>OU342688.1:10000000-20000000 GCA_910589285.2 Mythimna ferrago | reverse complement strand
TTCCAAATTCATCTCATGAAAGTGATTGAATGAGAGGCTTTTGTGTCCAAATTGTTTCTGAGCATTCCTATTCATTTTCAGTCTATTTATGTACCGTATACACAAAGCAAAGCAGAAAACTAATGTATTTTCCTCTTTGTGTTATTTCCTTTGTTTCAAATCTTTGATAGTATTGGCAAAGGCACTTTTAGTGACCCGCACACGGGCCACAAAAAAAGCCGCTTCAAGCTTCTTTTTGATTCGGCGTTTTTTTGTGGCGCGCTTCAGCTTTTTTTTTGTGGCGGCGTTTTTTTGTAGCGGCATTTTTTGCGGCCCGTGCGCAGAAACAGTTTGGCATCCACTGGGACGTGAAAGTTACATTGGTATATGTGTATATTATGTACCTTACCGAGCGAGATTTGTTTAACTATACGGGACACGGCCTTCGTAATGGTATTTCAATCTACGTAGCATTTTTCCAATCTAGTATTTATATAGTGTCTGAACGAAAATGGATTTTCAGCCGGAAACGAAAATGATTTAGACATTAAAAATTGAAGATATTAAATGAATTCTTAATGGATATAATTCCGGTGTATACTGGAATAATGTTTTTTTTTTTGTATAACCAAAAAAAAAAAAAATTTATATTATGTATATTTCAGAAAAAAAAGAAATAAAATAAAACGCATTTCTTGTAGAAAATAGTTATATAAGATGTACTTTTTTTGGTCAAAGCTTTATATATATTTTTAACCGACTTCGAAAAGGAGGAGGTTCTATGTTCGGCTGAATGTATGTTTTTTTTTATGTATGTTCACAGATATCTCGGTCAATTGTGGATCGATTTTGAAAATTCTTTTTTTGATTGAAAGGTAAAGCTTCCAAGTTGGTCCCATAGAAATATTGTTATGATCTGATCATGAACTTCGAAGATATGGAACAGAACTCCTCATAGAATCACAGCAGAACTGTGGTTACGAGTAAAGTTGCTTTGTTTATGTCGATGACTGACTGTCAGAAAAGGGGGGGGGGATGTATTCAGCTGATCTGATGATGAAGGCAGAAGGAAAAAAAATAAATTAATGTAATCTAACCGTGTTTGGGATTATTAGAATCGTTATGAGATGCACTGTGGCTATGTCGCCGTAAGATAGATGAAGCCGTAATATAGTTATATCCCTAAGTCATTTAAGTTTGTCTAAGGGGTACTTTTTAGTGGTGGTACTATAACTAAAAAGTGTAAAATAAAAAACTTTTTACAAAAAAAATATAACCGACTGCCATGTTAAAAAAACACTGAAAAGTATAAAATAACTTTAATTTCGGAAGTCGGTGTGAAATAACGAAGAGACAAAACTATTATAGAAACACCGACTTCCGAAATTATAGTTATTTTATACTTTTCAGTGTTTTTTAACATTGAAGTCGGTTATATTATTTTGTAAAAAGTTTTTATTAATATATGCGAAACCTGCATTCGTTTGTTCAGAATCAGTAACTGTATCGATTCCAATAAATACACCATGTTACATTCTTTCCCAACAATACACTGAAATAGCTGGGTGCGGAAGAAAAACCACCCCTCAGTCGCCGGGATGGCCTGGTGATCATGTATTTGTGCAAACAAGTAGGTAACATAACAAGCTTATAAATATAATCTATCGATTTTTTGGCCGAAAATGAAAACGAATATTCGGTCGGTCACTAATTTTACATAAAAATAGTGTTTTTGCTTCAAGGATGGAAGCAAAAACACTATTTTAACTAGAGACGGACCAAAGGTTACAACTCCGAAATCTACGTGAACTTGAAATATTGTTTCAAGTCTATTTTTAATCGACTCCATATTTTAATTAAAAAAATAAAGGTTCCTCTGTAAGCCTTTTTTTTTATTATTGAAAGGCTTGCGTTCTATTCCGAAAATTAAGATATTTTTTACGAAGGGTACTTTTGATCGTGGTTTCTTTTAGGTTTTTCCTCAATATTATTACGTACTAATTAGGAATATTCGATCACCCTAGGCTTCTCATACAAAATAATCTAATAATAAATCTATAGTAGTTTTTAATTGTGCGCGCATCACGTAAAATGTACGAAATCTATGTGGATAACTGTTATTTATTAAAATTGTATGTAATTTGATATATTACTTAGACTTTGTTTTCATAGCAATCGGTTGATGTAGTCGACCGAAAGACATACTACATTCATAGAATTTTAGTAATAATTTTGTTAGAATTACGAACGGTAATGTGGACTGATCTAGAATAACCAGGTTTAAAAGAAATGCCATATTATTTGATTATTAGAATGGTCGGTTAGTTTTTCGGTAAAATACTCATAGAATTAATTATAATATAAATCGAATAAACGTGTTTATGATTGAATTAATGGATGTACAATAGTGAGCATAAGCATAGGATAATCAGCCTAAGAGACCCTGCAAACTACAGACTTTCGATCGGTCGATAATTTGGTTGGTTGCTTAATCAGTATAAAGCTGTGTGGAAGTGCGCACATCAAAACGCACAGAATCAACCGACAAAAAGTTTATCAACAAGCAGTTTATCGTTTGCGGGGTCTCTTATAATGTTCCAACTGCTGGAATTAAGCTTAAGACTCGTCTCTAGGAGAAAGAATGGGCAGTAATCCACCACGCGGGCCCAGAGCTTATTGGTGAAGTTCTTCGAATTATTGGTTCTAGGATGTGCCAATTTCCTCACGATGTTTTCCTACAATATTTTGAGAGCAGTGGTGATGAAATGAATCACACAAAGTAATGTGCCTCGCTGGTTTTGAACTCGCGACCTACAAGGCGTAAGTCCGGACCATTAACACTGGGCCAACAATACTCATGTACATGATATTATAAAATGCTAAATTAATTAACACTTTTTATTTCGTTGTTTGTCCTGTGCAAGTCACAAATAAACTTAATACAGAAATCTTTCTTTCTACAGAGGAATAATCGGAATTAGACACCCACACTCGAAAAGACCTACAAAAGTATTTACTCATATAATTATGTGCCAATACCAATTAAATATCTGCCATGTCATAATTACAAGATGACATAGTAACATAGGCGATTGGAGGTCTCAAGGAAAATAGTGGGAAGTCACGCCTACATGATCAAAAGGCTCAGAACATAAAAAAAAGGCCTAGTCACCCGAGCAGTACCTACCATAAAACAGTAATCTTCCAAAGCTTACTTCTCGGTCACGGCTAGGTCAATAGGGTTGAAAAAAGAATGTTTATAATAAACTCAAGTATAACATTATCAACGTATGATTTTTATGTATGACTAAAACTTTTGCCAAAGAAAAAATAATGACATCATATTTTTTCACTTGTTTTCCCTACTCCTTTCAAACGGCTTTGATATTTAAAATTATATTTACAAATAAAAAATTGCTGATTAAGTGTTCTTCAGAATATACGTAGCATATGTAAATCAATCAATATTTCGCAAAGAAAATGCATTTAAAGGTCAGCGGGGCTCTATCCGGGCGCAGCTGGCAGGAATTAAATGCACACATAGTCGAACGAGTACGTACATGTGTCCATTTAACTCCGGCCAGATGTATAAGGGACTACACGCCTTAACCGTATGGTTGGCGAACCAAAAAAGATCTATGTGAGGCCAAAAGGCTCATATCTCAGTGTAGACATTTTTTTTAAGGTAGGAAATCATCTAATGACTACTCCCGTTCTAGGATGGAGTGGGAGGCCGCGTCAGAATGTTACTGACTAAATCCAAACTTATACTTACTTCTTCAGTTGCCCTTTGCGTTGTAGGACCACCTGTAACCTTTGCTGAAGTCGACGCGGTATTAAAGAAAAATGTACATAGTTTATATTTAAGTCTCATATGTATTATAATTATACATATATGCCATCAAAAACATAACTTGTAAAAATTCAAGGCTCGCAACTCAGTTCTTCTACCGCAAAAAGTAGTGAGATCCATGTAATACTAAGTCGGTTAATTTTAAATACAGTCCGTACTTAAGATATCTTGATAACCTAGATTGACTTCGTAATCGGACTAAAGGATACTAACGGACTAAAGGAACTAGGATAGCGTTACAGAGAAAGTAAATGGTCTTTTACTTGATTTTTGAAGGAAACTAGTGACTGGGCTTGTGTAATTGGTAATGTCAACGCGTTCCACAAACGCACCGCCTGGATCGGAAACGAATTGTCACAAAACTTTGTAGAATGCGAGGGCATCAAAAGTTTCAAATTCTCCGATGATCTCAAGCGTCTAGTATGTGTGTCATGAAGGAACTTTAAACGTTCTTTGATATAAGAGGGGGTTGTAGGAATAAACAAGACACTGTAAAGCAAGGATAAAATAAATGAGCACTCCGGCGAAGGCGGATTGCCAGCTACTTGAGCCTTATACGGAATTCAGAAATATGATCATATTTGCGCAATCCAAATATGAATCTAATACAGAAGTTTTGAAGTCGCTCAATCTTCTAAGAACCGGATTAATTTTAAGAACTTAAATTAATCATTTGACTTGTCAACTGAATGACAGTTTCAAAGTTAATCTTAATTTCTTTGTATAAACGAATATTTGGGTCTTTATTTTGACAAAAAAACAAAACCTAATTAAAAAAGTAGAAAGTGTAGTTGTTGTTTATGATGTTAGTAATACAGTCCTGCAAGATTGTCAGTGTTTAACTATTTGTAACCCTGTCTACATAAGGAAAAACTGACTGACTGACTGACATAGTAACGCACAGCTGAAACTACTGGGACAAGAAGTGTGACATTCTGCACAAGGTATCCTTTTATGACGTAGGCGACCCCTCTCTTCCTAAGGGGATGAAACTGTCGGCTCCATAACACCCTCGCCAGCGGTTCAGGCGAGTTCTGAATCGGTCGCAATGACAAACTTTGCCATAATGCCACTTGTTTCAAAATGTACTACTATTAATTGATATTCAACATAGTTTACAAACTAAGTAAGTTTAAGTTATTCTCAGCTTCTCAATACATCTGTTTTGCTAACTAATCACATACCACTTAGCTATTAAGTAGAAACTTGTGTTATTTCGCAATAGTACTACAATTTGGAATACTACTATGGAAAGTTGTACGAACTAGTTATGGTAAACTAAAGTTTAAATGTCTACATCCTTTACAAAGTTTGTTCTTGTAATATTTTGGTGTAAATTGAATATTGTTATTTAATTTTTTTTATTGATATTGATAAACTAGTGCTCGACTGCGATCTCACCCGATGGTAAGCAGTGATGCAATCGCATTAGTTTATTAGTTTATTTAGAGCCTATTGTAGCTTTGAAGACACCTAAAAATATAATCAAACGGAAAGACCACTGCAAGCAAATGGTTCTAGTCCTTCGACGTACGCGGTAGAAACGACGATACGAAGCGCTCAGTCCACCCTTACGTTGAGGTATCAGATATCAGAAAGTTTATTTCAAATAGACCAATTACAGGAACTTTTGAATTGTCAATATGTCGACCAGTCAAAAAAAAAAGTGAAGCTAAATTGTACGTTCCAAAGCGTAGATCTCTATGGAGAAAAACGTGCAATAAACTCCATGGACACTCTTAAATCATATTTATAAGTTACACAAATCTTGTTTACATAATTCTTGTCGCTTCTAACATCAACAACGTAAGGGTGGAAACTCACCGTGCGTCGAGTGGTCTGATGGTAGAAAAGTGATGGCGGAATCAATTCATGCCCACACTCTTCAAAATGCATCCTATAAAATACCGCCAGCTACATTACGCATGTGCTCCAAGCTTTGTAGATTGGCATTAACCAAATCTGGATCGCCAATTAGCATCTTCGCACGTCTTTCCACAGAGTCCAAAGATATTAGATGGTATTATGCGGCACCAGCCCATATGTGGCTGTGGTAATCCTTACACACCATCTGACATTGTGTTATTATTATATTTTTAATTTTGTAATTGGAATCAATTGGTAGGGTAAGTGCTCCAGTGAATGAACACACCCCAGTAAATGAACAAAACTCAGTTTTTTCAAAAAAATAAGAAATTGAAATATTTCTACCCAACGACGTATTTTTTTTCGTAATTACAGCTCTATTTTCTATTATAATAACAATCTTCACTTCATATGTTACTGTTTGTTTCAAAACGGCAAGCGTTTAAAGTTAGCAGTGTAGTGTAAAAATATTTTTGTTCGGGCAAGAATTTAGGACTCGGGGTAGAAACAAAATTTTTGAAATCAAATTGTAGCCGTAATTTAAATATGCACTATAAGTTTTTTATTTATTTAAATAATAAATAGTTTTAATATATGTCTGAAATCCATTACAATGCCATTCTAGCCAGTTTTATGTAAATTATTCGACGTCCCAGCATTGGAAATACAAAACGTTTGAAATCCAGTGAATGAACGGCCGTTCATTCACTGGACAAATGCAAATTTCATATTTTTATTGAAATATGTAATTTATTTTTATGCCACAATGTTCATATTTTGGGAGCCGTATAAACAATTTATTTCTGATCTTTAGGCCAGTATTGGGACAGGTGTGTTCATTTATTGGTTCATAAAATCCATTGAATGAACTAACATTTTTCACCATGTTCAATTATTAGCTTTCGTCGTAATAATGTAACCATTAAATGAACACAATATATTCAGTTAGAATTCATCCTTTTAAGATCTATTTATTGTTACATAAATTTTTCTTGTATTGTACCTTTAAATCACCATACATTTCCATAAAAATAAATGCGATAATGTTTCGATATATCTACCCAAGAAACTTTAAAAGAAGCTCTTAATTCCGTCACCTTCCGTCTTGCTCATATTAACGCAAGATACTGATTTAATTGTTCCTACTGCGCTGAATTGACTGATTTTAATAATATTACTAATTTATCCGCTGCGAATCTAGGAAACGACCCAAAAGCTGGCTTTACTCGACACTATACCGAAAATTTCGTGCGAGACTAGGCTGGCTCTGAAGCAACGTAAAAACCACAAGGCCTTGGGTGAGGAAGGAATTACGGCCGAACTCCTGAACGCGGGTGGAAAACCGATCCTTAAAGCTCTTCAGAAGCTGTTCAATTACGTCATAATCAAAGGAAAAACGCCACAGCAATGAAGCAGAAGTGTAGTGGTGCTCTACTTTAAGAAGAGCGACAATGCCTTGTTTAAGAATTATTCATACATCCACATCTGAGGTATGTCTACAAGCTGTTTTCCGGAATCTTCACGAATTGTTTCGCGCGCAGGTTTAGCGACTTCTAGCCTCAGGATGGAAAAGGTTTCAGTACCGTAGACCACATACATGCACTGCAGCAGGTTATATAGAAAATCGAGAAGTATAATCGAGAAAGCCTTTGATTTGATCGAATCTTGGGCTGTATCGCAGTATTCCCCAAGTCAACGATGCCAGGTTGACTATAACGGTACATCGAAGTACTGAAGTATTTGTACGAAAATGCCACCATATCAGTCCGACTTCAGAAACCTCTAAACTTATCCTTCTGTTGCGGGCTGTGAGATTATTATTATTATTTGGAAGATAAGGGGCTATGCATCACCCATAGTGTAGGGGATACTGTAGTCACAGCGACCTAAAAGATCTATTGTGACTCGCCACCTTGTTAGAGTAACTCTTTTAGCCCGGAGGCTTCTAAGAAATTTAGAATACTCCTAGCTTTTAGAGTTTTAATCTCCTCCGGGCGAATAATGTGTCGGCCCAGATGGACACTGCGTTTGTGGATAAGGGGCCCGCATTCACACAAATGGTGCTTAGGCGTCTCCCTCTCCTGATTGCAGTACCGGCAAACATCAGTGTCACTCAGTTTCATGTGAAATTGGTGCCTGTTTAGTTTGCAGTGGCCGGTTAAGGCGCGGGCTATCGCACAGATGTTCGTCCTGCTAAGCTCAAGAAGTTCGGCAGTTCGTTTTTGTGAGTAGCCTTCTATGAGAGATTTGGCGTGTAGCAGACCTGGTTGTACCAACCAGTGCTTTTTTGAATCGCCAAATAAGTTGCCCTTAAGGGTCTGCATGGCCTGGTTCTTTGAGATACCACAGAAGGGTTCTGGTCCTATCTGATGACCGTGAGCCCGTCCGTGCAAGTTCATCGGCTTTTTCGTTGCCATTGATTCCGGAATGACCTGGTACCCATCTCAGAATAACTTTATTCCTTTGCCCCAGGTCATTCAGTTTGTTAACGCAGTCTTTTACCAGTTTCGAATTTAAAGTATTCGAGTTCAGGGCGTTGAGAGCTGCCTGGCTATCTGAGTAAATCAGAATTAATTGATTTATGTAGTTTCGTTGACGGTTGGCCTCCGCACATTCTATAATGGCGTATACCTCCGCTTGAAATATGGCTGTGAGATAGGGAGGCGTCTTTTTCAGAAACTATTCACGGCATAATAGAGGATGTCTTCAAGGACCTAGATTGGAGAGAGCTAGGCATTAATGTCAATGACGAGTATATCACTCACCTTCAATTTGCCGACGATATACCTAATGGCGCTATAGATGGCATAGATGGCGCTGCCATGACGTAGTGAACATCGTCTCTGTGTTTCTTTAATTCGTAAAAATTGAAAATTTCATTCTGATGTGTTAAAAATCACGATAAAATGTGTATAAGTGCATAATTAACGCGTAGCAGTGTTTTCAGGCATAACATATCACTAACTATAAAATAAACCAGTTACCAGTGTAATACCTAAACAAATACATTCAAGTCTAATTTAAGTGCAAGTGAACAAAAACAAATACTGCTCTGGTTTTTCAGGGCATTGCGGAAGTTGACGGTGAGGTCTGCAGTGCACTTGTCTTGGACGTCATTAATAAGCAGTTGGGTACCAAATCTTTGACTGTGTCCTCTATAAAAGCCTGTCACCGTCTCGGTACGGTCAACAAAAATCATCACAGGCCCATACTAGTGCGATTTGCATCGTATGATGATAAATCTGCGGTCTGGAGAGCCAAGAAGGGCTTAAAGGGCTCCTCCATCTCGATCAAGGAGTTCTTAACAAGGAACCGGCAGACTGTTTTCGGGAAGGCGCGGCTTCATTTCGGGATGCGATCCTGTTGGTCTCAGGATGGTGTCATTGTGGTTAAAACCCCAGACGGCACTAAACACAAGATAACTTCACTCGACGAACTGAGTACGCTGCAGGCAAAGTATCCGAGGGTCCAAGGAGGTGACAGCCTGCAAAAGAAGACTCGTTAGCTACGGTATCTTTAGGTAACTCTTTATAACCATTAAAAAACACATAAGTTTTTACTCACCACTTAGCAATCATGTCTTTGTTTTCAATTCCTGTTTTGGCGTCGCTTTGTCAGTTTTTTTGGATTGTTTGTTGTCGCATGTAATCTTGTTTTTATACTTTGACCTTCACAAAACTATTTCACTGTATTTACCCTCAACAGGCTTCTTTAAATTAAATTAAGTAAAATGACAAAGAACGTAGGTAATTTCTAAAATATATTTGTCTTGTCATATCCAATAATAAAATTGTAGGTTATGTTTACTTTTTGTCATTTGGTTTGACGTTTGTCGTTGTAAATCGAACACGTTCACGTAATGGTTTTGGTTTTGTAAGGTGCGTTCTAACTTTTAACTATTGACGATGTCATTTAAAACTTTTTAAGTACTTTTTATTTTTTTTGCGATAGCATGCTATTGTTAGTTTTTTAAACCTTTTTTTCTGTTTTAATACATATGGTGTTCAAATTTAAATAATTGTATGTTGTGTTCCATGTGGTTTTAGTGTTTTCAGTGATTTTATCTTTGTTTTAACTTAAATTTTATGATGTTAGCTGGCGGGTGGTGCAGAGATGCTAACGCCGTATTAGCTTGTCTGTGTGTAATTTTTAATTTCTATATATTATATATATATATATATTTATTATTTGATGGTTTCTGATGATGAATCTTTTTATTCTGCCAACAGGTCAACTGCCTCTTCTTGCGATATCAGTTTTGTCTCTTTGACGGACACTCTTGGTGATGTATTACGCCAAAAATTTGATTCAAACCCAGGCCGGTTATTTAACGTATGCCACATTAATGCTCAAAGTGTCCCCAGTCATCATAGTGAACTGTACGATGCCTTTTCCTGTAACAACATTCACGCTGTCCTGATTTCCGAGACCTGGCTCAAACCTGAACTCCTATCTACAACCTACTCTCTCCCTGGATTCGTTCTTCTTCGGAATGATCGGATTGGCAGGAGAGGGGGTGGTGTAGCTATTTACATTCGCGGCGATTTCCCCTTTAAAATCCTAACAACTTCTTCTTCGACTGATGCTGCCGAGTTTCTTTTTCTTGAGGTTTGTGTGAAGGGAGCTAAAGCCGTTTTAGGTGTTGTCTATTGTCCCCCTACTCTTGATTTTTTCACTGAATTCGAATCGGTACTAGAATCTTTGGGTTCAGAGTATGCACATCATATCATCATGGGAGATTTTAACACCAACCTCCTTGCCCACGACTCCCCTCGGTCCCGTAAATTCCTCCATCTTGTCCAGTCAGCCAGTCTACATGTATTACCTCTCCAACCCACGCACCATAACAGAAATGGTGATGATACTTGGCTTGACTTGATCCTCACCTCTAACCCTTCCTTAGTGTCCTCCCATGGTCAACTTGATGCCCCTGGGTTTTCCCATCATGATCTCATTTATCTGTCCTACGTCCTTAAACCTCCTAAACCCAAACCCATGTTCCAGTACAGGCGTGCCTTTACACGTATGAATATTGAGCAACTTCAGAACGATGCATTGGGTATTGACTGGTCATCCTTACAGGAAGCTACTACGGTTGACGATAAAGTCAGCATTTTTAACAATATTGTGACCAAGCTATATGACAAGCACGCTCCTGTTAGGAGAGTTAAGTTGAAGCGTCCACCTGCACCCTGGATGAACCGAGAAATTGAGATGGCTATGCGACGGAGGGACCGCGCGTTTCGGAAATTTAAGAGGGATCGCTCGGAGGACAATTGGGCCTTCTTTAAGACTGCCAGGAATCAGTGTAACCAGATGATACGCAACGCAAAACGCCGACACATTCTAAATAATATCACTTCCTCTTCTTCTGCCGATATTTGGAAATTCCTCAGAACTCTAGGTATCGGCAAACCCGCACATTCGGACCTTCCTAACACAATTGGCTTAGACGAGCTGAACTTGTATTTCTCAACTGTTCCTATGCTTGACAATCTAACCAAAAGTCAAACTATTGGTTATCTCACTGGTCTGACGCGTCCCAACATCACCCCCTTTGTTTTCACCCCAGTCAATTCGGAAGAGATCAAAAAGATTATCCTCTCCATTAAATCCAAAGCAGTGGGTTGCGATAATATTAGTCGTCACATGATCGTGTCTGCTTTGGATCAACTTCTTCCTGCTATATCCCACATCGTTAATTTTTCTCTATCCTCATGTATATTTCCTTCCCTATGGCGTAAAGCTTATGTTCGGCCACTACCCAAGGTTCCTAACCCCTCCCTTCCCGGGCACTTTCGTCCAATTTCCATCCTACCGTTCCTGTCCAAAGTGCTCGAGGCCTGTGTTCATAAACAGTTCTCCAAGTTCATTTACCAGAACTCTCTCATCAGCCCATTCCAATCTGGATTCAGGCCCGGGCACAGTACTGTGACAGCTCTCCTAAAAGTGACTGACGATATAAGGCGGGGAATGGAAGACACCAAAGTTACAACTATGGTGTTAATTGACTTCTCCAATGCCTTTAATACCGTCAGTCACGAAGTCCTCTTGTCTATCCTTTCTTGTCTTATGGTCTCTCACGAGGTACTGGATTGGTTTTCTTCTTATCTTCGGGGGCGCCAGCAGTCAGTTCGTGCTGGAGACTCTGCTTCAGGGTGGTGCGACCTTGTAGCTGGCGTCCCTCAAGGCGGTATTTTATCCCCTCTTTTGTTTTCTGTTTTTATAAACTTTATAACTGCTAAGCTTCAGTGTGCGTATCATCTCTATGCTGATGATTTGCAGTTGTACTGTCGGTCAAGTGTGGACAACATATCGGATGCGATCGAAGAGCTAAACCGGGATTTACGGGTAATTAAAAACTGGTCTGATAGATTTGGTGTGGCGGTTAATCCTACGAAGTGTCAGGCTATTATAGTTGGGAGCCCCCATAGTCTAAGAAAGCTAGATGGACTAACCGTACCACCCGTAATCTTCAACAATACGGTGATCCCGTTTGGTTCTGAGGTCAAGGATCTTGGTCTGTATGTTGATGCTTGTCTGGATTGGCGGAAGCAGATTGCAAATGTCAGTCAAAAAGTCACTGGAACGCTACGGTCTCTCTATCGTCTGAAGAATCTTCTCCCAGCTCACATAAAGGCAATGCTTGTACAATCCCTAATCTTTCCCATAATCGACTATGCTGATGTGTGCTACTATGACCTGAAAGCAGATCTTCTCAATAAACTTGACCGTCTTCTGAATAACTGCATTCGATTTGTCTTCAACCTCCGCAAGTACGATCATGTATCCGAGCATCGTTTACTTTTAAAATGGTTACCCATTCGTCAGCGCAGAGCGCTAAGGGCCTTGACTACTCTGTTCTCTTTTCTGGATAATCCTTCTTCCCCTTCTTATCTGATTTCAGGACTTCAATTTCTTTGCTCTGGGCACAGTAAAAATCTTCGGTCTACTAATAATCGTCTTCTACGATGTCCCTCACACCGCTCTGGGCTTATCCACTCTTCCTTTTTTGTCCAGGCGATATCTCTTTGGAATGCGCTCCCTCTGAATATCAGGATGGCAACAAGCCGATTTTCTTTTAAGGTGAAGGCACGTGAGCATATTCGCAAGATGTTGGTAGAATCATCACCGAGCTAATTGGTTTGGATTTGTTTTTTCACAACAGCATTGTTTTTGTTATATGTATGTATCTAAGTATGTATTTACTATTGTATATATTTGTTTCTCTTCTGTTTTGTCTGTTTATTAAGTTGCACCTGCCATGTTTTGTTTCTGCACCACCCTAAGGTCGACTGGCAGATAATGCCTAAGGCATTAAGTCCGCCTTTGTACAGTTTTTTTGTGCATAAAGCTTTAAATAAATAAATAAATAAATAAATACAATTTTGCAAACAATTCTTAAAAACTATTCTACTTATATAATAATTTCAGTGAATTGACTAAAAACTTTGTTACTATTTACAAAAAGTGACTGTGATGTTTCCGTTTTTTATTCAAAATTTCAATTTCAAACTTTCTGATAAAAAGTGTTAACAACGACATCTATCGGCATCTTATGGTGTTTGGAAGACTGCTTTATAATGAGTCGGTAAAGCAGTGTCCACCATAATCATGATACGGTACTATATTTCGACAAGAAGATTCATATACGTTGTGGTCGAGTGGTTTAGACTGTGACACGTACCAACGTTCCTGCGTTCGATCCTGACCTCAACTTGTGAACACTTTTTGAAATTTTTCTGTCAATTAAATAGTTATGGATGACGACTTAGAAACGACGGAGTTTATTAACACACAAAAAAGGCGTCTGAGGCACGGTTTAAATATGAATGAGAGTGATTATGATTTGGCTGACATTTCTTATCAAAGTCTACCTAATAGCTCCACGAACAAAGAGGACAAGGTTTCAACAGACAAAATAAATAAACTGAGTATTGAATTACAAATTGCGAACTCTGAAATCGAAAATTTGAATATAGAGAATAGTAACTTGAAGGAAGAATTAGAAAAATGTAAACTTAAAATAAATCTTTATAAGTCCGTAGGTGCGGGTGAATTAAATTATTATGATAAAGCGACTGGTACGCCGGTAAAGTTTTATTCACCACACTACAGAGTACGCTATAAGTCCAGCTGCATAAAAAGGGGCTTCCCAGGTGTCTCCTTTAGAGAATTAACTTCGAACCCTGTTGCAAGTTATTCAAAACTTCATAATACAAGCCTCAACAATCAGCCATTGACTACAAATAACGACTTGAGTTTCACTTTTGATCAATCGATAACTTTCCCGAAAACTAATAATCACCTCTATCTGCACCGACAATCTTCGCAAAACAGCCTGGTGGAAAGTCGTCGATCGTCACAGGACTGCATCGAGGGTAGAAGTTGTGTGGACATGGGAACTATAGTTGATGTAGAGACTGAGAATAAATCCACACGTATGATTCAAGAAAATAAGGCCTATGGTTTGAGTAATTCTACTACACACATGTCCTGCAATAAACATAGAGTAGTTATCTACAGCGATCAAACGGGTTTTGGCTTGCGACGGCTTCTACAGTACGCACTCGGAGAATCCTTTGAAGTGACGTCAATAATCAAGCCTGACGCACCCCTTTATGAAATATTGCGTACATGTATAACCTGTAAAGATTTTACGAAGTCTGACTATGTTATAATTATGGGAGGCTCGCAAGATGACAATCCTCTGCGTGTGCAGTCGTCTTTGTACTGGTTTTTGAGTCAATTGCAACATACAAATGTATTAGTTGGTAAGATTTATAATAGTAGGTACCTTAATGTAAATAAGTTAAATAATTTATTCCGGTTAATATGTAATAACTTTGAAAACTCCGTATACTTGCCCTTAGATCCTTTTAATAATAATAATAGTATGCGTATCAAATATTGTAATAAACTTCTGGCTAGTAAGATGATACTTAGAGAAATCCTTCGCCTCAAGTATAAATATGATTATTTAAATTATGTGACATTGTGTAAAGAAAAAGAAAGTGCAAGTATGTCTGACTGTACTTGTTTGAAACAGACACCTTTGATTGATAAATCAGTTCAAACTGATCCTGTTGTAAATGAAACCAGTTGTAGGAACATTAGTACACAGACTGATATTGAGAGTGATTCTACACACTTATGTTCAAATAATTTTTTTCGTGATTAACGAAATCAATAATGAAGACTGCAGTTGTGATGTAAATAAGTGTCTGTCAAGTCTAAACATCTTTCATCAAAACTTATGTGGCATCATTAATAAAAAAGATGAATTCGAGCTCTATGTCAAAAATTACTCTACTACTTTACATTACTTATGTATCAGTGAACATTTTCTTAATGAAACATTAGCCTCATTAATAAATTTTTCCGATTATAAACTGGTTTTATATAATACAAGAATTAATAAAAAGAGAGGAGGTACACTGATTCTGGCTTGAAAAGACATTGAATGTGAAGATTTGGCAGTGTGCAAAAAACTGTATAAAAGAGATAGCTTTGAAATTTGTGGTGTAAGGGACGTAAACACAGGAGTATATATTTTTTGTTGCTATCGAAGCCCATATGACAATAATATTGAATTTTTTATGAATGGGTTAGATAAATTACTTGAACACTTTTTTGATAAAATCTGTATAATATGTGGTGATTTCAATATCGATTTGTTTCTTGATAACAAAAAGAAAAATGATTTTCTAAACTTATTAAATTGTTATAATTTTAGGGCTGTTGTTAATACTACAACTTATATTCGTAATAACTCACACTCCTGTATTGACAATATGTTGACTAATTTGAAAGATGACTGTGTACTTGAGTGTGCAGTAGATTTCAATGGAATTGGGGATGGGCACGCTGGTTTAGTGTGCACCTCTGTTCATAAAAATGCCCTTCCCAAGGCATCTACTAATGACGTTATTTACATCTTTAGGCGCCTATTCAATGATAAAAATAAAATTAATTTTCGAACTCAAATAATGATAAACAACTGGAAAGATTTGGGAATTAACAGCTTCTTGAATAAGTTTAAAACAATATTCCATCAATGTTTTAAAAAGATTAAGAAAAAAATAAAACTCAAACATAGCTCTGGTCTCAATTGGGTAACTAAGGGGATAAAGGTTGCAAGCCGAATGAAACGTGTTCTCTGTGTGGGTAAAACCAAATTGAATGATAAGTCTATACAAACATACAGGAATAAGTACATAAAAATATACAGAAATGTTATTAACAAAGCTAAAAAGCTAACAATTCAGGACGAATTAGATAAGGCTACAAACATTTCGAAGGATATATGGAAAATTGTAAACAAGCACAGAAATAAGATAACTGAAGAAAGACGTAATTTTGTCATTCGCTCAGCAAATGGAATTATTTCTAATCCGTATGATATTTCCAATACATTTGCTTCGCAGTTTAATTTAGGTTCTAATCTATATCCTACTGACTTTAAAACAGCATTAGAATTTCTTAACAAATACACCAATAGAGTAGAAAATGACATGAAAATAGACTTTGTTACACCTAAAGAAGTATATGACATTGTTAATAAAATGAAAGCTAAAAAATCGTGTGGATATGATGATGTACCGTTAACTATTATCAAGGAAAACATTGACTTATTAGCAGAACCACTTAGTAATTTTTATAATAAATGTTTTGCAGATAGTATTTTTCCTGATCAGCTTAAAATAGCCAAAATCACACCGGTACACAAAAAGGGTTCAAAAAAAGACCCCGGTAATTATAGACCTATATCATTATTACCAAATCTATCTAAAATATTTGAGAAATTGATAAAAAATAGATTATTTAGACATTTAAATTTAAATAAAGTAATTAATAGACGACAATTTGGATATATGACTAATGTGGGAACTCTTGACGCTATTGACACCTTGGTAAATGACGTAGTTACAAAACTGAATGACAAAAAAAAGGTTGCTGGGATTTTTCTTGATCTCAGTTCTGCTTTTGACTTGGTCAATCATGACTTGTTATTAGCTAAATTGGAGCATTATGGGGTGAGAGGACCAGCTTTTCAGCTAATGAAATCGTATTTACATAACAGAAAAATGTTTGTTGAAATTAATTATGAATACGAAGAAAATAGTGGCAACAAGGAAATCCGATGCAAGAAGGGTTTCCGATCTAAACAAAGTAAAATAAATTTAGGGGTACCACAAGGATCCATACTAGGACCACCGTTTTTCATTATCTTTATAAATGACATTATCAATTACATTCTTAATAATATACCTGACATTAATTTGACTATTTATGCGGACGACACAAATGCAATTGTTTCTGATGGTAACATTGACCACCTTAACTCAATGGTTAATGAGACATTAAAATATTTTGATGACTGGTTTACTGTAAATGGTCTAAAAATCAATGCGAATAAAACCAACATAATGCTATTTCAGTCAACTATAAAAACCACTGACAAAATTCATGGTATCTTAAATGGAGAAAAAATTGACACGGTGAAAGTAGCCAAATTTCTTGGTGTTTGTATGGATAATTTACTAAATTGGAAACACGAGCTGTCATCCTTGGTTAGCACTGTCAGTTCGGCTTGTTATGTTTTTAAGGAGTTTAAGAGCTGTGATTGGTTTAGAACAGTTAAAGACTGTTTATTATGCTTTGGTGGAATCTAAGTTACGGTCTAGTATACTTTTCTGGGGAGGTAGCTATCAGTATAACATTGATAAAGCTTTTATTGCTCAGAAACGTGCCATCAGAACTATGGTGCGAATAAAACAAGAAGATTCGTGTCGGGAGCATTTTATAAAATTAAATATTTTGACTGTACCAAGTTTGTATGTAATGGTTTTGTTAATGAACTTGGCTAAAAACATTGACAATTTCGAAACATATGAGGAAAGAATAAAAAGGGAAAAAACGAGAAGACTTGATCTATCGTCGAACATAATACCCCACCTCAAAGTAGTCAGTCATTGTTCTCAAATAAATGCAATAAAATTGTATAACAAATTGCCTACTTCACTAAAACAGGATTTGTATAACAGTACTTTTAAAGCAAGTCTTAAAGCGTTTCTTTTGGAAAAGTGTTTATACTCAGTTGGAGACCTTTAATTGTATAATATATCAAGCAAGTATTTAATTTGTAATTAATTATATCAATTAGGACATTATTTATGATTTAACCAATGACTTTTGTTATAAATTATTATTATTGTATTTGTTATAATTATGTAATGATTTTATTTAATCTAGAAATTAATTTAATGTAGTTTTAAGGACATATTTATAATTATCAATCTGTTCGACACAACTATGTTGTTATGAATAAAGGTACTACTACTACTACTATGGTCATAGCTGAGGCTATGGAGGACCGCAGAACAAAATTTGATAAAACGAGTAGAGCTTCAGAAATACTGGGTCTCAAGATAAATATGGACAAAACCAAAGTCTTGGTAAACAACCATTTAGAACCCGCTCCTATCAAGATCAAAGACTCTAAACTCGTAAATTGTAGACAATTACATTTACCTGGAACAGATGGTTCCAGGTAAATGTCCTACATGGTTCTAAAATGTGGCCAATAAAAGTAACAATTGGCCTCATCAGAAGGCTTAAAGTCACTCAAAAGACAAAGGAGAGGGCTATGCTCGGAATTTCTGTGCGTGATCGAATCAGGAACGAAAATATCCGCAGGAGAACTAAAGTTCCCGACATAGCCTGAAATGGCAAGTCACATTGTTCGTAGAACAGATGGTCGATAAAGCTGAAAGGTTCCAGAGTGGCTACCGTATACTGGAATACGCAGCATCGGTAGGCATTCACAAGGTGGACCGATGACTTGATGATTTGAAGGCTTTTACTTTTATTTAATAATGTTTGTAACAGATTTAGAGGCAGAGGACATATGTTCGTTTTTTAACTTTTTCTGGGACTAAATATGGTACAAAAAGAAAAGATTTTTTGAACTATTACACAAACAAAAATTGTGTTCATTTACTGGATTTACTCTGTTCATTTACTAGAAATTTTCGTTCATTCACTGGGGTTTTAGGGTATTTTTCAATTTATTGCTGAATATCTAAAAATGTATCCAGGTTATATCGTAAATCTAACTTAAAAACAATTATTTAATATATTTACATTACCAAAATATAGATTTGGACCGTATACCTTAGAGTTAACATAGTATAATTATTTTTTGAAGTTCAAAAATCGCTTAAGTGTTCATTCACTGGAGCACTTACCCTAGTTTCTTTTCTTTCAAATTCAAATTTTAAAAGAAATGACATATAAAGTCTATTTCACGAAAGAAGTCCCGCGGATAATTGTGGAACTAAATTTGACAGATGGGGAGATCGGCCATGTTGTCGTTTGTCGATGTTATCAAGGTGCGTTTGTTGTGGTAGATATTTTGTGAGTTTATTATTGGATTAGTGCGTTATAAGGTTTATTTACGATGCCAAAAGTTGTAAAAAGTGCAGGTCGAGAAATGATATTAAAGGTGAAGGAGTTCTGTGAAGCGGAACACAAGAATCGCGGTGTTTTAATACCAATAAGCAATTTTCGCAAAAGAGTCGCCGCCATGACAGGTAAATTTTGGGGCTGCCATATACAGATTTTTTCCCGATTGATTTACAGATTGGAATTAAGTTTTTTGTTTTTTTAATGCACGATTTTTATTAAGGAAAATTTTAAAAGTAATTAACACAACACAACAAAAATTTGTAAAGTTATATTCAACAATAATGTAATTAAATACGAAAATAATCTTTGTTTGAATTTTTTTTTTTTTTATTATCCATTTTATTGCAGGTGTTTCAGAGAAAACTGTAACGAGAGTTACAAAAGAAGGCGCAACAGCGGCGAGTACTTCTAAAGTTATCGTCACCCCAGGGAAGAGTCGCCCGCATCCTAAAAAGTTCGACTTGGACGGATTTGATTTGTGCGCTATACGGCAAAACATTCACAGTTTTTATGTTAATTATTCAATAAAAATTTGAATAAAAGTTTTAAATGTTACTTTTCCCCATATTTAACCGTGGCAACATTATGTCGCGCGAATACAGCGCTGCGTCTGCGGGACTTCTTTCGTGAAATGGACTCTAGTTTAATATTATATAATCCATCAACCATCTCTTAGGTACCAAAATTCTTTCATCAATACTAACCTCTTTAGAGGGTTTAGAATTGGAAAATTATACATAACAGAAATAAATACTAAGTCGAGCCTTAGAATAAATAATACGGTCAAATTGGGTCAAATGAGATTAGGACGGTTGTCAGGCCGAGAGGCAAGAGTAATTTTGTACATTGATCGGGTCTTTACTCGCCTATCGTCAACATCGAGTGTGGCTTAAAAGCTTGTTGCTTCATCTAACGCAATCCACCGCTATGCTTGATGAAGAGGCAATGCAAAAAAGAGAGACATCGCCTGAAAACTCTGTTGGCATTCGTTTATTTCGTGATTTAGTCGAATATTTCACGAAACTTGTTCCAGAAAATACGTGTTTTAAGCTATTGCATAGCTTCTATCGCGGGCCTTGAGCGTGGAGACCGAATCCAGAAATTCCGTAACGAAAATAACCTAACACCCCCCACTCATTTGTTTTTTGAGCGTGGTGACCGATAAGAAAAATGAGTGAACAATCAATCAAAATTCAATTCAATGTGTGAAAGTGTAACTTCAATTAATATCAAAGAAAAAAAAACAAAGGAAAAAAAATACTGCATAAATAAAATAAATAAATAATTATAATTGCATAAGTTGATAAAAATGCTATGCAATAGCTTTACCGTGGCAGTCCCCGAGTGCCACACGTCTTTTTTTTTTTCAGAAAAGTTGTCGACAAGTGGAATCTCTTATACAAGTGTAAGGATCCAAAATGCTAAATATAGTGCAAATGACAACCTCCCGAGTTGAAACAGAGTGCTCGTTTTATGGCATTTAGAATTAAAAAAAATACTCGCAAAACATCTGACTAAAAATTTTCGTCTTCAATGCTAGCGTTCAAGACTTGCAAGGGTCGTGGATTAAGTAGTTGGTAAAGGCGAGATTTCAAAAACCTTAAAAGAAAAAGTCTGAAAGTTAAGGCACATTTACATTGTGACGTTACTTTTGCGCCCGTTATAAAAGGTACTATTGTAAGGTTCCAAACATTGTGAGAAGTTATATTTATCTCTTTTGTTGAAGTTAACAAAGGTGCGGGAACGTTTGAAAGAATGAACTTGACTCTGAAGCTCAAAGGACAAGTGAAGGATCTCTCTCGTCCCAACCTAGAGCGAGAGAAGTCATTGAATGATTTTCCACCTCACAAATAAGGTTAACAAAGAATTGATCACACAGAAATAGGGCGTTACTAACAATAACGTGGTTTTGTGTTTCTTAGTTTGTTTCGGTGTCTTTTTTTCTCAATTTGGTCGTCAATTTTAAACTGGATGTTGTCGTGGTACATACTTTAAATTGACGAAAGATTTAAGTAGTTGACTCATTTTTTTTTAAAGTAAAAGTCCGATTGCTAAAATTTTCTCATTGAGAGAAAGCTGCTTTATTCCTGAGTGACATAGGCTATATTTTATTGTGTGTGTGTGTGTGTGTGTGAGTGGATTACGGCCCATTCCTTTTCCTAGAGATGAGGCCTGAATCCCACCAGTGGGAACATTAAAAGTCTGATTATGCTAAGCATTACATAATTATGCAAAAATATATCACAGAACCACTCGAGGTGGCGACGCTCGCCTTTATTCAGCTGTGGACTTTTTACAAGTTTTTTTAGGTGGAAAATCACCTAATGACATCACCAGCTCTTGGGTGGAGCGCGAGGGCGTGTCAGACTTCTACTGACTAAAACCCACTCCTGTTCCTTGTTTTCTTTCGTTCCAGGGCCCCAGGGTTCTCTTTCGCACAACCCATGGCCCCAGTAGGCTTCGATCCTTCGACCCTGCTGGGACCCTACGGTTTAGCTGACATCTCTTTGTGGCGCCGTCGAAATATAATATACGTGGCATTTGTCATCCTTTCGTAATAGTTTAGTTATCAATTAATGTCTCTTGTACTTACTAACTAATACTTATTCATGAGTTCACACGATAACATGGCCGTGAAGATTTCTCATCTAAATGCTAAGCACAATTCGTACATATTAACATGTCGCGAGTATTGTATTATTTGAACTTGAATATTGTCATTTCAGATACGACCTTAAATACAAGGATATAAAGTTTAAATGGCAATAGTCGGAGGTGATCTTGAACCACAATTTTCACACTAACAAAATTGATGGGTTTAAAAATAGCTAGCCATTTTTGAACAGACTACGTGGTCGTAGCAGTGTGCTACGCCGTAGCACATTGTGTAGCTGATTGCTACGCGACTATTAACCTTAAATTTTTTCTTGTGTTGAAAATCTTCAAATAATTTCTCTCACTTTGGATGTAGTGAGAGGAAGTGTTTTTTATTTTAATGACTTTTACTAACTGACTAAAATCCACCTGTATCCCTTCAGTTGCCTTTAGCGTAAACGTAAGTGTTATCTAATTTTTAAGGAAAGCTTCGGTACGTGTTTGTGCTACGAAGATTAAATTGTTTTATATTAGATCAGTCCGTAAATAAAAAAGTTGTCCCCGAAATGATAACCCTAATATTATGGAATTTGAACGTAATTGGTGAAATGAGAGTATTACAGTGTGAACTTTACACATCTGCAGTACTCCTACAGAGCGTACTGGCGTGATGTTATGTTATGAAATATATAAATCAACAAACAGACATGCGACAGCAATCTCGGCAGATTTGCTATCAGTTATGGAAGTATTTCATGGTCTATTACCGAAGTTCTTTTTTTAGATTTTTACCAAATTAAAACGGAACCTTTTGACTGACAAATTCTTATACATTAAAATCTGTTTACATGTGGCGAAGTAATCATGAAGAAGATACAAAAATATTTAGACGGTTTAAAAAACCTCCTTATTTTTCGGAAGTCGGTTAAAAATTTAGTTTATATATACGCAAAATGATTTCCAATGAAGCGCGATGACGTCAACCATCCAACATTTTTTAAAACGAACGCTTAATTTAAACATTTTAAAACGTTTTCAATTACTTTTCTAAGAAAATTCTGAACGAAGAAGGCCTTTAGGCAAATCTTTATATCGACCTTTTGAAGCATTGAAGCAATCTATTTGAAGCTCAAATAGGATCGTTCGGTAATAAATGTAAGTATATTGGGTTGAGGTTTAGTGTATCGAAACGTAACCGGATTTCCTCAAACGGATTTACTCATGTTTTGTAACTGGTTAAGTTAAACGTAAACGGTTTTTGTGAAAAGGTATTTATTTATTTCATTCTGTGAGTAAGCTATTTTAATGTTAATGACATAAAATTATTAGTTACTTTCATAAGTTAGTAATTTTAAATGAAACTAGTGACCTGACTAGCTTATTAGCACGGGTGTTATATGCGGGGCTTGCAGACGATGAGCAATGGGTAGCTCGCCGGCCGGCTGTCCGGTAACCGTCCGGATCGAGCCCGAGTCGTTGACGGCACGTTGTGTTCTATGTGCACATCAAAAAGATCTCAGCAAAATCGTAGAGGGCCAGAAAGCCGAAGCCTAACTGAAATACCTAACATAAGTATGGTTTTTCAATATAGGCAGTACATCGGCTGAAATGATGATGATGATGATGAAGTATTGGATGATTTCCCACCATAAAAACGGGTGTTATATATTTTCGAAAATTCAAAGCTTTTCTCTTGAATATTAATTGCATATGCACTTAAACCTTCTTTATGAATCTCTCTGGGCCGATTTTAATGGAAAAAATGGCAGCTTGACAACTTTTGTATAAAAAATACAAAAAAAGCCATACGTATTTCCCAGTTACAATTTATCTGTCTATTGAAAAATCAGTCCTCTCTCGATTAGTGAAAACCGCATTAAAATCAGTTTTTCTTGAGTTTATTGCAAACAGACAGACAGACAAAGTGCAGTAGGGGACTTTGTTTTCTTATATATATATATATATATATTTATATATATATCGATGTAAGGCTACGGAAGGATAATGATAATATTAATATAAACCAACCTGTTTCTGGCATGTGACAATATCACTTAAACGTTTCTTCTCCGAAAACATCAAATGTTTCCAAAATTAGTAAAATTCTCGTTAAACTGATAACTCTTCCGGTAGAAGATGATTGATAGAAAAGGTAAAATATCATATACTTTTGCCCGCGGCTTCGCTCGCGTGTATAAAATATAGTCTAAGCACTCAGGAATAAAGCAGCTTTCTATAGGTGAAAAAAAATTTGCAATCGGACCAGTACTTTCAGAGATTATTTACTATAAACAAAAACAAACTTTATCTCTTTATAATATTAGTGTATCCATTCAATGTGGCAATGCTGCCAGTCTTCTAGGCACTGGCAGAGTGTATTTTGTTTTTTTCTCTTATATGTACATTGTTAGGTTTAGTATAAATACGTTAATACTAGCTTTTACCGCAGCTTCGTCCACGTATATAAAATATAGCCTATGTCACTTAAAAATGAAGCAACTTTCTATCGGTGAAAGAATTTTAGCAATCAGACCAGTACTTCCAGAGACCTCCTACAAAAAAAAGAACAAACTTTACGTCTTTATTATATTATTAGATTTTGTTTCCTACGTAGTTTGTTAAGACAACGAATAAATGGAATTTGATTTTATCAGTAAACAAATTAATTACGTATTTTACTTAATTACGTATTAGCATAGCGTAGTTGGCTTTATAATGTTCCCATTGCTGGGACTCAGGCCTCCTCTCTAGGAGATCCTAGGCCGTAATCCACCACGCGGGCCCAGTGCGGGTTGGTGGATGTCAATATCTTCGAATTTTTGGTTCTAAGACGTCTCATGCCATCAAACATAGTGAGGAAACCCTCACGATGTTTTTTTTCATCGTTTTGAGAGCAGTGGTGATGAAATAAATTACATAAAGTAACGCGCCTGGTTGGGTTTGAACCCGCGACCTACACTCGTAAGTCGGGACCGTTACCACTCGGTCACCACGGCTCTCAAGTAAAACGTAAACATTAACAAACTATTTGTACTAAATCTAACTATGTACATATTTATCCATATACAAATATAAAATACACTGAGGACTCGAAGTAATCCTCCGCAGGCTTTATAAAAAGCAAATAACAATACACGTAAGTAGTACATGTGGGCAGGTTTTTTTCCCAGATTTATTTATTTTCAGGCTTGAGCTCTGACATACTAGAGAGAGTTTTGACTCTTTCCTTTAAGTAAAACTTGTTATTCCCCACGGTTTTGATTTCGTGGCGTAATCCGTAGGAGTAGCACATTATCCATTTTTTTTATAAGTGAACCATTTTTGGAATTCGATTAGGATTTCCAGAAATCATAGTCACATTACATAATAGAAGTTTGAGTGGGTAGTAATAGGATTTCCCCCAAAGTTTAAAATATTTATAGTTGTCAAGCTTATGGATTCTGTTGCAAAAATCTAATGAAGTCAATAATGAAGCCAACTTTTATTTTAGTAAGAATTCAAAATAATTCCGTTTTAAGTAAACAAATATTGGGGACATAAACCGATATGATTTCTGGGAATTCTCTCATGACGCATGGATAGAGCGACTCGCAATATTTATATTGTTTAGCTAGTTGGTATCTATATACTATCTATAGCTGGTATATATATGTATAGATATCTATAATCGTTAACGCTAGTAGAAAACTTCAAATGTATGAAAATCACATAATCTCAACATTAAGTCGCGTGGTCAGAACAAAGGAATCAGAGACGTTACCGACTGAAGAAAGGGATTTGAAACGCAACGGTCGTAATTTGGCTAGGCCTGCTGGTGTCTCTTCCAGCCATTATATATTCTTCTTTCTACTTGTTTGCAAACATTATCATTTCATATCATTGTAATATCAGGTATTGTACGCAGTATTATATTTTAAAGGTATTATTCCTCTGTGTAATCAATTTGAATGTATCTTATGTATAGAACAAACACGAAAGTTCTTAGATATGTGTATGTATAAGCTTTTGGATTAGACGAATTGGCAGAATGGTGTTGATAATTTTTATGATCATAATTTATTAAATAAATATGTCTCACGGTCGCAAATCATATTTTAATCAACATACAACTTGAATTTAACCTGCAAAATATTTAAAAAATTTGAAAAAATGAATTTTGCGGGTTATCCTTGTGCTTTCACTTTGACTCATAGTCTTTTAGTTAAATACCTAGCTAGGTACATCATCATCATCATCTTTCTGCCCCTGCCCCGTGTTATTTGGGATCGGCGCCACCGGTCACCCTCATGCTGTCACTAACTTCACACAATCCATCCATCTTTTCGTTGGCTTGCCTCTCCCATTTCCATTTATACATGTGCTTGCTTTGTTTGCTTGTTAATTAATGAATAAGCTCTTTTGATGGGGAAAAACCCATTGTAGGTATCCTTAGCGCATTAACTTTATTTCAGGAACTTCTTTATCCGTTCCATTTATTTTTATTTTTGTCATCTCATGCTTTTTCAAAATTCTCTATATTTGCTAGGTTTGCAGAAAAGAAACAGGTTGTTCCTGAAATATGTTTTAGGAATACATCGGTTGGCATCGGTAGTAAGTATTTCCGATAGAAATATTTTTGTTCTTACTATTTCTTTGCTCTTTTTTGTAGGTGGGGAATAAAAAACTTTACTTTTTGAAATATAAATTGATTTATAATTATGTAACAACATTAAAAGTACGTTACTTTAAAATTTTATTGAGTAAGAAGTTTTGATAAAAGACCAAGGTATTAATCAAAATTTTCTTCATTAAATAACCTAATTGAAAATAAATGAGAGTTTTTCGGAAGTCTACGACAAATTCTCAATATCTTGAAATATTTGAGATCAAAAAAATATTACGAGTGACATTTTTACAATCAAGATAATAAAATCACATTCGTGACCTTTACCTAAAGAATTATGTAATTTTAAAATCTATTTACTTTACAGGTCGACGCCCCATTTGACGTGACAAATTAATCAAGTTTGGTTTCAAATCGAATCAAATAATTATGTAATGTTTCGGTTCTTGAATGTTTAAAGCTTTCACATAGATTCGCGATAACGATGTGACAATTTCTTTTTTTTTAGTTTGTTTCGTCCTATGGATAATCCCATTTATGTGAGGTGGGCGTGTTAGACTTTTACTGATTAAAACCAAACTTGTGATCTTCAGTTGTCCGTTGCGTTCTAAAGGAGGATTACTTTTTTATTATTTTGTCGTAAATATTTAGTTATAAGTAGACCACACACTTTTCTAAACGATTATTACGAAACCCTGAAAAATGATCGATTAAAAATTCAATTGATCGATTACAATTGATTGGGTATCCCTAATTCATTATCGACACGACATGACATTAGGCATAGATGGCGGCTAGCGGATGTTATTAATCGCTTAAAATTATCATTATTTCAGCCGGAAAACGCCCACTGTTGGAAACAGGCCTCCCCCAAGTGTCACCACAATGAACGATCCTACGCGTCCCGCATCCATCGGATTCCCGCAACCTTCACCAGGTCATGGGTCTACCTTATAGGAGGCCTTCCAACGCTGCGTCTTCCGGTACGCGGTTACCACTCCAGAACCTTTCGGCTCCAACAGCCATCTGTTCTACGAGCAATGTGCCCTGCCTATTGCCACATAAGTTTGGCGATTCTTCGTTCTATGTCGGCAACCTTGGTACCTACTCCTGTATTGAGATTCCAGAATAATCAAATGACAAATAAGTATACTGTTGACAATAAAACACAACATTACTTTGTGCAAAACATCAAGTTATAAACAAATGACCTTACGACCTCATTTATATTAATTGCACGATTAAGTAGAACTATCAAAAAGTACATTCACATTATTATACAACTATTCACACAAATATCGACTTTAAAATTAAAATGTTAAGTGTTATAATAGCATCAAATTGTGACGCAATAGATGAGATGTGAGTGGGTGAGTTCGTTTAGAGCCCATTTAATAAAATTATCAGACAACAATAAAATTAATAAGCTCGATGTCAACGCGGCCATGTTCGTAATAAAAGATCCTTTATAAACGTAATTTAATGGGAATTAATATTATGTTGGAGCACTTTCCTTTTCCAACGAACGACAATGCTTATTTGTTTATTTATAAAAAAATTATGCATTAGTAAAATCCAGTTAAACCAAGTATGTTAAAGATATGAAATTTCATACCAAGACCAATGACGTCGAAAAAAATTACCGTGACGTCTTAAAATGTTAAGAGTGGAGCTGTTCACACTATACATCATTATTTTTAGTACCTATACAATATGCGAAACCTCAATATATATAGTTTGTTCAGAATCTAAAACTGAATAGATCCTAATATTTTTTACACAATATTGAATTTTTTTCCAAAAATATTTAAAAAAGGTCACAAATTGGACACCACTGACACTAAGTACAACACTGGTCACGGCAGGTAACAGCGGGCATTAGGCACCAGTGCACTGTTGGATGCAGGAGCAAATCAACCCCTCAGTCGCCCAGGTGGCCTGGTGATTGTGTATTTATATCGCAAACCAGGTACCATAACTGGCTTCGCAAAGGAGGCATCAGGCAACGGCGTTATCGCCGCCGCCGCCGCCGCCGGAATTCTGATCCCGATTTCCGGCCACCGTAGGCACGGACTTGCGGACAGTGAGCAATGGAGTTGTCAGCAACAGCAGGGACCCAGCCGGGTCGAAGCCTACTGGGGCCAGGGTTATCCGAAAGGGCGCTCGAGCCCCGGCATGAAGGCTAGAAGGAACGGGGTGGGTCTTTTAGTCAGTAAGAGTCTGACACTATCTCCCGCTCCGCCCAAGAGCGAGGGATGTCAGAGCATGATTTTTTCCCACCATAAAAAAAGGGTACCATAAGGCTTATAACTTAGTGATTTTTCATAATACAGTTTTGTTTTCTACATAGATTCTTTACACTAAAATACTAGACACGTGTTTCAGATTTCGCTTACGTATACTAAAAATAAGGTTGTGTAATTATACAAACACTAAATAAAAATAATGAAAATACTCTTATGAAGTAAGTAAAATTAATTTAAAAAAATGAGTACAATAATAAAGACGAACAAATAAATAAAATTAATTTTGTGTGGACGGTATGGTTTTTTTTGACACATGGCTTAGCTTTCCAACTGAAAATATTGTTGAAAGTAGAGGTAAATAAAGTAAGAAACCTGTTTAGTAATAACCATAAAGCTTCCATTACTTTATAGTTACTCTCATGATAGCCCATAAAACAACATAACGTCGCGACAATATAGATACATGCGAGTAACATTTAGCTCATAACCATTAGGTCATACTTTGTTTTTTTTGTGTTTGGTTTACATTAAACATCTTCTCCCACTCTGGGTGGAGCGAGATGGCAGACTCTTGTTGACTAAAACTCACCTTTGATCCTTCAGATACTCCTTGTGTTCCAAGGCTAAGGTAGCCTTTCAAATATTCCCGTGGCTCTAGCGGATATCGGCCTTGCTGGCCCCTATGGTTTTGCTGATATCTTTATGGAGACACCTCCACCATACTATGCTCTACCGCGTTCTCTGTGCAGTTCACACAATAATGACACTCGGGCATTTTCTTCCGCCAGAATCCGGAACAGGAACCTTACGAATATGCCATGATGAGCCCTGCATAAGGCGGAAAGTGACAATGCCGAAGCGCCTCTCCAGCTACTCCTCAAAGGGAGTTACCGCCATAATTATGGTAACCCTAAACACTAGCCCTTGGATCTAGGACGTTGAAAATTTTCACAGAAACTTTCTTTTATGATGCGTAAAAAGGATAAGAAAGTATTTTCTAAATTTCATCCTCTAAGGGGATGAAACGGAGGTCAAAAGTTCGTATGGAGAAACCTAACCTTAATTACGAAAAAGAGTGTTTAGATAAAATCAAAATTTACTGAACTCCTCACCATCGCTTTCAACTAGGCACCGAAAACGTGTTCAAATGTCTGGTAGCCTCTACCATTTCTTCTTCTTCTTCCTGCCCAAAGTTATAAAACTTTGGGTCAGCGTAACACGTTTTTTTCTTCCATTCTGTCCTGTCACCCGTCACACTATCACTAACTCCCTTTTCTTTCATATCACTCCTACAATCCATCCATCTTTTGAGGAATGAGAAAATGACAAGAAAATGGTTTAAAAATTCAATAAAACTGCTGTTAATCTTAGTTTTGTCGAATAGTTAGATATTTTGATACAATCTTTGCGTAAACGATTTTCTGAGTTTCAAAAAGTTAAACCTTGAACATATTAGATTCAGCTTGCATTATTTGGAATCCCTATGAGACTTCTTACGTCTTGCTTCTAAAGAAAGTCCAAAAAACATTCCTTAGATTCATGTATAAGAAATTATTTGGATACTATCCATTTTTATATCCTACAAATTTTTACTCGGAATGCTGAAATTTAACTTTCTGGAAGTAAGGCGTAATTACTTTTTACTCGTCTTCGCTTGTCGAGTTCTTCGGGGTGAATCTGATTGTCCTGAATTAGTTGCTCAGCTGGTGAGGTTATTTGTTCCTCTTGTACCTAAACAACACCTCAGGCCGCGAACACACCGATTGTTAGCTGATCCTTTATCGCAGACAGTGTCAAGAGCTAACTCGCCACTCGTTCGTGCGCTTTCTGTGCTTAATGCTCTTCTGACTCTAACACCAGAGTGTGACTTGTTTGCTGGGAGATGGATAGATGTGTGTCGTGAATGTCTGAGGTTTTGTGAGAGGATGGATGAAAAATAAATAAACGTTGTCTTATTTGGTTTTGTGGGATATTTTTTTAAATTTTATATTAGTGGTAATGTAAATGTTTATTTTTTTTTTTCTTCTTGTTTCTGTACAACGCATTAGTTTAGTTAGACTGTATTGTTGTACAAGTAAATTGTAAATAAATAAATAAATATTTAGCAATCCTTTCACCATTTCAGCTGAAACTGCACCAGAGTTAAAATTAATCGATATTCAATGAAGGGGACTTGCTGAACTTTTACCGCTGCATTGATAAAAAAATGTACAAAGAGTTGCGCACAAATGCCCTGAAATGCGCTTACTATTTAACTTTTTCGGTATTAAATAATAACAAATCAAAAAATTTAAACTGCCTTGCAAATGAAAGTTTGGCAAAAAAAAACAATTTTACATGTGGCTACATGTTTTGAGTCAAATGTAAAAAAAAGATTGTGAGCACAATGTTGTGCCACGCTTCAATTTAATATTTTTTTTTTTTTTTGGATAATTTTATGTTTTTAACTTTTGGTGGCCCGCCATTACTTCATGATTTGCCCAAGTGGCCCCTAGTCTCAATAAGTCTGTGCATCCCTGATTTATACTTTATGCACCCAAGAGTACAGAGGCGGACTTAATGCCTTACATGTATACTCAGAACTCTTTTAGTAATACAGCGTTTCATCCCTCCTTTTCATATGACAACCGATTTTCTTTAAATTTTTTAGTCACTACCGCATTGAATGGCAATGATGTAATAAAAGGATTTCTTGTACAAAATAAGATTTTAATACAAATATGATTCCATGGTTGAATCATTTCGAAAGGACAAATAGAAGTTTGAGAAAATCGTTTTCCATTAGTCTGTTTGGGTTGTCAATTATTAAACCAAACAGATTTAATGCCGAAAATGATGTTCCTGCTTTCATTTGATATTACAAGGAATTTTCTTATTTAAAACCAATCCTCCAGGCATCCTTCTTGAAAGACGTCATACTCTTACCGTTTCTAATTCTGACTGATATATGAATTAACGAAGTACATTTCCATACAGCCGCTCTTACGTGATTATAATAATAATAATAATAATAATAATTGTCCTTGGATGCACTAGCATAACGCATACAGGGATAATCGCCGGTTGGTACCACGTGCCATTAGAAGCAGCTAAAAGGGCCTCTGCGAGTTGGTTTCGGCTCCTCGTATGCCTTCCAAAGGTCCAGGACCTCATGGTCCTGAGATAAATAAATGTAAATAATAATAATAATAATAATCTGTGGTCCGGCTGTCAAGTTGAAATACATCAAATTTTTTCAGTTTAATATTTTTATTCAATTTACTTACCTAATACACAACAAAATGTACTTTATCCGCCAAATCACAAAAAAAAGAAGAGAAATCAGATAACAATAACAAAAAGTATACCAAGAATCAATATCTTGACCGAAATGGAACTACAATAATGATGTAAAATGTTGACAAGAAGCCGGGCACGCTCTCAAATTGCACAACCAACATCTTCGGGTTCGTCGCTCAGCTCCGCCTCGCAGCCACCGGGACCAGCGCCAGCCGTGAGTCCAGAGATTCCGGCAGCTGCAGTTGCGTCGAGCTCGAGCGACGAATACTTCTCGCCGCCGACGACACTACCACCTGCGCGTCGACGGGGAAGAGGCCGACCTCCGGCCTGCTTGGGACTTCGAGGCCCACCGGCCTCTGATAGGGTCCCCGCTGCCGGTGGAAGTGTGCAGCGCATGCGATGGACAGAATCCATTAATGAAAATGTCATGCGCTCATACTTTGGGGCTACAGAGGGGGGAACTAACCTGACTGCGTACCGTGGTCGGATGCTCTCTCTGTTTCAGGTGCTTGAGCCAGCTGTCAACGTTTCGGCCCAAAGACTATCGGATCAGGTGCGGGTCATCCAGCGTAACCGGATGTTGGATGACGCCGTACTTGATAGACTGCGCCTAGAATCACGGAATGGTCGTGTCACACCTATTTCACCACCGGCCGCGGTGCAACGTCAACCCAGTGTTTCACCGCGACCCGACCACGTTGGTGAGGATGATGATGACGGGGCTATATCCGTGAGTACCCAGTGCAATGCACGTTTGAGGAGCGCTTTGGAGGATGCATTCCGGGAGTACCGCTCTATACCACCAGAGCTTAGACCCCGTCTACCTCGTTTGCCTATGCATAGAAAAAATAGGGCGTTGGTGTGTGCTCTAGATTCGCAGCTATCAAATTGTTTTGATAGCAGCAAAGACCTTACCGATACCCACTCGATCTTATACTGTGCGGCTGCAGCGGCGTGTCGTGTAGCTCATGTCAAAATTCCAAATAGTGACAGAGCTACACGACCAGCTACACCAGCTTGGCAGTGCAGGATCGAGCGTCGTATCGGTGAGGCTAGAGCACTCATCGGCAAACTTATCTGCTTCAGGGAGGGCAACACTCGCCCTAGAGTGATGCGCTTTGTGAGGCGGGCGTTCTCGGGGACAGATATTAGTCCTCGAGATTATCTACCCCGTATCACAGAGCGTATCGACTTCCTGAGGCAGAAAGTCTATGCTTGGGCAAACCGTATACGACGGTACAAGCGGCGAGTGGAGCGGTACACCCAGAATCGCGCGTTCCAAAGCAACGAAAGGTGGGTTTACAGGGCTTGGGAGCGACCGGACCAAAGTGTGATTGATACGCGCCTACCGGATGATGATGCCATGTATTCATTTTGGCGCAGCATTTGGTCGGTGCCTGTCAGTCACACTGAGGGTGATTGGACTCGGGAGGTCGAGCGAGAGTGCGAACTTATACCAGAAATGGGGGCAATTACCATCAGCCCCCAAGATGTAGCTCGTGCAGTCCGTCCGTTACCAAATTGGAAATCTCCAGGGCCGGACGGGCTGCACAACTTTTGGCTTAAATGGTTTAAAAGTTCGCACGCTCGCTTGGCGTCCCAATTCCAATCTGCCTTAGAGTCAGGGTCGCTGCCCCAGTTCCTGACGACAGGAATAACCCACCTGCTCCATAAATCGGGTAGTATTGCGGAACCCAAAAATTATAGACCGATTACGTGTTTGCCGACGGTCTATAAAGTTCTTACATCCATCCTGAGAGCTAAAATTAATAGTCATATTGAGACAAATTCCATCATGTCTGCTTCTCAGAATGGATGTAGGAACGGGTCCCGTGGTACTAAGGAGCTGCTCCTCATTGATGTTGCCATTAGCCAACAGGTTCGTCGTTCTCGAAGAGATCTGTCGACATGTTGGATAGATTACAAGAAGGCCTATGATTCAGTGCCGCATACATGGCTCATGAGGGTGCTGGAGCTATATAAAATTGATGTAACTCTGCGCGCCTTTCTGATGTCATGTATGGGGCGGTGGAGGACGGTCCTTCACTATCCAGGGTGTCGACGGGTTTCGGAGAACAGCGAACCGTTAAGGATCAAGCGTGGCATATTCCAGGGTGACAGTCTGAGTCCACTGTGGTTTTGCCTAGCTTTGAACCCTCTCAGCACACTGCTGGAGGGTTCGGGTTTAGGCTACCGGTTGAGAAGAGAGGGTCAGGTCATATCTCACCTTTTTTACATGGATGATCTGAAACTTTTTGCTTCCAACAACTTGCAACTGATGGAGCTACTGAAGGTAACTGAAACCTTCAGTAGTGCCATCAGGATGGAATTTGGTTTGGACAAATGTGCAGTCATGCATGTAAAGCGAGGGGAGATTATGGAATCCGTGGGCAGCCAACTCTCGGATTCCATACACCTTAGATCCCTCAGCTCAACCGAAACTTACAAGTATTTGGGTATGTCGGAAGCGTTGGGCATCAATGCTGCTGACGTGAAACAATCGTTGAGGGAGCGTTTCTTTGGCCGCCTGAATAAAGTACTGAAAAGTCTTTTATCGGGCGGGAACAAGGTGCGCGCCTTCAACGGTTGGGTCATGCCGGTTTTGATGTACTCTTTCGGCATACTCAAATGGACTCAGACGGAACTCGACGCCCTGGATAGGAGGGTCCGCACTCTGCTTACCGCAAATCGGATGCATCACCCACGATCATCGGTGATGAGGCTGTATATCCCGCGGAAGTGTGGGGGTCGTGGCTTCTTAAATGCCAAGACCCTGCACAACCGTGAGGTATGCAGTCTCAGGGAATACTTCCTGGAAACCGACGTGGGGATGCACCGAGATGTAGTGGCGGTGGACAAAGGCCTCACCCCGCTCTCCTTGGCCAACGAGAACTGGCGCAAACCTATAGTAATGGATACTAATGAACGCAAGGAAGTATGGAAGGGCAAGGAGCTTCACGGGCGCTTTTACCGGGCCTTACATGGGCCCGATGTAGATCTTTTAGCGTCCGTCTCCTGGCTACGCTTTGGTGATCTCTTTGGAGAAACCGAAGGTTTTGTCTTTGCAATTATGGACGAAGTTATGATGACGAACAACTACCGGAAGTATATTGTGAAGGACGGTACGGTTGACATCTGTCGGGCATGCCACCGGCCTGGGGAATCAATCCGACACATTATTTCTGGGTGTTCTCATTTAGCTAGCGGAGACTATTTGCACAGACACAACCTTGTAGCCAGGATAATCCATCAGCAACTTGCTCTTAAATACAATCTTGTTGAATCAGAAGTACCGTACTATAGGTATGTGCCCGACCCAGTTCTCGAGAATGGCAGCGTCACATTGTATTGGGACCGATCTATCATCACTGACAGGACTATTGTTGCCAATAAGCCTGACATAGTGGTGATAGATCGACTAGAGCGTCGCACAATGATTGTTGATATAGCGGTCCCTCATGACGAGAACCTCGTGAAAGCTGAGAAAGATAAACAAACTAAATATCTTGACTTGGCTCGCGAGGTTGTCGACATGTGGGAAGTGGATAGAGCAATCATTGTGCCGATAGTCGTGACGGCCAATGGCTTAATAGCCAAGAGCCTCGACCAACATCTGCGGAGGCTCTCGTTAGGCAGTTGGATCAAGGGCTTGATCCAGAAGGCAGTACTCCTAGACACGGCGCGTATTGTCCGGAGGTTCCTCTCTCAGGAGCCCTGACCACCGGCAGCTTGGACCCTGTTCCCGATGCCGGTGGGCTACTATTTTTTATATTTTTAAATGTTTTTTTTTTTTAATATAATTTTTTGAAGAAATATTTAAAAATATGATAAATATGTATATAATAATAAATGAATGGAATAATAATTTATTGGTCTCGTGTTACAGAGTAAGTCTTAAATACTAAAGTTATGATAATTAAGGGTGTTCACAGTAACTGGTAAAATTAACATTAAGTTGAGCTGTGGTCCCCAAACTAGGCAGCGCCTGTATCTTGGGGGCCGGAGTTGCGTTAACTTACATTTATTTTAGTCCAAGACATCCTAACTTTTACACTTGAAACAAGATGTTTAAAAATCAGGTATATAAATCAAATTAAATACTGGTAGCAGTCTGCCTACCGAAATAACAGTAAAAAAAAAAAACAAGAACAAACTAAAATAAAAGATAAAAGATTATGATGTTATTGTTATGAAAGATCAATATCTAAGATACAATCTTACATCTTTCTCTAGATATTTCGTATACACAGAGGCTATCCTGTGGATATTATCTAGGCTTCTATATAAATCAAAACAAATCTAGTAAAGACCTCTGAAAATGTGCTATTTTTTTTTCTATTTTTTGTCTACGTGAACTTTGGCCGTCCATAATGTACTCATATCTATATTAAAAATATAAAAAAGCTGGCAAGTGCGAGTCGGACTCGCCCATGAAGGGTTCCGTAGCAGCAAGTAACATAATATAAAAGTTGTTGTAGTTCGTTGTAACTTTGTTTAATGTTTTAATAATAGTGTATTTTCTTTTAGATTTATGACGTATTAAAAAAAAACTACTCATTAAATCTCGTTCAAACCTATTTTCGGTGGAGGTTTGCATGGTAATATGTACATTATACATTTTTTTAAGTCTTTTTAGGGTTCCGTGCAAATTACAATTCCCGAATTTGAGTCTCGAAGATTTTTCCGAACTGTAATTTTTTTTTGTGACGTATTCAACAACAAATTTACTGTTTTCAGATTTATTCCTCCACCTATGCTATAAGACCTTGCTTTGTGTCAAATTTCAGAATTCTGGGTCAACGGGAAGTACCCTATGAATTTCGATCTTTGAGAGTGTCAAAATATACGTTTTTTTGCGACATAAACGGCCGTATCTTTTTTATTCGTTAACTTAGAAGTTTGATTTTTTCACAGCTTGAAGGGACCGCAGACCTGAGTATACAGTTTTAATTTCAACTCGAAACCTCCACGTTTTCTCGAGATAAAGAGTCTTGACGGAAAGACAGACAGACAGACGGACGGACGGACAGCAAAGTGATCCTATAAAAGTTCAGTTTTTTCCATTTTACGTACGGAACCCTAAACAGAAATAAAAAAGAAAGAATTGTCATCTTTTACAATACACGTTTCAATACGTATAATCCTTATCAGTCTCGTATCGTCGATAATATCGTCTAGAGTGTTCAGTTGTTGTCCTGCAACTCGTGCGGGGTCGAACCGACCTCAAAGGTCACCCGTGGCAGCTGTCGCCTCGTTAGTCCTATCTGAAGATCTTGACGGGCAGGACATACGTCTGTTGCCGGCTTACTACGACTCAGAGTAAGGTAAACAGATTTGTACCATGGATATTGATTTACCGTGAAGTAATATACGTATTTGTAAGGAAAGTATCCTAACGGTCAACATCATCATTCAGCCGAAAGACGTCCACTGTTGGACATAGGCTTCTCGTAAGTGCCGTCACAACGAACGGTCTTGTGCGTCTAGAATCCATCGCATCCATCTTGAGATCATCTCAAGTGGCTAGAATTTGTGTCATGAAGAAACTTAAAACGTACTTTGAGATAAGAGTGGGTTGTAGGAATAAACAGGACTCCTATACAGGGTTATTTGTAAAACACTGGAAACCTCTCAGGACTATGCTACTAACATCATAAACAACAACTTTTGTTCTATGACTTTTAAAAATATATCATATTTTAGTCCATCAGATTTTCATACAAAAATAAAAATATTTAAATTGAGCATCTGAATATTAGGAAGTCTATGCGAAGCAAGCGATAGTACAATAGCGGAAGGGAATGGGGATCGAGTGGTGGACGGTGCTTGATGAACTTGCATCGCATCATACAGACGTAGTTATAACAACATACAGAGTTGAAATGTTTATTTTTTATTGATAAGTTCTCGTTTGACCACCTGATGGTAAGCGAGGATGTGGTCGACGATGGAGCACGCTTGCCTAGAAGTAACCTATTCACTCTATTCCGAAATGTGTTAGATAAAACAACGAAATCTTGAAGGTTTGTTTTTAGTAAATAAATTATGTTTTTTAAAAAGTCATAGAACAAAAGTGGTTCTTTATGATGTTAGTAATTCAGTCCTGCGAGGTTGTTAGTATTTATATACAGGATTATTTGTAAAATAACACACAGCGAGGGATAATTTAAACTAGTTGGGCCCAGTAGAGTGACGACGCGACGCTAAGAGGTTTTCCCAGAATCACACGAATACATTGAAAATAATTTTATAGAAGTAGGCGGCAACAGACATCAAGCGCTCTTACCTCATTTTTGGCCGTATTGGCTTTCCTTGAATTGCTGGTTATGAAGTAAAAGTACGCAAAAAGCAATAAAAGTAAGAGCAGCAGTAAAAGTAAGCATTTTCTACGTAGACATCTTCAAATAATCTCTAGTGGATAAGTAATGTCAGACTTTTACTGACTGAAACGCATAGTATTCCTTCATTTGCCCTTTTTTGAGAGAAATTCCCCGTGGACCTAGCTGGCATCGGCCCTACAGGCACGATTGGAGCCATAGACGACTCAAGCTAGAACTACACTGCGGACACGTGTGCCACACACGCTGATCTGGGCGCGTCAGTCTCCTTACATTTTACATGGAAACTAGACTTGTAGAGCTACACTTGATCCACGCCACGCGACGCCATGCTGCGTGGCGTGGCGTGGATCAAGTCTACGTACAAATAAGGCATGTTACACGTGTGCGTCGGTCTTATGCAGTTTCTAGCTTCAGGCTCGGTCCTTACCAGACGGCCGGACGGCGACCTACCCATAGCTCATCTTCCGCAAGCCTGAGCCAATCTGAAGTTTAAAATAAACTCCAAAAACTCAATATCAGTCGTTATTTAAATAAACAGAGTGCAATTACAGAATGAGTGTTTGTGACCATTGATCTACGTTTTATGAGTCGCTGAAGAGTTTTTAAATATTATATTTTAGGGTAGGTTTACAATCATGGGAACTGCTTTATTAGGCATCTGCTGTAAGCTTCTGCCTGTGGCTTCGACCGCGTGAAAGTAGAAAATATATGGCCTATGTCATTTAGTGATAAAGTAGTATTTTACAGGTGAAAGAATTTTCGTAATTAGTCCTGTAGTTTTAGGTTTATACTCGTAGATGAAGTTTTCCTTAGATTATAGCAAATTTTACTTCAAGTATTTACAGTTTAGTTGATATTTAAGGTAGCCACTTACTTTATTAAACCAATGAAATAAAAAAAAGTACTTATGAAAGCTTTACTTTCAGGAGCTTTCAAAGCCCAAGCTCAAGTTACTCACAATTTTAATTTATAAAAGTTATCTACATCAATTTCGTACATGTTACATGATGCGCGCACAACTATAAACTTCTACGGATTTAAAATATGTATAGAATAGAATATGTAGAATAGACTAGAATAGAATAGAGTGGAATAGAATAGAACAGAGTAGAATAGAATAGAATAGAATAGAATAGAATAGAGTAGAATAGAATAGAATAGAATGGAGTAGAGTAGAATAAAATAGAATAGAGTAGAATAGAATAAAATAGAATAGGATAGAATAAACTTTATTGTACACAAAAACAGATATGTTTGCGCACTATCTCACCTGATGATGAGTGATGATGTGATCGACGATGGAGCACGCTTAACTAGAAGTAACTTCTACGCTCTTGACTTACAGACCCCAAGTTGAAGTCATCATCAGGAAACTCAGAATTTCCTATATCCATTGCCGACCTAGTGTGTCACCCTCCTAGCGTACTCAAACAATTTTTAGCCTCTCTGACAGCCGCGGAAAGATACCTTAATATTTCTTCTGTCATCCGTCTCGAAATATTCGAGACACGAGTTCACTGAAATTAACTTCCTTACAGACTTGTTGAAAGTAGAGAGCATGTAATTTAACAGATTTGGGATAAAGTTGTTTAATGAAAATAAAAAATGTTTATGGCTAACTTTTGCTAGCAGCTTTGCCCCTGTTAAAATTGAAAATTATCCTAAGGGAACATGCAGGTGAACACACACAACACACGCACGCACACGCACGCACGCACACACATGCACGCATGCACGTGAACACATTCGCAGGAAAATGCTGTAATCATCACAGCGTTGATTTGTTGGTTTATTTTCTCATAATAACATTGTTAATTTGTATGTATGTGTATGTATCTAAGCTGAGCAGTGGTTGCTGAGTGGAAACAGCCACGAGTTACGAGTTGTAAGTCGCGGGTTTAAACCCAGCCAGGCGCATAATTTTGTGTAATTTATTTCATCACCACTGCTCTCAAAACGGTAAAGGTAAGCCGACATGTCCTAGATGCAAAAATTCGAAAACGTGACATTTACCAACGCGCACTGGGCCCGCGTGGCGGATTATGGTCCAATCCCTCTCCTAGAGGGGAGGACTGAGTCCCAGCAGTATGTTTGCTAGCGGTATTGCCTGTGTGAAAGTTAATGTTTACTAATAATAGTAGTTTTTACACCACCTGCTCGATAAAGTCGTTTTATACGTCATACAAACCTCACTTAAAGCATGTCATTCTATCCCTAGGGAGATAATGCAGTATGGCCGATCCCTAGGGAATAATGAGATTTGAATTTGGAGCATCAAGAATCGCCAACATTGTGAATTAAAATGTAGGCGCATCGAACAAGTTGACTCGAAATTCAAACCAAAGAGTATGTAATCACTATGATTCAAACTGGCCACTAACAAAAAAAAGAAAATAGAATAAAACGTGCGTACTGACGATACGGGAGCAATATAGAAAATTGAAACTATAGAATATTGGAGTAGTGAATTTTGTTTGTTTGATGAACTTGTAAATATAATACTTATATTTCTCTAATATATGATTTGGTCGACCAAATTGTCTTTTAATTATCTCACAGATGGTGTAAAAAGTAGAGTATGCAACACGGGGATAAAGCTGTCTTTGTCTTGGGCGGCTTAAATTCCTCACTTCACTCAGGTTTCTTTATTAACTCCCTCGCAATGCTCGGGAGTTAATTTTATAAATCCCTCACTATCGTTCGGGATTAAAATCAGCAACCTTCGTTTCGTTCGGAATTCAACATGCCGCCCGCGACTTAAAGACACTGCTTTATCCCCTAGTCACATAAACTACTATTATGTGACTAGGGGATAAAGCAGTGTCTTTAAGTCGCGGGCGGCCTGTTGAATTCCGAACGAAACGAAGGTTGCTGATATTAATCCCGAACGACAGTGAGGGATTTATAAAATTAACTCCTGAGCATCGCGAGGGAGTTAATAAAGAAACCTGAGTGAAGTGAGGAATTCAAGCCGCCCAAGACAAAGACAGCTTTATCCCCGTGTTGCATACTCTACTTTTTACACCATCTGTGAGATAATTAAAAGACAATTTGATCGATCAAATCATATACTAGAGAAATATAAGTATTAGAGTCTGTCTAATAAGTTAAACGACTTGGGTAATTATCAGGATTTAATTAAATCTGATGTAGTCAACACGGGTTCAATAATCAAAGTTAATTAAGAGATAGAGATCATTGTTTACTAACAGAAGAACCATATGAAAAGTATCGAATATAAGTATTTTTAAATGATTAAATGTTATACAAAATTCCCAAGTCTGTTGACTTATTAGACAGACTTTATTTACAAGTTCATCAAACAAACAAAACTCACTACTCCAAGATTCTATAGTTTCAATTTTCTATAACGCGGACTCAGTGCGCACGTTTTATTCTATTTTCTTTTTTTTTGTTAGTGGCCAGTTTGAATCATAGTGATTACATACTCTTTGGTTTGAATTTCAAGTCAACTTGTTCGATGCGCCTACATTTTAATTCACAATGTTGACAATTTTTAATGTTCCAAATTCAAATCTCATTATTCCCTAGGGATCGGCCATACTGCATTATCTCCCTAGGGATAGAATGACTTGCTTTAAGTGAGGTTTGTATGACGTATAAAACGACATTATCGAGCAGGTGGTGTAAAAAATAATTTAATATAGTTATAAAGTATTTATGACATGGGTACGTACCTAGTAGCTAATGTTACCTGAAATAAATTGGTAATTTATTATTAATAATATTTATCTTCCAAAGCAGTAATAATGAACTATCTTGATCCCACTTAGCCACAAGCGTTCAATTAGTGTCCTACCCTTGCAGCCCCCACGGGGGGTGACCTATTGGCAGTCAGCCCGTGACCAGTTACGCAACAATTAACACTTATAATCTCTTATAATAGAGGAAATTTTGTTACTCGTGTTTTGTAATATAACTTATATCTATTAATCAGATTTTTTTTATTTTTGAATTGATTATATTATTGACAAAGGTCTGGACTTATAATTCACTGTAGAACAGTTAATTGAACAATAATTATATATTTTAATGGTTTTATGATGTTAGCTCGCTGTACGACCGTCCGGTAATTGTCCGGATCGAGCCCAAGTCGTCGACGGCGCGCAATGTTCCCGCGCGCCTCAAGAAGTTGTCAGCAACCACAGGGGCCCAGCTGGGTCGAAGCCTATTGGGGCCAGGGTTAGTTTCGAAAGATAGCTCAGCCCCGGTATGAAGGCACGAAGGAACGGGGTGGGTTTTTAGTCAGTAAGAGTCTGACACTATTTCCCGCTCCACCCAAGAGCGGGGGTTGTCATTAGATGATTTTCCCACAATGATGAAATTAATGTTTTAAAATATTTTCAACTTTGAACTCGACCGAGAATCTGATGGATGCGTGACGCACAGGACCGGCCAGACAAATGTTTTGCAGGACATTTTTTGGACTATAGAGTACTGTAAGGAACACACCGAATCATTATAAGCCGATAAATTACAAATCACAATAACCACAATAGTTGAGGCGTGTACAAGTTACAAAATGTCTTATTCGTACGTCGTATTAATCACGAATTACAATGTACAATGAGTAAGATTGTAATTCACTGTATATCGTAAAGATATAATTATGACGCAACAAAATTGGGCGAAAGTAACTACTGACTGGACTCCGAACAGCAGGAGCCGGCGACGCGGTAGGCCCAGAAGGAGATGGCGTGACGATTTGGACGCCTACCTTAAGGATTGGCCAGAAGTGGCTAAAGACAGAAAAGAGTGGAATAACGGAAGGGAGGCCTTTGCCCTGCAGTGGGACACAACGGGCTCATAATAAATAATAATAATAATAATTATGACTTGATGTACGACTGTGTTTCCACGGTCGCCGGTCTCGGAACGCGCCGCCATTGAGTTCCCAACTAACGGTAGGAGGAGTTGACATCGGTGTCGGGTCGACGATGAAGTACCTGGGACTCGTCCTCGACAGCCGGTGGAATTTCGTGGAGCATTTCCGACGTCTGGCTCCCAAACTCAACCGGGCTGGGGCTGCGCTCAAGCGGATCCTGCCCAACCTTGGGGGTCCGGATGCCTCCTGCCGAAGGCTCTACGCGGGGATCGTTCGGTCCATGGCCCTCTACGGGGCGCCGGTGTGGGCGCCGTCGCTGAAAAAGCAACCGGCGGCCATACTGAACGCCTGTCGGAGGGTCATGGCGATAAGGATGGTGCGGGGATACTGCACGGTCTCCCGCGAAGCGGCGAGCCTTCTGGCTGGCCTACCACCGTGGGATCTGGAGGCATCAGTCCTTGCACACATGCACGATATGCGCGTGGAGATGCAACGCCGGGGTGAAAGTCCGCTGCCGCGACAGGTCACGGCATGGCGGACAGAGCTCCGGCGGGATCTCATGGTGAAATGGCGTCAGCGACTATCGCAACCCAGTGCTGGGCACGCCACAATCATGGCGGTAAGTCCCCTCTTTGAGGCGTGGCTGGAAAGACCTCACGGCGTCCTTACCTTCCGCATGACGCAGGTACTCACCGGACATGGTTCGTTCGGGAGTTTCCTGCACTCGATTCATGCGGAAGTGACGCCCGGGTGTCGCCACTGTGCGGAACGCCCGGAGGACACGGTGGAGCACACAGTCGAGGTGTGCCCTGCTTGGGCGGAGCATCGCCGTGCCCTCGTGGGGGCGATCGGCGGCGGAGACCTCTCGCGCCGGGCCTTGGTTGAGGCCATGGTCCGGAGCGAGGAGGAGTGGCAGGCGGTCGCCGACTTCTGCGAAGCAGTAATGCTCGCAAAGGAGGAGGCCGAACGCATCAGGCAACGGCGTTATCGCCGCCGCCGTCGCCGGGATTCTGATCCCGATTTCCGGCCAACGTAGACGCGGGCTTGCGGACGGTGAGCAATGGGTAGCTCACTGTCCGGCCGTCCGGTAACTGTCCGGACCAAGCCCAAGTCGTCGACGGCGCGCACTGTTCCCGCGCGCCTCAAGGAGTTGTCAGCAACAGCAGGGACCCAGCCGGGTCGAAGCCTACTGGGGCCAGGGTTATCCGAAAGGGCGCTCGAGCCGTATGAAGGCTAGAAGGAACGGGGTGGGTCTTTTAGTCAGTAAGAGTCTGACACTATCTCCCGCTCCGCCCAAGGGCGGGGGATGTCAATGCATGATTTTTTCCCACCATAAAAAAAAAAAAAAAAAAAAAAACTTTATGTACGACCATTTTAATTTTTCATTTGATTTAGTATCTATCCAATAATTTTTTTGTACGCATAAATGTTTATTCAAGAAAATATTATCGAGTTGGCACAAGGTCCCAACAAAAAGTGTAAATCGCATTAGTTTTCCTGTTTATCATCTTTCGTCCTATCATGTATGTGTAATCCCTGTATGTACTGGATGTATCACGCCAATCCGCGACCTATTCACGTCGCAGCAGATAGCCGGGTCATCTTGCGACCTTCCGAAATGCGATAACGGTACATCTTGTTTTTGTCCACAACTCACGATGCTGCGATGCTTTTAGGGTTCCGTACCCAAAAGGTAAAAAGGGACCCTATTACTAAGATTCCGCTTTTTCATCTGTCTGTCTGTCACCGGGCTGTATCTCATGAACCGTGATAGCTAGACTATTTAAATTTTCATAGATGATGTATTTCTGTTGCCGCTATAAAAGCAAAAAAAAAATGAATATTTAAGAGGCTGCTTTTCGACTCGCCTATCGTAAACATCGAGCATGGTTTAAATGCTTGTTACTTCATCTAACGCAATCCAACGCAATTTTTGACGTAAAGGCAACGCGAAAAAATAGATATAGCGCCTGAAAACTCTGTTAGCATTCGGTAATTCCGTGATTTACTCGAATATTTGATAAAACTTGTTCCAGAAAATACGTGTTTTTTTTAAACCATTAAGCGTTTTTGAAGAATACTGTCATTATTTAGAATCTTGATAAATTTTGCTAGGCTTGTAACGATGTTTAAAATTGACATCAGCAAGCGTAGCTTAACTTCAAAGTTAAACATATTTTACTTTTATTGTTAAGTTACGAACACACCAATTGTTGTAAAATTATAATAAAAATAAAATATAAAAAACAAACAAAATTTTCTCCTACCTCCTCGATTATTTAGAATCTTGATAAATTTTGCTAGGCTTGTATGTAGTACTTTTTTGACTTTTTTCATTTTTGAATAAATTATGAAGTGTCAAAGTTCATGCAAAATAGCAGATTTTCAGAGGTCTTAACTGGATTAGTTTTACACAAAACAAATTGATTTCCATAGAAGCCTAGATAAATAAATCCACAAGATACTGTGTTTCCAAAATATCTAATGAAAAATGTGTAATAACGTCATAATCGCGTAAGAGCGGTTGTATGAAAAACAGTGAAAATGTATGTCGAGATGCATCCCCTTAAATGGAGCTCTCATACGACAAACGTGATTTTACAACAAACAAACAATGGGACAGGTGAAACTAAAGTACAGGTTATAATATAGTATTTTCTAGTGTTGTAGGGATAGATAAATGAAACGGAACCCTTCGTGCGCGAGTTCGACTCGCACTTAGTCAATTTTAATATTAATATGCTCTTATTTGTCATTGTTTGTTTGTGTAACGATGTTCACGTTGGTAAGATATTAGAATCAACAAGATAACGTTCTAAACAAACTTTTTAAAAATAGTCCGCCAATGGCACATTTTATCTAATACGTAGTTTTTTTTGTGTTCTTCTCAATAAACCTTTTTAATAGGTGCCCACATCATGGAGATCTCCTCTTGTGAATTTCATCCAAATCTGTTACGCAAGAAACACACACACATCACAAAATTTTACCTTTATAATATTACGTGATAAAAGATATGATTAAATGTAACTATAACCAGTGCGTGTTGCCAGTGATGACTTATGGATCCGAAACGTGGTTACTTACAATGGGCCTCATAAGAAGACTCAAAGTTACCCAAAGGGCGATGGAAAGGACTATGCTCGGAATTTCCTTGCGTGATCACATCAGAAATAAAGATATCCGCAGGAGAACCAAGGTTACCGACATAGCTCGAAGAATCGCCGAACTTAAGTGGCAATGGGCAGGGCACATCGCACGCAACGCAACGCAACAGATGGCCGATGGGGACGAAAGGTTCTGGAGTGGCGACCACGTACCGGAAGACGCAGCGTTGGAAGGCCTCCAACAAGGTGGACTAATGACCTGGTCACGGTCGCGGGAATCCGATGACACTCCGATCACAGGACCGGTCGTTGTGGCGACGCTTAGGGGAGGCCTATGTCCAACAGTGGACGTCTTTCGGCTGATATGATGATGATGATGAACTATAACAGTCTAATATGGACCAAGTAACTATTATAGTAGGATTATATTAGCAATAGTGTATAATACCATTGATGGTGTTCTGACATGTCCGCTCTGTGATCGGAGTTTTTCGGCCAAGGTTGGATATGCGAGTCACATGAGGGCACATAACAGAGCAGCAGATCTGAGCTCACAACCACCATGAAGAGCCAAGGAATGCGGTCGCTGTGGCCGAAATCGGCTAGATGGCATCAAAAAAAAAAAATAATTATAGTAGGATTAACGTTTGGTTAAAAGAGACTACCATTAGCAAGATTGAAAACTTTCAACAGATTTTCTGTAAAAACTTACGAGCATTAACATATTTATGTGCTAGGTGAAGTTCTGTAAACAAAGGCACGAAAGCTTTCAGACAAATTGTTACACGAATCACACCATTCAAGGGCGTACCAATGCCTAATCTGAACCTTTTAACCTACAATTAGAGTTAAATATTGTTTACTAGCTTTTGCCCGCAGCTTAGCCCGCATTTTTCGCCTTGCGAGTCCAGTACAATAACGCATACAGGGCCCTGTTGAGGCTGCCGCGTCATTGCAGCGCATCAGGGATGTTTGCAGAGGCACGTATTGATGACTTCTATGCTATCGTGCGAAAGCGGGTCGCATCCCTGATGGAGCGGGTACGGGGCAGCGCCAACAGTCTCTTAAAAACCGTAGCGGATAGGACTGATGGCCTTATATTAAAACACTGGACGAGGACGCAAGTGTTATCCTCAAACCGTGCCCAGAAGTAGTCTTATGTGTGTTGTGTATGTTTGTTAATTGTTTTTATTATGTGATTAATTATTATTATTGACATGTTTATTGAATTTATTTATTAATTGACAGCTGTTTATTATATGTACTAACACTAGCTTATAAGTTGTGTATGTCTTTACTAACAACAATGGATTGTATTATCTGAATTGAATAAATATTATTATTATTATAAAATAAAATGTAGCTTATGTCACTCAGGAATAAAGCGGCTTTCTATCGGTGAAATATAAAAAAAATTAGCAATTGGTCCAGTACTTCCAGAGATTACCTCCTACACACATCATCATCATCTTCCTGCCCTCGTCCCGTTTTATTTGGGGTCGGCGCAACACATTTTTTTCTACACACAAAAAAACAAAAAAAAAACTTTACCTCTTTATTATATTAGTGTAGATTTCTAACATGAATATGTTTTCTAAAGTACCTACGTAAATTTTTTATTGTTGTAGGCTCGCGTTTGACCACTATCTCCCTAGCAGGTCTGAAGCCTACTGAGGACATGGGTTCCCTTCCGAAAGGGGGGTCCGGGGGGAAAACCTGAAGTCCTGGAACGGAAGGTAAAGAAGGAACAGATTACAGAGGAGTGGCTTTTAGCACAAAATAGATAGGTACAGAAGACAATCTCATGTATGGACTTCATTTTTTATACCTACGCTCGGTGGACGCACACTAATGAGCGTTTGAGCCGGAATTGTTCGACGAGTGATCCGAGACGCGACCGAGACATCGTGTCTATAAGCGGTGTCTTTGTGTGCGTTGCTCGAGCGCGCTTTGTATGTAGATTGACTTCTGTACCTATCTATTTTGTGCTTTAAGTCAGTAAAAGTCTCACATACGAGATCCCAGTGTCTTTTAGGTGTGTACCGTACCATATTAGGTATAAAAATATTCATATATGTGGGCGACACATATACCTACTTCATAGTGAAAAAAAAGGTTAGCGGCATAGATTAAAAAAAAACATAAGATGAGGGGAGTCTATGAAAAAGAAGTGAAAGTTGTAAAAGTTGAAGAAAATACAGAATTTTATTTAGTTGATAAAAAGGTGTTTCTTTCTGCCATCCCCGTAACTTTTCCATCCCACAACTTTGGGGGCTCGTCCGGAATAGGAAGAGCTATATTTTTGGCAGAAATATCAGGGTACAGTCGAGATTACTCGAGATTGAATCTCGACTGGGGCACGCCGTTGCTGCTCGCTGTAAAAGTTGAAGTCGGATGTTTTTCAATTTTTTGAAGAAGATGCAAGAAGACAAGGCGACGCTTGGCATCGTGGGCGGTTTTGCCGCAGACGGAATAGCTAAATTCAGTGGAGATGATAAGACGTATTCCTCATCAAAATGGGCACAAGATGTAGACGATAACGCTGAAATATTCAGTTGGACACCCCAACAGAAGCTGGTTGTTGCACGGAGATCATTAACAGGCACGGCTGAGCTCTGGTTGCGGTCGGAAAAAACATTCAAGTCGTTTGATGAACTGAAAGCGGCATTGCAAAAAGAGTTTCCTGATTCATTGAACATCAAAGAGATGCACGAGTTGATGAGTTCCCGTAAGAAAAGGCGAGAAGAGACTTACTACCAATATATGTTAGTCATGAAAGAGTTGGGTAAGCGGGCAAAATTTCCCGATTACGTGGCTATACAATACGTGGTAGATGGGATTCAGGATTTAGAGATGAACAAGGCGATACTCTACGGCGTCACCACCTACTCAGCCCTAAAGGAAAAGCTGGCAATATATGAAAATATAAAAATGAAGTCAAGGATTCGTGCGAGTTTACCCAAACAAAAGCAAGAGAGTACGAGTGGTGGCGATCGTGGACAAAAGCAGGCCAATGAACTTAAAAAACATTGCTTCAAGTGTGGTGATTCATCTCATCTATGTAATTCGTGCCCAAATGGAGTAAAGTGCTTCAAGTGCGATACGTTTGGCCATATTGCACCAGATTGTAAATCGAGCAATATTCAAAAGCATGATTCACAACCGAAAAGTCGACAGCGTCACCAGTCCATGTGTGTGAAGTTCGTTCCGAAACCGAAAAACGGCGTTGATGACGATCAAGATTGCGAACGTTGAAGTGTCAAACGTGGAAATTGAAGATGACATTGACAGTGAGAAACGTCAGTCGGTGTTGAATGTCAACTATCTAAATCAAAACAAACTCCAAAACTCGGTGAAAATAATCGAATTATGTGGCCAAAAAGTTGAAACTCTAATTGATAGTGGAAGTGATTTAAACTTAATAACAGTAGATTTATTTTTACAATTAAATGTATCCTCATATACCAGTGAAAAGTTGTTGTTAACTGGACTTGGATCGTCCAAAGTATTCACGTTAGGAAAGTTTAATGTTGGCATAAGCATGGACGGATATAAGTTAGTTGTATCATTTCATGTAATACCTGCAGATACAATGCCTTACAAAGTCTTACTGGGTCAACCTTTTTTAATGAGTACGACTGTGTTGTTTAATAATGGATGTGTTAGTTTAATTTCAAAAAGGGAAGGTGAAATGTTGAGATGTCTAATCTCAGATGCACAGCAGCAACAATTGGCGAGTTATATTCCAGATGAGAACGCGCGCTCAGTGGTTATGCAAATGGTAGAAGACTATAAGCCCATGCAGGTGGAGGAGGCACCAATTGAGATGAAAATAATTCTGAAGGATGACATACCGGTTGCTCAAAGACCCAGACGCCTATCCCTGCATGAACAGAATATAGTGGACCAGCAGATCAAGGAATGGTTACAAAAAGGTATTATTAGGCCCAGTTATTCAGAATTTTGTAGTCCATTGGTATTAGTTAAAAAGAAGGATAGTACAACACGCGTTTGTGTTGACTATCGGAAAATAAATGAAAAGATGGTTAAAGATGAGTTTCCTTTGCCAATCATCGATGATCATATTGACAGGCTTTCAGGTTGTAAAATATTTAGTAAGTTGGATCTCAAAGATGCATTTTTCCATTTAAAAATATGTGAAAGCAGTATAAAATATACCTCATTTGTCACTCAAACAGGGCAGTTTGAGTTTACCAGGGCACCTTTCGGTCTTTCTATTTGCCCAAACTATTTTACTCGCTTTATAACTATTATTTTCAGGGATATAATTTCAAAGGGTTATTTGTTGATTTTCATTGACGATATTATGATAATGGCTGAGACATATCAGGAGGCACTCAATAGACTCAAAGAAGTATTGAAGGTAGCTGCTGTACATGGACTTCAAATCAACTGGAAGAAATGTGACTTACTTACCAAGAGGGTTGAGTACCTTGGTCATATCATTGGGAATGGAACAGTAAGACCCTCGAGGGATAAGGTGGATGCAGTAATGAAGTATCCAGTGCCAGGAACTGTTAAGCAACTACAAAGCTTTATAGGTTTGACTTCATATTTCAGAAAATTTATTGAAGGTTATTCATGGATTGCAAGACCACTGACAGATTTGTTAAAGAAGACCAATCCTTATCATTTTGGTGAGGAACAGCTGATAGCTTTCAACCAGTTGAAAGAGAAGTTGACGCAAGGACCGGTGCTGAAAATTTTTAAACCATGTTTGAAGACAGAACTGCACACTGATGCCTCCCAACAAGCATATGCAGCAGTGCTCATGCAACAAGATCCCGATGACAAATGTTTGCATCCAGTGTATTACATGAGCAAGAAAACTACAGATGCAGAGAAGAAATATTCCAGTTATGAGTTAGAGGCTTTAGCTGTGATAGAAGGAGTTAGAAAATTCAGGAAATATTTATGTGGAATTCCATTTAAGATTGTCACAGACTGTGCAGCATTCCAAATGACCTTAAAAAAGAAAGATTTAGTAACAAGAGTGGCAAGGTGGGTCCTCTTTTTACAGGAATATGATTACACAGTTGAACATAGATCTGGAAGCAGAATGAGACATGTGGATGCTTTGAGTCGCAGTGCTTATGTCAATATTATTACAAGAGGAGTCCATGATCAATTAAGAAAGGCTCAACAGTGTGATGAAGGAATAGTTGCTATTTTAAAGATTGTAAAACAGAAGCCTTATCAGGATTATTATGAACATAATGGACTGCTATATAAAGGTGAAGAAGGTAAGATAGTAGTACCAAAAGGAATGGAGTTGCAAATATTAAGGAAAGTACATGAAAATGGTCATTTCGGTAGAAAGAAAATGATGGAACTCATTGAAAAGGATTATTATATTAAAAATGTTACTAGAAAAATAGAAGAAGTTATTGTCAGTTGTATACCATGTCTATTAGCACTGAAAAAAGAAGGAAAGCAGGAAGGATTTTTAAACAGCATAGAGAAAGAAAGTATACCTCTTAGCACTCTACATTGTGATCATATTGGTCCTCTGTCAGAAACTAAAAAACAATACAATTATATTCTGACTATTGTGGATGCCTTCACAAAGTTTGTGTGGTTATTTCCAACAAAAACTACTAACTCTACAGAGCTGATTAATAAATTAAGAATTCACCAACAAACATTTGGGAACCCGAACAGAATGATAACAGATAAAGGAGCCGCCTTCACTAGTAATGATTTTTCAGAATATTGTCAAGCTGAAGGCATACAGCACATTACAGTTACCACCGGTGTACCTCGTGGCAACGGGCAGGTGGAGAGAGTACACAGAGTTTTAATTTCCATACTTACCAAGTTGTGCCTAGAAGATGAGAAGCAATGGTACCGTCATGTGAGCCAGGTGCAAAGATCACTAAATAGTACTTTTCAGCGTAGCATAGGGACAACCCCTTTTGAGTTATTGATTGGTACGAAAATGAAACTTAAAGAAGATATGGGAATAATTAGCATGCTACAGGAGGAGGAAAGAGAAGAGTATGTACAGGAAAGAGAAAAGCTAAGAGAACATGCTAAAATACAAATACTTAAAATACAAGAAGAAAATAGAACTAATTTTAACAGGAAAAGGAAAGAGAGTATAAAGTATGCTGTGGGAGATTTAGTAGCTATTAGAAGAACACAATTCGGGAAGACTTTGAAGATAAGGGCAAAGTATTTGGGACCATACAAGGTGGTGAAGATACTTGGAAAAGATAGATATGAGGTAGAAAAGGCTGAAGTTGCTGTTGAAGGTCCAATCAGAACGTCGACTGCAGCAGACTATATGAAAAGATGGCCAGAGGTAAGCTATTAAGATTGCTGCTTAATGGGTATTTTGTTTTTAGATATTTCTCAACATTTCAGTGTTAAGTTTTGTTTAAAGTAACAGTAAGAATTGAGGCATTTAATCTCAGGTGTTCTATGTTAATAATTTATAAGATTTTATATGTTAAGGTTTTTTGTTTTGGTTTATTTCTAAAACTTATGATGTTATACTCGTACTGTCTGTTAGCTAGAGTGATGTTTTTTTTATATAATATGTTTAAATTATCTTAGTCTGAGGCCAGACTCTGGCAGGAAGGCCGAGTTGTGGGCGACACATATACCTACTTCATAGTGAAAAAAAAGGTTAGCGGCATAGATTAAAAAAAAACATAAGATGAGGGGAGTCTATGAAAAAGAAGTGAAAGTTGTAAAAGTTGAAGAAAATACAGAATTTTATTTAGTTGATAAAAAGGTGTTTCTTTCTGCCATTTTATTAAATATTCGCCGAAATACATGATTAAATTCTAAGTTACATAAAGAATATCGTCAACTTACCAATGCACATTTAAATTAAATCAGTGGCAGCAAGTACAACGTTCCGTGATTCTGAAACAAGAAATATCGAAATATTACCACACTAATACAATATTGTAAAGATGAAAATTGATATGTCTGTTCTACTTCACGCTTAAATGGCTAAACAGATTTGAATGAAAGAACAATGGATAAATTTGTATGGAACCCCATACCCACTTTGTAGCATTTTAGACTAGATGTCATTTAAAAATAGGATTAATTAAATAACTCAAAAGTAAATAACGAATCAATGAGAGGCCGAAGTTATAATATTTTTTTATTACATTTAAATTTTTAAATTGACAAGTGTTACAATAATCGCAACTTTTTCTGTTCTAAAACCATACAGAAATAATGCACAATTGCTATTTGTGCTTTTTACCTCATTTCACTAATTCATTTTAGTCAAGCATTAATTACATAATTAGAAGTCATCGCGTATGCATCACTCCTTTGAATTAGTACTTAAACCTTTGTTCCATTTATTTCATTTAACTTTATAAGCTGCAGTATCGAAGTTTTGATTACTTTAGCCGTTTAAAGTGTCTTTTGGGACGCGATTATCAAGCTTAGATGTATGTTCCAGTCGAGAAGTATCAAGATTACGACTTGAGAAAAACAAATAAATAAAGTCATAAAATAACACAGTGGTACGTGTTATTTTATAACTTTATTTATTTGTTTTTCTGAGACAAAAACTTGTACAACATAAATCGACAGTTAGTCGTAAACTGTCTTTAATTGGGCCACTGACCATGTAAACAAATTAAACTGTTTTTTTTTAGATAAGCGTGTGTTTTCGGGAACTGTGGACAAAAGAGATAACGATGCACTGGTGGTCTTGTAATATTCATGAAACAAAGCATATAAGACCCCCAGTCTCTATAGAGAGTAGCCAAGTGCGCAGGAAATATTATAGTGCACAAGTGTGCCAACAAAGGTACACTCTCTGTTCCTTTAAGCTAGAACTATACTGCGCACACGTGTACCACACACGCCGATCTGGGCGCGTCGGTCTCCATACATTTTGTATGGAAACTAGACTTGTAGAGCTACACTTGATCCACGCCACGCGACATCATTCTACGGCTTTAGGGTGTTTATTAACCCCCGCAAATGTCCATTTCATACAAATATTATTTTATTGTAATACGCTCGCAGGACGCATCATCATCATCATCATCATCATCATCGGCCTTTGTAATGTTCCCACTGCTGGGACTCAGGCCTCCTCGCGGGACGCGTTTTTTTGCATTTTGAAATTTTCTGCATGCGTGATGAAATCCGCACGATATTAAAAACACCCTTAAGTACGTGCTAACCGAGGCACGGAAATTTCACACTAATAACTTCCAAACTTCAGGCTGCTACAAAATAAATCCTTATGGAAAAACCCAATAGCATTTTTTGCCCGACCCAGGATTCAAATTTAGGACCCGAGGTTTAGCAGATGCTCGCTTGGGCCACGAAAATGTTTGAAAAAGCTGTTTGTTGATGGAATTATTCTGTTGCTATTTTTGTACCTGGGCAACTTTCTACATCAGCGCGTTACAAAGACTTTTATTTTATTTTTAGTATACAAAATTAATTTTAGTATATTATGCGAATCCCGAAACGTGCCTACTATTTTATGTAAAGAAATGTTCAAAATTTCATAATTGTATCATAAAAAATCACAAAGTTATAAGCTTGTTATGTCAGCCAAAATACATAGTCACCGGGCCATTCAGGCGACTCCAGATTCAGGAGGTTCTTTTGCACTTGCACCCAGCTGTTTGCTGGCGTCTAATGCCCACTATGATCTGCCGTGATCTGTGTTGTACTTGGTGTCGGTGGCATCCAACTTTACTTGTGAACTTTTTAAATATTTTTAGGAAAAATATAAAATGGTGTAAAAACTATTGGAATCCATTCATTTACTGATTCTGAATAAACTGCATATATTCAGGTTTCGCATATAACTAAAAATAACGCTGTGTAGTGGTTTTTAAATGTTGTGTTGTGTTACATAATTATTGTCAATTTTCAAACTGTTTGACACAAATGTAAATTTATTGATGAAATAAATAAATACCTTTCTAAATAACAGCGACAACATCGCAACATTGACAAATATGTCCGTAATATAGTTTATCCGCTGATTGCATTCCCTCCCGGGCACTGCGATAGCATCTGACCTGTATGTACCTTAATTTTGAACGAACGATCACAACAAAGTTGTAAAGATAAAGTTAATTGGAATAACATCAATAGAACTGGAATAAAATGATCACTTCGACTTTTAAATATGGATGGTTTAGGGAAAGCACACTGCGCCCGCGTGGTGAACTACCAAAGTATAAAATAAATAATATTTCATACATTATCTACGTTTTAGGTATTCTATACATTGCATAGGGTATTGTGTAGAGTACTCGTACCTGAATTATACAGATTGACAGTAACATATCCACTTCGTATCACCTACACCCGTAGCTAGGTCATGACGGCACCTGATGGGTCCCTATTGAATAGCAAGGTCATGGAGGCACCTTACTTCGATAAAAACACCTGCATTGTGACGTCACAATGGTTGCGTCGGGTTTTGTTCTCATTGTGTTTTTCTTGTTAGTGTAGGTCATGATTGACTTAAAAGGCTGGTGGATAACGTCATAATGGGTTGGAAAAAACCTTAAGAGGGTACTTCTCCAATCTATTGTCCAAATCATGGTTTAAAAGCTTGTTGCTTCATCTAACGCAATACAAAGCGATGTTTGATGAAAAGGCTACGCAAAAAAAAAGAGAACAACGTCTGAAAATTCTGTTGGCATTCGGTCCGTAAATCAGAATCTCGATTAAATGTGCAAGGCTTCGATTGATGTACTTTTTTTATATTTTTAATATATACCTATTATGAGTACATTTCGAAGGGCTTTTTTTTGGTGGGGAAAATCATCCAATGACAACCCCCGTTCTCGGGCGAAGTGGGAGATAGTGTCAGACTCTTACCTACTGACTAAAAAACCCACCCCGTTCCTTCAAGCCTTCATACCGGGGCTCGAGTTGTCTTTCGGATTACTTTGGCCCCAGTAAGCTTCGACCCGGCTGGGCCTCTACTGTTGCTGACAGCTCCTTGAGGCGCGCGGAACCAGTGCGCGCCGTCGACAACTTGGGCTTGGTCCGGACAGTTACCGGACGGCCGGACAGCGAGCTACCCATTGCTCACTGTCGGCAAACCCGCGCCTACGGTGGCTGGAAATCGGGATCGTAATCCCGGTGGCGGCGAGAGCGCCGTTGCCTGATGCGGTCGGTACTTCGCAGAAGTCGGCGACCGCCTGCCACTTCTCCTCGCCCCGGACCATGGCCTCAACCAAGGCCCGACGCACATTTTGGAGGACCAAAGTTCACGTAAAATAGCAGATTTTCAGATGTCTTTACTAGATTAGTTTTAAACAAATTTATGTTTTGATTTCTATAGAAGCCTAGATAATATCCAAAAGATAGCTGTGTATCCAAAATATCTAGAGAAAGTTGTGCAATAACATCATAATCACGTAAGAGCGGTTGTATTGTGTGATGTACATTTTCATACAACCGCTCAAAAAGGACGCTCTTAAGTCAAATAAATTAATCTTTAGATAACAGCACATAATATAAAGTTAAACGGAGAAGCTGATTGACTAACATATCAACGCACAACCGGAACTTTTGGAACTAGCAACGTGAAATTTTGCATTCCTAGGTAAAGCTTCCTTTTGTGCACTAAAAAGTGTTTTTTTTGAGATATCAACTTTGAAGAGGGTGAAAAGTGGGAAATTTGTTTGCATGCTTGCACTGACTGGATAGATCCGTTCAAATCTGTGTGGTTAAAAAAAGACCATCTGAGACACTAATCTGCATGGTTCTCATACGATTTGACCATTACATGTTTTCTGAAATTTAAAAGAGAGTTTGATTTCTGAGTTTGTTTCGGTTTTCTGCTTCGGTTAGTCAGCTAGACACACCGGTCTCATCTAGAAAATAATTGACGTGGAAAAGTTTTTGTTTTTATTATTATTGCTAAACTGTGTTTTTAAAAAACCTATTTGCAAAAATAAATATCCTTTATCTACTTGGTATTTATCTATTTAACTTTTAGGCTGGTAAGAGTCGCGGGAATGCGGTGCATGAGAGACGCACAGGATCGGTCGTTGTGGCGACGCTTGGGGGAGGCCTACGTCCAACAGTGGACGTCTTCTGGCTGAAATAATGATGAATTTTTAATGAAAAGCGAGGTACTTTCCAATTAGTAACACGAATCAGGAGAGCATTCAAAATAACCCTACCGATCGTAAAAACGTTTCCATTTAAAAGTCAATTGGTTCCAATCTCGAACTGAATTTCTAAACAATTAAGCTAAGGTCAATGAACTTGTAATGGGGTAATTTAATTCCAGGACAGTGTTTGTGTTAAATCCATTAAGGGATTTGTATATAAGCATAAGTTTCTTTATTATGGGATTAATTCTCTTTAAATGGCAATTAAGTCAAAACAGTTACTATACGCCACAAATAATGTTTTTACTTAAATTATTTTTTAAGTTTTCTCATTTAAGTTAAAAGTAAATTCTTATGGGAAATAAAAAAGAAAGAAGGAAGATATCTCAAACCTTAAAGGTTCCCAAAATGTAGCCCACGGACCACCGATGGTCCCTTTTTTTCCGATAGGAAAAATCATCCTATGACAACCCCCGCTCTTGGGCGGAGCGGGAGATAGTGTCAGACTCTTACTGACTAAAAAACCCATCCCGTTCCTTCTAGCCTTCATACCGGGGCTCGAGCGCCCTTTCGGATAACCCTGGCCCCAGTAGGTTTCGACCCGGCTGGGCTCTTGCTGTTGCTGACTACTCCTTGAGGCGCGCGGGAACAGTGCGCGCCGTCGACGACTTGGGCTTGGTCCGGACAGTTACCGGACGGCCGGACAGCGAGCTACCCATTGCTCACTGTCCGCAAGCCCGCGCCTACGGTGGCCGGAAATCGGGATCAGTACCCCGGCGCCGGCGGCGGCGGCGATAACGCCGTTGCCTGATGCATTAATGCTTCGCAGAAGTCGGCGACCACCTGCCACTCCTCCTCGCTCCGGACCATGGCCTCAACCAAGGCCCGAAGCGAGAGGTCTCCGCCGCCGATCGCCCCCACGAGGGCACGGCGATGATCCGCCCAAGCGGAGCACACCTCGACTGTGTGCTCCACCGTGTCCTCCGGGCATTCCGCACAATGGCGACACCCGGGCGTCACTTCCGCACGAATCCGGTGCAGGAACCTCCCGAACGAACCATGTCCGGTGAGGACCTGCGTCATGCGGAAGGTAAGGACGCCGTGAGGTCTTTCCAGCCACGCCTCAAAGAGGGGACTTACCGCCGTGATTGTGGCGTGCCCAGCACTGAGTTGCGATAGTCGTTGACGCCATTTCACCATGAGAACCCGCCGGAGCTCTGTCCGCCATGCCGTGACCTGTCGCGGCAGCGGACTTTCACCCCGGCGTTGCATCTCCACGCGCATATCGTGCATGTGTGCAAGGACTGTTGCCTCCAGATCCCACGGTGGTAGGCCAGCCAGAAGGCTCGCCGCTTCGCGGGAGACCGTGCAGTATCCCCGCACCATCCTTATTGCCATGACCCTCTGGCAGGCGTGCAGCATGGCCGCCGGTTGCGTTTTCAGCGACGGCGCCGACACCGGCGCCCCCTAGAGGGCCATGGACCCCCCGCGTAGTACCTCCGGCAGGAGGCATCTGGACCCCCAAGGTTGGGCAGGAGCCGCTTGAGCGCGGCCCCAGCCCGGTTGAGTTTGGGAGCCAGACGTCGGAAATGCTCCACGAAATTCCACCGGCTGTCGAGGACGAGTCCCAGGTACTTCATCGTCGACCCGACACCGATGTGAACTCCTCCTATCGTTAGTTGGGAACTCAATGGCGGCGCGTTCCCAGGGCGGCGACCGTGAAAACACTAGCCTCGGATTTGTGAAGCGCCACCTCGAGTCCCAACTCCTGGATCCTATCAACGACCATCGCAACCCCGCGTGTCGCTAGAGCGACCGCCGCCTGGTACGACTCTCCCTGCGCTAGAACCAGCGTGTCCTCTGCGTAGCAGACCACGCTGACCCGTCAGGGAGGTCGCCTCGCAACACGTAATCGTACCCGATGTTCCACAAGGGTGGCCCTAGTACCGACCCCTACGGAACACCGCACGACATCTCTCGACGTTTCCAGTCTCCCTGGTGACCGGGGTAGTCAATGTACCTGTCCGACAGGTAAGCCTCGACCACTTGACAGAGGTATTCGGGCACCCGGTGGTACCGGAGTGCCCTCCGGAATGGTCCCTAAGAGCTAAAATATGGTCCGTCTAAACTTTTGAACTGATTTTAATTGTATAGCAAAACGAAATGTTATGTGTTCTATAACAATGCTAGTTACTTTTGATTATATAACGTATGTGCTCCAAATTTTTTTATGATATATTTTTTTTTATTTACTTATATTTAAGTTTTCTTCTGAACTTCCAACAATAAAGAATCCAAAGTGATCCCCGGTCAAAAAAAGTTTGGAAATCACTGGTATAGGTACAGGCAGCAGTAAAGACTGAAAGAGTAGACAAGACTTGTTTAAAAGTCGGTGTCCTTGATGTAGTCCAGTCGATGACCGAGGAGGCTATGTACAAAGCGAGATAGAACTACTTTTATAACAATAAAGGTCAGCGGGGCGGCAGTACGAGTATCTGTGCATTTAATTCCAGCCATATGTTCAAGGTACCTACTATCCACCTTAAGCTGTCGACAAAATATCGTCACTATACGGTAGCAGGTGAGTTGTCACGTTAACCCGTTTATCTGTCAAGTATATGACCCCGGTGTTGCGTAATCGTATGTTTGTCCTCCAGCGGGCCTATTACGACCTCTTAATTCCAGTCAATTTACGCCGTAAAATGAACTGACTTGCTTATCCGTATTATGACATCTTATTGCCAGCCAGTCAGTAGTCACGTGACACTTGACCGTCTTCTGCATGGATATTGGCTGGGAATTCCGTATTATGAGCGTCCAACTGACATTATGTAGCTTGCTAAAGTGTCAAAAATTGTGACAAACAAGCCAGTCAGTTTAAGCCGGTTTCTAGTAACTTTAAGTGAATTGTTTTAACTTTTTATTATATTTGAATCTATTTGATAGTTAAATAAAACATTAAATATGTGTGATGAGTTGATAATCTTCGAATTTCTCGAAAGTGATGCGTTTATAGTTTTAGAAATGATCGAAGTCTGTAATGTTCGCGATCCCGATTTCGTAATTGTAAACTGATGTTTACCTTTTTTGTTTTGTGTTCAATTCTCACCATTACTGTATTTTTAGTTAAAAATTACCTAAAAAATGATAATATAGCAGTTAGATTGACAATTCGTATAATATTGGGTGAGAAATTGAAAGAGTTGTGTTTCAGAATATGACCGAAATTGTCTTTTGCAGTTTTTGTTCTAGAAACTTTTTTATGTGTTAAGTTATGCAAAAGATTATTATTTTATATGAAAGTAGACATCACAACGAGTATTTTGATGTGCATATTGTATATGTTATGTGAAAGAATAAATAAATATGACATCCGAAAAGGCAGAAGCTTATAGCCCCTAGGAACCTTTTCGTCGAAAACGTGTTTTATTGATCCTCTTCGATACCCGCTGTGAGGTGCTGCTACGTTCCCCCTTAGTCGAAAACGTACGCATTCAAGGGTGCGTGGTGGCGTACGAGACCAGCGCAACAAGCAACGTACGCCAAAAATCGGGTTGAACTGTCCCGAGGGTACTGCCTGCTACCGTCACCGCCTCCTAACAGGGGCCAGTCCATCACACCGTAGGTTATCGGATGTTTACGTCTGGGCTCAGGGTGGCGCAGCACTTCAACACCGTCACCGCGGCGACCACCATGCCGCAGCACAGCGATCGCCAAGCTAACATATTTTTGTTAAAAAGTTTTGTTCAAGTAGGTACGTACACACGCTTACCCTTAGTTCCGAGTTACGTCTAAAGCGATTATATCGCAAATCCGACCAAATGTAATAGTCACAAAATATAAGGACTATCAAGTACTATTTGTGACATTGCGCGTTGGTCGGATTCGCAATATAATCGCTTTTGACGCAATTCGGAACACGGGGTTAATTTTGTTTTTGGCGGGTTAGGAGTTATCCTAGTACGTTCAGAAATGAAGTATATGAGACAATGCTCTATTTTCCACTTTATGACATTGTATTTACGGAAATAACACATAATTCGTTTTTAAACTCGTTGTTAATTTAGATTTCTGTTATAAAATTACATTAATTTCATCAATAAACAATATTTCATACAAAAATTTAAAAACCGTAAATACCGGTAACCTTTGTTTTTATGTTTTCGAACGCAATCTTTCAAAGCAGTGCAAACCAGCCACAGACAACTGTCCAGGATGATTCCAGTCAGAAGGACGTACGTCATAATACGAAAAAGAACAAGGCAGTTTACGGCCGTAAACTGACTTGCCTGGAAACTGACTGGATTTTAAAACGGTCGTAATACGCCCTCAGTTCCAAGGATTTAAGGTTAATTTTGTAAACAGAGTAAACCGCGCACTTTGAAGATGAAGCGTCACCTTGCGCGTTTTAGATACAAGTAGGTAGTTATGCGTATACCTATACGTATACCTATACTTGACTGTTATGGAAGAGCGGAGCCTCCTAACACAGGCATTATTTGCCTAAAAGGAGGCATCAAATACAAATTTTTTTCACTGATTGTGACAATGAAACTATTTTGATTTTTGATTGATTTTTGATACTTATCATACGTATACATGTGGTATACCTCTTCACATGACCATACGACCTTCAAATTTTCTAGTCACTGGCACCGCACTTGCAAACTTCTTTTAATATGCTCATTTCTCACTTTATCCATTCTTGTGTGTACCCTTGGAATCTCCCCTTTTCCTATATTCAGACAGGCGAAGACACTCGCAGAATGTAATAGGTGAATAAAATGTATCTGTTACCTATACTTGGTAAATCAAAATATTACTTACAGTAATTCTCAAAAGTCGCTTCTAGTCTCGCAAACTTGTTTGATCTTTGTTCCTCTTCCTATTGACAATTTCGAAGTCAAACAAGCAACAAGCTTTTAAAACTTTAGATATCTTCACTCCGGCGCCGTAGCAACCCTTACAGGCGCGTAGCTACCGCCGTATCAGCCCCGAGCTACAGGGGCCCCGAATTCGTAACATATTATACACAATCTGAAATTCTTATATTAATAAAAGGCTAAAAGTAAATGAATAATAACTATAATGATAATCTGTAAATAGTTTTTAGCACGGTCCACTTGCCTTAGCATTTTCTACATACAAGATTACAATAAAAACTCAGCCTATTTTAGTAGGAACCTCCTGAATGATCAAGTGAGTTCATTTTCATTTTCGAGACCTCTCAAGGAACTAGTTCTATGCTATCAGAAGCTATTGTAATTCGTGCTCACACATGTGACACTCCTACACCAGACACAATTTGTAACTGTCCTCATCTTGATAGTACTCAGACTATCAAATATCTGGGGATTTTAGTAGATAGTAATCTTAAATGGAAACAGCAGACTGATGCCACAGTTTCACGACTAAGGAAGCTTATTTATGTGTTTAAAAAACTAAGATCTGTTGTTGACTTTGAAAGCTTAATTACAATATATTTCTCGCTAGCCCAGTCGGTGTTAGGTTATTGCCTTGTTGTATGGGGAGGAGCTCATAAAACGACTATGCTAAGAGTTGAACGCGGACAACGTGCTATACTTAAAGTTCTGGCAAAGAAGCCAATACGATATCCCACAAGGGAGCTGTATTCTCTGTGCCAGGTTCTCACTGTAAGACAGTTATTTGTGCTGCAGACCATACTCCGTAAACATTGCCAGCTAGCCTACGATCCGAGTATCTGTAGTACAAATCGCCGGTCTGATAGGATATGTGGTATAGTAGTTCGTAGAACTGAAGCGGCACGCCGTCATTTTAAACACATTAGTTCCAAATTGTATAACAAAATAAATAAGAAAATAAATATCTACTCGTTAACTAGAAAAAAACTCAAAATTAAATTAAATAGCTGGCTAAAACAATTAAATTATGACGAAACAGAGGAACTTGTGGTAGTGTAATCTCACACAATCCCTTACACACACACACACACCATTACTTGTACAGACACCCATACGAGGACTATAGTCATAAGTCACAATCCGAGGACCTCCTAGAAAACTAGGTTAGAGACGACTTACGACCTTATTAACAAGACAGAAAGAAAGAGAAAACAATATTTGGGGTGACGCGACTATTCGTATAGCGCTATCTCAACATTTTTTGGTATGACTTTCTGTAAACGATGCGGGGACCTAAATACACTCGCAAACCCGCCTGGGTAGTACCATCCGAGGACCTGTGTGAGACAAACGAGGACCTTAACCATGTGACCAGAGACGCCCATACGAGGACTTAATTTTTCACACTTTTTCTTATTACTTGCATGATGCGAGGACCTAGTACTAGAATATTCACGAACAATACGAGGACGTTTTTCCAGGTAGGGCTTGTACTAAACGAGGACCTTTTCTGAATTTCCAATAGCCGTTTCTTACACACTTATAATTTTTCCATAATAATATTTGGGCTATATTATTAGATATTTAACCAGTTACACACACCAATTTCTCGATTTAAGTACTATCAGAGGACTTAGCATGATTTAATTGATAATGTTTAAAATGAAAGGAAAGGTATTATTCTAAGCACTACGTCTCGACTAATCAAATTTATTTAGACTTTTAGTTGTGTTAGAAACACGTGGACAATTACAATTTGACAACAATTGAAAGATTTTATAGTCGCAACTTTGGATCCACAATAGTTAGTTAGTGGTTAGATGGCGCTGCCGTCATGTAAACAACGCGCTCCGTATAATTAAATAGAAAAAATGTTTAAAGTGATAGTTTTACAGTAATTATAAGATTAAAATAATCTAGACAGTGTAAATATCCCGTGCAATTGTTATCTTGATAGAACTCTAACCCAAGACTAAGTTATTTATATTTTTGTTTAGAGTTTGTGTGAACTGTGAGCAGTTGCTATTAATCCAGTGTTTGTGGTGTTATAGTGACTTTACAACATAAAAAACTGAATACGACCCGTATAGTTTGAAAACAGTTAATTTAGAACAATAAATACCAATTAAATATACGAACAAACAGTAAACAAAATAAAAACATACGCGTCGGTTTTTTGAATTTGGCTCCAGGAATTGGCGTCATAACGAACTTTTGAATTACGCAACAAACCAAATAAAAATTTCAAATAGAATTTTAATATCAAGTTAGCCTTACTTGTTGTGTTTGTGACTTCTATGAGAGACATCACGAGTTCAAACCCTGTGATCAACTTTTCTTTTTGTATCATCCAAACTTTTTGTATAATTTAAGTGGTCTGGCAAGCGCTAAGTTTATAGTGAAAATTTGCAGTAAAACATTAAACAAACTTTCTGAGTGATAAAAAGTGATTACGTGACCTCAGTGACCCCGATTTAATAGACGCGTGTAGCACGGCGCTTACAACCCTCTAGCCGCGCAGGTTCCGAGAAGTGTTACTTCAGCCTTCAACCCAAACATCGCTGTACTGTCATTGTACGTCACTAAACGCCGACCGCTGCATACTTCGCTTAAAGCGCTGACACTGTACGACTACGACGATCATATCGAATTGTAAACAAAAATAATAATAATATGGCGAACACCTGCGCGTTATGCACTAAGCCGCTAAGATCGACGAACGCTAAATGTTCGAAATGTTACAAGCTTTTTCATGTCAGTTGTATAAAAGGTGGAAACTTATCTAAAATAACCGAGGAAAATAAAAGTTGCTGGGTGTGTCAGTTTTGCCACACTAATCAACCGGACAAAGGTACTTTAAGCTCTCGGGTCTTAGGAACCGGTGATCAGACTATTGTAAATATTACTCCAAACTCAGAAAGATCTAACTCCCCAAACATGTCAAGAATGCCGCCTGGCACAAATAACTCCTCAAAAATAATTACCGAGTCGCCAGTTGCTGCGCCCGCCGGCAGCACCGACACCTTAAGCATACTGACATCTGAAATTAAATTACTCCGAAGTGATATGGGAGACCTGAAATCTCACATAAAGCAATTGAGCGAGCACCTGACCCTTTGCTACGGCCGCCTGGACGAGTATGACGCAAGAATTAAAACTCTAGAAAAGCGTGAGGAAGAAATTGTCTCTCTAAACAGCACAATTGTCAATCTTCGTGAGCAGCTAAACTCGCAAGCCCAATCATCCATCCGGAATGAGCTGGAAATCTCTGGAGTGAATGAATTTAAAAATGAGAACCCGATTCACATTATCCAAGTAATGGCACATAAATTTGGAGTAGCCATGGACGTTCAGGACATCGACTTTGCTACAAGAGTAGGTCCACGTCGCCAGGAAAACAAAATAACAGCCGAAACCCACACACGTCCCCTCGTAGTCAGATTTGTACGCCGCTACAAGCGTGATGAGTTTCTTAAGGCTGCAAAAACTAGAAAAACCATGACATCTTCTGATATGGAAATAGATGGGCCTTCGAGAAGTGTATACTTCAACGATCGACTAACTCACGAAAACCGGCAGTTATTTCGTGCCACTAAGCAGGCCTCAAAGCAACACGAATATCGTTTCTGTTGGCATAAGAATGGCGCTATTTTCGTACGGAAACAGGAAGGCAACCCCCCTATTCATATACGGAACATCGAAGACCTGGAGTTTCATCTGGGCCCTTCGACTATGGCGCCTCACCAGTCTTCTCCTTCAGTTGAACTACGTGGCTGAAAGTCACCCGACCGAAAAACAGTACCTTTTTTTTATTTCTAATTCTAATAGTTTTTATATAACATTTTCTTATATTTTAATATTTCTTTTAATGTTTACAAATTTACTTCATGTTTCAACACTACAACACCAATCACTACGCACAAGCGCTTACACACGAAAATACACGAAAACACACCACACTAACAGCACTACAATTTTACCTAAATATGTCTGCCTGCAAACATTCGCACCGCACCACGTCGTCGTGACTAAACCTCCTATACACAGTACTTCCTCAGCTTTTTTCAGCAACTATGCCCATGGCTTCATTTGATATTATCCAAAACATAGAGGAAATTACTGCAATAGATTGGCACGACCTCGAAAACTTGGAAGAATGCAGGTTGTACACAAACGATTCCGAGCCTAGCTTCAAAATACTCTCTTTTAACATCAGAAGTTATCAACGTAATTTCGACGACTTCTCTATAGCATTTAATCGACTCGAGATTGACATTGACGCCATTGTACTAACGGAATGTTGGTTAAGCGAAGGTTCTATACTAGATAATTTACCAGGTTACAATGTAACTCGAACGACTACTCAAAACAATAAAAATGGAGGGATAGTCATCTATACCAAAGCAAACTACGATTTAATTGCTATTGAACCAAAAATATTGGATACAGATAGCCTTCTTCTTATCCTCAATAATAAAGTTGCTATTCTAGGGCTGTATCGATCACCGTCTTTCACTAACCTCTCAAATTTTATCGCTTCTCTAGACATTTTTCTTAAAACAGCAAGTAAACATCCAACACTTATTATCACCGGAGACATTAACATTGACATATGTAGCACGACAAATAATAAACATCACGACTATATGTGCCTTCTGGCTTCATATGGCTTACTTCCTGTGATCACCAAACCGACCAGACAAAAATCTTGTCTTGATCACATATTTGTTAAGTGCAATACCAAACCCAGAGGCATAGTCTGTAAAAGCTCCATCACAGATCATGACATAGTAATAGCAAACATTCCTCTTAAAAACACTTATACTAGTCGCAATAAAAAACGCCGGATGCTTAAATTAAACGAGGACGACTTAGCCACAGAGTTAGCCAAAATTGATTGGACTGATACCCTTAACCAACACCATGTGGCTTCGGTGGCTGACTCTTTTATTGGAACCCTAGCAAAATTAATAGAATCACACACATATGAAACCAAAATTCCTCGCAGTAAACGCAATATTCAACCGTGGATCACACCCGGACTGATGAGATGTATGAAACACCGGGACCGGCTACATCTATCAGTACGCAGTGACCCCACAAACAAAACAAAAAAAATAATTTACAAACGTTATAAAAACTTCTGTAACAAACTCTTACGCAACCTTAAAATTGAATACGACAGTCGACAAATTCAGGAAAATAAGCAAAACTCTCAAAAGCTATGGAAAGTTCTAAAATCAATATACGACCCCAGTGTCAGAAAGTGCAATACGTCCAACTTACTGTCAAGTTCACTGGACCCTGTCGAGTCTCTCAACAAGTGTAACTTCTACTTCACTTCCGTAGGCAAAAACCTGGCTGACACCATTTTAACAAAATTATCAGAAACTCAGTCGTCCATCACTAGCAAGTACTCATCACCAACAACGTCACCGTTCTCCTTTTTCCTACACCCTACTGATGAAACCGAAGTCATTAACTACGTCAATCAGTTGAAAAACGATAGCTCCCCAGGTCCTGACAAAATCAGCGTCAAACTTATAAAGAAAATCCTACCTCTGATTATAACACCTCTAACACACCTGATTAACCTCAGCCTGGAAACAGGAGAATTCCCTGAACAATGGAAGGTGGCAGCAGTAAGCCCAATACACAAAAGTGGCCCTAAGGATAAACCTGAAAATTACAGACCAATAGCCCTTCTTAGCATTCTATCCAAAATTCTGGAAAAGGTTGTAAACACCCGATTAGTAAATTTTCTTGAAAAGCACAGCATAATATCACAGAGACAATTTGGTTTTAGAAAAGGCAAATCTACGGAAGACGCGGCTTTACTACTAACTAATACCATATCATCAATTATAGAAAAGGGTGACCGTTGCATGGCGGTCTTTCTAGACCTAGCTAAAGCATTCGACACCATCTCAATTGATCTTCTTCTCAAAAAACTAGACTCAGTTGGAATAAAAGGAAAACCGCTTGAGTGGTTTCACAGCTATCTGTCAAATCGCCGACAATACGTCAAGTCGGACGACCACTTAAGTGATGAACTCCCTATAAGTTTTGGAGTTCCACAGGGTAGCTTGTTGGGCCCAACACTATTTATTATCTATATGAACGATATATTAAACCTCAAACTAAAAAATGCAGAACTAATCTCTTACGCAGACGATACTGTTATCACATTCCATGGTAGAAATTGGGAACAGGTCTACAGCACTGCGGAAGAAGGTCTAGCAACAATCGCACAAACTCTCAACCACAATTTATTAACACTAAACACAAAGAAAACCAAACACATCCCATTTTACAAAACACTTTCATCCAGTCCTCCTCCCAACTTAACCTTAAAATTTCATACATGTCTGAACAATCCAAACCCCTCACACGCAGACTGCACATGCGACTGTATTGACCGAACTCAGTCAATTCGTTACTTGGGACTACTAATTGACGAGAACCTATCGTTTAAAGCCCACATCAAACACCTGTCTGGTCGAGTAAGGAAACTTATACACATAATTAAGAAATTGAGAGACCGCACCCCAATAGACGTAATGCGAACAGTTTATTTTTCTGTATGCCAGTCCATAATTCAATATGGTATATCTATCTGGGGTGGAGCTGGGAAGACTACAATAATTGAGCTTGAAAGGGCCCAGAGAGCTGTTATAAAGGTTCTACTAAAAAAATCATTTTTCTTTCCTACAGACTCCTTGTACAGTGAATTTCTAGTTTTGCGTGTTCGTCAATTATACATTCTGAATGCTTTTCTCCGTACTCATAAAACTATAAAGCTCCGACCAGACTATCGCTCATTAACTTCCAAACGTGTCTATCATATACCGCTGCAACGAACAACCTCTCTCCTAGCCAGACGATGCCCCGCTTACCTACACACCTTCGTTTATAACAAGGTCACTAGTAGTCTACCCTGTGATACAAAAACACTCACCCTCTCAATGTGTAAAAAAACAGTCAAAAAATGGCTTTTAGGACTTAATTACGACGATTCAGAGAACCTTCTCATGACATTTAGCTCACACTCGGAATCCTATCCCAGACACTAACACTTTCACATCACACTCACACCTACATGCCACACTCACAACTTCACACTACATTCACACATCAACACCTTACTCTTAATCTTAATTTTTACTATAAGTTCTGTGCAAGGTTAAGCACAATTTTTAATTCTAATTATTATTTTTCAAAATATTCAGGCCTTAGTTCTTAAGTTACTCTGATCTCCTTTTAACTTGTTTTAATCTTAGATTTTTTTACGAATGTTTATATTCTTTTTATGTACCTTTTGTTACATCATCTCCTGTGGTAAACAGCAGTTTTACAGTTTTAACTCCGGTCCCTAAGATACAGGCGCCGCCTAGTTTGGGGACCACCGTATATTATATAACTGAAGCCCGCAAATAGTTACAGACCTATAATACGTTAAGATTATTTAATTTAAGGTACAATTTGTAACAATGGCTCAATAAATTTATTATTATTCTCTTTATTCAATTTTTTTTACATATAAAATTACATTTTTAAATATTTTTTAACAAAATTATACAAAAGAAAAAAAAAAACATTTAAAAATATAAAAATATAGTTATCCACCGGTGTCGGGAGCAGGGTCCAAGCTACCGGTGGTTAGGGCTCCAGAGATAGGAACCTCCTCACAATGCGAGCCGTATCGAGGAGTACTGCCTTCTGTATCAGGCCCTTGATCCACCCGTGCAACGATAGCTTCGACAGATGGTCGTCGAAGCTTTTGGCTATAAGGCCATTAGCGGTCACAACAATCGGCACAATGATAGCCGAGTCCACATTCCACATGTCGACAACCTCGTGTGCTAAGTCAAGATATTTTATTTGTTTTTCTTTCTCAGCTTTCACGAGATTCTCGTCATGCGGGATGGTGACATCGACTATCATTGCACGGCGCGCTAATCGGTCTATCACCACTATGTCCGGCTTATTGGCTACAATAGTCCGGTCAGTAATGATAGACCGATCCCAGTACAACGTGACATGGTCATTTTCAAGAACTGGGTCGGGCACATACCTGTAGTACGGTACCTCAGAGTCCACTAGGTTGTACTTCAAAGCAAGTTGCTGGTGAAGAATCCTGGCTACTTGGTTATGCCTGTGCAAATACTCGCCGTTAGCCAGACGAGAACAACCAGAGATAATATGTCTGATGGACTCACCCGGACGATGACATGCCCGACACACGTCAACCGTCCCGTCCTTCATAATGTGTCTCCGGTAGTTGTTCGTCAAGATAACCTCGTCCATAATCGCACAGACAAAACCTTCAGTTTCTCCGAAGAGGTTGCTAAATCGTAACCAGGCCACGGACGCCGAAAAATCTACATCAGGCTCATGAAGAGCCCGAAAAAAGCGCCCGTGAAGCTCCTTGCCTTTCCATACTTCCTTGCGGTCATCAGTGGTAAGTACCACAGGTTTGCGCCAGTTCTCTTTAGCCATGGACAGCGGGGTGAGTCCCTTGTCCACTGCGACCACATCGCGGTGCATACCCACGTCGGTTTTGAGAAAGTATTCTCTGAGGCTGCACACCTCGCGGTTGTGTAGAGTCTTTGCATTCAAAAAGCCTCGACCTCCACACTTCCGCGGGATGTACAGTCTCATCACCGAAGATCGTGGGTGATGCATCCGATTTGCGGTCAGCAATGTACGGACCCGCCTATCCAGAGCGTCTAACTCAGTCTGAGTCCATTTGAGTATGCCGAAAGAGTACATTAAAACCGGCATGACCCAACCGTTGAAGGCGCGCACCTTATTTCCGCCTGACAGAAGGCTGTTTAAAACTTTCTTCAGGCGGCCAAAGAAGCGCTCCTTCAACGTTTGCTTCATGTCAACGACGTTAATGCCTAACGCTTCCGACATACCCAAATACTTATAAGTTTCGGTCGAGGAGAGGGATCTAAGGTGTATGGAATCCGAGAGTTGAATTCCCTCGGATTCCACTATCTCCCCTCGCCTCACATGCATGACTGCACATTTGTCCACACCAAATTCCATCCTGATGGCACTACTGAAAGTTTCAGTTACCTTCAGTAGTTCCATCAGTTGCGAATTGTTGTGGGCAAAAAGTTTCAGATCATCCATGTAAAGCAGGTGAGATAGGACCTGACCACCTCTTCTCAACCGATAGCCCAGACCTGAATCCTCCAGCAACGTGCTTAAAGGATTCAGGGCTAAGCAAAACCAAAGTGGACTCAAACTGTCGCCCTGAAATATTCCCCGTTTGATCCATATTGGTTCATCATTCCCCTGGATCGGTCGACATCCTGGATAGCGAAGGACTGTTTTCCATTGCCTCATACATGACTCAAGGAAGGTGCGTAGAGTTGCATCTATTTTATACAACTCCAACACCTTCATGAGCCATGTATGTGGAACAGAGTCGTAGGCCTTCTTATAATCTATCCAACATGTCGACAGATCCTTGCGGGATCGACGAACCTGTTGGCTTATGGCCATGTCTATGAGGAGTAGCTCCTTAGTGCCGCGGGATCCGTTCCTACATCCATTCTGAGAGGCAAACATAATTGAGTTTTTCTCAATGTGTAGAGTAATTTTCACTCTCAGGATGGACGTAAGAAGTTTATAGACCGTCGACAAACATGTAATCGGTCTATAATTCTTGGGATCCGCGGTACTACCCGTCTTATGGAGCAGGTGGGTGGTACCAGTTGTTAAAATCTGAGGCAGTGACCCAGACTCTAAGGATGACTGAAATTGTGATGCCAAAATCGCGTATGAGCTGCTATACCACTTAAGCCAGAAATTTTGCAGTCCGTCCGGTCCCGGAGACTTCCAATTTGGTAACGGACGTACTGCTCTGGCCACATCTAATGGGGTGATGAAAACTTTGTCCATTTCTGGTATAGCCTCGCACACGCGCTCAACATCACGCATCCAGCCACCTTCATTGTGACATACGGGCTCTGACCATATGCTGCGCCAGAATGTATTCGTGGCAACACTATCCGGACGAAACCCGTCAGTCACATTTTGTCCAGGTCGCTCCCATGCTCTGTACACCCACCTCTCATCGCTCTGGAACATGCGATTCTGCGAGTACCGATCGACCCGTCGCTTATACCGCCGGATACGATTGGCCCATGCACAAACTTTCTGCTTCAGGAAGTCGATGCGTTCCGTGACACGTGACATATATTCTCGGGGGCTTATTTCAGTCCCCGAAAACGCTCGTCTCACGAAACGCATCACACGTGGACGTGTATTGCCCTCCCTGAAGCAGTATAGTTTGCCAATTAGTGCTCTGGCCTCATCAATACGCCTCTCGATCCTGCACTGCCAGGCTGGAGCGGCAGGCGTTGGTCGAGTAGCTACTCCATAACATGGGAACTTTACATTAGCAAGACGACATGCCGCAACAGCCCCACAGTACAGGATGGAGTGCGTATCAAGGAGGTTGTCGCTGCTCTCAAAAATATTTTTAAGCAGCGAGTCCAGAGCACACACTAGCGCCCTATTTTTTTTGTGCATAGGCAACCGAGGTAAACGGGGCCTAAGCTCAGTCGGAGTCGATCTATACTCACGAAGCGCATCCTCCAGTGCGCTCCTCAGTCGATCGTTGCACTGGCTACTTACTCTGTCAACCCTATCATCTGCCTCATACTCAACATGAACATACCGCGGAGTGGTCGTGACAGAAGTCGATGGTCCCGCGGTCTGTATCTGTTGCGGTGTCGAGACGATAGGGTTGCTCAGTACCTGTGAGCGCAGCCGATCAAGTGCGGCGTCGTCCAACCTGTGGTTACGTTGAATAACCCGCACCTGATCCGACAATCGTTGTGCCGAGACGTTCACGGTTGGTTCAAGATCCTGAAACAGAGACAGCATCCTAACACGGTACGCAGTGAGGTTAGTTCCCCCCTCTGTAGACCCGTAATATGCGCGCATGACGTTCTCATTCATGGATTGAGTCCATTTCATGCGCTGCACACAACCACCGGCAGCGGGGACCCGGCTCGGGGCCGGTTGGCCCCTAAATCCCAAGCCGTTCGGTGGCCGGCCTCTCCCCGGCCGACGTACAGGTGTTGGCGACGTCGGCGGGGAGAAATACTCGTCGCTCGAGCTCGACGCGACTGCAGCCGCCGGTGACACTGTTGATCCGGGGTCCGGCGGCGGCGAGGCGGAGCTGAGCAGCGAGTCCGGGGGTGGAAGGCGTGCGCGTTGAGCAGCTGCTCTCGTCAACATAGCTTTTTATTATGTGTTTTCATTCCGAATTCCATTTCATAATATTTTCTTGACGATGACATGTGTCATCTGTCCGGTGGGTAAGCATTTTTTCTTCTTGATGGTTTTCAGTTTTCATTTATTGATTTCGGTAAGTTTTTATTGTGTAATATATTTCTTGTTACTATTTCAATACAATTGTGCAAAAATCCAGAAATGAATATATACAGGATTAAAAATTCGTGAATGAAAAAAACAACTTTGTTGACATCTGGTGTTGCCAGCTATTTATTTTTATTATTATTATTATTATTATAATAATAATCTAAAGTAACAGGTAAGATAACAAGTTGACGCTCATATTCAACTATTATTCATTAATCTATCCGCTACGCGCTGTATGTGGATTGCTGACAATTATATCAATACACAGTTGTGTTAATGTCACAAAGCTGCAACTGAAATCATCTACATGTGACACAACTCTATAACGGTCAAGTGTATTGTCTTCAAACTAAGCATGCTGTTTGTTAACATTGCATAGCATTACAGTTGAGTAAGTGAAATGAAGTTGCAGCTTGAATCGTCTCCATGTAAGACTGCTCTTCAACAGTTACTTGTATCATCTTTTTTTTTTTGGTGGGTATAAATCATCCAAATGGCATCGCCCGCTCTTGGGCGGAGCTGGAGATAGTGTCAGACTCTTATTGATTAAAAAATCCACCCCGATCTTTCTTGCCTTTCATACCGGGGCCGAGCCTTCCTTTCAGAAGCAGACCCTTGGCCCTCTGGGCCCTTGCTGTTGCTGACCACTCCTTGAGGCGCGCGGGAACTCGGCCTCCTCCTTTGCTAGCATTACTGCTTTGCAGAAGGAGGCGACCGCCTGCCACTCCTCCTCGCTCCGGACCATAGCCTGTACCAAGGCCTAGCGCGAGGGATCGCCGCACGGATCGCCCCCACCAAAATACGACTCGCTAGTTCTAGCGCAAGGAGAGTTGTACCAGGCGGCAGACGATCTAGCAGTTGCGATAGTCGTTGATAGGATCCAGCAGTTGGGACTCGAGGTGGTACTGCACAAGTCCGAGGCTATGTGTTTCCACGGCCTTTGGAACGCGCCACCATCGGGTTCCCAATTAACGGTAGGAGGAGTTCACATCGGGGTCAGGTCAACGATAAAGCACCTGAGACTCGTCCTCGACAGCTAGTGGAATTTTGTGCAGCACTTCTGAGATCTGGCACTCAAACTGAACCGGACTGGCTCAAGCGGCTCTTGCCCAACCGGGGCCTGGGGAGTTAAGACGCCTACTGCCGGAGGCTTTACGCAGGAATCATTCGGTCCATGGCCATTTATGGGTCGCCAGTGTGGGCGCCGTCGCTACGTCAGTAACCGAGAGCCCAGCCGAACGCATGCCTGAGGGTCATGGCAATACAGATGGTACGGAGATACCGCATGGTTTCCCGCAAAGTGGCGAGCCTTCTTGCTGATCTGCCACAAAGGGATGGAGGCAACAGTCCTTGCACGCATGAACAATTTGCGCGTGGAGATGCAACGCCGGCGCCGGGGCGAAAGTCCGCTGCCCCGACAGGTCGTGGCATGGTGAACAGAGTTCCGGCGGGATCTCATGATGGAATGGCGTCAGTGACTATCGCAACTCGGCACGCCACAATTATGGCGGTAAGTCCCCTCTTTGAGGCGTGGCTGGAAAGACCTCACGGCGTCCTCACCTTCCGCATGACGCAGGTTCTCACCGGACATGGTAAGTTCGGGAGGTACAATCCTGCACCGGATTTGTGCGGAGCACACGGTAGAAGTGTGCCCCGCTTGGTCGAAGCATCGCCGTGTCCATGTGGCGATCGGCGGTGGCGATCCCTCGCGCCAGGCTTTGGTACAGGCCATGGTCCAGATCGTGAATGAGTGGCAGGCGGTCGCTTCCTTCTGCCAAGCAGTAATTAATGCTAGTAAAGGAGGAGGTCGACCGCATGAGGCGCTCACGCCGGCCGCTGCCGGGATTTCGATCCCGATTCTGGCCACCGAAGACGCGGGCTTGCGCACGGCGAGCTATGGGTAGCTCGCTGTCCGACTGTCCGGTAACCGTCCGGACCAAACCCAAGTCGTCAACGGCGCACACTGTTGAAGGAACGGGGTGGGTTTTTTAGTCAGTAAGAGTCCGACACTATCTCCCGCTCCGCCCAAGAGCAGGGGATGTCATTTAAATGATTTTTACCCGGCAAAAAAAAACGCTATTTATTTATATTTTAAAAGTTTTTAAATTGTAATTTTCGAGTATTTTATGTCTTTAATTTAATAAGTTTAAATTAACAAGCTTATTATTTTCAAAATTATGCTCGCCATGTGTTTGTTATCTAAGAAAAAGTAATGTTTATTCTGCACAAGGCACTCTTATTTACCTCAAGCAATTGAGATTTTTGGCCTTCTTAGTAGGGGAGACCGGGTATGAAAGTCACACGGGTTGGTTGTCACAGCGGCCATAACTGACAAATAAACGCACGAATGAGATGATCGACTGGCGTCGAAAAATCGCGAGAACTATACCCCCCGCCATACTTCACCTCGGTTCTCTCCGTTATGTCGGGACGGGACCACGCGCGTTTACTTTTTCCCGCCAATTAAAGTATTTTTTTGTGCATCTGTGTCAAATCTCGTAAGTATACTTTGATATTGCATATGAATATACTTCTTCATGTATTGTTATAGTGAAATTTGTCTGTCATCATAATCTTAAATGGTTTTTAGTGGAAACATTCATTTGAATTTATTTTGTAAGGTTTTTTTCTGAAACGTGTTTCGGGGCAGGTTGTCTCAGGTCGACGAGGGCTGGTAGTCACAAGTGACAACCAACCCCGAGCATGTCTGTTGACTTTTTTGTTGGCTTTTTTAAGGGTTTGCTATACAAATGTTAATTTTTTTTAAGAGCTAATATGATGCCAAGGCATCACAAAAGAATTAAAGATGATATGGCATTCACCTATCCTGGACTAAACGGATTAACAAGTTCTTAGTTACCGCCTTCAATTTTGAGACCTTTGCCAAAGGCTGGATAGAAGAAAATGTAAATCAGCAGTTCTAAAAGGCGCGCCGGAAAAGACCTATTTAGAAGAAAAGAAAAAGGAACAAGAAGCAAAGAGAAAGAAAGTATCAAAACGTGTGCTAGGAGAGAAAGATGAGCAAAAAACTAAAAAGAAGAAAATTACGAAAAAAATAAATGAAAAGAAATGATCTGGTAATGACGATGATGGCGAAGAGGATGAAGTTTTGCTTGGTCTGTTTATCCCCATACTCTGCTAGCAAGTCTAAGGAAGTCTGGATTCAGTGCCTAGAATGCAAGTTGTGGACTCACGAAGCATGCACACTTGGAGTAGCAGCTATATTTTCCAAAATTGTGATTTCGAATACTCAGACTGATTTTAGAATGACTATATATAATTTTAACTTATAAAGTAATTTAATTTCCAAGTATTACTTCCAAAGCGATTAATGACTGACTAAGATTACATTTTTGTTACCAAAATTCGGAGATAATTAGAAGTTGTTATTATTATTAGATGTCGAATTGTCGAAGTAAACTAAAAGCTGGTTTTGTTTTTGAGTGTTTTTATTCATTACAAATAAGTATTTTGTTAATTTCTTGGTTAAAATCATATTCATACAACATTTAAATTTATAGAAATTAATCGTTGAAAACGAAATTTTTTTAATTTTTTTTTTATTAATTACGAATATGTCTTTCGTTACTTTAAGTTACAGTCACTTATAAAAACATTTTTATCTTAAATAAAAAAACCTACTTGATGTAAATATGTGTGTATCATTGTTTTTCTCTCTTAAATTACTATGTGACTACCTACCCCAGCACCTGTGACAACCATCCCTGACACGGGGTTAAATGTCACACTTTTCTTTTTTCATAAAAATGTAAATATTTCCTCCAAACGCAATGTTAGCCACAAAGTATTTATCTTTTTTGAAACTAAGATAAATAGACTATCCATTAATATATAATTTATCATCCTTGACTACAAAAAATAGTACTAAAAATGCAAAAGAAAAAAAATGTGACTTCCAAACCCGGTCTCCCCTATCGTTTAGACTTGTATTCAATCAGCTGATCGGAGTGGTCCCTCTTAACTGAAAGAGTTATGTTAATCATTGATATGTTTACTATTTTTATGTAATAAAATTGAGTATGGCAATTAATAAAAGGGCATAAAATGTGGATCAATTTATGCTTTCTACTTAAGATCGGCCAAATATCAAGGACGTCCGGGTCTTGGTTGAGGCCATGGTCCGGAGCGAGGAGGAGTGGCAGGCGGTCGCCGACTTCTGCGAAGCAGTAACGCTCGCAAAGGAGGAGGCCGAACGCATCAGGCAACGGCGTTATCGCCGCCACCGCCGCCGCCGGGATTCTGATCCCAATTTCCGGCCACCGTAGGCGCGGGCTTGCGGACAGTGAGCAATAGGTAGCCCACTGTCCGGCCGCCCGGTAACTGTCCGGACCAAGCCCAAGTCGTCGACGGCGCGCACTGTTCCCACGCGCTTCAAGGAGTTGTCAGCAGCAGCAGGGACCCAGCCGGGTCGAAGCCTACTGGGGCCAGGGCTATCCGAAAGGGCGCTCGAGCCCCGGTATGAAGGCTAGAAGGAACGGGGTGGGTCTTTTTGTCAGTAAGAGTCTGACACTATCTCCCGCTCCGCCCAAGAGCGGGGGATGTCAAAGCATGATTTTTTCCCACCATAAAAAAAAATATCAAGGACGTAGTAGTCAATTCTTCATGCCAAAGGCTAGGTTAATTTTAAAACCGATTGAATTAAATAGACTTTTTTTATAGATAATTAATTGCACTCAGAATAATGTTTCAGGACATCTAGCAATGTATAAGAACAGTTTGGTTAAATAAACTGAAATTCTAGAACTTAGTGTATTGTTTTTCAGTGCATGACATATTTTATTTATAAATGCTATTCTCAAAAACATATATACTGTGCATTCTCAAGTCTCGTATAGTACATTATGACATACTTTTACGTAAAAAACCATCCGAAGTTTTACTCTCTCAGAACAGAAGTTTCGATACTTTTGAAATTTCAATAATCAATACACACGGAAAACCTATCCAAATGGGGACCTAAATACACTTGTCTGGAAAAGCTACCCATGTGGGGACTTACATACACACTGTCTGGAAAAGCTACCTATCCGAGGACATTTGTGTGAAGATTTACACATAAGTTTCCACAAGGTACTAAAAACATGATTGAAGTGTTAAAAGTCGTGTGTAAAAATTTTAAGTGGCGCCGCCTAGCGGTTACACACGATCGTGTGTGAACATGAAATTTCGCAACCAAACTGAGGTCCACCAAGGTTGATATCAACTTTTCCTTATTAAGTATATAGAAAGGTTCAAAATCGAACGTAGAATACGATGAACTGGGTCGGGCCATCCGAGGACGTACGAAAGGTCCTCGCATTGAAAAGGTCCTCAGATGTGCCTTGTGTATTCAAGCGCGAGTCCTCGCATGGTACTTAAAACAAACACACACACACACACATGCACACACATTTAACTTTACACAAATTACACAAGCACACTTACATACTAGTACAATCACTCTTCTATTCACACAAATACATTTAACTTTACTTACCATAGATTGAGTTGTCTTCTATAGTTGATTTATTAACTAATGATAATTTTGCTTATAATGTATCTGGAGCAATGTATTTCCTTACCTTTTTTTTTTTTTTTTTTATGGTGGGAAAAAATCATGCATTGACATCCCCCGCCCTTGGGCGGAGCGGGAGATAGTGTCAGACTCTTACTGACTAAAAGACCCACCCCGTTCCTTCTAGCCTTCATACCGGGGCTCGAGCGCCCTTTCGGATAACCCTGGCCCCAGTAGGCTTCGACCCGGCTGGGTCCCTGCTGTTGCTGACAACTCCTTGAGGCGCGCGGGAACAGTGCGCGCCGTCGACGACTTGGGCTTGGTCCGGACAGTTACCGGACGGCCGGACAGTGAGCTACCCATTGCTCACCGTCCGCAAGCCCGCGTCTACGTTGGCCGGAAATCGGGATCAGAATCCCGGCGACGGCGGCGGCGATAACGCCGTTGCCTGATGCGTTCGGCCTCCTCCTTTGCGAGCATTACTGCTTCGCAGAAGTCGGCGACCGCCTGCCACTCCTCCTCGCTCCGGACCATGGCCTCAACCAAGGCCCGGCGCGAGAGGTCTCCGCCGCCGATCGCCCCCACGAGGGCACGGCGATGCTCCGCCCAAGCAGGGCACACCTCGACTGTGTGCTCCACCGTGTCCTCCGGGCGTTCCGCACAGTGGCGACACCCGGGCGTCACCTCCGCATGAATCCCGTGCAGGAAACTCCCGAACGAACCATGTCCGGTGAGTACCTGCGTCATGCGGAAGGTAAGGACGCCGTGAGGTCTTTCCAGCCACGCCTCAAAGAGGGGACTTACCGCCATGATTGTGGCGTGCCCAGCACTGGGTTGCGATAGTCGTTGACGCCATTTCACCATGAGATCCCGCCGGAGCTCTGTCCGCCATGCCGTGACCTGTCGCGGCAGCGGACTTTCACCCCGGCGTTGCATCTCCACGCGCATATCGTGCATGTGTGCAAGGACTGTTGCCTCCAGATCCCACGGTGGTAGGCCAGCCAGAAGGCTCGCCGCTTCGCGGGAGACCGTGCAGTATCCCCGCACCATCCTTATCGCCATGACCCTCTGACAGGCGTTCAGTATGGCCGCCGGTTGCTTTTTCAGCGACGGCGCCCACACCGGCGCCCCGTAGAGGGCCATGGACCGAACGATCCCCGCGTAGAGCCTCCGGCAGGAGGCATCTGGACCCCCAAGGTTGGGCAGGAGCCGCTTGAGCGCAGCCCCAGCCCGGTTGAGTTTGGGAGCCAGACGTCGGAAATGCTCCACGAAATTCCACCGGCTGTCGAGGACGAGTCCCAGGTACTTCATCGTCGACCCGACACCGATGTCAACTCCTCCTACCGTTAGTTGGGAACTCATTGGCGGCGCGTTCCGAGAGCGGCGACCGTGAAAGCACATCGCCTCGGACTTGTGAAGCGCCACCTCGAGTCCCAACTCCTGGATCCTATCAACGACCATCGCAACCCCGCGTGTCGCTAGAGCGACCGCCGCCTGGTACGACTCTCCCTGCGCTAGAACCAGCGTGTCGTCTGCGTAGCAAACCACGCTGATCCCGTCAGGGAAGTCGCCGCGCAGCACGTAGTCGTACCCGATGTTCCACAAGGGTGGCCCTAGTACCGACCCCTGCGGAACACCGCACGACATCTCTCGACGTTTCCAGTCTCCCTGGTGACCGGGGTAGACTATAAGTCTCTCCGACAGATAGGCCTCGACCACTCGACAGAGGTATTCGGGCACCCGGTGGTACCGGAGTGCCCTCCGGATCGTACTCCAGGGCAGGGAGTTGAAGGCGTTGGCAATGTCCAAGGACACTGCCACGACACACCTGCCCCGGGACACCGCAGCCCCCGTCGTGAGGGCTCGCACGCGCACGATGGCGTCCACCGTAGAGCGCATCCTGCGAAAGCCGAACTGTCCGTCCGAAAGGTCCGGCCCCACCCGTGTTAGGCGCCCGACGATGCGGTTTGCAATGACTCTCTCAAAGAGCTTGCCCACCTCGTCGAGCAGCACAATGGGCCGGTACGCGGACGGAGAGTCCGCAGGGCGCCCCGGCTTCGCTATGAGGACCAGTTTCCCCGTCTTCCAGCAAAGTGGGAACTGGCCCCTCTCCATACATGCGCTGAAGAGCCCTCTCAGTCGAGGCCCGAGAGCCTCCATGGCCAGGACCCAGGCCTTTCCAGGCAAGCCGTCGGGTCCTGGGGCGGTGTTTTTGGCACTCAGCCTTCGCACCGCCACTCTCATCTCTACCTCGGTCACCTCTGGAGCATCGTCGTCGTCGCTGTTGCGGTCCGCGTCAGACACCGCTGGCGGTGGAGGCGGAGCCATGGGCGGGGGGGAGTGTTCCCCCCGCGCAGGGAACAGAGCGTTCACCGCACCCTCTACGATCTGGGGCCGGAGACTCTGAGTCAGTGGGGGAGCCCAGGGGCGGAGCTTTTCCCGTACCATATTGTACGGGCGCCCCCATGGGTCCGCGTTCAGAGACCCCAGCCACACGTTGCGGGCCTCCAGTTTGGCCCGCTTGATCTCCGTTCGGAGGGTGCGTTTTGCCGCCCTGTATCCCTCATACAGCTCCGCTTCTCTGGCCTCCGCATCCGACGGGCGGATGCGGCGCCTGCAGTGTCTGGCGTACCGGCGTCGCGCGTGACTGCATGCGTTGCGCAGTGCAGCAATCTCCGGCGACCACCAGCACACCTGGCGCTTAGCTCGCCCTGGACGGACTCGGGGCATTGCCGCGTCGCAGATTTGCGACATGGCCTCCCGGAACCACTCCGCCTCGACGTCTATGTCGACAGGCCTGTCCGGTGCTTGCACCCAGGCCTGTACCGTCGCGGCTTCCAGGAGGAGCTCCCGGTCCATCTGCTTAAGCGCCCACCGCGGACCGCAGGGGCTCTGTCGGACCGGCGCGGCCGAGGTTTCGGCGGAGACGTCCAACCGGATGTACCGGTGGTCGGAGTACGTCTCCACCTCCTCCATAACGCGCCAGTCGACGACACGCGGCAACAGAGCGGGGCTGGCGAACGAAATGTCCACCACTGATTCACCCCGCATCCGCGCCAACGTGGGGACAGAACCCCGGTTCAGGACGACCAGGCCCAGCTCCAAAGCCCAGTCCTCCACCATCTGACCCCGCGGGTTCGTGTACCGGGAACCCCAAGCCGTATTCCAGGCGTTGAAGTCCCCGCAAACGACCACGGGGAGGGTACCGAACCCAGCGACGACGACATTTAGCTCCATAAGGGAGACCTGGAGTTCGTCGAGAGATCTGCTCGGGGACAGGTAGACGCCTACCACTGCAATGTCCCCGAACCGTGCTGCCACGCAGCCCCGCCCCCTCGCAACAGCCTCGAGGGGCGGGGTACCGGCGGCGGCCGACGAGATTAACGTCACCGAGCCGTCTAGGTCCTGAACCCAGTCTCCACGGGGATGGACGTAGTACGGCTCGGAGACGACGGCGACATTTATCGACCACTGCGCCATGCTCTGGAGCAACAGATCCTGAGCGGGGGCGCAGTGGTTGATATTCGCCTGGAGGAGACGGAATGGGGCCGTTATTGGCAGTCCATCGTCTCCTCCCGAGCCCTTCTAGGGGGCACTGCCGCGGCGGGTGCGGCGGCGACTGCGGCGGGTGCGGCGGCGAGAGCGGCGGGTGCGGCGGCGATAGCGGCGGCGGCCAAGGAGGCGGCTGCGGCGGTGAGGACATCGGCGGGGATGGGCCTACGGGCCCTGCCCTTGTCCTTGGCGGGGGGGTCGCAGGACCTGCCCCCAGCCCGGTGGTTGGCCGGCTTGCCTGCCGCCGCACATGCGTAGCAGTGCGGCGGAGCACGGCATTCTGCGGCCTTGTGACCGGGCTGGCCACACTGGTGGCAGCGGTCGCTGCGGTCCACCTCCGCGGCGCAGTGGGCGCCAACGTGGTGCCCCACTTGGCACCGGAAGCACCGCAGAGGTCTGGGCTCCAGCAGTTTGACCTGCGCGGAGACCCAGCCTACCAACAGCCGTCGGCCCTCCCCGGTGATGGTCCTGGCCGCCGCCACGGGGCAGCTAGCTGTCACCGCTCGCATGCCCGTGCCGTCAGCGCGGATGGTGCCCACCCGGACCTGATCGGTCGTGCAACCACCCGCCCTGACGATGGCGGCCACCACCTCGTCCACCTTGACTGAGTCGTCCAGGCCCATGATGCGCATGTCTATGCACTTTGTGGGCCTGGACACTCGGGCCTCCTCTGAATTGAGGGACGCCCTAATTCTCGCTGCTAGGGCATCCGCCGCAGGGCCACTGGCCGCACCGGGGACCTCTAGGATTCGGGCCCCGGTGACAGTACGCCTCATGCGGAAGCCCCCAGCAGCTCCGAGCTCGCCAAGGTGGGGCAACACCGCCTCCTTCGCCTTCGCCATGACGTCGTCGTACGTCACGCCCTTCTTTTCCGCCTCAGTATTTCCTTACCTGGAGATGGGCGTTGATAACCGCGACACAGTTTTTTACTACTGCGGTTATCATCGTTTCAATTTGATTTTTTCTGTATGTGTTTCTTGTTCCAAATAAAGAAAATTTTATTATTTATTATTTTATTATTTATTATCAGAAGCTATATATTTCGCACAAGAAAAACATACTTCAAAAATATTTGATATTGGGCCCCATTAGGACTAGGCTACGCCACCGAACCCTTACCCTTACGAGGAAAACGGAAGGGTTCTTACCGTTTCGTCAAACAAAATGTAAGTACAATGAACGGGAATAAGATCATTTTGTCGACATCTGTAAGATTGACAGTAAGTGTATCGATATTAATTTTTATTCGATTATAGGATTGAGAACAAAGAGCATTATTATTGTACTGGAAGAAAAAATACTTAACATGCAAAATATATTTGGACACATTTCCTTTATTATTAGTAACATCAATGGTTATTTGTCTTCCATTCCCATTTATCAAGGAAAATTAGAGGCCCCCAACACTACACTCTACAAAAAGGGTCGCTAACTTAAAAATAGAGTAAATCTGATCTTAGAATGATTATATTAAGAGTATATTGTTAGAAGAAAAGAGGACCCTGGTTTTATTTATTGTGAAACATTGTTTTAAAACAATTTTATGTATTATTTTCAATTACGGTTTTCAGAGAAGAAAAGAAAGATAAATTATTCCAATAAAATACTGAAATGGTAGAATTTCATTCTGTTTAATTCAAAATCTGAATTAAAATAAAAACCTAGAGTATTTTAGTGTACTCTTGTATAGCGTTTGTAGATTATTATGAAGTAATCCTCCTCAAAATAAAGTACAATACTATGTAGTATATGTATTACAGTACGGTTGGCAACCCTACAACCAACTAGACACTGATCTGGATCTGGATCACAGATCTGGCGCTGACATCTTTCATAAAAAGGCTTGACTGAGGAAATTGTCACGTATTTTTAAGGCTAGCAATTTCCTCAGTCGTTCCGCTTCCTAAAATCGTAATTTCCCTTTAATAATTACTAACCCCTGGTTTTACAACTGAGAATTTGAAGTGGTATTCTTCCTAAGGGCCATCAGGTTCCTACTGCAGGAACTCAGGCCTCCTCTCTAGGAGAGGGAAAAAAATATTAATTACATAAGAAGTCACAGAATAGATTAAAAGTAAAGAACAACTTTTTTTATATACACCAAGGTTATTTTCTATCTACATCTATGTGTGACTTTTTTCCTTAACTTGTCTTTTACATAAAGCCATGTCTTTTATTGATTTTGATTTGGAAGGTCGTGCGTCGTCCATCGAAAAACGTGTAACTCTCACAGACGATGCTACACGTGTTAGCCGGTACAAGGTCAAAAAAAAATGGTATTTATTAGCTTTTCTATAATTTGTTAAGTTATCATATGGAAACTCCACTAAAACGTAAAGGCACACCTAAGCCTGAGACCCCGTGCGGGCTTGCAGACGAGCAATGGGTAGCTCGCCGTGCACTAAAGAGAACCACGGGGCCCTGGAATGAAGGCAAAGAAAGAGCAGGAGTGGGTGAGTTTTAAGTCAGTATAAGTCTGACAGGCCCTGCCGCTCCGCCTAAGAACGGGAGATGAATGATACCTATATACTTAAAACCGTTGGTCCCGGTTGTCAGTCGCAGATCTTTGACAGTCGTTACAGATAGTTAGACGTCAGAAAGTCTAACCATCAGTCTATCCAAAGAGTAATAATAATAATAATAATTTATTTCTACATAAAAGTTGTACAAATTTTGAGCAAAGAATTAAAGGTTACTTAATACAAATGCATAAGAAATAGAAATGTGCAACTGCGCCTGAGCTAGGCCGAGCCTGTATTTCAGGACGCAGTTCTCTTCTCAGAAAAGAAGTTAACAATACAACAGCATTTGCGTGTTACGTTTATATACTTTATTTTATAGTATATTTTAGAGTATAATTGTGTTGCCCAGTAAGTGGTCTGAGTGGTCAGTAGGTCTGAGAAGACACCTAAGTCTAATACGACATCAGTTTTAGTATAATATGAAACCCCAAACACGTGTCTAGTATTATGGGTAAAGAATATATGTACAAAATTTCATAACTGTATCATGAAAAATCACAAAGTTATAAACTTGTTATGTCAGCAAAAATACATAGTCACCAGGCCCTCCAGACGACTGAGGTGTTGTTTTGCATTTGCACCCACAACATAAGTTTTATTATATGCGAAACTCGAAACACGCGTCTTTTAAAGAATCTATGTACAATATTTCATAACCATTTTATAGCTGTCTCATGAAAAATCACAAAGTTATAAGCTTGTTATGTTACCTGGTTATCCTCATAAATACATGGTCATCAGGCCACCCGGACGGCTGAGGGGTTGCTTTACACCCGCACTCAGCTGTGCTTTGGCTCCTATTGCCCGCTATAACCTGCCGTGAACTGTGTTATACTTAGTATCTGTGGTGTCCTACCTATGTGATGTTTTTAAATATTTTTGGGAAAAAGTTTAACATGGTGTAAAACTATTGGAATCGTTTCAGTTACTGATTCTGAACTAACTATATTCCATTGTTAATTTTTAGTTGGAAAATATTTATTTGTTACCCCTCCATTTTCCTGTTCGCAATAATGGTGCTACCATTGATAATAATAAAAAGAGATAAAAATCAGCCTCACCTTACAAAATGATAAACTTAATTGGACAATTTGTATGGCGAGGCCGATTTTTTTTTTTCGTTTCCTGAAAAATGAATTTGTGGAAGGTTGTTCAGTTTCGTCTACTGAGCAAGCCCTTAAAGTTTGTGGAGGGCTGTCCCTTACACCTTATATATGTACTTGGGTACTACCTATTATGATTTGTACTTTGCCTGTTGGGAAAACAAGTTTTTAAAAGGAAGTTTTCGTCGAGATTTTTTCAAGTGAATTTCAGTGACTGTTTTCATTGTTCCCAAATTGGTTCCAGCATTGTAAAGTTAAAGTTGGTCTATTTTTTGTATCTCAGTCTAACGGTGTACCCAACTACCAAAAATTGGGCCTAGTGGGCATCGACCCTGCTGTTACTGAGATCCCTTTGAGACTATCGTGAAACACTACGTGCCTTCAACGAATCAGACTCGGCCCTTACTAGAAGGCCGGACAGCGAGCTACCCATTGCTCGTCGTCAGCAATTTTTTTTTGTAGTATTAACTACCCCAGAGAAGCTTACTAAGAAGACTAACTTTATCCATTCGCAATCAAATACCTACTGCAATGAATTAAACGAATCAGAAATAACAATAATAATATTTTTTTACAACCACAGTAACAGGGTTTTCCGTACAGAGCCTAAAAAAATACTAAAATAAAGGTAAACACAAATAGACAAAAACTAAGAAAATAGTTCAAAATCCTCACTGGGTACGAGTATATGGGTCAACCAACAATACCTTACGAATGAATACTGTTCGTAGTTGTGAGGATACCCATAGGCAATATGATCGGGCAGATCCCAGACTTCCATGTAAATATATCGAGGCAAGATAGGTATTGCAGATCGAAAATCGGATCAGTGTTACTTCGGACGTTAGGAGGGTTACAGTCTGAAATTCCAAGTGTATAATCACATTGCGGTAACGCACTGTGGCCTTAGAAACAAAGCAACTGAAGGACGAATATTGGATTTGTCAGTAGTTGTCCGTTCACAAACATGTAAACTCAGTGTTGAATAGGCCTTTACGGGACTGCATATAAAAAAAGGTGAAATGTATTTTAAATTATACAACATCATTTTTAGGGTTACGTACCTCAAAATGAAAAAAACGAAACCCTTATAGGATCACTTTGTTGTCCGTCCGTCTGTCTGTGTGTCTGTCTGTCTATCAACACCTTTTATCTATTCGAATGTATTTCAAATCGCACATAATTTGCTTGTAAAAAATAAAAACAAAAACCAGAAAATGTATTGAAACTCAAACAGGCACAGCTTTATTACTGCGTTGTCATACTTTTTCATTTCATTCAGTATCACTCACTTTTATTTAATGAACGCTACCCCCTAAACAAGAGTTTGTGAACCCCCTGGGGGTGAGGGTAGATTGAAAAAGACTAGGCTTGGGCACACAAATTTTTATAGACCTTGTTAGAGGACACAACTTACTAATCGTATTAATATATTATAGTAATATTTAGTCAGCCAGACAGACGGTAGGCTGGGTCCAATTGACCGATTGACGTCACATGTTGTCACAAGTGCGGGGGGGCGTGTCAGTGTCGTCAGATACTGACCTGACCCGTTTAATTGACACTATTTGTAATCGTTTTGATTGGGAGACAATTTATTTGACACCACGTGTATTGACTGTTGAATATTATGCTGTCATCTGTTATGTTCATCATCTCCCCTCACCCTAGTCTTTTTCCAACCAGCTTGCAGCCTGTGTTTGCCATGGAGCGACTGCCTATCAGACCGCCTCAACCCAGTTCCTGGGCGACATGATTTTCCTTGGGTAGACTGTGGTAATTGTGTGCTTTTTTCCTCAATTATATTATGCTTAAAACTTTTTATCTGACTGTACTAAACTGTGAGTGTCCAAATCGTCAGTGAAAAAATTTTGGAATAAAAATGTGTCAATTCAGACACTGTGTCCGTATTTACAACATTAGTGTTAGTATATTTCGCATATACATATATCGGAAACAAGTGTCTTGTATTTTAATGTAAAGAATCTATGTACAAAATTTCATAATTGTATCATGACAAATCACAAAGTTGTTATGTCAGCAAAAATACATAGTCAGTGGGCCATCCAGGCGACTGAGGGGTGGTTTTGCACTTGCAGGTGTTTTCTAGCGCCTAATACCCGCTATGACCTGTGTTGTACGTAGTGTCGGTGGTGTCCAACTTGTGACCTATACCTATAAATATTTTTGAGCAAAAATACAAAATATAACATGGTGTAAAAATTATTAGAATCCATTCAGTTACTGATTCTGAACTAACCATATTCAGGTTTCACATAAACTAAACATTATGTTGTATAATGTGTCTGAATGGTCAGCATTCTAACCATGAACTACATCAACTAGACATCCAAGAACATCGATCAGGTGAACCGCAACAATTTGCGTAAGTAAGAACATCGGGAAGAATTGCAATCTCTCACGCGGCTCTCATTAGGTACGTCACGCGACGCTAACAGGTCCAACCAGAACATAGGGGCGAACTAGAAGGTACACGTTAGCTTTTTATGGAGAACAGAAATGGAGAGGGTATCTGCACTAACAAAATTAATAAAATTATATGTAATGTAATATAATATACAACGTGTAAAGTTAAACGCGCAAAACCTGAAAATTGTTTGATCAGAATAACGAGCAGAATGTACGAGTATTGATCCACTTTTTAATATAGGCCACATTTTTCAAAAAAATCTTTATTAAAAATGCTGCCCTGTCTATTTATTAATAGGTCAAGCCATCACGTTCGCAAACCCACCCAAATAGGTAAGAAAAAAAAAACAAACGGTTGTAGTCCAATCAAATTTTCTCATACGTAGGATAATAAAAGTTCATATTTCAATGCAGATGCGAATTTTAAACAAACTAAAAGTGCATAAAAATCCTTTTAATTTTTTTAAAGTTTTTTTTCTCACAGAATTAGGTCAGTTGAATTAAAAATCATTTGGGGTGTCTGAGGTTTTGCGCATTTAATGTTACTCGTTGACTAAATATGAAAAAAACATTATGCAAAAGAACTATTAACAATATGGCTACACGACGGAATAGGTATATATTCCAACGGTTAATAATCACCATCACAATCTCATCATCATAATTTCAGGCGTATGACGTCGACTGTTAGGTATAAGCGTCCTTTAAGCGTCGCCAGGGTTATCCGAAAGGGCGCTCGAGCCCCGGTATGAAGGCTAGAAGGGAACGGGGTGGGTCTTTTAGTCAGTAGGAGTCTGACACTATCTCCCGCTCCGCCCAAGGGCGGGGGATGTCAATGCATGATTTTTCCCACCATAAAAAATAAAAATAAAAAAAAAAGATAGTTTTAATTAAATACTCATTAGTAAGACGCAACCAAATAAAAGCTCTTTAGATTCGATTAGTGAATCTCTTTATGTGGCGGAAAATCATCAAATAACTCCCTCTAGGTCTGGGGAGTGTTCAGTTGCTTTAGTAGAAGTGGACCTTCTGAATCTGAATTCTAGCCTGTGGAACAGTGAATAGTGTTCTAGACACTACCGTCAATCAATAGGGATTTGCTAAGTTCTCGTTTATTCTATGTAGGTTTATATGTAACTAGTTGCTTCCCGCGACTTCGTCCACGTCTACTAGCTTAGTACTTTCAGAGATTACCTCCTACTAACAAAAACACATAAAACAAAAAAAGCAAAACCTCTTTATTATAATATATATTAGTTTACATATAGTCTACACACCCTATATCGTCTTATGGGAGTAGTTTGGAAAAACTAGCTGCACTAGCTTCTGACGTTTTATAAGTGCCCATGTAGGCCTATGTGAAATAAAATATTTTTGACTTTTGACTTTTGAAACAAATAATGACAACCTTTAATATTTATTTAGGTTGCTATTCATGCTAGGTTGCAAATATATTGACCGACAGAATAAGATTTTGCACACTAACGCAATTCCCCCTTTGAGAAGTATTGCGCATGAGGTCACGTTCCTAGGCCCAGTAATTTCGGCTGTGCGTTGATATTTCAGTCTATTTCTTCTTTTATCTTTATATATGTTACTGTAAAAGCTAGAACTACGGTAAATCTTAAGAATTTCCAGTAAAACCTAAGATTTACCAATTAATAATGGTAAGTGTCCATAAAAGTTTGCGATTCGAACTTTTACCACCATTCACTTGGTAAATCTACTTCTCAAAGTAATCATTGTTTTATTCCTAAAACCAACATTTACCAGTCCACGTTGGTAAAACCTAGCATGTACTGAATTAGAATGGTAAGAGCCCGAAAAAATCACCCCATTATAATAAATACTTACATTTACCAACCCATGCCGGTAAATCTTAGGTTTTACTGGAAAGTCATAAGATTTACCGTAGTTCGAGCTTTTACAGTAACATATATACCATTCTTCTGTACTTATGTTTGTCACCTAACTCCTCCTTTGGCTTGACTGATTTGGATAAAACTTTGTGTGTGTATTCCTGGATGGTTTGAAAATACATTTGTAACTGGTAGATAGAATTTTTTTTTTCTGCCGAAAAATCATCGAGCAAGACTACGACTGCCGGGAACGCTAGTATATACATATACTCATATAGATTTAGTTCTATATTCTCCTAACGAGCAGAATTTAGAGAACAAAAACCTGTTATAATCCGATTTTCAGCTAGACTATGGGGCCGGAGATTGATGACGTAACAGAAAACAGTCTTTTTCGAGGTACACAACCGCTCTTACGTGATTATGATGTTATTACACATCTTTCTCTAGATTATTTTGGATACACAGCTATCTTTTGGATATTATCTAGGCTTCTTTTGAATTCAAAACATATGTAAAACTCATCTAGTAAAGACCTCTGAAAATCTGTAATTTTATGTGAACTTTGACCCTCCATACTCTGTACTCATATAATAAAAATATAAAAAAGTACATCAACAGAAGCCTTGCACATTTAATCGAAATTCTGAATAACAACCTTTTTTCTGAAAAACTTAAGGGTTTAAAAAAAAATGTCGAGAGAGTTCGGTCTTCGTTCAGTATTGTTATTTAGTTCTCATAGTGATTTCATATTTTTCATAGTATTTATTTGTTTATTATTTTAGCATATATATGTATTTTATTATTATAAATAACTTATTTTGTATTTTTCCATTTGAACTATTTGTTATTATGTATTTGTTTATTGTGCAAACCTACCACAGTGTTGTCTTTTTTAACCCAAAGGTTGACTGGTAGAGAATGCCTTGTGGCATTAAGTCCGCCTATGTACCACTATTGTACATGAAGTTTAAATAAATAAATAAATAAATAAATAAAACACGTTTTTCCTGGAACAAGAAGGTACCGAATGCCAACACAGTTTCAAGGCGTTGTCTCTCTTTATCAAACATCGCGTTGGATTCCGATGGTTGGTTAAATAAAGCAACAAGCTTTTAATACATGCTCGATGTTGACTATAAGTGAATGGAAAAGTACCCTCACATAAAAAAGACAGAGTTTGAATGACTGAAGAAAAGGATTTTCCCTAATCAAAACAACGTTTACAGACGAAGGTCTGATGTTGAACCGCTGCTACTGTATATAAATTTGTGATAAAATGGCAGTTATGTAAAAGAAAAGTTTACAATATAAACAAATAACTGGCCAAATAGAAAATATCTGGGGCCTTACCATGTTAAAATGTCAAGCGTGCGAGTGTGTGTGGACCGCCCGGAGGACACGGTGGAGCATACGGTAGAGGTGTGCCCCGCTTGAGCAGAGCACCGCCGTGTCTTCGTGGGGGCGATCGGCGGTAGCGATCTCTCGCGCCGGGCCTTGGTACAGGCCATGGTCCGGAGCGAGGAGGAGTGGCAGGCGGTCACCTCCTTCTGCCAAGCAGTAATGCTAGCAAAGGAGAAGGCCGCACGCGTGAGGCAACGGTCCTTACGCCCCAGCCACCATCGGGATTCCGATCCCGATTTTCAGCTGCCGTAGGCGCGGGCTTGTGGACGGCGAGCAATGGGTAGCTCGCCGTCCGACCGTGCGGTAATCGTCCGGACCAATCCCAAGACGTTGACGGCGCGTATCGTTCCACGCGCACCTCAAGGAGTTGTCAGCAAACCGTAGGGGTCCAATAGGGTGGCGCCTAGGATTTGTTTATGAAATGAAGATTCGGCCCCGGTACGAAAGGCAACGAAGGAACAGGAGTGGGTTTTTAGTCAGTAAAAGTCTGACACTATCTCCCGCTCTGCCAAGAGCGAGGGATGTTAATTTCCCACCTAAAAAAAATGGGATGAGAGCTCACATCCCATTTTTTTCCCATCCCTTTTACAATTCGGTTTAAGTCGTCAAATGGATCGCGTTTAGAGAGCGTAGTAAAACGTCTTGAAGAGCTATTGTTACATGAATTAGCGATTGAAAAGCACTTTGCCCATCTCACTGGAGCGTAAGATATGATGGAAGTACGTAGTTATAGTAGTCTATATCTGCGAGCAACGACTTTACAGCCACTAGACGTCTAATAACCAGTGGTCAGAATAGGTGGGGCTATTTAGGTTCATTGACCGCAAACATTAATGTTAATATGGATATTCCACGGGATTCCGGCTTTTTTTTTTATGGTGGGAAAAAATCATGCATTGACATCCCCCGCCCTTGGGCGGAGCGGGAGATAGTGTCAGACTCTTACTGACTAAAAGACCCACCCCGTTCCTTCTAGCCTTCATACCGGGGCTCGAGCGTCCTTTCGGATAACCCTGGCCCCAGTAGGCTTCGACCCGGCTGGGTCCCTGCTGTTGCTGACAACTCCTTGAGGCGCGCGGGAACAGTGCGCGCCGTCGACGACTTGAGCTTGGTCCGGACAGTTACCGGACGGCCGGACAGTGAGCTACCCATTGCTCACTGTCCGCAAGCCCGCGCCTACGTTGGCCGGAAATCGGGATCAGAATCCCGGCGGCGGCGGCGGCGATAACGCCGTTGCCTGATGCGTTCGGCCTCCTCCACGGGATTCCGGCTGATACTACGGGATTTAATTGAATTTAATTCTTTTTGTCAATATGAATAAAAAAAAATTATGTAAGCCAATAAGCGCATGATATGCGACGTTGTAAATTTTACGTCAACAGCACGCTCTAGAACTTTTAGCCAAGCGCGCGACATTGCCGCTTTGTTGAGACGCGTACAGATACTGCACAGATCTTGAGCGCTCGGCTAATCTTTCATTAGTCCCGAAGGCAAGATAGTTTTTTTTTATAATTTTACGACTTTAAAACCAAATCCCGGGACTCGGGAAGTATCCATATTATTCTAACCTATGGCAAGTACATAAAACAGCCCTACCTATTCCGATCTATGCTAATAACAGGCGACGCATGTCTGTCAACACATATGACTTATAGATCTGATGTGGGCCGACACAGAAAAAAATCCAAATAGCCTCGGCCAATCAGAATGCAGTACCCTGCACCCCCGTACCACGATTAGTTGACAGAATTGTTTTGGTGCGCTAGTTCAAGCATGAGGCGTCTAGCTGTCTGTCAGTGATGTGCATGCCTGTACTTGATTGGTTTACACGGTATTGATCTTCACAAAGTTTAATATGAAATAAGTCTGCAAACAAATCATTGCTGTGCCTTATTAATAAATAAAATAAAAAAAGTAAGCTGATGGATTAAGCATTCTTCCCATCCTGATGGATGGTGCACAGTATTGGTCTTTTCCTAACTTCCTAAACTCCAAAACATACAAGGTTTACCAACGTGTTATAGAGCGCAGCATACCATATATGTTTTAGATTAACTGTTACAAATCGTTGATGTGGCTCTAAAGACTGCCTAACTTAAACGGGTCAGGCTGTTGGCCCGTAAAAAACAAGATTGGTGTTCTAACACAGTAACATGGGGCCTCAGCAGACCACGCGGGAGATGGCGGGACCACCTGGATAAGAAGTAAAGGGCCAGTACCACTAGCCAAGTTGATAATCTGCAATGTTTAATTTATTTATTTATATACTCTTTATTGTACACCAATATTACAATATTTTATGAAGGAAATGTTATAATAAAAAAACATACAATTGGCGGCCTTATCGCACTTGGCGATTTCTTCCAGGCAACCTGGCAAGGATAGAGATGCCTGGACACAAAATGACCGTTAATGCTAGTAGTAAACTTCAAATGTGCGGGAATGACGTCATCTCAACGGTCAGTCACGTGGTCAGAACAAAAGAATCTGCCCCCCTAGCCAAGTTACAACCGTTTCGCTTGCGCCGAACGCTTCGAGTTTACCTTACCGCCAATTCTTTTGTTCTGACCACGTGACTGATCGTTAAGACGACGTCATTCCCGTACATTTGAAGCTTTCTCCAAGCGTTAACTATTGCAGATTAGCAACTTGGCTAGGGGTACAGGGAACGCGTCGAACGTGGCCAACTCGAGGCGTTCAACGCAAGAGAAACGGTTGTAACTTGGTTAGGGGGGCTGTACACACTGCGTTTTTTAGATGCACCGTTGACGCGCGTTTTAGAAACGAGCGACGACGCAGGCTGCGCGTTTTTATCCTATTAAAGGTATCAAGTCTTAGTACCCTATCTGTTTTGTGATAATATCCGAATCAATTCAAGAGGAATTAAAACAACCGCTGAACTACCCTCTCTAACTTTTAACTCGTTAAAATACCGCTAGAAACCTTGATTCAAATTCCCAAAGATTTTCTCAAAAGTTTAAAAGTGGAAATAAATAAAAAAAAAGTTGTCAGTAAGAGCCGTCTCGTTACAAACAAACCTTGAATAATAATTTAGAATTCCAATTTGTATTGAAATGATTTTCATTGGATCGCAATAAAACCATCCGTGCGTGAACTTCGGTTGTTGGATCGCAAAATTGTTTGAATAAAGTATTGAATTAATAAATCTTTGGGTAAGTTATGATCTAAAATAGCAGTTTGAAAGTTGACAGGCCTTGGCGGAGTTTGAAGTCAAAAAGACTCAGATTGAATTGTGTAGTAATGCCTTGATCACACGTACCGAGTAAAAGGCGAGACAGTAAAATATTGCAGTGATGTAAGCGAGTTGTAGAGATAAGCGCTCGGCCGAGCACTCGGCGCTTTGTTTATACGTACTGAGTAATCGGCCGAGAGCACCATATCATCCGTTTACTCGGTACGTGTGATCAATGTATAGCATGGGCTTTTTAATCAAGTTGAGTATTTGTAGAGTCTGTCTAAAAAGTCAAATGACTTTGGCAATTATTAGGGCTATCTATGTCATCTGGATGATTTTACCCATCGAAAAAAAAAACCCGCTCAATCCCATTTTAGCCTCGCAATCATTTTTCCTATGTCTATGATCCCGTTCTTAAAGCGCAGCGCGGTGTTCCTCATTCTGTCGGCTCTTAAAGTTAGAAAAACAGAAAGTTTTCTACCAGGAAACGCTGCAAGCTATGTAAATCACTTCTATTACAACTGATGAACTTTCAATTAATTTGTTTGCTTTTGCATTTAATCTGTGTCACCCGCAGACTTTAGGGTGGGTTTCGGGAAGTTCTCGAGACTTTAATAACAGATTTAAAGTATTATACTTTTAAATGCAAGCTCCTTTTTTTTTCGATGGGAAAAATCATCTTATGACAACCCCCGCTCTTGGGCGGAGCGGGAGATAGTGTCAGATTCTTACTGACTAAAAAACCCATCCCGTTCCTTCAAGCCTTCATACCGGGGCTCGAGCGCCCTTTCGGATAACCCTGGCCCCAGTAGGCTTCGACCCGGCTGGGTCCCTGCTGTTGCTGACAACTCCTTGAGGCACGCGGGAACAGCGCGCGCCGTCGACGACTTGGGCTTGGTCCGGACAGTTACCGGACGGCCGGACAGCGAGCTACCCATTGCTCACTGTCCGCAAGCCCGCGCCTACGGTGGCTGGAAATCGGGATCGGAATCCCGGCGGCGGCGAGAGCGCCGTTGCATGCGGTCGGCCTCCTCCAATGCAAGCTCCTTACTTTATAGCAGCGGTCGGCAACGCGCGGCCCGTAAACGTTTTGTAATTATATAGAAAATTTAAACGGAAAGGTTTGCTCAGCAGTTAATTACAATTTTTGGTAGCACTTATATAGGCAAACAAACTTTTTCAATTGTAAATTATAGAAAAAATAAATGTGCTTCTCGTCTGACAGATGAGCATTTGAGAGCCATATTACGAATTTCAACTGCAAATATGACGGCTATTATACAAGAAATAGCCTCCCAAATACAACCTCAGACGCCACATTAATTTTTATAAAACCACCTACTTGTTAGTAGTTATTTTGTAGTTTTTAGGGTTCCGTAGTCAACTAGGAACCCTTATAGTTTCGCCATGTCTGTCTGTCCGTCTGTCTGTCCGTCCTCGCTTAATCTCTGTGACCGTTAGCACTAGAAAGCTGAAATTTGGTATCAATATGTGTATCAATCGCGCCGACAAAGTGGTAAAATAAAAATTGGAAAAAAATGTTTTATTAGGGCAGCCCCCCTATATGTAAAGTGGGAAGTAATTTTTTTTTTAATTTCAATCCTAACGTGTGATATATTGTTGGATAGGTATTTAAAAATGAATAGGGGTTTACTAAAATCATTTTTTGATAATGTCAATAATTTCGGAAATAATCGCTCCAAAAGTAAAAAACAATGTGTCCCCCCCCCCTCTAACTTTTGAACCATAAGTTTAGAAAATATGAAAAAAATCTGAAAAGTAGAACTTTATAAGGACTTTCTAGGAAAATAATTTTGAACTTGATGGAAAGAACAGTTTTTGTATAAAAAAGACAAAAATGTTGTACAAAATAATTTCTGGACTAAGTTTGTAGTATAATCGTATATGCAAGCATTTTTTAAACTCATAAGTGGGAACACTTATTGCGACGGACGGGAAACTACGGAACCCTACACTGAGCGTGGCCCGACACGCTCTTGGCCGGTTTTTATTTATATTTTTCAATTAAAAGTGTATTATAACAATTTTAAAAGCATTTTAATTTTTTCTAGAAATTATCAATTTTATTGTACGCAGGTATCAGGTTGAATCATCATCATCATTTCAGTCGAAAGACATCCACTGCTAGAAATAAGCCTCCCCCAAAAACCAAACCCAAACCATAAATCAGCTGGTGGAATCTAGGCTTAATATTACAAGTGCGGCCCGCCTTCAGTTTATTTTACCACCTTGTGGCCCTTGCCTGACACACCGCAGACTTGTCTGCGACAAGACTGCTTTGTCTAAGACAAGAATGTTTGGTACGTCCAGTGTTGCCAACAGTTACACTAACTTACCACTAAAGTCAACTTTTAAAATCACCAGAAAACCACTAACAAAAAATTATCCCACAAACAAAATTGTAAAATTTCCCACTAAAAAAATGTGTGTTGTACGAAATAAAATAAGTATTCACATAGGTTATTAGTTTCTTTTAATAACAAGTGATATAAATTAACAATCAGTTAATCAAAATACCATTTTTGGGTAATTAACTTTAGTAGATTAACACACAAATTATTAAATAACAGTATTAATTGTAAGAAAATATTTTTTTTTGTTAGCAGATTTTTTCATATTTCAAACTGTCTATTCATAATAAGTGTTTTAGTATAGAGTCTAAGTTATAAATAAAATAATGAGATAAATAACAGTGACGCGGAAGTCAGCGACAAGTATCTAGGTAATTATGTTGGTGATAACATATTGAGATTATTCGCGTTATTTTGTACAAGATTAATACTCGTATTATTTGATGTATGAGAGCGAAGAGTGGCTGATGTATGAATGTGTGGATGAGTTAACGAAGTAATGTATGAAACGACATAGACAGAAAGTAAAGGGTAAAATAATAATTAACTTCAAAAAGCAGGTTAATTTTTGAAACTATTATCTTTTTTAGGCGGAACACTACCTCAAAAGAAAAAAAAACGGAACCCTTAGGGCCAACGATGCGTTAAGCGGGCGCACATGCGGGCACCCGTCGCGCGTGTGTCGTGTGCGACGGTCCCCGTAGCGGAAACCAAAATATTACCTGCGCAGTATCGCTATTTCAACTTTAACGGTGTGCATTTAGTCCTTAGTACTCCCGTAGTAGCTCCCCGCGACGGGTGCCCGCGTGGGGGTCACCGCTACGAGGCACTTTTGCATGGAACCGCGCGGACGCCCGCTTAACGCAGCATCGGCACTTTGTTGTCCATCTGTCCGTCTGTGAAGACCCTTTATCTCGGGAACGCGTGAAAGTATAGAGTTGAAATTAAAATCATATACTCAGACCTGCTGTCCCAGCAAGCTGTGAAAAAATCAAACTTCTAAGATACGGCCATTTTTCTCGCAAAAAACGTATATTTCGACACTCTTCAAGGGAATCAAAATTCGTACGGTACTTCCTGTTGACCCAGAATTCTGAAATTTGGCATAAAGCAAGTTCCTATAGCACAGGTATAGGAATAAATCTAATAAATTACAATTAGCAGGGCCGAAAAATACTGGGGCTATGGGTTCGCTTCTGAAAGGAAAACCCGGGACCCTGGCACGCCAGGCAATGAAGGAACATATGTGTGGGTTTTAGTCAGCAGGTACAAGTCTGACACGTCCTCCGTCCATCACGGCAGAAGTCTTGGATGATTGGGACAGCTATAAAAGAAAAAAGGTAGCCCCAAATTTAATTAAGTTTTTGCATTTTGCAAGTCAGTGTCACGTTCTTTGACCATTAAAATATGAATTGTGACCGCCACAGGTATTTATTTACGGAATCATAACAGTTCAGTTAACCCTACTGAATGCCTTTAGCCGTTCAATAGGGTAATGGTGTGTCCAGATCTGGCGAATGGCCTCTCTCGAGCCTTACCGGAGCTGCCCTAGGGCGGCGGCGCACTGTAATTGCACGCGAGCAGCATCCGCGCCGTTCGCAAGCGGCTCGCTACGCTTTCGCCAGATCTGTAGCCTGATTCACGTAAAACCAAACAAGCCAAATATCGTTGCAGTTTTATAGTCGTTCGATCGAAGTCCTATCCAAAAGCGGTATTCACGATCTATCGACTTATTTCCAGTTACATTAATAAGTATTCTACCAGGATAATGTAATACAGACTTTTTTAAATCGACGAATTTCAAACGACTTTAAAATCGGTGTCGTTCAAACTCGATTGATGGATGTGAATACGGAAATGGTCTCTAAACGACTAAATCGCTACAATATCGTTACGGTTTTCATTACGTGAATCGGGCTACTGGACGCACCACAAGACTGTCACCTGTCACTTTAATTTGTCTTCTCCTTTCCCTATTGTATATTTAAATATTTATTAGTTTATTTTTGGTAATTTATTTATGTATTATATGTTTTCTATTGTATTACATATATAAATACATACCTACACTATTTATGTTGTTGTACACTGACAACCCCAAATCTTTTCTTCTCGTTCAGTCCATCCAAAGGTTGTCTGGTAGAAATTGCCGTGTGCAATAAGACCGCCTATTGTACACTTATTCTTTTTGAAAATGTTTGTCCTTTAATAAGCTAAGGTGTGTAATAAAGTAATAAATAAATAATAATAAGACTTCGACAGGGTTAACAATATTTGAATTTTGCGTATCCAAGTATTTTCAGTACTTGAAGAAATTAACACTTAGATTAAGCTATAGGGCTATGGAAAATACCTAAACCTACTCTCTTTAGTCCATCAAAGTTGGAAAGCAATTATCTAACATAATTTGGTCGTCAACAGGCGCCGAACTGGAGAGGAACGACAGGCCGCTCGCACCGCAAAATTAAATCGATCAGGCCATCCTTAAGTACTTTGATTGAGGTGCCGACATCGAGATAAACTTAAGATAGGCTAAGGTTAAGTTTACGTAATCTATATACATATTACCAGCAATCTTTATAATTCGATATTCTATACAATACCTATAATACAATGTATAGAATACCTGAGGCATCTATTCTAGGTAATGTATGCAATTCCTAGGGATTATATACATTATGTATATTATCTGCCTATTGGTCCACCGGCAATGTGTAAAATAAATAGCAATCTACTTATAAAATGACGGACAAATGAAACATTTTCTATTACTTAAAATCAATGTGCATAAAAAACGAGAGCAGGGAAGGAATTGACGTAGGAAATCAGAAACGTTTATTTCAAATAGACCAATTATACTGGCACTTTTGAATTGTCAGAATGTTGGTCAGTCAAAAACTAAAAAGTAAAGCTAAATAGGTTAGAAGGCTAAGGTAGGAGCGGAGCCGAGCATAATTCTTCTACGTACGTGGAGAAAGTGAAAGTGTCTAACATACGGACATACAACAAAGTAATACAAGAGTTTTTACTTCCGGTGGGAAAATCATCTAATGACATCCCCCGCTCTTGTGCAGAGCGGGAGATAGTGTCAGACTTTACTGACTAAAAACCCACTCCTGTTCCTTCGTTGCCTTTCGTACTGGGGCTGAGCTATCTTTCGAAACTAACCCTGGCCCCAGTAGACTTCGACCCAGTTGGGCCCCTGCGGTTGCTGCCAACTTTTTGAGTCGCGCGGGAACAGTGCGCGCCGTCGACGACTCGGTCCGGACAGTTACCGGACGATCGGACAGCGAGCTACCCATTGTTCGCCGTCCGCAAGCCCGCAAGTAATATACTGAGTTACGGAACCCTAGAAATCTACAATAAACAAATCTCTTTCTTATAATATGATGTATCTGCGAATACAATGTTTTGTTGACCGAATTTATTATTTGTTTGAACTATTACGCATACCTATTATGATATGAGTAATAACATGCCTTGTGTACGTAAACAATTGACTTTGCCTCATGATATTTGTATCGATCCTTTTGCGTCACAGTTTTCCGCTCTGTTACAATCTATCACAGAAAAGATGAAAGGAAATACTTTTCGATTTGTACTACAATGAGTGTCGCGTTTTGTGGGTGAACCACTCCAGCGCCAATTGTACATACGGTTGCAAAACTTGAATAACACACAGGGAGCTCGAGCCCTGGAATGAAGGCTAGGAGGAACGGAGTGGGCTTTTAGTCAGTAAGAGTCTGACACTATCTCCCGCTCCGCCCAAGAGTTGGAATTGTCATTGGATGATTTTTCCCACAATAAAAAAAGGATGTACGAAATTTTATTTATTCGGCCTAAAATTTTGATCTCTAGGTAGGTACATCTTCGTTTTTCCTGGAAAAAACCAGAAATATGCAGTACATTTTGATACAAGTGCAAAAAGTTTGTTAGTGCGACTGAGGCGGAATTCGCACACGTGCTTTGTCACTGCAGCCCTCGGCTCCACACATTCTATAGGCGAGTGTGTGGAGCCGAGGGCTGCAGTGACAAAACACGTGTATTAACGACGTTTTGACTATTCAAAAGTACTGCAAATGGTCTATTTGAAATAAATGCTTTGACTTTGACTTTTCAACACACTTACGAAGAAATTAATAAACGGACGGTTGACCGGCAACTCGTGAGGGTCGATGTGCGCCCAGCCTGATACCATACATGTAATAATATTGTGGCGGGGAGAGCACGCGCACTTTTCTGCACTAGTGCGGAAAACAGTCTATTGCGTGGTTCTCCTCCTCAAATGGGTGGGATAAAAGCGAGTCTTCGAATATGTCTACTGAAAAAGTTTTTTTTTTATGATTGTACTAAAAAACGCACAATTACTAAAACCCCCCGCGCGAGTACTCGTATTATCACAGAAAACTTCATTGTCATTTCCAAATCGGAAAATCGAAAAGGTCACGTGCGACTATTTTAATACGACAAGAAAATGGTATTATGTGTCACGGACATCGCAGTACGAGCCAATTCTAGAAATACCGATACGGAAACGAAATATTAAATCAAGGGGGATTTCGTGAGCGAGTGTATGATCCGATTGTATGAAAGTATAGACACAGAAGAAGCGAATGAATGGATCTTCGGGTCGGTGGCAGCAAGTGGCGACATGTTATTTATTTATATATTTTATTTTAAAGAAGGCTTATAGGCTTTAATTTACTGTAATTATAGTTATTTAGTTGTTTATAAGTAGTAACCTACATCTACACTAGTATTATAAAGAAGGATTTTTTTTATTTTTGTGTGTGTATTTGTAATGAATAAACTCAATAACTACTGAGCCGATTTCAAAAATTCTTTCACCATTGGAAAGCTACATTCAATCTGAGTAACATAAGCTATATTTATTGCCCGTGCGAAGCCGGGACGGGCCGCACAAATTATATAATACTATTATATAATTTGTATTGAAGATAACAAAACTTCTTACAGACTAACAAATTAATTGATATAAAAAGTGTCATATTTTTAAATCACTAATTACAAGCCTCAACACGTAGACAAAAATATATATAATAATATATCGAGAAAGAAAGTATAAACGGCAATTAATTACCAATAAGAAAAGCTAGTTAATTATCGAAAAAAATCTGTGCCATTTGTCGTCGCAAGGACGCCACACTGGTGCAGAACAAGTCGATATCAAGGTTCCTGGGAAGTTTACTAAAATCAAGGGCCTTATTCAAAAATCATTTTTCACATAATTGCTCGATGCGAAAGGTACACTTAATGTTGGACTTTTTAACTTTTTTTTTTTATTTAATATGCTGGTTCTGCCGATCTACAACATTAGTTTTAATATATATTATGCTAAACCCGAAACACATGTCTACTATTTTTACGTAAAAAGCTGTGTACAAAATTTCATAACTGTACGTTGAAAAATCACGAAGTTATAAGCTTGTTATGTTACCTGGTTTGCCGCACATATACATGATCACCAGGCCACCCGGGTGACTGAGGGTTTGTTTTACTCCCGCATTCAGCTGTGAGCTAGTATCTAACGTCCGGTAGAACCTGCCGTGATCTGTGTTGTACTTAGTGTCAGTGGTGTCCAACTTGTGACCTTTTTAAGCTATTGCATAACTTCTATTGCGGGCCTTGAGCGTGGAGACCGAATCCAGAAATTCCGTAACGAAAATAACCTAACACCCCCCACTCATTTGTTTTTTGAGCGTGGTGACCGATAAGAAAACAAATAAGTGAACAATCAATCAAAATTCAATTCAATGTGTGAAAGTGTAACTTCAATTAATATCAAAGAAGAAAAAACAAAGGAAAAAAAGTACTGCATAAATAAAATAAATAAATAATTATAATTGCATAAGTTGATAAAAATGCTATGCAATAGCTTTACCGCGGCAGTCCCCGAGTGCCACACGTCATTTTTAGATATTTTTGGAAAATATAACATGGTGTAAAAAATATTGGAATCGATTCATTTATTGATTCTGATCAAAGTTTATTCAGGTTTTTAGTACCTATATGTACTAAAAATAACGTTGTATAAGACGGGATAATGTAGTAGATCTGTAGACACAAACAAAATAACATTCTGTAAAGTATACCTATTGTGTCAAACGAGTGAGATCGCAGTCAAGCACTAGTAAATGTTTATGAATACGATTTAAAAAAAAAGAATAACTGATTAACACAAGTGGCTATATCTTTCCCCGGAAGCCAAATATATATTTTTACCCAAATTATCGTTAAGGAAGGTTGATTCACCCATCTTGTTTATATTAAAGCCGGGTTCATCAAACTGTTGTGAACCCAAGTGAGCGCGCTAATTAACTAATTAGCAACGGACTTAAATTGTTTATCATTTAAACATCGTAATTTAATAAAGATATTATGCTTCCACTATTTGTACTACTGATGTCCGCAAGGCCTCCTTACTGGCATGGGATCTGGAGGCAACAGTTTTTGCAAGCATGCACGATTTGCGCGTGGAGATGCAACGCCAGGGCGAAACTGCTGGGGCGGCAAGTCACGGCATGGCGGACAGAGTTCCGGCGGGATCTCATGGTGCAATGGCGACGGCGACTGTCGAACACGATAAACACAAAAACTATTGAACAGATTTTCATGCAATCTTCAGCAACGGATAGAGTGATTAATGAAGAAGATTTGCATATTACTACTTATAGAAAATCCGACTTTCTATCAGCCGTTCAAAGCTGCGGTTGGTCGCTAGCATAATAATATATTTATAATAGTATATATTACAGATATGCGATCTATCATTATTTTGTAACAAAAATCAATGACCGAAAACGTATCTGAATAACAAGTACGTCCAAACCCGTGTAGGTATGCAGACAGGTAATCTTATCAGAGGTTTTTACCGATAGTTTTCCCTATAAAAGACGATATACTTTGGTGAATAATGTATCAAAGCCAGATCGCGACATTCAAAAGCTAGCCAATTTACCAACGTAATCCATTTTTATAACATGACTGAAATTCTGACAGCCAAACTACAGGATGATTAAATTCATTGACTATCTTCGTTAAAATCTAACCTATATTATACAAAACGCCGAGCGAATAATCATGCTTAACATGCTTAAAAAGCATGGTTAACATGCTTTTTATTCTTTTGACGAATTTGTGATGTAATTTAATTTGTCTTTGACGATTGAATATTAATTTGGACTCAATATTATTGACTTTGTTATTATTTATTTTTTATTTTAATTGGTGATTTTGACTTCTATTTATTTATTTTTTGTATTTTCTTTGATATGTTTCACATTCTTTATCCTTTGACATTATATTTAATCATTTTGTGGACTAAGTATAATGTAAGACTCTGTATTTGACTTGTAAGAATCCCTTACCAATAAACTACTATGACTATGACTATGAAAAAACAACTGACTGACTAACATATCAACGCTCAGCCGAAACTACAGGGCCAAGGAGCGTGAAATTTTGCAGAAGGTTTCCTTTTATGACGTAGACAAGCACTACGAGAGGATTTTTCTTTCACCGTTTTGGGAGCAGTGGTGATGAAATGAATTACACAAAGTAATGCATCATAATGCTGGGTTTGTACCCGCGACTTATAACTCGTAAGTCGGGGCTGTTACCGCTCGGCCACCACTGCTCCTATAGTATACTATGCTGCCCCCGTTAGTAAAAAAGACGCATCTAACATTTTTTCCAGATTTGATTTGAGTTTCATATTATTATTAAACCAAGTTAAAGCTCATTATATTCGGCTTTATTTTCAACCCTTAATATGTAAATATTTAAATTTACTCAAAGACAGCAAAAAAATTCCCGTTTCATTCATTAAAAAATGTTTTTTCTCCGTTTTTACTTTTTGTTAGATACGTCTTTTTAACTATCAGGGGCAGTATGGGTTTAGCAGACTACTGAACTTCTGTGAAAATATTCCTGTCTCTAAACATTTTATTTTACGGGAGAAAACAAACAATCAGAGGTATGTTTACTCATTTAGAATAAACATTTTAAATTTCGTTCGAAAGATAAACAGTATTTTCTATTTTCTGCGACGCAAACCGTAAGAAATGTTATTAATATTGAAACAAAATCTCCGGGATAAAAATGTCTACAACTTATTATTGATTGATAAATGGTGAAGGAAAATATCGTGAGTAGGGAATACAATCCCGCATCAAAATCGCGACTACTCGGGTCCCGCGAGATTTACGGGATAGAATTTTTTAATTTCTATTTTGTTTTAAGTAGTAATAAAACTGAAAACCGGCTAAGTCCGAGTTGGACTTTCACACCGAGAGTTTCTTATAAAACCTGCCTATGAAAATAGTTCGATTCCCGAACCTTGGGAATGGATTCCCTAATCGTGAGGAAACCGGCATGTCCTAGAAACCAAAAATTCGAAGACTTGTGACATCCACCAATCCGCACTGGGACCGCGTGGGAGATAACGGTCCTTTCCCTCTCCTAGAGAGGAGGTCTGAGCTCCAACAATGGGACCATTATTTTTTTATTTTTTTTTATTTATTATTTTTATTATAAGGCCAACTATGCTACTCTATGGTACAATTAATTCTTTAATTCTTTATTGTACACTATAACAACACAAAATAAGTGGATAACAATGTTCATGTACATAGGCGAGCTTAACTCAAAGTTGAGTTTTCTTCCAGCTCAAAAAAAAAAAAAAAAATTTAATAAGTTATTTTTATAAACTTTTAATAAAGATAACTAGGATCAACTTTGTTAGTAGTTTAATAACTTATAACTTTTAGTAATACAACCTCAATCTATTCGCCCTCTGCCTAACCCATGGTTCGAGGTATCAATATTAATGTGGACAGTCTTATCTACTGGCTATCAAACATAAGCGATACGGTGGTAATTATCATTGATTGATTTCATTCATATCAATCAATAATAATATCTTATCAATCATTATCTTATCCCGTAATATCATTACTACGGGATATGAAGTAGTAGGTAGTCTACTTTTAAAATAGATGGCGGTCAAACGCAAACCTATCAACATCCATGCTATCAACAATATAAAAAAAATATTCGCAATTAAGTGAAACTTTATAATAAGCTAACATGTAGTCCAATTCTATTTATTTATATGTAATATATTGGATTTCTAGCAGCCCGGGCGGGTTCATCTTCTTCACTCTGTGCAATCAGACAATAACTTTTTTGTCCTGGCTTAACCATACAACTGGAAACATTCGAACTGCACTACATTCTGTATCTTTCCTATATACATAAAAAAGTGTGAAAAAACAAACCATTGAATCACAAAATACATTATCATTATTTTGTTTGTAAACAAAAAACATTTAGTAACTTTTATTCAGCTCAAAATTACCTATCCAATTATAACACTCACAGTATTGGAAGGTGGGCCCTGATTTCATCGAAACCCTGGCATTACATAATATATTATAGCCCATAATCAGCCTTTGTATGCCTATGGGCTCTAGGCGATTATAGATTATGGCCCGCGTAATGGTTATATTCACCAACCCGCACCCCACTGCGTCATACGTCTTTTTTTCCGGTGGGAAAATCATCTAATGACCTCTTGTTCCGCCCAAGAGCGGGGGATCCCGCTATAGGATAGGATAGTGTCAGACTTTTACTGTCCAAAAACCCACTCCTGTTCCTTCGTTGCCTTTCGTACCGGGGCTAAACTACCTTTCGGAACTAACCCTGGCCCCAGTAGGTTTCGACCCAGCTGGGCTCCTGCTGTTGCTGACAGCTCCTTGAGGCGCGCGGGAACAGTGCGCGCCGTCGACGACTTGGACTCGGTCCGGACAGTTACCGGACGGTCGGACAGCGAGGTACCCATTGCTCCCCGTCTGCAAGGCCGCGCCTGCGGTGGCCGAAAATCGGGATCGGAAACCCGGCGGCGGCTGGGGCGTTTTGAGCGACGTTGCCTGATACGGTCGACCTCCTCCTTTGCTAGCATTACTGCTTCGCAGAAGGTGAGGACGCCTTGAGATCTTTCCAGCTGCGCCTCAAAGAGGGGACTTACCGCCATAAATATCACATGTCTTCGAATTTTTGTTTCTAGGAAATGTAGGCAGGCCGGGATTCCTCAGGATGTTTTCCTTCACCGTTTTGAGAGCAGTGGTAATGAAATAAATTTCACAAAGTAATTCGCCTGGCTGGGTTTGAACCCATGATCTACTACCACTTGGCCACCACTGCTCTTACTACCCTGGCATTACTCTTTATTAGATAACGTGTCCAGTTCGTACCTAGTCAGAACAACTCGCTAATAAATCGATTCAATCCAATTTACGTAGAAATTGATTACAACCGCAGCTTAATAGCAAATTAATTGGATCCCTTTACGTTTTTTAATACTTGCTGAATTGGATTTTAAATGTATTAATAGTATCGTCATATCGTCAATGGGGTTGGTTTTGTATTCTCGACCAAGTTGGTACTAACCACGTTCAGTGCGGAACATCATTTTCAAATCGAACTAAAGGAATTTCAATGATTACAAATAATCATAATATTTCACATCCTCGTCTGGTCCCAAGTTAAGCAGAGCTTGTGCTATGAGTACTAGACTACTGATATACTTAGATATTTCTAAAAACATACATATGATAGATAAATTATACCCAGATACAGATAAAATGATCGTGCTCATCACACAAACAATTGTCTTGGGTGTGCATCTAACCCACGACCTCCGGTATAGCAGTCAGGGCACCTAACCACTAGACCAACCGGCCAGTCATTTAAAATCATCCTGTAGTTGGTTGTCAGAAGTTCAGTCATGGAATACAAATGGATTTTTTTTTTTTGCTTTATTGTTCATTACATATATTTTTCTTACATTTGTTACAACAAAAACACTTGTCTGAAACCTTTTAAAGGTTACGTTGGATTACGTTGTTAAATTGGACCGCTTTTGAATGTCGCGATCTTATTATGTCTTATACCTTTGATACATTGGGAATCGAACAGAGGACTGTGCAGGACAGTGCCACTAATCACTAGACCGACAAGCCAGTCAAATAACATTTAATATTGAATATCTATAAACATCATAATTTTTATTTTATTCGAAACCTGAATATTTCGTAGTTCAGAATCAGCAATGAATGGAATCCATTCATTGCTGATTCTGAACTACGAAATATTTTTAAACCATATTAAATTTTTTCCCAAAAATATTTATAAAAGTAATAAGTTAAACACCATCGACATTAACTACAACACAGGTCACGGCAGGTCATAGCGGGCATTAGACGGCAGCAAACAGCTGCGTGTAAGTTTAAAACAACCCCTCAGTCGCCTGGATGGTCCGGTGACTATGTATATTTGCTGACATAACAAGCTTATCACTTCACATACAAGGTGTAAGGGACAGCCCTCTACAAACTTTAAGGGCTTGCTCAGTAGACGAAACTGAAAAACCTTACACAAAATTTTTTTTCAGGAAACGAAAACAAAGTTCGGCCTCTCCATACAAACTGTCCAATCAAGTTTATAATTTTCTATGGTGAGGCGGATTTTTTTTTCGTTTCCTGAAAAACATTTTTGTGGAAGGTTGTTCAGTTTCGTCTACTGAGCAAGCCCTTAAAGTTTGTGGAGGGCTGTCCCTTACACCTTGTATACTAAAACTAATGGTGTGTAAAAAAACTAATGGTGTATAAAAAAACTAATGGTGTATAAAAAAACTAATGGTGTATAAAAAAACTAATGGTGTATAAAAAAACTAATGGTGTATAAAAAAACTAATGGTGTATAAAAAAACTAATGGTGTATTAAAAAACTAATGGGGTATAAAAAAACTAATGGTGTATAAAAAAACTAATGGTGTATAAAAAAACTAATGGTGTATAAAAAAACTAATGGTGTATATAAAAGGAGAAACTGACAGATTGACATATCAGCGCACAGCCGAAACCGCTCGGGCTACGAGCGTGACATTTTGCGAAAGATTTATTTTTATGACGTAGAAGAAAGAGCATTAAGAGAGGATTCTCCAAAATGCAACTCCTAAGGGGATAAAACGTAAGTCTAAAGTTTTTAGAGAGAAACCTACTTTAGGCAGAAGCTAGTATGTTATACATAGCTTATGTCATGTATAATACCTATACCTATATAATATAGCTTACAGCTATTCAAATTACCGGCACATTAACCAGCCTATCGTAGTCTGGGTAACAAGATTAGCTTCCAGTACTCAACCCTTTTCATGTACCACTCAGGCCCAAATATCTCATCTTCAAATATCTGTGCGAGATAATTAAGGGCTCATTGTTTGCCAGCCACCACAGGGGTGTTGTTGGCATTGTATTGTAATGAAAGGGCACACACAAACTATTGACGGTCCCTTCCGTTCGATTTTGTTGTACAAAATGTTTTCTAAAATAAACTCTAAAGGGAAATTAGTGTGGAATTTTTCGAGAGAGTTATCATGGCCCTATGGAACGCAAAAGGCAACTTAAGGAAGACTTGTGCATGGTGAGCAATACGTAGCTCACCATCCGGTAAGGACCAAGCCCGGATCAACAATAACGAGAAGAAATGTCAGCGAGATTGACAAGGCAACTGCTGGTTATGTTTAATGAAAGACTGACACTCCCTCTCTCAGCATCCAGAAAGGAAGAAGATACTAGATGATTTCGCACACTCAGATAAAAAAAAATCGTTTAGTTTGTGTTCTGTTTGTATTTTATTAACGGGTCGAGCGAGTTATCTTCTTCGACGGCTCCTTGCGCCTGTCAGTATAAAGATTGAATGAATTTGAAGCTGGTAAAGTAAGCTATGTATCTGCCTTTAGTTTTTCTTCATAGTTGTGCTGGCGCACAATGGAACTAGTATTAATAAAAAGGGCTCAAATATAGTCTTAAACACTGCTTTTTTAACTAATACTGGTACCTCCATACATTCAGTTGCGTTTGAGAATTCAAACGAATGACTAGTGTGTTAGAATGTAACATTGGCTGACCCGGCAAAGTTTTTCTGCTAAACAAACTATCAAAGAAAAAAAAGAGGGTGGAAAGAAAGGAAAGAGGAGGGTAAAATAGCCTATGACCTATTCTCAGATTTACCAAATATATATACAAAAACAAATCGTAAAAATCAATCAAGATGTCGTCGGAAAGTTGCTATCTTCTGTTTGCGTAAACGGCAAACTCGCAACTTTGCCATACAGGCGACGATGTTTCGGATGAGTTCTATTATATATGTAAGGTAGATTTTTTTGTTTGAACGCGCTAGTCTCTAGAACTACTGGTTCGAATTAGTTAGTAATGTTGGAAAGCCTATTTATCGAGGTTTATAGTCCATATTAGTCACGCTGCGACCCACCGCAGCGGATTTAGCTTACGTTTCCGTAATATTGTTCCGTATAATGTGTTTTTTCTGTTTAATAAATGTTACTTTGGTATAACAAATTTTACGAAAAAAATTCATCTAGTAAAATAATCTTTGCTACATTTTACGCAAAAAAATTAAAACCTTTTGAAAAAAAAATGTTTAACGAGTACTTTTTGTGACCCTTCTAAGAATCCTGAATTCAAATTTGGCAGCATTCAAATAAAAATAAGTAGCTATTTTAGGGTTCCGTACCCAAAGGGTCAAAACGGGACCCTATTACTAGGACTTCGCTGTCTGTCCGTCTGTCTGTCACCAGGCTGTATCTCAAGAACCGCGATAGCTAGACAATTGAATTTTTTACAAATTATGTATTTCTATTGCCACTATAACAGCAAATACTATAAACAAAAAAAATAAATATTTAATTTCCCAAACAACAAGCGCGATATTTTTGCCGAATTTTCCTAAAGACGGTACGGACCCCTCTGTGCGCGAGTCCATCTCGCACTTGGCCAGTTTCTTTAGATAACTCAATGGAAATTGCAAAGTGGCCTTTCAAAACATGTGAGCCGTAGGCAATCTAAAGTTGATGGAGAACTTCTCAGAAATTAGATCCTTAGTCTTTTAATCTGTAAAAGAAACGGTAAAGGTAACAGTGGTCAGAAAAGACTTTTACTTTGTAAAACTTATGTTTATATTTGACCAGAGAGCTCGTTCTTTGGTTCTTTGGCTTTTAAGGTAGACTGCGCACACATGTGCACACACACGCCGATCTGGACGCGTCGGTCTCCATACATTTTTTTGGAAACTAGACTTGTAGAGCTACACTTGATCCACGCCACGCGACGTCGTTCTACGTACAAATCAGGTGTGTTACACGTGTGCGTCGGTCTAATGTAGTTCTAGCTTTAGCATTGCCAGTCAATCATACCGCCAGTCTTCTAGGCGCGTTTGAGGCGGTCCTAACTCCTAGATGATAGCGATGTGGAGGAGAATTTCGACAAGTATTTATTTTTGCACTAGCTTTTGCCCGCGGCTTCGCCCGCACACATAAAATATAGCTTATGTCACTCAGGAATAAAGCAGCTTTCTATTGGTGAAAAAAATTTCACTCACTTTCAGAGATTACCTCCTACAAACAAAAAAATATAAAAACCAAAAATTTTCTTTACCTCTTTGTAATATTAGTGTAGATGTAGATAAGCGTAATTGGGTTTTACATTGTACATTTTCGTATATAATTAATAAAATATCTCACAGTCACAGCTGGTAGTCTTTAGCCTTGAAAACAGAAAGTCTCTTTGAGTATATTGTACTGTACCTACAATGTAGCTTTCTTGATAAGGGTATGACGTGTTTAACAAAGACACTGACAGGTTGACAAATATAGGGCAAAACTACTTTAGATGAAAGAATGACCCTGAGGACTATAAAAAGGACCGCTACATACCGCATGTGTATTCCTATGTCATTCTTGTTTACAGCGCTGGCTTTAGAAAGGGATAAACTGGGCGGCCGCCCGGGGCGCCGGGACTTACAGGGCGCCACACGCGCAACTTCACCACCTAATTTAATTTTAATAACTATCTCTATTTATCGTCTGAAATGATGATGATGAACTATCTATATCAAATATTTAAGCTGTACACTGTAATGCTCATCAACATTTGTTTAGTAGTTTTTGCGTCGGAAAGTAGCAAACGTCTATCCATACATCCTAACATACCCTAAAAATTTTCACGTTTTGATATATTTGTTAGATATAAAAGGGCATTTTTTTTCAGGAGGAAAATCTTCCAATGACTTCCCCAGTAGGCTTCGACCCTACTGGGCCCCTACGGTCTTGCTGACATCGCCTTGAGGCGCGCGTGGTACAACTACGTGCCGTCGACGACTCGAGCTCGGTCCGGATGCTTACCGGACGGCCGGAGAGAGAGCTACCCATTGCTCGCCGTCCTCAAACCCACGCCTACGGTGGCTAGAAATTGGAGTCGGGATTCCGGCGGCTGAGGTGGGAGCGCCGCTCAATCACGCCTTCGGCCACCTCCTTCACTATAACTATGCTTCGCAGAAGGAGGCGACCGCCTTCCATTCCTCCTCGCTCCGGACCATGGCCTGTACCAAGGCCCAGCGAGACAAGTAGTAAAAATAGAACATCATCATCTTCCTGCCCTGAGTAAAAATAGATAAAGAGGCATAAAAGAAATCATTCGCCCGGGGCACGTAAATGGTTAGAGCCGACCCAGCTTGTCTTATAACCAGTGATCGGAATAGGTGGGGCTATTTACTTTCATTGACCGCAAACATTGATGTTAATATGTTTTTATACAACTTCAGAATAAAAATGTTTGAATGATTGTTGATTCATGAATAAGAAATTGTTACGTAAAAAAATAATGGTGTGTAATGTGGTTTAATGAATCAAGATTATCTATTTATTATACTATCCCTAATCCCGTCCTTCTTATATTTACCCGTCAGAAAGGAAGTGTAATCTTTCATTAGTCCCGAAGGCAAGAATAGTTTTTTTTTATAATTTTACTACTTATAATCCAACCAAATCCCGGGACTCGGAGAGTATCTATATTATTCTGACCCATGGCAAGTACATAAAACAGCCCTACCCATTCCGATATATACTTATAATATTACAGCTTAAATTTCTGTTTCATTATAGTTTCGCTTGTAATATTATAATAACAATTTCATAATCCAGGACGATTATGATTTTACAAAATGGCAGTGTAATGAAAACCATTAATTAACCAAATGCCAAAACAATACGAAAGGATTATGTTCTAATTAGCTTCAATGATTTAGTTATCGTTTTAATCCTGGGCTTAAATTGCGATAGAGACGAAAGATCATAAACCCATCTAATTAAATTAGGCTTAACTTTGTCGCTGTAATTCTGACGTTTCGGACACGTCATGTTCGGACACAGTGTCCCAATTGACATTTTTTAAATTTCAATATTTTTTTGGTGACGAGTTGGACACCGTTAAAAAAACTGTTTTGTACAGTCAGATAAAAAAGTTTTCTAGCCCTTTCTTAATTAGGCTCAACTTTGGCGCTGTAATTCTGACGTTTCGGACACGTCATGTTCGGACACAGTGTCCCAATTGACATTTTTTAAATTTCAATATTTTTTTGGTGACGAGTTGGAAACCGTTAAAAAAACTGTTTTGTACAGTCAGATAAAAAAGTTTTCTAGCCCTTTCTTAATTAGGCTCAACTTTGGCGCTGTAATTCTGACGTTTCGGACACGTCATGTTCGGACACAGTGTCCCAATTGACATTTTTTAAATTTCAATATTTTTTTGGTGACGAGTTGGACACCGTTAAAAAAACTGTTTTGTACAGTCAGATAAAAAAGTTTTCTAGCCCTTTCTTAATTAGGCTCAACTTTGGCGCTGTAATTCTGACGTTTCGGACACGTCATGTTCGGACACAGTGTCCCAATTGACATTTTTTAAATTTCAATATTTTTTTGGTGACGAGTTGGACACCGTTAAAAAAACTGTTTTGTACAGTCAGATAAAAAAGTTTTCTAGCCCTTTCTTAATTAGGCTCAACTTTGGCGCTGTAATTCTGACGTTTCGGACACGTCATGTTCGGACACAGTGTCCCAATTGACATTTTTTAAATTTCAATATTTTTTTGGTGACGAGTTGGACACCGTTAAAAAAACTGTTTTGTACAGTCAGATAAAAAAGTTTTCTAGCCCTTTCTTAATTAGGCTCAACTTTGGCGCTGTAATTCTGACGTTTCGGACACGTCATGTTCGGACACAGTGTCCCAATTGACATTTTTTAAATTTCAATATTTTTTTGGTGACGAGTTGGACACCGTTAAAAAAACTGTTTTGTACAGTCAGATAAAAAAGTTTTCTAGCCCTTTCTTAATTAGGCTCAACTTTGGCGCTGTAATTCTGACGTTTCGGACACGTCATGTTCGGACACAGTGTCCCAATTGACATTTTTTAAATTTCAATATTTTTTTGGTGACGAGTTGGACACCGTTAAAAAAACTGTTTTGTACAGTCAGATAAAAAAGTTTTCTAGCCCTTTCTTAATTAGGCTCAACTTTGGCGCTGTAATTCTGACGTTTCGGACACGTCATGTTCGGACACAGTGTCCCAATTGACATTTTTTAAATTTCAATATTTTTTTGGTGACGAGTTGGACACCGTTAAAAAAACTGTTTTGTACAGTCAGATAAAAAAGTTTTCTAGCCCTTTCTTAATTAGGCTCAACTTTGGCGCTGTAATTCTGACGTTTCGGACACGTCATGTTCGGACACAGTGTCCCAATTGACATTTTTTAAATTTCAATATTTTTTTGGTGACGAGTTGGACACCGTTAAAAAAACTGTTTTGTACAGTCAGATAAAAAAGTTTTCTAGCCCTTTCTTAATTAGGCTCAACTTTGGCGCTGTAATTCTGACGTTTCGGACACGTCATGTTCGGACACAGTGTCCCAATTGACATTTTTTAAATTTCAATATTTTTTTGGTGACGAGTTGGAAACCGTTAAAAAAACTGTTTTGTACAGTCAGATAAAAAAGTTTTCTAGCCCTTTCTTAATTAGGCTCAACTTTGGCGCTGTAATTCTGACGTTTCGGACACGTCATGTTCGGACACAGTGTCCCAATTGACATTTTTTAAATTTCAATATTTTTTTGGTGACGAGTTGGACACCGTTAAAAAAACTGTTTTGTACAGTCAGATAAAAAAGTTTTCTAGCCCTTTCTTAATTAGGCTCAACTTTGGCGCTGTAATTCTGACGTTTCGGACACGTCATGTTCGGACACAGTGTCCCAATTGACATTTTTTAAATTTCAATATTTTTTTGGTGACGAGTTGGACACCGTTAAAAAAACTGTTTTGTACAGTCAGATAAAAAAGTTTTCTAGCCCTTTCTTAATTAGGCTCAACTTTGGCGCTGTAATTCTGACGTTTCGGACACGTCATGTTCGGACACAGTGTCCCAATTGACATTTTTTAAATTTCAATATTTTTTTGGTGACGAGTTGGACACCGTTAAAAAAACTGTTTTGTACAGTCAGATAAAAAAGTTTTCTAGCCCTTTCTTAATTAGGCTCAACTTTGGCGCTGTAATTCTGACGTTTCGGACACGTCATGTTCGGACACAGTGTCCCAATTGACATTTTTTAAATTTCAATATTTTTTTGGTGACGATTCGGACACCGTTAAAAAAACTGTTTTGTACAGTCAGATAAAAAGTATTCTAGCCCTTTCTTAATAATAATAAATTATTTATTTGCTTGAAAAATGTGGTACAGACTCTTAGTCATCATGGAATTTTTATGGCTTATTTTACTAATCTTTTTATACTAAACTAGCTTTTGCCCGCGGCTGCGCTCCCGCTCATCCCTACTCCACCCTACTATACCCTATTCTACCCTAATCTACCCCACTATACCCTACCCTACCCTACTCTACCCTACCCTAGGTATGATGATATGATATGATATGATATGTAATAATAAGAAACATATTAGCACTGTGATGAAACTACTGCCAACTTCTGACGAATGTACACCACTCTACCCTACTCTAACCTACCCTAATTTTCATTTTTTATCCATGAGAAATTTCTCCTCACAATAACAGTTGATCCAGCCGTTCACGCGTAATGGCGTGACCAAGGGAAATAGGGATTAATTTTTATTTAAATAGATTATTAAACAATTATAAAATTCTTAACAACAAACAATTATATTTATAATACGTTGATTAAGTGTCAATAAATTAAACTAAAAATATCATAACAAAAAAAAAACAATGAAGTAAAAATTACGCTTTTATAAATAAAATATCAAAAAATTATCTACATAATATCAAAATTAATTCGATTACGAATTATTCATGTCCGAGCGAGTTTCTTATTTGTATTAAATTACCTATAATTCAAAAATTCATTATAATTTAGAAATAATTGCAATGAGCCATGTTTTGTGCACTTTTTTTCGGTGGGAAATCATCCATTCACATCTCCCGCTCTTTGTTGGAGCGGGAGACCATATCAGACTTTTACTGACTAAAGCCACTTCCTTCATTGCCTTTCATTCCAGGGCCGGGGTTTTCTTTCAGAAGCGAACCCATGCCCCTGTAGGCTTCGACCCTGCTGGGTACCTACGTTTTAAATATCCTAATAAATGAAAATTATATTGATGAAATATTAAAGTATTCATTACAATAAAGTAGCCCCAGGCTATATTAAAATAAGGAAAAACTAATGTAATTATAGCTTCGAAAAAATATCCTAATAAAATATCAAATCAATTTGTAATAATATCTATTACGTATGCTTGCTTAGTAATGAAATAAAAAGTATGATTTTTATTTTGATGTACCGACATAACATAAAGAATATGCCATTTTTTTTCCACTCCCAAAACGTGGGTTAAAAGATATTTGAAGGTTGACTCGATTTTTTCGGCACCAATGGTTTCGGCATCAAAGCCGTATGTATTCCTCTTTCGGTTGTTGTGATGTGTGATGTTAGCTTGGTGTCGAATGTGGATCTAACATACCTATTGGTGCCGAAAGAGGAATACTTCGAAGAATCGTGACAATAAACACAGGGTTACTTTTAATGCATGGACAGTCTTTCGGGTGGTTTCCTTGTGGGTAAAAAAAGCATACCAAATATCAATAAGCTTCGACAAGTGGCCTTTATTTTAATTTCGTACTAGCTTCTGTCGGCATCTTCGCCCAAGTGAAAGTAGAGAATTATACCAATGAAGTATGATATACTCTCCGGTTAAAAAGTATCATATGAGGCGATCCAAGACCAGTTTATGGGCTACTCACTCAGCTAGTCTGCCGTTAGAGAATAGGTACCTAAGCAACAAGCTAATTTTCTCAAATCTTTCAGAAGAGTAGGGTTAGCAGTGACTTTGTCTCTCTGAGCTGGGCGTGTCAGACTTTTACTGACTAAAACAAAATCCTGTTGCTTCTTTGCCTTCGTTCCATAGCCCTGGGGTTCTCTTTCGCACAACCCATGGCCCCAGTAGGCATCGACCCTGCTGGGCCCCTACGGTTTTGCTAACATCTCCTTGAGGCACGCGTGAAACACTACGCGTTGTCGACGAACGGCCGAACAGTGAGCCACCCATTGCTCGTCGTCCGCAAGTCCACGCTTTACGGTGGCTGCAAATCGGGGTTGGGATCCCGCGCGGCGGCTGGGGCGGGAACATACACAACTACCATTAGAGTATCTACTTAGATAAAAGCTTAGATTTTTTTTTATTTGTGTCAAATGAACCGAACCTACATATCTCACGAATGCCTTGCTGAAAACGTTTAGTCTTAAGCTCTTAGCAATAGAGCCTGTATTTGAGTGGTGTAACACACGGCGATATTTCCAATAAAGTATCGGTTTTTTGCTAAAGAGATATTCGTGGAATTTGATTATACCACCAACACCCTCGCCATCCTACCAGTGTAGGTACCTACATATTTAGAAGCGATTGCGTTTAAAAGGGTTATTCGTGACGCAACGCGGCCGATCGTCCTCGACACATTTGGGTACTTGACTCAATTTTTGGGGTCCCGTACCTAAAGGGAAAAATGGGGACCCTATTATAAACTGGTTCTGGTTCTACTGTGCGGTGCCGCTTTGAGTGTGTTTGTGTGTCTTTGTATGTACTAACAATAGCTTTTTAAGGTTTCTTGTGTTACTAACAATATATTTACTTTTGTCTGAAATAAATGTCATATTATTATTATATATTATTGCTAAGACTGTCTGTCTGTCATCAGGCTGTATCTCATGACCCGTGATCGCTATCCTCTATTAAAACTAACATTAGACATTTATGAAAACCTTTAATTACTATCCGTCCAACCGATTTTGACTTTTATTACGTTGTGGCATGACAAATGGCGGCTGCAGTAAATAGTTGGTACTGTAACCACTGTTTTGCTTTTAATAGCATCCTTATGCCTACGAAATAGAAGTTAAAATCGGTTGAACGGACAATAAAAAAGGTAATCGCGAATAGGGTATAGACAGTTGAATTTTTTACCGATGATATATTTCTGTTGCCGCTCAAACAACAAATATTTTGTGTTTTAGTATTATATGTACATAGTTAGGTTTAGTATAGGTAAATACATAGTTTAATTAATATTTCAGTTGCTTGTCTGGTAGATATCGCTGTCAGCGATAAGACCGCCATTGTACCCAGAGATTTGTTTGTCTTCTTCTTCTTCCTGCCCTTGTCCCGTTTTATTTGGGGTCGGCGCAACACGTTTTTTTCTTCCATTCTATCCTGTCACTCGTCACGCTATCACTAACCCTTTTCTTTCATATCACTTCTCACACAATCTATCCATCTTTTCTTTGGCCTCCCTCTCCCTCTCCATCCATCCACATGTAAATTCATAACTCTTTTAGCAACATGCTTTTCATCTCTCCTCTTTACATGACCATACCAAGACAAACGATTTCCTTTCAACATTTCAGTCACTGGCGCCACTTTCAAACTTCCCCTAATATACTCATTTCTCACTTTATCCATGAGATTTGTTTATATAAGTTATATTACTTTTTTGGTATAGGTACAATAAAGTTTATTCTATTCTACAAAATTACTTTTAGTAAATATATGCGAAACCTGAATATAGTTTGTTTGTTCAGAATAAGTAACTGTATTGATTCCAATATTTTTTACACCACGTTATATTTTTACCAAAAATATTTTTTTTTAAATCACAAGTTTGACAACACTAAGTATAACGCAGGTCACGACAGGTCATAGAGGGCATTAGGTGCCAGCGCATAGCTGGGTTGTGGGGGCAAAACTACCCCTCAGTCGATCGGATGGCCCGGTAACCATGTAATTAGTGTCGACAACCAGGTAACATAATAAGCTTATAACTTTGTGATTTTACATGATACAGTTATGAAATTTTTTACTTAGACTCTTTACATAAAAACACCAATCAGGTGTTTCGGATTATCACACTGCCACGCACCACGCAGCATAGCGCGTGAATACGTGTCTTAACGTTGCTTGTAAGTATCTCCATTTGTATAGAAAACCCGTACAGTCCAACACAACCCGAAAATGCATCCACGCGCGTTCATGCAGATCACGCGCCTACATGGGGAGAAACATGCACTGACGCGCGTGGGTGCGGAATCTCGTAGTGCCGTGCGTGATTTTGTATGAAATGAGTGCGCACCTGCGTAAATTTAGGTACAAAACGCACCTTCGCGCGTGAGTGCGTAAAAAACCCGCACGATGACGCAAATCTGCACTCCCGTAAGTATGCACGTAGATGCGTTGACATACAACATGCAGCGTGATACGTGGCAGTGTGATAACCGCCTAATGTTGTATACAGGATTTTGAATTTGTAGTTCCCATGCGGAGACATAGATGTCGCTCGTCTTTCAGCCGGCACGTACTGTTTACCAACACAGGCACCGCGCTGCATACCGTCGTCATAATTAGCACTATCAACATTGGGTCTGGGACAGGGACGTAACACAGTTTTGGATTAAATACACAAATAATGTGATTTCACTGGTAATTGGTTAATGCGATTGTGAAGTTGACCCGCCGTGGTAGCTACACAGCTGAGGCAATGTTACCTACTATCTTATGATTTAACTGGTAAAAGATTTTCCACTTCTTCTTTAGCCATTTCTTTTATAAATCCATATCTGAATTTTATAAACTCATCGTGTCGTGTCATCGCACGAACTTGAAAAAACTGGGCAAGTGCGAGTCGCACTCGCGCACTGAGCGTTCCAAATGTAGCATCGAAGATTTTTCCTGATATGCAAAAAAAGAATCTTTTTTTACTTAGGTAACAACAAATTTACTGTTTTCAGATTTTTTCCTTTACCTGTGCTATAAGACCTTGCTTTGTGCCAAATTTCAAGATTCTGGGTCAACGGGAAGTACTCTATGAATTCCGATCTTTGAGAGTATCAAAACTATACGTTTTTTGCGACATAAACGGCCGTATCTTTTTTATTCGTTAACTTAGAAGTTAGATTTTTTTCACAGCTTGAAGGGACCTCAGACCTGAGTATATGGTTTTAATTTCAACTCGATACCTCCACGCGTTCTCGAGATAAAGGGTCTTGACAGACAGACAGACAGACGGACAGGCGGACGGACAACAAAGTGATCCTATAAGGGTTCCGTCTTTTTCTTTTGAGGTACGGAACCCTAAAAATAATTGAAGATCGGATTGCCGCTTTGCTTTTATAATTGAACAAATGGTAAATATTTTACCCAAATCAATTTTATTTTAAAGAAATAATTAAAAGTAAATTATATAAAAAATAATTCTAAAAAATATTTTTTTATATTCATAATACTTATCTTCGTTATTTCAATTTTACGTAATTGAGTGGTTGTATAAAAATTTGGGACATGGTTCAATAGAAATGGGAAAATCGAACTAGTTTTTTTTTAAATATAATTTAACAGTTGAAAGCGATTCTCCCGTGGGGTTGCATTATAAAAGTATTACTTTTCACCCACTCCTCAGGCAATTTCAGACCTCCTTTCCGAGTTTGAGTAATAAAAATAAGTTGCGTAATTTATTTTATTCTTGACAAACGAGAAGAGTACAAAGAAAACTATTATAACAAGATTGGAAAATGTTAACAGCAACATTCAGATATGAGTCATCTTAGGAAAAGAGCAGAATTGTTTGTTTCTGATCAATAACATGTTACGCCACAATTAGATTTCTTAAACAACACAAATGTAGTTTTGTAAACACATGAGATTTTATGCACGATTATGATAAATTTAGTACGAAATATATGAACTGAACTGACCTTCGGCATTCATTATGTCTGTTACGAATGAGAAGTCTTTTTTTTGTGGTGAGAAATTATCAAAATTCTATATTGAAAGGGTTTTTATTTCACATAGAACTGGCGTGCTGTATTCTTTAAGAAAACAACCTTGAGCGCAGCGCTGGCCGCAGCGACGAAATCTAAATAGGTACATTGGATTAACAATTCAATGAACCTATACATTGGATTGTTAATTCAATGTACTGCGCTCTCGACTCGTCGCTGCGGTCAGCGCTGCGCTTAAGGCTGTTTTCAGAATAGCACCGCGGGGCACTTATAAAACGTCAGAAGCTAGTGCACGGTACTAAATCGGTCATTTCCTATGGAGAAGAACCAGCAAGAAACTACACAGGTACTGTTTGCGGTTGTACGCGCCCTGAAGGTTCCGTACAAACTTATCTATGTAAATAGTTCAATTCCGAAATGGAGTCTGGGAAGATCTTTCCGAATGGCAAAAAAAAATTGTGACGTAACAGCAAATTTACAGTTTTCAGATTAATTCCTATGCTTGTGCTATAAATCTGAAAACTGTAAATTTGAATCTGAAGACCTTACTTTATGCTAAATTTCAGGATTATCGCTCAACGAGAAGTCCCTATGAATTTTGATTTCCTCGAGAGTGTCGAAATGTACGTTTTTGCCACATAAACCGAAGTATCTTTTTTTCTCGCAAACTTGCAAGTTTGATTTTTTTACAGCTTCAAGGGTCCGCAGACCTAAGAAAATGGTTTTAATTTCAACACGATACCTCCACGCATTCCCGAGATAAAGGGCCTTGACAGACAGACAGGGTTCCGTTTTTTTCCTTTTTTAGGTACAAAACCCTAAAAAAGTGACGTAACAACAATTTTACAATTTTCAGAGTTATTCTTATAAGTACTCTAGTTTCCATATGAAATGTATGAAGACCGACGCGCCCAGATCTGCGTATGTGGCACATGTATTTAGCAGTGTAGTTCTACCTTAATTGTCAGATGTCTGACTCTTTCGCAGGCCGATGCACTGCCACCATAGGCGCAGACTTGCAGCTGTCCTGTCAGTTGTGGTAGGTCTCACAACGAATTGGACAGTATTTAACGATAATCATCACGATATGGCTACTCTACTTTCAATAAAAATAAGTATGTCCCTATTTAAAGCATTAGTCACCCAGAGACAAGAGCATGCGCTCGGACGCGTGACAGATCCGTATAATGATCCGCATAAAATGACCCGCCTGACTCCGCTATCGGATCCCAGAATTGATTTATGATTTAACGCTGGTTAATTATCCTCTGTTTACCGCACTCTAATTAAAGATATTTTATTTTATGATGCCGCTGCCTGATACGAGTGTACTAATAGGCTGAATAAGAACGCGGGACTTTATTCATCACCATCATGTCAGCCGAAAGACGTGCACTGTTGGACATAGGTCTCCCCCAAGCGTCGCCACAACGACCAGTCCCGTGTGTCACGCATCCATCGGATTCCCGCGACCCTGACCAGGTCATCGGGCCACCTTGTTGGAGGCCTTATAACGCTGCGTCTTCCGGTACGTGGTCGCCACTCCAGAACCTTTCGTCCCCATTGACCATCTGCGATGGGGGCGAAAGGTTCTGAAGTTCTGGTAGACGCAGCGTGCAATGTTCTGGAAGACGCAGCGTTTAATATGCCCTGCCCATTGACACTTAGTTTGGCGATTCTTATATCTTTGGGACTTTATTCAGTGGTGAATAAAATAGTCGGTGAAGAAAAATATTTTAACACATTATAGAATTGAATAGAACAAACTTGTTTTGTACTTGCAACAAAAAAATAACACAACTTAACTAGCTTTTATCCGCGGTTTCTCAGGAATAAAACGGCTTTCTATCGGTGAAAAAAAATTTTGCAATTGGACCAGTACTTTCAAAGATACCTCTTACAAACGAAAAAACAAACTTTGCCTCTTTTTAATATTAGTGTAGCCTTGTAATATTCTCACTGTTGGGACTCAGGTCTCCTCTTTAGGAAGAGAAGAACCCACCACGCGGACCCGGTACGGGTCAGTGAATGTCACATACATATCTTCAAATTTAAGGTTCTAAATCATGTCGATTTCTTATCGATATTTCTAGAGCAATGGCGATGAAATAAATTGCACAAAAACACACCTTTGCACTTTGAATTTACGTATTTTGAAGACTATTAAATAAAAGTCACAATTTTCAAAGTTATGGATTGTATCTAGAGTCAAAGCAATTTGTTTATTACGTACCATTATAAAGAAAAGAAAATGAACTGCCTGAGGGTTAGAGAAAGGCTTTCACAATAGATTTAGCAAAATTGAATTTCACACGAATAAAGAAACGAATAAAGCCCGGTTGATGCTATTCTCGATACGCGTATCATCATTCAGTATTCCACTAAAAAAAAAATTACAGTAGAGACAAAATATGAGACCGGCTGTATTTTTTTTTTGAGTTGAGAAATAATAATAATGTAATTTATTTCACAAAGTAAGGTACAGTCTACTAAACTGTTACAATATATAAGACCAATTATGAGTGTCGTGGCGTCCTAGCTAGGTTACACACTATACAGTCACCTGTAATATAAGAATACAGAGAGACTGCCTACGACAGATTTAATTTATTAAAATCTTAAGAACAAAACATGAAACATCTAATGACGTGGAGCGAGAGGGCGTGTCAGACTTTTACTGACTAAAACCACGCTTATGTTCCTTTAGTTACTTAATTTTTTTTTTCTACAGATGCGGAAATCATCGAATGACATCTCCGCGCTCTTGGGCGGAGCGGGAGTGTGTATTAGACTTTTACTGACTAAGAACCACTCCTTTACCTTCGTTGCCTTTCGTACCGGGGTCGGATCTTCCTTTCAGAAGCAGCCCCTTAGCTCCAGTAGGCTTCGACCCCGCTGGGCCCCTACGGTTGCCTTTTACGTTGTAAGACCACGAGTACTGGCACTAACTGGTGAGAAGACTGGCTGGTTCCTTCGTTTTTACCCAAAAAATCAATGCAAGATTATCCGGAACACACACTCAATGTAAAGGCATGTAGCGATCGGGCAGTTGCCCACCAGACTATAAGACCTGTCTGGTCGGAGGATCCTCCCTTTCCAAAGGAGGTTTGCGGGACTTTACACTCTGTTCCGCCTACCTCCAAACTGGTGACCCTCGACAAAGAACGTCAGCGCAGCCTTCGTGCAGCTACTACTTCGTGACGTCATCATCACTTCCTCAAGCTTTCGAGCAGCGAGCCATACAGCCAGCACCCACGGCTATAGAGGGTATCCTGACCACTGATGACCACCAGGTCATACCTGGTCATCCCCCTCAGCCTCATCAGCGACCTTGGCTTAGCACACCGCACCTTCGGCCAGTCATTTGAAGAGCCATGAAGAACCTCTCCTGGTCGACGCCAGCAGTCAAGCCCTACGTCGCACAAGCACCGCTCCGACTCACTGGAGCCAGCAGCACTACTCCGACTCACTGGAGCCTGCAGCATCATCCCGACTCACTGGGACAGCACCACCCCGACTCACTGGGGCATCATCCCGACTCACTGGGACAGCACCACCCCGACTCACTGGGGCATCATCCCGACTCACTGGGACATCATCACCCCGACTCACTGGGGCATTATCCCGACTCACTGGGATAACAAACACCCCGACTCACTGGGGCATCACCGCAGTTCCGACTCACCGAGAACTATGCGGCATCGGTTCCGACCCACTGGAACCTATCACTGGCCTGGCACGCATCATGAAGCATCAAAGAACCATCGATCTCCGATCTCCGGAGGGGAGTGATGTAGCGACATCTATGGCGCCACATAAGAACTACGAAGAAAGTACGAAATCCTGCATCGCGCATTCACAGTTCTCCGCGCGATTTGAACATATACGACAGCCCGAAATCATCTATCGGGCAGTTGCCCACCAGACTATAACACCTGTCTGGTCGGAGGATCCTCCCTTTTCAAAAGAAGTATGTGGGACTTTACTCTCTGTTCCGCATACCTCCAAAGGCACTTCATATATTATTTTACTTAAAGAATTTCAGAACCGCTGAAACATAATAAGTCCTTGAAGTTCGTTGATGTGAAAAAATAATTCACATTAAGAAACCCTATAGGAGGGTTTAACAAAGAGTTCTTTACTAATTAAGAATTCTATGAGTTGATTGTGGTTAAAAATTGGTTTCGGTATAAAAGGCAAAAAATCGCTCAATTGCAAAATGGACTCGCGCACTAAGGTTCCGTAAAACTACTAATAATTCGATTCTCGAAACGAACTCAATATTTTTCATAATAAGTTTCACCAAACAAACTTTGGACTTCCGTTTCATCCCCTTAGGGTTTTTTTTTTATGGTGGGAAAAAATCATGCATTGACGTTCCCCGCCCTTGGGCGGAGCGGGAGATAGTGTCAGACTCTTACTGACTAAAAGACCCACCCCGTTCCTTCTAGCCTTCATACCGGGGCTCGAGCTCCCTTTCGGATAACCCTGGCCCCAGTAGGCTTCGACCCGGCTGGGTCCCTGCTGTTGCTGACAACTCCTTGAGGCGCGCGGGAACAGTGCACGCCGTCGACGACTTGGGCTTAGTCCGGACAGTTACCGGACGGCCGGACAGTGAGCTACCCATTGCTCACTGTCCGCAAGCCCATCCCCTTAGGGTGAAATTTGGAAAATCTTCTTTTAATTTTCGCCTATGCTATAAAAGAAAACCTTATGCAAAATTTCACAGTTCAAGTCTCAGTACTTTTGGCTACGCGTTCATATATCAGTCAGTCAGTTTCTCCTTTTAAACAACATTATTTTTAGTATAGTATGCAAAACCCGAAACACGAAGCTAGTACCTATTTTTATGTAAAGAATCTATGTAGGTACAAAATTTCATAACCGCATCACTAAGTTATAAGCCTGTTATATTACCTGGTTGTCCGCACTAATCACACAGTCACCAGGCCATTCGGAAGGGGTTGTTTAGCTTCCGCATCCAGTTGCACGCTAGCTCCTAATGCCCGCCTTGATCTGTCGTGACCTGTCTAGTACTTAATATCGATGGTATCCAACTAGTGACCTTTTTTAAATATTTATGAGAAAAAATATAACATGGTGTAAAAATTATGGAATCTATTCAATAACTGATTATGAACAAAGTATATTTAGAATTCGCATACTAAAAATAATGTTGTATATTTTATTCAAGAACCATTCTTATTCTAAGAATATTGTATCGGAAATAAAGCGTAAGACAATAAATAAATCCTACATGAAAATACTCTCTTCCTTTAATAACACGTGAACTGAATTCTGGAGTGCGGCTAAATATAAACCTTATAGGTTAAATTAATTTGATTTATTTTCCTCTCAGGCTTCTGTCATCTTATCTCATGCATTTTGGATAAGCCATCTTACGAATTCACGTCTAACATGATGAATTTTTTATTTTACTACAACAGAAAAATATTCAAAATGGATTTTTTGCTTTTATTTCGAGTTTAGAAAGTACATATTATTATATCTAGCCTCTACTGTCCCACAATTGGGCAAAAGGCTCCCTATATTCCTGTCATTGTTAACGGATCTGAGTCATTTCGTGCCAATTCCTAAATATTAAATGAAATTTATTTTGCTAATAGGTTTTTGAAAAACACTTTCACACGTCAATTTAAACTAGATGATGCCGGTGTTTCCTAGCTGACTACAAACGACTAAGATATACTGAAACAAACATCTAAAATAAGGAAGACCTACATCTTACCACCATCTTAATTTTCCCGCCATCTAAATTTTCCCACCATCTAAATTTTCCCGCCATCTAAATTTTCCCACCACCTAAATTTTCCCACCATCTAAATTTTCCCACCATTTATGCTCGATCGGTAATGAGAACAGTTGCCAAATATTTATCTTATTGTTTTTTATTTAAAAAATAATTGATTTCTAAGGCCAAAATATTTAACCTTTAAAACTTGTTTATAATTTAGGCTCTTAAAATATTGCGTCACCCCTTCTGAAGAGTCAATTACTCCATAATGGAACATTATATGACTGGTATTATTTTTTTTATAATTATCCATAGTTTTAATCAGGTTTGGTCCAAATAATCGGCTTAAAAAACACTACAGTTCTGGTCTTATGTAAATTGTAAGCTATATACACAACAAGCTTTTTCCCTCGGCCTCGCCCGCGTACATAAATTTAGCCATGTCATTCAGGAATAAAGCAGCTTTCTATCGGTGAAAAAATGTTAGTATTCCGACCAGTATAGTCAGAGATTATCTCCTACAAACAAAAAAACAAACTTTACCACTGTATTATATTAGTGTAGATTGCTTGTTAGAACATGTTTTCAAAGCAACTGTCTTGTGTATTCCTAACAACCACGTTTCAGACGTAAGACTAATCAAGAACATACTTTCTATTCTGACCAAGTCCGAAACTTTCCGAAGCAAACACGAACAAAATCTAAAACCCGAAAATTAAGCAATGAACCGTCGGATTCATTAAGTGGACGAAGACGCTTGGATTTATAAGTTTAATTTTCGTGGAGGAAGAAGGCTTTTCTTCACAGCAAACTACAGTACGAGGTAGCAATGACCACCTCTGCACATGTGGCCCCCTGGTAACTCATTAATATTGTGTCTATTAACTGCTCCATTTTATTTAATATGTACTATACTATTATTTTTTCCATTTTGTTTTCTAACACATTGCTTTTGCAATATTTTTCTAAATTATTTAGACTTCAACTAGCTTAAATTCGTTGGTAATTTATTTTGTCAACATTTTATTGATAGTTGTAATTATTTATATTTTTCTGGCCTTTTTTTATTTATCCTCCTTTTTAAAATGTGAATGTGAAAACACTGTAAACTCCATGAATTCTTAGATTACTTCTTATTACAACTTACTTTTTTTATTATGATTTCTTTTTTTTTGTGCTTTTGGGTAAAATATTGACTGATCTACACTGTTCTTACATAATATCTATTATTACTGTAATATTGAAATATTGTAACGACAACCACTTTTTTTAAAAAGAGTAACCATGGAGTTTCTTGCCGGTTCTTCTCCATAGGAAACGACCAATTTGGAACCGTGCACTAGCTTCTGACGTTTTATAAGTGCCCATGTAAGCCTATGTGAAATAAAATATTTTGAATTGAATTTTTTAAATTTTGAGTTAATGGCAGCTCGATTTATAACAAAAATCCGGCAAGTGTGAGTCGAACTCGCTTACGAAGGGTTCCGCACCGTCTGTAGCAAAAACACGGCAAAAATCACGAAATTATGGGAGCTCCATTAAATAGGTACTTATTTCATTCTGATTTTTTTTTAGTATTTTTTTATAGCAGCAACAAAAATACATCATGTGTGAAAATTTCAACAGTATAACACTGTCACGGGTCATGAGGTACAGTCTGGCGACAGACAGATACGCGTTTTACTCATTGGGTACGGAACCGTAAAAACCCTGACCTGGTTAAAAAAAAATTGTTACACACTAGGGGTGTCAAGTCAAGTCTCATAAATAAATAAAATTTTCTATGTACAGTTTGCATACATTTACATTGACTGGGTAACACTCTCACATTAAAATATCTTAGAAAAGTTCATAAATATATTATGGCACTGTCTGTAGTTAATCGATAATAAGATGCGAATCAATTGGATAGATGGATATGAACTAATTGAACAAACACTTTGATATTCTGATAATTAATGTAAAATCTAACCAATAACATTAGATTAAAAAGTTAAAGATTAGCCTGAACATTTTAATTTAAATGCAATAAAAGGTCAGAACCACTTCATATATGTTTCCAAAGAGCTCTCTGTGTCATATTTTCGAGGTAATGTATAACCCTTGAGCCACTAAACAATCAGAGACAGACAACCAAGTGTTGACATAGGACAAACTACGTAACATGGCCAACTGCGTATGAACACACCCACAATACGTAGCCGTCTAAACTAGGCTTGTTGAACAAATATCGATATTTTCAGCCGAAATATTTTGATTTGATATATAGATTTATCGATATAAAATATTCAATATCGAAAATTGTATTAAAAGCGATCATTTTTTTAACACGCTTTTATTAGCTTCACCTGTATGTTTGTATCTAATCAACGCCTTTGAGCTCGATTTTGCCCAACTTTGGGCGATCAGATGTTCTTTAAACTTTACACACCCATTAAAGACCGATGACATTGCAATAATCCGATTTTTTTTTTTTTTCAAAATAATTTATCAGCAGAATATTTAACGGAATTCAAAGTCGTTAAAGATATATAATAAATATATGGTTTTGTTACCGGACAAATGGTGGGTTGCCTAAAACAATAAATTCTTCAAAATATCAGAATATTTTTATTTTATTAAGATTCTCTTAAATTTATCTAAGTATAAATTGTACCTTAGACCTAGACTAAAATAAATAAATTATTATTTTAGGTTAGGTTTAACCGATATTTCGAAATTTTTTCCTCGAGGCCGATACTGATATTTTTATAAATATCGATACATCGACATATCGATAAATTTCGTCACTGTCAACATACTTAGTCTGAACTTTACTCTCCAGCCAGTGGTCGGCAACCTTCTCGGAGAGTTATGGCAATCAGATTCGCGTGCAGACACGATTATTGGCACAATTATTGTGATGGACTACAGTCGGTGGCATATTGACACACTGACCGCTTTGTTATGTAATGTTGTTTTAGACTTTGTACAACGGGACTCTAAAATTTTAAGCTTCTACTCCAACATCTATGGAATTTTGACAAGTAAGCATTTTAAAATGGATGTTGCGCTCAACTAAGGATAAGCAATGTCAAATCGTAATAAACGTCTACGAATAAATGATTAGATACTAAATAAAAAACAGTAAGAAATATCTAAGGCTGAATATTTAAACATCCATTCGAATTAAGAATCGGTTTCTTGAATGTAACCATTTGCATTACAACTAACAACTCCAGAGTTGCACCGTTACAATTAACTATACCTAAATAAATAACACTAACCTAACAATGTAGACTCAAGAGAATTCCTCTTTCTTAGATATGTGAAACATTCGTACATACTACTACACAATACGTTCCTTCGGATCTCGTTTCACAATATTGACTAAACTTGTGTATAATTTAGTTTGTTTCACAAATTCTTAGCTTTAAGGTTCTTTTCCACCAGATTTGTACGCGGCAACTAAGCAGTGCGCGAGGAATAACCTACCAATGGGATCGCTTTATTTTCCTAGCTTAGGTTAGTTCAGCCTTCAGTGGAAAAGAGCAACTGAACGAGCACTATGAGTCTTAGTATCCAGCCAGTGTTGAAGAATTCATTTGATGATTTCCAATGTAAAAAAAGTGGAGAAGAGCCAGCGGAACGAGGTATTTGTACGTACAAAAAAGCGAGCGAATTGTGCGGGGGACGCGAGCGTACTGCTGAAAAAAATTTCACGGTATCACTGCCGCGCAAATTTGGAGCAAATAATCACACTTTATTCACAACATCCTCTAGCTATCTTGAACATATATCTGGAAGAACATTATCCTTTTTTTGTGGTAAATAACCTCTCCTCCTACTCGGGGTAGAGCGAGAGAAAGTGTCAGATTTGGATGTTATTTAAAAGCATTCCGTGTTCCTTCATTTGTCCTTCGCCTCCTAAACCCACGGTGATTCTTTCGAGCAATCCCACCGCTCCCGGTGAAACGGCACCCTTACCCAGCATTTTAAAGCATGTGTAGGTATAAAATTACACTGACGTAATAGAAAATGTATTGGAGTTTGACTGACGCGCAATCTAAACTGATGTAATAGAAAAAGAAACATTGTTTGTTTGTTCGTTCATATTTTATGTTTGAAAAAATAATCTTTGGAATGTATAGTTTTTTTATAATTTTTTATTTACGACTTCTAAAACCTCAAAGTCTTTATGACATAGTATGTATATTGTACGGTATATAAGTACATTGAGGGTAACAAAAGATCTGTTTGTTTGTTGTTTGAAAAGAAAGCTACATTATTGCTGAATGTCAAATGTTTTTTATGCCTAAAAAATGCTCGGTTGCTGTGGCTTTTTCCCATGACGACAAAACCATGGGGCAAAACTAGTATGCTACAAGAAAACTGCGCGTTTCGATCATGCGGCTTATCGTATATTTATGTTGTTTAGCAACCTAAATATTTAGTAGTCATAAATCATTTTATTTATAACGAATATTTTATGTGTTTGTTGCTTCAATCATATTACTCGTATTATGAAATCTGCTGCTATCTCATGTTGGGTAAGTACGGCCACATCAGTAATATAGACGTCGACGAGTATCAATGCGTTTGTAGGTAAAAGAAATAAAATTACATAAACAGCACGCCTGAATTTCCTAAAGGGTTTAACAGAAGTCACATTTCACCCTTGTAGATGGTGGTGTAAGGTGTTAAACATAATTGTTATGAATCATGCATTAATCTAGATTCCTTTTCTCGAAAAATTATCAAATAATATCTCCCGCTCAAACAAGAATGAGTGTTTTTGAATATTTCTGACTAAAACCCACCTGTGTTCCTTCAGGTTCCCTATGCGTGCCAGTACCGCGGTAAACTCATTACAGAATAAAACGACCCTTTTGACATTAGAGAAATTGGAACGAAACTGAAAGAAATATTTAGAGGTCCGGTGTGCTAAGTAGTCAAAATCATCATCATCATATCAGCCGAAAGACGTCCACTGTTGGACGTAGGCCTCCCCCAAGCGTCGCCACAACGACCGGTCTTGTGCATCACGCATCCATCGGATTCCCGCGACCCTGACCAGGTCATCAGTCCACCTTGTTGGAGGCCGTCCAACGCTGCGTCTTCCGGTACGTGGTCGCCACTCCAGAACCTTTCGTCCCCATCGACCATCTGTTCTGCGTGCAATGTGCCCTAAGCTGCCCAATGGAACTCATAAGAAGACTCAAAGTCACCCAAAGGGCGATGGAAAGGGCTATGCTTGGAGTTTCCTTGCGTGATCACATCAGAAATGAAGATATCCGCAGGAGAACCAACGTTACCGACGTAGCTCGAAGAATCGCCAAACTTAAGTGGCAATGGGCAGGGCACATTGCACGCAGTAGTCAAAATACAAATGTCAAAATGAGCGTTTAATTTTTTGACAACTCTAAACTCTTTCAAATAATCTCTCAAACAGGTAGCGCTTGCGAATGTAAATTTTGATTTTCCTTTTCAAACAAGCCTATTATTTGGAAAGGCTGTCCTTACTTTCTGAAACCTTCGTTTTATTTGATATTTCATTATGATCATTGTTCTGCTACCGTCATTAGCTTAAAAGCTGCCTTCCTTTGTACTGTCGAGAATATATTATTATGATAATATACCTACTTACATTGACAGATATACCCTATTTTAAGATCGCTTTAAGATTAGACACTTAAAGAAAGTTTTTTTACTGTTTGTTCAACCGATTTTAACTTCTATTTCGTAGGCATAAGGTTGGCCCGCTGAGCGAGATCGTGAAAGGACCGATCCCGCTCGGAGAAGAAGGCGTCGGGGAGGCAACCGCCTTGATGCCTAACACGCCGAAACCCCGCTTGCATTGAATGCAAGTGGGACTTTGGAACCATGGGCGAGCAGAGTGGGGACTCTACTCGCTCATCGAGGGATTCCAGGGAAGACGGTAGCACAGTGATCACGTGCTGCCGTGCATAAAGAAGGTCAGGGGAGACCGTTATAAAGTCTTCTCAGGGATGTGTCGTAACAGGCGTTGCACTGAGGGGGTTCCGGAATGGTCTTTTGAGAGGTAACGGGGCCCCTTCTATGTGCTGATGGTGATCACCGGGGTGGTTTTAGTGAGGTAAAAATCCCACACTCCCCGGACTTATCCCCAAAGTCCGGGCGCCTTTTGAAGGTTTCCCCTCGAAAACAAAAAAAAAAAAGCATAAGGTTGGCATTAAAAACAAAAATGTGTTTTTTTTAATCTTTACTATGGAGCTTTGTCACAATATTGCTCATGTCACTCTATCATAGCCAAATTGCGTATTTTGATTTATTTTAAACTAGCAAAACCCGCAGCTTCGCCCGCGTACATAAAATATATCATCATTTGTTTGAACAAAGGTACATTAAGGGAGCGTTCAATTAAAAATAAATCGGCCTTTGAAATTCTCTTCCACACACATTAAATTACCCTTCGTTGGAGGTCTTCAGTGGAAGGATTCCTGTCAACATGACCCGTATATCTGATGTCAAAGGTTACAAATAAAGAGTACGGAATTAAAAAAGAGCAAATAAGATGTTTTTTTGAAACTTTTTGCAGCACCACAATTTATCATTCTTTTAAAAAGAATTGTATGACTTCAAACATTCGAAGTTTATACAGGGATATTTGTAAAACACTAGCTACCTCTCAGCTCTCAGGACTATGTTATTAACATCATATAAAAATGAAAATATTTAAATTTATGCGAAGCAAACGATAGAGGAGAGGAGCGGTTATCGGGCGGTGGTGGCGCTTAATGCGCTTGCGTCACGTTATACAAATGTAGGTAGGTATGGCAAAATACGGAGTTGAAATGTGTTAGATAGAACAACGAAATCTTGAAGGTTTGTTTTTGGTAAATATCTTATGTTCTGTAAGAAGTCATAGAACATGAGTGTTTGTTTATGATGTTAGTAATAGGTACAGTCCTTGCAAGGTAGTTAATGTTTTACAAATAACCCTGTATAGATCAGGAGCTCATTTTTAATAATTTTTAATGAAGTCCTGCTCCTCTTTTCCCGCCACTTCACATTCATGACCGTAAGGACTCTCTCTGTAAAGTCCACTTTTCTAATTATGATAATTAAAGGTATGCATCATGCGTGACTGGCACTAGCATGCTTACTAGCATACATTGTGTAAAGAAGAGTAATTTAGCGTCCTCTATTAGTGTTATAAGTAAATTATAGAGTACGACACCTACATGATATAGAGTATAATACTCTATTTTTAGAGTACGGTTGGCAACCCTACCCTAATATGTATTGTATAATATATATGCTATAGGTTTTATTTGTTGTTTACAACATGTAACTAGAATAATGCACACCCTTAGAAAATTAAGTTACAAACATAATTCAAATGCTTTTTCATTTAAATGCATTTAAGATAGTGTTTTGTTTCAAGAAATTATTTACCGTAATTTTATTGTAGACAAATAATATGTGAATTGACGCACTACACTTGTAGCCATCAGTATTGGTATTGAATACTTATGTGCACACCGCAAATTATGTAAACAAGTATGAAATATTTCCTCAGCTATGCTAGTTAGGCAACCCTCACGTCCCAGCTACCGCACGATATGCCCCGGGCGTTGTCGCCGAACGATTTCAGGCCGCCGCCCGTAGGCGCGGGCTGGGTTCCTTCAGCTGCCTTAGGCCCGGCGCCCATTATCTGCATCGGCAAGGAAAAGAATTCTTCAACATCGGAAATCTCGGGATCTTTCGGCATCCCTACATGCATAAATTTCCGACAGTGTGCGCTTGAATGTAGGGATGTCGAAAGATCCTTTTTGTTGGTGATGCCAATAATGGGCGCCGGGCCTTTTGCGTCACCGGGTCACGGTAACCCTTTCGAAAAATTCCAAAATGCCTTAAAACATTTGAGTTAAAACTAAGTGGTTTCACCCCCTAAAGAATTAAATGCCACCCTAGAATATATAAATAAATAGTGCACGGCATGCGTGCGGCCTGTTGCTAGAACTTGGCCTGCGCACTACTGTGCGCTTAGATTACATATTAGACTTAGCTATGTAGGTTTATATTGTGCACCGGATCCTACCCTTGAATATGTTCTCTCACTGTGACTAAGAAAACAGAAAACTCATTGCTGAGTTACGCTCGCCTTTGTACATGAACTGTCGGTATCTCCATATATTAGGTATGTTATGTTTTTGAGTACAATAAATATTTAAGAATAAAGAAAAAAGGCATGAGGCTCATAATTTCAAATGTGTTTTACAAGTTTATTTTTATATTTATATATGCGTGTTTTTCTCTGAAATAAAAGATTATTATTATATATACGACTTTTATTGCATATCTATAACGAGGTGACCATAGCGCAACAGCCACTGCACCAACCATACCGTCTAAACTGCTCGATTGGGTTGCCGATTTATTTTATTTAATATACGATATTTTTGTCTAACATTAAAAAAAAACTGGCCATGTGGTAGTCGATCTCGCACAATGAGAGTTCCGCATAAACTTACCTAAGTATGTAAATTGTTCAATACTCGAATGGAGTCTCGAAGATATTTCGAATCTCAAAGAAGTTTTTTTTTTGTGCCGTAATAACAAATTTAATTATGTAATAAGGGTTCCGTTTCTTCCTCTTGAGGTACGGAACCTCTTCATGAATATATTTTCACTCTGAAAAATATGTTACGAGAAAAAGTTGAAGAAATTATTTTATTTTCTCAGAAAGGCCAGATTGATATCACATTTGCGGAATCTTATAGCTTTCAATGAATGTTTACTGATTTAGATCGTTTTCGGGTATTCGATGAGCTCAACTCATTGACGTGAAATGGGTTCAAAACCAATGAATCTCATGAGTTTGTGTAATTGATTGTTGATACTTTAACTCTTTCCGCCTTATTCCAAAACGCGATTTAAATGTCATGTAGTTCCGGGACTATTACTAGGTTTAAGACCAAAGGTAAGTTTTGAATTTGGAATCTATATAATATAAAAATGAATCCTTATATCCCTTGGTCACGCCATCACGCGTGAACTGCTGGACCGTTTCACTAATTCTTTTTAGGGTTCCGTAGTCAACTAAGAACCCTTATAGTTTCGCCATGTCTGACTGTCCGTCTGTCTGTCTGTCCGTCTGTCCGTCCTCGCTTAATCTCTGTGACTGTTAGCACTAGAAAGCTGAAATTTGGTACCAATATGTATATCAATCACGCTGACAAAGTGGTAAAATAAAAATTGGAAAAAAATGTTTTACTAGGGTAGCCCCCCTATATGTAAAGTGGGAAGTGATTTTTTTTTAATTTCAACCCTAACGTGTGATATATTGTTGGATAGGTATTTAAAAATGAATAGGGGTTTACTAAAATCATTTTTTGATAATGTCCAATGTGGAATAATCGCTCCAAAAGTAAAAAACAATGTGTGTCCCCCCCTCTAACTTTTGAACCATAAGTTTAGAAAAGATGAAAAAATCTGAAAAGTAGAACTTTATAAGGACTTTCTAGGAAAATCATTTTGAACTTGATAGAAAGAACAGTTTTTGTACAAAAAATACAAAAAGGTTGCACAAAATAATTTCTGGACTAAGTTTGTAGTATAATCGTATAAGCAAGCATTTTTTTAAACTCATAAGTGGGTACACTTATTGTGACGGACGAGAAACTACGGAACCATACACTGAGCGTGGCCCGACACGCTCTTGGCCGGTTTTTTTTTTTGTTTTGTTTGTTATTGTGAAGAGAAGGTTCTTATGGGGAGAAAAAATAAAAATTAGGGTAGAATCTGTCTAATAAGTTAAACGACTTGGGTAATTAGTAGGATTTAATTAAATCTGATGTAGTCAACACGGGATCAATAATCAAGGTTGATGAAGAGATAGAGATCATTGTTTACTAACAGAAGAACCTTATAAAAAGTACCAAATATAAGTATTTTTTAAATGATTAAATTTTATACAAAATTCCCAAGTCGGTTGACTTATTAGACAGACTATAGTGTAGGGTAGAGTAGAGTAGGGTAGTGTAGGGTACAGTAGGGTACAGTAGGGTAGAGTAAGGTAGGGTAGAGTAGGGTAGAGCAGGGTAAAGTAGGGTAGTGTAGTGAAGGGTAAAGCAGGGTAGGGTAGGGTAGAGTAGGGTAGAATAGGATAGAGTAGGGTATAGTAGGGTGGAGTAGGGAAGAGCGGGAGCGAAGCCGCGGGCAAAAGCTAGTTTAGGTATAAAAAATGAAATTTTTTACTAGTTTCTGAACTATTTATGGCAGTAGTCGTAAATAACGGTCATTGACCTTCCTACATTTATTGACATTCTTAATTACAAAAACGGAATTAAAGACCTATAGCTGTCTTGAATCGACATCTATCGTGATTACCTTTGCTGAAAAACAGTTCATTGATGGTTTTCGGGTACCTTCGATAGTATATTGGAGATATTAGGAAAAGGTCAATGTACTTTACTTTTAAGTTTATCTGGCGCCTTGTATAGTGATAATCCGGGAACTACACTACATTTAGATCGCGTTTTGGAATAAGGTCTCTATCCAATTTATATTACAGACTAGCTGCTTGTAGCGGCTTCGCCCACGAGATAGGGGAAAATCATTCCAAGAGAACAAGCTCCCTGATCGAAATTTTTTCAAGAACTATTTCAATACATGGTCTACCCGTGTGCCAAGTTTCATTGAAATACATTCAGCCGTTTGAGCGTGAAGACATACACAAATTTTCACCTTTAGGTACTAGTGTGATATGCTCCTCCTTGCGTCGTTTATCCTCAATGCTGAGGGAATAATTTTCATGTGGACTATATTTCGCCATGTTGTCCTATCTTCGGCAATGTGGATGGCGTAACAAACTGTGGTCTCCAATGTAACACGGTTTTGTTCTGACCAACGCAACGGACTCCTGCCCCTGAGTCTTGTCCCATATATTTTTCCTGTCAGAAGCAGCTTTTCCAGGTTATCACCTCTCTTTCTGGCAATGTGACAAAAGAAATCAAATATTCTTCTTTGGCATATGGTGTAGAGTCTCATGGGTGACCTGAGTTATTGAGGCTATTATGGAGTCGTTGTTCTGATGCTCTGACCAGTGAATTCCAAGCATTTTCCTCCAGCACCACATCTCAAAAGCGTCAATCCGGCAACGATCAGCTTATGTGATATGCTAACTTTAATCAAAAACTCATTGTTAGGTCACAATAACACACTAGATATAATATAATTTATTACTTTGTAGCCATTACGAAAATAATCTTGCAAAGAGATCAACGTAGTTTACATGCTCTGAATCTGATATACATATTACACATCCTCGTATATCAAATGTAACATCTGTCAGCCTTTATTTACAAATATATTACTTATTGGTTCATAATATTTGGATATTACTCGTACTTACAAATATATCGCTGCCCGTTTTATCGTGAGTGTGGAAGAAAATTCTCTTTTGATAACTGATCTGGATCGACAATTGCCTAATCTCTTTTTTAAGGAAAATATCAATCTGGTTGTGAACTTTAGCTATTGCCTAGGGTTGCTACACTTGCTACCTGGACATATTACATTATTGTACTATACTTTTGTCAATTAATTGTACTATATATTATAGAAAAATAATATAATAAGCAAAATACTTTCATTGCTTATCAAAACCATTCTTTTTATTGAAACTGTAGTGACGTAATGAAGTATACAGACTTTTTCCTCTTAATGCGAAAGAGAACCCCGAGGCCCTGGAACAAAGGCAAAGAAGGAACAGGAGTAGGTTTTAGTCAGTAAATGTCTGATACCTCCCGCTCCGCCCAAGGGCGGGAGATGACATTAGTAGATGATTCATTCTCTACCTATCAACCTAGGCTGGTAGAGGGACTACATGCCAGATGCATGGCCAGGGTTATCCGAGAGGGCGCTCGAGCCCCGGTATGAAGGCTTGAAGGAACGGAATGAATTTTTTAGTCAGTAAGAGTCTGACACAATCTCCCGCTCCGCCTAAGAGCGGGGGTTGTCATTGGATGATTATTCCCATCGAAAAAAAAATGCTATGCATAAAATAGAAGAAAAAAAGGACTCAAAAGCATTTTCATAGGTAAAATAATCGTACATAAATATATGTATTTAAAAGTATAAATAAACCTTTTACTTTTATTATCAAGTCTAGACTTCCACAGAACATAACTGATCAATTAAAGACGATCAAACAATTTTCCTATAAATCTGCGTTATTATGAGAATATAATAAAATTAACTAACTAAAGAATGAAAGAGGGCCAATAAGTTTTCTAATAACCTTTTAGCGGATTAACTTCTAACAAAAAAAAACTTTCAATCTATTTGAAAGAGTTATTGGAATATTTTTCATATTTATAAAAAGGAACAGCAGACAGGTACAATATAAAACTTCGCTAATAGGGTAGTTTCCAGGGTCAAAATAATTACATTTTATTTAGTCCGTATTTTAGATTATAAAAAAATATTGAACACGTATTTTTTCTTATTTCGATTAAACAAAAAATAACAAAGATATAGCCCATTAAAGTTACGTGTGACGTCACCTCGTGCGAAAAAATGCAGCACGGCGCGCGGCGTAACGTTACACGTAATTTTAAGGGCCAAGCGCCCGAAAAGTGCCATAAAACAGTGATATTCTGAGGCCTACTCCTCCGTAACGGCTGGGTCAATTGGTTTGAAAAAAATATATGTTTATTATAGATTCATGAACAATAATATCAACATTTGATTTTTTCGTGCAATTAATACTTTTTTCAAAAAAAAAATTTAGCAATTTCGCAACTTTTCGCAACTTTTCCCTATTCCTTCGAAACGGCTTGGACCTTTAGAAAAATTTTTACACATAAAAATTGGTGGTTAAATATTCTTCAAAGTGAACATTGCATATGTAAATCAATCAATATCTCGCAGAGAAAATGGATTTAAAGCGCTTTCCGGGCACTGCTGGCCGCAAATAAATGCACAGATTTGCGTACTGCCGCCTAGGCGAGAACGAGAGATGCGTTCACATAATTTCGGTCAGATGGTTCAAGGGACTATACGCCTTAATGGGCTATATCTTTGTCATTTTTGGTTTAATTTACAAATAAAAAAATACGTGTCCCTTATTTTTAAATAATCTAAAAGGCGGACAAAAATGTAATTAGTATAAAAAATGTAATTAGTCCGTCCACAAAACATAAAACAATACACACAGGTACACAAACATAAAACAATATTGTAACCGACAGCGCTGTCTGTTCACATAATTAGCTGTGGGATATATTATAAAATTACTAGGATAACTCATGCTAAAATTTATTGACCCAAGTAAATAAAAACACACATAAATAATAGTGGAGAAAGAGAAAAAATTAAATAAAAATATTCAGTGGCGTAGATCTAGATTTAGAATGTGGGAGAATTATTAGCTTGTTCAATAAAAGGTTTGTTAATCCGGAGCAGGTTTAGGGATCAGGTTCGGGGCCCCCTGAGCTTAGGGACCGTTATGGCGACGCTTGGGGGAGGCCTATGTCCAACTGTGGACGTCATTTTCGATGAATAATGGAAGTTTCTAAACGTCCAACCAATCTTGAAAAATATTTTCGCGCAATTTCTTCGGCTGGAAATAAGAAAAGTATTAACAAAACCCCAAGTTGCTGCGAGTTGATCGGTCAATCCCAATTCTAATAACTTTTTGTAAGAAACATTCAATAGTTTGATAGTTTTTTCCTTTTTCTTTATCATTCCCACGTGAAAGATTATTACAAGAATCGTTGGAAAGTAAGTAATTTTGTGTTTGGGTTGCGGGATTGTTCGAAAGAGTTACCGCAGTCCTGAAACCCAAAGGGCAACACAAGGGACACGGTAGGTTTTAGTCAGTAAAGAAAAAGAAAGAAAAACGTTTTTATTGCCGGAGAAGAACGAAGAGCCTCCTCAGATGTTGATCTGAGGAGGCTCTCGTTAAGCAGTTGGATCAAGGGCTTGATTCAGAAGGCAGTACTCCTGGGCACGGCGCGTATTGTCCGGAGGTTCCTCTCTCAGGAGCCCTGACCACTGGTACCTTAGACCCTGTTCCCGATGCTGGTGGGCTACAATTTTTATATTTTTAAATGTTTTTTTTTTAAATTGTAAATTTTATGTTTTAATAATGAATAAATGTAATAATAATACCTAATAACAACCTTCCATTCTTCCCTAAGTAATCTATCTCTTATAGGTAGTTTTATGTTCAAGGATTGTTTATTAAACACAACACAAAAAACGTCATTTCCAAGAGGGTATAAAATAGACTAAATGGATTATCTATGAAAAGTCCATCGATTTTGTTACTTATTTTAATCCACAGAAAGTTCAATATAAAAATCAAAGCAACCTATAAAAAGCAAAAAAAAACACAAGTCAGCTTTATTACCGTTTCAGAACTCTTAAAACAACTGAAACCAGTGCTAATGAAACATTTCTCAACCCACGTTTTCTGCAAAATTATAAGTACTAAAAATATTAGCTTTTAATCACATTTTATCACGGACGTGTTTTTCATTGAAAATCTTTTTTTATTCGTCAAGATGTCTGACCTTGACGAGCATTTCTATTATTTGTTCATTTATGTTCTCAAACTTCAATTTTGTTAGTTTCATTATAATTATCTTTATTTTGATTTGTAGTAGGTACTAGATTCACATATTAACTATCATTTTCGATACAATGTAAAAATCGACACTAATATTATAATAAAGAGGTAAAGTTTGTTTTTTTGTTTGTAGGGGGTAAACTCTGAAAGTACTGCCCCCCTAGCCAAGTTACAACCAGTTTGTGTCGAATTCCGTTCTCTAATCGGTAACGCCTCGGTGACAGCAATTGTAGAAAACGATAAGTCGGTAGCCATGTTGACGCGCCTGAGTCGGCCGCTCGTTCTACAATGTAGCGTTAGTATAACAAAGGACGTAACGTTAAACATTGTAGAAACGATTTTGAACGATGTGAACTTGGCTACGAATTGTCTATTCGTTTGTTCTGACCACGCGACTTTACGTTGAGATGACGTCATTCCCATACGTTTCATCACTTTTCGACAGCGTTAACGATTGCAGAATAACAACTTGGCTAAACGTGCTGGTCCGATTGTTAAAATTTTTTTACCGATAGAAAGCTGCTGTATTCCTGAGTGACATAGGCTTTTTATGTAAGCGGGCGAAGCTGCGGGCAAAAGCTAGTGATTTATGAAATAAATCAATTAATCATCGACCAATCGTGGTTTAATTACAGTGGTTAATCTTGATACTTGTAGTCTAGATATTCGGCGCCCAGGCTCCATTTTATGATGGTCTATAACATAAATGTTAATGGGTTATTCACGTCTGTAAACATTCCTCTCATTAATATATTTAAAGCCGTGTACAGATTTAATAACCTCTTAAAATACTTAAAGTAGGAAAAGTGTCAAGTGCCACGTGTAACTGAAGCATAAAATTGACGTGTTTATCCAGCTTATACAATTTTTTTGTCCAATGACTTCTCACACTCTTGGATGATTTTTACTGATTAAAAGCAAGTCCATGTCCTTTAGTAGCCGTTTGCGTTCAAGCACCCCAACGTTCCTTTTCAGAAATTCCCTTACCATTTTATTTATGTATTTAAAAATAGGGGTGTATATTACGGGGATATACATAGATCCTGTTTTATGGTTCAAATACACCCCGTATTTGAACCATAAAACAGGATCTATGTATATGTTGCTGCCATCTCTTGAGGCGCGCGTGAAACACTACCCGCCGTCGACTATTCGGGCTCGTTCTTTACTGGATGACTGGACAGCGATCTAATCTACCCATTGCTCGACGTCCGTAAACCCGTGCCTACGGTGGCCGTGGATCGCCCTGCTACTGCCGACGCCATAGTACGATATCTATGTACACATTGACATGTCATACGCCCACTGAGGCTCTACCATGACTACACTTTCAGTAAATAGATCTTAAACGTATCGCACGCTTAATAATGTCTAGATATTTGAAGATTGAAACATAAAACATATGGTTTATGAATATATCTTCAACGAAGTCAATTTTGAGCTAATTGAAGACTGAGTTTTATTTAGATGGCAAATTATCCAATGACTTCTCCCGATCTAGGGCGGGCATGTCAGACTTTTACTGACTAAAACCCACTCCTATGTTCCTTCTTTACCCTGCGTTCCAGGACCCCGGGTTTGACGGTTACCAGATAACCGGACAGCGAGCTTCCCATTGCTTGCCGTCCGCAAGCCCACGCCTACAGTGGCTAAAATCGAGGTCGGGATCTCTGCGGCTGGGGCATGAATAAGTCCGTTCACTCAAGGTACGGTATGAGCAGCCGGTGGAATTTCGTGGAGCATTTCCGACGTCTGGCCCCCAAACTCAACCGGGCTGGGGCTGCGCTCAAGCGGCTCCTGCCCAACCTTGGGGGTCCGGATGCCTCCTGCCGAAGGCTCTACGCGGGGATCGTTCGGTCCATGGCCCTCTACGGGGCGCGTGGAGATGCAACGCCGGGGTGAAAGTCCGCTGCCGCGACAGGTCACGGCATGGCGGACAGAGCTCCGGCGGGATCTCATGGTGAAATGGCGTCAACGACTATCGCAACCCAGTGCTGGGCACGCCACAATCATGGCGGTAAGTCCCCTCTTTGAGGCGTGGCTGGAAAGACCTCACGGCGTCCTTACCTTCCGCATGACGCAGGTACTCACCGGACATGGTTCGTTCGGGAGTTTCCTGCATGGGATTCATGCGGAAGTGACGCCCGGGTGTCGCCACTGTGCGGAACGCCCGGAGGACACGGTGGAGCACACAGTCGAGGTGTGCCCTGCTTGGGCGGAGCATCGCCGTGCCCTCGTGGGGGCGATCGGTGGCGGAGACCTCTCGCGCCGGGCCTTGGTTGAGGCCATGGTCCGGAGCGAGGAGGAGTGGCAGGCGGTCGCCGACTTCTGCGAAGCAGTAATGCTCGCAAAGGAGGAGGCCGAACGCATCAGGCAACGGCGTTATCGCCGCCGCCGTCGCCGGGATTCTGATCCCGATTTCCGGCCAACGTAGACGCGGGCCTGCGGACGGTGAGCAATGGGTAGCTCACTGTCCGGCCGTCCGGTAACTGTCCGGACCAAGCCCAAGTCGTCGACGGCGCGCACTGTTCCCGCGCGCCTCAAGGAGTTGTCAGCAACAGCAGGGACCCAGCCGGGTCGAAGCCTACTGGGGCCAGGGTTATCCGAAAGGGCGCTCGAGCCCCGGTATGAAGGCTAGAAGGAACGGGGTGGGTCTTTTAGTCAGTAAGAGTCTGACACTATCTCCCGCTCCGCCCAAGGGCGGGGGATGTCAATGCATGATTTTTTCCCACCATAAAAAAAAAAAAAAAAAAAAAAAAAGGTACGGTATGAGCAATCTTAACTTTACACAATTCTGCTTAGTCGAAGACAAAAGTGAACTGTATGTGATTGTCTGACACCATAATAAAATATAATCCTCACTGAATCCCAAGTTTACTCTGAACCCTATCCATTTTGTGCCTGAATGCTTTTAATAGTGTCATTAATCCGTCGTCGCCGGGTTTTAGGATCGGAATAAAGACCATTGGCACTTCTGAATAATGATGAAAGTCAATAAGTGGCTAGCAAATTACTCGAGTTATAGCGACCACTTATAATACGCACGTTACGGATTTATTAGTCTGTTACTGTGAATTCTGATGATTTTGTTATTCGGTTATAAAGATTTAACATTTATTTGCTAGAACTGACTGGGATACCGTGACGTCTTAATGATAAATCGTCCAAAAAAATGTCCTTCTAGAAGCTCTTCAGGAAGGACTTTTAAAGTCCTGCTAGCAGGACTTTAATTTGTATGAAATTTGACGCTCGTCCTTCTGGCAGCACGGCGACTGCTGGCAGGACGACTCAGACAAATTACTAAATCAGGGGAAACAAACATTTTGAACTACCCACTTTTAATTATTTATTTATTTGAAATAAACGATAAGGTAGGTAACATAAATTTATTGTTCTAATACATTGATATGTTTATATTCTTTTGGTAGGTACTCAATGTTGTAATTACAATTGTAGAATTCATTTTTTATTTTATAAAGTATTATACCATTCAATACTTTTCACGCGGTTTCGTCTACGTGGACGCGGGAAAAAGTTATTGTGTTTCTTTCTATATAATTATAATTCTTCTGTAATTGTGTTTGTCTCCTCCTAAACAATTTGATCGTTTTGGACGAAATTGTTATTGATATTGATAGCTGCAATCGGGTTCTAATTGCTTTTGCGTTAGATAAGTTGGCTAATAAAAATTAAACTCGTGATTGATCATTTTACAGTTTTTAATCAACAGAAAAATAATAAAGAAAAAAAAAACATTAAGCTGCAATTCCGTTCGTTACATGGTATGCGAAACAATTGCGCTCTGTTTGAGGAGCACAGAAGACGCATCGCTTTCCGCATAATAATTTTTACAGTAGTAGCTGGCTTTCTGTTGTCTTTTGTGGTTGCGAATTTTGAAAGTGCTTCTTACATGTGATCTTCTACAAAACGAATTTGATAATAAAATCTCAGCCACAACAATAAGATGTTGCAAATGCATCACCAAATTGTTGACGACCCCACGCGTTATTCGTTCCCGGCGCATCGCAGTGAGATTCTAGCGAGCGCACGCGATCTCCACGGCTAAATATCGTGGCCATCTCGCTCACAATGATGCTAGAATGATGCAACAAACACTCCTACAATCAGAAAGAAATCGACTATCAACTTGTATTTTTACAAATCCTACCAGCAGGACCGATCACGTAATATTCATTAAAAAAGGTGCGTCCTACCGGAAGGACTAAAAGTCCTGCAGGCAGGACGCTGGACGATTTATCATTAAAGCATCTTGAGTCCGATGTGAAAAAGGGATAGCGCTATACATCATGTATAGCGCCATCTCACTCTTACCGAGGAGTTATGATGATTGTAAAACGTCATAGTCATAGAAATGCTGTGTTGTTTGGACAAATTTGTTGGTATTCCATGTAAAACTTGCTTTTGACAGCGGCTTTGCCCGCGTGAACGTAGAAAATTATCCCAAGGAAACTTATTCCCAGGATCAAAAGTATCACAAGTACCATCCTAAGACATATTCTACTCGGGTGCCTAATTTTATCAAAGTTCGTTCTTCCGTTTCAGCGTGATAGAGTTTGACAAACATACATACACATGCCTTCAATTTTTTTTTTCTAATAATACAGTTTGAGACAAGGTCTTTCTCAATATTTTTAACAAGTTGATCAATGAAAGAGATTTAAATATTATATTTAATGTCTTTGAGATCACTCAAGGATGGGGCTGTTTTTTATCAATGAAATATATTTTCTAATCAAGTAAAAAAGATTTGGATCACCCTTCACAAACGAGCAACCGATTTACCTCGTTATAATAAGGTCTGTTATTTTTATATATTTTTTATAATAAGGCTGTTGTTGGTTGCCAAATGAAGGCTTTAAAAGGGCACATCGATACGAGTACTTTTTTCCCCTCCCCCAGCTGGGGAGGTTATTTGAAAAACACTAACAACCTTGCAAGACTGGATTACTAACATCATAATCAACAACTTTTGTTCTATGACTTTTTACAAAACATAATTAATTTACCAAAAAGAAACTTTCAAGATTTCGTTATTCTATTTAACACATTTTAACTCTGTATTTTGCTATACCTACATACATCTGTATGATGCGACGCAAGCGCATCAAGCACCCCCACTGCCCGATCTCCCCCTCCGCTACTGTACTATCGCTTGCTTCGTATAAACTTCGTAATATTTAGAACGTTCAATTTAAATTTTTATTTTTGTATGAAAATTTGATGGACTAATATGATCAATTTTAAAAGTCATAGAACAAAAGTTGTTTTTTTTATGATGTTAATAACGTAGTCCTAAGGGGTTGCCAGTGCTTTACAAATAACTCTGTATAATAACAATAGGTCAGCACAATAATCATCATCAACGTTGCATCACTGCTTACCATCAGCAGGTGGGATCGCAGTCAAGGGATGGTTTACATTATTATTTGTATTTATCATTATTAGTATTTTTTGTATTTTTATGTGTTCTACTAACAACCTTACTAACTTTTGTTTTGTTAAAAATGTATGGACGAATGTCTGAAATAAAGATATATTATTATTATTTAAAAAAAAAATAGAAAATATAATATGGCCTTTGTCACTCTGTGATAAACAAGCATTTTAATGGTCAAAGCATTGAATAAAATCGGTTCAATAGTTTTTAGAGTTAGTTACCTTTTTTTCTCTTCTTCTTACCATGACATTTTAAACTGTCACCCTAATTAGCTCCATCCCTTTCACAGTTCAGTTTAGTTAGTCAAATGGATAAGGACCTCTGATCTTCATTCACTCAGGATAGCTAAAATAGTTAAGATATACTTCTTTAGTTTATTTTACGATTTTTTAGCATGTAGGTAATCCATATGAATACGAAACGTAAAATAATAGTCCGCTGACGTATTTTAACAACCCGACGTACGACGAGTATACGTTGTTGAAACCTCAACGGTCCGGACTAAGGGTTTTGTCTCGTCGTTCTAGGTGTATTTTTTTTATATCTGTTATAAACTAGTACTTGACTGCGATCCCGCCTGATGGTAAGCAGTGATGCAATCGTTGATGGTGAGGCGCACTAGTTTATTAAGAGCCTATTCACTCTAGCCTTGAAGACACCCAAATTTTTGCATTTTTATTATTTTTAAAGCCAAAAATTTCAAAAATAGTTGCTACGTGATACGACTATTTAAATACGGATTCATAATAGGAATGCTAAAAACTTCAATGGCCGCTCTGTTGCATTTCTGCTGTAGAGTATTGTTTTCGACAGTTTTAATTACAAACAGAAAATATTTTCGAGAGCTTAAATAACATATTTTTAATTTACAAACTTTTCGGGCCGTCAGACACAATGATTGAACATTCAATAGGAATGTAAAAATAAACGTACATATGCTTTATGTATCGTGTTATAATATTAGTTTTATTTTATTTTTTATTTTTTTATTTTAGTTTTATTGTACATAAAGAAAGTATCCTACTAATATTATAATCTGTACCGAGAGGACTGATTGGAAATAAAGAGAGGCGGAAAAAGAAAGCTTGAAAGGACTTGGGAGACATTTGCCCAGCAGTGGGACAGTAAGGGCTAGTAAAAAAATAAGGAAAGAAAAATGCAATTAATTTACGGGTAATAAATAACCTTACAAATTATAAATATTCCACATGGATACCTAAGGGTTGGAGTTAACATAAAGGAAGGGTTAGGGGTTGTATATTATTGTAAGGAAAAGTATTTAATTTTCCAAGATATGTATTGATTTAAAACTTGAAACATTCACTATCAGATAACAATAGAGATAACTGTCACAACAAATATTAACTCATCAAACATTAAAGTGCAAATCTTTAAAACAATAATGTAACACAACAAGCTCAATTTAACGACAACTGTTACAAAACAAACGGCTAATTATTTTCAATTAATCCTATTACTCTTTATAGCACTTTTATGGAGACCACTTTACTCCGACTGACCCAATTTAATTCAAGGGTAGTATGAACTTTTCATTTAAAGAAAATGCGCGTTATCTTTACTTGGTACTATGAAAAAAAAAACAAAAGTTGTTATAATTCTATCCCATTTATATTATTTTACTAGCTTAAGGAATCGGGATAAAAGGTAGCCTATGTTTTTTTCCATGTCAAAGGCTATATGCATGCCATATTTCATCCAAATCAGTTCAGCCGTTTTTGCGTGATTAAGTAACAAACATCCAAAAATCCAAACATCCACACTTTCACATTTATAACATTAGTTAGGATTAATAAAGAAACAACATACAAAAGGCTTCGATACTTTTTTTTACTTACAGATAGTTTTACTTAAAAATACCATCCTAAATAAATTCATCATCATCATTTCAGCCGATATACGTCCACTGTTGGACATAGGCCTCCCCCAAGTGTCGCCACAATGAACGATCCTGTGCGTCTCATTGGATTCCCGCAAGCTTCACCAGATCATCGGTCCACCTTGTAGGAGCGACAACACTGCGTCTTCCGGTACGCGGTCGTCACTCCAGAACCTTTCGGCCCCAACGGAAAAAATACAATTACCTTCCCAAATAAATAAAATACCAAGCCAAAGACACACAGGTCGTAACATTCCATTAAAATTCGTTTAGGACCTAAATAAAAATATTGTTTAATTATAAAATGTGCTCAAATTACAATAAGTATGTTTTTTTCTCAAACGCTGATAACATTATGAACTTTGAACAGCCAATCACATGCAAATAATCTTTTACGCAGTTAACGAAAACGATTAATGTCACTCTACATTATTATGCACACTCAAGTTTTGTTATCGATATAATTATTTCGATTTATCGCTTTTGAAATTCGATTTCGATTCAAATTAAATCGAAATGAATCGCATCGTGTCAATGCGCTCTCGATCAGTAAGTGTCAATGTACCTACTTATTCCAGCGAGTTCAGCCATTTCAGAGATTAGCCCGGACAAACAGACAGACAGACAAATATTGTAAAAAATGTTATTTTGGTGTATGTACCGTTTATACACCCCTACTTTTTAATTAGTACACAAAAAAAGGGGCTCTATCTGTTTTTGTACCCGTTACTGATCATATTTTTGTAGTCAAAAGTAGAAAAAACCGAAATCCTAAAATTGACCATGACAAGGTAAATTCATCATAGAATCAATCATACATAACAATTGCTAGTAGAAAATACTGCGGGCAGTGTTTTTCCTTAATAATTGTCACTTAATCATTCATTAATCAATAGCCTGCACAATATTTCCATAAATTGAGTGACATTTTAGGACATAAACCAACGCTAATAACTTTGCTGTTTATGAATATTATTTATTGAGATTTTACTTATAAAATAACAAGGGTTTTTCTAATAAACCCTTTAAGTATTTGTACTAATTAAAAATTTGTGGTGTATATTCATATGCATGTAGTAAAAAGCAGTTATTTCAATATTACAAACAGACACTCCAATTTTATTTATATGTATAGACGATGTATAGATTAATGGCAAATAGAGCCGATCTCGAATATTCTGCCAATGTCGAAAGTAAAATGAATATGCAAGTATGTATTTTCTATCTCATGGTGAAATGGCGTCAGCGACTATCGCAACCCAGTGTTGGGCACACCACAATTATGGCGCTCACGCCCCAGCCGCCGCCGGGATTCCGATCCCGATTATCGGCCACCGTAGGCGCGAGCTTGCTGACGCCGATCAATGGGTAGCTCGCTGTCCGACCGTCTGGTAACCGTCCGGACCAAGCCCAAGTCGTCGACGGCGCGTACTGTCCCCGCGCGCCCCAAGGAGTTGTCAACAACTGTAGGGGCCCAGCAGGGTCGAAGCCTACTGGGGCCAAGGTTATTTTTCCGAAAGGGAGGCACGGCCCCGATATGAAAGGCAATGAAGGAGCGGGGTGGGTTTTTTAGTCAGTAAGAGTCTGACACTATCTCCCGCTCCACCCAAGGGCGGGGGATGTCATCTGGATGATTTTTAAAAAGTATGTATATTCGTAACACAAGTAATTAATATGCTAGAAACGTAGAAATTATAGATGTAATCGTGTGGAGATAATCTGCTAAATTGCACCTATTTGATATGTACATAAATATTGTCTTATGTACAGAAGCAGATATGTAGCTGTCACTCTTGACATCTGTCAATTAACGCTAAGGGCGGGAAAAGGGAGGTAAAGCGTGTAACAGACTGGGACTCGTAATACGTTAGTATAATAATCACCTCACAATAGATAAAAATATTTTTTCAATACACTTACTCGAAAACCCACTCTTATCCCACCGCTTTTAGAGACGTAATAGACTGTTCTCCGCACTAGTGCAGACAAATGCACGTGCTCTCCCCCGCCACAATGCTATTACATTTATCGTATCAGGCTGGGCGCGCGTTGACTCCCACAAATCGCCGGTCAATCCCCGTTTATTAATTTCTTCACGTGTATCAAACGACTTTTTTCAATACACTTAGTATTGAAAAAAGTCGTTTGATACACGTGCAAATTTGTCACTGCAGCACTCGGCTCGTGCGAATTCCGCCTTGGTCGCGCTAACAAACTTTCTGCACTTGTATCAAAATGTAGGCACTACTTTTTTACTTTTTTCCAAAGAAATACACAAGTGAGGTCCAGAAACAAATTCAACATGATTGTTCTTCATTTACTCACTTTCACGTCAAACAGTGTCACATTTTCTGTTACTCTTGTCGTTGTCTTGTGGCTCATGTCTCACAATGTCACAGTTTGATATCATTAGAAACTGAGGCAACATCGACTCGACAGGATAATAGAATAATTAACTTAGTTTATGTTGACTTCGGATAAATCTAATATCAGGTATAGTATGCAGGGGCCCAGCCAGGTCGGGGCCAGGGTTATCCGAAAAGGAACTCGAGCCCCGGTATGAAGGCTAGAAGGAACGGGGTGGGCTTTTAGTCAGTAAGAGTCTGACACTATCTCCCGCTCCGCCCAAGAGCAGGGGTTGTCATTGGATGATTTTTCCCAACATAAAGAAAAGATATAGTCTCTGGGTAGGTAGGTATCTGATAGTACTATGAAAGGCTTTTTAGGGTTCCGCAGCACAAAAGGAAAAATTGGAACCCTTTTAGGATCGAGCCCAAGTCGTCGACGGCGCACACTGTTCCCGCGCGCCTCAAGGAGTTGCCAGCTACTGATAGTTCAGAAATCTAAATGAGGAAAAACCCAACAAACAAACATACCACGCAACATCCTAGCTTCATAATAAACAAGGGAAGCAATAAAAAATATTATGTAAAGCTCGATCCACCTCGTGAATCATGTAACGCGTAGTTTTTAATAACAACATCCATTCATTGGAACGTAGTTTATTTTGTTTACAATCTACTAACTTCTGCCAGCGGCTTTACTCCCGGCTCTTCCAGCGGTTTTTTTTTATGTATAAAATATCCCAAAGAAACATAGTCAGGGATTAAAAGTATCCTTTAGTGTTGGATACGGGACAAGTAAAACAACAGCTAGCCGGAAACGCACTGACGCTTTATTCTTTAAAAAATACACTTGCACGGGAGCGCGCGGGTGCGGGGTGCGGGGCGCTGCGCAGTGGCATTCGCGCAGACTTACGCGCATCGCTCGTCTATGCCTATGCATTACAAAGAGTATGTAATCACTACGTTCATGCATTATAGGTACCCAACATCTCCCAACCCTATTTCGAAGATACATAAAAATCTTAAATCTATTTAGAAGATACAATATTAGGTACTACATAAAATCTTCATTATTATTAGCTACACATAAAAATCTTAATATTATTAGTTACACATAAAAATCTTAATTATTATTGCCGAATGCGAGACTTCGGTAATCAACCCGTGGGAGCTGCCGCAATGACATTTGGGGACGCCTAGGCGGCGAGGGCGGTGTCGCTGGTGGCGTCGTACTAATAACCTGACTCCCCTCCCTCACATCGTCAGTTTGAGGTGCGGGTTGGAGACTCAGTGATGCCGCTGGTAACGTGATGTTGTCGTCATCGTCACTATAGTCTTCCACTTCATTGGCACTCCCAGATGTCCCATTTTGTTGTGCATTGGCGTAGCCCTTATATAAAACAATTTGGTTTTTATGTCTTTTAAACACATTTCCTGTTATAGGATCGTTAATTAAATAAAGAACTTTACCGATTTTGTCTCTTATTGTGCCTCTGCACCATTTGTATTTACCATTTAAACTAAACTTTTTGAACAGCACTTCATCGCCGTGTTTAAAACATTGTTTATTTTTGCCACCACTGTATTTACTCTGCAAACACTGCTTTGATTTTATTACACTGTCCAGTGACGCGTTTGAGGATGACGACAATGGTTTGGACGACAACAGATCTAACCTTGATCTCAGATTGTGCCCAAAAACTAATTGCGCCGGAGAGAACCCTGTGACAGAATGTATTGAGTTCCGGTAATCAAAAAGATATTTTAATAGTTTGACCCTTCTGTCCTTTTGGCTGTCACTCGATAGAATGCATGCTTTTATACCTCTCTTGGCGATCTTTACATAGCTTTCGGCCTGACCATTGCTCGCTGGATTATACGGCGGTGAAGTCACATGCTCAATCCCGTTAACTGAGCAAAAACGTTTAAAATCCTGTGACGTAAAAGCCGTGCCGTTGTCACTGACAATAGTATTTGGTAACCCAAACCTTGAAACAAACTCGTATAGTTTCTCTACTGCAGCTGCTGAGGTCGTTGTACCACACATATCGTAAACTTCCACCCATTTCGTGTACGCATCCACTACAATTAAATAATGCCTATTATCTAACGGACCCAAAAAATCGATGTGTACGCGGTGGAATGGTCGCGGTGGGTATTGCCAAGGGGCAAGCGGGGCCCGTGGGGGGGTAGGTCGTAAATGAATGCAAACACTACACGAGTTGATCATCGTTTCAATTTCCTTATCAATACCCGGAAACCAAAACCTAGAACGAGCTTCGGCTTTTGTTTTTACGATTCCCAGGTGAGAAGTGTGAAGTTCATTCAATATTTTAGTTTTTAAAACTTCGGGTAAAACTATTTTATGCCCTCTCATAATACATCCGTCCTCATATGATAGCTGATTCCTACACGCGTGGAACGGTTTTAATTTTACGTCCGATAAGCTTCTAGGCCATCCCTTGTTGAGGAAATTAACCACCTTCGTCAAGATAACATCTCGGCCGGTTTCCTTACGAAGTTCGTCCCGCGTTACTGGCATGTGACCGTCTATCACGAAGTGAACATACGAAGCGCGGTCAATGGGAGCAGCGGCGGCAGCCGCGTGCTGTGCGTTTTTCCCGCCCTCTCGGTTCGAGGTCATTGACCCTTTATCAACATCGTCGGGTAAACTCGCGCGGGATAAATAATCTGCACTGTTTTTCTCACTACGTACGTATTCTATTGAATAATTATAAGCACTGAGGAACAAAGCGTATCTTTGTAATCGGTTAGCCGAAACTTCCGGTATACCTTTGTGTGGTCCAAAAATCGAAATTAATGGCTTGTGGTCTGTGCGAAGGATAAACGGGTCTGACTTACCGTACAAATACTGATGAAACCGTCGAATTCCGAAAATAATGGCCGTAGCTTCTTTCTGAATTTGTGAATACCGCTTCTCAGCTGAGTTTAAAGTGCGGGATGCAAACGAAATAGGACGCTCACATTCGTCTTTATCGATTTGTGATAATATCGCACCTAACCCGTTAGGTGAAGCGTCCACTGTGAGAATTAACTTTGCAGATGGGTTGAAATGTGTTAAAACTTGATCCGACGTTAAATGTTTTTTAATTTCGATAAATGCTTTTTGATGTTCGTCAGACCAATGCCATTTAACATCCTTTCTCAGAAGATCATATAAGGGACTAAGGATTTCGGACGCCTTAGGTACGAAATTACGGTAGTAGTTCACTAACCCCAAAAATGATTGAAGTTTGCCTACATCCGTGGGTACTGGAGCTTTTTCAATGGCTAAAACTTTTTCTGAAGATTTTTTTAACCCGTCTTTATTTATTACGTAACCCAAATAACTGATTTCGTTCTTGAAGAATTCACACTTTTCTCTTTGCAAGGTTAAGCCTGCATCTTGCAGCCTCTGTAACACTTCCGTTAACCTTTGTAAATGCAACCCCGGGCTATCAGCTGTTATAAGTATATCATCTAATAGGCATAACACGCCATCTATACCGGACATTAAGTTTTCCATGGCACGTTGAAAAATAGACGGCGCGCTGGTTAGGCCAAAAACCATGCGCGTATACTGAAATAACCCGCGATGAGTGTTAATGCATGTAATTTTTTGTGAATTTTCATCTAAAACGAATTGGTTATAGGCCATGGACATGTCTAACTTTGAAAACTGTTTCCCTCCGTGTAATTTTGAAAACAATTCATGAACCGTGGGCAGCGGGTATTGTTCTACGACCAATTGTTTATTTATTGTAACCGAATAGTCTGCACACAGCCTAACACTTCCATTGCGTTTTAACACTGGCACTATGGGTGAAGCATACTCTGAGTGATCAACTTGTTTTAGTATCCCTAGGTTTACTAGACGGACGATTTCGTCATCCACCTTGTCTCGCAATGCAAACGCGATAGGGCGAGCCTTAAAAAATATTGGTTTTGCGTCGTCTTTTAAACGTAATTTAACCTCGAATTTATTAAACCTACCTAATTTATCTGAAAAGACGTCACTAAACCTATTTTGTAATTCATCAACTGTTTTCGCTTCATTACTTATGAAATTACATGGAGCTAATTTTAAATTAAATATGGATAAAAAATCTCTACCGAGCAATGGCGGGCCTTCGCTGCGTACCACGTAAACATCGAGTGTGTGTGTACTCTGCCTATATGTGACGGGCAGGCGAACTATGCCGAGACACACGATACTGCTACCTGTGTAGGTAAATAGTTTTTTCTTAGGTGGTGTTATAGGCAAACTACCAAAACAATTTCTGTATAAACTATCGGAAATCACTGTTACTGCTGATCCACTATCAACCTCAAATTTTAATTGCGAACCATTTATTAACACCATTTCTGTCATAGGTTCTCCCCGCCGTGATGCGATGTTACAACAAAAAGCCTTACCATCATCATCCTCCTCACTCGCGTCACTGGTCACAACATGCTTAACTTTACACATTCTACGTAAGTGACCTTTTGTGTTGCACTTTCGACATTTAAAATTCGCGAATCGGCATTGAGCAGATGTGTGGTTCGCTCGGCCGCACACGGAACACTTTTCTTTTACCGGGTCCTTCTCGAGAGCTGCACTTTTACTCTGCACCTTGAACACTGAATTTTCTTGGTGAACGGTCGACACAATCGACGTTGAAACGCCGGCCGCGGCACTTGCTCGCGCGCACCGGATGCTCTGCGCCAACTCCACTGCCTTCGCTAGGGTCAAGGTGTCGGTGTCCCTCGTGAACAGTTTGTCCCTTTCAGGACCCGCCGACATGCCCATCACGAACCGATCTCTGAGGGCCTCCTCTACGTTGGCGAACTTGCAATATTTAGTGAGACCACGCAGGCGTGCTGCCCACTGCGCATGCGTCTCACCAGCTTGTTGCGTTGCCGCGTAAAATGCGTAACGTTCTCCGAAACCGCACCGTTTCGGAGAAAAATGGGTGTCCAGGAGTTCATATATGTCCTCTATTGGCACCTCCTCCAGTTGCTTTGGCAAAGCTAAGTCTGCTGCGAGCTGATAGGTCCCGTCTGCGAGTGCGCTCAGCAAAATGGCGCGCTTTCTTGAAGCCGTTGGGTCGTTTAACTCCGTAATCTCGTTTGCCACGAACCACTGCCGCAGGCGACTTTTATATGCCTTCCATTCGTGCACTGTGTGGTCAAAATTACCTAATATCCCGAAGTTAACCTGAGCCATTGTGATTAGCGTGGGTTGGTCTCGTCGCCACTGTTAGATACGGGACAAGTAAAACAACAGCTAGCCGGAAACGCACTGACGCTTTATTCTTTAAAAAATACACTTGCACGGGAGCGCGCGGGTGCGGGGTGCGGGGCGCTGCGCAGTGGCATTCGCGCAGACTTACGCGCATCGCTCGTCTATGCCTATGCATTACAAAGAGTATGTAATCACTACGTTCATGCATTATAGGTACCCAACATTTAGGCTATTCCAAGACATGGTCTACCGAATCCGTACTGCAGTTTGAGCGTAAAGAGTTACAAACATACGCACACACATGCAAAATAAGTACAATTGCCGACACGGATCTTGAGCGCTGCTTCAAGTTGCGCAGAAGTCAAATATTCAGTCTCTTTAGTGGTGCGAAGTGAGACGCGGGAGCGGGGAGTGTCAGTGATTGGCTCGCCGCGCCATCGCGTCATAGACTTCACTCATGATTCGTTCCCTGTTTTGCTGCATGTATGTAACAACGACGACGATTGGCTCGCCAATGCATGGAATGTGCAAAGCGATCCCCTCTCTGACGCCAAACGCTCAAGGTCCGTTTCGGCAATTGTAATATTAGTGTGATAAAATGTAGGTAGGTTGATGTATCTGGGGGCATGGTAGTAACCGCGCCAAGGCGAGCAAAAAAAACGGCACGGCCGTACCATCCTTTTTTCGAAACAGTTCAGGCTAGTTGTTTTTAAGACAGTCTGAACAAAAATTTAAATTGAGAAAGAGATCAATCGTCGAGTCTGACTCGGTTAGGCAGCGTTCGGGAAACGACCAAATTTTATTTTAAGTTATTAACGCAAAATTTTGCAAAATGTGAAAAAGGCATTGTGATAAAATGGCCTTTAGAGAATTATTAATTCATTCTGCGAAAACAACATTTTGCGAAAACGTTATGGTAAAGTGGCATTTTACGACCAGTACATATTTTGCGAATAAGCCGCTCAACTAGTGACCGTTTTTTACAAAAAAACAACAAAAGTACATTACACAATGTATTAGCCTGTGGGTCGACTCGTCTGTAATTGGCGAAATTGTATAGTAATGGGACTTAAAACGTCCACGATACACCCTTTTACGGACATGAGAGACGTTATGTTGATATTGGGTTACTGAGAGGCTGATAAAGCTAAGCTGCTACTTTGAAGTTTGAAAATACAAGCATTTATGGCCGTTTCGAGTTTTCGAAACGCTTAATACCGGTTTTTTTATTAAGGTAGGAATTCATCTAATAACATCTCCCGCCTTTTTGTACCAGACTTTTACTGATTAAAACCGTTCTTTGCCTTCGTTCCAGGGATTCTCTTTAGTACAACCCATGGCCCGGCTTCGAGCCTACTGGGCACTTACGGTTGCTGACATCTCCTTATGGCGCGCGTGGAACACTACGCGCCGTCAGTGACTTCGGCTCTGTCCGAACGTTTACTGGACGGTCGGACGGCGAGCTACTCATTGCTCGCCGTATTTGGCGATGCATGGGGAGGAAAAATTCCTGAAGTGGACGTCTTTTGTTTGAAAGTGAATTATGACAAGTGAAGGACCGTAAGTCTTCTTAGGCCCCGCATGATCTAGTGTCATGTATGTTTTAGCTTCATCCAGTCGTAGGGTTAACTGCGAACGTCCATCGACTATACCATTCCACAATACTTTTATCTACTGCAAACGCGTACATTCGGAAAATCCATCGTAAAAAATACAATGATAGAAATACAATCGCTTTATTTCTGATATTGCTCAAATTTTATTGTACCGACTGAAAATAAAACGAGGCGAAAAATAAATCTAACGTGTTGTGTATTCATTTTCTGGTGCGCTACGTAAAGCTTTTACACAAGTTCGACGCAATGCACGAGTCTCTAAAAACATAGTATGACCAATATAGATCAGGGTTTTTCAAAGTGAGTTTTGTGAAATATACGTAAAGGTGGCTGACAAGCGCGTGTGACACACGCATTATGGCTCAATTCTAAAATCTAATAAACTTTATATAAATAAATAAATAAAATACATAAAGTTGATTAAACTTTATGTATGTTATTTATTTATGTCTCATATTACTTTTTATTACAATAAAAACCTTTTAATACTTTGCTCTAATACCCAGGAGGAACACGCCTCAGTTAGAGGTGCGTAGTCTTTTGAAAACTTTAACAGGGGTACATAGCTGGTAAATGGCCATAAGTTAGAGAAACTTTGATACAGATAGAATTTGAATTAGTTGAGTTATAATGTTAAAGTTGTGGAAAGTCATTATATAAATTAGTATTTAATCTGAAGTAGACCCGTAGTTGGTGATAATACTTTCACATTTTAATCTAGTTACCAGGGTAACAGAGTTGAAGGAGAGTTCTTTTTTAAGATTGGAAATGCCCGCTCTAGAGCAGAGCGAGAGGGTGACTAACTAAAACCCACCATATTCCTTCGTTAGCCCAAGCGTGCTAGGGCTATGGTTATTCTTAAAACGTCCCTCCAGCTCTAGCAGGCATCGGTTCTGGTTTAGCCTTTTCTAGATGGTCGGACAGCGACCTATTCATTGCTCGTCGTCCGCCAGCCCGCACCTATGGTGGCCGGAAATCGACGTACGACTCCCGACGCCAGGGGTGTCTTCTGAAGCAGAGTTTTAAAAAGATACATCGAGTGATGTATCTAAATAGCTACCAAACATAATATATAATTTTGAAGTACGTGAGATGCAATTTTAAAGTGCAGTAGTTATTAATCTTATTAAACAATACAATATCTTTCTGTTTGAATGTAGTCATCACAGTTGTAAAAACTAATATGATAGACAGACATTGTATCATCAAAAGGTAGGCATCACATTCTGCTATTTATGGCGTGCAAATTGAACCAATAAATTACCTACTAATGGCTTATAGGCTATTTAATTTTATTACCAGGTACCATTAGCTTGTAGGAAACACACCTATTCACTACTATCATTCCTGTATAACACTTAAACAAGTATTCAATGAAAATATTTTTTTCATAGCAATCTTTTAGGGTGCTGTATAGTCCAAAAGCTCAAACATGACATAACTATTGCGCTTACAACTGAGTTCCTATGGCCATCTTCCAGCTCCATCAGACCTGAGTTACCATCCAGCACCTAAGTACTCATCAAATCGGATCAAACGAGTCCAAAATCGATGCGGGTGTGTCGTTTAACTACCTAGTTCCTATGGCCACCTTCCGGCTCCACCATCAGATCAATTCTATCTCATAATAATAATAATTTTGCATTATCATCTGATTCAATCGGTAACCGGGAAGTAGATCTTTAATTTGCTAGATTTGATTACAAATAAACAAACATCGAGACAGGTGAAACTAAATTAAAGCTTGTAATAGAATTAAACCTTTTTTTTGGTGGGGAAAATCATCCAATGACAACCCCCGCTCTTGGGCGGAGCAGGGGACAGTGTCAGACTCTTACTAACTAAAAAACCCACCCCGTTTCTTCAAGCTTCCATACCGGGGCTCGAGTTCCCTTTCGGATAACCCTGGCCCCAGTAGGCTTCGACCCGGCTGGGCCCCTGCTGTTGCAGACAACTCCTTGAGGCGCGCGGGAACAGAATTAAATCTCAAAAATCAAATATGTACAAGTATGTCCACGTTATAAAGACGGTAGCACAGTTAAAACTACAAAATGGAAAGGGCCAAAAGGAAGAGAAGAGTAGGTCGACCGAAGAGAGGGTGGGCTGACGATTTACTTAAAGCAGTAGGAAATGATTGGCAGGATATTGCAAGTGACAGTCCGGTACTGTCCGGACCGGGCCCAAGTCATCGACGGCGCGTACTGTTTCACGCGCATCCCAATGAGATGTTAGCAAAATCGTAGAAGCTCAACAGAGTCGAAGCCTGCCGGGGCCATGGGTTGTGTGAAAGAGAACCCCAGGGCCCTGGAACGAAGGCAAAGAAGAAACATAGGAGTCGGTTTTAGTCAGTAAAAGTCTGACAAGCCCTCTCGCTCCGCTCAAGAGCGGGAGAAGTCATTTGATGATTTTGCACAAAAAATGCCATTCTACAGCTAACACTAAAAGTGTAAAACTAGAATATATGTCTATCTACTTACCTAGTTGGCATAATATTTTTTTTATTGATATAAACTAGTGCTTAGCTGCGATCCCACCAGATGGTAAGCAGTGATACAATCGTTGATGGTCAGGCGCACTAGTTTATTAAAAGCCTATTCACTCTAGCCTTGAAGACATCCAAATTATAATCGGACGTGAAGACCGCAGCAGGCAAATTGTTCCAGTCTTTCGATGTACGCGGTATAATTGTGATTACGTAACGTAGGTAATTAATTTTATGCTGTCACAAACTGTTCGTGCTTCAACAGAACAAACTCTATTTACATTACAAAGAGAACTGAATTTAAACTCATTGTTTTTTTATAACTCTGAATAAGACATTTTGTCTTCTGTTTTATTGTTTGTGTGCCACTAAAGCCATTGTTTTCTAAGTAAGCTTCTGAAGTTGCCGTTCGTACGACTAGAGATGGGTAAATAATGACCCAATTCTTCTCAATTGGGCAAAAACTTGTTAATTTGTATTTAAACCCGATTTTAACCCATAATCACCAACTTTCTGGTTGATAATGAGAATTGTACTTAAACTTTTAAAAATAATAATAATATAATATAATATTACACAACTATCACACAGCGCCGTCTAGTCCCAAGCTAAGCAGAGCTTGTGTTATGGGTACTAGACAACTGATAAACATACTTATATATTTCTAAATACATACATATTATAGAAAAATAAATTACACCCAGACACAGAACAAATGATCGTGCTGATCGCACAAACATTTGTCCTGGGTGGGAATTGACACCCGACCTCCGGCATAGCAGTCAGTGTCACTAACCACTAGACCAACAGGCCTGTCAATAAAACTATACCACACCACAATCACCACCACACCTATACAAATGTCGGTCCTACGAAATAAAGAAGCGCCCACAACCCAATGGCAGCATTGCCACGTTTTGGAAAGCCGAGCAAGAAAAGTCCAGCCCTTGGTCGAAATGTTAAGTGGTCTATACATACATATCAACTTTCCCCTATTATCGATAGGGGGTTTACAGTAACGCGTACATATTTTTCATTAAATTCTCCCAAGTCCCCGTAATCGATAAGATACCATACACATACCTATTGCATTAGATTAGATTCAGGATGTCGCCAGAAGCGTCCGGAATGTTTTAATACTTTGGCTAAGTATCCAAACCACGCTGACTTGAACCTTGAACGCCCACACGTCCACATAACTATGAATACAACTTTGAAATATAAAAAAACGTAATTTTTTTGCGCTACGGAAAGAGACGCCCCAGGCTTTGGTAGGCTATATCCGGCCACCGTGTACGCGAGCTTGCGGACGACGAGTAATGGTTAGCTCGCAGTCTGCCCGTCCGGTACGGACTAGGTCCGAGTCGACGGCGCACAGTGTTCCACCCGATAATCACAACAAAACCATTCACCCAATCAAGCGCATCTATTCTGAAGTTATGCGTGTACATACATTTCAGCATTTATTTTATTTAAACAAGCGACCCGTATCGGCTTCTGAATTTTCACATTTTTTACTTTCTATACTATAATATAATATGCGTAACTGCATGAAAATCCGTTTAGTAGTTCTGAGTTTATCGATATTAATACAGCAAGACAGACACGGACAAGGGGACTGTGTTTTATAATATGCAACAATATATATACACTAGACTAAAAACTAAGTAATTTTTTTAAATGAGATTGGGCACTTATAGATTCACTTTTTAACGTGTATGGCCGTTTGAGTTAATGTACAATTCGTAACTATTATTTTTATTGATTTTTTACTTAAATTCGTAGAAATCATTTGTGGGGTTTCTATTTCCAATTTAATATTTTACTATTTATTTATTTATTTAAGGACCACCAACGAGTGTTACAAAATAAAAAAAACTTAAGAAATTGAAATCGGTACAAGTAACCTGGTCCTATAATGAACACTCAATTATAGGCAACCACAGCTTAAACATAAATGAGTGAGCATGGCTTTAAATAATTATGAAAATATTAGATAATAAAAGTAATGTCAAAATTAAACTTGATTACAATACTTATGTCAAACTAATTATAATAGAATTGGAATTAATACATTACGGATAAATTAAATTAAAATTAAATAAAATTAAATTAAATAAAATGTCCTGAAATAGATTACATTACATAAATTCAAAATTAAAATCCTAGATAATCGTATTTGATTCAAGCAATCCAAGTAAGTTAATTAAAACTTACTTAGACTATTTAAATCAAAACACGATTACTTAAATTAAATTAAATGAGAGTAATAATCAATTATATTGTTGGAGTGATAAATCAAAGGTATTCCGCCTGAAAGTATTTATACAATTTTCTTTTAAATGAGTTCAGAGTGTCGTGATTTATGTCTATGTCAGCTTTGCGGCATATAGCGTTGTACAGTTTGGTAGCCCGTACAAGGGGAGAGTTGTCACCCAGGTTCGTTTTACGCGGAACTTGTTTGAATAAGTTGTACGTATGGGATCGTGGTAATCTAATAGGGACATTAATGGTCACACTTAACAGTAGGTCAGTATTTGACTTGGAAGACATCACTTTATAAAGAAAACAAAGATCCTGAACTTTTCTACGATTGGTGAGGCTTTGAAACTTATAGTACACCATACGGTCTTTATAAGATCTCAGTTTATTCGCGGTTTTGTCCCGAAAGGCTAAATGACACAAAAATCTTCTTTGTACCCGCTCAATACGCTGATTATGAATATTGTAATAAGGTGACCATACCTGTGAGCAGTATTCTAAATTGCTACGGACCAGCGTCTCATATAGAATAATTTTGGTTTTTGGGTTGTTAAATGGCTTGGAGGCCCTTAATACAAAGCCTAGCATTTTGTTAGCATTAGCTATTATTTTGTCTAAATGAGCATTGTAACTCAATTTACCATCCATTACTACTCCCAGGTCCCGGATACTATCAACTTCCCTAAGCATTTTACCTGAGATAGTATATTTGGTGTTATGAGCTTTCTTATTTCGACAAAATTTGATATGCACACATTTGTCAAAATTTAGGCTCATCCTATTGTTGTTACACCACTCTACCAGTCTATCCAAGTCAGCCTGTAGCAGATGCGAGTCTTCTATAGACTTTATAGGCAAGGTCAGTTTGAGATCATCCGCAAATAAATAAGATTGAGCATGCTGAAAACAGTCTATTATGCTATTAATGAAAACATTGAACAACAATGGTCCCAGGTGGGAGCCCTGTGGCACCCCAGAGGTCACACAGAAGTCTTCAGATCTCATCCCATTCAAAATAACAAATGATACACGATCACTAAGGTAAGAATAAAACCATTTCAGTAGTGGACCATAGATTCCATAATTCTCAAGTTTTTGCAATAAAAGTTGGTGGTCCACTTTGTCGAACGCTTTACTGAAATCAGTGTAAACTGCCTCAACCTGAATCCGTTGGTCCACAAAATTGATAACATTCTCAGAAAAAGCTACCAAGTTGGAGTGTGTTGATCTACCCCGCATGAAACCGTGCTGGTTGCCTGCTATGTGATTTTGTAAGTGGTTATACAGAAAAGGATATACCAAAAGCTCGAAAACCTTAGGAATAAATTGATATGATCGAAATTGGTCTGTAGTTTTTTATGTCATCCTTACAACCGTTTTTAAAAACAGGGACTATTTTAGATTTCTTCCACTCGGACGGGAAACAACCGGATTTAAGAGAGCGATTAAATAGAAGAGTTAAAGGTCTGGAGAAAGACGTAGAACATCTAGCAAGTAGAATAGGGGGAAGCCCATCAGGACCTGGTCCTTTGTGTATGTCCAGACACTTTAATCCTCTAGCAACCACATCCTCTGTCAGCGATATGCAACCCAAAACATTTAAATCTACGGAGCCCAATACACTCTCCAAATAGCTTGCTTATTTATTTCGTTAAAAAGCAATTTCTGGGCAAAAATAAAACAATTAGGGTATCGATAATGTTATAACGCCGTATTCGATTGACGTTTCACAACACTATTCGATGAAATGTCAAACAAAATCGAGTTTTCTGTTTATCGTGTTAACTGACGGCAAGCATTTACTTACGACATCGAGCGATTTGACTCTTTTTGTTTGTGCGAAGTGATTTGTTAAAACGTTTTTACGTCCATGGTGATTTAATCTAGACTTAAAATAATATAAAACGCTGTGTAACTGTTCTCTTTTATTTAGCACATCCACTGCCTGGCCGCCAAATCAGCGTTTTAATACAAATTATTTTAAGATGTACAGGTCGCGCGATGAATCAAGATCGCTCGGCAAAAGTGGAAGGGGCATGCGCAGTATTCAATTCTACGGTCTATTTGGCGACGTACGGGCGGGTGTGCGCCGACGGCGACACGTCATTGGTAGATAGAATCGCTCTTCAATTCCCGCGTTGCGTTCTCGCCTCTCATTGGATACTGTTGTACTTGGGTACTGTTGCGTACAGCTTGTGTTATCGTAATAGTAATACGTAGTCGTAAAAAAAAATGGTTAAAAATAAAGTTTTAAAACGGCTAGCCAGAAAAATGGTTTACGACGTGAATTATTACGTTAAAGAAAGAAACTAACGAAATTATTTTTTTTTAATTTTATGTTTTATTTCATAATTTTTAATTTTTTGAATTTACCTACTTACAAGATAAATTACAGTCAAAAACTAGTGTTATTATAAGTTATGTTACTAAGGTTCAAACATACGAAATTAAAAATAAAATCCTAACATACTAAGAATTTCTGTGCGCAATTGTACACATGCGCCGATTACCCCCACTACTTTCACCGAGCGATCTTGATTCACCGCGCGACCTGTAACATAACCTCAATACCTACTCAACTTTTTTTTTCAAAAACTCTACAATATATCATTTTGAATTTAATCTTGTTTTAAAGCATGATACTACCTTTTTTTAATGTCTAATTTTCACTACTATACAGTGTCAAAACTTGCGCAACCAAGTGTCTTAGTAACTTGCCCAATCTCCTTTAATTATTTAGTGGTCTAAAACTATCTTCTCATTATTGCCTTTCTAATGAAATGGTTTGAGGCATATCGATTAGACGGTTTCAAAATCTTTAATAGACATAGGTAGAAACATTTTCTGTGTTTTATTTTTTCAATATAGATAGCGTTACTTATCGGGTTCAATTGTATTTTAAAATAATCCAGGGTCCCACTAAAATAAAAACGCAACATCGAAATCGGTCAAGCAGTTTAGGAGGAGTTAGGTGACAAACACATGTACAGTTCAATTACAGCAACAGTTAAAGGAATCGCTTAAAATTTTCTTAGTAACGGACCTGTTATCTATGTGAGTACCATAAAGACATAACCGTACTCTATAGTCAATGGTTATCAATCTAAATTGCCATCGCCCACGTGACAATGTCGTGTCGATATATTAAAATGTCGCCGAATGATATGAAGAGCCGTAAGAGCCTACTAATCGCACTAATAATAGAAAGGCGAAAGTTTGTAAGTATGTTTGTGTGTATGTTTGTTACTCATTCATGTTCAAACGGTTGAACGGAATTGGATGCAAGTTTGCATACGAGTAGACCATCCCCTGGTATTGGACATAGGGTACTTTTTATTCTACCCTCATCAAACTTCTCCCGCTCTGAGTGAAGTGAAAAAGAGTGTCAGATTTATTTATTTATTACTTTACTAGCTTTTGCCCGCGGCTTCGCCCGTGTGGCATTAGGTACTTAAGGAATCGGGATAAAAGGTAACCTATGTTCTTTTTTCATGTCAAAGGCCATCATCCAAATTCGCATGCCAAATTTCATCCAAATTCGTTCAGCCGTTTTTGCGTGATTAAGTAACAAACATCCAAACATCCACACTTTCACATTTATAATATTAGTTAGTTTTGCACACCTTATTTATTACTTTATTGCACACCTTAGCTCATTAAAGGACAAACATTTACAAAAAGAATAAGTGCATTATAGGCGGTCTTATTGCGCAGGGCAATTTCTACCAGACAACCTTTGGATGGACTGAACGAGAAGAAAAGATTTGGGGTTGTCAGTGTACAACAACATAAATAGTGTATGTATTTATATATATAATACAATAGAATACATAAATAAATTACCAAAAATAAACTAATAAATATTAAAATATACATTAGGGAAAGGATAAGACAAATTAAAGTGACAGGTAGTGCTCCTTCACCATTCATCAGATTTTTACTGATTGAAACCCTTTGAGTTTCAGGGTCACGGTAACTCTCTCGAACAATCCTGTGGAGAGTACGTTCCCTTAGCATAATTTTCGACACTCAGGTGAAGCCACTAGCAGAAGCTAGTACACCATATTTTTACCGTATCCTACTACTGCAATTCTAAACTAAACTTGTTTGTTGGTTGTTAAAGATAATAATTTGAAGAAATGATTCAATTAGCCACCTAAAATCTTTTACCGTCTATAATTATCCCGGAAATCGTTACGGCATCACAGAACTGCTACCACGAACTGTTACCACGGGAGCGACGCCGCGGCAAAAGCTTGTGTTAAATATCTGCAATACTTGCCCACCAGATATTGCATGCAATTTAGTTGGAAAATTAATAAACCCTGTCCATAACTTTTGTTATCGAACGCAGGCTGTTCATTTGAAGCAGTGTTGTTTATGAAACTTAATTGGAAAAAAATATGGATTTTTTTAATTTATTTTATTACCAGCTTTTTTTAGGTTGAAAAATCATCCAATGACATTTCCCACTCTTAGGCGAAGAGAAAGTGTACGTCATTCACTCCTGTTCCTTCGTTGCCATTCATACCAGGGCCGAGCTTTCCTTTCAGAAGCTGACCCGGCGAACTTCGTACCTCATAACAGTCAATGAATGTATATATACATATCTTTCGATATAGTCAACCGATTTCAATAAAACTAACCCTAACTAATATATCAAGTTACACACAATTTCAATGTATAAAAGTTATCTACATCGATTTCGTGCATTTTTCGTGATACGCGCATAACTAAACACTTCTTCAGATTCATTATATGTAAAGTTTTTTATCCACAATCATAAATATTTGCACGCACACCACAATTATGGCGGTATATCCCCTATTTGAGGCGTGGCTGGAAAGACCTCACGGCATCCTCACCTTCCGCATGACTCAAGTTCTCACCGGACATGGTAAGTTCGGGAGGTTCCTGCACTGAATTCGTACGGTAGTGACGCCCGGATGTCGCCACTGTGCAGAACGCCCGGAGGACACGGTGGAACACACAGTGGAGGTGTGCGCCGCTTGGGCAGAGCATCACCGTGCCCTCGTAGAGGCGATCGGCAGCGGCGGTCTCTCGCGCCGGGCCTTGGTACAGGATATGGTCCGAAGCGAATCCGTTTAAAATTAAGTAAGTTAGAATTTTTTTAAATCTGGTAAAAGAGGAATCTGTCAAGTAACAGGAAAAGGTCAAACTACTCATGTATCCCTTTACATAATATTTTAGACTCTCAATTGGCTCTACCCAGAGCGAGAAAAAAAAAAAAACAAACCAGTAAAGGTCAGATATAAAGTTTCCAAAGCCATTGCCCATACTCAGATATATCCGGGTCTCCTTAGATTACAGCATGACCTCCCCGAAGTAACACGACCTCTGCAAACCAGGGATATTGATGTCGGTTGACAGGATGAATGATTGTTTACATACATTTGAGGGGTGACCAAATGGTTTCAAACCAACGTCCTAACCAAGGTGACCTTGGTAGTTTCAATCCATGTAGAAAGCAGTTGTAAACCATGACCTTCAACGCCCTTGGTTAGGAGGCGCGTTTTCTCAACTACCTAACGTTGGTGCTTGGTTTGCATCCATGTAGACGCAACACAAACCAAACAAATAAACCAAGGTCACCTTGGTTGGAACGCTAGTTTGCAACTGTGTGGTCACCCCATTACTAAAAATATACGTAAAAAAAGTAAAGGACAGTCACCTCCACTTTCTTGGGTATTGTTACAATGAAATAGAAAACATGGGGTCATTAATAAATTCATACTATGACAATAATTTTCAATTTTATAATCAAACTAGTTTCTGTCAGCGGCTTCTGCAGCGTGAAAGTATATTTCTCCATACAAACTTTGGACCCCCCTTTTACTTTATTAGGGGATTTTTATTTTTTGTGTACATTATAACGGAAACTCTGTCCAAAGTTGATGAGTCAGAGAGTGAATTAGGACTATGCTTTTTATATACATACGAATTAATGAAAAAATGCTACGCTGCGTGTCGCGGATTCCATTCCCGCGTGGGACAAATATTTATGTTTAGCCTACAGATTTATTTATTTATTTACATCTATATTTACAGTCCTTAAAACCTAATGCGACAGTGCAGCTAACAACTATACTTAACCCTAAACATACATTTATGATAAAATCTAAATATATATATATATATATATATAATCTATTAAAAACAAAACTTAAACATAAATAATACTTACATTGTCTTACACATAACTATTTAATAAAACTCATGCGAATTCACTCAAAGTGCACGAGAATACATCCAGTCGCTCACGAACTTCATTCACAATACGAATTGTTCTGGTGAGTGGTGTTTTCACCAACAGGTTGGTTCTGGCTAGTTGCTAGTTCTGGCTAGCTACTTGTTCCGAGTCTGGGTGTCTTGTTTAAGCGAGTTAACATGTTTGTGAACGCATCCACAAAACAGGAGTAATACGTAAATATGGACAGCGAGCCTATTTCTAACCACTACGAACAAATTTACACTTCCTGCTCGTATTAAGAAATTCTAAATGAAAAAACCCAATTAGAACTTCGCCATCAAACTCGGGACCGCTGGAATTTTTTACTTTACATTTAAATAGGGACGTAACTGGCAAAACTCTTGATAACGTATTTGAGTATAAAGATTCAAAAATTATAAGACTGTGTAAAGTTGAAACTTAAAATTTTGAAACAACTATATTTTGAAACAACTATACAAGAGGAGAAAGTTTATCATTGCGACTGAGACGGAATTCGCTCGAGGTGCAGGCGAGGGAGTTATGGAACCGAGGACTGCAGTGACTTTCTACGTGCATTGTAGCAGGTTAGTTAGCAGCGCAGTAGGTAGTATTCAAAGCTCCGCACTCCACAGATCAGTAATCAGTAACGCGATCGAAACGTTTACCGCGTTTGGCTCTCTGATTGGTTAAGAGCTTGGATGGGACCAATCGGAGTGTTGAACGTCATATACGTGTCAATCGCGTTAACGTGAAACAAACTCGCACTAGACACTCTGACCTACGATTTGACCCTGTTACCTCTAAGAAGGCGTAACTTCGCAATACAAACATAACCATGAAAGATTTGACACCTCTATCAATCATATCGTCTACTAGCCCTTCCCCGCTTCGCCCTCGCTCATAAAATATATGCTATGTCACTCAAGAATAAAGTAGCTTCCTAACGGTGAAAAAATTTTTGCAATCGAACCAGTACTTTCAGAAAGTTTGGGAGGGTTCCTGCAACGGATTCGTGCGAAAGTGACGCCTGGGTGTCGCCACTGTGCGGAACGCCCGGAGGACACAGTGGACCACACAGTGGAGGTGTGCCCCGCTTGGGCAGAGCATCGCCGTGCTCTCGTGGGGGCGATCGGCGACGGCGATCTCTCGCGCCAGGCCTTGGTACAAGCCATGGTCCGGAGCGAGGAGGAGTAGCAGGCGGTCGCATCCTTCTACGAAGCAGTAATGCCAGCAAAGGAGGAGGCCGAGCGCATCAGGCAACGGCGCTTACAGTGCCCCAGCCGCCGCCGGGATTCCGATCCCGATTTCCAGCCACTGTAGGCGCGGACTTGCGGACGGCGAGCAATGGGTAGCTCGCTGTCCGACCGTCCGGTAACTGTCCGGTCCGTGTCGTCGACGGCGCGCACTGTTGAAATGTGGTCGAAGCCTACTGGGGCCTAGGTTATCCGAAAGAGAAGTTCGGCCCCAGTACGAAAGGCAAGAAGTAACGGGGTGGGTTTTTTAGTCAGTAAGAGTCTGACACTATCTCCCGCTCCGCCCAAGGGCGGGGGATGTCATTTGGATGATTTTTACCCACTATTTATAATATTAGTATAATCCGTGTGTGTGTAGCGTGTGTTAGATAACGCTGCACTGAATGATGGGTTCTACGGTTCTACAAACACTTTTTGGCGAGTTACTCGTACATATTTAACCACCCGACGCAAAACAACACAACACCCCTTGTGTTATAAGTTTAATCGCTATGTGCATGTGTTTGTCTATAGCACCGTAGCTCATAAACAAGAGCACCGATTTAGATACTTTTTTTTAAGTTATTAGGGTGAAAGTAGGAATCAACAACCGAATGTTTGCAAATGTGGTCAAATGGGATATTAAATAAAAGGGTGAAGATGTAACGTAACTTATTTTTTTTTTACCTGACGCGTCCTTGTTTTTATTTATTAATCATCATCATCATTTCAGCCGATACTACGATACGTCTACTGTTGGACATAGGCCTCCCCCAAGTGTCGCCACAATAAACGATCCTGTGCGTTCCACATCCATAGAATTCCCGCAACCTTCACCAGGTCATCGGTCCACCATGTAGGAGGCCTTCCTACGCTGCGTTTTCCGATATGTGGTCGCCACTTCAGAACCTTTCGGCCCCAACGGCCATCTGTTCTGCGAGCAATGTGCCCTTTTTTTTATGGTGGGAAAAAATCATGCATTGACATCCCCCGCCCTTGGGCGGAGCGGGAGATAGTGTCAGACTCTTACTGACTAAAAGACCCACCCCGTTCCTTCTAGCCTTCATACCGGGGCTCGAGCGCCCTTTCGGATAACCCTGGCCCCAGTAGGCTTCGACCCGGCTGGGTCCCTGCTGTTGCTGACAACTCCTTGAGGCGCGCGGGAACAGTGCGCGCCGTCGACGACTTGGGCTTGGTCCGGACAGATACCGGACGGTCGGACAGCGAGCTACCCATTGCTCACTGTCCGCAAGCCCGCGCCTACGGTGGCCGGAAATCGGGATCAGAATCCCGGCGGCGGCGGCGGTGGCGATAACGCCGTTGCCTGATGCGTTCGGCCTCCTCCTTTGCGAGCATTACTGCTTCGCAGAAGTCGGCGACCGCCTGCCACTCCTCCTCGCTCCGGACCATGGCCTCAACCAGGGCCCGGCGCGAGAGGTCTCCGCCGCCGATCGCCCCCACGAGGGCACGGCGATGCTCCGCCCAAGCAGGGCACACCTCGACTGTGTGCTCCACCGTGTCCTCCGGGCGTTCCGCACAGTGGCGACACCCGGAGCAATGTGCCCTGCCCATTACCGCTTAAGTTTGGCGATTCTTCACGCTATGTCAACAATAAACAGCTACAATATACACATCCACAAAATAAAAATACAAAAGAATGTTTACAATATTGCATTATCTACATATAAAACATACAAGATTACCGGTAGTAAGTGCAAATAGATAAACAAATACATATCGATTAAATCCTTATTATAACCTTATAAACCTAAACCTCTCTAATTGGGCCTGAGAAGTACACATCTAAACTTGTCTGGCCCAACAGAGAAACTTAGGTTTGTACCTTTCAACATTCACTTGAAATGTTCAGTACATTCGGAGCTATTGGGACAGACGAACGGACAGACATATTAATGATCCTATAAGAAACCCGATTTTTTATTCAGACAACCCCAACAAAGCTGCGTCGAAGCCTACTGGGCCTAGGGTCAGTTTCTGAAAGGGAGGCTCGGCACCGTTATGAAAGGCAAGAAGGAACGGGGTGGGTTTTTTAGTCAGTAAGAGTCTGACACTATCTCTCGCTCCGCCAAAGGGCGGGGGATGTCATTTGGATAATTTTTGCCCGCCGAAAAATCCCCAACAAAAGAGTATACAAGATTCACTTTTCTTTTTTCAAATCTATACAGCCATTGTTACTCAGAATGTTAAAATGATTTTACGACACTTCATTTATGATACACAAATCAATATGGAGTCCGCCAAAGGTACGTACTCGAAAAAAACGTGACCCTCTAGGGGCGTCGAGAATAACAAGCAATATTTTGTTAAGGCTACGTTGCTACGAATTTGCTACTAGTTCTCGTAGCACTGCTACGAATTTAATGAGATTGCTACGATGTTTCCGATATACCTACCTAACTTAATAATAATATAATATTAATATTAATATTGTTTAATAACATAAATATTAATATTGTTATTGTTGTTGTTGTTGTTGTTGTGTTTGTTGTTGTATCTTAATATTGTTTTTCTCCATGTTCCTAGGAATACGATAAGATTTTTCTAAGAACGTAGCAAGCACGTTTTAATATAAATATGTTTGTTTGTCATAAAATTATGAAATCTAATAAGTATTAATTAAATCTATACTAATATTAAATTTCAAAAGTACCTAACTCTGTTTGTCACCAGCCCAAGTCTTCGACGGCGCGCACTGTTCCCGCGCGCCACAAGGAGTTGTCAGCAAGAGCAGGGGCCCAGCCGGGTCCAAGCCTACTGGGGCCAGGGTTATCTGAAAGGGAAGCTTGGCGCCGGTACGAAAGGCAAAAAGGAACGGGATGGGTGTTAGTCAGTAAGAATCTGACACTATCTCTTGCTTCGCAATGTCATTTGGATGATTTATAGCCACCAAAAAAAAAACTCTGTACGTTTTCACACCTAAACTACTGAATTAATTTTGATGAATTTTCACATTAATGAATTGACAACACGATTGGCGCAGTGGTTGAACAATCAACAGTTGCGCTTCTTGTCGCAAGTTCGATTCCCTCACGGTGCAAATATTTGTGCTGCCTATATACAAGTACATCTAGTTGTTTCGAACCTGGGTGTATTGTGTATGTCAGTTTACATATTTGTAAATACACTACGACACAGGAGTAACCCAGTGTGGGGTAAAGATTTATTTAAAAAAATAACTTTTTTAATTATTGATAGACTCACGCTTGACCACTATTGGTAAGTGATGACAAGGTCGCCGATGTCACGCTTGCCTAAAAGCAAACTAAACCGAAGTATTTTTAAAGAGATAATTAATTTGAATTTATTTCAAGTCGTTCATTGAACTTCCTCTCAATCAAGTTGGACCTATTTCGGGTTTTATCACCTTATTAGATCAGGTTTCAATCAACAGTCCGCCTGTTTGCCTTCCCTACGTGTACGGACGTCATATCGTTACGTCATATTATCGGCACATCGCATGAAATTAACGGCATTTCGGGTTTGACAGATTTTTTATACATTTTATTCTACCGAAGCTGATGAAGATGATTTTTGGGTGAAATTATGGGCTTTAGCATTGAATGCTTTTCAAGGCGTTGCGGATTAATATAATAATATATTCCACAACTATCACACAATATCGCCAAGTCCCAACCTAAGCAGAGCTTGTGCTCATAACACTAGACAACTGATAAACATAAATTACACCCAGACATTAAAGCTCGCGTTTGACCTCTATCTCACAACAGGTGAGGGAAAGTGATAATGTGGCCGATCCGTACTTAGAATTTTATTTCTTAGATGAAAATATCGAATGTATATTTTCAATAGTTTACAAATAAATAAAATGTCGTGTTCTTTCAATGGATTTTACAGCTCTTTGATCAACTTAACTCATTATATATCTCATCATCGTCATCACTGTTGGACATAGGCGTTCTCCAAGCGTCGCCAGAACTACCGATGGATTCCCGCGACGCTCACCAGGTCATCGGTCCACCTCGTGGGATGCCTTCCAACGCGGTACGTCTTCCACGGCAAGGTCGCCTCTCCAGAACCTTTTGTCCCCATCGACCATCTGTTCTGTAAGCAATATACCTACCTACCTACCTACTGCCACTTAAGTTTAGCGATTCTTAGGGTTATATCGGCAACCTTGGCATTCTTCACGTTAAAATGTAATAGAAAATAAATATATATTATTTCTAACTTATACTTATTAAGTACCTACTTGAACGTTTAGGCGAGTTCAAGCGTTGAGATTTTGGCGTTCAACATAATATATTTTTATATCGGATCTTTTGACCCGGACATAATTTTATTCTGTTCATTTCATATTAAAGTTCCGTTATCAATACCTACGTTTTCTTATTTCTTACCGACATTATTTTTAATGAGCCGGTAAGATAAGAAACACCTTTTAAAATTACATCATTGGAGTGATACAGTCGTGGGATCCATCTACACTTATATTATAAAGATAAAATTAAAAATAATTTTATTTTACAAATATGGGTAACAGTAAAGATGACAGAAAAATATAGGTAGCAAGTTCAGCCATATTTTACCATGTAGGCATGCAAAGGACATATCAAATTTAACATACCACCACTAAATACAATTTTAAAATAATATACAATGCAGTATAAAACGTATTGCGCCGACCCCAAATAAGATGGGACAAGGGCAGGAAGAAGAAGAAGAAGACACAATGCAGTATAAACAAGTAAATACAAAGAGAATATTTAAACTAACTTAAAATATTTAAACTATTTATTTTTATTATTGTTTTAAACTATTATCTGTACTTAAAAAAATCTTTCTCATTCAGGTACTAACTAAGAGGACAAAGAGGGGTAAAGAGGTAAAGTTTGTTTTTTTGTTTATAGGAGGTAATCTCTGTAAGTACTAGTTCGATTGCTAAAGCTGCTTTGTTCCTGACTGACATAGGCTATATTTTAAGTACGCGGGAAAAGCTGCGGGCAAAAAGAAAGAGTTACCGCGGCCCGGAAAATTGGCAACTGAAGGAGCAAGGGTGGGTTTTAAGCAATAAAAGTCGTTCTCAATTTCGTTCCACTCAAAGACGGGATACGTATTTGAAAACTTAACGACCACAAAAAAAAAAAACCTCAATCAATCCAAAAATCCAATCCAATTTTCTTTAACGCTTATTCCGAAAAATCCTTTTCAAAGAAATAAAACGACATATCCACCCATACGTCTCATTGACAGGTCCAGTGAGCGAAATACTAAAATATAGTGGTGAGCACGAATTGTTTTTGTGTGTGTGAAATAGTTGAGAACATCGGACAACACGCATCAGTAGGTCGAAACATTTAGATAAGTAAAATATTGTTTATGACATTTTTCGTAAAAATAATAAAACGATGTAGGTTTATAAATAATAAATATAATTCTTCTATAAGTGCGTTTGTCTCCTAACTCCTGAACTGCTGGACCGATATGTATATATTCGAGTGGGTACCTAGATGATATAAAAATCTATAATCGCTACAATCGGGTTCTTTTTTACTAAACAAAATCCCACATTATTTAAATTCACCCATCTTTTTAGGTTAGAAATCACCAAATAACTACTCTCGCTCTGCGTGTAGCGAGAAGGAGTGTCAGAGTCTTACTGGCTAAAATCTACCTGTATTCCTACAATCGCCCTTTGCGATACGGGGCCACGGTACAAATACCGGCACGAATCTTGAGCGCAAGGCGTGAGAATGGGGATCGCTTTGCGCATTCCATACATTGGCGAGCCAATCTTCGTCGTTGTTAGATACATGCAGCAAGAACAGGTGAATCACGAGCGACGTCTATGACACGATGGCGCGGCGAGCCAATCACTGACACTCCCCGCCCCCGCGTCTCACTTCGCACCACTAAAGAGACGTCGTCAACGACGCGTAGTGTTCCGTCTCGCGCGCCTCAGAGGTAAAAATCTTAGCGGCCCAGCAGGGCCGATGCCTACTGAGACCACGGGTTGACTTCCGAAAGGAAAACCCGGTGTCCTAGAACACAAGGCAAAGAAGGAACATAGGTGTGGTTTTAGTCAGTAAAAGTCTGACACGCCCTCTCGCACCGCCCTAGAACAGGAGAAGTCATTGTTACCCACATCAAAAAAAAAAAGGTAATGATCGAATGATCCCGTAAAATTAATTCCGCTGACAACACAAATCCTTTTATATTCAATTAAATAAAACAGAAGCACATCAAGTTGAGCGCACTAAAACATGAATAAATCAATCGAGATAGATAATTATGTTGTAAGATGACCCGGTAATACAAAACATGGAGTGTATCGGTCTGTTATCTCGCTCGGTGCAAGGTCGGGAGAGGGAGACGGATTGTTGTGGCACTTGGAATGTGAGTGAGCTAGCTTGCTTGATGGACTATACGACATTATTTTTGGTTTATGCAAAACCTAAAAAAAAAAAAAAAGGGGTGGCCGAGTGGTAATGGCTCCGATTTACGAGTTGTAGGTCGCGGGTTCCAACCCTGCCAGGCGCATTACTTTGTGTAATTTATTTCATCACCACTACTCTCAAAACGGTGAAGGAAAACATCGTGAGGAAACTGGCATGTCCTAGAACCGTAAATTCGAAGACATGTGACATTCACCAACCCGTAATGGGCCCGCGTGGTGAATTACGTTACGGCCCATTCCCTCTCCTAGAGAGGAGGCCTGAGTCCCAGCAGTGGGAACATTAAAAAGGCTAGATGATGATGATGAATATAGTTTGTTCAGAATCAGTAACTGAATGGATTCCAATAGTTTTTACACCATGTTATATTTTTTCACAAAAATATTTAAAAAGGTCACAAGTTGCACACCTCCGACACTGAGTACAACACAGGTCACGGCAGATCATAGCGGGTATTAGGCGACAACTAACACTTGAGTGCAAACTCAAGTGTTAGTTGTCGCCTAATACCCGCTATGATCAAGTGTTAGTTGTCGCCTAATGCGTGCGAAACAACCCCTCAGTCGCCTGGCTGGCCCGGTGACTATATGTGTTTGCTGACATAACAAGCTTATAACTTTGTGATTTTTCACGATATAGTTATGAAATGTTGTACATAGATTCTTTACATAAAATACTAGACAAGGGCTTCGGGTTTCGCGTATACTAAAACGAATGTTGTATATTCCGATATTTGATCAGCTGGACTAAACTGACACTCGACAATGGCAATGCAATTTTCGACAGTCCCTAAGTAAACTATCGAAAGTGGCAAAGTTTACTTTACAGGAGAGCTATTTGAAGTTTATTTCAATAGATGACTTTGTATTTAATGACGATATCTGTATACAAATTTGTTGTCATATTTAGGTTGGGTTTAAGAATATATGTTTTATTAAGCTAGCTAGTTTTTATTAGGCTTAAAACAGAAACAAAAATTAGCGAAAATTTTCAGATTCGAGAGTTTACGTAGGGACAGTCGTTTTGTTTGTTTTTATTTTATTTAATCAGAATCATCATAAGTTGTCTCTTTATTGTTTGTGTCTTTGTGCGAAATAAATGTGTTTTCTTTCTTTCTGCCAGCAATAGATAGCTCACCGCCTGGCCGGCCGGTAGAGACCAAGCCCAAGTTGATGGTGCGGTGTGTAACACGCGCGCTTCAACAAGGTGTCAGCAAACCTCTAGGGATGCGTATTACTGATAGACTTGTGAGAATATTCGAAAGACATACCATTGCATGGTCCAAGAACGCGAAAAGAAACTGAAGAGCGATCTTGCGGATGGCGAGCAAAGGGTAGCTTGCCGTCCGAACGTTCGGTAACCATCCGGGCCGAGCCAAAGGCATCGAAAGCGCGTACTGTTCCACGCGCTCCTCAAGGAGATGCTTCTGAAAAGAAAACTCGGACCTGGTATGAAAGGCAACAAAGGAACAGGAGTGAGTTTTAATCAGTAAAAGTCTGACACACTCTCTCGCTCCATCCCATAGCGGAAGAAGTCATTTGATGATTTCCCACATAAAAAAAAAATTGTAGTCTATATGTTCATCAAACTATGTTTTATGATTGAATAGGTATAGTTAAAAAATGTTAAATGGAAAATTCAAAGATGTAAATGTGCAAAAATCTTTTCGAGCCATTTATACTTTTACGAGACAAGAATTCGCCCAATTTACATTAGATTCGTCTCGCGGAAAATTCGTGGAAAAATCATAAATGGAAATTCATAAAATCGCGTTGTAACCTTTCTTATAATATTTTCACCCAAGACAAAAATGTCCTATTTTTACCCAAAAGAGGCTTACCATAATCTCGGATTGAAGCATCTGAGTCGCATCTTATCCCCTCGGCCTGACAGTCTCCTAAATTCTATTTGACAATATTATTCTTTATTTTAAATTCGATTATTAATGTTTGTGGTTCTAGCAGAGTTCCCTCTCCTAGAGAGGAGGCCTGAGTCCCAACAGTGGGAACATTATAAGGCCGACTATGCTATTAATGTTTATCTTATTTATAACTAGCGTCTCCCACCGGCTTCGCTTGCGTGAACGTAGATTTCTCCATACAAACTTTGGACCCCAGTTTCATTCAATAAAAAATAACCAGCTATACATTGATGGAAAACTAATTAAAATAAAACATCACGAACACCGAAGCGTACATGACACTCAGAAAAATGACATAATATTGAATAACACGACTCAAGCCTGCCCGTCAAATGTAATCAACGAAGCTGAGAATCAGACATTTCGTAAACAACGACCTACCATTTAAATTACTGTTCCAAAATTTTCAAAGCCTTAATAATAAACAGGATATACTTGAAGCATTTCTCGACGAAAATTCACTATATAAGGCAATATGTATTTCAGAAACTTGGCTCACTCAGGAAAAATTAGATCTCATTAAATTTAGTGGATATAAATGTGCATCTTCTTACTGCCGCAGCACCAGAACTGGTGGCGGCGTATGTATACTAGTACAAGAACATATTGAAAGCATCCATAGAAACGATATTTCAGATATGTCTATAGAATATGTGATAGAACTATGTGCCACGGAATTACCAAAAGAAAATTTATTAATTGTAACTATGTATTGGAATAGAAGAGAGGAGGAAGTATTTTATCAGCAATTAAAACAAATTCTACAATATATAAACAATAAATATTACAAATTAAATATAATTATAGGAGGAGATTTTAATGTTAATATTTTATCAGACAATTTAAAAACTACACAATTTTTAAACGTCATGCAGGAATATAATTTCACTCAACATGTAAAAAGCCCTACACGTATTACATCAAACACTGCGACGTGTCTAGATCTAATATTTACTAACTTTAGATACAAGGACATGTACGCAACTACAGAAGAATTGGGCTTTTCAGACCACCATAGCACAATTTTACATTTAAAAATACCCGAAAAATCGGAAAAAAGTTATTGGTACGTTATGAAAAGGCTATATAATAATTCAAATATACTAAAATTCAAAGAAAACATACAAAAACTTAATTGGAACGATATTCTTACCACTGACAATGACATTAACGTAAATTATAAAAAATTCAATGACATACTTATTTCTATTCTAAATGAATGTTTACCACTATGTAAAATTAAATTAAAAACAAAACCTAAAAAATATTGGCTCACTACTGGAATAAAAAAATCTTGCACTAATAAAAGACTATTAAAAACATTGACATTAAAAGCAAAAAATCCGACATTAACAAAATATTACAAAAAATACGAAAAAATATTGAAGAATACTGTCACGACTGCAAAAAAACTTCACTACAAAAATAAAATGATGCAATCTAACAATAAAGTTAAAACAATGTGGGGAATTATTAACGAACGCACAAACAAGATAACAAAAAGTGAAAAACGCAATATAACACTACAAATAAATAATAGTTTAACCTCTAAACCTGAAGATGTAGCCAACACATTCAACCGCTTCTTTGCTTCTATAGGTGAGGATAGCAAAAAATGTATCGGCAATAAACCAAAAGGACTACCAGTGGGTTCAGCTACACCAAACACATTGTATCTTAACCCAGTAGATCCCTATGAGGTAAATAGAATAATAAAAAATCTTAAAAATAAAACAAGCCACGGAATTGACGAACTTCCACCTACTTTATTAAGACAATGCGCCGACGAATTAACTTTACCATTTTATATACTTATCAACCAATCTTTCGAAGCAGGCATTTTTCCCGATTTGTTAAAAAAAGCTCTTATAAAACCGATCCATAAGAAAAATTCAAAAACCGACCCAAACAACTATCGTCCAATTGCTCTTTTACCAACGGCCTCGAAAATATTTGAGAAAGCTATGTGCGACCGCGTCTATGCATTTTGTGAAAAATATAATATATTCAACGACAGTCAAAATGGTTTTCGCAAAAATCGATCGACCACGTTGGCTGTTTACAAATATATCCAAGAAGCTCTCAACATAATTAATAATAAAAAATACGCTACAGGATTGTTATTGGATATGACGAAAGCGTATGATAAAGTTCAATTTGATATATTACTAAATAAGCTGTATAACATTGGTATCCGCGGGAAAAGTCATGATTTGTTAACCTCGTACCTAAAGAACAGAGAACAAGTCGTAGAAATTGAATATTACAATAGTAAAACACGAGAAATTAAATTAGTCCGATCTCAAAACATACCCGTAAACGCATCAATACCACAAGGAACTGTGATAGGATGTCTGCTGTTCCTTATTTATATAAACGATCTCCCTGACCACATCAATGAGCCATGCGTGTTATTCGCCGACGATATTTCTATTTTAACACCATGCGACAACAATTTAGATTTAAATCAAAAACTGACTTCCATACTTGACAATACAACACACTGGATGAACGAGCACAACCTTGAAATTAACTATAATAAGACAAAAATAATAACTTTCTACCCGCGACAAAAAACACCGATAAATATTAAATTTAATTACAACGGACAAAACTTAGAAGTTGTAAATAAATTCACCCTTTTAGGCCTAGACATAGATTCACATATAGATTGGAAATCCCACATTCAAAAAATAAGAGCTAAATTATCTAAGTTTACATACGCCCTCAGAGAAATAAAAAAAACAACAGATCTTAAAACAGCCTTAGTTACTTATTACTCATATGCATTTGCATGGCTCAAGTATGGAATTATGTTATGGGGAAATAGCACAGATGCACCGACACTGTTCACTTTACAGAAAAAAATGATAAGAATATTAATGAATATTAAAGACACCGACTCCTGTAAACCCTACTTCAAAGAGCTAAAAATATTAACCGTACCCTGTCTTTATATATTGGAAATTTGCAAATTTGTTCGAAAATATCCACAATTCTATACCAAAAGAGAGGACATCCAAACTAAAATTACACTTAGACATAAAAATAGGCTTAACATACCCGCTTCCCGATTGAAAATGCACTCTTCTAGCGCATTTGTTATGTCTATTAAAATGTATAATAAGTTGCCAGAATTCATCAAAAATGCAGATAGTAATAATATGTTTATCAATAAACTGAAACAGTTTCTAATAGACAAATGCTACTATACTATAGACGAATACTATAACGATAAACATCGCCTACAATAAAAACTATTAATTATACTGTAATAAATGTAAGTACTTACAGAAGCGCAAAATAATTTAGGTACTATGGTGAATAAAATTTAAATTAAATTTATACATAATTAATTTAAATAAATATATAATTTAATAATGATGACGATAAAAATACCTGACATTTAATTTACTTATAAAGACATTACATACATAAATTAATCAATAATAACATAATTTAATAATAATGATTACAAATATAAATAAAATATCTGACAAAATTTAAAAATAATGACGACAAAACTAAATTAAAATATTTGACATTTAATTTACTTCTATTAAGACATTATATTCATAAATTAATAAATAATGACATAATTTCATAACAATTACAACAAAAATAAATAAAATATCTGACATAATTTAAAAATAATGACGACAAAAATAAATTAAAATATCTGACATTTAATTTACTTATATATTACACACATAAATTAATCAATAATAATATGACCTATTTCATAATATGTAATGACGAAAAACTAAATAAAATTCTAACAAAATCTACCAATACTTATATTTACATAGACATAATAAATAAACATGCATATACAATTTAATAATAACGATGACAAAAATAAACATAATTTATAACATTACACCATATACATACATAACTACATCAATTAGATCTGTCAATAATAATAAATTCCATGCATTATAATTTAGCCTTCATCCTCTCTCCTAACTTTACTGTGCCCGACAGGGTCCATATTGATCTTCAAAATATGTTATACCACCTATGTATACAATATGGAATGTAATAAAGTATTAAGTATAAGTATAAGTATAAGTATTCACTTAGGGGGTAGATTTTGGAAAATCCTTTCTTAGTCGCTCACGTCATGAAGGATGATTCACGCTACACCATGTCGCGACCGGGCCGGGGGGCCCGGCCGGGACACGTCCACCGTGCGCCGGCCGGGCCAGTCTTTCATGTTGCACCGGGCTGTTTGGGTGACGACTATATCTGTTATGTAGTTTTTGTTAGCTCGCTTAAGGAAATAGGCAATTTTCACAATTTGAATTGGCAACTATTGCAATTGCCATCGATGACAAAGTATTAGAAAAACGATGCGAAACTACTAAAAGAAGATGGGGTGTACATCTAACCTGGAGAAAACGAGAAGCAGAAGGAGAATTTGCTTTGCTTTGCTACTTGAAAATGTAAAACCTAGCAGAACCTAGCCAAAAAAATTACATGATTTCAAAAGCCTATACCCACCAGATATTTCAACGCCGTGCCCCGTCCGAGTCCCGGTGGCGCACGGCCGGGGCATGGCCGAGGCACTTTCAGGTTTGAATTACTTCATACAAAAAGTATACCATAGTGTTGTGACCGTGGACCCGGCCGGGGCCTGGCCGGAGCACGGCCCGGTCGTGACACGGTTTAGCGTGTATCATCCTTTAAAGGGAGCTTGGAGAAAATTTTGCATTCCTGGCCTTAGTAGTTTCGGCCGTACCGTGCGTGTGTTGATATGTCAGTCAGTTTCTCTTTTTAAATATACATAGATTTACCATTCTAAACCCTGTAAAGAGGTTTTTTTAAAGGTAAGAAAGATATCGACCAATGTCTTCTGCCGCTCTAAGGCGGAGCGGGAGAGCGTGTCAGACTTTTACTGAGTAAAACTACACGTCTTTGCCTTTGCGTTCCAGAACCACGACTGACTGACTGATCGACTGAGTTGACTGGTAGAGAATGCCTAAGGCATTAAGCCCGCCTTTGTACCTTTGTGTTGCATGAAGTTTTAATATATAAATAAATAACTACGGGTTTCCCTTTCGGCCACAGGAACTTAAAGTATGAGAAAAGTATCTGAAAGTGAAGATCTGCTAGAAAATTATAAGATTATTTCTAATGTAACTATGTCTACAGAACAATTTGCTTTGAACAATTTGCAGGAGAGAGGGCGCTGCTGTGCGTAAACAAACAATCAGCTCCGTACAAATATTTCTTAAAAAATAGAAAAAGTGATTATTTACTGTCAAAGTGGTGTTTAAAATAGAGTATTAGTGACATATAGTCAGTGACATTAAAGTACGTGCTTATTATTTAGTAAAATTGACAAAAACAAGTGTTAGAAAAATAACGACTCAAACATTCAAAAGTGACACTAAAAGTGATTGATTACAAATTGACAAAAAACTGGTTAATACTGGAGTACCTCAAAAATACTGAAAATATAATTGATGAGAAGGTAAATTATTAATTATTTGGTTCAAAAACATCCAAAATAAGGAAATTTACAAGCTATCTTAACTTCATTAAATGTGTAAAAGCACCATCTATGAAAAAGAAACTTAAGCAAAACGAAGATACTAACGCCATCTATTACCAAAAAACGAAAAGACGATTCCAATAGTATTGACACAACTCACACTAGTCACACTAGGTGTCGCCACCTGTACCTTCGTTCTAAACCTTCTACGAAAATTCGAGAGATGGCGCCAGCTTCCCTGTGTGCAGGATGCCGGCAAAAACTGCCTATACGGGAAAATCTTATTTGTTCGCTCTGCAAATGTAAATACGATCTGGAGTGTGCTGGGGTAACAAAAGAGTATTATCTGAAGTCGATGACATTAGAATTTAGAAACACCTGGAAATGCCAACAATGCGTCTGTAAAATACCAAAGACAGGAAACACTGATACTCCTATACGATCACAAAAAAGCCTTGAATGCAACAACCCAACTACACCAACACCTAATAATAACGTTACTATGAGAAAGAAAACTATAAATCCCAATAATGATTCAACTAGCTCTGAAGACCTGAGTTTGCTTGGTGACACCTTACAAACAGGGGATATTGCCATTACTGAACGCAATTCAAGTCATACATATGAAAATATAAATTTGTTGAACAACACAGTAGGTCAAATAAACATGCAAAGTTTGAGCGAATTAATTATACGACATCTGAAAGAAAATAATAAATCTATCATTGAAGAACTACAGAACACAATACAAACCGTGATTAATAGAACCATTACGGAATTGAAACTAGATTTCGACGCCAAAATGAATACCTTAACTATCCAAAATGAACAGAGGAGACAAGAAATAGAAAGCATCGATACTAAAATTACAACACTGCAATTAGAAAATGAAAATTTAAAACAAGAATTAAAAAAATTGACAACTCAGTCATTCCAAACACCGTGCACACCTGAAAAATATCACCACAAATTAGTACTCTATGGCCTCAGAGAGTATTATGAAGAACCTGAATGTGTTCTATATAACAGACTGATAGAACTTTTCCGCGACATAGTCAACGTAGACCTGTCAGGCTACATAGAAGACATGTATCGAGTAGGTAAAAAAGGATCAAACAATAGACCGCTTGTGATAGAACTACTCAGTAAGAGAATGACCAAATATATCATCAGCAACAATCAGTATTTTCAGGGAACAGGACTAGGTATTTCAGAGTTTTTAGACGCGAAATCACGAAAGGAAAGGGCTCAAATGAGAGAAGAACTATTAAAAGCTAGACTGAATGGACATCACGCAATAATAAGAAACCATCAGCTATACATTGATGGAAAACCTTTTCAGAAAAACCATCACAACATTAAACCTCTATCTCTGCATGAAACGAGTCACCACGAAAGCCGGACGAGTACGATGAACAACACTTACCAACCTGACCATATAGATAAGTCTAATGAACCTAAAAATTATACATTTCGCAAACAAAGACCTACCATTTAAAATACTTTACCAAAATTTCCAAAGTCTTAACAACAAACAACACTTACTAAACGAATTCGTCACCCAAAATTCTATATACAAAGCGATATGTGTCTCAGAAACCTGGCTCTCAGAAGAAAAACTAGACTTAATAAAGATTAGCGGCTACAAAATTGCTTCATCGTACTGTCGCAGTACACGAACAGGCGGTGGCGTGTGTATTCTACTTCAAGAACATATAGACTGCATACATAGAAGTGATATAACAGATAAATCTATAGAATATGTACTCGAGTTATGTGCATGTGAATTGCCTAAAGAAAACTTATTAATAATTACTATGTACTATAATAGAAGGGAGGATGAAGTATTTTACCAGCAACTAAATGTAATTCTCAAATATATAAATAAACAATATTCTAAACTAAACATAATTATAGGCGGTGACTTTAATATTAATATATTATCAGAAACCAATAAATCAAATCAGTTCATAAATTTAATGCAGGAGTATAAATTTACCCAATATATTAAAAGCCCAACACGTATAACGCCAAACACAGCTACATGCTTAGATTTAATATTTACTAATCATAAATTCAAAGATATGTACACTACTGTAGAAGAGCTAGGATTCTCAGACCACAATAGTACAATTTTACATTTTAACTTGCCCAAACAAACAAAAAGAGTCACGTGGTATGTGAAAAAAAGACTTTACAATCACACAAATATGTTAAAATTCAAATCTAAACTGCAACAAACAGATTGGAATAATATCATAATAAATGGAAAAGATATTAATAGTAATTATGAAGCTTTTAATGACACCCTCATTAAACTACTAAATGAATGTATGCCATTTAAAAAAATTAAGTTAAAATCTAAATATAAAAATTACTGGCTCACTGTAGGCATAAAAAAGTCTTGTAAAAATAAGAGATTATTAAAAATATTAATAACTAAAACAAACAATCCGATATTAACCCAACATTACAAAAAATATGAAAAGATTCTCAAGAAAACAGTAACGACAGCAAAAAAACTCCACTACAAAAATAAATTGACTAAATCAAATAATAAAGTTAAGACAATGTGGAGTATAGTAAATGAACGTACAAATAAAAAAATAGCAAGTGAGAAATGTAATATAACCCTACAAACGAATAATAGTTTTACATCTGAACCAAAAGAGGTTGCAAATATATTTAATAATTTTTTTGCGTCTGTCGGAGAGGCTTCGAACAAGCCATCCGACAGACCGAAAGAACCTTCAGTTATTTGCCCTTCTGAAAATTCAATCTTCCTCAGTCCAATTGATCCTTACGAGGTGAACTCATTAATAAAAAATTTAAAAAATAAAAACAGTCATGGCATTGATGAACTTCCACCTTCCTTATTAAAAAAATGTGCAGATGAATTAACCCTACCATTTTATTTATTATTAAACCAATCTTTTGAAGAAGGAATTTTTCCCAATCTTTTAAAAAAGGCTCTGATAAAACCAATTCACAAGAAAAATAAAAAAACTGATCCCAATAATTACCGTCCAATTGCGCTCTTACCGACTGCTTCCAAAATATTTGAAAAGGCTATGTGCAACCGAGTATATGCTTTTTGCGAAAAATACAAAATATTTAATGACTGCCAAAACGGTTTCCGAAAAAACCGCTCCACTGTTCTGGCCGTTTACAAATATATACAAAAAGCCCTTGAAATAATTAATAACAAAAAATATGCGGTAGGACTCCTATTGGATATGACTAAAGCATATGATAAAGTACAATTTGAAATATTATTAAAAAAACTATATAGTATAGGACTCCGCGGAAAATGTTATGATTGGTTCGTATCTTATTTAAAAAATAGGGAGCAAATAGTTGAAATCGAGCATTATAATACCAACAAAAATGAAATAGAACTAATCAGATCCGACAGCAGACAGATTACCGCTTCAATCCCGCAAGGAAGCGTAATAGGATGTTTTTTATTTCTCGTCTACGTAAACGACCTGCCTGCTAATATAAATGAGCCATGTGTCCTATTTGCAGATGACATATCTATACTTACTTCATGCGAAAATAATTCAAACATAAATGAAAAATTAAACTCCATACTAGACTCCACAATAAACTGGATGACTGAGCACAACTTAGAAATTAACTTCAACAAAACTAAAATAATCCCATTCTACCCTCGCCAAAAACCACCAATAAATATAAACTTTAGCTTTAAAAATAACAAATTAGAAGTAGTTGATAAATTCACCCTATTAGGCTTAAACATTGATACGCACATAAATTGGAAAATACACATCCAGAAAATAAAAGCAAAACTATCAAAATTCTCTTACGCTCTTCGAGAGATCAAAAAAACGACAGACCTAAAAACTGCACTAGCAATGTACTATGCTTATGCTTATGCATGGCTCAAATATGGAGTCATTTTATGGGGCAATAGTACTGACATACCTTCGCTTTTTACCCTACAAAAGAAACTAATTAGAATCTTGGTAAATATTGAAGACACCGACAGCTGTAAACCCCATTTCCAGGAACTAAAGATCTTACCCCTACCCTGTCTCTACATATTTGAAGTATGTAAGTTCGTGCGTAAGTATCCAGATTTCTTTACAAAAAGAGAAGATATACAAACAAAAATTATGCTTAGACATAAAAATAGACTAAACTTACCACCATCGCGACTAAAAATGCACTCCAATAGTACCCTTGTGATGTCCATAAAAATCTACAATAAGTTACCCGAAATTATAAAGAATTTAGACAAAGATAACATCTTTATCAATAAATTGAAACTTTTTCTTATAAACAAATGTTACTATAGCCTAAATGAATATCTAAATGACAAATTATAAATAACAATTTACATAATTTAATAATAATGACGATAAAAATAAATAAAAATACCTGACATTTAATTTACTTATACAATGACGTAACAATAATACACATAAATAAATTAATTTGAATAATGACAATTTAATAATAATTATGACAAAATATAAATAAAATATCTGACAATTTATAAATGACGATAAAAATAAATAAAAATACCTGACATTTAATTTACTTATACGATGACGTAACAATAATACACATAAATAAATTAATTTGAATAATGACAATTTAATAATAATTATGACAAAATATAAATAAAATATTGACAATTTATAAATTTAATTCATGACAAAAATAAATTAAAATATCTAACACAATTTATCAACCTGATACACAGACATAGTAATACCATGATTAATTTAAATAAATACATAATTTAATAATAATGACGAAGAAAATAATAAAAATACCTGACATAAATTAGTTAAATTAAGACATTATAATAATATACATACATACATTAATTTTAACAATAACAAAATTTAATAATAATAACGACAATAAATAAATAAAATATACCAATACTTAGACATAATTATATAATAACATGCATACACAATTTAATTTAAATAGATAGGCACATCATTTATTAATAATGATGACAATAATAAGTGAAATATCTTTATTTTATTAGCCTTCATCCTCTCTCCTAGCTTTGCTGTGCCCGACAGGGTCCATATTGGTCTTATCTATATTTTTATACCATCTATATTATGTACATATGGAATGCAATAAAGTATTGAGTATTGAGTATTGAGTATTGCTTGCGGTGATTAGTCTTTAAGGAAGATACATATTACGACCCAGGTTGCAGGTCAGTGATGATAGATATTATTTCTTATGTGTCAAAAGGTCTAAAGACTTACTGAAAACCAAGAAAAGAGAGCATCGGAAACTGTTATCGTTGAATAATAAACTTTATCTTTACTGCAATTAAATGCAAACTTGAACGCGTGCTTAGCTATTCTTGTAAACATCAAACGTCTTCAGGCGTGTTCGAGGACGTTAGCGCGATCTCATTTACACTTTAAGATAGTGATGATAAAGTTAATTGTTCAATATCATCTCTTGCTAAAAGTAGTTTATTACGTTCATGTACTTATTGTTTTGATTTTAATTTTCCTTAATTTTACATCTTTACTACCCATTTTAAACAAGTAAAAACTCCATGTGAGAGACATTTTTTTAAAGGACTTTGCATCTCGAGGTTCGTTTTATAAGTTGGACGACATAATACTCTTAAGGCTGGGCGCAAACGTGGACACTTTTGTGTCTTGTATCAGATACAAGCCACCCGTTAAATATTTGATTTCTATAGAACCAGTATGAAATCATCCACTCTCTGCGCATACGTAAACATTTTTGGTGTCCAGTTGCTTCCTTTTAACACATGACGATCAAAATGTATTCGGTGTCTGTAACTGGAACAAAAAGTGTCCCCGTTTGCGCAGCGCGCTAAACTAACAGATTAACTTAGCTGTGATACTTTTCCATTAATCCAATTTTCTGAGTAAAAACAGAACCATAAGAGGACACGTTAGTGACAATATTAGTACATGAGTTACACGTTTGTAACCTGATACATTCTTTACAAACGCCGAAGTCAAGAGTTCGATGTACAACAATATAAGGGACAGCCCTCCACAAACTTTAAGGGCTTGCTCAGTAGACGAAACTGAACAACCTTCCACAAGACTTTAGCCTTACCATACAAAATTAAAAACTTGATTAGACAGTTTGCATAGAGAGACCGATTTTTTTTTTTTCGTTTCCTGTGTTTAGTTTTTCAGTTTTGTCTACTGAGCAAGCCCTTAAAGTTTGTGCAGGGCTGTCCCTTACACCCTGAATACGCAATTTCAAGAAGTTCCGTCATAATAGTACCTGAGTTCATATCATTTATGTACTATAGCGATGCCAGGTGCCCGATTTAGATGAGATGTCCCGTAAAACACCACTTATTAGATGTCCCATTGTGAAACATCTACCGATAAATATATTTTCAGTTAGATATTGAAAGTAAACAATGAAAAACGAATCTTAGGCCTTTTTTTTTCATCTGCTTTAAGCACGTTTCATAATATTAATCACTGTTAAAAAAGCCTAAGAGAACTAAAGTGCTTTATAAATGGTTATAAATATATCTGAAGTATTACCTAATAAATAAATACCCGGCAACATTACATGGCCGGTATATAAAATAAATGGAAATAGGTACATATGTATTACGCCTATGCATTAGTATAGATATGTAAGTCAATGAACAATTCGAACAAAGTAAAACAAACACAAAGAGCTAGAAATAGTCTACAACTCACTCAGTTACAATCCGGAAGATTTTGAAGTAAATTCCTAATTCATTGCTTCAAAATTACCACCAAAACGAACGCAATAAATGTGGTTGAACTGTTGAAATGCAAATTGACATTATGACTGTCATCATCATCATCATCACATCAACCGACAGACGTCCACTGTTGGACATAGGCCTCCCCAAGCGTCGCCACCACGACCGGTCCTGTGCGTCACGCATCCATCCATCCATTATGACTATAGTTTTAAAATGACCTAACCATTTTCACCATAAATTAATTAAAAAATTTGATCCATTGTTTAAGTAAAGATACGTTGTGCGCTAACATTGCAATCAGAAAACCTGGTTATTTATCTACTAATACTAGTATAATGGCGTCATTATGACTTTCCAATGATCAACCACTGACACTCCATTGAAAGAAGTAAGATAGAATGGTAATCTCGTACATATTTACAAATGAATGTCTTACGTATGCGGTAATCTGCAAAAATTTTGACAGTTCTTTTGATCGGTGATCTACCATTAGAACGTCATTGTGCAGTCATTGCTTCCTTTCAATCGCGGAAATTACAGACACAGTAGAAAGACAATAGGTGCGCGAACGCCGGCGTTCGCTTGGGGTTTTATGAATTAATAAGCTCGATATTGTCATTTTACCGCAACTCTATTACGAGACAATTGACCGATCAATGATCGATCATTATGAATTAGCAGATTAGGAACTTTTAGCAAAATGACAATGGGATCGTGTTGGAATGACGAAATTATAAAGACTTAGGCCCCTGGACTCTGTGCACAACTACATGCACGACTGACATGAGATTCCATGTGATTTGTTTTTGGTTTTTGTATGATTAGTACAACGCATAAAAGCACACGAAGGCATTTTGATAACCTTTATCTCACTTAAACCAAAAATATAACATTTTTGCGTAACACAACCGTTTATGTGACTGAGTGAAATTATGCCACGGGGTCTTTATTTCAGCGGTCCACGCGCTAGAGGCGAATCACCAATCTTCCGCTGTTTTGATTTAGTCTAAGTTTAGATCAACTAGCAAAATGCTGATCTAAATTGTACCAGTTACTTCGATCTAAATTGTACCAGAGACAATGGTCAAAACTTTAGCCTGTCAAAAGAAAGACGCAGTAACATCTAAAGCAAAACTAAATAACATCAGTATTTCAATTCTGCACATTAGAACAATGATGACGATCTCGTTAATAATGAGTTATGAGAAGACACTTATTGCGGCAGAGTCAGGGTCGAATCACCGAAATTGATGTAATGTAATAATGCAGACGAATATAATACATTTATTATGACTAGTACAGATTAACGCAAAAGTGATTTGTGTGAATACGTGTCTTATAATTGGATTATTGCACCGCGAGTTTATAATTAATCGCGTAAAATTGTAAATTGTTTTCTTCTTAAATATGTCATTTATTTATTTAATTCTTTATGCACACAAAAAGTACTGAAGCGGATTTACTGCGGTAGCCATTTCTCGATAGTTACCTAACTTTTAAGTGATGAAGAAAAAATAGTAGTTGGTACAATATCTAAGAGAAGAAATGGGGATACAAAGATATACAAATATAACAAAAAATACATAATACTAATATTCAAATGAACAGGCTAAATGTATAGGTACATAATTCATATATTTAACAATTAGTACAAACAGGCTGTGACGATCCTACTGCTAAATTAATAAAATACGGGTGTGGGGTGCCTATATTTACTAACTTACGGTTTTTGCAATAATCCGGTAACAAATACAAACATTTATTAGAACTGAAAACTCTTTTTCTAGAACACCAAAACTATGCAACGAATCCTTGGAAAATAATTCGTAAAGCGAATTCTCTCGGTGAGTACGTTCCTGTAGTCAAAACGAACCAAAGTGTTTTACGGAAAAGTTTGAATACCATGAAAATACTCGTAACTTGCTCTCCTTAAATAAGTATCACAAGTTACTTTTTTTTCATTAAAATAAATATTTTCATCTCTATTTATTTCAGATGTCAACACAACGGACAACAACACTTTTACACGTCAATATTTTTTGTCAGTTTAAATTTGTTGAAGCCAATTAGATTTTAGAACAACTCGACAGTTTGACTTGATAAAATTAACGAACTTTTAGACAGCTCACAAATTGGATCAGTAATGGGACCCATTGTTCGATTTTCAAATTCAGCTTTTGGCGCAGCTGCGTGACACACAATGTTAGTTTTTTTTTTAATCTTATATGTTTACATTTTTTTTTAATCTTACATGTTTACATTGTACCTTTGTAAGCCAAATAAAATATTTTTCTTTTCGTCCATGCCTTCTTCTTTTCGGGCCCATCTATAATCCGATAAATCGCAAAGAACGCAGTAGGTGCCAAGAATCATGACAATTGACTTATTAAAGTTTGTTTATAGAAGAGAGTATTAATATCTCTCGTTGGCAATTAGTGTTTAAATTAAATGTCACTCCGATATAGTTGGAGTCATGTTCAAAACATCTCAATCAGTCGATACTTGTTATCGTTATAATGTACCAAAGAAACCTAAATAATTGCGCAAACAAAATGTGTTTTTCTTTTTGAGAATTTTTATTTTTTCCGCTTTTATATCCATTTTTCAGATTTAAAACTTTCAGTACCTACCTAATATGATCTTTTGAACAAAAACACAAATGTTTTCGTAAATATTTTTAGTCTAAAAATTAAATAATCCAAAATGCCAAAGCTGGAAAAAAAACTTACATCATTCCAAATAGAAGCATTCCAACGTATAAATAATGCGAGAAAAAAATAAACTACTTACAAAAAAGTTTTCACATCCAAACTTTTTTCTCACCAACCAGCACTTCACTTCACTTTTGATTTTCAAATTTCGAATCACATCACTTTTTTTTAATACTTATTCGATTATTTACTGAAAAAGATTTATTTAGTCGATTATTTGTCACTAGTGATCGATTTTGTACTGATAAGAGATAACAGTGTGTACGTTTGTTTCGTACGCGCGCGGTCTTGCTACTGGTCGTGTTGTCGGGCGGGCGGCCCGCCCAGATGTTATCTCAGAAGTACCATTGGTCGTGCTGCAAGCGATGAGCGACAGCGGTGATTTAATTGTTTTAGATCATTTTTTATTTCATTCTTAGTAAATGTGAAGATTCTTTGTACTTAATTTAGTGTTTATATTAGCTTCTCCAGCGGCTTTACCCGCCTGAATGTAGAAAATTGTCCCAAGGAATCATACTCTCGAGATAAAAAGTATCATATGTGCTATTCCAGGACATGGTCTACCCGTAAGCCAAATTTCAACCAAATCTTTGCAGCAGTTTCAGCGTGAAGAAGTATCTGTCTGTCAAGACCTTTTATCTCGGGAACGCATGGAAGTATCGAGTTGAAATTAAAACATTAACATACTCAAATCTACCGTCCTATGATGTTATGAACAAATCAAACTTCTAAGTTAACGAAAAAGATACGGCCATGAGATACGGATATAGCAAAAAACTTATGTTCCGACACTCTCAAAGGAATCGAAATTCATAGGGTCCCGTTGATCTAGAATCGTTAAATTTGGTATGAAGCAAGGTCTCATCGCACAAGTATAGGAAAAAATGTGAAAACTGTTAATTTGTAATTACGTCACGAATTTACAGTTTTCATATTTCTTTTTCGTTTCGTGAAAATCTTCGTAAATCTATTCAGGAATCGAACTGTTTTCATAGACAAGTCTGTACGGAACCCTCAGTGCGAGAGTCCGACTCGCACTTGCCCAGTTTTTTTTATTATTGCTTGAAAATGACGAAGTGGCCGACGATGGAGCACGCTTGTCTAGAGGTAGCATATTCACTCTTGACTTAAATAATAATAACTATTTATTTAATTAGGTAACAATCACCCAGGTTAGAATTATTTCATCGCGAGAGCGCTGCCAACCACAATACTTACCCAGAGCGAGTGCATCGAAGACTGATATAAACCAGTTATTATTATTATTAGACAATTATTATCTTCACAGAAAACACAAACTCCGGTTGGGAATTCCACTGTACACGCAATGTATGTTTTCTCAGAACGTTTTGTGCGTATAAAGGTAGAACTACACTGCTAACACGTGTACCACACACGCCGATCTTGTCGCGTCGGTCTCCATACATTTTATATGGAAACTAGACTTGTAGACACTTGATGATTGCTACACTTGATCCATGCCACGCGACGCCACGCCACGTCGTTCTACGTACAAATCAGGCGTGCTACACGACGTGAGCGTCGATCTAATGTAGTTCTAGCTTGATTGGAAATGTCTTATGTCTTGATCACACGTACCTAGTAAACGGGCGAGACAGTGCTTTCGGCCTAATACTCGGTATGTATAAACAAAACGCTGAGTCCTCGGCCGAGCGCTTATCTCTACAAATCGATTAGTCATCACTGTCTCGGCCGAGCAACATTTTACTGTCTCGCCTTTTTACTCGGCACTACTAGGAAAAACCATTTACAAGTCCCCGCTACAGCTCATAGTTTAGGCCGCACCCTCGCACAGGACACCCCGTTGCCGTCAATTGTTTCACTCGTTAAGCACTTCGTAAACACGTCGCTTTTAATGATGAGAGCTGCAAAGGTGCCTGCAGTTCTATACGTAGGTACCTACCCCCTTAAGTGTTTGTTTTTACGCAAACTACTAGAACTGTTTGATGAGGTGATTCAAGGGTGGGATTTGGATTTGTAAACAAAATTGTAGGAAGATGAGTAAACAATATACTCGTACTATGCTACAATATACAATATCGTACCGTTATTGCAAAAATGAACTATCTGCATTTTTTTATTATTATGATAAATTATTATATTCAATCAAATCTTTAGATAGAGGGCGCCACCGTGTGCAAACAAACAAGTTGCTCTGTATTTTAATTCACAAAATATTAGTTTACGTGATTTAATATAGAAGAAAAAGTACTCATTCAAATGCTTAAGCTGTATGTAGTGTGTGACATTGGAGTGCGTGAGAAAAACCTACTCAGTGATCTACAAATGAACAATAATAGTGAGAAACTGTAACGGATCTTCAGTATAAAAAAAAAATACAAACAACAGTGCGAGAACTGACCTGGCAAGAAGATAAAAACGACTACACAATAGAAGAAGAAGTAAGAAACCTACGACAAGGTACATACTTTACATAAATAACACAAAAGAAAAAAAAAAAAAACAAAACCCTCAAAAGGTGATAGTCATCTTCTCCAAATACTATAAAACAGCGCCATCTACCGAAATAGACTTAAACTAAGCATCTTAAAATCATTCAAGAGGCTTTAACACTGCCCACTAGAGGTCGCTGCTTACTTTTAAAGTAAACTTTTGGCTTACCTATCTACATAGCTACTTTAACAGAATGTCATCCACACCTGTATGCGCTGGTTGTAAACATAAGCTACCCATAAGAGAAAATCTTATTTGTGTGCTTTGCAAATGCAGATACGACCTGGAATGTGCCGGTGTCACTAAAGATTACTATACCAAAAAGATGACTCTAGAGAATAAAAATACGTGGAAGTGCCAGACATGCATCTGTAAAATACCCAAGACTGGAAACACAGACACCCCTATACGTACACCAAGAGGCACCGAATTCAGTCACCTAACCACACCGCCTGAGGAAGCTAATATCACTTTGAGGAAAAAAGCAACAAATCCCAATAATGACACAACTTGTTCTGACGACCTGAGCTTTTTAGGCGATACTATACCTACAAAAATCGACGATTTAAAAACCATGACTGATACGCATACTCAATTAACAATACAGAGTATGAGCGAACTAATAATTACACATCTTAAGGAAAATAATAAATCTATTATACAGGAATTACAAAACACAATACACACAGAAATATACAGAGCTATTACAGAATTAAAGACAGATTTAGATCACAAAACAAACACCTTAACATCACAAATTGACCAAAGAAAACAAGAAATAGAAAACATAAATATTAGATTGGAAAAACTTCAAAGAGAAAATGAAAATTGTAAGGAAGAAATAAGAAAACTAGCCACAGCTGCGTATAAAGTGCCAAACTTACAGGAAAACAACCACAGGAAAATTGTACTCTACGGCCTGGACGACTACTACAACGAGCCTGAAAGTTCACTTTATAACCGATTAGTAGAACTATTCCGCGATATAGTTAACATAGATGTATCAGGATACATAGAAGACGTATACAGAATTGGAAGACCTAACAGCTCAAAGAACCGACCAACTGTCATCGAATTCATTAGCAAGAGAATGTCTAGATACATAACCAACAATAATAAATATTTTCAAGGAACTGGACTATTCATATCTGAATTTTTAGACGCAAACACACGAAAATTTAGAAAACAAATGCGAGAAGAACTATTTAAAGCTAGAAAAAACGGATCACATGCAATAATAAAGAATAACCAGCTATACATTGATGGAAAATTAAAAATTAAAAGAAAACCGAAGCGTACATGACACTCAGGAAAATGACATAATATTGAATAACACGACTCAAGCCTGCCCGTCAAATGTAATCAACGAAGCTGAGAATCAGACATTTCGTAAACAACGACCTACCATTTAAATTACTGTTCCAAAATTTTCAAAGCCTTAATAATAAACAGGATATACTTGAAGCATTTCTCGACGAAAATTCACTATATAAGGCAATATGTATTTCAGAAACTTGGCTCACTCAGGAAAAATTAGATCTCATTAAATTTAGTGGATATAAATGTGCATCTTCTTACTGCCGCAGCACCAGAACAGGTGGCGGCGTATGTATACTAGTACAAGAACATATTGAAAGCATCCATAGAAACGATATTTCAGATATGTCTATAGAATATGTGATAGAACTATGTGCCACGGAATTACCAAAAGAAAATCTATTAATTGTAACTATGTATTGGAATAGAAGAGAGGAGGAAGTATTTTATCAGCAATTAAAACAAATTCTACAATATATAAACAACAAATATTATAAATTAAATATAATTATAGGAGGAGATTTTAATGTTAATATTTTATCAGACAATTTAAAAACTACACAATTTTTAAACGTCATGCAGGAATATAATTTCACTCAACATGTAAACAACCCTACACGTATTACATCAAACACTGCGACGTGTCTAGATCTAATATTTACTAACTTTAGATACAAAGACATGTACGCAACTACAGAAGAATTGGGCTTTTCAGACCACCATAGCACAATTTTACATTTAAAAGTACCCGAAAAATCGGAAAAAAGGTATTGGTACGTTATAAAAAGACTATATAATAATTCAAATATACTAAAATTCAAAGAAAAAATACAAAAACTTAATTGGAACGATATTCTTACCACTGACAATGACATTAACGTAAATTATAAAAAATTCAATGACATACTTATTTCTATTCTAAATGAATGTATACCACTATGTAAAATTAAATTAAAAACAAAACTTAAAAAATATTGGCTCACTACTGGAATAAAAAAATCTTGCACAAATAAAAGACTATTAAAAACATTGATATTAAAAGCAAAAAATCCGACATTAACAAAATATTACAAAAAATACGAAAAAATATTGAAGAATACTGTCACGACTGCAAAAAAACTTCACTATAAAAATAAAATGATGCAATCTAACAATAAAGTTAAAAAAATGTGGGGAATTATTAACGAACGCACAAACAAGATAACAAAAAGTGAAAAACGCAATATAACACTACAAATAAATAATAGTTTAACCTCTAAACCTGAAGATGTAGCCAACACATTCAACCGCTTCTTTGCTTCTATAGGTGAGGATAGCAAAAAATATATCAGCAATAAACCAAAACGACCACCAGTGGGTTCAGCTACACCAAACACATTGTATCTTAACCCAGTAGATCCCTATGAGGTAAATAGTATAATAAAAAATCTTAAAAATAAAAGAAGCCACGGAATTGACGAACTTCCACCTACTCTATTAAGACAATGCGCCGACGAATTAACTTTACCATTTTATATACTCATCAACCAATCATTTGAAACAGGCATTTTTCCCGATTTGTTAAAAAAAGCTCTTATAAAACCGATCCATAAGAAAAATTCAAAAACCGACCCAAACAACTATCGTCCAATTGCTCTGTTACCAACGGCCTCGAAAATATTTGAGAAAGCTATGTGCGACCGCGTCTATGCATTTTGTGAAAAATATAATATATTCAACGACAGTCAAAATGGTTTTCGCAAAAATCGATCGACCACGTTGGCTGTTTACAAATATATCCAAGAAGCTCTCAACATAATTAATAATAAAAAATACGCTATAGGATTGTTATTGGATATGACGAAAGCGTATGATAAAGTTCAATTTGATATATTACTAAATAAGCTGTATAACATTGGTATCCGCGGGAAAAGTCATGATTTGTTCACCTCGTACCTAAAGAACAGAGAACAAGTCGTAGAAATTGAATATTACAATAGTAAAACACGAGAAATTAAATTAGTCCGATCTCAAAACATACCCGTAAACGCATCAATACCACAAGGAACTGTGATAGGATGTCTGCTGTTCCTTATTTATATTAACGATCTCCCTGACCACATCAATGAGCCATGCGTGTTGTTCGCCGACGATATTTCTATTTTAACACCATGCGACAACAATTTAGATTTAAATCAAAAACTGACTTCCATACTTGACAATACAACACACTGGATGAACGAGCACAACCTTGAAATTAACTATAATAAGACAAAAATAATAACTTTCTACCCGCGACAAAAAACACCGATAAATATTAACTTTAATTACAACGGACAAAACTTAGAAGTTGTAAATAAATTCACCCTTTTAGGCCTAGACATAGATTCACATATAGATTGGAAATCCCACATTCAAAAAATAAGAGCTAAATTATCTAAGTTTACATACGCCTTCAGAGAAATAAAAAAAACAACAGATCTTAAAACAGCCTTAGTTACTTATTACTCATATGCATTTGCATGGCTCAAGTATGGAATTATGTTATGGGGAAATAGCACAGATGCACCGACACTGTTCACTTTACAGAAAAAAATGATAAGAATATTAATGAATATTAAAGACACCGACTCCTGTAAACCCTACTTCAAAGAGCTAAAAATATTAACCGTACCCTGTCTTTATATATTGGAAATTTGCAAATTTGTTCGAAAATATCCACAATTCTATACCAAAAGAGAGGACATCCAAACTAAAATTACACTTAGACATAAAAATAGGCTTAACATACCCGCTTCACGATTGAAAATGCACTCTTCTAGCGCATTTGTTATGTCTATTAAAATGTATAATAAGTTGCCAGAATTCATCAAAAATGCAGATAGTAATAATATGTTTATCAATAAACTGAAACAGTTTCTAATAGACAAATGCTACTATACTATAGACGAATACTATAACGATAAACATCGCCTACAATAAAAAACTATTAATTATACTGTAATAAATGTAAGTACTTACAGAAGCGCAAAATAATTTAGATACCATGGTGAGTAAAATTTAAATTAAATTTATACATAATTAATTTAAATAAATATATTATTTAATAATGATGACGATAAAAATACCTGACATTTAATTTACTTATAAAGACATTAGATACATAAATTAATCAATAATAACATAATTTAATAATAATGATTACAAATTTAAATAAAATATCTGACATAATTTAAAAATAATGACGACAAAACTAAATTAAAATATTTGACATTTAATTTACTTATATTAAGTCATTACATTCATAAATTAATCAATAATGACATAATTTCATAACAATTACAACAAAAATAAATAAAAATCTGACATAATTTAAAAATAATGACGACAAAACTAAATTAAAATATTTGACATTTAATTTACTTATATTAAGACATTACATTCATAAATTAATCAATAATGACATAATTTCATAACAACTACAACAAAAATAAATAAAAATCTGACATAATTTAAAAATACTGACGACAATAAATTAAAATTTCTGACATTTAATTTACTTATTTTATACATTACACACATAGATTAATCAACAATAATATTACCTATTTCATAATAATGACGAAAAAATAAATAAAATTCTAACAAAATCTACCAATACTTATATTTACATAGACATAATAAATAAACATGCATATACAATTTAATAATAACGATGACAAAAATAAACATAATTTATAACATTACACCATATACATATATAACTACATCTATTAGATCTGTCAAATAATAAATTCCATGCATTGTAATTTAGCCTTCATCCTCTCTCCTAACTTTACTGTGCCCGACAGGGTCCATATTGATCTTCAAAATATGTTATACCACCTATGTATACAATATGGAATGTAATAAAGTATTGAGTATTGAGTATTGAGTATATAGATTATTTAGCTTCTGCCGAAGCCATCTTGGTAAATATGTGTAGCAGTTATTTTAACCAGTTTTACTTGCAGATTCGTCTTGATGAGACGAATTGATAGCTATAATAAGCTTAATTCATTAAACCCCAAGCGGCGTTCGCGCACCTATTGTCTTTCTATTGTGTCTGTAATTTCCACGATTGAAAGGTTAATTCGGGTAAAAATGCAGATACATAGTTGGATTTTGAAGTAATACCCTTCGATATTGTGAAAAGTATTGAAAGGAAATCGCATGAGTTGCTTTTTTTATATAGCCAACGAACTGGCTTGTAAAATATACTTCGAAGGATTATGCTGTTCTAGAATAAGTTTGAAAATTGGTAGAAAAAAAGAATGTGTGTTGTTTTTTCAGTGTTGAAGTGATCTTTGTAAGAAAAACGTGTGCATTAAAATAAGTAAAATATAGTACTGTGCCGGCCCGAGTGTTTTATTCCATAGGAAAATCCCTACACGAGCCTACCGTGAGCTGAGCATCGTTACATGGTGGAGGCGCCGGGTACATTATTATATTTTATTGTATCTGCGATTTATTTGTACGTCTTTTTCATATTCACCTTTTTTTCTCTCTTTTATTGAACCTACCACTAATCTTCTCTGCATCACCCTAAGGTTGACTGGTAGAAAATGCCCAAGGCAATTAAGTCCGCCTGATTTTATGTGCATGTAGTATGAAATAAATAAATAAATATACCTGTACATCAATTCTGTTGACCAGTATCTTTCCAGTCCTATCATCGACTACATCGTCGGTTCACCTAAGAAAAATAAGAATATTTTATTCACATAAAAAATAATATATTCAGAATGAGTTGTACCAAATAACCGCTCAAATGCACACGGTTCCTATTACAGCAGATGACAAACGATTATTTGTTTTTCAGCACGGTTGGCGCAGTGGTTAACCGATTGACTGCTGTACTGTGTGTCGTGGGTTCGATTCCTGCACGGAACAAATATTTATATGTCCTACAGTGAGGGTCTTTTGTATACGAGTTTACATGTTTGTGAACAAAGTGTGATCTTTTTTTTTTGTAGTGACGTTTTTTGACTAAACTGAAAGATTGATCGCTTTTTTTTTGAATTGATATAAACTAGTGCTTGACTGCGATCCCACCTGATGGTAAGTAGCGATGCAATCTTTGATGGTGAGGCGCACTAGTCTTTTAAGAGCCTATTCATTCTAGCCTTTTAGACACCCAAATTATAATCGTACGGGAAGACCGCAGCAGGCAAACTGTTCCAGTCCTTCGACGTAAGCGGTATAAACGACGAGGCGAAACGCTTAGTCCGGACCGTAGAGGTTTCAACAACGTAAGGGTGAATATTCGCCGTACGTCGGGTTGTCCGATGGTAGAATTGTTTTACATGATGGTAAAATTCAATGGTCATTATTGTTAATGTTATGCGAGACGCACAGGACCGTTCATTGTGGCGACACTTGGGGGAGACCTTCTCGGGAGGATTACTGCTTCTCAGAAGGATGCGACCGCCTGCTACTCCTCCTTGCTCCGGACCATGGCCTGTACCAAGGCCCGGTGTGAGAGATCGCCGCAGCCGATCGCCCCCACGAGGGCACGGCAATGCTCTATTCAAGCGGGGCACACCTCCACTGTGTGCTCCACCGTGTCCTCCGGGCGTTCCGCACAATGGCGACACCTGGGCGTCACTTTCTCACGAATCCGGTGCAGGAATCTCCCGAACTTACTATGTCCGGCGAGAACCTGTGTCATGCGGAAGGTGACGCCGTGACATCTCACCGACCACTCCTCAAAGAGGGGTTACTTACCGTTATGAATATGGCGTGCTTAGCTCAGAAGTAGGTGCGTTTGTTGAGAGAATTTGTTTAAAGTTTCGGCAGAGTTCGATAAGAAACACTGACAGTGTTTCTTATCGAACTCTGCCGAAACTTGACCGATTTTTATGATTTTTTGTATACTTGGTGGGTGTGAGAAATAGGTCGTAGGCTATTTTTCACCCTACTACCCCCAACCATTAAATTTTTAATCGCGACTATAGCATTTTGTTTCGATTTATAATACTTTGATTCGTTTTCTTTGATAACCTAGGTATATGCCAGATGTCCGCAGAACAACGTTCGCCGGATCAGCTAGTACATATTATAGAAACTTTTTTTTTTAATAGTCTATACTGTCCCACTGCTGGGCAAAGGCCTCCCCCAACTTCTTGCAGGTATCCTTTTCTTGAGCTACCTCGAACCAGTCCCCGCGATAGGCATCTAGGTCGTCTCGCCACCTCTTCCTAGGTCGACCTCGGCGGCGTCGTCATCATAGAAACTTTAATTTTATTTATTTATTTACTAACTCCTGCTAGCGGCTTCGCCCACCTGAAAGTGGAAAACGATGGTTTAAGCGGGAAGGAGTAACAAACACACACTCGCACACATCACACAATCGCATTTATAATGTTAGTGTGAAGTGAGATTAAGGTAAACCAACCGCTTCTGTATACTGTCATCATCAGCATTGCAACCGAAAGATGTCCACTATTGGACATAGGCTTCCCCCAAGTGTCGCCACAGCAAACGATCCTGGGTACTATCATAGGCACAAGTAAATAATTTAGACTTAGTTTTACAGTCTCCCGTCTCACTGTAGGGTTACGCTGTTAGTAGTACTAGTAGTGGAAAGTGTCGATATTACTAAACATTAGCCAAAATAAGAGCAACAGGATCCATCGTGATAGTTCAAAAGTTCAACGTGTGCAATTTCTCAAGTGCGTTAATTAACCATCGTGTTTGTTTAGTATCTCAAAAATTAAGTGGTTTCTTATTAGCTGGTAGGTAAACACATATATAAAATAATGTGTGTTGTTTGTGAGGCGGCAGATAACCCTCTCTCGACCTCCGCGGCTATTGAGGCTGATAACGAGTTGAGGGCGCGCGGAAAACTGGGCGATTGAAGAGATGACTGAAAACGTTGAGAAAAGAAAATTTATAGAACTACAGTCCAATATTTATTTGTTTATTTAAAGTACGTATAGTACGTACCTATAGGTAGATACTCGTACTTTTTCTACGCAAAAGTACACAGGTCACGGACTTAATGCCTTAGGAATTTTCTACCAGACAACCTTCGGGTGACGCAGAAAAAATAGTGCTAGATACAATAAAAGAGATGAGTTTTAGTCAGTGTTTCTGACATTCCTTCTCTCTCCACTTAAGCGAGAGGAGAAGGTACCTGATTTGATGATTTCCTACTGTAAAAATAAACATTCTTACTAGCCTGGCCCATGACTTCTTCATGTGCTACACGTATTTAAGCCAGAGAAGTCATTGTACCACTCCTAGTACAGTCACGATGACTCAAAGTCCAGTACACAGTCCGCCACAGACAGCCCCAGACATATGGGCAGTAGCACGGCTCCGCACACGACCGTGGCATGAACACCGGCGCGGGCGCACGTGCCCATCACGCTTACAAACAGCGGACGATCGCATCGAGCGCCCGAGCCCCTTACGCAATGCTCCCGGAAGCACTCGGCTCATAGATTTATTATTCCATTTATTAATTTTCATGGCATATAAATTATATTTTTAAATATTTCAATAAAAAAGACATTTAAGAATATAAAAAATAGTATCCCACTGGTATCGGGAATAGGGTCCAAGCAAAAAGGACTCCTCCTGACATTACGTGCCATGTTCAACATTACCACTTTCTAAATCAAGCCCTTGATCCAGTCACCTAACGAGAGCCTCCTAAGGTGTTGGTCGAGGCTCTTAAGCCATTGCCCGACTATTAAGCTACTAAGCTGACTATTAAGCCATTGCCCGACACAACTATCGGCACAATGATCGCCGAGTCCACACACATCCCACATGTCGACAACTTCGCGAGCCTATTACTTACAGTTTTAAGGTAGGTTCATGAGTTTGATCGGTGTTGCAAGAAGGAACTTGGGTGGACTTGAATGTTTCGAGACGCAGAGCCCGATCTAGCTATTTAGCCGCTCCGTGCAAAGACAATTTTCGCCGCCCTTTACATACACAAAACCAACAAAACCATATAAGTCACGAGTCTTAAGTCTTAAATATTTCCACTATCGAACCTGTAATATTTCCACTATCGAACCTGAAGTAAGTTGGAAGGTGGCACATTAAATTCTCAACCTGCCAACTTGGGAGTGGATGGCTAATGCTTAGGTTGAAAGATAGGAATAAGTAGTTTTGCCGCCCCTCCTTTTTGTGCCGCTCTGGGCAAATGCCCGGCTGATTTTGTTTTGGGCCTGCGCAAATCCAGCGAGACGGACTGCGACCCGGTGAGCAAATAAATCTAGTGAAAGCTGACTTTAACAAATTAATAAACTTCCACTCTTACTTTTGGTTGGAACGCTGGATGTTAGTTTGGTTTGCACACAGAGTACTTAGTAGGTACTAAACTGAAACAACTTTGCAGTTGTAATTACGTCATAGGATTCATTAGACTAATTTTTAACCAAAATGTACCTACTCAATATTTTAATTTCGGTTACATAAGAATAAAGAGCGAAAAGTTCAATCAGAACGTTTTTAATTGGTACTGTAGCTTTTAATGTGTTTTATTCATTTAAAGATATTATGCACTATATTAATATGCACAAACCTTCCTCTTTTGCCTCTTTATAAATGTGAAAAATGCACCACACTCTCTGACTCGGTTGCGCGATTCAAGGGGAAATAGTGGATAAACAGACAGACGGCAAAAGCTTTATTTTATACCTACTATGTACTATCACTTGCAAAAGTCCATAAGAATTCTTAAAACTTATTCGTTTGACGTTTAGTTTGACTTACGACCTTTTATTTTCAAGTTTCGCCAACAAATGATTGAAATTCACAATTTCATCAACTTATCATAAGTCAAGATGGCCCAGTGGTATAGGCACACAGATTGAAGCGCAAATCAGTGTGCCGCAAGTTCAAATCCCACGCAATTATTGACTTTTTGTAACTTCTTACCCGATTGGAAGTTATGTATTTGCATTACATATATTAAATTATTCTTTAACTTGTTCACACATTGGAAAGGTAGATCACAAAAAAACTAAATAAAGAATTAGATTTCTGCGAGGTAGACATGAGTTTTAACTTAACCGAAATGAACTGTCGTTTGGTTGTAGTTGTTGGTTAGTGACGTGAGGTTGACAGTATTGTAATATTCGCAAAATGCAGGCTAATATTAGTATTGAAGTGAGGGCGACTATCATTGGGCTGCATAAAAGTGGTCATAATAAAACACAAATATCTGAAGAAACCGGACTGAATGTGAGTATAATGGCTATTAATGAATTGTAACTTTATTACAAATTAATCTTCTAATTAAAACGTATGCCATTTATGAATCCATTCATCGTATCTTTATGAGGTTTAAAAGAGAAATACGTAAATCGTTGGGTTTATTGGATTGGTTATTGGATTAATAAATGCAGTTTTATTTTAAAATTATATTCAATAATTATGATTATTAACATTTTATATAATGAAAATGAAGTGAAGTAGGTATAGCTGCCTAATATATATATATTTTTATTTTAGAAAAATACTGTAAATCTTTGGCTAAAAAGATATGAGGAAGAAGGTAGCCTTGCTAGTCGAAAGAGAAGTGGGAGACCGAAGCTTATTAGCGAGGCGCAGCGACGACATATTATGGTGGACGTATACGAAACGAATGGTTTCGCACCAACGAGACATTTTGCGGAATTATATGACACCTCGATGGATACTGTTCGCCGTGCACTTCACGCTGAAGGCGTGCATCACAGAAAACCTGCTAAAAAGCCGTACTTGACAGAGAGGCACAAACAAGAACGATTACGTTTCGCACTAAATATTTAATGTTAACTAAACTAAATGGCCTACCATTTTATTTTAACATATCTGTGATTATTCGTTAACAAACACTGTTTGGAGGTACACACACAATGAAACACGTCGTGGATTTCGGAATGTCTTCTATTTGCAGTAAACAGTAATAACTTACACGAGGGTCAAAATTACAACAAGAGCTCACATCGTCTCGAGTAGCGGTAACAGTCTATATCTTTCAATATGGCGGCAGACTCTAGTCTGGCGCCGGAAACGTTTGGTGTTGTCACACAAAAATATAGTAGGCGGTGTTGCGACGTAATACGCCACAACCACCCCCCTACGGAGAAAATAACAAAAAGTTATTTACAAAAAAAAATATACATACACTTGATGACACAAGATAGGCAACAAAAAGTTAAAGAAAAAAATAAAACTTAAGCTAAAGATCTAACCTATCCTTAAATCTAACCGTGCGACCTGACCGGGTGGTAACTGGTTGTTGCGCAACAGGGGGCACAGTCGGCTGTGCAGACGCGGAAGGCGCAGGTGGCGCGGGCGCAGGCGCGGAAGGCGCTTGCACGTCAGGCGCGGGCGCTACGATCTGTTGCGGAGCGGTTGCCCGGGAAAGGTCGCTCTCTAAGTCAGGTGCGATGTATGCAGGCTTCACGCGGTCGATACTGACCGTCACGCGTTTACCCGCAATGTCAATGTCGAGTAACTTGTCAGTCCGTGACATTACCTTGTAGGGTCCTGTGTAGGGCGGCTGCAGCGCACGGCGAACAGTATCGTCTCTCAAGAGAACATGAGAGGCATTCTGAAGGTCCTTGAAAATAAACGACGTCGGCCGCATGTGTCGTGAGGCCTGAATTGGACGCAAATTGGCCATTTTCGTGCGCAGAACCGTCACAAAATCGTTGACGTTGTCAATGTTATGGGACGTGCTGGCTATCAGGAATTCTCCCGGTAGGCGAAGCGGCTCCCCGTAAACAAGTTCGGCAGCCGAACACTCGAGATCCTCTTTCAAGGCAGATCGAATGCCGAGAAGCACGATCGGTAAGGCTCGGTGCCAGGTGTCGCTGTGGCACATGAGAGCAGCTTTCAATTGTCGATGAAAGCGCTCGATCATGCCGTTAGCTTGAGGGTGGTAGCTGGTGGTTCGCCTTCGCTCAGTCGCGCCAACATTCATGAGCCGTTTGAAAAGGTCCGACTCGAATTGACGGCCTTGGTCAGTTGTGACTGTGGTAGGAACGCCGAAGCGAGCAATCCAACCTTCGACGAAACGATCAGCTACCTCCTCGGCGGTTATCGAAGTCATCGGCCAAGCCTCAGGCCATCGAGAGAAACGGTCAATCGCCGTCAGGCAATATGAGTAGCCTCTCGATGTTGGCAAGGGGCCGATTATATCTAAGTGGACGTGGCGAAACCTGGAAGATGGAGCGGCAAAGGTTCCAAGTGGCGCGGACACGTGGCGCGTCACCTTAGCTCGCTGGCAGTGGAGACATTCTCTTGCCCAGGTGCGGCAATCGCGTGCAACGCCAGGCCACACGTAACGTTGTGCCACGAGGCGCGCGCTGGCGCGAGCACCGGGATGGCTGAGCGCGTGCAGGCGCTCGAAGGCGGCGCGGCGCAGAGGTGCTGGCAAGTAGGGGCGCGGCTTGCCTGTTGAGACGTCACACTGGACGGTGGTGTCCGTGCCTGGAATTAAAGTACGTTGCATATTGAGAGACGAGTCAAATAAGGTTTTTAATTCATCGTCAGTGTCTTGTGCTCGAGCCAACGCGGTATAATCGCACTCGAGCGAGACGGCTTCGATGCGCGACATCGTGTCGGCAACGACGTTATCGTCTCCTTTTACATGTCGTATGTCGGTAGTAAATTGGGAGATAAAGGTGAGCTGATTAAGTTGGCTGGGTGGCAGCTTTTCTCTACGTTGCTTGAAAGCATACAAAAGAGGTTTATGATCCGTATATATTGTGGCGTGTTGCGCCTCTAATATATACCTGAAATGCTGCACTGCCGAATATACTGCCAACAGTTCCCTATAATACGCTGGCCACACTGACTGAGTTGCCGTAAGCTTCTTGCTAAAGAAAGCAAGTGGTTGCCAGCCCTGTTCAGTCTGCTGTTGTAAGCACGCGCCCACCTGTGTGCCAGAAGCATCTGTGTACAATGCCAATGGGGCGTTAGGTACAGGATGTGCTAACCTGGTGACCTGAGAGAGGCTGTCCTTGCATGCAGTGAAGGCGTGCTCCAGTTCAGGAGTCCAGGGCATGGGTTTGGCTCCCTTAAGCTTCGTAGCTGTAAGGAAGTCAATGAGCGGGGCTTGAGTCTCGGCAGCATTGGGCAGAAACTGTCGATAATAATTTATCATGCCCAAGAACCTGCGGAGACCTTGGGCTGTTTTGGGAAGGGGGAAATCTTTCAAGGCTTGGACTTTTTCTTCCGGGGGACTTATGCCTTTACTAGAGACTTTATAACCGAGGAAAATAACCTCAGATGTGCCTAACACACACTTAGTTGGATTAACTACTACACCGTAGTTAGCCAATCGTTCAAAGAGCGTGCGCAAGTGGTTACAATGCTCCGTGGCGTCCCTGCTAAATATTAAAATGTCATCGACATATGGGAAACAAAAATCCAACCCTCGAACAATTTCATCGATGAAACGCTGAAATGTTTGTCCAGCATTTCTGAGCCCGAACGTCATATAAGGGAATTCATACAAACCAAATGGTGTTGTAATGGCAGTTTTGCAGACATCAGCTGGCTCTACTGGAATTTGTTGATAAGCCTTAACTAAATCAATAGTACTAAAGATGGTAGAACCAGCGAGAGCATGACCAAAATCCCCTATATGGCGCACGGGATACCTATCCGGTACAGTACGAGCATTCAGCGCTCTATAGTCACCGCAAGGGCGCCATGAAGAGTCTTTCTTCGGGGCTAGGTGCAGTGGCGATGACCACGGGCTCTTGGAAGGGCGTGCGGTGCCTGCTTGCACCATATCTGCAAACTCCTTCTGCGCTGCCCGCAGTTTGTCCGGCGCGAGGCGTCGCGGCTTAGAAACCACGGGTGGGCCGTCGGTCGTCTTGATGTAGTGCACCGTGTTGTGCTTCACCTCGCGATGGATGCCAGGGGGTCTCGTAATAGCTGGAAATTCAGATAAAATTTTATGAAAATCTGAATCTTCGATTTTAACGGTTTTTACACTGACCTGGTTAAATTTAGCTATGGAGGCTGGAGCAGTAAGACCAGTAACTCCGCAGCGTATTATTTTGTTTCTGCAGTCAGGAAGCAAGTTGTAGAAGGCCATGAAGTCAGCACCAATGATGGCGGTATCAACATCAGCAACTACAAAGTTCCACTTAAAAGAGCGGCGGAGACCAAAATTAAGTGTGAAAGTGTGACAGCCATAAGTTTTTATGGTACTGCCATTTGCTGCGCATAAATTGTAGTTTACATCTGCTATTTTGTTCCCTAACAATTTTTTAGGAAAACAACAAATGTCGGATCCAGTGTCTAGCAAAAATCTGAATTTGGTGTCTTTGTCCACAACAAATAAGCGGCTGCTATTGAAGCAATCAGTCGCCGCTGCTACTGACTGTTCTGTTGGTTTCCCGACCACGAGCATGGTTTGGTACATTTAGTTGCTTTTGCACCGAATTTATGGTGGTACCAACACAGAGGCTGACGCGCCGCCTGGGACGCAGATCTAGATCTAGGTTGATGGGACCTAGGTCCAGAGCGTCGCCTAGAGCTAGACTCCCTTGTAGTTAAAGCGGCCACCTGACGTGTAAGGTCTTGAACTTGCACCATTATGGCAGCAAGGTCAGGAGCGCTAGCTGTACTGGGAGAAATGGCATTGACGGAGACGGGGTTGACCTCTAATATTTTGTCAGCCAGTTCGGCAACTTTGTCCAGGGTGAGATCACCTTGGGCAGTCAAAATTGCCTGAACATGTTTTGGTAGACGTTGTAGCCACAGTTCTCTAATTATAGTGTTATCTTTGAACGACTTACCAGCCAGAGACTTCAGATGACGGAGAAACTGAGTAGGTTTCCGGTCACCGAGCTCCTCACCTGATAGTAGTTGTCTGACTTTTTGTGACTCGGAAGTGGAGAAACGCTTGATAACTTCCTCCTTTATCCACTCATACCGGCCACCTTTTGGAGGAGGGTTAGTGACCAGGTCTTCAACGTCATGAGATATCCTAGAATCAAATTGTGAAATGACATAATTGTATTTTGTTTCATCCACCGATATATTACATAAAACAAACTGTGATTCCAAGTGAGCAAACCATCCAGCGGGATGCTCATGCCAAAAAGGAGGCAGTTTAGGACGGACCGCATATGCTGCTGGATTCTGCACACTTTGGGCATTTAGTTGTGCCCGCAGGTCTGCATTTTGTTGCATCAGTCGTTCGTTATTTGCCAAAATTTGGTTGAGTCGCTCCTCAATTTGTTGGCTCTCCATGTTGAATGTGTATATAAATATATTATAAAACGAGGTATACGTTTGTTGCATTTACCACTCAGTCAGGTTGCTTAAAACTAAAACAAGCAACTTAAAACTGAACACAAGGTATGCACAGAATAAGCAAGATAATTATGCATGTGCTGCAGATAACAAGTATATAAAAATAATCCACAAAACAAATGGGTGCAAATAGCTTAATTTAAAAATACAATACCTTGTACCATTAGCGACTTAAAATGAGCTTCAGACAGAGCTAACTTCTAAGCAAACACGCACACGATAAACCAAACATCAAAAATATGTAAACCGAAAAAACAAAAATGTGTAAAAATAAAGATATAGAGATAGATTTGATAAAGTTTTGTTATCAACGTTTGAAACCACCGAGCACACCACAAGTTAGTTCTTTAGTAAATGTTTAGTAGGATCAGTATCACATGCAGGCATGCAGTCGTATTTCAATTTTCAATTTCCAGTCTTCAGAATCCCGCGTTGCGATGACAGATGACAGTGACGTATCGGGTTGACGGCAGTTCAATCATTCATTCGATTCGATCACTAACCGAAAGTTCCGCTACTCCCCGATAGGTAGCGTATGGCGTCACTAGTCGCAGGTCTTCACGAAATTCCGTTTCCGGGTCGATGGCCTCGGAGCATTCCAAACTCGAGAAAACGCGAAAATGATGCGTAGGATGACGAAAACTGCTTGAAAAATGATGCACTAGTTAACACAAACTTTCTGCGAACCGTTGGTACGCCTTCCGATCCTCGGAAAGGCGCGTAGCGTGCTGGTGTGAGCCGGTAGGTAGGTAGGTATCTACTCGGCAACTTCTTGTTCGGCGATTTCCCGGCGGTTAGTGATAAAACCAGCCTGGGAACGTTGCGGGGCGTTGTCAAATTAAGCAGGCTGAAGATCTCAGCGAGGTTTACTGCTGAAGTCCGGTTCCACGTTCCTGCTGTAGGTACCTTGCTGTGTAGTTGCGTCTCGTATCACGTCGGGGTCACCAATTTGGAGGTACACACACAATGAAACACGTCGTGGATTTCGGAATGTCTTCTATTTGCAGTAAACAGTAATAACTTACACGAGGGTCAAAATTACAACAAGAGCTCACATCGTCTCGAGTAGCGGTAACAGTCTATATCTTTCAATATGGCGGCAGACTCTAGTCTGGCGCCGGAAACGTTTGGTGTTGTCACACAAAAATATAGTAGGCGGTGTTGCGACGTAATACGCCACAACTGTATTATATTGTGTTTACTTTCGTTTAAAACAGCTATATCTTTTAACTTGTGCCATCGCCTCATCTTAAGAATGCAGTGAACTCGCTATCAATTTTGTTGACAATAATCATGAGTCTATTTCGTTTTTTATTCTTCTACCCGCACTGTTTTAACATAATACTATAGTTCAATTTATTTTTCTCATCTAATTGACGATTATCTTGTGAGAAATAAAGTTCTTTTAACAGAAATTGAGGTTTGGTTCCAATCTTCTTTTCGTCAAGAAAATGAACAATTAAGCTATGACCTCAATACATTCATTGTGACGTTACACAAAAATAAAATGTTTACAAAGTCCAAATCATATATCACTTTTCAATAAATAACTGGATATAAACAATTACCTATATTTTATTTTATTAAAATTTGAATATCCGTTCATTGTTACGTTATTCATATTATGAATGGTCTAAGTGGGTATACTTCCAACAAACAATCTTAGGCGTAACATAGATAACGGTTACAAGATAACTTTTTGTCTAGGTAACAATTCGACGTCACAATTCTCATAAATGTTTAATTTGTAAATATAAAGAATAAACATTTTTATTAAACACGTCTTTTTATTTCCACCTTATAACATCGAAAAGATGTAACAACTAAATAATTGCAAATTACGAATGTGATTCTTCTTGTGGTTAATAGATCACATTCGTAATTTGCAACAAATAGTATTTTTCATAGAAATATAAAAAAACAACTATATCAATATAGATTGGGAATTTTCAAAGTAAGAAATAACTGCAACGGACCGACCATGATTTGAACTCGGGTTACGTGATTTGCGAATCCAACACTTAGTTCACACGGCTACCAGCACATGACGTATTTGCGTGAATTTTAACAATGCTATGGTAAGAACAGAAAAATTATAATGTTTTTAAGCTCAGTGCGACGACAGTTCCTTAGTGTGTGTTATCTGTGGAATGTGGATACTCATACATGCGCACACATACGCACGGAAGTATCGCGCTCGCTCGGTTCGTAGCAATGTAATCTTTAGCGTTCCTATGGACTTTTGCGGCCTTACTGTACCTACTGATAATTCATTTTGTTTTCTTAGCTTGGTAATTTAATGCCTGATAATTATTGTATGAAAAACTTGCTACAGAATTTTAGCTTTATAGACGGGTATTTATTTATTTTCCAAATTTCTTATTTTACTTTGTAGATTACTTTTTTGCCATACAGCGAAAATCTCTCAGGGTTTATCCGTGTAATGGCGAGCCGCTAATCTAATATAAAACAGTGATGTTATAAAAGTACCTAACAATTTTACCTGATTATAGGGTAAGTGCTCCAGTGAATGAACACACCCCAGTAAATGAACAAAACTCAGTTTTTTCAAAAAAATAAGAAATTGAAATATTTCTACCCAACGACGTATTTTTTTTCGTAATTACAGCTCTATTTTCTATTATAATGACAATCTTCACTTCATATGTTACTGTTCGTTTCAAAACGGCAAGCGTTTAAAGTTAGCAGTGTAGTGTAAAAATATTTTTGTTCGGGCAAGAATTTAGGACTCGGGGTAGACACAAAATTTTTGATATCAAATTGTGGCCGTAATTTAAATATGCACTATAAGTTTTTTATTTATTTAAATAATAGATAGTTTTAATATATGTCTGAAATCCATTACAATGCCATTCTAGCCAGTTTTATGTAAATTATTCGACGTCCCAGCATTGGAAATACAAAACGTTTGAAATCCAGTGAATGAACGGCCGTTCATTCACTGGACAAATGCAAATTTCATATTTTTATTGAAATATGTAATTTATTTTTATGCCACAATGTTCATATTTTGGGAGACGTCTAAACAATCTATTTCTGATCTTTAGGCCAGTATTGGGACAGGTGTGTTCATTTATTGGTTCATAAAATCCATTGAATGAACTAACATTTTTCACCATGTTCAATTATTAGCTTTCGTCGTAATAATGTAACCATTAAATGAACACAATATATTCAGTTAGAATTCATCCTTTTAAGATCTATTTATTGTTACATAATTTTTTCTTGTATTGTACCTTTAAATCACCATAAATTTCCATAAAAATAAATGCGAAAGGTTTCGATATACCTACCCAAGAAACTTTAAAAGAAGCTCTTAATTCCGTCACCTTCCGTCTTGCTCATATTAACGCAAGATGCTGATTTAATTGTTCCTACTGCGCTGAATTGACTGATTTTAATAATAATACTAATTTATCCGCTGCGAATCTAGGAAACGACCCAAAAGCTGGCTTTACTCGACACTATACCGAAAATATCGTGCGAGACTAGGCTGGCTCTGAAGCAACTTAAAAACCACAAGGCCTTGGGTGAGGAAGGAATTACGGCCGAACTCCTGAACGCGGGTGGAAAACCGATCCTTAAAGCTCTTCAGAAGCTGTTCAATTACGTCATAATCAAAGGGAAAACGCCACAGCAATGAAGCAGAAGTGTAGTGGTACTCTACTTTAAGAAGAGCGACAATGCCTTGTTTAAGAATTATTCATACATCCACATCTGAGGCATGTCTACAAGCTGTTTTCCGGAATCTTCACGAATTGTTTCGCGCGCAGGTTTAGCGACTTCTAGCCTCAGGATGGAAAAGGTTTCAGCACCGTAGACCACATACATGCACTGCAGCAGGTTATATAGAAGATCGAGAAGTATAATCTGCCTCTCTGCTTAGCGTTTGTGGACTACGAGAAAGCCTTTGATTTGATCGAATCTTGGGCTGTATCGCAGTATTCCCCAAGTCAACGATGCCAGGTTGACTATAAGGGTACATCGAAGTACTGAAGTATTTGTACGAAAATGCCACCATATCAGTCCGACTTCAGAAACCTCTAAACTTATCCTTTTGCTGCGGGCTGTGAGATAGGGAGGCGTCATTTTTCAGAAACTATTCACGGCATAATAGAGGATGTCTTCAAGGACCTAGATTGGAGAGAGCTAGGCATTAATGTCAATGACGAGTATATCACTCACCTTCAATTTACCGACGATATACCTAATGGTCATAGCTGAGGCTATGGAGGACCGCAGAACAAAATTTGATAAAACGAGTAGAGCTTCAGAAATACTGGGTCTCAAGATAAATATGGACAAAACCAAAATCTTGGTAAACAACCATTTAGAACCCGCTCCTATCAAGATCAGAGACTCTAAACTCGTAAATTGTAGACAATTACATTTACCTGGAACAGATGGTTCCAGGTATCTATATGGTTCTAAAACGTGGTCACTCACAATTGGCCTCATCAGAAGGCTAAAAGTCACTCAAAAGACAAAGGAGAGGGCTATGCTCGGAATTTCTGTGCGTGATCGAATCAGGAACGAAAATATCCGCAGGAGAACTAAAGTTTCCGACATAGCCTGAAATGGCAACTCACATTGTTCGTAGAACAGATGGTCGATAAAGCTGAAAGGTTCTAGAGTGGTTACCGTATACTGGAATACGCAGCATCGGTAAGCGTTCCACAAGGTGGTCCGATGACTTGATGATTTGAAGGCTTTTACTTTTATTTAATAATGTTTGTAATAGATTTAGAGGCAGAGGACATATGTTCGTTTTTTAACTTTTTCTGGGACTAAATATGTTACAAAACAAAGATTTTTTGAACTATTACACAAACAAAAATTGTGTTCATTTACTGGATTTACTCTGTTCATTTATTAGAAATTTTCGTTCATTCACTGGGGTTTTAGTGTATTTTTCAATTTATTGCTGAATATCTAAAAATGTATCCAGGTTATATCGTAAATCTAACTTAAAAACAATTATTTAATATATTTACATTACCAAAATATAGATTTGGACCGTATACCTTAGAGTTAACATAGTATAATTATTTTTTGAAGTTCAAAAATCGCTTAAGTGTTCACTCGAGAGCAACTCTTTTTGTTCAGGCAGTTTTTCTCATGAATGTGTATAGATATTGAAAACATTTCCTACACTTATTGAAAGCCTATTTAATTACCTTTCTAATGATATGAAATACAGTGTAAAAAATATCCTTGAAAGGGTTTAGAGCACAAAATCCAACATATGGGAAAAATTACCAAATTTCACTTAAGAAAGAATGAGAGTCAAACTTAAAATTCTTCGTCATCCTGTTTGTCAATTAAGTTTATTCCCTTAGCCTTATTTACAGCTGTTACTCGATTTTTCATCAACCCTATTAATTTTACCATGAAATCTTAGGATATAAAGTCCTATTCCTCGTCAATGACAAATTGAAGTTCTTGGAGGTGTGGAGCGCCAGAATTTTTGCACTAAGTCTTCTTTCAAAGTCATTCCAGAGTTGCTCAATTGGATTAAGATCATAACTACCAGCTGGCCTCTCTATCGCAATGATTCCAACGTCTTACATGTAGTCGCAAACTGTTCTAGCGACATGCGATCTGGTGTTGTTCTGCATTATGGAAAAAAAATCTACCATAAGCCACACAAGTAGCTTCACATATTCTTCGAGCACTTTTTTGATGTATCATAAAGGCGTCAACCCTCTTGATATCAGGCCAGTAATGGCCCAGTGATGAATACAATGTCAGTTTTAGTGTCCAACATTATGCCACCCCAAAACCCACTTGTTTGCTTATGCAGCATTGTTAAAATTGCCCTGATGACCTTCTGTAGACCCTTCAGCATCCATCATGGTCATCTAAGTCATTCTGCATTTATCAGAAAACACAACAGCCTGCCATTAAGCATACATCCAATTTAAGTGTTTCGTGGCAAATTATTGCCGGACTTGTGGGTAAGCTGTGGTCAATTTGGTGCCATTTGCTGAGTGATGTGTTGTCAGGCCTGCTTTACCCAGTCTTTTCCTAATTGTCTACTGATTTATACTGACATTACAAACTTCTTGAAGATTTTGTGTCAGTTCAAACGTTTCTCAAAATATTTGTTACAGGAAAGCGATAATCACGCCCTAATCCTATGCGCCACCGGCCAGATCCTGGTCGCCGAATATACCCATGGGTCTCTTGAAACGTCTGGTGTACCAGACGAACAGGGAAGCGGCTAAGATTTAGCCGTCGAGCGACTTCATTTTGAAAATGGCCTGCTTTGGGCAAGGCAATAACTTGAACGGTTTCTGCAGGCTACTGGAAAAATATCTACCCATATTTTTCCAGTAAATCCGTCTGTTTCTAATAGAGACGTTATCACGTCAACGGAAACTGATTAAAACTCCAAAACAGCACCCTTTTTGTAGCTCCAGTTAATGGTGCAAGTAGTGAAATGCAAACGGATAAATTTGGGGAATTGGGTAGGTATACCGCTGGGTTTTGTGAGTTACGTGAAGGCATGATATACAATGATCTTAATTTTGTGTTTTTATAAAGCTAACTTTGTATGCTTAAATTTTGCGTAATAATTTGTACTCAATATCTTTAATTTAAAAAAAAATAGTATTAAACAAAATTACAAGCCATGTGCGATTTTTTTGCTCTCAAGTGTACATTAAAGTTTAGTGTAAAGAAACGTTTTGATTTATACTTATAACTTTTTGAACTCGTTCTATATAATGTTTGTAGATCTGGAAGTTTATTAAGAAAATAAGGCACTAAATATTTTGCAACCCTCATTCCATACATATTGTTGGCTTTTGGTAGAATGTATTTATTTTTGGGTGTAATAGATCTCAAAAAGTCCGGTCTTGTGTTTAGAATTATAAATTCAGGTCTATTGATTTCAGCAAGGGTGAAAAATTTAACTTTATTGAATGCATTCGTAACATTAAAAAAACGGTAAAATATGTACGACTATGGCAAACGCGATTTAAATACATAATGAAAGCTAATTTCTCTTTAACATATTCTAACTTATTAGTAGTAGTACTTTTACACTACAAATCTGATTTTGTGAAAAATCACACATGTTAAAAAAGAAAGTAAATGGAAAATAAAACATTAGAATTTAATAGTTTTTCTTTAATTTTTTAACTTAAAACCATTTACATTGGCATTTAATCCTATATTACTTTGCTCAAACAATTTACCAAATAGAGAACTGTACAATTCATTCTTGCTTTCATCGGTCCACAGAACTGATTTCTCAGGTGCCATGAAATTGACCAACTGGTTATGGACTACGTACTTTATCTTCCTTCCTTTTGTGGCTTTTGTATCCACTTTTCTTTTCATCTTACTTCTCATTTGCTGCAACGCTATCCATTGACGACTCAACTGAACTGGGTCCGAAATATCCGCAGATTTGCATTCAATAAGTTCTCTAAGCAATTGATGATAGAAGTCACTATCATCAAAAATTTCTGGAATATATTCATCATTGTCTTTACGGTCTCTTGTTACTGGGTTTACTTCGGTGACTTCTGGTTCTTTACTTTCTTCTTCTTCTGGAATATCTTTTTTGTACCCAACAATGTCATATTCGGACCTTTTCAACTGTGTACGTCTCACTAATTTCTCTCTGTCTGACAGAATATATGAGATTTGTTGGAGTATTGAATTTGTAGGTGCATTTTTTACATTAGTAGCGGTTGCAAGACGGGTCTTCTCGTTCCATTTTTGTATTGAAGAGTCTCTGAATGATTTAAATGCTTTGTGGGACGTTGAAATGTCAGTTTCATACTCTTCAAGTTTGCGTTTCTTGATTGGTGCAGTTTTACTTTTATTCTTAGGTGTTTTGACTTCTTTAGAAGTTTCCTCTTCAGCGTCAGTATCTGATGGTATCTCCTCATTATCCGTATCGCTTGGGATTTCTTCATCACTGTCTTCTTTCGCAGTTTCTTTTGCATCTGCTTGTTGTTTGCTTAGTTTCTTATTACAAAGTGTCTTAGTTTCTGGATATTTACTTAAAAGTAAGTTCTGGAGGGAGAGTAACCTGGAAAGATAACATGAAAAGGTTTAATAAATAAATATTATTAATATATTATTCTAACTTTTTTTCTACAACTTTGACTGGCATGTTGGTCAAGTAGGTAGTAGCGCTGACTGCTATGCCAGAGGTTGTGGGTTCGATTCCTACCCAAGGCAACTGTTTATGTGATGAGCACATTGATATACAAAAAACCATGAGCATGATCATTTGTTATAATTTATCTATAATAATTATGTTTCTATTTAGGAATATGTATGTTTATTAGTTGTCTAGTACTCATAGAAACCTCTGCTTAGTTTGGGACTAGATGACATTGGGTGATAGTTGTAGAAAAATAAAATGATAGCAAAACTAAAACACAACTTTGGATATTATAATACCCAATAAATGATCAAAAATTTAACTTACTTGTCCAAAACATTGGTGACATTAGCTTTAGTAGCATTAGTTTCTTCTACAAATTCCTCATTCTTCTTCAATTCATTATAAGTGTCCGGCATTGGCATCTGATTAGCCGTGTTCACACACCTCTGAAGATGGATTCTCATCTCTAACAAGCTCTCCCATAGCAACAGCTGATTCCTCACACAAATACCCTTCTTAGCTTCTTCAGATAAGTTCTGTTTTTTAACATGTTCAAAGTTTTCTTTCATTGGTTCATCCATCTGACTGATGTCGTATCCTTCACCTTCATCATCATCTTCTTCATCACTCCTTTCATCACTACCACTCCCTTCTTCATCATCTTCCGAATCGGCATTTAATTGTTTTTGGAACTGAGTGATGCTGTAGTCTTCACTTTCGGCTTCTGAACCTGAGTCTTCTAAATCTGATGACTGCTCTTTGCTAGTTTTAGACAGTGTGTTGTCGGCCTCTGACCCTTCAGAGTCGATAGAAAAGTCCTTTTTGGTCTTTTGAGGTTGCTTCTGTTGAAGCAAATTATCGTCAGAACTACTGCCATCTTCATCAGAATCTTCGAGATCTTTCCGAGAAACGACTTGTCCCTCATACTTCTTACTAACCTCGCTCAATAATCCCACGTTTCTTTTACGGAAATCACTAATAGCCGCCTCAACTTCGCTGTCTGAAGAACCTAAATCTTCACGCGTAACAGTTTTTGGTTTTGTGCCGAAAACTTGGTCATCTTCTATATCAGCACGAGGTTTTACTGTTAGAGCATCAGCTATTTTATCTGATAGTAACTTCTGTGGTGTTTTCTTCTGTTTCGACTTCATTTTGGTATTATTTTGTAAATTTTAACCAACAAATCAAAATTCAACAAATGCCTTGCCTTCACGTGCTTATGACATTGACAATAGAAAATTGACATGTTGTTCATATCAAACAAGACATTGATGTATGCAGTGCGTTCAAAAATAACCAGAGTGGAATAGACTTGCAACCCATGGTCGTTCATAAATAACTCGAGTAGCCTAGCTACCCTAGAGTTCACCCTAACTTTGATCAGGGTAGGTTACAGTTGGAGTAAGCGGCCCAAAGATAAGCGGCCATATGCTTGACATTGACAGTTGAACTCCGTTCACGTTCAAAAATGCCAGGGTAGAGTATTGACGTCATTAGAGTTAACTCTAAACTTAGAACGCAGCCGCTTCTTTTCTTTTTTTTTGTTAATTTTAAATGGCTTGAAAAACAAGTCTTTTGAGCCATTTCCTCGTAGGAATAGATCACCACACACTATTTGTATGTCTGTTATTTTATATTACATAAACTAATCGCAAGGAAACATGGACTTAGATCGAAATAAATCAAGGTTTTTGGTGGGATTCCTTCGAATTTAGTGGATTGATTCCTTGTGGATATTGTGATGTAAAATTTATTGGTGTAGTAGTTTTGTATCTCAAGTGTCACATTATGTAGAATCATATAAACAGGTGCGATCTCGGTAAAATAGAGCTGAGAATTTTATTGTAGTTTTGACTCGATCACTCGATACATTATTTTTTATACATTTATTGCCAAATACTACAAAAACGTTGCATCCGCATTCTAAAGGTAAACTAATGAACTATTCTTACGAATACATTGCCCTTTCAATCGTTTCAATTAGAGATACAATAGAAAGACAATAGACGCGTGAACGCCGGCGTTCGCTTAGTGTTTAATGAACTTAGTATCCAAACTAAAAAATTAACAAAAAAAATCACATTATAATTGGCGCGAAAATTGACATTAATACAATTAATATTTTGACAAGCCAGGCAGGTAACGACGATCCATTCGGAAAATACGAAATAGAAACTTTTAAATAATCTAAAAATTACTAACAAAATGCCTAGGAGAAAAGTAATGCCGAAAACAGTAAAGTGGCTGAGTGAGGAAATACAAGAACCGCAAAGTTTAACCCCATCGTTTCACCATTACGAGTAAGTTAACCTACAAAATAATGCAAAACAACAATATTTTTCTTACTCTCCGGCTTACAACTTTCGCTATTTTTACTCAGGAAATTTCAGTTTGAAAATATCATAGCTGGAATTGGAGATTGTGTTCTTATTTCGAATGCTGATGCGGCGGAACCGGATACCGAGGCAGGTTGTGATGCGGCTCGTATTATCTCATTGTATGAAGATGGCACAAACACTAGTGATCCATTCAGAGCTAAAGTACAATGGTACTCAAGGCCTGGTGACCTGCCTAGCTGGTGTTTCAATAATACGGAACCAATTAGTTTCTATGAGAAAGAGGTGAGTTTACAACTAGTCAACTTTTTTTTACTAACTTCAAATAAAATCACTTTGGGATAAAAGTATTCCAAAAACTATACTGAATGTCTTTAATAGACACAGCTGTATACCATTCAGTCAGAATTGTTAGTCATAAGAACTTTCCAAATTGCCTGTTGAACTTAACTTACTTATTGAATGTATGACTGATAAACTTATTGTAAAATTTAACAATTAAAAAGTCTTCAACAACAATTTCCAGGTAATAGAAGACCATCGGCCATTCAACCAAGATGTATCAATAGAAACATTCTTCAAGAAATGCTCCATCACGCTAACAATCACAAAAGATATGAATGAAATTATAAATGAGCCATACCATTACATATGCAGATACCGTCTTATGGCTATGAGCAGACGTAAAGCACAGATAGAACCAGTCCTTGAACAAGAACGGAAAGCTATGGCATTATTAAGTATACCCAATAAGACACCTTCTAAAACTATCACACCAAAAACACCCAGCAGTTTAGTGAAAAGAATGAGTAGGGTATCCATCTCGGAAAAGAACTGGAGTGTTAGCAAAAATGATGGAACCAAATTATTACTCAAAAGGGCAATACTAGCTGATAAAAACGAAAAAGAATCACCTAAAAAAGTCACACCAAAATCAACCCCAAAAAAAAGTTCCGACACCCCAAAGAGTTCTAAAAAGCTGTCCAAAAATAACATAGAAGATGCTTTGTCTATGGAACTCAAAGAAAATTCTGATGATGAGCTCCCAACGTTGATCATAAGGCAACATGTACCCTCTACACCAAAGAGAAAGCAGTCTATCTCGAAAATAATAAATGATGAAACTCCCAAAAAGGTTTTAGTGTTTGAGGATGAAGAAAAGACTACACCTACTACTAGACGAGGAAGAGTAAAAGCTTCTATTAACTATCAAGAACCTGAAGTTTCACCAGTGAAGAGGACTCCTAGAAAGCCTTCACGTAAGATGTCCGAGAGTGATGATGACTTTAAACCAGCACCAAAGACACCAAAGACCCCTAGAACGCCCAAGACTCGGACACCAGCTCAAACTCCTAAGCGCAGTGTAACTAAAAGGGTTTTGACTAGTCAGCTTACACCTACTTTACATAATAGGGCTCACTCCATTGATAATGTTGATGGTGAGTTAATATTTACATATTTTGTGAAGATCAATTCATCCTCCATTCCATTTGACTGGCCTGTTGGTCTAGTGGTTTGAGACCCTGACTGCCATGCCAGAGGTTGTGGGTTCTGTCTGTGATTTGTGTCTGGGTGTAATTTACCTATAATACCTATGTATGTATTTAGAAATATATAAGTATGTTTATCAGTTGTCTAGTACCCATAACACAAGCTCTGCTTAGCTTGGGACTAGACGGCGTCCATTCCTTTAAAAATTACATACTTCATTTTTGTCACAATTTGTCATGTACCTCCCCACACTGATGTCACATGTTTTACAATTTTACATCTGGAACTTTTTTTTTTAATGATAATTTCACTCTTGACAACTATCTCACCTGATGGCAAGTGCTGATGTGGTTCATGATGGAGTATGCTTGCCTAGAAATTACTTGTTCATTTTTTGCTTAGAACTTAGAAGAACCCCTAGGCTGTAACTATCAGGAAACAGACACCGGCAGGGACTGATTAAAAAATAGATGTGAAATTAGTTTTTAAAGTCACCTTTCGTCTGGCTCTTGTGATTGTTATACAGTTCAAGAGCCAGAGCACCACTGATGTTGTGTCTCATCATCATCATCATCATTTCAGCGGATACACGTCCACTGTCGGACATAGGCCTCCCCCAAGCGTCGCCACATCGAACGTTCCTGTGCGTCCCGCATCCATCGGTTTCCCGCTACCTTCACCAGGTCATCGGTCCACCTTGTAGGAGGCCTTCCAACGCTGCGTCTTCCGGTACGCGGTCGCCACTCGCCACGATGTTGTGTCTAAAGTGTGTTAAATAAACTATTATTATTATTGTTCCATGCACCATCTTGGACCAGTGACCTGGTAAGGGTTGCGGGAATCTGATGATAGACGCACATGACCGTTTATTGTGGCGACACTTGAGGGAGGCCTATGTCCAGCAGTGGACATCTTTCAGCTGAAATGATGATGATGATTATTCCACATATTTTGCTTATTATTTCTCTGTCATTTAGTACTTAAACCTTTACATGTGATGTAATTTATGAATTCATTTTCAGATTTCTTAAAAGACAACAAGTCCCTACCTGGCAGAGAGAGTCAAATGGAAGAAATCCTATCATTTGTAAGATCTAAGCTTTTGGATGGTACTAGTGGGTAAGTTTTATTTCACATTCCTCAACCCAGCTCTAACACAGTACCAGTATGGAGCCGCTGCACAGGACATGCGTCACCTGCACCTGCACTTTTCAGGATCTATACGAGACCAATAACAAAGCTACAGGTTCCAATTTCCAATTTATAACAGTTACTATCATTTAGTTTGAGTACATCGACATAGCACGAAGAATCGCCAAACTTAAGTGGCAATGGGCAGGGCACATTGCTCGCAAAACAGATGGTCGTTTGGGCCAAAAGGTTTTGGAGTGGCGACCGCGCCTCCTACAAGGTGGACCGATGACCTGGTGAAGGTTGCGGGAATTCGATGGATGCGGGACGCACATGATCGTTCGTTGTGGCGACGCTTGGGGGAGGCCTATGTCCAACAGTGGACATCAATCGGCTGAAATGATGATGATTATATCCACACGAAAAAAAGAAGATTTTTTGTAAAAGATAATAAAATATATTATAACATTTAACATAATAAAGGCACATTCTGAAAGTAGTATGTTCAAAATCGATTATTTTAGGTCGAAATCTTGCTACGTGCTTATTAATAATTGATTAACGCAGTTGATTTAATCAGATTTTAGAACTTTTTTATTATTATTATTGATAGGCTTGCGTTTGACCACCATCTCACCTGATGGTAAGCGATGATGTGGTCGACGATGGAGCACGCTTGCCTAGAAGTAACTTATTCACTCTTGACTTAAAGACCCCTAACTTGTAGCAGGAAACACAGCTATGCGGAGTGTAAAGTCCGGAGGTATGTGCTCCATCGAAAAGGGAAGGTCCGGGCAACAACTGCCCGATAGTTGATTCTGGGCTGATATATATAATAATTATATATGTATAATTGTATGTTATAGTGCGAAGAACTGTAATACCGCGATGCAAAATTTTCAATTTTAGTTCCTAAGTTGGCGTCATAAATGTCGCTACAATATACTTAATTCTTATTTTCACAGATGCATGTACATATCAGGTGTACCAGGTACAGGCAAGACGGCAACCGTCAACTCAGCTCTCAAGTATTTGAAGGATGAAGTAGACTTACCTGACTTTCAGCTGGTCGAGGTCAATGGCATGAGGATAGCTGAGCCCCGGCAGGCTTATGTGCAGATATACAAACAGCTTACTGGTAAGAATAAGATTCACGCACTCCCGCTGTCTATCTCGCTCTAGGAAATGACGGTTTTAAATGACAGAAAAGGACAGGAAGTACGATTCGGCCAGATGTAACTCAACCCTACCTGGTAAACTAGGGTTGAGTTTGCTGTTGCAAAAACAAAACTTTTGAAATGTTTTATTAACTGTATTAAAACATCCTAAGCCGCGTACAGACATCGCGAGGCGTGCGTCGCGAATGGTTCGTCTCGCATGCCTCGGGCTGTGTGGACGAGTGTGCTCACAGTAATCATTCGCGTCACACGATCGTCGCGAACGCCGCCTCAGTACGATCCGTGCGCTCCGTGTGCTCCGTGTGGACGGACAGGTGTTGTTTGCGTTTTCTACTGACGAACACCGTTGGTGGTTTGCGTGCTCAGCTTGAGCATGTGTCGTTCGGGACGCACGCATAAATGTACCGTCGTAGGCCTCAGGTTGAGGCACGCGTGATGAACCATTCGCGACGTACGCCTCGCGATGTCTGTACGCGGCTTTAAAAGATTTGTTTTGTTTGAACCTTATGTATACTGATATAAAGTTCAAAATCATAACAGTTTTTTTATTTATTTTACAGGTAAATCAGTTGTATGGGAACAGGCTTGTGCATTATTAGAAAAGAGGTTTACTAATCCTGGACCTAGAAGAACACCAACAGTATTACTTGTAGATGAGGTAACTGAATTCCTGTATTTTGTTTATTTTTAAAAGCTATTGATGAAACTATTCACAGTAATTTTGACAATGAAAAAGTTTTAAGAACTTTTTCATTGAAATTTTGATGAAAGTAAAACTGCGTCATTGGATTAAAAAGACGTGTGGCACTCAGGGTCCGCCGTGGTAAAGCTATTGCATAGCATTTTTATCAACTTATGCGATTATAATTATTTATTTATTTTATTTATGCAGTATTTTTTTTCCTTTGTTTTTTTTTTCTTTGATATTAATTGAAGTTACACTTTCACACATTGAATTGAATTTTGATTGATTGTTCACTCATTTGTTTTCTTATCGGTCACCACGCTCAAAAAACAAATGAGTGGGGGGTGTTAGGTTATTTTCGTTACGGAATTTCTGGATTCGGTCTCCACGCTCAAGGCCCGCGATAGAAGCTACGCAATAGCTTAAAAAAAAAAACACTGGCTGATGTGTCACGCCAGTCTATAACAATCCTCCCGTCCGAATAGTGGTCATGGCGAGAGATATAATGCACAAGTGTGTGCACAAACACAAGTGCATTCTCTGTTCCTTTACTCTCATCGTCCAATGGAACGGCAATCCGACACGACCAACGGCTTTACGTGCTTTCCGGGGAGGTCACACCACCAACTTACAAACTCTATGGTGCTAAAACATAATTCCTAATGGAAAAACACAAAAGCACTTTTTGCCCGACCCGGAATCGAATTCAGAACCCAATGCTCAGCAGTCCCGCTTGCGACCACGAGAGCAACATGGCAGTTCCATCCCATAATATAACTAATTGGAGTACAATTCTAAAGAGCGCTATTTCTCATAGTTTCGGCACTCACAATTCTACTACACATACATATACCATTAAAAAAAAAATTACCATTAAAATTGATATATACTAGTGCTTAACTGCGATCCTACCTGATGGTAAGCAGTCATGCAATCGTTGATGGTGAGGCGCAGTAGTTTAGATTGCTAAAATCATTAATATAACTTATAATTTCTAGTTAGACGCCCTGTGCACGCGTCGCCAAGACGTCCTGTACAGCATCATGGAGTGGGCGGCTCACAACACGGCGCTACTCACCGTGCTGGCCGTCGCCAACACCATGGACCTGCCCGAGCGGGCGCTGGCGGCGCGCGTGGCCTCCCGCCTGGGCCTCACCCGCCTCACCTTCCCGCCCTACACTCACACGCAGCTCCAGAATATTGTGGCGACGAGGCTGGTTGGCGCTAATGTTACTCCTGATGCTGTGCAGCTTATTGCAAGGTATGTTTGAATAGTACATTTTGATACAAGTGGAGAAACTGTGTCATTATGACCGAGGCGGTCGGCGGCGAGGTTGTTATGAAGCCCGGGCCTGCAGTGACAAATTTCCACGTTTATCTAACGACGTTTTTCAATACACTTTCGAAGACATAAATAAACGGGGGTTGATGCGTGCCTCGTGGGGGCCGTGCCGCGCCCGGTCTGATACGATAAATGTATTAATGCCTCGTCGTTTATACCGCGTACGTCGAAGGACTGGAACAATCTGCTTGCTGCGGTCTTCACGTCCGATTTTAATTTGAATGTCTTTTAGGCAAGAGTGAATCATAAACTAGTGCGCCTCACCATCAGAGATTGCATCATTGCTTACCATCAGGTGGGATCGCAGACAAGGATTAGTTTATACCTGTACGGCGAACCGCACATCATAACATTTTAATGCATTTTAGCCAAATCATCACTTTGCGCGTCTACGCCAAACGATGGAAATTATTAATTAAGCAAATCATTACGTGTTTAGATCGCCTTAAGTGCCGTCGCGCGTGCTCCCTCGCTTCATCAACCAACATAATTATTTGTAGCATTTTAACAATACACTTTTTAGTGAACATTCCTTTCTATCATTTAACATCCCAGCAGATAACCTTTACATGGTCCTTCGAGCCATCGGGCGGGACTTCGCGAGTTTTTGATAGTCCTCCGTGCGGAAGGGGTTGACTAGTGTTAAAGCAAACCAAAAATTAGTGAGGACACTCGTTCGGTGAACTAGCAACAGTGTGGAACAGCATCCGCATCGAAACAACAAGCGAACATTAGCAGGATGTCAGCAGCAGGACGTCGCCAGCAACAAGGGAACAGGATCAACAGCAGGACTGTTTCCTTCAACATCTATCAAACAGCCGTAAGCAGCGAAGAACTCAATATTAAAAAAAAAAATAACCTTGAGGCGAAAGCGAGCACGCGCACTATTGCACTACGCTAATGCGAAAAACCGCCAATTGCGTGCCTAGCGGTAGGATAAGAGCGAGTTTTCGAGTAAATGTATTGAAAAATATATAAGTTTTTAATCTTGAACCACAGCAATAGATGGAAGAAGATATCACATTTCAATCCCAACTTTTTATGACCCAAAACCACAAAAATATAGTTTTGTGCCAAGCTATTATTCTTTTCTGATAAAAAAACAGAAAACTACTGTAATTGGACAAAAATAATATAGAGTATCTGTTTCAGAAAAGTAGCAGCAGTCTCCGGCGACGCCCGCCGCGCGCTCGCTCTCTGCTCCCGCGCATTAGAACTTGCCGGGCCTGGGACTGCTGGCCTGAAGGAGGTGCAGCAAGCACTAGGGGAAGCTGCCTCCAGCGCAGCTGTGCGGGCTATTAGGAACTGCTCGCCGGCTGAGAGGCTCATGTTGAGGGCTGTGGCTGCTGAGGTGAGCTCCCAAAATTCCTATAAAGCAATCAACAAGGCCCTAAGAAATGTTTTTGCTTAAAAACTTGCTAACTGTTAAATAACTGAGATAGTAAAAGTGATTTAGAATTTTCTGTTCATTTTGAATATTTTTGATGGTACGACGTAGTACAGTAGTTAAATGATTGACTGCAGTCGCGGGTTCAATTCCCGCACGGAACAAAGATTTGTATGGCTTACAGATAGGGTCTTCTGGGTCTAGGTATCTTGTGTGTAGTTTTTTTTTATTATTTTTTTGTCTAACATTTTACTTTTTACAAACACATCCACAACTCAAGAATGAAGGCAAGATTTAAAACTTATTCTTGATCTTTTTAGTTAAATTATGAATAAAACGCAATACATAAAGCATTTTAATATTTGACCGATACTAAATACTTAACTGTTATATTTTATTCAGGTAGAAAGAACAGGTTCAGATGAGACGACCCTGTCCCGTGCGCTGCAAACAGCGGCCGCCATAGTTTCTCTCGACGGCCGTCCGTACAAGACCGCCCCGAGCATCCGCGCACCCACCCCATCACAAGCGCAGGCCATATGCACACGACTGGCAGCCCTAAGGCTGCTGCTACTGGAACCTAAGCCGGCTGAGCCGAGGCTGCTGTTGAATATTAGTGCTGACGATGTGCATTACGCTACGAAGCAGATTATTGTATGAATTCTTTGCCTGCAAGTGACGAGAAAGCAAATAATGTGTTTTATTAGGTGTTTGTATGAACTTGATAGGTAAAAAATCATGATCTTGACAGTGCTTTGTTAAACATTTACACCCACTTGATAAAATCATCCAGTACACTATATTCTATTCAAATTCGATTATTTGCAATTATATACTTACCTATCTTTTTGAAAAAAAAAAAGCGTTTTATAAACTGGTGTTAGAAACATCCCAGAGACACAGTAACATCCTCTTAATGCCTTATTTTGGTACAACTTTTAGACATTTAATTAATAAACATGATGAGATTTGTGAAGTAAACATTTAATTTTATAATATTTTTTTTTACATTTTCTATTGACACCGTGATCTGTTATTTAAAATGACTGATAGTTTAAGTTTTTTAATGATATAATAAATTATTAAGTACAATATGTTTAGTTATTTCATTGTGGAGTCTCCAACTTGTATGATCTTGATTAGCGCCTCAATGTTGTTGTCTTGTACTGCCTTTCTGCTTGCGGCTACCACTGCCTTGCCATATCTACCAACTAAAAGAAAAAAAAAATGATATAATTTTCCTACTATAAGGGCCAACGCTGCGTGAAGCGGGCACCCTACGCGCGTGTTTCGTGTGCGACGGTCCCCATAGCGCAAACCGGATTATTACCTGCTCTGTATCGTTATTTCAATTTTAACGGTATGCATGTAGTCGTGTGATCGAGTCGTTATAGAACTTTAATGCAGTAATACGTAGCAAAATGAGCGCTCCCCGCGACGGTTGCCCGTGCGGGTCTCCGCGATGGGGCGCAGTCTCATACAAAAACACCTGCTTATCGTAGCGTCGGCCCTAAAATCCCTTTTTTGTGGAAGTTAATTCTTGGGCCTCAATCCAAAAATATAAAGAGTACCTCTTAGCCTAACGGCTTGCTGCAAAATTGTGTGTAAACTTTTCAAAGCAATAACTGCTTGTTCCTGAGTAGAGCGTCTGATAAAGCATCCTGTGAGGAGTTCCTCATTCAGCATAACTACTTCCTTGTAACGGTTCAACATCTCCTTCCTAGAAATAAATGTATATTTTAAAGTTATTCTTACAAAACTGTTATGAATATATTTATGAGACGACGTTCATTCCCATTCATTTTTCTCTCATAGTCGCTTTGAACTCAATAGGTACTATTAACACAAATAAATATTAAAAAAGTTTTTAACTCGTACAAATCATAAGCTGCCGCATCTTGAGCCGCCGGTAGCAGCGCAGTTATAAGTTGCGCGCGCTCCGCTGTTTCTGCAGCTAACCGTGATCTCATTTCTCCTATTTGTGAAACATGTTCCATTTCTTCACGAAGTTTATTTTCTGCTTCTGGGAATTGTGCCACTGACTGAAAGTATACAAAAAGTTTTTTAAACTCCCGCCAAAACAAAATTTGTCTTTGGTATAGAAAGTAATATACTTCATTATTTGATTTAGTCGATTTTGGCATAGACTAATTTACATATAGATTTTGATTTTACTTCGGACAACTCTAAAATTAAATGGCGGCCGCGTCAGTTTTTGACTTTTTGTCGGCGTGGGGAAGTTGTCAAATTCTGTAAATCGTTAAAACCGGCTTCTTTGAGATATTTTGCGAAAGTAATTAAGTTAAAATGGTTGAAAATAACGATATTGAATTGTCTGAAGCCGAGGCAGAACAATACGACCGCCAGATCCGTCTGTGGGGCTTGGAATCTCAGAAAAGGTTACGTGCATCGAAAGTTTTGATCATCGGGTTAGCGGGTCTCGGCGCTGAAATCGCCAAGAATGTTATTTTATCCGGAGTTAAAAGTGTATGTTTATTAGACAACGAGAAGCTAAAGGAAATAGATCTGTATTCGCAGTTTTTGGCCCCGCCTGACAAAATCGGGGAAAATAGAGCAGAAGCATCGCTGACGAAAGCGAGGGCTTTGAACCCAATGGTGGAGATTACATCGGAGACGAAGTCTGTCGATAACCTTCCTGATAAATTCTTCCAAGAGTTTGATATTGTTTGTGCGACAGGCTTGAAGCAAGAGCAACTTGAGCGCATCAACAACGCCTGCCGCGACAGCAACAAGAAATTCCTATGCGGTGATGTTTGGGGGATGTACGGCTACATGTTCGCCGACCTCGTCGACCATGAGTATTCTGAAGAAATAGTACAACACAAAGCCGTTAAACGCGGCTCCGACGACGCGGAAAAGACTGCTCGAGAGACCGTTAGTATTAATGTGAAACGCAGAGCAATATACGTACCTCTACAGAATGCCCTATCTGTGGACTGGACCCGGCCTGACATGCGTTCCAGGCTACGTCGCGGTGACCCCTCATACTTCGTTATGAAAATCCTACTACGTTTCAAAGATGAGTACAATAGGAACCCAGACCCTGCTAAGAGGAAAGAGGATACCAAAATTCTGTTACGTATGAGAGATGAGCTAGTGAAGGAACTGTCTCTCCCAGCTGGGTTTATCGTTGATGCTTTACTTCTGGACGTTTTTGGTACGGTTTCTGGTGCTGCTGCTGTTATCGGCGGAGTTATTGGCCAAGAGGTTGTAAAAGCGGTGAGCCAGAGAGAACCACCTCATAACAACATGTTCTTCTTTAACCCTGTCAAGTGCGTTGGTTTTGTTGAACTGTATGGTCAGTGAGATTCATTATTCAGTGTAGATTGTAAGCAATATTGGTTTAAGTTTAATAAATTATTTAAGTACACTCAAACTATTTTATTTTTTCTTATGTAGGATGTTTGTTGATCTTAACACAAATGCTTGTGACTCAGATAAATTTGAACAATTTGTATGTGTATGTAAAAAAGTATAGGTATTTATGATTTGCAAGAAACACAAATGTGCACTACTTATAAAAGAAGATACTTTTAAAAGAGGTAGGTTTTGAAAAATATAGAAGTACCTATTAGTAGTATTAGAGTTCTCAATTAAAGGAAGTTGGCTTTTCTTTAATTGAGAACTCGATTACAGTACAACCTACCAAGTCCAATTCTATTTTCAAATCATCCAGGGACCTACTCATACATACATACAATTTCATCCAATTTGGTCAAGTTGTTTAGGAGTTAGGGAACAAACACATACAAAAGAACTATACAAAGAGTATGAATGAACAAACCTGCAAATCGCTCAAATTCAAATAAACAGCCAAACTCTGTATCAGATCTCCAGCCAGCCTGATATCATGAGTGCTAATCTTCACATGGCCATCAGGCCCAAAGTCCATGCACAGGAAGGAATGGTCCCTCAAACACAGAAGATTTATATGAAGCTCCTTGGTTTCTTCTGTCTCAAGGTCCAATTCTTCTTCTAGAAGGAAGTTTTGGTTTATCCAAATGCAGATTCTTTGGACCCTTTCTGTGATACGAAATGTCACACAGCTGTTCCCTTTGTTACGGATTTCTTTGTTGATGAGCTGGTACATCGCGAACCTTGGGAGCTGTTTTGTCAGCTCGAAAATGTGGAATTGTTCACTGTCTGGGTAACCAATGAGAGCCTGTATCAAAAAAGTCAAAAGTACAGTAAAACCGAGTATTTGCGAATAAATCGCGCTGTTGTTTCGTTCGCGATTACACTGCTAGCATCGAACTAAAATAGTCGTATTACTGCGTTTGAGACGGTAATTATAGGGAGCAGCCATCTAAAAAAGTGGACCGACGATACTTCTAAGACCTCAATACACTAGATTCAAAAATTTCATCATCATCATTTCAGCCGAAAAGCGGCCACTATTGGACATAGGTATCCCTAAGCGTAGCGACGACCTATGAGGTCCTATGCGTCTCGCATCCGTCGGATTCCCGCGACCCTCACCAGGCCTTTAGTCCACCTTGTGGTAGGCCTTCCAGTGGTATGGCTTCCGGTACGTGGTCACCACTCTAAAACCTTTCGTTCAAAATTTTATGAGGGGTAGTCATGAGCTCTGTGAGATACGACAGCCATTTTAGGCACACTTCGACTTTATGGGTCTAAACAGACGGACCGCATTTAACTGCACCATACCCACCCGCCCGCGCGCTCCGCCCTCCCGTGCATGGTGCAGTTCGGATGCAGTCGATGTGCAGTTCACACGACTGCAATCGGACTGCACGTTTTGTTTGCAGTTGAAATGCGGTCCGTCTGCTTAGTTAGACCCTAAAAAATACGATCCTACCTTGATATGAACGTCAACTGGAACATCTCGCGGAGGCTTCAGAGGCACATGGAGCAGTGATCTAAGCTGACTGGGCTGAGGATGACGCACCAAAGTTTCTCCGTTCTCAAAGATACCTTCCGCAAGTACCAGTGCTGCGCGGACTATTGTCTCATTATTTGTTGATACAGCTAGTTGTATATTGCCCTAGAAGCAACATAAAAACATTTTAGAACATTCAAAAACCCTGGTTAGACGGTAGACGGTTTACCTATCGAAGCCGTTGGAATTCGATAGGTAAACCTTCCTACGAATATTACCCATGATCGACTGCGGCTTTTTAACCTATTGCTAAAAGTGGAAAAAAATTAGAACTTTTGCAGTAGTCTACACTCATCATCACATCACTGTCACTGTTGGACATACCTCAAGTGTCGCCACAATGACCGAACCTGTACGTCGGATCCCCGCAACCTTCACCAGGTCAGCGGTCCACCTTGTAGGAGGCTTTTCAACGCTGCGACCTCCCGTACGCGTACGCCACTCTAGAACCTTTCGGCCTCAACGGCCATCTGTTCTGTGAGCAATGTGCCCTGCCCCGCGGGCAAAAGCTACTATGGTTTATGTACAAGAAAACCGTTGCAGTCGTTGGCTAGTAAATCTTGAACTGTCGGCGCTTACTATGGGAAGAAAATAACCCACAGGCATAAAACAAAGACACACCTCATCAGCAGTATGCAGGATAGCCACCTGCAGCCTCGTGTTTGTGGGCATGGCCGAAGCTGGCCGCTCCAGGGTCTCCACACTGCCACTACCACTAGCAGCATTGGCCTCATAGTGCTGCAGTTCTACCATGAGTGCTTGCTTCTGGTTGAATAACTCCGTGATAGCTAAACGATCTTCCTCTGATGGCATGTTTTTGGAGGCTGTGTTGAAGCCGGTGTTCTCTTGGTAGGGCGGATATCCTAACACTGTTGAGAATTAAGATGTTTTTTTAGACGTTTACTGGAAATTATAGGTAGTAAAAATAGTAACCTTTATTTACTGCTACGATAGTCTTATCTAAATTGTACAATATTAGTCCTATCTGCAGCAACCGCCTGCAAAAATCTCTCACAGATAAAAGTGAACTTGAAGCTGTACTTAGGGAACTGTATTCAAGTAAATGCATTTAATTTACTTACCCTCACCCCTATCAGACACGCAAACAAGATCAGGGGCTCCAACGGACCGGTAGTCTGCTAACAACATGGCTGCTGCATTGGCGCGCATCTGGATCCGTCGTAACACAATTCCTGTGGTGCCTTCGCGCCAGTCTACACGACCGTTTGCCCAGCAGCATGCTAGAGTCTCGCCTGACCATTGAAGGGCCAGGGCGTTCTGTTTTGACTGTGAAAACAGGTCGAATCAAAGGAGGTTTACGTCTATAACATCTCTTCTACCCTCAATCTACATACCTTCACTCGCCATAAGCGAATCCCTTCCTCATATATTCCAATAGTGCCGTTAGCAAGTCCATACGCGAATCTAACTTCATTGACTGGAGAAAGACATAGTATTGGTCCAGTTTCAGCGATTTCGGCTATGAATTGATTGTTTTTTAGAACTCTGATAAATGAATCGTCACACCCGATGAGAAGCTGGAAGTAAAAAAGAAGTAAAGCACTACCCCTGAGACCCCAAGCATTTAAATAGGTATAAATACGGGAAAAATGGAAGGTTGCTTATTTTCGAAATTTACAGACTACTTTATGAAGAATTTCTTATTTACATTCTTAGATACATAACAACACTGATGATCAGGCAGTTCATAAAAAGATATTCAGGTACCTACGTATTTACCTTTAACACCTGTAGGTACCGTACCTACACGCTTGAATTAGGTGTAAAGAATTAAATTATAATTACAGTCATTGTTGATTTATGATAAATGAAAAAACTTATTTGGGATACCGCTACGATCACTAAAGCGCGGACTCATGACTTCAATCAAGTTAAACATCTAATAACGCTCTCTTGCGTCGCGCAGTCGGGTAAAAAGCGGATCGCAAATCGTGATTAATATCTTCCTCTTACCTCATTCTCGCCATCCTTATCAAAGTCGAAAGTGATCATAGCACATACTTTTCCACTAACGACATTCCAAAAGACCTCATTCCCCTCCCAGTCGATAGCCTGTACAGAACTGTTGCCACCAATGATGGCCAGAGTGTCCGTGTACTTGCCGAAGTAACCAGTTATGATCACATTGACACCGTCAGGGGCCTCTTTGAAAAAAAGGTCTGTATTGTCGTGGACATCGTATGCTGGAATAAATACATATCATACCGAATTGAGGATTTGCAAGGGATTTTGGTGGTGTTCCTAGCATAGGAACTGACGACAAACGGTTCTGTTGCTGGCATTTTAGGACTTAACTCAGCTGACCTTATAAAATTATAGGCAAGGCTTTAAGTGTGTGAGTGAAGTGAGTCATTGAGCTAAGGGGTGGAATTTTCCGCCGGAGTCTGTGTTTCCTAATATCAATCTAGGGACCTCTAAGTTAATAATGAATAAGTTACTTCATTATCGCATACCATCAAGTGAGATAGTAATCAAGCGTAAGTATAATAAGTCTACCACTAAAAAAAGTAAATATATTTATTTATGATATCCGACAATTTAAATGTGAATTTGTTGGAAAACCGCTTTTCTGGTTGGAAGAGGTAATTTAATAATAAGCAACTATTACATCAGAAAGAACCACTAACAGACGATCCCCAAGAACGATTCTCACCTAGAATCTGAGTAGGAGACCCAATAAGTAGCATATCTCTGCCGGTATCAGGTCGCAGTGGTCCAGCCGCCAGAGCTATAATAGCTTGGCTCAGGTTCAGTTCTGAGACTTCACCATGCGCCTGAGAACGCTGTGCTCGCCCGCTGATGATTCCTCCGTGAGGGTGATGGATTATTATCTGTGAGTTTTAGAATTAGTTTTAGTTATTTATCCAAGTCTAATTCGTGATACTATTTCGTCAGTTCTTTGAATTTACTTCGTGTTAGAATATTGCATATTGCCGTTGCATATGGAAAGCTGAGGGCCTCAGTCATCAGCTGGTTTACCAGCTAAATACTGCTATTTAAGAAAAGCTCTCATATTGTGGAGATAACGAAGGGTCCCCATGATATAATATTGATTATAAATATTAACTTTATCATATCCAGCAGATGCGGTGAGACAAGGATGCGTTCCATCATACTTCGCAATAGTCACCACATCTGGCGTGACTTTATGGTTCAACTCCAACTTGAACACTGGCTGAACCGTTGATAGTTGCATTTTTGCTCACGAGCGTGTTTTGTTTTGATTAAGTTAATTTATTTAAATGTTTTTTACTGTTTCTGTAGTCGTTACCATGGCAGCATTAGAGTGGTACCAGTACGAAATATGAATAGTCTTAATGTATTTAATTACCAAATAATGTATTTAATTTATTCAATTTTAGCATAAAATTGTAATATAAAAGTTGACTGCAATAAACTATGGCAGTTCGAAAATGTTTATTGAACGTTCAGAAATCGAATGTAGAAACAACGAATTGTTAATTGAATGTGCAGTTAAGTTATAATATTTGACAATTTAAGAAGTATTTGAATATTGTAATTTATAACTTTAAAATTATTTTAAAAATTATAAAAATAAAGTTCAACATTATCTATATTAATTTGAACGCAAAGAAAAAACAAACGTCAAGTTGACAGTGTTAAAATTCGTACGTCAACGTCAAATCGTCAATTTATTTTTTGGTCTTTGGCATTTTGTTTTACGCATTTAGAGAAATAACATGCTTATTTGAAATCGTGCCGATAACGATAGTATTATTATTAGCGCGGAAGTGTTATGTGTTTATTGAATTAGTACCAGTGTCCAAATGGGTAGTGAATTGAATCTAGAGTCTACGGAATCCAGGTATCTTGAAATCATTTAATTTTGATTTGTATCTCGAGATCTCGAGCTATTTTGGCCTATCATTATTGCGCAATTGCTTCATAATTTTCGCGTCGAGCCGCCTCTGCCTCTGCTTCTGTTGTTTTTAATGTAATGATTTAGGAATTCATATTTTTATAGGTATTCATCAGTCCGCACTTGATGCCTCTGTTATGCCAAGAATTCACATTCCATGTTGTTATATTTGGACTCAATATCTCATGCCGTTCATTTATCATGTCATTATTGGCTTCCTAAGGTAATTTTCATAGTCATAATTTATTCTTTCACTTACACATCTATGAAATTGCACTGCAGCTATATTTATTGATCTTTCTCTCATGAATTGAGAAACATTACAACTTCTTCATTACAAATCTCAATGCAAAAGTTTTCCATTATTAAAAAAGGAAAGACTCACAACATTGTTGTTTAAAATAAGAGTATCAGTATTATTCTTTCACTTACACATCTATGAAATTGCACTGCAGCTATATTTATTGATCTTTCTCTCATGAATTGAGAAACATTACAACTTCTTCATTACAAATCTCAATGCAAAAGTTTTCCATTACTAGAAAAGGAAAGACTCACAAATTGTTGTTTAAAATAAGAGTATCAGTATTTTAACTTTGTAATTATTCTTAAAAAAAAATAGGCTGGGCTTTTACTCATTCTTTAGTCTCTTGTTTTGAGATTTGACTCACAGGTAAGTATCAATTTTTAAGTAAGTTTTAATCCTCCTAGTTGAATAAAATATAATTCATTAGAATAAATTATATTATAAACTTTACAACATGAATTTGTTATCATACTGTGAAATAAAAATTTCAAAGTATTACATCAAACAATTTTTACTATTTCCCAATATAAGATTTCTGATAAGAAAATACCTAAGTCATGCTCACAAATCAGCTACTTATACAATTTTCTATAGTATTGGCAAGATATTAAACAAAATTATATTAAAAAAGAACTAGATAAATTAAGTTTTATTATTTTTTGCAAATGAAATTTTGTGAAAACCAATTGAAATATTTTACACTTTTTTTTTAAATTTGATATGACTGTGTTGGCTGTCAGACTAATTTGGATAAATTATTTTCTATTTTAATTTTAAAACATACCTCATACAAATTTGAACTTAATTTTTATATGGTGTGTTAAAAATCATTAGTTATACTAATTAAAATTCATAGGCATTGCTCACAATAAGTACTTTGTTTGTGTATGTACAAGGAAATCAATATATAACATGTTGATATTCTTACAGATAATAATATAAGTCAGCAAGCACCAATGGTGTTCGACAATAAGCAAGTTATCTAGCTTAAGTGTTGTGTTCATTCTCTGTGCTCTATGTTATACATATAGTTGTGAAGTGTGTTGTTTTTCTGACTCCTCTACATATTGGCTGACCACAGTCGAACCACCTGCAAAATGTAATGTATAGTAACAAAGATTTTGAAAGCCATTGCTTGTCTTGTCATTTGCATAATATTAGTTTCAATCGTAAATTTGGTAATAAAATAGATTTTTTTTTACAAAAAACTCAAATTCAAAGATGAAGCTAAATTTTGCACTGTCATTCATGGTGATGCAATAGTCCTCAAGTTTATTTCAAATCAGTTTGTTAGTCATTAAAAGTTGAAGGATCTGTATTTTTTAAAGGAGTTTGCCTAATTAAATTCTCCCTTTTTCGTCAATCTGGCAAAGGTTTTACTAACTGCAATAGCCACTATACACCATTGTGTATAGGAGTCAATTTTTGTTTATGCATGAGTGTTGCCATTCTATGAGTTAGCTTGATTGTATTGATGACCCACATTTAATTCTGCAAGCTACCACAGAGTACATTATAATCAGGCTACCATGATTCATCTGTTTCAAGTACCTAATACAGAACTGATAAAATTCTGATGTAACTTATAATATTGATCTAAAAAACATTTATTTGAATGTAATGAATGCAAGATACTTTATAATAATAATATAATTATTGCCCAATATACAAAAAAAAAAAAATTGGTCATGAAAAAAAAAAATTAAATTAAGCTTGGTATATCCTATTTCCCTGTATGTTTTTATCATTTACTTTTTACCTTTATTTCTATTGATAAGCTCGCATTCAACCACTATCTCACCTGATGGTAAGTGATGATGTAGTTAATGATTTATTTATTTACAAAATTATATTATAACATCTTTACAGACGCGTCCAAGGCGATGTTATAACAAGCACTAAAATATGTAGCACAATAGTATGATGGAGCAAGCTTACTTAGAAGTAGCATGAATTTGCTATCTAAAAAAATAATACTAATTTTTTACTATAAGTTTAAGTGTCGTATTGTACTCCCTATAGCCCAACAAACTGTTCACATTTATATAGCTTTTTTAAAATTAAATATCGATGGTTTTTCTTTTTAAATTTCAGTACAGTTAGCAGGACATGGATTGGAACTGTTTTATCCATTATATGGAAGTAAGATATATTTCCAGTTGATGTCACCATTTTAGTTTCAAAGCTTTCTTTTATTTATTTGGGCTGCTTCTTATTTCTTTATTTTATTCAACTACTTATACTAATTATGGGGTTTTTCTGTTAGAATGAAAGTACAAAAAGTGCAACTCGTATCATTTTTCTTACTGACTGACTTCTTGACATTTCAAAAGTGCCTATAAATGGTTTATTTGAAATAAAATACTTTGAATCTTTGAATGTTAAACTTGGATATCACATAAATTACTAGCATTTTATAAAAAGAAGTACCATAAGAAAGTAGTCAAGCAAAATTTAAAACAAAAAAAAAACCCTAAGTTTTGCAAGTCATCTTGTCTGTGGTCTTTTGATCAAGAGTTTTTTTTTATTTCAAACTGTGTATGTAAAATGTTCTTCTCGTAAAAAATTACCTTGCTTAGAGTATTGCTTAATTTAACAATTCGCGGCGGAACTTTGAAAATTACATTTTAGTTATTCCGAAAATCGTACTATTTTTAACCGACTTTAAAAAAAGAAGGAGGCTCTCAAGTCGTCTGAATTTTTATTTTCATAGTTGGTCCACCTCTGTTAGGGGCGGGGTGTATAATTTTCAGTCAATCGTGAGCTCCCGACTCTTGATAGCAGAAAAAACAGCGTTTTTAATCAGTAGGAATCCGTTATACATTCAAACTCAAGAAACTCCATTCAAACTCAAGTGGAAAATATCCATAAAAATGTTTAGATTAGAAAATATGCATAACAGTATAGTTTGTCTAAGAAGTCAAACGACTTGGGAATTTTGTATAATATTTAATCATTTAAAAATACTTATATTCGATACTTTTTATAGGGTTCTTCTATTAATGAACAGTGAACAAGATCTCTTAATCAACCTCGATTATTGAACCAGTGTTGACTACATCAGATTTAATTTTGCCCTACGAAGTCGTTTGACTTTTTAGACAGACTTTAGTAACTCTAGTATTTCAGCCAGAGCTGCGAGATTGTTCGAAAGTGTTACCGCGGCACTGGAATAGGAAGTTCAACTGAAGGAAAAAGGGTGGATTTTAGTCCGTAGAAGTCTGATTTGCCACCGAAACAAAAAAAAAACTTGTTGTTTAACCATAGGCGGTGATGACCACTTGCCATCAGATGACCGCCATATAAAATAATAGACTAGTAGCCGTAAAAAATGTAATTAGTCCGTCTTTTAGATTATTCAAAAATAAGGGACACTTATAAAAATGACAAAGATATAGCCCATTAAAGTTACGTGTAACGTCACGCCGTGCTACATTTTTTCGCACGGGGTTTTTTACCCTGGACACTACCCTATTACATACCTACGTTAGAAAAAAAAAGGCGAATGTCCATTTTAAATTAAGACAAGTTCTTTATTTTGTTGTACCTATAACTGGTTCTCTTACATGATTGGGCATTTATTTCAAACTTTGCTCTGTTAGTCACCATTTATAATGACTGCCTGCTTATGGCCTTGGACTACGCCTAGACGTGACCTTCACTTGCCTGGTCAACCGGTAGTGAACAAAGGGACATTATTGATTATTGTAACAAAACATTAATAGATACTGAATTAGGTGCTGGCATAATTTTTAGTTTAAAAAAAAAAACGCTTTTTCATTAATTTAAAAACTAAAATAGAAACGTGTCTTTGAATAAAAGTGTATATAAAAATATAAAAAGTCTGTCTAGTATTTTTTAGCGTCTACTTGTTAAATTCACGACTGATTTAGATCGTTTTATTTCTAGCAAAATTGTACCTACTGACTTATGCTTACAGTTCCTTTTACAATGTGATTAATCAACTATAACTAATCATAGTAACAATGCTAAAGCTTATTGTTTAGAACCAACTAACCCAATAATACTAAGTAATTAACATTGTTTTTATTTGCATTTTTTTTTTATGTTTAGATTTTTTTTATTGTTTAGTTGAATGTGTGTTAATCTGTGAAACTAATTTGTTTATTGAGCCAACATAGTGGGCTAATTTATTCTAATCTCAACATGTTGGCATTAAATAAAAATTGGGTATCAAAAAATATTTTTTTTACAGCCTTTTAAAAACGTAATGATTGACTTCAATAATAAACGACTCTAATTATATATCAATTATTAAAATGCTTTTATCAAAAAAATGTAAGTAATAACAGCCGAACTGGTCGATTTCCAAGCAAAGCTTATTAAGGTCGCTCTGTAGATGGGTGACCAACTTAACCTTTTCACCGCCAAGCACTTCTATAGAAGTTCGGGATTTTCGTGCCACCAGCGCCACAACTTCTATAGAAGTTGTTCATTTTAACTATCTTATTAAAATAAATTTACTGTGATTAAAAGCTTTGTTTCATTTTATTATTTAAGATAGCACTGTCTACTACCCTGTTTTTTATTTTTCTACACAAAATAAGCCCTAGTTTGTCCTAAAATCGGCAAAAACAGAAACTCCGAATTTTGTTACTTTCCTCAGAACGCCAATCACTTCATATCAAGTTGGCCAGTGATGTGCCGTGAAAGGTTGCTTTCACCATTGAAATATTTATAAATACAGAAAGTTACGAATATCGAAAACATTTTGAGGTCAATAAAATATGAACTTAGTTATCTACTTCATTACAAAGGATAGTAGATGAATTTCGACCTTCAGGTAGATGCCGATACGTAATTATAAAGTTGTTACTAATTCTTGTCGATAGTTATTTTCCCATCTCTACAAAACAATTGGTCGTCTATGCCCCTGTGCGCCACCGAGTGCCACGAACTACTATAGAAGTTGGTCAGTGACGTCATAGGCGTGCGGCTGTCAAGGTCACTTTGGCATAGTGCAGCACAAAATCGGATTCGCGCGCACGCATCTTTCTTTCTTTCACTTGCAAATAGAAAAATGAGTGAAGAACTTGATTCGGACGAACCTCTGAAAATTTTGCAAGGTGTGGAATCGGACTCGGAGTATTTTGTAGAGAATATTGAACCAGAAGATAATTCTGAGGTATGTCTAACTGGATGATAATAATAATGTTTATTCATCAAAGAGTAGCATATACCTGCTCCGTTCCGTCGTGGGTAAATAGAGAAACGCAATCTGAGCGCGGGGTCCCCCGCGCGCAGATGGGTAAACGCTACCGATACATGAATTAAGAAAAGAACAGAAACAACACTTAAAAACAATGCTTTGATAAGTACACGGCTACAAGCGTGATAGAATTTAAATATATACTTACTTTCCATTTCAAAAAACACTTTAAAAACAATTCAAAATTCTGCCACTTAGATACCTACGGTAAAAAACGTTGACTGAAGTTATTAAAAAAACACAGGAATAAACAAAAATAGAAGAAAGAAAGACCATAGACCCCATCCCTGATCAGAATCGAATTCAACGTGCCCTCAGTGCCAATAACTTGATATGAAGTTAAAGAATGAGATCATGAAACAAATAGAGATGTACCCCATTCCTTATAGTTCTAATTGAGTTATGTATTAGTTTCTTTGATACTCATAAATTATACTGCTTTTTCTTATTAAGGATACTGTGAAATAAAATAAATCTGGAAATATTTAATCAGTTTTTATTTATATTCGTAAAATCAACTTTAAATCTTAACTTTACGCATACAAATCTTATTCATCGATATGACGATATCCCCATCACTACTGTTTACTGTATATTTAGTTATACATTTATAGCTTGGCGCTCGGCGAGGCATTGCGTTTTGTGTACGTTGGCGGCGAAAAGGTTAACATACCAAAATCCGTGCCTCAGAAAGCAGGTTAAGCTGTTGTTCCCGGCTGTTATTTGTAGATCTTTGACTGCTCTTACCAACAGACAGAAGCCAGAAAATCTGACATCAGTCTTGCCAAGGGGTATCGTGTTACCCAGTAACTGGGCTGTAGAGGTCAGATAGAAAGGTGCTCCATGTAAATTACTGGTATCCAACTGCATCTGGATGGTCTGGAAGACGACCTCAGCTTAATTGAGAAAAGGCTGGGCATATAAATATTAAGCTAATTATACTACATTAGACCGACGCACACGTGTAACACGCCTGGTTTGCACGTACAACGACGTCGCGTCGCGCGTCGCGTGTATCAAGTGTAGCTCTACAAGTCTAGTTCCATATAAAATGTATGGAGACCGACGCGCCCAGATCGGCGTCTGTGTCACGCGTGTGCGCAGTGTAGTTCTAGCTTTAAAGTGTATCTGTCTTGCTATTTAGAGTCAAAAAGGCTGTAAAAGATCGTATCTTTTATAAAACTATCGCACAAAAGATAAATTCGATAATATTTTCTTTACAATTAAAAGTGTGGCTCAATAAACAAATAACTTTCGTCTAGTCTAAAATGTCCATCTTCCAATTCTGGTTTTAATTTTTTTTTTTTTGTTTTGTTTTTCTAGTTGGACCGGCGGGTGGTTCAGCTGGACCCGGCAGTCAGATGCGATGCTACGTAACGTTGAGAAAAAAATATTATCATGTAAGACTATTTTGTAATATAAATATTACGTATTGTAAGGATTGGAAAAAATTAAAATGCCGTTGCGCTTTAAAGGCCTAGCTCCCGAGCAGTCCTATAAAAAAGTGACTATCAGTTGAGCTTTGCGAATATTGACAAATGCTTACACTGACTGGACAGGTCCACTCAAATCTGTATGGTTCTTTCTTCAAAAGACCATCTCAGACAAATCTGCATGGTTCTCATGAGATTTGACCATTAGGTACATATTGACTGTATGGACTTTAAAAGAGACTTTGACTCCTGAGTCTGTTTCGGTGTTTCTTCTCAGAGTAGTCTGCTAGGAAACACTGGCCTCATCTAGTTTAAACTGACGAAAAAAAAATTGACGGGTAAAAGTGATTTTTAAAACCTATTTGCAAAATAAATTACATTTACCTTTTATCTGAAGCCTATTCTCCGGTAAAGGCTAGGTCAATGTTTTTTTTATGTTTATAATAGATTCATGTACAACATTATCAACGTATGATTCTTTTTTCTTACGACTAATACTTTTGCCACAAAAAAAAAGTAAAACATGATATTTTTTTTCGTTTGTTTTCCCTACTTCTTTCAAGCGGTTTTGATCTTTAAAAATATGTTTACAGAACAAAAAAAATTGCTGATTAAGTGTTCTGTAGAATGTACATAGCATATCATGTAAATCAATCAATATTTCGCAAAGAAAATGGTTTTAAAGGTCAGCGAGGCACTACGCGGGCGACAGTACGAGTATGTGTGCATTTAAGTCCGGCCAGATGTTCAAGGGACTTTACGCTTTAAACCTAGGATTTGTTCTTATCAAATTGCTATTTTACATTACATTTATTTATTATTACGTAAAATTACTCGCGTGGAGCGTCTATCGGTCTGACCGTCGTCGTATCTCATCTGATAGCATCGATCGCTAATTACTGATCGATATCCGACAATGACAATGTTCTTTCTATTAAATCTAAAATGTCTTTTTTAAAACTTGAATTAGTCTTTTTTTTTAACCCAAATTAGTTTTTTTGTTAAACTCTGATTTAGTAGTTTTAAAAATTCTAATTAGTATTTTTTTTTTAATTTGAAATAGTATTTTTAAACTTGTATTAGTATTTTTTTAAACTCGAATTAATCTCTAATTTATAATTATATTCGCAAGTTTTCAACCCTTTAAAGAGGTAGGTATTGTTAAAAGAGGTTCTACAATATTTTATAGTTTTAACCAACGGACCTGCAGGGTATTATGTACTATCAGGATTACAAAAAAGTCGCGTTATAAACTCAGCTATAGTCTAGCCTCCTGCCAATTTTTATACAAATCCAAGTATCTGAACATATAAGCTTTCACCAGCCTCGCCAAGGAGTTATCGGTTACCCTGTAGACTTGGCAGATAATAAGTAGGATCTTTCCCCATTTTCATTTTTTGTCTTGAATTGAATTATCTACACTCTACAGCATCGTAAAATTGTGTAGAGAAAATACCAAATTACCGAAACACTGCATTGATTACGTATTGAAATACGCTAATTTATAGCAGCGTAACTGTCCTTTGGTAAAGGTATTAACTGCCGATAAATTAATCTTTGTATAAAAAGAGAAACTGACTAACTGAAGCTACTGGGACTAGAATCATTAAATTTTGCACAAGAGTTCCTTTTATGACGTAGTAACGCGTTAGTCAAAATGCCAACGCGCTACTAACGCGCTACAGCATCGCTACATTTCGCTACAAAAAGTCGCCGTGGGCGAGAAGTCTTTGAAGATTTTTTTGAAATTCAGCCGTTAAGGGGATGAAACGTGGTCTAAAGTTTGTATGGGAAGATCTATTTTCACGCGAGCGAAGCCGCTGGTAGAAGCTATAGTGTCATATAAGACTTTAGTTAGGCATTAAGTTCCGGTATTACGGGCACATCAGACGTTATAACTTTGTGTATGTTCGTGGCCGTGACCGCAGCAATTGTAGTAACACGCAGGGCAAGTTCAATAGAGTTAATACTGTAATAGGCTGAGTTAAGAGCCGGTTGTAGTCACAGAGTACCTATTTTGTAGGTACTGGCCCGAATCTATGTCGACTTCTTGGCCCCGTAACAGCGATTAAACTTAAAAAAAAAAAACAGTTACTTACTAATACAGATATTTGTTTTTGTCAGACCCTTTTAAAAACAAGCATTATTATTTTATGTAATTTTCAAATATTTCCTTGATGTAATCTTGTAGATATACAAGTTTGAAATCGCAAGTTAGGCTCAGATTCGTAATTTTTTTTATCGAACCATTGAATTTTTGTCATATTTTGATTTTTCCCTGCGTTTGCTAATATGGTCAATTTTTTTTTTCTTTAGGTGTCCTCTGTGGATTTCCAGAGGTTCAAAAAAGTTCAAAATTATTGCAACCTCGCTTTAAATAAATACATCAGCCGGATAGCTCGGCGGGAATATTTGAAAGAGTTCATTTACAATTTAAAATAAACTGAGCAAAATTTTTTTGTTTAAGACCCCTCCCCTTACGACACGATCTACCGGAATGTGCCCATTACTGAGCGGTAATGTCTCTATAATTGTGGGGGACTGCATGCGCAGGAGATTAGGTTGAATGCGTTTATGACATACTGTTTTATAATGTCGGTAAATAGGCCATGATAACTAGAACCTCCTTGAGGCCTGTTGTAGCGTCCTTTTTTGAGAGGTTGGGAATACTTCAAATATCTTCTAACGTTCTGGGTGGAGCGAGAAAGCGTCAGACTTATACAGACTCACCCAACCGTGTTCCTTTGTTTTCTCCTTTTTGGTCCCACAGCCTGTTCCCGCTCTCGTAATCGGATTCTTCCATAAGAAACTAAAAAAACAGTTACAAGGACAAAATGTTAATAAGGAGTAGGGATTGTTTACAAGGAAAGATCTCTCATACTCCAAAAGTTACCGTCTTCTGCGTGCAATTTATTTAGATATATTTATGACAATATTTTTGCAAATAATTTTCTATCATTACACATTCTTTATTAAACAAAATTTCAATTAATATTTTATTGAAATGTATAGTATTTACATTTTTAAATATTAACATATGCAACATTTAACAAAAATAATAATTCCATTTGCGAATTCAAAACCCTTTTGCAAAATTCAAAGAACGGAAAAACCATTCCTAAAACACAGTGTTTATTCCCCATACACAGTGTTATCATTTCAATTATGTTCCGGGATGGAATTGTCCTGATAAAGTATTACAAGTACGCGGTGCGCACAAGCCCAAAACTGATAATAATCAGGAGAATGACGTGTTATCATAGTGATAAGTGACACATTTCAGAGTATAATGAACTTTTATATACTTGGACTTTGAAGCAGGATATAGAAGACATTTTAGTCCTTGTTTACAAGGTATTAAGGACCTAATCCAGTATTACACTAATCTATATTATATATACTATAAAATAATAAAGAGGAAAGATTTGTATTTTTGTTGGTAATGAATAAACTCAAAAACTCCGGACGATTTTAAATATTGTTTCACCAATACAATGCTACTTCATCACTGAGTGATATAGGAAGGCGGGCGAAGCCGCTGGAAGAAGCTAGTAATATTTTAAAGGCGTAAAAATACCGACACGGATCTTGAACGCTGACTTGAACTTGAAAACGCGCAGACTTGAAAGAGAAGTGAAATATTAGGTCTCTTTAGTGGTATGAAGTGAGACGCCGGAGCTGGGAGTACTATCTTTGTACGAGTAGGTCAATGATTGGCTGGACGATGTGCACGATGCGCAAATTGATCCTCACTCTTCGACCCGCACACCACACACACCACCACCACACTTCGACGAGCGCTCAAGACTCGTGCCGGTATCTACATGTTTGTATGTCTGTTAGGTACTTTTTCACGCTCAAACGACTGCACGGATACGGATAAATTTGGCACACCACCGTTAGACCTTGTCCTTGCATAATTATAATCAATCAAACTATAATAAAGGTATTGTCAGGGACCTATGCAATGACCATCCATTTCGATTGTACCAGATTGGGTACCTTCCAGTATTTATTCGTAGCTATTTTGTGTCTGTGTCGGAATAAAAAAAAATTGAAAATTATTTATATTTTATTTTTTTACAATAAAAACATTAAAAAATCTGTTTTTTTTTTCTTCTGAAAACAGCATTTTAAATGTTTAATGAAGGAGCAAGCGTTTCAAATATGTATTGATATGAGGAAGAGTAGGGCTTAGTGGGAACATTTTTTCGACCGTTTCCTTTACAATCAGATTTAAAAGGTTTCTTAACTTGCTACTTTTTTACTTTGAATACTGAATGGATTGAAAATATCTTTTTCTTTTGCAAGTTGCGACCTTTTTTTTTTTAAAAAAAAATAATACTTTTTTTTCAAATTCTGCCGAATTCAACTGACTTCAAAAGACTGCGATGATGACCTATTTAACCTCCTTAGTTTCAATAACGAATATTTATTGTATTATTATCAATATCCTAATATAAGTGCACCGATAAGATTGGCAATATCAAAATTATTCATACAGTAGGTGACCTTAGCTGGTTTGCAGATTACTAATCCCGTAAATTCTCAACCTTGACAGAGGAAGAATGTTATCGAATGTACAAGTAACACTGCAATCATTTCTGGTATTAGAAAAAGTTGATTGTACCTCCCGCAACGATTGCCAAAGTTAGTCAGTAAAATATCAGGTGTGCGCGTCGAAAATAGTGATGTTCAATTCCGCTATAAACTATAGACGCGCTATAGACTATTGAATATATTTTTATAGCGCGCTATTTTATACGCTTTAATTATAACACGTTATAACAAAACTCACTCTCGCTTTAAAGATGGTTGTCTTATCCATTCTAGTAAAGCCTTGGCAGGATTTTTGAAAAGGTTACTCGTGGTCGTAGAACGCAAAGGGCAACTGAAGGAATAGGGTGTTGTTTAGTCAATAAAAATCTGGCACGCCCTCTGGCTCCGCTCTAGAGTAGGAGAAGTCATTGGATGATTTGCCACCTCAAAAACAACGTTACCGGACGGCCGGACGGCGGGCTAACCATTGCTCATCGTCCGTAAGTAAGCCCACGCCTGCAAAACGGGGTTGGAAAGCCGGCTGCTGGGGCGTAAAGAACTCCTTTAAATAAAATAAATAAATAATAGTCTTTATTTCCCAAAACTTAAAGAAGCTTATATCTATGTGACAGGTTTTCCTACAAGAAATAGAAAAAAAATTACAAAACCTTTAGATGCTCCAGAAATCTGTACACAATAAATTAAACTCTGTACCTTAAACTAGGTTATCCTGTGTCTTAAGGGACAGTATTTCACGATTACATTCTAAAAGGTATGTTACAAAACTGGACGGTGTCGATTTATCTGCTGAGGGGAAAAAAGTTTCCTTTCCCTCACGCGTGCGGCCGTCTCTTTCGCTAGCATTACTGCTTTGCAGGCGGCGACCGCCTTCCATCCGTTCTCACTCCGAAATCCATCCCAGTAATAGTAAAGTTAATTCGCTTATCTATTTGAGTATTACACTAGCGTCCAAAAGTTTGGAAGCACAATTGTTAAACACCGCTGACAAATGCGGTAAAATTAACAATAGAATGAAGTTTTACGCTCTTTTACGATTGTTTACATTCTAAATATCTTGATTTTGACGAAACACGTGTTTTATGACGTAATTGATCGGTTGCTGGAATAAATTAAGATGGATATAATATTATTATTAGAGATAATACTAAAAGGAGGTCACATCGACGAAGCTAAAATTTAAAATCATTTTCAAATTAGGTTATGTAAATTTTTACTTTGTTTGAATTAGTTTTTATTTAATTTTTAATTTATGACCCATACAAAAAAAAATTAGACGACTTTGGTTTTTTATTTCATTCTACCTTACTGCTTCCAATCTTTCGGAAGCTAGTGTACAATTGTACATATCTAATATTGTAATGATATCGTTTTTTCGCGAATCATTTATCCGTCGCCTACAAAGATTAATAATGTTTCCTTGATAATAATCTTCCGTTCGTACTTGGTTGAAATAGATCTTTGACAATCAGACGCTTGTCTTAACGTTTTTATAAGCAGACCCAAATTGGAACTCATTAGCTGTTAACCTTCAAACTAGAGAGACCACACGGTGCCCTACCCGTCATGAAAGGGGGACCAGCAGGCTTACTCTCCAAATTAATTTCAATTTCAATCTAAAGTCAATCCGATTTCAATGTCAATTTTGACGTTACGAGATTTGGTACTCTCTTATACTGCTATTCATCTCGTATAGTTCCGTCTCACTCTTATACCAGAAATAATGATGATTTTTTGACATTGACATGGCATCTTCTGAGTACCTATGCTAAGGCCGATAACTTACCCAACCCATGTCTTTCAACTATTAAAATTCGAGGATAAAAGCGAGTTTTACTCACATTTTCGCACATCTTCTAAAAAAACTGATAATTATTACGATAAAAACAAGATTTGATCAAAACTTGATTTAATATTATTTTTAAATTTGCCTTTTAATCTTATTAAGTTAATAATTATCAAGTAATGGCTATTACGATATGCCATTATTTGATTGTAAATTCACACTAGTTTCACACGGTAATTGCTATTTTTTGTTTAGGACAGTTATTTATTTATACACCTCATAAATCATGTGAACAGGATTTACAAAAACAAGTGTACAATAGACAGTTTTTAATTTTATAATTAAATAATTTAAAAACCTTACGCAAGGTCACCTAAAAATTACATCACATAATTTTGGTATCAAACGTGACATAGGCATTTTAGTTAAGATTTTTGCCTAGCAATCGTGACTCAGCAAAAAAAGGATAATACTCGTCCTACAAGATGCGGTAGCGAACGACTACAATAGCTATCTGGATCATTACCATGACGTGTTAAAATCTCAAGCATGCGAGCGAAAAATAGGGATTTAGATGTATACCCTATACGATACTCGAAATACGTGTCTCTATACTTTTATGTAAAGAAAATATATAAAAAAAATCATAACTGTGTCATGTAAAACCCCAAAATTATAAGCTTGGAATGAAACCTACTTGTTCGCACAAATACACGGTCACCGGGCCATCCGAGCTACCGAGGGGCTGTTTAGCGCCCAAAACCAGCTATGCGCTGCCCGCTATGAACAGCCATGACCTGTATTGTACTTAGTGTCGGTGGTGTTCAACCTTGTGACCTTTTTTAAATGTTTTTGAGAAAAAATACCTATAACATGGTGTTTAAAATATTGGAATCCATTCAGTTACTGATTCTGAACAAACTACATTCAGGTTTCGCATATATTAAAAATACTGTTGTATAGCTTTTTTAAAATTGTTATAAACTAGTGCTTGACCGCGATCCCACCGAATAGTAAGCAGTGATTGAGTGAAGCACACTAGTTTATTCTCTATTCACTTAGCCTTGACGACACCTACATTATAATTGGACGGGAAAACCGTAGTAGGCAAATTGCTCCATCCCTTTAACAGTTCAGTTTGGGTCGTCAAATGGATCATCTTAAGAGCTCGTGGCTCGTGAGGCTAGGGCGTCATGGGCTCTATTGAGGGATTCCGGTCCTTACGGAGATAGTTACAGTTGCCATCACGGATCTTGAGCGGTTGCGTAGAAGTCAAATATTCGGTCTCTTTAGTGGTGCGAAGTGAGACGCGGGGGCGAGGAGTGTCAGTGATTAGCTCGCCGCGCCATCGCGTCATAGACGTCACTCCTAATTCGTTCCCTGCGTTTCTGCATGTATCTAACAACGAAGACGATTGGCTCGCCAATGTATGGAATGCGCAAAGCGATCCCCATTCTGACGCCGAGCGCTCAAGATCCGTGATGGCAACTGTAAGTCATGGGGCTGCGGGTTGAAGACTTGCGCACGCTCGATCAATGCTAATAAATGATGCGGAAGTTAAAATATGTCATGACTCATGACATTGCGTTTAGAACGAAATCCTTAGATAGCGTGTATTTTCGCGTAAAGATACGAGTATGAGGTATAATAAACTCGACTTTTGAATACATAAAAGTGCCAAGTTGTGATGTTCAAATGGATCGTATTATTTACGACTTAAGTGTTACTCTTCTACCATTATTATCGTTACAATTGGAGTATTATGGAGCTTGAATAATAAATGATAAATGATATTTATTTTGCAAATAGGTTTAAAAAACACTTTTACACGTCAATTTTTTTTTTCGTCAGTTTATTCTAGATGAGGCCGGTGTTTCCTATCTGACTACCCTGAGAAGAAACACCGAAACAAACTCAGGGGTCAAAGTCTCTTTTAAAGTCCATACAGTAAATATGTAATGGTCAAATCACATGAGAACCATGCAGATTTGTCTGAGATGGTCTTTTGAAGAAAGAACCATACAGATTTGAGTGGACCTGTCCAATCAGTGTAAGCATTTGTCAGTATTCGAAAAGCTCAACTTAGGACTACTAAGGAGCTCCACGACTTGGCGAACAATACCAAAGAAAGGACATTTGGGTAGGCCGCAGAAAATACTCAAATTGCCAGACATACGTTAAAATTACTGAATAGAAAAGAAAAAGCAATCAACATAGTCCTCACATTTACAATAATCTAAGGAAATTAATAGTTTACAAAATATTTAGCAAAGTAAATATTTGTGTCAAAGAAAAAAAAAAATACTTTAAGTACTTAAAATGTATACACGTCAATTTGTAAAATAAAACAAAAATAATCTCCAATGTCAAATTGTAAAAAATTAAATAAAATAAAAAGAAAAGGCACATTTGAAAATAAAAATAATTAAAAAGAAAATACAAAAAGAAGATAAAAATAAAAATATCAACAGTTGTAGTAAGTACTGGAGCAGGTCAATCTCAAGCCTTCTCGTCCTGAATATAGTCCTTTACAGTGTTAAAAGCCTTTTGACAAAGTTTACGTTTTACAAATGAATGTAATCGTAACTAGATATGATACAAGTTTTTGTTGGTATTACTCGGCCAAACAAATGATAATCTAAACTAAAAATAAAGATCAAATCTTGCTTTTTGTATTTTAATATTATAATTTTAATATCCGAAACTACCGGATAATCCGAAATAATTTTAAATAAATAAATAATTAAAACTAATGAATATTTAGGTTAAAAAAACATATTACGAATGGCTTGCGATTCTGCAGGCAAGTTTTTGTTGGTATTACTCGGCCAAACAAATGATAATCTAAACTAAAAATAAAGATCAAATCTTGCTTTTTGTATTTTACTATTATAATTTTAATATCCGAAACCGAAACTACCGGATAATAGGAAATAATTTTAAATAAATAAATAATTAAAACTAATGAATATTTAGGTTAAAAAAACATATTACGAATGGCTTGCGATTCTGCAGGCTTATATCCAAGCAATAGACTGCTGCAAGCTGATGATGATGTTGATAAAATATATGTTACCACCAGCCAAACTCGATTTTTCAAACCAGTTCTACCTACACGCGCGATGACAGCTCCTCTCCTATTTATGGTTATAAAAACCGCTCCGCTCTGCTCCTGCCTTAGCATTCTAAAAATTCCGAATTCGCTTCGCTCGCTCTTGGATTAATTATCACAGGTTTGATTGACTTGGCGAAACTAGTTTAATCCAAAAATTGGGTTTGACTGGTAACACATATTTTAAAAGGACTTGATATTACCTACATGTCGTAACTTGAGAATAGGGGGATTTTTTAAAAGAAATTAAATAACTTTTAAAAATGCCTTTAACACTAAAAACGCGGGCGTTCCATTTTTGCCCCATTCCTATGTTCTTTCTGCGCTAGTATTGTTATGCGTAGAATAGTAAAGTACACCAAAATGTTTGTAATACGTACACAATAAGAACTGTATTATCAGTTAAGTACCAGTTTCATTTAACAAAAATAAAATGGCCAAAGTTAAATTTTCTAGTGTTAATCCTTAAGCCCAAAGTATTATATTTGTACTAAAATCACTCTTGAAGCTATAATACTGTGTCCAATTTTCATGGAAGGAAGAAAATTTTAACCAGCTTTCCTATTTCAGGCTTGAAAACAGCATACAAACGTTTCTACGTGGACATAGGCAGCGTGGTGGGGCAGAGCGACAAGATATGGACGATATCGCTGAACGACGAGTCCCCCAAGATCCCGCTGGTGATGCTGCACGGCATGGGCGCAGGCCTGGCGCTCTGGTGCCCTAACCTGGACTCGTTTGCTGCCACCAGGCCTGTGTATGCTATTGATTTGTTGGGTAAGAATCTTTTTTTTTAATTTCTTTTTTCTTTTTTCTTGATCGTTGGTTGCAGCAAGCACGACTACTGCGCATGGGCACTTGCATTCGATTTTTAGGTTGAGTATAGTGGTATTGTATTTTCTATTAGGTTTTTATTAGCTCAGTGTCTGGATATATTTGCATTATTTATAACTAGCTCTTTGCCAGCGATCGCGTTCGTTCATAAAAACGTTAATACCTCTAAAACCGTGTTAAGTTTTATTAACCATAGAAATAAGATTCTCCACCAAAATTGTTTTATAGGGGTACGAAAAATAAAAACCTTTTTAATTTATTTGGCTTACTATTTACGCTTTTTGCCCAAGGAATAAAATTTTGCATACAAACGATATTTTCCCCTTTTCATCCCCTGTAAAGATAGAAGTAAGATGAAAAAATAAATACGTACGAGTAAATACGTCATATTTAGGCAGTGGAATTTTATTCTATTTCTTGGGGCTGAAACATAGCGAGAGAAATGGGTTTGACCCATTTGGGAGGTGTGATATTATATTACTAAGAAAAGTCGTAATTAATAGTTTTCACGTATACATCTGTAATGCGGAAGAAAATTGGACTTGGGCCAAGCATTGCCGTAACTAGTTTTAAATACTCGCCCGGCGCTGCTTTCTGAAACTGCCCCACTTGCGCGTATCTCGCCGTGTTCTCGTGGAGGCGATCGATGGCGGTGACTTAGCGTCCGGAACGACGGTACGGAGCGAGAGGGAATGGAAAACAGTAACCTCCTGATTAAATTAATGATACAAAACTTGTTCTTGGTTTAACCATTTCTGCGCCCCATCAGGGTTAGCGCTCTGTGCCTGGACACAGTGGACACCGCCGGCGCCGCCCTAATTACGACTCTGGGACCAAGTGTCACTCACCCCAGATGTAAGCAGAACAAACGACACTAAAGAATATAAAACTTTTTAAGCCATACAATTTTGGGCTCTGGACCATCTGAGCGCTGTGACCGCTTCCTTACCTATTATAAAACAGTCGAGGCACCGCGTCTGTCTGTCTGTTCGCGATAAACTGTTGAGCGGGTTTTCATGCGGTTTTCACCTTTTTTTCTTTCATCTCTTTACACCAAAAATAAGATTAGATAAACTTTTTTTTACTGTCTGTTCAAGCGATTTTGACTTCTATTCTGTAGTCATAAAGATGGCATTAAAAGCAAAAAAATATTATTATCATGCCACCAAAAAACTTTTTAGTTTCAATATACTTACAGCCAGATTACCTTTTTCTCATGACAATTCCAATTAACTCAAACCCTGCTAGGATACATTGTTTTATTATGAAGTTCCCGTGACTACATTCCGGCTCCATCATCATCATCAGATCAGTTCGATAGTACTGTAGCGCCTACCTCCAAACTGGTGACCCTCGACAAAGAACGTCAGCGCAGCCTTCGTGCAGCTACTACATCGTGACGTCATCATCACTTCCTCAAGCTTTCGAGCAGCGAGCCATAGCCAGCACCCACGGCTATGAAGGGTATCCTGACCACCAGCATGACCACTTGGTCATACCTGGTCATCCCCCTCAGCCTCATTAGCGACCTTGGCTTAGCACACCGCACCTTCGGCCAGTCATATGAAGAGCCATGAAGAACCTCTCCTGGTCGACGCCAGCAGTCAAGCCCTACGTCGCACAAGCACCGCTCCGACTCACTGGAGCCAGCAGCACTACTCCGACTCACTGGAGCCTGCAGCATGATCCCGACTCACTGGGACAGCACCACCCCGACTCACTGGGGCATCATCCCGACTCACTGGGACAGCACCACCCCGACTCACTGGGGCATCATCCCGACTCACTGGGACATCATCACCCCGACTCACTGGGGCATCATCCCGACTCACTGGGACATCATCACCCCGACTCACTGGGGCATCATCCCGACTCACTGGGATAGCAACACCCCGACTCACTGGGTCATCACCGCAGACAGTTCCGACTCACCGAGAACTATGCGGCATCGGTTCCGACCCACTGGAACCAACCTACGCTGGCCTGCACGCATCAAGAACCTCCGATCTGCGGAGGGGAGTGATGTAGCGACATCTATGGCGCCACATCAGAACTACAAATAAAATAAGAAATCCTGCATCGCGCAATCAAAGTTCTCCGCGCAATTTGAACATATACGACAGCCCGAAATCATCTATCGGGCAGTCGTCCACCAGACCATAACACCTGTCTGGTCGGAGGATCCTCCCTTTTCAACGGAGGTTTGCGGGACTTTACTCTCTGTTCCGCATACCTCCAAAGTACCTTATAGCCAAAGTGCATCTCATGATAATTCTAATAAGCCCAAAGACGGGTAGGATAGGTACATTGATAAATTACGGAGTTCCGGTGCCTATCTTCTAGCTAGCTTCATCGTCATCATCATCAGATCAGTTCGATAGTACCTTATAGCCAAAGTGCATCTCATAACAATTCTAATAAGCCCAAACACGGCTAGGGTACATTGATTAATTACGGATTTCCAGTGCCTATCTTCCGGCTCCATCATCATCATCAGGTCACTTCGATGATACCATTTTCAACATACCTATTCAGAACCATTAATTTATTTGTATTATCGTAGTCGCCCGAACATACATAAAAAAAAATACAAACATCCGAATTGAGAACCTCCTTGTTTAGAAGTCGGTTAAAAATGCCACAAAATTGGGCGAAGGCAACCAATGATTGGATTCCGAACAGCAGGAGCCGGCGACGCGGTAGGCCCAGAAGGAGATGGCGTGACGATTTGGACTCCTACCTTAAGGATTGGCCAGAAGTGGCTAAGGACAGAAAAGAGTGGAATAACGGAAGGAAGGCCTTTGCCCTGCAGTGGGACACAACGGGCTCATAATAGTAATAATAGGCATTATTATTAACCAACGCTATAAAAGTTAAAATCGGAAAAATTATAAAAAACGTTTGTCTAATGTGTTTGTGTTCGTCTCTTAACTTATTTTTAATGGAGTATCTTCTGGTAAAAATTAAATAATCAATTACCACCCATTTTGTCCAGGTTTTGGGCGCAGCTCCCGTCCTAAGTTTGCATCAGACGCACAGAAGGCAGAGGCACAGTGGGTTGAGTCCGTGGAGGAATGGCGGCGCGAAGTGAACATCGGTCAGTTCATCTTGCTGGGACACAGCCTCGGCGGGTACATCGCCACAGCGTACGCTATCAAGTACCCTGAAAGGTAACTAAACTGAATTTGTAGGCCCTATAAATGTGAAAAAGTGATTACAAACTACCAGAACTTTGGAATCTTTCAATGGAAACTAAAAGTTATATCGACAGTCAAAGATTAGGTGAAGATACCAGATTTTCTGGACTTATCACTTATAGACATGATAGTAGCAAAACAATTGCCATGTCGGTTCAGCGAGACTTGCGGAAATCCTACTAGTATGCTTTTATTCTTATCCTCAAGCGCACTACTGTTTTTCATTTTACGCTTTTTTGAGCGCCAACTTATGCCAAACGCGAGCGCCAATCTATAGATGTATTGCAAATACTACTTAAATTTTACTGTTTTTAATATAAACAAAGGCCCCTTTTGAAATAAAAATGTTAGGTTAGGCGTGCCTAAAACCACGATGCAAAAAGAAACGATATTTTTAAATGGATTTTTATTTTTAAATTAGACGATTGTCTTCTAATAAAGTCGTGGCGTGGAGGGCACGGAAACGTTTGTCGTTTGTTGATGAGGCTGCCAGTACGTAAGCAAGCACTAGACACTCTTTGAAATCAAATGGATTAACTGCCACTTCCACAACCAAACTATTCTTTTCCAGAGTCCGCCATCTAGTCCTAGCCGACCCCTGGGGCTTCGCAGAACGTCCACCAAATGCTTACGAAAAGGCCCAGCTTCCATTGTGGGTACGGGCTATCGCCACTGCCGTCCAGCCCCTGAACCCACTGTGGGCGGTCAGGGCGGCCGGGCCGGCAGGCAAGTGGCTGGTCAGCAAGACCCGACCAGACATATCCAGGAAGTACCTCAACTTTATACCTGATGCGGAGAAGGTCATACCCGAATATATATATCAATGTAACTCGCAGACGCCTAGGTGAGTTTTAAACCCCATATTTATGTCTAAAAATCGCATTGGTGAAAATATTAGTAATGGTAAAAACTATATTCACAGTCCGGCCCCCCTAGCCAAGTTACAACCGTTTCGTTTCTCTTTCGTCGATCTCCTCGAGTCGGCCAAGCCTCCGATTCCTTTGTTCTGACGTCATCTCAAAGCTCAGTCACGTGGTCAGAACAAAGGAATAAAAGGCGTGGCCGAATCGAGGCGATCGACGAAAGAGAAACGAAACGGTTGTAACTTGGCTGGGCTTGCCGAGTCCAACCTATTCTACAAGTTCGTTGAAAGATTGTTTTTAAGAATAGAAGATTTTTTTTATTTATTTGGGAAAACAAACGGTGATACATTACAATTTTACAGTAAATGATATAAATCCATAATAAGATAAATGCACAACCAACAACATTTTCCACATAATATAAAAAAGTAAGTATTAAAATTAAAGTTCTGTACGTGCGACACAAAACTGGACTTTAAATTATATTAAAATTAAATTCATGTCAAACAAACCCTAAAATTGAATTAAATCCATATTAAATCAAAATCAAATCCAATAAGATATTAAGAGCCCAATATCAACTATCGGGCTGTTGCCTGGACTAAACACAACACCCGTCTGGTCGTAGGATCCTCCTTTTTCAACGGAGGCATGCGAGTCTTAAACTACCGTATACCTCTAAAACATATTCATACATTTTCCACAGTGGCGAAGCAGCCTTCCACACTTTGATGACGGGTTTCGGCTGGGCCAAGAACCCGATGGTGCGTCGAGTGGACGAGATCGACCCGGCGCTGCCCATCACCGTGCTGTACGGCTCCCGCTCCTGGGTAGACAACAGCACGGGACAGGTGCTGGTCGAGCATAGGGGACCGGTCAATACCTTTGTTCAGGTATGATATATGTTGTAGTAGAAATTGTAGACTTCGACCCGGTGCTCACAAGCAACATGCTGTATTGTTCTCACACTGTACACCGCGCACGATTCTCGTAGTAATAGTAAGCAGGTTTTCAAAACATTGTCGTCACACCTAGCAAGCATTCGCACCATTTCCACGTACTCAACATTAGAATATTGATACACGATCATTTAAATATAATTACGTCCGCATTGCCGAAGTCGCTACAAGAACACGTATGACGCGACGCAAACGCATCAAGGCGACCGACAGACTAGCGAGGGCTGCCCGTAAATAGGTCAAGCAACTTCATGTTCAGCTTCCCTCCGCTATTGTACTATCGCTTGCTTCGCATAGACTTCGTAATATTTAGAACGTTCAATTTAAATAATTTTATTTTTGTATGAAAATCTGATGAACTAAAATAAGTTAATTTTTTTTAAATCATAGAACAAAAGTTTTTGTATATGATGTCCTTAGCATAGTCCTGAGAGGTTGCTAGTGTTTTACAAATAACCCTGTATAGTATACAAGGTGCAGTTTTAAAGGTGCAAAAAAATTCAGGAGGTAATTATGTTAGTGATTCTCGACCCGAATCAATAATAAAATGAGTAGGTATTTTTTTTCTTATATATGGAAATCGGTATGTGTGAACTACCTTTTTTATAAACTCTGCTAGTCTGATACCTCCCTTATAACCGCGCTTTCACACACACAAACGCACCATTATTTAAACCGCGCTTTCACACACATACACGCAACGTAAAGCACCAATAATCTCCCGCACGACACACCCTAGCCACGCCCCCGCGCCATCGATCAATCGATCATGTTTAGTGTAACTGACGTCGCCGACGTGTGCATACACGCGCTTGCAATATTCGCCCACAGCGCCTTCGGTTAACGGTTGCGGTATCTAGTGATGAAAGATGACAGACCAATACTCCAATGTAGAGTTGGTGGAGATAGTCCGCTTGTATGCTATCAGTGGAAACATCGTAACGTCCATCTCAAAGGGTAATGCTACGCAAAGACTCCGCGAGTTTCGACGATTCGGCGTTCCCCGGCTTGCTGACGGTCGCGGCAACGAAGGCCTGCTTGTCGCCTTGCAGGAAAATATCCTGGAATACTTCAAGCGAGATCCACGGGCCAGCACGCGGGATGCTGGTCTACGGTTTGGTTTCCTCACTACGGTCGGCAAGTACGTTACGTGAAAATGTGATCACTAGTGATTAGTGCTTTCGACACTTTAAAACGAATGTGTTTGTGCTACGAAATTAAAAGAAAATCAGCAACGTCGTGCTAGACTGCTGTCTGTTTGAACAACACCTCCAGGTAACATAAGTACCTGCTTAGGTATTTATTTTATTTTATTAGTAAGTACATAAAAAGTCATTTGTAAATAGGTACGTTGTTAGCCGAATCAATTTGATTAGTGTAAATAAATTGATTTAAAAATTTTAACTACGGTAAAAATACCTACCTAACAGGCAAGATAAATCACTTAAAAACCTACATATCTACGTAACTAGCACAAATTATCTTGAAGTGTTTTTTGTCGGTCCTCAGCCCATTAAAAAGTACGAAGGAAAATTTCACATCCACCAATTTAATCTACAAATAAAAACGAAATTATTACGGAAAACTGACCTTGAGAATGACATTACCTACAGACTGCGTCTGTAGGTACGTTCATGTACCACTGCGTATCTAAATCTCGAGCGCGCGCTCTCCATGATACCTACGGACGGAGGCACGGACGCCTCATAAGGTTTATTGATCTCGGCCTAAGTAAGTACCTATCGACGCGACGTCAACGTGACTTTTAAAAGATTTTCACATTGTGATGATGCTTAAAAGCGAGTAATTAAATAGCGAAATTTAAAACATTAATGTACATTATGATCATCGAATTCGATCTACATCTAAGGTTAAATTATTCATTTCGTAAAATAAGTGGGCGGAGCCTCGTACAGGTTGATGCACTCACACACACAGTGACACGGCGTGCGATAAATCGCAACGGGTGATTCTGTATTTTTTTAAGAAGTTTATTTAGAGCGTTATTCTGAAAAACGGTTAAAATAAAAAATAAAAAATAACAAGTTTTACTGATTATTGACCAGGTATCGTATTTTTATATGATTATTTATGAGTTTTATTACAACCTCCTGAAATATTGTGCAGTTTTAAAACTGCACCTTGTATAGTATCTAGACGCGGCTGACAGCCGTTAGCTAGGAATTTCGTCTTAACCCGTCGTATGCCGGAACGCAGATCTACGCGAGACACAATGGCTTTTTAATTGAGACACAATTAAAAAGCCATTGTGTCTCGCGTAGATCTATCTCTCTCGATCTCTAATTACGGCATACGAGAGGTTAAAAGTGAAATAATGAGACGAATTTTTAGGCATAGCTCATTGTGGCATGATTTTGATTGACACGTCTCGTTCAGCAAGTTCTAAATAGAACTGTTTAAAAGGACCAGGACTACATGGGACACGAAATGGATCTTAATCAGAAAAAAGTCTGATACTTCGTCTCGCTTCTTCCAGAGCCACCCAAAAAGAAGCAGTTGCTAAATGACTCTGCTGTTTTATTTATCCTCTGAGAACTACTTATAAGTTCAGACCATTAAAAATAACCTATTTTGAATTCTCTCTCTCCCCACAGGTAATAAACGGCGCTGGCCATCACGTATACCTAGATAAGCCTGAACAGTTCAACAGGTTCGTCCTAGAAGCGTGCGCGCGCGCCGACACGCACGACCCGCGGCCCACGCTCGCCGGGGCCACCAAGACGCCCGCGCTCGAGGCCCCAGCTGTGACCCCCGCGATAGAGGGCCCCCCCACCCCAGTGACCTCCGATAACCTCCCCGGCAAGGTGCAGTCTACTTCCGAAGCGCGAACCTCTTGATAATAACAGTACGTTAGTTATTATTATTACAAATTGTTACGCACATTCGTTTATAGCTACAACTTGTTTGTACTGTTTTGAGTTTGAGTTGAGCGTGTGTTTTTTTGGAGTAGTAAATGGAGGATAAGGTCAAACGTTCAACTAGATTTTAGTCGATTGATGTCATCGAATGATTGTAGTGCATTGCAGCTGGATAATGTTTGTCAATAGTCGATCAACATCAATTTAGCTGCACCTTTATACGATTTGTGGGTGTGAAGATATAAATGCGTTTCGGTTTGTCATTGAGAGCAATTTCAGAGACCGGCGAATCCTCCATTAACTGCGTCTTACTAAAACAAAAATATTGTTATTGTTCTTTCTTAAGAGATCTATGAATGTGTGTTTGATTTAGTCGATTTTATTTAATCGACTAAAAATGTCCAAAAAATTGTCACATATATGTGGCAACACTAAGTTAGGCCTAAAGTGGCTCGATTGTCACAAGAGGCAGTAGCTTAGATAGTACGAAGGAAAGTATTAAAGTAATTGAATCTTCGAAACCCTTTTTAATGCTACAGTTGACCCGCGGTAATCTGGCGCCCGTCTTCTTTGTGGTTTGGTTTCCCTATCGGACCATTGTGCGTGGAAAAACTAGCACCCCTTTCGACATGCCTATGTATAACACAATTTAGTTAAAATCAACGTATTATTTTTATGCAAGTGGTAAATGTTAATTACTTTAATGGTATTTTATAGCGTTATTTATGTTATTTAATACCCCAAGTTTCATATCACATTGTGTTATACATAAAGATTTGATCTGACAATTGTATAAATATGTATATTCTTACTACAAAAAGGGGTTGGTGCAAAGACTGTCGTCTTTCGTAGTCTGACTTTGATATAATTCTACACCGCTTAGCAAAATGTTTTTCGGATTAACTCGAGTCAACTGTATATGCTTCATACAGATCAAATAGAGAATATTCAAAGAAATTCAATTAATTTGATACATTTTCAGTTTATTCTACTTATTTTATTTTAGACGACAATATCTTATATTCATAAACGAAAGGGTTACTTATGATTTTATGTTCAAATAAAAACTTCGAATTTGTTTTTATGTATATTAAAAGTACAGGTTACGGGTAAAAAGCTATGATTTTTGTTGAAGTTTGACTATGGAAATATGAAGTTTTAATTATGTTTACAAAACAAAACTGTATTTTATTATTAGTCAACAAAGTTTTAAAACACGACCAATCCTACAGTATAATATTAAGTATGTAAACTTCCATATTCTGGTATTTTTAATTCTAAATATCAGTGCCTTTAGTATTAAAAAACTAACCAATCTCTTCAACTAGAAACTTATTATTATTTATTGTCTAATGCATATAATAGACTTCTTCCTCTAAACCTCTTTAGAAAAATATTCTTCAAAGTTCTGTTATTTTTGGCGTCGCCTCTTCTAAACTGTAAGGTTTTATACTTGGCTTGTGGAGCTACCAGTACCTGCTTTGAACAGAATAGGGATCACAAAATAATGAGACTATTTCTAACTACCAACTTTTTTTTTACTTTGTTAAGATGTTGAAAGTATATCACTAAAATGTTTTGTGTGTAGCAAGCCTAATTGTCAAATTCAAATATACTAATTAGATCATGTAAATAATTAATTTCCTCGTCAATAAATTGAAATCAGAAACAATCAAACTACATCAATAAAATGTCAATTTTCTTCTACCATAGTAGATAGATAGATAAAAAAAATATTCGTTGCAACACAAAATGCACACAAAAGCACAACTAAATTATACAGAACCAAGCACTTACACCGAAACAAACAGCAAATAAAAAAATAAAAACAACAAAATTTTTACCTATGTTGGCTCGTCGACCGAATTAGGGATGGCGATTTTCCTAAAGATCCACTTCCTAAAGATCAGTTGGTTACCGTTGCAGATACTGAGTCCTAAAAACACTGTACAATGCGTTCCAAATGAGAATAGGATCGCCCGCCATGTTGTGACGTCACGATTTACTGTCAAATCGAGGAAAGAAATTTTTAAACATTAATTAATTTACGAAAATTTTAATTTATTTATGAACTGTGAACGAAAAAAGTTTAATCAGTATCCAGTTCTTTAATTTTACTCATCTCTAAGCTCTTCAATTTTGCCAAAATTTCTTCGATTTGACAGTACGACGAGACGTCAAAATATTAGAATCGGTCCTATTCTCATTTGGAACGCGTAGTACAGATAATCTTACAGTGTCCATTCACATAAAAAATAGCTAAAAACGTGCAACGCACCCTTTTTCTCAATATATCGGTCTCATTCAATTTTGCTCACTTTTCAAATTGAGCTAAGCAAAAAAATCGCCACGCCGGAGAGAGAGAGAGCATGTAGCTTTGTCTCAATTTTTTTACTTATTTCGTTTATATGCTTCTCACTTCCGCACTTCTCTACCGTCTCATGGCTATATCTAGAGGTTTATAATCTAAGTTTTATTAACTAAGTTCAATGTAGAGAAGAATCCAAGCATATATAGCGAAGACGAACACAAAACATTTAAGTGATTACTTTCATCTTAACAAGCACAACGGTGTTGTTTGACTATGTGTAGAGTAATGCGAGTTCGTTGAGTATTGTTGTTTAGCCACAGGCTTTTTGATACACGGAATGAAATATTGTGTAAATAAACATAATTTATTGAATACTTGATATTTTATTTCCTTGTCTTAGTCGGTTATCACACTGCCACGCACCACGCAGCGTAGCGCGTGAATGCTGGTCGTATCTCCGTTTATATAAAAAAACACGCACAGTCCAATATACCGAAAATGCATCCACGCGCGTTCATGCAGATCACGCGCCTGCGTACGGAGAAAAATGCTCACACGCGCGTGGGTGCAGGGTGACACGCAAGGTATGGCACTCGTAGTGCTGCACATGATTTTGATGAAATGAGTGCGTGCCTGCGTGAATTTACAAAACGCGCGTGAGTGCGTAAAAAACCAGCGGACCAATCTGATCATGAACGTGTCGATGGCGTTAACGAACATCGACGTTGGCGTGTGATGGTGTTGGGCTTATTACACTGCGCTGAATAACGCGTGCAATATTCAGACTGGTCTTATTTTTACTCCCGAGTAAGACAGTCTGACCCCTATTACACTACGCGACACGTCGAACTATAGACTAAAACGGTCTGAATAACGCGTAGTGTAATAGGTAATAGGCCCTTTGGTCAAACTTCCACTACAGTAAAATGGGGTGAATAGAGACAAAACTTGGTTTGGTTTTTCACTTTGATACCATAATATCGGCCTCTAACAAAGCATCGATGTTTTAGAATAACAATTCATTAATAAATTGATATAATTAAATGCTGCAAAAAATATTCAAATATCGAGAAAATATCCTTTAAAGTTTTGTCTCTATTCACCCCTAAGTCTCTATTCACCCCATTTTACGGTAATACTTCAGTACTTTTTTTTTACATAAACAACTTGGGAGGTATCCAGATTACTAGAGAAATAAAAAAACAACTTTATAAAAAAATATGGCTTATATTGAACAAATTACAAAATTAAATGGAACATTACAATTAAATCAACACGGTGGTCAACATTCAGATCAACATAGTCGCAGGTGGGTGTGGCTGACGATCGTCACTTTGCCTTCGTCTTGCAGGTCGCGGAGTGCCTCGTCCAACTGCTCTCGGGATACCGTCTGAAAATTTCAATTTAGTTACTTAGTAAATAAGATACTTGAAAGAAATTTATTAATCTTTAAAATGTGTCCACCACGCCACAGTCACCACTACAAGGCAAACTTATACGCTAATAAATCTTATAAACAAAGTATTATTTTTATTGTGTTGTTAAAAGATGACATTGCAGAGTTGTTTGTTTACGTAGAGAGCATGGTTATGGTTTTTGTTTTTTTGACGTACGAAACACATACTTAGCGAGGTATGTGTTTCGTGACATCGACTGCGACAAGTAAGTCAGTAGTTGCCCCCAACAGGAGTTATACAGAGGGGATTGCGGGTGGTTTTTTAAGAGGTCACGGTTCCTTCTTCCATGAAGGTGATCACTGGAGCGATTTTAGTAAGAATTTTATACTTCTTGGTCTTTTTCCCAAAAGTCCAGGCGCCTTTTGAAAGTTTCTCCCCGAAAAAATGTTGAATGCCGAAGGAACATTTGGATATCATAAAATTTAGCACAGATTTTAATCTGCGGATTTCAGCGAGAAATACCGTATGATTAAATAAGGGTCATATGTGACGTATGACAGAACAAAATAGAAGAAAAAAATGTGTTACATCGACCTCAAACAACACCAGACAAGGGCAGGAAGAATAAGAAGAAGCAGTATACATATAAAAAATGAAAGATAGTTACAAGTTGCGAGTTAGTGTTGATCTCCTGCAGCAGCTTGGAATGCGTGATGGTGTGTGGTTTGGAGTAGGGCTGGATGAGCGCCTTGAGCGCCGCCACCAGGTCGGCGCGGCGCCTCCTCGCGGCCGCGCCCAGCCCCGTCGTGAGGATGCCCACGTCGATGCGCCCTGATGCCGGGTCCGTCGCCGACTGCTTCAGAGCTTCGCGGTGTAATCTACAAGTGCCAATAACACCAATACAGTTATCGTAAAAAATAGGGAATGAAATGTTGTATTTCGATATGTTTTTGAAGGTATGCGGAACAGTGTAGTTCTGCAAAACTCCGTTGAAAAGGGAAGATAGCGACCATACGGGTGTTATGTTTGTTGGGCAACTGCCGATAGATGATTTCGGGCAGTTGCCCATCAAAATGTTCTACATGTTCAAATTGCGCGGAGAACTTTAATTACACGATGCATAATTAGTTTTTATATCACGCCATAGATGTCGCTACATGTTTTGTTGGAAGTCTTACGAAAAAATCTTGTAGTTGACGAGATCAAGGCCCAGTAGACTTTTTATACATAAATATAAAAACTAGCTGACTCGGCAAACATGATTCTGTCATGTAAATTATCGAAGAAAAAAATGAGGTTTAGGGGTTTCTCCACCCACCGTACATTTTACCCTCCTGAATATTCTTACAAAAATCAATTTCATAAAAATAGGTCGTGTCGTTTTGGAGTAGTTCGATAACAAACACAGACACGAGATTTTTATATATTAAATGAATCCTTATTTTCCTTGTTCACGCTATAAATTCAGAAGGACTATCACGATTTAATTTTTTTTTGAATTTCTAGTACAATATAACAGAAAATGGCAAATTTCAAAACTACGACGATTATTTAGCATTCGGACGTTTCACAGTTCATGGCTAAGATAGGACAACGTCTGTCGGGTCACCTACAATAATTAGATAAAACATAGTATTGCATGAATAACCTGGAAGCTTCATCAACATCAGATATCTCGACGACGGGCGACAGCCTCAGGCGCGCGTGCGCCTCCGCGAGCCTGATGAGGGACTCCAGCTGGCGCGGGTACGCAGAGATCTGTCCACGCCCGCTGCCGACTCGTCTGGAAAGAAAAGAAATAAATTATTTCTAAGAGTCGCTGCAATCGGGCCACACGCGACATTCAAAAACGCCACCACGAGAAACTAGAAGCGACCACAAGGGCAGCTGAAGCGAGCGACAGCTACAGCCACTTGTAGCCGGTGGCTGCTACTTCTTTTGAACACATGCGCGGCAGCATCATAATAGACTCGGACAAAGAAGATTTAAATGCGCGAGTCAAAATAAAAGCTTTATTCCTGAACACAATATACTTGAGTGGCGTGTGGCGCCGTTAAGGAGCCGGTGCGGACCACAATAAGCGAACAGCGATGATTTATAGCGTGTGGTGGAAAATGTATGACAACTACAGGAAATATGCCGGTGGAGGCGCTTTGTGGTCGTGGCTGGTGGCCCTTGTTCTGCGATCCTAATTTATCGGGTTTCATTTATTTAATAAAAACTTGTATGTACAGGTAGTGGTACAAAGGCGGACCTAACAAGCCATTCTCTACCAGTTAACATTTGGGTTAAAAAGTGCTACACAATGGTAGTTGTGCACAACAAAGAAATAAGATATTGAAATAGAAAACACTATTATTAAGACGGGTCTTCTTGTCGAATTGACGACTTATTAGTTTAAAATATTTACGAATCTGTACACTATTACTGTATCTGGTAGTAACTGTTATGATGAGCGTGTTCCTGTTTTTTGATCCTCGATTACAATGTTAGCTGAGTTTTCTTATTATGAATAACTTCGTAACAGACTCAGTTCTGGTTTATGCCCAATAAATAACTTTAGCCTCATACCTCGATGGAACTCGCAGCATAACTTGCAAAGTAAAGTGAAACTAGATGATCTCTAGCTACTACTTTGAGTAAAAGTGGATTTCTGACCAAAAGGTGTCGTACATCGACGTTTCCGAGGACAATTATGTGACACTACGCAGCGCAACACGATGCCGAAGACATTACGTGTATAATTACAGTTAAATAAGTTATTTGATAATATGTATTAGTTTTTTATTGTTTATCTTATGTATTTTATCTATGGGCCTCTGTTGCCTGAAAATAAAATGGCTATTATTATTAATACAAGCTGAGTGTTACCTCATATCGACGTAGGAGTCGATGAGCCTCTGCTGCGCGGTTTCGCTGAGTGTCGGCTGGACGTGCTCCTTCGCGAACGCTATGTAGTCTCGCATCAGAGCCATGTCCTGAAAATTTTAATGTTTTAGAAAAAAGGTAAAAATATAATACATACTTTTATTGTAGCCTCCGCTAAATTCCATTCGAAATTAGATTAGACATTTAAACAAACCTTTATTACTGTTCGTTCAACCGATTTTGAGTTCTATTCCGTAGACATAAGGACGGTGTTAAAAGCTAAAAAAGTGGTATACCAACTGTTACTGCAACCGCCATTAATAATGCCACCAACGTAATTAAAGTCTAATTTTTTATTTTAGTATTTATTAAGAAGAATAAGTGTTTATTAAAACCAGAAAAAAAACAACTGCAAAATATTTAAGCACCACAACATTTCCATGTTTACGATAACTGCTAAATCTACACTAATATAATCAAGAGGTAAAGTTTTTTTTTTTGTTTGTAGGAGGTAATTTCTGAAAGTACTGGTGTGATTGCTAAAATTTTTCACTGACAGAAACCTGCTTTATTCCTGAGTGACATAGGCTATATTTTATAAAATAACTTGATTGTAAATAAATTGATTGAATTAACAATAAAACAGATTTGTTTAAATGTATATCTTATTGTGAATGGAGTATAAATTCGTTGTTTATAAAATTATATGTCATCTACGATTTGCAATTCTGCGTCTAAATCAACACTGTGTTTCACAAAATAAAAAAGGGTTGAGGTATTTTAACATTCTTAGTTTGCAGAGTCCAGGAGTCATTTTTGAATACTCACAACAATATCTTCGTTTTCCTGCGAATTAGTGAAATCTTTGTAGTACAGTGATACAAGATGCGAGGCGAGGCGGCGGTCGAAAACTTCATCTTGTGGGTCCAGCACCAAGAATATCAGGTCGAACCTGAAATTAACAATAAATATTTTATTTAAATATTAATACATATAATCTACATTAAAAAAATACTACTAACACTACAGTAAAACCGAAAAATAATAATAAAAATAAACTAAAATATAGCGTCAAAAAACTCCTCCACATCGCTGTCGACTGGTAATGTGCCCAAAAGACTGACAGTACTACCAGGATATATATGGCAATGCTTATCTGTTCAAGGTACAAGCCAGCCCTTGGGTCACGCGAAGTGTCAACAAGACGGTGATGCAAACAAATAGAAGAAAAATATGTGTTGTGTCGACCTTAACGCCATGATCATACGTACCCAGTAAAACGTCGAGACAGTAAAATGTTTCTCGGCCGAGACAGTGATGTAAGGAAGTTGTAGAGATAAGTGGTAGGCCGAGCACTCGGCGCTGTGTTTACACGTACCGAGTACTCGGCCGAGAGCACTGTCTCGCCTGTTTACTCGGTACGTGTGATCAAGGCATAAGTATGATGACACACGCAAGATGAGAAAACAAAAATACTAATTAGAAGGCATTTCAACTATTTCTATTTCCACACAACAACTGTTCTTAATCCCTCGCGTGCTCGGGAGTTAAATATAAAAATCCCTCACTAGCGTTCGGGATTAAAACTTAGCAACCTTCGTTTTGTTCGGAATTCAACATGCCGCCCGCGACTTTAAAACACTGCTTTACCCCTAGTCGCATAATCTACTATTTTTATATCCTGGGATTATGTTCCCTTGAGAAAATTTTCTACTTCAACGCGGGCGAAGCCGCTGGTACCTGGACATGAGTGTGTGAGGAAGCTGCACGTTCTCCACGATGGTCTTGTTCTTGTTCCACTGCGACTCAGCGGGGTTGGCAGCCGCCAGGATGGACGTGCGCGCGTTGAGCTGGCAGATGATGCCCGCCTTCGCTATCGACAGGGTCTGCTGCTCCATCACCTAGGAACATCATTCTGCAATTAATAAACTGCAGGAAAATCTACCAAAGGTACAGATATTTTGTAGTGCTGTAATATGTTGAGGAAAGTCATGTTACGTTTGCAATACTTACTTCGTGTAAAACACTGCGTGTGGAATCATTCATCTTGTCGAATTCATCGATACAGCATATACCATTGTCCGCCAACACTAGTGCTCCACTAGAAATGCAAAAAAAGAAGATGATTAAACACGTTTTAATTATCAGTGCAAGGACAAGCTTGCAGCATAATAATATGGCTATCGTTCATGACGAAAAGGTCATATGCTGAGATTGTGGCTATCAGGAAACATACGACTCCGGCAGAGAATTCTACTCCTTAGCTTCTGCTTTCCCAAAACTTTAGGTATGTGCGTAAGGATCGGATGCCCATCGTGTACCTGTGGCGCAATGTTGTATCTGATGGTCCGATGATGGAATGTGCGCGGGCAGAATTAGGTTACGCAATTGTTACACATATTCCCCGAAATGTAACTGGTGGAAAACAGACAAGCTATCAACTCGGCGTCAATGCGTTACACATATTCCCCGAAATGTAACTGGTGGAAAACAGACAAGCTATCAACTCGGCGTCAATGCGTTACACATATTCCCCGAAATGTAACTGGTGGAAAACAGACAAGCTATCAACTCGGCGTCAATGCGTTACACATATTCCCCGAAATGTAACTGGTGGAAAACAGACAAGCTATCAACTCGGCGTTAATGCTTGCAACTTTAAGCTTCGACTCGATGAGTGCATCCTCCCGGGCTTAATCCTTTTAAAGCCAATACTCACGTTTGCAGCACCAACTGGCGAGTGTCCGGGTCCTTAGTGACGTAGGCGGTGAGCCCGACGGCTGAGCTGCCCCGGCCGGACGTGTACTGAGCACGCGGCACCAGCGCGTGCACCCAGCGCAGCAGCTGGGACTTCGACGTGCCGGGGTCGCCGCACAGCAGGATGTTGATCTCAGATCTAGAATATGGAGAATGAGGTAGCTAATAATGAAGAATATACAAAGAAAGAGTAGCAGGTGTTATGGTTTGAATACACCGAGGCATGAGGTGGTACGCAGATGCTTGAAGAAGTGTCACACTATATCAAAATCGGTATCAAAGTATTGATGTTCCTGACAATTTCTCAGAGTTTCTTGACGAAGATAATACGGAACAAACACGTGTCAAAATATTTGTATAGCCTACAGATAGGTATTTCGGGTCTGGGCGTCTTGTGTATGTGACTTTACATGTTTGTGAACGCTCCCACGATACAGCAGTAAATCCTAGTAAGAGGTATCGTTTTTTTAAAAAAGAAGGAGAATATAATGGTAAATGGATTCTTGTGTTACTAACAATATATGGACTGTTATCTGAAATAAATGTCTTATTTTTATAAAAACCTACCTGAAATGTGTCCGTCCAGCGGCATTAAAGTTCTTCTTGGTGCCTCCCAACAGTTGTAGAAGACAGCCCTTCTTAATGTCCAAGTTCTCATAGATGGAGGGCGCGATGGCGCGCGCCAGACGTTCGTAGCTGTCCGGTTGGGCGGCTAACTCTTTGAAAAGTTCTATACGTTCTGGCGGGAAGCGGTGCTCTTTGCTGTGTAGAGAAATAAATGTTTATTGAAAAAAAAAGAGAAAAATTAATACTGATTTAGTAGAAACGCGTACTGCATAGGTACATAAAAAATCTTTTTTTATAACACATATGCTTTAGTGTAATAATAATATGCTATAGTGAGTGTAGCAAGTCCATTTTTGACACAAACGAGAAGTGTGCTTACTCAAACGGTGTGGCAAAGTATAAAGAGGAGAGAGCGAAGCGAGTCCATTTATGAGTCCACCACACTTACACATGAGAAGTGCGAGCTAAGCAAGCTTTTTCGCGAGAAAAGTGAGTGGGTAGACCACAGCTTCATGTCTAGCAAGCGAAGTGAGCTCATAGCCAACAAAGTATCTCTCCACAACTCACAAGACAAACAAAATGTAATGAGGTCACTGTAAAATATAACAAGCGAAGTGAGCTCTTCATTCGAGCTCACTGGTGAAAGTAGTATGGGCTTAGTCTACTTCTTTGTCTTCTGGGGATACTGCAAAAATGAGCGAGCGAAGCGGGCTCCTTGTTCGAGCTTGTTAGTCAAGGTCGTGTGGTCTTAGTCTACTCGTTTGTGTTGTGACGGAGGGCTAATTTCGCTTGCTCTTGTTGCATTAAAGCATGCTAAGTTTAGTTGTCAGGTAGGAGATATTTTGTACAGACTATAAGACCAGAGCAAATTTAGTTTAATGGTTTGTTTTAACCGTAAGTCTTTTATATCGTGCACATACCCCTCTTCTGTCTCCAGCAGCCGGTCGCTGTGCACCTTCCGGTAGTGCAGCGCGTCGATGTGCGTCCTGTGCAGCGCTTTGAGCGTGGCCTTGCGCGGGTGCACGGTGGCAGGCGCGGCGCGGAACACGCCCGTGACGCTGACGCGCTCGCCCGCCGCCACGGCCTCCACCAGCGCGCCGTGCGCCAGCACGCTCACCGTGGCCGGCGTGCGGCCCGCTGGCATGTCGTCTGTGGGATCACATCGTCGCATGAGTGGCGGCGCGCATGCGTGAGCAGGTGCGCAACACCAGCAAGATAGCATAACATTGGTTTTGAGGAGCTTTTGGCGGGATTTCGTCGAGTGAAGTTCAGTGGCTGTTTTAATTATTCGCAAATTGATTCGATGGATATTGTGATGTAAAATTGGTATAATTTTATATCTGAAGTGCCATGCACTTGAAATACAACTGGACAATACATGGAACAGACACAATCTAGGTAAAATGAAGCTGAGAATTTTATTTTCCGAAATAAAGGTTTTTAGGGTTCCGTAGCCAAATGGCAAAAAACGGAACCCTTATAGATTCGTCATGTCTGTCTGTCTGTCCGTCCGTATGTCACAGCCACTTTTTTCCGAAACTATAAGAGCTATACTGTTGAAACTTAGTAAGTAGATGTATTCTGTGAACCGCTTTAAGATTTTCACACAAAAATAGAAAAAGAGCAATAAATTTTGGGGGTCCCCATACTTAGAACTGAAACTCAAAAATTTTTTTTTCATCAAACCCATACGTGTGGGGTATCTATGGATAGGTCTTCAAAAATGATATTGAGGTTTCTAATATCATTTTTTTCTAAATTGAATAGTTTACGCGAGAGACACTTCTAAAATGGTAAAATGTGTGTCCCCCCCTGTAACTTCTAAAATAAGAGAATGATAAAACTAAAAAAAATATATGATGTACATTACCATGTAAACTACCAACGAAAATTGGTTTGAACGAGATCTAGTAAGTAGTTTTTTTTTAATACGTCATAAATCTAAAAAAATACACTACTATTAAAACATCGATCAAAGTTACAACGAACTACAAGAACTTTTATATTATGTTACTTGCTGCTACGGAACCCTCCATGGGCGATTCCGACTCGCACTTGGCCGGTTTTTTATCATTATTTTAATTTTGACTACCTCAGTGAAGTTTGTCGAGATAATTAATTTCTTTAAGAAAAGGTCAGCTGAGCGAGTTCAATGACCTGTAGGTAGTTTGTACGCACCGCCGACTATTACCTACAGGTCATTGAACTCGCTCAGCTGACGTTTTTTTACAGAAATTAATTTCGTACATGCGTAAATTTATACGAATTTAAAAAAAAAGGTACTTTATTTTTTAATTTTATCTTTACAAATCGATAGTTTCATGTACCGGATCGACCCTCCTCGGGATTAAAATTTAGCGGTGTAGATATGGATGTCAAGTGAAATTTTCATTTTTTATGGATATGACATTCCACTTTCATCTTTGGAAAGAGAACATATCTAGGGTGCAATAGCCACACATAACTTGAAAAAAACAGCCCTTACCAGGCGACTCCTGCAACTTAACAAGCTGCTTGTCACTGAAGTGCGAGCGGTTATGTATGAGGTTGTAGGAGTGTGCTGTGTTGCAGTGCGAGCAGTGTGCGGGCTCAGGGACCCTGCCGCGCTCCAGCTCAGCAGTAGCGGCGGCGCCGCACACGGCGCAGCGGAAGAACGCCTCGCGCATCTCCGGGACTATGCTGGACGTGCGGATCACCATGCCGGACAGCGTTACTAGCTGATCAATATCTGGAAGAAATTTTGAAAATTATTTTATATATTCAAATTTGTTGACGAAAGTCACCTCAGAAGGGATTTAACGAACTCGGTCTAAACCCCCAAAAACACTATTGGGGGGAGGGTAGGGACACATGTAAGTACGTAAGGCAGTGTGCAAGGTTAGCAAATTGTATGAGCGCGTAATGCATTGGAACGATCAGTTGCTGCGCACTGATTCGGGCGAACGGTTCTCTCTAGGATCACGCGAAATGTATTCGGTCAACGCAACCCGATTTTCATTGACTCCAGAATCCCGATCTCGAAGAAGCAGGGCTCAAAATAGGAATGACCGTGAACAATCATGTGTTGCCGAATTCCTAAAATAACATAGATTTTACTGACCAAACAAATTATTGTTTTCTAGATATGAAATTGTTTATTATTATATCCTATGGATTGCGCAAAATTAAATTAGTATCAAAAAAATAAGTACCCCAAACTATGCTCTTACAGAACCATTTACCTAATCTTATACCTCATTCAAGTATTAAAAAATCTTTTACTAAAGTAGTAGTTTAGTAAAGTAGACGACAGATAACCTTGGAAGAACAGTCATTGACATTCCTACATTTATGGATATTCTTGATTTCAAAAAACAGAGATAAAGACCTAAAAAGAAAGAAAAACATTTATTTTTATACACAAAGTTGTCTTGAATCGAAATCTATCGTAATTCGTAATCCTTTACATTTTCTAGTAATAAAAAACTGCCCCCCTAGCCAAGTTACAACCGTTTCGCTTGCGTCGACCGCCTCGAGTTGGCAACGTCCTCAATTCTTTTGCTCTGACTGAGCGTTGAGATAACGTCATTTACGTACATTTTAAGTTTTCTACTAGCATTAACGATTGCAGATTATCAACTTGACTAGGGGTATAGTTCATTGTTTTTTTTTTCGGGTACCTACACAGAGATATTAGGAAAAGATGAATGTACTTTATTCCAAGTTTGTATGGCGTCTTGTATAGTTACAAATGGTTACAGTAGCCAATATGTTACCTTCGGGGTTCAAGTCTCTCATGTGTCGCTGCGGCGCGTTGAAGGGTCGCACCTGTATCTGATGCTCCAGCACGGCCGCCGGGTAGCGCTCGAAGAAAAGTTCGTTTACTGCCGCGTCAAATGCTGGAACCACCTTCACAAAAAAAAAAATACATATAATAAAATGAAAGTGAAAGATACGGGCTCGCTCGACAGTAGTTATGCTGTCGCTAGATGGCGCCGAACCCAACATTTTTAGTTTTTGTTTTTAGTTTTAAGGAGCATTAATTAAAGAAAGAAAATCGTGTAACTTGCTAAAATATGTTTCACTTTATTGAACGAAGTCAAAATATTTTCTCAAATCTACTGAATGCCAAAACCAGCTAAAATAACATTAACATACCTCTTGAGGATAGCACACAAGCTGACGATGCAATTTGGAATCAAAAGCCTTGATGTGCTCACAGTCCACGTCCAGGAATGGCTCTTCTAATGTGTTTATCTGGAAAAGAAACAAAATCACCTTTGTATAAGTTTATTCAGGTATATTAAAGGGAGAGGGGACCATCAACACTGCTCACTGTACCCCTGTTCGCGTTAAGATTAGTAAAGAAATCTTTTTTGCTGTCTGTTCAACCGATTTTAAGTTCTATTTCGTAGGCATAAGGATGGCATTAAGAGCAACAAAGAGGTTACAATACCAAGTATTTACTGCAACCGCCATTTCTCATGCTACCAACATGATAAAAGTCAAAACCGGTTGAACTGACAGTAATAAAAGGTTTTCATAAATTTCTAATGTTATTTTGAACAGAGTATATTTTTTTTTTACTGTTGATAGGTTCGCGCTTGACCGCTATCTCACCTGATGGAAAGCGACGATGCGGTCGACGATGGAACGTGCTTATCTAGAAGAAACTTATTCACTCTTGACTTAAAGATTCCCGGGTTGTAGCCATCAGGAAACACAGACTCCGATAAATAAACTGATTGATTTTAGAAAAATTAATTATCTCACCTCTTCCAACTTCTGTTCGTACAACGGTTCATTGGTCAGAGCGGTGGGCTCCACGAACCTCTGCAGGAACTTGATAAACTTGTCGCGACACTCGGCGATGGCCACGTCCGTACCCCACACGACCAGCTGTGGCTCGCCCGATGCTACCTCGGCGCCGGTGTCGTCGACCTGTTGAAGAATTCAAAAAGAATGACATAACTATCCTGTGCGTCTCGCATCCATCGGTTTCCAGAAACCTACGCTGCGTCGTTCACTGTGGCGACACTTAGGGGAGGCCTAAATCGAACAGTGGACGTGTATCGGCTAAAATGATGATGATGACATAACTGTGACGTGATAGTTGGATTTTACCGTTATTGAACTCTAACAATCTCTCTCTCGTTCTACCCCGAGCGGGAGAAGTTATTTGATGTTATCCGTCCTCCCGCATGCAACTTTTTTTTTTAAATATCATCATCAAAAACGAAGTTATAAAGCTTCAAAGGCTGTTTATAAGAAAGAGAAGTCCGACATGGACTTTGACGTCAAAGTTCATCACGCCCGTACGGCCGCCATAGAAAACGAGGTCTTAGTGAGAGCATCATCATTTCATCCGATATACGTCCACTGTTGGACTTAAGCCTCCCTCAAGTGTATAGTGTATAAATAATAGGTATGTTTCTTTAAAACTGTTGGTAAAAGTTACTATCAGAAGAGACGAGACGAGAGATGGAATATATTTTCTTTTACAACATTAACAGCTCTTTGTTTATTCTGAAAAAAATCTGCAAAAGGACTTCAACTTTAGTTATTCAGCCTGTTTCTTCTTAGCATAGCAAATAAAACCTCAACAGAACTCTTGACAACTCACGAAAAAGCAAATATCAAATGACGCGACTTGTTCTTTCAAGACATAGAAAAATACAAAAAAAATGTGAGAAGCAGAGAAAAAAATAATGAAAAAATGCGTGATTCCACATGTGACTTGCAGATAAAACCGTCATACGCTAGGAGCGAATACGAGTCGGCTATTAGGTTGGTGATTTTTTATACATGTGTGCCACACAGGTCGATCTGGGCGCGTCGGTCTCCATACATTTTATATGGAAACTTGACTTGTAGAGCTACACTTGATCCACGCCACGCGACGTCGTTCTACGTACAAATCAGGCGTGTTACGTGTGCGTCGGTCTATGTAGTTCTAGCTTCATAGATTGCTGGTGTAAAAACACCCACCTGTGACATTTTTCGAAGTTAAGCAACGCTTGCCGCCCAGTAGATGGGTGACCATGTTAACATGCCTATACTGTCAATTGTTTGCACTGACTGACTGGACTGGTCCACTCAAATCTGTGGTATAAAACCACTCGCCAACTCGTATCAGCCTTCGACACCTGAGTCACTGTATACCTGTATATTCAAGTTGGCCTCCAGACTACCTACCTCTTTGTGGGAAGTTTCTGCAGTATCCTATCGACTCCAGCATCCCATTGTGTGGAGATTTTAATCTATAAATTAATATTATAAAGAGGAAAGATTTGTGGTCCTGAAAACTAGACCGATTATAGACATTCTTTCACCAGTAGGCTAGTTATGCATTTGTAAATTTTATCTTTTTTTTTTTCTTTTTTATTTAAAGCTTGGACGTGAAGGCTTCTTCAATCATCAGTAGCTGCAGGATCTGCTTGTCTTCGATCCTGGACCCGGCAGCCCTGACTTGCGGTCACAGGTTCTGTGAGAAGTGCCTGACACAGTACTGGCGAATTCGGGAGAAGCCGGATTATATCGTGTGTCCGCTGTGCCGGGCTTGCGCATTCAACGTGGAATTTGCTAAGGTACGTTAGCTTTGATTCTATTAAGTTTTCACCAGCCTAATGGGACTATACAGGGTGTCTTTGACATCGACACAAACGAATACCATGGATCCAGTACAGCATTCTGGACCCCCCAGAGGTAGAATTTCTCGTCGGTTTTTCCAATTTGGGTCACGGGTTTAAACCCAGCCAGGCGCATTACTTTGTGTAATTTATTTCATCACCACTGCTCTCAAAACGGTGAAGGAAAACATCGTGAGGAAACCGGCATGTTCTAGAACCAAAAATTCGAAGCCATGTGACATTCACCAAACGGCACTGGGGCCGCGTGGTGGATTACGGCCCATTCCCTCTCCTAGAGAGGAGGCCTGAGTCCCAGCAGTGAGAACTTTAAAAGGCTGATGATATGTTATGCTATTTCAACAGAGAGAAAAACGTCCATCAACCGAAGATTTTAGAAAAACTTTCACAGAGATGTCGAACATGAGCGACACCGACCTCAACAATGCTATGGTATTCTGTCTCAAGATCAGTGTGCTCATCCCCGCCCTGTACTGTCTAGTGAGGTGGCTCAAGATACCACTCCTGGACCTGTTCCAAAACATACGTAACCATCTGAAAAATTGAAAATGTGGATCTAATAATGTTCAGATACAGTATTGTGTAACAGTTCATTTAATATTTATAATAAAACAGCAAAGCATCTTTTTTTTTGTTTTCATTATTTTATTTTATCTAGCCGAACCTTTTGTGATGTTATAGATTTGTGGTGGTAACATATTACTGGCATTTTTTAAAGGTGGAAAATCATTTATTAACTTCTTGCGCTTTAGGGTGGAGCGATATTGCATGTCAGACTTTTACAGAGTAAAACTACAACTGTGTCCTTCAGTTACCCTTTGTATTATAGGACCTCCCATGGCCCTACTAAGATGGATAAAATAACCGTCTGCAAATATATACATTAGAGTGACTCAACCAAACTGACCACGCCTGTGTCCTTCAGTTGCCCTTTGCCTTCTAGGACCACAGCTTCCCTTTAAGAAATCAGCGTTCCTAGAGGGCATCGGCCCTACTGGGTCTCTACGGTTTGCTAACATCTCTTTGAAGCTAACGTGGAATACAACACGCCGTCGACGATTCAGGCTCGGTCCTTATCGGACGGTCGTTCGCAAGCCTGCGTCTGCATATACGGTGACCGGGGATCGCTGTGATATGCTACTCCCGATGCTTGGGGCATCTCCTGGGGTGTGCGGATGTCCGTTGCCTCATGGCTGAGGCCATTTCCTTCGCTAGTAACTGCTTCGCAGTAGCAGGCGTTCACGTGGTATTCCCTCTCGCTTCGGACCATGGCCTGAACCAGACCCCGGCGCGAGTGGTCCCGCCGTCAATCGCCTCTAAGAGGAAATGGTAGTGCTCCGCCTAAGCGGGGACAAACTCCACCGTATGCTCCAGTGTCCTTCGGGTGGTCCGCACAATGACGCCCGGGCGTTTCTTCCACCTGAAACCCGAAAAAGGAACCTCCCGAACTTGGCACGTCCAGTGTCATGTGGAAGGCGAGGACGCCATGGCGTCTATTCAGCTACTCCTCAAAACGGGGCGTTATCACCTTGATTGTCAGCGCCGGGTTGCGACAGTCGCAATCGCTATATGCGCTATACCGTCTCAGAGAACTCGCCGGAACTTGGACCAAGTTCCGGCGAATTCTCTCGGCGCGATTTGTCTAGGCAGCATAGATTTGCACCTCCATGCGCAGGTCTTACGTTGTGATTGTTGCCTCCAAATCTTACGGTGGCAAACTGTCAAAGAGGCCCGCTGTGCATGAGTTTGCCCATCTTGCAATTTTATTTTGATACTTATTTTGGGTTTGATTTGTCACATTCAGATCAGTGAATAACTGATTATGATCAGTTTTTAACCGACTTTGAAAAGGAAGAGGTTCTATGTTCTGCTGAATGTATGTTTTTTTTTAAGGGGCATTCTGCAAAAGAGCAGTATGGTGTCAAAGAGAGAGAATGTAGTCTGATAATGGAAATGGTATAGACTTGATTGAAAGGCAAAAATGACTAAGCGACATTGAGTAAACTCATCATTTCCACTCAACCCCAACAGTAGGTATGTAAAACTTACCCTTCTAGTAGGAGTAGCAGCACTAGGAGCGGGCACACTGCGGCCATGCTGGTTGCTCTTCAGATCTGCTCTCTGTCTCGCAGGCGTCATGACACCACGCAAGTTGGAGCGGGGAGTGCTCAGGGAACTGGGGGTGCCGTAGTTGAGTGGGGAACTCATGTCTATGTCGGTACCTGAATAGTGAACAACATTTATTAGGTTATTTTTTAGAACTGGCCTTTTAGTCTTGATTTAATTTTCTAGAAAGCAATCAATCAATATGTCTAGAACTGTCAAGTAAATGGAGCTAGAAGATCTATGGAGAAGAATAAAAGTTTCAGCAGTACTGCTGTCCTTAAGCTGTAGTGCTGTTAAGTGACATTTTCACTGGTTTTTGTTTATTGATGCCATAATAATCAGAAAAAAATGGTCTATCAATCTGTCTTTAACCTTTCCGTACTAAAAACGAATACCGTAATTAGAGGCAATAGAAAGACAATGAGAGAGAGAATGCTTGGTTTTTAATGAATTAAGAATTTTTCCTACCATGAATAGATTCTAATATAAATTATTGATAAGTTTTTTTGACTTCTTTAAAATTCTTCACTACACTAGTGTCTGTTTTTTTTTTTTATCATAGTAACAACATGATCATCGCTAGGCTGGACAAGAGGCTCAAGTTAGTTTGGTTCAGGACTATTGAGGACTTTTGCTCAAAAGTTTCATTAAATTTTAAGGCTCATTCAGTTTAACTTACCAAGTGGACTGGAAGCTAGGGCACGGGCAGGTGATGTGCCCGGTGCTCCCCGAGGAGTACGCGGCGTCCTCCGAGGAGTGCCAGGCGTCTGTGGGGTGCCTCGCGGAGTACCAGGGGTTCCATCTGAAAATTAAGTTTTTTTTTAACCTTTTTTAGCTTCTATATGTATGAGACACATATTTTATGATTGGTATCTCTGTTAGCTACCACAATCGAGAGTTGTGTATAGGAAATTGTTGGGCGTCTCATCAAAATGAAACTACTCACGGAAAATTAGCTTGATAGTAATGAAGTGGGAAAAATGTACTAGGGAACTCAGACTATTCCGATAATACTTACAACGTATTAGGCAGGAAAGTGCAAAAACTTTATCCGATATAAGTTAATTTTATTGATTAAATGGTATTTATCCTTATTTAGATAAATACAACAGATAAATATTCCGTTAGAATAAATAAAACATACTTTTTGAAGGGGTGCCGGAAGAACGCTGTGGAGTTTCTGGAACAACAAGTTGTTGAGACGAGCGAGTCCTCCGCGACGGTGTTGGAGCATCCGACGACGCCTGCGATGCCGGGCGCTTCGTTGGAGTAGACATTTCTTCTTTTCACAATAATCACAAACACAAAGCGTTGTTTTTAAAATAATACATAAAAACAAATGCGGCGAATGCACAATGGGGTTAACTTTTCATTTGGCGCGAAATTTTGACAGTAACTGTCAGTATGACTCAAATCGATTTTCGTATCGATTAAGTTTTAGTTTTTTAAGCAGCTTTTTAAGTTTTAGCATTATTCCAATAATTAACAAATCTTCATTATTATTATTTAAATTAAAGTATTTTTAAAGGGTTTAATATATTTAAAAATAATAGATAAAATCGACTATGATAGACAATCCACGCTGACATGCATTCCTAGCTGTGGGAAGAAACTAGAACTACAAGAAAAACAGAAGAACTAATCGACTAAATTGATTTGTCTTTGGCTTGAATCATCTCTATTGTTGTCAACTTTCCATAGGCAAGTAAAATATCTTTTTTAAATCAATTGATCGTTCATTCACCGCTGATGTTTTTACGGTGTTATTTTATGATAATAAATAAATATAACGATAATTGCGAAATAAAAGCGATTGTGATGCTCAGCAGTATTTAAAATTAGTGCAATAAAATTATCAGAATCAATGTTCTATGCTAAAATATTGATTGGCGTTGTAAAAGCTATCTTTGTGCAATCTACCTGCATCGTAGAAAATATTTTCGTGAATAATTATCTTTGACGGGACAAATAAGATACGTTTTAAATGGACAATTTAAAGTGTATACGCACTATTGCGTAGTACCGATGTTTACTTGTGATTCAGCGGTTCTCCCACAAGGACTGAAGATATTTTGGTAAGTATCGGTAGGTACCGCGATGATTCATTTTATCTCTACATGCATTTCCATTGTAAAGGTCCTGTGTACAGTGCTCGCGATTAATATTTAGCTAGAAGGGATTCTACGCGTGATATGCAGTTAGCACACTTGCTGAGTATACCATGCATAAAATGCAAATTAGAGGGTATATTTTTTTATCTATTAAAATGATCGAAAGGAGGATAGAAATCTATAATTGAAGATATCCCGACTCGTTATCCTTACAAGACCAGCCACTTTAGTTTAATACCCAGGTTTACAGGTACAGGTCAGACAAATATACACCAAAATAAAATAATTGTTATTGTTTATGAATGAAACAACAAAAAATATTGTTTCATCATAAACCTAATCATTTTTTTTATTTTAGATGGTTGAGATTACCCACTAATATTATTTTTCACAAAGTGTGAAAATAACTATTCAATTATGGCTTTACAGAGAATCAATAACAACATGGCCTTTTCACTTTCCCTCTTCAAAGTTCAAGGTAGAGTTACATTATTGATCTTGAGAGGTTTGAGATTTTCTTTCATAATAAAAAAAAACCATGCTTGTCATTGGTCAACATTTTATATTTAAATTTAGAACAACAGTTCTGTTTTAAATAATTTTTAATTAGGCATTTACTATAATTTAACTGATTTCCTATAACTAACTAAACATTCCTTAAAAAAATGGTACATTTGACCCTGTTTGAAAAATACTGGTTTATTCTTCTCAGAAACATCCCCTTATTCCAATTTTAAATAAAAAGAATTCTACCCATTCATATTTGCATGTTGGGCCATTGAGCTGAGAGGTCAGTGACCTCTGTTGCAAGTCAATGTACACTTCTTTTAAAAACTGACATGATGAGAATTGAGTATTCATCATTTTAACATATTTTTAATACAAGTGAGTTATTCTTGAGAATGATTTAAAATGTTTACAAGTTTCATTTTTTGATTTAGAGAGAAAATACCTACAAGTAAGATTTTTTTTGTTCCTAATCTACCTTAAGTTAAGCTTATCTCATTTAAGAAAATATGATTCCAAATTTCTACTTGAAACTGATTTTAATAGCTAATTTGTTGATTTTTGAATTTTTAAGAAGTAAAAAAACTAATTGAAGTCTAAAATTGATAACAAAAAAGCAATTTTTTATCAATATTTGGTTTTCAATATTAACATTTAGACTTGCACATTCACACATTGTAGTATGTTCATAAATTGCTCTACAAGAGAATCAATGACCTCAATGGGTCACTGCAAGGTCTTGCAGACTATTGCATTGTGTGTGAGTCAGGCAATTTACTAACATAATGAACATTTTATAAATTCAATTTTGGATATGTTGATCTTGATTGAACATACAAATAGTAAATATTAATGTCGAAAAAAAAAGTTGTAAATGTGACTTCTTATCCTGTTTTAGCTTGTTATTTGAATAAGACAGTTATTCTTCTGTCATCTGATGTATATGACAGAAGAATAACTGTCTTATTTGCCAAATTGGGTAGTTGGATCAATGTTTCAAATTAAGTATTTTTGGTGAAAAAGTAATTTTACCCAAAATCTATGCTAATATAATAAAGAGGTAAAGTTTGTTTTGTTTGTAGGAGGTAATCTCTGGAAGTACTGGTCCGATTGCTAAAATTCTTTCACCAATAGAAAGCTGCTTTATTCCTGAGTGACATAGGCTATGTTTTATGTACGCGGGCGAAGCTGCGGGCAAAAGCTAGTTTATCAATAAATATCAAAACTGTCATTCAAGTTACCTTTTTGTTTCATATGAGAAATGTTATGTTCACAAACCTGGGAAGAGATTACGCATGATGATGATGTTTATAAACACAATAATCTTAGTATAAACTAGTGTCTCGCCTGGCTTCTCATGGGTTTAAATTATACATAAAATTTCCATATTTATTACTCTTTTTACCGGTGAAAACGCCATCAAAATACTTTGCTTGGTTTAGGAGTTATGTGTGGATAAACAAACACTTGAAACGAGATTTTGTTCTGTATTGTAAAGATTATCTCCTTGAAAGCATTAGAAAACAGAACTAAATATAAATTATAGTTGTTTTTTCTAATATAAAGCGAGTAAAAATTGAAAATGTATCTCTATATCATACCATAAACTGGTTCAGAACTTAATAACTTAACTGAGTGTACCTAAGTAAAACTAAAGAACTACCAATAATAACAAAAATTGTTGCTATAGTTTGTAGCACTTGTAAGTTGTAGTACTACCAATTAACTATATTATATGTAACTTCTAACTATTGATGATAATAGAAATGAAATCTATTCAGAAATATTACAAAAGCCTATTTATTTAAAGACTCAATTTTACAAATTACCGTATTTTATTTCAAAGAAAAATATAGCCAATAATTTCGAGTCTCATAAAATCCATTTAAAACAAAAGGGAGCTTGAGGGCAAGTGTTGATTAAGGAAAAACTATTGATTTCTGTAGCTCTGTGTAAGGGGGCATATTTCTCGTAATCTCAAGCAAGGTAATCCTGCCTACCCTTAGGGATGCGAGATCGCATGCGCCAAGCGCTGTTCACCCCTCGTGCGGACTCCGCAATTATATGTACATAACTATACATATATACGTACCTACTACGCATCTACGAAATCAACAATACTTGAAACGTATCGTACGTATCATATTGGCGATTTTTCGTTTTATTTGATTTTAGGTTTTTACAACATTCTAAAAACAAATCACATTTGTGTTAGTGATTTTTCGTCTTATTTGATTTTAGAATTTTACGACATTCTTAAAACAAATCACATTGCTATTAAGATTTTACGTCTTATACGACAGTGTGATTAGTTTTAGAATTTTGTAAGATTCTAAAATGAAATCACATTTTGGTTTAGGTAAGACTAAAAATCGCCAATAGAATACGTACGATACGTTTTACAATTAAACGCAATTTTTGAGTTGTCGTTATTATTTAGGACGTATCAGTTGGTTTATGTTCCACGCTTGTTGGAAAATCTATAAACGGCAAGGGTTACTAAGATACGCAAACGTTAGTAGCACCCCTCTAATTTTATCTATGCGTATGAGAGTCTCCAGAATTCATTATTTATGGATTAGCTAAAAGTCAAAGGTTTGACGGGCTCATTTAAAATATTAAAGCGGTTTTAAAAAAAATATCGAAATATCAAAATGAAATCTGTGGTTTTCGAGTTTATTTCCATCAAGAGATGGCCATGAACAAGAATGTCACAGCATGTTTGGTCATTTCGAAAAACGAACGAGTAGAAATCAATACCACAGAGGGAGTATTTTTTTCAACGCATGATGCATCACTATTGTTGCTGTTGACCCTACCAATTAAGTCAAACGCGTGCGTGAGTAGGTAGAGCGAAGTTTGACGCACAAAATGGACAAATGTACGAAACCTTAGCGCGATCGAGAAACCATAGTTTAATTTAGCTTTTGAGTGACGTGGATGTTGGTTAAACTAAGTTCAAAACTAGACTAAAGGTCAAGTTATTTGAACCTGAAAAGTTTTCCACCTCTTTTTACTTTTATAATTATATATTTGAAATACCCTTTAGAGTTGTGTCTCAAATTTGATTAATTTTCAAGTTAAACTACCTACTTACTCATCATTTTCCTAACTCTTCCCAACTAGCTTGAGGTCAGCTTCCGGTACAACTTGAGGCGGCTGAAAATCCATGTTTTACATGGAGCGACTACTTATCAAACGATGATACGAATCGACCGATAGTCAGGCTTCCTGGCGTCTGACTACCTGCGTAACATCTGTTAAAGATCTACGAGTTATAACCAGGACCAAAGGCTTTGCTCGCTACTGAGGCACGGGATGTCAGTAGTCCTAGATACACTTAAAGTACCTATTATTCTATACTGCGCTTCAAAACCAGGATATTTGATGTGGATTAAAACGTTGCCCAATGAATGGGACTGGCCAGGACATGTGTGCCGTATGCCCGACAAACTGTAGACTAAGTAGCACAAAGTTGGTGCCCTGAAACAGTGCGACTGAGTCGCGGCAGACCACGAAGGAGATGGTGCGACGGACTAGACAGATTCCGCCAGGATAGGTAAGAGCCCGGGCGCGTGAAAGATGGAAGAAGTGTAGGGAGGCCTTCGCTTTGGAGTGGGATAAAAAATTGACATTCGATTACTCAGGTGCATTGTTTTTTTTAGTCTCAATCACGCTTTTGTTAAAGATAAGCCAAGTAAACTGACGGCAAAGTTCTTGCTAAGAAACAGAAAATCCTAGTTAAGGAAATCATTTGGCAGCTGATAGAATAAACTGCAGATCAGTTATGATATCATTTAATAACATATTGAATCTTTCTAACTTTTACTAACCACTGTTAGAGCTAGCGCACACTGGTGACTTTTGTCAGCGTGGCAATGTTTTTTTTGTTCTTTTTTACCCAATTGTTACGTGTTCAAATGTGCGTACCCTAGGACCTATACCATGCAGGTAAAAAAAAAAAATTGCGCGCACCACATGTTGGGTTCATAAGCACGGTGATAGTAAACAAAAAGCCGCCAGTGCGCGCTAGCTCCATTTGCGCTACTTGAAAACGACAGCAAGAAATGGCGTATAATGACGTTAACTAGTGGGTATAGCATCGGTTATGGTAATAGTAACTTTGGTAATGGCTCCGACTTACGAGTTGTAGGTTGCGGGTTCAAACCCTGCCTGGCGCATTACTTTGTGTAATTTATTTCATTACCAGTACCACTGCTCTCAAAACGGTGAAGAAAAACATTGTGAGGAAACCGGCATGTCCTAGAACAAAAAATTCGAAGACATGTGACATTCACCAACCCACACTGGGCCCGCGTGGTGGATTTTGGCCCATTTCCTCTTAGAGAGGAGGCCTGAGTCCCAGCAGTGGGAACATTAAAAAAAGGCTGATTATAATGATGATGATGAACTTTTTAACGTACGTTAAGCCATTATTTTGTGAAACAACCCATTTTTGGTTTAACGAAAGTTAACGCCATTTTTGACTGTTACCCGTGAGCGCCCAGTTTCTTTCCCTAACTCAAGGATCTACAAGAAAGCTCAACTCGCATTCACTTGTCAAATATTCCTTTGTTTGATAAATACTAAAATACCGATGATATCAGTTTTGATAATCGGTTATGTGATTATGTTTTTGAAGCTGAGTCATGGACGATTTCCATAGTGTTACAACAGGAATTATTTACGTACATCTGCCTACTTTTTCTAATACGTAGAATTACGGAATTAATAGACATATTTTGAGGCATAATGTGGTTTTCTACGTCATATCTTATCATTGTTGTTTATAACACCAGGTTAATTTACAGACTGCTTCTTTACCCACATCTTAGGAGATTAGTTTTGTAGTGTAGGTTGTAATCATCATTTCAGCCGAAAGACGGACTTAGGCCTTCTCCAAGTGTCGCCGTAACAACCGGTGCTGTGCGTCTCGCATCCTTCGGAGTCTCGCGGCCCTCACAAGCGGTGCTATTCTCTAAGAAAACAGCCTTACTTGAGCGCAGCGCTGGCCGCAGCGACGAGTCGAGAACGCAGTACATTGAATTAACAATCCAATGTATAGGTTCATTGAATTGTTAATCCAATGTACCTATTTGGATTTCGTCGCTGCGGCCAGCGCTGTGCTCAAGGCTGTTTTCTTAGAGAATAGCACGCCATGTCAACGGTCCATCTTGTGAGAAGCCTTCCAACGTAGGTTGTTGACCAAAACTAGTTCATGTTTCATGGTAAAAAATAGACTCTTAATCAGCCTCTTTTTATTTTTAAATTACATAATACCTGGGCCCCAAGTCTGCTATTTTTATAAATTCGTCATTCCAACACGATCCAATTGTCAATTTGCTAAAAGTTTGTAATCTGCTAATTCACAATGATCGATCATTGATCGGTCAATGGTCTTGTAATAGAATTGTGGTAGAATGATAATTTCGAGCATATTAAAACCAATAAATGCACAATAACGTTCTAATGGTAAAATACTGATCAAATAAACTGTCAAAGTTTTAGCAGATTACCGCAAACTTCAAATATTCATTTGTCAATATGTACGAGATTACTATGCTATGTCACTTCTTTCAATGGAGTGTCAGTGGTTGACCATTGGAAAGTCATAATGACGCCATTATATTAGTAGATTACCAAACTTGTCAAAATCGACAATTATGACATCAATGATAGACCATTCTGACACTATTGTAATAGCAGACTTGAGGCCCAGCATATCAGCATTTTACCAGCGACTTCGTTTGCGAGGTTTTCATAAAACACATAACAGTCCTTAAATCGTATTTTGAGTGTAGTTTCGAAAAAATAATAATGACATCGTTTTGTCTGTGTGTATGTTCTTGTTTGTTGTTATTCATTTTGATTAGAATTTGTGCCAAGTTTGAAGTTTAATTACCCAGAAAGTAGGAATTCGTCATTAATTCGATAAAACCTTCTAAATTGTTCTATTGTGGGTAGTTCTGAAAACAAATAATTATTACTGTTGATGATGATGATTTACTTGATTGCTACTAAGGCGGGGTGAAAAGTTCTCGGCCTGATATCGAACGACTACAAATTTCAGTTGTGATTTTATTTTTCTACTTAGTCTCTCTTAACTTCAATACACTTGGTCCAACGTTTCTTTAACGTCACTATTCCTTTCTTTCCTTTTTTATTTCCTTTGGGAGTGTGAGTCTGAAAGGTTATGAAAATAGTCATCTATGGGCCTCTCAACTTTTTCATATGATGTGAAGCTCTTCCCAGAAAGAAAATTCTTTAAGTTTGGGAACAGATAGGAGTCAGATGATGCCCAATCAAGAGAATATGGAGGATGGCCGAGCAAATCGAACCCCAAATCCTGTAGTTTTCCCATCGCTAACGCACCCTTGCGCACAGGTGCGCTGTCCTGATGAAAGATGATATTCTTCTTCAAGCCAGTTCTTTTCTGGTGAATTTTGGCATGCAGCTGGTCAAGAAAGTTGAAATAATATTTACCTGTAAGTAATTGTTTTCTCTTTTACAAGAAAATTCGTTTTGACTGTCCGTTGATATGTCAGTCAGTCAGTTTCTCCTTTTAGGCTCCTCGTCTACGACGACTTTTTGTAGTGATGGTGTAGCGCGTTTGCATCACGCACGTTAGTATCTTTTCTTTAGCGCTTGCAAATGAGACTAACGCGCGTTAGTATCTTTTCTTTAGCGCTTGCAAATGAGACTAACGCGCGTTAGTAGCGATGCTGTCGCGCGCTTACGAAACGCGTGACAGTATCGCTACAAAAAGTAGCCGTGGGTGAGGGGCCTTACATTTATCTGTATAAATAAAGATAATTATTCTGATATTTGAGGTACAAATAAAATAACCCCACCCAATAAATAAACGACAAAATAACAAACATGTCCGATCGCAGCATGAAAGCTCTCGAATTCAGTTTCGATGTCGGCCGTAGTTTCGATTAGATAGCAGCCAAACCTTAAACTAAGCCTGAAGTCGTTTTTTTGTCGAAACTATACCGAAGCCGAAAATTCGAGTGAATCTGACACTACGGTTGTAAGCGTAGCATAGGTCAGCTACCGTAGGCGCAGGCTTGCGGACGACGAGCTATGAGTAGCACGCCGTCTGGCAACCGTCCAAACCGAGCCCGAGTCGTCGACTACGCGTAGTATTCCACGTGTGCCTCAAAGATATATCAACCAAACCGTAGGGGCCCACAACGCTACTAGGTCCACATGGGTTGACTTCTGAAAAGGTTACCCAAGGCCTTAGAACACAAAGGACAACTAAGGAAAATGTTCCTTAGTTGTGTGGTTTTAGTCAGTAAAAGTCTGAAACGCTTTTTCGCTCCGCCCTAGAGTTGAAGAAGTAATTAGATGATCTCCACCAAAAAAAAAACCGTAGGTAACGCAGAGACCAAGATTCTTGCTGAAAATCCGTAAATTTTCACGAAGCAGTCTCTTAAAGCAATGTATCACAAAGAGAACAGTTTATCCCGCTGGGATAGCAGCCGTTTCCTGTCCCGTCAAACAATTCCCAACAAAGTTTCATCGCATTCCGGAAATTCTTAACTAAGCCCTTAGGCAGTCCTAAGATCCGCATTTCCGGATTAAACACTTACAACATGAAGGACTTTAGTCTTTATAGTAATCTCGTTACCGAAAAATCTACCTTTTGACTGGCTTGTTAGTCTAGTGGTTAGTGGCCATGACTGCTGTGTCGGAGGTCGTGGGTTCGATTCCCATCCAGGACAAATGTTTGTGTGATAAGCACAATCATTTGTTCCGTGTCTGGGTGTAATTTATCGACATTATGTATGTATATATTTAGAAATATATGTTTACCAGTTGTCTAGTACGACTAGTACTCATAACACAAGCTCTGTTTAGCTTCGGATTAGACGACGTTGTTGTAGTTATGGAATATGTATAATGGCAGAAATCAGAAACGTTTATTTCTAATAGACCGATTACAGGCACTTTTGAATTGTCAAAATGTCGTTTAGTCAAAAAAGTGAAGCTGATTTGCACGTTCCAAAGCGTAGATCTCTAAGGAAAAGAACGTGCAAGAAACTCCATGGCAATCATATAATTCTGCCAAACGAGATCCCAATCCGATATTAGTGCACAGATATATAATTGGCCTGCCTTTTACGCCACTCTTAGGACGTGATGGGGCGGTTTTTGGAGCGGGGACCACACGGCCAGTTTATTTATTTGCGTTTTGGGTAGTCGATGACAAAGTCTCAGTTTTATGAAAACAAAGAGACCGTGAAACTTTGTTCAAAACTCCAGTGGGTCAAACTAAACTCTTTTATCTCATGTAACGGATATTTTGCAAGTTTTCTACCAGTTGCATTTCGGGGAGTGTGTTAATTCCGCCAAGCCCGTTCTATCATCGGGCTACCAGACGTATGGCTATGCGCCAGCGTCAAAGTAAGTAGTACCTTCACTTACTTTCCACCCCGTGGTGGAAATACTACCCATACATTCATTGCATGTACAGCTAAGGATTCCTGATAGCTACAACCTGGGGGTCAATTTTTATTCAGTTTAATTCAAGAGTGATGAGATTACTTCTAGATAAACTCCATTGTCGACCGTATTTTCGCTTACCTTCAAGTGAGACAGTGGTCAAGCGCTAGCCTATCGTTTTTTTTATTTGCCTATACTGTAGGACATTTTAACAGGCCATGGCTATACTGTAGGGAGTAGCTAGCTAGGCTAGGCAAAAGCCCCAACTTCTTCCAGGTAATCTTTTCTTGAGCCACCTCGAACCAGCCCTTGCGGTAGGCATCTAGGTCGTATCGCCGCCTCTTCCCAAGTCGAAAATCACTACATCTCCTAATTCCACGATTGCTGTATATTATCTTAGGTTCTTAATAGCAAATTGTTTTCAATACTTTTTATTTTAGCGACCTACCCACTAACACTAACGTTAGTCATCTCTAGAAAGCGTATCAAACGAAGCTGAGAGTATCATATTTCGTTCACTCTTGAGACCAATCACCTGATGGGTATGATTCACAATCTATAAAAAAACTATATTTTACGATTGCTAAAAATCGTGTGTAACTTTAGAAATATTAGTCCCTTCTTGGCGGTTTTATGTTTTGGATTGATAGATGCTGTAATGTCTCTTCAATGATCCATTTTTCTTTTTAACTTATAATATGTCAGTCAGTGAGTTTCTCACTCACTGACTAAAATATGAACGCCCAGCCAAGATTGGGACTAGGAGCGTGAAATTTTGGACAAGATCTTCCATTATGATGTAGACAAGCACTAAGAAAGGATTTTACAAATTTCTAGCCCTAACGTCAAGAAACGGGGGTCTAATGTTTGTGTGGATAAACCTACATTCACGCGGGCGAAGCCGCTGGCAGAAGCTAGTCTATAAAAAAACAATTTTCACTGCTAAAATACGTGTGTAACTTTAGAAATATTAATCGCCTCTGTGCGATCTTATGCTTTAGATTGATAGATGCTGTAATGTCTCCGTTCAATGTTCGATTTTTCTTTTTAACTAATAATATAAAAGGAGAAACTGACAGACTGACATGTCAACGCACAGCCCAAAACTGCTACGACTGGGAGCTTGAAATTTTGCTCCAGGTTTCCTTTTATGACGTAGTTGAGCACTAAGGAATTTTTGGAATTTCAACCTTAAACAGGAGAAATTTCGTTTACGCCTACGTCATAAAAGGAATTTTATAAGCACGAGCACTAAGAGAGTGTTTTCCAAAATTCGCCCTCTAAGATGATGAAACGGGAGCCAAATTTTGTGCGTAGAAGCCTAAATTCACGCAAGCCAAGCCGCTGGCAGAAGCTAGTACACATCGTATTAGTTACTAGCATTTGCTTCATGGTTACTAGCTTCTGCCAGCTTTAAAACAAAACTGTTCAAAGTTATATTTAAATCTCCATTTGTTGTGATGTTTAATGAAACTTGTTGCCAGGGCCTGTGCCCACAACTGGTCGTTCATTCAGGTAGATTTCTCCGCCTCAGTCCAGCGGTTCTCAATATTTTAGATTTAGCTTATCTTACTTTAATTTTATTCATGTAAAACTCAATTGTTTTGCTTCCAAGTCGTACTTTTGTTACTCTTATAATATTCAATTTATTTTATCCTTGTTGTTGGTTTTAACGTTGGAATATTATGTTCTATTTCGGTCAAAGGTTTGCTTTGGAAAATCAATTTTGCTTTATATAATCCCAAGATTTTCTACTCTAAGATTCCCTTATATTGTGTATCATAGAGTAGGCTAAATTATCGATATGGAAACATAAAATCTTTCCGCTTTTTAGAGCAACGATGGCATGTTTTGGTCCTTCTCTTCTCCTTCTAAATATTTTTATTTGCCAGCTGCTTTCAAACAAAATCATTTGGCAACGTTAGCTATCACAGTCAGGAAGGGCCGTGGGCGAACCCTTGGAGCCGTCGCAACATGGCCGATCTGCAAAAACCTATTGTTTCACTCCAACACCAAATCCACAAAAAAAACCCATGGGTTTTAGTTTTTTGCTACAAATCTACAAAGAATTTTACCTGCACTTAGAAAATGGTGTATGCGAGCAACAAAAGATATGTTCTATACATTTCAATGCATTTCTTCCACCTGTATTTATTTTATTAGTGTGCGTGTATCCAAATGCCTTTCTACACTAAGAATTTCTATTTTATAGGTATCGCAGGTACATTTTCATTGTTTGGGTCTGTTATCGCTGTTCTATTGATTTGGACTGATTTCAGTTATGCTCATTCTACGGGTCTATAGTTAGATATGAACGTGAATGACGCTTCGTTCTGAGTGTTATCTTATGCGTAAAATGGCGTCAGTAGTCCATAGTCTACGGATTCCGGAGTCTCCTTCAATCGACTCTACAATGTGCGCAGCATTTAACATACCTGATATCCGAGAATCTGTACTAATATTATAATAAAGAGGAAAGATTTGTATTTTTCTATGTAACGAATAAACTCAAAAACTACTGTGCCGATTTCAAAAAATCTTACACTATTGGAAAGCTACATTCACCCTGAGTAACATAGGCTATATTTATTGCCCGTGCGAAACCGGGACGGGCTGCTAGTATAATATACATTTTTGAATAGTTCTATCAGCCTGTTTTCGAAAACTTTTTCATCCACTTTGTTGACAAGATTCTAGAAACTAAGATAAGAATCACTAACATTACCTAAACTATTTGTCATGTCATTAAAAACTAAATAATAATAATGGCGTCTTCATTGTCACCGCACCTAATTAGTGTTATTTACTTCGTTTGTTTGCTTTAAAGACATTCAAGAATCTTTAAAATTGAAGCTGCTTTTATTTTTATTACATCTTTATTCTTCTCAGTTTTATTGTCTGTGAACATATCTTACTCGCTTTCAGCCCTAAAGGGATGAAATGCAAATCCCTGTACTGATGTCTAAATTTCTCTCGTCAGCACTTTCAAGCGTTATATTTAGTTTTCGTTCAAGATGTTTTGTTTTGTTCGTTGTTTTCATTGAGGGCTTTAAAGATTAAATTTAATAATAATCGGTTTTACATTCATCAAACCAAAAAATGCATTCAATATTTCTAGCACAGCTTATATGTATTGAAATATATCCCAGAAATATAACCCAATCGTACAATTATATCGGAATTGGAGCAAAATATTTTTCTATTTTTATCCTACAATCGGCAGTGTTCTCAAAGGGCTCTTTCTATCGTGATATTATTATAGCATTTTTATCCGTGGTTTCGCCCTTCGTAGAAAATAAGGGCAGGCAGCTAGGGAAGGCATCGATTTTCGGCACCCTACGCACTTGTATAAAGTTCGGGGAGCGCGGGGGCGTCAAGATGGCCGCGTAGGGTCTCCCAGACCTGCCTCACGCGCACTCGCCTCACAAGGTCATGGTGCATGTGCCGCCAACGCTGCGCCTCCCAAAATACAAAATCTCGATAATAGGAAATAGTTGCTGTCCCTTTCTTTTCTATGACACTACGCGTGCTCTGTCCCACGTCCGCTCTATGATTTGTTCTATTAGACAGTGATAGATGCCCCCGATGCTCCTCTAGAGTTGAATTTGGTTGTTGTTCTAGTAAATTCTGAACTTAAATACTGTTTTTGACAAATTTTATAAATAATTAGTATTACGTGTGTAAACTTCGGCGTATACAACACTCTCTCTCAACAAACCGTTGTTAAAAACATTAACTTCATGCTAAAATTCCACATGGTTAGGCCACAGAGAAAATGGAAACAAATTCCAAACACTTGCGAAATTCTCTTTGACTACGGCGTGCATAGTCCCGTCCCTTGCCAACCCTAATCATAGCAAACCTTATCTAAATTATGGAAAATTTTGGAATGCGACACACAGACGTTCCCTATCGCACCCGCGTCTATGAACTGTTGCTATCTCACTCTGCCTCTACCTACGATATCACAAGGGGTAGTGGTAGGGCGCGCACAAAAGATTTTGGGATGGATTTTTTTCGCAAACTGCACCATATGAAAAGATTCAGTGCAACCATCAGTTCATCGCAGAGCCATCGACAGGGTGCGCTTCTGCGTCCATTTTGTTATTAGTTTATTTCATTTATTTTTGGTCAAATATATCAGTTGTTGTGTGTTAGTGATAGTGACAGCTATTTGTTATTTCATAAGCAGTAACATTATGTTCCTGGTGTTATGTCATTAATTGTAAGTATAACAGTTATTTAATTACAACTTACTGATGCGTTAGTCTTTGTGGATAGGATTAATATAATTTACATCTTTGGAGCTAATTTTGAGAGAGTTATTTTGTTTTTGTGGAGTTTCAGTCACTAGGGACATCGTACTTAATTAAGTTTGGATTTTTTTTCATTTTAGAAAGACCATGTGGTATTTTACGTACCAAAACATCTGTAGCGCTTCCCAATCTCCAAATCCGTCATGATTATTAATACCTCCCAGCGTTTCACGAAAATAACACCGTGTTTGTTTGTTACAGTTCAAATGGCGTAACGAACGACGCGAAGAATGACGTCGTTCGCTAACTTGACGCAGTCATTAGCATCAAGCCTACCTACTACGTCCACAGCAAGCGGCTCCGGGCACAGCTCTAAAGAACGGGAGGACCCGATCGCGATGACCCACATGATATGCAATCTTCTCGAAAACATGAGTAAGCCATCGAATCTGCAGACCACAGCCTCCACCTCTTCATCATCCAGCATGCCATACGACATTTGGGCACTGCCGGCCTGCAGCTCCCTACAAAACCCACATGGACCCATTAGTCGTGAGTACAACGTTACCTCCAATAACAACCACCAGCATCAATCCAAAGAAGACAACTCGAGCGGCTCGCCCGGCACCTCTTCGTCGGTGTCCATCACCTGTTTCCGCTGCGAGGAGCGCTCGCCGACGACTCGTTGCCTTGAATGCAACGATCTATTTTGTCATGAATGTTGTCACAAAGTTACATCTGATTGCCAGCTGAGAGAGCACACGCTGCTCCCGATACACCAAATATCTCCCATTGGGGCCAGGCCTAACTCAGTGAATAACGAGAAAGAAGTCATGTTCTGCGACATACACGGCGATCAAGTGAGATATTACTGTGAACCTTGCATCGTCTTTATATGTCAGGAGTGCACGCTATGGGTGCATAAAGATCATAATTATACGCCCATTAAAGGCGCCCTTGACATGTGTCGCATAGGTGTTTTTAGAGCGATTGAAGACACAAAGACAGGAACAAAAGCGATAAAAACAGCCATAGATCGCGCTGTTGCTATGTCGAAAGCTTATGAGAAAGAAACAGCCGAGGCCAACATGAAAATAAGGAAAGCGATGCGATGCTATGCTCAAGCAATAGAAGATCGTGAAAAATATTTATTGGATAAAGTAGAAAAGATGCGGCAAGCTAAAATGAATGAATTAACAGATCATATGAATACACTTAGAGGTATATTAGCTGGATTAGCTCATACAAATGAAACTCTAGTGAGGAGCATGGACTCGGAGGGGCTCGATTTGTTTATGGCTAAAGAAAAAGGAAGAGCTCAAGTTGACTATTTTTCTTGTATGTTTAAGAACATGTATGTAACAGAGGAACGAATCGTGTTCATCCCTCCTAATTACGACTTAGTGGATCAGTTGAAAAGGCAGTGTGACGTGCAGTCCGCGCCGTCTAGTTCATTACACTCGCTCAGCTCCACATCGTCGATACAGTCCCGCCAGTCCTTGCTATCCTTACAGTCACTACAGTCGGCGCAGAGCTATCAGCATCTAAATTATAACATGTCAGGATCTAGCAGCTTAAGATCATTACCTGACTATGGCTCACACACAAGATCTACTAATTATTATGACCACAGCATTTCATCAAGTTTAGCCTTAGATTCAAACCCCGGCCGCGGCATTGGTCAGTCGATACCTGGTTACTGGATGTCTGTATCCGTGAGACCAACACGAAGCCCTGTTCCTGGCGTCCCAATGTTCTCGTTCGCTCGCGAGGGGCAGGAAGAAGGACAAGTATCCAGACCGTGGGGTCTCTGTGTAGATAGAGAAGGAAATATTATTGTTGCCGACAGAAGAAACAATCGTATTCAAATATTTAGTAGTAGAGGAGAATTTAAGACAATGTTCGGGTCTAAAGGCACAGGGCCTGGGGAGTTTGACCTCCCGGCAGGCATCACTACGGACACTTACGGACGCATCATTGTGATTGATAAGGACAATCATAGAGTTCAAATATTCACATCTTCTGGTAACTTTATACTAAAGTTCGGTTCATTCGGCAAAGAGTGTGGACAATTCCAATATCCTTGGGATGTTGCTGTAAATACGTTAGGGAATATAGTTGTGACTGATACACGTAATCATCGTATTCAATTGTTTACCAGTGATGGAACTTACATAACTAAGTTCGTGTTTGAAGGTGCTAACCCGGCTAAAATGCTGAAAGGACCTACGACTCCAAGAGGTGTGTGTTTTACGACTTCGGGCAACATTATAGTGTCGGACTTTGAGAATCATCGTCTGTTAATGGTGGACCCGACTCTGTCTAAAGTGCTGCACTGTGTGGGTCGTGAAGGTTCTGGAATCGGCGAACTCAATCGCCCATCAGGGATAGTGACTGACGATGACGGACGCATCATAGTCGCCGATTCCAAGAACCACCGTGTGTTAGTGTTCACGTCGGAGCTGCGCATCCTGTGGGCCGTAGACCTGAAGTCGCCCGGGCTGGACGACAAGGACCGGCCTAGCGACGTGGCGCTCACGCCCGAGGGCTACCTCGTGGTGCTGTTCGAGACGCTGCCCGACACCGCGCGCGACATTTCCTCCCACGGCAAGCAATACATCAAAGTGTATTAGTAACTATATTATTGTACCTAATGGTAAGGCCAACTAAGTTCGTGGACCTAAGGTCCGCTGTGTTTTATTTTGTTTCGTTTATTTGTGATTTATTTGACAATGTGCCAATTTTATTATTAACGTTTGGAAAAATTCAATCGAGCATAGCTTGCGCGGAGAATTCTAGTTTGCCCATTGACCTACGTCGATGCGCAAACCATGTTCTCCATGAGTCCTGATGTATAATTTTTCGTTACCAGTACTTTGATTTTCGTTTCCGTATTTGACTAGTCTCTAAGGACCAAACAATGTTTGCAGTAATTTACAATGTAATTTAGATGCCGCAATTATAAATAGCTGTCATTAATCTGTATAACTGTAGAACACACCAAACTCATAGTCGGTGCACTAAATATTTAATGTCGATTACTTATAATATACTCTCCGGTCCGAACCCTGCGATGTATCGCTAATGTAATCGAATAGAAAAATCATAAAGATTTACTATTATAGAGAATCACAATGTGATGTAAAAGATGTTTTTATGTGAGATAAATTAAAGGATAACTTGAAAAGTATTTTTCCACAATGTTACTTTTTGCGTTTTTTAACTTGGTTAATTAATTAATGCAGACGTTGATATGTATTTTTATCATAAGTTATTTTGCATAATGATTTAGGTGCATATAATATTTTTATGTAGTTAGGCGCGCGCTGTGGCGGTGCTCACGTCGGCTACAATTATGTTCGTATTAGTTACTTCTTATCGCTCGAAGACTTCTGTTTTTTTTCGCGGCTTGATACGATGGGATGTGAAAATGTATGGATGAGCAAGAGAATCAATGCAATAAAACTTTAAGACTGACTTTAGAAGACTGTCTTAAAGAAGTTGAGTTGCGCCGGCGCCGGGAGGGGCGGCGCGGCGGCAAGCGGCACCGCGCGGCCGAGCGCCGGTGCCGCGCGAGGAAACCAAAATTCTAAGTATTATTGTAACACGGCAAATACAAACGAACCTCGTTTGGAATCTAAGCTGATGATCTTATCGTCGTATTTGCTTATGAGATCGTGATATTTTTATTTTCATACGTAAAATGTGAAAGTTTTTTTTTTTATTTATTTCGTATTTTTCTTTATGTCGCAAAACTTTGACTGCCGGCTTGATCGGGTTTATTAAACGTAATGTTAGAAATGAATTAGAGTGGAGTGAGAATGGAATGGCGTTCTTTTAAACTGATTTATTTATTTTGATAATTAGTTTATAGCGCCTGTTGACGGCGTAAAGTCAACGCACGGTCACCCCGCGTACAACAGAATCGATGTGGTGAGTGCGTGCCTCCGCAAGCTAGTTCCACGCACTGCACTAGTTAATTTCTAGATAATCTTCTATCTAAACTAATAATTATTTGAATTAGTTTTTATTCGCGTGGTCGTATACAAATTTTTTCGTTTTAGTTCAAATATTATAGTGAAATTATTTTGAATAAAAAAAACAAACTATTAAATCGATATGATATTTTTCAAAATGTATGTTAGATGACTTTGAGATAAACCCCTATGTGTTCAGTCAGTATGTGTTCACTTGATATAATTAATTGTTAGATAACTAATTTACACTAAGTTTAGTTGCATGCGAGTCGCGCCTGCGAGACGGTGAAGTACACTCAGTCGTTGTGTTACATTCTGTGCACTGTTTCTCCCGTCATGGTTTTCAATAATTTGACACACTTACTGCCCTAGCGTGAATCTGTTACAATTATCTATTATATTATTTATTTTCTAACGTCAAGTCTTAAAAACAATGACCGATCTAAGTTATCCTACAATTTATCGTTTGCAAACAATTTGCGCAGTTTTTGATGAGATGTAGTTAGAGAATTGTTCAGTTAAGACAGATTGTATGAAAACCATGTATGTTATACGGGATTTATTCTTATATGGTATATTATCTAATGTCATAATCGAGAGCGGTGTTGGAGGAAAAGCTTTTGTTCTCAATATAATGCGTAGGCAGGCAATGGCTTTAATTTTCTGCTATGCCTCAAGGCTGGCTTACATAAGAGTCTTTATTTTGTCCCAAGCAGCCCTCCAAATGAGCAAGGAAAATACTTGTATCTTAAAATATATGTATAGCTCTAAAGTCTTTTATTCCTACAGTCCACCGGTGTTTTTTGGAAAATCTTTTCCTCCATTCTGCTCTAGATTTGCGTATTTATAATATGATACTGTTACAGCTTGTTAGTCCCCAAAATATGTATAAGTAAATCAAATTTATAGTAAATTGAAATAAATTTAGCTTGAATCAATTGAGGCGTACTTGGACAAACTATATCTGCAAGTGCTTCAATGTGCCCTTCTGGTGATAGCTAATTGTATCACGCAGTTCATTTGAGTGTTACGACCAGCAAAGATTCGTTTGCGTGGCTACCTGGAGATATACTGCCATGCTTTTGTTATGGGCAGTGAATAATTCTCCTACTCCTAATGTGTACCTAAGCAAGTCTTGCGTGGTGTACTTTGTCCGATGGCTCTTGTTATCCCTTCGCGGTAATTAGCTCGTGTATATTGCGTAATCAACGCTAGTACTTTCTCCATAAAGCATAATAAAATTACTGTAAGTTAATATACGGCTAGAGATACATTTTCACGTTTGTACTTAGGATTATTCTAGCATTAAGTCTTCTTAATAAATAATATGTGGTATTCCTAAAAATTTCGATGCTTCAAACAAAAATTTTCTAGTTATGGTGTGGACAGTAGACATAAATTAAGGTACTGATAATTATAGATAACGTTGACTGGAATATGAGTCTGAAATTAATTACTTAAGAGGGGGAAATTGTTGTTTGAAGTCTATGTGTCACAAGACGTTGGTAGATTTAATGTTGGGTGTATTTTATTTATTCGTGGTCTAAGAACGCTCGCGTAGGTATGGTTTTCGCATTTATTAGCAATCTTTCCCTTAATAGGATAAGTAAACAAATATATTACCTAATATTCTTGTTATACGATGCACAATGTGTGTCGACAGTGCTTTAAGCCATATCTAACAGTACAATATTGTAATGGAAATCCGGTCCGAGTCGATAGGGGCGTATTATTATTGTTTTTTTTTTTGTTATATTTATTGATAGAGGTAACCGCTGTGAAGTCGCGCTTCTCAAGCAGCGTAGAAGCGGTGGAGGCAATCAAGATGGCATCTATAAAAATGTTGCCCGCATTGCGTTTACTACAACTTAAAATTGTTCTCCAAATCACCAAATGAATGAGTTTATGTGTTGTTTTCCATGTTTGCCTAAATTGGCCTAAACTTCACAACTTCTCATAGCGGTCGCACGCTTGTGATACGGGGCGACTTGATCAGTGTGGCCATAAACATATATGTATATTACATTTGTTTGCTTGCAATACTAGCCTTTACGAATTTGATCTTATATTCGTTTATGCATAACATAAATATCTTATAAAGATCTCAGCTGCCTTCGATGTTCAGACAAGATTTCTATTACATACTGTTCATAGTAACTTTACAAGAACCCAGAAACATTACAAAGTGAATAATTCTGGTTATCAGGTACAACTGTGTAGTGACTTTTTCTACTAATTATCGTAATCACGTTTATCCCACTTAAAGTGAATTTAATCTTATTCAGCATTTCGTAGTTTTGAAGCAAAGCTTCTCTTAGGCTAAGTACAGTACTTTGTAACATGTAATGTAACACTGGCTAACGTAACAAAGTGCCATGGACCCGCGCATCCCATTAATGATTAGACGATCAGTCATATTCGTGTAATGGAACGCTCGGTTTCCAACCAATGTTTATCTGATCACTGCCATAGAATAAGTTTCTTTGTTTGTCCTTTATTTGTTGAGCGTCCATGGAGCGTGTTACACTAGACCCAAGGTTACATTACACGTTGCATTACAAGTATGTGTCCTATCCACTATAACGTTGCAGTTAACGCATTTCAAATGTACATAAGTAAATAGACTTACTTTATTTTCGTATACAGGAATGTAAATAAAATAGTGTGAATTGTTTACCTTAATATAATAAGATAATCACGTACCTATATGATAACACCAAGTTAGTTGAAATAGTTGAAGCGAAAGCCGTGCCGAGCAAGCGTTGTTTAGGTTAGTATGTGCAGTGTCTTGCGTCTTAACTTGACGAATTCCGCATAATTATGAATTTAATTAAAAATATTTATCTTTTCCAGTAAATAAGTGATGGAATTAACGTTTACTTTTTGTTCAGTGCCATTATTAAAGTATTACGTTATTTTTAAAATAATGTGTTGCATGAAATGCATTTTTTTATCATTATTAATTATACTTTCAATATTTTTTCTTGATTTTGATCACAGTATGTTTTTTAGCCGACAACGAATCTCATAATTATAGTAATACTGATTCTACTGTCGTTTGAAACTTAGGTAACGGATTTGCAAAGCAACTCCCTCCAGCCAGCGACTGGTACAATCGTAGAATGCGCCATCGCGAACCTTTTAACTGATCCGTGTGAATGCTGTCTCAGAGCTCCTTGCAGGAACTATAGGCGTCTGATGAAGGGTATATTACGCGCTGATCTTTGACTACCACATAACTACAAGTTACCTTTGTTTAAAATTGTAAATTTTATCATTTCATCAGAGAAGTCGAGTATTGGTATCACCTGATGAGCGAGACCCGAGGTCGTATTATAGGTACAACTGAGTTGAAAGCTGCTGAAGCATTACTTAATTTTATGACTGAATTTAATTTTGATATAATTTGGTTATGTTTTATTTAAAATTATTTTGTTACACAAATGGTTCTGTGGAATCCCAAAGTGTGTTTACTTGTTTTCAGATGATATGAAAGTAAAGTGTCGCGTATAATTTAATATTGTGCCGAATATGTAAGGCGTAATATTAGACCAATTTCGACCTTAGTAAACATACCTCGGCGATGATCACAAAATCAAAAGGTATATTTTGTCGTGAAGCGATGCGTACTTTGTGAGACCTGCTAGCTGCTAGCAGTATAATTGTGGTTTTGTGATAAATACAATAAAATTGAGAACTAAATACTATTGGAACTTAATGATAATTTTTGTACAAGTTTTTGATGTCTATCACGGCGATTGTAAAAGCATTCGGAACGTTTCAGCAGTTAGTCGAGACACGTCACTATGTTGTGGTAAGGGTGTGGGAGCGAAGTGAGACGCAACACTAAAACTGCATAATAATAATGATACAATTATGAGATTTTAGCGAATGTAATAAGCCATTTTCGTGCTATTTTTGTAACTTTAACTAGGAGCTTGTGTTGTGTTAGAATTAGTGTAGAAATTATGTGCATCCATCTCCCCTTCGCGAGTGTCCTTGCAGGCAAGCTCGCTTCTTACAACAGATAGCGCATAGACAAGCTGCTAGAATCGACAACTGTTGGCAAATGTCACTTCATCCAGCTGTGACAATCAAAAGCTTGGCTTGTCTATGCGTTGTCGACGCACCTAATGCACCATGTCCACTAGCAAGATTATTGCACAACTTTATACCCGCAGCTGACTTGCACTATAGAAGCATTCACGGCAAGTCGACTTGCTATTACAAACTAAAACTCAAAACATAAACTTGCTAGATCAAGCGCGAATCTTGTCAGTGGGCATTGTGCATTAGCTTGTTTGAAGCGATGCTTGCTTTGCTTCTTTGAATATGAACTGCGAGATGGCACGCAGAGGACCACTACATTGTCAGCAAAGGGTAGATGAATGATATTGTCAATATCAATGTGTATGTAAGTAGTATTTTTGTACACGTGGCTCGCTGGACGCTAGGACCAGATCTCTCGGTCCTAACTCCCCGCGAGCTGCCTAGTGGTGTTCGAAGATCAACCATAAACTACCTCTTTTTTGTAAAGTTATTAAGACTGACGGAATTAAGTAACCATGAATGGTGGAATGGTGGTTTGATCACCGCTTTAGAAGCCTGTTGTCTACGATTTTATTTAATTTTTAGTTTTCTCTAGAATGTAATCTTAGAAGCGTCCATAACACTGTCACATTTAGTTCGACTTGAGCAATTGCATATACATATATTCATGTAGTGTAGTCCAGCTTACGAATGTCATAGCGAGTGGACAACAGTCTTGTTCTATTATAAGTGCCTAGAGGGAATGGCTGTGAGCGTGACTGTCACCAGCGTGGCCGATAGTGGGCCAGCGTGGACGACAGAGCGTGTACCTGGCAATGAAGTTCACAGACATTCCCTCTAGATTATATTATCTACCTTAGCTTACGTAATTATTGTAATCATCTCTAATGTGTGTAATGAGACTGAATTTTTTTTAGTAGTGTTCCTATATTTTAATTTAGACTATTTTACTGCCTACCGTAATTTCAATAACTTTATTTTTACTTTCGATACATATTCATGCATCATTACATTACATTACATTCATCCTTATAATCCTATCAATTTATGTACGACGCTATATAATGTCAAATTTTTGAAATTTTTTAAATGAATTTTGTATGAGAAATTAATCAAGTGATTGATAGAACAATGGTCTTTTATTTTTCTCTGCACACTTACCCTACAAGTCCTGTTATGTAAGATAGACGCTTTTGTGTGCTTTTGTCTGCTGCGTAATTGAAAAATATTTTTGCAAGCTACCTACAAACACACTTTTTTGATTCTGATGTGGTCCTTTGATAAACATTTTACTGATTTAAAACTCAGTTTGGTAGATGCTACAAGTCTTCGAAATTTTGATTCTAGGCTATACCAACATCCTCAACTCTACACTCTACACTTTTAATTGAGTTCGATCGAGTTGGTGGCTGAATCACTAAGCCACTGTTACTCCACAGCCAGACCAACCATAACCAAACAGATTTGTTAGCTCTGGTTGGCATTACTGACAGTCTTGTCAGTTGGGGAGACTATATAAAAGATATTTGAAATTACGTCCAATACGTAAATACATATAAATAGAACAAATATCTTCAAACTGACCGGAGATGGGTCACCAAGTCAGTGCAATATTCTCCAGTCTTGGCAGATTCTTCGAGTATCCAGTGAAGCGGAAACCGATCTGTTTTTACAGACAGGAGGATTTTAGTGCCACAGGCAAGTATGTATACGATCGTAAAATGTGATAATATGACCCACTGGTCAAGTGGTGGTATGTGCGACGATCAGCATGGGTTCGATCCCTAGATTTGGCAATTTCTAATCAGCAGCCTGGAGTTTGAATTTGAGTCCAAAGGTTAGCAGTATGCTTGCATCGAAAAGTAGTGTGTAAGTACAGATCTTTTATAGATTTCTGGAAGAAACGGTAGAAGAATGTCTAGAAGGACTTGAGGAAGCTTTTGTCCAACACTGCACTGGGACAGTCATCATCATCTCAGCCGAAACACGTCCACTGTCGGACATACACCCCACCCAAGTGTCGCTATAGCGAGTCAGCCACGGGTCCTGTGTGTCGCATCGCATCCATCGAATTACCGCGACTCTGGTCACTGGTCCACCTTGTGGGATGCCTTCCAACGCTGCGTCTTCTGGTACGCGGTTGCCCCTCCAGAACCTGTGACAGTAGGTAATGGCTAGATGGACAGGAATTCACGCGTCTTCTAACCGTAAAACAGAGCATCCCAATGTTCGAAGCACTAATTTTTAGGCCAAATAAACAACTGAATGAAGTCCGTTCCCATCAGGGGAAGCCCACAAGAAGGTAGCAGACCAGCAGAGGAACATTCAGACAGACTACGACAAGCTGGTCGACTTGTTCTACACGAGACTAGCGGAGCAACGCCAATATAACCATGTAAGATGATTAGTGACGTTTATTTTGCAAATTGGTTAAAAATAACAATATTACAGGATTATATTCAATTTTGCCGCCCCTCATTTTTGCCGCTCTGGGCAAATGCCCGACTTGCCCCCCCTTAGATCGGTTCCTCTAACCTACTAACAATCGCTGGTCCCTCGAAAAGTGATGTAAACATAGTGTAACCTATATAATCTTTGTTCGTTGTTAGTGGTGAAAAGTTTACCCGTGCTTTTTGTGCCAGTGCTACGAATTTTTTCGATTTTAGTGAACTTCTGAGTGAAACTTGATCGAGACTGTTCTCTGTGCTTGTGTTTTGGTTAAGCTTACTAACATCTACCACGAAGGTAAACTCTCGACAGTGGCCCTTTCCGAGTCGCCGTCTCAACGCGACACTGGCAGAATAGTCGCAATAGGCTCAATTGCCATAAAATAAAAAAAAAAACAATATTACACAGATTTTTTTTCGTCAGTTTAAAGGTGTAAATGATATCGGTGTTTCCTAGCTGAGAAGAAACACCGAAACTAAGTCCGAGGTCAAGCATTGAAATATATTATGTTGTGTTATTAAACAAAGGGGATAGCATTTTGACTTCCCGGTGAGAGATGTTTTAACTTAAGTTGAGCGACGCTTGTAGAGTGGCTTGTGAAAAATAGAAGAAACCTGAATAATGTCACTTCGTTTGATTTCTCATCTGAACTCCTATCACACAAGTCTCTTAGTCCATACGGTAATCATGGAATGGTCAAATTAAGAATTTAGTGTCTGAGATGGTCTTTCGAGGAAAAAACCACACAGATTTGAGTGAACTTGTCCAGTCAGTGTAAGCATTTATCAGTATTCTTTTAGCTCAACTCAGGAACTAGTAAGGAGCTCGAAATGTCTAATGGATAGCTTAATTTGGTCATGAATTATACTCGGAAATGGCATTGGCTAGGTAATGCATCTAAATATAACTTGGACAAATTCGTCTACCTGCCGTCTCGACGGCACGGTTGAAGCGCAGTGGCGCGGGTTTAATCCCACACCTTTTTCACTTTTTATATGAATAGTTCTTTCGGGTTTTGGGTGTCTTGTGTGAGTTTATATGTTTGTGAACGTAACCACGACAAAAAAAACAATTCCTAGAGTGGGGCACGTCTTTAAAAAAATTGCATACTACCTATAGCCTTTGTTTTTCTTTCTTATTGATTGAGAACTTTTGTATTTTATCATAAAGTTCCAAAATTTTCTTATAATCATCAAGCTAGGAAAATCGATCCTTTGGAACACAGAAATGTGTAGACTTTTCCGTCTGCCACTTAATTTAGTTTCTTGCTGGTGATCTTTGAAAATCACCAAAACACACACATTCATTTATGCTAGAGTGGAATTCTCTGCCGGAGACTGTTTCCTGATAGCTACTACATGGGGGTCTATAAGTCAAGAGTGAATCGATTACTTCTAAGTTCTAGATAAGCGAGCTCCTTAGTCGATTCTGCCATAATTGCCTATCAATAATTATTGTTTTTTTTTTTTCAAATATAATTGAAAAAAAAAAAACAATTATAGTCCTCGGAAAGCCTGTCTTCTTTTATGGTACCTACGTCATTAATATGGCCCAATCTTGTACCTATGGTAGGAGATGAAGGAGAAAGATCGCAGATGGAGCATGCAGAAGGTGGTGGAGCGGTTCCCTGGCTGGAACGAGGTCACCATCGCCAATCTGCACAGCCTGTTCCTGCTCTTCGACAACCAGTCCAATGGCATGCTCGGATTTGATGATTTGTTAGTTTCATCCTTTATGATATTTACCAGAATAGCATAAAAGCCACTTCAATACCACGTACTCCTATTGACTTCCGACCGTCCGGTGACCATCCGGACCGAGCTCAAGTCGTCAACGGTGCATAGTATTCCACGCGCGCATCAAGGAGACGACAGTAATACCGTAGGGACTCAGCAGGACCAAACCTTACTGAGGTCAACTTCAGAAAGGAAACCCAAGGTCCGTAAAACGCAAGGCATAGAAGGAACATAGGAGTGGGTTTTAATCAGTAAAAGTCTGACGCGCCCTGGGATCTCCACTCTAGAACGGGTTCTTTTTTAGGTGGGAAATCATCTAATGATTGTTAAATTGATTGGGAAATTGTTTATGATATTTCTAAGAAAAGCATAATCAATAACAGTTCCACTGACTAGCGTAGCAACAAGGACCGGTTTTGAATAGTAGTGTCTTTGGATCCAGTTCTTTGACGACTTGCTGTGTGATTAAATCAAATAGTTATTCAAAATTCTTAGCTATACGGTGAAAGCCCAAGCGTCAACTGGAGAACAAACCGTAAAAAATTGAAAAAGAAAAGAAATATCCATATCGAAAAACGACAACAAAAAAAGAGACGCTCCATAGGTTTTGAACACAGGCGCAGGTTGGGGTCGGCTCGGCCCTGCGAGCGTGGCCATATGTTTTCGCTAGATAAGCTTAAGCATAATCGGCCTTGTAATGTTCCCACTGCTGGGACTCAGCCCTCCTCTCTTGGAGAGAGAATGAGCCGTAATCCACCACCCGGCCCAGAGCGGATTGGTGGCTGTCACATGTCTTCGATTTTTTGGTTCTAAGGATGCCGATATCCTCACCATGTTTTCCTGCACCGTTTTGAGAGCAGCAGTGATAAAATAAATTACACAATGGCCTGGGTGGGTTTGAACCCGCGACCTAAAACTTGTAAGTCGACAGTTACCACTGGGCCACCATTGCTCCAAGTGCTCTATATATGGCAATATGACTAACCATAGTGCTTAAGTATAGCACTATGATTAAGATTTAGAATTAAGTGGATTTTGAGGCTATAATTCGACTAAGTTCAATATGGCGAATACCATATTCTTGAGTTAATATTGATGCCGTATACAAAAAATTGTGAAGGAAAACATTGTGAGGAAACCGGCCATGTCCTAGAACCAAAAATTCAAAAACACGTGACATTCACCAACCCGCACTGGGCCCGCGTGGTGGATTACGGCCCATTCCCTTTTCTAGAATTGTCTGCTTTTCAGTTTTTTGAAGTGGATATGACACCAAATCTGCGCGGATTGCCCATAGGTATTCAACACCGGATTGTTAACCACGACAGGAACTATCCAATTGGCCAAAAATTGAAGGCAGACTAGTATCTTATAACAGTCGTAGAAATAATAGAATCAATCAATTGAGATGTTATAGATATTGCTTTACATATATAGCGGTGCAGTGCTGGAAAGTCTGGGCGATGAGAGTGGCATGGACGTTCGCAAAGAGAAGTTCAATCTTGCAGACACTGACAATGACGGCTGGATCACCTACGACGAGTTTCTATCGGTAAGTGCATTGGTATCTTGGATTTGTACAAGGGTAAGTTTAGCGTATAAGATGGGATTGGTCCAGCGATTAGTATGGACCAGACGGTTTCAATCCAGTCCCAACAGGGGTGACCTTGCTAGTTTAAATTCATGTAGACAACAGTTGTAAACTACACTAATATAATAAAGAGGTAAAGTTTTTTTTTTGTTTGTAGGAAATAATCTCTGGAAGTACTGGTCCGATTGCTAAAATTCTTTCACCGATAGAAAGCTACTTTATTTCTGAGTGACATAGGCTATATTTTATATACGCGAGCGAAGCTGCGGGCAAAAGCTAATAAATAAATAAACCTTCAACGTCTTTGGTTGGGTTAGGCGGTTAGGCGTGTTTTTCCAACCACAGTGACTGATTTGCGCACGTGCTGGCGCGTGGATTAAATCCGTGTAGCCACAACACAATCCAAACACTAACTAAGCTCCAACTAAGGTGACCTCTGTTGGGACACTGGATTGCAATCGTCTGGTCCATGCTTTAAGTCGAGGCTTTCGTCGAACGTGCCTAACTTCTCTGATGTGCTCACAATGTCTTCATAGGAAATATAGGAACCTCAAAATGCGATGTCCAAGGAACTAAAAGTTCTTCTTAAGTCAGGTGTAGTAGAGAAGTGCGATGCCGAGAACGGGTTTCTATATCGGATGTTTTTGATCCTGAAAACTAACGGAAGAGTGAGGCAAATCTTCGACCTTCTTCGCCTGAATATTTTTCTTAAACCTGTGAAGTTTCGCTTAATGCATTAAACACCGAGCGAATCTCTCTCATTATCTTTCTATTGTGTGTCTAATAATGGTATTCGAAAGGTAAACCAGAATAATTTTCCAAGTTTTCTGCAGAAAAACGACTTAGTTAATAACAAGACTACGTTTGTACCTATGTTGTAACGTTTACGAAACATCACCCCCCTATAACAACGCCTACGCCTAATCTACGCAACGGCAACGCTTACAAAACCTCTGTCGCTCGATAACGCTTACAAAACATCTATGCCGCCACAATGTACCGCCACAGTGTGCCACAAAGAAATGCCTTTGAAACTTTAAGACAATACGACAAGGAAAGGTCAACATCGCTTTTTCTTTGGTAGGAAATCGTAAAATAAGTTCTTGAGAGAACTTTTGTCAGGCTTCTGACTAAAATCCACCCGTATTCATTTAGTTAACCTTTGAATGTCAAGGCCGCAGTTACTATTTCGAACAATCCCGCAACCGTTCTATCCATCGCTAAGATGTCTACGATGCTACTTCCAAGACGCTACGCCGATGTCTACGAAAGGTCTATGATGCTACTTCCAAGACGCTACGCCGATGTCTACGAAAGGTCTACGATGCTACTTCCAAGACGCTACGCCGATGTCTACGAAAGGTCTACGATGCTACTTCCAAGACGCTACGCCGATGTCTACGAAAGGTCTACGATGCTACTTCCAAGACGCTACGCCGATGTCTACGAAAGGTCTACGATGCTACTTCCAAGACGCTACGCCGATGTCTACGAAAGGTCTACGATGCTACTTCCAAGACGCTACGCCGATGTCTACGAAAGGTCTAAGATGCTACTTCCAAGACGCTACGCCGATGTCTACGAAAGGTCTAAGATGCTACTTCCAAGACGCTACGCCGATGTCTACGAAAGGTCTACGATGCTACTTCCAAGACGCTACGCCGATGTCTACGAAAGGTCTACGATGCTACTTCCAAGACGCTACGCCGATGTCTACGAAAGGTCTACGATGCTACTTCCAAGACGCTACGCCGATGTCTACGAAAGGTCTACGATGCTACTTCCAAGACGCTACGCCGATGTCTACGAAAGGTCTACGATGCTACTTCCAAGACGCTACGCCGATGTCTACGAAAGGTCTACGATGCTACTTCCAAGACGCTACGCCGATGTCTACGAAAGGTCTACGATGCTACTTCCAAGACGCTACGCCGATGTCTACGAAAGGTCTACGATGCTACTTCCAAGACGCTACGCCGATGTCTACGAAAGGTCTACGATGCTACTTCCAAGACGCTACGCCGATGTCTACGAAAGGTCTAAGATGCTACTTCCAAGACGCTACGCCGATGTCTACGAAAGGTCTAAGATGCTACTTCCAAGACGCTACGCCGATGTCTACGAAAGGTCTACGATGCTACTTCTAAGACGCTATGCCGATGTCTACGAAAGGTCTACGAAACGTCTACGCAGGACCTACGCATCGTCTAGCGTGCATAACTACCATTATAACATTACGCTGCCTATTGCTACTGCTGTCTCGATTGGGGTGGAGTCATCATTGTTTTTTTTTTTTCAAAACAGCCATGTTTTGGTCATAAATTCCTATCTGAATCTTAAATTAGAATAGGTATCCCTATAGGTAATCATTAAATAACTCCTCCCTTTTCAGGTGGAGCGAAAGGTAGTGTTTTTACTGACTACAACCCACCTGTATTCCTTCAGTTACCCTTTGCGTACTAGGACCATTATTTCAAACAATGCCGTACCCGGTCTACATAAACGTCTACACTTCTTGTATAATGCGATGCCTACGAAAGGTCTACGAAATGTCTGCGCAAGATCTACGCGGCGTTTAGCTTAACTAGCGTCTATCCACCACCGTCTGTGCTGTGCAGGTTCACAGAGTACTTTTGTGCAGACATTGTTACATTTCGCTGACGCAAGACATACCTACCAACCTACAACACCTATTGCTCTGCTGTTTCGATTGGGCAGGCGTTATGCTAAGTCATTCATGTTTTTTTAAACAGGCTTGTTTTAGTCATAAATCCTTGTCTCTTTATTTACTGAAAGCTTCTTCTTCTTCTTCTTGTCCTTATCCCATATTACTTGGGGTCGACGCAAAATGTTTTTTTTCTTCCATTCTGTCCTGTCACCCGTCACACTATCACTAACTCCCTTTTCTTTCATATCACTCCTCACCTCACACAATCCATATATCCATCTTTTCTTTGGCTTCATTCTTCATCCATTTACTAAAAGCTTGATCTCCCATAATTTCCAGTTGGTGTACAACTTTAATCCCGGAGAAGAAGGGCGCGTGACGGGCCTGGCGGCCTTGTGCAATGACGTCGCAGAGAACATACAGTTTGTAAGCAACCTCACTGTCGGCGAACAGCTGGAGTATGGATTATTTTAAAATATAGTTAATTGTTAATGTTTTAAATGGTGTTTTATTTTTTAGAACTACCCACCTAATATAAATTTAGGTATACATGCAGGTACCTATGCAAAAATCCTTTTGTTAATTACTTAAAACCTCCGTTTTCTCTCCAACTTGGATAAAACTTAGATTCGGCAACCATTCACCGAAGACCGATTCATCATTGGACTGTTTATCGTCAGAACGGTTCATTTATTTCTGTTTTCCCAGCAGAATCTTTCACCTATGGACGTTTAGCGAAACTGTCATATAAAGGAATCTATGAGAAACTGACTAACATATCAACCCACAGTCAACACTTATACCTACTTGGTCTAGAAACGTGAAATTTTACACTACGCTTCCTTTTATGATCTCGGTGGATAAATCGTTAGTCGCCCAAGGAATAAAATGCATGCCATTTTATTCCTTGGGCCCAAATACTGAAACTTGGCATAAATAGTAACCCAAGAAAATGAAAAGGGATTTCAATATTCATTTTGAAAGAAAGAAAGAAAGAAAAACATTTTATTTGTCCGAAACTACTTCTCTCTAACGATTTGGGGGTGGTAGAAATCTAAAGAAAGAAAGGAAAATACAAAATACTATCATTATAAGTTTTTCAAAACTACCCTCAAAATACAGTTTAATTAATTAAACCCCACGGCGTTCGCTCTCTCATTGTCTTTCTATTGTCTCCAGTTACAATTTTTATGAAAATTTTCTCGCGAACGAAGTCACCGGTAAAGTGCTAGTATGTAATAAAATCTGAAGGATATAATGGTTATAACTTCGCTTTTTTCAATATGATAAAATATTTATTTAGTCCTCGTAAAAGATCATAACGCTGCAATGGTAGGCGATCAATCGCTTATAAAGATGCATCGTGAACGGATTGCGTTTAAAGATACTCCAAAAGTACTAACACTTTCCATTATTTTATAGGTATCTCGAACCACTTAAAAAAGCGACTTTGTTTCGCGTTGCTATTTCTATCATTGATCATTTTATCGACTTTCTAGTATGGCCGCCGCCTAAGGGGTAGTTTCAAACCGACAATCACAACCGCCTGTCTTAACTCAAAAGTCTGTCCAATTTTCCAACACAAGAGCTTAGTCTGTCAAAATTTAGAAGACGGATCAATAGTTTGTCGACCTTTGATCAAATGAGTGAAGGACGCGTTACCAAGGGCAAGGCAGTCGTTGCTAGAGGCACAGACGTACCCCGTGTCTTTTTGTAAGTACCCTTAGATCACACCCTTCCCGTTGCACCCCTGCTATGCGATCGGTCAAGCCCGGACGGGGCACCACGCCCCTTGGCGTTGGATGCTGTTGTGTTTTTGTTAAAAGTTACTTTTAATAATGGTTTCGACTATTTGGTCAATGTGGGTATAGAGGCGAGAGTCACAATGGCCACGCAATGGCTCCCTAGGTCGACGTGACACAAAAAAATAAAGCGTCACGACACTGAGAAAAGCGGTAGATATGTGATTTCAGTCATTCTGTGGTATTGAGGTAAAAGGGGATGAGTCAAAAATTTTGAAAAATTCATTATTTACACATATGTTTTCCAACATATGTGTAACGTATGTATACTTATAGAATAAAAGAGGGGTTACATACCTAATCAATTTAAGGCATTTTATTTGGTGAGGGTCAAAGCACAAATCAAGTCCTGACAAATACCTACAGCAAAATACTAAAAAAGCAAAAAGAGTCGTAAATGAAGACACCACAGAAATTATATTTAAAAGAAGAAACCGTTGTTCAGCTTTGGGGAGTAAAACTAAAAAAATCCATATAGAACTATAAATATTTTATTCTTAATCAATAATATGTAATGAAGTTTTGTAAAAACAATAATGAAATGCAATAAGGAAATATTCTGGAAGCTAAAGCCACGATCACACTAAACCACTCAACCACCGACTGTGAGGGTCAAAATGTATGAAAAAAACAACGTCAGTCTCCCGACTGACTGCTTATTATGGTAGCTGATTATGAGCGAGCGTTATAATTGGTGAGAACATGGTCTAATGACCGTTGGTTCTAACTATTAATTCGCGCTGTTGCATTTTCAGACCCAGGCTCAACGCCAAAAGTTGAAAACTCCTCTCCCACGGCGACTTTTTGTAGCCATGCTGTCGCGACTTTCGTAACCGCGCGACAGCATAGGCGCATTTGCAAGCTCTATAGAAAAGATGCCAACGCGCACCAGCATCGCGACTGTATCGATGTGAACGCGCTAATACAGCATCGCTTCAAAAAGTCATCATGAGCGAGGGTCCTTAGTGGTGTTAAACAGATATAATTACTCGTGTACGAAGTAAACGGAGGTTTTCTTCAATATCGGAGCTGATCATCATCACTGAGCGAGTCCACGTCGCTCAGCTCGTTCAGGCTGGGGTCGCACGCGAGGCAGCGCGCGCCCGCCTCCTGCCAGCATTCGGCACAGTACACGAACGGGCACTTCGGCACGCAGCAGCAGTGCCAACGATTAGATGCTTGTTGTCCTGAAAGCGATGGCGGAAAGTGATGTTAACTGATAAACAATTAAAAAAACTATGTTGCAGTATTTTGTACATACAAGACCTTCATAAGATCAAGATCTCCAGTAGCTACAGTACTTGATACTTACACGTAGTTAAAGTTACGCTTTGTTCGAAAATTATTATCTGGTATTTTGGATTAGGAGTTGGGACAAGAAACATGGGCGTTTGGAGGGGATGAAACGTGATGCGCTTGATCTTATTGAAAATTGAACCCCGTGGTGTTATAATAAAATAAACAAAACATTGAAATATAAAACAGCTTCATGTATCTTACAGAACCAGCTAGCTAGCATATTCTTAGGCTACGGGCTTAAATTTTCAATGTTCAATGCATTCTACTTCTTTAGTAGTTATCCATATATCTTTACTGCATAAATTGACAAGGTTAGTTCGATTTGTGTGTGAATGAGATATAGAATGCCTATCCCATAAATGTAGGATATACTCCAAGCCTATCCTATATGCGGAAGAGGGGTGGGAAGGGCTCTCCCCCCGAGGTATTAACAGAATCGTTTATTTCAGATTCTAGAGGCTACTACTATTGCCTGAAATAAGCAATAAAATATTTGTGTTAAGGATCCCATGCCCCCCAAGAGTTACAGGTATATAATTTAGAGTCGTTACTTAATAAATAGTTTCTCACTATCATCGTTCCTCGGTTCCGTCTCGCCACAAATAAGGCAGGTCATCCTGGCAGCGGGCAGGGCGTGCAACCAACCCAACAGGTAGGGGAACTTCATCCTCAGACTAAGCAGGTTCTCGCCTGAGAGGTAATGAGCACGCACGGCTTGAACTGCTTTCCTGATTGAATATTATAGGATATTATTATTATTTCTGATTGTGAGGTGCAAGTAGACAGAAGTTCCTGCTAAGGCTGCGGGAGGGTTTGAAAGAGTGTCCCTGGCCCTAGAATGCAAAGGCCACCTGAAGGACACATGTGGTTTTAGTCTTTAAAAGTCTCGAACGCCCTTTCTTTCAACCCTAGTACCGGAGACATCATTCTAGAATATGATTCCCGCCTCAAAAAAAAAGTAGATAGAAGTTAGAAAACGTTAATATAGCTTAGCCATTCTTACAATATTTCCACTACTGGGAACCAGGCCTCCTCTCTAGAAGAGGAAATGGGATGTTTAAAGTTACTGAAAACCGTACCTTCGCAACGTTTTATCCATTTTCATCCGTTTCTTGAGGATATCGTTATAAAGATGCAATACGCGCTGCTTCTCCCGACGAGGATAAAAATAACTGCAGATTTGTCTGTAACGGGTTAATGTTGCAGTAGCAGGAAATTTTTTTTGGTGTGAAATCATCCAATATCTTCTTCCACTCAAGAGTGAGAGTTGAGTGGAGCCGGAGGGCGTGTCAGACTTTTACTGACTAAAGCCCACTCCTATGTTCCTTCTTTCCCTTGTTTCTCAGGACCCCGGGGTTTACTTTCTGATGACCCATGGAGCAGTGTTCCTTCTTTGCGTCCCAGGCCCCGGAATTCCCTTTAGGACGACCCATAGGGTAGCAGCACATAGGCACGACGTTTTTATGACTGGGTGAGGTCCTAAATAAAACAGATCCAAGACAAAGATGACGAAGGCAGCGTCAGGGCAGATAAAAGAACCTGTGGTCCTAGAACGCAAAGGGTAACTGAAGGACGCAGGTGTGATTTTAGTCAGTAAAAGTCTGACAAGACATTAGACGAAGAGAAGTCATTGGATGATTTCCCACCTCAAAAAAAGCGTCTGGGGTTGTTTTATGAAGTACTAGCTTTTGCCAGCGGCTTCACCAGAATGTAATTTCAAGAGAACATACCTCCGCAGGATAAACATCTTATTTTCCATTCCAAGACATGGTCTGCCCGTGTGTTAAATTTATCCTTTATTCCTTCATTTAAATCCTTGCAGCCGTTTGAACGTGAAAGAGTAACAAACATACTAGTACACACACACACAATCATAATACACACGCACATACAATCTATAAACTTTCGCCTTTTATAAAAGTGTGATTAATGCTATCACAATTCGTTATGAAAAAGGAAGAGTGTTATCGGTTTTTAGCTGCACTGTTATCGCATTAGTAACATGATGGGAATCCCATAGGATAGAGTTGCTTTAAAAGTTAGTATAAAGGCAAATATGGATACAAATATTCAAAGATTCAAAGCATTTTATTTCAAATAAACCATTTACAGGCACTTTTGAAATGTCAAGAAACTAAGTAAGTCAGTCAGAAAAAATGATGTTAATTGCACATTCCAAAGTGTAGATGTCTATGGAAAAGAATGTGCAAGAAACTCCATGGACACTCTTTTCAACTAACATAGAAATAAGTGTTACTAACATACAATGTGGACCAAAAGTTGTCTTTTTAAATAAATTATTATTATTTTCAATCATGTTGTGTAATTACATTTAATATCTCTGTTATATGTTTCTTGTCTATATCATGTATATTATGCCTTTGACCAGAAATAGCTACATTTTGATACAAGTAAAGAAAGTTTGTCATTGGGACCGAGGTGGAGTTCGCCCGAGCCACGACAAGGGTGTTATGAAGACGAGTGCTGCAGTGACTCTCCACATGTATCAAACGACGTTTTTCAATACACTTACGAAGATATAAATAAACGGGGGCTGATGCGCGACTCGTGTGGGTTGATGCGCGCCCAGCCTGATACGAAAAATATAATAAAATTATGGCGGGAGCGAGCTCGCGGACTTTTCCCCACTAGTGTGAAAAACAGTAAATTGCATACCTAAAAGCGGTAGGGATAAGAGCGCGTGTTCGAATAAATGCATTGAAAAATATATAACAACTAGTAACTTTTCTTTTCTGCCTTACCTACTGAGCCTCATCGTATAAGGATTCACATACAGCAGTAACAGTATCCACACATATCCTCCGTATATCTTCAGGAAGTATATCGGAGGCATGGCTCGCGGGTGCGGCACACACAGCTTGTTGGTGACTGGGCGACGTCCACCCAGGTTTGATGAGAGATTAGACACCAGCTTACGGAGAACAGCGGCCAGTACTCCTGTTCCTTCCACCTGGTAAATTAATAGAGACGCTCATGCTCACGCTTATATTCATTTCCTAGTAGCTGCTGCTTAGATTACGGTTCACCCTCTCGCTCCACCCAGAGCAGGACAATGTTATTTGATGATTTCACAAAATTGGAGTATTCATAATCAGCGAAATTATACATACTCGAATATTCGAAATAGTTTTTTTTTTTTAACTCAAACTTTTTTAAATAAACATTCCCATTCCGGATGCGTTCACATCTTCGCAAACATGAACTCATAAGCACAAGACACTTAGACCCGGGAAAACTATCTGTAGGAGATACAAATATATATATTTGTTCCGTACGGAAATCGAAACCGCTATATGCAGCGCAGCATCCAACCACTTAACCACTGCGCCAACCGTGCCATCAAAAATGCCGGTTACGGCCTTTGCCACACTTGACGGAAATACCGTCGCGGAAGATCGGCGACGGAACGTCAATACATGCATATAAATTACAAATAGCAGTCACACTACGCGGAGCGAACGATCTTCCGTTCAGTGTGTATTTGTGTAGCTAAGGCCGTTGGTTCAAGACAAGCGTTTCGCCTCGTCGTTTAAACCACGTACATCGAGGGACTGGAACAATTTGCCTGCTGCGATCTTCCCGTCTGATTATAATTTAGGTGTCTTTAAGGCAAGAGTGAATAGGCTCTTAATAAACTAGTGCGCCTCACCATCAACGATTGCATCACTGCTTACCATCAGGTGGGATCGCAGTCAAGCACTAGTTTATATAAATTAAAAAAAAAAAAAAAAATGGTGTACTTTGAGTACTGCCTAACTCGTAATCATCATCATAATTTCAGCCGAAAGACGTCCACTGTTGGACGCAGGCCTCCCCTAAGTGCCGCCACAACGACCGGTCCTGCGCGTCACGTATCCATCGGATTCTCGCGATCCTTACCAGGTCATCTATTTATTTAACACTTCATGCACACAAAAGTACAGAGGCGGACTTATATACAATAGGCATTTTCTTCCACCAACAAATCACAACATCATCATCACCATCGGTCATTGGTCATCGGTCCACCTAACTCGTAAACAATTAGAACTAGCACCATTCTTACCTTAATCTTCAAATCCTGCGTGCCCTGTTGTACAACTTCAATCTGTGCATGCTGTCGCACCACAGCCAGAGCCTCGTAGAACAGGCGGTCCAGCATCACGAAGGTGGTGGCCGTCACCACCTCGAGCATCACCTTCAAGATCTGCGTCACCAGTTTGCTGTGCGGCGAGGCCGTGTACCACATTGAATGTATGTCTATGTACTTGTAGCGCTCCATCTAGGAAACCAAAATTATTTAGGAGTAATTTGGTGTAAGTGATTGACTGGCTGATGGTGGATTTTGTAAGAACACAAGTTTCTGCCAGAGGATTCGTCCGCCCGAAGGTAGCTTAGGTTTCTCCACAAAAACTTTTTAAGCCAACGTTTCATCCCGGGGGGGTTTTTGTTTTTTTTTTTCGGTGGGTAAAAATCATTCAGATGACATCCCCCGCACTTGGGCGGAGTGGGAGATAGGGTCAGACTTTTACTGACTAAACTCGCCCCATTCCTTCGTTGCCTTTCATACCGGGGCCGAGCCTTCCTTTTAGAAGCAGACCCTTGGCCCCAGTAGGTTTCAACCCTGCTGGGCCCCTATGGTTGCTGCCAACTCTTTGAGGCGCGGGAACAGTATGCTCCGGTGATGACTTTGGGCTCGCTCCGGACGGTTACCGGACGGTCAGACAGCGAGCTACCAGCTACCCATTGCTAGACGTCCGCAAGCCTGCGCCTATGGTGGCCGGAAATCGGGATCGGAATCCCGGCGGCTGGGGCACACGTGCGGCCTCCTCTTTTTTTTCTATCCTTGGTAGGTATGCCGTGACGCAAGAAACGACAAAACTACTACCTAGTAGTAGTTGGAAGAAGGATACAGAGATGATGAACTTTAAAGTATATTTGGAGTGTGATTCATACGTTATTCAGACAGATACGCACAGTTGTAATTATAATGTACTATCTGAACATACTATATTTAAACACACGCGGTACACATTATTATCTACTAACTAATAACCGCCATCAGGCCCACCATTGTCGACGCGTGTTTGAACGACCCTATAAGATGGTTGAATAGGAATGTTTCAACGTAATACGGACCTTAGACACATCGTAATCATGATGTAAGTCCCCTCTTTGAAGAGTAGCTGGAGAGACATCAGGGTGTCCTCATCTTCCGCATGATGCAGGTCCTCACCGGACATGGTAAGTTCAGGAGATTCCTGCACCTGGTTCAGATGGAAGAAACGCCCGGGTGTCACCATTGTGTGGATTGCCCAGATAACACGGTGAAGCATACAGTGGAGGTGTGCCCCGCTTGGGCAGCGCATCGCCGTGTCTTCGTGGGGCGCCTATATAGGCGGTGGCGACTCCTCGCATCGGGCCGTGGTTCAGTCCATGGCCTCTTTAATAAAGCATAATGCTAGCGAAGGAAGCGGCCACACGCGTGAGGGAACGGAGATCCTCACGCCCCAGCCACGTTGGCGTGGGCTTGCGAACGACGAGTAATGGGTAGCTCGCCATTCGGCCGGTAATCGTCAGGACCGAGCTCAAGTCGTCAACGGCGCGTAGCGTTTCACGCGCGCCTCTACGAGATGTCAGTAATACCGTAGGGACAGCAGGGTCAAGACCTACTTGGGTCATATGTAGACTTCAGAAAGGGAAACCCGTAGGTGTGGTTTAAGTCTGACTCGCCGTCCCAGTCTGCCTAAGAGCCGAGAGAAGTCACTAAATAACTTCGTACCACAAAAAAAAAAACGTAATATGGACCTTCTGTTACCTTCTTCAGTGGTAACAACGTCAACATATCCTTCCTCCTTCTCTTCTCATCCAATTGTTTAAAGTAGCCCGTAATGTACACGTTGTCATATTGTATGCTGGTGAGGTACATCTCGTGGTAGGACACGGCCGCCACCACGATGCGCAGGAACAGCAGAGCCATGCAGACGTTCAGCGCGACGAACACCACGCGCATTATGATGTGCTTCTCTTCGAAGGAGTGGAGGACGCGCTCGCCTGTTTCTTTTGCGTCCTGGAGGATGGAGTTATGGTTATGATAGGCATAGTGCCACCCAATGTAATTAGTACGCAACGCCGACTACTACCTACAGCTCAGCTGACGTTTTCTTAAAGAAATTAATTTCGTACATGTGTAAATTAATACGAGTTTAAAAAAAAAGGTACTTTGTTTTTTAATTTTATCTTTACAAATCGATACTAATGTTTCATGTACCGGATCAACCCTCCACGGGATTAAAACGATCAAAATTTAACGGTGTATAGGTAGGCTGTAAAGTTCCATCCGTATTTCTCGCTCGCACGACTGTAATTTTAAGATGTCATCCCCCAGAACATTTTATACAGAAAAATCTTGAGTAATCCTGAATTCCTGACTGTTTAGTTTTCAGCATAGGTAAGACGGTTTTTATCTATTATACAGTGTACGCAAAATTTTAATAAATAATTACAGTAGAGACGATAGACCAAAAGGAAGATGGAGAGGTCAACTTGACTTACCGTAGTCGAAGAAGAAGTGTGTGGAAAACTTAGATGGAGGCCTTCCCCAGCAGTGAGAACTAGCAGGCTTATTATAAGAAGAAAGAAGAATTGAAGCCTGAAGCCTTTTTTTGTACTATCGTCTCATGATTGGTTATTTCATTATGCATGTAGTTACCTGGATATCGTACAAGTTGCGTTCAAATGTAATTCTGTATTTCAGGTTGACATTGTTTAAACTGCCTCCTAGTTCTCGTTTAGCTTTCTCTAGGGCGCCGTAGCCTTCGCCAAAACCGGGGTCCATCTGCAAATAAATTTTCAGTTGCGGTATTCAGTAAAATCTCCCCGTGAAATCTGAGTTGAAGCCGGCGACCATCTTGAGATACCAACTAGGCTTAATCTGATTAGACCATCTGTGGTCTGTCCAAGATTGAAACCAATCGTAACTATCTGGAGTGGCCTATAATAATAATAATAATATTTATTAATGAAAAGAGGTTACAGGGTGTAGGTATTGCTATAACATTTTGATTTTCATTATTTAATTAACATAATATAAATTTCCGAAGTCTTCCTGCACTAGGCAAGGCCTGTCCCGCAGGAAGCTTACAAGTTTTCTTTGGAGTTACAAATTATAAATATGTATAATGAAAGCGATTAATAGACTGCAAGTAGGCCACTGTAAATGCAACCTGGCAAAATGGGGATTATAGACCCCTCCAACATCGACACCCATGCGAGTACAGTGCTTACGATGACCCACTTACTACAGCGTCCAAAGTGGGATTATAGACTCCTCTGACATCAGCAAGTACGGTGCTCCTTACCAGACGATAGCCCATTTACTAGAGCGCCCAAGGTGTCCCTACACCTGCACTTTGGAGGACCTTAAAAATGCCACTGACGGCGTGGCCACCTGACTAAATACTTCAAGGAAAAAAAAAACATCGATTTGAAAAGAAGAAGCATAACTATCTAGAGGGAAGTCGCGATTTTCAGGGATTTACGATTTTTCGCTAACCTCCTTAGTCTGTTAGATCGCTAATTAATATATTTTATGCTTTTATATTCCACCGCTTTTTTGTCTATCAAACTTTAATGCTTTCGCACTTCTGTATGAATCTAGAAAAGAAATCTTAGTCTTTCTGAGATGGAATAATCCCCGACAGCCTTAGTCCATTTATTGATTTTAAATTTGGCAATTATAGCAGCTGTCCCGATTTGAATAATAAAATACCGATTATTTTCATCCTTCATCCCTGATTTTCACTTACTGGACCTGGCAAAACTATTCTTGTCTTCACAAGTCTTACCTGCTTTCTAGTATCACAAGCATCATTCTTCTGGAAGCTCTCCAAGAAGTTGCAGACGTGTGAGAGTTGCAGAGGCCAGCATAGCGTAGAAGCCGCGGTCTTGGGCATCTTCTGGTAACAGTGTTCGTAGGCTGTGGTGAAGGCTTCCATGCACAAGGCAGCAGCCTCGGTCAGCTGGTGTTGACATCTGTACTCCAGCTTCTTTTCGTATAGCTTAAGAAAATGATCTTCTTTGTTCTTTACTGGTATTTTTCTGAAATTCATTTTAAATAGCGTCTAACGTATCCAGAAACCAATGGAGCCTGAGCATGACTTAACTGTCAGTAGGTATAATGTTTGGGAAATACGAGGAATAATTTCGCCACGAGTCATTAACGAGTGCTGAACTCTTTCCGCCCTTGCTCCCTACTGCGGCCCTTGACCGGCCGTTGCGTTGTAAAAATTAAAAAATTGAACAGCAATCTGACTTACAGGCTGAAAGAGCGTAATTATCTTGATTTTTTGAGCATTAAATAACGTATAACAGTTCTCCGTTTTTTTCAACGTCTTTATTTCTGCCGAAAGATGTCCACTGTTGGACATAAGTCTCCCTCGAGCTTCACCACATCGACAGTTCTGTCTTTCTCGCATCCAGCGGACTCCTTCGCCCATCAACAGGACATCGGCCTAATTGTTTGAAGCTTTTCAGTGTTGAATCTTTATATACGCGGTCACCATACCGATTCTCGATTGGAATAAATATTTATAAGTATGTCTTCGGTCTAAGATTTGACCCTGTCTATGGACAAGGCTTCTAGAAGTGTCTTGGTCTAGGCAACGTTTATAAATATTTAATTAAAACGTGGTAATACTAACTGATATTTAACCTCAATATCCTTAGATCTGGGGCCAATTTTTAGCAAACCATCCAAGCTGTCGCTCTGTTGTCTTTTGACTTCTACCTCTTCTGTGTCTTCTATCTCACGTTCTATGGGAGCTACTATATCGCGAATTGATCTAGAAGTAAATCATCGTCGGAAATCAATTGCTTACTTATCGTTAGTAGTATACAGACTTAGGTAATAGGTAGGTCCTAACTAAATCCGAATAATAATATAATATTGAGACTGTATATCCCGCGGAAGTGTGGGGGTCGAGGCTTTTTAAATGCTAAGATCCTGCACAATCGCGAGGTATGCAGTCTCAGGGAATACTTCCTTGCCGCCGACGGGGGTATGCATCGTGATGTAGTAGCAGTGGACAAGGGACTTACCCCGCTCTCCTTGGCTAGCGAGAATTGTCGCAAACCTGTAGTGCTTGACACTAACGTACGCAAGGAAGTATGACAGAGTTCTTCACGGACGCTTTTTCCGGGCCCTTCATGGGCCCGATGTAGATCAACTAGCGTCCGTAGCCTGGCTGCGCGTCGGTGACCTCTTTGGAGAAACCGAAGGTTTTGTCTGTGCAATTAGGACGAAGTTATCAGGACGAATAACCACCGGAGATTTATTGTGAAGGACGGCACGGTTGACATCTGTCGGGCATGTCACCGACCGGGTGAATCAATCCGCCACATTATCTCTGGTTGTTCTCGTCTAGCTAACGGGGAATACTTGCATAGACACAACCTTGTAGCCAGGATTATCCATCAGCAACTTGCTCTGAAGTACTCTGTTGTGGAATCGGAGGTGCCACACTACAGGTATGTGCCCGACCCATTGCAGTTCTCGATAGTGGCGATATCACGTTGTACTGGGATCGGTCCATCATCACTGACAGGACTATTGTAGCCAATAAGCCTGATATAGTGGTGGTAGATCGAAGCGAGGGCGTGCAATGATTGTTGACATATCCGTTCCGCATGACGAGAACCTCGTGAAAGCCGAGAGAGATAAACAAATCAAGTATATTGACTTGGTTCGCGAGGTTGTCGACAAGTGGAAAGTGGACTCAGCGATCATTGTACCGATAGTTGTGCCAGCCAATGGCTTAATAGCCAAGAGCCTCGACCAACACCTTAGAAGGCTCTCGTTAGGCGACTGGATCAAGGGCTTGATTCAGAAAGCAGTTCTTCTGGATACGGCTCGTATTGTTAGGAGGTTCCTTTTTTTTGAGCCCTAACCACCGGTAGCTTGGACCCTGTTCCGGATACCGGTGGGCTGCTATTTTTTTTTTATATACCTATTTTTAAATGTTTTATTTATTTTATATTGAATTATTTAAAAATGTAATTTATAATATGAAATATTGATGAATAAAGGAAATATAATATTCAATCCGAATGTTTGTCAAGCAATTAAGTTAACGATCAGTAAAGTACCTAGATGTTTGTTTGTTGATATAACAAATAAATAAAAATATCAATTCGGGTTTTTTCTACTGAGTTTAATTATAATTTATTTTCGCAATCGATGACATCTTCGATGTTTTCCCACGTTGCCACTGTTGTGATATACAACGATTATTTTTAATTTAAAAAAGTGTTTATTTAGGATTAAATTACCGTATGTAATTAAATTCGAATCTGCTATAATAATTCAATTTACAGTCAGTACGACACCGAACATTTTAGGGAAGACAAAATATTTAGAATTCAAATTCCACTACACTGCTGATCGGCTGCACGCCGTCCCTTTGTGCTTTAAAATAACAAAGTAAACATCATCATCTCCCTACCCTTGTTCCGTCTTATTTAGGGTTGGTGCAAAACTTTTTTTCATGCATGCTAGGTATCCTGTCACCCGTCACACTGTCAGTAACTCCCTTTTCTTTCATGTCATTCCTCACACAATCCACCATTCTTTTCTTTGATCTCCCTCTGCCTCTCTATCCATTCACATTAATATGTATACTCATAAATCTTATAGTAACATTTTTTCTATACCTCCTTTTCACATGTCAAATTAAATCAAAAGCCTGTATTAAATAGACTATTTACAGGCACTTTTGAATAGACAAATGTCGGTCAGTCAAAAAAAAAAAGTGAAGCTGAAACTTTGAGACGTGCATCTCAAAGTGTTGAAGAATGTACAAGAAACTCATAACAATACCAAGTAGATAAACATGTAGGCCTAAAAAATGAATCCGTAACTTTTTTTAGACATAGAATTTTTATCTTCCTTTCAATGCGTTGGAATAGGAACACTATTTCCTAGCTAACATTAAAAAAATACAACAAGCCTGTAGTAATGTAATTCATAGCTGACCCGCGGCTGTCATCGGCAGCGCTATTCAAGGGAACATCACACGCACGGGTGGTCATATGAGTGCTCCGGTGTTGTGACGCAAGTAAGTCGAAGGCTAGCCTGGAACCTAGGCAAGAACTATTCAATATTAACTACGATTAAAATTGAAAATGCAATCGAAACTTTTCAGAGCTTTTTTTTAGGTGGGAAAATCATACAATGACATCTCCTGGTCTAGAACGGGAGACAGTGGCAGATTTTTACTGACTAAAAACCCACTCCCGTTCCTTCATTACCTTTCGTACCGGGCCGAATCTTCCTTTCAGAAACAGATCCTTAATTGACCCCAGTAGGCTTCGATCCTGCTGGGCCCCTACTACTGTTTACTGACAACTCCTTGAGGCGCACATGGAACAATACGCACCGTCGACGTCTTGGGCTCGGTCCGGACGACTACCGGACGGTCGGACGGCGAGCTACCCATTGATCGCCGTCCGCAAGCCCACGCCTACTGTGGCCAGAAATCGGGATTGGAATCTCAGCGGCGGCTATGGCAAGAGGACCGTTGCCTCACGCATGCGGCCTCCTCCTGTGCTTGCATTAATGCTTCGCAGAAGGAGGCCGCTGGCCACTTCCTCCTCGCTTCGGAACATAGCCTTTACCAAGGCCCAGCGTGAGAGATTGCTGCTGTCGATCCACGAGAACACGGCGGTACTCTGCCCAAGAGGAGCTCAGTACCTTTACCGTGTCGTCCGGGCGGTCCACACAGTAGTGACACCCGGGCGTCTTCCGCCTGAATCCGGTGCAGGAACCTCCTGAACTTGGCATGTCAATTGAAGCGTCATGCGGAAGGTGAGGACGCCATGAGGTTTTTCAGCTACGCCTCAAAGAGGGGACTTACCGAAGTTTTCAGAGCTTGGAGCTTGCCAGAGTCGAACTTTATCTATCGAGTCCAAACAGAACCGCATGCCCAGAGACACTAATTACCTATATCTACCTAACTAAATTGCCCTGTAGCATAGCACTGGTCGCAATTAAATAAGTAGGTGTCTTGACGATCGAACTTCTTCGTAGAAGTTTTTTTTTCATATATTTTGTCGTATTGCTGGGTAAAAGCCTCCTTCCAAATTTCTTTATCTTGGACGATTTCTGTCCAAGTTTGCCCCGCGAACATGATAAGAACGTCACACCACCTTCGCTTAGAAAATACCTATAAAATCCTTTTGTATTGTTTAAACTCCTGAAAAACTTTTTACAAAAAAAAAAAAATACAACCGACTTCAACGTTAAAAAAATACTGAATAGTACAAAATAACTTTAATTTTGGAAGTCGTGTTAAATAACGAAGAGACAAAACTATTATAGAAACACCGACCGAAGTCGGTTGTATTTTTTTTTTTTTGTAAAAGGTTTTTTATTTTACACTTTTTAGTTATGGTAGGTACCACCACTAAAAAGTACCTCTCAGCCAAACATAAATACCTTATAGCCAGAGAGCATCTCATAACGATTCTAATAATCCCAAACACGGTCAGAAGACATTAATTTACCTTCTGGCTTCATCATCAGATCAGTCCGATACATCCACGTATAAACAAAGCAATTTCACTTGTTCCGACAGTTCTGCTGTGATCCTACGAGGAGTTTTGTGTCATATCTTCGAAGTTCATGATCAGATAATAACAATATTTCAATGGGACCAACTTGGAAGCATAACCTTTCAATGAAAAAAAGAATTTTCAAAATCGGTCCACAATTGACCAAGATATCGGTGAACATACATAAAAAAAAAACGTACCTGTATGTAGTCTGTCTGTACAGACAGTATGTCTGTACTCTTTTTTTTCTTATTTTTTATGTTGTTGTATATTGTGTTGCTTGCGCCGAATAAATGCTATTCTATTCTATTCTATTCTATTCTATACCTACATTCAGCTGAACATAGAACCTCCTCCTTTTCGAAGTCGGTTAAAAAGACGTAGTAGGGTGGTGTCAGACTCCTACTACATTTACATCTTTGATCTTTGTTTGAACGCTTTGAGGTTGTCCAGATAGAAATTATTTTTTAAATACTATCTGTACCAAGTATTTACTCGAAAACCCGCTCTTAGGCACTGTTTTCCACACCAGTGCGGTGCTCGACGCCACCACAGTTTAGTGTATCGAACGTATGAGGCTAGGCGCTAAGCGACCCCGACGAATCGTACGTCAACACCCGTTTATTTATTTCTATACTTCTTTACAAGTGTTTTGAAAAACATAATTTGATACACGTGGAAAATCACTATGACTGTGGCTGACTGACTGACTGACTGTGTGTGACTTCGAATTTGATGTTATGGTGCCGCCATATTATTAACGCATCAAATTCGAAGTCCGCCTCGTTCGCAACTAACTAACAAACTTTCTCCACTTGTATCAAAATGAACTACAGTAGGCACAACGGATCTTGAGCGGTTGCGCAGAAGTCAAATATTCGGTCTCTTTAGTGGTGCGAAGTGAGACGCGGGGGCGGGGAGTGTCAGTGATTGGCTCGCCGAGCAATCGCGTCATAGACGTCACTCCTCATTCGTTCCCTGCGTTGCTGAATGTATCTAACAACGACGACGACTGGCTCGCCAATGTATGGAATGCGCAAAGCGATCCCCACTCTGACGCCGAGCGCTCAAGATCCGTTGTGCCTACTCTATTTTTTCAAACGTGATATACCTCAATGCATCCTTCATTTGATCCATCTCAGTCTGTAGGCCGAGCGCGGTCCTCTTGAGGGGCTCCAACAAGACCTCGTACCTCTCCTTGGACAGGTTGAACGATAGTTGCGTGCTGCAGGCGTAAACTCGCACCACTTCTCTTGCGTTTAATCCCATGTTTGTGATTGGACCTAAATAAGAAAAAAATGATTCTCGTTTTCGTGCGGGTAGCGTTTGGTCCTCACGGTATGGTTGCAGTGTTTACCTATAAGTAGATAAAAAAAAAAAAACAGCCAACGCGTTGGGTATCGATCTTTGGACCATGAAATTGGATAGTTGAATCAAGAGTTAGAAACTTTTTGAATCTGTGGGAAGGGAAACTGTCAAGTAACAGAATAAGGATGTTTAAAAGAGATAACGAGATGTTTCGGCAACCACTCTTTCTTATATCAATAATTAAATTGCTAATTGCTGCTTTAATCAATAGCCAATTTTGATGCTGTTTTAAGAAATAGTTTTGTGTTTTGTATAAAATATTGTAAAAAATAACAGGTTTTTTTGAGGTGGTAAATCATCCAATGACTTTCCCTGCTCTAGGGTGGAGCTTTAGGGGTGTGTCAGACTTTTACTGACTAAAACCTACCTGCGTCCTTCAGTTGCCCTTTGCTTTCCAGGACCACGTTAAATACCAACGCAGTTGTACTAACAAGTTCTATTGTTTGTATAATACAAACACTAGTTTTTACCAACACTAGTTGTATCCTAGGTTAACTAATTCGCGGTCCCGCCGTCCCGTTACGGACTGGACCGAGCCCAAGTCAACAGCGACAGAAGACAATCTCATGTATGTACTTCACTTTTTATACCTAAGCTCGGTGGACGCACACTAATGAGCGTTTGAGCCGGAATTGTTCGACGAGTGATCCGATACGCGACCGAGACATCGTGTCTGTGAGCGGTGTCTATGTATGCGTTGCTCGAGCGCGCTTTGTATGTAGATTGACTTATCTACTATATAAAAATAAGTCGGGTTTTCCTTCCTGACGCTATAACTCCAGAGCGCACGAACCGATTTCCACGGTTTTGCATTCGTTGGAAAGGTCTCGGGCTCCGTGAGGTTTATTAGAGTAGAGTAGAGTAGGGTAGGGTAGAGTAGGGTAGGGTAGAGTAGGGTAGAGTAGAGTAGGGTAGAGTAGAGTAGGGTAGGGTAGAGTAGGGTAGAGTAGAATAGAGTAGAGTAGAGTAGGGTAGGGTAGAGTAGGGTATAGTAGGGTAGAGTAGGGTATAGTAGGCTGAAGTAGGGAAGAGCGGGAGCGAAGCCGCGCGGGCAAAAGCTAGTTTAACTATATATTTTGTGGCGTAGTGTTCCACGAGCGCCTCAAAGAGATGTCAGTAAACTATAGCTGTAGGGGCCCAGCAGCGCTGATGGCCGTTAGGGTCGCAAACGTTTTCTGAAAAGGAAACCCAGGAAACCAGAAAATGTCTTAGAACGCAAAAGGGCACGGTGGTTTTAGAAGACACGGCTTCGCGCCCCACCCAGAGCTGGAGAGGGCATTGCATGATTTTCATTTCCCACCTTAAAAAAACCTAGGTTATTATTCGCTATTTTCTTCTTCTGAGCCAGTAGGTACACTCTTGCCAGAGTGGTCGTGGTCATCACTGTGAATCACGATGAGAGATCATCTTTGTAATGCGGCGCCATTCATTGCGGACTGCAGCTTTCCGGGTACATTCATAAACCGGGAACTAAGTTGCGGTCTTGATCTGGTCTGTCCATCTCATTGGCGATCTACCACGCGGCCTGGTGTCCTCAACTTTGCCCTGCACTACGTGACGCTCTATGGAGTCATTATTACGACGCGATACACGGCCGAAGAAGGTCAAAATGCGCGACTGCACTATGGATGATAGGCGCTGTCTGATGCCGAGTTCTTTTAAGTTCGCTATTTTAGTTAAGGTAATTTTAACTTACCAGCTACAACGTAAGTCAATATGACAGCTTTAAGAACTCCTCGGCCAGCTTTGCCGCAGTACATTGGGAATATAAGCAGGCAGATGCATCTTACTTGTATTGATATAGCGTTCCCTATACCTGGAATTAAAAGAATACGGCTTACGCATGAGGTGTCAAAGCTAATATGCATTTGGCACCATATTCGTTTACCTACGTGTTCCTAATGGTTTATAGGATTATGGTAATCATAGAATAATAGCTTAGTTGACATTCAGATACGGGCGGTACGGTTGGCGCAGTGGTTGAGCGATTGACTGGTGTGCTACTTGGCGCCAGTTCAGTTCCCGCACGGAACAAATATTTGCACGGCCTGGGTGTCTTGTGTACAGTAGGCACAACGGATCTTGAGCGGTTGCGCAGAAGTCAAATATTCGGTCTCTTTAATGGTGCGAAGTGAGACGCGGGGGCGGGGAGTGTCAGTGATTGGCTCGCCGCGCCATCGCGTCATAGACGTCACTCCTCATTTCTTCCCTGCGTTGTGGAATGTATCTAACAACGAAGACGATCGGCTCGCCAATGTATGGAATGCGCAAAGCGATCCCCACTCTGACGCCGAGCGCTCAAGATACGTTGTGGCAACTGTACATACTAAAAAAAAAAAGATTTTTATTTAAATCTCTAAATAAAATAACAGACTGAAATGTATGTTGTGATTAACGAACACTTACCAAGCAATACACTTAAAACTAAAGACAAATAGAACCCAAAATTATTAGGGAACGGTATCCTCTTCAACAAATAATAATAATACGCCTGTCCTAAACAGAATCCTGCGAAGAAACTCGTGCATCTCAAGTTGCTACTTTGATTACAATCTGAGAAGAACAGCCTGTATATCGGCAGGCATATCACACTCAAGCATCTCGCTAGGAATTTACGTAAATAGTAGACACACCAGCACATTTATACCTAAATGTTGAGTAAATAAACGTTGTTGTGAAATGTCGTATTGAACGATTTGTCTTGACGTAATAATTTTTATCTGTAGAGTCCGTCTAACGAAAGCGTGACCTGAGAAAAGGAGGTTAAAACCAAAAATTTTGGATGTGGTATTATTGAAATAGTAGGAGAAAAAAGTTTTGATACTTGAGTATTTTTTGTATTTATGACAATTGTATAATAGTTGTATAGGAACTTAAATTTTAGTCAAAAACGTGTGTAGACTTAACCTAGAACTACACTACACCGACGCACACGTGTGAGACGTCTCAGACGTGTGCGGTAGGTGTGCACACTACACCGACGCAACGCGTAACACGTGTGATGCGCATTACAACCTTTGATTTCATCGGAGGATTAAAAACAGATCAAGCTCGCTTTTTCATTTACTATCGAAGACACTTCCGCCTGACCACTGCGATCAGACGCGTGGATAGCCCCGCCCACCTTCCTCTAAAATTTCTGGGACCGACGGGCGTGGCGTGGATCAAGTGTAGCTCTAACAGTCTACTATATTGTCTCTTCACCACCCTAGGTTGACTGGTAGAGAATGCCTAAGGCATTAAGTCCGCCTATGTACTTTGTGTTGCATGAAGATTAAATAAATAAATAAATCGGCGTGTGTAGCACACGTGTGAGCAGTGTAGTTCTACCTTTAATTATTGGTGGGTGTATGGTAAAGGTCAATAACACACAAAATGTTAGATAATATGAACCAAATTATTTTATTTTATCTGTTCTCTCAAAATATATATACATAATTTATGAATATATAATTAATAATGAATATTATTATTACATAATTTTCAAATAATACTCATTATTTACCATTTGGCCTTCTGGCAAGAATACCAAGTGTACAACACCGCAATAGTCAACATGATTTCGATTTCATCACGTCTCGCCAACACTAATAATGTGTTTCAAGATTGTTGGGTTGGAATCGATTCGTTTTAGCACAGAGAAAATTCAACATCTTTCATACTCCAGTGATTGTTTTAAATGATACGGATCGACTCGTGAGACACAGAAAGTTCAGCAGCTATCTCTCTCAAACTTGAACTAGGATTTCAGTCACTATTTCCTTCACTTTCGCGATTTTAACTTCAGTTGAAGACTTTGATGCACTACTAGACAGAGTGAGGCAAATCTTTCATTACATCCAACCGCTTTTGAACGCATTATACCACTCATTAGCATGTATTTTTGATTAAGTCGATTCACCAAAAGCCTTCTTTGTTCGATGTTTTTTCAAATATGTAATTCGCAATATGCCAGATTATCTAAAAATATAAGAAAAAAAAACATTACATCATAAATATGGCTCATAAATATAACTATATAATAATGTTTGTCAACAAGGATCAAGATTATAACGTCATACTAACATAAAAATACAGAAATCGTATATAAACATTGTTGGTTTTTATTGAAAACACCTTTTTTCTCTTCTTGTTTTTGTTTGAATTTATTAAGCATAGTGTGTAGCAGTTTTTGCACGTTACTGTTTATTGTTTTTCTCATAATTAAGCAATAATTTTTGAAAAATAAATATCTGTTTCCAAAAACTGACAATTGCAACCATAGACTTTGACGTGATTTTTTCGGCAAAACAATGTTGCCAATTTAATTTAAAAAAAAAACTCCAGGTTACGCTTTCAGTAGACGCACTCTAGTCTTTTTTAGGTTTGGTAATAATCATGTAAAGAGGTTTTGTAACTACATTTTCGAATTGTCTATTGTCCTGTATTTTGAGAATTTTATCTCGAATAGGAACAACAGAAAAACATACGGGACAGACACATTTCGCACCACCCAGACCGGAAGGAGTCATTGGATGATTTCCCATTTAAAAATCTTGGCATTTGCTGGGCGTCAGACACCCAGCGCTGGTTTTCAGGTAAAAATTGTTCTCGCAAATAACCTGGATATTTTTTTTTTATGTGACAGCTTGCTGTCCGTATAAATAAAAACCAACAGTAAATGTATAATCAAATTTATTATCGATCATATTATAATTAGTCTTATAAAATTCAATACGTCTTGTATAGAGAACCTAGATATTTACTGAGATGAGTTGAACGAAAGTGTCTCAAGCAATCAACAGCAGCATTCAGAATGCCAATTTACAATAAATTAACGAATCACTATTCCCGCGACTTACGTCTAAACTTCAGCACAGATCAACGAAATTTAGCTAGAAAACTGCTGTTATACATTAACACTCGTGTAAATATAAATGCTTTACTTCGTACATAAAAATATAAGGGTTCACTTCTGGTTATAACGTAGTTTAAGGGCCGACGTTGCGTTAAGCGGGCGCCCGCGCGGCCACGAAATAATACATTAAAGTTCTACATGCACACCGTTAAAGTTGAACTAATGACACTGCGCAGGTAATAATCCGGTTTCCGCTACGGCGACCGCCATATACGACACACGTGTGACGTGTGGCGACGGACCCACGTGCGGGTGCCCGATTAACGCAGCGTTGGCCTTATTGCTTTTCAATATCAATCAAGAAAATCTTGTAATCTTATGCTAACTGTATGTTAAAACAAAATATTTTTTTGACAAACATGAGAAATTAAATGTTCAGCTAGACGAGCCGTCGCTATCGACTTACAGATATTACCAATAGAGTGCCTAATGCGACTTTATATTACGTTATCGCTATTAAAACGTTTACCACGTTCAGCTCTCTGATTGGATAACAGCTTGGAACGGGCCAATCGGAGCGCCGAACGTCATAAGCGTGTCGATAGCGTCAACGTAAAAACAACTTACACTCAGCGCACAGTTCCAGCTATGATAATATTTTTGTTACAATAAGAAAGGAGCGACTGTGCATAGCGATGTACAGAACCCGGGTATTAACATGACACTATGAACTTTAGGAAGAAACGAAGCAACACTGTTAAATGCCTCACACACGGTACGATTTTTCTGTACAATTCGAGAGAACTTCAGATCGATCTTAATGACAAATCGACAGTGTATGTCAAGGACTTCGAATCTGAAGCGACGGATCATACAAACTAATCGTACCGCATATGGGGCCTTTCAGTGTTAGGCCAGGCAATTAAACTATACTATTTTATGTAGGTATGTTTAAACGCGCTAACCTCTGAAACTACTAATCATTTTGGAAAAAATCTTCATGGCATAGCCAAGTTCATGCCGACTATTCGCCATGGAAAACATAACTTTGTTTTTGAAGAGAGAGCCTTTTAAACTATTATAGGCTATTTAACATTACACCATGACCCACGGAAACGGAGCAGAAAACAAAGACGCGAGTAAAACTATGGGGCACTGCTAGTGCTGCATGTCTGACCGAGTTCTGTAATGGTAGTCTATAGAATAACTATGCTGCGTATATCTACTTCTATATTAGCATCCTTAGTTAGAAATCGATCGCCAAAAACAAGTATGTAATTCGACATTATTCTAATCGATTTAAAAAAATTTGAAAGTAAAAACTGTATAAAAAGACTTCTAGTCAATATAGCTCTATTTTGTGTGATATTGTTTGATGTCATTTTGGGGCTTCTGTCAATCCGACAATCTACGTTTGCCTGTTAGGTAATTTTTATACTTTATTTTAAGCAAATTCTTCCGCAAGAGTACATTACCAAAGTACAAAGTGAACCCAATCCCTCGTTCTTCTATACATCAGGCGGCCTTTACCACTGTGACAAGACAAGAGTCATAAACACGGGGTAAAAGACAAAGAAACGGACAAAAGTCATGAATTTGCGACGATATGTCATAAAGTCGAGGCAAAATGTCACAAAATCGAGGCAAAATGTCACAAAATCGAGACCAAATCTCACTTAAACGTTAGAGACTCAATGTCACAAAATCGGCGACAAATTGTCACAAAATCGGCGACAAATTGTCACAAAATCGGCGACAAATTATCACATCGGCGACAAAATATCACAAAATCGGCGACAAAATGTCACAATACAGCGACCATACATTAGGATCAGCGACAAAATGTCGAAAACCTGCGACTAAATGTGTTTGTCTCAGCAGTCACGGCTATAGAAAGTTGTGCGAGTCGCAGTAAAGTCAAGCGGGTTGGAACAAATGGAAGCTAGGCAGCGACGAGGGGTGTTACGCGAGGGCGACGGGCGGGTCTTCGTCGTCGCGCTCGGTTATCATCGGCTGTGGCTTGTCCTTCACTTCGGGCACTTCGAGGATCTTCGGCCCGTAGAGGAGGAGGTATGCGCAGTGCCAGTCTCCTGTAACAATATTTGAAAGTTATATTGGGATAGTTACGGTGTTTGATGTGGTTCCTGGTGAAGATTCCCATGAGATTTGCTCTTCCCTCCCTGATGATGATTGGTATTGGTTGCTAGTTATTATTTTCTAGGGAAACGTCTAAAAAATCTCAGTACCATTAGAATGATACCAAAGGGTTTTTTTTTTCACAAATTCTGCCACGCCCGGTGGCAGAATTTTACTGACGTCTATGTTCCTTCTTTGCCTTGCGTTCCCTTTTCAGAAGCGAACTCATGGGAATGATACAAGTATGTGTGCTATTCTATGGTCTGGTTTCCGCACTTAGTCTCTAGTGGACCATTGTGCTCCAAGTGTATGTTATAATTAGTGTCCGACCGAAACTGGTTTTTCAACCGAAACCGAAACCGAATTTCGGCAAAAGTCTCAGTTTCGAAAACGAAACTTCCTTACAAGCATCATGTTTTGAGGGAAAAATAAAGAAAACGTTATTATAATCAGTCAGTCCTTATATTTTTTTTAATGCATTTTAAGTTTAGGTATTTATATTCGTTGACTATCAAGAATTTTTAACCCCCGACGGAAAACAGGGGTGTTATAAGTTTGAGGTGTCTGTGTGTCTGTTTGTGGCATCGTAGCTCCTCAGCGAATGGACTGATTTAAATGCGGTTTTTTTATATGAAAGCTGACGTTATCGAGATGTAGTCGTCATGTCATAGATACAATTTATGAAGATCTTTTCAGGTGTTCAAGGTCATCAGCTCATTTGTTGGCTGTGGCAAGGATCTTAAACTTTAATAATAAATACATAAATATGTGATCTAATATTTGAAATACTCATGTACCTACATGCCGACGCTATAAAGCTGGTCTGATGATGGTGGTTACGTCTCTTTCCTCCAAGGTAAGAGACGTAACCTTGGAATGCCTAATAATAAACCCAACTAGTTTCGGCTTAATTAGATTTATCGTTTCTCATGACGATGAAAACCTGATGACGAAGACCTGATGCTATAACTGGGAAGTGGATGGAACCCTGGAATACCTTCTAGTAAACACATCGACTTTGGGCTTATTGGATTCGTTTTTGGACCTAATGCTAGAACTAGGAGGTGGCTAATGGAACCCTCCTTCTAGTAAACACGTCGAGTTTGGGCTCATTAGACTCATCTTAACCAGTTGTTTTACTTTTTATAGATTTTATGCGTCGGGGCTTTTATTAAAATTTTTAATTTTGCCATTATACTGCACTCGATTTGAGTTTGGGAGAAGGTAAAACGCAAGCCAGTCATGACATGATTAGGCACGTGGATACGGCAAAATGTCTTGCTTACTCGCTTGGAAGGAATTTAACGCGCCGAAATGACCGATCACAGCGTGAGAACTCCCGAGTGCTGTTTCGGTTTCGGTCGTAGTTTCGGCAGGTCTCTCCGGACCCTGAACTCAACTACACTATCTTCTATGAGGTCACCCTGAAGTTATAGTATGGCCACAATGCCAAAGAATTCTCCGAGATCGCTTTGAGGTTGTATCATGTGACTCACCGCCTCCACTAAGCTTCAGCACCTCTTCCTCGGTGACAGGCGTGACGGCGTCATCATCGCAGCGCAGCCAGGACTCTCCGCGCGCCACCCACGCCACGTAGTGACCGGATGACGAGGAGCGGCCGCGGTGGGTGAGCACGGCTTGAAGGCGGTAGTACCCGCTATTGTTGCTGCCGACGTCTTAAATAAATAAAAAAAACTGTCATCATCATCATCATCATCATTAGCCTTTTTAATGATCCCACTGCTCGGACTCAAGCCTCCTCTCTAGGAGAGGGAATGGGCCGAATAGGCAATGCGGGTTGGTGAATGTCACATGTCTTGGAATTTTTGGTTCTAGGACATGCCGGTTTCCTCACGATGTTTTCCTTCACCGTTTTGAGGGCAGTGGTAATGAAATAAATTACACAAAGTAATGCGCCTGGCAGGGTTTGAACCCGCGACCTACAACTCGTAAGTCGGAACCATTACCACTCGGCCACCACTGTTCTAAAAAAAAACTGTGTCATCACACTAATATTATTATGGTGAAAGTTTGTGACTGTGCATTAACATGTGTGTGTATGTTAATTGAGTGAATGATTAATTTATTGATTGAATAATTGGATTGATTTGATTTAATAACTAATTAATGTTTTGATTAACTTAATGATTGTACAATTGATTACTTGTTGGAAATATAATAGGTGCCCTGGCACCTATAATACAAGTACGTTCCCTTGGGATCATTTTCTACAATCGCGATGAAAGAGGTTAGAATGGCCTCGTGGACGGTGCTCCGTCGGCTTGCCACAAAGTAGGACAATGCTCATAGTTCAACTACCAATAGTAGACTTGCGATCTAAGTGTGCATGGTTTGTTAGTTGCGTGATGTCCGTTAATGTTGGTTTATTACCCATAATGGATTTAAAGGGTGTGAGACAAGCGGCGACACTCGTTGTAGTACAAATCGGAAAGTATTTCCTTTTTAACTTCTTTCATCTTTTCTGTGATAATTATCATAGTGTATTCTTGGATAAAGATTAAATTATATAAATATCTGGAAAAACACCCAAGTTGAATGCCATTTGACTTAATACCGACCACTTTCATTTAGCTGCTACCAAGGTAAAAGTAACTTGGCGGACTTCTTCCAAGTTACTTTTACCTTGCTACTTAGTTTGGGAAGAAAAAGAAATATTTTACCATCAGGGAACCAGTAAGGAACAGCCCTCGTCGGGTCCTTCTTTTTAACTTCCTTAGAACTGTCACCATGGTTCTTCGTACTTAGCGATGACTCCAAGTTAGCGTCTTCGAATTCCTATAAAAATAAAATGTAACTTATTATTCTTATTATTTTCGACATCCACAAAAAGTGTGATAAAGTTCTAAATACTACCGAGACAGCAAGAAGTAGTAAGCACATTTAATTTTGTTTTTTTTTGTCACATAATTAATCAATTGTTTACTTTAAAGCTGTGAACGCACGTACGAACGTTGCGTTGCATGATACGCAACAACTTGGTACGTACGTGTGTACCACTAATAAACATCGAACACTGTTCGTCAAACATATTTGCGGCGATCTTATTAGTATGTTCTGTAAGGACTTCCTTCATGAATCAATGCGAACACCACAAAACTTTTCACTACTTCATACAGGTCGCGCGGTGAATTAAGATCGCTCGGCAAAAGTGGAAGGGGCATGCGCAGTATTCAATTCTAAGGTCTATTTGGCGACGTGCGGGCGGGTGTGCGCCGACGGCGACACGTCATTGGTAGATCAGTCGCTCTTCAATTCCCGCGTTGCGTTCACGCGTCTCATTGGATAATGTTGTACTTGGGTATTGTTGTGTACAGCTTGTGTTATCGTATTAGCAATACCTACGTAGTAAAAAATGGTTAAAAATAAAGTTTTAAAACAGCAAGCCAGAAAAATGGTTTACGACGTGAATTGTTACATTAAGGTGATTGCTACGGGTTGTTCGTGGCCATTTTCCCGTTAGATGGCGCTGAAGTCAACATTTTCAGTTTTATTTAGTTTTGAGCGTAATTGGAACAATATTATGTCACAGAAATAGTAGTGCACCAATCGGACATTCCACTTCACCGAAATTTGTCAAATTAAAGCCTCAAAACCCATTGGATTCGTCAAATTTCTAAAAGTTATTATCCAAGTCTGCTTATAGTATCGTTTACACACACATAGACATGAGCGACTACTTTAAAGTCAAGAGCATTTAGCAAAGTTAACCACTAGATGGCGTGATTTTAAAAGTTATTAGGCTGGACTCTAGTAGAAATTAAAATTGTCTGGGGGGTAAGTTTATTCTAACGCCACCCGTTACAATTATATTATGAAATAAAAGGAATTATGATTATATAATAAAAGGTGGTATTTCTGGTGTTAACTATTTAATTGATTTATTATTTTAGGAATCAAATGAATGTCAAGAATGCAATATAAGATAGTTTTATTATATTATGTACCTTATACATTATTTAAAAAAGCATATGTACTAACTAACAATAATTACAAGATACTTATAGTGACAATTTATGTCTTGCTTGATACATAACTGTTTACTAAAAAACAATCTTTTTCAAAATATTTAGTCCCAATGTAAGTTTGAAGTAATTCAAGGTCTATTTATTTACAACAATTCCACACCAATACAAGACAAACGCAAGAAATTATAAATCATAACAAGACCACAAATTTAAAACACAAATTAGAATGAGAGATTGCAACCAGGAAGGTGGAAAATATTTGATAGTATCTAAGCATCCATAATCTCATATAACTAACAAATGGTTATACATATCTGCTAAAGTATTGTTTTGATTGTAAAGGAAATAAAAAAAGCAAGAGTTCTTTTTTTGTTGTTCAGAAACCTGAAAAAAGGGTCAATGTATTCATCACATTACGAACATTATGTTCATTACGATGAGCACACCATTTCAGGTTTCTGGTAACCAAATATGATTGCAAACATTGATAATGTAGATTCTAAACAAACTACTATAAAAGTACAATTAAAACAAAAATCATTTGATGTGTTGTTTTCACTCTTCCTCTTCTTTCTTTTCTGATGTTGTTGATTTTCTTGTCCAGAAACCACCGCTACACAGCTGCTGCGAAAGAAAATTACTATACTTAGTGTGTAACTTTTGATGTGGATGTTGAAAAACAATTTCCTACAAGAAAAAATGGAAAATATGAAGTAAATCTTCTTAGTCGTACACTCTTGACAGAGTGGCCGTGGTCATGTCTCGGTCGAGTCCCGCACCACCGCCTGTCTCGCGATACGACGTCATGCAGCTCTGTGTGCAGGCGGCTTGGGAGCCTTCATTTACGCTGTAGTGTGTCATGAAGTAAATAGAAAAGTAATAATTTAGTGTACCTTTCATATCTATACATTTCGCATTTTTTTGGAAATGTGTTCCTGGGCTCTGTGTGGTCTGCTTTTTCCATGCAGTCTCATGCCATTTGTGTCCAGTAGCAAGCGATAGCCCTGAATACAAAATATAATTTTACTAGACAATATTAAAAAATATATAGAAATTATATGTTATGTACAATATAAATATAAAGAAACAGTTCTGATACATTTATTTTTGGTTCCAATCTACTAGAAAATTAAATGTTTATAGTGTTTACCTGCCACATGAACATGTCGCTGATACGATCCCCCTTTACCTAAACTAATTCGTTTTCCGCAGGTGAATTTATTTATTACGCTCGTAAAGTTTTCTGCCACATTTGTTGTCTCATTTGACAAACGACCTGCCTTCAATACAATTTTTCATTGGCGGCAGAAATCAGAGCCCACACTGGAGCATCCTTTTTTAGATCCTCTATGAGATTTTCTTCCTCCTTTTCACTTCCATTGACATTGCAGTAGTAGTCCTTGCAGTTTCCATGTACTCCAAATACTTGAAGTGGGCCATTTCTCAAATCTGCAGCCATAACAGTATTATCACTGCTATACATTATGATTTTCCGTGCCACTAAGGTAAGTTTCATTACTTTTGGTTTCAAAATATTTCTCCCACAAAGTGGAAGCTTAGTGTTGACCAAAATCTGAAAGTGTACAAATATAAATATAGAATATGATTCCATAATTTTGTGTTCACAAACATGTAAATTCACATACACAAGACATACAAAAAAATTTGTTCCTTGCGGGGTTTGAACCTGCGATACGCAGCGCAGCAGTCAATAGATCAACCACTCAAATTCAACATTGCATAATTGTTGGTTGTACCTATTACCTACATTGTTTTGACAATAAATACAATTTGTGTTTAGTAATAATTTATCTTACCATGCCAGATGATGAATCAAAGTTATGCCCGTATGATCTCTTCAACCATCCTCCATCCACATATACAGTAATAAATGGAACACCGTCTGAAGACACATGACCTTTTTAATTATTCTTTCTTGTTCACCAGCTTAATTTCCTCTGTCAAATGTTCTAACCAAACATTGCCTAATTTTTTTTCAACATGCCGAAATTTTGACATTGTTGGAATATCCATCAGACTTGTTATATGAGGTGCTTGAGTGTAGTAGCTACTAGAACCCACCGTAGCCCACACAAATGCAGTATTTACTTTGTCTTCGCTCTCTGTGCAGTGTTCCCACGATTTTCTACACATACTGCACTTGATGCACTTCGAAATCCATCACGTCTTTCACTGACAAATTCAATTTGTGAAGATTCACAGATATTTCGGTGTGCATGTCTAAGGTCCACAATACGATACCCAGATATTCCAGATAAACATATTTGGAACAGTTTCCACAATCAACTGTAAATGGTTGTGTATTCTGGGCACTGAAAGAAATAAATAAAATATTATGTAATGGCACAACATGAGTTTTATGATCAGCGATCACAATAAATAATGATTATTTGATACATACACTATAGAATTATCAGGGATAATTTGTTCATTCGCTAACTTTTTCTTTATTTCTTCAGATCTCCAAATTCACGCGGCTGTAATACGATACAGATATAAATTTTAGTGAACAGTAGGTATGGTTGTAAGTACCATAGTTTACGGACGGACGTTTATCGGTTTGATACGCTAGTTTTCTCGTAGCCAACACACACACATAGCTTCTAGACGTAAACCGAATCTGAAATACACAAAAACAAATGATATACAAGACAATAGTTACTTTTATAAACTCGGAATTCGAATAAAATTGAATGTAATCATAAAACAACCAGATTAGATTCCTTCGAAATGCAGTTGCAGTTGAATGCAAGTCCAAATATCCATAGATAATACAGACCCTTAGTTCCGAATTACGTCAAAAGCGATTTTATCGCGAACCCGACCAAATTTAATAGTCACAAAATCTATGAACTATCGAGTACTAAATGTGACGTTGCGCGTTGGTTGGGTTCGCGATATAACCTTTCGCTTTTGATACAATTCGGAACACGGGGAGAATATTACAAACTGACGTTCCAAATTACGGTCGAGATTACATTAGCATTTTTAGAAAAATATAGGTAGTTGTAAGATTTTACTTACCCAAATAATTTTGATATCATATTGATTGACAATCAAAAAAATAATATCTAGTCAACAAATCCCTGCCGGTCATTCTGCAGGGATTAATTTAAATATAAAATAGAATTTCATAAATAATAAATCATATTACATAATTATACATTTTGATGTAAAGGTAACGGAATGCACGCAACCATTCAAATGAAACTAGATTGCAGTAAACTAATGTTTGTTTGTTCGTCTAATATTAATTGTCCATCGAAAACTATTTGTATTACTAATGTGAAAAAGTAATACGACAGGAAATACAATATATATATATATGTATAACGACTTAAAAATTTTGTTTACAAATGATACATAATAATATTATTATTAAGTAAATAAAATTTTGTTTACTTGATATTATTATAACTGAACAATATCAATCGGTGATTTATATCTATTATGAGAAGATTTTAGTTTGTAATAGCCAGCTAAACTCACGGGCCGTCTTGCTAACACTACCGAAAGACTACTTTTATTTTAAAATAAAATTGCTAAGCAATCTATACTACAATACCTTGCAATTATTATATTGAATTGTAATGAAATACATACAAGAAAATAATATTATTTCAAATCAATGAAAATGCATACAATTTAAAATATACAAGCAATTCCGCGCGTAAAACCTATCACTGCATTAGCTAGCCTAGTTTCAAAATGATGTCAATCGAATGATCAAATTGAAATAAGTTTGGCAACGCGGTTTCTTAGAAATTCCGACGTAACATCTAAGGTCAAAGGGTCACGTTGTTAAAAAGTAAGAAGAACGGCAACGTCGCGTTTCGCGTTTTACGTATGATGAATATAACACGTTGCCAGTAACAATAATCATAACTAATGCTAACAATTTTTTGATAACAACAATGTTTTATGTTTTCGTCTAGGATAGGTAGTTTTACGTTATTATAATGTTTTTTTTTTTAATGAAATCCATTATTATAAATTTAGTAATGATTTTTCAAATTTATATTATCGGTTGCACGCCATCTAGCGTTAAATATTATAACCTATCGCAATCATGGCGGTATGGTTTGGAAATTTGGTTGTCAAATCGCACTCACACTAGTAAACACAATGTCAAATTTTGCCCGGTTTTCATGACTGTTTTTCTCAATATATAACGCAAATTATTTACCAAAAAGTCGAACGCGCCACTGTTTTATTGTAGAAAAGTGATAAAGTGATTAGTTTTGAGAAAAAAGTGTCTATGTACGGAGTATTTCAACAATATTAAATGTATGAACAGGCCAGCGGAACAATCACCTTAAGAAAGAAACTAAAGATTTTTTTTTTTAATTGTAGTTTAAAAATTTTTAATTTTTACTTACAAGATAAATTACAAGCAAAAACTAGTGTTATTATAAGTTATGTTACTAAGGTTTAAACATACGAAATTAAAAATAAAATCCTAACACACTAAGAATTTCTGTGCGCAATTGTACACATGCGCCGATTGCCCCCACTACTTTCACCGAGCGATCTTAATTCACCTCGCGACCTGTAATAATCGACCACTTTCAACGACGCCGCCATGGCCATTAAGAGAGTTCACGATTGCTGCGCGCGAAGTCGATTCGGACTATGTTCGCGTTCGTGTTTGAAAATGTCGTCGATACGAACAAACCAAATGTTCAAGTTTTTTGTTTGTGTTCGTACGTGCGTACACGGCTTATGATCCGCGACGGATGAAAAGCTTGTGTCATAGATTTTAGGAAACACCGTTCTGTCGCGGACGATCCGCCTATGGGCTCCCACAGAAAACTGCGATGCGAAATCGCAATCACAGCAACCTGAGATGTGCATTACTGTGAAGCGATTACGTGCAGCAAAGCATCGGTTCAGTGACCATACAATGTGCGATCCAAATCAATTCACACAAATTTTTACGATGCAACGTCGCATCGCAGTTTGGTGTTTGGGCCCTAATTGAGGGCTGTGTCTGCTCACCGAGTCATCTCATAAAGAACGGTGGCGTTGTGATCATGTGCTGCTGTGCTGCGCTCTGGGAGGAGGCGGTTCCAGGGATCCTTTTAAGAGGTCACGGGACCCTTCCTACGGGCTGACGGTGATCACCGGGGTAGTTTTAATGGGCTAAAAATCCCATACTCCTTGGTCTTTTCCCCAAAAGCCCAGGCATCTTTTGACGGTTTACCGCGACAGCAAAAAAGATAAACCGACCAAGTGCGAGTCGGACTCGCACACGAAGGGTTCCGTACCGTCCGTAGCAAAAAACAAGGCATAAAAATCATGTTTATAGTATGGAAATCCCACTTATATATTTATTTCATTCTGTTTTTAGTATTTGTTTTTATTGTGGCCACAGAAATACAACATCTGTGATAGTTTAAACTATTTAGCTACCACGGTTCATGAGATACAGCCTGGTGACAGACGTACAGATAGACAGACAGACAGACGGACGGACGGCCAGCGGAGCCCTAGTAATAGGGTTCCGTTTTACTGTTGGGTACGGAACCCGAAAAAAAGGACTAAGAAGGTAGATCACCTTAAACTTGTTTCTCATGGGCGTGAGTCTCTCCTGTAGTTCGGACGAGCACAGTTCATAAACGTCCAGCTCTAAGGGGAACTTGACATCCTTCAAGATCTTGGCGTTGATGGACTCCTTCTCTTTGTAGTAGAAGCGCACGAATTGCACCGTTAAGTACGCTGGCAGACGGCTGATTTTGCTCTGCAACAAGTATTTTATGATAATTAGACGCAGAACAAAGTTAGTACTAATAGGGTATCTATTCGCATTAAGAATAGAAATTTAAAGAAACCTTTTTTTACTGTCTGTTTAACCGATTTTAACTTCTATTTCGTAAGCATAAGGACGGCATTAAAAGCAAACAAGTGGTGACAATACGAACTATTTACTGCAGCCGCCATTTGTCATGCCACCAACGTAATAAAAGTCGAAATCGGGTGAACGGACAGTAATAAAAGGTTTTTATAAATTTCTAATGTTATTTTGAACAGAGTATACATTAAACCGACGCATACGTGGACCACGCCCGATTTGTACGTAGAATGACATCGCGTTGCGTGGATCCAGTGTAGCTCTATAAATCTAGTTTCCATATAAAATGTATGGAGACCGACTCGCCCAGATCGGCATACGTAGTACACATGTGTGCACCTTAATAAGCTGGTAAAATAATAATCAATACGAGAAATCAGAGTCAGTATAGTTTATAATGGGTATGACTTACCGTTTTCGTGTAGATCGCGTCTCTTCCTAGTGTCTGTGACATTTTTGTGATTTGCTCTGACATTTTCTATAACAAAAAAAAATAAACAAATTAATTTACGAAGACATGCATACATCGTCCGCAGCGAAGGTGGAAGATGGTGTGCGATCTATTCATGCATGAGCAAACTTAGCCAGAGGTCACCTAAGATAGAGAAGTTTAGGAGAAAGGGGTTTGGCCTTTGCTCAGCAATGGGACACAATAGAGTCTAATAATAAGTTTTCAATTAAAACACATTTACAACACAGTATACAGCTATATCCACCAACCCGCACTGGGCCCGCGTGGTGGATTACGGCCCATTCCCTCTCCAAGAGAGAAGGCCTGACTCCCAACAGTGGGAACATTATAAGGCCGACTGAGCTGAGATGAGCTGATATCGCTATACTTAGTACTATAGTATAAGACATGAACAGTCAGAATTAGATGGATTTTGAGACAATAATATCGAAGTTTAATGAAGTGGAATTTGATATAATATTACTTCCATACACTAAAACCAAATAAACTAAAATTTTGAGTTGAGCGCCATCTAGTGACATCGTGACCACGCTCAGGCTTGTAGTTTTTATATTAATATGAAACGATTCGGTTCTAAAAGGGGTCATTCAACAATCGATGCTAGTGTTGTGAATTTTTAGGACATATTAAAATAACGCATGAGAAGACAAATGTGATGCTCTGGGCATTTTTGAGATTTGTCTTTGGACAAATCTTCCTTCCTTCGATTGTGTTCTCCATTAAACTTTAATCAGGAAACTACACCATTACCGGATCCAGAACTCTACTCTGGATCTTCTTAGTTCTTATTTGAGCGATAGGATTGGGAGAATTGACGTAAAGGAGAATAGATCACCTGGGTCTGTAGTAACAATCGGTGTCCCTTAGGGCTCAATTCTTGGCCCATTTTTATTTCTTATTCACATAAATGACTTACCTTACCTGATAAAGGATAACCATGATATTGAGTTGTTTACAGATGACACTTCACTTTTGTTTAAGCACATCAGCAGCCGGTTACTGGTTACTCAAATTTATTTTAGATGACACTAATGAATTCTATGCATATAACACTCACAGATCTGAGTCCCGACTGCAGATACTTGACGTCTTGCGAGATGAAGCAGGATAGCTGCAGGAACGTCTCCTTGGTGCGAGTGGGAGCTTCATCTGCCTCTGAACAGACCAGCTCTACATCCAGAGTGCCGCCAAAGTACTGCTCGATCACTGATGACCTGGGGACAATGATATCATTATTGCAGTGGGTTACGGTAACGACCTCTATACCATGCATATGTCGGGGCATGATCGCCATCGGAGTTGACGTCACACAAAATACACAGTCACAGTGATATCAGGAAATGTTTTAGAGTAATAATAAAGAAATACATTGCTTCAGTTCAAGTTGTTTATTCCATGGTCGGTCAAAAAGTGCCTTTCTAATCACATTACAACAACGGTTTTTATACTCAGAAATTGACAAGCATAAAAATTCACTATGAAGGTAGAAAAATATTTAAAATAAATGAATAGAACGGAAATTGTCACAGTAAATTCTTATTTTAAATATGACCGGATGCTCTGATATTTTTAAAGAAATAAAAAGGAAGTTAAATCCTCACAAATTCGACCGGATGTTGTAATATTTTCTAGAAAGGAAGTTCATTTAATTTGTTATAAATTCAACAATATTTTAAAATAATTCGAAAGGGAGTTATCAAATGAAATCCTTTTATAAATTCAACAGGATGTCGTAATATTTTAAAATAATTCGAAAGGAAGTTATCAAATGAAACCCTTCTATAAATTCAACAGGATGTTGCAATATTTAAAAGAAATAAGCAGGAAGTGATCGAATTAAATCCTCATCAAAAAGTTTTGCGCCTATATCTTTATATCTATATGAATAACTATAAACCTTAACCTAACCTATGTTTACAAATAAATAAATGTCAATCTGAATCTTAGAACCGCAAAAATATGTCTTCCAAGACAATAAATCTTCAAAAAAAAAAATGACAATTAAAAAATATCATTAGTAAAATTCATTTTTATGCCTAAAATAACTGTCATGGATAGTTTTTTTTTTTTTTTTAATGGAAAGAAGTATAGCAAGACCATTATGAGTGCAAAAAAATAATAATTTAAAATTGCTTTCCTGTACATGCCCTTGGTATACAGACCGTGCAATATGTATTGCGAAACCTCAACCCCCTATGTACTGTAAATATCATACGATAATTTTCCGAGTCGGAATTTTTTATAGTAAACACCAATGTGTATGTTAATAAGTACACAGATCAACAAAATTTAAAAAAAAATTTGGTTCGTGGTGAATATGAGGTGAAAAAAAATTTAAAAAACCGGTATCGGATTTCTTAAAAAGGCCTATTTTGTCCGTTTAAAGATCTATATTTATGACTTAGTCCGCTCGCGGGTAAAAAAGAACAAGTAAAAATTGTGTATTGAATATTTCAGATAGTGGACGAGTGGTAACCTAGCACGATTAACGTTCGGTGCAGCTATGACTTGGTCAGAACCAAAAAAAATACTTTTACGAGTGTTATTTATCTTGTATGTTTGAATATTCAAATTAGCTAAAGACTGGTAATTTCTTGAAGAACTTCGATGATGAACAACGATTTTATAATTCTAATGAATAATTTGGAATCTGCGGCTTTAGAAATCTTTCGTCAAAACCGTCAAAAATATCTTAGGAATTAAAAAGGGGTAGTATTTAAACGAGTGACTGTAAATTAAAATTTTAAGTGACAAAAATAATTATTTTGGGTTATAGAAATAATAAGTGAGCGACTGACTGCGAGTGACGAGAAATCAATAGAACAGCGACTTAGAAACTTTAATTTGAGTTACTTAAAATACAAAATGAGAAGCATCATAATATTTAAGCGACCTAATATTTGTTTGTGTGTCAACGTCTTATGTATGTCGAATGTTTTATGTATGTCACAAGGTAATTTGATAATCCGGATATTGCGAAAACCCGGATAATTAAAAAATGGTGAAATAAAATCTGCGAGCAACTTGGTCGTAGCGTTCGCCGGCCGCTGCCGCGGCACCGCTCGCTTCGCTCACTCGGCTCACGCGCGGTAGGTCACAGTTCTAACCTAACCTAACCTATTTCACCCAGTTCAAATGATGAATCTACCTGCGACTAGATAATTAGACAATGATGAAAACATTTGCTAGCGTAAATTCCTTATTTAAAACCTCATTTTTATTTCTAGTCGCTCACTTATTATTTTAGTCGCTCACATACTAATTTAATCGTTTAACTAGGATTTCAATAACCCACTTTTAGTAAGCTCTTTCTGGATTTTATTGTTAATCAATATTTGTTTTTAGTTTAGTTAATGTGTCGCTTATTCAAATTCATACCGCTCAAGTTATTAAAACAGTATCTCATCATCAGTCGCTAAGTTTTTTTTTAGTCGCTCGTTTTATAATTCCCCATTAAAAAGGCAGAAAATTATATGGTACGTTCAGGACCTTCTAGGTAACGTTAAAAATGGTGGCTGTAACATGAGCATAAACGTATACAGCCACTTGGACAAGTTTCTTTAAAATTTTGATACCTACAACAAAGAACATGGAGAGTGCTTCCATCTGAATCAAAAAATTATAGAAGATGGGTCAGTTTTGGCAGCACCAAAATCACTGTTGACCTGTGTTATCCTTTAACATATACATTGAACAAGTGTAGATGGAGCCACTGTTGCACTGTTCGTATACTATCCTATGCACAAGCAACTTTTCCTCCAGAAAAAAAAAGAGTTAATTTTTGAGATCGAAGTTCGAGTCTGAACTCGAATTATTAGACAGCATAATATATTTTAAAAAAGCATCTAATTTAGTCAGGACCCTGATATTTTTTTGCAAAGAAATTTTTACTAATTGCACCAAATAATAGTGCCGACGCATCAAAAACTGCAAAGGACTCGTGTCGTCAATAAATAGGCCCCAAACTGTATATTCGCTTGCATGGCTCAATGATCTCTGCTATTCAGCTCCAGTGGTGTATCACAAAATGCCTTACCTGTCTGCAGGAGCGTTAGGTGCAGAAGGCAGCCTCGCTTGCAACGCCCGTATGATCTCCGTCCAGCATTCCGACGCGTCTTGTTGCGCTAACCCCCCACCAGCCCCGCGCTCCGCGAATCTTGGCGCAGTGGCGTGCAGCGCTCGCAACAACTTGGCTGCGGCGCCTGCGCAGGCCCCCGCGCCTCCACTTTCTAGGGCTGACATGGTGTCGCTGAGGGCTGAGGTCAGTTCTCCCGCTGTGCCACCGCCAGATGCTGGTGAGACCAAGTATATAATTTAATACTTATTACCCATTTTGCTGTAGTAATAGGTGTGCAGTGTAAACAAAAAAAAAAAAAAAACTTACACTTATCATAACTAAGTAAGGCATTCTTAAGTTCAGGTACTGTCTTCAGGCACTGGACTGTAGCGTTCATGTAGCATGTGTTGCCCAGGTTGATCAGACCCTCGGGCAAGTCCAACTGGAACAAAAAAACAGTGATGTTATTGTAAACACAACGATAGTATGACTTTGTTGTGATCAGGGTACATTGCTCGCAGAACAGATAGACAATGGGACGAAAGGTTCTTGAGTGGCGACTATGATGACCTAGTGACAGTTGCAGGAATCCGATGGATGCGAGACGCACAAGACTAGACCGGATATTATGGCGACACTTAGGAATTAGCTTTCTAATTCCTAAGTGTCGCCAGTGTGTGTGTGTGTGTGTACAGTATGGCCGATCCCTAGGGAATAATGAGATTTGAATTTGGAACATCAAAAATCGTCAACATTGAGAATTAAAATGTACGTGCATCAGAACAAGTTGACTCGAAATTCAAACTGGCCACTTACAAAAAAAAAGAAAATAGAATAAAACGTGCTTACTGACGGGGCCATACTGTATTATCTCCCTAGGGATAGAATGACTTGTTTTAAGTGAGGTTTGTATGACGTATAAAACGACATTATCGAGCAGGTGGTGTAAAAACTACTATTATTGTACATCAATACAACGCATCACGCTGTTAGAGTTCTCCGCGCGATTTAAACATTTACAACATCCCGAAAGAACCATCTGGTTGGAGGGTCCTCCCTTTTCAACGAAGGTTGGTAGGATTTTACACTCATGTTTCGCATACCTCTAGAGTATATACAATGCGTTCTAAATGAGAATAGGATCGCCGGACATGTTGTGACGTCAAGATTTACTGTCAAATCGATTAAAGAAATTTTTAAAAATTAATTAATTTACGAAAAATTTTATTTATTTATGAACTGTGAACAAAAAAAGTTTAATCAGAACCCAGTTCTTCAATTTTACTCATCTCTAAGTTCTTCAATTTTGCTAAAATTTCTTCGATTTGACAGTACGACGAGAAGGACGAAACGGAACGAGTAGTACATATAATAAGGGTTGGTGATCAGTTACAATCTTTCAAACTGATATGTCTTAACCCTACAGTGGGACAATATAGTAGATTAACAAGATACTCACAGCAGTGGCGAGCTCCGATTCGTTCATGTCTTCAACGAAGCGCGTCTGTTCCACGGGTGCGGCCGGCACATCCTCCTCCTTGCTGCCCATCACCAGCACCAGGGCATTCTAAAATAATACAACTTTATTACAAAAAAAAATACAATGGACGGTTAATACGCCAACGTGAGTTATAACCCAGATACGTAACGCCTTGAGGAGTGGGGAGGAAACCAAAGTGCTTGGTCCTTCGTGAACCGTTGTGCCTTTTTCCCCAGGTTTCATGATCATACAGTCATCTTGTTGTCGTCCCCACCATCTGTATGATGCAGGTTCTCACCTACATAGTAAATACGGGAGGTTCCTGCAACGGATTAGTGCTTTCGGTAGAGGTGTGCCCCACTAGGGCAAAGCACCGCCGTGTCCTCGTGGGGAGCGGACCGGCGAGGAGGAATGGCAGGCAGTCGCTTCCATCTGTAAAGCTGTTATGCTAGCGAAGGAGGCGGCCGCACGCGTGGAGGAACGGCCCTAACGCTCAAGCCACCGGGATCCCAACCACGATTTTTAGCCACCGTAGGCGACGGCTTGCGGATGGCGAGCAATGGACATCTCGCCATCCGGACCGAGCTCCTGTGTACACTTAGATCGCATTTTGGAATAAGGCAGTATGTGTTTATTATATTTCCTGTGCATAAACAATGCTTTTATTTGGTTTTCTTTATTTAAAATCAGTAGGTATTTAAATAACTCAATGACCTTGTCACATGTTTACATTATTTATCAAGGTTACGCAGGTCATCAACTTCAGTGATTTTGATAAGTAGCCACAATAAATGTTCTTGAGTGTCAAATCACAATTTAAGAAATACTGTGGAATATCTTACAGTATAATCAAATTACTACAATATTCACACAAATGTGAAAATGTTTTGTTTACTTTACATTATTTTTGTATGTGTGTAAAAACTAATCTAAACTTCTATTATGGTCAATGGATGCAGGACTTCAGACTGATTTGGTTTGAAAGTAAATCAAATTTGTGATCCGAGTGTACCAAGTTCAAGCATGTGTATTTTTAATCTTAATTAATTCATTAAACCCCTTTGTTTTTCTATTGTGTCTCTAATTATGATGAAAGGTTAATGATAATGCTTTATTGTAGTATTTTTTCCTACCATAACCGATTAGAACTTACATTTGTTAACTTAAAGTTTGCCCAGCTGTCATCTCTCAGTGTGACTCCTTTGCAGACCACTTTCTGTCTCTCGGGCTGCACCCCTGTTAGGGCGAAGATCTGTGCCTTGAACACCACGGGATCATCGTCTGTGTTCACCTCCACTCCTGGATACAGCTCCTTGCCCCATTTTACCTTCACTGTAATCGCTATGATGATTAATTACTACATTGATATGGCAGACATGTTTTTAGACTTGTATGGTGGTGTATGGCACTTTTATCCTTATTTAAGTTGACCTTACAACTGCATAATTGGATAACAAGCCGAGAAAATAGACTGATTTTAAAGTAGTTGGATTTTATTGACTTTAAAAGTATAGTAAAGAATGAGAAACCTATATCTTTGTTATTAAACGCTTTTATTTTACTGTTTTGCACATTAGTAATTCAATCATGAAAAACACTGTTTATTTTATTCGTTATGTGTACTGAGTGCAGTTAGAAATCAAATCTATAAACAATGTAATTTGCTAACGGCTAAATGAGGTTTAATATGTAAGAAAACATAACAAAATGCCGGGTATGTTTTACGGACAAATATAGGCCGCGTCATGACGTTGCACTTTTAGTACCCAAGCCTGAACATATCTTATTGTTTATTATTAAACAATAATTATAAATAAACACAAACTACACGAATTTCAAAAGCAAAATAAGGAAAAATACCAAAAATATAATGACAGTTGAAAAAGCTATAACCTCAATGTTTAAAGTGTGATGTAGCATTTTCTGAAAGTAACAAGCATTAAAGTTAAGTATTTACCTGAAACCTTAGGCATTATGAATTATGTCCACGAAACACTGAGGTTTAGAAATCAAATAGATATTCACTTAAACTTGCAAGAAATTGAAAGTCACGATTTGCATCCGGACTGATGACAAAATTGACAGATGGAATTAGAATGACAGCTATTTTCATAGATACAAAAGTTAAAACGTTTCGTTAAACGCAGAGATATGTTTTTAGCGATGTAAATTATTTATTTAAAAATAAAATCTTTTGGGATTTTCAATTATATCAACAAGATTTGCATTTTTATATATTCTTCGATCATGACTGCAGAATTTCAATGTATAAGCAAATACAATCATAATTAATGCGTAATATATTTGACATATATTTTCTTAACGTCGAATTTTAACCCTAAAATGATCGTTGGGTTTATTTTTCTACCAAACAAAAATGCCCTGGATCATTCTACAAACGTACATCTACAGGTGGTCTCAATCAGAGTTTCAACCACATACCGACACATTTGTATGCAACCTAGTCCACATTTATCACATTCGCGCATGCAGCACACAAACCTATAAATGCCCTTTTGATTGTATAGACAGGTGAGTAAAATTTTCTCGAAGGCTTTTTCTCATGTGATCGCACGTCTCACTTCACGCGGGAGCTACTCGTTCGATGAACTTTCCACCGGCGAAGGCTGCGCAAACGCCTCCAGGCGCGACATGCGCACGCCAGTCTCCGTACATATTCTTTACGTGTTGGACGTTGCTACAATATTTTCTCGTGATTCCGCGATTCAGTCGACTTCAGTCAATGCTCTCACTTGTACTAGTGCTAAATGTGAAGTGATCGTCAAGTGTTTATTGACAGTGAATTAATATTTCATGCAATAAAATCTGAATGCGGGATGGTAATCGGACTTATAAAGGAACATCAACTGCCGAGGCCTACTGTAAGTTTGCAAGCTTTTGTGGTTAGATTAAAGGGCAATAAGTTTGTTGCCGGTGGCTCTACGGGTGTAAGGAAGTTGGTGTTAACCGCTGATAGACATTTAACGATACTGAAGATGTTTCAAAACATTGAATGAGCCATATAAGAAAAATTATTTAACACTTACTAATTAAAGCAAAATTTAATGCCCTTCTCATACATGTCTAATTCCTTTACCTCTTGTAGGCAACCGACCCTTTACTGAGGAAACATAACTAATATCTGCCTTTAAGACCCAAAACTGGAAATACCAAATGAGTGTTATGAAGATAGGAGTCCGAAAATGGCAAAATTTTAATAACTGGTTACCCTACATCAATAGGAAGACAAGAAAAATAATAACACGACACAAATCAACGAATATAATGTATTTTTAGCTTTTTTCTTTAAGGTAGATAGGTACTTGTTGAATCTACAAAGGCATAAATGTCCGCCAAAAACTCACCAAAGACCAAAAAAAAATCACAATGATTAGCATATAACAAAGACATATCGTCCAATCCAAACAAACTAGAATCCAGACCTTCATATTAGCATGAGCTCTGTTTAGAATATAAAAAAGCTTTCGGCAATCGCGAGCGGATTCCTCGTGATGTTTTTGCGTTGCTCCGGCGTGAGGAATTTATAATGCGGTACCAGGTACCCAGGACTTTACTTACCTACCTGACGCTAATAGCCGGCCGACGTCCGCGAGGCGCAGATGCCATAATGATAACATTTCGCTTTACTACTTACTTGTCCTTGTCGTGCTGAACACTACCCTGTACTTTTGTTTTCCTAGTACTTGGAGGTTGTTGGACCGTGGTTCTGTACAGCCTAATTCAGGCTTTCAAGTATTTTTGGCAACATCACCATTAACTCTGCATTCATATCTCATAATCTGTAGCAGGTACCTGTTACAGACCGGTATATTTTCGAACTCAGCATTCAAGTGTTTTATTTATAAGACTGGGTTAGGTAAATATAACACCAAATGGCAATGTCCATTTCAATTTACAGCCAAACTAACCCCGCGTTCCAAAAAGTCAAACGACTTAGGTAATTATTAGGACAAAATGAAATCTGATGTAGTCAACACTGGTTCAATAATCTAGGTTGATTACGAGATCTTGATCATTGTTTGCTAATAGAAGAACCTTCTAAAAAGTGTCGAATATAAGTATTTTATAAATGATTTAATATTGTACCTACTTTCCAAGTCGATTGGCTTTTTAGACAGACTAGGTACCTATACCTACCTGAGTAAACTGATTCATGACTTTTAAACACTACAAAATTATCGAAAGCCGCAACCGAAACGTAACTCTGATAACATAATGGGCAGATTCTCACAATTTTTGTTAGTAAATAATCACTGCTGATGAATGAGACGCCGAGAAGCAATGCGTTGAAAATATTTGGACGTAAAAAGCTAAAGAATGATTAATTACTTGCTAAGCGCACAAACCGTAGTTTTTCGTAACACAGCGCGCTTTCACTGATGCGTTTTTAGTAGATCTTTAATCACTTAAGTAAAGGTTTGTTCTGACTTCTTTGTAGCAAATGTAGCAAGTGATTGAAGACAAACGGTTTACGTAAAACAAAAGAGGTCTAAATGAACACAATGATCTTTTAAGTAATTCGCCGGAAAAATAAATGAAACTTAGGTACGATCAAGTTCAACCCAATAATTTTTTTTTATGGGAAATCATCAAATAAGGCTTCCTTCTGCTCTATGTGGGACGAGGAGGAGTATCAGATTCTCACTGATTAAAACCCAACTGTATTCCTTCATTTCCCTTAATGATCCATCCAGAGCCGCGGTACTTCTTCGAAGATTAGGCTTACGCAAGGTCCCAATGTGATTTGTGTTCATTCTCCGAAGACTTGGGCAGATGTATTGTACAGATGTAGAAATACCTCTGAGATATTATCGTTTAATATCAATGCAGAAGCATTATCAGTTAGGTCATATTTGTGAAAGAATGAGATGCTGCTACTAGGTAGTGCTAGGTGAAAAACACCAATATCATTTTTGCTAAATTGGGAATCGGGAATTCGGGATCTCTCGCTCTGCAGCAATCCAAATGTATACTCATAATTCTTTAGTAATATATTTTTCATACCTTCTCTTTACATGAACATACCAAGACAAACGATTCCCTTTCAACTTTTCAGTCACTGGTGCTACTTTCAACCTTCGCCTAATATTAGTAAAGTATCGTATCTAAGTACTAAACTTAGATACTTTACTTAATTTTACACAACCTGCTCGATAACACGCTTTTATACAACCATCACTTAAAGCAAGTCATTCTGTCCCTTTAAAGGGAAATAATGTAGTTTAGATAATCCATTCCATAGGTAATATTGAGATTTGAATTTGGAACGTCAAAAAATATATATTTAAAGGAAATTTATAGGTTTATTAGGAAATTAAAAGTATAAAATCATAGAGTAGGAAATTTTGTTTGTTTCAAATCTCAAAACATGTCGAGCGATAATAATAATTATTTATTTATTTCAGATAATACAATCCATCATTGTTAGTAAAGACATACACAACTTATAAGCTAGTGTTAGTACATATAATAAACACATTAGACTACTTCTGGGCACGGTTTGAGGATAACACATACACAGGATAGTTACATATTATATTAATTCTCTAATATATCCACAAGATACATATATATTATTATATATTGAATTGCCTTTAAATTATCTCCCAGATGGTGTAAACAGTAGAGTATCCCACACGGGGATAAAGCTGATTTTGTCATAGGCGGCTTGAATCCCTCACTTTACTCAGGTTTCTATACTAACTCCCTTGCAGTGCTCGATATAAATCCCTCACTGGGGTTAGGGGTTAAAACTTAGCAACCTTCGTTTCGTTCGAAATTCAACATGCCGCCCGTGACTTACAGTCACAGATAGTGCCCTAGCCTCTCAAACCCCAAGCGAACGGCCCCTTTGGGTTAACACTAAGATTATTAATAGTCCGCATTGATTATTTAAATATTGGGCATTTTATTTACAGAATATGTATCTAAGAATGTAAATAAGAAGTTTTTCATAAAGTAGTCTGTAAACATCGAAAATAAGCAACCTTTCATTTATCTATATTTATCATCATCATCATCAGCCTTTTTAATGTTCTCACTGCTGGGATTCAGGCCTCCTCTCTAGGAGAGAGAATGGGCCGTAATCCACCACGCGGGCCCAGTGCGGGTTTGTGGATGTCACATGTCTTCGAATTTTTGGTTCTAGGACATGCCGGTTTCCTCACGATGTTTTCCGTCACCGTTTTGAGAGCAGTGGTAATGAAATAAATTACACAAAGTAATGCGCCTGACAGAGATTGAACCCGCGACCTACAACTCGTAAGTCGGAGCCATTACCACTCAGCCACCACTGCTCTCATCTATATTTATACCTACTTTGATCCTCAAGATCGAAGCGCTAGTGACATAATCTATTATTCTCACCTTACCCATTTCAACATTCTCATCTCTGCTACAATACAGGTATGTTCAAGTATGTTAATAAAAAGCTTGTTTTGAAGGACACACAACTAGACGACCGTCAGTTGTTTCCTCTTAGACCAGTTTAAGTAATTAACTAGTTTGAAAACGTCTTGAATCGTTAACTACAATGAACGACCAATACTTTTTCACTAAGTAACATATTAACTTGACTTTAGTACCTTTGGCAAGTAACTTGTAGTATAGCCAATTAATACGTGCATTTTATTTATCGTAGGTACTAATATGGAGAGTTTATCATCATTCGCGGCGGGAAATTACATAATACATATAAGGTAATTTTTAATCATGTTAATTAGATAAAGACTTTGATATATGTACTTATAAGGGAAGATACGTCACGCGCTAACTTTGCAATTAAAAAACCAGCCCCCTAGCCAAGTTACAAACGTTTCGCTTGCGTCGAACGCTTCGAGTTGACCTTGCCGCCAATTCTTTTGTTCTGGCCACGTGACTGAGCGTTGAGGCGACGTCAGTCACATTTGAAGCTTTCTACTAGCGTTAATTTGGCTAGGGGCAGGACTCGAAACTCACACATCTATGATCAGTGTCATCACAGTCGTAAACGTAGATTCACTGATGGAAAAGGACAGAGATAAAAGCCGGCGCTACCGTGCGAGTGAAATCGCGTTAACCGCCGAATGTTTACGAAAAACAGATCTATCTATCTCGCTTCGCTGAATGGTGACCAAAACAATAAGCGAAATTAGAAATATTATAAAGTTTTCATGTATTTACGAGTGAAACGTAATTCCATGTGATTAGTTTTTTTATTTGAAGAAAACGCATAAAAACACAAGAAAGCATTTTGATAACGTTCAACCCAATAAAAACAAAAAAAAAAAAAATTTTTTTACGTAACACCCTCGTTTATGTCACTCCAGTGACTCGCCGATTGCGACTGAGTGAAACTATGACAAACAATCCTGATTTCAGCGGTCCATGCTAGAGGACGGCAGCGGAAGATACGTGACTCGCTTCTAACACTACCGTATGTTAGAAGCGAGTCACGTATCTTCCGCTGTTTTGATTATATTATCAATGGATAAAGATGGTTTTTACGAAATACCTGTTCTTGTGGCCTATTTGTATGTCAGACATGAACTGTTCTCACGAGTGGGTTTTAGCCTGACACTTCCTCTCGCTCTACCCAGAGCGGGTAAGTCATTTAATGATTACCTATCCCCAAAAGCAGAGGCGTGGACTAATTTTGATACGGGCGAAGGCGCATCAGCTAGGCCTCTTTCTTTTATAATTTCGAAAACCGAGACAGCCTCTATCGCAACTCAGTGTTCGACCTCATCGTCGCTTACCATAAGGTGAAGTAGTGTTCAAACGCGAGCCTATCAATTTATAACCCTCATTTTGTTAGCTATGAAACTCTTTTATTTATTTATTTATGTATCCTTTATTGTACACCAAAATAATAAATTACACATTTGAGCCTTATATTTAAAACATACAATTGGCGGCCTTATCGCATTCCGCGATCTCTTCCAGGCAACCTGGTATGGAAAGAGATTGACTTGACATAAAATGGGGTTGCACATGGTGCATTACAAAACAAGTTAAACAATTATTGATGAAGAAAAAAAAAAAACAAAGTACTATACTTAACACTAAAATACATACTTAAATACATACATACTAAATAATAATTATATTGGCAAGAAAACAAGTGACAACTACAATTAATTGATATTATAACCTATTGAGGAAGGCTTATTCATTAAACCCTCTACTGTCTTACTATTGTGTCTCAAATTGACGATATCTGAAGGTGGTCAGTGGTAGCCTAATGGTAATGGCCCCGACTTACAAGTTGTAGGTCGTGGGTTCGAACCCAGCCAGGCGCATCACTTTGTGTAATTTATTTCATCACCACTACTCTCAAAACGGTGAAGGAAAACATAATGAGGAAACCGGCATGTTCTAGAACCTAAAATTCGAAGACATGTGACATTCACCTACCCGCACAGGGCCCGCGTGGTGGATTACGGCCCATGCCCTCTCCTAGAGAGGAAGTCTGAGTCCCAGCAGTGGGGACATTAAAAAGGCTGATGATGACGATGATGAGGAAGGCTAGGTTAACACCACGCTAACCCATGAGAGCAGAGCAATAACCAAAGACGCGGGTAATACTGCAGGGGGCAGCTAATTGTATAATTAGCAACATTTTGGTAAAAAAAATTAGTAATAAAAACTTTATTGATGTAATATTAACATCCTTCCTGTAATATTGTTACGTTAGATATCCGTAATACGCGTTATATTATAAATTATGAATAGAAAAATAACGAATCAAGACCAAAATAAACTCATTTAAATAACATGTTTAAACGCTAATTTTTCGCGTATTTCTTTTAATAAGTAGAACAAAATTTATGATACCTTTCGATTTATGATATTTATCATCTTGAATGAATAAATAAGTGGGTTATAGATACATTATGTAAATCTGCTTCAAATAGGAAAAGCGTGTTTGGCGCGGTGGGTGAGTGACTGGCTGCTACATTGCGTGTAACGGGTTCGATTACCCACACGAAATCCGTACGGAACGTAGGAACCCCACGTTACGCTAGCTACGTTGGCTAGTATGGTAAAAAAAATAAAGTAGAGTATCTATACCTTCTTGTAACATTGACATCGCTTTTATTTTTAATTCTTTTGCTTCACATGTAAAGTATCGCTACAAAGAAGGTGACCTATGCAAAGCTTTTAACTTTTTATTGGCGATCGCTAATTTTTATGTCTCACGGCTCTGATCACATTTTAATAGTCAGTGAAACTATTCATCATGGTTTTTATATGACGTTCTTACGAGTAATAACACTCGGTGACACGCACGCTTTCTTGAGCTGTTTTTATTTCTTAGTTTTAATTAGTGGGTTGACTGTTCTAATTAAAAATCTCATTATCTTTGTGTACTATTTTAAGGTCTCGTGTAAAAATGCTGTATTGATTGTTAATAAGTGGGGCAGTTACTTATTTCTTTTATTAAAAGTTCATGCAATACAAAGATAAGGTTGCTAGACTTAATGCTTTCGGCTTTCTCTACCAGTCAACCAAGAGTGGTCAAAAAAAACATGATAGATATACCTAAAAAAAATATTATTTAGAAAACAAGGGTGATTACAAAAGTGAATACATAATTTTTTCAAATACGATTAAAATATAAATATATTTATTTACTAGCTGCTGCCCGCGACGTCGTCTGCGTGAAGGCTCTACAGCACCAAAAATACCCAAGATGCCAGTGTCGCTATAATATAGCATTATAAGTAAACAACTTTTAAAATAGCATTAAAATATAAGTTTTTTTTTGCAAGCGAAACAAGTGAAGAGTGTTATATGGGAATCCTGCTGAGTTCAGTCATAAGATGTGACTGAAGGAAATAGAGAAAATAATGCAGGAATACATTCTAGGACAAAAGACCTTACAACACTTCCTTATAAACTACGTTGGTAGTTATGCTGCCAGGAGCCAAAATGTAAAGAGAGTCAGGACTGGTGACGCGGGAGCAAGCGACGACGTACAGTTGCCCGTGTGAGAAGCAACTCGTCCTGGGGTCGTATTTATTTATTTATTACATTTTAATTGTACACCACATAAAAAAAATACAGGACAAACATATTAAAAATAAGTGTACAAATGGCGGTCTTATCGCACAGGGCAATTTCTTACAGACCTTTGAATGGACTGAAAGAAAAGAGAGAGATTTAGGGCTGTCAGTGTACAACATCAGAATGCTAATAAGAAATAGTAACACAAATACATTACAAAAGGTATACTAATAAATATCAAATATGTAATTAAGCCAGGAGAAGAAAAAATCAAAGTGAAAGGTAATGCTCCTTCACCATTTTCTTAAACGCTCAAATGCTACCAACATTTGAGCACAATATACATATATGTTAAAAGTCGCACGAGCGCGAAAGAGGGCTAGAGCTAAACACCCTATATAGCTCCATGCCTTAAACTGAAACTAAACTGTAAAGTTTAGTTAATGTCGTAAATTGGATCGCGTTAAGAGCTCGTGGTAGGTTCTCTAATTCCCTTATTTATGTAGATATTTACGTATTTATAAAGAAACCTGTAATTGCGACATAAAATGAACTCAAGCATTAAAAGCGAATGGCAATTAGAAAATCGTCTGACAAACGAAGTATTTAGCAGTAAACTAAAAACTATGTGCTAATTACTATATAAGAACTGACGCAAATGAGCTGTTCGTGAATGAAAAATATATGCCGCTAACGAGTTTATGTGTTATGAAAGCGGGGACTACTTGTAAAATGTAAGAAATTAGTGGATGGTGGCGGGTTTCATTAATCTTTTATAGCTAAGCGTCCCCCCTCACACGGGCCTCAAAAAAATGCCCCCACAAAAAAAAAAAACGCTAGAAGCGGCCACAAATAAAAAGCTAGAAACAGCCGCAAAAAAACAGCTGAAGCACGCGGCACCTTGTGTTCGGAGAAGCTTGTAGCCGCTTCAAGCTTTTTTTTGTGGCGGCACCACCGCACACGAGCCACAAAAAAAGGACGCCTCAAAATTAAGCTTGAAGCGGTGTTTATTTGTGGCCCGTGTGCGGGGACAGTAAAATGTCTTCTGCTTGCGACTTAGCACGTAAGGATTTAGTACTTGCCCCATTATGAATTAAATATAGCCCGCTAGCTTCTGCGGCTTCGCCCAAGGAAAATAAGTTTCTCTATAAAAACTTAGGACCTCCGTTTCATCCCCTTAGGTGGTGAATTTTGAAAAATTATCCTTATATAGTCTGTTGCGGGTAACAGTTATCTGTTACCCGTGATACTGTTTGCTTAGAGTTCGTCCATTTTGGTGGCTTTATTAGTTCTTATAACATCATTTATGACATTAGCTATATTATTATAAACTAGCTGTGCCCGCGACTTCGTTTGCGTGGACTACAGGATTTTGAATTTATTTTTTGTAAAATAAAAGTAGCCTATGTTACTCTTTATTACATCAACTCCCTGCAAAAAAAAGTCTTGTCTAAATCGGTCCAGCCATTTCAGAGATTAGCCCGGACAAACAGACAGACAGGCAAAAATTGTAAAAAATGTATTTTTGGTGTATGTACCGTAGGTATATATATATATTCATACGCATGTAGTAAAAAGCGGTTATTTCAATATTACAAACAGACACTCCAATTTTATTTATATGTATAGATAATATGTATAAGCAAGGTACACACATGTATACTCACTATGTACCTATACCTAGCTGAAAAGTAAAGAAAGACTTTATTTGTAGTTTATTTAGCGACGGGAGTGAACACGGTTTAACACGTTTGAAATACTGCTCTATCTTGGGCTACCATTCGACAGTTTTAATATAAACTCCTCTTCTTCCTGCCCTTATTCCTTAATACTTGGTGTCGGCGCAACACGTTTTTTCTTCCATTCTGTCCTGTCACAAGTCATACTATCACTAACTTCGTTCCATCATCGGACTACCAGACGTGCGCCACCGGTATATGATGGATATCCCACCTACACGCACAAAACGTTTTGGGAACACATTCATTGTGCGTGCGGCTAGGGAGTGGAATTCCTTGCCGGAGTCTGTGTTTCCTGATAGCTACAAACCGGGAATCTTTAAGTCGAGAGTAAATAGGTTTCTTCTAGGTAAGCGTGTTCCATCGTCGACCGTATCATCGCTTTCCATCAGGTGAGATAGCGGTCAAGCGGTCAAGCGTGAACCTGTCTACAATAAAAAAAAAATACCTTTTATTCATATCACTCCTCACACAATCCATCCATCTTTTCTTTGACATCCATATATCCATGCCTCCATAAATATGTACCAACTTTCGCGTTTATTATATTATATTAGTAGGATATTACTTTTTTTAGTTTTTTTTTTTTTTTAAGTCTCTGTGTATGCTATTTGTGCCAAATAAGAGAAACTAGTTGTCAACTACTACCAATTCTGGAAAGGCAAATGTTACAGCAGAAAAGATTCAAAGATACGTTGTGATATATGGCCTGTAGGTGTCAGTAATATTTCTATTGTTAATTGCAGTGTAACTAAAACTTTCTCTCTTAACCTATGACAATGCTTGATTTAGCACAATACGTGTGGAAAATATCATGTAATAATAAATAATTGCAGTATCTGTTGAAGTGAATGTAATCTATGTGAGTTGTAATATATTGATACTGTACTCCATCTATTAGGTAGTTAACTAAATGTAAACAATTTTAACATGTCTTTTGTCTAAAAAAAGACGTGTGGCACTCGGGGATTGCCGCGGTAAAGCTATTGCATAGCATTTTTATCAACTTATGCAATTATAATTATTTATTTATTTTATTTATGCAGTATTTTTTTTTTCCTTTGTTTTTTTTTTTCTTTGATATTAATTGAAGTTACACTTTCACACATTGAATTGAATTTTGATTGATTGTTCACTCATTTGTTTTCTTATCGGTCACCACGCTCAAAAAACAAATGAGTGGGGGGTGTTAGGTTATTTTCGTTACGGAATTTCTGGATTCGGTTTCCACGCTCAAGGCCCGCGATAGAAGCTATGCAATAGCTTAAAAATGTATCTAAAAATGTTTACAGTTAGGTATTTACTTAAACAGATGTTAGGTTCTAAATTTAAATAATCTTTGTATGTCTTTTATACGATTTATTTTAAATAAAAAGATATATAAAGACTGTGTACGTTTAGTTAACTACCTAAACAGATTGAGTATAGTTGACTCGGCAAACGATGTTGTGCCGTATAAATTATTATCAAAGAAAATATTGAGGGTGGGGGTAGGACGGTAAAATTAACCTATGACTGATTCTCTGATCTACCAATTATACACAAAAATATCAGAGATATCAGTCAAATGGCTTGACAATATCATAGATGTCGATAAAACCATTTCGGAAGAGTTCGATAAAAAACACTGTGACATGAGATTTATTATATTCGACTAGCTGCTGCCTACGGATTCACCCGTATGAAGGTAGAAAATTATCCCAAGGAAACATAATCCTAATTCCATAGTTTATTCCAGGATGGGGTCTACTAGTGCTACAAATTTCATCCAAATCTATCAGGGTGATTCTTTAAAACCGAAAGCGTGTCTTAGATTTTTCTTTACAATTTTTATTTTTATTTGCATATTAGTTTTCCCTGATCACTAAATGTATCAAAGGCACTAATTTGCAGCCAGTGGCTTAAGACACAAAATGGATAGGTACAAAAACTAGGCCAGATGAATGAGACGTTCTCTCGATTTCAAAGAATCACCCATCAGCCGTTCAACTTGAAGAAGTAACAAACATACACACTTACAAACTTTCGCCTTTATAATATTAATGTGATTACAGGATTAAGTTATAAATGTCATTCTGTCTTTAGTTGTTGAGTTTATAATATTTTATTTACATAATGATAGGTCAGGTATATTAATATGGTCGCATACAACTTGCATAATTTAACAGCGGTTTGGGGATTCATGACTGTCGTTGAATAGTCTGCATTTTAATTTAAATTCATCAATTTATATTTATCCAAGTATTATATGTATTTTAGCATTACTCATGTGTATGAATGACATGAAATAGGTTTTAAATCAGGTAATTTAGCTAAATACACGTTTGTGGCAAACGTGATAAATATTTTTCAATTATTTTTTTTCTTTCAATTTCAATTTAAATTTTCAACCTAATTGAGAACAGTAAAATGCTTAGCTGTAAGGAAATAATTTTGCAGGCTATTTGAGCGCGTTCACTTAATGTTGACTTTAAAATTTCAAAATCTGACTTATGACACTCAGCAATAGGTTTATGATGGTTAGTAATCTTGCACGGTATAGAGTCACCCCACCCGTTTTATACTGTAGCCCATTCAAGCGGGTTCTTCGTTTTTTTCTTTCTCGGTCTTGTGTAAGTCACTGGATCAGACATGAGTTCCATTATCAGTTGATTTGGGTGCGTTTTTAGTCTGGTGGTGTAGGTATATAGAAATTATAGTAGTTTTGATTTTTAAAATCAATTCAATGAAATGGCTTTGCGGTAGCTCCAGAAATCAAAGCCTAATTGTGAAATTGAGTCAATGACCTCTACTATATAGAGATTAGAGATTTTTTGTTTAAATGCATTTTTTTTCGGTGGGAAATTATCCGATGACTTTACTCGCTCTTGGGCAGACCGGGAGGGCTTGTCAGACTTTTACTGACTAAACCCACACCTGTTCCTCCTTCGTCTTTATTCCAGGGCCTCGGAGTTCACTTTCACTGTCACTGACTGTCTACTATATAGAGGTCAGTGAATTGAGTATGTATTTATGTCGAAATGAATACCTCTTTTTCAAAGTCAAAGTTAAAATATTTTATTTCACATAGGCCTACATGGGCACTTATAAAACGTCAGAAAACATGGGCACTTATAAAACGTCAGAAAGAGAGTGACTTTAGTGGACAGAAAGAGAAAAAAGAAACGACTGAAAGTTACAGCTTATTATCTTAGGTCTACATGCAAATATGCCCTCTCCCCCCCGGACCTCTGAGGAGTTCAGACGCCTTTACTGAGACCCGCTGTGTAATTTTATTTAACAATTAATATTAAAAAGAATTGAATTAAATCGAGTAATAAAAATAGGAGTGCATAAGTTTTGAGGAGTTCACACGCTTGTAAACGTCGTTAGTTACCCATCGATGTGACGCTCCACGCTGACTACACCCAGCACCACCTCTGCAGCTCCCGCCCACTACTGACCACTGCCCGCCTACTGGGGCGTGACGAAGATCGACCTGCGCCCGCGTAAGACCACGGCTCTGCGTCACTGCCAAAGCTGGGAGGTACGTATCAGTACTCCTGATATACAGCTATTGCTCTTTCGCTCTGCATAATAGCTCGGTGGCTCGCTTGGTTGACATCCTATACATTGCTGTTGTCCTAGTAGTTTTGCAGAGAATAATACAGATATGTCGCTTAAGCGTACTCCGCCGCCAAAGCCAACTTTATCGGAAACTGATACAGAGAGTATTGAAGGAAACGTACCGGTTTTACAAAGTACTTCTTACCAGAGTAACATAAATATGAGACGTATGAAACGTAAAGAGCAAGAGACTGAACTAAATTGTTTTATGCAAGAAGTTCGCGAAACTTTCGCGAAATTTACCGAGGAACACAACTCTAAATTACATTGTTTGGAAACATCCCTAGCTGAAATAAAGAGCCAGAACGATAATATTAATACAGCTATGCAGTCTTTGTCCACTAACTATGACGTCATACTCAAGGAATTAGATAGCCTCAAGCGTGAACGCAAAGAACACATATCTTATATCCATTCTTTGGAAAATAAAATAGAAAATCTGGAAAAGCAGTCTTGTTCGGCTAAGATAGAATTGAGGAATATACCCAAACTACAAAATGAAACGAAAGAAGGGTTGTGTACTGTGGTGAAGAACATAGGTACAGTTCTAAATCTTCAATTACAAACCTCGGATATAAAAGACGTCTACCGGCCCTTCGCGAAACCTAACATGTTGAAACCAATTGTCGTTGAATTCACCTCAGTGATTACAAAAGAATGTGTGTTAAATAGTGTGAAGAAATTAACTTTAACTGAAAAGACTAGTAAATTAAATACTAAACTAGTCAGCATAGATAGCCCTCAAAAGCCGATTTTCATTTCAGACTGTCTTACACCTAAGGGCAGGCGATTATTTTACCTCGCGCGTGATTTTGCGACTTCCTATAAGTATACTTATTGTTGGACTTCCTACGGGAAAATATACTTACGGAAGAAGGAAGGAATGCCGCATATTCGTATTGATGAAGAAAAAGATCTTACGAAGCTTAAAAATGAAGAGCCGTCTTTAGTATGACTATGTTTTCATGATTATGCTATCTATTTATTATCTAAAATCTTTTGTTTGCTTGATTTAGAGTTTTCATTTTTGCATGTTTATTTTTTAATCAATTTGTTTTGTCGTAAACATACCATGTTTTACAATACACATACACACTATACACAAATAATTAATCATTTCACAAATTTTATTTCAATTAACATAAATCATAAACTTTTAATTTTGAATACAATAAATACGTACACCTTTTACTGCATATTATATAGCTTAAGAATGGTAGCGTCGTTATACAGTTTGATTAAAAATTTAACCACCAGCGTTTATTTATCGGTAATCCATATACTACTTTTTTATAACATGCAGGATTTACATGAAAGTGCCCCTATGCTTTTATATTTAAATAAAAATGCTGGATAATATATCTCAAGAAATTGATGAAATATCAGTGTCGAGATCCCTTGCGTGCGAGGTGGACGATTGTAAAAGCTTGATTCCATCCCCTAATGATTGTCTAACCGTTGTCACTCAAAATATACGCAGTATAGCTCGTAATTTTGACGCATTCGTATTGTTTCTTGCTAGGATTGGTTTTGAGTGTGACGTCATTGTTTTGACCGAGTGTTGGTTATCTTGCAATCCTGTTATTCCTAATATAGACGGTTATAGTCATCACTCAACAATAAATAATTTTAACCAGAACGACGGTGTTACAGTGTTTCATAAAACAAGTCTACATGTAATTTGCGAGGAGCCTCCGTGTCACGACTGTAATTGTCTTGTTCTAAAAATTGGTAATGAAACTGCAATAGTGGCAATTTACCGAACTCCGTCTAATAGAAATGCAGATGGTTTTTTCGTTTCACTTAATAACATCTTAGGTAATCTCTCTTCCTTTAAAAATGTCTGTGTTACAGGTGACATTAACATAAATATTTCTCGCGACGCCCAATGTCCTAGAGTTTTAGAGTACCTAAACTTATGTGCCTATCACGGTATTTTACCTGCACACACCCTACCTACGAGAGGTGGCAAAACATGCCTCGATCATGTGATGCTCAAAACAGAATCACAGGCGCTCACTGCTGTTTTGCACTCAACAATTACTGACCATCAGGCTGTGTTATTGTGCCTCCATCGTAGGCATGAAAGAACATTTGCTCATTATTCCCGCAAGAAGGTAAATGTTGAAAAGTTGAATATTGGCATATCTGAAATAGACTGGCAACCAGTCTATTCCTCATCCGATCCAAATTCTGCCATGGAGTATTTCATAACTTCAATCCAGCGTGAAATTGCAGCAAACACTACTGTTCTTACATTATCAAAGCGTAACAAAATTATTAAACCATGGATTACTCCAGGTCTGATCCGCTGTATGAGACACAGGGACAGATTGCACTTAAAGTTACGAAAGTCACCGAATGATGATACATTAAAAATTATTCACTCCAGGTACCGAAATTTCTGTAATAATTTATTAAAAAAAGTTAAAAATTCATAGGAAAAACAACTATTGGAAACTGCGGGAAATAATAATAAAAAAATATGGAATGCAATCAAAACTATTTCAAACACTAAGACAACGAAAAAATACGCGACCGAACTAATAAATACCGGGAGCGAAAGAGAGTCGTTGGAAGAAATAAATAATTTCTTTGTAAGTGTGGGTAAAGATTTAGCAGATAAATCCGTAGACTGTGCAAATTCAGATCACCTTCACTTTAAAACGAAAGATCCTAAATGCTCACAAACATCATTTGTCTTAATTGAAACGGATGAGACCGAATTACAGAGCCTGATCATGGGGCTAAAAAATACCTGCTCAGTTGGGTGGGATTTGATACCTAACAGTTTACTTAAAGACAATAAATGCACTCTTGCGGCCCCACTTACTCATATTTTTAATGCCTGTCTAACCCAAGGAATATTTCCTACCGTTCTAAAAAAGTCAGTGGTGCACCCAATTCATAAATCTGGTGACAAAGGCCTTGTCACCAATTACAGACCCATCTCGATTTTGCCATCGATCTCCAAGCTGTTGGAACGTATCCTCAATAAAAGATTGACACACTATTTAGAAAAAAATGACCTTCTCTCCAGAAATCAATTTGGTTTCCGAGCTGGTAAGTCAACAAGTGATGCGGCCCACGGACTGGTGGATTATGTGGTAAAATGCCTGGATGCGGGAAAGAGGTCTATAGGTATATTCTTGGACCTGGCAAAGGCCTTTGACACGGTTTCAGTGCCACTGCTTTTGCAAAAACTTGAACGACTTGGCATTAGGGGAAATCAGCATGAAATATTTAAAGATTACCTCACAAATCGCTACCAATGTGTTCAAATAAATGATAACCTTAGTAGTGACCTACCCATGTCTTTCGGCGTGCCTCAAGGTAGTATCTTGGGTCCGACGCTCTTTCTTGTCTACCTTAACGATCTCTGCGACCTAAATCTTACCGATGGAAAAATTATATCTTATGCGGATGATACAGTGCTCTTGTTTTCGGCTGATACTTGGGAGAATGTGTTTAAATCTGCTCAAAATGGTTTTAATATTGTGAGCCATTGGCTACAAAAAAATACTCTATCTCTTAACTATAGCAAAACACAGTATGTTAATTTCTCCATGAGTAACATAAATCCACCATCTTCGTCACTTACCATAATAGCACACAATTGCTGTAATAAAGAAATATGTTCCTGTCCTGTCGTAAATAATACGAATAAAATAAAATACCTAGGAATTCTAATCGATAATAACTTGTCATTTCGTCCTCATATAGATATGCTGGCTACCAGGGTGCGTAAATTAATTTATGTTTTCAAAAAAATACGACAGGCAGCTGAGCCTAAATTGATTAAGCGAGTGTACCTTGCACTTGCTCAGTCAGTAATCCAGTATTGCATTTCTGTGTGGGGCGGTGCGTCGAAAACTATACTTAAACCATTGGAAGTAGCACAAAGAGCATTATTGAAGATTTGCACGTTTCGGCCGTATCGCTTTCCGACCCAACTCTTATATAGTTCATGTGAAGTTCTCACGGTCCGACAACTTTTTGTACTGCAAGCAGTCATGCGTCAGCATACTTACACAAATTATGACAGGTCCACGTACTTGTCTAAGCGTAGACGAAAAGTTGTTGCACTAAATGACCAAATGTCTTTCAAGCACACATACGCGCGAAAATTCTTTTGCTACCTGGGTCCCTTTTTGTATGAGAAAATAAATAAGAAAATTGACGTTTATCCTTTAAATGGAAAAAAATGTAAAAATACTTTAATTAACTACATTCACAAACTAAATTACGAAGAAACCGAAAATCTATTTTCAATAGTACAGTAACTTACCTACTCACCCTCCCTCACACACTCACTCAGTCACACACTACACACAGGAGGCCTTTCTCACTTTTTTTACATATATTTTTATATCGTAATAGTCCAATCGTACTCATGAATTTATGTTATGTCTTTTTTTTTTTAATTAATTTTTTGATATTATATTTTATAAATTAATTTCTAATCTACATGATTTAAATATTGAATGATTAATTTGATTGTTTTTTTTTTTTTTAAATGCATATTGTAATTTTATTTCTATAGTCTAATTTGATTTTAATGTTATTTATTTTATTTTTGGATATTGTTAATTTCTTTTCATATAAGTTTTAATTTTATCACAAAGGCTTGTTTTATTAGGTATTTTAAAAATATTGTATAGACTTAAGGGAGAGCGCTGATGTCTGAAATACAGATTTTTTATCTAGTTCAGACACAGATGTTCCTCACTAGCTTTAATTTAATGTGCAACTCAAATGTCAACAATAATTTTAAGGTGTTGTATTATTTTTTGGAAACAATAAATTATTATTATTATTATTATTATTATTATTAAATAAAACTAATCTTTCGTTTTCTAATTACAAGTCTAGGTAATTAACAGATTTGGTATCATATCTTTAATTGCACACTATAATACAGATGGAATCTAATTTTCTTCGCGCACTGAGTCGTTGCACAAAAACTAAGCATTTCTATATGAAAAGTGCACACGTGAGAGAGATCTCAGTACATAATTTAATTTTATTACAAGTTTCGAGAAAAAACATGATTAAATATGTTTATCTTCTTGGTGTTATAGCTAGGTAATTATATAATGCTAATACCAGCAGATGTTAATTAAATGTGAAAATGACGAACGATATATTAATAACACCCTTGTTTATTTTTTCTCATAAGTAAAACTATTTGTAAGTTTATAGAGAAACTTTGAAGTACAGTTTAGGATGAAATAATAGAGAATCAGAATAATTTATTAGTTAAACGTAGCTTTTACAGACTAACAAACAAATTAAAATATAAGACCATAACATCAGCACACTGCAAGAACTCATTAACTGACAAATACCTAATATAAAACAATGTTGATTTTTGTTAGTAAAAGTGACTTTATTCAAAGTTTTGTATTTGTCAGTTAATGAGTTCTTGTAGTAAGCCGACGATAATTTAAATTACAAAAATAAAAATCTAAATTAAAATTCAACATTCCAAGTATAAAATGTCTATTTACTTAATTGACTTTTTTTTTATTCAACTGTGAATTTTATTTAAAAAAAATACTTAAAATAGTTAACAAATTAAACAATCAAATAAACTTAAATAATTAAAAATAATATATAAAACTAAATGCCTAGCTAAATATGACGTCATAAAACTCCTCCGCATCGCTGTCGACTTGAAGTGTGCCCAAAAGGTTGGCGGCATTGCCACGTTGTACGGCAATGCTTATTCTCAGACCGAGGTAGAAAAAATAAATTGACATTTTATATTTGGATTTTTTTTTTAGTATGGTGTAAATGTAATTTTAAATTACATTTTAAAATGTCAATAGAAGACAGGAACCCATACTAAGTTAAGACTATGCTACGGGGCACTCTCGTCTTCTTATGTCAAAAACACTATAAGATTTAATAGTTTCCGACCGCAGAGAAATATACCAGCCATTCCCCTAGTAACCTTTCTTGAACCTTCCGACAAGCTACCGTATCAAAATTCCCCCAAAACTCATGTAAGTCAAGATAAAATTTGGTAAAAATTCGGCGCCGGCTACTGGGTCGTCGTCCAGAGCGTCACGGTTCACGCTCCGCAGCCCCGGCTCCTTCACTAACTATATCATATTCATTACTTATGTTTATCATAGTACTGTTACTTGAAACAGAGAAAATTAAGGATTTTTTGTACCAAATTCAATGTGTAGAACAAAAGACATCAACGCGCTACGTTGCTCGCTTGATAAAAAAAATAATTAATAAAATGTTTTGTTTTTTTTGTTACTTTTCCACTAGCTGCTGCCAGCGGCTTCGCCTAAGTGGAAATAGAGAATTTACCCTAGGGAACATACTCTATATATGCCATTCCAGAACATGGTCTATTTGTGTTGAAATTCGTTTAGCCGTTTGAGCGTGAAAACACACATACATACACTCGAAAATTAAATTATCACCTATATAATATTAACTTTTCGAATACCGTAATGAGAGACACAATAGAAAGACAATGAGAAAGCGAACGCGTTCGCTTGGGGTTTAATGAAATAAATGTGATTAGTAATAAAATTTAAAATATCATATTTATAGCTCCAATTTTGTGGACATAATTATTCTGACATAACACCGGATACTTTATGATAAATGTTACCGAGGTCCAAGTTTTATCATCGTCAGTGACATAAACAAGACAAACGACATGCGCCACGTAATGTTCATGTTCACATGCTATTTACTTTATGTGACCGTAATTAAAATTCCAAAAATAAAATTTGAAATAGAATAAAATATCAAAGGTTTGCCTCCAACAAACAAAAAAAAAAAACTTTACCTCTTTATTATATTAGTGTAGATATACACCGAAGTCTAATTTGAATCATCTTCAATGACATAAACAAGATAAACGACATGCACCACGTAATGTAGCATCATGTTCACATGCCATTTACTTCATGTTCATCATTACCCACGTTAACTAAATGTGACATTTCGTTACATAAAACATGCCTATTCATAAAATGATTACATCACTACAATGAGTACACTCGATTACATCTCGTCTGTCAAAAATTATAAAACATGATGTAATATTATGTAAAATACGGAAACAGAGCACGGAAGCTTCCATAGACACCAATTTACTTATTTATGGTAGCCTGTTGTTGTTGATGGACGAGTATAGTTATATAGTTGAAGTAAAAGTAGGTTGCGATGATTAAATTTTATAATTTATGGTGGTAAGGGCCGTTGGTCGGTTAATGTAATGAGAGTGAACTTTCGATTCGCTTCGGAATGCAGTTATTTTGCTCGAGGCGTTATGATTGATTGGATTTCAATTAAAATTGATTTAATTGATAGTTTAATGGATGTTGGCTTGTTAATCAACTACTCTCATTATCACACTCGGGTGTAGAATCACATATATGTGTAGCTGTCGAAATGTTAATGATCCGAGTATTACAACCTACTAATTGTAACATTTGTTGATGATGTTTATTAATGAGACGAGGCCAACATCTCATGTGTCAATGTGGTAACTAAGGTGGTGCCAGCAGTACCCAGGATCAAGGTGCGCCCTGTGCCTGGGTACTGACCATGATGGGGCGCAGAAATGGTGAAACCATGGCCAATTTAACTTAACCTTTGGCTATATGAATAAGTAATAATAATTAATATGTAACGTAAACTGTTGAACTAACTAATCGAAATATTTAGCATTTTTTTTTTCTCTTTCCTTCTCCATTTAACATTGACCATTTATATTGCAATGCCTTAACAGGTAACTAAGTTCTAAGAACCTAACATTGTTAACATCTACAAACCATACACTTACTTCGCAATAAAGAATTTGACTTTGACTTTGACTTTTAACCCGTTGTGTGTCTAAACGTGGATCCACGCGAGACACAATGGCTTTTTAATTGTGTCTCTAATTACGGCACTCGAGAGGTTAACTTTGTATTATTAATTTCATCAGAAGGAGTTACTATTTTTTATTCCCCTTCGATGGCCTGAACCAGGGTCGGACGCTCAGGCCACGAGGACATGGGGGGCTCCACCTTATGCTTTAACTAGTGCTCCTGGCAATCCGCACAAAGGTGACTCCCGAGCATTTCGTCCTACCAGATCCAAACCAGGTACCTCCCGAAACAGTCATGTCCGGTGAGAATTTGCGCCAGGTGGATTAAAGTTGCCCAGGCTATTTTTAAGGGCGTAGTTACAGAAACTAGCATCGGGTGATGTATAAACTAGGGGTTGATAGCAAACTTAGAACAAATAATAGTATTACGTACTGATTCCATATTTAAAATATTAGTAGAAAGGCATTTAAGATAGCATATGGATACTTAAAAAAAACGAAAGTATCCATGTAAATAAGTTTTTAATGAAAATATTTTTTTCATAGCAAGCTTTTACCTATATAATTAATACTGATCAAAACGAATCATACGAGCTTAAACTCGATGGGGTTGCGTCGTTTAACTACCGAGCTCCTAAGGCTACCTTTTGGTTCCATCATCAGATCACTTCCATGTCATAATAATTTTGCATTGTCATCTGATTTACACATGCCTGCAAAATTTCAGCTCAATCGGTAACCGGGAAGTGGATCAAATTTAATTTGCAAGATTTGATTACAGACAAACATCGGGACAGGTGAAACTAAATAAAAGCTTGTAAAATAATTGCAAATCGATCGTTATAGGACATAAAATCTTATGATATAGTCTGACCACCATGAAGCTTCCGTTGCAAGTCGTTCAACTGGATTAGGAGAATTTACTGGAGCTGTGTCTGCATGCTTGATAGCACGGCTTCTACTGATCCAATCAGAGATAACACAAGATTGGCTACACAATAAACTTTAAAATTGTAAGCATTAAATCAAAAAGCTTTCTACACTAATATTATAAAGAGGTAAAGTTTGTTTATTTTTGTTTGTAGGAGGTAATCTCTGACAGTATTTGTCCGATTGCGAACATTTTTCACCGATAGAAAGCTGCTTTATTCCTGAGTGACATAGGCTATATTTTATGTATGCGAGCGAAGCCAAGGGCAAAAACTAGTATGTATATAAAGAGGTAAAGATGTTTTTGTTTTTGTAGGAAGTAATCTCTGAAAATACTGGTCCGATTGCTGAAAAATTTTCACGAATAGAAAGCTGCTTTATTCCTGAGTGACATAGGCTATACTATGTACGCGGGCGAAGCCGCGGGAAAAAGCTAGTAAACTATAAAATTGTAGCAATAACATTTATCAAAGAGCTATAGGAAATATTGCAGTGTTAACAAGATGTGGAAGTGGCCCACTTCAGTCTATCTATTAAAATTGGTTTCCGCAGTTAGTCCATAATGTATATTGACTAGCTTATTGGTCTAGTAGTTAGTGACCCTGACTGTTATACCGTAGGTCGTGGGTTCGATTTCCACCCGAAACAAAGGACTAGATGGTGTTGTATGAAAGGTGGCGAACATCGACATCTTGCGTCACGTGCCTTAATATCTATACGAGCATGACGATTATGTTGGTACGTCGGTTTAGCAATTTGCTGCTACGCTGCGTGTCGCGGATTCGTGAGTTCGAATCCCGCAAGGAACAAATTTTAATAATGTGTATGGCCTACAGTTAGTTGTTCCGGGTCTGGCTGTCTTGTTTATTTTTTTATTATATTGATAGGCTCGCGTTTAAGTGAGTTTAAATATTTGTGACCTACTTTACAGTAGTAATTCTTAGGGAAGGAGGGATAACATTTATTTTTATTTAAAAAAAAAAAAAAATTTCATCATTATCATTATCATCAGCCTTTTTGTGTTGTTGTTGTGTAAATGTTCGCACTGCTGGGACTCAGGCCTTGTCTCTAGGAGAGGGAATGGGCCGTAATCCACCACGCGAGCCCAGTGCAGGTTGGTGAATGTCATGTCTTAAAAAAAGAATTTTATCAAATTGATATTCTATTTAAGTGCGTGTAATATTCTATTGCCGGAACCCTACAGAGACTGTTGTAATATTTGTCAAGAAAACAAGTGTTTACTGCGATATGTTTACTAATGATCGTCATTAATATCCAGTAGTAGAAAGTGGACATTGTTAAATTACTTGTCTGCTGTATGTATTATTGTCAGGTCTGACGTCAGTGAGTCACGCTTCGCAGTGTACTCGATATTACAGGAACATCAGTTCGAATTTCTTTCGGAAATTAAAAATACAGGAAGTTTGAAAAATGCACCAGTAAAGAGAATCGTTTGTCTTGATATGGTCACGTGAAGAAGAAGGATGAAGCATGTATTGTGTTGTATGTTGTATGTTACTAAAAAGTTATGTGTCATACATATGGATGGAGAGGAGGAGAAAGAGAGTCATTGATAGCGTGACGGTTGTCAGGATAAAATGGAATAAAAAATCGTGTTACGCCGATTCCAAGTGATATAAGATACGGACAGGAAGATGATGATCAGTTCCTACCTATTGTAATAACTATGTAATTGTTTAATTACAAATCCAGAAGAAGAGGAAAACAATATAGACTCTATATCATACTACTCTATATTATTTTACGCTCCTATTGGCTATTGGCTATTGCAGGAACTTAAATAATAGCCTACAACCTATTCTCAGACCTACCAAATATACACAAAATTCATAAAACTTGGTCAAACCGCTTCGGAGGAAATCAGAAATCAGAAACGTTTATTGCAAATAGACCAGTTACAGGCAGTTTTGAATTGTCAAAATGTCGGTCAGTCAAACAAGTGAAGCTGAATTGCACGTTCCAAAGGAGGAGTTCGATAACAAACACTATGACACGAGATTTTTATTTATTAGATATGTATATGCATTGGTATATTTTAATCTCCTCCATCTGCAAAGTCATTTAATTAATAACCACGGAATAACTCCAGGAACATCGAAACTCGAATAATGGCCAACAATCCCGGTTTAAACGAACACGACGCACGCAGGTTACAAACGTGTTCGAAATAAAAAGTAGCGCGGAACAGCAGATGGTCCCCTCGCACCTGTCGCATGCGCAGGGAGGATTCCTGTTTAGAAACTAGGTGGCTTAGCCGCTTTTGTTTGAGAATAATAAAGATACAAGAACTCTCAATAGAAATAATATGTAGGTTATTCTTCGCAAATATCTGGGACTGAAGACTGAGAAGGAATCGTAATCAGAGACATTAAAAATTTACCTATTACAAACAAAGTTGTAGGTAATGTTAAACTAAAAAGTCGATGAAGAAGCGCATCCCTAATGTCGTCGCGCATCGTCACCCCCGCATGCACTATCATCTTTGACAGTTGAGTAGAGAATTACGCGGCTTTTTCATGGTGTTATACTTTTTGAATAGTTTGGAGTTATAATTATATGTTTTATATGTTAAAATTACGTTTGTCTCTAATAGTAAGTAGCTATCCCCCGCGGTGTCACCCGCACGCCGTGACTTCCGTCTTCCTCGATAAATAAGCTATTCAACATTAACAGTTAATTCCCACATGCCTCCTATAGGTGAGATGAATAAGGCACTACTTTTTTTTTAAATCCATTATATCTGGCGATATAAAAGAAATAATGTTTCATTCAATTCGATTCAGTATTTCCGAGATTAATGTGGTTAATAAACCAACAAATAAAAAAAGTCTTCAGCTTTACAATATGAGTATATTAATTGAGATTGAATTATTTATATCAACAAAAAACACAAACTCCAAGGGCATAGGCAATCAATAAATAAGTCGTTAAATATAGACGGTCTTTTTTTGTTTAATTTAGGGACTTTTATAATAACGCACAGCGTATGTCAGTCTCATCGTAACATAAGACAATGGATCAGGACCATAAAGTCGAACAAACAGACGGATTATGAACACCCAAATGCTCTATAGCATTGATATAAGGGCTGGGTGAATAATTATGAGAATTTTATACAGTTTCAACAGCGAATGCAAGCTACGAAATGACTAAACCGTTCATTAATTATACTCGTACTATATAGTGTTCAAGGATACGCAGGTGTGCGTTGATATTAAATATCACATGGCTCTGCGCCGACACTCAACTCAGAGAAGACTGATCATGGTGCAAATTAGCTCTGCTAGCGTGTTCACTCGCGTAAAGGTAGGTTTCTCCCCTATAACAACTTTTCACCCGTGTTTTTTCATCCCCTTATGCGTGAACTGAAAAAAAAAAAACCTCATCGCATGCTTGCACTCTGTTTGAGATGGATCGAAGAAGTTCTATTTGGCCAGACTATTTGATAATATTTTAGTCCAGCATTAGACTACGTCAGTTAGCGATTGACGAACTCTAGGTACTTTGGTTCAGCCAACCGAGAACATGGATGTTTTAGGTTGGCCGAATTGAACCTAATCGATCGGTCAATAGTGTGTATTTTTCCTTTACCAGGGCATATTTTCAGCACTGATCTTTTCGTTTCGAAGGAAAGAGAATCTTGCATGACCTTCACAAAATTTTTTAATGTAAAATTTTAAGTGATTTCCTCTAAAGCTAAGAATGGAATAGAATTTAACGGAGTAAACTGACACCAAAATAGAATAACAATAATTTGTTTATTTTCAAAATACATTACATCAATGTGGTCTCAACCCCTGAACTTGAATTAGGAGTTGAGGTTTCCCCAATTACAATGATCCGATATGTGTAAAATTTGCTCCAAAAAAAAAGTAGTTTATATCAATTAAAAAAAAAAACTTAAATCTATGGGTACTTGTGTTCCTTCAGTTGCCCTTTGCGTTCCAGGGCCACGGTAACTCTTTTTAATAATCCCGCAGTCCTCGAACATGTGAACATGTGTGCAATCCAATTGGAACACACTTGCTATAGATATTTAATTAGAAACAAAGGAAGGATCCTTTGTTCTGAAGTCCACGGCTTATAAACGCCATGTGAAGTGCTCACATGATCTATTCTAGAACCGCTATGATAATATTATGGTTATGGCTGATTTATCACCTCCGCGGTTGTGTTCACAATAGAAGATATGAAAATAATGTTTTACAGTAACGTATGCTCATCGGAGAATTTTATAGTTGGTATGTTTGATGGCATAAACTTGAGGTTTGCGTTGGCAAACAAACAGTCTAGTTTTGCATTTCCTTATAGCTTGCTTATTTATTTAACCCTTTAACCGCTCGCCTTGGATTGGTCCAAGCAATGTTTTCGCGTCCTATTCGCCATTATTATTTTTCCAATGGTTGTTTTATCAATGTTCGTATTTAATTATTTATTATTTTTTTGTTTCGATACAATTTAATTTATTGAACCTCCGTGAATGTGACCGTGGCATCACCGCGGGCCCTAACAGAATACCAGCGCTGCGTTATTTATCTTTTGGCCTTGCACAGATTTTAGTTTTCTTTTTTTTTATTTTCTTATCGAATTCTACTGTATGTGTGAGGTACGAATAAAAGTTTTTTTTTTCTTTCTTTCGTTCAGGGTAAGTACTTTTTTGTGAATCAAATAGATATTTTTATTATATATAACTACTATCTACGTGCTATTCAGGGAATATGCACTTTTAATATCTTATCTATCTTACACCCGCATTTTAATGGAAAGAGCAGTGGTGACCCAGTGCTAACAATCCTGACAAGTTACCAGTTAGTTAGTTAGGTTGCGAGTTTAAACCCGGACTGGGTTACAAAAAACGTTACTTTGTGGAATTTAATAGGTGAAGGGAAATCACCGCGAGGAAACCAAAAATTTGGAGACATGACATCCACCAATCCGCATTAGATCTGTGTGCTGGTTTACGGATCATTTCCTCTCCGATTAGGGTGACTTTTATTGTTCGTCTTGTGTTGTTCTTCTTACGATTGACTAAATGCTTTTGCGAAGCCGTAAAAACGAAAAAAAAAACTTGCATCCTTGTCATTTAAAACTGCACAGCTTCCACAGTTGATCTCAAGCAGCTGCAAACGGCTATTAAAACAAAAGCAAGGCGAGCACTGACAGATGCACTTGTTATTGGGTCTGTGGTCGCATGTTTACTGCAAGGGCAGTCACCTGCGCGGCCTGCGTGTGCGCAAGGACGCGCGCCATTCATAAACGAGTTGGTTTCGACACCGTGTTGCTAGTGGATTGGCTAGTGATCTCAGATATTAGGGCTTATTTAATTGATTTAAATATTTTGTTTTAGAATATGTTTGATCTTTTAGATGGTTCTGGCAATTATGGCACTCATCTAAGACCATTTGTATAATAATAATAATATATCGTTTATTTATAGAATAGGGCACACATACAATAAAGTTTATAAAATAATAAAACAGTTGCTTAATTGCCTGAGCTAAGGTCGAATCTGTGCTTCACGCTAGAAAGGACTTGAAAATAAAATAATAAATTAATATTGAATATGACTATTTATAAAAGCATAGTAAAACTAAATTTAAAGATACAGTGCGTTATATGTTGTGTCTCTACATAAGGTATGCTTAGAAAATCTTGGAAAATAATCTTTTTGAGACAGTTTTTATTCAATTGGTAGATACTTCATTTTATATTTAATCTATTGTACAAAAATAACTTTAAAAAGTATAAAAACTTACATAAATAAAGAATATAATTATATTTATCTCTACTCAATTTAGTTTATAATTCTAAGAAATATAATAGACTTCTTTATCATTGCAAGATTCTTAGAATTTCGCTAGCCATCCTCCAATCAATAAACCTAAATAAATCATAATCCGTCAATTTTATCACCACTGAATGAAATCATTTTGCACGCACTAGTGCAATGAAACTACAAATTAAATAGACAAAAAGGAGTTGTAAGTTCGAATTTCAAATAAATCGTTTCTTTACTCCGAAATGAAGAGCCTTTGGCAAGTGAATGGAGTGTTAGTATGAGTTTTAGTGTTGCCAGTATCCGTAATTCTATTAGTCTGGCTGCACCGTTACCGCTTTCAGTGCGCGTTCTAAAACATTAATCACTTGAAGTTATTGACCATTTTATTAACAGTTTGCATTCCTAGTCTTTTGTCTCTGGTTGTCAGCGATGTTGATTGAAAATGTTCACTTTATGACTTTATGCTGTGTTCCGTTCACGCTTTCCTTTTAAGGTTACGTCTTTAATACTTTTTATTTTAGATAGATTTCCCAGTGTAGACATTTGAAAACACCTTTATAATTTTGATAATTTCATATACCTATATGCAGCTTTCTTACAGAAATTTTAATATTAATGAATAGGCTAGTTGCCGTAAAAAAATTAATTAGTCCGTCTTTTAGATTATTGAATAAATGTGACGTATTTTTTTATTTGTAAATTAAACCAAAAATGACAAAGATTTATAGCCCATTAAAGTAACGTGTAACGTCACGCCGTGCTACATTTTTTTGCACGGGATGACGTCGCACGTAACTTTAATGGTCTATACCTATATTTTTTATTTTTTTTTTAATCGAAAAAAGAAAAATTACGTGTACAATATTTTTTATAATCTAAAATACGGACTAAATAAAATGTAATTATTTAGATCCTGGAAACTACCCTATTATATCAAGATGGCTGAATAAGGTGTTGTCTTTGGGCGAGTCGGTTGATTATTTCTAACTTCAAGTTTGGAAAATAATCTCTTGGACTTTATAAAGTCTTTTACCAAGCATCTAGATAATACCTATAACCAATTAAAAAAAACAAAAAATCAACAATGCATTTTCACACATAACATTCACATTCGCATATTTATTCACGTGCCAAGCAAACTTCAGGTTTGTTTGCACCGACGATGTGTGAACCCATCGCATGCAGAATCGACGCACTGGGGAACGAAATAACTGTGTTTTTACTGGGTCAGGATTACTGCAAACAAGTTTATTTAAACTCGTCTTTAAACCCCACGCGTAATGTTAAATGTCAATGGTACATTTACGAACGAGCCTGTAGTTTAAAATTCGTCCTTAAATAGTGATCTATGTTCGATCCAGCCTGTTTTTCGCTGTTCTTCCCCACATCATCATCATCATCATCATCATCATCAGCCTTTTTAATGTTCCCACTGCTGGGACTCAGGCCTCCTCTCTAGGAGAGGGAATGGATCGTAATCCATCACGCGGGCCCAGTGCGGGTTGGTGAATGTCACATGTCTTCGAATTTTTGGTTCTAGGACATGCCAGTTTCCTCTCGTTGTTTTCCTTCCTCACATACCCCACATATGCTCCTATTGTGTAGTCGCTTAGTGTTAAGCGTTTTGCAAGTCCTAGCTATATTTTTAAGGTGAGAAATCACCTAATGACTTCTCCTGCTTTAGGGCGATGCGGGAGAGCGTGTCAGACTTTTACTGACTAAAACCACACCAATGTTCCTTCTTTGTCTTGCGTTCCAGGACCGCGGGGTTCCATTACGGAAATCAACCCATGGCCCCAATAGGCTTCGGCGACAAAATAGATTGGTACAGAAGACAATCTCATGTACTTCAATTTTTATACCTACGCTTGGTGGACGCACACTAATGAACGTTTGAGCCGGAACTGTTCGACGAGTGGTCCGAGACGCTCCGAGATATCGTGTCCGTGAGCGGTGTCGATGTGTGCGTTGCTCGAGCGCGCTTTGTATGTAGATTGACTTCTGTATCTATCTATTTTGTGCTTCGGCCCTGCTGGGCCCATACAGTTTTACTTCTTCTTCTTCTTTTCGAGTCGATGCTCTCAAACTATACTTTTTCTGACCACTATTTGGCAACCTGTACATCTCTATTGTTTGCCTCGTATAGATCCTGAAGACTGCAGCAAACTCAAACAGTTTTACTGACGTATCTTTAAGGCGCTCGTGGCGCATTTAAACACTACGTGCCTACGACGACTCGGGCTCGTATCGGATGATTATATTACCGGACGGCTGCAAAGTCCTGGCTGAAGGCTTTAAATAATTAAGGCCCTTACCAGTACAGTTAAGCAGACGACCACCTCATAGGTTGACCAGCAAGAAGCCGCTTATAAAAAAAAACTGCGTACGACAAGAAGTCATAGATGGATGGTGTTCTATACGGGCAGTCGAACGAATGGTTCTGAGTGTTTGTTTTCAATTCCAAATGCGGTCACGGACGTTTTCAAAGTATTTATCCTTGTGATGTCAATGTGCCTTGACCGTTATGTTTGCACCTAGAAGCCAAGTAGTTTTATTATATTGTGTGCTCCTTTTTCTCTCTCTTCGAGTCGATGGTAAGGCCCAGTACGTAGTTACATTAACAGCAGCATCGGTGACCCTCATTAAATCTTTCAAAGAGCAAGTTTATGAGCGTTTGAGACACTCCAACGTGGTTATGTTCTGAACAGCCCATTTTACACGTATAAAACCTCATTTCGCCAAATAGTGCTTGCGGAGGCCTACCTGGTTGTGCAGCTATCATGTGCTCCTAAATAATACTACACACACGTGCAGAACTAGGTGTACCTATACCTACACACGATTATTTCCAAGTAAATTCTATTGCAAGGTAGTTTAGCATCTGGCATCTCTATTCACAAGTATTAAAAATATTCATAGACTTTTAGTTAACCAATTACAAAACTATACATTTTGGGAAGAGATCTAAGAGGCACTTGAACTCACTATATTTTTTACTAGCTTTCCACCGCGGCTTCGACCGCGTACCTACTCAAAATATAGCTTAAGTCACTCAGGAATAAAGCAGCTTCCTATTGGTAGTAAAATTTTCGGAATCAGACCAGTCATTCCAAAGATCAAGTCAAACAAAAAAAAACTTTACCTCTTTATAATATAAGTGTAGATAATTTGTTTTGAGGATGGGAAATCACCTAATATTTTCTTCCGCTCTGGGTGAGCGAGAGGGAGTATCAGACTTTAACTGACTAAAACGCGCTTGTGTTCCTTTAGTTGCCCTTTGCGTTCCAGGGCCACGGTGAGTATTTCGAATAATCCAATCCCGCAGCCCTGGAATACTCCCTGTAGCTTTGGAACAATCCCGCAACTTTTATTTTTCTTCCTCTTAGGTCTCTGCTCTCTTCCCATAAATCAAGATCTAAAACTGGCTCATCTCATAATAAAATTACTTGTCATTTGCTGCCTTTATACAACATTATTTTTAGTTTATTAGAAACCTAAATATAATTTGTTCAGAATATGGAACTATAGTTTTTACACCATGTTATATTTTTTCCCAAAAATCACAGGTCATAGCGGGCATTAGACGCCAGCAAACAGATAGGTGCAAGTGCAAAACAACACCCCTGTATATTTGCTGACATAACAATCATATAACTTTATGATTTTTCATGATACAGTTATGAAATTTTGTAAGTACATAGATTCTTTACCTACATATAAATACTAGACACGTATTTCGGTTTTCGCATTATATATTAAAACTAATGTTGTATAGGAACCCACCTTCCCATATACCTATTCTAATTCTAGGCAACGACCTCCAAAGTAGTATAAGAACTATATATTATGTGTTTTTATTAAATCTAAAGCACCTAACTAGCAAAAAACGAAGCTCATACATACATAAACAACTAACCTCTACATGTGTATGCTCTAATCTAAATTTGATAGATGCGCTCGCGCAAGTCTCCCATTTATTTGGGCTGCCAGTACTCATAGCTTCACCGAGTTATGTACCGTTCAAATAGTGGTCGAAACCAAATAACCGCTAGCCATTAGCGAAGGCAGACAAAACGCTGCGCCCGCGCATAGTTATATGAGAATATTCATTATTACATTACTAGAAAATTGTAAAATGGAGATTATGCTAAAGTATTTTTCTATAAAATGTAATTAGCTTTTTTGCCAAAGAAAAGATGGATGTTATTGATATTATTATTTGATATAAATGATGATGACGATGATTGTCTATTTGTAAAAAAAACCGAACATAAATAATGGAAAACGTACCCCGGAAGTTAGATAGCAATAACCAAACGTCTAGCAAAAGAAAAAGTAACTATAAAGAAGATGTTTTGCATGATTTATTATGTCAATTTATTAATTTCGTATAAACTTGACTAATATTAATAGGTACACGGTGAACTTTCTAGTGTTTTAAATACGAGATAACACATAGTAAGTTATGACAAAGAGATTTATGTCTAAATTAGAAAGAAGACTTCCTCAAACTTGTTATAAAAATAATAAAATCAAAAGGAACTAAACAAACGTCAAATGAAGCTATTTATGTAGTAGAAACATCAATAAATATTATGTTTGATATGATCCTATTTGTCATTAACTTATATAACATCGTTTGATATAAAGCGTTATATCAATTAGCATGCAAATATATTCATAGCATTATCATATTTAAATGCCTACCTACTTTCGTTACAACATAGTATGAAACACAGATGCATACGTTAAGTTCGAATTAGTTATATTAATTGCTTAATTAAATCGTTTGTGTGACAATAAATAGCAGATTGGAATGTGTGAAATTTTATGGATTTTGCAATATTTTTATGATCTAATGAATATAAAATGACTAACTTCTGTCAGCGGCTTCGCTCTCTGAAAGCAAGTTTCTCTATTCAAACTTTGGAACCTCATGAATATTTTTCTTTTCGCGGTGGGAAAATCATCTAATGGCAACCCCCGCTCTTGGGCGGAGCGGGAGATAGTGTCAGACTTTTACCGACTAAAAACCCACTCCTGTTCCTTCGTTGCCTTTCGTACAGGGGCTGAGCTATCTTTCTTAACTAACCCTGGCCCCGGCTTCGACCCAGTTGGGCCCCTGCGGTTGCTGTTACCCCATGAATATTGGAAATTCCTTATTCTTTTGCTGTCAGAAAAAGAATTTCAGTGCAAAACTCAGCGTTCTAGGTCCAAGGGTTTGGGATACTAGGCGTTGTTGATTCAATGACTGAGTCAGGACTGTTCCTGAACTTGTAAACAACAACTTGTAATTGAAATACACATTTCGATTAGAAAATTAAGGTACAGTCTTATTTCAAACACTAAAATTTTACTTAAATGCAGTTAGTTACATTGTCTGTTTTTTTAAGAAATTAGTTCTCCTAATTGTAGACAATATAATGCGGGAATCTTTTATCATTTCTGTGGAATCGACGAACTACACTTACTGGTAACGCAATCAAGGTTTATCAGTATTTATAAAAATAGGTATCTATTTAATTTTTATTAAATAATAAAAAAATATGTTCAGTAAAACTTATTTAAAAAAAAATAGCTGATACTGATTCAATAGCCGATTCTGAACATGAACACGAACATTATGGATGTGAAGTATCTAGTGTTCATGCCTTCGACCAAGGAACAGAAAAAAGGTTTCCTATTCCGTGCTTACTTTAGTACTTTTTTAATTATTTTCACAATAAAGCATTGCAATGTGAGCCACCACTTAGATGTTAAAAGAAATGCTCGTATTAGTAGCTGTGTGTGCGCGCCACCGACACGAATCCCCTCACATCATGTCTTTGGGACCGAGCAGCATTTTAATAGGTAATTGCAGGATGCGCAGGTTTATTTTTTTAGTATCAGAATGGTAAAGTTCCTTTTAACAAATACAATTAAATAATGAATAGACAGATAAATTACTTGTTTATTATGTAGCAACATTGTAACATAACTCTTTTATCTGTATTTTATTAGGGTTTGGAAGTATGTAGATTGTTCTTACCTGGGTTTGAACCCGCGATCTCGTAAGTCTGGGCTGTTACCACTGCGCTAGCAATGCTCTATCAACTTATTCGTCTAGCTATAATACTCCACCTGTTTAGGTAGTTAACTAAACGTAAATAATCTTGATTTATGACTTTTTATTTAAAATAAATCGTACAAAAGACGTACAGAGATTATTTAAATTTAGTTAATAACCTGACATCGGTTTAGGTAAATACCTAATTGTAAACATTTTTAGATAAAATTTTGGGTTTGAGTCATCAGGTGGCTAAATATTGGTCGGACAAAATTTGAGTCAAATCGACACGAGAAGAAAAACAAAAAAAATTTTTAGACAATATTATAGATAAAAAACATGTTAAGATTGTGTACATTTATTTAGTTAAACAGTTGGAGTATAGTAGAGGATGATTGATGAGGATGATGATGGTACAGATCACAGCTTCAGATAGCTAAAATGTGATGAACAACACATAGTTATTTAAAAAGTTCTTTAAATCACAGTTCATATTTCCTCCCCAACTAATTAGTACAGTGATAATGAAGTTACGACAACTACGAGCACGGATGTCGACTACGAGTACGTGCGATTTGCGATTAAGTGATAGTACGGGAACAATCGCTGGCATGCCGTTACAGGTTGAATGACCATCCGCGTGCCACTGACGACTTGTCCACACCTCGCCACCGCATCATGTAATCGCATCCTTACTTACGATAATCGACGCTTATACATATGAACAACTAGCTGTCCGCCCGCGACTTCGTCCGCGTGTACTTCAGTTATCGCACTCTAAACGTGTTTTCCCGTAGGAATAAGATGTTTTTCCGGGATAAAAAGTAGCCTATGTTCTTTTCCATGTCAAAGACTATATGCATGCCAAATTTCATCCAAATCCGTTCAGCCGTTTTTGCGTGATTAAGTAACAAACATCCAAAAACCCACACTTTCACATTTATAATATTAGTTAGGATTATAACAACGCTAGCTTTTTCCTACAGCCTCATCTGCGTGGTCGTCGAAAATTCCTCCCACCCATACGAACAAGCCTTTTTGGGAACACAATTATTGTGCGCACAGCCAAGGTGTGAAATTCCCTGCCGGAGTCTGTGTTTTCTGATAGCTACAACTTAGGGGTCTTCAAGTCAAAAGTGAATGGGTTACTTCTAGGCAAGCGTGCTCCATCGTCGACCACATCCTCGCTTACCATCAGGTGAGATGGTGGCCAAACGCGAGCCTATCAATAATATTTAAAAAAAAATACGTAGCGGGAATGTATTGCAGAGATGAAAAGTAATGATTCCACATATTGTCCAGTTATGACATACGCGACATAATTTGTTCCAGTGTTTGATGAAGTAGTTGTGAACTAGTGGTAATGAATACTAAGTAAGGTCGTCAACCACGTATATTAGTTTGTATTGACACACACTCGAGCTTGGTAAGAGTACGACGGACGGACCAAACTTACGCTGTGTCAACCTGTCAACACTATAAAATATAGTGCCACGTGCCACGTACTGCCCCACATGAATCCGTAGAAGTTTTTAGTTGTGCGGGTATCACATAAAATGTACGAAATCGATATAGATAACTTTTATACATTAAAATTATGTGCAACTTGATATATTACAAGACTTAGACTTTGTTTCATCGCAATTGGTTGACTATATCGAAAGATATTAAATTGCTACATTCATTGACTGTTAGGTGGTACGAAGTTCGCCGGGTCAGCTAGTATAGCATTATTTGAAAGGTGTTGGATTTTATATTTTAACTAAGCTTCTGCTAGCGGCTTCATCCGCGTGAAAGTAGAAAATTATCCCAAGCAAACAATCCTGGGATACAAAAATTATCCCAAGCCAACAATCCTGGGCTACAAAAATTATCCCAAGCCAACAATCCTGGGCTACAAAAATTATCCCAAGCCAACAATCCTGGGCTACAAAAATTATCCCAAGCCAACAATCCTGGGCTACAAAAATTATCCCAAGCCAACAATCCTGGGCTACAAAAATTATCCCAAGCAAACAATCCTGGGCTACAAAAATTATCCCAAGCCAACAATCCTGGGCTAAGTACAAAAATTATCCCAAGCAAACAATCCTGGGCTACAAAAATTATCCCAAGGAAACAATCCTGGGCTACAAAAATTATCCCAAGCCAACAATCCTGGGCTAAGTACAAAAATTATCCCAAGCAGACAATTCTGGGCTACAAAAATTATCCCAAGCAAACAATCCTGGGCTACAAAAATTATCCCAAGCAAACAATCCTGGGCTACAAAAATTATCCCAAGCAAATAATCCTGGGCTACAAAAATTATCCCAAGCCAACAATCCTGGGTTACAAAAATTATCCCAAGCCAACAATCCTGGGCTACAAAAATTCTATGTCACGATATGGTATACCCATGTGCCTTTAATCCAAATCCGGTCAGCCGTTTTTTCACATATAATATAGGTACAAACTTACGACTTCAATATTTTTTACTACCTAACTATATTTATTGAGGACGAGTGAGGAGAACCAACTTAATGGACCAGGGAAGGAAGAAGAAGAAGATATTTATTACTAGCTGTACGCGGTTTCACCCGTGTCCTTGTTCCTGCTCCGTTTCCGTGTGTTATAAAGTTTCGTGGAAGACTGTAGGCCATATAGGCCATGACAAACAGGCTATCCAGCAATAACAGGATTTTTCAATTTAAACAAAAAAAAATTGTTTCTTTTTAGGTTCAATTTTTTTTTCTTTGTATTCGCGCGTTCTACCAAACCAACAAACATCGTAGCGTTATATATATTATGTACTAGCTTTGGCCCGCGACTTCACCCGCGTACATAAAATATGGACTAATTATGTCACTCAGGAATAAAGCAGCTTTCTATTATACATTTTAGAAATCAAACCAGTCCTTGCAGAAATTTACTTCCTGCAAATAAAAAAACAAACTTTACCTCTTTATTAATATTTATGTAAATCAAACAATTCAATAAACATTATTATTATTATTATTGTTTATTATTTATAATATTAGTGTAGATAATAATTTAAGTACCTACCTAATAATAGTATGATTTTTGTTTACTCATAAAAATCTTTAGCACGAAACCATATACTTTTTACCACGTTTCTGATGCGCCTGATCCAATCTAGAATTACGTAACCTACCCCCACACAATTGCTTAACGGAAATTGTCGCAACGAAAGCGATTTTCATTAAATACCTACCTTTTTTTTTTTTTTTTTTTTTTATGGTGGGAAAAAATCATGCATTGACATCCCCCGCCCTTGGGCGGAGCGGGAGATAGTATCAGACTCTTACTGACTAAAAGACCCACCCCGTTCCTTCTAGCCTTCATACCGGGGCTCGAGCGCCCTTTCGGATAACCCTGGCCCCAGTAGGCTTCGACCCGGCTGGGCCCCTGCTGTTGCTGACAACTCCTTGAGGCGCGCGGGAACAGTGCGCGCCGTCGACGACTTGGGCTTGGTCCGGACAGTTACCGGACGGCTGGACGGTGAGCTACCCATTGCTCACCGTCCGCAAGCCCGCGTCTACGTTGGCCGGAAATCGGGATCAGAATCCCGGCGACGGCGGCGGCGATAACGCCGTTGCCTGATGCGTTCGGCCTCCTCCTTTGCGAGCATTACTGCTTCGCAGAAGTCGGCGACCGCCTGCCACTCCTCCTCGCTCCGGACCATGGCCTCAACCAAGGCCCGGCGCGAGAGGTCTCCGCCGCCGATCGCCCCCACGAGGGCACGGCGATGCTCCGCCCATTCAATAAATACCTCAAATCTTAGCTCACAAAAGACAACAAAGGATGATGTCTCAATCTTATTCAACTCGAATTGGTTCACAATATAACGTGAAGCTTCGTTCGACGTTTACGTGTCGAGGTCACTTCATTGTTCAAGTTATTATTATAGGCATTATGTGATCGTACCTTGGTGTGTTCTTCTGTTGAATTTACAATTTAATATGTATCCTGTTTGAATCATTCATGTTTGGGTACGATTTGTCTCATTTTTTTTTTTTTATCATTTATGTATTACCACCGGGTGGGATCTCTATCAAGCGCTGGTTTTAAATATCAAATCAAAAAAAATATTGTGGCATAATAATAATAATATGTGGTCACTTCAACTTTGATAGTTCTTGCAAACTAGGTAAACACACGTAATAACAACTCTTCCAAGTGTGTTTGTTGTGTTGTTTTCATAGATCTTAAACCGATTTTTCTTTATTTTTTGAGTATTGATAGACTCGCTCTTGACTTATTATATTACTAGATAGTAAACGACAATGTGATCGACGATAGAGCACGCGTGCCCATCGCTGGAATCGCTTGCATGTTTGACACTTAGGTTGGGAATTCCATGGCTATGGGAATTCCACACCTTGTACGCACAATAAATGTGTTTTCAAAACATTTTGTGCGTATGCCCAATTTAAAATTGTATTACCACATGTAAATGGATTTTAACCTTTCAGGTACCGTCAATTTGAGACACAATAGTAAGACAATAGATGCGCGAGCGCCGGCGTTCGCTTGGGGTTTAATGAATAAATGTAGTTTCTACAAACTGAGCGTATTTTTCCATATTCCTAGTCATTTCCTCTACTTAAATCAATTTAATAGAATGTTATAGTTTACTATATTCAGGAAATCGAGACATTCTCTCGGTCTCAAAGAATCACCCTCGGATCACCAGTTGCCGCGTCCGACCGCGACTCACAAATTATATTTACAAAGCACGTGTCGAGTACCGAGTTATTAGTGCGTAGGCGCAGCTAGCGTACAGTTTAGATCTGAAGTATGGCGCTCGTAAACCCGGCACATTATCGTTACAGCCAGCTTACACAATGCCGACATCGCTCTTTACAACCCGCTGTTGGATCACCTTGTATGGCTAAACGTTTTGCGAGATACGATAAATACGTTATGCCGATGGCGGTCTTCTTCCTCGTGTTTTATCGGATGGTAATCGCAGAATCTGTTCCAAAAATTGAAATTGAAATGTCTGTTCGTTTCGGCTGATCTACGAAACGACTGGACACTGGACGGGACACATTGCCAGATAGCTTATGTTACAAATAGTTAATGTAGAATTTTTATTTTATAAATTACCGCATGTCATATACTTATTATGAAATGGCGATACCTAAATTTTATTTTCCGGGTGAATGTTTCCATGAGATAATTTTCTACTATCACGGAGATGAATCTGCTGACTTAATATAAAAACTTAACTTTCTGCTTCACCGTTTCTTCATTTAAACTTTTGACTATAGCAAATCTCTATTTATTTTTTACGTTTTGTGTGTTAAACCAACATACTTTCTTTTCTTTCTTTCCCATTATATCCTCTATACACAAAAAGGGTGTACAAAGTTTTCTCATTCCATTTACTAGTTTATCTACAAGATTCCATTACAAGCCACACATGCTGACATCGCTCCCCACTTCCGCAGATCATTTGCTGCTGCCACCCGATGCATCGTAATGAGCTCGGCACTCCCATGGCTCCGGTTCCAAGTACGAGACAATGGGTGTCGGGCTCGGGGGGTATCGCGCCGACATAATTATTGTGATGCCTAAGCGTCACCACTCCGTTATTTGTGAGAGAATAGCTGACTCTTGTGAATGTTTGTTGTCGATTGTTTTTAGATTAGTCATGGATCTTGGGTCTTCTTTAGTGCTTGACTACGATCACAATATAGAATAGAATAGAATAACTTTTATTCGGTACAGACACAGCACAACGGTTACATACACAAAGTAAACATGAATAAAAGTACAAAGTACGCCGAGCGTGCCCGCACCGTACATGTACAATGACGCGTGAGATTGACAGGCCTGTTGTGTGTCCAGGCATGTTACTTTTACTATAAAACAAGTGTAAACAATTGTTGGTGAACCGATAAATAAATAAATTAGTCACACTAGTTACAATCGCACTCATCACTAGTAGCTTTCATCATCATCATTTCAGGCGATATACGTCCGCCGTTACACATAGGCCTCCCTCAAGTGTGTCTACAATTAACGATCCTGTGTGTCTCGCATCCGTCGGATTCCCACAACCTTCACCAGGTCATCGCGATCGGTCCACTTTGTAGGAGGCCTTCCAACGCTGCGTCTTCCGGTACGCGATCACCACTCCAGAACCTTTCGGCCCTAACGACGATCTGTTCTGCGAGCAATGTGCCCTGCCCATTGGCACTTAACTTTGGTTCTCCTGCGGATAACTTCATTCCGGAAACTCCGAGCATAGCCCTTTGGGTGACTTTAATCCGATGGATGCGAGACGCACAGGACCGTTCATTCTGACGACACTTGGGGGAGGCCTATGTCCAACGGTGGACGTCTTTCAGCTGAAATAATGACGATGATGATAGTTATAGCGATCGTAACTAGTGTGATCGTAGTCAAGCACTCTAAGTTATTTATTTAAAAAAGAAGACCCAAGATTCTATTTTATGTATATGATTTATTTTGTGGGTACCTGTGTTGACTGACACTATTTTTTTTTACTTTCTTTCTTTAACATACCAACGACATTTGCGCAGAATATTATTATATTACTACTGTCTGTCACGACCTCCACCGTCCACCGCACGTCCACCGTATTGGACGTGATTTATAACATCATTTCATGGCGTATTTGCGACGCGCCGACCGCTTCAGGAAGTCACAATTACTATAAGATCGATGGCCACCACCGAACTGGTTTAGTTTAGAAAGCTATTTAGCAGCCATACGCTAAGTGCCGGAAAATAAGAATATAATCATTGAACTTATTTATAAGGGATATTACCTAATACCTACGTAGAAAGTCGATCGTTTATGGAATTTTTTAAGCCAGAGTTTGGAAAACGTGAATGCGGCCTTGCGGATGGCGGAGTCATGAGTAGCACTCCTTCCTCCCGTCTTACACTCCCTCCCGCTTTAACTAGAGCGGGATAAGTCATTTGATGGCGGAGTTTCCACTTAAAAAAATAGACGGACGACAAGGTGATCCATATTCCGTATTCCGTACCTAGGTCAGCACGTGTTTAGGTACAGAATCCTAAAAAAGAAAAGCCTTTTTCATTTTTTTTATATTTACCAGTTGTATCACAGTGCGTTCCTTCCTTCCACTATTCTCTGTCCTTACCTACATTTGGCCAATCCTTCATGTCGGAGTCCCACTCGGCACACCCTCTTTCTTCTTCTGGGCCTATCACGACAATGGTTTCTGTCGTATCGTCTCGTATTGTCCACTTCTCAAAATGTCAACCGGTCGCAAAATGTCCACTTCTCATAATGTCAATTTCTCAAAATATCGATTTCGAACATAGTGAGAAGTGGACATTTTGCGATTCGATCGGTTAACATTTTGCAAAGTGGACAATATGAGCCGATACGGTTTCTCGTATCGTCTCGTATTGTTTTGATCTACGTCAGTTATATTCATCACTCATTACATACCTACATTCATTTATCCATCTTATAATAATAATTAAATTCATCTAGGTTGTATCATAAAAGCAAGACTTGCAACATGCCAACAGCCAATAGGTATATGGTTTATCGGGTCCGTACCCGAGGTACAAATTAGCATTTCAATCATTCAAAGACATTGTGCAGTACAGGTCACATTAAACAACCCATAACGACATAATTGCATTGCTGTAAACGACGAAATACTCGAACTTGAGTAATTTCATTTCAATTCCTTAATTGTAAATTTTATCACGCTTCAATTTTATTGTTTTGTAGTTACATTAGAAGACGAGGCATTAAATTGTAGCCACACAGGATCACGACTCATGAATTAAACTGTTTCGAAAGACTTAAATATTTGAAAGGATAACAATACTTTATTAATTTTTTATTTATATCAATCAACATTGGATCATAGAATTACATTGAAATAATTATTATAATTATGATTAATGAAATACATTTGAACTAAAAGTCAAGCATATACGACACAAAAATTAAATAATAATAATAATAGAATTTAATAAATAATTAAAATTAAAATAATATTTGAAAATTTTTGAGTACGTGAACCATGCAACAGTGATTCAGGTACTGACAGTCGACACTTTCGGCAAGGCGTTCAGTATTGCGACTGGCACACACCCTACGCACCAAGGGATGTGCACTGTGACAATACGTTTTTCCGAAATACTTATGCGAACTACTTAATTATTATTATTATTATTATTATATATCTTTATTGCACACCTTAACTTACTAAAGAATAATAATGTTAATTAACGAAAAAAAAATCTATTCTACGATATAAAATAATAATTTTGCAAATTGGTTCATATATGACGTAGTACTGAGCTAACAAACAAAAACGGATTTGAGAACCTTGTGGTTTTTTGGAGTCAGTTAAAAAAAGCACTAGGACCGTTCCTTTTTCTTCATTATTCTCATATGAAGCCTTTTAAAAAGCAGTTTTAGCTAAGTTTCGAACATTTTGCCGACAAACAGTACTAATTTACTTATGTATACTTAGACACCAGGCTTCTTTTTAGGTTTCTAATGATGCCAAAAAATATCTAGTCAAAATTGATGAGATGCATATTTTTTAAACTGCTGACTCATTAGAGGATAATTCAAAATACAAATCAAATTGAATGTTGAGCAAATAAAGCATTGAGATTATATTGAAAGATGATTTCTAGAACAACCAAATACTTAAGTAAGGTAAAACCAAATAGAAACTTGAATAAATACTCCGAAGTTGAAAATTAAATGTATTTTTTGGATTTCAAACGGTTGCTTTTCGGAGAGTGTGCGTCAGAATTGTATAACCTAATCCCGCCAAGCCCGTTCCATCTTCGGACTACCAGACGTACGGCGATGCGCCATCGGTACACGTTGGACACTTGGACATCCCACCCATACGCACAAAACCTTTTGGCACAAATTGTTTGTACATACAGCTAAGAAGTGGAATTCCCTGCCGAAGTTTGTGTCTCCAGATAGCTACTTAGAGGTCTTTAGGTCAAGGGTGAATAAGTTATTTCTAGGCAAGCGCGCTCCATCGCCAACGACATCATCGCTTTCCATTAGGTGAGATAGAGGTGAGCCTATCAACAGTAAAAAAGCATAAGCATAATGCACCCGCAGTTAATGTTTTTTTTACGGTCAAGGGCTCTCTCTAGCAACGGCCATAGCCACAATCGGGTCCAGTGCTGTTTGGTGGACTTTGGTAGGTCTCCGCTAGCGCATTATTCCACGACAATATCAAGATTTGAGTATGCAAACTTGAACATTCAACATTTTTCCATTTGAAAACCGTAGATAATTTTGCAATAAAAACTGTAAAAGCACACACCTACAGAGAATACCGTTGCTGTAACCGCAGCACACACGATTCTTCAGAACCCGGGACTCGTCTAGATATTCGTTATGCATACGTAACTGTCTACCGAGACACCGATCGGAGACTATCGGTAATCGTCCACCGCATTGACTCGCCTCACTATACAGTAGTCTAAACATAAGCATCAAACCGCAGTAGCGATGAAATATCATTCTATTTTTTGTTTGATATATATCTGTCAATAAATCACATTTTCTAATCATTTCAATAGACGTATCGTTCGAATCATACATATCCGTGGTTCGAATGCATTTTAGGGGTCCGCTTTATGTACCACCCATCGATTTATTGCGTATCTTATGTGAGCTTTTAACGATACGGCCACCCATTGTTACACCCTATTCATTTTAAATTCCTACTGTAAATTTTTGTGGTGTGCAATAAAGTAGGTACTATATCATTTTTGTCTGATTGGTTGTTGTGGGATTATTCAAAATAGTTACCCTGAAAACCCATATGGGGTTTTAGTCAGTAAAAGTGACTCTCCTTGCAGCGAAGCTGACGGTTCTTTCAGAAAACAATTGGGATACCGTTTCGATTCTCCGATTCCTTTGTTCTGATCATGTGACTGAGCGTTGAGTTGAGGTCAGAACAAGGAATCGGAGACGTGGTCAACTCGAGGCGTTCGATGCAAGAGAATCGAAACGAAACAGTTGTAACTTGGCTAGGGGACAGAGATTGCTTCAGCTTCAGACGAAGAAGGTGAAAAAATTCAATAGGAAAACATCGATAAGATAGCCACAAGACTATTTGCAATACAAATAACAAAAATAAAATAGTCGATAAAAAGTAATCTCTAGTAATTAGATGTATCTGTACAATTCCGACTAAGTTTTCAGTCTTCTATTATTCTTAATTTAATTAACATTTGACCGAGTCATCGCTTTCAAACTTCTATCTAAATTGACTTTCTCAAGAGGTTTTGAGATCGGTTCAGTCAACCGATCATTTTCATTACTATGCTTGTTTGATAATGAGAAGGAAAATAGACGATATATTTAGGTACTTTGAACAAAGTAAATATTGTCATTTCAATTTTGCGTGACAGGTCGTCGAGGAATTCTTGGCTGTTCTATGAGTGAAAAGAAGAAACAATATGGTTGGTGTTTAAAAGCATAATAATATGCATATTAACATATGCTTAAACACATCACACATCATTTATATTAAACTAGATTTTGCTAGTGGCTTCGCCCGCGTAGTAAAATAGATTTCTCCATACAAACTTTGGTCCCCCGTTTCTTCCTCTTTCTTTTATCCTTTGTGTGGAGTGATTATTGAATGGGTAAATATTGAATCGTAATATTAAGACATTCAGAGATATTAAATTGATAATGATGAATATTTGCATGAGGCCTATTTCGTAAATATAATTACAAGCAACAGGAAATTACTAAACGATCAATTAAAAGATAAACGCTTGAAGATGTATACTACTACCACAGAGAATACTATTACGCCAAGAATTAAAATTACCTACTATTATTATTATATTATATTGATGTGGGAAATCACCAAACAACTTTAATCGCTCTGAAAAAAAAAAATTGATACTCCCTCCCGCTGCTGTGTGGAGCGAGCGTGCGTCGGAGTGTAAGACTTTTACTGGCTAAAACACACATCTGTGTTTTTTTCAGTTGCCCATTGCGTTCCAAGACCGCGGTAACTTTTTCAAACCATTCCACAACTCAGACTTTTAATGCCCTACCCTATTATCGATATTTTAAATTCTAAAGCAGATGCCAGATGCAATTAAAACTGTGTCGAATGACTAAGATACTGTACTGACTGTTAAAAATAAAATGATCATGAATTACGGTCAATCATTTTATTTTTACAGTCCAATATTACTTTCAAGATTAAATTAAGATTAATGTCATAAATTAAATTAAGAGTCATCGATCACACGCTAATTTAGAAACAAAAAAAAGACTGATGGAAGTAGAAAGTAGATCACAAATCTAGATCATTTAAAACACTGAAAGTCTTTGAAAAAATCTAGAATTTAAATAACGCACTAGTGTAGAAAGAAAGGAATCTTGACACCTATTGTGTACGCCTCGTTAATCACACAAGTATTGTAATGCGATATGAAATCTTTTTCACTGGGTAAGTCGTTTTCTAGTCGGTAGAGATTTACCACACTTTTCTATATACCTCGTAAACGTCCGCAAAAAATCTGTAGACAGTCATCTACTTCAAAAGTATCTCCAAAAATTACACCAAATAGTAAAGCGACACGAAATAGTACGAGCTCAACTTTGAGTTAAGCTCGCCTATGTACATGAACTCTGATATCCACATATTTTGTTATTTATCATAGTGACACAATAAAGAATTAAAGAAAGCTAGAACTACATTAGACCGATGCACACGGGAACCACGCCTGATTTGTTCGTTGAACGACGTCGCGTGGCGTGGATCTAGTGTAGCTCTACTGGCTCTACAAGTCTAGTTTCCATGTAAAATGTTATATGAAGACCGACGCGCCCCGTCCAGCGTACGTGGCACACGTGTGCGCAGTGTAGTTCTAACTTAAGTCATGAATTAAAATCATAACCGTGGCATAACTGCACTCTATAACTCAAGTAACAGATGTCAAGGAAAACACAGCCAGGCTGAAGTGAGAGTGGGCTGACCACGTCGCACAAATGCACCATATGTGCGATCGTCACTCACTGGACGCCTGACGATTCAACAGCGATTAAGGTGACGTGACGATCTGCTTATTTATTTATTTATTTATTTAAAGCTTTATGCACAAAAAAACTGTACAAAGGCGGACTTAATGCCTTAGGCATTATCTACCAGTCGACCTTAGGGTGGTGCAGAAACAAAACATGGCAGGTGCAACTTAATAAATAGACAAAACAGAAGAGAAACAAATATATACAATAGTAAATACATACTTAGATACATACATATAAAAAAAAAAAAAAAAACAATGCTGTTGTGAAAAAACAAATCCAACCAATTAGCGCGGTGATGATTCTACCAACATCTTGCGAATATGCTCACGTGCCTTCACCTTAAAAGAAAATCGGCTTGTTGCCATCCTGATATTCAGAGGGAGCGCATTCCAAAGAGATATCGCCTGGACGAAAAAGGAAGAGTGGATAAGCCCAGAGCGGTGTGAGGGACATCGTAGAAGACGATTATTAGTAGACCGAAGATTTTTACTGTGCCCAGAGCAAAGAAATTGAAGTTCTGAAATCAGATAAGAAGGGGAAGAAGGATTATCAAGAAAAGAGAATAGAGTAGTCAAGGCCCTTAGCGCTCTGCGCTGACGAATGGGTAACCATTTTAAAAGCAAACGATGCTCGGATACATGATCGTACTTACGGAGGTTGAAGACAAATCGAATGCAGTTATTCAGAAGACGGTCAAGTTTATTGAGAAGATCTGCATTCAGGTCATAGTAGCACACATCAGCATAGTCGATTATGGGAAAGATTAGGGATTGTACAAGCATTGCCTTTATGTGAGCTGGGAGAAGATTCTTCAGACGATAGAGAGACCGTAACGTTCCAGTGACTTTTTGACTGACATTTGCGATCTGCTTCCGCCAATCCAGACAAGCATCAACATACAGACCAAGATCCTTCACCTCAGAGCCAAACGGGATCACCGTATTGTTGAAGATTACGGGTGGTACGGTTAGTCCATCTAGCTTTCTTAGACTATGGGGGCTCCCAACTATAATAGCCTGACACTTCGTGGGATTAACCGCCACTCCGAATCTGTCAGACCAGTTTTGAATCACCTGTAAATCCCGGTTTAGCTCCTCGATCGCTTATGTTCGCGAGGCTAAATTAACCAGAGATCGGCCTGGTCTTAAAAGAAGGGGGATGAGGGCTTTGACTGGCTATGAGACACAACATAGCTTAATAAAGATAAAATACGGCATTTTGTGGGACCATTCTGCTAGATCCCTTTGAGATCGATGAACCGACCGATGCGAAAGATTAAATATGTCATCGTGGCATGGCAGACAAAATTCACTGGCCGATCTGAGATGACATGTCCCGGTGAATCGTCTAAAAATGCATCCGATCTTCATCCTGTTACCATTTCCAGTAACCTGTTGAAGAAACCCACTTCAAAACAAGTAGGTAATTAAAGTATCATTGTTTCCAAAGCAAATGACAGTTACTTATGCCACAACTCATTGAAACGACATTTTCTCGTCAATGACATACTTTCTACATAAATGGTATATAAAGTACATGCTCAGTTGAGATGGAAAGCTCAAACAGGCTTCACAAATAGCCAACGGCAAAACCTTGAATGATGAGTTTATTAGTGAAGAAAGTATCGCTTAGGGCGTCTCTTGATATAAAAGAATTGGTTAACTTAAAGCTCTTTTGATGTACGATCAGTCATCTAAGTCAAGCAGATGTAGGTACTTATAAATTAAGCGATCATCTATACAATTATAATATTATAAAGCTGAAGAGTTTGTTCGTTGGTATAATAATAATTGTTTGGATAATATCACGCTACGACCAAACGGAGCGGAGCAGTAACCAAAGACGCGGGTGAAACCAAAAAGGAGTTCAGTTTATTTATCCTTTCGAATGCCGTAATTAGGGACACAATAGAAAATAATGAGAGAACGAACGCCGACGTTCGCTTGGGGTTTAATGAATTAATTACATTATAGCGAAAAAACAGAAATCATTTTCATAAATTATTTCAAAATTGATGAAGAAAAGATACTTACACCAAATACCGAAGCCATAGAACAACCAAACGCAGATATAGGTTTAATTAATAACACAAAAACAAACATCGCAACACCTGCAGAGATTAACACAGAAAAAGCGGAATTTATCTCTGAATTCCAGTAAAAAAGATACAAATTAATAGCGATTTGCAACGGCCATCATAAATCCGAAGAGCCGTGTAAAGCAGCTAATTGCGATAGATTAATGAGAGAGATAAAACGTTTGGCAAATCTGTCGATGGATCTGCCCAGACGCAATTTATCGCCAATTAAATTTGCATATTCCATTCAGGATCGCCTGCCTTTGTAATATAACCTTATTTGGAAAGGTTTGTAAGGAAATTGTTAGAGATACGACTGGCTATTGTATAATTTCTTGTGCAGTTACAATAATTGATTTTCTTACACTTTCATGTATCTTGTGTTGTGTCCAATAAATAAAGCTCTGGCTTGCTTTCTTCGGTTTCATTTTATTGAGCCTTATTTGGGTACTCTGTCTAGTTTCTGCTTTCTCCACAACGATTCTCTTCTTATTAAATCATTATCTTATTTACTTTAGCATTGAATATGTGTCTGTATTACTTTTCTATTTGATTGTTGCAATTACCATATTCTGTTTCTGCACTACCCTAAAAATCGACTGGTTGATCTATGGCATTACGTCTGCCTTTGTTTGTACCAGCATTTCTTACTAGTGTTTAAAGTTTTGATAAATAAAATTTATAAGTTTTAAATTCTTATCTAACCCTTATTAGGTATTTCCTCTATGTTTTCTGCTTTCACAATATCTACTTAATCTCTAATGATTCATCTATCAAATCCATCATCTGTAACATTTCATATTCCTTATATTATTATTTTATTTTATTAACGATCTCATTTCTCTATTACCTAACTTTTCCTTTCTCATCATACAGCCGCTACTCTCACGTAAAGATGTGCTGACATCATTATCTTCCTCCTTACGTCATTGATATCAACGAATCTATCAAATTATCCACGATCGAACAATTTCCTCACGTGTGAAAAGTATACTTGCGCGGGTACACTTGCGTGCAAGACCACTTGTCTCCAATACTTAAACTGGGTCGACACTCGAGCACTTTCCCAGAGCTACACTATACTCGCACTTTAACGCTTCCAATACTTTTACGTTTATAATAACATAGACAATTAACGTATCTATGTGTATCTTTTACAAGACTTTTTACAAAGCCTTGTAAAAGATACACATAGATACGTAAATAATGAGCATATTTTCAAGGTATGAGAAACTTTGATCTTTGAGTTGTCTATGCATGTTGACAATGCGTGAAATGGCGTGCTCGTTATAATTAGCTGGCTGAATCCTATTTAATAGTCGTCAATGGTTTATTAACCCCCCTGGGGTCAAAAATAACTCGGGAGTCAGGGCTAATTATTTAAAATATTTAAAAATAAAACTATAATCTTTACTTCTATGGGTTTGTATTTTTGTTTGTAATAGATAAACTCAAAAATTGATCCAGTCAATTTAATAAAAATCTTTCAGCAGTAAAATGTTGCTTTAATTATTACTGAGTGACATATTATGCTATAGGTATATTTTATAATTTGACGCCGACGAAGCCATTGGCAAAAGCTGGTGATGTATATGCTAAAAAAAAGAATAATCAAAACTCTTATCTAATTAAAACTTACTAAAAACAATCTCAAACGTCGAAAAACTTCGTCGGTATCTTAGTTTGATTGGTAATTATGTCCAAAACAAAATCAGAATTTTAAAGAACCTTTCGGAAATACCACCGTACAAGTAAAACTATTTCAAAATTAACCTATTACTATTAATTTATTTCATAGTAATAACTCATCAAATTGAAGTTACCACAGTGCATAAATCTTACTAAATAATAGGCTGCATAACCGATAGCTGCCGCATTCCTCGCAAAACTGTAGGAAGGACTGATGTCGTTCCCAATGATTTATTTTGTTCTTCCTCATATCCTCTTTTCTGCTCATTGTAAATATCCAATTAGAACTGGACTTGCTGATGTATTAAATGGGTGTCTAATGAAACCTATGTATATATAGTATGAAGAGGTAATACAATGTTCCCATGACCCTCACCAGGTCATAGGTCCATCTTGTGGGAGGTCTTCCAATGCTGTATCTTCCAGTACGCGGTCGCCACTCTAGAAATTTTGGGCTCGAACTTGGTGAGGGTTGCGGGAATCTAATGAACATTGGAGACGTGCAGGACTATTCGTTTTAACCTCTCGTGTGCCGTAATTACAGACACAATTAAAAAGCCATTGTGTTTAGCGTGGATCCACGTTTATACACACAACGGGTTAAGCCTGGTGGATGAAAATTGTTTCACTGATAGTCATTTTCTCAAATAATCCTCCCCGATGGGCCTTAGAATAAAGCTAGAACTACATTAGACCGAAGCACACGTGGACCATGCCTGATTTGTACGTTTGTACGTAGGACGACGTCGCGTAGTGTCTCGTGGCGTGGATCTAATATACTCGTAGCTCTACAAGTCTAGTGGCCATTTAAAATACATATACACCGTTAAATTTTAATAGTTTTAATCTCGTGGAGGGTCGATCCGGTACATGAAACACTATCGACTTGTAAAGATAAAATATTAACTACAGGTCATTGAACTCGCTCAGCTGACGTTTTCTTAAAGATACTAATTTCGTACATGCGTGAATTAATACGAGTTTTGAAAAAGAGGTACTTTATTTTTTAATTTTATCTTTACAAATCGATAGTGTTTCATGTACCGGATCGACCCTCCGATGTATAGAGACCGTCGCGCCCATATTGGCCCATGTATGCAATCATATAAGCTTTAGATACTTCCCCAATTAAGATTATTTATCAATACTTATTAGGTTCACTTCTCTTTCGACACTGGAAAGGTTTTTGGTCTTTTCCCGGGCAGTATTAAATCAAATTCTCTTTAGAATTATTGATTCCGTTTCTACTTTAACTTCCTTCGGCACTTTATAAGCAAAATAAAATGTGTAAATCAGGTTTGTAGACCAAGATCTGTAAACGGATAACAGACTAGATTAAAAAAAAAATAGTAATAAACTGCATTACCGAAATACTCAAAGGTTTCTTTTAATTACTGCGTAATTAATAAAAATGGAAACAAGTTTACAATACGACGCAAATTAAAACAAGCTGGTTGAAATGTTTTGAGTTCTCGTAAAACAATATCATGAAACTTGACTATAATTTATGTAAATATAATAATGGTGCTCATTATTTTTACGACATGCCTACTTTATATTTAGTTGCCAACTACATACATTGTTACATAATTTAATATTCTCTAAAACATAAATTTTAATTCTACATAAAAACCAGAAAATATTTTTTCAGAAGATTATCTTGTTGCGCTCAATATAGTTTCCATTTCCATTTTTTGACTCCATCATAAGACCAGCTTTATGATCTCCAAGTTACTTAGGTATTAGAGCTAGCACACATCTATTTTTTTAATTGTTGCTCTGCAATATGAATTACTCGTGCATCGTGTTATTGACGGCCAATACAGACAACAAACTAGAAGTAGATCAATTGACCAGACAACCACAAAAACAAAAGAGCATGCAAAACTCACACACAACACGCAAGGATGCTACTTTTTCAACACAAGTGCGAACACGGCTAATAATCATAATGCAATCAACCTCTTTATACGCTCTGATGAATTTAGACGATGCATGGGAAATTCATTATCGATAGTTTTTCATTTCAACACTGCATTTTTAGGAATTGCTCGATACGGTATTTGGCGATGGTCGACGTTTAAAATTTATAGAACGAACTTAAAATTAATAAGGTGTCACAATGGGCAGTTTTATCGCTAAAAGAAATTTTTTACAGACAACGTGAGAAAAAGATATGCAGGTATTAATGTTAATGCAATATATTATCTTTTAATTATCTCATAGAAGGTGTAAAAAGCAGAGTATCCAACACAGGGATAAACTTTCTTTGTCTTGGACAGCTTTTTTTTTTTTTTTCGATGGGAAAAATCATCTTATGACAACCCCCGCTCTTGGGCGGAGCGGGAGATAGTGTCAGACTCTTACTGACTAAAAAACCCATCCCGTTCCTTCAAGCCTTCATACCGGGGCTCGAGCGCCCTTTCGGATAACCCTGGCCCCAGTAGGCTTCGACCCGGCTGGGCCCCTGCTGTTGCTGACAACTCCTTGAGGCGCGCGGGAACAGCTCGCGCCGTCGACGACTTGAGCTTGGTCCGGACAGTTACCGGACGGCCGGACAGCGAGCTACCCATTGCTCACTGTCCGCCGCAAGCCCGCGCCTACGGTGGTTGGAAATCGGGACCGGAATCCCGGCGGCGGCGAGAGCGCCGTTGCCTGATGCGGTCGGCCTCCTCCTTAGCGAGCATTACTGCTTCGCAGAAGTCGGCGACCGCCTGCCACTCCTCCTCGCTCCGGACCATGGCCTCGACCAAGGCCCGGCGCGAGAGGTCTCCGCCGCCGATCACCCCCACGAGGGCACGGCGATGCTCCGCCCAAGCAGGGCATACCGCGATTGTGTGCTCCACCGTGTCCTCCGGGCGTTCCGCACAGTGGCGACACCCGGGCGTCACTTCCGCTTTAATTCGGAACAGGAACCTCCCGAACTTGCCATTTCCGGTGAGGACCTGTGTCATGCGGAAGGTAAGGACGCCTTGAGGTCTTTCCAGCCACGCCTCAAAGAGGGGACTTATCGCCATAATTGTGGCGTGCCCATGACGGGGTTGCGATAGTCGCTGACGCCATTCCACCATGAGATCCCACCGGAGCTCTGTCCGCCATGCCGTGACCTGTCGCGGCAGAGGACTTTCACCCCGTCGTTGCATCTCCAGTGTGCAAGGACTGTTGCCTCCAGATCCCACGGTGGTAGGCCAGCCAAAAGGCTCGCCGCTTCGCAGGAAATCGTGCGGTATCCCCGCACCATCCGAATCGCCATGACCCTCTGGCAGGCGTTCAGAATGGCCGCCGGTCGCTTTTTCAGCGACGGCGCCCACACCGGCGCCCCGTAGAGGGCCATGGGCCGAACGATCCCCGCGTAGAGCCTCCGGCAGGAGGCGTCTGGACCCCCAAGGTTGGGCAGGAGCCGCTTGAGAGCGCCCCAGTCCGGTTGAGTTTGGGAGCCAGACGTCGGAAATGCTCCACGAAATTCCACCGGCTGTGTCTTGGACAGCTTGAATTCCTCACTTCACTGTCGTTTCTATATTAACTCCCTCGCACTGCTTGGAAGTTAATTATATAAATTCCTCACTGGCGTTTGGGATTAAAACGTAGCAACCTTCGCTTCCTTCGGAATTCAACTTGCTGCCCGTTTTATCCCCTAGTCACTTAGTCCACAATTTTTTTTTTATAAATCCTCACGTAGTCCATCATTTTCCCATAATTTATGACCAGGAAATAAAGAAAATTAGCATTAATTAATAAAACTTTCCGCGTCTCAATCAGTAAACATTTAAATTTCGCCACTAAATTAGATAATTTACCGCTTTTTGGCAATAAAATTTTATGCGAACTCTTCAATCAAAATACTTATTACTAAATTACTAATGCCATACCTAATAAGGAATATGTTTGTTTTTGTAGCACAATAAATAAATTAAATTTTAATTTAAAAGAGAAGAGAAAATGGACGAAAATATTGTATAGCCTGTTAAAAACTGGTAAAAGCATGGTAAAAGCTACAGCAGGAGTAGCATCAACCACATACAGCATTTCTAGCCATGAATATTTATGTGAGTAGACAGGATACTTAAGTACAATGACACCCTGCGTAACATTATAATGATCATACTTGTAATGAATACACGGTACAATGTGAAGTAACACTAGACTGGAAAGTAGACGAACTGCTTTGCACAATTGATGAGTAGATGTCTACTCTAACCTACATGCATATAATATACTAACTATATATTTTCCTATCTATTTTTCAACACACATAAAAATGTTCGAGTTTACGAAGAAAACTGAATTTGTGTTTTATAAATAAGCTAGAATAAAAAAAAACAAATTACTTATGTTTTTTTCTCTATTTAAAAACATGTATTTAAAACGAAAAATGACAATAAACATCCCTTGTATTTTTATTAAATATTAAATCGATCTTTAACGTCCATTATTCTTACTTTTAGGTTATGTTATTAATTGAGTAGTTATTAACTTATTTTAAGTAATAGGTCGTCCTATTAATTTTATTTCAGGGAAGTCATTTTAGGAGGTATTATTATTACATCAAGTTTATTGGAACAATCCCCAGTTTATTTCGCACAAAGTCTATTAAATGTATTAGTATATCGGGGAGGGGACAATATCACTATTGGGTATTTCCTATTCTACCGACATTACTAAAACGCTAATCAAGCAGCTGTCTTTATGACCCTGAAATATAGTAAAACTTCTTAATGCTTAGGTACGAATACTTTTTTTACTTCCATGTTAGTTGTTTGTAACGAAGTATTTGATGGCAAAGGCTACTTATTACTTTCATAATATACCTAAAGAAGGATATTTGCTGTAGATTCCATGTTTAATAATTCAATAAAAGAATAGGAAAAAGCCAGTAATTCGAAAGTGTCATTTTAAGATTGCACATGTTCCAAAAGTTAGGGAAAGTCTATTTTACAAAAACCGGTGTTATTTATTTACTCAAACCGCTGTCAAAATATTGGTCTACCTCCACAATCGTAAATCGTCTTCCGTGTCGCCTCAAAGTCTTGGATAAAAACGAGCATTCTGCAAATGTTGACATAATCAGAGTGGCTCATCTGCTCGCATGACTTGGCGGAATCTGCCGCCGTCGGGAGAAACGCGGAATGCGTCGAAAGTAAAATTACAATGATTTAACGAATTGTGAATCGTCCGTCATGCTGAGCAAGTGAACGAGTGAATTGGTGAACGAGATCTAAGCAAAGATGTTACGGAGGTTCAACTGCAATTCCGAATGGTCGGAACTCGGAACTTCCGATTAACTTTGCACCTCTCCGATTTCAATTTCGGTTCCGATTGTTAATGGGAAGTTATATCGGAGATACAGACAAGTTTACCTTCTTTCAATTACTCTTTCATGTGTTATTTTGTTTCGTATTTGGCATGTTGGATAGTTCGGTTTCCTTCTTAACTCAATTCTTGATCCATTTAGTGTTTAATTTGACGCTTCTGCTTCCGCCTACTACTCCGGATCCCTTTCTGTTGCCGGTTCTGATTGAGATACTGGTTCCGATTCCTAATACGATTTCAGTTCCGATACTTGTTCCAATTCCGATACCAGTTCAGTTACGATTCTGAAACCGGTTCCGATTATGGCAAACAAAAATTCTACTTCCGATTTCGGTTCCGATATATTCACTTCGAACAATTACCAACAACTCTAGATCTAAGTTTTGGAAGACCGGATGTATGTTTGTCATTTCCGTTGTTAGAACTGATTGACGAAACTTTTTCGACGCTTTCAAATCTAAACCTAATGAGGATAATATTGTAAGTGATTATGCTTTTACTGTTGACGTCCATTGTGGCAATTTCATCTTTATTATTGATTGTGATTTGTTTGGTAGTCTACTGATTAGCTTAAAGGAAGAATTTGGCTATGATTTTAGTCTTCGCCGTATGTTTGTTTGAGGTACCTACCCCTAACTTAATTCATTAATCCCAAGCGAACGCCGGCATTCGCGCACCCATTGTCTTTCTATTGTGTCTGTAATTCTTACGATTGAAAGATTAAATTGACCACCGATTAAATTGAACTGATATTTGGTAGGTATACCTATGTAACTTTGATGACAATGCATTAATATGGTACCTACCATTGAGCTGGTATACCTAACGATAGAGTCGGATGGTGGCCTCAGGAACTTCTTCTCTTTAGGATGGTCTTGATAAGTAAGTACTGTAACACAAGGTCTGTGGACGTTCATGCTCTGAAGCGTCTTTATGACGGAAGGTTGTCATAGGAATACGAAAATAATCCCAATAACTCCATAGGATTTGGGCTCCTTGGAATAATCTTGATGAGTATACTACACTGCGAGCTAAATGCTTGGTAAATAAACTATTTTTCATTAAAAACTAATTAAGAACTCTTTCTGCCGCCCTCCAATAAACGAATTAAATAGGTAACAACAAGCTTATCCTTTCAATCGTGTCAATTAGAGACAAAGAAAGACAATGACAACGCGAACGCCGATGTTCGCTTCGGGTTTAATGAAATGATGTAAAGATAAATAAACGACCGCAGCCCTGAAACGCAAAGGGCAACTGAAGGAAAGAGGTGGGTTTTAGTCAGTAAAAGTCTGACACGCTCTCTCGCCCACTCTACAGCAGGAGAAGTTATTTAATGATCTCCCGCCTCAAAATTCTTTCAGCTTCCTTCGTTACTTTGATATGAATCGAGAAAGAATTCATAAGCCTCATAATATCTCATTTCATATCTCAGATCAATAAAAAAAACAATCAACTAAAGTGTTACCCTTATAAATAACCTGCCATAAATTACAAAGTCCATTTAAAGACCTGCTAATTATGTGAGACCTGACACGACTAACTTTATGGCCTGTTGCAGGGATCATTTTATATCGAACATTACCTACTTTAAAGACCCATGTGAGTCATTGAATCCGGCGCTTATGGCCTCGAACCAATTACGTACTTATTTTTGGGGTTCCGTACCCAAAGGGTGAAACGGAACCCTATTACTACGGTAAGCATGCGAGACGATGGATTGCACCTACACTTATTAATAAGTTACCTGATGAATTAATAAATCGAGCCAAAAATAGAAACCAATTAAAAAATGTTCTAAGGAAACATTATTTGTCTATTTGTCCATAGTTGCTGCGCTATGTTGGTCTCGGTCGGTTAGTGTTGTTTGGCTGCATCTGGTTACCTCACAACTCGTTGTGAGAAGAAGGTACTCGTACCTTCCTACAAACTTGGGGGGTGAACAGATGTGACCTTAAATATAAACTTAAATATGCGAAGTTCACGAGAACACCCTGCCGACAAACTGCTACGCAGTTTGGCAGATGTTATATTAAGATTATATCGATGTAACAAATGATTAAAATTAATAAAAAAAAATACTAAGACTCCGCTGTCCTTCCGCCTGTCTATCCGTCTGTCACCAGGCCGTATCTCATGAACTGTGATAGTTAGACAGTTGAAATTTTCACAGATGATGTATTTCTGTTGCCACTCTAACGAAAAATAATAGAAAATAGAATAAAATGAATATTTAAGGGGACTCCCACACAACAAACGCGATTTTTTTGCTCGTTTTTTGTTAAGGACGGTACGGCACCTTTCATGTGTGAGTCCCACTCGCACTTAGCCGGTTTTTTTTGTATTGTAAAACAAGTCTGTTATAAAACCGCTGTCACTTGTATACTTTGTAACAAATTAATGGCTGGCTTGACAGTCGTTCAATAATATTGCTCCGGCACAGGTTTTTTACGGTTTTCCTTTAAAGGTTAAACAGTTGGATGTTCGTTTTTTAACATGCTGATAGACTTTTCTTACGGTAATAACTTCGTTATTGCCTGTCAGACGGTTACAACCAGTGTTCCAACCAAAGTGACCTTGCTATAGCTTCAATCCGTATAGACAGCAGATGTAATCTATGACCTTCAACGCCCTTGATTGGGAGGTGCGTTTTCCAACCACCGAACGTGTTGGCGCGTGGTTTACATCCATGTAGCCACAATACATAAACCAAGGTGACCTTGGTTGGAACGCTAGTTTACAACTGTCTAGTCACCCCTTAAACTGCGCAACGGATTTTGTTGTACTAGTTTTCACAATAAAAAGAGTAATAAAAGAGGTAGGTGACTGATTAGCGACTCTCCCTACATAAAGTAGGACGAGTCATTAGTGCCAAATATGTGTCGCATATCTCGAATAAGAAACTATGTGTCAGTACCAGATATTGCTCTGCAGGGGGATCCCGAACCAAACCCAAGTCGTCGTTCCACGCGCGCCTCAAGGTGTCAGTAAACGTAGGGGCCTAGCAGGGTCGAAGCCTGCTGGTTCCATGGGTGATAAGAAAGAGATCCCCGGAGCCCTGGAACAATGGCAAAAAGAAAGAAGGAACAGGAGTGGATTTAAGTCAGTAAAAGTCTGACACGCCCTCTCGCTCCGCTAAAGAGCGGGGGATGTTATTAGATGATTTTCCCACATTTAAAAAGTACCAGGTATTGGTGTTTTATAAAGCGCCTTTCAAGTTGTAGTAGCAATAAATAACTTATGCGCATAAACAGTCATTGTTTTTATATTCGTTTATATGTCCATATCTACAAAGATTTTCACAAGCAAACATCAACGTGATCATGATTGTTACATGCGACGGAATCCAATGATTCATAAAGAGGCAAAGTGAAAAAAAGAAAAACGCTCTTTTGGTTTTTCCGTTGTTCACTCGAATATTTCACAAAACTTGTTCCAGGAAATACATATTTTCAATACACATAAGTACTCGAAAACCAGCTCTTATCAAACCGCTTTTAGGCACGCAATAGACTGTTTTCCGCGCTAGTGCAGAAAAGTGCGAGTGCTCTGTCACAATTTTATCTGATCTAGTGCTGGCGCGCTAGATCATATAAAAATAAATAATGTGAATGTCGCTTGGTAATTTTTGCCTTTCAAGCGTCAAAGTGCAGAGTGTAAATGATCTTATTTTAATTAAACTTTATCTCCTTCTTTCAGAACCAAAGCACTGAACACTAATGTTTGGGTCGGCGGTGGCGCGATGCGCGAGGAGGACCTGGAGGTGGCGCTCAAGGTGGTGATCGTGGGCGACGGCGGCGTGGGCAAGTCCAGCATGATCCAGCGCTACTGCCGCGGCACCTTCACCCGCGACTACAAGAAGACCATAGGAGTCGACTTCTTAGAGCGACAGATTGAGTAAGTTTAACCTATATCAGTCCATTACACTAAAACCTTTAGTGTCTGGTCCGCCCGTATGTGAACCAGAAGACAAAGTAAAGAAAGAACAGAAACACTTAAATGAAGACCAGCCAGAGACAGCAGCAACCCTTGAAACAAGACCTGTTTCAGTGTCCTCATTCGTAACTTGGTTCATCTGGCAGCTCAGGTAAGGTAAAACATGTAAGATATTGACTAAGGCTCTGCCGGTGGCCCTCAAGATGGTGATAGTGAGTGACGACGTCGTGGGCAAGTCCAGCATGATCTAGTGCCGCGGCACCTTCCCCCGCGACTACAAGAAGATCATAGGAGTCGACTTCTTGGAGCGACAGATTGAGTAAGTTTAACCTTTTTCAGTCCACTTCATATAAAAACCTTCAGTTTCTGACCTTCATATATGTGTCCTAGAAGATGGAGTAAACAAAGGACAGAAACACTTAAATGAAGACCAGCCACAGAGACAACAGCAACCCTTGAAACAAGACTAGTTCCAGTTTCCACATTCGTATCTTGGTTCATCTTACGGCTCAGGCAAGTAGAGCAGTTATGACATTACACTAAGGTTCTGAAGGTGGCCCTCTAAGTGGTGATCGTGGGCGACGACGGCGTAGATGAGACCAGCATGATCCAGAGCTACAGCCGCGGCACCTTCACTCGCGATAGGCCTCCACCAAGTATCGCCACAATGAACGGTCCTGTGCTCAAAATCAACCAGAATCTTAGCAGCGTCTTTGACGGCTGTTGTAGTTATAGTAAAGAGGAGGAGACAGAATAGTACAGAGTCACGCAATATTATAAAGAGGTAACGAATTTTTTTTTTTGTTTGTAGGATGTAAACTGAAAATCCTGGTCCGATTACAAAAACATTTTCACTGATAGAAAGCTGCTTTATTCCCGAGTAACATAGGCTATATTTCACGTAGGTATACTGAATGACATAGAAGCGCAGGCGATGCCACTGAAACTAGTTCTTTAAATGAGGAGCGAATTTGAAAAAAAATATAAAACTAAATGAGCATCACAAGCCATTAAATGATTAGGGTTCCTTTAGTTACAACAATTTCTGATCGCTTTTTGGAAACTTTTTTTTCTTTACTCGTCTGTGTAAGAAAAGAAAGCATTTTAAAGTTTGCTTTTAAGAAGCATATCAAAACGTACCCTATCTCCGAAATATATATTTTTAATTAAGGAACTGAGATAATTTGGATGCATCTATTTACTTAACCCCGAAAAAGTTCAACTTAATCAACACTTTTGATTCATCGTAAAATTTAAAAACAAAATACAGCATTTTAGCCTCAAAATACCGAGTCTAGATAACCTAGAGGACCTTACTGTTAGATTACAAAGAAAACAAAATGGAAAACTAAATCGTAAAAACAAAATAAACTTCAAAAGAACTAAGATTAAAAATAATTGTGTAATCACCGAAAACAAGTTAAAGACTAAATAATTATGGGCTTTAATTAAATGAAGACATGCAGAGATGTCGTGTTGTAGATGCAGAATAGGTAGTCTAATTAGGGTAATCAAGCCAGCACCGCTAGTGTGGTCTGATGGAGAATTGATATTATCCTTCGAAGTCATCGAATGAAGGCAATTGCCTGGAGGAAATGATGGTAATTCAACTAACAGGGCACGTCTTACGTAACTACTAACAGTTCCGTTAGAAGACATTTTTATATTGCATCCATTAATCAATATGATAGTACGAATATGTTGTTAAGTTTTCTGACAGAGGTATATATTTTCTAGCTACCAACACACGGACGAAGCCTCTGGTAGGTAGTAGCTAGTTTATACTTAAAATACTTTTGTTCTATCCCTTGGCTTTATAGGGCTTTTCATATGCCATTATGGTCTAATAATCGAAAGCTTTAGTGTAATCTGCAAACGCTAAAGATATCGGCTCGTTATATTCTTATTTAATTATTTACTAACTTTTACCCGCGGCTTCGCTCCTGTCAACTGACTACTCTATTCTTTTATTCAATTCTACCCAACTCTACTCTACTCTACTCTACTCAACCCCACTCTACCCCACTCCACCCTACTCTACAAAAAAAAAACTTCATGCAACACAAAGGTAAAAAGGCGGACTTAATGCCTTAGGCATTCTCTACCAGACAACCTAGGTATTATTTGGGGTTTTCTTGTTCTTATTCTATAGATACATTGTATTATGGTATACATATATACCATAATACAATGTCTCTTGTTGAGCTTGCTCTGAAACTTGCCTCTTCCACGGATTGCTGTTCATCGAATTTCGATGATACATTATGAAGAATGATTTTCGAAAAACACTTTGTAGGGGTTTGACATTAAACTTATAGGTCTGTAGTTTATAGGTCTGATCTTGTCATCTTTCTTGTGTATTCTAGTACATTACAAACTTGGTCGATTGAATGTTGGTCGCAGGAATGTTTCCGGAAATTAAAATTATGTTAACAAGATTCCATATCTCTTGTAGGTTCTTCTGTTGAGATGACTTTCAAAGCTTTATTAGTGATATAATCAGAGCCTGGTACTCTTGAGCTCTCTTCTTGGGAATAGATTGCAAATTTATTCCAGTTTTTAGAATGGGAAGGATTTCTTTTTCTTCCATTTGTGTTAGTGAGTTTAAATCTTTGTAGAATCGACGGCTGCTGACATGATGGATATTTCTGGTTTCATTTTTTTTTAATCTGATATAAACTAGTGCTGGACTGCGATCCCACCTGATGGTAAGTAGTGATGCAATTGTTAATGGTGAGGCGCACTAGTCCATTAAGAGCCTATTCACTCTAGCCTTGAAGACACCCAAATTTTAATCGGATGGGAAAACCGCCGCAAGCAAATTGTTCCAGTCCTTCGATGTATGTGGTATAAACGACGAAGCGAAACGCTTAGTCCGGACCGTAGAGGTTTCAACAACGTAAGGGTGGATACTCCCGTACGTCAGGTTGTCCGATGATATAGAATGAGATGGCGGAATCAAGTCATGCAATGCCCACGCACACTCTCCAAAATGCAACCTGTAAAACACCGAAAGGCTGGCTACCCTACGCCTGTGCTCAAGGCTTTGAAGATTGCATTTAATCAAATGTTTCTAAACTTGCTCTTGAAGCAAGATATCTAATCTTTTTTATTGCCTAGTTCTTTTGACTAACACAATGATCTTTCTCTTCTCTCTAGGATCGACGGAGAGGAGGTCCGGCTGATGCTGTGGGACACGGCAGGACAGGAGGAGTTCGACGCCATCACGAAGGCGTACTACCGAGGAGCGCACGCCTGCGTCCTCGCCTTCAGCACCACAGACCGAGACTCGTTCCTCTCGCTACATTCCTGGAAACTTAAGGTGAATATATTTTGTTTTAAGACTTCTTATGGTATGCGGATCAGTGTGTGAAGTCCCGCAACCATTAATGAAAAGGGAGAAGATCCCCTCTTAAGGTATAATTGATGGGCATCTGCCCCATGTCTTAGCTGTTGTATCATGTACCCGTATCACAAACATCAACGCACAAGCACAAAATAGATAGGTACTGAAGACAATCTCATGTAATTATTTACTTCACTTTTAATACCTACGCTCGGTGGACGCACACTAATGAGCGTTTGAGCCGGAACTGTTCGATGAGCGGGCCGAGTGGTGTCTATGTGTGCGTTGCTCGAGCGCGCTTTGTGTGTAGATTGACTTCTGTACCTATCTATTTTGTGGCACAAGGTTGTACCATGGATTCAGTTCATGATTCTGGAATCAAACCCAGATGTGGATTTGTTTCATCAGCGTTTTTGCTAAGACGTCATAGTAGTTAGCCTGATTTATTGAGAATTATTTAATAAGTGTTTACACGGTTCGTTCAAACTTAGAAAATAAACTGAATCGTCTCGTAAGATATTGCGCATTAAGATAACACGTCATCACTGTTTTCGTACCATCCATTATGGAAACAAGTAGGTTTAGCCAGAAATTAAATGTTTAAATAACCATTTAAACATAATTAGGCTTTTAATGATCCCGCTGCTGGGATTAAGGCCTCTTCTCTAAGATAGGGAATGGGGCTGTAATCTTTAAACGTCATAATGGCGGGACCGATTATAATGTGTGTCTTCAAGGCTAGATTGAATAGGCTGTTAATAAACTAGTGCGCTTCACCATCAACGATTGCCTCACTGCTTATCATCAGGTGGGGTCGCAGTTAAGCATTAATTTATATTAATTAAAAAAACAACTCTTATATTTGAATGATTTTACCACGTATATTTAGTACCCATTTAGTACTATTCTGCACATAGCCTGAAATTTTTGTATTGTATTACATATACTACACATATATTAAATACATATAGTATGAAAATCTTTCAAATAGGTACACAAGTTGATTCCTCCATATATGCATTCTGATGTTTATCATAATTCACCACACAGGCCTCGTGCGGGATGGTGGATATCTCATGTTTTCGAATAATCCATAGCTACTGAGTAAAATATTTAATAAGCTGAATGAAACCAAAGACCCTCTATAAAGTTCTGCAGTAAACTGCCTGCGACAGCTACCTACTTCATGCTAATCGAATCACAACATCTTACATAGTTGGAAGAGATTTGATTTCACCTCTTGTACCAGTAATAAACATGTAAATAGAACCGTATTACTGAGAGTATTTGGCAAATGCAGATAATATACTACACATTAGTACTTTAATACTCGCGCTTTGGTCATTGGCCGCATTTGACCCTATTAACAGTTCAATCGTTAACTTTTACATAGATACATACATACATTTATCTTAACGTTTCTTGTTCTGGTTATTATAGAGATCATTTTTTGCGCCATTCTTATCAAGTCAAGACCACGTCACGAGCAACAAGAACCTATACACGTTTAAAACATAACTTACGTTGGTGTTTTATTAGAAACACAGCATATTTAGCTACTTAAAAAGCGGTCTATCCGAACATGAATCTTCAAAACATACATTTTAATGCCTAAATCCTAAAACTTAGCTCCATGCTCCTAGATATTTTGTTAATTGAAGCAGCACATTAAGATAAGTGAGGTCGTGACTCGCCCACTGAGCCGCCCGTGTCCCGACACGGCCACACTATCTCAAACTCACATCAAGTAACGCACATCGACTGTTTACATTACCCCAACTATATTTGGACGCAAAACATTCATCACAGATCTTGTAATCATTAGCCAAGATGCACGGGTCTCACGCGTTCGTCCTTACCTTCGTCTTTTTACTGTGCGGAGTGAATTCTATAACATATGTCAGCAGAGAGTCTATATGTACACAATACTACGCGTCAGGGGTAAACTATGATTTGAACGAGTTGCCGGCACAAATGTATGGAGTATACTTCTGGCCACCGAGCCAGAGGCAAAGAGACAGCTGCGAGATCATCAACTTCAAGAAGTTGACGCAGGCAGATGTGGCAGTGGAAATCAACAAGTGCAGCAACCTCACCCTACCAACGTACAGGACTGTGATGAAAGCAACTTACATCAACAGTGCCGGCAAAACGACCAACTTACTATACTTCGGCGATGAAGAAGTGAAGGACATGCATCGTGCTTGTGACAAGAAAATAGCAAAATATATGTTTAAGAAAGTGAATGACAATTATATTTTGGGGATCAATTGTTCCGCTGGTGGTCGAGGAATATTATATTCAAAGTTCCTGCCAAGCTCTTCGGAGGTGCAAAACGTCGTGGAAACTATAGAAATCATGAGTGGGCGTGAAGGGAGCCCTGACTGTAGTCTAAGAAGTTAATCATACAAATATTGTTACTACTTATTAAAATAACGTGTACTTCAAAACGAGTTGTTATTAATTGTTCCACGACACCTTTAAGGAATAGGTAACTGATGTAATCATTAAATGTATCGTTGTAGAATAAAGAATGTATATAAGTTTTATTTTATTTTCAGGTGGAGAATGAGTGCGGGGAGATCCCCACAATCATAGTTCAAAATAAAATTGATTTAATGGACCAATGCGTTGTTGGACCGTAAGTATAAAAAATACGTATACTTAATCTATCCTTATATTATAAAGGGGAAAAAATATGTTTTTATTTTTGTTTGTAACGAATAAACATAAAAAATAACTGGATCAATTCAAAAAATCTCTCACAAGTAGAATGCTACTTTATCTGAGTGTTGGTTTTACGCGGGCGAAGCTACTTGTAAAAGCTGGTATCTTATAAGATTATGGGAAACATTTTTAAATTATTTAAAATTCTAACTACTTTCGAAGCCGTTGCAAGAGTGAGATCAGTCAATATCTTCATTATAATAATTGAATAGAAATGGGCCCAGTATAGAGCCCTGGAGCACGCACATTTTCAAAACGTTTCAATTTCAGTTGTGTGGTTGATAATTTTGTAATAATATGAACCAGCTTATTGGCCATGGAGCACAATTGACTAAACATTTACTGATGCAGACTTAGTAGTCTATTGGCATACATTTATTTGATCAGTGATATATTGGCTAATTGATTCAACCCCAAGCGAACGCCGGCGTTCGCTCTCTCATTGTCTTTCAATTACGGTATTCGGAAAGCTAATTCAAAAGCAACCCTATTGCGGAATTGAATTACTATTGGATAATATACATGATGTATTCCTCGTACTTTCCAGAGATGAAGCTGAGCTGGTAGCGAGAGCGCTCGGCTGCCGACTAATGCGGGCGTCAGTCAAGGAGGACGTGAACGTGGGCGCCGTGTTCAGGGCGTTAGCAGCGCGCTGTCTGTCCGACATGAGGCGGGACGACGCTGATGCTATGCCGCCGTGCCAAGCACCCGTTATAGGTGAGTTATTTTTTATAATATGATTATTGATAGACTTTCGCTTAAGCACTGTCTCAGTTGACGGTTATGATGTGGTCAATGATGGAGCACGGACCTCAGGTTGTAATTATCAGCACCAGCAAGAAATTCCGCTCCTTAGTTGTACGCTGAATGAATGTGTTCCCAAAACGCTTTGTACGTATATAGTTCTATGAAATATAATTTGATTATACGACTATATTTGTGTTGTGATCATTGGAATCATCAGAATAATGGAACGCTACACAAAATTAAACATAAATAATACGAACATTGAAGTCTAATCTAATAATAAAAATCCTAGCTTGCAAATTCAATTGCACTTGTACCTAGTGAGTGTTATTATATCTGTAACTATCACTTCTGCTAACGTACATAATCCAGCCTGCCTTAACTAATAAAAACAAAATTGATTCCAGGAACATTTACAAATCACAACAGCAACGGTACAATTCTGCTGCGACCGACGAAGCACCGACCAGGCGGCAAGAAGAAGAATGTGCTGCGAAACGCTTGCAGACTACTGTGATGTCATGCATGACCTATACCTACTGTGTTAACTGCTCAACTTCTAACTTAATTTAAATAATTTTCAACCGTGAAAGTCCACGCTGGAGTACCTAATTTAACAAGGAATTGACTCAACTCTTAATCCAGACCTTAAAAGTACCTTAAATCTATTGAATTAATTTGAATAGGACCTAATAGTTCCATAGCCTGAAAACAATGATTCGTGACAGTTTTTTTTTTTAACATGTTCGAAGACAGGATTTAAAGTTACGATCAGGCGATTCAGAACCTGATAGAGCAACTAAGACTAACGAAAAGAAAAATCGGCAAAAATTGCAGAAAAATCTTTCGATTACCAAGATCCTAAAATCAAATTTCCTTTACATTGACAACGACCCTAACTTTAGTCTCGTAAGAAAGCTGTTTAGTCATATTTTAATGTTTTTAGTTAGTTGATATTAAAATAACAAAGCTATGTAAATATTTTTGTACTTATCTAACTATTCATTTTATAAAAAAATAAATTATTTGCAAATGTTGTGTTTTGTTTTAGTATTACAATCTCACAATTAACAAACCATAGAGCCTCCCGGCCGGAATTCCGATCCCGATTTCCGCCTACCGCAGGCGCGGGCTTGCGGATGGCGAGCTAATGGGTAGCTCGCTGTTCGACCGTCCGATAACTGTGGACCGAGCCCAAGTCGTCGACGGCGCACTGTTCTCGCGCGCCTCAAGGAGTTGTCAGCAACAGCGGGGGCCCAGCTGGGTCGTAGCATACTGGGGCCAGGGTTAGTTTCGAAAGATAGCTCAGCCCCGGTACGAAAGGCCACGAAGGAACAGGAGTGGGTTTTTAGTCAGTAAAAGTCTGACACTATCTTCCGCTCCGCCCAAGAGCGGGGGATGTCTTTAGATGATTTTCCCACCGGAAAAAAAAACCATAGAACCTCGGTTTGTACTTATATCACATATTTATTACCCTTCCCAGGAATAGGGAGCATTAAAAAAGAGATCTTATCTACCTAGTTGTTATCAATAAATATGCAAAAATAGAACACCAAATGTTTATTGCACAGATAAAGGAATAAATCTAAAAATCGTTTTGTTGTTGCGTCAAATTTTTTTTTGCGATTTGCGCCGTTGACGACTTGGATTTGGTCCGGACAGTTACCGGACGGCCGGACAGCGAGCTACCCATTGCTCACTGTCCGCAAGCCCGCGCCTACGGTGGCTGGAAATCGGGATCGGAATCCCGGCGGCGGCAAGAGCGCCGTTGCCTGATGCGTTCGGCCTCCTCCTTTGCGAGCATTACTGCTTCGCAGAAGTCGGCGACCGCCTGCCACTCCTCCTCGCTCCGGACCATGACCTCAACGAAGGCCCGGCGTGAGAGGCCGCCGCCGCCGATCGCAAATCACCCAATGACCACTGCCTGCCACTCCTCCTCGCCTCAACCAAGGCCCGGCGCGAGAGGTCTCCGCCGTTGATCGCCCCCACGAGGGCACTGGGAACCCGATGGTGGCGCGTTCCGAGGGCCGCGACCGTGAAAACACATGGCCTTGGATTTGCGCAGCGCCACCTCGAGTCCCAACTCCTGGATCCTACCAACGACTATCGCAACTCCGCGTTTCGTTAGAGCGGCCGCTGCCCGATATGACTCTCCCTGCGCTAGAACCAGCGTGTCGTCTGCGTAGCAGACCACGCTGGCCCCGTCAGGGAGGTCGCCTCGCAGCACGTAGTCGTACCAGATGTTCCACAAGGGTGGTCCTAGTACCGACCCTTGCGGAACTCGGAACGGAGTACTTCTCTCGACGTTTCCAGTCTCCCTGGTGACCGTGGTAGACAATATACCTGTCCGACAGGTACCTGCCCTCCGGATCGTACTCCAGGGCAGGGAATTGAAAGCGTTGACAATGTCCAAGGACACTGCCACGACACACCTACCCTGGGACACCGTCGTGAGGGCTCGCACGCGCATGTTGGCGTCCACCGTAGAGCGCATTCTGCGAAAGCCGACTGTCCGTCCGAAAGGTCCGGCTCCACGCGTCCTTTCCTGCCTGGCATGCACAACTGCCTGCACCCTCCATGACTTAAACGAAGCCAACGATAGATCTGTCCAGGTGGCTAAATATTGGTCGGAAAAAATTTGAGTCAAATCGACACGAGAAGATGAAGAAGATGGTTCATGAGATACAGCTTGGTGGAAGCTGGTGTTCTATAAAAAAAAAGGCTGTTCAAGCGTCATTCGTCGTAGCGAAGTCGTGTGAAAAGCCTAATATTGGATTAAATAGACTTAGAAACGTTGACGACGTTGGAGTTTGGTGCAAACGTTACATATGTAGAATATACTTACGTAGCTAATGGTCCTAGTAACTTATTGTTGAAAATGCAAGGTCTGAGCTCCTGTCAGAACTGCTAGGACCGAGTAGTAGGTGGTATTTTTTCGTACTTTTCAACAAGAACTGGGACGCTGGTCCACTTTCAATATTTTCGTAGAAGGGCTATATAGCATCCCTCGAGTCGTGCTCCTAATCGTAATATCTGAAAGTCAGTTAACATGTCACATTTTAAATATTCAGGTATCCAGTTTGATGCCAGTTGCCGTTTGTGCACATACCTACAGCTCACCATGTTTTGACCGAATTGTAACACACTAGTGCCGACGCTACGTTAACCGGGCGCCCGCGCGGTCCAATACAAAAGTGCTCCGTCGCGGCTCGCCGAGCGGGCAGCCGTTGCAGCACAAAATATGTACTTCACTATTTATACCTACGCTCTACGGTCGCGCTAGGGTCAGCGCATTGCGCCAAACTGTACGAGTACGATTGAGCCGTGTCCGTGAGCGGTGTCTATGTCTGCGTTGCTCGAGCGCGCTTTATATGTAGATTGACTTCTATACCTATCTATTTTGTAGTCGCAGGCAGCCGCGCCCCGCGCCCGTTTTACTCCGTAATACACATTAAAGTTCTCCATCGACACGATTACATAAACGCCGTCGAAGTTGAAAAGCGACACTGCGCATGTCAAGGGCGGATCTAGCGTTGGCGCCAGGGGGGGATCACATAGTCGTGTTTTTTTTTTGGTGGGTAAAATCATCCAAATCTCATCCCCCGCCCTTGAGCGGAACGGGAGATAATGTCAGACTCTTACTGACTAAAAATAAACCCACTCTGTTCCTTCTTGCCTTTCGTACCGGGGCCGAGCTTCCCTTTCGGACAACCCTGGCCCCAGAAGGCTTCCACCCAGCTGGGCCCCTGCTGTTGCTGACAACTCCTTGAGGCGTGCGGGGACAGAGCGCACCGTCGACGACTTGGGTTCGGTCCAGATAGTTACCTGGACGGTCGAACAGCGAGCTACCCATTGCTCGCAGTCCGCAAGACCGCGCTTACGGTGGCCGGAAATCGGGATCGGAATCCCGGCGGCGGCTGGGACGCTGTGAGCGCTGTTGCTTGATGCGGTCGGTCTCCTCTTATGCTAGCATTACTGCATCGCAGAAGGAGGCGACCGCCTGCCACTCCTCCTCGCTTCGGACCATGGCTTGTACCAAGGCCCGGTGCGAAAGATCGGCGCGAGAGATCGCCGCCTCTGATCGCCCTCACGAGGGCACGGCGATGTTCTGCCCAAGCGGCGCACACCTCCACTGTGTGCTCCACCGTATCCTCCGGGCGTTCCGCATAGTGGCGACACCCGGGTGTCATTTCCGCACGAATCCGGTGCAGGAACCTCCCGATCTTACCATGTCCGGTGAGAACCTGCGTGATGCGGAAGGTGAGGACGCCATGAGGTCTTTCCACCCACGCCTTAAAGAGGGGACTTACCGCTATAATTGTGCCGTGCCCAGCACTGGGTTGCGATAGTCGCTGACGCCATTTCACTATGAGATCCCGCCGGAGCTCTGTCCGCCATGCCGCGACTTGTCGCGGCAGCGGACTTTCGCCCCGGCGTTGCATCTCGCGCAGGTTCGACGATTTCCAGCCTCCCGAACAAGCCGGATTCCGAAAAGGCTTTAGCACCATAGACCACATACATACGCTGCGGCAGGTTATACAGAAGACCGAGGAGTATAATCTGCCTCTCTGTTTAGCGTTTGAGGACTACGAGAAAGCATTTCATTCGATCGAGACATGGGCAGTGCTGGCGTCTCTCCAACGGTGCCAGATAGACTATCGGTACATCGAGGTGAAGTGTTTATACGAAAACGCCACTATGTCAGTCCGACTTCAGGACCAGACCTCAAAAAATATCCTTCTGTAGCGGGATGTGAGGCAGGGAGACGTCATTTTTCCGAAACTGTTCACGGCCGCAATGGAGGATGTCTTCAAGGTTCTGGACTGGAGTGGACTAGGCATCAATGTCAATGGCGAGTACATCACTCACCTTCGGATTACCGACGACATAGTAGTCATGGCTGAGACTACGTAAGAGCTCAGCACAATGCTCAATGACCTCAGTAGGGCTTCCGAAAGAGTGGGTCTTAAAATGAACATGGACAAAACTAAAGTCATGATAAACAACCATGTAGCACCCACTCTTATCAAGATCGGAGACTCTATACTCGAAGTTGTGGACGACTACGTCTACCTCGGACAAACTGTCAGACAATCCAGTTGGGTAGATCTAATTTCGAGAAAGAGGTCAACCGTCGAATCCGGCTCGGCTGGGCAGAGTTCGGGCAGCTGCGCGCTATCTTCACGTCCGATATACCAGTGTCTCAAGACGAAAGCCTATGACCAGTGCGTGTTGCCAGTGATGACGTATGGTGCCGAAACGTGACCGCTCACAATGGGCCTCATCAGAAGGCTTAAAATCACCCAAAGGGCAATGGAAAGAGCTATGCTCGGAGTTTCCTTGCGTGATCGAATCAGAAATGAAGATATCCGCAGGAGAACCAAGGTTGCCGACATAACACGAAGAATCACCAAATTCAAGTGACATTGCTCGCAGAACAGATGGCCGTTGGGGCCGAAAGTTCTGGAGTGGCGACCGCGTACCGGAAGAGGCAGCGCCCTACAGGATGGACCGATGACCTGGTGAAGGTTGCGGGAAACCGATGGATGCGGGACGCACAGGATCGATCATTGTGGCGACACTTGGGGGAGGCCTATGTCCAACAGTGGGAAAAAAATGGTGGCAGGCCAGCAAGAAGGCTAGCCGCTTCGTGGGAAACCGTAAGGTATCCCTGCACCATCCGTATTGCCATGACCCTCTGGCATGCGTTCAGCTGGGCCTTCAGTTGCTGACGCAGCGACGGCGCCTACACTGGCGCCCCATAAAGGGCCATGGACCGAACGATCCCCGCGTAGAGCCTCCGGCAAGAGGCGTCTGGACCCCCAAAGTTGGGCAGGAGCCGAGTCCCATAGTCGCGGTCAAGTCACACGAAGTTATTATTTAATTTTTAAAATAATAAATGCAGGTAAGAAGTAAGTACATAAAATGTATATTGTGCCAAAAAAAACATTATGTTTAACAATTTTAATTAGTGGTCCACCTACGTCCTGGACCTAGCCCAGGGGGGGTCATGACCCACATGACCCCCCCCCCCCCCTGGATCCGCCCTTGGCGCATGTAATATTCCGGTTTCCACTACGGTGACCGCCGCACACGACACACGCGCAACGCCACGAGAAGAGTGACGCTAAACGCAGCGTTGGCCCTAATAAGGGTAACTGCTTATGATTTCATCATCTTTCATCTATTTTACCAACTATAGTAGGTGCCAAATAAATTCGCAAAGTACATTGACCTTTTCCTAATATGTCTGTGTATGTAAGTGCCCGAAAAACAAAGAACTGTCATTACTAGAAAATATAAAGGATTAAGATATATAGCTGAAATCTCAAGACAGCTTGATCTTTATTTCTGTTTTTGAATGTAGGAGGGTTATTGACCACTATTGCAAATTGATCGTGCGCCTACCATAATGCTGTTTTCAATGCATTTGAAACATGTGTCAATGTAAATGAACCTTAAGTAGATGAAAATTAGATTGGTTTTAAATAAAACACAACGAATAAGACTTATATTATGGTATGTATTTAAAACGACGCCGTTATAACAACTTAAGAATCAAATTGTTTAAGAAATTGCTAATTTACTAAAAAAATGCAATGAAAAATACAACGATGTTGTTGTAAAACAAAAAAACTACGTTTCTATTCAAATGTCTCTACATTTGATAGAATACAGGGTGAAACTGGCTATTTTTAATCGTGATTTACGCACTAGTAAGCAAAAACACGGAACCATTACATTGACTATCTAAGCAGCAAAAAAAAGATTCAAACACGTGACAAAATAACATTCCACCCTGTATTTTAAACTTTGTTTACATGAGGCAATTTCAAAAATGTATGAGCACCTTCACATGTTAGAGAGATCTTCAGAATAAGGCTATTTGTCTATTAATAAACGGCTATAATTATAATAAATTATATTTGAATTCAGAATTCGAATTTATTTTCAAATATGGAATAGTAAACTCCATTTCACGACTAAGTTCAATTTTCATTGCAAATTTTTCATAGAACCGTTTTAATCAAAGGCCACTTTAAAAACGACTTTAAATATACCAAGTTAAAGTCGATACTCGAATTGGTGGCAAACAGGGGATTGAAATTATTTCGAATCACGAATTCAAATACAGCCAAGCTACACAAATATGTGACAACTAGCCACGATTGATATAATACAAGTAGTGTACATTCACCTTAAGCTGACTTACAGGCTAATCGTAACTAAATAAGACATACATGTTGTACTTACAAGTAGTACTATAGGTTGCAGTGTATTCTGCAATAAATATGACACACCTAGCTTTAGGGCCGACGCTGCACCGCAGGCACCCGCGCGGTCCCTTACAAAAGTGCTCCGTCGCGGGCAGGCGCGCTCCGCACCCGTTTTGCTGCGTAAAAAGTTCTCCATCGACACAACTACATGCACATCGTTAAAATTGAATTAGCGGCGCTGCGTAGGCCTGTAATAATCCGGTTTCCGCTACGAGGACCCGAGTGACGACGCGCGGACATCCGCTCAACGTAGCGTTAGCCCTATAGAGAATGCTACAGTCAGATATAAGACGAAGCAGTATATATACTCCATATAAAATGTTATTTTCTAGCTGTATCCGGAAAAGGCTAGGTAGAGTGGGGTCCTCTAACTAAGCCGGAATACCAGTTTTTTTTTTTTTTACAGATATTGACTGCTTACCTGATCCCTAAAATCCAGTAACTGTAACTGGGTTTTAGGGTCCTTACTTTATCCGAAACGACTTATTCTAAAACATAATGTGCCATATTTTCAGCGATATACCGTACAATATTTGGAAATAAGGCGATCTCAAGCACTCATGCACATACAACAATCAATTTATTCATAACTTACTGGATATTGTGATGATTTGCAAATATAAAACCAATACAAAAGTTAGAAAGTACAATTTTAAATAACTATGAAGATCTTGAAACACATTACATGTCGATAAGGATTCGATGTAGATAGTATTTGCTTGGAGATAAATTAATGATATATTATACGTATAGGAATATTATTTGTTCTTTTTCTCAATGAAAGGAGGAACAGAAAGGGGCAACTAATGGATGCGTTTTTATGATTATCATACTAGGTTGACCTACATCAGCTAGTTATTGTTTAAACGAAGAGGTTTTTCTATAAGTATTACACAATAGACAGTCGAAAGAATGTATACTCTATTCGCGTTAAGATTAGACATTTAAAGAAATCTATTTACACAAGAACAGACAGTTCTGATAAAAGGTTTTCATAAAAGTCTAATTTAATTTTGAACAGAGTATAGATTAATCTCATTATTCGGTGTATTAACGTTGGTGTGCAACGCGCATTGTGCGCGCATCAATCCGCACTGGGCACGCATCAACCCGCACTGGGCACGCATCAAACCGCAATGAGCCCACCAGGCCTCCGCCTGAGTCCCAGTATTGGGAACATTATAAGATTGATTAAGCTATGTTATTGATGTGCAAAATTCTAGGTTTACGAGGCAACAGTTTTTAACATTTTGTATAAAAATGTTTTTAATACACAATTGAGCAAAGGCGAAGTAAGTACAATTTTATATACTTAAAGTGATCAGGCTTTTTTATATTAGGGTTAATTTTGGTTTAGGCGTATTTGGGAGAATCATTTTACAGGTTAGCTAAAAGTCGCAGCGTAAACTGGATCCACCACAAGCTCCGATGGGACCCTGAACATGTACCAAGGTAAGCCCTAGACTGGAATCCCCAAGGAAAGTGTAAACGTGGTCGCCCTAAGCAGACCTGACGACGAACTGTCTACAGACGCATGTCATTATACGCTTAGTGTACGCCTGCGTGAAGCTTACAAAATTATGAAACTGTCGACAAAGCGGCAGCATCGTGCCGTGGAATCGAGTCTATGATGTTATGCGTCCGTGAACAGTAGACCTAAGTCAATACAGTAAGCTAGACAGATGCATGTCTAATTTGTTCGTGTGACGCTAGATTCAAAAAGAGATGCTATAAATACATTATATATAATTTTAATAATATAAAAACCATAACAAATGACAATCGACGTGAAATTTTACAAAACAAACTAAGGGTGAGTTGCACCATTTAACTATAACGATAACCAAACTATAACCAGCCGAGAAACGGCCGCCTGGTCAATTCGACGATTTGACCACTGTTAACGGCTTTGTTATCGTTATAGTTAAATGGTGCAACTCACCCTAAGATTACCAGTGAAATTTTACACTCACTACCTTATTTAAAAAATATTCACAAAAATACTTATAAGTAATTCAAGAATCAAGCAAAGACAACAAATAAGTCATTTCAACAATCATTATTCCTCTACTCCCAGATGGAGTAAAATTACAATATTGAGCCTCATATTACAAATGCCAAAAGTTTCCAATAGCCCGAGCTTGAATACGTCACAGCCAGATTATGAAAGACACTGGTTGCTTGGGTGGTTGGTTGGGTGTAAGCGACTGACAATGACGCTTTACATAGATTTTTTGTGCAAAAAAGAAAATAGTGACTCATCGTTGTCATTTGGATTAGCCATGCCCCTTGACCATATAGGTCATAGCTAATTAGAAAGCCATTGCAAGCAAGTGCTCACATTGACCAGTTGATGAAAGTACGGACGCGTCTTTCGTCGTTTTTAAATATGACTACCTCGCATATTTATATAAACAAAAATGAAAATTCTGACGATTAAGATTAAATTTCAAAATAATTACTTAATATTAGAACATACTGTGTAACAAAAAGTTTGCTTTAATATTAATTGTTTAATTTTTACCCCAGTATAAATACGCCCTTACTTTGCAGTAGCACTGATGACGTTACTATTTTCTTAACGCGAATAGACTATAGTTGTCTGTTTACGAATCGTTTGTTGACTGTACATCATATAATATTTAAGTTTCATACTGGCTGTTATTAAAGTCAGATGACTTTGACAGATCTTAGTGTAGATATGTCTCAGCCATCTGGGTAAATTAGCCATCCAATTGGACGCCTAGGGCGTTCGTTAAACGCCGGCATCCAATGAAATGGCTGAAGAACAACTAGCCATGTCGTTTACCGCAACGTTTAACCACATGGCTGAACGTTGTGTAGTCATTTAGTTTAGTAAGGTAATCATGAGATTATAAGTTATACAAAACTACTTTTTAGTAATAGTGTCCACCAAGTAATAGTGAAATATTATTAAATCAATAAATAGCGGAAATAAATTTGAATCACTTGGCTGAGTCTTGATCAGTCATTTCAAAACGGCTAACTTTCAATACGCCAAGCTGTTAAACGTTGAGTTATTTTAGTTCAAACAACTATCGGCCTAGGCATATAATTGGATGCCGGCGTTTAACGAACGCCCTAGGCGTCCAATTGGATGGCTAATTTAACCAGATGGCTGCGACAGATACACTAAGATCTTTTTTTCATAGCATGGATAGGATGACAGCAGCACGAAAATATGCATCTTTAAGATGAGAGAAAAGGATAGGTACCTAGCTACAGTGTATGAATCAGCTGTCACCCGCACCATCCCGAAGCAATTGTAGTGTAATGATTCAGATAACGAAATGAATACCACTGTGAAATGCAAAACAAAAAAGTAATAAAAAAAAAACAAAATTTACTAATATTTATAATTATACACATGGATTTATCACATTTACCCAAGCTTTTTTTTTACTGCATGGCCTAAAAGAATGAGGTGCCTATTATTTTATGAATAAAACTCGTTACGGTAATCTATGGTTGTCTTTATCATTCAGTTTCAAATAAAATGAGACGGCAATGTTTTACTAGATTTGGTTCACAGATACATCCACAACAGTACAGCGTGCCTAGGGCGAGTTCGTTTTAAGTTATCGCAATGGGCACGATTATGACGATTGACGCTCCGATTGGCCCGCTCCAAGGTTTTAACCAATCAGCCCCCACAGCCTAGCTAATTTATGACTGTTTGTGACATCATCTAAAGGCTCAGTCACGTGGTCGGAATTGGAGGCGTGGCCAACTCGAGGCGTTCGAGGTAACAGAATTGAAACAAAACGGTCGTAACTTGACTTATCGTCGATGACCTGGTTAGGGTCGTTGTGGCGACGCTTGGGGGAGGCCTATGTCCAACAGTGGACGTCTTTCGGCTGATATGATGATGATGGTCGTAACTTGGCTAGGCCTGCAGAGATCTAAATGCGGCGAACGTTTCGATTGCGTCAACGTAAAACCAACTCGCACTCGGTGCACAGCTCATATTGATACAAATAGACTATTGTAATGAATACAAGAAGAACTTGAATTTTTTTCAATATCACATGCTTTTGGACTTCTGCCCATTACAAATTGAAATGTTCATTGGGTGGCTGGATCAATACGAACAAATTATTACGAATCAAGTGGTTCAGCTTTATAAATATGATGAAATATGGAAAATTATGATGTATGATAAAATAGGAACCATGTTCGTGACCCATTGAATGAAGTTAACCGTCAAATCACAATCAGTGGCCACCATACAAACTGTCTGCTACGAAATATTTCTTAGTAGGCATGAAGACCACCAATTTACAGACGGATGCCGTAGTACGTAATATTTCGTATATGTATAGTCCTACGTAATAACACGTAGGTGGTATCTGCCATCATTACCAACTACGTAATATTACGTAGTTGGCATTGAATGAGTTGCAATGCCAGAGCAGATGACCATGTTTTTATACTTAAATGAACCAGTAACGTTTATTTTGCGCTAATGCAATTTGATATGACAGTGGTTCTAAGCCTAGTTACGGTTGAAAGAGTTTAAATTCAAGCGAATAATAACTTGTAATTTATACACTGCTAACAATACGACACAGATATTCGTACTAAGATGTTAACTAATTTTCATTACAACATTCCTCAACCAACTATCATGGTGTGGTGTTCTAAGAAAAAAAAAAGAGATCTACCCTAAAATCACAAACAAACCATCATAAGACATACAATTTATCGTTCACAGTCTTTCAGTTACAGTAACAACATATGCACAATAGGCACCGCGTCCAGGCATAGTTCGAAACGAACGAGGATCTGGCAGTAGTGGGCTGGTGCTTAGCGAATGACAAGCTTGCTGTCAAGCTCAGCTGTTACTCACGAGCAGGTAGTCACGTTCAACTTGGCGAAGTAGTCTAATAGACCTTGGAGACGTTTCTTGACTCGCTTCTGGTCGTCGAGCGTGCAGCCTAGGATGGCAGTCTCGAAGTTCTTGTCGGTTCCCGAGGAGGGGTCGGGCTGGGACGTGCACGCGTTCATGAACGTTTGGCAGCGGGTGTGCGCTAAGACTGCGTCGTCGTGCACCGAGATCACTAGCTGGTCTATGTACATGTTTACCTGGAATTGAGAGATGTCAAGGTTTGTAATTTGGTCTAAAGTGCAGAAACATCTTCAGTTCTTCAGCTTCCAGTATAATCGGAACAGCTGATTAGCAGTAGGTATTAGAGAGCCTTTGAAACAATGATGAGCTATGCTACGTCGCTTTGTGTTTGATTTCCACCAATCATATTCATTGTCTTATACTTTAACACTGGTGGAAACTGGTTAAACTAACGAGCTATGTTTTTTATGTTGATGGATGCGTGCTATGGATGGTCCTGAGTGGTTGCGCTATGTGCAGAGTAGAGTACATACAGTGGGCGCCCATCATCATAGCACATCTTACTCGTCCCGCTAGATACGAGTAACTGAGCACCAGTGTAAACGGCCACATAGTGTCGTAGCTTAGCTTTCACATCCTCGCAGTATAGCTTAAATAGCATACATCTTTGGTCATGTGTCATGTGACCACCATAACCCAGTCACTAGGTACATAACACGACACCGCAACCACAATACGCTGGCGGCAGCCTGTGACTGAGGCGGAAAGCATTCTTCTAGGAGCATTCCTTAAATTCTTTTTGCGATACTTCGGACTCCACAACCCATACGTCTACTGCTGAACAGGAGAGGCCTATATCCAGCAGTGATGATGAGATGATGATGAAAAACACCAACAAGTGACATAACTAAATATAGCGAAAACACAGTAATACTATTGCTTGGCAGTAACATGGCATTGGGAATATTTTTATAACATTGAATATTTTTTTTACATTTTACAACACCTATTTAATTAACCGTACTCGGAAAAAATGCAGAAAACCTTCATATTACGTGTTGTAGCTAATTATAAAAAAATATTTCTTACACAATGAAACAGTTATTTATGCGAAAATGTCGGCATGCAAGAACAGTAAACGTAAGTTAACTGACGGAAATTAATTATATCAGCATATAGCAGACAGTCTGCAAATAAGTTTTCAATGACTTCAAAATTATATAAACTCATTGTAAACCATAATATCGTCAGAAAAAAAGAAAAATATTCGCACACAATGATACACACAGTTTAGAAACAATGTTTAGATTAAGATCGAAAAAGAGCGCTGGTGCATCTCACGAGCACCAGTTCAGCAAAAATACCAGACGATTACCGAGTTGACCTGACGCTTGTTTTTTCAGTCGCCAGGATATTGGGCATTGCGATATTGTTTGCAAGAGTTACCGCGACCCTAAAACGTTAAGGGCAACTGAAAAGACAAGGTGGGTTTTAATTGTGTGGGTAATCGAAGTTTGACACTCCCTCTCGCTCCACCCAGAGCGAAAGGGGTCATTTTATAATTTCCCAACAAAAAATGACTAGGCTTACATAGGCTCGAGTTTAGCTCACGGATTGGTTCGAGCCAATCGGAGCGCCGCACTCGAAGGTCATAAACGCGTCGATCGCGTTAACGTTAAACAAACTTGGACTAGTCACTCAGGTCATGTAACTTGCACATCATGAGTGCGATCGCGTGTAGCTAGTAAACAATGGGGAGCCGTTTCAAGAGGACATCGCACTCATACAAATGTATTATGTCATCGTTGTTTTTTGTTGCGACTGTTTCTACGTTACATATATAAGTGCAGAAGGTTAACTGGAGAACTAGAATAAAAAGAACTCTGCATTTTTTTGTACGTCCCGTAAAAGTCACGGACGGCTCGATCCCAGCGTAAAGCCTCTGGCAGGAGGCGCCTGGACCCCTTAAATTGGGTAGGTAGGAGCCGCTCGACGGCAGTTCCGGCCAGTGGCGTGCCCGCCATATAAGCCAAAAAGCCCGGCTTGCCCTACCAAAACCTCACCTAATTCATAGAACACGACCAATCAATTAATTATCACAAAAATCTAAACTTTAAACTTCGCGCGCTTACGCGGTTACGCTAAGTTGCCACTGTGTTGTGCGGAATTCAAAAATCATTCATAAGACGATACCAGGGCGAAGCGAGGATGCCATTCTGAGCGAAATCTCTCCGATCTCACTCTAACACTTAACAAAAGAAAGAGATGAACACTAATGTGTTGTTGTCTTTTTCTGCCTCAAAGGCTTTTATGAGGCTTTATCTTCTATCTCTACTTTTGATATAAAAACGTCAAATTTTGAGTGTGTGTGGGTGTAATTTGTTATTGTGTGCAAATGCTCGTCGAACATTTTGTTCTAAAAAAAAGCTGGGCTTTGGTAAATTTATGAATGGTTTGACAAATTTTTACGCATATTATAATACGAGGCGCCCTCTATGACGCGTAAAGTTGTACGAACTAAAAAGTACTCAGTTCTTTGCTTTGATCGGTTATCGTGTTGTACGTAATTATTGTTTTGATAGTTTTTTTTTGTTTTCCGTCATTTATCAGTTTATGAATTCGGAAACTATACTTGTGGTTGTGTGTGGATATTATTATGTGTGGAATTGATATTGGCCAGGTAGGATTTGAGTTTTAAAGATAAATATAATCTTATAACTTTACTAGTATTTTGAATATTTCTCAGAAAAGTTAATAACAATGCTTGGAATACATCAGGTATGACTCAAATAACTTCGCGAGTGCCATGAAAATTACTTGAACGTACTCAAAAGTACTTGAACGCTGTTATTTCATTCTTTATTTTTGGTAAACCGCCATTAAAAAGTTGGTTCTCTTTCTCGACAGTTAAGTGATAAGTGTGTTTTAAAAAAGCGAACAACGAAAAGCTACCGCTGTTTCAATTGTGAGTATTTGCCAATAATATTACATATTATTATAAAGAACAAGTGTTTGAAACACCAAGATTTCAAAATAAATTATGTATTAGTTACACATTCATAACTAGATGGCGTTGGCGTCAAAAAGTAACATTAGATCAGTTTCTAGTACTCGGTTGTTTTATTTCACACTCAACTCAACCTTACATTAGATATTCATTAAGTTCAAATTAATCGTTTTAAAGTATTGGCTGACCATCCCGGCCGGCCGGCCGGCACTCGACAACAAGAGCGGCTTTCCGAATTATCTTTGATTGCAATTGAAAATTAGCTGTTGGTAGAATTAAAACGTTCACAAACTTTTTACGCTGGTGTAAGTAATAAAATCATTTTTAAATAAAGATAGACAATTTGAATTAGAATACAATTTTTTTTTTCTATTCATGTATTCAAACTTCACGATTATTGGTATGATGATAAAGTTGTTGTGATGAAGCTTTTGTTATCATTATTTATTACTTACTATTAACATTATATTTGTACCTTTCAATCGTGGAAATTACAGACACAATAGAAAGACAATAGGTGCGCGAACGCCGGCGTTCGCTTGGGGTTTAATGAATTAAGTAGTGTAGCAATTCAGAAAAATCAGCATTACTGCACTGATGACACGTGGTAGCACGAGATTTTTTTTAATAGGTACCTAAGTAGTAGTTAGGTCAAGATTCCTTGGCTTGCCCCCTGTAAAGGCATCAGGCACGCCACTGGTTCCGGCAGCTCCAGTTTGGGAGCCACACGTCGGAAATGCAATAACTCTGAAGGGACATGGCTTAGAAAAAAATTGGCGTCTAAAAGAAAAGAGACCCATTGTTTTCTAATGTGGGAGGAGATGGCAAAAACGTCGAGGCTGTGTACTTATGATTCTTAGATAATAATGCTTAGTGAAATTATAACATCAAGTCCGAATGGGAGCAGTGGTATCAGCTCCGACTTACGAGTCTTACGTCGCGGGTTAAAACCCAGACAAGTGCTTTGATTCATGTGATTTATTTCACCACCACTTCTCTCGAAACGGTGAAGGAAAACATCGGATCGGTTCTAATACGCGTCATACTGACGCGTATTAGGACCAATCCGCACTAGGCTCGAGTGGTGGATTACGGCCCATTTCCTCTCACACAGAAGAGGCCTGAGTCTCAGCAGTGAGAACATTATAAGGCTGATGATGATGTTTTATCCTTAAGTCCTAATTCACCAGGAATTTAACTGAACAGTTGAGTGGATATCGGTTGTCATGATACAGCTTTTAATATAAACACGGTTTACTTTATAAATCGTAACGGATAAAAAAAAAATGATAAATAGATTGTGTGAAAAATGGTATGGCTAACAAGTTTTTAATGAAAATGTTTTTTTCATAGCAAGCTTTTATAGCACGGTGCAATACTTATATAATAAATACTCGTCAAGACGAATCATACGAGCCCAAACTCGATGGGGTTGTGTCGTTTAACTACCAAGCTCCTGTAGCCACCTTCCGGTTCCATCATCAGATCAGCTCCATGTCATAATAATTTTGCATTGTCATCTGATTTATACATGCATGCAAAATTTCAGCTCAATCGGTAACCGGGAAGTGGATCAAATTTAATTTGCAAGATTTGATTACAGACAAACATCGGGACAGGTAGAGTCTGTGCGGAAAGTAAACCATCGTGGGATTTGAGGGCGCTGCTGTAGATAAATATCGTTTTTGTTATGTAAGCAACATTGTGACGTCATTATAGTGCGACTGTTAAATCTTGATATTTTTAAACTATGTTAGACTAGCTTCCTCCAGCGGCTTCACCCTATAATAAAAAATATCCTATTAGCTGAATTTGCTCACCTAATGAAACTGCAAAGTTATAGCTTATGTGCTATATTATTGCAATGTTTATGATTAAGTTCATCTGTCTAGTAGTTTTTGCGCGACACATCTATACATACGAGTACCTCCATCCATCTTCACAAACTTTCGCATTTATAATATTAGTAGCCTATTTATTGAACTTGCTCACATGATGAAACTTAGCAAAAAAATAGATTATAAGCTACATTATTGCAACGTTTATCATTAAATTCATCCGTTTATAAGTTCTTGCGTAATGAGTAACAAACCGTTAATTGTAGCGACACCTATGGGAGGCCTATGTCGAACAGTGGACGTCTTTCGATTGTAATGGTGATGAACATTTAAATGCAAACACGAACCGGTAAAGGAAAATAGCGTGAAGAAACTGCTGTACTGCCTATCTAGGTAGCCCAGTTCCAACGGAAATGGTTCTATCACTTTGACTGGGATCGGTCTATTATCACTGACTGGAATATTGTAGCTAACAGCAAGTTTATGTTTACCCTAGTTAAATATAAAGGTAAAAATGGGACACACTACCCTGCACCTGATAGTTAAAAAGACGTATCTAACAAAAAGTAAAAACGCAGAAAAACATGTTTTAATGAATTAAACGGGAAATAGTTTGCTGTCTTTGAGTAAATTTAAATATTTACGTATTAAAAGTTGAAAAAAAAAAGCCGAATATAATGAGCTTTAACTTGGTTTAATAATAATATGAAGCTCTAATCAAATCTGGAAAAAATGTTAGATGTGTCTTTTTTACTAACGGGGGCAGTACCACTTTCTCGTTATCTTCCTCAGTACATTTTTCCCTTTTGCTAATCAATGAAAACTATGAACTTAATGACTATGAAAATAAAGTACACTTCAGAATTTGTAATGTTGCTTCGTAAAAAATCTATTTAGCCTGTAAGGGACCATCTCTTATATAAGATCCTTGGGATCACTTGGTTGAACATCTGTTTATCTGTTAAGACCCTTTAACGCGAGAACGCTTGGAGGTATCGAGTTAAAATTAAAACCATACACTCAAGTCTGCGGTCTTTTGAAGTTGTGAAAAAATCAGACTTCTGAGTTAACGAAAAAAAAAGATACGGCCATTTATGTCGCAAAAAAACATATATTTCGATACTCAAGGGAATCAAAGTTCATAGGGTAAATCCCGTTGACCTAGAATCCTGAAATTTGGCATAAATCAAGGTCTCATAGAGTAAGTACAGGGAAAAATCTTAACAATTGTAAATTTGTTGATCCGACACAAAAAAAAAAATGTTTGCAATTCGGAAAAATCTTCGTAACACAATGGAATTGATTTCATAGGTAAATTTGTCCAGAATCCTCAGTGCGCGAGTCCAACTCGCACTTGCCCTTTTTTATTTTAGTTACTGTATCCTTACTCAAGACTGAAAAGAAATATTCTTAGTTAGTCGAAACGCATTATAAATTTAAAGTATCAATACTCTTTATACTAGCCAACGAAAATATTGACCAAAACAAAATTAACAAATATCGTCATGTTTAAATGAATTTCCGTTTAATTTATACATATTTGGAGATAACAGGGACAGGAGTTTACCTAGGAAGTCTAAAAACATTAAAATAAAAGTGTTACGTACCAAAAAAACAGCATACCAATGTTTCCCAAGTTCGTGACTTTGTTTTGATCAATTATGGTGTGATTTGCCATTTGTTACCTTTGGCAAAACTGTAATATATTAAATATTATTTCCCTTGCAGCTCGGTGAAATTTTTTATCACATTTCTGAAGATTTCAATTAAAAATCACAACAAAATAACATAATAAGAAAACCGGTGTCAACATTTTATGACGTTTGGCATTTGACGGATGGCTGGGTTGGGTTGCTACTTAAAATCTTTAATGTTGTTTTCACTTTATGCCACGACGGTTCTTTTATCGCACAGACAATAAAACTAAATAAAAGTTTGTAAAAAGGGCATAGCACGATGAAAACATTCGGATGGTGATTTTTTTACAACTATTCTTTTTGGGACTTCTGCACTTTTTTTTATATTATGTGTTCTTTGTTTTTTTATATCATAATGAACATCAAAGTCAACTGATGCAACATGCAAACAATTTACTAATTAACGTTCAGTACATATGACCAGATGGTAAGATTCATGTCTAATCTAACTTGGTACCTACCTATTGTAGTGCAACGAATGCTTCATTGGATTTAACAACAAAGGCACTTCAGTTCAAGGCCCAGTGAACCTAAAGAAAGCGTGTTGAAGTCGGTTACACTTAACCTAGATGCCTAGATACAACAATGAAGTGTTAAGGGCGCCTTAAGGCTTTTAGTCCTTTAAACATCTGGCCAGAATTAAATGGAAATGAAACTCGTACCCGCCTAGGCGGTAATGCGAGTATCTGTGCATTTAATTGCGGCCAGCTGCGCCCGTATACAGCCCCGCTGACCTTTAAATCCATTTTCTTTGTGAAATATTGATTGATTTACTTATGCTATGTTCACTTTGAAGAATATTAAACAATCAATTTTTATGTGTAAAAATGTTTTTAAAGATTCAAGCCGCTTCGAAGGAGTGGGTAAAAGTTGCGAAATTGGTAAATATTTTTTTTAGACAAAGCATTAATCGCACGAAAAAATCAATAGTTGGATAATGTTGTTCATGAATCTATAATATAAAAATGAATCGCAAAATGTGTTGGTAAGCGCATAACTCAACAACGCCTGGACCGATTTCGCTAATTTTTTTTTTGGTGTGTTCGTTATTATGAGGAGAAGGTTCTTATGGAAAAAAAAATGAAAATTAGGGTAGTGTAGGGTAGAGTAGGGTAGTGTAGGGTAGAGTAAGGTAAAGGAAGGTAGAGTAGGGTAGATTAGAGTAGGGTAGGGTAGAGTAGGGTAGAGTAGGGTAGAGTAGGGTAGAGTAGGGTAGAGTAGGGTAGAGTAGGGTAGAGTAGGGTAGAGTAGGGTAGAGTAGGGTAGAGTAGGGTAGAGTAAGGTAGAGGAGGGTAGAGTAGGGTAGAGTAGAGTAGGGTAGGGTAGAGTAGGGTAGAGTAGGGTAGACTAGGATATAGTAGGGTAGAGTAGGATATAGTAGGGTAGAGTAGGGTATAGTAGGCTGAAGTAGGGAAGAGCGGGAGCGAAGCCGCGCGGGTACAGCTAGTCTATAATAAACATATTGTTACGTACGTGGGTAATCAAATGCCGATTTACTGACGAGAGAACTTTATTCACCACTAACAATAACAAAATAGTCCAGTCAACAATAATCCGAATCGCAATTAACACTAGAGTACCGTTACACTATCGCTTAGGTCGTTAGATAAAATCACTTCAAGTACTAGGGTAGTTCGCTCTTGATCGCAGTCGAAATCACAACTGACTCGCTTCCGGCCGGGGGCTCGTATTTATATGCGGAGCCAAGAAAATTCTAGATACCGACTTCCCACGAACGATCCAGAATTCTAGAACAATTGAATCGCTTCTCGAAGTCATAAATCATTTTTATTACTCGTGGTAATAACAGTCACTTTCATGCGAATTTCGACTCTATTGTTAACGTCGGAGAGTACCATTTCCCATAAATACCTAACTACTACTTGTAGGTACTTTGTGGATGTTTCGAGATTTTTCTAAGGCTGGCTACGTACAACCATTCTAGACCTTTCGAACAGCAATGCGTTTTAATTATTAGGAGCTACTCTTTATTTTCTCGGAGATATGGCGTGTTCACGTTTAATGGCGTAACAGTGCCCCCCTCTTAGTCATGCTCGTCCCGAGCATTATTAGATCCGTGATACGGCGCCAATCTATCCACATGGACAACCTTGGGTTTCCCTCTTAGCCCTTTCTTGATGCGGTAGGTCACGTCATTAATCCTTTTTAACACGGTGTAAGGTCCCTCCCATCGAGCTTGGAGTTTCGGCGACTTCCCTTTCCGTCGAAGCGGGTTGTGAAGCCAGACCAGTGTACCTTCCTCAAATCCCTTGGCATTGGCATTACGGTCGTATCTAGTTTTCATTTTTACGCTGGTGTTCATGCTATTCTCACGAACTCGTTTATGCACTTCGTCCAATTGATCTTGAAGGTCACTTACGTAGTCCGTAACTGGCTTAGTCTTGTCAGGTGGCACGCCAGTTATGGCATCGACTGGAAGTCTCATCTCCCTGCCGAAATTCACTCTTGCTGGGGTATGTCCCGTGCTATCATGCACTGCCGATCGGTAAGACATCAGAAATAGTGGAATATACCGGTCCCAGTCCTTCTGATGGTCATCGACAACCTTAGCCAGGTGGTTCTCCAGGGTTTGGTTAAACCTTTCCACCATTCCGTCCGACTGAGGGTGCGCAGGTGTTGTACGTGTCTTATAAATTCCCAGAAGAGTACACATTTCCTGGAACAGCGCAGATTCGAAGTTACGGCCTTGATCGGAATGGATTTCCAAAGGTGCGCCATACCGACATACTACTTCTTCGACCACCTTCTTCGCCACTGTCGTCGCTTCCTGATTGGGTATGGCGAAGACTTCGGGCCACTTTGTGAAATAGTCCTGGATCACCACTATGTACTTGTTTCCGTCATTTGTAACTGGAAAAGGTCCAGCGACGTCGATAGCGATGCGTTCCCATGGGGCTCCCACATTGTACAGCTGAAGCCTGCCCCTGCTCCTAGTCTGTGGTCCTTTCACGGATGCGCACGCTGTACATTTCCGACACCATTGCTCTATGTCATCTCTACAATTGAGCCAGTAATACCGCTGTCTCACTTTCAGTAGAGTTTTCTTGATGCCCAGGTGTCCTCCAGAAGCACCATCGTGTATTTCCTGTAGCAGGGGGACTACTTCACATCGTGGTACTATCACTTGTGTGGTCACCTCTTTGCCATCGTTCGATTCCCATTTCCTACAAAGCACATCATTTTCTAGGACTAAACTGTCCCACTGTGCCCAGTAGTTCTTAGTTACGGGACTGTGTGACGATACTTCACTCCACTGGGGCCTAGTTCCGCTACGCTTCCAGTCCAGTATAGGTCGAATATCGTCATCTTCTTCCTGGGACTTCTTGAAGTCGCCTTCAGCCCTAATTAAATTAACGTGTTCTCGGGCTTCATTCTGCTGGCAGTGTCTGCAGTCCTCATTACATGGACGTCGTGACAGGGCGTCAGCATTGTTATGCCCTTTTCCACTACGATGTTCTGTCACAAAGTTAAATTCCTGCAGCTGCTCGAGCCATCTTGCAACTTGACCCTCAGGGTTTTTAAATTGTAGAAGCCATTTCAATGCAGCGTGATCCGTCCTCAATGTAAATTGTCTTCCTATAAGGTACTTGTGGAAATGCTGCAAGGTTTTTACCACAGCCAGCAGTTCTCGTCGAGTCACGCAGTAGTTCCTTTCTGGCTTTGAAAGTGCCTTACTGAAGTAAGCGATTACGACCTGTCTGTCACCCTGCACCTGTGACAACACTCCTCCAATTCCCGTGTTGCTGGCATCGGTATCAACGACAAATCTTCCGTCTCTGCTTGGATACCCCAGTATGGGCGCTTCACATAGCCGTTGCTTTAGCTCGTCGAATGCTGACTCACAGTCCTCGTCCCAGATAAAATCTCGTTTATCCTCAGTCAGCTGATGTAGAGGTTTTGCAATGTCCGAAAAATTCTTGACAAACCGCCTGTAGTATGTGCACAACCCTAGAAATGCACGTACTTCCGTTTTGTTCTTTGGAACCGGCCACTGTTGGACTGCCTTTATCTTCTCAGGGTCGGTTCTCACCCCGTCAGCGGAAATAACATGTCCTAGGTAGCTGACCTCCTTCTTGAACAGGGCACACTTCTTTGGGCTTAGTTTTAAGTTAGCCCCTCGTATCCTGGTGAACACTTTCTCCATATTCGTCAGGTTTTCCTTAAAAGTGCGACCCATTATAATGACGTCGTCCAAATATACCAGACAAACGTCACCAAGAAGGCCCACCATGACTCTCTCCATGAGGCGTTCAAACGTCGCTGGAGCGTTGCATAACCCAAACGGCATGACGTTAAATTGCCACAGGCCGCTGCCAATACCCGTACTGAACGCTGTCTTTTCTTTATCTTTCTCGCTGATTTCCACTTGCCAGTAGCCACTTTTCAAATCAATGGTCGAAAACCACTTCATGCCACTGAGCATATCCAGCGTATCGTCTATCCTTGGTAAGGGATAACTGTCCTTCTTCGTCACATTATTCAGCATTCTGTAGTCCACACAAAATCTGGTGCTGCCGTCCTTCTTCTTCACCAGAACGACTGGAGAAGACCATGGACTCGTAGAAGGCTCAATTATTCCGCTATCAGCCATGTCCTTTACCATTTCTGCTACCTCAGATTCCTTAGCCCAGGGTATGCGGCGCGGTCTCTGTTTAATCGGTCTAGCATCACCTGTATCTATCTCATGCTTGACGAGACCTGTTCTCCCGCAGTCTTTTCCCGTTGCAAAGATATCTCGAAACCGTAGCAGAAATTCCCTGGCTTGCTGCAATTCCGAAGGCGATAAATTGCTCTTAGAATTTTCCAGAAGTTGCTGGATGTGATCCGTTTCAACTTTTGTCGTGTTTTGCTTTGCTGGAGATGTGTTGATTTGACGGAGATACTGAACTTCTTCACATCTCCCAACAACACTGTTTTTCTTCAGTTGGAACTCTTCTTTCCCAAGGTTCACAATCCTTACCTTGGATTTCCCTTTCGTCATAACTAATGTTCTGGCAGTGATGAGCTCCGGGTGCCGGCCAATATCTTCAACCATTACACATCTTCGTTGCCTGATTTTCTTGGGGAATTTTACTTCAACTAAGGTTTCTGTTCTCGGAGCCAATGTAGTATCCTTTAAACAATAAAGGTTGCATGAGGTAATTCCTCGTAGGAAGACTTCTTGATCTGGGAATTTCAATACTCCCCTGTCGATATCTAAAATACATCGGTTATTCCGCAAGAAGTCAAGACCCAGTATGCAGTCGTCGGTAATATTCGCAATTAACGCAGGATGGATATACACTTGATCACCGATTTTGAACTCAATTTCTGTATCACCGAGGACGGAGACTGACTGGCCGGTTGCTGTCTGAAGTCGGCAGGTTGGAGACTCTCTTTGCCATGAGATGGTTCGTTTCAGCAACTCCGGCCTTACAATGGTTCGCGACGCCCCGGTGTCAACGGTAAAATTGCAGGCACGATGATTCAGCGTTCCTTCGATGATCAAACTATTTCCGTTGTGAACTTGATTGATGGTGATGGTTGGGGCTGTGGCCCTGGCGACATTAAATTTTATCGGCTCCTCGTTGACTTGAGTTCCGGAGTCCACACTTTCCCTCTTTTTCTTAGGACAATCGGTGCGAATGTGCCCTTTTTCTCTGCACCCGTAACACGTTGGAATATAGCGGGACTGTGCTGGAGAAAAAGCCACCACTTCTCGGTGACGTGGTCGCGCTGAAGGCGAGACCACCACTTCCCGAACTCTGTGCGTGCGTGAATCTTGTCGTACGGCTTCCACTTCCAAAGCGTGAGCCATCGCACTCTTTAGAGTTTGGTGGTGTCCGAGTCGCACCGTAGCCCTGACTTCAGGATCCCGTAGACCGTCGATGAAAGCTTGCACCAGATTTACTTCCACCATCTCTGGTGTCATCGACATGTACGCACGCCGTACCAGCCGTTCAACCTCGACTCCCCATTGCTGGAGGCTCTCGTTCGACCTCTGCGTTCTCTCGCGAAGCTGCGCGCGGAAAACGTGCTCGAGGTGCTTGTCTCCATAGCGAGTGTCTAATCCCTCCATGAGACGCTCCAACGTCCTGCTGTTCGGAGGAAGGTTCTCTAGGACCAGCAGAGCGTCCCCTCGTAGAGCCAAAGTTAATGCCGCAAAAGACTGCTTATCATCCCAGCGATTTGTTTCGACCAATGTCTCGAATTGGTACTTAAATGCCGTCCAGGAAGACGTGCCATCAAAACGTGGCACATCAAATTTTGCGGCGGATGCACAGGGAGTGTGCGATGGTGAGCCGACAGCAACGGGTTCGCGCGCTTCGAGCTTGACGATTTTTTTGTTGATGTCCAGCAGGCGATCTTCGTGGCCATCAATTCTTGTTTCTAGGCTATCAGCTCGGGCGGAAACCTCCTTGACCTCCAAGGTGAGATTCTTTACCTTCTCGCCCAACGTGACGAGGCCGTGGTCGATTTTATCGAGGATCAGGTTCTGCTTAGCCTCCTGATCGCGGCGAGCGGCTTCCTGTTCGCGGCGAGCGGCTTCCTGTTCGCGGCGAGCGGCTTCCTGTTCGCGGCGAGCGGCTTCCTGTTCGCGGCGAGCGGCTTCCTGTTCGCGGCGAGCGGCTTCCTGTTCGCGGCGAGCTTCTTCCTGGTTCGCTGCGATTAGGTCCTGGAGCTTGCGCTGGTTGGCCTCCATACTAGCTTGCATGGCGGCCAACACCGCAGCGAGGTTCAATTCCGAGGATGGTCCTGTTGGCACCTCAGCAGCTGCTGTTGCTCCCATATCAGCCTGATCTTCCTCCTCCATACGATGACGCGCAGCATCCATCTCCATTTGCCTCCTTGTTCGTGGTCGCTGTTCGTCGTCCCTCGGTGTTAATGGCATTTCGCTTCTGACACCAATTGTTACGTACGTGGGTAATCAAATGCCGATTTACTGACGAGAGAACTTTATTCACCACTAACAATAACAAAATAGTCCAGTCAACAATAATCCGAATCGCAATTAACACTAGAGTACCGTTACACTATCGCTTAGGTCGTTAGATAAAATCACTTCAAGTACTAGGGTAGTTCGCTCTTGATCGCAGTCGAAATCACAACTGACTGGCTTCCGGCCGGGGGCTCGTATTTATATGCGGAGCCAAGAAAATTCTAGATACCGACTTCCCACGAACGATCCAGAATTCCAGAACAATTGAATCGCTTCTCGAAGTCATAAATCATTTTTATTACTCGTGGTAATAACAGTCACTTTCATGCGAATTTCGACTCTATTGTTAACGTCGGAGAGTACCATTTCCCATAAATACCTAACTACTACTTGTAGGTACTTTGTGGATGTTTCGAGATTTTTCTAAGGCTGGCTACGTACAACCATTCTAGACCTTTCGAACAGCAATGCGTTTTAATTATTAGGAGCTACTCTTTATTTTCTCGGAGATATGGCGTGTTCACGTTTAATGGCGTAACAATATATTTTTTTCAAACCTATTAACCTGGCCGTTACCGAGGAGTAGCCTTTGGAAAGTAGTAGTTTTATGGCACTTTTCGGGCGCTTGGGCCTTAAAATGCGTTTTTGACGGCCGGCTGCGGTGCCGTAGTGGTGCGTTAGTGCAGTACGATAATCACGCAGGCGACGTGACGCTGCTAGCAGAAGTTACTTGGTCCATACAGCTTAGCACTGGTGGAAACGGGTTCAATTAGCTGTTAAAAGTTTTTTTTTTGTGAGTTGGGAAATCATCTAAAGACTTCTCCCGCTCTAGAGTGGAACCCCCTTTTTAACCGACTTCAAAAAAAGGAGGTTATTTAGTTTAAGTTCTTATATCCCATCCCAAGGTTATCACTTTCAGCGATAAGACCGCCATTGTACCCATAGATTTAAGTTTCTGTGAAATTGTTACTATTTTGGTGTACAATAAAGTTTATTCTATTCTATTCTAGGACCACAGGTTTCATAGGGTTTATGGACACTTTACGTCAATGTTCGGTAAGCATACAGTCTGTCAAGAAAGTCATGAAAAGAATGTTTTGGGAACTACTGTTTTTGCTAATACTGGCAACACTGAATAATTGTTAAGCTGAGTACCTGAACTGTCACGTCGTATCTGTGTGGTTGATTTTTTACAATATTTCGGTGCTATTTCGAGTTTTTTAAATCGTGTAAGCATTAAGATACAAAAAATGAATCGAAATGTTTATAAGAGCGGTGCGAGACAAATTACATTTAAAGTTTTTCAAGGGTGTATGGCCGAAATTCAAGGTGGGAGTGCTGGGACGAACAAAGACATGTTTATGATCGAACAGCAAAGTTAACCGGTACGTAAATATATTCTAAAGTTTAACACACTAACGGAAATATATTGTTTTGACAATCTTCTGTTTTTAAGTAAAATTTATCTATCTTTAACATTGTTTATGTCTTGCTAAGGTTATGAAATTTACCTACGATTTATTATACTACCACTTAACGGTTTTGATATTTTGGTGTTTTTTATTTAGGTATGATAAATGTATTTGTATATTTAACATATCTTTATTGACTTCAGGTGTTACCGAAAGTACAGTTCGGCGCATTGTGGACTAAGGCATGAAGAATGGAGATAAATTTTCAACGCTTGGAAAACACAGGAAAGGCCGACCTACGAAACAAACTACGAGTCAGATGTTGGCCGGTTTCATTTTGAAGAAGTTTCAGGCAACATTTCTGGAGTCGAATACCTCGACTCTGATTATTTGGATTCGGATTAATAAAGACTTATTTCATAAACTTTTTATTTTTGCAATGAGCTCATACCTATCGATACTCAGCGCCATGCTGACGGCAGTGCAGAGAGGCAAAACATCGTGATTTGCACTTTGTAATAAGTACATAAATGCTAGTAGCTGAAAGGACGAAAACAAGGGTTTTAAAACAAAATTCAGACTGGTAGAGAATGCCTAAGGCATTAACTCCGCCTTTGTACTTTTGTGTTGGATAAAGTTTTAATAAATAAATGAGAACTACTATAACTATTATGTATCAGGTAAAATTAAACGTCACTTGAATGAAAATTAGTTCTAATAAAAATGTTGTTCGCCACTACGACAGAGTAAGTACTTTTATTTATAGGGAGCCACTACCAATGAAAGTCAAAACTCGTTTGCAAGCATGTATTAAATAGATAGACGAGTGTCAGATAGATCGGTAAAATAATGTACCTACACGGCAGTAAAGGGACCGTAAATCGGTAATTATTATTTTATAAATAAAAGTATCAATATCTTTTAGTCGAAGTTTATTGGGATACCATGTTAATGATGGTGGCGCCCTCCCTTCTTTTCATGACTTTCTTGACAGACTGTAGAGACTAAGCGATCGGCTCATACTTGCCAACACTATTGTTTTCCAATTAGCTTTGTGTAGACACAAAGCCATGTGCACAATTAATTTATCGTAAGTCGTGCCCTATTGCCGACGAGACCTATTTAGTAGGTCTCGATGGCATGTGTGTATTGTAAGCATTGCAATTCATTAATTAGTGTTCGAGCAGACACTAAAGTTCATGATTAATTAAAGTGTTTCTAATGGAATGTCTGTGTTATGCATCGTCCATATAGATTAGCTAACTGCGTTGCTCGACAACGTTACTTGATTCGAGTCCTTTAGGCCCAAACTGAAGTGACCATTAATTTAAATTGTTTTAGTTTGAGTAATAATATTTAATTTTAAAGTTTTATTTAACTATTCCACAATTTATTCCTGATTTGTTCCATGTTCCACCAAAAATTATAATTGTGCACTAAAATAATACTCTTCTGGGGTGGTTTAAAAAAAATAACCGTAAAAGGGACGGCGGGGTCTGTGTTCGTAATACTTAAATAGTGGCAATTCTTATTTAATTAATTGGTTGGGAGGTCAACGTATGTTACTGAAAGAGTTCTGGGTCTGGTATGGAGAGGGAAGCCAAAGAAAAGATGGATGAATTGTATGAAAAGTGATATTTAAGAAAAGGGAGTTAGTGATAGTGTGACGGGTGACAGGACAGAATGGAAGAAAAAAAAGTGCTGCGCCGACCCCAAGTAATATGGGATAAGAGCAGGAAGAAGAACAGGGGTCCCCCGCACCTAGATAAATAAACAATAGTTCCACGAATACACCTTCGGAGGACTATAATTACTTAATAGATCAAGATTTTGGCGCAGAATTTAATAGCCAAAATAATTCGGTTGGTAGCAAAAAAACGAATTAGGTATAAAGCTTAACACAAAGAATTTGATACCGCCAGTAAAACCCAGTACTTACATACAATTTATTTCCGTTGCACTAGTAGCATTGACCTTTAAACCAGCTAGTAAGTCAGGGTCGGCAGTTACAGTACAACGTCGTAATGTAAGCCCGTTGAATGAGGTTTTTTTTTATTATGGTTAACTTTTTCTATCAAGGCCCAGCTTTTCCTGCGAATTCAATCCCATAAACAATCCGGCTTAGGCGCAAAACGTCTCTTTCGCAAAATTTCTACTGGTCGTAAAGTGTTTCTTTCGCAGAATGACTCTTTCTCAAAACCACGCTTTCTCACAATGCCTCTTTAGGAAAATATCGCTTAAACTTAGAATAAAATTTAGCCCGGTAGAAAAATAGGTACTTTTTTTTATTAATTCGGAATTATTTTTTATAACATGTAAACATTTATTCCATATGAACAAATTATACAACTTTTATACATTAAATAAGAAAATGGGAAAACAATTTTTTAAAGGCGACATTTATCGAAAACATTATGACAAAAATACATTTTACGACCAGTCGACATTTTGCGCCTAAGCCGCCAATTCTACCAGGATCAGAGCATTTCTTGGAGTAACCTCAGCGATAAGGTAAGTTGACTTTCATCATCACTTAACATCAGGTGATATAATGGTCAAACTCGAGTCTCACACTAATGATATAAAGATGAAAGTTAATGAGCGTATGTGTGTGTTTGTTACTCCTTCACGCTGAAACTGCTGAAATTTGGCGCACGGGTAGACCATGCGCTTTTCCAAGACATGTACAGTTGCCATCACGGATCTTGAACACTTGCGCAGAAGTCAAATATTCGGTCTCTTTAGTGGTGCGAAGTACGACGCGGGGGCGGGGAGTGTCAGTGATTGGCTGGCCGCGCCATCGCGTCCTAGACGTCACTCCTCATTCGTTCACTGCGTTGTTGCATGTATCTAACAACGAAGACGATTGGCTCGCCAATGTACGGAATGCGCAAGGCGATCCCCACTCTGACGCCGGGTAGAGAGGGAAATGGAGACCAAAGAAAAGATGAATGGATTGTGTGAGGAGTGATGGAGTGATATGAAAGAAAAGGGTGTTAGTGATAGTGTGACGGGTGGCAGGACCAAAATGGAAGAAAAAAACGTGTTGCGTCGACCCCAAGTAATATGGGATAAGGTCAGGAAGGAGAAGAAGAAGGTCTAACCGTACTTTTTACCTCGGAATTATATTCCCATGGGATAATTTTCTACTATCGAGGAAGCCGCTGATAGCAGCTACTCAATAATTAAGAAAAAAATAGATACCAAAGATAAAAAGAAAAAGATAATACAATAATTTATGCACAATTCAATCGCTCTAATTTAAATGGTAATTGTTACAGGTAATTCCTGAATAAAAAAAGTTATTGCTAACATTTTCCTGATAGTTTTTTTCCGTTGATCATTTACTTCCTTAAACTCAATCAAGAAAACACAACTAATGAGGTTCGAATTGAATGATTCATGTTCGCTGAGCAAAATAGTGACTATCAACAATTATATATTAAATATAATGACTAGCCTGTATTTGACTGGCCTGTTGGTCTAGTGGTTAGCGGCCCTGACGGCTATGTCGGGAGGTCGTGGGTTCGATTCCCACTCAGGACAAAAATATTTCTTTGATGAGCAGAATTATTTGTTCTGTGTCGGAGTGTAAGCCGGTCCTTCTCCTTATGAAATGACCCATTGGAACCGTGCGCTAGCTTCTGACGTTTTATAAGTGCCCACGTAAGCCTATGTGAAATAAAATAATTTTAAGTTTGAGTTTGACTAAGGCAAGAATTATTCTTGAATATACGAATGTTAGTTAAGTAATGCCGAGTTCCCACGATACATTGATAATAATCACAGCATAAGCAAATAGATGAAGATCGTTTCACACACTCAAGTCTTAGGGTGCGTTTCCACTAACGCATTAGCTCAATTGTTCACAGTGCTTGAAATCTCCACTCTGAATCAGAGGAAAGAGTTTCAGAGGAGCGGAGTGGAGCTGAGCGGACTTTAAAATAAAATATAAACAGGCGACCCGAGCCGGACAGAACGGAGTCGAGCAGGCTGTGGTGCCGAGCAGAGGGTAGTTCAATTGACCACAGCGCTCTAAATCACCACTTCACATTAGTGGAAACAGTTTTAGAGGAGCGGAGTGGAGCTAAGCTGACTTTCAAATAAAACATATGAACACGCAGCCCCAAGCCGGACAGAACGGAGTCGAGCAGGCTGTGGTGCCGAGCAGAGGATAGTCATAGTGCACGAAATCTCCACTCCGAATCAGAAGAAACAGTTTCAGAGGAGTGGAGTGGAGCTGAGCGGACTTCCAAATAAAATATAAACAGGTGTCCCGAGCCGGACAGCACAGAGTCGAGCCAGCTGTGGTACTGAGCGGAAGGTAGCCCAATTTTACTCTGCCCCACACCACTACAATGGATACACTTGCCAGTTTTCACTGTTCTTTTCCGCTCCACTTCATCCAGTTCTGCTTTAGTGGAAACATGCCCTTAGCGATACCAGATTGCGCATTCCAAGTTCTTATGAAGAGATTAGCATATGCTGCGATGGCTAGTATACGTATAATCGTATTACTCAGCGTGGGTGCTCTGCAATGCTATTCCATGACACTGTTATGTATAGGACATGTGTGGTCAACTAGTCATATTTAAACAAAAAACTGCTTTGAAATATACAACTTTCTGTCGATTCATTCCTGAAGAATTCCCAAAAAATTAAATTGACGTATAATAAAATTGACAAAATTTATGTTGTAAAAAAACTACTAATATCTCCGTCACCTACTGTTGTTTTTTGGAGGTAGGTACTAAAGACTAGACTGGTCAGGATGATGAAATTCGTAATAGTTTTGGAGTACAAGCAACGCCTCGTCATTATGACGAATCATAATGCCGTGGCTATTATCGTAAAATTCCTTTTATGCCGTGTTAGGTATAAGAAGTTCAGGATAAGTACCAAATAGTACTAAATAGGTACTAAGTATACGTGATAGAATCATTCAAACACAAAAGTTGGTTCTACCATTATAACGTTTATAAAAACTCAGGTTTGCCATTCGCGTTTCAGGGCCGCGGTGCCTAACTCTTTCAAACAATCCCGTAGCCCTGGTACAAATGTACGCCTAACACCTTAATTTGGTAAACACAGTATGACATGACTCATTGTACCTAATAAAAAATATAACTGCCCACATACTATGAATTTCTAATCATTTGTCATATCTATAGCCCGATTCACGTAATCAAAACAGTAACGATATCGTAGCGATTTAGTCGTTTAGACCATTTCCGTATTCACATCCATCAATCGAGTTTAAACGACACCGATTTTAAAGTCGTTTGGTCGAAGAGTCGATTTAAAAAAAAGAATTTGTATTACATTATCCTGGTAGGTAGAATACTTATTAATGTAACTTGAAATAATTCGTCGATAGATCGTTTAGTTTCGAGCCAGTTGAGTTGTCGTTCTATCCAATCCCGATTAAGGAACATACGTGAATACCGCTTTTGGATAGGACTTCGATCGAACGACTATAAAACTTCAACGATATTTGGCTTGTTTGATTTTACGTGATCAGGCTACTGCTCATACTACATTTGACACTACCAAGGAAAACCAGAAAGCACAATCATGACTGTATTTCCTTTTAAATATAAGTATCTGTCGCACATTTCTAGATCGCGTATTTTTAAAACGGTGAACCACACTATCGCTGTCATACATCTTTTAAAATCGCCCACAAGTTTTATTTCTTGTATAGCTATAAAAAATAAAAATAGTTTATTTGCACCTTCAAGTTAACAAATTTCCAAATTACAGTCAAATTAGGTCACAAGGTATATTAATTGTGATATTTAAGCGTTACAGCTAATACCTAAGCTAAGATAACTTAATATCTTGTAGTTATAGGCATCAGCGCCCACCCTCCTAATCACAAGCAGATTTAAATGTCCTTATAATCATAACCAATTGATGCAAAAATTAAGAAGTAAGTAGGTAACGGCATGAGTAGCATGTGTGTGGTGTGAGTGTGAATGTGAGTGTGAGTGTGAGTGTATGTGTATTTATGTAAGTAACTTCTACGCGCTCAAGCGGTTTAGCAGATTTGGATGAACACTGGCATGGGGGAAGGCTATGTCACAGAGTACCACATAGGATACTTTGTACCCCGACTATTTTTATTTTCATACAGCAATGCCGTTGGCAGCGGCTACAATTACATAAATTAAATAAATAAATAATTTTTAACAAAAAATATTTTTATACATATATAAATATACATACATAACTATCTCTACCATTGCACACCAATACCCATAAAGTCACTAAAAACATTATTTAAGTATGGTAAACAACTTCTCTGTTTCGTCATAGGTTAGGGACAGGAGCCAAGTTTTTACATTCCGTTTGCATTCTTTTTTTGTCATGGAGACAATTTCCAATTTTTTATTTGCGATGTTATACAATTTTGGGCCTAAAAACGTTTTGAATCTTTGAGCAAACGAAGTTCGGCAGGGTACTGATTTAAATACATCATAACGCCTTCTCCTTGTGTTTTCTTTTTGAATAATAGTACTTAGCCTGCCACTGGAGTGCATTTTCATGATCAAGGCTAGCACAAAGAGTTTGCGAACAGTAAGCACCTCACAATCCTTGTATAAATCAGTGGTTGGATAATCCTTGGGCTTAAAGTAACTGACTTTCAACAAAGCTCTTTGTGCTCTTTCACCAATTAAATTATGAGATTTCGCGGCGCCGCCCCAACAAGTAATGCAATAGGTTATAACCGCTTGACACAAGGAATAATAAATCATTCTCATTATATGAGCATTGACAGAGTATCTAATTTGTTTAAACACATATATAAGTTTTCTAATTCTGCTTGCCAGGTTAATTATATGTTGTTTAAAGTTGAAATTTTTGTCAAATATAAGCCCTAAATATTTGATTGTGTCAACATTAGATAGAGTGGGACAGGAACATCCCAGTGATTCCCCGTGGCAGGTGTGAGATGTTATATGATGCGTTGTTTGTACCGACTCACTAAGGTTTCGTATTGAAAACGTTATGTATTTAGTTTTTTCCGTATTAAGTGAAAGGTGATTAAGAGCAAGCCATTTTGAAACCATGTTAAAACCTTGTTGAGCCTTATGAAAAGTCTCACTCCAAGTATCACCACGGAATGTTAAAGTAGTATCATCTGCGTATGAGATAATTTTGCAGTTTTCAATTTCAAGTTGTGTGAGATTATTAATATAAACTAGAAATAAAGTTGGACCTAAAATACTACCTTGTGGCACTCCGTGGGTAACAGGTAGACTATTACTAGTGTAATTGCCAATTTTTACCCTTTGTTTTCTTCCAGACAAATAATCTTGCACTAATTTGAGTTGATTTCCGCGAATACCAAGCAGATATAGTTTGTTGACTAGGGTGGAAATAGAAACCGTGTCAAAAGCTTTCGCAAGATCGAGAAATATCGTGAGGCATTTCTTTTTGCTATCTAAAGTTTGGGCAATATGGTCAGTAAAGTCATTTAAGGCATCTTCAGTAGATTTACCTGCTCGGAAACCATATTGACATTTTGAAAGCAGATTAAATCTTTCTAGATAACTAACAAGTCTCTTATTTATTATCTTTTCAAGTATTTTTGAAAGAGACGTTAATATAGAAATAGGACGATAGTTGGTGACACGGGTTCTATCACCACCCTTAAAAATGGGTCTCACTATAGACTGCTTAAGTGCTTCGGGAAAGATACCCATCTTTAGGCACATGTTAAAGATATAGGTCAGCGGGGCTAATATATTATCTTTTATCAGCTTTAGTATATCAGATGAGATTCCATCATCCCCAGCAGCACAGTTACTTTTCAGACCAATAATTAGTTTATCAATTTCATCTTCATCAGTGTCAAGGAGCACAAATGAATTACTAGTCAATGATGAATCACTTTGTGAAGATTTACTAAAATTGGGTACGCTAGTTGGTGTTATGATTTTATTTGCCAAATTTTCTCCAATGGTGGCAAAGAAGCAGTTTACGGCATCGACTGATTGGTTAGGGGTTGACTGAGTTGTAAGTAGGTTAATTGAGTTATCTGTCTTAAAATTTCTATTCGTGATATTATTTATGGCTTTCCAAATGTTTCTATTACTGTTTCCAGCTTCTGTAAGTACTTTCTTTTCGTATTCGCGCTTTATTTTATTTATAATTTTATTGCAATAGTTGCGGTATCTTTTGTAAGTAATTTCTAGGACTACGTTATCTGGATCTTGTTTCAGTTTTCTGTGCATCCGATCTCTATTACGCGCACATCTGACTAGTCCCATTGTCATCCAAGGTTTTAATATTCTAGATCTATTTGTTATATTTAGACACTTGGTATTACTTTGCATAATGTGAACTATTTTTGAAATAAAAATCTCCACGGCAGTATTAGGGTCAGTTGCATCAAAAACCGTTGTAAAATCTAGTTGATTACACGCCAATTTTATAGCTTCAAAATCAACTTTAACTATTTGCCCTTTTGGGTATTTATCTACGCTTTTGACTTCGGCACAACACAATATAGGTGCATGATCAGTGATGATCGATTCAATAATAAATGTCTTGATGGGTGTTTTTGTCTTCAAGATTACATGATCTAGACAACTATGAGCACGTGTTGGTATGTGAAATGCTGGAAGTAGGCCGTTAAGGGACATAAAATCAAGGTAATCTGGTAAGAGGCGATCAGTGCTATTGGTAGCAATATTTACGTTAATATCACCCACAATTATGATATTTTTGTAAGATGACAAGCCGTCAAGTATTTTTTGTAAGGATAATAAAAAGGCGTTAATAGTTTTGAAACAAAAAGGACGGTATATCGCCACAACAGCCACATCATCGTTTATTCTAATAAGTATGCAGTTTGCTTCGCATATAGCGGGTTCTTCAAGAGAAGCTTTAATATTATTTTTAATAAATACCACAACGCCATCATTCTGGTTATAATGAGAAGATGTTGCCATACTCTGATATCCATCCAACGTTGGTAAACTTCGCACACATGACATCCAGCATTCAGAAAGCACTATAATGTCGCATTCAAATTGAAGCCTCTGAAGAAGGATATTAAGACTATCAAAATTAGCATTAAGACTACGAATATTTTGCGATATTATTTTTAAGTAGCATTTTGGTTGTATCAGAAAAGATGCGCAGTTTTCAGGTTCACAGCTAACCGTATCAGATATTGAATATTCATCAATCTCACTTAATAAGTCTTTATCGAATTTTAGTTTTAGAAATTACAGTGGTTAAAAACTTTATCATTTGACTTTTGCGTTTTACTATTGTTAAAAAGTATTTGCATTTAGTGACAAGCTTAATCCAAGACAGCTCAATATATATTACAGAATATAAAATCTCAAGGATAGTATTTTTATAATAATAATTGGTTTTGTGACGTAGTGGTACAATGTATAAAGTAGAAGAAGTTAATATCATGTTAGAAGTGTAAAATGTAGTGTTTTGAATGTGTGTTAATTGTGTTATGTGTATGTAAGTAAACTTATGTATGTTATGGTGTGTATTTGCCGTTTTACATGCAAGATAAAAAATAATTGTTGAAAAAATTTGACAGGAAAAAAAAAGCAATATTATCAGAGACAGTCGCCAGGTCGCATTACAATGTAAGAAATAAACAGAAATTATTTTAGGAAATAAAAATGGCCTCGCATATAGTCATGTTTTCATATTCAGAAGATTAGTTAGTTGTTTTTCAGTTTTGATATGTATAGTCGGTTCTGATTCACCTTTTTTAACTAAAACTTTTCCATTTGAGGTCCACACGTATTTCAGCTGATTATTTTGTAAACAGGTTCTAGAAATATAATGAAGTTTTCTTCCATGCGAGGTAAGATGTTCTGTGATATATACCGGTGTTGTTCCTTCCGCTCCCAAATTGGCACAGTTCAGTTTAATGTTATTTGACTGGTTATAGGATTTAACCGCTTTTAACACGTTATTTTTAGTGGTGTTGTTGCAGAACTCAATGAGTATCGTAGGGTTGATACCTTTCTTGCTTGAGAGACGAAATGCATCTTTTATGCAAGAGATTGAGGCATTGGCATTGATTGTTTTGAGCAAGTTACATAAATAATTTTGCATGTCACCTTTTGTTTCATTCTGAAGTTTTGGTAAGTTTCTTAATTCAAGAAAATTAATTTTCGAGATCCGTTGCATTTCTTCTATTTTTTCATCTAATGACATAATAAGCGCTAAATTTTCTTTACATTCCCTTTCTAAACACTCACTCTTAAGCTTCATGTCATCATACTTTTTATCAATAAAAGATGTCGTCGAATCTATTTCCTGGTTAAACTTCTGAATTTGCGCAAGGGAATCTTCTATTTTTGTGAGTCGCACATCAGTAGCCATCTTAAGAGAAGAAAATTGATTTTTGATTTCATTCATCGTATCCGTTTGAAGCTTAATAAACATTTGTTTAATATCATCCTTAAAGCTTATAAACTCATCTTTGAATGAAGGGCTGTTACTTCCTGACCTACTTCGGAAACGTTTTATTCGTTTTATCCCCCTACTTGTTGTTTCATGGTTTGTAGGGGTGTCAGTTATTCCAATAGTTTTTAAATTGGGTTCCAATTGATTCTCAGGGGTCCGGATCATTTTACACACCGAAAATAGGTGCTTCTCTAATAAGGAATTCTATTATTCAATGTTCTAAAACCCAGTTACAAGTAAATAAAAATATATCTTCTCATAAGTCTCACGGAAATGTAGTCACATTGGTGGTTTTTGCATTACCTTCATTCATGAGGAGCGCAGTGAGTCACCCAAACTACACACATTCGTTGTTTTGATGGCGCTTGCGCTCACGCAGCGCTGTCGATGACGCACTGCAGGAGGCGGGCTATACGTATCACTCGTCTCTTTCACGTTTACGACAGCACTCGTCTCGCGCAGACAGCAATGTAAGTACTTGACTACTTACGAACTATGCACGCCTGGTACTTCGCCCGAATTTATTACTATTTTGTGCACACTTATATTACTTATATTACAATTTAGGAAAAAAATTAAGTACGAGGGACACGTCCAAACGCTACCGCGATCCGAGGGGAAGGGGAAAAGCTGTCCCGCAGTTCCACCAATGTCTCTGGTTACTGGTCTAGCTGACCCCGCTGTTTCACCCATGTCATTGGTTAGGTACTGCTAAGCTCCGGTGGGCCGAAACGCGGTGGTTCACAGCCAATAGCCTTCCACAATAAATGGACTATTCCGAAATTAGCGCATTCCACCAATTAGTATTGATCCATGGATCAATTACGACTAATTAACTTCAGTTTTTATTGGTTCCATGGATCTTGAGATAATTTTCAGGTTGTTCATTTCCCACGAAACCTTAAATGCCGATTTCTTCACAATGTTTCTCTTTACTATTTTGAGAGCATTGGTGACATTGATGTGATTGGGATAGAACCCACAACCTAAATCTCGTAAGACGGGACCGTTACCATTCTGGGTCCACCACTTCTCTCGGTCGCATGAGAATCGCGATCGTTTCTTCAGAAATAACTAATAAACACGATTATGTATTAGCAATGTGAATTTTCAACTTTAACAAATGTATATGAACAAAATTATGTATTGAAACAAAAATCGAAAAGATAATTTAAGCCATAAATTGATAATGATGATGAATGTGTTTTAAATTGATCTAGTCTACGCTCAGTGGAAAATAGCCCTCATATTCATTTTTAACTCTACTTCATCGAGTTTTGTATTCCAATTTCAAGTATTTACCTGATGCAAGGCCTCCTCTTGCTGAGGATCTCTGTCGGTGCGAACCGCCACTTCCACTGTCATAGCACGCGCCAAGATACGCTCTGCATACCGGGTTATGTCATCCTTGTCACCTGAACAAGACATGGTTATTAAACTCACAGATATTTGAGGCTAAAGAGCAAAACGATATTGACTAGAAAGTAGGTAACTACTTTTTGATTTTCCAATGGGAAGTCATCAAAAAACCCATCCTGATCTGGCTGATGCGAGAAGGAGTGTGAGAATTACTGAAACCAACTTGTGATCCCTTTCACTTTCCTTTTCAGGGTAACGGTAACTCTTTCGAACATTTCCACAGCCCTAAGTGGGTAACCTAAGTTCTTGGAAAAAAAAAACTCCACCAACCTCAAAATAAACTAGCATAAGAGCAGGTTGGTAATGGTGAAATGGAGTAGATTTACTACTTTGAAAATTAGAGCAAAACTTGAAAATTGGGAATTAGGAGTGTACTTAGAAATGAGAAGCATTTACTTCAAATAAACCACAGGCACTTTTGAATTTTCAAAATGTTGATCAGTCAAAAAAGTAACTAAACACATGAACATGAGAACAAGTAAGAACATCCATGAACAATAAAGTAATCAAGATAAAGTTATCTTATAAGGCTTTTAATTCTCTAATCAAATCATTCTAGTAAATCTCAGTATCTTTACACTTCCTGTACCTAATGGAATTTTCAAGTCACAAATACTTTACAATTTCAAATTTTTAGGCCAAAGAAAAGATGGATGGACTGCGTGAGGAGTGATATGAAAGAAAAGGGAGATAGTGTGACTGGTGACAGGACAGAATGGAAGAAAAAAACGTGTTTCATCGACCCCAAGTAATATGGGATAAGTGCAGGAAGAAGAAACACTAAAATTACATTTAATTTCCAAGGTCTACTTACATTCAGACACATCGCCCAACAGTTCGGAATGCTTGATGCTGTCAAGGGTGGACAGCAAGGAATCACGCTCCTCTTCAATGCGGACTGTGTCACGCCGTAGTCGTTCCACACGCATTTCCACTTGGTCTAATATGGCTATCAATCTGTAATTAAGAGAGGTTGCTTACATATACAATGCATTCCAAATGAAAATATTTACTGTCAAATCGAGGAAGGAAGTTTTATAAAATTAAATTTATTTACGAAAAATTAAATTTATTTACGAACTATGATCGAAAAAAGTTTATTCAGAATCAGTCTTCATTTTACTTATCTCTGAGTTCTTCAATTTTGCCATAATTTCTTCGATTTGACAGTATGATGTGACGTCACAACATGGCAATCGATCCTATCCTCATTTGGAACGCATAGTACATGTAGAATAATGACAAGCAACTTTACTTTCACCAGTTACTGATAATTTAAAAATATTTTATGTTTAAATTTGTGTTTTTGTGTTTTTTGTTTTCATGTTTTGTTTAATTTTTTTTTCTTGTTTTTCCTTTCATTAAACCTCAAGCAAGCCGGCATTCGCTCATCTATTGTCTTACTATTGTGTCTCAAATTGACAGTATCTGAAAGGGTAATGAATTAATTGAGATTACAAAAATGTGATAAGTACAAACATTACTCTTTTTAATTCATTAAACCCCAAGCGAACACCGGCATTCACATTGCCATTGTCTTTCTATTGTGTCTCTAATTGACGGTATTTGAAAGGTTAACATTAATCCTACCTGAATGATGAGGAAAGGTATATTACTATTAGTTTTACATATTTATTACATATATTTTATTTTAATTAAATTTCCATAATGCGAAAAACAGGTTCAATTATTGGTACTGCTATAAATATTTATGTCAGCATACATTTATACACTATGAGTGTATAGAACAGTATTATTGTACCTCTTATCTGCACTTGGTGGTCTAACAACAGATAACTCATACTCTGCATGATCAATAAATTCTCGCAATTTGTGAGCATGTCTATCATGCCTATAGTTACATTATAATCTTTTCCTTATAAGGGACCACTTAATAGCTAACGAAAAAGGCCGACGAGCTCAAACATTGTCAAAAAACTTCGCAATATAATTAATTATAAGGCATAGAAACATAACGGCTGCGTGGGTGAACACATAGAGAAACTTTTTTTATAGCTCGTAACGATCGACGGTGACCGTTTTGGGAGGCTGACCACGCGTTCCGCCACCTCACAATCGTCACGCTACCTTCCCATATGGTCTTTTATGTGCACTTTTCGTGGAAGGTTACCTGTCTTTCGGCGCCTGTGTCCCGAACGCCGTCGATTCGTCGATGAGAGGCAGGCGCGAGCTCTCACCGGTGTACAAATCAACAGCGAACTGATCCACTTCCATGCTGTCGTAATCGGTTCCCCTCAATCCAGCCAGTTTTTTTACTATAAAAGCCCGGAGATATCACACAAATGCACAATAATTAAATAAACAGGAGGTACAATTTTCACCCAAGACGTCAAAATCAAACTAACCAAAACAAATTGAGTGACGTTTCTTCTCAAATTCTCTTGAACTTTCCGAAAAAAAGAACAACTGTCATGAACTGACATGACATTTGAACAATAGAAGTTCCTGCTAAACGTGGTTCGACTATGAACCCTATTCCGCGTTGTTAAGAGCTAGAGTTGTTTTTCATTAAGTTCCCCGCCCACTGCAAAATCCAAAAACAAGTTTGAATCATAGACCATATCGTCATTTTTAAAGTAACAGATAAAAAACTTCTGCTGTCAACCATTATGTCACATTGTCAATAGTCAAGAATAAAGCTTCAACCACACTGATTAAAGAGTTGAACGTGTTATGAGAGTTTGAGATCAAATTAAATAGCGCGATTACGAGACCGGTGGTCAAAGATTACAGAGAATACTACGTACAGGTCGCGCGGTGAATGAAGATCGCTCGGTGAAAGTAGTGGGGGCAATCGGCGCATGTGTACAATTGCGCACAGAAATTCTTAGTATGTTAGGATTTTATTTTTAATTTCGTATGTTTGAACCTTAGTAACATAACTTATAATAACACTAGTTTTTGCTTGTAATTTATCTTGTAAGTAGGTAAATTCAGAAAAATTTAAATTTTTAAAATTAAAATTAAAATAAAAAAAAATTATTTCGTTAGTTTCTTTCTTAACGTAACAATTCACGTCGTAAACCATTTTATCTGACTTGCCGTTTTAAAACTTTATTTTTAACCATTTTTTTTACGACTATTTATAGATGCTGGCGGGAAAAATTCCGAATCATTCCCGTCGAATACTTCGGAAGTATTCCGAAATATTCCGAAACTTTCGGAATATTTCAACTGTCAAAAAAAAACCAGGAAAATCGACCTTACTACCTATTTCGCGCTTGGAAGTTGTAAAATATTATCTTTAGTTGTATTGTGAGCGGTAGGAATATATTAAGTTTATAGTTGTGAGTGCACATCGCATCAAGGACAATAGAACCGACTTCAATAAAGTTCCGACTTTATTGAAGTCCGGCCGGCACCTCTTCAATAAAGTCTTCGCTTGGTGGTGGTTTGAAGTGCTCCGGCTTCATTGAAGTCAGTTCTATCTTTTTACTTAAACATTTTTGTTTCAACATTTTTTTATGTCACGTATAGGTACATATAGTGACTAATAATACTGTTCTGAAAACTGCATCAAATTCGGTTCAGCCAAACGCGAGATGATCGCGGACAAACATACACAACAACATACGGTTCAAACTCATAACCTCCTTTTTTAACACGCTTTTATTAGCTTCACCTATATATTTGTTTGTAATCAACGCCTTTGAGCTCGATTTTGACCAGCTTAGGGCGATCAGATTTTTTTTAAACTTTGCACACCCATCAAAGACTGATGACAACACAATGATCCTTTATTCTCTGACCTTGATCTCAAGGGCAATGACCTTTACTTAAACCTTTACTTCATTAAAATGTTGGGAATCGCCTGTGACACCCAAAGGCAATGACTTTGACACCAAGGGCCAGACCTTGACCTCAAGGTCAATGACTTTGACCCCAAGGTCAAATGTATAAAAAGTTGGAAAACACCTGGGACACCATAGGGCATGACCTTGACCTCAAGGTCAATGACTTTGACCCCAAGGTCAAATGTATAAAAAGTTGGAAAACACCTGGGACACCACCTTGACACCAAAGTCAATCACCTTGAACTCAAGGTCAAATGCAAAAATGTTGGGAAACGCCCGGGACACCAAAGGGCTGCTTTGACCGCCGGCGAGCGCTACTTCTCTAAATAACACAGATCAATTTTTTTTCGATAACATTTTAGGTTAAATACTTAGGGGTCATGGTCATTGACTTTAGGAAAAGCGTGGGGTGCTCGATTCGACTCTTACGAAACATATGGCACAAAGCGCCCCACCCTTTTTTACAATATATTAATATTTTTCGTTCAAACACACAAACAAAACAAACATAGAACAAACAACAACAAACACAAACAACAAATTCAATGTATTTATTGACTGGGCTATTTACGCGTAATGTTTTTATTGACTTGGTGGGCTATGCGACTCGCGAATCAGAGATCTCTCTTAACCGACTTGGGAATTTTGTATAATATTTAATCATTTAAAAAATACAAACATTCAGTACTTTTTATAAGGTTCTTCTGTTATTAAACAATGATCTCTATCTCTTAATCAACCTTGATTATTGAATCCGTGTTGACTACATCAGATTTCACTATATCCTAATAATTACCCAAGTCGTTTCACTTATTAGACAGACTCTAACCCTTTTTCAAAAAACAAATCAAATAATGCTAGATCTGGTTTTTTAATTCACAACTGACATTTATAAAAATAGCATTCGAATTCGAAATAAGTAGGTACCTACCTAAAAACAAAAGAATAAAAATCCTGTTAATCGCAGGCTAACATTAATCAATCCCATTTATATTAAAATAAACATTTATATTTTACTTACGTATGTGCCACTGAACAATTATTAACTTACAAACACGTTTATTCCGATTGAATTATTCCGGCAATCGGATTCGGAAACATTCGATTGCGGGGTACGAATCTTTCTCGCGGGGGGGAAAACTTCTCCGGGGAGCATATCCTCTCTTACCGCACCCCGCACCGCCATCGCCTGCACGCACGACTCGTGGCAGTCGGACCCGCGCGCGCTTCGCGGCGCCAGCGACGCCAGCGTACAAAGTACTCTGTGGCCAGCGCTGCAGCAGCGGCGGCGGCGATCGACGATCGATGCAAAATACAATTTTTCAGCAAAAAAAAAAACTTAATTAAATTCATTTTGAATAATTCCGATTTAAAGAAACTTTCCCAGAAGTATTCCGGAATTATTCCGAATTTTTCAGAAGTTTTGCAACTATATACGTATTACTAATACAATAACACAAGCTGTACGCAACAGTACCCAAGTACAACAGTATCCAATGAGACGCGAGAACGCAACGTGGGAATTGAAGAGCGACTCTATCTACCAATGACATGTCGCCGACGGCGCACACCCGCCCGCACGTCGCCGAATAGACCTTAGAATTGAATACTGCGCATGCCCGTTCCACTTTTGCCGAGCGATCTTGATTCATCGCGCGACCTGTACTACGGTTAGCGACCAACAAGCGATGGCCACGCGACAGCGAACTTCACCTCACATCTCGCGCGAGGTTTGCTACAGCAGTTTGACCCTGAGCTGTAAGATAATTTTTGTCTGAATATTTTACAATAATTACTTTGATGGCTTTTCGCCAAGTCGTTTGATGTTGCATAGCGCGGACAGGGACAATGATGGATAGACGACAAAGTGATGTCATCTTTAGGGGATAATTTATTTTACAGCATTACAAAAAATATTGACAAGATGAGAGCATAATTCCTAATGTTCTCGTAACTATTTATTTTTCCTGTAATACATAATGGGTATATTTACCCCGGCCGTTGTGAAATTGGGTCCGTTGTTGTTTTACTTTAATAAAATCGGATTTGGAATAAAAAGTATTATATATTTACAAATACTTTATTATCTTATTAATAAAAACGGAAGTAAGCTATAAAAACATAAAGTTGATTTGTGTTACATTACAAGCAAATAAACACTGCTTGTGTTATGACATAACCACACTTGCTGATTCATTAAACATAAATAAAAATGAAACGTAATATTCTTTCTTTTCTAATTGACGGATTCAATAATCTAAAGTGTGGTTGAGGCATAAGGGACGGATACTTACTAGTAGTATAATAGCTATGGCCGTCTACCCTTAAGGGCATAAATGTTTAAAATATTATATTAATGGTGCCACATAATTAGAAACTGAGGGTTGATGTGATATGGAATGGATCTATCGCAACACAAAAACTACCGAGGCCATGCAACATTTTGAATTATCGGCATTTAGCAGGATGGTTCCAAGAATACCACTCACAGTTACTAATCATACATTTGCCATTATCCTGATCATATTACGTTAGAGTCAGCAGTTAGTGTTTGCAATAAAACTTAAAATATTGATAAACAGTATAAGTAGTGTAAAGATCACAGAGCACAGATGCACATGGAATACATTTCTTTAAACGTAGACGTCCTTGAAAAAGTCAAAAATCGCTATTACTCTAGATATATCAAGGATGACGGTTTTCTTTACATAAATTTGTAAATAAAGAATAAAAGTACCTACCAGTTTACAAATAAAATATTTTACTTGAGAGATACAAAGTTGTTTCAGTAAATTAAGCATCTATTCCGATTTTACCCTAATTTTACCGTAGCTTTTTGAAACATTTTTACTTTTGACTCTAACATAATTCATAATCAGGCATACATTAATCTTAAAAAAAAATCAAGGAATCATTAAAATCGTATCCATAAGTACAAAATATAACAATAAATAAATCTCTGATTCATAATGAAGAAATAACAAACACAATACTGACATTTGCATTGACAAAAAAAATCAATTTTTAAAATAGGAAATTAAATTTGCACATAGTTTTTTACATAATTATACTTTATAAGAATCTCTTAACAATGTCTTAAGACGAATGTTTTAATTTCTTTATATTAATCATTTTTTTATTATTATTTTACTAGATAAAATTATAATTTCGCTCACATTAATAGTTATATTCTAGAAGGCCCCACACAGGTAACCTCCAATAAAATTAGCTTCTATCAGACATTTATTGATATAGACTCCAAGGGAATTCTAAATGTGGGTCTATGCTAGAGGAGCCGAGCACGAGCGACACTACACGAATTTGAGCTCGGTTCGTACTCGGCTCCTCTAGTGTAGACCCACCTTAACATTTTAACCGCCTGCGTCGAATTTATCCGATAAAATTCTTGCGTCTTTTTCGCCAGGTTCGCACATCCACGACCAAATACTCCATCCCATCAGTTCTCATCATCTATGGGAATTGAAAAGCTAAACGAGATGCAGTACCCAGTCACAAATACATGACCCTGGCGAAATGGACACAAAAAAACACTTGTCGAACACAAGTAGTTAAAGGGTTAACGATCGTAATCACCAATTTTCTTTTGACGCAATTAAATCGTCAAATTTCATTTCAGTCGACAACCGATTTGAATATTTAAAACAAATTATTTTTATATTTAACATTCAAATTATGCCAATGTAAATACTACTTTCCGAATAAATCATTTTTTTTTTAAATATAAAAGCTGTTTTACTCGCAGAAATAAGGTTGTATTGATAGTGGATATAGAAAAATCCAATCTTCTTTAGAAAAATGGTTAAACTTTAAGATTTACCAGTTCCATAAAAAAAAAAAAAATTATGACTTTTACCTAGCAGTTTATTTATCTCTTCTTTTTTTTTCTTTTAATAATTATATGGCAGCTAACACCTTTTCAGAGTGTATGAAACGCATTATTGATTAGTGTTACAAACTGGCCTAAGGATAAATTTCCACATCCTCGAACAATACAACAGTTTAAAATAAGAACATTCTACATAACGTCTAGTAAAGCTCAAATCCGGAACGACAAATATACATCTATCTCTATCGCTCTAATGGTAGATATGGCGGGTGCGAGCGAGACGGCGTTCACTTGCCGGTCCACTCGCTGATTCGGCCGTTTTCGAAAGCCAGGTTCTTTCTGGGTAGGGGAACTAAAGTACCCCGCTTGACGATTCCCATGTCTTCGCCGGGGTAGTACTGAAATATTGAATGCTGACTAGAATCAAGGTAAGAATGACATCATACTATGGCAATAAAGTGGTAACCAAACTGAAATTTTATAGAAAAGAACATGCTTAGTTTGGGACTAGATGGCATTGTGTGAAAAATGTGGAATATTATTATTATTATCAGAAAGTTACAAATAGAGAGTGTATATTATTCTGATGGTAATTAAAATAATTAAGTATGATACATCTTTCTTTTTTAAAATGATTGATTAAATTTCTATAAGCATGAATCAATGACAGAATGAAATTATATCTATTTCTCAGTATTACCTGACATTGTGAAACAAACTTCAAAATATCTGATCGTATGAATTCATTGTCCTCTTTCACTTTCTCTAATCTGGAATGACAAATAAAGTAAATTGGTTAGGCTTCTAATAAATTTTTTAACTAAATATAAATCATTAGCGACTTCTGGGTTCTGGGTTGACAATATAAATAATCATCGGTTCGCTTACAGATACTGGCACGAATTTTGAGCGCTCGGCGAAAGAGCAAGGATCGCTTTGCGCATCGTAAACATTGGTGAGCCAATCACTGTACAAGGATTGCAATCCCCGCCTCCGCAGCTTACTTCATACCACTAAACAGATCTGCCCTCTAGCTAAGCTATAACCGTTTCGCTTGCGTCGAACACTTCGAGTTGGCCACGCCCCAAATTATTTTATTCTGACCACGTGACTGAGCGCCCCCAATTATTTTGTTCTGACCACTTGACTAAGCGTTGACATGACGTCATTTTTACTGGCGTTAAAGATTGCAGATTAGCAAGTTGGCAAGGGATACTGATATTTTATATCTGCGCAAGAGGAAGTCAGCGCTCGAGATCCGTTCCGGTATCTGTAGTAAGAGATTTGAATAAAATAAAATGCCAACCTCAAACAAAAGATTCACAGGCTGCACACAAACAATGTTTGTCGTACAATGTACAAAACTATAATATGAAGGAATCACTCACAGTTCAGGCTTAGCTATTCGATCCACTATGCACTTGCAGATCTTCTCACATAACGTCTCATCAAAAAGCGGTATTCCGAATTGCAGATCTACTATTGTCCACTTCTGAAAAAGACAGATGAGTAGAAGGATGCACGAAACTAAAAATTAAAGTAACGAAAAAAAAATAGTGAAACTAAGTAAATCTTGGAGCCAATTGAGTTTCAAGTCAGATTTCGACTTTAAAAAATTAAGTTTAAATTTCAATAACATAGAGGTTTGGGCTTCGAACTCAATTTGCAATAAGATAGTAATTATTTGAATTTTTTTTTATTATTATTATTTAATTCATCTCAATACACTTTAGGTGAAGTGCCTACACAAAAATAGCGGCACAAGTAGGTACTACTTCCATAAAGGTTTTATCTGCAATTACGATAACAAGTTAAATAAGAAAACAATTTTACATACCTCAGGTCTACAAGCCTCCTCATCAGACACATAGTGCGCAGTATCGACCCCACTGTCGCCCTCGACCGCCGACATCTCCGTTAACTTATCGGACAACTGCGTGAACATAGAGATCGACTCCTCAGCGGGACTCAACAAATCGTCCAACGCGTTGACCGACTTTTTGTTCAAATTCTCGCTACTGACCGATGAAGAGTGAATAGGGACCAAATCATCTGATAAAGCAATGGATTCTTTGCTGGTCGAATTCTCCTTGGAATGTTTCTTTTCTAAGTCTTCAATACTGGCTGAAGATGAATGTATGGGTACTAAATCGTCGCTGTTCGCTATAGACTCTTTGCTGTGGGCATGTTTTGTGACGTCGTCAAGGGCCAAGTTATCAAGTTCATCGCACAGTAACTGGCCACACTCAACACTCGTGAAGCCATTAGCTGGGGAATTATTCTTGCTTTCTGTTGTCGGGGTCACAGCGAAATGCGACTCTATGGGGGACTGTAGCCTCGTGAGGGTTTTGGAGTACTCTTCGGTGTATTTTTCCGTGGACTCGGTTGATGATAAGGAGATTTCGCTGACTGGTTTCGCCATGCCGCATATGTCTTTTTTCTTTCGTTGTTGTACTGTGGAAAGAATTAGCCTTTGTAACTTAGACACTGATTAAACTGATATAGTTAAACAGCGACGCGAGAGCAATACAAGTAAATAAGCCCGGTTTTTATGGGAAAATACATGACACCTAACATCTAAATCATAGAACACAACAAACGAATAAAATTAAATAAAAACTTTAAAATTCGCGCGCCTACCGTGCCTACGAACCCTAAGTTGCCACTTTGTATTCAATTCGAATTCAGATTCATTCATAACATATGGTAACTATGATATCCATGATTATGCATTGTTGCCGCTCTGAGTGCAATCTCTCCGATCTCAATCTAACACTTAAAAAAAAAAACCGGCCAAGAGCGTGTCGGGCCACGCTCAGTGTAGGGTTCCGTAGTTTCCCGTCCGTCACAATAAGTGTACCCACTTATGAGTTTAAAAAAATGCTTGCTTAGACGATTTTACTACAAACTTAGTCCAGAAATTATTTTGTAGAACCTTTTTGTCTTTTTGTACAAAAACTGTTCTTTCCATCAAGTTCAAAATGATTTTCCTAGAAAGTCCTTATAAAGTTCTACTTTTCAGATTTTTTCATATTTTTCGTTTAGAAAAAACTTATGGTTCAAAAGTTAGAGGGGGGGGACACATTGTTTTTTACTTTTGGAGCGATTATTTCCGAAATTATTGACATTATCAAAAAATGATTTTAGTACAGGTCGCGCGGTGAATCAAGATCGCTCGGTGAAAGTAGTGGGGGCAATCGGCGCATGTGTACAATTGCGCACAGAAATTCTTAGTATGTTATGATTATATTTTTAATTTCGTATGTTTGAACCTTAGTAACATAACTTATAACAACACTAGTTTTTGCTTGTAATTTATCTTGTAAGTAGGTAAATACAGAAAAAAATATTTTTTTTAAATAAAAATAAAAATAAAAAAAAATAATTTCGTTAGTTTCTTTCTTAACGTAACAATTCACGTCGTAAACCATTTTTCTGGCTAGCCGTTTTAAAACTTTATTTTTAACCATTTTTTTTTTTTGTATTACTAATACGATAACACAAGCTGTACGCAATAGTACCCAAGTACAACAGTATCCAATGAGACGCGAGAACGCAACGCGGGAATTGAAGAGCGACTCTATCTACCAATGACGTGTCGCCGACGGCGCACACCCACCCGCAAGTCGCCAAATAGACCTTAGAATTGAATACTGCGCATGCCCCTTCCACTTTTGCCGAGCGATCTTGATTCACCGCGCGACCTGTAAACCCCTATTCATTTTTAAATACCTATCCAACGATATATCACACGTTAGGGTTGAAATTAAAAAAAAAATCACTTCCCACTTTACATATAGGGGGGCTACCCTAATAAAACATTTTTTTCCAATTTTTATTTTACCACTTTGTCGGCGTGATTGATGTACATATTGGTACCAAATTTCAGCTTTCACCGTTAGCACTAGGTCACAGAGATTAAGCGAGGACGGACAGACGGACAGACAGACATGGCGAAACTATAAGGGTTCCTAGTTGACTACGGAACCCTAAAAAGATGGAACACTAGTATGATACTTTCTCAATCGACATCTCGGCTTTTGTACCTGGCTCATCTTTCTATCTCTATTTTCCCTATAAAAACATTATTAATGTGAGTAAAATTTGATAGTTACGTAGAAACTCATTCGAGAATTTCTTCTAATATTATGCCTGGCTTTGGGAAAAGTGTGAATGAAATGACATGGTTCGTATGTGTATGTAAGTTAATGAAAATTACGAGTGTCTTCTATGACATATACAGTAAAGTTAAGCAAATCGCGATTTTGGATTAAATTACTTTTTGACACAAATAATTAAAAAAATAGTCAACTACCCACAATTACAATGTTATCTTAATTTTTCTTACCTAGTTGCACAGTAGCAGGCGGCTGGGCACAGCCCAGGTCCGGCACGCCGATGTCTGCCAGCGTCACGTAGCCCACTGAACGCGTCAGTCGCAGCCGCTTCAGTAGTCGCCGGAGCCCCGCGTGACGAGACCACATCGCTTGAGACTCTGGGACAGAAATACTATTTTAAAAAGGGAAAAGTATTGGAATTAAAATTGCTTAGCCAACCAAGAGAAAGCAAATGACATTTATGATTTAGGGGTCACGTAAGAAGTTGGTTGGAAAGAAAAATAGCCTCTAAAACGATGATGACAGGGTCTGGGCCAGGGCCCGACCGAGCCCGCCCACTCCAGCGCCGCCTCCGCGCCCCACCACGACACCGTGAGGCGCTCTGAGCCCAGCAACCTACCTGCACAAGTATCAGCTTCCGGCGGGAACATGAGATGCCTGAGCGGTGCAGGCTGCCTGACCCCTAGGGCCTGCAGTAAGACCGGGCCCCGCCTCCGCGCCCCACCACGACACCGTGAGGCGCTCTGAGCCCAGCAACCTACCTGCACAAGTATCAGCTTCCGGCGGGAACATGAGATGCCTGAGCGGTGCAGGCTGCCTGACCCCTAGGGCCTGCAGTAAGACCGGGCCCCGCCTCCGCGCCCCACCACGACACCGTGAGGCGCTCTGAGCCCAGCAACCTACCTGCACAAGTATCAGCTTCCGGCGGGAACATGAGATGCCTGAGCGGTGCAGGCTGCCTGACCCCTAGGGCCTGCAGTAAGACCGGGCCCCGCCTCCGCGCCCCACCACGACACCGTGAGGCGCTCTGAGCCCAGCAACCTACCTGCACAAGTATCAGCTTCCGGCGGGAACATGAGATGCCTGAGCGGTGCAGGCTGCCTGACCCCTAGGGCCTGCAGTAAGACCGGGCTCCGCCTCCGCGCCCCACCACGACACCGTGAGGCGCTCTGAGCCCAGCAACCTACCTGCACAAGTATCAGCTTCCGGCGGGAACATGAGATGCCTGAGCGGTGCAGGCTGCCTGACCCCTAGGGCCTGCAGTAAGACCGGGCCCCGCCTCCGCGCCCCACCACGACACCGTGAGGCGCTCTGAGCCCAGCAACCTACCTGCACAAGTATCAGCTTCCGGCGGGAACATGAGATGCCTGAGCGGTGCAGGCTGCCTGACCCCTAGGGCCTGCAGTAAGACCGGGCCCCGCCTCCGCGCCCCACCACGACACCGTGAGGCGCTCTGAGCCCAGCAACCTACCTGCACAAGTATCAGCTTCCGGCGGGAACATGAGATGCCTGAGCGGTGCAGGCTGCCTGACCCCTAGGGCCTGCAGTAAGACCGGGCCCCGCCTCCGCGCCCCACCACGACACCGTGAGGCGCTCTGAGCCCAGCAACCTACCTGCACAAGTATCAGCTTCCGGCGGGAACATGAGATGCCTGAGCGGTGCAGGCTGCCTGACCCCTAGGGCCTGCAGTAAGACCGGGCCCCGCCTCCGCGCCCCACCACGACACCGTGAGGCGCTCTGAGCCCAGCAACCTACCTGCACAAGTATCAGCTTCCGGCGGGAACATGAGATGCCTGAGCGGTGCAGGCTGCCTGACCCCTAGGGCCTGCAGTAAGACCGGGCCCCGCCTCCGCGCCCCACCACGACACCGTGAGGCGCTCTGAGCCCAGCAACCTACCTGCACAAGTATCAGCTTCCGGCGGGAACATGAGATGCCTGAGCGGTGCAGGCTGCCTGACCCCTAGGGCCTGCAGTAAGACCGGGCCCCGCCTCCGCGCCCCACCACGACACCGTGAGGCGCTCTGAGCCCAGCAACCTACCTGCACAAGTATCAGCTTCCGGCGGGAACATGAGATGCCTGAGCGGTGCAGGCTGCCTGACCCCTAGGGCCTGCAGTAAGACCGGGCCCCGCCTCCGCGCCCCACCACGACACCGTGAGGCGCTCTGAGCCCAGCAACCTACCTGCACAAGTATCAGCTTCCGGCGGGAACATGAGATGCCTGAGCGGTGCAGGCTGCCTGACCCCTAGGGCCTGCAGTAAGACCGGGCCCCGCCTCCGCGCCCCACCACGACACCGTGAGGCGCTCTGAGCCCAGCAACCTACCTGCACAAGTATCAGCTTCCGGCGGGAACATGAGATGCCTGAGCGGTGCAGGCTGCCTGACCCCTAGGGCCTGCAGTAAGACCGGGCCCCGCCTCCGCGCCCCACCACGACACCGTGAGGCGCTCTGAGCCCAGCAACCTACCTGCACAAGTATCAGCTTCCGGCGGGAACATGAGATGCCTGAGCGGTGCAGGCTGCATGACCCCTAGGGCCTGCAGTAAGACCGGGCCCGCCTCCGCGCCCCACCACGACACCGTGAGGCGCTCTGAGCCCAGCAACCTACCTGCACAAGTATCAGCTTCCGGCGGGAACATGAGATGCCTGAGCGGTGCAGGCTGCCTGACCCCTAGGGCCTGCAGTAAGACCGGGCCCCGCCTCCGCGCCCCACCACGACACCGTGAGGCGCTCTGAGCCCAGCAACCTACCTGCACAAGTATCAGCTTCCGGCGGGAACATGAGATGCCTGAGCGGTGCAGGCTGCCTGGCCCCTAGGGCCTGCAGTAAGACCGGGCCCCGCCTCCGCGCCCCACCACGACACCGTGAGGCGCTCTGAGCCCAGCAACCTACCTGCACAAGTATCAGCTTCCGGCGGGAACATGAGATGCCTGAGCGGTGCAGGCTGCCTGACCCCTAGGGCCTGCAGTAAGACCGGGCCCCGCCTCCGCGCCCCACCACGACACCGTGAGGCGCTCTGAGCCCAGCAACCTACCTGCACAAGTATCAGCTTCCGGCGGGAACATGAGATGCCTGAGCGGTGCAGGCTGCCTGACCCCTAGGGCCTGCAGTAAGACCGGGCCCCGCCTCCGCGCCCCACCACGACACCGTGAGGCGCTCTGAGCCCAGCAACCTACCTGCACAAGTATCAGCTTCCGGCGGGAACATGAGATGCCTGAGCGGTGCAGGCTGCCTGACCCCTAGGGCCTGCAGTAAGACCGGGCCCCGCCTCCGCGCCCCACCACGACACCGTGAGGCGCTCTGAGCCCAGCAACCTACCTGCACAAGTATCAGCTTCCGGCGGGAACATGAGATGCCTGAGCGGTGCAGGCTGCCTGACCCCTAGGGCCTGCAGTAAGACCGGGCCCCGCCTCCGCGCCCCACCACGACACCGTGAGGCGCTCTGAGCCCAGCAACCTACCTGCACAAGTATCAGCTTCCGGCGGGAACATGAGATGCCTGAGCGGTGCAGGCTGCCTGACCCCTAGGGCCTGCAGTAAGACCGGGCCCCGCCTCCGCGCCCCACCACGACACCGTGAGGCGCTCTGAGCCCAGCAACCTACCTGCACAAGTATCAGCTTCCGGCGGGAACATGAGATGCCTGAGCGGTGCAGGCTGCCTGACCCCTAGGGCCTGCAGTAAGACCGGGCCCCGCCTCCGCGCCCCACCACGACACCGTGAGGCGCTCTGAGCCCAGCAACCTACCTGCACAAGTATCAGCTTCCGGCGGGAACATGAGATGCCTGAGCGGTGCAGGCTGCCTGACCCCTAGGGCCTGCAGTAAGACCGGGCCCCGCCTCCGCGCCCCACCACGACACCGTGAGGCGCTCTGAGCCCAGCAACCTACCTGCACAAGTATCAGCTTCCGGCGGGAACATGAGATGCCTGAGCGGTGCAGGCTGCCTGACCCCTAGGGCCTGCAGTAAGACCGGGCCCCGCCTCCGCGCCCCACCACGACACCGTGAGGCGCTCTGAGCCCAGCAACCTACCTGCACAAGTATCAGCTTCCGGCGGGAACATGAGATGCCTGAGCGGTGCAGGCTGCCTGACCCCTAGGGCCTGCAGTAAGACCGGGCCCCGCCTCCGCGCCCCACCACGACACCGTGAGGCGCTCTGAGCCCAGCAACCTACCTGCACAAGTATCAGCTTCCGGCGGGAACATGAGATGCCTGAGCGGTGCAGGCTGCCTGACCCCTAGGGCCTGCAGTAAGACCGGGCCCCGCCTCCGCGCCCCACCACGACACCGTGAGGCGCTCTGAGCCCAGCAACCTACCTGCACAAGTATCAGCTTCCGGCGGGAACATGAGATGCCTGAGCGGTGCAGGCTGCCTGACCCCTAGGGCCTGCAGTAAGACCGGGCCCCGCCTCAGCGCGGTGTTGGCGGCCAGCAGCGCCGGCGCCGCGGGCAGGGCGCCGGCGGCCGAGCCCGCCCACTCCAGCGCCGCCTCCGCGCCCCACCACGACACCGTCAGGCGCGAGTAGCCCAGCAGCAGCCGCGGCACGCCACGGAGTTGTGTGCCTGTTACAGACAGTTTATGTAGTTTATCCACATTATCAAAGATTTATTTACACAAATATTATGAAGCAGACGAGTTTCTTTGTTTGTTTAATCACGCTAATCAAGGCAAGTAATCCTATTTTAGAGTACCCTCTTTAAAGTTCTATCAATCAATCTGAAGGTCGACTGGTAGAAAATACCTAAGGTCCACAATTGTACACTGTTTCTAATTATAGCTTATTCACGTTAAGACAATAGTGACGTCATCGTTGTCACTCGGTTAAGCGATGCCTCTTGACCAACAAGATCATAGTAAATTAGAAACCCGTGGTCTCATAGACTAGTTGAAGTAAAAATGAATACCTCAATTCAACATTTAAACTGGCATAAAATTAAAATATGTTTTATAACGTAATAAGCACAAAATTAAAAAAGTGGAAGAAATGATGTGACCAAATGGTTAAACATATGGGACTTTAAACAACGTTATGGAACTTTCAGAATATGATTCTTTTATTTTACTATAAATGTTAATTAAAATTTTGACGATTCTGATTAATTTTTAAATCAATTAACTAACATGAATATTTGAAAACATTGCGTAATAAAAAGTTTGCTTTGATTTTATAAAGGTTTAATTTTTACTCATGTATGAATACGCCTTTACTTTGCAGTAACACTGACGACTCACTATTTTCTTAACGTGAATCGACTATAGTGCATAAAGTTTTAATAAATAAATGAACAGAACTTTAAAGCGAAAAGGTGTTCCATCAGTTGCTATTGGCGTTCCAGAATCGCAGCGACTCTTTCGAACCCCACAACCTATTCTCGGATTTCATTCCCTTGGTTTAATTTCCGGCTTACATGCGAGCCAAACCGCTCCCAGAAGTGAGTTACACAAAAAATGTATAATCTAGAATGAATATAATTATGTTCCTGCAAGCGGTGAACAGTCCCACAGTCAACACTCGGCTGATATACAAGGTTATTTGTAAAACACAGGCAACTTCTCAGGCTATGTTACTAACATCATAAACAATAACTTTTGTTCTATAACTTTAAAAAAATTATCGATTTTTAGTTCATGACCCCTCTTTTATATTTTCATACAAAAATAAAAATATTAAAATTGAACATTCTAAATATTACAATACAAAGTCTATGCGAAGCAAGCGATAGTACAATAGCGGAGGGGAGCGGGGATCGGGCGGCAAGGGTGCTTGATGCGCTAGCGTCGCCACATACAGACTTTGCCCTATATACGTATTTTGCTATACCTACGTATAGCGAAACACAGAGTTGAAATGTGTTAGATAGAACAACGAAATTCTTGAAGGTGTTTTTTTTTGGTAAATGTATAATGTTAGGTAAAAAGTCATAGAACAAAAGTTGTTGTTTATGATGTTAGAAATACAGCCCTGTAAGGTTGTTAGTGACTTACAAATAACCTTGTAAACGAGTGTCGGAAACGTCCACGATCCAATGAATGGTTGCTTCAATTCAATGGATCAAAGGACAGTGATGCAGAGGACGAACTCACCAGAAGGCGTTCGAATATGGCAGCGATGAGACCTGAACCCTTGAGCCGCTCCCCTTCGGATACCTACGCAATCTGGTAAAGTCCACCACCGCCACCAGAGATCTATACCACAAACTATGGATAGACCATAGTGAATGCAGGCAGGCCAAATAGTGCCTCCACTACCCTTCAATAATGGCCGCTTCAAGGAACAGGCCCTACAACTGTCTAAACCTCAGTTGCGCAAAGTAACTGGCCATGGGACCTTTAACATACACCTTTCTGTCACAGGAGTTACTGACAGCCTACTATTCAAAACCTGTATGAAAGAGGACGAGATAGTAGCTCATCTACTTCTAAGCTGCTCAGTGATCAATGGATACAGGATAAAGTACTTCGAGGACCCAGGTACCCTCCGCGAAATAGTCAATAACACCAAGTCACTGATGGCTTTCCTTGAGGAGCTAGAGTGGATCAAATTACTCATTTGTCTCACCCGTACGCAAATTACGCACAAGGTGGCATGCTGTTGCGTACATAGCTCGACATACAATACAATGAATATATATGCAGTTTGTCACCAGCGATCGTCACTCACCTTTCGTCAAGAGTAAAGTTGGAGGTCCGTACCCCGCTACATGGTACAAATACAGCCTCATCCAGGGTGTGTGAGCCTCCGGGGGCGCGGGACCAATGTGTGGCAGAGCGCCCGCTGCTGCGCCTGCGCGGGCCTCTCGACATAGTGGCGCTGTTGATATGGCAAGTCTAGAACAGAAAATTATCAATGAAAAAGCAGCTTGGGCCGGAGAGTCCGCGGCGCTATCCGCAGGCAAGCGGCGCGTCACAGTAAACTTACTTGTATTTAGTAGACAGGAGCCTAGTCCGCGCAGCCACCCCCAGCGCATGCAGCGCTTCACAGCGCAACAGGTCCAGCGGCCGCAGCTTGGGCCGGAGAGTCCGCAGCGCTATCCGCAGGCACGCAGCGGCTGCTAGGTAACGACGTGCCTCGCCTTCTATCTCGGGGTCTGCCACTACCTGTCATAATATAAAAACATTATAGTTATTGCAACAATACATTGCAATTTCAACTTTATATCAAGGACATAAGAGTCGAATGCATAATCAGCCTTATTATGTTTCCATTGCTTGTCTCCTCTTTAGAAGTGAAAATAGCCCGTAATCCACCACGCGGGCCCAGTGTGGATTGATGGATGTCACATGTCTTCAAATTTTTGGTTAAAGGACATGCCGGTTTCCTCACGACTTTTTCCTTCACCACTTTGGCAGCAGTGGTGATGAAATAAAGTACACAAACCTGTGACCTACGACTCCTAAGGGTCTAAAAAGACGGACTGCATTTCAACTGCAATTTGCAGTTGAAATGCAGTCCGTCTGTTTAGACCCTAAGTCGGAGCCATTACCACTGGATCACCACGTCATATGGCATGATCGTAATTTCAATGCTTAAAAAAACTTATAGCAAGCAGAAAGTAGCTGATAAAACCACATACTTGGCCCTGGAGGAATAACTAAAATTAGTGAAGTCAGGACATCCATCCTAAAAGGTCCTCACCTTATCAAGTTCCATAAGTAAACTATCAAGACTTTCATCAGGAAGCTTGCCCACTTCGAACAATGTTACCGCATGGCTCTTCAGATCCTGAAAAAAAAAAATCTATAACTTTCCTATCATTTGTAACTTTTTGAATGTAAAAGTAGTAAATTATATTATCCTGTTCAATGATTTAAACTAGTTCTTGACTGCGATCCCACCTGATGGTAAGCAGTGATGCAATCGTTGGTTCACTCTAGCCTTGAAAGCACCTAAATTATAATCGGACGGGCAGACAAATTGATCCAATCCTTCGATGTACACGGTATAAACAATAAAGTGAAACGCTTCGTCCGGACCGAGGTGTTAACAACGTAAGGAGACACTCGCCCTATGTCGGGTTGTCCGAAAAACTAAAATTATACCAAACTTACCGGTGATAGATTTCCCATCATGAGATATGCCGCCAAGGTGGAGTCGAACAAAACGGCCACTCTTCGACCAGCGTTGTTCGGCTCAGCCACTTCTTCTGGACTCTGAAAATGAATTTTTTACCATATTTTTTGAAGATTTTACAATGTCACAAAATTGCCACTTTTTATCATATTTTAACAACCGGCTAGCACAAGGGTGCATTTTTGTTTTCAGAACCTTTGTCTAGGCTAGGTTTATTTATTTCTAAGTTACTCCCAGCGGCTTTGCCAACGTGAAAGTAGAAAAATTGTCTAAAGGGAATTGTTCCCTTAGCCGTTCGAGCGCGTAACAAACATATACACACAAAAACACACAAACGTTCGCCTTTATAATATTAGTGTGATTTAAAGCCAAGGGAGAGTCTACCCTCCTCCTGGGGCAAGACCCCAAGCCAACTGGGGTCATAGGTTGACTGCCGAAAGAGAAATCCCAGATCCTGGAACGCAAAGCAAAGAAAGAACATAGGTGTAGTTTTAGTCAGTTAAAGTCTGACACGCCCTCCCCACAGTAAAGGGGGAGAAGTCATTGGGTGATTTGCGATCGGCGGCGGCGGCCTCTCGCGCCGGGCCTTGGTTGAGGCCATGGTCCGGAGCGAGGAGGAGTGGCAGGCGGTCGCCGACTTCTGCGAAGCAGTAATGCTCGCTAAGGAGGAGGCCGACCGCATCAGGCAACGGCGCTCTCGCCGCCGCCGGGATTCCGATCCCGATTTTCAGCCACCGTAGGCACGGGCTTGCGGACAGTTAGCAATGGTTAGCTCGCTGTCGGACCGTCCGGTAACTGTCCGGACCAAGCACAAGTCGTCGACGGCGTGCACTGTTCCCGCGCACCTCAAGGAGTTGTCAGCAACAGCAGGGGCCCAGCCGGGTCGAAGCCTACTGGGGCCAGGGTTATCCGAAAGGGAACTCGAGCCCCGGCTTAAAGGAACGGGGTGGGTTTTTTAGTCAGTAAGAGTCTGACACTATCTCCCGCTCCGCCTAAGAGCGGGGGTTGTCATTGGATGATTTTCCCCACCAATAATAATTGGGTGATCATACCTTAAAAAAACCCTTTTCCCGGCGTTTATGGTAATATCCTGTCCATGGTAATCTAAGGATTTTTATCCAAAAAGGTGAGGTCGCATTAGCTTGAAATAAATGTTGGTAAAAGAAATACCTACCTGTTTGGAAGTAGACGGCGTATGCTTTATAAGGATCGGTTCCATTTGTATCGTGTCATCGTCCACGTTGGGATCGAACGTCAGAGGAGCTATTTGGCTGTACCTGAGAAAAGATAAGGAAACAGCCTGTAGATAATGATATATCTGAATGTTTTAAGGATTTCTAAATTGAGTATTTTAGTTAGGAACATCGCAAACCCAACTTAAATGCCAAATTTGACTTCAAATGAGTCAGGTCTGAATCAGAAATGTAGTAGTATAGTAGTGTTTTTCCCCAAAAGTTACAAGAATAGCCTTTCCCGCAAGAGATTTTCACGCTAATGGTGTTTCCGAAAGTACCCCATATTCTCAAGATGTCTCGGTAGCATTGTAACACTTACGTTTACACGATATAAAAGACAAGTTGAAACTGAGTTTTAATTGAATTTTATTTTTATTATTTGTTATTCCATGTGACCTTCACCCACGGAATAGTAAAAACAGTGGAAGTAGCTTGAGAAAATGTTTGTTCCAGAACCGGTGTCGCCAAACTCATACATTTACAATTTACTCTTACTGCAAACCTAAAAATATGATTGGCTGAAAACAAAAACAGGGCGTAGACGAAATGCAAAAAAAAAATTATACGAAATGCAACTTTAATTTCAAAAGCCTATAAATCAAATTGACAAAAACAAGGAAGAAATACATCTTTGACTACCAAGTACTGCCACTCGTCGCTAGATGGCATTGTTCAGTATATAATATTCAGTATGAACTCTAATTTCGTAAAAATAAGATTGGTATTTGAATGGCGTATCACTGACGCAAATGCGCTCGCTGCTATTCAGATAGGGAAGTAACCTTATTCGATCGAAATATGTATCGATTGTATGAAAACGTACTTAAAACATATCATGCAAAAAAAAATTGTATGCGATAGTATTAAAATTATGAAATTAATATGATTAAAGGCAATTTTTAAACGTAGTAAAAAGGGTATTTATTTGCATAGTACATCAATTATCATCATCTCAGCTGAAATCATCGTCATCGCCCACTGCTAAACATAAGAATATTAACTATAATTCAAACGCCCTATGTTGTTCCTAACTCTTTAACTAAATTTATTTAAAATACATCACAAATATCATACCACAATTTTTATTTTATTATATTTATTAATATAATCATTATCTGTATTATATTACTTACAAAAACTATTAAACTATAATATATATTTTAAAAAGGCAATGTAATACATATTATACATATCGATTGATTTTATCGATAAAGTCACGCACTATTTGGATAGCGTCAAAAGTATAGGTAGACTAACTGTCTACGACGATAAGGTCTATATCGGCTTGTTTGGTGAAATAAAACTTTTTAATACGTCTTTACTCAAAGGGTATTTATTGCACACTGCTTTCTTTACAATTTATTTTTAGATGAGTGGACTGTATGAACGTAATTTGAGTGTGTGAAGTATGACTGTGTGCGTGAAAGGTTGTTACTAACGTAATGTGAACTTAATCTATTTAGACACTAACGAATATTCCAGAAAAGCTAATAACCGAGAAAAGAAAATCAACTTTGTAGTGATGAGACTAAGGACTAGTTTTGTTTGTATATCCTGCGCAATGTTTCACGTAATTTTATTTTTTCATTTTATTAAAATAAATCCGAAAATAATACTTTTCGGTGGTATGATACACCTCCATGAGTTAGATTTTTAGTCAGACTATGGTTTTTAAAGTACAGTATGGGACAATAAGGCATTTTAATATTATTTTTCGTTAATTATTATGTTGCGCAGTCTAGTTAGAGAATGAGAGCGTTTGAATAGAAAGTGCGCAACGCGATTCTTACTAGCGGCGACAGTGCCACGCCTACTTACTTCTTCCACTGTTTTTACTGTTCCGTGCCTTCACCAAACCGGCATGAGTCCACGAGGTGGATTACGGACCATTCCCTCTCCTAGAGAAGAGGCCCGTGTGTCAGTAGCCTTATAATGTTCCCAATATAAGGCTGATTATCATTTATTTTTATTTGTTACTAGCTTTTACCCGCGCGGCTTCGCTCCCGCTCTTCCCTACTTCAGCCTACTATACCCTACTCTACCCTACTCTACCCTACTCTACCCTACCCTACTCTACTCTACTCTACCCTACTCTACCCTACTCTACCCTACTGTACCCTACCCTACTCTACTCTACCCTACTCTACCCTCCTCTACCTACTCTACCCTACACTACCCTACTCTACCCTACACTACCCTAATTTTCATTTTTTTTCCATAAGAACCTTCTCCTCATAATAACGAACACGACAAAAAAAAAATTAGCGAAATCGGTCCAGGCGTTGTTGAGTTATGCGCTTACCAACACATTTTGCGATTCATTTTTATATTATAGATTATAACGGCAGTAGAGACACAGACTTTATACAAATGTAAACTGTGTTTACCAATAACCTACGGTACAATGAGATACAGCCCGATGACAGACAGACGGACGCACGAACAGCAGAGGCTTAGTTTTTTAGGCTTCCGTTGGTTACTCTTCGGGTACGGAACATTAATAATGTTACTCACGGCTGATGGTTGTGTGTGGTGACGGCATGTCGCCAGGAGGGGTGCTGGGGCACCACGGGCGGCGGCTGCAGGTTGTTAGCGAAGCCGAGCCGACAGTACAGGGAGACTGCTTGCTTTACTAGCTCGCATTCCACCTGCAAACAATTGTTATCTATATATGTCGTGTATCCTGAAATTACATCACCTCCTTTTCTGCTCTCGTCTTTTACACACATTACCGGCTGCGCATTCGATATTGTATAGAATACCTAGGCAAAATATTAAATAAATAATATTTCATACGTTACCTACACGTTTTAGAATTATATATTTAGAATACCGCGTTAATACAGATTGCCGGTAACATATATAATAGGAAAAACTGACTGACATATCAAAGCATAACCGAAATTGCTGGAACTAGGAACGTGAAATTTTGCACAGGGTTTCCTTTTATGATGTAAACTAGTACTTACTAAGAGAGAAATTTCCAACATTCGCAAAGAAAAAAATTATGAAAATAGCACCAAAGTTTGTATGGAGAAACCTACTACCTGCGAAGCTGGTTGCAGAAGCAAATATTATTATAATTAAGTAATTATTTAAGAGAGAGCTTAAGTTTACAGTTTTATCCTGAGAATATTTATTTCTTTTGCGAATGTTGATATGGATGTGTGGTGTGGCGAGAAAGGATAAAGTGAGAAATGAGTATATTAGAAGAAGTTTGAACTGTTTAAACTGCAAGGTGGCGCTTGCTCTATTTTTAGTTTCGATACTTAATGATGTTAGTTGACCTTATAATTATGTTTATTCGCTAAATTGCTCTTTCATCATATTGATGTCATAATCGGGCTTGTTTCAACCACAGGTCAGTGTCACATTAATTATTATAATAAATTCCGCGATATAAGCTCATTAGGCAAAAATAGCAAGCCACCTTTTCAAACTAAAATGAACTTTGAACCGACTGTTATAATGTTTCATTTACAATAGCATAAAGCTCCTGTGAGACTAAAAAAGGAAGTACGCCATGCTATTCTATTTTATCTCATTTGTGTGTAACATCCTACACTAGTATTTACAATAGCTATAGAAAATGGTGAGAATAAAATAGAAACACGACGTTATCAAGGCGTTAATAATAATATAAGCCATTATTCAGACAAAAAAATATGTTAAATCAAATAAAAAAATGTTTATTTACCTCCACAAATAAAACTTCAAACATCCAATATGTTATTTGGCAGAAAAACATAAGCACTTAAAACAGATTAAATTATAATTTGTTGGAGATCTGGAGTCTAAACTAGGCCTAAGCCTGTATCTTAGAACTCCAGGCCCTCCCATCATAAAAGAAATACTATTTGTTAATGGTTTGTGCATTAGAATATGCTGGAATGCCCAAAGCATTGACAAATACGAACGTGTGTATATGTAACTGGAGGCCCACAAACCTGCAATACAGCCGCCAGATCAGCCACACTGGTATGCTCGTCAATGGACACGAACACCTTGTAGAGCAGCGTCTCGAAGTAGTCCCCCGCTATTCTGTTCATCACGAACCCTTTCAGCGGGGGCACTGACACCTTGTCTGCTGTCGTTATTGGCACGTCCAGGTAGATTAGGCCGCGCCTGTGGGGCGAGTGGTTGGGGTAATTTAGACTCTAAGCGGAGATAAGCATGGGCTTTTTAATCAAGTTGAGTATTCGGAAACTCCAAATGCTCCGAATCAGAATTTGGTCTGTAATTTTTTTTTTTTAATTGAGATAAACTAGTGCTTGACTGCGATCCCACCTGATGGTAAGTAGCAATGCAATCTTTGATGGTGAGGCGCACTAGTTTATTAAGAACCTATTCACTTTAGCCTTGAAGACACCCAAATTATAATCGGACGGGAAGACCGCAGTAGGCAAACTGTTCCAGTCCTTTGACGTACGCGGTATAAACGACGAGGCGAAACGCTTAGTCCGGACCGTAGAGGTTTCAACAAAGTAAGGGTGAATATTCGCCGTACGTCGGGTTGTCCGACGGTAGAATTGCGATGGCGGAATCAAGTCATGCAATTCCTGCGCACACTCTCCAAAATGCATCCTGTAAAACACCGAAAGGCTGGCTACCCTACGCCTGTGCGATTGGAAGAAAATTGAGAATAAAAATATTTGCATTCAACATGTCTGAACATGTTTTCCCAGTAGTGGTTGTTCCTTGTTTAATCTTTTTTTAGCTTATACTTTCCCACTACAGGGCAAAGGCCTCCCCCAATTTGTTCCAGGTATTCTTTTCTGTAACCAGCCCTTGCGGTTAACGTCTAGGTCATTATGCCACACCCAGGTCGGCGTCAGTATTTTTTTTTAACCTGTTTAATCCTGACCTGTAAACATGAATTTCGTGTATACGAGGGTAGATCGAAATATGCGCGGCCTAACACATAAATACTTGAACTATTTAAATGTAACTGACCTCATTCGATTTGCTTGCTCTCTGGTTGTCACATTGTAAAATTCTATCGCAATAGCATTATCTGTTTTTAAATTAGACTGAATTTTGTGAGCCAAGTGCAGCGTTTTTAAAGAATGGAGAAAATTGAGCAACGTGCGGTCATCAAATACCTGTTTAAAAAAAAATAACTCCAAAAGAGATTCACGAAGATATGTCAACAACATTGGGGGAATCTGCTCCGTCGTATACGACTGTGGAAAAGTTGGTTGCAGAATTTAAACGCGGACGAGAGAATATTGAAGATGACCCTCGCTCCGGCCGGCCTACGACGTCTACGACTGAAGAAAACATCAGGAAAATCTGTGATCTGATATTGGCAGATCGGAGATTGACCATCAGGGAGATTGCAGACACTATTGGCATCTCGTATGAACGAACACAAAACATCATAGTCAATGAACTTGGATTTTCTAAGGTTTCTGCGCGGTGGGTACGCAGATTGCTTTCAGTTGAACAAAAACGAATACGGCTCACGATTTCTCGCGACTGTTTGGAAATGTTTGAGGCTGATCAACAAGATTTTTTTGGCCAGATTTGTGACAATGGATGAAACCTAGGTACACCACTACACCCCATAGTCAAAACAGCAATCCAAACCGACTCCAAAAAAAGCCAAAGCAATTTTGTCAGCTGGCAAGGTGATGACGTCAGTTTTTTGGGATGCTAAGGGTGTCATCATGGTGGACTACCTTGCAAAAGGTGAAACTATAAACTCGACTTATTACTGCACCCTTTTACGTCGTTTGCGTGAAACAATCAAAGAGAAAAGGCCAGGATTACTCAGCAAGAAAATGTTGTTCCATCAGGATAATGCACGCGTTCACACGTCTGTTGAATCTATGGCTCAAATTCGTGATTGTGGCTTTGAACTACTGCCCCATCCCGCCTATTCCCCTGATTTGTCACCTTCAGACTTTCATTTATTCCCAAACATATAAAAACACCTTGGAGGTCAAAAATTTTCATCAAATGAGGAGGTCGAAGCTGCGGTGGGTGACTTTTTTGAAGGCCTTGAAGAAACTTTTTTTTATGACTGGCATACAGGCGCTGGAAACCAAATGGAAGAAGTGCATTAAGTTAAGTGGAGATTACGTGGAAAAATAAAATTACTTATGTTTATATTTTATATTGTTTTCTTGCTGAGGCCGCGAACTTTTCAATCCATCCTCGTATGTCGTGGCCAATCTTAGAAATTGATCACTTCATGATATGGCCAAGTCAAACTGGCCAGATCATTTTAAACGTTAAAGTTTGATATGTTAATACTCGTTTGGCCTACTTTCTTTAGACCTTTTATTATCATAGAAATCTTACATCAATGATATGCTCAAACGAGGATCTACGCTAGAGGAGCCGAGCACAAGTCAAGCACAAATTCGTGAAGTGTAGATCTGCTTACAAGCCTCTAACGAGCGCATTTCGAGCGTTTAGGTCGTGCTCGACTTTGCTCCGCCTACTGTCAGTTTTTCGACGAATGCAAAGGGTTTCGCATCGCGTTCGAGGACAATAACCGTTGGAGGCTCTTTATACGTCTACCAACGATAAACGACAACGCGAGCAGAGCGGTTCGGCTTTTGCTCAGCTCGTGCTCGGCTCCCCTAGCGTAGACCCTTTGACCTTTATATCCAGCATTTGGAACAAAGCTTTCTAACCATTATTTTATGAGCAAAAGAAGCAAGATAAACCATATCAATGTTAATAATATCATACCTGTACAAAGTCTTGACGACATAGTAGTCGAGCGTGCCAGCGGTCTGCGATCCACGGTCGATTAGCAAGTCTATTAGTGCCCTCTCGCTCTCACTCAGGGGCTGTTGTGAAGACAAGCGATTTGTTAAGTCAGATAACACTATGAAAAGCATTAAGTAAGAAATATCAGCTAGCAGGATGATATTCTATTTAGGGGCGTAGCTAGGTGTCCAACGGCATTTAACGTGGGTTATTATCAAATAACTTCTCTTGCTCTGGGTCGATTTCGAAGATGGGAGAATTTTTTGTCAGTTCAAAAACGATTGTTACTTAGGTTTAGGGGCCACCCGAGCTTTGGAGCCCCGGGGCACTGCGCCGCCTAGCCCTTCGATAGCCATGCAAGTAATTCTATTCTTTCTGTTGCGCGGAGATTTAGTGTAGAACGAGCAGAAGCGAGAGAAGAAGGTGGGTTCACTTCGATGCTTAAATGAGATTTATTTTTCATTAAAAAAAAGGAAAAAGTGACGGGGAAACCACGACTCTGGGATGTATATTGTACAACTCTTAATTCATTTTCATATTTGACGAAGGTCAAGGTCATGACGTCAGTCAAGGTCATAATGAGGCTCAAGGTCATTTCTAGTTAGACATGGGAAAAGTTTTTAAGAAGAAGCAATAGTTGATATTAGCAGGATATTTTAATGGGTTAGGGGTCATTCGGCCCACTATGGAACTGGGACTGCGGACCAGTTACCCCTTTTAAAAATTGATAGTGGTTAACTGGGCCCACATCTGTTTTGCTTTCAGTCAAGTGAAGGGTGGCTTAAAATGGTTTATATATTATTAAGTATACAATTTTCGAGGGTGTTGAATAAATTGAAATTAATCTTGGATTTACATTTTGACAGTAAAAGTGTCGGTAAAACTTTTCGTGAGAATTTTTTCCGTCTAGCCCCCTTTCACAACGCGCGATAAGGAACTTCGTTCCAAAAATCAGCTGTTCCCTACATTTAGATGAGATAGGTTGATTGATTAATTAGACTTGTTTTTTGAAGCCCGCGAAAATCAAATTTTCTTATATTTTTTGCAATTTGCAATGTATGTTATAGTAATAAAAATAATAATGTATAATAGTTATATGTAAATGCTTGTACCTGTAAAAAATCTATTGTATACTTAATAATATATAAACCATTTTAAGCCACCCTTCACTTGACTGAAAGCAAAACAGATGTGGGCCCAGTTAACCACTATCAATTTTTAAAAGGGGTAACTGGTCCGCAGTCCCAGTTCCATAGTGGGCCGAATGACCCCTAACCCATTTTAATTGAATCTGTATTCTAATCACAATCGTATTTAGTGATTGCTACAATAACAACAAATTAACATTAAGATTTTTATCAAGATAATCTTAAGTATAAAAAAACCAATCGGTTTACATTTTATATAAAATCTAAAACATTGTAAGTTGAAGTGAAAAGAGTGAAAGTTGTGAATAAATTAAAATTAACAACTTTCTCTTATAGCAATTATTTATGCCTGACCATGCCTGCTGCAGTTAGCCAAGGCTAGTATGCATAATACTTATACATCTAATAGATTTTATTATGCAAAACAATGCAAAAAATTTATAATTAATTAATAATAATAATCAACAATTGCATCACTGCATACATACATTAGGTGGGATTACATTTACTGCAATCCCACCTAATGCACTGGCTTATGTCATTAAAAAAAATATTAATTCATATTTTGTATTTAGACTTCTATAAAAAAAATGCAGATTATAAGTCTTGTAACAGCAAAGATTCTTTTCACAAGTAATTTCTTCAGTCACAATCTGTTAACATTCAACAGATGTTAACACTAATGTAAACAAAACTCTATATTAGCACACTCCTAGGATAACAAAATCTCAAAACAATTTAAGATCAAACAAAGCTCAAGTTAAATTCAACTTAATTTTCTAAGCATTATGTTTCACATTACCTTAACATCGTCTTCGAGGACATATCCAAGTTCGACTCGCCACCACGGTTGCATAGGTATGTTTAGAGGAACTCGTGGGAGTAAGGCGCGGATAGCTTTGGAGCGCCCGCGTCGTCCCAAAGAACGGGCTTTAGCCACCAATTCTAGATACTCATTCCGACCAATACCAAGTAATCTGAGACCTATGGGAGAAATTTTATATTTACATTAGCTTTTGCTCGCGGCTTCACCCGCGTACATAAAACATAGCCAATGTCACTCAGGAATAAAGCAGCTTGCTATAGGTGAAATAATTTCAGCAATTGGACCAGTGCTTTCAGAGATTACCTCCTACAGGCAAAAAAACAAACTTTTCCTCTCTATAATATTCATTTAGATGGACAGTTTTTTTTTTCTTTTCAGTTGGGTAAATCATCCAATGATTTCTCCCGCTCTATGACAGAGGCGGAAACAGATTTCAGACAAAAAATTTCAAGAAGATTTCTGTATAAAAAGTATTCTATGTCCGTCACCTGGCTGTCTGGGTGGAGCAAGGAGTGTTAGACTATATCTGGCTAAAATCGGCCGTTTCAATATTAATAGTAATATTTTTTTTAAAGAATATTTAAAAAATTTAAACTTTGTTAAAATGATAAAAAAAACTAAAAATGACTATTTTTTTCTTAGCGCAACTTATTTTTAATACAGGAAGTACTCACAGTCAGCAGCAGTAAAATTAGGCATAGTATCATAGCTCTTCTCCATCTCAATAAGGAGCGCGACCACCTCCACATAGTAAATGAACGGGGTTATTCTTAAACCTACAAAACAACACAGTTTTAACATTAACAACTTAATGAAAGGTTTGTTTTACTAATATTTATATGATAAATTGAATTTTTAGTGCAGGATAGATTTGATGTTTTTTTTTTAAGTGTGAAAATCATCCATTGACTTGCCCCTTCCTTGTGCAGAGCGGGAGGGCGAGTCAGACTTTTACTGACTAAAACCTCACTCCTGTTCCTTCTTTGCAATACCAGGGCCGAGTTTTCTTTTCAGAAACAAACCCTTGGCCCCAGATATAAGACCCTGATTAAGTAATAGCACAGTATTACTTAATCAAATTAAGTAATAGCACAGTATTACTTAATCAAAATAAGTAATAGCACAGTATTACTTAATCAGACATATAACGTTTCCACTGCTGGAACTCAGGCCTCCTCTCTAGGAGATGCAATGAATCACCATGCGGGCCCAGTACAAGTAGGTGAATGTCACATATCTTCAATTTTTTTTTTTTTAGGACAGGCCGGTTTTCTTACAATGTATTCCTTCACCATCTTGAGAGCAGTGGTGATGAAATAAATTAAACAAATTAATCCCCCTGGCTAGGATTAAACCCGGGACTTGTGTGATGGGGCCGTTACCACAAGGCCACTGCTTTTGTATTCTTGTTACTGTATTTTTTTACTTTAGGTACTGTTATTTGTTTTTTTTTTACTGTTACTTTTTTTATTATTCTTATATTTACAACTTACCTTTAACAATCATGTCTGCTAGGTGATAGGGGTAGAGCATGAGTCTTTGTATGCTGCTCTGTATGAGTGTCTCATAGTATTTCTTTTCATCTTTCCGAACGGTCCTCACTGTTAGCAAAAAAATAACTTTAAAATTACTTAGTGACAATATTATAACATCAATCTCAATTACGCAGATGAGTAAAATGAAAGATAGAGGTGTATCAATTTACAAAAACTGTGCAATGAGTAGGTCAATGAATCATAAAATAATTAAAAATTTCTAAAATGTTAGTTGTGTAATATTTTGAATGTTTTTAAAAGGTTAGTAGAAACTTACCAAGGCTTCCTCTGTACCTCAATTGATTTTTAATACTGAATTCGAATATGTACCTCTCATATTCTTTAGGAGAATCACCCAACAGCTGAAACAACCAAATAATGTTTGTACCTTCTATACATGTCGCTACTTACTATGTGATAGGGAAATACTTGTGATATTAACCCCACTTATTCTGTACTCTAATTACGAAAGATAAACATCATTAGCATTGATATTGTAAAACAATAACATAATAGTTTACCTTCTTCACAGGCGCAGGTAATTGCGCCCACTGTGTCTTTTTTCTAATACATTCCTCAATATCGTCTTCCATGGTACTTGACCATTTAAATAACGATTTAAAATAATAACATTGATACGAAGGAACTCATAACGTCCTTGAATAAATGGATAAACTGCACAAAATATTTTTGATAAGTAAAAGCAAGCAAATAGTAGTGTGCGTTCAGAATAATGGTCTAAAATAATATTACTGTATTCAATCGTAATATTCATTAAGTAAGAAGTCTTCATACTATAGTTCTTTTTTGCGTATAAATAATAGATTTAAAATGTATTTCAAAAATAAATATATTTTTGTAGGATAAACCCACGATACTAGTTGAAAATGTATAAAATCCTCTTTAAAAAAAATGAAAATGATAAGAGTTTCTGAACACAACGTAAAAGGTTCCATCCTTGCTGTCATTGTTTTGACATTAGAATTAATATTGCCAAGAGTTAGGAAGGCCAATCGATCGACTATAAAAAAAATTATATTTAGAGTCATTGTAAATATGGTTTAAAAATAAACAAAACCAACGAATAATTATAATTTTTTAACGATAGACAGACACATTTTTTCAACCGTGGCATCCGAAGTTACTTTGTAAAAAGTTCTAGCAGAAAATACCTATTTCAAAAGAAGGACGAACTTTAAAAGTAAAATACCTACTCTTTAATGTGATTATTTGTAAATGGAGTGTTTCAAGATAGGCCAATACGATTGTCTTTTTATCTTTTTATATGGTTCAGGAAAACGAAGCATCAGAAGTCCGAGATGTGGGCCACACTACAGGAACTCAATATCATCAAGCGGCAAAAGACATGAATGCAACCTTAGGGTGAGTTGCACCATTTAACTATAACGATAACCAAACCATAACCAGCCGTGAAACGACCTCCTATTGGTCAATTCGACGATTTGACAACAGTTAACGGCTTTGTTATCGTTATAGTTAAATGATGCAACTCACCCTTAGTCTTAAACGTAGTCGTGTTGCGTTCCCCTAACTAAGCATAGCCTGAAAAGGCTCATGATACTGGACTGGCTCGAATGAAAACGTGTTTAAGGAAGAACACTGGTAGATAAGTTTAAAGGATATTGAGAAGGCTGTTGGAGGCAAATGTACCGAGGGGTCAGTACTAGAGAAAACCGCATGGCTTGGAGACGTGTCATATGTGATGGTGATCCGCAGCAGTGAGAAAATGACGAAGATTTCTTACTAAAAAAAAAGTACCATACTCTTTTATCAGCTGAAATAAGTTTAGTCTCTTATAGCTGTTTCAATCAGTTTCAGAGTGGCAGAGTACTTAGAGCATTAAACGCAGAGTGGTACAATTATAGATGTAAATCAACCGTTATAAAACGTTATAAACCAAAATGTTGCGGTTTTAAACCCTAAATAAACCGTTTTTTACACTTTGTTATGGGCAATTTTTTGGCATCTGGACGTCATGTTTCCTTTTAATTAGTTAATTGATCGCGAGTCACGTTCATGAATGACAAAGTCAACGAGTGTGTGTCAGTGTGTGTGTGTGGTTTTAAACCGAATTAAATTGTGTACTTACTTAAATCGTTTGAAAACATTGAGTTTTTAACTTATCAATAGAGTTTTTATAACTTATGTAGATAATGCTTAAAGTAGAGGATACGATTAAAGCTCACTTACACGACTCTCCTCTCCCACCCGGCAAAAAGAATATAATTCAAATATGGGCTTTAAATATTGCTCTTAGGATATATTTTACATTGGCATCTAAATTAGCAGACAGCTCGCTTTCAGCGAGCTTACCGCCGTCAGACTGCTTGATAGTTGACGCCTCGCTGGCTTCACGTTGAAGACGAGCGGTCGGCGCGGTGTCCGCGCGGCGTCCGCGCGCTCACTGCTGGCAATCGCTGCTCCGTCGCCGCTTTTTATGCATCCAAAATCTGCGTCTGTTATTTTTTGTGCTTCTCTTCATGCTCAAGTGCAACAGCAATAATTGCTAGTTTGCAAACTTTGAACGTTGTGAATCGGGACATAGTAAAACATACGAGTTGCTTTAATGGAAACCGATCGCGAACTGTGTCTATCGCGAAAAGTGAGAGCAGTCGGCGGGTGGACAGCTGGCCATCTGCTAGCTGTCGCCGCGTGGACTGCTGGGTGCCTGCCAGCTGTCACCGCGTGGACTGCTAGCAGTCGTCTTAGTTTATTGCAGTGTTGGGTAGGAGCGGTGTTGTAGCAGAGTCGTCTAAGTGTGCTATGACCTTAAGAAGAACGACCTCCACCGGTCTGTTTAATGGATGAAAAGTATTTTATGACTAATCTAGTATATTAAATAATGTTGCCTGCAAAAAATCTGACATGAATAACGGTTGTGCATTTTCTAAAAAAAAAAGTAAATTTTTAATTAATAATAGTTTGGCCAGGAATTTCTTAGGCAACCCACCCGCGTTATATTATTAATTATACTAAATTTGTCATAAAATACGTTTCATCCATTAAACAGACCGGTGAAGGTCGTTCTTATTCGGATCTTAGACTACTAGGTACGTTTGGTCAGACGGACCAAGTAGAAATAAACCTGTTAAATATATCAATAACTGTTTATCATTTTAAAAAATCCATATACAGTAGTTAAGGTATATAGATTATATCCCTAGCTTGGTCAAATCAAGAAAATGTAGGTATAATTAAGAAAAACATGGCCATCAACACCAATCGTTTTAAACCAAAAAATGGTTTGTTTTGGTTTTAAACGGTTTTTTTTCGTTTAAAACAATCTATAAATACAATTCTTATAAAACTTCCATTTACATAGGTCAGTGGAAGATTTTGTTTTTGTATTATTGAAGTCGAACTTATTTAGTCATTATTCCTATAGATCCTCTATTATATATTAATAAAATCCTTGTTTGATTTGCAAAACTTTACGTACAAACACATACTACATATATTAATTCTTCTTCTTCTTCCTGCCCTTGTCCCATTTTATTTGGGGTCGGCGCAACACGCATCAATTATAACACTAAAATGTTTAGGATCTTGTACTGTAGTCCATGCACGAAGATTTCACATCATGATGGTTATTTCTCAATCTCCTAAATTTTATTTTATTTATAGGGACTAATATGTATTAATCGATGCATATGTATACATACACATCACACAAGAGGTACTTATACCAAATATGCTTTAATTAACGGTCGATCCAGATGAGCTACGTCTGTAAATCTGCAAAAAATAGGTAGTGACCAACTTGTAAACAGGGTACTAATATTGTCTCGTGTGATAAAATCTAAAGTGAGTGGTTAGTTATTGAAAATTGAATTAAATTAATACTTTAAAGAAATAAAAGAAAAGTTGAGGTAGGTACTCTGTTTTATTAGGATCTCCCAGATGACGACAGTTCTGAAAAATTTTGTAGGTACCTGTCTACTTATTCCAAAGTGGCGTTCCTTTCATTAACCAATGAAAAAGTAGATTCAAAGGCAGAATGAATTTGATTAATCATATCTGATGCCAGCATTGATTGGCCGTGTATAACATTAGCTTTGTAATTACTTAATCTCGTAAGTTTTGCAGCTGCATACGCAGCGACACTTTGGGCGAGTTGTATCTGAGTTTCATTTTTGCAAAGTTCTGCCTTCAAAGCCCAATGATAAAATGTTCCTAAAGCTCCAGATAATATGTCTCCTTGTCCTCCAACTCGGCGTCCGGACCCTCCACCAGTTGCTATCCAACTGTATGTACTCATATTTGTATAGAAATAATCTTTTTCACCCTTTACCAAAACAGCTACGCAATCTCCCCAGTAAGTGTACCAGTTACTATCATTTCTAGAAACAGCTGCCATTAACCTGTTAGCTTCACGTAGATTTGGTGTCATGATCACTCCAGGACAAGGATAATTTTTTATTAACGTTGTATTTTTACTAATAGCGTACAGTCCATCGGCGTCTATAACTAAAGGTTTTCCCAAGTTCTTACAGTCCTCAATAATATCAGATATCAAGTGTAATGTTTCAGGTTCTCGTCCTAAACCAGGACCAATGACAATCACATCCATTTTCAGTAACAATGATCTTATTTTCGATGCATATTTAGAGTTCAAATATGGATACACGATAAGATCAGGACTATACGTCTTAATGACGTTTGCAGCACTTTCCGTAGTTATAACGTATGCCAAGTCCGCTCCAGCCTGAAAGGAAAATTTTAAAATTAATTAAGGGCTTTTTAGGACGGAAATCATCCAATGATTTCTCCCGCTCTAGGGTGGGCGAGCGTCCGACTTTTACAGACTAAAGCCCACTCCTATGTTCCTTCTTTGCCTTGCGTCCCAGGACCCCGTTCCCGAAGGGGTAAGTAGAAATATCATGCCTACCTCCCTTATTTTTCATAGAGTCATTAAGAATTCATTAAATTATAGAGGTATCATAAAGAAGAGAACATATCGAATTATCGACACTTGAAAGACAAAATGATCTAAGTGACATTGAGTAAACTTCTCAGGAGAGTTCAAATTTTTAGAGAAAAAATTGTATGTTGAAAAAAAGTCGGATTTGAATACTAATACAATAAAATAATAATCTAAATTATTGTCACTAGAGTCTGTGCGGAAAGTAAACCATCGTGGAATTTGAGGGCGCTGCTGTAGATAAATATCGTTTTTGTTATGTAAGCAACATTGTGACGTCATTATAGTGCGACTGTTAAATCTTGATATTTTGAAACTATGTTAAACTAGCTTCTTCCAGCGGCTTCACCCAATAATAAAAATTATCCTATTGGCTGAATTTGCTCACCTAATGGAACTGCAAAGTTATAGCTTATGTGCTATATTATTGCAATGTTTATGATTAAGTTCATCTGTCTAGTAGTTTTTGCGCGAAACATCCATACATACGAGTACCTCCATCCATCTTCACAAACTTTCGCATTTATAATATTAGTAGCCTATTTATTGAACTTGCTCACGTGATGAAAGTTAGCAAAAATATAGGTTATAAGCTATATTATTGCAACGTTTATCATTAAATTCATCCGTATATAAGTTTTTGCGCAATGCCGTTAATTGTGGCGACACCTGGGGGAGGCCTATGTCGAACAGTGGACGTCTTTCGATTATATTGATGATGAACATTTAAATGCAAACACGAACCGGTAAAGGAAAATAGTGTGAAGAAACTGCTGTACTGCCTCTACTATAGGTAGGTTCCACTTCGACCACTTACCCAGTTCCAACGAAAATGGTTCTATCACTTTGACTGGGATCGGTCTATTATCACTGACTGGAATATTGTAGCTAGCAGCAAGTTTATGTTTACCCTAGTTAAATATAAAGGTAAAAATGGGACACACTACCACTTTCTCGTTGTCTTCCTCAGTACATTTTTCCCTTTGGCTAATCAATGAAAAATATGAACTTAAGGACTATGAAAATAAAGTACACTTCAGAATTTGTAATGTTGCTTCGTAAAATATCTATTTAGCCTGTAAGGGACCATCTCGCATATAAGATCCTTGGAATCACTTGGTTGTCCGTCTGTTTATCTGTTAAGACCCTTTAACTCGAGATCGCTTGGAGGTATCGAGTTAAAATTAAAACCATACACTCAAGTCTGCGGTCTTTTGAAGTTGTGAAAAAATCAGACTTCTGAGTTAACGAAAAAAAAGATACGGCCGTTTATGTCGCAAAAAAACGTATATTTCGATACTCAAGGGAATCAAAGTTCTTAGGGTGAATCTCGTTGATCTAGAATCCTGAAATTTGGCATAAATCAAGGTCTCATAGAACAAGTATAGGGAAAAATCTGAAAATATGAAAATTTGTAAATCCAACACAAAAAAAAAAAAATTGTTTGCAATTCGGAAAAATTTTCGTAACTCTATTCAGGAATTGATTTCATAGGTAAATTTGTACAGAATCTTCAGTGCGCGAGTCCGACTCGTACTTGCCCTTTTTTATTTTAGTTACTGTATCTTTACTCAAGCCTGAAAAGAAATATTCTAAGTTAGTCGAAATGCATTAAAAATTTAAAGTATCAATACTCTTTATACTAGCCATCGAAAATATTGACCAAAACAAAATAAACAAATATCGTCATGTTTAAATGAATTTCCGTTTAATTTATATATATTTGGAGATAACACGGTCAGGAGTTCACCTAGGAAGTCTAAAAACATTAAAATAAAAGTGTTACGTACCAAAAATACAGCATATCAATGTTTCCCAAGTTCGTGACTTTGTTTTGATCAATAATGGTGTGATTTGCCATTTGTTATCTTTGGCAAAACTGTAATATATTAAACATTATTTCCCTTGCAGCTCAGTGAAATTTTATATCACATTTCTGAAGATTTCAATTAAAAATCACAATAAAATAACATAATAAACAAACCCTCTGTCAACATAATGACGTTTGGCATTTGACGGATGGCTGGGTTGGGTTGCTACTTAAAATCTTTAATGTTGTTTTCACTTTACGCCACGACGGTTCTCTTATCGCACAGACAATAACATTTTTTTATCTAAATAAATTTTTAAATCACTTTTCTGTAAAGTTTACTCAATGTCGCTTACATCCTTTTGCCTTTCAAGTGTCGATTATAAATATACCTAGTGACTCACCACGACTTCGTATAGTTGCAAATCATAATAATATAATAATAAGGAGTAATATTTATGTATGTAGTATTATGAATTGCTCTTTGTAGTAGTGAAGAATGCATCATAATCATTTGTGTTGTTCAGGAGTTAGATAGACGATAAACGGACAGAAGAAGCGACTTTGTTTTAAAATTATACATAAAAATTTCTCCAGATTAATTTATGCTAAATTATTGAAACATTACATAAACTTGTCCGAGCGTAGCTAACAATAAAAGTAAATATGTAATTATGTATAAGTCCTACCTTTAATGATGTTATTGCTGAAAAGTATGGTGCTCCTGTATATTCGATTGAGCCACCAATTACTCCTATTTTACCCGCGTCTCCCTTGACTTTATTACCTTTTTGGGGTAGAATTGATTTGCTAAGAAGTCTAAAAGTATTAGGTTGAAGTTTACTATCTAAAAAATTGCACGTATCTTCAATTTCATCACATTTGACTAAAGATAATGTTAAGTAAACAAAAATAGAAAAATACAGTCTCATGTTGTAAACGCAAATCAATGACCGGTCACTAGAGTACGTATAGCCAACTGGTGGCCTTTATTTCCTTGGCTACCGCTTCGTTATCAAACAAGTTTACTTTTTATGCTCATATAGATATATTTACTTTTGTTTATATCACAGCTTATGTACAAAAAAAGGATGGGTGAAGGTCAGGATTTCTAAAACGTCAAAACAACATTCTGTGTTTATACTATTAAATATAGGTACATTATATTAATGTTATTTACAAACTCCTATGCTATATTTTTAATAATTCTTATTAGAAACAATATATGATTCAAAAAGGAGTGAATCAATGATCTCGCTTGGAGTCATGAGAAAAAAAAGAAAAATAAAGTTATTCATGATGGCAACATTTGCTTAAACTGTCAAAGTCAGTCGGTCGTCGTATTTCTGAAATAATAACAAAAATTTCGCCGTAGCTATTTTGGTATAAAATTATATCAAAATGGATGAGAAACATGAAACTGTTAAACTCATTTATACCATTAGCAAATATTCAAGTTATTCAGCTAACTATTTGCCCGAGTAAGTTTAAATTTCTGTGTATTTTGAACAATCTTTATTCCTTTTAATTCTGAAAAAAAATCCCGGTAAATACTATTTATTCCTGATTATGTTAAGAATTTTGACTTTGTAATATGATAGTTGGCTGTTGTTGACTGTGCTATAATTAATTATCAGGGAATCAATAGATAAAATAGCTATAGTACGATAAAATTAACACTCTTGTATTTTCAGGAATATCATGGTAAATAACCCCACGGATCAGTTATCACGATGGTTCACAGACAGTAACACACCGCACCAGTTCATAATGCTACGGTTAAAAACCCCATCCATAGTAGAATCCATAAAATTCGGCAAATACATAAAGGCTCATGTCAGTGATCTTAAGAAATTTCAAATATTTGGTGGAACTGAGGAAAATAACTTATCATTATTGCTAACTGCGTAAGTATTTTTTTATAGATGATTAAATATTTGATGGTACAAAAAAACTTTACATTAAAAAAGTTTTTTTTTTAACCATTCTATTTATTAGATATGTACATATTAAAAGCAGAAACAAATAATAGTTTAAATAATCAATACATCTTAAAAAAAAATGTACTCGTACAGAAAACCATAGTAAATAGGAAATGACCAGCCATTAATAAATATTTGTCATTGTGTAGGTTTTCTGAACTTGGAACTTGTTTCTAATCATGGCCACCACCCACAGGTCATAATATGAATAGAAGCTCTTTCAAAGGACCTCTAAATTCCTATCTCAGTCCTCTCAGTCACATTAAAATAACCTTTTGCTGTTTTTAGTACTACAAACTTTAATTAGTGGTACTTCAAAACAAGATTTAAAAATATATATTTTTATATTATTAACTTTGATATTGTTAAAAATGGAACACCAGAAAAATAAAAACACATTTGCCTAATAAAAACTTATCAAAAATTCTGGTAAATCATGAATTTTCATTCTCTTTGTATTTTAAATAATTAATTGCAATTTTGTTGATTGTTGCATTGGATGATATGCAATGTGAACATGGTATTTTTTTATTATTGGAGTAATATGGGTTACAATAACTTAATTCATTGAACCCCAAGTGAACGCCCGCGTTCGTGCACCTATTGTCTTTCTATTGTGTCTGTAATTTCCACGATTGAAAGCTTAATAACAATTTTTCAGTGGGGCACACATTATTTACACAAATTATTTATGTAATTTAATCTTTCGGATACCTACACAATAGAAAGACAATGAGAGAATGAATGCCGGGCATTCACATAAGAAAAACCGGTGCTGGCTGTCAGACACTTAATCCATTCAGTATGGACAGGCTCAGTGCAATTTTGTGTATCATTCTGTACTTTTATGTTGTACTAGCTGTGACCGCAACTTCGTTCTCGTGGACTACAGGATTTTGAATTTGTTTTTTCTTAAATAAAAGTACTCCTTATTACATCAGCTACCTGCTAAAAAAGTCCCGTCAAAGTCGGCCCAGCCATTTCAGAGATTAGCCTGGACAAACAGACAGACAGACACAAAAATTGTAAAAAAAAATATTTTGGTGTATGTAATATTCATATGCATGTAGTAAAAAGCAATTATTTAAATATTACAAACAGACACACCAATTTTATTTATATGTATAGATTGAATAAATATGTTCAATCTAATCCATTCTATTCAATAAAATATATAAATTGTAATACTATTTGTTTTCAACAGTTTAAAAATAATTGTATATAAAATTGTTTCTTTGTTATACATAGGTTTTCTTTTATAGACCTTTGTCATGCGACTAACTATTTAAATATAGTTTTCAAGGACTTCTTGTGATCATAAAATCTACCTTAAAGAAGTATTAATTTAAATAATCCGTACCAAAAGTAATTTGATGATTCCTGATATAAAAAAAAAACTATTTTTATATTGGAAATCATCAAATGACTGGTCCTGCTCTGCAGTGGCGTGGTAGGGTCAGACTGACTAAAACACAGTCAAACTTCAGTAGCCTGATTCACGTAAAATCAAACAAGCCAAATATCGTTGAAGTTTTATCTTCGTTCGATCGAAGTCCTAACCAAATTCGGTATTCACGATCTGTCGACTTATTTCCAGTTACATCAATAAGTATTCTACCGAGATAATGTAATACAGATTTTATTTAAGTTGACGAATTTCAAACGACTTTAAAATCGGTGTCGTTCAAACTCGATTGATGAATACGGAAATGGTCTAAACGACTAAATCGCTACGATATCGTTACGGTTTTCATTACGTGAATCGGGCTATTGATATCCTTTTATGAGGACCACTATTAATCCTTCGAAAAATCTACAGAAGCAAATCTATAGAGTTGCTTCTGTGAATTTTTAAATATACACCACTAAATTTTAATTGTTTTAATCCCGTGGAAGGTCGATCCGGTACATGAAACACTATAGATTTGTAAAGATAAAATTAAAAAATAAAGTACCTTTTTTTCAAAACTCGTATTAATTTACGCATGTACGAAATTAATTTCTTTAAGAAAATAGTAGTCAGCGTTGCGTACAAACTACCTACAGGTCATTGAACTCGCTCAGCTGACGTTTTCTTAAAGAAATTATTTCGTACAACATTATTTTTAGTTTATCCGAAACCTGAATATAGTTTGTTCAAAATCAGTGACTGAATCACTGACTTGAATGGATTCCAATAGTTTTTACACCATGTTATATTTTTACCCAAGAATATTTAGAAAGGTCACAATTTGGACACTACGACACTAAGTGTAGTCTCACGATTTCTATTCCTACTCCTTCACTTCGCACGCAGTACGCTTGTGGAATTTATTTCCATCTGACATCAGGGGCTGCCAAACACAAACAAATAAAAATAAAAAATATTTACTTAAATAAATAAATTAAAAAAAGGGCAACACAAGTCACTGCAGGTCATAGCGGGCATTAAGAGCCAGCGAACAGCAGGGTGCAAGTGCAAAACAACCCCTCAGTCGCCTGGATGGCCCAGTGATTATGTGTTTTTAAAAAAACAAGGTTATAACCACGGAACAGTAAAAACAGTGGAAGTAGCTTGAGAAAATGTTTGTCCCAGAACCGGTGTCGCCAAAATCATACATTTACAATTTACTCTTACTGCAAACCCAAAAATATGACCCATAGATAAATATACTAGACACATGTTTCGGGTTTCATAATATACTAAAATAAATGTATTCAATTCCTTATTGTACACCAGAACAAGTATAATATAAGTGGATAACAGAGTTCATGTACATAGGCGGGCTTAATTTAAAGTTGAGTTTATAACTAGTTCAACTCCATTTCCAGTGGCCTCAAGAAGGACAGTTCAGCAGAAACATTCAGACTTCGCTACCGGACACCAGAAGGCCTATACCTCCCCATACAGTACTTAAAGATTGTCCCGCTACAATCATGGGGCCCAGCTTACAACTATACCATATGGTATGTGGAGTTGAACGGGAAGAACCAGGAACAAATTATCAGCAATGCTATGGAGACCATCAGCTTAGTAAGTTTTTTCTTAATATTTTTTGCTTTTCTTTAACGCAGACTCGCAACTGGAAATTTTGTGATTATAAATCTCAAAAACACTGCCTTATCTAAACAACCTGTTATTTTCACAAACCAAACAGCTAGCAATAGTAGTACCACAAATTAGATAGGTGCAGAAGTGTCATGTATGTACTTCACTTTTCATACCTACGCTCAGCAACCGCGCTAGGGTCGGCGCCGCTCTGTCCGAGCGCTCTCGGGTGCGGCGATAAATACCTAATACATATAAATTGTAAAAATATTACATGTCCACAAAGTCATGTACTTATCTATCTACCTATATAACTGTTCTGCATTACGTAAAAACAAACTATCAAAGTACAAGCAAATACCTACCTAATTACGTCTTAAAACTGGTAGGTAAAAACGATAATTCAGCAATTAATATTGAATTTAAAAAACCGTCCACACACAGTTATAAGTTTTTTTTTGTTGCATTATTTCACTAAAAATTTCACAGACGCGTGTCTCAAGCGGATGCATACGCGCTCGCAATGAGCTGAATTGAGCCGAGACATCGTGTCCGTGAGCGGTGTCTATGTGTGCGTTGCTCGAACGCGCATTGTATGTAGATTGACTTCTGTACCTATCTATTTTGTGGTAGTACTATTATAATGGTGTTTATGTAATTGTTTTACACACTACACTATTTATATTTTTTATCTTCAGAACATGTTAAACTAAACACATAAGAATATTACAAAAATACTAGACGATTCTAGTTGTTTTTTCATGTAAAGGAATAATGTAAATAATTGTTATGAGAACAAACTTATGACAAACCCTATGATTATTAAAAGAGATTTTTTTTTTTTCAAATTATTAACTTTACTTTATTATGCATTTATTATACAACGTCGGAACGAGAGGTGGTTTTACTTTAAAAGGGGTAATTGTACTCATCAATATGAACAATATTTACTATGCGATCAATCCTATTATTATCACGAAAAAAATCAGCTCTTCATATTATGTCAAGTGAATATATGTACTACGCATTCCAAATGAGAATAGGACCGATTCCTATATTTTGACGTCTCGTCGTATTGTCAAATCTCAAAATTTAAGAACTTAGAGATGAGTAACATTGAAGAACTGGATTCTGATTAAAGTTTTTTCGTTCACAGTTCATAAATAAATTAATTTTTTTCGTAAATTAAATAATGTTTAAAAATTTCTTTTCTCGATTTGACAGTAAATCGTGACCTCACGACATGGCGGGCGATCCTATTCTCATTTGGAACGCATTGTACATACATGTATGGACTGACTGATGATATGTCAATCCTCGTTTGGACATATCATTCATGCAGGATTTCTATGATAATAAAAGGTCTAGAGAAAGTAGGCCAAATAAGGATTGACATATCAATATCAAAGAAGCGCCGAATAGTGGTTTCACCGAATAACCGAATACCGTATAATATTTCGGTTAAGTTCTTACCGAACCGAAAATACTGACGGATAATTCGAATCCCCGTTCCATAATTTTGCGTTTCATCTTTTCCGATATGGTTCCACCTTGGCCACCATCGATTGCCGGGTCATCATCGGTTTTGATTGTGCAACAAACATTACAAAAATAATTTCGTACAAAGTGGGATATTAAAGTCCCGAAAACAAAACAATATGGTTGGCTAATAAATATGGTTGTTAGAATATGGGATTCCTTTAATTTATTGGCTCTATGGACTGATTTATAATGATGTATTACCGAATATATTTGGCATTTCAATCGAATGATTCGGCCAAATACGAATACCACAATTCTACCGAATACACCGAATATCGAATTTAAAAGCGCCTTCAAATTAGTTGCAAAGTGCCGCACGACGGTAGCGCGGCTGCAGTGCTGCCGCTACGCTGCTTTTTTGTAAATAACAAAGTAGCATGCTGCTTAGCTGCAGCATGGGTGTAGCGCAGCAGTTACGCGTTTTTTAGGGTTCCGTAGTCAACTAGGAACCCTTATAGTTTCGCCATGTCTGTCTGTCCGTCTGTCCGTCCTCGCTTAATCTCTGTGACCGTTAGCACTAGAAAGCTGAAATTTGGTACCAATATGTATATCAATCACGCCGACAAAGTGGTAAAATGAAAATTGGAAAAAAATGTTTTATTAGGGTAGCCCCCCCTATATGTAAAGTGAGAAGTGATTTTTTTTAATTTCAACCCTAACGTGTGATATATTGTTGGATAGGTATTTAAAAATGAATAGGGGTTTACTAAAATCATTTTTTGATAATGTCAATAATTTCGGAAATAATCGCTCCAAAAGTAAAAAACAAAGTGTGTACCATAAGTTTAGAAAATATGAAAAAAATCTGAAAAGTAGAACTTTATAAGGACTTTCTTGGAAAATTATTTTGAACTTGATGGAAAGAACAGTTTTGGTACAAAAAAGACAAAAGGTTGTACAAAATAATTTCTGGACTAAGTTTGTAGTATAATCGTATACGCTTTATGGTTAACTAGCTTTTGCCCGCGGCTTCGCTCCCGCTCTTCCCTACTTCAGCCTACTATACCCTACTCTACCCTACTATACCCTACTCTACCCTACCCTACTCTACTCTATCCTACTCTACCCTACCCTACTCTACTCTACTCTACCCTACTCTACCCTACTCTACTCTACCCTACTCTACCCTACTCTACCCTACCCTACTCTACTCTACTCTACCCTACTCTACCCTACTATACCCTACTCTACCCTACTCTACTCTACTCTACCCTATTATATATATAGATTTGAAGGTAAAACGAAACATTTAATCAAACTTTCACGTTTAAAACGATCTGGCCGAAGTGATCAATTTCTAAGATCTAGCCACGACATATACATGATATACATCTAAACCTTTCCCATGAATCATATTGCCTTTTCGTGAAAAACGCATGAAAATCTACGAGTATTCAGTAGTTTTTGACTTAATTGTGAGTAGACAGACATACCCAGAGAGATATTTTGGTTTATAATATGTGAGGGCTAATAACAACTTGTCCAATGTAAAGACGATTTAAACAACGATAAAAACTTCTTATGATAAAGAAGTATATTACTTTAATATATACCTAGGAAGTTGTGAAAATAATTATGAGTACCTTGATTATGAAATCCTAAATCAAATGAGACATGAGACACGTAATATTAATTATCTTTATAATGGCTCTGTTAAGCCACTCCAAAAGCAATGTAGTTTATTTGTCATGGTTGCGATCACCAAACAATAAAATAACTATTACAGTTAAACTATGTCATCAATAACCTGTAGTTAATGATGACATAGTTCTAGAAGCTAAATTACTTTGTTTATCTCAAGGACTATTGCAAATAAAAAACCAGTATTTTAGCTCGAAAAGATAATATATTGTTTAGAAATTATATATTGGCCAAGGATATACCAATATCAGCAGCCATAACAAGGTCAAAGACATTTTTAAATAGATATTTGTAGAGAATATCTACTGTACAACTATCTAGTACTAGGATATATAGTGAAGAGATATTTTTTATCAATTTGCCTACATATCTCATTTTTAGTTCATCATCATCATCAGCCTTTTTAATGTTCCCACTGCTGGGACTCCGGCCTCCTCTCTAGCAGAGGGAATCGGCCGTAATCCATCACGCGGGCCCATGCTGGTTGAGGAATGTCACATGTCTTCGAATTTTAGTTCTAGGATATGCTGGTTTTCTCACGATGTTTTCCTTCACTGTTTGGAGAGCAGTGGTGATGAAATAAATTACACAAAGTAATGCGCCTGGCTGGGTTCGAACCCGCGACCTACAACTCGTAAGGCAGGGCCATTACCACTCGGCCACCACTGCTCTCATTTATAGTTGCTACCAGTGCCTTGGTCTGTGTGAAATTCGTGAATGTAGGAAATTGTCCAAAGGGACATGAACATGGTTTATCCGTTTAGCAACAACCGAATCCGTTCAACCGTTCGAGGGTGAAGAAGTAACAAACATACACACAAACTTTCGACTTTATAATATTAGTGTGATCTGTATTTAAAAATCCCTAAAAATATTATATGTTGCAACGAAAAACATGGAATTTATTGTTCCTGTTATATTCGAAAGGGTTGGGGTGTACTATGCCAAATCGAATACCAAATAATAGCAGAAGAATATAAACGGTGTAATCAAGCGATACCAGTTAACGCATGTTCAAATTTGGTTTGGGCGGACTACGGATTTGATTTGCTTTCGTACCAATTCAGTCCATTTATATAGACACCATTATTATTATAATCACATTAATTTCGGACCATGTCCGTATTTGGTTAGTTATATATATATTAAAATGAATATATATTTCCTTACAATTAGCAGATTACAGTAAGCTACATTGTTATTTCATAAAGCTACGAGTATTATTGTTGGTTTTTATGACTACTCTTTGTTCGAACATATTGTTAGACAGTTGGTTTGTCTTTTCGCAAAGTCTCAGCATTTTAGGGCATTTCTTTTGTTATTATTTTCTTTGTTTAAAATGTGTTATGGCCGTCGCTTTTGTTTCGATCAGGTAGACAGGCAGGTACATAGTTAAGGGAATACAATTTGCAGCAATTAGTCTTATGGCTTTATCTTTATCTTTCGTTTACAATACGGGTAGGATAAAAGAAGGGACGACCCACGTAGAAGCCATCCTTAGTGAATAATGAAAATATAAATTGATTTTTTAAAATTATTTAAGTCTACCAAGAACATATTGTTGAAGGGAGAATAGTAAAAATGAGTTTCTAAAAACATTTAAAATTACGAATAATTAAGCAATTCATTCTCGAACTAAATACTGTCTACGCATAAAGTCGTCACATATTTTTTTAATAAATGTTATCTACACAAATTATAAAAAAAGTACAGCTCGCGTCTGGTATTGTGATCTTGATCTGTCTATTGATTACATAAGACAAAAACATTGTCTAAAAGTGTTTCACGAATTACTTATTAACAATTACGAAAACGAACACTGCAAAAAAAAAACAATTTGTGCCTTATGACGACATTATGCGGAGATTTTGAATTTATTCGTAAAATAATTAGTGGTGAAAAATTATCTAGATATATGTGAATAATGCCTAACTCTGCACCTGCGAATTGAATACCGATGAAACATCAATACATCCTACCCTTTTTGAATATGCATCTACTACGAATAAAAATGTATTCTAGCTAAAGTCGGTCTTAAAAAAAAAACAATGTGCACGTGTGATGGCTGGGCAAGAAACGGCCATCGCGCACGGTGGGCTGAAAATCACCTTTCATAGACCTAGGGAATATAATTTGTAAGTGCCGGATATTTTACTAGGTATTGCTTAGATTAGCTATTACTATGTTTAAAAAAGACACTTGAGTTAATTTTGCACAAAATCGAAGGAATTTTATTTCTTACGGATAATTTGTATGAAGCTTGTATGGAAAACCTTAATATTTCATATTATCATTACATATATATATGTACTATAAGTAGTAGCTTATAATTTTTGTCAAACACTATAATTGCAAACTTGAAATAAAGTAATTATTATTATTATAATTATAATGGCTTTTATTAATGCCGATTTTTTTTTTAAACTAACGAAATATGTATTTTTTTTTAACGGCTACTCTCTATTTTATAGTACACCCTCACTTCGAAAGCTATGTTTAAGCTAGGTATTTATTTATTTATTTATCGCCAACATTACAGGCACTGGGAATTTACAGGATCATTTTATAAAACTATTCAAGTGCTGTAACACATAAAGACAATCACTACTATGTACACTCTAGCGCGTATACCTTAATAAGTGAGTATATTACAAAAATTAGTTCAAACGCGCTGTCATTGCACACATGGAGCGCACAGCTCTTGTCGGCACATTCGGCACTATTGTAAAGCACCGTGCATACTACACAAAAAACTACTTTATAGTTTTATTTATTTTTACAATATTATTTCCTTATTACATTTTATACTAATCTCCATTTTATTTATTTATAGAACGTTAGATTTATTTACTTATGAGTCATAAAATAAATCATTTGGCCACCAAATGATTTATTTTATGACTCATAAAAAATGTACTTTACGTATTATTAAAATACCAAATTATAATTGTTTAGACCTATAATGAGTATGATTAAGTAATTGCAATAATTTAGTTTTGTAATAAGTTGTCTGAATGGGTGGTTACGTAATTCTAGTGGTATGTGGTCTAGTTTTCTAATGAGTGAATAGGTGATGTAGTTTAGTTATCTGAAAAAGAAGAAGTCTATGATTAGGGAATGAAATCTCGCAATTGCGGGAAGTATTCTTGACCAGAGATTCTTTCACAGCGCGTGAATTTACCTACTTTCTAATATCTAAAAAAAATATAAAACATTAAATATTTTATTCCTTGAAATGGCTGATTATTTAGAAGTTTGAAACATTAATATATTCGATTGATAATAAATAAATGAGTAAAAACTTTATTTAATAACTAACTTGGAAATAACTCATTTTGAATTTAACTTGTCTTTATTTTAATATTACTGTCTACTTGAAACTAATATTTTTTAAAACATTCCAAGCCCGGAAATCCGGATTGTGGACTCCAATCCCGTATACCTGCGCGGTTTTGTTGTGTCTGGTCTGTCGTCTCGGCCGGCAGTCTGTCTGTGACCGGCGCTGAGAGCGGACGTCAAAAGTGTGCGTGTTGCGTTGTGTTGCGGATTCGATATCTAAGGAGAAACTGAGTGACATAGCGGCTGTGCAAGCCGCACTTCTGAAACTTGAAATTTTGATTGAGAGGATTTTCCAAACCCGTAAAGGATGAGGCGAACGTTATGTTGGGAGACACCTACTTCGCAGCCGCGGGCGAAGCCGAAGCCGAAGCCGCCGCCGAGCCCGCTGGCAATAGCTGTGGTATATTATTGCATGTTTTCTACATTTTGGTGTCATGGATTTACTATAGTAATATTTTGGTAGATTAATTGGAACTAGGGAATGCAAAGACCGCCAAAATAAAATAAAAACATTCATTTTTCGGGTTTCTTAAAAAAAAAACGGTTAACCGGGTAATCGGTTTATAAAAAAGTTTTTTTTTTATTGTGTAAATAATATTTTTATATTGATTGTGAAATTCAGGCGGTCTACATCTTGCGTTGCTTTAATTAAATAGAAATGTAGCTATTAAAAATAAAATATTTGAATGAAAATGCATAAATACAAGGTGCAGTTTTAAAACTGCACAATATTTCAGGAGGTTGTAATAAAACTCATAAATAATCATGTAAAAAAACGATACCTGGTCAATAATCAGTAATACTTGTTATTTAATTTTTTAATTACACTAAACTAAATCGATTGATCGATGGCCGCGGGGGCGTGGCTAGGGTGTGGCGTGCGGGATGATGATTGGATGATACATTATTTATGAAACTATCGTTGCGAGTTAGTGTGTGTGAAAACGCCCTTTATTGTTCCGTGTTTGTGTGTGTGAAAAAAAGGGCGGTTATAAAAAAAAAAAAAAATACCTACTTATTTTATTATTGATTCGGGTCGAGAATCACTAACATAATTACCTCCTGAAATATTTTGCAGCCTCAAAACGACACCTTGTATATAGGGTGACTGGTAATTAGTGACCGATATTTATACACGTGATTGTGCTCATAATTACAAACAAATTATCTATTCAAAATAAATTGTTGTCCCCTAATCTAGATCACAATTTGTAGTTCAGAGGTTGAGGTCCGGGTGAAACATTCGCTGCAAGGCAAACCCACGGTTGCCTTGTGACCGGATGCTGAGTCTTGCTGAAAAATCCCTAATATGTTATCAAAAAGAGAGAGGCTTTAAGAGGTTTTGCTATGCCGTCTAGCTAAGATAGTATCTTGACACTCATTAGCTGAAGATTTTACCCATTTTCACAAAAATGAACCTTGGACATTCCGTGCTACCAATACCAAATCATACGGCATCTGTGCCGTATGATGATTATTCAGGACTCTGATAACCTGTTGAGAGTATTCTTTGGAGTTACAAGCTTACACCCGATCATTTTGCTTGTTGTAATTTTTTTTTTTTTTTTTTTTTAATTGAGATAAACTAGTGCTTGACTGCGATCCCACCTGATGGTAAGTAGCGATGCAATCTTTGATGGTGAGGCGCACTAGTTTATTAAGAGCCTATTCACTCTAGCCTTGAAGACACCCAAATTATAATCGGACGGGAAGACCGCAGCAGGCAGACTGTTCCAGTCCTTCGACGTACGCGGTATAAACGACGAGGCGAAACGCTTAGTCCGGACCGTAGAGGTTTCAACAACGTAAGGGTGAATATTCGCCGTACGTCGGGTTGTCCGATGGTAGAATTGCGATGGCGGAATCAAGTCATGCAATTCCTGCGCACACTCTCCAAAATGCATCCTGTAAAACACCGAAAGGCTGGCTACCCTACGCCTATGCTCAAGGCTTTGAAGGTTGGACTTAACCAAATCTGGATCACCAATTAGCCTCTTTGCACGCCTTTCCACCGAGTCCAAAGCTGCCAGGTGGCATTATATATTATTATTAATATTCCTTGATTGTGTAAATTTTCTCATCGGTAGCAAGAATTTCCCTGACATTCCATCAGTGTAACGAACAAGCAAAGATTTTGATCTTTTCACTCTCTTCTATATATGCGATTCGTATCTCATGATACGCGATAGCGATCAAGCAGATGGGTACCGGCCCACGCTAAAAACCATCGCCGTAGACTCTCCGCTTTTTTGCGTGTGGTCACAGCGTTATGCTGAGCGTTCGGCCGTTTTGCTTGGAAGTGGCGCATTCTTTTCATTAAATATATTTATAATTTGTTAATCCTTTTGCGCCTTTCCGACAAATAAAAGGTTTTTCTTTTTTTTTTCTGCCTGTTCTCACAACACACAGCCTGTCTGGATTTTTTATGATCGTAAACAGAAGCGTCACCAGCGTTTTAAAACAACAACCCGGGTTTTTTAATCTTTAAAAATATGCCGAAAACCCGAGTTTTCGGTTTTCGAGTTAACCGATTTGCATTCCCTAATCGGAACAGACTGTTTATCGAATTCATTCAACAAAAATGAAAAGAAATATGTGGATTAAAAACACTACATGCATGATTTACTCATTATTTTAATTGCTTTAAGATATTGCATTACTGCGGGATTATATTAGTGCTATGCAAAGTGTTTCAGCATTATTGTATCGAATTTACTTGTATGTAATGTGTAGATGTGCAGGTTAAATTGATAAATTAAATGAAATTTGGATCATATGACATGATTCATGTCACTTGACAAAACAATGTAAAAAATAAAAACACATACATCTATGCAATTCTTAATACAGTCAAAATCGCTTACAACATCGTTTAAAACAACATATGAACTGGTCATACTGACCATAATCATAGGTCCAGATTGAATGCTATATGATAAGTATAAAATACTGCTTTTCCGACATTCCTCATTAAGCGACTTTATTTAACTAAAATCTTCTGAGAATTGTATTTGTTAGAACGACCATCCGGCGCAGTATAATGGTCAATGGCTATTATGTATGATCACAAAAGTATACAAAAACGTGTCGAGTTAAGGGTCTTTTGTAATTCTTCGAAACAAAAACACTTGCAAGCAGTACCCATTATCTAAGCCCCCTTTCGCATGTCTATTCATAGTTACTTATCTGCAATGCTGCCACGAGGTATTAACGCGATTTATTTTACGACCTAAACTGAACTAAAGGGACGGGGCTATATGCAACTATCTGTGGATGTTAATATAGGCTAGTGGCCGTAAAAAATTTAATAAGTCCGTCTTTTAGATTATTCAAAAATAAGGGACACGTATTTTTTTATTTGTAAATTAAACCAAAAATGACAAAGATATAGCCAATTAAAGTTACGTATGACGTCACGCCGTGCTGCATTTTTTCGCACGGGGTGATGTCACACGTAACTTTAATGGGCTATATCTTTGTTATTTTTTGTTTAATCGAAAAAAGAAAAAAATAGAGTTTATGTACTTATATTATCTCCATCCCTCTTTTTCGCTTGCACGACTGACATTTTAACACATCGTGGTAATTCCCCGCACTCTGTCACGCAAAGTGTAAGGCCCTACGCCGTACTTGATGTTGTGGTAAATCAGTTATTACGTCATATTGCAGCGACATTGAATATTCCCCATCTTGAACTTCTTGTGGTAAAGTTTGTCATCTACCCTCATTTTTGGTTTTATTAACCGCCAAAAAAAATCGATCAATGCAATATCCATATTGTCCATCTATGGACTGCGTTCGCCTTTAAATGAATAGTAAGAAATTAATATGTTTATTCAGAGACAATCGGATTTATCATACTAGCTTCATAATTTTTTCTTAAAACAATAAAAATTTCTTCGATTTTGTGCAGAATTAACTCAGGTGTCATTTTCTATATAGCAATACCACATAGAAGCAATATCCGGGAAAAAATGCGGAAATTGCAAAATTGAAATCTTTATGTCTATGAAAGCCGATTTTCAGCCCACTGTGCGCAATGGCCGTTCTCTGTCCTGTCATTGTGTGAAATGTGTGTTGATTTTTTTGGATCGATTAGCTGCAAAACATTTTTAATCGTGGTAGACGATAATTCAACATGGGTAGAATGTTTTCATGTCTCATCAGGACTCCCTTTGTGGGTACAGAGTTGGGCATTATTCGAATAAATTGTTATCTAGATAGTTTTTCACTACGAAACGAAGAAATTCATCCTCAAAGGATTATTCGAGAAATAAATTGCTTACGAAATCTTCATTAATAATAACTATTATCGGAATTATATTAATTATCTGGACTAAGGCAGCATGAACGGCTTTCGTTTTTGTGCCGGTCAGGTAGGCAGGCAGATAAATAATTAACAGAATAGGTACAATTTGCAGCGATTAGTCTTATCGCTTTATCTTACATTTACAATACGGGTAGAACAAAAGACACTCATGTAGATCCCATTCTTTTAAAGTGTGAATAATACACCGCTAAATTTTAACCGTTTTAATCCCGTGGTGGGTCGATCCGGTACATGAAACACTATCGATTTATAAAGATAAAATTAAAAAATAAAGTGCCATTTTATCTTTACAAATCGATAGTGTTTCATGTACCGGATCGACCCTCCACTGGATTAAAACAATTAAAATTTAAAGGTGTATAAATAGAGCAAGCATCAAAGGAAGTTGAGTATAAAAAAGACCGCATTTTTTGTATACGGATTATGATTCTGGATGTTGCCAGGAGGTTCATTAGTCCTTTTTTTCAAATGCTTAGGAATCATTGATTTATTTTAGTGACAATATCCGATGGTCTTATGATTAAAGATATTCTATTTATGACTAAGAATTTACCAAATCGAAACAGTAGTTCCTGAGATTAATTCAAACTAACAAACAACTAAACTCTTCACTTTTATAACTTATGTATCAATTCTTACTTATGTTTTTACCCATATACTATATAATTCCAAATAAAATAATTATCTCTAATTCTTAATTCAAAATATACAATACTTTCAGTTGTTTAAAAAATCGTTTTTATTTCAACTTTAGCGGAAAGAAGAAGAAGCGGTGCGCATATTGTTAAAGCACTTGCGCCGGCGTCGGTACAAGGACGCATTCGAGGCGTTATCGAGGGAGAGCGGAGTGATGCTCGAGGGACCGCTGCAGGCCAGGCTGTGGAACGCGCTCGTTGAGAGTGGAGACTACAAGCTGGCTGAGCAGATCTTCGATGAGGCTGTGAATGGTAATATGTTGTTTTAATCTACACTAATATAATAAAGAGGTAATCTCTGATTGCTAAAATTCTTTCACCGATAGAAAGCTGCTTTATTCCTGAGTGACATAGGCTATATAACGCAGGCGAAGTTGCGGGCAAAAGCTAGTTCTCAATAAATTTATAACAAAGCCTAAGAACATGGGCGTATCTTCGAGTAGGGTAGACAGAAGTGTACCTATAGTAAAACCTCATTTTGGCAGTTTTTTTAAGCAATCAAAATTATGTTTTGGTCGAGTCAAGCAATGCGATTAATTAAATCATTAACAATTAATTAAAAAGATGACGAATGAAACGAAGAACGATGAAGAGACGAAAATTTCACTCATTGGCTGCCTTAGGGAAGACATCGCCGTCGAAGTCGACCACGGCGATGGGGGAATGACAACCTGAAGCCTTAGTGCGAGTTATTTTTACATTAACGCGATCGAAACGTTTACCGTGTTTGTCATTCTGATTGGTCAAGGGTTTGGAGCTGGCCAATCGGCGCGTCGAACGTCATAAACGTTTCGATCGCAACTCTCACTAAAAAGGGTTTTTTTTTTAAAGTGAAATATCAGCAAATAACTTCTCCCGCTCTGGATGGAGCGAGAAGGTATGCCTTTTCAGACTAAAATCCACCTGAGTTCCTTCAATTATCCTTTGCGTTTCAGGGTCACGGTAACTCTTTTTAAAAATCCCGCAGTCCTAGCAAACATGGGCTCTACTGGGCTCCCCTCAATTTTGCTGACATTTTTCTGAGGCGCGCGTAAACACAACCCGCTCTCGACTCGGGCTTGGCCGGTTTAAAGGTTGAAAGGAAAAACGGAGGCCATTGCCCAGTAGTAGCAAAACAAAAAAAAAATGTACAGGTTATTTTGATAACAAAACAATGACATGTTGTCTAAACAGAGGGAGAGCTGGACTGGTACATGTCATGGCAGCCTCACAATCCGGTGTGGCGGCAGATGTCGGCGTGTTCGTCGCAAGTGGAGGACCGGCTGTGGAGTGGCGAAGCGCCGCCCCCGCCCCCCACCCGGCTAAATGACCTGCTGTGCACTGACAGGGACCCGAGACCTGATACTACCGTGAGTACACCTATCTAATAAATAATATTGTTCAGGCATGTACCATAGTCTTTGCATAGTTCTTGGTAACCAGTACAGTCAAGCCCCCCAAAACCATAGCCCTATTATATTTTTTTAATGTCGTAATAGTTCTTCACCACCGGAGCACAAAATAGATAGTACAGAAGACAATCGCATGTATGTACTTCACTTTTTATACCTACGCTCGGTGGACGCACACTAATGAGCGTTAGAGTCGGAATTGTTCGACGAGTGATCCGAGACGCGACCGAGACATCGTGTCTGTGAGCGGTGTCTTTGTGTGCGTTGCTCGAGCGCGCTTTGTATGTAGATTGACTTTTGTACCTATGTATTTTGTGACCGAAGGTTGTCCTTGGCTGCGCTTGCATAACGCGCGATGATCGTCAGTTGGTACCTACCAAATTCCACGGAGTGACTAAGAGGCATTTGCGAGATGGTGTAATGTTGGGGGTTCGCAAAGCAAACAACCAGTAGGTCTAAACAGGATTTATTGAATCATTATCATCATCAGTCTTTTTAATGTTCCCACTACTGGGACTCAGTCCTCCTCTCTAGGATTTATTGAATAATATAATCTAACTAAAACATACAATAATGCGTAAAGTACATATAAAGCATTAACAGACACTGTTTTGTTAAGGGTAATACTCTTCAATGGGTTCGACTCGTCGTCGTACACCTTCCAATGGTACAGGAACCCAGGATCCTGGATATTTCTTAAAAAGTTTGAAATAGAATTTTAAAATAAGCACCTTGAAAATAACACCTAACAAAAGTGAAACAGACCATCTGGCTAAACTACATCACCAAGTAGTTTAGAGTGAGTCAATTTATCTCTCAATCCAAGAACTTGGAACTATCCTTACACTAACTATAAATAACTGACTGGCCTGTTGGTCTAGTAGTGGTTAGTGGCCCTGACTGCTATACCAGACTTCGTGGGTTCGATTCCCACCCAGGACAAATGCTTGTGTGATGATCATGATCATTTGTTCTGTGTCTGGGTGTAATTTATCTAAAATATGTATGTATTTAGAAATATATAAGTATGTTTATCAGTTGTCTAGTACTCATAACACAAGCTCTGCTTAGCTTGAGAGTAGACGGCGTTGTTATAATTGTGAAATATTATATTATATTAATATAATGAAGACCTTTTTCACAAGTAAACGTCAATTTGTAAAAATCCTCTTTCTCCATGCTATTTTTATTTATATATTTACATAGCGAAAGTTTACGTAAACGCAATTAAGTACGTTTAAAGACTGGCACTAGACCCTCAGTAAAACAAGCAAAATACGTACATTTACTGATTGTTTTTTCCCAATCTATGAAACCAACTCCTTAGTTTCTTTGTAATTTTATAGGAGGCGCCTATAAACGGCGTGGATCCGAATGAGCTGTGCGAGCCGTGCGGCACGAGTTCGTGCTGCAACAAGCCCGGGCCTCGCGGGGGACATCAACTGGTTGTTGACTCGACCACTGGTATGTATTGTATAAGCTGTGCTAACATCATTTCAGCCTCGTATCCAGAGTTTTTGGCGTGATTTCTTCGAGTGAAGTTCGGTGACTGTTTTGATTATTCATAAATTTTATTAGGAGTGCGCGTACATAAAAGACCTTCCCTCTTTCTCCCCCTTTTCTCACTTTTTTTTAATAAAAAAATTAGCCTATGTCCGTCTCCCGGGTCCCAACTATCTCTGTACCAAAATTCATCAAAATCGGTTTTGCCATTTAGGCGTGAAGACGTAAAGTACAAACAAATAAACAAACAAATTCACTTTCGCTTTTATAATATTAGTAAGGATAAGGATTCATAAATTGATTCCTAGTGCATCCACTAGGAATCAATTTACGAATAACTCCCAACAACTTGTGATGTAAAATTCGTGTAGTTTCGTATCTCAAGTGTCTGCGCAACCGAACAATATGTAGCATCATTAAAATAGGCGTGATCTCGGTAAAATGGAGCTGAGACTTTTATTATAATGTTGACTACCTCGACAAAGGTTGACTTGTTACATTTGCTGCCAAATATTACAAAGACATAAAGTATCTATTAACGCTTTGTCTGTATCTATTAATGTTTTAAGTTACACAGTTCGACATAAGTAATTGTCTTTCTATTGTGTCTCTAATTACGGCATTCGAAAGGTTAATACGAAGACATAGCTTAAAAGACTTGGTATCCCAGCCAGAAACATTAACGATAATAAATGGCTGGTATCACTCAATGCTAGATTCAGACTTATTCTGTCATATTGCACGTCACTATACTCGAGAGGCCTGTGGTTTAACTACACCCAAAAGTCCTACAATGTTCTGCGTATCCAATACAATAATGCATTTAGGGCGCTGTTGCGTCTACCTCGGTTCTGTAGCACGACAACAATGTTTGTCGAGGCACGCACTGACAGATTTGACGCTGTGCTTAGAAAGAAAGCGGCCTCACTGCTGAATAGTGTCCGAGGCAGCCCCAACAGCATTTTTCGTGTTGTGGCCGCAAGGCAAGATAGCCCGCTTGTAAGGGTATTGGTGGACCAGTCGCCGCGATATATAATTAAGTACTAACATAGGATAAGAATATTGTTACTAACCTAATAGATCTTTGTAATCTGTTTACAACATAAATTATTATTATTATGAAAATATTTTATATTATTATTAATTTAAAATTGCAGGTAACTTTTTTTATTGACACCCGTTGATGTATTTTTTAATCAGATTTGTATAGAAATATTTTAAAATATAAATATTTGATGAATGGAATAATAATAACTAAAATTAAAATTCTCTTCTAGGTACGCTCTATCTCTTCGGAGGATGGAACGGCACCGAGGACCTAGACGATCTGTGGTCGTTCGACACAGCAAACGAGCGCTGGACGCTGCTGTGCCACCACAGCGGGCTGGTCGGGGGGCCTTCGCCTAGGTCCTGCCACAAGATGGTGTTCGACCCGGTGCATCGACGGCTGTTTACTCTTGGCAGGTGCGTCTTATAGATAAGGTTGTAGGTCTTGAGAGTTTAGCATACAACATGTAACTGGAATAATGCACACCTTTTTACGGGGTACTTGTTTAAAAGGTTTTGGTTAGGTAGTGTTTTTTTCTTAATTAGTTATCCTAATTGTACGCAAATAATATGGGAACCGACGCACTACAATGGTAGCTCCCGCGCATGCTCACACATACACTCTAGTGACGCAGTTAAGATTTATGAAAATAAGTAAATATTTTTGTTCTAAAATAGTCGAGAATTATTTTAGGATAAAAGAAATCGATTCAGTAGCCGATTCTGAAGAATCTGAACATACTACTTTCAGGATATACATGAACATGCATTTTTTTTCGTTTCCTTAAAAAAACTTTTGTGGAAGGTTGTTCAGTTTCGTCTACTGAGCAAGCCCTTAAAGTTTGTGGAGGCCCCCTTCACAAACTTGTCGTTGTTGTAGTTTGTGTGGCACCTTGTATGTTACATTGTGTAAAAATAGTCCTATAAGTTTTCAGGTCAATCTATCAAATCGATCTTGTCTGCTGGGCAAACGCCTCCCTCTCTCTTTTCACACAATTAAGTGTTGTGCTATTGCAAGCCAGTTCTTTCGTAAGAAGTTGAACTTCCAGGACTGAGGGATTGCTTGAAAGGGTTAACCTGACCTTGAAACGCAAAGAGCAACTGGAGGAACACGGGTGGTGTTTGTTTAGTTAGTAAAAGTCTGACACTCCCTTTCCCGATCTTCTTCCAAAAACAAAAGAAATCGAGCTCGACCTTTTTCGCCTTGAATTCCAAAAACAAAAGAAGTCGAGCTCGACCTTCTTTGCCTTAAGTTCCAAAAACAAAAGAAGTCGAGCTCGACCTTCTTTGCCTTAAGTTCCAAAAACAAAAGAAGTCGAGCTCGACCTTCTTTGCCTTAAGTTCCAAAAACAAAAGAAGTCGAGCTCGACCTTCTTTGCCTTAAGTTCCAAAAACAAAAGAAGTCGAGCTCTACCTTTTTTTTTTTTTTTTTTTTTTTTTTTTTTTTTTTTTTTTTTTATGGTGGGAAAAAATCATGCATTGACATCCCCCGCCCTTGGGCGGAGCGGGAGATAGTGTCAGACTCTTACTGACTAAAAGACCCACCCCGTTCCTTCTAGCCTTCATACCGGGGCTCGAGCGCCCTTTCGGATAACCCTGGCCCCAGTAGGCTTCGACCCGGCTGGGTCCCTGCTGTTGCTGACAACTCCTTGAGGCGCGCGGGAACAGCGCGCGCCGTCGACGACTTGGGCTTGGTCCGGACAGTTACCGGACGGCCGGACAGCGAGCTACCCATTGCTCACTGTCCGCAAGCCCGCGTCTACGTTGGCCGGAAATCGGGATCAGAATCCCGGCGACGGCGGCGGCGATAACGCCGTTGCCTGATGCGTTCGGCCTCCTCCTTTGCGAGCATTACTGCTTCGCAGAAGTCGGCGACCGCCTGCCACTCCTCCTCGCTCCGGACCATGGCCTCAACCAGGGTCCGGCGCGAGAGGTCTCCGCCGCCGATCGCCCCCACGAGGGCACGGCGATGCTCCGCCCAAGCAGGGCACACCTCGACTGTGTGCTCCACCGTGTCCTCCGGGCGTTCCGCACAGTGGCGACACCCGGGCGTCACTTCCGCATGAATCGAGTGCAGGAATCTCCCGATCGAACCATGTCCGGTGAGTACCTGCGTCATGCGGAAGGTAAGGACGCCGTGAGGTCTTTCCAGCCACGCCTCAAAGAGGGGACTTACCGCCATGATTGTGGCGTGCCCAGTCGAGCTCTACCTTCTTTGCCTTAAGTTCCAAAAACAAAAGAAGTCGAGCTCGACCTTCTTTGCCTTAAGTTCCAAAAACAAAAGAAGTCGAGCTCGACCTTCTTTGCCTTAAGTTCCAAAAACAAAAGAAGTCGAGCTCGACCTTCTTCGCCTTAAGTTCCAAAAACAAAAGAAATTCGCCCTAATCTACCTGATCTGTAGGTAAAATTAAAAATAATATAATAACAATGAGTTTTCATTACAGGTACCTAGATAACGCGCAACGAGTACCCAGCAACATGAATGTAAGTTCTTTTCTGTTTTCGATCTTCATTCTTACTACATTATCTAGCTATTATAATACATTGTCCTGATTCATACTAATGGTGTGATAATATACCAAACATTGAATGGTACAATAAATAGTTGATGTTAGGTAAAAAAACAGTAAGTAATTAATGTCTTTGTATCTTCGAAATGCCTTTATTATGCTTTCTTCAATTCAAATTATATAATATTACTACTTATAAACATCTAAATAACTATAATTACAGAAAAATAAAAACTAAAACATTATGTTAATTACAACTAACTAAAATCAAACTAAAATATGGCGTCAAAAAACTCTGCCACATCGCCGTCGACTGATAATGTGCCCAAAAGACTGGCGGCATTACCACGCTCTATGGCAATGCTTATCAGCTTATCCTCTGTTTGAGGTAAAAACCAGCCCTTGGGTCACGCGAAGTGTCAACTAGACATTTCGACAGATCTTTAAACAACTTGTGAGCACTCGGACCCCACGATCCGAGAGTTTCAACCCCAATCTGTACCTTAAACAATTATTAAAAAAAGAGAGTATGTACCTACTCTAGATAATTATCTACTTTTATGGGAGCGAAACTACTGATATAAGCTAGTATCTCCATAAAGGCCTACGATTTTCACTTCTTGTCTTATAGCAGGAAAAGCAATGTAATAATATGATTGAGTGACACTAAAGTGTTTTTAAGGTTTCATGTGATATGATACATAGGGATGCGATCACAGATTCAAATCGACCGGATTCGAATCGTATTGGAAAACATACTTAGTTTTTATACCTGTACTAGTACTAAAGTCTCACCGCTAGCCTATGTAATTTAATTGATCTGTATCCTTACTACCCTACAGAGCGACTTGTACATGTTCGACATATCCTTGGGCGAGTGGTCACTGATCTGCAACGACACAGCGGCTGCGGGCGGCCCAAGGCTTGTGTTCGACCATCAGATGTGCATCGACCCTGACACTCAGACCATCTACGTGTTTGGAGGAAGAGTTCTGCCGGCTAATTCGTAAGTATTTATAATTTGTTCACTTCTTTTTACCCTCACTTCATCCTCACTATTGAAATTCCCAATTATGAATACCCCAATCAATTGTAACTTGCACTAATGTTGAATAACCCAATCAATTGAAACTTCACTAATGATGAAATTCCCAATCGATTGAAATTTAACTACTGTTGAAATTCCCAATAAATTGAAACTTGCACTAATATTGAATATCCCAAGCAACTGAAACTTCACTAATGATGAAATTCTTAATCGATTGAAACTTCACTAATATTGAAATTCCCAATAAATTACAACTTCACTAATGATGAATTTCCCAATAAATTGACACTAGTAATGTTAATTCCCAATAAATTAAAACTTCATAAATTATGAATTTCCCAATAAATTGAAACTTCACTAATGTTGAAATTCCCAACAATTGAATCTTCACTAATGATTAAAATTTCCAATAAATTAAAACTTCACTAATGATGTAATTCCCAATAAATTGAAACTTTACTAATGTTGAAACTAACTGTAACATAGAAAAATAGAGTTTGGCGTCTCATTATTTGCTAATGACATTCTTCCTAAGGTGATAATTTGTCTGACTATAAATAGGCGGGTTTTATAATATAATAATTTAATATATATATATTTAAATTAATGTGCTAAAATTCAAAATAATGGTTTAATGATATCAGCCTCTCAAAAAAGAAAAGCTAGTTGAGAATAGGCTAGAAAAGATGACAATGTGTGTAAGAATTGTAAAGCTATTCAATACCAGTGAAACGCAATAATACTTTATGTAACAAATGTCAATATTATTGTATCATTGGTGCGTGTTATGATTGCAATATACACTGTCATACATTTGTTTATAAACAGACCGTAGACATAACACTACATCATTCTACTACATACTACTTCCTCAAATCTGTGTGGTACATCATCACTGCTCTTAAAACAGTGAAGGAAAACATGTTCTAAAACAAAATTCGAAGACGTGTGACATCCACCAACTAACACTGCCCGCACGCGTGGCGGATTACAGTCCAATTCGTCTCCTATAATGGAACGTTACAAGGCTGATTCTATTATAGTGAACAAAGATTTTTACACCAAGAAAGAAAGCCACACAGTTTTTAACCTTTGAACCATGTCAATTAGAGATACAATAGAAAGACAATGACAGCGTGAACGCCAGCGTTCGCTTGGGGTTTAGCAAATAAAAAACTCAGTTCCTTTGAAATAGGTCACACAAGCGAAGCTAATCACACTAATATTATAAAGGCAAAAGTGTGTATCGACGGGTGCAAAGTAAAAATAGATGTAAACAAAATCGCTACTTTACAGGAGACCACATAATCACATTAATCATACGTATATTTATTGTAAATATGTAATGGTATATATTTATTGCACCTACCACAATTTGTCTCTGCATCACCCAAAGGTTGACTGGTAGAAAATGCCTTATGGCATTAAGTCCGCCTTTGTACTCTTTTGTGCATAAAGAATTAAATAAATAAATTATTCCATCACGCTCAAATTGCTGAACGAATTTGAATGGAATTTGGCACATGGATAGACCATGTCCTAGAATAGCACATAGAATACTTTTTATACCGGGAATATGTTACCTTGGTATAATTTTCTACTTGCTGAAACCGCTGATAGTAGTAGACTACAGTCGCTTACTAATTGCATTAGTTTCATCAGTGAGGAGGTAGTCAGTCCTCAGTACTCCGGGCTGTACGCGTACTACATCTCGACCAACACCTGGCAGCTGTTACTGAGCGACAAACATGAGCTGAACGCCCCCCAGGCGCGCGTCTCACACTCCATGCTCTTCCACCCCGTGAGTATTTCATAATTGGTTTTAGGGCCATCGCCTACGACGACTTTATGTAGCGCTGCTGTCAAGCGTTTCGTAAGTGCGCGACGGCATCGCTACTAACGCGCGTTAGTCGCATTTGCAAGCGCTATAGAAAATATGCCAACGCGCTACAGCATCGCTACAAAAAGTGCCGTGGGCGAGGGCCCTTAGATTTAGAATATATAAACTATTAATGAACATAGGACTTGTTAAAGTCCTTTAAAGAAATGTTTATGTCTCAAGTTCTGTCCTAATTGTTTTTTATTTGCGCATGTCAGTAGCCAGGCCTCCCCTGAAAAACACAAGTTTTCAGCCCTGTTTTCTTCCTAAGAGTATGGCAAATGTATACTTTCAGCACACCTAAATTTCACAAGTTACGTTTGGAACACAAATCCAGAGTTAAAACTTCCGAGAACCCAAGACTTTTTCTGCCATAGCGCGAACAATCACCGGACTAACGAGGTTATCTCTTTTTACCCGACTGCAAAAAGGGTTATATCTTTTCATAAACTTTTTTATTTTGATTTAGGCCAGCCTTTGATTTTGATTTCACTTACCAGAATGCGCTGAATGAAATCGACGATGAAATGAGCGTATTATTTTGCTTGTTTAGATCCAACGACGCCTGTACATGTTCGCTGGGCAGCGCAATAAGGAGCACCTCGTGGACCTGTGGTGGTGGGACGTGGGCACCGGCGAGTGCGGCGCGCTGTGCCGCGGGGCTGCGGCGCCTCCGCCTCCTTCGGCCGGCTTCACGCAGCGCGCTACCCTGGACCCTGATACTGATGAGATGTTTGTGCTGTCGGTGAGTGTACACCTTGTAGACCTGTGGTGATTGGACGTGGGCACCGGCGAGAGCGGCGCGATGTGCCGCAGGGTCACCGTGCTGCCGTGTGAACAAAGCTTTCTATTTTACTCTGATCTAAGTCGTCAAGGAAAATAGTGATTCATCGTTAGAAATTAGCTTAGTGCTAATTGACAACGATGAATCACTATTTTCCTAACGCGAATACATTATAGATCACGTTGTTACACTTCTATGAACCAAGCTTATGAGGTTTGACTTATTGTTTGTATTTCCATTCTCGTTATGATCAAATGGATTACTTACTAAAAATATTATTTTTTTTACTCAACAGGGCATGAGCAAAGAGAAAGACAAGCGCGTATACAACACTCTGTGGGTGTTCTCACTCCGACGTCAAACATGGACGTGTGTGTATCGCAATGATAGCCTCGGGCCCAACGAACCTCGCCCGCGCTTCGCTCATCAGCTTGTCTATGACCCTGTTAAGAAGGTACGAAAATTTTATTTTGCTTCTTTACTAATGTCATAAAAATATAGGTATGTATATTTTGATGTTTGTTATTTAATCGTGCCTTAATAATATTGAACATGTCCGGATTAGGATAATAGATAGAATAGGATATTTTTAATCGTATTAGTATATTTCTTTTGGGTTATTTACTACTTTCAAACGGTGGAAGTCGCTGGAAAAAATTAATTAGCAATATTATACCAGCAATCTTTCCTTAACAGTGCTTAGAAGATTAACCTTTAACAGCCTACGTCGGATATATTCGACAAACATTCATGTTTATTTTGCCAGGGTTGCACATCCACGACCAAATATTCCATCTTGTTACCTAAGGTTCAATCTGTTCAATCCAAACAGTTAAACGAGATAAAGTACCACGTTGTAAATCCATGATCCTGGCGAAAAGGACGCGGAAACACGTCGGAACAATTCGATGCGGGCAATTAAAAGGTTTAAAATATGATCAAACGGGGATCACTAAATAGTTTGTCCACATTTCCAGATCCACTACCTATTCGGCGGGAACCCCGGGCACCAGAGCAGCCCACGAGTGCGGCTCGACGACCTGTGGGCGCTGCGCCTCAACCGCGCGTCGCTCAGCAGCGTGGCGCGCAGCGGCCGCGCGGCGCTGCGGGAGGCGTGCTACCGCGCCATGGCCGCCGCCGCCGCCGGCAACCCTGACCCCGCCGCCGCCGCCGCTGCGCTGCACTACCTCAGGAATGATTTGTATGAGGCGCTGGACCATTTCAATCCGGTAGAGGTGAGATTTAAACTCAATATATTTTAGATTTCAGTGTACATTGAAAAGTGTCAAACTGGTCACTCGCAAATACACAAAGTTGAGGTGTCTTACCTACCTTAACCAGATTTTTTTATTACTATTTCAGTAATTAATTTTTACACTATAGCATATTTAAATATCCGCATATTATAATTTGTCTGTGTTACAGGTGGCCCGGTTCCAAAAGCTAGCAACGGTACTATTCGCGCGTCCCGCCCCGAACACAAACACGGCCACCTCCCTGTCCCCGCGCCGCACGCGTGCGCTGGCCCGCAGGAGGCACACGCAGCCCGCACCCGCAGACCTCGCGCACGCACTCGCACAGGTAACCAGTCCGCATTATTAAACAGGATACATTCAACAAATGCAAAAACCAAACCAAACCAAACTTAGAGCAAAAATTTGAACAGCAATCTAATTGTACATAGACTGAAAGTCATTATTATTTTATTAATCCATATTTTATAGAATGTTCGACTATTTAATTTTAAAGTTCACCTCTGCCCAATTTTTGGGGAATAAATCATAATTTTTTTAAATATATTGCTCCAGGCTCCAATAAAAAATGAAAACTTTGTATATAGTCTAGTTCCCTATAACTTTTCTTGACTTTCTTAAACCCAAATTTTAACCCTTAAGACCATTTTCCCATTCCAGGTCCTAGGAGCTGAAGACACCGCGCCTGAGCCGATCCAGCCGTTCGAAGAGGTGTCAGAGCCTACCCCCGATACTTGGGACGTTGGACAAGACGACGAGTTGACGGGCGAACCAGACGACACAGCGGAATGGAACGCGCGCACCGAACGCATCAAACTGTACGACAGCCTGTGTCAGTACTTCAGGCCGTCGACTGTACCCCCTAAGGGGAATATAACTGACTTGGTCACCCTGTAAAATGGTAGTGCAAGGTGGTTGGTGACGAAGGTGGCTGGTGATTTTTTCTGACAGGTACGTGGTGTTTAGGCCCTTTAACTTTTTTTAAATTATGGTCGTTTTGTAACGCGTTATGTTGACTTTTTTAGTTATTTTTGACTTTGGTATCAACCAAGAAAGAGAACTATTCGGTAATATCACGATTAGTGTGAACTAGGTTGTCGGATGAAATCTTTGTGTTCTATAAACTTTTAATAAAAATAAAAAATCTTTACGTCAAGTGCGTATAAAGAAAGCCGGTTATGCTAAAACGCGGAAAACGTGTTTTCCATTATTATTACCACTTTCTCGAACTTATTTTCCGAATAAATCTATTTTATAAGTATAAATTTTCAAAGACAAATAAAAAATACATGTCTTTGCTCAGTGCTCAAAAAGTCATTCAACACCGTTTCCTATCTCGTAAAACCAATATGCGTAAGTTCCACCTTTCATCTAATATAATTAACGTTTAAAATAATTAGTATAGAAAATTAAGTTCAAAACTATTTTAGTCATTACATCACAACAGCATTCGTAATATTTATTACTGTGTACTATTAAAATTAAAACAATGTATGTTTTCACTATTCTTATATTATTATGGCTACCGTAATATTGTTATTGAATTGTATTCTGTATGGTCATGAGAACAAAGGTGAAGTTCCTAAGATTGAGTTAAGCACGGTATACATTTTTAATTTGACTTGTAGCTACGGCATTTGTCTCGAAGGACTACTACTAAAACCAAATTATAGAGAGCTGGCTGGAAGGTTCAACTCGTCTACATGTTAATTTATTATAGTAAAAAAAATGTTCGAAAGTGAAAAGACAAAAAATTATAATTAAGCATGAAATAATATTAATTAGATTTATTCAAATCATTTAAAAATGGAATAAAAAACTTGCTACACCGACCAAAAGAAATTAAGGATAAAGATAATTAAATGTCTGAATAAATTTATAAATCAGACTCGTGAATCAATTTCAAGCACATAAAACATAATTATTTGAGCCAAGTATTACTAAATACTTAAATCACTGTAATACTAAAGAACCTTTGATCTCATGGTCACTTAAAATAAATAATAAACCAGTCATTTATAACCTTCAAAGATATTATAATAATAAAAAAAATTTAATATTATTATCTCGTAATAAATTAGTTTGTAATCGTATTCCCTTGATATTTACCGAACGTATTTATCAAGTGACAATATTTTTGTATCTACATCTTTGACCATAGTAAGGATAGGGCGAAGCGCGAGTGTTTTTGCCAAGACGCCACTTTTTGTCGCTTATTTAAGCCGCTATCTTCGTGAGCGATCGGCGATATCCGGGAGCAGTCGTGTAAGCGAGATATTAGAAATGGTATGTCTCCTATACGCAGTGTTGCCAATTTAGCAGCTTTGTCGTTAAAAATTACGTCTTTGCCTTAGGTCTTAGCAACAAAACAATAACTTTAACGAAGAAAATGACTGAGCGACTTATCTAACGACTTTTGCAGTACAAATCAAAACAGTTTTAGATACTAGTGGATACATTTTTGTCAACTTTAAAAAAAGTTATTAAACTTAGATTACTACATTTTCATAAATTCCTGTATTCTCAACAACAGCATATTTTTCTGGTCTCTTGTTGGATTTAGCTCTGGTAGAACTAGTTAGTGGCTTTCTAGCTACTTTTGATATTGAGTCTAGCGACTTGGAATTTTTGGAATTGGCAACACCGCTTGTATGGTAAATGTAAGCAAACGTTCGAACGACCCTGTCTTTAATATTTAAATCTATGATAAAATATACAAATATGTTTTTGTTTTTGACATTGTAGGAGCAGTTTTAAGTTGTTTTTTAATCGATTTGTTGCAAGACTGACATAATGAAAATATTTTATTTAAAATTTCTTTTTGACTTTAAGATTTGCAGACACCTAGTTTCAAAAATTTGTTGTGAGACCAAGAGGCCTAAAATAATACATATCTATGACTTCTCGCTCAATTTTCACCGCAAGTGTTCAAATTGGTTCAACAAAAGTATCTTTAACGCCCACGATCAAACTTAACTAGTGCATTTTTTACAAATGGTGGGATTTTGTGAATCAGGAGGAAAGTTGAATAAAAAAACCGAATTTATAACCTCGCTTGTCGAAAAGTGACAGATTGTTGCTTCCTTCTAAAGTGCTCAACTTTCTATATATTTTGTATTTGCGTAATTTAGTTCCAAGAACGCATAAAATTCACTCATTTTGTCAATCTTGCTAACTTTTGTACATAACGCACATAACATAGTCGAAGCTACGGAATGGCTCTGAAGCGCTACAAAGAGGCTTGTTACCTTCATACAATTGTAAATAATCTAAAATTAGTTATTTCAAAGAATGTATCGATAAGCGTGTACGGCCGTGGTCCCCAATAACTAGTCAGCATTGAATAACTATTATAAGTTCGCGATACATTCTAAAAATGTTTAACACCCGGTTGGCGAGACGAATATCGACACACAATGTGCTGTTGATAGGTACGTTGTTGATTTTTGTCGCTGTAATTGGGGCTTAGAAATATTAAAAATACATTCTTTATTTCATTTCAAATAACCAAATATTTTGAGGAGTAAGTTGTAACTGTTTTTGAAGTTTGAAGAACTAAAATCTTGTGAGTTCTGATTACAACATAAACTTTAAATTAACCTGTATAGGTTCGTCGCAAAACAATGCACCTTATATTAGTCAGTTTTTAGATTTAGAAAAGAGGGGACGCGTATGCTTACAGACTGTGATAAAATTGCTGTAATCGATAAGATGTAATTATCGGCGTAAGGAATCAGGGGTCTTGAAGCTAGGGAATGTTGCCAAATTTTAGTACTAACACAAAAAATGTGTATTGTTTTATTATTTTATTTAAGTTTTAATAACATAGGTATATACTTTTAATAAAGAATAGTTTTAAATTCAGCCAATCATTATACGAGTAATATCTAATGACAGTAAAAACAATTGACTGTGTAACGCATTTTGTTTCTCTCATAAGTTTAACAGCTACATAGAGTTTAAATTCAGTAATTTTTATGATTAATCTTATATTTAAGAATGGACAGTAATGTCGCTTACTTTTGTAATGGACACACTATTTACATTAAGAGCGGGTACTACAGTTGCCATACATAGTAGATTCGATATTTTCATTGATAAGGTTCCGAATAACTTTGTTCGCAAAATGCAGGAATGAAGATGGATCATTCATTTCACCATTCCATTCATTCGTTATAAAGCCGAGTACAGATTATTTGCAACACAATAGGCAATGCAACTTGAACTTTGCAGAAGACTGCGAAAAACTGAATCAGTGGGAGCCACGACCGCGCTGCGAATGCACGTGGCTTGCTATTAGTATGTTCACCCCAACGTGTGGTAACTGCTGCATCGCGTGTTGCATGTTGTGTTGCAAATAATCTAAACTCAGCTTAATAACAGAAAAAGCATTCACGTTTTGAGTTTCACTCAAAATATTGACATTCTGCATTTAGAACTTCAACACTTCACTTCCCTCTTCTCTTCTTCTTCTCTTTTTTTTCTTTCTTCTTTTTTTCTTTCTTCCTTCTTGTTTTTTCTTCACTTTCTTTTGTTTGTCTTCTATCTACGCATAAGTCAATATAATCTGTAGCGAAGCTCAATGTAAAATTTTAGACCACTTTACTCTAAAATACTCCCGGTGCAGTCATCATAACATATGTGTACACATTTATGTTACTAACTGTACATAAGGACCTAAATACTCGAGTGTATCTGTAAATATATTATTAGTATTGTATCCGTAATTAAGAGAATTACGTTCGTACGCAACAGACGTATTGTAAATATGCATTTGTATTCGTTTAAGAGTAAATTGTTTGTTTTCAATTTGTAACACGATGCATTCTCAGTCTGTATGTACATATTATACGTATTAAACTCATCAAGTTGTTTTATTTTATTATAATCCCTGTAATCCTTGTTCTAAGCAGTCTTGATCATGATTAGCCTTTGACAAGTACCTGTGGACGAAGCAGGTATTGTCCACTTATCGTATTACACTTCCGGATGGTCATTGATCATGGGTGTGGAAAATTCATCCTGTATATCTTGACTTCTATAGTCTGTTCAAAATAACATTAGACATTTATGAAAACCTTTTATCGCTGTCTGTTCAACCGATTTTGACTTTTATTACAAATGGCGGCTGCAGTAAATAGATGATATTGTCACCACTTTTTTGCTTTTAATGCCATCCTTAAACCTACGAAATAGGGAGTTAAAATCGGTTGAACAGATAGCAAAAAAAGTTTTTTTACATGTCTAATCCTAACGCGAATAGGGTATAGGTGACCTATCAAATTAAACAGTAAATAGGGGAGGTTAGAACAACAGCACACCTAAGGGCCGGCGCTCACTGCCGGCATGGCACGGCAAAGAATTTTACTACTAATCAAGTTATTTTGAATCTTATTTCAATGAGTTTAGAATTCATGTTACTTGTATATCGATACCCCGATGCCGTGGCGTCCCGGCGGACGCGCCGCGGCGCGCCATTGCATTTCGCGAGATGTAATGTGTCACTTTGTGTCAAGGAATTATGATTGCTAAGTTGGTTGAAATATGGTTGAAACTTGCGCAGCGGTCATTTCGGTTAATGTGGTATGGTCGATGCGCGGGAGCAGGGGAGGGAAAAGACGCACTTGCGCGCGCGTTTTTTTTTCTCTCACACTGACCGAGTACGGCAAGAGATTAGGAAAACTGATTGATGCCAGAGTGGCTTGGCTTCCAGTACGATGCCACGGCATGCCGTAGCGCGACCTGCCGCGCCATGCCGGCAGTGAACGCCGGCCCTAAAAAGACACCTGTGAAAACTGAATACGATTATCGGTAGGTTCTGCGTAAAGGAGTAACAGATACTTTCAAACTTTCACCTTTACTAGTGTAAAATGTAACTACGATCTACAATTTCTTATTCTGATTCATTTTATTTAGTTTGGCTGAACGCAGAAAGCTATACCTATACAAGAATCTTACTATTAGAAACCAGAGGTGAATCTGGTTATTGGATTATAGCGAAAAATTCTGTTTTGAGTTTAGATAGCACTACAATGACAGAACGCGTGGCGCAAGGAGCAGCGGGCGAAGGGTGCCTGTATTGGACGTGTCGCTCTATTGAACTACCGGATTAATGGCATTCTACTGTATATGCAGTAAATTTTCTGTACCTATGGAATCGATGGGGACTTTCCACAATTATTCATTTATAAATAGTATTTCTAACATTTGTACCAATTTGCAGCTCAATGCGAATTAGATCGCGAGGCGTGCGTCGCGAATGGTTCGTCTCGCATGCCTCGGGCTGTGTGGACGTGTGCTCAGTGAATATTCGCGTCATACGATCGTTGCGAACGCCGCCTCAATACGAGCCGTGCGCTCCGTGTGGACGGACAGATGTTGTTTGCGTTTTCTACTGATGAACACCATGCGTAGTGGTTCGCGTGCTCAGCTTGAGCATGTTTTGTTCGTGACGCACGCATAAATATACCGTCGTATGCCTCAGGTTGAGGCATACGCGTCGAACCATTTGCAACGCACACTTCGCGATGTCTGTACACGGCTCAACCCCTAACTTGACCAGGCTACAAAAAAATTTAAATACAAGTCAAGGTTGAACAACAAAAAAAAACCACACAAAATGTTTTAAATATATAATTTATTATTCTCATACATGATTCAAATCAGTCATTGTGACAACACGGTGTGCCTTACACAGTGAAAATAAATCCGCTCTGCCATGATATGTTCCCGCGCGGGTCCATTGCATCTGTCGGTGAATATCTACACAACACCGCGTTATACTCGAAACAAGCTCGTTGGGGGGAGAGATTCTAAAAGACTTGTAATCCGGTTCGATTACTAGCGAAAATAAGTGGCCATCTGAAATTAAAGTGAGGGAAAAGATCGATCTGCTAACAGAGTGAACCATCAAACTGTGCAATGTTAGCGATAAGCGTGGGTTCGGAGACAAGCACATTGTTTCACAAGTCACATCACAGAACATTGCTTTCACACGAAAATAATAATGCGGAGCTCGCAGCCGCACCCAGCTCCAAGTTAATTGACGTTTACTCAACTACAGATAAAAATGAGACCACGGGAAGTGGGAACATTCATGCCTCGAGTTGTCCAACACCTAAATCATGTTGCAATACAATAATAAAGTAGCGGGCAATGTATAACAAAACTTTCATCTTTAAATAATATAACTCATAATCAATAGTTACTCTATAATATAACGTAATATCTATATCTAGGCAAAATAATTATCTAAATGTTATGTAATAATGTATAAAGAAAAAAAATATTATTTTTGGTTAATCGCTGTGATCACCACCACCGGCAAGTGGCAGCAGACATCGAGCGATGCCCACAAATACTGCGTGACAATACAAGGAAATATAATTATGTCTATGGAACAACCAAATTTTTAATTGCACTAATACTTTAATTCATAATACGCAGCGGCGAAATAGTTCCGGCGTACAAAACATATAGTCGGTCACATTTAACAATCAACAATACATTCGAATCAAATAAACGATGTCGAAAACATATCAAGTGAATAAGGCAAACTCAACAGTGTTGTAAAATACAGATAAAATTCAAATCTTGCAATGAATATCATTTATCGAAAAACATACGGCTCTTATAACAAATAGCATATAAAAATATTATTATGTCGATGCAAACCGACTCTAGTACAAGTTTCAATATGCGCTAACTGATATCGATGAAACGAGCACTAGACGCGCGGAGTAACCCGTGACTAGACATAAGAATACGTAAACGATGTCTGCTGCTAAGCTACATACGAACGAAATAATACTAGAAAAGAAAAATACATAGTAAAGCTAACAATTGGTAAGTCCATCGTTTAAGTACATGAAGAATGCTCTAATGAAAGCTAGTCAATATATTATTATCTATAAACAATAAATGCAAGGCGATGGTCCTACGGCGCGCGGCTCTCAGCCGCTCCGCGCCGCCCTTTGAGCTATGCAAACTAATTACGCTACGACAGTTAATATTGCAAATTAATTTCACTACACGAGACTGACCTCGCTAGGTTACCTACTAAGTATACTTGAAGGTTAATGTATCTAGCTCTATCCTAAACCAGTAAAAATACCTACTAAGGGCGAGTGCCCACGCTACATGGAACGGTCCAACTAGCCTAAGGTCACTGAGACGCTAGGAGAGGTCAACGACTAAGTCTCGCGCGGCCCTACGACCGCGCGGGAAGCTGCCAATATCACATCCGATAACGTAAACAATAAATACGTAACACTTAATAAAATCTTTTTTCTTTTTTGTAAATTTTGTCTTATCAATAGATTCGCTGGTCGACGCCCGTGAGCAAAGTTTTGAGCAACAAGGACGAGAACTGATTACGTTACATTTGTTTTAATATTAAGAGAAAATTGGTGTTTAGTAAGTTCTATGTTCGTTATCTGCGTGCGCGTAACATCAGTGGGGCGCGACCAGCTCATGGACAAGAAATGGACGCGAGTGGCGACGCCACCGGACGGCACAACACAACGCTCGCACAACACAACGGCCTCTGCAGCCGCCGCGAACCGCTCTCAGCACATTATATGTCTTTTAATGAAGTTTACAACGATCATCAACTATTCCCGGGTAGACTCTGAGCGACATTGGTCTCGTTCGCAGCGGGCTGCAGTCGAGCGACAACTAAGTCTGACTCCAAGCCACAACAGTCTAAACGTCACTAACAAAAAATACTGAAACACTACGAGTACAACTAGAACAAGATGGACGAAAGTATTCGGCAGAGGGCCACAACAACACAACAAACGTATCCACTACAGAACAGGTTACATAGTCTTTTTGCGCACACAATGGATGGACGTCGACGAATATCTTTTTTTCTATTTAGAAATTTTTATTTGGACGTACTAAACATTCGTATCGAGTAGAGGATTCTATGAATATAATAAGATTCGAACAATAAATATTATGTATATCATAAAAAATAACGTCGCACTGTTTCATCGAAACTCCCGTTCAACCCACACGTATAAGAAAATGTGCCTTTGACGACGCAGACGCGCACTAGGCAGCGAATATGTACCGGGAGCTACCGTGCCTGGCTGCCTAGTCGTCTGCCCCGCCATGTCATCTGTGATATCGTAACAACGGTGATAAATTCATATGCGTAATAAAATACCTGATCCTATTACAAAAATACTCGATAAACATCAATTTGACGACGTGCAATAGATAGATATATTGAGGAAATTCGATATCAAATCTGGATCGGTGGCGCTCGGGTGAAATTCGCGAGAGACGCGACACGTGAAGCGACACACGCAGTGCCAACAACAACAACAACCTGCCTCACGGCACTCTCACACAACGTTAACGTTACTACACCAACCGTTCACCAGGCGGGGGGCCGCGGCGATGGGCTTCAATTAATTCTATGTTTTCGTTCCTATATGCTAGCGGGTCGAGCGCGCTTGTGCTGGCTGCACAGTTTGACGGTTCACAGAGCTACGGAGGCCGCGCAGGCGCCTCGCCCGACCGCGCGTCGCCGGGGCCCCCCGGCCGCACTCCCGTACGATTAATTAGATTAAAATTTTATAAAACGTATAAAGAATTTAGTCCCCATAGGGACTCACAGTTATAAAAATGTCGTGGGCTCGGTCGCCCCGCGCGGCACTCGTGCGACTTGTCCGCGACGTCGCCCGGCACTAACACTATAAATTCGTGACGCCATCGATCGCGTCGCACCCTCCAGCCTGTGGTCGTGCCTAGCTGTGCAGGTGCTGGTGCGCGGGAGACGGCGCGAGCAGCGCGCGCAGGGCGGCGGCGGCGGCCTTGAGCGCGGACACCAGCCGCTAGAAGTCTCTCCCGCGCGCGCGCGCCGGCCCGCCCGCCTTCGGTACGCGCCGCGTGCGCATCTCGCGGTCCACCTGACGGGGAAAACACCAACATTACTCACTTGATGACACATCCAATATAATAGAGAAAATGTCTTCTATCAATAACGGTACAATCACCAGGGACTGCATACCGAAAAAATATCGGTTATAAAGGTTAACGGTATTACGTCATACCTTTTTATTTCTATACCGAAAAATAACGGTACCGTTATTTTTCGGTACCGTAAAATTACGATACAAAAAAATTCACTACCGAAAAATAACGGTACCGTTATTTTTTACGGTACCTAAACCGCTTATATTAAGGTATCGTTTGAAACCCCCACTTCTGCGTTCTTTCGTCCTGTTGCCGCTCATCGTTTGTCTTTCTTAGATTCTACCTACTATTTTTAAGTTGTACTTTTTAACCGACTTCCAAAAAAAGGAGGAGGTTCTCAATTCGGTTCTATTTTTGGAACGAAGTTCCTTATCGCGCGTTGTGAAAGGGGGCTAGACGGAAAAAATTCTCACGAAAAGTTGTACCGACACTTTTACTGTCAAAATGTAAATCCAAAATGGCGGCTGCAAGAAATTATCAAATTTTCCGTCATGGATGTCGTTTTCATGGTTTTCGAGGGTGTTGAAATCGATGGTACTGTCAAAATGTAAATCCAAGATGGCGGCAGCAAGAAATTATCAAATTTTTCGTCATGGGTGTCGTTTTCATGGTTTTCGAGGGTGTTGAAACCGATGGTACTGTCAAAATGTAAATCCAAGATGGCGGCTGCAAGAAATTATCAACTTTTTCGTCATGGGTGTCGTTTTCATGGTTTTCGAGGGTGTTGAAACCGACGGTACTGTCAAAATATAAATCCAAGATGGCGGCTGCAAGAAATTATCAAATTTTCCGTCATGGGTGTCGTTTTCATGGTTTTCGAGGGTGTTGAAACCGATGGTACTGTCAAAATATAAATCCAAGATGGCGGCTGCAAGAAATGATCAAATTTTCCATCATGGGTGTCGTTTTCATGGTTTTCGAGGGTGGTGAAATCGATAGTACTGTCAAAATGTAAATCCAAGATGGCGGCTGCAAGAAATTATCAACTTTTTCGTCATGGGTGTCGTTTTCATGGTTTTCGAGGGTGCTGAAACCGATGGTACTGTCAAAATATAAATCCAAGATGGCGGCTGCAAGAAATTAACAACTTTTTCGTCATGGGTGTCGTTTTCATGGTTTTCGAGGGTGTTGAAACCGATGGTACTGTCAAAATATAAATTCAAGATGGCGACTGCAAGAAATTATCAAATTTTCCGTCATGGGTGTCGTTTTCATGGTTTTCGAGGGTGTTGAAATCGATGTTACTGTCAAAATGTAAATCCAAGATGGCGGCAGCAAGAAATTATCAAATTTTCCGTCATGGGTGTCGTTTTCATGGTTTTCGAGGGTGTTGAAACCGATGGTACTGTCAAAAAATAAATCCAAGATGGCGGCTGCAAGAAATTATAAACGTTTTCGATATGGGTGTCTTTTTAATGGTTTTCGAGGTTGCTGAAGCCGATAGTGCTGTCAAAATGTAATTCTCTCAATTTTTTCTCGAAGTTCCTTATCGCGCGTTGTGAAAGGGGGCTAGACGGAAAAAATTCTTACGAAAAGTTGTGACGACACTTTTTGCTATAGTAAGCTATTGTAAGCCGTGCGACGTGCGCATTTATAGCCAGAGTACCTTTATGAGAAAAAGGTACTCTCCCAATTAATTCAAATCTGCTGGTATACATTGTTTTATTATGTATTATCTCTCTCTCATATATATATATATATAAGAGAGAGAGAGAGACGCACGGCTTACAATAGCTTACTATAGCAAAAAGTGTCGTTACAACTATTCGTGAGATTTTTTTCCGTCTAGCCCCTTTTCACAACGCGCAAAAATTGAGAGAATTACATTTTGACAGCACTATCGGCTTCAGCAACCTCGAAAACCATGAAAAAAACACCCATATCTAAAAAGTTGATAATTTATTGCAGCCGCCATCTTGGATTTACATTTTGACAGTACCATCGGTTTCAACACCCTCGAAACCCATGAAAACGACACCCATGATGGAAAATTTGATAATTTCTTGCAGCCGCCATCTTGAATTTTTGATAATTTCTTGCAGCCGCCATCTTGGATTTATATTTTGACAGTACCATCGGTTTCAACACCCTCGAAAACCATGAAAACGACACCCATGACGGAAAATTTGATAATTTCTTACAGCCGCCATCTTGGATTTATAATTTGACAGTACCATCGGTTTCAACACCCTCGAAAACCATGAAAACGACACCCATGACGAAAAAGTTGATAATTTCTTGCAGCCGCCATCTTGGATTTATATTTTGACAGTACCATCGGTTTCAACACCCTCGAAAACCATGAAAACGACACCCATGATGGAAAATTTGATAATTTCTTGCAGCCGCCATCTTGAATTTATATTTTGACAGTACCATCGGTTTCAACACCCTCGAAAACCATGAAAAAGACACCCATGACGGAAAATTTGATAATTTCTTGCAGCCGCCATCTTGGATTTATATTTTGACAGTACCATCGGTTTCAACACCCTCGAAAACCATGAAAACGACACCCATGACGGAAAATTTGATAATTTCTTACAGCCGCCATCTTGGATTTGTAATTTGACAGTACCATCGGTTTCAACACCCTCGAAAACCATGAAAACGACACCCATGACGAAAAAGTTGATAATTTCTTGCAGCCGCCATCTTGGATTTATATTTTGACAGTACCATCGGTTTCAACACCCTCGAAAACCATGAAAACGACACCCATGACGGAAAATTTGATAATTTCTTGCAGCCGCCATCTTGGATTTACATTTTGACAGTACCATCGGTTTCAACACCCTCGAAAACCATGAAAACGACACCCATGACGAAAAAGTTGATAATTTCTTGCAGCCGCCATCTTGGATTTATATTTTGACAGTACCATCGGTTTCAACACCCTCGAAAACCATGAAAACGACACCCATGACGAAAAATTTCATAATTTCTTGCAGCCGCCATCTTGGATTTATATTTTGACAGTACCATCGGTTTCAACACCCTCGAAAACCATGAAAACGACACCCATGACGGAAAATTTGATAATTTCTTGCAGCCGCCATCTTGGATTTATATTTTGACAGTACCATCGGTTTCAACACCCTCGAAAACCATGAAAACGACACCCATGACGAAAAAGTTGATAATTTCTTGCAGCCGCCATCTTGGATTTACATTTTGACAGTACTATTGGTTTCTACACCCTCGAAAACCATGAAAACGACACCCATGATGGAAAATTTGATAATTTCTTGCAGCCGCCATCTTGGATTTATATTTTGATAGTACCATCGGTTTCAACACCCTCGAAAACCATGAAAACGACACCCATGACGGAAAATTTGATAATTTCTTGCAGCCGCCATCTTGGATTTATATTTTGACAGTACCATCGGTTTCAACACCCTCGAAGACCATGGAAACGACACCCATGACGAAAAAGTTGATAATTTCTTGCAGCCGCCATCTTGGATTTACATTTTGACAGTAAAAGTGTCGGTACAACTTTTCGTGAGAATTTTTTCCGTCTAGCCCCCTTTCACAACGCGCGATAAGGAACTTCGTTCCAAAAACCATCTTGCGGTCTTCTTTCAACGTCATTCGTTGTACCTAGCTATTGAATCATGCCTAAAATGTTCATGCTGCAAGACGAAAGATGCGGGAGAACGGGCGGCGCGACGCGGCGCGCTGTTGACGCCAATCGTTCGCAATAGGTACTTTTCGCAGCGAGCTGACAACGTCGCATATGTCGTAGGTACTACTCATACGTTTCTTCGTTACCGAAATTATTTCGGTTGAATAAAGGTTTATACCGGTATATAACGGTAGCGTAACCGCAATTTTAACCGGTTTTGGTGTACCTTTAAAATAAAGCGGTACCGGTTTTTAATACCGGTAGCGTAACCGTATACCTTAACCGAAAACGGTCCCTGACAATCACACATCTACAGTCACGTCAGTTATCGTACCTCCAGCTCCTCAAGACGCTGTGTGAGCGCCAGTTTCTGCTGCACGGCCAGACGCAACAGCTGGTTAAGGGTCTTCTTCTCTTCTTCTGCGCCCGAGAGCGCCTGGGTAAGCTCGTCCACTTGCGTCACGTACTCTTCACAACGAGCCGCGAACATCGCACGAAGACCTAGATACGTAAAGGTACATATTAAAATGTTACGCCAAAAATACATACAAATACATTGTCAAAAATTGTTGGTATGCTCATGAAACTCTAAAACCTATGTAGGCTATGGTATAACAAAAATAGATGGTCATATTTTAAATACTACTTCAAACTATGGAAATTAACATCTTTCTGCAAAAATCAGACAATGCCTCAACAAAAACTGAGCTTTCCATTCAAATATTCACCAGCTGATCAAAAACAGTATCCAATGGCCATCAATGGGGTCATTTCCATAATTCACTCATTTCCGTTACACCAGTTCAAACGAACAACCGAATTATTTAAAGAAAGTCAAATCTATAGCTTTTCATTAGGCCTACTGTCCACGGATAAATAGCTTCATAGACGCGTAATCAACGTCGTGCCATCGTGTCGTTGCCCCTTCGTCGATAACTTAACTTTTTTTTTTAACCTATCATTTATAACGCGTGATCTATCCTAAACCCGCAGCTTTATTAATACGAAATTTTCCTAAACGATGATCAGTCACTAACCTTTACAATTCACACAGAAGCAAGAAATTTTTTTACAATAACATTCATCAAAATCTCTCCACAAACTCGTCAATACTCACTGGAGAAAGTAGCAGCGTCTTCTTTGAGCAGCCTGAGCTCGTTCCGGAGCTTGAGCATGGTCTCGGTGACGATGATCTTCTCCGTCTCGTACTTGGACTTGAGGTTGGCGAGCGCCACCTCGGCGGTGTTCTTGTTGGACTTGAGCACGGTGCGCAGCGTCGCGATCTGCTCGCGCTTCGTCGACAGCAGGGACTTCAGCTTGATCACTTGCTCTTGGAGCTCCACTACCTCAGCACCGCGTTCTTCGGTATCCATAACTGGAATATTTTAAATAAATAATTAGCCGGTTATTGCTTTTAGCGCCGCACTACTCTAGGTGTGCTAGGTTCCCTTACGATTATAACTTAATAAATAAAGGTGTTTTCAAGGCTAGAGTGAATAGGCTCCTAATGAACTAGTGCGCTTCACCATCAATGATTTTAGCACTGCTTACCATTAGGTGGGATCGCAGTCAAGCACTAGTTTATATCATGTAAAAAAGGTGTTACTGCACTATCGTGAGTGTGTTCATAGTCAATTGAACAACCGGATTGTTTAATTGACTATGAACACACGATATATGATCTGTAGTAGACCATACAAAAATGTTTTCCTAGCAGGAATTGTTCCCGCAACACGCAGTGCAGTGGTCGATTGTTCAACCACTGCAACAACCGTGCCATGACCCTGCCGATTCTGAAGTTTTTTTTTTAAACAAATTTTGCCTCACTAGGAATTCGACTCATGCATCGTGGGTACGTTCGCAGACATGTACTCTCACATAAACAAGACACTTAGACCCGGAAAAGCTATCAGTGGGTCCTACAGTTTGGGAAACAGGATTTGTTTTTTCAGGAACTAGGATATTGATTGATGGAGATGAAATTACGATGGAATTTATGGAAGTAGAAGATAGGCAGCGCCGAATCCAAATAAATTAGAACACGGGCAGAAAGATTACCCTTCATCATCGGAGGTGATGTTTTTTTGATGTCACGAAGATTAAGATTTAATTACATGTGTTTCAGTTGAAAAATGAAAATTACATGACAAAGCTTACGTAAATTATTCTACTTACAAGTGTGGGTGATAAGCACAGAAAACTAATGGATCAATGTCGAGAAGATATCAATGTATTACTCATATTCTATAAGATGGTATCTGGGTTATTTTAAAATTCATAGCAGATGTAACTTTTCAAAATATCTTGGTTGTGTCGTGTCTTTTTAACCGTGTTTTACGTTTTTTAAAAAAAAAAGATGCCTGGAGTGTGAAATACAGACCAGCCCGTTATTAAACCATTTCTCAATGCTCTGTATCTGATAATTATTAAGACACCTGCTTCAAAAAATTACGAATAAAATATTTACAATCATCATCATCATATCAGCCAAAAGACGCCCACTGTTGGACATAGGCCTCCCCCCGCGTCGCCACAACGACCGGTCCTGTGCGTCACGCATCTATCAGATTCCCGTAACCCTTTGCAACCAGTGCCGTAACTAGGGCGGTGCCAGCGGTGCCCAGGCACAGGGCGCAGTTCCTGGAGGGACGCAAAAATATCTAATAGTTCTTTTTGTTCGTATTGTACTTTTTTTTTAGCGGCGCGGCGCAGTCAGAGAAGCTCGCTCCAGGCGTATAGGCTAGTTCCCTACTGTTTGCAACGTTGTAATATGATCTGTCTTAATACAATAACAACACAAGAGAAACTTAATTTGATTTTATTTCATTTACTCATTTATTTCCTTCTGATGAATTTTAAAATGACCCATCTACTTTTATTTACTTTAACTATAACCAACACAAAATGCCCTCAGAACCTTTCGAACGATCCTGTTCCAGTAGCCATCATATGATATACTGCAGCATCATCACACAAGTCACCAAGCTAGTTCTCAAAGACGTCTTGATTCCCGACGTTAACGTCGCATCGCTTCTCTGATACGGAACGTTCTTACAGTAAACACTCCCACCGTTCAGCACAGTATTCCTCCAGACTGAGTGAAAGTTCACCGAATCTTTTAAGTTCAAATTTTTCGGTGACAAGTTTCCTGGGTTTTGAAAAGGAAGGGAATTCGGGAATGGTGTTAAAGGATGTTTGTGATTCCAATTATTGAAAGTTTCCTTCATAATCGCGTTGTTATCGCACTGCGACAGTTTTGACATGTTTTCGAAGTAGTTAGTTATTTCTTTGACAGATTTTGGTTGAGGCACATCTGTCCTGGTTGGATCAATTTCTAAGGATTTCAGGTGGGATATCAAGTTGTGTAATTTTCGCTTGGTGTCAGCTATCTTTATCTTGCAGTTGTTTTGGTCTTTTAGTCTTTTTATGGGAGCGTAGTATTGGGTCCGGGATTTAGTATAGTGGTCGGTTTGGATACCTGGATACGGAGGGAGGAAAGGTATAAGTTTCTGTTTTTTTTTTTGCAGGATATTTATCTATGTTGCCATTTCCAAAATTGCTTAAGAAATAAATAAATGGGTAAACATCTGTCACATTTCCAATTGTACAAGAAGGGATTTCGTTAACGCAGTGCCATACGAATGAGCGATGTACGAAGCGAAGCGGTCGCGATTAGTTATTTTGATGTTTTTGGGCGAATGACTTGTTTTAGATAAATGGCGGCTAAAGCGTCAAATTCGTACACACGTAGAATCAATTCGTGTGAACCGCATCGAGTCGCTTCGCAACCGCAATTCCGTTGAATTGACAGAAGACATCATTGTATGTGTGACAGTGTAGATCTTGATTGTCACTCTGTTACATTGATTTTGAATTGACGCCAAAATTTTTGAAGATGAAGTCTGCATTAAACTGAAAACCTTGGCAGCGAATACAATGATATAATGAGACCTCCATCAGAACAGCTGCAGCGACATAATCTATTGTGCACATACCAGGTTGGTGCCTGTTCCTGGAGTCAAGCGCGGTGTCGAGGGCACGACGCAGGTGTGTGAGCTGGTCCAGGAGAGTGTCGGCGGAGCGCGCCACGCCTCCCGCGGCCCGCAGCCCCTCCAGCTCGCCGGCTGCTAGTGTACACATACCAGGTTGGTGCCTGTTCCTGGAGTCAAGCGCGGTGTCGAGGGCACGACGCAGGTGTGTGAGCTGGTCCAGGAGAGTGTCGGCGGAGCGCGCCACGCCTCCCGCGGCCCGCAGCCCCTCCAGCTCGCCGGCTGCTAGTGTACACATACCAGGTTGGTGCCTGTTCCTGGAGTCAAGCGCGGTGTCGAGGGCACGACGCAGGTGTGTGAGCTGGTCCAGGAGAGTGTCGGCGGAGCGCGCCACGCCTCCCGCGGCCCGCAGCCCCTCCAGCTCGCCGGCTGCTAGTGTACACATACCAGGTTGGTGCCTGTTCCTGGAGTCAAGCGCGGTGTCGAGGGCACGACGCAGGTGTGTGAGCTGGTCCAGGAGAGTGTCGGCGGAGCGCGCCACGCCTCCCGCGGCCCGCAGCCCCTCCAGCTCGCCGGCTGCTAGTGTACACATACCAGGTTGGTGCCTGTTCCTGGAGTCAAGCGCGGTGTCGAGGGCACGACGCAGGTGTGTGAGCTGGTCCAGGAGAGTGTCGGCGGAGCGCGCCACGCCTCCCGCGGCCCGCAGCCCCTCCAGCTCGCCGGCTGCTAGTGTACACATACCAGGTTGGTGCCTGTTCCTGGAGTCAAGCGCGGTGTCGAGGGCACGACGCAGGTGTGTGAGCTGGTCCAGGAGAGTGTCGGCGGAGCGCGCCACGCCTCCCGCGGCCCGCAGCCCCTCCAGCTCGCCGGCTGCTAGTGTACACATACCAGGTTGGTGCCTGTTCCTGGAGTCAAGCGCGGTGTCGAGGGCACGACGCAGGTGTGTGAGCTGGTCCAGGAGAGTGTCGGCGGAGCGCGCCACGCCTCCCGCGGCCCGCAGCCCCTCCAGCTCGCCGGCTGCTAGTGTACACATACCAGGTTGGTGCCTGTTCCTGGAGTCAAGCGCGGTGTCGAGGGCACGACGCAGGTGTGTGAGCTGGTCCAGGAGAGTGTCGGCGGAGCGCGCCACGCCTCCCGCGGCCCGCAGCCCCTCCAGCTCGCCGGCCGCTAGCGCTAGGGCCTCGGCCTCCGCGCCACGACCTTCCGCGCCAGTCACTGGGAATATATTCCAAATAAATCATGTCGATCGTAAACAAACTATTAGAAATATATCTATATCTCTGCAAGACTATTTTTCATTTGCAAACTGATGCAGTATATACAGACTTAAAAAATGCTTTCGACAAGGTGGATCACCAATTAATTTCAAGCAAAATTGCATTTAATGACATTCGCGGAAATCTATGGAGATGATTCACTTGTTACATAACAAAACGTACTCAGAAGGTCGTTTTTAACGGATTTCAATGGGAGCTTATTTCAGTCACAACTGGGGTTCTTCAGGGCTTAATTTTGAGTCCAGTATTATTTTACTTTATTAATAAAAAGCATTCGAAATTTTTACTATACGCAGATGACTATGACTATCAAATTATAAAAAAATATTGATGACTGTTTAATGCTTCAAAAGTGACTTAGATGGACTGCACCAAGCTCCACCAAGCTCTTTGGATAGTGTGGCTAATAGCATAATGAGTACTGTTTTTCGTGAGCCACTGCTTACCCTCGGATCGAATGATTAGATGATTTTCCCACCAAAAAAGCGCCTCACCGTCAATGATTGCATATGAGGCGCACTAGCTTTTATTCCGAAATAAAATTAAATAAAGACCTATAAGGATTCAGAATGCAGTACAAGTAAGCCACTTACCGTCGTTCTGTCCCGCATGCTCGAGCAGCACCCTCTCGGGCTGCGTGCCGTTGACGGCGCACACGTGGTGGTAGATCTGTGCCAGCGTCTCAGCCGCCGACAGCAGCGCGGGCCCCGCCGTCGCCAGCGCGCGGCCTGCGCCTGGGGAAGGACGACATTTTGTGCTAATCACTCATACACAACACACACGAAACATTTTTTCAACTATATTTGAATAGGCGCGACCACACAGAGCGAGCAGCACCTCCTTCTTCCTCGTGCCGGAAATGCCTCGCGAGGAAAGTCTCCCCGCGAGAACGCAGCTGCCTTGGTATCATCGCGAGGTTGCCACGCGCAACAAGCCCGAGCCATTGTGTTCGTAATATACCTACGCGAGCGTCTAAAGGACGCACTTCAAATGACTGAGGCGCCTTTGAGCAAAATAAAAAAGCGACACTGGATGGTTCGGCCGCTCAGTTGCTCGCCTGCGAGCTCCTTCGCGCGGTAAATGCGTCGCGAGGCTGCTCGCTTTGTGTGGACGCGTCTATTTACTAACGAGATAATTATACAATTTTGGAACAACAAACTTTATGTCGTACGAAGTTCAAATTCGATAGAAATCTATACCTACATTTTTTAAAACTTCTTAAGAATTTAAATTTTATTTTATTCTTAAGAAGTTACACATTTCGAATTGATGGCGATGGACTTTATGTACCTCAAATTGTATTAGAGGAAAGTATAGACAATAAAACTTATAATTGTGGTCAAGCTTTTGGTTATACCACAACCAACAAGCATGTCGATGGCTAACATTTCTGACCATTACCGGACTACAATATTTTTTTTATTCCAACAGTAGAGTAGTTTTTGTAATAAACCCTTACAGCTGTGCGGTTGACTGCTTGTTATTTTAATTTCGAAGACATGTCCATTCAAATAATATACATAAGTAATTATAAGATATAATTTTATAATTTCGATTTTTTATTATTGATTTTTGGTTTGTTTAGAATAAATTACGAGTTTTATATTATCTTTTTTATTTAAGACCTTATCGTTTAGACTTTAGCTCAGCAGTGAGATACTATTGGAAGTTAAAAAACGTAATGTTACCTCCAGCGAGTGTCCTAAGTAGATCAGCATCAGCTTGCAGGGCAGCGCAGCGCACCTCAGCCTCGGCCACACGGTCGGCCAGCTGCGCCAGCTGCGCCCGCTGCAGCGCGGCCGCCGAGGCGGGCGTGGCGTCGGCCGGCAGCGCGCCCGCCGCCAGCTCGGCCAGCAGCGCGCCCAGCCCCGACAGCTCGCCGCCCGACACGCGCCACCACGTCAGCCACTTGGCTGCGCGCGCTGATACGCTGCCTGATTCTACCTTTTCTTCGTCCTGGATAATTTATAAGAAAAAAAAAATGATAAGGCTGTAAAATCGTGTAACTTTGTCAGTCCTACGCACTTCACGCATATTAATAAGGTCAGTCGTAAATTTAATTTTTTACAGAAAGCATAAGATCAAGATCAAGAAAATCAAACTAACACATTCAATCTATTTTGTTGGATAAAAACCCCTTAAAAAATAAAGAATATAAAAAAAAAACTATTTTGGTGATTGATTTCGATATTAGTTTTTTTTTATAAGGCCCGGCGCCCACTATCGGTGGGCATCGGTGCGGCTCGGTACAGCTCGAGCGCTTTACGCCGGCTTAGAGCGGCTTAGGGCGCCTTAGAGCTCCGTCGGGCGACTTCGGGCGGCCTCGGCAGCCGTAAGCATGGCTAAGGATGCCGAGGCGGTCTTCGGGTAGCTCGGGTGGCATTTTCGGATCAGACACGTCGCAGAACAGTCATTTCGATCACCGCACGCGCCTTCATTATCGTATCGTACAAGTAGACGCAAAATAACTTGGCAGTCCTGAACATAGGCTCTGCGAACTTCTGCGCATGTACATTCGTAAAGAAAACTTTTATTGGCATTTTTTTTTAACCAAAATACTAAACTAATAAAAAAAACTAAACAAAAACAAAACAATATAATAATATCAGCAAGATGAACAATGAGAACTAAGTCCCAATCCACCATTATAAATACACACACACATAACTGTTTTCACGGAACGTTACGAGTGACTGCTCTGCGATGTTTCTGCAGCCAGAACTATTCTTAGGCTACCCAAAATCAGCTACGGCGTCCTTAGGCGTGTTTACGACTGCCGAGGCAGCTCTCAGGCGCCCAAAGCCGCCCGAAGTCGCCCGACGCAGCTCTAAGGCGCCCAAAGCTGCCCGAAGCCGGCGTAAAGCGCTCGAGCTCTACCGAGCCGCACCGATGCCCACCAATAGTGGGCGCCGGGCCTTATGCTCACGTTTGACCACTATCACCTGATGGTAAGTAACCGTATTTATTGGGGATCATGTAAAATATCATAGTACTTGAATAAACAGTGACCATACAGGTACCTACGCATCAATGCTGGCGTAACATAATATTTTCGGCTTTTGTTAAAATATCCTGAGTAAATCATTCTCTTTTCTTGAGGATTTTCTCTCACTTAGACCTGACTCCCTTGTTTCCTTAACTTATTACAATAATATGTAGTACTGACCGCTGGCGCGCAGTCGGAATGCAGAGCGTGTAGGGCAGTGACTCTGGAAGCAGCGCGCGTGAGGCCGGCGCGCAGGAGAGCGGCCGCCGCGCTCTCGCTCTCGGCCGTCACCTGTGCGCTGCGCATCGATGCTTGGAGTTGACTCTGCGGAATATGATAATACTACAGTACGAGGATATATAACATATGTAAGCCTATAAATATAATTGGCTCATTTTATGGTAAAGTAAAATAAATTCGACATTGAATAATACGCAAACACAAACACGCAACTGAAATAATTCAGTACCTAACAATAACTGTAACCAGAAAAATAGACTATTAAGGGTGAGTTGCACCATTTAACTATAACGATAACAATGCCGTTAACAGTTGTCAAATCGTCGAATTGACCAATAGGCGGCCGTTTCACGGCTGGTTATGGTTTGGTTATCGTTATAGTTAAATGGTGCAACTCACCCTAAGTAATTTTATTTTTATTTGTTCAATTAATTTATCTAAAAGGTAAATGTTTTGATCAATATTCTCAGAAGTTTTGTTAACAATATTAAAATCTCCTCTGTAAAAAAATATTAGACATCAGCGCAAACTCTCAATAAGAGCCTGGTGCTCCAACACACAGAGTATGTTGGACCCCATTACTTCGTAAAGAATCACATTGCTTATTGTGGTATCTTGTGTAAGTCTACCTTTGTGAAGAGTGAAATAAATGATTTATTATTATGTTATTTTCACATTCATAAACTCTGTTCAAAAGTTTCATATCCAGTCAATCTGCTAAGCCAATCTTGCATAAAAGACGACACAATTTTGACTCACAGCCACCGAAAACTAAATTGCTCCATTGCCTCCAGTCTAGCAGCAGTTACTGCGAGTTATCTAATTAGTATCAATTCCCAAATCTCATGAAACATTCCAGATAATAACGTTGAAGTTCAGAGCGAGGTCAGTTTCGTTGAGTGACACTCAAATATGCATACAGAGGTGAAGTTAGCTTGCATATTAGATGAACAATCCAACAGCTTGGTTTACAGTGTTTTGACGTTGATTATATTTGTGGTATTTTGAAGAGTACCACGTCGGAGTGACTTTTAATCAACAGGGAACTAAGTTAGACAGATTTTGGTTAAAATTTTAACATAAGCATCTAACTATTATTTATTTTTTATTTGGGACCTGAATGTATATCTATATCAAATCCATGCATCAACAGGTTATTTTTACATTAATACAATAGCAGGTAACAGTTAATGACTGCGGACGGCATAACTACGATATCGTGAGAGGCCCACACGAACGCTGTGGTGGTGGATATTCAGTAGGCAGGCACCGGTCAACTACCAAGTTTCGTAGTCTAAATTCAGTTTTTCTCTGGAGTTAAACTAGACCATTTGCTATAACAATTAGACGTTCATTTGGGTAATTTGACGTTTTTATGTGAAGCCTATCTTATATATAAAAATGAATCGCAAAATGTGTTGGTAAGCGCATAACTCAACAACGCCTGGACCGATTTCGCTAATTTTTTTTTTTGTCGTGTTCGTTATTATGAGGAGAAGGTTCTTATGTGAAAAAAAAATAGGGTAGTGTAGGGTAGAGTAAGGTAGAGGAGGGTAGAGTAGGGTAGAGTAGAGTAGGGTAGAGTAAGGTAGAGGAGGGTAGAGTAGGGTAGAGTAAAGTAGGGTAGGGTAGAGTAGGGTAGAGTAGAGTAGAGTAGGGTAGAGTAGGTAGAGTAGAGTAGGGTAGGGTAGAGTAGGGTATAGTAGGCTGAAGTAGAGAAGAGCGGGAGCGAAGCCGCGCGGGTACAGCTAGTTTTTCATAAAAATGTATGCAAAACATGAGGTAAAACAGGAAATCGCTACAATACTAAAATGGAACTTTGACAGGCCTGTTGGTCTAGTGGTTAGTGGCCCTGACTGCTATGCCGGAGGTCGTGGGTTCGATTCCCACCCAGGACAAATATTTGTGTGATGAGCATAATCATTTGTTGTGTCTGGGTGTAATTTATCTATAATTTGTATGTATTTAGAAATATATAAGTATGTTTATCAGTTATCTAGTACCCATAACACAAGCTCTGCTTAACTTGGGACTAGACGGCGTTGTGTGATAGTTGTGGAAAAAAAAAAAACATAGGAAAGACGATTTTAAGTATCTATGGGAAAATACGAAACAAAATCTTACATTTTCGTTGTGTGCCTGTTCAAGTTGCTTCTCAAGTCGTGAGATCTCGTGCAGATGTACTTCGGAGAAGAGATCGGCATGATGGTCGCCCATGGCGCTGGCGAGCTCCGCTGATGATGAGCCGCCCGGTTCGCCCTCGTCTTCAGTGCCGTCTTCTGGCATACCTGGGAGGAAAATATGAGTAGTAGTTAATTTAGGAGTGCTATTTGCAATTTTTTTGTCCAATATGGATTACGTCAGTAGCTGCTGAATGATAGGTGTCGAAGACTGAATTAAATGGCGCGCGATTGGAAAGGCTTTTGTCTAGCAGTGCTGTGTTATAGGATAAAGATAACAACAATACATGGTTTGTCCGGAAAATACGTATAAAAAATTCGGTGTGTCCTGTCAAGGCGTTGTGGAGGGGCGGCCCGGTGGTCCCCCGTCTCTATGCAATCCTCTCAATACTCAGTTCGAGCCGGAGCGCTCTGCGAGTAAGTAGGATAGGATAGGATTTACGTGTGCTAGTTGAAAGTAACCCTTCTAAAAGAAGGGTTACCTGCCGTCGGCATGGACCTTGATCCTCCCGGCCAGACAGTAAACGGACATGTTTACATTGAAGTTTTGCGTCATCTCAGAGCTCGTGTGGCTGAGGTCGACCGGATTTGGCATGAGGGGGCAGGTGGATCCTTCATCACGACTACGCGCCTGCTCACACCTCTCGTTATGCGTGAGTTTTTGGCCCAAAGCTCAATCACCGTAACAGAACACCCGCCTTATTCACCCGATTTAGCTCCTTACGACTTCTTCCTGTTCCCGAAATGCAAAATGGTGCTCCTGGGGCGGCACTTGGGGGATGTGGAAGAAGCCATCTAGGCTGAAACGACACGGCAAATGAAGAGCCTCACAACTGAAGACTTTCAGCGGTCGTATCAGCAGTGGAAACAGCGTTGGCAGAAGCGCATCTTGTCTCGGGGGGAGTACTTTGAAATACCTGAATAATTATAAAAAAAAACTTATTATTCCACTTTTATACGTATTTTCCGGACAAACCTCGTACAACAAACACAATATATTTTTTTAAATGACCATATTTCACTTGCACCTTTAGTGTCTACGTTGTCCATACAACTTGTTATGATATTTGCAAATTATTAAAACTACTAAAGCACTGCACTACCAAACATTGAAATCGATAAATATTGTGATTTGTTCTGGGTTTTGGAGGGTAGTTTTGAAACTTTTATGGTAACAAACTATCTTGGAAATATTTATTCCAAATTCAAATTGAAAAAGAATTAATATTTAACAATACCGTCGTTTTACGACGTGACTTTTAACAATAGTTTTTTTACTATATTTTTAATATTCTAATTTGAAACGCTTGAAAAAATTGATATATTAAAATAATAATAATACTACGTGAGGCAAAATGTCGTATAGGATAAACAACTTTACGACAGTCGACTCTGAACCAAGAATGTCGGTAGAGTTTTGTCAATGCACCAAGGAACTAACCTACTAATTAGCAGCGAACTTTGCTCTAAGTTTGCAGCGATTCAAGCACTACAGCTAACAGTTATGAAACTCACCTCGTATACTATACGCCAAGTTAGTGATATTGTAGGCGGCTTCCCTGCTAAGATGGGCGTCGAGCTCTTTCTTAGCGGCGAACTTGGCTTCTCTCTCAGCCTGCAGCGCTTCAAGCGCTTCGGCCAGCTGTCGTTCAGCGATGCGGCGCAGCGCTGCGGTTTCTTCAGCCATGGCGCGCGCATTCTCAGCTTCTTCGCGGAGTTGTCTGACTTCATGTTTTAGACCTTCGAATTCGACCTAAGAGAAAATGTAGTATGTAGAAGATTAGTTTGTTCTCTTATCGTAGGAGTGTTTGTGGCAAAGTCCTAACGGTGACCAATCTTCCTAACATATCTACTAAGTTGGTGACAGTTTCCAGCCTAACCTGATACAGCCGAATACTAATACTTTACATGGAGCGACTTCCTATCTGATCTCCACAATTGGGTAACACGATACCCCAAGACAAGACTGGGAATTCCTATATAACGGAGACCAGAGGCTTAAATTCAGTTCAGTTAAAAATTGCATCATGGTGCCGGTAATGGACAAAGAGATAAAGCTTACTTAGTTGAGTTTAACTTGCGTAACAGAAGTTATATGTCATACTTCCACAGTGTTAAAATGATGTTACGTTGTTTGCAGTCTGCATATTAGTTCGAAAAGTTAACTTACCTATGCGAGCTAAGTTACATACAATAGCATGCCAAGGCAAATTGACTACAGGCATGGCTAAGTTTTAGCCGGGCATTCGGTTGATCACTACTTTTTTCATAGCCAATTAACTCAAAAAAACTCCCTGTATTTCGCGAGCTGATAACCGAGACTACAACATAAATTTCCATAATCATAAAGTACCACTTACCTACCATACAAAGTTATTCAAATTTCTAGATTCAATAAGTAATACAGCAAACTACAAAATTCTCAAACAGTCTGGAAAATTCGATATTCCAAAACTCCCAGATGCGATTTGCATGAAGATAGATAGGCCAATCAATTAGGCGGCAGGTTTCGCGACTTGCCATGGGCACTGCTCCAAAGTTGCGCGTAAAATATCAATAGGGTACTAAACTGTATATCAATGGTAATTGTGGAGCGAATACTTTGGAGAGGGAGCATATTTTTTGGGATACAAAATGTAGTGAAGAGGACTGTTTGTATTCATTTGAATATTTGCTTGTTGTAATGAATATTAATCTGGCTTTTGTAAGTTAGTTATGAGCCTGTGAAGCCTGATAAATAGTATTATATATTATGTATGATTAGTAGTATAGAACTAGTAGTTTTTCCTTCTGTTGTGTTTTATTAACTCTACTAAGTAACTAAGTCTTTGTCTACTAAGTAACAGCAGATCTTAGGTTTTATTGGTTTAAATGTTGCCATGTACATTAAAGCTATAAGACCACCTCTTTGTCATGACAATGTATTATACTATTACGACCACATAAAAGTCTGACTAAAATACTTGTAATGATACCGAGGATAAAAGAGAACATAAAACAAGGGTACTACAAAGAAAATTATCACTTCAAAGATACAGCTGCTACACTTGATTATCTTATTTTAAGCTGGGTCTACGACGTTCGTGCTCCACTCGTGCTAGGCTCCTGTACCGAGTGGAGCACGAGTCAAGCTCAAATTCGTGTAGTGTGGACCGACTCTAGAGGAGCCGAGCACAACCGACACTATACGAATTTGTGCTCTTCTAGCGTAGACCCGCCTTTATCTTTGTGGTCTGGTCCTATATGGACCAATGTAGGTAGGTACGTAGTAAAAAGAGTACTTTTCAAACTATCTCTGAAAATGTAATAAAATCAGATCAACTCACCTGTGACGATCTAAGCGCGGACACCTGCTTCTGCAGCGATATGTTCTCGTCTTCCAAGTCCCCTATATCGACCAGTAGCCGTTGCTCCCTCTGCCGGGCCTCCCGGAGCTCGGCCCTCAGGGCGACGCGCTCCGACTCACGAGAAACCTTGTCGTGCCCGAGCTCGGAACTTTCGGCGAGCAAGCGATCTCTTTCGCTTACCACGCGGTCTAGTTCGTGACGTAACTGGAAGAAAAATAATAATTAAGTTTATAAAATTATGGCTATACAGTGCTCTATAATATAGATCGTTGACATAGTTCAAAAGTCTGCCCAACTTAAGTGTGACTGGACTGGACGCGACTGCCACATGCCATAGGTGAAAACATAACATAGGTGTCCTAAAGTGGTAGGACGATTTAGATGTCTTCCTTAGGAATTGGCAAGAATTGGTTCAAGGCCGGAAATAATAGAAGGATTGGAGGGAGGCCTTTGCCCAGTTATGAGACAGTACAGGCTAAATATAATAATATACCTAATAACATCACGCCTCGTTTTATCTTATTACAGTCGATTACATTTATCCGGTTATGTTTAGATCCTAAGTAATAAAGGGCTAGGCTAGGGTGATAATCTAGAATTCGGGCAACTAAACAAGAAAATCTCGTAAACATAACTGCCTCGGACCCAGAATCCCACGCTCAGCAGTCTAGCTAGACAAAGCGACGGTAAAAACATATTTTATAGGTAATAATGAGAAAAGAAAGTTTATTAAAACCAGCCAGAATGAAATACGGCTTGTATTCTAAAGACGCAGAATATAAAAACATTTGCAACTAATAAATCTAGCTTGTAAAAGTATTTACATTTTAACATTATAAAGGTGTTGGAAACGCAATAAAACATTACTGATGGAAACAGAACAAGTATACGAGTATAATCATCGTCACGGAGTTTTCATTTACGACGTGAAAAATATGGAGGCTTGAATACACGCGATGTTTCATTGTTCAACTTTACTACTTGACTATAAACTGATTTTATGTTTCGGATTTAGAGATAACTTCATTATAAATGAATATTAATCGGGTATTTGTCGATCGTTTATGAACGATAGAGCTATTAACGTCGAATTTTGACCGTTTAATCCAATTAGCTTTGTTTGATCATTAGTTCTGGCGTTCCGCTGTGTAGTAAACCGTACCTATTTTTCTTTTGATAGCCGAACAGTTCCGAAGTATAAAGACTGTCACGAAAGAAAGTCCAGAGCTCTCAAACATCATCACTAAGAATCAATAAAGGAATCATCAAATAAGGAAGTTAAGATGAAAGAGTTGGAGGGTAGCAAGCGAGCGCGAGCCTATCAATTATAAAAAATAGAGACCATGTCCAACTGTGGACGAAGTTTGGTTGTGATGAAGATGTGTCGACCCATGACAACCGCAGGCAAACTGTTCCAGACAATAATTTCAGACTTTCAAACAGGCCAAGTAGCTAGTAAAAGCTTTTTTTTTTATGGTGGGAAAAAATCATCCAATGACAACCCCCGCTCTTGGGCGGAGCGGGAGATAGTGTCAGACTCTTACTGACTAAAAGACCCACCCCGTTCCTTCTAGCCTTTATACCGGGGCTCGAGCTCCCTTTCGGATAACCCTGGCCCCAGAGCTAGTAAAAGCTAGTATAGTATAACTGAAGGCAGGGTTGACGCAATGGTTGAGAGATTAGCTGCTGCTCTGGGTGCCGCGGGTCCAATTTCCGCATGGAACAAATATTTGTATAGCATACAGATTGTTGTTCTAGCTCTGGGTGTCTACTGTGTATGGGAGATTACATGTTTGTGAAGGAAACCACGATACAGGAGTAATCCTTAGGTAAAGGACTAAGCGTTTCGCCTCGTCGTTTGTACCGCGTACGTCGAAGGACTGGAACAATCTGCCTGTTGCGGTCTTCCCGTCCGATTATAATTTGAGTGTCTTCAAGGCAAAAGTGAATGGGCTCATAAACTAGTGCGCCTCACCATCAAAGATTGCATCACTGCAGGTGGGATCGCAGTCAAGCATTAGTTTATATCGATTAAAAAAAAAATGTTTTTAAAAAATAATTGAAAAAAAAAACTGAACAGAAGAGACAATGAAAACATGAAACAACGCCGGACGTATATTATTTTACGACTACATTATATTCCCTCTCATTAAGTCTTCATTGAATGTGCGGGCACGTTACCGCCCGTAGGGGCTAGGGGCGCTAACGTAGATTTACAACTTGATACCATAAAACATCGTTGAAACGCCGCCATCATTATTTTTAGGGTTCCGTACCCAAAGGGACCCTATTACTAAGACTCCAGTGTCCGCCCGTCTGTCTTTCTGTCCATCTGTCACCAGGCTGTATCTCATGCACGAACCGTGATAGTTAGACAGTTAAAATTTTCACCGATGATGTATTTCTGTTGCTGCTATAACAACAAATACTAAAAAAACAATAAAATAAATATTTAAGGGAGCTCCCATACAACAAATGTGAGGTTTTTGCTATTTTTTTTTTTTTTGCTATGGATGGTACGCGGAACCCCTCTTGCGCGAGGCGGACTCGCACTTGGCCGGTTTTTAGGGTTCCGTAGTCAACTAGGAACCCTTATAGTTTCGCCATGTCTGCCTGTCCGTCTGTCTGTCTGTCCATCCTCGCTTAATCTCTGTGACCGTTAGCACTAGAAAGCAGTAATATCAATCACGCCGACAAAGTGTTTAAATAAAAATCGGAACCCCCCCTAACTTTTGAACCATACGTTTAGAAAATATGAAAAAAATCTGAAAAGTAGAACTTTATAAGGACTTTCTAGGAAAATCATTTTGAACTTGATGGAAAGAACAGTTTTTGTACAAAAAAGACAAAAAGGTTGTACAAAATAATTTCTGGACTAAGTTTGTAGTATAATCGTATATGCAAGCATTTTTTAAACTCATAAGTGGGTACACTTATTGGACGGACGGGAAACTACGGAACCCTACACTGAGCGTGGCCCGACACGCTCTTGGCCGGTTTTTTATAATTACTGCCACTCTTTTTGAGTGTAATTAATGAACTGGTATCACACCCATCAAATTCTACATTCTATTTATACATTTTATACGGAATGTGAGAGCATTAATTGTGAAACTTCATGACAATAGAAAATTATATCGACCGGTCTAAATCGACATGACTGAGGTTATTTATGAAGAACACTAAGGCTTGGGGTTAATTTTAAAGGTCGAAACAACCTTGAATCATGCCTACAGTTACTTTTACAATCGTAAGGAGTCTTCTGTCTTGCATAACTAGTCCATATGCTACATGAAACAAATCTTGTCAAGCGACCTGCACTTTAGCCAAAAATCCCGACAAGATAGAGCACCACCACACCACCGTGTTCGTCTTTGTTTATCATCAAACAATCGTTGCAATGCGGTTAGGCACAAGTCTTTGTTACCCAGTTCCAGGCGTTCCGCATAAAGATCTCGAGTATCAGATTGAGTAGGAGCTTTTAAAAGCGTAAAATCTCATTTAGTACCTACATTATCCTACCAACTATTTGTAAACTATGATTTACTAGTACAAGCTGCAAGTAGTTTAGTGATGGGCCCCGCCTGTTCCACAAACAGGCAGCAACAGGGAGCGGCCGATCGTAAACGTAACACGGTCAGCCTTTACTTAGGTCAACAAGCTAACAGAGAACTAGCTAGGTATTGTAATGAAACGTAAATGAAGGCAGTGTTAGCTACACAAAAGTTTATTACAGGTTGCTCGTGTTTTGACTAAAGCCAAAAGTGTTCAAATTATGAGTGAAGTTTCTTTATTAACGATTACGAATTTATTTATGCAGTTCCTTCTGTGTTCAAGGGCCATTGCCTCGCGCGTGCGGCCGCCTCCTTTGCTAGCACTACTGCTTCGCAGAAGGAGGCGACCGCCTGCCACTCCTCTTTGCTCCGGACCATAGACTACATACCAAGGCCCGGCGCGAGAGATCACTGCTGCCGAACGCCCCCACGAGGACACGGCGGTGCTCTGCCCAGGCGGGGCACACCTCTATCGAAAGTGAAACTGACTGACTGACATAATTATTAACGCACAGCCGAAACTACGAGAACTAAGAGTGTGAAATTTTGCACAAGGCTTTCATTTATAGCGTAGGCGAGTACGATGAGAGGTTTTTTCAAAATTCACCCCATATAGGCATGAAACGGGAATCCAAAGTTTGAATGGAGAAACCTACTTTCAAGCGGGCGAAGCCGCTGCCAGAAGCTAGTCCTTACAAATAATAAAAAAAGTCGCTCACCGCAACGAACTAATTTACATGCAGTTGTCAGCAATAGATAGAGTGATTCATAGGGAAGGTTTATTTAAGTACTTATTTATATAAAACATGAATATAATAAATAGCAGAAAAAAAACAGTATTTTAAAGATTTCCAAGACCCGTGCGAAGCTGACGCTGAATAATCTAGACTAATATTATAAAATTTGTTTTTTTTTTGTTTGTAGGAGGTAATCTCTGAAAGTACTGGTCTGATTGCAAACATTTTTTCATCGATAGAAAACTGCTTTATTCCTGAGTGACATAGGCTATATTTGATACAATACGCGGGCGAAGCCGCGGGCTAAAGCTAGTATGTAATAATTATCTAAACCTAAAAAATTACTGTGACCGTATCTATACTTTTTGCTACCATAAGGGTAGTAATAATGATGCAATTTAGCTTCACTTTTCGTGGACTGACCGACATTTGACTATTCAAAAGTGCCTGCAAATGGTCTATTTGAAATAAATGCTTTGATTTTGATTTTTGAATGGTCAAAATGATGAGGAGTATTTTGTGCTGCCCTTACCTAACCTTAGGTAATTTACATTTAGATTTTATATATAGATATTTATATATTACTTCATGAATCCATTAGTGTGGTTATGTCATTATTTATCAAGGTCGCTTCAACAGATATACCTACACGAAATCCTTTATTCAATTCGTTCAAAATGCATGACTAGAACACGAAGAAAGGCAATCAATACGACGCAGCGAGTTGCGACCATATCGATTTTTATAGTAACCGATTAAATATCGAGTCAGGTGTGACTCACACTAACACTAGGTAGACTTATTTGTGTCAATGCCAATGGTAATAAGCTGTAGTTAGCCACATGGTATTTCGCATCTTCCGTCATCCGTCTTGATCATGACATTGCCAGACGTAGCAAGCATGCTGTGGATTATAAACTGGCTTAGATTTAAAGTAATCTCAGATTTCTGATTGAAGCATTTCTCAAATTCTACGTTAGCCTGAATACCCTGTCAAAATTTAGCATTAAGTAGAGTTTGAATCGTTCTTAACTCAAAATAATCAATTTAGAAACTGGTCCTTTGTCTCGATCTACTCATCTTACTGGACCCAAGAACAGCAAATACCATCACCTCAATAAAGTCTTATTTATTGACGTTCATTGAAGACGTATCTATGTCATCATAAAATCACTATGAGTGATACCCATAGTGATTTTCTGATGACATAGATACGACTCGCGAAGAATAACGAGCAGAACTAAATAAATTAGTAATAAAGCGTTGGGAAGTTGGGAGTAATAAAGGTAGTAGTCATTTGATCGAAAAAGATGCGTGATATGACTGCCGAATGTAGCGAAAAATCTAGTACTAAAACAAGCTTTGGCGATAATTTGCTATCACGCAACAAAGTGCCTGCCCGATCTTGTCATTGACAGTGATAATCAAATCTTATACGCGTCCTGTTCGTTCTGAGCCAATAAAATGCTACAAATAATGGCTCAATCAGCACACAATAAGTGCACCGGCACACGAGCTGGCACGACACCGGACGATCTAATGCGTTCCGACTGCTCTGAGTCAGGCATTGTAAACAAATCTGTTACAAGTGATAAGAGACTCGACCTACAGGCTGCAGGCTCGAGGACACTTACTCATACCTCGTGACTCCAGATATACGTGATTAATTAACGAAGTGGAAGTACTTTATCATGAAATCAACACTTTGAATTAATTATTAAGTAATTGTAAAATAATCTTCCTGAGTGCTCCACGACTATTGTTATAGAATGAAGTCGGAATGAGGCCATTCAGTTCAAATTACTTTGAAACTTAGATGGGCAAACAAGATTACGATATTCAGTTTCTAAGCCACAATACAGAGAATAGAATTCCGAACAAATATCTAATCGAATAATAGTGTTCAGAACAATTCCCTTTCGGGACATTATCTCACAAATAGTCGCGACATAAAAGGACCCTATTGAATGAAATCATAAATTATGCATGTGCGAGGCATAAAGTTCGGGACGGGACAACTTTATGTCGATAAACCCGTAAATGGAGATTAAATCTAGCCGTATTTGTTCTGCTGGCGAGCTGCCAACAACTGAACAAGTGTCAACAGTATTCCATTATTACGGTAAACACATTTTGACGTGAAACACGAGTAATGTCTCCCGGCCTCCTCCACTGGGATAGCCAGTCGAATAAACACGAAATAATAACACATTAATACCTCGCCTCCTTCATTCATTTTTCAGTGTCGCCGAAAATCTTCGTGCACTACACTAAAACATATTTACAATTTCCACACATATACTTGGCACACGCACTAAATATTCGTTTAAAAGACACAAATGCACAGAAATCGTGTGCATTGCTAAAAATCTACACACCATTGAGTAATGCGTGAATACGTGAATCAAGGCCGGGCAAATAAAAATGTATTTCTGGACCAGTGTTATGGATTCCCGTCGGCTGCGCTTACGCCATTCGGAGCATTACATCACGGACGAGAGGTCTATTTGGTTCGCGGGCGTATCAACTGCTGCAACACCGATTACTTGTGATTTATCACGGTTAGCAGTATTTGTGCGTTGGAAAAATAATATTTGCAGTACAGAGTGTACTTCAATACGGAATGCCAGAGTGTGGAGTAGGGGCGTCTGGCGCGCACTGCTCCGAGGGTCCGCGGATGATTCACGCCAATTGCTCCCATTTCATTAAAGCGAACGTAGGCATGCTGTCAGATGTGTCTCGGGAAAATTGTTTAACGAGATAATGAGAAGCTCGCTCATCTCGTCATAACTTAAAATTAAACTGTTTCACATCAGCGGAAGACATCGCCATGTGCAGCTCGTGAGTGTGCAGTTCGTCATCGACCAGTCTATAATGGTATTTGTATGTTAGGTATTAGTTTTCCCTTATCAGCCATAACGAATTACTCACACAATCAGTTACAGGTACCTATTAATTTGCACTTCCGTGTAGGTACTCATTTCGCCATTACTACGTCGAGTATGTGTATGTGTTCTTTGTAGATATAAATCTACAGTTCCTTTAGCAGGCAAAGATTTCCCTCTATTCCTTCTACGACTCCTGGGCTACTTCATTTCAATTTTAAAAGAAAGCCATCCAGTTTGTTTCGTCACCCGTTCTGTCTGCCGTGATTCAGACTATTCAGAGTATCAATCCTGAGTTCTACGAACCTACCGCCTGGTCGGCAAGCAGTAGACTTATACTAACCAGTTAAACTACATCAACGATTTGCTTTATGATAAAATAAATCTATTTCTTATGATAGGCACTTGAAATGACAAAATAATCTTTTAAAAAAAAAAAAAAAATCAAGGAAAACATGATTGCGAAATTGCATTTATGAGAATTTGAATTACAATATTTAGCCAAATAAAAATTAAAGTAATTAGAATTAGCGTTTTTCAGGTCTTCCTTATAGCGGTAAAAAAGTGCCATGATTTTGATTCATCTACTCGTGTTTGCGGGGCAAACTTGGCCAGAGATTGCCCTAGACAGAGTAGTTTGTAAGGAGAAAGGCGAGGCCTTTGCCCAACAGTGGGACACACAATAACCTATTTAAAAAAGCTATTTCTACCTTATACATAGGATGGTACAGTTCAATTTTTATTGAATCTTCTGCAGTTCAGCTTCATCATATAATGTAAAGTAATGAATACCTGTTTGGATTCACTCTCCAGTTCCAGAATCTGAAGCGTGAGCGAGCTCTCCATAGCAGCAGACTCGTTGAGGAGAGCATTTTCTTGCTCTATTCCACTCCGGGTCGTTACCTTCTGTGTTGTGTCTAGTTTCATAAGAGCCTGGTGACAATAAAAAATAGTTTTAAAACACATTCTGGTAATATTTATGTACCATCGCAGTCATTTCTGACTGATCACTTAAAAAAAATTTCGCTTGAATCCTACGCCGCGGCGCCATACCAAACCCTTCGAGTTTTCGTTTGGAGTGCAAGCAAAAATGAACTTAGCGGTGGTCAGGCGGAAGTGTCTTTGATGGTACAATAGTTCTGGTAGTATTTTCATCAGGGAATTTCTTTATGAATTCATAAGGGCACAATTTCATCCGAATCTGTGCAGCATTTTATAAGTGATGGATTAGGAACAAAAGGCGAACAAAAAGCGAAAAAGGCGAAAAGGGCATTATAAGGCCCGGCGCCCATTATCGGCATCAGCAACAAAAAGGATCTTTTGACATCCCTACATGCAAGCGCACACTGTCGGAAATGTATGCATGTAGGGATGTCGAAGGGTGCCGAAGGATCCTTTTCCTTGCCGATGCCGATAATGGGCGCCGAGCCTTAAGGTGAAACCTTGTACATCTATTTATTTATTTATTTATATAATTATTCTTTATCGTTCGTTGTGGCGACGCTTGGGGGAGGCCTATGTCCAACAGTGAACGTCTATAGGCTGAAATGATGATGATGATGATATTCTTTATTGCACATCAAGATAAAAAAAAAAGAAACCAATATAAGGGAGAGCATACCCTGGAATAGTATCTGGAATTGCAGATGACTGTGGCCCTAGAATATAACGAACAACTGAAAAACACAGGTGGGTTTCAGTGAAAGTCTACCAAACACTCTCGCTCCATCTTAAAGCGGGAGAAGTGATGATTTCCCACCCTATAAAAATAGTACATTTTAATACAAGTGGAAAAAAAATTGTTGTTGCAGGCGAGACGGTGTTATAAAGCCGAGTGCTGCAGTTACAAATTTTCACGTGTGTGAAACAACGTTATTCAATACACTTACGAAGAAATAAATGAACGAGAGGTCGACGCGCAACAAGGTGGGGGTCGCTTAGCGTCCATCGACAAATACAATTAATTGTGGCGGGGCGAGCTCGCGCCCTTTTCCGCACTAGTGCAGTAAACAGTAAATTGGGTGCCTAAAAGCGGCAGGGATTAGAATGAGTTTCTGAGTAAGTGTATTGAAAAAGATATTTATCTCTAATAGCTTTTTCTCCCTTCAAACAGGCAGGATAATTTTCTACTTTCAAACAGGCATTTCATATCTGTACCTCAGAGGTAAACAATAGTAACTCCACTTTTTTGAAAATATGTTTTTTTGCACTATTAAAATCGTAAGAACCTGTTCTACGTAATGGTATAGGGTATAAAGTCCTACGACATCTAGGAAAAGAAATATCCAATGGTAAACCCCCAAAAACGTGTCGGGTGGAGGACTTCAAATGGTGATAAAATTGTTTACTTTTCAGCTTTATACGCACTTAATGTTGTTTTTAACTTTATTGTAATTATGTGTAAAACATAATAATTCTATCTAATAATTATAAAAAAAATCTTTAAAGCAACTATGTCAAAAATACATTTAAAGTTTCTATCCGCACGTTTTTGCCTCTCCTGTAAAATTTACTTTTAATGCTTATAATGCTGTTTACCTCTGAGGTACAGATATAATTATAACATTTGAAATGAAGTAAGAAATCTACACCAATCTACATCTACACTCATATAAAAACAAACTTTACCTCTTTAAGTTTGTTTTTTTGTTTGTAGGAGGTAATCTCTGAAAGTTCTGGTCCGACTGCTAAACTTTTTTCACCAGACAGCTGCTTTATTTCTGAGTGATATATGCTATATTTTTAGTATGCGAGCTAAGCCGCGGGCAAAAGCTAGTGTTGAATACTTTACTTTACTTCCTTTAAACATAGAGGCAGGTTTCTAAGATCTTGATAAAAGTAATAGGCATTCAGTAACTAGTATATACATGATAAGAATGTACACAAAGAGTGTTTCAGTTTAAAGTGCAAACTAAAACTTGATTGCAACTATGTATTTGAAACTAGAAACAAAAAATTTCGAAATATTTAGTTGATTACTAAATCTTTTTGAGCAAAGTAGCCAGATAGAAAAATATTGTTATTTTTTCCAATTAGCGGCAGGTACAATTTTTTTATGTGGGAAATCATACAAAGAAATTTCCCGCTTTGGTTGGAGCGGGAGGGTGTGTCACACTCTTATTAACTAAAACCCACTCTTATGTAGAAGATGCCTTTATGGTCGGATTTAGTAATTGCGAATTTGATTATGATTTTCATAACACTGGAAATCTGAAGAGATGATTTTATTTTTTTAGAAAGTTTTAATAGTTCTAATGGTTATAAGAAATATTTGCTCTGAAAAAACCATTAATTAAATTGCAATTTCGGTAGTTGTTGTATTGTGCAGGAAACATACGGATGCGAGATACACAGGATCGTTAAAACAGTGTCACAGTCCAACAGTGGATGTATATCAGCTGAAATGATGATGACAATGAATGTAGACATTATCCTAATTAGAATTTCTAAATAAATTATTTCTAAATGAGTCATTATTTTACAAATTACCCTTCTCATTTAACAGGTAAAACAAAGTAAGTACATACATCCAGGCATACCATACATAATCAATTTTTAAGAAGTTTTAACAATTTTCCTGAAAGCATAGCAGTGTCAATTACAATAGTCAGGCATGAAATGAATTGGTATGATATGCACTGATAAGCAGACCACTGTAGAAACTTATTTATGAATCTAAGAAATCCTATTAAATTTTAATCCTTTGTCCCTCCAGTTCTAGCAAAATCTATCCAGTGTATCCCACCAACTCTGTCATGATCTGCCCCGATCCCGTCCCACTATATACTTTAAAGTTTTAGAACATTATTTCTCATATTAGACAAAAGCTTTACAATGAAATAACAGATTAACTATAACTATAAATCATATTCTTTTTCCTAGAGTTATAAAGATATTACTACAAAATAATTGTTCAAATAAACAATTGTATATAACATTCACTTAGTTTAAAAAAAAAAACTTTCTCATTAGAAAAACTATCATAAACTTGGGCTACAAAGTTTTGTGTAACTTTTTTGAATGATCAATAAGAAAGTAGCAATCATTAATCTGATGTTAATATAGCAATTGCACTAGTTAATGTACAATGTATGCTGAATGTAAAGAAGTTGAAACTGCAAACTTCTACAGTGTATGTAGGTTATACTCATAATTTTCACTTGCGCCTTTTGAAAGTAGTGCACAATATGAATTGTATAAAGACGGATTAAAAAGTCTGTTTCGGCACGTTTTAATGTACCCATTAATGCATGAAGAGTGAAATGAGCAGAATGTAGGCCACTAACCTCTTGTGTGATTTCCAGGTCGTGTTTGGTGTTCTCGTATAAACTCTCCAGCTCGTCGCATCGTTGCTGCAGGGCACTCTTCTCCTCTAGCAGCACCAGGCCCAGCTGCGCCGACTGGATCTTCTCGCTGCTGGCTTGATCGAGCTCGCGGCCAAGCCTCTCGATCTCAGCCTTCAGCTCGGCGATCGATAAATCGCTTTGAGCCGCGGCTGCCATCGTGTGACAGTTAGACGGCTGGATATTTAATCTTCATAAACAAAGTAAATAATTTCAGAAAAACAACTATATAAAACGTGTAAAATCAATTGTTTCTACATTCTCTCAAAGGTAAAACGTCTTGACAGCTCATTTCAGTGTTGTCAATGCTTATGTTTGACTTTAACACCAATATGTCACGTAAATAAACCACCACAGATTGTTTTTTTTATTTGTAAATATTTTAGTTTCAAATTTAAAAATAAACATTTACTTTCTGGAGATATCACAAAATAAGTTTCTTAATTAAAGGGACTACTACATAGTGTATTCTTTTTAGAAACTGATCTTAATTACTAATTGGAACTCCCGAGTCATGATTTATATTTTTACTTCTGGTAATACAAGACACAGACTATTAAAAATTAGGAACAAATTGAGGCAAAAGCATTGAATCTGAATATCCAAAAAAACTATCAGAAAAAGAGAATCATTCGCTTTCAACTATCAGCCTAAATAGTCGCAAAAAATCATCAGTGCATAACAATATAGTCTTGTCTTGACGGAATATTACCTAACTGTTTTTGCAAGGTGCCGACTGTAGCGGAAAAAGTCAACAGCCTGTTTACCTTGAACTTGACTGCACCAATATTTAAGAGTACAATAGAATTGCTATTTTAGTGTTTTTTAACGCAATAGTTACCTCATAATTATGTATACTATTATTACAAAGCTAAAGTTGCACGCGCTAATACAGGTTCGATTTGAGACATTATAAGTGTTGAATAGCTCACTTATCGACGAAGGCTAGCTCTTATATACCCGTCCCTGTTTCGTCGTTTAAAGGGGTCTTGCCCACGGGGATGTGATACCGCTACATGTTGATTTTGTCGCAAACTAGAGAGGTATCTCCCTAGTAAGTTTTTATTCAAGTACTTATGTATTAGTACAAATAACATAGAAAGCTTATAGTGATAGTAGTCCTGTGGTAATCACAGAGTATAGACAAAGTTCTTCACCTTTCGCTTCCAGTGCACCCCCGTTTTTTTAGTCCGTGGAAAGTAGTGCCACTGAAAGTCCTAACTTCGTCATTGGCTTAGGAGTTAAATAAAACAAAGAACAGAAAGTGTTATTTACTTTATATTTTTTAAACACCAAATTGACAATAATTCGAAATTTTGTTAGGTATAAAAATTACAACAACGAACATCCAAACCGATTAATGTGAGGGATGATAAATATTCGGATTAAGGGCGCCTTCAAATTTGTAGCAAAGGGCCGCACGATAGCAGCGCGATTGCAGCGCTGCTTTGTTATTCCATATAAATAAAAGACGCGCGACTGCAGCGCTGCAACCGCGCATCAGTTCAACCACCATGGGTTACCATGACGTTCAAAGTAACATTGTTTTAATCTTGTTTCAGTGTGGGTAAGAGACAGAGCTATACAGGTACAGGCCTGTATGGCTCTGTCTCTTACCCACAAACAATCTTACTTTAAACGTCATGGTTTAGGTCATGATCATGCTCGAACCTGGCGCTTTGCGGCTAATTTGTCGACGTCCTAAATAGTAACAAAATGGGGTTTTTACACCGACATGCACGTTCTCGGCGAAGCGTTGACAAAATTGCGGTAGTGTGGAAACACCATAATGTTATTTTTTTCTTTCTAAATATTGAAATTACAACGTTACATACCTTTTTTTAATTAAAATAAAATAATTCGCAATAAATCGTAATATTAAATGATAATTTAAGTAATGGGTTTTTGATAATGATAGGGTACAATAACACTATAGCGAAAGGAAATAAAAGGTTTGACCGCAGCAAAGGAGAATAATATTAACGTTACTTTTAGACCTGTATGAGAATGTTTGAAGCGCGCCACGAGATGCCGCTCATAGTGGCGGGCGTCCGCCTACCGATGAAGCCCCGCTCACCGCTAAGAACAAAGTCGTGATCAGGCCGTTAACGCGATCCATTTGACGACTTAAACTGAAGTGTAACAGGGATGGAGCTATACAAGGTGTATAGCTCCGTCCTTCTTTCTCGCTCGCTCACCTTACATTTTAATACTTCATGCGAAGGCCCATGGCGTTCAATTCAGATGATCTTTGCTACGTGCAAACCAATCAAAACAAGAGGAGAAATAATGTATTGCATTTTAATATCGAACCAAAAATATTTGGCTCTCTAAACTATGTTAGCACCGGTATGAATATCAGATGACGTGAAAAAATAACGATGATTCCCCAGTAAATTCGCTTACACTCATTTAATAATTGACCTAATTATCATACTAATCTTACTGTAAAAGGAATGATGAAATATTATTGCTATTTTAATTCACAAAGACAATTTTGGAATGATCTATTTTAATTTCGCAGTAAGTCGACGTTACTAGATTTATCTTTAAATCATCACATTACCAACATACCCTACTTATACTAAGTGAAACACACTGCAAACGCCAAACGATTTTGGTTGGTGCTGGATTTACCCATGACCTGAGCAGAATAGGATTCCGAATGTAAAATCACAAGAGAAGCTAGATGAAATAGGATTGTTTTAAAAATCAAAGTCGATAATAGAGATTAAAATCTTTAAACAAGAAGGGTAAATTCAACACTGAAACCTTTTTATATCGATGGGATATCGATACAGTGGAGGTGATTCATAATTATAATAAGTGATTAATAAATATTGGCGTTTACAATGTGTTTCCATCTACATACATTATCTAATATAACTAAATAATATCATTTGAAGAAAAAATAAAACTTACAAATAAAGATGACTATGAAGATGTTACACTTATAAAATAAAAATTTGTAAATTTTTATTATGGTCACAACAAAATCAAATATTTTGTACTAATCGGCATTTTAAATATTAATAAGTTATGAAAATAATTATAATTTATTTTGGGGGATACTATTATGAAAAATTGGCACCGAGATGGCGGGAAACGATTTAAAGCTGAGCGTCTACTGTTTATAGAGCCTTTATGTTTTTCGCATTGGTTGATTTTTGTGACTAAAAGCACCAACCTTATATTTCTAGTATTTAAACAGCTTTACTTCTTACAGAAGTGATGAATTCTTATTCCAATATGGTTTATAGAACTGTTCATTGAAACTTTATCATAATAATATTGTATCGATAGTGTGAAGGCTGTTATTTCTTCCATTTAAATAATGTATCACAGCAAGATCATAGCGTGAAAAGAACTTCAGATAATCAGTTTTATAAAGTCACAGATATTGTGAGCAAAAATAAAACTTTGAGATTATAAGTTGAGCAACACAAAAATAAATTAATCGCATCACTAATATGAGCAAAATATGTTACAACCCTAAGATGATATGGTATTGCTGTTTTCACGGACGATGTAAATGTGAATTATAATTTAAATTAAATAATAATAATACATATTGTTAAATGTTTATTCTACATCTACTTGTACTGTTAGTAAAAAAAAGTAATAAATCGGTCTAAGGCCCCTCGCTCACGGCGAGTATTAAGTAGCGTTCGCATCGATATAGTAGCGATGCTGTAACGCGTTGGAATTTTTTCTATAGCGCTTGCAAATGCGGCGCGCGTTAGTAGCGATGCCGTCGCGCGCTTACGAAACTCGCGACAGCAGCGCTACAAAAAGTCGTCGTAGGCAAAGGGCTTAAAGCCCATATTCCAAGTCAATTTGATCTCATTACCTCCACTTAATTCAGTCGCCATGGAAGCGGAAAAATCCCTCCACTCATGTCAATGAATGACAAGTTATTTTTTTATTATACACCGTTAAATTTTAATCGTTTTAATCCCGTGGAGGGTCGATCCGGTACATGAAACACTATCGATTTGTAAAGATAAAATTAAAAAATAAAGTACCTTTTTTTTCAAAACTCGTATTAATTTATGCATGTACGAAATTAATTTCTTTAAGAAAACGTCAGCTGAGCGAGTTCAATGACCTGTAGGTGGTTTGTACGCAACGCCGACTATTACCTACAGGTCATTGAACTCGACCAGCTGACGTTTTCTTAAAGAAATTAATTTCGTACATGCATAAATTAATACGAGTTTAAAAAAAAAGGTACTTTAATTTTTAATTTTATCTTTACAAATCGATAGTGTTTCATGTACCGGATCTACCCTCCACGGGATTAAAACGATTAAAATTTAGTGGTGTATAAACTAGTGCTGGATTGCGATCCCACCTAATGGTAAGCAGTAATGCAATCGTTGGTGGTGACGAGCGCTAGTTTAGATGTAGCTGTTGGAAGATTCGAAACAGAGTCAAGTTGGAGGACATGATTTGGAATATAGAGTTCAGTGAAAGATTGAGACATCGAGTTCAAGATAGAGGGCAGTACTGGCGTCACGGCTAAATACGACAACAGATAACTTGCTAGGCTCTAAGCAAGTCGTTTTTTTTTTGTAACGTTTTCGGCCTAAGACTTTTAAAATAGCCTTTCCCAAAGAAAGTGGGCATTGATAGCACTCGAAATCCAAATCTAACTAGACCGATTAAGGCTGCCGAAAAAACCTAATGCTGATATTCAAGACAATTTTAACACTTTAATTTACTACCATAAATATTGTTAATAGGAAACACGTCGAATTTTATTTAATTACTAGCCTGTTTAACTTTAGACAAATAAATTCTGTTTATTTGGCCGTAAAGCAAACTGAGGAGTTGCCATTAGATGGTTTTAAGACGTCCATAGACAAGAAAACTTCTATGGTTTGATATTTATGGTCACTATATTTAGCTATAATTTTAAAAAAAGAACGTGAAAGTTCAATTAATTTCAGATCAAAATGGTTTAAGTTTGAAAGTTTTCATGCCTTTGGCATCAAATCTTATACAAATTTATCTAATATTCACTACATATAACCCGCTACTTAAACACGAAACAATGACATAATATTAAACAATAAATTCATTCTAATATCGTCCTGAAGTCTAACCCACAGACATAATATCTACAGACACACTATCCGTTTCTTTTCAAATAAAATATGAGATAATTTAATATTAACTATCTACTAAATTACTACTAATACTTATTTATAAGTACAATGAAATATATAATAGTGAAATTAGTATAATTTCAGAGTCCATGGTCTAGAGAAAATATAAGATAATTGATTGTATGAAGGGTAAATAAAAGAGGTGGTTTTGATAAGGTTTTTGAAAGCTGGTTTTGTCCAATATAAACAATGGTAAGTATAAAAATATGAGCCCGCCCAAAACGGAACGAGGTGCAATCTTGGTACTTGACACAAGTACACAACACACAACCGATCACATAAAAGCCTTTTATTTTAATGTTTGTTTGTTTTTTTTTATCTTTGTCTTTTTTATTAGGCCTACTGTCTACAGACGCGTAGCTTCGTAGACGCGTTTTCGTCACTAAACGCTTGGTGTATACGCCTGTTCGCAGCTTACATACAAAACTATGAAGCTCTATCGATGAAACGGCAACAATACGACGGCACGCATGACATTGCCACGTCGTCGTCGAGTTTTGTATGTAACCTTCACGCAGGCGTACACCAAGCATATAATGAAGAATACGCGTTTATGAAGCTACGCGTCCGTGGACAATAGCTCTTATTCAACTTATAATGCTTACAACAACAATGTTATTACTAAATATTATAAACCGATTGACCACACGTCTGCCCGACAATATACAATTGTAATTTAATAGTACCACAACTAGGTTCCCAAGATACTCGTACAGGTCCTACTTAGTTTAGTGAACACTATCTAAAAATAACTGGTTTTTAAAATACTTTATAGCTTGTAATAGCTTTTTGGCAATATTTTGTAACAAAGAACCAATAAACATAATTCTTATCTAGACACGCGGTAGCGTGTCAAGCCAAGTTCGAGTATTATTTTCTCTAGACCACGTCCTCAACAACTGATTGTTAAAATTAAATTAGGTATTGAAAATTACACATAGACTAGAGAAGTAAATAAAGAATCCATTTACACAAATAAATATTGAGATGTATACGTTAATCAGCACCAAAACGATCATAATATTCATCATATTTTCATAAGGTTGAAAAAGTCACTTACTATAAAGATTCATTCAATTTTACCTAATTATTTACAAAACACGATAGAACATCGAGACGAAGATGAACGATTTTAATTTGTAAGAAAGACTCTAGAGAACGAAATGTGTATAAACCAAGAAATCATTTTATTTTTTTAATTCTTAATTTTTATTATTATCTTAAATCTCGACTAACGTCTTCTATGCTAATTCTACCGTCTGTAGCGGAAAATCGAGGTTCAGCATTTTTCAACCTCGTCATATAAAAGTTGCATACAAAAACTTCTTTGCGAACATCAACTTTGGACAACATAAAAGATAAATTCTTTCGATTCCATTGCCGCCTTGAGCTTCTGTACATTATAAAAATTGATACTGTCACGAATCTTTTTGCTTACTGTCTACATCCACCTTATTAATATGCGCGGAGTTAAGTGCTACCAAACTCATAATTATCGTTACGGGCCTACCACACGCACAAGCTTCACCACAGTTTACCCTACGCAGGCCGGGTTGTACTTGGAACTACGTGTAAAATTATATCAGTTTTACCAACCACACGCACGGTGTTCCGCGTACTAATAGGCCTGCGCAGGCAAAACTGTGGTGAAGCCTGTGCGTATGGAAGGTCTATTATACTGACGTTACTTAGACTAGTGTACAGTCACAGTTAAAAAAGGTTCACGATTATAGTTATTTTTGATAGCTACATGCATGATAATAATAGGTCTGCTTTATAGCTTTACCGACTTAGTATTGTCATAATATCAATGTCAAAGAATGACGTTCTAATTCAAAACGTAACACTGAAAATTACATTTCGATTTGATTTATTAAAAAAAAAGTTTATGTTGTTGTCAATTAGACATTTTAGTGACAGGTTTATTGTTTATGCTATATTGTCATTTATTTTCAAGTAGTTAAAATACAGTTTTCTATGCAGTATTCACAACTTCAGAAGATATTACGTGTTCTGACGTGATAAAGAAAAGATTTTGGAAACTGACAGTATAATACGAGTCGACTGTACACCAAAATTTAATCGACCGGTAAATATTTGAATGGCTGATTACATGAGCACACAGCCTGTGGACACGTCATCCCTTGCGGAGGCAGGCGGGCGGGGCGGGGACACTGCAACAGAGGGCTGAGGCTCCGCCCCCCCAGACTCCTTCCTCCCCGCTTGTTTCGACACTTCAGCTTTCTGAGGCGGAGGTAACTTAGCCTCTTGCGTCTGAGGCTTGACTTTCGTCTCCTGGCCTAAAGAACTGGTGCTAGGAGTCCGCACTCGCGATTTAGACATTGAGAGCCGACGCTCCCGAGAGTTGATGATTGATGTTAGGAAGGGAATTTGGTTGCTGATCGCCATCATGAAGGGTTTGTAGCCGAGGCTGGAAATAAAATTTTATTGTGAATATGTGAGTTTTATATAGTGATGTTGAAGTGAGTAATAACTCAATTAAAAGTAGTTGGGACGATTTTTTTACACCGACACAGGGTTCTTTATTACGTCGTTAAGGATCGATAGGGCTCGCGCGTAATCAAACGCCAGTGCCGAGTTACTAGATCTATACATCCCGTCCAGATGCTCCCGCGCAGTTTTACTCACTCGCGCTTTTAACGTGATACTGGAGGCTATTGTTTCATCCATCTAGTGCTAAAATGGAGCATGATAACTTCATTACAGAACTTTTTAACGACGAAGTTAAAAAAATAACAGCCAACTGCAATATGGGATATACAAATTATAACATAAAACGAAGGAATTGAGAAGAAATAATTGAAATATTTTGTGAAGTTCTTTGTTTTTTTACGACATTTCCATAGACCACAACACAACCGCTTTATATCTAAGTACATAACAAGTTAATAACTGATTGAGTCCATTCCATAAAATTCGCGTGTGGGAACGTGCGTAAAACGCGTCATCTGAACAGGCACTAATTATGATTACAATAAACTTTAAATAAATCTGATGCGAGAGATAAGTAACAATTTTTCACATCATCTATCTATTGTATTATTTGTATTTAGGACTGATGTCCGTAACTCCACGACGAGTTTTAGCTTTATATATAATTCCTTAATTGTTTTAAATAATATTTTCTTTTTTTTTATGCACCTGCTATTTTGTCTCTGCAGTACCCTAGGTTGATTGGTAGAGAATGCCTAAGGCATTAAGTCCGCCTTTGTATCTTTTGTTGCATCATCATCATCACCAGCCTTTTTTATGTTCCCACTGTTGGGACTCAAGCCTCCTCTCTAGGAGAGGGAATGGGCCGTAATCCACCACGCGGGCCCAGTGCATGTTGGTGAATGTCACATGTCTTCGAATTTTTGGTTCTAGGACATGCCGGTTTCCTCACGATGTTTTCCTTCACCGATTTGAGAGCAGTGGTGATGAAATAAATTACACAAAGTAATGCGCCTGGCTGGGTTCGAACCCGCGACCTACAACTCGTAAGTCGGGGCCGTTACCACTCTTTTGTTGCATGAAGATTAAATAAATAAATAAAGCGAGTATTTTGCATAAGGGTGCTCCCCAGCTCCTCAAAAAGGCCAGCACCGTCTTGGTGTTACTGAACTTTTCACGGAGGATACCTAGGTTACTGAAGTAATGTACTTATTGTAACAAAACATACCGTAAAACGGGGTGAATAGAGACTTAGGGGTGAATAGAGACAAAACTTTGGTTTGGTTATTTTGATACCATAATATCGGCCTCTAACAAAGCATCGATTTTTTAGAATAACAATTCATTATCAATTTATGATATATCGAAAATATAAATATATATGCTATAAAAAATATTCAAATATCGAAAAAATACCCTCTAAAGTTTTGTCTCTATTCACCCCTAAGTCTCTATTCACCTCATTTTACTGTACTTATAAAGACTTGAAATTACACGTGCATAAAAAAAAGTTAGATGAATGAAATACCATTCAGCATCAGTCCAGGCGCATATGTCCTGCAGCGTGCGGCGCAGCCTCCGCACGGCGTCGAGACTGACGTCGTTGCCGCGCGCCGCGTTCGTGGTCCGCAGCACGGCGAGCGCGTCGCGCAGCACCACGGCTACGATCACCGCCCACTCCACGCAGCTCGCTTCCGTCATCAGCTGTAGGTAGTACCTGCAAGTTTCAATGAAACGGTTAAGTCAAGAGTAAATACGTTATTTCGAAGCAAATGTGCCCCGTCGACGAGAGTCTATCCATTATAAAAACAAAAACGCTTTTAAGTACTATAATGACGTATTCGTACGTGTTAAGAAAATAGTGACTCGTCATTGTCACTCAGCTTGGCCACACTTTTTGATTGATTAGATCATAGTAATTAAGAAAACCGTGTTCGCATTGATCAGTTGAGGTAAGCTCTTCAGACAGTACAGACGCGTCTTTTGTCAATTTTAAAAATGAATAACTTATCTATTCTTTTTTTTTATTTGATATAAACTAGTGCTTGACTGCGATCCCACCTGATGGTAAGCAGTGATGCAATCGTTGATGGTGAGGCGGACTAGTTTTCCTAAAATGTCGTAAAAATAAAACTGAAGATTCTGACGAATATTATCAAAAATTTTATTTATTATTTTGCAGTAAAAAGTAGCTTTTTAATGGTTTGATTTTTGCCCCATTATAAATACGGCTTCACTTTGCAGTTGCACAGATGACAACACTATTTTCTTAACGTGGATAGACTATACGATGTACGTTACGTATAAGCTCCTTTGAAATACTTTACGGAACACACTGCGTCTGTGTTTTTGACCACCTACCACTATAGGCAAATGGGCAAAGAGGCAGACGCGGTCTATTTATCCCTTTAACCGCATACGGATATATCTGAAAAATACTTTCGCATTTATACCGCCAGGGTCGCACATCCACGACTAAATACTCCATCGCGTCAGCTCATCTGTAACCTATGGGGATTGAAGAGCTAAGCGTGATGGATTACCCAGTGGTAAACACACGAGCCTGGCATATAGGACACACACTCGTCGAAAAAAGGGTCGTTTAAGGGTAAATGGAGATAAATTATTTATGCTTTTCGCGCCTGAATCAACTTAAAAACTGTCTTAAGGGCCAAGCGCCCGAAAAGTGCCATAAAACAGTGATTTTCTGAGGCCTACTCCTCCGTAACGGCTAGGTCAATTGGTTTGAAAAAAATATATGTTTATTATAGATTCATGAACAATAATATCAACATTTGATTTTTTCGTGCAATTAACACTTTTGTCAAAAAAAAAAAATTTAGCAATTTCGCAACTTTTCGCAACTTTGCCCTACTCCTTCGAAACGGTTTGGACCTTTAGAAACATTTTTACACATAAAAATTGGTGGTTAAATATTCTTCAAAGTGAACATTGCATATGTAAATCATTCAATATCTCGCAGAGAAAATGGATTTAAAGCGCTTTCCGGGCGCTGCTGGCCGCAAATAACTGCACAGATTTGCGTACTGCCGCCTAGGCGTGTGCGAGAGTTGCGTTCACATAATTTCGGTCAGATGGTTCAAGGGACTATACGCCTTAATGCCAAGATCAGTTGTCAAATCATTTTTTTAATGAATAAATAGTACAATGAACATTAATGTTATACTAACTAGCTCTTGATGACTTAAATTCATCAGAAAACTAACTTCCATATTCCTCACCTGAGCTGCACGTGAGAAGTATGAGACCCTCTCTCCGCCTGGTGGTGATGTAATCTCTCCATCAATGCGGCGTACCGTCTTTCTTCTCCCGCCCCCATCGCGTCACCACCCCACGCCACCCCACCACCTTCGGCTACACTGCCTTCGCCCGCAGAACTGAAGAAAATAAGACATTTTCAAAATTATTAAAGCTGGGTCTTTAAGAAGTTCGGCTCCAAATAACATGCGTAGACGTACGCTTACATAGACACGTTTCACGTTTAGTATTGGACCGTAATCGCGTACGCGTTGTGCGTATGTCTGTTTTCTTCCACTGTAGAGATTCGGCTTTCTGTATGTCTATTTTGCGGCTCTGGAGTTTAACCCCTCGAGCGCCGATTGTCCATATGTCTGTACAACTTGAAGACCTTGAAAAACGCTTAATTTTTGTTTTGTACACACATCTGTACGAAACTTATTATATATGATACTTAAAAAAAAACGAATTTTGTCATTAATTTATATATTCAATGAAGCTGTACAATATTTCAATAAATTGAGTGACATTTTGAGATATAAACAAACACTAACAACTTTGCTGTTTATGAATCTTATTTATTGAAGCTTTTCTTAAATAATAACAAGACCTTTTCTAATAAGACCTTTAAATATTTGTACCAATTAAAAACTAGTGGTGTATGTACGCCTTACCTATAAATATAATAAGGGAGAAAGACCGCAGTCTATGATATTAGTACAGTAGGCTAAGAGAATAGGTTGCTCACCTGACAGGTCCAGGGGAGACGGGCACGGCACCAGTCATCAGAGGCAGCGCGGCACGCAGTGGTAAGCTCATGTACCCGCTATCGCCGCACAAACTGTCGGACTCGGCCGATGGTGTGTACGAACCTGTAGAAAAAAAAGATTACGAATAGCCATATTAATATTTAAAAGTCACGAGGTCTTTGTTTTATTTAAACTGTCAGCGTCCATTTGAATGAAATTTGTTTATTTGTAATTAAATTTTTGGATTTCTGCATCGAACCGATTGCGGAAAATCTCTATAACAGCAGGCCTAGCCAAGTTACGACCATTTCGTTTCGATCCTCTTTCGTCGATCACCTCGAGTCGGCCACGCCTCCGATTCCTTTGTTCTGACCACGTGACTGAGCGTTGAGATGACGTCATAACAAAGGAATAGGAGGCGTGGCCAGCTCGAGGCGATCGATGAAAGAGAATCGAAACGAAACGGTCGTAACTTGGCTGGGGGGACAGTGAACCAAGACAGAGTTACAGGACAAGTTGCGACTGTTCGAAGAAGTCATCGCAGCCCTTGAAAGCAAAGGCCTACCGAAGAAACTCGGTTGGGTGACTTATCTATACTAATATTATAAAGAGGTAAAGATGTTTTATTCCTGAGTGACATAGGCTATATTTTATGTAGGTACCTACGCAGGCGAAGCTGAGGGCAAGAGCTAGTACTGGCTAAAGTCGGTATAAGTCAGACATTCCCTCTCGCGCTACTCAGTGCGGAGAGAGACACTTGATGATTTTGCACACCCAAAAAAACAGTGTTACGAGACAAAAAACCAGCTATAGTGCAATTGCATTTCTACAATATATTCTTAACATGACGTATCATATCATATTAGACTGAAAGCAGACACTGGAACACTCTGGGAAAGCAACAATGTACACTTACTGGTAACAGTACTGCCCTTCCTCTGCAAATACTGCTCCGCATCATTCACAACCGGATACGGCCACGCGAAGTCTTCGTGCAGTCTCTTCACACACAGCACCGCACTATCCACCCTGGCCGCTCTCTCCCTCTCCCCGGCCAGCCACGCCACTAAGTGCAGGTCTAAGGCTGCCGCCATCTTGCCTAGCGCGTATAAACGGGCCGTCGATAGGAGCAAGCGAGCGTGGCGTTGTATCATCATGTCTATGAAGAATTCTTCGGCTGTACCGTTGTAGGAGTCCCTGGTGATAAAATTACTAAAGGTGATAATGTGTTAGATAGAAACAGCAGTATAACGCATACTCGTTGAGGAAATAGTGACTCATCATTGTACAATTACCGTCACGGATCTTGAGCGCTCGGCGTCAGAGTGGGGATCGCTTTGCGCATTCCATACATTGGCGAGCCAATCGTCGTCGTTATTAGATACATGCAGCAAAAGCAGGGAACGAATCATGAGTGACGTCTATGACGCGATGGCGCGGCGAGCCAATCACTGACACTCCTCGCCCCCACGTCTCACTTCGCACCACTAAAGAGACCGAATATTTAACTCAGCTTAACCACGTCCAGTGATCGATTAGATCATATTAAATTAGAAAGCCGTGTACACATTGATTAGTTGCAGTAAGCTCTTTAGACAGTAAGGACGTGTCCTTTGTCAGTTTTAAAATGATGAATACATCACCCATTCATGAAATTGAAAATCTGAAGATTATGATTTAACTTGAAAATATATTTGCAAATACTTCGTAATATGCCCAATTTTTCACCCCAGTATGAATACGTCTTTACTTCAGTTGCACTGATGAGTCACTAGTTTCTTAACGCGAATAAACTATAATTAGTAGTTACGTCACGGCTTAAAAACATTACAATTTCTTATGTTGTCCGTTGTGCAGAACAAGAGCGTCAAAGACCCCATCACCTAGAAATTTAGATTTAACAGAACATGTAATTTTATCTTTTAGAAGTGTGCTAGATAGAAACTAAATAAGCGGTTACGTAAAGTTTTAGCAAGTTCACAACACCGCCACACGTTGTCAGTTTACGTGTGACAACAACGATAAAGACCGCTTCGCTTAGAAATCCCCGTTTAGAAAAGAAAATATTGGTTCAATGGTTCTGTATCTTTTTTGTAGACAGTGACAGTGAGTAACCTCACATCATCGCCATACATTGTCCGTTTGAGCGTGATTAAAATTGTTTCTAAAATTTGGGAAAAGTAAAGAACAGGAAATACCCCTTCCAAAACCATCTCAAGCGCATCTCCACTCGAAAGGAAGTCAAAGATAAACATTTCTTTCACATCAATACCACCACCTCGCTACATACCCTGATGTATTTTGGTCCTTCGAGCCGGATCGCGCCTCTCGTAATTTCGGTAATTCGGAGTGTCGTCGGATGATTTCTGAACTATCGTAACATAACAAAAAACATAAGTGTATATCGTGACGCTGACGGTGTTATGTGGGTAGCAGGTGTTTTGATTACAAACAGAATTCAAGATACCTTCATTTCCAAATGCAGGTAAAAGAAAGGTTTTTTAAATTCAGATGACGGATGTAACTCAATTTTTTTTTTATTGTTCATTAAATATGAACAAAAATATCATGAGTTCATAACTAGGGCTGAAGAATTGTTTGAAAAATGATTTAATTAGGACGTAGGTTAATTTTATCGTAGCAATATATTCCCAGGGAATATTTTACACGCTCTTATTGTAGTTTTGTGATCTGTGAACGGGCGAAGCCGCTGACAAAGGTTAGTGATAAATAATACTTATTGAAACCACGTCAATTTCTCAATAGTTGTAATTTAACATTTCAGATAAGATCCAATGCCTGTATATCAGATACAATAGATCATCAATGCAGCATAATTATATGGGTCCTGGGACTTAAGTCGCCTGTACACCTACCGAAGTCTGTGTTTCCTAATAGCTACAACTTCGGAGTCTTTATGTCAAGAGTAAATAATAATTAAGTTACTTCTAGGCCAGCGTACTCCATCGTGGATCACATTATCGCTTAACATCAGGTATAATAGTATTCAAACGCGAGCCTATCCATAATATAAAAAAAGTTGACCGGTTAGTCAATTTGTTTTTCAATCTAGTTTCCTTCATATACCTTTCTCTTGACGCCAGTCGTAGCCCTCGAAACCTTCATACTTACGCGGTAGCGCGCGGGTACATTGTCATGCTGAAGGCCAGTTGGTGAAGGACTAAACTAACTACATACGTGCGAGTGCGTACCTGTAATAATAGTCGCAGACAGAGGGCGCACGCTTGCGAGATGACACTGTTGTGTTAACTGTGGTCTCGTTGGTGAAGGGGTAAATGACGTACCTATCAGCTCTGGCAGGCACAGACTTCTTTCTCTTGACGGCAGCGGTGGCCCTGGCGGGGGGCGCGTGTGGCGGCGGCGCGGGGGGAGGAGGCGCGTGCGCCGGCGGGGACGGCTCGCGCGGGGATACAGTTGTGCTGAAGCTGCGGCCGCGGCCTCCTGCCAGCTGGGGAACGAACAAATATTATAGTCCTGATGTTGAAACATTGTTTTTTTTTTTCTTAATTTTTTATTTACGCAATACTTGCAGCTACTTCAAGCACCGTGTCAGTTAATCAGTAAGCCGTCAAAAACAGTTAGTGAATAAAAGCATTAACACTAATGCTTTGCTTGTTTCTTACATTCATCTACGGAGTTCTTTACTGGGAAGTTCGTTGCGGGATGGTGTCAGAGCCATATTTCACCGGGACACCATGGTGGCGCGACCAGTTGCGCCGCTATACTGTCCCGGTGAAATATAGCTCTAAGCTACCAAACCAACAGCAACACGACAAAACACCATACAGACACCAGTCACCACACGTGCGAGCTGGTCGCGCCACCAAATTGGTTGCGCAACCAAACGGAAACCAGGTGAGTAACTCTCTATAGAGTTGTATACATTTTGTTAGTAGCGGCGACTGGTCGCGCCGCATGGTGTCCCGGTGAAATATAGCCCTTAAACAGAGTCTGGTGTCGAGTGTGCGCAAAACATCATAGAAAAGAAACCGCCGCTTACTACTCAATGTGAGCAAATCAAATCAATCTACAAGCTAAAAAATAAAATCATGCATTATGTTTACCCGGCTGGTTACCTGCATGCTGCCCAGTATGACAGACAAGTCCTCGGCGTTGGGACTGACTGTCTGCGACTGTACCACCTGCCCGTACTTCGCTTGAACGTTTACCGAGTTCCTCGGCGAATCGACGTCGTTTGGATCTGAGGATAACAATCACACTAATATTATAAAGGTGAAAGTTTATACATCTAAGGTACCTTGACAGTTAGTAACAGGAAAACGTTTCCAAGAGACTACGTCACAGTCGTTGTCTACATTTTTTTATTTATACACTTGAAATAAAAAACTACACCAATTATACACTACACTAAACACTGGGTATTAATTTGCGAATGACTAAACCTGCCACTGAACTTCATTGTAAAAATCTCATCAAAACCCCCAAAAACCGACTTTTAGGGCCACCTCACACGGGCCACGGGCCACAACCACAAAATGCCGCCACGATATTTTCTATAGTTACATTTTAAAAGGACACGGTTGACGCCAGTAGCCACCACACGCTACAAATCATCGCTGCTCGCTTCTTGTGGCCCGCACCGACGACTAAACGCCGACACGAATCGCCGCCACACGCCACTCGCGCATTTAAACCTTCTTCATCAGAGTCCATTATGATGCTACTCGCATAGGTTAAAAAAAGTAGCATCCACCGGCCACAATTGGCTGTCGTGCGCTTCAGCTACCTTTGTGGCCGCTTCTAGATTCTTTTGGCGGCGATTGTGGCTGTCGCGTGTGGCCCGTGGGCTACTCTTAAAACGGACAAAACAAAGTTTACCTATAGCTCTCAAGAATCTGACAAGATCCCTGGCGAGATCCCACCTCTCCTGCTGCAACGCAGTGTCAAGTAGCTGTGTCGCTAGCTGTCTGCTGACCGTCGAACTTTCCAAGTTCTAACAACAATACAACAGTTATATCAAACATCGAATAACGTTCAGGCAAACGATATATTATATTTCATTGAACATGCTGTTATGTCGAATGTTTAAATTAATGGACGATATGTTAACTGATTAGTTAGGTTAGGTTAGTTACGTTGGGAGAAGGCCAGCACCCACTCGTGTTCCTTCAGGTGCGCTGCACATTTAGAGGATATGGTAATTCTTTCGAACAATCACGCAGCCCAAGTCAAGTCACTTATGGCCGTAATTTTATTAATATCGCAACTGATATAGTTTTAGTGGTACGCGAAACTGGGTTTAATTCATAAAACCCCAAGCGAACGCGTCTTACTATTGTGTCTCTAATTGACGGTATTTAAAAGGTTAAACTCCCGCCAAACTCCATTGAAGAGCGGGCAATTGCTAAAAAGTTGGGCTATTGTATACGATCTAATCAACCGGAAAAGTCTAGTACCACGATGCATGATTTTGAATTTTAATTCCTATGTGGCGATATAGATGTCGCTACACATTTACAGCTCATTCATGAGGACTTGGTATTAAACAATGATATAACGTTACTATTAAATGAAAATATAGGTGGAAGAATAGGTAGGTATATCGTATGCCATGTCGCAAATATTATTTTCAATACACTTGCTCAGAAAGTGACTCTTATTGCACTACACTTAGGTGCATAATGGCCCTTGTTACCAAACTGTGACATTTTGATTACCATTACGCACTACTGCTATAATGTAGTTAAAACCTTATTGTTCTACCTCTCCCCCGCCATAATGATATGACATGTATCGTATCAGGCTGGGCGCAGGTCGTCCCTCGCGAGTCGCCGGTCTACCCCCGATTATTCATTTCAGTGAGTGTACTGAAAGATAAATAAAAAAAAATATGGGCGCGCATATGAAAACAGATTTTTACCGCCACAAAAGTTTACTAGTTTCACAGTTACTTTCTTCACAAGTGTATTGAAAAACGTCATATGATACACGTGAGTAATTAATGATTACCGTTCTCGACTATCTTAAGAGCCTCGCCATGGCTCGGGTCTCAATACCGCCTCGACGGTAACATTACACACTTATATCATAATGTACTATTAAAGCTTTTGCCACAGCGAAGGCACGGCGAACCAAAAGCAAGGGGAACTCTTGCAATACATAGTCTGCATTACGTCAAACAGGAAAGCGAATGCGGAGCGTAGCACATTCAAAATTCGCTTTTGCCACGCCAGGCTTACGGTTCACTGTTCTATGTGGCAAAAGCATGAAGCTACTTGTAGACGTACACCCAAATAAGAACATCAACTATTCAGCTCTTAGACACGATATGTCACTACTTTAAAGTTCATTTGGGTCTCTGTTTAATACTGTGAATTATATCATTTGGAATCTAAAGACTCAATTAAAACGCAGAAGGCATCTCGCTTCCTCATACCTCGGTGGCTAATTGATAAAATAAATTAGAAGAGGGACGTGTAAATTTATAAAAATTTTGAACTTTAAACTTTAAAAGGTTCAAATTCCATTACAACCAAACTTTTTTATGGGTCTTTTTGATGGTTACTCTAAAATCAGTTTAAAATACACTAAAGTTGATATTTGAGTTGGTGGCGATCGATTGACATTATCTCAGAATGTAAATTCAAATTGAGTTTCCAGAGGCTGAATACTCGATGAAGGAAGAAGTATCGCTAATCTCAACACAATACAGTATTTGGTCGAGTCTACGTTAGGCTACTATCCTACTGATGTTTTACAAGCATAGGCGTTTCTCCAACATCTGCGCAGTGATAACGTTGCGCATTGACGTCGCACACGTGCTGCGGTTTGGGATGTACGCAAGAAACTTGCAACGTTTACGTCGCGTTTGCTCAACGTTGGTGCGGCGCAGACGTTGGAGAAGCGCCAACGCTCGTAAAATGTCAGTGGGATAGCGGCCTTAAGATCGAAATTCGCGTAAGAAAGCGGACAGTATCGTTTTAAAGTACCTTGACCAGCTGCAAGAAGAAAACATAATTAATTCAGAATCATTACATACGTTATTATAACTACGAGTATAATAGTTTCAATCCGAAATAATCAATAAATACCTGTAATATTATTAAGTAGGAGGCGGCTGTGTCGAGCATCTTGCGTTGTAAACATTCTTGGAACAATTCCTTGGGTTTACCAGCTGCGGAGAATAAATACGCCCATAGCGCTATCTCTGTTTTTCTCGCGCACTGGACCACTGTCTGAAAGAGAAATAAAATTTGAACCACTTTCATAATATTGTTCGTATTTTTTACAAGCCTATGTTTAACTTGCAACGTTTGTATGTGTGTATGTTTGTTTAGGTCAAATCCTGCAAATGAATTTTAAAACAGTTACCCCAAACCGGATATGCTGAAATTTTTGAGTCATGTTCGATTTGGGGTAAATAAGTGACGACTAAATCCAATACGGCGGTCCATTTTTAACTGACTTCGAAAAGGAGGAGGTTCTATGTTCGGCTGAATGTATGTTTTTTTTTTATGTATGTTCACCGATATCTCGGTCAATTGTGGTCCGATTTTGAACATTATTTTTTTTTATTAAAAGGTCATGCTTTCAAGTTGGTATTGTTATGATCTGATCATGAACTTCGAAGATATGGAACCGAACTCCTCATAGAATCACAGCAGAACTGTCGTTACAAGTAAAGTTGCATTGTTTATACGTGGATGACTGACTGAAAGAAAAGGGGGAGGGGATGTATCAAACTGATCTATCTGATGACAAAGCCAGAAGGTAAATTAATGTAATCTTACCGTGTTCGGGATTATTAGAATCGTTATGAGATGCACTCTGGCTATAAGATATTTAAGTTCTGAGGGGTACTTTTTAGTGGTGGTACTATAACTAAAAAGAGTAAAATAAAAAACTTTTTACAAAAAAATATATAACCGACTTCAATGATAAAAGAACACTAAAAAGTACAAAATAACTTTAATTTCGGAAGTTGGTGTTAAATAACGAAGAGACAAAACTATTATAGAAACACCGACTTCCGAAATTAAAGTTATTTTGTACTTTTCAGTGCTCTTTTATCATTGAAGTCGGTTATACTTTTTAAGTAACAAATTTAAGAAACGCGTATGTACGTATGTAATAAAAAAATATTTACATACTTCACACATTCACACCTACAAAAACGTATGCAAATAGATTATAAAAGATTGCGCGCTAAACAGACGTGTGAACAAATAGCCCATTATACATGCTGCTGGTCAAATGGGACGGATGGCATGTAAATCATAAGGCATACTAAATCGCAATACACCTTGTAAAATGCGGTTTTTTAATGATTACTAAAAGTGAACAAAAAAATAAATTACGGAGCATATTCAGCCTTATAATGTTCCCACAGCCGGGACTCAGGCCTCCTCTCTAGGACAGGGAATGGGCCATAATCCACCACGCGAGCCTAGTGATGATTTGGTATTAATCGATAATTCGTTCGAGACTTTTATTGTAGTTCATAATTTACTTCTAGAAGTTCAAATATCTAGACTAATATCATAAAGTTGTAAAAGTGTTTGTTTGTTGTTAGTAAAATTCATTCACCGATAGAAGGCTATACTGATGTTTTTATATATTATTATTAACGATAGTTTCGCGTTTGACCTCTATTCACCTGATAGCGATGATGTGGTCGACAATGAGAATTAACCTATTTACTCCTGACTAAGATCCCTAGGTTGTAGTTATCAGAAAACCCATACTATGTTGATGTAATATAAGTCACAGCCAGCGACTTCGCGTATTAACCATACTACCGGAATAAAAAGTACCTTACGGGTAACGCAGGTTATTGTCTTGTAGCCAAGTTTTATCCAAATACTTTTAACCGTTATACGTGAAGGAGTAGTAAACATTCACACAGCATACAAACGTTTGCCTTCATAATATAAAGTGTGGTAATAACACCTCTAATCTAACCCTACTGAATGCCTGAATGGCTATTTCATGAAACAGTCATTCAATAGGGTTAGTTGAAGTGAAAGGATTAATATAGATAGATTTTTATGATTTTTTTTTTTTTTTAAATTTCCTAGTTTACTCTTCACACCGTCCATAGATGACCATTTTAGACTTCCATCAAAAAACTTTCAGTCAATATTTCGCACATGAATTTTAGAACAGAAATTTTAAAGACATTTTCAGTTTGGATGACAATGTGTGGTTTAAGTGACGTCATTCCAAATCCAGTTGGTGGGACAATTTTTAAACGGTTGTTTTTTTTTTTTAATTAATTTACTAGCGGCTTTATTACGTACTAGCTGGCACCCGTGTTACACGCGTAAAACAGCACAATGCCATTTGGTCACAATTTCAAGAAGTATTTTTGACGCAAGTCCACTCACCTGCAAATAAACGGGAAACTCATGCACGAACTCGATAATCGAAGGTAGCTGCGCATCAGGTATGGGCTCCTTACTCGTAGCCTCTTCTTCTAACACCTCATGAAGCAGCAGTTCCAAGGAGTGCGGGAAGTATGCCAGTTGGGAGCAGGAGCGCGCTATCTCCCATGCGTGGTAGCCCAGGTTACGGCGGAGCAGCTGACGAAGAATTTGATGGAGGTAGACTTGGCTCTGAAAGAAATAAAATGAAGATCAATATTTATATTTTTTTATTTTATCATAATCGATCAAATTTTCATGAAATTTTACAACAAGGGAATCCTGTTCCACAAGTAGTATTATGTATTTTTTGCATCACAGGACTGAGATCCATGGTTGTTGTTATCGACCGTGCCTCTACCCGACGCTCAATTTTTGCTGTCGGGAAATGTTTGGATGACGTCACAATAGACGACATATTATTTTACAATTATCGCGCGAATTTCAATTAGGACACCTATTTGAATTGTTGAATTTGAATGTTTGATCGCGCGTTCGTACAAACTAAGTTCGCGTGAATAGATTTACAAACATTTTAGTCGCGCGACAGCGTCGTGCGGTTGTCAGTTAGGACACCTATTCGAGTTCAATATGTTTGATCGCGCGTTCGTACGAGTAAAATTCGCGCGAACCTACGATGATCGCGCATTCGCGTTCTATTAGGACGATGCCTTAGAGTTGCCCAATATTTAATGACTTGGTAGGTACCATAGGTTTTAGTTAGTGTTATCAATATAGATATCTGGAGGATGCATCAATTTCAATTTCGTCAGGTTAATTGCTAAGATATCATTAGTAAAGTTAATTACTGGGCGATACTTGGAAAAACCTATGTTATACATGTTTATTGGTTTAAGTGCTATAATTGTGTTTGTAATAGAGGAAGCAGGATGGAACTGAAATTTATAGGTTATTAATTAGTTCCTTCAACTACTTATATAAAATTACTAAGGATGAACTTTATTTTGACGTGTGAAATCATCAAATACGTCCTTCCACTTTGTGTGGAGTGTCAGGCTTTAACTGACTTAAACCCACCTGTGTTCCTTCAGTATATTTTTAGGTTCCAGGAAAGGGTAACTCTTTAGAACAATCCCTTAATTTTTGTAGGATTAAAAACTGACACTTAAATTAATTTAAATATCAAACTTTTATTATTATTTCCTTTATTTTCCTTAAACACATATAAATTATATTTCTAAATATTTCAATATAAAACAAAAAACAATTAAAAATATAAAAAAATAGTAACCCACCGGTATCGGGAACACGGTCCAAGCTACCGGCGGTCAGGGCCCCAGAGAGAGGAACCTCCTAACTATACGAGCAGTGTCCAGAAGTACCGCTTTCTGAATCAATCCCTTGATCCAGCCGCCTAACGCGAGCCGCCTAAGGTGTTGGTCGAGGCTCTTGGCTATTAAGCCATTGCCCGACACGATTATCGGTACAATGATCGCCGAATCCACATCCCACATGTCGACAACTTACTTAATATATACAATATACTTATTATTATTATTATTGTAATTACAGTTTAAAAAAATGAACTTACTGTCCTATTGACGACACAAAACGGCAGTGAAAAGACTGAGTTGGAGTCTGAAGCGTAAAGAGTTGTGTCGTTCTCAGCACCCAGGAGGATGGCGTCGTCAAATAAAATTGCTGAAAAGAAAACAATTATTTAATATTAGCTTATGCCAACGTTGCCGACATTGCACGAAGAATCGCCAAACTTAAGTGATAATGGACAGGGCACATTGCTCTCAGAACAGATGGCCGTTGGGGCCGAAAGGTTCTGGAGTGGCGACCGCGTACTGGAATACTCAGCGACGGAAGGCCTCCTACAAGGTGGACTGATGACCTGGTGAAGGTTGCGGGAATCCGATGGATGCGGGCCGCAAAGGATAGTTAATTGTGGCGACACTTAGGGGGAGGCCTATGTCCAACAGTCGACGTCTATCAGCTGAAATAATGATGATGATGATAATGATGATGATTATGCCAACGGCTTCACCAGGTAAAAAGAAGAAATTTTCGAAATATTTCCTAGGGAAAATTTTTCTTCTTTCAACCTTGCAGTCAACATGGCCTTCCCATCTGCCAAGGCCGAAATCAACTACCGGGCCGTTGCCCGGACCGGACGCAACATCCGTCTGGTTCCGACCATTCTTCTGGACCCCATACCTCTAAAGAAACTTTCGCCTTTAAAATATTATGATAATCTATAAGTAACTGAAATGACTAGGGGTCGGTTCAAAGATTCACATTAACGTCAAAATATAGGAACATAGGACACTTACTCAGTGGATAAATATTAAGATGGAATGGCAGCATGATCCTTTTAGCCATAAACGTATGCCTTCCTGAGTCAGGATGTCTAGTTGCATCTCTCGGTAGCAGAGGAAGCCACACTCTTGCGCCTAGGGCTCCGCACCAGAGCCACAATGCTCGGGAGAGCTGGGTTTGCGAACCGGCCACACTGCCGCAGGACCAGACGCTTTCGACGCAAGATGCGAGGACTGTCGCTGGGAGGCAGCTGTAGGCCTGAGGACAAACAAAATAATGTTACAATAGTTATTTGTTATACAAGAGTGCAAAGTTGATTTTTAACCGCGTGCACAATTTTGATGACCGAGCAAGCGAAGGATTCTAAAATTAGAATCCTGAACGTTAGCGAGAGAATAAAAAGAGCACGAGGTGAAAAATCTTTGCAGTCAAGTGCACAGTGTAACACGTAACTTTTCATCCCATCTCAGCGAGGAAATTACTAAATGCGAAAAAAAGTACACCAAGGAGGTACCGAGTCTGATTTTTTAACAAATTAAAAAAAAGTTGTATGACAAATTTAGTACCATGGAGGTAGAAGTAAATAGTGAATTCATAAACTTAGAGCACGCGATGTTCTAAATTCAATTTACTTTATCTCTAGAGAATAAAAACGGTTTTTGCTCTCAAATATCAAAGAGCAAAAATACTCTTTCCGAGATGGGGGGATGAAAAAATATTTATTTCACATAGGCCCACATCAGAAGCTAGTAGTAGCACGAGATCCGTAGAAGAAATCTCTTCCCTCAACTGTTATTCGATTATGATATATATTATGTGCTAGATAATGCGTTTATTAAGACATTCCGAATAGGTTGCCTAGCTAAATCTGGTGCTAATTTGTCTGAGACAGCAAACATTTTATAATTTTCGACTTTATCCAAATACTTACAAATTGAGTTCTATCGTTACTACTAGTTTCTGTAGACTAAAAAACACTTATTAACATGAAAAAAAAAAATCGATTAAATAACAGATGAGGGTGATTATGACCATTTACTCACATCTTTATACGAGGCAACCCTCCTATGCACCAAAAAAAGGAGGCAACTTATTGTTTTTCAGTTCCCTAGGGCACATTCTTTCAGCTCATGCTTTTTTTTTTTTTTTTTTATGGTGGGAAAAAATCATGCATTGACATCCCCCGCTCTTGGGCGGAGCGGGAGATAGTGTCAGACTCTTACTGACTAAAAGACCCACCCCGTTCCTTCTAGCCTTCATACCGGGGCTCGAGCGCCCTTTCGGATAACCCTGGCCCCAGTAGGCTTCGACCCGGCTGGGTCCCTGCTGTTGCTGACAACTCCTTGAGGCGCGCGGGAACAGTGCGCGCCGTCGACGACTTGGGCTTGGTCCGGACAGTTACCGGACGGCCGGACAGTGAGCTACCCATTGCTCACTGTCCGCAAGCCCGCGTCTACGTTGGCCGGAAATCGGGATCAGAATCCCGGCGACGGCGGCGGCGATAACGCCGTTGCCTGATGCGTTCGGCCTTCTCCTTTGCGAGCATTACTGCTTCGCAGAAGTCGGCGACCGCCTGCCACTCCTCCTCGCTCCGGACCATGGCCTCAACCAAGGCCCGGCGCGAGAGGTCTCCGCCGCCGATCGCCCCCACGAGGGCACGGCGATGCTCCGCCCAAGCAGGGCACACCTCGACTGTGTGCTCCACCGTGTCCTCCGGGCGTTCCGCACAGTGGCGACACCCGGGCGTCACCTCCACATGAATCCCGTGCAGGAAACTCCCGAACGAACCATGTCCGGTGAGTACCTGCGTCATGCGGAAGGTAAGGACGCCGTGAGGTCTTTCCAGCCACGCCTCAAAGAGGGGACTTACCGCCATAATTGTGGCGTGCCCAGCACTGGGTTGCGATAGTCGCTGACGCCATTTCACCATGAGATCCCGCCGGAGCTCTGTCCGCCATGCCGTGACCTGTTCAGCTCATGCTCGACTTTCCCAAATAACAAATGATGGATAATTGATGTCAAAAATGTAACAACAAATTTTATTGTTCAACATCATTGGCACCAGATTTGAATAAGCAACCTAATTGCAATGTCTTAATGAACGCATTATCTAGCATAATTATAATATTTATCATAATCAAACAACAGTTGAGGGAAGAGATTTCTTCTATCGGATCTTAGATCATAGTAATAGGTCCGGGTTTCCTTACAGTTTGTTTCATCATCATATCAGCCGAAAGACGTCTACTGTTGGACATAAACCTCTCCCAAGCGTCGCCACAACGACCGGTTCTGTGCGTCACGCATCACTTTGTTTAATCATTTAAAATCAATTGCTCCTTAATACTAAGTGTTTAAACATTTAGCACTGGTAATTGTTGATTGCTTTGTTTTCAGCAGTTAAAGGCGGATACTCCACCCGGTGCTTTTTTTTAAGATAGTAAATCATCCAATTACTTTTCCCGGTCTTGGGCGGTGCGGAAGGGCGTGTCAGACTTTTAATGACTAAAATCCATTCCTATGTTCTTTCTTTGTCTTCGACCAGGGCCTCAAGGTACACTTTCGGTCAACCCATGGCCTCAGTAGATTTCGACTCTGCTGGGCTCCTACGGTTTGCTGACATCTCTTTGAGACCCTCGTGGAACCCGGTGTTGGAAAGTGCATGGAGCAAAGGGCCTATTATTCACCGAAAGTCAGATATTGACTAAAATATTGTTTAACAGTGGCTATCAAGTTATCTTGTAATTAATATACAAATGTAGGGCAATCGAGCGGATCCGATCCAGATCGTTATGAGTTAAATAAAACACTGACTGTTACTGTCCTATTCGATAACAATAAATAATAGATTTTATGTCTTTTGAATGCATGCTTTGGTCAAGTTAGGAAAAGTAAACAAAAAAACAGAACAAATTACATTTTATTTACACTGAGAAATGCTATCATACCGCTCAATAGCCTAAACTTTCACGCACATATTAACTGCACGCATGCTGACACTGCATGCTCTTGCCCCACTTTAGCTAGAGCTGATCATTTAAGATCTAGGTGTCACGATTGACTCAAATCTAAATTTCTGTAAACATATCGAGTTATTGTGTACGAGAGTGCGCAAATTAATATATGTTTTTAAAAATTTACGGTACATAACCGATTATAAATTGATTAAACAGGTATATTTAGCTTTGTGTCAATCCATTCTTACATATTGCATAGTTTCTCGAGGCGGTGCGACTAAAACGATTTTACTCCTGTTAGAGCGTGCTCAAAGAGCAATTCTCAAGGTTGCAACCTTTCGCCCTTTTAGATTTCCTACACAGGAGCTTTACATAGGTTGTAATGTGCTTACAGTGCGGTAATGATTTATTTTAAACAGTACTACACCAGCATACTACACTTCCTTTTGACCCCCTACCATCTGACAAGAGAAGGAAGGACTTAGTTTGTACAAAGCCTCAGACCAGACATGCCTTTGCTAAGCGTTTTACGTGTTTTTAGGACCTTTTCTATATAATAGGCTTAATCAAGTACTAAGCGTCTATAGTGTAAGGTATAAAAAATGTAGTAAGATTTTTTCAGAATATTTAGTGATACACAATTACACAGACACAGAACAACTTCTAGAAATTTTGGCATAATGTCATCTAATTCCAACGTTAATGTTTATTTTTATATAAATTCATTTACATAGTTTTTAGGTATTATTGTACCATAAGCTTATTTTTGTAGAGTTATAAGGGGTCATCCATAAATTACGTCACACGAATTTCATGATTTGTTTGCCCCTCCCCCCGTGCTTGTCACAACTAGTCACACTTGTGAGATTCCCCGCGTCAATAGTGTGACGTTACCTATTTTGCAAATTTACATTTAGAAATTATTGAATGAAAACAGCTGTTTCGGAATCAGTTTTATTTCCATTTAATTTATTTTTTAATAAAATTAACACCAAATGAAACAATTAACAAAACAAACAACGATTAATATTTATACAGATAAATTGTATATGTTTTTGAGGTTTTCGTAAAGTAATAGTTTAAAGTTCGTGTTTTAACATTTAGATTATGAAATTTAGGACCACTCCCACCCCGTTGTCACACTTCGTCCCCCCCCTTGTCACTCCCCCTTAACGTGTGACGTAATTTATGGATGGCCCCTAAATAGAATATATTTTTGTAATAGTTTTACTCTAACTTTAAATTGTACTGTCGCAATGAAACTGGACTGTAAAGTCCGATGGCCTGAAACACAGGTTTAAATTAACCTAGATCGGGCGGTCCACTAACAAACATTGCAATTCCGAACCACGATTACTTGCACCTTTAATAATATTTTAGTTTTAGTATATTTTTAGGCACTGAACTGTATAGAAAACCTTATTACTGTTGGCTTTAATGTTCATTTTTTGTAAACGTTATTTGAATAAATTTATTTAAGTAAATTACATCTTTGCCAAGAAAACCAGTTGGGGCCCATATTTAGTAAAAGTTTTTGCCCACGGTTTCACCTGCTTCGGCTACAGCTTCGCTTTCGTAGGTCATAGCGGGATGTTATGTTATAATAGCTATTCATTATGAAATACTATTCTTACAGAATGTTTTGTTTGTACCTACTTCATCTTGGTGGATTTACCGAACCATTCGAGACTCTACAAAGTCTACATATTATTCAAGTGCAACAAAGTAATCCTGCCTTGAAATCAATAAACTATTAAGTTCACGAGCATATAAAACAGGTTTAAAAAGATTGATGCGTAATGTTATACAAGTAATATCTGATAATGGTCACACTGACCGACATCCGTCAGCGGAGCGTGCAATCAACTGGGCGTCTACAACTCACGCCCCGACCGCACGCAGACGCAACTGGAGCAAGACGACGTATCATTACCGAGCTTAAATGTATTGCAACATGATGCCTAAGAACTACCCTTTACCTACATTTACAAATATTAAGTTATCACGGAAAACAATTACATACATAAATCATCAGCGGAATTGATCAGTTTCCGATCCGATAACTGAAAATTTTCGTGCACTAACCCGCGCGTCCTGCATACCGCACAGCGAGCCCTCTTTACATATTAACTCGCGTTTTCACTGGCCGAAGGCTGTTCTATGAAAATGAGGAAGCCTGATGCAACTCTGGGTGATTGTTGTTACAGCTAGAGCGAGTGCGCGCCAAACATTCCACATCCGCAACATAGGACATGAAGGTCTAAACCAATCGCCTATAAATGCCTTCAAAGTGCTGATTGTTAAGCAGTGCATTTTTGACATCACGTCAGTGCGTCTCCGGCATAATGAATATTTACGTAGCGGTCCGTGTTATTTAGTTTTTACTTTGAATTATCACGTTTAAAAGATTCGTTTGTGAAGTGGTGTTTGAATGTTGCAGATATCGTGCCTCCTCGCCTTGACGGCATCTGTTGCGGCTGACGGATTAGGAGGAGGACTTGTATATGCACCAGGTCATGCTTCAGTAGATTATTATGTGAGTTTAATGCATATACCATAGTTTACAATCACTATTCCTTAAAGTTATTCATTGTGTCCGTATTTTTTGTAGGCATATCCCAGATACGCCTTTGAGTACGCAGTGAAAGACCCTCACACGGGTGACAACAAGGCGCAATGGGAGAAGAGAGACGGAGACGTAGTTAAAGGTAACAAAAAAAAAATATATATATATAAAAATAAAATAAAATATAATTAAATTATATATGTATATTTATTTTGTATAAATGGTATTTTGTATTAGTAAATTATTTTGAACCTTTGTTTTTTCGTATTAATCTTTTATTTGTTTTTACTTTTTTATGCACCTGCCATGTTTTCTCTTCGCCACCCTAGGTTGACTGGTAGAGAATGCCTAAGGCATTAAGTCCGCCTATGTACTTTTATGTTGCATGAATTCTGAATAAATAAATAAATAACATATTAACCTAAAAGCTTTGATATACTTTTTGATTACAGAACTTTTTCATTGTCTTTTATTTCCAGGGGCTTACTCACTTGTGGAACCAGACGGCAGTATACGCATCGTAGAATATTGGGCAGATGACAAATCGGGTTTCAACGCAGTAGTGAAACGCATTGGACCTAACCTGCACCCAGTTTCAATACCCACATCCATCTACAAAGCACCAATTCCAGTATTGGGCCATGCATCGGCCATTGCCCCGATTACTGTGGGACCAGTTGGAAAGCTTGGGGGGTTAGCGGGGGCCCCCCTTATATCGGGACCAATCGTCGGTGGAGCCATATCTACTGCTAACCTTGTGAAACCAATATCGATAGCACCAATTGCTCCGATAGCACCAATCATCAAGACTCCAATTGCACCAATCGCGCCTATTGCATCATACGGACCAATAGCACCTATTGGCCCAATTTCTAAGCCATACACACCCATTGCGCCATTGCTACCATCATACTCTGGACTCCCAGGTCCTATTTACAAGGCTGGACCAGTTTATTCAGCACCTCTGCCTGTCTATAATCCTGGACCAATATACACAGCTCCTGTATCAGCGCCAATAATCAAGTCTGCACCAGTATTAGCTGGAGGATACGGAGGATATGGTGGACTTGCAGGAATTGGAGGACTTGGCGGTTACGGTGGGTTAAAGGGCGATGGTCTGATTGGAATAGGCGGATACGGCGGAATCAAAGGTGATGCTTTGGCCGGATATGGCGGATATGGCGGATACGCCGGATTGAAAGGAGATGGTCTTCTAGCAGGATATGGTGGATACGGGGGATTGAAAGGCGATGCTCTTGGGTATGGAGGACTCGGCTTGGGTGCAGGTTATGTTAAAGGTCCTATTGGTGGTCACGGAACGTTAGCTGACCTTGGCCATGGCTTATTAAACCCATGGGGCGCGGCTGGCGCCTACGGCAAACACTGATTTACTACTAATCTATCTCTGAACTGAAACAATCGTCTAAATGCCGCTGTCCATTACTTCCTTCTATTTCTTTGTCTTCACAAGTGAGCCCCTTGAGGAGAGCTTTAAAGTTGGATAAGTCAAGAAACTATTGTACATAAGATATTTCATATTTATGTTGTTAATTATAAGTCAGACTAGCACTATTAAAGCATATACCACCATGTGGTTGTATCGAGTTGTTTTATTGCCCTCAAATTACATAACCGAGTTATAGTTAACTTGCTCTTGCCCGTAGCTTCGCATGCGTACACAAAATATGTCATTCAGGAATAAAGCAGCTTTCTATTAGTGAAAAAAAAATGCAATCGGACCAGTACTTCCAGAGATTTTGTATTTTTATTATATTAGTGTAGATAATAATTCGTTATTTTCATGTGTTTATTTTTATACAATATTTTATACAAAATATCATAAACTACTAATAAGAAATGTCTTGCTGAAAATAACTTCAAAACTGGTTATTAAATGAAGCAACAATTAGCATTTCAAATATCGCTATGACGAAGGGTTACATGGTACTAGTAGAAACAACTCACTGACTTTTCGACGCGTCTTTTTCTGTTACTTGACCGTTTTCCATTTTACAAGATTTCAAAAGTTATTATAACTTATTTAAATATTGAATACATTTGATCTGAATTTTTGTATATTCGATTTATGATAGTTATTTTTATTTACTTATCACGGTACTCCTACGAATAGTTCGCAGAAACATTTGCAAAATCTACTAGCATTAATTATATTTTTAATTAATTGACTAACATTAAATTTATAATAAAAAAAAACACCCAATAAAGAATTATACATCAATAATGAAATGGTATAGAAAAAAAAATGAATAGGTATGTTAAATAATTTCATCGATTTTCGAGAATGCTTATGAAACGGAGCTAAGGTATCGGAAAAGATGTCAATGCTATTGGTGCGGGAGTGGCTTTCATTATACTTTTATATTATGTAAACTAGCGATCCCGACATATGTTGTTCTGCTCGAAAGATTCTTTACTTTAGAAAAAAAATTTTGAGAACCAGATTGCAGTTCCACCTACCGGGTTCAATTGCATTTTCAAACCATCCAAGGACCCACTCAAATATACGCATATTTCATCCAAATCGGTCAAGCCGTTTAGGAGGAGTTAGGTGACAAACATACGGACAGAAAAATTATGTATGTATAATAATTGAATCAAATATCTAACTCTGAATTAAAAGTTATAACCATTGTTTAACAGTAATTTGGTATCTTTACAAATTATATAATCTTAAATCAGAAAACCAACAATTAAACCCAACTAGTATCCGGCCAATTTGTAGTTTCCGCACAATTAGATAATAAGCACGGCTTTTCAAATAAATATTTTAGCTGATAATGTTTCATGCATGAATGAACATGTAATTTTTATTTCCCTGATCTTATGATTTCCTATGCATTAAATATTTAATGCATAGGAAATCATAAGATCAGTTGAACCATTGTAAAGTAAAGAAGTTCGCTCATTTGAATGTATTATTAACTTACTAATTTTATTGTCATGAGGAAAACCAAAAGATAAGAGAGATTTTGAAATTTGTACTATATTTAATGCACATGGTGAAAGAATGAGACGTGTCAATGAAAAACTACATGGGGGAATGGGTTTTAGAAGTCTGAACAAAGAGGGAGATACGCTGCTTAAATCTGCTACTGGATATGAGCTGGCAGAAGCTAACGCTTGGTTATAGAGAAGAGATGACCACATTAACAGATAAAAGTGGTAGCCACAAGAAATTCACTATTTTTTAGCTACGCGTAGTACTGCTGGGGTAAGATTCTTGGTCTTTTTTTTTATGGTGGGAAAAAATCATCCAATGACATCCCCCGCTCTTGGGCGAAGCGGGAGATAGTGTCAGACTCTTACTGACTAAAAGACTCACCCCGTTCCTTCTAGCCTTCATACCGGGGCTCGAGCGCCCTTTCGGATAACCATGGCCCTAGTAGGCTTCGACCCGGTTGGGTCCCTGCTGTTGCTGACAACTCCTTGAGGCGCGCGGGAACAGTGCGCGCCGTCGACGACTTGGGCTTGGTCCGGACAGTTACCAGACGGCCGGACAGCGAGCTACCCTTTGCTCACTGTCCGCAAACCCGCGCCTACGGTGGCCGGAAATCGGGATCAGAATCCCGCCGGCGGCGGCGGCGGCGAGAACGCCGTTGCCTGATGCGTTCGGCCTCCTCCTTTGCGAGCATTACTGCTTCGCAGAAGTCGGCGACCGCCTGCCACTCCTCCTCGCTCCGGACCATGGCCTCAACCAAGGCCCGGCGCGAGAGATCTCCGCCGCCGATCGCCCCCACGAGGGCACGGCGATGCTCCGCCCAAGCAGGGCACACCTCAACTGTGTGCTCCACCGTGTCCTCCGGGCATTCCGCACAGTGGCGACACCCAGGCGTCACTTCCGCACGAATCCGGTGCAGGAACATCCCGAACAAACCATGTCCGGTGAGGACCTGCGCCATACGGAAGGTAAGGAGTAGGACGCCGTGAGGTCTTTCCATCCACGCCTCAAAGAGGGGACTAGATTCTTGGTCTCATAGTAGACTTTTGGTAATGGTTTTAGTGTCGCTGCACATAAGCTACATGCCACAACCACAAACGCCGCCACGAGAAGCTAGAAGCGGCCACAAGCCACTTGTGGCCAGTGGCAGCTACTTTTTTAAATCATGTAGTATAATGGACTCTGTCGAAGAAGGTTTAAATGCGCTAGTGGCGTGTGACATCGTTTTGTATCGGCGTTTGGTCACTAAAATGCGGACCACAAGCGAGCAGCGGCGTTTTGTAGCATGTGGCGGCTTCTGGCGTCAACTCTGTGCGGCGAGTCCATATAAAATGTATGAAACCTACAGGAAATATGCCAGTGGCCGCGTTTTGTCGTTGTGGCCGGTGTGGAATTATTGTACAAAAAATGCAGAGAGCGAGTGGTGAACATAATGTCAGAGATGGGAGACATGAATGACCGAAGAATAAATGAAAGCCGGAATGAAATGGCCGAGTGTATTAGGTACGCCTAAATATCCTTCGTTATAAGCAACGAAGGATATTTTAAGGACAGATCAGAGGAACTTGCACAATAGATAGGAATAATAGCTGAAATCAAATCAATCGCTCTGATAGAATAGAATAAATTCCAAAAAAAAACAAAATAGTAACAATTTCACAGAAACTTAAATCTATGGGTACAATGGCGGACATTCAGGAAGAAGCTCCCTGGTTTATGCTGTTTGCCAGTGTAGCCTAGAGATCTAGAACAGATTAAAGTATGGCGGCAAAGACTGGAGAGTGTTGGCCTAGAATTGAACAATACTTGCTCTCGATTTCGGTAATTTTCCAGTCTGTGCCCTTACTTTTTTTTCGTAACGCCCATACCCATTTGCCCGTCTTTCAGTACCTCGGTTCGCATGTCTAATGTGGTAGGTTCTTAGGTTTCTGTAAATAATGTTAATTTTGAAGAGAGAGAAAACAATACTTTAAACAGTTTCACTACTACGTTAGACTGAACCGTATTATAGCAATGCTAATCAGCATTGCTATAACAGATTGGAGACATGCAAGGCTGACAGTGATGGCCATAAATCACTTAATTGGCTGTATTATGTATGTGTATCAATGTGAACACGATTGTTTTTTGTTAGTTAAGTTCACTGAAGAGTTTCGGAAAGGGTTCTGTCGGAGTTCTGGTATTCAAAAGTGTAGTGAGTAAGCCATGCCGAAAGTGTATGGATTTCTAGCAAAATATATTTAAGACAATTTGTTATAATGTAATACAGGAAAAGATTTAAATAAGTGTGCATTTTATAGGAGATCAATCAATTTTAATATTAATTTTACTGAAATAAATATTATTGAAGATTAAATATAAATTGTCCGTCATAAAGTGACATTAATTTTCGTATAATCAATACCCATATCGCGTGGGTCATAAGAAACTTACTAGTCTACTATCTTTAGGAGTCTGCTATATTGGATTAATAATGACGTCACTTAGCTAACCATGCATAGCCATGCCAAGCCATGTCTGCAAAATTTCAGCTCAATCGGCTAGAGGTAACTGTTTTAAAATTCATTTGCAAGATTTGACCTAAACAAACTAGCATACATACAAACATTGCAAGTTAAATAAAAATAACTACACATATTTTTTTTTTAATACTTTTTAATTTTTATTGACTTGATGATGGATCATCAAGTACGAGATAGCACTAATTTCGTCATTGCTTGAAACTTGTGCATATTTTCAAAGATAACCCTAAATTCTTTGCCAAATTTTGGAGCCGCTACGAAGACAGGTACACAATGAAAAAATCTTTACGCATTAACAACATTCTTTGCATACATTGGGTCACGTTTCATGTGAATTACGAACTAGTATGTAAAAACGGGTCGTACGACTTCTACCATCGGGGCACTTATAAAAGGACTGTGTTTATACTGGCAAATGAACACTCTCCATATCACTCGCTGACAATATGAATCGATTTTTAATGGTTAGTAATTATTTGCTGATATCATGTCTAAAAGTCGGTGAGGGAAACAGTTTAACGTCTTTTGTCGAGTAGTTCAGCACCGGATTTTTTTTTTAAGATTATTATATTAAACGGCGAATGCACGCTCAATTTTCCTCTCGCTAAATCGGTAGTCCTTACTCCTGGCCTAATCTAGACTTTCTCTTCACATCTGTTCTTTCTTATATTGTCATCCTAATTTTTCATCTTCCCTTCTATCTTTCTGTGCTTCCTATAACTGTATATCTACTCCAAACTCTGTACTCTGTGATCTACAATCATCATCATCATTTCAGCCAGCATCCACTGTTAGACATAGGCCTCCCCCAAGCGTTGCTACAACGACCGATCCTGTGCGTCTCGCATCCACCGCATTCTCGTGTCATCTACCATAAATATTTTAAATCTCAACCACTGCTTCGTGGTTTGACCTATATATTGATTTATTTAAAGCAGACCTTTGAGTTGCAGCAGAAATTCTTTCTGGCTGATGATATACATAGTTAGTTTAATTTCAAGTCCTTGACTTAAATGACTATCGTTTAACGAGTAGTGTATATAATTTCAGATAGCGTGCACACTCGCCGTAGTGATTGCTACTGCTTCCGCTGGTGCCGTAACTGTGGTTCCAGTCGTTGACAAAATCGTAAGTATACAACATTTCAATACAGACATGACGCAACTTTCGTCGCAACATTGTTTAATTCTGCGTTAAGACATGTGACATCTGGGGCCGCGTAGTCGATTAGGGACCATTTCCTCTCCTAGAGAGGAGGCCGGAGTTCCAGCCGTGGGAACATCACAAGGTCGATCATGCTTATGCAGCTTTAGCCATGCTTCTAACTTCCCATCTCTTTCGCTCCTGCTATGATGAATTGAAACGCAACGTAGCAAGCGTATGAAGTCTTTGGCAGTTAAGATTTTAAGGTTCAAAAATTTTGGGTAATGGTAGAAGTCATCAATGCTGTAACTTCTACCATTACCCAAAATTTTGCGCTAAAGCGGAACAAAACTAAAGAGATTTAAGATAAGATCAGAAATTTAAGATGTATGTTTGTATACAGACATTGTTTGAAAGCTATGGCTAGGGACTAAACTAAAAACGACTGATATCATTGTCATCTTCCAGCCCTTGTTCCGTATTATTAGGGGTCGGCACAACATGTTTTTTTGTTCTATTCTGTCCTGTCACCCGGCAGGCTATCAGCTACTGCCTTTTCTTTCATATAACTCCTCATACAATCCATGCATATTATATGTAACAGTGATTCCCTTCACATTACAGGATCATCCCCGCTACGCGTTTAACTACGCTGTCAGCGATCCACTAACAAAAGACAACAAAGCGCAATGGGAGACGAGAGACGGAGACGCCGTCAAAGGTTCCTACTCATTGGTCGAGCCTGACGGAACTCTGCGCGTCGTGGACTACGCAGCCAATGACCTCACAGGATTTAACGCAGTCGTCAAGAAAATCGGCCCGAATGTACATCCTCCTGTGTTACCAATAGCCCATCCTGTCGCTCCACTTACGTCCATAGTCGGTCCGGTGAGCTATGGTTTCGGCGCAGCACCCATTGTGGCGAATTTACCGAAACTAACGACTCTCGGACAGTGGAGTCTACCATGGGATCCTTTCACGCATTCCTACGGAGGATGGGTTCCGTTAGCAGGACCCTTGCTTAACAAGCCATACGTTACGATTTTCAGTAAGAAATATATTGACGGTAGAGTTCATAAGTGGACGACAGGACCTATACCGCTGTATGGAAGAACGCTAGTATTGAAGACAAAGCATTGAAGTTGTATTATGAAAGAATTTGTTGTATACATATAGCCTTGGTATATTCATTATTTTACCATCCTATCGGACGTCGTCCCATCGGACTATGAGAATAAAGGAACGTGGAGCGCATCTGTGTTTGCGCACACGCTTCAGTGCTATATATCTCCTATGTACTTGACTATAATCTTCTTGGATAATGGCCATCATTAGGATTATATTAGGATTGAGGATTATATTAGGATGGAGGATTATATTACTATATTGGTTGAGATGTAACTAACAAGTTAACTAATAGACTATATTACGGCTACATAATTTGCTAGGGTTGCGGTATTGATCGAAAGTATCACCGTGGCCTCGGAACGCAATGGTTAAAAAAACGTAAACAGATAGGTTGTAGTCAGAAAAAGTCATCATTTGATAACTTCCCACCTCAATAAAAAAAATAGTCAATGTCTAATATATTGTCATGTCAGGGTTGATGAAGTAGCCATATTACTGGAATTACATTGTCTTATAAACGTTTGATGTATTGATACCATTTTAGTCGGAATTGAGGCTAAAATATATATCTTGTATTCTAGTCTATAACTGCTTTGTAAATACAAACATGTTGTAAATATGTAAATAAAGGCATTTAAGTTTTTTTGTTCAATAATTTATTTTCTGCTATGCGTATGAAAACCAATTTTTTGCACTCATTTTTTTTCCTCTGTTATTATGAAACAAAATTACAGACTTACCCATTATGAACATAGTAAGAATGACTACCCATAATAAACCAAACCCTTTTTTTAACTATGACTATAAAATTAACAGATTTTATGATAGCGACGATAACGAACAGAGGCATTATTAAAAATATGTTATGGAAGTGGAACTTGATATGTAATTATACAATAAAAATAGACTTTAGTGTGAATAGAATAGAATAAAATAACATTTATTTGCATAAAAACACGGTATAAAAGATGTTACAAGGATTATATACAGAGCATACATGTTTTTGCTTAACATTATAAGCGTGCAAATTTTTGTGCATAGTGATAGTGAGAGCAGCATAGTCTTCTATCTTTTTTCATTCCTCATGTAATGAAATATGCCTAAACGTGGCACATTACTTTCAATTCTGTTAGCACAAGGTCTGCTTAATTTAGAACCAGATGGTGTTGTGACATAGTTGTGGAATATTAGTATTATTTAATTCTTGGCCAATTTGAAAATTGAATGGCCGGCCTAAAAATTTTCACTTAAAAATATATGGATAGCTTATGTGGGACACTTAGACACTCAGCAGCAATAAATGTGACCGAAATTATGGACGTGAACTTTCTAACAAACTAAAGCTATTATAATCCTATGTATCAGTAAAAATAGGAGCCAAGTAGCTTATTTAGCTAAACCAGCTACAGCTAAATAAGCTACAGCTAAATAAGCTACTTGGCTCCTATAGTGAATTAACTTAATTTTTTAATTGACTAGAATAGTTTATACCAGAGCGGATTTAACAGTTCCTCAGAAATGTGTAGTGTCATCTATGTCGCCACATTGGAACTATCCTGCATCGTGACGTGGTATCAGAGTTATCCACGCAATTAGAAAATATACAAACGTCCAAAATCAGTTATTGGGTCCAGACACAACACCCGTTTGATCGGAGAATCTTCCTTTTTAAACGGAAGTTTGCATCCTTATTTTTTTATAGTGGAAAAAAAATGGGAAATAATAATGGTTCCGAAAAACAATTTAATCTCCAGCGATCTGTGGCCGACTATTATTCTAATTAACTAGCGTTTTAATGAATTACCGAAAAAAAAACCCAAAATATTAACGAAAAAAAATATCCAATTTAACAACAAATAAGAGCATGTTCAAATTAGATTTTCTCCTAAAAAAAAAATGGATCTTCGAATAACAAAACTAAACTTCCGAATAGAATACTGAACCTCCGACAAAATTACTAAGTTACCGACAACAGAGGTTTGGTCAAAATAATCATATTTTTACAACTTGCATGAACTGTTTTAATTTCTATTGTTGGTTATCAAATTTATTTTTTAGCTCTCAATAATGATGAAAATACCTCAACTGTTCGGCCCGCGCGATGGGGTTCGGATCTACTATGTAACTACATTTTCATAATAAACTGAGTTTTGTTTAATCTTTGTTCTCGCTGACATTATAAAAGTTAGGAAATTTGTCGAATAATAATACAGTATAATATTCTAGGAAACCAAAGTCTACTTGGTTTTCGATTAAGGCATGAATAGGGTTATGTATCAAAATCCCGAAAGTTCATTATACCTATGGCTGAAATACAGACGTGCAAAACACCGAAATTCAAAATACCGAAAGGTTTAAATGCCGATAGTCGTTATATCCAAACACAAAATAACGATGTTCAAATGCCCGAAAGAACGAAATCCCGAATAGACGAAACAACTTGAACGTGGCGGTTGGTCATAGTTCTAACGTTACCTAACCTATTTCACCCAGTTCAAAGTGCAATCAAAATACAATCTACCTATGACTAGACTATTAGACAGTGGTAAACACATTTTTACGAGAGATTGTGGCTGAAATAGGTTAGGTTAGGTTAGAATTGTGACCAAAAGCGCGCGAGCGAGCGAAGCGAGCGGCGCCGCGCCAGCGGCCGGCGAGTGCTACTTCTCAAAATAAAACAAATCGGGACCTTAGGGCACCCCGACACGGACGATTCGGGATTTTGAATTTCGGGATTTTAAACTTCGGGATTTTAAACATTCGAACAAATGAACTTTCGGGATTTTAAACTTTCGACCATACGACCATTTGGCGTTTAAATTTTCGGGATTTCGTCCATCGGTAATTTAAAATTCGGGATTTTTATACGTACCCATGAATACGACTGTTTTAACTTTTTGACGCCTGAAATAGGTACCGATATCGAAGCATACCCGTGGTAAGTAAAATTCATGATATATGATGCAATTAAAAGTTATTGAGCCTTCCCTCCGGACCTCTGAGTAGATCAGACGTGTTTATTCGAAATTATTTTTTACTGTTAAATAAATAATTAATTTACCAAAATCTGATTTGAAAAATTCGTCATAAAAATTAGGAGTGCATAGACGGCAGGAGGTCTTCGCGTGCACCGCAGTTTACTACGAAACTACTACGTGCCCTGTGCCCGAGTGCGTGAGTCTCAATCAATTAACTAATTAACGACCCGCCCCGTGCGTAACTCCACACATCCACCTAATTCATACATCTTGAGAAACTAAAACTGTGTGCGTGCACTGTACGGCTCATATTGGCCTCAGACGTATCAGCGAAGACTTTCACACGGGGGTCCAGTTATACTGGACGGAAAGCGACTTTGTACTAAACCGTCGATAGCAACCAGTATAAGTTGAGCTCTACACACCAGTAATAAGTCCGTATGTGCTTGGCCTCTTATAAATTGCTGTTCGCCTGGTACCAAAGCTCAAATACAAAATAAAATGCCTATTGAACATTCGCCACCTCCACCACCGACTACGCCGACGACACCTACAGCCATGTTCAGTACACCACAACCACTTTATGCACCTCATTGCTCTTCGGAAACGAACTTAAATGTAAGCAGGGACTCTACTACCACCGATACTCCACCTGCGGTTACCCTCCGGAATGTCAAACGCAAACTCGAAGGAAAACAGAAAAGCAGCGCTTCTACTGTTATGACGGATCTGAGAGAAATGTTCGCGGAACTTAAGCAACAGCAAGAGGAAAATTACAACATGTTATGTTCTAAGATTGATAACATAGGGGATACGATTGATTTGATGGTCGAGAAATTAAGCAATTTGACCTCACGAGTTGAACACTTGGAATCTGAGCGCAAAGAAACTATGTCCTACATATCTACGTTAGAAACCAAAATTGAAAATTTTGAACAAAGCTCTAGATCAACATGTATAGAAATACGTAACATTCCGGTCCACAAAACTGAAACTAAATCTATGCTATTGAAAACTGTCATAGACACGAGTAAAATAATTAAATGTGAAGTAAACTCCTGTGAGATAAAAGATATATTTCGTGTAAAATCTAAAGACCCGGCCCACAAGACTATGATAGTCAATTTCACCACCGTTCTTCGTAAAGAGGAATTCTTAGAGAAGTTTCGTAAGCATAACTTGAATAGCTTCAAATTGACCACTGAACACCTCAAAATAAGTGGCCCGCCAAGACCAGTTTTTATTTCTGAAAATCTATCATCACGTAATAAAAGACTATTTTTCCTGGCGCGTGATGCGGCTACTACCAACAATTATAAATTCTGTTGGGTCAAACACGGCAAGATATTTATTCGTGAAAAAGAGGGATGCAAACATTTTCATGTGAGAACTGAAGCAGACCTTTGTAACATTACTAAGAAGACTACAATGTGACTAGCTCTATTTTTCATATTATGTTTAACGTTGTTGTTTGACTCCCAACGAGTTGTATATTTCTGTTTATGTCTTCATTATGTAGGCTCTAAGGGACAGTTGATCCTTTTTAAAATAGTTCTAATTTGCATGTTTTTAATTAATACTATGTTTTTATACTCCCCCACATTTCAAATCATACATATTTTATTATTATTACACTCTACACACACTCAAAACACACTCCTCTATTCACAACCTCTAAATCAAAAACATTTAATACAACATCGTAAGTTATTTCTGATAGACATACAATATTGTTCCATAAAAACAGATCTTCCATGTATCTACTATAAAGTTATGCTACGCCACAAAAGCACTAGAATATGTCAATGTTCATTAAATAATGTAAATGAATGTAATGCTGACCTTCTGGTCGCATATTACACGTGCCATATGTTTATACTATTGCCAAAAAATGGATGACATTAATTTTGTAAGTTCTGAGGTTGAAAATATTTCTGTGTCTAATAGCATTATTTGCACGCCAGAGGACAGTCACAATCATTTAATACAGACAACTGACACCCTCAAAATTCTACACATAAATATTAGAAGTATCAACGCTAACTTCGATCACTTATTAACATTTTTAAGCCGTATATCATTTACTTTTGACATCATTCTGTTATCTGAGTGCTGGTTGAGCAAATGCCCAAATATTCCTTCGATGCCGGGATATAACACACAGATCACGTCTTTCAAAAACCAAAATGATGGTGTAGTCGCTTATATCAGCACTGAGCTTGAGCATTCAGTAGAGTTTCCGGAGTTCGATGACGCAAACTGTATGATAATAAAATTGGCTGGCCAAGTGGCTCTTGTTGCTCTATATCGATCGCCATCATACAGAAACTTGGCACCTTTTTTCATAAGCCTTGATAATATTTTACATCAACTTTCAAAATATTCGACAGTTGCTCTTATGGGAGATATCAATATCAACATAGCCTCTCAAAATAGTGACTCTAACTGTGATGAATACTTAAATATTGCTGCCTCCCACACGTTACTGCCAGCTCACACATTCCCCACAAGATTGGCTAACTGCCTTGACCACATTCTACTAAAATCCTCGAATCCCGCCACCTCTCTGGTGCTGGACGGCCCCATTACTGACCATCACCCCGTTGTTCTTTTCTGCAAGCATTCTATCACTAGGTGCGCGCGGAAACAAACAATCTCGAAAACCAACATCCCTGGAGTTATCTCTGATATGGCAAATACAGATTTTTCCCCAATTCTTGAAATGAAGGACCCAAACATTGCTGCTGAAACTCTGGTTTCTCTGTTATCCTCTTCTGTGAAGGCACACACTTGCATGGGAAATATCCCGAGTAGAAAGCGTATAACTAAGCCCTGGATTACGCCCGGTCTTCTGAGATGTATACGCCATAGAGACAAACTGTTCAAAAAGCTTAAAAAATATCCTGAAAACGAAACCTATAAACTAATTTTTTCCCGCTATAGGAATTACTGCAATCAGCTGTTAAAAAAAGTTAAAAACGAATATGAAAGATCCGAGTTTCGGAAGGCTGTACGTAATCCAAAAGCAACTTGGCGCCTAATCAAACGAATTGGCAACCTGGATCAGAATAAGAATGCACCTACGGAACTAATTGAATGCCATGACGATCCCAGTTGTTCTTTGAATGAGGTCAATCAGTACTTTGCAAGTGTGGGTAAGAATCTAGCTTCCAAAATAACAAGGTCAGATTTTTATGCCTCATGCATCAGGAACAAGGACAAAATATCATCTACCTCTTTTACTCAATCTATGGTCTTGCTTGAAGTGAATGAAGGCGAGATTGAAGCGATTATCCTGAACCTTAAGGACAATTGTGCTATAGGACATGATGGTATATCGGCTGCTGTCATTAAGGCTTCTCGGCATCTGATTACCCCTGTTCTTACCCATATTTTTAACCTGTCCATGTCCTTGGGTATTTTCCCAGATGTTTTTAAGACAGCTGTTGTCCACCCAATATTCAAAGCGGGGGACAAAGGCAGTGTTTCAAATTACAGACCAATATCCGTACTGTCAACCCTATCAAAAATATTCGAAAAAATAATTAATTCAAGATTGATAAACTTTCTAAATCAAAATAAAGTCTTAGCTCAAAACCAGTATGGCTTTCGAGCTGGTAAGTCTACAGAAGATGCAGTATTGGAACTAACAGACACGATTACTTCTAACTTTAATAATAAACTAAAAACCGTTGGAACATTTTTAGACTTATCTAAAGCTTTCGACACTGTCTCTGTCCCGTTGCTACTTAAAAAGCTAGAAAATGTTGGTATTCGTGGCAATGTTTATGATATTTTCCACAGTTACTTGTCGAATCGTAGGCAGGCGGTAAAAATTGGTAGCCACCTAAGCACCGAGGTGGGATTGACCTTTGGCGTGCCTCAGGGCAGCGTGCTTGGGCCAAGCCTCTTCCTCATTTACGTGGATGAGCTGTGTCGACTATCCCTTCCAAACACCAAAGTTATCGCGTATGCTGACGACACAGTTCTCATAACTCAAGGCAAAAATTGGTCTGACGCTCTCAAAGCTGCGGAGCATGCTCTTGGGGTGGTCATGAAATGGCTCACTATTAACCTTCTCACACTTAACGTCAATAAAAGCAAATTTATCCCCTTTACTCCTGGTATTGGTAGCCAACCATTAACATCATTTAAAGTTATTGCACACACGTGTCTCAACAATAGTACTACTCCTTGTGACTGTGCCCCCGTTGAACGAGTAAATAATATTAAATACCTTGGCGTGTATATTGATAACCTCCTAAAGTGGAAAATTCAGGTAGACTCGATTGTAACGCGTGTGAGAAGGTTAATATATATTTTCAAAAAACTAAGATCGGTTGCAGATTTCGATTGCCTGATTACAGTCTATTTTGCGCTTGCTCAATCAGTTCTCGGATATTGCATAACTTCATGGGGAGGAGCTTTAAAAACTGCCATGTTGCGAGTAGAAAGGGCACAGAGAGCAGTGTTAAAAGTTATCGCAAATAAACCCATTAGATTCCCAACTCAAGACCTCTTTCAACTCTGCAAAGTCCTTACTGTTAGACAGCTCTTCATATTCAAAACAGTTGTCAGAAGACATGGACAGCTGTTCTACGATCCAAAATGTGCCACTGTATTGCGTCGTGCGGATAGAATCTGTGCTACAAAACGCTGCAGATCTGTAGCTGTAAGTTACAGTTTTAGACACATTAGCTCTAGGCTTTATAACAGAATAAATAAGGAAATAAATATATACCCTCTAACGAGGCATGTACTTAAAAATAAATTAACCGATTGGCTAACATCTAAAACTTACGATGAAACTGAAAAACTTGTTGAAATTTAATATCACAAAGTCATAATACATACACTCTCCAAACATACACCCTTACACACCCCATCCACTCCACACCTTCACTATACACTCACTACACACCACACACTAGTATAGGTTAGGATTTACTTATTTTACATAATTATTGTATATGATATGGAACTACTGCTATTCTTATGTTACTGGAGGTGGGCGCTGATAGCTGCGCCTCAGTTTCAAACTATTGCAGCTATCATCGTGCATAAATAAATTGTTGAATGTGTTTTTAGTTTCAAATAAAGATTATTATTATTATTATTATTATTATTGTTACAAGTACATTTTTATATTTTTTATAAGTTTCTGTATAGCCACTCAGAATAATATTTTCAGTATAATGTGACAGTTAAAATAGCACCACAATCTATGAAATATGAAAGGTAATTTATGAATTAATAGTAGGCATGTAAAGATAAAAATTACAAAGCAAAGTTTTCAGTAGAACGTAATTTATGCTGGTAGAAAAGTATTATATCAGTAGACAGTCATGTTTATTTTTCGAAGATTTCAGTATCTCATTCGGTCGTTTCGTCATTTTTATTCGGACAATAGTAGTCGGAAAGTTAGTATTTTAGGCAGTAGATTTAATATTTTAAGTAAGGACAATTCTTCTTTTTTTGTCGGAGCTTTTATTACTACCCAAAAAAAATCATCCAATGACAACTCCCGGTCTTGGGCAGAGCGGGAGATAGTGTCAGACTCAGAGGTTTGCATCCTGTTCCGCATAATTGAAAATGGAATCCGAAAATTTTAAAAAGCAACGCATTGCGTCGATCCCACACTGAGAAAAATGATACTCAATGTCATGATTCATTTATCATTTTTTTCTGCCATTGATGAAGCAACAAACAAATAAAAACAAACAAATAAATTCGAAGGCTGCATCTGTACTATATGTATAATGTATATATTTATAATAATATTATAAAGCTGAAGTTTTTTTTTAAAACCTATTTGCAAAAAATAAAGATCATTTCTCATTTATAGCTGAAGAGTTAGTTGGTTGAACGCGCTAATCTCAGGATCGACTGGTCCGATTTGATAATTTCTTATAGTGTTACATAGAAGCTCTGTAGTACTTAATGCAGAGCTGAAGTGGCTTTTTCTATCAATAACTGAAATTCTTTATTTTAGGCTTTTTTAATATCCAAACAAATCAGAGTCTACTAAGTACGAAAATCCGACCACTTTTTATAGAGTTCACTGACTGTCTAATTGAAAAGGAGATTTAGTCTTATTATACCTCGTCACATGAAGTACACAAAATATCTTCCATTTGTGATAGCACAATCAAATCAATTCTGAGACAGCAGACTTGAACTGATTGAATTCTTTTGTACAACACCGCAGCTCTGATACGCTGAGACCTAGTGGGGCCCGTCATTTGTTCTGATAACTTTGAAGCGGGTGTGGACCACGCCGGTTGTTGTTGGTGGCTCGTGTTATTGGGTCATTAAGTTCCCTTAAAATGGTTGAGCTGAGTGGGGCTAATGCACACGTCATGCTCTTGAACGGGTGCCGTCAGTTGAGACTGGTCATCTCTTAGCTGCCAGTGGCTTAATTCAGTTTCTATCTTTTATTTATTTTTATTTTATTATCTATATTGTACTCACATAATAGAAGCAACAAGAAATATGTATAATCAAGCATTATATGTAACACATATGATTTAAAAGAGTGTCCATGGAGTTTCTTACACGTTCTTCTCCATAGAGATCCACGCTTTGGAACGTGCAATTTAGCTTCACTTTTCTTGGACTGACCGACATTTGACTATTCAAAAGTGCCTGCAAATGGTCTATTTGAAATAAATTATTTTTGATTTTTTTTTATTTTGCCGTCGACCTAGGCTTGATCATTACCAGCAAGATTGCAGGCAGCAAGCAATGGGTAGCTCACCATTCACAATATTGTGACTACGGCGGCTCGCCGACCCCGAGGCCCAGGATGACTCCCAAAATCACCCCGAGCGTGTGCTACAGCGGCTGGGGTGTACGGATTTTCTCTCTCTCACGTTTTTCGCCACCTCCTTCGCTCGTATTACTATTTAGCAGTAGTGGGTGACTGCTTCTTATTCTTTCTCGCTCTGTACCAGGATGGACCGGATGCTTAAGCTCGCTGCGGACGATTGCCCCGACGAGGACTCGGGAGTGTTGCACCTATGCGGAGTAGCCTTCCACCGTATGTTTCATCGTATCCTCCGGACGATTTGCACAATAGCGACGCTCGAGCGGTTCCAGTTTCGGATTCTTCCCGCAGAATTCGAAACTGGAACCTCCTTAAAACAACCATGTTCAGTGAAGACTTGCATTAGGCGTAAAGTGAGAACGCTGTGGCGCCCCTCTAACCACCTCAATGGGGAATCATCGTCGCGACTGTGGCGTGCCCAAGTGTCACAGAACTAAACTTAAAATTAATGTTTTATCGTCCATGTCTAACAAGCAATCTCAAGTAGGTGTTCAAGTAGGCAAGTTGTAAATGATTTAGGATTCTAGGTATCGGTCTAACGACGGACATCGAACAATCGCGAACAAACAAGAAAACAATACATCATTCTAACACATAACAACCCCAATTAACTCATTAGTTAATCATATTATACGAGCCTAACTACTGGTTATGTATGAACTATTTTTATGAATACTAAATCAGGCAAAAAGTACTGAAACCGACCGGTCGAGAACAAGATGTTTGACAGAAACCGGGGCGCAGCCGGGTCGAATAATTAGTGTAGTATAAATAGGCATGTCGCAAATGACAAAATACAGTGCACTTCGTTTGCTCACTGAAATACCTTGTGAAACATGAACATGTATATCACGGTAATAGCTTCCTGTAATAAATGTCTTTTCTCTTCAAAAGGATTTTCTCTGAAGTAAAATTTGTTCCTTGGAGCCTTTTGGTAGAGAAATATATAAGGAAGCACTCGCAGTCTTTCAAATTCTTTTTTTATCTGTTTTTGTGTTGTTGTGTTATCCCAAAATACTACTTAATTACCATTTTGCAATTTTTTTATCATGGTACTGGGAAAAATAAATTATATCCTGTTGTGTTTTCAGGTCACCTGCCTGCTGGCTGTAGTTGCAGCGACTTCTGCGAACCCGCCCGTGGCGCTGTCATACGTTCCCATTGCCACCATTGATAAAATCGTAAGTTACACACAGCCTTGCCAGCCACATCTTGTACACTTCTTCATCTTGTTGACTTCATTGAAATACCATAATTTTAACCCATACAACGACAACGAGTCTCAATTTATCCATATAAATAATCCGTAGTATATAAATTATTATAATTATCGATCAAAGATGTTTTTTCCTCAGAATAACATAAAAAAATTGTTACAGCCAAATCCAAACTACGGATTCAACTACGCGGTAAACGACCCGCACACGGGCGACAACAAGGCACAGTGGGAGACCCGCAACGGCGATGTAGTCCGAGGAGCATACTCCCTGGTGGAACCTGATGGCAATGTCCGCCTCGTCGAGTACACCGCCGACTCTTTAACAGGCTTCAACGCCGTCGTCAAACGAACAGGCCCGAACGTGCATTCAGTTGCGTTGCCACTTGCCAAGCCAATCACACCAATAATTACCAGGCCACTTGCCCCTATTGGACATGGACCGATCGGCCCCATCGGACCACTTAATCTTGGACCTATTGGCCCAATTGAACTTGGACATGGCCCTATCGGAATTGGACATGGCCCTATCGGACTTGGACATGGCCCTATCGGACTTGGACATGGCCCTATCGGACTTGGACATGGCCCTATAGGACTTGGACATGGCCCTATCGCACCCATTGGGCTTGGACACGGACCCATCCCATTGGCTCCTATCGCCGAAATTGCGCCAGTTGCTGAAGTCCATCATCAACCAATCATAACTCCCGTGATCGACACGCCACCAATCATCGCGCCTGTGCCAACTTTCGACCTTCCCCTTATCTACCCGCTGCCCCCGTCTAGCCCGTGGGTACATCTGTCAGGTACTTCTTATGGAGGAAAGGGTAGAATCGTCCGTCGCTGGACCGCTGGACCTATCTCGCTAGATGGCAAGACGCTTACCATTAGAACGAAACATCATTAACCTAATCTTAGTTTAATTATTTTAACTTCTCCGTGTATAGGTAACCTATTTAGTTACTCACGGCGCTAGTGTGTTCTTGCATTTAATGCGTAGATGCAAAAATACACATAGGTCATATTAGAAGTTAAGTTTGAATGGTGTAATCCAAAGCAACGAAGTGTACCTGAATAAATAAATGTTTTACGAATCGAATTTGTTCTGTTTTTTTTTTTAACGTAATTGTCCATTCAAATCAGTCCATTCCTCTGTGCGTATACTAATACGCATAGAGGAATGGACTGAGCGTGCCATAAGTATGCGGACTGTAAAGTGAATACAGTTAGGAAAGTGAGAAAAACAAGATGTCTTTTCTAAAGGTTCACAAAACAGATAGGAGGAAGCTGACATTATAATGTCAGCTTTAGCACTTCAAGTTACAGAAAACTGACAGTTATTGACCACACAGTCGAGTTGAGTATTTTTATAGAGTACTCAATTTTATGACGGTATTGCTCAGTCCATTCCACTGAGTCAGTGGTGGGTAGTGCAGCGTAAAATGGGCTCATTTAGTTATGCGTGCCGAACATTCAATCACATGCATATTAACTGGTAATGTATGCGTTTTCATTACGTAACTTCGTAAATTGGTTAATTACTTGTATGCAGTGAAATAAAACATCTTTTCAGGAATTAGGTTCTAGACGCTGATTAACGGTTATGTAATAAAATAATTCCGACTATTTGTTTTAAAATGGTTACACTAAAACAGTTTTAAATCCATATTTTAACATCACAATTGTGAAAGTAACTCTAGTCTGTGTGTTACGTGTTAACAGATTTGGTTGAAACTTGGCATTTGGGTAGACCGTGTCCTGGGATAGAACATTTTAAAATAAAATTATTTATCATTTAAGTATACAAAATAATACAGGATTATCTATGTTACATAGCAACCAAAAACCACTAAGATTTTTAACTACTACAAATACTTTTTAAACCCAGGAGTGTTTCCTCTTGGGATAGTTTCGGATGCTTATGCTAGCGATGCTGCTGGCAGTAGCTAGTGATTTGTTGAGGCGTCATTGGAAAAACCATGGACAAATATTTAGTTATTATACAACCTTTCCACACTAAAAATCGCTAAGATTTCGTACAAAATCAATATGAAAACCAGTAGTATGAAATCCGAAACAGTTCTCCTCTGTACATTCGCCAGAGCTCATTAAACTATGGTCGATTACAACTTACCGGATTATTGTCTTCATCGACATCATACTCTTCCCTCTGCACCATCATCAGCTTTCCGCTGGCGTTGATCACCTGGAAGTAGGAACCACAAATGAAGAAGATACGTCAGAGACCGCTTATTTACAAAAATATCGGGAATTCTTCACATAATGCTTTTATGTTTTTTGGCATTGCGGTTTCTGAAGTTGGTTTTGACTACGTTTTTTTTTGTAGGTGGCATATCATAAAATAACTTCTCCCGTTTGGAGGAAAGTGAGAGGGAGTGTCAGACTGTTACTGACTAAAACCCATCCGTATTCCTTCAGTTGCCGCGGTAACTCTTTCGAACAATCCTGTAGTCCAGCAGATTTAGACACTGTCTTTTCTGGTAGCCTTCCCGACAAACACTAAGTACAAAATGTATAGCAATAACATTACTTGTTATGTTACTTGTCACATGAGCTCTCCACAGGTACTCTATGTACACTCCTAGCATGAATACACGCGTATCTATGTTACTTAAGGTAGCTTTCCGTTTGTTTACCGTCTTCCCTCACGCTACACCCAGAACGGGAGAAGATATTTGATGATTTCGTCTGTCAATAAAAAAGTTAACCTAACTAAAGGACTATCCTCTATCCATAATTCCTTACCAATGAATCAGGTTGTCGTTGTACGTGGACCAGCACTGCGGATGAGGTGCGGTGTCGATGCGGCGGGTCCTGCAGCCGACACAGTGACGCCGACACCACGCAGGCGGGGTGCGACAGGGCTGACACGTCCACCGCTTGCACGCACCGCATGTCTATGTTGCCGGCTACAAGGGAAATTGTTCTTCAGAAATATTTAACCCTCAAACACATTAGGGGATAAAATGTCCCACAATATGAATCGGAACGCTCAATTTACATATAAAAGTCAGAAACAGCGCCAACAAGGGACTTCATTTTGAGAGACAGATTCATGTCATCATCATCATCATCATCAGCCTTTTTAATGTTCCCACTGCTGGGACTCAGGCCTCCTCTCTAGGAGAGGGAATGGGCCGTAATCCACCACGCGGGCCCAGTGCGGGTTGGTGAATGTCACATGTCTTCGAATTTTTGGTTCTAGGACATGCCGGTTTCCTCACGATGTTTTCCTTCACCGTTTTGAGAGCAGTGGTGATGAAATAAATTACACAAAGTAATGCGCCTGGCTGGGTTCGAACCCGCGACCTACAACTCGTAAGTCGGGGCCATTACCACTCGGCCACCACTGCTCCTATTCATGTACTCTCCCGTAATCGCAAGAGCTCGAAAACCACATCTTATCGCTTCAAGTAGGAACATGACAGTACAACGTTGTCCAGTACCCAGCAACTGGCCTCCAGTATTTTACAACGCATTTATGTGACGCGGAACTTGTTGTTGGACAATTTCACAACGATGTGTGTCATGTTGTGGGACATTTATTCTTCTAGTGTATCTGAGGCTTTATCCAACAACAAAGGATAATAAAAAAAGTAGTCTAAGTTACTCCTTTTAACATCAGCTATCCGTCAGTGAAAATCTCATCAAAATTGGTCTAGTCATTTCGTAGATCAGCCGGAAGAAACAGGGAAATTTTTTTTTTTTTTTTTTAATCAAGATTTTATTTAGGGGCTTTTGTCCAGAAAGGATATGTTAGCCCCATCGTACCTTATAACAATTATTTCACATACTATATGTATCACTTAGACGCTTACATATATCGTAAATATTGATTATGACGAATCACTGCTGAGAGACCGGTAATATGCGACATAGTTTCCTGGCCGCCTCCGATTTCGGTTTTGATAATATGCTTTGAATTAGACCTACATCGAATCTATTCAATTTCAGTTCGTTCAGCAGTGAGTCGCGTTCATCTTTGTTTCGGGCACATTCCATCAGCAAGTGTTGTACATCTTCAATTTGATTACAAGTTGTACAATTAGGGGAATCAGTCTTCTTCATTAAGTATGCAAACTTTGCTGATGGATAGTGTCCGGATCTAAGTCTGAAGGCTAATTTTATATAGTTTCTACTTAATTTGGTATCATCAAACCAGGGTACACGAGGAAGCTCACCCTGTATGGTTTTATACCATATGCCCTAATCTACCGATTTACTTTCGAAATGTTTTTTCCAGTTACTAAAGCATATAGGAAGAAACAGGGAAATAAAAATTGCTTTTTTTCTTTTAGACATCAAATATACTTTCATAAAATGTTATTTTCTTTACTTTACATAACTTAAATTTTATTCATTTGAATGTATTGATGATTGGATACTGCCATGGGTCGTAATTTCCATAGTGACGAAAACTGCACAACATATACAAAACGCGTACGCCAATCGAGACGACCGAGCGCGTCGGTCTCCATACAGTTTTTTTCTGGCAACTAGACTTGTAGAGCTACATTAGATCCACGCCACGCGACGCGAAGCCACGTACAACTCACGTATGCGTCGGTCTAATGTAGTTCCCATTTTACTCACCGTTATCCACGCAGTTAAGCTCGTATATGGTGACGAGCGCGTCAGCCCCGAACACTACGAGCTGGTCGTCCAGTATGTCGAGCACGAACACTTGCGACTGAACGCGCACGATCTTCGCGAACTTGTTGTCGAGTTTAGCTTCACGAGGGTAGAAACGGATCTCATCGTGACCGTCCAAGATGCTGTAGCAGCCTGGGGAATGAGATAATCATACTAATATTATAAAGGCGAAAGTTTCTGGTTGTGTCCGTTTGTTACTTCTTCACGCTTAAACGGCTGAACGAATTTAGATTAAATTTAGCACACAGGTAGATCAAAATCATCTTCTTGCCTTTGTCCTGCTATTTGGGGTCGGTGCAACACTTATTTTTCTTTCATTCTGTCCTGTCATCTGTCACTGACTCCCTTTTCTTTCATATCACTTCTCACACAATCCATCCATCTTTTCTTTAACCTCCCTCTCCCTCTCCATACGTTTCCATGTATACTCATTTCTTTTAGTAACATGTATTTTAGACAAAAATTAGTGACGTAACAACAAATTTCGTTTTCAGATTTATCCCTATACTTGTGCTAAAAGACCTTGTTTTATGCCAAATTTCAGGATTTTGGGTCAACGGGAAGTACCCCATGAATTTTGATTTCCTCGAGAGTGACGAAATGTACGTTTTTGCCACATAAACGGAAGTATCTTTTTTTCTCATTAACTTACAAGTTTGATTTTTCAGAGTTCTCAGACCTGAGTATAGGGTTTTAATTTCAACGCGACACCACCAAGCGTTCCCAAGATAAAGGCTCTTTACAGTCAGACAGATAGAGACAAGAAAGTGATCTTATAAGGGGTTCCGTTTTTACTTTTGAGGTATGGAACCCTAAAAATATTTGGTTGAAATAGTGATAATGTTTTAGCTCACCTATAACAATGTACTCTCTCCACCACAGCATGCCACCTGCTACCACAAAGTCCTTCTCTTGTGCCTCGTTGCCGAACAGTTTCCATCTTCTCGATAGACAGTTGTAGTGTGCCAATCCAGTGCGACCAGCTACACATACGTTAACACCAGCCTCGTCTATTGCGCTGTACTGTGGGCAAACGAAAATATAAGGGTTTTTTTTTTGCTAATTTACTTAAAGGATAGAGCCTGTCCTCTCCACCCGCCAGGCCCTGGTACAAGAGCATGGTCCGGAGCGGGGAGAAATGGCAAGCGGTCGACTCCTTCTGCGAAACAATTATGCTAGCGAAGGAGGGGACCGCACGCGCGAGGGAACGGATTTCATGCTCCAGCTGCCAGGATCGCGACCCCAATTTCCAGTACGGTAGAGTCGTTAACGGCGAGTAGTGTTCCACGCGCGCCTCAAGGAGATGTCAACAAAACCGAAGGGGGGCCCTATCAGGGTTGAAGCCTACTGGGGCCATTGGTCTGCTTCTGAAAGGAAAGCCCACAAGGCAAAGAAGGAACATAGGAGTGGGTTTTAGTCAGTAAAAGTCTGACACGCCCTCGCGCTCCGCCCAAAAGCGGAAAAAATTATTGGATGATTTCCTAAATAAAAATAAAAAAATAAAAAATTATCCACCCGGATTCATTTCTTCTAAACTTACCCGTAATGGCCAATTCGTAGCGATATAAGTAGCCGGCAACGGCAACACGATCCATTGTTTCCTGCATTCATTATCATCAACAAACTCCCTGTAATTGGTACTGCTCTCGTATTCCAAATTGTGCTGGTCGGGTAGCCCGTTCTCTCCCTGGTAGAGCTCTGAAGAGGAGTCTATGATGGAGATCTTTGTTCGTTTCGTCAGGTTGTCTTCTAGATTGATGTAGAGTTTGTCGTCCGCTTGTAGGTAGAGATGTCTTTGGTTACTCTGTGAACATCGGAAAGTATAATCTACACTATCTACATATAATATAACATAATATAATATAAAGAGGTAAAGTTTGTTTTTTTATCTTTTTATGTTTTTTTGATTATAGGAGGTAATCTCTGGAAGTACAGTAGCCCGATGCACATAATCTAAACCGTAACGATATCGTAACGATTTAGTCGTTTAGACCATTTCCGTATTTACATCCATCAATCGAGTTTGAACGACACCGATTTTAAAGTGGTTTGGTCGAAAAAAAAATCTTGTGTTAAATTATCCTGGTAGAATACTTATTAATGTAACTGGAAATAAGTCGCCGATAGATCGTTTAGTTTCGAGCCAGTTGAGTTGTCGTTCTATCCAATCCCGATTAAGGAACACGTGAATACCGCTTTTGGATAGGACTTCGATCGAACGATTATAAAACTTCAACCATATTTGGCTTGTTTGATTTTACGTGAATCAGGCTACTGGTCCGATTACTAAAATTTTTACACCGATAGAAAGCCGCATTATTTCTGAGTGACATAGGCTATATTTTATGTGCACGGGCGATGCCAAGGGCAAAAGCTAGTTTAATATAAAAAACATTTAATCCAGACTATTTCCCATCGATACTGGTAGCTCAATATTTAACTTACCATACAGGGGTTGACGCTGAGTGGACTCTTGACAAAGTCCAGTTGTATTATGTTAGTGCTTGAATCTCCTTCTACCTTCACCATCCAAAGCTGATAACCTTCTGTCGCCCATTCCTAGAAACCGGAAAAAAAAATGTTTTTAGGGTCAGTTTTAAAATATCTGGAGAGTCAAGAAGTAGAAGATTACAATTTGTGTAAAGTAACTAACACTTTTGATTTCCGAAGCTTATCAAAAATAACCTCAAAAAATAAAAATGAAGGTTTTTAAAAAAAAAATCCATTAGTCATCATTTTTCAATTCCAAAAAGAGTTATGTTATTTGTGGTCATTTTATTTTTGCACAAGAACATCGATAGCCTGTAACCCTTTACATCGTTCGATTAAAAAAAAAACGTTGCTCCACACTAGAAGTTACTTCTGTATTCACAAACATGTAAACTGACATACGAAAGACAACCAGACCCGGAACAACTATCTGTAAGCCGCACACTCGTAATTCATGCGGGAATAGAACTCGCAAAACACGTACATCAATCCATACTTATATTATAAACGTGGCAATAACTCTTATATGTTAAAGTACTGAAACAATTTTAATAAAATTTGGTACGGAGAAAGTTTAAACTCTAAGGAAGGACAAGGTTGCATTTTATCTGGTTTCGACTTCGTGCTTGCAATATCCGACATTCACGCGGACAAAGCCGCTGACAGAAGCTAGTATTTCATCTATATACTTATAATAAATCTGTAGAAGTGAAAATTCTGTACATTGAAAATATCAAAAAAATAAATGGCAGGGGGTGTTACTAGACCGACACCGAACCCAAAATTTTTGTCTGTCTGTCTGTTTGTTCAGGCATCACGCAAAAACTACCGGTTCGATTACGATGAAACTTGGTATAATTATTCTTTAATATCCTGGGCACCACACTGGATACTTTTTATCCCGGAAAAATATATACAATAAAAAACAAACTTAATTTTGCGGTTTTTCCCAAGACCCGATTACTGTACCAACCGCAAATAATAAGTTTGTCGTAGGTTACGTCACCCGCAGTGGAGTTCACTAACCCCCCACAGAAAGGGGAACCGTGTTACCCCGAATTTAACGCGAGCGAAGCCGCGGGCAAAAGTTAGTAAGTCATAAATATGTGAGTGAGACTTACTAAGCTAGACACAACCAGTGGGTTCGACTTGCTGAGGTCCTGGTTGAGCCCGTAGTCCCAAGCGAGCGAGCACATGAGCAGCGCTCCGAACGTGCTCCACACGGACACGCCGCCCCTCTCCCAACTAACTGCCACTGCGCGCCCGTCTGCTGTCCATCTGGAAACATTTAATATTACATCTAGCTAATAATAATATTTATAAATGTTTTTTTTTTTCTATTAAAATATTTAAAAATATAACCGATATGTCAATAAATAAACGGAATAATAATAATGAGTGATGTCAGGCCACCAATTATATGTTTTAAAGCCCACCTCTCCATCGGTATGTGGCAGACATATCCAGCCCAGTCCCACATAAGCTGGGCAGACTTCTGAGCCACGTCAACGATCTGTTTTAGAGCGTAGTATAGTGTTTGGAATGCGATCCGTTAGTTTAATTCTTAGTAATGTCTGGTGTAAACTGTGTTCCTTCAAATTTTTGCATTCCAGAGACGCGGTATAACTCTTTCAAAGAAGCCCGCAGCTCTGGCAGGTATATTAAGTCAACTGGGCCCCGTTAATTTTGTTGACATCGGGCTTGATCTTTACCAAATGGCGAGCTACGCATTGCTCGCCATCACACGAGCTACCAAACGTTAAAAATTTGATAAAATGATAATGAAAACTGTTACTATTTACCTCATACATTTAACAGGTCCAGGATCGCCGGGGAAGTCTTTGGAACTGAGCACCATTGTATGTGACAGCTCCAGACCACCCGTAGCTTCGTCTATCGTGAATACATCCACTTGAGAACTGAAATGTTGAGAACATAATGTATCACCAACATTGCACACTTAGTTCGCAGTAAATGTTTTTAACTTTGACTTTGAATAATAAATTATATTTACAATCTATAGTGTATATAGCTTGCTACATATCAGGCTACAGTTATTATGAATTGCGAAATACCATAAAAATAGGAATCGAGGAAAGGACTAAATTACATTGCATACATTGAGGGCTAGCCCTTCGTTGGAAGTTTTCAGGAGAAAAATTAAGGAACATTTCCTGTCAACATGACCTAAAAATATGTATGTATATAAGTATTTATTTATTGTATATATTATGTATATGTATAGTGTGCGGTATATGTCTGTTTAGTATATTTTTGGTCTTATGTTAAATTCAATTTATATGTCTTTTTTTTTCCCCCTTTTGATGTAAATTTACAAGGTTCCTCAAACACAAAATTTCATTTTAAATCACATGGTTTGCTGTAAGAAAACCCAGTTGTGGGTTAAGCTCGCCTATGTACTCATATCTAATGTCCTGTTTGTTTTGTTTGTATTTTTTTTTTTTTGTGTACAATAAAGAATAAAGAATAAAGAAATTAGGGACCAATCTACAACATGTAGCTGGAATAATACACCGCCACCTATAACCTATGGAATAAGGACTTTAAAAGCAAGATAAGTTTACTAAAAGTTACTTCTACTCACTTTCTCCTGCCAATAGCAATTAATCTAAACTTATGGTTGACTCTTGCGCAAGTCGCGTCATCGATGCCGGGCGCCCAGATACCTTGAACAGCCTACAAATAAAAACATATTATTATTGTAATTTGCGAAGTTTTTACTCAGTTTCCTTTATGTAGAAAGATCAAGTGATGGATTTACTTTGACAAAGATTTATACTTCTTGTAGCACACAAATGGAGCACGCAAAAACACTGGTACTGATTGTTCCATTGGCACTGCCTACCACACAGAGGAACTGGCTAGGAATTTATTTTAATTGTGCCTATTAAGGAAAACTACAAGGAATAAAAAAAAATGGATTTGAATTTTATGAGGGACTCAATAACGTGCTTCAGGGTCTATATTATCACAACACTCGTTTTAAGATTTCTTACCATAAGATCTGTGTCCAATAATATCTGGGATTGTCAAAACATGTTTTATTAAAAGTTACATTATGTCAAATTGGTGTTTGAATTTAATGGAATGTTCACGCGTTATTGATTTGTTGTTAGGTTACATTTGTTGTAAAATTCGCTCAGCTAGAAACTCGCAATAAAATACCGTATTTCTGAGTGGCTGAAAAACTTTTGTTCGTTTAACAACGATTACAGTTTTACTTATGTGTAATGATGCTATTATTTCGAAATAACACGATTATTTATAAAGTTAAAGAAAAATAGGCATTATGTCTACTCACATTAGGATCAAACTTGAGATTAGGCGCTGTGAGATACGCAGCCCGTCCGTCATTGAGCGTTATCCCGAAACCACACACAAGGGGGGAGTATTCTATGTCGTTCACGTGCGTGTTATCTTCTAATATCGGTTCAGCTGAAAACATAAAATAAAATACTTGCCATAAAATATGCCAAGTATTAAACTCGCAATAGCAGAAAACAGAATTGGTAGTTGACTCAGACTTATTTTTTAAAACTATTCATAATTATAATCATAATAATTTATTTTGCAAACATGGGTAGAATACATAGGTGTTTTTATAACAGAGTCCTCCATATTTTGGCGTCATATTAGCATGAAAATTCGTATTAAAAAGTTTATCCAAAATCACAAATAGATATTTTTTTTTCCAAAATTAAGCATGTTAGAAACATTTTAAACCTGGTAGAAAGGGAAACTGTCAAGTAACAGAATAAGGATGCACATACTGAAATGTGACGTCACTACTATTAGGTTACGCGCGTACAAAAGAGATAGCGAGATATTTTCACACTCTTCCCCCCACTCTTCCTCAACCCAATATTTGAAATGCTAATTGCTGCTTTATTTAATAAATAATGTTGATGTTCTTTTCAGAAGAAAGAAGATCTTTTCAGTGTTAGTATGAACTATTGTACGAAAATAAACACAGGCAAATACCAAATTGTTTGGAAAAGGGAGTGATACCTTAGCCCTGCAGTGAGCCGAAGGCTGGTCAGATTGGTAGTGGCGAGAAAGCCAACTAATAAATAAATTTCGTCAAGAAATTAATTAAATCCGGAAATATCTGAGACTATATCGCCATATAGGAACTATCCTGCGTAGCGGTATTTTTTTTTAGGTGGGAAAATCATCCAATGACATCCCTCCGATTTTTCCGCACGATTAGAACATATACTACCGTCCGAATTCAACTATCGGCCAGTTGCCCGGACTAGATACAACACTCCTCCGGTCAGACGATTCTCCCTTTTCAACAGCTCTTTGCGAGACTTCTATACCCTGTTCCATATACATCTAAATTGCCCTTGGATTGAGTTATAGACTGTTGGACAAAGTAAACCGGTAAACCATAATAATACATTGAAACAAGTTTTATAATCACATTCGTTATACTAATACTACTGTATTTGAAAATAAAAAATGAATTTCTGTATTTTGGCCTCATATCTAGTGGTTTCTTTATTTGTTTTGTCTCTTTTGATTTCTATGTGTAAGTTGTGTTACTTTTTTTGGGGTACAATAAAGTCTATTCTATTCTATCAATTGCAGACACAATTCACAGATGCAAAAAATCTCAGGCCTAGAATATTGTAAGTGTATGAAGGCCAAACCATAATATAATTAATCTTTTCTTCGAAGTACTTTGTCGCCCATACTAAGGAAAGCCTTGAAAGCCAATTTGAAGGTTATAGTTGAGGTTAATGTGGATGACAAAAATCTGGAAGAAGAAGGAAGGAAGGAATGTTCGAACTACGGAATTTTTCGAAAGAATTTAACATTTAATTTTTAAGCTATTGCATAGCTTCTATCTCGGGCCTTGAGCGTGGAGACCGAATCCAGAAATTCCGTAACGAAAATAACCTAACACCCACTCATTTGTTTTTTGAACGTGGTGACCGATAAGAAAACAAATGAGTGAACAATCAATCAAAATTCAATTCAATGTGTGAAAGTGTAACTTTAATTAATATCAAAGAAAAAAAAACAAAGGAAAAAAAATACTGCATAAATAAAATAAATAAATAATTATAATTGCATAAGTTGATAAAAATGCTATGCAATAGCTTTACCGCGGCAGTCCCCGAGTGCCACACGTCTTTTTTTTTTGTGGATCTACAACGCAAAGGACAACTGTAGGACAAAGGTGGGCTTTAGTCAATAAAAGTCTAATACGCCCTTTCGCTCCAGCCTAGAGAGGAAGGAGTCATTTTATGACTTACAGCCTCAAAAAAGGAAGGCCTGTGTGGATTATGATATGACTAGAAATGAAGCGACTATTGAGATAGATAGATACACACCTACCACAGTTAACCCAAAGATTAAGAATGTTTTGTTACATTAAGTCCGCCTATGTGCCACTACACATCTGACATATGTGACACTTCACATCTTCAAAGAAGAAGATGTACAGTAGTGTGTGTGTATGTGTGTGTGTAGTGATGATGTGTAGTAGTACATAAAATTTAAATCAATAAAATGTCGAAACAGAACAAATATCACAAAACAAATCTCAGAACAGAGAACTTACCATGCCGTGTTAAAATATCAGGCGTGCGAACTAGAAAGAGAGCTATATAACTTATATAGCTCAATCCCTTTAACAGTTCAGTTTAGGTCGTCAAATGGATCGCGTTAAGAGCTCGTGGTAGGACCTCTGACAAACACAGTGATATCATTACCTTTAGAAACCTGTTGGTTAATTGAGAACGGTATTCGTCCTAAATCGAGACAGTAGTCCCGGTTCTGTGTGCCGTCCCATCGGTACCGCAGGAGGTGGGCTCGGGTGGTGCAGACGAGGATCTCCGTGCCTGATATACAGCACATACGAGTGATCTGACCGTCCCATACTAACACCTCTTTTAACTGGAACAAAGATAATAATAATAATAATATTTTTATTTGCAAAAAGTACACAATTACAGGTGACAGTTTAATTTAGGGTACAATTGGTGAGGTACAAAATACATGATCAATGACCCCTGTGCTAGGTAAACCTGTGTTACAGGGGTCATCCATCCGTCCATTGTGTAATAATAAGACTTAAATACGTAATGTGCACTTATATAAGAAAAAATAAATAAAAAAAAATAAACAGACTCGGTACAATTTGGGGGATTAGTAGGAGAAATACGCAATTAGTAAATTATTATCAAGTAAGGGAGATTTTTTGTGTCGTGTGTCATGTAGGTACATATGTGTATGTGAGAGCCTAACTGGTTAGGGATAAAAGAGAGATTAAATTACGATAAGTTACTTGTCAAATCTAACGGCTTGTTTACGACTTCGGTCTTAGCGACGAGCGAAGCGGCATGTAGGCGGGCGTCTCGTCACAGTCTCGTCGCGTGCTTCAAACATTTTCTCGCGGGGCGGCGAGCGGTTACAACAAAAGTATTGTTACCGCTCGCCGCCCTGCGCTTATCTTCCGCTCACAGCGGCAAGGTCGTGAACGGGCCGCAAATGAACATTTCAATAATAGGGTACCTATTTAAAAAAAAAATGCAAATCTATACTTCTAATAAATCTGTATCTGTGTTACTAGACCGACACTGAACTCAAAAATGTGATTAAAAAAATTTTTGTCTGTCTGTCTGTTTGTTCAGGCATCACGCAAAAACTACCGGTTCGATTACGATGAAACTTGGTATAATTATTCTTTAATATCCTGGGCACCACACTGGGTACTTTTTTATCCCGGAAAAGTATATACAATAAAAAACAAACTTAATTTTGCGGTTCGATCCCTAGACCCGATTACTGTAGCAACCTCAAATAATAAGTTACGTCACCCGCAGTGGAGTTCACTAAGGGGAGTTCACTAACCCCCCACAGAAAGGGGAACCGTGTTACCCCGAATTTAACACGAGCGAAGCCGCGGGCAAAAGCTAGTAAAAAGAATATTTCAAATCCGCCCCCTATATTGATTTGCTCAGAACCATAAGAAAGGAGACTGATGCTAGCGCTCTCAGTTTACATAACAAATCCGCAATATACACCGCTAAATTTTAATCGTTTTAATCCCGAGGAGGGTCGATCCGGTACATGAAAGACTATCGATTTGTAAAGATAAAATTAAAAAATAAAGTACCGTTTTTTCAAAACTCGTATTAATTTACGGATGTACGAAATTAATTTCTTTAAGAAAACGTCAGCTGAGCGAGTTCAATGACCTGTAGGTAGTTTGTACGCAACGCTGACTATTAACTGGCAAGTTAATGTACGTATAAATCAGAATATCTCATGCGCATAACCAACTACTAAACTACAATTAATAAAAAATTTGCGTATGCATATACCGTGAATAATGAACGGTAATTAAATCAGTATTTTTATCGTTGAGTAAGTAGGCCACATTTTGTTTTAAATATAAAGTACTTTCTGCTATCTATGCTCATGGGTTATGATATGAATATTCAACAAAACCCTCTCACTTGTCTATTGCGCACTATATAAACTCAAGCATGCTGGCCAATAAAATTGTCAATTGAACAAAAACTAAAATTATAATAGTGATGGCTCACATATAATTTTAGTTTGAGGGTTAGACATGTCTGCAGCATACCGATCGAATGATGGGCCCGTAAAACACAAAAATCGCGCCCAGAAATCACACGCTTGAGATCGATCAACGCGACAGACCAAGAAGAAGGTGGCGAGATGAGTAAGGGTCTAAACAGACGAACCGCATTTCAACTGCAATCCAACTGCAAATTGCAGTTTAAGTGCAGTTTGAATGCAGTTGACACGACTGCAATAGAACTGCCAAACCAAACCAAACGTGCGGTCCGATTGCAGTCGTGTGAACTGCACACCGACTGCATCCGAACTGCATCATACTCACCCGCCCGCACGCTCCGCCCTCCCGCGCATGCAATCGTACCGCACGTTTGGTTTGCAGTTCTATTGCAGTCGTGTCAACTGCATTCAAACTACACTTAAACTGCAATTTGCAGTTGGATTGCAGTTGAAATGCGGTCCGTCTGTTTAGACCCTTAGAGGTCTTCCTTAGGGTTAACATTGCGTCTGGCACCCATCGCGTGACTATGTGCGTGTGTCGTGTGCGGCATTTCCCATATCGGAAATCAGATTATTACCTGCGCAGTGTCGCTATTCAACCGTAACGGTGTGCATGTAGTCGTGTCGATGGAGAACATTAATGTATTATTACGTAGCAATACGGGCGCGGGGCAAGACTGCCCGCGACGCCTATATTCGGGCCTATATCCGGGAGCATAAAAGCTATGGATTGAGGCATTTTCCTTCAGTGGGTCAGTAAATGCTAGATGTATAATATCAATACGAGCCAGGTTATTTCGCCTTTTAGACGCCTTGGCGCTAGATGTGGCTTAGTCGAAACTCCCCGTACAACCCACAGGAGGAGTAAGTGGGCGGCCTATGACTGAGATAAAGTGCTCTACTTTTGGAGCCACAATTCTTTTATGTACAGTACAGCCGAAATATCTCGGCCGCTCCGAACTTCGCACAATTGGTTGCGCAGTAAGCCTGTTTAAGAATCATAATCATGACGAATGCGTATTCTGTATTATTTCGAATATGCACCTAACTTCAGACTGGTATATAATTTGACCATACTGTATCTTCTTGGATGCTGATGGCGCGATGATGGACAAACTTTGAACCAATATATTTCACGTTATAGATTTTGCAACTAGTCTTGGTTACAATTCATCAACAATCATTACATACTATTAAATCCAAACAGAAAAAAAATTACCAGAATAATTTTCAGCGACGGTATAACTTCTTTGACAAATAGCTCAGCTGAGTCACGTCTCAGACTAGCGGTGGGGGGGTCATACTGTTGGTACGCTGTCTGCTCGCTGTGGGCTTCAACATTGTACAGGATTAGATGGCCTTCTGATGTCTGGAATAGAGAAGATCATCCTTTAGGTTTTTTTTGACAGAAGCAAAAAATTTAAAGAGTACAAAAGTCTGACTGATGAATGGTTTTTCATTTCAATAACTTAGGCGAACATTACACGGTCATGCGAGCGTCAATCAATTCCATCAATCATGAATGGTGAATGATGGTTTTCGTCAATCAGTACTAAAAACCGTCATGCAACGCAATAGACGGTAAGTTTTTCGTAAGGGCCCTTTTCCTGTCACGCGTATTTTATCCCGCACGCGGGTCTCGTCCGCATGCGGGTGATAGCACGCACCGGACCACACGCAGGACAAATATTTCGTTTGTTGTTGCAGTGTTGTGCGTGTCGCCAGTGGGTAAACTTGCTTGCAATATATGCGGACTATGAGCATGCGTGCAACCCGCTTCACAGCAAAAACAACACTGAAGGCAGAAGATCACCGCGAAAAACATGTATCAAATGATAAGACGCGGGCAGTCTGCATGCGGACGAGAACCGCGTGCGGGCTAAAATACGCGTGACAGGAAAAAGGGCCCTAAATCAAGGTTATGACTGTGGCAGTCTTTTGTTCTTTGTTTGTTTACATTTTTCAATGTCATCAGATAATTTAAGACTTATATCAATTTAGTATATAATTTCAAGCTTGACTGTGGCTTCTCCTTTCTGAAGAAGTGCACTAAACAAAACCTTTGTATCTTTATAATTTTTTTGTGTACTATCCTTAATAAATAGAGTATTGTTGAGTTTACAAAAACATTTTTTGTAGTAAATTATATTTTTATTTATTTAGAAACTGTTGTATACTTAATATTATAATAAAATTGAATAAGTTGTCTGCAGGTGATTTTTCTTCACTTGTTTTTTTTTTTCACTGTTTTTGCTACATAACCCAATAAAACTTTTTACCAAAGTATGGTGTTTTAAAAATAAAGCAGACAAAATAACCCAGTTACGTAATCAACGTTATTGTAATTATTTGGCCATATTTGTCACTTACAGAGATGCATATCATAGACGAATCCGGTTTCCATTCCACTCCGACATTGACTCCGAGTCTCTGCAGAGATTCTGTACTCCTCTTGTGGTACACTATGGGGACAGTTGGCTGGAACAAAGACATTTAGACATTTCTGCTACCAATATACAAGTCTCTGATAAAGAGAACCTATTTTACTTTTTTTTTTTACAAAACTGCCCACAAAAAGGAGTGTTATTTTTTCTCCCATGGTGTTTTTTTTTAATTGATATAAACTAGTGCTTGACTGCGATCCTACTTGATGGTGATTAGTGATACAATCGTTGATGGTGATGAAATTCCTGTGCATGCCATTTTTTAAATTGATCTAGTCGTTTTTGAAATTATTCTTTACAAACAAATATACAAATCTTTCCTCTTAATAATATTAGATAAAATAGATAATTATAGATTTATTCAAGGGATCTAAAAAATCCAAAATTTATTGCTGCAACAACATCATAAAAACTTATAAAAAGAAGTAATTGTATGTCAGACTGGTATGTCTATTTTAAATATGTAGATATAAGGTACACTATTGCAGCGTGCTATGGGGACATCTTAATAAATGTATATATAATCGATGAAGCGGAAACAACATGGCGGCACAACTGTGAGCAGGTGTACACGGCACAATAGTGTACAGGTGTATACCAAGCATGATAATGACAAATATGCATCCGTGGACTTAGGCTATGCAGTGTATTGGTTTGGGTTTATGGATGCTTAGTAAGCTTCATATTTACATACATTGTTGATTATTTACTATTCACAATGAAACAAACATTGTACAGTGTGCAATAGCAAATGTGACAAGATAACATGTGTGAAATATAAACTATAGTTTCCTAAATATATAATAAGGAGAATTCGTAAAACTGTAGTATGTTGTGGGTCATAGGATAATACATGAAAAAGAAAATTTTACACATTTTGTACATAATTTATTTGCCATAAAATACTAAAAAAATATTTATAACCAATTAGTGCTAAGTAATGACAATTTTATTTGAAAATAATTTAGGTATCATTTCTCAATTTTGAATTTTATCTTACAAAATTCTGAAAATCAGTCTTGTAGTTGATAACTTGTACAAATGACTCTTTTGATATTAATGATAAGCATTACTAATATGCTTATAACATCTTTAACTAATATTGTAAAGATCTTTATTGTTGTTTATAATGAACTAACTCAAAAACCACTGGACCAATTTTTAAAATTCTTTCACCAGAATCAAGGTTGCAGCACAGGCTTGCGAGCGAAGTCACTGGCAGGGGTCAGTTATTTATACTAGCAATCTACGTACCTATGTAACTTTGGGAAATATTGAAGCTTTTTTATGTGACCCATTATTTTTGTAGCCCAGTCTAGCTAATGTCAGGTCTATGAAATATTCACCAATTCAAAAGTATAGGAAAACCAAAGATGTTGCAGCACATGACCAATGCAGTTATGTATAAAAATATATTGGAGATGTTTTACATTGATAACAAAAGATATGACTGCCAGATAAAGACATTACAATGATTTCTAATTTTCTAATCTTACAAAATCGCTAATGACAACAGATTGTTATGACAACAAAGTAAAGTTAATTCAATTGTGAATTCCAGTAAATATACTGTGATCATAGCTGGTCGGAATACATGTAGTTTGTCAATATGACCTCAATGGTAACACTATAATAAACATACCTTACAAAACCACACTGCGAGACAGTCATCGCTCAGTGATGCAAACAATATCTTGTCTCTATTGGAAACAATTTGTTTTATAATTTGATTATCTGGACCTAGATTTTTCAGAACTTTGGGCCATCCTATTGGAAAGTACATTTTGATTGTAAAACATTTGCCACTTTTGTGAGAAATATAGTGAAACACTAGACACCGCAATGAAATTGTAGCACTATTTTCCGATGTAAACTAAGAAGTTCTGATATGATTTGATATAATATTACTTCAAAAAGCTTGAGCTTCGCAAAAACGTCAACACAATTTTTTTTCGCCACTAATAATGTAATGTCACAAGATGACACAATAGTCGTGAAGTAATGTTTTTCGTTCGGTAATCATTCAATTTTGAGCACTGACCTCTATATAATAAATGGTAAAATGAAAACTTCAAAAAAAAAATATCATAACTTCTAATATGAAACAACAAAAAAAAAATGTGTTTGATTATTTTATTAGATTACCCAAGTCGGTTGACTTTTTAGACCAGTGTTTTAGACAGACTCTAGAGCTAGCACAAGATAAGTTGGCGCATGGCCGAAATTGGAAACTAATCGTTTGACGTTTATGCCATGTGTCAGGAGAATGTGTTGTGTCAAAAGTCAAAAAAAGTCAAGTCAAATCATTTATTTCAAATAGACCATTTACAGGCACTTTTGAATAGTCAAATGTCGGTCAGTCCAAGAAAAGTGAAGCTAAATTGCACGTTCCAAAGAGTAGGTCTCTATGGAGACGAACGTGCAAGAAACTCCATGGACACTCTTTTAAATCATATTATGTGTTACATATAATGCTTGGTTACATATTACTTGTTGCTTCTATCATGTGAGCACAATGTCTATAATGAAATAAAAATGTAAAATAATTAAAAGATAGAAACTGAATTAAGCCACTGGCAGCTAAGAGATGACCAGTCCCATCTGACGGCACCCGTTCACGAGCATGACGCGTGCATCAGCCCCACTCAGCTCAACCATTTTGAAGGGAACTGAACGACCCAATAACACGTGCCACCAACAGCGAGACATTTGAGTGAGCATGACAAACTCTCAACTGCCATGCTCGTAATGTCAAAAAAAAAAAAGTTGTAACCTAATAAAAATGCTCCATGGTGCTTCACATTCACAAACTTGAAAAAAGTGCTTCTACATTATACAATGCAATTGTCTTTCAAATTAAAAAATAATAATATTAGTTTCCAACTAATCAACTAATTAGTACGCCCTAGTGGTAGTGGAGCTGGACCAGCATTGAGCCAAGCATTTTTATCTTGAGTGTTTGGTTGTGTTCCGTTTTCTAAAGTAAATAGTCGTCATTTTTATACCAAAAGTGATTAAAAGTGCTAGTAGGGATATTATCTTGAAAGTCAAACGTTTTTGTGAAGAGAAATGAGAAAATTAAATTAGACCCATTTGTCAAATAATTTTACGGGTTACCATCACAATAAAATTTCCCTAAATATGCGTACCCGAGCGGTACCTAGCAAGTCAACAAAGTTTGTTGAAAATGGACTGCTATATATGTGCTTAAATCTTAAACAAGGGACTATCATGACGATAGGAATTCTGCAAACTTCATCCATGAAAGAATAAATATCCATTAAATGATTTACAAATTTTTCAAGATTTTTTTCTAAATTAAATTACATAAGCAAATAAAAATAACCTATACTCAATTTGTTTAGGGTTTAGGTATTAGCTGAAAATCTTGACTTGCTTCTGTACCTACAAAATGCGTTTTTTTTTTTTTGATAAATTACAAAAAATATTGATAACTACATTTTCTAGTAATCTATATTTTTAGAAACTTGAATGTATTATATTAAATGTTATTATTATTTTTATATTTTTTTTTAATATACCTCTTTTACAAGACATATCAAAAGTGTTACTTTCTTTTTAATGGGTACTATAAATGAAGTATATCTAATAAATTCTTTAAATTACACAGTGTTATGAAAGAGATTTTTTTATCAAATTAAGCAAAATAGATTTGTCAGGCTGGCAACATTAAGGACGCCCCCAGCTATGCGCCAAGTTATCTTGCTCCCGCTCTAGCTCTTATATTTTGTGACTATTAAAGGGTATGGCCCACCGGCCGACAGTGAACAATATATTCAGAGACAACTTAATTTTATAGTTTTTGAAATAATAAACTTAATACAGCTATTACAGGTTTAACTAAAAGTTGGAAGAAATGAGTTAAATCAGTTTTAATTGTAACACTATTTTATAGTTACATTCAAAATGGCTAGTGTTGGGATTTTATCCGATTAAATACTCAAAATGAATAAATACTCAATAAATACTCGTTTTTAATCGAGTATTTATCCAATAAAAACGAGTATTTATTGAGTATTTATTCATTTTGAGTATTTAATCGGATAAAATCCCAACACTAAAAATGGCGGATATAACACAGCTAGTGTTGGGATTTTATCCGATTAAATACTCAAAATGATTAAATAATCAATAAATACTCGTTTTTATTGGATAAATACTCGATTAAAAACGAGTATTTATTGAGTATTTATTCATTTTGTGTATTTAATCGGATAAAATCCCAACACTAAACACAGCAAATTAAAATTATACCAGATTATTTAATTTGTAAAAGAAAACATTTTTTTTTTTATTCATTTGTTCACAATATCTGTTATGAATCATTTTGCAAATAATTAAAACAACCATTGAACTTCACTCAACAAATCTCGTCAAAAACCCCCAAACATTTTAAACGACGCAATTGTTTGTTTTTTTTTTCAATAATATAAGCAAAATAATTTTGTTTGGTACGCATTTTTATCGATGAACCAAATACTTAATATTGGTATAATAATATAAACATATACATTTATTATTACACATTAACACATAAACATTTATTATTTCTCTAATCTCGTAATCTTTATTTTTCTGCCTGAAAGACATCGTATCCATGGTCAAAAAATATTTAAAAATAAAAACTTCAAAATGGTTGCAGGAATCATGGAAGCACCGAATTAATGAATATATTTATTGTTAAATAATAAATATCCGAACTTTTACTGACGTGATATTATTTTAATAATTATTTCTAGAAATTATTAAAATTTTTAATAAAATATATATGTAATATATATATAAAAAAAAAATTATCTTGTCCGCGATATTGAGAAACGTTCGGCCATATTTTGGCCAACCCTTCGGCCATATTTTGGTCGATTTCGCGATATGGGTTTAATCGCTTTTGTTTGACGCTTTCGGAACGCACGGAATATTTATTATGTCTAGTGATGGGCAAAGCACCGGGCTTATTCCCGGTGCTTTGATAAAAACCCAATAAACTCCCGAAAACACCCATAAACACACAAAAAAATAATGGGTTTTTATTTTGTTTTATGCAAATCCTATCAACAATAAAAAATAATAATAATAATCAAGTAATATTAAAAACAAGTTTTAAATGTGTTTTTTATATATTCTTATGATGTTGTGGATAATTTACGGAACCGTTACTTTATTTCTAGGGGACTGCAAAATGTTTATTAGGGGATAAAAAATATTTATAAAAAGTGGTATTGTTAAGTATCTCGTTTTGTCGATGAATTTAAAGTGAGAACGCCGTGCACGCAACACGCTCTAGGACTCGAACTTACACAAAAGAAAGAACTTCAGGGTTTTTTTTAAGCTATTGCATAGCTTCTATCGCGGGCCTTGAGCGTGGAGACCGAATCCAGAAATTCCGTAACGAAAATAACCTAACACCCCCCACTCATTTGTTTTTTGAGCGAGCGTGGTGACCGATAAGAAAACAAATGAGTTAACAATCAATCAAAATTCAATTCAATGTGTGAAAGTGTAAATTCGATTAATATCAAAGAAAAAAAAAACAAAGGAAAAAAAATACTGCATAAATAAAATAAATAAATAATTATAATTGCATAAGATGATAAAAATGCTATGCAATAGCTTTACCGCGGCAGTCCCCGAGTGCCACACGTCTTTTTTTTTATTATTGACAGGCTTGCGTTTGACCACTATCTCACTTGATGGTAAGTGATGATGTGGCCAAAGATGGAGCACGCTTGCCTGGAAGTAACCTATTCACTCTTGACTTAAAGACCCCAAGGTTGTAGCTACCAGGAAACACAGACTCCGGCAGCGAATTCCACTCCTTAGCTGTACCTACGCATAATGAATGTATTTCCGAAACGCTTTGTACGAATGGGTGGAATATCCAACATGTACCGATGGCGCAACGCCGTACGTCTAGTGGTCTAATGATGAAATGGACTTGGTGGAATTAAATTGTGCAATTTTAACGCACACAACTCGAAATGTAATCGATAGAAAACCATCAGGCCAGCAACTCTGCATCGATGCTCAAGATTTTGGAGCTTTGATTAGACAAGCGCATCATCACCGATGATCCTCTTGGCTCGCTTCTCAATCGACTCCAGAGCTTCAAGCTGATACTTTGCAGACCCATCCCAAAGATGAGAGCAGTACTCCATATACGATTGAACTTGCGCTTGATATAGGTTGAGGAGCTGTTCCGGCGTGATGTACCGCTCCACCTTAGCTAAGATTCCCAGTTTATTGGCAGCCTGTTGTGCTTTTGCCTCGATGTAAAAGCCAAAATTGAGGGTAGACGATAACGTTACTCCAAGAAGCTAAAGGCTGTCGATTATCGGCACGGTTACACCCCGGAAAGATGGAGCCGGGTAGAATTGGTTCCGTTTGACAGAAAAAAGACACGCCTAAGTGGTTTTAGCAGCATTGAACTTGACCAGGTTGGCATAGCCTCAATCGGATACTGCCTCCAAGGACAAGTTGAAGCGCTCAACCATAGCTTCTCGGAAATACTGGATTTATAACCCACTAGTACGTGCATCGGACACGTAACTCTCAGCAACAGTGCTATCGTCTGTATAGGTGTGTTGGGTAATCAGTAAGAGAAATGATACACGTCTTGATGTTAACTCCGTATAATTGCGACTCAATATAACTTACGAGGCGGGCGCAGCCGCCACTAAGCTGCGCTCTCAGCATAAAATGGATACTTACATATGTATATATTAATATGTGTCCCTACAGTCTGCATATCCAAAGATACCGAGCTTAAGTAGGTCGTTTATGTGTAACAAGAACATTATTCTAGAGAGCACAAATCCACGAGCCCCAGCATTAATATCCATTTGACCGGACGAGCAGCCATCAATAATTACTCGAATGGATCACCCTCTCAAGAAGTCTGCGATCCAGTCACGCAGACCAGTGGGCAGACCGAAGGTAGGAAGCTTAGCAATAAGGCTATCATGCCAGACCCTGTGGAAAGCCTTCGAGATATCAAGGGAGACTGCAAGTGCTTCCCCATACTTCTCGATGGCCTCACTCCAGATGTGAATGGCATACGCTAGAAGATCCCCAGTTGACCGATTTCGGCGAAAGCCGTATTGGCGATCACTGAGGATGTCATTAGAATAGCTTCCAGGTATGCCAGGAGCTTATTATTGATCACTCGTTCCATACACTTACAGAGAATGGTCGTCACCAAGATAGGTCTGTAATTAGCAGAGTCAGCCCTACTTCTTGGGTATGGATTGCACGCTAGCTTGCCTTCAAGCCATCGGTACATACTACGGTATGAAGTGTATCTACAATTTTAGCCAAGACTTAAATTTATTTAATGTAATAGCAGATTTGGCGAGTTAGTAGGTTAAAGAAAACGGGAGTGGGTGCTACATGGATGTTTACTTTGGTTTTGGCCATGTTCATTTTGAGTCCCACTCTTTCGGAAGCTCTACTAAGGTCATTGAGCATTGTACTGAGCTCCACCGTAGTCTCAGCCATGACTACTACGTCGCCGGCCAACCGAAGGTGAGTGATGTACTCGCCTAATATCCTGATAACCTAACCTTGAAGACATCCTCCATAGCGGCCGTGAACAGTTTCGGAGAAATGACGTCTCCCAGCCTCAGACCTCGCTGCAAAATGACAAGTTTCGATGTCTGGCTTTGAAGTCGGACTGACATGGTAGTGTTTTTGTACAAACACTTCAGCACTTCGATGGACCGATGGTCAATCTGGCACCGTTGGAGAGACTGCAGTACAGCCCAGGTCTCGACCGGATCAAAGGCTTTCTCGTATCCACAAAGGCTAAGCAGAGAGGCTGATTATACTCCTCAGTCTTCTGTTTAAACTGCGTATGTATTTGGTCCACGGTACTAAAGCCTTTTCGGAATCCGGAATGTTGGGGAGGCTGGAAGTAGTCGAACCTGCGCGCGAGACGGTTCGTGATGACTCTGGAAACGATGATAATCTGGGGTTGATAATATTGTTACACCGAAACTTGAACACGCCATATCTTCGATGATATATCCGAAAAAAAGTAACTTAAGTGTCATATTGAAATGTATTTTTAATCATATCATTTTTTATGTTTTTATTTTTCAAGACATTGTTTTGAATAAAAACATTTGAATACCTAATTATATCGGATATTGTCAAACTGTACTTATTTCTGGTTATGACGTCTCCTTCAGTCGCAAAGAATTAACAGTTGATGAAAGTGAAAGAAAAAAACGGTAAATGGTAGCTGGTATTGTAGCCTACTGTGCAGCTTACATTTGGTCAGGTTGAAAAAAAAGCATAATTTAAGTTTAAAAATAAAAAAAAAAAACAAAAATTTGGGTGTTTATCGGGTATTTTCTCCAAAACACCCGGTTTTTTCCCTCTTGGAAATAAACCCGGGTGGGTGGATTGCCTATCTCTAGATGGGTCACGTACGCAGCGACATCTGCGCTGAAGTTTCTGGTTTGCATAAACAACTCTATTGGGAGACCGTACGTTTGTTGCCAGTCTTCAGTCTTATCTAAAGAAAAAGGCACAGGAACTTTAATTTTTTGTTTTGGCAACACTGTGTTTTAGCAATCCGATGCTAACAACAGAATTTACGAAAAATCTGCTTTTTCTTGAATATTATGAAAATAATTGTGATTGTAACGGGATATTTCTTTATTTGCCGTATAAATAAGTAATATGTAACTATTGAGGCGGTTGAAGATACCTTATTCCAACAACATGACTGAGAATACGGAGTCCCAGGCGAACAACCTCTGTTTAACTGAGGATGCATTTGATCAGTTCCAAGCCGTTTCAATGTATCAGGAAGAGGAATACATCACTCTGCCTGCAGTAGCATCAGTGCAGCCCAAGGAACCAGACCCCGGCGACTTAAGTCATTTCAGTTATGATAATGAGGTAGTAGTAAGTACCGAAAACGAAGTAAACAGCACTGTCAATGACAACACGGAAGAAAATGAAGAGATGCAGTCTGAGATGGAGCAAAAATCCTTCGATGATAATTCATACTTAGAAACAACTCCGAGTATAGATGATTTAGACCAAAACTGTGAACCTCAAAAAGTTACTAGAAGAGGTAGAAAAAAAAAACATGTGACTCAAAATGATACCAACAACATTACGATCCTCGGTTCAAAGGATAGTAATGACATTCAGGTAAATACTGAACAAGAATCCTCTCTCATAAGTAGCACTGTACCTCGTAGAAGAGGTAGGAAACCCAAGCCTAAACCTGTTCCACCAGAACCCATCATATCATCAGAGATTAATCAAGATAGTTTGAATATCTCTAGCTCTCGACTTAGTTCAGACCCGGAAACCTCTGATATAGTTGCTAGTGTTAAGAGAAGGCGTGGTAGGCCTCGAAAATCATTTCCTGATGACCTTAATAACTCTAAGCTATTTGACAAAGACCTCTCAAGTGAACTGAGTGGTTCTGACACGAACAGAATTGATGGTGTGATATCTACCCGTAAGAGGGGGAGACCAAAAAAAACACAACCTGCAGTAGATCCTCAGAATGAAGTAACAAATAACACAGTCGATTTATCAAATGACCTCATCAGTTTAGAAGATTTAAATGGTGCACAAGCCACACAAAGCAGCAAAGAGTTGGTAGAATTAGATATATCTAAAATAGAAAATAGAGACTTGGATAAGAAATTATTTAGTGACTCAGACAATGATGAGCTTGATGATGTTACTTTGAGTAAATTGAAGTCACATCCTGAAACATCTAAATCAGCAGATGAAAATCTTTTATCTGAAAATGACAAGGATCTAAACACGAAAAATGGCAGTTCCGAATATCCTAATGTATATTCCCCACCAATTAAGAAAAGAAACATCCGTAAAAAAGGCAGAGGTAAATTTAATAAAGTACAGCCACTAATTGCTGAGAAATATAACGTGGAAACTATTGACAAATCAGAGTCTATAGCAGAAAGTTTAGTATCCAAAAATGAAAGTTCTCATATAGATTCTGATGACAATGAAGAGTTGAGCTTGAGCCAATTAAAAGAAATTAATAGTAATTCAGCAAATACTGAAAATAATAACACAACCGTAGTAACTACTGAAAATTTAACTACTGAAAGTCAAGATGTTACAGTTAATACTGTTGAAAGCAGCAGTGATATTATTAAAACCCCAACAAAGCGCAATAGTAAAATGCCAGTTATGTCGGACTTTGAATATAATGTTGACAGTGTTATAGAGAAGGATGAAACCGAAAATGATGCAAATGCTGATAATGCATTACTTGTGGAAGACACTTCTAAAAGACCTATCCGTAGAAAAGTTGCCAAATTGCAATACCAAGAAGAGTCAGATGAGGATCCTTTTGCCAATGTTGAGTTATCAGATGATGATGAACCGAGAAGAAAAGGTAAAAAATATTATTCTGATGACGAATATGTACCTGGCAGAAGAGGTAATAAAGATATAGATTCTACTGATAGTGAAATATCAGTAGGTGGTGTGGTTAATGATTTATTACCAAAAAGGAAAAAGTTACGAAAAAAATCAGAAAATCAGTCTCCACAGAAAAAAGGAAAAGTTCCTGTTCCGCCAGCCCAGAATCTGGAGAGTGATGACATAGAAGTATGTTTACAACCTTCTACAGTAACAAAACCAACTGATGAGACAGAATCGGACAAGTCGAAACTCTGGGGTTGTAGCAATGAGTTTGAAAACTTCCTTGCCAAAAAGATTCAAGGCACCAATTTAAAAATTAAAAAAGTGTCAGCAACTGCACCCACTGAAAGCAAAGCCCTTGAAATTCCTGTGTTAGATCCAGAAGCAAAGAAGACTTTTGAGATGTGTAGCCAAACAAGTATTATTCATACTGTGTCTACTGGTGTGCAAACCACTACACCTTACGATATCCCCATGAAAGAGAAAATTGCTTTAACAGCAGAACAGTCAGAAAAAGCTTGTTATTTCCTAAATAGTATTGTGAAGACAACTTCTGAGCTAGGTACATTGATGACACAAAAATCTGAGGACTTCATCAAAAAGAAAATAAACACTACACATGTTACTGACACTATGAAGATGGATTACTGTGTAAAAAAGTCATTCTTGTTATTTAAACTAGCTAAACATAATCTAATGCAAATGGAAGAGGATCTTGCAAAACAATATGAGGAATTTCTAGAAACTAATAATTTAACAGCATGTAGGGAACTTCCAAAACAAATAGCTACCTCGGCAAAACCAGTTAGTAGCGACAGTGATTGTGAAATTGTAGAAGAACCAATTAATACTTCTGTAAATAAAGCCAAGGCAAAACCAAAATTTAATCCAAAAACTGTGTTCCTCAACAAAGAACTTTCTATTAAGATAGCAAAGAAACCATCTGACGTCAACAAAAAACTTGATATTAAGGGGCGGCATACTGTATGGATTAATGACACAGTGATGGTAAAAAAAGTAAATAAGCCTACCCAGTCTTTTTTAGCCCAGGACAGCCGAAATAAAAAACCTCCAGATAATAAGATAACAACTAAAATGGTAAGTGATTTTTTTAAGAATTATTACCATCAAAAAGCAGTATCACTTTGTGCCCCTTTTACAACCACAGATTGGCTTAATGTGAGCAAAGAATGTGTGTGCAATTATTTTGTTGTTCAGCCAGTTTTATACAATAATAATACTGATGTGAATTATTCTGCGAATGCTGGAATTAGCACAGAAAACCATGCCAGTACCTCGGAGACAAACCATACTATAAAGCAAATACCTAACAAAACCATAGTAACAAGCCCAGAGACCCTTCTTAAAATGTGTTTTCGGATTGTGAAAAATCATATACATGATAAAAGACGTGTCAAGGAAGTTTTTCATCAAAATATACAAAATGAAATTGCAGATGGGAAACACCAGCCAATAACTTTATTCCGACAAAGCCTGAGGGTCCTGACTGGTACAGCTGTTACAACAAAGGAGAGGAGCCCAACACCCACAGTGAACATAATCCCTAAGGATGAATTAACTGTACCACCTCTGAAAATGCTCTGCCACAAAAGAATGGTGGTATTATTATCCATCTCAGACAAAAAAGATTGCAGAGAAGAACAAGAATTGGCAGAAACAAGGTGTAGTACATCAGAATCTAATTATTCAATTTCCACCTATTCTTCAAAATGTTCATCATCATCTAATAAGATTACACCTCTGAAAATGCTCTGCCACAAAAGAATGGTGGCATTATTATCCATCTTAGACAAAAAAGATTGCAGAGAAGAACAAGAAGTGGCAGAAACAAGGTGTAGTACATCAGAATCTAATTATTCAATTTCCACCTATTCTTCAAAATGTTCATCATCATCTATTAAGATTAAAGAAATCAAGTCACTCTTGTCCTTATGTGTCGAATTCATACAAAGAAAACAAGTTATTGAATCTAGTAATACAGTACATATACTAACACCAAAATCATTGAAAACCTCTGCTTTTGAACAAATCAAACATTTAATGTATGGAGATATGCATGTTCCCTTATTTGAAACTAATGAGTTCAATTTAGAACAACATAATGATGGAATTATGATTGAGGGCTTAACAATAAATAGTATAAATACATTATCTGAGGAAGCATTCTTGAATTTAGATCATTCACATGCGGATAACCCAGATAGCCCTGATTACCTAGATGGCTTTGATAATGATGACCATTATGAGCCAGAGTTTAATGAAACTGAAGAGGAGAATCCAACTGAAACTGAGAACAGTTGGGTATCACAAGTACAAATGGAGGAACCTAGGTCATGCTATAACACTAATAACACTGATGGCAATGTAGGAGAAGTGGTTTCAGTTGTTGCTCAAATCAAAATTGAACCTGAGGATGATTTGCCTGACAATCTAGAATCTCTTGCTCATGTGAAAATTGAACCAGTTCATGCACCTGATGAAATGACTGTTATACCAGAAGTCAAGCCCGAAGCTATAGACGTTTTGGGTTCTGCAACACCAGAACTCAACAGACAGAATAGTGGTAGTTACGATGTTGACACATTCGAACAGTTCGCCACTTCCAACAAAATTATGCGTGAAATGCTAGGCGACGATACCTATACTCAAAGTATCCAAAAAATACGCAGACAACATGAACCTGACTACGAAGAAGACGACATGAGCATGAGCCTCCTAGTCCCACAGACCTATGAACCTTTGACTATTGAAACTGCCAAAGGAAGCTTAATGGAAAGTAGTAGTTCTGGTGATGAGACTTCTAAAAATAAAAAGACTATAGGGAAAAGAAAACCTGATAAACGTAAGGTTAAACAGAAAAAAGTTGATCCAAAGACTGTTAACAAAGAAACACCAACACTAAGTAAAGATAAGCCTACTAATGAAGTTGCTAATTTGACTAAAAGAATGAGAGATAGAATCAGACAAGAAGAGAAAAAAGACGATTCTTCTGATTCAGAACCTGAAAATTTACCATTACGATTAAGAAGTAGGAAAGAACAAGAAAAGTCAAAAGCAGCACAAACTAGCAAAACTAAAGAAAGTGAGATACAATGTAATAACGTTGATTCTACTGATCAAGTTGACGATAGTGTGGGCAACTTCACTGGGTTTTCAGCTATTGATCAAAATGAAATAACCAATTACCAGAAATACATGCAGTTTGTTTACAATAAAATTATACCAGAAAAAGAAAATGAGATTGCCCAAATTAATAATAAGGCAGCTAAAGAAAAAGAGGTTCATGAAGAGCCATTAATTTCTAATGAACCTGTTGAATTGTTGGAGTGTCAACCTACTATGCCTATTTTTGATAATTCAACAAATGCAAGAAGATCGACCAGGAAGAGCAAATTAAAAGCAGAACTATCAAAAAAAGAAGAACTGTCAAAAAGAGAAGAAATATCAAAGAAAGAAGAACTATCAAAGAAAGAACTGTCAAAGAAAGAAGAAATATCAAAGAAAGAAGAACTATTAAAAAAAGAAGAAATATCAAAGAAAGAAGAACTATCAAAGAAAGATCTGTCAAAGAAAGAAGAACTATCAAAGAAGGAACTGTCAAAGAAAGAAGAACTATCAAAGAAAGAACTGTCAAAGAAAGAAGAGCTATCAAAGAAAGAAGAGCTATCAAAGAAAGAAGAAATATCAAAGAAAGAACTGTCAAAGAAAGAAGAACTATCAAAGAAAGAAGAAATATCAAAGAAAGAAGAACTATCAAAGAAAGAACTGTCAAAGAAAGAAGAACTATCAAAGAAAGAAGAACTATCAAAGAAAGAAGAACTATCAAAGAAAGAAATGTCAAAAAAAGCAGAAATATCAAAGAAATCAGAACTATCAAATAAAGTAGAAATGCCAATCAATGAAGAAACATTTAAGAAAGGAATTTCTGTAAAAAAAGAAGTAGATTTGAAAGAAACTATTGTAGACGAAACTCCTTCATTTGTAGAACGACATGGTTGGCACTGCTATCCAGTTAATGGAGAAGATGGAAAGCTTTACCAAAGTACTTGTATTGCTTTGGAAAAACTGCCTGAATCATTTGTTCAGACGTATTTTGAATATCAAGGCATTACAAGAAAAAATGTTGATGACGAGGAGATTGACAGGTATAGTAAAAAATTACAATTTGATTGCTTACTTTTAATTTTTTAAACAGCTTTTTAATTTTAATGTTTATGAAACTTTCAGGTTGACAAACTTAAATTCTTTGAATAGAACAGTTCAGTTGAACTTGTCTAAAAACAAAGTGAAGTCCAAGCGGGATGCTAAGGATGACCAAACTTCTGAAACGGGCAGTCGGGCTGAAAGTCCAACATATTCTGACCACTACGCCGAGCTGGAGCCTTCGGATGATGAGGGAGCCAACATTGATGATGAAGTTGCTCCGCCTGTTGTAAGTATTTAGTTATTGTGTTAAACTAGGTTTTTGAGACTGTTACGAAATATGCATGCAGTTTTTTTATTTGTTTAATTAGGTTAGCTCTGGTAAACAAATATGAAAAAAAAAAAAAAATGCTAATAATTTTCATGAAAAACGAAGATCAAAGTCAAAACATTTATTGCGAACTAAGTGTTGTTGTCATAAATCATGTCAGTACTTTTGACTTAGCAGCTTTTTACAAGCTAAACTTAACAAAGCTAAGCTTTTATAAAGCTTCAAAGCTGCAATTATAAAAAAGAAAGCCGACATGCTCTTTGACTTCAAAAGCCATGACACAGGTATGGCCGCCATAGAAAACGGCGTCTTAACGCGAGAGACAGATATATTTGTTTTTAAAATTGTTATATCTTGTTTAATTTCCTACCAATTTAAATACTTTTTTCACAGTTAATACGGTATTTTTGTGTATTTATTGATAAACTGCTTTAATTGCATACTTATTCCCTTTTACATATGTAGATGAGTCTCATGTGTGGGACGTTAATAAATTTTAATGAAAAAAAAACAGTGGGTGGTGAACCCTTTATGCCCCTGTATGGCAGCATCCTGTTAGACTATGAGCTGATCCCAACATTGTTGAGATATGTAAATGTCTAAGCTGGTTGATTGTAATCTATTGGGAATCAGCAAGGATGTGATGGTTATTTCACTGTTCATCTCTAAGGTACCAGTGGTTTATTTTAATTTCTAAAGGCCAATGCAAAATATTGCCATGATTTACCTTTTTTCTTTTCGCCAGAAATGAAACCTAGGTTAAAGTTAGAGGACAATACGAGGATTCAATAGCAAAAAGAATCAGGCCTTTAAACCATAACCGAACGAATATATCTATAGAAGCATAGGAAGCATTGCTTGTACTTTTTTTGTCAGGCGTTACCTATAGGCTCGCGTTTGACCACTATCTCACCCGATGGTAAGCGATGATGTGGCCGACGATGGAACACGGTTGCCTAGAAGCAATCTATTCACTCTTGACTTAAAGACCCCTAGGTTATAGCTATCAGGAAACACAGACTCCAGCAGGGAATATATTATAATTAAGATGATTCGAGGACTCGAGTTCTTTGCTACACTAGACGCCCCCTTACCAAACTCAGTGATAAATGCGGAGGCGAGGGACGCAGAATAACTCATTAGAGAAACCATATAGTATATTTAACAATGGGAAAATTAAAATATCAGACACGGAGTATTTTTATTTAAGAAAAATAAAAATAACACCTGATAAAAAACAATAGCGATCTACTAAATAGTCTCTAACTTCGTTTGGTTGTTTGGTAGACATAATTATTTTTGCTATTGATTTCTTATACCGTCCTTTAAGTTACGGCCTAGGTTTCACTATTGGCGAAAAGAAAAACAAAAAACATGCCACCTATGTATGGCAAAAGTTTTATTCCCCTTTAGAATTTGTTTTGTTTTTACAAACGTGTAACAGAGATAATTCGTAAATTATGTTTTACAAATTATCTCTTCGTTATTAAAAAGAGTGTCCATGAGTTTCTTGCATTTTCTTCTCCATAAAGTGTGCAATTTGGATCATTTTTCTGACTGCCTTTACTATACCTTTTTTGTCCTATGATGAGTTCCCTGACAGTTCATTTTTTTCCGTGGCACGCATACTACTTTAGATTACTAAAAAATAAACTGGCAAAAAAAATAAAAATGAAATGATAAAAAAAATATTGTCTTTCGTAAATTAATAAGTAAATTATTGTGGTTATAATTAACTGTTAATAAATTAAGTAAATAAAATAAAAAAGTATAGAACTTAAAAATGTGTAATGCCTTAAACGGAACTTCTGCCAATAGAGATTGACACTACTCGACGACACACTAATCGACAAAATCGGAGCGGCCATCTTGTAATCGCATGTAACGGCAGAAAATTGGAAAAAAGTAATAGAAAAAACTCAAAAAACTATAACAGAGGACTGGAATAAATATATCCGGATCGACCGAATTAGGGCCAATAATTAATCATCGCGGTTAGTTGGAAAAGATTCCGATTCCGATATGGATACGAGTTCAAATCAAGAGTCAAGTTCTAACAGTGAATAATGAATAAATTATTATTTTATACAGACTGCATTTTATTTACCACTAGCCGTCCCCCGCGGTTCCGCCCGCGTTATTTCAGATTTTTAGTTTTGTCAGGTTTTTTGGTTTACTGTAAAATTTCTTTAAAATCCGTATAGAGTAAGATCCCAGGACCGCCAGACATCACGTATTTTCTGACAAACGAAATGTGGACAATTGAATGCTGAAAATTATGTAACTTCACGTATTTTCTCAAAGCTGATTTTTACGTATTTTGTAAGCAATATCTTTAAAATCAAGTCGCCAATACTCCCAGACACATTCCGTCGGCCATATTGCTTAACAGACGGCCGACGAATGTGTCTGGGAGTATTGGTGACTTGATTTTAAAGATGTTGCCTACAACAGACGTAAAAATCAGCCTTGAAAAAATACGCGAAGTTACATTATTTTTTTGGGAGCTTTAAAGCGTCTGTTAAACAATACGGCCGACGGAATGTGTTTGGGAGTATTGGCAACTTGATTTTAAAGATATTGCCTACAAAATACGTAAAAATCAGCTTTGAGAATTTACGTGAGGTAAGTAATAATTTTATGTACCTTGATTACCTGATACCTGATAATTGGCCGTCTAAGCAAGCTAGCAGGTAGGCATGCGTTCTTAGTACATACTAATAGTACTCAATTGTTCACATTTCGTTCGTCAGAAAATACATGACGTCTGGCGGCCTTAGGATCTTGGAATAGTAGACTAGTTCTTGCGTGAAAGAGTAACAAACATCCACACACACATACAAACTTTCACATTTATCACCTATAAATCTAAAATCGGTAATCCGATTCCATTTTCTTTGCCAACTGATTCGTTATTGTAAAAAATCGATTAAATTTCGTTAGGTCACATCACTATAATTGTCAGACAAGAACTGTCAGGGAACTCATCATAGGACAAAAAAGGTATAGTTGAGAAGTTTAAATTAGTTAAAGTGAAAGCTACGGGCCCCGGTTTGTATTAAGCCAAGGAAATTATATTTGCTTGATGATGCTCCCATAAACTAAAAGTTCAGCGCCATCTAGCGAAATCTTGGCCACACTTGGGTCCGCAGTTCCCACCTACCCGCCACATAAATTAAAAATATGTCTTCTTGAAATATTGACCAATAAATTTTACTTCCGCAGCCGCTAAAGCAAACAGAGAACACATTAGCAAAGAACCTCCTCATGAACGACAACGACAGCGACTCCGATTCGAACGTTAATAAAGAGGCTTCAGGTGGTACAGAACCCAAGGTCAAACAAGAGCCTTCAGATGGTACAGAAGCCAAGCTAAAACCTGGTAGTAAGTTCAAGAAGAAGGGAGCACCTGTGGTAGAAGATAGCGCCGAGCTGATGCTGACGGCTGACAAAATGATGAATAAGGAACTGACGCTGCTGCATGCACCCGTTGTGGTGAACGATGATGTTCAGGAGACGCCTACTAAGGGTCCTGTTACAAGAAATAAACAGGTAATTCATTCTAGTGTGTTAATAAATATAAAATAAAAGAACTGCTGCCAGCGGCTTCGCGCGCGTGCTGAAAACTATCCTAAGCAAACATACTCGAGGAATAAAAAGCTATGTGCTATTCTAGGACACGGTCTAGCCGTGTACCAGGTTTCATCGAAATCCGTTCAGTCGTTCGAGTGTGAAGAAGTAACAGTCACTCTCAAACTTTCGCCTTTAGTGTAAAAAAATATGATTTCTTTGCCCTTAAATTTTGCATAGATATGCTCATCTATATATATAAAAATTAATCCCTATTTCCTTGGTCATCACGCGTGAACGGCTGGACCGATTTCGCTAATTCTTTTTTTGTTGTGTTCGTTATTGTGAGAAGGTTCTTATGGAAAAAAAAAAAATAAAGTAAGGGTAGTGTAGTGTAGAGTAGGGTAGAGTAGAGTAGAGTAGAGTAGGGTAGAGTAGAGTAGGGTAGGGTAGAGTATATTGGATTAATATGCAGAACGAAGTTTGCCAGGTCAGCTAGTTTATTTCTATTTTCTCTTTCGCGTCTGTTGTGTTCAAATAGAATGTTGTGACTAGTATATCCATTCAAACTAATACCTTAATACCTTTTTGTTTGTCAAAAAAAATTGCCAAATATTCGCGTGTGTATTATTCGCATGAATTCGAATGCGAATGTCAAAAAATGTACGAATATTCGCGAATGCGAATATTCGTTACATCACTAGTTGTGATATTAGAATGTACCATGGTCCATTAGTTTATTTTACCTTTTTTATTGGGAAACTAAATAGCATTGTATAATGTAGAAGCACTTTTTTTAAAAGTTTCTGTGAATATGAAGCACCATGGAGCATCTTTATTAGGTTACAACTTGTTTGACATTACGAACATGGCAGTTGAGAGTTTGTCATGCTCACCCAAATGTCTTGCTGATGGTGGCACGTGTTATTGGGTCATTCGGTTCCCTTTAAAATGGTTGAGCTGAGTGGGGCTGATGCACGTGTCATGCCCGTGAACGGGTGCCATCGGTTGAGACTGGTCATCTCTTGGCTGCCAGTGGCTTAACTCGGTTTCTATTTTTAATTACATTTAATAAAAAGAATTATAACTTATTATTATTATGTATCTACCTACATTATGCTCACATATTAGAAGCGACAAGAAATATGTAACCAAGATCTATGTAACTCATAATATGTTTTAAAAAGAGTGTCCATGGAGTTTCTTGCGCGTTCTTCTCCATAGAGACCTACGTTTTAGAACGTGCAATTTAGCTTCACTTTTCTTGGAATGACCGACATTTGACTATTCAAAAGTGCCTGCAAATGGTCTATTTGAAATAAATGATTTTGATTGATTGATTTGAGTTATAATCCTCAGAATTTTTTATTGGAATCTTTGTAGTATTTTAAATTAGCTGCCCTGCCCCACATTTATTCCGAATGAAGACAGTTTATAAATCTTTAGCTTATTTCTTTTTAATTATTTTAAGTTTATTATAAGTCCATTTTGTCCTACTGCTGTGCAAAGGCGTCCCTACCATCCTTTCACTCTTATCTGGCCTTAGCAATAGCTACTTCTGGGCAATCCTTTAGGTCGGAATCTAACTCGCCACCCCATCTCTTTCGGGGCCTACCGCATCGTCGGCTCTTACTGTTCGGGATCCAGTCAGTGGTTGCTATTGCTCGATTTCATGGCGACATGCGGCAAATGTGGTCTGCCCAGTACCATTTTAATTTGACGGCTAGGTAGCGTACGTCTGCAATTTACGTTTTGGAACAAAGCATATTGTTCCTTATGTAGTCTGTTCTTTTGACCCTGAGAAAACTGCGTTTCATTTCTCTGTAAATGTAAACGATTTCTTATATCGGATATGTGGTACATGACCCATATAATGATGATGAACTAAATGAATATAATTTTTATTAAATTATATTTATCATACTACAGATACTACGATGCAAATCTGACTTACGCTGACCGGTCGGCACACTTAAATATCAGAGCTAAGCTATGGGTGGTTGTACGCGCTACGCATTGGCGACGCGCTACAGAGTCAGTGTGCTTTTTCGTTTCGCGCTGAACGCACGCACTAAGTAACTCATACGATCGACTCGTCGCGAAAGTAATCAAAATGGCTCGAAAACGTCCCAAGCTGAGTGATCGCTGGCGACTATGCCCGTCCCGACGGTCATCACTCAAACTCAGCCTGAGAAAAACACCAGCCGTAATGTTTCACGCAGATGTTAATTTTCATAATGTGATGTGATGTAAAAAATTGTTTTGAATGTGGTGTTGTACAGTGAAACCTGGATACCTGGAAGCTCAAGGGACCTTGATTTTATATCACTTATAGAGTGGCCAATGTGGCCATTTACACAGTTTTCCCAAATAGCATGGTTTAAATTCACGTCAAGTCGTTATAAACATACGAACGTTGCAAACTTCTTGTCTGGAGTAATATTCAATATGCTAATTTATTAATAACCAGCTTTTGCGAGCGGCTTCGCCCTCGTTCATAAAATATAGCCTATGTCACTCAGGAATAAAGCAGCTTTCTGTCGGTGAAAAATTTTAGCAATCGGACTAGTACTTTCAGAGATTACCTCCTACAAACAAAAAAACAAACTAGTATAGATTAATATCAGCAGCAAAGATTTCTCACATATTCAGGTCTTACTTAACTAGGTTTCACTGTTATAAATTCGCTGATTCTTATTATGTCACGATTTTCCCCTTTTTATTGATAGGATTGTGCTTGACCACTATCTCACCTGATGGTAAGTGATGATGTGGTTGACGGTGGAACACGCTTGCCTAGTCGTAACCTATTCACTCTTGAATTAAAGACTCCTAGGATATCGCTAGAGTCTAGGTTATCGTGAAGTCTTTAAGTGTCAGTCTTCTCTCTCTTCTCGTAATTAATTTAAAAATATACATTATCCTATTTTTTAATTCTTGATTGTTGTTAAATAAATATTATTTACTTCCGAAGTAAACTGTTATCTGAACATTCAGTAGTAAGGTCGAATTTATTTCCTTATCGCTAAATTGGGTCAGTGTTTCCGTTATTAACCGTGTTCTGAATTTTTTTTTAATCGCCTAGTTAATCTCACTGTTTTTTTTTTTCTCTAGAAAAGTTCAACTAAAAACCAGCCGTCTACTAGCAAGATGAAGAATGAGGAAGATTCCTCTTCTGAAGAAGAGAAGCAATGGGTGAGCACTAAGGAGAAGCTTCTCAAAAGAATGGGCAAAAAGGACCAAGCCAGGTATTGTAATTGTATTTGTGTATCTCAATTTAGAATAAGATTTAGGATGTGTTTCCATCTGCAAGCAAATTGCATACAAGTTACATTACATTGCGGACTACCGAGGTACGATGTGATCAAGCGGTCGTTCTTCCACGCGACGTGATTCTACTTGCAATCAATTTACTTGCAGGTGGAAATGCTGTCATAGATATAAATTACATTTAAGAGTGTGATAAGGATTTGAATAAAAAAAATGTGTTAATTTATAGATTTTAACATTATTTCCTTAACAGTAAGATAATGTGAATGGTTAATAATAAGCAATAAAATTCAGAATATGTTAGTATAAGAATTATATAATAAATAAAGGTTGCTGTGTTATTTTATCTTCTTGGTTTTTAATTTATCCTGGATATAAATTCTTCCATTTTGTCAAAGATTGAGATGATGATGGTTAGATGGTTGAACAAAAACATACCAAGCAGAAACCGACAACTTATTTATATTTTATTAGTGTTTTATTGGCTCTACCGCTCCGCCCCCGTAAAATGCCATACCACCTTTCAATTAATTTAAAGTTTTTTTTTTTTTTTAAAGTGAAAGCGCTAGAGTAACCCGCGAAATTATTTTTATTTTAAGTTTGCAAAAAAAAAATCGGCTAACCCTATTGAATGACTTTTTCTTAAAATATCTATTCAACAAGGCTACACGAATTGAAAGGATTGTAATGATGGTGCTAACGATTATATGCCAACTAGGTCAAGCCTAGTCAAGAGTTTTATCGAGACCAACGAACAGCAATTTAATTTAAAATCATTTTTATTGCGAGGTTCATAAGATAAGTTCTAAACTCAGTAATGTTTAGGGGTTGTGAATTTTTTTTTGCATAGTAGTCCACATGTTTTGTTTTACGCTTTTACGATTTAAATAAAACTACGATAGAATCTGTTATATTTTTTTTTAAATAAGAGTATTTACTGGCCATCTCTGCAAAGGCTTTCATCATATGTTATATTTAAAAATAACCTTTGTTTGGACATATATTTTACATAAAAAGTAGTACTCTGCTTGCAACGAGCTTCCATCATCTAATAGCACTTAGGGTTCCAGATTGAGAAAATTCCTTAGGCTACAAATTTACTCGTATATTTTAAATATAAAAATATTACAGATTTATTCACATTAATTTGAATGTATACAGTTTGGACGACGCCAAACGCGCCAAGCTCGTGAGCGAGTTCATAGAGAGGCGCGGCGACCAACCCGACTCACACATACGACCTCGCAGCACGCGCCCGCGCCGCTCCGGCAAGAGGTTCCTGGAGAGGCAGAAACAGCTCGGGTATGAACATAAACTGTACTCTATAGACAGACACGACCCTCAGCATTGAGGAGGGGAGGGATAGGCATACAAACTCGTGAGCGGGATTATAGAGAGGCGCAGCGACCAAACCGTCTGACACATGTGGTTTTGACCAGGATGAATTTCGTCACAGCCGGCTCTCGAAAAATATTGTAAATAGCATATTTAAGTATCATCTTTTATTTATTAATATATGTCATATACATTCTATCAAATTATTCACGAGTTTTAAATTGTATAATAAAATTTTGCTTTTTTTTTAATTTTGTGTAGGTCCACGAAATACACTCTCAAGCTCTTTACCAATTAGAGAGCCTAACGCGTTAAACGTGTAGATTGTACTCCCTCACTTTCACAGTCTTACAATGCGAGTAACTCCCTTTCAACTTCAAAGAATAGGTTTTGTTAGATAGCTCCTGTAATTTTCAAACTGCAAGTGTGACGCATAGCGCGACCACATATCTGCTTCAGACAAATAACATCTGTCTTATCTTCAAAGGGAGCAAAGAAAAACTTTTCTCAAGAGCAACTATGAGGTCTGATTTGCTCTCTGAGCACGTAACAATAAGGTTTATTATTCAACACCATAAAAATATGTGGTTTTCTGTGTTGGTCTTTGTTTTAGGCGTGAGGTTTTTGTTTGAGGTGGGATGTCATCAAATCGTCCTCACCCTCAGGATGTGTTACAAAGCCACCGCAACTCTTTCGATCAATTCCGCAGTCAGACAGAGTCTTAACATCTTCGTTCCGTTTTAATGTTATGTTCGATAGATGATGATGATGAACGTCAGTAATACGTTTATTTCTGTTTTTTAGAATACTAACAAGAGAACTATTCGGAGAGTCGTCAGATACGTGTAACCTGTCCAAAAGATCTCAAGCTAACTTATTTAGAGGACGTCGTAATATTAGGAAGGTAAGTCAGCTCATTCAATTTGTTAAGTCTAACGTAGAGGTATCGTGGGAACGACAGATAAGCAGTCATTATCATCATCATCATTTCAGCCAAAAGACGTTCACTGTTGGATATAGGCCTCCCCCAAGCGTCGCCACAACGACCGATTCTGCGTCTCGCATCCACCGCATTTTCGCGACTCTTACCAGGTCGTCGCTCCACCTTGTGGGAGTCCTTCTAACGTTGCTAGGCAACACTGATAGGCAGTCGTTCAATCTAAGGCCACGTTTCCACGCAAGCAAATTGCATGCAAGTCGAATAACATTGCATGGTACGAACGACCGCTTGATCACATCATACCTCGGTAGTCTGCAATGTAACGTAACTTGCATGCAATTTGCTTGTAGGTGGAAACGCGGCCTTAAATACTTTTAACTTGCATACTCGAAGTTGCCACTTGCGCTTTTTTTATTATTATTATTGATAGGTTCACGTATGATAATAATCATGAGTTATGAAGTTCAAACTGAACAATACTTATACCTTTAGTTGTAATATCACACACACACGTTGCTGAGTAGTTTTGTGTGGTTCGCGAACGAAATAGGTTGTTAGAGCCCTTCCAGGGGCGAACTACCTTTAATCTTTAGTTCATTCGATATGCAATTTAGCTTCACTTGTTTGACTGACCGACATTTTGACAATTCAAAAGTGCCTGTAACTGGTCTATTTGAAATAAACGTTTCTGATTTCTGATTATGAACGACTTAATTTTAGAAACGAGAGTGAACAATATTCAAAATCGATGAATGAGAGCGCCACGGTGTCTGAGCTAGTCTAATTACTACTACCGCAAACTTATTCGCTCAACACATTCGGTTCTCATCGTTCGTTTAGTAGTCTGGTCTATGGAACTAGCAAATCGAGCGAACAATATGTCTTTCTTTGGTTCGAGTCAGGGGCTGACGAACTGAAAGTGCGATCTGAGGCCCTAACACGATTCTTTTGACGACCTAAACTGAACTGTTAAAAGGATGGAGCTATATAGGGTGTACAGCTCCGTCCCTCTTTCTCGCTGGCACGCTTGATATTTTAACACGTCATGCCGCACATTAAATAGAGCGCGGTATCCTATGTAGGCGATTTAACGTGAACGCGGTTGCGAAGCGAAGCGGCGTGAATAGAACAAACAATTGATACTTTATTGAGGTGGCCTACGTGACCAACCGCATGTGGCTGCTACTCGGTGACGAGAAAAGCGAAGCGGACGCAATCAGTTGGTTTAACATTTTCACGCGATCCGTCCTTGACAAATGCAGGGTACTGAATGGCGGCGGCGACTGAAGCAGTAAAGCGCGAACGTACGACAAAGTCGCAGCTTCGGTTTGAATTCGTGTAAACCGCGTCACATCGCTTCGCCATCGCATCCACGATGAGTTGCCCATGTAGGACACCGTGTTAGTAAAATGTCCTCATTGATCGCTTACTAAACAGGCCAACCCTCACTTAGCACACAACAGAAATGACCCATTATAGAATTGATATTTAGACATGATTGGGAAAGGCTTAGCTAATGTTGATAAATTCGTATTTTATAGAAATATTTGTTATCTACGAATATTATTTAAATAAAAAAATAACTTCCCACAGGTTATTGACAAGAAATCTTTGGCGCGCAGTACTGTGATTGCAAATATGGAGGAGTTCGAGAGAAAGAAAAGACTGAATAATAGACAGGCTAAACTGGTAAGTATGAAAACACAAAGAAACTTATCTAGACAGTATTGATTACTTCTTTTTTCTACGAAATCGGCGCTTTACTATGTGTAATTTCATCACCATTATTCTCAAAAAGACGAAGAAAACTATCTTATGGAAATTGGGATGGCCATGAACCAGAAATTCGATGACATTTGACTGACGTGTGAGATTTACCCATTTCCTTTTCTGTAGTTCCGAATCCTAAGTCCCAGCAGGTCAAACATTATTAGGCAGATTTTGCTATATTATTATTATTATATATGTGGGGCCTACAAGTAGCAAAAATGCCAGCTATGCTAAAGGCAATGATTCCTGAGCATAGGTTGGCGGCCAGTCGTTTGCCCGCCGTCGTGGCTAGAATATGTGTTCGCGTGTCTAATGTAAGAAAGCTATGTACTCGGGTTTAGTAATTGCTAAATAGAGTTTATTTACAGACTCTCCAGAATTTTATTTATTTTCCTTCAACCAACTACACATAAATTACATACATATATACTATGCGGAATGTATAGTGTCATCAATTTCTCACAATGGAACTGCGATGACTTTGGCACTTTAAAATGTGGTAAATGTGCCTTTTATGCTAAGCCAAAATCCACCTTATTTTCACTAACACAAAGTTTATTTTTAACATTGATATAAATTCCATCTCGTTGATACAGAGAGAACTACTAGGCTGCGAGGAAGGTGTGAACGTGCTAGTCATTAACGACGAGGTGTGTCTAGAGTACGACTTCGAAGAGAACCGCCCCGTCGTCACCGTGCACCCCTTCTTCACCAAAGTCATGAAGGCTCATCAGGTATGTAATACAAACTGAGACGGGATTTACTTATAGTAGATTATGTGACTAGGGGATAAAGCAGTGTCTATAAGTCGTGGATGGCATGTTGAATTTCGAACGAAACGAAGGTTGCTAAGTTTTAATCCCGAACGCCATTGAGGGAATTATGGAGTTTATTTATATAAACCTGAGTGAAGTGAGGAAATCTAGCCGCCAGGGCAAAGACAGCTTTATTCCGGTGTTGAATACTCCATTTCTTACTCCTGTGAGATAATTAAAATATTGAAACAAAAAAATTGAATGTGTAATTTACACATTAGAGAAATATTATTTACTAGTTAATGTTACTTATCACCCGACATGTTTTGAGGTTTGAAACAAAAAAATTCACTACTCAAGACTGAACTTTAGTTTTAATTTTCTATAACGCTCCCTTTCTTTCATAACTTGGACATGTTGGTTCTTGACAATAATAAAAGAGGCAAAATCGAATCCGTTTGATCAGTTAAAGCTATTGTGTACAGTACGAAGGCGTTAAGTTCATGTGGGACGCGTGCTTCGAGAGCTTGGCGGAGATCGAGGCTGGGCGGCCGGGCGGCGGCTGCATCCTCGCGCACTGCATGGGGCTCGGCAAGACGCTGCAAGTGTTGGCCTTGTTACACACAGTAAGTACTAATACCCCGTAGAATGCTGGAATATATCTTCAAGGCTAGAGTCAATAGATTCTTAAGAGGCTCCATTTTCACTCGCCTATCGTCAATCAACATCGAGCATGGTTTAAAAGCTTGCTACTTCATCTAATGCAATCCAACGCGATGTTTGTTGAAGGGGCAATGCGAAAAAGAGAGAACGCCTGAAAACTGTTAGCATTCGGTAATTCTGTGATTTACTCGAAAAACTTGTTCCAGGAAATACGTGTATTTTTTAAACCTTTATAAGGTTTTGAAAAAAATAAATTGTCGTCATTCAGAATCTTGATTTTTACAGGGCTTCTATTGTTATATTTTTTTGATTTTTGAGTGAATTATTAAGTGTCAAAGTTCATGCAAAATAGCAGGTTTTCAGAGGTTTTACTGGTTTAGTTTTACAAAAATTTATATTTTCAATAGAAGCATAGATAATATCCACAAGATACTGTGTTTCCATAATATCTAATGAAAAATGTGTAATAACTTCATAATCGCGTAAGAGCGTGTGTATGAAATACATTGAAAATGTATGTCGAGTTGAATGCTCTTAATAAACTAGTGCGCTTCACCATCAACGATTGCATCACTGTTTACCATCAAGTGGGATCGCAGCACTAGTTTATCGTATTAAAAAAAATCTCAATGTGAAAGAATGTGTTAGTCTGCTTCCCCTTTTCTGAGCGAGAAATCATTCAATAACTTCTTCTGCTCTGGGTAGACGAGGCTCGTCTGGTCGACCGTATAAGACTTTTACTGACAAAAACCCGTGTTCCTTCAGTTACCCTTTGTGTTTCGGGCCACGGTAACTCTTTAGAACACTTCCACAACCCGATTCCCTTATATAGGAACATGTTTGTTGAGGTTGATAAATCTCAAGGACTCCGCTACGTTTACTAAAACCTAGCGTACGATGCTTTGACCATAGAAATAAAAGCTAGGATAAACCGATCACGTGGAAGTCGAACATTGGGTTGTCTGGGATTAGAGCCCTGACGAATTAAATGGCAGTTCTTATGGCTTGTTAAAGAATTTGTGGCGCTTACATTTAAATGGGCATAGTTAGTAAACATTTGGAGTTATGCGGAGCAGAGTGTAAAGTCCCGCAAACCTCCATTGAAATAGGAGGAGCTTCCGACCAGACGGGTGTTGTGTCTGGTTTGGGCAACTGCCCAAACCAGACACAACACCCGTCTGGTCGGAAGCCCGAAATCATCTCTTGGGCAGTTGCCCAAGAGATGATTTCGGGCTGTTATGTATGTCCTAATCGCGCAGAGTACTCCAATTGCGCGATGCAGGATTTCGTAGTTTAGTTCAAATGTGGCATCATAAATGTACAACGAATACTCAACGAATGGTGCTAACGTTGCGCAAACGTACACAGCAGTAGTACCAAAAACAATTCATTCCAAATGTTTAACATGCATGTCGCATACAAATTATTGCTAACTAACAACCCTCGTCGGTCAGCGTCACTCAAAAAACATTTAACAAAAAAAAATTATAAACATCATATAGGTATATGCAATAAAAGCAATAAACGATTCACTTTTACTCACAGGTATTAACTCACCCTGGCGTGAAAATGCAGCGTGTTCTCGTGTGCTGCCCTCTATCGACTGTACTCAACTGGGTCGACGAGATACACAAGTGGATTGGACCCGTCACCAACCAGATCAAGGTAAGCAGTCGTTGACAGTAGTAGAATATAAAAAACTCTGTGTGCTTTTACAGTGGGCCTTATCAGAAGGCTTAAGGGCAAAAGCAAGGGCTATGCTCGGAGTTTCCTTGCGTAATCGCAACAGGAATAAAAATATCCGCAGTTGAAGTATGGTTGCCGACAAAGCTCTAAGAATTGGCAAACTTAAGTGCCAGTGGGCAGGACATATTGCAGAACAGATAGTCGCGTGGTCCTCGTGTGCTTCGTTCTAATGTAGTTCTAACATTATGCGATATAATAAAATTATAATTTTTTTTTTTTTTAAATAATGTTAAAATAATAATTACATTTTATGATCAACTAGTTTCTTTTAATTTTTCAAGCAACGTAAAATAAAGAGGAAATTACAGGTATTTATTACATATCATATTTAGTGTTGACTAAGAATTTATCTAGGCATCTTTTCTTTAGAAGATTTTCACTTTTGTAAATGTTCGCCTTGCGAGATAATGTGATTCTTTAAAAATATTAATAAAGTAAATTATTCTTCTTATGTTTGGGTATACTTTTCTTTGCATAGAAAGTATACTTAATTAATTTCTCAGGCGGCCAGTGGTGGTGTGTGTCTGGTTAGTGGTGGATTTCATCACGGGAGTGACTAGAAAAAATAGTTAAATTGTATCTGTATTCAGTGACGAGAATGGTATTACATTATTTTTATTGGCGGTCAAGCACACGAAAGGTTAAAGACAAACTGTTTTTTTTATGCTTTTGTATAGGTCCTCGACCATCATGCTATACAAAATTGAAACTGTCTTAGACCAAAATTATATGATTTTAAATGCACAATGACTATTTTATATAGGAAATTCCTAAACAGAACTATATCGATAATTTAAACCAATCCAAAAAATGCACAACATGATCTCCAATATCTCATCTAAACAGGTTTTCGAGCTATCAAAACTCAAGAAAACATACGAACGCGCCTATCAGCTAGAAGATTGGTACAACGGAGGCGGCATATTCATTATAGGATACGAACTCTTCCGAAGTTTGTCGACCCTCGATCCGTTCCTCGACGACATCCGGCCGACAATCGTGAACAAAATACGCACGGCCCTACTCGATCCCGGGCCAGACATCATAGTTTGTGACGAAGGACATTTACTAAAGAACGATTGCTCAGTACTAGCAGTAGCAATGAGCAGGGTTGTCACGAAAAGAAGAATTATTTTAACGGGAACACCGATGCAGAATAATTTGAGAGAGTATTATTGCATGGTGAACTTTGTCAAACCTAATTTGCTGGGAACTTATGCTGAGTACTCTAATCGGTAAGTTGAAGATATTGAATGAGTTGTCGGTTTTTTCAACATATCTTCTCCTATTTCCGAGAAAAATTTTCCTGGTTATAATTTAAATGTTTCTTCGTGGTTTTTTCTAACCAACGGCAATCGTATAATTTTATCATATTTTATTCGCTCAGTATTTCTTAGCATCAGTAAAACTCACTAAAGATATTTAACAAAAATAAATAATTGCCATTTAAAATTAACCTTTCATTCCATCCTATAGGTTCGAAAATCCAATAATGAACGGTCAACACCGAGATTCCAGTGAAGAAGACATCAAACTAATGAAAGCTCGCACACACATTCTCCACAAAGTACTAGAAGGTTGTCTGCAAAGACAGGAAGCTTCAGTACTCTACCCGTACTTACCTAAGAAGCATGAATATACCGTGTTTATAACACTGACGCCATGCCAGTGGGACTTGTATAAGCACTACTTGCGCAACTACGGCAAGCAAACTAAACAGAGCATATTGAAAGACTTTCACATACTGCAGAAGATTTGGTCGCATCCTCAAGTGCTGCATAACTTTCAGACGAAGGCTAGGGACCGGGATGAGAAGAATAAGATTAAAGGTACGTCTGTTTAAAAGTCTTTCACTTTCTGTAATCAATGTTGTATTAACTAATGCGACTTAGTGACTTGCGACCGTGATAAATGTTTGTTTACGGAATTATAATCATTCAAATAATCAATATAACCCATTTTAGTTGAGCTTACCCTATCGAAAGAATTTTGCCATTAAGTAGGGTTAGATGAACTTACAGGGTTTCATATTTTAATCCATATACAATTAAATACTAAACATCAAAAAAAAAAATAGGGAAATTTGAATTTGACGAGCTACCTACCCTTACCTTACTTTACCCTTAGGTAGCTCGTCAAATTCAAATTAAATTAAATTAATTAAAGGGGAATCCCTTAATTCATTAAACCCCAAAGGAACGCCGGCATTCGCTCTCTCATTATCTTTCTATTGTGTCTCTAATTACAATATTCAAAAAGGTTAAAGGCAAAAGTCCTTAAAAGCTCACCATCGTCAGAAAAGAAATACTTGCACTAAATTTTGAAAAACCATTGGTGGTTTAGGCTTATTATATATCTGTCAGTGATATAACGACACGGTTGGCGCAGTGGTTGAGCTATTGGCTGCTTCGCTGCGAGTCGCGGGTTCGATTCCCACACGAAACAAATGTTTGTATGACTTACAGATAATTGTTTCGGGTCTATATGTCTTATGTATTTGAGTTTACGTGTTTTTTTAAGGCACCCACGATACTGAAGTACTTCCTAGTGTGGGGCAATGTAAAAAAAGTGACAAAATTAAACATTATTTAGTAAGATACTTAAATTATCAAATTATGAATTATTTCAATTTGTTGTTTCAAGCAATGGAGTTGAAAGAGGAAAGTACAGGTATCTCGTCTATTAACTTCATTCATGCGCTGTAACAGACATACACTCGGGTTTACGATATACCTATAAAGTGTTTAGCAACGATTGCTTGATAAACCTGCTTATAATGTGTTTTATATGACACGATAAATTATTATTCTAGATATAAGGACGACATACAAGTATGTAACTTGCACTAAAGTATTCAAGGAACGTATGCTTTAGTGACCTCCGCATTGTTATGGCCAACGACCTTACAGCCACTAGACAAAAAGAAAAAAAAAAATTAAAAAAATACACGCTATGCATGTCTTCCAACACATAATAATAATAATCTTTATTTATATATAAAACAAATTGCAGAGCATTTTACATTTTTCACAAAGTGGGTAGTTTTACATTTCTGACAATCAAGTGGGTGACGTTGTGTTCTCCTTGCTAAGCTATGAAATAGCCTGTATTAAGAAGTAACAGTGCCCTACACATATGACTTATAGATCTGATGTAGGTTGCCATAGAATAATTTCCAAATAGTCTCGACCAATCAGAACGCAGTACCTCACTCCCCTGTATCAATCAGAACGTAGAACCGCGCTCCCCACAGGACATGCGCCACCTGCTATGCTGCCCATCCTGTATTTGTAGTTTTCAGGATCTTTACGAGGTTAACAATAGAGCCGTACAGTACCTCTACCATGAGTTTAAAGCAATAGTATTTGTCGATACTCGATACCGACTACGTAAATATTTTGTATGCCAAATTTTGGTTCCGTAAGTGACCGCTAGAGGCGCTGTAAAATTTGCCATACAAAATATTTACGTAGTCGATATCGAGTATCGACAAATAATATTGCTTTAAACTCATGGTAGAGGTACAGGTTGCCAAATATTGCTCAGAAAAAGTATAGTTAGAGAGAATAGACACGAAAAGAAGAAGAAGACCGCGCTCCCCGTACATCGGCTAGGTGACAGAATTGTTTTGGTGCACTAGTTCAAACATGAGGCGTCAAGTGGCTCTAAGGTGGTTGGTTATGGCACATTGGTATCCAAGTTACTTGCACACTTTTTTTACTATCTACAGGCATATGTATTACCATGAATGCCGAAATAAACATACTTGTAGTTGGAACAAAAGAATGCAAGTAGCATGCATGCCATCCACAATCAGAGTTTTTTATGACTGACTGGCATGCAAGCTACTTGCATACTTTGGTGTCAGTTACAGTCATGACTATCATCACCTTTAAAATTGGCATAGCAGCATGCTTACTTGTATTTGAATAAGATTTACAGATCGCTCTTTGACTTTAATTCAAAGTTAGTTAAAATAATAATTATGAAAAAGAAAACTTGTATGAAAACAAATTTTCTTTTTCATAATTATTATTATACGCGAATTTTAACTATCATTTTGTATGAAGATTTTACTAATGAAGTTCATATTGTATGAAGAGTCCACGTATGCAGCGTATTATGACATCTAGTCTCTTGGATTTGCTTAAAAATAGATGACTTAGAAACATACTTGGCTATCACACGCAACATCAGCAGGCTTACTCGAGTTCAATTCCGATCGGTCGACATTGAGATTGTGACGTTTCGTACCCTTGAATTCAATGCTAGCACCAAATCGGTTCAAAATTGCGTGACCATTTTGAGAACTAAGTGAAATCGTATATGTTGACAATATTGTTTTCAAGAGTACCAAATCACGTAACGTCAAAATTGACATTGCAATCGGATTGACTTTAGATTGAAATTGAAATTAATTTGGAGAGTAAGCCTGCTGATCTGTCGAGCCTGACCGCTATGGGAAGCTGCACACCAACTCTCCGACGTTGCAACGCGTACGTGGCGTACGTGGACTCAGTTTGTCTATATCTTAACAAAGTAAAGGCAAAGAGTCTGTTCATCTCGCCCTAAGATCGGTATTTACAAACATGCATTTTTTATGGCATTTGAACAGAGTGAGTGTCATGTTGGTAGGGCAGCCCAGTGATGTGGCCCTTCGAACTAGTTTGGCATATTTTTCACTTGAAATTTGACAGTCATGCGACGTTGACATTAAGAAAATGGCTCCAGTTACTCTCGCACAACTGTCAAATTGTTCCTGCTTAGACAAAGTACATGCCAAGTACCATTGATAACTCTAGGCCAAGCAATAGGCACCATTACTGCATTTTGCTTTAGAGCTCTAGATTCAATTAATTCCATCTGTATACACTCTAACCGCTTCTATACTTTCACAGCGGAGAAACTAGAAGATGACTTGGCGACCGAGGATCTGGAGGAAATAAAGCCGAATGCGACTGAAGACCTGTGGTGGCTGCAGTATTTGGACGGCGGCAATATGTTGGAGACGCTTGATAGCTCCAATAAGTTCGTTGTGGTGTTCAGAATATTGGACGAGTGTATTGCGCTGGGAGATAAAGTGTAAGTATTAATTACTACTTACAATGTCTTTTAAATTAGGTATCTTTTAGCAGTTTTGCAGTATGATTTCCGCCGCAAATGAGAGCCGTCTGATACTCAATTTGAGTGCGGTGTGCTAGTTCAGACCATGAGCCTATGCTACAGTGACCCAAGTGCCCATACACTTGCTTGTTGGAGAATTTAATGAGTAGCCACCGATGTTGCAGTTAACTGGGCTCAAACGAACTTAAGGACCTATTATACTGCGCTGAATATCGCGTGCGATATTCCGACTCGTACTATTTTTCATTCATAGAAAGACAGTCTAACACCTATTACACTGCGCGATACGTCGAACCATAGACTAGATACGTCGAACCATAGGCTAGATACGTCGAACCATAGAAAAAACGAGTCTGAATAACGCGCAGTGTAATAGGTCCTTTACCAAGATGCTAAACGCCCTCTTGAATGCTGACTCTGAATGTGATGTGTTTGCGGACGAATGGAAAAAAATAAGACGTGTTTGTCTGACGTTCTGTGAGAGACAGTATGCAAGGGTGTCCACTGTTCCATGTTAACGTGTATTACTGTATTTGATCTTAAATTATTAATTTAAATTTATGTGTTATTGAAGTAATTCTATTATAATAATCAAATTAATTATTTTCTAAAATTCCATACAACTGTCAACATTATGTATAATTGTTTATTATTTTTTTCTTTTTAATTTTTTTACAATTCTATGTTAATTAATGTAAGTGGGCATGTACCGTTTTAATTAACTATAAATAAATAAATAAATAACCATTGATTCGAAAAGAAGGAGTGTTGTTTCAATTGGCAGAATTGTGAAACACTATAGTGCATTCGCGTTAAGGAAATAGTGACTCATCCTTAGCCCACCGACCAATTAGATCGTAGCTTTCAAGAAAGCCGCGTTCGTGTCTGTGTTTAGTTGTTTCCATGTTTGATGGTCTTGTGTATTTGAGTTAACATGGTTGTGAACCTACGATACAGGAGTTATTCTGTGTAACAAAATGATAAAAAAAAAATACCATCTTAGTTTATTCCAACACAATTCTTGTCCTCAGATTAATATTCTCCACATCACTCTTCTGCCTGGACGCCCTCGAATACTTCCTCAAGAAGATCAAGAAGTGGTCGTTAGGCCACGAGTACTTCCGACTGGACGGGTCGGTTCCCGTCGAGGTGCGGCAGAAGTGGTGCCGCGAGTTCAACGCTGACAACAACTATAAGACTAAGTGAGTTTGTACTCAATTCTCGCGTGTAATTATTACCCTTTTATATTTTAAGGTATTGAATAATTAACCTTATTCTCATTTCTTTAAAGTGCAAAGCTACAAGCGTATCGACGAAATTAGGTCCTCTCTTGCTTGGTCTCACTTGTACTTCACAACCACTATAAGACCAAGTGAGTTTGTACACAATTCTTGTGTGTAATATTTATTTTATTTATGTATAAAAAAAAATACTAAGAAGCTCAATGACTTGCCGAACAATACCAAAGAAAAGACATTTGGGTAGGCCGCATTCAGTGCACAAAACAGCCAGATGTTATATTAGAATTACAAAAAAGGAAACAACTATGTGGATTACCCACATTCACAATAATAAAATTCAAATTTACAAAAATCTAACAGTAAATATTGCAAAGTTTTAATTTACAATGTATGGTTTAACCGAAATGAAGTGTTTATCCTTATCAATCAAGACAATAAAAAAAACTATTTTTCCTACCAGATTGTTCCTTGTATCAACCCGAGCTGGCTGCTTAGGCCTAAACATGACCTCCGCTAACCGCGTGATCATAATGGACACATCCTGGAACCCCGCGCACGACATACAGAGCATCTTTCGTGTGTATCGCTTCGGACAGAAGAAAGACTGCTACATATACCGCCTAGTCGCTATGGTGAGTACTATTTACTATAGAGGCGCCACATAACCGTGGAATAAAGTACATTGATCTTTTGCCAATATCTCTGCGTCGGTACCCGAACAATGAACTGCTTTTCATTACTAGATCAAGTAAAGGATCACGATACATGCCAATTCAAGACAGGTTTATGTCTTTATTTCTGTTTTTGAAATTAAGAATGTCAACAAATGTCGGCGGGTCAATGGCCGTTATTCCACGTGTATCTGGCACCTACCGTAGGTTACTCGCCATAATGAAACCTCGAGCAACACCTTCTATATAAAAAAAAATACGAGGCTTCGCCTGCGTGCATAAAATATAGCCTTTGTCACTCAGGAATAAAGCAGCTTTCTATTGGTGAAAAAAATTTAGCAATCTGACCAAAACTTTCAGAGATTATGTTACATCATACAAACAAACAAAAAAATGTCACCCCTTTATAATGTTCGTGTAGATAACATTTAAATTACGAAAATGTAGATGACCAAAGTACATAATCAATAATCTAATATATAAAAATAAGTCGGGTTTTCCTTCCTGACGCTATAACTCCAGAACGCACAAACCGATTTCCACGGTTTTGCATTCGTTGGAAAGGTCTCGGGCTCCGTGAGGTTTGTAGAATAGGGTAGAGTAGGGTAGAGTAGAGTAGGGTAACCCTACCCTACTCTACTCTACCCAGAGTAGAGTAGGGTAGGGTAGAGTAGAGTAGGGTAGGGTAGAGTAGAGTAGGGTAGAGTAGAGTAGGGTAGGGTATAGTAGGGTAGAGTAGGGTATACTAGGCTGAAGTAGGGAAGAGCGGGAGCGAAGCCGCGCGGGCAAAAGCTAGTCTATAATATAAAAATGAATCGCTAAATGTGTTGCTAAGCGCAAATCTCGAGAACAACTGAACCGATTTCGCTAATTCTTTTTTTATTGTGTTCGTTATTGTGAGAAGATTCTAATGGAAAAAAAAGTGAAAATTAGGGTAGTGTAGGGCAGAGTAAGGTAGAATAGGGTAGAGTAAGGTATAGTAGGGTGGAGTAGGGTAGAGCGGGAGCGAAGCCGCGGGCAAAAGCCATTTTGCAAAGCAAAAAAAAATGGAACATTGTTTTTTTTTAATTTGCTTTCAAACAATATTAATTAATACTACGTAAGTATGCGTCTCATGCTGCACGTTGTCTCTCTTTTCTTTTTAATGTTTTTGCCTTGGATACTAAGTCTTTTAAGCCATAATATCTTCTCATTAGGTAGTTATTGTGAATGTCATTAGAATGCAGATGGAACACATTCTAATGGTTTACATTACTCAGCAAGCTTTTTGCTGAAGTAGTCAAAACTATAATAAAATTCTCAGCTCCGTTTGTCGCAAATGGAGGAACATTTCTACAGAATGCACCTGTTCCAATGATTTCACATATTATACAGTTGTGTAGACACTTGAGGTACGAAACTACAATAATCACTAGGAATCAATTTATAAATAAATTAAAACAATCATTGAATTTCACTCGAACTATCGATACTCGAAATATCTCGCCAAAAACTCCCGTTCCACAGTTATAAAAATGTGAACCTTTCAACTGCTTTCACAATTAAAAAAAAACATATTAAAATTGTGAGAGATGAACCATTTAGCTCAATGAACTGCAGAGGCCTTTACTAAAGTGAAACAATGGTGCGCACTCGACAGTTGAATATATTTATTTACTATACTATTATCCACCTTTGTCTCATCCAGGGTACAATGGAGCAGAAGATATACGAGCGCTCGGTGACGAAGCAAGCTGTCGCCTGCCGCGTGGTCGACGAACAGCAGATCGACCGCCATTACAATATGGCCGAACTCACCGAGCTATACAAGTAAATAACAACCTTAAATAGTGCACTTTAAAGTACAAATTGTTTTGATCTTGTTTGCTTACACGGCTTAGGCAATTTGACAGCTATAAAATTACATTTTGTAATGATGAAAGAAAAAATTCCTATAAGTTATTGGCATGTAAAATGAGAAAAAAATTATGTAACAATGTTTGCTTGTAATTTGATTGGTACATTATTTACAGTTTAAATGAGGTTTTCAAAAACTTATTGTCAGTAGTTTTGTTGGAAAAATTTTGCTAACATTAAGCCGGGTATCCAGTATGTTCGCGAACTTGTTGCTCTACACGCTCCTGCAACTGCTTCACATAGTGGATACGTTCGCGCTTCTGGGACATGCAACACTCCGCGCTCCAATCGGTGGCGGTTCATGGGCAAACACAAAAGGGAGCTCAGTCTGTCCGTGGACGCCAGCAAAATACCATCGAATGAAAAATGTTGGCACGAAGACTGTGGATCATGCGTGTTTCTTATGGAGATGCGCGTACCGTCTCTGCGTGGAGCACAGTTAGTTCGCGAGCATAGTGGATACCTGGCTTGAAATTATTTTTATCAATCTTTTTATTTTTTTGCAGTGCTTGAGCAATTTTCTTGGATTTGATGATTTTAAATCGTTAAAACAAATAATTTTAATTAATAACATTATAGAGTGTAACTCTATAATGGTAATTAATAACATTATAGAGTGTAACTCTATAATGTTATTAACCCGACTTTGAATTGGTCAGGTACGACGAAGGCGGGTCCTGCGTAGCAGGTGGCGTAGCAGTGGGCGTGCACGACGTGGCGCTGCTACGCGTGGCGCGCGACGTGCTGCTGCACGCGGTGCACGAGCACGACTCGCTGCTGCGCGGCTCCAGCGAGCAGGGCCTGCCCGAGCACGAGCGCAACGCCGCCTGGATGCAGTTCCAGCAAGAGCAGGCCAATAAACGTAAGTCAAGCGCGTTCAAGGGATCTCCAGCTCAGGAGCCGTAGGCGGGCACGAGTAGCGCAGGACACGTGCTGCTTGACGCTGTGCACTTCTGTGGCTCTCTCTCTGCTACTTGGCTCCAGTGAGGTAGGCTGGACCGAGCATAGATGCATCAATCGTGAGTCAATCTGCACATCAAAGGCTAAACAGATTTTGATTTATGTCCAGAATTAATTTAACTTTTATTGTTAAAAGAAGTTGACCAATTTTGGCTAGTAAATATCCAAAACAACATACGATACTTACCAATACAATAAAATATATCATTTTATTTTTCACAGAAATGGAAAACAAACTGGCTGTAAAAACCCCAAAGGTTCCGTTAAAGCGTATACGCGAACAGGAGAACGCACTAGCGAACGCGCCGGCCACCGTCGTCAAAGAAGAAGACACCAGCGAAGACTACAACCCTAACGAATCCAAAACTAAAAAGGGAAAGAAATCCTCCATCATCAAGTGCTGCATACCCATACAAGTTAACAAACCAGAAACTAGAAGCGGTCCAAGAAAAGAACCATCCATCATCAGACCAGGAACCAGTAAACAATACAGGGACTATGTAGCATCTACTTCATCCGAAGAACAAAAACGTTCTTCATACATAAACCAAGAAGAAGTCATGGTTGAAAAAATCACAGACATACTCCTCAAATACAACTTCCAGAATAAAAAAGGAAAGCCCGACATTGCAAAACTAGTCAAGAAAGTAAGAAATATGGTGTCGAAAGGGTTTGTAACCGAGGAAGACACGGCGGATGATTTAACTGCTAGCATCGCGAAGGTGTTGCTCCCGCAGCAGATGTCCCTTCCCATGGTCACTAACATCATGTGCGAGTCTATCAACAACTCCGCGGAACCTGGCGCGGCGCCCAGTGACGCTGACACAGAGTTGATTACGAGTGATCCCACTCCCAGATACTGTACAGATCAAAGCTATTCTGAAGAACCTGAAACAAGGACGAAGAGAAAAGCTGCAATAGCGGCTGAAAAGTGCATCGATTCTTTAGCACAACAAGTCGTCATCAACGTAGATGATGACGATTTCGACGCAAGAGACACTGATTTTGTGCCGGACGACGACGACGACGAAGCTTTCAAGCCAAAAAAAAAGTCAAAAAACTTAACACCGTCAAAAGTTCAGGACGAAGACGAACGCACAATGAGTGCTGACGAGTCTGAAAAAGTGAATCATTTTGACAGCTTGAAGACTATTATACCGAACGAAGATATCAACACAAATACTGTAAAGAGAAAACCTGGTCCTAAGAAACCGAAGGATCGAATAATTAAATCATATAGTAGAAAGGAGCAACCTGAACCTGTTAGCAAACCAGTAGACAATGAGCCGTCGCCGCCCGCGAGGGTTTGTACACCGCCGGAGATAGATTACTCAAGCATATTACTAAGCGATGATGAGGAACAAGCTTTAACCCTCAGAACTAATGAGAAATTAGTTGTTACTCCTAAAAATCCACCTGTTAATTCTGTATCTGAATCGTCAAGCGACGAGGTAGTGCCTTTACCGATGTCGTTATTAAAAAATCAGAATTTTATAAACATTGTAGCGCATACGTACTTAGTTGGTAACCCTATGTTGGATGAAGACGCGGCTACGCTCGCTGCGCAGTACAGCACCTTGAAAGCTTTCAAAGAAGCTGAACAAACTGGCAAGGACGTGTGCAGCGGACCCATCTACGATATTGCCGTAAAGGTAAGCCTATTTATTGTGATATTTTTAACCTTTTTAGTATAAAAGCTTTTTTTTATCGTACTCGTCTGTAACTGTATAATTCAGTTTTTTTTTTATTCCAATTTACTTGTGGTCGGAGCCTTTTTCACCCATACATCTCAATACAAACGGCTAACAAGCCGTTGTAACACGCACCCATTTCAACAGAAGCGGCTAGTAAACTATTCTATCACTCATACATCACAATACAAATGGGTAATAAACCGTTATGTCACTCATACATATCATGAACAGCTAATAAGTCAATATCATACTCGTAAATCTAAATACAAATAACTAATAAGCCGTTATCTCACTCGTAGGTCTCTAAACGAATGGCTAATTAGGCGTTATCTCACGCATGTATCTCAATACACGCGAATAATAAGCCGTTACCTCATCCATACATCTCAATACAAACGGCTAATAATCCGTTATCTCGCCCATACATCTCAATACAAGCGGCTAATAAGCCGTTAGCTCACCCATACATCTCAATACAAACGGCTAATAAGCCATTATCGCACCCATACATCTCAATACAGGCGGCTAATAAGCCGTTACCTCACCCATACATCTAAATACAGGCGGCTAATAAACCCAAACATCTCAATACAAACAACTGATAAGCAGTTATCTCATAATCTTTCTAAGCAATATCATCTTTTACACTGTTAATCCATGTTTTCTTTGTACTATCTTTGTCACATTTTAACACTTATCACCTGCCTCTCACTGTCAATAGGATAATAATATTGTACCCCTAAAAAGCACATAATTGTCTTCATGACAGGTAATAGGCAAAGAGATCCTGAAGAAAATGAACAGCGCGAACCCTAAAGCGGTTGCCTTGTCAACCGACGACGCAGTTGCCAGCATACAGATGAAGGAACAGATGATTCAAACGCAGAAGACTTTCGAGGAGACGGCAAAGATTTCCAAAGCCAAGAGTGCTAAGATCAAGCTCAGGGAGGATCTGATTGAGCAGAAATTGGCTATGAACACGGCGAAGGCGGTCGAGACGGTCAAGCCTGTTGAGGCGGCTCCCGTGCTCGCCCCGCCTGCAGCCAGCGCTAGCAGCAATGTGGTACCTGTTGGATTGTGAGTATTGAACTTTATTTTAATAAATAATAATAATAAAGAGAATAATAATAAAATTCTTTATTTGTCATAATTATAAGGTTGATACAATTCATGAAGCCTCTGACTCCCGAACTAGGCACGCCTGTATGTCAAGAGTCAGCGCCCTCCTAATTTTAATTAGACTCAATTTAATTCTAATTCTTATTAACAAAATATATATTATTGCATGCAAATTTGAAAATTTGAGTAAATTATATATTAAATTTATATGCAAATTTGAAAATTTGAGTAACAAATTACTAATTCTAAAACTAATTATCTGACTAACTAAACAGTGCTGTGTTTGTAGTGTTCGTGTATGTCCAGAAATATATTTTCGTATTTGTATTTGAAATTAAAAATGGATTAGTATGAACTATTAATTATTTTCTCACACTATCATAATCAAGAGTAAGGAGCCAGTTCCGTATTTTTGTCTTCTGTTCTGTCCCCCGTGGTTTCACCCGCGTCCTTGGTTACACCTTCGCTCCTACTGGTCGTATAAGATCCTCGATAAGTGGGCTATCCAACACAGAAATTAACTCGAAGCAGTAGTTCCTGAGATTAGTGCTTGCATCTAACCGAATAAACAAATCTTCATCTTTTTAATCTACACTATAGATATAATGAGGTAAAATTTGTTTTTACGTTTTTTTTGTGGGAGGTAATTTCTGAAAGTACTGATTGAGTACTAACATTATTTCACCGGTAGAAAGCTGCTTTATTCCTGAGTGACATAGGCTATATTTTATGTAGGTACGCGGGTGAAGAAAAAATGGCAATTTAGCTTCACTTGTTTGACTGACCGACATTTTGACAATTCAAAAGTTCCTGTAACTGGTCTATTTGAAATAAACGTTTCTGATTTTTGAAGCCGCGGGCAAAAGCTAGTGTTAAATATAAAGGAACTACACTGCGCATACGTGTGCTGCACACGCCAATCTGGGCGCGTCGGTCTCCATACATTTTATATGGAAACTAGACTTGTAGAGCGACACTTGATACACGCCACGCGACGTCGTTCTACGTACACACTGCGTACGTGTTACACGTGTGCGTCGGTCTAATGTAGTTCTAGCTTAAAAGTATAATTTTATTTTGAATTACTGTCGTAGCTTTGTTATTATGACTTGATGTATAGATATGTCACAAAAGAATCTGAAACCTTACAAATTTTTTTGTTTTTATGGAGTAAGTACCATATTATACTAGAATACGAAGCCCCCATGCGAGTCAATAGTTTCGTCAAAAATTAACGACCCCTAAAGTATAAATAATAGTATTAAGAGTTCACTTTATCTACCCCTTTCGGAAAAACGGGCGTGGTGTATGTTATAATTGATATTTTGTGTTCAGCATCAAGACAACAACGACTATCGGAAGCAGTTCCTCGGCGCTGTACCGCGGCCTGCCGCCCATGAAGACGGAGCTTGCGGAGCCGCGCGTGGAGTGCATCCTGCCCGACGACGACGACGTCATCATCAGCGACGTGCGCGCCTCGCTGCCGCCCGCGCCCCCCTCCAAGCCCATCCTGCTCAACAACTTCCTCTACAGGCCACCAACACGCGGCCTCGAAGCGCAGCAAAACTTCAGGGTCACCGTCGGCAGCAACATCAGAGCCCCCATATCGATACCTAAAATAGTAAATCCACCCAAAATCATTGTAAAACCTTACATGCAGGGACCAGTGATAAAGCTTTTAAACAATACAGCTACACCGACCATCGTCCAACAGAATATACCGCCAGCGGCCGTGTCTGAACGAATCTTGCCGAATGACAACACCATCTGTTTAGACAGTGATGAGGAGGAGGCACCCCGACCTCCCGCGCCAGCCAGCTTGGCATCTGCACCGGCCCTGCAGCAGGCGCCAGTGCCTGTGTCGCTCGTCAGTGCACAGAACCCAGGAGTCAAAATCCCACTGCCGCCCATGCAAAATCTTATTCACCACTCCGCTCCAGTCACTTTAAATCAACAGACAACACCACAGAAATTGATGCTACGACAAGTCGTCACGCCTAACGGCTCACAAGCCCAATACGTTCTTATACCGTCTGATCAACTTCCGATGCCATCGATGTCCTCCGCCACAGACCCACCAAAGACGACTCATACGGTTCCACAAATAGTACCAACAAATACATTTAACACTACACCGGGTGAGTCCCTTTTAGCTCCTAAGAAACCTGAAATTAGCAGAACAGCATGCAAACCGGGAGATATACTCAGAATATCGAAGACGGGAGCAATCGAAGTAATAACCCGTGCCGACTTAAATACAAAACCGACGTCTGACCCTGTGGAAACCAACAATGTTAACATACAGAACCCAAAGCCGGTTGATCCAAAACCATCTGAAGTTAAAATGAAAAAAATTGCGACACCTAATGTTAAGACGGTTCCATCCAATCCAAAATCATATAAAGAAAAACCTAGAAAACTTAAGCTGGCTAATCCAAAACTATTCGAAGAAATTGACAAACCTAAATTTCAACCGATCCCTCCAAAACCCTCTAGTTATGAGTCGTTAGACCTAACAAATACAAGTCCTGACACATCGAAACCGAAGACATATGGATCGAAAACTGTCAAGTCTCCAACAACTGTCGACTTGACTAACGTACCAGCTGTTGCTGCTAAACCGGTCGCTAGTGCGTCGGTTGACCTAACTGATAGTAATGAATTTATGTTGCCGAAAAAGGACTATAGTAGAACCGACACGAAATCAGATGCACGAAAATCGCGCCAAATCAGCAGTTCAAGTAGCAGTAGTGACTCGCGGGCCGCGAGCCCTGAAAACCCTCTGTCAATCCTGAAGGACGTGGTACAAATAAAAGCTGTAGACTATGCAGAAAATTCAGTAATACTACAAAAAACGAAAAGTAAAAATTCCAACATTTCGGTGCATCACATCATCTCATCAGACACTGAGAGGACGCCTACAGAACCTTGCAAAAACAAAACATTAAAATTAACCAAAGTACCAAGGGATCAAGTGCCGAAACACATCGATGAAGCCGTAGAGAATCAGATTAGGAAGGACGCTCTCATAAAACGAATAACACCTCTGCTGAGTAAGAACCAGCCCCCTAAAGATGAACTGAAGAAAATTGGCAAAAACACGATAAACTTCGACAACTTGAGCAGTGCACATACTAGCAAAATTTTCAAAAATACCGGCGCTGGTAAATCGACGGACACGAAAGTCAAATCTGTCCTGAAGGCTGAGACTGTGGATCTTACGTAAGTATTAATTTTACCTAAGTAGTGTAAGCTAGTCACACGAACTACAATTGTAAAAATAATTCGAGACAATTCAAATTCATCCCCTTGAACTAACAGTGAGCAATGGGTAGCTCGCTGTCCGGACCAAGCCCAAGTCGTCGACGGCGCGCGCTGTTCCCGCGCGCCTCAAGGAGTTGTCAGCAACAGCAGGGGCCCAGCCGGGTCGAAGCCTACTGGGGCCAGGGTTATCCGAAAGGGGGCCAGGGTTATCCGAAAGGGCGCTCGAGCCCCGGTATGAAGGCTTGAAGGAACGGGATGGGTTTTTTAGTCAGTAAGAGTGACACTATCTCCCACTCCGCCCAAGAGCGGGGGTTGTCATAAGATGATTTTTCCCATCGAAAAAAAAAAAAAAATCCCCTTGAACTAAAATCCTCGTCATAATAATTTCACGCTCCTAGTCAAGGTAGTTTCGGCTGCACGTTGATACGTCGATCAGTCAGTTTTCCTTCTAAATAATATTTTATTTTATTAGTACCTAGAATATTCAATTTTTTTTTATTTACAGCAATATATTCCCACCTGGAACTACCATCAAAGCCAAGAGCGAGAGAGAGTCCAAGAAAAGGCTGGCACCTTCTACGGAGGTCGCTCCGGTCAAAAAGAAGAAGCCTGCTGCACGTAAGTATTAATGATTGTTTATTTTTTCGTTTATTCATTATTGTTACCATAGTGGGGATACTTTGGCCCTGAGGTATAACTGTGACCAGAACTCATTAACCAATAGAAACACAGTAAACACAGTTTCTCCTGTTACTATTGGTTAATAAACTTGTGACAAAAAATAATCTTAAAACCGACAAAACGCAATAACATATCATCATCATCACCAGCCTTTTTAATGTTCCCACTGTTGGGACTCAGGCCTCCTCTCTAGGAGAGGGAATGGGCCGTAATCCACCACGCGGGCCCAGTGCGTGTTGGTGAATGTCACATGTCTTCGAATTTTTGGTTCTAGGACATGCCGGTTTCCTCACGATGTTTTCCTTCACCGTTTTGAGAGCAGTGGTGATGAAATAAATTACACAAAGTAATGCGCCTGGCTGGGTTCGAACCCGCGACCTACAACTCGTAAGTCGGGGCCGTTACCACTCGGCCACCACTGCTCTCAATAACATATATATCTAATTAAATATGTAGCTTTCAACTTCAAATTATTTACACATTACTAAAGTCTATTATAATATACGTTTATTTTTCGAACTATGTAAATACATAGTCTTAACCATATTTCTTTTTCACAGCAATGACGCTGAAGGACTTCAATTTGGACGATATCGACGATATCATCGAACTGGATTAGCAGATAATATTAGGAACCTTGACGTACTATCACAGACGATGGGTTCATGGCCCTTCCTCACTGCGACTACGACTCGCGCGTCGATTCCTCAACTTTTACCTGTTTGAACCTCGAATAATGTGAAAGACACTACTCTGGTCATCAAAATATATAAGTGTGGCATTATATTAATCATGAGCGTACTAAAAAATTATGTATAAAAAATACTCGTGTAAAAGTTCGTTTTTGTAACGAACTTACTATTTCTGTCACATTTGTGACGTAACCATTCAAAGGAACCCGTTATGAAACTGTGTCAAAGTCAACTGTCATAGTTACAGTGCTAAAAGAGAATGACGCTATACGTCCTGTATAGCTTTATCTCTTTCAAGAAGGCTAGTAGACCAGTATCATAAATTAACATGGCAGCTAATAAGCATGGCAACAACCATCAAAAATATATAAAGTATTGACTTTTTATAACGGAATTTCTGCCTAACATAGACATTACTGAATTTAGTATTTCATGGTTGTAGTTTTATACAATGATTATATTCTAGCATAATGTTTCTTTACGTAAGTCTATGTATAGAGAAAAGTGTTGCTGATTCCAGAAATTTCGTATACATAGTTTTTAGACGTCGTTCTGATGGAGAGGGATTATCGTGTGAATATCGTCATATTCAATGATTCGGTAAAACCGGAAAGCATCTGCGGAGGCACAAGCGCGTAAAAAAAATGTTGTCAAATCGTATGTAAATAGAAGGCTTTCCGATAGTGACACCAGACGACGCTATTATAATTAACTTTCAGTGCCTCTGTTAGCAGGACGAAGCCTTCCAGTTTGCCGTACAAATAAACGCGATGATTCGCTTTCTATTTGAACGACGACGCCTTACGGTATTGCTAACTAAACTCTTAATCTTTTGAGCGCCAACAACCTATGCCGAACGCGATGTGTCCTCCAGCACCAAGCTATAAATGCATAACGAATACTACTATAATTTTGCTGTTTCATAAAGGCCCCAAAACAAAAATCACCCCCAGGAAACAAAAATCCAAAGTTGGACTTTTAGGCAATAGTAAAAATGGGCACAAAACAGAACAAAGCATTTTTTAAATGTACTTTTATTAAAATTGTTAAATTAGAAATTGTCTTCTAGTCGTAGCGTGGAGGGCACGGAAACTTTTGTCTTCTTTACAAAACCGTGGCGCTCAAAAGGTATCAAGGTATCGTCAACGATTAACAATATTTACTGTCAAGCAATATTTTAATAGTGATTCAAAGATTGTATATTACTTGATCATGTAATCTAGCGGTTCTCAACCTTTGATGATTATTTCCATATTTATCGTTTTTGGATCTACTGTCCACGGACGCGTAGCTTCACAGACGCGTATTCGTCATTGTACGCTTGGTATACGCCTGCTCGCAGCTTCCATAGCCAACTATGAAACTATCGACGAAGCTGCAGTTTCATAGATTTTTATGCAAGCTTCACGAATACGCGTCTATGAAGCTACGCGTCCGTGGACAGGCCTTAGCCATTACTGTGATATTGAAACCGTATCTGTGTTCACGTTTCAGCGTCGGATATTAATAACCGTTATCATATATATTTTTAATACAGCAAAGGTATTAATTTACTGACGTGATTTCTTTTCACAAAATATCTAGAAAAGTATTAACTTGTAAATCCAATACACTTTGAACGAGTTTCTCGTGCGAACCGTTGGTTGAGAATCGCTAATCTGATTTATTATATTATGTGTTTTAATACTTTCGGCGCCAAGACATTAATCATCTTCCTGCCCTTGTTCAGTATTATTTAGGGACGGAAATTCTGTCCCGTCGACCGGCCCGCTATCACTAACTCCGTTTTATTTTATATCACTCTTCACACAATCGATTCATACCAAAACAAACGATTACCTTTGAACTTTTCAGTCACTGGAACCACTGTCAAAGTTAGGCACCAAGGATTGAACAAAAATTAAGCTGCGTTATGCTTAGCATACTTAGATTTGGACTCCCTAGTCGGATCCTGGGCATGAAAAACAAGTTAACAGATAGTAGCTATCTTTGTATAATTAGTCGAGAGGCGGTTTGAGGGCACACAAACGAATGTTCTTGGCACCGAAAATGTTAACAATGACACTGTATAGTCTCGTATTCATGGTAAACATTGTTACGGAAACAGATTCACAATGTTGCTGGGAACACTGCAATGTGTACAACATGTGCGCGACACGTTTTTCAACATAAAACAAGTTGCACAAATGTTAATTATCACGAATACGAAGCTTGAAACTTATGACTGTCATTTACGCTTATAAAGGTTCGTGTTCAACTTCACTGAAATAGTTTAGAGCACTACTTTTATAGCTAAATGTTTCACTAGGAATTTTGACATTTGTGTAGATATTCTATTTCACGAAGGTGACTTGGTCTTGAATTGATTTACGTGCACAAATTTCTGTGTGCGTTAGTTACGAACGCACCTAGTTTACGCACACAGAAAATAAAGTGTACATGAACCTACACACATCTAAAAATATAGAAACCTTAACCCAGTACACATTTTATTTTGCATGACTGGCCAGACCTACACAAGACATGACCCATTAATTTTGAAAGGGACAGTCAAAACGTACTATCGCGTTCAGAATGCTGTTGTTGCTACTCCATATACGGGCTAGCCAGGAAGCTAATTTTTTGCGCATGATGGCCTTGCGGTACAGTCGCGGCAGACCCAACAACATCCTGAACGCATTATCTAAGATCAACCCGCCTTCGTGAGATATAATAACTACAACAGCATAGTTTGATATTATCAAGTTGAACATGCTACCTTAGTGGCGTCGTATAGTGGTAAAAATTAGGAATAAAAATCATAAAGTTTTGTGATTATATCATAAGATAAGAGTGCTACTTGATTTTCAGTTTCAACTTTAAAGTGGCTAAGTACAGTTGGATCTATCTACGTTTTGATTGTGATAAATGAATGATTTTTTTTTTATGTGAGAAATTTTTTGTGTCCTAGTTGATATTTATAGTGTTTCTAATAGCTGAGTATAGTTATGATAACTTAGATGTTAGAATAAGTATTATTGTGTTGGATTAACTCTCTTAATACTATCGGTTTTAAGACTTATTTCCCCGCTGAAAAATTATTCAGTTCAGATATCTCAAATTCATTTTTATTTCGTTTTTGTAAATTGATTAAGAATTATTATTTTTCGTATATTTTATTTGAGTAGTATGTGCTTGAGTCATATTGTACCCATATTGAAATACAATTGTACCTCTGTGAATATGGACCTCCTTGGTCGCTTTGGTGATTTGTTTTCAATTTATGGTCATGTAGCATTACAATTTATATAATGTTAAACATGTGACGTGTGTAATACAACTCGATTTAATTAGTGATAATCACATTTTATTTTTAAACTTCCAGCAAAAAGATTGCAATGTTAAGTTTTGTATAATTAGATGTAAGCTTGAATTAAAAATAAAAGCCAAATAATTATCGCAACTGTATATTTTCTTACACTTACAACAAAATATATTAAACATTTTATAATTTATATATCTTACACTAAAACATTAAAGCTTCTACATAGATATTATCCAAAAATAATTTCATAGTAAACCAATAACATAATGCCTGACCAGTCGCATATCACTTTAAAACTTAAAAATTATATAAATTATTAACTTTCTATAATCATATAAGATCTTGGATGAACTTAGAACTACAATAATTACGTTTTTCAGTGTTTAATGTTTTATTTGTTCAAAATAAAATTTCTTATTTCTACACTAAATACATTGCATTGAATTTGAATCATTAATATTGTACTAAATAATTTCTCTTATGGTTGGTAATAGCTTCAATACACATTCTTTACAAATACATAAATATGTTTCGAGCACCAAATTTAATCATGATGTAAATAAAACGATCAGATATAGGGCACTGATATAGTTCGCGTCTATACCAACTTTGCAGATGTGTTATATATCTTTATAATTCTTGGGCTTTTCTCTACTATAATAATCGACAGTGATTCATGCAGGTTTAGATGTATATTATACATCTAAGGGTGAGTTGCACCATTTAACTAGAACAATAACAAAACCGTTAACAGTTGTCAAATCGTCGAATTGACCAATAGGCGGCCGTTTCACGGCTGGTTATGGTTTGGTTATCGTTATAGTTAACCTTTCGAATGTCTTAAGTTACACAGTCCGACACAAGGTAATTGTCTTTCTATTGTGTCTCTAATTACGACATTCAAAGAGTTAAATGGTGCAACTCACCCTAAAACTTTAAACATGCGAGACGAACCATTCGCGACGCACGCCTCGCGATATCTGTACGCGGCTTTAGGAATATGGTTCTTTAAGATCAATATTCGCAAGTATGAACATCATATTTCAGATTTTTAAACGCGCTTCCCATTATAAAATGTAGATAGGTAAGTAATCAAGTTCTTATTCCTTCATAAAGTTTAAGTATTGATATAAAACAGCCGTGTATCAAATGTACCAACAAACATAAAATACATGAAAAAATATGCATAACAAGTTTTAGAGATCTGTCAAATAATATCATATGCTTGTGGTTCTGTATTGGGCTAACACTGAACTAAATTTATACTCCAACAGATTCAAAGTAACTTAATTTCGATCGGAAGGTTAAAAAAATGAATGAATTTTCTTTGAATTAAATTTAAGATTTCAATGCACTAGCCCTAAATGTACTGATTTCTATCAGTACAAACAAAAATGCACCGTATTTAAAAACGTTTACGAATAAACAAAATACCAATAAAGAGTAACAAAGTTAAGTAGTTCAAAATGTTGGTAGTATTAAGGGGCCGGCGACGGATGAATTTCCATACAAACGTAATACCACGCTCATTTGCAGTTGGAGCATATTTCCAACATATTATGATGATATTCGGTTATAGACAGTACCTATTTATCTAGGTTCCTACGTCTTTCTTTTAAAAAAAAAAACAAAAAGAAATTTAAGGGAATTATAGGAAATTTAAGGGTATTTCGCATTTTTTTACAGCGTAAATGGCAAAACATGCCATTTGGCTTTTCCTGTATTAAAAATAACAATATTTCTGATATTTTCGAGGTAGGAACCTAGATAAATATTATCTATAACCGAATATCATCATAATATGTTGGAAATATGCTCCAACTGCAAATGAGCGTGGTATTACGTTTGTATGGAAATTCATCCGTCGCCGGCCCCTTAACACATAGTTGAGCTGCAAATTGTTCGAAAGGGATACCGCGGCCCTGAACGCAAAGGGCAACAAACACGGGTGCGTTTTACTCGGTAAAAGTCTCACTCTCCCGCTTCACCTAGGAGCGTCAGAAGTTTGTTGATGAGTTCCTTTTTTTTTTTTAAAATATGTAACTCATATTTCGCACTTTGATATACTATGCGTTCCAAATGAGAATAGGATCGATTGCCATGTCGTCAAAACACATGCATGACAGTAAATCGTGACGTCACAACATGGCTATCGATGCTCTTCTCATTTGGAACGCATTGTACTTTCGTATTTCATCTAATAAAACAGACTAAGAGACTTTCGAATGAGCTTTTAAAATTAATCACCAAAATCAATTTTTACATTCGAAAAATACATAGAACAAAAATTTTATAAGGCATCTAGCATGAAAGACAATATTACTTATGAAATTTATTTATTTATACAAAAGGTACCTAAAATTTAGATAACACCGATAGGTTTCCTTAATTTTAAAATGACTTGTAGTTAACATTTCCAAGATATTTTAACAGGCAGCGATCATACCATTAGAGTTTAATTCGTTTTCAACGCAGGTTTTTTGACCATTGACAATACCACAAACAATTTAAAAAAGAGGTCTTACAGGCTAATTTTTAACAATGGCAATCGTGACAGGCATGGTGTTTGGTCTCTTAAGCGTTTACGCGACACTTTTCTCTTGTGTCAGATACAAGCTACCGATGAATATTTGATTTCTATAGAACCTGTATGAAATCATCCACTCCCTGAGCATATACGTAAACATTTCTTGTGTCCAGTTGCTTCCACTTAACACATACTCATGACGACTAAAAGTGTTTGGTGTCGGTAATTGGAACAAAAAGCGTCTCCGTTTGCGCAGCGTCAAAAGGTTTCATTCTAGCAAGATTCATAGACCAAACCGAAGTAACTTTGATAAGCGTTGCATACAAATGTGGACATTATTCGTATTGAGTTAATGTTCACATTAGAATGAAACTCTTGGTAACATTCGGTTTTATGAATATAAAAATATGCGAATAAGAATAATGTTTAAATTCTTTAGAAACTCTTGAACTTTTATTATTTACTTTGGTGAAAATAAAACACAAATTGATTTAATTTTCACCAAATTGATTGCGAACTGTTTCACCACTAACTTATCAACCTCAGAACTCAAATGAAGAGCGCTTTTCATGGCTCAAATTAAAATGATTGTTTCAATGATCCTTTGTGTTTTCAAAAGTTTATGGAATAGATTGCCATTTCAGTGCCATCACTAAACACTTACAAACGGGGTGAATAGAAATAAAGGGGCGAAAAGAACCTGCCAGAGTTGCGAGATTGTTCGAACATGTTACGACAGCCTTGGAACGCAAAAACCACAAGTGGGTTAGTCATTAAAGGTCTGACACGGAAGAAATAATTTGATAGTTTCCCCACAAAAAAAGACTTGTTAATAGAAACGAAAATTTGATTAGTTTTCGCTTAGATATCATTATTGGTTTGTAGAAAAGCATAAATTAAAAAAAATACAATTCACATATATTAAAAAGTATTTAAATGCAAAACAATATCTAAACGGACGAGGATAAATGCCGATAAAAAAATATTTCTGTTCACCCCTGCATTCGTATTCATCCCATTTGACGTTTTACATAAATGCTTAGTCCCATCGTTCATGTTCGGTCCTCATCGTGATTCCACGCTGGCTGGGCGCGTGTTGTCGCAGGCACAGGTGGCCGGCAAGGGAGCAAGGTATACTTGGTAACAATACAAACTAAGCTCACAAAATAGATAGGTACAGAAGTCAATTTCATGTATGTAATTCACTTTTTATATCTACGCTAGGCGATCGCACACAGGTCAGCGCACTGCTCCGAACTGTACGAGTGCGACCGGGCGATTGAGTCGAGATATCGTGTCCGTGAACGGTGTCTATGTGTGCGTTGCTCGAAGGCGCTTTGTATGTAGATTGTCTTCTGAACCTATCTATTTTTTGCTAAGCTCGTTGGCGGGCGAAGGACAGCTCTTACTTCATCTTATTCCCTGGCAGTGCGCAGTTACTTCAGGCACAGTAGTTAAGCGTTAGGCCAATAGTGTTCAAGGGTCAATGCTGCTACTATCTCCCACTGTGTTCCTCAGTCCTCATCGTGAGTCCAGGCTGGCTAGTCGTGTCTTGTCGAAGGAGCAGATAGCGGCGAGCAATGAAGAGCGAGCGTCGCACGGGCTGGACGCGCCGCCCGGCGAGCACGGGCCTGGCGTGAGGCTGCTGGGCTCGTGCGCTGAGGACAGTGGATCAATTAATTAGAAACTGTACATTTTTATACAAGTGAAGAAGGAAACTGTCAGTGCGACCGAGGCGGAATTCGTTTAGTGTTGTATAAAAATGTTTCGCATTTTCCACGAGTATCAAACGGGGGCTCGCTTGGTGACCATAGCCATATGATAAATACAATAAATTGTGGCGAGGGAGAGTTGGCGAACTTTTCCACACTAGTGCGAAAAACAGTAAATTGCGTGTCTAAAACTAGTAGGGTTAGGAGGTTTTAAGCAGAAGTGTATTAAAAAAGGATTACCTATATGGATTTAAATAGTAAGACGTCCAAATGTTTGCTTATACATTATTACACCACAAGGGAAACACGGCATTTTTAATATCTTGCGCACACTTCTGCTCGCGAATATTACGGGCCAAAACTGTGGCGCCAAAAAAATACGAGTACGCGTTGCACCTTGTCTAAATATTTCTATCAACCGCTCAGGATTGTACCTAACTTAATGCTGACTTTTTAAGGGTGTATGCAAGTCATATGAAGGCACATAACAGAGCAGCAGATCTGAGCTCATAACCACCATGAGGAGCCAAAGAATGCGGTCGCTGTGGCCGAAATCGGATAGATGGCATCATCATCATCAAGGGTGTATGCTAAAGCTCCACTTGTAATCTACCGAACGCGCCAGCGCCAGTAAGCGCTACAAATACCACCTTTCAACACAAATTTTGCGCACTTCCTACACCCAGTTTAATCACTAATTAGTAGGAACAAAACATAGGCACTACCTCCAGTAGTGAGGGAATCGCTGAGAACTGAAAATATACGATCTAGACCATACAGGACAAGGAAAGGAAGGAGATCTATAAATAAATACTTACGAAGAGCAGGCGGCGTCGGGGACGAGGCAGTGCTTGCACTCTGCGACCGTACTGTCTCTGCCAGTGACGACGTCGACTTCCAAAGACTCTCGCGTTTTTTCTGCAAATAATAGCCTTGTCATGTTTTCAAAACAAGAAATGTATACAAAACATAGCCCAGGTGCAATGGAAAAAATGAAATGTGTTTTCACTAGGTGCTGAACTGTAAAACCCGACTGCGACCTTCTATAAGTGAGAGGAGCAGCACTGTCCACTCCACCACAACGCCATTTGTTTTAATAACCAACTTGCTTATGATCTGACGACCGATTACAAAATGGAAGGAGAGTTAAAAAAAAATGTAACAATTTTGAATAGACAAGTATCAATTGCTATTACAAACATATCCTAACGTTCTTTCTACAAGATCAAGTTACCAACAAAATGTTAGAATTCTGGGGAATGTACATATTTATCGATCACCTACACCGATCAGTGGTCATAACAAAAGAGACTTCGCATTTTTACAGTCAAGTAAATGTGTATAATCGTTAGACTTACCGCTCTTCGCTTTTGTTTCTTTATTTCTTCTTCAGACCCAAGTATCTCTTGGATACGGACTTCTCTTTTTGCACTTCGCACCTAAAAACAAGTAAAATTGACTATTATCAATGTAGAAACATAGATTCACTATCGAAAAGGTAATTTATAAAACAAGAAGATGACTGTAAATATTAGACTTAAATAGCAAAGTTAAAGAACAAAGATTTAAAAGTGAAAAATTATATGGCTGCTAATGGAAATAGGAATACGTGTTGCGCCGACCACCAATATACTCGTATAATATATATTGAAACTAGCTTTTGCCCACGACTTCGTCCACATGAATGTCGGTAATAACGAACGTGAAGTCGAAGCCAGATAAATATCCTATTGTGGGGTTCAAGTTTACACCGTGCGGAAACTACCCCCGTAGCTATAACCTAGGGGTCTTTAAGTCAAGAGTGAATAGATTGCTTCTAGGCAAGCGTGCTCCATCGTCGGCCACATCATCGCTTACCATCAGGTGAGATTGTGGTCAAACGCGAGCCTATCCATTATAAAAAAAAAAAAACTCGATTTCTTCAGTATTTTAATCGTGAAAGCGTAACAAACAGGCAGAGTTACTTTCACATTTATAATACTAACAGCTGCCAGCGGTTCCGGCCGCGTGTTAGTAGAAAATTATCCGAAGAGAACATACATCAAAGATAATAATATCCTATGTACAATACCAAGACATGATCTAACCGTGTACTAAGTTTCATCGAAATTCGTTCAACCTTTCGAGCGTGAAGATGTAACAAACACACACACACACTTTCAACTTTATAATATTAGTATGAATAATATAAGTATGTATGGCCCGCACTGGGCCCGCGTGGTGGATTACGGCCCATTCCCTCTCCCAGAGAGGAGGCCTGAGTCCCAACAGTGGAAACATTAAAAAAGCTGATGATGATGAGTATGAATAAGGTAAGAGAATGAAGATTTAATTTTTTTTTTATTACTTATAGGCTCGCGTTTGACCACCATCTCACCTGATGGTAAGCGATGATGTGGTCGCCGATGGAGCACGCTTGCCTAGAAGTAATAATTACGTATGAAGTTATATCCAACATACCATTTTCTGTTCATTCTTTAGTCTCGCCTCCATATTTGCCACAGCTATCTTCAATTCCTCCTTCAACGCGATGGGGAACTTGAGGTGCATGCGTTCGTTCAGCGGCACCGTCAAGAGCCCGTTGAGAGGGGCGCGCGCGAAGAACGGGTGCTGGAGCAGATTGTCTATCGTCGGCCCACCGTGCTTGCATGAGATCTTTGATAAACACATTCGGAGAACTGATTCTAAAAGAGATGATAAAAAAAATACAAACTGATTATCATACAAGATAGAATCTGAATAACATTGCAACCAAAATTGATTTTATAACTTTGTCACTCAAAAATCATTTTCTTTTTCTTTAATTTCGTAAAGTTGATACTTGAGTAAGCGATAAATAGGGCATTGTAAAAACCCTAGCGAAAATTGAGACGAATTATTTTATTTATTTATTGGGGACAGACAACAGTTACTCGTTAGACAGCAGTATTGGCCAAGTGAGAGCAGTGGTGGCCGAGTGAAAAGGACCCGACTTACGAGTTGTAGGTCGCGGGTTCGAACCCAGCCAGGCGCATTACTTTGTGTAATTTATTTCATCACCAATGCTCTCAAAACGGTGAAGGAAAACATCGTGAGGAAACCGGCATGTCCTAGAACCAAAAATTCGAAGACATGTGACATTCACCAACCCGCTCTGGGCCCACGTGGTGGATTTACGGCCCATTCCCTTTCCTTGAGAGGAGGCCTGAGTCCCAGCAGTGAGAACATTAAAAAGGCTGGTGATGACGATGATGATGAACAGTTACTCGTACATGCTAGAAAAAAACTGGGCAAGTGCGAGTCAGACTCGCGCTCTGTGGGTTCCGTACAGTTCTCGATTGGAGTTTGAGAAAAATAACTGATAGACAGACGGACAACAAAGTGATCCTTTAAGAGGGTTTTTTTTTCGGTGGGTATAAATCGTACAAATGACATCCCCAAAACCCACCCCGTTCTTCGTTGCCTTTCATACCGGGGCCGAGCCTCCCTTTCGGAACTAGGCCCCAGATACTATAAGGGCTCAGTTTTTTCTTTTTTAGGTACGGCACCCTAAAATCATAAGAAAACCACTTTCACTACACACACCTAAATCCTCATTCTGCAGCGCCGGTTCCCCCTCAAAATCATCACAGTAATAATCCGTCAGCGGGCACCCTACAGCCATCTCATAGAGCGTCCTTCCGAAGCAGTACACGTCGATAGCCTCCGCCGAGGCCCCTCGTCTCAGCTGCAGGAGATGAGGCCGGTACAGACTCGGAACTCCAATGAGTATGTTCTCTATGTCCATTAGCAGCACCCGCTGGTATTCTATGGCTATATTTCCAGGGTGAATGTGACCTGAAATGGAAGAATCAAAGCATTTACTTCAAACTAGGGTTCTGCCAGCTGTTTCGCCCGCGTGAAAGTAGGTTTGTAGCGACATCTACGGCTTCACATAAGAACTAATCCTGCATCGCGCAATTAAAGTTCTCCGCGCGATTAGAACAACAACTGCCCGATAGATGATTTCGGGCTGTTCTATAACAGCCTGAAATCATCTATCGGACAGTTGCCCACCAGACCATACTCCTGTCTGGTCGGAGGATCCTCTCTTTCCAACGGAGGTATGTGGGACTTTACTCTCTGTTCCGCATACCTTTAAAGGTTTTTCCATACAAACTTTGACCTCCGTTTTATCCCCTTAGCCTAACTTTGACCTCCGTTTTATCCCCTTAGCCTAACTTTGACCTCCGTTTTATTCCCCTCGCCTACGTCTTTAAAAGAAACTTTGTATAAAACGTTTCTAGTCCCAGTAGTTTCGGCTGTACGTTGATATGTCAGTCAGTTTCTCCTTTTATTTAGATAGAATAAACAATTTACAGGCACTCTTGAATTGCCAAGATGTTAGTCAGTCAGAAAAATTATGATAATTGTACATTCCGAAGTGTAGATCTCTATGGAGAGGAATGTGCAATAAAATAATTATGTATTGTTATTTATAAATCTCGGCTCAAGTCGCTACTATTATGTGAGAATAAAGCAAAAATCGAATAAAGTCAAATTCTAAATTCATTAATTTAAAAACTTAGTCTCTTAATAATTGTTAGTCTCTTGAAGATGTAAGTGGTGTATTTGAATTCGAATTCAATCGAAACTTTGCGGTCAATAAAGCAAATGAGGCCTTGGGTCTCAAAACTTTTGTTGATTTAATAAATTTGGTGAAAAAGATATAATTAAAAAAAACTAAAAACACTCACTAAAAAATTGTAAAATAATTTTCAATATAGGTAAAAAATAATAATAATGAACGAAAAATATGATTAATATTATTATGATAAAAGCATGGGGCGCTTTGTGCCATATTTTTCGTAAATGTACAGGTGAAGCTAATAAAAGCGTGTTAAAAATTGATACGTACCATGAGGTATGCCCTTTTCATGTAAAAACCTGAGCGCTATCAATATCTGGAATCCATAATGCGCCAGTTGTCCTAATGTAAACGGTTTCCTTATCCTAGGGTTGCCATATTTCGCTAAATGGTTCTTGTTATACTCCGTACCATAGAGTATGTCTCGTAAACTTCCCAATTCATGAATCTTTCTAACTACAAATGCTCCCGTTTCTAAATTTTGAATAGTTAATACTGGATCTATGTGAGGGTGCTGGAAGGAAAAACATTGATTTTGTTATTATGATCCTTAATTAAATGTACAATAAGTTCAATTTACAATAATGTTGATCGCACTTACAAAAACAGATACTCGTATTATATAAGAGACGTTTTTCTTTATTACCGACATTCGCTCATTCCGTCGTTTTTAAGTTACACAATTCTTTTTTTATTTTAAAGTTATTAGAAAAATAAATTATCCAAGGGCTAATTGGATTTTTTTTTTTATTTGCGTGACAGAGTGAACTGAATAAATACACCTTTGTCACATTTTATTATAATCACTACGGTTGTCAATTAAAAAGAAAGCCATAAATCCCATAAATCGTTATAATTGACTAAAGATATCCAGAAAATACTGTTGTGTTCAGAGAAATAAATTGCTTGTTTATAACTTTAAGGTTGAATGTTATTTGCACTTCATATAACTATATATTGGCACACACTAAGAAATACTGTATCGTGGGTGCGACACAAACACGTAAACTCACCTACACAAGGGACTCAGACCCAGAACAAGTATCGGTAGGTCATCAGAAGAAATATTTGTTCTGCGCGAGAAGAAGAAAGACCAAGAAGGAGATGGCGGGACGACTTGGATGTGTTCTTGAGAATTGGAAAGGAGTGGCTCAAAACCGGGAACATTGGAAGGAGTGGAGGGAGACCTTTGCCCAGCAGTGGGACAGTATGGGCTAGTTATAATAATAATAATGTGACAAACACGCAGCGCAACAGCCAATCGCTAAACATGCCGTTACTTTGTGATATAGACAGTTAAATAGGAATTGCGGTTGACCGCAAAAATATTTACCTCTATTGATAGAGTTAAATATTTTTCCTCACTCGAATAATGAAAATCACACTAAGTGGTGGAACTTACAGACGTGATGATAATCAAAATGACATGTCGTCAGTGATCCAATAAAGACAAGCACACAAATGAGTGGTATGCGCCGTCCATACCTTTTACTTCACTAATCAAATATTTTACTAAAATTTACATACTACAAACGTGATGTTTTTGCAGTTTTTTTTGCTACGGACGGGAACCCTTCATGCACGAGTCGAACTTGTCGATTTTTTAATTTTGGTCAATTTTGGCACAGTGCTTGGCCGGTTAGCTGGTGCGACAAATGTTTGTATAGCCACAGACAGTTATTCCGTATCTGGGCGTCTTGTGTACTGTTTGTAAATGCTCCCACGATACAGGAGTAATTCCTAGGGTGGGGCAACGGGTTAAAAAAAAAGTAATTAGCATACTTACAGAAAGATTTATTAAGCTCTTGAAAGCCGTTTGTAAGTCCTTATCACTGAGATACCTGTCGGCTCCATAGCTCTGATATGACAGCATGCAATTCTTTCGAGTTTCAGTATCCGTTACCTGGAATCGTTAAACATAAGCATTAGAAGACGAACAATGTCAAGGATAAAATAACTCGACAAGACAATAGATAGTTACAAATAGATCTCTGAATTCTTTGGCTTTGTAATTTTTACAGTAGTCTCGATGAATCATAATCAAAAAATAGATAGGTACAGAAGACAATCTCATGTATGTACCTACTTCACTTTTTTTGACGCACACTAATGAGCGTTTGAGCCGGAACTGTTCGACGAGCGGGCCGAGATATCGTGTCCGTGAGTTCGAGCGCGCTTTGTATGTAGATTGACTTCTGTACCTATCTATTTTGTGTCATAATTGTACAAGATTTTTAGTTTTCCTGCACCATTCCTATGCAAGCGTGTCGAATTATTGGCAACCTTTTTTTTTAATTTATCAAATAACTTTTAAACAAATCATGAAATAACGTAGTGGGTGGAGCGAAAAGGAGTGTCAGACTTTATTGACTGAAACCCACCCGTGTTTCTCCAATTGCCTTTTGCGTTCCAGGGGTAGTGAATTTTACGTGAAATCCCTGAGCCGTGGAACCACTTCAACAAAGTTATCGCGTCACGTGTCCATCAGTGGGCGTGTTGTAGCTAATTTTCATTTATTTAACAGCCTATACTGTCCCACTGCTGGGCAATCTCCTCCCCCAACTTCTTCCTGGTATTCTTTTCTTGAGCCACCTCGAACCAGTCCTTGCGGTAGGCATCCAGGTCGTCTCGCCACCTCTTGCCATGTCGTTGTAGCTAAGACGATAATAAATTATTGACTAGCAAGCTATCGAGATATAATTACTAAAAGCTTTCGTTTCAACTACCTAGGTGTATGAACCTTTTCTACATATTTATCACCTTTTCATTACAAAGTTGAGACTCTTTGAATAATAAAGAGTGCAAATTATAAACACATGTGCTACCCATATTTTTATCACTTGCCTGATAAGCCGAGAGTGGCGTTATTATGAGTCATAACAATGGATTCTCACGACATGCGCCACTATCATGCTTCAATAAAATATATTTAAATGAGTCTCGTGATTTTTTTTATTTCTAGATACTCAAGGTGTTGGACTTATACTTGAACATACTAAATAATGCACTGTAATTTTAAAATGGTAATTTCTATAAACCAGGATTTCTTAAAGTTATTGCTCCATGTACCCGTTTTAAAGTTCCCAAACGGCTGCGAGCCTAAGTACCTATATCCCTAATTTCCGAAAAATAAAATGATAAAATGTTCCTGAATCACATGACATTATGGATATTAATTTCAATACCTACAAAAAGTACCAAATGTGGCACAATATTAATATCAAATTGATTTCTGTATTTGGTCATAAAACAATGCGTGTCACACGCGATTATCAATCATCTAACCGCATGTTTTGCGCACACCCCCTACCAGCAAATGACGAAACCCCAAAGGCATACTTACCCCACTTTGAAAAAACCTACTTTATACCAACCTTACCAGCCTTATTTTACTATGCCCCGTTTACACGTGGGCCCAGGCTCAGTCAACCACCATTTGGGCCCAGCCTCGGCCAATCGCTATTGTATAAACCGGGGTAGGTACTTATGAGAACAATTTTCCGAAAATTGCTTATAGGTTCTACAGAAATGTGATTGTGCGATTTATTATAATATTATTTATTTAGATGATACTACTACACTATATACATATTGTTACGTACGTGGGTAATCAAATGCCGATTTACTGACGAGAGAACTTTATTCACCACAAACAATAACAAATTATTCCAGTCAACAATAATCCGAATCGCAATTAACACTAGAGTACCGTTACACTATCGCTTAGGTCGTTAGATAAAATCACTTCAAGTACTAGGGTAGTTCGCTCTTGATCGCAGTCGAAATCACCACTGACTCGCTTCCGGCCGGGAGCTCGTATTTATATGCGGAGCCAAGAAAATTCTAGATACCGACTTCCCACGAACGATCCAGAATTCCAGAACAATTGAATCGCTTCTCGAAGTCATAAATTATTTTTATTACTCGTGGTAATAAGAGTCACTTTCATGCGAATTTCGACTCTATTGTTAACATCGGAGAGTACCATTTCCTATAAATACCTAACTACTACTTGTAAGTACTTTGTGGATGTTTCGAGATTTTTCTAAGTCTGACTAAGCACAACCATTCTAGACCTTTCGAACAGCAATGCGTTTTAATTATTACGAGCTACTCTTTATTTTCTCGGAGATATGGCGTGTTCACGTTTAATGGCGTAACAGTGCCCCCCTCTTAGTCATGCTCGTCCCGAGCATTATTAGATCCGTGATACGGCGCCAATCTATCCACATGGACAACCTTGGGTTTCCCTCTTAGCCCTTTCTTGATGCGGTAGGTCACGTCATTAATCCTTTTTAACACGGTGTAAGGTCCCTCCCATCGAGCTTGGAGTTTCGGCGACTTCCCTTTCCGTCGAAGCGGGTTGTGAAGCCAGACCAGTGTACCTTCCTCAAATCCCTTGGCATTGGCATTACGGTCGTATCTAGTTTTCATTTTTACGCTGGTGTTCATGCTATTCTCACGAACTCGTTTATGAACTTCGTCCAATTGATCTTGAAGGTCACTTACGTAGTCCGTAACTGGCTTAGTCTTGTCAGGTGGCACGCCAGTTATGGCATCGACTGGAAGTCTCATCTCCCTGCCGAAATTCACTCTTGCTGGGGTATGTCCCGTGCTATCATGCACTGCCGATCGGTAAGACATCAGAAATAGTGGAATATACCGGTCCCAGTCCTTCTGATGGTCATCGACAACCTTAGCCAGGTGATTCTCCAGGGTTTGGTTAAACCTTTCCACCATTCCGTCCGACTGAGGGTGCGCAGGTGTTGTGCGTGTCTTATAAATTCCCAGAAGAGTACACATTTCCTGGAACAGCGCAGATTCGAAGTTACGGCCTTGATCGGAATGGATTTCCAAAGGTGCGCCATACCGACATACTACTTCTTCGACCACCTTCTTCGCCACTGTCGTCGCTTCCTGATTGGGTATGGCGAAGACTTCGGGCCACTTTGTGAAATAGTCCTGGATCACCACTATGTACTTGTTTCCGTCATTTGTAACTGGAAAAGGTCCAGCGACGTCGATAGCGATGCGCTCCCATGGGGCTCCCACATTGTACAGCTGAAGCCTGCCCCTGCTCCTAGTCTGTGGTCCTTTCACAGATGCGCACGCTGTACATTTCTGACACCATTGCTCTATGTCATCTCTACAATTGAGCCAGTAATACCGCTGTCTCACTTTCAGTAGAGTTTTCTTGATGCCCAGGTGTCCTCCAGAAGCACCATCGTGTATTTCCTGTAGCAGGGGGACTACTTCACATCGTGGTACTATCACTTGTGTGGTCACCTCTTTGCCATCGTTCGATTCCCATTTCCTACAAAGCACATCATTTTCTAGGACTAAACTGTCCCACTGTGCCCAGTAGCTCTTAGTTACGGGACTGTGTGACGATACTTCACTCCACTGGGGCCTAGTTCCGCTACGCTTCCAGTCCAGTATAGGTCGGATATCGTCATCTTCTTCCTGGGACTTCTTGAAGTTGCCTTCAGCCCTAATTAAATTAACGCGTTCTCGGGCTTCATTCTGCTGGCAGTGTCTGCAGTCCTCATTACATGGACGTCGCGACAGGGCGTCAGCATTGTTATGCCCTTTTCCACTACGATGTTCCGTCACAAAGTTAAACTCCTGCAGCTGCTCGAGCCATCTTGCAACTTGGCCCTCAGGGTTTTTAAATTGTAGAAGCCATTTCAATGCAGCGTGATCCGTCCTCAAAGTAAATTGTCTTCCTATGAGGTACTTGTGGAAATGCTGCAAGGTTTTAACCACAGCCAGCAGTTCTCGTCGAGTCACGCAGTAGTTTCTTTCTGGCTTTGAAAGTGCCTTACTGAAGTAAGCGATTACGACCTGTCTGTCACCTTGCACCTGTGACAACACTCCACCAATTCCCGTGTTGCTGGCATCGGTATCAACGACAAATCTTCCGTCTCTGCTCGGGTACCCCAGTATAGGCGCTTCACACAACCGTTCTTTTAGCTCGTTGAATGCTGACTCACAGTCGTCGTTCCAGATAAAATCTCGTTTATCCTCAGTCAGCTGATGTAGAGGTTTTGCAATGTCCGAAAAATTCTTGACAAACCGCCTGTAGTATGTGCACAACCCTAGAAATGCACGTACTTCCGTTTTGTTCTTTGGAACCGGCCACTGTTGGACTGCCTTTATCTTCTCAGGGTCGGTTCTCACCCCGTCAGCGGAAATAACATGTCCTAGGTAGCTGACCTCCTTCTTGAACAGGGCGCACTTCTTTGGGCTTAGTTTTAGGTTAGCCCCTCGTATCCTGGTGAACACTTTCTCCATATTCCTCAGGTTTTCCTTAAAAGTGCGACCCATTATAATGACGTCATCCAAATATACCAGACAGACGTCACCAAGAAGGCCCACCATGACTCTTTCCATGAGGCGTTCAAACGTCGCTGGAGCGTTGCATAACCCAAAAGGCATGACGTTAAATTGCCACAGGCCGCTGCCAATACCCGTACTGAACGCTGTCTTTTCTTTATCTTTCTCGCTGATTTCCACTTGCCAGTAGCCACTTTTCAAATCAATGGTCGAAAACCACTTCATGCCACTGAGCATATCCAGCGTATCGTCTATCCTTGGTAAGGGATAACTGTCCTTCTTTGTTACATTATTCAGCATTCTGTAGTCCACACAGAATCTTGTGCTGCCGTCCTTCTTCTTCACCAGAACGACTGGAGAAGACCATGGACTCGTAGAAGGCTCAATTATTCCGCTATCAGCCATGTCCTTTACCATTTCTGCTACCTCAGATTCCTTAGCCCAGGGTATGCGGCGCGGTCTTTGTTTAATTGGTCTCGCATCACCTGTATCTATCTCATGCTTGACGAGACCTGTTCTCCCGCAGTCTTTTCCCGTTGCAAAGATATCTCGAAACCGTAGCAGAAATTCCTTGGCTTGCTGTAGTTCCGAAGTCGATAAGTTGCTCTTAGAATTTTCCAGAAGTTGCTGGATGTGATCAGTTTCGACTTTGGTCGTGTCTTGCTTTGCTGGAGATTTATTGATTTGACGGAGATACTGAACTTCTTCACATCTCCCAACAACACTGTTTTTCTTCAGTTGGACCTCTTCTTTCCCAAGGTTCACAATCCTGACCTTGGATTTCCCTGTCGTCATAACTAATGTCCTCGCGGTGATGATATCCGGGTGCCGGCCAGTATCCTCTACCAAAACACATCTTGATTGCCTGATTTTCTTGGGAAACTTTACTTCGACTAAGGTTTCTGTTCTCGGAGCCAGTGTAGTATTCTTTAAACAGTAGAGGTTGCATGAGTTAATTCCTCGCAGGAAGACTTCTTGATCTGGGAATTTCAATACTCCCCTATCGATATCTAAAATACATCGGTTATTCCGCAAGAAGTCGAGACCCAGTATGCAATCGTCGGTAATATTCGCAATTAACGCAGGATGGATATACACTTGATCACCGATTTTGATCTCAATTTCTGTATCACCGAGGACGGAGACTGGCTGGCCGGTTGCTGTCTGAAGTCGGCAGGATGGAGACTCTCTTTGCCACAAGATGGTGCGTTTCAGCAACTCAGGTCTTATAACAGTCCGTGACGCCCCCGTGTCAATGGTAAAATTGCAAGCCCGATGATTCAGCGTCCCTTCGATGATCAAACTATTTCCGTTATGAACTTGATTGATGGTGATGGTTGGGGCCTTCAGTTGACCAGCCAGCACCCGCCCCGCGGCCCTGGCGACATCTAGTTTAACGACTCCTCGTTAACTTGAGTTCCGGAGTCCACACTCCCCCTCTTCCTCTTGGGGCAATCGGTACGAATGTGCCCTTTTTCTCCGCACCCGTAACACGTCGGGATATAGCGGGACTTTGCTGAAGAAGAAGCCACCACTTCTCGGTGACGTGGTTGCGTTGTAGGCGAGACCACCACTTCCCGAACCCTATGCGTACGAGAATCGTGTCGTACTGCTTCCACTTCCAAAGCGTGTGCCATCGCACTCTTTAAAGATTGGTGGTGTCCGAGTCGCACTGTAGCCCTGACTTCAGGATCCCGTAGACCGTCGATGAATGCTTGCACCAGATTCACTTCCACCATCTCTGGTGTCATCGACATGTATGCACGCCGGACCAGCCGTTCAACCTCGACTCCCCACTGCTGGAGACTCTCGTTCGACCTCTGCGTTCTCTCGCGTAACTGCGCGCGGAAAACGTGCTCGAGGTGTTTGTCTCCATAACGAGTGTCCAGTCCCTCCATGAGACGCTCCAATGTCCTGCCGTCCGCAGGGAGGTTCTCTAGGACTAGCAGTGCGTCCCCTCGTAGAGCCAAAGTTAATGCCGCAAAAGACTGCTTATCGTCCCAGCGGTTTGTTTCGACCAATGTCTCGAATTGGTACTTAAATGCCGTCCAGGAAGACGTGCCATCAAAACGCGGCACATCAAATTTTGCGGCAGATGCACAGGGGGTGTGCGATGATGAGCCGACAGCAACGGGTTCGCGTGCTTCGAGCTTGACAATTTTTTTGTTGATGTCCAGCAGGCGATCTTCGTGGCCATCAATCCTTGTTTCGAGGCTATCAGCTCGGGCGGAAACCTCCTTGACCTCTAAGGTGAGATTCTTTACTTTCTCTCCCAATGTGACGAGGCCGTGATCAATTTTTTCGAGGATCAGGTTCTGCTTAGCCTCTTGATCTCGGCGAGCTTCTTCCTGTGCGCGGCGAGCTTCTTCCTGTTCGCGGCGGGCGGCTTCCTGGTCGCGGCGGACAGCTTCCATACTAGCTTGCATGGCGGCCAACACCGCAGCGAGGTTCAATTCCGAGGATGGTCCTGTTGGCACCTCAGCAGCTGCTGTTGCTTCCATACCAGCCTGATCTTCCTCCTCCAAACGATGACGCGCAGCATCCATCTCCATTTGCCTTCTTGTTCGTGGTCGCTGTTCGTCGTCTCTCGGTGTTAATGGCATCCCACTTCTGACACCAGTTGTTACGTACGTGGGTAATCAAATGCCGATTTACTGACGAGAGAACTTTATTCACCACAAACAATAACAAATTATTCCAGTCAACAATAATCCGAATCGCAATTAACACTAGAGTACCGTTACACTATCGCTTAGGTCGTTAGATAAAATCACTTCAAGTACTAGGGTAGTTCGCTCTTGATCGCAGTCGAAATCACCACTGACTCGCTTCCGGCCGGGAGCTCGTATTTATATGCGGAGCCAAGAAAATTCTAGATACCGACTTCCCACGAACGATCCAGAATTCCAGAACAATTGAATCGCTTCTCGAAGTCATAAATTATTTTTATTACTCGTGGTAATAAGAGTCACTTTCATGCGAATTTCGACTCTATTGTTAACATCGGAGAGTACCATTTCCTATAAATACCTAACTACTACTTGTAAGTACTTTGTGGATGTTTCGAGATTTTTCTAAGTCTGACTAAGCACAACCATTCTAGACCTTTCGAACAGCAATGCGTTTTAATTATTACGAGCTACTCTTTATTTTCTCGGAGATATGGCGTGTTCACGTTTAATGGCGTAACAATATGCATGTAGTACAAAAATCTTCCGAAGTGATAGTGATAAGCATTTATCGATAAGTTTCAATCTTGACTAATAGTAGGCAGTCAAGAATGTAGAAAACACAATGCTCTCAAATGCGTCAGCAGTCGGAAAAAGGGAAGCGATAACTGTAGGCAGGGCCGGATGTTTTTGAATACAAATCCAATACGCAAACATCATTTTTTCTTTTAATAGAAATAATCTCCCTAAATCTTTCTCCTTGCTTTCAGTCCATCCAAAGGTTGCCTGTAAGAAGTTGCCCTGTGCGATAAGACCGCCCATTGTACAGTTGCAATCACGGATCTTGAGCGGTTGCACAGAAGTCAAATATTCGGTCTCTTTAGTGGTGCGAAGTGAGACGCGGGGGCGGGGAGTGTCAGTGATTGCTCACCACGCGATCTGACACACACAAACCTTGGGACCTCGTTTCCCCCCTTAAAATTTGAATTTTCAAAATCCCTTCTTAGTCAAATCTGTGTGGTTCTTTCCTCAAAACACCATCTCAGACTGCATGGTTTTCATATGATTTGACCATTACTCGTTAGCTGTATGGACTTTAAAAGAGACTTTGATCCTGTGTTTGTTTCGGTGTTTCTTCTTAGGTTAACCAGCTAGGAAACACCGGCCTCATCTAGTTTTAACTGACGAAAAAATTAGACATATAAAAGTGTTTTTAAAAAGTGAAGTGAAGTCTGCGTGTGTGTTTGTATTCGCAAAATAATTATGCATTTATCATTTGGTGCTCCGTGCTACGTCATTAAGGGCCAAGCGCCCGAAAAGTGCCATAAAACAGTGATTTTCTGAGGCCTACTCCTCCGTAACGGCTAGGTCAATTGGTTTGAAAAAAATATATGTTTATTATAGATTCATGAACAATAATATCAACATTTGATTTTTTCGTGCAATTAATACTTTTATCAAAAAAAAATATTTAGCAATTTCGCAACTTTTCCCTACTCCTTCGAAACGGCTTGGACCTTCAGAAACATTTTTACACATAAAAATTGGTGGTTAAATATTCTTCAAAGTGAACATTGCATATGTAAATCAATCAATATCTCGCAGAGAAAATGGATTTAAAGCGCTTTCCGGGCGCTGCTGGCCGCAAATAAATGCACAGATTTGCGTACTGCCGCCTAGGCGAGTGCGAGAGTTGCGTTCACATAATTTCGGTCAGATGGTTCAAGGGACTATAAGCCTTAAAGAAAGTATTGTGCAAAAGTTCACGTCCCTAGAGCCAGTAGTTTCGGCTGTGCGTTGATATGTCAGTCAGTCAGTTTCTCCTTTTATCTCTGCTTATACGTAAATAAAGTATATAAGTCAGTAGAGAGGTCGTTAATGCAATTTTGTACTCAGATTATTATTTGCTAGGACATCGCCCTCTTTTAAAAACATAATTTTATGCGAGTTGTAAGGCAGTGGTTAGCTTAGGTTTATATGTTTTCGTGTTCGTCAAATACCTAGTTGTAACGTATTTTTTGATATTATTAGTTTTATCCTTATTCATTAAAATATTAATCTTAAATATGTATGACAAGGAAATGCCATTCAGTTGAGCGATAAGGAAATATACAGGTGTATCTGAAACTCCAACCGACACGACACGGCCACAAGAGGAAAATCACTAGAGAAAAGTGAAAGGAAGGAAGAGAGGTCTTTGCCCTGCAGTAGGACACAACAAGCTCATAATAATATTATACTAAGCCCTCGCCTTTCGTAATTTACAGAATACAGAAATTCTTACGTCTACGCTAGATACGCATTGACCAATATGTTATGGTATTTATTTAGTAGGTGAAATGGCTCCCACACAAAACTGCAATGCAATGCGATACAATATAATTTGTGGAATGATACAGTTCCCTAAACCCCCCCCCCCTCCCCGCCAAGTTACGACCGTTTCGTTTCGATTCTCTTACGTCGAATACCTCGAGTTGGCCACGCCTCGGATGCCTTTGTTCTAACCACGTGACTGAGCGTTGTGATGACATCAGAACAAAGGAATTTAACACGCCTCCAGCGTGGCCAAATCGAGGCGTTCGACGGCAGTTCTCTTGAGGCATTTTCGCTTACGTCTGGGCGCGTTTTCACTGTTATTTGATTTACTTCTTACCTAGTAAATCAAATAAAAATAGTTATGTCAAATCAATTACTTACTAAAAAATAATGTTTCCGTATCCGCCATCCAATATCTGGTAGAGGACCTTTCAGTTCGTATCTACCGTCGCCCCGCAACGCGATCGAGACCGTCTGAAGAGCTTGCTCTGTAACCAATATCAAACGCAAAGTAAATATAATAAAACGCATGTTACTTATAAGAGTTCTGAGTATACATATAGATGGATGGAGAGGGAGAGGAAGGCCAAAGAAAAGATGGATGGATTGCGTGAGGAGTGATATGAATGAAAAGAGCAGTGATAGTGTGACGGGTGACAGGCCAAAATGGAAGAAAAAAACGTGTTGCGCCGACCCCAAGTAATATGGGACAAAGGCAGGAAGAAGAAGAAGAATAATAATAAAGTATAATCGGCCTTATAATGTTCCCATTGTTGGGACTTAGGTTTCCTCTAGGGGAAGGAATGGTCCATAATCTACCACGCAGGCCCGTTGCGGATTGGTGGATATCACATGACTTCGAATTTTTGGTTCTAGGACATGCCGATTTCCTTGCGTTGTTTTCCATTACTGTTTTGACAACATTGGTGATAAAATAAATTACACAAAGTAAGCCTCTGGTTGAATTTGAACCCAGTATCTACAACTTGGTAAGTCAGGGCCATTACCATTGCGCCTGCTCTTAAGTAAATATATTTATAACTAATTTTTGCCAGCGTGAACGTATTCGCCCTCGTGAAAGTAGAAAAGTATCGTAAGTGCTATTCCAGGACATAGTCTACCCATGTTTCGAATTTCACTCGAATCTGTTTAGCATATTGAGCGTGAAGGAGTAACAATCTTGACACATAAACATATAGGCAGGGCGCAAACGTGAACACTTCTGTGTCTTATGTCAGATAAAAGCGAGTATGAAATCATACATCCATGCGCATACGTAAACATTTTTTGTGTCCAGTTGCTTCCACTTAACACATACCTACTCATGACGATCAAAAAGTGTTCGGTGTCGGTAACTGGAACAAAAAGTGTCTCCGTTTGTGCAGCGTCTTAAACTTTCGCCTTTATAATATCAGTACGATATGATTCATTGGCCTTTCCCATTGTTAGAACTCACCTCTTCTAGGTGAAAGGAAGAAGGCCGTAATTTACCACATCGGTCTAGTGCGGTTTGATAGTGGGAGTAGAGCTTTGCACCCAGGTCATTCTGGTTTCCTCTCTTAGTTTTCCTAAGCCGTGAGCGAGGGCCCTAAGACAGGAATTTCCAAAATTTACGGGATGAAACGGGGTTCAAAAATGCTAGGGAGAAACACTCTTTCATGCGAACAAAGTCGCGCAGAAGCTAGTAACTTATGAAAATGGATCAAAGGTTATTTACACAAATCTAGGTACACTAATAAAGAGGGAAAAGTATTTTTGTGTGTATGTTTGTAATGAATAAACTCAAAAACTGCCGTGCCGATTTCAAAAATTCTTTCACCATTGGAATGCTACATTCACCCTGAGTAACGTAGGCTATATTTATTGCCCGTGCGTAGCCGGGACGGGCCGCTAGTAATATATCACGATACACACACATATTGATCACGTATTCGAGTTTGCGCACAAACGATCCTAAAGAAGTAAAGTAACCTTGTAATAAAAAAAAACAATTAAAAAGCCATTGAGTCAATTTGTATCTAACGCGGATCTTTGTTCCGGCAGCCAACGAGTTAATAAGTTGGACGGGGAAGAAAGGAAGTATACGACTGATATCTTTTTTTGCAAATAGGTTTTATAAAACACAATGTTTTTGTCAATTGAAACTAGATGAGACAATTGAATCCCACAACGAAATACTTGTCGCCAATTGAACAATTCTCTAGTAATACGAAATGTGACTCCAAATAGCAACGGATCGTTCAACCTTGACCAATAAGTATTAGTTTACGTTAGCAAGATTATGTTACTGAAGGTATAAATAAGCTATTTACATGAGCGAAAAAAATATTGTATTTAAGAGGATTTTACAAGATTCCATGGATAGTGCCATACCCACAATTTTTTGGAATGTTGGGAAATCATAAAATGACTTCTCACGATCCTGGGCGGAGCAGAAAGGCGTGTCAGACTTGAAGTGTAGAATATAATATGTATGCTCTCTTATTTTAGTAAGTAAGTAAACTCCTTTATACGAGTATGCACTCAATAAATAGTACTTAAAGTATGTGGTTGTTTCCTTGAGACCACCTCTGTAGGAACCACAACATTACAGACTTTTACTGACTAAAACCACACTTATGTTCCTTCTTTGCCTTGCGCTCCAGACCCCGGGTTTCCCTTTCGGAAGTCAACTGATGGCCCCAGTAAGCTACGACCCTGCTGGGCGGCGCGCGTGGAACACTAGGTACACGCTGTCAACGACTCAGGTTCGGTCCCGACGGTTACCAGACCGCCGGACGGCGAGCTACCCAATAGGATTGATAAGAATCCATTTTTTTTCGAGGTAGGAACTCGTCAAATGATTTCTCCCGCTCTGGGTGGAGAGAAAGGCGCACTTTTGCTGACTAAAACCCAAATGTGTTTCATTTACCCTTAGCGTTCCAGACTTCCAGGGTCACGATTACTCTTTCAAACGTTCCCACAGCAATAATCATCCATTTGAGGTTAAATTGTTGAATTACTTATTAACGAGATTATTCTGTGCATGGGTTAATTGAAGTCACATTCAGTGCCTATTAAGTACCTAATAATGACAGATATTAAGACATCGGATTAGACTGCAAGGCGAACCCAAAACTGTTAGCAAGAAATATAAATTGACGGTTAAGGTTGAGTAAAACGCTTCAGCGAAGTTGCGAAATCTAGAATCCTCGACAAAGATCAAATAAAAATTAACCTATAGGTACTTATGCAAAATTCTTACATATTTTTGGTTACATCACCACCACTGGAAACAGAGATGAACAGTAATTTACTGTTGGTCACGGTATATGTTTTTATTTTTTATTGATATAAACTAGTGCTTGACTGTGATCCCACCTGATGGTAAGCAGTGATCCCACCTGATGGTAAGCAGTGATGCAATCTCTGATGGTGAGGCGCACTAGTTTACCTTCCAATCGTATCAATTAGAGACACAATAGAAAGACAATGACAGCGCGAACGCGTTCGCTTGGGGTTTTAATGAATTAATAGCCTATTCAATTTTGGGCTTTATAAAACTCATGATTATCTCCTTTTAACACGCCTCATTGAAACTTGCATGATTTTACACGCCATTACGTTGGTTTTAATAAATTAGCATTTATTAAAAATAATAACTCAAGCCAATTCCTTGAGAATAATAATTCATTAATCAGTCTATTCACCTCAATAAACACAAACATTTTTTTGTACTGAAGCTTGGAAATTTGTTCATCCCTAGATAGCCTAGTTAACACTAGTTCTTATCTTTCTTTGGTACTATTTTTAGTACTAAGATAATAATATGCTTTGTTCTTAGTAAACAATTGATATGAGAGATCCTTTGAAACTTTAATTCAATAAATTAATTACAGTGCCAGTGTGGAGCCCCTTCACAAGATATGTGTCACCTATTTTCCTGCCTATGTACAACTTGCACCCTCCATGACTTATACGAAGCCAATGGCAGAGCTGTCCAGGTGGCTAAATATTGGTCGGACAAAAAGTCAGTTCGACACGAGAAGAATTAATCATTCTCCTAGGACTTCTTGTAGATGGCTTTAGGAATCAGGGTAGACTTAATGAATAAGTGGATGGATTATGTGAAACGTGATATGGTAAGAAATGTATGTATGAAAGAAGCCATTGTAAATTTCTGACCAGAAACCAATGTGTTTATTAGAAACTGAAAAGATATTTACAAAAATACTTTGTTATTCTCTAGCTTATTGATAAAGGATACATTTACTTGCGAATACGAAAACTAAAAAACAGATGAGTCAGCTATTGCAATGTCGCTCCAAATGGATGATAACAAAGCAGTTTTCATGTGAAAAAATTAATAAAAGTTATGCATTTTTTTTTTTTAATAGCCTGTACTGTCTCACTGCTAGGCAAAGGCCTCCTCCAACTATTTCCAGGTATTCTTTTCTTAAGCCGACTCGAACCAGTCCTTGCAGTAGGCATCCAGGTCGTCTCGCCTCTTTTCAGGTCGACCATCCTCAGGTACCTACTTTGTGGAGACTGTCGCAACGATCAGAGTGCTTGCGGCTGATGCGAACCGCCCAATCCCATATTACGATAACTGTTTTTTTTTTGAGTTCATTTGAGAGGAAATCATCTAGAATTCCCCCCACTCTGGGTGGAGCGAGAGCGAGTATCAGAGTACTACTGACCACCTGCGTTCCTTCAGCTGCCCTTTTGCATTCCAAAGCCACGGTAGCTCTTTAGAACAATCCCGCATTCATGGCAGGCAATAGCTACTTATATAACAACTAAACCGATTTGAATAGAATTGTTAGGATTTAATATTCTCTTAGACTTCTTTATTATATTTATACGTTGGTCCGACCGGATCCGCACGGCTCTTGACTCTTCGATATACAATGCCCTTCACACCGCCAGAGATAGAAACAGATGGAGGAATATCATAAAGTTAAAGTGATGAAACAGGAACACGACCCGTATTCGTCAAGGAGGGCGGAAACTTCTTTAAAAAAAATGGCTTTTACCTGCTATATCCAGTGAGTAGTTCACGGGGTCGAGGAAACTCCTGACTTGTAATGATAAAGCTAACACCTCGTATGACAGCACTTCATTGATGTAGTTCTGAAAAATACACAACTTTGTTAACGTAGTTTAAACTACTGGTTCTTATAAAATGCTGTCCAAAAGAATCCCCATACCAACAAGGACAGGGCACATTGCTAGCTGAATAGATGTTCGATGAGACGAAAGGTTCTGGAGTGGCGACTACGTACCGGAAGACGCAGCGTGGAAGGCCTCCCACAGGGTGAAACGATGACCTGGTGAGGCTTGTGGGAATCCGATGGATAAGAAATGTACAGGACCGGTCGTTATGGCAACACATGGGGGAGGCCTATTTCCAACATTGGACGTCTTTCGGCTGAAAACTGACTAACAAAGGTGAGGACCACAGAACGTTTCTTTATTCCGTGGTGAGCACTATTTTGGATTTTAGAGAATTCATGCTCTAGAACAGAGATGGCCAACTTGATTCGACCCAAGTATAGTTTCTGACACATCATAATTATAAATACTTGAGGTCGGATTAAGGGCTATATTTCACCGGGACACCCTGGCGGCTCAACCAGTCGTGCCGTGGCGCCTGGACTGGCGGCCGAGTTAGTGAAACTCCATATAGTTCTATAGTAATAAGTGGTGACGCGACCAGAGACCAGAGTGGCGGAGCGACCAGTAACATTCTGCTGGCATCCGAATTGGTCGCGCCCCGCCAAATTGGTTGCGCAACCAAACAGACAGACAGAGGTGATAAACTCTCTATAGAGCTGTATACATTTTATTGGTAGCGGCGACTGGTCGCTCCACCATGGTGTCCTGGTAAAATATAGCCCTTAATCGTCATGTTCATGATTACGGGATTTTAGAAGCGGTATTATCAACTCTATATTACTAACTTCCACGAATAATATTTTCTACCTATTCTGACCTCTGGATGCTGTAAAATAATAATATCGAAGAGCAAGCGAAGCGAGCTCAAACGAAACCCAGAGTTCCAAACTCGCATCGCTTGCAAATCTGCCGCCTCGATCGATTTTCATTTTACTTGCATGTAGATTTGAAGATTACTTTGTAAAATCACTGAAAAATCGGGCAATTAAAGATAAAAGGGGGCAAGAGAAACGAGCTCGAAAGTTTTACCCTCTTCGCGCCTCAGATAGGTTTGATTTTCTTTTGACAGGAAATTACGGAGCGGCACGTTAAAAGAGTTGGCACTGTTAGGCTTCCACTACACGGTCATCACAAAACTGACAGCACAACCTATCGCGTAATGGACGCCTGTACTGTATCATGTACTTTGTGATAACTATGTTAGGGAGCAGTGGTGGCCGCGTGGTAACGGCTGCGACTTACGAGTTGTAGGTCGCGGGTTCAAACCCAGCCAGGCGAATTACTTTGTGTAATTTATTTCATCACCACTGCTCTCGCAACGGTGAAGGAAAACATCGTAAGAAAACCGGTATGTCCCACCAACCAAAAATTCGAAGACATGTAACATTCACCAACCGGCACTATGCCCGCGTGGTGGATTACGGCCCGTTCCTATCCTGGAGAGGAGGCCTGAATCCTCCAGTATACGCCTGTACTGGACACCTAAGAAAGTACGACACGTAGTAGCTCGCTATCTTTCGTCCCACGCTGTAGTTCTCAAGGCCAAAGGGCTAATACCCTAATGTTTGGCACGATCAACTAGATTAACTGCCGCGATCGACTGGCCACCCCTGCAGCCCTGCACTGAAGAGGATGAGTTTAAGTGGAGGTTCATAATTTTTAGCTAGTAGTACATAATTCATCGGTCCACCTTGTAGGAGGCCTTCCAATGCTAACCTGACCGGACCTTCTGAGGACCGATGACCTGGTAAGGATTGCGAGAGTCTGATGGATGCGAGACGCACGGGACCGTTCATTGTGGCGACACTTGGGGGAGGCCTATGTCCAACAGTGGACGTCTTTCGGCTGAAATGATGATGATGATGATGATGATGATGATGACGACATAATTTCCAAAGGTTTTCAAATAAAGGATTGCAACTGCAATGAAGCTAGAAACCTGCCTTGATTATTGCTCACGATATTTCGACACAGATATGGATGCTGATAGGATAAATTTAGAATATATATATTCCTGTTTAGTCATTCATGTCTTGATGACGACAATAAATTTATGAATGAATCATCACTACCAATATACAGGGAATTAGATTGTTAGCAGGAAAGTATAGCTGTTTCCTTATTGGCTCATTCATTGAATTTTATACAAATGCCTGTAGGTGTAAAAGGAACAATGTAGCGTTAAGATCAAAGATTCAAGATTCAAAGCATTCTATTTCAAATAAACCATTTACAGGCACTTTTTAAATGTTAAGAAGTCAGTCAGTCAGAAAAAATGATGCTAATTGCACATTCTCTATGGAGAAGAATGTGCAAGAAACTCCATGGACACTCTTTCCAATCATGTTATGTAATTACAAATATCTCTGTTACATGTTTCTTGTGTATTTTGGTGCATGTTTTGTGCTGTAGCCAATAAATGATTTTATCTATCTATCTATCTATCTATCTATCTTGTCTCTATCAAGGGTGGGCTTCTCGTGATATTGCCAGGATTAGAGGGATGTTGCTTAGGTTTAGTGGGCTAGATCAGAGGCCCTACCTTCTGATCCATTTTATGAATTGTGAAAGGGATGGAGCTATATAGGGTATATTGCTCCATCCCTCTTTCTCACTAGCATAATTTATTTTTTAACACGTCATGGCAAGGCATCAGGGAAAGATAATTTTATGTCAAATGGAGTCTTATCTATTTAATAACATCTCATCATCATCTTCCTGCCCTAGTCCCGTTTCATTTGGGGTCGGCGCAACACGTTTTTTTCTTCCATTCTGTCCTGTCACTCGTCACGCTATCACTAACTCCCTTTTCTTTCATATCGCTTCTCACACAATCCATCCATCTTTTTTTGGCCTCCCTCTTCCCCTCCATCCATCCACATATATAACATCTACACTAATAATATTATAAAAAGTGAAAATTTGTAGTTTTTGTGTGTGTGAGTATGTTTGTAATGAATAAACTCAAAAACTACTGTGCCGATTTCAAAAATTCTTTCACCACTGGAAAGCTACATTCACCCTCAATAACATAGGCTACATTTATTGCCCGTGCGAAGTCAGGACGGGCAGCTAGTAACTTATATTTTAACATGTCATGGTAAGGCCTCAGCGAAAGATAATTTTATGTTAAATGGAGTCTTATCATTTTAATAATATCTCATCATCATCTTCCTGCCCTAGTACCGTTTCATTTGGGGTCGGCGCAACACGTCTTTGAATGATAAAACTTAAAATAATAATAAAAAAATTGATTTGTAAAACCAAATTCCTCTTAGCAATGATTATTTGAATTTAAATGGGTTATTTATTAAGAAAAATATATTTGTAACAAGGTTAACATATTATACTTTATGTTAAACTAATAAGATAATACAACAAAATTCAACTAATATGCTATGTATTTGCATTTCTATAAAATTAATTCTAGTCATGAAATATCAAAGAGTTTTTAGTTGTATTATTTTGCAGTAAAATACTTTTAATGTCTGTAGAATATTAATTTCTCTCCTGTTGCAGACCTGTGCTGGAAGAAATTTTATTTGAAATAAGCAGTGCCTTTGTACTCTCCTTTCTGTATTTGTCCATTTCATTTTTAAGTGTTTGTGTGTGTATATAAATGAATAAATAAATAAATAAAAACAATTCTTATCTTTTATGTTCTGGAACTAAGAAACTATCTGCCCCCTGAGTGCAATCCACATCTTAGTTACTACTTAGGTCCTATAGGTCATAGTGTGATGTTACATAGCCTTCCTCTTGGTTACCTTAACCTTCCGCAATAAATGAGCTATCCAACACCAAAAGAATTGTTCAAATTGAACCAGCAATTCCTTAGATTATTCAATCAAAAATAGAAACTCAGCTTTATAATTTTAGTAGATACGTGCCTAATCTACCATTTATACTAATAGTTTTACCTATCACAGTAAGCCAATTATCATTTACTTAATATATTTAATAAGATAAGACTACAAACCTGTAAAGCTATTTGTCTTTCAGCTATGAAGGCTGGTTGCATGTTTCCGATGAGTTTCTTTGGTGGTATGGGCAGGTCTATGTTTGCCTGCAGCAACCCTGAGTGTAGGGCTGCGAAGTCCCTGTACCGGCGGGACACATTCCACTTGTTTTCCTTCAAGGGACCCCGTTGTACACGTAAAATATATTCCTGGAACAATCAAGCACTTCAGAGGGTGTTGTTGGCTGAGAGATATTATGGTACATATGCGGGTAACTTGATACCATGACGAAGAACACTTAACATTTTTACTACGCTCGTTAAGATGATAGCCGTGTAAATCGACCGACAAAACCGTACACAGACGGTTTTATTATGTTTCCGAATTCTTCAGAATATATTCATATGTCCACCTCATTACATTTAAGATGAACAAGTAAAAGGTCTCCGCACCGGACCGTAAGATATTTCGAAACAAAAAATATTACTTACTGTGTGTTTGTTAATGTTTTGTGCATTTTCTACTGTACAGCTTAGCTTTTCTGTGTCATCTATTAGAGCCTTGGTTTGCGATGTTTTTTCGAATATAGCCATTGCACCAGGTATTTACAACTCATTGATCACTATTACAATAAGAACAAACACCACTAAACATTTTGTTATCGTTAAAATAATGAAAAAGAAACTGGAGTCGTATCGTACAGAGATGCGTTCCAAGAATAAACTAATTTTTTATCAACTTTGCGTCACTCTTCTCCTTGGAAAATATATGAGAAAGAAATAATAAAATGCTAAATATCCATACGAAAACCTTTTTAACATGGAATGTTTTCCCTTTTTGACAGTTGACAGAGATTTACTGTCAATTGAATTTGACGCAAGCGGTCCAGCTCTTATTTTTTCGCAATTTCTTGCTTTACATATGATTTTATTTTCAAGTTTGTCTCTATATTAATAAGAAATCCTGAAATGAAATTATAGTCATATGACTAAACCTTCAAAAGGTTTTTAATAATAACAAAAATATTTCCGGCACTATGTGGCAACAAATACAAATTCCGTGCAATCAGCTGTTACTTGAAAGCATGCTTGTACAAGCAGCTTTTGTCGCTGAAACATCGCTTGACCACAGCAATGCTACACATTCACAGAGTTAGATTTGCAGTAAAAAAATTGAAACCTCAATTTTCAAAAAACTAATTTTAAAATATTCGGTATGTTTAATTGATACAGATGGTTTCGTTTCATTCGTTTATTATTTTTATTAATTTTTAATTTTCCCCTCGTTGACTTGTCTTTTGTATTGATTATTTCCGTTTCAGTTTCTGTTCTGAAATCTGATACATTCAATTTCATTTTAAGAAATGATTTATATGTGTGTTCATATAATAGGAAACGACTATGAATTTGTAGTCATGAAATAATTTATTATCGATTTTGCTTGGTTATATTTATTTTCACACCACGCAGCATGAGTATTTTTGCATTATTATGATAAAGCAAAAAATTTATTCTCAGTTTTCAAACGCACCATCCACTGCAGACATAACCATAGACAGCGATCGAATAAATCACTTCCTGTTCTACCGCAACGAGTCGCGAGCGGAGAACTTCGACTACCTTGGGCCTCTTAATTCGTCTGCCATAGTTATAAGAATTAGTGAAAAATGTCTCTCATCTCAGCCCGTATTGCCGGCTCAGTAGCCAGGCGTTTACCCAATGCCGCTTCGCAGGTAACTATCATTTAGATCAAGAAACTGGAGTGTGTGAAAAGTTACAACATGAAAATTCTACCCGGTTATCACGTCGCACGGAATGTCCATGGGTTAGGAATTACTGATGATTTGCTCATAATCACTGATCTTTAGTTAGTTATGTAACTATAAGTTTCCATAAATGATCATAGTAGATAATATTTTCATAAAGACTGCCTATTACATTATTCTGTTGTGTATGATCGGTGTTATGTAATACTGGGCGATTCGATTTTCAGGACTCCAGAAACTTGAAATTAGTGAAATAAAATAGAAAATGTTTAGTGAAGAGTGGAAAAGGGAGTGTCTATGTTAGTTTAGTGCGTAAATGTAATGTGAAATGTGTAGATATTGGTTATGTGTGTCGGCAGGTATCGAAGGTCGCGGGTATTGCGGCGCCCGCCGTGACGGTTGCTGCCCGCAACTTCCATGTGTCTCCCACCCAGAAGGCCGCTGAAATCTCCACAATCTTGGAGGAAAGGATCCTGGGTGCCGCTCCCAAGGTTAGTTTCTAGTGTTACATAAACTTGTTCTTATCAATTTGTATCAGTACGTGGATAATGAGACTGCACTGATTTATTATGCTATCTGTCTGAACGAGTACAGATGATATTGATCCATGACCTATTTCAGTTATGCAGTTCATTCACACTTGGTTCATATCCTGCAGTACCTTATTTACAATGACATGAGAGAACAGCTGTAAATACAAAATATTTATTAATCTATCCATAAATGGAAATATTTTTGAATGATTGTAAATATGGAAATCTATTTTTGATTATGAAACATTTTTTTTTTCTGGAATTGTTGATAGGTACATACTTTAATTTTTAATGGGATCAACTAATCCTTAAGTTAGTCTCCAGCTTGATTCTCCCATTATGATTAAAAAAAAAAAAAGTTTATTTTTACTTAAAACCTAAAATAACCCCATGTCTGATGAATTTATTTATTTTATTTCCAATTAGGCTGATTTGGAAGAGACTGGCCGTGTATTGAGCATTGGTGATGGTATCGCCCGTGTCTATGGTCTCAAGAACATCCAGGCTGAGGAGATGGTGGAGTTCTCCTCGGGTCTTAAGGTTTGTGATCACAAATGTCTTATTTTATTTTAGGAACCACTGGATGTTTTGCTACTAAAGTTCTTCATTCTTTAATTCATGTCATTGTCTTTTTTGTTGTGTCTCTAATTGACACGATTGAAAGGTTAAATTTCCTTTTACTCCAAGCACATGTTTCATTAGCAATACTGGAAAAATAATTTCTTACCAGATTTAAATTAATATTTTTACAGTTATGTAATCTGTCACACTGGCTTTGCACTGGCACATGAAGGCTTTCTACCCTATAGGGGCCATACAATAATTAATAATTACGAGTACATGAAATATGGAAATATAAACATTGTATGGAAAAAATAAAGCTATAATAATAATAATAATCTGTCACACTGATATTAGAACTGGTAAAAGTTAAGTATGTGTGTCTGTATGTTTGTCACTCTTTTCTGCTCAAATAGCTGATGGATTTTAATGAAGCTTGACACACTGGTAATCTCCTTCTTCCTGCCCTTATCCCATATTACTTGGGGTTGGCGCTTCAGGTCTGCTTACTCGACACACTGGTAATATTAATACCATATATACAGAATGATTCCTTTTTGCACACAAGTAAAATGTTTAGATAATGCTGATATGTTTAAAAATCTACATTTTATATACAATGATTATGGTTAACATCTTTGGTACTAAATTTAAGATTACTTGCCTGTATTAGGATGTTGTTTTCAAACTTCTTATAAGGTTTTGTTTGTCTAGAATTTTATGTTTTATTATTATAATCCTCTAGACCAGATGTTTTCAAAATGGCCAATCTTTACTGAGATTAGCTAAACATGCAGGAAATATTAAAGTGCACAAGCTGTGTGCAAACACAACTCCAATCTCTGTTCCTGTATTCTCATATCCCTATAGAATGACAATCTGACACTACCAAAAAGAGCAGCCATAGGACCAACAAATTTACGTTCTTCCTGAAGCATGGGGGTGTCACTCCACCAACTTCCAAACATTGAGTTAGCATAATAGCGTAATCAGCCTTTTAATGTCCTCACTGCTGGGACTCAGGCCTCCTGTCTAGGAGAGGGAATGGGCCGTAATCCACCACGCGGGCCCAGTGCGTGTTGGTGAATGTCACATGTCTTCGAATTTTTGCTTCTAGGATATGCCGGTTTTCCTTTACAGTTTTGAGAGCAGTGGTGATGAAATAAATTACACAAAGTAATGCGCCTGGCTGGGTTTGAACCCGCGACCTACAACTCGTATGTCGGGCCTGTTACCACTTGGCCACCACTGTTCTCTAAACATTCAGTTGCTACAGAGAAATTCCTAATGGAAAAATGGAAACCGCCTCAGTGGTCTCGCAGTCGCAAGTGCGGCTGCTGAGTGTAGTCCTGGGTTCGATTCCAAGGTCAAGTTAAAGTGCTATTGAGTTAACATACATATATACAGCAACCTTGTGTGATGGGTTATTGGAAAGATGACATTTTAAATAACTATTTTAAAATTCCACAAATCAGTGTACCACAACATCTCAATATAATGGTACCATTTATCTTCAATAGCAAATCTGTTCTTTTCTGCTGAGCTAGTCCCTGCAGTAAGTAAAGTTCTACATCAAATCAATTTACGTAACTCTTCAAGTCCGTGCCCAAAATCGTCGAAACGGCGTTATTTTACCGATAAAAATCCAGCCATACTGAACCATCTTCTCTTCTCCAGGGTATGGCCCTCAACTTGGAGCCCGACAACGTCGGTGTGGTAGTATTCGGTAACGACAAGCTCATCAAGGAAGGAGACATCGTCAAGCGTACCGGTGCCATCGTGGACGTGCCCGTGGGCGAGCAGCTGTTGGGACGCGTCGTCGACGCTCTGGGTAACGCCATCGACGGCAAGGGCGCCATCGACACCAAGAGCCGTATGCGTGTCGGTATCAAGGCCCCCGGTATCATCCCCCGTGTGTCTGTGCGCGAGCCTATGCAGACTGGTGAGTAGTATATTTGTTAATACCATAGTTGTAACGGACATTCAGTTCCAATTCCGAAAGTTGAAACTTTTGCCGATTGATTTTGCACCTCCGATCTCGGTTCCAATAAATAATCGGAACTTGCATAGGAGGTATAAAACAAATAACAATTGCGCGAGGAACCACTCTCCATGTCTTCTGCCGATCATTCATTTATTTCTTGTTTTTCTCGTAATTTCGTACTATTTTGGGATATTGTTAATTCACTCTTCTCACCAAAATTGACAATCGCAAACTAAATACCTCTGTTCTTCTACATAGGTATCAAGGCCGTCGACTCCCTGGTACCCATCGGTCGTGGCCAGCGTGAGCTGATCATTGGAGATCGTCAGACCGGCAAGACCGCCCTGGCCATCGACACCATCATCAACCAGCAGCGCTTCAACAAGGGGGATGACGAGAAGAAGAAGCTGTACTGCATCTACGTCGCCATCGGACAGAAGAGGTCCACCGTTGCTCAGATCGTGAAGAGGTTGACTGATGCTGGTAAGAAAAAAAATATACACCATTTTTTCCTTAAACAGCTTAAACATATACTACATATACTTCATGAAGCAGAAGTAGTATGAGAGGTGAATACTACATTTCACGAAGCAGAAGAAAATGAAAGAGAGGTTGCAGTTAGCAATTTCGATCTTTTACCCCTACAGAAAAAGGTTGTAAATATTGCACGTAAGGTATAAAAACCGCGTATAAAAACGGACTACAAGGGCAGCAAAATAAATCTTCTATTAATGTTTTGTATTTGGGATTGGTGTCCACAACTCAGTCGAAAATGTTACACATTTGTTCTAACAAGTGGTTTGTACATTATCTTTGTCCAAGATCAACTTACTGCTCTTGCCTGCCTCTTAACAACTGTCCACAATCCCCCCAGGTGCCATCAACTACACCATCATCGTGTCGGCCACGGCGTCCGACGCCGCCCCGCTGCAGTACCTCGCGCCCTACTCGGGCTGCGCCATGGGAGAGTTCTTCCGTGACAACGGCAAGCACGCCCTCATCATCTACGACGATCTGTCCAAACAGGCTGTTGCCTACCGTCAGGTATGAATGATATTGATTTATTGCAGAATATGCCTCTGAGGTGGTATGAATATTTTAGAGCAAAAGACCAGATTTTGCGATGCTACTTTCAATTAATCCTGAGCACTGTTCCCAGATGTCCCTGCTGCTGCGTCGTCCCCCAGGTCGTGAGGCCTACCCTGGTGATGTGTTCTACCTCCACTCTCGTCTGCTTGAGCGTGCCGCTAAGATGTAAGTGTCAACAACATCACAAAGTTGTATTGTCTGTGTAACTTTTATATTATCATTGTGTTTTGACATTGTATACTGTACATTTGGTTCGGTATTCCCTCAGTTCAACGTCCAAGCGCTTATTTCGCGCACAGTAGTCACTTAAGCTTCAGAAAATAGCAAAAAATCAAAACAGCCAGATATGAAAATATCACCACTAGTATATATGCGTTTTAAATGCAACATTGTAAGTGTGTGCATGTTTTGTCAATGGTATTCTGATGTTTGATTTACTGAAATAAAAACTATTCAATACACCATCATTTCATGCTAAAGTATTGAAATTTTAAAATGTTAAATCGTAGAGGCAAAAATTACTTTGCGCTTTTTCTACGCCAAGTACCGTCACTCCAACATGCTAAATACGAACATACCGAACCCTTTCGCAGGTCCGACAAGATGGGCGGTGGTTCCCTGACCGCTCTGCCCGTCATTGAGACCCAGGCTGGTGACGTGTCTGCCTACATTCCCACCAACGTGATTTCCATCACTGACGGCCAGATCTTCTTGGAGACTGAGCTGTTCTACAAGGGTATCCGTCCCGCCATCAACGTCGGTCTGTCTGTATCCCGTGTAGGATCCGCTGCCCAGACCAAGGCCATGAAGCAGGTTTGTGGCTTTTTATACTAGCCTTGTTTAAAATTAAAATATATATTGTTAGTTTTTCTTGTTTATGCTTTCGAATCTATCGTAGCAGTTCTTACAACAATTAACGATGTGCAACACGATTTAACCTCACAGGCCCCAGTGTAACAAAAACGGTATATCTCAGTACCAGTTAATTTAAACCTTATTTTTACGTAATAACATGTAAATTAGCTAATAAGAGTTGTACTGTTTTCATTGAAGCCAAAGAGGTTAAATTTCAAAGCAGTTGTGTCCCTGCGAAATATGACACAGCCACATCATGATATCAATCAATTGTAGATGTGAAGGCTACCTTGGGTTCCAAAGTCAAGACTGTCTTATTAACATATTGAAAATTAGATGACAAAAATTTCTAAGCCTTATAATCTGAATCTGTACACCAGGTGGCCGGTTCCATGAAGCTGGAGTTGGCCCAGTACCGTGAGGTCGCCGCCTTCGCGCAGTTCGGCTCTGACTTGGACGCCGCCACCCAGCAGCTGCTGAACCGTGGCATGCGTCTAACCGAGCTGTTGAAGCAGGGACAGTACGTGCCCATGGCCATTGAGGAGCAGGTAATGTGCAATATACAGTAATTTATACTCCATTTGTGCGAAGAATTTAAACACTTTTTTTAATGTTTGTTCAACCAATTTGGACTTTTATTGTGCTGATGGCATGATAAGCAGGTTATATAGTTAGTATTGTAACCACTTTTTTGCTTTTAATGCCATCCTTAGAATATAAGTCAAAATCAGTTGAACAGACAGTAAAAAAGTTTGGTTCAAATATATAATCATAACGTGAATGGAGTATAGAAAGCAATATAATTATTTTTTTTAATTTCCATTTGTTTCGTCTCTCTTAAAAATTGTACTTCTTTCAAAATTTTCCACTAATGATAATTTTATCTTGCTATCGACAGGTCGCCATCATCTACTGCGGTGTCCGTGGTCATCTCGACAAACTTGACCCCGCAAAGATCACCGCTTTCGAGAAGGAGTTCACCCAGCACATCAAGACCAGCCACCAGGCCCTGTTGGCCACCATCGCCAAGGACGGTCAGATCACCCCCGAGTCTGACGCCTCACTCAAGAAGATCGTCACCGACTTCCTCGCTACCTTCACCCAGGCGGCACAATAAAAACTCTAGCTTTTACGAACACAGGCTTTGACAAGAGATTGTGAGTCGCATTTAGGACACTTCAGCTAATCCCTTCGTAAGCAGTCTCCTGTCAAACACCACTGTATGTTAACGGCTCGCTTGTGGAAGCAGTCCTATCAGCTATTCTTTCGTAACACCTGGGGCTGCTTCCATTGGTGGCCTAGTAGTAGTTGTCATTCGTATGGACTGTATTGAATGTTGATACAATCATGGAATGTATTTATCTCGAACGTCAGGAGTGGTTATATATTATTAAATATCGTACATAAAATTAGTATTACGTTTTATTATTTTTTATACCCTAAGGGCGCTTTCAATTTATGCGTCTTGACGGCCTGCTGCGGTGCGGATGTTCATAGTCACGCTGACCATCGGCGCTGACAGGTCTGCTCGTAGCTTGTTACAGATACCGGCACGGATATTGAGCGCTAGCTTCAAGTTACGCAGAAGTCAAATACTCGGTCTCTAGTGGTACGAAGTGAGACGCGGGGGCGGGGAGTGTCAGTGATTGGCTCGCCGCGCCATCATGTCATAGATGTCACTCGTGATTTGTTCCCTGCGCTTGGTGCATGTATCTAACAACGACGACGATTGACTCGCCTATGTCTAGAAATGGAATGCGCAAAGCGATCCCCACTCTGACGCCGAGCGCTCAAGATTCGTGCCGGTAATTATAGCGCGAGACCTTTCAGTATCCTGCAAAAAGATGAGAATAAGTAGGTACTAACGTAATCGTGCTGATCACTGGAGTACAGACGCACAAAGGGCATTAGGCTGGTTTTAGAGTCTCATTGACCGTACGCTGACCGTCTGCGTTGACAGCCGAATGGGTCAGCCGCCGTACAAGTCGCGCGTCGGCGCTAACGAACGCACGCGCTGATAGCTACGCGTTATTCTAAAACGCTTCCTAGAAGTTCACACGTTTCGGCTGTCAGCGCGACTCTAAAACTAGCCTAAGACGGTCGATATTTAGTTCTATTACACCGGCCTAAATATCGGACCCGATATTTAATCGTGCTAAATTGCATTTAGGAAGGAAGGATCCAGTTTAGGACAAGAATGGTTTCGGACGTTATTTTTCTATTTCAGATGAGAGACGAACGCTGCGTGACGCGAGCGCCCCACACAAAAGCGCTCCGTCGTGGCTCGCCGCGCCCGGCTCCCTTTTTGCTACGTAATTCTCCATCGACACGACTACAGTCATGCACACCGTTAAAGTTGAACTAGCGACACTATGCAGATATTGTACTAATCCAGTTTCCGCGACGGGGACCCGAGCACAGGACATTATGTGCATAGTCACACTGAGTCACACGACGGCTGCCCGCGCGGGCATCCGCTTAACGCAGTGTTGACCTACAACGCCCTTCTCTCTCTCTAAAGAAACATAATATACATTTCTTGGGAATCAAACCCATGACCTCCAGCATAGCAGTCGGGGGCCACTGTAACCACTAGACCAACAGGCCAGTCGAAATGTCAATTATCTCCGCTGTCCAGCCGTTTCACAGATGATCTATTTCCGTTGCAGCTACAACAAATACTAAAAACTGTGCTATAAACCGAATAATATTTAAGAGCCGGTTGTAGTCTCTGAATATTTTATATGCACTCCGCCCGGGTCTTTTTACAATATTTCCGTGACGTAATCTCGTACACGTACGTACTAATGCAGAAATGCCGTAATAAGGGCTAACGAAGAAAGTTCGAACTTTTTAGTACGAGGCAAGGTGCTTTAGAGGCTTTTTTTATTTTTTTACTGATATTAGCGGTTCAAGAGCACCATCTTGAACCCCCTTACCGGCGCTTATCGCTTACGAGATTGCATAATAATGCAGCATTATGGATGTTATAATCACGTCTACATTTACCAAGGATCTTAACACCATACGGAGTAAGTAGGTAACACATTGGACCTTACCCGGGGGCAAAGAGTGTAAAGTTGACGTAGGGGATCTAACTGGTGAACACAAAAATTAAATTCCTCATAAACAATTGCCTCAATAGGTTGTTTAACTAAACCTGATGGAGGTAATTTTATTTAAAAAATACCTACTTAAATTAGTTAACAATAATTAAACAAATTTTTATTTCATTTGTTTTAGGTTTTTAAACGTTTTAAATAACTTTTAATTTTTTTAAGCTATTGCATAGGTTCTATCGCGGGCCTTGAGCGTGGAGACCGAATCCAGAAATTCCGTAACGAAAATAACCTAACACCCCCCACTCATTTGTTTTTTGAGCGTGGTGACCGAAAGAAAACAAATGAGTGAAAGCAGCTGTCGGCGTTTCGGATAGGTGGGGTTAAGCAGCTGTTAGGGAGGTCTGGTTTTTGATGGAAGAGGTTAAGCAGCTATTGGCGAGGTCTGGTTTTGGATGGAAGAGGTTAAGCAGCTGTTGGTGAAGTCTGGTATTGGATGGGTGGGGATAAGCAGCTATTGGCAAGGTCTCATTTTGGATGGGTGGGGTTAAGCAGCTGTTAGCGAGGTCTGGTTTTGGATGGGTGGGGTTAGGCAGCTGTTGGCGAGGTCTAGTTTTGGATGGGTGGGGTTAAGCAGCTGTTGGCGAGGTCTGGTTTTGGATGGGTGGGGTTAAGCAGCTGTTAGCGAGGTCTGGTTTTGGATGGGTGGGGTTAGGCAGCTGTTGGCGAGGTCTAGTTTTGGATGGGTGGGGTTAAGCAGCTGTTGGCGAGGTCTGGTTTTGGATGGGTGGGGTTAAGCAGCTGTTGGCGAGGTCTATTACATAAGTTGATAAAAAATGCTATGCAATAGCTTTACCGCGGCAGTCCCCGAGTGCCACACGTCTTTTTTTATTATTTCTGAACGTATTTAATCATTATCTGTATAATTGATTGACACTGACAGTGACAGTAAATTGACATTGACAGATATTCACACATGTCGTTGTATTGTTTCTCATCTCATTTCTCCATTCTTCCCAGCACTTCCCAGGTTGTTATTCCTATTTCCTGGGTTGTTGGTTGAAACACCCCTTCTAATCATATAGGGACGTTAAATTCTTACTCAATACTTAAATTTCCATCATTTTAACCCGTGAAACCGTAGTAAGAAATGGATTTCTTTGAGAAAGCGCATGTTTCGAAGAAGCAACCTTTGAAAAAAGATAACAAATCAGAAGAAATAGTAAAGAAACAACTGAAGCAAATGTTACATGGCTATAAGAAAAGTGATAATGAGCTTATCAGGCACAGCGGAAACTCCAGTAGCGATATAGTTGAGGCCCACAGGCGTCTTGATGATTCGGCTTCTGTGAGCGGCTTCTCGGACCTAGAACTTACTAATTCTGAAAGTGAAGGAGAATTTAATCGGATAACAGCTTCAAAAACTGTAGGAAATAGTTCAGCTAGCACTAGTGATATTAATCTGTCTAATTTATCAGAAATCAATACAAACACTGATGACAACTTGGATGATATTGATTTGGAGGATTTTGACAGTCAAGACTCTATATCTGAGTGCAGGGAAAACAACGAATCTCTTTCAGAATACATTAAGTCCAGTGAAGATGTAGAAACAAGTGGAGATGAAATGTTTTCATCAGACATAGAAGAGATATCTTCAGGGTCAGGTTCTGATGATAGAGAGTCTGAAATATTCGATGCTGATGGTGCATTAGCATCTAAGATACTTGAAGAACTTGGTAAGAATCAAAACAAACCAAACATTAAAAGTAAGAAAAGAAAAGTAGAGGAGATACCCAAGAAAAGCAAATCTAAAAAGAAACAAACACAAGACAGTCCATCCAATAATAATGTAAGTGAAAATGATGTTATATCTATGGAAGCCCTGTCAATTGATGATGACGAAGCAACTTCTTCAGATGGTAATACTATGAATTCTGCAGCAACCAGTGACTCATCCCCATTTGTATCAATAACTGTAAAGGACATGCCAAAACAAAGGCTCGGTGACCTCTTAGAGGACTACAAGTATCCAACAACTAAATTATTACAAGATATTGTTCACACCACAAGTTTTACAGGCTTGTTTTCAACAGGAAAAGATATGATAGTAGAAGATGTTGATAGTTTAGTTCCAGAATTAGGTGATGACAATACCATTGAGGATCTAGGCGATGACAACACTAATGATAATATTTTGGCAGACCTAGAAAATGATAATGCTATACAAGAACTAGAAAATGATGAAGTAATTGAAATGCTGGACAAAGACGCAAGCACAGACATGCCTCAAGAAGAAACAACTACAGATTATGACAATACAATACTTACAGACACAGAAAGGGAACCATCGACTGACGAAGGAGTAGTGAAGCCTGTGAAAGTGTATCAAGGGAAAAATTGCTACATTGTTGTACTAAAACATCCGGCAGAGTTGTATCTTAATGGCAAAGTAACTGTTAAACCTATAGCAGGTATAGTAGAAGTTTTTGGGCACATACTAAAGGATGTTGTTACTGTATATGCCCCAAACAATAATTTTGCTCAATGTTTTAAAACTATTGAAAGCCCTAATAGTGATTATGGAGTGTTCCGAAAACTGACTTCTGAAGGATTAAAAGTGCGTGAAGCTGAAGAAATAGTCACCACAATGGGAGCATTTGACGGTATAATAAGTTTATCAAAATTGGATGATGTTCGTATGGATTTTGTTGAGAGTAACGTCTTTATGGATCTGTTCACAAAGTGTAATAAGGCGCATAGCAGTCTTAGAAAGGCTTCAGCAGAGCTTAGATGCAGCCTTGTTTTGAACAGGCCTTGGAGGTATTTTGAAGAGAATGAGTCTTGGGATCATGCTGTTAGCTGTGGTCTTGGTAAGGAAACACATTTTTTTTTATTTCTATACAAAAATTTAAAATGTATATATGTCAGCCAATTCTTTATTTACTTTAAAGATTTTTTTTGACAGCCAGATAGTGTCATAAATATTTACAACCTTTAACAAATATACTTTATATATTATAATTTTTTTTAAAATGAATTAAGTGGAAGTAGGGTATAAATCCTACTAATATTATAAACGCGAAAGTGTATTATGGATGTTGGTTACTGTTTCACGCAATGACTAGGTACTAACTGGATTTCGATTAAACTTGGTTGACGGGTATACCATGCCCTGGAATAGCATATACAGTACATATAATAGATACATAAAAATACTACTATCTAGTAAATAAAATAGATTTGAGTTGATGATAAAACTACCATCTCTTTTATTCCAGAAAAGAACAGTCGAGGCATTGTCTGTGGAGGCAAAGGATTGGGCAAGTCGACGTTTCTAAGATACTACGTAAACAGACTGCTGGCCAATGGTCCAGTTCTAGTCATAGACCTAGACCCAGGACAGGCAGAGTTCACTGTGGCCGGGAATGTATCCGCCACTGTAGTCTCTTCGCCTCTGCTTGGCCCTAACTATACACATTTACAGACACCAGAAATGTATGTACACATATGTATTATATCTCATCGATATTTCTAAGGGCCAACGCTACGTTACGCGGGATCCGGCGCCGGCACCCGTCGCGTGGATACAGGCGTATCCACGCGCGGTTTCCATGGGACCGTAACGGGTCTCGTCGCAGACGCAGTCCATTCGTGCATATCGATCTTTATATAACTCATTCGTCGGGTAGGGCGACACTGCACTTCCAGAATTATCCTTGCAGTAGATATCTAAAGTCATTTTCCTCCGTGCGTGTGTACTAGTGTTTACTAGGCCGCGTGTGTCCCCACGCGGGCCTTCGTCGCACGAAGTCGAGCACCGGAGTGCGGGCGCGGAGCGCACCTTCCTGCGACGGGGGCTCCCGTACGGAGCACTTTTGTATGGAACCGCGCGGGCGCCCGCGTAACGCAGCGTTCGGCCTAAGAGACACCTATAGTGCCGGCAGCGTCGTATATTAGTTGTTGTATATTCAGTGAAGCTTTAACTTAAGGACGCGTGAGCAAGATTCACTCGCTCGAATTTAGGTATCTTGGTCGCAATACATCGACCTTACGCGCACGCACACATAGAGCCCATTGTTCGTTCAAATTTATACTTTAACCGAACATGTCTTGATATTTGAGGTATTATTTTATTTTTCTTAGTAAGTATTAATTGAGTCAAGCTTGTTTGATTTTTAGTATCAGTATTACTATATGGCAATATGTAATTGCCTGCTTATCCAGTTTCGAGTACTACTCGTATAGCAAAAATAAGTAGTTGCCATATCGTTACGGATAATAACGACCAATTTCTTTGTAAACCTACGATTATTTCCCAGGCTTATTTCTTTAAAAATATTATATTTAACAAAATCAAATGGGTATTTAAGATTAATTTTATCAGACAATTAGGTACAACGCACAACCCCTCTCCGACACGAATTAAATCTTCAAACTCAATAAATACTCGTACGATGTCTGAAGCAAGTAGTTATTTCCAATTTAATATTCGATCTAATCGTAAAATACAGTTAAAACTATGAATACTTATGTATTTTTAACCGACTTCTAAAAAAGGAGGAGGTTCTCAATTTGGATGATTGATTTTTTTTTATGTATGTTCGCGCATAACTTCGTTGCTTGCCGACCGATTTGAAAAATTCTTATTCGTTGGAAAGGGTATACTTCCCAAATGGTCCCATAGTCACCAAGTCGGGATCTGATGATGGAATTTTGGCGAAATCGAGGGAACTCCTCAAATATCATAAGCGACTGTATAGTTCTTTTGGTATTTTCATCAAAGACTTAAGCATTTACACTTAAAAAATTACATTTGATGAAGTGGAACTGGTGAAGAAGACCAGAAATGGCCAGTGGAAGTTCATACTCACACAGATATCACAATGAACATAGTGTTACGTACGTGGGTAATCAAATGCCGATTTACTGACGAGAGAACTTTATTTACCACAAACAATAACAAATTAGTCCAGTCAACAATAATCCGAATCGCAATTAACACTAGAGTACCGTTACACTATCGCTTAGGTCGTTGAGTAAAATCACTTCGAGTACTAGGGTAGTTCGCTCTTGATCGCAGTCGAAATCACAACTAACTCGCTTCCGGCCGGGGGCTCGTATTTATATGCGGAGCCAAGAAAATTCTAGATACCGACTTCCCACGAACGATCCAGAATTCCAGAACAATTGAATCGCTTCTCGAAGTCATAAATCATTTTTATTACTCGTGGTAATAACAGTCACTTTCATGCGAATTTCGACTCTATTGTTAACGTCGGAGAGTACCATTTCCCATAAATACCTAACTACTACTTGTAAGTACTTTGTGGATGTTTCGAGATTTTTCTAAGTTTGTCTACGCACAACCATTCTAGACCTTTCGAACAGCAATGCGTTTTAATTATTACGTGCTACTCTTTATTTTCTCGGAGATATGGCGGGTTCACGTTTAATGGCGTAACAGTGCCCCCCTCTTAGTCATGCTCGTCCCGAGCATTATTAGATCCGTGATACGGCGCCAATCTATCCACATGGACAACCTTGGGTTTCCCTCTTAGCCCTTTCTTGATGCGGTAGGTCACGTCATTAATCCTTTTTAACACGGTGTAAGGTCCCTCCCATCGAGCTTGGAGTTTCGGCGACTTCCCTTTCCGTCGAAGCGGGTTGTGAAGCCAGACCAGTTTACCTTCCTCAAATCCCTTGGCATTGGCATTACGGTCGTATCTAGTTTTCATTTTTACGCTGGTGTTCATGCTATTCTCACGAACTCGTTTATGCACTTCGTCCAATTGATCTTGAAGGTCACTTACGTAGTCCGTAACTGGCTTAGTCTTGTCAGGTGGCACGCCAGTTATGGCATCGACTGGAAGTCTCATCTCCCTGCCGAAATTCACTCTTGCTGGGGTATGTCCCGTGCTATCATGCACTGCCGATCGGTAAGACATCAGAAATAGTGGAATATACCGGTCCCAGTCCTTCTGATGGTCATCGACAACCTTAGCCAGGTGATTCTCCAGGGTTTGGTTAAACCTTTCCACCATTCCGTCCGACTGAGGATGCGCAGGTGTTGTGCGTGTCTTATAAATTCCCAGAAGAGTACACATTTCCTGGAACAGCGCAGATTCGAAGTTACGGCCTTGATCGGAATGGATTTCCAAAGGTGCGCCATACCGACATACTACTTCTTCGACCACCTTCTTCGCCACTGTCGTCGCTTCCTGATTGGGTATGGCGAAGACTTCGGGCCACTTTGTGAAATAGTCCTGGATCACCACTATGTACTTGTTTCCGTCATTTGTAACTGGAAAAGGTCCAGCAACGTCAATGGCAATGCGTTCCCATGGGGCTCCCACATTGTACAGCTGAAGCCTGCCCCTGCTCCTAGTCTGTGGTCCTTTCACCGATGCGCACGCTGTACATTTCCGACACCATTGCTCTATGTCATCTCTACAATTCAGCCAGTAATATCGCTGTCTCACTTTCAGTAGAGTTTTCTTGATGCCCAGGTGCCCTCCAGAAGCACCATCGTGTATTTCCTGTAGCAGGGGGCCCACTTCACATCGTGGTACTATCACTTGTGTGGTCACCTCCTTGCCATCGTTCGATTCCCATTTCCTACAAAGCACATCATCTTCTAGGACTAAACTGTCCCACTGTGCCCAGTAGCTCTTAGTGACGGGACTATGTGACGATACTTCACTCCACTGGGGCCTAGTTCCGCTACGCTTCCAGTCCAGTATAGGTCGAATATCGTCATCTTCTTCCTGGGACTTCTTGAAGTTGCCTTCAGCCCTAATTAAATTAACGTGTTCTCGGGCTTCATTCTGCTGGCAGTGTCTGCAGTCCTCATTACATGGACGTCGTGACAGGGCGTCAGCATTGTTATGCCCTTTTCCACTACGATGTTCTGTCACAAAGTTAAATTCCTGCAGCTGCTCGAGCCATCTTGCAACTTGGCCCTCAGGGTTTTTAAATTGTAGAAGCCATTTCAATGCAGCGTGATCCGTCCTCAATGTAAATTGTCTTCCTATAAGGTACTTGTGGAAATGTTGCAAGGTTTTTACCACAGCCAGCAGTTCTCGTCGAGTCACGCAGTAGTTTCTTTCTGGCTTTGAAAGTGCCTTACTGAAGTAAGCGATTACGACCTGTCTGTCACCCTGCACCTGTGACAACACTCCTCCAATTCCCGTGTTGCTGGCATCGGTATCAACAACAAATCTTCCGTCTCTGCTCGGATACCCCAGTATGGGCGCTTCACATAGCCGTTGCTTTAGCTCGTCGAATGCTGACTCACAGTCCTCGTCCCAGATAAAATCTCGTTTATCCTCAGTCAGCTGATGTAAAGGTTTTGCAATGTCCGAAAAATTCTTGACAAAACGCCTGTAGTATGTGCACAACCCTAGAAATGCACGTACTTCCGTTTTGTTCCTTGGAACCGGCCACTGTTGGACTGCCTTTATCTTCTCAGGGTCGGTTCTCACCCCGTCAGCGGAAATAACATGTCCTAGGTAGCTGACCTCCTTCTTGAACAGGGCGCACTTCTTAGGGCTTAGTTTTAGGTTAGCCCCTCGGATCCTGGTGAACACTTTCTCCATATTCCTCAGGTTTTCCTTAAAGGTGCGACCCATTATAATGGCGTCATCCAAATATACCAGACAGACGTCACCAAGAAGGCCCACCATGACTCTCTCCATGAGGCGTTCAAACGTCGCTGGAGCGTTGCATAACCCAAAAGGCATGACGTTAAATTGCCACAGGCCGCTGCCAATACCCGTACTGAACGCTGTCTTTTCTTTATCTTTCTCGCTGATTTCCACTTGCCAGTAGCCACTTTTCAAATCAATGGTCGAAAACCACTTCATGCCACTGAGCATATCCAGCGTATCGTCTATCCTTGGTAAGGGATAACTGTCCTTCTTCGTCACATTGTTCAGCATTCTGTAGTCCACACAAAATCTTGTGCTGCCGTCCTTCTTCTTCACCAGAACGACGGGGGAAGACCATGGGCTCGTAGAAGGCTCAATTATTCCGCTATCAGCCATGTCCTTTACCATTTCTGCTACCTCATTTTCCTTAGCCCAGGGTATGCGACGCGGTCTCTGTTTAATTGGTCTAGCATCACCTGTATCTATCTCATGCTTGACGAGACCTGTTCTCCCGCAGTCTTTTCCCGTTGCAAAGATATCTCGAAACCGTAGCAGAAATTCCCTGGCTTGCTGTAGTTCCGAAGTCGATAAATTGCTCTTAGAATTTTCCAGAAGTTGCTGGATGTAATCAGTTTCGACTTTGGTCGTGTCTTGCTTTGCTGGAGATTTATTGATTTGACGGAGATACTGAACTTCTTCACATCTCCCAACAACACTGTTTTTCTTCAGTTGGACCTCTTCTTTCCCAAGGTTCACAATCCTTACTTTGGATTTCCCTTTTGTCATAATTAATGTCCTCGCGGTGATGAGCTCCGGGTGCCGGCCAGTATCTTCAACCAAAACACATCTTGTTTGCCTGATTTTCTTGGGAAACTTTACTTCGACTAAGGTTTCTGTTCTCGGAGCCAGTGTGGTATTCTTTAAACAATAGAGGTTGCATGACTTAATTCCTCGCAGGAAGACTTCTTGATCTGGGAATTTCAATACTCCCCTGTCGATATCTAAAATACATCGGTTATTCCGCAAGAAGTCGAGACCCAGTATGCAATCGTCGGTAATATTCGCAATTAACGCAGGATGGATATACACTTGATCACCGATTTTGAACTCAATTTCTGTATCACCGAGGACGGAGACTGGCTGGCCGGTTGCTGTCTGAAGTCGGCAGGATGGAGACTCTCTTTGCCACAAGATGGTGCGTTTCAGCAACTCAGGTCTTATAACAGTCCGTGACGCCCCCGTGTCAACGGTGAAATTGCAAGCACGATGATTCAGCGTCCCTTCGATGATCAAACTATTTCCGTTGTGAACTTGATTGATGGTGATGGTTGGGGCTTTCAGTTGACCAGCCAGCACCCGCCCCGCGGCCCTGGCGACATTTAGTTTAACGACTCCTCGTTAACTTGAGTTCCGGAGTCCACACTTCCCCTCTTCCTCTTGGGGCAATCGGTACGAATGTGCCCTTTTTCTCCGCACCCGTAACACGTCGGAATATAGCGGGACTTTGCCGAAGAAGAAGTCAGCATTTCTCGTTGACGTGGTTGCGCTGAAGGCGAGACCACCACTTCCCTAACTCTATGCGTACGTGAATCTTGTCGTACGGCTTCTACTTCCAGAGCGTGAGCCATCGCACTCTTCAAAGTTTGGTGGTGTCCGAGTCGCACCGCAGCTCTGACTTCAGTATCCCGTAGACCGTCGATGAATGCTTGCACCAGATTTACTTCCACCGTCTCTGGTGTCATTGACATGTACGCACGCCGGACTAGCCGTTCAACCTCGACTCCCCATTGCTGGAGGCTCTCGTTCGACCTCTGCGTTCTCTCGCGTAACTGCGCGCGGAAAACGTGCTCGAGGTGCTTGTCTCCATAACGAGTGTCCAGTCCCTCCATGAGACGCTCCAATGTCCTGCCGTCCGCAGGGAGGTTCTCTAGGACCAGCAGGGCGTCTCCTCGTAGAGCCAAAGTTAATGCCGCAAAAGACTGCTTATCATCCCAGCGGTTTGTTTCGACCAATGTCTCGAATTGGTACTTAAATGCCGTCCAGGAAGACGTGCCATCAAAACGTGGCACATCAAATTTTGCGGCGGATGCACAGTGGGTGTGCGATGGTGAGCCAACAGCAACGGGTTCGCGTGCTTCGAGCTTGACAATTTTTTTCTTGATGTCCAGCAGGCGATCTTCGTGGCCATCAATCCTTGTTTCGAGGCTATCAGCTCGGGCGGAAACCTCCTTGACCTCTAAGGTGAGATTCTTTACTTTCTCGCCCAACGTGACGAGGCCGTGGTCGATTTTATCGAGGATCAGGTTCTGCTTAGCCTCCTGATCGCGGCGAGCGGCTTCCTGTTCGCGGCGAGCGGCTTCCTGTTCGCGGCGAGCGGCTTCCTGTTCGCGGCGAGCGGCTTCCTGTTCGCGGCGAGCTTCTTCCTGGTTCGCTGCGATTAGGTCCTGAAGCTTACGCTGGTTGGCCTCCTGATCGCGGCGAGCGGCTTCCTGTTCGCGGCGAGCTTCTTCCTGGTTCGCTGCGATTAGGTCCTGAAGCTTACGCTGGTTGGCCTCTTGTTCGCGGCGAGCGGCTTCCTGGTCGCGGCGGACAGCTTCCATACTAGCTTGCATGGCGGCCAACACCGCAGCGAGGTTCAATTCCGAGGATGGTCGTGTTGGCGCCTCAGCAGCTTCTGTTGCTACCATACCAGCCTGATCTTCCTCCTCCATATGATGACGCGCAGCATCCATCTCCATTTGCCTTCTTGTTCGTGGTCGCTGTTCGTCGTCTCTCGGTGTTAGTGGCATTTCACTTCTGACACCAGTTGTTACGTACGTGGGTAATCAAATGCCGATTTACTGACGAGAGAACTTTATTTACCACAAACAATAACAAATTAGTCCAGTCAACAATAATCCGAATCGCAATTAACACTAGAGTACCGTTACACTATCGCTTAGGTCGTTGAGTAAAATCACTTCGAGTACTAGGGTAGTTCGCTCTTGATCGCAGTCGAAATCACAACTAACTCGCTTCCGGCCGGGGGCTCGTATTTATATGCGGAGCCAAGAAAATTCTAGATACCGACTTCCCACGAACGATCCAGAATTCCAGAACAATTGAATCGCTTCTCGAAGTCATAAATCATTTTTATTACTCGTGGTAATAACAGTCACTTTCATGCGAATTTCGACTCTATTGTTAACGTCGGAGAGTACCATTTCCCATAAATACCTAACTACTACTTGTAAGTACTTTGTGGATGTTTCGAGATTTTTCTAAGTTTGTCTACGCACAACCATTCTAGACCTTTCGAACAGCAATGCGTTTTAATTATTACGTGCTACTCTTTATTTTCTCGGAGATATGGCGGGTTCACGTTTAATGGCGTAACAATAGTTATGCGACTACGATAATACAAATAAATGAATAGTTCTGGATAGGTATGTTGAAAATGGTATCATCGAAGTGACCTGATGATGATGATAGAGCCGAAAGATAGGCACCGGAACTCCGTAATTAATCAATGTATCCTAGCCGTGTTTGGGTTTATTAGAATTATCATGAGATGCGCCACACTTTCCGCCACACGTACTTATAAGGTACTATCAAACTGATCTGATGATGATGATGGAGCCGCAAGGTAGACACGGAAGCTTCATAATAAAACAATGAATTTATCCTAGCAGGGTTTGAGTTAATTGGAATTGTCATGAGAAAAAGGTACTCTGGCTGTAAGTAAGTGTATTACAACTAAAAAGTGTGAAATAAAAAAACTTTTTCCAAAAAAAATATAACCGAAATATGACTGACTTATACATAACAAACAAAATAATTTTAATTTCGGAAGTCTGTGATTTTCGATATTGTTTGTTCCTTATTTAACATCGACTTCCGAAATTAAAATTATTTTGATGGTTTTAGTGTTTTTTTTTTTTTTGTGAAACCGGTTATTTTTTTTGGAATTTTTTTTTTTTTCTAATTATAAGGTAAAATATACAACGGATTTAGCCGTTATGTGTACTATCCAGACCCTATTTGTAGCATAGCCAAATTCTGTATTGTATTTGTGTGAAAAGATTGTATGGGACTGAATAATTTGAAAGCATGTAACTGGGAGATGAATAAATCATCTTTGATTTGATATCATGATATTGTGGCAACTTTAATTCCTTGTACATCAAAATGGTAACAGGAAAAATTGATTTATAAATACACTAGCTTTTGCCCGCGGCTTCGCCCGCGTGGCGTAACCTAATGTTATTTCCCATAAATTTTGGACCTCTATTTTACACGCGTGAGCAGCGTAATTCTTACTACCTTAATTCACATATACTACCATTGTTGGTGTTGTGTTAGTTAAGAAAACAAACACAAAACAAAAATGCAATTATAACTTTTCAACAACATCCAAAAGAAAACACAGTCATCAGTCGTGCGTTATTGTCGTTTGGCTTATTAGCTAAAGAAACAGTAAGCAAAACGGTGCGGGGGGAGGATCAATGAGCGCGTCATGCGTAGCTACTGAAGAGCGGAACTCGTGAACTCGTGAATTTAATTTTGGGAATGATTAAATTTATGAAAGCTTTCTAATGGTACGTCCGATTTAAATGATTCAAAAAGTAATTTACAAATACTGATATAGTCTTGAACGCGAAGTAACTTATTTTGATAAGAATTAATACCGTAATTATGTAAATAGCTTTCCAATAAACGCTTCATGAATGCCAATTTTTAAAAGTAGTAAAATGGATATATTATGTTAACCTTAAGAGATAGACATATGCCACCGAGGACTTTTCTGTAGACCTATATAAGATACACAATTCCACGACACATTATTTTGTTATATCTTAAAGGGTTTAGGCAGCGTTTTCGTTAAAAGCTCCCAGACGGCTTATTTTTTCCCGACATCTTCTACAAATATCGTTAATGTACACAAAAATACATACAAAAACTTAAAAAATTATATACTAAAAGCTTCCTCAAGAATCACGCTATCGAGTGGTGAAAACTGCTTGAAAATCGGTGCAGTCAATTTTGAGTTTATCGCGAACAGACAGACAGACAGACGCTGCGGGGGACTTTGTTTTATAATATGTAGTGAAAAGTGTCCTAATTTATCTTGGTACTCGAAGATATAGGCAAGCGTGCTCCATCGTCAGCCACATCATCGCTTACCATCAGGTGAGATTGTGGTCAAACGCGAGCCTATACATTATATAAAAAAAAAAGATATTGTTTTATTTTGTACTATACTTGAATTGCACTACGATGTCATACATGTCATTATAACCTATATTCTAAGCTCGAACAAATTATTTTTATCGAGTTTCAAAGTTCATGACCAAATTCAACGCCCGATTGGATTACTATAGGGTTATCTATCATCATCAGATCAGTTTGATAATACCTTATAGCCAAAGTCCATCTCATGACAATTCTAGTAAGCCCAAACACGGCTAAGATACATTGATTAACTACGGAGTTCCGGTGCCTATCTTCCGGCTCCATCATCATCAGGTCACTTCGATAGTATTTTATAGCCAAAGTGCATTTCATGACAATTCCAATAAGCCCAAACACGGCTAGGATACATTGATTAATTACGGAGTTCCGGTGCCTAACTTCCGGTTCCATAATCATCATCAAATCAGATCGATAGTACCTTACAGCCAAAGTGCATCTCATGACAATTCTAATAAGCCCAAACATGGCTAGGACACATTGATTAACTACGGAGTTCTAGTGCCTATCTTCCGGCTCCATCATCATCATCAGGTCACTTCGACGGTACCATTTTTAACATAACTATTCAGAACCATTTATTTATTTTTATTGTCATAGTCGCTTAACTATCTACATTGTTATATCTATGTAAGTATGAAGTTCCGTTGGCCATTTCTGGTCTTTGTTTTAGAATAACACTCATTCTGTATCAGTTAGTCCATTATTACTCCATAATAACAATTTAAAAAAAAACTAGGTACTGAGGTGTCAAGGGACACCCGGATGGAACGAAGTTCCGTTCTGGCTTGCTTTCTATAAGAGAGAGAGTGATGTATGTACATTTTGACAGCACTAAATCAATATCTTCGAAACCATGAAAACGACACTCATGACGAAAAAGTAGATAATTTCTAACAGCCGCCATCTTAGATTTACATTTTAACAGCACTATCGGCTTCAACAACCTCGAAAACCATGAAAAAGACACCCATATCGAAAAAGTTGATAATTTATTGCAGCCGCCATCTTGGATTTACATTTTGACAGTACAATCGGTTTCAACACCCTCGAAAACCATGAAAACGACACCCATGACGAAAAATTTGATAATTTCTTGCATCCGCCATCTTGGATTTACATTTTGACAATAGTATCGGTTTCAACACCATTGAAAACCATAAAAACGACACCCATGACGAAAAATTTAATAATTTTTTGCAGCCGCCATCTTGGATTTATATTTTGACAGTACTATCGGTTTCAATACCCTCTAAAACCATGAAAACGACACCCATGACGAAAAATTTGATAATTTCTTGCAGCTGCCATCTTGGATTTATATTTTGACAGTACCATCGGTTTCAACACCCTCGAAAACCATGAAAACGACACCTATGACGGAAAAGTTAATAATTTTTTGCAGCCGCCATCTTGGATTTACATTTTGACAGTACTATCGGTTTCAACACCCTCGAAAACCATGAAAACGACACCCATGACGGAAAATTTGATAAGTTCTTGTAGCCGCCATCTTGGATTTATATTTTGACAGTACTATCGGTTTCAACACCCTCGAAAACCATGAAAACGACACCCATGACGGAAAATTTGATAATTTCTTGCAGCCGCCATCTTGGATTTATATTTTGACAGTATCATCGGTTTCAACACCCTCGAAAACCATGAAAACGACACGCATGACAAAAAATTTGATAAATTCTCTCAGCCGCCATCTTGGATTTATATTTTGACAGTACCATCGGTTTCAACACCCTCGAAAACCATGAAAACGACACCCATGACGAAAAAGTTGATAATTTCTTGCAGCCGCCATCTCGGATTTATATTTTGACTGTACCATCGGTTTTAACACCCTCGAAAACCATGAAAACGACACCCACGACGAAAAAGTTGATAATTTCTTGCAGCCGCCATCTTGGATTTACATTTTGACAGTAAAAGTTTTCGTGAGAATTTTTTCCGTCTAGCCCCCTTTCACAACGCGCGTTAAGGAACTTCGTTCCAATAAGTACGATATTTGTACTTTTATTTCGGTCCGAAAAAGTAGCACGTCTTGGCAGTCGCAGTATACAAGTCGGCACACATTTTAGACGTATTTATTTTTTGTAAGAGAGCGATACGGACATCCGTTCACAAGCGCTTCTGAGCGCGGACTGACGCTAGACATCGCGCGTTCAATGAAAAATGTATGAAGAAATATTGAGAGTGGTTTTATTTTGGTCATAAATCATAAAGTTATTTATGTAGGTTCAAAATAATTAGCTATAGGTGTTGAAGACTATATAAGCTGTATTATTTCATGTTTTTTAAAGTAAAAATGTTTACTGGATTTAAGTTACGGGTTCCTACTCAGACTCTGTGTTTCGTAATTTTCTTGTATTAGTGCGTTGGTAAAATCGTATTTATATGAAAATTTTATATAAGACCGTAATATTTTTTTTATGCCATCCTGGAGATAGATATATTGTTTTTTATTTGATACCAAGATATACTCATAAATATGATTCCTAGAGCATCATAATGGTTCCCGAAAAACCGTGATATTTGTCGAAATAGGTGAATACGTCCTTAACAAAATTTCAGAAATCTGAGTAAATATAACAGACAGTTGGGTTTTATTTTCAGAATGTTGATATTAGATTAGCAGAAAAAAAAAGTTCGCTTCGTTAGGTCTGCACCAAACCTTAAATTACGCATGTGCCACGCACACGGCTTCTTTAATAATATTTGAACTACAAAAACATTCGATAGATCCACGAAGACGCAGCCCTCTCTTCTTTCTAATCAACAATTGGGCCTTCCTCTAACGCCTCCAGCCAGGGCCAGCTTGTGGGGTGCTTCTTCGTGGATAATGGTAACTGTTTAACAGTAGGGGTGGCCAACTGGTCGATCACGGCTGTTAATCCAGTCGGTCTTAGCAAGGACTAGCTAGATAATTATCGGCTCTACTATACCTATTCAGTATTCTTGTTTGTAAAAAGAATCTAACATATTCAAGGATTTATCAAAATTTTAAAGTCTCTTCGATCATCTTTCATCTATCCGATTTTGTAGCATAATTCAAAATAGCTTTTTTAGATACTTTACGATTACAGAAATTGGTCGTATTGGACCTCTCCTCTGTGTGCTAACTCTTTTATTGGGAAATTGTTTTTGTGTTTGGATCTACCAATTAGAAAATCTATTCTATTTAGAGTCTATTAAGCAAACAGTAGATCGTGGCTCGAATCAAGTTGGTCATCCTTATCTGCTAAAACCTAAAAACTGCTAACAAAGTCTAATTTTATTGTCATCATAGACACAACACCTGTATTTAATTCAAAGTACCCGCGTATATAATAGCTTTAACCCGCCGAGCTGATTGTCAATTTCATTCTTGCACAAATATCTGAACAACTGCCTCTTTTCCAGAATGCTGAACATAGGAATGATCAGCACAATGGACAACGCCATCCGTTACGTAGCCGCAGTCACTGAAGTCCTCGCCCACTGTCGCTCCAACCAGGCTTACAGCACCATGCCCTGGATCATCAACACCATGGGCATGTGCACACAAATGGGGCTAAAATTCATCCTCCTAACCATCCTACATACACAACCAACCTTCTTGATGCAAATAGATACAAAAGTGGTTAAAAAACGCTTCGAGTGTTTTTTTAAACCTAATGCAGTTAGAAATATGTATCAGAATTTTAAGTATGACCGCTTCTTCAGAAATGTTGAGCTCCCACATTTGGATTACACGTTCATTTTAGCGCAGACGCCGGAAGGTTCAGATAAACATAACACGGCGGTGTCGCCTAAAGACCAGAGATATTTGAATTTTTTGGCGTACTTCGGTGAACTGATGAACATTTACAAAGGAACTCAATTATTGGGAATTGTGCCGTACGAGTGAGTATCAATTTATTGTTTTATTGTTAGGGGCTCGTATGAGCTGCTAGGGCTTTTTGTTTAGGTGAGAAATCATCCTATGACTTGGACGGGAGGGCGTATCAGGCTTTTACTGACTAAAACCAACTCCTATGTTACTTATTTGCCCCTTCGTTCCAGGGCCCTGGGGTTCTCTTTTGCACAATATGCCCCCAGTTTGCTTCGATCTTGCGGGGCCCTTACGGTTAACACTACGCGCTCTCGACGACTCGAGCTCAGTCCGGACGGCGAGTTACCCATTGCTCGCCGCCTGCAACCCCACCCTACGGTGGCTGGAAATCGGGATCGAGATTCCGGCCGCTGAGGCGAGGAAAGCCGTTATCTCACGCGTGCGGCCGCTTCTTTCTCTAGCATTACTGCTTCGCAGAAGGAGGCGACTGCCTGCCACTCCACCTCGCTCCGGACCATGACCTGTAACAAGTCCCGGCTGAGAGGTCGTGATCGCCCCAATGAGGACACGGCGGTGCTCCGCCCAAGCGGGGCACACCTCCACAGCATGCACCACCGTGTCCTCTGGGCGGTCCACATAATGGTGATACCCGGGCGTTTCTTCTGCACGAATCCGGTTCACAAACCTTCCGAACGTACTATGACCGCGGGTGAGGACCAGCGTCATGCTGAAGGTAAAGACGCCATGACATATTTTCCAGCCACTTCTCAAAGAGAATTTATTGCTGGGCACACCTTAATTATGGTGGTAAATCCGCCATAATTAAGGTGTGCCAAGCAATGAGTTGTGACAGTTGCTATCGCCATTTCACCATGAGATCCCGCCGGAACTCGGTAGGAGTTTCGCCCCGGCGTTGCATCTCCTTTCGCAAATTGTGTGTCCGTGAAAGGACTGTTTCCTCAAGATTGTGGCGACCGGCCAGTAAAGAGGCTCGCCGCTTCGCGGGAGACCGTGCGGTATATACCCGCACCATCCGGGTGGTCTTGACTCTCTGGCATGCATTTAGCTTGGTCGCCGGTCGCTTTTGCAGCGACGATCCTTGCGTAGATCCTACGATAGAAGGCTTCTGGACCCCTTAGGATGGGCAGGATTCGCTTGAGGTCAGCCCCAGTCCGTTGCAATTTGGGAGCGGGATCGGAAGTATTTCTCAAAATTCCACTAGCTGTCGAGGACGAGTTCCAGGTACTTCATCGACGATGTGAACCCCTCCAACCGTTATTTGGGAACCCGGTGGTGACGCGTTTCGAGGGCCATGAAAACACATGGTCTCGGACTTTTGCAGTGCCACATCCAACCCCAACTGCTGGGTCCTCTTGTTCGAAAGAGTTACCGTAGCCCTAGGGCAGCTAAAGGCACAACAGTGGGTTTTAGTCAGTAAGTATGATACTCCCTCGCTCCGCCCAGAGCGGAAGTTCTGATTTCTCACCTCAAAAAAAAGGTTCTTACGAGCATACGTCATGTAGGTAAAATACCGAAAATAGTAAGTGTTCCTGCAATCTCTATACTCGTTTTATTTTCTACAGTTGCACTGTGTTGTAGTTAATTGCAATACTCTAAAAACTTATAAATGGTTGACCATTTTAAATTCAAGAAAGAACTTAGAGCTGCTCTGTATGTACTGTTGTACTGCCCTACTTCTAAGCAAAGGCTTTTCTCACTCCTGGTTCTGCCGTTCTGCGCCAAACCAAATCGGCCCGCCATCTCCTTCGTCGTCTAAGGAGGGTTATCTAAAATATTCACCTCATAGCGACTAGGTTCGAAAAAAAGATTTAAGTAACTAGGTATTGAATAATGGACACTATTTCGCTAATAGCGAAGGCAAACCGTAATAAAAAGTTGCTTGTCTAGCGTAATATCAGTAGCGATCTTGAAATCTTGAATAGTTAACAGTGACACAATTTGCCAAGTACAACACATGCGAGCAGTCATATGTTCTGTGAGAGAACGCCTATATTACACGAGTGCATTATTGGCGTGGGAGTGAGCGAGAAACACAATATTTACCCATTAGCCTACTCGATAAATGCCTCCATCTGTTTCGGCGATTTCACGATCCCGTGCTATTTCCGGCAACACGATGCTGGTTGAATCTCGGGAGTCGGGTGCTGTCTACCGAAGCTCCCTGTGCCTTTATCGCGCATGATTCATTGTCCACCTTGGCCTACAAGTTACGGAAAATACATGCATTCGTGGAATTTTAGATATAAATGCATTGTTGGAGTAACACCATATAGGTTTAGATACTGGTCTTAGTAACAGCACATACATAGAAGTAGAAAACAAGACTATAGTATAGTTGGCCAACGTTTACATAATCGGTAATGAAACACGTCATGCTATATGTGTTACAAAAAAAAATCAAGGCACAGGATGGGACACTCGATGGGATTTTCCATTCTTATATTTCGATTATTTCAATTGGTGGATTGTTATGAATGACATGTTTGAATGTCCGATAATCACAATAACTGTGAGCTACAATTATGAGTAATAAGATAATGTTTGTCGAGGAATTGAGCGTGATTCACGCGAAGGCTAACAATGCCTCGTTAATCAATCAGCGGGTCGGTTATCATTTCAGGTTCTATGAAAGCGATGTAACTTCAGAACAACTAACCCGGAATTTAGCTACACTACATGTAGAGATTTCCGTATGCACAAAGATCTATGTACATTATGCATTCGTTTTACAATGCCGTTAACGTGTTTTACTGCGTCTTTGCTGTGCCCAGCGCAACTAATTCTTGTACCTAGGTCACCACAATAAAGCTTACAGAAATTGTACCCATTGACATAGATCTGCCTACGTTTTCAACAACATGAGATTACCTAACAGCTTTCGAAAACATCTGGGTTTCATGTTTCTACTGAAGAGCAACAGGTGGCATACCGACTTCTATAAAATAAGTACCTAGTTAGCTATAGGTGTGCAGCATGGCATTAGAAACTTACTAAATTATAGTATTTTTTGTTCCAGAGTGAGCTTGTCAGATGTGAACGTGCTAACGAATGTGAAAGTAGCAAATGATGCGGTACTGAAGGTGATTAACGGAAAAATAGTAGCGCTCTGTCAACTCGCCATAGGAGATAAGGGAAAAGTGTTTACCCTGCAAGATAACGCACTGCTATGCTACGGACACGGTAACTACTTTTAGTTTTTTCAGAAACAAAAACTTCATTAGGCCAAAAAAATAGAGGAAATACTGGTAAAATCATTTTTTTTTTTTCAACATTTATAAAATTATGGCAAATACCCTTTTTTGTAATATTGAATATTGGTAGCCAAATTATCATAATAAAATCAACCATAATAAACTTATTATTAATATCCTAAATAAATAACTGGTATTCATGATTTCAAACTTCTAAAAAAGCGGGTGCTCTACATTTAAACTTGTTTTTGAAAAGTGGATTATGACAAAATTATATACTGTATAATTAGTGACAAAAATATCACTGAAATGAAATAGGTGCTAATGTTCTTCAAGCAAATAAATTCTTAACAATTAAAAATATGCAGTTTACTCATAATGTATATAATGTAATTTCAAACAGTTGCTGAGGTATGCCTAGAAATATAATTAATATTGTAAAATGTGTTATCAATAAGTGTAATAAAGTGCTGATTAAATATGATAACTAAGAACATGACATACCCAGGCGTTTACTATATAGTTACTTGTATTGTTACAGGTTTGGTCCGTGGTGTGGACTATAAGAAGTGGGTGGTGTACATAGTGACCCCGCTGGCAGGGCACCGGCTGTGTGGGGTGGATGCACTGGTGTACGCAGACTGGGCGCCCGAGCTACGCGGCCCGGAGCGCCAGCTGCCCGACGGCACTGCTGTCCCCTACCGTAGCCCTACTAACTACAGACAGAAGCAGTTCATGCAGTCACCCAGACGCCGGTTCAACCCGCTACAACTACTAAAAATGTCAAGGAGTGCCTAAATTGAAACTTTCAATTATTGGTTAATAAATTTGTAATTGGAATAAATCCAAATAATAAATCTTAAATTATATAAAAGGAAATCTAATAATTATTTTGTTAATTATATTTGACGATAATTTTGTACTTACAAGACTAATGAAACATAACATAAATGATCATATTTAACTTAAATATCCCCCATTCTAAACACCTTTGCTTTATAAATGCTGCATTAAAATTTTATAAAAAGTCAAAAAGAGTCTAGTTAAGAATTGTTGACATGGGGTTCCTTTATTACTAATAAATTATATTAGGAAGTTATGATTTCACACAAACAATAGATTACAATACAACTGCCCTACAGAATCAGATTGGACGTCTCAGAGACGCTCTAGCTGACAGGCACTTAGTTGAGTGGGGCTCACGCTCCGTGTCAAATAAACATCCTACACAATTTATACACCACTATTTTATTGAAAAATTAAAATACAAAATACCGAACTAAACAAGTCTCGGTGAGATGCCACCGGTCGAGGAATAATCTATATGTAGAAGAAATGCTACTCGATTATATAACGTGATATTATAGCATAAAAATTCCAGTGGCCCTGCCGGAGGCGGGAGGTCCACATGCCCCCGACTACTTTTGTTAAGGCATTTACGCTTACTCTTTATAGATAATCTATAAAATATACAAAGTACCAATTGTGAAAGAGTAGCCACACAAATACTGAGTGAGTGTGCGTGCGACGCGGGCCGCGACATCGCGTCAGCAGTCAGTATCGGAAGGAAGCACTGTGTGGCCGACCTCGCGACTGCTGCACAGTCCGAGTCGTTTCAAACTAAGTTATCAGGCAGTATGCGTACAATTCATAAACAGAGTTCTCCCGACAACAGCACAATTACAGCAGGGAACACCTAGTCTTCTTCTTCTTTTTGACCTGTAATGCAGCACGAGTCGCCGTCTCGAACACCTCGCGCACTCCCTCCTTGCTCTTGGCGGAGCACTCCAAATAGGCGAACGCGTTAATCTTTTCCGCCATGGCTCGTCCCTCCTGCGGCTTCACCGGCTCCTGTTTCATCTTGCGGAGCTCGTTAATCGTGGCCGGGTCATTGCGCAGATCCTTTTTGTTGCCAACTAGGATGATGGGCACATTAGGGCAGAAGTGCTTTACCTCGGGTGTCCACTTCTCCGGGATGTTCTCGAGCGAGTCGGGCGAGTCCACCGAGAAGCACATGAGGATCACATCAGTGTCGGGGTACGACAGCGGTCGCAACCTATCGTAGTCCTCCTGGCCGGCCGTATCCCACAAGGCGAGTTCGACCTGCTTGCCGTCCACCTCGATGTCGGCGACGTAGTTTTCGAACACAGTCGGCACGTACACTTCCGGAAACTGATCTTTGCTGAATACGATGAGCAGGCATGTTTTACCACACGCACCGTCACCGACGATCACTAATTTTTTGCGTATCGCAGCCATCGGTCCTGTGAAACAATACAACGCAAATAATTATGATGGTGTCGAGCGTCAACGCCTTTCATGACTTATAAATATGGCCGCCGTATAGGATTATGGGTAGGGAGTAGTCAGACAAGCCCTCAAATGTGAATAAGCACCTGAACTAGCGGAAGAAGTACAGCACCACCACATAGTACCCTCACATGCGAGGGTGTTATTTATTATATTTTGTAGATACCTGAAGATTGTGGCTAATTTCTGCAGAATATTGGCTTATCGACACTTTTTAATCGTCTTTGCTCATCACAAGCACTTTCGTTCGTAAGTCACTAATGTTGCAATGCTAGAAAATACACCATCAGTTCAAATAGTGAAAGATTCTGATGAAATTAAAATATTGTTGGATAAGAAAAATCCGCTATATCTAGGACCTTATCTTATAGCTTATGATGATACAAAAGTTGCAAATAATAGAGCAATTAACTTTAAAAATGTAAATACACCAAAAATATTACTTGCCATGCTAAAATATTATTGTTTTGACATTTGTAAAAATTCGGATACTCGTCCAAAACAAGAGTTGGGTGTGTAGATTAAAAATATTAAAAGAAAAAATAAAAATGTTTCACCTCTTCCAAATACTCAAATAAACAGGTTTTGGGAACATAAGTTCTCTAATTATGATCTTACAAATGTTCAAAGCAAGTAAATTCAAAAAATCTTTTGATTTAAAGGTTCTATACTGTTTAAACAGGTAGCAAAGAGAATATGAAGAACGATGGAAGTGGATTATACGAAAACAAAACATATCCTCGAGCATTTTATTGGTTGTGTCTTCAAACTATGAAACTTCTACAGTATTAGAACAGTTAACAACAGTTAAAACAGTTAACTCTTTTATGATTGGAATATTAAGAATTTTTTTATGGATTGGCCACGACATCTCGCATCCCTTTATTATAATATATTAACGCATGGACATAAAAGTAAAACCATCATTTGTGACTCGTGATTACTCGGGTTGATTAGCGGCTGTCTTTCTTTATGGGGTAATTTGCAATGATGTAATATTCAGTAAAGGCGTACTGCTTAAATGTAATCATTGGTTTATGTGAAAATGACTGCATGGATAAAAATAAACTGTTGACACCGTCAGTGCGAACTATGAAGTCATACATAGTGTGTAGGTACATATAGTTAACGGTGTTCATGAGGTCAAAAAAACGTCATGCTGGCTAGACTAAGACTGGTATCTCCTGACACTAAGTGGGCAAAGTATTTCCATGATATGACGTCACTTATGTTTGACCATGATAATTTTATCGTCAATCATCAAACACAAATACATACCTACAAGTAGAAGAACGCTATTTAACTGCTGTCGTCATATCAACAGTACTTTCACGATAAACTCCAATTCCTTGATTTCCTATAGATTAAAGTCGGATGAAACTATAAAGTGCAAGTTTAGCAAGTCTCGCTAAAAGCGCAAAGTGGTCTATTTCGGAGTTAGGGCTATTTCGTATTCACGTTCGCCTATTTGTTATTCACTAACAGCTGATTGACCCGTTTCTTATCAGAAAGCTGGCCGGAAGCCGAATTATTTAGACTATAGCTGACGTTGTGTTTATAGTAGGTAGTGAATTAATGACTCATGAACTCATTCATGTCTCATTGATGTAAGTAAACGAACTGGGTTGGTTGGCTTGTTGAATCCTACTCTTAATGTTTATGATTTTTGATGCCTCCTGTTTAGAAATTTAATATGATTTTACTATTTTTTTTTGCAGCGGTTTTGGCCCGCGTTTAACTCGTGTAAGCCGTGTAAGTCGACTATTATTCCACGGGAACGTAAAACCACGACAACAATTCTAGTTTAGGGACGAATATATATTATTTTTTTCTCATCCATACAATACTGCGGGGTACCTACTAACTGAAAACCAGTGCTGGGTGTCTGATGCCCAGCAAATGCTGAGGTGGTAACCCGGGGTTACCACCGGCCTTTCGGTACGGATAGGTACGCTCGGCACATATAATCTATTTTTTTTTCTGAACTTTATAGGTAGGTACGAGAATTTATCTCGTATATACGATTCTATTCTATTCTAAATTAGTTTACTAATATAATATCATTGTTTGCACCTCACAAGTCTGTTAGTTGTTTTAGGATAGGTATGTCGCTTCCAATTTTGAGTACATTTTAAAATATTACACTAGCTTCTGCCAGCTGCTTCGTCCGCATCATAGATAGTCCGCATTGGTCCACATTGGTCCGCATGAATGTTGGTTATGATGGATGCTAAGTTAGGGTTGCCATAAATCCCCAAGGCCCCGCCGGGACAATTACAATTTGGTGTCCTCTGTTTTTAGTATTTACTGTGTTCGTTGGTAAACAAGGGCAATAGCAAAGCAAACGCATCGCAAATTAAAAAAAGGAATCTTTAAAACAAAATCATTTGGGATTATGTATATAAAAAAAAATCCTTTTTAATTAAGTATAGGTATTTCTCGGATGGTTTTTATTTGGGACAGTAATTATTTATCGGATTCCTTTTATGAATTTACAAAATTCTTCACAATTCATATAAAAAATAATTTTACATCGAAGAATGACCTCCACGGTGTCGCATTTCGGCTCCCGAGCGATTTCGTTCGTCTACGTCGTCAATTTTTAAAAACTTGTAGCTCTGCGCTCGACTTTATTTGTCGGGTCATTTTACAGCTTGTCGGGACGTCGGTGTCCACCACTGTTAATAACAGTGACATGTCCCGACGTATCGGGACGAATGGCAACCCTATGCTAAGTCGAAGTCGAAGACGGTTATAAAGTAGTCAATAGGTATTCATCCTTGGAGTTAAAGCTTCCTCCGAACCAAATTACATCAAAATCGGTTTAGTACTTTAATTCATTAACCTTTCAGATACCGTTTAAGTGTGAAAGCGTAACACACAGACGGACAGTTACTTCCACATTTGTAATAGTAGGTATGGATACAGTGAGAGGAGATAAAGCTGTGTTATATCACGGGCGTCACGTCGTGATGAATTTCGACTGTAATAAAGGATCGAGTCCAGAGTTATCTACTCAATGCTGAATAGAGTGAGGGATCAAGATAACCCAAGGCAAATACGTCTTTATTCCTGAGGAGCACCTAAGGTTCTCTACTTTTCACACCTGCCTACTGAGATTATAATTGTGTGATGGCAGCCATCACTCTTCATAGCTTACATGAAGAGTGGTGGCTGCCATCGTGAGTTGTGCTGGCCAGCCCCGTTATAAGGTGCAAGTCGTGACGGCAATGTTTTCATACGAATGTTTGGTTGAGTTTACATATTCTGATCACATAATTGATCACCGGGTCATAATGAAATTCAGTACTTACAGGCATCGATCATGAAGAATTGCCAAACTTAAGTGGCAATAGGCAAGGCACATTGTTTGCAGAACAGATGGCCGTTGGAAGGCCTCCTACAAAGTGGACCGATGACCTGGTGAAGGTTGCGGAAATCCGATGGATGCGGGACGCGCAGGATCGTTCACTGTGGCGACGCTTGGGGGAGGCTTGTGTCCAACAGTGAACGTCACAGCATTATTACCGGCTAAGGGTTTTTTTTTCGGTGGAATAAAATCATCCAGATGACATACCGCGCACTTGGGCGGAGCAGGAGATAGTGTCTGTCTCTAGTGATTAACTCTTACTGACTAAACCCGTTCCTTCTTGCCTTTCACACCAGGGCAGAGCCCCCCTTTCGAAACTAGATCCTTGGCCTCAGTAGGCTTCGATCCCGCTGGGCCCCTACGGTACCAGCTAAGGGTGCGTTTTCACTGACGCACAAGTGGGTGGAGTGGAGAGGAGCGGACCATAAATTGGCTAATCTCAGTGCTCGAAATCGCCACTCTGCAACTGTAGAAATAATGTAAGTGGAGTCGAGTGGAGCTGAGCGGACTTTCAAATAAAACAAACACATTGCTATAAGCCCGAACTACGCCGCGCGCACACACGCCGATCTGGGAGCATCGGTCTCCATAATGTATGGAAACTAGACTTGTAGAGCTACACTTGATCCACTCCACGCGTCGTCGTTCTACGAACAAATCAGGCGTGTTACACGTGTGCGTCGGTCTAATGTAGTTCTAGCTTAAATCCACTCCGCCCCGCTCCCTTGGGCGGAAACACTTGCCACTATTCACAGCTCTTCTCCACTGCAGTTCAGTAAAAACGCACCCTTAAGCGGCAGCAAGGAGTGCACCTTTGGTTTTGTGGCGGGAAATCATCAGATGACTTTTACTTCTCCAGGAGAGACTTTTACCTTTCGGCCTAGCGCCGGGTAAAATAATAACCTACTTTAGGTGCTTTAGGTTGGGTTTGCACGCACGACATATTTATTATTTGACGTTGTCGAGCAAGTGGTGAGAAAAATCATTAGGCTAAAAAATGTAATTACTCCGTCTTTTAGATTATTCAAAAATAAGGGACCCGTATTTTTTTATTTGTAAATTAAACTAAAAATGACAAAGAAAAGAATAGACAAAGAGAAGAATTAAAGTTACGTTAAACGTCACACGTAACTGTAATGGGCTATATCTTTGTTGTTTTTTGTTTAATCGAAAAAAGGAAAATACACGTGTTCAATATTTTTTTATAATCTAAAATACGGACTAAATAAAATGTAATTATTTTGACCCTGGAAACTACCCTATTATTCGATGCTCCATGTTTTTTAAGGTGGGAAGTAGTCTGACTTCACCTGGAGGGGCTGTCAGACATTTACTGACTAAAACCACACCAATGTTCCTTTTTTTGCCTTTTGCGTTTCAGGACCACGAGTTTTCCTTTCAGAAGGCAACCCATGGCTCCAGTAAGCTCCGGTCCTGTTGGTCTCTTTGAGGCGCGCGTGGAACACTACGCGCCGTCGACGACTTGGGCTCGTTCGGATCGGTTACCGGACGTTCGAACGGCGAGCTACCCATGCCGTCTTCCGCAAGCCCACATCTTATGTACTAGGGTTACGTGTGGGTGGTTCAAGAACTCAAAGGGAAACTGTTTGACACAGTAGGAATTTGAAGCGCCAGGGTAGCCCGCGAAATTCAAACTTTTTTAAGCTTTTTTTATGAGTACCAGTTTATGTTACGGTCGCATAATTAAACTGAGGAGAAAAAAGGAAGAAGGTTGGAAGAAAAAAAAAAACCGTTTGTTCTCGTAAGTATGATCCATTGTTCCCATTTAATTACACATACAAATATACGTAGTATCCAACAACCTAACATTTTTAATGCTTATCAACGAGAATAACATTTTATAGGTACATAATTTAAAACAACTAGAATTGGTTATCAATATATTTCATACAACTTTAAATAAGTTTATACTACAATAATTAAATCACGTGCGTTTTCGTATTGCTTATTTCTTACAGTATTATTGCAAAAAAATCAGTAATCTAGCTGTGTAAACCAAATATGTAAAATTAAATTCCAACAATATTTTTCTCATCTTTCAAAAGAGAGTAGATTTTCAACAAGGTTGCCAGCCTAAAATAAAACAAACGTACATTTCTTATTTCATCTCAGTGATTAATAAATGCAATACAGAGTTTGAAATGTATCAAGCCAACGGAATGCAGTAAAAAAGAGCCAAGCATGTTTGGCAAGTGACTCGCATCCTATATTGCATGCTAACATTCCCTAAATTGCTTGCCAAACAAAAAAACCTTGGCTAATAAAATAAGTATAAAAATAAATGCTTATTTCCTCGATATATAATATAAACTAAGGCAAAAATTGCACGAGAATCCGTAATAGTCATGGCAAATACCTATGTTGTGTAAAGTAATAAATAAGACTAATATTGCTTCGTAAATAGTATTGTGTTGCTAATATCTACATCTAAAGAGAAGGCACATTTATTCCTATAGACAAGTTTTTCAAAATTATGCCTTTCCAAAAGGCAATATCAATATCATCGGTTTCGAATATTTAAAAATGTGTCAAACACTACGGTGTTATAGAACTTTTATAACAGAACCAGGGCTTTTAAGATTTTAACTCTAAAACATTATCACAATCAATTCGCAGCAATCCTGGTTGATGCTACTTCAGTCTCGGCGTTATTATTCTTCTGATGCCATCTGTAATAAAAAAGATAATTTAAATAATCAATTACAATTGAAGTAGTGAACAGGAAAGATTGACAGAAGACTGTTGCAAATATATATTTATGATTATGCTATAAGGCTTATAGCATAATCATATAGATTATTATAGCATGTATTTTTTTTTGTACTGTACTATATTTATTATTGTACTTATTTATTAAGTTGCACGTGCCATGTTGTTTCTGCACCAGCCTAAGGTCGACTGGTAGAAAATGCCTATGGCATTACGTCCGCCTTTGTACAGTGTTATGTTATAGTTTAATGCATAAAGTTTTAATAAATAAATAATCATCCCTATAATTGTTACTGCTAGAACTCAGGCCACCTCTCTAAGAGCGGGCCGTAATCTACCACACGGGTCCAGTGCGGATTGGTGGCTGTTACATGTTATATGCCTTCGAATATTCGGTTCTAGGAAAGTTCTTCATGAGATGTTTTCATTCACCGTTTTGAGGGCAGTGGCACGCCTGATTTGTACGTACTCGTAGAATGACGTCGCGTGGCGTGGATCATGTGTAGCTCTACAAGTCTAGTTTCCATATAAATGTTTACAGACCGACGCGTCCAGTAGCCTGATTCACGTAAAATAAAACAAGCCAAATATCGTTGAAGTTTTATAGTCGTTCGATCGAAGTCCTATCCAAAAGCGGTATTCACGATCTATCGACTTATTTCCAGTTACATTAATTAGTATTCTACCAGGATAATGTAATACAGATTTTTTTTTTAAATCGACAAATTTCAAACGACTTTAAAATTGGTGTTGTTCAAACTTGATTGATGGATGTGAATACGGAAATGGTCTAAACAACTAAATCGCTACGATATCGTTACGGTTGTCATTACGTGAATCGGGCTACAGATCGGTGTGTGATACACGTGTGCGCAGTGTAGTTATGTATATAGTTAAGTCACCACGGCCTAGAACGCAGACGGTGACCGAAGGAACTGCTAGTTACACCTTACAACTTACATTTTGTGAAATTATTAGTTACATGTGCCCAGTTAAAATGGCAACAAACTCAATGTATATGAGTTTATAAGTGTTCACTTATAAGGTCAGACAGCTTTGCAATAATTTATGTACAGTTTTTTATTTTCTTAATTGAGTCAATTATTACTTTATTTCCTTCCTACTATTTCGTCAAGGCCATTTTTTTTTTATATCATTTTGTTCAATTCACGTTTAGTGTTCTTTCAAACTATGACACGGATGGTCGCGTCTTTTCAAATTTTTCTTTAATATGTTTACAGCATTTTAATTTTATTTCGTGTAAGTGTAGTTTTCTGTTGTGCCGTTGCTTGTAGAGTTGTAAACTTTAAGTACACTTAAACTGACCTCTTCAGGATTCTAGATAGACTGATTTCATAGGCTTTGGAACGCTAATATGCAGCAAAGTGACATTGAGATGAGACAGACTGAGAAGGCGATGTGATGGATCGATATAGTTTTCATATTGACAAGTTACTTTTATTTGAAAATCCTGCAAAACAGAAATAATAGAGAGGGATGCTATGCTGGCTGTGGACATACAATACTAGAATGCTTATTACTATTCCACACCGTAGACTGCATAATAAAAGATTAAAGTAATGTGGGAACTCTGCACTGTACAGTGATATACTGGGCACACTGTACTAGATAGATGACTTGCTGTATGGCAAAAAGGTCAACTTACTGTAGTTTTTTTTTAATATTTTTTTTCTGCCAATCGACTATATCGATTGTTTTATTCGACTAACTGCAAATTGGCAACCATAGATATTGTTTAAAACAATAATATGTTTTTTTTATAAGTTTTATTTTTGACTTGGGGTTGAACAGCAATTCTTTATTTCTATTTAGGGAACTTGCTTGTATATCCAAAAAGATCTTTTGACATAACATCTCAACATGTTTTCTCAGAAAACCAGTGTTCTATGTGTGCTATATTGTGTATATAGTAAAAATGAAGTAAACATAAACGTGTTCAATTTTTAAAACTGGTAACAAGTGGCAACATTAGTATCATTATAAGTTCAAGGCTATAATGATGCAATTAATTATACAGACATTCGTCTTGAGATGTTTTTTTTTGGGAAATAAAACAAGTTATTTAGTTGTAAAGATTTTTTATGGACCAAATATTACATTGTTTTACATTTCGTGACTGTAGCATTGGTAACTTAAATATAATAATTACTATGTAGCTAATACCATATTTACGACTTATAATATCCATTACATTATTGATAATACCTACGCCTGTAAACAAATAAAAAGGGGCATTACTGTTTTAAACGGAATTAAACCTTGATGGAATGTTATAAGGCATAGTTCACAAATACTTTTTACCTAAGTGGGGGTGTGTTATAAAATTTAGGAGGGGTTTTTCGATAAGCAAATGTAGCGTAATTTTGACATAGTTTAGTAGTAGTAGCCATAACATCTATGTGACGTAAGCACATCGAATGCGAATAGTATAGGGCCTGGTCGCATTAGCACGACGCGGTGTCGTTAATGAGAAATGACGAGGCGCACTGACTGCATACGTTATCGCGTCGTGTAGTTAGTCGGGCGACAGCAGCATTACATCTCTACTACTCTCAAAACGGTGAAGGAAAACAACCAGACAAAACATGCCTTTGAATCAAAAACTCAGACTTCTGACATCCACCGATTCTCACTTGAGGAAACCGGCATATCCTAGAACCAAAAATTCGAAGACATGTGACATTCACCAACCCGCACTGCACCCGCGTGGTGGATTACGGCCCATTCCCTCTCCTAGAGAGGAGGCCTGAGTCCCAGCAGTGGGAACATTAAAAAAGGCTGATGTTGATGATGATGATGTGCAATCTAGAATTTTAGTCTTTTCTGTTGACTAGACAACGTCGTTAAACCTTTTGATTGAAGACTGGTCGCGAAATTTGAAGACTCAGAGCTTGAATAACTTGGTGTCGTGGTACGTCAAGGTACGGTGAAGTGTATTCGCTTCACATGGTTCAGAATTATCTGCACTATGCAGTCAGAAGACACATCATTTTAAGTCAACTGTGCTGTATGTAACATGCAATGTAACATGAAAGAGCATTTCATGTGTGGACGCAGCGCACGCACTAACTGAGCATTTACCTACTCGCATCTGTTTCCGACATGCGATCCGTAGTATAGACACTCATAAACCGTCCACACTGGCAATCCGTGCACACTGCGCGCCTCTTTGTGTTCGGCGAAAAAATCAACAAATGGCGGATCGTGGGGCATGAGTTGAAATGCTCTGTTCGCGCAGGGTAGTTTCCAGGGTCAAAATAATTACATTTTATTTAGTCTGTATTTTAGATTATAAAAAAATATTAGACACGTATTTTTTCTTTTTTCGATTATACAAAAAATAACAAAGATATAGCCCATTAAATTTATGTGTGACGTCACCCCGTGCGAAAAAATGCAACACGTCGTGACGTTACACGTAACTTTAATGGGCTATATCTTTGTCATTTTTGGTTTAATTTACAAATAAAAAAATACGTGTCCCTTATTTTTGAATAATCTAAAAGACGGACTCATTATATTTTTTACGGTAACTAGCCTGCATGATATATTACGACAATGTGGACGACAAATTCTTTAATTGCACGTTACGTTACAGGTTATATTTCGTAAGTTTGTGTCCGCCTTCAGTCCAAACCAGCCCCTAAATTCTACAACACACCCATCAAAAAACATCAAAATGCAACATTACTTTTTTACCTTTTGCCAAGCGAAGATGCCGTAAGAGACTCCCGCGCCAAGCGCGAAGGTCAGCAGATAGGGCACGAACTTGAGCGACGGACCGAAGCGCTTGCGCATCAACATGCTCAGGAAATTGATGTTACTGTCCGAGTACGGGGGGTAGCGGCCGCTGGAATAGAAACAGTTTATGTTTATTTAGTGTTAGGAATAGTACATTTTGATACAAGTGGAGAAACTTTGTCACTGCGACAAGGGCGGAATTCACCCGACCGTAGGTGAGGGTGTTATGGAGCCGAGTGTTAGTGATTTTCCATGCGTATCAAACGACGTTTTTCAATAGGCTTACGACGAAATAAATAAACGGGGGCTGCCCGAAGATTAGTGGCCTAATTTAGACGTGGGCGAAGGCACATCAGCGAGGCTTTTTTCTTTCATAAATTCGAAAATGGGAAAGTGGCTGTTGCAACCCAGTGTTCGACCATATCAGGTGTAAAAGTGGTCAAACGCGAGTCTATCAGTTATAAAAAAAACTTTCCTAAGGAATCCTCGCTTATGCAAGGCCCACTTGGGTGAGGACCGTGGGCGAGGGCCCCCTTCGGCCACGTCTCGCTACGCTACTGCTTGCAAAATGAATTTCGAAAGCTACCCTAAACGTTTCACATTAAAAAAGTAACTTACGAAGCCAGCTTCTCTCCGATAGGCGAGAAGTTCTTGATGAGACAGCTCTTCTTGTGGGTGAACGTGTCGAAACTCTTCTTGCCGTGGTAGGCGCCTATGCCGCTTGCGCCGACACCGCCGAATGGCAGCGTCTCAACTGTTATACAACACTTTATTAGTAAAGACACAGGGTTGGTTTTTGATTGTGTACTGGTGAGATTTTCATTTGTTTTGTCCTGTTTTTTTTTAGTATATCCTATTCACGTTAAGAATAACCTTTTTTACTGACTGTTCAACCGATTTTAACTTCTATTTCGTAGGCATAAGGATGGTATTAAAAGCAAAAAAGTGGTTTTAATACCAGATATTTACTGCAGCCGCATTTGTCATGCCACCAACGTATTAAAAGTCAAAATCGGTTGAACGGACAGTAATAAAAGGTTTTCTTAGATGTCTAATGTTATTTTAAACAGCGTATAGATTTTTTTTCTCATTAGGATAGAGTTTTGCCAGCTTCCTCCCATAGTAAAAAAATAAGTTTCTGTCTAATTATCCCGAATGTATTAATAAAACAAAAAAAAAAAAATTTTGATTTAAATCAAGATGTTTCTAGCAAGTGAAAATCTCAGCAGTATATATATATTTTTTAGTAGGTACAAAATTAAATACTAAGTTCAAAATTGTCAAATCATGCTTATCAATTGTCATGCTATTATTAAATACTGGCAGAAAGAAAGATAGTTCTATAGAAAAGTAAATTAGTCTATGAAGAACAGTACACAGACTTGCAACCATTACCAACGCTGTCAAATGTTAGATAACAGCGCTTTACAAAAAGCTTCACAAACATTCGTTTTTAATAGCTTTCAATCATATTTTAAGGCCTACTGTTCACAGACTCGTAGCTTCATAGACAAGTATTCATCATTAGCGGCAGCGACACGACGTTGCAACTTTGTCGACAGAGTTTCAGAATTTTGTATGTAATGCCCGCCATAGACGCTAGGGTATACCTGACAGGTTTGCCTGTACAGTTGAGTTGTACAGGTAAACTGGAGCGAGTATGTTGCACACCTTTCAGGTATGCCCTTTTTTTTTTGTTTTCGAGGGGAAACCTTCAAAAGGCGCCCGGACTTTGGGGCTAAGGTTGACTGGTAGAGAATGCCTTGTGGCATTAAGTCCGCCTATGTACCACTATTGTACATGAAGTTTAAATAAATAAATAAGTCTGGGGAGTGTGAGATTTTTACCTCACTAAAACCACCCCGGTGATCACCATCAGCACATAGAAGGGGCCCCGTTAGCTTTCAAAAGACCATTCCGGAACCCCCTCAGTGCAACGCCTGTTACGACACATCCCTTTGAAAGAGACTTTATAACGGTCTCCCCTGACCCTCTTTGTGCACGGCAGCACGTGATCACTGTGCTACCGTCTACCCTGGAATCCCTCGATGAGCGAGCAGAGTCCCCACTCTGAGCGCCCATGGTTCCAAAGTCCCACTTATATTCAATAATGCAAGCGGGGTTTCGGCGTGTTAGGCATCAAGGCGGTTGCCTCCCCGACGCCTTCTTCTCCGAGCGGGATCGGCCCTTTCAAGATCTTTCAGGTATGCCCTAGCGTGTAGCCAAACACGCCATGGTAAAGCTTCACGCAGGCGTTGCCGGCAATATGGGAATATTGCTGGCAATATTGCCACCAATATTCATATTTCGGGCAATATTGCCACCAATATTCATACTTCGGGCAATATTGCCACCAATATTCATACTTCGGGCAATATTGCCACCAATGTTCATACTTCGGGCAATATTTCCACCAATATTCCCACTTCACAGCAATACTGCCGGCAACGGCACATCTCTTTGCAGGCGTACACCAAGTGTATAATGACAAATACGCGTCTATGAAGCTATGCGTCCATGGACTACTGTCCTAATATGTCCGGGAATTGGTTTTATAGGATCGAAAACTAGCAGCATCAGTTAACAAAATACACTTTTACAACTTATAAGTAAATAGCTGTCCTTGTAGTGATGTGCTTTTCCTGGGATTTTTCCTGGTAGAATGGTCTAGAAATATTAGGAACTTTACTACAAAATTTATTTCACTACAAGATTTTACAACATTAGTTTTAGTAAGTATATACGAAACCCGAAAACTCGTCTAGTTTAGTTATTTTTATGTAAAGAATCTATGTACAAAATTTCATAACTTTATCATGAAAAATTACAAAGTTATAAACTTGCTATGTCAGCAAAAATACATAGTCACCGGGCCATCCAGGCGACTGAGGGGTTGTTTTGCACTTGCACCCAGCTGTTGGCTGACGCCTAATACCCGCTATGACCTGCCGCGACCTGTGTTGTACTTAGTGTCTAACTTGTGACCTTTTGAAATATTTTTGAGAAAAATTATTGTTATATTTTTATTAGTATAAAAACTATTGGAATCCATTCAGTTACTGATACTGATCAAACTATTTATATTCAGGTTTTGCATAAACTAAAAATAATGTTGTATATTTCTTGAAACAAATTCTTCTGCTAGTTCTGACAGAAGAATTTATTTTATTTCCAGGTACCGCATATCACTACTCATCTTATAACAGGTAACTACTAAAATAAAAGTGGAAAATAATCCAAACCTCCCATATGCATCATGGTATCGTTAACGCACATCCCTCCGCTACTAGTGTTGTCCACAATACTCGATAGGACCTTCTTACTCGTGCTGAACACGTACAGCACTAGCGGCTTCTCTCTACATATAACAGAATGACGTCAGACCTCCACCAAACAGGCAATTATCGACTACAGAAGAGTAGAGAATATTCAAGACTGTTTAAAGTTTTCTGTCAATGTTTTTTTTTTTAAAAAAAAACTACTAATAAAAAGTTACTAAAAATATCATAATTTTTAAGCCTGGCAACAACGACTTTGACAGAAAACTATAACAGTTATGTCACTGTCAATATTCGACAAAAAATTATTATTAACAGAAAATTATGCATTCTATAGTAATTATACATTTTTACATTGAAGATATCCAACACCGCCCTTCACCGTTACCAACCACCATAAGATGCCGTGAACAGAAAATATAACGAAGACGTAAGCGTGTTTATTTGAAATAAATACTTTGTATGCTAGACCATTTTAAAGTTTAAAAAAGGTTTTAATCAACTGCAAGGAATCTCTAGTTGATTCAAGTTGCCAGTTTCACTCATCATAGACTTTTTCACTGTTTATATTATAGCTGCAAGTTCTAATTGAACAGGCGGTCTGACATTCCTATCAGTTATTCTGTATTCGTATTTTCAAATAAATACTTGTTTACAGGTATGCGGAATAGGGTATAAATCAGTAATCGCCAAATCTGCCCTCAGCGTGAGATGAGCCTTGCAGTCATTTAATGGTCGGTCTATTACAGTCTAGTATTACAAAGCATTTTATTATTCCATCGTGGAACCCACTCCTTGAAGTAAAATATAAAGCCAACCCAATTTACCACCTTATCCCGACGACTGTTTGCAATAACATACAAAAAGTTTATAAATTATTTAAATATTAAGGTGTGTTTCTACCAAAATTCAAATAGACTATCAAAAAAAAAAATTCTGCGTGTGGTATTTATTCAGCTGATTTTAAAGCTGTTTCCAAAAATTAATATCTACATTGCTCCTTTATTTAATTACTACAAATCCTAAGTATTTCTTTTTATTACTCGTAATTATGTGTGCAGTAACCGTTACCTCCAAAATAGTGCTGTGCATTTACGCATTTTTAATTACTCACGCAACATATTCTGGAGTAAGAGGTATTATTCCATTATTATTACTATCGAGGTAACTCGCTGCAGTTACCTCTTCGATGTTTCGTGGTCTTGTCAGGCTAAAATCCAAAAAAAAATTAACTTGTGCATACCACTCATTTATATACATGTTTTAAACAAGCAGTACAATATGTATTCGTACATAATGTATAATCTTACTTTGAAATCAGTACATAAACATTTTAGTCGATTATTTTTTGAGACAAACAGACCCGAATAATCGATTAATCAAAATATTTAGTCGATTAGTTGTCTCTGGACCACACGTCTTATAATTCTTATGTCATTTTTACTAGCCCACACTTCTAAAATGCATTTCGACTGAAAATTGTATAATTTATAAATGTTTTGTATACTTTTACAAACAGCCTATGGTAATGTATAGTCCTTACCGCCGTAAAACATGATCGTATCGTTCATACTGATACTGCCCGATCGGGTTTGTTCAGTGAACAACTTTTGTATGTTGCTTTGATTGCTGAACACGTAAAGCACTAACGGATGGTCCCTGAAAATTGTTTATGGTTTCACTCTATGGTCGCCATGGTTCCCTCCCATGGGTAATGGTATAGACAGATAGTGATGGGCCATTGTAGCCTCCATGGTTCCCTCCCATGGAAAGATGGTCTGATAGTGATGAGCCGGTCCCAACGGTCTGCTTACGGTTATCGATACATATGAATACGAATCGACTATTATTTTGAAGGTACAATATAAAACTAATTAAAAACGGAACTAGTTCCGAGACGCTTTACCAAAATACATTTTTTGGAAATGGTCTAATGATAATATTAATTTATAATGCTAAGACCAAATTCATCTAACAACCATAAATAATTTTATAAACAATCACTTGGTTATCAAATGCCTTTGATTTACTTATGTTTTGTCATCTAAAAAGTAACAAAATAAAGTCGATTCGATGTTACCGTGGAGTATAATCGACTATTTCAACCCACTTTCGATGGAAACTAGATTCGATTTAAATATGGGTAGTGATGGGTCGTATTGTGTAAATGTAAATATTAAAATAAATGTAACTTTGCGACACTCCCCTGTAAATTGTGCACAGTATGGGGATTAAATGAATTACAACTATATTTGATGTTTATTAATTTATTATATTTTGAAGTTATTTGTTTGTTTTTCAACGTTAAGATTAACATGTTTTATCATTTAATGCATGAATTAAATAGATGTAAAGTAAGATATCATTTTGGCTGAATTATAAAATACCCACGGCAATTTGAATGAAATATAATTATGTAGGTACATGTTGAATTGTATTTAAAAACTACCAAAATGACAATGCGTTGGAATCCCACGATTTGAAGTATGGCTATGTAACAGAACACACAAAAAACATAAGGACACACGGACAAATCAATATAACAGTAAAAACAACAACAATTTACATTTTTAGATCTAAAAACAACACTCTCCTACCCGTTTTCACTAATACTGTTCGAAACCTTAATGGACTTATTCGACAAGTGTCCCACAGTGTTAGTGAAATCGGAATTACGCTCCTGACCCGCGACCAAGCGACCCGAATGCGTTAATACTGGCTGCTTGGCCGCGCGACCAGGCGATGCGGATTTTAGCCGTCGCTTGAAGCGGCAAAACAGAACAAACGGTCGCTGGGGTTGCCAGTTCATAAGCAAAATAGTTACCAAATAGTATTTTTTTTCTTAGATGGCAACCCTTATCACAAATAATTGCGTAATTTCACAAATATAGAGTCACAATACACTTGAAAAAAGGCAAAAACAGACTCACCGCTCATTGATAAATTGGATCGCTTCGTAAGCATTTTCAATGGGCACTATGGGTAGAAGTGGTCCAAAGATCTCATCCTGCATGATTTTGTCTGAAGCCGTGACATTTGTGACGATTGTGGGTTCAATGAACTTGTCATTCGCATCATAGGAGCCTCCGATAACGATTTTGTCTTTGCTTGCGTCGACTATGGCTTGCAGGCGGCTGGAAAAAAAACATGTTAAATTCATTTAAATCATCTAAAACAAGGGTTATGGTTTTATTATATTTTCTCTCACAATAGACGGAATGATTTGCACCAAATATATTGGTTTACTGACGAAAGTTTGAGGGCTGTGACATCTTATGACATGATTTAGAAGAAAGATTATATTACATTATCTGATGATGTTATACGATGTTTTATGTGCAGCTTATCATTATCTGTGCAATAAAAAACATGGTAAACTATGCACATGATTAGGTATGTTTTTATTTTTATTTATTTACTTTTTTTTTGCAAATAGGTTTTAAAAAACACTTTTACACGTATTTTTTTTTTCGTCTGTTTAAACTAGATGAGGCCGGTGTTTTCTAGCCGACTACCCTGAGAAGAAACACCGAAACTAACTCAGGAGTTAAAGAAAAAAAAATGGTATGTAATATCTTTGCACGTGTGTGGTTGTCTGTGATGGTATATGGGTTTGTGTAGATTAATGTAAGTACTATCCTTCTGTCTAAACGGACTCTAAAAAAAGTTCGTTGGGCTCCAGAAATATTACCACTTACCTAAAATGCCTTCCATTAATAATCCTGCCTAAATCGGGCGACTTCTGTGCATCACTGCCATACCACTCCTGGAGGATCTTCTTGGAAGCCGCCACAAACTTGTCCTGCACCTCCCTGGTGCACAGCACGTAGTCAGGCGCGATGCAGGTCTGGCCAGCATTGATGAACTTACCCCAGAGGATGCGTTTAGCTGTCACCACCATATCGACTGTGTTGTCAATGTATACTGGGCTGTGGATAGAAGATTTTGGAAATTAGTACATGCCTGTGGAAGGGAAGGATTTTTTTTTATATGAAAGCTTAATTTTTCAAGAAAGAAAACTAAATTTTGTTAGTATGGAACCTAAGTCCTTGCTAATCTGCGAGCTAGTACGGCGTATCGCTAGAATTTGGGAATTGATTCATATCGCACATTGCATGGACACCTGTAGCCTGATTCACGTAAAATCAAACAAGCCAAATATCGTTGAAGTTTTATAGTCGTTCGATCGAAGTCCTATCCAAAATCGGTATTCACGTGTTCCTTAATCGGGATTGGATAGAACGACAACTTAACTGGCTCGAAACTAAACCATCTATCAAACACTTATTTCCAGTTACGTTAATTAAGTATTCTACCAGTATAATGAAATACAGATATTTTTTTAAAATAAAATCTGTGAATGCTGACGTGGCGGGAATAAACAATATCTTTTTACATTCAGCACTAGTCGATACAGTTCATTTAGCGAAAAAATACTTGCGACTTAACTTTTTAAAATCTCAAAAAATCAAATCACACGAAATAAAGTATTTTCAAGTACTTTTTTGTTCTCATAAAGTCTCTATACTTTACCTAAGTACAAAACTTTATTATAAAGTACGCTATGTATCAATATCATTGACAATAAGTCAATGACATAACATATTATGCTCAGTAATGCAACTAGATTTAAATTAATTACGATTAAAAGATACTGTATCATCTCTAAGAAATGTGAAAGTTATGTACATATATAAAATTATTGATGTTTGATAAGTCTATAGTTTAATCTGGTATATTTTGTCGATATTAAAATTAAAATATATTTAGATATTAAATCAGATATTGTTGATATTGTTCATTGCAGAAATAGAAAAAATCCTTATACTGGAATTCAAAAACCAATATGTTCTAATTTATGTAATTATATATTATTACAATTGATTAGCTCAAGATTGTCAAAATTGACATGCATTAGAATTAGAAACCTTAATAAAATTATACAAAGTCTAGTTTAACTTGCTATTGAATTACACCGTCCTTTCAATCCTTTTTGGAAACAAAATCGTCTTTGTACCTTATATTTTATTTTTGAAGTGGAAAATCATCCAATGACTTCTCTCGCTCCAGGGTGGAGCGAGAGGGCGTCTCAGACTTTTAATGACCAAAAAACCACTCCCTTCCTTCTTTTTTTGAATTGTGTCCCAGGACTCCGGGATTCCGTTTCGGACGACCCATGGCTCCAGTAGGCTTCGGGCCTGCTAGGTCTCTACGGTTATGCTGACATCTCATAGAGGCGCACGTGGAGCGCTACGCGCGATCGACGACTCGGGGTCGGTCCGAACCACAGAAAGATGTTAGAAAGGAAATACTTTCCGATTTTTACTACGAGTGTCGCAGCTTGTCTCGCATTACGCAGACTAAGATCGCAAGTTTGCTATTGGTAGTTGAACTATGAGCATTGCCCTACTTTGTGGCACGCCTGCTCCGCCCATAAGGCCATTCTAACCTCTTTAATCTATTCCGTGGTCCGAACGTTTACCGGACGGCGGACCCACTGCTCGCCGTCCGCAAGCCTACGATCGACTTTGTACGTATGACTATAAAGTAGATATTTCTATACCTTTTGCCTCCGAGTTCCAACGTGACTGGCGTGAGATTCTTGACGGCGGCTTCGTAGATGATCTTGCCGATGCTGGTGCCTCCCGTGAAGAAGATGTAGTCGAACTTCTGTTTTAATAGCTCTGTAGTTTCTTGGGGCCCGCCCTCTACTACTATTACGGCATCCTAGAATAAAAAATAAAAATAAAGATACGACACTAATAACTTTGCAGACTTGCATGACTCTTTATAAAACATAATACATTTACCAAAAACAAACATTCAAGAATTCGTTGTTCCATCTAACACATTTCAACTCTGTATTTTGCGACGCAAGCGCATCAAGCACCCCGCCGCCCGATCCCCACTGACTTTGTAACATTTAGAACGTCCAATTTAAATATTTTTATTTTTGTATGAAAATCTGATCAACTAAAAATTTGGTAATTTTTTAAAAGTCATAGAACAAAAGTTGTTGTGTATGATGTTGCCATTGTTTTACAAATAACTATGTATAGGTGGCACTGTGAGTCTATAACGTGTTCTATAATCAGGTTTGCGTTTGGTTTTCACAATGTATCATCATTAGGAGACATGAGGTCATCGCCATCTTTCTGACCTCAAAAATGTTACTCGTACTTTAAATCGAGGATAAGGACAAGTTCAATAAAAGGACATTCTTAATTGCAATACAAAATTAAGTCGCTCCAAAAGTGGAGCAAATTTTGGAACATTTGACATTGTATTTACTTAATGAAAGTCCAATTTGGATCAAGTGAAGGGAAATCTCGTATGGCTGCAATACGTTTGAGTGACTTTTTCTCAGAAACTCGTGGAGGTATTAAACTGACATTAATTTTAATTACTTAGTTCTGCTACCCATCGTGACATAAATGATAATAATAATAAATGTACCATAATATTAATGTTAATTTTTGTATTTGGGCGTAATTTGAGTCGCACGCACTTGTTAACCATCCAGTCGCAGTTACAAAAATCCTTTTGCGAACCCCCACGGGTTCACATATCACATATAGTCCCCACTTCTACAAAAAAATACAACAATACTCGTACAAATTAATACTCACATTGTCCAAATACTTAGGCACGGTTTCAGCCACGAAGGTAGCGCACGCCGCCGACAATTCACTAGGCTTCATGATGACGGTGTTACCCGCGGCGATGGCACCAGCCGCCGGCAGCAGCAACAGTTGCAGGGGGTAGTTCCACGCTCCGATGACCAGGGCTACTCCGTACGGGTCGTTATAGATGACAACGTCGTCTAGCATGTTTACGAAGCCCTTTTCTGGCTGTAGAATCAAAAAAGATAATGTTAGTGTTGTGTTGGAGTCAAAAATCAGGTTGAGAATCAGCACATTTTTAAACGTCTAAATTTCGACGTCAGACGGTCCTAACCAGGACCCGGGTCTAGTAAATAAATAAATAATTTTAGAATAAAGCTACAATTTAAAAAAAAGTCTATGTGTAGGATTTTGTAATCTCCTTTTAATATGTAATAAATAATGCTCGCAAAATTTTATTCGTAGTCGAAAGTCTGTTAAGGCTTCACGATTATTCGATAGAGTCACGGAACGTTGCGTAAGGCGTGGGTAAGGCTGCGTTTCCACCTGAGATGTGCGAGGGAAATGTGTCGTGCGACGATGTGTAGCTGTGCTGTGAAAATGTGTGGGGGTTTCCACCAAAGCTGTACGAGGAAAACGTGTCGTACGAGGATGTGTAGCGGAGCTGTGAAAATGCGCATGCATGTGCGGTGCGAGGGTGGTTGGACTGTCTGGTACAGTATATCGCAAACCTCGTAATATATCCTTCTCAACACACATCCCTTGCTTGTTTTGTATGCGCAAAAGTCTAGCTCCGCTGAGCCGTTTCCACCAGAGCTGTGCTGACAGAGGCGAGGTAAATAAAGCGATTCTATTGGTTTTTTATAAACATATTCCTCGCTACGCATCCTCGCACATCTCTGGTGGAAACGCAGCATTAGAGTTGGATTTTAGTCAGTAAAAGTTTTACTGGTTGATTTTTTGAAACCGAGAGAATGTCTCATTCATCTGGCCTAGCTTTCGTCCCTATATATTTTAAGTCGTAAGCCACTGGGTGCAAATGAGTGCCTTCGATATATTTAGTGATTGGGGAAAACTATTAAAATTAAAACTAGGACAGATGAATGAGACCCTCTCGGTTTTAAAAATCACCCAACTCTCTCTCGCTCCACCCAGGACGAGAAAAGTTATTTGACGATATCATACCAAAAAAAAATATTTTTTTTCTCTAGTGTACTAGTGTTCAAATGTAAGACATTTCAACAACAGCTAATAACAGAATAGGTACCAACATAATAAGGGTAATGACGTCATCCTCGTATTTATAGTCAAGGACTGAACGTAAAATGCAGTTTCAAGTACGTAGTTCATTGTTAATTTATGGTTGTAAACATGAAAACAATTAGGTTGAAAACGGGTTTTTCATTATTTGCGTGTCTATAATTACTCGGCTTGTTATGAAGTATGCGTTAACGGAATTGTCGGGTTTCTAGATTTATTTATTCACTTTCTTATCCCGCATACCACGTACCGGAAGACGCAGCGTTGTACGGCCTCCCACAAGATGGAACGGTGACCTGGTGAGGGTCGCGGGAATCCGATGGATGCGAGACGCACAGGACATTATGGCGACACTTGGGGGAGGTCTATGTCTAACAGTGGACGTCTATCTGCTGAAATGATGATGATGAATGATTTGTTATCCCGTACTGAAGCATTTTTGCGAATTTTGGTTATAGAGAATATGCAACTCAATTATCGTCACTATAAAAAAACTGCTAAGTATCAGTACATTTTTGTTTGCATATTTCGCCTAAATAAATGTACGGATCACCTATTTTTTTGTATTTTAGAGTATTTTTATTCCATTATATACCGTATCTTTTATATCAGAAATCAGAAACGTTTATTTCGAATAGACCAAATACGGCACTTTTGGATTGTCAAAATTTCGGTCAATCCAAAAAGGTGAAGCTAAATTGCACGTTCCAAAGCGTAGATCTTTATGGAGAAGAACGTGCAAGAAACTCCATGGACGCTCCCCCTCGAGCGCCGATTGTATCTACATATGTCTGTACAACTTGAAGACCTTGAAAAACGCTTAATTTTCGTTTTGTACACACGACTGTACGAAACTTATTTGGCCGAAAATTCTGGTTTATGGATTATATTTTTCTATATTTATTATATTATTTGTTTTTCCTAGAAAAATCCAATCTTTTTTTATTTTTTTTGGTGGTTACGTAAACACGGCCATTTTCCGGGTCATTAAACCCTGGCGCTCGAGGGGTTAAATCATTATGAGTTAACAAATCTTGATAACACGTTTAGGTAGAGGTAGGTATCTACTAAATGCTTGCCCCATAATTGGATACTAATAAAAATCTGCAGACAATAAGTGTATCGATACATACTGTCATATTATGTATTGCTTATGGTCATGCAGGTCATATAGGTTCAGCGTAAACCTCGGACGCATCGACACAATGTGGATCAACGACCTAACGCGTCACTAAGTCGTCAAAGGTCACTGGAACTCGCTGGATGCGGGCTGGCTAATGGTGCGTTTACAACTTGGGCCCAGCCTTGGCCAACCGCCATCCCTAACTAACGTGTAAACGGGGTCTTGGTCATGAAATGGCATAATTCATGAACGGAGTAAGCTGACGCCAATCAGTAGCCTGATTCACGTAAAATCAAACAAGGCATCGTTGAAGTTTTAGTCGTTCGATCGAAGTCCTATCCAAAAGCGGTATTCACGATCTATAGACTTATTTCCAGTTACATTAATAAGTATTCTACCAGGATAATTTAATACAGTTTTTTTTTTTTTAATCGATGAATTTCAAACGACTTTAAAATCGGTGTCGTTTAAACTCGATTGCTGGATGTGAATACGGAAATGGTCTAAACGACTAAATCGCTACGATATCGTTACGGTTTTCATAACGTGAATCGGGCTGCTGGTCTATGGTGTCGGTTTTTGGATACGCTGGCAGAGGTTGGGCCCACGTGTAAACGGGTTATAAAGGCGGATACATACTTTGCAAGGCTCGCGTAGCAAAAGCCTGCTCATAGCATTTTACGGTGTAGTGGACGTTCATATTCGCCGTGGTGAGGCAAGACAAATCTTTATCAAGGCGTTTTTTTTTGTAGGAAATCATTCAATGACTTCTCCCGTTATAGGGCGGAGCGGAGTGTCAGATTTTATTGACGAAAACCCACTCCTTCCTCCTTATTATTATTATTATTATTACATTGAAGCGCGCGTGGAACTACGCGCCGTCGACGATTCGGGCTCGGTCCGGACGGTTACCGGACACACCGGACGGCTAAGCGTTCCGAGGTATGAACTGACCACTGTCTCAATTAGTGATGATATGGTCGACGATCGAGCACCCTTGCCTTAAAGTAACCGTGACTGATAATGAGTACTTATCGAAATCACAAAATAATATGTACAGAAGTCAATCCACGTACAAAGCGCGCTCGAGCAACGCACACAAAGACATCGCTCACAGACACGATGTCTCGGTCGCGTCTCGGATCATTCGTCGAACAATTCCGGCTCAAACGCTCATTAGTGTGCGTCCACCGAACGTAGGTATAAAAAGTGAAGTACATACATGAGATTGTCTTCTGTACCTATCTATTTTGTGTCGAAATGCAGTAAAACATATATTTGTAGCGACATTTATGGCGTCACATAAGAACTAATCCTGCATCGCGCAATTAGAAAATTATAAAACAGCCCGAAATCATATCGGGCAGTTGCCTACCAGATATAAAACCTGTCTGGTCGGAGGATCCTCCTTTTTTAACGGACGTGTGTGGGATTTTACTCTCTGTTCCGCTCCTCTCCAAATATTTTCTTTTAATTAAAGTCGCTTTTAGTATATTTTTTTTTGACCTACATCTATTTACCGAGTCAACAACTGTTGCAAAAAAAAAAAAGAAAATTTGAATTTCGCGAGCTACTCTTGAGCATTCATCTTGAGTGCGCAAATTAAAATTGCAAACAACCTCATTTGTGATGCAGATCTTCACGCGCTATATTATTTTAATAATACTAGAACTAACCAACTGATGTTTCTAATTTAAACGATGAGTAAAGTTTATATTAAAAAAGACATTAAGCCGTTAGTAGAGTCTAGAGTCGACTAATAACAGGTTTTGCGAGGGGAAAATATCGTCAAGCTCTTTATAAGTTTTATTATAACCACAGAAATCTTATTGCCCTATTATTAAGATTTCTGTGATTATAACAGACTACCTATCTCCTGTGGTTTCACCTACGTCTTTGGTTACTGCTTCGCTCTTATTGTCCATACCGCGATATTAGGCTTACTTGATAAATCTGCTATTCAATACAACTTTTTTTTACAATTCGAACTAAGTAGATATTTATTACTTACTAACTGTGCCCGCAATTTCGTTTGCGTGGACTACAGGATTTTGAATTTATTATTATTAAGTAGCCTATGTTACTCCTTATTAAACAAACAGACAGACCGACAGACAGACAAAAATTGTAAAAAATGTTATTTTGGTGTATGTACCGTATATATATGCATGTAGTAAAAAGCAGTTATTTCAATATTACAAACAGACACTCCAATTTTATTTATATGTATAGATATCTCGTTTGACCACTATTTCATATGATGGCCAGAGATGTTGTGACGATGGAGCATGATTGCTTGTACGATCGCGCTGAGATCTGTACTAGCTATAGTCCTAGCCGAGTTGATAATCTGCAATCATTAACACTAACAAAAACTTCAAATATACGGGAATGACGTCATCTCAACGCTCAGTCACGTGGTCAGAACTAAAGAATCGGGGACGTGGACAACTCGAGGCATTCGACGCAAGAGAAACGGTTGTATCTTGGCTAGGGCTGGGTACAGTTTAGACTGGAACCCGACTCCAACATAGCTAAAAAGGAAAAGACTTAGGCAGACAGACGGAGTGGGTAGTGTAAAGTCTGAATCTCGATCTGTCCTAGTAGTCTAGTCAAATTAGGTCATTTTTTAAGAAAGATTGGACAAAATTCTCTGGAGAGGCAAAAACGTTTCTAATGGTATTGTATGAGTGAAAAATAGAGTATAAAAAATAAAAATCATTTGGCACCCCTACGGAAGGGGGTGAAAACTGTTTATTGCTCATAACTAACCAGAGAATATAGGTGTACTCACCATTTTTTTTTTCTAGGTATATTAAACCTCAATCTACATTACTGCATTTTAATTATTTTAATTAGACCAACGCAGCATTAGAAAAAAATAAAAATGTTATTTTTGGCCATTGCGGCATTGGGGAAAATTGTGTAGTTTTGTAAACTGAGGAAAGTGTTATACATTTCGACCTAAGTACATAATTGATTTTGCACCCCAGTGCGACGTATGGAAATTAGTTTTTCACGTTTTTTTGCCTCTGTACTTCGGGGGAAATTTAAGTAGTTTTGAAAAAATCACAATTACATTAATTTGGTTTCCTTTATATTTGCACCCTATAAAAAATTAGCATTTTTTTAAGGAACATACGTTTTTCTAGTGTTGCCTTAATTGCCAAAGAACTATTATGCCATGGAAGTGACAAGCGCGCGACACGGAATAATAAACTGACAAGAAGAGATAAGCGTAGTCATTACTTAGGAGTGTTGTGGGATGTATTTTACGAGGAAGGAACACTTTCTGATTGTAAATGCTCTGTTAGTAAGTGTTAGTAAAGAAACCTAATTTTGTTTTTATATTAATTAAGTCCATTGATCTTCTGTACATACATATAAATAAAATTGGAGTATCTGTTTGTAATATTGAAGTAACTGCTTTTTACTACATGCATATTAATATATCTGTACCTCAGAGGTAAACAATAGTAAGTGCCAAAAAGTAAATTTTACAGGAGAGGCAAAAACGCGCGGAAATAAAGTTTGAATGTATTTTTGACATAGTTGCTTTAAAGATATTGAAACAAACTCAATTGTATTTTTTATAATTATTAGATGGAATTATTGTGTATTACACATCGCGGGTCTCAAACCATAGGGGCGTATATGCAAAAATGTGATTTTTCGTTTTTAATGCCATTGGATTCTACTACAAGCAATACATTAACTGAATTTTTCTTATAATTTTGTGTTAATTACTTTTTTGCATAAATTAAAAAATATTATTTGCCGTTAGCTGGAGAGTCTAGAATTATTTTTAGACCAAATAGCCGTATAATTGACGTAAGAGCGATATTATTGCTCATTGGGGCAGTTTCGACGTGCCATCGAGACGTACGTACGTACGACTTTCAATTTTATCGTGAATCAAAGAAAATCGTATCGGACCATAAAGGCGTATGAACATATGACTGTTTATTTTACTTTAACCTGAAATCATTTTGTCAAGCTATATAGACGTTAGTGATGTAACGAATATTTGCATTCGCGAATATTCGCACATTTTTTGATATTCGTATTCGCATTCACGAATATTCGCACATTTTTTTATATTTGCATTCGCATTCGCAAAAAACATGCGAATATTTAGCGAATGTTTTTAACCAACAAAAAGGAAATAATATTTTGATTGAATGGATCTAGAAAGATAATACAACTTATATGATTTTATATTTACTTTAATTTTTTTCCATCACACAACTTTATTTCACATTTGCAGAATCACAAATTGTGAAACAACATGTTCACCTCAAATCATAACAAATCTTTTCGAATAAATTTAACTGTTTATCCAGATGGGTGCGTGACGAGTATTTTGGATATTCGTATCCATCATAAGAACGTTTGTAGTGTTCGTAGTGTTCTTTGACGTGAATAAAGCCAGTGGCCTCGACGGGATACCAGCAGTTGTCTTGAAACTTTTGCCCTTGAATTGTCTCTAATCTTAACCCGCCTATTTTGCCTCTCTGAGACTGAATAAGTGCCGTTCAAACTGTGCCCAAGAAGGGCAGTCGAGCTGACCTGGCAAACTACCGATCCATCTCCGTTACGTCCATCCTCTGTAAGAGTATGGAACGGGTGTTTAACAAATAACTTCTCGCATACCTAGAAACTAACGACATCGTCATTGACCGGCAATACGGTTTTCGCCAAAATCGGTCTATTGGGGATTTTCTAGCGAGAAGCATGGGGAAGCGCTTGCCGTCTCCCTTGATATCTCGAAGGCTTTCGATAGGGTCTAAGCTGAAACGAAAGTCTTATTGCTAAGCTTCCTTCCTCTGGTCTAACCACTGGTCTGTGTGATTGGATCGTAAACTTCTTGAGGGATCGATCCATCCGAGTGGTTATTGATGGCTGCTCGTCGGGTCAAATGGATATTAATGCCAGGGTCCTTCAGGGGTCGGTACTCTAGGCAACACTGTTCTTGCTGCACATAAATGACCTACTTAAAACCAGTATCTTTGGGTACATAGACGATAGCACTGTTGTTGAGAGTTACATGTCCGGCGCGCGAAATAGTGGGTCTCAGATCCAGTCTCTTTCCGAGATCTCTCTCAGATCTCAGAGCTTCTTGGGGTGCCGCTGTCGACTACCCTCAATTTCGGCTTCTACATCGAAGCAAAAGCCAAATTGTCTGCCAAAAAATTGGGGATCTTAGTGAGGGTGAGACGGTACAACCTCTATCAAGCACAAGTTCGATCGTGTATGGTCTTGAGCATCGACGCCGAGTTGCTAGCCTGTCGGTTTTTTATTGTTTACGTTTCGGAGGGTGTGCATTGGAATTGCAGAATTTAATTCCGCCAAGTCCGTTCCATCATTGGACCACACGGCGTTGCGACACCGGTACATGGTGGACATTCCACCCATACGTAGAAAGTGTTATGGGAACACACTCATTATGCGTATAGCTAAGGAGTGGAATTCCCTACAGGATTCTGTATTTTCTGAAAAACTTTTTGTGTTAAGCTTCATTCAATCAGTCTGTTAAGGCTCTGTTATGTTCGGTTCAAATTTGGCTGATACGAAATGTGAAAACTGTCTGACATTTTGCGCGCACTTTGTTTGAAAGTCAATATCCGCATTCGCATTCGCGAATATTGAATTTGAATATTCGCATTCGCATTCGCGTATGTGAGAAATCAGATATTCGTTACATCACTAATGCCGGTTTCCTCACGATGTTTTCCTTCAGCGTTTTTGAGAGCTATGTTTTGTTTCAGCTCAATTTCAAATGTTTGTGATTTTAAAGACATATCTAATAATTGTGTTCAGATTTATGAATAAATTTTATTTTTATAATGCTTATTTTTCTTTTTAAACACGAAAATATTGTGTAATTGCCTATTAATCATTTCTTTTTTTTAAATTGTAGAACAAAACTGGTTTATACTTCCTCTTTGAGTTAAAACACCTCTCAATATTTATGACAAGCCAGACAGGCGTATGATTTCTTATAATTACGTAAATAACGTTAATTTTAATGGGTTCTCATTCCTAAATAGCAATATTTGAAGTCACCAATTAAGTAATAATAAATATTGGTATAAATATTAACAATTTGAGGAAAAAGATTTTACGTCCATAAATTTCATATATTTTATGGAGTATTTTGACGGAATTTTACAGTATAGTCGTCATGCTATATAGGCGTATCAACCAAAAACTAGTGTTATAAAGGCAATGCCCTAAAATTAAGAATCCTATATTAATTTCAGTATAAATAATAATGCAAAAAAACAACGAGCTGGCTCAATCACAGGAAAAGTTATTAAGTTTTTTATCTCTCCTGAAAAGTAGGGGTTTTGTGGATACGCCCCTATGGTTTGAGACCCGCGACATAATTACAATAAAGTTTAGAACAACATTAAGTGCGCGTAAAGCTGACGTGTAAACAATTTTATCATCATTTTAAGTCCCATACTCGATATGTTTTTGTCTTAAATAATTGGATATTTCTCTTCCTAGATGTCGTAGGACTTGATCCCCTATACCATTACGTAGAACTGGTTCTTACGATTTTAACAGTGCAAAAAAATATATTTTCAAAAAAGTGGAGTTACTATTGTTTACCTCTGAGGTACAGACATATACGGTACATAGAGTTTGACTATCAAAAGAAGACAACGAATTATTAATCAAACGTTATGTATGGCAGCATTTAAAAAAATTAAGAATTGTCAAAATTGTTTTCCTGCATCTTATTATACTCGTTTTGCTTAAAATAGTGCCATAAACAATCACTAGTTCGATGGAAAGGCTACTATTTAATACCTATAATGAACAAATTTAAAGACGCAAAAAGTGAATTCAATTAAAAACATGCAGATAAAATGCGACGGTTGGATACAATAATATCATTTCTAGGTTAGTTTTTTAATTACTATTATAAAAACTTGATGCTTTTTGACTATTTAATAATTGTAATATTACTCACACGGTGTATTATACTTTTCAGGAGGTTTCGGCAATGAGTAGACGAAACTCCTAATAACGAAAACAGTAAAGGACATGGAAAGTTGTATATTTCGTATGCGCGCTATCTAGCAAAGTAGCGGCGGACATTTGAAACATATTAATAAAAGAAATCGATAACACACAATTTGTTTTATTCAAATTTAAAGATTCCAGGGAAGTGTTTATTGAAAGACCCACTGGCTCCACAAATGATTGGACCTGTGCTTTGTATAACATTCGATGTTGTCCTGGTATGAAGCGCCGTCAGTGCCGGATTAAACCGACGCGGAGTCTATTGCTAATTCGACCAAGGGGCCCCCCCTACTACTAATCAATTAATTTAATAGTAAGATATTAATTAATTTAGTACTTTTGGAAAACCTAGATGTAGATAACCTAGATGTAGTTGTTTTTTGCATACCCCGAGTGATTAGAATTTTGCTTAGGACGTTTTACGTTTTCTTCTGACAAGTAATACAGAATTAAGGAATCTTTTCGATGCTGATGGCGAAGCCTTTATGAATTTATACAGAAAAGCAGTTAAGATTTACTAATAAGATGCAACATTTATTTTTCTTTGAAGTAGTCACATTTAGCCAATTTTTAAGTGGAGTAATCTTTCTGAGAGATTGATCTCATCAACATGCCAACATCGATAGTCATCATCATTTCAGCTGAAAGGCTTCCATTGCTAGACAAAGGTTTTTCCTAAGTCACCACAACGGCCGGTCCAGTCTATCACGCCTCCATCGAATTCACGTGAACCTTACTAAATAAAAGGTTATCGGTACCCTTGTTGCGAGACCTTTCAACGTTACGTCTTCAGGTATCCGGTCGCCATTCCAGAACCTTTCGGCCCCATCGATCATCTGTTCTGCGAGCAATGTACCCAGCTTACTGCCACTTAAGCTTATCTTCCTCTCCATTGCTCTTTGTGTTGCTTAAAACCATCTGATGAGGCGCATTGTGAACGACCAAGTTTCAGAGCCAAATGTCACTACGCACAGGCAATGTAATATTCACATAGACACACAAAATATGTAATTCCCTAAAAACCTTGTTTAAGCTTATTCTGAGTAGGGTTATTAAAATTGAGCTTAACCTACACATATTAAAATTAAGTGATTTTAGCTAGCGCTGCTAGAAGCTGTTGGCTAAAGCTACCCTTTCTAAAATAAGCTTGAACAAGGCTTTTATTCACCAATAACTTCGTGGATTTTAAGATCACTTGCGTAAAAAGTACGATGATGGGATAAATTCTAAGAGATCTTCTATTCTGTAGTTTGCTTGCAGGATAATCTGAAGTAAAGTGACTATCTCATCACATCCAAAAAAATCAGCTGTATTTAGGTTTCACGCAGTACCAATATTTTGACTAGTTTTCTTTTAAGTTCAAAAATGCGGGATCCCTGAACGCGCGGGGCCCCAAAATGGGGGAGTCTGTAACATTTGCTACTCTTGATACATGGCTAATCCGCTACTGAGTGCCATCTAACCTTTGCATGAATGTCGAGTTTCCTAGCAGCTACCGTAGCTTTGTGCTCAATGAACTGCCCAAACTTTAAGGAAATTTCAACTCCCAAGAGCTGAAGGCGGTCGATACACTCCAAGGATACATTCTAAAAAGCAGGTGCCAAGGTGATCAGGCTGCTTTTGGCAGTGAACGGACATGCTTGAGTTTTGGCGGCATTGAATATCGCGGCTAAATAAGCAGCACATGTTTAATTGTTAAATTAACATGCATCATATATATATATATCGCATACTTATTATTTTCATGAATAATCAAACGTATCAATTTCGTTTAAGTGGCGTACAGCTAGGGTGAACAGCTTCAATTTTTTTTAATACGGCTTCCTTTTTGTTTTGCCATCTTTCGTTGGTCAGAGTCTACACCAAAATAACATTTTTTGCAATATTTGTCTGTCTGTCTGTCTGTTTGTCCGTGCTAATCTCTGATATGGCTGGACTGATTTTGACGGGACTTTTTTTGGCAAGTAGGTGATGTAATAAGGTGTAACATGAGCTACTTTTATTTTAGAAAAAAGAAATTCAAAATCCTGTAGTCCACGCGAACAAATTCGCGGACACAGCTAGTTTCAAATAAATTAGTTGTATTTCGGTTGTCTTTAGAACTATAAACCGTGTGACAGCCCTGATTATTCTACGGCAAGGTAGGAACAAAAAAATATTAGTATAAAAAATGTGGAGTTTTAAGTATGCGCCTCAAAAAGAAACTGGGTAAGGGCGAGTCGGACTCGCACACTGAGGGTTCCGTATCAACTAACTTAAATAAAATAAATATCTAGCTTTTGCCAGCGGCAATTATTCCTATACTTATGCTATAAAACTTGCTTTATGCCAAATTTCAGGGTTCTAGGTCAACGGGAAGTACCTTTATGATTCCCTTGAGTGTCGCAATATAATTTTTTTTGCGACGTAAATGCCGATATCTTTTTTATTCGTTAACTTAGAAGTTTTTATTTTTATACAGCTCTAATTCATGATGATGATGATGATGTAATTTCCACGATTGAAAGGTTAAGGGACCGCAGTCTTGAGTATTCGGTTTAAATTTCAACTTGATACTTGCACTTGTTCTCGAGATAAAGGGACTTGACAGACAGACGGACGAACAACAAAGTGATTCTATAAGGATTCCGTTTTTTCCTTTTGAGGTATAGAAAGAAATAAAGATCGACAGAGAATTGATATGATTATCATAATTTCTTGTTAAATAAATACTTAATACAGGGGCAGGTCGGGAGGCACGACAATGCAATACACTTCATAATCCGTTTTTCACAACACAGCTAATAAAATAGAGGAAATTATAGTTATTAATTTGTATAGCGCAGGGATCGCTTCTTGCCACAAAAATGATCTAAACGCATATACATGCACGCACTTACTTACTCTCGACCCCGCCGCGCGCGCGCCGCGCGACCCCGCGTTCGCCCTCCGAGCGCCACGAGGCGCAGTATGTATTCACGTTAACTCTACATAAATTTCCAGTTATATATTTCTTATTTTTATTACGTGCGAATGTTTTATATATAGAATACATTATATATTAAAAAATCCATGACTACACTAATTTGCCCCGAAGTACAATCTACAAATATTGTAAAATGCTGTTTTCCTAGGGGTGCAAAAGGGTGCAAAAATAACTGGATGTATAGGATGCTTTAAAAAGCTTATTATGAGTTTGCACCAACTGGCTAAATTTCCCTTGAGCCGCAAATTAAAAATAATGATTTATTAGTGTTTTATACACCTCACACTTTTTTCGTGAAAAGTAATTATACACCAAAGGGGTATCTACATATATCTAAACTTACCACAACTAAATACTTATGAAATTTTTAAATTTTGGGACTTTAATGTTAAAACCTAATATTAAACGATGTTCCGTACATAACAGGAATGGTGCAAACTCAGAGAAGACTTATATTCATGTCTTCTAATGATTCCACAAAAAATTACAACTACACGAATTAAGTCCAATCTTTTTGCTAATTTGACTAGACTATAGTACAAAGCAAGGAATGAGATCACCAATGGGTCAACCGCACACACAAGCTTCACCAACCACAGTTTTGCCTGCGCTAGCCAGTACACGTCACAACAGGCAAAACTGTGGTGAAGTTTGTGCGTATGGTAAGCCCATCACAAGATGAAATGAGCGTATTTAAAAATGCCAATGTGCTCTTGCTTTGAAGGTTTATTATGTTAGTTGGGAATATAAACGCCGGGAGGTAGTAAATGTAAGTGTACAAGCAGGAGAAACCGGTTTTAAACATTCAGTGGCAGATCTTAGTTCTAAAAATATAACGCTCTAACAAGGTCGTTCATGAGTATATATGCGGTACAGGTCGCGCGGTGAATCAAGATCGCTCGGTGAAAGTAGTGGGGGCAATCGGCGCATGTGTACAATTGCGCACAGAAATTCTTAGTATGTTAGGATTTTATTTTTAATTTCGTATGTTTGAACCTTAGTAACATAACTTATAATAACACTCGTTTTTGATTGTAATTTATCTTGTAAGTAGGTAAATTCAAAAAATGAAAAATTATAAAATAAAACATAAAATTAAAAAAAATAATTTCGTTAGTTTCTTTCTTTAACGTAATAATTCACGTCGTAAACCATTTTTCTGGCTAGCCGTTTTAAAACTTTATTTTTAACCATTTTTTTTTACGACTACGTATTACTATTACGATAACACAAGCTGTACGCAACAGTACCCAAGTACAACAGTATCCAATGAGAGGCGAGAACGCAACGCGGGAATTGAAGAGCGACTCTATCTACCAATGACGTGTCGCCGACGGCGCACACCCGCCCGTACGTCGCCAAATAGACCGTAGAATTGAATACTGCGCATGCCCCTTCCACTTTTGCCGAGCGATCTTGATTCATCGCGCGACCTGTAAAAACTTTATTTTACCACACTACAACAGTTGTTGACGCTGTAAACAGCTGTACGTTACAAAAAAAAATATTCATAGGTTCGCGCTTGACCATTATCACACCTGATGGTCGTATTAATAGCGTGAGGTTATATGTAGGTACAGTAGGCACAACGGATCTTGAGCGCTCGGCGTCAAATGATAAATAACATCTTCGTTATTAGATACATGCAGCAACGCAGGGAATGATGAGGAGTGACGTCTATGACGCGATGGCGCGGCGAACCAATCGCTGATACTCCCCGCCCCCGCGTCTCATTTCGCACCACTAAAGAGACCGAATATTTGACTTCTGCGCAACCGCTCAAGATCCGTTGTAATAGTAAGTATATATTCGTCATTCGTCAAAATCCAAAGCGTTCCCGCGACTCTAAAACGCAAAGTGTACCTAACTGAAGAAACAGAGGTGAGTTTTAGTCAGTAAAATTGACACTCCCTCTCTCTTCACCTAGAAGAGAGGAGGTATCTGATGATTTGCCAATTCCAAATTAAAATGGGTGGGATACAAAACTTAGAATCTCTTAGAACATCAGTACTTATAGCTCTCCTCTGACTTCAATATAAAGTTTATATTTACACCAGAGGCCGGCTGTGGACTTTGACCTGAAGTTAATGAGATGCATACAAGAATGACGCACACCACATTAGTCGGCCAATATTGAGGTATTGAAAACCAAGGACGGTGACGAAATTGAAAATATTATTTTAAAATCTGTGTCTAAACCATAGATATCCGTGGTCTAAACGCACTTTTATAGTTTAGATTGGTAAGAGTTGGAATCAGTTGGAACGATTGGATTGTGCCAAAGTGTTTTTTTTTAAATCATCCAATGACATCACCCATTCTTTCGTGTCAGATTTTTACTGACTGCCTAAAACCCACTCCTGTTCCTTCTTAGCCTTCGTTCCAGGGCTCCGCACAACCAATGGCCCCAGTAGGCTTCGATCCTGCTGGGCCTTTACGGTTTGCTGACATCTCTTTGAGGAGCGTTTCGCTACGCGCCGTCGGCGACTTGAGTGCTGCTCATGTTAGCCTGGGCGAGTGCCCATAAAAATTGACTTCTCACTACATATCTAGTATAATGTTATTACTGTCTTTGTCTACTAGTTACTTAATAAGACTATCCACAAGTAATTGTGCTGCAGTTTGGCAAAAGATTTATGTAAAACCATTGAAAATTTTCTTTAATAAACCATTAAAAAAGATGAATAACTTCTGACGCATTTTTAATGGCGGAGCATTATCTCCATTCACAAGGTAGTTAAGTCGGGTAAATACGTGCGCTCAACACAAAAAAAAATTAAATATAGATTTCTCGTGTAAACAAAAAGGAATGTACTGCGTATAATGATATGGCTAATGTCACCCTGTCAATAGGATAAAATCTACTGAACAGATTTTTACACAATTTTTACCAATATACAGAGTGATTCATGAGGAAGGTTTATTATACATGCATAATATTATAATAGCAAACAACCTAGAATTTCAAAGAATTCTAACAGCCGTGCAAAGCAGCTGCAAATCGTTAGTATTACTATTAGGTAATAAATAATGAAGAAACAAAAACAAAATCACCGACTTCCCAAATTAAAGTTGTGTTTCAAGTAAAAATTTTAATTTTTTTTTGTTCTGTTTTTATATTGAAGCCCGTTTGTTTTTTTTTCTACTTCTGCACCGTGGTAATCTGTTGAACAAAACAATAAACCGCTACTATGTCTGATAGCTTGTATCTGTTTAGGTATTTGGGGGGACAGATTAGCTTGGACAACAGTTTCTTATCCGTTGATCCGTCAAACGCCCGCGCATTTAAAAGCGATATCCGTCTCGGATTCCGCGCGGAATTCTTACGGACTCTCGACGAATATCCGTCATAAATAATTCACTTATTCGTGTCGCTCAATATAGAAAAAACCTATGTTCAGTTGTCTATGATAGGCTGTTTACTGAATAAGATTGTGGCTGTAAGTAAACCCAATTGTGGGTTTAGCTGGCCTGTGTACATCAGCTGTCCTATTTTTTATTATCTGTAAAAGTTGTATACAATAAAGAATATAAGATGACTCACCTTCTCAGGCTTAGCCCAGTCCTCCAAATGATGAATAGTACTCTTGAGATCGTTGACCAGGTAGTCTACTTCCAGCAGCACGGCCTCCATCTTGCTTCTCCTCAGGTCCTTTTGGAGGGCTTCGATCATAGCGTTGCGGTTCTCCTCGTACATCCGAAGGAGGTTCTTCAGCTGTTGCAGACGCCATTTTATGGGACGGGTGATTCCACGATTGAATGTGTCTCTGGCTCTTTGGACCGACTGCGGAAAAAAAGAAGGTTGATTATTGTTCAGTTGGATGCATTGTCAATATTTGTACAATTGAATAATTTCAAAATAGGAACAGGTACATACGATGAAATAAAAAATAAAATCCGTCTGTATAAAATAAACAACTAAGTTCCTAACTTTTTAGATAGTAGCTTCTACTAAGGTGTTCGGTTGTTTCGAGCGTTTTCTTTTATGAACCGAAGTCATTTGACATTTTGTATCTTATGAACATAGTTAGATTTAGTATAAATACTTAGTTTAGATTATTATATTCAATCATGCGAATTTTAATTGAGAAGTTAAAACTCATTGACTACGACATACGTGGTTTATAAAATGACCGATTCAACTAAAACAAATGGCAATTTTCTAGTTGGTAATAGTTACAGTAAGTCTTTCGTAGTAGCTACAGTGCATCGAAGAACAAAATTATTTGCACGCAAAACTATTATATTTGTACAGCTTTACGTCAAATGATCGAACACAAGGTTTAAGGAAAAATACTGAATCTATTAATATAGAGGATTCGCGATTTCTTTGCGACTAGATAAGTGCATGCGCACTATGCGCAGACGTTTTTTTTTAGCAAATCTGATCTCCCCGTGAGGACTTGTAATTGGCTTACTGTCGTCTGTTTGTTTAAGCTGTAAATCCTCCAAGATGTAATAAATAAATAAATAAAGTAGAACTAGATTTTAAAATGAGAGGATACATTAATAGTAAAGTCTGATTTCTCGAAGCAGTGCAGGAACTGGTACTTTAGAATAGAAACTGACTATAAATTAACTCTGCCAAATTAAACTGGTGCGATATTGAAATAATAATTGTAGTTAAAGTAATAATTACTGAAAATCTCTCTGGTTTACGGCAGAAATTAATATATTATTACATATTCAAGTTTTTAATAAACGTTTAAAGGTCAAGGCATGAACATATTTTGCAAAAAAACAAAATAGAAATTAGGTACTTCCTATTTGACTTGTTTATAACAATATTAAGGATACAGATTCGCCTTTTTGAAGTTGGTTAAAAACATATGTATTTGTTTTTAACCAACTGTATATATAAAAAAAAAAACTTCAGCGCGTTATTTGATAACAATTTGTTTTCCAAAAAACACACGTTTGATTTATTGTGGATATCATAGTTCATAAAAGCATTCTGGTCAAAGCGTTAAGCGGATTAAACATAATTTATTAACAGAATACATACAAGGCGTCTTTATTTGTAAAAAAATAGTTTGAAAAAAAAATAGTGTACCTATACAAGTTTTTAAGTTCATTCTATTTTTAAATCTGATAAATTCGAATGGACTTCGGTTCATGTTAAAAAAAAAATGAGTTTCTGTTTGTTTGTTAAATTGTTAAACAAGAGTTTATGCGCTTAAATATTGTCTATGGAGATTCTAAAATGTAAGCGGCTTTAACAATATTGTATACTCATTGTTTTCACTGCATTTTAACAAGAAAGTTCACTTATAATTTATTCTGGCGTCAATGAATTTACATGTAAATACCTGCTTATAGATATTTTAAATAATGGGTTCTTCAATTAGATACTTTTCCGTCTATGTATAATAGTGTGTTGTCGAATGTGTCAGTTATCTTAGGACGTCGACCTTAATAACAGACTGATAACAGTCAAAGGCGTATATTTAGAAGTTATGAATCTGTAGGAATATTTAACAAGAATGAATTTATTATGACAATATATACGTATATAACATTTTGGGCGGAACATCGCCGTGCCCTCGTGGGGGGTGATCGGCGGCGGAGACCTCTCGCGCCGGGCCTTGGTCGAGGCCATGGTCCGGAGCGAGGAGGAGTGGCAGGCGGTCGCCGACTTCTGCGAAGCAGTAATGCTCGCTGAGGAGGAGGCCGACCGCATCAGGCAAAGGCGCTCTCGCCGCCGCCAGGATTCCGATCCCGATTTCCAGCCACCGTAGGCGCGGGCTTGCGGACAGTGAGCAATGGGTAGCTAGCTGTCCGGCCGTCCGGTAACTGTCCGGACCAAGCCCAAGTCGTCGACGGCGCGCGCTGTTCCCGCGCGCCTCAAGGAGTTGTCAGCAACAGCAGGGGCCCAGCCGGGTCGAAGCCTACCGGGGCCAAGGTTATCCGAAAGGGCGCTCGAGCCCCGGTATGAAGGCTTGAAGGAACGGGATGGGTTTTTTAGTCAGTAAGAGTCTGACACTATCTCCCGCTCCGCCCAAGAGCGGGGGTTGTCATAAGATGATTTTTCCCATTGAAAAAAAAAAAAAAAAAAAACGTATACAACATTCTTTTTCGTTTATGCGAAACCTGACCATAGTTTGTTCAGAATCAGTAACTGAATGGTCCAATAGTTTTTACACTATGTTATATTTTTTCCCAAAAATATTTTAAAAGATCACAAGTTGGATAACACTAACACTAAGTACAATACATGGTAGGTCATAGCCGGTATTAGTAGCCAGCAAATATCTGGGTGCAAGTGCAAAACAGTACCTCAGTGGCTTGGATAGCCCGGTAACTATGTATTTTTGCTGACATAACAAGTTTATAACTTTGTGATTTTTTATGATACAGTTATGAAATTTTGTACAAAGATTCTTTACATAAAAATATTACACACGTGCTTCGGATTTCGCATACACTAAAATTAATGTTGTATATAAAAGGTAACTTGGTGACTGACTGATCTATGTATAAACACACTGCTAAATCTTTTACATAAATCACTGAACGGTACTGAAACAGAGATTATTTGTCTAAGAATTTTCCGGGTCCAAAGTTTGTATGGGGATACTTACTTACTCACGCAGGCGAAGTCAATGACAGAAGTTAGTATCCAATAAAACTCCTTTTCTTTATATAGGTTGGCATATATTTATACAGTGGCCTTTTTTTGCAGACTTCTTATCAATTTTCGAAGCATATGGACCCGTTAGTTTTTTAGAAATTATTTTTGTGCTTTAGGAGCTAGATAGGTAGATCTATGGGAAAATATCTGACTCTAACTTTCTTTTCGACAAATAATTCAGACGGTTTCGTGTATCTTTTTTACTTTATTTTAATTACTTATATGAAAGCTAAGTTCATACAAAGGAAGAAATGTTCTTGAAGCCTATCATCTCCTGCGCCATTTTTAATTCAAAAGGAAAGTATAGCATTATCAAAATTGTTTAAATTCTTATGATATTTATAGACCACTTTCAATTAGAGCGAAGGTTGTCATTAGATGATTTTCCAACAAAAAAAAAAAAACAATTTTAATTAAAAAAATAAAACATGATAAGGAGTATGGTTCCTTAGCATCTAAAGTGCGTACGCAAACAAAAGTATAAATATATTTCTTCCCGTAATAATGAATTCTGATTAATGGCGCTAGCGGCTAGCAGACCGTATTTGTTATGCTGTTGGAGGAAAATATTCTTCTCCATTGGAATATTTTTCTCCATCTTACTATACCCTATTCGCGTTAAGATTAGACATTTAAAGAAAACTTTTAAATGTCTGTTCAACCGATTTTAACTTTTATTTCGTAGGCATAAGAATATTTAAAGCAAAAACGTGGTTACTTACAATACCAACTATTTACTGCAGCCACCATAATATTATGTCATGCCACCAACGTAATAAAAGTAAAAATCGGTTGAACGAACAGTAATAAAAGGTTTTCATAAATGTCTAATGTTATTTTGAACAGAGTATAAGGCTAACGCTAAAAAAAAAGACGCGGAAATAAGATATAATTATACGGAAGTTAGCCTTGGCAATGTATTGCTAAACTAAATCTGATAGATATTGTATAAAGGTTGTTTCAATCCGTAGGTATGTGTAAGTAAATAAAAATGTAAATAAATTACTCACCTCGGCGACACTAGTCGATTTGGGTTTCAAATTACTTATTCCTGTAACAAAAGAATTTAATGTTATTATAATTTATTATTGTCTGGTACCTATTTGTGTTGAGTGAAAAACTTAGGTGCTATTTAATTTTGAGTGAATTCTGATATACATGTGGGGAGAGATAGAGTGCTTTAGGAATTCGGGAAGACCCAATCATCCCGAATTCCTAATCATCATTCATTACTAAAAATTTATGTTGAGTTTTTTTTGTAAATTTTGTGAATCGAAACATTGCATGAATAAAGATGATGGTTACCATAGTTGATATAGGTGCTATTTCAAATTGGAAAAATATTTAAGTATTAGATAGCTTGTTTATCGAGGAAGGCTATAGGCAGCATGACAACATCACACTATGACCAAAAGGAGCGGAGCAGTAATCGAAGACGAGGGAGAAAACGCTGCCCTGAGTTGAAATTTGAGATTGGAGTTAACCCTTATATTTGGTATAATCTCTGGAGTTAACTCTAATAACGTCATCAAAGTAGATACTCTACACTCGCATTTTTTGAACACGAGAAGTCACGAACAACAACAAACAAGTGAGAGTGAGTGAGTGTGAGTGAGTGAGTGTGAGTGAGTGAGTGTTGAGTTCAACTGTCAATATCAAACAAGTGTCATTTGTGGCCGCTTACACCAATCTATCCTGCTCGGAGTTAGAGTTGGTTGGGTTAACTTTAGGGTAGCTACTCGAGTTACAAAAGAATTACCAAGGGTTGCAACTCGAAGCATTTTTGAACTGTTGGAGTAGATGTTACGTTACTAAGGTTATTTTTGAACGCAGTCCAGGCAAGCACCTTGAGTCAAACTTGAACAAAACAGAACTGGTCCTTATATGGCTTTCAAGGCAAAAAGCAGGTTTAAAGCAAAATAAAAACATTGGGCTTTTATTTTTTATTAATCCATTAACTAACTGGATTTACTTCATTCGACCTTACTTTTTAAAAATATCCAGTGCTGTAGTGCCGAAGTGGATATAGGTATTGTTAAGTCCAAAACACCATGTTGGTGTTGTTATCAAGTTAATCTTACCGATTTTAATGATCGATCGATTTTAATATTATTGATTTGACGACATGGTCAGTAGTTTCGCGAGTTCGATTCCCACACTGAACATAAATATTATTATGATTGAAATATCTAGTTGGTGTGTTAAAGTATGTAGATAATTATACAAAAAATTGTCGGTTACCTTGTTAAAATTTAGATATTTTCTAGTAATTTCATCATTATAGGTAGTAATAATAAATTTAAAGGAATAAAAACAAGTTTTTTTTTTGTGTAAATAAGTCTAAAACATCTAAATTAAAAGAAATTTATAAGTAAATTAATACAATAGCACCAACGAACTTTTTATTACTAAGTAAGTAAGTAAAGCAATAGAAACTAACAGCATAAATAATGGATGTTATAAAAAATAAATTATGTAAACATTAATTTTGCAATAAATTGAGCTTCACTTGTTTGACTTACTGACATTTTGACAATTCAAAAGTGACTGTAATTGGTCTATTTGAAATAAACGTTTCTGATTTCCGATTTCATTAAACCCCAAGCGAACACGGCGTTCACTCTCTTATTATCTTTTTATTGTGTCTCCAATTACGTTACTCAAAAGGTTAAACCAAAAATTAATTCCAAAAATGTGTTTAAAATATGATCTGATAAGAATATGCATATTAGCCATACACACAGCTTCACCTTGTAGTCTAGACAAACATTAAAAAGTAATAAAGATAATAATTTGTTTAGTATGTCTGTTAAAACTAATCTCGGTGACTTTTTCAAAAGATGCAACAATGAGAGGTAACTTTTATAGCAGAAAAATGAATGTGTCTTGTGGGATAAGGCATGGGAGTTAATTTTATGATAGCTTAATTCATTAAACCCCAAGTGAAGGTCGGCGTTCACTCTCTTATTGTCTATCTGTGAATAGGCTCTTAATAAACTAGTGTGCCTCACCATCAACGATTGCATCACTGCTTACCATCAGGCGGGATCGCAGTCAAGTACTTGTTTATAACAGATCAAAAAAAAAAAACTAATTACGGTGTTCGAAAAGCTAAGAAGCACTAACCAAATTAAATTGCAAAGGCATAGAACGAACTATGGCAAAATGCTATCTTATATAAAGGAACACAATTGTATAATAGATAGAAAACGCCTAAAGCATTAAAGTCCACCTTTGTGTAGTGTTTCATTAGTGCAAAAAGTTTTAATAAATAAATAATAATATTGGGATACTAGGTAAATAGCGTGCAGAGTAAAAATAAAAAAAATACATTTATGATAATATTTATCAAGAGTTGCTTGATCGCTGTATTTATTATTTTTATTTAAGCTCATTATTAACCTTTTGAATACCGTAATTAGGACACAATAGAAAGACAAAGAGAGAGTGAACGCGTAACGTCCAATTGGGGTTTAATGAATTAAGTGAAATATGTATTGAATAAGTAATAAATTCTTTAAACTTGCTGCAGAAAAAAGCTTAAATCAACTTTTTAACAAACAAATCATTTAAGTTATTTTCTAATACCATTCCTATTAGATAAACAATGTATTCAAGGTAGAATTCCAGGCCCTTGTAATCTTTCAATAAATATTCATATAAATGTAATATAAGTAACCTTTCACTGAATTAAATGTTATGAATGAATAATTCTGTCTACTAGAGAGGTGGCCTGTGACCCAGCAGTGAGAACTTTATATGGCTGATTATGTTATTTATATAATGTTTGAATGAATAATGCATATTTTTATCTATAACAGATTTTTAAATGAAATGTTCTGCAGATACTAGACTATGTTTATAGATAGTTTCTACAAAATTGTATTACTTAATTTGCAATCTGTCTACTACAGTATTGTTATCATACATATTAGTGCAAAAATCATGACATAGTGAAGGGTTTGAAACTACGATCACTGATGACTTATATCAACAAAGTTTTATGTAACACACCTCAATTTAGATTGGGTAAACATGTTGAATTGAGGTTTCTTACATAAAACTTTAAGAAAATTGTTTTCGTTTTTTTTGTTATGGTAGAGTTAGTTTTGTTAATCTGGTAAGTAGTTTGATACAGTTACATCCAGGTATATGGCTTTTTATGGTATTACGGAGAGTACTGGAAATTAGCAACGCTGATATATTTTGACTAAACCAAATAAGCCGTGTAGTAGATGCATATTTTCATTTACTAGAATAAATTTGATCTCACAGATCATTACTGTATCAATTAAAAGACGATCATAGGTCATCTTGGGGAAATATGTACTAAATTAGGTTTTTAATATTCCTTGTAAGTATGTACGCATTTATTACGATTAAAAACTATATAAGTTACCCTCCACAGAAAAGCGAAATCATTCTACTCATTTACAGAACAAACCGGTTTTAATCTGTTTGAAACGATTATACCAACACCGACGCAATTACCTAGCAGTTAAATAATAATTTAAAACAGATTCAACACTCACCCAGCGTCATTTTGTGAACTTATTTACACAAACACAATAGTGGATCAAGTTCAAAGTTGCAATGGCAACAAGTAAATAAAAAGACTGGATTAAAATAATTATACGATAAGGTATCTATTATCTGCGCACAAAGTCCAACTTATTAGACCACTCAATCGATAGTGATGATTCGAAATAATTATTATCTTGGTAGGTAGCTTAATTCACAGCAATGCAAAAAAAAAATAGTCGACCGACTTCCAATCCAACTTTCCATCAGCTGTTTGACAGCGAAGTGAATGAGCGTGTGTCAAACAAAATAAATGGCGATGAACGCATGAATGAATGAACGTATTGAATGAAGCCACTAGCGCCATTGTTGAGAATTTATCAAACCAATTACAAAATCAGTTCATTGAGGATTTCATTAGTACCACACCTTAACGCTAGAAGGCGGTGTACTTAATAAGTAACGTGACATAATGGAATGAAAATTCGGGAAAACGGGAAAATGCGATCAGTTTGCACTTACCGAGATCGGTTTGAAAATATTTAAAGGTGTTCCAGAAAAGAATTACCATAGTGAAAACAAAAAAATGGAGTTGGATGCCTAATTAGGGAAAGGGTTTTAATTTAGGGCGGGACGCGTGATACAACAACTTCACCTCAATGAAACAGACATTACTGTTAGCGCCAATTATTGGCGCCAATTTTTATGATCACTGAAGCTGTCATCAACGCCCTCATAATTTCAAGTTCAGCTATTTTTTTTCTTAGATACTTGCCAACCAATCTGGCTAAATCATTTGTCATCCGGTCAACCTACCTACCGGTACCTAGGTTATAGATTATGTAGAAGCAAAGTAACTTAACTGTACTCACTAGGACTCTCATATGCATATAGCTCTCGAATCCAAGAATAAGCGTACTTTATCTTTCTTTAACCGTGAAAAGAGTAGGTCACTTATGTAACCAATAGGCCCATCTATACCTACCTACTGTCGAAATAAACGACACGACATTATCAGAGCCCTGACATGAATTAATTAAATAGATCTACCGCAGATATAATGCGTTCGCGACGACAAGTGCATTTAGATAGCGTTTAATGCATGCATGGATTGTTAAAAATACCATTAGTAGGAAACGTTAGGTAGTAGACGTACCTACTACCTACTATTGGATCATAGATTGATATCGTAGCTTCGAAAATCGTACATCTCATAGAAAAGACATTAGGTATTCATTTTTTTTTGTTGGTAGGTAGAACTATGAGTAGGGATATGGAATCTAATCCTGCAAACGCGGGATCCCGCTGATGCGGATAGCGCATGTTTGTGGGATTGAATTTTTATTTATAATAAAATAAAATTGGGTTCAGACGACGCGCATCACCGCCGCACTGCTCGTAATTTTTTATTTATTACTAGGGGTTTTTTTTTAATATTGTGCGGATTTCATCACGCATGCGGGATTGCTCCAAACTTTCGATTAAATATAATAAATACGCTATATGTACACGAAACATTAAATACTTAATTATAGAATAATCTAGTTATTTATACCTCTAAAACGTCATTATATGCTATTGTTAATTAATAATTAGTAATTATAATTCTACTTAAAACAATAGGTATTTAAAAATTCTCAGTCTTGCTGCCTTTAATCCCACCGGCCAGCAGGATTGCGATTTTTATCCGGGATCCGATTGCCTAGTTGTGAGTACAGGGTGATTTTTTTTTTTTTTTATAAAAAAAAACTGCCTTTACTCATAACTTGGGAATCCGAATAATAATATAATAGAAAACCTTGCTTGAACCTTCAACATTTTTTCAGTAGAAAGGCTTTGGTTTTCGAAAGTTCGCAAGTCTATTACAGGACGAGAGTCGTAGGGCGAGTCGGTGAACTCGGTCAGACATAGTTTATTTCAATAGGTAGGTACTTATCTAAATATTTACGTGGCTAGAGTGTTCACTTAAATAGCTACTTGCTGTGGTATCTATAGGCATATTGTTATTTAATCGGTCAGTCGATCACGGATATTACAACTATTAGGTTGAAATAATAATAAGCTTATTATGGTGTATGGAAACCGGCACGCAGAGGTCATTTCGTGGAAATAATTTTTATAAGTGATATACATATTATACGACGCGCACTGGTGATTTGAAAAGTTGTAGTGTAATGAAAATATATACAATGCGATCCAAATGAGAATAGGATCGATCGCCATGTTGTGACGTCACGATTTACTAATCGAGGAAAGAAATTTTTAAACATTAATTAATTTACGAAAAATTTAATTTATTTATGAACTGTGAAAAAAAAGTTTAATCAGAATCTAGTTCTTCAATTTTATTCATCTCTGAGCTCTTCAATTTTGCCAAAATTTCTTCGATTTGACAGTACGACGAGACGTTAAAACATAGGAATCGGTCCTATTCTCATTTGGAACGTGTAGTAATCAACTTAAAATGACGTAGCTGAAGTCAGTACGATTCAGTCAGAGTTTTAGTTACATTTTCGCGGTTATCGATTGTAAGGAGGATTTCTTTCACTGAATTTCATCACGTGCTAATAAGCTCTGGCTTAGGCATCAAGTCATGTGTCTAGGACTTTCGTTTTGAAGTAAAACTAGTCCAGTGCAAAAAGAGGAATCTGGAATCCACTGGTTGCGTGACGCACAGGACCGGTCAAACCTGAAAAGGACTCACCACCGAGTAATCTTGGAAGTCTCTACTGCTTCCGTTATAAAATATAGACTATGTCACTTAGGAATTAAGCAACTTTCTATCGGTGAAAAAATTTTAGCAATCGGGCCAGTACTTTCAGAGATTAAACTCCTGCAAATAAAAACAAAAAACAAAGTACAGACAGACCTTTTCATAATGTCAGTGTAGACAAATTTTTCTTGTTGATTAGTACAGAAACACAGGAATTTGAATTTAGAATCTGTTAATTGGTAAATTTAATAATATGTTTAGCGAGTTTTATAAATGATTACTTTAAAGAAATAATAACTGGTAGACTCCTTCTAAATTGGATATCTGTACTTAGCAATGTCCTAAAGAAAGCCCAAATGAAGGACTCGACGACCCAGAACCGAAATGTCTGGCGAAAAATAACGAGGAGAGCCGACCTCAAATGAAATAGTAAAAGTATAAGGTTAGGCAAAGAGATAGAGAGAAAGACTATTTATATGAAACTAAAGAAAGTGACCACTTTGCAAGAATTATTGAAAATTTGATGAATTACACCCATAATTAAGAAGTAATTACATAAGGTCAAAATTCTTAATTACTAAATCTCATTCTATAGTGGAGTAAGTAATACACGTTACTTACTTGAGAAAATGCTCAAGTAACTTTTGACGCTAGGTGATTGTTGTTGTTGTTTGTTGACAGTTCTAACTTCAAGCAATTTCTTACTAAAGAATACAAATCGTTACCTAAGTAGTTACTTTTACTTGTATATAAATACGGGTGTGACAGTTTGTATTATAAATGTAATTCAATGGACGGACAGCCTGTAAAGAAAATAACTGACCGTCACTCGAAGTCGAGTCTAACTTTGAAGTTTCAGGGTTTCTAATGAAAACTAATATAATAAATAGAAATAGAATACAGAATAAACAATGTAAGTAGTTTAAACTGTCAGTCAAAAACTAAAAACTCTTTGAATAATGAAGTAGAAGAAATGCGTTGATCTTGAAGTAGTTTTCTAACTACAACACTTCAAAGTATCGATTTAGGTAGGTTTTTATATTGAAATACTAATACTAGGCCTGAACGTGAGAGCTAACATGTGTCTTTCTGCATAATAATACAGATTGCAGTATGAATAGAGTGAAAATTATGTGAAAACAAGTGGTGTTTACTGCTTATAAATACATACCAAGAAATGTGACAATTCGTTCGAAGAGGGTCTAAATTCTTCAAATATTCTGTCCTGCGGGCATTTGTCTTTTTTTGTTGGTGTTGATAGGCTCGCGTTTGACCAGGACCCGATCTAAGGGGGGTGGGGGCTAGGCGGGCATTTGCCCAGAGTGGCATAAAATGAGGGGCGGCAAAATTGACTTATTCCTATATTCCCACCTACCCATTAGTCATCCACACACAAGATTTTTATGTGGATCCAACCTACTTCAGGTTGGATAGTGGAAATATGACTTCTATGGTTTTGTGAATTTAAGGGGCGGCGAAAATTGTTTCCCCGGGACAGCTAAATAGTTAGATCGGGCCTTGCATTTGACCGCTATCTTACCTGATGGTAAGCGATGGTGTAGTTACGATGGAGCAAACAGGTCTAGAAGTAACCTATTCACTTTTGACTAAAGATATTTTAATATCGTGCGGATTTCATCACGCGTGCGGGATCGATCCGCATGTAGAACATTTTGAAATGAAAAAAACCGTATTCTACGCATTACAATAATACGAAATATCATCCCCCGCTCTTCGGCGGAGCGAGAGGGTATGTCAGACTTTTACTGACTAAAAACCCACTCCTATAAGGAATACGTTGCCTTTCATACCAGGGCCGAGTCTTTCAGAAGCAGACCCTTGGCTCCAGTAGGCTTCGACCCTGCAGAGTCTCTACGGTTTACTGACATCTCCAATTCCAGTGGCGTAATTGTCAAAAGTGAAGATTTTGCTTCTGTCAAAATATTGGTTTGTTGGTATTCACAACTGATTATATAATCAACGTTAATGTTAGCAAGATGAGATATAAAATATTACAGTACATGTAGGTACGAGTACATGTAGTCAATTATTCTGCTTTGTATATTACTAGGCAATGTTCAAATGACCATGCAGATGCGTAGACGTTATAATTTCATAGCGCTCTATACAAGCTCTATGATTATCAGAAAACTCAATTATTCGGTACGTGTTGTTAAATGACATGTTATTTGAAAAAAAAAAACCGGAGTATTAAATGACTGGATGTATCATTAACATTTTCACGGAAACGAACTGAACTCCATTAAGTCATTTTCCGTGGAAGAGAATTCAATACTACTATGGACGTATTATTTTTTTGTGTTTGGGTTGATATTCCCTTTCCTAAGTAAATTACTGGATTTGTATTTTTTGGTTTTAGAGGCGAAATCTAGTTTTTAATTTTGTAATTGCAGGGGTTAATGATAGCGTGACGATAGATAGACGAGAATAGAAGTAGGAAATGTATTACGCCTTAGGTCGACCCAAAGTAGGGTAAAAGTGAGTAATGGGCATCAAATTGCTAAGGTGTTACATTAAATATAATATGGGGTCAAATATGTAACTGAAATAATGTTTTTTTTACAACGCGGAATCATTGGAACTGGTTCCGCGATTTCGGCAAAATGGAGCTGAGAATGTAATTGTAGTATTGATTACCTCAGCGAATATCACCGAGAAGGCTGACTGGATAAACTTTTCAACCAAATACTCGTACTTACATACTTTTCTTAGATCTAAAAATTATAATTACCAATTATTTTTTTTTTACCTGCATAGGTTTTGAAAATTTTGTGTAGCAAATATAAATTTGCCAAATATCCGAAGTATCACAATGAGTTTTTGGTCATGTTTTTCATCAGATTTTCTCCTTTAAAAGTATCTTAAAAAGTGGAGCAAGAAGGATATTTTCTCCTAACATTTAGGCATCCCACAGTCTAGGTAACAAATATCCTGCTATAAGGTAATATGTGAGGTTGTTAGAGGGAGCGTTCCAGGGCTGCGGTGCCTTTTTTTTTTTGGCTCTATTGAGAGCCCATTAGGGCCCCCTATGCCTGCGTCCATTCTGTTGTCATCTCTTTGAGGCACTAGTTACATAACAAGGCTGTTGTGGTTTTTTTTTTTTTTTTTTCGATGGGAAAAAACATCTTATGACAACCCCCGCTCTTGGGCGGAGCGGGAGATAGTGTCAGACTCTTACTGACTAAAAAACCCATCCCGTTCCTTCAAGCCTTCATACCGAGTCTCGAGCGCCCTTTCGGATTACCCTGGCACCAGTAGGCTTCGACCCGGCTGGGCCCCTGCTGTTGCTGACAACTCCTTGAGGCGCGCGGGAACAGCGCGCGCCGTCGACGACTTGGGCTTGGTCCGGACGGTTACCGGACGGCCGGACAGCGAGCTACCCATTGCTCTCTGTCCGCAAGCCCGCGCCTACGGTGGCTGGAAATCGGGATCGGAATCCCGGCGGCGGCGAGAGCGCCGTTGCCTGATGCGGTCGGCCTCCTCCTTAGCGAGCATTACTGCTTCGCAGAAGTCGGCGACCGCCTGCCACTCCTGGCGATTGAGGGGTTGTTTTGCACTTGCACCCAGCGGTTGCTGGCGCCTGCCACTCCTCCTCGCTCCGGACCATGGCCTCGACCAAGGCCCGGCGCGAGAGGACTCCGCCGCCGATCACCCCCACGAGAGCACGGCGATGCTCCGCCCAAGCAGGGCACACCGCGATTGTGTGCTCCACCGTGTCCTCCGGGCGTTCCGCACAGTGGCGACACCCGGGCGTCACTTCCGCTTTTATTCGGAAGAGGCTGTTGTGGTCATCACTGCCGCTTGGCTATCAACCTAGTGACCGCTTTGACTACTAGAGCTGCTTGTTAAAACATTTCGACAGAGTCCAATGACTTTGTGGGGTCAAAGTCAAGTTTGTTTATTTAATATTTTTTTACCTTCAATTAATTTTCTAAACAAACATCTTCAAGTTTTTTTTTGTATGTTGATCTTGACAGTGTTAGGTAGATTTTGGATTGATTTTATATGTAGGTAAGTCGTATCTAGGCACAGTATATAGGATGACTGGTAATTAGCGACCGATATTTATACACGTGATATTACTTATGATTACAAACAACTTTCCCAAAGAAACTTTTTTTAAATCTACCCGAAGAAAGTATTAATGTAATAAAGCTAACTAAATATACTACAATTTGAGCCTAACTTCAGCACTCTAGTTCTATTGGTTGCAGAGATACAGCTTGTCAAAGTAGGCATATTTTAAAAAAAGTGAAAATTTTGTGTTTGCGTCATATTCAAAGACACGTACTGGCTAAACTAATAGTCCTAGAGAAAATTATGAGGCAAGAATTTGTAGAAAATTTAATTAGCCTAAATTTGATACCAAAGTAATGCATCTAGGCTTCATAGTTTCCTCATAAATAATGAAAATAGTAAAATATCGTGTTCGTCTAAACATATAATAAATCTGTAGAAGTTTTTAATTGTGCGCGTGTTATAAATGAACTATATATATATTTATAACTACCTATATATCATAATAAAATGTCAAGATGGATAACGGTTATTTACTGTGTATCAAAGTTCCTATGACTGGTGTGCAAGGAAAGGGTTTTATGAAGAAAAGCACAGAAAGACAAGACTAAGTATTTATTTCAATTGGCTTGTCAGTTAATCGAATAAACTACTGGCTCGTTCGGAATCTAGGTCTTCGAGGTGAAGAACGGCCAAGAAACACCTCGGAAGCATTTTATCATCACAATAACATAATTAGAAACATAAGTCACAGTATAACAAATACACAGAATCAAAACAACATTAGCAATAATATTAAGCTATTATATTAAATAACTTACGTGAACTTAGGTAGTCCGTAAGGACTTTAATAGAAACCAATCTTATTTATAGGAAAGTCCTGATGCTCAAGTGTCAAACCTGTGGGTTGACACCTAAACATCAAATATCCTTCCACCTTCTACAAATCTCAGGTTGTCGCACAACACACAACTTCTTACATTTTAGTAGACAAAGTCTTTAGATATTTAACAACCATAATAATATCGCAACATCAATTAACTTAATAAAATAATAATTATACTTATCTTTTAACTCACAATTTCCACACTTTTACACAAACTGTAACTTATTTTTGTAGAGAGAGCTCCGCACCGTCCGACGTCTGAACCGAGAATGACTCAGGACGGTCGGCGCAGCGGCTTTTATAAGCGGTAACAAACAACCATGAGTCACTTGCTTGTTACCGCTTGAACGTTGGTTTTTAGTTTCAATTTAAACGTTATCTTTCAAATATCTATTGTAATTATTATTTAATACATTATTACTATTATATATTTTATATATCTATATCTATACATAGGCATAAACTATCACGGCCATACTGACAGTACTTCGTCCTCGAAGTATTACTATGTTGTTTATAACATACAAGTAGGTACATTCGATTCATTAATCAACATATACATAACACAAAAACGAAATTCATATTTCATAAATTTCGAGTCAACCAATTGTATGGACACGATGGTCCTCTTGAAATAGGTAACAGAGTATTCTTGCCAACTACATAGACATGTCGATCACATCCACCCGCTGCTCGTGGGATAATCGACACCAAATAGTAGGCCGACCAGCGGTTATTGAGTAATGCCAACTACATAGTCATGTCAATCACATTCACCCGCTGCTTGTGAGATAATTGACACCAAATAGTAGGCCGACCAGCGGTACTCAAATATTTTTTACTCATTCACAATATGACATTGGTTCTAACATTGACAGTTAGAAAGTTAATCAGGGTATTTATTTTTTGTATCGTGTATATGTTTCCAATAATATTTTACGTTGGCAACTCATGTTTTTATAAAAGCCTTAATTTAAACCAAAACATTGTACAGTTGATAAATAATTTCTAATTCAAATCAATAAGATTGAACCTTGAATTGACTTTAAAATATGGCAATGACAAGGTAGAAGTAGTTTCACATTTGAGGTTATACACCTCAATCACAAATTAGTACATATTTAATTTTGAGCCAAATACCTAGTCACGCCAATTACATTCACCTGCTGCCGGTGAGACCTATTGGCGCCAAATAAAAGGCCTAGCAGCCAATACTTGAGCCAAATATCTAGTCACGCTAAGCACATTCACCTACTGCTGGTGAGACACATTAGCGCCAAATAAAAGGCCTAGCAGCCAATACTTGAGCCAAATATCTAGTCACGCTAAGCACATTCACCTGCTGCTGGTGAGACACATTAGCGCCAAATAGAAGGCCTAGCAGCTAATAAGCAATAACTAAATCATTGTAACAGCTATGTTGATTCTATACACCTAGTTACGGTAAGATTAGATTAATCAACACTAAATTACAGAGCATAATTTTGAATTGTATTTTTCTATTTTACTTTATTAGAACAGAATGATCGTTTTAGTCGGCATTATTGACTTTTCAAAATAACCGGAAAATAAATAATTCAATGCTATTCCACAGTTGATTCAACACACTAACCCGTTTTAGCAACATAATCAACACAATACATCGCTCGGTCAACCTGAGAATATTATTGGAAATTGCTCTTAACGTTGAATTTCTGTTTATACTATATCAGTTATTTACTTCAGACCACAACATTAAATTTTATTTGATATTATCAGTTACCATCACGGCTTGTGACTAAAACTGAGGGTAAATAAAATTTACACTTAACTATCATTAGTTACTTTTGCAATTCTTAAAAGATATCTTAGTAAAATAGTTTTCACGCCCCTAAGACGACTCACTGACCTCAATTTGTTTCCCGACATATCAAAATCTATGATCACGAAACTTTGAAATAGATTGTTTACTTTATTGTTCCACATCAACTTTTAATTTTATTTAAAACGAGTAACTTTGAACTACCAGCACACTAATTTTATTCCCTTTAAAATTTTATCAAACAAGACACGCCAAGAAACCATAGCCCAAAGACTAGCTTCTTCTAAACGTGAGAATATTACAGAAAACCAGCCGATTCGGCAAACATTGTTTTGAAGTATAAATATTTGTAATATTTATTATGGTAGTCCAATAAAATATAAAATTATGATTTCCTACCTAACCAACCACTCTACGCTGCCTAACTAACAACTATCCTAAGCTACCTAAATAACAACTACCTTAAGCGACCTAAATAACTACCCTACTGTTGAGCAAATATAAATTCATAAAATAGATAGATGCCTTTGTAAACACCTTTGTGGAAGAGTGTCTTCGTAAACCTGTTCTTACGTTTCATTTTCGAACACGAGTGGCGCTGTTGTTTTTCCGTCACCGTCATGTCATGAAAATAATTTTTTTTTCTTTGTGAACAAGAATAAAATTGCGTTTATAGAAATCTATTCGAGTTTATTGAAATATTACCTAAACCCAATACCTACGCTACCTAACTAAACTATTGACGGTATTACGTTAATAAACTTGCAAAAATATGGGTACCAACTATAAATAATTATGAACATTTTATACCGAATAAAAATCTAACGATCTTATCTCGTGGCTTTATAGGAACAATGCTAAATGCCCATTACCTACAGTGAGACATCTTTAGCAGTGTTTAGTTTTGTTTCAAATAGCCATCCTAGATGTAACTAATATCGACGTAGTCTGTAGACTACCCCCATTTTTATATTAATATGCATAATCTTTTTGTACAACTTTATAATTATGATTACAAAATCATGTAGCCTTTTATGTCACTGGTAAAAGAATCGGGATTTTTCTTAATGCTTTGTATTGGGACCAATTTTACGTTTATCTATAAAAACCCTTTACAACACATAAGATACTCAACATTATCTTTAAAAACAAAAAGCAATGCTAACGAAGGTCTTTTTCTTTTTCTAAGAAGGAGTGTAAAATGTATAGCTCCTAAACTTTACAATAAAATTCCCAAAATAATGAATATTAATTCGTTTAAGAGGGAATTAAAAAAAATTGCTACTCAGTAAGGCTTATTATAATGTTGCGGAGTTTTTAAACGAAAACTTTTGAGCCATGACTATTTAATATTTTAATTTTACTTTTAATTTTATTATTCTATTTACTGTATTGACTGTAATTTTTATTGATTGAATTTTGACTAAATTATGTAGACTATTATTGAATTGACTGAATTTTGAATGTTTTTATTTGTACATGTTGACTATTATTGAATTGACTGAATTTTGAATATTTTTATTTGTATATGTTGACTATTATTGAATTGACTGAATTTTTAATGCTTTTTTAAGGAATTGTTTTTTTTTTTTTTTTTGCTTTTTTTTAATTAATTTTGTACGCCGATTTACGGCAAAACATGTTGAACTTTATCACCATCTTAACATACACATGTTTATACAAATAAATGATCTTATCTTATCTTTTAGCTACTGAAGGTACTTGCTATATTTTACCAATGCAGATGCAGTAGCTTGATTGAAGATCCACAGCTCATTTGCAGCTCCGTTTTCCGGGACGGCATGGTGACATCGTGGCGTCATCTTCTTGATGGTAGTAGACTCGACGGTTATAGTTCATGAAAATAACAAGACAAAAGGCATTAAAAATCAGTTGTGTAAGCCAGAGGCCTATCCCACTTCTGATGTTATAAATGAACTATATATATATTTATAACTACCTATATATCATAATAAAATGTCAAGATGGATAACGGTTATTTACTGTGTATCAAAGTTCCTATGACTGGTGTGCAAGGAAAGGGTTTTATGAAGAAAAGCACAGAAAGACAAGACTAAGTATTTATTTCAATTGGCTTGTCAGTTAATCGAATAAACTACTGGCTCGTTCGGAATCTAGGTCTTCGAGGTGAAGAACGGCCAAGAAACACCTCGGAAGCATTTTATCATCACAATAACATAATTAGAAACATAAGTCACAGTATAACAAATACACAGAATCAAAACAACATTAGCAATAATATTAAGCTATTATATTAAATAACTTACGTGAACTTAGGTAGTCCGTAAGGACTTTAATAGAAACCAATCTTATTTATAGGAAAGTCCTGATGCTCAAGTGTCAAACCTGTGGGTTGACACCTAAACATCAAATATCCTTCCACCTTCTACAAATCTCAGGTTGTCGCACAACACACAACTTCTTACATTTTAGTAGACAAAGTCTTTAGATATTTAACAACCATAATAATATCGCAACATCAATTAACTTAATAAAATAATAATTATACTTATCTTTTAACTCACAATTTCCACACTTTTACACAAACTGTAACTTATTTTTGTAGAGAGAGCTCCGCACCGTCCGACGTCTGAACCGAGAATGACTCAGGACGGTCGGCGCAGCGGCTTTTATAAGCGGTAACAAACAACCATGAGTCACTTGCTTGTTACCGCTTGAACGTTGGTTTTTAGTTTCAATTTAAACGTTATCTTTCAAATATCTATTGTAATTATTATTTAATACATTATTACTATTATATATTTTATATATCTATATCTATACATAGGCATAAACTATCATCACGTAAAATGTACGAAATCGACGTCGATAACGCTTATACATTAAAAATGTGTGTAACTTGATATATTATTTAGGCTTTGTTTTATTGCAATCGGTTGCCTATATCAAAAGATATACTACATTTATTGACTACTACCTGTCCGCCCGCGACTTCGTCCACGTGTACTTCGGTTATCGCACTCTAAACGTGTTTTCCCGTAGGAATAAGATGTTTTTCGGGAATAAAAAGTAGCCTGTGTTCTTTTCCATGTCAAAGGCTATATTCACGCCAAATTTCATCTAAATCCGTTCAGCCGTTTTTGCGTGATTAAGTAACAAACATTCACACTTTCACATTTATAATATTAGTTAGGATTAGGCTGTACGAAGTCCACCGGGTCAGCTAGTTAAGTTAATAAAAACATTGCACTCAATTATGTATGTATATATTTTAAGATTTATAGAGGAGAAGGAGGGATAATGTTTTCTGGAGGTTGAGATGGGTGGTGGGTCTTCCACATTCTTGTCCTACTCATCCTGGACGATAGGGATGGAGTTGTTGCAATTTCGACTTTGGTAAAAGGAACATAGAATAGAGCACTTGAGCATAGCCAAAAAAAAGGTTGCTTAGGGTCGTGCACTTGCAGGAAGCAAGTACACGACGCTAAGCAACCTTTTTTGCATTTGCAAGCCACCATTTTAAACAAGTGACAGAATTTTACAGTTTCCCGAGCACTGCGGTAGAATTGTTCATCTTTGACTTGCTGTATCTTCGCAACCAATTGACAAATTTTACTCAGGTCTCGCTTAAGTTGTAGCAAATTTAGTTATCTTTATTATTGTTATGAACAAAGATCTTGAAAAACGCCTTCATCGGGTAGATTTTTTGAAAAAACAAAAAAAAGTGCCAAAATCTCGCAGTTTTTCGAGCACCATGGGAGTAGCACAGGGTTTTCAGGGTTGAAAACTTGGGTGTAAACTACTTTCAAGGGACCTAAACACATATAAAAAAATCGTAGGTACATGCGCGTTTACGATGTTTGTACTTTTTTGTGTCGATATTGACTGGACTAAACGTCATGGTAACCCTGCAGATGGTAAGCGATAATGAGGTCGATAAAGGAGCACGCATGCAAAAGTGATTTAATCATTTTCGACTTGCAATTTTTATGAAAGGCACAAAATGAGGCTTTTTTTTCCTGTAGGTAAAAATCATCCAAATGACATCTCCCGCCTTTGGGCGGAGCGGGAGATAGTGTCAGACACTAAAAAACCCACCCCGTTCTTTCGTGCCTTCATACCGGGGCTGAGCTACCAAATGAGGCTTAATTTACTTTAAATGGTTTTACTCCTCGTAAAAGCCTTATCGTCATGCATGGTTAGTGTTTGCTCAAAACTGTTCCAATATTTATATTTAGTGTATACTGATGAGGATCTCCTAATTATGACAAGTAAATAATTAAACGTATGTAACATTGAATGAGATTAGTACTTAGGTGAGCATTGTTACATAAGTGTCAAATGATTAAGTATGTTTTTCTTAAGGTGTGGTATCATCCAATAACTTTTTTTGCTAAAGGGCGGAGCGGGAGGTGTCAGACTTCTACTGACTAAAACTACACCTATGTTCCTTCTTTCCTTCTCTGTTCCTTGTGTTCTAGGACCCCTAGGTTCCCTTTCAGACTACCCGTGGAATAGGTAGGTATTGAAGTGTTGCTGGGATGGCCTTTAGGGCTTTCAAAATTGGTATGCCTTTCTTTAACCGAATATACAGGGTACGTTTTGGCAATAGTAAATCATACATAACTGTCGGCTTTCCCTAAAGAGAACATTAATTTGTTCTTTAAGACAGGTTCTACTAATTTTTTTTAAACCTCTGGAAATAAATAAATATAAAAGAGAATACCATGGAAAAATATTTTATTAAAATTGACTATATGTATAACCGCCGGGCAAAAACAAAAAACATGATATAAATTAGTCGGCTCGATAAAAAAAAATCGTGTTTCTGATTTGTTCCGTTTTAATACCACTCATCTAATACCACTGGTATTTGTTTGGACGCAATTTTATTACCAATTCTGAACGGATACCACTCTTTAAATAATTTAATACCCATACCAGTGACTTGAATTTAGTACAGTCAGCTCAAGTCAAACCTAATAAAATGTTGGTTTCCTAATATTTTTATACGATCGTAATATACAAAAACTTTCACTAACTAATCACTTTTTTTAGATATGTCTGAGGAAGTTATTTATAATCAACCCTCATCATCTTGGGGGAAAACAGAAACCTTGACTTGTATTAAAAAAATGGTGGCTTGTTGTTATTTAGAGCAGGTTTGCAGTTCACAATTTGTTATTAAACTAGACATTTGTTAAATAAATACGTTTTTTTTTGGATTTTATTTCAATTAAAGATCCTAACAAAGCATTTTGGCTGACTGTACTTTAGATCCTTGAATTTCTTTTAGTATGGAGCAATGGTATCCATTCTGAATAGACAATTAACACGGGTTCAAACTCATCTAATACCAGTGGTATTAGATGAGTGGTAATAAAACGGAACAAATCCCGAATCAGACCCTAACGTGTATGTTTACGAGATTACGTCACGAAAATATTTGAAAGTTACAAAAAATATTAAAGCTTGTTTTTTTAAAAGGGCCTCGCAAAAACAAAAATCTTGAATAGTTATTGTTTTTTTTTTCTTATAAAAATGAAACCGCAGTTACGGGGCCTCGACATCGACATAAACCCGGGCGGAGTTCATACAAAATACTCTATGACAACAAGTAGCTCTTAAATGTCTTTAAACCGAAATCCTGAAACCGCAAAAAGCAAATAAACGATTCTCGTTGTCTGAAATTCTTATATAACACCAAAAATCAATTTTTATTTCGCGATTTCCAAAAATCATGAGACGTCGATTAGACAATGAGTTTGTTTCGGTGTTTCTTCTCAGGGTAGTCAGCTAGGAAACAATTCTCGTCAAGTTTATATTGGCCAAAAAAAATTATAGGTATGTACTTAAAAGTGTTTTTAAAAAACTTAAATATTTGCAAAATAATATCATTTATCATTTGCGGGGTCAACGGCTGTTGTTACTCTACCTACTTTGGAAATTATGAGTCAATTTTTTTATCATCTTACGGCAGGTTAATCGAGTCGATGACCCTTGAGGGTCTGCGAGCATGTCTCAAGGGGTCAGTGGAAGAATAGCTTCACATTTGTATTTTAACTTGTTTTTTTGAAGATGATGATGGTTAACGTACGTAATGACAGTCATACACACCCTATAGGGTATACCTGACAGGTTTGCCTGTACTGTTGAGTTTTATAGGTACACCGGAGCGTGTATGTTGTATAACTGTGCAGGTTTCCACACAACCTTACCTGACAGGTATAACTGCATGTGCAAACAAACCTGTCAGGTGCACCCTAACGTGTATGGACCTTTATGGTCCGTTACTAAAAAGGGTTTAAAAGGGTCGTCTTATGGTAGAAAAGATCTTATCTTCTATCTTATTTATCCATCATACACCTAATCTGATGGTATCGATATCGTTCATTTGTTCAGACCATGATATCTAATGTTATGAATTTCAATGAGACTGGGTGACCTCTGGTGACCTCTGAGTATCAAAGCGTTTCTTTTATGAATAATTGAGTAAAACGGCGACCTCATCCAGTTTAATAGCTGTTGGCAACAACAATTAGTTAAAATTAAAGTTTATTTGGATGGTAACATTTTATGTAATGTCAATGACAGCTGCTTGTGTCAAAATCAATCAGTGTTATTTATCTGTGTCTGTTAGACTTGTTGTGTTTTCCTTCCTATTATAACCGTCTTGGAATATCAGCTTAGTGCTTTGCAATTAGGAAATTCAACCCCGCATCAAAATTGTAATCCCGCAGGCCCGCGGGTCCCACGGGATTTGCTGGATAGTGATATTTGAAATATTTATTATTTGGTTTTATTTCATGGGCTTTTCATGGGATACCAAAAAGTCGCCCGCAAAAATCAAATTGTCTCAAGTTTTATGCATTTTTCGAATCACAGTGCCACCCTGACCTGCTAAATGCATAAAAACTCAAGACAATTTTGCAGAGGTATCAATAATAATAAACGATAAAACAAAATATTTATTTATTTTATTATTTTTGTACACAAGAACATACAAAAGAAGATACATTAATTATTATGAAAATTGTACAAAGGTACTGCTTATTATTGTATATTTAAAGTTTCATGTTTCAGATTATGGAAGATTTAACTTTAACTGACAATGACTAAGTTCCTGTCCACTTCCGACTCTCGCAAAACACAAAATGAAATTAAATTTTTTTTAAGTAGAAAAAAAAAATTAAAATAATATTATTTTTCATAGGTTCATTCCTACAAATTCTACAGAAAAGTCACGAGTTCCATGGAAAATTGGTAAAACACTTGTTGATGAGGCTGTGCTGGGTCTAATAAATCGAAACGGGCGTCGTCTAAACCCATTTTAGTAAAAAAAAAATAAGAAGCGCATTTTCGATCCCGCAGAAAAGGTGCGGGATCCTGCGCTTGCAGGATTGGATTTCCTATTTGCAATATACCTACAGGGTTATTTGTGAAACACTAACAACCTTGCAGGTCTTTTTTTTATGGTGGTAAAAATCATCCAATGACAACCCTCGCTCTTGGGCGGAGCGGGAGATAGTGTCAGACTCTTACTGACTAAAAGACCCACCCCGTTCCTTCTAGCCTTCATACCGGGGCTCGAGCTGTCTTTCGAAACTAACCCTGGCCCCAGTAGGCTTCGTCCCAGCTGGGTCCCTGCTGTTGCTGACAACTTCTTGAGGCGCGCGGGAACAGTGCGCGCCGTCGACGACTTGGGCTGTATTAACATCATAAACAACCACTTTTTTATGAATTTTTACAAAACATAATTCATTTAAGTACTTACTTAAACTTAGTACTTACTTTTATTTAGAACAACGAAATCTTGAAGGTTTGTTTTTAGTACTTACTAAAAACAAACCTTCAAGATTTCGTTGTTCTATCTAACACATTTCAACTCTGTATTTTACTAGACCTACCTACGTCTGTATAATGTGACGCAAGCGCATCAAGCACCCCCGCTGTCCGATCCCCGCTCCCCTCCGTTATTGTACTATGCTTGCTTGGCATAGACTTCGTAATATTCTGAACGTTAAATTTATATATTTTTATTTTTGTAAGAAACTCTGATGAATTAAAATATGATAAATTTTGAAAAGTCATAGAACAAAAGTTGTTGTATATGATGCTAGTAACATAGTCCTGAGAGGCTGCCAGTGTTTTACATATAACCCTGTTTAAAATTATTAAAATAATGTGCGTATGCGCGTACGATCTGCACGATCTGAGTCTTCAATCGTGTAGAAATAAAACACTATAATGATTAAACAAAAACCGACCAAGAGCGTGTCGGGCCACGCTCAGTGTAGGGTTCCGTAGTTTCCCGTCCGTCAAAATAAGTGTACCCACTAATGAGTTTAAAAAAATGCTTGCATATACGATTATACTACAAACTTAGTCCAGAAATTATTTTGTACAACCTTTTTGTCTTTTTTGTACAAAAACTGTTCTTTCCATCAAGTTCAAAATAATTTTCCTTGAAAGTCCTTATAAAGTTCTACTTTTCAGAATTTTTTCATATTTTCTAAACTTATGGTTCAAAAGTTAGAGGGGGGGACACATTGTTTTTTGTTTTTTTTGCGATTATTTCCGAAATTATTGACATTATCAAAAAATGATTTTAGTAAACCCTTATTCATTTTTAAATACCTATCCAACAATGTATCACACGTTAGGGTTGAAATTAAAAAAAAAATCACTTCCTACTTTACATATAGGGGGGCTACCCTAATAAAACATTTTTTTCCAATTTTTATTTTACCACTTTGTCGGCGTGATTGATATACATATTGGTACCAAATTTCAGCTTTCTAGTGCTAACGGTCCCAGAGATTAAGCGAGGACGGACAGACAGACAGACAGACAGACAGACAGACATGGCGAAACTATAAGGGTTCCTAGTTGACTACGGAACCCTAAAAAAACATCATGGTGTTTTATTTCTACACGATTGTGGACTTTCGCGAAATCATTAAATGCGACCCAGTTTTGATGTTCATTTTTTATTGTTTTTGAGAGTGGATAGCAAAATATAACTTTTGAGGCTCTCACTGGTTGGAGAGGTTAGTTAGCCATTAGTTGTTTACTGACTTTGCTCACTCGTGTTCTTTCAGTTACCCTTTGCGTTCCATTCAGGGCTGCAGTAACTGTCTCGGTGTTTCTTTTCAGGGTAGTCAGCAAGGAAACAACAGTCTCATTGTACCGTAATTTAAAAGGTTTTAAAAAGTTAACTGACGAAAAAAAATTGACGTGTTAAAGTGTTTTTAAAAACCCTGTTTGCAAAATAAATATTATTTATCAAATATCCTACAGACCATTTTTTGAAACTAATTAAGAACCTTTAACAAAGAAGTGTATGTAGGAATTGTATGGGCACCGATTTTTTAATTTCTACAAACTTTTCAGAGCGAGGTAACATGTCCATTGACGTTACTGGGACAAGGCTGAATGAAGTCAATAATGGATTATTTACATATTTTAAATCGTCTGCCTCTTTTGTTTGTGTACCTACCTGTACTCCATCTGTTATAGGTAGTTAACTGAAGGTAAACAATCTTGATGTGCCTTTTTATTTAAAACTAGCTTGTGCCCGCAGCTTCGCCCGCGTACATAAAATATAGCCTATGTCACTCAGGAATAAAGCAGCTTTCTATCGGTGAAAAAATTTTAGCAATCAGACCAGTACTTCCAGAGATTACCTCCTACAAACAAAAAAACAAACTTTACCTCTTTATTATACTAGTGCAGATAATTTTAATATTAGGTTTAAGACTTTTAAACGTTTGGTTTAACACCATGATATCGTTAAAATATATTGAAGTTTACAGGTTTACAAATAAACTATTATTTCTTAGTTGGTAAATCCATCATCCAATGATATCTCCCGCCTTTGGGCGGAGCGGGAGGACGTTGCAGACTTTTACTGGCTAAACCACTCCTAGTTCCTTTGTTGTCTTTTATTCCAGGGTCGGAACTACTGCAGATCACGTATCAGGATCAAAGTTGTTTTTAACAAAAAAAAAAACTTTACCTCTTTATTATATTAGTGTAGATAAATGGTATAAAAGACCTACAAAGATTATTTAAATTTAGTTAATTACTAACATCGGTTTACCAAATACCTAATTGTAAACATTTTTAGACAATTTTTTAGATAAAAGACATGTTCATCATCAACATCGTATTAACACAGGCTGGATGAAGTGGCGTCAGCTTTCAGGTACGTTGTGCGACAGCAGAATGCCAGTACGTGTCAAAGGCAAAATCTACAAAATCGCGATCCATCCGGCTCTAACGTACGGTGCCGAATGTTGGCCCATGACACAAAAAGGCACACGACAGAGATGAAGATGCTGAGGTGGGTAGGAGGTGTCACTCTCAACGATAGGGTTAGAAATAGCACATCAGATCCGGGGAAGTTTTAAGATCCACCCAATCGGAGAAAAACTCATTAAGACGAGACTCAGATAGTATGGTCATGTAATGAGAAGATCTGAAGAACATATGACTAGGACTTGCCTACACATGAATACTGGTCCAAAAAAGCGTTGCAAATCCCTTCTAACTTGGATGTCTGTAATTAGCAATGACCTAATGACCTAAAGAAAGCCCTAGTGAAGGACTTGACGACCCAGAACCGAAATGTCTGGCGGAAAAAGACGAGAAGAGCCGACCTCAAATGAAATGGGATAGGCTGGGCAAAGAGAGAGATAAAACCTAATACTGACTTATCAGATGCTAAAACTTTAAAAAATATAATTATTATTTAAGCGCTTTCGTATCAAAATTATTATTTATTATATTCTTTATTGTACACCGCATGAACAAAAAAGAAAAACACAAATACACAAAACAAATACAAATACAAAACAAAAAAAACAAACAAACACAAAAAAAACCAACAAATACAAATACAAACAAATACACAAAAACAACAAACAAACAAATATACAAATTATGTAAATAGTTGAGATATATAATGTATTTCATCTAAGTTTGGCGAACAATCGAAACGATTTATCCGGTATCAATGACTGTCGGATTCCTTGGCTATAACTAAAAGAAGGTTCAACAATAAACATTGATCATGCATTTGCATTGTTTCAAGAAACAAAAGAACGTTGGTACCTATTACTCGTAAGTATTCAAGTCATAAGGCGCCACCTCCACGAGCGGGTATCGCTTCGATAATATCGTTCTGCCACTTCAGTCTATGACAAATTGACAACACAAGCAAAAAGAATTCAGTTCGTCGGACGTCCATAGCGAGACGCGCATCAAGTCCTAGGGCCCCAATTCCAAAAGCGTGTGTATCGCAGCGATATTATCGTTCTGCCTCTTTTCCTCCGCGTATTCGCCGTGATAGCAGGTCGGACTTGTAGCGATACACTCGCTTGTGGAGGTGACGCCTAAGTTAAATTAAGAATATGCGTGTGAGTTTATGGACACATTGACACCAAACAATCTATACATGTAAATAAAATTGGAGTGTCTGTTTGTAATATTGAAATAACCGCTTTTTACTACATGCATATGAAAATATTATATACGGTACAATTAAAAAAAAAAATTACAATTTTTGTCTGTCTGTCTGTTTGTTCCGGCTAATCTCTGAAATGGCTGGACCGATTTTGACGGGACTTTTATTGGCAGGTAGCTGATGTAATAAGGAGTAACTTAGGCTACTTTTATTTTAGAAAAAATAAATTCAAAATCCTGTAGTCCGCGCGAGCGAAGTCGCGGGCACAGCTAGTTTGAAATAAGTACTTATACGTACAAACTTTAGGTAGGTGTGGAAGTGGCTAAATAAATAATAAATCTCCGGTCATTGTACCGGGTATTAGCCCCTACCGATACAAAAGCGTGATTTAGTTGTGTTTTTTTACTTTTCCCCACACTAGCAATTACTGCTGTATGCGTGAGCGCGTTCAAAACGCCTTGGTAATATTAGTATGATATAATAGGTAATCTTAGAGATAATAAATCATAATCTAGACATGCATCTCATTTGTACACATTATCCTATCAAAAAGCCCATTTGTTGGTGTATTTTAAATCCATTCATTAACTTCATCAGGTGTCATTAGTTTTTTAGGGTTCCGTAGCCAAATGGCAAAAAACGGAACCCTTATAGATTCGTCATGTCTGTCTGTCTGTCTGTCTGTCCGTCCGTATGTCACAGCCACATTTTTCCGAAACTATAAGAGCTATACTGTTGAAACTTAGTAAGTAGATGTATTCTGTGAACCGCATTAACATTTTCACACAAAAATAGAAAAAAAGCAATAAATTTTGGGGGTCCCCATACTTAGAACTGAAACCCAAAAATTTTTTTCTCGTCATACCCATACGTGTGTGGTATCTATGGATAGGTCTTCAAAAATGATATTGAGGTTTCTAAAATCATTTTTTTCTAAATTGAACAGTTTGCGCGAGAGACACTTCCAAAGTGGTAAAATGTGTGTGTCCTTCCTTTTTTACTCGTTTGTACATATTATTATTTTAAGTTTGTATAGGTATATATACCTAGTGATTATTTATTATATTAATTGAATTGAATTAAAAATGTCAAGCTTAGTGAATTTAATTAGAAAACATAATTATTTAAGTATGACTTCATAATTTCAGCCGATATACGTTTTTTTTTTCGATGGGAAATATCATCCTATGACAACCCCCGCTCTTGGGCGGAGCAGGAGATAGTGTCAGACTCTTACTGACTAAAAAACCTATCCCGTTCCTTCAAGCCTTCATGCCGGGGCTCGAGCGCCAGTGCAGTAGGCTTCGACCCAGCTGGGCCCCTGCTGTTGCTGACAACTCCTTGAGGCGCGCGGGAATAGCGCGCGCCGTCGACGACTTGGGCTTGGTCCGGACAGTTACCGGACGGCCGGACAGCGAGCTACCCATTGCTCATTGTCCGCAAGCTCGCGCCTACGGTGGCTGGAAATCGGGATCGGAATCCCGGCGGCGGCGAGAGCGCCGTTGCCTGATGCGGTCGGCCTCCTCCTTAGCGAGCATTACTGCTTCGCAGAAGTCGGCGACCGCCTGCCACTCCTCCTCCCTCCGGACCATGGCCTCGACCATGTCCTGGCGCGAGAGATCTCCGCCGCCGATCACCCCCACGAGGGCACGGCGATGCTCCGCCCAGCCGATATACGTCCACTGTTGGACATAGGCCTCCCCCAAGCGTCGCCACAACGAACGTTCCTGTGCGTCTCGCATCTATCGGTTTCCCGCAACCTTCACCAGGTCATCGATCCACCTTTTATGAGGATTTCTAAAGCTGTGTCTTCCGGTACGCGGTCGTCACTCCTAGCCTTTCAGCCCCAACGGCCATCTGTTCTGCGAGCAATGTGCCATTTTATGACTTAAAAGGTCTAAACAACCTAAAAATAATAATATTTACAAACGGGTAACAAATAACTTATTCGGCATCAAATAATTCACCCACATCAATCTTCATATTTATATTTTAACAATGAGAGTTATTGAGAGAGTTTTCAAGAGTTTTTGACTGCATTTTTAGAGTGAAGTTCAGTGGCTGCTATAATTATCCGACAGTGAATTCCTAGTGGAAATCGTGATGCGCGTATACACCGGAGCAGAACGGGGTTGTTGAGCGGACTAACCGCACAATAACAGAGAAATGCAGATGCATGTTACAAGAGGCTGGTTTAGATCCTCGATTCTGGGCAGAAGCTGTAAATACAGCTGTATATTAGTTGCAGAACAGGTCTCCTACAAATGAAGTCTGATGTAGATTTATATCTTAAGTGTTTAAACTGGAATAGTAGAATCATTGGCGTAATCTTAGTACAATGGAGCTGAGAATTTTATTGAAACACTAGCTTCTGCCAGCGGCTTTGCCCGCATGACAGTCGGGTTTTCCATACAAACTTTGGACCCCCGTTTCATCCCCTTAGTAATAAAAATATTTTTCTGAAATTCACCCTGAATTTCAGAAAAATATTTTTATTAATTATAAGTGTTATTCTTCCACAAGTATTTGCACAATTTATGAAGAAACAAGATTGAAGTTTATTATAGCACTAGCTTTTAGCTCGCGCGGCTTTGTTTCCGCTCCTCCCTACTCCATTCTACTATACCCTACTCCACCCTACTATACCCTACTCTAACCTACTCTACCCTACCCTATCCTACTCTACCCTACTCTACACTACTCTACTCTACACTACTCTACCCTACTATAGCCTACTCTACCCTACCAAACTTCACATAAACCATCTTCTAAATAGTCCGAACAAAGCCTAAACATTTGGTTCGGATAGGTGAGCCCGTTCTTGAGTTATAAAATTGTAACGAAAAGTGGCATTGATTTTTATATATATATATACATTTTAATAAGAATATCATTTTTTTTTAAAAGTTATGAGTATCAGCCATAAATTAACCGATTATGAAAGGTAGAATTTTAATCAACGTTCGAATTGTTGGAATATGTATCAATCAATTTTATTAGATATTTATTGATAGATTTTTTTTTTAATCCGATCTGTGACTGCAATTAAGTATGGTGTTTGATGGTTTTGACGAGTCTAGAATTTAAGCAATGATATTTTTAACATAGTTTCTAGAAAGCAATGAAATATTGTTTTAACTAAGATCTAGACGGAGAAGTAGTTACCACATTCTGTGATTTTTTTTTCGGTGGTTAAAAATCCGCCCTTGGGCGGAGCGGGAGATAGTGTCAGACTCTTACTGACTGAAAAACTCTCCCCGTTCCTTCGTTGCCTTTCCAACCTGGGCCGAGCCTCCCTTTCGCAAGCAGACCCTTGGCCCCAGTAGGCTTCGACCCTGCTGGGCTCTTACGGTTGCTGACAACTTGAGGCGCGCGGGAACAGTACGCGCCGTCGACGACTTGGGCTCGGTCCGGACGGTTACCGGACGGTCGGACAGCGAGCTACCCATTGCTCGCCGTCCGCAAGCCCGAACCTACGGTGGCCGGAAATGGGGATCAGAATCCCAGCAGCGGCTGGGGCGTGAGCGCCGTTGCCTGATGCGGTCGGGCCTCCTCCTTTGCTAGCATTACTCTTCCTCGCTCTGGACCATGGCCTGTTCCAAGGCCCGGCGCGAGAGATCGCCGCCGCCGATCGCCCCCACAAGGACACGGCGATGCTCTGTCCAAGCGGGAGAGTCACACTGGTCGTAAGGTGATTCCGGTCACTATACACTAGGGCTTGCGGACGGCGAGCTACCCATTGCTCGCTGTCTGTGTGTACTACGTGAGCCTCAAAGAGCATAATTGACAGGGTCAGCTGGGGCCAATGCCTGCTAGGGGCTATGAATACGGATAGGTATGATGATTTCCACGTACCGGAAGACGCAGCGTTGGAAGGCTTCCCATAAGGTGGACCGATGACTTGGTGAGGGTTGCAGGCATCCGATGGATGCGAGACGCACAGGGCAGGTTATTATAGTGACAGTTGGGGACCGCCTATGTCCAACAATGGACGTGATGATGTAATGTGATGATGATGAAGATTTCCCACCTCAAAGACGTCTGAGAAAGAGCTTGAGCTTACCTTTGGCTTTTTGTACTTACTTCATTTTTGAGAGACAGGGTTATATAATATCAGGGTGATCTGGATCCATGGGCAAAATCTAACATACAAACGAGAAGCAGAAAATCGCGATTCAACCAACGCACACCAACTAGAAAAGAATTGCCATAGACAAGCTTTCGCCTCTATGGTTTCCGTGACTCAAAACTGGTCAGGCTAGTGTCGAAGGAAGCACTAAATTGTATAGAGACATTCCTATCAGGAAATGTCTATAATTACAATATCACGTAACACCTACAGCTATACTAAAAAGGCTATGGATGCTATTAGATTGGTGGACGTGTATTGCAGTGGCCTTTATGGAAAGCATCAAAACGTTTGCACACCCAGGTGTGCCGTGCGGGAACGTTTGAAAGTGTGGCTCTAGAACGCAAACGGCGAATAGTACATTGTTACCTTAAGGCCCAAGCGCCCGCAAAGTGCCTTAAAACAGTGACTTTCTGGAGCCTACTCCTCGGTAACGGCCAGGTTAATAGGTTTGAAAAAAATATATGTTTATTATAGATTCATGAACAACATTATCAACATTTGATTTTTTCGTGCGATTAATACTTTTGTCTAAAAAAAATATTACATACAACAACATCACATTCGCAACTTTTCCCTACTCCTTCCAAACGGCTTGGATCTTTAGAAACGTTTTTACACATAAAAATTGGTAGTAAAGTATTCTTCAAAGTGAACATAGCATAATATGTAAGTCAATCAATATTTAGCGAAGAAAATGGATTTAGAATAGAATAGAATAGAATAGAATAGAATAGAATAGAATAGAATAGAATAGAATAGAATAAAATAGAATAGAATAGAATAGAATAGAATAGAATAGAATAGAATAGAATAGAATAGAATAGAATAGAATATCGTTTATTTAAAAGTGGCACATTTAAATAAAAATACAAAAACAATTTTAACGCATACATTGCATTTGTTGCCTGAACTAGGTTGGACCTGTATTTCAGGCTAAAAAGAACAAATAACCTTAAGTAATAAATTAACGATCATTAAATTAACTATACTAAATAACACATATTTAATTTAACTAAGAGCAAAACATCTTTTATTTACAAACTATTAGGAGATCTTCTGTCTCTCTGTAAGAGATGCTGAGTAAGTATTGCACAATAATCTTTTCACAGCTATAATAATTTAATTTGTACAAACCTAATTTTCTATTTAATCTATTGTACAGAAATGGGCCTAAAAATGTGAAAAACCTTTTTACAAAGACATATTTTGAAAAAGTATTGGAATTGCATACAATATCATTCCTTCTCTTACTAGTAACTTCAGGGTGGTAGGAAAGCATGGTGTGTTGTTTTAATACCAGACGCATGATGAAAAGCTGGCGAACAGTCAGTACGTTGCAGGACTTATATAGCAAATCTGTGGGATAGAGGAACGGATGAAAATTGGCTACTTTTAAAATGGCTCTCTGAGCTCTTTCAAGAGGTAACAAATAAGTTTTAGGTGCTCCACCCCACGAGGTATTACAATATTGAATTACAGATTGTCCGAGTGCCAGATAAACTTGGGTGATCAGTTTTGAGTCTGCGATTGCTCGCAATTTTTTAAAAATAAAGATTAATTTTCGCACTCTTTTAACTAAACTTTCAATATGTGGTTTAAATGAGAGTGTTTTGTCAATTATAACCCCGAGATATTTAATGTCGCGTGTTTTGAGGATAAAAGGACAATTGCATGTACTGACTGAGCGCAATCCACATTTGTGGGCATAAAGATGAGAATTAGTAGTGTTAGATTGAAATCGGCGGTGGAGACCTCTCGCGCCGGGCCTTGGTCGAGGCCATGGTCCGGAGCGAGGAGGAGTGGCAGGCGGTCGCCGACTTCTGCGAAGCAGTAATGCTCGCAAAGGAGGAGGCCGAACGCATCAGGCAACGGCGTTATCGCCGCCGACGCCGGCGCCGGGATACTGATCCCGATTTCCGGCCACCGTAGGCGCGGGCTTGCGGACAGTAAGCAATGGGTAGCTCACTGTCCGGCCGTCCGGTAACTGTCCGGACCAAGCCCAAGTCGTCGACGGCGCGCGCTGTTCCCGCGCGCCTCAAGGAGTTGTCAGCAACAGCAGGGACCCAGCCGGGTCGAAGCCTACTGGGGCCAGGGTTATCCGAAAGGGCGCTCGAGCCCCGGTATGAAGGCTTGAAGGAACGGGATGGGTTTTTTAGTCAGTAAGAGTCTGACACTATCTCCCGCTCCGCCCAAGAGCGGGGGTTGTCATAGGATGATTTTTCCCATCGGAAAAAAAAAAAGTGTTAGATTGAAGGTCGCGCATGGAGAAGTGAATATATTTAGTCTTGTCAGCATTTAATGTTAGTAAATTGCTTTGAAGCCAATTAGTCACACTGTTTAAACCCAATTGAGCATATTCGTATAATTCATTGCTGGTTTGAGCGGAAAAAATTAAGGCTGTGTCGTCAGCATAAGAAATAATTTTGCCTTGTTTAATGTTCAAATCACATAAATCATTAATATAAATCAAGAAGAGGGTTGGGGCCAGTATGCTTCCCTGGGGAACACCAAAACTAGTGTTTTTTTGTTCATCGCTCATGATTTAAAAGTAAGCGGGGCTCTGTCCGGGCGCAGCTGGCCGCAAACAAATGCACAGATAGTCGTGCTGTCGCCTAGACGGGTACGAGAGTAGTGACCATTTAATTTCGGCCAGATGGTTCAAGGGACTATAAGCCTTAAGGGTGAAAGTAACTTATTTCGTCCCGAGAAGATAATTCGAAGGACTAAATAAGTTACTTTCACGCCGAGGTAAACACTGTGTTTTTCATTACGAATACAAGGAAAGTAAAAATAAAATAAAAAGTTTGTAAAACCTGAGTCGTCGTACCTATGATTTTAGGTAGGTACAGCTGCCACCACGGATATTGAACGCTCGGCGTTAGAGTGGGGATCGCTTTGCGCATTCCATACATTGGCGAGCCAATCGTCGTCGTTGTTAGATACATGCTGCAAGCGCAATGAACGATTGACGAGTGTCGTCTATGACGCGATCGCACCACCTAAAGAGACCCGATTTTTGACTTCTGCGCAACTTAAAGCCAACGTTCAATATCCGTGGTGGCAGCTGTATCTTTCTTCTGATTTAGGCGACAAAAGGTTCCACTACTGCTTTAGCCTCTTCTCTTATGAAATTAGGCGATAAATCACTATTTTAATCTGATAAACTTATCGCGTTAATACAAATCTCTGCTGTACGGAAATGTAAACAAAACTCGAAAAAACCAACGACTGATTGCCACTTTCCCGCCATTTTGTTTTTTTTCTGTGGCCGGCCAGTCTCTTTCTTCATTCAGCCTCATTAATGAAAAATTAGAAATTACTTAATTTCCAATGACCTGTAGGTAGTAGTCGGCGTTGCGTACAAACTACCTACATATCTTTGGACTCGCTCAGCTGACGTTTTCTTAAAGAAATTAGTTTCGTACATGCGTAAATTAATACGAGTTTAAAAAAAAAGGTACTTTATTTTTTAATTTTATCTTTACAAATCGATAGTGTTTCATGTACCGGGTTGACCCTCCACGGGATTAAAACGATCAAAATTTAGCGGTGTACAAATCCCTCACTAACGTTCGGGATTAAAATTCTAAACCTTCGTTTCGTTCGGAATTCAACATGTCACCCGCGATCTAAAGACTCTGCTTCATCCCCTAGTCACATAATCTAGGTACTATTTTTCTCCAGCTCTCGGCAGACTTTCCAAAGCTAAAGAACTATGTAATGCCAAATCCTTGTAGGAGTCATTTTCAAGGTGTTGGTCAAGGTAGACGTGAAACAAATATTTGTTTTTTATTTAAAGAAACAAAAGTTGGTATCGGCTTGAAATCTGTTATTAATAACACGACTTGTTCACGTGTCGATTGGATATTCCGATAATAATGTTTTTGATTTATTAATTTTATTTAAAACTCAACTTTAATAAAGCTTGTTTTTTTTTTATAAGTAGTAATTAACTATGTTAAATATATACTAAAAACAGCTGACAAGTTGGTATTCGGAAGAATGTGAACATAATTAATTACCTAGTGTTTAAAAAATCGTCTCAACCAATTTGCACTCATAAGTGTGTGTTAGTCTTGTTTAAAACCAGTCAAGAATAACCTAGACTTACCCTTGGGTAATTAAAACAAATTAATGCTAAGATTTAGCTCTTATTAGTCACACTTCCTGCTTATGAGGTGAGACAATGAAATCTTTTTAATTTTATGTTTATTTATGGCTTGAATTTATTAGCACAGCATAACCAGCCTTAAGGCCCAAGCGCCCGAAAAGTGCCATAAAACAGTGACTTTCTGAAGCCTACACCTCGGTAACGGCCAGGTTAATAGGTTTGAAAAAAATATATGTTTTTTAAAGATTCATTCACTCTAAAAAATAAGTGCATATGAACAAAGCCATTCTACTTGTTACGACAGTTCTGCTATGATCCTATGAGGAGTTCCGTTCCATATTTTCGAAGTTTCTTATCAGACCATAACAATATTTATATGGGACCAACTCGGAAGCATAATATTTCATTAAAAAAAAAATCTAAAGTCCACAATTGAACGAGAAATCGGTTAACATACATAGAAAAAAAAAATACATTCAGCCGAAGATAGAACCTCCTCCTTTTTGAAGTCGGTTAAAAAGTAAGAAAAGCCTATGTTTAATTTAAACCACGACCACTATCATTCTTCTGTTTAGGAATTTAGAGTTCTATTGATTCTAAATAAATTTTAATTTCAAGGTGAACTGCGCTACTTAACGCTAAAAATATCATTTTAATATACAATAACAATGCATCCGTATTGATCGACCTTAATTATGGTGAAGGTGGTAATTATACAGTCAATAATATCGCACTGCTTGATAACACGTCTTGTGGAGGAAGTAATATTATCTGTTATATATGTTTAAGACTAGTTATTAACCGTGGCATCGCTCCCGAAAATTTGCCCATAGCCATCGTGCGTTTTACCGTAAGCGCGGGGTTGCGGACGTTGAGCGATGGGTAGCTTGCCGTCCGCCCTTTCAATAAGGATCGAGACCGATACGCGCGCCTCAAAGAGATGCCATTAAGCCGTTGGAGCCCAGCATGGGGGAATTTCTTAAAAGGAAACCCATGGTCTTAGACCGCAAAGTGCAACTGAAGGAATATAGGTGCGTTAGTAAAAGCCTGACACGCTCTCCTGCTGCACCCTAGAGCAGGAGAAGTCATTAGACGATTTCCCATTTCCCAAAAAGAGGAATCCAGCGTGAATATACACCGCTAAATTTTAATCGTTTTAATCCGGTGGAGGGTCGATCCGGTACATGAGACACTATCGATTTGTAAAGATAAAATTAAAAAATAAAGTACCTCTTTTTCAAAACTCGTATTAATTCACGCATGTACGAAATTAGTATCTTTAGTAGTTAATAGTCGGCGTTGCGTACAAAGTACCTACAGCTCATTGAACTCGCTCAGCTGACTTTTTCTTAAAGAAATTAATTTCGTACATGCGTAAATTAATACGAGTTTTGAAAAAGTGGTACTTTATTTGGCTTCTTGTGGCCCGAACCAGCCACTAGACGATACAAAACGCCGCCGCGTACTGCATTAAACCTTCTTCTTCAGTGTCCATTATGATACTGCTCGAATGGGTTAAAAAAAGTAGGAGCCACTGGCCGCGGCAGTGGCTTGTGGCCGCTTCTAGCTTCTCGTGGCGGCTTTTGTGGCTGTGGCATGTGGCTCATGTACGGCGACACTTAGTTTTATATTATAGCATAGCATAGTCGGCCTTATAATGTTCCCACTATTGAGATGTGGCTCATGTACGGCGACACTTAGTTTTATATTATAGCATAGCATAGTCGGCCTTATAATGTTCCCACTGTTTTGACTCAGGCCTCCTCTCTACGAGGGCATGAGCCGTAATCCACCACGCAGGCCCAGTGCGGGTTGGTGGTTGGTGGATGTCACACGTCTTCGAATTTTTGGTTCTAGGACATGCCGGTTTTCTCACGATGTTTTCCTTCACCGTTTTGAGAGCAGTGGTGATGAAGTAAATTACACAAAGTAATGCGCCTGGCTGGGTTTTGAACTCGCGCTCTACAACTCGTAAGTCGCGTCAGTTACCAATCGGCAACCACTGCTCTCTAATTAAATAGTTTTATATTAAAACTGGGTAATTAAGTTTTTTTGGTACAACTATTAACAAGACAGTCACAATTGCCGGACATTTTTGACGTTACAAAAACTTATTTATGTTTTCAAACAATCACATCTTTAAAAATAAAGTGGCTAAGGAAATAATACAAGTAAAAAAATAAGGAAAATTGTATGTATACATATACATAATGATAATTTTATTCACAGTTCACGCCTTCTCACGTGTTCTAAAACGCGGTTTTAGCATAACATGTTACTATTACTTATAAAATAGAGACAAAGTGACGGTCACGTACCCACAGTCATATAGGGTAATAATAATAATAATATAATAATATTCCACACAACTATCACACAACGCCGTCTAGTCCCAAGCTAAGCAGAGCTTGTGTTATGGGTACTAGACAACTGATAAACATACATATATATTTCTAAATACATACATATTATAGATAAATTACACCCAGACACAGAACAAATGATCATGCTCATCACACAAACATTTGTCCTGGGTGGGAATCGAACCCACGACCTCCGGCATAGCAGTCAAGGTCACTAACCACTAGACCAACAGGCCAGTCAAAAAGGGTACAATACAGTAGTCGTGGGCTTGCGGACGGCGAGCAATGGGTAGCTCACCGTCCGGCCGTCCGGTAACAGTCCGGCCTGCGCCCATGTCGTCGATGGCGCATAATGTTCCACGCGCGCCTCAAGGAGATGACAGCCCAGCAGGGTCGAGGCCTGCTGGGGCCATGGGTTCGCTTCTGAAAGGAAAATCCCGCTCAGTCATTCGCGCAGTCATTGGATGATTTCCCACCTAAAATTTTAACGATGTAGCGACATTTATGGCACCAAATAAGAACAAACATTCAAAAACCTGCATCGCGATATTAGAATTCACCGCGTGTACAGGAACATATGTAACAGTCCGAAACCAATTAGACAGTTACCCAGTCCAGACAAAACCACCGTCTGGTCGGATGATCCTCATTTTTGGACACCCATTTCATCACCTTAGGGGGTGAATTTCGGGAGATCATCTCTTAGAGCTGACCAACTTCATAAAAGGATGCCTTGTGCAAAATTTCACGTTCCTGGTCCCAGCAGTTTCGGCTGTTCGTTGATTTTAGTGTCAGTTTCTCTATGAAAATGATGAAATAAACCACCCTATAGTAACTATACGATCAGCGAAGTACATAGGTGTGATTTTAGACAGTAAAAAAAGCACAAAATAGATAGGTACAGAAGTCAATCTACATACAAAGCGCGCTCGAGCAACACACACATACACACCGCTCACCGACGATGCTGTCTCGGTCGCGTCTCGGTTCACTCGTCGAACAGTTCCGGCTCACACGCTCATTAGTGTGCGTCCACCGGGCGTAGGTATAAAAAGTGAAGTACATACATGAGATTGTCTTCTGTACCTATCTATTTTGTGGTAAAAGCCTGACAAGCTTTTCTGCGGACCTAGAGCTGAAGAAGTCATTCGATAATTTCCTACCTCAGAAAAAAAAGCCGGCGGAAAGCGAAATTCTGTGGGGACTAGAGTGGTCTTATTGCTACCACACAACCACAGATGATGAGAGCAGTGGTGGCCGAGTGGTAACGGCCCCGACTTACGAGCTGTAGGTCGCGGGTTCAAACCCAGCCACGCGCATTACTTTGTGTAATTTATTTCATCACCACTGCTCTCAAAACGGTGAAGAAAAACATCGAGAGGAAACCGGCGGATGTTCTAGAACTAAAAAAGCGGTGTGTGTAAAGTGCGGTCTTCCCGTCCGATTATAATTTGGGTGTCTTCAAGGCTAGAGTGAATAGGCTCTTAATAAACTAGTGCGCCTCACCATCAAAGATTGCATCGCTACTTACCATCAGGTGGGATCGCAGTCAAGCACTAGTTTATCTAAATAAAAAAAAAAAAAAAACTAAAAATTCGAAGACATTCACCAACCCGCACTGGGTCTGCGTGGTGGACTACGGCCCATTCCCTCTCCTAGAGAGGAGGCCTGAGTCTCAGCAGTGGGAACATTGAAAGGCTGATTATGCTTATGCTAACCTAACCTAAAAAATATTTGTCACACATACATATCTGTGGTTTTTTTATCATCTTTGATGGCAAAAACAGAGGGCAGATTGTTATACACATGTAACAAGACACACAATGGACTATAACAGAGCACATAAAACGTAAACCAAACATCATCAACGCAAGATGACTTACGTGTGAAAATATTTGTGGAACTCGAGCCTCGACCCGTATGCACCTATCAAGTGGGCAGGATGGGCAAGTGTCAACACTCGTTACGTCTTCATGTTAATATAACAATCCTATGAAGTATTGAAGTGTCTTTTACAAACAATGGATCAGGTTCGAGTGTTAAATAAGTACTACTATTTGATCGATTCTTTTGCGCAGGTTTTTTATTATGCATGTTTGTAGGTTAAGGTACGCAGGGCCGAGCCGATCCCAGCCAACGCTTGTGTGCGACACCTATGGAGTGCCTCTTTTTTGTTGTCTTTTTAGGGTTCCGTAGCCAAATGGCAAAAAACGGAACCCTTATAGATTCGTCATGTCTGTCTGTCTGTCCGTCCGTATGTCACAGCCACTTTTTTCCGAAACTATAAGAGCTATACTGTTGAAACTTAGTAAGTAGATGTATTCTGTGAACCGCTTTAAGATTTTCACACAAAAATAGAAAAAGAGCAATAAATTTTGGGGGTCCCCATACTTAGAACTGAAACTCAAAAATTTTTTTTTCATCAAAACCATACGTGTTGGGCATCTATGGATAGGTCTTCAAAAATGATATTGACGTTTCTAAAAATTTTTTTTTCTAAATTGAATAGTTTACGCGAGAGACACTTCCAAAGTGGTAAAATGTGTGTCCCCCCCCCTGTAACTTCTAAAATAAGAGAACGATAAAACTAAAAAAAATATATGATGTACATTACCATATAAACTACCAACGAAAATTGGTTTGAACGAGATCTAGTAATTAGTTTTTTTTAATACGTCATAAATCTAAAAAAAATACACAATTATTAAAACATCGATCAAAGTTACAACGAACTACAAGAACTTTTATATTATGTTACTTGCTGCTACGGAACCCTCCATGGGCGAGTCCGACTCGCACTTGGCCGGTTTTTAGGGTTCCGTAGCCAAATGGCAAAAAACGGAACCCTTATAGATTCGTCATGTCTGTCTGTCTGTCTGTCCGTCCGTATGTCACAGCCACTTTTTTCCGAAACTATAAGAGCTATGCTGTTGAAACTTAGTAGGTAGATGTATTCTGTGAACCGCATTAAGATTTTCACACAAAAATAGAAAAAAAGCAATAAATTTTGGGGGTCCCCATACTTAGAACTGAAACTCAAAATTTTTTTTTTCGTCAAACCCATTCGTGTGGGGTATCTATAGATAGGTCTTCAAAAATGATATTGAGGTTTCTAATATCATTTTTTTCTAAACTGAACAGTTTGCGCGAGAGACACTTCCAAAGTGGTAAAATGTGTGTCCCCCCCCTCTAACTTCTAAAATAAGAGAATGATAAAACTAAAAAAAATATATGATATACATTACTATAAAAACTGCCAACGAAAATTGGTTTGAACGAAATCTAGTAAGTAGTTTTTTTTTAATGCGTCATAAATCGAAAAAAATACAGTATTATTAAAACATCGATCAAAGTTACAACACATTACAAGAACTTTTATATTGATAAATGATAAATGATCTTTATTTTGCAAGTAGGTTTTATAAAAACACTTTTACACGTCAATTTTTTTTTTTTTTCGTCAATTAATGCTAGATGGGGCCGGCTGCTACGGAACCCTTCAAGGGCGAGTCCGACTCGCACTTGGCCGGTTTTTTTAGATATGGAAACAGTGAGTCAATTCTAATAATGTAAAACTAAACAACAGACATAAGTATTATCTTAATAGATTTCAACGATGTACTTATCTTAATTCAAATATAAAGAATTTGTTGTGGTGTAATAAAAACATTTTCATAAATTGGCGCTGGCGTCTCATCCGGCGCCCCTTATGCCTTGGCGCCTGTGTGCGCCGTGCACTTCGCACATATGGGCGGCTCGGCCCTATAGTACGCTTTGATCCTCAAAACAAAAATCTTTATTTAACCTGTGCGTGTTGCCAGTGATGAAAATTATGGGTTTGAAATGTGGTCGCTCACAATAAGCCTCATCAGAAGTTTGTTATATTGAAGTGGTCGACTTTAATATTCGCATTGTTCGCAGAACAGAGTTGATAGAGGCCAACAGAGTAATACCTCTGTTGGCATAAAATTTGAAGGCATAATATAATTTAGCATAACGTTTTCGCATAATAATACTGCTGCATAATAGTATTTTTGCATAATGTAAGGTTTGGGTAGATAGGTTAGGTGTATAATGGCTTTACGTGCTTTGCGAAGCCCAGAGAGTCACTTAACGTCCTAGATAGACTAAGAAAGAAGGGATTGAGAAGTGCGAAGTAGCAGTATTTATGGCAACAAGTATTATGGCAAAAAATTTATGCCTAATAATATTATGCGTAATGATCATTATGCTGAATTTCGTTATGCCAATGTAAATTATGACAATATGTTTTATGCTTATCATTGGTAAACCATATCCTGGCAGGGGTTTGAAAGAGTTACCATGGCCCTAGAACGCCAAGTAAGACAGGTGGGTTTAAGTCAGTAAAAGGCTGACACTCCCTCGCGCTTCACACAGAGCGGGAAAACTTATTTGATAATTTCCTACGTCAAAAAAAAGACATACAGTCAAAGTATCTTTACAATTTCTATGACATAAGATCGTAGTTTGCTTTAGTAAAGACCAATTGAATGAAGTGAAAACATTAAAATAAGATCAACAAAACAGCGGCCAAGTAAACCATAAACTTGTTTTTTTACCAAGCACTTTCACCCGTATTGTTAATGTTTACTGTTAAATTTTTGTTTTATTTGGCATTATGCAAGGTATTGCGTCACGCTAACCGAGATGTATCGTAATAATAAGGTTTATCATTTTGCTTATATAGTGTAACTAGGGAGAGTAGAGGCGCCTCGACGTGAGTTCTTTTTTATTTTTAATGAATAGCTTCTGCTACCGATTTCTTAATGGATAAAGTATGTGCTATTCCAGGACATCGCTGTGTGTCATTATTTCATCCAATTCTGTTCTGTCGTTTTAGGGTGAAGGAGTAACAAATATACAAACAAACTTTCATCTAAGTTATACCTATAAGGGTGCTTTTCCATCAGAGATGTGCTATGCTACGCTGCTATGGATGCGTTTGATATCCACCAATCATATATAATCATTGGTGCTTATAGCTTAGCACTGGTAGAAACGGGTTCTACTAAGATATGTTTTTTATATGGAAGGATGCGTGCTATACTGCTATGGTTGCGTACTATGGATGTGTTCTATCGATGTGTGCTATGGATGTGTTCTATGGATGCGTGCTATGAATCCCTGCTATCGATACATCATGTACATCGCATAGTTCGAGCTGCGCATCTTCCTCGCGCAGCTACTTCGCAGCGGCGCATCTTCATAGCACATCTTACTCACACCGCTACATAGCTTAGTATCAGTGGAAATGGTCACTTAGTTTTACAGCTTAGCTGTTACATCATCGCAGCATAGCAGCATAGCACATCTCTGCTGGAAATGCAGCCTAAGTAAGTATGATGTGATGATAGTATAGATAAAAAGGAATTCAGATCCACCAACTCGTACTGGGATCGTGTGGTGGATTTTCACCATGCGAGCCTCCACTAGATGGATGAGGATTATTGCAATTTCTATCAAAATACGAGAAGGTAGCTTGGATCTTGTTAGTAAATTCCTGAGGTATATTTAACAAACAAATCATTGTCACTAGTTTTTTCGGTTTAGCTCGATTGGCACCGGCAAATCGATACACATAATTGGGTCATGTAAATACGAACTGTATAACATGACCCAATTAAGTGATTGTTTTTGCGTGAAAGTGTGCCTTTTTTTCTTTTAAGCTATTGCATAGCTTCTATCGCGGGCCTTGAGCGTGGAGACCGAATCCAGAAATTCCGTAACGAAAATAACCTAACACCCCCCACTCATTTGTTTTTTGAGCGTGGTGACCGATAAGAAAACAAATGAGTGAACAATCAATCAAAATTCAATTCAATGTGTGAAAGTGTAACTTCAATTAATATCAAAGAAAAAAAAAACAAAGGAAAAAAAATACTGCATAAATAAAATAAATAAATAATTATAATTGCATAAGTTGATAAAAATGCTATGCAATAAGTAGTTTTACCGCGGCAGTCCCCGAGTGCCACACGTCTTTTTTTTTGTCTTTCTTTTCTCCCATTCCAATGACAGGAGATTATGGCTTAGCACTCTTGTGCATTAGCCAGCGTCGAGTTATTTCGGAAGTGTTTCTTATTATGGCGCTGTATTATTATTAGTTAATTAATGTAAGTAACAAAATTTCAAATGAAAAAAAAATCCTGAACAAACACACACACAAATCCTGTAAATTGTAAAAAAGATATATGATTGAGAACAAGTAGTTTTCTACATTACTTTAGGCATTGACTTACTTTAGGCATTCCTAAATGTTTTATATAGGCGCATTAGTCTGCAAAAGACATGCATTATTTCTGTTCAATGTTTAGAAGAAAGCATAATTGTCATTTATCAGTTTTATTTATGTAAAAGCTAGCTGATGGACCGGAGAACTTAAACTGAACTGAAAGAGGAAATCAATTAATGTAGTGATTACATTTTAGCTAACTTTGACCAAATGATAGAATGATTGAGGCCAACGTATTTGACAGTTGCTGTCATTTTTCGATCTATTTGTGTACTTGATATCAAACTTTTTATTTTACGTGAAATTTTCCGATAATTTAATAGTTATTCTGCTATTCAGGGCGAGAGATTCATAAAAAAAGTTCGTTAAAATCGGTCCAGCCATGCTCTCTCGAGTTATAAATGGTGTAATGTGTTTTATGTTACACAAAGAAATTATAAAATCAATATTGGTGTTAAGTGAGTGAATAAAAAGAACATTTAGAAAAATCAGTTTTGTAGTCTGTGGCATTTTTAATTGGTTCATTCAATTAAATAATTACTATTTTATCGATAGCGTAGACGTAATATAGTATCATAGAAAATTGTGGTCAGTCTAATTGTTCCGTGGTGTTATTTTATCAATTTTATTTAATTTTAACTTCACTTTGATTACTTTAACATATACAGGTTGTAACAGAAATGTTTTTTTTTTCTACAATTTAATTTATGACATGTATATCTTTTATACATCTTTGGGAATTGCCTTCCCAACTCTATGTTGATTTGTTGGATGTTATCATGTTCATTGAATTACGCGGTGAAAATCTCTAGATTCTAGTCGATATCATAAAAAAAAGGTCTAAGGGAAAAGTAAGGGCATGGAAATTGTTAGTTATATGGTTATGGCGATGTGGTCGCCACACATCTAATCTACTATACACACTTTAAAAAAATGAAGTGTTTGTAATATTTTTTTTTTTACTAAGAATAATTATGAAAGTATATTCGATGGCCATAAAATATCTATGAAAAAACGCAATTTTTGAAAATTTTGTCGGTCTGTCGGTCTATCCAATTGTTCCGGCTAATCTCCGTAACGGCAGAACCAATTTTGATAGGACTTTTATTGATAATTAGTTGATGTTATAAGGAGGAATTTAGGCTGCATTTATTTTAGAAAATGAATTAGGGTGCTGCGCAAAAAAATAAACTTATAGTTGTGACTGACGGCATGGTGCTGTTTTACGAGTCTGATGTGGAGGAAATCGCGGGCATTTTTTGAGAAGTGGGTGGTCATATTTTAAATATAGCTTTTGGCTAAAGAACTGAACTAGACTTACTACTTACTACTTTAGAACTTGACTTCTTCAAGGAAGTCAAGTTCTAAAATTAAAATTCTATCTCCCATACTAAAGAACAGCTAGTGATAACTATAAATGGAAAGTATTTTGCAATTACTTACTGTTTAGGTTTAAAAATATTTGACTAACTGTAATTACTTACAGTAAAATAAAAAAAATAAAAATGAACCCTACGCTAATTATAACTAACGATGTACCTGTGCTCATTTTGTAAATATTTACTGATTCAAAAAAGTATCCATCAAGTTTCTCCATAGAGAATTACGCTTTGGATTGTGCAAATTAATAGCTTTACCTTTTTTGTGACTGACCGACCTTGACAATTCAAAAGTGCATCTAAAAAGTTGATTTGAATAAACGCTTCAGGTTTTTCAGTTTTTAAAAATTTTTGTCTACCAAAATTAAAATTAGACATAGTGTTAGCGGTGTGATGCTGCACTAAATCAATCCATGTAAATTGCTTAATTGAAATAAATGCTTGGAGTTTTTGAGTTTTTAAAAGGTATGTATTAATCATAAAAATTAATACATATTAGACATGGTGTTATGTTAGTAGCATGATGTTGCACTAAATACTGTGACCAATCCAAGAAATTGTTTATGGCAGTGCTGTCGGATTCTCCTAAAGATTTACCGTGGCTGTGGAACGCAAAGAACAATTGAAGAAACACAGGTGAGTTGTAGTCTGCAAAAGTCTGACGGTCCCTCTTGCTGCATCTAGATCTGATGGATTTTAATGATTTCCTAGCTCAAAAAAATTGTTAAAGTATAGTAACAACTTGGTCTGAAACGAAAGCGGAAAAGATTCCTTTTTTTTAAATTTTATAGATTCAATACATTTTCAAAATTTAAAATGTGTTTATTTTACTTATGCCTACATGGGCACTTTTGGGTACCTACTTAACAACGACGTCAGAAGCTTGTGCACTATCTATGCCAATTGGATCGGTGTTCGTTTCCTGAGAAGATTCGGCAAGAAACTCCACAAGGACACTCCAAAAAAAAATGATTTTCTAAAAGATTAAGTAATCTTTTTAGAAAATCATCTTTTTTTCATTGATTGATCTATGTAGTTTGGCAATTGACTCTAAAACTTCTTTCATAGTTATCACCAGCTAATCAAAATTAGTACCTAAGTACGGACGGAATTGGCCTAAACATTTTTGGAGAGAATGGTTCATTTCTACTGTCAGAAGCAGTATCTAAAATAATGACGGATGGAATTTTCGTTACACCATGTATAATTAAGTGTAATTTGTATAATAAATAATCAATATCAGTTTGTGGCATTGATAGACTACGTGACTACGTAAATACTAAATAGTCATAATTTCATTTATTTATGGGTCAATGTATGGCTTGAGTGTGAGCTGAAGTTGAAGAATATTTTGAAAAATTCTCTGAATTGTTTAGCATTTCTCAAGCAGATTCTTAATTCAGACGCTTTTACAATTTATTTACTCTATAGCCTGCCCTAAATCCCTGTGTTGCCATTGTAAAATTAGATAGCAATAACATTTAAATATTCATTTAGCATTTAAATTAATTTGATTATTAAAATTATAATTCAAATTAGAGGCTTGTGATAATGTAATATCATACTTATAAAAATATAGTATCTTCACTGTGTGTGATGGCCTTAGTCGATAATTAAAATTTTTCAGTCAGCTATTTTAAATGCAAATTAAAAATATTTTTTAAAACATAGCTGCATCGATATCAGTTCTTCTAGCATGTGTGCATATTTATATAAATTTTATCGAAAAATAAAACGTGCGTACAGAAATTAAAAACATAAACTTACCATTTCCGTTCATGGTGTTCACTTGTGTCGGCTTATCTATGTGTATCACTGGTATATCCGAATTATCGATGTCGACAGGAGTAACAACTTGATCGACATCCGCGTCGATATCGATAACGTGCACGTCACTGTCCTTAGCACTCGCGTCTTGCCCCGTTGGCGCCGGCATTTCAACTAACTGATACAAATGAGTGTTTACTACTGGCTGAATGTCTGAACCTTTGCCACGATTGAGGCTGAATAGTTTTTTTATTTTCGATTCGCGGTTTATTTATTTGACATTTGATTTGAATTCAGAACAGTACTTAATGCAAAATGTGTTTTTATTATTTGTGGTCACGTCTTATTTTTTTTTTGTTGTTTTTTTTTTGTTTGTTATTAAACATTGAGTTACGAAAACAATATAATAAAATTATTCTAGTAATTGGTACATGTTCAATGACAACTGTATTGAGTCTATTGATAAATAGTGATACCATATCGTCATTATTCATGCAAATAATGATATTGGCAATCTGAAATCTCTAATCTGCGATAGTCTACGCAGGTACTTAGATGATGGACAAATTCGTGGGAATTTTGTATCTGGTACGAGTCAGATTAAAATTCCTAATAATACAAATTATTTTAAGTGGTATTAATATGAAATGGAAACTAGAAGAATAGCATTTTAAATCCTATTATCTGCCTTTATTTTAATTAATGCATGTCTATCTTATACTTTTATTGAAAAAGTTTTTTTTTAGGTTGTTGTAAATGTAGCTAACGTCAATAGAAAAGTAATTTATTTTACGATTTCTTGGTTGGTGCAGCTAGATTTTATTGAATCATAATGACAATTCCAAAAAATCTGACCCAGTCCGACTTTTTTTTTTTTCGATGGGAAAAATCATCCTATGACAACCCCGCCCTTGGGCGGAGCGGGAGATAGTGTCAGATTCTTAAACCCATCCCGTTCCTTCAAGCCTTCATACCGGGGCTCGAGCGCTCTTTCGGATAACCCTGGCCCCAGTAGGTTTCGACCCGGCTGGGCCCCTGCTGTTGCTGACAACTCCTTAATTCATTAAACCCCAAGCGAACGCCGGCGTTCGCGCACCTATTGTCTTTCTATTGTGTCTGTAATTTCCACGATTGAAAGGTTCGCGTGGGAACAGCGCGCGCTGTCGACGACTTGGGCTTGGACCGGACAGTTACCGGACGGCCGGACAGCGGGCTACCCATTGCTCACTGTCCGCAAGCCCGCGCCTACGGTGGCTGGAAATCGGGATCGGAATCCCAGCAGCGGCGAGAGCGCCGTAGCCTGATGCAGTCGGCCTCCTCCTTAGCGAGCATTACTGCTTCGCAGAAGTCGGCGATCGCCTGCCACTCCTCCTCGCTCCGGACCATGGCCTAAACCAAGGCCCGGCGTGAGAGGTCTCCGCCGCCGATCGCCCCCACGAGGGCACAGCGATGCTCCGCCCAAGCAGGGCACACCTCGACTGTGTGCTCCACCGTGTCCTCCGGGCGTTCCGCACAGTGGCGACACCCGGGCGTCACTTCTGCTTTAATCCGGAACAGGAACCTCCCGAACTTGCCATGTCCGGTGAGGACCTGTGTCATGCGGAAGGTAAGGACGCCGTGAGGTCTTTTCAGCCACGACCCAATCGGACTCATACATGAAGGATTTCGTTCCATAATTATTATTACCGAGCATAAAATGGCAATAAAATCACCCTTATTGTTGTATGGGAGCCCCACTCAAATCATTAAACCCCAAGAGAAAAGAGGTTACAGGGTGTAGGTATTGCTATAACATTTTGTTTTCATTATTTAATTAACACAATATAAATTTCCGAAGACTTCCTGCACTAGGCAAAGCCTGTCCCGCAGGAAACTTACAAGTTTTCTTTGAATATTAATATTTGATTGGAAATGTTTTTTTCTTTTTTATTCTTTTTTTTTTGTTAAATTACATAAAAGCTAAAAGTCTAAACAAAAGAAAAATTAAATATTTATTTTATTCTGTTTAGTATTTGTTGTAAAAAAAAATTTCAACTTTAACTATTTATCATTGTTCAAGAGGTAGATCATGGTGACAGAGAGATGGACAGTGGAGTCTTAGTGTCAGGGTCCCAGGGCCCCCTTGAGTATAGAACCTTAAAAAAGATCATGCTGAAAACAATAAAATTATTATTTTTTAATTCGTCGTTTTTTATTCGCGATATTTGCTTCCTGATGAATTGAATAATAATACTTTTATATTCACGATATTTGCATACGTAAATATTTATAGGACGTTTAATTTGAATCAGTTATACACATTCAAACTAGTTACTAGTTTCGGTGACAAAGAACCGGTTGGTCTAGATTATTTTGGTGACATAAGTGTTGGACCATAAAATCAAAATATTTATTGGCATAACATTGCTTTAAGTTCAAGGTTAATTTGATGTTGAAAACACATTTGACGCTTAGGGAAAATCCTTAAAAAATATAAAACAACCTACTAATGCGTCTGTCTGTTTGTGATGAACTGAATTTCATGCGATTTTAATCAATATACAGAGTGATTTATGAGAAAGGTTTATGTTATATGATATTGATTTTGCTAATAGGTTAAAAAAAAAAACACTTTTACACGAAATGAAGTTAGCCTTTGCGAACGTTCGCGCATACTACACTCTTCTCGCACACGCACGTCGCCATTTGGTTCCTAAAACACGTTACTGCGCAGCCTTCTGCGCAAGCTTCACGGCCGCCATCATTCGTGAATTGTACTGTATTTGTCAGTATTCTTGTAGCTCAAACTTAGGATTACTAAGGAACTCAACTGTGTGTCTGATTCATGTATCATCATCATTTCAGCCCAAAGACGTCCACTGTTGGACATAGGCCTAGGACCAGTCCTGTGCGTCCTGCATCTATCGGATTTTCGCGACTCTCACCTGGGGCTCAAGACGCTCAAGTCTGCTATTACAATAGTGTCAGAATGATCTATCATTGATTTCATAATTTTGACAAGTTTTGATAATCAGCTAAATAATGGCATCATTATGACTTTCTAATCGTGAACCATTGACACTCCATTGAAAGAAAAAAAAAGATTTCCTTTTATGACGTAGGCGAGCATTAAGACAGGTTTTTCCAAAATTCATCTCCTAAGGGGTTGAGACAGGGTTTTGTAAGAGAAGATTTTCCTAAAGAGATGATATCGGAGTCCAAAGTTTTAGGGAGAAACTTTGCTGCACGCGGGCAAATCCGCTGGCAGAAGCTATAGTTACCTATATCTAGTCACAGCTCGACAAAGGCCCCGGGACTCCAATCCTTCGATAGTTCCCGGTTCGAAGCATTTCTCGGCAATTCCTAAGGAAGATATCTAAGTCGTCCCGACATTTCCTTCGTGGTCTTTTTTTTTGTGGGAAAATTTCCAATGACTTTTACTGACTAAAAATCCACTCCTATAGGATCGTGGCATTTCGTACCGGGGCCGAATCTTCCTTTTAGAAACAGATCCTTGGCTCCAGTAGACTTCGACTCTGTTGGGCTCTTACGGTTTGCTGACAACTCCTTCAGGCGCGCGTGGAACGATACGCGCCGTGGACGGCGGCGGCCCGGCCCGGTAGCGGCTTTTTTTTATGGTGAGAAAAATCATCCAATAACAACCCCCGCTCTTGGGCGGAGCGGGAGATAGTGTCCGAGCTTCCCCTTCGGATAACCCTGGCCCCAGTAGGCTTCGGCCCAGCTGGGCCCCTGCTGTTGTTGACAGCTCCTTAAGGTGCGCGGGAACAGTGCTCGCCGTCGACGACTTTGGCTCGGTCCGGACAGTTTCCGGACCGTCGGACAGCGAGCTACCCATTGCTCGCCGTCCGCCCGCACATACGGTGGCCGGAAATCGGGATCGGAATTCCGGCGGCGGCTGTGGCGCTGTGAGCGCCGCCGTTGTCTGATGCGGTCGGCCTCCTCCTTCGCTAGCATTACTGCTTCGCAGAAGTCGGCGACCGCCTGCCACTCCTCCTCGCTCCGGACCATGGCCTGTACCATGGCCCGGCGCGAGAGATCGCCGCCGCCGATCGCCCTCGCGAGGGCCCGGCGATGCTTCGCTCAAGCAGGGCACACCTAAACTGTGTGCTCCACCGTGTCCTTCGGGCGTTCCGCACAGTGGCGACACCTGGGCGTCACTTCCGCACGGAGCCCGGCAGCGGCTGGGGCGTGAGGACCGTTGCCTCGCACTTCCTTCGTGGTCTGCCGCGACCCTAGCTGTCTCGCTATTACAGCTAGATCACTAATTTTAAGTTTCTGATGATGTCCTCTATACTTCGAAAAGATGATGTCAGGGTCTTAGTGCGTAATTGGAAGGATCAGAATTTGCATTTTTTTCTTTTTAGTCCCAGTTTAAATGCCACACTGTTCATTATTCTATAGTGAAAATAAATCCTAACTAATATTATAAATGTGAAAGTGTGGATGTTTGGATGTTTGTTACTTAATCATGCAAAAACGGCTGAACGGATTTGGATGAAATTTGGCATGCATATAGCCTTTGACATGAAAAAGAACATAGGCTACCTTTTATCCCGATTCCTTAAGTACTTACCTAATGGACAAAAGTTATATAATAAAAGCGAAATACCACTCACTGATTAATCACGAAATCTCAGAAACTATAACACCTACAAACTTAAAATTTCGCAGGTAGGTTCCTTATAGGGTGTAGACATCCGCTAAGAATGGATTTTCCGAAACTCCACCCCTAAGATAAAAAGGGGGTGGGAAGTTTGTATGGAGATATCGACATTTTACGCGGACGAAGCCGCTGGCAGAAGCTAGTAAATAGACAAGTTTCAAACATGGCCTAAAATCTCGAGCATAAAAAAATATGTCTTATTTTCTTTTGCGCGCTTGATGTGCCGTCAAAATATCTTACTATACGACATCTATGTATGTTTGTTTACTTATGACCGTTTTATGTATACAAATACATAAAACGTTACTATTACTCATTATACTACTCATTAACATAATATTATTGTTGACAAGCGACGAAGTAAACAGGGCCTTACCATGACGTGTTAAAATGTCAAGCGTGCGAGCGAGAAAGAAGGACGGTGCTATAGATAGATAGATAGATGTATTCTTTATTGTACACAAAAAATACAAGTTACATCAGGAACTTAAAATTAATAGGGTGTCACATGGGTGTCACAATGTGCGGTCTTATCGCTAAAAGCGATTTTTACAGACAACCTTTGGATGGATTTGACAGAGAAGGAGAAAAAAGATACGCAGGTAGTTTGTGGTGTACTACTTACATAATTATACAATACATAAACTACTAAATTACAGGGTGTAAGGGACAGCCCTCCACAAACTTTAAGGGCTTGCTCAGTAGACAAAACTGAACAACCTTTCACAAAACTTTTTTCAGGAAATGAAAACAAATTGGCCTCTCCAAACCAACTGTCCAATCAAGTTTTTAATTTTGTATGGTGAGGTTGATTTTTTTTTCGTTTCCTGAAAATGACTTGTGGAAGGTTGTTCAGTCTCGTCTACTGAGCATTTGAGCAAGCCCTTAAAGTTAGTGGACGGCTGTACCTTACACCCTGTATAGTTTCATCCGTCATTCTTTTAACAGTTCAGTTTAGGTCGTAAATGGATTGCCTTAACCGCCCTCGCCCACGGCGATTTTTGTAGCGATGCAGTAGCGCGTTTGCATCGATACAGTCGCGATGCTGTAGCGCGTTGGCATTTTTTCTATAGCGCTTGCAAACGTGCTCCATCGTCGACCACATCATCGCTTATCATCAGGTGAGATTATGGTCAAACGCGAGCCAATCAATAATAAAAAAAAACGTACGCGACAGTATCGCTACTAACGCCCGACAGCATCGCTACAAACGGGCGATAGCTTCGCTACTAACGCGCGACATTATCGTTACTAACGCGCGACAACATCGCTACAAAAAGTCGGCGTGGGCGAGAGCCCTAAGAGCTCTTGGCAGGGAGTTAGTACTTCGACCGTTGTTGGTTATTAAACTGCCGGGAGAAAGCCTCTGGTAAGGAGTGATCGTCTCACACTTGTAAAGTGTACAATAATAATTGTGTGATACGGTAAACTATTATTTAGTTAGGGCAGGTTTGTCACTTTTGGCGTTTTAATAAGTGTCGGGCGATTCCCTGTAATTTTGTTCCACGGCGAGCAATGGGTGTGTGGCAATGGGTACATTGCGCGCAGAACAGATGTTCTATGGCGACAAAAGGTTCTGGAGAGGCGTTAACGTAACGGAAGACGCAGCGTTGGAAGCTCCTACAAGGTGGACCGATAACTTAATGAATCTGATGGAAGCGAGACACACAGGACCGATCGTTGTGGCGACGCTTGGCTGAAATGATGATGATGACGATGAGCAATGGGTAGCTCGCCGTCCGATAAGGACCAGAGGCCCTGCCACGAGCTCTTAACGCGATCTGACGATCTAAACTGAACTGTTAAAGGGACGGAGCAAAGCCGAAATCGCGAAAAAAATATTAGCTGTTCAGTACATTAGGCATAAATGTACTGAACAGCTGATATTTTTTTCGCGATTTCGGCTTTGCTCCCATAATAAAAATTGTTTGTTATCATGAGCACAATTACGTGTTTAAGTATCGTACACTAATTACCAGTCACCCTATATATGGTGTATATGTATAGCTCTATCCGTCTTTCTCGCTCTCACGCTTGACCATTTTGACACGTCATGGTAAGGCTTCTCAGGGTATCCTGCGTCAGTTTGACATGATCAAAAGCGAGTACATACATGAAACAGTCTCATTTGTCACTCTAAGTAGCAATCTTCAAGCTTCAAGTGGATTTCTTCAGAGTATGTACTATAATGGTCACTTCAACACACTTATAAGTACGAGTGGTAACAGTTATACGACATAATTTTTATTATATGCAAAACCTGAATATAGCTTGTTCAGAATCAGTAACTAAATTGATTCCAATATTTTTTACACCATGTTAAATTTTTTCCCAAAAATATTTAAAAAAAAATCACAAGGTGGACACCACTGAGGCAACACAGGTCACGGCAGGTCATAACGGGTATTAGATGCCAGCAAACCGCTGCGGTGCAAAACAACCCCCAGTCACTCGGATGGCTCGGTGACCATGTATTTTTGCTGACTTAGCAAGCTTAACTTTGTGATTTTTCATGATACAGTTATGAAATGTACATAGATTCTTTACATAAAAACACTAATTACGTATTTCGGGTTTCACATATACTAAAACGTATTTATTTAGACAGTTTTTTTTTTGCACTTCATTGTCCAAAAACTTATGTTATTTAAAATTCGTTATTTCTTCGATTATGAAGTAAATGACCGCGCGGCCTGAACACCAAAAACAACTGGCTGAAAATACTATTTTTACAGCAGTAGGTAGGAAGCTTGCGTGATGGTAGCCGTTGTGTTTCGGTTTTAAGGGTTCCGTATCCAAAGAGTGAAACGGAACCCTATTACTAAGACTCCACAGTCCGTCCGTCTGTCAGTCTGTCACCAGGCTTTATCTCCCAAACCGTGATAGTTAGACAGATGAAATTTTCACAGATGATATATTATTTTTGTTGTCGCTATAACGCTAAACACCAAAAAAAAACGGAATAAAATAATTATTTATGTGCCCCACTTAATCCCATACAGCAAACGTGATTTTTTTGCCGTTTTTCTTACGGATGTTACGGAACCTTTCGTGCGTGAGTCCGACTCGCATTTGGCCGGTTTTTATTTATAAACGTAAGGTTGTTGGGCAAAATTTAGTTGATTGATGACTGTTGATTAATTCTGTTACCTACGCGTTATTTATTTAATCTTTATGAAACACAATGATAGAAGAAAGGCAAAGTGAATGCCTTAGGCGTTCTCTACCAGTTACATAATTAAGTAATACCATACAATATTAATTTAACGGATGTAATTGGCGTTTTGACTTTTAGCCGTTTTATGTGGATGTAAAATCTATATTATACGAGTACTATAATATAATAAAGAGGTAAACTTTGTTTTTTTTGTTTGTAGGAGGTAATGTCTGGAAGTACTGGTCCAATTGCGAAATTTTTTTCACCGATAGTAAGCTGCTTTATTCTTGAGTGACGTAGGCTATATTTTATGTACGCGGGCGAACCTGCGGGCAAAAGCTAGTAATGTATAAGATCATTTTGAATAAGCACAGAATTATTAATTAGTTTATACGAATAGTGGTAAGGCCATTTTTGCAGTTTTACAAAATTTACATATGCAAAAGGTAGTATTACCTAAATATATTTATGAGCGTACCGTGGCCTGGGCAAAAGCAAAATTTGGCCCAACACTGCTTTGGCCCAAATTTCGCTTTTGCCCACGCCACGGTATCGCTCGCGTACATAAAATATAGCCTGTCACTCAGGAATAAAGCACTTTTCTACCGGTGTTTACCTCTTTATAATAGTACTGAGATTGGTTGCCTAGTTTTAATTAACCAGTCTTGAATATTGTTTTAATAATTTAAATACCTAGCTTAAAACCGCTCGATTAATAAACTTTTCAGTAATTATTAATCAGAATAATTAAGAGAAATTCGTATTGCAGTAACTTAGTAATAGGTAATAGAAAGGACATCACAAATAACGGTAGGTAGGTACTGAAGATTACCAACTAAATTTGGGCTGTAAAACCAAATAATAGACCGTACCAAGAGCTCGTAATGTGATCCATTTTACGACCTAAACTGAACTGTTAAAAGGATGGAACTATATAGGGTGAATAGCTTCATACCTCTTTCTCGCACGCTTGACATTTTAACACGTCGTGATAACGCCACAGGTCCAACTTTTTACGTTTTATATTTGAAATTAGAACAATAAAAAATAGTCTCAAAAGAACTGGCAACGTGCAACAATATTTGCTCCTTGAAATTTAAAAAGAAAATTCTAAACTTCTTTTTAAAAACTATTTTAATACCTACATTGAGATTGGTGGTTTTTGTGACTGTCATGGTCTCTAAACACTGCCCACAGATAATAAAGTTTTTATCATTGTCAGAAAAATTATGTAAAACCGATTGATATGAAAGTTTCAAGAAACTTATATAGATTGCTTTTTTTATTATGTTTTATTATAGTCTGTCTAAAAAGTCAAACGACTAGAACCAAAAATTCGAAGACATTCACCAACCCGCACTGGGCCCGCGTGGTGGATTACGGCCCATTCCCTCTCCTAGAGAGGAGGCTTGAGTCCCAACAGTGAGAACATTAAAAAGGCTATGCTATGCTAGATAAAAAAAATAGAAATACTTATGACAATACACGAGTTGCTGACGAATCGGACACAATTTATGTGTCGGATACAGTGTTTAAATTAACGTTTTAATTTCAATATTTTTTTCACTGGCCATTCAAACTTCACCTCAGTGTAATTGATTACTGATTATAAATATATTATAGTCCGTAATTAAAATTAACAATGATGCTAAAAATAATTATTAAGCTTCGAAAATAAATATTAAGCTTCGAAAATAAATAGTTCATCATCAAAAACATTTTTTTTTCTCTTGACTCCTGGGACAGATTTTGGAGCGCTTCAGTTTACTGACTGGTGTTGGCCTGAGGAATAAAATGCACTAAGTGTGCATTCTGGGCAGCACTTGGTCCAACTCCCATACAAAGATTGGCAATGTCCTTTATTTATATTGTTTAGTACACTCACTTAAAAAACTGATTAAAAATATAATATAAAGATAACTCCAATACACTGACCGTATATTTAGCGTTGTTATAATTATTGTTAGACATTTCAGCCAATAGCACAAACACAAAGACACAACACAAAACACTTTTCAAACAAAGAAAAAGATTCTACGTCGCGAATAATATACGTGTTTTTTCTTCTTTAGTCAAAATTGTACTGTACAAAACGGTTTTTTTTAGGAAATATTCTAATAATATGGTAATGTGTAATTTTATTTGTCAGAGAGACTTGAATGATTTGTGAGAGTGATTTGAAATTATAAAATGTATGATAAGTACAGTCAGATGTAAAAATAAGTGGCGATTAAAAAGAGTAAAAAATAAATATTTTCTTTTTTGTACTCTAATGGTACCCGAATAACCAAATTTTTGCATTCTTGGAGTTGGATTGCCAATTTATCGAGGAAGGCTATATGAAAATGAAAGAAAGAAACAAACAAAAAAAAAAGAAAGACACAAAAAAAAGAAAGGAATATAAATGGGAAAAACAGTATACCTAATTGTTGATGAATCAAGCATCAACAGCTGAAAGGATTCAAATGAACATGGCTATCATGTCCTGGTCATGTGGTGGTGTGGCGGATATATTGTGTGTGTCTGTGGGGGTACGTTCCCCTGGGACAATATATTATGTATTCGGCTTTCTCACGGGAGTAGACGCTGGTATAAGCAACTAAATATCGAGATATTGGTTTCTAACAATCTATGTCTAAAAAATACACTTTATTTTTTTTTAGGTGGGAAATGATACAATGACTTCTCACGTTCTAGTGCGGAGCGAGAGGATGTGTCAGATTTTTACTCACTAAAACTCACTCCTATGTTCTTTCTTTGCTTTGCGTTCCAGGACTCCGAGGTTTCCTTTCAAGAAGCGAACTCATGGCCACAGTAGGCTTTTGTTGAAAGTTGAAAAAAAAAAAAACTGAGCAAGTGCAAGTCGGACTCGCGCACTGTGGGTTCCGTGCAAACTACAACAATTCCCGAATGGAGTCTCGAAAATTTTTCCGAATTGCATTTTTTTTTGTGGCTTTGGTTTTTGTATATCAATGGACTTAGGCAACAACAAATTTACTGTTTTCAGGTTTATTCCTATACCTGTGCTATAAGACCTTACTTTGTGCCAAATTTCAGGATTCTGGGTCAACGGGAAGTACCCTATGAATTTTGATCTTTGAGAGTATCAAAATATACGTTTTTTTGCGACATAAACGGCCGTATCTCTTTTATTCGTTAACTTAGAAGTTTGATTTTTTACACAAGTTGAAGGGGACCGCAGACTTGAGTATATCATTTTAATTTCAATTCGATACCTCCACGCATTCTCGAGATAAAGGATCTTGACAGACAGACAGACAGACAGACGGACGGACAACAAAGTGATTCTATAAGGGTTTCGTTTTTTCCTGTTGAGGTACGGAACCATACAAATCTAAAGTGTCTTACAGAGTGCTCACGCATTTCCGAACAACACTATGTTACGCAGCCATATCCTATAACACTAAACAGCGGATAATCACAGCAGATAATTGTAAAGAAACGAGGAAACTCACGTTTCGCTGCGTTACCGGTAACTGTTACGTGGCGTTAAGTAACTGAGCGTTACTGTAACCTGATTAATATTACTAGATATTAGTTATGAAGCGGGTTTCATTATGTAGTTGGATGGATTATTAAGAGGTTCGAGGTTTGCGCTAGAATTCGAGTTAGGTGGCTCTGAAGCGACATTTATCACGCCATTTAGGAACTAAAATTCAAAATCCTGTATAACCCTGTAACTGTGTGTGTGTCCTGTGTAATCCTGTATCCCGTGTGTCCTGTGTTTTATGTAATAAATAAATAATTACATTTTGTCAAGGTATTAGAGTTCTCCGCGCGATTATAAATCAGCTATCGGGCAGTTACCCGGACCAGACAAAATATCCTTTTCAACTGAGGTTTGCGGGAGTTTACATTCTGGTCTACATACGTCTAAAGCTCTGAGTGTAATCGTTCACTTGTGTATTTTTCTTTCCTAGCTCAGGCTACGGTATGAAGCGAGAGGGAATTGGCGAGTCAAAGATGGAGGAGAGGACATCCTCACACTTCAGGAGGACGTTTCAGGCGTCGGGAGTCGCAGACTGATTCCCAGCTACTATAGCCGCAAGCTTACACACAGCTAGGAATTGGCAACTAGTTGTCCGACCTTCCGGTAAGAACCAAGCCTGATCTGACAGTGCGTTATGTTCCAAGCGCACCGTAACACCGTACAAACAAAATGAACGTGGGTCATTAATGCCCATGAGGAGCAAATATAGCAGCATATGCTAGAAATGGAGAGACATCGCTCGACATGCCGCAGCCTTGGAGGCTAACGACGGCGGCGCGCCGCAATCCTGTTCATCAACAGCCACGACCACTCCGTCAAGAGTGCCCGACTAAGAAGAAGAATGCCGATGTTTGCTAGGGCTGTGGGATTTAGTCCCTGGACTTCTACCTAAAGCTCGGTCGCCTTTTGTAGGTTCCTGCCGAAAACGAAAAAATAAAGTCCCTTTTCGGTACACACAATTGCCTATTCCCTGTATTTTAGCAGCTATGCATCAAACGTATAACTTGTATAGTCAGTGGCAACTGGGCAGGGCACATTGCTCGCAGAACAGATGGTCGTTGGGACCGAAAGATTTTGGAGTAGCAGCCGTGTTCCGGAAGATGCAGCGTTGGAAGGCCTCCTACAAGATGGACCGATGACCTGGTAAAGGTTTGCGGGAATCCGATGGATCCGAGGATGCGAGACGCGCAGGACCGTTCATTGTGGCGAAACTTGGGGGAGGCCTGTGTCCAACAGTGGACGTCTTCGGACTGAAATGATGATGATGAATCACCACAAGCCCGGCTGCCTTTTCAAGGTAGCAGAAAACACTCCAATAAATTGTTTTAGATACGCACAATTGACTATTCCCTGCAATTTAGTATACTCGTACATCGAATTTCCTACAACTTGTCTTTAGTATTTCCAATTCATAAAGCGGCCTTGCCAAAGATGCAAATACATCATAATATTAAACGATCTATTATGTGTGAACAAACGTTGCGTGCGCCGGCGCAGTTCATAAGTCACTGGCAGCCTAGTCAATGCCGGTACAGTCAGCCGCATCGTGTGATGAAAACGTTGGGGTTTATTATTTGAATAAATTATTTTAATGGCTCTCTCGTGTCCGTTGGTCTCTCTGTAGTGTTTGTCACAATATCCTGTATGTTTGGGATTGAAAATTTTGATGTCATCATTTCAGCCGATAGACGCCCACTGGTGGACATAGGCCTCCCCCAAGTGTTCTCCAAGTTTCCTCCTAAAAACAAAAAAAAAGAACAATCTGTACCCCTTTATAATACAAGTGTAGGTGTATAGTAACAAAAACTAGTTCCTATGTTATCTATACATCTATACATATAAATAAAATTGTAGTGTCTGTTTGTAATATTGAAATAACCGCTTTTTACTACATGCATATGAATATAACATACGGTACAATTTTTGTCGGTCTGTGTGTTTGTTTCGGCTAATCTCTGAAATAGCTGGACCGATTTTGACGGGACTTTTTTTGGCAGGTAGCTAATGTAATAAGGAGTAACTTAGGCTACTTTTATTTTAGAAAAAATAAATTCAAAATCCTGTAGTCCACGCGAACGAAGTCGCGGGCACAGCTAGTCCCAAATAAAACAATTTAACATTATTAATAGCCTTGGGCTATTAACCTAACCTAACCTAATATAAAAATTGTACAGAAATAAACAAAGGAAAGTGCCCAATTATTTCTATTAATAAACTCGTGGAGGCTTCATGTATTTCTAAATAGAAATGTACAGGGCCCGTCTATGTTTAATGATGTTTAACGACTATGGGTCGTTAAACGTCGTCGATATCTAATGTATGATCGACATTTAATTGACGAACTTTTTTTTTCAAACGGAATTCGGGACAAATCATATGTATCGTCCGGGATAAGCTAATGGTTGTTGTTATTATTGATTGTGTTGGCTTTCGTATTTTTAGTACAACTCGTCTAGACCATTGTTTTATAGTCCGCCGGGGATTTTGATGTCATTTTAGGTAATTTTAGAATTTTTTTTTTGGTATACATTATTCCTAATTTTACCGCGCGCCTCAAGGAGTTGTTAGCAACAGTAGGGCCCAGCTGGGTCGAAGCTTACTGGGGCCAGGCCCAAGTTCCGAAAGCAAGGCCCCGGTATTAAAGGCAAGAAGGAACGGGGTGGGTTTTTTAGTCAGTAAGAGTCTGACACTATCTTCCGCTCCGCCCAAGGGCGGGGGATGTCATTTGGATCATTTTTACCCAACGAAAAAAAAAATCTAGCATCTATATTAAAGAGTTGTTAAATTACTGGATGCCCAATTTCGGCCTGCTTGTAGGGAATTAATACACTTCTGGACACATCTATTGGCCCACCTTGTATTTTCAGTTTCGTTTGGTCCTAGCTAAAATTTTATATTAGGTCGAGCAAAAAGTTTTTATGCAGTTTTGAACCTGGCACATTCACAATTTCATTCAATAGTCTTTTTTTGAATTTCGAACACAGAATTTAAAGAAACAAAAGACAATTTGGAGCCTGTTTGTTGATATCAAACAATCGAATACTAAGAAAACTTGGTTTTATTGGTTTACTTGGATTTAATTCTTGAAAAACTGATTGATGTCTTTGGTTTTGCAACAAACATTACTTATTCTTAACATTAAGGTGAGGTTCTATCAATAATCTATGGATACTTCACCTGAAGTCGCCGCCCAAGCTGTGGCACTTATTCAGGCCGGACACAGCCAAAGAAACGTGAGTGCTCAACTTAATTTAAGTCGATCAAACGTGAGTGCTCAACTTAATTTAAGTCGATCTGCGGTCCGAAATGTTTATCGGAGGTACCTAGAGACTGGCGGCTTTGTTCGTCGCCAAGGAAGGCCACGATCTCGGGTCACAACTGAAAGGCAGGATCGATTCATCGTGACGACCAGCTTGAGAAATCGTCACCTTACCTCCATTGAGATACAAAACCAACTTCGCGACTTCCACGGAGTATCTGTGAGCGCTCGAACTGTTCGGAGAAGGTTAAAAGAACGCGATATGGTACCACACAAGCCAGCTAATGGGCCCAAACTAACGCGAGCCCACCGAACAGCGCGCCTTCATTTCGCACGCAGTCATTTAAATTGGACACAGCAAGATTGGAGCCGTGTACTCTTTTCTGATGAGTCTAAAATTGTATTACATGGCAATGATGGAAGGAAGAAGGTCTACCGACGTAAGGGAGAACGTTTCGCACAATGCTGCTTTGAAGAGAGGGTTGCTTATGGCGGTGGCGCATGGACTGTCTGGGGCGGCGAGCGGAAAAACTCAACTTGAGGTTGTTACAGGACCACGGCTGCCAACATTAAATGCTGAAAGGTACATTCCTGAGTGCTTAGAACCTCACGTGATACCATACGCGGACTATGTGGGCCCAAATTTCCTTTTTATGCATGATAATGCAAGAGCCCATGCGGCCGGCATCGTCAGGGAATATCTTCGGGATGTGAACATCACAGTTATGGACTGGCCAGCCAGAAGCCCAGACATGAACCCCATTGAGCACATGTGGGACGAGCTAAAAAGACGTGTTAGGGCTCGTCAGCCAGTTGCCCAGACGATGCAGGAGTTGAAAACTGCCATAGAAGAGGAATGGGAGATGATCCCTCAAAATTTCATAGAGCGGTTGATAAACTCTATGCCTAATCGTATGAGAGCTGTGGTAGATGCCCATGGAGGCAACACGCGCTATTAAATTAAACCTTTATTTGATAAAACATGTTTTTTATTCAAAAATCAATTGCCTTTAACAAGGCGCATATCCGACTTGTTAGGCGTAGCTCCATGTCGTATGGTATTCTGAATTCAAATTTAAAACAATACGATCGAAAAAGATGGTAAAATGTATCAGGTTTAAAACTGCATCAACAGTTTTTGTTCAATCTAGCAATCATATTTCGGTAGGGGCCATCGAAACCTAAACTCTAAGGTGGGCCAATAGATGTGTCCAGAAGTGTATAAATATAATTAGCATTCTCATATGATGTTGTTTTGTTTTGACTTGTATTATTTTAGCAATCACTAAATGACAAGTCCTGTATATTTCGAAGGGATGTTAAGGGCCAATGTGAAAATTAACAACTTTTCAATAGAGACACTCAAAGTTTAAATTTGATAGATATATTTTTTACGAGCTTGTAAAAAAAAACTGTCAAATTTAAACCTTGAAAGCAAGAAAATGTTACAAGCTTGTAAAAATATAGGTATCAAATTAAAACTTTTAGAGCCTCCACTGAAAAGCTCTCTTTGCGTGCCGCGGTCTTCCCGTCCGATTATAATTTGGGTGTCTTCAAGGCAAGAGTGAATAGGCTCTTAATAAACTAGTGCGCCTCACCATCAACGATTGTATGTCTGCTTACCATCAGGTGGGATCGCAGTCAAGCACTAGTACATATAAATAAAAAAAATTGACAATTTGCACATTGGCCCTTATACATAGGACCTATAGATTTATTTTCAATGCTTTAGTTTTACTACTATCTTATAACTATGGTTTGTTAACAATTTTCTGTTTAAAAAAGAACCAACACAAAATTAACTATTCAAGGTTATATTCGAAGCTTAATGTAACAAACATCATCGGTTATATATCCATAATGATGGTATAATTCCATGCGAACTTTGAAACTACGTACAGTCGAAACTTAAAAATAAACATAATTATATTAAGACTTACAAAAACAAGAATCAAGCATGTACTAATTGGCTTGTATAAAAAGAAGTGTGTATTTAGTAAAATTAATAGTTTCACGGTACAGCAACATGTTAGGTTCTGAGTGTCTCAGAAAAAAACTCACTTTTGTAGATGCATAAAATAAAAACATAACAAATATATTATATACTAACTGTATCCAGCAAACTTCGTACCACTTAAGAATCAATGGAATGTAGTATAATTATTTTTCGATAGAGTTAACCGAATACGGGGTTGCTGCCCGATATTACGCCCCGCAATCTGCGTGCGTATTCCACCACGGATTATAATGAACTAGCTTTTGCCTGCGGCTTCGCCCGCGTACATAAAAGACCTTCCCTCTTTGTCCCCCTTTTCTCACTTTTTTTATAAAAAAAATAGCCTATGTCCGTCTCCAGGGTCCCAACTATCTCTGTACCAAAATTCATCAAATTCGGTTTTGCCATTTAGGCGTGAAGACGTAACAAACAAACAAACAAACAAACTCACTTTCGCTTTTATAATATTAGTATGGATACTTGTATGAAAAGGATATTTGCGGTTGTTACGCGTGCGGGGCAATCCCGCATGCGTGATAAAATCCGCACGATATTAAAAACACCCTAAGTAACAGCTAAGAACGAATTAAGTAAAGTTAATTATTATTGTTATATTTGTCCTATACTTAATTTTTTGTTTATGTGGTGTACCTACGTTAAAGAATATATAATATAGCCTACGTCACTCAGGAATAAAGCAGGTATCTATCAGTGAAAAAGTTTTAGCAATCGAACCAGTACATCCAAAGATTAGGTACCTTCTACGAACAAAGAAACATAAAAACAAAAAAAAAAAAAACAACTTTACCTCTTTAATATATTATTGTGGATAAATAAAAATAAGTTTGGCGATTCTTTGTGCTATGTCGGCAACCTTGGTTCTCCTGCGGATATCTTCATTTCTGATTCGAACACGCAAGGAAACTCCGAGCAACATCCAAGTGGCAATGGGCAGGGCACATTGCTCGCAGAACAGATGGCCGTTGGGGCCGAAATGTTCTGGAGTGGCGACCACGTACCGGTAACCGCAGCTTTGGAAGGCCTCCTACAAGGTGGACTGACGACCTGGTGAAGGTAGCGGGAATCCGATGGATGCGTGACGCACATGATCGTTCGTTGTGGCGACGCTTGGGGGAGGCCTATGTCCAACCGTGGACGTCTATCGGCTGAAATGATGATGGTGATGATGAAATAAACATAAATAAAAGCAAAAAACCAACTTAAAACTAGACAAAGTAAAGGCATTCAAATCCCAATAAAATTTGCAGCATCTACCATCTGTCGTATTATTTTGATTGCATCGTAACGTGTGGGTCATGGACTCTCATGGATAAATACAGTCGGCGCATTAATGAATCGGATCCATTGTTTCTACATATCTGATAATGGCGATAAGATTACAATGGGAACAAAAGAGGTTATTAATAGAAGATGAGACACGGAAAGGACAATGTGTGGCCATTGTCCGCACTATGGTCAATAAAAAAACACAAACTGTTTATTACATTTCCTTTAGATGTTTATAGAAATGATTGTTTTTTTTTCAACTTTTATCCACACCAGAAATGATTTACATACACAAAACAACCAGATCTGGATCATTACAACTATCTTTAGGATATACAAATATTTGTAACTCGCTCTTATCCTACCGCTTTTAGGCCCGCAATAGAATTTTTTCCGCACTAGGGCAGAAAAGTGCGCGTGCTCTCAGCCGCCACAATTTTATTTTATATTAATCGTATTAGTCAACACTCGTTTATTCATTTCTTCGTGAGTGTATTGAAAAAAGTTGTTTGATACACGTGCTTTGTCACTGCAGCCCTAACACACTCCCCTACGGTTTGTACTAATCGTGCTGTAGTACCTATTTTATTTTAAACTAGCTTATGCCCGCAGCTTCGCCCGCGTACATAAAATATATCCTATAAATAAAATAAAATAAAAATAAAAAAGCCTTTTATTTCCAGTATTTGAAGTTTACATTTCTTACAATTTATTTTAGTGTTAGTTCATGTAGTTTAATCTATGTTAGTATAATTTCCCTTTCCTTTACTTGATTGTATGTGTACCTAAATTTCTATATATTTAATCTACTGGAACCCCAAGTTGGGTGTAGGCCTCCTCCAGTGACGCCCTATATATATATCCTATGTCACTCAGAAATAAAGCAGCTTTCTATCGGTGAAAAAATTTTAGCAATCGGACCAGTACTTTCAGAGATTACCTCCTACAAAAAAAAAAACACACACTTTACCTCTTTGTTATATTAGTGTAGATAATTTTAATACCAGGTATATGACTTTTAAACGTTTAGATTTAACACCATGATATCGGTAAAATATATTGAAGTTTACAGATTTACAAATGAACTATTTTTTCTTAGTTGGGAAATCATCCAATGATATCTCCCGCCTTTTGGGCGGAGCGGGAGGACGTTGCAGACTTTTACTGACTAAACCACTCCTAGTTCCTTAGTTCTGTGTCTTTTATTCCAGGGTCGAAACTATTACAGATCACGTATCAGGATCAAAGAAAACACAGAATACTTGATTTAAATTCTGTTGTATTTAGTTTTTTAACCGGCTTCTAAAGAAAAGACGATGTTTCCAAGTCTTCTGGATAATTTTTAGGGTTCCGTACCTCAAAAGGAAAAAACGGAACCCTTATAGGATCACTTTGTTGTCTGTCCGTCAGTCAGCCTGTCTGTCAAGACCCTTTATCTCGAGAAGGCGTGGAGGTATCGAATTGAAATTAAAACCATATATGTATTGATCTGCGATCCCTTCAAGCTGTGAAAAAATCAAACTTATATTTTAACTAATAAAAAAGATATAAATAAATATACGTATATTTTGATACTCTCAAACATCGAAATTCATAGGGTAATTCGTATGGTACCCGTTGACCCAGAATCCTGAAATTTGGCACAAATCAAGATCTTATAGCACACAGATATAGGAAAAAATCTGAAAACAGTGAATTAGTTGTTTCCTAAGTCACAAAAAAAAAACGCTATTCGGAAAAATCTTCGAGAATCCATTCGGGAATTGTAGTTTGTACGGAACCCTCAGTGCGCGAGTCCCACTCGCACTTGCCCAGTTTTTATTTAGTACCTAGCTATGTAACTACTAGTTGTCCCCTGCAGTTTCACCCACGTATTTGTTAAGCTAGAACTACATTAGACCGACACACTCTTGTAACACGCCAGATTTGCACGTAGAACGAAGTCGCGTGGATCAAGTGTAGCTCTACAAGTCCAGTTTCCATATAAAATGTAAGGAGACCGACGCGCCCAGATCGGCGTGTGTAGCGCACGTGTGCGCAGTGCAGTTGCTTCGCTCCTTACGGTCCCAGCATGATTTTATTTATTTTTTATTTTATTTATTTTATAATTTACGTAAACACAAATATACAGAAGAAGATAACATAATATGAAACTTTATACAAAGGTACTGCTTATTTCACATAGAAATTTCTTCCAGCAGACCTGCGAAAGGAAAGATTAGAAGAGATGTAGACAGTAAGTAGTGTGCAGAAATACGTTAAAAAGAGTTTGTGAAAACTTAAATTAAACTAATAAATACTTATAATACACCGTATACTAAAAATAAATACATTTACATACATGATGTTATACGTCTATAGCCTTCCTAAATAAATTGCGTATTTCCTGAGATAAGCGCGTTCAAACAAGCTCTTTAGCTTTATAATATTAGGATTATGACTTAATAAATACGTCTTAAACAAGTTTTTTTTCCGTCTAATTTTTTTTTTGTTGTGATATTTTTAATAAGGTATGAGTTTTTAATAGTATTTAAATGTATGAGTATTTAAAAATATATAATTTATTATCCTAGTGATACATTATGTGATCATATCTAAAAATTGCGAGTTTTAAGGCAAACAAGTTACGGTGTAGTGGTTTTTCTAAGACTTGTATTTTTACTTATATCTTTTATTCATTTACCGATTGATGTGGAAATCAATGGAGCACGCTTATCCAGAAGTAACCTATTCTGACCCCTTTTTTGGGAATTAGTTCGCATAGGTCATCTGTTTTTTTTTCGAAAGGTGGGAAATCAACTAATGACTTCTCTCCTCGCTCTAAGGTTGAGCGAGAGGATGTGTCAAACTTTTACTGACTAAAACCACACCTACACTCCTTCCTTGCCTTTCTTTGCCTTGGGTTCCAAGACCTCGGGGTTCCCTTTCGTACTACCCCTGGCCCAGTAGGGTTCGGCCCTGCTGGGCCCCTACGGTTTGCGAACATCTCTTTGTAGCGCGCGTGGAACACTACGCGCTACTAAGTGAAAGAAGAAAATATGTTCCTTCAGTTGTATCCCAGGACCACGAGTAAGTATGTTCTCGTTATAAACATGTTTGTCTTGATTTTTCATAATGTAGATACAATCAAATTTAAAAATATTTTAGAATTTGAACGTCGTTCCAGTTAACCAATAAAAATACAGAAAATAAATAGTGTGATCATTGGATCCGCGGGTCCAAAATCGAGTGGGTCCAGTTGACCACAGACTCCTGTCGACCCATGGTCATAGTAGAATTCGGCCCTGATTAATCATTAGGGTTGCGTAGGTGTTTCCTAGAATGCTTATTCATACATCTTTCTTTCGCGTTTCGAATAATAAGGTCGCTGAAGGTCGTTCGGTCAAGGCGAAGGCTCGATAATTTTGCTATATTTAGGACCAAGTTTTAGTTTAGCTTGATTTTAGGCTCTGATATCATGATAGGACAAATTTATTATATCGGAGTTTACTAACTACGGTATACTTTCAATTTATTTATACTTCACGGTAGCACTTTGTACCTAAAGCACCTGAATGTGCTTCACCGGAGTCGAAATCAGTATAATTATAGTAATCAATACTATAATATTACAGTTGTGAAAAGAACTCTGTCTGTCTGTTACGCTTTCACGGTTTAACTAATGAACCGATTTTCATGAAATTTGGTGTGGAGTCAGCTTGGACTCTTAGGAAGGACATTGGCTTTTTTTTCTCCTGCTATGACTTCGACTTCACGTCTTCAATAAGCGACTTTTACGCCGATGGAGCCGCTAGCTGAATCTAGTCTACAATATACAAGATGCAGTTTTAAATCTGTAAAAAAAAATCAGGAGGTTATGTTAGTGATCTCTACCCGAATCAACAATAAAGTAGGTACTTCGGGTTTTTTTTCATATTTACGGAAATCGGTAATAGCGTTTCGTACGACGGAGCCTTGTAAAAGCTGTCGCAGTCACGCACACAGTGACAAGACGCGCGATAAATCTGAACGGGTCAGAATCACCCTTTGAAAATCGCTCCGTGTTGTCAACGGGTGAATCTGTTTTTGTTTGAAGAGGTTTATTAACCTTTCAATCGTAGTAATTAGAGACACAATAGTAAGACAATGGGTGCGCGAACACCGGCGTTCGCTTAGGAATGAATTAAGAGTGTTATTCTGAATAAAACTGTCTGTTTCTTACTCTGATCTTTCCCAAGAACTTCTAAACAAATTGGATCGACTTCTCAATTACTTACTGCATTCGTTTCATATTTGGCCTTTGTAAATATGATCACATTTCTTCCTTCCGTTCTCAGCTTAAATGGCTGCCTATCCGTCAGAGGAGATCCCTCAGATCCCTCTGCACGCTCTTCACCATAATGAACGATCCTTGTGCTCCAGATTATTTAAAACAATATTTTAAAGTGTTGGGCAGTTCTCATAATCTTAACCTTCGTGTATCCAAAAACATGCTTCTTCATATTCCTTCTCACCGTACCTACTGGCTTTATGTCCAATTCTTACGCTGTTTTAACCAAAAAATTCTGGAATGTGCTTCCCCTTGACATCAAAAAAGCTGAAAGTAAATTATCCTTCAAACGCAAAATTGGGAACTACTACTTGAAGTCCTCTCAACCTTAGTTCGGTCTTCGTTCAGAATTGTTATTAAGTTCTCTTAAGATTTGATATTTTTCATAGTATTTATCAGTTTATTATTTTAGCATGTATGTGTATTTTATTATTCTATATAACTTATTTTATATTTTTCAGTATGAAGTTTCTAGTAATTTATTTATTGTGCAAACCTACCACAGTGTTGTCTTTTTTAACCCAAATGTTGACTGGTAGAGAATGCCTCGTTGCATTAAGTCCGCCTATGTACCACTACTGTAATGAATGTCACACATTCATTTGTCAATTAATTTCAGATTACTGTTACTGCATAGTAATCTGCTAAAATTGACCATTGACCGATCAATGATCGATCAGTATGAATAAGCCGATTACGAACTTTTAGCAAAGTGACAATGGGATCGTGTTGGAATGAAAATTTTTTAAAAAGCAGTCTTGTCCCCTGAACGGAATCATGGAAGAAATTGTGTTTAAACTCTGTAAACCCGATTTCTCGTTATTCAAACAAAGTGTTTACTCAAGAAACTAAATGCTGTAGATGCAGAAAAGACAAGTCAAAACAATGGAAGCGTAGAAACTTTAACGAGAAACTAGGTAACGAGATGTGTGTATCTCTTATCCTTTGTTTTTATTAGTATTGTGGAAATTGCAAGGAATTGTGTGAAAGTTGGACGAAACTACTTGCTTTGATCCTGTTTCTCTGTTTCTTTAGTAAAAATAAATGGAAGTTTTGTTGTTTGTTGAAATTAAATTATTGTTAAAAAATAATTTTTTGAATGTCTAGCTTATATCTTTATGATCGCACCCACGTTAAAAGTTTTTGAAGTTTTTACAATTTTTCCGTGACATATAGAAGTCGCTAAATTGATTGATTTTTTAATTCTATTTTGATATTTTACTTAATTTTGATGTATTATTTGATTATTTTAATTTTATTTTGATAGGTATATTTTTTTAATGTATTACCTATTTTAATTTGATTCTAATGTTCGAATTCATTTCATTATTTATTTTTTACCTATGTTGCTGTGCCCTTACTGGGTCCATAAATATACCTTAGCTTTAAGCCTTTTTTTACGGTGGGAAAAATCATCCAATGGCAACTTGGGCGGATCGGGAGATAGTGTCAGACTCTTACTGACTAAACGAACCATCCTGTTCCTTCTAGCCTTCATACCGGGGCTCGAGTTCCCTTTCGGATAACCCTGGCCTCAGTAGGCTTCGACCCGGCTGGGTCCCTGCTGTTGCTGTCAACTCCTTGAGGCGCGCGGGAACAGTGCGCGCCGTCGACGACTTGGGCTTGGTCCGGACAGTTACCGGACGGCCGGACAGCGAGCTATCCATTGTTCACTGTCCGCAAGCCCGCGCCTACGGTGGCTGGAAATCGGGATCGGAATCCCGGCGGCGGCGGTGGCGACGGCGGCGAGAACGCCGTTGCCTGATGCGGTCGGCCTCCTTCTTTGCGAGCATTACTGCTTCGCAGAAGTCGGCGACCGCCTGCTACTCCTCCTCGCTCTGGACCATGGCCTCTAACAGGGCTCGGCGCAAGAGGTCTCCGCTGCCGATCGCCCCCACGAGGGCACGGCGATGCTCCATCCAAGCAGGGCACACCTCGACTGTGTGCTCCACCTTGTCCTCCGGGCGTTCCGCACAGTGGCGACACCCGGGCGTTTCTTCTGCCTGAATCCGGAACAGGTACCTCCCGAACGTGCCATGTCCGGTGAGGACCTGCGTCATGCGGAAGGTAAGGACGCCGTGAGGTCTATCCAGCCACGCCTCAAAGAGGGGGCTTACCGCCATAATTGTGGCGTGCCCATTAGCTTTAAGCCTATTGTAACATCCTTAATCACATTATGGTATGCAAATAAATAAAATGCAATGAAATTAATGGAATTAATCAAAAATTTAATAGGTAGCTAATAAATAATGATTTAATTATTCTTAGTTGTTTGTTGCTTTGTAATTCGCTGAACCGATGAGTTTATATATTTTTTGGGACCAGGAAGGTTTTATAACTATTGTTTGTAATTTTCACACAGTATATAACCGGTATTTTGATTTTGTGACTGAACACAAATAATTCATTTAGATTTAATTATGTATATGAAAAACCCAAAAAATACAATCAAGTTTTTGATGACCTCAGTGCAGTATAGATAAACACATAAATATTACTGATAATACTGAAATGGACTGGACTTTTGCAAAGCAGTAATGCTAGCAAAGGAGGAGGCCGACCGCATCAGGCAACGGCGCTCACAGCGTCCCAGCCGCCCGTCGTCGGGATTCCGATCCCGCCAACGTAGGCGCGGGCTTGCGAACGGCGAGCAACGGGTAGCTCGTTGTCCGACCGTCCGGTAACTGTCCAGACCGAGCCTAAGTCTTCGACGGCGCGCACTGTTCCACGCGCGCCTCAAGGAGTTGTCAGCAACAGCAGGGGCCCAGCTGGGTCGAAGCCTACTGGGGCCAGCCCCGAAAGGTAGCTTGGCCTCGGTATGAAAGGCAGAAGAAACGGGGTGGGTTTTTTAGTCAGTAAGAGTCTGATACTATCTCCCGCTCTGTCCAAGGGTGGGGGATGTCATTTGGATGATTTTTACGCACCAAAAAAAAAAAAAACGAGATGGCGCGATGAACTAGATAGATTCCACCAGAACTTGCAAGAGGAAGCCCAGGCGCGCGAAAGATGGAAGGAGTGGGACAGAATAGGCTAACAAAAAAAAACATTTTTTTTCAAGAAACTTTACCTTGGACCTACCAACTGAAAATCTAGTTGTGATGGGATTTTTCTGCTATCAAATTGGATCTAAGGAGCCTTAAAATATAACGTAACACCTTTGGTCATATTTATTGCTTTGTAAAAAAATAATTGTAGAGTAGTTATTTTAATCACTTGTCACTTTGTAATTTCATAATAGTTAATTAATTATACTTACCTTTGTCAATTAAAAAAGAGTTGTCCTAATGTTCTTAATCGATTTCCTAATAATACACGTGCCAGACACACGATATATAATAATACGCCACACGTTATACATATAACAAGTATATAACAAAAAAATAATTCTGATAAAAGCCGGATTGGACAAAAGCCGAATTGGACGCTGTCCGGCCTGTCCTGCCCGACAGCGTCCAATTTGGTCGCGTAATCCACCAAATAGTCTGACTGTGTCCAGCTTTATCTGGACCCCTAGCAAGTATAGCAACGATACGCGCATTAGAACGAAACTATCTGTAAGAAATGAATCAATCTCAAGAAACAAAAGAATATGTGATGACGCTTTTCTTACGTGGTAAATCATCAAATGACTTCAGTCTGCTCTAGCGGGAGCGAGAGGGAGTGTTTTTTTTTTGGTGGGTAAGCGGAGCGGGAGATATTGTCAGACTCTTACTGACTAGATAACCCTGGCCCCAGTAGGCTTCGCCCCGGCTGGGCCCTGCTGTTGCTGTCAACTCCTTGAGGTGCGCAGGAACAGTGCGCGCCGTCGACGACTCGGGCTCGGTCCTGCCGGTTACCGGACGGTCGGACGGCGATCTACCCATTGCTCGCTGTCATTGCCCGCAGGCGCGGGCTTGCGCGGTGAGATATGATGACGCCTGAAGTAGGCCTAAAGCCCAGCAGTCGACTGGTGATAATGCCCACCAAAAGTTGACTAAAATCTATAGATATACATTCATGAATGATTTGATGGAAAATCACGCTGGCAGTAAAGCTGATTACATTGGTAAACCGAGACTACCTTGAAGATTCTAGGCTTTACACGGTTATTCGTTATTGTGCTAACTATTTATACTTTTTTATCAAGGTACAAAGATGAATATTGCTGTCAGTTTGTAATGTCATGAATTAGATTTAAATAAATTTAATTTATTATACACCGCTAAATTTTGATCGATCGGGGGTCGATCCGGTACATGAAACACTATCGATTTGAACGCAACGCCGACTACTACCTACAGGTCATTGGACTCGCTCAGCTGACGTTTTCTTAAAGAAATTAATTTCGTACATGCGTAAATTAATACGAGTTTTAAAAAAAGGTACTTTATTTTTTAATTTTATCTTTACAAATCGATAGTGTTTCATGTACCGGATTGACCCTCCGCGGGATTAAAAAGATCAAAATTTAACGGTGTATATGTAGCTGTATGCATATATGTAGCTAATTTATTAAATAAGCTACATATGCAGCAGAAGTTTCTGCCATACCTTAGGCTGACTCAATGGTACAATATATTTATTTCATCCGTGTGACTGTCCCTTAACTGTTGTTTGAGCCATTTTTTCAACACTGAACCACCACCTTCATCAAGGATGTTTATAGTAGGTACTACGAGACGCCATTAATTGAGTGAAAAAAAAGCACAGTGAAAATTGCCGTAAATAGGCTAAGATTAATACCCCGGTGGTGTCCCACGGACTCCGTTTACTTACCGATCGGGCCCGCGCACATCGATGCTCGCTCTTCCCTGCCTTTAGCACATCACTTGTACAGTTGCCATAACGGAACTTGAGCACTTGCGCAGAAGTCAAATATTCGGTCTCTTTAGCGGTGCGAAGTGAGACGCGGGGGCGGGGAGTGTCAGTGATTGGCTCGCCGCGCCATTATAGACGTCACTCCTAATTCGTTCCCTGCGTTGCTGCATGTATCTAACAACGAAGACGATTGGCTCGTCAATGTATGGAATGCGCAAAGCGATCCGCACTCTGACGCCGAGCGCTCAAGAACCGTTTTGGCAACTGTATGAAGATCTTTAATGAATGTATTGGAATGCATAATCTATTATACCAAAATTAACATTTTTATGAGCGCCGAAAGTTTTCAGTGGAGTCCCAGGAACCTACCGGGTAAATTAAGAGTTAACCAGGTCGCTCGAGCCCCGGTATGAAGGCTAGAAGGAACGGGGTGGGTCTTTTAGTCAGTAAGAGTGCTCCGCCCAAGGGCGGGGGATGTCAATGCATGATTTTTAGCCCCCCTTGCCAAGTTACAACCGTTTCTATTCTATTCTCTTGTGTCGAACGCCTCGAGCTAGCCATGCCTCCGATACTATTGTTCTGACCACGTGACTGAGCGTTGAGGTGACGTCCGAACAAAGAATCGGAGGCGTGGCCAACTCGAGGCGTACGAGGTGCAGATGTCACTGAATTTAAGAGAAAAACGGGTTTATAAACTAAGTTTTTCTTGAATAGTTCTGTCATGCAGTTATTACGAAGTAATACGAACCAGTTTCCGTAAATGTGAGTAGGTTTACCTTGATGTCATAGAGTCGGCACTTAGGCAGTTAAATACAAGTCTAGATTTCAGGTCAGTGAAGGGCAAGAACATTGCCGAGGCTAGCTATGTAATCTCCGGTGTTTGCTAAGCAAAAGCATGGTCAAATTAAGGAACTGTATCTGTCTTTTTTGGGTGGGAAATAATAATTAAAACTAAATAACCAAAACTAAAAAATAATAACCAAAACTAAAAAAATAATAACCAAAACTAAAATATAATAACTAAAACTAAAATATAATAACTAAAATTAAAAAATATTAACTAAAAAGTAAAAAATTTCATTACCTTAAAAAATATAGTTTAAAAAAACTAAAAAACACGCTTTCATAGCATAACAAACTAAAAAGTGTAAAAGAATTTTCAATATAGGTAGAAAATAATAATAACGAACGAAAAATATTAATATTGTGAAAAAAGCGTGGGGTGCTCGATTTACGAAAAAAAAGCGCACAAAGCGCCCCATGCTTTTGTTAAAATAATATTGAAAAGAGTAAGTAACGGAAAACCCGATACACGAGCACTGGGTAGATTACACAAATATACAGCTTTAAAATAGAATTTTGATTTAATTGGTATGGAATTTAGAAAGTGTAAAAATATTGTGCCCATTTTTTTGAAGTGGGAAATTATTAAATAACTTCTCCCGCTCTATATTCGATAGTGTTAGACTTTTACTGACTGAAAACCACCTGTGTTCTTCTCGTTGCCCTGTGCGCTTCAGGGCCACGGTAACTCTTCTAACAATCCTGCAGATTTACCTTACCTTACCTTTAAATTCTTGCAGTCCGTACACTTGCCATCACGGATCTTGAGCGGTTGCGCAGAAGTCAAATATTCGGTCTCTTTAGTGGTGCGAAGTGAGACGCAGGGGCGGGGAGTGTCAGTGATTGGCTCGTCGCGCCATCGCGTCATAGACGTCACTCCTAATTCGTTCCCTGCGTTGCTGCATGTATCTAACAACGAAGACGATTGGCTCGCTAATGTATGGAATGCACAAAGCGATCCGCACTCTGACGCCGAGCGCTCAAGATCCGTTTTGGCAACTGTATGAAGATCTTTTTAGGGTTCCGTAGCCAAATGGCAAAAAACGGAACCCTTATAGATTCGTCATGTCTGTCTGTCTGTCTGTCTGTCTGTCTGTCTGTCTGTCTGTCTGTCTGTCTGTCTGTCCGTCTGTCCGTCCGTATGTCACAGCCACTTTTTTCCGAAACTACAAGAGCTATACTGTTGAAACTTTGTAAGTAGATGTATTTTGTGAACCGCATTAAGATTTTCACACAAAAATAGAAAAAAAGCAATAAATTTTGGGGGTCCCCATACTTAGAACTGAAACTCAAAAAATTTTTTTTCATCAAACCCATACGTGTGGGGTATCTATGGATAGGTCTTCAAAAATGATACTGAGGTTTCTAATATCATTATTTTCTAAACTGAATAGTTTGCGCGAGAGACACTTCCAAAGTGGTAAAATGTGTGTCCCCCCCCCTCTAACTTCTAAAATAAGAGAATGATAAAACTAAAAAAAATATATGATGTACATTACTATAAAAACTGCCAACGAAAATTGGTTTGAACGAAATCTAGTAAGTAGTTTTTTTTTAATGCGTCATAAATCGAAAAAAATACAGTATTATTAAAACATCGATCAAAGTTACAACACATTACAAGAACTTTTGCATTATGTTACTTGCTGCTACGGAACCCTTCATGGGCGAGTCCGACTCGCACTTGGCCGGTTTTTTCAATATAAATCCTTTTTAAAATCAATTTTACAAGTAAATGTAAAAATAACAAGTTGTACTTGTTCGCGTTTAAATTCCTTATTTTGAAGGCCAAACCGTCACTTGGCCTTAACTATTTTTAACCAAAATTGCCCTTTCATGGAAAATACTGAAAAATTAAAACAAAAGTTTGCTGCAGCGCTACATTGGCATTATGTCGTCTAACAGAACTATTAAAACATACAGCGCTAAGATAAATTTTAGAGGACACTTTTTTCATGACCAAAATGTCTTAAGCGCCATGAATTTCATGGCATTTACGCGTTTCGTTCAACATAGTGTAATGTTCAAGGTGCACAGTTGACATTACAACTGAGTGGTTGGATCAAGCCCTTGATCTTGCCGCCTAACGAAAGCCTCCTCAGATAATGTTGAGGTTCCTGGCTATTAAACCATTGGCTGACAAGACTATCGGTGCAATAGTCGCATCCAAATTACTTTTATTAGTCGTGATCTGGTTTACTATTGACCAAATCCATCTCAAAGTCACCTTCAATGCCGTAAACTTTAGCTACAACTACAAACACAGGTATTTCTATATTACGCCAAGGTTATTGCTCGCCATTTTTATATTCGTGCAGTTTATGCTGATTTTGGTAATCGATCATCAGAGTGTTGGCATTTGCAGAGCCTTGTTCGATTCTGCATGGAATTATGTTGCGACAGACGGCGAAAAAAATAACCGAGTTTTGAAAAATAAGAATAAATAATATATAGTGTTTTAAGAAAGAAAGTGAAAACTTTCATACGTTTATTCGTGCCTTACACAATCGTATAAACTAAAAATACACAATGAAAAAGAAAGAAAGGTTATAATCAGTGCGAGGCCAAAAAGGCGCCTAACTCGGCATATATTTACTTAGGTATAGATACGTGAAAGTTTGGAAAACAGCGCCATTTTTTCGTCCGGCATATGACAATGTCTCAAGACGAATGAATTAGAGTTCCTATAGCCCGAAATCAATTATCGGGGAGTTGCCCAGACCAGACAGGACAGCCGTGCCATGGTCAGAATATCCTTGGTGCGATTGTACTCTCATTTCCACATACCTCTAAATATTGAATTATGTTTTAAAGTTTCGTACTAAAACTGTTACATTAATAGTACATTATGATATAAGTGTGAAATGTTAGGGATTACCGTCGAGGCGATATTTAGACCCGAGCCGTGGCGAGGGTCTTAAGAGAGCCAAGAACGGTAATCATTAATTACTTACGTGTATCATACGACGTTTTTCAATACACTTGTGAGGAAAATAACTGTAAAACTAGTAAACTTTTGTGGCGGTAAAAATCTGTTTTCATATGGGCGCCCATTTTTTTTTTCTTTTCCTCGTGGGGGACGACGCGCGCCACCCCGATACGATAAATGTAATAAAATTATGGCGGGGGAAAGGTTGAACAAAAAGGTTTTAACTACATTACAGCACTACAAAATACCACAGTTTGGTAACAAGTGCCATTATATATCTAAGAGTCATTATATGAGCAGCTCATATAATGACGCAGCTCATATGCTGCAAGTGTTTTGAAAAAAAAATCCTCGTTTTAGTAGGTACGGAAGTCAAAAAATACAAGGTGTAAGGGACAGCCCTCCACAAACTTTAAGGGCTTGCTCAGTAGACGAAACTGAAAAACCATCTACAAAATTTTTTTTCAGGAAACGAAAAAAAAAATCGGCCTCTCCATACAAACTGTCCAATCAAGTTTATAATTTTCTATGGTGAGGCGAATTTTTTTTTTCGTTTCCTGAAAAAAATTTTTGTGGAAGGTTGTTCAGTTTCGTCTACTGAGCAAGCCCTTAAAGTTTGTGGAGGGCTGTCCCTTACACCTTGTATATGAACAAACTCTATTAACTAAGTTTAACTTTACCTTTTGTGCTCATCGTTAAACTTTGAAGGTCTTTTTTACCAAAGCAAAAACTTACGCACAACCGCTGGTAGCACGTTAACGACCGGTGTAACCGGTCGCTATGAGCTACTTACAAGATTATATAACAGGTTATATTAGCTTCCATTAAGGTCGCGCACACTTAATGCTGCTCTATTAGAGCTATCGTATCTATAAATAGCTTCGGAGGCGATATTCAGCATTTTGACTAAATCCAAGCCACGTTAAGTGAAAGTGAACCCCGGGGCCCTGGAATAAAAGCAAAGAAGGAACGTGAGTGGGTTTTATTCTCACTTTACTGCAGAAAAGTGCGCGTGCTTCTCCCCACCACAATGTTATTACATTTATCGTATCAGCGTCGACCCCCACGAGACGCCCGTCAACTCCCGTTTATTCATTTCTTCGTAAGTGCATTAAAAAAAGTCGTTTGATACACGTGCAAATTTGTTACTGTTGCCCTCAGTTCCATAACAACTCATCGAAAGAACTTTACCATTCCAAAATGTGTGCGATATGGGATTTGGTATATGTGGAATCCTGTAGGACCGCCGGCCTGAAGCTGCAGAAGCGAGCGTACGTGACACACCGCCGCGCCACGCCCCTCCTATGATGACTACCACTTCACTGCGCTCATGATTAAAAGTAGCCGATTTTGAATGAACAGTGCTCCATTGGTATAATTGCTGTAAGGCGTTCCGATGCGAGGATAAACAAATAAACAAACAAAACAAACAAACAAATAAGACACTCGGCTACAGCTTGTACGAATATATTTATAAAAACTTTTTGCACTTGTATCAAAATGTACCTACTCGTACTATTTTTCGAAGCTATAATGTATCGCCTGTTCGCCTCTGTGACATCTGTATGACTGTGTAATAAAGCCTTTAATAGCAACATGCACTTGCATTTATTACATTTAATTAAAACACAGATTTCCAAATGAGACGAAAATTCATCGTTCCACTCTCAATGAATATCATCAATTAACAATTAGTTAATTAACAGCTTGATTGCGATTATTTTTACTAATTTTTGAAAGTAATTAAAAGTTAATAAATTGGTTTGAAATTGGAATTGCATTCGTTAGTCGTGCTAGTGTAGGTTAGTAGGTCTTGACGGGGCCTGATACGGCTGACGACTCTTTTATGTTTTGTAATTGCTGAAAATCAAAATCTCTCGCTCTTGGGCGGAGCGAGAGGGTGTGTCAGACTTTTACTGACTAAAAACCCACTCCTGTTCCTTCGTTGTCTTTCATACTAATGCCGAGTTTTCCTTTCAGAAGCAGACCCTTGGCCCCAGTAGGTTTCGGCCCTCCTGGGTCTCTAAGGTTTGCTGACATCTCTTTGAGCCGCCCGTGGAACAGTATGCGGCGTCAACGACTTGGGCTCGGTCCGGACGGTACCGAACGGTCAGCCGGCGAGCTACCCATTGCTCGCCGTCCGCAAGCTCACGCCTACGGTGGCCGGACATTAGTATCGGAATCTCGGCGGCTGGGGTTTGAGGGTTGTTCCCTCGCAAGTGTACTTTCGGCCTCCTTCTTTGCTAGCATTATTGCTTCGCAGAAGGAGGCAATCGTCTGTCAAGTCGCCTGCCTTTTCTTCGGACCATGACCTGTATGAAGGCCCGGTGCGCGAGATCGTTGCCGCCGATCACCCCCACGAGGGCACGGCGGTGCTTTGCCCAAGCGGGCACACAACACAACCGTGTGCTCCATCGTGTCGTCCGGGCGGTCCACACAATGGTGACACTCGGGCGTCACCTCCGCACGAATCCGGTGCAGGAACCTCCCGAACTGACCATGTCCGGTGAGAACCTGCGTCATACCGAAGGTGAGGACCACGTGAGGACGCTGTGAGGTCTTTCTAGATAATTATGCATTGGTGTATCTAAGATAAGTTCTGAGTGTAGTGAGTATTGTACATTATTAAAGAATGTATGTACCAGAAGAACTTAAAATGGGGCACATAATATGACTTGGTACCTGCATATTTTATTAATTAAGTTCGTCATATCTAATTATGATAGGTAGCTGGTACCTTCTTATGTATTTACGAACGATCGAGACTGGGGCAACGGGAATAAACAAGAAAGTTTAGGTAATAGGTAACTAAAGTAAGTAAAAAATACTACTGAACTACCTATAGTTACCTAAACTACAATACCTAAAATAATTTAGGTACCTACTTCTAGAAATTATATCAAGTTTTTAATGAAAATCTTTTTTTTATAGCAAGCTTTTATAGCGCAGTATATCTGTATAATTAATACCCGTCAAGACGAATCATACGAGCCTAAACTCGATGGGGTTGTGTCATATAACTACCGAGTTCCTACGGCCACCTTCCGGTTCCATCATCAGATCAGCTCCATGTCATAATAATTTTGTATCAAAATTTCAGCTCAATCGGTAACCGGGAAGTGGATCAAATTTAATTTGTAAGATTTGATGACAGACAAACATTGGGACAGGTGAAACTAAATAAAAGCTTGTAAGAATCTGTTAAATTCCTATTAATTATAGATAATGTTGTGGTAAAATGTAAATTGATGTAACAGTTAACTTAATTATAAGTTTATTGCTGACTTCAATAAGGTAATGTACTCTTCTAAAACTGTGTTTACATTTTGTGTAAATATAAAAAGCACTCAGTTTAGATATCAGCGCCATCTATGTTTGCATAAGTAAAACAAAATGTTTTAAGTGGTTCTTATATATTATGCAAGATGGCGCTAGTTGTGTGATTTGAACAAGGTTTTACATTTATGAAAAACTATTTTTAATTTTTATTATTATATTCCTTATTGTATTATTTAAATCTATACTCTAATTATTATAAAAGTGTGAGTTTTCGTTTGTATAAGAGTCATTCTGAAATTAGGCACCGGACTGATTTTAAAAATTCTATCATCAGTAGAATACTTTATCATTAACATACAACAACAGGCTAGTTTTTTTTTTATTTTCATGCAGGCGAAGATGCAAGCAAAAGCTAGTAAAATATATGTACTTATCTTGGTTTGACTGCTTTCGTAGGTACAGATTGAGAAAATAAACAGTAACTTAAACAAGTTTTAAATAAATAGGTAAGTAAAATCACACTTCTAGAGACGTATTCCTGGGCTTGCGGACAACGAGCAATGGGTCGCCGTCCAGGGCCCCGGTAAGGGCCAAGCTCAAGTCGTCGACAGCGCGTAGTGTTCCACTTGCACCAGTTATATTATCCCGGGAATCTTTAAGTCAAGTGTGAATAGGATATTTCTAGGTAAGCGCGTTCCATCGTCGACCGCATCGTCGCTTTCCATCAACAATTAAAAAAAACACACTTCTAGATACGTATTCCTGGGCTTGATTGGACAACGAGCAATGTGTCGCCGTCCAGGGCCCCGGTAAGGGCCAAGCTCAAGTCGTCGACAGCGCGTAGTGTTCCACTTGCGCCAGATATACAAGGTGCAGTTTTAAAACTGCACAATATTTCAGGAGGTTGTAATAAAACTCATAAATAATCATGTAAAAATACGAAACCTGGTCAATAATCAGTAATACTTGTTATTTAATTTTTTAATTACACTAAACTAAATCGATTGATCGATGGCCGCGGGGGCGTGGCTAGGGTGTGGCGTGCGGGATGATGATTGGATGATACATTATTTATGAAACTATCGTTGCGAGTTAGTTTGTGTGAAAACGCCCTTTATTGTTCCGTGTTTGTGTGTGTGAAAAAAAGCGTGGTTATAAAAAAAAAAAAAATTACCTACTTATTTTATTATTGATTCGGGTCGAGAATCACTAACATAATTACCTCCTGAAATATTTTGCAGCTTCAAAACGACACCTTGTATTATCCCGGGAATCATTAAGTCAAGAGTTAATAGGTTACTTCTAGGTAAGCGCGTTCAATTGTCGACCGCATCGTCGCTTTCCATCAACAATTAAAAAAAATGCTAAACTGTAGGAACTCAGCAGGACCGATGCCGATCAGGGTTACGGGGAATTTGTAAAAGATAAACCGTGCTCCTAGAACGCAACGGGCAACTGAAGAAGCAAAGTTGTGCTTTTAGTCAGTATAAGTCTGACACACCCTCTCACTCCACCTCAGAGCGGGAGAAGTCATTGGATGATTTCCACGTAGATGTTCCTTAAAGGGGTAAACAGGCGTATGAGTTTAGTACCTAGACACAGTTTAAGAAAAACTCACTTTTAAAATTATACTTAACTAGCTTTTGCTCGCGGCTTCGCCCGCGTAAATAAAATATAGCCTATGTCACTTAGGAATAAAGCAGCTTTCTGTCGGTGAAAAATTTTTAGCAATCGGACCAGTACTTCCAGAGATTACCTCCTACAAACATAAAACAAAAAAAACAAACTTTACCTCTTTATTATATCAGTGTAGATATATTAGGTATTATTTTAGCCTCATAAGATCTAAGAGGCAAAACTTGGTTTGTTAAAACTTTATCTTATGTAGATTACCTTACATAATATTTTCTCTTACATGTACCTAAATTTTATTCAATAAGTAAGTACCTATTATTAAAACTTGTTTTGTTTAGGTAAAGTTCGAGTCGTTAGTTGATATACAAGAATGTTTTGAACATGTTCAAGTTTAGACAGTGTATGGATGCTGTGTTATGTACCAATTCATTAGAAAGTTTGAAAGTATACGAAGCAGGTATTGAAGATAAATTCCGCCATTTTCAAAGTTAATTTATAATCTACACAAATGTAACATTATAAACAGGTAGTTTGTTTTTTTGTTTGAAGGAGGTAATATCTGAAAGTACTGTTCCGATTGCGAAACTTTTTTCACCGACAGAAAACTGCTTTATTCCTGAGTGAAATAGGCTATATTTTATGTACGCAGGTGAATTCGCGGGCAAAAGCTAGTAATTTATAATTATGCTGGTGTCCTACCCAGCTATGGGTAGGACACCAGGGCCTCAAGTCTGCTATTACAATAGTGTCAGAATGGTCTGTCATTGATGTCATAATTGTCGATTTTGACAAGTTTGGTAATCTACTAATATAATGGCGTCATTATGACTTTCCAATGAATGATAATCTCGTACATATTGACAAATGAATATTTGACGTTTGCGGTAATCTGCTAAAACTTTGACAGTTTATTTGATCAGTGTTTTACCATTAGAACGTTATTGTGCAGTTATTGGTTTTAATACGCTCGAAATTATCATTCTACCACAATTCTATTACAAGACCAGTGACCGATCAATGATCGATCATTATGAATGAGCAGATTACAAACTTTTAGCAAAATGACAATTGGATCGTGTTGGAATGACGAATTTATAAAAATAGCAGACGGCCGCACGGGTGTTAGCAATCTATGAATTTTTCGGTTTTATTGTGTGTGCTATAACGATGGTTATAACTGTGTATTATAAACAACTGAACTTTCTTTATGGATCACTCTGTCCTTTGTTTTGCTTTAACGAAAACTTTAATTGGCGGATAGCAAATAACAATAAAAGAATAATCATCGTTATAATGTACCCACTGTTGGAACTCAGGCCTCTACTCTAGGAAAGGGAATGGGACATAATCCACCACTCGGGCCCAGTGCGGTTTGGTGGATGTCACATATCTTCGGATTTTTGGTTCTAGGACATACCGGTTTCACGATGTTTTCCTTCACCGTTTTGAGAGCAGTGGTAATGAAATAAATTACACAAAGTATTGCACCTGGCTGGGTTTCAACACGTAAGTCAACACGAAGAAGACGAGAGTGTGAGGGACAGGTCAATGGACTGGTTCCACATGGCTCCAAATTTCATTCAAATCTATTCAACCGTATGAGCGAGAAGGAGTAACAAACTCACCCACACACACATACTGGTACCTAACCTAGAGCTTGCGGACAGTGAGCAATGGGTAGCTCGCGGTCCAACCTTCCGGTAACTGTCCGGACCAAGCCCAAGTCGTCGACGGCGCGCACTGTTCCCGCGCGCCTCAAGGAGTTGTCAGCAACAGCAGGGGCCCAGCTGGGTCGAAGCCTACTGGGGCCAGGGTTATCCGAAAGGGAACTCGAGCCCCGGTATGAAGGCTTGAAGGAACGGGGTGGGTTTTTTAGTCAGTAAGAGTCTGACACTATCTCCCGCTCCGCCGAAGAGCGAGGGTTGTCATTGGATGATTTTCCCAACCAAAAAAAAACATACCTACCTAAAAACTTTCATCTATATACTATTAGTATGATAAATTGTAGGCTTACGCACTGGAAAATGGTTATCCATATAAACTAGATGGTTGTTTATGTTGTACTGATGAGATAAATACTTATTTGATAAAGTGGCAACAGTGTCTTGCAAACTAGACCACTACAAACTCTCATCATCACCATCATTATCATCAGCCTTTTTTTTAATGTTCCCACTGCTGGGACTCAGGACTCCTCTCTAGGAAACCGAATGGGCCGTAATCCACCACGCAGGCCCAGGGCGTGTTGGTCAATATCACATATCTTCGAACTTTTGGTTCTAAGACATGCCGGTTTCCTCATGAAAACCTACAACGTCTATATGCAGATAAATGTGTTCGGTTATTTTCTAAATGAACCGTTCTTGTGGCTGTAATAGTTAATACTTGCTGATCCACCAGTCTGCTATAAGATTCTATAGATTTCTCCCAATTTCAATAGAATAACGTCCTTTGTCTGTCCTGTGCCTGTTAAAGATATTCAAAAAAAGGAAATAGTTTACTTAAAGAAAATAACAATAAATTTTAATCTTTTAAAAATAAAGCAGTTCATCAAAGTTCATCCCTAGTTTCATTAACAATGTTCACCACCATATCACCACCTATTGGTTCATTTTCAACGAGCCATTCAAGATCACTAGCATCTAAGTCAAAAACTTCTTCTTCATCATTTTCATCGAACCAATCTAGACCACTTGCTTCAAAAACAAATACTTCTTCCTCTTGGCTTGCTTCATCTTCAACAACTCCTTCATCTTCCTTTGATTCATCACTAACTGCACCATTTACTTCATTTCCTTCATCACTGACGACTCCATTGATCGACATCTTGGAATACTTCTCAAGAAACTTATCCCAGAACTTCTTCCTCTCTCCAAGAGGGTTGGTCTTCATTTTAAGCTGCTTCGAGATGTGCAGGTAGTCGGTGTCAGAGTCTTTGGTTATTGGTTTCCACGTGAAGTCTTTTAGGACGTCATCATCTTTCAAAGGTGTGGGGTTTCTGAAATGGGAATGGTAGGTTCGACTAGTATTCAACAGCAGAAGTCATTGTAATAATTTGTATCATTTGTTAACTACTATGTAATTTGAAATATCTGTATATGACTTTGAAGAATCTCTTACCAATAAACTACTATGAGTTATGACTATGACTATTCAATCAATCAATCAATCAAATCATTTATTTGCTAGAATATGGTACATAAGGTGTTACAGTAAATTTGTTTCAGCATATCCTGCCATAACATGGCGTGCAAATATATTCACAGTCAGTGTCGTCAATTAATCTAATTTGAATCTAACTTGCACATTACAGGTTCTATTGACTTGTCTTCTAGATATTCTTTAAGAGTATAATATTTTTTAAATAGTAACAGATTGAAAAGTATTTTTTTAAACATTGTCAATGGTAGATCTTGTAAACTATTTGGTAAGTGATTGTAAATAATGATCGACATGCAGTATACATTTTTTTTAAACAATTTTAGCCTGCTTGGTGGCAGTCGAAGTCTGTCTTTATGTCGTGTTCGGCTATTTGGCCTGTCAGTATTCGTTTCGAATAAATTATAGTTTTTCTTGACAAAAACACATATTTCAAAAATATATAAACAGGGCAAAGGTAAAACTTTAAGTTTTTGAAATAGTGGTTTACAGCTGTCTAAAAAGTGAGCTCCACAAATGGCACGAATACATTTTTTTTGAGCTTTAAAAACTCTGTCAAAATCGACTGAGTTACCCCATATTATAATACCGTATCTTAGTACGGATGATACAAAACCATGGTAAGCCAGCATTGCAGTATCATGGTTTACCGTTTGTCTAATTCTTTTTAAGACATATATAAAACGATCTATTTTTGTAAGAATTTTATCTACATGTGCTTTCCAGTTGCAATTTTTGTCGATTGTTATACTTAAAAATACACAATTATCAATAGTTGTCAAGTGAGAATTTTTATATTGAATGTCAAGTTTATTTATGTTAGAATTGTATGTCTGAAATTGTATGATGTTGGTTTTAGTCATATTTATTTTTAAATTTGTTTTTTTCAAGCCTATTGATTGCATTATCCAAAGCTTGGACGATTTCATTTTCTAAATTTTTTTCAGTGTCACTCTTAAGCATTATTGTCGTGTAATCAGCAAATAATATGCAATCTTTGCCTATTGCCTCTAGAATATCGTTGATGTAAACTAGAAAGAGTGGCGGGGATAAGATACCTCCTTGTGGGGTGCCATAGTTATTTTGCTTATATTCTGACCTGTAGGTTTTTTTTTCATTTTGAGTTGTTTTTGTTACTTCCACGCATTGTACTCTTTCAGAAAGATAACTTTTGATCCAGTCGTTGGCCTTACCGCGGATTCCATAATGTTCAAGCTTTGAGAGTAGTGTTTTATGGCAAACAAAATCAAAGGCTTTTGTCATATCTAAAAACACGCAACTTATCTTTGATTTTTGATTAAGACTTTCCGTTATGTATTTTACTAGCGTAAAACATGCTAAAGTAGTGGAACTGCCTTTCCTAAAACCAAATTGATCTTTTTTAAGAATATCACATCCTGTTAAGAAGTTTTCTATTTAGTTAAGTTAAGTGTGAAGTTTTCTAGTTTTATTGTATGTGAATTACTAATTTATTATGTACATCAAAATCTTCACGCTCTACGACCCCGATTTCCAGCTACCTTAGGCGTGGATTTGCGGATGTCGAGCAATGGGCAGCTTGCGTCCGACCGTTAGAACAGTAGGGCTCCAATAGTATTCCACGCGCACCTCAAAGAGGTGTCTACAAGAACGAAGGGGCATAGCAGGGCCGAATCCGAAGAGTCTGACACGCCTTATCATTATACCCTAAAGCAGGAACAGTCATTGTATGATTTCTCACCAAAAAAGAAAGGAAAATTCCTTTTGTTGCTCTTTGCGTTCTAGGGCCGCGTTCACTCTTACGAACAAACCCGCGGCGCAGTTCTAGCAGGCATAGGCTCTAGTGAGCTTTGTTCATTTTGCTGACATCTCTTTGAGGCATCAAGTTCCAATGACTTAGTGGTTCTAAGTCAAGTTTGTTTATTAATATTATTTTTTTTCCTTCAAATAATTTCCTAAATCAACGTCTCCATGTTTTGTTAGTAGTATCTTGACAGCGTTAAGGTACATTTTAGATGAATATTATAGATAGGATGCGAATGCCGATGCGGATTATTAGAGAGCCTAATCAAACATACCTTGTTTTGGCGAAGTTGCTCCAAAGGCGGACCATCCTCTTCATCACTTTAATCTCATTCTGCACACTAGGCAGGTTCAGAATTTGATCGTAACTCTTTTTGATACGAGAGCATACATGCAAGTAACACAATTCATCAACAGCTGTGGCTCCGTGGTGTCCCATACTAGACCTGGCCCTGGTCATCATAAACTGGCTGTTCTCGTTCCATTGTCCTCTGAAGTCAAACACATAGTAGAAAACGTCAGATGACAGGTCACCCGCTAACTTACGAGCAGCTAAATCCACAGCATAGATCTTTAAGACATCTCCCAAGTACACAGCATATTCCAGAATATTTCCATAATGAAGCGATTTATCCTCCAAATAAAAGTTCACAATATCTTTCCCAGCTTCGTTGTATTTAGGGCCTCCATGTATGAATCTAAAGTTTGTTCTTATCGGAAGCATTACTATGTTCTTTTCTATACTATCAGTCACAAGGTTTGGTTCATATATTAAATGAGGCACAGTGTCTAGACCTTCTCGAGAATTGAAACCAATTATAACGGGAACGTCATTGACTATTTTCCCTTCTTCTGGTAATGTTGTAAGAACTGCGTCCTCGATGTCATCTTCAATGGTCGGTGCGAAAGGAAATGTACTTATCTGATATTTGTCTATCCATTCAGTATCTATAGTGTCAATTTCAGCGAGTAGAATTTTTTCAGCATCCAACTTCTGCAGTTCTTTCAACAATTCTTTGCTATCAGCAGCTGTTATGTTCAAGGCTCCTCCGAGTTGGAATGCTTTCTTCTTAAGATCCTTAGAGAAATACATGGCTTCCAAGGCTGTTCCACTTTGAAGAATTGCTCCAGAAAAAAGACCCTTAGCTTTCTCTGAATAAAGTAGTAATTCAGCTAGTGCAGCTCCACCACGGCTTCCCATCAGTGTTACTCTTGTAGGATCACCACCGAAATGTTCTATGTTTTCTTTAATCCATTGTAGGCCTAGTATAAAATCTCTTAAGCCATTATTGCCTTTAATAACACCGTCTTCAGTGGTCAAATATCCGAGAATGGCAAGTCGATGACTGATAGTGGCGACTACAACACCTTCTTCAACCAAGAAGTCCGGAGAATACGTCTTGGTGCCATTAAACCAGGTTCTGAATTGATCATTGTAGTCAAAGACTATGACAGGGGCGTTTCCTTTGACATCAGGTGTGAAGATGCTCACATAGAGGCAATCTTCAGAGCCAGATATTCCGAAAGGCTCATTGTTTCGCATAGCAGAGCTGAATTGCATGCATGTTGGCTTGTTCTTAAAGGTTTCTAGGTTGTCATTCCAGCCTTTGTGCGGTTTTGGAGGCTGAAATTATAATACAGAATTCTCATATACGATATTAGAGCTAAATATTTTTATAGTTGTCGTGCTTAAATTAGTGCGTGCTTATTGTCGTGTGCAGCTATATGTGCAGGCATCATCATATCGTTAACGGTATTCCGACATGTATGTCAAAGTTGGATATGCAAGTCACATGAAGGCACTCAGAACATTATATTTGCGCCGAAATCAATATTATGTGACTTGAAAGTTTGAACTGCATTTCCATTAAATAATATTTAAGTAGGTTAAAAATGAATTCAAGAAAGACTCTTTCATCAATTAAGAACAACTTACGAAATCTTTTTCCACCGAAAACAATTAAATCCGTTTCCCTTGTACAAACCTCAAGGCTTTACCTTTTTATTTTCCATTCTAACAATAAATCTAAGGGAATCGTTTAAATATTTAAAGGTTTTGGGTGTTACAGGTTCGGTTACCCTGAATACTTCGCTAATATTACCGGTTTGCAGCCTTACCTGAAATCTTAATACTCCAGTGGGAGGTTCCGCATAAGGTATACCCTTAAATGTATAAATATCTTGCTTATTAAGTATTGTCTTTTCAACTTTACCTATAACTGCACCTTGTTTTAAACTAACTTCAATAGTATTATCACAAAAACACTGTTCTATTACAAAAATTGTTAGCAAAAATAACGTCTTCATTTTTTATTGATTGAATTTTATATTTTTATCAATTTTATTGTTGTGAGTATTAAATCAACACATTGTGATACCGACTAGTTTACTAAGACTGCAGATAACAAAGGTGTACGTGTTCTTTGCATTATCTTTTGTAGATAATTAATTATCCAAAATACATATAATTTATCTGGGATTTCTTAATATTTGGTTTAAACGATTATAAGGTTTTTGTTCAATATAGTCGACTGTGTTATAAGTCCGCCATATTTTTTATCATGTTTTCGATCTAAAATAAAATGCCTCGCAGTGTGTCATTCTAGGTTAATATGATTATGAAATATCTCTTCTGTAAAAACCGTTTTCTATACGTTTACTCGAAAACCCGCTTCTATCCCTGCCGCTTTTAGGCACGCAGTTTATTGTTTTCTGTACTAGTGTGGATAAGTGCGCGAGTTCACCCCTGCCACAATTTACTTACTGTATTTATCGTATCGGGCTGGTTGCTAATCAGTCCCCACGAGTAGCTGGTCAACCCCTGTTTATTTATTTATTCGTAAGTGTATTGAAAAACAACGTTTGATACATGTGGAAATTTGTCACTGCAGCACTCGGCTCCATATCACTTTCAGAATTCCGTCACTAGTATCAAAATGTACTATTTTTCAACTCCAGAATATAACGTGGCCAAGAATACAGAGATAGGCGAGAAGCGAAAATTTGTTTATAGCACACCTACCCACTTACTACACCTTACTACTACTACTACTACTACACCTTACTTATTATTATTAGCTCTTATTGTCCCACCGCTGGGCAAAGGCCTCCCTCCATTCATTCCAATGATCATGATTCTTCGCTTCCTTTTTCCATTGCCCAAGGAAGACATCCAGGTCGTCCCGCCATCTCCTTCGAGGTCTAAAGGCAACGAAGGAACAGGAGTGTGTTTTTAGTCAGTAAAAGTCTGCCACTACCTCCCGCTGAGATGTCAACGAATGATTTTCTCACCTACAAAAAAAATCTCTTTCGAGATCTATCGCGGCCCCTTCTCCCTGTGTTTGGGCACCAATCCAGCGTTGGAAGGGCCACTATTATTATTATATGACCTAAAGAAAACTAATAAAACGACAATTCACTTAAAAATAATATAATTTATTTTCAACACTATTTACAATCATTAATAAACTATTATAGTTCATCTTTCACATCCTTGACGACTCCATCGATTGCCTTAGCCTTGTACTTGGCGAGAAAGTCATCCCAGAACTGGATCCTGTCTTCATGGAGCTTCTGCTTCATCTGCAGCTCGTCGCTGATGACCAGGCAGTCTTTGTTCTCTTTGGTAGCTGGGGTCCAGGTGAAGTCACTACCTTCAGGTGTGGGATTACTGAAAATGGACCAAATAAATAAGTTGTTTTTAAAAAGAAGGAGGTTCTATGTTCGGCTGAATGTATTTTTGTTTTTATGTATGTTCATCGATATCTCGGTCAATTGTGGACCGATTTGGAAAATTATTTTTTTGATGAGAAGAGACAAAACATATTATAAACACCGACTTTCAAAATTAAAGTTATTTTGAACTTTTTGGTGTTTTTTATTACATTGAAGTCGGTTGAATTTTTTTGTTTTTAAAAACTTTTTTATTTTTAATAGACTAGTAGATTTACTATTTCTGGAGAGTTGGAATCTGATGATGTACTCGTACTGCCGCGGCGGCAGTACGAGTATGTGTGTATTTAATTCATCCGGATAGAGCCCCGCTGACTTTTAAATCTATTTTCTTTGCGAAATATTGATTGATTTACATAATCTATGTACATTCAGGAGAACACTTAACCAGCTATTTTTTTCTGTAAACATTATTATAAAGACCAAAGCCGTTTGAAAGGAGTAGGGAAAACAAGCGAAAACATATTGTGATGTAATTTTTTTTTTGACCAAAGTATTAATCGCATGAAAAAAACATTTGTTGATTATGTTGTAAATAAACTTATATATTTTTTTCAAATCTATTAATCTAGCCGTTACCGAGGAGTAGGCTCCATACGGTGGACGCCATCATGCGCGTGCGAGCCCTCACGACGGGGGCTGCGGTGTCCCGGGGCAGGTGTGTCGTGGCAGTGTCCTTGGACATTGCCAACGCCTTCAACTCCCTGCCCTGGAGTACGATCCGGAGGGCACTCCGGTACCACCGGGTGCCCGAATACCTCTGTCGAGTGGTCGAGGCCTATCTGTCGGATAGGTTTATAGTCTACCCCGGTCACCAGGGAGACTGGAAACGTCGAGAGATGTCGTGCGGTGTTCCGCAGGGGTCGGTACTAGGGCCACCCTTGTGGAACATCGGGTACGACTACGTGCTGCGCGGCGACTTCCCTGACGGGGTCAGCGTGGTTTGCTACGCAGACGACACGCTGGTTCTAGCGCAGGGAGAGTCGTACCAGGCGGCGGTCGCTCTAGCGACACGCGAGGTTGCGATGGTCGTTGACAGGATCCAGGAGTTGGGACTCGAGGTGGCGCTTCACAAATCCGAGGCGATGTGTTTCCACGGTCGCCAGTCTCGGAACGCGCCGCCATTGAGTTCCCAACTAACGGTAGGAGGAGTTCACATCGGTGTCGGGTCGACGATGAAGTACCTGCGACTCGTCCTCGACAGCCGGTGGAATTTCGTGGAGCACTTCCGACGTCTGGCTCCCAAACTCAACCGGGCTGGGGCTGCGCTCAAGCGGCTCCTGCCCAACCTTGGGGGTCCAGACGCCTCCTGCCGGAGGCTCTACGCGGGGATCGTTCGGTCCATGGCCCTCTACGGGGCGCCGGTGTGGGCGCCGTCGCTGAAAAAGCGACCGGCGGCCATACTAAACGCCTGCCAGAGGGTCATGGCGATAAGGATGGTGCGGGGATACTGCACGGTCTCCCGCGAAGCAGCGAGCCTTCTGGCTGGCCTACCACCGTGGGATCTGGAGGCAACAGTCCTTGCACACATGCACGATATGCGCGTGGAGATACAACGCCGGGGTGAAAGTCCGCTGCCGCGACAGGTCACGGCATGGCGGGCAGAGCTCCGGCGGGATCTTATGGTGAAATGGCGTCAACGACTATCGCAACCCAGTGCTGGGCACGCCACAATCGTGGCGGTAAGTCCCCTCTTTGAGGCGTGGCTGGAAAGACCTCACGGCGTCCTTACCTTCCGCATGACGCAGGTACTCACCGGACATGGTTCGTTCGGGAGTTTCCTGCACCGGATTCGTGCGGAAGTGACGCCCGGGTGTCGCCACTGTGTGGAATGCCCGGAGGACACGGTGGAGCACACAGTCGAGGTGTGCCCTGCTTGGGCGGAGCATCGCCGTGCCCTTGTGGGGGCGATCGGCGGCGGAGACCTCTCGCGCCGGGCCTTGGTTGAGGCCATGGTCCGGAGCGAGGAGGAGTGGCAGGCGGTCGCCGACTTCTGCGAAGCAGTAATGCTCGCAAAGGAGGAGGCTGAACGCATCAGGCAACGGCGTTATCGCCGCCATCGCTGCCGCCGCCGCCGGGATTCTGATCCCGATTTCCGGCCACCGTAGGCGCGGGCTTGCGGACAGTGAGCAATGGGTAGCTCGCTGTCCGGCCGTCCGGTAACTGTCCGGACCAAGCCCAAGGCGTCGACGGCGCGCACTGTTCCCGCGCGCCTCAAGGAGTTGTCAGCAACAGCAGGGACCCAGCCGGGTCGAAGCCTACTGGGGCCAGGGTTATCCGAAAGGGCGCTCGAGCCCCGGTATGAAGGCTAGAAGGAACGGGGTGGGTCTTTTAGTCAGTAAGAGTCTGACACTATCTCCCGCTCCACCCAAGGGCAGGGGATGTCAATGCATGATTTTTTCCCACCATAAAAAAAAAAAAAAAAAAAAAAGGAGTAGGCTCCAGAAAGTTGCCGTTTTATAGCACTGCGCCTTAAATCTTTTATGTCTTTGATGATGAATTTAAAATTAATTAGGATGTAAACTTTTCAAAGTATTTAATCTGGCAATATATAATAATAAACATATCTATTTTTACTGCCAAAAAGCTTCATATGTATGTATTTATGTACATCTATTATTAGATATTTATTTTATTCACGATTGTTAGGTATTGTCACACCAAGGACATCCCCAGTTCATGTCAGGACAGTTACTGTCCTTTCCACGTATACTTATTATAAATAAATATATTTTTAGCAAGTATTTGAAACTAAAGCAATCCATATTCAAAGTAAAAATAAAGAAAACACTCATAAAAGTTTACTCTAGTTATCATTATAAATAAGGACCGTAATAGATATTAAAGCAATATCTGTTTTTGTTTTTAAACTTACCCAGATTTGGCAAAGTTGGTCCATAACTTAACCATGTTTTTAATAACTTTCAGTTCTTCGGAGTCTTCATCTTCCAAAACTTTTTTATAAAGCTTTTTAATTGGTTTGCACACGAAGAGATAGCAAAGTTCATCCCCTGTAGCGGCTCCCCACGCCCCCTCTATCGTCAAAGCATCCTTTAGAACTTCATTCTTCCTCATATTTAGTTCTCCACTATAGTCAAATGTGTAATAATAAATAGGCGAACTAGACTCATTCACATACTTCCTAACTGCATAATCGATAGGGTAAAAATTTAGCAGATCAGCCGTATAAGTCAGATATTCTCCAGGCTTACTTACTTTTACATAACCTTCATCGAAATAAAATGCTTTTATTTCATCGATAGCACTAAAGTAGGCGTTTGAGTTTAGTTCGAAGTGGAAACCGACTCTAATAGGAAAAACCATTAGAAAATCTCTGTCGGCGAATGTTAGATATTGGGGCTTCCGAAGAAGACGTTCATTAAATCCGATGCCTTCTCTAGAATTGTAACCGATCATGACTGGAATATCGATATCAATCGGGCCGTCATCGGGTCGACTGGTGATGATTGCATCAGGGTGATCTGGCTCAACCACAGGTCCAAAGGGTACAGTTGCCATCTGTGTTTTTCCAGTTTCATCAGCGTCTACCGATATTGAATCATGTGTAACGATATCTATTGAAGATAGATGTGACAACTCAGCCAGTAAATTGTCACTAGTTACCGCTGATTTCTCAAGTACTTTGGCTAATGCTGTCGCCTTTTCTTTCGGGTTTAATGGCATATAAACGGTATTCCATGCAGTACCACTCTGCAGTATAGCATTACTGAACAATCCTTTAGCTTTTTTCGAATGAAGCAAAAGTTCTACAAGAGCTGCTCCTCCATTCACTCCCATTAATGTGACCCTATTAGGATCTCCACCAAACTTATCCACGTTTTGTTTTAGCCATTTCAGAGCCATTATTACATCTCTGATTCCATTATTTCCTGGTAGTTTTTCGTCATTAAAAGCTAAGAAGCCTATTGACCCAAGTCTGTGATTGACTGAGACTAGTATTACATCTTCTTTTACAATGAAGTCTGGACCAAAGTCCCTAGATGCGTTGTGTGAAATCTTGAAATGTTCATTGTTTATGTGCACTATGACAGGCATGTTAAGTTCTTCATTATTTGGTAGTTTTGGAGTGTAAATGCTTAGGGTAAGACAATCATCTTGACCGCTGAATCCATATCTTTTTATAGTCCTCATGGGGAGATTCATTTGAGAACAAGGTTTTCTTTCTTTTTTGGCTTCTAGAACGTCCGTCCATCCTTCATGTGGTTGTGGAGCCTGGAATATAAAAGAATAGGATAGAATAGAAAAAAACCTATTAGCTTTTTCCAAATTATGGCTTCCATTCTAGCTGGATGGAGTCGAAAAATGATATCACTGTCTATCTTTTCGTTTTCTTGCTCTGTGTCAAGCGAGAAGAGTATCACACTTTTACTGATTAAACCTACTAATGTTCTAACAGTTACCCTTAACTGTTTCGAAGAATCCCGTAACCCAGCACTGCCTGTCTAGTTTGTGTTTTGTAATCCATACAGATATTGAAAATAAGAGAGTGTTTAAAATGTTTGCTGACTATGTTAGTTCCCGGCTAGATATTCTATGCTAGAAACTATGGGAACGAGCTAAGTTTCGATGTCAATATCGGAAAATAAAAGTGCGAGACTAGCCGGCAGACCGCTGCCGTCACTGAATACTATTATAACTTGGTGGCAGACACCGTCCTAACTTTTAATATATACGAGTATAGTCGGATAGATGCAGATATGGGATTGTTAATACTGTACGGGGACTTTGATTCATATAGTGTTACAACTTCTCTCATGGTTCATGTACATATAGTGCCCTAAGTGGGATAACCCGGGGACTTGATAAGCCATTTTAATCATTATCACACTGTCATTAAAGATAAAAATTCTTTGTGGCAGCATTTCGATAAATCATGTTAGCCTAGTGTGAGGGTAGATTAATAAAAAAACTATGGCACATCAGTCACACAAGTTAACTGTCTATGTGTGTCTATGCTTAATAGCTAATTTCGAGATTCTTAACAACTGTTTGTAATTGTGCGATCATATTGCGTCTAGCATAACAACTAACGTTAAATTTCAATACGGACAGTAAGAATCCATTTGGTCCAATGGTAACAGGAGCGACACGATACGCACATGTCGTTCAAAACTCATTTAATGAATCTATCTTTTTGTTTTCCATCTTTTGTATTTTAGTTATCTTTTTTTACTTTTCTTCAGTGAACTAAGTCGAGAAATGTCTTTTCAAATTGAAAAGTTAGTATAGAAATGAAACAAAGTCATTGCAAGTAAATAAAATGATTATTATTTCATTGTATATTCAATATAATTAGGTATATAATATTTTCCCAAGATAGATAGATAAAGTAAGCAAAAAAAAAAATTAAAATATTTTAAACAGATAAAGAAAAAAATAAATAAAAATAAGTCAAAACTAAAATACATTTTATTTAATATCATAATTAAACTTGAACTTTTACAAACATTTTAAAAACAGATATGCATATAATAGTAATGACTACTTATTATGCAATTTTGATTCATATGCTGTAGGACTTAAAGTTTATTATTTTGTATTTTACAATAAAGTGACTACAGATAGCTTATTTCGATCGTTATATCTAATAACACATGGTCTAGTGGTCTAATCGTCAGACTTCGACGATTTATGGCATGAGTTCAAATCCTGCCTAGCCGAGATGTCGTTTTGCTTTCAATTTGGAACTTTTTCAAAGCAATAAAGTAAAAATCATAAAACACGAATATATTCTTCAAACAGAGGAATACTTTAGGCTCACTTGTAATAAGTGGGTAAGTCAAGATAAATATGCGTATTCATAATAAAACTGGTATTAAGAAATGTTACGTTGAGGGTAGAAAAATAATAAAAATGAGCCGTTCTAATAAAGCAAAAGTCAGTCGAAGCTCAATTGCAGTGACGAACGTTTTTTACCTTGCCTTATAAATTGCGAATAACCACATCTTTTTTAATTTTTATTTTTTTTATATTGTTTTATTATGTCTCAATTAAGTGATTATTTGAAATATAAAATAATCTATTTACATGAGGAGAATGTTGGCATCAGAGAGATTTCTAGAAGACTTAATATAGCAGTAAGTGTATATTTTATACTTCTCTTTTGAACCTAGATATTCCTTATGCTATAACGTAAGCAAGCATATTTTTAATTATACTTACAGAAAATAATTCCTGTTTAAATTCTTAGTTTCAGAGAAATACAGTCAGGTTATGGTTACGACGGTTTGAAGAAACAGGAAACGTTCAAAAGGATCGTTTCGGACCAAAACCTGTTATGTTTACTCCCGCATCGGAACGGCACCAAGCGATTGTTAGCAAACATGTAGAAAATCCTTTTACATCCACTCGGTCGACAGCAGTGCAGTATAATATTTCAATGAAAACGGTTAGAAAACATCTGCACGCCGCTGGACTGAAGCAATATAAGCCAGCACGCAAAAAATCAGTTAACAGCAGCTCATCGGCAGGCAAGAGTCCGCTTTGCCCAAGAATACCTGGATTTTAATTGGGAAGAACATGTGGTTATATTTACCGATGAAAAGACCTTCAAGTCTGACAAGGATGGACGGAAAATTTTATGGCGGAAAAAAGGTGAACGTTGTAATGAAAATTGTTTACTGCCATGTAGAACCAGTGGTAGGATAACTCTGGGTTATTGGGGTTGGATGTCTTCTATGGGACCTGGTGAACTTGTAGAAGTGGGTGGCCGATTTAATAGTCACCAATATTTGGAAATATTACGTGACGTTATGTTGCCAACAGTGCGTGCTTGTTATCCTGACACGGATATTTACTTTGTGCAGGATAATTGCTCCATACACAGAGCTGCTGTGGTGCAAAATTGGCTAGCCAGTCAAGAAGGAGTCAAAATAATAAGTTGGCCATCTAAAAGTCCTGACTTAAATCCTATAGAAAACTTGTGGGGTCAAATGATTTTAAATTGGGATTCATCAGAAGTCAGGACAAAAGATAATTTGGCGCAACTAGTGACTTCAACATGGGAACTCATGAGAGGAAGTGATACTTGTTGGAACATGGTTTGTGGTATGCGAAGCCGATTGCAACAAGTTATCGAAAGAGATGGAGCTCCACTTCGCTATTAAGATAGCACCACCGTCCGCAGCCAACAATACCTACTTTCGCGTCAGTGCGTGTGTAAACCGTAGTTATCTTAATTTTTTATGCAATGAATAAACTGGAATTAAAATTCTTCATAAAGTCTGTAAACTATGAAAACATCAAAATATTTAGTGTTATTTTTACTTAGATTTTATGAGCAGGTATGACAGTAAATGTGGTGATGCTATTGTTATAAAATAGAAATATAATATGTTTCTAATTATGTAACATGTTGATTCACTACAGTTAACCGTTCTTTAAAAATAAAATTAGGATTTCATTGGCACTACTGAAACAAATAAACTGTTTTTTTTTTTTGGCATGTTAACTGCTTTTAATATAAAAAATCAAACTATGTATAGTTTATATATATTTATAGTTATATATTTTAAGCTTTACATATATTTTTGTAAATTAAGTATATTAGATGAGTTATTACTCGTATTTTTTAAAGTAAATATTACTTATATTGAATAAATGGCTACCTATCTTAATCTTTATTGTGTTTCATTAATATTGTTATTTTCATTAAAATAATTCATTTAACTTAGAATATAAATAATATTTGATTTCAAAAAACAATTCAATATTTTAAACAAAACTACTAAAAGTGTCATGTTAGATTTGAACCTACGACCATGTCGATGTAAGTATACTATTGACACCATTAGACCAATTCGTCTTAGGAAACGTTGTTGAAATTAACAAGTGCATTACGTGATAAAACCGCAATAAGCTTACCTACCTTAACGTTACGTGTTAAAGATCAAACTCGCATAACATTCATTCTAAAATATTTGTCTACCTCGTTTCGTTTTTATTTGTTAAATCGCTCAGAACTGAATACCACTTACCTTCTGCTAATTGGAGAAGGTTCAAATTCGTTTAACTTTTAGGATGTCTTATATTACTTTCTGTTGTCAAATGGGTCAGCCGACTTAGTCCTCCAACTGTACGTTCTGTTATGGAAGATGTTATTTTATATTTCTGGGATGTCCTATTTATTTATTTATCAGTGGCTTGCTATACTTACAGTATGCACCAAAGCGTATAGCAAGCCAACAATCTATTAACTAAAAAATTTTATACAAACAATTATCATTTCTTTACTGCTATGTTATGTTTACATGTCAAATTTCGGTTCCTGAGCAATCAGGGCGTTCAGTACGTACGTATGGTGGAGATCCGAAACTATAACAGAAGACATCCGAAAAAAAACTGTAACCGTAACCAAACCAATATTACTCTCACTAATGAATCTGCATTGAATTCTGTGTGCAGTAATAATTGGACTTCAGATTTATGTACTGTATTTTGTCTTAACCGTGTTGATTGTCTTAGTCTCTAGTCTGTCACTGTACTTATTAAAATAAAATATAATAAAAATAAAGGTAATAAATAGAATTAAACAACATGAAGTTGTTTTTGGTTAATCTTAATTGTGCCCCACTGCTAGACAAAGGCCTCCTCCTACTTTTTTCCAAAATGATTTGTCAAGGTTTATCTCTGGCCAAGTTTGCACCGCGAACATGAACATCATCACCGCGGTCGATCGCGAAAGCGGCATCACATTAGAAACTTATGATATAAAAAGGCAAATAAACTAGAATTAAAGCTCACTAGTGTTCCGTATAGTGTCCTAACGTAAAGAATAACACCATCCTATCTGTTCCCGTGGGCAGAGCATTCTCTGTGCAATGCAACGACCACACTGCAAAAAAGCACAAGTAAAAAATGGCCCCTAGTGCCCGGCAGCCCGTTTACCAGGCAATGCAACGGGTGCGAAGAATCTCCGGAAGAGATACCGCTACACAATTAAAAAAAAAAAAAACGGAATGTAATGGATGCGAGACGCAGAGGACCGTTCGTTGTGGCAATACTTAGAGTAGGCCTATGTCTAAAAGTGGGAAAGAATGAAAGAAAAGAAAGAAAAGAAAGAAAAGAAAGAAAAGAAAGAAAAGAAAGAAAAGAAAGAAAAGAAAGAAAAGAAAGAAAAGAAAGAAAAGAAAGAAAAGAAAGAAAAGAAAGAAAAGAAAGAAAAACAGTTTATTTACGCGTTAAAGACGCAATCTTAAAACTAGGTAACAGAACATAACATCAATTTGGGCGTTCTTCGGCTGAAATAATGAATGATAATGATGATGAAAGTAGTAAAAGAATACTCACCAAAAACCTAAGATCACCAACCGGCGGTTTGGCATAAGGAATTCCCATAAAAGAGTAATATTTCTCATCTTTCAAAATAGATTTAACTTCGACACCGGCTATTTTACCTAAACTAGTATCTACTATAATATCAGCATTTATTAATTTTATTAAAACCAATCCAAAAAGGACTATGCACGCTTTTATTCCTTCCATCTTGGATTTCCGTTATGTTTTATTAATAATTTGTTTGTTTAAGTACACAATCACGCATGTCGATAGACCTGACGTGTCCCAAAGATAAATGGTTACTAATCTTGGGTTTAACACTAAGTATTTATTTTATTATCAGGTGTACGATAAATATTATAGTGGCTTAAGTACTGCGGTTCTTATCTGATTTTTGTTGCTACTGGTAAACTTTTTTGACGAAGATAGCGATTGAATCATTAATGGGTTATTTATATTAATGAATGTATTATATCTGCTTTTATTTTGTCAATCTAACTCTATCCTAAGAATTACTCCTGTATTGTGGTTACGTTCACAAACATATAAGTCACATTAACAAGCCCTGTTGGTATGGGAGTCGAACACGCAACACGCAACGCAGCAACCAATTGCTCAACCACTGTGCCTATCGTAAAAATAGCGTATTTCAAAAACCATTGGTGAGCTTAGATTAGTTATTTAGGTTATTGGGTTCTTGACTATTTTTTTTTTTGTATTATTTATAGACATTAGAATTATAAAGAGTTTTACAAATTCGTTAAAAAATGAAATAAGTTGGAAACCTTTCAAATCTGGTAGAAGGGGAAACTGTCAAATAACAGAAAATGAACTCAAAAAATGACATGTGACGTCACCGCCGTTAAGTTGCGCGCGTAGAAAAGAGATAGCGATATGTTCCCACCACGCATACACTTTTCCTGATACAAATATTTGAAATTCTAGAAAAAAATAATAGTGAATGTTCCTTTATTGTATAACCAATGTTCATGCGGTTTTTAGAGTTATCTACACTAATGTAATAAAGAGGCAAAGTTTGTTTTTTTTTCTTTGTAAGGGGTAATCTTTGGAAGTATTGGTCCGATTGCTAAAATTTTTACCGATAGAAAGCTGCTTTATTCTTGACTGGCATAAGCTATATTTTTAGTACGCGGGAGAAGCCGTGGGAAAAAGCTAGTTACTTATTAATAATACTACTATTTAGCTGTTTTACCCGCGTGAAAGTAGAAAACTGTTCCAAGAGAACATCCATCATCCATCATCCACCATCGTCCCGGGATAAAAAGCCTATGTGTTATTTCACGACATGCTCTACCTGTGTGCCAAATTTTTTCGTAATCCGTTCAGCTGTTTGGGCGTAAAGGAGTGACAAACATACGCAGGTACATACAAACCTTCAGTTTTATAATATTAGTGTGACGAATTTCCGTTTACTTAGAAATTGGAAACGACCAATTTAAAGGAAATTCTTTCTTCAATATCTTTACATTTTTGTCTCTTTTTCATAAAGATCTTATTAGTTTTATATTTCTTAAATATCCTTCATTTCCCTAATTTCCGCTCCAATAAGTATTTGGGTTCGATACTCAAAGGTGTCGGAATTACCATGATCTTAGGAAAAAATTCAAAGAAATATTTATAAATGTTAATAATTTATATCGCGGATATTTTGGCTGAGTAATATTAAAGTTAGTAGATTTTATTTATTTAATCTTCATGCAACACAAAGTTCAATGACCGACTTAATGCCTTAGGCATTCTCTATCAGTCAACCTAGGGTGGTGAAGAGACAATATGGGAGGTGCATAAAATGAAAATTTTGTTAAGAAAACAGGAGTTAAAAAGTATACATAATTATTAAAACTAAAGGACATTGACCATCCATATTTGGGAGTTAGACCAAGTGCTGCCCAGAATTGAAACTTAGAGCACTATGTTCCTTGGGCTACTATTAAACTGATAATCAATGCTCATCTAAATCCATTCGAAGAGTTATGAGTAAATAAGATCAAATTTCACTAAATGAATAGGTAGATCATTTATGCTATTTTTTTTTATCTTCGCATAGTTTGTATATTTACCCAGTGTCACGTTTAGAAATTATTTCGTTTTTACAACAATATAGTCCATTTGTTTTTCCATTAGAAAGCGGATGTAAGATATTATAATGGGTTTGAAGCAAATATATCGAGTCAGCCTTCTATGCAAGCTTTGCTAAAGTAAACAAAACTAAAATAAAATTCTGAACTCCTTTTACGGAGATTGTACCTAATTCATTGATCCCACATTTAATGTCCAGTTGTGTAGACACTTACCGTAGGAGCCCAGCAGGGTCGAAGCCTAGTGATGCGAAAGAGATCCCGGGGGCCCTGGAACTATGGCAAAGAAGAAACAGGAGTGGGTTTTCAGTCATTAAAAGTCTTACACTATCTCCTGCTCGGCCCAAGAGCGGGGGATGTCATTGGATGATTTTCCGACCTAAAAAAAAAGTTGTGTAGACACTTGAGGTACAAAACTACCCGATCTTTACATTATAATATCCATTAAGAATCAATTTGCGAATAATTATAACAGCCACCGAACTTTATTTAAAAGAAATTCTGCCAAAACTTCCTTATTAACAATTAGAACGAGTTTCAGCTCTGCTGGCCACTTGACAATTATATTCTTCAATTCTTTTTTAAATTATAAGTTATTTGTATTCATTTTACAAGTATTTACATATTAAAAAAATTAACTACAATGTTATATAAAGGTAAGTATATCTACACAAAATTTATACTAATGTAATTTTTTTGGTTTATTATTTGCAATTAATAAACTCTAAAAACTAAAAAAAGCGACCTTCACCGACAGACTACTGTGGTTCGCTTTTCATTTTGTTTTTTTTTTATTTGTTGCGACTGCGCGTCAAACTCTGTGTATTTATTTTTTCATAGGTCTATCTACTCAAACTCCAAGCGAACGCGCGTTAAACGCGCGTAAGTTCGCGTGTGATTTCGGTTTAAAACCAAGCGAACACCGTCCGCATAGATTGAGCGTTTTATTTATAGGGTATTTCTATTTATCCAAGAACGTAATAGTAGTTTATGTGACTAGGGGATAAAGCAATGTCTTTAAGTCGCGGGCGGCATGTTGAATTCCGAACGAAACGAAGGTTGCTGATTTTAATCCCGAACGATAGTGAGGGATTTATAAAATTAACTCCCGAGCATTGCGAGGGAGTTAATAAAGAAACCTGAGTGAAGTGAGGAATTTAAGCCGCCCAAGACAAAGACAGCTTTATCCCCGTGTTGCATACTCTACTTTTTACACCATCTTTGAGATAATTAAAAGACAATTTGGTCGACCAAGTCATATATTAGAGAAATATAAGTATTATAATATATTTACAAGTTCATCAAACAAACAAAATTCACTACTCCAAGATTCTATAGTTTCAATTTTCTATAATGCTCCCGTGTCGTCAGTGCGCACGTTTTATTCTATTTTCTTTTTTTTTGTTAGTGGCCAGTTTGAATCATAGTGATCACATACTCTTTGGTTTGAATTTCGAGTCAACTTGTTCGATGCGCCTACATTTTAATGTGAATGTTGACGATTCTTGATGCTCCAAATTCAAATCTCATTATTCCCTAGGGATCGGCCATACTGCATTATCTCCCTAGGCATATAATGACTTGCTTTAAGTGAAGTTTGTATGACGTGTAAAACGACATTATCGAGCAGGTGGTGTAAAAATAAGTTTTTCATAAAGTAGTCTGTAAATATCGAAAATAAGCAAATCTTTCTGATATTCCCTATATATACCTATGGATATAGAGTGGCTATTGCAAAAAGTCGTTTGATACACGTGGAAAGTCACTGCAGCACTCGGCTCCACAAACTTTCTGCACTTGCCATTATTTTGTATCTATAAAACTTTATTACCTTTTTATAACTTTTTGTATAAGTGCTGTGCACGTAGGTGACGAATTTACCATAATATTTCTTCTTAATTTGCTATTTTTTTTTTCTAATTTTAACTAGTGAATGAGTCGTTGACGTGTCATTTTAACCTTTCGAATAACGTAATTAGAGAGACAATAAAAAGACAACGAGAGAGTGAACGTCGGCGTTCGCTTAGGGTTTAATGAAATAAAATAAAGAAATGTATCTCGTTCTCCTGTACATTTATATCTCTATACAAATCGCAAAAAAGAAACCTAAGTAATTGAACCGTCCTCGTTGGCTACCGGCGATAAAGAACGAAGTGCATTGCTCGTACCAGACTTATTTAAAGCGAGCAGTTACTACGGTATTGAGTCACGTCCACCAGTACCGGGTTAAGGCATCGTAAAACAACGTAAATGCTGGCCAGAGGCGTAACGTGGATTAATTTAGACGTGGGCGAAGGTATCAACGCTGTCATTTCTGCCTGATCACTTAAAAAAATTTCGTTTGAATCCTAATATTGCCGGAATATTGCCCTAAGTATGAATATTGGTGGCAATATTGCCAGCAATATTCCCATATTGCCGGTAACGGCACATCTCAAGGCGCGACGTCAAACAAACCCTTTGAAGTTTTCGTTTCGAGTGCAAGCAAATATGAACTTAGCGGTGATCAGGTGAAAGTGACTTTGATGATACAACATCGAGGCCTTTTTCTTTCATAAATTCAATAAACGAGGAAAGCAGTGATGGCCGAGTGGTAATGGCCCCGACTTACGAGTAGGTCGCGGGTTCAAACCCAGCCAGGCGCATTTATTTGTGTAATTTATTTCATCACCACTGCTCTCAAAACGGTGAAGGAAAACATCATGAGGAAACCGGCATATCCTAGACCAAAAAAATCGAAGACGTACATGTGACATTCACCAACCCGCACTGGGCCTACGTGGTGGATTACAGTCCAGTCCCTCTCTGAGCTGTGGAAAAATTATAAGGCCGACTATGCTGTGCTATGAAGACATATCAGTGCGGCCTTTTTCTTTAGAAAACGAGACAGAGACTTGCAACTCGGTGTTGACCACATCGTCGCCTACCATCAGGTGAACTAGTGCTATCCATTTTAAAAAAACCCTCGTTCGTAAAGAGCCCTTGCTTGTACGAGGCCCTTTTGGGTGCGAGGCCGTAGGCCAGGCTCACTTCGCCCACGCCACTGACGCTGGCTGGGTAAGCCACGTTTTCACATGAATATGTAGTGGGGTAGCTTAATATGGAAATGTGTTTTACTATGCTATTAGTCTAACTTAATTTTAAGGCACTTTTAGAGGTATGACCGTATGAGGAACTGAGTATACCTCCGTTGAAAAAGAAGAATTCTCCAACCACGTACGGCGAATATCCACCTTTACGTTGTTGAAGCTCTACGGTCCGGACTAAGCGTTTTGCCTCGTCATTTATGCCGCGTACGTCGAAGGACTGTAACAATTTGACTGCTGCGGTCTTCCCGTCCTATTATAATTTGGGTGTCTTCAAGGCTAGAGTGAATAGGGTCTTAATAAACTAGTGCGCCTCATCATCAGAGATTGCATCACTGCTTACCATCAGGTGGGATCGCAGTCAAGCACTAGTTTATATCAATTAAAAAAAAAACCAGACGGATGTTATGTCTGATCTAGGCAATTGCTGGATAGATAATTACGGGCAAACGAAAAAAAAAATCGGCCATTCCAAACAAATTGTCCAATCAAGTTTATAATTTTGTACGGAGAGGCCGATAATTTTTTTAGTTTCCTGAAAAAAATATTTTTGGAAGGTTGTTCAGTTTCGTCTACTGAGCAAGCCCTTAAAGTTTGCGGAGGGCTGTCCTTTACACCTTGTACGTACAAATCGCGTGGAGAACTCTAATTGCACGATGCAGGATTTCTAATTATTTTTATGTGGCGCCATAAATGTCACTACACTACTATGCTTTGGTTATTTATTAATATACAACCAATAAGGGTTTTCAGGATACATACCACCAGTTAGCGACACATAGCCGAGAGGCTTTGAAAACGTATACCATAACGTTAAAACGTCGATTTAACTAATGTCATTAACATAAGCGTTTTGACAGGTGCCTGGACCTGACGCCTCAGTACTGCCACCTGGTGAACGGCATTATAGAAAACCATTACCTATACTAATGTTATAAAGAGGTAGTTTGTTTTTTTGTTTGTCGGAGGTAATTTCTGAAAGTACTGGTCCGATTGCGAAGCTTTTTTCACCGATAGAAAGCTGCTTTATTCCTGAGTGACATAGACTATATTTTATGTACGCGGACGAATTTGCGGGCAAAAGCCTTGTATTTTATATATTTACAACACTACGATATTAAAGAGACTTTCTATAAAAAAAATATAAAAAGAATATAATTTAATAAAACATCTAGACAGATCGCCTACACCCAACTAAAGATTAATTGGAATAATACAGTTTCTCCCAGGATAGTCGTTAAAAAGCCGTCACCATTAGTACTTCTAGAGAATACAAAAGGCAGGTGCATTTTCTGTTCTCCTTGTAAATAAACTGCAATCAAGAAATAGCCTGCAAAGCGCTGTAATAATTAATGTTCCTTTTTTACTTGTATTTATGATGACTGTATTTTAACGACCGGCTTGTGACCAAAAGGTCTGTGGTCTCAGAAGGCTGATGAGGATTTGTGAAGGTTATGCAGCTGAGCATGGGCTGATTTATAACGTAAAAAAGAGTCAGTGTATGGTTTTTCAGGGCGAGCACAAAAAAGTCACAGTAATGCCACCACTAAAACTAAATGGGTTTTTCCTAGACAGGGTGGAAGTATTTAAATACTTAGGCCATTTGGTGACCCCTACCCTGAAAGACGATGCGGACATCGAACGGGAGCGGAGGGCGCTGTCGGTCAGGGCGAACATGGTGATCCGCAGGTTTGCGCGGTGCTCAGATGAGGTAAAAATAACTCTTTTCAGAGCCTACTGCACGACACTGTACACGTGCAGCCTGTGGACCGACTACTCGCAAAAATCGTACAGCGCCCTTCGTGTCCAGTTCAACAATGCGTTCAGGATGTTGTTGAGGCTCCCCCGCTTTTGCAGCGCGTCGGCGATGTTTGCGCAAGCGCGTGTTGATTGCTTCCACACATCAATGCGCAAGAGAGGCACGTCGTTGGTGCGTCGAGTGCGGGGGAGCGCTAACAGCATGCTGGCCGTACTTGCGGAGAGGCTTGATTGTGGCATCATAGCGCACTGTTCTATGCGACATGTGACAGGCTTGCGATGTAGATGACATGGAATGAATTAATTATTATTTTAATTTACTTAATTGGATTTAATGTACATAATGTGATTTTAATTATTTATTCGAATGTTAATTTTAATTGTGACTTCTGTGTTGTATTTTTTTTTTTTTTTTATGAGTCATTGATACTTGAAATAAAATTACATTATTATTATTATTAAAAGGTATACACTTGTGCAGTTCAAGATAACGGTCAGCGTGGTAATATCCTTCACAGAACATACAACATTATTTTTAGTATACATTATTGTATAATATTCCACAACTATCACACAACGCCGTCTAGTCTCAAGCTAAGCAGAGATTGTGTTATGTATGATTACTATAGACAACTGATAAACGTACTGATATATTTCTAAATTCATACATACATAGGTAAATTACACCCAGACACAGAACAAAATGATCGTGCTCATCACACAAACATTTGTCCTGGATGGGAATCGAACCCACGACCTCTGACATAGCATTCAGGGCAGTATATGCGAAACCTGAATATAGTTTGTTCAGAATCAGTTAGGAACTGAATCGATTCCAATAATTTTTACACTAAAAATATATAAAAGGACATCACCGACACTAAGTACAACACAGGTCACGGCAGGTCATAGCGGGCATTTGGAGCCCGCAAACAGCTGGGTGTAAGTCCAAAACAACCCCTCAGTCGCCTGGATAGCCCGGTGAATATGTATTTTTGCTGAAATAACAAGCGAGGCTAGGATACGTCATTGGTGTGGTGAATAAATGAAAGTCCTTATCGCATCTCCAGGTATGAGCCCCGGTATGAAGGCTAGAAGGAACAGGGTGGGTCGTTTAGTCAGTAAGAGTCTGACACTATCTCCCGCTCCGCCCAAGAGCGGGGGTTGTTATTGGATGATCTTTCCCACCGTAAAAAAAAGTATATTTTCGTCACACACAATACAGCGCACTATAAATAAGAGAGCGCAAAACCCTAGGCACAAGCAGGAAGTTTTTATCGGGCGCTGGCGCCCTACGTTTCACAAGCAGCGTATATCGTGAGGCCTGTGGGCCCAAGTGATACACCAGTCGATATGGGTCCCTAAGAGGGACTGCTCTTTAAATAAAACTAGCTTTTATCCGCGGCTTCACCCACGTACGTAAAATATAGCCTATGTCACTCAGGAATAAAGCAGTTTTCGATCGGTGAAAAAAAATCAGCAATCAGACCAGTACTTTCAGGGATTACCTCCAACAAACAAAAAAACAAACTTTACCTCTTTATAATATTATTATAGGTAAAATTGTGTAATATGTGCAAAGCTCGACCGGGTTATTAGAAGAAAAAAAAAATTTAAGCACAACACTTTGGACTTTATAATTCATCCTTCTTATTATTTGATTCAGTGACAACGCCGTCGACGGCCATTTGTTCCCATTTTTCTATGAATTGATCCCAGAAATTGAACCTGCGTTTGTATAGGTCTTGCTTTATTTTCATGTGTTGGTCAATGTGCAGATATTCCTTTTTTTCGATGGTGTACGGTGGCCATTGCAGGCCTTCTAATTCTTCATCGTTTTCTGGTGTTGGGTTCCTGAAATGGTATCAGTTGAGATTGTTAATTAAATTTATATTATCTGTAATAGCATTAGTGGTAGTGGTGGTTTGTTTGGAGATATGGTTATGAAAGCAAGTATTTATTTATTTGCAAAAAACTCAGGATAGTCTAGCTTTCAAAATTGTCTATTATAAGAAATAAATTTACGTTGAAAAAAAAACAACATTTTAAAAACCATCTTTTAATTTTTTTTTATCGCACTTTTTTGTATTCTTCTCATCAAATCCTTGTATTGCATAAAAAAAATCAGTCCATTATATTTAAGACTCCGCCATTTTAGATTTCGAATGACGTCACTTATCTAATGTATTGTCATCTAACCTGAACATGTCAGCAAAATTCTAGCTCAATCGGTTAGAGGTAGCTGTGTTAATTTTTTTTACAAGATTTAATTTAAACAATATACAAACAAGAAAACATGTAAAAAAAATCACGATAAATAAAGGGGCAGGATAAAAATATTTGAGAGCGTGTATTTAAACTTACCCGTATTTTGCAAAATTCGTCCACATTTTGATCATTTTCCTTTGGACTATTTTCTCTTCTCGTACATTATTTTCTAACTTCAAATACTCTTTTGCTAAAGTAGGACATTTGAACAGGTAACACATTTCATCCCCAGTAGCTGCTCCCCATGTTCCCTCCTCTATAGTTGAATGTTTCATCAAATTCCTTTTGTTTTCATTCAGGTCGCTGATGTAATCGAAATGATAGTAATAAACTGGTTTCAATGATCTTTCAGAATATACTCTGGCAGTATAATCTACAGCATAACCTGTTACTGCATCTCCCATATATGTCACCAGATCTGGTACTGTCTTTACATTAAATTTACCATTCTTGAAATAAAAATCTGCGATTTCTTTTGCAGCTTCATCATAAACGTCTTTTACTGGATCAATTCGAAATTTTAACCGTCTGGGCAGTAACAGAGGAAAGTCTTTGTATAGGAAGCTTATGAATCGCGGTTCTACAAGATATTGTAACATAGCTTCCATTCCTTCTCTAGAATTGGAACCCATCATGATTGGAATGTTTATCTTTTCTGTTGAATCCTCTGGATATTCCGTTATCAGTCCATCTGGTTGTTTTTCAACAATCGGACCAAACGCAATTACACTTCTCTGGCTTTGTTTGAAATAATCGTCAGGGCTCGCATGTAAGTCTCTTGCAAGAAATTTGTCAGCAGGAATTGCTTGTAAATCCTTTAAGAGTTTAACATCACTGCCTGAAGGTACCTCCGCAATCTCTCCAAGTCTAAATGCCCTCTCTCTGACATCTTCTTGTAAATATGCTGTAGACCAAGATGTACCACTATGTAATATCGCTGCACTGAAAAGATCTTTCGCTTTAGAATACATAAGCAGATCTATAGCGGCTGCGCCTCCTTGTAGTCCCATCAATGTTATTCGGTCTGAATCACCACCGAACTGTTCTACATTATCTCTGACCCACTCTAAACCTTCAACTATGTCTTTTAAACCAGAGTTTCCTGGTAAAACTTCATTTTCTAGTGATAAAAATCCAATTGCTGATAACCTGTGGCTTATAGTCACTACTATAACGTCTTCTTCTATGAAGAAATCTGGAGCATAATCTTTGGATTTATTGTAAGAATTGTGGAAATGATCATTGACTATTAACACGATTACAGCTCGTTTCTTTTCATCTATGGCTGGTGTGAATATATCTAGGTATAAGCAATCTTCGACTCCGTATATACCATGAGGCTGACCTTTCTTTATGTTGTTGTTGTGTTGAATACAAGCGGGTTTTTCTTTGGTTGTTGTCAGCGTTTCGTCCCAAGGGTCGACAGGTTGAGGTGGCTGGAAAATAAATGATATGGTGTTGTTACATTTCTTTGATCGCAATAAATCTATTTCAATACCATTTTTGTGAGTGATTTTTGGGTAAGGATTCGTTTGGGGCGTTATAGAAATACCATGTCTGACTTTTTCGATTTTGTAAACTTATTTTTTGTAAGATAAACTCTGTGCTTTAAATAAAGTATAAGTTGAAAGTTTTTATTATTTATAAACTTTATAACAATACAAAAAAAATATATATTAGTAATTTCCTCTGGATTTGGGGTTCCTAGCCTGGGTTGTTGCCCACTAAAAATGTAATAATAATTCGACTTACCATAAATCTTAGATCGCCAACTGGTGGTGCAGCATAAGGTATTCCCATAAACCCAAAATATTCTTCATTCTTTATAAGAGTCTTCAAAACTTTTCCAACAATTGGACCATGTGTTGTTTCTACTACTGGTCGTTCTTTACACACAACTAAAGTAACACATATGACAAGGGAAATAAAAATATTAATTATATTAAAATCCATTTTTGTTCGATAGTCATGACCTATATTACTGAATCGATCGATTGTAACTAAATCGCGTGAAAGATATCAGATATTATCGGATCACTTATTTATCTTTATTATGTGTTAAAAATGCCGGTAATTTATAATGGTAACTGGGGACAATAGATAATTTTTGTAACCTAGAAAAATACAAGAAATGTATGCCTGTCACTATCTGCCACCCGTTTTTAACCTGGTGGTCTAACATCGAGAAACTCAATTACCAAAATCGACAACTCAAGACAGACTGTCCAGCGCAGAATTGTGAAGAGAGTCGACCCCAGTTAATGGAAGCAGAGATAGACAAGAAAGAAGAAGAAGGAGTATGCCCGTCACTACCCACACATAAATTGAGAATCCTAATCGCTGCAGAGTTACCAGATACTGAACATTAAAGTGCTGCGGATAGTTTTATCCCACGAAAAACCTCTTAACAGTTTTCCCTCACTAATATTTAATTTATTTATTTCACGCTCGAGACTAGAACTAAATAATCAAGACAGACATAAAGGTGCGGTTATACAGCCGATTCGCTGCACAGCTCCAGGCCATTATGGTGCTTCGACAACAGTGGACAATACTCACTGATATCAGGATTTAATTGAAAATGTAAAAAAAAACAGATCCTCGATTTTTTTTTAAATTTCAGTTTTTATGGATTACTGGTGACTGCTAATAAAGAAAAATGAAAGAAGAAAACTTTTTTCTTTCAACAATAAAATATTATATGTTGGTGTCGCCGAACATTGACCATATGCCACAGCCACACACGCCGTATCCATATAAAATGTATTAAACCAGGAAATATGCCGGTGGCGGCGTTTTGTGGTTGCGGCCAGTGGCTCGTGTGCGGCAACCATAAGTAACTTAAAAAAAAAATTGCAGCTTTCTTTTGGTTTTTATTCGTTGTTTATTCTGTCGAGAGGAGTATATGGTATCTTTACATTCAAGTCACAGCCTAGTTTAGGCTCTAGTCTCCCACAAATTAGTATAATTTTACTTAAATCGATATTTTAAGTTTAAGTAACTGTTATTGTTATTTGTGCTGATTCAGAGTAGCATTTTACAAGGGCAGGAAAGTGATGATCCCATTAAAGTTAGGTAAAATAAGACAAACAAACTTATTTGTACATTTGTAAGGTCACCTTCGGATAACCCGTAAAGTGCACTGAATGAAAACCTTGGCGTCATGTATAACATTTTCATATATTATGAAAACATTTGCACGGTTTTTAAATCTGTTTTTAATGACGTGTCCATTAAATTCACTCACATTTCACTCAGTGCTACTATTTAGTATAACTAGAAATTCATTTCAGATTTGATTGATTTTTCTCGCGATTATTATGAAATTTAATATAGTTCTAGTGTCTATTTCTTGTTTTATAGTTTTTTGTAGTTCAAATAGTGATAATGTGTATATTATTAAAACAAACGGTACGAAAATTATTGGAAGAAAGTTGTTTACAATTTTTGAAGATAAACCCTACGCTGCGTTTTGGAAGATTCCGTATGCTGTACCTCCAATTGGGAAGTTAAGGTTCAAGGTAAATTATTTCTTAGTGCTGTTGGTTGATTCATGGCTATCTTAATACTTGAAATCATGCTCTTTTGGTAGTTAAGAATAGTTAGTGTTTTATGTTGTTAATCTTATCTAAAATTTAGTGACTTGCCTAGATAACCTCATAATTTACTACTCTAATATTTTGCATTGAATATATTATTTCTATTATTTATATTTCAAGATCTTTTTAATAATTTTAACGTCTATCCGCGGCCGCTTTTCGATAGACTTTGTTTACATGAGATCATTCAGTGCGATAAGAACCTTTTCTTTAGATTGGTAATCGTCAAATTACTCCTCCTGCTCTGGGCTGAGCGAGAGATAGAGTCAGCCTTTTCCTGACTAAAACCTACCAGTGTTCATACAGTTGCCTTTTGCGTTCCAGAGTCATGGTGACTCTTTGGAACAATCCCGCAGCTCTGGAAATGCAATAAGACTTGATTTGTACACTTTCTTTCTGTTTATTATATATCTTGTGTTTATTTTCAGCCACCATCTCCACTTAATTGGTTCAATAAACAGGTCTACAATTACAGCATTCCATACAATGAGAGTTGCGCATCTGGATTATCAGAAGACTGTTTATATCTTTCAATTTACACACCCATCATCAAGCATGTATCTTATTTCCCTGTGATTGTCTGGATCCACGAAAAAAGTCACTTGCATGGTCCTGATTTTCTAATAGATGAAGATACTGTTATAGTTATCGTCTCCTTCAGAACTTCAATTTTTGGCTTCCTCAATACTGGAGACAACTTTGCTGAAGGCAATATGGGAGCTAAAGATATTGTCACTGCTCTGAGATGGATAAGAGATAATATTAGCTACTTTAATGGAAACTTAAATAAAGTGACAGTTTTCGGCTCCGGATCAACTGCTCCTATAGTCGCATCATTGTTGCTGTCGGCTGCTGGTAATGATTTGTTCAACAGAGTGATAATACAAGATGGAAGTGCGTTATCACCTGCTGATTACAGAAGTTACAATTTCGAGATAATGAACAAATTATACTGGAATCTGAATGGACCATTCGAAAAATTCAACCGAACGAAATTGTATCAATTACTTTCTAAAAGCACCGTAAGGAAATTATTCGTGGCCAGCCACGATCTATACGATAGCACTGAAGTCAGAGACAATCAGAGGCTTATCAATTCATTTACCCCAACTGTCGAAGTATCAGGAAAGGGCGCTTTCATTTTCAAATTCCCCCTCGAAGTATATAAGCGAAAAATTACAAATAATGCCGTGGAAGTTATGATAGGCTACACCAACTTAGATTCCCTCCACAAACTGGACGGTTTCGTGAGAAACAGGAAACTTCTAAAGTATTTAAATTATAACTTTCAGTATTTATTGCCATTTGATGGGAGGAGAGACGAATACGGATCGAAACTGTATAAGAAGATAAGGCGGAAAATAATGGATTTCTATTTTGTTAATGGGACGGTAGGGGAGCGGAGCCTGCGTAGATACGCGAAGTATGCGTCGGACCAAGTGATTTATTCGATACTACGCCAAGCGAGCCTGCACTCCCAAGTGTCGTGTAATAACGTTTACTTGTACCGCTTCACCTTCCGAGGGTCCTTCAACATCATGTGGAACACGTTCCTCCGCAATCTTAACCTGAGTGGAGCTACATCGGGCGATGAAATCTGTTACCAATTTAAATGTAGATCTCTGAGTACCAGCTATAACACAGCTGCGACTTCAGATGAAAGACTCTTCATTAAGAAGATTGCGAGGCTATTGGCGAATTTCGCTAAATTCGGGTAAGGTTAATGCAGATAAAATATTTTCTCTTTTCTCCTGTTAATTAATTTTAATTTAAGTGGTTGAGGTTTAAATCCTTAATGCGGAGTTATTTTCTAATTGTTTTGTCAGTTTACGGTAAGCTTGCTTTGATGGTATTAAAAGATTGCAAAGTTAAATGTTACCTGAGCGTTTTGGTACTTTGCGGTATTTCCATTTGGTATTCTGAAATTAAAATTTTGTTTGAACAACTTCACAAAAGAGCTTATATTTGTTTTCATCTCGTTTCTGAGCAGTATTTTAATCAATTAAGATTAAATCTTTTTGATGTTGATAGTGGATCGTTAATTTTATAAATAAAGAAGGTTAATTTGATTTGAGGGAGAGGAGACTTGCGTTCCGGTAGCGAGGAAAGTTACCGAGTTGATTTTGAGGTTTCAATTTAATTAATTCTTCCCCAGTTTATGATTGACTTTTTGTTCGTAAGTGGATACTTTTCTTCTTGACTCAAGCCAGATCATTACACAGATGTAATAGTAGGTACTTGTTGTTTCTATACGATTTTCAAAATTCAAAAATTTTATTGATTTCACGTAGGCCTATAAAACGTCAGAAGCTAGTGAAAAATAGCCGTCCCTTTCGTGTTACAAATTGTTGCAATGTCGCATCTCATTTGTCCGAGCTCTCTTATTTTGGGGTGCGATTTTATTAAATTACTCCTTCTGCTCTGGGTGAAGCGAGAGGGATTGTCAGACCTTCACTGACTCCCGCCCTGTTTCTTTCAGTTGTCCTTCGCATTCCAGAACCACGGCAGTCCGTTTTAACAATCTCGCAGAACAAATGTTTTAGGCTTGTAGTAAATAGTTTCATACAACAGAATTTTCACAATTTACCAATTATGTATTACTAGTTTAGGCTTTTGCCGCGTAATAGGTTTATTCATAAAAAAATTTGGGCTTCTATTTCATCCCCTTAGGGAATGAATTAGGGAAGATCTTTATTATATCTTTCGTCGTCCGCATCGTCGCTTTTCATCAGGTGAGATTGGGGTCAAGCGCGAACCTATGAACAATAAAAAAATATATAAACCATAAAAGGAACAGTGTGAACAGGAGTGAGCAGTGGTGGCCGAGTGGTAATGGCCCCGACTTACGAGTTGTAAGTCGCGGGTTCGAACCCAGCCAGGCGCATTACTTTGTGTAATTTATTTCATCACCACTGCTCTCAAAACGGTGAAGGAAAACATCGTGAGGAAACCGGCATGTCCTAGAATCAAAAATTCGAAGACATGTGACATTCACCAACCCGCACTGGGCCCGCGTGGTGGATTACGGCCCATTCCCTCTTCTAGAGAGGAGGCCTGAGTCCCAGCAGTGGGAACATTAAAAAGGCTGATGATGATGATGATGATCAAAAGGATTTCATGCATTTCAGTGTTCTAGGACACGGATTTGAGCTGGTCGTTGTAGATTCAGTGAATGAGTCAGGACTTAGCCTTTTATACAGGGTTATTTGAAAATCACTGGCAACCACTCAGGGCCTCAAGTCTGCTATTACAATAGTGTCAGAATGGTCTATCATTGATGTCATAATTGTCGATTTTGACAAGTTTGGTAATCTACTAATATAATGGCGTCATTATGACTTTCCAATGGTCAACCACTGACACTCCATTGAAAGAAGTGACATAGAATGGTAATCTCGTACATATTGACAAATGAATATTTGACGTTTGCGGTAATCTGCTAAAACTTTGACAGTTTATTTGATCAGTGTTTTACCATTGGAACGTTATTGTGCAGTCATTAGTTTTAATATGCTCGAAATTATCATTCTACTACAATTCTATTACAAGACCAGTGACCGATCAATGATCGATCATTATGAATTAGCAGATTACAAACTTTTAGCAAAATGACAATGGGATCGTGTTGGAATGACGAATTTATAAAAATAGCCGACTTGGGGCCCAGGACTATGTTACTAACATTATAAACAACAACTTTTGTTCTATGACTTTTAAAAATGTATTATAATTTAATTGATCAGATTTTCATATTCTAAATATTTAGAAGTCTGTACAATAGCCAAGGAGAGCGGGGATTGGGCGGCGAGGGTGCTTGATGCGCTTGCGTTGCATCATACAGACTTAGGTAGGTATAGCAAAATACAGAGTAGAAATGTGTTAGATAGAACAACGAAATCTTGAAGGTTTGTTTTTGGATTATGTGTTATGTTTTGTAAAAAGTCATAGAACAAAAGTTGTTGTTTATGATGTTAGTAATACAGTCCTGCAAGGTTATTAGTGTTTTACAAATAACCCTGTATATACAGAAGATAATATAAGTTTTTTTTTTAAATCCAATTTCCAGAAATCCAACACCACACTCTTCAGACGACGTTCTTGAAGGCTTACAATGGCTGCCTTTGACTCCCTACGAGAGTATGAGAGGCCTGAACATGGGTCATCAGCTGAAGATGATGAGGCTACCAGAAGAGAAGAGGATGGAGTTCTGGGAACAGCTCAGGCATGAGTTCTTTCCTGATAGAGAAATAAATGATGAATTGTGATGGTATTTCAAAAGAGGTTTTTCTTCTTTAGTGTGTTGCTCTATTTGATGGTCAGGGCCCTCATCTAGCCCAGTCCCTGAAGAGAGAGAAACCCGTTAGAGATGTAGTACGGTGTCCCACAGGGATCGGTAGGGCCTCATCTGTAGGAGATCGGATACGACTAGGTGCTGCGCGGCGACCTCCCTAGCGGTGACAATGTAGACACGTTGGTCCTGGCGTAGATTACATCCCATGTCCTCTCCTAGTGAGGATTTATTTTCCTTACATTTAACAAACCGTTACACTCAAAATAAGGTTCATTCAGGCGATGGCCTCCTTTTCAGGCGGCGGCCTCCTTCTGCGAAGCAGTAATGCTAGCGAAGGAGGAGGCCGCACGCGTGAAAAAACCATCCGCCGTGATTCTGACACTGACTACCAACCACGGTAGACGCGAGCTTGCGGACGTCGAGCAATGTGGTCCGGTCGTCCGGTAATTGACCAGATCAAGCCCAGTCGTCAACAGCGCGCAGTGATCCACGCGCTCCTCAAAGAGATGTCAGCTAACCATAGCGTAGGGGCCTAGCAGGGCCGATGCCCATTATCTAGGACCGCGAAGAACTCCTGAAATGGAAAGCCGTAGTCCTAGAACGCAAAGGGCAACTGAATTGAGTCAGTAAAAGTCTGACACGCACGAGAAGTCATTGGATGATTTCCGCCCTTAAAAAAAAGGCTATTTTAAAACCAGCGTCATTCTACTGCTACGTAGTTGACTGGCATTTTTCTGCCTTTTTTTATGGTGGGAAAAAATCATCCAATGACAACCCCCGCTCTTGGGCGGAGTGGGGGATAGTGTCAGACTCTTACTGACTAAAAGACTCACCCCGTTCCTTCTAGCCTTCACACCGGGGCTCGAGCTGTCTTTTGAAACTAACCTTGGCTCCAGTAGGCTGTGACCCAGCTGGGTCCCTGCTGTTGCTGACAACTCCTTGAGGCGCGCGGGAACAGTGTGCACCATCGACGACTTGGCATGGTCCGGACAGTTACCGGACGGCCGGACAGCGAGCTACCCATTGCTCACTGTCCGCAAGCCCGCGCCTACGGTGGCCGGAAATCGGGATCGGCGCGGCGGCGGCGAGAACGCCGTTGCCTGATGCGGTCGGCCTCCTCCTTGGCGAGCATTACTGCTTCGCAGAAGTCGGCGACCGCCTGCCACTCCTCCTCGCTCCTGACCATGGCCTCAACCAAGGCTCGGCGCGAGAGGTCTCCGCCGCCGATCGCCCCTACGAGGGCACGGCGAACCGGGCTGGAGCCGCTTGAGCGCAGCCCCAGCCCGGTTGAGTTTGGGAGCCAGACGTTGGAAATGCTCCCCGAAGGCATTTTTCTGCCTGGCTGGATCCAAACCAATTTAAACCCATGATTTATAATTCATAAGTAAGGGCTGTTACCGCTAGGCTACCATAGCTAATTTACTAATAACTACTCTAATAAAAGCCTCATCAAATTGACAGCTTAATTAACGAGTTTTCTGGCAATCGGCTAATGTGCTATTGTATAGCTAACAACAGAACTTGAACTGTTTTATGAACACTACAGCTTAACAGTCAGAACGTAATTAAATCGGAGTGCTCCCAAATGATTTTGCACGAGTACTGTTGAGTGGGAAGGTGTTAATATTTCTACGTGTGTTCTTTATTTTTTACAGTAATATTATAAAGAGGTAGAGTTTGTTTTTTGGTTTGTAGGAAGAAATCTCTGGAAGTATTAGCCTAATTGCAAAAAAAAAACACCGATAGAAAGTCGCTATAGTAGTTTTAGTATTTACAATTTTACAGCTCTTAAGAATATATTAAAAAAAAAATACAAAAATAAATTGTTGTTGTGTAAAAGTTTACAAGGGTTGTCTTGTCTTTTGTGGTCTGGTTTCTGCATTTAGACGTTGATGGACCTTTATTATTTATTTATTATAATCTTTATTGTACACCAAATAAACAAAAATACAGGACAAACATTTACACCTTTATTCATATCTTTTTTTTTTTCTTTTCCTTTTTTTTTTCCTTTGTTCATTTACACCTTTTATTTTGACCTTTGTACGTTTATAGGTTTTTTTATCGTATATAAAAAACCCTGTAAACGACGTTTTCTAGAAATAAAATACCTAATCCTATGTCCTATTTCAGGACATGGCTTTCTCGTGCACCTATTTTCAATCCAATTTGTTCCGCCGTTAGAGCGTAAAGAAGTAAGAAAAATATATACACACATCCAATGCATTAATATAAATGGAAAAAATCTTTCGTCTTTATAATACTCTCTGCTGCCAGAGGGTTCGCCAGCGTAATTGTAGAAAAATATTGTAAGGGAACATAATCTCGAGATAAAAGGTATCCTAAATGCTATTCCAGGATATGATCTATCCGTATGCTTAATTTCATACAAACTCGTTCAGCCTTTTGAGCGTATAGGAGTTACAAACATTTTCGCTAATTTTTTTTTCTCCTTCTTCCTGCCCTTATCCCATATTACTTAGGGCCTGCGCAACTTTTGCTATTTAAATATTAGTGCGATAATCATTGTTGTATGCAAGTGTACCGGTAGTATACAGAACTGGGTCACCGCTGCATGTGTGTGTGATATCAGATATCATTTTAAATGTGTCAGCTCACATTGAATTTTGAGAGCATTTGTATGTTCAAAAAAATCCAATTCTTTTTGTGATGGATGGTAAAATTTTGTCTGCCTTTTTATTAGAGACATGGCAGAGTTTTTTGCTGTGGTAAATGCAATGTTGTCGGAATTTTTGATTTACACTAATAGTGCCATATTTTTTACGATTCTGTACCTCAGTTGGCAAAAACTTTAAGGACTTAACGGAACTTTAAGATAGAACTACACTGCTTAGTGCAGTCTCCATTAGTGAAGTAATGAATATTCGCATTCGTGAATATTCGCACAATTTTTGACATTCGAATGCAAATGTCAAAAAAAAAAAACAACAATATTATTGCATCTCACGGCTGCTAAATAGGAAATGCCAGACAACTACGTAGCAGTTGCCTAACGCTTGTCCTTTGAATTTTTATTTGCTTTAGGATTCGCCGGTTTCTTCATGATGCTTCCCTTCCATTTTGTGAGTATTTTAGAAAATTGATAATTTTCTACTTTCAGGCAGACGAAACAGAATTTTTTAAATCTAGTAGTTCATATATATTTTTTTCTTAGGCTGCGCTAAAGCCTGCTACGGCTCCTGTACATCTCGTATCTATCGAATTCCTGCGACAACTATAGGTCATCAGCTCACCATGTGGATGGCCTTCCAACGCTACGTCCTTCGGTATGTGGCTGTCACTCCATTACCTTTCATCCCCATCGACCATCTGATCTTCGAGCAAGGTGCCCTGCCCCCGCCTGCTCCCGGGCTGTTTTGGTAACGCTGATGCTAATACCTAGAAAAATATACAAAAGTTCTAGTATACGCGAAATCCGAAACACCTGTCTAATATTTTTATGTTAAGAATCTATGTACAAAATTTCATAACTGTATCATGGAAAATCACAAAATTATAAGCTTGTTATGATACACACGGGGCTAATTTGCTTCCGCATCCTGCTGTGTGATGGTGCCTCATGCCAGCTATGACCTGCCGTGACCTGTGTTGTACTTGGTGACGGTGGTGTCTAACTTGTGACCATTTTTAGATATTTTTTGGGAAACATATACACTAAAAAATAATGTTGTATATTTTCTGCAATATTGAAGATACACAGTGGAATATTCAGCAGATAAGTCATAAAGAACGCATAAGCAGGTCAGAAAATGCTTGGAAACGTATTTAAATGGACGGGATAAAATACGTTAAGGCCGCCTATTCAGTTTGCTCTACAACGCATGAAAGGATCCTGGTCACTACGCTGATATTTATCACTGATCTGTAGGCCAGAGGTTCCAAAACTTTTAGCAAGTTCGTGTATTAGCGTTGGTATATTTGTAGCTGTTTACAGTGGCCTTTCATCATCATCATCATCATCATTTCAGCTGAAAGGGAGTGTCAGACGTCAGTAGTAAGTCTACACACCTGTAAATAGAACAATTTGGGTATTTAATATACGTTTCTGAAATTTCAATAAAATTAAAGACTAGCGCCGCCTTTTTTACGTAAGAAATCATTTTAAAATAACCAAGATGTTATTCTGCTCTGGATGTAGCGTGAGGAAGTGTCAAAATTTTACTGACTAAAACCCACATGTGTTTCTTTAATTATCTTTGCGTTCCAGGGTTGCAGCAACTCTTTCGAATAATCCAGCAGTCAGTTATCCTGGTCCCTGTTTCTATCTTGGAATCGTGTCAATCAATCACTTTAAAAATCGTAATAAATATTCATGACCCAAAACAATATGTCACTGAGACTTTTTTTTTCCTACAGTGTTTTTTGTTTTAGTATCTAGGTATGTATATAGATAATTAAAGTCAATTTAGTGTTTTTATGTAGATATGTAGAAATAGTCAAATAAAAGATTAAACATAAAATTAATAATAAATACAAAGAAAGGTGCTCTACCTACGAAGTTATAACTCACGTAGGAATTCACAGGAAAACATTTTAAAACACCGTAGGTTTTAAAAAGCAATATAAAATTTTATTTCATGCGAGTATCGGGCCGTAAAATAAAAGTCTATAAGCCGTTACAGGCCCGCGGCTTAGGGTTTGAGCACCGCTGGCCAAGATCAAAGATTCTCCTCCACAAATAATAAAATAACGGGCACAGGGAAAGATATCGAGTCATCGCATCAAATAAATCATATTATCATAATACTGAGGTTACAAAGGCACAGGAGTGGTATGGAGAGGACCAAATTTGTTTATTTTGTTTCGTAATAGTAATAAATAAAACAAGTTTGTGATTGCGGGTCTCAATTATTCTTGGGGTATGTTTGCTGAATATAAAGGCAATTAATGTACATGGGGCAGACATTTAATTGGTGATTTATTTCATTTTTCATTTTGAAGACCAGCAGTAGTGTACATATAACGCTTTATTATTGGCAAGTTCTTCGAAGATCTGATACGTAAGTTATCAAAGCAAAATTATCAAACGATTTAATTGTCCTGTTCTGGTTCACCCAGTGACGAAATGTCAGGCTTTTGACTAAAACCTGGCTGTGTTTTTTGTGTTGTTTTTTTGGCGTTCTATAACCTTACTAAACTCTTTAGCACAATCCGCAGTCGTAGAGCCCTGGCAAGTATCAGCCCTAGAGGGACCCGTCGATTTTGCTGACAGGTCTTTGAGATGCCCGTGGAACACAACTTGCCAATGCGTAGATAGATCAAATTAATCATATTATCACATCTCACTAATATTTATTAAAGGCGAAAGTTTATGACTGTTTGTGTGTATTTTTGTTACTCCTTCACGCTGAAACTACTGAAGGGATTTGTAGATCATATCCTGGAATAACACAAAGGACATTTTTTATCCCGCGAGTTGGTTTCCTTGGCATAATTTTCTACTGTAACGCGGGCGAAGCCACTGGTTGCAGTATGTATGTGTGATGGTGTGTGTGTATTTTTGCTGAAACGGTTGAAGTGATTTAGATGAAATTTGGCGCAATGGTAGATTGTGTCCTGTTATAACACAGGACATTTTTTATTCTGCGAGTTTATTTCCTTGGGAGATTTTTTTATTTTCATACGGGCGAAGAAGCTGGTTATAGCTAGTTACATTCTAAGCCGCAAATACTTCCTGTATCTCTTTTAAACCCGGGTCAGCGTGAAAGGACTACGTGACAAATAAAACAACTTAAATAAGCCCAGGTACGTGCTTATTACGAGGCGTTATCAGCCTCAAATGTTGTGCTTTGAAGCACGTCCGCCCGTTTGGTTTGCTACCAGGATTTTTATTATCTTCTCTCTATTTCTGCTTCATTGAACTGCGAAATGTTTTTCTTATTGCACAGACTACCTTAGAGAATTTTATTATATAGATATTTTTCAGATATCCGAACTCTAAAAATGTTTATGTATTTCCGAAATGTTGTGACAACTTCCGTTCATTTTATTTATATACACAAATATAATAAAGAGGTAAAGTTTCCTTTTTAGGGTTCCGTAGTCAACTAGGAACCCTTATAGTTTCGCCATGTCTGTCTGTCCGTCTGTCTGTCTGTCCGTCCTCGCTTAATCTCTGTGACCGTTAGCACTAGAAAGCTGAAATTTGGTACCAATATGTATATCAATCACGCCGACAAAGTGGTAAAAAAAAAATTGTAAAAGAATGTTTTATTAGGGTAGCCTATATGTAAAGTGGGAAGTGATTTTTTTTTTTAATTTCAACCCTAACGTGTGATATATTGTTGGATAGGTATTTAAAAATGAATAGGGGTCTACTAAAATCATTTTTTGAAAATGTCAATAATTTCGGAAATAATCGCTCCAAAAGTAAAAAACAATGTGTCCCCCTCCCTCTAACTTTTGAACCATAAGTGTAGAAAATATGAAAAAAGTCTGAAAAGTAGAACTTTATAAGAACTTTCTAGGAAAATCATTTTGAAATTGATGGAAAGAACAGTTTTTGTACAAAAAAGACGAAAAGGTTGTACAAAATAATTTCTGGACTAAGTTCTTAGTATAATCGTAATATGCAAGCATTTTTTTAAACTCATAAGTGGGTACACTTATTGTGACGGACGGGAAACTACGGAACCCTACACTAAGCGTGGCCCGACACGCTCTTGGCCGGTTTTTTTTGTTTGTAGGAGGTAATCTCTGAAAGCATTGGTCTGATTACTATTTTTTTTTTCCCCGATAGAAAGCTGCTTTATTCCTGAGTGATATAGGCGGTTATCACACTGCCACGCAACCCGCAGCGTAGTGCATGAATACGTTTTTTAACGTTGCTTGCCGTTTGTATAGAAAACACGCACAGTCCAACTCACCGAAAATGCATCCACGCGCGTTCATGCAGATCACGCGCCTACATACGCAGAAACATGCACACACGCGCGTGTATGCGGGGCGACACGCAAGGACGAACGGCACTATGAGACTCAGTGCCATAACACTGAGTCGCTTAATGCCGTTCATGATTGAGTGTGGTAATCGCTGTAATTCAACCTGTGCGCTAGCTTTCGCCGCAAAACAAACATTACTTAGTGAAATTTTAGCTTTCATAGCATAAAGGTGATGGCTTTTCAGTAACGGTAAACAACATAAATCATTTCATAACAAGGAAAGGGTCGAAGCCGCTATCTCTGGTCTGGAAGATATTGATGAATCAAAAGACACAAGAGAGCTCCATTGTCTTGAACGGGAGTGTTTTGAAATACAGTTGAGTGGAGCTGTCAACGGAGCAGGAGGGAAAGTCTGTTTGGAAGTAAAATTAATTTATTTGTTGTGATGATGTAGAGGCCTATGTCTAACTGTAGATGTCATCATCATCACCAGCCTTCTTAATGTTCCCACTGCTGGGACACAGGCCTGCTCTCTAGGAGAGGGAAAGGTAATTTACCACGCGGGCCCAGTGCGGGTTGATGAATGTCACATGTCTTCGAATTTTTGGTTCTAGGACATGCCGATTTTCTCACGATGTTTCCTTTCTCCGTTTTGGGAGCAGTGGTAATGAAAAAATTACACAAAGTAATGCGCCTGGCAGGGTTTGAGCCCGCGACCTATAACTCCAAACCAAATGATATTTTTTTTCAATTTAAAATTGTCCTATATGAGTTCTATTCAGGTATAATTCTTCCATGTAATATCAAAACGTAGCGTATAAGCCTTTTTTTTTATAGTGGGTAAAAATCATCCAATAACAACCCCCGCTCTTGGGCAGAGCGGGAGATAGTGTCAGACTCTTACTGACTAAAAGACCCACCCTGTTCCTTCTAGCCTTCATACCGGGGCTCGAGCGCTCTTTCGGATAACCCTGGCCCCAGTAGGCTTCCACCCGGCTGGGTCCCTGCTGTTGCTGACAACTCCTTGAGGCGCGCGGGAACAGTGCGCGCCGTCGACGACTTGGGCTTGGTCCGGACAGTTACCGGACGGCCGGACAGCGAGCTACCCATTGCTCACTGTCCGCAAGCCCGCGTCTATGGTGGGCGGAAATCGGGATCAGAATCCCGGCGGCGGCGGCGGCGGCGATAACGCCGTTGCCTGATGCGTTCGGCCTCCTCCTTTGCGATAGCGTATAAGCCTCAGACGATTCAGATGGTTCCGTACAAACCACCGTATCTATGTAAATAGTTCCATTCCCGAATGGAGTCTCGAAGATATTCCCGAACTGCAAAAAAGTAACTTTTTGTTGTTTTCAGATTTATTCCAATACCTGTGCAAAAAGACTTTGCTTTATGTCACACGATACTGAATTTCTGAGACGTCTTTCGTTAGCATTACAGCTTTGCAAAAGGAGGCGACCGCCTGCCGTTTCTATCGCTCCAGTCCATGGCCTGTAACAGGGCCTGGAAAATGAATGGACCTGCGACCAATTTACGTAAGATTTATTGAATACCAAATTACATTTATGACCGAATTGCACTTAGAACTGCTATTGCCGAACTAATTAGCTTTGGAACCAACTTGAAATGTTTGCATGTTATCGGTCACCGAACAGACACGAAGTTATCCGAATGCGCAACTTTCAACAACTTGGGACACTCGGCTAGAGAAGGAGGACAAACTTGAAGTATGGACTCAATAGGTACTAAGTGCATTATTACTTGTTCAAGTATAGAGTGTGAGGATCACTAGTTCACTAAATAGTAAATAAGATTTGCTCTTTGCTTCTCATCAATGTTTGCGCACACTAGGAATTAATCCTGTATCTTGGGTGCGTTCACAAATATGTAAACTCGCATACGCAAGCGTGGCGTAGTTAAATATAACTAGGTGACCATTGCCCTAGGGCAAAAGAAATAATCTGGGGCCATTTTTAGGGTTCCGTAGCCAAATGGCAAAAAACGGAACCCTTATAGATTCGTCATGTCTGTCTGTCTGTCTGTCCGTCCGTATGTCACAGTCACTTTTTTCCGAAACTATAAGAGCTATACTGTTTAAAATTTGTAAGTAGATGTATTCTGTGAACCGCATTAAGATTTTCACACAAAAATAGAAAAAAAAGCAATAAATTTTGGACGTCCCCATACTTAGAACTGAAAATCCAAAATTTTTTTTTTCATCAAACCCATACTTGTGGGGTATCTATGGATAGGTCTTCAAAAATGATATTAAAGTTTCTAAAATAATTTTTTTCTAAACTGAATAGTTTGCGCGAGAGACACTTCCAAAGTGGTAAAATGTGTGTCCCCCCCCCCCTCTAATTTCTAAAATAAGAGAATGATAAAACTAAAAAAAACATATGATGTACATTACCATACAAACTGCCAATGAAAATTGGTTTGAACGAGATCTAGGAAGTAGTGTTTAATTAATACCTACGTCATAAGTCTAAAAAATACACTATTATTAAAACATCGATCAAAGTTACAATGAACTGCAAGAACTTTTATATTATGTTACTTGCTGCCACGGAACCCTTTATGGGCGAGTCCGACTCGCACTTGGCCGGTTTTTTATTTATTTATTGAACAGGAGGTTCTCGTTTGAGCGGCTCGATATCGTTAGGAGGTTCCATTCTCTGGAGCCCTGACTGGCGTAGCTTGGACCCAGTTCCCGATACCAGTGGGAGACTGATTTTTATATTTTTAAAAGGTTTTCTTTTAATTTATGCAATATTTAAAAGTTATTGAATTTGTATAAACAATTGAAATAAATAATACTAATAATAAATACCTACTGGGTAATCATGACACTAAGTAAGTTTGTTGCTATCAAACATAATATTTACTCATAATATTCGTCTTGTAATTTTAGTATCTGAACACAAACTAGCTCCCGAACTATGGACAAGTTAGTTTGTACGATCGATCATTTATTTATAGTTGAAGTTGCACCGTTACCTGCAGTTCGAGTTGCCAGATCAGAATTCAAAAAGCTGCAAAGTGCTTTGGTTCAAATCTGTTGAAAATGACGAGATCCTTATTTTGGAGTTGAGACTGGAGGCCAGCAACACAGTTGATTATACTTATTATAATAATATTCTACAAATTTTTACACAACGCCGTCTAGTCCTAAACTAAGCAAGCTTGTGTTATGAGTACTAGACAACTGATAAAAGTATGTTGAGAAGTCAAATATAAATACATACTATTTACTAATATATCTACTATTTATATTTTACGACGCGACACGTTATGACAGGCTGTCATAACGTGTCGCAATTAGGCTCCGCCCCTATCCGATATTATCCGATACTTTTATTTCGGATTCGGTTACGGGTATGGATATTATTTTATATCGGATATCCGATAGTTTCGGTTATGGTTATGGAGCTCCGTAACATCCCTGTTCTAGAGTGGCGACCGCGTACCGGAAAACGCTGCGTTAGAAGGCCTCCCAGAAGGTGGACCGACGACCTGGTGAGAGTCGCGGTAATGCGGTGGATGCGAGACCCACAGGATCAGTCGTTGTAGCGACGTTTTGGGGAGGCCTATTTTTGGACATAGGGACATCTTTCAGCTGAAATAATGACGATGATGATTTTGATCAGTCAGTTCCAAAAACCAACTTGGCGAAATAGGGTTTCATAGTCCCGTCGGGTATTTAATGTGAGCGCGGTGCCCCAGTTCAAAACGTAAACCACACGTTAGAGTGCCCCAACTGCCCATACACTTGCACTTTGAAGGATTTAATGAGACACCGATGCTGCAGTTTACATAACCATACCTACCGAGCTCGAACAGTTTGCTAAGTTTACCATCAATTCGAAAAGAAGAACAAGAACAACTAACGGGTGTCTAGTGGCGGGGCAAGACCTAAATTTGATGTGTTATATTTTGCGAGGCCCTTTGGATATCCATCCAAGGGGCCTGTGGACGCAAGAGGACGCATTTTGTTGAGTAAAAACTTTTTGATACTCAAATTTTGATTCATAAAAATGCAAACTTTTTCATTGTAATTATTTTACATCTCAAACCCCTCAAACTCCAAGTGAACGCCGGCTTCGCGCGTGATTTGGTGCCATTTGGTTGAACACTAATATTATTAAAAGTCCGCGTAGATTACTTATTAAAATATTGAGCGTTTTATTTATTGGTTATGTATCTAAGAATGTAAATAAGAAATTCTTCATAAAATAGTCTGTAAATTTCGAAAATAAGCAACCTTTTAATTTTTCCCGTATTTATACCTATTTAAATGCATGGGGTCTCAGGGGTCAGAAAAGTGAACAATTAAAGAAACAGAAATTTTCTGCTCTTAGTAAAGTAGGTTTGTATTGCCTTGTTATACCTATATTTGCTAGCCAGTTTTTTTTTATTATTTATTGCTAGATGAGTAATTATATTCATTTATTTATTTATTTAAGGATCACCAACGAGTGTTACAAAAAAAAAAAAACTTGGAAATAGAAATTGGTACACGTAACCTGGTCCTATAATGAACACTCAATTATAGGCAACCACAGCTTATGCATAAACGAGTGAACATGGCTTTAAATAATTATGAAAATATTTGATAAAATAAAAGTAATGTCAAAATTAAACTTGATTACAATACTTATGTCAAACAAATTATAATAGAATTGAAATTGAGAATTGCTTTATTGTGGGTGTACATAGAATTTATCTATCTATCTATATACATATATATTTGCGTTCGCGGGCCTTCGAGGCGCGAGGCCTCTTGGACTGCGAAGCCGTAAGCTGTGGCCCACGTCGCTCGCGCCTTACGCCACCTCTGCGGGTGTCTGTGGTGTATTTACTTTTCAGTCATCATCATCAGGTAAGTGTCGCCACAATGAACGGTTCTGTGCGTATCGCATCCATCGGGTTCCCGCGACACTAACCTGGTCATTGTCCACCTTGTGAGAGGCCTTCCAACGCTGCGTCTTCTGGTACGCAGCCTCCTCTCCAGAACTTTTCAACCCCATCGGCCATCAATTCTGCGATTAATGTACTCTGTAACCGCCTCTTAAGTTTTTTTTTTCAGTAAGCCATTCTTCTTGTTACCTATCACCATTTTCATCGGAGTTTCCAACGCGTAATGACGTGTGCATAGACACACGAGTAGGTGTTAGTACACAGTGGTCACACTGGACACATAGGCACACTGGGCACAGAGGATACCCTGGACACTTTGCGAGCGGTTAGATGTCGGACCGCCTTCCGCTCGTTGATCAAAGCATGGTTGAAAGCTAGTCAGGGTTGTCCGTAATTTCAGTGTTAAATGGGATAGATAATCGTAAATTGTATTGATGTTCGGGATTAGGCGAACAAAGAAAAGATTTTTTTCGATTTCGGAAATTACAATTATCGCTCTAAGTTTTAGGTTAGAATTGACAATTTTGATGTGCAAAGGTGTCTTCCAAAATCGTCTCATGAATGTGAAAAATGTACGCCAATCAAATGGACGTCTTCCAGCGTTGAATTTCCAAACGGATTGAAATCCATGTATCCAATCCAAATGGACGTCATCCGCAGCCGACTGTCAATGTCAAAAACGTGCGCCACGCAATTTGGAAGCCGTTCGAATCGTCTGTGAATGGGCAAAACCGCGTCCATTTTTTTGTGATATTTGTCTCAGTTTATGTTCTATGTTGACGGAGGGTACATGCGCTAGAATGCTAGAAAGGTCCGAGTCTATGAAACCTGGATTGTTTTATTTATATTATTATGTCTATGTCTGTGCGTGACTTTGTATTAGAAGTAATTGTAAAATATAAATCGCACCCATGTTTATGTCAAGTGAAACACCCTGATTATCACGATGGGGAAAAGAGCAATGCAGCCTTTCATACATTTTCTCCTACGTCTTCTGTCTCTTTTTACCAAAATACATATTACTGTCGCCACAATTAAAAAATCCATTGTCATAATTCTAATCTTCAAAGTGGCGGCGCGTACGTTCAAATGGAAGCAAGTCAATGTGCCTTCAAACTGAAGTACCTCCATGTGGAAGTATTCCATTTAGAAACATTTCAAACAGACGTATCGTGAATGGCTACCTTAAGGCTTGTTTTGACGTTTGAGATCTTTCTCTCTAGAATGTAACTTGGAACGAAACTGAAAAAACAATAAATAATAATTAGGGGTCCAGTGTAGTAGTAGTTATTTTTAAATAAATAAATAATAATAATAATATTCCACAACTATCACACAACACCGTCTAGTCCCAAGCTAAGCAGAGCTTGTGTTATGGGTATTAGACAACTGATAAACATACTTATATATTTCTAAATACATACATATTATAGATAAATTACATCCAGACACAGAACAAATGATTATGCTCATCACACAAACATTTATTGTCCTGGGTGGGAATCGAACCCACGACCGCCGGCATAGCAGTCAGGGTCACTAACCACTAGACCAACAGGCCAGTTAAAGTGTAGTAGTTATTTTAGTAGTAGCTTGTAACTACACTACACCAGACAAGCCGCTAGGTAGTCAAAATACTAATATCAAAACTGGCCTTTTATTTTTTTTGATAACTTTAATTAAAGTTACGAAGCGAATTGTATTCCACTATTTTTCTTTTTAAATAATGTTGCCTCACACTTTTAAATTACTCCCGTATAGTGGATGCGTTTACAAACATGTAAATTCACATACACAAAGACACTGAGACCAAGAACGACTATCGATAGACCTATAAATTTTCATCCGTACGGGATTCGAACCGAATCCAACGAATTTATATGTCCCGGTGATGTGTGACGTATCGATTTCTGATAGGACAAGATTATAGAAACAAAAATAGGTTCTAAAACTATTTTGTTTAGTACGTTTATGCTTTGTCGTGTTACTAAATTTAAGTGATATCCGCAATTAAGTGCTCCAATCGAAACTAAGAAGGATAAACACAATGATTGCAATAACAATGAGAGTAATAAAAATAAAGAATGAGTAATGTTATGTGGCAACCCTCGTGGCCGCGCCGGCATCGGCATCAAACACAGCAGGATAGTGGAGGCGTGTGGCGCCTGTCGGCAATATACTGTATGTGTATCGAAAAGTTGAGCTCTAACAACGACGAGTTGTTGAGCTTAAGCGATAGGAGCTCGATAGTTAATGCTTATAGTCCCTTGAACATATGGCCGGAATTAAATGGACACATACTTACATAAATGCACAGACTTGCTAGTATGTGTCCATTTAATTCTGGCCGGCTGCACCCGGATAGAACCCCGCTTAACTTAAAATCCTAATACCTACATTCGGAAGAACTCTAACCAGCATTTTTTTTTGTGTAAACATATTTCTAAAGATCAAAGCCGTTTGAAAGGAGTAGGGAAAACAAGCGATAAAATATCATTTTGTCAAATATTTTTTTTAGACAAAAGTATTAAGTCTTACGAAAAAATCATACGTTGGTAATGATGTACATGAATCTATAGTAAACATTTTTTTTTCAATTCTATTGACCTCGCCGTTACCGAGGAATTCCTCGGTAACGGCTTCAGAAAGTTACTGTTTTACAGTACTGCTAGGGAGTTAAGGCCTTAAAGGGTGTGGCGCCTGTCAACAGCATAATGTATGTGTATCGAAGTGTTTAATACCAACAGCCGCAGCTTATTGAGCTTAAGCAGTAGTGTAAGGATTGTGAGAGCTCGAGTTGCATGTCGGAAATATGCTTTACTTATGTTGAAAAATTGAGATCTCAATAGTGAGCTGATGAGTGGTAAAATGTAAATGAGTATTGTAGTGTGAGCGTGTGTGCACGCGTACTGTGAGTTTAAAGTAGAGCACTCTTGTAAGTCAATACTAAGTAGAATATTATCAAACCTAGCTGGATATAATGGAGCTTGTGCTGCCGTAAAAAAAAATAGATATTAATTAAACTAAGTTTAAAAAAAAAACACTATATGGTTTATGACAAAAGGAACTAGATCGTATCGTAGATCGAGCAGGCTCAACACCTCGTCAATAGCGAATTGTTGATGCTGAGCTATATCTGCGCAATCGTTGAGTTTGTAGTAGCAAGTGGCTCTAATAATGAATATTTTTCAGCAGTATTGGCGCAGCTGAAATAAATATTGGTATGGCCTACAGATATTTGTTCCGGGTTAATGTTTGTGAACGCACCCACAATAGAGGAGGAATTCCTAGTATAGGGCAAAATTTTTTTTGTAGGTCGCGGGTTCAAACTCAGCCAGGCGCATTACTTTGTGTAATTTATTTCATCACCACTGCTCTCAAAACGATGAAGGAAACCATCGTGAGGAAACCGGCAAGTCGTATAACCAAAAATTTGAAGGCATTCACCAACCCGCACTGGGCCCGCGTGTTGGATTACGGCTCATTCCCTCTACTTGAGAGGAGGCCGGAGTCCCAGCAGTGGGAACATTAAAAGGCTGATTATGCTATATAAAAAAAATTATTCTCTATCAGTAGTTTGAGCCCGCTGGTTTTGTAGCTCCTCCTGAACGTTACAGTAATATATAAATAATGTTCTGTACTGTGTTTAGTGCGGGGGCGCTGGTCGAGTCATGAACATGGCAATAAATCCTGCTAGCCAGCCCCTAACGTCTCATTGGCCTAGTAACAGTTACAGAGTGCTAGTCTAACCACGTACGATGGAGGTCTTGAGATGTTATGCCTTATTGTTCTGTGATTTGTGGCCAATATACCTTAACGGGGTGGCTTTTGATTCTTTGGCAGTAAATTAAGCTTTCAGGCGAAGACAATTTTTAGGGTTCCGTAGCCAAATGGCAAAAAACGGAACCCTTATAGATTCGTCATGTCTGTCTGTCTGTCTGTCTGTCTGTCCGTCCGTATGTCACAGCCACTTTTTTCCGAAACTATAAGAGCAATACTGTTGAAACTTTGTAAGTAGATGTATTCTGTGAACCGCATTAAGATTTTCACACAAAAATAGAAAAACAGCAATAAATTTTGGGGGTCCACATACTTAGAACTGAAACTCAAAAATTTTTTTTCATCAAACCCATACGTGGGGTATCTATGGATAGATCTTCAAAAATGATATTGAGGTTTCTAAGATCATTTTTTTCTAAACTGAATAGTTTGCGCGAGAGACACTTCTAAAGTGGTAAAATGGGTGTCCCCCCCCCTCTAACTTCTAAAATAAGAGAATGATAAACCTAAAAAAATATATGATGTACATTACCATACAAACTACCAACGAAAATTGGTTTGAACGATATCTAAGTAAGTAGTTTTTTTTTAATACGTCATTAATCTAAAAAATACACTATTATTAAAACATGGTCTTTACATGACTACAAGAACTTTTATATTATGTTACTTGCTGCTACGGAACCCTTCATGGGCGAGTCCGACTCGCACTTGGCCGGTTTTTTTTTTAAAGAAATGTAGCGGCATCTATGGCGTCACATAAGAACTAATCCTGCATCACGCAATTAATCTTTTGAATACCGTAATTAGAGACATAATAAAAAGAAAATAAAAGAGTGAACGCCGGCGTTCACTTGGAGTCAAATGAATTACAATTCTCCACTCGTATTGGACATATATAGAAGAGCCCGAAATCATCTATCGGGCAGTTGCTCACCAGACATAACATCTGTCTGGTCCGATCCTCCCTTTATAACGGAGGTTTACGGGACTTTACACTACGTTCCTTCTACCTCCAAAATATAAACTAGTGTTTGACCGCGATCTCACCTGATGGTAGGTAAGCAGTGATGCAATCGTTGATGGTGAAGCGCACTAGTTTATTAGGAGTCTATTCACTTCAGCCTTTTAGACACTTATAATCTGACGAGAAGACCGCTGCAGGCAAATTGTTCCTGTCCTTAGATGTACATGGTGTAAGTAAATGACGAGCCGAAACGCTTAGTCCGAACCGTAGAGGTGTGAACAATATAGGTTATAAGGCTGGACACTCGCCGTACGTCGGATTGTCTGGTGGTAGAAAGGTCCGAAGTGCCCTTTATATAAGTACTAGTTTATGATAAGATCATTTTTATTTATAGCTTCAATTCCGAAATATGAAAATAAACTGCTGTTCAGTACGTTTTTCGTTACGAAACTTAGTCTAGGGAACATCTGATCTGACCTAGGTGTATTTAAGTCAAGAGTGAATACGTTACTTCGATCAAGCGTGCTCCATCGTCGACAACATCGTCGCTTATCATCAGGTGAGATAGGGAGCCCATAAATAATAATAAAAAAGTCAGAATTGGTCTCATGATAAAATTTGTTTATATGTTTGAGTACTTTCAATTTCCTTGTGCGAAGCAGTAATGCTAGCAAAGAAGGCGGCCGCACGCATGAGGCAACCGATGTTCCTTACACCACAGTCGCAGGGACCCCGACACCGACTTTAAGTCATTGCAGGTATGGGCTTGCGGATGACGAGCAGTGGGTAGCTCTCCGTCCGGCCCGAGTCGTCGACGGCGCGTAGTGTTCCAGATGTATATGTCAGCTAAACCGTAGGGGCCCGGCAGGGCCGAAGCCTACTGGAGCCATAGTTTCGAAAGGGAAACCCGTGGTCTTGGATCGCAAAGAGTTAAGTAGGAACATAGTTGTAGTTTTAGTCAGTAAAAGTCTGACACGCCTTCGTCCTAAAGCAGCAGAAGTCATTGGATGATTTCTTTGGATGAAATATATTAAAAATAATCCCTAAAAAAAAATCAAGGAATTAAAACATAGGTTGTCGTATAAATAATAGTCATGTGTATGCTATATAAAGTTAACTTCGAGTGACTCAGTAAATTTAAAAAAAATCAAATAAGTACGATGAAAAGAATAAACTTCGCAATATATCCAATTCGGTGACAGGTGGTCTAAATATCTTTTAAATATTATGTAGGTTTCCTTTCTCCCTTGATAATAACACAAAGATCTCAAATTTCTCGATTAATTTGCAAATTACGGGATGGCAATATAAGGCAGGGTTTCATCACGACTTTATAACACAAAATACATTAATTAAAAGGGATATCTGAAAGATAAATTGCCTGTAGATAAAACCGACATCAAAATTTAAGTAAAAAAAAAAAGATGAATCTTCATCTCCATTTGTAGGGTGGATGACACGGAGTGGTTGATAAATGGAGTCTTTACTCGCAAATCGTGCTACTATTTACCAAATTTTATTGATTCTTAAAACGCAGTGGACAGGTCACGTTGTTCGTAGAATAGATGACCGTATGGGCCAAAAAGTTCTGGATTGGTGACAGTGTATCTGAAGACGGCAGTGTTGGAAGGCATCCTACAAGGTGGACTAATAACTTGGTGAGGGTCGCGGGAATCCGATGGATGCGAGACGCACAGTGGCGACTTTTGAGGCAGGCCTAAGTCTAACAGTAAATGTCTTTCGGCTGAAATGATGATGATGATGATGAATTGAGTGTGCAGTATGTTACTAACTAGCTGCTGTCAACGGCGTCACTCGCGTGAAAGTAAAAAATTTGTTCCAAAGGACCATACTCCAAAAATAAAAAGTATCCCATATGCTAATCCAGGACATGGTCCGGCCGTGTACCAAATTTAATCTAAATCGGTTCAACCATATGTGTCTAAGTAATACTTAAAATAACAAATATTTTAAGTATAACTTCTAGCCATAATGAACAACTTTCTTCAAGTAAACAGTTTCCAGAAAAAACACTGAAAAGTACGAAATAACTTTAATTTCGGAAGTCAGTGTTTCTATAATAGATAGTTTTGTCTCTTCGTTATTTAACACCGACTTCCGGAATTGAAGTTATTTTGTACTTTCCAGTGTTTTTTAACATTGAAGTCGGTTTAATTTTTTTTTGTAAAAAGTTATTTATTCTTCACTTTTTAGTTATGGTACCACCACTAAAAAGTACCCCTCAGCCAAACTTAAATACCTTATAGCCAGAGTGCATCTCATAAAAATAATCCCAAACACGGTTAGATAGATTAGATTAATTTACCGTCTGGCTTAATCACCAGATCAGTTCGATACATCCTCCCCCCCTTTCTTTCAGTCAGTCGTCGCTTACACGTATAAACCGAGCAATTTTACTTGTTACGACAATTTTATTCTGCTGCGATTCTATGAGGAGTTCTGTTCCATATCTTCAAAGTTCATGATCAGATCATAACAATATTTTTCTGGGACCAACTTGGAAGCATAAACTTTCAATCAAAAAAATTAAAATTTTCAAAATCGGTCTACAAATTACCGAGATATCGGTGAACATACATAAAAAAAAAGACGTGTGGGACTCGGGGACTGCCGCGGTAAAGCTATTGCATAGCATTTTCATCAACTTATGCAATTATAATTATTTATTTATTTTATTTATGCAGTATTTTTTTCCTTTGTTTTTTTTTCTTTGATATTAGTTGAAGTTACACTTTCACACATTGAATTGAATTTTGATTGATTGTTTTCTTATCGGTCGCCACGCTCAAAAAACAAATGAGTGGGGGTGTTAGGTTATTTTCGTTACGGAATTTCTGGATTCGGTCTCCACGCTCAAGGCCCGCGATAGAAGCTATGCAATAGCTTAAAAAAAGACGTGTGGCACTCGGGGACTGCCGCGGTAAAGCTATTGCATAGCATTTTTATCAACTTATGCAATTATAATTATTTATTTTTTTATTTATGCAGTATTTTTTTTCCTTTGTTTTTTTCTTTGATATTAATTGAAGTTACACTTTCACTCATTGAATTGAATTTTGATTGATTGTTCACTCATTTGTTTTCTTATCGGTCACCACGCTCAAAAACCAAATGAGTGGGGGTGTTAGGTTATTTTCGTTACGGAATTTCTGGATTCGGTCTCCACGCTCAAGGCCCGCGATAGAAGCTATGCAATAGCTTAAAAAAAGACGTGTGGCACTCGGGGACTGCCGCGGTAAAGCTATTGCATAGCATTTTTATCAACTTATGCAATTATAATTATTTATTTTTTTATTTATGCAGTATTTTTTTTCCTTTGTTTTTTTTCTTTGATATTAAATGAAGTTACACTTTCACACATTGAATTGAATTTTGATTGATTGTTCACTCATTTGTTTTCTTATCGGTCACCACGTTCAAAAAACAAATGAGTGGGGGGTGTTAGGTTATTTTCGTTACGGAATTTCTGGATTCGGTCTCCACGCTCAAGGCCCGCGATAGAAGCTATGCAATAGCTTAAAAAACATACATTCAGCCGAAAATAGAACCTCCTCCTTTTCGAAGCCGGTTAAAAAATAGACTTTCCTTACAAAGCTATATGCTAGCTAGCTGATCAAAATTGGTATGCCACTTCAAAAAAGTTGTTTGATTCTGTGGTTTCCGTATTTATCCACATTTAAGATCTCCATTTGTTATTTACTCTGTGGTTCACATAAATTACAGGAGGGGTGATTAGGCCGGGGGCACACGGCACATTTGAGCCGTCTAGATAAAGCACTGCCATAATTATCTGCGGTGGAAACCGGCCTTATGTAACACACGCAGCTGACGTGAAACATTACATGAAGGCATGATAAATTGTGCAGAGTAGATTAAGGTTGCTAAATAACTAAAACAGAAATAAGTTGCTATATCATTGTTGCCTCTTTGGTGGTTTTGCTGGGCGAGGCATGGGGTCCTGGGTTTGGTTCTCGGGTTAGGTGTGGGTTTGTGCGGGGTTGATGGCGGTTGACATGGGACTTAACCCTGCCACTTTAGGCACACGTGACGGCAGCTATAACGTTTAACCTTGAACATTTTTGGCCCGGCAGTCTATATAAAATTTGGTGTATTTAAAGAAAGAAATAGACGTTACGTTATGCTGTGTTTTTTTTTAAAGGTAGAATAGAATAGAATAGAATAAACTTTATTGTACACCAAAAAGTAACATAGCATATGCAGAAACTTAAATTTATGGGTACATGGTGGCCTTATCGCTAAAAGGTAGGGAATCATCTAATGACTTCTCCCGCTCTAGGGTGGAGTAGGAGTGTGTGTCTGATTTTAATAGACTAAAACTGCACCTATGTTTCTTCTTTGCTCTTCGCTCCAGAACCCCGGGTTTCTCTTTCGGAAATCAACCGATATCCCCAGTAAGCTTCAGCCCTGCATCGCCCCCATGAGGATACGTCGGTGCTAAGCCTAAGCTAGGCTAGGCTAGTGCCTAACATCCTTACTAATATTATAAAAGCGAAAGTGAGTTTGTTCGTTTGTTTGTTACGTCTTCACGTCTAAATGGCAAAACCGATTTTGATGAATTTTGGTACAGAGATAGTTGGGACCCTGGAGACGGACATAGGCTAATTTATTCACGCGGGCGAAGTCGCGGGTAAAGGCTAGTCGTATCATAAAAAGCGTTTGTGGAAAAACTTTGAGATCCAAATCTTTTCTATGAAATCTTTTCTTGCTTCTTTGTATCAATATTTGCTATGATTATGATTGTGTGAAAAAGCACGAAGAAGCGATTAACTTACGGCAACTTAGGGCACATTGCTCGCAGAACAGATGGGCGTTGGGGCCGAAATGTTCTGGGGTGGCGACCGCGTACCGGATGACGCAGTGTTGGAAGACCTCCTACATGGATGCGGGACGCACAGAACCGTTCAATGTGGCGACACTTGAGGGAGGCCTATTTCCAACAGTGGACATTATCAGCTGAAATGATGATGAATGAGTATTCTAGCTAACTTCACATTATTAACAAACCTTTAACCTTTAATGCTTAAACTCTAAACCTTTAACCTCTAAAACAGGAAAATCCCCGCCCAGCAACGCGAGTTCATAATAGACAATAATGGATGAGTCTGCGTAACATAAAACCTAATATGGCCCACAGTACAAGGTTATAGGGCGGCAATAAATTGTTCGGAAAGCCTCTCACGGTCAACCGCGGCAGTTCCGTTGCTTTACTTTGTATATGTTGTGTTTACTGAAAAAGGATAGGTTCTTTTACGTCTAGATAGAGTAGTATAATATGTAATTCTGTACCTCAGAGGTAAACAATAGTAACTCCACTTTTTTGAAAATATGTTTTTTTTGCACTGTTAAAATCGTAAGAACCAGTTCTACGTAATGGTATAGGGCATCAAGTCCTATGACATCTAGGAAGAGAAATATCCAATCGTATATGACAAAAACATATCGGGTATAGGACTTAAAATGATGATAAGATTGTTTACTCCTCAGCTTTATGTGCATTTAATGTTGTTCTAAACATTATTGTAATTATGTCTAATATTATAATAATTCCATCTAATAATTATAAAAAATACAATTGAGTTTGTTACAATATCTTTAAAGCAACTATGTCAAAAATACATTTAAAGTTTCTATCCGCGCGTTTTTGCCTCTCCTGTAAAATTTACTTTTTGGCACATACTTTTGTTTACCTCTGAGGTACAGAATTGGTTAATGTCTTAAGTACCTGAAGTAGTAGTAGCAGTGAAGTGATTGTTTTCTTTTTTTTATATCGTAAATCATTCAATGACTTCTCCTGCTCTAGGGTGGAGCGAGAGGGCGCGTCAGACTTTTTCGAACTAAAACTTGAGTAATATGTAGAAGAGTTCTTTGACGTCATATTTTAGTTTGATTTTAGTTAGTTGTAATTAGCGTAGGGTTTTATTATTATTATATTTTTTTTTAATTTACTGTAATTATAGTTTTTAGTTGTGTATGTAATAAGTTAAATTGATTTAAATAAAATATTACTGTTATTTCTAGTAAATAAATAAATAATTAAATATAGTAATATATCAAGTTGCACACAATTTTAATGTATAAAAGTTATCTACATCGCTTTCGTACGTTTTACGTGATGCGCGCACAGCTCTAAAAACTTCTACAGATTTAGTTTACGTATAGATATAGATTACACCCAGGCACATAAAAAATTAACGTCACACAAACATTAATTGTCTTGGGTGGGAATTGAAACCACGACCTCCGGCATAGCAGTCAGCCACTAACCACTAGACTAACAGGCCAGTTAAACACACATAAACTATTAACTTCTATTATCCTGAAAATAGCAATCATAAAATGCCAAGCAGTCCACTCAATGGCAATCGTTCAATCATCGTTATTATGATAATAGACATAGTCGGCCTTATAATTTTCCCACTGTTGGGACTCAGGCCTCCTCTCTAGAAGACGAAATGGACCGTAATCCACCACGCGGGCCCAGTGCGGGTTGGCGGGTGTCATAATGTCTTCGAATTTTTGGTTCTAGGACATGCTAGTTTCCTCACGATGTTTTCCTTCACCGTTTTGGGAGCAGTGGTGATGAAAATAAATTACACAAAGTAATGCGCCTGGCTGGGTTTGAACCCGCGACCTACAACTCGTAAGTCGGAGCCGTTACCACTCGGCAACCACTGCTCTCATTATTATAATAATAGCTATTATTATGTGGTGTCAAGGGCTCGTTCGCTCCAATCAGTAGTGTTCAAATTAAGATGTTGGTAATAATTTATTAATTTTACTGTGAGTAATCAATGATTGATTTTGTTTATGTGGGAACAAAGACTTTAGTTTGATTTCTGGTAAAATATACAGTATCACATCGCATAGTGTGAATGTGAAAATGCTCAAGATGAAGATTATAGAAAGAAAACATGTTTATATTTTTACATTATCTATAGGTATAGTTTTTCTTTGAGTCTGGGAAATCATTAAATAACTTCTCCGGTTCTGGGAGAAGCGAGAGGGAGTGTGAGACTTTTACTGACTTAAATCCATCTGTGTGTCTTCAGTTGCCCTCTGTGTTCCAGGACCACGGTGAACAATTCTGCAGTAGTTTGTGTGTAACTTACTGTGTTGATAAAAGCTAAGCAAACAATTTCCCTGAAATATTAACTATCTAGCTAGAGCTTTTTTGATTAATACATAAAAATAACACGTACAATTGCCGTCACGGCTTCAAGTTGCGCAGAAGTCAAATATTCGGTCTCTTTAGTGGTGCGAAGTGAGACGCGGGGGCGGGGAGAGTCAATGATTGGCTCGCCGCGCCATCGCGTCATAGACGTCACTCCTGATTCGTTCCCTGCGTTGCTGCATATATCTAACAACGAAGACTATTGGTTCGCCAATGTATGGAATGCGCAAAGCGATCCCCACTCTGACGCCGAGCGCTCAAGATCCGTTTCGGCAATTGTAGTTTCCAGATTATTATTCATCTCTTTAAAACTAGTTAAAAATATTCGTAACTAGCTGCAGCCAGCGGCTTCGCCCACGTGAACGTAGAAAATTACGCCACTGAAGCACTCCCAGGATAAAAAAGTATCATAAGTGAAATTCCTGGACATGGTCTATCGGTTTGTCAAATTTTATCCAAATCAGTACAGCAGTTCGAGCGTGAAGAAGTAGGAAACATACACACAAACTTTCGCCTTTATAATAGTGTGATTTGTGTGTTTTTTATACTTAATTTGGCCCCATGTCTATTCACGTTTTCGTAGGCTTTCTCGTAGCGCTCAGCCTACGAAAAGCTACGAAAGTCTACGAACTTCGTAGCAACAAAACACCATGCTTGCCTAGAGGTAATATATATCACTGGGCGCAAATGAGTGTCTTTGATACATTTAGTGATCTGGGAAAACTAATCTATACATATAAATAAAATTGGAGTGTATGTTTGTAATATTGAAATAACTGCTTTTTACTACATGCATATGAATATATATACGGTACGTACACCAAAATAACATTTTTTACAATTTTCGTCTGTCTGTCTGTTTGTCCGGGCTAACCTCTGAAATGGCTGGACCGATTTTGACGGGACTTTTTTGACAGGTAGCTGATGTAATAAGGAGTAACATAGGCTACTTTTATTTTTGAAAAAATAAATTCAAAATCCTGTAGTCCACGTGAACGAAGTCGCGGGCACAGCTAGTATTCAAATATAAATATCAAATTGTAAAGGAAAAAGCTAGGCCAGACGAATGAGACATTCTCTCGGTTTCAATGAATCACTCAAATATTTTTTTTTGTCTTTTTCTCAACTACCAAATAGAAGTGTAATACCTTCATACTCTTTTCAATAAAACATAACCAAAACTTCTAAGAGCATCTCTCAGCAGTCTCAGCTGCGTCAATACCGAGGAAGCACTCTCCTGTACCAACGAACTGATCACGCCATGCACTTAGTGTAGGATTACTTTAAAAGGAATCCTTCGTTAAACACGATTGCTATCGAGTTACCTGTTTGTTTGAGCTTTTGTTTTGGATATCACACTATAGATGTACTTACCGGAACGTGGTAGAAAATTCCGAATGCTAGATTGAAAAGGAAGGAAAACAAAAGTAAAAAACCGGCCAAGAGCGTGTCGGGCCACGCTCAGTGTAGGGTTCCGTAGTTTCCCGTCCGTCACAATAACTGTACCCACTTATGAGTTTAAAAAAATGCTTGCATAAACGACTATACTACAAACTTGTCCAGAAATTATTTTGTAGAACCTTTTTGTCTTTTTGTACAAAAACTGTTTTTACTATTATATATTATATACTATATATATATATATATATTATATACATATTGGTACCAAATTTCAGCTTTCTAGTGCTAACGGTCATAGAGATTAAGCGAGGACAGACAGACAGACAGACGGACAGACAGACATGGCGAAACTATAATATAATGGATAGTTGACTACGGAACCCTAAAAATGATTTAAGAAAGAAAAAAAGTTGTATGTATTTTTATACATCTGCACTAATATAATAAAGAGGTAAAGTTGGTTTTTTTGTCTGTAGGAGGTAATCTCTGAAAGTACTGGTCCGATTGCTAATTTTTTTTCAGCGACGGAAAGCTGCTTTATACCTGAGTGACATAGGCTATATTTTATGTACGCTAGCGAAGCCGCGGGCAGAAGCTAGTACGAAAATACAAAAAAGCTGTCCGAAGTCAGCTATGTTTAAATTCCAAAAAATCAGAGGTAACTCTGAGTTGTTACTGAAAAATTCCAGATGGTAACCGTCCGGACCGAGCCCAAGACGTCGACGCGTATTGTTCCAAGCGCGCTTCAAGGAGTTGTCAGCAAACCGTAGGGGCCCAGCAGTGTCGAAGCCTACTGGGGTCAAGGATCTGTTTCTGAAAGGAAGATTCGGCCCCGGTGCGAAAGGCAACGAAGGAACATGAGTGGGTTTTTAGTCAGTAAAAGTCTGACACTATCTCCCGCTTCGCCCAAGTGCGGGGGATGTCATTGGATGACTTTTACCCCTTAAAAAAAGATGGTAAAAAAAGTATGACAGACAGTCATACTATCGGAAAGAATGTGAACCCCAATGGGTCTTGCGCTTGATTTCTCCCCACTCGTTTGTTTTGTTTTGCCGTCCTATCGAAGTATGAGACTAAAGGAACAGGTCACCCATCACCTATGTCTAATTCTATGTACAATCTTCTGCTCAATAAATATCCTGAGGTAGGTTACCATTCGATTAATTAGGGATCTCCTCACACCCCAGCGATCTTGACCCCGATTTCCGGCTACCGTAGGCATGGGCTTGCGAACGACGAGCAAACAGTAGCTTGCCGTCCAGCCGTCCAGTAACCGTCTCGACCAAATCCGAGTTATTGACGCCGCGTAGTGTTCCACGTGCACTTCAAAGAGATATCAGCAAAACCGTTGGGGCCTAGTAGGGCCGAAACTTACTGGGGCCATGGGTTAGCTTCCGGAAAGAAAATCCTGGGTCTTGGAACACAAGGCACAGAAGAAACATAGGTGTGGTATTTCACCACTGCTTTCAAAACGGTGAAGGAAAACTTCGTGAGGAAACCGGCATGTCCTAGTACCAAAAATTCGAAGACGTGACATTCACCAACCCGCACTGAGCCCGCGTGGAGGATTACGGCCCATTCCCTCTTCTAGAGAGGAAGCCTGAGTCCCAGCAGTGGGAACATTAAGGCGATTATCACATTGCCACGCATCACGCTGCATGTTGCGTTTCAACGCACGCTTCATCGTGCGGGTTTTTACGCACTCACTTTTTGTAGATACACACAGGCTCTGACTCATTTCATCCATAATCACGCACGGCACTTCGAGACTCAGTGTGCCTTACCATGCGTGCAGGTTCATGTTTCTCCGCTATCGCTAGGCGCGTGATCTGCGTGTGTTTGACTGTGCGTGTTTTCTTTACAAACGGAGATACTTAAAGATACTTAGCCTAAAAGGCTGATTATGTGCTATGCTAGGTATGGTTTTAGTGAGTAAAAATCTGACAAGGCCACCTTAAAAAAGTGTGATGCAGAGGCAAAATAATGGCAGTTGTAATGTAAAAAGAATCATAAACAAAAGTACATAAAACAAACATAATTCGTTGTTAATGCTACGACTATTACCAAGGGAGGACATTTGAGTGACGTGTGCATTAGCTAATTAGAACACTAGACAAACACAATATATGCTAATTAGTCCGTCTGTCTGTAAACACAATTAACTGCAGGCGTGCACTGGCGTTACACTGAAGTGTTAATGCTGTAAGGGTGAGAGTACATTTTTATTAGTATATCACAATTAAATATTGTTACTAGCTTCTTCCAGCGCTTTTGCTCTCGTTAAGTAGTTTTCTCCATATAAAGGTAAGTGGAACAGAGAGGAAACTCCCGCAAACTTCCGTTGAAAATGGAGGATCCGTCGACCAAACGGGTGTTATGTCTGGTGGGCCCGATAGATGATTTCGGGCTGTTCTAATATGGTCAAATCGCGCGGAAAACTTAAATTGCGGGATGCAGGATTAGTTCTTATGTGACGCCATAGATGGCGCTACACAAACTTGGACCCCCATTTCACTTCCTAAAAGTTGAATTTTCAAAAATTTCTCAGTGCTCTCTAACGTCACAAACGAAGCCTTGTGCAAACACGTTCCCAGGCCCAGTAATTTCGGCTGTGTGTTGACATGGCAGTCAGTCAGTTTCTCCTTTATAGTGTTGGACGTAAAGAATAGCATAATGTCGTGTTCTAAGAGGCGACTAAGGGACTCACCAGAGAATGTCTTATCTTATCTTAATCTCTTAGATGCCAGTGGCTTAATTCAGTTTGTATCTTTTAATTATTATTATTTTTTTATTTTTATTTTATTATCTACATTGTGCTTACACAATAGAAGCAACATGAAAATTTGTAACCAAGCATTATATGTAACACATAATATAATTTAAAAGAGTGTCCATAGAGTTTCTTGCACGTTCTTCTCCATAGAGACCTACTCTTTGGAACGTGCAATTTAGCTTCACTTTTCTTGGACTGACCGACATTTGACTATTCAAAAGTGCCTGCAAATGGTCTATTTGAAATAAATGATTTTGATTTTGATTGATTGATTTGAAAATGGGCAGCAGCATTCTCTGTGGATTGCAACAACCACAATGCGATCGTCACCCCTCCTGTCACTTGTAGCAATGGCAAACCCCCCTATTGGGGAGGCCTTTGTGTAGCAGTGGATGCCTTTTAACTGAAATGATGATGAAAGCAACCGGATAAATGTGAAAAACTGTGTTGTTGAGTGTCGTGGCGCGAGATTAACACCAATAAAAGAAATATGTTCTAACCTAGGTCTTATTACGGTTTTGTAGCCAATCAGTTGCGCCTGAAACCACCATCATTACAAACACGTTTTTTTTCTTGAAACTCATTTTTATCGAGTTACTGTTTGCTGCCCTAGCATAAAGCTATATCAAAACTTTTTGGGAACACATTTATTGTGCATACCTACAGCTAAGGAGTGGACTTCCCTACCGAAGTATGTTTCCTGATAGCTACAACGTAGGATTCTTTAAGTCATTAGTAAATGGGTGTTTCGCGTAGTTCGTGCAAATTCGAAGCAATCCTACATTTTATATTTATTGTCGAATTATTTTGTTTTTTCTTACTAATATCGTTAATATATGGATAATCTTTGAACATTTCGTCATTTCTACTTGCTTTTTATTAGTAACTTTGAATTTGATAACATTGATAAAATCGAACTGAGACGGTAATGAGAACGATAGGGAAGGAAATGATATTGAAGCCTTTAAGGCCCAAACGCCCGAAAAGTGCCATAAAACAGTGACTTTCTGAAGCCTACTCCTCGGTAACGGCCAGGTTAATAGGTTTGAAAAAAATATATGTTTATAATAGATTCATGAACAACATTATCAACATTTGATTTTTTCGTGCTATTAATACTTTTGTCTAAAAAAAATATTTAGCAATTTCGCAACTTTTCGCAACTTTTCGCAACTTTTCCCTACTCCTTTGAAACGGCTTGGATCTTTAGAAACATTTTTACACATAAAAATTGGTGGTTAAATATTCTTCAAAGTGAACATAGCATATGTACTTAAATCAATCAATATTTAGCAAAGAAAATGGATTTAAAGGTCAGCCGCGCTTTCCGGGCCCTGCTGGCCGCAAATAAATGCACAGATATGCGTACTGCCGTCTAGGCGGGTGCGAGAGTTACATCCATTTAATTTCGGCCAGATGGTTCAAGGGACTATAAGACTTAATAAAAGAAGAGGTGTGCGAAGGTAATGAAAAAAAAACAGAAGGCAATGCTATTAAATTAAAGAAACGACGGTAAACGAACGGAATGAGAAAGAAGGTAATGAGGTTTAAATCCTTTATTCAGTTTTTATTCAAAAATATCAAAATTACAAACCTAATACCTATTCCAAACTTCGAAGGGAATAATTGAAATTGATAATGAGCTAAGTAATTAACAAAATCATATATACTCACGTTATAATACGGACGATAGGAAAGAGAACGATTCCAGAATAATCACCTCTCGCGACACTTAACACGAAAATATCTTTTTTTCACAAGCAAGGATGCACCTGTTACCATGTTCAATGGCATACTGAGATTTGCGCGGGGCTTGACATCGCAGTAGAGTAGCATTTATGGTCAAGCGCAAACTATAGTGTGGATTTCTTTTCATAACGAGGGTAATCAGACAAAATAAAAAATAAATATTCATCTAATCATATTTTAATATATTTAGAAGATAGCATTATTTAATTTAGGTGTAAACGTTGTGTTTTTTAATATGCTTAATTAATATAATTATTTTGTTTCTATTTACTCCGATTTATTTAATTAAAAAATACATTTATTAAGGATAGTAGTAAATGGACACCGAAGGAAATGAGAATAAGTAGAGTTTTTTATTTATAATTAATTATTTATGCTAATTACTACTGTAAATATTACATGCATGCACGCATAACTGTATTACATTTGGTATCCGTTGGAAAGAATATAGATATTTATGGAATAAATTGATGTTATTTTACTGGACGCATAATATGCACGAAAAAAAATAAACACCCAAATAAGTTATTTCTAGGCAAGTGTGCTACATCGTAGACCACATCATCGCTTACCATCAGGTGATATAGTCGTCCCAAACTCAACCGGGCTGGGGCTGCGCTCAAGCGGCTCCTGCCCAACCTTGGGGATCCAGACGCCTCCTGCCGGAAGCTCTACGCGGGGATCGTTCGGTCCATGGCCCTCTACGGGGCGCCGGTGTGGGCGCCGTCGCTGAAAAAGCAACCGGCGGCCATACTGAACGCCTGCCAGAGGGTCATGGCAATAAGGATGGTGCGGGGATACTGCACGGTCTCCCGCGAAGCGGCGAGCCTTCTGGCTGGCTTACCACCGTGGGATCTGGAGGCAACAGTCCTTGCACACATGCACGATATGCGCGTGGAGATGCAACGCCGGGGTGAAAGTCCGCTGCCGCGACAGGTCACGGCATGGCGGACAGAGCTCCGGCGGGATCTCATGGTGAAGTGGCGTCAGCGACTATCGCAACCCAGTGCTGGGCACGCCACAATCTTGGCGGTAAGTCCCCTCTTTGAGGCGTGGCTGGAAAGACCTCACGGCGTCCTTACCTTCCGCATGACTCAGGTACTCACCGGACATGGTTCGTTCGGGAGTTTCCTGCACCGGATTCATGCGGAAGTGACGCCCGGGTGTCGCCACTGTGCGGAACGCCCGGAGGACACGGTGGAGCACACAGTCGAGGTGTGCCCTGCTTGGGCGGAGCATCGCCGTGCCCTCGTGGGGGCGATCGGCGGCGGAGACCTCTCGCGTCGGGCCTTGGTTGAGGCCATGATCCGGAGCGAGGAGGAGTGGCAGGCGGTCGCCGACTTCTGCGAAGCAGTAATGCTCGCAAAGGAGGAGGCCGAACGCATCAGGCAACGGCGTTATCGCCGCCGCCGCCGCCGCCGCCGCCGGGATTCTGATCCCGATTTCCGGCCACCGTAGGCGCTTGCTTGCGGACAGTGAGCAATGGGTAGCTCGCTGTCCGGCCGTCCGGTAACTGTCCGGACCAAGCCCAAGTCGTCGACGGCGCGCACTGTTCCCGCGCGCCTCAAGGAGTTGTCAGCAACAGCAGGGACCCAGCCGGGTCGAAGCCTACTGGGGCCAGGGTTATCCGTAAGGGCGCTCGAGCCCCGGTATGAAGGCTAGAAGGAACGGGGTGGGTCTTTTAGTCAGTAAGAGTCTGACACTATCTCCCGCTCCGCCCAAGGGCGGGGGATGTCAATGCATGATTTTTTCCCACCATAAAAAAAAAAAAAAAAAAAAAAAAAAAGGTGATATAGTCGTCAAACTAGAGTTATCTATCTATATTAAAAAAAATCCTTTACTATTATAAACCCCAATGACACGTAATTCAAATCAATCTAATAATAAGTACCGTTGACCAGTTTATCAGGCCGTGTAACCAAGCCTTTGGCTCATTATTGTGATCCATCATCTGAGCGGACGTGCCGCGTGATTGATGCACTTCGACTGATCGCCCTAACCGCCTTTGATCGCTGGACCATTTGACCAATTTCTGCTAGGAAAGTTATAAACGGAAATTGGTATCGTGTTATTGCGTGATGCGGAATAATTGCGACCCTGGGACGTAAAGGGCAACTGAAGGACTCAAGAGGGTTTTACGGCCTGGTGGGTTACCATAACGTTCAAAGTAAGATTGTTTTATTCTTATTCCAGTGTGGGTAATAGACAGAGCTATAACCTGTATAGCGTCATCTCTTACCCACACTAAAATAAGGATGAAATAATCTTACTTTGAACGTCATGGTAGCTCACCTGGGCCCCAAGTCTGCTATTTTTATAAATTCGTCATTCCAACACGATCCCATTGTCATTTTGCTAAAAGTTTGTAATCTGCTAATTCATAATGATCGATCATTGATCGGTCACTGGTCTTGTAATAGAATTGTGGTAGAATGATAATTTCGAGCATATTAAAACCAATAACTGCACAATAACGTTCTAATGGTAAAACACTGATTAAATAAACTGTCAAAGTTTTAGCAGATTACCGCAAACGTCAAATATTCATTTGTCAATATGTACGAGATTACCATTCTAAGTCACTTCTTTCAATGGACTGTCAGTGGTTGACCATTGGAAAGTCATAATGACGCCATTATATTAGTAGATTACCAAACTTGTCAAAATCGACAATTATGACATCAATGATAGACCATTCTGACACTATTGTAATAGCAGACTTGAGGCCCAGGTGACGATTTCAGTATTAGCGGCAAGCGGCGCGACGAGCGGTGCGGCATTGGTAACCGGGTGCGGGGCGCTGTGAGCGGCGTCTCGTAGCGTGCTTCAAACATTTTCATACTTTTTTTCTTACCGCTCGCCGCTCCGCGCTTAGCTACCGCTTACAGCGGCAAAGTCGTGAATGGCTATTAGTCAGTAAAAGTCTGACTCTCACGCCCCATCCAGAGCAGAAGAAGATATTTAATGATTTGTCACCTAAAACCAAGGGTTGATTTTTTGCCACCTTCCAAACTTCTACTGAAAAATCCCTAATGGAAAAATTCTATTACACCTTTTGATAGTCAGTGATAGCGTGACCGTTGATTGGATTGGATGAAAAAAAATTGTTGCCTTAATGATGTTGAATAAATAAGTGAAATTTAAGTCAAACGTAAGGATAAGTTAGAAGCCCAAGTCGTCGACGGCGCGCACTGTTCCCGCGCGCCTCAAGGAGTTGTCAGCAACAGCAGGAGCCCAGCAGGGTCGAAGCCTACTGGGGTCAGGGTTATCCGAAAGGGAACTCGAGCCCCGGTATGAAGGCTAGAAGGAATGGGATGGGCTTTTAGTCAGTAAGAGTCTGATACTATCTCCCGCTCTGCCCAAAAGCGGAGGTTGTCATTCGATGATTTTTCCCACCATAAAAAAGGGTCGAAGCCTTCTGGGGTCATGAGTTCGCTTCTGAAAGGAAAACCTGGCCCTGGAATGATATGCAATGAAGGAACTCCTAGGAGTGGGTTTGGATCAGTTAAAAGAGCGCATAAGAGCGGGAGACGTCATTGGATGATTTCTCACTCTATAAAAGGATAAGTTAAAAAAAAAGATGAGAGCTACTCAGTTGATGAGCTGTTTGTACATACAAAAACTTAATCAAAACATCATTGAATAAAGATAATGACTTAATCACCTCCATAAATAAACAAGTTGAACTCATTTTTATAAAAACATTTAATGAAAATATATAATATACGAAACTGTTCAATACCAATAATTCGTTATACAGAACTTTTTATTAATGCCATAATATTATCTAGTATCCGTGTTCTTGGTATCCTCCCCTGTGTCCCCCAGAACCTTGGGGTCCACTCTGGCCTTGTTGTCCTAAGCCTTGGTTGTATCCACCCTGGTTTCCAGGACCTACAGCGCCTCCTTGAGGGAATCCCTGGGAGCCTTGTCCAAAGCCCCCTTGACTTGAGCTGCCTTGGCCGTTGGGGTAGACACTCTGTCCGCCCTGACTGGAACCTCCTTGGTTAACGCCATATCCACCTTGGCTGCCGCCCTCGTAGCCACCCTGGTTACCGCCACCATAACCTTGGTTGCCGTCGCGGTAGTATGGGGATCCTGCAGACAAAACATCGGAGTTTAAGGGAAGGTAGGAAGAAAATATTCGTCAGTATTGACTGAACATCTATCTACTAAAAACAAAAATGAGAAAGTGGAAATTGTAAGGGTCTAAACAGACGGACTGCATTTCAACTGCAATCCAACTGCTAATTGCAGTTTAAGTGCAGTTTGAATGCAGTTGACACGACTGCAATAGAACTGCAAACCAAACTTGCGGTCCGATTGCAGTCGTGTGAACTGCACACCGACTGCATCCGAACTGCATCATACCCACCCGCCCGCACGCTCTGCCCTCCTGCGCATGGTTGGATTGCAGTTGAAATGCGGTCCGTATGTTTAGACCCTAAAAGAGTTGATAATAATAGACTACTAGATGTACTTAACATACGCACTTCCTGAAAGTACCTAGTTCAAAATAGGCTACTAAAACAGAGGTACCTATTTGGATAAATTCATAATAAATCTTAATTTCGTCACAAATGTTGGTGTGTACTTATACCATACCAATACTGATGCTGTACCATTTTAGTGCGACGATTCCTATATTATTTACCTACAATTACAATAACTAATTTCTTACATAACACTACCTACGTGCTTTTTATTTCTGTGTCTGAATTAATGATTGTTAATTAATTTTCCAAATGGGGTGTAGATAGAAGGGTGCACATTATTCCAGTTACATCTCACAGTACTGGGCAATATAAAACTCTAACTGCGAGTGCATATTGTAGTTAGTAGGTATTCATAACTATAAATTAAATGAAGTAATCGTAAAAAGTAGTTAAACAGTTTGATTATTAACTACTCATTTTAGTTGCATACACGATTACGAGATTACTTTTAGAACTACAAATTTAAAAGGAACACATTTATAACAACGAGGAAGTTGCAAGTAGATTGGTGTAACGAGCGCAAATTGTGAAATTAGATAAAAAACTTGTTTATATGTAAAACACAGCCATGTCAGTTGATTTTTTCACTACAAAAAAAACTAAAGCGTTCAAACTTTATTTCCGGTAGTCGATGATATTTGAGATCCGAAATAAATAAAGATATAGAAAATACAAATAAAGATGATTTTGATGAATTTTTGTACAATACACTTTTTGTTTTCCACTTTTGTTTGCTGTAATCCTGAACACATCGTGACCATGACTTGCTAAAATTTCAGGCAAATAAGAAAGAGGGATGGTGTTATACACTTACACCCTATATAGCTCCATCCTTTTAACATGGTCACTGCGTTATGAGGTCGAACAAGCCACATGCGTAACTTCTCGAAGGTGCGGCAGTCAAAATCGCTTTCTTTCACTCTGTGCGGGGGACAGCATGTTAACATTTCAATGGGTATAACTGAGACAAATATATAAAATTGATTCTTCCACGAAGCGTTGCGGCGGTGTTTATTAGAAACAAAAATTTGTGAGGTCGGAAAAATCTCATTTGCACTTCAAAGAACTTTGCCTCTAAAAGACCTCAAACGCACTGGCTGGCTGCAGTTCAGTTTAGGTCGTCAAATGGATAGCGCTAAGAGCTCGTGGTAGGAGCGAAGTGGAAATGTACTCTACAAGGTCCATTTGCAGAGCAATCACATTACAAAACCGCATCACGCAATAAGCTCAAGTGTTATCGTCCAAACAAACATAAAACATTAATTAATTTACTTTAACGATCGGAAGAGCAAAGTTTATCTTAGCATGATAATAAAATTAGTATAATCAGACTTTTAATGTTCCCACTGCTGGGTATCAGACCTGCTCTCTAGGAAAGGGAAATGACTGTAATCCACCACGCGGGCTGGTTATATTACAACTGCCATTATTTTGCCTCTGCATCACACTTTTTTTAAGGTGGCCATGTCAGATTTTTACTCACTAAAACAAAACCTAGCATAGCATAAGCATAATCAGCCTTTCAATGTTCCCACTGCTATGATTCAGGCCTCCTCTCTAGAAGAGGGAATGGGCCGTAATCCTCCACGAGGACCCAGTGCGGGTTGATGAATGTCACATGCTTAGAAATGGACATGCCGGTTTGCACACGATATTTTCCTTCACCGTTTTCACATTTTTTTTTTGTATTGTTGATAAGTTCGCGCTTTCCACCTGATAGAAAGCGACGATGTGGTCAACGATGGAATGCGCTTACCTAGAAGAAACCTATTCACTCTCGACTTAAAGATTCCCGGGTTGTAGCTATCAGGAAACACAGACTCCGGCAAGGAATTCCACTCCCTAGCCGCACGCACAATGAATGTGTTCCCAAAACGTTTTGTGCGTGTAGGTGGGATATCCACCATATACCGGTGGCGCATAGCCGTACGTCTGGTAGTCCGATGATGGAACGGGCTAGGCGGAATTAGGTTATGCAATTCCGACGCACACTCCCCGAAATGCAACCGGCAGAAAACCGACAGGCTAGCAACTCTGCGTCGATGCTCAAGACTTTGAAGCCTCGACCCGACGAGTGTATCATCGCCAATTATCCTCCTGACTCGCCTCTCAATTGCCTCAAGTGCATCAAGCTGGTATCGGGTAGATCCGTCCCAAAGATGAGAGCAATACTCCATACACGATCGAACTTGCGCTTGATAAAGTTTGAGCAGCTGTTCCGGCGTGAAGTACTGTCTGACCTTTGCGAGGATTCCCAGCTTTGACAATGATGAAGGAATACCGCACCGAGAGACGCAACGTTGGAAGGCCTCTCACAAGGTGGACCGATGATCTGGTGAGGGTCGTGGGAATCCGATGGATGTGAGACGCACAGAACCGGTCTTTATGGCGACACTTGGGGGAGGTCTATGTCCAGCAGTCTTTCGGTTGAAATGATGAAATAAATTACACAAAGTTATGTGCCTCCCTTTGTTTGAATTGATCCTACGACCTATAACTTGTAAGTCGGAGCCGATATCACCGGGTCAACACTGCTCTGAGTTTATCTTACACCTATAATAACAAAAATAGTTGTTTTATGTTTTTATGAGGTAGGAAAGTTTTAGTTGGATTGAATAATAATGTTCAACATTACTATTTGTTGTTTCTGACGTCAAATTCCAAGGGTGATTATTCTAGAATGTTGTCATAACGAAATTGACAGGTGTCCGGTAACACCGGACACCTAAATATACTAAGATGTATCTACACTAATATAATAAAGAGGTAAAGTTTGTCTTTTTGTTTGTAGGAGGTAATCTCTGAAAGTACTGGTCCGATTGCAAAATTTAGAACCAATAGGAAGCTGCTTTATTCCTGCCTGAGTGACATAGGCCATATATTATGTAGGCGGGCAAAGCCGCGGGTAAAAGCTAGCTAAGAATGATATGTATTTTTTCTGTACCTAAGTTTATCCTTCTCAACGGTTTGATTGATTTAGGTGAAATTTTGTGTGTATAATAGAGATTGAATTTAAACCATCCGGGTCTTATGGTGGCAAAAACTTATGGTTTGAAAACACAAATGAACGCGATAGGTGACGTTGCAATCGGGTTCTCAAACAAACAAAAAAACCTCTTGTGTCGCACACAATACGACAAATAGATAAAACGAAAGGGGGCAGGCAGAGCGATGAGGATGGCTTCTCAAAGATAGAGAAGGAGAAGAAGAAGCATACTTCTAAGAACCAGTATGGTATCGCGCTGGCAGCTCACAATGGGCCTCTTCAGAAGGTTTAAAGCTACCCAAAGGAAAATGGAAAGGACTATGCTCGGAGTTTCCTTGCGTGATCGCATAATGGCTTGATCACACGTGCCGCGTAAACGGGAAAGACAGTGCTCTCGGCCGAATACTCGGTACGTGTGATCAAGGCATAAGGAATGAAGACAGCCGCAGGAAAGCCAACATAAAATATATAGGCACATTGCTCATAAAATAGATGGTTCTGGAGTGGCAACCGCATGTCGAAAGACGCAGCGTTGGATGGCTTCCCTTAAGGTGGACCAATGACCTAGTGAGAATGTGATGGATGCGAGACACACAGAACCGTTCGTTGTGGCGACACTTTGAGGAGGCCTATGTCCAACAGTGGATCTTTTTTGGCTGAAATAATGATGACAGAACCGATATCTACTTTACACTCCAAAACATTACACAATAATAATGACATTTCACTCTATTTGAAATATCTAGATATTTATTTATTGTGTATTTCTACCTCAGTATAATAATATAATGATAATAATAAAAATCTTTATTTCCAGTTTTAGAAAATTACAAGTGACTCCGTACTTTACATAACACTAAGCATAATGTGTTAAATCGTAAGTAAGCACCGAGTTATACATCTCTGACACCCTAGCTAAGATTGAACTTGTGTTAAGAGTGTCAGGGCTCTCTAAAAATTAAAACAGGCAGATATATCGAAACTTCGGAATCCTAGTTATTTCAAAAGAAAACAAGTTTTTGTTTCGTTTTTTTTTTTTTTTGAACATGCAAACCACCAGTGATATTGTATGAAATAAGTGTGCGTGTGATGGTGTCTTTGTGTGTGTAAGTGTATGTATGATGATAAATATAATAATAATAATAATATTCCACAACTATCACACAACGCCGTCTAGTCCCAAGCTAAGCAGAGCTTGTGTTATGGGTACTAGACAACTGATAAACATACATATATATTTCTAAATACATACATATTATAGATAAATTACACCCAGACACAGAACAAATGATTATGCTCATCACACAAACATTTGTCCTGGGTGGGAATCGAACCCACGACCTCCGGCATAGCAGTCAGGGCCACTAACCACTAGACCAACAGGCCAGTCAAATGGGCGGGTGGGGGGGGCGGATTTGCGAAAGGGGGAGGGACAAAAAGCTACGTATACTTTTGACGTCTTCATAACCGAGGGTGGTGATCCATTTACTGACTCGAGCAACAGTGTAGTTTAAATAAATAAATAACACACATTTTGGGACATTTTGTCCGGAAGGTACGGAACGTCCAGAAGTATCGGAGGTTTTATGATGACTTACCGAAGGTAGCTACAGCTAACACCAGCAGTAAACATGCAATCTGAAACATACAATTTTTTTGTTGGATTCACATTTGTTTAGTTAATTTAAATAAGAATATTGTATTAAGTTTTAGTAAGTTTTTTTGTGTTTCTCATTTAAGTTTATTTTATTTTTGAACAGGGAAAAAGTCACTGAAAAAAATAAAATAAAGGAAAACATTCCTTGAAAATATATACTTAGAATCATTGAAAAGGGAAAGAATCATTAAAAAGGGAAAGAGTAGGAGCTTGTCGGGTAACGTCTTTTATTTTAGTTTACACGCACAGTATTGTTTTTCTTACGGGGTCGGAAATCTGAACTCTCAGGATACTGTGATCTATGGCTCGCTGACAAACCTTAAGCCTGGATCTCTGCTGAAGGGTCAAAGGCCAGGTTTATGCTCCGTACGTAGTGTATTATTTATTGAATATTAGGATTGTAATTTTATTTTTTTGAATGCATATTTTAATTTTTTATCGTGTTTAATAAATATTTTATTTTTATTTATTTTATTATAGAGAAAATACACATGTCCATAACACTACACTAACGTAACATTACACTTCGAATAAAATACTAACCTTGAAAGCCATCTTGTTCACTATACTTGATTAACGAATGATGAGAATTGTAATGTATCTGGTCCAACAGGTTTCAAATATTTCCTTATATACAGTGTGTTATCTAAGAATTTGTGCGTCTGACCCCTCTGAAATATTCTCAGAACAGGCACCTATAAAATATTATATTATAAACAATAACAGATTGTTTTATCGTGTAATGTTAAGGGAGGTAACCTACCACGACTTTTTCCAATGATACGATCGCGTTATAGTGCGTTACTATCGCAGCTCCTATGTGTATACCTTATATGAATCGGCGTCGATACTGTAGTGCGCTGTAGAGACTCACCCTTAGTTCAGAATTAAGTCAAAAGCGATTATATCGCGTTATATCGCGACCAAATTTATTAGTCACAAAATATAAAGACTATTGAGTACTATTTGTGACGTTGCGCGATGGTCGGATTCGCGATATAATCGCTTTTGATGCAATCCGGAACACGGGCCAATGACTTCTGACTGAATTACTAAAAGTGATTCGCTCTGGGTGGTGCGGAAGCGTGTGTTAAACTTTTACTGAGTGAAATTTAATAAAACTACAAGTGTGTCCTTCAGTTGCCTTTTGCGTTATACGACCACGGGTTTTCTTTTCAGAAAATCTCCTTGACCCCAGCGGGCATAGCGGGCGGCGAGACTAGTGAAGGCTGAATGACTCTTTTGTTTTTATCGATGCAATCGCGCGTTCGTAGCGATGCAATTGCACGATGCAAATGCGAAAATTAGCGATGCGGCGGTACGTTTATAAAACGTAGCTCAGTAGCGCGTTTCATAAACAAATCGCCGTAGATGCAAAAAGCTATCGTAGGCGACCTCCCTAAGTAGATTATACTTGTGTTATTTACAAACATTTTTGGACCCAAAACGTGATGTTTTTGTTGTAATCGTCAACAAAACCTAGCTGAGAACGAATATAAGTAAATTAAATCTGCCTGTATTCATTTGTTTGCGTGAAGTGTAAAATAAGTAAATAAATCAAGTGAATTTCCGTTTGTGATAAGTTTTCAACTGTAAAACATTCCGGTCCGCTTCCGTCCTGAGGCCTTGAAGTAACTTTTGCAATATATTTTATTATCTGACTATTTATCTTTTCCTGGTTTTGAAGCTTTCCCTGCAGAGGCACGAATCATTTGCTGTACATACATGTTAGAAACACAGAAAAGAAAGAAAAACAGTTTATTTACGCGAAAACAGACCCAATCTTAAAACTAGCTAAAAAATATATTGACAATTGATGTCAATATATTTGTTAGCTAGTTTAGCCGATGGGAAGATATGCGTCACAACCGCGCAAAACGGCCGAACGCTCAGCATAATGCTGCGGCCTCTCGCATAATGCGATGAGCTCACAGCGCTGGTTTTCAGCGTGGGCCGGTCGCAATGTCGACATAAAGACGCCTGAACGGTGCAGTGAACTAAAAGTTGGAAAATGGAACTAAAAATATAGATGAATTATAAATAGAAAATAAAATAAATAGATAAGGTGAGAAATACATTTTTATAAAGTGGCAACACGCGCCCGTAGCACAATTTGTGCAACCCGTTTTTGTAGTCTGTGGCAATTTTCACGAAATGTGCATGTTCAATTTCTTTTATTATTTCTTAGGTATACTCGTATTAATAAAAGCAATATAGCAGTGATAGCCAAGTGGTAATGGCCCCGAGTCGCGGGTCGCGGGTTCGAACCCAAACAGGCGCATTACTTTGTGTAATTTATTTCATCACCACTGCTCTCAAAACGGTGAAGGAAAATATCGTGATGAAACCGGTATGTCCTAGAACCAAAAATTCGAAGACATGTGACATTCACCAACCCGCACTGGGCCCGCGTGGTGGATTACGGCCCATTCCCTCTCCTAGAGAGGAGGCCTGAGTCCCACCAGTAGGAACATTAAAAAAAGGCTGATGATGATGATGACGATGTTTATAGAAAATTGCAAACACTTCCATTTAGAAAACTTCCTTTTTTTGACGGATTGTGCTCATGGGGCGAATTTTATTTTATCTAGACAGACGATTGCGCCGATTCTCTTGTGAATTAATTGTGGACATTGAAGAGTATGTAAGTATATTTATGTTATGAAACAAAAAAAATATACGTAAAATGTGTTTGTGACTTTCCCAAAAAGTAATGGCGCCACATAAGATCTTATATGTATTATATACGACAGCCCGAAATCAGCTATCGGGCAGTTGCCCACCAGACATAACACCTGTCTGGTCGGAGGATACTTCCTTTTCAACGGAGGTATGTGGGACTTTGCTCTCTGTTCCGCATACCTCCATAAAGTAATTAAAAACCGTCTAGCTCCGAAACTAAAGTAAATAATCGCTATGCAAAAATGGGGGCGTTTTGAAAGCTAACGAGGCCAAACTTTCCTCGGACTTCTTTAAATAGGTCAGCCTGTATATCACGTACTTAACTCCTAGCAACACCAGAAAACTGGTAGTGCACACCCTGTGAAAGGGTTTTTTTTTACGGAACTCAGGATCACTTTGTTGTCCGTTTGTCCGTCTGACCGTCTGTCCATCTGTCCATCTGTCGGTCTATCCGTCTGTCCATCTGTCCATCTGTTGGTCTATCCGTCTGTCCGTCTGTCCATATGTCCATCTGACCGTCTGTCCATATGTCCATCTGACCGTCTGTCGATCTATCTATCTGTCCGTCTGTCCGTCTGTCCGTCAGTCCGTCTGTCCATCAGTCGGTCTATCCATCTGTCCGTCTGTCGCTCAAGTTGGCTACAGCAACAGTGAAAAATCAAATTTCTAAGTCAACAAAATTTAAAGATAAGGCCGCTTATGTTCGGTTTAGGCTCATGATATTCAATCCATTTACATTATTCTTATTTAATTCTAATTATTAATTTATAAGCTTTGACTTTAATAATTGTTACTAATTATTTAATTCATAATACCATAATATTAATTCAAATTGACCATAGACTAATGTATCCCTTTTGACCTTTGCATCTTGACTCTATTTTTTAGTTTTAATTTGACATGATTTATTGACATGAAATGTGTTTTTTTGTCGAATCTGTTTGGTATTTTTTTTGTGAAATCCAATTTTTTCTATATTTCACCTAGTTATATGTGCATGCTGTGGTCTCCTGTAACTGAAGGAGCACATGTTGAAGGACCCCATGCCTAATGTTTTATACTGTGTCTGTGTAACCTTTGTTGGAGATCCTAATAAATAAATAAATAAATTTGCCACCATGTACTGTAAATAGGTACATTTGGATGTATTTATCTACATTCTAATAGAAATCCGAGTAACTGTATTCTGGACAACCACTTGCACCTTCCAGGATGTATAGCATAATCAGCTTTTAATGTTCACACTGTTGGAACTCAGGCCTCTTCTCTAGGAGAGGGAATGGGCCGCTATCTACCACGTGGGCCCCGTGCGGGTTGGTGGATGTCACATGTCTTCGAAGTTTTAGTTCTAGGACATGCCGGTTTCCTCACGGTGTTTTCCATCGCCGTAAGTTTCGAGAGCAGTGGTGATGAAATAAATTACACAAAGTAATGCGCTGGCTGGGTTTGACCCCCGACCTACAACTCGTAATACGGGGCCGTTACCACTCGGTCACCTGATACCAAGATGTATACGAGGCCAATAATAATATACACGATGCTAAATATTGTCAGACATTTATTTTGAGAAAAGAAGAAGAACACCAGAAAATAAGCGCCATGTTGTGAACCCCATAAACAAAGTTATTGCCAGTATTATGAAACGTGTTACACCCTATTGTGGCTTTGTCACCGTTTTACTCAAATTTTGTTAGGAAATACTGTCCTTGTCACATGTTACTCTCCTCACACACGTCCGTAAAATTTCACGACATTTCATAAAACTAATTAAGCCTATAACTTTTATGATTTAATTAGTACGAGTAATTCGTCGTAATGTATTCCTTTCATGTTTTCATCATGTTCTGGTACGTTTTTCTAACTTGCAATGTTTGTGTATATGTGTGTTTGTTTAGGACAAATTTCTGAACGGTTACCCCTAACCGATTGAGCTGAAATTTTGTAGACATGTTCAGTTTAAATGACATATAATAATAATACTTAGCTGAGTATAAATAATATTCCACAATTTTTACATAACACCTATACACATAGTCCTAAACTAAGCAGAACTTATGGTATGAATAGGTAATAGGCAACTGATAAGTGATAAGCATACATATGTATTTCTACGTACATTTTATAGATAAATTACAGCCAGAAACACAAAAGATGATCGCGCTCACCGTAAATTTTTTTTTCTTGGGTGTGAATCGAACCCAAGAAAAATTAACACCTTTATAATATTATAATTTAACTGTGCTCTTTGGTTCCTGTTTGTTTGGTTTGGTTTCTGTAATCTGATTCTTTCATTTTTAGACAATTTTTCCAAATCTCCACTCATCTTAAAAAGTGCTCCTTTTGCGAAGTGCACCAATTGAGAAGTGCACCAGTTGCGAAGTGCACCAGTTGCTAAGCATTTGAGCATGGTGTACAAGTTGAGATGTACATCAAATGCATCAAACTCGTTTGATGCATTTAATTTGTTTAATAAAAATCCATAAGTAAAAAAAAATTATTAGTTAAAGTTTGTTTTTAAAAATGTTTCTTTCAAATTATCTTGTTATTTCTGTTTTCTCTTGTTATAACATGAATATTAACAGCGTATCTCCCACAGTGCAACCTTCGTTAGAAAAAAGTTTGCCTGTCAAAGTGTCACAAACTTACTTAAGATGATGAAAAAAAAAATGTGTGCGGTCAAGGGATGACCTTTGGGACCGAAGTTTTGCACGCAATTTTTAACTTGAAAAGAGAAAGTCGAAAGGAAACGGTATAACGGCAGGAGACGATTGCGCATGAGCTCCTTGACTGCACAGGTGTCACTGAAATACGCATAAAAACTATAGGATCCCCGAACTCCCTTACTGAAGCCCTGAAAAACCTGAGAGGCCTAGTCGGTTTTTGGAGAGAAGTGGGCTGGTTGGAATAAGCCCACCTAAGGTTATGGCCGCTATGGCCCACGTTCAATGGTCTGCATAAGACTAAGTGAGGAAACCATTCTCAGAAATAGACATAGGGTATAACGGCCTGTTCACAACTTTGGTTGTAGCGGTGAGCGGCGTGGCGAGCGGGGCGGCGGCATCGGTAAGCGGCCGCGCGAGGCTATGAGCGGTAACTCATGCCGTGCTTCAAACATTTTCATACTTTTCACGCACACGCTCACAGCGTCAAGGTCGTGAACGAGCGGTCTTTTTAGGGTGGAAAATCATCTAAGAAATTCTCCTGTCTTTGGTTTTTTTGTTGAGTAGGGAAATCATTTAACGACTTCTCCCGCTCTAGGACAGAGCGGAAAGGCGTATCAGATTTTTACTGACTAAACCTACAAATATGTTCCTTCTTTGTTCTTTGCTTTCCAGGACCACGGGTTTCCCTTTGACAAGTCCACCCATGACCCCAGTAGGCTTCGGCCTTGCTGGGACCTACCAACTGAGAAGTCCCAGAGAGTAAAGTGAAAAGTAGTGTCACACTTTTATTGACTAAAATTAAAACCCACCGTGTTTTTTCATTTGCCCCTTGCATTCTATGGCTGCGATACCTTTGATGACATGTTTGGCGCAGTGGTTAAACAATTGGCTGCTGCGCTGCATATCGTGGGTTCGATTCCCGAACGGAACATATATTTGTATAGCCTACAGGTAATTGTTTCGGGTCTTGTGAACGTGTGTTTATGAACAACAACAGGACACAACAGGACAGGACCAATAACAAACAACCGGAAACAACAGGAACAATTCCAACCATTCCATTTCCATTCTTTTTTTTAACAGGAGTAATTCTAAGTATGAGGTTTTTATTTAAAAAAAAAAACCTTTTTTGAACAATCTTACAATTGTTTGCGAAGCTACATTTTCTTTCGAATTAGACTTACCTCAAGTCGCGTTGAGTAACTTTGTTCTAAAAAAAACCGGTATCAACATAAAATTTTTATTTAAACTAAACCTAATTTGTAAATAAGTAACTTGTTTTATTAAAAATATTTTCCTTTGTTCTTATTCATCTGTCATGTTATATTTCTACCACTCTTTGTTAACTGGGAGGGAATGCTTAAGATATTAAGTCCTTCCTTGTAGCTGCATAAAGTTTTAATAAATTGAACAAGTTTTAGGATGAATTCCCTAATTCCATTCCTTCCAAAAACCTCATATCTAAAACACCGTATCGCACCGCCGTCTGACTGATTCGAATACAAGCGGCAGCCGCCTAACTTCGTTTCCGCGCGCGGGTTGACCCTGCGAAATAATCAATCTCTGAAAATATCTTGAAATATCGTCTGAAAGTGCGTCCAATGGCGCCTGGTTCCCAGCATCCAGTGAGTACCTGACTTTCAAATTTCTACTATCCTTTAGCCTGTTCTTTATAGGAAACTTTGATAAGCTACACACGGCATTGACGCCACAACTATTCATTAATAAATAAATAAAACATTACTCTGCGAAAACGAAACTAATTACTCAAAAACGACTTTTTTATTTTAATTTGCGAAGTTTTTTATGTTGTTAATAACAAAAAATGTTATTTACAGAGTCCGATATTAGTTTCCCTTTGAAGAGTAATGAAAACTTTTTGTAAAGTTCCTCATGCTTTTTATTCTGTTGCAGTGGAAAATTTACAAAGCGAAATTGTCAGGATGCGTTAATTAAACTAGTTACTTTGTTATAGCTTTAGGCCCACAGGCCATGGACGCGTAGCTGCATAGACGCGTATTCGTTTGGTGAAGCTTACATATAAAGCTATGAAACTGTGCCGGCAAAGCGACATCACGACGCTGCCGCAAGCATAATATATATTGACGAATACGCGTCTACTGTTCCGTATTTGTTATGATGTGTCCAAACCTGGCGAATGCGCCACTCGTGAGCTGCCTGCGAGCCAGCGAGCCGCTTGCGAAAGGCGCGCGTGCATTTCGCGCACAGCTCGTTCGAAGCCCCTGCGCCGCGCGCGCTTCGCACGAACATGCATGCGCAGTTCGCAAGCGGCTCGCGAATGGTTCGCGATCAGCGTATCTGCCAGATCTGGACGCACCATTACATTAAATCCGGTGATTATTCTCTGTTTTACGAAACCTCATCATCTCTCTAGCCTTTTCCTAAGTAGCTTGGGGTTGGTTTCCAGTGAAGATGCGGTTCAAGCGCCAAGTGACATTACTGACACACCGGTGTCAGTAATTTAACACAGATCTTAATTAGAACTGTTACAAACGTTACTGGTACAGGTCGCGCGGTGAATTAAGATCGCTCGGCAAAAGTGGAGGGGGCATGCGCAGTATTCAATTCTAAGGTCTATTTGGCGACGTGCGGGCGGGTGTGCGCCGACGGCGACACGTCATTGGTAGATAGAGTCGCTCTTCAATTCCCGCGTTGAGTTCTCGCGTTTCATTGGATACTGTTGTACTTGGGTACTATTGCGTACAGCTTGTGTTATCGTATTAGTAATACGTAGTCGTAAAAAAAAAATGGTTAAAAATAAAGTTTTAAAACGGCAAGCCAGAAAAACGGTTTACGACGTGAATTGTTACGTTAAGAAAGAAACTAACGAAATGATTTTTTTTTATTTTAATTTTTATTAAAAAAAAAAAAATTCTGAATTTACTTACTTACAAGATAAATTACAAGCAAAAACTAGTGTTATTATAAGTTATGTTACTAAGGTTCAAAACTTACGAAATTAAAAATAAAATCCTAACATACTAAGAATTTCTGTGCGCAATTGTACACATGCGCCGATTGCCCCCACTACTTTCACCGAGCGATCTTAATTCACCGCGCGACCTGTAATCAGAATTACGGTCGTGATGACCCATTTCAATCGAGATTAACAAAGTCATCATCATCATCATTTTAGCCAAAAGACATGGACCCAGTAGGCCTGAACAAGTTGAGGCCTACTGGGTCCATGGGTTCACCTCTAAAAGGAAAACCCGGGGTCCTTGAACGCTAATAGGCAAAGAAGGAACATAAGAGTGGATAAGGAAAACCTGAGGTACTGGAACACAGGCAAAGAAGATACCGCTCCGCCGTAGAGAGGGAGAAGTCAGAAAAAACTTTTTTTTACGTGGGAAATCATCCACAAAGACTAATCTTGTACTTCTTGCATTCATCAGATTCCCGCATGTCTCATAAGGTTATTAGTTCCCCTTATGGGAGGCCTCTCAACCTTGCATCTTCCATTAGGCGGTCGTCACTTCAGAATTTTTTTCTAACCTCGGTAAAATGAATATGAAATGGAATAAATGGATTGAGAGATACTGCAATCTCTCAATCCTTATTAAATTAATTAACTGCCATATACTGCGAATACATTAGAATGTATTATCCGCATTTTAATGGCAAAGAAAGTTACCCTGATTCGGTCTTCGTCGTAATTGTTATATCTCATTAATTTTTAATTTGCAAATAGTAATATCATGCAGGACGCACGGGACCGTTCATTGTGGCGACACTTGGAGGAGGCTTATGACCAACAGTGGCCATCTTATATTATACCCCGTTAAATTTTAATCGTTTTAATCCCGTGGAGGGTCAATCCGGTACATGAAACTATCGATTTGTAAAGATAAAATTAAAAAATAAAGTCCCTTTTTTTAAACTCGTATTAATTTACGCATGTACGAAATTAATTTCTTTAAGAAAACGTTAGCTGAGCGAGTTCAATAACCTGTAGGTAATTAGTACGCAACGCCAACTACTAGTTATTTAGCAGTTATTTTATTCTGTTTTTAGGGTTCCGTAGTCAACTAGGAACCCTTATAGTTTCGCCATGTCTGTCTGTCCGTCTGTCTGTCTGTCTGTCTGTCCGTCCTCGCTTAATCTCTGTGACCGTTAGCACTAGAAAGCTGAAATTTGGTACCAATATGTATATCAATCACGCCGACAAAGTGGTAAAATAAAAATTGGAAAAAATGTTTTATTCGGGTAGCCCCGCTATATGTAAAGTGGGAAGTGATTTTTTTTTAAATTTCAACCCTAACGTGTGATATATTGTTGGATAGGTATTTAAAAATGAATAGGGGTTTACTAAAATCATTTTTTAACCGACTTCTAAAAAAGGAGGAGGTTCTCAATTCGGATGTTTGTATTTTTTTTTTTTTTTTTTTATGTATGTTCGGGCATAACTTCGTCGCTTGCCAACCGATTTGAAAAATTCTTTTTTTGTTGGAAAGGGTATACTTCCCAAATGGTCGCATAGTCACCAAGTCGGGATCTGATGATGGAATCTTGGCTAAATCGAGGGAACTCCTCAAATATAATAGGCAACTGTATAGTCATTTTTATATTGTCATCAAGGAATTAAGCATTAACAGTCAAAAAGTGACATTTGATGAGGTGGAACTGGTTAAGAAGACCAGAAATTATAATAATAATAATAATAATAATTGCCATTTATTCTCTCTTCACAAAGTTGACTTAAAATTAATTTTGACATGACAATGTCTCAGCTATATTCCACCCTTGTGAGAGACTGGTGCCTGTTATAGGTTTTCGAAAAAACCTGTGTTACAGGTCACCAGGCCCCTTCCACAGCTAGAATTAACTATCACAGTGTTACCGTGCAAGAGTCAAAATTTAATAATAATGAAAAACTACTAAGCATTATACAAAAATAGAATTAATAATGACAATAATAAAAAATAACTAAAAATAAATAAAAAAAACCCTACCTATAATTTAGCAGAAGTTATGCGTGTGTGTAGTTGTGTGTTTTGTTTGTGTATTTAGTGTTGTGTAGTCATGTTGTAAGTTGTGAAGTGAAAGTAATGGAGAGTCAGCTTTCGAAGGAAGAGAGGATCATTTAAGGGGTTGGTCAAAAATTAGGGCTACTTCAGAACAGTCAAAAGATTTTCGGTTTTATGATAGTCTAGAGTTTTCAAGTATATTTTGATATCTTTAATACAGCTTGAGCGAATTTTTGGATATAGGTTTAGGGACTTATTAAATTTATTGTAAAGATAGTGGCCAAGGAAGCAATAAAATCTTTTAGAGAGTGTGGACTTGAATTGAGTTGTGGGACAAACTCTACCCTTTCGCCGGTTATTTTTGAGTAGAGTAACGTCAAACTGCATTTGAGAGTGTTTTTTAAGTAGAATGTGTAAAATGAATGATTGTCTGACGGTTAGAATGTCCCATTCTTTGTATAAGTCGGAGGTCGGAAAACGAAAGGGGAGACCAGCTCCAACTTTAAGTATGGCACGTTGAGCCCTTTCAACTTCGATGAGGTGAGTTTTTGCGGCACCTCCCCACGATGTGATGCAGTAATCAATAAGTGATTGGCATAATGCGTAGTAAACCATCTTAATAGTCTTTTGGTCAGCCGATTGTTTCAAAGTTTTGAAAATATAAATTACTTTTCGTAATCTGGTCACGAGGGTTTCTATGTGTGGTTTAAAAGAGAGATATTGATCAATAGTGATTCCAAGGTATTTAATATTCTCGGTCCTGTCAAGGGACGAACAAGAACACTGGGTACATTCAGTACCACAGGTGTGAGCAGTTATCTTTAGATTCGATGGTGGGAGCAAGTTAGATCTTTGAGCAAATGCTATGTACTTCGTTTTAGAGACATTAAGAGTTAGCACATTGTCTTGAAGCCATTTGCTAACACAATTTAGACCCAGTTGAGCGGTATCGAAAACTTCCTCCCAGTCATCACCACTAAAGAAAAGTGCAGTATCGTCAGCAAAGGTAATGATCTTCCCTTTTTGGAGAGAAAGATGGCAAAGGTCATTTATATAAACCAGGAAAAGGGTCGGACCAATTATACTACCCTGTGGTACACCATAATTGATAGAGAGTTCGTCACTGAGAGAGTCATTTATCTTTACTCGTTGTTTTCTGCCAGTAAGATAGTTCTCTAACAGTTTCAGGGGGATTCCTCTAATACCGAGCCGTTCAAGCTTTTTTAAAAGGTGCGGAATAGAGACTGTGTCAAACGCCTTTGCGAGGTCTAAATTGCCAACGGAACTTCATACTCAAACAAATATCACAATGAACATAGTTAAGTGACTATGACAATACAAATAAATGAATAGTTCTGAATAGTTATGTTGAAAATGGTATCATCGAAGTAACCTGATGATAGTGATGGAGCTGGAAGATAGGCACCGGAACTCCGTAATTAATCAATGTATCCTACCCGTGTTTGGGCTTATTAGAAATGTCATGAGATGCACTTTGGCTATAAGGTGCTATCGAAGTGATCTGATGATGGAGCCGGAAGGTGGAAGGTAGACACGGGAACTTCATATGAAAATGATGTATTCTAGCAGGGTTTGAGTTAATTGGAATTGACATGAGAAAAAAGTACTCTGGCTGTAAGTGTGTTGCAACTAAAAAGTATGAAATAAAAAACTTTTTATAAAAAAATAAAACCGACTTCACTAAAAAAAACACTAAAATGATCAAAATAATTTTAATTTCGGAAGTCGGTGTTAAATAAGGAACAAACAATAACGAAAAACACCGACTTCCGAAATTAAAATTATTTTGATCATTTTAGTGTTTTTTTTAGTGAAGTCGGTTTTATTTTTTTATAAAAAGTTTTTTATTGATAATGTCAATAATTTCGGAAATAATCGCTCCAAAAGTAAAAAACAATGTGTCCCCCCCCCTCTAACTTTTGAACCATAAGTTTAAAAAATATGAAAAAAATCTGAAAAGTAGAACTTTATACGGACTTTCTAGGAAAATTATTTTGAACTTGATGGAAAGAACAGTTTTTGTACAAAAAAGACAAAAGGGTTCTACAAAATAATTTCTGGACTAAGTTTGTAGTATAATCGTATATGCAAGCATTTTTTTAACCTCATAAGTGGGTACACTTATTGTGATGGACGGGAAACTACGGAACCCTACACTGAGCGTGGCCCAACATGCTCTTGGCCGGTTTTTAGTATTTTTTGTTGTTATAGCGGCAACAGAAATTAGATCATCTGTGAAAATTTCCACGCAAGTCTAACTAGCCCGGTTCATGAAATTCAGCCTGGTGTATATTTAATAGAATGAAATGTTGTCTAAAGTCAGTCATTGGCAAAGACCCCTACCAAGCAGTGCATTTAAAGCATTTTTTGTATAAAATAAAATTGGAAAAACGATGACTCTAAGACAATTTCCTTTCTATTAACGATTTCATTCGATAATCGCAGTAACCTTTTTTAACAGTTTGCACAAAATCGCCAGACTATTAAGAAAGACTTCGGAATCAGGTCAATGCGCCATCTTTTTTTGAAAAGAAAGTCGATCAGTAATGCATTTAGAGCTGGGTACCCAGAACTAAGTTAGCAGTTCATTGCGACGGAATTATTTTCTTTGGTTTGTAAATTTATTATAGTTTTGCAAACTGAATAGAAATTTTAGCATATAGCATCGCATAGGCACATCACGCATGAGGGAACGGGCGGTCCATATTGTACGGAGGGTCCATATTGGACGAAGGGTTCATATTGGACGGAGGGTCCATATTGGTCTTACTATATTTTTTATACCGACTATGTTCCAATAAAGTATTGAGTATTGACATCCTCACGCCCCAGCCGCCGAGACCCCGACCCCAACTACCAGCCACCGTAGGCTTAGGCTTGCGGACGGCGAGCAATGTCGATCAATGAGTAGCTTACCGTCCGGCCGTCCAGTAACCGATTCGACCAAGCCCGAATCGTCAACGGCGTATAGTTCCAGGCGCGCCTCAAAGAGATGACAGCAACATCGTAGGGGCCCAGAAGGGCCAAAGCCTACTGGGACCATGTGTCGACTTCTGAAAAGGGTTTTTTTTTGGTGGGCAAAATCATCCAATGACAACCCCCGCTCTTGGGCGGAGCGGGAGATAGTGTCAGACTCTTACTGACTAAAAAACCCACCCCGTTTCTTCAAGCCTTCATACCGGGGCTCGAGTTCCCTTTCGGATAACCCTGGCTCCAGTAGGCTTCGATCCGGCTGGGCCCTTGCTGTTGCTGACAACTCCTTGAGGCGTGCGGGAATAGTGCGCGCCGTCGACGACTTGGGCTTGGTCCGGACAGTTACCGGAGGAGAGCTACCCATTGCTCACTGTCCGCAAGCCCGCGCCTACGGTGGCTGGAAATCGGGATCGGAATCCCGGCGGCGGTGAGAGCGCCGTTGCCTGATGCGGTCGGCATCCTTCTTAGCGAGCATTACGAAAGGGTTTAGAGGTATGCGAAACAGATTAAAGTCCCACCTTTGAAAAGGGAGGATGCGCCGACCAGACAGGTGTTATAGTCTGATCCTGGACTGCCTGATAGATGATTTCGGGCTGTCGTATATATTCAAATCGCGCGGAGAACTTTGATTGCGCGATGCAGGATTAGTTCTTATGTGACGCCATAGATGCTACAAGGGAAACTCGTGGTCCCTAGAGCACAAAGTAGATACAACTGAAGGAACAAGGTTGTGGTTTTGCTCCGCACTAGAGCGGTAAAAAAGGATCCTACGGTTCAAACTCACAGTACCATATAAACTAGTATAGAGTATAAATACCTAGATTTAAGATTGCATCAGCACCAGCCTTTTTAATGTTCCCACTGTTGGGACTCAAGCCTCCTCTCTAAGAGAGGGAATGGGCCGTAATCCACCACGCGGGCCCAGTGCGTGTTGGTGAATGTCACATGTCTTCGAATTTTTGGTTCTGGGACATGCCGGTTTCCTCACGATGTTTTCCTTCATTTTAATTTTGATTTAAGATTGATTTATCTATTTTTTGGGTTTCATTTACTCTCCTGGAGTCGTGACAGCCCAATGGTTAAGGTCAATGAGTTTGCGGGTTTTTTTTTTTTTTTTTTTTTTTTTTTTTTTTGGTGGGAAAAAATCATGCATTGACATCCCCCGCCCTTGGGCGGAGCGGGAGATAGTGTCAGACTCTTACTGACTAAAAGACCCACCCCGTTCCTTCTAGCCTTCATACCGGGGCTCGAGCGCCCTTTCGGATAACCCTGGCCCCAGTAGGCTTCGACCCGGCTGGGTCCCTGCTGTTGCTGACAACTCCTTGAGGCGCGCGGGAACAGTGCGCGCCGTCGACGACTTGGGCTTGGTCCGGACAGTTACCGGACGGCCGGACAGTGAGCTACCCATTGCTCACTGTCCGCAAGCCCGCGTCTACGTTGGCCGGAAATCGGGATCAGAATCCCGGCGACGGCGGCGGCGATAACGCCGTTGCCTGATGCGTTCGGCCTCCTCCTTTGCGAGCATTACTGCTTCGCAGAAGTCGGCGACCGCCTGCCACTCCTCCTCGCTCCGGACCATGGCCTCAACCAAGGCCCGGCGCGAGAGGTCTCCGCCGCCGATCGCCCCCACGAGGACACGGCGATGCTCCGCCGGTTTGCGGGTTCGAAGCCGGGCGAGTACCAACACAGAAAAGACAAAAGAGGTTAAAATGGCCATGTGGGCGTGGCAGGCGTGCCTCAAAATATGATCATGCTCATAATTGACACAACCAATAGCAAACTTGCGACCTAAGTGTGCGTGGTCTGTTAGTTGCGTAATGAGCGTTCGTATTGGTTTATTGTCTGTAGTGGAGTTAAAGGGTGGTCATGCAAAAGGAAAGGACGCCGTTTTGTCTTTCCAGTCACTCCTCACACGATCACAACGATGACGGTAAGTGTTGGGTTCGATTCTCAGCACTTACCGTCGTAATTATGGTGTGCCCAAACGACAGTTACCTAAACCATTTTTTTTTCTTAAGTTTAGGCTGTGTTTGTGATACCTTCTTTAGTTTACAAAGATCAAATTATTCCAAAACGTATAGTTTCCTAACAGACGGAACCGAAACCAAGTCGCATAACGAGAGCAATCAGTTTGAGTGTCGTTCGCATACCAACCTCCCTGACTTCGCTACAGAGTACAGAATGGTTTCACTGGCATCAACTAGAGGCGCCATTACTAGAAAGAAAGAAAAACTATTTATTTACGCGAAATGACTCATTCTCAAAATTAGTTAACAAACATAATCATTTAGGGAAAATATGCGTTACATCTGTGCAAAACCGCCGAATGCTTAGCATACAGCTGTGGACCTCATGCATAATGCGACAAGATCACAGTGCGCGTACTTATAATAATTGTGAACTTTTATAAATCTTCTAAAATCATGAATATCATGTAGTTCCTCTTTATAAATTTTACATTTCTTACCTATTATTTAATAAGTACTCAGTTTTGATTGATATACTTTGTAATAAGGACTCGCAAAAAATGCCGTCCGGAGCCTAGTAAAGGTTAAAGCCGTCCCTGCCGCAGAGGCATTTCCATGGTCTGTGATCTCTTCTAATGATGATTGTATGAGCATTACACGCGTGTGTTTAATTCCTGGTCATTATTTCCGTGTTCCATGTTAGTTTGTTCTGACTTTAGTTAGTAGTTTGTTAGTTTGGATGTGTCATGATGCCTTATATTCCCTTGTGAGTGGATTCTCATTAATAATATGTGGGTCGGTTTTGAGGCATATGTAGCCTTTTCGTTAGTTCTGGCAAAGATCACGGCATTATTCGTATGGCCTACAGATTGTTGTTCCAAGTCTGGGCATCTTGATTAATTCATTAAACCCCAAGCGAATGCGCACCTATTGTCTTTCTATCGTGTCTCTAATTGACACGATTGAAAGATTATATCGTTCGCTTTGTTTCGTTCACCGCACCGCAAGTGTGAAGCGAAGCGATCGCGATCAGTTGGTTTGATATTTTCGCGGGAACCCTTGCGGTGAAGTGGCTTGTTTTAAATAAATTTGGTTATTAGCGCCTACGTAGGATGTCGCCTTAGAGCTGTCCATTTAAAAAAAGAACTGGTCTAGTCCGAGTTGGAACCGCGCACTAAGGGTTCCGTACCTTGGTCTGTACAATTCTAGACACTATATTCATAATATTCTGTCCCGGTGTTTGTTTGTTGAAAAATCCCGTTTATTGTACCTATGGTAGGTATAACCCTATTTAAATATTTGTTTTATTCGGTTTTTACTATTTTGTTGTTGAAAATTTCAACTGTCACAACTGGGCAGTGGAGTCTTTATCTTAGTAACAGGATTTCGTTTTTACCTTTGGGTCCTCCTCCTTAGTCGTTCACTCTTGACAGAGTGGTCGTGGTTGATGATATTGCATTTTCATTTGGCGAGTGAGGCTCCCGCGATACGTCTCCATTTGTCCCGGTTTACAGCGTCTCGAGAACTCTGAACTAAGGAGGTTTGAGTTGCAGCTTTGATGAGGTCTATCCAAAACGTAGGTGAGCGCCCGCGTGACCGCTTCCCCTCCACTTGTCCCTGGGCAACGAGTCGCTTAATGGAGTGTTCGTTGCGAACAACATGACCAAAATATTTGAGGATTCGTACTTACCTACACAGTCGACCTTTGGGTACGGAACCCTAAAAAACATTGTCTATTTTGTTTTTGGAACGGAAACACACACGAAACTTCGAAATCCTTATAAAATAAACCTTTTGTTTAAGCCTTGTCAATAAAACATCACGACTGATGGGATGCAAAATCTTCGCAGCTCCATCTTCGCCGAAGGGGAGAGGCTGCGGGTAGATATATAGCCAGTTAAGCGGTGACGTAGCCGCGGGGACAGACTCCGAGACGTTTATTGCCGTCAAGCAGGTTATAGCCACCATTTGTCTGTCCATTTGTTAGCAGACACGCAATATTTTCGGCAGATAGCTGCCTGATATCGCTGCTGGAAATTGTGAAGGCGGAGTCGGGAGATTATGCTTGTTTTGATAGAGGTAGATCAGAGTATAGTCTGTCTAAAAAGTCAAACGATTTGGGAATTTTGATTATTTAAAAAATACTTACTAATACACATTTATTGTGCGTAGAGCCAAGGAGTGGAATTCCCTGCCGGAGTCTGTGTTTCCTGATAGCTACAACTTAGGGGTCTTTAAGTCAAGAGTGAATAGGTTACTTCTAGGCAAGCGTGCTCCATCATCGGCCACATCATCGCTTACCATCAGGTGAGATCAAGTGAGATAGTGGTCAAACGCGAGCCTATCAATAATAAAACAAAGAAACTTAAATTCGATACTCTTTATAAGGTTCTTCTAGTAGTAAACAATGATCAAGATCTCTTAATCAACCTTGATTATTGAACCAGTATTGACTACATCAGATTTCATTTTGCCCTAATAATTACCCAATTCGTTTGACTTTTAAGACAGACTCTAGTTCTTTGTTTGCTCAGAAAGTAGGTATAATTTACAGATGTTAAGTTTAAAATATTATCCTTATATTAACTACTTTTTTTTTGAGGTCTGAATTCATCTAATATCTTTTCCCGCTCCTCTAGTATAGAGCGAGACGGCGTGTAAGACTTCTGTTGACTAAAACCACACACTCTATAGACTAACTTCTACCAGTGACTTTCTCGTTTTTTAGTCAGTAAGAGTCTACCCAGCCGGGTCGAAGCCTACTGGGGCCAGGGTTATCCGAAAGGGAACTCGAGCCCCGGTATGAAGGCTAGAAGGAACGGGGTGGGTCTTTTAGTCAGTAAGAGTCTGACACTATCTCCCACTTCACCCAAGAGCGGGGGTTGTCATTGGATGATTTTTTCCCACCATGAAAAAAAAGGCAGTAAGAGTCTAACACTATCTCCCGCTCCGCCCAAGGGCGGGGGATGTCATTTAGATGATTTTATCACCTAAAAAAAGGTGAGCTTTTAGCCAGTAAAAGTCTGACACGCCTAGCTCCCCCCAGACCGGGAGAAGTCAATGGATGATTTTTCACCTTAAAAAAAAATCCAGAGCTATAAATAATAATATATAGCTCTGGATTTATTTGGATTTTTTTTTTAGTAATTAACTACGAACGATACTACCGAACTTACAACGCACTTTATATTCAACCTTGATCCTTATTCTACACACAAATATATACGAAAATCAATAATTCAGTAAACAAAGTTACATTAATATTTAAGGGCTGTGTATCTCATTGCCCGAAGCCACTCTCTGACTTATGTAATCGGTCGCGCGGGCCCAATTACAAGCAGCTTGGGTAGATGCGGGAAAAATTTCAAGTCATTTTTCTTCGTCGAGAGAAACGAGTGTCCTGTCATTCGTGATGGAAATGTTATTTGAACGTGGGAAGGGGTTACTATAGCTTTTGGTTATTTTGAAAGGATTATGTAGAAAATATTCGTGATATTCTAGAGATATTTGGGTCCCTAATCAGCTATACAGCAAAATTTTTAGTATTATATAATACGAAACCTAAAATATATTCATTTTGTTCAGAATCAGTATCTGAACCAATTCCAATAATTTTTACATCATATTATATTTTTTCCTAAGAATATTTCAAAAAACCGGCCAAGTGCGAGTCGGACTCGCCCATGAAGGGTTCCGTAGCAGCAAGTAACATAATATAAAAGTTCTTGTAGTTCGTTGTAACTTTGATCGATGTTTTAATAATAGTGTATTTTTTTAGATTTATGACGTATTAAAAAAAAACTAGTAACTAGCTAACTAGTAACCAATTTTCGCTGGTGGTTTGCATGATAATGTACATCATATATTTTTTTTAGTTTTATCATTCTCTTATTTTAGAAGTTAGAGGGGGGGGGGGGGGACACATTTTACCACTTTGGAAGTGTCTCTCGCGCAAACTATTAAATTGAGAAAAAAATGATATTAGAAACCTCAATATCATTTTTGAAGACCTATCCGTAGATACCCCACACGTATGGGTTTGATGAAAAGAAAATTTTTGGGTTTCAGTTCTAAGTATGGGGACCCCCAAAATTTATTGCTTTTTTTCTATTTTTGTGTGAAAATCTTAATGCGGTTCACAGAATACATCTACTTACTAAGTTTCAACAGTATAGCTCTTACAGTTTCGGAAAAAAGTGGCTGTGACATACGGACGGACAGACAGACAGACAGACAGACAGACATGACGAATCTATAAGGGTTCCGTTTTTTGCCATTTGGCTACGGAACCCTAAAAAGGTCACAAGTTGGACAACACCGACACTAAGTACAGCACTGATCACGGCAGGTCGTAGCGAGCATGAGCCGCCAGCGCACAGCTGGATATAGGTGCTAAACAACCCATCAGTCGCCCGGATGGCCCGATGACCATGTATTTTTGCGGACAACCAGGTAACATTAAGCTTATAACTTTGTGATTTTTCTTGATACAGTTATAAACTTTTGTAAACAGGTTATTTACATAAAAATATTAAATACAAAGTGTTTTAAAAAAAAAACATAATTCTTTTGGCGCGTTAAATAATATGATTGAATATCTTGCGAGTATTCTTTTTGCGTTTTAGAGTATTCGTTTTGGCAAATGTAAAAATGGGCCTTTAACTTTTAGACACTTTATGCCGGTTATGCTATTCACTTTACTACTGAACAAGGATTCAAATTTATTCTGTCGAATAAAAAAGCAAAGCGGAGTCTGTCTGAAGCCATCCGCGAGAAAGAGTAAAAAGAGTGACATTTAAATAGATTTAAACCGTTACAGTTTTACTTTTTTTAGTCTGTGTGATCATCACTGTTCTAAGTTGAAAGGAAAAGTTTTTTGGCTGGATTTCTTCGAGTGAATTTCAGTGGCTACTTTAATTATTCGCAAATTGATTTCTAGTAGATATTGTGATTGTGATCTAGAGTTGTGCGGTTTTGTATCTGAAATATCTGCGCAACTGGACAATATGTGGAATCATTGAAACAGGCGCGGTCTCGGCAAAATGGAGCTAAAAGTTTTATTCCAGTGTTGACTACCTTAAAGTTTGCCGAGAATCAAGTCAATCAAGAAATCATGTCAACCTAGATACATTTGCTGTCAAGTACTACAAAAACTTAAGGTTTTTGTTCTGAAACTTCTCAGTAGCTACCAGAAATTTGAATTTACACCCGACCAAATTAGGTTGATAACTAAGAATTTTTAGATTTTTTGCAAAATGGCCAGCTAAAATTTTTATTGGAGGTTACCTTTTTACCTGACCGGGCAAACGTTGGACTTGCGCACTGAGTGTTATGTACAAACTTACCCTATGAAAACAGTTTAATAGAGGAGGAGGAATTCGTTAACAAACATTGTGATACGAGATTTTTATAGATTATACTATTTTAAATAGCCCTTTAGAATACTTTGAAAAAATCCGCCACCTTTTATAGTGACGTCACCACCCGACTCTATAAATCGATCAATAAGAAGTTGGATGGATGAGTCATCAATCTTCCAGGATTACAGTGCGGTGGATCTAATCACTGCACGTCGGTCGAAGCTAAAGAATCTAGCAATGGATGCTAGTCATCCATCTTTGGAAACATCTGGGACTTTAAAAATCCTTATCGAAGGGGTATCATTTTATTTGTTCCTAAAAAGTCCTGGTTCAGCCCATGGTAAGGGTAGAGAGAATGGGAAGCAGTTACCTCCAGAAGGAAGCAGTAATGTGAGCGAAGAGGATGATTAAAACCATAGAACAGATAAAAGAAGTTAGAATGGCCATGTAGCCGGGGCAGGCGTGCCACAAAGTAGGGCAATGCTCATAGTTCAACTACCAATAGCGAACTTGCGATCTAAGTGTGCGTAGTCTGTTAGTTGCGTAAGGCGCGTTCGTATTGGTTTATTGCCTGTAGTGGAGTTAAAGGGTGTGAGACAAGCGGCGACATTCGTTGTAGTACAAATCGGAAAGTATTTCCTTTATAACCTCTTTTATCTTTTCTGTAATTAAAACCGTAAGGATATCCTCAACCTTCAGCCACCGCAGAATGCGTTAGTAAACACTCCAGGCGTCATGAGTTGTTAAGCAATTTCTGGCCACCGTAGAACTTGCGGATGGTGAGCATTAGGTAGCTCACCGTCCGACCGTCCGATAAGGACTAAGCCCGAGTCGACGGCGTAGTGTGTTCCACAAGCATCTCAAAGAGCTGTCAGCTAAATTGATATGGCCCGCTGGGACTATGGAATTGTATGTTTGTTTGTTGTTTGTTGTTGTGTTATTCCCTGAAATGCAAAGAGCAACTGAAAGAACACCGATGGGTTTTCTTAGTTTGACACTCCCTTTCGCTTCGCCCAGAGCGGGAACAGTTATTAGAAGCATAGCTTAATCAGTTTTTTTAGACCAGAAGGCGAGAGAGAGGACGCGAGGATAGAAAATGGGCCGTAATTAAAATATAATAGTCCGCTGATGTATACCTACGTGAGGGGTGTACTATGCCGAATCGAATGCCAAATAGTCGAACATCAATTAATCGAACACTTTAAATCGGACATAATATCGAATGGTTAATAAACCGAACACTCAATACGTCGAGTTTTCAAAATGTTAGTTAACAAATCGAGCTCGGTCCGGATGGTTACCGGACGACCAGATGGCGAGCTACCCATTGCTCGCCGTCCGGAAGCCTACGCCTACGGTGGCTGGAAAACGGAATCGGGATGCCGTCGGCTGGGGCGTGAGGAAGCCCGTTCCCTCACACGTACAGCCGCGGCCGCCTCCTTCGCCATCATTACTTCTTACTGAGGCGAGCTCCTGTAATTCCTCCTCGCTCCGGACCATGGCACCAGCGCAAGAGGTTGTTGCCGGCGATCACCCTCACGAGGACATGGCGGTGCTCCATTCAAGCGGGGCACATCTCCACCATATGCTCCACCATGTCCTCCGGGTGAATGTGTGATGCATTGGCCGCTCGATCAAACATTCGATATTTTGAACACTCGACGTATTGAGTGTTCGATTTATCGATAGAATGGTTAATTCGATATTATGAACGTTCGAGTATTTAAGTGTTCGATTAATTGATGTTCAACTATTTGGTATTCGATTCGGCATATACACCCCGTCATGCAGTTGCATTTAAAATAATAATCTTTTACTATAATACTAACTTTTGCAGCTTCGCCTGCGTACATAAAATATAGCCTAATGTCACTCAAGAATAAAACAGCTTTCTAAAAAAATAAAAGACAAACTTTATTTCTTTATTATACACCGTTAAATTTTAATCGTTTTAATCCTTTGAACCGGTGATTTCACTTATAAAATACTATTTATCCAAAGCTTGTAGAGCGATGTAACTTTTAAAATAAAAAAACAGCAAGTGATAAGGTAATACATACTTGCAAAATACATGAAACAATTGGTAACGCCACGAGATAGTACCTACGTCGTCGGTCGCCTGCTCAAGCAAGGTCATTGACTCGCTCAGCTGATCTTTGCGTAAAACAAATAAAATGATTCCGAATTTCCTTCATACTTTTACAGACTTAGGTCGGACTTAACTGCTTTGTGCCTAAGACATACCAAATTAAATAATTAGTTATGCTAAATGTGTTAGGTAATTAATTACATTACATGTAAAAATAAATCTCTACAGGCCTGCTAGTTATAGCGTATTTAAAAATGTGGAATCAATCATTTTGATTACAATGATTTAAAAAAAGTTCTGTTACAATGATTTAAAAAAAAGTTCTATTAGGTACTTACCTAAATCGCCTTTGTATTTTTATTTATTTAAAATTTAAATTGTTCACTTAAACGACACGTTAAATTGTTCAAAGTTTTAAGAGTTCTGGGTCAATGGGTCGTCTTAGGGGCTGTTATAAACCTAATAACTAATCACCTCCGAATCGTCACTGGTTAGATAGACTTCACAAGAGCATAGCATTCCTTTGGATACATAATCTTGCACATTTAACACAAAGAAAGCTGGTTTGGCACTGTAAAAACGTGGAGTCGCCTGCGCAACAAGACTCGCGATTTCGTCACCAACTTCAGGTTGGAATACACATAATTCCGAGACGCCATTATTTTCGCGCGACGACACCACACCTATGACGTCTTGAGGGAAACTGAATTATTCCATGACGTGTCACCCACGCGATGCACTTAGCGCGCGGGGAGGGCGGGGCGCACGGGTCGCGCGCCGCGTCGCATGGCCAATCAAATAGGGTTTGGAGGCGTGTTTGAAATAGGATTGGCTATTTTTTGTGAGTCCACGTTGACTAGGTGAACGCATTATTATTGTTATTGTGGAATGGTGTCTACTAATAGTTTGCATTATTTATTCATTTATGCGAGAATTGGTTCGAGTTATTAAAAAAAAAAGTATTTTTCATTACTCATACTCTGAAAGTAGGTCTGAAGTTGCCTGAAGAGCGGGCTGAAAGTGATACTTTTCATCCCTAGGGAGTTTTACTTTACAACTGACAGCTGTCAAATTATTAAAAAAAAAACTAGTTCAATCTTCACATTTCTATTGAACCATGTTCCAATTTTCCATACAGCCAGTCAATCACAGCGCGATATAAAATTGAAATAACTTAAAGACAAGTATTAATTAAATAATGTTATATTTTAAGTGATTTATTTGTTCAACTATTTCTTTAAAATACTTTATTTTTAAAAGATTACAATTAATTTCTAATTTTTCATTAATGAGGCTGAATAGCTGGCCGGCCGCAGAAAAAAAAAACAAAATGGCGGGAAAGTGGCAATCAGTCGTTGGTTTTTTCGAGTTTTGTTTACATTTCCGTACCACGAGATTTGTATTAACACGTTATGTTTATCAGATTAAAATAGTGATTTAATGCCTAATTTCATAAGAGAAGAGGCTAAAGCAGTCGTGGAATACCTTTTACCGCCTAAATCAGAAGAAAGATACCTACTTAAAATCATAGGTACGACGACTAAGGTTTTACAAACTTTTTTTTTTATTTTTAGTTTCCTCGTATTCGTAATGAAAAGCACAGTGTTTACCTCGGGGTGAAAGTAACCCATTTAACCCCTCGAATTAGCGACCTCGCTTCGCTCGCCCGCCAACTCCTTCTCGGGACGAAATGAGTTACTTTCACCCCTAGTGTAACAATGTACTATTATTTTTTAATTTTATCTTTACAAATCGATAGTGTTTCATGCACCGGTTCGACCCTCCACGGGATTAAAACGACTAAAAAGTAACGGTGTATAAGTGTAGATAACATATACAAATTGTTTGCGTATGAAAATTTACATTACTTTAATTAGCAACTGACAGCACTTTTACATGTAGACTAATATAATGATTACTGGACAGAATACATAACCATTTCACAACTAAAACATCCACGATCAGAAAGCCCAATGTAAATTAAAATGGATCGAACTTAAGATCACAAGTAACTGCGCTCACATTGAACGGAACTAATTCGACCGTCCCAGGACACTTTAAAGTTGTTATAAATTACTTTCTAACTTACAGATTTTCATTCGAACCATTCTTTGAAATGATAGGATATTCATCAAATGAACTTTTTCTCTTTGTTTCTTTTCTGAGCAAAGGCACCAAATAGATAGGTACAGAAGATAATCTCATGTGTGTGCTTCACTTTTTATACCTACGCTCGGTGGACGCACACTAATGAGCGTTTGAGCCGGAACTGTTCGACGAGCGGGCAGAGGCGCTCCGAGATATCGTGTCCGTGAGCGGTGTCTATGTGTGCGTTGTTTGAGCGCGCTTTGCATGTAGATTGACTTCTGTATCTATATGTTTTGTGGCAAAGGTTTGTTCTATGAGGTTTTTATAAAGGTTTTTAATCGACCTGTCACTTGTTGCAGTATGTGACAGCTGTTATTTTAAGATAGTTGGTTGTTTCTGCCGAGGTGGCGCTGTATTCGGTCCCCACCATATTGCTGGCTTGTGCTGCGCACGCGGCTCGAACGGGGAGTGGTCAGCGGTGTAGCGAGCAAGACGGCGAAGTCAGTCAGTTTGTGTGAGCAGGGTTAGGAATGTTAAAGTAGCTTCTGACACAAGTCATAGGAACTTTGATACACAGTAAATAACCGTTATTCATGTTGACATCTTAGCATGTTATGAAGGTAGATATAAATACATATATGTAGTAATACCCCCATCACCCTCCACTATTCTAACATATGGACTGTACTTTTTTATTATCTAAGTACATATAATAAATCTGTAGATTTTTTTTGTTGTGCGCACATCATCTTTTTCAAACACAAACACATATTATGGTCGTTACGTTCTTCGTCATCGGTAAGAGCCTGTTATTTTATGTAGCAATTAAATTTCCCAATGACTTCTATCACTCTAGGGCAGAGCGAAAGTTTTTCGGATTTTTACTGAATAAAACTCACTCCTATGTTCATTCTTTGCCTTACGTTTCAGGACCTCGGTTTTTTTTTCAGAATCGAATTCATGGCCCAGTAGTAGGCCGGTTCCGCCGAATAAATGTCGTACATCCGTGTGTACAATACGACAATTAACCCGTTGTATGGCCGGAACGCGGATCCACGCGGGACACAATAACTTTTTAATTGTGTCTCTAATTATATTATATTATGTTATTATTATACGAAAGGTTAAGCGTTTTTCACGGTTATTCAAGTTGTACAACCGTATGTACAATCGGCGCTCGAAGGGGAGTGCAATCTCATAAACTGTACTGTCATCATCATCAGCTTTTTTAATGTTCCCACTCCAGGGACTCAGGCCTCCTCTCTAGGAGAGGGAATGGGACATAGTCCACCACGCGGGCCCTGCGCGGGTTGCTGATTGTCACATGTCTTCGAATTTTTAGTTCTCATTCATGCCGGTTTCCTCACGATGTTTTCCTTCACTGTTTTGTGAGCAGTGGGGGAACTATACTGTAAAACACAGCAATATAGTAGCTTATAACCTTTATTTGCCGTTAGTGGCAAAACCTGTGTAAAATAGGTTACTATTTCACAATCTCCGTTAGTTTCAACGCCTTTTCGCCCCTAGGGGCCCGCAGAAATCACAATACAGAGAAGGGGTTCGAAACTCTAGTCCGCCAACTTAATTAATTTTAAGGGCAAGCCGCATCACTTGCAAATTGTCGGGAACACCCACTTAACCCTTGTTATGGCCCTCTTGGAGATCATCTATCGATGGATCGAGTTTGTTGACCTATTTGCATTTTGATCTCCTTGCTAATGGTGGTAGTTAAGGGTTATGATTTTGGTTATAACAGCTGAGGGAGCAGGATTTAATGTTTTCGGAATCAGCTGTATTGTAGTCCTAACATAGGTACTTACTACGTCATCGTCAGCCTTTTTAATGTTCCCACTGCTGGGACTCCGACCTCCTTTTCACGATGTTTTCCTACACCATTTTGAGACTTACTACGTGCGTTGCATTTAAAAAAGCAAGGTACACCTGTTCAATGTTTCATTACGACGTATCAATGGCAGTGTCTTTAAGTCGCGGACGGCATGTTCGATTCCAAACGAAACGAATGTTGATAAGTTTGAATCCCGAACGCCAGTGATGGTATATAGATTGTCGTAAGCAAGAAACTTCTTACCATAATTTTGCCATGTAAATATACGCAGGACATTATCGCTAACGATAATTGACTTGCGAATCTCGTATGTATTATTCGTAGGGGAGAATTTAGTTCTTGCCTGTATGTAAACATTTTGATACGATAATGTTATGCGATATTATTTCTTAAGATTATTGCATAAGAATTCTCAAACCAAAACGTGCGAGAAACTCTCTCCTTCTAAATGGGCCTTTATAAATACCTCAACATATAATTTTTTATAATATTTTTTAACACAAAATGTTATGGGTAAAATTATTTTTTGTGAATGGATATTTCATTTTCTTAAATAAATTACCTTTATGGTACCAAATAGTAGCATAAAGGTAGTAAATTTAGGTGTTTTCTAAACATCAAATTTAATGTCGCTAGTGGTCCAGGGGTTTTGACGCTTTCAATATTTCAGTGTTGAATAGCCCATTTAATTTTATCGAAGAAGAGTATATATGCATAACCCTACGACCCATGGAAGCAAAGCAGTCACCAAAGACGCGGATGAAACCGCGGAGACCGGTAATAGATTTATAAGTATATTAGAGTAAATATACTAGTCACGATTTGTTACAATAATAATCATCATCATCATCATCAGCCTTTTTAATGTTCCCACTGCTGGGACTCAGGCCTCTTCTCTAGGAGAGGGAATGGGCTGTAATCCACCATGCTTGCCCAGTGCGGGTTGGTGAATGTCACATGTCTTTGAATTTTTGGTTCTAGGATATGCCAGTTTCCTTACGATGTTTTCCTTCACCGTTTCGAGAGCAGTGGTAATGAAATAAATTACACAAATAAATGTGCCTGGGAGGGTTTGAACCCTGGACCTACAACACGTAAGTCGGGGCCATTACCACTCTGCCAACACTGCTCTCTCAATTATGATACAAAGTATAAAACCCACAAGATCAAGAACCCAATCTTTTCGAGAAATTCTCAATATTAACCACTCAAGTTCCTAATTATTTAATTAAACAACCCAATTAGTATCAAAATAATCTCACCTCATATTATTCAAGAAATAAGGCAACTTTATCCCAGTAGACTTGTTAAGTTTCCGAATATCTTACACCGCTAATGGTTACCTCATATTATACCCAAATAACACTAAGGGTAAACCTAATTTTCAGATCTGATTTTAACCAATTATTATCAGAACTTTCTGGAATTTATTTACTTAATGTAAACTAGCTTCTGCCGGCGGCTTTGTCCGCGTGAAAGTATATTTCTCCATACAAACTTTGATGTTCCTAACACAAAATAGATAGATACAGAAGTTAATCTACATACAAAGCGCGCTCGAGCAACGCACACATAGACACCGCTCACGGACACGATATCTCGGAGCGCCTCGGCCCGCTCGTCGAACAGTTCCGGCTCAAACGCTCATTAGTGTGCGTCCACCGAGCGTAGGTATTAAAAGTGAAGTACATACATACATGAGATTGTCTTCTGTACCTATCTATTCTGTGGTCCTAATCCCAGTAGTTTCGGCTGTGCGTTGACATATCAGTTAGTCAGTTTCTCCTTTTATACGTATACTGGGTTATCTGTAAAATACTGGCACCTACTCAGCCCCCCTAGCCAAGTTACAACCGTTTCGCTTGCGCCGAACGCTTCCAGTTGACCTTGCCGCCAATTCTTTTGTTCTGACCACGTGACTGAGCGATAAGACGACGTCGTTCCCGTACATTTGAAGCTTTCTATAAGCGTTAACTATTGCAGATTAGCATCTTGGCTAGGGGTACAGGACTATGTTACTAACATCATAAACTACAACTTTTGTTCTATGACTTTTTATGTCATACATTGGTTCATCAGATTTTCATACAAAAACAAAAAAAAAAAAATTAAATGTTGTGCGCGGGAGGCGTAGGTTCGTAGGTACAGCAAAATACAGAGTTGAAATGCGTTAGATAGAACAACGAAATCTTGAAGGTTTGGTTTTGGTAAATGTATTGTTTTGTAAAAAATCATTGAACGAAAGTTGTTGTTTGTTAGTAATACAGTCCTGCAAGGTTGTTAGTGTTTTACAAAGAATCCTGTATATGATAAATGATATTTATTTTGTCTAAAGATAGGTATTTGAGACACAATAGTAAGACAATAGATGCGCGAACGCCGGCGTTCGCTTGGGGTTTAATGAAACTAGTTGAGGCCGGTAATAGTACATTATGATACAAGTGTATAATGTTGGTGATTACCGCTGAGGCGGTATTTAGATCCGAGCCGAAGGCGAGGATCTTAAGAGAGCCGAGGACGGTGATCGCCAATATTCACGTGTATCATACGACGTTTTTCGACACACTTGAGAAGAAAATTTTTACAAATTAATTAATTATTGCTTTATCACCAAAACTGTTTTTTTGTAGTATGGCGGCAAAAAATTGTTCTTTCTTCTCATGCGCGCGCATCCAAAATGGCGGCCATGATAGACTAGCTACTCTAGCCAAAGATTTTATATATCCTACTAGCAGCTGCTTAGGCTGTCTGAATAAAAATAAGAATGAGGTTGCATATGTTTATAAACAGAAAACATATTTTTATTTTATGAAAGGTTTTATTTATTAAACATGTAAAAGTTAAAATAGTTTATTTAAACACAAATTAACATAAAATAAGCAAGCAAGACACTAATTTGTACTATTGAACGCAATACCTAATGTAATTTTTTATTTTCGAATTCAATGTTTTATTTGAGAACAGAGGTTTAACAAAAAAGGTTGTCACTACATTATCACACTTGTGCATAATGGTAATCAAAAAATCACAGTTTGGTTACAAGGTACATTATATACCTAAGTGTAGTGCAATTATAATCACTTTCTGAGCAAGTCTGTCGAAAAAGATAATAATCAAATACTTTGTGCACACTAAAGTAAAGGTGGAATGGTTTAGGCATTTTTTAATAGTCAACAGATGGTGATGCACTATCGAACAGAACCGAACAGAATCGAACAGAATCGAACAGAATCGAACAGAATCGAACAGAATCGAACAGAATCGAACAGAATCGATCAGAATCGATCAGAATCAAACAGAAACGAACAGAATCGATCAGAATCGAACAGAATCGAACAGAATCGAACAGAATCGAACAGAATCGATCAGAATCGGACAGAATCGAACAATAGAATCGGACAGAATCGAACAGAATCGGATAGAATCGAACAGAATCGGACAGAATCAAACAGAATCGGACAGAATCGAACAGAATCAAACAGTATCGAGCAGCATCGAACAGAATCGAACAGAATCGAACAGAATCGAACAGAATCGAACAGAATCGAACAGAATCGAACAGAATCGAACTGAATCGAACATAATCGAACATAATCGAACATAATCGAACAGAATCGAACAGAATCAAACTGAATCGAACATAATCGAACATAATCGAACAGAATCGAACAGAAACGAACAGAATCGAACTGAATCGAACAGAAACGAACAGAATGGACCAGAATCGAACAGAATCGAACAGAATCGAACAGACGAACAGCATCGAGCAGCATCGAGCAGCATCGAGCAGGAACAGCATCGAGCAGCATCGAGCAGCATCGAGCAGCATCGAACAGCATCGAACAGAATCGAACAGAATCGAACAGAATCAAACAGAATCGAACAGAATCGATCAGAATCGATCAAAATCGAACAGAAACGAACAGAATCGAACAGAATCAAACAGAATCGAACAGAATCGAACAGAAGCAGAGCAGCATCGAGCAGCATCGAACAGCATCGAACAGAATCGAACAGCATCGAACAGTATCAAAAAGAATCGAATGGCCACCGTAGGTGCGGGTTTGCGCACGGCGAGCTATAGGTAGCTCGCTGTCCGACCGTCCGGTAACTGTCCGGACCAAGCTCAAGTCGTCGACGGCGCGCACTGTTCCCGCGCGTCTCAAGGAGTTGTCAGCAACAGCAGGGGCCCAGCTGGGTCGAAGCCTACCGGGGCCAGGGTGAGTTTTGAAAGATAGCTCGAGCCCCGGTATGAAGGCTTGAAGGAACGTGGTGGGTTTTTAGTCAGTGAGAGTCTGACACTATCTCCCGCTCCGCCCAAGAGCGGCGGTTGTCTTTGATGATTTTCCCACCACAAAAAAAAAAAACAAAATCGAACAGAATCGAACCAGGTCTAACTTAACAAAATAATAGAATCAAATCTAAAAATGTACTATCTAAAAACTGTATTTATACGAAGACATGGCATAAAGGACTGCATCCAGGCCAAAAGCATTATACAAATTAATATAAAATTATGGGACTTGCTTTGTCTAATTAAAACAGCTTTCTGACAATTTCGTTTGTAAAGCGTTGACAGCAAAAGAATAAAAGAGGAATGTTGAAAAAAGTTTTCATTACTCTTTAGAGAGTCAACTAATATTGCACTCTACTCTGAGTTTGTATTCTTGTAAATATTGCCATGAAAAGCTTTGTAATTAAAAATATAAAAGATTCCCTTTATGCAGTTCTCAGTTCTAATTAAAAAAAAAATTATTTGGTATCAGTGTTTTTTTATAGGTCTTTTTAGCGACCGCCTATCAGAAGACACAGTGTTGGAAGGCCTTCTCACAAGGTGTGCCAATGGCCTGGTAAGGGCTGCAGGAATCCGATGGATGCAGACGCACAGGACCGTTCATATTAGCGACACTTGGGGAAGGCCTATGTCCAACAGTGGACTTTTGGCTGATATGATTTTTTTTAGTACAGTAAAATAGCCATTAAAAATAATAGTACATTATGATATAAGTGTGTAATGTTAGTGATTACCGTCGAGGCGGTATTTAGACCCGAGCCGTAGCGAGGGTCTTAAGAGAGCCAAGAACGGTAATCATTAATTACTCACGTGTATCATACGACGTTTTTCAATACACTTATGAAGAAAATAACCGTTTTAAACTTATTTAAAAAATAAACATCATTTATCATATTTGTACAGCCAACGAAGAAGTTTAACAGGATGCTGAATATAGGTACATATTTTCCTGTTTTTTCGTCAACTGAATTATCATTTTTTACTCAGCACTTAAAGTGTGCTTTCTACGAATTAGATCACGTTTCGGGGCCAAATTCTGTTTGTAAATAAATATAAGTATGATCTACTTCACATCAAACGATGACGAATGTGTTATTGTTTATGAAATAATATTGTATACATTCATATTATAGCATTAGTAGTACAGTACATACAGTGGGGTCAGACGCACAAATTCTTAGATAACAAACTGTATATAAGGTAAAGTTTTGAGATTGTTGAGCTACAGTTCGAATTATCGTCTCATTCGTTAATCTTAGTTTATTCAACAATATGGCTTTCAAGGTTAGTATTTTATTTAAAATTTAATGTTATAGTCATCATCATCAGCATCATTTCAGCTGTGGGCATATGGCTCGGCGAAGTGTCGCCACAACGAATGGTTCTGTGCGTCCCGCATCCATCGCATTCCTACGACTCTCACCAAGTCATTGCTCCACCATGTCGGAGGCACTCCAACGCTGCGTCTTCTGGTGCGCGGTCGTCACTCCAGAATTCTTCGGCCTCATTGGCCATCTGTTCTGCGAGCAATGTGCCCTGCCCGCTGCTTCTTAAGTTTGGCGATTCTTCGGCCTATGTCGGGTTGGTTCTCCTGCGGATATCTCTTCGGAAGTAATAGTTATATTCTCAAATTGCCCCTTATTATATGATTATAGTGCATTTTTGATGGTAATGGATTGTTTTAAAACATGAAATGAAATATAAATTAAATCTTTCAGGTCGTTTGCTTGGTTCTAGCGTTGGCTATAGTCAGTTACGGTAAGTCACATTGCCTTATTTTAATTTTTTATATTTTGTATTGTTTCTTTTTTGCATATTTATACAATATAATTTTTTATTTATATATTATTTTGTTATCCTCACATATAGAAGCGCCAATACACATTGCTTATTTCGTAATAGAAGCGCTAAGAAATGGCAAAGATATTCCTACAGTTGCTCTAGGTGTTCTAGGCATACGGTGGTTCTTTTTAAACAGTCTGCAGCTCTAGTAGGACACCCCAGGCGCGGGCTTCCGCACGACGAGCAATGGATAACTCGCCGTCCGCTCGTTCTATAAGAACCGAGCCCGGGTCGTCGACGGAGCGTAGTGGTTCACGCGCCCTTCAAAGAGATGTCAGCAAATCGTAGGGGCCTTGTAGGTCCGATACCTGCTAGAGCTAGGGGGAAATGTATGAAAAGGATAGAATGCAAAGGGCAACTGAAGTAGCATAGGTGTGGTTTTAGTCAGTAAAGTCTGACACGCCCTTTCGCTCCATCCTAGAGGAGGAAGAAGAAAAACAGCTCTGACAGGAAAATAAATATACAGTGATTAGACAACTGGGTCAACGACCGTTGTTCCTACTTAGGTATACGTCTGGCGTGCGAGGTAGAGATAGCAGTTCAGTCATCCCTTGTGAAAGGACTCGTGCACTTGTGTTTGTGATAGTGAGAACAGTGCTAAATAATGAAAGGTTTGTTTATTTAGTTTACTTACTTCCAGCCAGCAGCTTGGCTTGCCTAAAAATAGAAAATTGACCCAAGGGCAAACCCTATGTGCTGTTCCAGGACATGATCTATCGTTTTTTTAACACGTTCGCTGCGGCAGTGATTTTTCTATACTTTCCATTCCTGCGGTACATGGTCTATACACCTGGTAATAAAACGTCAATTGTGGCGGCAAAAGGCATATATACCCTGTAACTTTTAAGAAACCTTAATCTATTGTTGGCTTCATGTAAAAATATATCTCTTTCCTACACCGAACTAAATTGAAGTTATGCCTTCCGCACGACAAGGAAGTCTATACCTACTTTTCTTAGCCGCACTGTAAGCGAGACATATTACAAGGTGTTTAAACCTGGTATCGCAGTTAACGTGTTAAATCATATAAACTAGTGCTTGACTACGATCCCTCCTGATGGTAGTAGGTCCCACTGATGCAATCGTTGATGGTGAATCGTACTAGTTTATTATGAGCCTATTCACTTTAGCCTTGAAAACGACTAAGATATATTCGGACGGGAAGACCGCTGTAGGCAAATTGTTCCAATCCTTCGATGTACGCGGTATAAACGACTAGCTTTTGCCGCGGTTTCGCCTGCGTACATAATATATGTATAGCCTTTGTCACTCAGGAATAAAGCAGCTATCTGTCGGTAAAAAAAAAATTAGCAATCGGACCAGTAGTTTCAGAGATTACCTCCTACAAACAAAAAAACAAAAAAAAAACAAACTTTACCTCTTTATTATATTAGTGTAGATGTAGATTATTGGGTTTCTCCTCTTCTCCTCGAGTCGTATTCTTCGTTACTGAGGGTCGTGAAATTCCCGCTGGATTAGCTTCTTATTGATACTATCTTGCCATCTTTGACAACTCTTAGCGTCATGAAGTCTGACATGCGATTGAGTATCCAGTGTGGAGCGGACCTGATTAGCCCATTTTTTGGGCTGCGGCCTGTTGATCTTTTGCCATCATTGCCAGTTACGATGAGTTGCTCAAAGTTGTGGCCATTTTTCCTGGCAATGTGGCCAAAGAACTCCAGTACTCTGCGCATGCAGGTAATCCACAGTCTAATATTGACGTTCAGTTTATGGAAAATAGAGAGGTTTGTACGGAAAGCAGTCCGGGAAATTCGATTTTTAAGTCCTGTACATAAATGAGCAGCTTAGCTTAGCTTGTGTTAGCCCACCTGACAAATTCGTGATTACAAACTTCTAGAACGAGAATTCTTGTCCTATATTTATTGAAAACAACAAGCAACATAATTTTATTTGTTCTGACTTCAACTTTTTTATCTTTTGTAAACATAAATATTTTATGGGTATATATATATGTAGGAACCCGATAAACTTTGCCCTTCCGATCATAAAATTTTATTAATTAATTTTGTATGAATATTAGTGATAATATTATTTCTGCTTATTGCGTTATGCAGTGATCTCATAATATCATTGTTCTGAAAATGTACGTTGTAAAGTGCAGTACTATTTTTAGCTGTTATCGTTAGAATTAAAAAGAAATTGCAAACGTAAAAAACTTACAGTTTATAGCAGACATACACTTCTGCAGATACTTATTATATTCTCGTAACGCTGGAATCTTCTATTTACTCCGGGAGTGGAATAAAATAAACTTTATGTTACGAAAATTAATAGCTCCAATGGCGGTCTTATCGCTGACAGTGATATCTACCAGACAAGCTTTGGATGGACTGTAAGAATTTAGACCAAAAAAGGGACACTAGTACGAGTATTACACCGACTTAGTCTGTCTAAAAAGTCAACCGACTTGGGAATTTTGTATAATATTTAATCATTTAAAAAATTCTTATATTTGATACTTTTTATAAGGTTTTTCTATTACTAAACAATTATCAAGATCTCTTAATCAACCTTGATTATTGAACCAGTGTTGACTACATCAGATTTCATTTTACCCTAATAATTACTCAAGTCGTTTGACTTTTTAAACAGACTCTACGAGCAAATTGATTAAACAAAATTTTACATTAAAGCTATATAAAAGACTGCATAAGTTTATAAAATGTATTTAAATATTTACGAGTAATTATTAAAATTATTATGTGTTACACAATTTCACACAAAGAAGTGTAAAAAGCAACAGATTATAAATATGTCGTTTACTGATGGAAGAAATAAAATAATAGATGGTAATGGATCCCTTGGGATAATTTTCTAGTATCACGTTTTAATCATAGTTCACGGGGGGGGGGGGGGGGGGGTTAAGGGGGGGGGGAAGCTAGGGTATGGTCTTGGTGGGAATCGTTGTTAGTGAGGACAACATTACCTATAAAGTGCCAAATAACCATCTGCTGTGCTCGTGGCGGAGTACCGTACAAAGCAGAGCCCTAGTCAGTCCGAGTCATCCACGTCCCCGTCGTCCTCCCTGGGACCTGCTGCACCCGCGCCGCCGCGCGACCGCCACCTCGTGGTGTAGCTGAGCTAACGGATGCAGGGCGAAGGGCGAGTATTCTGCGCCTTAAAACAGAATCGACTCACTAGGGAGGATACCTGTTACAAAACCGAGCACATCCGTAGGCTCTAAAGCGGCAGCCCCGCTAGCGGATTAAGGCACAGTGGGCTAATCACTCGCTTGCCCGACAATCATAGATTCTTGAAACCGAAACAGTAAGAAACCGGACCGATACTTTACCGACGACTTTTGGCATGAAAATACGGACACGAATTGCTTTTTGGAATGTGCGTACGCTTACCGGCGACGGTCGACTAGCCCAAGCTGAAGCAGTAATGATTAATTACAACCTGCAAATTCTCGGCCTAAGCGAAGTAAGAAGAAACGGCTTTGGTGAGATGAGAACGTCCGGGGGCTTGACCTTGCTGTATTCGGGTAAAGAAAGTGAGGAAGATGTGCATGAGTATGGCGTAGGACTCCTCCTTTCAAATGCAGCAGAAAAAAGCCTTGTGGACTGGAAACCAATCTCAGACCGGATTATATACGCCCGTTTTAACTCAAGAGCCCGGAAGATATCTATCGTACAGTGCTACGCCCCAACCAATGCATCATCAGAGGATACCAAAGACGACTTCTATAACGCCCTCAACGCCACCCTAAGAGGCATAAAAAAGCAAGATATCATCTTCGTCATGGGGGACATAAATGCAAAGGTTGGGAAGATAAACACGAACCGCGAGCGGCATATGGGTACGCAGGGACTTGGTGTAAGCAACGAGAATGGCGAACGATTTATTGAGTTTTGTCAGAATCACGACCTGACCATCGGAGGTACATTATTTATCCATGGTGACCACCATAAGTATACGTGGAACTCACCCGATGGTGTCACCAGGAATCAGATTGACCACCTTGCCATTAGTTCCAAATGGCGTTCTTCATTGCTCGATGTCCGTAACCGCAGGGGCGCCGATATTGATAGCGACCACCATTTGGTGGTTGCTGAAGTCCGGCTTAAAATTGCAGTGGCCCGTAAAGCTGGAGGACCGAGTAAAATAGGAAGAAGGTACGACGTGAGCAAATTGTATGACTCCGACATCCGTAAAACATTTCAACTCGAGCTACGCAACCGTTTTTCGGTACTCGAAGCTACTACGGACTCACTGGACGAGGAGTGGAGCCGTATCAAAGCGGCCTATACAGAGACCAGCGCCGTTGTTCTAGGACACAAATCGAGCAATTCTCGCGAGGACTGGATGTCGCAGCGTACGTGGAGCCTGATTGAAGACAGAAGAAACCTTCATCTGAGACTGCTTGAGACACATAATGACACCGTAAGAGCCGACCTTATCATGCAGTACCGCCAAAAGCGCAAGGAAATTTATCGCAGCACCCGCAAAGATAGGAGACAGTGGGCTGATGGTATTGCAGATCGTGCTCAACAAGCTGCAAACTCCGGTAACCTAAAGGAGTTATATAAAGCTACCAAAACCTTGACCGGAAACAGTAAGTCCAAGAAGAAGCCACTGAAGTCCAAAGATGGTCAGCTCATTGTGACGTCAGAGAAGCAGCTGCTTCGCTGGCATCAACATTTTGAGGAGGTCTTCCGTTCGTCTGCAGCATCGACCTATGACACATTGCAGATTGGATCTACACCAGCTCAGTTACTCGACATCGATACGGAACCACCATCAGCCTCTGAAGTTGCTAAAGCAGTCCGTTCTTTGAAGACAGGTAAAGTACCAGGACTCGACCTGATTACGGCGGAAATGCTACAAGCTGACGTATCCTCTGCCGTCGATGTTCTGATGCTCCTTATTGAAAAGATCTGGAACGCCGAAGAGCTCCCGGACGAATGGAACAAAGGTCTTTTAATCACTGTACCCAAAAAAGGTGATCTTAGTCAGTGCAATAACTGGAGAGGTATTACGTTGCTCTCAGTTCCCTCAAAGGTGTTCTGCAGGATTATCTTGGATAGACTGTCTAAGGCCGTGGATCCTCTCCTACGCAAGGAACAGGCTGGTTTTCGTTCTGACCGCTCGTGCACGGATCAGATCAACACTCTTCGTATCATACTTGAGCAGGCATCAGAATGGCAGAGGGAGATTTACTTAACTTTTGTCGACTTCGAAAAAGCCTTTGATACGCTGAAGTGGCCTAGCATTTGGGCTCGCCTACTGAGCATTGGCGTACCACCGAAAATTATCCGTCTTCTGGAGGCTATATACAGGAAGTATTCTTGCAAGGTTACGCACGACGGCCTCGTCTCTGATGACATCGCAGTGCACGCTGGTGTCCGCCAGGGCTGCCTACTTTCGCCGCTTCTTTTTCTTGTAGTTCTTGACGGAATAATGCTTCGCATCTTGGATAACAGGCGCCGCGGGATTGAGTGGGGATTATCCAACGTCTTGGAGGACCTTGATTACGCCGATGACCTATGCCTCCTGAGTCATACCCATGCCGACATGCAGGCAAAGTTGGAAGATTTAAGTCAGGAGGCTGCAAAAACTGGTCTTAAAATAAACATCCGGAAGACACAGGAGATGAGAACGGGTGTGAGGAATCCCTCACCGTTGATGTTGAACTCAGAGGTAGTGGAACGCGTACACAAGTTTACCTATCTAGGAAGCGTCGTTTCAGAAACCGGAGGTAGTGAAGAGGACATCACTTCACGGATCGCCAAAGCCCGAGCAACCTTCGCGCAGCTGAGACCTGTTTGGCAGTCGCGAAAACTGACCCGAAGAATAAAACTTAAAATTTTCGGGTCAAATGTCAAATCTGTGCTGCTCTACGGGTGCGAAACGTGGAAGGTCACAAAGGACATCTCACGCCAAATCCAAGTTTTCGTCAACCGCTGTCTGCGTCGCATCCTCGGAATTTACTGGCCCGAGACAATATCCAGCGTAGAGCTGCTGGAAAAATACCACGAGATCCCAATCGACCGCCAGATCAAGCGTCGCAAGTGGAGATGGATTGGCCACACGCTCCGAAGGAATTCCGATCACATACCCAAGCAAGCGTTGGACTGGAATCCGCAAGGAAAAAGAAAGCGTGGCCGTCCGCGTCAGACCTGGCGTCGCACCGTGTTGGCGGAAGCAGCGAGCATCGGGATGACGTGGAGCGAAGTGAAGCGTGAAGCTCAGGACCGTTCGCGATGGAGGATTACTGTGGACGCCCTCTGCCCCATCTAGGGGACATAGGACATTAAGTAAGTCACGGTCTTAAATAATTATTATTATATGTAATTATTATGATTATATGTAATAATTATTATTATGTATAATAATTATTATTATGTATAATAATTATTAATAATTATTATTATTATATATAATAATTATTTTAGACCATATGATCCATCGAAATAAACAAATACAATATAATGTTTCTCGACCTCTAAGATCTGAACAGCACAAAATCGATGCAAAAAGTATTGAAATTTATACCAATAACGAACGTAATAGGGTAAAATTATATTCAAAAAAATTAGTCTTGCACTAGCAGAAGACGCCCATGCTGTGTTATGTTCGTATTATCCATATTCACCATTTCCACGGCTATCTAGGCCCCCCTTCGTTTCATCGTTAAGTGTAGTCTCTTCAATTAGTTTTGTTTAACTCAAACGACTACTTTCTGTTTCTTTAACATTTAATGTTCTGTCTGCAGGATCCCCTAATTACGGCGGTGGTAGCCAGGGTGGCTATGGTGGCAACCAAGGTGGATATGGCGGTAATCAGGGTGGATATGGCGGCAACCAGGGCGGATATGGCGGCAGCCAGGGCGGATATGGCAGCAACCAAGGTGGATTTGGTCAGGGCGGTCAGAGTGCCTACCCTGGCGGTCAGGGTGGATTTGGTCAGGGCGGACAGAGTGCCTACCCCAGCGGTCAAGGCGGATTTGGACAAGGCTGGCAAGGATTTCCTCAACCTGGATCAAACATTCCTCAAGGAGGCGTTGTAGGGCCTAGCAACCAGGGAGGATTTGGGCCTGGAAACCAAGGATTTGGACAACAAAGCTCCGGTGGCCATCAAGGATTTGGCGAACCTGGACCTCATGGAAATTCTGGCTTCGGATCTTCCGGATTTGGAGGATCAGCACCCAGCAACAACGCGTACCCGTCAGGAGGCCACAGCTCTGGGAGCCACAGTCATGGCGGACATAGAGGAGGATACCAAGAACACGGATACTAGATAATGTTTAACTGATTAATCGAATCTGAACTGTTGTGCAATGTGTGTTTTTATATGTAAATTAGAAAAACTATTTGTTTATTTGTTATCATTTATTTAAGAATAATATTACGCAAGTTTTATAAGGTTATCGTAAGAATGAGATTATAATTTGTTTATTTTTATTGAGAGCAAGTCAGTATCTATCTTTATCCCGTTTTGTTTTGACTACAAGTTTGTATACACAGACATCGTCATCAACTGAATGCATACCTAACTCTACCCGTCTGCCCAGTCTTGTCTTAATAATGTTGTATATTTTATATTATATTTAAACATACCAGTACCCAAGTAGCATATTAAATTGTATAAGGGCTATATAAACGTTCACGTGTAACTCTAAGCTGTATAGAGGTTGTATAAGTGCTTATACAACTCTTATAAATACAAAAAGAGCCCCAAATTATACAGCTTGCGTTAGTGGAGAATAATAGCTGCCTATAGTAATAGCTGTATAGAAGCTATATATCGGTGTACAATTGACCCTTAACTCTACTAGGGACTGCCAATCTGACCTCCACAATCCAGTAATTGAGCAACACTATAGCTCAAATTAGATATTAAATACCCTAGCCTGCCTATCCGTAATGACTGTCAAAGATCTATTTAAAATGGCAGTCGGAACCAGTGTCGTAACCAGCCTTTTATACGCCCGGTGCGAGCTTCTATAACTGCGCCCCTAGAAAAAGTACGATACAAACAAAAAGTACTAGGTATACAATTTCGGCGCCCCTCCAGGGACTGCGCCCTGTGCTTGGGCACCGCTGGCACCGCCCTATTTACGGCACTGAACGGAACCAATAAAACACGAAGCAATCTACTTTTCTGAACCCCTGTTTTGAGAAAGGTGGAAGGTGGGAAATCATTCGATGACTTCTCCCGCTTTAAGGTACCTAGAGTGAAAAAACTTTTACTGAATAGAACCACACCTCTTCAGTTGCCCTTTGCTTTTTTTGGACCACGGTTTCCCTTTCAATAATTCCCATTGGCATTAGGCTAGCATCGCCCCTGCTGGGCCCCTACGGTTTTGCTTGGATCTTTTTGAGGTATTGTGGAATACTATGCACCGTCGATGGCTTGAGCTCTGTCCTTAGAGCACGGACAGACCGTGAGCTACCCATTGCTTGTCATCCGCAATAACGTGTCTACGGTGGTCGGGGGTCACCCTGCAAAGTATTGTGATGGTCGGTGTCAAACATATTTCCGCAATTTTTCTCCTCGTCACTATCAATATTTCAGCTGAAAGACGATCCATTGATACATAGCTCTCCCCCAAGTAATAATATAATAATTTATTGAGTTCCAAAAGTATATCTATATATATATATATATATCTCTAACTAAATCAAGCTTGTATTTTGAGAGTTAGTGGTTCTTTGGAAGGAGGTTTTGCATTTAGCACATAGTAAATGATCTATTCAGTAAGTGTTGCGACAACGAATGGTCCTGTGTGTCTCTCATCCATCGGATTGCGACCCTCACGAGATCATCAATTCAGTTAGGAAAGCAAAGTAGGTATTACGCGTTCCGCGGTAGCACAGGCTTATTGGATTTGAAACTTTATAACAATAACCATAAAACTCATAGTCCCAGAAAAACCTCAGTAACAAAATGAACGCTGTTTGTCTTTGTTCCAACGCATAGTTAGGTGTGTGTTATGCACGAACTAACAAAGCTCTGCTGTGATACCACCAGTGTAACTCAAAACCCTTCCCCTCTCTGCGATGCTTAAATAAAGGACATTACAAGGGGATTTAGTGTAGTAGCAGAGATCAGGTTCAATTGGTTCTTTTTCGGTTCGTCTAGTATGCATTGCTGGGCTGACAATCCTATTTCAAAACGCTTTTGGTGTAACGTCGGATGCCTAATTCAAATAAATAGTTTATTTAGTACGTGTACTGAAAGCTGAATAGAATAAAAGTAACATAGTCTGATGCAAGTGGGTAAATTTTTGTCATTGACGCCAATGTAGAATACACGTTTGAAACGAACGCGAGATCATTTTGTAAGTGTGTATCAAAAGTCGTTGTTGAACTCTGATATTTGGCGTGAACTTTAGCCCTTTTAACTCATAAACTTAAAAGGTGAATAAAATTTAATATCTACAGAAACCTTCCAGATTTAATCGTGATTCCGATAGAGGATGACGTCAATTTATTTCACTTTTTTTTTACTTTCAATCGTGAGAATTTGAGACACAATAGAAAGACAATGGGTGCGCGAACGCCGGCGTTCGCTTGGGGTTTAATGAATTAACATTAAATATAACAACTATTTCCTGGAACAAGTTTTGTAAGATTATCGAATACGTGACGGAATTATCGAATACCAACAGGGGTTCAGGCATTATTTGTCTCATTTTGCATAGTCTTTGTATCAAACATTAGATTTGCGTTTGATGAAACCACAAGCTTTTTAACCATGATCACATTGACAATAGACGGATAGGGAAGGCTTCTTAAGAAGGCCCTTCCTCTTAAGTAGCCCCCTCATCATTCAAACTAGCAACTGATTCTTGCTTCTGACATAAACGCATCACACTGCGCTGCATCCACCGCTCACAAACTGCATTACTTCACAAAACGTAATAAATGAATGTCGAGGGAGCGCGGGCTTTTTACCACCGGCACTTGTAAAATATGCGACAGCTACTTAATTGAGTGAGGCGAATTACTGTCGTGGTGCGTTATGAAAGATTTTTATGTATATATCAACATTTTGAAGTTGATTTAAGTTGAAGATACAGCGGTGGAAGGAAGACCATACGGTGGGTGGTCGTTCTTTTGCCTGCCGGAGCTCTGGAATAATACAAAAGAGACACCGTGGCTCTGGAAAATGGAATGTGAAGGACAAAGGAAGGGATACGGGTGGGTTTTTTTCAGTAAAGGTCTGACAATTTTCTCGCTCCATGCCTAGTAGAAGTCATTTACTTATTTTTTTTTTTGACTATATCCTATCTAGGACGACGACGTCTATCATCGACTTATATTCTAGTAATAGAGAAGCCCGTTCATGGTAAATATTTGTATACTGAAAAGATAAAACAAAAGTTCGCTGCAGCGCTTCAGTGGCATTATGTCGTCTAACTAGAACTTTTAAAACATGCAGCACTAAGATAGCTTTTAGAGAAACTATATCGCGACCAAAATGTCTTAAGCGCCATTAATTTCGTGGCACTTACGCGTTTTGTTCAACATGTCGTCTATACACCAAACATGTTTGATGTACAGACAACATTACACCTGAGTTGACTGAAGTGAATGTTCGGCACGCCTAAGTTAGTACTTAGTAGGTACATATCGATGAGATACCTTGTCAATTTTTTTTAGCAGTGGTGATATAAGTTTGTTTTATATAGTAGTCATGGTTGGGACTATGGAAGAGTTCAGTATAACGCTCGATAGCCTCGGTAGAGTTTCTGAAAGATGACCATGAGCAAAACCAAAGTTATGCTAAACAACCATGTAATACATGTAATACGCCGTCGATAACGCAATTAACGAACCTCGGCTGCAGGCAGCACATGCGTTGGCTGCACGAAGCCGCCTGCAGATGCACGACTGCTACTACTAGAATGTACCGCGACACACATTTTGCTGAACACTGCATTAGGGTGCAAATATAAAGCAACAGGTTGTCAGTGCAGGCAAGTCTGTACGGGTCAGCACCGATCGGTGCAGGTATAATTCTCCCGTGTGTTCTTATACGCTCATTTATAAAGAAACAGGTTTATAGTTGTCGGTACCGACTGCCTGGACCGAATCACACGGGTTTAAGCATTGGCCAGTGAAGTGTTTTACACGTACAGATTTACCTGTTTCTTTATGTGGTTTTACCGGTACCTCTCTGTACTGACCCGTACCGACTTATCGGGACCGAAAAACCTGTATCTTTATGTTTGCATCCTTATACCACAAGCTTACAAATAAATTACCCTATCATCATATCAACAGCTCAAATACAGCTTCAACAGCGTTAAAGTCCCCATCCTTCCCCTCAATGTTCTGTATCTATGTATAGCTATGTCTTTGGAAACTCGTTGCCGTCTCGTAAACCCCAAGAAATTACCTTACTAATTGAAGTACGGAGTGTAGCACATACATGTTGCGTAATTACTGGTAATTTAGGTAATTGTACGCAAATACCCGTGTTCTTTGCTGTTGGTGTCCAGGATATATTTCGTGTCTGTTTAGTTCATCTAGGCATCTAATGACTTTTCCGCTCTAGGGTGGAGCAGGAGAAGTGTACGATTTACCTTTTCAGAAATTCTCCGTAGCACTAGCGGGGATGGGCTCTGCTGGGCTCCTACGGTTTTGCTGACATCGGAGCGGAAAGCGCATTAAATACTATGCACTATTGACGGCTTGGCCGGATGGTGGGTTACCCATTTCTCGTTTGTCCGCGATTACGGTGGTCGAGGATTGCCCTGCGGGCGCCCACGCCCTAGATCTCTTTCTAAAGAGATGATTGCATTCCATTCGCTCTCGCACTGGACCATGCCCTGAAAAAAGGCCCAGTGTCAGAGGTCGCTGCCACCGATCGTCTCCACGAGGAAACTGTGGGCGGTGCTCCACCCAGTGGGACTCACCGCCATCGCATGCTCCACCGTGTCCTAATCTCAGGAATAGGGGGATCTGTGTAAGTAGGTAATATTGCGCCTGATCACTCTCGTAGTTTACGAGATATATACCAATATATCTCGTAACAACGTGTCTGTCTGTCAAACGTGTCTACTAACAACCCCGGGGCACCAGCCCCGGGGTTGTTAGTAGACACGTTTTTTAATTTCAAAATCCTATTAAAAATTTGGTGATTATTTACAAAAAATTTGATACTGAAGAAATTATTTATTTATGTTATTTACTGACGAAACTGTGATTACTAGCACCCCCCTCCCCCGATTTTTCCAAGAACTACAGAGGTAGGTACTATTATTTTTGTTCCAGTACTAATTAGTACCAATCGTGTACTAAATTGAGAACCTATTGGCGACGATGGTCCTGTGGTAGTCACGGATATGGATTCGTCCTAGAGATAATGATAATGCAATTAGCGGATATCGGCAATTGTGACTCCATTCTTTAACTCCTCATGATAGTTGAGAGCCTGGATTTGCTTCTTTAATTGAAGGTTTACTTGACTAGGGGCTACATACTAGAGTAAAGTTGGGTTACTTTGGCCCTCGGGGATAACTTTGGTCCCAACTTAGCAACACATGAATTTTTTTTTATTGATTAACAGACAGAATGGAAGAAAAAAACGTGTTGCGCCGATCCCAAATAAAATGGGACAAGGGCAGGAAGAAGAAGAAGAGGATTAACAAGCTTGGGCCAAAGTAACCCGACTTTGCAGTATCGGTAAATAAAACATGTGGTTTTTATACAACAAATAAATATATTTCCCATTAAGTTCCATGTATAAATTTTAAAATTACCTTTTCAAATAACATTTATGACAACAATATTTCAATAAGTTATTTTACAATAATTTGGAAGTTGAAAATTTGAAATCACAATGTTTCTATATAAATTATGTAATAGTTAATTTTCACCTTCTTCCTAATATATAATAAATAATCAAATTCATTAATATGTATATGGTATACAATATTCATAATTTGGTATAAGTAGGTACTTTTGACTACATTAATTAGTTTTTTTTTTCTAATTTATTTACATAAAGATGGTCGGTGCGGCAAGACATCGTTATATTCAAAAATTTTTTCACTTAATTATAAAGAAAATTGTTCACATGTTAATACATAACTATTACTAAAAAAAACATCGAATATGGTCCACATGAAATTTTAACTTACAATAAAGCATTTACAACACCATATCTACGTATCTAGGGAATAAATAAATAGTTGAATCCAAAAAAAAAAAAACTATAAAACAGAAATATGCAGAGGAAGGCAGAAGTAACACTGTCCATGATTTTTTTTTTGAAGTAGGAAATCATCCAATGACTTCTCCTTTTTCTGTTCTGTGCTTCTTCCACTCTATGGTCGAGCGTGAGGGTGTGTCTGATTTCTACTGACTTAAAACTACACCTGTATCCTTCAATTGCCTTTTGCGTTCTAGGCCCAACAATTGTCCGTTTTGACCATGCTCCTCTTCAACATTACAAATTATTGAATGAAATGGGAGACAAATCTCTTGTTTTTGACCATTTTGATATTTTTTCAAACCTGCCTGGAGTAGAGGCTTAATTTTTTTGTTGTACACCAAAACTTAACCAAGTACACATTTTTTAGATAATTCATGTAACTATACAAGTGAGTGTAACTTAACCATGAGTTTTTACTAGTGATTTATATCACAAAGCAAATGAATAGCAAATGTTATGTACGCAGTTATTGTTACATACATCAGACCACCATGATGAAATTTATTCTTTTTTAATGAATCAATTTCATGTATTGTAATGTGGCAGTACTCAATAAATAAATAAACCTTTCAATGACTATACACCTCTACTTTTTAATTAGTATAAAAAAAATGGGGTTCTATCTGTACCCGTCACTGATCATATTTTTGTAGTCAAAAGTAGAAAAAACCGAAATCCTAAAATTGACCACGAAAAGGTAAATTCATCATAGAATCAATCAAACATAACAATTGCTAGTAGAAAATACTGCGGGCAGTGTTTTTCCTTAATAATTGTCACTTATTCATTCATTAATCAATAGCCTGCACAATATTTCCATAAATTGAGTGACATTTTGGGACATAAACCAACGCTAATAACTTTGCTGTTTATGAATATTATTTATTAAGATTTTACTTATAAAATAACAAGGGCTTTTCTAATAAGCCCTTTAAGTATTTGTACTAATTAAAAAATAGTGATGTAGAGAGCTATAGCTATCTATTGAAACAGAGTCCAATAAAGAGATTGTGTAACAATTCTAATGCTCATATATTTAAGTGTGGACGCTACACGGGCTATCATGTTTTTGGCTACAATCTTCCACATCAAAGATACGTGACGCACACGGCATAGCACGGAGAATAGCCGAACTAAAGTAGAAACGGGCAGGGCACATTCCTCGCAGAACAGATGGCCGTTGGGGCCGAAAGGTTCTGAAGTGACGGCCGCGTACCGGAAGATGCAGTTTTGGAAGGCGGATCAACAAGGTGGATCGATAAGCTGGTAAATGTTGCAGGAATCCAATGGTTGCGAGAAGCACAGAACCGTTCATTTTGGCGCCACTTGGGGGAGGCCTATGTCCAAAAGTGGACGTTTTTCGGCTGAAATGATGATGGTGACGATGATGATCCATAAGAACGTTCCTTCTTCCTTCCTCATTGCAAAAATAACAAACAAACTTACAAAACTCTCAATAATGTCTTTTAAAAACGTTGTACAGTCGCCAACACAGTTGTTATCGTCTATCAAAATTGTATAATATTCCGAATTCGTATTTTTTGCAAAGCGTGTCCATTTTAAAGACATTACAAAAGCTCGAACCGCTGGTAAATATTCTATTGTTACAAAATATCCGAATAACTGTAAACTATTGACTTTGACACTATTTCCTCTAGACCAGCCGCTAGTTTCTTGAAAGCGTATACTTGTTCAAAAAATGGCACTATAAAAATGTTTGCAGTCAAAAGGGTATTACTATATTTTTATAATATTAGTAAATTGTTAGGATTGGCTTGGTTGTGCGTTATATTCGATATATTATAACGTTTTGCATAAATATATTTGTAGACGAACTATAAACTAAATTTTAAATATAATTTTCACATCAAAAGGCTTAAGAAAATATTATAAATAGAGCAATGCTTGCTATAAATAAGATTATCGATCCATCAAGCGCATATAGTAATGTTGCGATGCAATGCATACATGAAAATCAAATATATATTTTTATAAAACTTTAAGCATCGATACTTTGACATCGCCATTTAAAAATATTTGAATAATTTTTCATAATTATACACATAATATATTTTAAATATTTAATACATAAATAATGGAAGGACAACAATAACAAATGAGCTACTAATACATCCACTAAAATAAATAATTGGAAGTATCTTATTATTAACCTTAAAATCGACCAAGGGCTTGGAGCCCAAAAATATAGTATATAAGATTTATTCATTGGAGAATAGTATCTTTACAAAATACCAAAATAAGTATAACATTCATCTTAATAATTATAAATTAAAAGTATAAAGATAAAATTATCAACAACAAATTATAAACAGTCAAATATTTGTCAAAACTCAATAAAACGTGTTCCACGTAGCGAAAGTAGGTATATTTTACAAAATAATAATTTACTTCAATGAGCCAAAAACTATATTTCAACACAGAAAAGGTGGTTACTCGTGTTACAGGAGAATTGGCACATTTGAAACATGTATAAAACTAACATCATAGCATGATATTGCAAATATTAAATATCGACATATCATTGCGAAATATTCAGCAAATTACAAGCTTATACGTAATCCGTTATAGTAATACATAATCTTATATATCGTCATGTGTAATATACGTAATAAAGACACAAAATATAAACTTAATGGAATAAACTAGACAAATATTGAATAACATCGACAAATACGACACCAAAACATTTTAACGTAAGGTATCGAGAATATAAATTATTAAATATTGAAACACTTTTATACAGAACAGTACCAGGTTCAGTCTAACTGCGGTAGTTGACGTGTGCCCAGAAACTCCACGTCGGTGAAGAATCGCTTCAGCTCAGTATAAAAAGCACATAAATCACCTAAAAGTAATATATTTATATACTACGTACTAACTAGTTCACATCGCTCCTTACATCCGCGATGTTACGTAGCGCCCGCACTGACGAATGTGATTTATTATAATATTATTTTAAATTTAGTTTTTTTTTTCTTGTTTTTTTTAGCATAAAAACTTAGTTTTATCTCAACTGAAATATGAACGTGAAGCGCACACACCCATCTACGTCGCACATATCTTGTTCAATCATTCAATGGTCATGGCAAAATTCAATGATCTCTACATCCCGCGGTATGCTCGTCCGAGCGCACACGCGTCAGTACGGGCCGCGTATTAATTAAAGTGTAATTAGCTAAACGATGACCCTGTGTCAGTCGTGGACTGCGACCGGGGCGCCCGCGGCGGCCCCGGGAACAATTTCTATCTACGAGATTTAGAATCTACGCTCTACGCACGTAGTTGACTTAGGCACTGCCTACCTAACGATACCGAAAAAGACGGCGCTACACTATGTATTTACGAGTACCTAGACGAGATAATTATCAGTTACATTTATTTAGAAATTTGGCAGTTACGGTCCGGCGACCGGCGGGAATTAGAGGGGGCGAATGTACATAGGGACTGCGGCTGCCGGACGTGGGGCCGGGGGCCACCCGGGCGCCGAGGGGCCCCAGAACGCAGCGAGTACCGAGCGCCGGGGGCCCCGGGGCGCCAAACTGCGCCCGGCCAGCGACGAAGCGCTCGCAGCACACGGAACGGTGACGAGGCCGCCGGACGCACGGCGCGGGAAGGCACTCGGGGGGGCTCGCGGCGGCGGCTGCGGCGCGCGCGGCCCGGCGGCGCCGCCGCGCGCAGTCAGAGCGGGAAGCAGCGCGCCGAGCGACGCGGCTCGCTGGCGCCGCGCCGCCGCGAGCGCGAGCACGACGCGTCCGAGCTGCGCGCGCCGCCCGTCAGCCGCTCCGGCTCGATAGGCTCCAGCTTGTGCATGGAGGGCCGGCTGGACAGGCGCGCTGACCCGGCCGGCGTGGACGACGCGCGCTCCGACGCTTCGTCGTCGAGCTCGATGCGGCCCAGGCGCAGCGCCAGCGCGTATTCCGCGCGCTCGATGACGCTCGACGGTTCTTCCTCGACGACAGTCGTGTCAGCGATCGTGGTGTCAGCGACAGTAGAATCTGCGGCAGCGGAGTCGGCGCGCGGCGAGTCCCCGTGCACGGTGAGTGAATGGTGCGTGCCACTCGACGACGGTGTCACATCACCCGGGGCGTGCCGCTCAGGAGTCGCGAACACAGAATCAGAAGCCCAACTTCGCGTCTCCGAATTCTGCCGCAGCGTATCGTCCACGCTCCGCTGTGAGGTGCGGCGACTGTGACGCGGGCTCTCGTCATCGATGGCGCGGAAATCTAGCGCGCTCAGGTCGACAGGGCCGGCGCGGCGTCGTGATCCATCTCGACGAAACGAAGGTTGATGCGAGGAAAATGCTGCATCATACAATTCGCAGAGACTCGTGCGGTCCGAGTGCGGTTCCTCATAAAGCGTCAGGTTCCGCGTTTCGGTTGCGTCAGAGGGAGTCTCGTCGCGATTTGACGTGACTTCGCTGCGTTCGGAGATGTCAAAAGTAAAACGGCCTTCAAACCTGTCAGGACTGAGCAAGGGCGCAGATCGTGAGCAGTCGTCTATTGGGCTGGCGTCGGCGTCCTGGTCGCGGGCGGCGGCGCGGCGCGGCGACGTGTCGTCGGAGTCGGTGGAGCGGTCGGAGCGCGGCGCGCACGTGTGGCGGCGCAGTGCGGGCTGCGAGCCGCTGGGCGCGCGGCGGCAGCAGGCGCGCTCGTGGCGCACGTCGGAGCCGCTGCTGCCCGTCGACTTGGAGTGCGGCGGCCGCCGGCGCCGGTCCGAGTCTCGTCCGTACAGAGACGTGAATTCTTCAGAACAGAACTTCTCGAAGAGCTCCTGCGAGCTGAGCCGGGTGGAACCGGTCGCGTTATAGAACGCTTCGGTGGGCGATTGCTCAGCTCGCTCGTAGAGGGCGCTCGAGCTCGCTCTTTTAGATTTATCCATGAGGCCGAACTTATATATCTTAGGAAGGCGTCTTTCAAAGACACCTTGAGAGTGCGCACGGGCAGGCGCGCGCGGCGACGCGTCGTGTATCACGCGGTCGGAGGAACCGGCGCGGGGAGGCGGCGCGGCGCGCGGAGGGGAGGCGGCGAACTCCGGTTCGTATTCGTCTGCGTCGTCGGGCAGGTCGGCCGGCGGCTCGTCCAGCTCGGCGCGGCACTCGCAGTCGTCGCCCTCGTCGAAGGAAGGCGCGCGCGGGCCGCGGCTGAAGGCGCGGCGGCGCTCGGCGGCGGCGGCGTCGTGCTCGTCGAGGCGGAAGGAGCGGCGCAGCGGCGGGCGCTCGCGGCGCGGGCGGCGCGGCTCGTCCGTGGCGGCGTGCGCCAGGGGCGGGCGCGCGGCGGGCAGCAGGCGGTCCAGCGACAGGCCGCGGCGCGGGCGGCTCGGAGGTGCGCGCGCCCGGGGAGGCGGTGTGTCCTCCGGCGTCGTCGGCAGCGCCGCGCCGCGCCCGAACTCGATGAACCAGAGTTCGTCCTTGAGTTCGCACTCTCACTTCTTTTCATTCATGTCTTTATTTAAATAGTGCAGCACGTAATGGAGCACGAGATCGTAGCAGTATTTGTATTCGGTCTGTGGAGGAAAGTAACTATTAGAGCCGATGCAACAGTCATAAATGGAACTCCTAAGATATTGTGGAGTACTTACCATGTTCTCTACAAGCTGGGGCCGGTGCCGGCGCACGGTCTTGACCGCCTGGAACACGTCCACCTCGCCGTGTTGGATCACTTGCTCGATGCACGCGTTGGCAGCACAGTATACGCCGGCACGACTCCGCCCGTCACTACACAAAAACGATTGAATCACTTAATGTTTGACATAATAATGATACCCAAGACTTGCCGTACGACCGCCCATAATTCTGGACAGTACCTACTGGTCAGGCGATCGGTCGCGAGATCAAAGTATCTTTTTGGCCAAATCTTACGGTCGAATGCTTGAATTTGGATCAGAATGGAACAATGCAAAGAAACCCCAAAACCTACTCAGAGCAGGAAGGGCTAAAGTCTTTTTTAAAAAGCACATTTAAAAGTATTTTCATTAGATCACGTGAGATCTCACAACAATGGATCCATTCGGATTAGTGTATAGTTGAGGAATGAACCACACTCTTATCAAGGATCCTTTTGTAGTATTCTAGTACTCACGGCGAAACGACGCAGACTGGTCCGTAGTCGGTGCGCTGCCGCCATCGCTCGACCATGTTCATGAGTTCAACCAGCGAGTTGGTAGACGATGGCACCTTGTGGCCCATTGGCCAGCAAGTCAGCTGGAATAGCTGGACAGTCTTCGTGGGCGCTTTGACGCCGGCCATCAACTCAGTCAGGGAAATGATCTGTTGGGTAAAGGTGACGGGTCAGTATCTTTGATAAGTTTTGCTGGAAAGAGAATTCAATTCAACCTGAAAAAGAAGGAATTATACATTTTTTAGCATGTCATTATTGATCATTCGTTATTACCACAAAATACATAGGTACCGAAGACAATCTACATACAAAGGGCGCTCGAGCAACGCATACATAGACACCGCTCACGGACACGATATCTCGACTCAATCACTTGGTCGCATTCGAATAGTTCGGAGCAATGCGCTGACGTGTGTGCGTACGCCTAGCATAGGTATAAAAAAGGAAGTACATACATGAGATTGATTTCTTTACCTATATATTTTGTATTATTACTGTCCCATAGGACTACGAAAATTAAGGACAAGAGAGTACACCCGCACACACTTCTACACTATATCTTCTACGTACTTGGCTCATCTCTGTTAAGACTGGCCTCCATGATTGAAATTGGGTGAAGAAGAGTTTAAGTCATTGAGAAAGGACAGTGTCTCGTATTGCCATGCTAAATCACACATCTATACTAATATTATCAAGAGGACCGATTTGTACTTTTGAATTTTCGTTTATAAAAAATCTTCTGGATCGATTTTCAAAATTCTTTCACCAGTAAAACGCTATTTTATCACTGACTGCCACAGGTTATAGTTATAATTATGAATATCTCGTACCATTTCTACTTTCACATGCGTGAAACAGCTGGTAGAAACCAGTGAAAAAAAATAAAGACAATAAGAAGGAAACAGATTATAATTTATTTGTCTTCAACGCGAGAATGAATCATTCTACCTTTCATGTACAGTTTAAACTTTTGTAGAATGCGCTTCCTCTCGACATCAGGACGGCCACCAGTCTGTATGCATTTAAGCGGATGTTGCGGAATTATTATCTAAACAAATAGTGAAGTCGTCTCAAAACCCCTTTCTTGTACTTTATATATTCATATATATGTATTATGTATATTTTATATTAAATTATATAGGTATGTTTATTTTGTTTTATTTATGGTTATTTTTGTATTTGTATATAATTTTGAGTCCTTTTTTTCATAATAATTTTCTATTTGGTGTTTTTAATTCACCTGCCATTTTTTCTCTTACCACCCTAGGTAGACTGGTAGAGAATACCTAAGGCATTAAGTTCGCCTTTGTACTTTCATGTTGCATGAAGTTTTAATAAATAAATAAATGAACAGGCTTGTAATAAACTAGTGCGCCTCAACATCAATGGTTGCGTCACTGCTTACAGTGGGATCGCAGTCAAGCACTAGTTTATATACTTAAATAAAAAAAGACAAATAGAATATCTAGAAAATAAACATACATAATTATTTCTATTACATCTTACCTTCTTATTGATTCTGAAGATCCAGGTCTTGATGTTGGTATAATGGTTGTGCGACACGTGGTCTATCGTGAACACTGGTCCGTACTTTTTGGAATGACGACCCTCAGGCCAGAAGGGTGGGAATTGTTGCTGCAACAAATATATTAGTTTCAGACATTGTATCTATCTCTAATTAGAATTGAATAGAATAGAAATACTTATATTCGGAACAGATACAGCACAACAGTTGTAAACACAAAATAAAAAATAAAAACAAAAAGTGCGCTGAGCGTGCCCGCACCTCAGCATTTGCTGGGCGTTAGACACCAAGCGCTGATTTTCAGTTGGCACCCCGCAGTGACGCACGGAATTGGTCAAGGAATGTATTGGTTAATCTGGTTAGATTAATTCACATTCGGACCGCGTCATAGCAACACCTCATTTGTCATTAGTTAGTGTCCCTGCAAATTGACTGGCCTGTTGGTCTAGTGGTTAGTGGCCCTGACTGCTATGCCGCAGGTCGTGGGTTCGATTCCCACCCAGGACAAATGTTTATGTGATGAGCATGATCATTTGTTCTGTGTCTGGGTGTAATTTATCAATAATATGTATGTATTTAGAAATATATAAGTATGTTTATCAGCTATCTAGTACTCATAACACAAGCTCTGCTTAGCTTGGGACTAGACGGCGTTGTGTGATAGTTGTGGAATATTGTGGAATATTGTGGAATATTGTGGAATATTGTGGAATATATACGGGCCACAAAAAAAAGCCGCCACAAAAAAAAGCCGCCACAAAAAAAAGGTAGAAGCGGCCACAAAAAAAAGCTAGAAGCGACCACAAAAAAGCTGAAGCGCGCGACAGCTTGTGCCCGGAGAAGCTTGAAGCGGCTTCTAGCTTTTTTTGAGGCGGCACTACCGCACACAAGCCACAAAAAAGGCCGCCACAAAAAAGGTAGAAGCGGCCACAAAAAAAAGCTGAAGCGCGCGACAGCTTGTGCCCAGAGAAGCTTCAAGCGGCTGTTGTTCACCGCACACGAGCCATAGAAAAAGGCCGCCACAAAAAAAAAAGCTTGAAGTGGCTTTTTTTGTGGCTCATGTGCGGTGGTGCCGTACATTTAAGGTCGTGGACTCAATACACATATCAAGCGAATTACATAGTTTTACTTATATCACTCAGCATCACTATCAATCAGTATCAATCAGTAAAAGACGTACGGTAACAAACCATACATCGTTTTGGTCCCGGATCCGGCTCGAAGGACCAAAAAAAATGTATGACAACAACCTATGCTTGATGAGGATGAGATTGATGAAAGACATGCTTGGTGGGTATTTTCTTTATTACCTTAGAGTAGTTTTTGCATATTTTTGAATGTCTTACCAATGTTATAGAAAGTTTTAGGTTACTCAGTCAAGTTCTTAATATATTTATTTGCATCACAAAATGAGACGCATAAGATCCATTTTATTTTGCGTTGGGAAATTAGTAAATCACTATTTCCTTTCTTGGTGGAATTAGAGAGAGTGTCAGACTTTAACTGACTAAAACCCACCTCTGCTCCTTCAGTTGGCCTTTGCGTTCCAGTGTCACAGTAACTCTTTTGAATAAACCCGCAGCCTACGCATAAGACCCTACTGATAAAGTGAAGACTGCTAGGGCTATTTGATTGCAACTACTTAGATAGAACAAAATGAGTTGCTGCAATGGAAATCATGGTTCACCTACTTCTAAAAAACGGATATGTAAAGCTACTTACAGAGTTTTTAGGAGGCACACACAATACGACGACAGCCGCACATTCGTAGTCATAGACCAGTGACCAGAATTCGCCCTGCGTTCTGACCAGAGGCCATTCCGTCACTATGTACTCGCGAGGTTTGGTGTAACCCTGAAAACATGGCAGGATTTACTAAGGTTTTTGCTGGCCTCAGGCCCAGAGTGATGTCATGAATTTCCTTTTTACTTTTGTGAGTAGTAGTACTCTTAATAAACTAGTGCGCCTCACAATCAACGATTGCATCACTGCTTACCATCAGGCGGAATTGCAGTCAAGTACTAGTTTATCACAGATAAAAAAAAAGATCCTGGGTTTTTCTTCCTAGTTGCTACTTTCGAGTTGATACTTCCTAGTTGATACTTCCTAGTTGATACTTTCGAGTTGACACTTTCTAGGTGATAATTTCTTCTTCCTAGCTGCTACTTCCTGTTTGATATTTCCTAGCTGACACTTTCTAGTTGTTACTTCCTAGTTGCTACTTCCAAGTTGTTACTTACTGGTTGATATTTCCTAGTTGATACTTCCTATCTACTGCTTCCTACAGTAGAAATTATGTTACTACTGTACCAACTAAAAAGAACGTACTTATTAACAGTACAACTAAGTGTGACCGCGGTGTCATCATAAAGTCACATTAAGTTAAAAGATGAACTTTCTAAGTAACTCAGGGGACACTTTTCTGAGGAAATTGCATTTGTGTTATAAAATTGTGCTTCATTTCAGTAGGAAAGAGCAGGACTATTTTATGACTTGCTTGGTTTGTCCGTGGTTCTATAACTATGTGGAAGTGTTTAGCAAAAGGTACATGCCTTTACTTTTTTTTTTTAATTGATATAAACTAGTGCTTGACTGCGATCCCACCTGATGGTAAGCAGTGATGCAATCGTTGATGGTGAGGCGCACTAGTTTGTTAAGAGCCTATTCACTCTTGCCTTAAAGACACCTAAATTATATTATAAAATGCTTTACTTTTCCTTAGATATTACAGTACTTACGTCCACAAATACTGCGTTGATGTAGTCCGTGAAACTGTTCCCTTGGAAGGACGTCAAGTATGGACGAAAGTTGTCAGCTAAAACAAAAACCATTATGAAAGTCATAAAAAACCTCCCGAACGAATTGCAATCATAGTTGCTAATTTCAACAGAAATTAGGGAAGTACGCAAGAGATATTATAGTGCATGAAAAATCTGGTGCATTCTTTGTTTTTTTACTCTCAATTCGACGCGATCAGAGAGAGATCAGGTGTTGGACAAACAGATTATACGTATTTTCTGAGGTCACTTTCCTTCGTTGATCTTACACCTGATCTCTCTCCAAACGTGTCATACCATCACACTTGGTTATGGGAATGGTTATTGCAGTTTTTATTCGGCTGTTATGTGACGTTGCTCATTTGTCTCTTTGTATAATTAAGTTGATGAGCCAAAGTAGTGGTGACCTGCTCATGGGATATTTAATTGAATTTGAATAAGCTAGAACTCAGACCATCCAGAACTAATTACGGGACGAAAAATATTTTACAGGAGTCACGATTTATTTAGTATAACTGCATGATCTCATATTTAAGTGAACTATTTCTGTGTTCTTTATTAGACTAAATGTCTTTAAACCGAATTTGCCTACAAAGGTAATTAAAGCAATTACAATGTCTTTGGTCTTTCAGAGTACCCTTTATGGAAGTCGGAAAAAACAGTTAAAAGTCCAAAATATTCTTACGTGGCACCACCAGGACATCACGGTTCTTCTCCCTATTATCCCCTCGGTGACCTCCCGCACAGTCTCCTATCGTGAACCTCGGCGTCTGCTTGCAGATCTGTTGGTATTCCTTCTGGTACTCGTTGAGCTTCGACACCGGGTCCCTCTGGGACTTCTGCTTCAGTCTCTGCGAGAGCTCAGAAACAGGGAACCATGAGACGCCGCAGACGACGTGTTCTTCTAGTGTGTCGTAGACGAATTTGTATTGTTCCTGAAGAGAGAATTTTTGGTTATTATTTTGTTCACTTCGGTATTCAGACACTGAGGCAGGGCTGAAACGTGGACACTTTTGTGTCTTATGTCAGATACAAGCTGCCGATGAATATTTGATTTCTATAGCACCAGTATGAAATCATCAACTCCCTGCGCATACGTAAACATTTTTTTGTGTCCAATTGCTTCCACTTAACACATACTCATGACGATCAAAAAGTGTTCGGTGTCGGTAACTGGAACAAAAATTGTCTCCGTTTGAGCAGAGCTCGATCGAAATGCAAAAGTTTTCCCTTGAAGTTTGCCAGAGGGCGTTCTGGGTGTAAAAAGAACAGACCGAATATGGAATAACACACTGCATTCCAAAAATGGCACTATAGACGTGGGCAATAAATCTGTCAGGCTCAAATAGGATTAGGTTGGTAAGAGTCGTCGTGCAGTGGCTTTCTGCAAAAGAAAAGCGCTGTCAAGGTCGGTCCAGAAAGAGGTGGCGATACGACTCAGATGCGTACCATGACGACTGGTTCAAGACGGGAGAAGAAAGTCTGGAAGCAATTGGGGGTGGCTTTTGCTCAGCAGTGGGTGGGGCAAATAGCTAGGAAAAATTATATGATGAAAACATATTAAAAATATGTCGTTGTTTTTTTAACCGACTTCTAAAAAAGGAGGAGGTTCTCAATTCGGATGTTTGTATTTTTTTTTTTTTTTTATGTATGTTCGCGCATAACTTCGTCACTTGCCAACCGATTTGAAAAATAATTTTTTTGTTGGAAAGGTTATTTCCCAAATGGTCCCATAGCCACCAAGTCGAGATCTGATGATGGAATCTTGGCGAAATCGAAGGAACTCCTCAAATATTATAGGCAATCATATAGTTCTTTTGGTATTTTCATCAAAAACTTAAGCATTTATAGTCAAAACATGACATTTGATGAAGTGGAATTCAATTCAATTCAATTCATTTATTCAAGAACAATTTGTATTGTGTTTGAAATTACTTAAAACTACATTAATTACAATTATAAATACAATTAATTATAAAAAATAACAAAATAAAATAAAATTTAATGTCACTACAATTACTTACATTATTACTACCGAAACACTACTCAGTCTCACATTAATTATTATCACATATATTTTAAATTGTTGATATGTCATCGTCCACCGAATAAAGACATTTCTCCAAAAGGAAAGCTTTGAGCTTTGACTTAAACGAGCTCGTGTAAATTATACTCTTCAAGACCAAGGGCAACCTGTTAAAAATTCGCACTGCTTGATATTGAGGACTATGTTGAACAATATTAAGTTGAGGTATTATTTTATTTTTAAAATCTTTCCTACGCGTACTTTCCCTTAACTGTCTCTCCTCATTTGTTTCATAGCTATGTAGGTATTTCTTAAAATTCACCAATAACACTAAAATATAAAGGCTTGGCACAGTAAGAATTTTTAAATTTATAAAGTGTGGCCGACAGCTCTCTCTTTGTGATATTCGGACCATAGTTCTTATAGCTCTTTTCTGGAGTACGAAGGCTCTCTGGCAGTTATATTTGAAACTGTTCCCCCAAAACTGGACACTATATCTTAACCTTGACTCTATTAGAGCGTAGTATACCATTTTAAGGTGTTTTATGTCTATTTCATCCCTTAGAGTACGTAAGGCATAACACGCTGAGGAAATATACGAATCAATGGCTTGCAATTCCCTTTTCCAATTTAAAAATTTGTCCATGTAAACTCCTAAAAACTTTACCTCATTCACTATGTCAATTTTAATTTCATTAAGTGTGATCGTCATGTTGTCTTTATTTCGAGCTGTTGTACTAAATAACATTACTTTGGTTTTTTCAATGTTTATTATGAGCTTATTACTCTCAAACCAAGAACTAAAAACTGATAATACTGCATTAACTTTAGCAGAAAGCTCATCTATGTCGTTAGCTTCAACTATTGCATTAGTATCGTCGGCAAAAACTGTCAGTTGTGTATCAGGAAATATTGAGTTAATGTAATTAATGAGATCATTTGTAAATAATATGAATAAAATAGGTCCTAGTATTGATCCTTGGGGTACGCCCGCCTCTATACATTGTATGGATGACTTATAGTTTGTGATATTACCATTAGTTTGCGTATTATTAATATCTACATACATTTTTCTGTTCTTCAAATATGAAGAGAAAAGTTGTAAAATATTGCCTCTCACGCCATAATGTTCCAATTTAGCAATGAGTAAGTTGTGATCGATTGTATCAAAGGCCGAGCTTAAATCAATGAAAATGCCAGCTACCCTCATTTTCCTGTTCAATTTACTAATTATATCTTCAACCAATGTATATATAGCATCTCCTGTGCCGACATTTTTTTGGTAACCAAATTGTCTCGAGTGCAAAACCTTATTCAAATTTAGATGAAGCATAAGTCTACTCTTAATTATTTTTTCAAAAATTTTGGAAAGGATGGGAAGCAAAGAGATAGGCCTATAGTTTTTCGGATCTGTTTTAGAGCCTTTTTTGTGCAGTGGGACAATTTTTGCAATTTTTAACTGTTCTGGAAATATACCTTCTGAAATACACTTATTGAAAAAAGTTGCCAGAGGTTCAGCTAATATATCTACATTTTCTTTAACCACTGCTATTGGAATATCGTCATAGCCACAAGATTTCTTATTTTTCATACTATTAACCATCTTTACAATTTCATTTGGAGTAACAGGCGCAAAAACCATGTCGTTTGAAACTCTTTCAGTGCTTTTTTCTAGAAGATTATGGGAACTAAGCCTATTAACATCGGTCAAAATACATTTAAAGTTAAATTGATTTGCTAAAACATTTGCAACATCTAAAGGATTTTCTATAATTTCACCGTCAAATTTAAGCAAGAGATTTTCAGACTGTGGTGCTTTTGTTTTATTCATGCTTTTATTTATAACTTTCCATACGTCTTTACTTAAATTACACGAATTGTTAATTGTTTCCGTTATTGTTAATTTTTTGGCTCTAGATAGTACCCTTCTGTATATTCTTAAATAATTATTTTTATAATTCTGAACACTGTGTTCTAGCTTATTGGCACTACCTACACATAGTAAACGGACGGAACTGGTGAAGAAGACCAGAAATGGCCAACGGAAGTTCATACTCACACAGATCTCCCAATGTATATGTCCAATAGTTACAAATAAATGAATAGTTCTGAATAGGTATGTTGAAAATGGTATCATCGATGTGACCTGATGATGATGATGGAGCCGGAAGATAGGCACCGGAACTCCGTAATTAATCAATGTATCCTAGCCGTGTTTGGGCTTATTAGAATTTTCATGAGATGCACTTTGGCTATAAGGTACTATCGAACTGATCTGATGATGATGATGGAGCCGGAAGGTAGACACGGGAACTTCATAATAAAACAATGTATCCTAGCAAGGTTTGAGTTGATTGGAATTGTCAATTGGCAACTAAAAAGTGTGAAATAAAAAACTTTTTACAAAAAAATATAACCGACTTACTAAAAAAACACTAAAACCATCAAAATAACTTTAATTTCGGAAGTCGGTGTTAAATAACGAAGAGGCAAAACTATCATAGAAACACCGACTTCCGAAATTAAAGTTATTTTGATGGTTTTAGTGTTTTTTTAGTAAGTCGGTTATATTTTTTTGTAAAAAGTTTTTTTTTAATAAATAAATGGCCAGTTTTATTGTTGAGGTACCTTATTGAACCTACTGACTAACCTATAGTCTCTGAATTGAGCATTTAAAGTGGTGACAAACTCTAACCTGAAAATCTGCCAAACTTTGTCAATAAAATTGATTTTGACAGAAACCGGCTCCAAAAAATGTATTTGATGAAAAATTCATAAATTTTCAAACTTTATATTTGAATATCGCCTAAACTATTTTCAATGCTACCTTTTCCATAAGCAAAGCAGCTTTATGTGAAGTTCTGTGAAATATTGGTTTATAGCCATTGATATTTAAGTACAATTAACGCTCTAGATTAGGCGTGCCGAACATTCACTTCAGTCGACTCAGGTGTAATGTCGTCTGTACACCTTGAACATTACACTGTGTTAAACGAAATGATAAATGATATTTATTTTGCAAATAGGTTTAAAAAATACTTTTACACGTCAAATTTTTTTTTCGTCAGTTTAATCTAGATGATGTTTCCTAGCTGACTACCCTGAGAAAAAAACCCGAAACAAACTCAGGGGTCAAAGTCTCTTTTAAGGTCCATAAAGTAAATATGTTATGGTCAAATCACATGAGAACCGTGCAGAATAGTCTGAGATGGTCTTTTGAAGAAAGAACCATACAAATTTGAGTGGACCCGTCCAGTCAGTGTAAGTGCCACGAAATTCATGGCTCTTAAGACATTTTGGTCGCGAAAAAAGTATCCTATAAAATCTATCTTAGCGCTGCATATTTTAATACTTCTGTTAGATGACATAATTTTGTTTTAACTTTACAGTATTCTGACTAATAGTTTTCATGAAAGGGCTTGTCTATCACTAGAATATAAGTCGATGTTTAAAGCCCTCATAGAATGTACGTAAGTCGTAAGTGCAATCTCGTAAAGTCTCTATAAGTACCCAATTAAAACAAGCTCAGCCGTAACGGTTGGGTCTCGTTTCGAATTCTGAACAAGAGTATAAAGACTTATTACATTTTCTCGGTAAATTAGTACTAATAATACTTGCACACACAATATAAGGTAAGGCTACGTTCTCACTGTTGTTAAACAGAATCGCACAATATTATTATTTCCTTTATTCTCCGTAAACACATATAAATTATATTTTTAAATATTTCAATATAAAAAAAAAACATTTAAAAATATATATTATTATTATATAGCTTTTGCCCGTGGCTTCGCCCAAAAAAATAAAAAAAAACAAACTTTACCTCTTTATTATATTAGGTATAGTGTAGATTTTAATATTATAAAGAGATATTTAAAGTTTGTTTTTTTTTGTTTGTAAGAGGTAATCTCTAAAAGTACTGGACCGATTGCTAAGATTTTTTCACCGATAGAAAGCTGCTTTATTCTTAAGTGACATAGGCTATAGTTTATGTACGCGGGCGAAGCTGCGGGCTAGTACTTCATATTTAAGGTAGTTTTCCCGTCTTCATGACCTTGTACACAAAATAGATAGGTACTGAAGACAATCTACATACAATTGCCGCCACGGATCTTGAGCTTTGGCTTCAAGTTGCGCAAAAGTCAAACATTCGGTCTCTTTAGTGGTGCGAAGTGAGACGCGGGGGCGGGGAGTGTCAGTGATTGGCTCGCCGCGCCATCGCGTCATAGACGTCACTCATGATTCGCTAACTGCGCTGCTGCATGTATGTAACAACGACGACGATTGGCTCGCCAATGTATGGAATGCGCAAAGCGATCCCCACTCTGACGCCGAGCGCTCAAGATCCGTTTTGGCAATTGTACAAAGCGCGCTCGAGCAACGCACACATAGACACCGCTCACGGACAAGACATCTCTGCTCAATCGTCCGGTCACACTTGTACAGTTCGGTGCAACGCCTTGACCCTAGCGTGATAAGAGATCACGCTAGGGTCAAGGCGTTGCACCGTAGGTACCACCACGGCGTAGGTATAAAAAGTGACGTACATACATGAGAGTGACTTCTCTACCTATCTATTTTGTGCCCAGTATGAAGGTTGCTTTAGACAAGTAACTACTTAGAATGTACAATGTGCAGTTATTGTGTACTGTCGGAAGAAAATCTCCAATTAGAGGAAATGACTTGCTTATTACTAAGAGTAGAGTTTGCTTTCTTGTGTTTCACAAGATTGCAGCATTTGCAAGAGAATATTAAGGAATTAAATTGAATTCTGGCAAAATTGCTTGAGTACGAATTTATAAAGATCGAATGGGAAATGTTTCAACGTGGAAAAAATATTGTTGATTGCATTTTACATGGATGGAATTTATGTTGTATGTATATTTTGAACTAAGTATATATAGATACTAGCTGTGTCCGCGACTTCGTTCGCGTGGACTACAGGATTTTGAATTTATTTTTTCTAAAATAAAAGTAGCCTATGTTACTCTTTATTACATCAGCTACCACAGCCGGCGTTACGTACAAACTACCTACAGGTCATTGGACTCGCTCAGCTGAAGTTTTCTTAAAGAAATTAATTTCGTACATGCGTAAATAATACGAGTTTTGAAAAAAAACGAACTTTATTTTTTAATTTTATCTTTAAAAAATCGATAGTGTTCATGTACCAGATCGACCCTCCACGGGATTAACACGATTAAAATTTAGCGGTGTATATTATTATAGACACAAGTCCCTTACCGTTTATTGTCTGATTTAACCAAAACAAAGTCAAACTTTACTGAATGGATAATTCAAACACTCTCTACTGAACAGATTTTCATGCAATTTTTACTAATAGGCAGAGGGATTCATGAGGAAGGTTGAAGTATAATGGTCTTATTACCTTCATGCAATATCATTTTAGAAAACAAACTTACCTCATTTTCTATAAGGCCTTTCCTCGATTGCCTGAGTTTCTTCAAAAATCCGAACACATCAAAGCAATCTTCTTCTTCAGCCAACTCCAAATTCGCGTCGATGGCCAGGTACACTCCCGAACGACCGCCACCATCACTGGAAGAAAATACACATTTTAATTGGGGTCCAAATATAGAGATGAAGGGCTGTGGCCCAACGGTAATCACTCCTACTTAGTACGGGCAGTATCGTCCGTAATATCGATGGTTAAATGGTCACACCCCCTTTTTACGTATTTTAATGTGAAAGGGGTACCCAATTGATGCTGCAGCTTGTACATCGTAGGTTTTAACCTGGACACGCTTCACTAGGTATGTGTAATTTATTGAAAACAGTGAAGAAAATCATCGTGAAGAAACCGTTATGTCCTAGAAGCAAAAATTCGAAGACATACGACATTTACTAAACCGCTCTGGGCCGCGTTGTGGATTTACAGTTCACTCTCTTAGAAAAAAAGGCCTGAGTAGAGCCTGAGAGAGCAGTGGGAATATCATAAACTGTTTAATTATTATGGTTACGCAAAACAGAAAATAATTATCTATTCTTGCTTAAGATCATGAGAAGAATTGTGTGACTGCTCAAATATACTTAGGCGCTGCACATACGGAATAATTCTAATCGTTTTGTTTCAGTACTTGCACCCTTCTCACTGATAACATAAAAAATATATTATAAAACCTCGTGTTTCCGAGGTGATGTGCTAAATTTTTGAACTTAAGCAGCCGGCGACGGATGAATTTCCATACAAACGTAATACCACGCTCATTTGCAGTTGGAGCATGTTTCCAACATATTATGATGATATTCGGTTATAGACAATATTGATCTAGGTTCCTACGTCTTTAAAAAAAAAAAAAAAATTAAGCGAATTATATTTCGCACTTTTTTAAAGCGTAAATGGCAAAACATGCCATTTGGCTTTTCCTGTTTTAAAAGTAACAATATTTCTAATATTCTCGACGTAGGAACCTAGATAAATATTGTCTATAACCGAATATCATCATAATATGTTGGAAATATGCTCCAACTGCAAATGAGCGTGGTATTATGTTTGTATGGAAATTCATCCGTTGCCGGCCCCTTAATCAACAAGCTCTTGTAAAATTCAGCTTTAGTAAACTTAGCTTAGCTTATCTTTAGTTAACTATTCAACTTCTATACTCCTAATATCCTAAACCCTCTCCGATATTCATTTGTTTTTAGTCACCTTGTTCATAATTCTACTACCACACCCTTTAGTTACTAAGTCGGGCCCTAGGCATAGCAAAAGCAAACACACAACATACATTTCAAACGTAATTACATCCTAGCAATAATATACATCAGAAATTAACATAGCAATAACACGTTACTTTGACATCAGAATAATTATCCAGGAAACCGACTGGCTAGGCAAATACTAAGCGACTGCATCAAACGGTGTTTGCTGGTTCTGAACATACAGACTAAACTAATTTGTTATATGTCTCCCTACAATATTACAGTAGTACTGCAATTTCGTCGTAATATTTTTACTGTGGAATTGTAAACAGAAAGTTTTCCCTGAGGTCAGTGAGTCAGACTGAAGCTCTGCAATTTAAGCGCAATGTCAAAGCTTTTTGTAATAAGATGAACAAAAGTTTTGGAACAAGTAACAATCTCCTGTTTATTAAAGCTTTTTAAACGTAAAAGTTTTAACTTTCATAATTATTTAATTGCTACAAAAGGTTTTTTTATTGCATTTTGGAGAGTGTGTGCAGGAATTACACGAATTGATTTTGCCATCACCTATCTACCATCGGACAACACGACGTCGAAGAGTGCCGAAATAAAAAGCTTCAAGCTTCATTTTGAGGCGGCCTTTTTTTGTGGCTCATATGCGGCGGTACCGCCACAAAAAAAATGCTTGAAGCGGCTTCAAGCTTCTCCGGACACAAGGTGACGCGCACTTCAGCTGTTTTTTGCGGCCGCTTCTAGCTTTTTTTTTGTGGCCCAATGTCCTGCCTACCTCAGCATTGAGACGTCTGAATTCCAGCAGTACGATGTAAAATGAACTCTAAGCCACTCTAATAAGTTAGCACTTACTTGCAATGCACCACCATGGGTCCTGCAGCAGGGTTGGTAGCCAGTCTCCTGCCGACCACGGCACGCACTCGTCGTCTGAACTCCAGCAGTGCGTTGCTGAACGGGCATGTGTGGGAGTGCCACTGTGTGTAGTGGAACTGAAGGATGAACCGCTCTTCTACCACCACCTGTGGAAGAATTTAAAGATGAAAATCGTGGAGAAAGAAAAAAAGAAAAAAATATATTTAAGATTCGCACAGGACAAAAAATATAACAAAAAATTTAAAAAGAGCTGAGCGAGACCAAAAGGGATTTTATCCCAGCACAATGCTGCAATAGGTATTTAAAAAAAAATACCGCAGCGCTAGAGCCCTAAAGCAAAATGATTTGCATTATGTTATTCTGTCTAGCTGACCATAGAGAGCGTTGGTAGGCCATAAACCAGGCCTCCGAGCTGGTTGTGGTAGAAAAAAGCACCATCGACACATAAGACCTCAGAAGGTAAAGCGGCGTTTTTTTATGGTGAGAAATCATCCGATGACGTCTCCAGTTCTAAAACGGAGCGATAGGATGTGTCAGACTACTGACTCAGACCATGTTCCTTTTTTAACTTGACTTCCAGGACCCCGAATTTCGCTTTCGGAAGCCAACGGATGGTTCCAGTAGGCTTCGGCCCTGCTGGGCGCTTACGGTTTAACTGACTTCTCTTTAAGGCGTGCATAGAACACTATGCGCCATAGACGATTCGGGTTCGGTCCGGAACGTTACCGGAAGGCAAACTACTCATTTGCTCGTCGTCCACAAGCCCATGCCTATTTCGGATTGGGGAACCCCAAATGTGTCCCCAGCGGCTGGGGCATTAGGAAGTTCGTCCTGTCACAAAGTAAAGTGGCGTATGATGGACAAGACTTACACTCAGTACTGGGTGGATTCTACCTACGGCATCAGCTGAATACCAATATTGACTGCTTATCTGAACTCTACTACCCAGTTTATCAGTGGAATAAAAAGTGTGCAAAAACAAAGTTTTAAACAACAAATTAAGGATCAAAGTCCCAAAAGTTTTCAGAATTTTACTACCGACAGGGAAAATTACTTCGCTGAGGAGCTCTGAACGCTGAAATCTGAAAAGAACCTCTTTTTAAAGGGAGCTTAACTAATAATCCTGTGGGTTACTTCAAACTCATTTTGATAACTTCAACTTATCAGTTTATAAACCACAAATTTTTAATTGGTACAAATACTTATAGAGCTTATTAGAAAAGGTCTTGTTATTATTTAAGCTCTAAAAATGAAGTGAAGTGAAGGTAAACATCGTGGAGAAACCGGCATGTCATAGAACCAAAAATTCGAAGACATGTGACATTCACCAATCCGCACTGGGCCAGCGTGGTGGATTAAGGCCCATTCCCTCTCCTAGAGAGGAGGCCTGAGTTCCAGCAGTGGGAACATTAAAAAAGGCTGATGATGATATGATGATTATATAAGTAAAGTCTCAGTAAATAATATTCATAAACAGCAAAGTTATAACGACAGACCTGTTGGTTTAGTGGTTAGTGACCCTGACTGCTATGCCGGAGGTCGTGGGTTCGATTCCCACCCAGGACTAATGTTTGTGTGATGAGCACGATCATCAAAATTGTTACACTAACCTTAGTTTATGGTAGATATAAGTTCTTTAAAAATGTATGGTGTAAACAATTGTTGGTTGGCCAATAAAGGAAAATAAAAATAAAATAAAATCATTTGTTCGGTGTCTGGGTGTAATTTATTTATAATATGTATGTGTTTAGAAATATATAAGTATGTTTATCAGTTGTCTAGTACCCATAACACAAGCTCTGCTTAGCTTGGGACTAGACGGCGCTGTGTGATAATAGTGGTAAAAAAAAAAATATTATATCCCAAAATGTTTTTCAATTTATGAAATTATTGTTCAGGCTATTGACTATGAAAGAGTGAATGGTAATAAAAATGGAAAAACAACGCGTAGTGTCTTCTAGTAGCAGTTGTTATGAATTATTGATTCAATTATGATCTTATATAACTTATAGCCTTCCTCGATATATGGGCTACCCAACACAAAATATTTTTTAAACTAAACTAGTAGTTCCTGATTCCTGGAAGAAGTTGGGGGAGGCCTTTGCCCAGCAGTGGGACAGTATAGGCTATTAAAAAAAAAAGAAAAAAGTAGTTCCTGATATTAACACATTCAAATAAACAAACTGTTCAGATTTAAAATATCTTTGTTAGCACCCTCCAAAAATATGTATTTTGAGTTTGTTGGCATAATTAATAAATAATTTATAAAGTGGACAATGGGCCGGTTTATTATATGAATGAATAAACGACAATCGTGCACAATCAAATTAATTTTATTACTTAACAAAATATTTGCTTAATTTATTAACAATTGTACTGTTGCCTGTTGTTGTTGAGCTCATAATTAATTATTAATTTAAACCATGAATGATTACTTAACACGATTTCATTATTTTCTACTAAGTATAAGCATAGCATAGCTTAATCAGCCTTTTAATGCTCACATTGCTGGGATTCAGGCCTTCTCTCCAGGAGAGGGAATGGAATGTAACCCACCAGACGGGTCCAATGCGAGTTGGTGGATGTCACATGTCTTCGATTTTTTGTTCTTGGACACGCTCTCTTTCTGTGTTTTCATTCGCCGTTTTGAGAGCAGTGGTGATGTAATAAATTACACAAAGTAATGCGCCTGATGACAGCGCAGTGATGACATATGGCTCCGAAACGTGGTCGCTCACAATGGGCCTCATCAGAAGGCTTAAGGTCACCCAAAGAGCAATGGAAAGGGCTATGCTCGGGGTTTCCCTGCGTGATCGAATAAAAAATGAAGATATCCGCAGGAAAACTAAGGTTGCCGACATAGCACAACGAATTGCCAAACTTAAGTGGCAATGGGCAGGGCACATTGCTCGCAGAACAGATGGCCGTCGGGGCCGAAAGGTTTTGGAGTGGCGACCGCGTACCGGAAGACGCAGTGTTGGAAGGCTTCCTACAAGGTGGACCGACGACCTGGTGAAGGTAGCAGGAAACCGATGGATGCAGGACGCACAGGAACGTTCGATGTGGCGACGCTTGGGGGAGGCCTATGTCCAACAGTGGACGTGTATCGGCTGAAATGATGATGATGAACATAAAAGTACAGTTAAGTATAAGTTGCGGTTGTTATCACCAGGCCACCACTGCAGTAGGTACTAAGTGTTTTCATAAAATCACGCCTATAACTTTCAAAATTATAGGCAGGTGTATCGGCAGTATCTCATGATGTATAGACATGGTTACATTACACAAATAGACACCTATTGTTCATCTGCTTTGTTATATTATCAGTCCCATTATCGTCACCATGATTTCAGCTGAAAGATGTCCACTGTTGGACATAAGTCTCCCAAGTCTTGCAACAATGAATGGTCCTGTAAGTCTCGCATCCATCGCTTTCCCGTGATTCTCGCTAGATCATTCATCCCATAATATTATGTAATTGCAAAAATCCTATTTCCTATAATTTTCTTCTAAATGTTTAAATCTCTTCAGCTATATGAGCGTAAAGAAGTAATAAATAAGTCTTTATTATAAGAATTAAGAAAGACGAAAATTTCTATGGGTGTGTATGTGTAATATATAGTAGTATATTGTGATATCGAAAGGAGATCGCATGAGTTGCTTTTTTATGTAACCAACGAACTGGCTTATAAAATATAATTCGAAGGATTATGCTGTTCTAAAATAGGTTTGAAAGTTGGTAGAAAAAAGAATATGTGTTGTTTTTTCAGTGTTGAAGTAATTTTTGTAAGGAAAGCATGAATTCATTCAAATAAGTAAAAATATAAGAGTGCGCCGCCCGAAGTGTTTGATTTCATAGAAGAATCACTATACGAGCCTACCGAAGAGCTGAGCTGCGTTACAATATAAAATAGTTTGTTATTTATAGCTTAACGGATTTGGACGAAATTTAGCTAACAGACAGACCATGTCCTAAAATAGGACATTTGATAAGGATAAGGAACTTTTTATCCCGAGTGAATAAACTTTACTGTGCACCAAAATAGTAACAAATCAATATTCCCTTGAGAAAATTTTCTGCTTTCACGTAGGCAAAGATGCTAGAAGCTATCGAACTAGTAAAAGTACATAATTAAATCTGGAACTTCTGCCGAGGAACTGAGAATAATCTGCTTAACCAGAAATAAATGGATGTGCAGACTACTTGGAACTAAGAAATATTTCTCACAACCCCTTTGTGTGAACTAAGTTTTCAAATAAAGAGATTCTTTTTTCCAAGGAGATTTTCAGGAAATTGCTAAAATAAAATTGTGTAACAGAGCATTGCATTGTGTTTCTTGAAAGCTATAACCTAAAGGTACCTAAGGCAAGAGTGAATAGTTAGGTACTCAGTAATTAGTGAACTTAAGGTTAATCAAGTGAAAAGAAATTAGTTTATTCTTAGTTAGTTTGTTCTGATATATAAAAAAACTCGTGCTTTTTAAATTTATTATCAATGACGATAATAAAATGTATGATAATTATGATGTATTAACTCCAATGTTCATAAGAAGGCACCAGAAAACCGCGGGATGAAGCACATTGACCTTTTCATAATATCTCTGCGTAGGTACCCGAAAAACAAATAATGAAGTGCTATTCATTACTAGATCATGTAAAGGATCATGGATACCTGTCGATTCAATAAAGAATGTCAATAAATGTAGCAGTGTCAATGACCGTTTTTCCACGGTTATCTGGAACCTACGTTAGTATAATAATATACTCACGTTCTTTTCGCTCTTGTACAGCCTGAAGGTTCGTATGTGGAAGTTGGCGAGCTCCTCCTCCTGAACGATGCCGACGCTGATGTCTCCGTACGTCTCGTCCTTCTCTTTGTTCGGCGGCCAGTATTGGACGCACATCACCTGGTAACAACAGAGAATAATAATAATAAGATTCCCATCCTTGACTGCACTGATGTCACTGATACTAGCATGCGAACCCTAGGATCCCTAAAACCCTTGCAAACGCCCCGAAAAACCTGAACAGCTATCAGTTTTTGGAGAGAGGTGGACTAATTGGAATAAGCTCATCAGGTTTGTTGAGCTGCGTGTGCAATTATTACTATTTCTTTATTGTCAGGCAACTAAGGCCCATACATCTATAAACAAAATAAACTAATACATATTAAAAAATCACAAACAATAAACTATGACAATGGTCCGCATAGGACAAAGACCAAGTGTGAAAAAAAAAACTCCGATAGACAGATAAGAGATCCCATCGCCGTGTGTACGTTGTCATCGTGGTGGGGTTACGAGTATCCCCTGCTTTTTTACCAATATTTAATAATATTGTTCAGGAAAGGGCCAATGTCTTAACATAGTTTTTGGTAACCATTCCACTTAAGCCTCCCAAAATCATAGTCCTTTAATTTTATTTTGAAAAGTCACAATAGTTTCCCACCAGTGTGTTATCCTTGGGTGCACTAGCATGGTGCGTATAGGGATAATCGTTCGTAACCACGTTCCATGAAAAGTGTTTAGGCCTCTGCGTGTCGGTTTTTCCACATATGCCTTCAAAAGGTCCACGCTAGGGTCTTGGTTCTAATATGCATGTAATATATGAGTACATTCAAGATGATGTTGATGATTGATGTGATTTTGAGCAGTGGTGGCCGAGTGATAATGGCTCCGACTTACGAGTTGTAGGTCGCGGGTTCGAACCCAGCCAGGCGCATTACTTTGTGTAATTTATTTCATCACCACTGCTCTCTAAACGGTGAAGGAAAACATTCTGAGGAATCCGGCAAGTCCTAGAACCAAAAATTCGAAGACATGTGACATTCACCAACTCGCACTGGGCCCGCGTGGTGGATTATGGCCCATTCCTTTTCCTAGAGAGGAGGCCTGAGTCCCAGCAGTAGGAACATTAAAACGGATGATGATGATACATTCAAACCTTCCTCACGATTTACTCAGTCTACTGGTTAAAACCACATGAAAATCCGTTTAGTAGTTCTGACTATACCACGAATAGACATACAGACGCAGCGAGGGATTTCGTTTTATATTATGTCAGGAACTAATACCAAATCCGAAAAAACAAACTCAAAAGCTTGTTTGGGTGTTGAAATGTAACTAAAAGTAAAACTCGTATGATTCGCACGCTAAACTATTCAAACTCATAACTCGCTCACACGAACACGTTTTTGCTTCATGAAATAAAACCGAGACTGCATGAGAGCGCTGCAAAATAGTCTGAATTTTTTACACTGCTTAAAAACTTAACGAGCTAACGCGATTGCTGCTTTAGTTTAACAAAATCATATTATTTTGTGTTTGAATATTTTTAGAATTACAGGGTGTTTTTAATATCTGCGGATTTCATCACGCATGCGGGTTTGCTCCGCACGCGTAACTCCCGCAAATGTCTCAAATCAAATCAAATCATCTTTATCGTGGATCATAGGTTATTGTACATAATTCAGATGGTGATAATTGAATATTTTGCGAACAGCTATGTCCTACCCTTAGGACGTAGGTACAATAAAATGTAGGTACATAATAATAAAACATGTCTGTCAACATTAATTAGAATACATTGCAAAATTATTACATCTCTAAATATTTGTTGCAGTTATAAATTTCAGTAAAAAAAAAGTTCATCATGTATCTAAGTATACAAAACGCATCATGACCCAACGCATCATGTCTATTTCATACAAGTACCTATTTATTGTAGTAAGTGAAATACGCTCGCGGGATGCGTTTTTTTGTCCAAGTCCGTTCCATATGGGATCATTAGATGTACGGCGTTCTACCATCGGTACATGGTGGATATCACACCCATAAGCACAAAGTGTTTTGGAATAACATTCATTGTGAGTACAGCTAAGGAGAGGAATTCCCTGCAGGAAGTTCTTTGATGCCTCATCATCAGGTGAGACAGAGCCGGGGCTTGCGGACAGTGAGCAATGGGTAGCTCGCTGTCCGGCCATCCGGTAACTGTCCGGACCAAGCCCAAGTCGTCGACGGCGCGCACTGTTCCCGCGCGCCCCAAGTAATTGTCAGCAACAGCAGGGACCCAGTCGGGTCGAAGTCTACTGGGGCCAGGGTTATCCGAAAGGGAACTCGAGCCCCAGTATGAAGGCTAGAAGGAACAGGGTGGGTCTTTTAGTCAGTAAGAGTCTGACACTATCTCCCACTCCACCCAAGAGCAAGTTGTCATTGGATGATTTTTTCCCCCCATAAAAAAAAGGTGAGATAGAGGCTATCTATAATAAAAAAAATAAAAATCAAGAGAAAAAATATCTTCCGAAGGGAATAAAGCGAATTTCATCTCGTATTGTGGCCGTGGTACACCCTCGTAATAATTCCTAATTAATATTGTATAATTATGCAAAAGTTAAGTTTGTTCTACTCTCACGGTGGCCTGCACAAAGTTGTTAAAATTCCCTAAGGATATGCTAAAACTTATTACGCGTTGGTGAAAGTGTGGGTAAGAGATAGTCCCTGAAATTTTAGCCTTTAGTTTAGGGGACTGTCAGAGCTAATCGCGAGTTTTATAATGGATGCTAATTTAATGGACTTCGTTTTTAATAGCTCTAATTCGTCTCTAAAAATCTTCATTGCCTTCTGAATTACTAAGTCAGCCATAATTAATTAGCGTCTGGATTTAGCCACTAATTTATCTTTTTTTTCATATAACTTTAGACACTAAAATAAGACACTGGTAGCTGAGAGATGAACAGGCCAAATTATTTGTCGATTCGAATAGAAATACTGGACATATGGACACATGGTGATCCTAGTGTGCGTTCCATTGTCATACTTATTATATCAATTTGACTTTAGAAAACTAATAAAGCTTTTTAAAACTTTGATAATTAAACATGCTACTTTGTTTTTCTCGTCAAATATCTTCCCTCGCTCTGCGGTTAGTGTCAGGAGCTGTCAGATTTTTACTGAATGACACCAACCCGTATGTCTTCAGATACCGAATGCGTTTTAGGGCCGTAGTGACTCTTTAGTAACTAAAACGCATAGGGATTGTTTTTCCTGTGGCGTTGTACGATGGCAAACAAAGCCACAGGAAAAACAAAGCAAATTTGAAAAAAAATTAAATGCAATAAAAAGCCTTCTGATACCGCCATAAATCACAAGACAAGTAACACCATTTTGACTACATTTCATCTCTCGACAGGCCCTCAAAGTTCACTACAACTTCCCTCTTCCCTCTTGAGGGAAACTGCCGCAACAAATCATAAAGCGATCAAACAATACTGGCCGATCCTTCCTTTCTTGTTTGTATAATCCCGTCAGATTAGGTGGCTACCTAACTTCGGACTTTATGTTACCGGCCAAACCCGATTTTGGATTTTGGTATAAACTAGTTTCGCCTAGGCCAAACCCGATGTATTAATCCCAGAGCGACCGACGCGAGATCGGAAGTTTAGGGCATCCCGGCACGGACAGGTTTTTTTAAGGGTGGCTCCCGCTCTGGACGGTGCAGGACGGTGCAGTGTCAGACTTTTACTGACTAAAAACCACACCTGTCCCCCCCACACCTGTCCTGTCTTATTGTGTTGCCCTTTTCGTTCTAGGACTAGGTTTACAAGTTTCATTTTCAGAAATTCCCCGCGGTCCTAGATACTGGGCATCGGCCTTGCTGAGCCCCTATGGTTTGCTGACATCTCTTTGAGGAGCGCGTGGATCACTACGCCCTGTTGACGACTGGGCTTGATCCGGTCAATTACTGGACGAGCGAAGGGCGCGCTACCCATTGCTCGACGTCCGCAAGCTCGGGCACGGAAAGGTTAGGTTAGAAGGCTGAGGCGGGTGCAGAGCTAAGCGGAGCTCCAGCCTTAACCTTCTTGGTTTATTTTTTTTATAACCATCCAGAAATAAGAGCCCCTTGGGACGCGGCTCTACGCATGTAAAGAGAACTGGTTTGGCCTAGGCGAAACTAATTCATCCTAAAATCGAGTTTGGCCGCCAACATTACATAATATATTCAGTATAACAAGATATTCAGATTACAGTAATGTTAGAATATTAAGTGGAATAGCTAGCCATCACCACGGTTTCCATATTAACTCCCGAAAGGGCAGCCATTTTCAAAATTTGGCAGTTAACAGTTTGTTGTGAGTTGTTTTCAACACAATAATTATCTGTTTCGAGTTTCTTGTAAGCTTTTACTGTTACCATAATCTGTCTGCTTCTTTGTGTTTAATTTCTGTTGGACTGAATATCCATTCCAGAATCTTTCGTCCCCATCGACATCGTTCCTCAAGCAATATTGTGCCCTGTCCACTGCTACTTCAGTTTGGTGATTCTTCGGGTTATGTCAGTAACATTGGTTCCCCTGCGGATATGTGGCGATGTACCGAAAGACGCAGCGTTTGAAGGTTTCCCACAAGGTAGACCGTGCAACTGGTGAGGGTTGTCGGAATCCGTTGGAAGCGAGAAGTACAGAACCGGTAGTTGTGGTGTCGCTTGGGGGAGGTTTATGCCGAATAGTTGACTTTTTTCGGCTGCATTTATGAATGATACTGTTGAATATCAATTTATGCTTTATGAAAGGAATAAATGCAACTTGACTCCGGTTATCCTATAAACGCCATTTTGTTTAATATGATAGATATATTTGAACGTTTTTTTTTTTTAATAGTTACTTCATGAGTAGGAAATATATCTTTTTATGGTTTTCTGTCTGCCCCTTAACACATATTGATTTTAAAAGTAACTTAGTTCTTTCTGTCTTTTTAAACGATTTTCTGCACTAGGCAGTACTCTTGTATCGTAAATACAAACTCACAGATCTGAAACAATTTTTTAAATTCCATACAAGTACCTATGTTGTATGAGCGAATCATACTTGCGACACGCAGCAGCCGATCGCTCAATCACTGTGCCAAACTTGCAATCAACGGGTGATACTTTACGTAGGTAACGTAAGTTAGTACGTGTTACTCAACACATTACGGCGCGTAGTATTCCATGCGCAACTCAAAGAGATTCCAGCAAAACCGTAGGGGCCCGAAGCTTACTGGGGCCATGGGTCGACTTCTGAAAGGGAAACCCATGGTCACAGAACACAAGGGCAGTTGAAGGAACAAAGGTGAGTTATTAGTCAGTAAAAGTCTGACACGCGCTCCCACTCCGCACTAGAGCGGAAAAAGTCATTCAATGATTTCCCACCTAAAAAAAACCTTTCAGAAATTTTCCGGTTAACTTTTATTGAACAAAAAATACGCTCCATTATATACAAAAACAGTTTCCGCGTAGTATACAAAATAAAACACTATGAAGTAATATGTATATGTATAAGAACCCGTCGGGCGAGTGTCAGAACCGTCAAAAACAGTGGCTGTCCGTCCGGAATTCAGTTAGTACAATGTTCCGGACGTTTGTAGGTACATGCGAATTATTATAATGTGAGGTTGAAGCCGCAATTTGAGCGCTGCGGAAAATATCGCATAATTTTATATTTGTTATGGAGGAGTTATTACTGAGATATCTAATATACCTACGCTTGCTTTTTTAATCAGTTAATGGACTGGTATGTTGGACCACAGTGTCTCAAGACGAAAGTCTATGACTAGTGTGTGGTGCCAGTGATGACATATAGGGCACTGAAGAATCGCGGGAATGCGGTGTACGCGAGACGTACAGGATCGGTCGTTGTGGCGACGCTTGGGGGAGGCCTATGTCCAACCGTGAACGTCTTTGATGAATGAATGATGATGATGATGGATGAATGATGATGATGAATGGACTCCATCACAATAAATTCAAAATCAAAATCAAATTTAAATTCTTTGAGTGTTTTCTTCAAAATTACTTTTTTGATTTCTGAAGAATAGATTTATTTATTTATTTATTTATTTATACTTCATGCACATGAAAGTACAGAGGCGGACTTAATGCCTTAGGCATTTTCTTCCAGTCAACCTTTGGGTGGTGCAGAGAAAAACAGATGTAGGTGCAATAAAAGAAAGAGATAAGGTGATTCCAAGAAATATATAAACCATAATAATACTAATAAACCATAAATATTACAATACACTTACAATTATATAATATATACATACTCAAATTAATAAACTACATACATATATACCCTAATATAGTCAAACAATTGGTTCAAATCGACAATTGGAAAACTTTAACGCTGTGATGATACTACTGCCAACCTCTTGCGAATTATCTCGCGAACTTTAGTTTTGAATGCTAATCGGTTTGTTGCCATCCTGATCTCCTGGGGGAGCGCATTCCACAAAGAAATCGCTTGAACAAAGAAAGAATGGTGAAGAAAGTCAGTATGGTGAATGGGACATTGAAGTAGGCGGTTATGAGATGAGCGCAGATTTCTATTGTGGTTGGCGCAAATATATTGAAAGTGAGGGATAGATCAGTCTACCTAGACTGATCTATTTGTCAATACTTATATGATTATTATTATACTAAAAAATAAGCAACCATTTTTTATGATGGAGTATGATGATGATAGATTATCATTCACCATAAATAGAACATACTTCCGGGAGTATGTTCTATTGGGATCACGCGGTCAAAGCCGCTGGCAGTACATAGCAAGTTTATTATAAATATATTATTACAAAGAGTTTAGGAACACTCATGTGTAATTTATTACAATCTAACAGTATTTGTAATTATTAAGTAACATACATAGAAAAGGGAGCTAGTGATAGCGTGACGAGTGACAGGACAGAATGGAAGAAAAAAACGTGTTGCGCCAACCCCAAATAAAACGGGACTAGGGCAGGAAGGTGATCGCAAAGGAGGAGGCCGAACGCATCAGGCAACGGCGTTATCGCCGCCATCGCCGCCGCCGCCGCCGGGATTCTGATCCCGATTTCCGGCCAACGTAGGCGCGGGCTTGTGGACAGTGAGCAATGGGTAGCTCACTGTCCGGCCGCCATGATTTTTTCCCACCATAAAAAAAAAAGGGCAGGAAGGTGATGATGAGATGATGATGATAAACCCAATAACACAACAACGCAAAGTAAAGCCACGGTACTTAATATGACATACAAAATCGATGAACAATTTTATTACATTTACAAAATTTTACCGCAATTCTTAACTCGACGATCCAAAGTAATACGCCGCGAGTTTGAATGTCGTACTGTAACTGTTCCAGAAAATTCGTAAAGTTACGTACAAATAGGGCGTAAAATATTCCTTAAATCATGCTCTAACACTTTGGTCATGGCGATACGCGATAAAATGTTTCTACGATAGGAAAAAAGTATATGAGAAGTTCCATTCTAATGCATTGATCACACGTACCGAGTAAAAGGGCGAGACAGTAAAATGTTGCTCGGCCGAGACAGTGATGTAAGCGACTTGTAGAGATAAGCGCTCGGCCGAGCACTCGTCGCTTTGTTTATATGTACCGAGTTTTCGGCCGAGAGCACTGTCCCGCGCGCCCGTTTACTTGGTACGTGTGATCAAGGCATAAGTTCAAGCATGTGGTTTATCTGGCGGTACGTGGTCAGTGCCGAATATGGACATTTGAAATTCCATTAGCATCGTCCGTTTGTTGCCCTAGAGTCAAAGGTAAAATACCTTAGCTGTGTTGCTCGAACACAGAAACTTGCGGGGTTACCATGACGTTCAAAGTAAGATTGTTTTAATTCATTAAATCCCAAGCGAACGCGTTCGCGCATCTATTGTCTTTCTATTGTGTCTGTAATTTCCACGATTGAAAGGTTCCCGCACCGAAACAAGATTAAAACAATCATACTTTAAACTTCATGGTCTAGATCCTGGCCAAAATTAGTAGTAGTCATTATCTAGTTATTTGTTTGAGAATGATTACTGGTCATCTGTATGACCTGAAACAGAAGTAATTGCATGATGCGAAAAGTAACTCGTCGATTTGCACATGTTTAGGGGACCACACTTTCACTAAGCAGCAAATCTGGTAAAGTTCTTAGCTCTTTTTTTGACTAAAACTCGCTTATGTTCTTTCAGTTATCCTTTACATTCCAGGACTGCGGTAACTTTTGCAAATAATCTCGCAGCCATTTCATTCATGCCTTCAGAGCAGTTCCAAACTTTTGTATTCTGTGCGCTGAAGGCAAGTTGTTTTTACGATAACGCGCTTGAAATGTTTGCCGCGTTCGGCTTTCTGATTGGTTAAGAGCTTGGAGCAAGCCAATCGTAGTGCCGGACGCAATAAACGTGTCGATCGCGTTAAAGTTGTAGCGACATCTTTAACGTCACATAAGAACTAATCTTGCATCGCGCAATTAAAGTTCCCCGCGTGATTTGAACATACAGAACAGACCGAAATCATCTATTGGGCAGTTGCCAACCAGACATAATAAGCGTCTGGTCGGAAGATCCTCCCTTTCTAACGGAGATATGTGGAACTTTACTCTCTGTTCCGCATACCTCCAAAACGTAAACAAAAACTGGCATTAGGCATTCTGGAAGGACTGATAATTCTGCTCTTTTCTCTTTGGTATCAAAGTAGAACATACTTTACTGTCAGATAAAAGCGACACGAATTGAGTGTCAAATCTTGAAACGTGTTCGTGATAAACCGTTTTAGTATTTGAAACTAAAGTTCAGGTTCAAATATAATAATATTCAAAGGCGCTTATTTCAGACGTATTTTTATCTATATTTTATAGCGACTGTTTAGATAGACATAAAACGGTGATACCGTTTTGTTAAATATACGCATAAAACGTTTTGGGAATACATACAACGTGTGTACAGCTAAGGATCGGAATATCCTGCCGGAGTCTTTGTTTTCTGACTTAAAGATCCGGAGAGGCCGAGATTGTATATAGTCTCGGCCTCTCGGGATCTTTAAGTCAAGAGTGAATAGGTTACTTTTAGGCAAACGCGCTCCATTGTCGACCACATTGTCTATGAGTGTACAGACCCGTAAAAATACCCTTTTTTCATTTTTTTTGAGGCGAAAAATCGTCAAATGTTTTCTTCCACTCTAGGATGGAACGAGAAGGCTTGTCAGACTTTTACTGACTAAAACCCACCTGCATCCTTCAGTTAAGGCTTATCGAAGAGACCCTGAATCAAACAAAGACCTGTCAGGAACAGTTAATGAATGGTTTGGTCGCAGCCATACAGGAATTGCAAATAACTGAAAACAGCTTTCATCAAAGTGGTACAAAATAATGGAATTTCGATCCGCAAAAGCCAAAACCAAATAATGGCGTTGCATGGCCTGAATACCGCAATGATAAATGATCTTTATTTTGCAAGTAGGTTTTATAAAAACACTTTTACACGTCAATTTTTTTTTTTTTGTCAATTAATGCTAGATGAGGCCGGTGTTTCCTAACTGACTACCCTGAGAAGAAACACTGAAACAAACTCAGGGGTCAAAGTCTCTTTTAAAGTCCATACAGCAAAACATGTAATGGTCAAATCATATGAGAACCGTGCAGATTGAGCCTGAGATGGTCTTTTGAAGAAAGAACCACACAGTTCTAAGTGGACCTGTCCAGTCAGTGCAAGCATTTGTCAGTATGCGTGTAGCTCAACTCAGGACTACTAAGGAGCTCAACGACTTGACGAACAATGCCAAAGAAAGGACATTTGGGTAGGCCACATCAAATACTCAAAACTGCCAGACATCATGTGAAAATAAAAGAAAAGGAAAGAGTAATCCACATAGTTCTCACATTCACAATAATAAAATTTACAAAAGTGTAAATATTGCAAATTGTAAAAAAAAAAAAAGTATATAAATAAAAATTCAGTCAAATAGTAAAAATAAACATGTCATAATTGTAAAAAAATAATAAAATATATATATATACAATATCATAATTGTAAAACAACAACAATCGTCAATAAAAAAAAGGCAGTTAAAACAAAAAAAACATTCAAATGATAACAATTATAGTGAGTAGGTATTGGAGCAGGTCAATCCCAAGCCGTTTTATCCTCGAGATACTCTTTTACAGTATAAAAAGCCTTTTGGCAAAGTTTACGCTTTACAATTGTTTTGAATTTATTAATGCTAAGTTCTTGAATAGGACTGGGAAGCTTATTATAAAAATGTATACTTTGGCATCTAAATGAGCGTCCTATTTTTTTGAGCCTGGTTGCAGGAACCACTAACTTGTGTTTGTTCCTAGTATTAACGTTATGAATATCACTGTATTTTTTAAACATGTTTTTATTTTTATGAACATACAAAATATTGTCATAGATATACTGAGATGGCACAGTCAAAATATTAATATTTTTAAATTTATCTCTGAGGGAGTATCTGGGACTTAATTTATAAATTGCACGAATGGCCCTTCTCTGCAAAACAAAAATCGTTTGGCACCAATGGCAGGTACAACCTTCTTTGTTCAGGGATGCTTTCCATTTGCACATCGGACCAAATATTTGTATGGTCCACAAATCGTCAATGTTCCGAATCGTACTGTTTGAGTCTAGAGTGTGAATTGTTTGATTATAGAGCGTGTGTAGAGTTCATTTATTCATATTAGATTACCAGATGAAGGACAAGTACAGCAATATAGGTAGGTTTTATTTCAATAAATGTCTGGCATTTCCCCTCACTCCTCCCAGAGCTGGAGAATTTATTAAATGAGTTTATTCAAGGTCCATTATTTTTTTGTTACGTAATTTTGCCATTTATTATGTACAGTCGACAAAGAAGATAATATGTGGGCAACAGACTCAACAAACAGAATCAGAATTTTAACGATTGTTGAATCGTTAAAATTCTTTACTTCGTTTGTCGGAAATGGAATGCCTTATGTTGCTAGTTGCTAGTAAATGTCTCATGCTTAATCAAAAAGAGATGGAAGTGCTTGACTCAAAAAAGAGAGTATTCGTAAATTGAACCTAATTCTTGAAACATGTGTTTTCAGATTCAAATGAGGGTATTTTTTGAGTTAGGTCTCTTTATTATTAAGTATGCGATGTGACGACTCAAGTATGTAGAGTTTATTAATTTTTATCTTTTTATCTGCACAATTCGATATTGATTAACTCAACTCTTTTGCGAACTGTGCGGTGTACTCTATTAAAGTATCTACATCAGTGGTTCTCAAAGCGTAGGGGAATATTTGGAGGCCATTGAAAAATAGGACGATGAGTAGGACGGATTGACCGACGGATCAACGATCGGGCGACAATCGTGTAGATAATCTTGAAATTGTGAAGTCTTTCTTCTCAGTGCCGCAAACCATCGTGAGGTTGTCTGGTAGATATTGCTGTTAGCGATAAGACCGTCTTCGTAGCCATGAATTAAGTTTATTTATAATTTGGTTACTTTATTGGTGTACAATAAACTCTTGGGCCGTGGGGTCCGAATGCTCATGCGCTTTTTATAGTATTATCTAAACGCCTAGTTGACACTTCGTGTGATTCAAGGGCTGGCTTTTACCTCAATCAGAGATTGAGCATTGCCACTGCTAGTCTTTTGGGTACATTTCCAGTCGATAGCGATGGGGAGGAATTTTTTGACGCCATTTTTAGGGTTCCGTAGCCAAAAGGCAAAAAACGGAACCCTTATAGATTCGTCATGTCTGTCTGTCTGTCCGTCCGTATGTCACAGCCACTTTTTTCCAAAACTATAAGAGCTATACTGTTGAAACTTAGTAAGTAGATGTATTCTGTAAACCACTTTAAGATTTTCACACAAAAATAGAAAAAAAGCAACAAATTTTGGGGGTCCCCCATACTTAGAACTGAAACTCAAAAAAATATTATTCATCAAACCCACACGTGGGGTATCTATGGATAGGTCTTCAAAAACGGTATTGAGGTTTCTAATATCATTTTTTTCTAAATTGAATAGTTTACACGAGAGACACTTCCAAAGTGGTAAAATGTGTGTCCCCCCCCCCTGTAACTTCTAAAATAAGAGAATGATAAAACTAAAAAAAATATATGATGTACATTACCATGTAAAATACCAACGAAAATTGGTTTGAACGAGATCTAGTAAGTAGTTTTTTTTTTATTACGTCTTAAATCTAAAAAAATACACTATTATTAAAACATCGATCAAAGTTACAACGAACTACAAGAACTTTTATATTATGTTACTTGCTGCTGCGGAACCCTCCATGGGCGAGTCCGACTCGCACTTGGCCGGTTTTTTATGTAAGAGTTATTGTGTGTATAGAATTAACTAGTTAAGTTTTTTATTTTTCTTGTTCTATCTATGTGTAGATAAATGTCATGTCTAGTTATTAATAATATAACAAAAAAAAAAAATTGTTTTATTGTAAGTATAATTTTCTCAAACTTAAATAAGGCGATTAAAACTATAGTTGGGAAAAGAATACATTTTTCTTGTTTGAGCAGTCCTTCATTCTTGTAGTTCTGCTTCTTTTTCCGTCATGAAAACTAAGAGTTACCTAAGTCTTGAATTTCATACTTTTTGTTGGGTAAATGGATCTAGTCTACTTTGAGAACCATTGATCTACAACATTTACGTCTCCTAACTCCAAACCCCCGGAAGAAATATAACCGAAGAAGACACCAATAAAGAGATACAGCGAACTGCCTGTCATAAAACAAATACGAGGAATTCCTTACAAATACTTGTAAAACTTGATCGTTCTACTTAAATTCCGAGAAGAAAATGTTCCTTCAGGATTATGTAATAACATCTTCCGTGTAAAGTAGCGCCGTAAATTCATACACAAATGTTTTACATCAGAGATCGTACATCTACCTATGGCAGACTATGCAAGGGTATCGCACCATATAAATTCTGCGTATGGGGTTGAATTTAATAGTTACTTTACAGTTTCGTTTCGAGTTAACGGCCCCGATGAGTTGTAGGTTACGGGTTCAAACCAAGCCAGGCGCATTACTTTGTGCAATTTATTTCATCACCACTGCTTTCAAAACGGTGAAGGAAAACATCGTGAGGAAACCGGCATGTCCTAGAACCAAATACTCGAAGACATGTGACATCCACCAACCCGCACTGGACCGGCGTAGTGGATTACGGTCCATTCCCTCTCCTAGAGAGGAGGCTTGGGCCCCAACAGTGGGAATATTATAAGGCCGACTATGCTATGCTAATTTCGTTTCCCGTTAACTCCAAGTAAGAACATGGATTACTTTTTATCTAGTTTCGACTTCTCATCCGTTTTAATGAGGCAAAACTATTATGTCATGCTAGCTTTTGCCTCAAACTTAAACATAGACATAAACAACCTTATTATGACACCACTGTTGGGACAGGGACAAAACTAAATACTTAGCAAATATTGTTAAATCACGATTTTTTCGATATTCCCACGATTTCAGTTGAGTACATCTCAAACTCTACTTTAGACTTAAAAAATATATAAAATGATTTTCTTTTTCTCTTTCTTTCTTTCTTCAATTTTAATGATTTCTTTTTACTTCACTCATCATCATCTTCCTGCCCTTCTTCCTTTTCTTTAATATCAGACACATTCTTTTTATGTCACTATACGATTAGATTATTTTTTCGCTGGTTTCAGAAAAAGTTAGTTTTCTAGTAATTAGGCATAATCAGCCTTATAATGGTCCAATGTTGGGGCTCAAACTTCCTCTTACTCAAACATTTAAATTAGAATGAATTTATATTTTTTTTTTTTGAATAAAAAATTTCTTGAAACACTGACTTGCCGAACTTTTTAATTTTTTTCTTAAGGGTTGTGTGAGGTGAACAGTTAAATAATATTATTCACTAGCCGTCAGTTCTTCATTCCATTAACAGAGTATGCTCAGTATTTCATTTTCAAGGAAATGGACTATGAAATAGCGACAAATTTTGTACAAGAATCGCAATGAAAGCGAATTGCGCAGACGAAACGGCTTCATTTGCAAGTGGGTCTTTAGTAATTATGTTGCGAATCGGTGTTGATGAGTAGGCACTATTCATTTCGTTTTATTTTCCGGAAAGATGTTTTTGTAACGGTAATATTTATTTCAGTACCGAGATTCTGAATGCTTCGATTCTTCAGATTATTTTTGGCTGAGTCATAACAATATTAGAATAAAAATACAATGGAATGTACTCGTAGCTATATCATGGACACAGCCATGTAGCATAATTAGCCTTATAGTGTTCCCACTGTTGGGAATAGGTCGTAAACCACCACGCAGGCCCCGTGCGTTGGCGGATGACAGATGTCTTAAAATTTTTGGTTTTAGGACATGATGTTTTCCTCTACCGTTTTGAAGTTATTAATACGCCTCCGGCATTATTTCACTTGGTCACAATTATGTTACTTTATTGATATCATTCGCAACCGTATACGATCATTATATTCGATTTTGACTTTTGAAAAAAAACACAGATTTCTTATAGGATTCTATTGGTCCAGTAAATTTGGAGCCAATTGGCTGTGATAAACAGAGAGAACGACACACGAGTAATCTTATAGGAGTTCCGTTTTTTCATTCGGATTTAGCTTTAAAAGTCTTACCTTAATAAAGTCGAAAGTCTTCGTGAGCATGACGATGGCGGCGGCTCGCTCCTGCCATATCATCCGCCAGAAGTCTACCACCGTGTCTTCAGTTGGACCTTGAGTTACGATGTACGCATTTGGTTTTAATATACTCTGTGGACAAAGAAAATTACGATTAATAAAGACTTAGAAAGATCAAGCTTGATATAAATTAGCATAGCAGTTGAGAGTTTGTCACACATATTCTAATATAACACGGAACACTGTGGGTTTTAGTCAGTAAAAGTCTGTAATTCCGTCACGGTCAACCCAAAGTGGGAAGCCATTTGATCATTCCTACGTAAAAAACCGGACAAGAACAAGTCTTTCGCCCCCCGAGAGTTCCGTACAAAATTATTCATGTAAGTAATTTGATTTCTGAATTGATTTTCGAATCACAAATGATTTTCAAACTTTTCATTTTTTTTTGCGATTAAATCTTACTTTTAAAGTCCAAAAGGTTGGTGCATTTTCCCGATAAATAATGAGTTCCGCTCATTCTACACCTTCAACAGTTCGAAACACGATCCACCAAATATTGCAAAGTGTCATGCATCCATTTAGATAATAATTTCGTAAAATACAGTCCAAACCCCAATGAAGTTAGTTATCCGCGCAACCATACACCCACCTATGTAGAAGTTTACAGCCGCGTGGAGGCTGCACTGGATATGAAACACGACTTTTACGACTACAATAAAATGTAATGGACGTCATCTGGTACACAATTTATGACATTAGGTTATTAATCTAATCTTCTATTAGTCTCACATCCGTACTTATAATTTTCACATAGCATATAATATTAGCATTAGGGGCTTTACCATACATACAAACACAATCAGCCTTTTGAAGTTCCCACTACTGGGACTCAGGCCTCCTCTCTAGGAGAGGGAATGGGCCGTAATCCACCACGCGGCCCCAGTGCGGGTTGGTGAATGTCACATATCTTCGCATGTTTAGTTCTAGGAAATGCCGGTTTCCTCACGATGTTTGATTGTTTTCCTTCACTGTTTTGAGAGCAGTGGTAATGAAATAAATTACGCAAAGTAATGCGCCTGGCGAGGTTTAAACCCACGACCTACAACTCGTAAGTCGGGGCCGTTACCACTCGGCTACTATGACGTATTATAATATCAAGCGTGCGAGCGAGATAGTGGGATGGATCTACACACCGTATACAGCGCTATCCTTTTAACAGTTCAGTTTTGGTTATCAAATGCGTATGTCTATGTCAATTAATAATAAAGTAGGATTCTACTGGTGAAATAATTTTCAGAATCAGTTCAGTACTTCCAGAGATAACCCTCTACATACTAAATTATTTAACCTTAGTAATGTACTAGCTTTTGCCAACAGCTTTGCTGACGTACATAAAATATAGCCTATGTCACTCAGGAATAAAGCAGCTTTCTATCGGTGAATGAAATTTTTTTTGCAATCGGTCCAGTACTTTCAGAGTTAGCTAGTTAACTAGTAGAGAGAAAAAAATAAACTTCACCTCTTTATAATATTAGTGTAGATGTAGATATAGTAATTAGGATGCCGTATGACGTATATAGCTCTGAAGTCCAATTGGTAGTCATTAGAACCAAGCCAGTAAAGGATCGTGTGTCGGAGTAATTTTTTTTTTTTTTTATTGTTGATAGGTTCGCGCTTGACCGCTATCTCAATACAATTGGATCCAACAACCTATAGCGAACAATACGGCTATACTGGCGTTATTGTGGCGGAAAAAAGTTACACTAACGTCGAAGTGTATCATTATGATCCTGTTACAATTGTTCCTATTTCACCTAGTATAATGCTATTTATAACTAGCTTTTGCCCGCAGCTTCGCTCGCGTAAATAAAATATAACCTATGTCATTCAGGAATAAAGCAGCTTTCTATCGGTGAAAAAATTTTAGCAATCGGACCAGCACTTCCAGAGATTACCTCCTACAAACAAAAAAAAAACAAAAAAAAAAATCTTTAATGTAATATCTGAATATATAACCAGTAACAGCAATCACTACGCATTTATAATAAACTAGCTTTTGCCCGCGCGGCTTCGCTCCCGCTCTTCCCTACTTCAGCCTACTATACCCTACTCTACCCTTCCCTACTCTACTCTACTCTACCCTACTCTACCCTACTCTACCCTACTCTACCCTACTCTACCCTACTCTACCCTACTCTACCCTACTCTACCCTACCCTACTCTACTCTACCCTACTCTACCCTCCTCTACCTTACTCTACCCTACTCTACCCTACTCTACCCTAATTTTCATTTTTTTTCCATAAGAACCTTCTCCTCATAATAACGAACACAACAAAAAAAATTTAGCGAAATCTGTCCAGGCGTTGTTGAGTTATGCGCTTACCAACACATTTTGCGATTCATTTTTATATTATAGATTAAATATATTTTATTTTTAACTTTCTTTGAGACTATTTATATCTTGTAAAATGAGAAGACTGACTGACATATCAACGCACAGCCAAAACTATTGAGACTAGGATTGTGAAATTTTGCACTAAACAGCCTCTTATAACGTAGGCAAGCATTAAAAGAGGAATTTTCAAAATTCACCCCCCTAAGGGGATGAAACGGGGTTCCAAAGTTAATAAGGAGAAACTAACTGTCACGCGGGCGGATCCGCTGGACTTCGCCAGTACAATTTCCAAAACGGATCTTGAGCGCTCGGCGTCAGAGTGAGGATCGCTTTGCGCATTCCATACATTGGCGAGCCGATCGTCGTCGTTGTTACATACATGCAGCAGCGCAGGGAACGAATCATGAGTGACGTCAATGACGCGATGGCGCGGCGAGCCAATCACTGACACTCCCCGCCCCGGCCTCTCACTTCGCACCACTAAAGAGACCGAATATTTGACTTCTGCGCTACTTGAAGCCAGTGCTCAAGATCCGTGGCGGCAATTGTAGGTTAATTATAAACTATAGGCAGAAGCTAGGACTTGGAAATTTTGAAACGAATTAAAAAATCTGTTATACATATATACAATACTTTTTATACGATTCTATTAGTAAACAATGATCACCTCTTTGTAACCTTGATTTTTCAATCAAAGTTGACTTCATTTTTTTTTATGTGGGAAAAGTCATCCAATGACAACCCCCGCTCTTGGGCGGAGTAGGAGATAGTGTCAAACTCTTACTGACTAAAAGCCCACCCCGTTCCTTCGTTGCCTTCGTACCGGGGCTTGAGCTGTCTTTCGAATTAACCCTGGCCCCAGTAGGCTTCGACCCAGCTGGGCCCCTGCTGTTGCTGACAGCTCCTTGATGCGGGAACAGTGCGCGCCGTCGACGACTTGGGCTCGGTCCGGACAGTTACCGGACGGTTGGACAGCGAGCTACCCATTGCTCGCCGTCCTCAAGCCCGCGCCTACGGTGGCCGGTAATCGAGATCGGTATCCCGGCGGCAAAGTTAACTACATCAGATTTCAAGAATTTGATTATTTGATTAGCCAAGTCGTTTGACTTTTAAGACAAACTAACCTTCTCCTATTTTTTTTTTTTGACAACAAAAACTAATATCATTTCTTTTTTCTTTCGAAACCAGTTTCGATAAGTAGCCACAGGAAATCGTTGACAGCAAAAGACTTCACAGAAAAAAAAACTTTACAGACAAAATAATGTATGTTGTGTACAGTGAGAAAAATACTGGCCATCATAATAATGATACGACGCCAAATGTCAAGGAAAAAGGTAAAAAAAACTTTGCCTGAATGAGATTGCAATCTACGATTCCATGGAAACGTCATTGAATAGCACAATCTATTTTCTCTGGGTATCAATAAAGATTTTTTGCGTAATTCATTAAACCCCAAGCGAACGCCGGCGTTCGCGCACCTATTGTCTTTCTATTGTGTCTGTAATTTCCACATATTTGTAAGATAAATAGATAGATATTTTTTTTATTGTTTACCAAAAATAAAAATTACATGAGAAACTTAAAATTAATAGAGTGTCACAATGGGCGGTAAGATACTTTTTCTATACAAGTTTCGGGGAGGGGAGGGGGTATTACACCAAAGTTTGATATTTTACATCAAAAACAAAAGATGATATCGTTCTATTTTAATATAGTTCTTATTTTCGAAGTTCAAAATTCTATAGAATTTTAAAACGCAAAAGAATAACGGACAAGTTCGTAGACCAAGTAAACTTAGCTCGATATAACTGAACACTTCTTCGTCTTTTGTTTTTGACTCTGATCAAAATCATAATCATAATAATCAGTTAATGTAAACGAAGTTTTTGTCAATAAATTGCTTATTTTAAATCCAATTAATACAAGACGCTATTATAAAAAGGATTGGAAACATTGATTGATGCACTGTTTTTTTTTTTGTTTTTGTATAAAAAAAAAACTTTGCTTCACACTAGAATTTGTGCCGATACCATGTTTGGCACGGTTAGCCATTGCGCTGTGTGTCTTGGGTTCGATTCCTGTTCAGAAAAAAATATTTTTATGGCTTACTGATAGGTATTCCGGGTCTGGTTGTCTTGCGTATATGAGTTTACATTTTTGAGAACGCACCCGCGATACAGGAGTAATTTCTAGTGTAGGGCAACTTTTTTATTTTAATTTTAATCTGTAGATAAAGGTTATAGGCGAGTCGTAGCCTGTGTTCGCTTTCAAAAGATTTTTTAAAGTAAGCTAAGATTCATTAGACATCAAAGAAAATATTACTGGAGCACGTTTTTATGACGTCAATGACTTGTCTGTACCTGTTTTTAATCAAGGCTGAACTTGATAAGGCTTCAAGAACTTAATTGAAACATTCTAAAAAATATATATTACCTTTTGCAATTTACCTTGTAAAGAAAATACTTAGACATGCTTCCTGTCTAGAGTGCGTGGGCGACAGTGATTGTAAGTCACAAAATAGATATGTGGGTACAGAAGATTGACTCAAGGGATACTGTGTTCTCAGTTACTGGGACGTGGACATCATATCTGATACCTGACTCAGATCAAGAACGTTGGCTTTATATTAAAAAAACAGAAAAAAGGTAAGGCTTATTACAAGAAATGTTAGCACTAAGAAACAAAGTTCCATCATCGGACCACACGACGTACAGCGTTTCGCCACCGGTACATGGTAGACATCCCATCCATACGCACAAAGTGCTTTAGGAACACATTATTATGCGTACAGCCAAGGAGTGGAATTCCCTGCCGGAGTCTGTGTTTCCTGATAGCTACAATTTAGGGGTCTTTAAGTCAAGAGTGGATAGGTTACTTCTAGGCAAGCGTGCTCAATCGTCGACCACATCATCGCTTACCATCAGGTGAGATGGTGGTCAAACGTAAGCCTATCAATAATAAAATAAAAAACCGGCCAAGTGCGAGTCGGACTCGCCCATGAAGGGTTCCGTAGCAGCAAGTAACATAATATAAAAGTTCTTGTAATGTGTTGTAACTTTGATCGATGTTTTAATAATAGTGTATTTTTTTCGATTTATGACGCATTAAAAAAAAAACTACTTACTAGATTTCGTTCAAACCAATTTTCGTTGGCAGTTTTTATAGTAATGTACATCATATATTTTTTTTAGTTTTCTCATTCTCTTATTTTAGAAGTTAGAGGGAGGGGGGAACACACATTTTACCACTTTGGAAGTGTCTCTCGCGCAAACTATTCAGTTTAGAAAAAAATGATATTAGAAACCTCAGTATCATTTTTGAAGACCTATCCATAGATACCCCACACGTATGGGTTTGACGAAAAAAAATTTTTTGAGTTTCAGTTCGAAGTATGGGGACCCCCAAAATTTATTGCTTTTTTTTCTATTTTTGTGTGAAAATCTTAATGCGGTTCACAGAATACATCTACTTACAAAGTTTCAACAGTATAGCTCTTATAGTTTTGGAAAAAAGTGGCTGTGACATACGGACGGACAGACAGACAGACATGACGAATCTATAAGGGTTCCGTTTTTTGCCATTTGGCTACGGAACCCTAAAAAGGGAAACAGCGCCTTCCGGAGTTAAAGTTGTTTTTTTTTGTAGTAAGATTTTTATATTCTATTTTTTAATGTTATGAGCCACAACTAAACCTACATAGTTCCACAGTAAGGTACTTAATGTGCAGTGGTTTAGTGGTGACCGGCCCTGATTTAGTGTGAGTTCAGGTTCAAATTGAACTCAGATGCATTACTTGTTACTACAATCATTACTACTGCTTTCAAAACAGTGATGAAAAATAGCGTGAAGAAATCGGTATGTCCTAGAACTAAAAATTCGAAGATATGTGAAATCCAAACCGCACTCGGCTCGCGTGGTGCACGGCACATACTCTCTCGTAGAAAAGAGATCTGAGTCTCAGCAGAAGGTTTTTTTTTATGTAACTGTAGATACAGTAAGCATATTGTAGGTAACTGGTGCCTGAACTATCCTTGGGGCCAGTATTTCAGTACAGGTACCTGTATTTCAGTACACGTAAGTACGGCTATCTCAAACAAATGCTGGTTGCAAAGTGCATTCGTATTAACTTGAACCGTATCAGTCTATATCTGCATTTTCACTCATTGTACGGATTTGACTTTCTGTACATTTCTATACTGTGATGGACCCGTAAAAGTGCATCTATTTTACTCAGGAGGATTTTAATTTCACTAAAACGCTTGCTTCGGGAAATATTGTCTGATAAATAGATGTTAGCGTAAAGATGAAGTTTAGTATCTAGCTTCCTTTTAGCTTTTATTATTTCATTAGACTTTGTGAAACTACTATGATATGTTTTTTCCACTCTCATAATTTTGCTGTGCCCGACAGGGTTCATATTGATCTATGACAATAGGCTAGTTGCCGTAAAAAATGTAATTAGTCCGTCTTTTAGATTATTCAAAAATAAGGGACACGTATTTTTTTATTTGTAAATTAAACCAAAAATGACAAAGATGTAGCCCATTAAAGTTACGTGTTACGTCACGCCGTGCTGCATTTTTTCGCACGGGGTGGCGTCACACGTAACTTTAATGGGATTAATCTTTGTTATTTTTTGTTTAATCGCAAAAAGAAAAAATACGTGTCCAATATTTTTTTATAATCTAAAATACGGACTAATTAAAATGTAATTATTTTGACCCTGGAAACTACCCTATTATCAACACCATGTATGTATTTTTATATTATTATAGCTAGCCTATTTTGTCTCACTGCTGGGCAAAGATCTCCCTCTATTCTTTCCAATTTATCAATCATACATACAGGATTGCAATAAATTATTGAGTATTTCTAAAATTTGGTAGCTTTCAGCACGTCCTGATGTAGCACGTCCTGTAGGTTTTTTATTTGATAAATAGCTCAAGCTAATTCCTCAATCGATCAATCATTGAATGACAGTTCCATTTTATCACGCCCGCATACTCGTAAAAAATCGATTCTAAATTGCCCGTGGGGATGGCCATTAGTTAATCTGTTTTGAAAACTTTATGAATTATTATATATATTAATGAATTATTCATATATTTACATTTTATTTACATATTACGTACCTAAATGGTATTTTTTTTTTCTTTTCACACCGCGGAATGCAAAGGGGAAAAATTAAGCCACTTTCTCACTTACCACCTTTTTTTTTCGGTGGGGAAAATCATCCAATGACAATCCCCGCTCTTGAGCGAAGCAGGAGATAGTGTAAGACTCTTACTGACTAAAAAGCCCACCCCGTTCCTTCAAGCCTTCAATATGATAGTTAGTGATCAAGTGTGAGTCAATGATTACATAATATAAAACAAGTCCCCCACCGCGTTTGTCTGTCTATTCGCGATAAAGTCAAAAAATACCGAACGGGTTTTCATGTGATCATACAGGCTAATCGGTCAAGATGTTGCCGAAAGGTTCGCAAACGACGTGACACGAGATTTTTATATATAGGGTGACTGGCAATTAGTGTACGATACTTAAACACGTGATTGTGCTCATGATAACAAACAATTTTTATTATGGGTGCAAAGCCGAAATTGCGAAAAAAATACCAGCTGTTCAGTACATTAGGCAAACATAAATGAACAGCTGACTTTTTTTCGCGATTTCAGGTTTATTTCCATAGTAAAAGTGGTTGGTTATCATGAGCACCATCACGTGTTTAAGTATCGTACACCAATTACCAGTCACCCTATATTAGAGTAGCTAACCCGACCAACGTTGTGCTGCCATAATAAATTATCTACCAAAAAAAATCTAGGGTAGAGTTAGGAGGGTAAAAATAGTCTACAACCTTTTCTTAGACTTACCAAATATACACAAAAAAAACACAAAAATCTGTCAAGTCGTTTTGAAACTGTCCGATAAAAAACACTGTGCCACCAGATTTTTATAAATTGTACTAGTCTTTGTCCGCGGTTTCGCCCGCGTATATAAAAATAGCCTATGTTACTCAGGAATAAAGCAGCTTCACCAGTACTTTCAGAGATTACCTGCTACAAACATTAAACAAAAAAAACAAACTTTATCTCTTAACAATAATTCATAAAATATAATAAATACGGCTCGCATTGTGGAGTTTTCTGTCTCTGGAGCCCAAACTACCGGTACCTTGAACTCTGTTCAAGACACCGGCAGATAACTATTTTTTATATTTCTTAAGATTTTTTTTTTATATTGTAGATAGGTTCGCGCTTGACCGCTATCTCACCTGATGGAAAGCGACGATGCGGTCGACGATGGAACGCGCTTACCTAGAAGAAACCTATTCATTCTCTACTTAAAGATTCCCCGGTTGTAGCTATCAGGAAACACAGACTCTGGCAAGGAATTCTACTCCTTAGCTGCACGCACAATGAATGTGTTCCCAAAACGTTTTGTGCGTGTAGGTGAGATATCCACCATGTACCAGCGGCGCATCGCCGTATGTCTGGTAGTCCCATGATGGAACGGGCTAGGCGGAATTAGGTTATGTAATTCCGATGCACACTCCCCGAAATGTCAATTAATTAAATGTATATAAAAATAAATAAACGGAATAATAATAAGTTAAGATAATATCGCTATTTTAAGAAGAGCACGCAGCTTTGCACCAAGTCACGTTTTATTGTGAGCTTGACCCTAACACCTGTACCTATGGTCTATTTCCTTTCAAGTCTTTTGTCACCAAATTGGGTCCTTAGTCCTAACTTACTTCAGGAACCTTCGAACCGATTTCAATCGTACACAATATCTAGTTGATATTCTTCCGTCCTTCAGGGTCGTTCAGTTTCTGATTCGGGTCTCTTCTGTCGGGTATTGAGCCCAACAATTCGTACAGTCATTATGTGAGGACGTGACTGGATTCTTGATGGGTTCAGCCATCTTATACAATGGCGGATTCAAACGTTTGTTACTTTAGAACCTTTATGTACTGGAGTGGCGTTTTGAAAACTGCTGGCGTTTGCGGAATTGATATTAGAGTTTTGATGTTCTTTTTTTTGTTGTTTTTTTATTGTTTAAGTTCGTTCCTTTTTATATTAAAAAACAGAAGCTATATTTTTTATTATACAAGTTCTATAAGCCGTGCGTCACTGCGGGGTGCCAACTGAAAACCAGCGCTGGGTGTCTAACGTCCAGCAAATGCTGAGGTGGTCACCCTTTCGGTGCGGGCACGCTCGGCGTACTTTGTACTTTTATTTTTATTTACTTTGTGTAATAACCGTTGTGCTGTGTCTGTACCGAATAAAAGTTTTTCTATTCTATTCTATTCTATTCTATTCCATAACGTTTTTCCTTGTTTTTTTTTTTGTGACTGAAATTTTTATTACTTATCTTCATTGTGTTCACAAGAAGCAAAAAAGAAATATGTAACGAAGATTCATGTAACTCAATACGATTTAAAAGAGTGTCCATGGAGTTTCTTGCACGTTCTTCTCCATAGAGACCCACTCTTTGGAACGTGCAATTTAGCTTCACTTGTTTGACTGACCGACATTTTGACAATTCAAAAGTGCCTGTAACTGGTCTATTTGAAATAAACGTGGTGAAAGTGGAGTTTCTTACCGGTTCTTCTCCATGCGAAATAATAGATTGGAACCTTGTGTTAACTTCTGACGTTTTATAACTGCCCATGTATACCTAAGTAAAATAAAATATTTTGAATCAAGCTGGCTTTATAAAAGCTACGATTTTATACAAGTAACTCAAGCGCGTAGCTTACCGTCTACGAATTTGCTACGCGGCGTAGCACACGTAGACTCTACCATTGTAATGTTTTGGAAGCGTAGCATAGAAGTGACTTTGGAAAAGTATTGTACAACAATAGAATATAGAATAATTATTTAGTATTATATTTGCACGAAAAAAACGAAAAATTACGAAATAAACGCAGAATAAAAGATCGATTTTATTCATTTAGTCTACCGTCTGTGCCATACTCAAATAAATGATTTCGATTTAATTATTTTTTATTAAAAAAAAAAAAACTTAAATAGTGTGTACCTTAGCACTTTTTTGTACTCACTTGCATTTGATTCACATTTATAACGTAATTCATAATGACAAATTCGAAAGTGAAACACGGTACAAAGGCAGAACTTAAGGCCTCAGGTATTTTATGTCAGTCAATCTTAGTTTGGTGCAAAAACAGAACGTGGTAGGAACATGAAAGTAATTCCTAAAAAAACATTAATACGAATAAGTGCGCCAACGCCCTTAGTATGTGTTTAACGGAAAATCAGGTAACATTGAATCTGAGTTCTAATAGTACATTATGATATTAGTGTGTAATGTTAATGATTACCGACGATGCGGTATTTAGACCCGAGCCGTGGCAAGGGTCTTAAGAGAGCCGAGAACGATAATGATTAATTACTCACGTGTATCATACGACGTTTTTCAATACACTTGTGAAGAAAATAACTATAAAAGTAGTAAACTTTTGTGGCGGTAAAAATGTGTTTTGATATATGCGCCCATATTTATTTACGTTTCAATATGTACACTCACTGAATTAAATAAACGGGGGTTGACCGGTGACTCGTGGAGGACGACCTGCGCCCATCCTGATACGATAAATGTAATATAATTATGGCGAGGGAGAGGTTGAACAATAAGGTTTTAACTACATTATAGCACTAGTGCGTAATGGTAATTAAAATGTCACAGTTTGGTAACAAGGGCCATTATGTACCTAAGTGCAGTGCAATAAGAGTCACTTTATGAGCAAGTGTATTGAAAAAGAGTTTTATGACCTTGAGAGGATCGTTTCCCACTCCCCTTTGTTTTTTTTTTTCATCCAACAAAAAGCGGGACGACTTGGATGTCTTCCTTTCGTATAGGAAAGAGGTGGCTCAAAACCGGGAACATAGGAAGAAATGAAGGGAGGCTTTTGCCCAGCAGTGGGACAGTATGGGCTAGATATAACAATAATAATAATAACAAAAAGCCAGAAAATTCTGTTGGAATTCAGTGATTCTACTATTCACTCGAATATTTCAGAAAAATTAAAATAAAATTAAAACCTTAAAAGTTTTTGGCAAAATATTTCATCATTCAGAATCTTGATTTTAATATGCAATGCTTCTATAGTTGTATTTTCCTATTTTTTAATTTATGAGTACATTTTGAAGGGCCAAAGTTCACGCAAAATAGTAGATTTTCAAAGATCTTTACTACTTATATTAGTCTTAGACAAAATGATTTGATCTCAATAGAAACCTAGATAATATTCACAAGATATTGTGCCTCAAAAATAGGTAGAAAAACATGTATAATAATGTTATAATCACGTAAGAGTCTTGGGCGCTCTTAAAGCCTTTGGAAGTTATAGTTTTGAACGGTTAGATTCGTAACCCGCATAACAAGGGTAAGCAAGCCAACACCAAAGGCGAAATAATATCAATTTCACTGAATTAAGCAACTTTGATCACTAATTAACAGGCATCGATCGCTTCTCAGTAATTACCCTTTGTAATTAAGGATAATTCGCCTTTATTAAGACGGTTAATTAATGTGTTCATAATAATACGCTGCAAGATGAGCTGCTTTTAATGAAAGACTGATGTTGGGATAAAATTTCTAAAAAGAATTCGACTAATTGTATCTATACGGTGATGTTTGACGTTTTTGGAAATATCTTCTAGTTTAAAGATAAAGAGTCAGGGTAGCCGACGAAATTCATTCGTTTTACAAGCCGTGAGAAAGTCCGTTCCCTCACGGGTGCAGCAGTCTCCTTCACTAGCATTACTGCTTCGCTGAAGGAGGCACCTGCCATTCCTGCTCGCTCTAGACTATGGCCTGTACCAAAGTCCGCGAGAGATCGCCGATCACCCTCACGAGGACTCGGTGTTCGGACCCGAAGCGGGCCACACCTCCACCCTATGCTCCACCGTATCCTCAGGACAATCATTGAACAGGGTAGGGCGAACTGAATTATTAATAATCTGATTATTGATTCTGCACGTGTTGGTTTAAACTGCAGAGTTTAATAGCGGACACAAGTTGGTTGCTGCAAAAACAATCTGGCCAAATGGGGCTTCCTCGACCTATCTATAACACAGCGCCAGTGTAGTGCCACTGCACAAAACATGCATCGCCCACTATGCTGCCCATCCCTTATAACGACCTGCACTTTTCAAGATTTATACGAGGCCAACAGGTTGCCAAATACTGGTTAGAAAAAAACTAGTTTGAGTCCATATAAAGAAAAAAAAAAAACGGGACTACACCACAGGTTGCCAAATACTGCTAAAAAAAAAAAGTTTGAGTCCATAGACAAGAAAAAAGAAGAATAAATACTCACATCTATGTAGGAAGCATTAATATAGTCGGAGTCAGGCTCCCGGTCCACCGTCTCTAGCACCACGCGGTTGTAGTCATCTGCGGAATACAAATAAGGTGTTATGACGTCAGAGTTCAGGTTTAGAATAATATTGCGGTAAGTGTGAATGTTCACTACATCTAGAAAATAATCTTGGGAATATTTATGAAAAAAAAAAAATGTTTTCTAACCAGTTAATCATTAAATAAATATACGAAAATAGAATACTCAGAGTGAAAACTATATCAAAATTGGTATAAAGTGAAACAACATATATAATAATTTTAAATAAATATATCCGTGTCAAATCGCTGTTTTCTATAGAATAGAATAGAATAAACTTTATTGTACACCAAAATAGTAACAATAGAACAGAGAGAGAGTAGAGTAATAGTTTTCTATGGTTTTTTTTTTCGGTGGGAAAATCACCTAATGCCATCCCCCGCTCTTGGGCGGAGCGGGAGATAGTGTCAGACTTTTACTGACTAAAAACCCACTCCAGTTCCTTCGTTGCCTTTCGTACCAGGGGCTGAGCTACCTTTCGGAGCTAACCCTGGCCCCAGTAGGCGTCGACCCAGCTGGGCCCATGCCATTGCTGACAACTCCTTGAGGCGCGCGGGAACTGTGCGCGCCGTCGACGACTTGGGCTCGCTCCGGACAGTTACCGGACGATCAGACAGCGAGCTACCCATTGCTCGCCGTCCGCAAGCCCACGCCTACGGTAGCCGGAAATCGGGATCGGAATCCCGGCGGCGGCTGGGGCGCTGTGAGCGCCATTGTTTAACACGGTCGTAGTTTTCTATGGTGATATTAAATGGCTCAGTTTTAATCAGGCAATACTATGTATTACTTATCTATGCTAATATTATAAAGCTGAAGAGTTTGTTTGTGTCGTTAAACGTGCTAATCCCTGGATTTTTAAAAAAAATGTCTTAGTATTGGATAGTCAATTTATCGAGAAAGGGTCATTTCTTATCACGCTACAACCCACGGGAGAGGAACAGTAGGTAACCAAAGACTCGGGTAAAACCACGGGTGTCAGTCTGATGAAAACACCAAATTCCTTTAGACATTGATTTTCGTTAACATGGGATAGTGACTAGAATTTTAACGTTTTTTCAAGTACAAAAACTAATCTTCAGATGTAACTCCAACAGTAGCACACCTTTTGTCAATTTATCAATGCGATAGCCAATAAAATTATTTCATGACCGTTTTACAGGTATCATTGGTTTTCATTGTCGTAATATGGCCCCCAGATCTTGTTACGGGGACAAATTCCAAAATACCCCAACTCCCACTTTAGGTTTCTCTTGGGAGTCATATATCGTTTAAAAGGGTGAAGGTGAGCTATTTACTGACGATTAATCATAATTCCTTTGTGAAAATTGCCGAGAAATCATTTATTATTTATTATATACTTTATTGTAGACCTCATATGACTGATGGATACGAGACGCACAGGACCGTTCATTATAGCGACACTTGAGGGCGTTCTATGTCCAACAGTAGACGACTTTTGTTTAGAATAATGATGATGAGATCTCTTAATTTGGGCAGGATACACATTTGGAAAAACTAGGTGTACAATGAAGATTTGAAAAATTAAGTGTACAATCTTATCGCAAAGGTATAATATATCTTCAAACCTTGGGATAGACTTAAAAAAAGAAGGATTATTGCTCTCTGTATTTTAATAATTTGTCTATGTATATATCATGTATTAGGGGACAAATTGTCCCCCAATATAATGCACAATGTTGTGAAATTGTCCAACAAAGTTTTCCGGTTCTGAACCGTTTCTTGTAAATTCTTAACGAAGACATCTAAGTCGTCCCGCTATATCTTTGGTCTGCCACGATCCCGCTTCGTGCGATTTCAGGGCACCAACTTAGTGTTTTATCGGCCCACCGCTCGAACAGCATGTGGCAGACATATCCAGCCCAGTTCCACTTAAGTTGGGCAGCCTTCCGAGCCACGTTAATGATCTGTGTTTTGGAGTGTTTCGATCGCGTTCCTTTAACACTTAATATAGGTTCTGCGCTCCATAGCACGTTTACATTAATCTTGGGTAAATGTAACAGAAGATAATATCCATTGTATATTGTAAATAAGATGAGGTAATATTTTTTACATTGTTGTATGTCTTCATTGTTTTATCTAAACATGTTCATAATTAGCTTCAACGTGCCACAACAAGGAGCTTGTATGTTAATTGATATTAACACATATTGTTTTATAATTAATGCTTTTGTAACAATGCGGTAGGTATCTGATTATGTTGTAATGGTAGAATATAATGTTGGTTTAATAGATTTAAATAATTATTGATATGTTGGTTTTACAAACATAAGGTTTGCCAACGTGCTATGGAGCGCAGTATACTAGGTGTTAGGGCTTAAGCACCCGAACAGTGCCATAAAACAGTGCTTTTCTGAAGCCTACTCCTCGGTAACGGTCAGGTTAATAGGTTTGAGAAAATATATAATTATTATAGATTCATGAACAACATTATCAACTATTGATTTTTTCGTGCGAATAAATACTTTTGTCTAGAAAAATATTTAGCAATTTCGCAACTCTTTCCTACTCCTTCGAAATGGCTTGGATCTTTAGAAACATTTTTACACATACTCGTAAAAATTGGTGGTTAAATATTCGTCAAAGTGAACATGGCATGTGTAAATCATTCAATATTGCGCAAATGGATTTAAAGGTCAACGGGGCTCTATCTAGGCGCAGCTGGCTGTAATAAAATGCACAGTTAGTAGTACTGCCGCATAGGTACGAGTGTTGTGTCCATTTAATTCCGGATGTTCAAAGGACTATAAGCCTTAAAATAAAGGATCGCGTTCAAAGCACTATACTGCGCTCCAAAACGCAGATCATTGACGAGGCTCAGAAGGCTGCCTAGCTTAAGTGGGACTGGGCTGGACATGTCTGTCGCATGCCGATCGAGCGGTGGGCTAGTGAAACATAAAGTTGGTGCCCTGAAATCGCACGAAGCGGGATCGTGGCAGACCAAAGATATAGCGGGACGACTTAAATGTTTTCGTTAAGAATTTACAAGAAACGGTTCAGAACCGGAAAACTTTGTTGGACAATTTCACAACATTGTGCATCATGTTGATGCTCTGAAATCAAACGACAGGGTCGCGGCAAAGCAAGAAGGTGATGGCGGAATGACATAGATGTCTTCCTTAGGAATTGGCAAGAAGTGGTTCAAAGCCGGGAACAATAGAAGGAATTAATGGAGAGACGCCTTTGCCCAGCAGTGGGACAGTATAGGTTAGACATAATAATGTTTGTTTTGGTTACAAGTAAAATTAATTATCATGTGCGAATTTTCTTTCGCGCGCCCGGGCTTCTTCTTGCCAGTTCTGGTGAAATCTGTCTAGTTCGGCGCGCCATCTCCTTCGCGACCCCGACGCATTGTTTCAGGGTACCAACTTTGTGCTACTTCATATATCTGTTATTTATTTATTGTGCGCACCTACCACAGTTTTGCCTTTTTAACCCAAAGGTTGACTGGTAGAGAATGCCTTGTTATATTAAGTGCGCCAATGTATCACTAGGTGCAGCTGTATCATCAGCATCATCATTTCAGCCGATAAACGTCCACTGTTGGAAATAGGCCTCCCTCAAGCGTCGCCACAACGAACGTTCCTGTGCGTCTCGCATTCATCGGTTTCCCGCAACCTTCACCAGGTCATCGGTCCACCTTGTAGGAGGCCAGTAGTATATTTTATTTTTTATTTTTTATAAGCTTATTGTGTGTCTCAGTACTGAGCAAAGGCCTCGCCTTTCTCCTTTCAAACTTCTCTATCTAGGGCGATCTCTGGCCAAGTTTACCCCGCGAACATGATCAGATCGTCACACCACCTCCACCGCGGTCGACCTCGACGGCGTCGATCTCATTTTAGGAGTTTAAATGAAAAAGCATTACTTCATAATCATCATCATTACAGCCGATATACGTTCACTGTTGGACATAGGCCTCCCCCAAGTGTCGCCAAAAAGCACTGCATTAAAAAATATTTCAATCAAAAATTGCACACAAATTAAAATGCCTTTCGACAATACAAGCGGTTGTCTCAGCCGTTAGCAGACAAAACCGAACGCTAACAAAGCTATTCTACAGTATTATTGTAATTTGTACAGTACACCGCAGTTTCCGTGGCTCACAAGTTGCTGTTGTGTCTTTGTTCGTGGACAAATTGCTATATGTTGCGGACTGAATGTTTTTTATTGCTAAGTACCGCAATGTATTATTTTTTTGGCAAATGGCTTCGACAAAGAGCTAATGACTATCGCTATTTTTTTTAGGTTCCTTACTTCAAAAGGAAAAAGCGGTACCCTTATAGGATCACTTAGTTGTCCGTCTGTCTGTCAAGACCCATTATCTCTGGAACGCGTGGAGGTTATCGAGTTGAAATTAACCTTTCAATCGTGGAAATTACAGACACAAAACAAAGACAATAGGTGCGCGAACGCTTGGGGTTTAATGAATTAAAACCGCGATCCCTTGAAGCTGAGAAAAAATCAAACTTCTAAATTCAGGGAAAAAAACGGCCGTTTATGTCACAATAAACGTATTTTTGACACTCTTAAGAGAATCAAAATTCATAGGGTACTTCCCGTTAACCTATAATCCTGAAATTTTGCGTGAAGCAAGGAAAAGTATAGGGAAAAATCTGAAAACTGTAAATTTGTAGATACGTCACAAAAAAAAAACTTTTTTGCAGTTTGGAAAAATCTTCGTAACTCAATTCGGGACTGTTTCATAGGTAACTTTGTACGGAACCCTCAGCACTCACACTTGCCGGGTTTTTTTAAAGGTACGGTGTACTGTGAATGTGATATAGACCAAGGCCAAACAAAACATTTATATTTGTTATTATTGATCCCTACTACCTATTAGCTTTCGAAGCTCCAGTACAAAAATACAGCCAATAAAGTGGCTCATTGTGATGCACACTAGTGTGTAATAAAAGGGACACCCTGATGGAACGAAGTTCATATATATATATATATATATAAGAGAGAGAGAGAGAGAGACAGAGAAACATGCGCACGCCGCACGGCTTACAATAGCTTACTATAGCAAAAAGTGTCGTTACAACTTTTCGTGAGAATTTTTTCCGTCTAGCCCCCTTTCACAACGCGCGATAAGGAACTTCGAGAAAAAATTGAGAGAATTACATTTTGACAGCACTATCGGCTTCAGCAACCTCGAAAACCATGAAAAAGACACCCATATCGAAAAAGTTGATAATTTATTGCAGCCGCCATCTTGGATTTACATTTTGACAGTAAAATCGGTTTCAACACCCTCGAAAACCATGAAAACGACACCCATGACGGAAAATTTGATAATTTCTTGCAGCCGCCATCTTGGATTTATATTTTGACAGTACCATCAGTTTCAACACCCTCGAAAACCATGAAAACGACACCCATGACGAAAAAGTTGATAATTTCTTGCAGCCGCCATTTTGGATTTACATTTCGACAGTACTATCGGTTTCAACACCCTCGAAAACCATGAAAACGACACCCATGACGAAAAATTTGATAATTTCTTGCATCCGCCATCTTGGATTTATATTTTGACAGTACCATCGGTTTCAACACCCTCGAAAACCATGAAAACGATACCCATGACGAAAAAGTTGATAATTTCTTGCAGCCGCCATCTTGGATTTACATTTTGACAGTACTATCGGTTTCAACACCTTCGAAAACCATGAAAACGACACCCATGACGAAAAACTGGATAATTTCTTGCAGCCGCCATCTTGGATTTATATTTTAACAGTACCATCGGTTTCAACACCCTCGAAAACCATGAAAACGACACCCATGACGAAAAAGTTGATAATTTCTTGCAGCCGCCATCTTGGATTTACATTTTGGCAGTAAAAGTGTCGGTACAACTTTTCGTGAGATTTTTTTCCGTCTAGCCCCCTTTCACAACGCGCAATAAGGAACTTCGTTCCAATAATTGCGAAAGGATGGAATAGGGTGTGTAGCTTCATCCCTCTTTCTCAGTCACACGCCTGACATTTTATCACATCTTGGTAATGCTATGATTGTACTTTGTAAAGTACACCGCAGTTTCCGTGCCTCATAATTTGCCATTGTGAGTTTAATTCACAGACAAATTGCAGATGGTGGTGTAGACTGAATGTCTGTGTCAGTTTTGATTGAGGAGGTACTTTTATTACTAGTAAAGTTTTTGTATTGTTACATTATTTTCCCTGTGTCATCTGTCTTGCTATCTTATCTTATCTTTGAGTTCATTTTTTTAATTTAACAGTTTAGATACGCACACACTAATATATAAAATAAAGACAGAAAGATGAAATCTCTTCCAGCATTATTACAATATTTGAATGAATTTGTCTCGTTCTAAATTTAAATTTGGGTAGAAAAAAGAATCTTTATGAAGATTCAATATTTATGGCCAGGAAGTTTTTGGCGGCATTTTTTTTGCGGTATTTTTCGAGTGAAGTTCTGTGGCTATTTTAATTTATTAGCAAAATTATTCTTAGTGTTCATTATAATAAAAGTTGGTGTAGTTTTATATCTCAAATGTCTCTATAGATATAACTGCGCTTGTAGAAAGCTTCAAATGTACGGGAATGACGTCATCTTAACGCTCAGTCACGTGGTCAGAACAAAAGAATTGGCGGCAAGGTCAACTCGAAGCGTTCGGCGTAAGCGAAACGGTTGTAACTTGGCTAGGGGGGCTGGACTATTATGTGGAATCTTTGAAACAGGCGTGATCGCGAATCCTACCGGGATAGCTGATTCTATTATGTTCTATTCTATACCTTTGCTGCCAATTACTGCAAAAACATAACGACGGTTAAGTGCAAAAACAGTGCAAAGACAAAAGAAAAAATAAAGACTTGTTCAGACCTACATGTAACCTCTGTCAGAAAAAATAATTACCACCCAACACTGAACAGTTCAACTTTAATACCTTTTTTATTGATTCAATCTTCTCTTTATTAGGCAATAACATCAAAGCGGCGCCAAACTAAAGTTTTTGTAATTACCCCAATTTAGCTCAGACCCATCAAGTTCAAAAGACTAATTTATACTTAAAAAAGACTGTGTCAAACCAAGCAACATTAAAATAAATTTCTCACAAATAACTTTTGCCGCCACTGAATGAACCAAGATCTAAGTTTAACGTGCTAAGACTACGATGAAGTCATAAAAAAGATTTCTCTTTTATAGCAAGCTTTATGGGGAGTCACGAATAAAAATGTACTTTGTGGAATGTTAGGAATGAGGTGATAAAGCCGTAGATGGACTAGCATACCTTTTAATCGTGAACGTTTAAGGGGCCGGCGGAGGATGAATTTCCATACAAACGTAATACCACGCTCATTTGCAGTTGGAGCATATATCCAACATATTATGATGTTATTCGGTTAAAGACAATATTTATCTAGGTTCCTACGTCGAGAATATTAGAAATATTGTTATTTTTAATACAAGAAAAGCCAAATGGCATGTTTTGCCATTTACGCTATAAAAAAGTGCGAAATACAATTTGCTTAAATTTCTTTTTGTTTTTTTAAAAAAGAAAGACGTAGGAACCTAGATAAATATTGTCTATAACCAAATATCATCATAATATGTTGGAAATATGCTCCAACTGCAAATGAGCGTGGTATTACGTTTATATGGAAATTCATCCTCCGCCGGCCCCTTAATATGAAAAGGTTTTTTTTTTGTAGTCGCTAAAACAAGCTTTAGTTTTCTAAAGAACGTACTCGTAAGAATCTAAGTCGCGTCTGGTAAAATCTTAAGAATTTAATTTAATTATCTATAAGAACACAATAATGGAAAGGGCTATGCTCGGAGTTTCCTTGCATGATAGCATCAGGAATGAAGAGAACCAAGGTCGCCAACATAGCCCGAAGAAAGAAACTAAAGTGGCGGTGGGCACGGCATATTGCTCGTAGAACGGATGGTCAATGAGTCTAAAAGGTTCTAGAGTGGCGACCGCGCACAACACACGAGGTAAATCGACCTGGAGGGACCTGAGAGTCGCGAGAATGCGGTGGATGAGAGACGCACAGGATCGGTCATTGTGGCGACGCCTGGGGGAGGCCTATGTCCGACAGTGGACGTCTTTCGGCTGAAATGATGATGATGATGAACACAAAAATAAAAAGAAGTTGCTTATTAAAATTTTAAACAACGCAGATTGCAAAGCAGCTTTTTTGGTCCTTCGACCCGGATCCATTAGTAAATGTGAGCGTAAAATTATTTGATATCACGACAGTGTAACGTCACTCAAACGTTATGATTTGAAAAAATACTCACGGTAATAGCCTTAAAACAAATTATGGGCATCATGTTTTTTACACAGAATACTAAATCTCCAGTCACAAACCGTAATGTAAATCATTCCTACTCAAACTGACAAATATATATATACCGAAGAATAAAGTCATAAATATTTAAAAGGGAGGCGATGAAGCTTCGGTCCCTACGAAGTTACATGAAAGGGTCCTTAGGAAGTAAGTGGTCCCTAATTACTTACATGGTATGACTTTTTGATTTTGGTTTTTATGTGAATTCGTCTTCTTTGTTGCGTGTCGACACGAATGTGTTTCCACTTTGACCGCCGTCTGGAACAGAAATGTTAGCATTAGCCAATTTTGTTAGTAGTCTCTTACACTTAATTTAGAGTCGGAGAACCTATTCTGTTGAGTGGGTACAGTAGGCGAAACTTATGAATAAATAAGCAAATAGGTATCTTCAGCTTATGATGTATATGGGTTGACGTTTAATTTCGTTTAGGTACTCAAATGATACTGATAAATGACATTTATTTTGCAAATAGGTTTTAAAAAACATGTGTCATTTTTTTTTCGGCAGTTTTTACTAGACGGGGCTGATGTTTACTAGCTGACTACCCTGAGAAGAAACACCGAAACAAATTCAGGGGTCAAACTATCTTTTAAAATCCAAACAGCAAACATGTAATGGTCAAATCATATGAGAACCATGTAGATAGCGTCTCAGATGGTCTTTTGAAAAAAGAACCAAACAGTTTCGAGTGGATCTGTCCAGTAAGTGCAAGCATTTGTCAGTATTTGTGTTACACAAATTTAGGACTACTAAGGAGCTCAACGACTTGACGAACAATACCAAAGAAAAGATATTCGAAAATTATATTCACAATAATAAAATAAAATAATGTGAAATGGTAAAATTAAATGAAAAAAAAAAAAAAATTATCAGAGTCGAAATGTAAAAAAAAAATGTGTTCATACCTATTACTTTATAAAATATGAATTACTTTTACTACAGGATCAAATCTTAAGTATGATAGGATGAATTCAGTCGTTCAGTACATTCTATGTTTGCATGACGCGTGAGTGTTGGATCTTTCAGATTCCTTCAAAACGGTGATGATACACGCGTCATATTCGTGAACGGACGCCGTCATTTTGAGACTAGTCATGTCTGCCAGTGGGCTATTAATTATAATTTTTATATTTTGAACAGTTGTTTTTATTTATTTGCATTGTTCTCATTTATTTATATAACCAGAATAATATGTAACAAGAATTTTTGTAATACATAAATTATTTAAAATTGTCCATGGAGTGTCTTGCATTCTCCTCCATAGAGATCTATGTTTTGGAATAAGCAATTAGCTTTATTTTATTTGACCAACTTCTTATCAATTTATAAGTGCCTGTAAATGTTTTATTTGAATTAAAAGCATTGCTTTGATTTGATACATTTATTTCACTTGGACAATTTATTTATTTTTTATCAGCTCTGGTGTGACGGTAAGTCGCCTCTTTGAGGCGTGGCTGGCGTCCTTACCTTCCGCATGACGCAGGTACTCACCGGACATGGTTCGTTCGGGAGTTTCCTGCACCGGATTCATGCGGAAGTGACGCCCGGGTGTCGCCACTGTGCGGAACGCCCGGAGGACACGGTGGAGCACACAGTCGAGGTGTGCCCTGCTTGGGCGGAGCATCGCCGTGCCCTCGTGGGAGCGATCGGCGGCGGAGACCTCTCGCGCCGGGCCTTGGTTGAGGCCATGGTCCGGAGCGAGGAGGAGTGGCAGGCGGTCGCCGACTTCTGCGAAGCAGTAATGCTCGCAAAGGAAGAGGCCGAACGCATCAGGCAACGGCGTTATCGCCGCCGCCGTCGCCGGGATTCTGATCCCGATTTCCGGCCAACGTAGACGCGGGCTTGCGAACAGTGAGCAATGGGTAGCTCACTGTCCGGCCGTCCGGTAACTGTCCGGACCAAGCCCAAGTCGTCGACGGCGCGCACTGTTCCCGCGCGCCTCAAGAAGTTGTCAGCAACAGCAGGGACCCAGCCGGGTCGAAGCCTACTGGGGCCAGGGTTATCCGAAAGGGCGCTCGAGCCCCGGTATGAAGGCTAGAAGGAACGGGGTGGGTCTTTTAGTCAGTAAGAGTCTGACACTATCTCCCGCTCCGCCCAAGGGCGGGGGATGTCAATGCATGATTTTTCCCACCATAAAAAAAAAAGCTCTGGTGTGAAAAACTCTAAGCAGTACCAATTTTAATGCGCTGGCAACACTTTTAAACTTATGGCCGCTTCAGAAACTGCTGACCGGATGGCGAAAGATATTGTAGTCATTGAATTGGTTATCGGGGAAACCAGTTCATTGGTTGCATTGATGGAAAAATATAAGATTATTGAAATTTATGAAGCCAAAATCAAACCCTCGCTCAGCAGAGAATATATTTTTCAAGTTCTTTGTACTAAATGACGTCATAGAGACTGCATCTTTTTTTAATGTTATAAACTAGTGCTTGACTGCGATCACACCTGATGGTAAGCAGTGATGCAATCGTTGATTGTGAGGTGCACTATTTATTAGGAGTCTATTTCAAAAACTTCTTCTGAATTCTTCAATGGTTGAAAGTTGTTGTTTGATTATTTTATGGGATTTCAGAAGGATTCGTTTGCAGTGACAAAATAAATTTGTTAATTGAGAACGATGTTTGATCGTTGCTATTTTAATTTTTAATAAGAAAACTCAGAGTTAAATTTCTTTTCGACCGCAACCTCTAACTGCGTGGAAAATTCATACTTCCCTACAAGATAAAAATTTCTAAAAGGCGAAGGGCAGATAAAATTTCGCGGTCGACCGTTAGTATATTTTTTATTCGAGGTTATATCTCACCGGACGCTGACGAAGTGATGGGAAAGCCAACAAAAAAGAAAAACTCACTCGTCCCGATGTTCCGATAAAGTTGACAAAAGACGGCGCCAAGTTTTTTGTCTGATTTTTATACGTTAGCTTTTTAAGGTGGAATATCGGAAAAATGGCGGAGGTCGCGATGGACGGCCGGCGCTGGTAGTACTCGCGTTCTTTTTTTAAAAGAGGATAAATTTACGTGAATTTTAATTGAAGTACACGGTAGATTCAATTGAAAAATATCTGAAGAGGACGACGCAAAATGTTGCTTTTATAAGTTGTTGTGATAAATGAATTACCTTTACAAAGAGAATTTTGCAAGGTTTATAATTTGTGCACTCACTATAGAAAAGTCAATTTTCCCATGTTTTTGTGTACTTTAAGGCCGTAAAAGCATTCCCTATTAATTATTATTTTAAACAAACCATTTACGCAAAAAGTGAAAGTTAAGAGAAAAAATGTGATCAATTTCCAGCCACACCATGCTCCTCACTATCAACGCTTGCAGTGATGTAATCGGACTAAAGTACTTAATATCAGGTGGGATCGCAGTCAAGCACTAGTTTATATCAATAAAAAAAAAAATTTGGATTCCCCCATCGGGAAAATGAGTGCTTATCTACCGTTCCTAATAACAGTATACATCACTATAAACGGGTTCACATCAGGCGAGGGTTAACCTAGATATCAGCTCGATGCACTAGGCGGCCACGGACATGCGCGAGCACTGTTTGAATATTAAAAAAGATTCAGGGCCCTTACCATGACATGTTAAAATGTCAAGCTTGCGAGCGAGAAAGAAGGATGGAACTATATACCCTACTAGCTTTTGCCAACGGCTTCCCCGCTTACATAAAATATAGCCGATGCCAAAAATAAAGCAGCTTTCTATCGGTGAAAAAAATTTAGCAATCGGACAAATACTTTCAGAAATTACTTCCTACAAACAAAAAAAACATAACAACAAACTACCTCTTTATATTATTATTAGTATAAAAGTCTTGATATATAGATATATATAGAATTACATGACTTGATTCCACCATCCCACTTCTACCATCGGACAAGCCGATGAACGGCGAGTTTCCACCCTTATGTTGCTGAAACCTCTACGGTCCGGACCAAGCGTTTCGCCTCATCGTTTATACCGCGTACATCGAGGGACTGGAACAATTTGCCTGCTGCGGTCTTCCCGTCTGATTATAATTTAGGTGTCTTTAAGGCAAGAGTGAATAGGCTCTTAATAAACTAGTGCGCCTCATCATCAACGATTGCATCATTGTCAGGTGGGATCGCAGTCAAGCACTAGTTTATATCAATAAAAAAAAAATAGCTCCATCCCTTTAATAGTTCAGTGTAGGTCTTGAAATGGATCGCGATAAGAACTCGTTTTCATTGTAATTGCTGTATTTTCAGTTGAGTGTCCTTTATCAGTGTTCTTGTTGCACTGTATTTTCTATTTTTTTTTACATTTCAGTCTCTTTGCCAAGAGAATAGTTGAAAGCCAGCAATGTCAGAAGTCGGAAAATGTGTCAATTAGTATTAATTATGAACTGTAATATCGGTTGCCCAGCAAGCTGGGTTGTGATGGTATTCGTTACATATAGCAACCAAAAGATTCGGCAGATGTGGTCCTCATGTCCAATAAAGAATTTGATTCTTAGACCCGTTGCCCACGGTGACTTTTTGTAACGATGCTATAGCGCGTTCGCCTCGATAGTCGCGATGCTGTAGCGCGTTCGCCTTGATAGTCGCGATGCTGTAGCGCGTTCGTCTCGATAGTCGCGATGCTGCAGCGCGTTCGCCTCGATAGTCGCGATGCTGTAGCGCGTTCGCCTCGACAGTCGCGATGCTGTAGCGCGTTCGCCTCGACAGTCGCGATGCTGTAGCGCGTTCGCATCGATAGTCGCGATGCTGTAGCGCGTTCGCCTCGACAGTCGCGATGCTGTAGCGCGTTCGCATCGATAGTCGCGATGCTGTAGCGCGTTCGCATCGATAGTCGCGATGCTGTAGCGCGTTAGTAGCGCGTTGGTATATTTTCTATAGCGTTGGCAAATGCCACTAACGCGCGTTAGTAGCGATGCATCACTACAAAAAGTCTCTGGGGGTCAGGGGCCTTAGGTCCATAAAATTTAGAACCGCTACAATCGCGGGAGTAAGTCCCCTCTTTGAGGTGGGACGCCAAGGGGTCCTCATGTTCCACCTGACACAGGTCTTCACACAAAAATATTTCGTGAGAATTTTGTTTTTCTATTCGGCTAGAACAAGTACCCAGGTGTTACTGTTGTGTAGATCGCCCGGAAGACAAGGTAGAGTATGCTCCACCATATCCTCTGGTTTACATTGTGACTTTTTACTTCTGGTCCAGGTCCAGGCTATAGTATGGAGCGAGAAGAAATGGGCAGCAAACACTTCTTTCTGCGAAGCAGTACAGTGAGCAAGGCGGAAAGCGTGAGGTGGAAACAGTTCTCACTCCCTGGCCCCTGACAGAAACCGCCGGTCATTGGGACTCGCAGGGCGATTCCCGGCCATGATGAGCGCGGACTTGCTGACGGCGAGCAATGAGTAGCTCGCCGTTTAATAAGGACCATCCGACCGAGTCGGGGTATTATTTACGTGGCCTGTTAGAGCCGATGCCCGCCAAGGTTGAGAGATTACAACTGAATAAACACAGGTGGGTTTAGTCAGTAAACTGACACACCCATCCTGATGATTTCCGACCTCAAAAATAAAAAGTCTACGGTATTGAAAGTTAAGTCACGGTAGAACAAATAAATAGCTTAAATAAAAAAGTATAAAGCCACTTTCAACAGACTTTATTTTCAGTCTTTGTACTGCAAATCGCCATTATTCTCCATTTTTCTACTAACAACTTCTCATACGAAACCGCTGTGAAAAATACTGTTCAGGTAGTTTAAAAACTACCGACGCACAGGGAGAAACTTCAACAAAGAAATAATATTTCGTTTTTAAACTCAACCAAAAGATTAACTCGGAAAACTGAATTATGCCACAACTTCATAATCTCTTTCATAAAAGTCTTCAGCTATGATTCAATTTTTGTGGTTTATTGTACAAGTTCTATAGATTTCGGCAATTCAATTTTTACTTTAAGTAAAAAGATAAAAATATGTAGGATAATGTGAAATGATAGTTGCTAATTTCTTTTGGTCTTTAGAACTTTAGTCCTTTGATTTTCTTAAGGAAAATTTATGAATTCAATTTTAATTTTTTAACGATACCTATTATCTGTCTGGCTAAAACAAATCACACTAATATTATTTGTTTTGGTATAGTCATGTGAAGAGGAGCGATGAATCGCATGTTGCTATAAGGGTTATGAGTTTATGTGGATGGATGGAGAGGGAAAGCGAGGCCAAAGAAAAGATGGATGGATTGTGTAAGGAGTGATATGAAAGAAAAGGGAGTTAGTGATAGCGTGACGAGTGACAGGACAGAAAGAAAGAAAAAACGTGTTGCGCCCAAGCCAAATAAGCGGGACAAAGGCAGGCAGGAAGACTAATATTTTAAAGGCGAAAGTTTGTGTATGTATGTTTATTACTCCTTCACGCACAAATGGCGCGGACAGATTTGAATGAAATTTAGAACAAGGGTAGATTGTGTCCTGGAATAGCATATAGGATACTTTTTATGTTCCTTTCTGACCATTTTCGACTTTCACACGGACGAAACCGCTGGCAGAAGCTTGTACTGTTGTGATAGGTTTCTCGTCTAAAATATTTTTATACGTAACACTTTTTTTTTATTCTGGACTAGCTTTTGCCCGCGGCTGCACCCACGCGGGTGCACCCGCGTACATAAAATATAGCCTATGTCACTGAGGAATAAAGCAGCTTTCTATCGGTGAAAAGATTTTAGCAATCGGACCAATACTTTCAGAGATTACCTCCTACAAACAAAAAAAACATAGTGTAGATAGGCTCGCGTTTGACTACTATCTCACCTGATGGAAAGCGATGATGTGGCCATAATGATAAAATTAGTGCAAACGCAATAAGTATTGCCAAAACTTAGTAATCTAATCTCTTATAGGTAAAATTGTACAGAATAAAAAACATAATGAAGTAATAAGCGAGTCTGAAAAAGTCGCAACGTAATATAAAGAAAGAAGCAAAAGAAATAACTTCCAACGATCGCGATACTCAAACAACAGATAAATCTCAAATTTCTATCAACATCTTCTTCACAAACGAATACAGACATAAACGATGATCAAGTTAAAAAGCTGAATTTTGTATTAACAACAACAAAATTATGAAGCCTTTTGAAGACTTTTACTTTTGCGACTTCATTTGTTATGGAAGCCGGTTTCTCCATCTCCAAAGAATGAAGGCATTATGATACAATCCGCTTGCTCGCTTCAAAATTACAATGTCAAATTACAATTTCTGTTATATCTTCAAGAACTGTGTTTTGTAGACAATTTCTTTCAACGTCCGCTCGTAAACTGTCAATTTAATTATGTCTTCTCTCTTCGTTTCTTTTTGCTTGTTAATTATAACGTCGGTTTTTACTTCGAAAATTATGATATTTCTTTTTAATTATTAATATTTGTTGTCTTTTACTTCAGTTTCGGTTACTTAATTTATAATTTAATTCTCCCAATCAGACGATATTAAATGCATACATATTCGCTTTTTTGTTTATATCGATACTTACTTCTACACAATGGTACGATCACGTATCAGTGGTCATTCCTTCTTAGGTGCCTTACACTATTTTTTTTAGCCAAGCAAGAGTGGTGGGTGCATAAAAAAAGAAAATATTATTAAGAGTGTAAACAAAATCAGAAGTATGAGAAAGACAAAGTGTAGTGTTACAATGTCTTCTAAACTAGATGCGATACAATATACTATTTGTATAATAATATCACAACAGCATCTCTGCAGTCAAAACGTCAGTGTTCGTAGTTAACTACTTCAAATTCTTCTGAAACGCTACGAGTTTATAAACAAATCCATCCATTGTGCGAGTTATCACTACAAAAATCTAGTAGGTACGTTACGAACGTAATTTAAGTCAAGCATCAAAATTGGTCCTTGGGGACCATATTGGTTATTTTAGTGGCCCTTAAACCTTTTTAGTAAAACCAAAGAAAGATTTTATCAACCGTATACCATAATAGCTCAAATGATCGTAAAGCAACCGATAATTTCCAATTCCATAATTCATAAATTAAAAAATGTTGTCTGTAAGAAATTGCCCTGTGTGATAAAACCGCCTATTGTACACTTATTTTTAATAATGTTTTTCCTTTATTTTTCGGTTTCGTGGTATAAAATCTACACTATATAATATAATAAAGATGTAAAGTTTGTTTTTTTTTGTTTGTAGGAGGTAATTTTTGGAAGTACTGGTCTGTTTGCTAAATTTTTTTCATCAATAGAAAGCTGCTTTATTCCTGAGTGACAATGTGACTTAAGGTATATTTTATATACGCGGGCGAAGCTGTGGGCAAAAGCTAGTAAATAAATAAATAAACAGTTCATCATCACGAAGTTACTGAAGTTTGATGAACTCTAAAGTCCTATCAAAAACTATAACACTTTATCTCATGAGAATAAGTGACAGTCCAAATTGTGCAGAATGCGGCACGGTGGAGGATGTCCACCACTTATTGGTGGAATGCGTCAGGACACGAGCTGCTAGAGAGGTGCTGATGAATACTTTTAAAATTAATTTGATTGATGTTGGTGTTATTCAAAGTCCGAACCCCTCTCTAACGCAGCCATCGCTGTTTATGAAATAGTGAGTAAGGTTTTGAGCCCTCATAGTTGATAAAGTTTACTTAAGTAGCTTGACTTGTATTAGGTTACGATGGGGCTGGCATGATCGTACTGTGACCAAAAGTCCCTAAATTTATAAGATTTAAAAAAAAAAACTCTAGCATTCCCTCCGCGCCTTTCTGCCAACCATATCTGCAAAGGCTAGAAACCCCATAAAAAATTACTGATCAAGAAAGGATAAAGCTAAAGCTCCCATATCTCCGGGACACTTAATTTCCTAAGAACGTTTATCAATGAACAAAGCTCACAGCCGGCTACGTGCCGTTGTCTGACCGTCCATTACGGTGACTTATTATCTCCAAGATGGAGCCTTTTGGCTTCGTACAGACGGGATGGAGTTATGTGAAACGGTATTGATTACTGTTAAAATAAAATGCTGAGATATTTGAGCAGAAAGTAATAGAACTGAATAAAATAAACTTTATTATACACCGAAATAGTAAAAATTTTACAGAAACTTAAATCTATGGGCAGGGCACAATGGAGGTCTTATATAACCTTTGGATGGACTATAGGAACTTAAACTAAAAAAGTGGGTAGTCAGTGGAGAACTGCTAGCAAATATTAATCATAATATGTACGTATTTAGAAATTTATAGATACGTATGTTTAACAGTTATCTATTACTCATAACACAAGCTCTGTTTAGCTTTCGATTAGACGGCGTTATGTGATAGTTGTGGAATATTATTATAATAAACAAAAATTATAAAAACACGCTACATAGATAAAAATAATATTGTAAGTGTACCTATAATTTTATTTGGCAAGTATTAGAACACACGTTATTATTACAAAAGTTTTAATAGCAGCAAAGAAAAAAGAGGCTGTGTTGCCATTATTCTAAATGAGTAGGTACAATGTTGCAATATAACAGAGGCAAATAATGCATGGAATAAGTAAGTAAAACCATTCATGGTATGTTTAAAATAAATTAAACAAAAACTAATTGGTCTTCGAATCCTTATATATTTTTTGGTATGCTTAAATATTTTCGATAATTTTAAAGTTTTATTCGGTTCTATTAGTGACTTTGTTTTTTTTTTCAATATTATCTCTAGTATTGCCACTACAAATTTTCTCTAGCATGTCCCTCTTTGCAAACTCTTTACACAAACAGTCAGACCATACAAATATTTGTTTCAGAAGGATTTACTGGATAACTGTAGAACAGACCGGTTTTCAAGAATTAGATTTATTTTAAATAGAATTGGTGGTCAGCCTCCTATGTTGGGTTGGATCGTGTTTATTAGATTTTGTTTTAAGGGTTTTAAGATAAATTCACAGCTATGAGAAACACAGCTATTTAAGAGTATATTAGAGTTTTTACCAGAGTTCCGTTATTTAAGTACTTTTTATAATATCTCGTACATACGTTTATATTTTCTTAAAAATCTTTCAATTTTTTAATTACCTGCCATATTTTCTCTTTACCATCCTTGTTAGACTGGCAGAGAATGCCTAAGGCATTATGTACCTTTGTGTTGCATGAAGTTTTAGTAAATAAAAAAATAAAGTGGGTTAAGCTCGTCGATCTTTTTTTTATTGATACAAACTAGTGCTTGACTGCGATCCCACCTGATGGTAAGCAGTGATGCAATCGTTGATAGTGAGGCGCACTAGTTTATAAGCGCGCTTATTTTTGTTGTTTGATAAAAATTGTGTGTAGTATCTAGAATAAATACAATAGAAATATAGGGTGTAACGGACATCCCTCCACAAACTTTAAGGGCTTGCTCAGCAGAAAAAAATTTAACAACTTTCCAAAAGATTTTTTTCAGGAAACGAAAAAAAAAATCAGCCTCATCATATAAAATTAAAAACTTGATTGGACAATTTGTATGGAGAGTCCGGTTTTTTTTTCGTTTCCTGAAAAAAAGTCTTGTGGAAGGTTGTTCAGTTTTGTGTACTGAGCATGCCCTTAAAGTTTGTGGAGGGCTGTCCCTTACACACTGTATAAGGTTGCGGATAAAAGCTAGATATAAAGAAAAGAACTACTTACTTGAAACTCTAATTTGTATAATACAGGATACTTTCTCCGTTGGTCGCAAAGTTTGGGAAAATTCTTCAGTTCCACGGGCCGGTCCGGTATTGTCTCCGATATGGACCCGTTCTCGTCAGCTGCGGAAGAAAACATGTCAGTAATATACACTATAGTAAACATTTAGTTGTTAGTACCATTTAGAATACAGTAATACATTTTGTTAAAGGACATACTGCTAGCGATAGCTGTTAAGATTCCTGCAGAGAGGCGCGGTGTGACAATGCGACACGTCTATAAATGAATCGTGGGGCTCTGTGGACCGGGTCTATGGTCCCATTTCCACCTATGATAAGTTTTTTTTTGGGACCACAAGGAAGTTACTAACTGTAATTATTTTATTTGTGGTCCCAAAATACTACTTAAAAACAATTTTATAGATGGAAATTGGGACCGTGGTCCCAGTCCAAAGAACCCCATGTCCCTTATGAATGAGGATGTTCACCACACCACCAGATGGCGCCACTTAGCCGTCTGGTTTTTTCCTTTGAAGATGTGTAGGTACATGACATTGACGTCTAACGTTTGACGTTGACGTTGATGTCTCACTAATGTCATTAACGCAAGGGTTTTGACAGGTACCTGGAACTGACGACTCAGTGCTGCCACCTGGTGAACGTCATTCTAGAACACCTTTGTTAATGTAGCCATACACGCTAGGGTATACCTGACGGGTTTACCTGTCAGGTAAGCTTGTGTGGAAACCTGCACAGTATGTTACACAACTGTGCACGCTCCGGTTTACCTGTAAAACTCAACTGTACAGGAAAACCTGTCAGGTATACCCTAGCGTGTACGGCCTTTAGAGCTAGATCGTGTAGCATTGTCATGTGTTAATTTGGTTGTTAACATTATTTACTAATGCTTTCTTGATAACTACTAACGCAACAATAAAACTAATTTGTATGTACTAAATTGCCTACTTGCATTTTGTGTGTTTGTCACCGGAAAATTGCAAACGCCGCCGCCGTAAGATTATCAAATGTCGCGAGAAGTTGTAAACTTTTTTTTGATGGATGCGGAACGCACAAGAACGTTCGTTGTGGCGACGCTTGGGGGAGGCCTATGTCCAGCAGTGGACGTGTATCGGCTGAAATGATGATGATGATGATGAAGACACGGTTATGTTGGAAACTAATTTGGGAATTTTTCATAATATTTATTGAGAAATTATAATCATATGCAGTCTGCAATTTTCCGGTGACATATTCATGAAATTATCGAACTATTAGCACTTTAACTCTTTCACCTACGTCAGACATGTCCACAAAACACTCCACCAGGGTCGCACAGCCACGACCAAATACTCCATCTCGTCAGCTCTTCTGTCACCTAAGGAGATTGAAGAGTTAAACGAGATGGAGTAACCTTTGGCTAACACATGACTCTGGCGAAAAGGATACGAAGCACTCGTTGGAGTAATCCGACGCAAGCAAATCAAAACGTAACTATAGGTCCAACTTTAAATAATTAGGAAACAAACCCCTGACATATTGTCTATGCCCATTCCCTCTAATCAATGCACCGTCTTCACGATTCACTTAAACACGCCCCTTAAAGTGTATGTCTATAATCTAAACCAGTATTATCCGGTGCAATCCAGCTAAAACTAGATACACTCGAAGAGGAGTAGCTCACAAAGGCACGTGTAATCAGAGTGGGTGTGCTGCACCCGCATTAGTTAGCACTTGCTTTGTTAGGAACGATATCTATGGCATACTTAGCATTATTAGAAGCGAAATGTTTGAACCGGCAGTTTTGTGTTATAGTGCAAAGATCCAAGAGTTTTACTGAATAAAAGTAACCATAATATTTATGGCTCAAATTACTTCTTCAAGATACCGATTCTTTTTACCCGATTGCGCAAATATAGAAATAAAAGATTATAATTTCGTTAGAATTATAAGAAGTTGCCTATGAAATTGCCGTTTTTAAAAACGGTTACTTTGAACTGTATCCGCTGCAGTCCAGCTAGAACCAGATACACTCGAAGACGAAAAGCTCTCAAAGGCACGTGTAATCAGAGTGAATGTACTGCACCCGCATTAGTTAGCACTTCCTTTGCTAGGTACCTTGTCTATGGCATACTTAGCATTATTATAAGAGGAATGTTTTAGACAGGCAGCTTAGTGTTATAGTGCAAAGGTCCTAGATTTTACTGAACAAAGGTGACTATTTTTTTACTTTAATTCTTTTGTCAACATCGGCTCCTGTTCCCCGACTGCGCAATTACAGTAAAGATTATAATTTCGGGATATAATAAGTCCCTCACCTATGAAGGTGCCATTTTTAGGGTTCCGTAGCCAAATGGCAAAAAACGGAACCCTTATAGATTCGTCATGTCTGTCTGTCTGTCTGTCCGTCCGTATGTCACAGCCACTTTTTTCCGAAATTATAAGAGCTATACTGTTGAAACTTAGTAAGTAGATGTATTCTGTAAACCGCTTTAAGATTTTCACACAAAAATAGAAAAAAAAGTAATAAATTTTGGGGTCCCCATACTTAGAACTGAAACTCAAAAAATTTTTTTTCATCAAACCCATACGTGTGGGCTATCTATGGATAGGTCTTCAAAAATGATATTGAGATTTCTAATATCATTTTTTTCTAAATTGAATAGTTTACGCGAGAGACACTTCCAAAGTGGTAAAATGTGTGTCCCCCCCCTCTAACTTCTAAAATAAGAGAATGATAAAAGTAAAAAAAATATGATGTACATTACCATGTAAACTACCAACGAAAATTGGTTTGAACGAGATCTAATAAGTAGTTTTTTTTTATTCGTTATAAATCTAAAAAATACACTATTATTAAAACATCGATCAAAGTTACAACGAACTACAAGAACTTTTATATTATGTTACTTGCTGCTACGGAACCCTCCATGAGCGAGTCCGACTCGCACTTGGCCGGTTTTTTATCTTTGGATTAACTTCAAATGACACTTGACTATATTTACTTAAATACAAGTCTACTTTCCATTTGGAGACCGACGCGCCCAGATCGGCGTGTGTGGAACGCGTGTTAGCAGTGTAGTTCTACTTTTAAACTACGTGACAACTACATTCTATATTAAGAAAAAACATTACTTTTGCATTATATAACAGTCCATTTAGGCATTGCAATTAAATGGGGTATAATGTTATTGAAAACCGGCATGAGATCGGCACAATGCCAGGGAGGCGGGATTGTTCGAAAGAATAACCGCGACCCTGTGCTGCAGCATAACTAAAGGAACATTTCGGGGAGAGTGCACTGGAATTGCACAATCTAATTCCGCCAAGTCCGTTCCATCGTCGGACTACACGACGTACAGCGTTTCGCCACCGGTACATGATAGACATCCCACCAATACGCACAAAGCGTTTTAGGAACACATTTATTATGCGTACAGCCAAGGAATGGAAGTCCCTGCCGGAGTCTGTGTTTCCTGATAGCTACAACTTAGGGGTCTTTAAGAGAGTGAATAGGCTACTTCTAGGCAAGCGTGCTCCATCGTCAACCACATCATCGCTTACCATCAGGTGAGATGGTGGTCAAACGCAAGCCTATCAATAATAATAAAAAAAAACACGAGTGGGTTTTTTCCAGTAAAAGTCTGTCAAACCTTCTCGCTTCACTAAGAGAGGGGGAACTTATTTGATGATTTTACAACATAAAGAAAAAAATCTGCACTACCTATAGATTTTTATTGTTGTTCTGCATTAAATCTATAGTACGGACAGCGACCTCAAAGACTTATCCCACTCTAGGTTGGAGCGCGAGAGCGTGTAAGACTTTTACTGACTAAAACCACGCCTACATTCCTTCTCTCCCTTGCGCTCCAAGACCCTGGGTTTCCGATTTCAGTAATACACAGAATATCTCATTATTTATTTAATTACCTGTTATTTATTTATTGTGCACATCTACCACAGTGTAATCTTTTTTAACCCAAGGGTTGACAAATAGAGATTGCCGTGTTACATTAAGTCCGCTTAAGTACACTTACGGTAAAGATGTTTTAATACATAAATAAATACCTATTACTGAAAATATTTGCAATTATCATATATTTATTACCAATAACTGAAAAGTTGTCCTACAACCAAAAAAAAAAAAACAAAATACACGAGAACAAAAAAAAAAATACTTGACCTCTTTATAATATTAGTGTAGAGTTAGTGTATTAGTGAGATTAGTGTAGTGAAAATATCTCTAGATAATAATTGTACAGTATTTTTATAAACAAATTAGCTATTTTTATGGTGCCGACTAAAGCTTTTTATTCATTTATAAGTAAATCCTAATAAATCATGTACATTCGTTCGTACTAAAACATTAATAAAATATAACCTACGCAAAAAAATAGAAGCGTGAAAACACTCAATAAATAATTCGAAAATAATTTCTTTCGTTATAATTCTGGCTCTAGGAGAGATTTCCAGCAAAGATTTATTGTGGGAAATTGCTATTAAGGGTGAAGCACAGAATTATACTCGTTTTAGTGAATGAGTGAATGAGCCATCTCGAAGCTGGGATTCATAAATGAGTGAATGGAAAAGGGGTTGCGAGTTGAATAACCCGTGATTCTGTCGACCGTTTTATTGCGTGATTAGGTGTTAACCGCGACTTTGTCGGCGTCTGTTTATGATTACATACATATAACCCTATTTTTTTGATTAGTACAAAAAAAATTGGACGTTATCTGTACCCGTTACTGATCATATTAATGGAGCCAAAAGTAAAAAAAAAAAATCCCAAAATTGTGCACGAAAATTTGTCATAATTGGTAAATTCATAATTGAATCAATTACCTATTCATAATAATTGCAGCTAGAAAATACTAGGCGCAGTGTTATTCAATTGTTTTTCATTCCTGATCAATTAGTCTAAGATCCGATTAAAAACGACCTTCACCGGTCTGTTTAATGGATGAAACGTATTTTATGACAATTTTATTATTTTAAATAATATAACGCGGGTGGGTTGCTTAAGAAATTCCTGGCCAAACAAATTTTTTTTTGTTTTGGAAATATGCACCGGTGTGTTAACGAATTTTAATACTAACCGAAAGTGTGCCTTTAGAACATAAAAACGTTGGGTTGCCTATTTGTTTCCTGGCATAACTATGGGTTGCCAGGTATAAATAGGTATGTATAAACAGGTGTTTATTTTGATATACAACAAATTTTATATCCAAATAAACGTTGTTTCATTACGAATACGATGATATAGGGTTATCTGCAAAAAAATCTGGCTTGAATAACGGTTGTGCATTTTTCAAAAAAATAAGTCAATTTTCAATTTTTAATTAATAATGGTTTGGCCAGGAATTTCTTAGGCAACCCACCTGCGTTATATTATTTAATATACTAGATTTGTCGTAAAATACGTTTCATTTATTAAACAGACCGATGAAGGTCGTTCTTAATCGTATCCTCTACTGAATAGTCTGTCTGTTTATTTCCATAAATTGAGTGACATATTGGGATATAGAATAGAATAGCATTTATTCGGCGCAAGCAACACAACATACCACAACATAAAATAATAATAATAAAAAATAGTACAGACATACAATACAGTTATAAAAATAAACAAATTTTGCTGTTTATGAATATTATTTATTGAGACTTGAATTAAATAATAACAAGAAATTTTCTAATAAACCGTTTAAGTATTTCTAATAATTAAAAACTAGTAGTATATTTATTTAAACTTCATGTACAATAGTGGTACCTACATCGGCGGACTTAATGCAACAAAGCATTCTCTACCAGTCAACCTTTCCCCTTATCCCAACAAAAAAGACATCACTGTGGTAGGTTTGAACAATAAACAGATAACAAATACTTAAAACGGAAAAAAATAAATAAAATAAGTTATTTATATATAATAAAATACATATATATGCTAAAATAATAAACTAATAAATACTATGAAAAATATCAAATCTTAAAGAGAACTTAATAACAATTCTCATGACAAACTAAGGTTGAGACAACTTCAAGTAGTAGTTCCGAATTTTACGTTTGAAGGAAAATTTACTTACTTAAATACTTAAATTACACCCAATTATTATAGTAGTTATTATAATATAACACCTAATTATACCTAACTCTTAAAACTCTGCGTAATTTAACATGTAACAAAAAGAATATATTGCTTTATAACAGTAAATTATGTTTACAGAGAACCCAAGTAATTTACTTAACGCCTAATAACGCCACAAAATAATATAACTATGAATCTTGTTTATTAGTCTTTTATTACTTTGTATGTTTGTTTATGATGTTAGCCATTATTATAATAGATGGTTTGTTACGATAGCACTAAGCTTTTAATTTGATTAAAATATTCCGATATTGGAATAATTAATACGTTTTAGAATTAATTATGCGCACAGTTAAGTGAAATTCCCTGACGGAGTCTGTTTTTAGGGTTCCGTAGCTTTTTTATTTTTTTCGGTGGGGAAAATCATCCAATGACAACCTCCGCTCTTGGTCGTAGCGGGAGATAGTGTCGGATTCTTACTGACTAAAAAACCCACCACGTTCCTTCTAGCTTTCATACCGGGGCTCGAGTTCCCTTTCGGATAACCCAGGCCCCAGTAGGAGGGTTTCGTACCTCAATCGTCTAAGTCCATTTTTTGGACAAAGGCCTTCCCTAAACGTCGCCATAATGACCGGCCCTGTGCGTCTCCTATCCATCGGATTCCCGTGACCCTGACCACGTCATCGGTCCACCTCATGGGAGGCCTTTCAACGCTGCGTCCTCAGGACCTTTCGTCCCCATCAACCAGGTGGTTGATGGCAGAACAGATGTTCTGCGAGCAATATAATGTGTCTCGCTCATTGCCATCTAAGTTTAGCGATTCTTTGCGCGTGGAGGTATTGAGTTAAAATTAAAACCGAATACTCAGATCTGCTGTTAGAGCTGTGAAAAATTCAAACATCTGTCCTAAGCCAGGTCATCGGTCCATCTTGTAGAAGATCAACGCTTCGTCTTCCGGTGCCATCGACCATTTATTCTACGAGTAATGTGCCTTGCCCAATGCCACTTAAGTTGGCAATTCTTCGAGTTATACGGTAACTTTGGTTTTGATGTGGATATTTTCATTCCTAATTCGATCATGCAAGGAAACTCAAGACTAACCTACCCGCTTTCAACAACTTTATTTTTAACTAGATGTGCTAAAATTTTATTTTGATATTGCAAACAAAGACTTTAATTTGGTTGATATGTATATGTAGAAAATGTATTGATGTGATCTACACATCAGTGATACCCATAAAAACATATCTGAAAATGCGCAATTGTCGAATTCCATTTCCCCTGCTTGTAAAATATGGAAATTTGAACAAAAAGCTTCTTTACAGAATAGTTTTCACAAGTTTTCATTTGAATAATGTCCATTTATATATAAGAGAAAAGGTTAGTAACACCATATTGGAATCGCCCTACCAATTTTCCGAACACATCTTAACAGCACTCCTTAAGTCCCCAACCCTTCGATAAACAGGCAAAAATGGGTCATAACATAACGAGTACAAGCCATTTGAAGAGGCTGCTCGATGGTAGGTCGTTATTGTGAGCGTCTAAACACAAGCGGGTTGAGGGCTTTGAATAGTCTTTCGTACCCATTGACTTTGTAGAATGGACTGAGCAATATCGTCATAAAATTTGTTACCTACTCTGTAGAGAGTATACAGGGTTATTTTAAAACACTGGCAATATCTCAGGACTATGTCACTAAAATCATAAACAAAAACTTTTGTTCTATGACTTTTAAAAAACTATCATATATCAGTTCATCAGATTTACATTCAAAAATAAAATTATTTAAATTGAACGTTCCAAATATTACGAAGTCTATGCAAAGCAAGCGATGGTACAATAGCGGAGGGGAGCGCGGAGATCGGACGCGCTTGCGGAGTTGAAATGTGTTAAATAGAACAACGAAATCTTGAAGATTTGTTTTTGGTAAATTAATTATGTTTTGTAAAAAGTCATAGAACAAAAGTTGTTGTTTATGATGTTAGTAATACTGTCCTACAAGGTTATTAGTGTTTTACAAATAACCCTGTACAGTCTGTGCTCTGTCTACAGAGTTGTTAATTCTGTAATCTAAATTCCTGTGCTTTTGCGTTGTTCTAGCGGTCAAACGTGTGTTGTGTCTGATCTGCCTGATGATTGCCGTCTGACTGTTGTAGTTGCACATGTCAGTCGCATGCTAGATATAATGACTGTTTGAGACGGTTTTTCTGGTGGCCAGTACTTGTCTTTTTTACACTTACACATGCGCAGAACTCAAACACTGCTGTATGCCTGTGATATCTGACTAATATAACACTCCTTTTTTTGAGCAGTCGTGTAAAAAGACAGTTGCTGGAAACATGGTCACTTTGCTCATCTCACAAATTACTAGCCGTATTTGTTTATCAGCTGGCTACCAAGACTGCAAGATTGAGCCCATAAACGCAAAAGGCAACTAAAGAAACATCGGTAGGTTTTGATCAACAAAATTCTGACCTTTTCGCTCCATCTAGAGGGAGATGAATCATTTACCCAGGTAACAAAAAGGTGGTATGAAAACGCTCAGTCAATTCTTCTATGTTCGCCCCAGTACGATGACGGATGTATTAGATAGTCATGCTGAGTGTCGTCGTTTTCAATAAGAGATACACATATACAGCTTTACATATGAAAAGGTCTATTATGTGCTGGTTAATTCGTTAATAAAACAGCTTTCAGTTTTGTGTGTGAGAAATTTTGAATTTATTTTAATACATTTATTGTGCATACAGTTAAGAAGTGGAATTCCCTAGAGGTTTCATTCCCTACCATATCGTCGCTTACCATCAGGTTAAATTGTGGTTAAGCGCGAACCTATCATTAATATAGGCTTGCGTTTGACCACTATTATTATCTATTAACAGAAAAAAAAAGTTTTATGTTTAGATTAGACTAGATGATCGGATAGACATTTCCCGATCTTAGCAATGAATATTGTATGAAATGCACGAAGATAAAATAGTCATTAAGTTTTCTGTAATTTTACAATTTTCTGAGCAATTTCTTTAATTTTTCTGTGCAATTTTCCTTATTTTTCTTTCCGTAAAAACCTTCAACGAATTGTTAAAAAACTTAAAACTCGGAAATAGCTGGGATTAATTTTTATCTACACTAATATAAAAAAACCGGCCAAGTGCGAGTCGGACTCGCCCATGAAGGGTTCCGTAGCAGCAAGTAACACAATATAAAAGTTCTTGTAATGTGTTGTAACTTTGATCGATGTTTTAATAATAGTGTATTTTTTTCGATTTATGACGCATTAAAAAAAACTACTTACTAGATTTCGTTCAAACCAATTTTCGTTGGCAGTTTTTATAGTAATGTACATCATATATTTTTTTTAGTTTTATCATTCTCTTATTTTAGAAGTTAGAGGGGGGGGACACACATTTTACCACTTTGGAAGTGTCTCTCGCGCAAACTATTCAGTTTAGAAAAAAATGATATTAGAAACCTCAGTATCATTTTTGAAGACCTATCCATAGATACCCCACACGTATGGGTTTGATGAAAAAAAAAATTTTGAGTTTCAGTTCTAAGTATGGGGACCCCCAAAATTTATTGCTTTTTTTCTATTTTTGTGTGAAAATCTTAATGCGGTTCACTGAATACATCTACTTACAAAGTTTCAACAGTATAGCTCTTATAGTTTCGGAAAAAAGTGGCTGTGACATACGGACGGACAGACGGACAGACAGACAGACAGACAGACAGACAGACAGACAGACAGACAGACAGACATGACGAATCTATAAGGGTTCCGTTTTTTGCCATTTGGCTACGGAACCCTAAAAAGAGGTAAAGTTTGTTTTTGTAGGAGGTAGGTACTGGTCCGTATGCAAAATTTTTTTCATCGATAGAAATCTGCTTTATTCCTAAGTGGCAAGGGCTATATTTTATGTATGTGGGTGAAGCTGTGGGCAAAAGCTAGTATTGCATATATATAGAGTTTACTAATGAAGCAGATATAATTTAATTGCGAGGCAGTAATGCTCGCAAAGGAGGAGGCTGAACGCATCAGGCAACGGCGTTAGCTCGCTGTCCGGCCGTCCGGTAACTGTCCGGACCAAGCCCAAGTCGGCGACGGCGCGCACCGTTCCCGCGCGCCACAAGGAGTTGTCAGCAACAGCAGGGTCCCAGCCGGGTCGAAGCCTACTGGGGCCAGGGTTATTCGAAAGGGCGCTCGAGCCCCGGTATGAAGGCTAGAAGAACGGGGTGGGTCTTTTATTCAGTAAGAGTCTGACACTATCTCCCGCTCCGCCCAAGAGCGGGGGGATGTCATTGGATGATTTTTTCCACCATAAAAAAAATATATAATTTAATTTTTACGATGATCCGAATTATTTGTGACCAGTACAAAATGCGGGCAGAAAACTCAAACTGATATCATTTAACAAAAATGATTGCCGCAAACACAAGATAAGACTGCCAACAAAACAACGTAGCAAAAGGCTATAAACTTCTTCAAAAAATATCGCCAACCATTTGGCTGTTCACGAAATCTCGACGGTTCCCGCTGTAGCGCGCTTTGTCGCTCCATCGCGGCTTATCAGTGCCATCACGGAGCCTGCTTTATCAATTTGGCGGCCATTTTTGTTGTTAACCCTTGAAGAACCGTGAGCCGCTTGTATTTTTGAGTTTTAGTGATCAATCTACGGATTACAGAGGGTCGAATATTGGGTCTTTTCAGAGAATTCGACGGTTGACAATCGTGAATTAAATTTTTTCTTGAGTTGTTTTTGTTTAGGATTTTGCTATGTTTGAGTCGTTTGGAGTAGAAATACTAGGGTCATAGGGTCCGAGTGTTCAAAGAGTTGTTTTGAGATATCTACAATCAGTCAATCGACTCTTTACGCGAGAAATGGGCTGAGTTTTTCATTGGCTACCAAATCAGCATTGCTATTCAATGTGGCAATGCTGCCAGAGTCCAGGGCACTTTTCCCATTGATAGCGATGTGAAAGAATTATTGAAGCACAATTTTTCTTAATTTATTTACAAGTTTAGTTGTTTAGTATGTTATAGTTATATTCTGTTGTAAAATATAATATGAGTTATTTTTTTTTAATTTTAAAACAATTAGGTACCTAATTAAGTGCACAGAGTAGAGAATACCTGAACTTGATTCTGTAATATAAATGAAGAAAAATCGTTTTACAGAGCACTTATGCATCAAAATTGCATATTCCTCTACATAATAAGATGATTGTATTTCTTACTATAATACCGTAGAGAGCACTTAGCTTCCGCCGAGTCTAACGGAGTTTCATAATTTTAATAAGTAGGTACTCAAAGTCGTACGATTTTCCAATAATAACATTTATCGTACACTATATTCTGTAAGAAATTGGATGAAGGAAAAGATTTTTCCAGACTGGGGAGTCTAGAAAAATGTTTTTTTTTTTATATATAAACTAGCTAGCGACTCGTCGCGTCCCACCTTTGCACGGTTGTTAGAAATGTACACTAATAATAACTTATATATAAAATTCTCGTGTCACAATGTTCGTTCCCGTTCTCCTCCGAAACGGCTTGACCGATTCTCATGAAATTTTGTGAGCATATTGAGTAGGTCTGAGAATCAGCCAACATCCGCCAACATCAGCCTTAATAAGTTCAAATCATTTGTAAAACGTAAACTTTGTCAAAAGGCTTTTTACACTGTAAAGGACTATATTCAGGACGAGAAGGCTTGGGATTGACCTGCTCCAGTACCTACTACAACTGTTGATATTTTTATTTTTATCTTCTTTTTGTATTTTTTTTAAATTATTTTTATTTTCAAATGTGCCTTTTCTTTTTATTTTATTTATTTTTTTACAATTTGACATTGGAGATTATTTTTATTTTATTTTACAAATTGACGTTTTTAAGTACTTAAAGTATTTATTTTTTCTTTGACATAAATATTTACTTTGCTAAATATTTTGTAAACTATTAATTTCCTTAGATTATCGTAAATGGGAGGACTATGTTGATTGCTTTTTCTTTTCTATTCAGTAATTTTAACGTATGTCTGGCAATTTGAGTATTTTCTGCGGCCTACCCAAATGTCCTTTCTTTGGTATTGTTCGTCAAGTCGTGGAGCTCCTTAGTTGAGCTTTTCGAATACTGACAAATGCTTACACTGATTGGACAGGTCCACTCAAATCTGCATGGTTCTTTCTTCAAAAGACCATCTCAGACAAATCTGCATGGTTCTCATGTGATTTGACCATTACATATTTACTGTATGGACTTTAAAAGAGACTTTGACCCCTGAGTTTGTTTCGGTGTTTCTTCTCAGGGTAGTCAAATAGGAAACACCGGCCTCATCTAGCATAAACTGACGAAAAAAAATTGACGTGTAAAAGTGTTTTTTAAACCTATTTACAAAATAAATATCATTTATCATTTATCTATTTTTCATACCCTTAGTGATAAGGGTTGTCCACCCTTAACATTTAAAACGCAAAACAACGTTTGCCGGGTCAGCTAGTATAATATAATAAAGTTTTTTTTTTTCTTTGTAGGAGGTAATCTCTGGATGTATTGGTCCGATTGCTAAATTTTTTTCACTGATAGAAAGCTGCTTTATTCCTGAGTGACATAGACTATATTATCGTTCGTTATTGTTCTCTTTTTTTACAATAACATGCATGTAGTATACGCCTAAACCTTCTTAATGAATCACTCTGTCTTTGGTGATAACTATACATAAAAATCCGTTCAGCAGTTTTTGTGTTTATCGCATTCATACAGACAGACAGACAGACGCGGTGTGGGACTTAGATTTATAATACACAAGGCATATTGCATACTGAGAAATATCTATATTTTGATGAATCGCTTTTAATTATTTAGCATTGGGTTGTGTACGCTGTTTTGAGTGATGTTAAACCAAAAAACGATGAGTGATGAATTTAAATGATTCAAAGTGTTTCCAGATATGCTGTGGGCTAAAAGAGCCAGGTAGAGTGCCGCGATGTCGCCTTGCGTTTAATGGGACCTCGCGGCAGACCAAAGCAAAGTTGGACAGATCTTCTTCTTCTTATCGTATCGATGGCAAAGTTAGTTAAATTCCTTGCCTGGCCCAGAATTCGGCCACGGCAATGCCGTCCGCTGATGCTGTCATAAGGTCGCGTGGTTACGTGAGCAGGCAACAGGGCACGTGGTGCATGACGGAAGGTGGGACATGGTCTGCGGAGAAATGCCGCACAAACACTGAAGATCGGAACCATCCGAGAACCCCCACCTGTGGAGATTGTTTTTGCTGCGCCCAACCTGGGTGCGGAGTCTGTTAAGAGTTTTCCAGGTTGGCCATGGCAACTCGTGTCCAGGAGAGAGGCTCTCCGACGGCTCGATAAAATCATCGGGAGGTTTAAACTTCTGGCGCCAGAGGTCGCATCTCTCCGAGGTGGTGTTATTTTCAGATGGGCTCACGCTTGCAAAAAAACTTTTACGACTTTTAAGTCTCAGGGGCACTGAGCTGTAATTGTGTATTGGATGACGAGGGTAGTATAGTTGTTTCGCCCTTTCTATGCAACTAGCCACAGCCCTGCGAATTTCTGGGGGTGCAATGTCGATTAGTGGATACAACATTCGTACCGGAGTCGGTTTAAGGCAACCAGTAGCTATTCGGCATGTCTCGTTAAGTGCTGTATCCACTAAGTTGGAGTGTGCGGAGCGGCTCCAGTCGGACAGATGAACTTGAGTCTTAATGGAGAGACTGGCTTGCAATGGCCGAAGAGATACTTGAGTGGAACAGGGAGAGAAAGACCTGAGCTTATCAGTGGGAAATAATGGGCTAATTAGATTATAAGTATTTCTTGGTTGGCGGTCAGGTATATACTGCATTTAGTCCTTTGGAACTGTGTTAGTTGCCTTTTGCGTTCTAGAGACACGGTCCGGCAGCCCGAGAGGCGTAAGGTGCGTAGTGTACCACGCGCGCTTCCAGGAGATGTCAGCAATCAATAGGGGCCCATTAGACCCCTAACCCCCCCCCCACTTTTCGACCCCGAATGGGTCGAAAAGTGGACCCATGGCCCCAGTAAGCTTACTGGGGCCATGGGTCCACTTTTGAAAGGAAAACGCGGCCTTGGAATACAAGTTAACCAAGTAACTAAGAGTGGGTTTTAGTCAGTAAAAATCTGACACGCCCTTCCTTTCCACCCAAGGACAGGAGATATTATTAGATTTACAACTTAAAAAAAGCCCTAGCAGGCATCAGCTCCACTGGGTGCCTTCAGTTATGCTGACATCTCTTTAAGGCTTGCGTGGAACAACACGCCGTGAACTCAGGATTTGTTTTTACCGAACGGTGTCCTTGCGGACTAGAGAAGAGACTGATGAAAAGCATGTTGCTAAAAGAGTTATGAATTTACATGTCGATGGATGGAGATGGAGAGAGGCCAAAGAAAAGATGGATGGATTGTGTGAGAAGTAATATATAAAAGAAAAGGGAGTTAGTGATAGAGTGACGAGTGACAGGACAGAATGGAAGAAAAAAACGTGTTGCGCCGACCCCAAGTAAAACGGGACAAGGGCAGGAAGAAGAAGAAGGTGTCCTTGCGGACTTTGTGGCTATTTTCGGTAGAAATTATGTCATAAAAAGCTAAGATACCGGCCTGTTGGTCTAGTGATTAGTGGCTCTGAATTTAGGCTACTTATACGAGGTCATGGGCTCGATTCCCACTCAAGACAAATGTTTCTGTGATAAGTACGATCATTTTTTCTGTATCTGGGTGTAAATTTATTTATAATATGTATTGTATGTATCTAGAAATATATAAGCATGTTTATCAGTTGTCTAGTACTCATAATACAAGCTCTGCTTAGCTTGGGACTAGATGGCGTTGTGTGATAGTTGTAGAATATTTATTTTATTTAACAATGTAAGCACTGAACTAAATACCCTGCCGGAGTTTGAGTTTCCTGATAGCTTATAGGTATCAGGAAACTCAAACTCCGGCAGGGTTTGGTCCTAGGGATCTTAAAGTCAAGAGTGAATAGATTGCTTCTAGGCAAGCGTGTTCCATCGTCGGCCACATCATCGCTTACCATCAGGTGAGACAGTGGTCAAACGCGAGCCTCATCACTAGCCATTTAATGTTCCCACTGTTGGGACTCAAGCTCTTCTCTAGGAGAGGGAATGGGCCATAATCCACCACGCGGGCCCAGTGCGTGTTGGTGGATGTCACATGTCTTCGAATTTTTGGTTCTAGAACATGCCGGTTTCCTCTCGATGTCCCCCGTTCACCGTTTTGGGAGCAGTGGTGATGAAATAAATTACACAAAGTAATGCGCCTGGCTGGGTTCGAACCCGCGACCTACAAGTCGTAAGTCGTGGCCGTTACCACTCGGCCACCACTGCTCTAAACGCGAGCCTATCCATTATAAAAAAAAAAATCACAAACTGACAGATTTGGAACGAAACTCACTGCCCGTTCCGTCCCAACAAACTTAAACATTAAGACATTACAACTGACGGCATAAATTCATTTCCCAAAACATTATATTCGCCAGATATTAACAATAATGTATTACAAACTTACTTCATTTCGTGCGATGTTTCAATTTCCCGGCGGAGCTACGCTGCATACTCAAATTGCATTTAAACGGGCACATACATTATATTACGTATATATGAGTGTTATAAACATTTATACATTGTTTTGTCAAGTTTAAATTAAACTGAGTTTTGTGTGTCATATTTATGTTCTACAGATAGTTGTTCTAAACCTAGATGTCTTCTTTTTTATGTGACTGGCCTGTTGGTCTAATGGTTAGTGGCCCTGACTGCTATGCCGGAGGTCGTGGGTTCGATTCCCACCCAGGACAAATGTTTATGTGATGAGCATGATCATTTGTTCTGTGTCTGGGTATAATTTATCTATAATATGTATGTATTTAGAAATATATAAGTATGTTTATCAGTTGCCTAGTACTTATAACACAAGCTCTGCTTAGCTTGGGACTAGGCGGCGTTGTGTGGTAGTTGTGGAATATTATTATTATATATTTGTAATCGCACAATCTGAATCATTGAATAATTTCTCCTACTCTAGAGTGAAGTGCGAGGGCGTGTCAGACTTTTACTGACTAAAATCACTCCTATGTTCCTTCTTTGCCTTTACGTTCCAGCCCCAATAGGCTTTGGCCCTGCTGGGCTGGGCCTCTACGGTTTTACTGATATCTCGTTCAAAGCTCTGTGGCCCTAGTGAAAAGGGGTATAAGTCCGATTTTGTCGAAAATGAGTTAAGTATACCAAAATGATCAGAAAAAAATGCTCTATCGTTTGGTGAAAAGAGATCTAAGCTAGCCCTAAAAATAAGGAAGTTACTTTGTGCAAAAGGATTCAACTGACACCAAAAAAACCACGCAAGTTGGTTTCAAGTCCATTTATATTGTTATAAACAGAAAAATAAAAACTTTCTTTTGTGTTTTTTAATCTAAATTAACATAAATCAACCACATTTCAATTTGGTTGGTGTTTATCGATACAACAACACTTAGTCCATAAAAATGGTTTAAGTTAGAAAGGATATTATTAGACTTATATCCGTTTTCACCGAAATAAAGAGAAAAAATATTTCTTTCCATTAGGTAATTAGTTATTAAAAATAATTTCAAATGCGTATCCCTTTTCACGTGCATGAATTAATATTTGACTTATGGGAGAACGGGTCTAACTTATTTTATACCCTTATGGAATTCATTTTGTGATTGGTATAAGTCACTATCTTAAAAACTATTAACTTTACATAAAAAATAACCCAATAATAGTAAAGAGCATAAATTGTTTACCTATAAAAAATATCACATGTATTTCATTTGGTAGCGGTTTGAATGACACACGAGGTCAAACACGAATTTGAAGCACGCAGAGTGTTTTTTACGTCTCCTGTAAAGTTGCATTTTTGGACTTAGATCCTTTTTCACTAGGGCCACAGAGCTTGCGTGGAACACTACGCGCAGTCGATGATTTGGGCGCGGTCTGGACGTTTACCGGTCGGCCGGACGGCGAGCTACCCGTTGCTCGTCGTCTGCAAGCCCACGGTGGCTGAAAGTCGGGGTCGAGATCGGCTGTGGCGTGAGAATGTCCGTTCCATCACGCGTGCGGTCTCCTCCTTCGCTCCGGACCTTGGCCTGTACACTAGGGCCCAGCGTGATAGTTTTTTGCTGCCGATCGCTGCCTACTAGGACACGGAGTTGCTCCAAGCAAGTGGGCACACTTCCACCGTGTCCTAAAGGAAACGAACTCAAACCCAAAAACTCGATTTTTTTTTGTATTTCTCATAGGCCTACACGGGCACTTTAAAACGTCATAAGCTAGTGCATGGTTTCAATTGGTCGTTTCCTATGGAGAAGAACTCAATGATTACTCTTTTTTTTAATAAAAATTGTTTCTACAATATTTCTATATTATCGTACCGCCTAACAGTCAATGAATGTAGTATAAATCTTTCGAAGTTTCGATATAGTAAACTGATTGCGATGAAAAAAGCCTAAGTAATATATCAAGTTACACACAATTTTAATGTATAAAAGTTATCTACATCAATTTCGTACATTTTACGTGACGAACGCGCAACTAAAAACTTTTACAGATTTATTATTTGTGTAGATATGAGAAGACAATGTAACTCACAATAAGAACAATTCTTACAAAGGAAATTTAAACGTACACAAATCAGAAAACTAAGGTGCTTCAGACGCTGAGTTAATAAAGTATGTCATAGTAAGATAATAGCCAAAATATTTCCTTCCAGAAAGTTCCTCCCCACCCTCGTATTTCGTCGCTGTTTGCTCAGAAACTGAGAACTGTTGTAACAGGAGATAAAAGGGTACGTTAATCCTACAATCCAACTTCGTCGGCTATCTGAAAACAATGGTCATGAGTATCGGATCCCCCATTGCTGTTAAATGGTGGTGAAAATAATGAAAATGGTGACTGTTAACTGTTATTCACTGATGTAGCTACTAAAGGGCTGAGCGAGTCAGCGCCTAGGGGCTCCCGAGCTCGGGGAGGGGGGCCAAAACTGATTAACAAATCTATTAACTAACTAATAAACTCGTTAAAAAATAAAAGGCTCGTTTTGTCATTTGAGAAAAACCGTAGAATGTAACTTGGAACGAAACTAAAAGAAACAATAAAATAATAATTAGGAGTTCGATGTAGTAGTAGCTATTTTAGTAGTAGTTACTAGTGTAGCTAGTGATGTAGTCACCGGACAAGCCACTAGGTAGTCAAAATAAAAATGTCAAAAAGGGGCTTTTATTTTTTGACAACTTTATTGAACTAGAAAAAGTCTCCCACCTTCAAATTATAAAGTGTCCGAGTGGACACTCCCCCTCCCGCGCCACTCAGAAGATGATTTCCTACGTAAAAATAGCCTATTTGAGGAAGAAAATCTTCCAATGACTTCTCTCACTTTGAGTGGGTGTGTGACACATTCGCTGATTAAAAATACAACAGTGTATATAATAATATTGTATAAAAGGGGAAACTGACTGACTGACATAGAAAATACTTAGACTAGGAGCGGGACTTAGACTAGGAAAACACTGTGCATTTCACAAGGTTTTCTTATATGTCGTAGTGAGTACTAAGAGAGGATTTTTCAAAATTGTGGGGATGAAAGTGGGCATTTAGGAGTTAATTTTTTAAGCTATTGCATAGCTTCTATCGCGGGCCTTGAGCGTGGAGACCGAATCCAGAAATTCCGTAACGAAATTAACCTAACACCCCCCACTCATTTGTTTTTTGAGCGTGGTGACCGAAGAAAACAAATGAGTGAACAATCAATCAAAATTCAATTCAATGTGTGAAAGTGTAACTTCAATTAATATCAAAGAAAAAAAAATACTGCATAAATAAAATAAATAAATAATTATAATTGCATAAGTTGATAAAAATGCTATGCAATAGCTTTACCGCGGCAGTCCCCGAGTGCCACACGTCTTTTTGAAGTGAAAACTTCTTTAGCGGCGTTGAGCACTTTTTCTGTAATGGGTATAAAATCTTAAACTCGCGTCAGGACATGTGACCTGATCGAAAAAGCGTAAGACGGATGGAGAGTAGACAGCTATCCCTTATCGCGCGTTGTGAAAGGGGGCTAGACGGAAAAAATTCTCACGAAAAATTGTACCGACACTTTTACTGTCAAAATATAAATCCAAGATGGCGGCTGCAAGAAATTATCAACTTTTTCGTCATGGGTGTCGTTTTCATGGTTTTCGAGGGTGTTGAAACCGATGGTACTGTCAAAATATAAATCCAAGATGGCGGCTGCAAGAAATTATCAAATTTTTCGTCATGGGTGTCGTTTTCATGGTTTTCGAGGGTGTTGAAACCGATAGTACTGTCAAAATGTAAATCCAAGATGGCGGCTGCAAGAAATTATCAAATTTTCCGTCATGGGTGTCGTTTTCATGGTTTTCGAGGGCGTGGAAACCGATGGTACTGTCAAAATGTAAATCCAAGATGGCGGCTGCAAGAAATTATCAACTTTTTCGTCATGGGTGTCGTTTTCATGGTTTTCGAGGGTGTTGAAACCGATGGTACTGTCAAAATATAAATCCAAGATGGCGGCTGCAAGAAATTATCAAATTTTCCGTCATGGGTGTCGTTTTCATGGTTTTCGAGGGCGTGGAAACCGATGGTACTGTCAAAATGTAAATCCAAGATGGCGGCTGCAAGAAATTATCAACTTTTTCATCATGGGTGTCGTTTTCATGGTTTTCGAGGGTGTTGAAACCGATGGTACTGTCAAAATGTAAATCCAAGATGGCGGCTGCAAGAAATTATCAACTTTTTCGTCATGGGTGTCGTTTTCATGGTTTTCGAGGGTGTTGAAACCGATGGTACTGTCAAAATATAAATCCAAGATGGTGGCTGCAAGAAATTATCAAATTTTCCGTCATGGGTGTCATTTTCATGGTTTTCGAGGGCGTGGAAACCGATGGTACTGTCAAAATGTAAATCCAAGATGGCGGCTGCAAGAAATTATCAACTTTTTCGTCATGGGTGTCGTTTTCGTGGTTTTCGAGGGTGTTGAAACCGATAGTACTGTCAAAATATAAATCCAAGATGGTGGCTGCAAGAAATTATCAAATATTCCGTCATGGGTGTCGTTTTCATGGTTTTCGAGGGTGTTGAAACCGATAGTACTGTCAAAATATAAATCCAAGATGGCGGCTGCAAGAAATTATCAAATTTTCCGTCATGGGTGTCGTTTTCATGGTTTTCGAGGGTGTTGAAACCGATAGTACTGTCAAAATATAAATCCAAGATGGCGGCTGCAAAAAATTATTAAATTTTTCGTCATGGGTGTCGTTTTCATGGTTTTCAAGGCTGTTGAAACCGATAGTATTGTGAAAATGTAAATCCAAGATGGCGGCTGCAAGAAATTATCAACTTTTTCCTCATGGGTGTCGTTTTCGTGGTTTTCGAGGGTGTTGAAACCGATAGTACTGTCAAAATTTAAATCTAAGATGGTGGCTGCAATAAATTATCAACTTTTTCGATATGGGTGTCTTTTTCATGGTTTTCGAGGTTGTTGAAGCCGATAGTGCTGTCAAAATGTAAATATAAGATGGCGGATGTCAGAAATTATCAACTTTTTCGTCATGAGTGTCGTTTTCATGGTTTCGAAGATGTTGAAATAGTGCTGTCAAAATGTACATAAAATAGGATAGTATTTTTTAGTTATATTGTATTGGCTAGACGGAAAAAATTCTCACGAAAAGTTGTAACGACACTTTTTCTATAGTAAGCTATTGTAAGCCGTGCGGCGTGCGCATGTTTCTCTGTCTTTCTCTCTTTCTCTCTCTTATAGAAAGCAAGCCAGAACGGAACTTCGTTCCATCCGGGTGTCCCTTGACACCTCAGTAGTTTTTCGGAGAGATAAACTTTTTAATGTAAAATAATTGTAATAGTTTTAAAGTGTTAAATTTTTAATGTAATATAAATTGTCATGTTTGTGTACGATAGCGCAATAAATGAATATTGTATTCTACCACATAAATGATAGTACTTTTATACTGATAAAGCAATTGGTGCAAAATTATTCCCTAACCATTCCAAAATATCAAACATGCTCAACGTTAATAATCAAGTTTTCACTTCTGCCGGCACTCCTGGAGTGCAACCCGTCTTTTTTTTTTTTAAATTTCGATTTACGTTATGACTTTGCTCGAATTCTTGATACCACTCATGCACTGTTTACATACAATGTTCTTAAACCAAAAATTACAATAATCGGTTATTATTTACAGGTTCCGTACCTCAATTATTTGGTTTTGGACGCTTTAATATAGTGGGGATTGAAAAGAAAAATAAATCTGGACATAATAGTTGAAAAATTTATAGGTAGAAAGTAATTTTAATTTTTATGAGGGTGGAGTCGCGGGCGGTAGCTAGTATATATATAATTACTGTAAAAAAAAAATAGTTGGGAGGTAATAAAATCTCTGTCACAACTACTTATTATTTGGAATCTTTTTAGAAATGAACAACTTCATTTCAGTTTATTAGAGAAAGTAAAAGTAATTTCTACAATTGAACGGTCAGAAAAAAACAATGAAAACCTTGATGAAATAAACACAGCCAAAGTAAGATTTGAAAAAAAAAATAGCGTCTTTAAACTAGAAAGTCTACTAACAAAGAATTTTGTGTACTGTCTAAAAGTCCAATCTTATAAAAAAATCTACTCCATTCGGGCAAAAAGCCTTTAATTCAGGCAAGATGCTGATGACGGTCCAAAGTATAATGGCCATAGAGAACTTTGTTTGGTGTAAGTAAGACATAAATTATAATACTTTGAGGCTTCGTGATGAGTTTCTTGGCCTCTGAATTAACCTTTTTTTCTGCTTATAGAGTGTTATGAAGTTTTTTTTTGTGGTTAGAAAGAAAGAGTACTGTTATTTGTAAACAATTGTGAGGATTTATAAAGTGTCGTATTAATTAAAAGTAAGGCAATATACTTTTTTTAATATTGTTAAGATCGCGTTTGACTACTATTTTAATTAATGGCAAGTGACGATGTGGTCGACGATGAACCATGCTCGCTTAGAATTAACTTATTCACTTTTGACTTAAATACTTTAGATTGTGGTTTAAAAAAAAAGGCTTCGGCAGGGAATTCCACTCCAGTGTATGCAGTTGTATGCACAATGAATGTGTTTCCAAAACGTATTGGACGTAGGGGTGGTATATCCATCATGTAAATTAACCTTTTGAATGTCTTAAGTTACACAGTTCGACATAAGCCATTGTCTTTCTATTGTGTCTCTAATTACGGCATTCGAAGAGTTAATTTTACCGCGAGATTTTTGCAAACCTATCATTAATTTCGAGAAAGAAAAATTCTTCAAATCTCTCAAAACGGCTATAACGACCTTTTCTATTTGCAGGATTTACTAAATTTTAAATATTTTGAAGCTCTCTCGAGTACAAAAATTTTCATATGTATACGACGGTTTGATAGTCACTTATCAATTTCAAAATCAACAATGTGCTTTAAAATATTGGTGCTTAAAATATCTTGTTTTAACTGAAACTGTTTTTTTTTTCACTGGCATACCTATTTTATTTTCAACTAACAATAGAGATATTAAAAGCAGAAGATCAGGTGACGGTTTTTATTGGATTTATTGATATTCTCGTAAAGTTGAATTTTACACATTGTCTCAAAGTCGCATCGATGTTATTACAAACCACGAAAAAGAGTTAATTAGAAATTTAATCATGGGAACTAGGTACGCCTTGGTAAAACGTGAAAGTCCTAACAAGTATCAAGGCTTAAAAACTTAGTTCTTATTTCTTTTTAAAGTCTGTTATTCATGGAAACGTGTGAAGTACACAGGCACGTTTTGGGCGTGACCTGCTTTCATAAGCACTGAACATTTCTGAGATACGGTTATTTTATTCTAATGACGTGACAACGTAGTGCTGTCTCCGTGGGTCCTAATGTGTTTGCAAATTGTTATAGAATTTCCTACAAATGGCAGGGCCGGTACGTTTTGGAATGTTGGCATTAAAATAAAAATAAGCATAGCATAGTACAGCTCTACACTCGAAGATATCTAATAGACGACTAAGTTTACCTGGGACAGACAGTCTAGTTGGGTAGGTTTAACTTCGAGTAAGAGATCAATCGTCGAATCCGACTCGGCTGAGTAGCATTCGGGGAGCTGCGCAGTATCTTTTCGTCCAACATACCACAGTGTCTTCAGACGAAAGTCTATGACGGGTGCGTGTTGCCAGTGATGACATATGGATCCGTAACTTGGCCGCTTACAATGGGCGTCATCAGAAAATTTAAAGTCACCCAAAGGGCAATGGAAAGGGCTATGCTCGAAGTTTCCTAGCGTGATCGAATCAGGAATGAGGATATCTGCAGAAGAACCAAGGTTACTGCCATAGCAGGAAGAATCGCCAAACTTAAGTGGCAATGAGCAGGGCACATTGCTCGCAGAACAGATGACCGTTGGGGCCGAAAGGTTCTGGAATAGCGACCACGTACTGGAAGACGTAGCGTTGGCAGGCCTCCAACAAGGTGGACCGATGACCTGGTAAGGGTTGCGGGAATCCGATGGATGCGAGGCGCACAGGACCGTTCATTGTGGCGACACTTGGGGAGGTCTATGCCCAACAGTGGATGTCTTTTGGCTGAAATGATGGTGATGATAGCACAGTATTACCAGCCTTATAAGGCTACCACTGCTGGGACTCTGGTCTCCTCTCTTGGAGACCAGATGCGAGTTCAGTGCAGGATACAGCACACCGCTACAGCTTTTAGTGGTTTTAGTGTCCTGTGCATCTTGCATCTATCAAATCTCTGCGTATTTTTTTTTTACAATTAATAAAATTTATTGGAGTCGGTTTAATTTTTTTTGTTTAATATGTTTTTTCACTTTTTATTTATGGTTCCACCACTAAAAAGTACCACTCAGCCAAACTTAAATACCTTATAGCCAGAGGGTATCTCATAATGATTCCAATAATTCCAAACACGGTTAGATTACATTAATTTACCTTCCGGCTGACTCACCAGATCAGTTCGATATACCCCTTACCCAAGCCATTTTACTTGTTACGTCAATTCTGCTGTGAGCATGAGGAGTTCTGTTCCATATCTTCGAAGTTCATGATCAGATCATAACAATATTTTTATGGGACCTACTTGGAAGCATAACCTTTCAATAAAAATAAAATGAAATCGGTCCACAAGTGGCCGAGATATCGGTGAACATACATAAAAAAAAAACATACATTCAGCCGAACATAGAACCTCCTCCTTTTCGAAGTCGGTTCAAAACTGGACCGGATTAAAAAAAAAACACGGATTAAATGTCACTCAGAGATAACACTGAGTGACATAGAGACGTAGGCAAAGCCGCTGGGCGAAACTACTCAATAATATAAAAAAAGTACTTTTCTAGTTCACCCTCTGGAACGCTAAGCGACCCTTTTCCGTGTGGCGGCCAAATAATTACGCTAGCCGTAATTTGGCCGCGGGCCAACTCCGTATCATAGAGTAGATATGAGTTACTGATATAATATGTTGTACCTATATGTTAGGCCACGTGCCGCATTACGAATATTTTGGTTTACGATGCCCATTGAAGCTGTTAGTATAAATAAGGAATGTTTTTCATAATATTCCGGGTTTTCGTAAATACATGGGATGTGTGTTATGTTTGCTACCATCGGTTGTTTGTTTCAGAACAATAAACAAAACAAAATGCTTGTCAACTGCAGTGATTGGTTAACCAACAGCCAATCAAATTGCTTGCCTCTCTAGGAGAGCCCAGTGCTGGTTGGTGGATGTCATATGACTTCGAATTTCTGGTTCTAGGATATGCCGTTTCTTCACGATGTTTTCCTTCTCTGTTTTGAGAGCAGTGGTGATGAAATAAATAACACAAAGTAATGCGACTGGCTGGGTTTGAACCCGCCACCTATAGCTTGTCAGTCGGGGCCGTTACCACTCGGCCACCCACGCTTAAATTAGGTTAATTATAGTTCGTTAATTCTCTGCCGATACTGTGTTTCCTGATAGCTACAACATGGACACCTTTAAGTCAAGAGTGATAGGTTAATTCTTGGCAAACGCGCTCCATCGTCTACCATATCTTTGTTTTCCGTCACTTGAAATAATGGTCAAGCGCATGCAGCAACAAACAATAAATAAGTAAATATATACTTTTCATTTTGTTTTCGTTGTGAAAAAAGTTTTCTCCTACTGGTGCGAGAGGAAAGTGTTAGACTTTTACTGACTAAAACCTACCTGTGTTCCGATAGTGGCCCTTTCCTTACCATTGCTGCGGTAACTCTTTTGAATAGTTCCACAGAAACAGCAATAGCACAATAGTTTTAATTAGTTATTAGGGGTGGATACTCAGAGTACTGGAGTTCTTTGGCCACATTGACAGGAAAAATGGCCACATCCTTGAACAGCTCATAATAACTGGCATGATTGATGGCAAACGACCAAGAGACCGCAGCCCAAAAAGATGGGCAGATCAGGTTCGCTCCACACTGGACACCCAATTGCGCGTCGCACTTCATGACGCTAAGAACCGTCACAGATGGCGAGATACGATGGTATCTATGATGAATAAGAAGATCCAGCGGGAACTTCACGACCCTCATTAATGAGGAATACGACTCGAAGAGAAAACCAAGCCGGTGAAGAAAGTAAGTGATTTTAGTAGGCTTACATTACTCTTTCTGTTAACATTTGGAACGTTATTTATTTAATTCTGTTAGGTATTTTCCCGTTTTACAAATATCATGGAAGCGGGTATCTGCCAGCGGGTTAAGAGAATCGGGTAATAAGGGTTTCTAAACATAATTTGTAGAACTGTTTAACAAACCATTTCTGATACCCTATTAGGGCAAGACCCTGAATTTTGTTCACGTCTAAATTGACTTCTGTCTTTTTCTGATGAAGATCAAGTGTGTTATGTTTTTAGCCAAGTGCTTAGATGAGGATTATTATGGTAAGGGCATGTGATGGGGGATGAACAGTATATTTAAAATAAATATTGTCAGATGAAGAGAAAGAGGAAGGCCAAAGAAAAAATGGAAAGATAGTGTGAGAAGAAAGTTTATATGTAGGTAGCTAGGTAAAAAATTTAAGAAGAAAACGCAATGTACCGATTCTAAGGTGTTCTTTAGAATCAGTACATTGCGTTTCCTTGAAGCAAGAGTCAAAACGATAATGATTTAATCGAGACTAAGAGTTGAGAGTGAGAGCAGGCTGAGAGTTGCACAGAGAATAATGAAGCGTTCTATGCTATGAGTATATGACTACTAGATCGAGATTCAATGACATTCGAAGGTCTTCGATATCGGAGAACGACTTAAAGAACTCAAATGGAGTTGTGTGGGAAAAATGACAAGGCACAGTGACGATAGAACGGGGTATTCGTTGACATCAATCCATAAACAAATATTTTTCTGTTTCTAAATATCATGGAAGCGGGTATTTGCTGGCGGGTTAAGGGGACGCAAGCAGCGACATGGGCAGACGATATTTTTACCATCGTAGTTAAAACCTAAATGAAGTGTGTACAAAAACGTGAAGATTGGTACAACAAAAAAGAGGCTTAATTACGTACGACAATAGGCGAAGTAGGGTTGCGGATGATAATGATGATGACGAAAGTTTAGCAGTGAAATGCGATACAGTTAAATAAATAATATTTGTTAAATACCAATTTCACAATATTAAATTCCGTTTACAGGAAACTCATCAATGGTTTAATACCACAAACGAAACATCCAAAGTATTTGACGATATTAACATGGCAAATTCAAACATGTACCAGAAAGCATAGTTTATGCTAAATATTTGTACCAAATGTCCGTTGTATGCTTAAAAGCAAATGCATGTTTAAATTCATGTGCCATTATTGTGAAATCTCTTGTGAATATGTACCAATCCATCATATTGCATGTTTGTATTGACAGAAATCTATTTTATATGGAATGATCGAAAGCATAAAATAGGGTAATTATTTGAAGTTTGAAAGAATCATAGACATATTTTTTATAAAGGACACAGATTGAACAGAAATATCCATTCACTATCTCTGATAGAGTTATTTCAATTTAACAAGATCTAAAGATCAAAGTTTTTTTATTTATTTAATTATTGATAGAACTAGAAGTAGATTCACACGACGTTAAGGAAAGAGATAAAAATAAACTTTCTATTGATATGAACAAAAACAAATTTGCCAAGTTACGTGCAGTAACTCCTTAGCTGCACACATAATTCTCTTTGGCAATCTGTTTCCTAATAGCTTCAACCTAGAGGTCATAAAAAGAAAAGTGAATAGGTTACTTCTAGGCAAATGTCCTCCATCGTCGACCACATTATCTCTTACCATCTGCTGATATAGTAATCAAACGCGAGCCTATCAATAATGAAATGTTTTTGTCTAACAGGATCCATATCGAAATCGCACGAAGGGGTCGCGGCTGACAAAGAAGGAGATGGCGGGACGACTTGGATGTCTTCCTTGGGAATTGGAAAGAAGTGGCTCAAAATCGGGAACATTGAAATGAGTGGAGAGAGGCCTTTTCCCAGCAGTGGGACAGTATGGGCTAGATATAATAATATGGATCCATATCATTGGAACCAAAACATGTCACTGCAGCTCACGACAATCCACAAAAAAACTCTTATTCCACAACAAAAACTACAAATAAAATACTAATCCAATTAAAACTGCAAAGAACACGGCTTCAGGGACGAAACAAATGAAAACCCAAGATGATCTTGTTTATGTGGTGGTGTCGGAATTAAGCCTGTATATCGAATTGGGAATTCTACCGTACATAATCAAATTCGACTAACCACTGGAAATCCAATAAAAGCCCAACATATTATTAAATAGGAGCAGTATTTATATTAGCGTAGGGTACGGAGTTCTGATGGGCTTAATTTTCACGACAAATTTATTATATGGGTGCTAATTGCATGACTTTTCGATATTGAATTCAGCAAGAATCATTCGTATTAAGCTTAGATGACATCTAGGACCAACGTATCCAAGGACCAGTTTTTAGAGATACGCTCTTAAATCATCACTTTTCAGATGTTTTATATTGTTTATTAATAAAAGAACATATTATTGAATTGGAGAAAAGGTCACACATTTCCTAAGAACTCTTTCCTACTCTCTCAAGAATAATTTCTTAACTCCTCTATATATCTTTAAAAATACATATATAGGTACTGTAATAAGTACCTCTAAAAAAAAAATATCGTGGTTCAACTATTATCGTGGTAACACGAATGTTATTAAACAAATTAGACGACACAATGTAAGTTTTAATGAGAATGTGGATTACGTATATTCGTTTAAGTCTGATTTACAAAAGAGAAGGAAATGGGGATTGGTAGCGTTAAGCCATTGATCTTGTCGTGACATAAGAAGTAACAAATTAGTTATTAAAACCAAAAAACCTTTTGAAACCTTGGGCCCCTTGGCCCAACAGTATAATGATTCTGGTACTACTAGGAAGCACACTATCTTGTGTTTATTAACTAGGTACTAGCTTTTGCGTACTTAAAATATAGCCTATTTCACTCAGGAATAAAGCAGCTTTCTATCGGTGAAAAAATTTCAGTAATCGGACCAGTACTTCCAGAGATTATCTCCTACAAACAAAAAAATAAAAAAACAAACTTTACCTCTTTATTATATTAGTGTAGATTTTTTTGTTGTTGTTTATATCACTAATATGTTGTTCATAGGAGGGGTTTGCCATAATCACCATGCTTGGCAGGCGGGTTGGTGATCGCAGTGTATGTAATATGGTCGATGAGGACGAAAGGTTCTGGCATTCGCGTACCGGAAGACGCAGCGTTGAAAAGCCTGGTCAGGGTCACGGGAATCCAATAGATATGTGACGCACAGGACTGATCGTTGTGGCGACGCTTGGGGGAGGCCTATATCCAGCAGTGGACGTCTTTCGGCTGATATGATGATGATGATGCTCACTAATATTATAAAGCAGAAATTTTGTGTGAGTGTGTGTGCGTTTGTTACTTCTTAACGCTCGTTCGGCTTAACTGATTTCGATAAAACTTGGTACAAAGGTAGACTATATGATCTGGAATAGCACATAGATTACTTTTATTCCGGGAGTATGTTACCTTGGGATAATTTTCTATTATCACGCAGGCGAAGCCACTGGTAGCAGTTAGTAACTTATATTTTTGTTTGTTTTCGTTTTTACCATCAAAGTTGTTTGTACGAAACAAGCATATTTTTATCTCTTTCTTTCCTGTTCTTTATGTGGGCTGATAGTAACCACTAGACAAAACTTACGTCATAAAACAATGTACACCAGCAACTACTACAAAGGCCAATTTTGATGGCGGACAACTGAATGTTTATGTCTGAATTTTACAAGAAAAAACAAATTTGGGTAGAACATTTAATATATTTTAATTTATTTTACTTATTATCCCGCCGGAGTCTGTGTTTACTGATAGCTATAACCTAGGGGTCTTTAAGTCAAGAGTGAATAGATTGCTTCTAGGCAAGCGTGCTCCATCGTCGGCCACATCATTGCTTACCATCAGGTGAGATTGTGGTCAAACACGAGCCTATCCTTTATTTAAAAAAATATATATATATATATATATATTACCTATATCTAGCCTATACTGTCCCAATGCTGGGCAAAAGCCTCCCTCCATTCCTTCAATTGTTCCCAGCTTTGAGCCACTTCTAGCCAATTCCTAAAGAAGGCATCTTAGTCGTCCCAACATTTCCTTAATTCATTTTTTAAATTAGTTTTAATGTAATTTATTTTTTTTATTTTATATGAGCACCACTTTTTTTATTTAATTTTAAGTGACAAATTCACCATTACATTTTACTTTATATGTAATTTTCTTTTACATAATTTTAAACCAATAAATGAGCCGTTGGTATGTCAATATAATAGAAATAAATATGTAATAGATTTATATATGTAGGGTGACTGGCAATTAGTGTGCGATACTTAAACACGTGATTATGCTCATGATAACAAATAATTTTTATTTTGGGAGCAAAGCCGAAATAAAAAAATATCAGCTGTTCAGTACATTAGGCAAACATAAATGTACTGAGCAGCTGATTTTTTTTCGCGATTTCAGGTTTGTTCCCATAGTAAAAGTTGTTGGTTATCATGAGCACAATCACGTGTTCAAGTATCGTACACTAATTATGAACTTAGTTAAAAGTGGTCCTTAAAAATATCTCTGCTAGTTAATATATTTACAGTGTAGTAAGGTCTGGAGGGCGTCCAATAATTTATTGTAAGTGCGTCGTGGGTGAGGTCAATGCTCTACCCTCCCTCCAACTAAAGATTTTCTCTATTGAGCACAAATGCTGAGGCAAATCTTCTACTGTCATGTAATTGATAACATTATGGGTTGAAAGAAACGAAATTGAGTTATTTTCTTATATTGTTCACATTGTTATAGACGAAATTTGATTTGAAGCCAAGACTTTTGAGAATTTGCTTCATATGATTTGTAGTTTTTTGTATCGCAACCAAAATAATTTACATGAGGAATTGCATGACTTCATTTTCGTCATACCATCAGACAACTTGACGTATGGCAAGATACCCTTATTACCCTTACATTGTTAACACCTTTACGAATTAAGCATTTTGCCTCGTCGTTTATATCACGTACGTACATTAAATGACTGGAACGATTTGTCTGCTGCAATCTTCCCGTACAATTATAATTTAGGTGTCATAAAGGATATTGTGAATAGGCTTTAAATAAACTAAATCACCTGTAGCGTCTATCTATGACGTCCCATAAGAACTAATCCTGCATCGCGCAATTAATGTCCTCCGCGCGATTTGAACATATAGAACAGCCTGGAAATCATCTATCAGCCAGTTGCCCACCAGATATAACACCCGCCTGGTCGGATCGGAGGATCCTCCCTTTTCAACGAAGGTTTGCGGGACTTTACACTCTGTTCCGCTTACCTCCAAACACCATTAACGATTGGATCCCTGCTTACCATTGGGTAGAATTGCAGTCAAGCACAAGCTTAAATTATTAAAAAAAAAGGAAAATGACCAAGGGACCTTGAAAAGAAAGAAAAGTTCCAAATACAAATTCTCCAATTTTGTTTCACTCAAAACAGGATCAGTAGTTGTACATATAAAGTCCAGACCATAAGGACCAAAGAGTTTATAAAAAGACCAGAAAAATACAACGCTCTGTATGCGAAGCGGACAGCAACATTAGACTGTTGTGTGCTACTTTATATGCGCCGAGGGCTTAACCGATTTCCAATTCAGGAGTTCAGATTAGAATATATAAACTAAGTTCTGGCACGCTCGGTTTAACTTCTATTTTACTTTGAACTGGGTTACCACTGTCATCGTTGCTATGCGGTCATCTTAAATGCTTCTTTATCCTTGTGCATGGGTTTTTATCACTTACTTTCTTATGTTTTCATACCTCTGTAACCCCTTGGGGTTAGTCTCCTAATCTCCCAATGTTAATTTATAAGTTGTCTTGAAAATAAGTGAACTGGAAAATTTTCGTTACCTTTTTTTGGAACCAAATAAAATAAAATAACAATAATAAATGATAATGATAATGTCCTATATCTTTGTTTTCCATATGTCTCATTAGTTTCCCACCAATCGGGGTTTGTCTTTGGGCGCAATAGTATGACGCGTGGGTACAGGGTTATTTTACTGGTTGGTAACACATTCCATGAAAAGTGTCTATGGGGTCTGGGTGGATTCGGTCCCTCGTATGCCGTTCAAATGTCCACAAACTTAGGGTTCTAAGGTATATTTGAAAAAATAAAAACCTAAAAACAACTATTATTATAGAGTTTCATTCATTAAATCCCAAACGAACACTCACATTTCATTGTCTTTCTATTGTGTCTCTCGGTATTCGAAGGGTTACACAAAGTAAATTGTCAAATAGACTTAAGAGTACTCCAATCCTAAGTTTATTTAATTTGATCTGATAATATAATACAGAACATTTTTCAGAAGAAAATAAAATAGCAAAGATAACGCTTCAAACCACAGTCAAGGTGAAAAGGCCATTGACAAAGATGATAGACAAGTAGCACAAGTATACAAAGGTCACATAAACCCTTATCCTTGACCAATGAACCCTGAAGTTCATTTATACGGAAACAAGAATTTCTGTGTAACAACCCTCAATGCTGAGGACAAGACGGCGGCGAGACGAAACCCGTAAACCCTCGAAACAATAAACCCGACATAACATCAAGTTTATTTCAACTAATCCAATTGTAGACACTTTAAAATTTCTTGGAAAATTCTAAGAGGTCGTTGACATAGAGATGAATTTTGTAGACAGTGACAATGTCAAGCTAGCATTCAGTTTCAGAATTGAAATTATCCTAGAATGTTATAGGTAAATTTTCAATTGCACCTTTTTTGAAGGTGGACCTAGAGGTTGTATAAGACTTGACTAAAACCGACCTGTTTCCTTCTGTAATAACCCTTTGCGTTCCAGGGCCACAGTAACTCTTTCAAATGTTTCCACGACTCTGACGAGCATCGATCTATTGGACCCCTACGAGCGGTTTTGCTGACATTTCTTTGAGGCGCACGTGGAATCATAGTGTTGCATGTGCGCCTAGCTACCGATTACTCATTGTCCGCAAACCTGCCACTCACTCCATGACTTCCGCAATCCTGCATGTCTATAGTTCGGCCGCCTGGTGCAACCCCCTCCCCTTGCGTCAGCACCAGCACTAGGGCGATTGCAATGCAGAACCCATTCGTAACCCATGATACAGGTATGGCAACAGTATCGATCCCTGCGGGACGCCACATGCTATCTCTCACCGGTTCTACTCTTCCTGGTGACGGCATGGGGTAGATGACAGCCCTATCCGTCTGATATAAGTTAGTCAGCATCCGGTTATATTGGAGCGATTTTCTAATGCAACGCCAGGGTAGGGTAACTCTAGGTATTAAGTGCATTGGCGATGTCAAAAGACACCTACAAGACAGCCTTATTCTGGGAAACTGCGTCCCCTGAGGTGAGGGTTTGTGTGCGCATGATAGCGTCCACCGTGGAGTTCATTAGCGCCTTAACTATTTCGGTCGGTTGAGTAAGTTATGAAAAAAAGAGTCAACGTTAATTTGCATTGCTTTTGTTGAGTCAGTGAAGGAAACCGGCCGGTTTTGGCCTGAAGTCCTACAACATTCAGATTATTACAAATTAAAAGTTTATTTTTTCTAGTTTTTATGAATGTGACTAACGCCCACGTAAAACTCTGTGAACTGAAGAAAGACATTTTTCTTATTATATTTAACTGGTTCATCTTCTATACCGATTATATGAAATACCTATTTTTTTCTAACTGTAGGAGAGACCTGTACAAAACCGTATACCGGAGTAAAACCGTGCATCGTGTCTATTCTTGTCAATAGTTTAAAGTTCCCGCGCGCAAACTGCTCATCGGTGTCGACCAATCGGAGCTATTTGTCTACAAACACTGGTCGCTGAAGGCATGCGCATTATCAAAATAATCGATTTTATTGTTTTTCGGCGTTCTTGATCTCTTATTTTTGTGAAGATTCAATCAATAATAGTGAAAGTTACGTTTGTAACAGGTAAGTGTGTAATCAATCAACTATGTTAAAGTGTTGTGTATTAACTCGTAATTAACAAATATTTGAGTAGGTAAACTCAGTTTACGTATGTAGTTGTGAGTGATATATTTAAACATTGAGTCTTGGGTCAAAACCGTACGGGGCAAAACCGACCACTATACGATTTTGCCTCGCATGAATGAATATAAACTTACCTACTTGTTTATTTTTATTTTAGGTGAAGTTAAAATACCTACTTCTAGACAAGAATGGGATCCGGATAACATGAAAAAAGCCAAAATCAACATTACAAGATCGAGTAAAATGATTTAGACAGAACAATGACTAGGAGCGTTCCACACCCAAAGTCTTGGGACGATTTAAATTGATTTTTTCGGCTTCCCAAGAACAGTCTAGTTGAGCAGAGCATGTCTTGATCACAGAAAAACTACTATTTGGTATTTTTGGGGCAATATCAATAATATACGGTTTTACCCATGTGTCGGGGTAAAACCGTAATTAGAAGATGTTTAATTTTTTTGGTTTTTATTGTTTAATGATTTTAATTATTCCAAATATTTTCAATGATTATGTTCCTTATGAAACTGACTGAGTGTTGAGAACATAAATAAGTGTTTTGAGATGAGAGACCTACAGCCCTACACCCTTAGCTATACGATTTTGACCCTGTCTCCCCTACATCGAATGTTGAATGAAATATTAAAATATATGTTTTGGGAAGTATAAGAAGAATAAGAAATTATGAATAAATTGTAAAGAGACGTTAAAAGTTTTCGTTCGCTTACAGGTCGAACTGTCCTTACAAAGTTGCCAGTCTCCTTTGTCCTAGAAATCGAGTTATTAGATTGATTATTATGCCATATTTGCATAGTTACCTGGTGAACTTAAAATTCAATTAAATAGCCTAGGTAAATAAGAACTTACTTTGAATTTGCCTTATACAATGAATCCACGCAAGCAGTACAAATTTTAATAATAAATTTCTTTCACGTCACTTACAACAATAACTCGAGAAAAGATTTCCAAAAACACGCCATCAATGAAATCTTTCAGCTTATGTAATTGCTTACACTCGAAAAACATCTTAGAAAATAAAAGGGATTTCAGACCTCAAACAAGGCTTTGTGTCAGACGAAGTAGACGCGAGATCATAGATACAACATACTCCAATTACTGAGGTCCTATTATCCGCAGCACTGATTAACTTGCCATCGGAAGACTTGTTTGAACTGGTGAACGTGCCGGCAACACTAATGAAGGCTGAGTCTAGATTCTTTGGTACGCCGAAGATAAACATCCATTGACTTTATCTTGAAAATATTGGAAGAAACTTCGAGATTTTTATAATCGAGAATTAAAAAGAATTCGAGGGTTGATGTTATTTAGAAAATTTTTAATGCAATTTTTAATTCTTATGTAGTATCTATGATAAACTAGCTTCTACTAGCGGCTTCGCCCGCGTGAAAGACGATTTCACAATACAAATTTTTGACCCAATTTCATCCGCTTAGGGTGTGAATTTCGAAAAATTCTCTTTTAGTGCCCGCCTACGTCATAAAAAAAACCTGGTGCGAAAGTTCATTTTCCTAATTTTTGGCTGTATGTTGATGTGTCATTCAGTAATTTTTTCCTTCTAAATAGAATAATTTTATACATGTGCTAAAAACAAATCATGGAATACCAAGAATTCTTAAATCAAAATTTCGAAATTGAATTCGCATCAAATGTTTCACTTAACCGATTTCAAACTTTGAAAATGGAACTCCAAACTTGTGTCCGCGGGGAGAGATGTCGTTGCACGTCGCGCGTCGCCGAGAGAAAATGGCGTCCAACATGGCTGCGACGTGAAACGTCCGACATGTCGCCCGCTTGACAGCCACTGGGGATATTGCAACAGCAAACAGGATAGCCTACATGTTGATACTGATATTTCTATTAAAAAAATGTTAACATCCGACGCCGTCGGTTATAAATAGAATGCTTCCTTCTGATGTAAAAACCAGACAATGGTACATAAAGACAATGATAAAACTGAATCGTCTGCAGTCACGAAACTTGAAAGCGTTTTACCCAGACCAAACAGATGCCTCTCCTGGGATGTAAGGAAAATGGCTTGGAAGCATTGGCAAACCAAAGTGCGGATTGATAGCAATCTTTTTTAGATTTCTGCAAAAATTGGACGTCGATTTGTTTGGCTTTTGCTACACAATAAAAAAGTATATTTAAAAAATGGTGAAATATTTCTTGTACAGATGTTGAACATTCTTTTGAAATTGAGTTTTGATTATTAAAATTGGACTAAATATTATTTTAAAACAACTTTGATTGTATATTTTAATTTGAATTACTCGTTGCGGCTTTCGATCACTCACTTATTTTACTAAAACAATCAAGTTTTCAATTTATTCCTTCTTGATTGAGGTATAGAATTATAAAGAAACAAGTGGCCTATTTCGGAATGGCTGAAACTTTATATTTTGTTGATGAAAATTACCCACGGAGCCTTTGATCAATGAATTTTTATGCCGTCAAAAAGCCTGTGAAATCTAAATACCGTGAATTCCGAAACAGAACTGAAAACAGATTTTTTTTGCCCGATATTCAATAACAGTGACATTTCATTGAAAAAGCATACATGTAAAATTACATAGAACATAGATATGTATAATTTATGTGTCAACAAAAACTACTCATAATATTTATTACTGTGAATTAAATCCGTAATTTTCATTTAATGTTTATTTTATACTGCCATATTTTTTTTTTTTTTTCAAATAATTTTTATTTTTAAATAATATGTTTTACAAATTATTGACTATCCGCATGTCTTGGTGTAATTTGTAAGTGCAGGGAGTAAATGAATAAAATTAATTTCAAATTTAAAACTATAATGTAAGTTCATATTATCTGCAGCTCAAATTGGCAACAAAACAAAAATAATGAGGACCAATCAAATAACTAGACGGGAGATTAGACAAAGACTAGATACTATATAAAGAAACTGACGGTAAAGCACACATAACCCTGACACAAATCGAAGGAAAACAAGACGCTTGATAAAATTATTAGGACATAAATCCTGTCAACCAATCGGAAATCAACAATGGAATCGTAAGCAAAGGTTCCCTTGCGAGTTGCGACGCGCCCACCCTGACAGCAGGAATTTGGACCGTAGCCAGATCTACCCTTAAATGTTTCGTGACAGAACCAAGTTTTGGGAAAAGGCAGCGAAACTTGGCGGAAAAGCCTTGAGTAAGAGTTAATGGACGTACAAATGTAAACAAGTAACGTTGGAACTTGTTTATCGAGATTTTTCAGGTAATTTGCACTTTTAAGTGGGATTTCTTGCTTTATGTTTTTTTGGTCTGTCTAAATGTAGTAATTACTTTAATTTCTTTTCTTATCAGCTAGATTTATTTTGTTGTCTTTAAAGATTTTTGTTTCATTAAAAAATATTTTACACGTGCTACCATCCATAATTTACTCTGTCAACGTAATCAGAAATTCATAATTTGAGATTCATATTTCATTCCATGATTAATTGTGGAGACGTACCTTTAAATGGTGGCATATACTTGTGTGGTGCTTATTGATGAACACATTATGAAATAAAATAAAATTGCAAACGTCTTATTCATTAAAAAAGTTAAAATTCGAGGTTAGGTCGCGTGAGTTAGTAAACTCGATATCAGGTATTTTATTTTAAAATAATTATTAGTTTAAGTACAGAGTATTTTAGGTCCTATCATAAATGTTTAAAGCATCTATTTTAAATCTAAAACAATACTATTTTACAAAGAAATTACTAGCAAATTTTCTATAAAAATTAGAGACATTTTTATTAAATCTGCAGATTAGAAGCGGTTAATCAGCGGATTTCTCTAATGTTAAGAGCAATCTACTAAGCGTTTGTTGTTAGGTTTTAAAGCAAAGCTTTGCCTTTAATACTATTAATTATTTTTTTAAAACAAATGAAATTACTCTCGTGACTGATGTGGTTTATTTTCTACTTTAACATAAATGAGTTACAGTCTACAGTTTAAAAAAATCTACAATGACTAATGTTTTTTTTAAAATAAATAGCTATATCACAATGTTTACTACAGTAACATTTCTAAAATCGACGAATAAATGAAATAACACGCCCAGAAAGCAACTGCCAAAAATTTTTTGTATTATTATTGAAAGTCGACGAATAAACATGAGCAATCACAAAGAAAGTACCTATCTTATAAAACATTTTTTTTTGCGATAGATGCCAATCTTGACAGCTGGCAAGCGAAACTCTTTGCGAAAACTAATGTTGCAAAAGTGTAACAACGATAACAGAGGGGCAGCTTGTGTAAAACTTGTACAAATGTCTCGAAGAATTGCCAATATATAAAATGTTTTTCAAGTCATGTACACGATGTGCCAGTCAGCACTTTAGATTTTGTCAAGGGTGGCAGAAAATTGTTAAACAACTGTGAAATATTTTAAGGGGCGATGAACTTTTATTATTGAAGTAATAAGAAAAAAATTATAAATTATTGGTATCCGTAGATTTTTGTTTTTACAGCCTTTGTCCTATAAAATTTAGTTTTTCAATTTAGATCATAACACCCTTTTGGATATTTTTCACTATTTTTATTGCTGATTCAACTAGATATGTACAATTCTAAGAACTTCTTGCGTTTTTTCTTTTGTTTTTGTTTCGACTTTAGCAAAAAGTAATTCTTGCTTGCTTTTAGTGGAATTGACATTAAAATTGTGAGAGTTCTTATCGAAATGTTTGCCATTAGCTAGACTATTATCAATTCCATTTCTTTTATTAGCAGTCTTTCTTGCTAATAAACTATCATTGTTGACATTATTGAACTCATTAATTTCAATTTAAAATTAATGATTTTCTTTGATTTTATTGCGTACATTTTTTCTTAAAATGTGATGAAGAGCAATATTTCAAAATTAAATTGAAATTTGTCGATATAAGACGAGAAATGTCGGAGCATCTGGCATCAGAAGCATGTTGACGTCTTTATTATTTGTGATCTCGTGTTGGAGCGAAAACTTTTAAGGGTGTGTTAGCGTTTCATGATCCTCATGTTACATTAAGTTATTTTGTACGACTGCTCGAAGTTCAGATAAGTTGAACATGGTGCTGATTGGCTTTAAAAAATTGTTGGAAATGTTTCTTTACATTCAAATATTTTTATGTAAAGCTTTTTAACATCTATTTAATATCTGTCTAATACTTTCGAATTTTTTTAAATTAAAATACAAAAAGTTTTTTTTGCTATTAAGTAAAATATACTCCTGTATCGCGGGTGCCTTTCACAAAAATGTCAACTCATATCTGCAGGCCATACAAATATTTGTGGGCAATGTTTCTTTACATTCCAATATTTTTATGTAACTCTTTTTAATATCAGAGAGCTTTTGTTTATGAACCGAAACATAGCTAAATAAATATTTAAAAACAAACTATACTTATATTTGTTCTGTGTGGTGATCGAATTTACACGCAGTGCAACCAATCGCTTTATTTTATTTATATATTACTACTTTGCCAACCGTGTTGTAAATCTACCTATTGATGAAGCTAGATGGAAGTTATATAGATATTTAAATATACCTAGTTAAGCTAACAAATTCTACCAAACTATCCAAACTTAACTAAGATAAACAAACATAATAAAATTGCTTTCAAAGAATTTGACCCAAATAAGAATCAGAAGTTTCTCTTACACATAGACGGTGTATATTTTGACATATCGTGTGGTAAACTATATAAGCGTTGACCTACTTGTGTCGGCTATATATCACTGTTAGTAGCTTTGAGTCCATTAACTGAAGCTTCGAACTAATTTGCGATAGCATACACTTGTTATAATGTTGCCTTCGATGAATTTATTTTTATTCATTAATATATTATAGTGTAGCATGACTATATTTATACTTTGTAAATTATGTTAACTTTTAATTTTAATTAAAATATTTTAAAGGATTTTTTTTTTTTAACGGTAGATCTCTAGAAATTGCTCCTGTATTTTTTGACATTGAATGAGATCCAAGATAGAATAAAATGTGATACATATTCGTAAGTTTTCACATAGTATTCAAATTTAAAAAAAAAAAACAAGACCTAACACCAGTTACTTCTATTTTACAAAAAGACTCTTTTGGAAGAAGGAACAAAAATTCTGAACAAGCGGAAACAAGTCGCAATATGTGACGCCAACTATTGGCTGTGTGCAACTGCTTGTAGTCAATATTGCGACGGTTAGAAAAAAAGATGGCGTCTGTGTCCCATAACTTTGTTGGGTCGTGTAAACAGAGACATTCATATTGCATCCGATAAAAGGTAACAGATTTTGACAGTTATTTTCAAAAATAGAACGTTCGATGACATTTCCATATTTTGTTTCCTTTTGTTCATAGAATTTCTTGAATTGAATTCGATTGTGAGAAAATTTAATTATGTTTTTGCATTGCTTTTCACATTTTCACAGAATTCTATATTTGAAATATATTTTGATTTGATTTACCTTTATGTTATCGTCTGGTTATCATTTCTATTCAACCACAGATAATTGAACATGAAATGTTATCGGAATTTATGAGTAGTTTTGTTATCAGATTTCCCGTAATATTTGATTTCACTCTTTCAGAAAATTTCACAGAAATCCGATAGTAGTACAGCTTTTATAAAATAACAATTCTGAAAACAAACTGAAATTGTTTATGCCTTTTGTAGTAGCTTTAGTGACTTTTTCCGAGAAAAGCTTCAATTTGAATGTGGAATCGAAGCGTTGTTTGTACCAGTATGGCAATATGAAAATGATGATATTTAAAACCATTTTTGAATTGATGAATCACTAAAAGATTTTCTAGAATTATACACGTTGGTTAAAATACAATACAATAACAAAAGTCTGCTGTTATTTACCACATATCTTCATCTACGAAGGCAACAATGGAAGCATTAGTGCTGCTAATCTAGCGATTGTAAGCTTTGGCTTCATCTGGTTTTTTCTAGAAAATCCGCCATCTTGCATTTCGTGGAAGAAAAAAAATCTCGATTTGAAAATCGAAAAACGTAATAGAAAAAAAAAGTTCTGACCAAAGATTAGAAACAAAAAAGGTTGAAAAGCAAGTTTAGACGTATTTTCTTTCACTCAGATTAGCCTAAGGCTTTCTAAACACAAATTACTTTTTGAAACCTTTAACTTACTCTCTGGTCTAAATGTGACTCGTTCTGAAATAATAAAATATTCTGTTAATCCTTTTGTTTTAGGGATTTATCACCCATTAAACGTTATAAATTCTAAGAGATCCTAAGCTCGTTTTAATACATTTTGAATATAAAGATCTAAGCTTTATTTATAGAGTAATTATTCAAAACAACTGATGGAATTCTCTTTGTGTAGTTAAGTGTCATTGTATAAGAATCTAGTGTACCCTAAAGTAGTTGGTACTTACAAAAATCTGTGACCCCAAGAGAGAAATACCAAAAAACATTCAATATGAATTTATTTCAAAATACAGACTCATTAAATTGTCATAGATCACTTTGTGTCCAAACTACTTTCACTAAAAGTCTCCAAAAGAAGCAATCTATGACAATATTTCTACGCTAGAACTAAGAAGGACATAAGTGGTTTCTCTGAAGCTACCATTAGGAAATTTTGAAGCTGTTAAGGAGCTTTTAAAGCTATCTTCGAGGCCACAGACACATGTCGTGTTCGAGACACGTTGAAAGCATGTGCACTTTCCTAGTTGCCCACTAGGGAAACTCGCTGGAGTGACACTAAGGAGAAGCACTTGTGTTTTCTAGTAGATAATGTTTTTCACTTACCTGTTTTTACCGGAGCGTACATGAAACAAAAGAATGTATCGATTAGTTTGATTGATTTCATATAACAATGATGTATAAGAGTTGCCGCACGCGGGCCATAGGCCACAACCACAAAATATTTCCTGTAGGTTTTTTTTTTTTCATTTTAAATGGACTCGCGGCACACGGTTGACGCCGGTGGCCGCCACATGCTACAAATTGCCACTGCTCGCTTCTTGTGGCCCAAACTGACCACTAAACACTGTCACACGCAACTGGCGGATTTAAAACTTTTTCGTTAGAGTCCATTATGATACTGCGCGTATGGGTTAAAAAAGTAGCAGTCACTGGTCAGAAGTGGCTGTCGCGTGCTTCAACTTCCTTTGTGGCCGCTTCTAGCTTCTCGTGGGGGTGTTTATGTCTGTGGCATGTGGTCTATATGCGGCGACACTACGGCTTACTGTTCACGGACGACACGACAGTACGTCGCTGTCGCTTCGACAAAGTTTCATAGTTTTGTATGTAAACTTCACGCAGGCGTACACCAAGCGTACAATGACGAATACGCGTCTATGAAGCTAACCGACCGTGTACAGCATGCCTAAGATAAATGCTCTTGCAGACTGCAGCGTCACGGCTGTGATGCGATAATAATTTTTCATAGAAATTGTTCCAAGTGTCAATGTCACATTGTCGGGTTGCGGTTAATAGACACTATTACCTACATAATTATAGGGCATGTACCATCTATTGCATCACATGCATCCTTTTTAGTTTTAAAACTGCACAATTGATATTTTTCCGGCCAAATTATTGAAAAGTAACCATTGCCTGCGGCTTCATTTGCGTAAAAAAAATATAAATAAAATAATAATAAAAAAAAAAATTTAAAAAAAATTATAGTAATAAATAATAATAATACATAGTTTATGTTTATGTCATTTTAATTTTGGTGTACAATAAAGTTTATTCTATTCTATTCTATAATCTATGTCGCTCAGGAATAAAGCAGCTTTCTAACAGTGAAAAAAAAATTAGCAATTCGACCAGTTCTTTCAGAGATTACCTCTTACAAATAAAAATAAAAAAATTTTACCTCTTTTATATATTAGTGTAGATGACACCATTTTACTTCGATCCCTTATTACCAGCTATCACATTTTATACCGAATGTATTTGATTTACACTTCAAACTTGGTTCTTTACTTTTTCGGGAAATCGAAACCGAAAGGGAAATCGTTGTACCAACCTTCCGAACAACGACTAAATCGACCAACTTTAAAACGAGAATCGGAAACAGAGTGAAAATTAAACAAAGCGGAAGTGAGGGCTCGAACATAATCGAAACATGGCCTGTACCAACATAACAATTATTTTCATTGCGTTCGAGAATCTTGTTCGGTCGGATGGCTGTGTTTTTTGCGGCGACGCGCCGATGTGGCGCCGGTTGCGACCCCCTTGTATCTACCCTTGGTGTGTGGTCAAAGGAAAGAACTGAACGGGAAAATTGATTTTTTTTAGTGAATCTGGTGGTGCCTTGTTCCTCTCTAAATAGTTTTTTGTTGATAATGTTAGGCTGATTTTTTTATACGAGTTATATAGGATTTTTTTTTTTCAAGCTTTTATAGTAGTAGTAGAAATGTGCATCCAAAATCAACTAAGCTTAATATTTACAGTCTGTTTAATCGCTGATTGTAAACCGCGCATCGGATTTTAATGCAGTTTTCATTTATGAAAAGAGCAATAAACGGGAACGGTTTGTATAGATATTAATTGTAGTCGAGCCTTTTTAACAAAGAAATATGAGCTTCCAACTCACTTTTCTGTACAATACAGCTGACCAAGCGGTTACACCCGCGTCGCTGGTTACTGCTAGGCTCCAATGTGTTGTGGCGTGATGCTAATAACCGATAACCTTCCTCGGCAAATGAGTTATTTAAGACTAAAAACTTTTTCAGTTCGAACCAGTAGTTCTTGAGATTAGCGCGTCCAAACATAGAAAATCCTCAGCTTTGTAAAATCAAAGGTATATGTATACGAGTTTCACGATAGTGAAAATAGATTTCTCTAGACTAACTTTGGATCCACATTTCATTCCCTTACAGGTGATTTTTGGAAAATCGTTTTTTTAAATTATCTCGATATACATCACTAGCTTTTGTCCGCGACTTCGCTCGCTCATATAGCCTATGTCACTCAAGAATAAAGTAGCTTTCTATCGGTGAAAAAATTTTAGCAATCGGACCAGTACTTCCAGAGATTACCTCCTAAATACAAAAAAAAACAAAAAACAATCTTTACCTCTTTATTATTTTAGTGTAGATAAATATAAGGAACCTCTGTGCAAGATTTCATCATTCTAATTCAAAGGGGCGTTGACGAGACAGTAGGTGAGTTAGAACTTTGCCTTTTATATAAAAGACAAAGGTATAGATAAAATCGCCGATCGCTTTTCCTTGTACCACTTCCAGAGTACTCTCCGAGCGAGGCTCGCTCGTGCCTCCCCGAATAAACACCCTGTTACCATGTAAATAGCGACTTTACGTACTACGTTGTACTTACTGAGGTTACGGCGACACATGCTAAATATCTCACAATTTTTCGCTACAGCACACACATCCTCTGATAGACTTCAAGTTTTTTTGTAAGAGTAAACGTTGTATGAAAAGTTATGATGTTTATTTTATATGTAGTAAAAAAATTATCATACCATTCTAGCGTGAAAAACGAGAGAGGTTTAAAACAAACTTGAATGCAGATAGCCTAGAGAGAGACCAGTGATTCTGCCAGATTGGTTGAAAGAGTTACAGTGGTCTTTGATCGTAAAGGTTAACTGAAGGAACACAGGTGGGTTTTAGTCAGTAAAAAATTGATACTCCTCGCTTTATCAAGAACATAGCATAGTATGAGCATAATCAGCTTTTTAATGTTCTCACTGCTGGGACTCATGCCTCCTCTCTAGGAGAGGGAATCGGCTGTAATCCACCACGCGGGCCCAGTGCGGGTCAGTGAATGTCACTTGTCTTCGAATTTTTGGTTCCAGGACATACCGGTTTCCTCACGATGTTTTCTTTCAACGTTTTGAGAGCAGTGGTAATGAAATAAATTACACAAAGTAATGCGCCTGGCTGGGTGTGAACCCACAACCTACAACTCGTAAGTCGAGGCCTTTACCACTCGGTCCCCCATCAAGAGCGGGAGCAGATATTTGATGATTTTCTCTCCTCAAGAAATAAGAAGGCGATTAGCAATTAATGAGTCAATACCTTTAAGAAACATGCAAGATTGATCTGTTTTCAGTGTTATTAGAAAATATATGTTCACGCAATAAGTCAAATTCTGAAAGTTTTTTAGTTTGCTATTTTAACGAAAAACAAATTATGACACGATGTTCCGTATTTCTGTGTAGATTAGTTCAACATAAAAAGTCACCACCCTTGTTTAAATGCCTCTGGCAGTAGATTACTCTGTGCAAACGCTTAAGCATAAAGTCTTTCAACTAGCTCAAGGCTTCTAAAGGAGGAGGAAAAATATTAGCAGGGTTGCCAAGCCCTCTTAGTGACACATATTGAGTTATTTGTGACCCCCGTAGGGTTGGCACTCCATTCGTTGTTTATGCAGACAGTGTACCAACACAAAATAAATAAGTATAGAAGTCAATCTCATGTATGTACTTTTTTTTTTTTTTTTTTTTTTTTTCGATGGGAAAAATCATCTTATGACAACCCCCGCTCTTGGGCGGAGCGGGAGATAGTGTCAGACTCTTACTGACTAAAAAACCCATCCCGTTCCTTCAAGCCTTCATACCGGGGCTCGAGCGCCCTTTCGGATTACCCTGGCCCCAGTAGGCTTCGACCCGGCTGGGCCCCTGCTGTTGCTGACAACTCCTTGAGGCGCGCGGGAACAGCGCGCGCCGTCGACGACTTGGGCTTGGTCCGGACGGTTACCGGACGGCCGGACAGCGAGCTACCCATTGCTCACTGTCCGCAAGCCCGCGCCTACGGTGGCTGGAAATCGGGATCGGAATCCCGGCGGCGGCGGCGAGAGCGCCGTTGCCTGATGCGGTCGGCCTCCTCCTTTGCGAGCATTACTGCTTCGCAGAAGTCGGCGACCGCCTGCCACTCCTCCTCGCTTCGGACCATGGCCTCGACCAAGGCCCGGCGCGAGAGGTCTCCGCCGCCGATCACCCCCACGAGGGCACGGCGATGCTCCGCCCAAGCAGGGCACACTGCGATTGTGTGCTCCACCGTGTCCTCCGGGCGTTCCGCACAGTGGCGACACCCGGGCGTCACTTCCGCTTTAATTCGGAACAGGAACCTCCCGAACTTGCCATTTCCGGTGAGGACCTGTGTCATGCGGAAGGTAAGGACGCCGTGAGGTCTTTCCAGCCACGCCTCAAAGAGGGGACTTATCGCCATAATTGTGGCGTGCCCATGACGGGGTTGCGATAGTCGCTGACGCCATTCCACCATGAGATTCCGCCGGAGCTCTGTCCGCCATGCCGTGACCTGTCGCGGCAGAGGACTTTCACCCCGGCGTTGCATCTCCACGCGCATGTCGTGCATGTGTGCAAGGACTGTTGCCTCCAGATCCCACGGTGGTAGGCCAGCCAGAAGGCTCGCCGCTTCGCAGGAAATCGTGCGGTATCCCCGCACCATCCGAATTGCCATGACCCTCTGGCAGGCGTTCAGAATGGCCGCCGGTCGCTTTTTCAGCGACGGCGCCCACACCGGCGCCCCGTAGAGGGCCATGGACCGAACGATCCCCGCGTAGAGCCTCCGGCAGGAGGCGTCTGGACCCCCAAGGTTGGGCAGGAGCCGCTTGAGAGCGGCCCCAGTCCGGTTGAGTTTGGGAGCCAGACGTCGGAAATGCTCCTCGAAATTCCATCGGCTGTCGAGGATGAGTCCCAGGTACCTCATCGATGTCCCGACGCCGATGCGAACTCCTCCTACCGTTAGTTGGGAACCCGACGGTGGCGCGTTCCGACGGCCGCGACCGTGAAAACACATGGCCTCGGATTTGCGCAGCGCCACCTCGAGTCCCAACTCCTGGATCCTTCCAACGACTATCGCAACCCCGCGTGTCGCTAAAGTGGCCGCCGCCCGGTACGACTCTCCCTGCGCTAGAACCAGCGTGTCGTCTGCGTAGCAGACCACGCTGACCCCGTCAGGGAGGTCACCCCGCAGCACGTAATCGTACCCGATGTTCCACAAGGGTGGCCCTAGTACCGACCCCTGCGGAACACCGCACGACATCTCCCGATGTTTCCAGTCTCCCTGGTGACCGGGGTAGACAATATACCTGTCCGACAGGTAGGCCTCGACTACTCGACAGAGGTATTCGGGCACCCGGTGGTACCGGAGTGCCCTCCGGATCGTACTCCAGGGCAGGGAATTGAAAGCGTTGGCAATGTCCAAGGACACTGCCACGACACACCTACCCTGGGACACCGCATCCCCCGTCGTGAGGGCTCGCACGCGCATGATGGCGTCCACCGTCGAGCGCATCCTGCGAAAGCCGAACTGTCCGTCCGAAAGGTCCGGCCCCACCCGTGAAAGGCGCGCGACGAGGCGGCTCGCAATCACTCTTTCAAAGAGCTTGCCCACCTCGTCGAGCAGCACAATGGGCCGGTACGCGGACGGAGAGTCCGCAGGGCGCCCTGGCTTCGCGATGAGGACCAGTTTCCCCGTCTTCCAGCGAAGTGGGAACTGGCCCCTCTCCAAGCATGCGCTGAAGAGCCCTCTCAGTCGAGGCCCGAGAGCCTCCATGGCCAGGACCCAGGCTTTCCCAGGCAAGCCATCGGGTCCTGGGGCGGCGTTCTTGGCACTCAGCCTTTGCACCGCCACTCTCATCTCTGCCTCGGTCACCTCTGGAGCATTATCGTCGTCGTCGCTATTGCGGTCCGCGTCAGACACCGCTGGCGGAGGCGGAGCCATGGGCGGGGGGGAGTGTTCCCCTCGCGCAGGGAACAGAGCGCTTACCACACCCTCCACGAGTTGGGGCCGGAGACTCTGAGTCAGCGGGGGAGCCCAGGGGCGCAGTTTCTCCCGTACCAACTTGTACGGGCGCCCCCACGGGTCCGCGTTCAGAGACCCCAGCCACACGTCGCGGGCCTCGAGTTTGGCCCGCTTAATCTCCGCTCGAAGGGTGTGTTTTGCCTCTCTGTAACCTTCGTACAGCTCCGCCTCTCTGGCCTCCGCATCCGGCGGGCGGATGCGGCGCCTGCAGTATCTTGCGTACCGGCGTCGCGCGTGATTGCACGTGTTGCGCAGTGCAGCGATTTCCGGCGACCACCAGTACACCTGGCGCTTAGCACGTCCTGGACGGACTCGGGGCATTGCCGCATCGCAAATTTGCGACATGGCCTCCCGGAACCACTCCGCCTCGACGTCGATGTCGACAGGCCTGTCCGGTGCTTGCACCCAGGCCTGTACCGTCGCGGCTTCCAGGAGGAGCTCCCGGTCCATCTGCTTAAGCGCCCACCGCGGACCGCAAGGGCTCTGTCGGACCGGCGCGGCCGAGGTTTCGGCGGAGACGTCCAACCGGATATACCGGTGGTCGGAGTACGTCTCCACCTCCTCCATAACGCGCCAGTCGATGACACGCGGTGACAGAGCGGGGCTGGCAAACGAGAGGTCCACCACTGATTCACCCCGCCTCCGCACCAACGTGGGGACAGAACCCCGGTTCAGGACGACCAGGCCCAGTTCCAAGGCCCAGTCCTCCACCAACCGACCCCGTGTGTTCGTGCGCCGGGAACCCCAAGCCGTATTCCAGGCGTTGAAGTCCCCGCAAACGACCACGGGGAGGGTACCAAACCCAGCGACGACGGCACTTAGCTCCATAAGGGAGACATGAAGTTCGTCGGGAGTTCTGGTCGGGGACAGGTAGACGCCTACCACTGTAATGTCCCCGACCCGTGCTGCCACGCAACCCCGTCCCCTCGCAACAGCCTCGAGGGGCGGGGTACCGGCGGCGGCCGACGAAATTAGCGTCACCGAGCCGTCTAGGTCCTGAACCCAGCGGGGATGGACGTAGTACGGCTCGGAGACGACGGCGACATTGATCGACCACTGCGCCATGCTCTGGAGCAACAGATCCTGAGCGGGGGCGCAGTGGTTGATGTTCGCCTGGAGGAGACGTAATGGTGTCGTTATTGACATTCCATTACAGTCTCCTCCTGAGCCCCCTGTGAGGGCACTGCCGCGGCGGGAGCAGCGGCGACAGCGGCGGCAGCCAAGGTGGTGGCTGCGGCGGTGAGGACGTCAGGGTGGATGGGCCTGACTTTGCCCTTGGCCTTGGCGGGGGGGTCGCAGGACCTGCCCCCAGCCCGGTGGACGGCCGGCTTGCCTGCAGCCGCACATGCGTAGCAGTGCGGCTTTGCACGGCATTCAACGGCCTTGTGCTCGGGCTGTCCGCACTGGTGGCAGCGGTCACTGCGGTCCTCTGCGGCGCAATAGGCCCCCACGTGGTGCCCCACGTGACAGCGGTAGCACCGCAGAGGTCTGGGCTCCAGCAGCTTTACCTGGGCCGAAACCCAGCCCACCAACAGCCTTCGGCCCTCGGCCGTGATGGCCTTGGCCGCCGACACGGGGCAGCTCACCGTGACGGCTCGCATGCCCGTGCTGTCAGCGCGGATGGTGCCCACCCGGACCTGATCGGTCGTGCACCCTCCCGCCCTGACGATGGCGGCCACCACCTCTTCCACCCTGACAGAGTCGTCCAGACCCATTATGCGCATGTCCATGCTTTTGGTGGGTCTGGACACTCGGGCCTCCTCGACGTCCAGGGACGCCCTGATCCTTTCGGCCAGGGCGTCGGCGAGCTCTCCGCTGTCTGCCCCAGGGACCTCCAACATTCGGGCCCCGGTCGCGGTACGCCTCATTCGGAAGCCCCCGGAGGCTCCGAACTCATCGAGGTGGCCCACCACCGCCTGTTTCGCCTTCGCCATGACTACATCGTAGTTTACGCCCTTCTTTTCCGCAGCTGGCTGTAGTGTGATCACTACAGCTGCGGAAGTCGGGGCGCGAAGACGAGCAGCCATGGCCCGCTTCTTGCGCTCCTGTCGCCGCCTGCGCTTTTTGGCCGCCCTTGCCGCCTTGCTCGCCTTCTTCTTGGCGCCGACGACCGTCCACTCGGCGCCAGCCGAGGGGTCTTCGGGCGGAGAAGGCGGCAGGCGCGACCTAGTCGCCGCCGCGGCGAGAGGTCCCGCCGATTTGGTGGCAGCCGCCACCCTGCCCTTCGGGGGAGGGGCAGGCTTCCCCTGCCGCTGCTGTTGCTTGGCCGCCGGGGCCGCCCTTGCAGGCTCCGACGCCGCGGCCACGCGCCTGGCTTGCCCCGACGGGCCTGCCTTAGGTGCTGCAGTCGTCGTGGCCGCGGCGACAGCGGCATACGACGCCGTCTTCTTCTGGCCGGAGGTCGCGAGAGGGGGGCGCAGAACAATGCCCTCCAGGACGGAGAGCTGGCGCTGAATGTGCCCCTGGAACTGCTGCTGCTGCTGCTGCTGCTGCTCCCTGAAGGCAGCCAGCTCTTGCCGCAGCAGAGACACAACCTCGCCTTCCGCCTGGGGCGAGGGCCGGGATCGGCCTCGCTCCTGCCTGCTCCCCTCCTCGGGACGAGAACCCTGGAGAGCGGCCACAGCCTCCTCGAGCCGGCCAAACCTCCCGCTGAGGGTGCGCTCGTAGGGCTCAAAAACGATCCCCAGCGCCTCCTCAATCGAGGTGTTGGCCAGCTCAATAGACCGCTTTTTGGCCACCCTCTCCCTCTTGTTGGCCACGCTCGTTATTGCGGCTGCCACAACCTCCCGAAACTTAGCCAGCGCCTCCACCATCCCTTCTGGCAAATCCTGAGGGATCTTCGGCACTAAGGCGCTGGCCTGGCGTCCCTCGCTGGCAATCTCGGCGGGGAGCCCTCTTCCTATGCCCGTTTTTCGGGCTGCGCCCCGCCCCGAGGACGAGATTTTCCGGGCAGGTCCCGTCTCGTCGTCGGACACGGAGCGCATGAACGCCCTCCTCTTATTGGACGTGGACTCCTCCACCTCCATCAAATGGAGGGGCTCCCGCACCTCCTCCACCTCCTTCCCGTCTGAGTTGAGTGAAGACGCGGCATCTGAGTCCGATGCCGCGTCTTCACTCACCTCCCTGAGGCCAAACCTACGGCCGGCCTCCACCGGCATCGCGGACGTGCTGGGAACTGGTCCCAGGGACTCCGCGCTGCCGAAGTGTGAGCCACCCTGGCTCGTTGCGTCCACGAAGGACGGTACAGGGTCCGGAGACCCGAGGCGGTAGGTGCCCCCCCCAGAATACGAGGGGCAGCCCGAGCTCTGCTCGGGGAGGGATTCTCTAGCAAGCTGGTACCCTCCTGGGGTAGTATTTTTTTTTCTACTCGCACTCATATTTTGCTGAACACAGCTTTGCCTTTTTTAATGGGGTGGGGTCCCCATTGCACGTTCGCCATCCTGGTCATGTCTGCTGAACAGACACGTACCGGAGGCGAACCCTATCTCTTCTAAATCGCTATCCAGAAGGCGCCAACAGCTGTTGGTGCCAGCGCTCCTGGACAGCGCACCCTCCGGGCGGTCCGACTGGACTCCGCCGTATGTTCCTCTTAGTCTGGTCTCTCGCTTGAGGCCTTCCGGCATGAGTAGCTCTACCGGCATAGCCCTCAAGGTCACTGAGACACGCAAGCCCCACCACGACGACAACGTGGGAACACAGTTGGTGGGGCTCATGTATGTACTTCACTTTTCATACCTATGGTCAGCAACCGCGCTAGAGTCGGCGCCGTCGCCGCTCTCTCCGAGCGCGCGATAAGTACCTGATATAAATTGTGAAAATATTGCCACAAAGTCATGTACTTATCTACCTACCTAACTATTCTGCGTTACGTAAAAACAAACTATCAAAGTACAAGCAAATACCTACCTAATTACGTCTTAAAACTGGTAGCTTAAAAAAACGATAATTCAGCAATTAATGTTGAATTTAAAAACCGTCCACTAAATAGTTGAAAGTTATAACTTTTTTTTGCTCGATTATTTCACAAAAAAGTTCACAGACGCATGTCTCAAGCGGCTAAACTCGCGCTCGCACTGGGCCGAAGCGCCGAGGTATCGTGTCCGTGAGCGGTGTCTATGTGTGCGTTGCTCGAGCGCGCTTTGTGTGTAGATTGACTTCTGTATTCTATTTGGTGGTACCAACCAACAAATATGTCCCACGTTTGCACAGAGGAATTTCAGGACAGATGCTTCACTGTACAAGGATTTGTTAATGATTTACTTTTTATTTATTTTAGCGAATCAGGTTTTGAATATTTTTTTGTCCATGTTTAATAATTCTGGGTTTTGGTGACGAAAACGACAGACGGTTGATAGAGATTTTCGGTGAAAAGGTCCTTTTTAATTTTGTTTGTATTTCGACTCAATTTGCTGTTTGTTTTTCGGATTTTTATTTTCCTTATTCTACTTTTGATGTTATTTATTATATAATTCTGTCATGTTTTGAATATTTCAAAACAAGTCTATGTCATGTCATGTCCATGTATTGTCAGGCACTAGTTGTCTGGCTGCACCAAAATGGGTCCAGTTTAGCATGAATTGCTTAACTGGACCCATTTTGGTGCAGCCATGAGGCACACTGCCTTTTTTGGCTTTATTTTTTTTTGATGCGTGCTACCTTAATACTGTGTTTTCAAGTTTCCACCCCTAGTTCTGCCTCCATGAATTCCTACTACTATTATTTATCGGTGGGGCGAAAAACTCTGGAAAGATGACCGCGTGTTGGAAGATGCAGTCTGACCTTCTACAAGGTACCTGGCGAGGGTCGCAGAAATCCGATAAATACGAGACGTACAGGATCGTTCATTGTGAGGAGTCTTTAAGGAGGCCTATGTCCAGCAGTGGACGTCTGTCAGTTGAAATGATGATGACGATAGGGCAAAATCTCTTTTTCTCATTTCAACACAACTCTGTTTTCTGCTGATGATGCGGACCAGAGAGTGACTAATATAAGACTAAATTAATATTACCAACGTGATTAGCAAGTCGGAGTCGCGCATTAAATGTTCCGTGCAAACTACAATTCCCGAATGGAGCCTCAAAGATTTTTCCGAATTGCAATTTTTTTTTTGTGGCGTAGGTAATAACAAATTTACTGTTTTCAGATTTATTCCTATATCTGTGCTATAAGACCTTGCTTTGTGTAAAATTTCAAGATTCTGGGTGAACGGGAAGATTATTTATTTATTATTCCCTATGAATTTTGATCTTTGAGATTATATACGTTTTATTGCGACATAAACGGCCGTATCTTTTTTATTCGTTAACTTAAATGTTTGATTTTTTCACAGCTCAAAGGGACCACAAACTTGAGTATATGGATCTAATTTCAACTCTATACCTCTACGCGTTCTTGAGATAAAGGGTCTTGACAGACAGACAGACGGATGGATGGATGGACAACAAAGAGATCCTCTAGGGTTTCGGTTTTTTCCTTTTGAGGTACGGAACCCTAAAAAGGCACCCGGTAGATATCACACGCCAAATCATCCCCCAGGAATAGTCCTAAAACATTTTGTAATTACTTAAAAACATGATTAAAACTTCTCATTACTAAAACACGTGCCGGGACTGACCCAGAGAGTCACAAAGGTACTTATAACCAGGAAAATGAGTGAATTAATACCCGGCTATAATTAAATATAAGTACTGCGTCCTTCGCACGTTTTTTACAAATTATCACATAGGGAATACTTTGGAACTCAAGGAAAATAAAGGGCTCTGCTGAAACGTGGTCGTGCTCAGAATATTTTGAGGCATTTTCTACTTCGATGTTGAAAATGGCGACCAAATCATCGCATTTAATTTTTTCCTCGTAATAAAGTTTATTTTTGTGGATCGCTGACCTAGTGAGAGTCGTGGGAATCCGATGGGGGTCTTCAAGACCGTTCGTTTGTGGCGAAACTTGGAGGAACACTGTTGGACATAGGCCTCTGTGTCCAACAGAATTGAATACCTTTGAGGCAAAGTATCTTGCAGGATATCATGTCGCCTTTGCCGTAATATCGTAAATCGTGGCACACAAAACTCGTCGACGTCCGGTTTCCATTTCAGTTTACAAAATGGAAACTGATGCTACGGCAAATATGTAGTTAATAGTTTGAAACACCAACTGTCGTTTAGTACCAAAACATAATATTATTAAAACATAATTTTCTCATTTTGTCCCCGCACTTTAAAAAAAAATCATCACATTAAAAAATATCACCTAAGATTTTTCGATTTATCTCAATCGAAAGGTTAAGGGATAGTTATTTTTTCGATTTCGATTCTGTTGGTCGATATAACTACACTTGTAAGTAGATGTTCACACCACGGGTTTCCTTTTGAGAACTTCCTCGTGGCCCCATTTGGCGATATAAGTATTGTGTAAGACGAAATAATATTATATATTGAAAACAAATTAAAATCTACACAAAAGCTCATAATAAACTTATCAGCCTACCGGTAAAATAGCCACAGTTAAGCGTAATAAGTCTCTTACAGAACTTATTGGAAGTAATGAGTTGGTTGGAAGTTTTGATGCATCGTTTTTTGGTTTCCAGCAAATAAACATTAAATACCCCAGGAACTCTGATATTAATTTAGTTGGTATCATGAAATCGCTTCCTAGATGTATATGTATATTAATTCCATGCAGGTATCGAGTTAGTAGAATTCCTAGATACCCAAGGACCCACGGAAGTAATTGATATATACTGTTCTACATACGAGCTATGTGCATGTGGGAAGTTTGTTAGCATAAACACATATAGGTTGGCGCTAGGAAACTGAAACCAAATTTACTTCGTGTGAAGCATTTAGCTACGGATAACCAGAGTATAGAAATGTAGACTTATGAGAATACATATACTGAAATAATTGGTTCAAACAGATATTAGGAAAATATAGCTCTGTGATGATACTACTGCCAATTTAATAATAACAATTTTCCACAACTTTCAAATAACGCCATCTAACCCCAAACTAAGCAGAGCTTGTGCTATGAGTATCTACTAGACAACTGGTAAACATATCTACATATATATTTCTAAATACATAAATATTATAGATAAATAACACCCAGACACAGAAAAAATGATCGTGCTCATTACGCAAAAATTTGTCCTGGGTGGGAATCGAATCCGCGACCTCTGGCATAGCAGTCAGGGCCACTGACTACCAGACCAACAGGCCAGTGAACTTTTTAAGAATGTGTGTTCTCGTGGACTTTAACTTTGAAAGTTAATCGGTTGGTTGCCATCCTGATTTCCTGGGAGAAAGCAGAAAGAACACCAAATGAAGTTATTACGGTGAATGAGAGATTGAAGAAGACCTTATAAGTTTTTAAAACGATACAGAACCTGAAAGATTCCTTGTATTTTACTGTTTTAGATAAATTTTGTGTCGAAAATGCATAGTAAAACTCTAATGAGTTTATAATTTGCATCTTCTGTAATGTAAAACTTGTGAAAATATATTAAAAAAAAATTGATAGACAAGTCCGATGTTTCCCATTTGACTATTCAGAGAAAAACACTGAAACAAACTCAGTAAAAAGGGGATCAACATTTCTACTAATAAATAATAATCATGTAAGGATTAACTATAATATTCAATTATAAATAAAGATGAATAATATAATCAAAACTAAAACGACATTGCAAAATTTTCTTTGCAGTAAATTAAAAGTCTGTCAAATAATAAAATAATACACAAGATTTTTTAATAAAAAGCAAGGGAAAATAATTAAATGGTGCGACGATGAAGGAAGCAAAAGAAATGTTAATTTACTTTTAATTATAATCAGACTCTATACTGCCAGAGGCTTCAGCCGCGTGGACGTGGAAAATAGTCCCGAGGGATAAACTCCTAATTATAAAAAAGTATCATAGTTATTTATCTATTACAACATTAGTTTTGTTATATGCGAAACCTGAACACATGTTTAATAATTTTATTTAAAGAATCTATACACACAATTTCATAATGTGTCATGAAAAATCACAAAATTATAAGCTTTTTATGAGACCTTTGACACGGTTATCAGCAAAAATACATGCTCACTGGAGCATCCGGGTGACTGAGGGGTTGTTTAACTACCGCACTCAGCTGTGCGCTGGTGTCTACTACCCGCTATGAATAACCGTGATCTGTCTTATGCTTAGAAATCCTGTCAGTGCGCGCCTTCTTCTCTGTCGGTATCTCTCTTGACAGAGTGGTCGTGGTCATCACTTCAGCTGTTGGTGGCAAGCTTCACAACACGCCGCCACTCCTCTCTGATGGCCGCCTTCTTCGTACATTCGTGTAGTGATGATGACCCATTCACTGCAGCTTTTATCTGGTCAGTCCACCTCATAGGCGATCTTCCACGTGGCCTGGTACCCTCAACCTTTCCCTGGACCACAAGTCGCTCAATAGCCACCTCCCCTCGACGGCACACGTGACCAAAAAAGGTGAGGATACGAGACTAAATGATAAATGATCTTTATTTTGCAAGTAGGTTTTATAAAAACATCTTTACACGTCATTTTTTTTTTTCGTCAATTAATGCTAGATGAGGCCGGTGTTTCCTAGCTGACTACCCTGAGAAGAAACACCGAAACAAACTCAGGGGTCAAAGTCTCTTTTAAAGTCCATACAGCAAAACATGTAATGGTCAAATCATATGAGAACCATGCAGATTGAGCCTGAGATGGTCTTTTGAAGAAAGAACCACACAGTTCTAAGTGGACCTGTCCAGTCAGTGCAAGCACTGTACCAAAGATGATAAACGCTGCTTGATGCCGAGTTCTCGGAGTATAGATTCGTTGGTACGGAATTCAGTCCATGATACTCCGAGCATTCTCCTCCAGCACCACATCTCTAGAACGTCTATCTTCTTATTCTCTATATCTCAGTGCGCGCCTACGTGACAAAAAAAAAAGACGTGTGGCACTCGGGGACTGCCGCGGTATTAAAGCTATTGCATAGCATTTTTATCAACTTATGCAATTATAATTATTTATTTATTTTATTTATGCAGTATTTTTTATCCTTTGTGTTTTTTTCTTTATTATTAATTGAAGTTACACTTTCACACATTGAATTGAATTTTGATTGATTGTTCACTCATTTGTTTTACACACTAGACAGTCCTGTAGGCCAAAAAGAGCTGTACCGGCTTGCTAAAAGAAGAGAGAGAATGACGAGAGATGTTTGTCAGGTAAGATGTGTAAAGAATGAAGCTGGAATGGTCCTATCAGACGATGAAAAAATCAAAGAGAGGTGGAAGGACTATTTTGAAAGACTAATGAATGAGGAAAATCATTGGAATGGAATTTTAGAGAGTAAACCAGTGAATGTAGGGTTAGTGAGAATGGTTAGTATGGATGAAGTCAGAATAGCAGTGAATGAAATGAAAAATGGTAAAGCCATTGGTCCAGATGGAATACCAGTTGAAGTGTGGAAGTTATTGCGAGTGGATGGATGGACGTGGTTAGCTTTGTTCTTCAATAAGTTGTTGCAGGAAGAAGCCATACCTGACGATTGGTGCAGCAGTTTCTTGGTGCCCATCTTTAAAAACAAAGGTGATGTGCTTGAGTGCAACAATTATAGAGGAATAAAGCTAATGTCACATACAATGAAAGCCTGGGAGAAAGTTATTGAAAGGCGTCTGAGAGAAGAGAGTGAAATTTCGCAGAACCAATTCGGTTTTATGCCGGGTCGGGGTACAACGGATGCCATTTTTGCTATACGCCAGCTGTGCGAGAAATACAGAAGTGCACATAAAAACTTGCACATGGTATTCGTTGACCTCGAAAAGGCATACGACCGAGTACCTCGTGAGGTTCTGTGGTGGGCCCTTAAGAAGAAAGGTGTGCCTGGGAAGTATGTGCAGTTGATCCGAGCGATGTATAGTCGATGTAATACCCAAGTCCGGTCTACAGTTGGCACCACTGGCAGCTTCAATGTGGCTGTTGGCTTACATCAAGGGTCGGCTCTCAGCCCTTACCTCTTCCTGATGATTATGGACGCTCTGACGTCGGATATTCAGGAAGAGGCTCCCTGGTGTATGCTGTTTGCCGATGACATTGTGCTGGTTGCCGAGAGTGGCCTAGAGGTCCAGAACAGTTTGGAAGCGTGGTGGCACAGACTGGAGAGTGTTGGCCTGAAATTGAGTAGAACCAAAACGGAGTACTTGTTCTGCGATTTCGGCGGTGTCTCCAATCCAGTGCCTTTAGCTCTCGATGGAACGCCCATACCGATCTGTTCCGACTTTCGGTACCTCGGGTCGCTCGTCCAAGGGGATGGTGAGGTGGACCGGGACGTAACACGTCGGATCAACGCAGGATGGATGAAGTGGCGACAGGTCACGGGAACCACTTGTGACCCACGGATGCCCCTCAAGTTGAAGGGTAAAATCTACAAGTCCGTGATAAGGCCTGTCATACTGTATGGATCAGAATGTTGGGCTGTGAAAAAGACGGATGAAAAAAGATTGCATGTAGCGGAGATGAGAATGTTAAGATGGATGTGTGGTGTGACGAGAATGGATAAAGTGAGAAATGAGTATATTAGGGGAAGTTTGAAAGTGGCGCCAGTGACTGAAAAGTTGAAAGGGAATCGTTTGTCTTGGTATGGTCATGTGAAAAGGAGGGATGAAACGCATGTTACTAAAAAAGTTATGAGTTTACAAGTGGATGGATGGAGGGGAAGAGGGAGGCCAAAGAAAAGATGGATGGATTGTGTGAGAAGCGATATGAAAGAAAAGGGAGTTAGTGATAGCGTGACGAGTGACAGGACAGAATGGAAGAAAAAAACGTGTTGCGCCGACCCCAAATAAAACGGGACTAGGGCAGGAAGATGATGATGTTCACTCATTTGTTTTCTTATCGGTCACCACGCTCAAAAAACAAATGAGTGGGGGGTGTTAGGTTATTTTCGTTACGGAATTTCTGGATTCGGTCTCCACGCTCAAAGCCCGCGATAGAAGCTATGCAATAGCTTAAAAAGCTTTATGCAAAATTTCATGTTCCTAGTCCCTGTAGTATCGTGCTGTGCGTTGATATGACGGTCAGTCAGTTTCTCCTTTTGTATATACAACATTTTTTTTAGTAAAGCGAAACCTGAGTACATTTTGTTCAGAATCAGTAACTGAATCGATTCTAATAGTTATTACAGCATGTTATATTTTTTCCCAAAAATATTTAAAAAGTTGAAGTGTTGTTACATATTATTTGAGTTGTTGTTATTTGAAGAGCCAGCGCACAGCTGGGTGCAAGTGCAAAACAATCCCTCAGTCACCTGGATGGCCCGGTGACTATGTACTTTTGCTGACATAACAACGTTATAACTGTGATTTTTCATGTTACAGTTATGAAATTTTGTTCATAGATTCTTTACATAAAATACTAAACACGTTTATCGGGTTTCGCACATATTAAAACTGATGTTGTATATTTTCTTTTAAAATAAAGCATTTTAAAACCATTTTAGGTTTCTGTCCAACACTAAGGTCGGCTGGTAGAAAATGCCTAAGGGTGAGTTTCACCATTTAACTATAACGATAACAAAGCCGTTAACAGTTGTCAAATCGTCGGATTGACCAATAGGCGGCCGTTTCACGGCTGGTTAAGGTTTGGTTATCGTTATAGTTAAATGGTGCAACTCACCCTTAGACATTTCGGCGGCGGAGACCTCTCGCGCCGGGCCTTGGTTGAGGCCATGGTCCGGAACGAGGAGGAGTGGCAGGCGGTCGCCGACTTCTGCGAAGCAGTAATGCTCGCAAAGGAGGAGGCCGAACGCATCAGGCAACGGCGTTATCGCCGCCGCCGCCGCCGCCGCCGGGATTCTGATCCCGATTTCCGGCCACCGTAGGCGCGGGCTTGCGGACAGTGAGCAATGAGTAGCTCGCTGTCCGGCCGTCCGGTAACTGTCCGGACCAAGCCTAAGTCGTCGACGGCGCGCACTGTTCCCGCGCGTCTCAAGGAGTTGTCAGCAACAGCAGGGACCCAGCCGGGTCGAAGCCTACTGGGGCCAGGGTTATCCGAAAGGGCGCTCGACCCCCGGTATGAAGGCTAGAAGGAACGGGGTGGGTCTTTTAGTCAGTAAGAGTCTGCCATTATCTCCCGCTCCGCCCAAGAGCGGTGGATGTCATTGCATGATTTTTCCCACCATAAAAAAAAAGAACCCTTAGACATTAAATCCGCCTTTGTAGTGTTTACTTGTGTATTAAGTTTAATCTACATCTACACTAATATAATAAACAGGTAAAGTTTGTTTTTCTTTTTGTTTTTTTGTTTGTAGGAGGTATTCTCTGAAAGTGCTGGTCCGATTGCTAAAATTTTTTCATCGATAGAAAGCTGATTTATTCCTGAGTGGCATAGGCATTATATTTTATGTACTCGGACGAAGCTACGGGAAAAAGCTAGTTCTGTTTAAAATGCTTATTCTTTGTTCAAGCCACAGTAGGTATACAAGCTACAGTAAATATGGTCTGACGTATCACAAAAAAATCTCCTTTGACTATTACGCACAGCCACCCATATTGCTGGTAGGTAATAATCAAGGGTTCGTCGTATGACGTCATGAAATATAATATGGCTTCCACCCGCCATGTTGACGCGATCATAATGCCACGAAGATGGGCATTATGGTCTCAAAGAATTCATTCATTAACTACATCACTACATGACGTAAGTCGTAGGATAGATATGATATAGTCTGTCTAATAAGTCAACCCACTTGGTAATTTTGTATAATATTTAATCATTTAAAAAATACTTATATTCTGTACTTTTTATAAGGTTCTTCTGTTAGTAAACAATGTCCTCTACCTCTTAATCAACCTTGACTATTGAACCCGTATTGACTACAACAGATTTCGTTAAATCCTAATAATTACCCAAGTCGTTTAACTTATTAGACAGACTCTATAAGAATATGTTTATGGGTTGGTTGGAGTAAGCGCATTCTAAGCAATGGCTGACTATCTTCGTAATGGTTTAGTGATAATGGAGATGTACAGTAAAAATAACACAATAGTTCTTAAATCTCACTTTATGTCGGTGTTACTTCTCACAATAGCCAGCCACAAAACCCCGGATTTTTATGTATACCATAATTTAAAAAAAAATAAAAAATAATGTCGTGTAAAAGTCAAATAACTTCCCCCGTTGTGGGTGGAGCGAGAAAGAGTGATAGACTTAACTTAAACCTAGTGTTCCTTCAGTTGGCATTTTTGATAAGGGCTACGGTTACTTGTACGAACAATTCGCAGCACTGATATGTAAAACACTGGCAACCTCTTTTTTTTTTCGATGGGAAAAATCATCCAATTACAACCCCCGCTCTTGGGCGGAGCGGGAGATAGTGTCAGACTCTTACTGACTAAAAAACCTGTCCCGTTCCTTCAAGCCTTCATACCGGGGCTCGAGCTCCCTTTCGGATAACCCTGGCCCCAGTAGGCTTCGACCCGGCTGGGCCCCTGCTGTTGCTGACAACTCCTTGAGGCGCGCGAGAACACTGCGCGCCGTTGACGACTTGGGCTTGGTCCGGACAGTTACCGGACAGCACTGGCAACCTCTCTGGACTATGTTACTAACATCATAAACAACAACTTTTGTTCTATGCTATTATTTTGTTGGTTTCGGTTTCTCGTACCCAAAAGACCCAGGACCTAAAGGTTCAATAATTTATCCAGTCTAACATAAATCTAAATAAATTGTTGCCTGAAATAAACAAATATTGTTAGGTGAGAAATACATTTAATCTATTGAAGTGCAAGATAAATTAATAAAATCATCAAATCGTAGGCAGTCTAGTTAATATTTCACAATGAAAATAATATTCTACTAAGATAGAAATAGAACACAAAATTCAGTGGATGTCTAACGATAGCTTTGCGAGGTGCAAAGCAAGAGGCTTAACTGTGCCAATCCCGCTTTTCATACCTACTAATCGGTCTTTAGCACGTTTTCTCGTTGACTTTGTGGTATTCAAAGCCAGTGGCCAGATTCCATACAGTTTGTAATGAATTGCTGTAACATTTTACTTCATTTTTTATTCGGTGGAAAAAGCATCCTATGTCATCCTCCGCCCTTGGGCGCTAGACACTATCTCCCGCTAGAAAGTGTCAGACTTTTACTGACTAAAAACCCACTCCTGTCCCTTCATTGCCTTTCGTACCGGGGCTGAATCTTCCTTTCAAAAACAGATCCTCGGCCCCAATAGGCTTCGAGCCTGCTGGGCCCCTACGGTTTGCTGACAACTCTTTGAGGTGCACGTGGAACAATACGCGCCGTCGACGTCTTGGGCTCAATCCGGATGGTTACCGGATGGTTAGTCGTTAGCAAACCCGCGCCTACGGTGGTCGAAAATCGGGATCGGAATCCTCAGCCGGGTCGAAGCCTACTGGGGCCAGGGTTATCCGAAAGGGCGCTCGAGCCCCGGTATGAAGGCTAGAAGGAACGGGGTGGGTCTTTTAGTCAGTAAAAGTCTGACACTATCTCCCGCTCTGGCCAAGGTCGGGGGATGTCAATGCATGATTTTCCCCACCATAAAAAAAAGGGATTGAAATCCTGGCAGCGGCTGGCCAGATACCATACAGTTTAAAATGAAATTGCTGTAATATTTTACTTCATAATTATGTGGGATGGTTTATGAGGATCATAGAATCCTCGTAAACCATCGAATACAGTTCTCATTTTAAAAGAACTTTTATGTTTGTTACAGTAAAGTCAGTTGGCTATTTTTTTTTATTGCTGTTTATAAGCTCGCGTTTGTCCACTACCTCAACTGATGGTAAGCGATGATGTGATCGATGGTGGACTATGTTTGCCTAGAAGTAAAGAAAGAAAGAAAGAAAACATGTTTATTCTGCCCGAATAGACGCACAATTCGTTACAAAAATGTATAAAGAAAAAAAAAACAACAATAGTTTCTCCGACAGCCAGAGCATGTGTGTATAGGGCTTAACTCTATTGCACCAAACGCCATAGACAACACAGTTGTCTAGGTTATCTGTTACAAGTGCTCTTTTTGTGACCAAAGAGTAGATTTGTGACATTTTGTCGATGGCTGACGCTGGGTTCAACGCAGACAAACATAAACAAAATAAACAAATGAAAAAAAAACTTAAAAATAAACCAAAAGTAAAAGTAACTTATTCAACCTTGACTTATAGACCCATAGGTTTTAGCTATCAGGAAACACAGACTCCGGCAGAGAATTTTACGGTAGAACAGGGATTTTTTCAAGTATTTGTTAAATAGGCAAGCGTGCTCCATCATCGGCCACACCAACGCTTTCCATCAGGTGATATAGAGGTGAAACTCGAGCCTATCTATAATGAAAAAAAAAATCTTCGTATTAATTTGTAGTTCAATTAAAACCATATCTAGCGAAATTCTATCCTAATAGTTTGAACACTAAGCCTAAACACACAAACCGTATTGTGTACCAAACAAGTTATTTGTCGCATAGTTTACAAAACAACCTTGTGATGTCGTCAAGTAATTAATCAAAGCTACGTGTAAGTAATTATTAACACGAAATTTGATTGATACTGGCTTGAGAGGAAATGAGAATTCAGTTAGATATTTACAGTGTTTGTAGGTAACGGGTGAAAATCGGCTCTTTAGATTATTAACACTCGTATTTATAAACAAGTAAAATTAACTACTTAAGTAACGATTTCTAATCTACAACATTATTTTTAGTATGTGCAAAAACTGAACATAGTTTGATTAGAATCAGTAACTCAATGGATTCCAATAATTTTTACAGCTTATTATATTTTTTTCTCAAAAATATTTAAAAAAGTTACAAGTTGTACACCACTTACACTAAGTACATCACAGGTCACGGCGAGTCATAGTGGGCATTAAGCGCCAGTAAACAGCTGGGTGCAAATGTAAAACAACCCCTCAGTCGCCTGGATGGCACGGCGACTATGTATTTTTGTTGACATAACATGCTCATAACTTTGTGATTTTTCGCGATACAGTTTTGAAATTTTGTACATTAGATGCGAGCTGCACAGGACCGTTTGTTGTGGCAACACTTGGAGGAGCATAATAATTAGCCTGTTAATGTTTCCACTGCTGGGAGTCAGGCCTCCTTTCTAGGAGAGGGAATGGGCCGGTGAATGTCACATGTTTTCGAATTTTTGGTTCTAGGACATGCCGAAACCGGCATCACCGTGAGGGTTTCCTTCACCGTTTTGAGAGCAATGTTGATGAAATAAATTGCACAAAGTAATGCGCCTGGCTGGGTTTGATCCCACGACCTACAACTTGTAAGTCGCAGCCGTTACCACTCGGTCACCACTGCTCTTAACTTGAACTCTTGACTAAGAGGAGACCTATGTCCAACAGTGGACGATGAATGGAAAAATAGAAATGAATATGCTACAGGCGAAAAACATGACGCGTCACGACGTTCATACTCTGCGTCAGTACGCGTTGAGCCTAAACCCAACCTTAAATCTACTCAATTTAACGACGGCTAAAAACCTAGTTAATATCCATTACAAACCGTCTGGTAAGATCATTCCAGAATGCCGTAAGTACACCATAAACTCGGATAAGTAAGTACTCTTTTATTGCCAGAGGTGACATCTTTGGTCCTGACCTACGGCCGTAAAATGTTTTAAGACAATTTATACAATAATCTGAAAAGGGAGATGAGTGCTGCTGATTTTTACTGCATCATGTTCGGGAACGCCGTCGGTTTACACTTTTAACTGCTAGTGATTTATTTTAATTTTTATATTTTGAATCGTTTGTTTCATTTTTATATACATTTACACTGTTCTCAAATAATAGAAGAGACAGTTATTATGCAAAAACATTTTTATACTTAATACTCACATTACAAAATAGTACCCATGGAGTGTTTTGCACGTTCTTCTTCTTAAAGATCAACGTTTTATAATTTAAAAATAGCTTCATTAATAGTGGAGCGAGAGGGCGTGTTAGATTTTTATTGACTAAAACCCACCAGTGTTTCTTCAGTTGCCTTTCGCGTTCCAGGGTCACCGTAACTCTTTCGAACATTGCCGTAGCCCTCACAGGGGTACTAGGCACCTACTTAAACTTCGTGTTTTCTTTTTAGTTTGTTATTCCAGCTTTCTTTTCAGCCTGTAAGGAAAGAAAGACAAAGGGAGACAAGACACTTATGCTGTAAGAACAACAAGCCGGTCTCATTACGATTGAGCGAGGTTAGGGAGAGCGCATGCGCGGTGCACTCGGCGCGTTGCGTGGCAACAAGTGGCCGTGGAGGCTTTGTCGGTTGGAACAGTAGGTTTACTTCGTACAAGGTTAAAGTTAGAACTACATTAGACCGACGCATATTTTTCACACGCCTAATACGTACGTAGAACGACGTCGCGTGGCTTGGATCTAGTGTAGCTCTACAAGTCTAGTTTCCATATAAAATATATGGAGACCGACCAGATCGGCGTACGTGGTACACGTGTGCGCAGTGAAGTTCATGTACTATTTATAATATATAAATAATAAAAAAAAAAAATAATAAAAAAAAAAAATAATAAAAAAAAAAATCTTTTTATTTCAGACACTTAGTCCATATTAGGCATTAAATTATCCATTACATTTCCACTATTAATTTATTATTTTAGTATAGGTTTCTTTTATTAATTTAGTATAGGTAATTATATCAATTCATTTTTAAGTATTAGTTATGTCATCATTACATTACATTGATTAATCATATTATGTTATGTATTAATTTATATTTTCAGTTATAAAATATTTATTATTAATAATTCAATTTAACTTCATTATGTCATCATTACATTGCATAATCATTATGTATTTATATTATTATTGTCATTATATTATCAGTTCATTTTAATAATTCATTGTGTCATCATTACATATATCTGCGTAAAATTAAAAAAAAATAAAATAAAATAATTAGTTTAAATATTTGCCTCCATCTGGGGCCCCAGATGATTCAATATAAATAATGAAACATTTATATTATGAGGCTTTGGTACATTTTTTTTTTTTTTTTCGGTGGGAAAAATCATCTTATGACAACCCCCGCTCTTGGGCGGAGCGGGAGATAGTGTCAGACTCTTACTGACTAAAAAACCCATCCCGTTCCTTCAAGCCTTCATAAGGCTTTGGTACATCAATATCATGATAAAAAATGATCCTATAAGGGTTCCGTTTTTGCCGATTTAGGTACGTAATCCTAAAAATATATTTTAGTTAAGGCTTATAGTCTATTGAACTATCTGGCCAAAATTATGTGGACGCACCTCTCGCAACCGCCTAGGCGGCAGTACTTAAATCTGTGCATATAGTTGCGGCCAACAGCGCCCGGAAAGCGCGCGGCTGACCTTTAAATCCATTTTCTTTGCGAAATATTGATTGATTTACTATGCAAGGTTCACTTTGAAGAATATTTAACCAACATTTTTAATGTGTAAAAATGTTTCTAAAGATCCAAGCCGTTTCGAAAGAGTAGGGAAAAGTTGCGAAATTGCTCAATATTTTTTTTAGACAAAAGTATTAATAGTATCTACGAAAAAATCAAATGTTGATAATATTGTTCATGAATCTATAATAAACATATATTTTTTCAAACCTATTACCCTGGCCGTTACCGAGCAGTAGGCAGAAAGTCACTGTTTTATGGTACTTTTCGGGCGCTTGGGCCTTAATAACAGCAGATATTGAAAAGTTCGTTCCATTTCCTATTCTAATTAGCTAGTAAGTAATTCCATCCATTTCGCTAATTATACAGCAAACACGGAAAACAAACAAGTAAATATAAGAATATTAAGATTTATGATTCGAAGCAAAGAACACTCTGTTATAATTTACAAAATTTATGTAAGAAAGCGCCTATCCGAAAACTGAAATCTGTTATTATTTAAAATTCTAATCTATTCAAATCTAATTATCACTTTGATCTTATAATTAAGGAAAAAGTTTAAATATATGGGCGTGCATATGTTTGTTACGCCTTCACAGTCAAAGTGCTTTTTGTTTTTTTTTATCTACACTAATATAATAAAGCGAGTCCAATGACCTTTAAGTAGTAGTCGGCGTTGCGTACTAACTACCTAAAGGTCATTGAACTCGCTCAGCTGACGTTTTCTTAAAGAAATTAATTTCGTACATGCGTAAATTAATACAAGTTTTGAAAAAAAGGAACTTTATTTTTTTATTATATCTTTACAAATCGATAGTGTTTCATGTACCAGATCGATCCTCCACGGGATTAAAACGATTAAAATTTAACGGTGTATACAGCATTATTCTTTTACATTTACATGATAAATCGGACAATCTTCCCATCATTAGGAACTGCATTTTCATAACCGACTTCTGTAAAACGCGTCATTGCCTAGCCCTCACACAATTACCTCTTAACATAGATCACATTGCGTCAAGTGTTTCAAGTTGAGTGGAAACAAGAGGTTCTCAAGTGGATGATGATGAGCCGGCCATTGTGTGGAGATTATGTGCACTCATTAAGAGGATTATCTTGATTATGAGGGTGTTAATTTGTGGCATAAGTGTGTTGTTTCCCCGGGCACAAAATATATAGGTACAGAAGTCAATATACATACAAAGCGCGCTCGAACAACGCACACATAGACACCGCTCACGGATACAATATGTCGGCTCAATGGACCGGTCGCACTCGTACAGTTCGCGTAGCACGCTGTCAACTTGATTGGAACGCTGGTTTGCAACCGTGTGGCCAATCCATAAAGCTAATATTTTTATAAAGGGGAATAATCGTTTTTTTTTTCGAAGGAAAAATCATCTCATGACAACCCCCGCTCTTGGGTGGAGCGGGAGATAGTGTCAGACTCTTACTGACTAAAAAACCCATCCCGTTCCTTCAGGCCTTCATACCGGGGCTCCCTGATAACCCTGGCCCCAGTAGGCTTCGACCCGGCTGGGTCCCTGCTGTTGCTGACAACTCCTTGAGGCGCGCGGGAACAGCGCGCGCCGTCGACGACTTGGGCTTGGTCCGGACAGTCACCGGACGGCCGGACAGCGAGCTACCCATTGCTCACTGTGGGCAAGCCCAAGGGGAATAATCGTTATTGCTTGCTTATAAAAATTCATAATAATAAGTAGAAGACATAATTTTCCCGTCCCAGTGGTCTAGTAGACCTAGGTTTTATAGTATCGTGTATTTGGACAGTTTATAAGCACGCAAGGTCGCAATATTATTAATAAAATGGAGGGATCTGATTCATTTAGCTGATTTGATAGCATTCCTCATTTTATTAGGCCGTCATTAAAATATGAAACATCCGTTTAGCATAAAAAATTATTATTAAAATGGTATAATATAAATAACTAGCTTTTGTCCGCGGCTTCGCCCGCGTACATAAAATATAGTCTATGTCACTCAAGAATAAAGCAGGTTTCTATTGGTGAAAGAATTTTAGCAAATGGACCAGTATTTCCAAAGATTACCTATTACAAACAAAAAAAAAAAAACAAACTTTACCTCTTTATTATAATAGTGTAGATATTCTTTTTGTCTACTTGAAGATTACGTCGCAAAAATGTAAAAAATAAAAGTTCTTTGAAAAATTTGTGGTTACGTAGCCATACTAAGTAAATACACGTGAAAATATTATAAGCATGTTTCATTATCATGAACTAAAAGGTGGATTCTGATAAGCATAGGCCTCGATGATCGGTTCTGTACGTCTCGCATTCATCAGATTCTCTCGGCATTTAGCACTCCAGAACCTTTCCTGTCGATCATGTTATGCGAGCAATGTGCCCAGGCTAGGTTCTACTCATTTTGAACCTCTTGAAATCCACAGATAGAAAAGAGAACACCATGAAAAATTATTTTGTTAAAATTGGCTATACCTATGACCAACCGCCAGGCAAGAATCAAAACATAATCTAAAATAGATTGCTCAATAAAAAAAAAAACGCAAATCACACCCTAACTTACGATTTCAAACGTGTATATATGTCTACGAGATTACGTCAGGGAGATATTTGAAAGGTACAAAAAACAAAACTTATTTTTAAAAAAACCTGGCCAAAACAAAAATTGAATAATATTTTTTTTTTATAAAAATAAAACCGCTATTACGGGACAGCGAAATCGACATAGACCCGGGCAGAGTTCATACAAAAAACTCAGTGACTACAACTGGCTCATATGTAAAAAAATACATTTAACTACTGAAAACTTAATATTACATCATCATCATTTCACCCGAGATACGTCCACTGTTGGACATAGCCCCAAGCGTCGCCACAACGAACGTTCCTGTACGTCTAGCATTCATCGGTTTCCCGCAATCTTCACCAGGTCATCGGTCCACCTTGTATGAGGCTTTCCAACGCTGCGTCTTCCGGTACGCGGCCGCTACTCCAGAACCTTTCGGCTCCAATGGCCATCTTTTCTGCAAGCAATGTGCCCTGCCCATTGCCATTTAAGTTTCGCAATTTTTCGTGCTATGTCGGCAACTTTAGTTCTCCTGCGGATATCTTCATTATTTATTCGATCACGCAAGGAAACCCCGAGCATCTTCTTATCTTCGTGGTCTGATTTCCGCACTTAGTCCATATCGGACCATTGTGCGTACCCCGAGCATAGATCTTTCCATTGCTCTTTGGGTGACTTTAAGCCTTCTGATGAGGCCCATAATGTTACATACAGGTGACCTTTCAAAACCTTTTAAAAATAACGTGGAGGGATCCCAAACAATATATTTTTAAATCTCCACAGAAAGCTATAGCAAAGCCGATTTGATACCTATAAAAGGTGTAAGGGACAGCCCTCCACAAACTTTAAGGGACAATTTTTTTTTTCAGGAAACGAAAAAAGAAATCGGCCTCGCTATACAAATTGTCCAATCAAGTTTATTATTTTGTATGGTGAGGCTGATTTTTTTTTCGTTTCCTGAAAAAAAAAATGTGGAAGGTTGTTCAGTTTCGTCTACTGAGCAAGCCCTTAAAGTTTGTGGAGGGCTGTCCCTTACACCTTGTATAGTCTAAATTTAACCGAAAAGAGAATATTTTTTTGGTAGTTATTAATTTTGGGTAGTAAGGAAGCTGGAACAAATTGGAGGGTCGCGATAAGGCTCGGTGATTTTAATAGCGTATATTTGAAACTTATTATATTTTATGGAATACATTTTGCGAGGAAAATTAATTTATTTTTATATTATATCTGGCTTACACAATAATCTTTTTGCCTAACATAATAAATTAAAACGTTGTCGATTAATTTAAATAATAGGCTCAGGCTTTAGAGCAGTAGATAGGTCGTTGGTCGATAAGAACCAGCCCCCTAGCCAAGTTAAAACCGTTTCGTTTGCGTCAAACGCCTCGAGTTGGCCACGCCTCCGATTCTTTTGTTCTGACCACGTGACTGAGCATCGAGATGACGTTATTCTTGTACATTTAAAGTTTTCTACTAGCAACATTTTTATCAAGTTATGCAATTATAATTATTTATTTATTTTATTTATGCAGTATTTTTTTTCCTTTGTTTTTTTTTTCTTTGATATTAATTGAAGTTACACTTTCACACATTGAATTGAATTTTGATTGATTGTTCACCCATTTGTTTTCTTATCGGTCACCACGCTCAAAAAACAAATGAGTGGGGGGTGTTAGGTTATTTTCGTTACGGAATTTTTGGATTCGGTCTCCACGCTCAAGGCCCGCGATAGAAGCTATGCAATAGCTTAAAAAAAGAAAAAAAAAGCAAGGGGTACAGGTTCGGGCCGATGGCACGTTATGTTTTACGCGTCAGCATGATTGACGGGGCCGATGCTTGAAAGTTACCGTGGCCCTGGGCCGTAAAAGACAACTGAAGGAAAACTGGTAGATTTAAGTCAGTGCAAGTTAGACACTCTCACTCGCTCTATCCTGAGCTGGAGGAATAATTTGATGATTTTCCACCTCTTAACCTGTGGTGGCCGACTGGTAACGGCCCCGACTTACGAGTTGTAGGTCGCGGGTTCAAACCCAGCCAGGCGCATTACTTTGTGTAATTTATTTCATCACCACTGCTCTCAAAACGGTGAAGGAAAACATCATGATTAAACTGGCATATCCTAGAACCAAAAATTCGAAGACATGTAATATCCACCAACCCGCAATGGGTCCGCGTGGTTGATTACGGCCCATTCCCTCGCCTAGAAAGAGAAGGTTTGTGTCCCAGCAGTGGGAACATTAAAAGGCTGATTATGCCAACTCTTAAAAACCTACCTGGGTTTGAATCCACTGAGCGAATGGACTGGTAGCAGCTCTTTTAAAAGTTATATACAACCAACTTTTAAACCAGAACACCTCAAGATAAAAGAAGTGCTGGCATTTTTAATTTACTGAAGCTATTCTGTAACAAGTCGGTTGTCGCCCAGGAAGTTGGTTACAAGGAACATTAGTCGGTGTCCGCGTGGCCAGAAGCGCTATCTGGCTGAGATATGAACTACATTACTGCTTTTGTCTTTAATAGAAGAGAAGTTAAAGTGTGGAATTGACTGTGTTGAATGAAGTAGCAACGGAATTCATCATTAAGAGAATACATTTATTACTAGTACTTTGCCAGAAACTTTCCAACAACAACATTTCTAACACGCATCAGCTCTAGAAGGCCCCATCTATCAACACTTATCAACACTAATAATATACCTAATAAAGAGGTAAAGTTTGTTTTTTTGTTTTTACGAGGTAATCTCTGGAAGTACTGGTCAGATTGCTAAATTTTTTTCACCGATACAAAGCTGCTTTGTTCCTGAGTGACAAAGGCTATATTTTATGCACGCGGGCGAAGCCGTAGGTAAAAGCTAGTCTGCTATAATCTCGTTGAGGCGCGCATAAAATATCTGCTCGCCATCAAGTCGGGCTTGATCTTTACCAGACAGCTGGATGGCAAGTTACTCATTGCTCCCCGTCTGCAAGCTCACATTTGTGGTGGCCGATAATTCTCGATACCCGGATGACTAGAGATTCGAGAATATTTTCATAAAACATTAACATTCTTGAAACTGTTTATTTATTAAATATTTTGTTTTTTTTTAAACTTCATGTATGTAACATGCACCTTTGTGGCGAGGCAGACTAAGGAGAAACAACATTTTTTTTCTGTCTTTATTTTAAATAAAAAAAATAAAACGGATTGAAGAACGGTTGGAATCATGTAAACTCGCATACACAAAAATAATAATTGCTTTATCTTGGTGTGTACTCGTAGCTGAAAAAAGCGCTTTGAGTATGAGTTTCATTCATATAGAGATAAAATGACAGGACAACAAAATCTTGAAAACTAATAACGATGAAGAGATTGTCGATAAACAAACTAACATAATTTAACTAGAAACTCTTGTATTTATACACAAGAAAAATATTAATCAAAAACTTAGAATCACGAAACAAAAACAAAAAAGGAATAAAAAGTATCCTATGTGCTAGGATATGGTTTACTCCTGTGCTAGATTTCAGACATTTTGTTCAACCTTTTGAACATGAAAGAGTAATAAACATACTGACACACACACATGCACACACAATCATCATCATCATCATTTCAGCCGAAAGACGTCCACTGTTGGACATAGGCCTCGCCCAAGTGTCGCCACAATGACCGGTCCTGTGCGTCTCGCATCCATCGGATTCCCGCAACCCTTACCAGGCCACCGGTCCACCTTGTAGGAGGCCTTCCAACGCTATGTCTTCTGGTATGTGTCGTGACGTACCGGCTTTATAATAATAGTGTGATTTACTAATCAAGTACAGATCTTCTAAAAATCAAAAGAAAACCACTAATCTATTACCAATCTCATATAAGCTGCTCTAACGATAATTTGAACCAAAGAATATCTGCTAAAGTCTTTTAAAAACCATCTACATTATTCGTTCTAATTCAATAAAACAAAAGACTTTTAGATAACCCTGAATCGGTTGGGAAGGCCTCAATCGAATCCACGTAATCTTGGGAGTTTTTGTCCCCAAATGAACCCTGGAAATCTGTCTTTGATTGGAAATTGTACTTTGGTAAAACTGTGGAAAAGCTGCCGGATTGTTTTTGAGACTGTAAGAGAGACAGATGTGAAAGTAAAGTACAGACTTAATCAAATCAAAATTGGTGTTATTGTGAAGAAAATGATTGAAATGTTGGTTTCCATTTACTAAGTTTTTTTAAGCTATTGCATAGCTTCTATCGCGGGCCTTGAGCGTGGAGACCGAATCCAGAAATTCCGTAACGAAAAAACCCTAACACCCCCCACTCATTTGTTTTTTGAGCGTGGTGACCGATAAGAAAACAAACGAGTGAACAATCAATCAAAATTCAATTCAATGTGTGAAAGTGTAACTTCAATTAATATCAAAGAAAAAAAAACAAAGGAAAAAAAATATAAATAAATAATTATAATTGCATAAGTTGATAAAAATGCTATGCAATAGCTTTACCGCGGCAGTCCCCGAGTGCCACACGTCTTTTTTTATATGATATAAACCAGTGGTTGACTGCGATACCACCTGATGGTAAACAGTGCTGCAATCGTTGATGGTGAAGCGCACTAGTTTATTAAGAGCCTATTTAATTTACTCTAGCCTTGAAGACACCCAAATTATAAACGGACGGGAAGACCGCAGCAGGCAAATTGTTCCAGTCCTTCGATGTACGCGGTATAATAGACGATTCGAAACGCTTAGTCCGAACCGTAGCGTAGAGGTGTCAGCAACGTAAGGGTAGATACTCGGTAAACTAGAACTATCTTTAAAGATATTTTAAATTATTTTAGTTTGGTAAGTTAACTACTACTAGGTCCTGTCTTAAATTAGCTTCCACTAGCAGTGTCATACCGCTTACACTTTTTCTTTTATTAAAGAGATTATTGACAATCTTAGAGATGAAAATATTTCTCGAGCATTCTTTATTCTAACTAAATTCCTTTAGAACAGAATTCCTTCATTATCGTTTAAGAAGATAGTCCCGGCATAAAAAGTATACGGTATACCTCAGTAAACAAACATGGACTGTATAAATTTGCCCAGTTTTTTGAGTGTGAAGGAGAAACATAAACACAACAAAAATGAATGGCTATTTGTGCTGAGCGCCAATTTAAAGAACTCTACCCCTAGCCAAGTTAACCTTTTGAATGTCTTAAGTTACACAGTTCGACATAAGCCATTGTCTTTCTATTGTGTCTCTAATTACGGCATTCGAAGAGTTAATAATCTGCAATCGTTAACGCTAGTAGAGAAAACTTCAAATGTGCGGGAATGATGTCATCTCAACGCTCAGTCACGTGGCCAGAACAGAAGAATTGGGGGCGTGACCAACTCGAGGCGTTCGACGTAAGAGAAACGGTTGTAACTTGGCTAGGGGGGCAGGACTAATTTGGTTTCTCTCTAACTTTCTTTTTCACTAACCAAATTTTGAAGTATCAGGAAGTTCTAAAGTAAATTAAAAGAAATGGAATAAGTACGAGTATACTGTTCTAAATTCAAACTGTTCCTAGCTGTCAGTATTAGGTTTACCTACCTGTTATTTGTCACTTAAAATCTACGGATTTTTGTTTAAAATTACAATCATAATTTTGTGGGTACGACAGCAAGAATGATATTTGCTGGGTCAGCAAGTTTAGAATAAAAATGTGTGTATATAAAATATAATAGCAAGTTGTCATTCGCAATTAAGCAATTTACATTTTAATGGAACGTATCCATATAAATAAGTCATAGTCATTCGCAGGAAAAAACCATTAAACGACTTAATTCCACTACAGGTTCTCTAACGAAAAAGTAAGAGAGTAAATTCAATTCACACTCAGTTTTAATTCATTTCGACGTGGATGTGTGAATGAAAATACGTAAAATAAAACTGAGCTTAGCTCGGTGAACGCGTTGAGGGTTCCGTACGTAAAGCTAACTTACAATTTGAAAAGTTTACAATAATTATGTACAATCGTCGTGTTTTAATAGACCTCTGTACATTAATAACTATGACACTAGTAAATCTGAGAGATAAATTTAAATTCGGTCCTATTCGGCAAAGTCCTTTCAAACTTAGTTTGGTCTTCGTCGTCATTATTAATTACTTTGAGTTCTCACGATTTTAATGTTTTGATATTTATCATCTAGTATTTATTCGTTTTAAGTATTTTTATGTATTTTCTATCATTGTTGATTATACCTACATGATCCTATTTCAATTATTTTTGAGTTAATTCATTAAACCCCGCGCGAACGCCGGCGTTCGCGCACCTATTGTCTTTCTATTGTGTCTGCAATTCTCACGATTGAAAGGTTAATTATTATTGTTGCCAAAGTATACATACACCTACCACAGTATAGTCGTATTTGACCCAAAGGCTGAGTGGTAGATAATGCCTTATTGCTTGCCTGGCAATGCCTTGTCCTTCTATGTACTGTGCTTAAGTTTTGAATAATTAAACTATTTTTAGTTTTTTTCAAGACATTTAAAATAGTGAAAGTGTAAGTGAGTTGGTTAAAAAGACAGTCTGTCTAAACACCAGTTCCAATTAGATAAAAACTTTTCATGCTAAACTAGATCTTGAGAAATACTTAATTTCGAAATGATAGTTCAGAAATCGGGGCTTAGTATGACTATTGAAACGTTTGGGTTTCTGTATAATTATATATATCGAAAAACGGCGGACAATCAAAATTCACTCTACTTTTACTACACTGGACTATAATATATCTACTATGATATACAAAAAAGTAACTCTGTAGAACTTTGCCACAACCTACAAAAAAAAAAAAACAGCACAGTAAGATCCTCACAAAAAGAAACAAACATTATTTATTTTAAGAAGTGGAGGAATTTTGAAAATTGATTAGCCGACTTTCAAACGGAACCCTGAAACTAGTACCTTCTTTTTTAGGTTCGGATCCAATTTCTGAATACCAGAGAAAACTCAACTAGTTCAAACGACATTTGTTTGTTTTCTGTTGAAAAATAAACAAGTGAGGAATGAAATAAAACCAGCAATGCTTCAGTTGTTTTTCTCAAGAAGTTTTATGAAAAACTTTAGATTATAGAAACCTAGTAGGAATTGGTTCTTGAACACAATCTTCGTTAGTTTTATTTTTACTTTTGTACTGTGTACATTGTTGTGTTTTGAACTTTTAAGATTAAAGTAGGTAAGGGATCAGAAAGAAAGAACAGTAAGTACATTATGATATAAGTGTGTAATGTTAGTGATTACCGACGAGGCGGTATTTAGACCTGAGCCGGGGCGAGGGTCTTAAGAAAGCCGAGAACGGTTATCATTAATTACTCACGTGTATCATACGACGTTTTTCAAAACACTTGTGAAGAAAATAACTATAAAACTAGTAAACTTTTGTAGCCGTAAAAATCTGTTTTCATATGAGCACCCATATTTCTTTTTGTTTACCTTTCAATACACTCACTAAAATGAATAAACGGGGGTTGACCAGCGACTCGTGGGGGAAGACGCGCGCCCATCCTGATACGGAAATGTAATACAATTATAGCCGGGGAGAGATTGAACAATAAGGTTTTAACTACATTACAGCACTAGTGCGTAATGGTAATCAAAATGTCACAGTTTAGTAACAAGAGCCATTATGTACCTAAGTGCAGTGCAATAAGAGTCACTTTATGAGCAAGTGTATTGAAAAAATATTTTGTTGAGCCACACGTTTTTTTTTTTTTTTTTGCTGCGCCAAATAAACATGCAGTGTGGTATGTTTTATTGTATTATTGGTAGATATAGTTGTTATATCTCATCAAGGCGGATTGGCCCTCACGTCGAATCCGAAACAAAACTTTAACTGCTATCTCTAATAAATATTTGAGCCGTTACTTTTAATGGTTCACCAGTGGCCGCCTCAGGAGAAGTCCTGGGCGTCAGGAGTCACAGGGTGACTCCTCGTTTGGCCAGGGCAGGAGTAATGGATAGCTGGCAGTCCATCCGTCCGGTAAGGACTGAGCTCGAATCTACGGGGAATTGCTGAAGGGAAACTAAAAGACACAGGTATGGTGTTAGTCGATAAAAGTCTACACGCCCTTTCGCTTCATCTCAGACCGGGAGAAGTCATTGGATGATTTCCCAACTCAAAAAAAATCTGCTGTATATAAAAATCATAGCAAAATCTTCAAAGAGATACGTAACTTGATTCTCAAAGAAGAAGCAAATTATATAAAACACGCTCTTTACTAAAGAACACGTTATAAAGTTCTTTTACACTTAAATTATTGCTAATTTACTCAGACGTGCACATACAAACGTTAGAGTTGCATACGAAGCGTATTAAGTGAATTTCTCTCTATACTTTACGAACATTTCCAAGAATAATTTTATACAAAGCTGTGCTTACACTTTTCTGTTCAGTAAGTTCTTTAGTGTTACTAACGAGTAAAGAATTTCTTTGAACTTTGTTGAAAGTTCATCACGTGTTGGTACGGAGTTCAGTTTTATATGCACTGATGGATAGATTACGCCCGCCTCTCATGTGTTGACCAAAACCGAGCAAGTACTAATGTGATTTTTTCAATTATCTAAGTTTATCTGGGACATTACCAACACCTCGTGCCTCAGAAAACATGTAAAACCGTTGGTCCTATTGTCATTCGTAGATCTTTGACGGGTGTGGTTGTAAAGGTCTAAAGGTAGAACTACACTGCACACGCGTGTGCCACACACGCCGATCGCCGGGCGCGTCGGTCTCCATACATCTTATACGGAAACTAGACTTGTAGAGCTACAATTGATCCACGCCACGCGACGTCGTTCTACGTACAAATCGGGTGTGTGACACGTGCGTCAATCTAATGTTATTCTACCTTGACACATCCTCATCGCTACACCTATCTGTTTTGTGGCTGCAGTTATCATCATTAGGTGATTTCCCATCTAAAAAAAGGCGCCTAAACGCAATATATACTAGTATATCCCTCATAAATTTCTGCTACAGTAGTTACAGGTCAGACTATTATCGATCAAAGCTATGAGATATAGAATCTTAAGTCAGTATAAGTCAGACGTCAGAAAGTTAGACCATCAGTCTAAGTAAAGAGTATCGTGTTGCCCAGCAACTGGTTTTTGGAGGTCTGATAGGCAGTTGCTCCACGTAAAACACAGATATCCAGTCCAAACAAGAAGCCGATCCCTAGCTTGTAGGAAAGTAGGGGCCCAGCAGGTTCGAAGCCTACTGGAGCCATGGGCTCTGGAACGAAGGTAAAGAAGGAACAAACGTGCCTTCAATCTATGTCGACTGCTTAATTAGATTTGAATGAGGTGACCTTCATAAAATTCGAGCCTTTGGGTTTTTATCACCAATAACACACTTAAGTAATCAAAACCACACTTTAATTAGATAATAGCGAGATTTAGAACTATTTAGTGGTTGTACGTACTAACGAATGCCATGCCTGACCATAAATACAAAGCCGTGAACTTTGGTGTTCTAATTCTCTGCGGTTTGATGTTTATTAGGCTTCTAACTCACTAAGTTTCTGTGAGGATACAACTACCGATAATATTTCGTATCGTTTGTTATATAGTTTCACCTAATTGATTTCGGAAACACCTTTACTCTTTGCTTAGTTCAGAGCTGATTAAATTTCTTTTGAACCAAATTCCTACAGACTCGTCTGATATAAAGCACAATATAACACTTCTCTTACGTGAAAAATCTTTAAATGGCTTCTTCCACTTTGGGTAGAGCTAGGAGTGCCAAACTACTGACCCATCTGTATTCAGTTGCCCTTTGCCTTCCAGGACTGCGAATGCGATAACTCTTTCGAACAATCCCGCTGCCCTTGCAGGCATCAGGTCTAGTGACCATCAAGTTTGTTAATATATCTTTGAGGTACGCGTAGAACACAACGCGCCGTCGACCCAGCCCTTATCTTATTGGATGGCGAGCTACCCATTGCTCGCCGTCTGCAAACCCGCCTCTATGGCAGCCGGGAATCGCCCAGTGGCTCCCGACGCCCAGGGTGACTACGGCGGGAGCAGCCGAAGGTAACTCGCGCGGTAACGTTCTTTAATCCTCACATTTACTCAAGGCGGGTTGTTAGTTCTAGAACAACCAATGACTGTGATACCCAAGACTTAATTGTTGGGGCCCACTAGGGCCTGCAGGGCTGCAGAATTCATCGGGAAAATCAGAACTGAAGAGAAAAGAACGCCTTATGGCAACCTAGGGGTCTTTAAGTCAAAAGTGAATAGGTTACTTTTAGGCAAGCGTGCTCAATCGTCGGCCATATGATCGCAAACCATCAGGTGAGACAGTGGTCAAACGTGAGTCTATCAATAATAATACAAAAAAGTCCGCCTATGTACACCACTGTACGTGAAGTTTAAATAAATAAATAAACTGAAGGAAAATTGTGGTTTTTAGTCAGTAAGAAACGGAAGCGGGAGAAGTTACTTGACGATTTATCAATGTCAAAGAAAAACTGATTCCTAAGATTTACTTTAGAAAATGAGGCAAAGCCTTAGCCACTGGTTCACTACGACCAAACTTTTCTTTTTTTTTCTGGTGGGTAAAAATCATCAACATGGCATCCCCCACCCTTGGGCGGAGCGGGAGATAGTATCAGACTTATATTGACTAAAAAACCCACCCCGTTTCTTCGTTGCCTTTCATACCACACACAATACATATCACATAATATCTATCAATATTGTAATAACAACCCTCTTTTTTTAAAGAGTAACCATGGAGTTTCTTGCCAGTTCTTCTCCATAGGAAACGACCAACTTAGAACTGTGCTCTAGCTTTTGACGTTTTATAAGTGCCCATGTAGGCCTATGTGAAATAAAAAATATTTTAGACTTGGACGTTGATACCGGGGCCGAGCCTTCCTTTCAGAAGCAGACCCTTGGCCCCAGCAGGCTTTGACCCTGCTGGACTCCTACGACTACGACCACACTTCAGATTTCTGTAGGCATACAATAATTCTTTTACATCCACACAAAAAACAATCGACTTAGCAGCCTCCCCAAATCTGTCCTTATTACACAAACAGGCCAAGACAAAACAAATTAGTCTCATTAATCGATATAGCATGTTTACTTCAACATGGCCCATCTTGGGCTTCTGAGAGTGTAAATAGGGCCATTAGTCACCGTGTAGGCAGGATCGCATAATTTATGCGTCCGTCCCGGAATAAAGCTGTTTGTCTACAATACTAATCGGCGTATGTTTACGGTGTAATCAGTAGCGTAGTTAGTCCCAAAGGAGGGCCTTTGTGTCAAACATTATTGAAAGGTTTTTTTTCGCCATCATTTTCTAACTGATTGACTTTTTGACATTTCAAAAGTGCCTGTGAGTGGTTTATCTACATTTACGAATAATAAAGAGTTAAAGTTAGTTTTTTGTTTGTAGGAAGTACTGGTCTGATTGGTAAATTTTTTTCGCGGATGAAAGCTGCTTTATTCCTGAGTGATCTAGGCTATATTTAATGTACGCGGGCGACGCCGCGGGCAAAAGCTAGTTTTAAATAAATTACTTTGAATCAGAAAATAGGCCCTATAGACAGAGAATAGGTGTTTTGAGACAGCAAGACGGAGTTGCGATAGGCCACAAAGGTGTTCAAAGTCAAACTATTTATTTGAGTGCTTTTTGGTGATACAATAGGTGTTATGGCTCATTGGTTGCCAGATTGGTGGGTTTGATTGGTTGGTGGTTGGTTTTTTTTGATAAACAAACTGAATACATTCCGTATATACATACTAACTACAAAACATGTGGCTCATGACAAATAGACGACAAAAATGTTCAAAAGTGGGATCACTCTGAGGGATAGGAAAATTTCGATTGAATATGAGCTCGTATATTAGAGCATGCTGAACTAGGATAGACTATTATTATATATATATTTATATTTTCGTATGATCTTGTGTAGGGAATACTAGAACGGAGCAAGCTATTAAACTGAATAATCTAGTCATTATTTATTCACAATGATCTAATGAGAGAATTTAAGGTTATGGATATCCTGTTACGAATTTTTGCACATATCGGGGCTTCTATAGCCCGAGCGCCCGGTATCATTGTGTTGTCTGTATTTAAATAGTGTAATTGGTATCGGCCGTTCTAATTTAAAAAAAAAAAAAAAAAACATTGACACGGATGATATAAGTGTATCTCAAAGTAGTAGTTACATATGGATGTTGAATGATGTGAAGATATGGAAACCTTAGTGAATTTAGCACTTTATAGAGCAAGTAAAGAATACAGGATCTAAAACTTGTACCTGCAAAGAAAGCATTTTTTAAAGATGCCCAAAGAGTTTGAATAGGTAGTGTTCATACAGGTCGTAACTCCAGCCGAGGCCGTGTTTAAAAAAAAAAGATTATTTCTATCAGCTTCTTTGCAGTGCAGTTCATTCATAACTTGTAAGACAATATTGTGCGTTTCAACTTGTCTAATGACAACTGTGACTACTATATCTAGAGTCACAAAAACCAGTTTACAGAAAACATGATTTACCAGTACCAAAAAATATGTACTTACAAAAGTTTATTTCCAAGATTTAAATTACCCATCACAATTTTCATACTATTATGAAATGTAAAAACATAATTTCTATCTTCCAAATCTAGCATTTATCCCCAACATAATGTATCTAGCGGCAAAACCTGCTTTCAGAGGGTAGAACGGAAGACGGCCAAGCACCCAGTTCCGGCGCCGTACCGCCAATTAGACCCGCAGGCGGATTGTGCCGCCGCGAACCGGTTTGCACTGGATCGTACTGGAGTAATCTGAATTAAGCAAGCTTTTTTATTTGTTTTTTGGTGCTGTTGTTTTTTTTTTTGTAAATTGAAATATTTTATGCTCTATTCTTCTTTAACCTAAATATTTTTTTTTTAACCTTAAAATTAAAATTTTAAATAATCTGACTCTACAGCAATCAGAGGCCTTACCACGAGCTCTTAACACGATCCATTTGACGACCTAAATAGAACTGTTAAAGAAAAAAGAAAAGTATTTTATTTGACACACACACTCGTAGATACACACAATGTAGTAACAACATATAGACACTAACAATGTGTGTCTCAAGGCGGCGCCAAATAGGTCCAGTACAGCAATAATGCCAGACAACTACATGGTAGTTGCCTGACGCTGGTTTTCAACTAAACCTTATTTCGAGTATACGGTTACAAATTGGTTTATATTGAAGTACTTAGTTATTAGTGTTAGGTTAGGTTAGGTTAGGTTCATCAGGTCATCCAAGGGGATGGTGAGGTGGTCCGGGACGTAACACGTCGGATCAACGCAGGCTGGATGAAATGGCGACAGGTCACGGGAACCACTTGTGACCCACGGATGCCCCTCAAGTTGAAGGGTAAAATCTACAAGTCCGTGATAAGGCCTGTCATACTGTATGAATCAGAATGTTGGGCTGTGAAAAAGACGGATGAAAAAAGATTGTATGTAGCAGAGATGAGAATGTTAAGATGGATGTGTGGGTGTGACGAGAATGGACAAAGTGAGAAATGAGTATATTAGGGGAAGTTTGAGAGTGGCGCCAGTGACTGAAAAGTTGAAAGGGAATCGTTTGTCTTGGTATGGTCATGTGAAAAGGAGGGATGAAACGCATGTTGCTAAAAAAGTTATGAGTTTATATGTGGATGGACGGAGGAGAAGAGGGAGGCCAAAAAAAAGATGGATGGATTGTATGAGAAGCGATATGAAAGAAAAGGGAGTTAGTGATACCGTGACGAGTGACAGGACAGAATGGAAGAAAAAAACGTGTTGCGCCGACCCCAAATAAAACGGGACTAGGGCAGGAAGATGATGATGAGTTATTAGTGTTAGGTGTAGGGTAAATACTTAATTTACATATTATATATGTTTATGTGTAGGAGTCGCGACCGAAGTGGTTTGGACTGCTATGCTATTAAATTAAATACTTTAGTAACTTTAAAGATTTATTTATAAAACGGTAATTATGCTAAGTTACGCTAAATGATATGATATGCTAATGAGTACGAAAGCACCCGGTTTGCTGTCCGAATATGTACTGATGCCGCACTGCATTTAGTGCGGCGTAATTGTGTAGCTAGATCAGCAAAACGTGTTCGATCGTAATGATTGTATCGAACATTATGTGTGGTAAATAAATAGGTGTTCAGCGTACAAAATATATAAAATTTAAAAGAAAACCAAAAAAAATTCAAAAAATTGTAATAAGTTTTGAAGCGGCTCAATCACAAAACACCGCCACGCCCCGTCAGCTCGCGCAGTGTAACGGTACGCCAATTCACTATGCCTAGGGCAGCTAGACGCAAATGGACGAATTGCCAACAGCGCAAAATTAAAAAAATAAAATAAAAGAGACAGAGCTATACAAGGCGTAAGGGACAGTTAAAGTTTGTGGAGGGCTGTCCCTTACACCTTGTATAGCTCTGTATTTTTTTTTTTTTTTCAGGAAACGAAAATAAGAAAATCAGCCTCGCCATACATAATGATAAACTTGATTGGACAATTTGTATGGCGAGCCGATTTTTTTTTCGTTTCCTGAAAAAAAAATTGTGGAAGGTTGTTCAGTTTCGTCTACTGAGCAAGCCCTTAAAGTTTGTGGAGGGCTGTCCCTTACACCTTGTATAGGGTGTATAGCTCCATCCCGCTTTCTCGCTCGTAAACCTGTTATTTTAACACGTCATGCAGCCTCTGGAGCTTTTGTTGATTCTCAAATACGCTTTTGACCCAAACAATATAAAACTCAAAGTATCGCTTTTCACGTATAACGTATTTCAAACGCCAAGGTTACAAAGCGTTCATTCATGAATTTTCAGGCGGGTGTACATAGTCATCGGGTCCGTAACAGGGTACTGAACTGTAAGCACGGTCTATAATACAGCCTGTTTGAAACACGGACCGGCCCACGTCCGGTCGCAATCCGGCAAGCTGCGATGACCGCAAATTAAGGTGTACGGTTATGACGTGTCCTATGAAGAAGCTATGAGAACAGTGGTGGCCGAGTGTTAACGGCCCCGACTTACGAATTGTAGGTCACGAGTTCAAACCCAGCCAGGCTCATTACTTTGTGTAATTTATTTCATCACCACAGCTCTCAAAACGGTGAAGGCAAACATCGTGAGGAAATCGGCATGTCCTAGAACCAAAAAATTTGAAGACGTGTGACATCCACCAACCAGCACTGGGCCTGCGTGGCTCAATTCCTCTCTTAAAGAGGACGTCTGAGTCCCAACAGTGGGAACATTATAAGGCCGACTATGCTATGCTATGCTATGTGAAGTAAAGGTAACAAGAAGGAACGTTTTTCTACGTAGGTTCAATAGGAATCGCGCTCTGAGGGTTCTGTATAACCTTACCTATGACAACAGTTCAATTCCCGAATTGAGTTACGAAGAATTTTCCGAAACGCAAGAAAGTTTTTTTTTTGTGACGTACCTAACTACATACCTGCTTCATGCCAAATGGCAGGATTCTATGGAAAGTACCCTATGCATTATAATTCCCTTGCGACTGACGAAATAAACGTTTTTGCGACAGAAACGCCCGTGCCTTTTTTTCGTCAGAAGTTAGATTTTTTACAATTTTAAAGGACCACAGAACTGAGTTCATGGTTTGAATTTCAACTCAACACCGCCACGCGTTCTTGAGATAAAGGGTCTAGACAGACAGACAAAACAACAAAGTGATCCTATAAGGGTTCCGCTTTTTTCCTTTTGAGGTACGAAACCCTAAAAATAAGATAAAATACCGATACTCGATTTTATTTGTGTCACGCCACGTGATCACGTCGCATCACGTCGCGTCACATAGTATTTGTCACTTATCCAGGACAAAGGGCTCAACGTCGAACCCAATTTGTAGAGACAATTCATGATGATACATCAACAATGTTTGATCAGTAATTCTCTTTGCTGTATGGGCCTTTGATTAGCTAATCTCATGGAGACACTAGGGAGTGAATTGCAATGGAATTACGAAGCTTTGTCATTGATGGCTTTGCATGGGCAAATGAGTTTACGTAAGTGTAGCAGGTAGGGCCGGTGTCTGCAATGCTGGGGAGGCTTATTCACCTTGATATCGAAAAACCAGGCAAACTATTCTATTTAGCCGTTCAGTTCTTCTGACTTTTTAACAACAATAAAATTCATAAAATCTTTTAGAACTCTAATGAAAAAATAATAAAATTAAGTAATGTAATTGCTAGACTAACTGCATGTCCGCTCTGCTCACGGATATCGGCTCTGATTGTGCTAGCGATAACTTAAGCATAACTCAAATGATAATAGGCTGGTTGCCGGAAAAATGTAATTAGTCCGTCCTTTAGATTATTCAAAAATAAGGGATACGTATTTTTTTATTGGTAAATTAAACCAAAAATAACAAAAATATAGCCCGTTAAAGTTACGTGTAACATCACGCCGCACGCCGTGCTGCATTTTCGCACGGGATGACGTCACACGTAACTTTAATGGGCTATATCTTTGTTATTTTTTGTTTAATCGAAAAAAGAAGAAATACGTGTCCAATATTTTTTTATAATCTAAAATGCAGACTAAATAAAATGTAATTATTTTGACCCTGGAAACTGCCCTATTCGAAACCAAGTGATCAAATTTAAAAAGCTTAACAATAGCCGGACCGGCTGGACTCTGCCTAATTTGGCCGGACAAGCAACTAAAAAGCCTAACCGTGTCCGGCTTTATCTGGACGCCTGGCAAAGCTAGCTACATGTAAGGTGAGGACCATTTCATATTTTGTTTGTGTTTTATTTTATTTTAGAGGGATAACAAAGAGCAGTATACAATACAATAATATTGGCACTTAGTCAATAGGAGTACGACTACATTTACACTACTAACGACGTTATTCATACATCATTATACAAAAAAAAAACACACATTCAGCCGAACATAAAACCTCCTCTTTTTCGAAGTCAGTTAAATAGAACAGCTTTGGTTTATTTTATTTTAATTTAATATTATGACATTGTTGTTATTATTATTTTATTGAATAATAGCTTCTGCCAGCGGCTTCGCTTGCGGATAAGTAAATTTTGCGCCCCTTTTCATACTCTTAGGGCCTGTCCGCACAGCGATATTTCACCGCACGGTTTTTTTTTTATAATTCTGTAACACATTGAATCTTGTGGAAGTTTCCGCACAGGCGATAAAAAAAACTCGCGATAATAAATTCTGTGATTTCTTGCAGATTTGACGCGGTGCGGTGCGGAAAATAAATCCGCGCGAATATTTTCCGCGCGGTGAAATAACGCTGTGTGGACAGGCCCTTAGGGTGTGAATTTTGGTAAACCCTCTCGTGGTGTTGCCTACGTCATAAAAGAAAACCTTGTGCAAAAATTTCACGTTCTTGGTCCCAGTAGTATCGACTGAGCGTTGATATGTCAGTCAGTCAGTATCTCCTTTTATATGTTAAAGTTTTTTAAGGTTACTAACATTACATGGACATTATTTTAGTCTGAAATAAAGGTATTTTTTTGTTTTTTTATATCTGCCTTATGGCCCCGTGATATACTAACATGGCCCTTGTTATTAAAGTTATAATGTATTTTGTTGTTTTATTTATTTTTAAATCTGCCTTAAATATGGCCTCGTGGTATCAAGTGCGATTATTGAGCGTCGAGTAAAAAGTGCAATTGACTTTTTTTATTAATAATAATAACTATCTTTCTGAAAAAAGGTATTAAATAGCTTTCTGTCCCGAGAAAATAAGATGTGCACTTTCAGCGGTTTGTCTTTCTCAAATGGACTCAGAGCAAGCTAGACGTTCGGGATAGGCACTTAGGCAGGTCTCTACATTGCTGATTGCAAACCGAATGACATAGCCCTCGATCATCGGTAATGAGACTGTATATCCCAAGGAAGTGTGGAGGTCAAATTAAAGCCAGGCAAACATTATTGTTTTGTGTCGTGACTTGGCGCCTTTTCACGTACTTGATTGGCTACAAAACGCATTATGATATGACGTAATCTTGAACAGCGTCGTTTGATTAGTGCAGCCCGCGCCACGACACGACACAACACAATAATGTAAACCGGCTTAAGGCTTTATAAACACGAAGACTGTAGGCTTTGTGTTTATAGAGAGTTCGTGGGTCTCCTTGATTCTTAATCTTGAATATATTATATGTATAATCAAATCAAACCAATCCAATCACAATCAACCAATCAATCTTTATATATTATATAAAGTTAATATATAATACTTGTCTAAAGTGCAAACTACTACTTTACAAGAACAAAAATTTGCCATCGCTAAGCTTCTTAATATTACTAAAGTTAAGCTTAGCTCAAACTAACTTAGCTTAGTTATTGGTCCGCAACACATATAAAGTATGATATAGTTCACAACATAATAATGTTTTCAGACGCCATTTCTACCCTTAGCACGAACAAAGTAAAGTTCTACGTTAAAGTAACATGTTTTTATAATAGGCAGCCTTTGTGAAACTCGTTATAGTACGTCACAAAAAGGTCCCTCTGCCTGCTACCATTTTCCATTACATCGTTTACTTAACCTTGATGTCGATCCTATATAGTTCCGAAACCACTCACAGGCGCTGTTTCAATCCGTATCTATACATATAATAAATCTGTATAAGTTTTTAGTTGTGCGCGCATCACGTAGAGCCGCGTACAGATATCGCGAGGCGTGCGTCGCGAATGGTTCGTCTCGCATGCCTCCGACTATGATAACGTGTGTGCTCACAGTGATCTTTCGCGTCATACGATCGTTGCGAACGCCGCCTCAGTACGAGCCGTGCGTGGTGGTTTGCGTGCTCAGCTTGAGCATGTGTCGTTTTGGACGCACGCATTAATATACCGTCGTATGCCTCAGGTTGAGGCATGCGTGACGAACCATTCGCGACGCATGCCTCGCAATGTCTGTACGCGGCTTTAAATGTACGAAATCGATGCAGATAACTTTTATACATTAAAATTGTATGCAAGTTGATATTACTTAGGCTTCGTTTCATCGCAATCGGTTGTCTATATCGAAAGATATACAACATTCATTGACTGTTAGGTGGTACGAAGTTCGCCGATTCAGCTAGTACAGCTTATAATGGCGACTGGGCCATGTTACTTTTCGAAAGACAATTTAGGTACAAGTAGTAAAAATGAGCGGGGATTGTCACTCACTTTTGCATTCGGACCAATACTTTCTTGAGCTTACCTCCTACAAACAAAAAAAAACAATCTTTACTTCTATATAAGTGTAGATTATTTACATGTCCCTGAACTAATTTGCCACCTTTGTTTCTCTTGTTGTCCCTGTTAGGCGAATACTAGTACCTACTACAGAGCCCTCAGGCGGCGAGAAACGTAAACACTAAGAGCACACAGCGAAACTTTAGGGTCAATAGTCGGGTGACCTTGACCTTGAGACGGTTAGGTTGTTGGAAAATACTATGTTACCTAACAAGGACGTAAAAGGGTTGTTTTATCGTCTCCCAATACATAAGTATCGTCAAACAAACAGAACATTTTTGATACAAGAAAGGCATCATTCGCCCGAGCAGTAAGCGAGGGTGTTATGAAGCTGAGGGCTGTAGTGCACTAATCTTAGTTTGTAAATAATAGAATATTGTCAGAGAAAATTGAGGAAGACCGAAGACCGAGAGAGTCTGGCCGAGAGGTGTGGGTTGCGACCGGGACCCTATGACTAAGCTGTTGTCCTTCAATCTGTCTATCCGTCCGTTTGTCAGCGGTCATTATCTCATTAACTGTAAGAGCTACAGAGTTGAAATTTTTGCAGAATACGTATTTTTTATAACCGCTACAACGTTTTTTATTTTGGGTACAAGAAACGATATTTTATCGGTATTTGTTGCTTGATTTTAAAACTGCAGTACGGACCTATTCGTATGCGTCTCCAACTCGCACGATGCCAGTTTTTATAATTATGCAAAAGAGTTATTACTTACACGCAAAGAAGCTCTTTTTTTATTATCTCCACAGTATATTGCTCAGAAAGCTAAAATGGATCCTTTGTACTAAGCACACACAGTATGTAAGTACGTCTATCCCCTTAGCTCTATCTTAAACATAGTGGTCTGCGTCAGAACTTTAGCCAGTAACTGTATTAGTTACACTTGATCCTGTTTCCTTTGTTCGCAGGCCTTCCAATCTGATGGGACTTGAGTAAACTTGGAAAGAGCTTGGAGTTCTGTTTGTTACCGATTTATGTTGGTGGTTTGAGGGTTGAAGTCAGTAATATTCATGAAGTGCAATTGGTATTTTCTTTATTTCCCTGCAATCTTCATCATCATTTTTTTTTTTTTTTTTTTTCGATGGGAAAAATCATCTTATGACAACCCCCGCTCTTGGGCGGAGCGGGAGATAGTGTCAGACTCTTACTGACTAAAAAACCCATCCCGTTCCTTCAAGCCTTCGATACCGGGGCTCGAGCGCCCTTTCGGATTACCCTGGCCCCGGTAGGCTTCGACCCGGCTGGGCCCCTGCTGTTGATCTTCATCATCATCATCATCATCATTTCAACTGAAATACGTGCACTTTTGGACATAGGTGGCGAATGGCGAGTATCCACCCTTAAGTTGTTGAAACCTCTACCGTCCGGACAAAGCGTTTCACCTCGTCATTTATACCGCGTACTAGGGACAGGAACAACTTGCCTGTTACGGTCTTCCCGTCCGATTATAACTTAGGTGTCTTCAAGGCTAGAGTAAATAGGCTCCTAATGAACTAGTGCGTGTGCATTTCGCATCAACCAGATTCCCGCGACCTTCCCCAGATCTTCGATCTACCTTGACGGTGGCCTTCCAACACTGCGTCTCCCGTTACGTAGTTTCCACTCTAGAACCTTTCGTCTCCATCGACTGTCTGTTCTGCGAGCATCAGCAATTCAGCATACATTCACGAGATAACAATCATGTGCACTGGGTTCGCGTGGTGGATTACGGTCCATTCCTTCTAGGGAATATTAAAAAGCTAATTATGCTATGCTATAACTAAAAACAAACTCACGGCAACCCCAAAAGTATAGGTATTACAGTGACGTGAACAGTCTAGGAAACATAAATCGCAATTAACTATTTTCATTTGCCAGTATCGTAAAATTATCGGTCCAATTGTCTTACATTATTGAAACCATTCCAACTCGACGGCGATTAACAGGAATCTAAAACAACACGCAAATTCGTCTGAATATCAACAATGAGTAAATATTTAGAGGCGTGTGTGACTGCGGCGTACTATTTAGAAGCTAATTACGCATTTTTTCGGCTAGAAAAGCAAAATGTTGGGATAATGTGAACAATATAAAGCGTTCCCATCTCTTAAGGGTAACGCAGACGAAAGACTTTAAGACGCACGAAAATTGAGCTCCGCAATACTTTTATCAGCACCACAAGGAAACTTCAAGCTCCGCAATACTTTTGTAATAAATTGTTCTATTAAATAAGTCGCTCTAATTTGTATGATTGTCTTAGTTCACGGTTTAAAAGTCATCCTTCTCTTATCCTCATTTATGTGGGACTGGCTAATGCCAGTTGCTTCGCCTGAGTGACAGTAGAAAATTGACCCAAGGGAACATACCTCAGAGATAAAAAGCATCATATGTGCTACTCTAGAATACGGTCTACCTATGTGACAGATTCGAGCAGTTCGAGCGTGAAAAAGTAACAAACATACATACACACTCAGCAGTCAACAGTCGCAAACGGCATGGCGCAGTGCTTGAGCGATTGGCCACGCTGCGTATTGCGGGTTCGATTCCCAAACCGAAATAAAATATATATATTTGAATGGCTTAGAGATAGATTTTACAGGTCTGGGTGTCTTGCGCACCCACGATACAGAAGTTATTCCTTGTGTAGAATAACGTCTATTAAAAAAAAGTCACCTTTATAATATTAGTGTGATTAGAGCAGCGTCTCATATTTCTATTCGCCGTTTTCTAGACTATAGGCTAGTTACCATAAAAAATATAATTAGTCCGTCTTTTAGATTATCTAAAATTATGAGACACGTGTTTTTTTAATTGTAAATTAAAACAAAAATGACAAAGATATAGCCCATTAAAGTTACGTGTAACGTCACGCCGTGCTACATTTTTTCGCACGGGGTGACGTCACACGTAACTTTAATGGGCTATATCTTTGTTATTTTTTGTTTAATCGAAAAAAGAAAAAATACGTGTCCAATATTTTTATACAATCTAAAATACGGAGTAAATAAAATGTAATTATTTTGACCCTGGAAACTACCCTATTGCATTAAGGCGCGCAAAATTGCGTAATTTTTTATTTTGTCGCACAAAAAGTCGGTCGTCTGCGTACAACCTTATCTGTGAGGAAATAGGAAATCCCCTAACGCGTGCCGCTTCAAGGACGTGATCTTCCTTCCCCTCATTGTCCCCCTTCCCGTTATTTCCCCCGTTTATTTTCTTTGCCACCGCACTACTGCTGTTTCCGTTATCCTTGGGTTACAGGGTTAGTGGGACGGACAAATAGTGTTGCCTCAGCATTATTGTGTTTCGTACTTTTTTTTGTGAGTATGAAAATTGTTTGAGCTTGTATTTCGTAGGGATTTTACTTAAGGGCTGAACACATCATCGCGTTTTAACAGCGTGTATGTCAAAATCCGGACTTTTCCAAGACGGCAGATAAATTAACAATAACGTATTATTATTTGTCTATCCGTCTGTCACCAAGCTGCATCTCATGAACCGTGATAGCTAGGCAGTTGTCACTATCTATAACAACACATATTTACTAAAACATAATAGAATAAATATTTAAGTGGATTATAAAGAAACAGTAAAAAAAATGGTTGTATGGGAGCCTATAACAGTGTTTTTTGCCATTATTTTTGCTTTATATTAATAATAGTTATAATATTGTGCCTGATGTTGTATAGATAACTTGTACGGAACCCACCTTGCGCGAGTCCGACTCGCATTTGGCCGGTTTTTAATTATAGTAGCACAAGCCGGGTATTTATAAGTAGCCAATTGCGTACCACAGATAAACAAAATCAAATGGACCAAGGAGTTTTAACGCAACTGTCAAAACTGTGCCACAATTTGCATAACTGTCAGACTGGAATAATAAAACTTTATGAGATTTCAACATTCGATGCAGGGAATAGAAAAAGTAGGTTGAATTACGATAGCTTATAGGGATAGAATCGTTGCCAGGTAAAATAACTGGCAAAAAGCCATGAAATACACAATTGGTACAGTATCTAGATTAACTATATGTTAAGGTGGGCTGTATATTTTGATTCGAGAATGAGACAACGGATTTATTGGTGACGGAAAAACATGCGTGGAATATGTTTATCTTTTATGTGAAAGTGAGGGATATTTATTGCAACTTGACAGATATGTCTGATGCCAAGATGACAAGTTCATTCTGAATCATTAACATGATTTAGCTACCTGTTTTAAAGTACAATGTTTTTTTTTGTTTGTAGGTTGTTATTAATCTCTGAAAGTAGAGGTCCGATTGCAAAAAAAATTTCATTGATAGAAAGCTGCTGTATTTCTTAGTGAAATAGGCTATATTTTAGTGACGCGGGCGAAGCCGCGGGCAAGAACTAGAATCAAATAAAAAATGTAGGTATCAATTTAGTAAGCATTTTTACACGTGGAATCATTGAAAGAGGCGCGATCACGGTAAAATTGAGCTGAGAATTTTATTGTAGAGTTAATTATCTCAGCGAAGTTTGGCGACAAAGTTGATTTGGTATATTGCCAATTATAAAAATATTAGAATGTGTTCATCCATATCCTAATTAACTACTCGTACGACTATATGGCTTAAATGACTTAGTATTCAAGCCAAAAACATTAACAAATAAAAAAATAAGTAACAACGTTCGTAGTAATTAAAAGATTTCACGAAAATCCAAATTAAAATACCTACGTAACAGACTGAAACAATAGAATGTTGTAAAAAGCTACATATTTTTGCGTAGGTAATAAAGTAACCCGAGAATATTAAACCCGACACACGAGCAAAATCAATAGCAACGTAAAACAAAAGAGTTGTCAATAAGCTGAGCTATTTAAATTGACGTGTGATGACGTCATCGGATATGTCACTCGCGACATCCTGCCATAGACTCGATCGGGATTATTTCGGTAACATTCGTCATTGCTTTCGGCGCGCAAATCTGCATTGACAGCATCCATTCGCGCGACAGCCATTTTGTTTTATTGTTTTCAACTTTCGTTTGATGTATGTTAGCTGAGAATCGGTTTACGGAAGTGGTGATAGTTTTATTACGTAATGAAATTAAAGAATTTTATATGAAGTTGAGTTATTTGATGACTTTTCTTAATTGGGGGAAACAAATACTAATGAAATGATTTATATTTTCCGGTTTAAAAGATTTTGTGATTTTTCTTTTTGTGCTGCTCATAAAAAAAATACCTACTTCACTTTCATCACGCTTACAATTTCACGTTTACTCTTTGTCGTATTATGATTGTTTCGTCATGTGATTATATATTTTTTTGCTAAATAAAAACGGAAGCTAACAAAAACTTTTGAAAACATGATAAATAGCACAACAATAGGTATAATAAACTGGAGTAACTTTTGAAACCCGAACCCCGATTCCCTGTCACGTAATGTAGTTATCTATACACATCAACACTACACACATATAAGAGAAACGGGACACCCAGAAAATGGACTATCCCGAACAAACGACCTACCTACTTTATTAGATTTCGGTCGCCCAACCCCGACTCTGTCATCGACCAGTACATAAAAATGATTGATAATCTATCAATCTACCATAGAGCATGAAAGCCCACACTAAAATTGCTGGGCGATTGATTTATTTATCTGCGTGATTGCGTAGAACATAAATGTTAGAATTGTGAGAATATCCATCCAAAACTTTATTACATTTCTATTTTATTGCGTGGCAACATTGACACGAATCACAATAAAAAAAGTAGTTATAGTTTTTGTTAATATTCTTAACAAATAACATTATAGAAAGTATTTTGTAAATAGTTATCGGTTTTCTGGTTCAAAGAATTGGGAAAGTAAATACATTTCTGCCTATAAATGTGTATAAAATGAAGACGAAAATATTTTTTCTTCCTTACGAGGTTGAGCTTGGCTGAGTACGAGCTTTCCATTGCCGACGAACACAATATAAAACATTTCTCTTCGTCGCCTGTTAACGCGCGATTGTCAAACAACAGAAGGCCTTACTTGTTTACGTTGAGAAAATCAATGGAAATCAGTGATGTATGAAGCAAATAGACTTTGGGGCGTTTGTTCAGTATTCAGTAAATATTATTAATCCATTCGTCTCTTGGTCTCGTGTCAGCCATTAAAATTATTTGTCTGTTTTATTGTTTGTGACTTATTGTTTTCCCAAATTGCAAACCTTGATCATTTAAAATAATACGAGTATTTTGAGCTGGTTTTAGTACCCTTTCTAATTTTATGAAATTCATTACGCTAATCATAAGCAAAATTAGTATCAATAAATAACGCAATTACACAATTTAGTCCAATCGGATAAGTCCCAAATTCATATTGCCCCCTCATAACTGTAGCATCGGCTTCAAACACCGCACCGGACCTCTGGAGGTCCGTTTTATCTCCTGTTAAAGTGCCCATTTCATTCAAGACCCCTCAAAATTATGTATAACTTAATAACAGGGTCTTTATATGGGACCCTTCGTGAGCTACGGCCTGTACAAAGGATTATATGGGGGTAGCCGGAAAATATAATATGGAAGGAGAAAATTTAGGCAGTTCATTGAGTTTTATAATTTCGCTACCGCTGTTTGATTTGATGTTGTTGAGTTTTCTCTGTGGAGTTTTTTTTGTTAGATAGTGTTAAATTAAGATATCATGTTCGACACACTACACTGCGCTTTAATTCATTAAACCCCAAGCGAACGCGCATTTATTTTATATTTCATTCGCGCACCTATTGTCTTTCTATTGTGTCTGTAATTTCCACGATTAAAAGGTTAAAACTCAAAAAGTGTATCTATAATAGTTTAGCCTTTTCGTTATTTAACACCGACTTCCAAAAATAAAATTACTTTGTACTTTTCAGTGTTTTTTTTTAACATCGAATTCAGTTATTTTTTTTTTGTAAAAAGTATTTTATTTTACACTTTTTAGTTATGGTATCACCACTAAAAAGTAGGTACCCCTCAGCCAAACTTAAATACCTTATAGCCAGAGCGCATCACTTAACGATTCCAATAATCCCAAACACGGTTAGATTACATTAATTTACCTTCCGACTTCATCATCAGATCGTTTCGATACATCCCCTCCTCCTTTTCTTTCAGTCAGTCATCGACTACAAGTAAAAACAAAGCAATTTTCCTTGCTACGACTGGTCTGCTGTAATCCTATGAGGAGTTCTGTTCCATATCTTTGAAGTTCATGATCAGATCATAACCATATTTCTACCACCCAACTTGGAAGCATAATATACAAAAAAAAAAAAAAATTTTCAATATCGGTGAGAACACATAAAAAAAAATACATTCAGCCAAACATAGAACTTCCTCCTTTTCGAAGTCGGTTATAAAGTTATCTAATTTAAATAGGAGTCGGCAGGACATGCCTGCCGCATGCCTGATAAACTGAAAGGCTGCAAAACACAGGATTAGTGCCCAGATACAGCAATACGGGGCCGCAGCAGATGAGACCATGAAGGAGATGGCCGGACGATCTCTCTTCTTTAAGAATTAGAAAAAGAAGCGAAAAATTACGACCTTTGGTCAACAATGGGACAATACTACTAATAATAACAACTAGCTTTTTCCCGCAGCTCCACGTCAGAGTGACATAGGCTATATTTTATTACACGGGTGAAACCGCGGCATAAGATGCGTCCCCGCCTCTTAGTTGTAATTTATTGCTTCAGTTCTTGTAGATTTTAATTAATCTTTAAATTTTTTCGCTTGCGTAGTAGATTCACCATCCCCTTCCCATATTCACCAGATATCTGTCATCTTAATTTATTATGAGCAAAAAGCTGAAGAATCAAACATGCCTCCTAAATATATACTCCAATTTATCATTGTCATAGCCCCGAAAATGACGTAGCACAAGACTACTGTAATTTTAGTAATTACGGAGACAGTTCAAATATTATTCCAACGGAGCCGAGGATTGCTGGCAAAATCTAATATTGTTTCACAGGCTTTCATTATGAAGAATATTTTTTATACCTAATCTTAGTACTATCGTATAATTTAATTAATTAAAAATATCTATTCATTTTTGTAGGCACTTAGGTAGGTACTTGAGTTAATGAGAGTTTTTTCATTGGATTTTGTTAATACTTATTATATTAGTGAAAACATTAAAATAAAAAAATATATTTTGATACGTAAGTGTCTAATCATATCACACTAATAAAGGGGAAAGTTTGTGAGTGTATGTGTTTGTTATTTCTTTACGCTCGAATGGCTGGACGTATTTCATTAAAACTTGAAACACGTGTAGACCAGGTCTTGAAATAGCACATAGAATGCTTTTTTCCAGCAGTATATTTCCTTGGGACCATTTTCTACATTTACGGGTTTTTTTAAGGTGGGAAATTATTCTCCCGCTCTTGGGCGGAGCGGGAAAGCTGTCAGACTTTTAAATGTCAGACTTTTACTGACTAAAACCCACGCGTTTGTTCCTTCTTTGCCTTGCGTTCCATGATTCTGGTGGTTCATTTTCACTTAACCCATGGCCCCAGTAAGCTTCGATCCTGTGGGACCCCTACTATGCGCGCGTGGGACACTACACGCCGTTGACAACTTCAACACAACACACAACTCGTCGGTTACCGTACGATCGGCCATCATGCTACTTATTGCTCGACGCCACTTCCAGCAGCTAATGTAGGATATAATTAACGCCAGGATATACTTTCTCGAAATTATAGAAATGTCCGAAATTAAAACCAAGTCAAGTGATGCTTTTTTTAGGGTGAAAAATCATCAAATGACTTCTCCAGCGCTAAGGCGGAGCAGAAAGACGTGACAGACTTTTACTGACTAAAATTACACCTATGTTCCATCATTGCCTTTCGATCCAGGACCACAGGTTTCTTTCGTAGGTAAGTCAATCCAAGTGAAGCCGTTTGCATTTATTTTGTTGCGGTAACCGAATTCAAACGACACAATTCCTTTTCCAAACACAGTTACCCTATAGACATGTATTTATATTTAAAAAATAATATCTAATGCTGAAATAAATATATGTACTTTACGACCTTTATAAATAAAACAGCACTCAACACAATTTTTCCTTTTACTCCCTCTATGATTTTAGTACACAGTTAGAAGTTCAGATACGAGCCGAACAACCAATAATGTTATTGCCGAAAAAAGGGATAAGTGATTCCCGGACAAACGGATTAATGGGCCAAAACGGTGTCGCCTCTCCCTAATATGGGGGCAAATTGAGAAACAGTTCCGTACCATACTTCATTTTACCCCAAAAAGAAAATAAAGTGAAGGTACGGTGATGGCGTATTTTCTTTGAAAAATTTTGTATTGTTTTTCGCGTGGATTATATTTTTTGTGAAGTTAATAGGATTGAATATTTATTTTCTGCAAATTAAGCTGTTTTGTCTGGGGAATAAGTAAATGAAAATTGAATTATTGGAATTCAGCTTAATAGGAGTGTGTCTATTTTTATGATTTTTATAATGCTCATTAATATTGTTTTTACTAAATTCTGTATCCTTCATCCTTATATGACGTATATATTAACATACTACAAGTATTTATAAACAAACTACATACCTACATAATTATGTACCTACAATTTTTTTTTTATGGTGGGAAAAATCATCCAATCACAACCCCTGCTCTTGGGCGGAGCAGGAGATAATGTCAGACTCTTACTGACTAAAAGCCCACCCCGTTCCTTCTATCTTTCATACCGGAGCTCGAGTTCCCTTTCGGATAACCCTGGCCCCAGTAGGCTTCGACTTGGCTGGATCCCTGCTTTTGCTGGCAACTCCATGTGGCGCGCGGGAACAGTGCGCGCCATCGGCGATTTGGGCTTGGTCCGGACGGAGTTATCGGACGGCCGGACAGCGAGCTACACATTGCTCACTGTCCGCAAGCCCGCGCCTACGGTGGCCGGAAATCGGGATCGGAATCCCGGCGGCGGCGGCAAGAACGCCGTTGCCTGATGCGGTCGGCCTCCTCCTTTGCGAGCATTACTGCTTCGCAGAAGTCAGCGACCGCCTGCCACTCCTCCTCGCTCCGGACCATGGCCTCAATATGAAGTTGAGTAAAAATGCAAACATACTTGCCCAAAAGTACAATGAACTTCATTGAACTTTATTTATTTTATTTTGAAGTATGTCTTGCCAATGAAATAAAACATTTGGTAGAAATGGTAGAAAGCCACAATCGTAGTGTGGCTTTCATTCATCTAGTAATATTCCATTTTCGAAACACGGAAGTGAACGCTATCAAATTACAAACACTTAGGAAAAATCTTGAAAGAATGAAATCCACTCATGATGAGTCAGAGAGGTACTTCGCAGATAGTTTAGATTCTTATACCAACTACATATACCATCTCTACCTATACTATTTCATTTTCATACCAAGATCCGCACAGCAACCCATCTTCAAAGCAATAAAGCTGTTAACATTTGTAATAAATAACATAAATATCCATATTTATTTCCATACAATTTTCCAGAGCGCTGGTTACCTAATACGTATAATTTAATAGTATTTTACTGATGGTAATAAACGAGATTATCTGCCATGAGCGGTTATGGCACAGAGTACCTACTAGGGCCGTGCCATGACTTGTTAAAATATCAGGCGTGCGAGCGAGAAAGATAGATGGAGCTATACGCCCTATAATTATAGATCCATCTCTTTAAGTCTTAAAAATGGATCGCGTTTAGAACTCGTGGTAGAGCTTCTGGTTCACAGAAAATGCACTTCAAGAGTACCTAACCGTTTTTTTAAGCTGGAAAGTAAACCACTTCTTTTGATGACTTTTACTGTCTAAAACCCACCTGATTTTCAATTCCTAGTTACGTTCGAGGTTCGCAACTACTCTTTGAACAATAATGCCATCCAATTTGTTTAGACAATTAATAAAAGATCTAAAAAAGTTCTAGGTCTGGGTGTCTTGAATTTGTGAGTACTTATAGGTTCTATTAGCTCGGCCTTGGTATGAAAGGCAAGAAGGAACGGGGTGGGTTTTTTAGTCAGTAAGAGTCTGACACTATCTCCCGCTCCGCCCAAGGACGGGGGATGTCATTTGAATGATTTTTACCAACCAAACAAAAAAAGTACCTATAGGTTCTATTGGTAGGTACCTACAAAGACACTTCCGCCTGACCACCGCTAAGTTTGTTTTTGCTTGCACTCGAAACGAAAACTTCAAAGGGTTTGATTTGGCGCCGCGCCCCAGGATTTAAGCGAATTTTTTTTTAAGTAGTCAGGCAGAAATTACCGCAATAGTACATATTTATGAACGCACCCACAATACCTGCATGAATAATCCTTAAAACGGGGAAACCATTCTTTTTTAAAGTTTTTCGCGTTAAAAATAGTTTTTTACTAATTTGAAAGAATGATCTGGAAATCGTCACTAATTAAACGCAAGCTCATTAATTCATTATTTCAATCACTACATCTGACGTACGTTTGGTAATTATTGATAATTTGTGATAATTTTCAATCAGAATTTGTTTCAAAACTCCTGATTGCTCTCGTTTGTACTGGTAACAAGATTTTGTACATTTAGAAAAGAAACAGAAATATAATCATATTTTGTTTAGATAGATGTCAAGTTTATTATATAGAGGAATCTGTGAACTGATACTGTTACATTTATATCCACAGAAAGATGCCAGAGATACTTAAGTGGGTATGGTTTTATTTGATACAACGAAGATGGTAACGAAACGAAGTCAACCAACCGAACTACTAAATAAAAAATAGTTTAAAAGTAAAATGGATTCGCTAGTGCGTATTCGTTTTTATGAATTGAACAGTATTCTTATTTTGTTAAAAAATACTCATTTATTTATTGGACCTTATCCATCCATGGAATTATTAAGTACTACATAATACAGAACATACAACTACGAAATACAGCAAACAAAAAGTAAACTAACTTTTTTCTAATACCATTTTTTTTTTTTATTAATGATAGGCTTGCGTTTGACCACTATCTCACCTGATGGTAAGCGATGATGTGGTCGACGATGAAGCACGAAATAAACGAAATAAACGTGTACAAAACGGTTACTAATTCATAAAGCATAGAGAACACAGAGTGACGTCGCGCAACGGAATCAATTACATACAGCCAAGCTTAATTGGAGGCAGCCGCCCCGAGCAAACAAGACGTGACCGCTACTAAACGTTATTTATGTCTAAATCTAGGTAACTTTGTGTACTTAGCTAGCAACAAGGTATGGGGTTCTTGGTACAATGTTATTTGTCCTAGGGAAAACAAAATATTTTCGTTCGTTCTTTTTAGGGTTCCACACCCAAAGGGTAAAACGGGAACCAAGACTTCGCTGTCCGTCCGTCTATCACCAGGCTGTATCTCATGAACCGTGATAGTTAGACAATTAATTAATTACAGATAATGTATTTCTGTTGCCGCTATAACAACAGGTACCTACTAAAAAATAAAATAAAATAAATATATAAGAGAGCTCACATACAACAAACGTGATGTTTTTGCTGTTTTTATAGATTTTAGAATCGTGTGATCTATAAAATTAAATATTAAGTAAAACACGGTACAGATTAAGACGTAGAAGATTTAGTAGTCTTATGCAAAAATTCTAACATAACAATTTCTTTATTAACAAGAAATCATCGCGCGTCACCACCTCCCACAGAACCAATACTAATAAAACAAAAAATAAATCTGTTTGTCTATGGACGAAATGGCGGTGAACACGCGCCTAAAACCGTACAACAACGCGTGTGTTGTATCTATAGTTGCCATAGATTGTAAACAAACACGTTCTGGCGTCATCTTGACCTAGAGCGGGCCAACAGCCTTTTGAGTCTATTTCGGTACAACACTACCCGGTACTGATGCGAAACATAATGTTTAGATAATCTAAATCGTTGGGTGATTTACGGGAATTGAAATGACAATGGTTTCGGGAAGAATTTTTATGTAGCACCAACATTTTAGTATTATTTCTGGTGGTAATGAATCATTTGTTTGTGCTTTTGAAAATTTTCTTTTTAATTCGGAATGGATAGAAGACAATCTAAGCCCCAGTTTTCTGGTAATAAATGTATCAATTCACTTACTCAAAAACTCGCTCTAATCCCACCACTTTTAGGCACGCAATAGACTGTTTTCCGCACTAGTGCAGAAAAGTGCGCGTGCTCGCCCCGTCACAATTTTATTACATTTATCGTATCAGGCTAGGCACGTGTCGAACCCCACGATTCGCCGATCAAACCCCGTTTATTAATTTCTTCGTAACTGTATTGAAATAAAATCGACATGTCACAAATTAAAAATTCTTTCAATCAATTACACCAGTCAATGCGCGTTTGTTAATTTGTCATTTGTAAGCAATTTTGCGAAAATGTTCGTTCCAGATATGAAGCCATAGTCAACATACTTATATTAATTAAGATGTAAAAAAATACTAGTTTTTAATAGAGGGTTTTGCCAATAGGGACAAGGTACATTTAAATTGAAATAAAAACAATAATTAGATTATATTTTATTTTTATGCTGTCTTTTCTTTGGCATCATGTAGGGTTTCATACAGTAGCGTGAATACAACTAAAATTTCCGCCATCTTTTGATCTAATGACACCTTTATCTCATTCATGACGCGTATGATCATATTCTTTAGCTCTTCGACAGTTCTTGGCCTGTTTGCATACACCAATTAAGATATGCCACGAGTAGAAGGTTGATGATCAATCACTGAGCAAATAGTTTATTTTTTTCACTACGAGTTGGTTGATGTCCTCTTTAGGACAATTAAATTAGTTGACCAAAAGTTTCTCGTACGCACAAATTAAAACTGCCATTTCGATAAAAACACTTTTCAACGCACTGATCAAGTATAAACCGTTCCATCTTGTTAATGTCGAACAAAATATAAATAAACACATAAATGTAAAAAAATAGGTAATTAAACATGGCTGCCATAGCCGCCGGAAAGCTGAATTTTCATAATTGTCAAGTAAGCTACTTGACATATTATTAAAGATAAACACAATTTAAACACATAAAACATTTAATTATAACTCTAAACTGTTCAAAAAGTACACCACGAAAAGGGCTCGAAATTCTTTGTTCGACTGTCATAGATGCTAGTGCAGCGACAATAATGCATGATGACAATAGGGATGCACTCAATCATCGACTTTTTAGTGTAACCTTGATTCTCGGTCTCAAACATTCAGTTATCATGCAAACAATTTAAAAAAACATTGTTAGATACGACATCTTAAAATATTTAAAATTGTAACACGTTTCTAGTTAATGCCTGTAATAAATCATGCTTGACAGTCCCTGTGCTTCGTAACAAGGATTCAATTTATCATCCGCCGTAGATATTAATCTTCGTTCCCGCAATTACCGATAAATCTGACGTTAAGTAGGCTAATCTGGGAAAATTTGATGATTAGATACAAGGTGCCGTTGATATTATTGTAAACTGATTTGGCAGGTTTAGTGTGTAAAACGTCGGCATTGCCATGAATTCGCTGTCAAAAAAGATACCTAGATATTATAACACTTTTTATAGGTTTTTCTTGTATAGCTCTTTCTTGTATTCCTCTTATCACGGATTTATGGTATTGTTCGTCAAGCAACTCAGAACTACTAAAGAGCTCAATTCCTTAGTAGTTCTGAGTTGCTATATGAATACCGACAAATGCTTGTACTGACTGGACAGGTTCATTCAAATCTGTGTGATTTTTTTTTTCATATGATATCATCATTACATGTTTACCGTATGGACTTTAATGCCCAACATACACGTTAGAGTACACTGACAGGTTTACCTGTACAGTTGTGTTGTACAGGTAAACCGGAGCGTGTATGTTGCACAACTGTGCAGGTCTCCATACAAGCTTGACAAGTATAACTGTGCAGGTAAACCTATCAGATATACTCTAGCGTGTACCTTAAGAGACTGACCTTTGAGCTTGTTTCAGTGTTTTTTCTCAAGATAGTCAGTTAAGAAACACCTCATCTAGTTTAAATTTGACGCGTAAAAGTGTTTTTAAAACCTGTTAGCAAAATAAATATCATTTATCATTTACGATGGCACTGGGTCGTCATAGCAGCGGTTTCACCAAGAAGGTATGACATCACTGACGGAGATAAAGAGTTCAAATAGGCAGACGCTGCATGTAGAATACTGGTATTCGTAACTACCTTTTGCCCGCGGCTTCGCCCGCGTTCATAAAATATAGCCTATGTCACTCAGGAATAAAGCTCTATCGGTGAAACAATTTTAACAATCGATTCAGTACTTTCAGACATCCTTCTACATACAAAAAATCTTAAAAAATAAACTTTACCTCTTTATAATATTAGTGTAGATATATTTGCAAAATGGCCGGAAAAGGCTAGTCAGATGATGAAGAGGCATGGAAAAGTAGCCTTACAGTAAACAAAAACTTCCTAGAAATCGTAATACAAAATTCTACCAAATAACATCTAGTAAACATTTATAATAAAGTACTTATTGACCTTTTGGGCACGAAGGAACTTCCAACGTCTAAATGTAAACTCCGTAAATTCTTAATCAATAAAGCTTACTTCACGATCCAGGATTAAGTCTTAACATCTGTACATAGCATTAGTTTTAGTAAGTATATGTATATGTTTTAGTAAGTAGTGTTTTTATGTAAAGAATCTATGTCATGTACAAAATTTCATAACTGTATCATGAAAAATACGTATTCACTGGGCCATCCAGGTGACTGAGGGGTTATTTAGCACTGGCACCCAGCTATTTGCTGGCCGCCTAATGCCCGCTGTGTTTTGCCGTGATCTGTGTTGTACTTAGTGTCGGTGGTGTCCAACTTGTAACCTTTTTAAAATGTTTTGGGAAAAAATGTAACATGGAGTAAAAACTATTGGAATCCATTCAGTTAATGATTCTGAAAAAAATATATTTACGTTTCGCTTAGACTACACATAATGTTAACATAACCTATGCCTACAATAAAGACATTCTGATTCTGATTTTAATGATGTTATTTGGGTGTGATCAGAATTTGAAATCTAAACAAGCATTGCTTAATATAATTCATGAACAATTTTCTTGAAATGAGACATAATAATATGACGTTTATTTTTCTTCTTCTTCCTGCCCTTGTCCCGTTTTATTTGGGGTCGGCGCAACACGTTTTGATGAACACAATAATATGACTTTTATTATGTTAGTAAAATCGTAAGTTTTAGAAAAGCAAAGAACACATTCTCAAACATTTTAAATTCCGAACCGAACGTTTAGTTTCTCCTTATCTTTATTGTTGTTAGACTGAGTTTCGAACGCCCAGAGGCGGATGTATCGCAGTGGAAAATTCGCTCCACATTATTGCTATTTATAAATGTACGTCTAACCAAACGGTCATTGAGATATTCTATGTACGTATCACTCGCATGGATGGGTTTGGATTTGGACGTATATTTATTCTTGTTGCCTACCTACCAACTAAGTCCGTTCTCATTTTAAAATATTTTGTTTCTGAATTGCCATATATTTGTTAAAAAAATTAAATTCAGATTCTCTTTTTACGGTTGTCAAATGGAATGTACATTTGACAACCGTAACTGGCTGGTAAAAACACAAAACATTATTATATGAATTTGAATTTCGAATTTTGGCCGTATTCTGAACCACGATTTGAAGTCGAATGAGAAATTTGTACTAAATGTCGAGTTAAGAAGCATTCTTAACTGAGAGGAGAATCTTTTACAAGCTTTTATTTAGTTTCACCTGTCCCGATGTTTGTCAATCAAATCTTGCAAATTAAATTTGATCCACTTCCCGGTTACCGATTGAGCTGTTTTGCGTGGGCAAATGTAAATCAGATGACAATGCAAAATTGTTATGACATGGAGCTGATCTGATGATGGGACCGGAAGGTGGCTATAGGAATTTACATAACCCTATCATGTCTGAGCTTTTTGGAATGATCTTGATGACTATTAATTATTAGGTATATACCGCGCTAAAAAAGCTTTTAGCTAATTGATGACTTCTTTAGAACAAAGACGTTAAAGCATGAATTAGTTCTTTCCGCAAAAACGTTTACTATACAAGGCGCCAGAAAAACTTAAAATAAAGTATGTACATTGACCTTTTCCTAATAACTCGAATATATCGAAACTACCCGAAAAACCATCAATAAACTGTTTTTCAAAAAAGGTAAGTAAAGGATAACGATAGATGTCAATTCAAGACAGCTTTATGTCTTTAATTCCGTTTTTGAAATTAAGACTGTCAATAAATGTAGGACCGATGTGTTATGACCAGAGGTTGGAATTAGGTAGAGTTATTAATGTACTTGCATTGAAATGTTGATATTAATATGGATCTTTCCGGGATTTCTTATACAAATCTCGCGAGGCCAACAATATTACAAATAAATAATAATAAAAACCTAACAAATAAAACACAGATAATTTGCATACAGTTTTTATTAGTGTTTTACATTGTAAAAGATCTCTTTACTTTCAACTGAGGTGAGGTTAACAAATTGATACAGTTCTTTCTCCTCGTCATTAATGCGGGAAGAATTTATTTTCTGTTATATTTTTGAGGCATATCCACTTTATTCTTTCGCTCTATGAAATCGGTCTAAGTACATGAATAACTCTACCTAATTCCGACCTCTGGTTATGACCATTATTCCATTATTACAGTGACCGTCAATTCCACTTATATTTGGCACCTACCTTAGTTAAAGTGGCATACAGTTTGGATGTCTATCAGAAAGGTCAAGTTCAACATAGGACGATTATAAGCCGAGATTATCAACATTATCGTTATGATTATGTGTTTCATTAGATAAAAAATCTAACAAAGCTTTTACTGGTATTTTATCGCCTTTCAACTCAGTGTTTATGGCAAACAACTGAATATGTTTTGGCATGACTGGTTATTTGTAATTCCGAATAGATATACACATGTGTTATTTCCCATTATGGTTTCCCGCTAAAACTCACTTGAAATTTAAATGGAAAGAAAGAAGAAAGAAAACATGTTTATTCTGCCCTTAGAGACACACAAGTAATTACAAAATAAAAATTAATAAAAGAAAAACAAAATAAAAATAAAAATTAATAAAAGAAAAACAAAATAAAAATAAAAATTAATAAAAGAAAAACAAGATAAAAATAAAAATTAGTTGCCATAACGTCAAGTGTACACCAGGCCTAACAGATTAGAACCATAGACAACTTTGTTGTCTAGGTTGTCTATAAATAATCTGTGCGACGCCGGCCGCCTCGAGAAAATGGGTAATAATAATAATAATAGACGGATGATTTTGTGGGTTTGTACAGCCGTGCCTAGCCGTAGTTATGTGGTGAATAATTTTACTCGTTTTAGCAAAATGTAACATGGTCTTTTCATGGTTATTTAGTTAGTTGCCTCAATGTTTAGACGCAGAAATAATGTTTCTGTATGGGATAGCCAGGTTTATGGCGAACTAGCTGCGCCATTTTTTCTAAAATAAAAGTAGCCTAAATTACTCCTTATTACATCAGCTACCTGCCAAAAAAAGTCCCGTCAAAATCGGTCCAGCCGAGAACTAGACTAGTAGAGGTTAGCCGGAACAAACAGACAGACAAAAAATGTAAAAAATGTTATTTTGGTGTATGTACAGTTTATATATTCATATGCATGTAGTAAAAAGCGGTTATTTCAATATTACAAACAGACACTCCAATTTTATTTATATGTATAGATGTATACTTAGATAGTATAAGATAACATATAACATCACACTACGACCCAAGGAAGTAGTGACCGACACGAGAGAAACCGCGGGGAACTGCTAGTTATTTATAAGTAGACGAAGCTTCTTTGCAATATTTTTCATCTTTTCCTGCGAATTGTTTTTGTTACTCTTCAGTATTTCCGCGGTGGAAATAACTTGTATTTCAACTGTTTATTTATTTTCAGAGCATTTCCTACTATTGTATCTAAATATTTCTATGAGTTTTGACTATGAATGAGGGTGGCTACAAGGGCAGGGAAAAACTAAAGATGATTTTAACTAGAAATAATTATTGTGGCTTCATAACCCTCCCTGAATTTTGGCCATAGTGGCCAATCTCGTCTGAGATTAGCCCGGTACACAAACACAGTATAGAGCACAAATGTGTGCACAAACACAGTTGCACTCTCTGTTCCTTTACATAGTCCAATGGAATGGCAATGCACATGACTAAGAAGATTCAGGTTCAAGACCAACGTATTTACGTGCTTCTAAGGTGCGGGACACGTCACCAACTTCCAAATTTAGACTCAGATTTTGACGCTATTGACAACTGGGCTCGTTCTGGTTAATTACCGGACCACGGGTCCGGACGGCGAGCTACCATTGCTCGACGTCCGCAAGCCGCTGTCTTCTGTGGCTGGTAGTCGGGGTCGGAATCTCAGCGGCTGGGGCGAGAGGACGTTCATTCCGTCATGCGAGCGGCCTGTTCCTTCGCTAGCAATACTGCTTCGCAGAAGGAGGCGACCGCCTGCCATTCCTCCTCTCTCCAGACCATAGTTTGAACGAAGACCCAGCGTGAAAAGTCACTACCGCCGATAATGTCCACGAGGACACGGCGGTGCTCTACCGAATCGGGTCATACCTCCACCGTGTCCTCAAGTGACGTACGCACCGTGTACACAAAAGAAATTGTAGTGTAAGGAATGGTATACCTACTTCTTATAGAACACTATTATGTAACTGATCTGGCGTTACTGAAATCAGGTTCGTCTCACTAGTTTACTGAATATTTAAATTCACGCAAATTGAAGACTTGTAATTAACATTAATGAATTCTTACGCTCCTGTCAACCGCATAAGTCTACTAAAACCACCTGACAGAAGATTGGTGTATCTTCTAATGTTGATCCAGTAATATAGTCCGTTGGCGTAGATATTTGTTATTATATGTAGTCAATACAAAATAAACTCTCGAGTAATTAACATAAAGTTTATTTTGTAATAACTACAAATTGACGCAAATGTTTGTCGAATACGCCAAATGTAGTAGAGTCTGTCTAATAAGTTAACCGACTTGTGTAATAATTAGAGTAAAATGAAATCTGTTGTAGTCAACGCTGGTTCAATAATCAAGGTTGATTAAGAGATATTGATCATTGTTTACTACTAGAAGAACCTTATAAAAAGTATCGTTTTTTTTTTTTTAATAATTAAATATTATACAAAATCCCCTATTTCAAAATATACAAAAGATAGACCTAATGAGTACCTAAAGATCTAGTTATTACTCCACCAGACGTTTTTAGGGCTGTAAACTTGTGCGATAATTTACAAAGATTAGGAATGGCTTATATCGCTTCAAGTTTTTGCAACGATTAATTAATTTGTCGGTTTATTATCTACCAACTTTTAGTTTTTGTTAAATATTCCGGATTGAAATTGGAAGTCTGAAAACAATAGGCTTTGTTTTGTAGTTGTAAATTAAAAAAGCTTTTGAGAAACTTGACCAGTACCTACCAAAACATGGCAAAAACAAAATATTTATCGTGAAATACAACAAATAAATCCCTCTTATTCCTGTAGTATCATGTTCAAAACACCGCCGACAATGAATGGGAATTGAAATGAAAAAGTTTTTTGATTTATTTGAATTGAAATTGGAACACAGATATTTTTTTTTTCATTTAAAAAGAGAATGATATGATCCGAAAAGGAATACCTTTTGTTTTGTGCAGTATATTTTATTATTATATTTATGGCAATACTGAAATGTAAAACTTAAGCTAAATGAGGTCTCTTAGAAAGTCAAATGCTCTGTATCGCACGAATTTCTCATGTCAGACACTTTTGTTTGCCAACGTGATTAGGCGTCTTTTTATGATTTTCATTGTTCTATTTTAATTAGATACTTTTATAATAATGTCGAAAAAAATAAGATTATTAAAAAAATAAACTTACCAAGCGATATGAGGCCACTGTTGAGCATAGGCAGCTTGATGCTATTGGGGATGGACACCAGGCTGGTGGTGCCTGATGTCCTGAAGTCCTTCTTCTTCGGCTTCTTCTCCATGTCGTATCTGGTGGTGGACCGCGAGCGGTGTTTCCGCTGGCTAGTCGCAACTGACGTGCCTCGCTGCCCCGTTCGCGACGACATCTTGGCTCACCCCACGAATTTCCCGCCGATTTATACTCACTCGGATATGAACGGAAGCAGACGCAATTAATAACACACCGTCATTTTATATCACGTACAAAATCACACACAAACACTGTTTCTGTTTAGTTATTGTGGTATAAAAATTTATGGTCGTTTTTTTTTGTGTTATGTTTAAACGAAAATAAGCCTTGCAAAATAAATTTTAAAGCGTAAATTTTAATATTTTTTATATCAAAACATTTAATATTTATATGTCTATCCTAGTATTTGACACATTATTACTAAAATGGCAATTTCTATGAAAGGGTTGCCAGTCGCAATATCATAAGGTCCCTGTCATTTCGGCAGCGTAGTGTTTTGATGTGCAAAGGCCTGAAACAAAGAAAAAAAACACTTTTAATGGGACTCGGACCACAAACAAATCATGATGCAAACGGGGAGGAAATCAGATTTTTTTTTTGTGTTTAAAGATAGGTGTCAGTAAAAAAAAAAGTATCATAGATAAGAAATGTATTGAGATATCTACATAATAAATATATATTAATAGCTGCTACAGCTTTATACAGTCAGAGACAATTTTCTAAAAAAAAAAATTACATTTCAGCTCGATTGCAACACACATTTTTATCTGTTTGTTATAACGTTTGAATATACCTATATATATGAAAATTACTCTATTTATTTGCCACATCCACCAAAGTACTATATCAACATAATCTAAGTACAAGCATCTACAAAATAGAAATAAGTTCAATGACGCATTTAATAGTACTCTGTATTACGTACACTCATTCAATTCATTCATACATTTACTTTTCGCGCCAACTTGTGAACGAAAGCAAAACAAGAGTCATTCAAGGTGACATTCCGTGGAGTTCATAGAGAAATTCCTTATTTGAAATGTGGAATTTGTATGTACTACATTTAAAGTGATGTGGAATTATGCAAGACGCTTGAGAATCTATACAAGTTTTGTTGCTACGCAATGAAATTGGCACTTGAAATATACATTCGCTCCTATCGTATCAACTCAAACCTTTCAAGTCATTTCTTTAAAGATTCATCAAATTGACAGCTATAGCTTGATAGGTACAATTCAGGATATTTTCCGTTGGCATAGTGACTAACTCAAGTCCTTTAAACAGACTCGAAATATGCGCCCAAGGCATATTTTGTGTATTATTTTGTGATTGCCAGTAAAGAGATGTATACTACTGTTTAAAACGTGTAGTTATGTAAACATTTTTTTTTTTTTTTTTTTTTTTTTTTTTTTTATTAATGATAGGCTTGCGTTTGACCACTATCTCACCTGATGGTAAGCGATGATGTGGTCGACGATGAAGCACGCTTGCCTAGAAGAAACCTATTCACTCTCGACTTAAAGACTCCTAAGTTGTAGCTATCAGGAAACACAGACTCCGGCAGGGAATTCCACTCCTTGGCTGTACGCACAATAAATGTGTTCGCAAAACGTTTTGTGCGTATGGGTGGGATGTCTACCATGTACCGGTGGCGCAACGCTGTACGTCGTGTGGTCCGATGATGGAACGGACTTGGCGGAATTAGATTGTGCAATTCCAGTGCACACTCCCCGAAATGTAAACGATAGAAAACCGACAGACTAGCAACTCGGCGGCGATGCTCAAGGCTTTGGAGCTTCGACTCTACAAGTGCATCATTGCCGATGATTCTCTTGGCTCGCCTCTCAATCGACTCCAGCGCATCAAGCTGGTATTTGGCAGATCCATCCCAAAGATGAGAACAGTACTCCATACACGATCGAACTTGGGCTTGATAAAGATTGAGCAGCTGTTCCGGCGTGAAGTACCGTCTCACCTTTGCTAAGATCCCCAATTTTTTGGCAGCCAGTTGAGCCTTTGCATCGATGTATGAGCCGAAATTGAGAGTAGATGATAACGTAACTCTAAGAAGCTCAAGGTGGTCGGTTATCGGCACGGTTACACCCCGGAAAGTTGGAGCCGGGTGGAATTGGCTCCGTTTGGCGGAAAAAAGACACGCCTGGGTTTTAGATGCATTGAACTTGACCAGATTGGCGTCGCCCCAATCGGAGACCGCCTTCAAGGACGAGTTCAAGCGTTCAACCATAGCCTCTCGGGATGACTGGATCTGTGTCCCGCTAGCTCGTGCGTCAGATACATATCTCTCAGCAACAGTGCTGTCGTCTGCATACCCAAAGATACCGGGTTTAAGTAGATCATTTATGTGCAGCAAAAACAGCGTCGCCGAGAGCACTGACCCCTGAGGGACCCCGGCATTAATATCCATTTGACCGGACGAGCAGCCATCAATAACCACTCGGATGGATCGATCCCGCAAGAAGTCAGCGATCCAATCACACAGACCAGCGGGCAAACCGAAGGAAGGAAGCTTAGCAATAAGGCTTTCGTGCCAGACCCTATCGAAAGCCTTCGAGATATCAAGGGAGACGGCAAGCGCTTCCCCATGTTTCTCGATGGCCTCGCTCCAGATATGAGTGGCATACGCTAGAAGATCCCCAGTAGACCGGTTTTGGCGAAAACCGTATTGTCGGTCACTGAGGATGTCGTTAGTTTCTAGGTATGCCAGAAGCTTCCTGTTAAGCACCCGTTCCATACTCTTACGTTACTTTGATTGGAGGGAGATACTATCACTGTCGGATCCAAATGAAATGACTAACCAATTTCTTAATATCTTAAGAGATACCTTAAAACGGCATGCACAGACTTATAATATATCTAGGCGTAAAAATAATATCAAACCCTGGATAACACCAGGATTATGTCGTTGTATGAGAAACCGTGACAGGCTTCATCAAAAACTTAGATCAGACCCAGAAAATGAAGTTTTAAAGATTTCATATAGACGTTATCGCAACACCTGTAATAATTTATTAAAAACATTAAAAAATAATTACTTTAAAACTAAATTGGAAAACGATAAAACTAATATAAAAAATCAGTGGGGTATAATAAAAAACATGTGCCATTTGGATAAAAAAGATAATTCTGCAATAGACCTTTTAAGTAAAACACAAGATAGTCAGAGCTCATTGAATGACATTAATAATTATTTTTCTAAGGTTGGAGCCAATTTAGCCAATAATATTTTATCTAGAACACAAAATAATGAAGACTTTCTAAGTAAAAATTTGAATTTAAAGCAGATTAATCCACCCTTGAATTCGTTTATGCTCCTTCCAACAAATGAAAACGAAGTTAGACGAACAATCTTCAATTTGAAAAATACAGTGTCGTCAGGTTGGGATGGTATAACAACAAAGTTTTTAAAAAAAGCGATAAACATTATTGTGGAACCAGTAACAGCTATTTGTAATATCTGTTTCACCACGGGCACCTTCCCACTGGCATTAAAAAGATCTGTTACTATTCCAATTTTTAAGTCGGGTGACAGAGATGTGGTGTCGAATTATAGACCTATTTCCTTGCTACCTAGCTTATCAAAGATTCTGGAAAAACTAATTAACTGTAGACTAAAGAAATACCTGGAGTTGAAAGGGTTTTTTTCATGCAATCAATTTGGATTTAGGGAAGGCAAATCTACCTGTGATGCGCTACATAAGTTAACTTCGTTTGTTGCAAATAGCTTGGATAATAAAGACAGAGTACTGGGTGTATTCTTGGATCTCGCTAAAGCGTTCGACACTGTCTCTGTCCCCATTCTAATCGCTAAACTAGAGTACATGGGGGTTCGAGGTGTACCTCTGGCTTTGTTCAGAGACTACTTAAGTGACCGCAAACAGAGTGTTAAGGTTAATGATGGCTACAGCCAAGAGGTTGATATGGTGTACGGAGTGCCGCAGGGAAGTGTGCTTGGCCCAACACTCTTTTTGGTTTATATCAATGATTTGTGCGATTTGACCATAGATAAGGGACAAATTATCACGTTTGCTGATGACACGGTATTATTATTTAAAGCAAAGACTTGGGCAGAAATAAATAGCATAGCAAATCAAGGATTGCGTTCGGTAGCAACATGGCTTGATAACAATTTATTAACCTTAAACGCCCAAAAAACTATGTACATTTCTTTTAGCACTTCAAGCAAAACTCAGCCTCCACCAGGCATCATAAATTTAAAGGTACACAGATGTGTTAGTGAATGTGAAATAACTTGTAATTGTTACAGTATTGTGAATACCACGTCAACTAAATATCTTGGTGTGGTGGTCGATCGTTATCTTGACTGGAAAGAGCAAGCCAAAAAACTAAGTGCCCGAGTTCGAAAATTAATATACATCTTTAAAATGCTCAGAAATGTTTGTTCAGTGCAATTGCGAATGACTGTATATTATTCACTTTGTCAGTCTATTATAAGTTACTGCTTAACTGTATGGGGTGGTACATCAAAAACTACGATGTTGATAGTTGAAAGGGCCCAACGTGCACTACTTAAAGTTATGTCTTTTAAAGATTACAGATATCCTACGGATCTCTTATATAAAGAAAATAAGGTACTTTCTGTACGCAAACTTTACATCCAGCTGTTAATTATCTCACAGCACAAAATTAAACCTGACTTCGGGTCTAGGCGAAGGATGGACATAGTTTACAACGTTCCCAAATGTAGGACTAGGTTCGCTCAAACCTTTAAAAATTATCTTGGCCCCAGTATGTATAATAAAATTAGTAGAAAACTTAAATTAAGAGATCTTAGCTGTCGCGAATGCAAAAAGATTATTGGTGAGTTTCTTAATGAATTAGATTACTACGAGGTGGAAAATATTCTGAGATAAAAATAATAATAATAGTTATATATTTTAGATCACGATAATAAATAGATAATGTATTTAATATAGGTAATATATTATAATATGGTCTGATATAACATAATATAATATGATATAATATAATATAGTATAGTGTAATATAATATAATATAGTATAATATAATATAATGTTAATAAATTAGTATATAAAAAAAATACAATTCCAAAATAATTTAATATAAATACGTAATAATTTTGATATAATATAATGATTATATAATACATGTACACAAACACTACATAAATACAAACACATTATACATATATACAACACACAATGGCATGAGGGAAATTTAATAATGGCACGGATAAAATTTTTTCTGAAATTTGTTTTGTAATTTGATGTAGTTATGATTTGCTAAAATAATTTCTTGATATCTATAATTTTATATCATAAGCAAAAAAAATGTACCTATACACTCATTTTATTAAATAAAAACATACAAACAATTTCATAATTATGATAACAAATTGATCATTTGAAAACTTTGCTTATACTATGTGAGTTTATGTTTCTACCTTCAAAGTTAAAATCAAGTAGGTACCTCAAGATTCAAATGTTTTATACAATGACCCACAGTTTCACAAGTATAAGTCAAGTGCATTTGTATTGTAGTTGTAATGTTATTTTTGTCTAATTTAGGCTGTGTGTGTAACTAAAATAGTGTACTGCGAGCGAGGAATACTGTCCCACCGTAATACAGTTCAAACTAGTACGGGGGTCAGGGTGAATCGGTTTCGCAACAACCAAAGCAAGTGTACTTACGATTTTTTTTATTTAAGGTATGTATATTTTAAGAAATAATTAAGCAATAGTTATGTAAACATGATTAAGGTTGTTGTTAATTTGTGGAAATAAATTGAATTGAATTGAATTGAATTGAATTGAATTACAGAGGACGGATGTAACAGAGATGGGTCGGTAGTTTGCCGGGTCAGCTCGACTGCCCTTCTTAGGCACAGGCTGCACGTTAGCTTGCTTCCAAGCAATCGGCACTTTTCCAGTTTCATATGAGAGGCGAAATAGGCGTGTCAAGATCGGAGACAATTCAGGCGCACAAGTTTTAAGCACGACCGCTGGTATCCCGTCAGGACCGCTGGCTTTGTTCACGTCTAGGTTACGTAGCACCCTACGGACGTCCTTCTGATGGATGCGAATATCTGACATAGTCGTCTCGCATCGCTCAGGAAAGGCAGGGGGCCGTGCGTCACCAGAGTTCAGACGAGAAGATTCCGCAAAAAGAGAGGCAAATAAGTTTGCTTTCTCTTCCGCGGTGTGGGCCAGCGAGCCATCGGGTTTTAGCAGTGGCGGAAGTGAGTGGCGGCAGAAGTTCGATTCAACCGACTTAGCCAGGGACCAAAACGCTTTACTACCTGCAGGGTATGAAGCAAGTTTGCTCCCAATTCGGCTTACGTGGTCGAACCGAGACCTCCTCAACACCTTCTTGCAGGACTTGGCAGCCCTGTTAAAGGCCTTCTTCTTTTGAGCCACGTCGCTTGCTTTGTGCATACGAGCGTCAGCCCAAGCTCGGTATGCCGCGTGCTTAAGCGCGTCTGCGCGATGACACTCGGCGCCGAACCATGGACGAGCTTGGCCAGACATTGTTACGTCAGAGAATGGGATGAAGTACTCCATCCCCTGTCGCAACACATCCGTCACGGCATCTGCGCACGACGAAGCATCCTCCGAAGAAAAGCAAGTGAGCTGCCAAGGATAGCATGCGAAGAAAGACCGCAAGCCATCCCAATCTGCTGACCTGTATCGCCAAACCCGCCGGGTGCCTCTAGGGCTGGGATCGGGCGGGGAGTAGACAGACACAGACTTAACCAGACAGTGGTCGGAACTGCCTAAAGGCGAACATATCGACACAGAGTATCGGTCTGGATCTGTTGTCAGCAGGAGGTCCAAGCAATTGGCTGTGTGCGAATCCACATCCGGCACCCTCGTTGCCCCCTGGACCAGCTGGGTGAGATTAAGTGCTAGCGCTAGCTTTCGTATCTCACGACCGGCGTGGTCTGTGGACTGGTACGGGAATAACCACTCTTGGTGGTGGGCATTAAAATCCCCCAGTAACACCAATTGGGCAGAAGGGTACCGCTGTAGAGCCACATCCGCCGCCTCACTCAGATGCTGTGTGAGCCCGGATGTCTCCTGATCTCCGCTGTGCGACCGGTAGACACAAGCGTAGATTATTTTATCCAGGCCTGTGTCCACCAAAGTCCAAAGCGTCGAGAAACTGGAGTCCTCAAGGTTACGGAGACGCCGATAGCAGATGTCGTCCCGGGCGTACATACATACACCCGCACGTGGTTTAAAATTGTGCTCCAAGGTAAACCCTGGGTAGGAAAGGTACGACACGTCGGACGGACACCTGATCTGCGTCTCCGAAAGGAAGAAGAGAGCTGGCTTTTCAGTCTCCAGGTGATGGTGGACTGCGACGATATTGGAGTGCAGACCTCTTATGTTAATGAGGTGCACTTTGTGGGAGAGGGAGTGCAGCCGCTGTTTAACGAGTCTCTTTGTCCTTTTCATTTTCATATGAGTGAACGGGAGGAGAGGAGAAGGAAGTGAAATGAGGTTCCACGCAGCTAACCCTCAGGCACGCACTGAAGGGACGAAATCATTGGGGGACTAGTCTGGAGACTGCGGGGACGCCCGAGCCCCCCCGGGAATGTCCATCGGGCCCTCTCGTCTGGTCGCCAACCAGCACGATGGCGCATTCCGGGATTTTTCGACAGTTGGCGGGGCAGCCTTTCATGTGTGGCTAGCACATTACTTGGGCCCCCAACTACCTGCGGTCGGCCAGCGGCAACCGTGCCTCGGATCCCGCTACCCTCCGCGACTAGCCTCCCGATTCCTCCCTATCAGCATGAGCCAGATTGGTCTGCTTGCGTTGGAACAACTATTTCGATCCAACTCCTCTAGACTGGCTACACTGAGCATCATACCGGAACACGGCCAGGCCGTTTGGCGGTACGTCTTTGCTCAGTGGGTGGTCGCAAGCCAACGGTCGAAACCTACCACCAGTTAGTGTCACCTGATTAGCACCACCCGGGGACTACGTGTAGGGACTTGCTTCGGGTATTCTCCTACGGACGCGGGTGACTCGGTCCCCAAACATTTTTTTTTGTAAAGATGTTTGTTAAAATAGTTCAGGTATTGCAAATACCACCAGCGCATCAGATTAAGCGTACATTTCCCATGAATCCAATCGACCGAGGTGTTTGTTATGTGAGTATCAATCTATTTAGAGTCACTATCAACGTATTTATAGCAGCAATGATGCAGCTCTACAGATATGCGACTACGTGATTTAATCGGTAGGTACTCGACTTACTCCGTACTCTGTAAATAGCATAAGTAGGTACCTTAGCTCGGAAAAGTTGAGATTCTTGATAAATCACGAGAAAAGCGAATTCCTAGCAGATGACAACTTTTCGATTGCTGGTCACACTATATTTTTGAATTTCGAAGTAATTTAAATCGTCATAACCAACTCTAGAACCGACCTTATAATTTTGAAATTAGTACTAAATAGGGCCAAAAAAAGTAAGCGTTGCAATAAAATTTGAACTTTGTTTCGTAAGATGTAGAGTTTGTTTTTCCAAAAAAAAAAACTAAGAGCTGGTAGCCTTGAGGCTTGTTTGAATTTCGAACCAGTCACGTTGCATTTGCGCTGCACGTTTATGAATGAAACAAACATGGCTGACGTCGACGGAATGCTACGTTTGAAATAAGAATCTGGAAAATTATCGCGTGATTTTGAAAATTCTGGCGAATTATTTCGAAGCGGTTATTTATAAATACATATTTATGAATGAGTTTGAGTATTTATTATTACAAACAGTATTATTAGTCGTCTTACCGTTATAACATTTCTCCAAGTACTTTTCTTAAATGATTTTCAGTGCTAATCGTCATAATTCTGAGAAAGTTGGCATGGTTTTGCATGACGTATTTCATTGAAGATTTTAAAACATATCTGTTATTGCATAATGCGACAAATATCTCAGATATGTTTGTACAGACAAATAATTTTGTCTAGTGGACTCATTTGGCGACAATTATCTCCTTCAATCTATTATAGATTGAAGGAGTTTGTTCTAAAATTCAAAGAATTTAAGACACTTTTTTTTTAATTGCCCTGTTCGCACTAGGACCACGTGTGTCTTTTTCAGAAATTCCACGTATCGGCCCTGCTGGGACCGTACAATTTTGCTGACATCTCTTTGAGGCGCGCGTGGAATACTACGCGCCGTCGACTATTCGGGCTCGGTCTTTACCGGACGCGTGGATGGAAAGCTACGTGTCATCCGCAAGCCCGCGCATACGGTGCCGGAGACTTCAGACACCTGGGGCGTCTCCTGTCATGGCGGCTAGGACATTTAGAAAAGATTGTAAATACAATGAAATACTTTCTAAACTTCACCTTGCAAAGCCATAAGAAAGAAAAAAAAACGTTTCATCATTTTGAAAGTTGATATTTCATAGAGAATGTCATATTGTCTATAGCTCCATTACAAAATGTGCCATAAAAATAGCGATAGAAAAATAAAGCCACCATAAACGAAAACTGGTAACGAGTTCTAAATTCAAAAGGTTAACATGTTATGACGTAAGATGACAATGCAACAATAACAGACTTTCAACACCATTGCACCTCGTTAGCACCACAGATACGTAAGTACCTACGTATCTATGGTGGCATGGTGCCCAAACTAATTGCTAAACGATAATCTGTCTATAAGTGGCTAATGTGTCTGTATTTTGAGATTTGAAAGAGAATGTTTTGAAATATTTAATACCAGCTTCTTCTAGCTGGTTCACCCGTGTAGATTTGATAGGTTTAGGTTTAAAGAATTTTATTTCTCATAAGAACAATTATTACAGTACACTTTAATTTATAAATCGTTCGCTCTCTCATTGTCTTTCTATTGTGTCTAATTACGGCATTCGAAAGGTTATAATGAAATACCTACAAAGAGCTTTTAAGTGTCGTAATATTTGCATCTGGTGTGTTGGAGACGTCAAAGGGTTTTTTTTAAATTTAGATTTAAACATATTAATATTTTTACACTTCTTTATTATTTACTAGCTTATGCCCGCTCTTCCCTACTCCAGCCTTACTACACTCTACTATACCCTACTCTACTCTGTCCTACTCCACCCTACTCTACCCTACTATACCCTACTCTACCCTACTCTACCCTACCCTATCCTACTCTATCCTACTCTACCCTACTCTACACTACTCTACACTACTCTACCCTACTTTACCTTACTATACCCTACTTTACCTTACTATACCCTACCAAACTTCACATAAACCATCTACCATGTACTAAATAGTCCGAACAAAGCCCAAACATTTGGTTTGATAGGTGAGCCCGTTCTTGAGTTATAAAATTACAACGAAAACTGGCATTGATTTATATATATATTTATTACAAAATATTGTCCTCTGAAAAGTTTAAAAATTGCTTTTTATGTACTAAATATAAGACGTTTCATTAAACCCCAAGCGAACGCCGGAGTTCACGCTGTCATTGTCTTTTTATTGTGTCTAATTGACGGCAAGTATTCAAAAGGTTAAATTGTTTATAATATTTTTCCAGAACTAACCTAACTATTCTAGAACAAGATGGTCACAACAACAAACAATATTGCTCATCTTTGCCAGGAACACGCACAATGACGTTTAGGTATTTCAGTGACGAGAGTTTCGTGTTTGTGTGGGTGGCGTATGCGCATTGTGCCGCCGTTACGTAGTTAGGTACAGAAGGTCAGCTCCGACCAACGAGAGAAAACGTTAGCACATAATATTTGTATAGGTCAATATACTTTTATTTACGAATCATTTTTCTTTACTCTTCCAGACAGGTACTTACATTTGCACAAAGTAACAAATGGCCAAGAGTTAGGGTGTACCTGAAAGGTTGAAACCTGCACAGTTGCAACTGTCAGGTAAGGTTGAAACCTGCACAGCTGTGCAACATACACGCTCCGGTTTGCCTGTACAACTCAAATGTACTTACAGGCAAATCTGTCAGGTATACCCAAGCGTGTATGGCTACTTTTACGGATATTCGCATGAAGATGTTAGAATTGATTTCTGACACCTTCATCCGCATTCGCATCCGCACCATATTAATGCATCTTAATGGATGCGGATTCATAACTTCGATAGGTAATGACATGCAAAGAAAGTGAGGCGCCTATTTTTGCTATTTGCCATCATAGTTCGCCTACTGACACTGACTCGTAGGAAGCCTTGGTGACAAGATTCTACAGGTTCGCAAGCGACTCGCGAGCGGCACAGTCGCCAGGTCTAGACACACCTTAATGCCTTATTCAGTGCAATTTCTCGGTACGTGTAAACAAAGCGCCGAGTGCTCGGCCGAGCGCTTATCTCTACAACTCGCTTACATCACTATCTCGGCCGAGTAACGTTTTATTGTCTCGCCCTTTTATACTTGGTACGTGTGATCAAGGCATCAGCCTGCGCGTGTCTGTTTTCTCTCTCTTGTTCGTGTCGTCATTGTGCATGACCTTCTGTGACTATACATTTTGTGGTGCGGGTGTCACATTCCTACGGTCAAAAATGCACAACATAAAATTTTAATTATTCTTCAGTAACGACGGGACATTATGAACTTTCAGTGACGTAAGTGTGCGATGACTATATAGACGTAAATAGTTTTGGTCATAAAAAGATTCGAAAATTATTCCAACCAAAATGTTTACCACAATCTTCTTGTCCACGAGATTGGGTTTAAGAGCAATTCCAGAGGTTTATATGGTTACTGGTAATTTATTTCCAGCAGGATGTGATACCAGGAACAGGAACCTTTTGAAACTAGTGGCACTGGGTTAACAGTCAAGAAAGCCTAGGAGGAAACTCAAGGACTTCAAAAACCCAAGTCTAACCGTTCGATTACCGTAATAAGAGACGCAATAAAAAGACAACGAGAGAGCCAGATCATTCGCTTGGGGTTTTAAACCCTAAGCGAACGATGAATTAAGACATATTTGATTTTTTTTTTTTACAGAAAACTTTCGTCGTCGTATAGCATTTTTTAAAAAACTGCTAGCTTTAGGTACATTTGTCACTATCCGACCAGGTGATACCTATTCGTTTTGACAAAATAAGAAAATATTCTCAAAGAATGGTAAGTATGGCCATGTGTTCACGTTAAAAGCATGTTGAAACCTATTAGCCTGTTTCCTTTTTGACATTTTCTAGACATTTCCGCTCTGAAACGGGTTGAAACATAACAGCTGATGGCAGATGGAACAGTTTTTACGTCAGCTAATATCGTAAAAGCATCTCAACTAATGTCATTTCATCTGAGCAAAAAAATATCACAAGAAAATCGTTTTCAGTTATTATTTTGTTGCAAGACGCATTTAGTTTTGGCTTTGTTAACCTATCCATAATCTATTGCAATTGTTTTTTTTTATATTTTTAGCTTGGATACTAAGTCCTTTAAGCCATGTCTTCGTAATAATAGTTAATTAGGTTGCCATTAGAATATGGATGTACACATTCTAATGTTTGCAGTATTTGGCAACAAATGTATCATTTGGCAATTTCACTGAGATAATCACAACTACAATAAAATTCTGAGCTCCATTATATTGAGAACGTGACTGTTTCAGTGATTCCACATATTGTCCAATTGCGCAGACAGTTGAGATACAAAACTTCTTCAATTTTACATCACAATATCCACTAGGAATCATCATCACCAGCCTTTTTTTTAATGTTCCCACTGTTGGGACTCAAGCCTCCTCTCTAGGAGAGGAAATGGGCCGTAATCCACCACGCGGGTCCAGTGCGTGTTTGTGGATGTCACATGTCTTCGAATTTTTGGTTCTAGGACATGCCGGTTTCCTCACGATGTTTTCCTTCACCGTTTTGAGAGCAGTGGTGATGAAATAAATTACACAAAGTAATGCACCTGGCTGGGTTCGAACTCGCGACCTACAACTCGTAAGTCGGGGCCGTTACCACTCGGCTACCACTGCTCTACTAGCTCACTAGGAATCAATTTGCGAATAATTAAAATAGCCACTGATCTTAACTCAAAGAAATTCCACCAAAACTCAGTTTTAGTTTTGTAGACCTACCAACATTCTATCGCAATTTATTGAAGCTGAAGTCTAAAGATTGAAAAAAAAAAACAATTACATTCATTTCGTATGAAGTCCCACAAATTCGATATACATTTCAACGAGAATATCACTCCAAATAATTTGCATTACAAGCCGCAATTTATAGAACGTGTAAAATTTTTGAATTGAAAAAAGAATTCGGAATGAAAATAAAAGAAAAAAAGTAAATGTCGAGGCGACGGAATTGCAACGTGCGGCCTATAATCCCTTCTGGGAAGCGTCTACGTGTTCTGTTTGGGAATTGGCGGAAATTACATTTTGGGTTATTTTACTGAATTTCACGGAGTTGTTCTAGTATTTCAAAGGAAGATAGGCACTCTTAGAAGGCACCTAGTAGTAGAGAGGTACTGTTTGGTGAAAGTTATACGTAAATTCCGTGGAAGAAACGAAAATAAGAAAAAATAAAACAAAAATAAGTGTGACGTGGGAAAGAAGCGGTCCCATTGCCTACCTGCTGTTGGCACTGTTGGCGCAGTGGTTGATAGATTGGCTGTTCCGCTGCACGCCGCGGGTTTGATTCCCGCACGGGAATTCCCCCAAATTAAAGCGCGACTTCAACGAATTGAAGAATTTAGAGAATATCTCTCGTAGAGATAGATAGAAATACTATCCCACAGTGCGACTAAGGTGGGTTTTAGTCAGTAATATTCGGACATGCTCTCTCACCCCACCATAGACTAGGAGAAGTCATTGCATGATTTCCCGCGTCTTTAAATAGTTTTAAAAAATCTACGTGACTTATAGCAAAATAAAGCGAAAACACCCTGTTATTTAACTTCATTCATTGCAAAACTGACCATGGCACATTTATCTGCAATATAATTAACCTTTTCCACACGCAACACAGAGGTGCCGTATATTGAAACCGTTATACTAAATTAAATACGCTACAAGGCGTGAAGGAACCACTATAAATCGTGTGTCCTGGCGGGAACGCTAACCTGCGGGAATTCGCTAAAGCGTTCGAATTTCGAATTCGAATACACTTTAATAATAGAATTTATTGTAAATATTCAAAGAGATTGTTTTTTTTTAATTTCGCTATTATAAATTAAAAAATAAAATATGAAATGGATATATTGTATTTTTTAATTTATAACGGCTAATCTAAAAATGAAAAAAAAACTGAACTAAGAAAGCTAAAATCTACACTAATACTAAAAAGAAGTATAGTTTGTTTTTTTTTTTTATTTGGGGTAATCTCTGAAAGTACCGGTCCGATTGCTAAAACTTTTTCGCCGATAGAAAGCTGCTTTATTCCTGAGTGACATGGGCTATTTTATGTATGCGGACGAAATCGCGGGTATAGGCTAGTATTTTTATATAGTGTCTGTTAATTTTCTGCAACGCTTTCGAATGAGACCAATCTAGGTATAATAAACCCAATAGAGTTGCGACGAGATTTTCCGTACTCCATGTAATAAGGCAAATCTTATCCAAAATTTAAATGACTTCGAAATATATTAGATGACCTTTTGAAGTTCAACTTTTGTATTTCACAGATTTGTTTGTAGGTGCAACAACTAGCATATTTAATTGAATGACAAAAATGACAATTCATTTGTCTTCGCAAAACAATTAAAAACTTTACAAATTGAAAGCATACGCACCGAATATATTTATGATTACGTATTTAATTGGAGACAGTTGCTGAAAGAAAATTGTATCCATTTTCACATATACAGAACATGATAATATATGGCTTTAAAAAAATCAGTCACTTACCGAAATCTTTAAAACAAAATTAATTAAATTAACAAACAAAAGTAAAAAAAAACACTGGAAGATAATATTTGTATCCTATGAATACGGAAGCACCAAAAGAAGGAAAACAAAACACGAATTTTCTATCTACGCGTTGTGTACCAACCAAAAAAAATCGAAAACAAATCCAACCTCGGCGCCGATAGTCTATGTGTGTACTAGGCAGGAAAAACAAAAGAAAATCTTTCAGCTCAACGCGCACTTACTGAATGAACGAATGAACGAGTAAACAGTTGAGTGAGTCACGTTCGTTATTGAATGGTCCGGTTGAGTTCACTCAAGGGCGCGGGATGTTGTCGAAATAAATCATGGCTGCTTCGGAATGACATGTGCCATGAATGAGTGAATCATACGCATTCTTCGCTGGGAATAGCCGGGATAATAATATGTAAAAATATTATATTTGAACTGTCATCTGTTGCAGTGAGTTTGGAAAAATTCAAAAAATGAACCATTTCTTGTTAGGTATAACTAGCAAAACTAGTATAGACATAGTGTTTTATAAAGAGATTTTTTTTTTTAATTCTTCATTTTTTAAGGGGTTTTTATCCACACGGATACGTCAACCCCATTTTATAAAGAGATAAAATTACTTTTTCAACACATTTACTCAAAAAGCCGCTTTGAGATGCGTAATTTACTGTTTTCCGCACTAGTGAGGAAAAGACCGCTAGCTCGTCCCCACCACAATTTATTACATTTATCGTATCAAGTAAGCAACCCTCACAAGTCGCCTCCTGTTTATTTAAACCTTCTTAAGTAAGTATATTGAAAAACGTCGTTTTATATACATGGAAATTGCAAAAAATCTTTTTCAAATATAATCGACTGTATTGTCCCTAGAGATACCAAAGCACGAGTAACTAAAAGAAAAAAAAAACCTTAAATTAATCAACTAATACCAAAAAAAGAATCATTCTCTTCATCAATTACGCACATTATCTCAGAACATGCTGTATTATTAACTCCGGACAACGAGCTTATCCTTAGGGTAGTCTTTGTGAGTCTTTTCTGCTATAATCCTTACATTATTGTATCGTGGGTAGCTCGGTTCTATTAGAGTACTTACTGTACTATAGAACCGGGATACTAAGTGAGAGTCCCTTTTATTCAATTTCTTTCCATTGTATCCGAAGCCATACGATAATCTTATATGACAGTAATATGGAAGCAGCGTCTCGCCTTTGTAAATAATCGTTTAGTCTATCTATTAGAAGATTGTGTACTGTCTGTGTTTTCTGATAGCTATAACTAATACCTTGATCACACGTACCGAGTAAACGGGCGAGACAGAGCTCTCGGCCGAGTACTCGGTACGTGTAAACACAGCGCCGATTGCTCGGCCGAGCGCTATTATCTCTGCAATTCGCTTACATCACTGTCTCGGCCGAGCAGCAGTTTACTGTCTCGCCTTTTTACTCGGTACGTGTGATAAAGACATAATAGCTTGATCAAACGTACCGAGTAAACGGGCGAGACAGTGGTCTCGGCCGAATACTCGGGTATGTATAAACAAAGCGCCGAGTGCTCGGCTAAGCGCTTATCTCTACTCGGCCGAGCAACATTTAACTCCTTTTTACTCGGTACAGGTTATCAAGGAATTAGGAGTTTTTAAGTCAAGAGAGAGTCTTCTAGGTAAAAATGTACCATCGTCGACCACATTTCACACCTCATCGTTGATTTTCATCATATTGAATTTCTTGCCAGGCCCAGTATTCAGCCTCGGTAACACCACCCACTGACGCTGTCATTAGATTTTTACGCGAAAAAGTAACTGGGCCGTGTGACGCATTAGGCTAATTTAGATTAAAAAAAAACTTTTTAGTGAATTGACTCTAAAAAACCTAGCGTATTATAATCATTGTCATTTCAAATAAATATTTTAGGGAAAACACCTGCAGGAACTCTGTGTTGTAAATGGAATTGAGAATTATTTTGAAACTTTAATCAATCGAATTTCCTCTGATATTTTTTATATTTATCTTCTAGTGGCTTCACCTACATGAAAAGAAATTCTCCATACAAACTTTGAATCACTGTTTCATGCTTAAAAACATTTCAATTTTGTAAAATCCTTTCGTATTATTTGTATCCATCATAAAATGAACCTCTGTGCAAAAGTTCAACGTTCTTGGTCCAAAGGTTTGGGCTAATCGTTGATGAGTCAATGAGTTAGGACTTTGCCTATTATATATAATTAGCTTTTGTCCGCGGCTTCGACCGCGTATATAATATAGCCTATATCACTCAAGAATAAAGCAGCTTTCTAAGGGTGAAAAAAATTTCACAATTGGACGAGTACTTTCAGAGATTATCCTACAAACAAAAAAAAAACAAGAAACTTTACCTCTTTATAACATTAGTGTAGAAGAGTAATTGATCCGAAATATGTTATTTTAGGTAAAATACGCAAAGGCTAAATAGTCGTAATCTTCTGAAAATAATTTAATTTTTCTATCTATATCAAACGTAACGTAATCGCCCACAACTTCGAGTGTAGAGTCTCCGATCTTAATAGGAGTGGGTGCTACATGGATGTTAACCATAACTTTGGTTTTGTCCATGTTCATTTTAAGTCCCACTCTTTCGGAAGCTCTAATGAGCTCGTCGAATCCGACCCGGCTGGGCGGCATTCGGGAAGCTGCGCGGTGTTTTCTCGTCCAATATACCACAGTATCTCAAGACGAAAGTCTATGACCAGTGCGTGTTGCCAGTCATGACTTATGGCTCTGAAACGTGGTCACTTACAATGAGCCTCATAAGAAGACTCAAAGTCACCCAAAGGGCGATGGAAAGGGCTATGATCGGAGTTTCCTTGCGTGATCACATCAGAAATGAAGATATCCGCAGAAGAACCAAGGTTACCGACATAGCTCGAAGAATCGCTAAAACTTAAGTGGCAATGGGCAGGGCACATTGCACGCAGAACAGATGGTCGATGGGGACGAAAGGTTCTGGAGTGGCGACCACGTACCGAAAGACGCAGCGTTGGAAGGCTTCCAACAAGGTGGACCGATGACCTGGTCAGGGTCGTGGGAATCCGATGGATGCGTGACGCACAGAACCGGTCGTTGTGGCGACGCTTGGGGGAGGCCTATGTCCAACAGTGGACGTCTTTCGGCTGATATGATGATGATCCGTATTAAAAGTATTCAGACACTTAAAAATAATAGATTAATGAAATTATTAGTAGGTAGTATATTGTAAACTTAAATATCCAATTTAAACCGTTTTCATAATTGCTTATAATGTTTAAAAGCAATTTATCAAATAGAAACACGCGTAATATTCGACATTGAAATAAATTAGCAGAAGATACATGATAATTATAATTTATCTTATTACGTCTTTACTCTGATTAAAGTGAACCTAATTACTCATCATTTTGTTCAACGTCAGGTTTGGACTTCAAAATATATGGTAGTTTTTCCATTTTCAAACTTAGAAAATTACGGTTAGGTTGCCATCACGGATCTTGAACGCTTGGCGTCGGAGTGGGGATCGTTTTGCGCATTCCATATATTGGCGAGCCAATCGTCTTCGTTGTAAGATACATGCAGCAACGCAGTGAAAAAATGAGGAGTTACGTCTATGACGCGATGGCGCGGCCAGCCAATCACTGACACTCCCCGCCCCCGCGTCGCACTTCGCCCCACTAAAGAGACCGAATATTTGACTTCTGCGCAAGTGTTCAAGATCCGTGATGGCAACTGTAAAAACTGTGCTTCATGCGTTGTTTTTTTTAAAGTTCATCGAATTACTTCTCTCGCTCTAGGACGGACTGGGAGGGCGTGTCAGACTTTTACTGACTTTGATGTATGCGGTGTAAAAGACGAAGCGAATTGCTTAGTCCGGACCGTAAAAGTACTACCTACGGATATTGTAGTATAGAACGCTTCGTGTGTGAATTCGATTCGTATTTGTCCAGTTTAATTTTTATTTAAGTTTCTATGGACTTGTTCCTTCATTGCGTGTATCTATGTGCTTTATAAACGTGTTATCTTTCATTTTATCTACAACAACTACGTTATGTTCCTCCATTTCTCAAAACGATAACTTATCTAGCGAATTTTCGCGATGAATTTTCTATGTGGACACAATCTTCTGTCTTCCATATTTCACGCAGACATACCTACTATGTAATACAAGCCTGTGAACGTCTCGCTTTGCTACAACTTTACAAATATTTATGCTAAGGTGTCTCAAAGGACGGGGTGCTGCTAAGCTTCACAATATTGGTCTTTGTTTATACAGATTTAGATAAAAACTTAAACTACGCGCTTGGTTAGGATTTGCGCGGTCCTTGTTCCTTCTGAGGATGTTAGAGATCATATCTAGCATTATCTTTATTTTCTGTATAAATATATATTGTAGCCGTCCCGACGGACGTTGTCCTGACTGAAAGTTGGCTATACTTCAGAAAAAAAAATGCCTCATAAAATTTTATAAAAATTGGATTTCAAGATTGTCAAGCCGTTTAGGAGGAGTTAGGTGAGAACATAACTAAAATTCCTTCATTTTTATATAAAGGTACTAATTGGATTTCAAGATTGTCAAGCCGTTTAGGAGGAGTTAGGTGAGAACATAACTAAAATTCCTTCATTTTTATATAAAGGTACTAAGCTCAAAACTTGAAAATTACTAGAAAGATTTAGATAAACATTTTTAAAAACATTTTATTGAAGTTTCAGAAATGCTCATAAATAGAGAAAATTCGACAACCTGCTCAGGCAATTATATTTAAACCTCTTTCTACTTTGCTTTTGTCGAATTCTGCCAGAAAGTTACCTCCATCATTAATTGATGCAACTTAAAAAAAAAAAAAAAAAACAGTTTAAAAAAGGTTACACGTATCGAAGATAAGAAACTATGAGTATACGTCTTGCGGATGGATAGAGAGGAAGAGGAAGGCCAAACAGATAAGCAAGCATATTTATTGGTAAAAATAATAATGGTGGATTATATGAGGAGTAAAATAAAAAAACAAGAGTGTCAGTGATAGCGTGACGGTTGATAGTACATATCGAAAGAAAAATACGTGTTGCCTACCCCAATTAACACGGGACAAGGGTAGGATGGTGATTAAGTGCCTCTAAAAAAAAAAAATAGAAAGTCAGCAGAAAAAATGGACGGTTCATATCATTATGAATTCCGCTACCTACACTCATTCGATCACAGTTCATACCATCACTGACTAGCTCTCTGCCTCGGGCTGTCACTATATCCTTTCTCTAAAACCAGTAGCTACAATGGATTCCGTATTCCAATAGTAGTCTAGCGTTCTACAGCTCCAGATTTCGGATCAAATAAGGGGTGGGATTGCGTCTTGCCTTGCAATTCCAATAGTGGCATAGAATTCAATACGGCCTTATTAGTTGCTATGGCTATTATACGAGGGTTAAATGGATTATTAGAATTAGTGGTTAAGGCTCTGGAATCACGGCTCAAGGGAGTTTCAGGTTTTATTGACTAAAGTCAGTAAAAGTCAGAAACTCTCTCTTGCTTCACCTGAAGCTGGAGAATTTAAATGATAATTTTTCATCATCAAAATTACAATATAGGTTCGGTAAATGATAAAACAACAGAATAACTAATTCTCTTCAAAGTCAACAATCGTAGGCAGTGCATTTAAAATAAACGTGAAATAACGGTCATTGACCCTCTTACATTTATTGACATTCTAAATTTAAAACAACAAAATTAAAGACATAAAGCTGTCTTGAATCGACATCTATCGTGATCTTTTACCTTTTCTGAAAAATAGTTCATTGATGATTTTTCGGGTACCTTCGATATATTGGAGATATTAGGAAAAGGTCAATGTACTTTATTTTAAGTTTATCTAGCGCCCTGTATAAACTTAACTTTAACATAATCATTTTTATGAGAAGTCTCACTAGCTAATTTAATTTGACACAACAACCGACATTGTACAGACAAACATAGGCACGCAACTACACACATACGTAAGACCGTAGGTGTAAATTCTAAACCTTGTTCGAAATTGTAGAAAGTCATATAAACGCCCAATTGAATGTTCACGATGTGTAACGATTCTTATCGCTCCTCGTAGGTACAATTACGCGCAGTAAGTTAAGGATAATCCTTACATTTATATATCGTTACCGCTGAAATCCGCCGTTAACTGGTACGAACCGGAATAATCTAGAAAATTCATTGTTTGAATTCTACGAGAAAGTTCAATTGTTCTAGTTGGAATTAAATCTGTTGTACTTTTTATAGTGGTGTGAAATAATGGGAGTTTTTTTTACTTGTAAAGAACATTATAATTGCAACTATCAAAGAAAAAAATGAGGGTAGGAAGATAGAAAATAGGCTACGACCTATTCTCAGATCTATTAAATATACTTATATCGGAAGAGCCGTTTCGGAGTAGTTCGAATTTATGTATTAGACAATTATTTGATAGGTTTTTATTGTATTTAACCCCTCAATCAAAACAAATACTAGCAGGCAAAACAAAATCTGAAGTTTAACTCTGACTACTAGCCACCGAACGCGCTGGTTTGCGGACTACGAACAATTAATAGCTCGCCGTCCAGCCGTACGAATCGTAGGGGTCCAGAAGGCCAACGTCTACTAGAGCCATGAGAGGGCTTCTGAAAAGGCAAGCCATGATCTTTGAACGCAAAGGGCAACAGAAGGATTATAGATGTGGTTTTACTCAATAAAAGTCTGACACAACTAAAGGATCTAATCTTTATCTCTCAAATTAAACGAAGATTGTAACGATAAAAACGGATTTATTTTAAACAAGTGTTCGGTTCAACCGTCAAATCAAGAATGATTACATTTCACCTCGCCTTAAGCGTCAAAACTGTCATACAAAAGTGCTGCCATATTTAACTCTTGATTCGATACAATTTAAATAATCGATTTAATATTCGACTAGATTTATAACAACTACTATTTTAATTTGCTATTACTTTTAATATAAACATTGTATTCGTGGTTACATCCTAAGCTAGACTATTATCAAAATACCCACACCTTGGCTAATTAACCTTACAACTCGGCCATCCTGTGTAAGTGAGTCCTCTCACTTGTTTAACATAATAAAGTTATAAAACAAAACAGGTAATAACTTGATTATCTATACATACATACTTCTATATATAATTTAAATTTTCAATAATAATTCATATTGCAAGGTAATTTCTTTACTTTACAGTTCAAATAATACTTAAAAATCTCATCACAATCAAATTTTTCAGCGTTTTTACTTTCATGTTACATCTAAGTTTATCTCATTTCAGCTCATTTTTATCTAGATCAAAATCTTTATCAAAATTCAAAATCATAAATCAGGATCAACATTCTCATTCTTTGTTTCTTGCACAATCTGTCACGATCTTTGGTCATCTGTGCGGCACCGTTATCTTGGTACCATTCAAGATCTGCACTGACCTCTATGACAAATTATGCTCACATCATATAATCTTACTCACTATCTTGCAATCATAATACGTGCGACATCGATTTCTCAATGCCATTCAATATCTGCACTGATTGCTCATGTAAATATAATATAACCTTAATAATGACACGCAATTCCCACTCATTTTCATCAGGGAAGTTGATTAACCCAACATTTCATCATTATCGCCCAAATCGAATAACCTTATTGTTCCTACCTACTTTGTAGAGTAATAGATCACTCTCTGCCTACCTCTATTTCTGTACACTCACTCTGATCACTGTCAGTGCTCTCACTGGCATAACCTTTAAAATTCAACCAAGGATGGATTTTGTCCAGCGCAACAACATTTTCATACCTCTTGTTACCCTTTCTTGTTAATGGAGTGTCTTCGACAAGAAATCTGTCATTAGGTAATATTTTGAGGATTCGGTAGGGCCCTTGGAATTTGGGGATTAGCTTATGTGATTTTCCTACATGATCTTTGTCTATAACTGTCCTCTCTACCCTGACTAAATCACCTACATTATATGTTGTCCGACTCTTCCTATGCTTATCGAACTGCTTTTTAGCATAATCCTGTTGTTTTTCTATCCTTTCCCTAGCATATGACCTCAATTTTACTAACGCATCACCATCGATTCGTTCAGTTGTTTCGGCAATTATGTCACTCAATACATTTTCCGACGCGTTCGTCAATCTACAACCGAATAACAGCTCAGAGGGACTTTTCCCTGTTGTCTTATTAACAGTGGTATTAATACCTAATTGTACGTCGCCTATGTATTCGTCCCATAAGTTATCATTTCCGTCATGACATTTTGTGCTTAGGGCCTCCGTTATAGTTCGATTGAACCTTTCGACTTGTCCATTCGCTCTTGGAGTGGCTACTGCATTTAAAATGTGCTTTATTTTTAATTGGTCCATAAAACTCTTAAATTTTGTACTTGTGAAACAAGAGCCACGATCTGTTACAAGGCGAGAAGGAACGCCGAAATAACTAAAATGTTCTTTAAATGACTTGATTGCCGTAGTCGTCTTAGTATCTTTAACAGCTCGTATATTTATAAATTTTGTAAATGCGTCTATAATAACAAGCAAATACATGTTACCTCTCCTTGAGCGAATGAATGGGCCCAGATGATCGGCATGAAGTGTATGGAATGGTTTCTCCAGCTTAGGTATTGGATGGAGCATTCCTTCTTTGGGACCACCAGGTGCCTTGTGGTGCGCACACTCCAAACAGGCTGAGACATATTTCTTAGTGAACCTACGCATTTTTGGGAACCAAAATATGCTTTTGATACGGCTCAACGTTTTTTCGAAGCCAAAATGTCCCACCTCATCATGGTTCATGCGCAGTACTTGCCACCTACATCCTCTCGGAACTACCCATCGTAATCCTTCGTCTAAAATCTTATACACATAACTACCCTTTAACATATAATTCTTACGCACGTCAGCTACGAACTTAGTCTCTTCATCTTCTAAGATGTCTTTTATCCGTTTTATTTCACTATCATCACCCTGAACAGTAGCGATCCAATCACGAACATCTACGTGTAGAACATCAAAAACATGTTCCGTATCCTCATCGATTGGGTCACTCACAGGGGCACGACTGAGAGCATCTACGTGAGCCATACGCGAACCCGGTCTGTACTCAATTTCGCAGTCATACTCTTGAAACTGGATCCACCAGCGAGAAATTCGTGGTACAAGATCCCTCTTAGTCAAAGTAGTACGAAGTGCATTACAATCAGTGACTATTTTAAATCTTAGTCCTAACAAATAGACCCTGAAACGATTTAATGATGCGACTACTGCTAAAGTTTCCAGCTCGAAAGAGTGAAATTTTTGTTCGTCTACCGTGGTTTTACGACTGTAATAAGCCACTGGCCTGAGTAAGCCGTCAGTACTTCGCTGCAGAAGAATTCCCGCAATACCTAGCTTCGACGCATCTGTATGAATTTTCGGTCTCTAATTGGGGGTCATATAAAGCTAATATAGGTCGTTCAACTAATTTTGCCTTCAAAACTCTAAACGACTCCGCCTCCTCTGCCGTCCATTTCCATTCAAATTTAGACCTTAACAGGTCTGTCAGCGGACGGGCAATAAGGGCGAAGTCCTTCACGAACCTCCGAAAAAAGCTAGCTAGGCCTATGAATCGTCTGATATCATGAACGTTCCGCGGAATTGGGAAGTTTTCTATAGCTAGTGTCTTGCGCTTCCCTGGACGTATCCCCTCACCACTAACATGAAATCCTAGGAACTCTAGCTCGGTACAGAAAAAGCTACATTTTTTTATCTTAAGTGTAAGACCTGCGTCTTTTACAAGTTGAAGTACCTCCTCTAGCCGTCTCATTCCCTGCTCAAAGGAACTCGAAGGAATCAATACGTCATCCATATAAACGATCGTATAACCGACTTTAGAAAGTATTTTGCTCATTGCTCGCTGAAACACCGAAGGAGCATTTGCTAAACCAAAAGGCATGCGTTTAAACTGATATTGCCCATCGGGAGTAACAAACGCAGTCTTGTCTTGAGATCTTGCCTCTACTGGAATTTGGTAATAGCCAGATGCAAGGTCTAAACTTACAAATAAAGAATTACCAGCTAACCTGTCAAGTTGATCATCAATTAAAGGTAACGGATAGTGTTCCTTTTTTGTTTTATTGTTTAATGCACGATAATCAACGCATAATCTGCTTTCGCCAGTCTTTTTCTTCACCAGTAAGACTGGGCTAGCGTAAGGCGAGTTCGACTCACATACTATGCCTGCATCGATCATTTCTTTTACCATAGATTGAACCTGCCTACGCTCCGGAAAGGAGAGCCTATACGGGCGATAAACTACCGGTTGCGAATCACTTAAATGAATTTCCATTTGAATTACATTAGTTAATCCCAGGTCTTTTAGATTATCTGAGAAACATGTTTCGAAACTTTTGAGCAACTCTTTTAATTGGTTAACTTCATATTCGCTTAACTGTTTGCCATAATTGAAGACAGACTTAGTCTCAATATTTTCAAAATCTAATAAATTAATACTCAAGTTATTCCTGGTACAAACGGCTCGTGTTATGAGGGTATCCTTATTTAAACTAACCGTGCTATCACTAAAGTTTTGCACTAGTAACCTAACCTCTCCGTTTTCTATTTCATATTCACCTGGCATCAAATAATATTCATTTTTTGACATGCCGCGTAAGGAGCCACTAACGTGGACTATACCCGAATATTTGTTTGTAGAAATACAGGGTAATGCATACATTTCTTTAGGAGGTATTACAATATCGGTTTCCAAACTTAACTCTAATTTAACTGATTGATCGCGAGTAAATATTAATGAATGAGTAGTTTTCGTTATGACTATACCTGGTTTCTCTGTAAAACTGTGCCCAATTAAAACTGAATATTTAATAACGCTATCGTCCACGACGTACGCGTTGACCTCCTCCACAATACCTTGAATTTCAATAATGACGTTTGCTACGCCTACTGGTATTACTATACTCTCACCTATACCTCTCATAGTCGGTAAATTACTGTCAGTCCACGTTATTCCCCTCTTAACAGCCTCACTATAACGAATTAGCGTACATTGGCTACCCAAGTCTACGTAGCCTTGAATAATGTCACCGTTAAGTTTTAGATTCATTAAATATTTAGTGTCATTAACACTATTTGTTTCAATACGCATCACGTCCTTTTCTTTAGGTTTATCAACTTTATTAGCTGAGTCAGAGGGTAACCTGGGACAGTTAATTGACAAATGACCTAATTTGGCACAAACATTACACTTCAATATCTTTTTTGTGCATCTAGAACTGAAGTGCCCAGGTTCATTGCAGTTAAAGCATACAATTGACGCAATATTGTTTGACTTCGTCTTAGTTTCGCTACCATTACCCATCTGCTTAGAACTATTACTAGATGATAAAGAGGTAGTGTTGCTACGTTTATCAAAATTCGCCCTTGACCTATCTGGTTCGCGAAATTGTTGCTTGATAGATTGAAAATACGTGAGAACCTGTTCCGGCTCCTGACATTTTGCTGCTTTCGCGCCTAATCTCAATGACCGATCCTCAATCCCATACAGTAGGCAATCCACCGCACGTTTACCATGTATTTCGCATCGGTTTAGTAGATTAATTTTTTCATAATAATAATGTTCTAATGAATCGTTAAATTTCACACGTTTTGATAACATTTCGGTTAATAATTCAGCATAATCATCACTGCTCGGAAACGATTGCTCCAGTTTGTCCTTCCACTCAGACCATGAATACGACATAGATGGAAGGGCCTGGTACCACGTTTTGGCAATGCCTGACAGTTTAGGCAGCGCGTAATGTATTATTTGATCATCGCCCCATCCATAGAGCCTAGCACATTCTTCAACTTTATTGATCCACATAACTATAGTTTGGCTCTTTACCATAGGGTCAAAGTCTGGGATTACATTGCCTAACATAGGAAATTTATTACCCTCAGACCGATTTTTGGTTAAAGCTTCCACTAAGGTTGCGAAAAACGCTTGCGTGTCATTATTAACAACATTGGCGCTACTCACGTGACCAGGAAGTGGGGGTGTATGTCGCTCGGTGCTGGATTCTGGGCGCCTGCTGCGGCCTCGCCTACTGCGTCTTCCCTCCACGCCCCGGCTGGACCGACGCTGCTCGTAGCTGCTGCTCCGACTGCGACATCCATCACGGCTGCGACTCCGGTTCAGCTGGTGGCGGCGCCTCATAGTCTGCTCACGCGAACTGCGGTCTCCACTACGACAAGACTCCGACGACGAATCGCGATTGCTCGATCGCTGCCTTCGTTGCTTCCGTTTATGCGTAGCGCTTGTTCTTGTTTCTCTGCTCCGGTCACGGCGACGACGTTTACGTTCATTGCTCTTGCGATTAGTTCTAGTTTTATCCATTGTTACTCAGATAAAAACCAGTGACTTCCGTACGCAACACAAAACACGTGGACACTTTATTTGGAGATATTTCTTCAAAATTGTAGGCGTAATTGACTTATCCCACTTCTGAGATAAAGGATCTAATCTTTATCTCTCAAATTAAACGAAGATTGTAACGATAAAAACGGATTTATTTTAAACAAGTGTTCGGTTCAACCGTCAAATCAAGAATGATTACATTTCACCTCGCCTTAAGCGTCAAAACTGTCATACAAAAGTGCTGCCATATTTAACTCTTGATTCGATACAATTTAAATAATCGATTTAATATTCGACTAGATTTATAACAACTACTATTTTAATTTGCTATTACTTTTAATATAAACATTGTATTCGTGGTTACATCCTAAGCTAGACTATTATCAAAATACCCACACCTTGGCTAATTAACCTTACACAACCTCCTGCCCCGCCGCCCTATAGCGAAATTTCCCACCACAAAAAATAAATACATTAAAAATATTTTAAAGCAAAATGACTTTACAATTTCATTCGTTCGCCCGTCTTAGTAATAAATCTTTAATATAAAATAAAATATTTCTTTTCTATCAAACTATCTGTTAACGTCAGTGGGCGTTAGATATAAGACATTGATTGAATGTTGTTTTTACTTTGTATCTTTACTTTTTTTGGCAAAATCTGAGGTCATAGATTTTTTACTTAGGTATTGATGAGCTTTGGTAGTCGAGTAGATGTAAAACTGAAATTATTTAATAAATTTCTTATTTCGTACTGCTATACTGCGCCATAAAAGCTTATTGTGAAAAAAGAAGGTTTTTCATTGAAAATTTGATTTTATCTGAGGGAATTTAAGCCTACTTCTTTAGATAAGAGTTCAGCCTTAGGCTCAATTTTGGATTTAGAAACATTTTTTTTCTTTTGTGGTTATCGCGTCAATAGTTCCTGATGTTTGGGATCTACTTTGTCGCTATTTTAGTTAATTTTAGGTATGGCTCCCAATCGTCTCACTAACTTTTTTTGTGGCTACCGTGTCACCAGTTCCTGATGTTTGGGACCAAATTTGTCGCTATTTTAGGTATGACTAAAATTGGTCTCACTAACTTCTTTTGTGGCTACCGTATCACCAGTTCCTGATGTTTGGGATCAATTTTGTCGCTATTTTAGGTATGACTCCCAATTGTCTCACTAACTTCTTTTGTGGCTACCGTATCACCAGTTTCTGATGTTTGGGATTAACTTTGTCACTATTTTAGGTATGACTCCAAATCGCCTCACTAGCTTTTATCGTATCTGCCGTGTTGCCGGTTTCTGATGTTCGGGATCAATTCTGTCGCTATTTTTGCCAAGTTCTCTTGACTCAGACTTTACAAAAGTTTTTGATATATTAGTAAGTAGATGCTCAGTTAACTATGCTCCGTGACTGACGTAGTAGGTCAAACATTTCCCAAACTAGAGCATTCGATCAAAACATTTACTTTGCCAAAACATTAAACTTAGTTATGGCAAAGTTACGAGTGCAATTAATTAGTTTTTCATACTGGTGAGTATTCTGCAAACTACATTATAATCTAAGCTGTGTCTTCATTAACTTCTTATTCCAGTCTTATGTTACTTACTGGCCAACGTAGACACGGGCTTATGGACGGAAAGCAATGAGTAGCTCGCCGTTCAGCTGTCCGGCAAGGAAGGCTCCTTGCAGTGAGAAAAAGATAGTCTTCTCTACCGTGTGGAGGTTGTAACCTCAATTTGATTTAGTTTGCCCTATTAAAACAGAATGCAGTGGTGTATCTATTTTACGGGGTTGACCTCGTATCGCACTTAGCCAAAAACACTTACGGGGTCTAACATGCCCCTTACCGTCATAATGATAGTTTTTAAACGAGGTTTAAAATGCCCCGTACCGCAAAAAATGGAAATTATACAAAACGAATGACACTGCGCTAAGAAAATGACTTCTAAACTATTATAATTAAACTTAATTCGCTAAGCTATTTATCTAAAACCAGCTTATATAAGAACATACAAGCTTCGATCCCAAGGCATGTACCCAAAGATAATTAATAGACAAAACGGGTAGGCAAGCACCTATACTTGAAATAACTCACTACAACCCAACCGCCGCCTTCGGCCCGTGATTACCATCGAGATTGACTTTGAAACACAATTTAAAGGAAATCACGACACCGACTAACAAACCACCTCTTTAGACTCTACCTCTAATACATTTTGTGAGGCACGAGGGAGCAAATAATAACATTAATCCTCTAATCCTAGAAGGGATAGACAGAGAAGTTGTTGGTAGATAGTAAGAGGATTTGACGGTACGGTAAATAAATGCCTTAATAATTAGATTTTTTAAATATTAAGACCCTGCACAATCGCGAAGTATGCAGTCTCAGGGATTATTTTCCAGCTGCCGACGTGGGTATGCATCGTGATGTAGTGGGCAGAGGACAAGGAAATCACGACACCGACTAACAAACCACCTCTTTAGACTTTACCTCTAATATATTTTGAGAGGCACGAGGAAGCAAATAATAACATTACGCCTCTAATTCTAGAAGGGGTAGACAGACAAGTTGTTGGTAAGTAGAGAGAGGTTTTGACGGTGCGGTCGGCATATAAATAATAATATTTCCTAGCCACCAACGTGGGTATGCATCGTGATGTAATGGCAGTGGACAAGGGATTCACCCCGCTTTCCTTGGCTAACAAGAACTGGCGCGATGTAATGCTTGACAACAAACGATCGCAAGGAAGTATGGCAGAGTAAGGAACTTCATGGATGCTTTGTCCGGGCCCTTCATGGGACCGATGTAGACCAACCAGCGTTCGTAGCCTGGCTGCGCGTCGGTGACCTCTTTGGGGAACCCGAAGGTTTTGTCAGTGCAATTATTGACGAAGTTATCATGGCGAATAACTTGAGATTTATTGTGAAGAACAGCACGATTGACATCTCCCAGGCATGTCACCGACCGGGTGAATCAATCCGCCACATTATCTCTGGTTGTTCGTCGTCTAGTTAACAGGGAATACTTGCATAAACACAACCTTGTAACTAGGGTTATCCATCAGCAACTTGCTCTGAAGTACTCTCTTGTTGAATCGGAGGTGCCTTACTACAGGTATGTGCCCGACCCAGTTCTCGATAATGGCGATATCACATTGTACTGGAATCGGTACAGCACCATTGACTCGCGTTTTACCACTATCTCACCTGATGGTAAGCGACAATGTGATCGACAATAGAGCACGCTTGCCTAGAAGAAACCGGTGCTGCTCGCAAGTTCTGTTACTTGAACTTGGCTTGACATGCTACCGCGTGTCTAGATCTTGAAATAGAAAGCCCTAGGTTAAAGCTATCAGAAAGCACAAACTCTGGCAGGGAATTCCGATCCTTATCTGTACGCACGATGAATGTATTCCCAAAAATTTTTGTGCGCCCATAGTGGAATGTCCACCATGTGTCGTACGTCTGCTGGTCCGATTATAGAACAGGCTTTCTCTATAAAAAAATATAAATGGTGTAAGGGACAGCCCTCCACAAACTTTAATGGCTTGCTCAGTAGGCGAAACTGAACAACCTACCATAAAAAAAATTTTCAGGAAACGAAAAAAATAAATCCGCCTCACCATACAAAATTATTAACTTGATTGGACAGTTCACCATACGTGAGGCGGATTTATTTTTTTCGTTTCCTGAAAAATTTTTTTATGGTAGGTTGTTCAGTTTCGTCTACTGAGCAAGCCCTTAAAGTTTGTGTAGGGCTGTCCCTTACACCTTGTATATCATTAGCATCTCAAAGTGTACCACTGGATGTACTTACAACACAATAATAAATGAGTACATTACTAAATAATAGCTCCAAAAATCCCTCCGTATTTTCCTTTCTTGCTACATATTTCTTTCTTTGATTCCTAACACCTAACAAATGCAATATATCCACATCCCATGTTCCCTGTCACCGTACCCTACATTATTTCACTGAAATCGCCGGAAATCACGAAAAGCAATCCTGTGGGGTCCCACAAGTGGGGTATATTTCTTAATATAGACGCGGATCTCGTGGGAAATACGGACTTGTGTCTTTGGAAGGGAACAACGCAAGTATGGCGGAATCTTTCTTAAGGTTTAGCTTTATTTATGCAAACCTGTTTAACAGAGGTTTGGTGGTGATAGTGAGTTCATTGGTTTCCTCCATTTTTTGGGTATAAATAAAGAAAAAAGAGCTTTTGTTTTGTTGTTATAATTGTTTGATTTGTTAACAAAGGAAACAGATAGGTTTTAGTCAGAAAAAGTCAGACACGCCTTTTTGATTCACCCTTGAGCGGTAGAGGTCATTAGATGATAACTTACCTAAAAAAAATCGAGTGATAGATTTATATAAGCAAGGGTAAGTATCACCTTTTTAAAAATGGTTTTTATTATCTATATGTATATATAAAAATGAATCCGTATTTCCTTGGTCACGCCATCACGTGTGAACAGCTGGACCGATTTCGCTAATTCATTTTTTTGTTGTGTTCGTTATTTTGAGGAGAAGGTTCTTATAGAAAAAAAAAATGAAAATTTGGGTAGTGTAGGGTAGAGTTGGGTAGTGTAGGGTAGTGTAGGGTAGTGTAGGGTAATGTAGGGTAGATAAGAGTAGGGTAGAGTAGGGTAGAATAGGGTAGAGTAGGGTAGAGTAGGGTAGAGTAGGGTAGAGTAGGGTAGAATAGGGTAGAGTACGGTAGAGTAGGGTAGAGTAGGATAGAGTAGGGTAGAGTAGGGTAGAGTAAGGTAGAGTAGGGTAGAGTAGGGTATAGTAGGGTGGAGTAGGGAAGAGCGGGAGCGAAGCCGCGCGGGCAAAAGCTTACATTGTTTTTCTGTTAGTAGAATCTTACCGATATTTTAAACGTAAAATTTTGTATGTATGGATGTTTGTTATGAAGGTACACTTTCACGCAAAAACTGCTGAATGGATTTTGATGTAACTTAGTACATGGGTAGACCATGTTCTGGATAGCACATAGGATACTTTTTATCCTGGAAGTAGGTTCTTTTAGACAAATTTTCTATCGTCACGCAAGCGCAGCCGCTGGCAGTAACTAGTGTCTCTAAAAAAAGTAGCATGGTTACTTAAATAAAATTCGATATAGAAGTCTCACTTTAATATAGGTCAGATAAAAGCTTCCAGCAGCGAATGTAGGTCAGTCAACACTTCAAGTTCTGTTTCAAAACAAAATATTTCAAGTATACTTGGAACTGTCTTATCACCTTATCATCGATATCAGGAGTGGAGATGCTTATGTTGTTTTTAATAATAAATAAGCTCTTAAACCTTGCTCCCGTTACCAGTGGACTAAAAGATACTTTTAATATATTATATTATTTTCTTTAATTTTTTATTATTATTAATAGGCTGGCATTTCGTGTTTTTAGGTCCGATGATGGAATAGGCTTGGCGAAATTATATTGTGCAACGAATATATAAAAAAACGATAGAAAACAATATATTAAAATAACAACATATAGGTATTAACTATATTTATTTATTGAACTTAATAAAAGTATTACCTACTAATAAGCTCTAGTATATACCTGTGAAGTCATATACCTATGTTATGAGATACCGTTTTATAAAATATGTTAGTAGGCAACTGTTCTTTATCGATAATGTTTTGTCAGTATTTTTATCGAGTATGTTTTGTAGAGTTAGTTTTATTTCTAATGGTCACTATAGTATACAAAAAAAAATGTTTTTGTTTTTAGATGGAATGGATTTAGCGATTCCCGGGTTTCCCGGGGGTTTTCCGGGTTTTTGGGTTTAAGTTACGCAATCCCGACGCACACTCCCCGAAATGCAACTGGTAGAAACCAGACAGGCTAACTACTCTCTGACTTTGAAGCTTTTAGTCTACGAGTGTGTCATTGGCAATGATCCTCTAGACTCTTTTGTCAATTGACTCATGTGCATCAAGCTAGAATCTTACATCTGTGTTAGTAAATAAGGCCACTTAAAAAAAAAAAATTGAAATAAAATATCACAAAATAACAGCTGATCACTGATGTATCAAACCATGAGCGATGAAGATACTGGGACTCTACACAGTCCAGACGATTCGAAATGTTACTTGAGACAATTTTGAAGCATACCTGAGAAAAGCACCTATAACAAAATTTAACATTATGTTGCCTTGAAAGCAATTTACATGCACATCTACGAACATTCCCGATGTGACTGCATAACATAAGCTCTACACACATGTACATAGTAGGTACATATGTATGTATACCGAGCGGATCTATGTCACAAGCGAAGAACGCCAGTATACAGGTATACGAGACATCGTCTTATATACATATTTCATCTCGACGCTGTATCTTGACATGGGTAAACAGAGTTAATGTAATAACTTCTTCCGTTCAGAAATATTAAGGTTTGTACCTTAGTACTTGACGGAGGTAGTTGAGTTGTGATAGTATGATATTAGAATCATAAATTCCTTAAGTTTTTGTTTGAAGGAATATCGTTCTTACTATGTATCTGCAGTAGGAATTAGGCCTACTATCCTCAGACGCATAGCTTTACAGACGCGTATTCATCGTTCTACGCTTGGTGAGAAGAAAACGAAGCATGGACAGAGTTTTATAGTTTTGTATGTAATCTGCAAGCTGGCGTACACCAAGTTTATAATGACAAATAAGCGTTATGAAGCAACGCGTCGGTGGACGGCAGGCGTTGAGCGCATCCAAACGGACACCAGGTGGTAAACTCTCTATAGAGCTGTACATAGGGTTAATTGTAAAACACTAGCAACCTCTTAGGTGCTAGTTAAGAACATCATAAACAACATCTTTTGTTCTATGACTTTTAAAAATGTATCATATTTCAGTTCATCAGATTTTCATACAAAAATAAAAATATTTAAATTTAATGTTCTAAATATTACGAAGTCTATGCGAAGCAAGCGATAATACAATAGCGGAGGGTAGCTGAACATGTACGTGACCTAATTACAGGCGACCCTCTCTCTCACTAGTCGGTCAGTCGCATTGATGCGCTTGCGTCGCGTCATACGTGTCCTTGTAGCGAAATTCGGCAGTGCGTGATGGTGTATCAATATTCTAATGTGGAGTACACGGAATGGTGCAAATGCTTGCTGGGTGTAATTACAATCTTTCGGAAGCTTGCTTACTATTATTACGAGAACAGTGCGCGGGAGCCGTAAGTAGATACAGCAAAATACAGAGTTGAAATGTGTTAGATAGAACAACGAAATCTTGAAGGTTTGTTTTTGGTAAATGTGTTATGTTTTGTAAAAAGTCATAGAACAAAAGTTGTTGTTTATGATGTTAGTAATACAGTCCTGCAAGGTTATTAGTGTTTTACAAATAACCCTGTATATTTTGTTGGTAGTGGCGACTGGTCGCGCCGCCATGGTGTCTCGGTGAAGTATAGCCTTTAGGAGAGGCCTACGACCAACAGTAGTTCGTAGTTCTAATGCTACGTCTACATGTTGGCCCAGCCTCGGCCAATCGCTATTATGTAGTCAGTGTATAAACGGGGAAACCCCGTTAACACAATGGCAATTGGCCGAGGCTGGGCCAACATGTAGACGTGGCATAATAGAGTCTATGTGGGTACTGGGTATTAATTAAGTGGGGTCAGCGTGGTACTTCTCTAAATGTGCGTATCTACAAACTTACATCTCTATTAGCCATAATCTCAATATATTCATCATATTTTTTATTTTTTTAGGAATATGATCTCGTTCTATCACTCAAAGGTTTGCTGGGAGTTAACTCATTGTTTTAAAAATCCAATATTTCTTTTATTTTCCACATAAAATTCTAATATTATTTTTATTTTTCACATTATGAAAAATAAAAATAATATTAGAATTTTCTTGGTACAAGAATTATTATATCGCTGAGAACTCTGCTGATAGCAGTGATAGCCGATTGGTTACGGCACCAACAAGGTTGTAGGTTGCGTGTTCAAATTCAGCCAGGCACATTACTTTGTGTAATTTATTTCATCACCACTGCTCTCAAAACGATGAAGGCAACCTCATGCTAGTTAAATCACCTGGTGATTAAACTAGCATGTTCCAGTGGTCCTTTCTCTTCCTAGAGAGGAAACCTAAGTTCTAGTAGTGGGAACATTATAATGCTGATTATACTTTATTATGTTATGGACTCTAATGAGTCTAGTGTACGACAAAGAATCTTTCACAGAATTCTGCGATTGCTTCTTTACCTTCTACTGTTATTCTAACTGTATACATTTAGCTCTCAAAACGTTTCTAACGAAAAGCCTCTCATTCACCAGTATAGGAATGCAAAGAGAGGAAATAAAGCCGACAAAGGAATTCAGAAACGAAAAAGAATCTTTTATTTTGAATAAACAAACGAAACTTGAAATTCAGAGAAAACAAACAAAGCCACAAGCCCTGGAACACCGCAAAGCATTCGGAAAATTCTAATTAAAATTAGACAACTCAGTTTAGAGCGCGGACTCGGAGCGAATCAAAAATAAAATGTACCGCCCGCTTTAAATCCCGGACTCATAACCACAGAATTTGGAGCGAAATGCAATTTAATTAAGTTTCGTTCACATTATTGTTTAGTCCATCACTTCAGCTTCACTAATTTTATAAGTATAAAAGGGGATTTCTGTAACATTGTTTTTAAGAGTGACCGCTTCGTTGATTTTGATTTTAAGGCCTACGCAGATTGGGACGTCATGGCAAAGGGTTTAAATTTTTACGCATTCAAACCTATCGAAATAGAAAAACGACATAAAATGCTATGCTTTTAAATGATCCCGTGGCATCAAAAGAGATATCATCGCATGACATTTAAAAGACGCGTCACAGGCTTGACAACATTTTTATTGTGTTCATTTGGACAGCTCATTTGTTGTCTATTAAATATAATAAGTGAGTATTTATATTTCAAATGACGAACCTAATAACTGGTATCAGTCCGATCATTTTTGATAAGTAAAACTGTAATGATGTAACATAAACTTGGATCATCAAGTCCTATTTTATTGACCAAACAGAATCACTGATAATGTCGAAAATGAAGCTATAAGATAAACTCATTACCAACCTCAATAAATATTTGAATCAGACCATAATCTACACTATTATAAAAAAGAGTTAAAGTTTTTTTTTGGTTTATATGTTTTTTGTTTTTAGGAGGTAATCTCTGGAAGTACAGGTACGATTGCTAAAATTTTTTCACCGATAGAAAGCTGCTTTATTCCTAAGTGTCAGGCATAATTTTATGAACGCGGGCGAAGCCGTGGGCAATAGCTAATTTATTTTATACTAGCTAATAATGATTTAAATAGATACTGAATAAAAAAAAAGAATGAAGAAAGAATAAACGACTCGACAAATAGTACTTGAATTATTTCATAAGAGCAACTGATTTTATATTCAAAATTCGTTCATTCCATTTCAGTATATTCATAATTTCATGAATTTTTAAATCCCACTCATTTGTAGAGCTTGCCGCAAAGTGTGTAATGAATAAAATATATTATTAATTTATTATTTTTGGGTCGGCTTACCTGTGGCGTTTCTCGATTTATTATGAGTGGTATCAAAGGTCATGGGAGAATTTATAAGTAAAGAGATTGAAAATCTGTTGATTTATTATGTTGAACATAAAATTACTTAACCTTTTGAATGTCTTAAGTTACACAGTTCGACATAAGCAATTGTCTTTCTATTGTGTCTCTAATTACGGCATTCGATGAGTTTTAAGTAATATATTTTTTTCCCTTCGTCACGTCATCCCACGTGAATGGTTGAGCCAAATTCGCTTATTCTATTTTTGTTATTTGTTATTGTCAGAAGAAGGTTCTTATGAAAGAAAAAATAACGAAGTTACGCGGAACATTAAAAACAAAAAAAAAATGAATTATCGGAATTTATAAGTAGTTTTGTTGTCAGATTTCCCGTAATATTTGATTTCACCCTTTCAGAGATTTTCACAGAAATCCGACAGTAGTGCAGCTTTTATAAAATATTTATTCTGAAAACAAATTCAAATTGTTTATGCCTTATAATGAAGCTTTTGTGAGTTTTTCTGAGAAAATCTGCAATTTGAATGTGGAATCGAAGCGTTGTTTATGTCAGTTTCTGATATTTATTGTTCCGACAATCGAAAATTCATAGACAGAACAAAAAAATAATAAAAATCATTTATTTGAAACAGACCATTTGCAGTCACTTTTGAATAGTCAGATGTCGGTCAGTTCAAGAAAATTGAAGCTAAATTGCACGTTCCAAAGCGTAGATCTCTATGGAGAAGGACATGCAAGAAACTCCATGGACACTCTTTTAAATCATATTATGAGTTACATATAATGCTTGGTTAGATATTTCTTGTTGCTTCTATTATGGGAGCACAATGTAGATAGTAAATGCAAAGATATTGTTTATCATAATAGATTATAAAATCTTTTAGTAAACGTCAATAGGGACAGCTTATAATCCATCTAATAGGTATAAGAAAATCTCGTGTCCCGTGTCTCGCGTTTTTGTGTTGAACTCTTCCGAAACGGTTTGATCGATGTTTTATTTTATGATTTTTTTTTTTTTGTATAAATTTGATAGAACTGAGAATAGGTCGTAGACGATTTTTTACTCTCCTACCCCCACCTTCCAGTTTTTCTTTGATATATTATATGGATTATATGGCAAAACAATGTTTACAGGGTCAAGTAGTGTAATATAATAATCTAATAACTGAAATCAGCTCCAGAAATTCATCTAGAAATCGTAAAAGATGGTTTTTGCTCCATGAAATATGTTAAAGATACCATAACAACAGTATTTTATCAATTTAGCAAACGTGATTAAGTTTTATGAAGAAAAAAAGAATAACATTGATAAAACTTCTAAAGAACCTCATAAAAGACATCCTCAAAGCGAACATTCCCATCTAAATCAATATTTTAAACAGTTAAATAAGCTTCCATAATTGCTTTTCTACCAAAGAGATCTTGTAAGTCTATAAAAAGCCGAAACTCAAAGAGCGGAGAGTAAAAAGATATTCAATTAGCCGTAGGACGGTCACCAGAATAGGTATAAAAAATTCATACTGGCCGGCGTTAAGTTGCATAAGGCTGCGGGCATATTATCTGTGCCGGAAAAACGCGTCGGAAAATCTAACGGTCGCAAATCTTTTCAAATTATGTTACATTCAATGCATTTTTTTTGAGGTGGAAAATCATTAAATAACTCCTCCCAATCTGGTTGGAGCGAGAGGAAGTTTCAGGGTATAATCACCGATATTCCTTCAGTTGCCTTTTGCGTTTCAGGATCACGGTAACTCTTTCTGTAGTCCAAACTTTAGAGTAAGATTTGCAACTTTATTTTATGAAATTCTTGCAGTGAAAACTAAGGCTAATAGGTACCTAAGCTGTGAATTCGTAGCTTCAAATGGAATGAAGACTAACTCAGGATGGATGAAATGGCGACAGGTCACTGGAATAACTTGTGACCCACGGATGCCCCTCAAGTTGAAGGGTAAAATCTAGAAGTCCGTGATAAAACCTGTCATACTGTATGGATCAGAATGTTGGGCTGTAAAAAAGACGGATGAAAAAAGATTGCATGTAGCGGAGATGAGAATGTTGAGATGGATGTGTGGTGTGACGTGATTGGATAAAGTGAGAAATGTGTATATTAGAGGAAGTTTGAAAGTGGCGCCAGTGACTGACAAGCTGAAGGGGAATCGTTTGTCTTGGTATGGTCCTGTAAAGAAGAGGGATGATATGCATGTTACTAAAAGAGTATGAGTATACATGTGGATGGGTGGAGAGGGAGAGGGAGGCCAAAGAAAAGATGGATGAATTGTGTGAAGAGTGATCTGAAAGAAAAGGAAGTTAGTGATAGCATGACGAGTGACAGGGTAGAATGGAAGAAAAAAACGTGTTGCGCCGACCCCAAATAAAATGGGACTAGGGCAGGAAGAAGAAGTGGAATGACGACTAACTTTAAGATTGCTTAACTTAGAATTTAATAACGAGTCTTTTATAAAATAAACCGCCTGACCAAGACTCGCTTGGAGTAGCATAAGCAGAGCATACTAACACTAATGATAAATAACAATAATGTTCACACTCAGGCCTCCTCTAGGAGAAGAAATGTCTCATAATTCTCAACGGCCTAGAGCAGGTAGATGGATGTGACATGTTTTCGAACGTTTGGTTTTCTCACGATATTTTCCGTCATCATTTTGAGAGCAGTGTTGATGAAATAAATTACACAAGTAAATTACCGGCCTGGGTTTGAACCTACAATGTACAAGCCGTAAGTGGGGATCTATATCTTGATCACCACTGCTCCTCAGATTATGGAAGCACAATCTTTATCGCACAAAAGCATCTTCCTTAGAGTTCTATATAGAAATGGGGGGGATATGTCAATGATGATAGCGCTCTTGGAACTTTTAAACTTGCAAGATGAATCGGAATTACGATCGGCAAATGCCAGCGCGTTTTTCCGCAAAGTTTTGTCGCAAGCCTTATTTATATCCCCAGAACTTTTAAGCTCGGTAAAAACTAAGCGTTTTGTCCAAATTTCAGCACGTTTCAAAGCTATATTTTGGTGCTAATGGTTCACTTAATTATTTAAATTAAAGTTACGTGTACCTAAATGTTGGCTTTGGGATAAAAGGACAATTTATGTAGATTTATTTATAGTTTTGTTCTAAAGGTAGAGATTAGACGTGTTAATCTCGGTTGCTCCGTTCGTCATCCGCTACAAAAGGAGGTAGTATCATTAATATTTATTTATTATTTTATGTACATAAATAAATAGTAAAATCAACACTTAGTAATGAAAAGAACTGATACCAACAGAAGAGCACAAAGGTGCTGCTTATTTCAAAAGGAATTTCTTCCATCAGACCTGCGACAGGAGAGTTGGGTGAAAGATGTAGATATAGTGTATAAATAGGTAAAAAAACTGAAATAGACAATAATTAAATTATATAATTATTATACATTTACCAAGTTTCTCTTAGCGGCTTCGACCGAGTCAAAGTAGCTTTCTCCATAACTTTGGGTCTCCGCTTCATCTCCTTAGGAGGCGAATTTTATGAAACGCTTTTACATTCATAAAAGAATCTTTGTGCCAAATTTCATCATTCTAGATCCAAAGGTTTGAGCTGGGCATTGATGAGTAAGTGAGTAAGACTTTGACTAAAGTGTATAGGTACACGTAACAGTAAATACACATTGTAGGGACACATATTAATATAAACATATGTAAGTATACATTTTATGCTGAGAGCGCACCTTAGTGGCGGCTGCGCCCGCCTCGTAAGTTTTATTCAGTCGCAATTATACGGGGTTAACATCAAGACGTGTATCATTTCTCTCACGGATTACCCAACACACCTATATTGGTGACCCCGACGTGATTCGTTATAGTTCGTGAGTGTTGTGGTAATAAAAAAAATCGTGGCAATGAATACGTCTTATCATCCTGGTACCGCAGCAGCGGGTGCCCAACCCAAGGACGCCGGTGCCACCGGCGATTTGGCATCAATTGTCGCCAAGCTGAGCATCGAGGTCGCAGAGTTGCGACGTTCGCGGCAACCACAGCGAGGCGGAGGAACAAACAGAGGAGGTAACCGTTTCAGATCGAAATCTCGCGGCAGGGACGATAGCAGAAAACGTCGCGTTCCGAAGTGGTTGTGTTTCTACCATTATCGTTACGGGGCGAAAGCAGCGAAGTGCGTCGAACCCTGTAACTGGAAGGCGGCACCACCTGCAGCTACTCCTTCGGAAAACTAGCGAGGACGCAAGCAGTGACGGAGGTTTGTGTCGATTTTACTAAAAACCGTCTATGCGTTGTGGATAAAAATAGCAGGTTAAATTTTTTGATTGACACTGGTGCTAATGTGTCTGTGATTCCCGTCTCTAAAAAGTGTGTGTCGAAAAATATCGCGAGTGATACGTACAAACTATATGCGGCAAATGGCACGGAAATTAAAACATACGGAATATGCAATTTAGTGTTAGATCTTAATTTAAGAAGAGCATTTAGATGGCCATTCATCATAGCAGCGGTTAAACAACCTATAATAGGCGCAGATTTTTTGAGCCATTATAAGTTGTTGGTGGATTTAAACGCGCGGAAACTGAGAGATCAAGTTACTAATTTAAATGTCGTAACATCTATTATAAAGCACGACGAGCGCGAGTTATCAATTAAAACTATAAACTGCAACGATAAGTGGCAAGATTTATTGCTCAAATATCCTGATGTTACTAAGCCGATTTCATATAAGGAAATCCCCAAACACGCTGTATGCCATTATATAGAGACTTCGGGACCCCCGGTATATACGAAAGCTCGACCTCTTTCCCCGAAATGGTACTCGAAGGTCAAGGAAGAGTTTCGGATCATGACTGAATTGGGTATTTGTCGCCCATCTAAGTCCCCTTGGGCAAGCCCGTTACACGTGGTACCCAAGAGGGACGGCGGGATAAGGCCGTGCGGTGATTATAGGCGTTTAAACGCTATCACTAAACCGGACCGCTACCCAATTCCGCGGTTACAAGATTTTAAATATGTTTTAGCAGGAAAAAAAACAATTTTTACTAGGTTAGATTTAAACCGTGCTTATCATTTTATACCAGTGGCCCCGAACGATATTGAGAAAACTGCAATTATTACGCCTTTTGGATTATATGAATTTCCAAGGATGACATTCGGTCTGAGAAACGCTGCACAAACGTTCCAACGTTTTATGGACACAATTGTATTGCAAGGGTTCGATTTTTTATTTAATTTTATCGATGACGTCATCATCGCAAGTGAAAATGAACTATCTCACAAAGAGCATTTAAATGCAGTTTTCAAAAGGTTTAACGAATATGGCATTACTGTTAATTTGTCAAAATGTGTTTTTGGTGTGTCCAAATTAGAATTTTTAGGTTTTGAGGTCTCCACGGACGGTGTTCGCCCATTAGAAAGCAAGGTACAAGCTGTTGTAAATTTTCCGAAGCCCGAAACAGTAGAACAATTGCGCCGTTTCTTAGGTATGGTCAATTTCTGCGATAAGACGCTTATACTATGGACAGATAAGGCGAATCAGGCATTTGAGAAGTGTAAGGAAAGCTTGCAAAGCGCCGCTACACTATCTTACCCTTTGCCAGACAGTAATTTAGCCCTGATGACAGACGCTTCAAACACTAGTGTCGGTGCAGTCTTGCAGCAAAAAGTTGAGAAAAATTGGCAGCCAATTGGATATTTCTCCAAAAAATTAACGGATACGGAAACAAAATACTCGACTTACGATAGGGAATTGTTAGCAGTCTTTATGGCCGTTAAACATTTTAAGCATTTATTGGAAGGTAGAGTTTTAACCATTTTTACGGACCACAAACCACTTCAATTCGCATTCACAAAAATCAATAGCGATAAAGAAAGCCCAAGGCGTATTCGCCAACTTTCTTTTATCAGCGAATTTTGTACAGACATACGTCATATTAAGGGTGGTGATAACTTAGTAGCAGACGCACTCTCTAGAATCGAAACGATAAGCTGTCCCACGGTACTCGACTTCGCAGAAATAGCAGACAAACAAAGTAACGATGAGTACCTACTGCAGGCGTTGCAGGTATCACATAACAGATTCAAACAAATGTTATTGTCGGATTGCGATAAACAAATTTTTTGCGATATTTCTACTAAAAATGTTAGACCGTACTTACCTAAAGAATTTAGAGAATTAGCTTTTAAATCTGTGCATAATCTTAGTCATCCTGGCATAAAAACTAGTAAGAACTTGATGAAACAAAAATTTTTTTGGCCTGATATGGATAGAGACATCGCGAGATGGGCAAGAGCATGTCCGCAATGCCAACGTGTAAAAATTACCAGGCACACGATATCAGGCGTAGGAGAATTTGAACATGCTGATCGTTTTCAGCACCTGCACATCGACTTGACAGGTCCCTTCCCTACCTCAGCCGATGGGTATAGATACCTTGTAACAATGATAGATCGTTTCACTGGGTGGCCAGAGGCCTACCCCGTTCAAAACATTACGGCGGAGACCGTAGCGAGAGTAGTGTTTGAAGGTTGGATTGCTCGTTTTGGATGTCCTGCGAAGCTTACAAGCGACCAGGGCAGACAATTTGAGAGCGATTTATTCGCTAAGTTAATGAAATATTTGGGCATACATAAAATACGTACAACTCCTTATCACCCGCAAAGTAACGCTATGATCGAACGCTGGCACAGGGCACTTAAAGTGGCCCTTATGGCTCGTTTGGATAGCAACAATAGTAATTGGGTCGATGAGTTGCCGATCGTATTATTAGGGTTACGGACGGCTACTAGAAGCGACAGCGGTGTGAGCGCGGCGGAATTAACTTACGGCAAGACAATTCGTTTGCCAGGAGATTTTTATGACGATGCTAAAATTAGTGATTCGGATTCGGAATATTTGCATAAGCTAAGAGATACCATCAGCAAATATAAACCTCGACCGAAATATCATAGTAAATCGTATTCTTTATTCGTTCCAGATAGTTTAAATTCTTGTAAAAGTGTTTTTGTAAGGAATGATGCAATGCGCAGGTCTTTGCAACCGCCGTATGAAGGCCCATATATAGTTATAAGTAGAAATAAAAAGTATTTTATTATAAAAATTGGTAATAAGGAAGTTTCTGTATCGATAGATAGGCTCAAACCCGCATACACTATCGATATAGATACATCTACAGGTAGTAGCCTGCAAGCGAACCATAATGGTAACCTAGATTTTAATTTAACTAAACATAGCATTCCACAGGATGTTATAAGTCATAAATCAACACGCACCGGTCGCGTTATCAGACCACCGGTACGTTTTGCTTAGTCGACAATAGAAGTATCTCGGTAATATTATACGTACCTAATATTGTCGTGCGATATTATTAACAGGAAATGCAACCTTGCTATATTTTTATTGTAAAGCTCAAGTACATTTTTGTCAAATAGTAGTGTGATATGTGTGGGAAACAAAACCATGTATTTATGTAGGTATAATTATTTTTAGATATGGGGTAAACTTTTTTTGTGAGGGGGGCTACTGTAGGGACACATATTAATATAAACATATGTAAGTATACATTTTATGCTGAGAGCGCACCTTAGTGGCGGCTGCGCCCGCCTCGTAAGTTTTATTCAGTCGCAATTATACGGAGTTAACATCAAGACGTGTATCATTTCTCTCACGGATTACCCAACACACCTATACACATAAAGAGATAAAATACATCAATTAAATAAAACTAGCTCAGTAGTTAACCGCTCAACCACAGCGCCAACTATACCATTTAAATTACTCTTCACAAATTAAGCTTGATTACAATTCACTACATAAACCCGATGACATATGACTCCGAAACGTGGTCACTTACAATAGGCCTCATAAGAAGACCACCCAACGAGCGATCAAAGAGCGATGGAAAGGGCTATATTCGGAGTTTCCTTGCGTGATCATATCAGAACTAAAGATATCTACAGGAGAATCAAGGTTACTGACATAGCTCGCACAGGACCAGTTGTTGTGTCGATACTTGGGGGAGGCCTATGTCCAACAGTGTAGGTACGTCTTTTGGCTGAAATGCTGATGATGAGGATGACAGTTCACTATATACATTCCTAATGAGATGGCCACACATCTCCACTTAGTTACCTATTTATTACTCACTTCACAGTTTTAGGGTCAAGAATGCTACTAGCTCTGCGTTTGCCACGTAATTATAAAGGGTAAATTTTGCCCTACATGCCAGTGCGGACGCTTGAGCTTTACTTTTAATATTAAAAGACCTGAGATAATTGAAATCCTCGCCGATTCAGCCTTGCCCGCCAGAGGGGATAATGAAGCTGTAACTTTGGCTCACTTTCAAAAGGGCTTATGTTACTCTTTATGCTTTACTAATTTTCATTTAGAATTTTTGCTTTTCGTTAGAAGATTGGTGGAGTCGAAATGTTCTAGAGTGGCGACTACGTACCGGGAAACACAGCCTTGGAACTTGCCTGGTGAGGGTCGCGGAAATCCGATAGATGTGAGACGCATAGGCCCAGTCGTTGTCCAACGGTGGACAACTTTCACTGTTGTTGTTGGCTCCTAATGCCTGCTATGACCTGCCGAGACCTGTGTTGTACTTAGTGTCGATGGTGAACTAACCAATTTGTGAACTTTTTATATATTTTTGGGAAAAACTATGACGCGTTTAAACCAAGTCAGTTTTTCCCAAAAATAACTATTAGAATCCATTCAGTTACTGATTCAGAACAAACAATTTACAGGCTTCGCATAAACTAAAAATAATGTTGGGTAACTCGGATAAAAGTAACACTCGATCTGCACTAGTGAGGTAAAAGCTTTTAATTTGAACCCGTAAAAGTAGGTGGTATAAAATGGTCCAGGATTTAATGTAAGCTGATGTTGGACTAATTCGAGCGTATTTTGAATAATACGTTAATATCATTGAACGAAAACTTTTGATAAATTCACGAATAAATTTATTGATAGAACCATTTTGTTTCAACTAAGTTTCTAAAGCAAAACTCTGTGTTACTGAAACAATATTGTTTTATTTACAGAAAATTTTACCTGATTTGAAATCTCTTGCTTACAGAGAGTGTAGTGAGTGAAGTCAAGTCCTACCCTACGTGTCACTCCCACCACGAACCCCGTAAACCCGCTACTTTCAAGCTTTAAATAAAGATTAAGATATATTTATTGCGTAACTGTATATATTAAGATCTTGTGTATAAACATTACATTTTTAGTTTCAACAATCTATCCAAGTCGGATATGCAAATAAAATATGAGAATGTTAAGATGGATGTGTGGTGTGACGAGAATGGATAAAGTGAGAAATGAGTATATTAGGGGAAGTTTGAAAGTGGTGCCAGTAACTGAAAAGTTGAAAGGGAATCGTTTGTCTTGGTATGGTCATGTGAAAAAGAGGGATGAAACGCATGTTGCTAAAAAAGTTATGAGTTTACATATGGATGGATGGAGGGGAAGAGGGAGGCCAAAGAAAAGATGGATGGATTGTGTGAGAAGCGATATGAAAGAAAAGGGAGTTAGTGATAGCGTGACGAGTAACGGGACAGAATGGAAGAAAAAAACGTGTTTCGCCGACCCCAAATAAAACGGGACTAGGGCAGGAAGATGATGATTAAGAAAATTAAGTATTCAAAATACCTTAATTTTTTTTTAATTTTTAATCTAAAAAAGTAGATTCACACAAATATTTTTTTTTATCAAAAAACTTATACAGATTATAAAATTAAATTAAAAACACTTTTTTAAACATATTTCCATTTAATTGCTTAATGGCTGCCGGTAACTGGTTGTACACACGAATAGCAGTAACATAGGCTCTATATAGGAATCCTCCCTCCTTATAAAGATTCTAAACGCGTTTAGTAATTTAACCGCCTCAAGTTAAACGACCCTCACAACGAATTGTCTTTTTATGCAAATACAACAAATTAATGATACCAATCTGTAGAATAAATTATAATTATCATTTTTTTTTTTTAATTATTGGTAGGCTTTCGTTTGGCCACCATCTCACCTGATGGTAAGCGATGATGTGGTCGACGATGGAGCACGCTTGCCTAGTAGTAACCTATTCACTCTTGACATCATAAATGCACAGAAACATAATCACGGGGAATTTTTTAAAATCCAACCTGTGGTCCTAAAACGCAAAGGGTAAATGAAGAAACATAGGTGTGGTTTTAGTCAGTAAAAGTCTGACACGCCCTCTCACATTACTCTAGAGCGGGAGAAGACATTAGACGATTTCTTGCCTCCAAAAAAAAACTGTAAGTGTAAATATCTAATAAAGTTTTTAACACACTCGACAACCCGCACCCGGTTTTAGGTACGCGATTTGTTTTTTGGCACTAGTGTAGAAAAGTGAATATATAAAACGACTCCCACGGGTCGCGCGTCAACCCCCGTCTATTCATGCCTTCATAAGTGTATTGAAAAACGTTCAATATATACAGCACTCGGCTCCGTAACACCCTCGCCTACGGTTCGGGCGAATTCAACCTCGATCACCATATTAAACTTTCTCCACTTGTATCAAAATGTATTGTACTTTAATACCTTACAAAATTAATCTTTAACTCTAAAGGTCTGGACATTAATGTAGGTATACATACATACATATACTGCAAAGACGACACAACATTAATTTAAGACTACGCTCACATATTATGACGTAACTTAATAAATGCGCGAGTGAATCGCGTCGCCCCGCATCGCCATCACTGCCATGCAACCGCGGCCTCGTCTCGACCCCGCTTGTCTTTGCTCCGTCCACAGAGTACAGAACGTCAAAACGACTAGAGACGCCATTTTGAATAATGTTTGGGGTTAAAAATTGCGCTGTGCACAAGTTTTGGCTGTCACAGCTTTGGCACCGTCAATTTAAATGGTTTTAGGGAGCTTCGTAACCGAAAGTATCGGATATCCGGAATAAAAAAAACTATCCGTAACCGTGATTGTTATAAAAGTTTCGAATAAGGTCTATATGACAGGTTACGACAAGTAGTTTTTTGCCCACAAATGATAATCTAGGTCAGAAATAGAAGTCGAAACTTGATATTCGTATTTTACTTTTAAATTCTAATATGCGTAATCGAAACTATCGGAATCTTGCAGATTATCCCTAATAATTTCATATCCGTAACCTTATCCGAAACCGATAAATTATTCATATACATACCTTATTTTATTATTATTATTATTATATCTAGCCCATACTGTCCCACTGCTGGGCAAAGGCCTCCCTCCACTCCTTCCAATTTTCCCCGTTTTGAGCCACCTCTTTCCAATTTTCCAATTCCCAAGGAAGACATCCAAGTCGTCCCGCCATCTCCTTCTTGGTCTGCCGCGGCCCCGTCGTGCGATTTTAGGGCACCAATTCTGCGTTTTACTGGCCCACCGCTCGAAAGGCATGCGGCAAAAAAAAAAAAAAATAAGACATGTCCAGCCCAGTCCCACTTAAGTTAATACATACCTACACCCTTATTTTTTAATTAGTACAAATAAAAATGGGACTTTATCCCACTAATACTATCATATTTATACTGGTCATATTTTTGCAGTCAAAAGTAAAAAAAAAAAAACAAAATCCCAAAATTGTCCACGAAAAGTCATAATAGGTAAATGCATAATAAAAGAATTCATAGCAATTGCTACTAGATAATCCTACGCGCAGTGTTTTTTTTTTCATCTTGATTGTCTTTTATTCATTCATATCAATAGCCTGTACAATATTTCCATAAATTGAGTGACATTTTGGGATATAAACAAACGATAATAACTTTGCTGTTTATGAATATTATTTATTGAAATTTTACTTAAATAATTGAAAGAGCTTTTCTAATAAGCCCTTTAAGTATTTGTAATAATTAAACATTAGTGGTGTTCTAATCAAAACTTGTATATGTATTTTATTATTATAAATAACTTATTTTATATTTTTCCATTTGAACCATTTGTTATGTATTTGTTTATTGTGCAAACCTACCACAGTGTTGTCTTTTTTAACCCAAAGGTTGACTGGTAGAGAATGCCTTGTGGCATTAAGTCCGCTTAAGTACCACTATTGTACATGAAATTAAATTAAAATAAATAAATAAAACTTGCACTATAATAAAATTCTCATCTTCATTTGAACAAGAGTCACACTTATTTCAATGATTCCACACATTGTCCAGTTTCACAGCCACATGAGATACAAAACTGTACCAACAAAATTAAAACAGCCACTGAACTTCACTCGAAGAAATCCCACCAAAATCTATGACGTTTTGTAAGTGTAATAAAAGGACTGTCTGAAGTCTCCGTGCTCTATGGTTTCGAGATTCGTATTACTCGGTAAAAATACATAGCGGTAAGACCCAGCAACAGAGGGTTAGAACAACTGCTATGTAATTTATTACCGAAACGTTTTCGCAAACGTGAGACGTAACATGACAACCACAATGCTTTTATTGTTCTTATAAAATCTGGCGTATTCAATAGGCTTATTCAATAACTCTTGGAGGACGTTGAAATTAAATGGCGTATACGGTGGATTGCGTAAGTTTTGTTTCGATTTAGTATCTAACTTTTGTACAATTTTTCGTGAAAATGAAATAATAATATAATATTCCACAACTATCGTACAACGCTGTTTAGTCCCAAGCTAAGCAGAGCTTGTGTTATGAGTACTAGACAACTGATAAACATCATCATTATCATCATTGCAGCCGATAAACGACCACTGTTGGACATAGGCCTAACAACTGATAAACATACTTATATATTTCTAAATACATACTTATACAGTTATAGATTAATTAGAATTACACCCAGACACAGAACAAATAATCATGCTCATCACACAAACATTACATGATGACGATGTAGGTACATGTACGGTTTGTGAGCAAAATACGAACTTTTGATACAGCATGTACAAAAAATAACACTAATAGGTTTTTCGTGTCATATTCTAGTGTAGGTAGTCATAGCATGAACATAAAATGATAACAGGCACTTATTCTACAGGGTAAATTTAAAAGCATTATAAGCATTAGCATTTAGCATATTTTATTTGTCGTACTAAAAAAATTATAAAAAAATTTACTGTGAAAATAAAACTTAGCAGTCCATTACATACATTGACTGGCCTGTTGGTCTTGTGGTTCGTGGCTCTGACTGCTTTACCGGAGGTAGTGGGTTCGATTACCACCCAGGACAAATATTTGTGTGATAAGCACGATCATTTGTCCTGTGTCTGGGTGTAATTTATCTATAATATGTATGTATTTAGAAATATATAAGATTAAGTATGTTTATCAGTTATCTAGTACTCATATCACAAGCTCTGTTTAGCTTGAGACTAAACGGCGTTGTGTGATAGTTGTAGAATATTTACATATATAATTATATCATACAATACATGTTATGTTTGCGTAACTCGACAAAATAAAGGATACAGCTAATTTCTTTCAGAACAGGCCACTATAGGTGCAGGCTTGCAGACGACCAGCACTGGGTAGCTTGTGGTAAGGACCGAATCCTAGTCGTCGATGACGCGGAGTTTTCTACACTCTCTTCAAAGAGATATCGATATAGAACAATGAGATAGAACACAAAGGGCAAATAAAGGAACATAGATAATAATAATAATAGAATAAGAGAAAATATTGGATGATTTCCCACCTCAAAAAAAGTCTCGAAACAATCTATTACTACAACGCTATAACTATAATACTACTTTGTATCCTACATACAAATTAAACGGAAGCAATCTGAATAATTACAAGATACAAAGGATCAAGACTATTTCTATAGCTATGATGGCATAGAAGGTCGGTGAAGTGAATCTCCAGACCGTCGGTCGATAAACTAATCACAGGTTCGCATAGTGGCAAGATACCAACACAGTGTGAACTGCCATGTCTTGTAAATGGCTCACAGGTCTCGAGTCTGTTATTTTGGTCTAGACTTAATAGTAGAGACAAAGGATCAAGATTGAGGGGCGGAGTTTAGCTGAAAGATTTAGGGTTGAAATCGATTTTGGTTGAGTGATTGAGGTGAAAGTGTGAGCAGCGATTTGTAAAACGTCGAAAAACGTTGAGAAAACAAAAATAGGAGGTGTATACTTAGGTACTTCCATAAATGAATTGTATATTTTGATACAAGTGAAGAATTTTGTCATTGTGATCGAGGCGGAATTCACCCAAGCCATATAAGCGAGGGTGATATGGAGCCGAGTCACAAAATACATAGGTACAGAAGACAATGTCATATAATGTACTTCACTTTTTATACCTACGCTCGGTGAACTCACACTAATGAGCGTTTGAGCTGGAATTGTTCGACGAGTGATCCGAGACGCGACCGAGACATCGTGTCTGTGAGCGGTGTCTTTGTGTGCGTTGCTCGAGCGCGCTTTGTATGTAGATTGACTTCTGTACCTATATATTTTGTGGCCGAGTGGTGCAATGGCAAATTTTAAAAATTAAAAAAAAAACAAATAAACACCGTTGACTGTGACATAAAACACGAGGGTGATATACATGGCATGTTGAACCTAATCATAGTGCGATAAGAGCATCATTACAGAGATCAACATTACATTTTCGTTACCTTTTTTTTAAATTGTATGTTTATGTTCGTCGTCTAGTGGCTGTAAGATCGTTGCATTTTGCTCTGTCATGCGTCACGCTATTACTGATTCCCTTTTCTTTCATATCATTCCTCACACAATCCATCAGTCATTTCTTTGACCTCCCTCTCTCATTCCAGTTATAACTATTTCACAGAATACCTACTCCATAATAGTTTATGAAAGTGATGGACCAGCAAACACAGAACATTAATAACTAAGTTACCAATATCCCTAAATCCTCATTCAGGAAATATTACGTGAAAGCTAAGAATGCGTAAGTCCAGGGTTTTTCCGTAAAGGATTATGTACGTACGAGTAATAATCGGGTTGGAGGGCTGATCTCCAACTATTGATCAACCGTACTTCGCACATTGATTAACTAAAAGCTCGTAAAGTGTCTAATGGATGCTTATAACTCTTTCATTTTGTGAGTTTATTAAGCCTTAGATATGAGTATTTTCGGTACGAGTATTTTCGGTACTTACGAGTATTTTCGGTACGAGTATTTTAGATACGAGTGTTTAGGTACGAGTATTTTTGGATAAGTGTTGGGTACCAACGTAAAGGATACGTACCTTATTTTTAAATAACTTGTAAGAGCAACGTCAGAATTGATCTATCATTGTTGTTTTTTTTTGTAGTGGTAAATCATCAAATAACTTTTCTCGCTTTAACCAAATTTTCCATTCTAACCGAATCTTACAGTCTTAGGGCTTTCTAATCTAACCAGATATTCTAGTCTAATCGGATCTTACATTGTAACCGGATTTTTCAATCTAACTGGATTGGACATTTTCCAGTCTAAACGGATTCCCTAATATAACTGAATTTAACCTCGATTATATATACATCTATACATATAAATAAAATTGGAGTGTCTCTTGGTAATATTGAAACCTATTTCAATATTACCATATTAACTGCTTTTTACTACATGCATATGAATATAATATACGGTACATACACCAAAATAACATGTTTTGCAATTTTTGTCTGTCTGTCTGTTTGTCCGGGCTAATCTCTGAAATGGCTGGACCTGTTTTAACGGGACTTTTTTGGCAGGTAGCTGATGTAATAAGGAGTAACATAGGCTACTTTTATTTTAGAAAAAATAAATTCAAAATCCTGTAGTCCACGCGAACGAAGTCGCGGGCACAGCTAGTGATGAATAAAGTTACAGCGTTCCACAGAACTAAAAATCAACAACACTAGAAGAAGCCTTTTGATGGATTACAGCGGAAAAGTTCTCGCAACGCCCGCCGCCCAGTGAAATTAGTTTTACTCAACTTTTATATTCTGTTTGTGGTACAAGGTTTACGTGTATCACGGTATCTGTATGTGTTCTATTGAGTCTTATATCTGTTGTGGCCAGATTATAGAAACCCACTTCATGATATGACCCCACTAAACTGGCCAGATCGTTTGAACGTTAACATTTGATGATATGTCGGTCCTCGTTTGGTCACATCATTGATGTGGGAATTCTATGATAATAAAAAGTCTAAAGAAAGTTGGCCAGACCATGATATATCATCAAATGCTAACGTTTAAACGATCTGACCAGTTTAACTTGGCCATATCATGAAGTGGCCAATTTCTATGATCTGGCCACGACATATCGGTCAATCTGCTAAGCCATTTTGAGCTTTTTTAGCCCACTATGTTGGGGTACGCCTATCTGCCCATTACCACCCAGTTATTGAGTAACACAATGCACGATGTTTTCTGTTGGTTTGAACTTGGCTTGACACTCTTCCGTGTCTCTCTAGATTTGTGGTGAGTTTTCAAACAATATTTAGCCACCGGGACCGCTCTGTCGTTGGCGCATAAATCGTGGAAAGTGCAGGTAGAGTAGGGGCAGGCAAGTAACGCAGGAAAGGAGGCGACACATATCATGAGAAGGGGCACCACGCTGTCAATTTATTTATAACCTATATAGCCATTAATTTGGCCAAATAATCTCGAAAAGTTAACAAATAAATGTCGATTGTCGCAATCATTTCTCTAACTCAAAAGAAACCCTATAAACTAAGGAGGAAATATAACTACCGACATTGATACACTCAACAATATTTCCATAACAAAGTCACAAACTGTTAAACTTTGTGAGGGAAAATATAAAAGAGCTGCAAATCAAGGCTTCAGTAACTGGAATTCAACGTAAACATTTACGTAAAGGCAGGACTTTTATGTTGGACTCGGAAAATGTCTGACAGACTCCTTTGTGAACTTTTCGAGTCCAAATGACTATTTCCTTCTTACCAAGTTGCGGAGAGACTCGAAAATCGCGATTTAAGTACAAATAAAACTCGATAAATGGACATCAGGAGTTGTGTGTCCGAAACTCTGAAGTTATTCTTGGGGTAAAAGGACAATTTAAACGATGCGAGTAAGGGCTGGTAAAGAGGGGTTACTACATAAATGAATCATTCGGTTTAGGTAGGTACAGTCACGAGCAATATGACACTTTACATCGACGCTAAAAAGGCAAAAAATACTAATAAAAATTGATAAAAATGACGCAATAGTCGCAACATGATGTAAATAGTATCTAAATCTGACTTTATATAACAAAAAGTTTTGTTTTTTTTCTAAAAATTATAACATTAATTAAATCACTCTCCTGTAAAGTTTACTCAATATCGCTTAGTAATGTTTTCCATTCAACCATCGGTATACATTTTCACATTTTCTATCTGTCTCAACTACTGCCATTCAATAAATAGGTGAACGACAATCCACATAATTATATTCGTTTGTTTTTTTTTTGTTTGTAGTAGGTAATCTCTGAAAGTACTGGTCTGATTGTGACAATTTTTTCACTGATAGAAAGCTGCTTTATTCTTGAGTGATATACGCTATATTTTATGTACGCGGGCGAAACTGTGGACACAAGCTAGTTTGTTATAAATTACCTGTTGATGGTTAAGTAATTAGGAACAAATTGTCGTATACTTTTTTCTTGAATAAGAAGATTGGTGATTGGTTGTTAAGATTTTTCTTCTTCTTTGTGTTCATTGCGTTGTGTTATTCCGAGTGTTTCTCCCAGCAGAGACAATTCCTCAATGAAAATGGCTAAACTAGGTCTGGTCCCAGGATCAAGCACCATTTTAAGCAGGTTTCGTGCTTGGTACGATCTAGCTGGGTAGCTAGATCATTAGGATGACTTGCTAGCCTGTTCTTTTAAGTTTTAGTACTGTACCGGATTTCTTCTTTCACGGTGTTGATTAGTAGGATATCGATATAAAATGTTACGATGTAAATATCTTATCGCTCGTAACTGTAAATGTTTTTTCAGTAACTTAGTTTTTTTGGAGTAAATCAAGCCGAATGATGACGTCATCTGTAGATCTATAAAAAGCCTGCGGATTCGACCGAAGCTTGAATTCTATTACAAGCCACACACATAGCAACCAGCCGTTTGGTCTTATCAATCAATACCAAAACAATCAAACAGTGATACAAGGGATCAATCAAGCATCAATCTCTCCGTATAATACCGCGGAAACAAAGCGAGCTAGGAAGGCCTTTATGACCCGCAAAGCGTACCTAACGCGTATGTCGTTTCGTGTGTGCGAACACCTCCCATTGTCACGTCCATCCGCTTTGTGGAGCAAACTCAACGATAAACAGAAAATACTAAAACCTACGTAAAACGGGAATGAAGTTAGTGGAAAAAGCGTGTTTTAGTTGAAAAGGATTTTTATTCTTTGTGCTCGAAAATTGCGTTTGGAGAGGCACTTCTAGTAGTTTTTGCGGTCCCAGGCTTGGACTTAGGTGTTGTTATTTAATCATTTTTGTGAAGCCTTGAGTGTCTTGAGAAGAGGGTTAGATTAAGTTAAGTGCATTTGTTTTTTTTATATCATATATTTGTACATGCTTTCGCCCGCAGCTTTGTCCGCGTATTTAAAATATAGCCTATGTCACTCAGGAATAAAGCAGCTTTCTATTGGTGAAAAAAAACAAACAAAAAACAACAAAACCAACTTCACCTCGATAATGAAGTCGCCCCTATCATCTTTATAATAAGCAAAATCAGCCTTATAATGATGGTCTGCGGCAACTTTCTAAAGAGTTGCCGTGGCCTGGGAACGCGAAGGGTAACTGAAGGAACACAAGTGAGTTTTCGCCAGTTAAAAACTACTGTAACCTCTCGCTCCACACCTCAAAAAGTCTTTTAATGTTCCCACTGCTGGGACTCAGGATTCTAAGAGAGGGATCTTTACAATGATCAGCAAAACACAAACACATTTCATTCCAAAGGCTAGAAAGCCTCTTAAAAACTTATACAATTTAGTTATACAATATTATATTATATTTTACAGGATGCATTTTGGAGAGTGTGCGCAGGAATTGCATGCCTTGATTCCGCCATCGCAATTCTACCATCGGACAACCCGACGTACGGCGAATATTCACCCTTACGTTGTTGAAACCTCTACGGTCCGGATTAAGCGTTTCGCCTCGTCGTTTATACCGCGTACGTCGAAGGACTGGAACAGTTTGCCTGCTGCGGTCTTCCCGTCCGATTATAACTTGGGTGTCTTCAAGGCTAGAGCGAATAGGCTCTTAATAACCTAGTGCGCCTCACCATCAAAGATTGCATCGCTGCTTACCATCAGGCGGGATCGCAGTCAAGCACTAGTTTATAACAATTAAAAAAAATATATATTAATTTTAGTATATGCGAAACCCGGAAGATGTGTCTAGTATTTTTATGTAAAGCATCTATGTACAAAATTTCATAACTGTATCAAGAGAAATCACAAAGTTATAAGCTTGTTATATCAGCAAAAATACATAGTCACCGGGACATTCAAGCGATTAAGGGGTTGTTTTGCACTTACACCCAGCTGTTTACTGGCTCCTAATATCCGCTATGACCTGCCGTGACATGTGATACTTGGCGTCGATGGTGTCCAATTTATGAGTTTTATAAATATTTATAGGAAAAAATGTATCATGGTGTAAAAACTATTGAAATGCATTCAGTTACTGATTGTGAACATAGTCAGGGCGTAAGGGACAACCATCCACAAACTTTAAGGGCTTGCTCAGTAGACGAAACTGAACAACCTTCCACAAAACTTGTTTTCAGGAAACGGAAAAAAAATATCAGCCTGACCATACAAAATTAAAAACTTGATTAGACAGTTTGTATGGAGAGGCCGATTTTGTTTTTCGTTTCCCTAAAAAAAAGTCTTGTGGAAGGTTGTTCAGTATTTTCTATTGAGCAAACTCTTAAAGTTTGTGGGGGGGGGGGCAGTCGCTTACACCCTGTTTTCTGGTGTCGTATAAACTAAAAATAATGTTGTGTAATAGTGTTTGATGCTTCTCTACCGTTTTTGTGTTCGTTGTGTACAATAAACTTGTTTTCTTGCCTATATAATTATTATTTAGTATGTATGTATTTTAGTGTTAAGTATAGTACTTTGTTCTTTTTCTTCACCAATAATTGTAATGCACCAAATAATTTTGCTTGTTTTTTAATGCTCCATGTGCAACCCCATTTTATGTCCAGTCAATCTCTTTCCATACCAGGTTGCCTGGAAGAGATCGCGGAATGCGATAAGGCCGCCAATTGTATGTTCTAATTAAAAGGCTCAAATGTGAAATTTATTATCTTGGTGTACAATAAAGGATACATAAATAAGTAAATAAATAAATATAATATACGGTCTTATATTGTTCTCGTTTTCCTAAGAATGCGTCTTCAGACCGTGGAAAGTAATCTCCTTCAATCTAATATTGTTCTCGTCTCGACGTCTGAATTCAAATGTGATATTGCATTTTGTCCAGGTACTTGTGAATTTTGTAAACAATTTTTAATGTTGCAATTTTGTTGAGATTTATAAATAGGTTACTATTTTCTTTTGAAATTTTGAAAAATATTGTACTGTTTTATCTTCATTAGTGGCAATTTTTGTGTTTAAGTACTTGATCTTTTCTTCAAAGTATTTTATCTAGTCCTACTTCAGAAGTGACTAATGAATTGTGTAAATTTTGTATGCAATAAATCCTTAAGAGCTTTAGTTTAGTATGTAGGGTTAGACATAAATGTAGGTTATAATGAAGCTGTCATAGTAGAATTACGACAAATAAACAAATAAAAGAAAAAAAAGAAGAAGTGGATAGAGCAATTAATTATTGTGCCGATAGTCGTGACGCTCAACGGTTTAATAAAAAAAGAGCCTCGACCTGAGGAAGCTCTCGTTGGCAGTTGGATCAAGGGCTAGATCTAGAGAGCAGTTTCAGGAGCCCTGACCACTGGTAGCTTGGACTCTGTTTCCGTTTCCAGTCGGCTACTATTTTTTACAATCTAAAATGTTTTATTTATTAAATATGTTTTTTTAAAAGAAATATTTATACAATATATAATATTAATATAATAATAATATTCTACAACTATCACACAGTGCCGTCTAGTCCCAAGCTAAGCAGAGCTTGTGTTAAGGGTACTAGACAACTGATAAACATACTTATAATTATATTTCTAAATACACACATATTAGGTATAGATAAATTACACCCAGACACAGAACAAATGATCGTGTTCATCACACAAACATTTGTCCTGGGTGGGAATCGAACCCACGACCTCCGGCATAGCAGTCAGGGTCAATAACCATTGGACCAACAGGCCTGTCAATATGTATATAAAAATAAATAAAGGGAATAATAATATTATTACAAAATCATAATTTATATGTGCCTACGTTTATGTAAGTATGTGTGTGTGTTTTTTACTTACTCAAACATCGGATCGAAGTCGGATGAAATTTAGCTCACGATTGGATCATATTTCTTTTACTTTGACGAGGGTAAAAGCCAGTAGGAGTATTTTCTACCATATGCAAGAAAGTAAAATATATTTCAATGTAACATTTATAAACACGTTTCATTTTACGTTCATAGACTAACGTTGCCTTGCACCATAAAGTAACTGCAACTTTTAGTACCAAGATCTTCTTTAGTACTAAAAATTCTTAGTACATTTACGTGCTAAAATTATCGATGCTTGTGGTAAACGATATCTCATGTCTGCAGGTTCTAGTGTTCACGTGAAACTGCTGACTAAGCGCTGACAATGCACATTTGACGTTACAAGAAAACTGTGGCTGGGTAGGTACACTTATGGTAGTAGTTTCGGATTTAACACTAATATCATTAGGAGAAATTTTGTATGTATAGTAACGAGCAATAAGACATATACATTATCACATTTACAATCTATCTTATCTTATTGGTGACCATGTTTCACTCGTCGTTCTCTGGATATGGCCTGACCATTTCCATTTCAGTGTTAGGACCTGCCTGACTACATTTCTAGCCTTAATTTTTCCCTAATCCACTAATAAACTACACGTACAGAATAAAAATATAATATATATATATATATATGTATATAAAGATATATAACAAGACCAAGACCCATCACAAATCTGTTATCTATAGGTACAATCTGCACATCAAACCAATTAACATACATAGTATACAACAAACTATTCATTTTAATAGAAAAGTGACACGTGGTTTCTTTCGGGATTGTTTGGTCAAGTCACAGTGGGCCCGGAATACACAGGGCAACTTTTTAGCCAAATGGCAAAAAACGGAACCCTTATAGATTCGTCATGTCTGTCTGTCTGTCCGTTCGTATGTCACAGCCACTTTTTTCCAAAACTATAAGAGCTATATTGATGAAACTTAGTGAGTAGATATATTCTGTAAACCGCATTAAGATTTTCATACAAATAAAGAAAAAAAAAAACAATAAAATACATAGAACTGAAACTCAAATTTTTTTTTTCATCAAACCCGTACTTATGGGGTATCTATGGATAGGTCTTCAAAAATGATATTGAGGGTTCTAATATCATTTTTTTTTCTAAACTGAATAGTTTGCGCGAGAGATACTTCCAAAGTGGTAAAATGTGTCCCCCTTCCTGTAACTTCTAAAATAAGAGAATGATAAAACTAAAAAAAATATATGATGTACATTACCATGCAAACCGCCAACGAAAATTGGTTTGAACGAGATCTAGTAAGTGGTTTTTTTTTTTTTAATACGTCATAAATCTAAAAAAAAATACACTATTATTACAACATCGATCAAAGTTACAACGAACTACAAGAACTTTTATATTATGTTACTTGCTGCTACGGAACCCTTCATGGGCGAGTCCGACTCGCACTTATATATAAAAACTTTGCGCGACACTACGCATCGTAGATGCAGAGTAATTAACACACAACAACACTAACACCAACACTGCGCCAATTGTGTCGTCTATTGCAGGAACAAAAATGAGAATTGTTAGATACTCGCTCTAGCTCCGATCTTTTTGAAGATTTCGCACCAAGAAAAGAATACAATAATTTAGACAAAATTACTAAGACAACTTTTCTAAAAGCTAACTATAGTTTTAACCCTTAGTATGGCCGGGAACGCAGATCTATGGTTTTTTAACTGTCTCAAATTTCGGCATACGAAAAGGCATCAGCTAGAACTAGTATACATTTTCCAACATACAGCTATAAAACCCGATCTGATCGAGGCACAGTATCTGATGCAGCAATCGCACACGATCTGATAGCGTAGAGGCGCCACGATATACCTGGCAATCTCATCTCGATCGCTAGCTGTTTGCTCTGACGCAAAAACAAAGAACCAGCAATCATACCTCGTAACACAATCATGACTATGAGGAACGGAACTGCTATATGCGGAAATGAAAATGAAATCTGCTTTAGCAACAGAGAATACTAGAAATGAGTATATCACAATGTTAGACTTGTATTTCCCATATGGATCGGTTGGAGACGTACCATCGCAGTAATTTCTGACTGACCACTTAAAAAAAAAAATCGCTTGAATCCTGCGGCGTGGCACCAAACCAAACCCTTTGAAGTTTTCGTTTCGAATGCAAGCAAAAATGAACTTAGCGGTGGTCAGGCGGAAGTGTCTTTGATGATACCCAGTAGACCAATCGTTTACTCAGTTCCCATTAGACTTCAAAAATATAATTGACAGAAACTTGTTTATGTTAAGACTCAAAGCGTTCTTTTTGGAGAAATGTCTCTATTCGATAGATGATGACATATCCACGATTTGAAAATGTGATAATAATAGGAGACTCAGTAATATTAAATTTAGTAATTGTTTTGTAATGTCCTTATTTTTTAAATTATTCTATAATTTATTGAGTTATTTTGTATTTTTAAATTAATGTTGTTTTTATTTATGATTTCATTTCAAACACAATGTAGGTAATTGTCCCTAAAAATAAATCAGTCCATTTATTGAATGAATCTCATTTCGCCAGGTGATGATCTTAATACTAACAATTGGAGATATATTATGGGTAGTCTTAAGAAATTTCCTCATGAAGACATGACATATAACAATTTTAACAATGACAAAGGAGATATAACAGAACTAAAACAAAAACGAAAACATGCGAGAGATATTGAATAACTAGAAACACGAAGTGTGAAACATACAAAAAAACAAACGAAATTTCGAAACTAGATTCGTTGGTGTCAAATATACGGGCAGTATTGAAAGCAGAAAACGTTTTCGTTACCGTTTGTATATGTGTAAAGCAAGAAACTACAAAAATAAAAAATGTCAATTTTGATAAACCAACAAAACATTCAGAGCATCGTCGATAACTAGAAATCGAAAATGTTATGGGATGTGCAATAAAGCAATAATACCAGAGGACAGATGTTTATGAAGACATAACGATAGATACGGTAGGGTGAGACCACTCGATACTGGAATGAGTTTCTGTATTTACTCTTGAGATAGATCCGTGATGTATCGAGCGGAAATATAAAGAACAACGTAGATGATTTTTGTTCTAAAATGCATGCTCCATGAGTGAAGTAAGTAAATATTTCTTATATCATAATTTCAGCCGAAAAACGATCACTGTTGGACACAGCTCTAGGCTTCTCCCAATTGTCATCACAATGAACGGTTCTGTGCGTCTCACATCTATTGCATTCCTGCGACCCGCACCAGGTCATCGGTCCACCTTGTGAATGGCTTTGTAACGCTGCGTTTTCCGGTACGCTGTCACCCGTGCTGTCGCCGCCAAATGGAAATTAAGGTTCTTGAGACCTTAATTTCTATTTGGCAAAACTATAATACCCCAATATCTGAGAGGAGCTTATAAGAACTAATTGAAATAAAAAAAAATTAAACACTTTGATGCCAATATTTGATAAGTTTTAACTAGATTTAAACTCAAGATTTGATTGATTCAGGTATTCAAGTTTTATCTTTGCAAGCTACATTTATTGTTTCAAAGGCTTCAAAATCCAAAAAAATCAAACACATGCGTACATAGGCAGGTTCTAAAATAAAACAATAACCTAGTCTTGTGTACCTCAACGTGCCAGAGCGATTGGCAACCGGATATAACTGCTGAGTCGGCGTTATATTTTCCAACCGACTGCCACTACCCACTACCTGCTACTACCTGCCATACAACGCATATTGCTAAAATACGAAAACATGAATATTGGAACAATGCTCTCAATTTTATTACGATAAAATATGTATGGAACCCTTTTTATGGATTGAATTCTTATTGTAAGTAACAGGTGGAATTTATTGGTTTATTTCTTTCGCCTATTAGTGATATTTTAGACAAATGTTTTCCATAGAATCTATCGTATTTAATTGTCTAGAAATTGCGTGTGTGATTATGAAAAGTTTTATTATATTTTTCTATGTTAGATCTCTTCGAACCAAATTGAAGTTAAACAAGAAACAAAAAACTAATTTATTAAACTAAAAAACCAAGAAACTAATTTATTATCCTACCAAACTTTCAAAGAAGAAATATTTATAGCATATTCTTATATTCTTGATAAAATCTGATTTATTCTTTATTCATATAAAACAAGTGATTCATATTGAAATGCTGAAAATGAACTCAGCTGAAACTTCTCATTCGACTTTTTATATTGTTTGTTTCATGCTATCAATAAAATGTTGTAGAATTTGAATACTGCAATTTATTTCATGTAATTTTAAAAGTAAGTTCATTGGTATCTATTTTCTATCTTACTTTGTTCTCAGAAGTCGATCAAAGCGATCTTAAATATCTGAATATAATTTAGAAACGAAATTCAGATTTTATCACATAGAATAGAATAGAATAAACTAACTACTAACATAACACAAACTCGTATAATAAATTAAATAGTTACTTTTAACTTGTCTGAATGAAAAAACGTTGTGTGATAGTTGTGGAAAATTATTATATGAAAAAAACTTAATATTAATCTTCAAACGTCCACTTGTAATCTTAAATGCCTCAATAAATATTCAAAATGGCAAAATCAGCTTAGGATTTATTATGGGTATGGCCGATTGGCCGCCCATATTGATTTCAATACAGGCAAAGGAAGGTTGTTCTACCGCAACCCGTCTAGGATATACCTCCTTTTACTTGTCATTAAAGAGCTTCTTGTCTTTGTCTTCTTCCCGCTAATTATTATGATTTATTATCTAATGATAATAAGCTATGTGAAGATAGAAGATAGAATACACTTCTTTTTGATATTCAATTTAACGTTGCCAGTTTTTTGGTTATAATTATTTTCATCAGTTCTTAAACAATATTTTATAAATACAGGCATAGTAACGGTTTACTATGCCTGTTACTCTTAAAATTATAATTTTGTGATTCCAACCATAGTAAAAACAACTGATACTTCTGTGGTAAAATTTTAATGTTTTCACTATTCTCTGCTTAAATTAAATCAGTGCAACCACCCGCTAGAGAAATAAACGCTATAATATATGTTTATTTTTCCTTTTTACATCTGTTTTATTTTTATTTGAGATTTCGCATTACAAAAACCGCCGTGGAATTCAGTAGATTCATGTATTTTTAATCCAAAGCATACAAATTAACATAAAACATATGGAAACCAAAAAGTTGGAATGCAATTTAAAAACCAATATTATTGTAGCTTTTGTAATCAAGGTTTTGTAGACAGTGAATTGTTTTAACAGAAAACTATGTATTTGTATGAGCTACAAACTTCTTTCATCTCAAAAAATAAATCAGTAAGACACGTAGGCAGTTCTGATTCATCTTATTGGTTGGCAATAATCAAAGTTCATTCTAGCTGGATGCAAGTAAAAATGACCGCTAAGTTTCAACATTGTTGAAACTTCGGTATTATTTTTATATTATCATTAACCTGTTGTCCCACTACAGGGGAATAGCTTCCCTTCGGTTATTCCTCTCTTTTCTGTCCTTATCCACTTCTGGCCAATTCGGTCAAGGTAGGTGGGAGGTATCTTTACTCATTGTAATATTTGAATTAGGTTGGACAAGCTAGCTTCTTTGAGACGATTACATACTTTTCTGAGGAGTGCAAGTTGAGAATTAAAGTCCTTAGAGATTAAAATCAAATCATCGACATATCCGAAAACATAGTCATCACTAATCGAAGTATATTAAAAATTTACAATATATTTGTCATCTGTGATCATTACTCTTGATAAAAAAAATCTTATAATTTTAATAACTGCAATTTTTACTCGTTTAAATTTCGGAGGTTCTATAAAACTTTGTACTAAGACCTGTTCTACTAGTTTGCTTGCACGAAAAGTTTACTTTTTTTGACATTAAATTCAACGTCACCAGTTTTTTTAGTTATTATTTTTTTATCAATTCTTTGTCAGCGAATTGTTTTAACAGAAAACTATGAGTTTGCATGTACTACAAACTTAATTTCATCTCAAAAAGTAAAATCGATAAGACACGTGGGCAGTTCTCATTAATCTTTCCCAAGCTTTAACCTTATTCGTTGGCGATAATCGAATTTCATCCATCTATCCCTCGTTGATGGGTAATAAATTATGTGCGAGCTTCGTATCGAACTGTCGACGGATGACTGCCACGATAACGGGATTACATTGTTACATATCCGCCATTAAAACTCGTTTGTGCACTGAAGCAAAAACTTGATTAACAAGCTGGTCATATTTCAACACTGAAGAATTTTCTGTGAAGGTTCGTCCGGCCCTTTCTCATTGACTTTTCTTCTTAGGCTTCGTATTTATTAATTAGTGGTCATTTGTACGTTGCTTGGATCATAAATAATGTTCCATTTTGAAAAACTAATTATGTAGACGAAATCTTTGGAGTGAATAAGGCAGTCATCAACATAAAATAAATTTAATGAAAAATCTAAATCAAACATTAAATTCTTTTTGAGGAGAAGGGTTTGCAATTATTTGACTATCCAAATATAAATATCAAAACTCACATAAAAAACTCAATATTGTTTGTTTCACAATAATTTGACCTGATGATATAGATCTATTATTATTTGTATTATTATTTTATTCACAATATTTCTAATTTTAAAATTGTACACTGGACCCTACCCTCTAATGTCAACTCTCTCTATCGCTCAATGGTTTGCTGGAAGAAAACTCAACTTTGAGTTAAGCTCGCCTATGTACTATCACTTGCAAAAGTCCATAAGAATTCTTAAAACTTATTCGTTTGACGTTTAGTTTGACTTACGACCTTCTGTTTTCAAGTTTTCGCCAACAAATGATTGAGATTCACAATTTCATCAACTTAGCATAAGTCAAGATGGCCCAGTGGTATAGGGCACACCGATTGAAGCGCAAATCAGTGTGCCGCAAGTTCAAATCCCACGCAATTATTGACTTTTTGTAAGTTCTTACCCGATTGGAAGTTATGTATTTGCATTACATATATTAAATTATTCTTTAACTTGTTCACACATTTCTTAGAGTTAGAAAGGTAGATAACAAAAAAACTAAACAAAGAATTAGATTTCTGCGAGGTAGACATGAGTTTTAACTTGACCGAAATGAACTGTCGTTTGGTTGTAGTTGTTGGTTAGTGACGTGTGGTTAACAGTAATTTGTAATATTCGCAAAATGCAGGCTAATATTAGTATTGAAGTGAGGGCGACTATCATTGGGCTGCATAAAAGCGGTCTTAATAAAACACAAATATCTGAAGAAACCGGACTGAATGTGAGTATAATAGCTATTAATTAATTGTAACTTTATTATAAATTAATCTTCTAATTAAAATGTATGCCATTTATGAATCCATCCATCGTATCTTTATGAGGCTTAAAAGAGAAATACATAAATCGTTGGGTTTATTGGATTTATAAATGCAGTTTTATTTTAAAATTATATTCAATAATTATGATTATTAACATTTTATGTAATGAAAATGAAGTCAAGTAGGTATAGCTGCCTAATATTTTTTTCTTTTGTTTTAGAAAAATACTGTAAGTCTCTGGATAAAAAGATATGAGGAAGAAGGTAGCCTTGCTAGTCGAAAGAGAACTGGGAGACCGAAGCTTATTAGCGAGGCGCAGCGACGACATATGGTGGACGTATACGAAACGAATGGTTTCGCACCAACGAGACATTTTGCGAAACTATATGACACCTCGATGGATACTGTTCGCCGTGCACTTCACGCTGAAGGCGTGCATCACAGAAAACCGGCTAAAAAGCCGTACTTGACAGAGAGGCACAAACAAGAACGATTACGTTTCTCACGTGATTATTTAGATTTTGACTGGAATACTGCGGTATTTTCAGATGAAAAAACATTTAAATCCAGTCAAAAGGGCAGGCTTCACTTATGGCGCAAGAATAACACTCGCTGGTGTGATAACAACGTTATTCCTAACACCGAATCAGGTCGAATCACAATTAATATGTGGGGATGGATGAGTGCAGCAGGACCAGGAGAACTGGCTTTCATTCCTCCACGTGCAAACAGTTCAACTTATGTGGAAGTGTTAGACTCAATTATGCTACCTACTGTGCGCAACATTTACCCAGCTGATGAGTTAGCAGAATTTCCGTTTGTCCAGGACAATTGTCCTATTCACCGAGCGAGTACTGTGCGTGAGTGGTTTCACAATCACCCGGAAGTAATTGTTATTCCATGGCCAGCGCGATCACCCGACCTCAACCCCATAGAAAATCTATGGGGTTTGATGGTGCAAAGGTGGGACTCGCGGAATGAGAGGTCTACGGAACAATTAAAAACCCATTGCATGGAGGTGTGGGAAAGTTTTAGAGGGAGCGAAATATGCGGTAATATTGTTGGGTCCATGCGCAAACGTCTACTTGACTGTATCGAAAATAATGGGGGTTATACAAAATATTAAGTTTTAGTAAAATCAGTCGGTGTAACTAAATGTTTAGTAGGCCATTTTATTTTAATATATCCGTGATTATTCGTTAAAAAACACTGTATTATATTGTGTTTACTTTCGTTTAAAACAGCTATATCTTTTAACTTGTGCCATCGCCTTATCTTAAGAATGCAGTGAACTCGCTATCAATTTTGTTGACAATAATCATGATTCTATTTTGTTTTTTATTCTTCTACCCGCACTGTTCTAACATAATAGTTCAATTTATTTTTCTCATCTAATTGACGATTATCTTGTGAGAACTAAAGTTCTTTTAACAGAAATTGAGGTTTAGTTTCAATCTTCTTTTCATCAAGAAAATGAACAATTAAGCTATGACCTCAATATATTCATTGTGACGTTACATAAAAATAAAATGTTTACAGTCTAAATCATAATTATATCACTTTTCATTAAATAACTGGATATAAACAATTATATTTTATTTTATTAAAATTTAATATCCTTTCATTGTTACGTTATTCATATTATGAATGGTCTAAGTGGGTATACTTCCAACAAACAATCTTACACGTAACATAGATTACGGTTACAAGATAACTTTTTGTCTAGGTAACAATTCGATGTCACAATTCTCATAAATGTTTAATTTGTAAATATAAAAAATTAACATTTTTATTAAACACGTCTTTTTATTTCCACCTTACAACATCGAAAAGATGTAACAACTAAATAATTGCAAATTACGAATGTGATTCTTCTTGTGGTTAATAGATAATATTCGTAATTTGCAACTATTTAGTGCAAAAAATGCAATAGTATTTTACATACAAATTTAAAAAACAACTATATTAATATAGATTGGGAATTTTCAAAGTAAAAAACAACCGCAACGGACCGACCATGATTTGAACTCGGGCTACGTTATTTGCGAATCCAACACTTAGTTCATACGGCTACCAGCACATGACATTTTTGTACGAATTTTATCAATGCCTCTGTGACTGTGATAAAAATAATAATGATGTTTTTAAGTTCAGTGCGACGACAGTTCCTTAGTGTGTGTTATCTGTGGAATGTGGATACTCATACACGCGCACACATACGCACGGAAGTATCGTGCTCGCTCGGTTCGTAGCAATGTAATCTTTAGCGTTCTTATGGACTTTTGCGGTCTTACTGTACATGAACTTTGCTATCCACTTATTTTTTGTTGCTATAGTGTACAATAAAGAATTAAAGAATTAAAGAATCTGGTTATATCCATTTGTCACATCCAGGGGTAAAATTTAGTCGTGGTAAAATAATTTTTCTGTCGCGTCACGAAGTTACGAGAAGTGACGTCATAGAGCATAAATACATGGAAATTCACAAATTGTTGGATGAGGGAACAGCTACGACTGTTTAATTGATGAACTTGGCTCCAGGGCTCGTGAAACGGCTTCCAATCAAAATGAATTATGACCCGAAAATTACTTTAGACTCGCTGATAACTATTGAATAATTAATTTTGTATCTAATATATGCGATGAGTTTTAGTTTAAAGCTAAATTGAATGGGTCTTAAAGCAGTTTTGATTTAATATTAATAAACAAGTTGTGGAGATTCCAATATTTGAATATACGTAAGAAGACTTATCAAAGAAAGTCTAACATAAGCTTCTGTCTGTGGCTTCTCCCGCGTGTAAGTTGAAAATTATCCCAAAAGAACATATTCCCGGATTAAAAAAACATTCTACATCTTATTCTACGATATGGTCTACCTGTGTACTAAACATATAAAATCGTTCAGTCGTTTGAGCGTGAAGGATTAGCAATATATAATATACATACAAATACATCTGATTCTCGCCTTTATAATATTAAGCGTGACAATAATATCTTTAGCCAAAACAAACTTCAAAAATTTACAGACATTTGACCTCTTATATCGTCCTTACCCTCAGAGGTCTTACAATTGTCTAGCTCACGTCAAAGGTAATATATCTACTCTAGCTGGTAGACAATGCTTGACTTTGATAGTTCAGGCACAAAGCGTTCACATCTTTACTTCAAATATAATTGGCAAGTAACCCTGTGTAAATGGATTACAGAACATGTCACAAGAATGGGACATTGGTTTTGCATTAATTATGTTATATAATAATCTGGCGTCTTTGGTAGATGTATGGTTTCGATGTTACTATGGAATATTAACTATGTTACTTCGATGCGAGAGTACAAGTTTTTAAATAATTGTGGTAATGTATACATTTTTTTATAAACATTTATTGCTATTATTAGAGGTTATATTCAATGTTGTTCCGATTACAAAAATAATTTCAGTTATAAATGTGGCAGATGGTGGTGGTTCTTTACCACCGCTACACCACACCCATCAATCCACTCCATCATTGCGACAAAAAGATTTAATCATTGAGTGCCACATACATTTTTTTATGGTAATACCATGTAAATGTGTAATTCCTGTTGTATGAAGAGCTAGTACAAGCACAAATGCAATAAAGCGTGCACTGGAAAATCTACATTTTAATATTATAAAGAGGTTTTGTTTTTTGTTTTTTTTTTTATTTGTAGGAGGTAATCTCTGGAAGTACTGGTCCGATTGCTATTATTTTTTTACCGATTGAAAGCTGCTTTATTCCCGAGCGACATAGGCTATATGATCGCCTACAGAAGCGGACTTAATACTTTAAGCTTTACTATTATTTACTTTAGCTTCTAAAAACCTAGAGATGTACTCGTATGTGTGAAAAAAGAGCAAAGACTGAATCAGCCCGGATCGATGTCAAAGGCAATACTCATAAATAAAGCCCCAACGCGTATTATTTAGAAATCTTTCAACACAATACCCATCTCATTTGTCGAGCAACTTCTCCTCGTGAAACAAGAGCACTTAAAACAATGCTCATGTTTAATGCTTTTGAGCAAAATTAACGAGTGTTTTCATGTAATTATATTACTGTTAGACTACAATTAGGTAATTAATTAAATTAAATAAGATTTGCCGTTAAATATGAATTAAGAATGGGAGCTCTATGATAAATGATATTTATTTTGCAAATAGGCTTTTTTAAAACACTTTTGCACGTCAATTTTTTTGTCAGTTTAAAATAAATGAGGTCGCTGTTTCCTAGCTAACTATTCTAAGAAGCACCGAAACAAACTCAAGGGTCAGTTTCTTTTAAAGTCCATAAAGCAAACATGTAATGGTCAAATCATATTATAACCGATTATAGTATTATTTATACTTCTATAATCGGTTTATTTGGTGGCCAGTATCCACAGTTACTGTGGTTAAACAAATCTTTTTAAATGTCAATAAAATCTGTGCCACAATTAAAGCCGGTTCACGACCTTGCCGCTGTGAGCGGTAGCTAAGCGCGGGGTGGCGAGCGGTAAGATCAAAAGAATGAAAATGTTTGAAGCACGCCACGAGACGCCGCTTATAGCGAAAATTCGCGCCCTTACCGATGGCGGCCCGCTCGCCGCGCCGCACGCTTCTAAAACCGAAGCCGTCGTAACCAGGCCGTAAAAGCGATAACCTCACGAAGTGCGCCTTAAGGGAGGTCCACACAATTTATGAGGGACTCTCGTTAAGGCCTTTCCAGATTGAGTTATAAATAAGGCTCAGACGAAAACACCTGGGTTATTGCCCTTCCCGATTGATCGATGTCCGACTCTGGATAAAATGCCCAGAAATAAATTGTATAAGGTTTATGCTGATTAATGATTTGAGCCTATGTAGACGGTAAATCTTGGTCGGCGTGACGCCATCTTAGAGTGTTATTTGTGTTATTGTGCGTATAGGGAGCTGATTTGGAATTAAAATAAGAATCTCTAAACGTAGTGGAACGTATTTTAAATCAGTAACATGCATTGTTAAAACTAAAGTCAGGTTTAAAGGACTTTAGTTATTAAGGGTGAGTTGCACCATTTAACTATAACGATAACAAAGCCAACAGTTGTCAAATCGTCGAATTGACCAATAGGCGGCCGTTTCACGGCTAGTTATAGTTTGCAAAGCAAAACAAAATAACACGAATGTCAGAAAACATGAAATAAAAATGTAAATTTTATCCTTTGAGGATCAATTCCTGTCGTAAATAATTAAAAGAGAAATCAAAAAAAAAAAATTGAATAACTGAATCCACCGAAAATTCAATTCCAGTATTTTCCGTAGATGCATTCAATTTTCCTCTGTAGGTATGGTGCTTTATCAAAATTCCTACAGTTATTTGCATTTTCAAAGGGAACTCCGAACCGAATTTTTCATCAAAGAGCCGTGTCATATTCCAATAATTAAAGACATGCGTGTTGTGTGAAATTGAAAAATGTTTTTCAAATATTTTTGTTGCTTTAAATTTTAAAAATAATCTGCAAATTATTTTTGCAGAATTTAAAAAAAAAACATAAACCTATTCTTATGAATAGGTTTATGTTTTTTTATTATTATTATTGATAGGCTTGCGTTTGACCACCATCTCACCTGATAGTAAGCGATGATGTGGTCGACGATGAAGCACGCTTGCCTAGAAGAAACCTATTCACTCTCGACTTAAAGACTCCTAAGTTGTAGCTATCAGGAAACACAGATTCCGGCAGGGAATTCCACTCCTTGGCTGTACGCACAATAAATGTGTTCCCAAAACGCTTTGTGCGTATGGGTGGGATGTCACATGCATTATGTGATACAAACCTATTTTCTTTTTGGAGGCTGCGGGAGAAGTCATTACATAATTTCTCAAATCATCTAACGACTTCTACCGCTCTTGGGTGGAGCGAGAGGGCAAGTCAAACTTTTACTGACTAAAACCACACATCCATACGCGCATCTCAAGGAGATATCAGCAAAACCGTAGGGGTAACCCAACAGGGTTGAAGCCTACTGTGTTGTGTGCAAGAGAACCCCGGGGCTCTGGAATGAAGGTAAAGAAGCAAGAAGATAGGAGTAGCTTTTAGTCAGTAAAAAACTGATACGCTGTCTTGCTCCGCCCTAGAGCGGAAAAAGTCACTGGATGATTTCCACTTAAAAAAAAATCATACGTTCCGTCAAATTTTATTAAACACTAGCTGTGCCCGCGACTTCGTTCGCGTGGACTACAGGATTTTGAATGTATTTTTTCTAAAATAAAAGTAGCCTATGTTACTCCTTATTACATCAGCTACCTGCCAAAAAAAGTCCTGTAAAAATCGGTCCAGCCATTTATATATTCATATGCATGTAGTAAAAAGCAGTTATTTCAATATTACAAACAGACACTCCAATTTTATTTATATGTATAGATTTTTTTTTTAAATTTTATTTTTTTAGTTAATAATACTAACAAGTTAAAAGTAACATTGTCACATCGCCCTTACCTGAGTCGAGATCGTGAGAGCTTGATGCAAATTGTTGTAAACTACCTTTTTATAAAACACTAGCTTTTGCCCGCGGCTTTGCATGCGTACATAAAATATAGCTTATGTCACTCAAGAATAAAACAGCATTCTTTCAGTGAAAAAATTTTAGCCATCGGATCTGTACTTCCAGAGATAACCTCCTACAAACAAAAAAAAACAAACTTCCTTCTTCCTCTTTAAATAATACTAGTGTAGAAAAAATGCTTACAAATTCCGTATATTTTTTCCACCATTTAGACTAGATCTTTACAAGACAAGTTCAGCTAAAAATTCTTAAGACCAAATGAAGCTTTAAGAACACAGTTAATAGCCACCTACTCATTTCATTTCCTCTTCAAAGGCATAACAAAGAAAAAACAACGAAAAACGAAGAAAATTCTAGGACTTCGCTTTCGTGAAACGTAAAAAGTTTTCAGAGGCTGTAAATTAATTAAGAAAACAGCAACGCTTTTTGAAAAAAGGCTGAAGGAAATAATTTGTAAGAGCCTTTAGAAAAATGACTTCCAAACGACGCTGACGGTTGGTCGTTTACGAGGAAAGCGCCTTCCACGTGTGAAATAAACGACTTTTTGACCGACCTTTTTATAAATTGTACATTGAAATGAATGAAATTAATTTTATATTTGTATATTGTGTAGTGATAGTGAAGACTTAAATATTAACTATAAATACTTTTATTCTAAATAAATAATTCAAAGACATAAAATACACTCAGGCATCGAAGTACTCCTCCACATCGCTGTCATCCTGATATGTGCCCATTGTAATTCTATGAAGTGGTGCTAGTATTTCTTGTGGAAAACCTATATTTACTTTATAAATCTATACATCTACATGAAATACTATCGATTTGTAAAGATAAAGTTAAAAAATAAAGTACCCATTTTTTCAAAACTCGTATTAAGTTACGCATGTACGACTACGAAATTAATTTCTTTAAGAAAACGTCAGCTGAGCGAGTTCAATGACCTGTAGGTAGTTTGTACGCAACGCCGACTACTACCTACGGGTCATTGAACTCGCTCAGCTGACAATGTCTTAAAAAAAATAATTTCGTACATGCGTAAATTAATACGAGTTTTGAAAAAAGGTACTTTATATTTATATTTTATTTTTAAAAATCGATAGTGTTTCATGTACCGGATCGACCCTCCACGGCAATAGAACGATTAAAATTCAACGGTGTATAGAACAGGGGCCATACAATGACCTGTTAAAATCTTAAGCGTGCGGGCGAAAAAGAGGGATGGAGCTGTTCACCGCGTGTCGCTTGTCTCTGTTAAGGCCGGCGTCAAAATGCTACAGATAAACTAGACCACTCCGTTGTCTATGGTTACAAGGTGCAATACAGTTATGCCCGATACACACATGGCCTGACACACATGACTTTTTCTTTCTTCACACTCTATCTAGCTCCATTTCTTTTCCGGTTTAGGTCGTCAAATGGATCATGTTAAGAGGTCGTGGTAGGGTCTCTGTAATATTATCACTGTCTAGTAACAATTACAGCTCGCTCGTAAGTTTAGATTTATAAAAAGGTGTAACAAAACACAAGACTGCAGGTATGTTTGAACGAGTTAACGGAGTCAAGGTAACCCAGGCAACTGAGGGAACATAGGCGTGTTTTAGTCAGTAAAAGCCTGACATTTCTTGCCACTCCATCTAGAAACAGAGGCGTGAAACATAATAAAAGCACATCCTGCTAGTAGCATGTTTAGAATCGTCTATTGAATCAATTTCAACAATTTTTAAAACAGCTAATTTTTTATCTTTAAATAATGATTTTCGGATAAATTATAATAGTATCAAAAACGAAACATGTGTACCCATTCATTCACACCGTTTTTAATAATTTGTTTCCAAATATTTCGTGTTTTAGGTAAATCCGTTAAAACTAGAGCAAGTGAAATATTTGCTAAACTTATCTTTAATCCTAATTGCGAAATGCTAAAACAAACGAACTCAACAAATAGAAAATTTTTTTTCGTTATATCACTTGAGTTTAAATGAAAAAGCATTTAAATTTTACTAAAAACATAAACAGAACTAATGTTGTAATAAGAGTAAGTTTTCAAACATTGATGGCACGGTTGACGCTGTGGTTGAGAGATTGACTGCTGCGCTGCGGGTCGTTGGTTCGATTCCCGCACGTAACACATATTTGTATGGCCTAAGATAGTTGTTTTGGGTCTGGGTGTCTTGTGTATAAGTTTCAGTTTCATAAGTACATGAGCTTGTGAACTTATCTACTAGTGAGGCCAAGGTTTAAAAAAATCTGTTGTAGAAATGTCTTTGGGTTGGTTATTCAGTTTTTCTTTCTACTAAAAGTAGGTTCATAACATCAGGGTTACGGAATTGTTGAAAGAGCCATTAACGTGGAACACTAGATACAATAGTGAGAGGGAATATCAGAATTGTACTGACTCAAATCAAGCCTTGTTGGTTCATCTGCACTTTGCGGCTTTTTTCGTACAGTCCCATAGCCTTCGAAGCCATAGGCCTTATGGAACCCATCAGTTAAACTAACAGCTATTTGAGACGCCATCGACCCGACCCTGGTACTTATCGGGCGACGAATAATAAGTAGCTCACCGTCTAATTAAAACCAAACCCGTGCTTACAGAGGCCGGGAATCGTCATGCAACTCCCGATACTTGAGGCACTCGAGGCTGGGTGTCGAGGATTGGTTCTCCCTTACTGTTGTTATCACTTCCTTCACTCACATTGCTGTTTCACCACACATGAAGGTGATTGCTTTCTATTCCTTCTCGCTTCGTACTATGGCCTTGATTAGGGCGAAAGTTCGATGCACTAACGCCTCCACGAGAACAGAACAGTGCTTCTCTCATGTTTAGAGCACTGAATATATTTGTACAATTATGTTCAGGTAGGTTTATGCTATAGGACCCGAGACCGAGCGAAGCACGAGCTCAAATTCGTGCAGTGTGGACCGATTCTAGAGTAAACGGGAACGAGCAACACTACGCGAATTTGAGCTTAGCTTGTGCTCCGCTCGAGCTCGGCTGCTTTAGTATAGACTCAAAGTTATACTTCCAGAGAATAGATATGGCCTGAACTGTTTCGAGAAAAGAACGGTACGATCGTGCCACTTTTTTGTTTACCTTGGTGGGGGCACTGCCGTGCCCCTAATAGGTACTGTAATTTTCTAACTAAATTGCTATGTTTCGGAACAACATCTCTATGGCTTTAACACCAAGTAGGTAATTAATTAAATTCTCTCTAGCATAGCAGACGAGAGGTACATCTAATTCAGTAATGTCTTTGCTCACAAAGTTAACTCAATATTTTTGCATGCTCACATCTTTTATGTTGACACGCCTGTGTTTGTACAGCGATCTTCTTGCTTTTTTATTCGATCGCATATCTTTATTCAATGCTATTTTTATTGGAGAACATCTCGTTTTTTATACTTATGAGCTGGTTTACGAGTCAAGGATTTAAATCGCGTAACCAGTGAATGTACACAATATTATGTCGTTCAACTGATCGTTTGGATTTAGAGGCTCAGTATGGATCTGTATCTCTGATAAAATTCAGCTTCGATTTATTGGTTAAGCAGGACAGAATTTTTACTTGCACAAAAGATTCTTCTTATATCTTCTAGTTTTCTAAATGTTTCTTGTAGTCCAAACTTAATGCCTCTGATACATTAGGGGACAAAATGCCGCCAACATAACGTGCAACGTTAAAGCCCCAGGTACGCTAGGGAGCCTGCAAATCAAATATTAGTATAATAATACAGAGAATACAAAACGTAATCTTGCGGCCTGTTTCTGATGTTCCTTGGTTCACTACCAACACTGAAATTCATGACGAACTAAAGATTAATTCTGGATCGGAAGAAATCCATAAACACTCGCAAAAATGCCAGGAGAAACTGGAAAGGCAGCTGCGCTTAAAACCAGAAGTTATTCAAAGACTAAAAAAGAAAGACAGTCCAATTACATAAGAGGACTTAGCAACCAATTGGGTAAATGGCTCGTTGGAGCCAAGCTCATCCGGCCACGAATTCAAACTCCGACGCACCAAAACAGTTAAGGAACACAAAAACAGTTTATGCTAGGGGACCAAATGTCCATGTCGTGCTAAAAGTTTGACACTATCTCTCGTTCCGCCCAAGGGTGCGAAGATGTCATTGGATAATTTTACCACCTACAAAAAAAAAATGCCTTAAATCTGGGTAACAATATATAACACAATAACAAAACACAATCTCTTACTTGAAAACAAACCATTAAACCATTGATTGATTGATTTGAAGACCGCCCATTGTACAAAAAAATTTTTGTCCTGTATTTTTGTATATGAGGTGTACAATAAAGAATATAATAAATAAATAAACCTTCTTTGTTTTAGTCAGTTGAAGGCTGTTGCAGGTTAGTCCATTATATCTGTGTAAACACACGTTTGTCCATGTTCCACATGTGGCTGGGCTGGGCGGTAATGTAATGCCGTGTCATGTACTGCTGCGAATGGAACATTAACCACTAACCGGCTGCGGTCTTATTGCAAAAGTCGCTTGATGTGACAGTGACGGTAAACAGACTTACTTAGATAGATATTCTTTGTTGAACTCCAAAAATAAAAATTACATTAAGATCTTAAAAGCCATTTTTCACAGACAACTTTTGGATGGATTTGACAGAGAAGGAAGTTAGTGTTGCATATCGCTTGAAATGTGATTGAACTTAGCGAAGGAAAGTTCAAAACCCATATTAAGCGTGTCTTAACCAAAAAACCATATTACAAGGTGTCAAAAAAGCGTGTCTTCGACATAGTCTTTACTATGTCAAAGACACGCTTGTTTGGCAATGACTGCCTCTGCACATGTGCCCCCCTGGTAACTCTTAATATTATGTAAATGTATTTAACTGCTCTATCTTTGTTGTAACATATTCATATTATTATTATTATTTTTTCTAACTCGTTGCTTTTATCTGACCCAAACCACCTTAAATTCGTTAGTTTTTTTTTTGTTAACGTCCTATTTATTGTCAGTTGTAATTATTAATTTTTTTTTTAGCTTTTTTTTATATAGCCTCTTTTTATAATGTAAATGGAAGAATACTACAGACTCCACGAATTCTAGATTAAGTACTTCCTATTTTGACTCATTTTTTTTAAATGATTATTTTTATTGTGCTTTTGAGTACAATATAGACCGGTCTACACTGTTCTTAAATAATATCTATTAATACTGTAATATGGAAATATTGTAAGAATAACCATTTTTTTAAAAGAGTAACCATGGAGTTTCTTGCTGGTTCTTCTCCATAGGAAATGATTCATATGGAACCGTGCACTAGCTTCTGACGTTTTAGAAGTGCCCATGTAGGCCTATGTGAAATAAAATACTTTTGAATTTTGAAATTGAGTTTTGTTTAAAGCATGAAAAGCATAAGGATAGTAAGCAAACGGTCATAGATTTCTGCTTTAAAGAAGGTTTTTGAGTAAAGAAAGAATGAAAAGCCAGCTATGTGCAACTTGGATTCGCGTATCAAGGGTTCCGTATTGGGCACTAATTTAGTCGGTAAATCCCCTCTTTAAGGAGTGGTTGAAAAGAGGTCACGATATCCTCACCTTCCGCATGATGCAGGTCCTTACCGGACAGGAGAAGGAGTGCACCTGATTCGTGCAAGATAAACGCCCGGGTGTCATCATTGTGTGGACCGGCCGGAGGTCACGGTGGAGCATACAGTGGAGGTATGTCGTGTCCTCTTGGAGGCGATCGACCGCGATGACCTCTCGCTCCAGACCGTGGTACAGGCCATGGTCCAGAGCGAGGAGGAATGGTAGGCGATTGATTGCTACGATGCGCATTGCGAGTCGAATCCCGTGCGGAAAAAATATTTGTCTGGCCTACAAATAGTTTTTCCGGGTCTGGGTGTCTTGTACAAGTAGTTTTTCATGTTTGTTAACACCTACAATACAAAATTAATTCGTGTGAGGTATACAATAAAATGCTCGCACAGGAGGAGGCAGACCGCATCAGGCAACGGCGCTCTCGCCGCCGCCGGGATTCCGATCCCGATTTCCAGCCACCGTAGGCACGGGCTTGCGGACAGTGAGCAATGTGTAGCTCGCTGTCCGGCCGTCTGGTAACTGTCCGGACCAAGCCCAAGTCGTCGATGGCGAGCACTGTTCCCGCACGCCTCAAGGAGTCGTCAGCAACAGCAGGGGCCCAGCCGGGTCGAAGCCTACTGGGGCCAGGGTTATCCGAAAGAGAACTCGAGCCCCGGTATGAAGGCTTGAAGGAACGGGGTGGGTTTTTTAGTCAGTAAGAGTCTGACACTATCTCCCGCTCCGCCCAAGAGAGGGGGTTGTCATTGGATGATTTTCCACACCAAAAAAAAGGTATACAATAAAAAACAATATCACCGACATTATAGACTGAGACAAAAAATTTAGATTTCTCTTCACCACCGTAATTTATAAGTCAAAATGTAAAAGCTACAAATAAATAAATTAAACACAAAGTTGTTAGTGCGAATTTATTCAACATAAATATTGTATCAGAAACAACATCAAACAAATTAAGTTTTAGTAAATAACGCAGTACAGTATTATTTATTTATTTATTAACTATTCGAAACTCAAAGGCGAAGTTTTCTCCGAGTCAGCGCCCTAGTTAAAATTCAGTAACTTTTCACTAATTACATTAAACTAACTAGAATCTAAATAAGCTGATCGTAATTGTTGAATATTAATATTGTTTATTTCAATCTCTTCGTAGTACCTGCAATTTTAATTTAATTAAGGGGTTTTGATTTGGTCTTTCTAAATTGATTGTTTGCGCGTTTTGATTAAGTAGCTTTGATTTATAAGAAAATTACCCCAAGGAAATATACTGCTGTGATAAAATGTATTCTATGTATATTAACACCCCTCCCCTGTCTTGTGTCATGTGTGTGTGTGTGTACGACATGCTCTACCCGTACGTCAAAAATTTCATTCAAGTCCTTTCAGCCGCTTGAGCGTGACAAAGTAATAATCATTCGAACACACTTACAAACTTTTGCCTTCATAATAATAGTGTGATTCTCTAGCATTATTTTTATATGGGCACCTTTTTTCGGTCCTAAGGTAAAGAAAAAAATAATTGGGTTTTCCTTACTGAGATAGCTATATACACAACCGGCTATTTACTTCCAACCGACGGATAGACACCATATCAACATTACCAACATATTCTCGGGATAAAAAGCATCCTATGTGTTATTCCAGGACTAGCTTTACCTGTGTTCCAAATTACATCCAAATCTCTTCAGTAGTATCAGCGTGAAGGAGTAAGAAACATACACACACACTCACAAACTGTTTACCTTTCTAATGTTAGTGTGATCGTATGACTAGCCGATTACAGGGTACCTGCGTCAACTTCTTGGAAAACCTATAATCATTTCAGATAACCAGTTTTTTATTACGTAATCCTATCCAAACCAACTCATAACTTTCATTACAAAATACAGAAACAATCTCATAAAACTGAGAAGAATATTGGAAGGTTTTACTCGGAAGTCGTAGAAATGTCGCCAAGTAGCCAAGTCGCTGAAACTCGCCAAGTTTCGTAAAAGGCTTACGAAATACGTTGACAACTGGTTACTGGCTGTACGTATGTACTTGTTACGTCACTATGTTTTTGCTTGGGCTGTTTACTTGTTGAAATTATAGGAGAGTCGTTCTTCGGATGGCGGGATTTGGGCCCTTAGTCAGTAAAGGTCTAACACTTCGTCTCGCTCTACCCTGAAGGGAAAAGTTATTTGACAAGTCTCCACTGAAAAATCCGGCAAAGTACGAGTCAAACTGTGGCGAAGAAATCTCATATAGATACCCTATTTAAATCTTATAATCTTAATATTTCATTTGAAAAAGTTTTGTACTTTATAGATCACACTCATATAATGAGATACAAGTCAATCTCTGTAGGTTTGGTCGTATGTTTGTTACACTCAAACTGTCAAAGGATCTGCGTCAAAGGCTAAACGGGCTTGAATGAACTTCGGCACACGGGTGGCACATGGCCTGGAATAGTTCTCAGCACTTAGTATATTACTATACGTAAGCTCTCTTGGCATAATTTTCGACAAACACGTGAAACTAATAAAAAACATTAAACTAAGTACTCAATGAAACACAACTTATTTTTTTAAACAAAAAATCCAGTTTTGTACATACCTACAACATTTTACGTTTCAATTACAAACGAAATGTTATCGAAATAAAAATTGAATGCGAACATCCGTCAACTCAGTTTACGAGCCCTACATTACTGTGACTGTGATGGATAGTTCACTATCCGTTTGTCAGCATCAGTTGAAGGGTTCGTGATGAATATCCACTTACTAATACTTACTGCGCACAAAATATTTGTATACTGATATATGATGTTTTTAATTTCTTCCATATGACAGCATTTGGAGAAGAAGATATAAGCCCATAGAGAGAGGAGGAAGTATACCTACTTGCGGTTTCGCCTATGTAGATAATAATTCCAAAGGAACATACTTCCGAGATAAATGAACTTACTATTACTTATAGTCTAATGTCCTAATATATTTAATTCAGATTGTTGCCTTCATTAACATCACTAACGATGAGTCAATAGTTCACGCCTGCGAGGCTAAACGCCTAACATAATAATAACATTGAGCGTAGCGTTCGTAGCAAATACCTCTCGTAGCAGACCGCGTAGCAATGTCCGCGTAGCACATGCCTGGCGTAGCGGGTCGCGTAGCAAGGCGCGTCTAATGCTACGTTTACATGTGGGCCCAACCTCGGCCAATCGCCATTGTGTTAACGGGGTTTCCCCGTTCATACAATGGCTACACAATAGGGATTGGCCGAGGCTGGGCCCACATGTAAACGTAGCATAACATTGTAAAATTATAACTCCTTAGGTCAAAAAGCCGTTACGTGAATTTTTACAAGATTTTGGGTTTTGATGCCTTGGTCATCAATAAGCCATTAAATTTCTATCGTTTTGTCTATGCAGTATTTTTCTACTATCTAGTGATCCCAAACTCAAGTATCGATTTTAGATGTCAGCAAAACCGTAGGGACCCAGCAGGGCCAAAGCCAACTGGGGTCATGGGTTGACCTCCCATGGAAAACCAGGATCCTGGAACGTAAAGGAGGAACAAAGGTGTGGTTTTAGTCAGTAAAAAACTGACACGCTCTCTCACTCCACCCTAGAGGGAGAAAAAATCATTGGACGATTCTCCAATTTAAAAAAAAGTGTGGTGTATTTAAACTTGATTTTTACGTGTATTAACCTTTCAATCGTGAGAATTACAGACACAATAGAAAGACAATGGGTGCGCGAACGCCGGCGTTCGCGCGGGTATTAATGAATTAAAAAGGTAAAAAAAATAATAGTATTTTAAATATTTATTGTATAACATTGGTTAATTCAGATTATAATATTGAATACCTACTATATTCTTTAAAAAAAACATTTAAAAACACACTAACTCAGGTTATCTGGTAGATATCCCTATCGCACCCCATAGATATAAATTTCTATGACTATTTTGGTGTACAATAAAGTTTATTTTATTCTATTCTCACATTACCAAATCCAATTACAACATAATTATTTCATCGACCTCTCCCCCAGCAACACTTACCCGCATACAGGGTAAGAAGGGTAAAGCGTAAACAGTAAGTTTGCCGCGGTTCGTCCCAATTACCCAATCGTTTGTTCCGACCGGCCGAGTAGAAGGGAATTAGTCGGCGCGCGCCGTGAATAGAACCATCTCTTTGTAGGTGGGGCTGGGGAGTTGTGTTACACTATACAACGTTACTTGTGCTTGTATTGTAAAGCTAAGATATTTGTTGCATTAATAAATTATTATTATTATCATCATCATCATCATCATTTCAGCCGACAGACGTCCACTGCTGGACATAGGCCTCCCCAAGCGTCGCCACAACAAACGATCATGTGCGTCCCGCATCCATCGGATTCCCGCTACCTTCACCAGGTCGTCAGTCCACCTTGTAGGAGGCCTTCCAACGCTGCGTTTTCCGAATTTATTATTATTATCTCCTTTATTTTTCTTATAATACATATTTTTGATATTTTTAAATATTTTTCATAACAAATAGGTATATATAAAAAAAAAACATTTAAAATTTTAAAAACAGTAGTCCACCGATGTCGGGAGCAGGGTCCAAGCTACCGGTGGTTAGGGCTCCAGGGACAGGAACCTCCTCACAATGCGAGCCGTATCGAGGAGTACTGCCTTCTGTATCTGGCCCTTGATCCAACCGCGCAACGACAGCTTCGACAGATGGTCGTCGAAGCTTTATTATTGCTATTATTATTATTACTTATTTTTTAGTTTATGCGAAACCTGAACATAGTTTGTTCAGAATCAGTAACTGAATCGATTCCATTTTTACACCATATTATATTTTTTCCTAAAAATATATAAAAAAGGTCACAAGTTGGACACCAGCGACACTAAGTACAAAACAGGTCACGGCAGGACATAGCGGGCATTAGGAGCCAGCGTACAGCTGGATGTGGAAGCAAAACAACCCCTCAGTCGCCAGGATAGCCCGGTGACCATGTATTTATGTCGCCAACCAGGTACCATAACTGGCTTATAACTTTGTGATTTTTCATAATAAAGTTTTGAAATTTTGTATACTCCGCTAAATTTTGATCGTTTTAATCCCGTGGAGGGTCGATCCGGTACATGAAACACTATCGATTAGTAAAGATAAAATTAAAAAATAAAGTTCCTTTTTTTCAGAACTCGTATTAATTTACGCATGAACGAAATTCATTTCTTTAAGAAAACGTCAGCTGAGCGAGTCCAATGACCTGTAGGTAGTTAGTACGCAACGCCGACTATTACGTACAGGTCACTGGACTCGCTTTTTTTACAAATCAATAGTGTTTCATGTACCGGATCGACCCTCCTCGGGATTAAAACGATCAAAATTTAACGGTGTATAGATTCTTATATAAAAATATAACTATGCTAAAAATAAGGTTGTATAACATAATCAGCCTATTATGTTCCCACTGTTGGGATTCAGGTCTCCTTTCTAGGAGTAATGGGCTGTAATCCACCACGCGGGCTCAATACGGGTTGGTGGATATCACAGGTTAGCGACTTTTCGGTTGTAGAACATGTAGGTTTCCTCACGGTGGAAGGAAAACTCCTTCATCATTTTGAGAACAATGGTAGAGAAATAAATTATGTACACAAAGAAATGCGCCATGAACCCGTGACCTATAACTTGTAAGTCGGGGCTGTTGACACTAGGGCACCACTGCTCTCAGCGGTATCGGCTTCATGAAGAAGAGAATTATTCCAAGGGCATACTTTTGAGATAAAAAGTATCATATGACTAGCTTTTGCCCGCGCGACTTCGCTCCCACTCTACCTAACTCCACCCTACTATACTCTACCATACTATACCCTACCCTACCCTACTCTACTCTACTCTACTCGACCCTACTCGACCCTACTCTACCCTACTCTACCCTACTCTACCCTACTCTCCCCTACTCTACCCTACTCTACCCTACTCTACCCTACGCTACCCTACTCTACCCTACTCTACCTGACTCTATTTGACTGGCCTGTTGGTCTAGTGGTTAGTGACCCTGACTGCTATGCCGGAGGTCGTGGGTTCGATTCCCACCCAGGACAAATGTTTGTGTGATGAGCATAATCATTTGTTCTGTGTCTGGGTGTAATTTATCTATAATATGTATGTATTTAGAAATATATAAGTATGTTTGTCAGTTGTCTAGTACCCATAACACAAGCTCTGCTTACCTTGGGACTAGACGGCGTTGTGTGATAGTTGTGGAATATTATTATATTACCTTACTCTACCCTACACTACACTCATTTTCATGTTTTTGTCCATAAGAACCACGGAACAGTAAAAACAGTGGAAGAAGTAAGTAGGCGTGGCACTGTCGCCGCTAGTAAGAATCGCGTTGCGCACTTGCTGTTCAAGCGCCCTCATTCTCTAACTAGACTGCGCAACATAATAATTAACGAAAAATAATATTAAAATGCCTTATTGTCCCATACTGTACTTTAAAAACCATTGTCTGACTAAAAATCTAACTCATGGAGGTGTATCATACCACCGAAAAGTATTATTTTCGGATTTATTTTAATAAAATGAAAAAATAAAATTACGTGAAACATTGCGCAGGATATACAAACAAAACTAGTCCTTAGTTACATCAAAATAAAGTTGATTTTCTTTTCTCGGTTATTAGCTTTTCTGGAATATTCGTTAGTCTACCTATACCAAAGAGATTTAAAGAGATACAATAGAGCGGCTATCAGGAGGAATGTCTTAGAAAAACTGTCATCCTATCTCTCAGTGACGCCATCTAGCTTTGAATAGCAATCACGCGAATTAAATTTGTCAAAGTTTGTATAAATTTAACTATTGCTCGGTAGGTGGCCAGGAGCTTTACCACGATATGTTAAAATTTCAGTAGTACGAACGAAAAAGGATCTAACTGTTCGGTTTAGGTCGTAAAATAGACCACGTTATGAGCTCGTGGTAGAAGCTTCAGTGTGTGCCAGTGGCGTAGCTTGGGGAGGGAAGGGCGGTGGGGGCCATGGCCCTAGGCGGCATGCGAAAGGAGGCGGCAGAAAGCGCCAATTTATTTATTTGGAAAAAAAAACTTAGATATTCGAAATTGCAAATTTTGATGCCGATGTTAAGTCTACCCTGCGTGCTGCAGCAGGTATATTGCTTTTTATTAATCCAAGTTCATTCTCTGACGTAACAATGTCGGACCAAGCTCAACCATGACTTGGCACTGAGTGTGTTCACGCTGACGCGATTAAACACGCGCATACTGACCTTGGGCCAACACTCGTATGCGCAAGGCATGTGACGTGACTCTTAAGGTGTTGTGGAGGTCTCAGTTTGACCACATTGGCCGAATAGGGAACAAACCCCGTTGGTAGTAAAGCGTTTTGGTCCCTGACAAACTCGAGTGAATCGAACTTCTGCCGTCCCTCACCTCCGCCACGGCTGAAACCCGACGGGTCCCTAGCTCACACCGCTGAGAGAAAGCAAACATAATTGCCTCTCATATTGCGTAATCTTTGCGTCTGAATTCCGTTGACGCACCGCCCCCTGTTTCTCCTGATGGGTACGTGACGAGTATGTCAGATATTCGTATCCATCAAAAAGACGTACGTAAGAATAAAGCTAGTGGCCCCGACGGGATACCTGCAGTCGTTCTTAATACTGGTGTTCTTAAACATAATAAACAACAAAGGGCGGCGTATTTCTGGTCGACCCCAAGCGGCGAAAATCCACGCTACGCCACTGGTGTGTGCTAGGTAAGGTTAAACTTTTCAGCAATAGATGGCGCTATCATAAATTCAGCAAATGTTCTAGAACTATTCATGGAAATTGTTGAATTTTAATTAATTACTGCGTAAATACCAAGAATATTTACGAAAATAAACCGAAGTTAGGTCCAATAATTTTACCATAACAAAATTTGCAATAGCGTAATGCGCAACTCAGCACATTTTCTCAGAAAATGATTTTCTTTTAGTGCCTAAAGCGGATACAAACACGACTTGACGTTTAGGGGTGTCATACTAGACTGAGCGACTTGTTACTACCAAGTAACAAGTATCGGTTTGGACTTTTGTTCGCTATGTCCTGTCTATTGGTAGTATATGTTTAATGTCTTTGACCTATACTTTTGACGCTATCCAAATAGTGCGTGACTTTATCGATAAAATCAATCGATATGTATAATATGTATTACATTGCCTTTTTAAAATATATATTATAGTTTAATAGTTTTGTAAGTAATATAATACAGATAATTATTAAATTAATAAATATAATAAAATAAAAATTGTGGTATGATATTTGTGACGTATTTTAAATAAATTTAGTTAAAGAGTTAGGAACAACATAGGGCGTTTGAATTATACTTAATATTCTTATGTTTAGCAGTGGGCGATGACGATGATTTCAGCTGAGATGATGATAATTGATGTACTATGCAAATAAATACCCCTTATACTACGTTTAAAAATTGCCTTTAATCATATTAATTTCATAATTTTAATACTATCACAGTATCGCATACAATTTTTTTTTCATGATATGTTTTAAATACGTTTTCATACAATCGATACATATTTCGATCGAATAAGGTTACTTCCCTATCTGAGTAGCAGCGAGCGCATTCGCGTCAGTGATACGCCATTCAAATACCAATCTTATTTTTACGAGACTAGAGTTCATACTGAATATTATATACTGAACAATGCCATCTAGCGACGAGTGGCAGTACTTGGTAGTCAAAGGTGTATTTCTTTCTTGTTTTTGTCAATTTGATTTATAGGCTTTTGAAATTAAAGTTGCATTTCGTATAATTTTTTTTTTGCATTTCGTCTACGCCCTGTTTTTGTTTTCAGCCAATCATATTTTTAGGTTTGCAGTAAGAGTAAATTGTAAATGTATGAGTTTGGCGACACCGGTTCTGGAACAAACATTTTCTCAAGCTACTTCCACTGTTTTTACTGTTCCGTGATAAGAACCTTCTCCTGACAAAAACAAACACAACAAAAAAGAATTAGCGAAATCGGTCCAGCCGTTCACGCGTGATGGCGTGACCAAGGAAATAGGCATTCATTTTATATATATATAGATGGTCTTAATGCGGGCCAAATATTGGTCCAAATCGGTTCAGCCGTTTGAGCGTGAAGCAGTAACAAACGTTATATACACACACAGTGTGATATAGAATCTCAGATAATTCAGAACTACATATGATACAGCAGTAACAACTTTCAAAGTATAGTCACGCGTCAAATTTCTAGCTGAACAATTCACTAACTATAAACTATGAAGTTTGGGCTGCGGGAATATTCAAAAGATTTACCGTGGCCTGGCTAGAACGCAAAGGACATCAGAATGAACACAAGTGGGTTTTACTCAGTGAAAGTCTGATAATCCCTGTCGTTCCACCCGAAAAGTTATGTGAAGATAAAAAAACTAGGTACGCCCCAGAAAAAAAAAAAATCATAATTTCTGGTTAAAAGTATTTTATCTCACTGAGATAATATTATTTTCAAGACAGCCTGTGCTCCTAAACTATACACAAAAGTATTAAAAATAGCCATTAGTTTTATTCAACGAAAACAAACTCAATGTCGAACCTAAATTTTCCGTGAGATTCAATTAGCACGCAACAATACCTCCCCTTTTTTCTTAACTTTGAAACTGACAAGTCATTTATATGAAACAAAATAAAAAAGACTTTGAATCAGAAAACTTCTGTACAAAATCTATTACTCGTGCCAGTTCACAACGTCCCGTATATATTTTTTTATTTTTCAATTTTGCTCAACGTAGGTATTGACAACAAAGAATTCTCACTTCCCTGTAAATGGGGACAGTGGCGTCCAGATACACACACATATAGGGCTGGTGGTGCCGAGTTTTTTTTAAATTAAAATCAAAGTGGTCTATTCGCAGGTAGTTGTCTCAAACTATTCACAGCAAGTCGTTTTAAAGAGGTGACCTGTAGCCTAATTCACGTAAAATCAAACAAGCCAAATATCTTTGAAGTTTTATAGTCGTTCGATCGAGGTCCTATCCAAAAGCGGTATTCACGATCTATCGACTTATTTCCAGTTACATTAATAAGTATTCTACCAGAATAATTTAATACAGATTTTTTTTTAATCGACGAATTTCAAACGACTTTAAAATCGGTGTCGTTCAAACTCGATTGATGGATGTGAATACGGAAAAGGTCTAAACGACTAAATCGCTACGATATCGTTACGGTTTTCATTACGTGAATCGGGCTAAAGATTATTGCAAACCAACGTTCCGACCAAGGTGACCTTGCTAGTTTCAATCCGTGTAGACAGCAGTTGTAATCCACGACCATCAACACCCTTGGTTGTGAGGCGCGTTTTCCCAACCACCGAACGTGTTGGCGCGTGGATTACATCCATATAGCCACAACACAAACCAAACACATAAACCAAGGTGTCCTTGGTTGGAACGCTAGTTTGCAACTGTCTGGTCACCCCTTAAGACCAGCGGGTATCACCTTTTTTTTATTAAGGTGTTTAGGTTAATCTAGACCTTATCCTTTGATTTGTCTTTATTTGTATTTTTGTTTTTCAAACTCAAAAACTACTGCACTGATTTTAAATATTTTTTTCTCCAATAAATTGCTACTTTATCACTGAGTGACAAAGACGTATTTTCGCTTGTCCTTATTGACCGGTCGTGGTGAACACTGACGAGGAACAGAGCTTGGTTTGAGTGGAGATTCACAAAAGCAAACGTGCTCAAGAGAAGGATGAATCCATTAAGGCAGGTTGATAGACATTAAAACCAGGCTTTTTCAAATAACTATGCTTATCGCTTTTTAAATATAGAGTCTAAAAAGTCAAAAAACTTGGGTAATTATTAGGGTACAATGAAGTCTGATGTAGTCAGCACTGTTTGAATAATCAAGGTTGATTAAGAGATCTTGATCATTGTTTACTAATAGAAGAACCTTGTAAAAAGTATCGAATATAAATATTTTTTTAAATGATTAAATATACAAAATTCCCAAGTCGTTTGACTTTTTAGACAGACTATACCTATTTCTTCTTCATTATTTCTTTTTATGACCCTTAATCTTTCACGTCTCTAAGCGTACCCGTTCATCCCTACCCACAAGCTGTCACCTAGACAGCTCTAGCCGTTGCGGGCCACATTTTATGAGCGACCATCGATTTTACATAAAACTAAGCACGTTGGCACACCTCTACTCAGGGAACGGAATACCTAACATGACGCTGAATGTTTAAAACTTGAGGTCGTCGTGTTTACTGGGGAATGAAGTGAATTTATTTTAAAAGTAAGAACAGCTAAAGATTCAGAGCAGTTAATATCGTATGCTTCATGATTATATACGATACGTACCTACTGGGTTTACATCAATAGACAAAGTGATTTATAAGGTTTATATGTATAATACATACATTATTATCATAGAAAAACGCCGAGAATCTTTTAGATTATTACAATAATATCTGTGCGAAGTTAAGGTGGGTCGCTAGTATTTAAGAAGTTATATGAACATTTAAAAACTATTTCACATTGAGATTGGATTGTCAGCTCCGTCGCCTTAGTACTGATTTAAAAAGTTCAAAGTGAATTGATTTGATAATAATAAAAATTATATAGGACTTTACTATCCCTCGAGCGCCGATTGTAGGTAAATAAATACGGTTGTATAACTTGTATGACCTTGGAAAACAAAAACCATATATAAGGTGACTGGTAATTAGTGACCGATACTTATACACGTGATTGTACTCGTGATTATAGACAATTTTCCCAAAAAAACTTTTTTTTATACTCATTAGTTTCATCGCAATAACAAAACAACTGTTCGCGCAAATTTGAGCGCGCGCGCCTGCGACCGCTCAGCTGTTAGCCGCGTAAACCCGTTGTCTCATGTACTTTACCTACAATAGTGATAGTGCACCAGCGCCGTTTGCAAAGCCATCGGTATATGTAATCAGTAAAGGTACCTACATGTTCCGGTTAAATAATATAAGTTAAATAATGAGTAGGTATAAAAAAAAAGTTTCTTTGGGAAAGTTGTCTGTAATTATTAGTACAATCACATGTGTCAGTATCGGTCACTAATTACCAGTCACCCTATATTTACTTACGGTTATAGTAGGTTGAAATTCACGTTGTCTTGAACACATCGAAATGTATCGGTAGGTGATGCTTACCCTGAAAAGAAAAAAAGAAACAATTAATTCACGTATTGCATAATTATACTATTACCAAAAAAAAAAATATTTGTTGCTCGCACGGAATAAAATTCAATAAAAAAAAAATGTTAACTAACCTAAAAAAAAATAACTAAAAATAAAATTATGACATTAAAAAGAAAAAGTCTTGCGTGAGGCCAAAAGGTTTCTTAAATAACGTAACGGCCTGGTGATGTCTCAAACACACACATGAATCACAGACTTTTTTGCGTTTAACAATGATTCAGATTTTTGATAATTTGAATCGATTTAAAAATATTAAACAATTGTAACTGTAGTTGAAGGTGTGATAAATTTACTTCTTTCTATTCTTATCCAACCTAGAACCATACAAACATTCCACTAAACATAAGAAAACCAGCTTCCCAGCTCAGAATAACCATTTTCTCCATAAAATAAAACTTATCCCCGCCATTCTATCGTCCAACCATTATTATTTAAATAATAAAATCCGCTTGAACCCATTTCATCATTATTGCTTGACGGAAAAGAGGATAATAGAAATCGTCGGGTTACCGGTTATCGACTAAACTGGAGAGGCGAACCGCCCGTCAATGATTCCGGTTCAATGAACTCGTTATTGCCCCGGCGAGGCAACACTGGGGCAATCGACGTCCTCTTGCTTTATGTACGGACTAGTATATTGCTTATGTGTTTGCTTTGTACGAAGATTAATGGGTAGAGAGAAAAGCTCAATAGGTTAGGTCATAATACTGTTGTTGCATATTCTAATGTACACAATTTCGTCATCATCGTCGTTTCAATTCAAAGACGTCCACTAATAGACATAGGCCTTCCCCAAGTTTAGTGTCGCCGTAACGACCGGTCCTATACGTCTCGCATCCATCGGATTCCTGCGATCCTGACCCGGTCATCAGTCTAACTTGTGAGAGGCCTTAAAACGCTGCGTGTTCCAGTACGTGGTCGCCACTGAAGAATCTTTTGCCATATTGATTTGTTCCGTGCGGGAAACGAACCCGTGACACGCAGCGTAGCAGTCAATCGCACAACCATTACGCCAGGCGTGACTTCAAATATCGTCGATTGTCATCGATAAGCTCTAACTAAAAATACAATAACTAAAAAATATACTTTTCATTCCAGTAGCTATAAATTAGTTTCAAAGCTAATTGCAATAACGCTATCAGAAAAACACTGAGATATAAAACAATATGAAAGATAAAAAAGATAAATAGCTTCCAAGGTACGTAGGAGGTACGCAATGGTATCGCTTAATGGCAATATAAATAATGGCAGTATTATTAATACGACTGATATTATCATTATACTTATATCAGTAATACTGTATGAATCAAAATGTTGGGCTGTGAAAAATACGGATGAAAAATATTTGCATGTCCCACATGCAAATCTTTTTCATGACATGAGAATGTTGAGATGCATGTGTGGTGTGGCGAGAATGAAACATCATCATCATCATTTCAGCAGATATACGTCCACTGTTGGACATAGGCCTCCCCTAAGCGTCGCCAGAACGAACGTTCCTGGCCGTCTCGCAACCATCGGTAAATGAATGAATGAAGTGAGATAAAAAAGTGGCGCCGTGAACGAAATTTTAAAGAGAATATTGTTTGTCTTGGTATGATCATGTGAAGAGGAGGCATGTGAGAGGAAGCATTTTACAAAAAGAGTTATGGATGGATGGATAAACAGGGAAAGGAGGCCAAAGAAAACATGGATGGATATATTTCTGCCCCTCATGTTGAAGAAAGACTTTTGGCCGCAGGGCGTGGTGTTCCGTCGCTTCCGCGGACAGGTGCCACAGAACAGCACGAAGTGAACTTAGTGCAATGTGAAGTGTTACTAACATAGTCTTAAGTCTTATTTACTAACGACAAGTTGTATTTACTCTATATGTATGTTAGTCTGTAAGGTATATATCTATGGGCCAAGATGCCTGATAATAAATGATTTATTATTATTATTATTATATTGTGAGGAATGATACGGAAGAATAGGGAGCCAGTGATAGTATTTTGCTGTAGAACCATTTAATGTGGATACCTAGTCATCATCATCATCATTTCAACCGATAGACGTCCACTGTTGGACATAGGCCTCCCCCAAGCGTCGCCACAACGAACGATCATATGCGTCCCGCATCCATCGGATTCCCGATACCTAGTATCACTCTCATAACTAGGGCGAATCTAACTATATCTCTCAAGCTTTAATGCAAGGACCGGTACGTGCCAAAACATATCGACGATTGAAAGTCAAATATTTTTGAGAAAGTTTAGACAATGTCGCTTATTAATTTTTGACACACATCATAATCTTTCTGCCCTTTACCCATGTAGAGATATATCCATGTTATTACGAGATCGAAGCAACACATGCTATCACTAACTCTTTTTTCATATAAATCACTTTTCATTATATCCACTAAAAACAACCTATCACTCTTTCTGTTGAAGTTGAGTAAAAAACGTAGGTATAGCTTTCTAGACTCGTAGGTGATGCGCACTAGTGCGCAGTAGTATCGCTTTCTACAACAATATCGCGTTACTTTTTTACCGTCAGGATAGATTTCCAAGTTTCCGAAGTAAAGGGAAGATGGAGCTGAAAATACGGTGTTATTTGTTTTTGTTTACAGCTTAGTTTAACTCAACCCGGCTTCTGGGGATTACAGATTATGTTTCAAGAGCCGTGGGTGTTTTAAAAGATAATTTAGTTGAGAGGATAAACAATAGATACTCAGTGAAGCAAGGATTACGATAAGGCTTGAAGATCAGGACACATTTTATTGTTGAAGCCGTATTAGTTTGTTTATGCGAGTGTGTGTGTACAAGGTTCTAATCTAAAAAAAAACTATTTCAATTATAAAAATTCATATAAGATAGGCCATAAAGAATCGTCGAAGTTAGTGGCATTCGGCAAGGCACATATTGTATTGCTCACAGAATAGGTGGCCGATGGAGTCGAACTAAAAGACGCAGCGTTAGTATACAAAATAGATAGGTACAGAAGTCAATCTACATACAAATCGCGCTCGAGCAGCGCACACTTAGACGCCGCTCACGGACACGATATCTCGGAGCGTCTCGGACCGCACGTCGAACAGTTCCGGCTCAAACGCTCATTAGTGTGCGTCCATAAAAAGTGAAGTACATACATGAGATTGTCTTCTGTACCTATCTATTTTGTGGTTAGGAAGCCTCCCACGAGGTGGGCCGATGGCCTTGTGAAGGCCGCGGAAATTTGATAGATGTGAGACGCACTGGATCAGTCATTATAGCGACACTTGTGGAAGGCCTATGTCAACAGTAGACGTCGTTTGGCTGAAACGATGATGATGATGATGAGGCCACAGGAATGAGTCTGTGGCACAGATATCTATGGTCTGTGGGAATAACCATTTGAATAAGGAATTCGAGACAATGATCAAACGTTGTGTATTTTAATTTGGTTTACGTGACCATATTAAAAAGTTCCTACAAAAAATATGGGTTGTAATAGATTTTGAATTTAGCGGTGTATAATTTAGAGTTTGTTGTTCTAAAATTGGATAATTATAACGAAAATATACAAGCAAAATGCAACTGAAATACACGTTAAGACGATAACTTGAAGTGATCCTAAATAAAATTAATTTAAGTATAGAGTAGTATAATTTTTCTATTTTGTTTTTTTCTTGATATGAAAACAATACTAAACCATACCACCTAAAACAAATGCAAGCTAATGTTTACCTAAAACATTTCCACACACTCCAATATACTAAACCTATTGTGAAAACTCAAATAACATTTGTGTGGACACGGAAAAATTTATGAAGTATGCTAGCAAAAATCCGGGCACAAAATAAATTTTAGCAGGATTAAACACAAACACGGTGTGTTGGCCCACCCAATACGTATAAAAATATTACACCGACGTTTGAACAAATAATCGAGGATCCATTACTTGATGGAAAACCCGAATAAAATTTTAAGCGTAGTGTAACTGTACATTTTATATTTATTTTAGTTGGGTTGTGGAAAAACATTTTATTGTGAGTTAATCTTTGTGTCATCATGACATATCTTTTAGTTGGTTACATCTACCTTTAATTGGATCAAAAGTATGTAACCAACCTATAGGCTGTAATAAGATCCACTAATAAGCTATATGATTAATTAAATGAACTATTTTATAAGCTATTTGAATCCTTATCTATGTGATTTTGCTATAGTGACGACAAAAGAAAAAATTAGAATTTTTAATACTGTAGTGACATTTAGCAATCAAAACTTATTTTGCAATAATGATATTCGCCAACCTGAACTTCTTTGGCGATTCTTTCGGCTATGACGTAATGTAAAACTAATTAAAATACACTTCTTTATTAGTGAAAAAATAGATTGTAAGTCCCCAAAATTTTATGCAACGTTCTATTTTGTAAGTTAAAAAGCTTACACAAGCAAAAAATATGAAAATTCTTTTACGAAGCGCGGTTCTGTTAACAGTAATAAAATCAGCACAGTTAAACAAGAGTTTCATATTTTGCAAGTGAAAGCCTTTGTGGCCGCTCGTCACACCGTGTCGTAACAGCGAACAAGCCTTGAGCTCATGAACAATTCAAGCCAAGTTACATCTCATTACTCCGAGCAGCGAGCTTGAACATCTATTATTTCTCAGAGATTCCAAAGGACTTAATAAATCAGGATTATTTTACTTTACTTTATACATGAATATACGAAATGTAGGTGTAAATAAAAATGGGCAAATTTTATTTTTAGAAGATTAAGAATTTGAGAGAGGTCTTGTTTTATTCATGTTTGAGAAATGAGCACGAATTAGCCTTATAGTACGCCTGTTAAAATTAAATTACTGTAATTTTTTCCTCATTATGTATAGTAAAGATTTCACAATCTTTAATCCAGAAATACTTATATATCATTGGACTACTAGACGCACGGCGTTGCGCCATCGGTAAGTAAATGGTGAACATCCTACCTTTACGTATGTACAAAGCCTTTTGGGAACACATTTATAGTACGTATAGCTAAGGAGTGGAAATCCCTATCAGAATCTGTGTTTCATTTCAAGCTACAACCTAGGATTTTTAAGTCAAGAGTGAATAGGTTACTTCTAGTCAAGCGCGCACCATCGTCAGCCAGATCAACGCTTACCATCAGGTGGGATAGTGGTCAAACGTGAGCCTAACCAAAGAAAAACATATTATTTTATCTGTCTCCAAAGTTTCCGATAACTCGATATCCGTTTTGACCTTGACCTTTCCGACAACTAAATCAGACGCGGCGACAAAAGCGAAGCAACACAAATAGTAACAGCAAACATTACGAACACAAACACGAAAGCCGAACACAATCAACTATGTTTATTTATTTACCGATACCTATTCAGCGTTCCGTGATCGGTAAATAGACGGACGTTGTGATAGGCAGCCTCAGTCAATATCGGTTGTCATGCAAATATACGCTCATTGGGATTCCCTTTGGTTGGAACTCATGAAGAGATCGCCAACTCTTGAAAAACGATTACATTGGAATTTTGATCGTACGAAGTTTTACTGCGTTCCGAAAATGGAGTTCGAAGTCTGAATATCAACACTAATCTACACTGATATTATAAAGAGATAACGTTTGTTTATATGTCTTTTTTGTTTGTTGGAGGTAATCTCTGAAAGTACTGGCCCGATTGGTAAAATTTTTTCACCGATAGAAAGCTGCTTTATTTCTGAGTGATATAGGCTATATTTTATGTACGAGGGTGAAGCCACGGGAAAAAGCTAGTAAGCAATAAAGTTAACACCCCGCTAATATTATAAACGCGAAAGTTTGTATGTAAAAACTCGTCACATAAAAGTTACTGACTGAATTTCGTTGAAATCTGGTACACGGGTAGACCATGTCTATGAATATCGCATAAGATACTTTTTATCATGTAATACAAATGCCGGCACGGATCTTGAGCGCTCTGCGTCAGAGTGGGGATCGCTTTGCGCATTCCATACATTGGCGAGCCAATCGTCGTCGTTGTTAGATACATGCAGCGAGCGCAGGAACGAATCACGAGTGACGTCTATGACGTGATGGCGCGGCGAGCCAATCACTGACACTCCCCGCCCCCGCGTCTCGCTTCGCACCACTAAAGAGACCAAATATTTGACTTCTGCGCAATTTGAAGCTAGCGCTCAAGATCCGTTTCCTTTAATTGTATGTTCCTTTGGGATCATTTTCTACTATTACGCGGGCGAAGCCGCTGGCAGTAGTTAGTCATTCATATTTTTATACGAATTGTTTATAAGAACAAAATAGAAGTGTAGTATACAAAATAACATTCGTTTCAAATGATAAATGATCTTTATTTTGCAAGTAGGTTTTATAAAAACACTTACACGTCAATTTTTTTTTCGTCAATTAAAGCTAGATGAGGCCGGCTTAAATATTGAAACAGAATATAAAACCACGGAAAACATATTCGAAACGGTTGTACAAAATTTGACCATTTGAAGGAACTTTCACTACGATTATTTAGTAATGTAATGAGTAACTTGATTTAAGTACTTATTATTTACCGCTCATCTCCAAAATAACACTTGGAGCTTATTTTTTGATATCATTAACCATGTCACTACTGCTATTTTATAGTAATTTGTTCTATTTATATATTCAAAGCAGAACAACACCTATGAAAAATGGCTATCAGATCTCTGTATCATTGTCGCGCTGCCTCTGTTTGCAGGAGCTTTAAAAGTAACCTACTTAAATTAATTCACATTAAGTTTTTACAAGAATAAATTACATGACACTAAAACCCTTTTACCATAACGATCGTCACCACAAACACTCACCTATTCCAATAATCGGGTCACTTAACACTGTAAGCACCTACGTATATCGATAAACAGTTTAGCCGCAATACATGTATCGCTAGAATTTGCATTTGAATTGCCAGGCAAACGATACAAATGCTAATCCTAATGGCACTCATTAATTTGTTACTTGCTAAGCTGAAATCTATGGTTATGGATGCTACTGCAGTACCTCAGTTGCACCTAGAGCCATAGATTTCAAGTACCAGCGATTTGTAACTTGCTTCTTCTTTGTAGATTTTTCACTCGTTTGATAGTAAAACGGGGTAAATAGAAACAAGTTTGGTTTGGTTTTTCACTTTGATACCATATTATCGGCTAATAACAAAGCATCAATTTTTTTAGAATAACAATTCATTAATAAATTGATATAGTTAAATTCTGCAAAAAAATATTCAATTATCGTGAAAATACCCTTTGAAGTTGTTTCTATTTACCCCTGGGAGTCTATTCACCCCATTTGACTGTAAATAACCATCGCAAGGCAGTAAAACCGGTTGAGTTGGAAAGCATTCATATAATGTTCCCACTGCTTTTTTATAGGTGGAAAATCAGCTAAGACTTTTCTTGCTTTGGCGAAGTGGAAGGGCGTGTCAGACTTTTTCTGAATAAAACCCACCCATATATTCTTTCTCTACGTTGCGTCCCCGGGGTTCCCTTACAGACAACCTATGGCCGCAGTAGGCTTCGGCCGTCCTGGGCTCCTACAGTATCGATGATATCTCTTTGAGGCACGCGTGGAACAATTTTGCGCTGTATGTTCCCACTGCTTGGAATCAGGCCCCCTCTCTAGGAAAGGCATACATAGAAAACAAGCTTCTGCCAGCGACTTTGCCCGCATAAAAGTAGGTTAATCTTTAGAGGTCTAAAGATTGTATTCATCCCTTTAGATTCTGTCTAATAAGTTAAACGACTTGGGTAATTATTAGGATTTATTGAAATCTGATGTAGTCGACACGGGTTCAATAATCAAGGTTGATTAAGAGATAGAGATCACTGTTTACTAACAGAACCTTATGAAAAGTATCGAATATAAGTAATTTTAAATTATTAAATATTATACAAAATTCCCAAGTCGGTTGACTTATTAGACAGACTAAAGACGTTGAATTTTGAAAAATCCTCTTTAACCTTTCAATCAGTTCTGTTGGAAATTACAGACACAATAGAAAGACAATAGGTGCGCGAACGCCGGCGTTCGCTTGGGGTTTAACGAATTAAGCGCTCGCCTACGTCATAAAAGGAAACTTTGTGCAAAATTTCACGCCTCTGTTCAAAGCAATTTTGTCCGTGCGTTGATATGTCAGTCAGTCAGCTTTTCGTTTAATATTAGATAGATAAAAAAGATTATAAAAAAAAAACATTTGAAAAGCCGACATTCGATATTAAAACAGAAAAAAAAGTATCAATCAAGCGGGGCGTCAAAAAAAAAAAACAGCAAAAACCCAAAAACAAGCTCTAATTAACCTTAGTTAACTCATAAAATTTTACGTTACCAAGAGAAATTTCTCCCCGAGAGGAAATTAAAGGGTGAACACGGAACATTTGTCATAGTCTCCCCATTAACGTCGGCAAGGAATCCAGTTCCATCATTCATCTTGTAGTAAATTCTTCGAAGTCTTTCTGCCCTTCATAATGTTTCTATTAGGGTTTGTGTAACAAAGTTTTCAATGACTTTCGATAAGCTGTCGGTTTTGCTGTTAACGTATTACTGGACGTGAGTAATAATTAATTAAGATACTTCCATAGATTATTAAGTCAACCTAAACTGAAATAAAAATTACTTTGACTCAAAAACTAATTATTTATTGATGCAAAGGATTGCCTTTGGAGTTTCTTGCACGTTCTTCTCCATAGAGATCTACGCTTTGGAATGTGCAAATAGCTTCATTTCGTATTAACTTTTTGTGACTGACCTAATGTGACAATTCAAAAGTGCTTGTAAATTGTACAAAGTCTAAGTCAGTCAAAGCATTTATTTCAAATAGACCATTTTCAGGCACTTTTGAATAGTCAAACGCGTAGATCTATATGGAGAAGAACGTGCAAGAAACTCCATGGACACTCTTTTAAATCATATTATGCGTTACATATTATTTGTTGCTTCTATTATGTGAGCACAATGTAGATAATAAAATAAAAATATAAAATAATTAAAAGATAGAAACTGAATTAAGCCACTGACTGGCAGCTAAGAGATGACCAGTCTCATCTGACGGCACCCGTTCACGAGCATGACACGTATATCGCCCCACACAGCTCAACCATTTTTAAGGGAACTGAATAACCCAATAACACGTGCCATCAACAGCGAGATATTTGAGTGAGCATGACAAACCCTCAACTGCTATGCTCGTAATGTCAAAAAAAATAAAAAATAAGTTGTACTGTGTATTAGTTTTTGAAACTAATCCTCTAGACAGTGTTTTGTTATCTATACGTACACCTAGTGACATTTAGATCCCTAAGGGCTATATTTCACCGGGACACCACGGTGACGACCAGGTGCGCCGCCACGGTGTCCCGGTCAAATTTAGCCCTAAGCTACCAAACTAGACACCATACATACACCAGAATCCCACATGTCCGTGCTGGTCGCGCCACCAAATTGGTTGCGCAACCAAACGGACACCAGGTGAGTAACTCCCTATAGAGCTGTATACATTTTGTTGGTGGCGGCGACTGGTCGCGCCACCGTGGTATCTTGGCGAAATATAGCTCTAACAATTTAGAGACTCAGACAACTTGAGCTAGCCTAGGATACTGCCTTATATGCAGTGATGTATAAGATACCCTATACAAAGTATCTGAAATACAAGATGTAAGATACTTTACAGAAAAGTATTTGAGATACAGATAAAAGTAGTTTTCTGAAAAGGTATTTGAAATACAAGATACAAAATACCTATCTTTAAAGTACTTTTTAAAGATAAAATACTTTTGTAAGGAAACAACATTTAATTGAACTTAAGTTTATTTATTCGAGAAAACAATTTAGACAAAATATGGATAAAACATACTGATTAAGTCTCAATTTTAATAAGGTATTAAAATACCACCGAAGACCAAATATCAGCTGTACTACACACAAATTCGACATTATCCAACTCCAGCTTAAGGTTTTTCTTAAATTCATTGTACTCATTATTAATTTTATTCTTAGCTGTAATACGGCACATAACCTTTGGAGGCTTAGTCAGTTGCTGTGAACCTTCAATCAAAGCTTTAAAAGGTGACAGTAGTGATGTATGACATTTTCTTTGTTTAAGGTTTTGGCCCGCGCGGTTGGGGATGGGACATCGTAGACGATGACAATTGTAGGACGATAGTGTCGCCATCTGTCATTTTGGACCCCGACAATGTCGACAAAATTTTAAAATAACGCGCTGCGTTCCGTTTCGTTCGGAAACAAAAACTGCGAAGTTTATTTTAGTAAAAGTATCTTAGGGAACAAAGTATCTTCAAAATACTAAGATAACAGGAAAATATATCTAAATATAAGATACAAAATAAAAAAATAAAAAAGTATTTGAAATACAAGATGCAAATACGTATTTTGTATCTTGTATCTGTATTTCAGATACTTTTATCTAAGATACGTCACATCTCTGCTTATATGTTATGTCTAACATATCATATAGTATTTAGATGAGCTAGTCAAACATAAGCTGTATTTCTTCGCCCGTGTGCAAACAGTACCTTTATAAATTACTAGCTTTTACCCGCGGCTTCACCCGCGTACATTAAATATAGCCTATGCCACTTAGGAATACAGCAGCTTTCTATCGGTGAAAAAATCGGAGCAATGAACGAATGATTATATTAGTGTAGAAATGTGGATTAAGCCGATGTCTATATCCAGGATATAAACTAACCTGGTACCTACACACCATAAAAAACACATCATCATTCATCATCATCAACATCATTTCAGCCGAAAGACGTCCATTATTAGACACTGCCCTCCCCCAAATGTCGCCACAATGAACGGTCCTGTGCGTCTCGCATCCATCGTATTCCCGCAATTCTTACCAGGTCATCGGTTCAACAAACACATACAAACTTTAAATGTAAAAGTTTGTGTGATGTGATGTTTCATTTACAATACATTTTATTTTGTATTTACATTTTTGTGTCAATCTTTTTATGTTTGCTTCAAATATCATAACAATATTATTTAATAACTAATTATAAATTATGATTTTCTTTAAGTTTGGATATACATAATTATACCTATTAGTTTATAATATTTAATAATTAAGATGTATATACGTATGTAAATAAATAAATAGTATTATAAATTAATCTGCACCATTCTTCAGAGAAAAGCAAAAACTTGAAAACAATGGAAAATAAGGCAAAGTTAAAAAAGCTAAAATAAAGCTAAGCTTTTTCCTTAGCTTCCGGATTATCTATCCATGTTTTTATTTAGAAATGTGGCTGCAACGCTTTGCCTGATTAATTCCCTTTTTGCTTTCAGCCAAAGATAAGGAAGATTCGTGACGGTTGTATGTGAGTGAATTTTTCTTTTTTGTTGCCAGGATTAATTAAAAGAGGAGTATTGGGAAAGAGAAATTTATATTTTTTCTAATACTCGTGTAGTCTGTCTAAAAAGTCAAACGGCTTAGGTAATTATTAAGGTAAAATGAAATCTGATGTAGTCAACACTGATTTAATAATTAAGGTTGAATAAGAGATCTTTATTATTGTTTTCTAATAGAAGAACCATAAAAAAAGTATCGAATCTAAGTATTTTTTAAATGATTAAATATTATACAAAATTCCCAAGTCGTTCGACTTTTTAGACAGACTATAGTACTTATCAATATTTGTTTTCTTTTTTTCAGGTGATTTATAAAATATACAAGGTGTCGTTTTGAAGCTGCAAAATATTTCAGGAGGTAATTATGTTAGTGATTCTCGACCCGAATCAATAATAAAATAAGTAGGTAATTTTTTTTTTTTTATAACCGCGCTTTTTTTCACACACACAAACACGGAACAATAAAGGGCGTTTTCACACACACTAACTCGCAACGATAGTTTCATAAATAATGTATCATCCAATCATCATCCCGCACGCCACACCCTAGCCACGCCCCCGCGGCCATCGATCAATCGATTTAGTTTAGTGTAATTAAAAAATTAAATAACAAGTATTACTGATTATTGACCAGGTATAGTTTTTTTACATGATTATTTATGAGTTTTATTACAACCTCCTGAAATATTGTGCAGTTTTAAAACTGCACCTTGTATTACAAATGGCTAATACCTCCATCACGTATAAGGTGACAAGTAAGAGCTAAATGTCGCGAGTAGATTATAAAAGAAGATTTATAACACACTAATTTATGTAGAGGAACGATGAAGTGGCGTCGGTGAATATACATACTATTATTAAGTTATGATTAAGTAAAAAAAAAATAACCATATTTGAAAGAGTTTATACGAAGCGTGGATGCGTGATGCACAGGACCGGTCGTTGTGGCGACGCTTGGGGGAGGCCTATGTCCAACAGTGGACGTCTTTCGGCTAATATGATGACGATGATACGAAGCGTGAAACCATGGCCAGAGATAGAAACAGATGAAGGAATATTGTTCGTATGAAAGTGATGAAGTAGGGAGGTCACAACCCTCAGCATGGAGGAGTACGCGCAAGGAGGAGGGATAAGAAGCGTCAGATAATTTCATAGTTACTCATTTTTAAAGTTTGTTAAGGGGCCGGCGACGGATGAATTTCCATACAAACGTAATACCACGCTCATTTGCAGTTGGAGCATATTTCCAACATATTATGATGATATTCGGTTATAGACAATATTTCTCTTGGTTCCTACGTCTTTCTTTTTTTTAAAAACAAAAAGAAATTTAAGCGAATTGTATTTCGCACTTTTTTACAACGTAAATGGCAAAACATGCCATTTGGCTTTTCCTGTATTAAAAATAACAATATTTCTAATATTCTCGACGTAGGAACCTAGATAAATATTGTCTATAACCGAATATCATCATAATATGTTGGAAATATGCTCCAACTGCAAATGAGCGTGGTATTACGTTTGTATGGAAATTCATCCGTCGCCGGCCCCTTAAGAGTATGTTATTTATCATCATGTACACAACAAAATCGTCTAGAACAGTAGAAGTTGAGAGCAAATAATCTAATTGAGTTTTTCCTTTGGTCGCGGTTTATCAAAGCATGTATTCACTTAGAAACGTAGCTGCAATGGCGTCTCTGGTTAATTCCTTTTACGCTTTCAACGAGCCAAGCTTTGAAATATCTGTAACGGATTTATGTGGAAACATTTTTTGTTTGGTTGTTAGGATTAATAATGACAAGGAATAAGGGGAGGAGATATTTGATTTGTGTCTTTAAACATTCCCGTAATAACCAAAGAGTTTTTTAAAGCAGTACAAATCAATTGCCTATTCATTTTATTCGTTTTTTTTTTTATTTTACTTTTTTAATTGACCTTTATTTCGAAAATTCAAAAGTGCCTGTAAATGGACTATATGAAATAAACGTTTCATTTCTGATTTGTACCTGCAATAATTTAATATCTACTGAACATAATAGTCAAATTCTGTTTCAAATACTAATAGACGATAATTAGATAATTAATAACCTGGGCTACTTCAAAGCTTAGTGATTCTATTTACTCAGAATGTAATGTCAGATGCAGTGAAATGCATTGCTTTTAATTGGCTTTCAAATTGTAGATTTAGAGCTTAATCCATGGTAATCAAATCATAGTCAATTATTTTGGATAATAGAATCAAACTAGTTAATTAGTGTATATTTTTATGTTCGTTAATTCTTCTTCTTCTTCCTGCCCTTGTCCCATTTTATTTGGGGTCGGCGCAACACGTTTTCTTCTTCCATTCTGTCCTGTCACTCGTCACGCTATCACTAACTCCCTTTTCTTTCATATCACTTCTCACACAATCCATCCATCTTTTCTTTGGCCTCCCTCTCCCTCTCCATCCATCCACATGTAAATTCATAACTCTTTTAGCAACATGCTTTTCATCTCTCCTCTTTACATGACCATACCAAGACAAACGATTTCCTTTCAACCTTTCCGTCACTGGCGCCACTTTCAAACTTCCCCTAATATACTCATTTCTCACTTTATCCATTCTCGTCACACCACACATCCATCTTAACATTCTCATCTCCGCTACATGCAATCTTTTTTCATCCGTCTTTTTCAAAGCCCAACATTCTGATCCATACAGTATGACAGGCCTTATCACGGACTTGTAGATTTTACCCTTAAACTTGAGGGGCATCCGTGGGTCACAAGTTGTTCCCGTGACCTGTCGCCATTTCATCCATCCTGCGTTGATCCGATGTGTTACGTCCCGGTCTACCTCACCATCCCCTTGGACGAGCGACCCGAGGTACCGAAAGTCGGAACAGATCGGTATGGGCGTTCCGGCGAGAGCTAAGGGCACTGGATTGGAGAGACCGCCGAAATCGCAGAACAAGTACTCCGTTTTGGTTCTACTTAATTTCAGGCCAACACTCTCCAATCTGTGCCACCACACCTCCAATCTGTTCTGGACCTCTAGGCCACTCTCGGCAACCAGCACAATGTCATCGGCAAACAACATACACCAGGGAGCCTCTTCCTGAATGTCCGACGTCAGAGCGTCCATTATCATCAGGAAGAGGTAAGGGCTGAGGGCCGACCCTTGGTGTAAGCCGACAGCCACATTGAAGCTTCCAGTAGTGCCCACTGAAGAACGGACTTGGGTACTGCATCGACTGTACATCGCTCGGATCAACTGCACATACTTCCCAGGCACACCTTTCTCCTTAAGGGCCCACCACAGAACCTCACGAGGTACCCGGTCATATGCCTTTTCGAGGTCAATGAATACCATGTGCAAGTTTTTATGCGCACCTCTGTATTTCTCGCACAGCTGGCGTATAGCAAAAATGGCATCTGTTGTACCCCGACCAGGCATAAAACCGAATTGGTTCTGTGAAATTTCACTCTCTTCTCTCAGTCGCCTTTCAATAACTTTCTCCCAGGCTTTCATAGTATGTGACATTTTATGTTCGTTAATTAATTCACTTATAAGTCTGGTCATTGAGAGTTAGATAGAGTTTTTGCAAATAATAGAAACTAGTGCTTGACTGTGATCCCACCTAATTTCCATCAGGCAGGTGTGATGGAATTCTATTCACTCATCATCATCATCTTCCTGCCCTAGTCCCGTTTTATTTGGGGTCGGCGCAACACGTTTTTTTCTTCCATTCTGTCCTGTCACTCGTCACGCTATGGAATTCTATTCACTCTGGCCTTGAAAATACCCAAATTATAATGGGCCCTAATGTCTTCACATTATAGTGGCCTTATCCGCGTGAAAGTAAAAAATATAAAGCCTATGTCACAGAGTGATAAAGTAGAATTCTACTGGTAAATTAATTTTGAAAATTTAGTAAGAAGTTTTTGAGAAAATTCATTCCTGAATTATTGTAGAAAATTTGCCCCAACAAGACATCCTCTCGGTACGAAAAATTATATCCTATTCCAGGACATGGTCTACCCATGTGCTAAATTTCATCCTAATCCGCTCAGTCGTTTAGTCTCGAAGAGGTAACAAGCACGCATAATATGTGCTAAAAAAACATTCCGTTTTGTGATATTAAATTAGTGAGATTTTGTCTTAGGTAAGTACTAAAAAACTTGGTGATCATCTGATGAGGACCAAGCTCGAGTCAACGGTGCGTTGTTTTCCGCACATGCCGCCTCAAATCCTCAAAGAGAAATCAGCAAAACCGTAAGGGCCTAAAAGGGCCGTAGCCAACTGGGGCCATAGATTGACTTCCGGAAGGGTAATCCGGGTTCCTGGAACGTTTGGCAAAGAAAGAACATAGGTTTAGTCAATTAAAGTCTGACACGTTCTTACACTCCACCCCAGATCGAGCATAGGAAATTTTGATACAAGTACAGAAAGATTGTCATTGCGACCGAGGCGGAATCCGCACGAGAGTGGCAAACTTTCTGCACTTGTATCAAAATGTACTATACTCGATCATGTATAAAAGCGGTGAGATAAGAGCGAATTTTCGAGTAACTGTATTGAACAAGCCTATAGATGCATTCCAACACCAAAAACAGGTAAGTACCAAATGCTTAATACTTTTAGTAAACACAACCATTTTCCTCAGATTTCTTATACTTAAGTAAAATTTCTGTGAGATGGAAGCTTATCTCGGCGGATCTCGAGTTGACTTTGCTTCAGTTCAGCTGTGAAACCGTGTTCGGTAAACCGTGGCTTTCCTAAGTGAATGCATAATTTTGAATATTTTTGCCAAGAAACCTCTAAGCCAGAATCCAACGCGTAGAATTTTGTTGACGCGTAAATCGTTGGATTGTTACAGATAATAACCCATTTAATTAATGCTTTTGTCTGGTATAGGAATTAAAAATAAATTTCTGTCCAAGATTAGTCTAAAAAATGTAACAACACTAAAGAGAGTAAAATCCAAACATTAATAACATTTCTTTTCACCAGTTGTAAAAGTGGTAAAAAAATGTTATTTAAAATGGTTATTCATAATCATAGTTATGGTTACTATTAAAACAAATAGCGCTGATTTTATTTTATATTTGAAATTGATTTTGCATTTGAGATTTTCGCCTTTATAATATTTGTGTCATACATATTAGCACACAATTATTATAAAGGCGAAAATCTGTATGTATAGTGCGTATGTCTATATGTTTGTTACTTCTTCACAACGGAAAGGATTCCGATGAAACTTAGTACACGGATAGACCATGTCCTGAACTATTCCAAGTAGTTTTATCCCGGGAGAATGTTTCCTTGGCGAATTCTAAGACACGCGGACGAAGCCGCTGGCAGAAGTAAGTCTATAAATAAATAGAAAGAAGGTGAAAATTTATAGGTATCATGTTTGTGTGTTTTCCACTTGTTCACGCTCAAACAACTGAACGGATTTCGGTGAAACTTGGTACACGGGTAAAACATATCGTGGAATTGCACAATAGATACTTTTTATCCCGGGATTACGTTTCTTTGGCATAATTTTCTAATTTCACTTGGGCGAAGCCACTAGTAGAAGCTAGTTACGTTCTAAAGCATACATCATTAGAGTAGCTCTAGGTATAACATTTTCGATAATTCTAACGAGCATTTTCTTCTCTCCCAATAAAGGCACATACATACTTGCCACCTAATTAATCATAATCCACTTATACCCTCGCACACATCAATAGACCCGTTATAACGTAATCATAATTATGATTAATCAAATTACTCGTCAGAATGGGCTCACGGGCTGATACAAATTGAATTAGATCCACATGTTTATAAAGCTATTGTATTCGCTAAATATTGGATAGACCTTGAAGGACCATAATCCTTGTGCTAATTTGGGTTAGCGTAGTTAGCATGGAAAGGTGTGTTAGAGTCTTTTATTCATATTCACAAGTATAAAGACTGAGAATTTCCATCGGAAATGTACAGTCCTGCAAGTTTGTTAGTTTTACAAGTAAACCTGTATATGTGTATACTGACATATCACTCCAAGCCGATACTGAAGGGCCTAGGACCATGAAATTTTGCAAAAGGCTTCCTTTTTTGACGTAGTAGCACTACAAGAGGATTTTACAAAATTGGGGTGTATCTATGGGGCTAAAATGGAGTTCCAAATTTTATATGGGGTATTCCGCTTCTATGTGGCCAAAGCTGCTGGAGAAAGCTAATCTAATAAACACCCTTAAATTTTGATCGTTTTAACCCCGTGGAGGGTCGATCCAGTACATGAAACACTATCAATTTGTAAAGATAAAATTAAAAAATATGCGCATGTACGAAATTAATTTCTTTAAGAAAACGTCAGCTGAGCGAGTCCAATGACTTGTAGTTAGTTTATACGCAACCCCGACTCCTACCTACAGGTCATTGGACTCGCTCAGCTGACGTTATCTAATAGAAATTAATTTCATACATGCGTAAATTAATACGAGTTTTCCATTGCCCATTCCCTCTCCTAGGGAGGAGTTCGAGTCCCAGTAGTGGGGACATTATAAGGCTGAGTATGCTTTATATGCTAATTATCCTATATATCAAGATGTACATAAGGTTGTACTATTAGTATATTATTACAAGAAAAAAACCTAAAAGAAAAACAATACAAAACCATTCTCCAGTCCCAAAACATGCTACACAGACAAGCACTGGGTTCACAATTTTAATTTTAAATTCAGACACTTTCAGTAGTCCAAGCGCGACCTAGTTCTCTTTTGCATAAATGTTTTTTGTGAATACAATTCAAGATGGCTTAATTTTCATATTTCTTCGTTACATAAATTAGTTTGGTTTCACTCAGAATATATTTCCTTGTAGCTGTAACAATGATTAAATCCAGGGTCAAAGAAGTTTTTATTAGCATGAAATAATTCGTTTTTTTTTTTCAAAAACTAAGAATTAGCGTGACTGTACGCAGTGTGTGTATATGCACAAGACACCAAGACCCGAAACAACTATACAAATGTTTGTTCCGTACAAGAATCGAACCCATGTTGTTGTGATTGGCAGCTATGCTACGTAACCGCTCAACAGCCCCAACCGTATTGTCAATAATTTTCAAGTACTCAAGACACAAGAGAAATATAGAACACTAGCTTTTGCCAGCGGCTTCGCCTGCGAACATAAAATATAGCCTATGTTACTCAGGAATAAAGCAGCTTTCTAACGGTGAAAAAATTTTAGCAATCAGACCAGTACTTCCAGAGATTACCTCCTACGAACAAAAAAACAAAACCTTACCTCTTTATTATATTAGTGTAAATAATCATTTTTCGATAGAAAATATGTTTCATTTTTCAAAGTCTAAAGAAAAAGAATTACAAATAAAACTCTTCGTGACATAGCTGAATTCATCAAAAGTCTTCCAACTTAAACATCAAAATAATATTAGCCTTGACTACCCTCAGAAGACTGCCCTAAAATGGTCCAATCCCACGCATTACTCGGTACAAAGAACTTTGACGTCACTCAGAATATAATGATGGCGAAGAGGGACATCGTGACTTCGTACTTGTTGTTATACCTACTATTTTAGTACAAAATCGATACAGTGACGTCAAAACATCTCTGCAAAGAAAGTACATCGAAAATAGATAGCGTTTAGTCAGTTCGCATATTTTATCTACCCTTATCTGTTGTGTTAAAAACTCGTTTACCCAAAATTATGATAAAATACTGCTATTTTATACGTAACGTATTAAATACAAACTTAAAGCGGGACTACAATGGGCATATCTGGGCCACGTGTACCGAATTTGTGCGCGTCGGTCTTCATACATTTTATATGACAACTAGGCTTGTAGAGCTACATTAGATTCACGCCACGCGACGTTACACTATGTGTGTTAGTATACCACGTGACGCCGCGCGATGCCACTCGACGCCAAACGATGCCATGCAACGCCACGCGACACCACGCGACACCATGAGACGCCACGCGACTCCACGCGACGCCACACAACACCACGAGACGCCACGCGACGTTACACTATGTATAGTCTGTCTAGTAAGTCAACCGACTTGGGAATTTTGTATAATATTTAATCATTTAAAAGATACTTATATTCGGCACTTTTTGTAAGGTTCTTCTGTTAGTAAACAATGATCTCTATCTCTTAATCAACCTTGATTATTGAACCGGTGTTGACTACATCAGATTTCATTAAATCCTAATAATTACCCAAGTCGTTTAACTTATTAGACAGACTGTAACTAAGGCGTGGCCCACGTGTGCGTCGGTCTAATATAGTTCCCGCTTTATCCACGCAAAGCTGTGTGATTATTTCCTCAATAGACCATCCTCAGATACCGATCTGCATGGTTTTCATATGATTTGATGCTTACAAGTTTGCTATAGGGATTTTTAAAGATACTTTGACCCCAGAGTCTCTTTCAGTGTTTCTTCTCAAGGTAGTCAGATAAGAAATATCGGTTTCATCTAGTTTAAGCCGACTGTAAAAAAATTGACGTGTAAAAGTATTTTTTTGTAAACCTATTTGCAAAATAAAAATCATTTAATATACTTAAAAATAAACTTAAAAATAATATATACACTAAATGCCTAGCTAAATATGACGTCATAAAACTCCTCCGCATCGCTGTCGACTGGAAGTGTGCCCAAAAGGCTGGCGGCATTGCCACGTTGTATGGCAATGCTTATTCTCTGACCGAGGTAGGAGCCAGCCTTTGGTCACGCGAAGAGTCAACTAAGCGTTTTGATAATTCTTTAAAAATATTACCCGTTTAGACAAAATTAACATAAAACTGGCTTCTGCTAGTGGCTTCGCCCACGTGATAGTAGAAAATTATCCCATGGGAACATATTTCCGGGATAAAAAGTATCTCTATATGCTATTCTAGCACATAGTCTACCTGTATAACAAGTTTTATCGAAATCCAGTCAGTAGTTTTTGCGTGAAAGAGAAACAAACGTCAAAAAAAAAAATTTTTTAATTCCCCAAGCAACTCTCACTACAATTACCATCACGGATCTTGAGCGCTGGCTTCAAGTTGCGCAGAAGTCAAATACTCGGTCTCTTTAGTGGTGCGAAGTGAGACGCGGGGTCGCATTGTCAGTGATTGGCTTGCCGCGCCATCGTGTCATAGACGTCACTCCTGATTCGTTCCCTGCGTTGCTGCATGTATCTAACAACGAAGACGATTGGCTCGCCAATGTATGGAATGCGCAAAGCGATCCCCACTCTGACGCTGAGCGCTCAAGATCCGTTTCGGCAATTGTATCTTTCTATTCTGCCTCTAATTATGGTATTCGGAAGGTTAAAGGGTTAAAGAGTAACCATGGATTTTCTTGCCGATTCTTTTCCATAGGAAACGACCAATTGGAACCGTGCTTCTGACGTTTTATAAGTGCCATATGAAAAATAAATCATTTTGAATTTTGAGTTTTCATAAATCGATACATACAAACTTTCGCGTTTATAATATTAGTAGGATACTGCTATTATAAACAACCTGTATCGCAAGCACTATACGTTTTTCGATTAGCAATGTATGCAGATACAATTAACTTATGACCACTTGAACTCAAATTACGAGTTGGAAAAAGGACGCCTCGTTTCCAATATTGGAACATTATTTTACTTTGCCGATCGAGTTGGACGCCTTGCGCGGAGTAATTGGAACAGTTTTGAAAACGACTAAAGACGTGAATAAAGCCAGTGGACCAGATGGCATACCAGCGATTGTTCTAAAGGCTTGTGCGCCCGAGTTGTCTCCTGTATTGACGCGCTTGTATCGCCTCTCATTTAGGACTGGTATAGTGCCCAAGTCCTGGAAGCTTGCCAACGTGCAACCCGTGCCCAAAAAGGGCAGTCGTGCCGATCCTGCCAACTATCGGCCGATTTCGGTAACCTCCATACTCTGCAAGATTATGGAGCGTGTATTGAACTCGCGCCTCATGGCATACCTGGAAGGTAACGATCTCCTCAGTGACCGACAGTACGGGTTTCGCCGCATGCGGTCTACTGGGGACCTACTGGTTTATGCCACCCACTTGTGGGGCGAGGCCCTCGAGAAGAATGGGGAAGCGATTGCCGTTTCCTTAGACGTCTCGAAAGCCTTCGACAGGGTATGGCACGCTAGCCTATTGAGTAAGCTTCCAGCGTACGGCATTTCCCCTGGTCTGATTAACTGGGTAAAAGACTTCCTGAGTGAACGGTCTCTCCGAGTTGTTGTCGACGGATGCTCATCAGAGCCCATGACGATTAATGCCGGAGTTCCTCAGGGGTCTGTTCTCTCTGCAACTCTCTTCCTGTTGCATATCAACGATCTGCTGGTGCCCGGTATCTATGGGTATGCAGATGATAGCACAGTTGTAGAGAGATACCTGCCCAGTGCTCGGGCTAGTAAGGAGCTAATCCGGTCCGAAAGAGAGGCTATGGTAGAGCGAACGAATATCTCACTACAGGCAGTCTCCAAGTGGGGTGAAGCCAATCTAGTGGGATTCAACGCCGCCAAAACACAAGCATGTCTTTTCACTGCCAAAAGGAGCCCGTGCACCTTGGTTCCTACTTTTCGGAATTTATCCCTGGAGTACACCGACCGCCTTCAGCTTTTGGGGGTTGAAATTCCCTCAGACCTTAACTTTGGGCGGTTCATTGAGTCCAAAGCCAAGGTAGCTGCTAGGAAGCTGGGCGTTCTTGCAAAGGTCCGGCGGTACTTCACACCGGGACAGCTTTTAATGTTATACAAAGCACAGGTCCGTTCGTGTGTGGAGTACTGCAGTCACATATGGGCTGGTGCTGTAAAATGCCACCTGGCAGCTTTGGACTCGGTGGAAAGGCGTGCAAAGAGGCTAATTGGTGATCCAGATTTGGTTAAGTCCAACCTTCAAAGCCTTGAGCATAGGCGTAGGGTAGCCAGCCTTTCGGTGTTTTACAGGATGCATTTTGGAGAGTGTGCGCAGGAATTGCATGACTTGATTCCGCCATCGCAATTCTACCATCGGACAACCCGACGTACGGCGAATATTCACCCTTACGTTGTTGAAACCTCTACGGTCCGGACTAAGCGTTTCGCCTCGTCGTTTATACCGCGTACGTCGAAGGACTGGAACAGTCTGCCTGCTGCGGTCTTCCCGTCCGATTATAATTTGGGTGTCTTCAAGGCTAGAGTGAATAGGCTCTTAATAAACTAGTGCGCCTCACCATCAAAGATTGCATCGCTACTTACCATCAGGTGGGATCGCAGTCAAGCACTAGTTTATCTCAATTAAAAAAAAAAAAAAAAAAAACTAATTGTCTTTTCATTAAGCAGAAATAACAGGCCCTAGGACGTATCAAAAGCGATCAAGAGTACGCCATGGTTTAATTGGTATTATGCTGAACGTTTGACGGAAAATATAATTGGTTGTTAGCGATATATCCTTAACTGGTAACTAGATTTAGGCTAATAAGTGTTATGTTTCAAGTACTTAGTTATTGGCTCAGTTACACAATTTAACTGTTACATTGTATGTATGTATTTGGAAACATATTAAGTGTGTTTATTATTAGTTGCTTAGTACTCAACAAAAACTCTGCTTATAGTCCGGTCAATTTAGACATCCAAGGTTACAATAATTCGTACCTAGCTGAAAATTAGTAGGGTTGTTCAAAACACCATCTTAAATGAAATCCAAAAAGTCCACATTGATCCGACACCTGAAAAACAAATACTCGAGGTCAGAGTTCACAAAACGAGATTTTTGCGATTTTTAGTTTTATATAAATATTACAAAAACATTAGAATGTGTTACATCCATATTCTAATGGAAAAGAAATTAACTATTCCTACGAAGTGATCGGCTTAAAGGACCTAGTATCCAAGCCAAACACATTAGTAAAAAAATACATTCGTTCAGTCTGATTCCACTGGAATCCTTTATTTTGATTTGACACCGAGTAAGCATGGCAAGAACGATTCAATACTATGTATCGGAACTAAAGTATCAAGTACTTACTCGTACCTATAATCTATTTGACAAAACAATTCCTAAGTCATGTTTTACGACACTAGAGGGTGTCTCGTTCATTGCCTACAAGCGAAAACCACAAAGTTTATTAAACACCTATTATTTCTTGTCTCTATTACTTTCTGAATCAAGTCTTCAACTCCCTAAAGACAACTAAACTTGCTTTTATTATATTACTCTTATATTTTTGCTCCCATTTCGACTTAATATTAACATCACGACCACAGTATTGCTGTCTCAGTTGTTCTCAAGGGCGCAGAGAGGGAACAAAAGAAATCTAACGAATCTCTGAAGAGCAGAACTTGTATATTAGCTTTGTGTTGCTTAATTAAAGTGGTGATCGTAAGAATTGTGTGGCGCGGTGAATGTGAGGGCTTTGATTGTTATACTGTTACTCTTGATTTCTGAATTGAGTATATGAAGTTGAGTATAGAAATACTCTACTTTAGCCCGAAAACCTGTCAAATTTTGGCATACAAGTAGAGTTTTTTTTTGAGGTGAGAATCATCTAATGAATTCTCTGGGCGTGTTATTGACTAACACCACACCAGTCTTTCAGTGGCTCTTTGCGTTCTAGGATCACGGGATTTCCTATTAGAAGTCTCATGGCCACAGTAGGCTTCGACCCTGCTGGGTCCCTACGGTTTTGCTGGCATTTCTTTGTGGAACCCGTGGTACAAAATCACGCGCAATCGACAACTCGGGCTCTGTCCGGACGGTTACCGAACGACCGGACGACAAGCTACACATTGCTCGTTGTCCGTATGCGCGCGCCTACTGTGAAGTAAGGTTAGAGACGTTTTTAATTCAAAATACTCAATCCAAAAACTCGTCATAAGTGTAGGTCATGATGAGGGTCTCTTAGTTGAGTATTCTGAGTTAAGAATGTGTTAAGCCCTTACTGTGATGCCAAATTTCTCTGATTGTACAGAATAGAAAAAGATGCTGGGCGAGGTCAGTGTTTTCTTGGTATCTTCCTTTCAGCCGAAAGACGTCCAAGACCTCTTCTTGACGTATCGATGGCAATATACATTAAACCCAGTTCTTGTAGCGAGCAGGCATCCGAGCTTCTAGGACAAAATCGAGTTTTATAACGTTTGTGGAACAGCACTACATTTGTACTTACTCCCGTGTTGTCTATAAATGCCTTATAAATTTAGATAAGACGGAGAAGATACCAGTGGCTTGTAGGAGCTTATCTCATACAAGCAAAGGGTCTTACTAGTTACCATAATCTAATAGTGACCGACCGTAACGCGATTTATAGCCGAAGCCGAAACCGTAACAGAATTTTCGGCTCCTCTTTCAGCTTTGGACGAAACCGAAACTGCTGTGGTAACAGAAAAAAACTGACTTAAAGTCAAAATAATACTTTGGCACAGTTCCTCCTAACTAATATATTTCGATACGGTTGTGCGTAGCTGTATATTACCTATAATATTGTTAAATAGATATAGTATCTATAGTATCTTGCCGGTCTTTCTCCATTAAACCACCATTTGGAACCGTGCACTAGCTTATGACGATTTAAAAGGGCCATGTAAGCGTATGTGTAACAAAAACATTTTGAATTGATTTTTTTATGTATTGATTACATAAAATATATAACACACATAGATGAAATAGGTTTTCATAATCGTCAACTCAAAGACGTTGATTTCGGTCTAGCCATTTTTTAGCCGAAACCTGAACTCGAACCGAAACCAATTTTTTTTGGCCAAATCCAAATCTTAGGTCGGTCTCTATAAACCAATCCTACCGTAAACCCACAAATCACTAACCGATACGACCCTACAAATAACTGCAATGATATCCCTAACCCTTTAAAACTATATCAATATATATCCAAAGATCGTCGTCGCATCGAAACCGGGTCTTCAAAGTAGGGAGGGAATATACCTATAGTCAGGGGCGTAGCTAGACGTAAACGAAGTGGGCGCTCGCCCACTGCCTCGCATCCAAAGGGGCCTTGCAAAAGCGAGGGCTCTTTAAGAAATTATACAGTAATTGTATAATTGATACGCTTGCCTTTGACCACTATTTTACTGGATAGTAAGCGACTATGTGGTTGAACACTGGGTTGCAACAGTCGCCGTCTCGTTTTAGAATTTATTAAAGGTTTTATCTTAGGTGTTCCACCATGTGGGATTTAAAATGACGTCGTACACAGCTAACCATGCATTGTCATCCAAACTAAAAGTTTATACAAAATTTCAGCTCAAGGTTGAAGATATCTGCTTCATCATTGAGTTGCAAGATTTGAGCCGAACATACATAGTTACATACATTGCAAGTTAATAAAAGGCTTGTAATAAAAAAGGCCTCGCTGATGTACATTCGCCCACGTTTAAATAAGTCAACGCTACGCCTCTGCTTATAGTACGTGAGCAAAGGGATTCGTTGCGACCAGATTAAGGAATATATCGTGAGGCATTCAACATAGAGGCGTGGAGCAGGGAGGCTGTTTATCTTACGTAAAACGGTAGGTATTTAACGTCTTTGATCAATGTTTCTGAGCAAAAGGGTCCGTATTGTGAGCTAGTGAACTATGAAGTCACAATTGGAAGTGTGATTTTGCTTGGTGTGTGGATTTTTGTGTTCATCGGCTTTGAGCTTGTCATTGGTGATATTAGTAAAAGAATTATCAGCTGTTTGGACACTAAATACAAAATTAGTTTTAGTCTATGTCTAGTATTTCATGGAAAGAATCTTTGTACAACATTTCATAACTGTATCATGAAACATCACAAAGTTATAAGCTTGTTTTCCTTCTTCCCAGCTGTTTTATGGCACCTAATACCCGCTATGACTTGCCATGGCTTGTGTTGTACTTAATGTCGGTGGTGTCTAACTACAAGTTTACTTTTTTAATATTTTTGGAAAAAAATATAACATGGTGTAAAAACTAGATATTGGAATCCATTCAGTTACTGATTCTTAGCAAACTGCTCGTATATTCAGGTTTTGCATACACTAAAAATGATGTTGTATATTGCTTCTTAGCTAGTGTTCTGTCCAAGCAACCGAACACCTTTTTTTTTTCGATGGGAAAAATCATCCAATGACAATCCCCCGCTCTTGGACGGAGCGGGAGATAGTGTCAGACTCTTACTGACTAAAAAACCCATCCCGTTCCTTCTAGTCTTCATACCGGGGCTCGAGCGCCCTTTCGGGTAACCGTGGCCCCAGTAGGCTTCGACCCGGCTGGGCCCCTGCTGTTGCTGACAACTCCTTGAGGCGCGCGGGAACATTGCGCGCCGTCGACGACTTGGGCTTTTTCCGGACAGTTACCAGACGGCTGGACAGCGAGCTAAGCAACCGAACACCTGCTAACGCAGCAATTTACTACAATCGCACTTTAAGATCAGTGCATTAGGAGACAACAAACGGACCGGGTGAATTCATCTAACGTAAACTTTTAACATAACATATTAACGTAATAAAACAACTTTTGAAGAAACTATTACCGCCTTTAATAAACTATCCAAAACCAATCATTGCTTTTAAATCAGCTACGACCTCGCACTCCGCACAGCTAGGTTATACAGTAACCAGTGTTAAAGATATCAGTCTCATTCCCCACAATAATATCTCTATAATATAATAAGTAGATATAGACAAAACTTTTAAAGCTTACCCTAAAGTAAACAAACGTGTTACGTTGAAAACTTCAAACGGATTTTGCACACCTCGTCACTTCGCAAAAAAAGTGAACTCACGGCCAAGTAACCTCGTTTCAAAACTCGGTCAAAATGTGGTTGAGGAGGTAATGACAAAACTCGGTAGCCCGTTTGCACATTTAACGATGGTTAAGCCGCAGATAAGTGCAGAAGGTCATTACATACTGTAACAGAGCAGTAAAGGTGGCACTATCACTTACAAATCTGTTATAGTTTTGATTTTTGAGTACCTAGATAAATATATTTTAGCTCTTGTGTGGACTACTGAGTGGGTATTTGTGTGTATAGGATATTTTTTGTATTGGAAGGATTTACGACTCGTAAAAAATATAATTCCTAGTCGTAAACTGTGCTTAGTGTCGTTGCATTCTATTTTTTGTTGTTTGTATCGAAAAGTAACTTTTTCGAAAATTACAAATATTATAAAAAAAATTAAATTCTTTCAATATTAAGTTTGTGCCTTTCAAATTTGGTAGAAGTATAAATGGTCCAGTAACTGATTAAGAATGCAAATCACCGTACGTATGTGTCTATATGTGTATACTTGCGTTTTCCCTCGTTTCATGAACCTAGTCTTCTGTATTCATCTACTTTGTGGTATTATCAAAGAGAGTTTTAGCCATATTGTAGAGAATTCATGAGCTGCACGGAGTTTTAGAATATTATCTAACACTTAACGGAAAGTTTTAATGTGGGACTTGAGCGTGTTTTAAAATTTTACTTTTGTGTGAGAAAGTGGTTATTAGTGGCTCGACAAAAAAATATCAGTGAAAATGTTCCAAAGTAAAAAAAATCTGAATTATTTGAAAGAGTTATCGCACTTCTGAAATGTAAAGGGCAACTGAAGAAACACAGGTGGGTTTTAGTCAGTAAAAACCGGATACTCCATTTTGTTCCATCTAATACTCCTGTAGTATTAAATTTTGATATTATCATTTTTTTAACGGGATTATATAAAAAAATGGTAATTTTAAAAGCAGCAACAGCAAAAGTTCATCAACCTTACAGAAGGTAAGGTTTTTTAACCTTACAGAAGGGGGAACTTTTGCTGATGCCCAAACATTTTATTGTTAATGTGCTGAAGTAAGTTCAAACGCACAAACTCCATTCTTTACCGCAGCTGTCCACAAATCTACCTGTCATTTTCTGATATGTTTTTCGAGCGCCAGCATTTTTCCGCACTAGTGCGCTCGCCTCCGCCTACATTTATTACATTTATGGTATTAAGCTGGGCGCTGAGCGCCCACAAATCCCACGTTAACCCCGTTCATTTATTTCCTCCATAGTGCTGGAGTGTCAAAAACGATGTTTTTCAATTCAAAACATTGTTTTTATCACTTCAGCACTCGGTTTCATAACACCCTCACCTACGGCTCAGGCGAATTCCGCTTCGATCGCAATGACAAACTTTCTACACTTCAAAATGTGCAGTTTCTTTATATGCTTAAAAAAAAGGTTCTATGCTAACAGCCAACAAGAGATGATATCTAGCGTCAACATGCGCTTACTCGTTAGTAAAAACATAGAAATCTGTTTCGGCTTTTTTTTTAAGGCAGGAAATCATCAGATCAGTTCTCCTGCTCTGGGTGGATCAGACATTAGCTGACTAAAACCCACCCTTTAGTAGCCCGTTGCTTTTCAGGGCCACAGTAACTCTTTCGAATCTCGCAACCCAACCCGTAACGGCTAACATACAATCAATGTAACAGCATTGTAAGCATGGAGCTTCTCGCAATTCCCATCATTTCCATGGTTCTCGTTTGCATAATATGATTATCGTTTACCATAGACAGGTATATTTCTAACACTTACCTACGTACGCAGAGATTTTGCGTTGGGATAGCAAAGGGATTTGGTTCAAGGTAACGCACTTAGTTTTGACAGATTATCATATCTTATGTCTTATTTGAGATATGGTTATGTTGTGTAGGTTTTATTTTATGAGGAGTGAGATTGTTTCTAACGTTTTTGTTATTATTTTCCTTATGAGAATACGGACCTTTTTCAAGTAGAGAACATCGTAAGCAACCATCTGCAGTATTTCTGTTCCTAAAAACTATATACTTAACTTGTTGTTCATATTACTACTGATCCATTAGGATAATGTCAATGAATATATCACTAAAAAAAACATGCATTCAGCCGAACATAGAACCTCCTCCTTTTCGAAGTCGGTTAAAAATGGTTTTACATTCGGAAATAAAAACGCTCTCCTACAAATAAACGTAAACTGTTTGTTACGATTTTCTTCCTGAGAATGTTCGATGTAGTTATTCTAATTTCTATTACAATATTTTTTTATAAATAAGTAGGTAATAAAGTCTGTGCGATTGTATGTTTGCTAATATGTCACACATTAACGGCTGACTTGACTGAAACTTGGCATCTGCCAAGTTTAGTTCAAATCCGTTCAGCCACCATACCCATCTGGGTAGATTATAACTTGGACACAATATTGGACAGGAAGATACAGATGTAGATATTACGATTTTATTTATACGTAGGTAATGAGTGCACAGACGAAGCATAACTTACCACCTTCCTGCAGGCATCGCCACGGGCTGAAACTAATATGTACAGAAATTCATGTAACTTCAAATAAAGTTCTACCTGACTAGCTTAACTGAAGTTCTGCAACAAGTAACCACAATTTAGAAACTGTTGCTGCAGCTTGAATTGTCAGAATTAAAGACGCTAACTTAACCTATTTCGAGTCTGCTATTACTTACTGTTAGTAAAAGAAGTTAGAGGTATTTGGAACAGAAAGTAATGTCCCGCAAATCTCTGTTCAAAAGGGAAGATTCTTCCAGGCTTTTTTTTTTATGGTGGGAAAAAATCATGCATTGACATCCCCCGCCCTTGGGCGGAGCGGGAGATAGTGTCAGACTCTTACTGTCTAAAAGACCCACCCCGTTCCTTCTAGCCTTCATACCGGGGCTCGAGCGCCCTTTCGGATAACCCTGGCCCCAGTAGGCTTCGACCCAGCTGGGTCCCTGCTGTTGCTGACAACTCCTTGAGGCGCGCGGGAACAGTGCGCGCCGTCGACATCTTGGACTTGGTCAGGACGGTCGGACGGTTGGATAGCGAGCTCCCCAACAACTCGCAAATTAATTGTCTTAATAGATTTAAAAAAAAAATACTTTTATGAGTCAATTTTTTTTTCACTTTAAACTAGATGACGCTAGAGTTTCAAGCACAAAACAAACGCAGACGTCAAAGTCGTTACGTCTGTTTATAAATATATTATATAGATATAGATTAACTTGAAAAAAAATTGTGCCTGATTCCAAGTTGTTCGTATGGTATAGAAAAGAATTGGCAAGAATGTTACATTTCATTAGCATTTTCATCTCTACAGTTTTAAACTCTTAACTTATAGTCGTTCTTACAACGACTCAAAATTAACTCCTAATATCATTGTTAATCTTCAACCATCCCCAAACAACTCACTCAAACGTATCTTACAATTCACAACACAATAAAAGATTGAATAACCCGGAAAAATATTAAGCATTTCTTTCCTCAGACGCTAACGATAAAACGACTTGAAAGGACCGAGCAGATTAATTATATACAAGTGACGTCATAATAAATTCATCAGCTATAATATCGCCCCGTCCCACGGGGGTATTAACATCCCGACACGTTCCATACGAGGTCGCCATGGAATTAAGATATGTAATAGGGACAGTGGAAAGGAATCTCGCAGCTGTTTAAAAAGTTCTTCGTGTTATTTTTATTGAGGGTTATTCATCACTACTGCTCTCAAAACGGTGAAGGAAAATATCGTGAGGAAACCGGCATGTCCTAGAACCAAAAATTTGGAGACATGTGACATTCACCAACCCGCACTGGGCTCAAGTGGTGGATTATGGCACATTCCCTCTCCTAGAAAGGAGGCCTGAGTCCCTGCTGTGGGCACATTCAAAAGGCTGATGATGATGATGATGATTCATCATCTCATTAGCCTTTTCTCAACTAGCTTAGGGTTGGCTTCCAGCGTTGGAAAGGGAAAATCTTCGGGCCAGACGGGTGTTATGCCTGGTGGACAACCGCCCGATAAATAATTTCGGACAGTTCTATATGTTCAAATCGCGCGGAGAAGTTTAATTGCACGATGCAGAATTAGTTCTTATGTGACGCTATAGCTGTTGCTACATCACTCCCCTACGGAAATCGGAGATCGATCGTTCTTGATGCTTGCTAGGCCAGGTAGGTTGATTTCAGTGGATCGGAACCAAATGCCGCATAGTTCTCGTTGAGTCGGAACTGTCTGTGGTGATGCCCCAGTGAGTTGGAGTGGTGCTGTTCAGTGAGTTGGGATGATGCCCAAGCCCCAGTGAATCCGGGTGATGATGTCCCAGTCTAACTGTGGCTGAATACCTGTATTTTACATGGACCAAAATCAAACCTCCACAACTCCATCACTGGGCAACAAGATACTCCTTGGATAGACTGATGGTCAGACATTCTGGCGTCTAACTTAGTGAATGTGTTCCCAACTCGTTATGTGCTTATGCCTGGTCCACCATATACCAGTGGTGCAATACCATACGTCTGGTGGTACAATTATGGATTGGACTGTGCGGAATTAAATTGTAACCAGTTCCTGTTCAAATTATGTTTATATCTTTAACTAAGAATATACAAATGCTTTTTTTTATTGATATAAACTAGTGCTTGACTGCCATCCCACCTGATGGTAAGCAGTGATGCAATCGTTGATGGTGAGACGCATTAATTTATTAAGAGCCCATTCACTGTTACCTTGAGGACACCTAAATTATAATCGGACGGGAAGACCGCAGCAGGCAAATTGTTCCAATTGCTTAGTTATTAAAATACCCAACACAATGCATGGCTGTTTCTTCAAGTTATAAAATGAAGCGCAGCTGCTCCAGCGTACTTCTATCATGAATTTTGTATTTTGTGTCCAAAGTTAACCAAAATACGCTACTTCTTAAATATTCTTGTTTCTTTCATTTGGTTTTATTGAAGGCCATTTCTGTTCCGCTTTATTTCTTTTGGAATTGTAATGGACTTTACAATCTTCAAACCTATGAATATTTTTACTAAAACTTTTAAACTTTTTCATTTTTATCATTAAATTCTTGGTTAAGAACCAAAGGGATTTAAAGAAATACAATGTAGGTATTTAATGTCTTTGTTAAGAACCAAAAAATATCAGAGAAAATATTCAAGTTAACGTTTGTAAAAGGTAATCTGTAAGAGTTTTATAGTTATTAAACTCTAAATCAAAACGTTTTTTTTTTTATTTCAATAGAACCATCTACAAGCATTTTTCAAATGTCAACATCGGCCGGATACAAACAAATTAAAAAAAAAATGTTTTTTTTTTTAATGTTGGGAAAAATCATCCAATGACAACTCCCGTTCTTGGGCGGAGCGGGAGATAGTGTCAGACTCTTACTGACTAAAAGCCCACCCCGTTCCTTCTAGCCTTCATACCGCGGTCAAGTTCATTTGCACGTTCCAAAGCGTAGATTTCTATGAACAAAAACGTGCAAGAAACTCCAAGAACACTTTTTAATATAATAATTAATTACAACATTATGGTAACATTAATGTCGAAATTACGCTTATTATTATAAAGGCGAAAGTTTGAGTGTCTGTATATTTTGTATGTTTGTTACTTCTTCACGTTCGAACGGCTGAACGGATTTCGATGAAACTTGGTAGACAGGCATGTGACAGACTATGTCCGGAATATGCATATGAAATAGCACTTATGATACTTAGATATTTGTTAAAAAAATATTTTAGTGTTACAACCATTCGGGTATACTATTAGTTTTCTGGTACTGAAATTGACGTGAAGTTTTGTGAATTTCTAAGTCAACCCGCGGATCTTCACTTATCACTACTATGTTGGAGTAGGTCCAACATATTGATTGATTGATTGATTTGTAGTAATGAGTGAAGACCCCTTACCAAGAAGTAAGGACTGGTTGAAAGCAACCAGTTCTTACACAAGTAAAATAAAACAAATAACTTAAAACAGATGCCGTCATAACCACTAACAAAACTAATGCACTACCACATAATTCAATTTCAACGTAACAGACAACCAGACTTACTTTACTTATTCTAGATTTTAGATAAAGTAAAGGTCAGCCATTTTGTCTAGCAGCCATTTTGTTCTGTAGCATCTGTTTGTCTCGGACTGTACTGTGGCTTGATTAATGGTGTTTACTGTACCCGTCTTATCCTTCCGGTGCTTGTGAGGGATTTACTGTATTTCTGTGTGGTTGATAGTGTCTAGAGCACTAGTGGTATTGTTGTTGGGATTTGCATGTGTGTAAGGAATTTTGCTAAAATAGTGAAGTGGTGGTTAATTTATTATCGTCATTCATCATCATCATCAGCCTTTTTAATGTTCCCATTGCTGGAACTCAAGCCTCTCTAGGAGAGGGAATGGGCCGTAAACCACCACGCGGGCCCAGTGTGGGTTGGTGAATGTCACATGTCTTCGAATTTTTGGTTCTAGGACACGCCGGTTTCCTCACAATGTTTTCCTTCACCATTTTGAGAGCAGTGGTGATGAAACATTTATTCTTAATTTATTTAGTTATCGTCATTGATATGTTATAATTTAGCAAAAGACACGATTGTTCATGAAAACCATTTGTTAAAATACTGATAAGTTAGAAAAAAGGTTTGATACGGCGCTAGATTGGCATTATGTCGTCTAATAAAACTATTAAAATATACAGCGCTCGACCGCTAATGTAGAATAGATTTTATCTATAAAGACGACACGTGGTTACACTTGAACAGAACGCATAAGTAAGGTATAAATACCCTAAAAAGGACCCAGCTTCTTGTAGCAACCTAAAACACTTTATTAAAATAATATCTCCATTTTAAAATGTAATAAGACTAGTGGCCGAATGTACTACAGGCGTTGTGGTCTCAGCATTATGCTGAGCGTTCGGCCGTTTTGCTCGGAAGTGGCGCATTGTTTTCTGTATTTGTATAATTTGTAAATACTTTATGGCCTTTCCGGCAAATAAAATGTTTTTCTTTCTTTCTTTCTTTCCATATATCTCGATGGTTATCGTACTTAAGAAATAATATTATACAGTGATTGATGCTTTTTTAAGATGTGGTGTTGGAGGAAAATGCTCAGAATCCACTGAACGGAGCATCGGACCAACGACTCCATAATAGCTAAACTCAAGACACCCATGAGACTCACCATCATATGCCAAAGATGAATCTTTGATTTCTTTGGCCACATTGCCAGCTGAGAGTGGAAAAGTTATTGCTGCCAGGGAAAATTGATGGGAAAAGACCCAGGATCAGGAGTCTGACACGTTGGTCAGACCAAATCCGTGCTAGAGACCACAGTCTGCGACGCCATCCACATCGCCAAAGATAGGACAACATAGGGACCCAGCCGGGTCGAAGCCTACTGGGGCCAGGGTTATCCGAAAGGGCGCTCGAGCCCCGGTATGAAGGCTAGAAGGAACGGGGTGGGTCTTTTAGTCAGTAAGAGTCTGACACTATCTCCCGCTCCGCCCAAGGGCGGGGGATGTCAATGCATGATTTTTTCCCACCATAAAAAAAAAAGGACAACATGGCGAAATATAGTCCACAAGAAAGTTATTCGTCGAGGTCACGACCTTTAACATTAAAAATAAACGGCGCAAGGAGGAGAATTATGACCCTCAGCATTAAAGATAACCGACGAAAAGATAAGGATTATACAGAGTGCCTTAGAAACTTTGTCAATACATAAAAATTTAACAAATATATTCATAAATACGCGCTAAATTACAAAAATCAGACACTGAAGATATGGAGAAATTACTTTTTGAAAATAACATTATTCAAATATCGTCCTTCGAGGCTCTGGCACTCTTCAAAGCGATCTCTAAGTGTCCCCGCACACAGGCCACAAAAAAAGCCGCTTCTAGCTTCTTTTTGTGGCGGCCTTTTCTTGTGGCCCGTGGGGGCGGTGCCGTCTAGAAGCCGCTTCTAGCTTCTCCGGCTAAAAGCTGTTGCGCGCTTCAGCTTTTTTCTGTGGCTGCTTCTAGCTTTTTTTTGTGGCCGCTTCTGCCTATTTTTTGCACAGGACACTTACATTCATGAAAACGTGCATCAGAAGTTGAAAAGGTATGTTGTTGATTTTTATCTAATGTTTTCTAATTTTCAGTTTCTGATTTTGTAAATTAATGTAATAAAAATATATTTTGTTAATTTTTTATGCATCTACAAAAACAAACAACCAGTATTTGTACAATCCAAACATTGATTTCTTACGTGTTTCCATTTCAATTCAATCAACACAAACCAATGAAAACAGTTCATATTGTAAATGGATTAGCTTTTCTGTAGAACCAAGTAAGTTACAAAAGATAAAGTTGACGGAAAAATTTGCTCTTGGTATTTCCAGAAAAATCTTACACGAGTTTTATTGTTTAACAGAAAATTTTCTAACTGGTTGATACAATACTTATTCATAATCATCATTCTTATTTCAGTTGAAAGACGTACACTGCTGGACATAGACCTCCCCCAAGTGTCGCCACAATGACCGGTCATGTGTCTCGCCTCTATCGGATTCTCGCGACCCTCACCAGGTCATCGGTCCACTTTGTAGGAGGCCTTCCAACGCTGCGTCTTTCGGTACATTGTCGCAACTCCAGAACCTTTCATCCCTATCGACCATCTATTCTACGAGCAATATGACCCTGCCCACTGCCACTTAAGTTTGGCGATTCTCGGGCTATGTCGGTAACCTTGATTGTTATATACCTACACAGTAATATACAGTAGTTTTTATTTTCAGCTAATTGTATTTTTTTCCATCTGAATGAAATACAAATATTTTATTTTTTAAAAGTCATATTCAATCTTTAAAATATTCTAGTAATTCTCACAAATATTTCTATTACGAGTAGCATAGGTAATATTGAAATCCTTCTAATAAAACGTACATTTTGATTTATTATTCATCGCCATTTCGCTAGAAATTCGTGGTAAAAGGCGGGGCATAGTGACTGTAGGATTATTTCAGAATAGGTAAAGTATCTCAAATGGATCCAATGAAGCTCAAAATTCGTACAAAACGTACTGAAGGATGATTTGAATAGACGTTTGAGAAGATATTTGCTTCAGTACATAGTACGCCACATAGTTAAGTAGTACTCTGAGGTTTTGGGATTTCGCAGAATATAAATTTCGTCGTATTATATAGGTAGCTGACTAAGTTGTACATAGTAGGTACTTCTAGGAGGAGGACCTTGTAAATTATTTCAGTTTTTCAGTAACGACCAGTCAACCTGAGGATCTTTGCAACAAAGGAACAGAAGTGGGTTTTTAGTCAGTAAAAGTCTGACACTATCTCCCGCTCTGACCAAGAGCGGGGGATGTCATTAGATGATTTTCCCACCTAAAAAAAATGATTAGGTTACTTCTAGGCAAGCGCGTTCTATCGTCGACCACATCGTCACTTTCCATCAGGTGAGAAGGCTGTCAAAAGCGAGCTTATCAACGATTAAAAAATGCGTCTGAAAACGAAGTAATAGTAGCATAAGAACTCTCATAATGCGTCCAGCGCATGCATGGCGAATGCGTTACTCGCGAACGGCTCGCGATCGGCGCATTCCAGATCTGGACGCACCATAAGCATCATGATGTTGCTCGGCATTTTCTGTCTTCTCTTATAAGAAAAAACGCGAGTTTTTATGTAGGTATGTATGTAGTATTTTTTCTATATAACATTAAGTATATGCAAAACCAGAATATAGTTTATTCAGAAACAGTAACTGAATGGATCCCAATAGTTTTTACTCCATATCATATTTTTTTCCCCAAAAATATTTAAAAAGGTCACAAGTTGGACACCACTGACACTAAGTACTGCACAGGTCACAGCAGGTCATAGCGGGAATTATTATTATCAAACAGCTGGGCGCGAGTGCAAAACAACCCCTCAGTCGATGAATGGCCCGGTGACTATGTATTTTTACTGACATAACAAGCTGGAATGTTGTGCATAGATTCTTTACATAAAAATACCAGACATTTGTTTTGAGTTTCGCATATAATAAAACGAATGTTCTATAGGTGCAAAATGTATTGAGAACATCCTCCCTTTGTCTCAAGAAAACAAAAGAAAATCACCACTCCATTTTGAAATCGAGAAAAATGTCTGCAATTTGAATTGCTCAACTGCATAACACAAATACTCGGACACACTCGCATTTCCATTTTGATATTATCATATCAAAAGCATACTTTCGAAGTTCCCGAGCTATGAAAAATAGCTCTGACATAAATACATTTGACATTTGTTTCAGCAGTCCCATACCTGAAAAGCGCCGGTCATGAATGTCGAAAATATTTCAACCATGATTTACGATGGTACCTTGTTTCTGTATGTTTGAGTGGAGGAATATTGTGTGTAATGTTTTATGTGACTTTCATGTTCTCAAAGAGTAGATTTGGTATCTTGCCATTTGCTAATAAATATTTATATATTCCAATCTGAAATAGCTATAGCTATACTTGTTAAGTTTTTTACTAGTATTTTTATTGTAAATAGCATTAAATAGAATAAATTTTATTGTACACCAAAATAGTAACAATTTCACAGAAACTTAAATCTATGGGTACAATGATGGTCTTATCGCTGAAAGCGTTATCTTCCAGACAATCTTGGGATATAATATAAGAACTTAAGTAAAAAAGGGGGTAGTCTGCAGTGTACTGCAAGCAATATTAATCAAGGGAAAAATAATTAAGGAGAAAAAATAATAACATATAAGTACATATATAAATATAGAAAATTATATTATGTGTTACACAATTGCACCAATTGGGTGTTGCGCCGACCCCAAATAAGATGGGATAAGGGCAGGAAAAAGAGGAGATTATGTGTTACACAATTAAATAAAAGAATTCACTGAATAAACTTTACAATCTTTTATAAATATGGTTAAAGTTCACTGAGTATGGTGTGAAGATGGTTATGGGGAGGATCAATCCTTTAGAACGTTATTCATTTACATAATTTACAATAATTCAAAATTCAGATTGCTTAATAATTATGTCCATCCAAAACTGTAAAAACAAAAAAAAACATTTTTAGCGATAACGCCGCTCATATGTAATTACGCCCAATTAATTTTAAACTCCTGCAGTATTGTTTTTTATTGAGAATAATAAAGACTATATATATCTATCTTATATATTCCAACAGTGGACTTATATCGGCTGAAATGATAATGATGATGATATTATACACCGTTAAATATTTATCGTTTTAATCCCGTGGAGGGTCGATCCGTCAGCGTTGCGTACAAACTACCTACAGGTCATTGGACTCGCTCAGCTGACGTTTTCTCAAAGAAATTAATTTCGTACATGCGTAAATTAATACGAGTTTTAAAAAAAGGTAATTTATTTTTTAATTTTATCTTTACAAATCGATAGTGTTTCATGTACCGGATCGACCCTCCATGGGATTAAAACGATCAAAATTTAGCGGTGTATACTCTTTATTGTTCACCATAAAAAATAAAAATCTATACCAATTCAGCCAGATGACGTCTACTGTTGTACAAATAGACATAAGCCTCCCAAGTCGCCACATCGATCGGGTTCTCACATTTAGCGGATTCCCGCGACCTTTGCCACTTCATTAGTCTGCCTTGTGGAAGGTCTTCCGACTCGTTTTCCGGTGCGCGGTCACCACTCCTGAACCTTTCGGTTTCATCGCTTGATCGGTAAAAAAACGATAGATTTTAGACCTTATTTTAAGCATTACTTGATTGTGTCCTTAGTGTAAACATCATGGTTTATCCTCATCTATACATCTATACATATGTATAAATGAAGTGTCAGTTTGTAATATTGAAATAACTGGTTTTTACTACATGAATATGAAAATATATACGGTACATACACCAAAATAACATTTATTACAATTTTTGTCTGTCTGTCAGTCTGTTTGTTCGGGCTAATCTCTGAAATGGTAGTTAGGGTAAATAGGTAGGTTGGGTAGGTAAGTAGTGTAGAGTAGGTAGATAACGTAGGGTAGGTAACTAGGTAGGGTAGAGTTGGATAGAGTAGGTGCTATGTGCAATTTAGCTTCACTTTTCTTGGACTGACCGACATTTGACTATTCAAAAGTGCCTGCAAATGGTCTATTTGAAATAAATGATTTTGAATTTGAATTTGGATACTCAGTTGACGGGAGCGAAGCCGCGAGCAAAAGCTAGTCAAGTTAGATACTTTGCATATCAAAAAAAAAAAATAATAAAAGCGATCTCGGCGATAAAAAGCCTACTTTATCTATTTCCATATGCATTTATCTGTCTCTAAAAATTTGTTATACATATATTCTGATTTTCTTTTCCCCAACAAATAAACCCAATAAGGCCGCCCATTTTATGTATGTATTTTAGTTTTAGTTTCCTTTTTGTATGTGTAATAGTGTACAATACAGTGTGTAATAAATAAATAATAAATAAACAAAATGTAGATATTTTTTAAGCAAAGTAGCACTCCCCGGAAACCTATGTCACAGTATAACTTATGTACTAGTAAATTAATAAATGTGTAATTTTCCTTAGCAGTTAACAACACATCATAAATCCCCGCCAATATAAGCCATCGTACACATCGCCATTGCTAATTACGATGCACCGGCGCGTGTCGTCATCGCTGTGGTTTAATCAGTCCTACCTACTCTGTGGAGTGTGGACTATATCTACACTATATACAATAATATAATAAATAGGTAAAGTTTGTTTTTATGTTGTTTTGTTCGTAGGAGGTAATTTTTGGAAGTACAGCCCCCCTAGCCAAGTTACAACCAGTTTGTGTCGAATTCCGTTCTCTAATCGGTAACGCCTCGGTGACAGCAATTGTAGAAAACGATAAGTTGGTAGCCATGTTGACGCGCCTGAGTCGGCCTCTCGTTCTACAATGTAGCGTTTGTATAACAAAGGTTGTAGCGTTAAACATTGTAGAAACGATTTTGAACGATGTGAACTTGGCTACGAATTGTCTATTCGTTTGTTCTGACCACGCGACTTTACGTTGAGATGACGTCATTCCCATACATTTCATCACTTTTCGAGAGCGTTAACGATTGCAGAATAACAACTTGGCTAAGCGTGCAGGTCCAATTGCTAATTTTATTTCACCAATAGAAAGCTGCTTTACTCCAGAGTGACAGCCTATATTTTATGTACGCGGACTAAATCGCGGACAAAAGCTAGTCTTTACTTTTATAATCTCATTATGTACTAAGATAGGCGCCAAATGAACGTGGAATAGCGGTCATTGACCCTTCTACATGTATTGACATTCTTAATTTCAAAAACGGAATCTGTCTTGAACTGAGATCTATCGTGATCCTTTTCTGAAAAACAGTTTATTGATGGTTTTTCGGGTACCTTCGATATATCGCGGGCTTGCGGACAGTGAGCAATGGGTAGCTCGCTGTCCGACCGTCCGGTAACTGTCCGGACCAAGCCCAAGTCGTCGACGGCGCGCACTGTTCCCGCGCGCCTCAAGGGGTGGGTTTTTTAGTCAATAAGAGTCTGACACTATTTCCCGCTCCGCCCAAGAGCGGGGGTTGTCATTGGATGATTTTCCCCACCAAAAAAAAACTCCTTCGATATATTGGAGATATTAGGAAAATATAGCATATGTTTTTTTTTTTTAATTTAGGAATCCATCAATTATGTAACTACTACAGCTCTGAATAGAGTGAGAGTGATGGGAAATGTTTGGACCGAGTAAGCAGTGGTGATAAGTCACCAGTTGAAATTGCAGCCGCTAGTGCTTCACCATCATCATCATTATCATTTCAACCGCAAGCCGTCCACTGTTGGACATAGGCCTCCCCTAAGTGTCGCCATAATGACTGGTCCTGTGCGTCTCGCATCCATCGGATTCCTGTGACTCTCACCAGGTCTTCGGTCTACCTTGTGGGAGGCCTTCCAACGCTGCGTCTTCCGATACGTGGTCGCCACTCCAGATCCTTTCGCCCCCATCGACCATCTGTTCTGCGAGCAATGTACCCTGCCTACTGCCACTTAAGTTTGGCGATTCTTTCTAGTGCTTATATCAATAAAAAAAAAAATAAAAAAACTACATATTATTTCCATGATAAATCGTAAATCTCCCTCGATATGAACCTCATACACATAGCCATTTCTAATTGCGACGTAGCGGTGTGTTTTGTGACGGCACTAGTATTATTGGTCCTACGTACTCTGTGAAGTATAGACAATAAGCCCTTAATAGCCTCGCATTACTTATTAGCACATGTTTTTTTTTGGGGTGGGGAAACCATCAAATATCTATTACTGCTCTGATTCGAGCCAGAAGGACGAATAAGAATAATCAGCCTTTTAATTTTCCCGCTGCTGTGCCTCAGGCCTCCTCTCCAGGAGAGGTAATAGGCCGTAATCCACCACGCGGGCGCAGTGCGCTTTGGTGAATATCACATGTCTTCGAACAGAAGAAGTTCAAAAGGATAATGTAAGATTATTAGAAAAAGTTGCTTCAATGCGAATACGAAGCGATGCGGTGCGAAATGTTCAAACTTTGATACTCTATTGGTCTCTGTGATCAAATGCACGTGGAACCAGTGCGCCGATGAGCGAATAGGAGTGAGTTTTAGTCAGCAAAAGCCTGACACGCCAATGATTGCATCATTGTAAGCAGTGGTCCACACTGCTGTGGCACTGGGCATGCGTGGTGGATTACGGATTACTCTCCTAGAGAGGAGGCCTGAGTCCCAGCAGTGGGAACATTAAAAAGGCTGATGATGATGATGATGAAGCAGTGGTGGTAAGTCATCAGTTGGCATCTCAGTCAAGCTAGTGTTAATATCAATAAAAAAAATAAAAAACCCGACGGACACCACCATACCATGACATACCATTTTGAAATCCTCATGAAAAGCCTTTTAATTTGACACCCATATAGCAGAATAAAAAATAAAAAATTTTACTCTAACATATAGCATCTCACAGTCGATATGTTGTTTTTTTTTTAACGTCACCTATATATGGACACTTGAGTTATCAAGACGAATCTAACGATATGTTAATTATAAAAATCTGTTCAGCGGTTTGAAAGATATGAGGTAATAAAGAATATTACATACATACAAACATATAAGATACGCGCGAAAAACATAACCGTTCTTGCAGTTGGGTAATAAAAAAACTACATATCATTTGTAACACGACAAATCATAAATCTCCCCTGATATGAACCTCAAACGCCATTTCTAATTGCGACGAAGCGGCGTGTTGTGTGACGGCGGTAGTATTATCGGTCCTACGTACTCCGTGGAGTATGGACCATAATCCCCTAATAGCCTCATTATGAGCACACGAGATATGGGTATGTTGTAATTAAGGTTAGGTGATGTCATCGTCTGTTGTGGTGCTTTATTGACCAGAAAACATACGCTAACATACACAACATAGTTAGTCTTCTTTCATCGAGATTTTTAGGAGTGTAATGAATTTTCTTATTTATTTTGATTGTGGTCCAAAGGCTCACTACCACTATTACTACTACTATATTTATCTACTTTACCTCTTTGTAATATTAGTGTAGAATTATTAATACTTCCACATTAATATTATAAAGAGGTAAAGTTTTTTTTGTAGGAGGTAATCCCTGAAGGTACTGGTCCGATTGCTAAAAATTTTTTCACCTATAGAAATCTGCTTTACTCCTGAGTGACCTAGACTATATTTTATGTACGTGAGCAAATCCGCAGGTAAAAACTAAGTCACATTATATTTCAGGTAATTTTTAAGGAAACTTCCTCGACTCCACTCGACTCTGATACTATGACCAACTATCGGTAAAACGAGGTTCAATCGAGTGGAGAATTCAATTATTATAATATACGTATACAGTTTTTTTTTCAGGACAGCTGGCTGGTTGAACGGATTTGGATAAAATTTGGCACAGGGTAGACCAATATCGTGTACTAGGACATTATGATACCTTTTATTCCGGTATTTTGTTCTGGGATTCTGCTTACACTGGACAAAGGCACTGACAAAAGCTAGTAATAGTAGTAAAACAAATTAAAACATGACGAAGATCATCACAAATCCCCATATTTAGACATACACAAATAAAGAGAAAACCTGACCAATACTAAAACCAATAACTAAAAACCGAAACTAAAACTAATTAAACCCTTGATATATTATTATTTAACCCTGCAATACTCCGGGGATTTATCAGAAATGCAATTAGTAAAATGTCAGGTCTGACAAAGCGAGGGTAGGTAAACATGGGTAGTCGGGCGACCGGGTTGAGTAAACAAAACGATAGTCATATGTACGAGTATTTAGATATTCGGTGCCTACTGCAGACTTAGGGTTAAATAATCACTCTGTACCTGTCCGCAAACAGCTTAGGAGTTTATAGAAGCTTAGGAGATTATAGCTTAGCTTAGGAGTATATAGGAATTGATAGAGTAGTACTAAGTAAATTTAATACTAGATATTTATTTTGCTAATAGGTTTTAAAGGTTCTAAACCGTAGTGACCACGCATCGGAAAACGCAGCTTTGGAAGGCCTCCCGAAGGTGGACCGACGATCTAATGAGAGTCACGTGAATGGGATTGATGCAAGACACACAGGATCAGTCGTTGTGACAACGCTTGGGAGAGGCCTATGTCCAACAGTGGACGTATATCGGCTGAAATGATGATGATGATTTATTCTGCTGAAAGGTTTTAAAAAACACTTTTCTACGTTTTTTTTTTTTTAATTTAAACTAGATGATACCGGTATTTCCTAACTGACTACCCTAGAAAGACTGGAACAATTTGCCTTCTCGACCGATTATAATTTTGCTGTCTTATAGACAGAGTGATAGATAAATTAGTGCGCTTCACCATCAACGATTGCATCACAGCTTACTTCATGGGTGGGATTGTAGTCAAGGACTAGTTTATATTATTTGAAAAATAAAGAAGAATCACTGAAACTATCTCAAAGATCAAAGTCTCTTTTAAATTTCATACAGCAAACATGCACTGGTCAAATCATATGAGCACCATGCAGATTAATTTCTGAGATAGTATTTTGAAGAAACATAGATTTGAGTGAACCTATCCAGTAAATGCAAATATTTGTCAGTACCTATTCGTGTAGCTCAACTCTAGATTAATAAGGAGCTAATAATCTTGAATACTACTCTTTATATTAAAAAAAATACTAGTCTTAGGGCCGATTTTTCAATCGCCAGATAACTTTTAACTGAAGAATATATTTGACGTTTTGACAGCTTTTGTATAGAAAATATGTCAAACCGCCATATTTATTCTTCAGATAGAATTTAACGGATGATTGAAAAATCGGCCTTTAATTGTTTTAATAAACAATAGTGTGTTGTGTTTGGCCCGTAGTGTTAGTTATTAGTAAATTGTACAGTCAAAACTCAAACTCAAAATTATTTTATTTTACACAGGCCTACATGGGCACTTGAAACCAGCGCTAGGCACCGGAAGAGTGCTATTGCAAATTTGACTCTTAACTGTACGTCTTCTTTTTTACCGACTTCAAAAAAGAAAGTTCTCAGAATGTCTACATCATTTGTTTTGTATGTGTGTATGTTACGATTTTTTTTAAATAGTGTCTGCTTGTCCGTACTAACCTATGTACTTATTGTATGCAATTAAAACTTTAAGGGCATGCATCTCGAAGTACATTTTTACTGTTTTTCATACAACCGCTCTTACGCGATTATGAAGTTATTGCACATTTTTCATCAGATATTTTAGAAACACAGCATCTTGTGGATATTATCAAGGCTTCTATGGAAATCAATTTATAAATTTGTGTAAAACTAATCCAGTTAGGACCTCTGAAAATCTGCTATTTTGCATGAACACTTCATAATTTACTCAAATATTTAAAAAGTAAAAATTATACAAGCCTAGAAAATTTTATCAAGATTCTAATGAATAACAATGTTTTTCAAAAACTTTTAAGTGTTTAAAAAAAAACACGTATTTCCTGGAACAAGTTTTGTAAAATATTCAAATAAATCACAGAATTACTGAATGCCAGCAGAGTGTTTCAGGTATTATCACTCTTTTTTCGCGTTGTCTTTTCGTCAAACATCGCGTTGGATTGCGTTAGATGAAGTAACAAGCTTTTAAACCATGCTTGATGTTTACGATAGACGAGTGGAAAAGCAGCCTCATAAGCACCATATTTTAAAAACGTCACTTCATAATCTGACTAGACGCTTTTAAATGTGAAATAGTATGGAAAATGGAGAACATTAAAAAAGACATTACACTAATATTATAGAATGGCTTCTATAATATTAATGTGATGATTAGATTAGAGAATTAACCCAAGCGACCACACTCTCGGGATGAAAAGTATCTTATGTAGGTACTATTTCAAGGCATCTGTTTGTTCTTGTCTCTATACCTACTGTCCATAGACTTTATTTATTACTCTGTACATTATACTCGTAAGTGAGGCCTTCTTATTGTATGTCAGTCTAACTTACTGTTCCTTATCTGTTTTTTTTTTAGCTAAGTATAAATTAGCATGGAGGACCCATGATACTTAAACAAATTAAATTAAATAATTTACCCGTGCGTCAAATTTCATTGAAATCCTCTCAGCCGTTTAAACACACATATAAACAAACTCTCTCAATAAATGGATTTATTACCAGATCTGATCATCATTCATAGGTACACATATTTTACTTATTACTTTTGAAACGGGTTAGTAGAAAGGTTCAACTCTTGCACAAGTATCAATCGTGCCTGTCAATTCAGGTAAGTTTGTCTTCAGAGGTCGCAGGTAGGAGTTGTCGCGCTAATTGAGCCTCCCACACCCTCTCATCCCGACCCTTATCAATATGTTAAATTATTCAACGGTTTCATTAGAAATTCCGGTGTTATTCTGTCGTATCCTTGTGCGTGTTTTGCTCTTTTGCCAGGTGTAATGTGCCACAGTTAATATAATTATTCTTCTATAATAATTTAATTTGATTTATTATTTTGAAATATAGCATTATTATTCCAACTCCTTCTTTTTTCATGCAGTACAATTATGGAACTCACTTCCAGCTAAGATCCGAGACGCCAAAAACATAATATCTGTCTTCAAAAATCTGGTCAAAGAACACCACCTCTCCGGGCTCTCTACTATCTCGTAAAGATATTTATTAAAGATATATGTATTTTTATAATTTATGTATTGTATGTTTTTATGTGTACATTTATTTACTGTTATTGATATATAAGTATGTATTATAAGATTTAATTTGGATAAAATAATCTATTTAATATTTTTCTAATTTATACACACTTTGTCTACATATCTTTTCCAACTGTCCTGTCACAGGTCTGCTGGAAGAAATTTCGTTAGAAATAAGCAGGTCCTTTGTACTCTTTTATCCTTCTTCGATTTTAAGTGTTTGTGTGTACATAAATAAATAAATAGAAGTAGGAAAATATTTACAGTTAGGGCTTTAATGGAGAAATTATAAGTCAAGCCGCACAACGCAGTCAGCAAAGTCTGATACTATCTCATGCTCCGCCCAAGAGCCAAGAGTGGGGGATGTTATTGAATGATTTTCTGAACAGTTCTTAGTTCAAGAGCGAGTGAAATGAGTTCGAAATTTTAGGGCACTACGACACGAACCTGTTAGGTCTAACCTAACCTGTTTGTGTCTCCGTGTATTACTCGTATATAGAGAATTTTGTACACAGGAATTGCATGACTTGATTCCGGCATCTCATTTCTACCATCGGACAACCTGACGGTACGGCGGTACGGTCCAGACTAAGCGTTTTGACTCGTCGTTTATACCGCGTACGGCTAAGAAAGTGATGCAATCGTTGATGGTGAGGCGTACTAGTTTATTAAGAGTCTATTCACTCTAGCTTTGAAGACGCCCAAATTATAATCGGATTGGAAGACCGCAGCAGGCAAATGTTCTAATCCTTCTATGTATGTATGTCACAATTAAACTAACCTGTGTACATCAGCTGTCGCATATTGTTTCTATAGTTTTGTGAATAAGGCAGAGTGCAAACGTGTGTCTTATGTTATATGCCAATGAATATTTGATTTTTTTAGCACTAGTCTAGTATGAAATCATCCACTCTTTGCGCATATGTAAACATTGTTTGTGTCCATTTTCTTCCACTTAACACATACTCATGACAATCAAAAAGTGTTCGGTGTCGGTAACAGAAAACTTAAAGTGTCTACATTTGCGCAGCGCCTTAATAATAAAGAAAGAACTTTTTTGCGCGCAATCTCAAATCTTATATAAATCCCTGTGTATGCCTTTTCGTAACCCTGTCAAAGGCTTTGATAAGGGGTTATCTTTTAACAAGGGTTTAATAATAGTAGACACACGAAAGGTCCTTTTTTTGAGGTGGGAAATCATCCGATGACGTTCTAGGGCGGAGCGAAAGGGCGTGTCAGACTTTTACTGACTCAAATCACACATGTCTCTCTGACGCTTCATCTCGCTCTACCCAAGAGCAGGAGAAGCTATTTGATTTCTTACCCTCAAACGAAGGATGATTCATACATTTTGGATTTTTTTGCAGTCGAATGAATGGCATTGAATGTTTAAGAAAAGAATACGAAGAAAAGATTTTACTTTATTTAGCAGAGACAAAACAAACATTACGGTAAACAGAAGGCAAAATAATATAGCGTAGATACTGTCAACATTGGGTTTCCAATTAATACAGATTCCTACGCAATTAAGTAAATAGACCACTATCTTCTACCAGCGGCTTCACCCACGTGACAATAGACGAATATCCTTAAGGAACTTAATCCCGAGATAAAAAAATATCCTGTGCATCATTCCAAGAATTTGTCTACCCGTACCAATTTTCACCGAAATCCGATCAACCGTTCGAGTGTGAAAAGATAACAAACTCATAAACTGTAGCGTTTATGGATGTTAGTGTGATTGTGTGACTATACTCCATCTATTTAAGTAGATAGTTAAGGCGTGTAGTCCCTTAAACCATCTGACCGAAATTATGTGAACGTAACTCTCGCACTCGCCTAGGCGGCAGTACGCAAATCTGTGCATTTATTTGCGGCCAGCAGCGCCCGGAAAGCGCTTTAAATCCATTTTCTCTGCGAGATATTGATTGATTTACATTGCAATGTTCACTTTGAAGAATATTTAACCACCAATTTTTATGTGTAAAAATGTTTCTAAAGGTCCAAGCCGTTTCGAAGGAGTAGGGAAAAGTTGCGAAAAGTTACGAAATTGCTAAATATTTTTTTTAGACAAAAGTATTAATTACACGAAAAAATCAAATGTTGATATTATTGTTCATGAATCTATAATAAACATATATTTTTTTCAAACCAATTGACCTAGCCGTTACGGAGGAGTAGGCCTCAGAAAATCACTGTTTTATGGCACTTTTCGGGCGCTTGGCTCTTAACTAAAGGTAAACAATCTTGATATGTCTTTTTATTTAAAACTAGCTTTAGCCCGCAGCTTCGCCCGCGTACATAAAATATAGCCTATGTCACTCAGGAATAAAGCAGCTTTATGTCAGTGAAAAATTTTAGCAATCGGACTAGTACTTTCAGGGATTACCTCCTACAAACAAAAAAACAAACTCACCTCTTTATTATAATAATGTAGATAAATCGTACCTACACAAAAGACATACTCGTACCTACAAAGATTATTTAAATTTAGTTAATTACCTAACATCGTTTTAGGTAAATAAATACCTAATTGTAAAAAAAAATAGGTAAAATTTTTAGACATTTTTTTAGATAAAAGACATGTTAAGATTTCATCATTTAGTTAACAACCTAAACAGATAGAATATAGCTGTTACCAGCGGCTTCACTCACGTAACTATAGAAAATAGTACATTATGATAAAAGTGTGTAATGTTAGTGATTACCGTCGAGGCGGCATTAAGACCCGAGTCATGGTGAGGGTCATAAGAGAGCCGAGAACGGTAATCACTAATTACTCACGTGTATTATACGACGTTTTTCAATACACTTGTGAAGAAAATAACTGTAAAACTAGTAAACTTTTGTGGCGGTAAAAATCTGTTTTAGCGCGCCCATATTTTTTTTTATTTACCTTTCAATACACTCACTGGAATGAATAAATGGGGGTTGACCGGCGAGCCTGATACGGTAGGTAAATGTAATATAATTACGGCGGGGGAGAGGTTTAACAATAAGGTTTTAACTACATTATAGCACTAGTGCGTAATGGTAATCAAAATGTCACAGTTTGGTAACAAGGGCCATTATGTACCTAAGTGCAGTGCAATAAGAGTCACTTTCTGAGCAAATGTATTGAAAATATCCTTAAAGAACTTACTCGCGGGACAAAAAGTTTTGTATGTGGTATTGCAAGATATTGTCTACCCGTGTACCAAGTCACAAAATAGATGGGTACAGAAGACAATCTCATGTATGTACATCACTTTTATACCTACGACCGGTGGATGCACACTAATGAGCGTTTGAGCCGAAACTGTTCGACGAGCGGGCCGAGCCGCTCCGAGATATCGTGTCCATGAGCGGTGTCTATGTGTGCGTTGCTCGAGCGTGCTTTGTATGTAGATTGACTTCTGTACCTATCTATTTTGTGACCAAGTGTCATCAAATCCGTTCAGCCGTTCGTATATAAGTAATAAACACACACAGAAAATTATTAATGATGTGATATATATAAATGTAGGTTCCATTCACCTTGTTATACAAAACTGTCCAGTAAAGCAATTATTATTTAAACCATAATTATTGCAAGTACTTGTACACTCATTACGGATATTTATTCAAATGACGAGTACGTTACAGCGCGCTTTACGACCGGCCATATAAATTGCAGGGTTAAATCTGTGACGGCATTGTGTCATAATACCTTTACGAGTTTATAATGCGTATAAAACAAGGATAAAGGCCTTTTCCCTTGGGGGGTAGGCAGTAAAGTCCAGTGTTTTAACAGCTCATGGCTGTCCCACTGCCCGATTGAGGCAAAGGTTAAATAGAGAAGTAATCATCATTATAATTTAGGAAAGAGATAATATATATTATTTTTAGTATATATGCGAAACCCGAACCACGTGTCTAGTACCTATTTTTATGTAAAGAATCTATGTACAAAATTTCATAACTGTATCGTGAAAAATCACTAAGTTATAAGCTGTTATGTTACCTAGTTTACAGCACAAATACATAGTCACCGGGCCATCCAGGCGACTGACGGGTGTCTCTGATTCTAAACAAACAATATACTAAAAATAATGTTGTACATCTAAGATGCCTTATTAAAACGGAATGCAAAGGGGTATGTACATTAATACGGGGTCACTTTGACCTCGTACCGCACTGAAGAAATAAAATTTAATGTTTTTAATTTAGCCAAAAAAGGTTTTCGTTTTATAAGCGTTCTAATAAGCGCATTACCGCCATAATGATAGTTTTCACACGAGGTCACGCCCCGCCCCGTACCACAGGTATGAAAATAATGTAAAAATGAATTCTAAGCTGTCAACGTGATACTCCGAGGAAGCGACGGCGGCGGCATTCGACGAAGATTTAGATTTGGCATGAGATGGACACCTATACGTACAAAGCGTTTTGGGAGTACATTCATTATGCGTACAGCTAAGGAATGGAATTCCCTGCCGGAATCTGTGTTTCCTGATAGCTATAACCTAGGGGTCTTTAAGTCAAGAGTGGATAGATTGCTTCTAGGCAAGCGTGCTCCATCGTCGGCCACATCATCGCTTACCATCAGGTGAGATTGTGGTCAAACGCGAGCCTATTATCCATTATAAAAAAAAAAATGTAGGCAACACGATAAGCTTTAGTAAAAGTTTGATCTATTGTGTTTGCCATTATTGATTCACATCTTCCAACAATATTGACTCAATTCTGCACGACGCTTCAATTAACATAAAGCGATATAATACCTTTAGAGCAACAGCAATATTATATATGTATACCGCGATATAACACCGCCTGTTTGCACAGCCCCCGGCAATGGCATGCTGCAATTTGGCTTATTAAACGTCAGAGCGCGCTGCTTCGTTGAACAACATAATTTTTAGTATATGCTTATCTCGAATATAGTTTGCTCAGAATCAATAACTGAATGGATTCCAATAGTTTTTACACCATGTTATATTTTTTCCTAAAAATATTAAAAAAAGACGTGTTTCACTCGGGGACTGCCGCGGTAAAGCTATTGCATAGCATTTTCATCAACTTATGCAATTAGGTATAATTATTTATTTATTTTATTTATGCAGTATTTTTTTTCCTTTGTTTTTTTTTCTTTGATATTAATTGAAGTTACACTTTCACACATTGAATTGAATTTTGATTGATTGTCCATTCATTTGTTTTCTTATCGGTCACCATGCTCAAAAAACAAATGAGTGGGGGGTGTTAGGTTATTTTCGTTACGGAATTTCTGGATTCGGTCTCCACGCTCAAGGCCCGCGATAGAAGCTATGCAATAGCTTAAAAGTCACAAGTTGTACACCACCAGCACTAAGTACAACACAGGACACGGCAAGTCATAGCGGTCAAGTGCAAAACAAAACCTCCGTCGCCTAGATGGCCCGGTGACTATGTATTTTGCTGACATAACAAGCTTATAACTTTGTGATTTTTCATGATACAGTTATGAAATTTTGTAAATAGATTTTGTTACTTAATAATACTAGATACGTGTTTCGGATTTCACATATATACTAAAACTAATATTGTATACTGATGGTTTTAAAGGTTTAGTTTTCACGGTGAATTGATAAACTAGTGCGCTTTACTACTAACGACTCCATCACTGCTTACCATCAGGTGAGATCGCAGTCAAGCACTAGTTTATACCGAAGAAAACAGGTCCTGGATGACAAAAACATTTAGATAAATTGGCAAGAAAAAGATGAGTTATCCTTACTCATAGTTAGAATACAGTGAAACAGGATAGTTTCCGGGGTCAAAATAATTACATTTTATTTAGTCCGTATTTTAGATTATAAAAAAATATTGGACACGTATTATTTCTCTTTACAATTAAACAAAAAATAACAAAGATATAGCCCGTTAAAGTTACGTGTAACGTCACCCCGTGGGAAAAAATGCAGCACGGCGCGGCGGCGTGACGTTACACGTAACATTAATGGGCTATATCTTTGTAATTTTTGGTTTAATTTACAAATAAAAAAATACGTGTCCCTTATTTTTGAATAATCTAAAAGACGGACTAATTATATTTTTTACGGCAAATAGTCTAGACATAAACCAAATTAAAATAATTACAGTAAAGTAAATTGAGTAAATCTGACTTATAGAGTGTTTTTAATACGTGCAATATAACACATTGTACACTATACCCAAATTCTTGTCTAACAAGTAATCGCTTACTGTGTTTATACGTCATTAAAAATAAAAGTTTTTTATTTTAATTATATGCTATGCAAAGCCGACGATAATTCGATTTACTCAAAAGCATTAAAGCTTTTATTAATTTATTTACCCACTGCTCCAAATTATTTCAATTTACCAATAAATTATGTATGAATTTACAGCTATCGCATCACTAGTAACTTCATTATTATGACGGTAAATAAATCTGAATCGATTAAAACATTAATTTCATTAAGCTTGCAAAATGAAAATATTTGAAAACCGCTCATTTACAAGTAATTAACGAATCAATTTTGAGGTTTTTTAATTAGGCCTGATAACTGTTATGAAGGTATTATGTACTTTATACTATAAAACTTTATTGGGGGATTTTTAGGGTTCCGTAGCCTAAAAAGATATGAACGTTTATGTCACAAAAAACTTATATTTCGACACTCTCAAGGGAATCTAAGTCATAGGATACTTCCCGTTACCCTAAAATCCTGCAATTTGGCATGAAGTAAGGTCTTATAGCACAAGTAGGTATAGGAAAAAGTAGTTACATCACAAAAAAGAAACATTTTTAAGATTTGGAAAATCTTCCTAACTCAATTTGGGAATTTAACTGTTTTCTGTATGTTTGAACGGAGCCCTTAGTGCGCGAGTCCGTCTCGCACTAGCCTAGTTTTTTTTTGGTTGTTGTGAGTTCAAACCAAGGCAGGAGCTTTCATCATTTCAGCCGAATGATGTCTACGGCTGACAAGTGTTACCACAACGAACCGTCTTGTGAGTCTCACATCCATCGGATTCAAGCGACCACTTTCGGCCTCATCGTCTATCTGTTCCACGAGCAATGCACCATGCCCACTAATCACTTAAAGCTACGTCAGTAACCATGGTTTTCCTGCGGAAGTCTTCATTTCTGATACAATTGCCTATTATGTGACTTTAAGCCTTCTGATGAGGCCCATTGTAAGCGACCACATTTCAAAGCCATATAATAATATGTCATCACTAGCAAAACGCACACGACAGGCTCTTTACTTTTGGGTAATTTCTGTCATCGCCTCTGCTCTCAAAACAGCGTAGGAAAACATCGTGAGGAAAACGGCATGTCTCAGAAAAAGCAAAGACATATCTAATTGTGATATCCACCAACCCGCAGTAGGCCCGCATGGGCGATCACAGCCCATTATAGTGAGGAGACTTGAATCCCAGCAATGAGAACATTATAAAAGTTGATAATAAACTGGAAAACTATAAGTACATTAAAATATATTGTTTGAAAATAAATAAGGGCAGGAAAATGAGTTAGTGTTCCACGCGCATACAAAGAGTCAGTCAAAGCCAGTAGGGCCAATACCCGCTAGGGCCACGGCGAATTTCTGAAAATGAAACCCGTGATCCTAAAACGCAAAGAGCAGGAACACAGGTGTGGATGCCCTTTCACTCTACTTTAAAGCATTAAACCAATGAATGATTTCCCAAACCAAAAAATACACGACGCGTAGTGTTCCACGCGCGCCTCGAGGAGTTGTCAGCAACCGTAGGGGCCTAGCAGGGTCAAAGCCTACTAAGGCCATGGGTGATGCGAAAAAAACCACCGGGGCCCTGGAACAATGTCAAAGAAGACACAGGAGTGGGTTTTTAGCCAGTAAAAGTCCCCTTTTGCTCCACGGGGAGATGCCATTTAGATGATTTTCCAACCTAAAAAAACTCAAAAAAATAAAAGGTGTAAGGGACAGCCATCCGCAAACTTTAAGGGCTTGCTGAGTAGACGAAACTGAACAACCTTCCACAATTTTTTTTATCAGGAAACGAAAAAAAAAAATCAGCCTCGCCATACAAAATGATAAACTTGATTGGACAATTTGTATGGAGGCCGAATTTTTTTTTAGTTTCCTGAAAAAAAATTTTGTGGAACGCTGTTCAGTTTCGTCTACTGAGCAAGCCCTTAAAGTTTGTGGAGGGCTGTCCCTTACACCTTGTATACTTACATTGCAAGTTAATAAAAAGTTTGTAATAAATAATTATTTAGTTATCATAGCCTCTCTTCTTTCCAGCTCAACTTCGGTATTCGCATTACACAGAGAAGTGCTGCTTCGTTAGCCGTATCAAAAACTGTTTCATCTCAAAAGTTCGGAACACTGCAGGCTTGTGTTATACATTGTTTCAAAGTATTGTGAACTTTATCTTCTCGTTCACGGTGTTGTATGTACTTGTATGTATATCCAGGATTAAGTATAAGTAATTTTGTTCTTAGATTATCCTCCCGGCCGAATTTCGATCAAGGTTCTTTTTTTTTTGGTTATCCAATGATTTTGGCTTCGATATTAAGTCCTTTAAGCCATGTCTTCGTATGAATAATGATTTTTTTAATTACCATTAGATTGGATGTATACATTGTAAAGTTTTTGTAGTATTTGACAGCAAATGTCAAATGTCATCATTTCATTTGACATTTGCTGTCAAATACTACAAAAACTTTCGGCAAATTTTGTTGAAGTAGTCAACACTACAATAAAATTCTCAGCTCTATTTTATCGATATCACGCTTGTTTCAATGATTCCATATATTGTCTAGTTGGGCAAACACTTGAGATATAAAACTGCACCAATTTACATCACAATATCCATTAATAATTCATTAAACCCCAAGCAAACGCTGATTCATCATCATTGTCTTTCTATTGTGTCTCTAATTACGGTATTCGAAAGATTAAGAAACAATTTGCGAATAATTAGAAACAGCCACTGAACTTCACTCGTTGGATGCATCATCATCTTCCTGCCCTAGTCCCGTTTTATTTGTGGTCGGCGCAACACGTTTTTTTCTTCCATTCTGTCCTGTCACTCGTCACGCTATCACTAACTCCATTTTCTTTCATATCGCTTCTCACACAATCCATCCATCTTTTCTTTGGCCTCCCTTTTCTCCTCCATCATTCACATGTGAACTCGTAACTTTTTTAGCAACATGCGTTTCATCCCTCCTTTTCACATGACCATACCAAGAAAAACGATTCCCATGCATTAAAATATAACAAATATCTACACTATTGTAAAGGTGTAAAGTTTGTTTTCTTGTATATAGGAGCTACCAACTAAAGATATCTCTGAAAGTATACGTCCGATTACTAAAAATTTTTCACCGATAGAAAGCTGCTATATTACTGAGGGACATGGCTATATTTATGTACGCAAGCAAAACCACGGGCAAAAGCTAGTCTGTACCAAAGACGATACCATCATCGACAGAAGTAGTATCAACAGGCACACTTCAAAAAAAACAATGCCTACAGAATAGTACTAAACACGAAAAAAAAATAAAGCTTTATTTCTCCTCTTTTGATAAAGATCTCACTCAACCCTGACGTTTCGTTAAAACATGAGCAATTCAACGAAAAAATGGCGTATCACGGAAACGTGGTCGCGTTTTGTTAAAACTTCCGAAAGTATGGGAACGTGAGATGTGTCCGTGAGCAGAACGTGCACTCTCATTTGCATATCTATCAAATAAAAGGTGTATTGTGTTATACAACCTTGTCGAATGAAAGTGTTAGCGTATCAACAGGAAATATTTGTGGGTGAACATGGTAATATCCTGTTTTGTAAATTATCTACAAAGAGATCTCCGCCACAGTCTGTGTTTTTTCATAGCTATGAACGTGAAACAATTGTCTGGACAATAGCCTCCTTCATCCCAGAACCTTTCGGCTCCAACGGCCATCTGTTCCGCGAGCTACTACCGCGTACCGGAAGACGTAGCGTTGGTAGGCGTCATACAAAATGGACCGATCACTTGATAAGGGTTACGGGAATCTGATGGATGCGAGACGCACAGGACCGTTCATTGTGGCGACACTTGGGGGAGGCCTATGTCCAACAGTGGACGTTTTTCGGCTGAAATGATGATGATGATGATGAATGGCCTCCTCCGTCGCCGACCTCGCTCATTAGGTTAGTATCGCCGGACATGGACCAAATGCCACAACCACTAATAACGCCACGAAAACCTACTCGTAGAAGCGGCCACAAAGGAAGCTGAAGCGCACGATAGCCACTTGTGGCTACTTTTTTTAACCCATACGTGCAGTCATTATGATATTGCCGAATGGGTTAAAAAAAATAGCTGATACAAAACGGACTGCACAATGGACTCTGACGGCGTTTTGTATCAGGGTTTAGTGGCTGGTCCGGGCCACAAGAAGTGAGCAGCGGCGATTTGTAGCGTGTGGTGTCCACTGGCGTAAATTTTTTGTTACGTCACAAAAAGAACTTTTTGTACAATTCGGAAAAATCTTCGAGACTCCATTCGAGAACTATTTAAATTAGTAAGTTGATACGGACCCCTAAGTCCGACTCGCGCTTGCCCAATTTTTTGTATCGTATTGTTTATTGCAAAGACTGACAATCTTCATGTACACTTCTATAGAAAAAGTCAGTTCTTTCGATAAACGAAACTAATTTTTCCTCCGCAAAATTTATTTATCTCTACATCAAGGTTAAATAATATAATTAAAACTCGCCAGAGTATATTTTTATCTCACACAACCTGTCATCAATTCCCGCCAGAGTTTAATTTAATTTTATATTTTCTTTCACACTTTCGATAGTTTTCGCAACAAACTGTTTACTCGCGATTCTAATATTGGATTATAGTTTTTGTGTCAATGTCAGCTGTGCAAATGTCATTGTCGCTTAGTTACTAGTCCGCCAGTGCCAGCCCGGTCAAGATCTGTCGAGCTACAGAGCTCGAAAACACTATAACAATTCATAATATTAATATGACATATCTTTATTATCAGGTAACTAAGACACTTAAGAAAAAATATTAAACAAACCTCCGATCCGATTGTTTTTTTGACTTTTCTTTCTAAACCGTACAAAATAATAAACTAACATAATCTAGCTATTAAAAAACATGAAAACTACCGAATCTATTAACCGAGTACATTTGGTCAACGACGTATACCACCGAATCCTGTCTCGAAAGCACCTATACACGATACCCTTTGGCCAAAATTACTCCTTAATACCTATAACGACGACCTAGTCGTCTTTCCCTTTAGTCTATTATGTAGACTAACATAATAGTAGGTTTTTAGAGTACCTCAATCGGAAAAAACTGGCCAAGTGCGCGTCGGACTCGCCCATGAAGGGTTCCGTAGCAGCAACTAGCATAATATAAAAGTTCTTGTAACTTTGATCGATGTTTTAATAATAGTGTATTCTTTTTAGATTTATGACGTATTAAAAAAAACTACTTACTAGATCTCGTTCAAACCAATTTTCGTTGGCGGTTTGCATGGTAATGTACATCATATATATTTTTTACACCCCCAAAATTTATTGATTTTTTTGAAAATTTTAATGCGGTTTACAGAATACATCTACTCACTAATTTTCGGAAAAAGTGGCTGTGACATACGGACGAACAGACAGACAGACAGACAGACATGACGAATCTATAAGGGTTCCGTTTTTTGCCACTTGGCTACGGAACCCTAAAAATGGAATCATAAAACTAGGACTACCGACGCACACGAGTTAGCTGTACAAGTCTAGTTTCTTTATAAAATATATGGAGACCGACGTGCCCAGATTGGCGTGTGTGACACATGTGTTAACAGTTTGTACGTTTATAGGCACACATTATCATCAGTATATCCATCTGTAAATACCTCTCATCTCAGCAAGACATTGCTAGAACTTGCAAATGTATTCACATCGCATATGGTATGGTCACTAGAATGCCTTACCGCACGAAATCGCATCGCAGCAATTCGGATCATAGTGGTCTGCGAAGGGATGTCACATCACTTCGCGTCGCAGTTTTGTGTGGGAGCCCTTAGTGTGATTAAAACGTTTTTGACTGGCTTGTTGGTCTAGTGATTAGTGGCCCTGACTGCTACGCCGGAGGTCGTGGGTTTGATTCCTACCCAGGACAAATGTTTGTGTGATGAGCACGATCATTTGTTACGTGTCTGGGTGTAATTTATCTATAATATGTATGTATTTAGAAATATAAAAGCATGTTCATTCTAAATTCATTTTTTAAAGAATTATCCAAACGCTTAGTTGACTCTTCGCGTGACCGAAGGGCTGGCTTCTACCTCGGTCAGAGATTAAGCATTGCCATGCAACGTAGCATTACCGCCAGCCTTTTGGGCACACTTCCAGTCGACAGCGATGTGTATATATGTTAGTGTTTATATTATTTCTAATTAGTTAAATGTATATTATATAATTTAATTGGTTAAATAAAGTATGTTCATCAGTTGTCTAGTAGCACAAGCTCTGCTTAACTTGAGTCTAGACGGCGTTGTGTGATAGTTGTGAAATATTATTATAATTATTATAAGTTTGTTTTTGCCGCATTCGACAAGCTTTATAAAAGCAGCATCTATGACTCAGTTTTTCGTGGAAACAAATATTTGGGAACTAACTGTTTATGACTATATTCCGATAGGATCCAATCCAATGTAACCGGTATTTTTATTTTCTGTTTCCAAATATAGCTGTATATTTACTGTTATTGTCTGAATACGTTATGCATAGAATTTTTGTATGAAACAATGAAAACACATTTTTCCTGATCTGGAAATTCTTATATAAATGTTCTGCCAACTTGGCGGAAAATATAATCGTTTTTTTTTTTGTCGTCATTGTCAAATCCTACGTGCCATAGTGGTAGACCAAGACAAAAGTAAAGATCTGAATTTATTGACTTTTACCAGAGGTACTGACCCTCAATGGCAGAGGTTGGACAGATCTGGCGAGGTTGGAAGGCCTCCAACAAGGTGGCCGATGACCTGGTCAGGGTCGCGGGAATCCGATGGATGCGTGACGCACAGAACCGGTCGTTATGGCGACGCTTGGGGGAGGTGGACGTCTTTCGGCTGATGTGATGATGATGTACGAATCTGGAATGGGAAGCTGTTATTCAACAGTGGGACATAATGGACTAATTTGGTCGTCATTAAAAAGATTTCATTGGAATCCTTAAATTTATAATCACTACCTACCGTATGTCAAGAATCAATGATCTCTCTCCAAAATTTTAATAATCCATACTAAATATTATAAATGTAAAAAAATATCTGTCTGTTTGTTACACTTTCACGGGTAAACTATTGAACTGTTTTTGATGGGATTTTGTCCTTCCTAGGGGTGAACACCAAGCTTTCGAAATAAAGCTCCATAGAAGGACAAAGGTGACTTTTTATCTGCTTTCAACTTCGACTTTACGCTCCCAATAACCGACATTCACGCGAACAAAGTCGCTAGCATAAGCTAGTTTTTAATAAATTTTCTTCTTTGTTAGTTTTCATTCAACTTCCTTGGATAGTAAGGAAAATAGAAAAAAATAGTCTATTCGTTAAAAATGCATTCTACAAACCATCTTTCAAATGAATATTTTCGTAACTAACGTACCATAACTTAAGCAAGAAGGCTCTTTTTCTTTTTAAAAAGAAAACTGTTACATCGTGGCTTAAATAAACAATGTTTTACTTAGCTCTTCAGTCGTTTGTATTCAGACTTTGTAACCTCTTGTCCTACGTAAAGCCTTCAAAAGAATAAGAAATAGGCAAGAACAGGAAATTCTAAAATAAGAACTGTGACCAAAAATTCTCTAAGGATTTCCCATTTTTTTTCACTATTGTTTCGATGAATTGACATCAATAAATTGATCGACATTTATATTCTAAATATAATAATTTATAATATTCCGCAACTATCACACAACGCCGTCTAGTCCCAAGCTAAGCAGAGCTTGTGTTATGAGTACTAGACAACTGATAAACATACTTATATATTTCTAAATACATACATATTATAGATAAATTACACCCAGACACAGAACAAATGATCGTGCTCATCACACAAACATTTGTCCTGGGTGGGAATCAAACCCACGACCTCCGGCATAGCAGTCAGGGTCACTAACCACTAGACCAACAGGCCTGTCAAGAACAATACGAACGCAATTTTTTAAAATACATTTTGAAGTGCTCCGCACGGATGATATAAATCTTTGAAACTTTTGGCTTCCTTCATTATACTCGTAATTTAAGCACTTAAACTTTCAGTTTGAAGCACTGTATCTTTCCAGAAAACTGCATGATAATCCGTTTAGTACTTTTTCGAGTTTGTCGCAAACATACAGACAGACCAACGCGATTGGAGCTTTTGTTTTAATATGTAAGGATTAATAACTCTTTATAACACCTTATTTTTTACAAGCTTGAAAAAAGAAACGCTCGAAAGTACGAGTATATTTTCTTCTTGGTAATTCCATCGAACTTACGACAAGGCACGACTCTCGTAACGGAGAAAAAATACGAAAGATATGTGAAACTCAACAACAAAAGGAATTCCAAAAATACTGTAGCGGAACAAAATGTATATAAATACGTAATGTTTATGAGATTATACCGCGTATAAGTGATAATATTCGTGAGAACGTAGGTACTTGACAATAAAAACCAGCGCCTCTAAGCCGGGGGAATATGGCACACAGATGCCATGAATGTATGAAATTAAAGAGGTGAAAACTGCGCGAATTAATATATCAATATTTTTGACAGTGAACCATTTCAGGTGGAAGCTATTTCACAACTTCATACAACGGCATCAATCCAAAACTAAGCAGAGCTAAAGTGAATAGGCTCTTAATAAACTAGTGCGCCTCACCATCAAGGATTGCTTCACTGCTTACCATCAGATGGGATCGCAGTCAAGCACTAGTTTATGTCAGATAAAAAAAGCTTTTACTATGAGAACTAGACAACTAATAGACTTACTAATATATTTTTAAATAAATACATTTGTAGATAATCTACACTCAAACTCAGAACAAATGCTCGTGCTCATCACACAAACATTTATCTTGGTTTTTTTTTAGTGGGAAATCATTCAATGACTTCTCCCATTCTAGGACGGAGTAGGAAGGCGTGTCAGACATTTAATAACTAAAACCCACTCCTGTGTCTTCTTTGTTTTCGTTCCAAAATCCCCGGGGTTCTCTTTTGCACAACACAGCCACAGTAGGCTTCGACTCTGCTGGATTGCCATAGACGACTCGGGCTTTACATTTGTTTTGGATAGGAATCGAATCCACGACCTTCGACATAGCAGTCAGGGCCACTAACCACTAGACCAACAGGCCAGTCAATTGTATAAATACTATCGAATTTCCTCATGCCAATTCATTTATGTGAGTTATGCAATTATTAACGTGCATCCGCAGTTCTGTAAAGGCATTTAAAATATTATTTTCATTTTATTTCGTGGAAATGATAAACAATTTTGCTATCAATTAGTTTTTCCCGTAGCCAGTGCAGTCATTAAATTTCCTAGAGATCGGATGTAATTAAAATATTTCAATGCAGGCAAAATGTGAATGACCCGGACATCGTGTATGAAATGAAACCATATACATACGTATAATATATTTTATTGAACACAACACAAAGAGAAAAATATAAACATTTTCCAATTTTCCTTTTTTGGTTTCAGAGCTTATAATTTATTTATTTTATTCTTTATGCACAAAAGGGTACAAATGCGGACTTAATGCCTTTAGGCATTTCCTACCAGTTAGCCTTTGGGTGATGCAGAGACATATTGTGGTAGGTGCAATATTAACCATTACATATTATAAAAAAAATCATACAAATACATAAATACAAATACATTTACTTAAACTACAACGAAGAAGTCGACGATGGAACACGCTTGCCTAGAAGCAATCTAAAATTAACAGCTAAAGGGCAGGGTCCATAGTCCCAATCATCAAATGACTGCTCTCCCTCTAGACTAGAGTGGGCCCTCCCACTCTAGTCAGATTTTAACTGACTAAATCCACTCCTTATGTTCCTTCTTTGCATTGCGTTCCAGGCCCCCGGTATTCCTTTTTGGATTACCCATGGTCCTAATAGGCTTCGGCCCTGCTGGGCCCCTACTGGATTGCTGACATCCCTCGCGCGTGGAACACTACGCGCTATCGACGACTTGGGCTCAGTCCGGGCGAATACCGGACAGCCGGACGGTGAGCTATCCATTGCTTGTCGTCCACAAGCCCGCGCCTACGGTGGTTGGGACGTGAGGACGTCCATTTCCTCACGCGTGCAGCCGCCATGAACATGCACATCTATCAAAACTAAACGAAATAAAAAGACACGACGTAACGTAGAAATGACGTCAGAAAATATACAGTTAACATCTGTACATTACAAAGATTCGTATTGCGTATGTGAAGCCAAATAACCGAAGCCATACAGCGCCTTAATATCCACCATATTACATTCCAGCATGGCGGCCATTCCAATGATATTTCAGGGAGACGAATCCAATGATATTTATTCGAATAGTCACAGTTTATTTGTGAGGTTATTTTATATTGTTGGTAGACAAAAAGTTTGAGCTGCTGAATTGTTCGGAAAAGTACCGTGATCCTTAGAACGCAAAAGGGTAACTGAAAGTGCTACTGGTTTTTTGCCAGAGAAAGTGAAGAAAACTCAGAGTGCACTACTTCAGTATTCTGTGATGCTATCTTTAGCTTGAAAACATTTGTCTTCACGGTAAATTTCTGAAAGGGAATCTATGGTCTTAGGAAGTGACTGAAGTAACACAAGTGAGTCTTAGTTAGTGAAAGCCTGACACTCCTTTTAAGTCCATCCAGAGCGAGAAAAATTACGTGATGATTTTCCACCCTCAAAAGTGGTAAAAGGACGCTATGTCTATTATAGTCCAAGATCCCAGGGCCGCCAGACGTCACGTATTTTCTCACGAACGAAATGTGGACGATTGAGTACGGTTAGTATGTATTAAGAACGCATGCCTATCTGCGAGCTTGCTTAGGCGGCCAATTTTCAGGTATCAGGCAATTAAGGTACATAAAAACAGTACTTACTTCACGTAAATTCTCTAAGCTTATTTTTACGTATATTTTAGGCAATATCTATAAAATCAAGTCGCCAATACTCCCAGACACATTCCGTGGGCCATATTGCTTTACATACGCTTTAAAGCTCCCAAAATAATGACATAACTTCACGTAAATTCTAATGCTTGAAAACGATTAGTGGGTAGCCATGTCGACGCGCCTGAGTCGGCCGCTCGTTCTACAATGTAGCGTTTGTTTATCAAAGGATGTCGCGTTAAACGTTGTAGGAATTCATTCTATCATTTTGAACGATGTGAACTTGGCTACGAATTTTCTATTCGTTTGTTCCGACCACGTGAATTAACGTTGAGATGATGTCATTCCCATACATTTAATTACTTTTCGACTAGCGTTAACGATTGCAGATTATCAACTTGGCTAGGGGTGCTGGTTCTGGAACGCGAATAAAAATCTAACACACTTTCTCACTCGACCTTAGAGTGGATGAAGTTATTAAATGATACTGATAGCATAGCATGGCATTGCATAATCAGCCTTTAAATATTCCCACTGCTGGGACTCAGGCCTCCTCTCTACGAGAGGCCGTAATCCACCACACGGACCCAGTGCGAAGAAAAAACGTTATATATTGTATTGTTTTTTTGGATATTTACTATTATTATTATTTTTATACATTTATTTATCTCAGGATCATGAGGTCCTGGACCTTTGGAAGGCATACGAGGAGCCGAAACCAACTCGCAGAGGCCCTTTTAGCTGCTTCTAATGGAACGTGGTACCAACCGGCGATTATCCCTGTATGCGCTATGCTAGTGCATCCAAGGACAACCCCCGGTTGAAGGGAAACTATTGCAACATGTGAAAAACTAATATAATGCTATTGTTTTTGGAGTCTTAAGTGGACTGGTTACCAGGAACTATGTTGAGACTATGGCCCCTGCCTAAACAATGTTTTTAATTTCCATCGATAAAAAGGCAATTTATTATTATTATTATTATATAGCTTTATTGCACATCTTAACTTACTAAAGGACAATAATTAACAAAAATAAGTGTACAATAGGCGGTCTTATTGCACAGGGCAATTTCTACCAGACAACCTTTGGATGGACTGAAACGAAAGGAACAAGATTTCGGGCTGAAAGTGTACAACAACTTATATAATCAATGTAAAAATAAATAAAAAAACAATACATAAATGAAAAAAAAAAGCCACGGCGCTGGAACATGCTTGACTCTCACAGCCCGAATAGGTGCATGTGTGTCATATAACTGAAGCAGGGTAGAAGTTAAGATTTCAACTTGTTCGTCAACTGACGAGGATGAAATCAAAGGCGTCCAGTCAATGCTGCTAGCATCATCCTCTCGAAGACGATCAATGTTCATCCCATCAAAATTTCAAAGCAGAAGAGTTTTGGACTTATGCTTGGGTGGTCGGATTTTATAAGAAATGAAAATTAGGTCATGATAGGAAAAAGCGTCAGCTGAACATTGACCATGTTTAGCGATGTGATCGAGAGAAGAGACAAAAATAAGATCGAGAAGTGAAGGAATAGAGTTAGGAAAATAGTGAGTAGCACCATGATCAAGAATGGAAAGATTAGTAGATTCAATAATGTGACGAAGAGAAGTTGAACGGGAATCTTTTTTGAGGAGACATGTATTAAAATCGCCCATTATAATGCTTTGACTGTAAGGAATTAAAGCTTCTAAAATGCATTCGAAAGAACAGAAAAAAAATATCCGAAGAGAAGGGCAGTAGTAGACCCCAAGAAGAATTTAGTATGGTTAAGTTCAACTTCCAGGAATAAATGTTCACCGGCATTCGGCGGGGGCGGCTGTGCGGACATGCTAACAATTGAAAAAGGAATATAATTACGAATATAAATAGCCACCCCACCACCACCACCGACAGCGCGGTCATTCCTGATGAGTTGAAAACTTGAAAGAGAGTAAGCTGAAGAGGGAAGACAGGGCTTTAGCCATGACTCTGAAACAAGTATTGCGTGGACATTCTTACAGTCAAAACTAGCCAGCATATCGAGGAAATGAGCCGGAATACTCTGGGCATGTGGACTACATTAAAGTTCCCAAAGACATCGGAAAATAATGAAACCAGAGCGTCGGCTAAACAAAGCTTTCATCATCACTTTTTAACAAATAAAAACTATCAGTATCACTACCACAGCCAGGGCTGGGCATTAATATATAAATAAATAAAAAATAAAACACTAAAAATACGCAATTGACTACGCAACTAAAGTTAAAGTCCACCTGCCAATTGTGCTTTACATAAAATTAAAAATTAAAATAACAAACAATTATTTTAATAGATTTTGTAGTCCAGGTACATACAAGAAGTGAACAAAATACAAATTAAGACCGTGCAATGGAGCGAAATTAAAATGACGTTAACGTGAAGTGACAGTGATATTATTCGTAACATTGAGTTGACATATACACGTTAACAGAAACAATAAAAGTAGAAAAGATACGGTACTCAAATAGACTTATATAAAAAATAGGAAGGTGTGAAGTATTAAAAATAAAAATATACCTAATGCAACCTACAAAATAAGGAAACACAGTACCTGGACCAATGAAATTAAAACCAATGAGGACATCATTTCCTGGCTACAGCGCGTTTGGCTTTAGTAACAGCGACTTTTCCCACGGCGACTGACTGGACGATGCCGGCCTCCGACTGTCCTGAGACCTGTTCCGACTGGGCGGCTATCTGCTCCGGTTGCTTCGCGATCTTATTGAGGTCGGCTAAGGAAGTCACTCGATGCCGCGTTCCTTTTGGATCAAGGACGAACACAGTACCTTGAGTAGCCCAGCACTGCGTCACCCCGAATCTGTCCCGCGCCGCCATGAAGACGTTGTGCCTGGCTTTTGTGAGGAACTCTGATATTGCGATAGTTCCTCTCAAAAGCCAAGCACAACATCTACATTTACTATGTTTTTTCTCATGCTGTTTCTACATATTATAGTTTATACAGTATTCTATATTTACAAATACAGGACTCATGTACCAGTACACACACTACACGCCATTTCCGAGCTAGTGATGCACTCAGACGGGAATGTAGCCGATTCGTTTTGTCTAATCTAGTTTTTTCTCTCTCTCGCTCAGCCAAACAGCGAGAGTCGTGGAACTAGGAAAAAGCAAATTAATCGTAGTGTCGTTTGGATTGTATTGGCGGTTTGTTTTTACAGAGGTGCGGTTTTTATTGCAACAAAGATTGATGAAAGATTTGTACCAGTTTTCATCTTCTACACTAAAATTTTAAAGAGGTAATGTTTGTATTTTTTTACATTAATTTTGTATCATCCTGCAAGCTAAAACTCCATAATAGATGAGTCTGTCTAATAAGTTAAACGACTTGGGTAATTATTAGCGATTTAATGAAATCTGATGTAGTCAACACGGGTTCAATAATCAAGGTTGATTAAGAGATAGAGATCATTGTTAGCTAACAGAAGAACCTTAAAAAAAGTATCGAATATACGTATTTTTTAAATGATTAAAATTATTATTCAAAATTCCCGAGTCGGTTGACTTATTAGACAGACTATACCCATGTATTGTTTGATAAATAAAATTACCATTAAGTCTGAAAGTTATGGTCCGATTGCTTAAATTTTTTTACCGATAGAAAGCTGCTTTATTCTTGAGTGGCATAGGCTATTATATTTTATGTACGCGGGCGAAGCCACGGGCAAAAGCTATTTTTTTTTATAAATCGATTTAATGCAATTAAAAATGTAAAAATAAGGCAAATGCTCCAGAGCGGCCTGTAGGTTTATTGGAAAAAAAATGCCGTAGCCCTGGATCGCTAAGGGACACGTGAAAGAAACAGATATGAGTCATTATAATTCTGACACTCCCTTTTGTCGTAGAGTGGAAGGTCATATAAATTTAATGACTTCCCACGTAAAAAAAAATATACATATGAAGGTTGCCTATATTGTACCAATTAACGAACTTTGCACAGTATCACAAAAACTATATAACTTAAGAGGATCAAATCCAAAATGGCAGCGATTGCGTCACGTTAATAGTACTGCTTTTTAGTGTCGCCAATTCAAAACCAAATATTATGGTTTAATAGATTTTGCAGTGGTACAATTTACGAGGCGGTCCAATTTAGGCAATTAGACCCTATATTTGTGGTGCATTTCTACTACCTATAGACAATATCTCCTTTTGAACTCTCTTACTTGCGAGTAAATAAGTTATAAAACCTACCTACCTTTTTTTAACTGATATTAACTAGTGCTTGATGCAATCGTTGCAGTAATGCAATCATTGATGGTGACCCACACTAGTTTATTAAAAGAATATTGACTCAAGCCTTGAAGACACCTAAATCATAATCGGACGGGAAGAGACCAGCAGGCAATTGTTCCAGTCCTTCGATGTACGAGGTATAAACGACGAGTACCTATGTTTACAGTAGATATAGGTAGTATGCTTGTGTTGGGTGTGGTTTAACGTAAGATAGCTTTAAACTAGGATCAAGTCACGACCCACTTGCAACACGGCAACGATGCTACGTCCCTTTTAATAGAAATTGTTCTACAAATGTCTCCGGAAACCATAACCGGATTGTATAACCAATTTTAACTCCACCAAACCCAAATTTTATCACGAAATATGACAGAAATAGACAGAGCAGCCATATATGTGGTGCGTAACGATTTCAGTATCGGGACATTATTGGTCGCCCTGGTCAATAAATATGCTATTATAAGCAGATGCGAGCTCCCGACTATATTTAGATGTTCGCTGCATCCAGCGGATGAGTGATCGATTTTAAAGCGCTGAATGATATCACTGTGTTCAAAATAATAAAGAATATCGTTGCTGACTAGCTCTGGTTTTGTTTCACAACGTCAGTCTCCAAGAAGTGTTTGTTTTTTTTTTTTACAAAGTAATTGTGGTCGTGTGTTCATCTCAGCCAGGCACATTGCTTTGTGTAATTTATTTCATCACCACTGCTCTCAAAACGGTGAAGAAAACCATCTATGTACAAGTACATGTGGAATGCAATAAAGTATTGAGTATTTTAAGTATCGTGAGAAAACGTTGTGTTCGAGAGCAAAAAAATCGAAGACCATCGACCTCTACCAACCAGAACTGGGCCCACGTGGTATATTAGGGCCTGTTCCCATTCCTAGAGAGGAGCCCTGAGTCCCAGCATTGTCAACATTAAAAGGCTTAATAAGCTATTTTTCACGGGGAATATTTTCCAAAGAGTTTTGGGACTGTTTTCATCGTGCGGACGGTAAGAGAAAGGAATTTCCTGCCGGAGTTCATGTTTTCTAATTACTTTACCTAGGATTTCAAATCAAGGCTGAATACTGTTCTATAACAGTCTTTCGCTACTGGACTGCCACTTATTGCCATTATTCTCGCATTCATCGCTCGATTGCGATGGATGCAAGATACACAGGACCGTTCGCTGTGGCAACACTTGGGGGAGGCCTTTGTCTATTATTGGACGACCTTCGGCTTAAATGATGATGATGATTACTAGTTAACTGGATCCTCACTATTAACTATTATTATATCAACACACATGACAATCTAGTGTAGTCTATAATTTCCATGATTATCGTCGCTCAAATGCCTGTCATGAAATTCTAGAAACTTGCAAATAATAGAGATGCTTCTACGCTGTAGGAACATGTTGAAACAATGTGCTAAATTGTGCTACATTGTGTAGATACAGTTGTAAATTATGTATTTAATTACTAATACTCACTGAGAGCTTCATACTCCTTCAGATTGCACTGCGTTTTGCTCGCTGATAACTGAATATTTTAAACTAATAACCTATTACTTACTAGGTATATTACGAGACTATTTTATAAAGATTACCTGGCCTTAGACAGCAAAGGACAACTATAGGAAACAGGATGGTTTTATTCAATTAAATCTCCAGATAAATTAGGGGACAAAATGTCCCCCAACATGACACGCAACGCTCAACGCAACGTTGAGCGTTGCGTGTCAACTGTAACGTTGCCCAGTGTCCCGTAACTTGCCGCCCAATAATTTATGATTCCTTGTCGCCATGCGGGACATGTGGTTAGACAATTTGGCTGCGTTGCGCGTCATATAGTTCAGGTAAAGAAAGAACGTTGGTGTGATTTGAGTCAGTTCCGCCCTAGAGCTGGAAATGTCATTGGATGATTTCCCACATTTTTTTTTTTGTTAGCTTGTTCTATCCCACTTCTGGGCAAAGGCCTCGGGATCCTTCCATGCATCTTCCATCATTTTATTTCCGACATTACTTAAAAAAAAACTATTCTTCTGCATATCGTGTGCAATCTAAATTGTGACAACGCAGATCTTAGCCAAGTGTTGTACTGAAATAATAAAACATAAGACAAACCCGTAAAATTGAGTTTTAGTACAGGAATTAAAACAACTTTGTTGCAAGAGAACTCAAATTTCCGCTCCATTTTATATGGGAGTAAAGCGAACGGGTTTCCTCGGACATTGCAACATGGACACTTAATTCTTCTGAAGTTATTGTTATGGCTGTGACAGAGGAGGAGGTTTGTATTACATGTTTCGTGTTTTATGTATTTCTTACTTCGTTATTCCTAATAATAGTGACCTCTATCGTTTTATGAAGGTAGTAAAGTGAGAAAAAGAGGTCGACTTTCTGTCTTACTAAATGCAACTGATTACCAGTATTTTACAAGGAGTGACTGCTTTGAGTGGCAATGGGCAGGGCACATTGCTCGCAGAACAGATGGCCGTTGGGACCTAAAGGTTCTGGAGTGGCGATCGCGTACCGGAAAATGCAGCATTGGAAGGCCTCCTACAAGGTGGACCGATGACCTGGTGAAGGTTACGGGAATCCGATGGATGCGGGACGCACAGGATCGTTCATTGTGGCGACACTTGGGGTAGGCCTATGTCCAATAGTAGACGTCTATCGGCTGAAATGATGATGATGATGACTGCCTATGTTACCTCCATAACCCAGTAACTGGGTATTTGTATATTTATTTAACTACTTAAAAACACACAAAAAAAAAAAAAACAAAAAAAACCGGCCAAGAGCGTGTCGGGCCACGCTCAGTGTAGGGTCCCGTCCGTCACAATAAGTGTACCCACTTATGAGTTTAAAAAAATGTTTGCATATACGATTATACTACAAAGTTAGTCCAGAAATTATTTTGTAGAACCTTTTTGTCTTTTTGTACAAAAACTGTTCTTTCCATCAAGTTCAAAATGATTTTCCTAGAAAGTCCTCATAAAGTTCTACTTTTCAGATTTTTTTCATATTTTCTAAACTTATGGTTCAAAAGTTAGAGGGGGGACACACATTGTTTTTTACTTTTGGAGCGATTATTTCCGAAATTATTGACGTTATCAAAAAATGATTTTAGTAAACCCCTATTCATTTTTAAATACCTATCCAACGATATATCACACGTTAGGGTTGAAATTAAAAAAAAAATTACTTCCCACTTTACATATAGGGGGGCTATCCTAATAAAACATTTTTTTCCAATTTTTATTTTACCACTTTGTCGGCGTGATTGATATACATATTGGTACCAAATTTCAGCTTTCTAGTGCTAACGGTCACAGAGATTAAGCGAGGACGGACAGACAGACAGACAGACAGACGGACAGACAGACATGGCGAAACTATAAGGGTTCCTAGTTGACTACGGAACCCTAAAAACTGGGCAAGTGCAAGTCGGACTCGCGCCGTGAGGGTTCCATACTTGTGTAATCAGTTCAATTTCCAAATGGAGTCTCGAAGATTTTCCGAAACGCCACTTAGAAGTTTTAATTTTTTCACAGCTTCAAAAGACCGCAGACTTGAGTGGTTATGGTTTTAATTTCAACTCGATACCTACCTCCACGCGCTCCCGAGATAAAGGATCTTAACAGACAGACAGGCACACAGACAACAGAGTGATATTATAAGGGTTCCGATTTTTTTTCTTTTGAGGTACGGGACTCTGAATAAACAATACGTACTGCTTGTTTCCTAAGAAACTTCTTCCAGCAGACCTGCAAAAAGAGAGATTAAAAGAAATGTAAACAATTGTGTGCAGGAAGCAAAAGTATTATTAATATTAGGATAAATTTCATTATTGTAGAAGCAAGAGACATAATATTACATTAGATTAATATTTTACACATTCATTTTAATGTGTCTCTAAACTATCAAATAGAAAGGTTTTCTGGCTTCTAACTGGTATTGACTGTCAAAGATATTCACTGGTATTGACTGTCAAAGATATTCAAATGACAGCTTTTTTTTGGTGGGTAAAACATCTAATGACATCGGGGCCGAGTCTTTCTTTCCCTTGGCCCCAGTAGGCTTCAACCCTGCTGGGCCCCTACTAATTGCTGACAACTTCGACACTAACTCCACCAAGAGAGGGAAGACTTATTTAATGATAGAATTGAAAAAAAAATACCTTAATTTTTCGGTTTTAACTTACTTTTACTCGTAGCTTAGCATTAAGTATTACCTAGTACATAAATACCTATCTTAAGTGAAGTGAAACTTGTATCATAATCAAGATAGTTGGCCAAACTATTTCATCTCGTGTCAGCAACTATGCCACCTTCATAACTTGGAGTAAGATCAAGTTGAACATGAACGTGCGAACAAGGGTCGTTAACTTTGGCATGACGCTGTTTGTTGTCTATGACATGACAATGTTTGTGACCTATGACATGACAATGTTTGTTACCAATAACATCGCTAGCATCGCTCTACTCGCGCAGTATATCTATATATATATATACACCGTTAAATTTTAACCGTTTTAATCCCGTGGAGGGTCGATCCGGTGCATGAAACTATCGATTTATAAAGATAAAATTAAAAAATAAAGTACCTTTTCTTCAAAACTCGTATTAATTTACGCATGTACGAAATTAATTTCTTTAAGAAAACATCTGCTGAGCGAGTTCAATAACCTATAAGTAGTAGTCGGCGTTGCGTACAAACTACCTACAGGCCATTGAACTCGCTCAGCTGATGTTTTCTTAAAGAAATTAATTTTGTACATGCGTAAATTAATACGAGTTTTGAAAAAAGGTACTTTATTTTTAATTTTATCCACCACACAATTTTAATCGTTTTGATCCCGTGGAGGGTCGATCGGGTACATGAAACACTATCGATGTGTAAAGATAAAATTAAAAAATAAATACCTTTTTTTCAAAACTCGTATTAATTTACGCATGTACGAAATTAATTTCTTTAAGAAAACGTCAGCTGAGCGAGTCCAATGACTTGTAGGTAGTAGTCGGCATTGCGAAAATCGACAGGCCTGTTGGTCTAGTGGTTAGTGACCCTGACTGCTATGTCGGAGGTTGTGGGTTCGATTCCCACCCAAGACAAATGTTTGTGTGATGAGCACGATCATTTGTTCTGTGTCTGGGTGTAATTTATAGTGTCCGACCGAAGCTTCGGCTTCGGCTTCGGCTTCGGCCACCTTCGGCCAAAAAAGCACCTTCGGCCAAATCTTCGGCTTCGGCCAAAAATTTGCCGAAGGTTTGGCCGTAGCCGAAGGTTTGCTAGTTGTCAAAATTTGAAATTTACTGAACGATGCTAGAGCGAGACGGAGAGTGTGCAGAGCAGCAGAGTTTCGCCGCGCCGCCGCACCGGACCAAACGAATCGCAGTTAGTAAACTAAACGAGTCAAAACAAGTTTGAGAGCGCGTCTTAAAATTCTAATAAGTGTTTTGTTTTTAAATATTTCATATTTGTTATTACAAATTATTTTATTTATTACTGTGAGTAGTACCTGTGGTGATACGTTCATTATTGTGAGGCACTCTAAGAACCAAAAAACCGTAAGTATTGTCTGGTTTAAAATATTTTATGTTATCTAACGTTAGGTAGGAAACTAAATGGAAACAATGTTGGTATGTTTTTTATGCAATTTTTAGATAAAAAGACATGTGAAGGTTGTTTACTTTTAGTTAACTACCTAAACCGATAGGATATAGGCGCATCCGCGTTGCAGAGTCCTACTGCGAGTACGGGGCGGTCGGCTCGGCTCGGTAGGTACTTGTGCATTTATATAGAATATTTTCTTTCAGGTACACAATGACATCTTTAGAGCTGAATCCTATCTGGCAATATTTTATAAAGGCTACTGATAAAGCTTTATGTAAACAGTGCAATAAATCATTGTCTCTTGGTAGTGCTTTACCAAAAAAGCAGAGTACCACTAATATTAAAAATCATTTGATGAAAATGCATAAAATTACTGATTATTTGATTATTTTTGTTAAAATTACTTTAAGTAAATAAATATTTAATTAACATTGTATATTTGAAACTTTTAGACAATATTTTATTACCTACTTGTATATGTTGGTCACTCGGCTCGTTATTGGGCTAAATCTCTAAAGCTCTCACAATATGTATCTAGTATATTCTGAGATCAAAGTAACTATCGCATTTCTCAAGGTCAATGACACCTTCGGCTTCGGCTTCGGCCGAAGGTTTTGGTGAATACCGATTAATCGGCTTCGGCTTCGGCTTCGGCCAGAATTGCACCTTCGGTCGGACACTAGTAATTTATCTATAATATGTATGTATTTAGAAATATATAAGTATGTTTATCAGTTGTCTAGTACTCATAACACAAGCTCTGCTTGAGACTAGACGGTGTTGTGTGATAGTTATGGAATATTATATTAGGTATATTGTGGAATATTTTTTTTTATTTTTGTTTTTATTTTTTGTAGAGCGATAAGGCCGCCAATTGTGTGTTTTTTTATTATATGGTTTTGTTTTTGTTAATGTATAATCTTGATGTGCAATAAAGTATATATAAATAAATAAATATTATATTCAAACGTTTGAGCATGACAGAGGAACAAACATGTGTTGTCTACACACGTATACTCACCTTCATAATATTAAATTAGTGCACATATTTAGACAAATCGTCAATTACAACAATTCCACGAACCAATGTGATCAATTTTGGAGGTTTCTCCGAAGACGACCTTTGATTGAAGCAAATTTTTGAAAATATAGGTATTTTTAGAAGTGGAGTCAACCTATTTCCAAGAACACTACCTAACACAAAAAAAATATCCTCTATCTAACTGAATAGAGCTAATTGTTTGTCAAACTACTGGCTAGCCAGAAAAAATATCAAAGATCTATGTATAGCAGCCAAGACCAACAGCTTGGCGTACTTTTAGAATCACAAAGACCCCTCTACATGAAAAAAGTCTGCAAAATATCGTTGTGAGAAAGAAAAAAGCCATATTTTATAACGCCACTCCGTCACATTTTCAGAATTAACAATAAAATTGACGAAGGTTCTTTTCAACACAAGCGAACATTACTAAGCGTTTTCAGTAACACGTATAACCTTTTAAAAGGCCTACAGTACATGCTTGTGATTCAATTACTTTTCATTGTTTTACAAACTGAATTACGTAGGGTTATCAAACTTTTTTTTTTAATCATATATACCAGTTCTTGACTGCGATCGAACCTTATAGTAAGCAGTGATGATGAGGCGCACTAGTTTATTAAGAGCCTATTCACTCTAGCCTAGAAGATACCTTAATTATAATCGGACGAGAAGGAACGGGAAATCATAATAGGACTGCTTGCCATCAGGTTTGATCGCAGTCAAGCACTAGTTTATGACAAATAAAAAAAAATCGGACGGGAAGATGCTGCAGGTAAATTGTTCCATTCCTTTGATGTACTCCGTATGAACGACAAGGCGAAACGCTTAGTCCGAACCGTATAAGCGTTAGTAACGTAAGGGTGGACACTCGCCGTACGTCGGGTTTTCCGATGGTAGAAAAATGGTAGTGGAACAAAGTCATGTAATACCCGCGCACTCTCCAAAATGCATTCTGTAAAATACCGAAAGGCTGACTACCAAACTGGCGGCTGGATCGGCAATACTTCATTTTGATAGAGCAAGGTCGGTGTGGGCGGCCATTTTAGAAAACTATTATTGTTTCCGCATAGATACTAAAAGTTATTTGTTAGTTTTATAGAACATTTTGATGGAAAGTTTTCAAATTCTATCAGCCATAACTAATGTCGGAGTCAAAAATGTATGATATTGGCATGGCCTACAAGAAGAATACGTCAAAAACGATCAATCATGAATAAAAGGAGAAACTTACTGACTGACATATCAAGACAGCCGAAACTATTGGGAGTAGGAACGTGAAATTTTGCATGAGGTTTCTTTCTATGTCGTAGGCGAGCAAGAGGATTAGATAAGAGAGGATTTTTCAAAATTCACCCCCCTAAGGGGATGAAACGCGGGATGAAAGTTTGTATGGAGAAATCTATTTTTATGCGGGCGAAGCCGCCGGCAGAAGCTAGTCGCAAATATTTTTGCTTCCCAGACACTAATAAACCAAAGTTTGCTGTAGTAGAGAGTTTATCATTGCACCTAACTTTAAGCTATTTTCAACTATAAGCACTCACTTACAAAGAAAATCATTGTATTATCATTCTTATAGTGTTCCCACTGTTGGGACTTAAAATTCCTCTCTAATACCTTGATCACACTTACTGAGTAAACGGGCGAGACAGTGCTCTCGGCCGAATACTCGGTACGTGTAAACAAAGCGCCGAGTGCTCGGCCGAGCGCCTATCTCTACGATTCGCTTACATCACTGTCTCGGCTGAACAATATTTTACTGTCCCGCCCTTTTACTCGGTACGTGTGATTATGGCTTAAGAGGGGGAGTTAGTCGGATTTCCAGACATCTCTTTGAGGTGTATGTAGAACAACTACTGACCAAAACTGACAAAGAGAAATCTACAGTCACAACTAAAATAGCTATTTTAGTTGTGACTGTAGATTTGTAAGGAAAAAAAATCCAATATTTCTCCGAAGTTAATACAGTAAGCGGTATTGAAAAAAAATCTTTTTTGTTCTAATACCTTCTGACACCGATCGGTTGGCCGGTGAAGCAGAAAAAGCCATCAGCGGTGCCACGCTATGGCGACAGGAAAAATACGGGTGAATTGAAAAAATATTTTCTCTTTTTTTTACTTTTTCTCGTCAAATTAACAGGCATTGAGAGGCTGATGATATTGCTAGAAGCGAGTTCGGAGAATTGAAAAATATTTGCAATATTCTAAATAGGTATGAATATCGTATTGTTAGTTACAGTGTTTCATGATTATTTTTAGTTGGTTGGTTGGTTACGTTGATATACTTGACGGCGTTGTGTATTTAAATTATTTTTCAAAAACATCAGAGATGGCGCTAGTAGTTTAGACTGGCGCTAGTGGTTTAGAGTGACGTATGTCACGTGACTGGCCACGAGACTCGGACGCAACATTGAGTGCTGGTGCGATGTACAATTACCGTCACGGATCGTGAGCGCTGGCTTCAAATTGCGCAGAAGTCAAATATTCGGTCTCTTTAGTGGTGCGAAGTGAGACGCGGGGGCGGGGAGAGTCAGTGATTGGCTCGAGCGCCAATGGTGTGTACATACGGTTGTACGAAATTTATTCAGTTGAAAATGGCTCTATTTATCTTCGTTTTTCCTGGAAAAACCAGTTTATTTTAATATTTTTTCACATTTTGTCTTGTGAAAATAACGCATAATTACGTAATAATAATAATACCCCCCGCGCGCAACGGGTTACAAATTTTATTTACTTCATATATTAGATGGAGAAATTCATTCATGCGCACATAATTAACTAGCAGGTTAATTAATCACATGTAGTTCAATAGATAGGCTGTCAAAATGAATCTCCTGATATGGCTTCATCCACCGACCAATCATTTTTCCAATTATCATCACAAAATGGCCACTGACAGGCTTCCCGCAAACGCCGAGGATATTATTTTACGAAGAGTGTATAAAGTATATTCAGTATGTCGTAGATGCATGTGTGTGTATAAGTATTGGCTCACCCCACGGCAACTACTAGAATAGCAATCACTAATATTAAAAAGAATAATGTTTATTGCTCATTGCTACAATAAATAAAGAATACCCTGAAACTATTGCATAGTTAATTATAAAATAATAATCCAATGTAATTTAAATTACCTAATTTAATTTTCATATTAACATTCAAATTTATGTAATTTTATTATATCTTTTGTCTGTATGTGTATGATCGTGTAACTGAAATGAGACTTTATGGTACTTGAAATAAATAGATAATAATAATTAATATATCTACAAACATTCGTACAGCGCACACTTGAAACCAACAAATACTCACCTACCCTCAAGTTACATGATTTACTTATCTATGTGTATTTTTTTATTTTCTTTACTATTGTTGTACTTTTAATTACTTATTACCTACTTTTTGTTATCTTGTTATTAAGATTTATTTGTAACACATTATAATGTACTATAAAGCATATTGTGTAAGATTTTATTGTTTATTTCCTTGGGGACTGGCACAGTATAAACTACTTAACACAGGTTATAGGTACCTATATCAGCCTAGCTAGGAATACAGCACCTCACACACCAATTTGTCGTAGTCTTTCTTTCAATTGTAGTAGTCTTTTTACACTGTAATTGATTATATGAATATTTATGTGGATCTCCCTTAAAAATTGTAAACTCTTTTAGGTATCTTGGGCATATTGTTAGCGATGGCCTAAGTGATCATCTCGACCTTAAGAGGCAAAGACGAAGCATTGCCTGTAAAAGTAACATGCTAGCAAGGCGTTTTGCGTACTGTTCAAAACAGGCAAAAGTCACTCTGTTTAAAGCATATTGTCAGGCGTTCTACACTGTCCAACTGTGATACAGGTACACGAAGAGTACGTACGAGACACACGTACGTAGAGTATTTACGAATCCTATGTCATGGGTTTAAACCCAGACGCTTTACTTTGACTAGATAGATTTAAAAAAAAATATACTTCAAACATTCAGCAGATAGACAGATAATATAGATATACTCTGTAATGTAAATCAATAATAAAATTACAGTAGGAACATAAAAGTAATAGGATGTCCCAATGGGCGGTCTTATCGCCCAAAGTGATTATTTACAGACATCCTTTTTTAACGGGAAAAAAACATCAACATATCCTAGAACCAAAAAATTGAAGTCCATTCCCACATTTAAAGAGTTGGCCTGAGTCCCAAAAGCCCAACAGTGGGAACATTATAGGGCTGATTAATTTATGCTCACATTGTTGATACCTCTACGGTCCGGACTTTCACTTCGTCGTTTATAACGCGTACAACGAAGGACTGGAACAATTTGCCTGAATAAGCTCCTAATAAACTAGTGCTCGCAGTCATGCACAACTTTATATCAATTCAAAAAAATAGCGGTGACAATCACGTTTTTTTAGATGGGAAATCATCTAATGACCTTTTCCGCCTTTGGGCGGAGCGCGAGGGTAAGACTTTTACTGAATAAAAACCACTGCTTCGACATCTCCTTGAGGCGCGCGTGGAACTGTACTTGGGCTCCCGCCGAAACTAACTCACGCCTGAACTGAGTGAAAAGATTTTACAATACCTTTTCTATTTTCTGGTGATTTTCGAGGCGTCTTCGTGTTCTGTGTTCTATGGTTGCACCCAATGCACTCCACACCCTCAATTTTGTGGCCAATTAAAATCATATGAATCAATTTTTTTGTATAAAAGTTGATTGAAAGCTTCGTGACTGATTCGCGTGTCAAATTATACATCGGTCGTTCGGTTTGATTCGGAATTGGTGTTACCGCTAATGTGTTTTTGAAAGGTAATATACAATCAATTTATTCTGGTCAGGTATTTAATTTAGCTATACATATAGCTACATATTATTTATGTTTGTTTTAACATAATAATATGTTTATTAAATGAATATAATGAGAGTTTATCCGTTACTTATTACAATAATAATCTCTAAAACTAATGTCCAAAACGGCTGAATAGATTTTGACGGGACTTTCACTGGTAGATAGCTGTTTTAAGGAGAAACTTAGGTTAATTTTCTACACTAATATTATAAAGAGGGAAAATTTGTATTTTTGTGTGTATGTTTGTAATGAATAAAATCAAAAACTACTGTGCCGATTTTCAAAATTTTTGTCACCATTTGGAAAGCTACATTCACCCTGAGTAACGTAGGCTATATTTATTGCCCGTGCGAAGCCGGGACGAGCCGCTAGTATTTAATAAAACCGGCCAAGTGCGAGTCGGACTCGCCCATGAAGGGTTCCGTAGCAGCAAGTAACATAATATAAAAGTTCTTGTAGTTCGTTGTAACTTTGATCGATGTTTTAATAAAAAAATATTTTTTTAGATTTATGACGTATTAAAAAAAAAAACTGTTTATTAGATCTCGTTCAAACCAATTTTCGTTGGTAGTTTGCATGGTAATGTACATCATATATTTTTTTTAGTTTTGTCATTCTCTTATTTTAGAAGTTACAGGGGGGACGACACACATTTTACTACTTTGGAAGTGTCTCTCGCGTAAACTATTCAATTTAGAAAAAAATGATATTAGAAACCTCAATATCATTTTTGAAGACCTATCCATAGATACCCCACACGTATTGGTTTGATGAAAAAAAAATTTTTGAGTTTCAGTTCTAAGTATGGGGACCCCCAAAATTGATTGCTTTTTTTCTATTTTTGTGTGAAAATCTTAATGCGGTTCACAGAATACATCTATTTACTAAGTTTCAACAGTGTAGCTCTTATAGTTACGGAAAAAAATGGCTGTGACATACGGACGGACAGACAGACAGACAGACAGACAGACAGACAGACAGACAGACAGACAGACATGACGAATCTATAAGGGTTCCGTTTTTTTGCCATTTGGCTACGGAACCCTAAAAAGGAATAAGGTACTGCGTAAAAACAAAATGTTTCTATTCAAGTCCACAAGAACTTCTAGTCTTGCGCTTTTAGATTAAATTAAGCTCTTCAACTAATATACTTAAGTCAAAGTCCAAAAGATTCCTTTGCAAAACGTATCAAAGAAACGAAGTAACCCTTAAAGTCACTGCTAAGTATCCTGACGGGTTAATCTTCTAAACTAGTTGCACTTTTTTGGGTCCAATGCACGTCTTAACCCTCTCGCTATCTTGTATCTTAGGGCTCGTTTACATGAGGGGAGTTTCTTGCCTTAGATGATAACTATCGAGTAGGCTTGTGGCAAATGTACAGTAATGTGATCACACTAATATTATAACTTTTCAAATTAGTATTATAGGTAGGTAGGTATATATAGGGAATAACATAAAGGTTTGCTTATTTTCGATATTTACAGACTTTATGAAGAACTTCTTATTTACGTTCTTGAAAAGCGAAAGTTTGTGAGTGTGTGTATGTTTGTTACTTTGTTACGTTCGAACGGCTGAACGGATTTCGATGAAACTTGATACACGGGTAGACCATGTCTTGAAATGGCGCATAGGATACTTTTATCTCGAGATTATGGAATATTTTTCTACTATAACGAGCGAAGCCGATGGCAGATTTAGAATGTTATAGTCGCACAGGTCGAACTTCAAGGTATTGGGCTGGGGGATTATTTGAAAGAGTTACAGTGGCCCTAGAATGTAAAGTAAAGAGCAACTGAAGGAACACAGATGGATTTTAGTCGTGCACTAGCTTCTGACGTTTTATAAGTGAAATAAAAATATTTGTTTTTTTTTTTAATCTGTCCCTTTCTCTCTCAAAACGTTTTTTGCTCTGATACCTGCCAATAGTTTCTAACCAAGTATCGTTTTTTTTTTTTAAATTACATACGATTGAAGAATTGAATTGAATTCTGCAAATAAAGAAACGTGAAGGTGCCTAGCACTCCAAGATGTCTCGATTCACTCCTGCATTCTTAGACTATTTAGGTATCTAAAAAGCCTCGGACCAAATAATTACCTACGAAACTTTTCTTGCTTACAACAATCTCGAAAACGACATTCTCGCTTTTCGATGAGCGAGAAAATGTCCTCATCTAAAAGAGTTTTTAGATCGTCTTAGCTCGGTACACTTTGTGAAAGCCAACTGCAAGCAGCGATCCTAATTTTACGAGAAATGGTAACATAAAAGTAAGTCCCCAACTCTCCTTTTCCGCTTTTAAAAGAAGCTGATATTAAAACCTAGTTCTTTTAGCATCAGAAAAGGGTACAGATGTATAAATGATACTTAAAAACTATGCGGAAGACTGAATAGATTTATAAAATTCTTTTGATGTTTTTTTTTTATATACATAGTTTGCTTGGGAAAGATATCTTTTACAAGTTTGAGTTGGAAAACTTGTTGGTTTATATAAATAAGCATACTTAAGCAGCCTTTTAATGTTCTCACTGCTGGGAATCAGGCCTCCTCTCTTTACGAGAGGGAATGGGCCGTAATACACCACGCGGGCCCAGTGCCAGTTGGTGAATGTCACATGTCTTTGAATATTTGGTTCTAGGACATGCCGTTTCCTCGCGATGTTTTCCTTCACCGTTTTGAGAGCAGTAGTGAAGAAATTTAAAAAGTAATGCGCCTGGCTGGGTTTGAACCCGCGACATACTACCCGTAAGTCGGGGCCGTTACCACTTGGCCACCACTGCTTTTGTCGGGTTACTTTATAGCAAATTATAACTTCGTTTACAATTTTGTTAATTTTGGCTGCTAACAATAAAACATTTTTTTTATATGTTGCGTTTTTCATAGGCTTGCGATTGATCACTATCTCACCTGATGGTAAGCGATAATGTGGTCGTCAATGGAGCACACTTACCTAGAAGTAACCAATTCACTCTTGACTTAAAGACCCTTAGGTTGTAGCTATCAGGAAACACAGGCCAGAGCAGAGAATTCAGTAGAATTCATTCATTTATTGTGCGTACTGCTAAGGTACTCCAGAGCAGTTCGTATAATAAATGTGTTTGTAGAACGATTTTTACTTATGGCTGGGATGTCCATCATGTACAGGTGGCGTAAAGCAGTACCTAAATCTATAAAGACAAATACTTTTCTACGATATTGATTTTAAAACTCCTATGAGAAAGAGATCACTACAAATCATACACCACCAAATTCCAAACAAATATCATCTCGTTGCAACCGTGATTTATATAGCAAGTAGCTCAAACATTCTGACCATTGTATTGACCAGTACCAGCACAATTCCAGTAATACGGTAGGTATATATCTCCCGACCGATTCGAGCGATGCGTTCGTTTCCAATTTCGACTGGGAATCATAAATTGCTGTTACAATTGGAGACACAAAAAGAGAAGTGCGACTACAGATGATTTATTCCATCCAATGTTCAAAAATTACCAGCAGACTATCTCGACTGGTTAGTTTTCAATTCCTCAATCAATTGAAAAGACAGAGCGTATTAAGCACTTTGTGTAATTTTTTCATCACCACTGCCCTTAATACGGTGAAGGATCCTAAAGCGACCGATAAGAAAAATGAGTGAACAATCAATCAAAATTCAATTCAATGTGTGAAAGTGTAACTTCAATTAATATCAAAGAAAAAAAAAACAAAAGAAAAAAAATACTGCATAAATAAAATAAATAAATAATTATAATTGCATAAGTTGATAAAAATGCTATGCAATAGCTTTACCGCGGCAGTCCCCGAGTGCCACACTTCTTTTTTTTTTGTTTGTACGATACCTCCTACAAACCACCCCTGGATACCGATAGAAAGCTGCTTTATTCCTGAGTTACATAGGCTATATTTTATGTGCGCAGGTGAATCTGCGGGCAAAAGCTAGTTATTAATATAATTACATCATTAAAAAAGTGTGTTTGGTTGTTTTTTTTTTTGAATAAGTTATGTAAACATATACAGCTGGGTGACTTTATCCAAGCTCTTGATTAAGCTTTCAATATACATGGTTTACCCACTCCTTGGTGGTTGAATTTCCCTTTACCCGGTTAAGGGGAGGAACCTCACGACTACGAAATCGTTCCTGCTGCAGGCTATGTGCATGTATTTCCATTTTAACCAAACATTTGCATGCAAAGCTGCTATGCTGAGGCATAGGATATATGCTTCGGCAATATTTTCGTTGCCTAGTTCAGCACCTGTCGATAAATGAATCTGTGTCCGATCAGGATATACGGGTTTTTTTTTTTTGTGTAGAGGTTGCGTTGTGGTTACAGCGGTAATTTTTTTGAGGTTGTAAATCTGTAAATAACTTCTCACATTCGATGCAAAAGGGCGTGACAGACTATTACTGAAACCACATCTGTGTCCTTCAGTTGCCCTTTGTGTTCTATGACCACAGGTTTGCGGGCTTGCGGACGGTGAGCTATGAGTAGCTCGCCGTCCGACCGTCCGGTAGCCATCCGGACCGAACCTAAATCGTCGACGGCGCGAATGGTTCGCAGCAAACCGTAGGGGCCCAGCAGGGATGGCAACGAAGGAACTAGGAGTGGGTTTTAGTCAGTAAAGATCTGACACGCCCTGGCACGAGATGTCATTGGATGATTTCCTATCTAAAAAAAGGTCCACAAGTTTCATTTTCAGAAATTCCTCGTGGCTCTAGCAATTATAATAACCACTGGTGGAAGTGAACATTTCAACTTTGCGCATCTACACTTCAGTGACAAAGCACAGAAGAAACTGCCTGCTGCGGTCTTCCCGTCCGATTATAATTTGAGTGTCTGCAAGGCAAGAGTGAATAGGCTTATAAACTAGTGCGCCTCACCATCAGAGATTGCATCACTGCTTACCATCAGGTGGGATCGCAATCAAGCACTAGTTTATATCAATTAAAACTTAAAAAAAAAACCATTGGATGTAAAACTCGTATTCGAAGAAGTGAACATTTCAACATTACGCATCTACACTTCAGCTGTGTGGCAGTGACAAAGTACATACGTTTGAACTTTGTCACTGCCACACAGCTTAAAATATTTTTTTTATATAATGGCAAATGTGTATCGACGAGGATTTACCACCATTTTGTGACTCGTCGCTAATACGTTAGGACCGGTCACAAATCGTTTTCGAACTAACCTAGATAACTGGTGACCTAAATGTACATAACTGGTGACCTAGTTGTACATAACTGGTGACCTAGATATACACAGACGTTTAAAACTTTAAAGCATTATTTTGACAGTTTTCAGGAAGTATATTTTATAGGTATTTTAGAGAGGAACCTGGGAAAGCTTTTTAGTTTTTATCTGAATAATGGTTCGGTGGTAGTTAGTGGCACTGTTTGGTAGTGAAACGACAGTTCAGAATGGATACGAAAATGCAACGCAGTTTTTTGTTAGACTTACTGTTCCCCGCGGTTTCACCTGAGTCTTTGATTACTGCTCTTTTTTCGATGAATGGGCCATCCAAACCTATAATTTGAACCAGTAGTATTTTAATTTGGCGCGCTCAAACAAAATTTTCAACTTTATTATCTTTTAATAAAAATTTTAAAGCCAACTTATATTTGATTGGTCTGAGTATAAGTCGTAGATTAATTTTTACACTCCTACTCCTTCCTTCCCATTTTATTTTTTGAGTTTATATTATATATTAAGAAATAAAATAAATAACATGCCAGAATCGATTCTAACATAGTTGAGAGAAGGTTTTTTTTAACGTTAAGAAAGAGTTAGGCTCTAGAACGCAAAGTGCAAATGAAGGAACATTCGTGAATTTTACTCTGTAAAAGGCTGGCACAAGGAGTGCCAGCCTCACCCCACCCTACATCGGGAGAAGTCATAAATTTAATGATTTCCCACCCCAACAAAAAAAAAAACGTAACCACATGAATTCGTACTAAATTCTTTTCAATACCAACACCATTTACATGTATCGTCAACAAAATATCAAACAATAAACAAAACCCAAAAAACTCCAAAAGGCAATCCTTTGATTCCCTCCATTGTCTGTTTCAGACAAAGGAACTCGATTAACCTTTCCGATAAGAAAACCCATAGCCGTCTCCTCAAGGCCCACTCTCCCCTACCCATACGTAGGTGAAGTAGTTTAATTTGACATAAGCTGGGCTTGTAATTGAAATTGAGCGTTTGGGGACAATCGGCTAATTGGACGAACTGACTGCATGCTCCGCCGCGGATTAAGGCTTGCTGTGATTAGCCCAAATTGGCATAAATTGTGGTTTGCGGTCTCTTTGTAGATTTTAATTAACGCTGATACTTTGAGGTTAGCTGTTAGTGCGGCCTGTTAGTGGACAAAGGTGTTACCGGTTACGCGTTTGGATCATTACGGTTATTGGTTTGGACCGTCATTTTGTGATTAAGCTGGTATAATTATAATCAGCCTGTGGTTGTTTTACCACCTGTATTTTCCATCCAAACGCACAAAACGTTTTGGGAACATATTCATTTAAAGTTCACGTTTCCTGATAATTAAGTCAGAAGTAAATAGGTTACTTCTATGTAAGTGTGCTGCATCGTCAACCACATTATCGCTTATCATCAGGTGGTTTTAAGAGTGAACCTATCAATATTAAAAAAAAAACTCGCAAGAAGAACTAGTATTTGTGATCACACAGAACAGTTGCTTTGGATATGTTACCTAATACCAATGCAAAGATAGATTGATATTTTCTTTATTATACACCAATAATAGGGTGTTGGGCGGTCTTATCGCTAAAAGTGTTTTTTTACAGATAGGCCGGTAGTTCGTGGTATTGTTAAGACACATTACAAAATGGCTATTATGTTCTATGAAATAATCTGCCAGATAGCTCAGATATACGGGATAATACGAAAGAGGAAAAGTATTCGGGATAATATCTAGATAAAGCGCGCTCAAGAAATTGTATTTTGTAGTATTACATCTCTCTTCTTTACATGTAATGTTTTGTTAAATGTCTTTGGACTTTATGAATTTAGTTTTATTAAGCTTTACCGTTCTTGAAACAATACGGTCAATAACTAGGAATATTGGCTTTTGAGAAAATCCATATTTAGGAGCAGTGGCCTCATCTAGTATAAACTGAAGTAAAAAAAATTGATGTGTAAAAGTGTTTTTTAACCCTTTGTGTGTCCGGAACTTGGATCCACGCGAGACACGATAACTTTTTAATTGTGTCTCTAATTACGGCATACGAAAGGTTAAAAACTTATTTACAAAATAAATATCATTCACCATTTATCATTTATCAGTGGAAGATCGTGGAGCTGCTAATGATGTAAAAAACGCACTACTGGGCCATGACTTGAACTTCGGCTACAATAGTGCCTGTCATGTTCACCCTGAAGGAAGCGAAAAATTCTGGAGCTTCGTCTCTTTTGGATAGATGCAAATTGATGGCATAGATATAATTTTAGTTTAGGAATTTACTTATACAGGGTTATTTGTAATACAGAGAGGTTGCCAGACCTCTCAGGACTATTGTGGGTACATGGTGGGTGGGTACTAACAACAACTATTGTTCTATGACTAAAAAAAAATCATATGTTCATAAAATTGAACGTTCTGAATATGACGTAGTCTATGCGAAGCAAGCCATAGAACAATAGTGGAGGGGGGCGGGGACTGGGCGGCGGAGGAGCTTGATGCGCTTTCGTCGCATCATACAGACGTGGGTAGGTATAGCAAAATAAACAGTTGATATGTTATATAGAATAACGAAATCATGAAAATTTTTTTGTGGTAAATGTATATGTATTGTTAAAAGGTATAGAACAAAAGATGTTAGTAATACAGTTCGGCAAGGTTGTTAGTGTTTCACAAATAACCATGTATAGTTTAGACAATTTTCAGTAGCTATTGTTAAATTATAAATAGGGAGATGCAGTGAGAGACTAGTTTTCATTATTATGTAATAATTAGCTTTTGCCCGCGCGGCTTCGCTCCCGCTCTTCCCTACTCCACCCTACTATACCCTACTCTACCCTACTCTACCCTACTCTATCCTACTCTACCCTACTTTACCCTACCAAACTTCACATAAACCATCTACTAAATAGTCCGAACAAAGCCTAAACATTTGATTTGGATAGGTGAGCCCGTTCTTGAGTTATAAAATTACAACAAAAAGTGGCATTGATTTATGTATATACTAGCTGTACCCGCGCGGCTTCGCTCCCGCTCTTCCCTACTTCAGCCTACTATACCCTACTCTACCCTACTATACCCTACTCTACCCTACTCTACTCTACCCTACTCTACCCTACTCTACCCTACTCTACCCTACTCTACCCTACTCTACCCTACTCTACCCTACCCTACTCTACTCTACCCTACTCTACCCTCCTCTACCCTCCTCTACCTTACTCTACCCTACTCTACTCTACTCTACCCTACTCTACCCTACTCTACCCTACTCTACCCTACTCTACCCTACCCTACCCTACCCTACTCTACCCTCCTCTACCTTACTCTACCCTACTCTATTCTACCCTACCCTACACTACCCTACTCTACCCTACACTACCCTAATTTTCATTATTTTTTTCCATAAGAACCTTCTCCTCATAATAACGAACACAACAAAAAAAAAATTAGCGAAATCGGTCGAGGCGTTGTTGAGTTATGCGCTTACCAACACATTTTGCGATTCATTTTTATATTATAGATAGATATACTAGTAGCCAGTACATTCCACATAGTGCCATTGAAATTGACAATAACTACTAAGTAACTCACCTCAAAATGTCATAAAATGACCATAATACAAAATATAAACACATTAACACAGAGTTACAAAGTTTTAGGGTAAGTATCTCCCAACTCTGAGGAGCCACGACCGACGAAAATGCTCCTTGCGTTTGAAACAATCTAATTTGAAGTTGAATGAAGTTAGCGACGCGTGCCTTCATAATTATCAAGTAGAGGCCTGACATGGGCAACCAAGTACAAGTGAATGCTGAAGTTTGGTGAGCACTACGAGTATTGTGGTGGTAACAAACATCTTGTTATGGGATTGTCGGAGTTACGGAATGTAAGGACGGCAAATCTGACTTAAGTTATGAAATCTGTTGGATGAGACTGTCACTATTAATAAGGTCTAATGGGTAGAGAGCAGTGATGCCCAAATAGTACGGGCCCGGTACTTACGAGTTTGTAGGTCGCGAGTTCAAACCCAGCCAGGCGCATTACTTTGTGTAATTTATTTCATCACCAACACTCATAAAACGGTGAAGGAAAACATCGTGAGGAAACCGGCATGTCCTAGAACCAAAAATTTAAGACATGTGACAACCACCAACTCGCACAGGGCCCGTGTGATGGCTTGCGGCTCATTCACTCTCCTAGAGAGGAGGCCTGAGTCCCAACAGTGGGAACATTATAAGCCCAGCTATGCTAATGGCCAAAATAAAACCAGTAAACTGGATCACAAGCTTTATTTAGCTGGTACAAAAAGTATTTTGTAAGAAAAGACGGTGGTAACTTCGAAAGGCTCATCGCCACTTGTAAAGTGGATGGGAAATGGCCTCGTGGACGCAGCCCAATATGTTGGTCCAACCAGATCCGCACCGCTCTGCCTCTACGATATACAAAACTTTACACCGCCAGAGACAGAAACAGATTGAAGAATAACGTACGAGTGAAAGTGATGAAGCATCCCTGCTCACGTGTCACGATCACGATCCTCAGCATTGAGGAATACGACCCAAGGAGAAAAGATACCAAGCATTGTTTGGAAGAGTCAGCGGCTCTAGAACGTGAAGAATCAACTGAAGGAACACAAGTGTGTTTTAATTAAACAAAAATGTGACACTCCCTCTCGCTTCACCCAGAGCGAGAGAAGTCATTTGATAAATTGCCCACCGCAAAAAAGATATAATGGAGTTCCTTTTAAAAAAGTCAGTGCCTCCAAACCACAAAAAAAAAAACAGTTTAGCAAGTTAATTTCTTTTTACCCCATCCGCAATCATGGTCAGTCGCTTGAATACTCATTACAAACGAGTCGGGTATAAAATGAGTCGTCCGGGACATTTAATCAGAACAAAACGTCAATCACGATAGCTGGACCTTCTAATTTGTGTCAATGGTTGGCGGCAGCCATAGAGCACGGAGTTACAGCACTGGCAGCGACGAAAGATGTAATAGGGTCGTTCTTCTTTTTTACCGACAATCGCTTGTCCTCTTGTGAAATATTGTAGATATCGTATTTATTATTGATATTTTTAAGTTTGCCAATTCTCTTTTATTTTAAGTTTATTAGTACAATACATACTTTGGTACTTATATATTTATACGTACACATACTTTAGTACAATACGGCTTTTAATTTGCTATTGGATATATTTTCCTTTTTTTATATTTTATTTTTAATTTGTGTGGCAGAGTGGACTAAATACACCTCCGTCACACTTTTTGTACTAGCTACTGCCAGCAACTGTGTCCACGTGATAGTAGATAAATTATCCCAAGGAACAGTACCGTAACAAGCCTTTTATACGCCCGCTGCGAGCTTCTATACTTGCGCCCCTAGGAAAAAGTACAACACAAACAAAAAGGATATAAAACGTTATAAAAGTACAACACAAACAAAAAAGATATAAAACGTTTACGCCCCTCCAGGGACTGCGCTCTGTGCCTGGGCACCGCTTGCACCACCCTAGTTACGGCACTGCCAAGGAAGCATATCCCAGAGATAAAAATTATCCTACATAATATTCCATGACATGTTCTACCCGTGTGTCAAAACCTTTAATCAATTTCAACGTGAAGGGGTAACAAACATATATAGACATACACACTCACAAACTTACGTCTTTATATTAGTGTGAATTTTATTGACTTAACACTTCAATCCTGAAAGAGTTTCGCATGAAACCAATCATGAAACAAAGACTTTCTAGAACTGTACAATTTTAAAGGTTTGCTGCCTTAGAACGCAAAAGACAAGTAAGTGAAGAAACACAGGTGGGTTTTCTATCTAGAAATTTCTGACACTCCCTTTCACTACACCCAGTGCGAGAGAAGTTATTCAACCACTGAGTTATTTAGCCACCCTAAAAAAAATGAATCTCCCAACTATTTCTATTGCATTTTTTTAAATAGGTATTAAAATGGCCTATGTCCAACAGTGGACGTCTTTCGGCTGATATGATGATGATGATGAAATACTAAAATGTATTTCAAGAAATTGTCAATCATTTTATTAATGAATGTAATCCAATATTTAATAATCATAATAATGTAATTTAATAATTCATTTAATCTAATTTATTTAAGTAACTAGCTTTTGCCCGCGGCTTCGCCCGCGTGGCATTAGGCACTTAAGGAAACCATGTTCAAGTGTTACGATGACTCCATTGTATAAATCCCGTCTTCAATGGCTTCTTGTCTGGAAATCTCGACGATTTTTTCCTACGCCGCCCGTTGGTGTGAACGCGATGAAGACGGCTGTTGCCGCACCGACTCTCACAAAGACCAAATGCAGACGATGACGCGTGAAAAAATGAAGACCTCGACTTGAAGATGAAGATCTTAAAGATATTTAAATACAACGGTCGGTTGAACAAGGCGAGTGCAGAGGAATAAAAGGTAGCCTATGTTCTTTTCCATGTCAAAGGCTATATGCATGCCAAATTTCATCCAAATCCGTTCAGCCGTTTTTGCGCGATTAAGTAACAAACATCCAAACATCCACACTTTCACATTTATAATATTAGTTAGGATTTATCTATTATGCTGTAACAATTAAATTTAATTCAATAATGTTTCTATGGCCAACGATAAATAAATTAATGTTCCTTTTTACATAGAAAATGTTATCAATGATGTCTCTAGCAAAAACTACGGAAGCGATTCTTTACTCTGTGGTACCAAACCTTTTTCCTCGAATGTGTGCCACGGTCACATTTTACTCCACCTGAATTGAGATGGGACATTACGATCAGGGTTATTAATTAATTAGTTCTTCAAAGGGACTTGATTTCTTTGTTTTTGACGCCTCAATTGAGCTGGCTAGTTTTTAGTCTAGATTCTCGTGTGTACAGAGAATATAAAAAACCGGCCAAGAGCGTGTCGGGCCACGCTCAGTGTAGGGTTCCGTAGTTTCCCGTCCGTCATAATAAGTGTACCCACTTATGAGTTGTGTCTTTTTTGTACAAAAACTGTTCTTTTCATCAAGTTCAAAATGATTTTCCTAGAAAGTCCTTATAAAGTTCTACTTTTCAGATTTTTTTCATATTTTCTAAACTTATGGTTCAAAATTTAGAGGGGGGGGACACATTGTTTTTTACTTTTGGAGCGATTATTTCCGAAATTATTGACATTATCAAAAAATGATTTTAGTAAACCCCTATTCATTTTTAAATACCTATCCAACAATATATCACACGTCAGTGTTGAAATTTAAAAAAAAAACACTTCCCACTTTACATATAGGGGGGCTACCCTAATAAAACATTTTTTTCCAATTTTTATTTTACCACTTTGTTGGCGTGATTGATATATATATTGGTACCAAATTTCAGCTTTCTAGTGCTAACGGTCACAGAGATTAAGCGAGGACAGACAGACTGACGGACAGACAGACATGGCGAAACTATAAGAGTTCCTAGTTGACTACGGAACCCTAAAAAGACTTTCAGCCCTTATAATAATTTTCAACCATAGTAAATGTTTTGTTTCTTCTCAAAGTAGTCAGCTAGAAAACACCGGCCTAAATTGACGTGTAAAAATGTCTTTAAAAAACCTATTTACAAAATAAATATCATATATCATTTATAAAACAGAACATTTAGTTCCTGTTGGAGCTAATTGAGATCATTTTGTTTGAGTTTGTGGTTTCTGCAATTCTTGGTCAGTAATCTAAAGTAAGGGAAGAAATAAAAAAAGTTTCAAAACCATCAACCCCACAGTTTCTTACGCTGGTCTGATGGCTGTGAAATGTTTATAGGAGATTGGCCAAACAAGGACACACTTAAGGGAAAATGGATCGCTATCGAACAAGGGGTTTTTTATGGTGGGAAAAATCATACAACCCCCGCTCTTGGGCGGAACGGGAGATAGTGTCAGACACAAAACCTACTCCTGTTCTTTCGTTGCCTTTCATACCAGAGCTGAATTTTCCTTTCAGAAACAGATCCTTGGCCCCAGTAGGCTTCGACCCTGCTGAGCCCCTACGGTTTGCTGATAACTCCTTGAGGCGCGCGTGAAACGATACGCGCCGTCGACCCTTACGCTCGGTTTGGTAGGTTACTGGACGGTCGGAAGGCGAAATACCCATTGCTTCTTGAATCCCAGCGGCGGCTGGGGTGTGAGCACCGTTGCCTCACGTGTGCGCGTGATGCATGGTCTTGGAGGACTTTTCATTTCATTCATCAAGGAGGATCTTTGCTAGCATTACTGCTTCGCAGAAGGAGGCGACTACCTGCCACACTTCCTCGCTCCACCAAAAAAAAACATTAGTGGAACGGTGGAGGATTACGTAGGAATCGTAGGTTGCGTTCCTGTTGCACTAATGACCTAGGACCCACTCCTAACACAAACATACTTAGCGTAGTTGGAAGGGTTACTGGTACACTAGTAAAGTACACTGTACAAACCACTGAGTGATTATTAAAAAAAAAAGAGATAATCAGTACTCACACAGAGACAAAAAAACAAAAAATAAATTAGTTATGATTAGTTATAAAGTTTTTCAATAAAACTGTTAAGAGATTCTTTGAAGCCGTGGTCTCATTTCTCTGGCCTAGTTTTTTCTCAGACTCAGATGAATGAGACGTTCTCTCGGATTCAAAGAATCACCCTAAGGATAAAACTTAGAAAAGTGGATATTAATTTAAAAAAATATATTGATTGGTTGCGGGTTAGAAACCGGTCTTGAACCGGTTGTGAGCCTTCGACCTCATCCATGAGAAGCGGGTACCTTAACCACTGGGCCATCAAACATTTCAATATCACAACCAATCCAGTTAAATAGCTTTCAGCTTTCATTCCTAGTGCACTGATAAATAATTTCAATCAGAAGAAACTATCGGATTGAAATCCAATAATTTAATTAAAATGTGTTCACAGCTAGAATCTAGACCGTATTGTGCAAACGAGACGACGGACGCAAAGGTCAATCCCGGCTTGATTGTAAATGTAGCCTTAACCTTTCGAATAGCGTAATTAGACACACAATATAAATTACAATGAGAGAGCCAACGCCGGCGTTCGCTTGGGGCACAAAATAGATAGGTACAGAAGACAATAAACAAAAGTCAAAAGTTTTTTATTTCACTTAGGCCTACATGAGCACTTATAAACCTCAGAAGCTAGTGCACGGTTCGAAATTGGTCGTTTCCTATGGAGAAGAACCGGCAAGAAACTCCATGGTTACTCTTTTAAAAAAAATGGTTGTACTTACAATATTTCCATATAACAGTACTAGTAGGTATTATTTAAGAACGGTGTAAACCGGTCTATATTGTACCTACTCAAAAGAACAATAAAAATAATCATTAAAAAAAAGTGAGTCAAAATATGAAGTAATCTAAGAATTCGTGGAGTCTACAGTGTTCTTCCATTTACATTGTAAAAAGAGTCAATCTCATGTATGTACTTCACTTTTTATGCCTACTCTCGGTGGACGCACACTAATGAGCGTTTGAGCCGGAACTGTTTGACGAGCGGTCCAAGGCGCTCCGAGATAATTCGCACGCTTAATAATAAACCGGAATAATTCAAAAATTCACTTTTTTGGGAAATCGCAGTCAAAGTTTTGAGTGTCGACCTAGTTGAAAACATTTTGATGGTTTTCACGTATTTATAGTGTTATTTTTATTTTCTTGGTGTTACATTGTAGAGGGATGTATAGTGAATATAACTGTCATAATAGTTTAATTATAACATTTATATGAAATAAATAAACGAAGTTTATTTTCTAGCCTTTCAACTTATGTCAGTTTAGTATAAAAAAAACTGATCAATTTTAAAATTTCTTGCAAACTAATATTAAATAATTCAGTTTAGTATTAAAGTTGCTGATCAATTCTAAAATTTCTTGCAAACTATTATTTAATAATTCAGTTTACTATTAATAAATAATATAATCCATTTAAATGTATAATACTTATTGCAGTTTTGAAGTAAAACAGAAATAAAATACAGAAATATTTCGCAAAACGCCTTTATATTATTTTCTTAACGTAAAATAACTCGTAATATTTGTAGGAACTTATAATCATGTTTTGTACTTTGTAACTAACGTATTTTTTAACAATCACAAAATAGTAATTAAAGCTTCATAGTCATCACAAAATGCTTAAGAGATCTAGCTTTACGTAATTATGCTAAAGAAATAAACATTGTAATACAAAAGAATAACAATTTAGATATACCTACTTGTACTTGGTATATCTACCAACATTATAATCAACAAAACTAAGTAGGTTCTACCTATTAGTCTTAATCAGTCTCAAAAAAAAATAAATAACAAAAGACAAAAAAATTAAACGATCGAATTGTAAAAACTAGTATACAAAAATGGAATAAGCCCCTTTTCGATTAATTCTTTCAAATCCTTCTTTTTATTAGAGCTTATTTCCTGTTTTTGCGTATATGCTGCCTTCATGGTTATTTCTGCGACTGATTTCGTCTTCTTTCGCTTATTTCGCACATTAACTTCTCTGTAGTTTTCGTCCTTGTAAGATGTCTTATCAACATCATTATTATTTCAGCCGATACACGTCCACTGTTGGACATAGGCCTCCCCCAAGCGTCGCCACATCGAACGTTCCTGTGTGTCCCGCATCCATCGGTTTCCCGCTACCTTCACCAGGTCATCGGTCCACCTTTTAGGAGGCCTTCCAACGCTGCGTCTTCCGGTACGCGGTCGCCACTCCAAAACCTTTCGGCCCCAACGGCCATCCGTTCTGCGAGCAATGTGCCCTGCCCATTGCCATTTAAGTTTGGCAATGCTTTGTGCTATGTCGGCAACCTTAGTTTTCCTGCGGATATCTTCATTTTTTATTCGATCACGCAAGGAAACCCCGAGTATAGCCCTCTCCATTGCTCTTTGGGTGACTTAGCCTTCTGATGAGGCCCATTGTGAGCGACCACGTTTCGGAGCCATATGTCATCACTGGCAACACGCACTGGTTAAAGACTTTCGTGTGGTATGTTGGACGAGAAGATACCGCGTAGCTTCCCGAACGCTGCCCAACCGAGTTGGATTCGACGGTTGACCTCTTTTTCGAAGTTAGACCTATCCAACTGGACTGTCTGCCGAGGTAGACGTAATCGTCCACAACTTCGAGTGTAGAGTCTCCGACCTTGATAGGAGTGGGCGCTACATGGTTGTTAATCATGATTTTGGTTTTATCCATGTTCATTTTAAGACCCACTCATAAAGAAGCTCTACTGAGGTCATTGAGCATTGTGCTGAGCTCCTCGATAGTCTCTGCCATGACTACTATGTCGTCGGCAAACCGAAGGTGAGTGATGTACTCGCCATTGACATTAATGCCTAGTCTACTCCAGTCCAGAACCCTGAAGACATCCTCCATTGCGCCGTGAACAGTTTCGGAGAGATAACGTCTCTCTGCCTCACACCTCGCTGCAGGAGGATAGGTTTTGAGGTCCGGTCCTGGAGTCGGACTGACATGGTGGCGTTTTTGTACAAACACTTCAGCACTTCGATGTACCGATAGTCAATTTGGCACCTTTGGAGAGATTGCAGCACAGCCCAAGTCTCGATCAAATCAAAAGCTTTCTCATAGTCCACAAACGCTAGGCAGAGAGGCAGGTTATACTCCTCGGTCTTCTGTATGACCTGCCGTAGCGTATGTATGTGGTCTACGGTGCTGAAACCTTTTCGGAATCCGGCTTGTTCGGGAGGCTGGAAGTTGTCAAACCTGCGCGCTAGATGGTTCGTGATGACCCCGGAAAACAGCTTGTAGACATGGCTCAGAAGTGAGATGGGCCTGTAATTCTTCAGCAGGGTTTTATCACCCTTTTTAAAGAAGAGTAGCACCGCACTTCTGCTCCATGCCTGTGGCGTTTTTCCCTCGAGTTTGACGGAATCGAACAACTTCTGAAGGGCCTTTAGGACCGGTTTTCCACCCGCTTTCAGGAGCTCAGCCGTAATTCCGTCCTCATCCAACGCCTTGTTGTTCTTAAACTGCTTCAGAGCCATCCTAATCTCGTACAGGCTGATGTCCGGGATATCTTCAGTGTAGTGTCGAGTCAATCTAGCTTTTGGGTCGTTTGCCAGATTTGAAGCGGGTTTGGAGATTGATGTGGAGATGTCTTATAGTAAAATAGAAATGATTCTTTTTTGTGACCTTTAACTCATCGAATGCCATAATTAGAGACACAATAGAAAGACAATTGCTTATGTCGAACTGTGTAACTTAAGACATTCAAAGGTTAACCAGTTGACATTTTAGCCGCTTTTATCTGTACCAAAATTAAAGCCCCATTCCTCTTGCAACAGTTTAAGGTCCAGAATACTGTCGAATGTTAGCTCCTGGATGATGATCGGGGGGTTGCATTTTTTTGCGTTTTTAATTAGTGTTATATATTGAACTGGGGTATAGATTGGGCCGGACTTAAGATTTTTTTTATTCTCTTATTCTCTTTATTAGGAACATCTACAGATTTCTGGTTAACTAATTGTTGGTCGCAGTCGTCTTGAGAAGAACAGTCAGAATATGAAACTAGCAAATTCTTAGTAATGGCGTTAGCAGGCGTGTGTGATAATTTTTCATCATTCTGAAATTATAGGTAAACAAATAAATTATCTTAAATGATTGTAGATAGGTACTTATAATAATAAAAAAGTTTAATAACACGTTACTACTTACGTTGGTATTTTTTCTAATGGAACGTGGAGGAGTATCTTCAATTATTTCATTACTGTCATGTTCGTCATCATTACACGGTAAAAGAAATGGTTTTTCGGGTTTATGTAAGTTATCGTCAAAGCTTGGGGAAGATGAGTCTGAAAAAAAGGAGTCCGAGGAAGACGAGTTTGAAGAAGAACTAGAAGAACTGCTTGATGGTGACCTGGACTTGTAGGGTGAATTAGAGACCTTGTCTTCCTGTATGCCGTACTGGACTTTGTTGTCTGTTTCATGGAACAAATTCTAAAATAAATAATTACTTATCATGAAATAAAAAGGTACATAAACTGTCTTTATTTCTATATATTATGTTGATGTGCTGTGTAGTGGCTACATTATGTTTTTGTGCACAATAACAAATTAAGAATGAAGACGGTAAAACCCTCAATTATTTCGGAGAATATTAAGTAAAAATATATTATGGAAACTGTACCCATGTACATACAAATGTAAGATTGCAAGGCAGTAAACCTGACTATTTCAATTACATTAAAATATGACTGATAGATCATAATGCTAAGAATATGAGGGTACCTAGCGTACCTACGAATAAAAATCATAACGAAATCGCGGTAGTTACGTTCACTTGCAAATTCAGTCGGGGTACCTTACTTGTAAACACAACGTTATTTACTTACTTTTATTGCGACTAGCTTACAATCAGTAACAGTACATCCAACATTATCATTCTTCACATAATCCTTGTCACTACATCCAGCATCGCTCATCATTACAAGTTTTAGGCACCTTTGCTTCCTATTTGCAGACGTCATCTATAAGAATAAAACTATGGAAATAGAAAAGAAATACTTTTTATTAATAGGTATTTAAAATAAATTGAAAGGACATTTTGTAATAAACTGCAGCAATTACTAAATCACTATTAGATTTTAGGATCACTTAAAACGTAAACCGAAATAAACACAAGTATTTTTTTTAATCTATCAATAGTTTTAGTAATAAAGTGAAACAAAATGAATTGCTTCGGAAATAAAAGTAATCATTTTATACTAAACTGCACTAATATGCAATCTTTCATATTTTTACAACTTTAATTTTATGATAAACTGCAACAAGTCTAAGTAGTGTTAGCAGTATTGTAACACCGTTTTCAACTAAAGTGAAATAAAACGAAATTATGCTAGTTTAGAAAAAAATATGAATTAGAATAGTCTTACCTGCGTTTGTAAAGAAACTGAATGATTACACTTTACTCCACTGTAGACGCAAAACAACGACACCTACCTCACATCACGGCTACCGCATTTCTGTATGATTCTCTGTCGCATGAAATGCATTACCGCGTGTTTTTGTAGAAAAGAGAAGGGTGATCTAATAATCGGCCATTTTTTTTTGTTTCGCATGGTGGGATTTTTCCTGTAGATACTTCTATCGGAGTTGGTTCGTTTTATGAAGAAAAGTAGAAATCCTTAATTTTTGACTTATTCCGGTTTATTATTAAGCGTGCGATATAGTATCCGTGAGCGGTGTCTATGTGTGCGTTGCTCGAGCGCGCTTTGTATGTAGAGTGACTTCTATACCTATATATTTTGTGCTTGAGGTTTATTGAATTAATAAATTAAATTTCTTATCAAATGGTCCGTTTGCACTTCTCCTCTCGTGTGAAAAGGTCTGTTGGCGTGGTGAGAGTTATGAGATAGATTGACTGCAAAGTTATCAGCCCTGGATATGTGGTACAACGCGGTTCGATACCTATGCAATGGGCACTAAAACTGGTCACTGAAAGTCTGACCTCATCTCACCTTATGGTAAACGATAATGTGGTCTACGATGGAGCATGCTAACCTAGAAGTAAACTATTCACTCTTGACTTAAATAACCCTAGATTTTAGCTATCAGGAAACACAGACTCCGGCAGGGACTTACGTTCCTTAGCTCTCTCTTCACCTAGAGTGGGAGGGGTTATTTGATGAGTGTGAGGCTCATAACTATTGATGACTTTTATTGCGCACACCTACCACAGTATTGTCTGTTTTTAAACCCAAAGGTTGACTGGTAGAAAATGCCTTGTTTCTAAGTCCGTCTATGTACCTGGTTTAAATAAATAAGTAATAACTAAGCTTTACGCAGCAGAACCAATGTTACAGACATAGCCCAAAGAACCGCTAAACTTAACTGGGATTGTTGTATGACATAGCCGCCATACACGCTTGAGTATACCTGACAGGTTTGAGTTGTACAGGTAAACCGGAGCACACCTGTGCAGGTTACCATAAAAGGTTCACCTGGCAGGTATAATAACTGTGTAGGCAAACCGGTCAGGTATCTATATACCCCAGCGTGTATGACTATCTTAAATGGGCATTATCGACCAAGTGGTGTAACCACGTATCAAAATACCTACAAAACATGCCCAACAAAAATAAAATTTCAAAAATAGAACTTCAGTTTTCCACCAACCAAACTACACCTCAATATCCGGAAGCCTGCCCAGCGCACGTAATATCCGTCCACCATCCATAACCTGATAGTTTCATGTAGCGGTGTTTGTTCCTGCCCGAAGCATCGCCGATGATAAACGAATCACTTCGGCTGTTTCCGCCGCTCAGTGACAGCTGTCAGGCTATTGATGGCCATCTATCACTGTGGCTGTTGTGCAGTGATTGGAGGAATGAGAGATTTCTTTTTATGGAGGAAATTGATTGAACAATTTATAAGTATAGTTAGTACTTTGACTCACTCTGTAAGTAAATCTTGTCTAAGCGTGCGGTTTCGTTTATTAATGCAAAATTAAAAAAAAAAAACTAATTAAATTTGCTTTTGATGTTATTTTTAAAAATTAAAAAGAAAGAAAGAAAAATAGTTTATTTGCGTCAAACATGGCGCATATCTTAAAACAAATAACAATGTCGACTTAGAAGTAGTAAGTAAATAGGATATGCGTCACATCCGCGTGAACGGCTGGACCGATTTCGCTAATTCTTTTTTTGTTGTGTTCGTTATTGTGAGGAGAAGGTTTTTAGGAAAAAAATGAAAATTATGGTAGTGTAGGGTAGTGTAAGGTAGAGTAGGGTAGAGTAGGGTAGAGTAGAGTAGGGTAGAGTAGAGTAGGGTAGAGTAGGGTAGAGTAGAGTAGGGTAGAGTAAGGTAGAGAAGGGTAGAGAAGGGTAGAGAAGGGTAGAGTAGGGTATAGTAGCGTAGAGTAGGGTATAGCAGGGAAGAGCGGGAGCGAAGCCGCGCGGGCAAAAGCTAGTCATCAATACATACAAACGACAACAAAGGAATCCCAATAGCTACGTTATTCAATTATTTCATATATAAAAACAATACATATTTCGTAAATACCAAATGCCTTTTTGGTTAAATGTGAGTAATCACTATTCAATAGTAAGTAATTGCGTTCGTATTGTGCGAAATTCAACGTGAAATAAAGTGATTTCGTTCAGCGGTAGGAAAGGAATCAGCAACCGAATTTGTTGGGTCCTAATTGAATTACTGCTCTGTATTGAAATACGAGGTTTTAAGGAATGAATTACCAGTTAGGTAGCTGTTTATTTTTTGATCAAATCGACTTCCTTCTGTGGATAATATTCATAAAGAGTAACCATGGAGTTTCTTGCCGGTTCTTCTCCATAGGAAACGACCAATTTGGAACCGTGCATTAGCTTCTGACGTTTTATAAGTGCCCATGTAGGCCTATGTGAAATAAAATATTTTGACTATGACTTTTGTCTTTGATAAAATCTAACAACCTAACAAATACAAATAAACTTGAAGTATAGGTTTGAAATATTAAAATAACATTTTTTACAAAAAGCACACGTAAAAGTATTTTCGACTCTATTACAAAAATATAATTTTTATTTGTCGGTATGTTGGTCTGTCTGTTTGTTCCGACTAATCTGCGAAACCGCTTCACCGATTAAGGCGAGGCTTTTACTTGTAGATATCGGATATTTTAGAAAAAGTATCCATGTAAACAACCACTTTTTGAAATTGGGACTATAATATGACGTGGTAATGTTTTATGAGTCTAATACGGACGAAGTCGCCGGTACCAGCTAAATCATCATCATCATCATCATCATCATTTTAGCCGAAAGACGTCCACTGTTGGACATAGCCTCCCCCAAGTGTCGCCACAATGAACGCTCCTTGCGTCTCGCATCCATCGGATTCCCGCAACCCTTACCAGCTAAATACCATCTAGGTGTAAATGTACCTACTACAAACCTCTTCTCATTATCCTCAGGCTTTTAAATTGTGTTTTGTTGATTTAGTTCACGTTTTTTGCGATGATTTTCTCTATTGTAAATTAAAGGTGCCACGTGTAACTTACATAACTCCAAAATTCCAAATCATGTCCTCCAACTCCACTTCGATTTATCAAATTGACAGTTACGCATTGTTACTTATTGGCATTTATCGAGAGTTTTTGTCCGTTGTCATAGCGACTGAGTAGAGGTCATTCAAGCAAACATGAATTGTGTGCCAAAGATACATGGCAGTACAGGGCTTTTATTTTTAGGTGAGAAATCATTATTGGATGATTGCTCCCCGTCAAGTCATTGGACTTGAGGGCAGGGAGGGGCTTGTCAGGCCTTTAGTGACTAAAACCTATTCGGTCTTTGCTTTCTTTGCATATCTTGTATTCCAGGCACCCGGGCTCCGGAACGCAAAAGGCAATTGAACGAACACGAGTGGGTCACTCAGTAAAAGTCTGACACCCTCGCGCTCCACTTAGAGCGGAAGATGTTATTTGATTGTGTCCTAAAAGATATCAACCTATAGATATAGGTTATAGATGATATAGGTTTCTATTCAACCTGTAAAGCTACAGGTTGAATAAAAATACGGTTTCAAACCTGTAGAGCTACAGGTTGAATAGAAATACGGTTTCAAACCTGTAGAGCTACAGGTTGAATAGAAATACGGTTTCAAAAACCCTGAAAAGTATCAATTAATGTGACTTTTCCATCGTTGTAGAGCTACAGGATGAATAGAAATACGGTAACCCTGAAAAGTATCAATTAATGTGCTATAGAAGTCGACTATACCTTCTTATAAAAATAAGAGTACTGACCACCGGTAGCTTAGGCCCTGTTCCCGGTCCCTTTTTTTGTCTGATAAAAACTAGTGCTTGACTGCGATCCCACCTGATGGTAAGCAGTGATGCAATCGTTGATGGTGAGGCGCACTAGTTCATTAAGGGCCTATTCAGTCTAGCCTTGAATACACCCAAATAATAATCGGACGAGAAGACCGCAGCAGGCAAATTGTTCCAGTCCTTCGATGTACGCGGTATAAAAGACGAAGCGAAACGCTTAGTCCGCGGAGACCGTAGAGGTTTCACCAACATAAGGGTCCTGATGGGATCCTGTCTTTTATATAGTGAAATATTTTAAAATATAGTTTATACCTACCTACATGTAATTAAATGAATAAAGTGATAATCATAACAATTATTTTATTTTAGGTATCTATACCACAAATATCTTTTAGACTAACATACGTAACTATTAACCTCTCGAATAATAGAAAGACTATGAGAGATCGAACTGTCTTGTAGTTTAATGAATTAAATCACGTCTCGAAAAAAATCTGCGACTGTGTATTTTCCTATTATCACCCATCATAATCATTTCAGTCGATGTACGTCCACTGTTGGATTCAGGCCTCTTCCAAGCGTCGCCACAACGAACGTTCCTGTGCGTCTCGCATCCATCGGTTTCCCGCAACCTTCACCAGGTCATCGGTCAACCTTGTAGGAGGCCTTCCAATGCTGCGTCTTCCGGTACGCGCCACTCCAAAACCTTTCGGCCCCAACGGCCATCTGTTCTGCGAGCAATGTGCCCTGCCCATTGCCACTTAAGTTTGGCAATTCTTTGTGCCTCCCTAGCTTTTACCCAATTAGCTTGGTTTCGGTTTTCAGTCTAACTGGTATGGCTGTATTTCCGTGTTTTTTTACTTTTTTATATGTAGCGACTGCCTATGAAATTGTACAGGTAAACCAGAGCGCGCATGTTGCACAACTGTGCAGATTTCCACACATGCTTACCTGACAGTTATAACTGTGCGGGCAGACCTGTCAGGTACACTCTAACGTGTATGGCTACCTTAACGGTTAAACTTTTTGGTGTCTCTACTTTACGACTGACTGTATTTTCCTATGAGTCCCAAATCATCCTTATTTGTATTACTAATCTATTTCTATTTATACCTAAATAGAGGAATTATATTGTCCCCTGAATTCAGTAATAAATCATAATTATTGGTAGTTGAGCTCCCTAGTAGTCCTAAGTTTGAGCTATATGAATACTGATAAATGCTTGCACTGCCTAGACAGATCCACTCAAATCTGTGAGGTTCTTTTTTCAAAAGACCATCTGAGACACTAATCTGTTTAGTTCGCATATGATTTGACCATTACATATTTACTGTATAGACTTTAAGACCCCTGAGTTTTTTTTCGGTGTTTCTTCTCAGGGTAGACAGCTAGGAAACACCAACTTCATCTAATTTGAACTGATGAAAAAAATATATTGACTTGTAAAAGTGCCTTTTTTTAAACTTATTTGCAAGATAAATACCATTTATCATTAGTAATACGTAATACTGCTAGAATAACTAAACTATTGTCAGTTCCTCGGAAAATGGTTCGAAGATCATTAATTACTACAATTGTATATTATCATGTCTTTTAGTCGAATAATAACAATTATTTAGTCGTACCAAGAACAATAAAACGAACATAACTGTAATGTTCGTGACTAAAGCTCGATTAAATCAGAACTTTAATTAAGTGTGAAATAAATATCATACACACTCGCCCGTTAGATCATAATAATAATATTATGTTTTGCATATTTCAAATTACTAAACTGACTCGCATACCACGAACATTGCCAACATTTTTTTTACAACGTTTGCAAAACGTAGAACTACCGATATACTGTATACAGCTGTACTAGTCATTAAGACTCTATTACATCGCATTCTTTTCTTTTCATACCTGTAAAAAAAACTGAGGAACAAAAATAGATAAACTTTATGATCTCGTAATGGCTACAAACAAGCAATCTTCTCATTTTTCACATTTTACGAGCGTCTGAACATTAACGTGAACATAACAAGGTGTCAGAACCTTGACATGGATATCGCCCTTGTTTTCACAAAACTTCCACAATATTAATCGTTCAGAGCTACTCCAAATAAATCTTACTGACCGATACATTAATGAAATTCTTTCCACTCTATTTCTGTAGTACGCTGAACCACGCTGCGGACTCAGAGGAAAAATCATAAGATCAGCTGCGACTCACAATGACCAAAATACTGACAACGACTCAAGGTTGAGTGATCGTATAAAATGGCCGTAAGCTCGACGAATGATTGAGATAAGTCGCCGTCAAAGTTGTGAAAGAGAGTACTCACTGTGGCGATGTGGCAGGGGGCTGCTGAGTCACTACACTGTCACACTTCACTGTCAGCTCACCGGTATAGCAGAGGAGAGTTACTGGCGTGTAAAATTAGCGCGGCTGGGCAGAGAGCGGCATGCGTCCTCGCGGAGTGCGCGGCGGGCGGCGACTGGGGCGTCTGGCCGGCGCCCGCCCAGCCGCCGCCCGCCCCGCGCCTTATCACACGAATTAAGTTTATTTAATGGATAACCGGCCCGACGATGGGATGCCCATTGAAATTTTCTCGTTTTACGACGATTATTAATGACTTAAATGGTGTTTGGCATATTGTTGCCCGCTCGCTGCACAATTACGATTATCGTTAACGTTTCATTGAGTGTATTAGGATATTATTGATGATAGAATTGTGAATTTGTTAGGGTTTTCCTGTTGAACTGTAAGTAGGTCACAGTCTCCGGATAACCCGACGTTTTAGAAATGAAACGTGATTGCTCCAATACGTCTTACAAAGTCGTCGCTTCGTGATGTGTGAATGTTGTTTAATAAATAATTCGTTGCGCGTTTTCCATCCAGTTTTTCCTCCGCCACGTTAGGGCCGGCTTTCAATTGGCAGATGCGATTCAATATCTATGGGAATTTTCCATTGAGCAATTGCCTTCTGACGTACATGATCCAATTAATGGGAAGTATAGGAAACTAACTTGTTATTAGACTTATAAGCTGCTGACTAGAGGAAGAACGAAATTATATTATTGAAGTAACTACTGAGTATTGAGTTTGCGAAAAATTCTGATCTTGAATAAAGTGTTATTGAGTTTTGACGATAGGAGTTTCTCGATTTGAGTAGAAATCCGTAATCTGGATTTAATCTTGGTTGAAATGACAAATGAACATACTTATAAATCAATTAAAGATTCCGAACAGAGTGGAAATCTACTTCAGGGATTTTTATTTTTCCACTACTATCACAGCTTGTGCTATTAATAATAAACAACTGATAAACATACTTATATGTTTCTAAATACAGACACATTATAAATAAATTAAACCAAGACATTTAACAAATGATCGTACTCATCACGCAAACATTTGCCCCGTGTGGGAATCGAACCCACGACCTCCGGCATAGCAGTCAAGGCCTCAAATCACTAGTCCAACAAGCCAGTCCATGCTGTACAAGCAATAACCAAACTATTCCAGATCCAAACCAGTTAACTGATTTATTATGATGTTGGCTTTAGGTATTCAATTCACAACGAACCGTCAGACAGTTCCAAGATCTGTGTTGTCCATGCAGCTGTTAACAGAGGAAAGAAGATCACGTCCATGTGGTAGGAACTTTTAATTTCTTCGCTCTCGCTCGTGGCCTTAGCTACGTCCCCGTCAGAGGGCGTGGCAGGCGGCTTCAGGGCTTCGCCCTCTGGCCGAGGAGTCCTGCCAGGGCTCATGATAACGAGCCTATCATCTTGTTGCCTGCTGCTGCATACAGCTTTTATTTTCTCAGCCCGCGAACTACCATCTAGACTGTCAACGACTGTCCTTCGCTTCGTCTGTCCTTCGCTTCGTCTCATTATCAAACTGACTCTTGTACCAACGTTTCCATCAGGTGAGAAGGCGGTCGAGCGCGAGCCTATCAATAATAAAAAAAAAACGTGGCTTCACTGTGCTATACAGGGTTATTTGTAAAACACTAGCAACTTCTTAGGACTATGTTAAGAACATCATAAACAACAACTTTTGTTCTATGACGTTTAAAAATTTATCATATTTTAGTTCATCAGATTTTCATACAAAATTAAAAATATTTAAATTGAACGTTCTAAATATTACAAAGTCTATGCGACGCAGGCGATAGTACAATAGCGGAGGGTAGCTGAACATGAACTTGACCTATTTACGGGCGACCCTCACTAGTCGGTCGGTCGATGTGCTTGCGTCGCGTCATACGTGTTCTTGTAGCGAAATTCGGCAGTGCGGACGTAATTATCTCTACATGATGATGTTTCAATATTCTAATTCTTGCTAGGTGTAATTACAATCTTTCGGAAGCCTGCTTACTATTATTACGAGAACAGTACGCGGGAGCCGTAAGTAGATACAGCAAAATACAGAGTTGAAATGTGTTAGATAAAACAACGTAATCTTAAAGGTTTGTTTTTGGTAAATGTGTTATGTTTTGTAAAAAGTCATAGAACAAAAGTCGTTGTTTATGATGTTAGTAATACAGTCCTGCAAGGTTGTTAGTGTTTTACAAATAACCCTGTATAAGTATTTATCTACTATATAAAAATAAGTCGGTTTTTCCTTCCTGACGCTATAACTCCAGAACGCACGAACCGATTTCCACGGTTTTGCATTCGTTGGAAAGGTCTCGGGCTCCGTGAGGTTTATTAGAGTAGAGTAGGGTAGAGTAGGGTAGAGTAGGGTAGGGTAGGGTAGAGTAGGGTAGAGTAGAGTAGGGTAGGGTAGAGTAGGGTAGAGTAGGGTAGAGTAGGTAGAGTAGGGTAGAGTAGAGTAGGGTAGGGTAGAGTAGGGTAGAGTGGGGTAGAGTAGGGTAGAGTAGGGTAGAGTAGGGTAGATTAGGGTAGAGTAGGGTAGAGTAGGGTAGGGTAGAGTAGGGTAGAGTAGGGTAGAGTAGGGTAGAGTAGAGTAGGGTAGGGTAGAGTAGGGTAGAGTAGGGTAGGGTAGAGTAGGGTATAGTAGGTTAGAGTAGGGAATAGTAGGCTGAAGTAGGGAAGAGCGGGAGCGAAGCCGCGCGGGCAAAAGCTAGTTATATGTAAGTATAATATACATATATCAGATTCTGAAGGCAGTTTGCACCCTGTTTCGGATACCGGGGTTACAATTTTTTTTTATTAGTTTTTTATTTCCAAGGATAAAGAATTTCCAAAATTGAAGAATTAAGGTGTCTTCAAGGTTAGGGTTAATAGGCTGTTAATAAACTAGTGCGCCTCACCATTCACGGATTACATCACTGCTTACCATCAGGTGGGACCGCAGTCGCACTGGTTTGTATCAATAAAAAAAAACATTATATCATTTAAAAAAAATATATATAAAAAATTACAGAGTACCTACCAAGTTATTATAATTATAATAACAAAATAATTAAATGATAATCCCGAGGAGCTGCTGAAGTTAATCGTTAAGAAAAACGATACGTTTAAACCAATTCAAATCAAATTATTTGAAATAACCAATCAAATAAACCATTAACAGCATTTTTGAATAATTGACAAGAAATGTGTTAGTCAGACAAATGATATCAAATACACATTCCAAAGCGTAGATCTTTATGGAGAAGAATGTGTAAGAAACTCCATGGACACTATATTACGGAGATCGCGCCTGTTTTAATGATTCCACATATTGCTCAGATGCGCAGACACTTGAGATACCTACTTTGAACGACTTGGTCTAGTGGTTAGTGGCCCTGACTGCTGTGCCGGAGGTCGTGGGTTCGATTCCCACCCAGGACAAATGTTTGTGTGATGAGCATGGTCATGTATGTATGTATTTAGAAATATATAAGTATGTTTATCAGTTGTCTAGTACTCATTACACAAGCTCTGCTTAGCTTGGGACTAGACGGCGTTGTGTGATAGTGGAATATTATTATTATACAAAACTACACCAATTTTACATCATAACATCCACTACGAATCAATTTGCGAATACTGAATCCTACTACTTACACCCCATCATCATCATCACCAGCCTTTTTAATGTTCCCACTGTTGGAACTCAAGCCTCCTCTCTAGGAGAGGGAATGGGCCGTAATCCACCACGCGGGCCCATTGCGGGTTGATGAATGTCCCATGTCTTCGAATTTTTGGTTCTAGGACATGCCGGTTTCCTCACGATGTTTTCCTTCACCGTTTTGAGAGCAGTGGTGATAAAATAAATTACACAAAGTAATGCGCCTGGCTGAGTTCGAACCCGCGACCTACAACTCGTAAGTCGGGGCCGTTACCACTCGGCCACCACTGCTCTCACTCGGCCCCTACTGCTCTTCTTACACCTACACCTTACACTATTATTATAAAGAGGTTAAGTTTGTTTTTGTAGGAGGTAATCTCTGAAAGTACTGATCCGATTGATAGAAAGCTGTTTTCTTCCTGCGTGATATAGGCTATATTTTATGTGCACGGACTAAGCCGTGGGCAAAAGCTAGTATTTACTAAGTATATAAGGACTATACCATTAATTTATAATCAAAGTGACGCCTTCTTAACTGATGAAGAGCAATCAAAGCCCAGTGAAGCATGTTGCGTACGAGTGCTTCTGAGAAAACGAGATCTCTTCTAAGGATGATGATCAGTGGACCGTGGACCGACTTCAAAGAAATGTTCCCCGCCGGTACTCCGAGAATCTAAAGCATCTCATGTCTGTACCTCTAAAACCTGCTGAAATATTTGCAGGTGGGTTGTACAAATAAGACAACATAATACTCATGATTGTATAGAATACAGTATTTAGAATTCGATGTCGATATTTAGATGTAACGGCTGTAATGGTGCGTCCAGATCTGGTGAATGCGCCGCTCGCGAGCCGTTCACGAGCCGCTTGCGAGCCACGAACGAACATAAAATTTTATTTATTTATTTTAATTTTATTATTCATGCACAAAAGAGTACAAAGGCGGACTTAATGCCATAAGGCATTTTCTACCAGTCAACCTTTGGGTGATGCAGAGGCAAATTGTGGTAGGTGCAATCTTTACCATTTTTTTATTTTTTTTATTAAGTGTACGCGCGCAGTTCGCAAGTGGCGTGCACTTGCTGGCTTAATTGCCACGAACCTCGACCAACACTTTAATGGCCCGTTCACGATCTTGCCGCTGTGAGGGGAAGTTAAGCCCGGGGCGGTGAGCGGGAAAGATAAAGTATGAAAATGTTTGAAGCACGCCACGAGACGCCGCTTATAGCACTCCGCAGCCGCCCTGCTCGCTGCTAAGACCAAATGCGTGACCAGGTCGTGAGAGCTTCTCGTTAGGTGACTGGGTCAAAGGCTTGATTCAGTAAGCGGTACTCCTAGACAAGGTCCATATTCTGCTGCAAGTCTAATTCTGCTGACGCAAAATCATATGTGTGTAACTAGAGAATAAAGTGCAAGAAACAGTTGTAGAATACAAAATAACGTATTGTGACCTTTAGTGTTTAAGTAAACTAGGTATTTATCATTATAAATAATTTAATTATATTTTTCACTATTTATAGACTTTTTTAAATATTGTTATAAATTCTATTGTCCTACAAAACTATAGTGTAAGAGCTTATACCGCCTGTGATACCATGGTTTATCCTAGTACAGGCACATAACATAGCATTTACTTTTGTAATTACTCCTAAGATTTTATGTAACCATTTTACCAAATTTTACCCTGAATAAATTTATTATATTGTTTGAAGGTTCCTTTAATAGTGTGGTTGCTAGCTGCTGTCAGTGGCTTCACCCACGTGAACAAACTCCTCAGATAAAAAGTTTCTCCAATGTGCCAGGATATGGTCAGTCATTCAATCATTGTAATATAAGGTGACTGGTAATTAGTGACCGATACTTATACACGTAATTGTACTCATGATTGCCAATAACTTTCCCAAAGAAACTTTTTTCTTATACTCATTAGTTTTATCACAATTAAAAAACAGCTGTTCGCGTAAATTCACGCGCGCGCCTGCGTCCGCTCAGCTATTAGCCGCGTAACGCCGTTGTCTCGTGTACCTTACCTACAATAGTGATAGAGCACCCGCGCCGCTTGCAAACCCATCACTGTATGTAATCAGTATAGGTACCTACCGGTTAAATAATATAAGTGAAATAATGAGCATAAAAAAAGATTCTTTGGGAAAGTTGTCTATAATCATGAGTACAATCACGTGTTATAATTATCGGTCACTAATTACCAGTCACCCTATACACCGCTAAATTTTAATCGTTTTAATCCCGTGGAGGGTCGACCCGGTACATGAAACACTATCGATTAAAAAATAAAGTACCTTTTTTTCAAAACTCGTATTAACTTACGAATGTAAGAAATTAATTTCTTTAAGAAATCGTCAGCTGAGCGAGTTCAATGACCTGTAGGTATTTTGTAAGCAACGCCGACTATTACCTACAGGTTATTGAACTCGCTCAGCTGATGTTTTCTTAAAGAAATTAATTTCGTACATGCGTAAATTAATACGAGCTTTGAAATAAAGGTACTTTATTTTTTAATTTTATCTTTACAAATCGATAGAGTTTCATGTACCGGATCAACCATCCACGGGATTAAAACGATTCAAATTTAACGGTGTATATGTATGTCTGTGAGTTCGTTTTAGCCCGTAGCCCGTCCAGTATAAAGTAAATAGACCGATGACCTGGAGAGAGTCGCGGGAATACGACAGAGAAATGCATAGGCCCGCTCGTTATAGCGACACTTGGGGGAGGCTTATGATGATGATGTAAATATTTTTTGTTTTTTCTTTGTTTTGTTTATATCTCATATGACCAAATAATTTTTCGGATTGAGCGAGAGGAAGTCTTAGATTATTTAATGATTAAAATTCAAGGTGCTCCTTCAATTGCCCATTGCGTACCAGTACTGCGGTGACACTCCCAAATGCTCTGTGTCCTACTCAATACTCCTGCGGCCCCGCACTCACATATTTTAGATGTAACAAACCCAGTTCCATTAACGGTGCGTTTCTACTGAGGCAAAGCTGAGCGGAGTGTAGCGAAGAAGAACAGTGAAAATTGACAAGTTTATCCATTAAAGTGGGGCGGAGTGCCCTGTCCTGTCCTGATAACCGACCCTATTGCCGCGCCGCACCACTACCCTCCACTTCCTGCTCTTCGCTCGACACAACAGCCTACTCGATTCCCTTCTGTCCGGCTCGGGGCCGCGTGTTCATCTATTTTATTTTATTGTAAATTTTGGTCCTGTCTACTTAGGTCCGCCTCACTCTACTCCACATCGCTTCACTTACGGTCTGTTCGCGTCTTCGGTCTTAGCGGCGAGTGGCGCGGCGAGCGGTATAGCATCGAGAAGCAGACGCGTAGCACTATGAGCAGCGTCTCCCGGCGTGCTTCAAATATTTTCATACTTTTGATCTTACGGCTTGTGGCAAGCACGCCGCCTCCCGCTTAGCTACCGCTCGTGGCGGCTAGGTCATGAACAAGCCTTTTCTCTATTTCCACAAATGCGCTGTGTAGGGTAGTGTCCAGGGTCAAAATAATTACATTTTATTTAGTCCGTATTTTAGATTATAAAAAAATATTGGACACGTATTTTTTCTTTTTTCGATTAAACAAAAAATAACAAAGATAGTCCATTAAAATTACGTGTGACGTCACCCCGTGCGAAAAAATGTAGCACGGCGGCGTGACGTTACACGTAACTTTAATGGGCTATATCTTTGTCATTTTTGGTTTAAATTTACAAATAAAAAAATACGTGTCCCTTATTTTTGAATAATCTAAAAGACGGACTAATTACATTTTTTACGGCAACTAGCCTATTCACGGTCCGCTCCTCTCCACTCCACCCAGCTAAGCGCCAATGGAAACGCATCCTAAAGCTTGGGAGTATATTATGAGGCAAATGAAATAAAATGTTTTCTCAGAACCTTTCAGTAATGTCATACAGAAAACTAAATTATGTACAAAAATATACATTCTAGCTTGAACAGCAAACTGAGTTTTCTACTTAAAAACCTCAAAGGGGGTAGGGCTGATGAATGCATTACAAGGAGCACTACCTTTAATGTAATTCTGGTTAAAAAGCGGTAACAGGCAACCGACGCAACAGTATCGAAGTAACATTGTTATAACAATGAATATGCACCAACATAAAGTAGAATACAGCCACATAGAGCAAGCGGTGACCCGGTTGGTAATGGTAAGTTTCCCGATTTACCGTTACCAAGCTTGCTTTACGGACTTACCAGTTGAGGTCATGAGTTCATACTCAGACAGGCGATTTACTTTATGTAATTTATTTCATCACCACTGCTCTCAAAACTGTGAGGGAAAACATCGTGAGAAATAGTCCAGGACCATAAAAATTACGAAGACATTTTGTAACATACACTAACCCACACTAGGCCGGCGTGGTGAATTATCGCCAATTCCCTTTCCTAGAAAAGAGGTCTGAGTCCCAACAGTGGGAACTTCGGGAACATTATTTATAGAACTGATGCTTACGCTTGTTACCGCCATACCTGCTATTATGAATATGACGAAGTTTGAAAGAAAATAATAAATAATTAAATGTTTAGTTATCTCCAACAAATTATAACGTTTTGTTACGATTGAATTGGAGAGCAGTGGTGGCCGAGTGGTAACGGCTCCGACTTACGAGTTGTAAGCGCGGGTTCAAATCCAGCCAGGCTCATTAATATGTGTAATTTATTTTATCACCACTGCTCTCGAAACGGTGAAGGAAAACATCGTGAGGAAACCGGCATGTCCTAGAACCAAAAATTCGATGACATGTGACATTCACCAACTCGCACTGAGCCCGCGTGGTGGATTACTACCCATTCCCTCTCCTAGAGAGGAGGCCTGAGTCTCAGCAGTGAGAACATTGAAAGGCTGATTATGGTATGTTATGGTCATCTACTGGACACAGCACTGATTGTATACCAAATGTATTAAATTTCGCGTTGGTTTCGTTTGATGGCATCCATTATGTGACTAGTTCTACTCATGTCGCTGTGGTTACGAAATACAGCCATCGCAACAACTCAGATGCTCGGAGTATTTGGTGCACACAAATGATCATTGAATCATTCAATGACATTTTTCGCTCAAGGTTGAAGCGAAAGGGCGTTTCCAGTATTCTGTTGCCCTTTTTGCCCAAAAGACATCCACTGTTTGATATAGGCTTCCCACAAGCGTCGCCACAACGACTGGACCTGTGCGTCTCGCATCCATCGGATTCCCGGGACCCTGAGAAGGTCATCGGTCCACCTTTTCGGAGGCCTTCCGCTGCGTCTTCCGGTATGTGGTCGCCACTCCAAAATCTTTCGTCCCCATCAACCATCTGTTCTGCGTGCAATGTGCCCTGCCCATTGCCACTTAAGTTTGGCGATTCTTCGAGCTATGTCGGTAACGTTGGTTCTCCTGCGGATTTCTTCATTTCTGATGTGATCACGCAAGGAAACTCCGAGCATGTTTCCATCGCCCTTTGGGTGACTTTGAGTCTTCTTATGAGAAAATGATTTATTTATTTGTAAACATCATAAAGGTTTCTTTACAATTTTATTTCGATCCACTTTTTTATTACTAAAGAATCAAACATTTTTTAAAAGAGTAACCATGGAGTTTCAAGTCGGTTAGGAAACAACTAATAAAAACCGTGCACTAGCTTCTGAGATTTTAGAAGGTTTATCCGTATGATATATAAAATCCTTGAAGTAACCCTATAGATCTATGTGAAATTAAATATTTTGAACTGATTTGAATTTGGTGACCCGAGTTTTATGCTCAGTTTTCATATTCAGACCCAATCCAAGTTTGCGTCTAACTTATCGATGAAGGAAACCAAAAAAATGCTATAACAAACAGCCATGCTGAATACTGAATACACACTATGAAAAGTATACTCAAATATTTTTGTCGCAATAACGCATCATGTGCGTGGGTCCCATAAAGCTTTTGTCACGTTGAAAGCGGTTGGAGCAAAGAGTAAGTAGTATGCAGCAGCGTCTCAATTATTTAATGCAATGCATAGCTGCACATTATAATAATAGAGTGTGGTCGCTCTCACTACATAGATCGTAATTTAATAATGTAAATTAATAACCATAGATGAAATGATGACGAAAGTCTATATGACTGGTGTGTGTTGCCCGTGATGACTTATGGCTCTGAAACGTGGTCGCTTATAAGAAGACTCAAAGTCACCCAAAGGGCGATGGAAAGGGCTATGCTCAGAGGTTCCCTGCGTGTTCACGTCAGAAATGGAAATATCGGCAGGAGTACCAAGGTTTACGATATAGCTCGAAGATTCACCAAACTAAAGTGACAGGCGATTCACGCAAGGAAACTACGAGCATAGCCCTTTCCGTTGCCCTTTGGGTGACTGTTAGCCTTCTGATGAGTTCGATCATGTTTCAGTCCCATATGTCATCACTGGCAACACGCACTGGTCACAGACTTTCGTCTTGAGACACTGTGGTATGTTAAGAAAAGGTTATAAAGACAAAAAAAGTTTTAGTACCTATAACATTATTCGTGCTTCGGTGATAGGCGGATTGTTTCCCGCTATCTGTGTGACCTAAGCCTTACCCTGAGAGTTCCGTAAGGGCGGAGGGCCATAAATGTGAGATGATATTCGTGTAATTCAAGGCAAGTGCAAACATTTGTAGACATCACGATGAAATATCGTTAGAGTTGTATGCGTCAGAGCTCAGAGCGGTTTTATGCGGGGAGGCTTTGATGACGCAAAAGGTAATACTGTGGGCGGAATTAGGTCATATTGTTGGTTTAAATCATATTGTTTAGAAAATTACGACGAACGTGACACTTAAAGCGGTCATCAAGCGGTGTTTCAGGATCTGAAACACCGCTTGATTTTTATGTTGCTGTAAGAAAATATACTCTCAGGATAAAAAAGTATCCATGATATGATATTCCAGCACATGTCCTTGTCAGACAGTGATACATGAGGAAGGTCTAGTTTTACAAGGTTATTTGTAAAACATTAACAACCTTGCAGGACTGTATTAAAATCATCTTTTGATCTATGACTTCTTATAAAACATAATTAATTTACCAAAAACAAACTTTCCAAATTTCTTTGTGCTAACACATTTCAACTCCTACCTAACCTACTCACGTCTGTATGACGAGACGCAAGCGCATCAAGCACCCCATCTATCGATCCCGCTCCCCTCCACTATTGTACTATCGCTTGCTTCGCATAAACTTCGTAATATTCAGAGCGTTCAGCTGATCAAGCGTAAAGAAGTAACAAATACACACACTTTCACTAACTTTTGCCTTTATAATATTAGCATGTGATTATTAAATTCATTTCATCAGCATTTATAGTTTCTTCTACCATTTACTAGCTTTTGCCTGCGGCTTCAACCGTGTACAGAAAATATAGCCTATGTCACTCAGGAATAAAGCAGCTTTCTATCGGTGAAATAATTTCAGCAATCGGACCAGTGCTTTCAGATATTACCTTCTACAATCAAAAAATACAACCTTTACCGCTTTATAATATTAATATTAGTGTAGATAGTCACTATGTCGTCTATAGTTATATTTACTACTTACTTATCGGACACTCCCCCAGTTTGTCAAAATTTAATTAAGAGCTTGACAACCTTTTTGCTAAAAACCTGTCCCTAACTTATCAACTCTTGATCTGTATTTAAAACTCTGTATCTGTATTCTCTGTATCTCTCTTATCTCTGGATCTGTAATTAAGATCTATATTCGTCGTTTATACCGCGTACATTGAGGGACTGGAACAATTTGCCTGCTGCGGTCTTCCCGTCTGATTATAATTTAGGTGTCTTTAAGGCAAGAGTGAATAGGCTCTTAATAAACTAGTGCGCCTCACCATCAACGATTGCATCACTGCTTACCATCAGGTGTGATCGCAGTCAAGCACTAGTTTATACCAGTTAAAAAAAAAAAAGGCAAAATCCTTTTCACTCATTAACTTATCGAAGTGCAGCCTAAACTCTTAGAACTAGAACACTGAAAATTTGCCCAGAGATTTCTTTTATTATGTGCACAAAGAATTTTTCAAAATTCATTCCTTAGCGGATGTCCGGTAACTGTCCGGACCAAGCCCAAGTCGTCGACGGCGCGCACTGTTCCCGCGCGCCTCAAGGAGTTGTCAGCAACAGCAGGGACCCAGCCGGGTCGAAGCCTACTGGGGCCGGGGTTATCCGACAGGGCGCTCGAGCCCCGGTATGAAGGCTAGAAGGAACGGGGTGGGTCTTTTAGTCAGTAAGAGTCTGACACTATCTCCCGCTCCGCCCAAGGGCGGGGAATGTCAATGCATGATTTTTTCCCACCATAAAAAAAAAATCCCTTAGCGGATGCAACTCGATAGTATTATCACTGTTTTTCATACAACCGCTCTTCACAATCATGATGTTATTACACATTTTTCATTCGATATTTTGGAAACACAGCATCTTGTGGATATTATCTAGGCTTCTGTTGAAATCAATTTATAGATTTGTGTAAAACTATTCTAGTAATGACCTCTGAAAATCTGCTATTTTGCATTAACTTTGACACTTAATAATTTACTAAAAAAAATTAAAAAATCAAAAAAAATATATAAAATAGAAGCCTTGCTATCAAGATTTTAAATGACAATTTTTTTTTAAACTTGTGTGATAAAATAAACACGTATTTCCTGGAACAAATTTTGTAAAATATTCGAGTAAATTTTTTATTTTTTTATTGTTGATAGGTTCGCGCTTGACCGCTATCTCACCTGATGGAAAGCGACGATGCGGTCGATGATGGAACTGAAAATGAATCACGGAATTACGATGGGATTCTAAACTTTGTATGGAGAAACCTATTTTCATGTGGGCGAGACCACTGGCTAGTCAACTTATAAAGTATCTTTTTGAACCTAATAAGTTTATATAATCTGGTTAAGTCCGTACTCTCGGCTACTCATCATAACATTAAACGAATTTGTTTGGATCGTGGGACTCTTTGGATCGAGATCGCAGTCCAAACTTTCACCTATATTTTTTTTTTGAGTAGTATTTTCAGACCACAAGACAAAAATAGAACAGTTAAGAAAAAAAATATAGTTATTTTATTTGTGGTCCCAAAATACTACTCAAAAAAAAATAGTACATTTTGATGCAAGTGCACAGTTTGTCATTGCGACCGAGAAGAAATTCACTCGAGCCGCTGGCGAGTGTGTTATCGAGCCGAGGACTGCAGTAACTTTGCACGTGTATCAAAAGACTTTTCAATACACTTACGAAGAAATTAATAAATGGGGGTTGACCAGCAACTCGTCGGGTTCGACGCGCGTCCAGCCTGATACGATAAATGTAATAACATGTGGCGGGGAAAGCATGCGCACTTTTCTGCACTAGTGCGGAAAACGGTCTTTTGCGTGCCTAAAAGCGGTAGGATAAGAGCGGGTTTTTAAGTAAGTGTATTGAAAAAAAATTACTGATAGAAGTTGGGTCTGCAGTCTCGGTCCGCAAAGCCCCACAACCCAAACAAATTAGCCGCTGAAATTGAACAAATTCCCTCTATTATTCAAATTCTCTTCAGCTTTGAAACGGTTAAAGTAGTAAAAAATGGAGATTTCGCCATTCCGATATCCGTGAGGTCTGAACAAACAGCATTGGCTGCTCTTGATGGTAGACATTATTCATACTGCCCGCGCTAAAGTGGTAACTATTCCAGCTGAATGTTTGAACTACGACTGCGGATCTCGACACAAAAGTTTCGAATGCATTTTTTAATTTTATCTTGAGAATAAATGATATTTATTTTGCAAATAGGTTTTATAACACTTTTACTCGTAAATTTTTTTGGTCATTTCAAACTAGATGAGGCTGGTGTTTCCTAGCTGACTGTCCTGAGAAAAAGCACCGAAATATACTCATCGCTCTTTTAAAGTCTATACAGCAAACATATAATGAAATCATATGAAAACTATGCAAATTAGTGTCTGAGATGGTCTTTTGAGGCAAGAACCATACAAATTTGAGTAAGGTTCACTCAAATCTGTATGGTTCTTTCCAGCCAGTCAGTGCAAGTATTTGTCAGTATTTGAAAAGTTACTCTAGGGAATACTAGGAACTCAATGACTGTGGTTACGAAACACCACGCAGCGCAGCGCAACGCCGACTACTTTACGTATAATATATATTTTTTTCATTTATTTAGGAAACTTAACAGTTTATTTTTAACCTCTCGTGTGCCTTAATTAGAGACACAATTAAAAAGCCATTGTGTCTCGCGTGGATCCACGTTTAGACACACAACGGCTTAAGTTTCATCAGTTAAGAAGAACCACCCCACTATCAATGAGCAGCCCAATGCAGTTGCGTGAAAGTTACTAGCATGTAAAAGTGAGGTCTAAACGGGCTGCACAGTGCTAGCGAAATTATGACAGTTGTCACTTAAACCAATTACAGAATTCCACGGCATTTATAAAACTAGGTTAACTAGAAAGTGGTGTAAGGAAAGATTAAAAGCGTAAAAATACACCAATTAGGTATACTATTACAATTCAATTAGGAAAAGAACAAAATATCAAATCGTGAAATTTAAACAGTAACATTCAATTTACATACAATTATTAGAATGCGCCTAACTATTGATATCATCATCATCGTCATTATTTCAGCTGAAAGACTTCCACTGTTGGACATAAGCCTCCCCCAAGTGTCGCCATAACGACCGATCTTGTGCTTCTCGCATTATGTGTATTATCATCATCTTCCTGCCCTAGTCCCATTTTATTTGGGGTCGGCGCAACACGTTTTTTTTTTCATTCTGTCCTGCCAGTCGTCACGCTATCACTAACTTCCTTTTCTTTCATATCGCTTCTCACACAATCCATCCATCGTGTATAATAGATCATTTTTTATGTATTTTGACTATGTTATAATTATCTCTACTCTAGATCACTTACTTATGCCCTGAAACTTGGTGTTTGGCAACAGAAGCTGTTTTCCTTATACATACAATCTTTAACATTTTACCTAAGTATTCGATACCGTTCATTACCAGCTAGGTGGCAACCCTTTAAAAAACGAGTGATAAGGAACAAGGAAGGTGTTTCATTCCTCCCCCTCTTTTTATGACCCCCTAAACATCGTTACAGGCGTTATCGAGCACACGATGCTGAGATATTCAGAACATAAAACATTTACAGCTGATAGGGTTTGCTCATTGCCTTATCGGAGCTGCGGAGCGTTCAATGCATCTGTCACTTTTACCAGCCATACCGTTTAGGAAGGTTCTGCGAATTTTCACCTTTTGTTTTCAGTTTTAGGGTTCCGTCTAAAGGGTAAAACGGGGTCCTGTTATTACTAAGACTCCGCTGTCTGTCCGTCTGTCTGTCTGTCTGTACGTATGTCACCATGTATCTCATGAACCGTGCTAGCTAAACAGTTTAAATATTCACTAGTGATGTATTTTTGTTGCTGCTATAGCAACAAAGACTAAAAACAGAATATACTTAATAAAGATTTAAGTGGGGCTCTCATACAACAAACGTGATTTTTTTGCCGTTTTTTGCTACGGACGGAACAGAACCCTGTGTGCGCGAGTCCGACTCGCACTTGGCCGGTGTTTTTTTTAAAGACAATAAGGTTTATCTATTCAAACAATCTGCAGCCTGTTCTCAACTATGATTGGGTCGGCTTCCAATTTAATCGGATAAAGATTTTTTTAAGGTGGGATATCATCTAATGAGTACTCCCACTCTAGGGTGAAGAGAGGGAGTGTCAGACTTTTGTTGACTCAAATCCACTTATGTTCTTTCAGTTGCCCTTTGCAACTATTAGCCAAGGAAAAAAAATACAAGCGTTTAAAAAATAACGGAACCATGTTATAGTAACAAATAAGCTATTGCAGGATCACCGGCCTAAATCTATGGAGAAGAATGTGAAAATACATCTTGAACACTTTTTTTTAATGAATTAAAAATGCTTTTAAAACATATTTTATAGCTTTTACCCGCAGCGTCGCCCGCTTACATAAAATACATATGTCAATGAGGTATAAAGCAGCTTTCTATCGGTGAAATGATTTTACCAATCAGACCAGTACTTTCAGAGTTTACCTCCTACAAACAAAAAAAAAAACAAACAACCTCTTCATAATATTGGTGTATATTGCGATTTGTTGTAATAAGTAGTAGGAAATTGAATTAACTATACAGACATATATTGCCCAGCAGCGGGACAGTATGGGCTATCATACTGTCCCACTGCTGGGCAAATGCTTTCGTCCATTTCTGCCATTTATCAGCTCTGTGCCTCTTCTTGCCAATTCCTATGGAAGACATCTAAGTCGCCCAGCCATCTCCTTTTTGATATGCCGGGACCCCTTCGTGCGATTTCAGGGTACCAATTTTGGTTTTACAGGCCGCCCGATCGATATTTTTATATGAAAAAAAAAAACATAATTCAACCATTAAGCATTTTTCTTTATATAAATCACGATCAAAAGCGCTCTTCTTTGTTGCTTTTTTTCACAGAGAAATCCTAAATCGCACTTTCGCTGACAGAAGATAAACTTACAAAGCAGTATTAGAAGGTATTTCGTCAAAATTCAGACGTTTGTCAGCCCTAACATCAGACACGAAGGTCGAAGGGTAAGTGCGGGTCATTCGGACCCTTTCAGGATTCCTGGAGGGTATTCAACTTCACCCTATCTGATGCTAATGAGCAAAACATAATAATGTAATTAATAGCGTCTCTGAAATGAGGCTATCTCATTAAGGTTTCAGGGATTTTTCGGGCTTACTTCATCATAATAGGACGTGAATGTCTAGTGCTGAACATGGGTTTTTATAAACTAAAAATGTCTGATATAACCCAATTTATAATTGGGCACGCCACAATTGTGACAGAAAGGGCCCAGCAGGGTCGAAGTTTACTGGGGCCAGGGTTAGTTTCGAAAGATAGCTCAGCCCCGGTATGAAAGGCAACGAAGGAACAGGAGTGGGTTTTTAGTCAGTAAAAGTCTGACACTAGCTCCCGCTCCGCTCAAGAGCCCCGATGGTGTTGTCATTAGATAATTTCCTACCGGAAAAAAAAACAATTAATAATAATACCACGTTCCGTTAAAAGCGTCAAAGGGTCCTCTGCGAGTTGGTTTCGACTCCTCGTGCGCCTTCCAAAGGTCCAGGACCCCAGGGTTCTGAGATATAATAACCCATATACATATAATAATAATATTCCACAACGACCACACAACGCTATCTAGTCCCAAGCTAAGCAGAGCTTGCGTTACGAGTACCAGACCACTGATAAACATAATTATATATTTTAAAAACATTACATTTGTTATACGTATGTAGATAGACTACACCCAGACACAGAACAAATGATCATGTGCATCACACAAACAGTTATTCCGGGTGGAAATCGAATCCGCGACCTCCGGCGTAGCAATCAGAGGCACTAACCACTAGACCAACAGGCCAGTCAAATATTAATCATCAATAATTTCGGAAATACCAAAATCCGTACATACCTACATATTGTAAACCAAAAAAGAAAAATAACAATAAGTAGCTCAGTAGTAGAGTTTTGAAAACTTTTTAGTAATGATCATCTTCATCATGGACATTGGCCTCCCCCAAGTGTCACCACAACGTTCGGATAGAATGAAGTTTTCTACCTAAAGTTTTGTTTGACTTAGTTTACTCAGCTGTTTGACGACACACAGGGAAAGAGTGACTTTGGCCTAGATAGAAACAGACATCCAACATTCAATAAAGTTTATTAACTAAGACTGCGAAGAGAAAAAAAAATTGAGTATCACTAATCAATACATACTTATGTACATAGTACAAAACAAAGACGCTTTCTGCGCCGAGTCTTTCGATCAGTTGAGCTCCTTAGCAATCCTGAGTTGAGCTTTGCAAATACTAACTAATGTTTGCTCTAACTGGACAGGTCCACTCAAATATGTATAGTTCTTTTACAAAAGACTATATCTGAGACAAATCTGCATGGTTTTCGTGTAATTTTGACCATTACATAATATTTACTGTATGGACTTTAACAGTGACTTTGACTCCTGAGTTTGTTTCGGTGTTCCTTCTCATGGTAGTCAGCTAAGAAACACCGGCCTCATCTAGTTTAAACTGAAAATAAAAATAACATTCAAAAGTGTTTTTTAAAACCTATTTGCAAAATAAATATCATTCATTATCATTCACTTCATTTTCATTTATTATTCATTTATTATTCATGTATCATTCATTTATCATTCATTTATCATCCATTTATCATTCATTTATCATTTAGCAATAGAATAAAACGGAAACGAATAGAAAAACTTTTAACTATTCAGGGCAAACACAGTACTACGGCTGCAAACTCAAATTAAAAGAAAACAAAACTACAGAATGCGCCGAGTATGCCCGTTCCGAAAGGGATGTTACCATTTGCTGGGCGACACCCAGCGCTGGTTTTCTGTTGGCACCCCGCAGTGACACACGTCGAGGATAGAAAGAAGGTTTTAAATTATAATTGTGAGAATCTGTACGAAATCAGAGCGATCGTCCATCAATAATACTAGTAGAATGATAATATCATTCTACTAGTGTGTGAAAAAGGGAGGGCTACTGTGGGACATAATGGACTAATTAGATAGATAGATTCGATACAGACCCAGTAAAATAATATTATTTGACTTTTTATAGGTAGGAAATAGATTTTTTGACTTATTTAAACTTCCCATTGCTAACTAACTTGTTATTTTCCAATCACATATAATTTAATCATACAAGTATATACCCTTTTTAAGAAGAATACAGTAAACTACAATTTGCGTTTTATGTTTTCTCTTTCATTATTAAAAAGCATTTATGATAACGTCATTCTAAAAAAAATTGTTTTTCATTCATATAACTACTGATTTACTAGAAGGGTTGTTATTTAAATTTTATCATAAAACTTTTGGCTTATGGAAAAGAAAACCCATTCCTAAAAAAATCTCAAATTGTCACTTACGATATTTTTCCTGAAAAGGCTTGATACCGTTATATTTTTTAAGCAAATAAACTGAACTTGAAAAACTGATTCAAACAACCTGTTCAATTCTATTATTTTCCTTTCAAGCGCAAAAACCTTCCCCTCTGCATTTAAAACCGCTAAATCTTACCTAAGGCTGTATATTTAGATGCCGTCACAGCCGCATGTCGCCTCATTGTCGGCCTTGTGACCCTCTGCTCCCCTTTGTGATGAATGACTCTTTGCATTATGGGCCACCCTCCTCTCCTTGAAAAAAAAAACTAGGAAAAGAACTGATAAGGTCGTAAAAAAGGCTCTCAAATGATGTTTTATCGTTTTGGAAGGTAAGAATTAATTGGGTCGTGTTTTGGTAAGGTTGATGAAATTTTAATTATTGTTTTTTTTTTTTTTGTTTTATGGCTTTGCTTTGTGTATTTAGCTTTAACTTATCATAGTATGTTAACTATGTAGAGATTAATATCTACACTATTTACACTAATACTCGTGTAATAAAGGTAAAGTTTGTTTTTTTTTGTTTGTGGGAGGTAATCTCTGGAAGTACTGGTCCGATTGCTAAAATTCTTTCACCGATAGAAAGCTGCTTTATTCCTGAGTGATATAGGCTTTATTTTTATGTACACGGGCGAAGCGGCGGCTAAAAGCTAAGTTCTATGATTATAAAACTTTTTACGAATCTCTTTATACCTATATATAATTTTTCTATACGTGTGTTTGTCACCTAACTCCTCCTAAACAGCTTAATCGATTGAAATGAAACTTTGTGTGTATGTTTGAGTGGGTCCCACGATAGTTTGAAAATATAAATGCACCTGGTAGGTGGTGCTGCAATCGGGTTCTCAATTTTTTTTCTGACGAATAGCCAGTTTTCGAACAACGTCTTACGGACCGCTAATACACATAATAGTAGCTGTGCCCGCGACTTGGTTCGCGTGGACTACAGGATTTTGTATTTATTTTTTCTAAAATAAAAGTAGCCTAAGTTACTCCTTATTACATCAGCTACCTGTCAAAAAAATTTGCGTTAATATCAGTCCAGCCATTTCCGAGATTAGCCGGAACAAATAGACCGACATACAAAAATTAAAAAAAAATGTTATTTTGGCGTATGTACCGTATATATATTCATATTATTATGCATGTAATAAAAAGTGGTTATTTCAATATTACAAACAGACATAAGTACCTAAATTACCTAAAAATAGCTGTATTTTTCAATTACCAACATTCATAATCTTGTAAATAAACAAAATCTATACAACCGGAATGCGAAAGTTTACTTTGACCACTTATTTACAAATCGGAGGCTGTGGCAAAATTCATGGCTTAAATAAAAACACGTTAAAGTTGTTTGAAAGGAATAAAATAAGTGGCAAGTGAGTGACACTCAATTGAACATAATTAAGCCCACAGTGTAATTTCATTCATGGGTACGTGACTCAGCTGAATAAGCCTAATAACGCATAAGAGCGGACACATATCACGCGACGAGAAAATAGCTGCGATGTCGCGAGTTCGCAACTGTATCAACTTTACCCGGTTATGGGCTAAGAAATTAAGTACCTACAGTACTTTATGATACAAGTGGAAAAAGTTTATCATTGTGACCGAGGCGGAATCCGCCCGAGCCGTAAGAAAGGGTGTTATGGAGCCGAGTACTACAGTGACAAATCAGCGTGTACCAAACGACGTTTTTCAATACACTTAAGAAGAAATAAATCAAAATAAACGGGTATTGATGTGCAACTCGTGGTCGCCTAACGTCCAGCCGATAAATTTAATAAATTGTGGCGGGAGCAAGCGCCTGCACTTTTACGCCCAAGAGCGGAAAGAAGTAAATTGCGAGCCTAAAAGCGGTAGGGATAAGAGCGGGTTTTTGAATAAGTATTAAAAAAAAAAATCTTAGTTTGCATAGCCACTCATATGTACTTACAAAGCGTTTTGGGAACTCATTTATCGTGCGTACAACTAAGGAGTGGATTTCCTTACCGGAGTCAGTCTTCTACAATTACATGGCCATTTTCCATTTCTACTCTACATATGGTGTAGAATTTTTACAAGGTTATTTGTAAAACACTCGCATCCCCTCAGGTCTATGTTACTAACACTATAGAAATCATAAAAAACAACTTTAGTTCTATGACTTTTAAAAATATTTATCATAATATATCTTAGTTCATCAGATTTTCATACAAAAATATATAAATTGAACGTTCTAAATAATACGAAGTCTATGCGAAGCAAACGATAGTACAATAGCGGAGGCGAGCGGTGATCGGGCGGCGGGGGTGTTTGATGCGCTTGCGTCGCGTATTTTGCTATACCTAACGACGTCTGTACAAATACGTCGTTAGGTATAGCAAAATACAGAGTTGAAATGTGTTAGATAGAACCACGAAACCTTAAAGGTTTATTTTTGGTAAACTAATTATGTTTTGTAAAAAGTCATAGAACAAAAGTTCATTTGTTGTTTATGATGTAAGTAATACAGTCTTGCAAGGTTGTTAGTGTTACAAATGAGCCTGTATATGAGAACTAATATTAGCAAACTACCTTCAAACACTGCTACAATCCCTAAAGATTGTGGGTATCAATATTTGAGTCGGGTTTTAGAAAAATCTCACATCTAAGGCGGGGATTGCACTGTTGACGTAGTCGTAAATAAAGTTAAGCCCATACCTTCTCCCTTATCATGAGCTCTACCCTTTTGTGTTCTAAGGGAATAGATACTATAGATAACTCCAGCTTAGCGTAAGACGTATTTCAAATTAAATGAATAGTACATAGTCCCTTGCGAAATTATTTTTATAGGTATCCTTATAGGGTTGGTGGATGTCACCTATCTTCGAATTTTTGGTTCTAGGACATGCCGGTTTCCTCACGATGTTTTCCCGCACCTGCACTGGGCCCGCGTGTTGGATTACGACCCGTTCCCTCTCCTAGAGAAGAGGTCTGAGTCCCAGCAGTGGGAACATTATAAAGCCAACTATGCTATCCTTATAGTGTTCATGTTACAATGAAAAAAAAAAATGGATTTATGAAGAAATTTAGACTTGGACTCACTTGCATCACGAATCATCATATTTAAAATAATAATTTGTAATAATAATAATTAATAATCCATTGATATAATTTTAATAATTGTAGCTATTTTATTTTATTTTATTTTGGTGAATGTCAATTAACATACTCTAATATTATTTTTACACCACCTGCTCGATAATGTCGTTTTACACGTCATACAAACCTCACTTAAAGCAAGTCATTATATGCCTAGGGAGATAATGCAGTATGGCCGATCCGTAGGGAATAATGAGATTTGAATTTGGAGCATCAAGAATCGTCAACATTGTGAATTAAAATGTAGGCGCATCGAACAAGTTGACTCGAAATTCAAACCAAAGAGTATGTAATCACTATGATTCAAACTGGCCATTGACAAAAAAAAAGAAAATAGAATAAAATGTGCGTACTGACGACACGGGAGCATTATAGAAAATTGAAACTATAGAATTTTGGAGTAGTGAATTTTGTTTGTTTGATGAACTTGTAAATATAATACTTATTTCTCTAATGTATGATTTGGTCGACCAAATTGTCTTTTAATTATCTCACAGATGGTGTAAAAAGTAGAGTATGCAACACGGGGATAAAGCTGTCTTTGTCTTGGGCGGCTTAAATTCCTCACTTCACTCAGGTTTCTTTATTAACTCCCTCGCAATGCTCGGGAGTTAATTTTATAAATCCCTCACTATCGTTCGGGATTAAAATCAGCAACCTTCGTTTCGTTCGGATTTTCAACATGCCGCCCGCGACTTAAAGACACTGCTTTATCCCCTAGTCACATAAACTACTATTCTATATTTAATGTTTTTATCTGATTGACTTGACATTTATAATTTATTCTATTTACCTTCTTGGTTTTTTGCCTTAATTTTGTACGCCATTCTTTTGGCAAAACATAGTGCACTTATTTTTCATTTTATGTACTACCTTAAACCACCTATGTTTAACAAAATAAATGATTGATTGATTGATTGATTGATTGATTGATTGATTGATTAAACAAACAATGTGTCTATCATCTTCAAGGGATTTAACGGTAGCAGAACAATGATTTAAAGTCCTGTAATACCTAATTATTTATAATATTGTAATAGTTTTAAAAAACTGGGCAAGTGCGAGTTTTACTCCTATACTTGTACTATAAGACCTTTCTACATGCCAAATTTCAGGATTTTAGGTCAACGGGAAGAACCTATAATTTTTGATTCCCCTGAGAGTGTCCAAATACACGTTTTTTGCGACATTAGTATCTTTTTTTTCATAAACTCAGAAGTTTAATTTTTTCACAGCTTCAAGGGATTGCAGACCTGAGCGACTTGAGAGAGATATAGTGTTAATTTTACCTCGATACCTCCATGCATTCTCGAGATAAAGGATCTTGACAGACAGACGGACAAAAAAGTGATCCTATTAACACAAGACACCCAAACCTGGAACAACTAGATAGTGCGGTATCGTTGGGTTGGTTCGTATGGGTTGAAGATGTACGTCGTATGAATATTTATTCCGTACTGGACCGAACCCATGACTCAACTACTGTGCTAATCGTACCGTCCTATACGCGTTATTCCACCGCATGACAAACGTCTTTCCTTCCTGGAATAATCAATAGCAGAAAATTACGACGGGTAATGCATACATTCCCAGGAACTGTAATTGAAATTCAATTACCAGACAAACTAAAAGCAAACTTAAACACGTGTTCCTACCTACGTGTCTCCTCTCTCGCAGGTCTTCAAATAAATGAGTAATTTATTTGAAGACCTACACAGACGGGCGCGACGCGACAAATATGCGGCGACGATTTTTTATAAATAAAACGGTAGCACGGAGTATTGCTGACATGGCGAAGTGTACCACCGGAGGCCACCTTTAAATAGGACTATTATCTTGCTAGAAAGAGAGAGAATGCATTATTAGTGCCTATCCAGTGGTCACATGAAAATGTACCCTACTTTTTTTAAGGGCACCAAATACCTTAATTTATGAGGTGATAATCTAAAAATCGTAAGGCTAACATAATAAGGATTATATCATGTCAGTACGTCTGGAGTTCCGTGAGATAAGTGTGAATTTTGTGTATATTAATAAAATATATTCTGTATCTAATGTAATTGGCGGATAGCCGTTTTCGTTAAAGTAAAAAAAGTAATTAAGAAAGCCAATCAGGGTAGTACTTCCATGCGGTCCCGAGAAAAGGGGCTTCAACAAACAGATATAGGTACTAATAGATGGACACTAAATTGATTCTTTAGGGGTTCAGTTTTTGTCGAAAGTTGAGCCCTCATTACGAAAAAATATAAGTCGATCAATATCTAATAAAATTATCGTCTTATCGTTACCGCATTACAACAGTCTGTATACCTTTACTCGTTTTTAAGACTTGTAATTCACACACAGTCGGCAGAGAGCGAAGCTTCCTGCTGATCATAAAAACCTGAAACTTGGATGGTATGACGTAGGCATTCGATAAAAAAAAAAATTTTCGAAATACCTACTATCCTCAAGGGGGTGAAAAAAGGAGCAGAGTATAAGAAAACGTAATTCTTAGGTCCTCCTCATCATCATCATCATCATCATTATCATATGAGCCGAAAGACGTCCATTGTATGACATAGGCCTCCCCCAAGCGTCGCCACAACGACCGGTCCTCTGCATCACGCTTCCATCGGATTCGCGCGACCCTGCCCGGGTCATCGGTCCACCTGGTTGGAGGCCTTCCAACGCTGCGTCTTCCGGTACGTGGTCGCCACTCCAGAACCTTTCGTCCCCATCGACCATCTGTTCTGCGTGCAATGTGCCCTGACATTGCCACTTAAGTTTGGCGATTCTTCGAGCTATGTCGGTAACCTTGGTTCTCCTGCGGATAGATCTTCATTTCTGATGTGATCACGCAAGGAAACTCTGAGCATCACCCTTTGGGCGAAATTCTTTGGTCCAATCTACTTCTTTTGCATATACATTATTTAACAGAATTGATAGAAGAAAAAGCAGATAGAAGATTACAAAATTAATAATGTAAAAAAAAAAAACAATTAAAAGTCCTGTTAGAACCAGATTCGACTTCTATGTGGACGAAGTCGCTGGCAAAAACTAGTCTTCTGTACAACCTTAGTAGGTATATGCGAAACCTGAAACACTTGTCTTGTATTTTTATGAAAAAAATCTTTGTACAACATTTCGTGACTGTATCGTGAAAAGTCACAAAGTTATAAGCTTGTTGTGTCAGCAAAATTACATAGTCACCGGGCCATCCAGGCGACTGAAGGGTTTTTTTGCACTTGCACCCAGCTGTTTGCTGGCGCCTAATGCCTACTTATCTGTCGTACCCTGTGTAGTGCTTAGTGTCGCCGGTGTCCAACTTGTGATTTTTTTTAATATTTAAAAAAAAATACATAACATGGTGTAAAAACTATTGGAATCCATTGTTACTGATTTTGAAAAAACTATATTCAAATTTCGCATAACATAAAAATAATGATGTATAACTTCGCCGTTTAAAAACGTAGAGAAACATATATGTTTTATATGTACCTATGTATTTAGAAATACATAAGTATGTTTATCAGTTGTCAGTACCCATAACACAAGCTCTGCTTAGCTTGGAACTGGACGGCGTTGTGTGATAGTTGTGGAATATTATATTATTATATTAATGATTTCAAATAAACCCAATTCATTTAGTGAACGTACTAGTTATACACCTTTATTATTTATAAATTTATAATACGAAAATTAGTCTGTGCATGTTACCTCTACAATACGGCAAGAAAACTGTCCCCCAGTTCAATTATAAATACAACACTTCCTCACCAAGATAGTGTACGTTATCTCGGTCTAAACCTGGATCGGCGCTTAACATAGAGGTACCACATCAAAACAAATAGACAAGAACGTATAACAACATATCTTGGATACTGGGCCGTAATAGCAAACTATGTGTCGACAACAAATTGCTAATATACAGAAGCGTCTTGAAACCAGGCCTCAAGTCTGCTATTACAATAGTGTCAGAATAGTTATATCATTGATTTCATAATTGTTGATTTTGACAAGTTTTGGTAATCTACTAATATAATGGCGTCATTATGACTTTCCGATGGTCAACCACTGACACTCCATTGAAAGAAATGGCATACAATGGTAATCTCGTACATAATGACAAATGAATATCTGACGTATGCGGTAATCTGCAAAAATTTTGACAGTTCCTTTCATCAGTCAAAACCCTTACGACGTCATTGCGTAATTAGTGCTTTTAATAAGCTCGATATTGTCATTTTATCACAATTCTATTACGAGACCATTGACTGATCAATGATCGATCATTATGAATTAGCAGATTACGAACTTTTAGCAAAATGACAATGGGATCGTGTTGGAATGACGAATTTATAAAAATAGCAGACTTTAGGCCCCTGGATGTATGGTGTACCACTGGCAGCGCCAGTAACTATAATATAGTTATACTACAGCGAATACAAAATATGATTCTGAGAAACGTGAGCAGTCCCTTGGTTTATCACAAACACAAAAATACACCACTATCTCGGAATGAACACTGTGAAGGAAGAAATCCTTCAAACTGCAATGACATACTTGGGGAGGTTGGACATCCTAACCAATTGGCTGCCAACCTGACAACCAGAAGCTACACTAAGAGGTCAAAGCGTAAAGATGTTATAGCTATGTAAATAAATATAGCCAATTAAGAGGACATGTCCTTACTGGAGGGCTCACTCGAACGGCCATTACAGTCATACAGCGCATCTGCTTATAGCTAATACTGATTGCAGATAAAACCAGAAAAATAAAACTTTTTAAATATTAGTGTGATTTTCTACTATACAAATCTTGTATCAAAAACTAAATCTAAACATGTATGTATATTCTCAACCAGTAGCAGCATTTTTGTCAAGGATACAAAAACATCTCACACGATTGATGCGTTAACCCTTCACCGCCGGAGAGTTTATAATAATGTTCAAACTATCATAACAACCCATGAAAGCTCCGCCGAGGGATAACCTTTTTCCTCGGTCACCTTTTACAACTCCCCCGGGATCATGGGGAAGGGATGTGGAGAATATTATTATGACGTGTTTTTCATACTCAATCAATCTGACTAGCTAAAGTTAAGAGCGGCTGAAACAAGACACTTTCTATGCAACGGTTCGAACGTGTATATAACGTTATTTCAAATCTATCTTTAGATATTTTGTAAACTCAGATATCTTTTGGATGTTGTTTAGGATACTATTGAAATCAAAATTAAAAATTGAGAAAAAAATCCATTAAAGACCTCTGAAAACCTGTAATTTTGCGTTTATGTACTCATAAATTAAAGAAGTAAAGAAAAGACATCAATATAATAGAAAACTTAAAAATTTAATCAAAATTCTGAAAGGCGATTTTAGTTTTTCTAAAAACATTTAAGCTTTTTAAAAAAACCTTCCCAAGTGTCGCCATAACGACCGGTCCTGTGTGTCGCATCTGTCGGATACCCGCGCGACCTTCACCGGGTCATCGGTCCACCGGGTACCATGTAGGCCAATGATTATGAAGATAGATAAACATCAGGATACGAGTAATAAGGATAGGCTGCGGGATTGTTCGAAAGAGTTACCGTGACTCGCAACACAAGAGACCACTGAAGCACAAAATAGAGGTACAGAAATCAATCTACATTCAAAGCGCGCTCGAGGATCGCACACATAGGCCCGTATTAATAAACGTTCCTCAGCCCAAGATCTCGTACTTGATACCAAGCTTGAGCTCTTGATCGTATTAATAAACGAGATTCACAAGCTCAAGCTCAAGCTTCAGTTCGAGCTCAAGCTCAGCTTAGGTTTACGACATCAGCCGAGTGTTGTCTGATTAATAAACGAAACTCGAAACTTAAGTTTACAAAGATCTCTGTACTTGAGCTGCCAGATCATGAGTGCAGACCGACCGGGACTTGAGGTCGTGATTAGCGGTAGCAACAAACATAGAGTTTGAAAATATTTTAAGTGAAGTTAATTATTATGATGAAATAGAGTACTATGACGATATTAAAATTTATTGGCCTATGCGATATCGTTTATCAAAAATGTATATAAGGAATGCCTCGAATTCTGTGGTTAGTACTAACGCTACATTGCGTTATGTTATTTGTGTCCACTGAGTTGCAAAATAAACATTTGTAAAGTGTTGGAAAATACATCCATGACTGTTTTACAATTTAAACCTATCTTGGGTAGCAAACTACTTCGTTATGTGATACAGCGCTTTTAATCAAAGTTTTAACAAAATAAAAGTATTTCAATTAATCTTACGACACATCAGTAACGAAACGAGACGAATTTGATTATTTACTTCATGGCTTAAAGAACTTAGTACCCAGGCCAAAACTATGACAAAAAAAATATTTATAAACTTCGGTCAATGTGACGTAGGTAATCGTTCACATTGAGTAAGCATTGAGTACAGAGCATTGAGGAGCTGATCTTGGTAACTGAGGTTCTGTACTCACGTGTTTATTAATTAGCAATGATCTTGAGCTTCTGACATCGTATAATCGGGGATCAAATAATATCGCACTTGAGGACGGAGTTGAGCATCGTTTATTAATACGGGCCATAGACACCGCTCACGGACACGATATCTCGGTCGAACAGTTCCGGCTCAAACGCTCATTAGTGTGCGTCCAACCGTCCAACCGTGTGTGGTGCTGGTGTCGGCGCGGCCGGCACTCTCCAGGCGCGCCAGCGACGCCACACGTACCCCAGTCCCGCTATTCCCACGATGCCGACGATGATGTATATCAGCGTGTAGTGATGAATATCATGAACAGAAATGCCTTCAACTATAGCGGCATTATCTTTCAAGATCTTAATTTGCTGCCCAAGTTCTGCTAAATCCATTTGATTCTGGTCAGATTCTGAATCATTCGTGGGTATCACATGCGGGATCGTAATGTTGATAATATGATTTATCGGTGGTATAAAAACGGTATAAAAAGTGACAAGAGATTTTCTTATGTACCTACCTATCTATTTTGTGAATCACGGGTGAATTTTAGTCAAACTTTACATTGTGTACTTTCTGTAATTGGCCGCGGGATCAGACACTGGAACCATGGGGCTTAGGAAGTCGTTAATTATGTTATACTGTTGATCATTATGGAAGTTTAGAGGAATACGAAATATCGTATAATAAGTCTCGCAAACCTCCATTAAAGGGAAGATCCTCTCACCAGACGGGCATTGTATCTGGCCTTGCCAACTGCCCTCTAGTTAATTTCGGGCTTTTATATATATTCTAATCGTGCTGAAAACTCTAAAACCACGATGCAGAATTTTGAATTTTAGTTCCTAGGTGGCGTAATATGTACAGACAGATGAACTTAAACGTCAACATTGGAATTTAAAAATCTTACGCGCACTGACTGGCTTCATAGCTACACTCTACAGTCTTCAAGGGAGCCGACTAGTTGTGCATTATTAATCAGAATTCACAATCCTATATCCTCTAGTCGAGTCGAGGCCAGCGCTGAATAGAATTGAGTGAAAAAACATGAAGGCCTTTGCCAAAGCTGGGCAAAAGGACTAGATTATTAGATTATGATAAATTGACTCAAATGTTGTGATATTTGGTTGAAATAAAGGCTTTTATTATTATTATCCTTTAGTCGGAACTCTATACAACATTATTTTTAGTATTTGTGAAACCTGAATAAATTTTGTTCAGAATCAGTTACTGAATCGATTGCAATAATTTTTATGCCATGTTATATTTTTTCCCAAAAATATTTAAAAATGGTCACAAGTTGGACACTACCGACACTAAGTACAAAACTGGACACGGCAGGTCATAGCGGGTATTAGGTGCCAGTACACTGCTGGATGCGGGAGCAAAACAACCCCTAAGTCGCCCGGGTGGCCTAGTGACCCTTTATTTATGTCGCCAACCAAATACCCATAACTGGCTTACAACTTTATGATTATTTATAACACAGTTTTGAAATTTTGTACAAAGATTCTTTAAATAAAAATACTAGACAGTGTTTCAAGTTTTGCATTTACTAAAAATAAGGTTGTGTAGTACTAGAGTGTGAACACAGTTCTCGGTCGAGTAGGTAAAAAAGTCTCAGTTGTAAAAAATCTTGAACTCCCACAGTCTCCTACCATATAATTTGTATGCCACGCCATGCTCGTTGCTTCAGCCAATACGTGCTCCATCGGGTTGACGGGGTCGATTACATTAAACATTCCATAGTCAGGCCTGAAACTAAAGTAGGACCTTGACACCGCAGCCTTAACTTTATGTGTGTCAAGGGAAAATGAAGAAACACGTGGGAAGATCCTGTAACCCTTAATAGCGTAACCAGCAACAGAAGCGGGTCTCCCACAAGCGAGGGCTCTTTATGAACTAGGTTTTTTTATGCAGGGTTATTTGTAAACTGACTGACTGTATTACTGACATCATAAATAACATTTTTTGTTCTATGGCTTTTTGCAAAACATAATTCATTAATCAAAAACCAACCTTAAAGATTTCGTTGTTCTATCTAACACATTTCAACTCTGTATTATGCTATATCTACCTATGTCTGTATGACGAGACGCAAGCGCATCAAGCACTCCGCTAACCGATCCCACTCCCCTCAGCTATTGTACTATCGCTTGTTTCGCGTAGACTTCGTAATATTTAGAACGTTTAATTTAAATATTTTTTTTTCTGTATGAAAATCTGATGAACTGAAATATGATAATTCTAAGCGGTTGCTAGTAGGTATTTTACAAATAACCCTGAAAGGCTTGCGTATGATTTTTTTTATTTTTTCGATGGGAAAAATCATCTTATGACAACCCCCGCTCTTGGGTGGAGCGGGAGATAGTGTCAGACTCTTACTGACTAAAAAACCCATCCCGTTCCTTCAAGCCTTCATACCGGGGCTCGAGCGCCCTTTCGGATAACCCTGGCCCCAGTAGGCTTCGACCCGGGTGGGCCCCTGCTGTTGCTGACAACTGCTTGAGGCGCGCGGGAACAGCGCGCGCCGTCGACGACTTGGGCTTGGTCCGGACAGTTACCGGACGGTCGGACAGCGGGCTACCCATTGCTCACTGTCCGCAAGCCCGCGCCTACGGTGGCTGGAAATCGGGATCGGAATCCCGGCGGCGGCGAGAGCGCCGTTGCCTGATGCGGTCGGCCTCCTCCTTAGCGAGCATTACTGCTTCGCAGAAATCGGCGACCGCCTGCCACTCCTCCTCGCTCCGGACCATGGCCTCGACCAAGGCCCGGGGCTCGCGTATGATCACTATTTCACCTGATGATAAGCGACAATAATAATAAAAATCCTTTATTTTCAGGCAACTAAGGCCCATAGATAAAATACACAAATAATCTTACTAAGTAATAACCTAATATAGTATAAAAGATCCTATATCTAATTATTAAACTAAACTATTGTACACGAACTGACGGTGTCGACAATGTGACCGAACACCGTGTTTGCGTCTGTCGTTGTCTCGTTTTCGAATCCATGAAAGAAAATGACCTCGCTGATGTGCCTTCGCCCACATCTATATTAATCCATGCTACGCCTCTGCCATCAACCCACAATCTCAACCTACGCAGAACAATGTACTCTGTCGGGAACCATAAAACCATTTTGTACTTCAAGTACATAATACAAGAACATGCGTTAACTCTTATATGTGTAGGCGTCATTATTGTAGTGTCATTGAGTTTTCAGTGTTCAGATAAATTCTTATTAATATTCTTAATGCCTCTGTCTGTCTTTTTACACCCATGTTTTTAATAAAACGCGCTAAGTATGCTATCTTAAAGGTGGCGTGGAAAGGTGTGCATATAATATGACGATTTGATCTGGGTTTTATGATAAAACTACCGCTAAACCATACCGTATAAAGGTACCGTTTTGCTGAAAATCGTGAAAAGCTCGTTTTTGTGACCGAGTTTATTTTTTGCCGGTGTCGGATAGATGAGGACTTTTTAAATTTCATTTATGATGGTAGTTTGAACAATCCTACCAATCTTCAGCTGGCTGCGAATTATTGTAACCTTATGCCCACAATACACGGTACGGTATACCTGACATGTTTGTCTGTACAGTTGTGTTGTACAGGTAAACCGGAGCGTGTACGAGTATGTTGCACACTTGTGCAGGATTCCGTACAAGCTCACCTGGCAGGTGCTCACAGTTACAGGTTGCCTAGCGTGTATGGCTACGTTAAACCCCATTTTTTGGTCTAATTTGACTGGACTATACACTCATTCCTGTTTTTGTATTTGAAAACATTATATAATTCTTTTTAGGGTTCCGTAGCCAAATGGCAAAAAACGGAACCCTTATAGATTCGTCATGTCTGTCTGTCTGTCTGTCCGTCCGTATGTCACAGCCACTTTTTTCCGAAACTATAAGAGCTATACTGTTAAAACTTTGTAAGTAGATGTATTCCGTGAACTGCCTTAAGATTTTCACACAAAAATAGAAAAAAAGCAATAAATTTTGGGGGTCCCCATACTTAGAATTGAAACTCAAAAAATTTTTTTTTATCAAACCCAATACGTGTGAAGTATCTATGGATAGGTCTTCAAAAATGATATTGAGGTTTGTAATATCACTTTTTTATAAACTGAATAGTTTTCGCGAGAGACACTTCCAAAGTGGTAAAATGTGTGTCCCCCCCCCCCCCTCTAACTTCTAAAATAAGAGAATGATAAAACTAAAAAAAAATATATGATGTACATTACCATATAAACTACCAACGAAAATTGGTGATCTAGTAAGTTTTTTTTTTTTTAAAACGTCACAAATATAAAAAAAATACACTACTATTAAAACATCAATCAAAGTTACAACGAACTACAAGAACTTTTATATTATGTTACTTGCTACTACAGAACCCTTCATGGGCGAGTCCGACTCGCACTTGGCCGGTTTTTTTTTGTAACGTTGCCCAATACTAGAAATTACTCCTGTATCGTGGGTGTGTTCACAAACATGTAAATTCAACACTAGGTACCCAGACCCGGAACAAATTAACTACCTACTTATTATTTCAAGAACAACAAAATTGAGATCATCAAATAAAAAACAACTGACGATCTAAATTTCTAAAGCTCAATATACTGTCCCAAACCAGATTCGTCATCCACTTGACATTCAGCTCATGTCCACCGTCACAATTACTCGCTAATGGTACATTTAAATGCAAAGACCAGTCGTCGCCTTCCCGAAGTCGCGCCACAGAGGGGCATGACTGTACTGAAGTTGTGTTCAGGGAATATCAGTGAATGTCTCTCAATATCATGCTAATATAGTAGGCTGAGGGTTTAGAAATATTTGAAATGAGGCCTAATAAATAGTTGTCACAAGTTTTTCTAATATAACTAATTTGTGGTCTGGTAACTGGATTTTTCTGAATGTAGGTATACAATGGGTAAGTTGAGACGTCTTGATATGGAATACAAAATCAATATTTTAATTTATTTAGGTTGGTAGCGACATCTAAGGCGCCACATAAGAACTAATCCTGCATCGCGGAATTAAAGTTCTTAAAGATTAGAACATATAGAACATCCCGAAATCATCTATCGGACAGTTGCCCACCAGACATAACACCTGTCTGGTCGGAGGATCCTCCCTTTTCAACGGAGGTATGTGGGACTTTATTCTCTGTTCCGCACACCTCCAAAGATTTTTCGCGATCCTTACCAGGTCATCGGTTTACTTTATGTGACGCCTTCAAACGATTCTTCTTTCGGTACGCTTAAACTTCATCTAGCACTATTTAATTTTCTACCAGTGTACTAATACGCATTCGATCATAACACTTAGAGGTGTTTTTAGACAAGCACATTCATTGAAAATATTTGTCAAAATACTGAAAAGTTGAAACAAAAGTTCGCTGCAGCGCTATATTGACATTATGTCGTCTAACAGAACTATTAAAACATACAGCGCTTAGATAGCTTTTAGAGGATATTTTTTCGCAACCAAATTGTCTTAAGCGCCATGAATTCCGTGACATTTACGAGTTTTGTTCAACAGAGTGTAATATTCAAGGTGTACGGACTTCATTACACCTGAGTAGACTGCGGCACGCCTATAATATAGTGCGTAGTACATATTATATAGGGTGACTGGCAATTAGTGTACGATACTTAAACACGTGATTGTGCTCATGATAACAAACAATTTTTATTATGGGAGCAAAGCCGAAATCGCGAAAAAAATATCAGCTGTTCAGCACATTAGGAAAACATAAATGTACTGAACAGCTGATTTTTTTTCGCGATTTCAGGTTTGTTCCCATCCCCTCTTTGAGGCGTGGCTGGAAAGACCTCACGGCGTCCTTACCTTCCGCATGACGCAGGTCCTCACCGGACATGGTTCGTTCGGGAGTTTCCTGCACCGGATTCATGCGGAAGTGACGCCCGGGTGTCGCCACTGTGCGGAACGCCTGGAGGACACGGTGGAGCACACAGTCGACGTGTGCCCTGCCTGGGCGGAGCATCGCCGTGCCCTCGTGGGGGCGATCGGCGGCGGAGACCTCTCGCGCCGGGCCTTGGTTGAGGCCATGGTCCGGAGCGAGGAGGAGTGGCAGGCGGTCGCCGACTTCTGCGAAGCAGTAATGCTCGCAAAAGAGGAGGCCGAACGCATCAGGCAACGGCGTTATCGCCGCCGCCGCCGCAACCGGGATTCTGATCCCGATTTCCGGCCACCGTAGGCGCGGGCTTGCGGACAGTGAGCAATGGGTAGCTCACTGTCCGGCCGTCCGGTAACTGTCCGGACCAATCTCAAGTCGTCGACGGCGCGCACTGTTCCCGCGCGCCTCAAGGAGTTGTCAGCAACAGCAGGGGCCCAGCCGGGTCGAAGCCTACTGGGGCCAGGGTTATCCGAAAGGGCGCTCGAGCCCCGGTATGAAGGCTAGAAGGAACGGGGTGGGTCTTTTAGTCAATAAGAGTCTGACACTATCTCCCGCTCCGCCCAAGAGCGGGGGATGTCAATAAAAAAAAAAAGGTTTGTTCCCATAGTAAAAGTTGTTGACTATCATGAGCACAAATCACGTGTTTAAGTATCGTACACTAATTACCAGTCACCCTATATATATATCGATGTTTTAGATTTACAGATAAAACTAATTACTACATCAAATTCACAGTTTCCAAACAATCAAACATCAACAACGACCGCTTATGGACATCGATTCACCTTGTGGTAGCCTTCCAAAAGTTATATTATAAGGTACACCTAAAATCATTCAGTACTATTTACTTTTCTACCAAACCATCAGCAAGCATTCAGTCATAAAAGTTGCAGGTATTTTTAGAACTATCATATCGACAATGCCCAAATAAAAAACTCCAATAACAAAGTCTATAAAAAAGAAAAACAATTTTCATTTCTTCCCAATTTCGTGAAAGGTTTAGTTGTTCCAAGTGGTCCATTTTCGCGACTCTTACGCAATAACTGTCTATGTCCATCATTGTCACATCCGCTCCCAACTTTACAAAGTGAGGGAGGTCAGGAAGTTTAAACAAGCCCTTCGGTTTGGTGCTGCGAGACATTCGGCTTTTTTACCTATGTTTTTTTAGTTTTGCAGTTGTTTCACATATAAAACTGTGTTAAAAGTGCGTTACATTTTGTAAAAAGATCGTCATAATAATAAGAGAAAGACAGTAAAGCTTTCATATAGTCTGTCTAATAAGTCAACCGACTTGGGAATTTTGTATAATATTTAATAATTTAAAAAATACTTATATTCGATACTTTTTTTTTAAGGTTCTTCTGTTAGTTAACAATGATCTCTACCTCTTAATCAACCTTGATTATTGAATTCGTGTTGACTACATCAGATTTAATTAAATCCTAATAATAACCCAAGTCGTTAAACTTATTAGACAGACTCTACGTATCATCATTGTCTCCAGGATTAGCTCCATATTTGTATTTTACCCATTTACCAACTTCAATAATTTATTAAATATGAACTACAGATAAATAAACATGGATAGAACAAGAAAAATATAAACAATTAACTAATTATTGTTTATGTGGTGTACAAAAAAAACTACATATACACTAAAGACCTAAAAAATGGTGTCAAAAAATTTTTCAGCATCGTTGTCGACTGGAAGTGTCTCCTAAAGACTGGCGGCATGTTTCATACATTACCTAGACGCCCCAGGAATTCTTCTTCTTCTTCGTTTTGTATAGAATACCCAATTATTCATATTGCCGGTAACATACAAATATACTAGCCGTCACGACAGACGTTGTCCTGTTTGAAAGCTGGCTATTCATCAGAAAAAAATTGAGACCCCCATTTTAACGACTTCTAAAAGTAATACCTATAGATATAATAAGTGTGGTTGATGGTGAGTGATTTATAACGTGAAATGGTTGATGAAATAAAAGTAATGAACAAATAAAACTTTTATCTAGATTGTTGTCTTGATCGGGGGGCCCATATTTTGTCTCATGAAGGGACATAAATATTGTAACGAAACAAAAATTATGGGATTTAAACAAGTCGTAAAACTTTTTTACAAGTACATACTATAGAGTTTATTTAACATAGAACAAAAAAAAACTACAAATACACCAAAGACAACAACTCTTAGCGTAAAAAATTTCTCCGCATCGCTGTCGATTGGAAGTGTACCCAAAACACCGGCGGCATTGCCACCTTGTATGACAATGCTTAATCTCTGACTGAGGTAAAAGTCAGTCCTTAGGTCATAGTACATAGAAAGTTAGAGTTGCTGATCCTAAATAAGCCAAGAACGACGCTGAACGTTCTATTAAACTCGACATACCATATTTACGGCAGGGTACTATAATAGTTTCACGACTATACTTCTGTAAAGTGGACCCCACGTAATTGGGGCCAGCCACAAATGTCCCCTCCTAAGCACGGGTTTTCCCTGTAGACTCAAACCAACAATTTTAACAAAATAAACCTGTAACAACTTAGGCGGCAGGCAGTTTGAAGACCACAGTGTGATAAATTTGGGATGAAAGTAAAACATACATACATACATGCATAGCTACAGAGGTGTTAATCACACTAATATTATACAGACAAAAGTTTGTGAGTGTCTCTGTATGTTTGTTACTTCTGCACGCTTGAATGGCAGAACGGATTTGGATGAGATTTGGATACGTGTAGACCGTGTCCTGTTACAGCACATAGAATACTTTTTATCTCAAGAGTATGTTACGCTACGTTGTTGTTGTTGTTGTTGTTTTGTATCGCAGGTTGTGTTGTTGTTGTTTTATGTGAGTAAAATTTATTTTTTCTATTCTATTCTATTCTATGTTCCCTTGGGACAATTTTCTACTATCACAGCAGTTAGTGCTGGTCTCTAAGGATAATTATAATATCCAGGGTCAAAATAATTACATTTTATTTAGTCCTTATTTTAGATTATAAAAAAAATATTGGACACGTATTTTTTTCTTTTTTCGATTTAAACAAAAAATAAGAAAGATATAGCCCATTAAAGTTAAGTGTGACGTCACCCCGTGCGAAAAAATGCAGCACGGCGGCGGCCCGCGGCGTAACGTTACAGGTAACTTTAATGGGCTATATCTTTGTCATTTTTGGTTTAATTTACAAATAAAAAAATACGTGTCCCTTATTTTTGATTAATCTAACTAAAAGACGGACATTACATTTTTTACGGCAACTAGCCTATTAATCCTTCTACACAAGTTGTAGCCGACTCTCAAGCTATAGTTTTAGGAAAACATTCTGATCACGTCAGTATTTCCTAAAACGGTAGGCAGTGGTTTAGTGTACACCCACGTTTCGACTTCCCATTCACAAGATAAAGAAGGTAACATATTTGTAGCTGCAGTAGCAACCAGGTAACTTGAAGTTTGAGAGTGGTGCTTATGACTGAAAAATTGAAATCGTTTGTCTTGGTATGGTCATGTAAAGAGGAGGGATGAAACGCATGTTACTAAAAAAGTTCTGCGTATACATTTAAATAGATGGAGAGGGAGAGGGAGGCCAAAGAAAAGATGGATGAATTGTGTGAGGAGTGATATGAAAGAAAAGGGAGTCAATGATAGTGTAACGGGTGACAGGACAGAAAGGAAGAAAAAGACGTGTTGCGCTGACCCCAAGTAATATACGATAAGGACTGCAAGAAGAAGAAGAAGTAACAGCCTGGATACTGATAAGCGTCTCTGAAATCTAGTTTACAAGCTACTACCACTACTAGCTTACAGTAATGCCGAGGAGTATTTCGACGCCATATTCTAAATAGTTTTTGGGTATTTTTTTATTGTAAGATATAGTTATGTATTTATAGTTATAATAAATAAAAAAGATTACAACATTGCGAATAATAAAAATAATAATAATAATAAAATGCTTTATTTGTATTTTAGACAATTTTTTACAATTATTATACTCCTGCCAAACTGCATAGCAGTTTGTTTGCAGACGTAGCTCCCGTGTTATTAAATTATTTATATTGCAAACATTGTCATTACACACAAATATCATATTCAATTCAGTTCAATTAAATTTAATACAATATAATTATATTTAATTCAATTTCATTCATATTAATATTCATATTCATATTAATTGATGGATAAATAAAATATTTATCTTACTAATACCTAATACTGACATTAAACAACTTTGGCAATAGCTTACGTCACAACGCCATCCGCGTCATTCCACTTTCTCGTCGTCGTTCACATACCTACGTAGGTACTTATAACCTGCATAATTAACCAGAGCTCTGCCCTAATACTGGTATCAATTACGTCATCAAAATTTACGACAATATCAGCAAATTGTGTCACTAGAGACGCGCCGAGAGAATCAAGAGATGCGAGATTGATCAGTAAATTAATTAGCATTTATTTACATAATACCCACACGAGACGAGATATTCGTTTCGGGAAATGTAAATTAGAAGGTAAATTGTTTTTGTGATAGGAAGTGGCTTTGTCACGGTAAAGTGACAGTCGGTTTTCTACCGGTTGCATTTCGAGGACTGTGCCTTGGAATTGTATAACCTAACCTAACCCGTTCTATCATCGGACCATCAGACGTACTGCGATGTGCTACTGGTATTTGGTAATATTCGAAACAGGGTGTAAAGTCCCGCAAACTTACATTGTAAAAGGAAGATTCTCCGATCAGACAGAAGTTTTGTCTGATCTGGGCGACTGCCCGAGAGAGCTTTTCCGGCTGTTGTATATGTTCTAATCACGTGGAGAACTCTAATTGCGCGATGCAATATTTTGTTGTTTAGTTCATATGTGACGCCATAGATCTCGCTATAGGTTTATAATATAATAATATTCCACTCCACTACTACCACACAGCGCCGTCTAGTTCCAAGCTAAGCAGAGCTTGTGTTATGGGTACTAGACAACTGATAAATATACTTATATACTTATTTCTAAATACATACATAGCATATTATAGATAAATTACACCCAGACACAGAACAAATGATCATGCTCATCACATAAACATTTATCCTGGGTGGGAGTCGAACCCACGACCTCCGGCATAGCAGTCAGGGCCACTAACCACTAGACCAACAGGCCTGTCGAGTGCACCTATAGCAACATCGTGGACATCCTACCCACACGCACGAAACGATGGAACATAGTTATTTATTTAGCTTAAGTCAAGAGTGAATAGGTTACATCTGGTCCGTCGCCTATTATGTCATCGCTTTCAATCAGATTAGATAATGGTCGCATAGGCTAGCACTAATTGACCATCATCTCAACTCAAGAGTAAAAATATCCAATTTATTTTGTATTGTACCTGATATATTTTGGTATCATGGTGTGGGGTGGTTTATGCGTCGGGAAAAGGTTTCAATAAGTTACTTAGTTCAATTAGTTAGTTCAATTTGTTACTGCTTCACGCTTAAACAGCTAAATGGATTTGGATAACATTTGCGCACGATTAGACCATGTAATTTTCAACTTTTAATCTTTCATGTGAGCAAAGCCGCTGTCAGAAGTTATCAATTTCTTCTTCTTCATATTTCTTCAAATTTAATGAAGATCGCAGATTCTCAGCGTTTGAAGAGAATATATATTGGAAGTGAGATATTATAAGATAAAAAAGACGACTGAGAGAGTTGAACAGAGTGAAATGTGTGATCTTACTATATTTCAAGGAACTACAAACACGATGCTTTGTTGCGATATCCTTCACGTGTCGACTTGTCTTTCAATTCAGGCTGCAGCCATAAACTGAGCTGACCGTCAATTTTATGGCATACTTGCAAGAGCGAGATTCGTGTTCGCGTCGACTATTTGCTATAAAACACGTGATCTTGTATGGCAACAATGTAAGACAAAGGTTCCTTGCTAAAATGAATCTCGTTAACATGACATACCATCTAAAACGCTGCTTCTTTGTCAGATTTTATATGTACTTTCAAAATGAAACAAAACAGGGACCAGATTATAAGACATAAGTTTTATACAGTACTAGTTTCTACGGGCTGTTTCACTCGTTTAAAAGTAGCAAATTCACTTTTGGAAAATTCCAGAACATGTACCCGTTGAACTTCTGAGTAGGTTTGAGTTGAGCTATATGAATATTTATAGCAAATGCTTGCACTGACTGGACAGGGCCCCTCAAATCTGTATTGTTCTTTCCTCAAAAGACCATCTGAGACAGTATCTGAATCGTTCTCATATTATTTGACAACTACATAATTATAATTTGCTGTATCTAGACTTGAAAAGACTAGACTTTAAGAGACTTTGACGTAGTCAGCATGGGAACACCGGCCTCATCCAGTCTAATCTGACGAAAAAATGTAGGTGTAAAATTGTTTTTTACGCCACCTGCTCGATAATGTCGTTTTATACGCCATATAAACCTTACTTAAAGCAAGTCATTCTATCCCTAGGGAGATAGTGCAGTATGGCCGATCCCTAGGGAATAATGGGGAATAATGAGGTTTGAATTTGAAATATCAAAAATCGTCAACATTGTGAATTAAAATGTACCTACGTGCATCGAACAAGTTGACTCGAAATTCAAACTGGCCACTAACAAAAAAAAAAAGAAAATAGATTATGACGTGCTTACTGACGGGAGCGTTATAGAAAATTGAAATTATAGAATCTTGGAGTAGTGAATTTTGTTTGTTTGATGTACTTGTAAATATAATAATATTTATATTTCTCTAATATATGATTTGTTCGATCAAATTGTCTTTTAATTATCTCACAGATGGTGTAAAAAGTAGAGTATGCAACACGGGAATAAAGCTGTCTTTGTCTTGGGTGGCTTGAATTCCTCACTTTACTCAGGTTTCTTTATTAACTCCCTCCCGCAATGCTCGGAAGTTAATTTTATAAATCCCTCACTATCGTTCGGGATTAAAATCAGCACCCCTCGTTTCGTTCGGAATTCAACATGCCGCCCGCGACTTAAAGACACTGCTTTATCCCCTAGTCACATAAACTACTATTAAAACCTATATGTTATGCAGCTGCTCAAACTTTATCAAGCGCAAGTTCGATCGTGTATGGAGTATTGAGGAGCTTGATGCACTTGCGGTAATTGAGAGGCGAGCCAGAAGGATATTGGCGATGATGTACTCGTCGAGTCGAGGCTTCAAAGTCTTGAGCATCGACGCCGAGTTGCTAGCCTGTCGGTTTTCTACCGGTTGCATTTCGGGGAGTGTGCGTCGGAATTGCATAATCTAATTCCGCCTAGCCCGTTCCATCATCGGACTACCAGAAGTACGGCGATGCGTCACCGGTACATGGTGGACATCCCACCCACACGCACAAAACGTTTTGGGAACACATTCAATGTGCTTACAGCTAAGGCGTGGAATTCCATGCCGGAGTCTGTGTTTACTGATAGCTACAACCTGGGAATCTTTAAGTCGAGAGTGTAGGTTTCTTCTAGTAGGTAAGCGCGTTCCATCGTCGACCGCATCGTCGCTTTCCATCAGGTGAGATGGCGGTCAAGCGCGAACTTATCAACAATAGAAAAAAATAATAATAATAATTTATCATAATAGGTATATATTTTAACCAAATCCTTTCAGTCGTTTAAGCGTAAAGGACAAACGTAATAAAGATATATTCATACATACATGCATTACATTGGTACATACAAACCTTAGCGTTTCGCCTAATTTTTAATCATTATCACACATATTTGAATGGTCCTTTTTTTTAAGTGGAAATATCATCAAACGACTGCTCTCGCTTTTGGTGAAACGCGGAGTGACAGACTTTTACTGACTAAAACGCACCTGTATTCCTTCGTTCGTTTCCGGGCTGCAGTAACTTTTCCGAACAATCCCGAAGCCTTAGTGCTTTCTCCAAGAACACGTGGAATACCGACTGTGATATTATAATGGTCCCTTGCATATTTAATTTTTTGTTTCACAGCAATCAACGTGCGATTGTATGAATCAAGCTTATCGCAATAAATCTTATCGTTTCTGTATTTCAATAAGCATAAACCACATAAATAATAACGGTATCATTTAGCTAATTACCATTAATTATTCACTTATTAAGATTCATTTTACTATCCATAAATCACAACTGCACTCGAATGAAACAAACGTGCAACAAAAACCTATTTGATTTTTCATCACACCATTGAAAAGTCTAGATTATGAGCCATGCTGAATATGCCGTAAATGTTATCATTTTCTCACAATCTGATATATGCATGACATTATAATATAAATCAGTTCGCACGGTGTGCATAATTTCTGTTTTGCGGAGTATTTGCAAAAAGGGAATGATATTAATTTATATTATCATACAATGGGATTGCACGTTGACAGTATGACAGGTGATTTGACTTGGAATTTTAATCATTTTTGTCGGTTTTATCTGCTTAGAGTAAAAAACTTTGAAATGCATTTAAAAATAAGAAAATATGCATAACGTTTTTTATTTGCTAAATTAAATAATATTAGCTCTAGTAAACAATTCTAAAAACATCTTCATGAACGATGAAGATATGAAAATGATGACAAATGGTGACAATTTTGCCTCTTTTGTAAGAAGTGAGAAAATAAAAAGTGAATAATCGCCAAATAAGTTAATACCGGAAGACTAAGTTCCTGAAATTCAATAACAAAAAACTAGCAAAATACAATTTTTTTAAGCAAATTTTGGAATTACAACGATAATGAATGGTCAGTAGGATAAAAAAGTTCTGAGTGATAATCACGTACTGGAATGAAAAGTGGGAAAAATATGGTTAACCAACGGAAGTCGTGGTAAACCAACGCGTGTGTAGGTATTAACAGTGGATGTCTTGCTTCAATCCAACTAAGTACAATTTACATATTTTTTTTGCCTACTTTAAAAAAAGGAGGAGAGTTTATCAATTTGGTTGTATTATGTTTTTTACTTCAGAACTCCAGCGTTTTGGGATCGATTTGCATTTTTTTTTCCCACTACTTTTTTTCCCAAGCGTTCGCGCGTAATTTCGGTTAAACACCAAGCGTCCGCATTGATACACATTGAGCGTTTTTTGTTTTTAGGGTATTTATCCAAGAAAGTAAATAAGGAGTTCTTCAGTACTTTGTAAATATCGAAAATAAGTAAATCTTTCCGTTATACCCTATATATACCTATGGATATAGAATGGTCTAACCTAGCCTAACCATTTATTGCGCAAAAAAGATTACCATATACGTAACATCCGTGATAAAACACCAAAAATGATAGTGGCTATTTCCAATAGATAAGATCACTGAAAACTTTAGTGCGGTGAGCAGTCCAGTTTATAGAACACTAGCTTTTGCCCGCCAATTTCGCCTGCGTATATAAAATATAGCCTATGTCACTCAGGAATGAAGCAGCTTTCTATCGGTGAAAAAAAATTAGCATTTAACCAGGGATTACCTTCTACAAAAAACAAAACAACCTCTTTATTATATTATATAGTGTAGATAGTGTAGACGTAGATTGATAGGTTGACATTATTAATTTACTTATTCATTCTTTGCAGTAAGTTCGTGGAAAAGAAAGATTCTTTTCGATTTCTCCATTTTGTTTCATTTAACAACTTCCAAACTTAGTAGAAACGTGTATCCTACAATATTAACTCAGGAAAGAAAACTACGCCCAAGGGGATTCGCTGAGTCACTCTCTGTAGTGTTAATATATAGTGGGGCTCCTCCTGGAGTTAGCTTTACTTATTCCTGCGGTCAAGCAAAGAATTTCTAAGTACTAAAGTGCACGTACTTTTAAATTCATAAACCGGGTTTTCTGTGAGTACCTCGGAGATACATCCTTTTTCATTGGTACCTCTATCTATAGAAATAATGGCACTTTATAAATAAGAAATAAAAACTAATTCGAATTTTAAAATTAAAAGATTGTTCGACAGATTAAGGATGGTTTTCAAGGTGTATAACTATACACACTGCAGGCCTGGCCAAGTTACGACCATTTCGTTTCGATTCTCTTTCGTCAATCGCCTCAAGTCGGCCACGCTTCCGATTCCTTTGTTTTGACGTCATCTCAACGCTCAGTCACGTTGACTCGAGGCGATCGATGAAGGAGAATCGAAAAGAAATGGTCGTAACTTGGCTAGGCCTGCTGGTATTTCAAATAGTATGAGCAATGGAGAAGACCAACCATTTAAAAACAATAAATATAAATATTGTTTTAGCTAAATAAAAAAAAAACGAAGTTATGTATTTGTACTCTGAGACTATAAAGTCACATGACGGGCGTGAGATCGCGCGCAGGACTTGCGGCTTTATGTGATTTCCGAGCCATAGGGACGTTATACAATCTATTCCTATTAAAAACTCAATATCACTTGCCCGAACCGGTCTAGGACCTTGCACTCAGCAGTTGCGCTTACGACCACGAAACCAACAAAGCAGTAGAAGCTATACCAGCTGTTTAAAAAAAATAATTACAAAAAAAAAGTGTCTCGGAAAATTGGAACAAAAATTTTCGCAAACAATTTACACAATAAAAGCGATGCTGATGAAAACTACACAATATTATGTATACTCGCGCACGAGAATTTACTGTAGCCTCTGGGTTTACGACATATGTATAAGAAGGAATACAATGGACGACGCCGATGAATTGGAGATTAAACTTTATACTAATATAAAAAAAATGGTAATAGGTTCACACTGCCGCTGTGCTAAAAAGTTTCTTATTTCATACTTTTTGTTATACACTTATAGCCAGAGTAACTATTTCTCATGAAAATTCCAATTAATCCAAACACTGCTAGGATACCAGTACATTATTTTATTATGAAGTACCCGTGTCCACCTTCCACCTAACTGCTCCATCAGCAGATCAGTTCGATAGTACCATAAAGCTAAAGTGTATCTTATGACAATTCTAATAAGCCTAGACACGGCTAAGATACATTGATTAATTACGGAGTTCCGGTGCCTAACATGCGGCTCATCAACATCAGAACCGAATTTTGAAAAAAATGGGACCAATCTGAAAGCACATCCTTTAAAGAAGTACTATATTTTATTTCTCAAACAAAATATTTTACTTCTTTTTGTTCTTCTTCTTCATTCAGAAAGAGCTTCGGAACAAACAAAGACTCATCGATTGTGCAAGTTAGAACTTTTTAAATGTTTGGGCATATCATCCGGAATGAAAGCTCTTTGAAAAGTTTAGTGGTACAAGGAAGAGTAGAGGGCCAACGTTCTCGCAGCCAATCACCCCACCAGGTGGACAGACCTAATTAAATCATCTTCGCAAATAATTTTGTGTTTTACGGGATCACCGCTCGATCGTAATACGACAAACATGTCCAGCCCAGTCCCACTTAAGCTGGACAGGTTTCTGATCAATAATCCGTGATTTGGACCGCAGTAAAGTGTTTCGTTACAACTAGCTTACATTAATTTTGTGGTATATACTGCTGCTTTTTCCACTTTTTAAAATTGAACCATCTAATAAAATTCGCAGCAAACTGCGGTCCAGACTAAGCGTTTCACCTCGGCGTTTATACCGCGTACAATGAAGGATTGGAACAATTTGCCTGCCGCGACCTTCCTGTTCGATTATAATTTGGACATCTTCAAGGCTAGTAGTAGAATAGGCACCTCATAAACTAGTGCGCCACACCATCAACGATTGCATCACTGCTTACCATCAGATGGGATCGCAGTCAAGCACTGACTCACTTACTTAAGTATCTGTGTTCTCTAGATGGGGCAGAGGGCTTTCACAGTATGCCATCATCCCGTTCGGTCTTGAGATTCGCGTTTCATTTCGCTCCAGGAATTCCCTAGGTTTTTCGTCTCAGTGATGACCGTTAGTTGCCAGGTCTGCTGAGGACGACCATATTTACGCTTTCTTTGAGGATTCTAGTCTAGGGCTTGTCATGGTATATGTTCAATATGCAGTCAAGCACTAGTTTATATTAATATTAAAAAAAAACTACTAATTCTATCTCCTAATTCTGTCTACTAATTTTATAATGGGAGAAGATTTAATAATAACGTGAATAATGTGTTGACCTAATACTTCTATTAATAACAACACTACAACGTGTTTAAATTGTTTCTATTATTTATTGGTGTCTTTATATTTATTAATGTAGAAGCTTAGCATTGAAAACATCGAGAGCAAACATCACACTATAATCTACACTATTATTTTCAAGAGGTAAAGTTTGTTTTTTTTTTTCGTAGGTAATTTCTGAAAGTACTGATCCGATTGCCAAAATTTTTTCACCGATAGAAAGCTGCTTTATTACTCAGTGACACATGTTTTATTTTATGTGCGTGGGCGAAACCTCGGACAAAAGCTAGCAATATTATAAAAGCGAAAGTTTGTTAATGTATGTTTGTTACTTCGTCACGCTTGAACTGCTGAATTGTTTTCGAAGAAAATCGGTACACGGGTAGACCGTGACCTGGAACAGCTCATAGATTACTTTTTATTCCAGGATTATGTTCCCTTGGGATATTTCTTTAAATATCACGCGGGAAAAGTTACTGGCAACAGCTAGTCTAAGTCATAAAGTTATATTTTATTTTTACACAAACATTATAGTGAAGTCATAAACATTTCACTAATCGACACTGTTGCGTGACCAGATGCCTGACTCGTTCTTCGTCCAAAGAATTAGCATTGCCATTCAACGTGGCAATGCTGCCAGCCTTCTGGGCACATTTCCGGATGACAACGATGTGAAGGAGTACTTCGACGCCTGAGCGTATTTTGTGTCTTTGTATTTATTACATGTATAGGATTAGTGTAAAAGTATTTATAGTTAATATTTAAGTTTGCTAAGTAGTTCGTTAAACCGACCGAGAAACCGAAAAAAAAAATTGTTATACAACATTATAATGAAGTTAAAAATATGTATTACACGGCGCATTGGCTGATACCAAAACATTACAGGTACAAAATAAACATAATTACTACAAACCCGCTTCTTACTACCTACTTAAACAATTTCCTACTTATGAACGTTTCGCAAAATAAACATTCCATCTCGTATCACACTAAGGGCGCCTTCAAATTAGCCGCTAAGTGCCGCGCACCAGTTAGTGATGATACGCACTTAGTTTTAATGAAAATCAGATTGATGAATTTATTGATAAGATTGATAGTCAATAGCAAATACATATTGTAATTCTGAAAGTTTGGCCACAGCCTTTTACTTTATTAAATTTAGTTCGTTGATATACCAAATAAGCGCAATCTTTTCTTAGATGTCTTTTTTTTTTCTTTTTCAAAAATCTTTTTTCGTTTTAATAGTTTCATTGTAATCGAAAAACTAAATGTACAACACTATAATGCTCGAATAAAGCGGTTCTAGTGTGGCGGCCGCGCTGCTGCCGTGCAGCTGTCGCGCGGCACTCCGTGGCTAATTTGTAGGCGCCCTAAGGCTCAAATCACACCGAGATGGCAGCGGCGAGCAGTTTCAGTGTCATATAATTTTAAACTTTATCTTAATTACCTACTCGTCGAAGTGGCTGAGGAGCCGCGACTTTTTCAAGTTTCTCAAACGATTCTATGCATTATCCTCCTCCGCCTTAGTCGTTCACCCTTGACAGAGTAGTTGTTTTTTTTTTTAGTTTTGTTTATTCAAAATTTGGTTACAAAAATTCTGGTTGACAATATTGCATTTTCGTTGGCAAGTGACGCCTCCGCGATACATCTTACGTCTTACTTTACTTGTCACGGTTTACGGGGTCTCGAGAACTCTGGACTATGGAGGTTTGTGTTGCAGCTCTGATGAGGCCTGTCCAAAGCGTAGGTGAGCACCCGCATGACCGCTTCTCCTCCACTTGTCTCTGGACAACGAGTCGCTCCATGGAGTGTTCGTTGCGTACAACGTGACCAAAATATTGTATGTAGTAATGAAGATAAAGTTTAATATACTCGCCGCTTCGCTGCCGGCCGCTGCCATCTCTCTGTGATTTAAGCCTAATATCTTTTATTACACCTTAATAATATTATAAAGCTGAAGAGTTTGTTTGTTTGAACGCGCTAATCTCAGGAACTACTGGTTCGAATTGAAAAAAATCTTTTTGTGTTAAATAGCCCATTTATCGAGGAAAGCTGTAGGCTACGCTGCAACCAATAATAGCGAAGAATCAGTAGAACAAGTGAAAAAAACGGGAAAAATTATTCATATTTGAGGGCTTCCGTTGCGTGTGCTGCGTAAACAGTTCAAGTTATCCAAAAAATATGTATGAAAGAATTATTTCTCTTTAAATGATCTATCAAAGTTACTTTTAATAGGAGACGGGAAAGTACCTCATTTTGAAAATAAAATTTAAATTGATCGCGATTTAGGAGAAAAAGTGAATAGCATTGAGGATTTAATATCGAAAGTTTACCCTAATATCGTCGAAATGAAAAATAAAGATTATCAATGGATGTGTCAAAGGGCAATATTGGCGACGAGAAATAGTAGCGTTGACGAAATTAACTACATAATTTCAACTAAACTTACAGGAGATATAGTTACCTACACATCTATTGATAATGTAATGGATCAAGAAGATGCGGTCCATTACCCACAGGAGTTTCTTAATTCTTTAAACCCGAGTAGCCTTCCCCCACATTCCCTTTAGTTAAAAATAGGTGATCCAATAATTTTACTTATTCAGATTCAGATTCCTTTATTTACTTAAATATTAGTATACCTACAATGTAAGTAATAATTATTATTATGGAAAACAATGCATGCAAGGTGTTACAATCAATGGAGTTATGCTAACATATTTACCATATTGTCATGGTGTGCAAATATTATTTATTATGTTTAGGATTAAAATAAGTAAAATAGACATTGCTGACACAGATAAAGACATTAAATTAAACTGCTTGACTATAAAATTAAGTACATTATACTAGTACTAGAAATAGACAGAAGATTACATCAAAATTGCAAAACATTAAATTATACAAAAATACAATTATAATAATAATGTCAGTGCTGGTAGAAGAATATTTTTAATTATAAAATAATCAAAACTAAATAAAAATTAGAATAAAATAGCATTATAAAAATCATTATTACCATACATTTTAAATTAAAATAATCTCTAATTTAATGTCAATTCATAATAAAAATCATAATCCGTTAAGTCGAAAGTGAATAGGTTACTTCTGGGCAAGCGTGCTCCATCGTCGACCACATCATCGCTTACCATCAGGTGAGATGGCGGTCAAACGCAAGCCTACAAATAATAATAAAAAAACCACCAAAGGATCATGGCGAAGTCCCGAACAAAATTTTGCTGGCATATTATATTAGCGTCTTGTGATGAAAAATATACAAAAGTATACAGATTAAATTTCTAAACAATTTTGTCTTAGACATTACTATTTATATATATACTAAGTAATAAAGATATCCCAGTATAAAGTTGGTGAGATTACGTATGTTATGTCAATAATATCTACGTACCTCCTATAAATTAAAAAAATGCATTTTTGAACGATGGACAAGATGTCATGTCAAATGTTATGTTTGTCTAAGATCCGATTAAGAACGAACTTCACCGGTCTGTTTAATGGATGAAACGTATTTTATGACCATTTTAGTATATTAAATAATAGAAGTGGTGAAGGTGAGTTGTTTAAGAAATTCCTGGCCAAACTATTATTAAATAAAAATTGAAGGTCGTTCTTAATCGTAGCCTCTACTATGTTTTTTTTCTTCTATGTCTTTAGGCTTGATGGCTGTTGAAATGTCTACAAAGTCAATTATTTCGTTGGTATTTATCATGGTAACTTATACAAGGAAGTTCAAGTGGCTGAACGGATTGGTATAAAATTTGGCGAATAAGTAGTTACTTAATAATTTCCTCGTCGTTGTTCCATGTAACGGGACCCGACTTCAAGTTCAAGTTGCAAGAATGTGATCGTTGCAATAGTTTTGACTGGTCCAGCAGTTGGTCAGACAGTGTTTGTACATCGCATCCCAATGATTCCAAATGATTTAGCTTTTAATTTTAAAAGAATTCAATTTCCCGTTATCTTTTGCCGTAACAATTAAAAAAACACAGGGGTAAACATTTAAACACGTAGGATTCGATTTACGTCAAGGCTGCTTTTCATACGGTCAACTATACCGATGCCGCGTTGTCAAGATCGGGTTGCGGAGAAAATGGTAAGTTCTTCTGCCACAAGAAAATAAAACTAAATATATCATTTACGCAGAAGTACTTTATAATATTCTTTTGAAAACTTCTTAAGGCATATAGTCCCTTAAACCATCTGGCCAAAATTATGTGGACGCATCTCTCGCACCCGCCTAGGCGGCAGTACGCAAATCTGTGCATTTATTTGCGGCCAACAGCGCCCGGAAAGCGCGAGGCTGACCTTTAAATCCATTTTCTTTGCGAAATATTGATTGATTTACATATGAAATGTTCACTTTGAAGAATATTTAACCACCAATTTTTATGTGTATAAATGTTTTTCTAAAGATCCAAGCCATTACAAAGGAGTAGGGAAAAGTTGCGAAATTGCTAAATATTTTTTTTAGACAAAAGTATTAATAGCACGAAATAATCAAATGTTGATAATGTTGTTCATGAATCTATAATAAACATATATTATTTTAAACCTATTAACCTGGCCGTTGGCGAGGAGTAGGCTTCAGAAAGTCACTGTTTTATGGCACTTTTCGGGCGCTTGGGCCTTAATCGCGATGATAATAACAGAACATGACGCGTCAAAGTCGCGGCCAATAGCTAGTATATATTATTAGCAAATATTTATAAGTTCACTCACTGACTCATCAACGTCCAGCCTAAGCTTTTGAACCTAGAATGATGAAATTCGCAAAGAATTTTTATAAATTCACCGCCTAAGGGGATTATACAGGGGTCTGGTTGGAGTGTAGCCTTAGGAGCGCTACGGCGAAAAAAGTCACAAAAATTTTAACACCATACAAAAGAAATATTGGTGCCCGAAACAGCAACAAAACAGATTTTCGAAAAAATAAAAAATAAATTAAGAAAACATGTCCCAAAAATAATTTTTAACGGAATTTTTTTTTTTTGTTTTCTTTGCTCTCATAGTGCCCCTAAGCGTATACTCCAACTCCTAAAAATCCACCCCTATGACAACCTACTGACCTAGAAACTGTAAAAACTATTTTTGGATAAAGTATACTACTTACTATACAGGAATTCAGAATAATTCATGGCTTTATTGGAGTAGGCACTCACAGAATGAAACCACAGATTGTCAAGTGCACTAGGAGCAGTCAGTCTTAATACGTTTGTTGACTAGCTAATGTTTACACCACGACATAACCAGACCCTTTGTAGACACAATAGAAGCATGTGATAATATCGTAACTATACGAGTTTTTGTGATATAATCAAAAGAATGAGTTACTAATCAAAAGCCAGAAGACAATTTACTTTATAATAGCCAACAAAATAAAATCCCTAATTTCCTCTCATAATTCTCCATAAAGTGGTGCGACTACCATCAAAATTGATTTCGTTTCGCTAAAATGCGAAATGCGCACTTCAACTTCAACTCTTAATTAATGGCCTTTGTGGAAGAGACACCACAATTTTGCCAATAACACGTGCGGACTGTTAATAAACCATCAAACGTTGGAGAGTATTTAGCGTGAATTAACAGTAAAAAATTAAATGCGCTAGGTTAGGCAACTCTTTTCTTTTTTCTTTAAACAGACAGAGGAGCCAACAATTCGACGAAAGGTACTCGTACTTATACCAAGGAGGTTCCGATTCTAAGTTTTTAACAAATTAAAAAAAAGTTGTATGATAAAGGCACCATGGAGGTAGAAGTAAATAGGTTTAATGACGTTTTGAATTCACAAACTTAGTGCATACGATGTGTTCTAAATTCAATTTACTTTATTCGCTTGTGAATAAAAACGGCTTTTGCACTCAAATATCGAAGAGCAAAAATATTCTTTTCGAGATGAGGGGATGAAAACGTTATTTATTCCTACACAACATAAACTAAAATACAGAACAAACATAATTAAAAATAAGACGCGTACAATGGCGGGACAACCTTTAGATAATAATATAATAAAATATTCCACAACTATCACACAACGCCGTCTAGTCCCCGGCGTTGTGTGATAGTGACAACTGATAAACATACCTTTATATTTTTAAATACATACATATTATAGATAAATTACACCCAGACACAGAACAAATGATTATGCTCATCACACAAACATTTGTCCTGGATGGGAATCGAACCCACGACCTCCGGCATAGCAGTCAGGGTCACTAACCGCTAGACCAACCGGCCAGTCAGATGGACTGAAAGAAAGGAGATAGATTTAGGATTAATGTGTGGGTCCACTAAAAATATGGAACATTCAAAATAAAACAGCGATTAATTCTGGGCTTCTGCCAAATTAACGTAAGCAAAAAGATGAGGGATTGTTAGTGCCGGAACTAGGACGGAGCCAGAGGTGCCCATGCGCATGGCGCAGTCCTTTGAAGGCAACAAAATTTTATAATAATATTTTCCTTTTTTTTTGTAAGTATTTATTCCCTTGAAATAAAGAAACTCGCACCGGGCGAACAATAAGGCCAGTTCCGGCACTAGCTATTGCTCGAAATAGTCATTGTAGAGAAAACCTGTAGTCCTAGAAGAACGCAAAGGGCAACTGAAGAACACAGGTGTGGTTTTAGTTAGTAAAAGTCTGACACGCTCTTACGCTCCACCCATACCGGGAGGTCATTAGATGATTACCCCCCTCAACAAAAAGCCCTGGCCATTCAATTTATTTTACCTCGCAAAATACACCAGGCAACACCTTCAGTTCCAGTGAATTCAGCTTTGTTAAATAACTTAATAGCATTATAGTTATCCGCCAGACAGTAAGCAGACACAGTCTTCCCATCTTCTATTAGGACATTACTAACTAATTTCAGTAGCAATTTAGCATAGCCTTTCTGCCTATGTTCCTTGACCGTGTACATGTGTATCAAATGTCCCGATACGTTGATAAGGACCCAGCATATCAAAGTATTGTTTAAGAAGAGCCCGTAGCCATGCTTGTTGTCGATAAGAAGTTCGAAGTAGGTGATTGATGAGGGGTTGCGGTGACGCCACGTGGAGTCGATTAAGTCCAGGTATTTGTTTGTTAGAAGCTCGAAGGTCATTCCCGCTGGTAGGCTGAAAAGATAAAGTGAGAAATTTGTGAGTTTTTCTGAAATATGGGAGCGATTAGACTCACCGCTAGGTGGCCTATCAATTTGGTAAAGTCAACTGGATGCGGACCGCACAGGACCGCTCGTTTTGGTTATGAAACGGTAAGACTTAAGCTCGGTAATGCATTTGTTTTGTTGAAATAACATCCCCTAAGAATCGCTACCAAGCCATTGCATTACTTTTCGGATCAATAATATACATTCAAGATAAATAAAAACTACAAAAAAATAAATTAAGTACAATCGATAGAAATACGTGTGAATGAACAAAAATATAAAAGAAAATGACATAACTTCCCATAAGTAGCACAATGCAATTTTGACAATAATTTAACAATACTTAACACAGAATTAGGTAGCCATATGCGCTGTTATACTTCTTTAACTGAATAATAATAGTCGTAACTCTATCCAAACGCGACATTAACACACACAAGCATATGATTTACATATATGCCAATTCTGATCAACGGAGTAAAGATATCTGCGTAATATGATCATAAAATGACCTATGAGTGGTAATTTAACAATGATATGTCGTAATGCCTTAAAATCTTGGAATAGGAAGAGCTTTTTTTGCACAACTGCGCCAGGGTGTTATGTTTTTTCAAATGTATGTTTGTATGTCTATAAAACCTTGAGAACAGGCGTAGGGTAGCCAGCCTTTCGGTATTTTACAGGATGCGTTTTGGAAAATGTGCGTGAGAATTGCATGACTTGATTCATCCGTCTCATTTCTACCATCAGACACCCCGACGTACAGCTAGTATCCACCCTTACGTTATTGAAACCTCTATGGTCAGGACTAAGCATTTCGCCTCGTTCTTTATACCCCGTACATCGAAGGATTAGAACAATTTGCCTGCTGCGTATTAGGTTTCACCAAAGCTAGAGTAAAAAGGTTCTTAATTAACTATAGTATGCCTCAACGATCAACGATTTCATCACTGCTTACCATAAAGTAGGATCGCTGTCAAGCACTGTTTATATGAATTAAAAAAGAGATGTATATTTCCTTGGTACGCCTTAGAGTCTAAAATGCTTTTTGCATTTTGGTAATGGATGTTGCAATTACTTACTCGATATCATCATACGGTTTTCCAGTTTCCAATATATATTTCACTGTAGGTACTATCTGCTCTATCTCTACATTAATATCTTCTGATATTGTCTTTATTAATTCTATAATGTTGTACGGGACATATGGACTCATAATATGTCTTTTCCAATCAATAATTTTAGTTGTTTTCAGAGCTTTTCCGAGGTTTTCTAAGTCATCACTCGGGCATTGTATGATTACTTCGTAAAAACCATACTGGAACAGAAAAGTCTGTATGTTAACAGCTGAATGGGTTTGGTTGAAATTTGGCATACGTGTTGACCAGAAGACTGGCAAAAGCAGTTATTTTAAGATTACAATTTCACGCCCACTCACCAGTACCCCTAGCCAAGTTACTAATCTGCAATAGTTAACGCTAGTAGAAAGCTTCATATGTACGGGAATGACGCCATCTCAACGCTCAGTCACGTGGTCAGAACAAAAGATTCGGTGACGTGGCCAACTCGAAGCGTTCGACGCAAGCGAAACGGTTGTAACTTGGCTAGGTGTGCATCTGGATTGAGGGCCCATTTTTTAAATCCTTATAAAACGAAACAAGATTTACAGGGAATTTAGTTAAAAATTAGTAAAACTTAAAGCAATGAGCTAAATTTCTTAAACGTAAAATAAAAAAGTTATGATTAAATAACGTGGGCCCTCAATCCAGACGCTTACATAAAGAGGCATAGTCTAAATCTCGGAAAGTACGGTGTCTGGGTAAATAATTATTATTTACGAATTTAGTTAAGAATTTCTAAAGTATTTTAAGAAATTCTCAAATCTGTAGAACATCACATTACAGATTTATTGCGGTTTTTCTTGGGCCCTCAATTCAGCAATGTCATTTATAAAGAATCTGCAAAAACTGAATTTATTTGACAAAATACATACGTACGACTTTATTATATCCTAATTAGATACCTCTATGAATTAGTAAAAAAGAAATAATGAACCAAAAGTTAATCGTTTAAAAGTAAATGAGAGTTGAATTTTACTGAAACGTCTGAACTGAGGGCCCAAGATTTTCGGCTTTATTGACTAGACTAAACGTCATAGATTAACGCAAAGTAGATTAAAATTTCTTACTATTTTTTAACTAAATTTTAACGTATCGTCCGTTCTTCTAGATGCTATAATTTATGAGAAAATTGATTTTCAATTTTGTATAGGAGAATATTTTGTAGGGTGACCATAAAGTTTATCGTACCATTGGTACATTTTGTAAAGCACAGAGTAAAATTCATACACATTTGCACATAAAAGCATTTTAATACGTATTAAAAAAAAAACTACTTACTAGATCTCGTTCAAACCAATTTTCGTTGGCGGTTTGCATGGTAATGTACATCATATTTTTTTTTAGTTTTATCATTCCCTTATTTGGTTTGGCTGAACGATTATTATTTTGAAGATAAGGGGCTATGCATCACCCATAGTGTAGGGGATATAGTCACTGCGACCTAAATGATTTATTGTGACTCACCACCTTATTAAAGTTACTCTTTTAGCCCGTAGGCTTCTAAGAAATTTAGAATACTCCTAGCTTTTAGAGTTTTAATCTCCTCCGGGCGAATAATGTGTCGGCCCAGATGGACACTGCGTTTGTGGATAAGGGGCCCGCATTCACACAAAAGGTGCTTAGGCGTCTCCCTCTCCTGATTACAGTACCGGCAAACAGCAGTGTCACTCAGTTTCATGTGAAATTGGTGCCTGTTTAGTTTGCTGTGGCCGGTTAAAGCACAGGCTATCGCAAAGATGTTCATCCTGCTAAGCTCAAGAAGCTCGGCAGTTCATTTTTGTGAGTAGCCTTCTATAAGAGATTTGGCGTGTAGCATTCCTGGTTGTACCAACCAGTGCTTTTTTTGAATCGCCAAATAGCTTGACCTTAAGGGTCTGCATGGCCTGGTTCTTTGAGATACCACAGAAGATTTCTGGTTCTATCTGATGACCTTGAGCCCCAGTCTTTGCAAGTTCATCGGCTTTTTCGTTGCCATCGATTCCAGAATGACCTGGTACCAATCTCAGAATAACTTTATTCCTTTGCCCCAGGTCATTCAGTTCGTTAACGCAGTCTTTTACCAGTTTCGAATTTATGGTTTTCAAGTTCAAGGCGTTAACCTTTCGTATGCCGTAATTAGAGACACAATTAAAAAGTTATTGTGTCTCGCGTGGATCCACGTTCCGGACACATGATAGGTTAAGAGCTGTCTGGCTATCTGAGTAAACCAGAATTAATTGATTTATGTAGTTTCGTTGACGGTTGGCCTCCGCACATTTTATAATGGCGTATACCTCCGCTTGGAATATGGTGGCATGTTTACCCAGATTCAAGCTTTTGCTGAATTTCGGGCTAATGCCAAATATTCCACATCCTACATTCTCACCCATTTTGGACCCGTCTGTAAACCAGATCAGGCTACCAGTCTTGCAAGTGATGAGGTTGCTTGACCAATCCTCTCTGCTCGGCAGTTCCACTGTGTAATTCCTTGTGAAATTACACTGTGGAAGCATGACGTCTGTTATCATAGCTACTTGATCGTGTTCAAGTACTGATTCGTGTAGCGATCTCAGTGCTTGAGAGCGCCAGTTTACTTTGCCAGTGCTGTTTGTTCGATACATGCTCACTTTCGCCTCCTTCGCAATGAATAGATGAAGTGGCGGTAGGTTAAGCAGGGCATTTAGAGTAGCTCCTGGGGTTGTGGACATGGCCCCTGTTGATATGAGGCATGCAAGTCTCTGCAAATCATTAAGTTTGTTAATGACTGTCACTCGAGTTGTTTTCCTCCACCATACTTCGCAGGCATACGTTATTATGGCGGTGTACAACCACAGGGCGATTTGAGTTGAGATAACTTTAATTTATAAAGTTATTATTATTGTATCGGGCGGACATGTAGAAAACCGGTTTTATAAAAAAAAAATTAAATAAAAATACGATAAGAAACAAGTTAACTTAAAATAATGGTTTTTGTGTGTAATGTATGTGCGCACATAAGTATGCCAAATACTATTACTGAATTGTTGTTGTTTATCGCTTGACTGGAGAATTTCTGTGTTACTTTAAAATGTCCTATTAATTTCCTATTTCCTCTATTTTCAAGTTAAATTTTTATATAAAGTAAATAGTTTTGTTATATTTACATCGATCTTGTTTTATTTATTGAATTTAATTTGATTGTTTTACGGATTGCGACATCTCTGTTGCTTCAGATACGATGACTATTTAAAACTTACTAGGTACCTAGTTACAGTACGCCCAACGGATCTTGGCGAGCCTGAATATAAGCTCTGCGTATCACTCACTCTCTCTCTCTCTCGTCGTTCATGGCAAACGATGACGGTTAATTTATCTTTAAAATATTGAAGCTAAATAAATGTACTTATTTGTTTTAGGCATCTAGGGCCATGGCATAAATCAGACATGTAACGGAGGTTCGATTCCGAAAAGTCGAAATTTCTGATTGATTTTGCATTTTAAGATTTTCACACAAAAATAGAAAAAAAAAATTGGGGGTCCCCTTACTTATACATACACTTTACATACTTAGAACTGAAACTCAATTTTTTTTTTCATCAAACCCATACGTCTATGGACAGGTCTTCAAAAATGATATTGAGCTTTCTAATATAATGTTTTTCTAAACTGAAGAGTTTGCGCGAGAGACACTTCCAAAGTGGTAAAATGTGTGTCCCGCCCCTGTAACTTCTAAAATAAGAGAATGATAAAACTAAAAAAAAATATGATGTACATTACCATGCAAACCGCCAACGGAAATTAGTTTGAACGAGATCTAGTAAGTAGTTTTTTTTTTAATACGTATTAAAATGCTTTTATGTGTAAATGTGTATGAATTTTACTCTGTGCTTTACAAAATGTACTAATGGTACGATAAACTTTATGGTCACCCTACAAAATATTCTCCTATACAAAATTGAAAATCAATTTTCACATAAATTATAGCATCTAGAAGAACGGACGATACGTTAAAATTTAGTTAAAAAATAGTAAGAAATTTTAATCTACTTTGCGTTAATCTATGACGTTTAGTCTAGTCAATAAAGCCGAAAATCTTGGGCCCTCAGTTCAGACGTTTCAGTAAAATTCAACTCTCATTTACTTTTAAACGATTAACTTTTGGTTCATTATTTCTTTTTTACTAATTCATAGAGGTATCTAATTAGGATATAATAAAGTCGTACGTATGTATTTTGTCAAATAAATTCAGTTTTTGCAGATTCTTTATAAATGACATTGCTGAATTTAAGAAAAACCGCAATAAATCTGTAATGTGATGTTCTACAGATTTGAGAATTTCTTAAAATACTTTAGAAATTCTTAACTAAATTCGTAAATAATAATTATTTACCCAGACACCGTACTTTCCGAGATTTAGACTATGCCTCTTTATGTAAGCGTCTGGATTGAGGGCCCACGTTATTTAATCATAACTTTTTTATTTTACGTTTAAGAAATTTAGCTCATTGCTTTAAGTTTTACTAATTTTTAACTAAATTCCCTGTAAATCTTGTTTCGTTTTATAAGGATTTAAAAAATGGGCCCTCAATCCAGATGCACACCTTGGCTAGGGGGGCAATTCGATATACATTTATGTCGTTTAGAATGTTTGTTTAGAGATTTTTTAATTATTCTGCCAGATGGCAATTCACACACATTATGAAACTTGTGGTAAAAAAACAGTCAGCTGTTAAATACTATAGATTTATATATTTATCAACAACTCGTACAATTATCTACTCAATGATATTCAGATATGCTTAATCTACATTTTTAAAGACTAGAACTAGACATACAATTGAAGATAAAGCACTTGGATACACAAAAAATATATAATATACAACATGGCAACCAAAGAAATATGTAGGAACTAACCTAACTAATTTCACTAACCTTTTCATTCAGAGCCACCATTCCGTTTTGCCCATCACCGTAAGGACAATACACTTTAAAATCATAGTCAATGCCTCTATCTACCCACTGCTTCTGCATGGTCAGTACCGAGTGCGCCGGCGCTCCTCGTGGCCAGTCCTTCTTGAAGGCACTCTGAAGCTCGCCCCATTTCTCTATAGGTAAACGTTGTAATGGATCCTGCGACATTATTCGCGTCCGACTCCCACTGGTTATAAATAAAATTGGCGTGTGTATCACTTTACTGAACCGACACATTGTTCCGAAATATATTAGTGTTCCGAAAGATTGGAACGTCAGTAATGTTTTAAATACACCATTTGGAAAAATTGGAACACTAACATTCTTTTCACTACACTTGCTCAGAAAGTGACTCTTATTGCACTGCACTTAGGTATATAAAGGCACTTGTTACCAAACTGTGACATTTTGATTACCATTACACACTAGTGCTATAATGTAGTTAAAACCTTTTTGTTCAACCTCTTTGTTCGCAAAACAAATTTTGAGTACGAAAATATTTCACGAAGTTTTTGCGTTCCATGGTAAAAATTAGTGTCTTACTTATTTCATACAATTTTCACCATTTTAACTTGTACAAACGATTTATTTAATAAATAAAAAAAAAAACATTTAGTAAATAACTCGTATATTCAAATAAAAATTGCTTTTTTATTGTGGTCTATGGCCGCCATTTTAAGATGCACACGGTTTTTGACTTGATTTATTCGAGTGAAATTCAGTGGCTGTATTAATTAAATTAAATTAAATACTACAAAATCATTATAAAATGACACATGCGTATTCCATCGTCACTACGAAAGACATTGTAGTAAAAACTTTTCACACAAAAAAAACATAAACGTAAGACTAGGCAGTATAATCAAAATACCTTAGTCTTCCCCTAGAGGTAAATAAAAAAAATATGCGCGCGCATATGAAAACAGATTTTTACCGCCTAAGCACAAAAAAATACTAGTTTTACTGTTATTTTCTTCACAAATGTATTGAAAAACGTTTATGATACACGTGAGTAATTAATGACTACCATTCTCGGCTCTCTTAAGACCCTCGCCATGGCTCGGGTCTAAATACCGCCTCGACTGTAATCACTTACATCATAATGTACTTGTGATTTTAAGTGAACAGCAGTCTTTTTAAAATTCAAATTAAAACGTAAACAATATCATTATAATTAACGACCTGAACTAAAAACTGTTGGAATAAATAGGTTTTATACATAGAAAATTAAATTAGGTTAACACCACGCTACGAGTGGCAACATTTTCTTGGAAATTTTTGTTGTGCAAATCATATTTCCAGTAAAGTATAATTAGGTACTACTTGATCCTTATTGGTTTTATTGGTTATGGGTCTTATGGGCCCAGGAAAATTGCTATAAAAGTACGAAAGAAAACAGCAAGAAAAGTTACGATCGTCATCAAACAAAAAACAAATCAACCTCAAACAAAATGGATGCCACGCGGTCTATGAACTTTAAAAAAATCGTTGGAATTAACTTTAGACCATGGAAATTCCAGATAAAGTGTGCCCTAAAGGCAAAAGGGATTGATATTTCAATGTCTAAACCAGATAACATTGTGATGAGTGGTCGAAAAATTATAGAATAACAATGTTCATTATAACGGAACCTTGTCGATGGACTTCTAACAGATCACGTTAATAGAAAACTGTGAAACCGCAAAGAAAATAATGACAAAACTAGAGTCAATATACGAACAGAAGAGCGAGTTGTGTAAAATGATAAAACATGAAAATTTTTATCAATATAAAATGAGTACAAATGATAGTGTAGCTCAATACATCTCAACGGTAGAATTCTTGGCCAAGCAGTTGAGAGAAAGCGGCGACAATATTAGCGAAATGGCTGTGATAACTAAAATATTTGGAACGTTACCTCAAAAATATAGATCGCTCCGTCAAGCCTGGATGTCATTGGATCCGCAACAGACTCTTATCAATCTAACCGCTTGGTTATTGGATGAAGAAGCCAGTTTGTAGTGTGAGGAAGAACAGGAAACCTCTCTCCTTGTAGCTAATAAGGGACGAAGCATAAACAAAATGGTAGTGATTCAAGTCAAAATAAAATGACCAAACATAGGTTTGAGTGTTATAATTGTGGACATGTATATGCCGTTAAACGGGTTATAAGATATTTAATTAATACATAAAGGCATCTACATATTGCATACTAGGATTGTTTACATATCTACTTAAATTTACTTAAAAAAATAACAGCAAATGAGATGTCAGGCCTTGAAACTGAACTCAAGAATAAAATATTTGACGAGTGCCAGAACGGGCTCCGTAAAAATAAATCTACAACGTTAACGGTCTACAAATACGTTCAAGAGGTCCTATCTATTATAGGGGTTAATGACAAAAAATATGCCGTAGGTATGCTCCTCGATATGACTAAAGCCTATGACAAAGTGCAATTTAAAATATTATTGGATAAGCTGTATGGGATAGGAATACGAGGAAAAGATCATGAATGGTTTGTATCATACTTAAAGGATATGGTACAGTTAGTAGAAATTGAATATTTCGATAAAAACACAAATGAAATAATGAAAATAAGATCTGACAGTAAAGCAGTTAATGCATCAATCCCCCGAGGGATTGTTATAGGCTGTTTATTATTCCTTAAATATATTCCTCCTTCCTAAAATTATAAAAAGCCCATGTGTCCTATTCGCGGATCTCTCTACTCACCTCTTGTCAGAATGATCACAATGTAAATACCAAATTGAATTCCCTTCTTGCTACAGCTGTAAACTGGATGAATAACCATAAAAATAAATTTCACCAAAACAAAATTAATTACTTTTCATCCCCATCAAAAACCCCCATTAAAACTAAATTTTATATACTCGTACGTTAAATTAGAACAAGTAAACGAGTTTACTCTTCTCGGTTTGTCTATAGATACCCATGTAAACTGGAAATCCCATATACAGAAAATAAGATCAAAACTATCAAAATTTTCATACGCCCTTCGTGAAATTAAAAAAACTACCAACCTACAAACTGCACTTGCTACTTACTATGCGTATGCCCACGCATGGCTTAGCTATGGGGTCATGCTGTGGGGTAACAGTACTGATTCGCAGACCATATTCATTTTGCAAAAAAGCTAATTCGAATAATAACCAATATAGAAAAAACAGAGAGTTGCAAACCATATTTCCTAAAACACAAAATACTCCCACTTCCCTGTTTATACATCTTAGAATTATGTACATTTGACAGAAAATACCTAGATTTTTATACAAATTGTGAGGAAACACAAATAAGATACACTTCTCGACACAATAAAAACAAAATAAACATACCCCGATCCCGTCTCAAAATGCACTCAACCGGCTCTTTAGTAATGTCCGCAAAAAATTATAACAAACTGCCAAACGATTGGTTTATAGCTTCTAAGAATGAAATAAAAAGTGAAAATTATAAACAGTTGTGCATGTTCTTACTTATTGTATTTTTCCAATCAGAAAACTAATATAATTGTAATTAAATGTCTACTTTTTGAATTACTAAAAAATAACAAATGATGCACGACTGCAAGCCTGCCAGAATGGTACGACGCCCAAAAATCCCGCGCTTTTTCCCTTTCTGTCAATATTAAATTAAGTAATAAATTAGGTAAATGAACTAGATAATTTACTATTGATAACATGATATTAGAGAAATAAAGAAAACGAACATATTCATTAATAAACTGAAACAATTCCTGGAATCCAAGTCATACTACTCGGTAAAGGAATATTTAGAAGATAAATCGATCGCAAAATAAATTATCCTCCGTTATCCTACATAAATAATAACCTATGTAATTAAATATTAATGACAATAAAAATACCTAACATAATTTAGTTAAATAAAACATTATAATAATAGACATATGTACATAAAAAATTATTTCAATAATAACAAAATTTGATAATAATGACGGCAATAAATAAATAAAATATACCAGTACTTATGCATAGACACAATAATATAATAACATGCATACACAATTTAATTAAAATAGATAGGCATACAATTCATTACTAATGATTACAAGAATAAATTAAAATATCATTATTTTATTAGCCTTCACCCTCTTTCCTAACTTTGCTATGCCCGACAGGGTCCATATTGGTCTTTCTATATTTTTATATACCATCTATATACATATGGAATGCAATAAAGTATTGAGTATAGGGTAGTTTCCAGGATCAAAATAATAACATTTTATTTAGTCCGTATTTTAGATTACAAAAAAAAATTGGACACGTATATTTTCTTTTTTCGATTAAACAAAAAATAACAAAAATATAGCTCATTAAAGTTACGTGTGACGTCACCCCGTGCGAAAAAAATGCAGCAAAAAAAGAAAAAAAATACGTGTCCGATATTTTCTTATCTTTGTCATTTTTGGTTTAATTTACAAATAAAAAAAAAACGTGTCCCTTATTTTTGAATACCTAATCTAAAAGACGGACTAATTACATTTTTTTTACGGCAACTAGCCTATTGAGAATAATAAGGAGCCTATAGCTTCCCTGTAAGAAGAATTAATAATATTTTCATCTATTTTCTTTGAAATTACAACATTTACACCAGCTGGTGTACTGGCAGGATTTGAATTACTCATATTAAACTTATGTATTATTTGTTCTATATAATCCCTTTGACAAATAAAAATACAATTATTTATTCGCCTTATTTCCATGCCTACAAAATTTTTAAAATTTAATTATTTTATTTTAAATGCTTCTTTTAGGTAGTCTATAACATTTCTAATAATTGTAGTACTGGAACAGATTACAAGTGCACCGTCAACTTAAATCATTATGAATGTTTTTACCCCATCAAAATACCTACATAAACACAATTGTCAGCCTGAGATTGCAAATAACCATATTTTATTAATAATTCATTGAATCTCCTGTTCCAACAACGAGATGCCTGTTTAAGACCATACAAAGGTTTGTTAAGTTTTAAAGCACAATCATTTTTAAATGATACACCCTCTGGTACTTCAATAATAGTAGATTATGTGACAAGGAGATAAAACAGTGTCTTTAAGTCGCGGGCGGCATGATGAATTCCGAACGAAACGAAGGTTTGTTCGGAAGGGAACTTTAATCCCGAACGTAAGTGAGGGATTCATATAATTAACTCCCGAGCATTGCGAGGGAGTTAATAAAGAAACCTGAGTGAAGTGAGGAATTCAAGCCGCCCAAGACAAAGACAGCTTTATCCCCGAGTTACATACTCTACTTTTTACACCATCTGTGAGATAATAATTAAAAGACAATTTGATCGACCAAATCATATATATTAGAGAAATATAATTATTATATATTTACAAGTTCATGAAACAAACAAAATTCACTACTCCAAGATTCTATAGTTTCAATTTTCTATAATGCTCCCTTCAGTACGCAAATTTTATTCTATTTTCATAGTGATTACATACTCTTTGATCTGAATTTCAAGTCAACTTGTTCGATGCGCCTACATTTTAATTTACAATGTTGATGATTTCTGATGCTCCAAATTCAAATCTCATTATCTCCCTAGGGATAGAATGACTTGCTTTAAATGAGGTTTGTATGACGTATAAACAAAATTACAGAGCAAGTGGTGTAAAAAAATATTGTCGTCGAGGTGGTCGTTCAAAAAAGCAGTTTTTACATCAAATTGTTGAATTTCTAGATTATGCTTAGCTGTAATAGAAAGAATAATTCTTTTAGAGTCATACCTCGTATTTGGAGAAAATATTTTTTGATAATCAATATCTTTGATCTGAGTAAATCCACGAGCACACAAACGAGCCTTGTATCTTTTACCCTGGATATTCTCATTCTTTTCGATACCAAAAACCACAGACAGCATACAGATGACAGCGACCGGCCATTTGCACACAGAGCGCCATTCGATTCATGTACGTAGGCGGGATGATAAGTAACTAGCCACTCCTATTTGAAAAGTTAAAATTAAAAAAATTTAGATGTCATTTTTAAATTCGTATCTCTGGCCACCTGTGATCTAAATTTGAATTTGGTGGCGTGAAAATTTTATTGATTTTTTGTCATTTGAAAATATATTTCGTCAACTGTTTTCAAAATGGATAAAATTGAACAAAGAGCGGTGATAAAGTTTCTTCATAGGAAGTAGTGGAGTGCCGTAAGATTTATACCTCGGAATCCAGGGCCAGTCAATGAATCTTTATACAAACTTTTAAAATGTGTTTTTAACAATATATGTAAAAATGTAAAAAAAAAATAATTATCCGATCTTAATTTTTTTTTTATTATTTTTCAATACTCGAAAACTGATTCTTATCGCACTATATTTTTATTATTATTATTCGAATCGTAGTGCGATATAGATACTTATAAAGGTAGCTAAATTTGCTACAATTTGAGCGAAAATTTGTCCATTGCTTACGAAGATACAGCAGGTCAAAGATGAGCAATTCTACCGCAGTGCTCGGAAAACTGTAAAATTCTGTCACTTGTTTCAGTTTCTTTTTTTTTGGTTGGGTTAAGGTCGTGTACTTGTAGAAAGACCAGGCTGAAGTGCCCTATCCTATATTTCTTTTGCCAAGGTCGAAATTGCAACAATGCGAACCCTGTCGTCCTGGAAGAAAAGGACGAGAATGTGGAAGACGTAACACCATATGACCCGTCTCCACCTCCAGAAAACATTATTCCTCCTTCTCCACTCCCTCCACTGATCTAGACTGGATGAAACCTGGTCCTTCCAAAAGGGCGAAAGTCTGTGGACTTCGTACCACATAACAGTCAATAAATGATAAATATATCAAGTATAAGTATATACAATGGTGAATATATCTTTTGATATAGTCAACCGATTGCGATGAAACAAAGCCTAAAAAATTTATCAAGTTACACACAATTTTAATGTGTAAAAGTTATTCACATCGATTTCGTACATTTTACGTGATGCGCGCACGACAAAAAACTTCTACAGATTTATTATATGTATAGACGAACCTGACATTTTTGTAACTTTTGATAAAACTGTGAAGCCTGGCAATAATTTGTATCAAATTTAAGCTAATTAAATTGGATACAAATTATTGCCTCATATTTTTTTCTAGGACTATTAGTTTAGCCAGTACGTGTCTCTGAATATGAAGCAAACACAAAACTTTCACTTTAAAAAAAAAATGCCTAGTTTGACAAACTGTATCTCTGCAACAAATGAACCTAGAGTACTGAGATTAAGCACAAATTGTGGTATATTTAGTTAGCTTTACTTTAGTATATGCAAAAATACTTAAAAACGCTTTGTTCAGGTAGTTTTTACGAAAAAACTGAAAAATGTGCCAAAATTTCGCAAGTGCCAGTTTTTCGAGCACCATGGGGGTAGCACAGGGTGTTCAGGGTTGCAAACTTGGGTGATAAACCTTGTTTTTTTCTCTTGTCCCTCTTATTTTTCAGTAAATTGTTGTTATTAATTTTTGCGATCGCAGTCAAGCAGTTGGATTAAATATGAAAAAGTTATCGGCCCGTTGGGTGTCGCGATTGCTTACACACGATCAAAAAAGGATTTGGGTGCAAAAATCAAAAGAATGTCTGGACCGTTTTCAGAGTAATAAGGCCGATTTTTTACATCGATTTGTAACAACAGATGAAACATGGGTTCATCATTACACGCCAGAATAAAAATTCAATCAAAACAGTGGACTCAATAGGGATGCCCGGCTCCAAAAAAAAGCCATGGCTGTAAAATTGGCTGGAAAAGTGATGGCTTCCGTCTTTTGGAATGCAGATGGGATCTTGATGATAGATTATCTTCCTAAAGGTCAAACAATTAATGTAGAATACTACGCTAATCTCCTAGATACCTAATCTTCATCAATGTATTCAGAAAAAACGACCAGGTTTGTCGAAACAAAAAACATCTTCCACAAAGACAACGCTAGGGTTCACACATGTGTTAAAGCTATGGCAAAAATCAACGAATTGAAGAATGATTTCCTGCCTCACCCACCTTATTCGCCTGATCTAGCGCCATCAGACTTCCACTTATTCCCTAAGCTCAAAACTTTTTTGGGCGGACAGAAATTGCCAAAAATGATGAAGTCATAACCGCTGTAGAGGAGTATTTTGCAGGCCTCGAAAGAAGGCTAGTTACTTATCATCCTGCTCTCGTACCTACCGACGAGTTCAAAATAACGAATCATACCTACAATCTCTCGTAAAAATGTGTTAAACACCACGTTATATTTTTTCCCAAAAATATTTAAAAAGGTCATAAGTCGGACAAGGCGGACATTAAGTACAACACAGGTCACGGTAGGAGATTTCGCTAGCGTCACTGCGAGCGCCACTGCTGCTCCTGTATCGAAGCCTTTGCCTAATAAGGCTATGAATAAGGCTGGAAATGAAGATGGCTTCGTTACGGTGCAAAGGAGGAAGCGCCGAAAGCAAGCCAACCGAAATCTCTGCGGCAAAGCACCAGTTACTCCTAGTGCGAGTGTGCGTGCCGCTCAGCCGAACATCTCCCGCCTGCATTACACCACAAAGGTGGAGGACATCGTCGAGTACGTGCGCCAAAAGTTGAAGTACACATTGAGGGTGCAGTTGCTAAAGTCGCACCGGAATGCCAATTTTAAGGCATTTGTGGTGCGAGTACCGAACTGTTTTCTGCACCTTCCTTTATGGAAGAAGACTTTTGGCCCCAGGGCGTGGTGTTCCGTCGCTTCCGCGGACGAATACCGCAAGACAGCACAAAGACAAAATAGTGCGAAGTGAAGTGTTACTAGCATAGTTTTAAATCATGTTTACTAACAAAATGATTTATTATTATTATTTCGTTTATTCAGCTTTAAGAACATATAAATTATATTTTTAAATATTCAATATAAATATGTCTATTAGTCTAGTCGCAGGTATATTGTATTTTGATTACACTTTGCACTGGGTGAAATAGGTTAAGTTAGGTTAGAACTGCAACCAACCGCGCGTGAGCCGAGCGACCGAAGCGAGCGGTGCCGCGGCAGCGGCCGGCGAACGCTACGTCCAAGTTGTTTCGTCCATTCGGAATTTCGTCCTTTCGGGCATTTGAACATCGGTATTTTGTGTTTCGATATAACGACTATCAGCATTTAAAACTTTCGGTATTTTGAATTTCGGTGTTTTGGACGTCGGTATTTCAATCATAGGTATTATGAACTTTCAGGATTTTGATACATACCCTAATATTAATAGCTTACTATATACTTCTTGATGATAATATTAGATAAATTTGACGATCAGTTTATGTTAGATGACTTATATTTTAAACGTACTGAGTTATAAATTAGAAGCTAATAGAATTACTATTTGTTGCCATATATTAATATTTTAGAAGTTTACTGCTTGAATGCATGTTACTTTAGATGCCAAAAAATAACCACCATGCTGAGTTATATTTAGAGTGGCTTACATAGAAGTTAGCAAGTGGCTCAGATAGTTATATTCAGACGCGGGTCGATTGTGGCTGACTTAGCCATTTAGAAAGCAATTTAGATATTTAGAAGTGAATAATACTATTAAAAAGAAGTCTCTTTAATTAGTACCCTTTTATATTAAATCATTTTTGTTTTTGTTGTACCTACTTTTTCCTAGGGGCTAGAGAAACTCGCACCAGACGTATAATAAGACTGTTGATTATTATTATTGATAAGATTGTTTGAAAGAGTCACCATAAAGGAAACCCGTAGTCCTAGAACTCAAAGGGAAACTGAAGAACACAGGTGTGGTTTTAGTTAGTAAAAATCTGACACGCTCTCCTACTCCACCCAGACTAGGAGAAGTCATTGCATGATTTCCCACCTAAAGAAAAAGCCATAGCCGTTCAATTTATTTTACTTCGCAAATAACACCAGGCAACACCTTCAGTTCTAGTGAACCCAGCTTTGTTATATAATTTAATAGCATTATAGTTATCCGCCAGACAGTAAGCAGACACAGTCATCCCATCTTCTATTAGCACATTACTAACTAATTTCAGTAGCAATTCAGCATAGCCTTTCTGCCTATGTTCCTTGATGGTGTACATATGTAAAAAACTTCCCGATTCGTTGATAAACAGCCAGCATATCAAAGTTCTGTTTAAGAAGAGCCCGTAGCCATATTTGTTGTCAATGAGGAGTTTGAAGTAGGTGATTGATGAGGCGTAGCGGTGAGGCCACGTGGAGTCGATTAAGTCCAGGTATTTGTTTGTTAGAAGCTCAAAGGTCATTCCTGCTGGTAGCCTGAAAAGATAAAGTGACAAATTTGTGAGTTTTTCAGAAATATACAAACCAAGTAGTTAAATCAGATCAACGATTAAGCCCACCACTAGGTGGTCCATCACCATGGTAAAGTCCACTGGACTCGGACCGCACAGGACCGGTCATTTTGGTTATAAAAAGGTAGGACTATAGCCTAGTATTACAAAAAAGAAATGCTCATGACAAACGACAAAATCCACTGCAGTACATTTGACTTCCCCTAGGATTCAGTACCACGAACATTGCTGTGCTTTTCGAATCAATAATGTAGGACAACACAACAATCAAGATAGAAAAAAAACTATGCAATGCCGAGTCGACCTCGCGCACTGAGGGTCCCATACAAACTTACCTATGGAAACAGTTCAATTCCCGAATTGAGTGACGAAGATTTTTCTGAATCGCAAAATAGTTTTTTTTTGTGACGTATCTACAAATTTATAGTTTCCAGATTTTTCCCTATACTTGTGCTAGGAGACCTTGCTTCATGCCAAATTTCATAATTCTAGTTAAACGGGAAGTACTTGATTCCCTTGAGAGTGTTGAAATATATGTTTTTTGCGACCTAAGTGGCCGTATCTTTTTTTTTCCGTAAACTCAGAAGTTTTGATTTTTGCACAGTTTCAACAGACCGCAGACTAAAGTATGTGGTGTTAATTTAAACTTGATGCCTTCACGCGTTCCCGAGATAAAGGGTCTTGACAGACAGGCAGTTGGACCACATAGTGATCGTATAAGGGTTCCGTTTTTTCCTTTTGAGGTACGGAACCCTAAAAACTGACCAGGCATTTGCACATTTGCTACAAAAGAAAGAATTAGGTACAACTGACAAAAACACGTATAAATGACGACGTAAAAAATATAAAAGAAAATGACATATCTAACTTCCCATAAGTAGCACAATGCCATTTTGACAATAATTTAACAAGACTTAACATAGAATTAGGTAGCCATATGTGCTGCTACACTTCTTTAACTGAATAATATAGTCGTAACTCTATCCAAACGCATAATTTACATACATAAGCATATGATTTACATATGCCAATTCTGATCAACGGAGTCTTGTAAAGAGGTCTACGTAATACGATCATAAAATGACATAAGAGTGGTAATATAACAATGATATGCCGTAATGCCTTTAACCCTTGAAATAGGAAGAGTTTTTTTTTTTAAGATATTGCATCGGAATGATTATGTTTTTTACGAGTGTATGTTTGTATGTCTATAAAACCTTGAGCATAGACGTCGGGTAGCTACTAGCCAGCGTTTCGGTGTTTTACAGGATGCATTTTGGAGAGGTTAGACTAGATTCCGCCATCTCATTTCTACCAGTGGACCCTTACGTTGTTGAAACCGTTTATATCGCGTACATCGAAGGACTGGAACAATTTGCCTGCTTCGGTCTATAATTTACATGTCTTTAAGTTTTAGAGTAAATAGGTTCTTAACTCATCGAATGCCGTAATTAGAGACACAATAGAAAGACAATTGTTTATGTCGAACTTTGTAACTTAAGACATTCAAAAGGCGACAACAAAACACCAAACAACTAACCTACCAAAACTAGAAACTAGTGCGCCTTACCATCAACAATTTTATCACTGCTTACCATCAGGTGGGATCGCAGTCAAGCACTAGTTTATATAAATTAAAAAAGAAATGTACATAATTATATTTCTTTAGTACGCCGAGTCTAAACGGTTACTGGTGGAAATATACAATTACTTACTTGATATCATCATACGGTTTTCCGGTTTCCAATATAAATCTCGCTGAAGGTAATATCAGCTCTATCTCTACATTAATATCTTCTAATATTGTCTTTATTAATTCTATAATGTTGTACGGGACATACGGACTCATAATATGTCTTTTCCAATCAATAATTTTAGTTGTTTTCAGAGTTTTTCCGAGGTTTTCCAAGTCACCACTCGGGCATTGTATGATTACTTCGTAAAAACCAAACTGGAACAGAAAAGTCTGTATGTTAACTGCTGAATGGGTTTGGTTGAAATTTGGCACAAGGGTAGACCAGAAGACTGGCAAAAGCAGTAATTTTAAGATTACAATTTCACGCCCACACACCAGCTCTGTAGACGTTTATGTCGTTTAGAATGTTTGTTTAGAGATTTTGTGACAATTCTGTCAGATTCCAATTCACACACATTATGAAACTTGTGGTAAAATGCAGTCTGCTGTAAGATACTATAGATTTACATACTTGTTAAAAATTTATCCAATTATCTACTCAATGATATTCAGATATGCTACATGTACATTTATAAAGACTAGAAGCAGATATACAATTAAGGATAAAGCACTTGGATAAACAAAAAATGTATATACAACATGGCAACCAAAAAATTTTGTAATTAATTTAACTAACCTTTTCATTCACCGCCACCATTCCATTTTGCACATCACCGTAAGGGCAATAGACTTTAAAATCATAGTCAATACCCCTATCCACCCACTGCTTCTGCATGGCCAGTACCGAGTGCGCCGGCTCTCCTCGTGGCCAGTCCTTCTTGAAGGCACTCTGAAGCTCGCCCCATTTCTCTGGAGGTACAAGTTGTAATGGTTCTTGCGACATTATTCGCGTCCGATTTTCACTGGTTATAAATAAAATGACTTTGTGATGCTCCCATTTAAACGTTCAATATACGTATTTGTTCACTCTGTGTTTTAATATCAGTTACATAATACAACTCGCGGACAATTGGCAAATAATAGTGACACAGTGACTCGATGACACTCCCAATGTGTGATTAACTTAAAAAAACTAAAATAAACTGTATAATTTGAATATTATTATTAAGTGCGCTTTAAAAGTTCGAACGAATCAGCCGGCGAGTGAATGACAAGGCACTTTTCGCGCAGTGCACGGATTTTCGCACGGTTCGGCAGTGCGCAGACGCAGAACCGAAAATATTGCTTGCAGCAGCGTCCGATAACTCAAACGACGGCTCGCGTCAAAGATCAGTCAACACAAACGGGACAGCACTTGATCCCTATTATTGAACGCCTCTAAGAGGACGACATACATTTATAATTATGTATATATTTTTTGTGATTATTATTATTTATTTATTTTTATTGCTGTCTCAGTAACTATAGTAATAAATAATAATTATTATGGCTGACTGAAATGCACAATGGGGTGGTTGCACTAATGAATGTGAAACAGGTTCAGAGGCGAATACCATAAAGTGCCCAACTTGTGCAAAGTGTTGTCATTATATGCTTGTATATAATATGCCCTTACTAAATCTCTTAGTAAGAAGGCTACCTGTAGATGTCCATCATGTTTGAGAAAATGCCAAAGTGGGCAGGGGACGACTCTACTCCAGTTCGAAACGCATCTACGACCAGAGACCCGAAAAGACCAGCCACTGAACCACTTTTGCCTCCTTCCACGCCGAATGATAACGATGAACTACGTTCCGTTATAAGAGAAGTAAGATATGAATTAAGTGAGATGTCGGCGAAGTTTAATAACACTATCTACATAAAAAACTTAAACTATTTACTTATACTATTATTACCACGATTAGCAAAGAACTCGCACCAATTAAGAAGGAAATAGCAGACATTGTTAAGTCGATGTATTTCATGAATAAGAGAAGACATAATAAAGGCGCATGAGTTTTGTCTAAGGAGATTATCACAAAACTAGAATTTGAAAAGTCAGATCTTAAGAACACCGTAGAAGACCTCAACGACAGGCTTGCTAACAGTCAAGACCGAACCACATAGAATTACGATGTGTACCAGGAAATAAAAATGAAAATGTTTACAACATAGTAACTCAGCTTGCGCGTGTGATTATTAAAAATTGCGAAATCAGTCAAAACACGTGGCTTCCTACAAAATATCCGTTTATCTGCTCTGCATACTTTCAAGCAGAGCAGAGCACTTTTATGGGACTAAAGCTTGAAAACGTTATCTAATGAGTCGGCTATTCTTTGTAGTAAGCCTTCCGAATGTGCCTTCAAACATTTATAGCTTCCCCTACATCATTAAACCAAGTGCTTTCTGATTCCGAATCAATTTTTGATTCGCCCCAAAAAATTAAGTTACTAAATATTAGCAGCGCAGTCCTGACCATCATTCACTAAGGATAGCTGTTCTTCAGAATGATGATTACAATAAATGGTTTCAATATTTTACACAATTTTGTATTCACTTATTTATTATAGTAGTAGTAGTAGAACGTGGTTTTCTGAATTTACTAACAAAGACTATTGGTAAAATTTTGAAATAGATTGTTATTGTAGTGAAGTATTGTAGGCAAAAAGCTAAATCACTTCTGCGGTATAAAAATCTATATGGATAACATTCTCATTACACTATGTTGCTTGGCTCAATGCTGGTCCAGCTCCACTACCACTAGGGCGTACTAATTAGTTGATTAGTTGGAAACTAATATTATTATTTTTTAATTTGAAAGACAATTGCATTGTATAATGTAGAAGCACTTTTTTCAAGTTTGTGAATGTGAAGCACCATGGAGCATTTTTATTAGGTTACAACTTTTTTTTTTTTGACATTACGAGCATGGCAGTTGAGAGTTTGTCATGCTCACTCAAATGTCTCGCTGTTGGTGGCACGTGTTATTGGGTCGTTCAGTTCCCTTCAAAATGGTTGAGCTGAGTGGGGCTGATGCACGCGTCATGCTCGTGAACGGGTGCCGTCAGATGGGACTGGTCATCTCTTAGCTGCCAGTGGCTTAATTCAGTTTCTATCTTTTAATTATTTTACATTTTTATTTCATTATCGACATTGTGCTCACACGATAGAAGCAACAAGTAATATGTAACCAAGCATTATATGTAACTCATAATATGATTTAAAAGAGTGTCCATGGAGTTTCTTGCACGTTCTTCTCCATAGAGACCTACTCTTTGGAACGTGCAATTTAGCTTCACTTTTCTTGGACTGACCGACATTTGACTATTCAAAAGTGCCTGTAAATGGTCTATTTGAAATAAATGATTTGACTTTGACTTTGACTTTGACTTTGTTGAACGAAACGCGTGTCACGAAATTCATATAGTAGAGGATACGGTTAAGAACGACCTTCACCGGTTTGTTTAATGGATGAAACGTATTTTATGATTAATTTAGTATATTAAAGAATATAACGCGGGTGGGTTGCCTGAGAAATTCCTGGCCAAACATTTTTTTTTTTTTTTTTGAAAAATGCACCGGTGTGTTTAACGAATAAATTTAATACTAACCGAAAGGCTTCACGCCTTTAGAACATAAAAATGTTGGGTTGCCTATATGTTTCCTGGCATAACTGTGGGTTGCCAGGTATAAACAGGTATGTATAAACAGGTGTGTTTATTTTGATATACTATAAATTCTGTATCGAAATAAACGCTGTTTCATTACGAATACGATGTTATAGTGTTGTCTGCAAAAAAATCTGGTATGAATAACGGTTGTGCATTTTTCTAAAAATAAAGTAAATTTTCAATTTTTAATTAATAATAGTCTGGCCAGGAATTTCTTAGGCAACCCACCCGCGTTATATTATTTAATACACTAAACTTATCATAAAATAAGTTTCATCCATTAAACAGACCGGTGAACGCCACAATCTTGGCGGTAAGTCCCCTCTTTGAGGCGTGGCTGGAAAGACCTCACGGCGTCCTTACCTTCCGCATGACGCAGGTACTCACCGGACATGGTTCGTTCGGGAGTTTCCTGCACCGGATTCATGCGGAAGTGACGCCCGGATGTCGCCACTGTGCGGAACGCCCGGAGGACACGGTGGAGCACAATGTCCGTTTGGATTGAGGAGCCACTTCATGATTTTAAAAGGAAACTTATCCCTTATTTAGTAGGAAAGCAGATAATTTTGTAGGCCAAACCCCGAAATTTGTAGTAAAACATATCCAAAGTTATATCAATTTTAAAGTGGCTCCTCAATCCAAACGTCTGAACTGAGGAGCCAGCTGGAACACCGAAAGTACTCAATGAATATTATTGAAAATTTTGTATCATTTAGTAGTGATTGTGTATAGTACCTACTAAAAATTTGAGTCTAATACTGTTGATATTCAAGAACATACAATACTTTGAATGTGGCTCCTCAATCTATACACAAGAGCGTGAATTTACATGAAAGTAATTTGTCAATTTATAATTCCACTGCAAAAACATTTAGTAGTAAGTATGTTTGAATTTGTAGCATACAGAGAAAGTAGTAAAACTGATTAAATTTAGTAAATAAATGCATTTTATTTGACTCCTCAGTTCTGACGTTTTACATAATAAATGATTGATTGTATGTGCCTGATATCACAATTAAATCAAAAACCAAAAACACTAACATTTAGTATAAATGTCTACTAAATACATATGTACAAATCAAAATTGTACATATTCGGTATTTGATAAAAAAAATACTTCTCAATATTCATTTAGAATTTGCTATTAATGGTGACCATGTTGTGATTGTACCTGGGACAAACGGTCAAACTAGGTAAGTCAATTTTTGTTAAATTAGGGAAGTCATGCCATCTTCTTTTCCAAAATCCCACAGTATCGCGAAACAAAATTCTTTGACCAGTGTGTGTAGCCAGTTATGACTCACTCACAATGAATCGTTGCGTTTTACTATAGGCCTCATAAGAAAACTCAAGTCACCCAAAGGCCAATGAAGAAGGCTGTGCTTGGAGGTTCTCAGCAGCAAATCGAGTTAAGAATAAAGTCGGAACTTAAGGGGAGGTCCAACAGTGGATCTCTTTCGGCTGAAATAAAATGAAAAAATAAATGATGTTAAATGAAATCACGATAAGTATTTTTGAAATTTAATTTTTAACAACTCGACACAGTAGGTAGGTACAGAGATTCTTCATATATTTTGGGTTTAAAGGTATTCAGAACAGTGTGTAAAGTCCTACAAACTGTCCAATCAAGTTTATAATTTTGTATGGAGAGGCTGATTTTTAGGGTTCCGTAGCCAAATGGCAAAAAACGAAACGAACGGGCCCCTACGGTTTTGTTGACATCTCCTTGAGGTGCGCATGGAATACTATGCACCGTCGATGACTTGGGCTCGGTCTGGAAGATTACCGGACGGTTGCTAGCATTACTGTTAAGCAGAAAGAGGCGACCGCTTACCACTCCTCCTTGCTCCGGAAAATTGTTTGTACCAAGGCTGGAACCTTCTGAACTTACAATGTCCGGTGAAGACCTACGTCATACGCAAGGTAAGGACGCCGTGATGTCTTTCTCAACGTTTCGCTTTACTGCCAATCCTGTGTAACACTGACAAAATAGTGGATACCTTTACCAAAAAAAAAACAATGTTTATGCAGCACAAATCCATAGGTACATATTATTTCTATGGATACAGGAAAATAGTGCAATTAACACATACAGCCATGGTTTTCGAACAAACGATAATCCAAATCACAAAGAATATCTGTCCAGTAAACACAAGCGGTAGGTCGATTACCGCACGGTGACGGTTTCCCGCGAAGCGGCGAGCCTCCTTGCTAGCCTGCCACCATGGGATCTGGAGGCAACAGTCCTTGCACACATGCACGACTTGTACGTGGGTGAAAGTCCGCTGCCGCAACAGGTCGCAGCTTGGCGGACAGAGCTCCGGCGGGATCCCATGGTTAAATTGCGTCAGCGACTGGCGCAACCCAGTGATGGACACAATTATGGCGGTAACCGGACCATGGCCTTGATACAGGCCATGGTCCGGAGCAGCAAGCTAGCGGACGGCGAGCAATGGGTAGCTCGCTGTCCAACCGTCCGGTAACTGCCCGGACCGAGCCTAATTCGTTTACGGCGCGCACTGTTCCCGCGCGCCTCAAGGAGCTGTTAGCAACAGCAGGGGCCCAGCTGGGTCGAAGCCTACTGGGGCCAGGGTTATGTCGAAAAGCCGTCTGATATTTTTTCGCCGTCATCACACACATATAATATCCGCGTTCCGAAAATCGATATTTTCGATGTTAGCACGCCAACAGTTCTTCCGAATTACCGTACCGTACCGTACCGTACGCCTGGCGATTTCTTGACACAGCGGTGATATCATAATTCCGAACGCGGGGATAAGTACCACAAATGTATACACATAGATACACTTTCACGTCAATTGCCACAGGGTGGCCAACCTATTAAAATAATGTTTGTAGTAATGCAACCTTATAGTTTTAATAAACTTTAAAAAAAAGGGGGGCGAAAAATCTTATTTAATGCTCGAAAAAATCAAAATAATTATGCCCATTTAGCCTGTATAAGTCAGATTGCTGTTCTTAATTATGTTTAGCCCAAGCCCCATACATTTATTGAACGTCTCCTTTATGTTTATGTCAATATGTGAGCAAACAAGTGAGTTTCATTGCTAGTGAACGTTAGGTTACTAAATAAATATTATTGAGGGTAGATAATAAGTATCGACATAAATTTGCAGTTTTGTGCTTCTATGCCATGAAACAAAGATTGTCTTAGTAAATAATGTATTCATGGTCACCCTTTAAAACCATTTCATAGGAAATGAAAGAATAGCTAATAACTTCGTAGATATGTATTTTTTTAAGGCGGGGATTATACGTACATTTAGTAGAATTTTATACTAAATATAGGTGTTTTTTGTTCCAAATTTCATCACAAGTATAGTAGATTAGAGGCCAATTTATTTACCGAAGCATCTCAATTGAGGAGCCACATTAAATGTCCTATATCTCTTGATCCACTCATGTTCGATATCTGGTTCTTATCCTACAAATCATGTCCGTTTGGATTGAGGAGCCACTTCATGATTTTAAAACGAAACTTACCCCATATTTAGTAGGAAAGCAGATAATTTTGTAGGCCAAACCCCGAAATTTGTAGTAAAACATTTCCAAAGTTATATCAATTTTAAAGTGGCTCCTCAATCCAAACGTCTGAACTGAGGAGCCAGCTGGAACACCGAAAGTACTCAATAAATATTATTGAAAATTTTGTATCATTTAGTAGTAATTGTGTATAGTATCTACTAAAAATTTGAGTCTAATACTGTTGATATTCCAGAACATACAATACTTTGAATGTGGCTCCTCAATCTATACACAAGAGCGTGAATTTACATGAAAGTAATTGGTCAATTTATAATTCCACTGCAAAAAACATTTAGTAGTAAGTATGTTTGAATTTGTAGCATACAGAGAAAGTAGTAAAACTGATTAAATTTAGTAAATAAATGCATTTTATTTGGCTCCTCAGTCCTGACGTTTTACATAATAAATGATTGATTGTATGTGCCTGATATCACAATGAAATCAAAAACCAAAAACACTAACATTTAGTATAAATGTCTACTAAATACATATGTACAAATCAAAATTGTACATATTCGGTATTTGATAAAAAATACTTCTCAATATTCATTTAGAATTTGCTATTAATGGTGACCATGTTGTGATTGTACCTGGGACAAACGGTCAAACTAGGTAAGTCAATTTTTGTTAAATTAGGGAAGTCAAGCCATCTTCTTTTCCAAAATCCCACAGTATCGCGAAACAAAATTCTTTGACCAGTGTGTGTAGCCAGTTATGACTCACTCACAATGAATCGTTGCGTTTTACTATAGGCCTCATAAGAAAACTCAAGTCACCCAAAGGCCAATGAAGAAGGCTGTGCTTGGAGGTTCTCAGCAGCAAATCGAGTTAAGAATAAAGTCGGAACTTAAGGGGAGGTCCAACAGTGGATCTCTTTCGGCTGAAATAAAATGAAAAAATAAAAGGTGTTAAATGAAATCACGATAAGTATTTTTGAAATTTAATTTTTAACAACTCGACACAGTAGGTAGGTACAGAGATTCTTCATATATTTTGGGTTTAAAGGTATTCAGAACAGGGTGTAAAGTCCTACAAACTGTCCAATCAAGTTTATAATGTGTATTGAGAGACTGATTTTTAGGGTTCCGTAGCCAACGAACGGGCCCCTACGGTTTTGTTGACATCTCCTTGAGGTGCGCATGGAATACTATGCACCGTCGATGACTTGACTTGACTGTACTATACACAATTACTACTAAATGATACAAAATTTTCAATAATATTCATTGAGTACTTTCGGTGTTTTATCTGGCTCCTCAGTTCAGACGTTTGGATTGAGGAGCCACTTTAAAATTGATATAACTTTGGATATGTTTTACTACAAATTTCGGGGTTTGGCCTACAAAATTATCTGCTTTCCTACTAAATAAGGGATAAGTTTCCTTTTAAAATCATGAAGTGGCTCCTCAATCCAAACGGACATGGAGCACACAGTCGAGGTGTGCCCTGCTTGGGCGGAGCATCGCCGTGCCCCCGTGGGGGCGATCGGCGGCGGAGACCTCTCGCGCCGGGCCTTGGTTGAGGCCATGGTCCGGAGCGAGGAGAAGTGGCAGGCGGTCGCCGACTTCTGCGAAGCAGTAATGCTCGCAAAGGAGGAGGCCGAACGCATCAAGCAACGGCGTTATCGCCACCGCCGGGATTCTGATCCCGATTTCCGGCCACCGTAGGCGCGGGCTTGCGGACAGTGAGCAATGGGTAGCTCGCTGTCCGACCGTCCGGTAACTGTCCGGACCAAGCCCAAGTCGTCGACGGCGCGCACTGTTCCCGCGCGCCTCAAGGAGTTGTCAGCAACAGCAGGGACCCAGCCGGGTCGAAGCCTACTGGGGCCAGGGTTATCCGAAAGGGCGCTCGAGCCCCGGTATGAAGGCTAGAAGGAACGGGGTGGGTCTTTTAGTCAGTAAGAGTCTGACACTATCTCCCGCTCCGCCCAAGGGCGGGGGATGTCAATGCATGATTTTTTCCCACCATAAAAAAAAAAAAAAAAAAAAACAGACCGGTGAAGGTCGTTCTTAATCGGATCTTAGACTAATAGCACTTAAAACCTTTTGATCGCAAAAAATGTATCCCCTAAAGCTATCTAGGCGCTGTAATGTTTATTAGTTTTGTTACATGACATAATGCCAATATAGCACTGCAGCGAAAGTTTTGTTTTAACTTTTCAGTATTTCGACAAATAGTTTCCATGAACATGCTTGTCTATCACTAGGATATAAGTCGATGATTTTAGCCAAAGACAATTAAAATTTCGTAACATGTAACATATAAGTTACATACAGGAGTGTAGTGTTACATGAGGAGGAGGAGTATAGAGGAAGAGTGAGAGTAAGTATAGAAGTGTAAGTGTAAAGTAAGAGGAGAGGAGGAGTGTTAAGAGAGTGCAAGAGGGAGTGTAGTATGTAAGTGCCTCCAGGGAGTAGCCCTGGCAAGGCACGTGTGGTGAGTAGTGAGAGGTTGAGTGAGGGAGGAAAGTATGTAGGGAGAAATAATAAATATAGATATGAATCCTTGTAAGGTTATATTACAATATTGCATATAAAAAAAAACAATAGAAATATAAAAGAAAAAAAGATATTAAAAACGGTGGAACGCAGCAGCAGGTGTAGGCGCAGCCCTCAGCCGTATGAGGGACGGCGAAGGCTACGCAGCAGCAGGCAGCAACAGATAGTGGTAGTGGTGGTCAGGCGACACAGCCCTCCAGCATAAGGGCCGGCAGAGGTAGAGAGGAGGCCCTCAGAGGCCAGGTCCATTCGTAGAACAGCCCTCTGCCGTCAGGGCCGGCAGGAGGTCCCCAGATTCAGGGCTTTATAGCCCAAGGAGATTCAGGGCTTCATAGTCCAAGGAGCTGACACAAGGAGCTCAACCAAGAAACTGACACCAAGGAGCTGAACCAAGAAACTGACACAAGAAACTCACAATACCAATTTTGACGGCTATGCTGGCTTTCAATTCATAATTTAAAATTTCAAAACAGGTTTCAGCCAGCATTGCTGTTTCACAAGAAAAGGATAAAAAAATACAATTTAATTTTAAAGAATAATTCGCAGATAAGAGAACATATAATTTGTTGTTAGCAAATTATATGTTTACAAAATAAATTATATTAAGAGTAAAAGAATAAAACCTAAGACTATAAAAATACTCTTTGTTGATACCTAATCAAAACCATAGATAGTAGTGACATGACAGATGATAAACAAACTAAATACAGAAATATTATAAAGAGATAATTATAATTATTGTGAAGTTATGTAAATGTAAGTATTAATAACATTACAAACAGTGCATTCACGCTATATAAACTATCGCTGATTCTTACTGAGGTCCTATTAACTACCTACTACGGCATAGCAGACCCCATCATCAGATATTGCATTATCATTATATATATAGCAACATCATTACTATTTACAAACCCATGTGTTACCACTTAATGAATTTCCTACTAATGATCGTTTCCTAAAATAATTATTCCATCTCGTATAGGAAAGGCTCAACTCACACCGAGATGGCAGCGGCGAGCAGTTTCTTTGTCATATAATTTTAAACTTTATCTTAATTGCTATAGAGTCGTGCGGCGCCGCTGCACCGGAGTCGTCGCAGTGCCCGATGAGCCGAAGGCGGCTTCGCGACTTTTTCAAGTTTCTCAAACGATTCTATTTATTATAGAAATGAAGATAAAGTTTAAAATTAGACTCACCGTTTTGCTGCCGGCTGCTGCCATCTCAGTGCGATTTGAGCCTAAATAAAGGCGAAAGTTTGTGAGTGTGTATATTTGTATGTTAATAACTTATTTACGGTCGAACGGCAGAACGGATTTGGCACACGGGTACACCATGTCTTGGAATAGCACATAGTATATGATAAGTATGTAGTATATAGTAGGTTATATATGTTTGTGAGAGCAGTGGTGGCCCAGTCGTAAGAGCCTCCACTTATGAGTTTATAGATCACGGGTTTAAACCCTGCCAGGTGCATTACTTTGTATACCTACCTAACTGATTTCATCACTACTGCTCTTGAAGCGGAGAAGAAAAACATCGTGAAGAAATCGGCATGTTTTAGAACCAAAAATTCATCATCATCATCATCATTTCAGTCGATATACGTCCACTGTTGGACATAGACCTCCCCCAAGTGTCGCCACAATGAACAGTCGCGGCGCATCTCGCATCCTTCGGTTTCCCGCAACCTTCACCAGGTCATAGATCCACCTTGTAGGAGGGCGTTCAACGCTGCATCTTTCGGTACGCGGTCGCCACTCCAGAACGGCCATCTGTTCTGCGAGCAATGTGCCCTGCCCATTGCCACTTAGGTTTGGCAATTCTTCGCGCTATGTCAGCAACCTTAGTTCTCCTGCGGATATCTTCATCTTGCAGGGAAACTTGCGTGATCGAATTAAAACCCCCGAGCATAGCCCTTTCCATTGCTCTTTGGGTGACTTTAAGCCTTCTGATGAGGCCCATTGTGAACGACTACGTTTCGGAGCCATATGTCATCACTGGCAACATGCATAGACTTTCGTCTTGAGACAGTAAACCAAAAATTAGAAGACATATTAATAGGACAGCCACAAATCTGGACTGGGCTCGCATGGTGAGTTATGGATTATTCCCTCTCCTAGAGGCCTGAGTCCCAGCTGTGGGAACAATATAAGGCTGACTTATTTATTTATTTAACACTTTAAGCACACATCAGTACAGAGGCGGAATTAATGCCTTAGGCATTCTTTTCCAGTCAACCTTTGGGTGATACTGAGAAAAAGTAGTGGTAGGTGCAATAAAAGAGTGCTATACTATTTATCCTGAGAGTATGTTCCTTTTAGACAAGTTTCTACTTTTACGCGAGATAGTTATTGCGTTGTGATGTTGCGTCTACCACGTTCTGTAGTACCTACTTCCAGCTTGTTCGCTGAAACGCGCACAGATGGCTTTGATACCACGTGACGCAAGAAGACAGCGTCACTACTAAGCAAACTGTGTGGCAGTGGCCACAGCATTCTAAAAATGCTTGTAAGTTTGACAGCCCTCTGGTGTGGAACCTTACCCAGAAAACTAAGTCACTTTTAGTTAGTAGTTACTAACATAGTTTTTTAAGATCGTAGTAACAATTTACTAATAAATGAATGGATAATATAAATAAATTATTATTATTACGTTAATAAATGCATTTCTTGATTCTCTCGGCGCGTCTCTAGTGACACAATTTGCTGGCATTGTCGTAAATTTAGATGACGTAATTGATACCAGTATTAGGGCAAAGGTCTGGGTAAGTATGCAGGTTGTAGGTAGGTCTGTGAGCGACGTTGAGTGTGGGATGACGCTGATGATATTGTGATATAAGCTAAACCATAGTATTTTATGATCAGTGTTATTAAGACCTTCCATTTTCCTATGGAGGTACATATGGATCTAGGCGTTTAGATCCCAGGTTCGCTTTCCAGGCAGCAAAGACCTCTAAGTATCTATAAATGGTAAACCCCTCTTTTGCATTCAGCGGACTTCCACAGCCAGCCTGGCTCATACATAAGTAGGTTCTAATTAAATTTATTTGACACGGATTATTTATTGAACTTTATTATCATATTTTGTTTCTATTAAATTCTATTTAATGATGTACCTACCTAACGTGGATAAATAAACCAGGAGAGAACGGTTATCGACATGTAATTGACGTAGGTATACACATTTGGGACTATGGACTATTATTAGAAATACATACTTGAATAAATAATTTATTGCCTACCCAAAACCCCTTGACAATAAAAATACGATGAGCATGTTATCATTGATATCAGGTAGGAGCTAAATCAATAAAGATGGACAGGTAGATAATACTCCTTAATTCATTATACCCCACACCTTTGCTCTCTCCTTGTCTTTCTGTTGTGTCTCTAATTACAGCATTAGAAAGGTTAAAACCATTTCCCGCGTTAGTACTAAGAATTTAGGAATACAAAATTATTAATATAAAATAAGCATCCGAAAATACTAGATAGATAATAACAATAACATGTCGCAATATCGAGACCTAGGTAACCTGAGTCTAGATCTAACTTAAACAGCTAGAAATGGTTAAAATACCACCTTAAAGTATGGAGCTAACATTATCCTTTCTGGATTTGATAGTTAATAGTTCTGCTATCTCTACAGGATGCCAGTGTTGCCACACACGCCTACAAGTGCATTATGTGCTTGAAAAGGGGAAACATTGTACCTTTCCTATAGAAAATTTTCGTATATAACCTTCCTGCAGTAGTTTCCGAAGTACTTCGCGTTCCAAATGAGAATAGGATCGATTCCTATGTTTTGACATCTCGTCGTACTGTCAAATCGAAGAAATTTTGGCAAAATTGAAGAACTTAGATATGAATAAAATTGGAGAACTGGATTCTGATTAAACTTTTTTCGTTCACAGTTCATAAATAAATTAAATTTTTCGTAAATTAATTAATGTTTAAAATTTTCTTTCCTCGATTTGACAGTAAATCGTGACGTCACAACATGACGGGCGATCCTATTCTCATTTGGAACGCATTGTACACAATCACACAGTTTACTTTTTATTTTTCTACTTCTTGTTTCTTACTTTTTTAAGAACGTTGATCTACACTTGGAATCATCTTGGAATACTCCTGTATCGTGGGTGCGTTCACCAACAAGTACACACACAACACACTCAGACCCAAGACAACTATTGTAAGCAATACAAATATATTTTTCGAGCGGGAATCGGACCCGTGACTCGCAGCGTAGCAGCCAATCGCTCAATCACTGCGTCAATCGTGATTTGAACCCTTAGCCAAGTTGATAGTCTGCAATCGTTAACGCTAGTATAAAATTTCAAATGTACGGGAATGACGTCATCTTGAGATGATGTCATTCTCGTACATTTGAAATTTACTCACACACACGTGGTCAGAACAAAAGAATCGGGGACCTAGCCAACTGGTGGCGTTCGACGCAAAAGAAACGGTTGTAACTTGCTAGGGAGGCAGATATCGACATTTTTACTGTCTACGTTGAAATAACAACAACAAAAACAACAAATATGGAACTTTCTTTTTAATATGCAAATATTATTATTTATTTAAAAAAATCACATACTCGGAACTATAATAAAAAAGACGGGCCATTATCTGGCCTACACTTTGTTGTACTCATCAAATCATTCTTTCTTCTGCCGAGGTAACGTAAAGGATGTGGGATTGTCAGTGACTTAATTAGGATGGAGCCAGCAGTCCCTGGATGGGCGCAGACATTTTATATTGCGTACTTTTTGTTTCTGTTGTACGTACTTTTTTCTAGACGCTAGAGAAACTCGCACCGGATGTATACTAGGACTAGTTACGGCACTGGGGATTATTTGAAGGAGTCACCATAAAGGAAACCTGTAGTCCTTAAACACAAAGGGAAACTGAAGAACACAGGTGTGTTTTTAGTTAGTAAAAATCAGACACGCCCTCCCGCTCCATCCAGAGTGGGAGAAGTTATTGCATGATTTCCCACCTAAAGAAAGAGCCCGTTGCCCGTTCAATTTATTTTACTTCGCAAATAACACCAGGCAACACCTTCAGTTCTAGTGAACCCAGCTTTGTTATATAATTTAATAGCATTATAGTTATCCGCCAGACAACAGACAGACACAGTCATCCCATCTTCTATTAGCACATTACTAACTAATTTCAGTAGCAATTCAGCATAGCCTTTCTGCCTATGTTCCTTGACGGTGTACATATGTAACAAACTTCCCGATTCGTTGATAAACAGCCAGCATGTCAAGGTATTGTTTAAGAAGAGCCCGTAGCCATATTTGTTGTCAATAAGGAGTTCGAAGTAGGTGGTTGATGAGGGATAGCGGTGAGGCCACGTGGAGTCGATCAAGTCCAGGTATTTGTTTGTTACAAGCTCAAAGGTCATTTCTGCTGGTAGGCTGAAAAGATAAAGTGAAAAATTTGTGAGTTTTTCAGGAATAAGGAAGTCAAATAATTAAGTTAGATCAGCGATTAGGCCCACCACGAGGTAGTCTATCAACTTGGTGAAGTCAACTGGATTCGAGCCGCACAGGACCAGTCGTTTTGGTAATGAAAGGGTAGGACTTTAGCCTAGTACTGGAAAAAACAATTTTGATGACAAACGAAAAAGTCAACTGCAGTACATTTGACTTCGCCTAGGAATCAGTAACACGACCATTCAGTCACACGATTCAAGATAAAAAAAACTAGGCAAGTCCGAGTCGACCTCGCGCACTGAGGGCTCCATACAAACTTACCAATGCACCCACACATACACAGTTATACAGTACAGTACAGTACAGTATATACAGCTTAATTCCCGAATTGAGTTACGAAGATTTTTCTGAATCGCAAAAAAAATTTTTTTTGTGACGTAAGTAACTACACAGTTTTCAGATTTTTCCCTATACTTTTGCTATGAGACCCTGCTTCATGTCAGTTGTTGAACGGGAAGTACTCTAAAAATTTTGATTCCCTTGAGAGTGTCGAAATAAACGTTTTTTTGTGACATAAGCGGCAGTATCTTTTTTTTTTCGTAAACTCAGATTTTGATTTTTTCACAGTTTCAAGGGACCGTAAATTTGAGTATATGGTGGTAATTTTAACTCGATACCTTCACGCGTTCCCGAGATAAAGGGTCTTGACTGACAGGCAGATGGACAACATAGTGATCGTGTAAGAGTTCTGTTTTTTCCTTTTGAGGTACGGAACCCTAAAAACTGACCTGGCATTTGCACATTTGCTACAAAAGAAAGAATTAGGTACAACTGACAAAAACACGTATAAATGACGACGTAAAAAATATAAAAGAAAATGACATAACTTCCCATAAGTAGAACAATGCCATTTTGACAATAATTTAACAAGACTTAACATAGAATTAGGTAGCCATATGCGCTGCTACACTTCTTTAACTGAATAATATAGTCGTAACTCTATCCAAACGCATAATTTACATACATAAGCATATGATTTACATATGCCAATTCTGATCAACGGAGTCTTGTAAAGAGGTCTACGTAATACGATCATAAAATGACATAAGAGTGGTAATATAACAATGATATGCCGTAATGCCTTTAACCCTTGAAATAGGAAGAGTTTTTTTTTAAGATATTGCATCGGAATGATTATGTTTTTTACGAGTGTATGTTTGTATATCTACAAAACCTTGAGCATAGACGTCGGGTAGCTACTAGCCAGCCTTTCGGTGTTTTACAGGATGCATTTTGGAGAGGCATGACTAGATTCCGCCATCTCATTTCTACCAGTGGACCCTTACGTTGTTGAAACCGTTTATATCGCGTACATCGAAGGACTGGAACAATTTGCCTGCTTCGGTCTATAATTTAGATGTCTATAAGTTTTAGAGTAAATAGGTTCTTAACTCATCGAATGCCGTAATTAGAGACACAATAGAAAGACAATTGCTTATGTCGAACTGTGTAACTTAAGACATTCAAAAGGCGACAACAAAACACCAAACAACTAAACTAACCTACCAAAACTAGAAACTAGTGCGCCTTACCATCAACGATTTCATCACTGCTTACCATCAGGTGGGATCGCAGTCAAGCACTAGTTTATATGAATTAAAAAAGAAATGTACATAATTATATTTCTTTAGTACGCCGAATCTAAGCGGTTACTGGTGGAAATATACAATTACTTACTTGATATCATCATACGGTTTTCCAGTTTCCAATATAAATCTTGCTGAAGGTAATATCAGCTCTATCTCTACATTAATATCTTCTAATATTGTCTTTATTAATTCTATAATGTTGTATGGGACATACGGACTCATAATATGTCTTTTCCAATCAATAATTTTAGTTGTTTTTAGAGCTTTTCCGAGGTTTTCCAAGTCACCACTCGGGCATTGTATGATTACTTCGTAAAAACCAAACTGGAACAGAAAAGTATGTATGTTAACTGCTGAATGGGTTTGGTTAAAATTTGGCACAAGGGTAGACCAGAAGACTGGCAAAAGCAGTAATTTTAAGATTATAATTTCACGCCCACACACCAGCTCTGTAGACGTTTATGTCATTTAGAATGTTTGTTTAGAGATTTTGTGACAATTCTGTCAGATGCCAATTCACACACATTATGAAACTTGTGGTAAAATGCAGTCAGCTGTAAGATACTATAGATTTACATACTTGTTAAAAATTTATCCAATTATCTACTCAATGATATTCAGATATGCTACATGTACATTTATAAAGACTAGAAGCAGATATACAATTAAGGATAAAGCACTTGGATAAACAAAAAATGTATATACTACATGGCAACCAAAAAATTTGGTAATTAATTTAACTAACCTTTTCATTCACCGCCACCATTCCATTTTGCACATCACCGTAAGGGCAATAGACTTTAAAATCATAGTCAATACCCCTATCCACCCACTGCTTCTGCATGGCCAGTACCGAGTGCGCCGGCTCTCCTCGTGGCCAGTCCTTCTTGAAGGCACTCTGAAGCTCGCCCCATTTCTCTGGAGGTACAAGTTGTAATGGTTCTTGCGACATTATTCGCGTCCGATTTTCACTGGTTATAAATAAAATGACTTTGTGATGCTCCCATTAAAACGTTCAATATACGTATTTGTTCACTCTGTGTTTTAATATCAGTTATATAATACAACTCGCGGACAATTGGCAAATAATAGTGACACAGTGACTCGATGACACTCCCAATGTGTGATTAACTTAAAAAAAAACTAAAATAAACTGTGTAATTTGAATATTATTATTAAGTGCGCTTTAAAAGTTCGAACGAATCAGCCGGCGAGTGAATGACAAGGCACTTTTCGCGCAGTGCACGGATTTTCGCACGGTTCGGCAGTGCGCAGACGCAGAACCGAAAATATTGCTTGCAGCAGCGTCCGATAACTCAAACGACGGCTTGCGTCAAAGATCAGTCAACACAAACGGGACAGCACTTGATCCCTATTATTGAATGCCTCTAAGAGGACGACATACATTTATAATTATGTATAAATTTTTTGTGATTATTATTATTTATTTATTTTTATTGCTGTCTCAGTAACTATAGTAATAAATAATAATTATTATGGCTGACTGAAATGCACAATGGGGTGGTTGCACTAATGAATGTGAAACAGGTTCAGAGGCGAATACCATAAAGTGCCCAACTTGTGCAAAGTGTTGTCATTATATGCTTGTATATAATATGCCCTTACTAAATCTCTTAGTAAGAAGGCTACCTGTAGATGTCCATCATGTTTGAGAAAATGCCAAAGTGGGCAGGGGACGACTCTACTCCAGTTCGAAACGCATCTACGACCAGAGACCCGAAAAGACCAGCCACTGAACCACTTTTGCCTCCTTCCACGCCGAATGATAACGATGAACTACGTTCCGTTATAAGAGAAGTAAGATATGAATTAAGTGAGATGTCGGCGAAGTTTAATAACACTATCTACATAAAAAACTTAAACTATTTACTTATACTATTATTACCACGATTAGCAAAGAACTGGCACCAATTAAGAAGGAAATAGCAGACATTGTTAAGTCGATGTATTTCATGAATAAGAGAAGACATAATAAAGGCGCATGAGTTTTGTCTAAGGAGATTATCACAAAACTAGAATTTGAAAAGTCAGATCTTAAGAACACCGTAGAAGACCTCAACGACAGGCTTGCTAACAGTCAAGACCGAACCACATAGAATTACGATGTGTACCAGGAAATAAAAATGAAAATGTTTACAACATAGTAACTCAACTTGCGCGTGTGATTATTAAAAATTGCGAAATCAGTCAAAACACGTGGCTTCCTACAAAATATCCGTTTATCTGCTCTGCATACTTTCAAGCTGATAAGCTTCAGCAGAGCAGAGCACTTTTATGGGACTAAAGCTTGAAAACGTTATCTAATGAGTCGGCTATTCATTGTAGTAAGCCTTCCGAATGTGCCTTCAAACATTTATAGCTTCCCCTACATCATTAAACCAAGTGCTTTCTGATTGAGAATCAAGTTTTGATTCGCCCCAAAAAATTAAGTTACTAAATATTAGCAGCGCAGTCCTGACCATCATTCACTAAGGATAGCTGTTCTTCAGAATGATGATTACAATAAATGGTTTCAATATTTTACACAATTTTGTATTCACTTATTTATTATAGTAGTAGTAGTAGAACGTGGTTTTCTGAATTTACTAACAAAGACTATTGGTAAAATTTTGAAATAGATTGTTATTGTAGTGAAGTATTGTAGGCAAAAAGCTAAATCACTTCTGCGGTATAAAAATCTATATGGATAACATTCTCATTACACTATGTTGAACGAAACGCGTGTCACGAAATTCATATAGTAGAGGATACGGTTAAGAACGACCTTCACCGGTTTGTTTAATGGATGAAACGTATTTTATGATTAATTTAGTATATTAAAGAATATAACGCGGGTGGGTTGCCTGAGAAATTCCTGGCCAAACATTTTTTTTTTTTTTTTTTGTAAAATGCACCGGTGTGTTTAACGAATAAATTTAATACTAACCGAAAGAGTGAATCCTTTAGAATATAAAAATGTTGGGTTGCCTATATGTTTCCTGGCATAACTGTGGGTTGCCAGGTATAAACAGGTATGTATAAACAGGTGTGTTTATTTTGATATACAACAAATTCTGTATCAAAATAAACGCTGTTTCATTACGAATACGATGTTATAGTGTTGTCTGCAAAAAAATCTGGTATGAAGAACGGTTGTGCATTTTTCTAAAAATAAAGTAAATTTTCAATTTTTAATTAATAATAGTCTGGCCAGGAATTTCTTAGGCAACCCACCCGCGTTATATTATTTAATACACTAAACTTATCATAAAATAAGTTTCATCCATTAAACAGACCGGTGAACGCCACAATCTTGGCGGTAAGTCCCCTCTTTGAGGCGTGGCTGGAAAGACCTCACGGCGTCCTTACCTTCCGCAGCACTCACAGGACATGGTTCGTTCGGGAGTTTCCTGCACCGGATTCATGCGGAAGTGACGCCCGGGTGTCGCCACTGTGCGGAACGCCCGGAGGACACGGTGGAGCACACAGTCGAGGTGTGCCCTGCTTGGGCGGAGCATCGCCGTGCCCCCGTGGGGGTGATCGGCGGCGGAGACCTCTCGCGCCGGGCCTTGGTTGAGGCCATGGTCCGGAGCGAGGAGAAGTGGCAGGCGGTCGCCGACTTCTGCGAAGCAGTAATGCTCGCAAAGGAGGAGGCCGAACGCATCAAGCAACGGCGTTATCGCCGCCGCCGCCGCCGCCGGGATTCTGATCCCGATTTCCGGCCACCGTAGGCGCGGGCTTGCGGACAGTGAGCAATGGGTAGCTCGCTGTCCGGCCGTCCGGTAACTGTCCGGACCAAGCCCAAGTCGTCGACGGCGCGCACTGTTCCCGCGCGCCTCAAGGAGTTGTCAGCAACAGCAGGGACCCAGCCGGGTCGAAGCCTACTGGGGCCAGGGTTATCCGAAAGGGCGCTCGAGCCCCGGTATGAAGGCTAGAAGGAATGGGGTGGGTCTTTTAGTCAGTAAGAGTCTGACACTATCTCCCGCTCCGCCCAAGGGCGGGGGATGTCAATGCATGATTTTTTCCCACCATAAAAAAAAAAAAAAAAAAAAAACAGACCGGTGAAGGTCGTTCTTAATCGGATCTTAGACTAATAGCACTTAAAACCTTTTGATCGCAAAAAATGTATCCCCTAAAGCTATCTATAGACCAGGGTAGAAGAAGCCTTTAAAAATAATAAAAGGTGAAAAAAAATAATAGTAGAATGAGACCCATTAGAAAAGGAGGAGAATATTATAAAAATGAAAGGAAAAATAATTTACGGGCGATCTGAGGTCGGGAAGGGGATGGGGGTGAGTTTTTAAGGGTAAAAAACGGTTTTTCTCGATTTCCGGCAAAACTAAAAGTCCTATGGAAAAAAGTCAAATGGCAAAGTTGTAGGTAATAAAAAGATCTAAAACTTTTGTATTTTCACTTTTTTCACATAACCTCAAAATTTATGTGAAAAATTCAAAAAACCAAGTTTTTGGTTTTTTATTTTTATCTTTTTAAAAAATAATTTTTTTTTTCACGAAATTTGGTGAAAACTTACCTTTTTATGTCCCAAATACGCTGTAATTTATTTGATTAGAAATATTTATTTTTTCACCTTATTTTGAATTAATATCGAAAAAGCACCCTAATTTTCAATCGAAAAATCACCCATCAAAATATCAGCTTTTTTCAAAAAGTTGGTATGTTTTCTGTTCGTTGAAATCTCTACTTTCCGATGGTGAAAAGAAATATAAATGTTACCATAGTAAATCTTCTCAGAAAATGCAAAAAATCGAAAAAAACTCGCATTCGAAAAAAATTTTTAATTATTATATACAATTTTGAGCTATTTATTAAAATTTTACACTTTAATTACTCGAAAAACGTAAGATTACATATTACATTGATAAAAAAAAATAATTGCAAATCAAAATATACTACTATAATTAACAAACAAATAAGTTAATAAAATTCATATTCAATAAGACATCTACAATATTTGGAGAAAGTAGTCGAATCTTCTTTAAATTATATGCGTAGATGCCTATTTATAACTATTTTTAGATAACTTATATACCTGAGTGACCTACGAAAAATTTTAGCCCATCAAAAGGTATTTCATAGAGAAGTGGAGAAGGGGCTAGGCGGGTCTGGGTCTTACTACGTACATACCTACTATTTCTTAGCTGCTGTAACAACCGTTAGCCTAGCCAGTACCTATTCAAAATACAGTACAGTATACAACATCGTTTATAAAAATACACGTGCATGCTGAGTTTCTTTAATATAATTGTAACAAGTTTACTTAAAAAAAACTAACAAGATTAAAAAATAATAATCTCCTTTATTTTGCACAAACAAATTTAGTTACTCCCATGAAAAAAAAATATTCAAAATACATAAAAAATATATTAAAAATCTATAATAAATATATATATATATATATATTTTTATATTCTTAGCTATGTTTTTTATGTCTTATAAGATATATTTTGAATGTATCTAAAATATATTTGAAATGTATAAAATATATATGCAAGTCGGCCAAAAGTTAGTTATTAAAAATATATTTACGATTTATTATAGATTTTTAATATATTTTTTATGTATTTTGAATATTTTTTTTTCATGGGAGTAACTAAATTTGTTTGTGCAAAATAAAGGAGATTATTATTTTTAATCTTGTTAGTTTTTTTTAAGTAAACTTGTCACAATTATATTAAAGAAACTCAGCATGCACGTGTATTTTTATAAACGATGTTGTATACTGTACTGTATTTTGAATAGGTACTGGCTAGGCTAACGGTTGTTACAGCAGCTAAGAAATAGTAGGTATGTACGTAGTAAGACCCAGACCCGCCTAGCCCCTTCCCCACTTCTCTATGAAATACCTTTTGATGGGCTAAAATTTTTCGTAGGTCACTCAGGTATATAAGTTATCTAAAAATAGTTATAAATAGGCATCTACGCATATAATTTAAAGAAGATTCGACTACTTTCTCCAAATATTGTAGATGTCTTATTGAATATGAATTTTATTAACTTATTTGTTTGTTAATTATAGTAGTATATTTTGATTTACAATTATTTTTTTTTATCAATGTAATATGTAATCTTACGTTTTTCGAGTAATTAAAGTGTAAAATTTTAATAAATAGCTCAAAATTGTATATAATAATTAAATTTTTTTTTCGAATTCGAGTTTTTTCCGATTTTTTGCATTTTCTGAGAAGATTTACTATGGTAACATATATATTTCTTTTCACCATCGGAAAGTAGAGATTTCAACGAACAGAAAACATACCAACTTGTTGAAAAAAGCTGATATTTTGACGGGTGATTTTTCGATTGAAAATTAGGGTGCTTTTTCGATATTAATTCAAAATAAGGTGAAAAAATAAATATTTCTAATCAAATAAATTACAGCGTATTTGGGACATAAAAAGGTAAGTTTTCACCAAATTTCGTGAAAAAAAATTTCTTTTTTAAAAAGATATAAATAAAAAAACCAAAAACTTGGTTTTTTGAATTTTTCACATAAATTTTGAGGTTATGTGAAAAAAGTGTAAATGCAAAAGTTTTAGATCTTTTTATTACCTACAACTTTGCCATTTGACTTTTTTCCATAGGACTTTTAGTTTTGCCGGAAATCGAGAAAAACCGTTTTTTACCCTTAAAAACTCACCCCCATCCCCTTCCCGACCTTAGATCGCCCGTAAATTATTTTTCCTTTCATTTTTATAATATTCTCCTCCTTTTCTAATGGGTCTCATCCTACTATTATTTTTTTTGGTTTTAAAAATTATCGACCCTGGTCTACTAGGCGCTGTAATGTTTATTAGTTTTGTTACATGACATAATGCCAATATAGCACTGCAGCGAAAGTTTTGTTTTAACTTTTCAGTATTTCGACAAATAGTTTCCATGAACATGCTTGTCTATCACTAGGATATAAGTCGATGATTTTAGCCAAAGACAATTAAAATTTCGTAACATCTCACTCTTCCAGTATAGAGGAAGAGTGAGAGTAAGTATAGAAGTGTAAGTGTAAAGTAAGAGGAGAGGAGGAGTGTTAAGAGAGTGCAAGAGGGAGTGTAGTATGTAAGTGCCTCCAGGGAGTAGCCCTGGCAAGGCACGTGTGGTGAGTAGTGAGAGGTTGAGTGAGGGAGGAAAGTATGTAGGGAGAAATAATAAATATAGATATGAATCCTTGTGAGGTTATATTACAATATTGCATATAAAAAAAAACAATAGAAATATAAAAGAAAAAAAGATATTAAAAACGGTGGAACGCAGCAGCAGGTGTAGGCGCAGCCCTCAGCCGTATGAGGGACGGCGAAGGCTACGCAGCAGCAGGCAGCAACAGATAGTGGTAGTGGTGGTCAGGCGACACAGCCCTCCAGCATAAGGGCCGGCAGAGGTAGAGAGGAGGCCCTCAGAGGCCAGGTCCATTCGTAGAACAGCCCTCTGCCGTCAGGGCCGGCAGAGGCAGAGAGGAGGTCCCCAGATTCAGGGCTTTATAGCCCAAGGAGATTCAGGGCTTCATAGTCCAAGGAGCTGACACAAGGAGCTCAACCAAGAAACTGACACCAAGGAGCTGAACCAAGAAACTGACACAAGAAACTCACAATACCAATTTTGACGGCTATGCTGGCTGTCAATTCATAATTTAAAATTTCAAAACAGGTTTCAGCCAGCATTGCTGTTTCACAAGAAAAAGATAAAAAATACAATTTAATTTTAAAGAATAATTCGAGAGAACATATAATTTGTTGCAGCAAATTATATGTTTACAAAATAAATAATATTAACAGCCGGTTTCTTCATCTAAAGTAACAGCCAAAGTAACGTCATAAAGTAAAAGTAACGGTCAAATTCGTTTCTTCACAATTTTAACTGTTGGTTTAACTGTTACTTTTGCCTTTAACTTTTACTACTCATTGGGGGGCTGTTAAAGCTAAAGTCACTGTCATTTTGACAAAGTTGTAGGTTATTTAGGTTTCACTAATATGTTATCACGGACTTCGTCCAGTGAAAGTTCAAGTTCATCAGACGAGGAACTTATCGTTAGTTATTTAACGCGTAGACGTAAAAAGTTTAATGTTCGTAAAGATCATTTTCGTATGGGACGTCGCTGATTTTCTGTTCCGAAACAGAATTTCAAAGGAAATAGTTACATACCTCAGCCTGTTGTTACAAGATAAACTGACGCCAACCACAGAAAAGTAAGTTTATTTTCAGTTTGTATTTAATACGACTATGTTAAATTAACCAATGTACAGTACGGCCGTTCTATCTTGGTGAGTGTGAAGTTAGGCTCTGCGAACTTTAGCGCTTGTGTACCTACTCGTATAAAAATAACGGTTTTAAAAAAATAAATGCCAATAACAGTTGTTAATATCAATAACAACAACTAATAGCATTTATTTTTTTAATCATTTAGGTACTTATGTTATTATTTATCAATTCAATCATTCTAAAAACATTCGTTCGTTGGCGTTCGTATAGACAGAATCAAATGACATTCGACTTTTTGACACTATTTGACAGCGATGTTGTCATGCGTAAAAAAAGCTCCCCACGTTTTTTTAGGGTAATTAAGCCGTTTGTGTTATGGTAACTCTATTGACTTTTAGTTTAGCTGTTACTTGGATGAAGAAACACATTTGCTATAATATCAGTAATAGTCAAGTAAAAGTTAATACTTTTACTGATAGCTTTAGTTGTTGATGAAGAAACTGGCTGTAAGAGTAAAAGAATAAAACCTAAGACTATAAAAATACTCTTTGTTGATACCTAATCAAAACCATAGATAGTAGTGACATGACAGATGACATTGATCAAAGAAAATAAACAAACTAAATACAGAAATATTATAAAGAGATAATTATAATTATTGTGAAGTTATGTAAATATAAGTATTAATAACATTACAAACAGTGCATTCACGCTATATAAACTATCGCTGATTCTTAATACTGAGGTCCTATTAACTACCTACTACGGCATAGCAGACCCCATCATCAGATATTGCATTATCATTATATATATAGCAACATCATTACTATTTACAAACCCATGTGTTACCACTTAATCAATTTCCTAGTAATAATCGTTTCCTAAAATAATTATTCCATCTCGTATAGGAAAGGCTCAACTCACACCGAGATGGCAGCGGCGAGCAGTTTCATTGTCATATAATTTTAAACTTTATCTTAATTGCTATAGAGTCGTGCGGCGCCGCTGCACCGGAGTCGTCGCAGTGCCCGATGAGCCGAAGGCGGCTTCGCGACTTTTTCAAGTTTCTCAAACGATTCTATTTATTATAGAAATGATGATAAAGTTTAAAATTATACTCACCGTTTTGCTGCCGGCTGCTGCCATCTCAGTGCGATTTGAGCCTAAATAAAGGCGAAAGTTTGTGAGTGTGTATATTTGTATGTTAATAACTTCTTTACGGTCGAACGGCAGAACGGATTTAACGACATTTGGCACACGGGTACACCATGTCTTGGAATAGCACATAGTATATGATAAGTATGTAGTATATAGTAGGTTATGTTTGTGAGAGCAGTGGTGGCCCAGTCGTAAGAGCCTCCACTTATGAGTTTATAGATCACGGGTTTAAACCCTGCCAGGTGCATTACTTTGTATACCTACCTAACTGATTTCATCACTACTGCTCTTGAAGCGGAGAAGAAAAATATCGTGAAGAAATCGGTATGTTTTAGAACCAAAAATTCATCATCATCATCATCATTTCAGTCGATATACGTCCACTGTTGGACATAGACCTCCCCCAAGTGTCGCCACAATGAACAGTCCTGCGCATCTCGCATCCTTCGGTTTCCCGCAACCTTCACCAGGTCATAGATCCACCTTGTAGGAGGGCGTTCAACGCTGCATCTTTCGGTACGCGGTCGCCACTCCAGAACGGCCATCTGTTCTGCGAGCAATGTGCCCTGCCCATTGCCACTTAGGTTTGGCAATTCTTCGCGCTATGTCAGCAACCTTAGTTCTCCTGCGGATATCTTCATCTTGCAGGGAAACTTGCGTGATCGAATTAAAACCCCCGAGCATAGCCCTTTCCATTGCTCTTTGGGTGAGTTTGGGTGGTCTTCTGATGAGGCCCATTGGCCTCATCAGAAGACCACTTAATGCCTTAGGCATTCTCTTCCAGTCAACCTTTGGGTGATACTGAGAAAAAGTAGTGGTAGGTGCAATAAAAGAGTGCTATACTTTTTATCCTGAGAGTATGTTCCTTTAGGACAAGTTTCTACTTTTACGCGGGATTTTATCAGGCGATTTTATCGCTGGAAGCAGGTAGTTATTGAGTTGTGATGTTGCGTCTGCCACGCTTCTGTAGTACCTACTTCCAGCTTGTTCGCTGAAACGCGCACAGATGGCTTTGATACCACGTGACGCAAGAAGACAGCGTCACTACTAAGCAAACTGTGTGGCAGTGGCAACAGCATTCTAAAAATGCTTGTAAGTTTGACAGCCCTCTGGTGTGGAACCTTACCCAGAAGACTTAGTCACTTTTAGTTAGTAGTTACTACCATAGTTTTTTAAGATCGTAGTAACAATTTACTAATAAATGAATGGATAATATAAATAAATAATTATTATTATTACGTTAATAAATGCTAATTATAATTTTACTCATAAATCTTGCATTTCTTGATTCTCTCGGCGCGTCTCTAGTGACACAATTTGCTGGCATTGTCGTAAATTTAGATGACGTAATTGATACCAGTATTAGGGCAAAGGTCTGGGTAAGTATGCAGGTTGTAGGTAGATCTGTGAGCGATGTAGAAAGTGGGATGACGCTGATGTTATTGTGATGTAAGCTAAACCATAGTATTTTATGATCAGTGTTATTAAGACCTTCCATTTTCCTATGGAGGTACATATGGATCTAGGCGTTTAGATCCCAGGTTCGCTTTCCAGGCAGCAAAGACCTCTAAGTATCTATAAATGGTAAACCCCTCTTTTGCATTCAGCGGACTTCCACAGCCAGCCTGGCTCATACATAAGTAGGTTCTAATTAAATTTATTTGACACGGATTATTTATTGAACGTTATTATCATATTTTGTTTCCATTAAATTCTATTTAATGATGCATCTACCTAACGTGGATAAATAAACCAGGAGAGAACGGTTATCGACATGTAATTGACGTAGGTATACACATTTGGGACTATGGACTATTATTAGAAATACATATTTGAATAAATAATTTATCGCCTACCCAAAACCCCTTGACAATAAAAATACGATGAGCATGTTATCATTGATATCAGTTAGGGGCTAAATCAATAAAGATGGACAGGTAGATAATACTCCTTAATTCATTATACCCCACGTGAATGCCGGTTCGCTCTCTCATTGTCTTTATATTGAGTCTCTAATTACGACATTCGAAAGGTTAAAACAATTTCCCGCGTTAGTACTAAGAATTTAGGAATACAAAATTATTAATATAAAATAAGCATCCGAAAAAAATGTCGCAATATCGAGACCTAGGTAACCCTGGGCACGCCACAATTATGGCGATAAGTCCCCTCTTTGAGGCGTGGCTGGAAAGACCTCACGGCGTCCTTACCTTCCGCATGACACAGGTCCTCACCGGAAATGGCAAGTTCGGGAGGTTCCTGTTCCGAATTAACTCTTTGAATGTCGTAATTAGAGACACAATAGAAAGACAATTACCTTATGTCGGACTGTGTAACTTAAGACATTCGAAAGGTTAAAGCGGAAGTGACGCCCGGGTGTCGCCACTGTGCGGAACGCCCGGAGGACACGGTGGAGCACACAATCGCGGTGTGCCCTGCTTGGGCGGAGCATCGCCGTGCCCTCGTGGGGGTGATCGGCGGCGGAGACCTCTCGCGCCGGGCCTTGGTCTGTTATTATTTATTGTCAGAGGCCGATGAAATTAAAACATTATTTAATATAATTGCGAGTCACACGCTTTTATTTTCAGTTTTTCATAGAAGTAAAATATTTGAACATAGCATTGACATTCATAGTTACGAGCTGGCTGCTAACGAATCTGTTACAAACAAAAAGGTTTTACTTAACACCGCCCCTCGATTGAAAATCTGTAATAGATTGAAATCGCTACAAACTTACAAAACATTACTGATAAAATTACTAAACAATATTTAAGATTTGCTTCATTGTATGCAACTTTTCACCAGACAATGCTTTTGTTAATACATCTGCCAAATTATTATGAGTAGAGACATATTCAACATTAATTAATTTTCTAGTTATAATGTCTTTTAGAAAATGGTGTTTTATGTCAATGTGTTTGGCACGTTTGCTATTTTCAAAGGTTTTTGCTATTTGAATAGCACCTCTATTGTCCATGTACAACACAAACAATACATCACTTATCAGTCCATTTAAATCTCTTCGATCTTTTGAAATCCTTTTCTTCTGCAAAGCTATTAAATCTTTGATTCCAACATTTGGGACTTTCTCTTAATCCATACAATCCTCTATTCAGTTTTAAAACTTTGTGTTTTATTACTTTTACACCTTCCAGTGGTTTGATGTACGCTTCCGATTCCAGGATAGTTCGGACCGATGATATTCTTGCTACTGGTGCATAATTTTTTCCAAAATCAGAGTCTTCTTTCAATTGAAACCCCTTCACTACTAATCGAGCCTTTTTCAAGTTGTTTTCTTTAGTCTTAAATACCCATTTTGTATCAATGGCTTTCTTGTTTTCAGGTAAATCAACTTCTGTCCAAGTATTCATTTTCTGTAGAGCTTTTATTTCTGTATTGATTGCTTCTTCCCATCCATTTTTCATAGCTTCTGTAAACTCCTGGGGATCTTCTACTGTATTTACCAAGCAATATGCTTCGTAAATTTCATATTCACTTAAATGTTTTGGTGTAGTAATTAATCTCCCACTCCTAGTACTTTGACTAGTACTTTCTTGAGTCGCTTGTTCTACATCTTTTTTCTTTCTTTCTTCTTCATCTTTTCTCTTTCTTTCTTCCTCATCTTTCCTCTTTCTTTCCACTTCATTATCTCTTTCTTCAATGTATACATTATCATCTTCTTGTTCATTAATCTCTGCTTGTTGGTACTTAAAATCTCTTTCATTAAATCTTACATCTCTTGATACAGTAACAGTATCTGATAAAGGATCCCAAACTTTATATCCGTTTCTAGCATAGCCAATCATTCTTACTTCTTTTGATCTAGAATCAAATTTATCTCTTCTTGGTAGTATTACCATCCACCCTTTACATCCGAATGGCTTCAATTTATTGAGCATCATTTCTCTCTCAAATATTATTGCTGGTATCTCGTAAGCAATTGCACTTGATGGGCATCTATTGATCAAGAATGTAGCTGTCAAGATAGCATGGCCCCACAGATGTCTCGGTAAGCATGATTCATCTAGTATAGTTCGAGCTTTGTCATAAATGGATCTGTTCATCCTTTCACTTTTTCCATTCATTTGTGGACTATAAGGTATCGTATACTCTATTTTTATACCTTTCTCTTCACAAAACTTTTTAAAATAGTTCGATGAGTATTCTCCTCCATTATCACAACGGATTCTTTTTATTTTTATATCTTTTTCTGTTTCTATTTCCCTTACATACTTTATCAAGTTTCCTGCTGCTTCAGATTTGTTTACTAGCAGGTAAGTTTGAGTAAAATGCGAGTAGTCATCCAATATGGTTTGGTAATATCTATAGCCTTCTTTTGTTACAACTTTCATTGGTCCAGCAACATCTGAGTGTATTAATTCTCCTATAGCTCTTGATTGAGGCTTCGAAATTGTCTTGAAAGGTAGCCTTGTGCTTTTATTTTTCATGCAAACTTCACATACATTTTTGTTGTAAGGTAAGTTCATCAAATTTAATGCTTTCCGATTGAGATGACCTAATTTGATATGCCATAGATCACCATAAGTCAGGTCTTCATCGCCATAATAGCATTTATATTTTTTATTAGGTAGTTGCATTTTCAATATATATAACTTTCCTTTCTTTTCTCCATAATATACTCGTTTTTCTGATTTAATTATCAACTTTCCATTTTTAAATATTACACATTTCCCTTTATTCATCAGTTCATTTACTGACAATAAATTGCTTTCAATTCCACTTACTATGAGACCTTCGATTGTCACAGGTGTGTTTCCCTCATAAAAGGTACTTAAAAAACCTTTTTTCTTTGCACATAATACTTCTCCATTTGCAATTTTAATTTTAATTGGGTCTTGGAGTTCCGTCACGTTTGTCATAAATTTTTCATATCTCTCTTGTATGAAGTTATGTGTTGCTCCTGAGTCTACAACAAAAACAATCTCCGATGCATCTTCTGTATGCAATACGTGTTCCATACTTGAAGCAATAAACATTTCATTACTGTTAACATTTTCATTCACTTGGGTTACATGCCCTTGTCCTCTCGACTTTCCTCTGAACCCAGATCTTCCTCTATTCCTCATTCTAAATTTTCCTCTGCCTCGTTGCATTTGATAATTGTTTTCACTTTTCTTGTCACATTGGTATGCCAAGTGTCCTTCTTTTCCGCATTTAAAGCAGGTATAGAAACTGCTTTCCACAACTTCACTTTTCTTTTCTTTTAATTTTAACTCTGAATCTAGGAGTCTAGATTTCACAAAATCTACAGTGAGCTCTTTTTCAATACTCATTGTTTCCAATGTAGTTATTACTGTACTGTATTCCTCAGGTAGTGTCAGGAATAAATGAGTCAATTTATCGCTGTCCTCCATTGTAGTTCCAGCTGTCTCCAATTGAGTGATCAAGTTGTCAAATTGAAGGAAATGATCCTGTAAATTTTGATCACTGGAGCATTTCATAGCGATTAGCTTTTTACGTATAAAAAGCTTTTTGAATACACTTTTTCTCTCAAATACTGATTCCAAGCAAGTAATCATTTCGGCAGCGGTTTTACATTTTTTTATAATATTGAGATATTGGTCACTTACGCATTGTACAATAATTGACCGAGCTTTCGCATCACTTTCAATATGTTGTTTGATCTCCTTGTCATATTTTTCCAATATGTTTGAAAGGTTTCTTTCTTCCAACAAAATCTTTACACGAAACTTCCAATTAGAGAACGCTATATTTTCGTTCAATTTCGGGAAATTACACGTTCCCGACGACGTCATTTTACTTTTGTCGATCAAACCACGCTCTGCTGTTATTATTTATTGTCAGAGGCCGATGAAATTAAAACATTATTTAATATAATTGCGAGTCACACGCTTTTATTTTCAGTTTTTCATAGAAGTAAAATATTTGAACATAGCATTGACATTCATAGTTACGAGCTGGCTGCTAACGAATCTGTTACAAACAAAAAGGTTTAACTTAACATAAGAGGCCATGGTCCGGAGCGAGGAGGAGTGGCAGGCGGTCGCCGACTTCTGCGAAGCAGTAATGCTCGCTAAGGAGGAGGCCGACCGCATCAGGCAACGGCGCTCTCGCCGCCGCCGCCGGGGTTCCGATCCCGATTTCCGGCCACCGTAGGCGCGGGCTTGCGGACAGTGAGCAATGGGTAGCTCGCTGTCCGGCCGTCCGGTAACCGTCCGGACCAAGCCCAAGTCGTCAACGGCGCGCGCTGTTCCCGCGCGCCTCAAGGAGTAGTCAGCAACTGCAGGGGCCCAGCCGGGTCGAAGCCTACTGGGGCCAGGGTTATCCGAAAGGGCGCTCGAGCCCCAGTATGAAGGCTTGAAGGAACGGGATGGGTTTTTTAGTCAGTAAGAGACACTATCTCCCGCTCCGCCCAAGAGCGGGGGTTGTCATAAGATGATTTTTCCTATCGAAAAAAAAAAAAAAAAAAAGACCTAGGTAACCTGATCCAGTCTAGGTCTAACTTAAACAGCTAGAAACGGTTATAATACCACCTTAAAGTATGGAGCTAACATTATCCTTTCTGGATTTGATAGTTAATAGTTCTGCTACCTCTACAGGATGCCAGTGTTGCCACACACACCTACAAGTGCATTATGTGCCTGAAAAGGGGAAACATGTACCATTCCTATAAAAAGTTTTCGTATATAACCTTCCTGCAGTAGTTTTCAAAGTACTACGCGTTCCAAATGAGAATAGGATCGATTCCTATGTTTTGACGTCTCGTCGTACTGTCAAATCGAAGAAATTTTGGCAAAATTGAAGAACTTAGAGATGAGTAAAAATTTAAGAACTGGTTTCTGATTAAACTTTTTTCGTTCACAGTTCATAAGTAATATTAATGTTTCAAATTTTCTTTCCTCGATTTGACAGTAAATCGTGATGCCACAACATGGCGGGCGATCCTATTCTCATTTGGAACGCATTGTACACAATCACACAGTATACTTTTTATTTTTCTACTGCTTGTTTCTTTCTTTTTTAAGAACGTTGATCTACACTTGGAATCATCTTGGAATACTCCTGTATCGTGGCTGCGTTCACCAACAAGTACACACACAACACACTCAGACCCAAGACAACTATTGTAAGCAATACAAATATATTTTTCGAGCGGGAATCGGACCCGTGACTCACAGCGTAGCAGCCAATCGCTCAATCACTGCGTCAATCGTGATTTGAACCCCTAGCCAAATTGATACTGCAATCGTTAACGCTAGTATAAAATTTCAAATGTACGTGAATGACGTCATCTTGAGATGATGTCATTCTCGTACATTTGAAATTTACTCACACACACGTGGTCAGAACAAAAGAATCGGGGACCTAGCCAACTGGTGGCGTTCGACGCAAAAGAAACGGTTGTAACTTGCTAGGGAGGCAGATATCGACATTTTTACTGTCTCCGTTGAAATAACAACAACAAAAACAACAAATATGAAACTTTCTTTTTAATATGCAAATATTATTATTTATTTTAAAAAAATCGCATACTCGGAACTATAATAAAATAGACGGGCCATTGTCTGGCTTACACTTTGTTGTACTCATCAATGCTCATCAAACATTCATTCTTCTGCCAAGGTAACGTAAGCAAAAGGATTGTCAGTGACTTAACTAGGGCGGAGCCAGAGGTCCCTAGATAGATGCAGCTATTTTATATTGAGTCCTTTTTGTTTCTGTTATACCTACTTTTTTCAAGGGGCTAGAGAAACTCGCACCAGACGTATAATAAGACTAGTTACGGCACTGGGGATTGTTTGAAGGAGGTGACTCCTTATAAAGGAAACCTGTAGTCCTTAAACACAAAGGGAAACTGAAGAACAAAGATGTGGTTTTAGTTAGTAAAAGTCAGACACGCCCTCCAGCTCCATCCAGAGTGGGAGAAGTCATTGCATGATTTCCCACCTAAAGAAAAAGCCCGTTGCCCGTTCAATTTATTTTACTTCGCAAATAACACCAGGCCACACCTTCAGTTCTAGTGAACCCAGCTTTGTTATATAATTTAATAGCATTATAGTTATCCGCCAGACAGTATACAGACACAGTCATCCCATCTTCTATTAGGACATTACTAACTAATTTCAGTAGCAATTCAGCATAGCCTTTCTGCCTATGTTCCTTGACGGTGTACATATGTAACAAACTTCCCGATTCGTTGATAAACAGCCAGCATATTAAAGTACTGTTTAAGAAGAGCCCGTAGCCATATTTGTTGTCAATGAGGAGTTCGAAGTAGGTGGTCGATGAGGGGTAGCGGTGAGGCCACGTGGAGTCGATCAAGTCCAGGTATTTGTTTGTTACAAGCTCAAAGTTCATTCCTGCTGGTAGGCTGAAAAGATAAAGTGACAAATTTGTGAGTTTTTCAGGAATATAGAAACCAAGTAGTTAAATCAGATCAACGATTAAGCCCACCACTAGGTGGTCCATCAACTTGGTGAAGTCAACTGGATTCGAACCGCACAGGACCAGTCGTTTTGGTAATGAAAGGGTAGGACTTTAGCCTAGTACTGGAAAAAACAATTTTTCATTACTCATACTCTGAAAGTAGGTCTGAAGTTGCCTGAGGAGCGGGCTGAAAGTGATACTTTTCATCCCTAGGGATTTTTACTTTACAACTGACAGCTGTCAAATTATTAAAAAAAAAAACTAGTTCTATCTTCACATTTCTATTGAACCATGTCCCAATTTTCCATGCAGCCGGTCAATCACAGCGCGATATAAAATTGAAATAACTTAAAGACAAGTATTAATTAAATAATGTTATATTTTAAGTGATTTATTTGTTCAACTATTTCTTTAAAATACTTTATTTTTAAAAGATTACAATTAATTTCTAATTTTTCATTAATGAGGCTGAATAGCTGGCCGGCCGCAGAAAAAAATACAAAATGGCAGGAAAGTGGCAATCAGTCGTTGGTTTTTTCGAGTTTCGTTTACATTTCCGTACAACAGAGATTTGTATTAACACGTTATGTTTATCAGATTAAAATAGTTATTTAACGCCTAATTTCATAAGAGAAGAAGCTAAAGCAGTAGTGGAATACCTTTTACCGGATTAGCGACCTCGCTGCGCTCGCCCGCCAACTCCTTCTCGGGACGAAATGAGTTACTTTCACCCCTAGTGTAACAATGTACTATTGATGACAAACGAAAAAATCAATTGCAGAACATTTGACTTCCCCTAGGAATCAGTAACATGACCATTGCTGCGCTTTTCGAATCAATAATATAGGTACAATCAACATAAAAAAAAGAACTAGGCAAGTCCGAGTCGACCTCGCGCACTGAGGGTTCCATACAAACTTACCAATGCACCCACACATATACAGTTATACAGTACAGTACAGTACAGTATATACAGCTTAATTCCCGAATTGAGTTACGAAGATTTTTCTGAATCGCAAAAAAAATTTTTTTTGTGACGTAAGTAACTACACAGTTTTCAGATTTTTCCCTATACTTTTGCTATGAGACCCTGCTTCATGTCAGTTGTTGAACGGGAAGTACTCTAAAAATTTTGATTCCCTTGAGAGTGTCGAAATAAACGTTTTTTTGTGACATAAGCGGCAGTATCTTTTTTTTTCGTAAACTCAGAAGTTTGATTTTTTCACAGTTTCAAGGGACCGTAAATTTGAGTAAATGGTGGTAATTTTAACTCGATACCTTCACGCGTTCCCGAGATAAAGAGTCTTGACAGACGGGCAAATGGACAATACGATCACTATCGTATAAGGGTTCCGTTTTTTTTCCTTTTGAGGTACGGACCCCTTAAAACTGACCTGGCATTTGCACATTTGCTACAAAAGAAAGAATTAGGTACAACTGACAAAAATACGTATAAATGAAAAAATATAAAAGAAAATGACATAACTTCCCATAAGTAACACAATGCCATTTTGACAATAATTTAACAAGACTTAACATAGAATTAGGTAGCCATATGTGCTGCTACACTTCTTTAACTGAATAATATAGTCGTAACTCTATCCAAACGCATAATTTACATACATAAAGCATATGATTAACATATGCCAATTCTGATCAACGGAGTCTTGTGAAGAGGTCTACGTAATACGATCATAAAATGACATAAGAGTGGTAATATAACAATGATATGTCGCAATGCCTTTAAACCTTGAAATAGGAAGAGTTTTTTTTTTAAGCAACTGCGTCAGGAGCGTTTATTTTTACGAGTGTATGTTTGTATGTCTACAAAACCTTGAGCGTAGACGTAGGGTAGCTACTAGCCAGCCTTTCGGTGTTTTACAGGATGCATTTTGGAGAGTGTGCGTGGGAATTGCATGAATTGATTCCGCCATCTCATTTCTACCATTGGACAACCCGACGTACGACGAGTATCCACCTTTACGTTATTGAAACCGTTTACACCGCGTACTGGACTGGAACAATTTGCCTGCTACGGTCTATAATTTAGAAGTCTTTAAGGTTAGAGTAAATAGGTTCTTAATAAACTAGTGCGCTTTACCATCAACGATTTCATCACTGCTTACCATCAGGTTAGGATCGCAGTCAAGCACTAGTTTATATGAATGAAAAAAGAAATGTACGTATATTTCTTTGGTACGCTGAGTCTAAATGGTTACTGGTGAACGTATAGAATTACTTACTTCATATCATCATACGGTTTTCCAGTTTCCAATATAAATCTCGCTGAAGGTAATATCAGCTCTATCTCTACATTAATATCTTCTAATATTGTTTTAATTAATTCTATAATCCTGTATGGGACATATGGACTTATAATATATCTTTTCCAATCAATAATTTTAGTTGTTTTCAGAGCTTTTCCGAGGTTTTCTAAGTCATCACTCGGGCATTGTATGATTACTTCGTAAAAACCAATCTGGAATAGAAAAATCAGTATGTTAACTGCTGAATGGATTTAATTGACATTTGGCATACGGTTAAATCAGAAGACTAGCAAAAGCAGTTATTTTAAAATCACAATTTCACGCCCACACGTAAGCTCTATTAACGTTTAATATCATTTAGAATGTTTGTTTAGAGATTTTATGACAATTCTGTCAGATGGCAATTCACACACATTATGAAACTTGTAATAAAATGCAGTCAGCTGTTAGATTCTATAGATTTACATACTTATCAACCACTTATCCAATTATCTACTCAATGTAATTCATATTCTTAATACATGCATTTATCAAGACTGGAAGCTGATTTACAATTGAAGATAAAGCACTTGAATACACAAAAAATATATACAAAATGGCAACCGAACAAATAGGCACTAATTTCACTAACCTTTTCATTCACCGCTACCATTCCGTTTTGCACATCACCATAAGGACAAAACACTTTAAAATCATGGTCAATGCCTCTATCCACCCACTGCTTCTGCATGGCCAGTACCGAGTGCGCCGGCGCTCCTCGTGGCCAGTCCTTCTTGAAGGCACTCTGAAGCTCGCCCCATTTCTCTGGAGGTAAACGTTGTAATGGTTCTTGCCACATTATTCGTGTCCGACTCTCACTGGTTATAAATAAATTGACTGTGTGATGCTCCTTATATCCTAAGCCTGTATTGCTCTTGTTTTAATACTTGTAGCTGCATTTGGTGTTGCTCGTTTATTTTAATCAGCTTTGTAAAGAAGACGATTTGCGATTCTGTTGAAAATTTCTTTTATTTATTTATTTATTTAAACTTCATGTACAGTAGTGGTACATAGGCGGACTTAATGCAACAAGGCATTCTCTCCCAGTCAACCTTCCAGTTAGTCAGTCAGTCAGTCAGTTTCCTTTTAGTCAGTCTTTTGACGTATGATCAGCAATATCTTCGTCATTTGCTAAGTGGTTTGGTTTTTTGTTTTTTTTTTTTATAACATTGCACCTAACTAGGAATCACTCCTATATCATGGGTCCGTCCACAAACATGTAAACTCACATACACAAGACACTCAGAGCTATTTTCTGTGGGCCGAACCGATGACGAAGAAGACTCTCTTTTTTCTTTTTTTATTGTTTATTGATTTAGTAGTTTAGTCATGGTCTACCACAACTACTGCGTAATTGTATTCTTTCTTTTCTTCACTTATTTTTTCTTTCATTTAGTTCTATTAGATACTTCCGCTATGAGGTTAGAATAAAGCTTCAAATAAAAGTTAGTTAAAGTAGACAAGGTTTATAAACTTTCCATCTTTGTTGGTATGGGACAAGATATTTACCCGGCATTGGGTTCATTGTATGCCCATAATTAAGAACAAGGTAGATTTTTGCCCTGCATCGAGAACTTCTCGGGCAGATAGTGGTTTTAATACATTTATTTTATTTATTTATTTATGTATCCTTTATTGTACACCAAGATAATAAATTACACATTTGAGCCTTATATTTAGAATATAGCGGCCTTATCGCATTCCGCGATCTCTTCCAGGCAACCTGGTATGGAAAGAGATTGACAGGACATAAAGTGGGGTTGCACATGCTGCATTACAAAACAAGCTAGACAATTACTGGTGAAGAAAAGAAAAGAAAAAAACAAAGTACTATACTTAAGACTAAAATACATACTAAATAATAATTATATAGGCAAGAAAACAAGTGACAACTACAATTAATACAGCTAAAAACGAAACAAGATTACAAGGACAAGTAATATTCCTTCATTAGTGTTTTGGATATATGTAGTGACTGCGCGCGTTTTATTGAATCTGGCAGAGCATTCCAGAGATGAGAAGCCTGGACAGTAAAGGACTTGTCAAAAAACGTAGTGAAATGCATCGGCATTTTGAGTCTCAAGTTATCTGATGACTATAAGAGATTTCGTATGCGAATCACAAAGAAATTCAAACCGTTTCTTAAGATAAAGAGGGGTGAAAGGGGAAAATAGCACATTATACAAGAGAGAGAGAATATGAGCATTCCGGCGAAGGCGGATTGGCAACCACTTGAGCTTAACACGGAATTCGGAAACATGATCATATTTGCGTAAATCAAATATGAACCTTATGCAATAATTTTGAAGTCGCTCAAGTTTATCCAGTTGTACTTCAGTGAGGTCAAGATAGCTGGCATCAGCATAATCAAGGATGGGAAGAAGAAGAGATTGAGCAAGCGCAATCTTGGTGGCAGTTGGTAGAAAATTACGCAGTCGTCGCAAAGATGAAGCAGATGCGAATAATTTACGACTAACTTCCTGTAGCTGGGCAGTCCACGAGAAATTCGTGTCGATAAATATCCCCAAGTTTTTAACTTTCTCACTGATGGGAGTTATGGAATTGTCAAAAGAAACTTGGGGAAGAGTCGTCCAGTCAATCTTAGAGACCGTCCTAGAACTGCCCACCACAATAACCTGCTTCTTTAAGGGATTCACCGTGAGTCCATGCCTCTTACTCCAGTCACATATACGGGCCATACATTATTACTATAATATTACTATTCCTCAATGTTTTTTTTTCTGTTACATATTATAAATATATATATGTATATATTGGTTCAAGATACGCACCACCTTGGCCAATAAATGACAATGCTGATATTATATAAGGAGCAGTAAGTACACTGCACTTGCATAACGATAAGATAGTGTACGGCCGTAATTCAAGATAATCGTACATAGATATGTCAAATATTGTAAATGTTTCGTCTAATGCGGGATCGTTTGTGGGTATTTTCCATTGCAGGCGGGTTCTGGATGACCTTTCTATGAGATAGACATTATCTATTTGACAAAGAGTGAGTTTTGAAACTTATGGTAATGTTTTAATTTATCATTAAAATTTAGCTAAGCTTAAAAAGTGAAAAGTCTGGAAAGGCATCAAAGGTTCAAAATAAATCGTCAATAAATTTCATTACATTCAATTTATTGTACTTTTCAAATAACACCAGTCTACATCACCAATTTCAACAAACCCAGCTTTTTTATGCAATTTAATAGCATTCTGGTTATCTTTTAGACAGTAGGAAGACACAATCAGTCCATCCTCTATCAAACCATTACAGACTAATTTGAGAAGTAACTCTGCATAGCCTTTCTGTCTATGTTCCTTTACTGTGTACAAATGTGTTAGGTTTCCTGATTCGTTGACAAGCAACCAGCATATCAAAGTATTTTCTAGGAAAAGCCCGTAGCCATATTTGTTCTCAATGAGGAGTTTGAAGTATGCTGGTGATGAAGGGCAGTGAAAAGGCCATGTTGAGTCGATTATGTCCAGATACTTGTTGGTTAGTTGCTCAAAAGTTGTTCCGGTTGGTAGGCTGAAATGAAAAAATTAGATAAGATCTTCTGGTATAAAGGAATCAAATAGTTAAGTTTGACCTGCTGGTAGGCCCACCACAAGGTGGTCTATCCACCTGACAAAGGTTACTGGATCCGGTGTTGAAAGGGGTTTATGTTCAGCACTAAACTTGTGTTGTAGAAAAAACGATGAGGAAAGACGAAAAGAGCCTATTGTATTGTAGCACATTCGGCATCCCTCAAGTATCGCCACTCCTGTGCTTTTTAATCTACTAATGTACCTACATAAATGCGTTTAAGTTACATTTGTGTTTTTGGTCAAAGAGCGAGGGTAGTAGATCTTTACAGATTAAAACCAACCCATGTTCCTTAAACAACTCTTTGCGTTTCAGGGCTACGGTAAATCTTTCGAACAATGAAAATTACAAAATTGTGGCAATTTACTGCTGCGCTGCATGTTGCGGGTTCGAATTTCACACGGAACAATTATGGGTACGGTCGACAGATAGTAGTTCCAGGTGTGGGTGATTTGAACATGTGATAAACATACACACAATACAGGAATAATACCTAGTGTGGGGTAAAGTTTAATAAAAGACTTAAAAATCGATGTTCTAGAAATAGAATTAGGTAGCCAATTAGCCATACCAGACGTCAAATATCTTTGTCGGAATAATATGGTCATAACTCATCATATCACTCATGATATCCAAACGCGAAATTTACATACACAAGCATATGCTAATATAATTATGCAAATTCTATGTAACGGTGAGTCATGAACATGTCAATGCAAAGATGTTAAAATGATATAAGACATTGACAAAACAACAAAATATGCTTTTATTACTTGAAATAGCAATAGAAAATAATTACCTAACTTTTGTTAGCGACTACGCCTGGTTTCATATCGCAAATGATAGCCCGGGGTAACCTTAAACACATGTTATGTACATTTCAGGACTATCATTTGACTATCATACAGATATTCCCATTATTTTTATCAATACCTAAAAATCTAGTCTTTTATGAGCAAAACCAATGACAATACTATAAAGGTGGCATGCGCTAAGATAATCTTCAGTATATATACGTACATGCGACAAGGCTACAAAAATATTGGGTTTAATGAGAGAATTGACCCAAACATTCGATAGAGTAACCGAAGCCCTTTTATTTAGGTGGAATAGCATTCAAAGACTTGGAACGCAAAGAGCAATTGAAAGAACACAGATAGATAAATTTCAGTCAGTTAAAATCTGGTACACCGTCTGGAGCATTCCAAAAGGAGACAAATAGAATAGCTTCGCTAGTTGAGCTCCTTAGCAGTCCTGAGTTGAGATTTGCGAATACTGACAAATGCTTGCACAACGGGCTTGTAATGACAGGACTGGTCCTCTGAAATCTGTATGGTTCTTTCTTCACAAGACTATTTCAGACAAATCTGCATGGTTCTCATGTGATTCTGACCATTACATATTTACTGTATGGAATTTAAAAGAGACTTTGATCCCTGAGTTTGTTTCGGTGTTTCTTTTCAGGGTAGTCAGCTAGAAAGCACCGGCCTCATCTAGTTTAAACGGACGAAAAAAAAATTGACGTGCAAATGTGTTTTTTAAACATTCAACATTCCTATTTTCAGTATAAATATCATTTATCGTTTATAGAATAAACTGTTATTGTACGCCAAAATAGTAACAAAACGTTTACACAAAAGACTAGTCAAACGATAAAATTAGAGGAGAGAAATCGTTTGTTGATTTCCAATCTCAAAAAAAAATCTGAAAGGACAGAAGTTGAACGCTCAGTCACTGCGTCAAACATCTGAACAGACCCACATTCGGGTTAACCACCAAAAACATAAAATAGACTTACTTAACATCAACATACGGTGTTTTAGTTTCCAAGATAAAGGTCGCTCACGGTAATGTAAACTTAATGTCTTCCAATATTGTCTTTATTAATTCTACAATGTGGTTTGGGGCACATGGAATTACGACAGATTTGTTCCAATCAATGATTTTGGTTGTCTTCAGAGCTTTGCTGAGGTTTTCCACGTCATCACTTGGGCATTGAATGATGACTTCGTAATATACGTTCTAAAACAGAAAAAAAGAAAATAATTATTTAACGAATCCTAGTCCAGTTTAAAACCAATCTTTCATCTTTTGACTGATCTTTGCGGATCCATGTTGCCTACTGTACAAACAATCTGGCCAAATGGGGCTTTCTCGACCTATCTCTAATACAGTGACACTATGGAGCCACTGCACATGAAATACGTCATCTGCTATGCTGCCAATTCTGCACAAACACCAGCAGTTTTCAGGATCTATACGAGGCCAATAACACATCTATACAGGTTGTCAAATACTAGTTAGAAAAAAATTGGTAAGAGTACATCGACTCGAAAAGAAGAAGAATTCCGGTTTTTTATACCACTCATAATATCAGTTTATGTAAATATCCAAAATGAAATATTCCAATAAATATTGAATGGATAGATTACAGCTCTCCTAGCCAAATTACAACCGTTTGGTTTCGATTCTCTTTCGTCGAGCGCCTCGAGTTGGCCACGCCTCCTATTCCCTTGTTCTAATCACGTGACTGAGCGTTCAGATGACGTCAAAACAAAAAAAATTGGGAGCGTGGACGACTCAAGGCGATCGGCGAAAGAGAATCGAAACGAAACGTTCGTGACTTGGCTAGGGGGACAGATTTACAATTCGAAATCATTTGGTTATTTTTATTGCATTCTCAGTCAGATGTTAGATATTCATTTATTTCAAATAATCGCAATATCATGACTGAAAGTCGATGTTAAAACACAAAAGTTTGACAGCGAAACATAAACAAATATTCGCAACAAGCTTTTACTAACCTGTTCATTCACAGCCACCATTCCATTTTGCACATCACCGTGAGGACAATACACTTTAAAATCATAGTCAATACCCCTATCCACCCACTGCTTCTGCATGGCCAGTACCGAGTGCGCCGGCGCTCCTCGTGGCCAGTCCTTCTTGAAGGCACTCTGAAGCTCGCCCCATTTTTCTGAAGGTAAACTTTGTAATGGCTCCTGCGACATTATTCGTGTCCGACTCTTAGTTAGTTATAAATAGAATAACAGTATTCTACTCCTTATATTCTTGCCTTTATTGTACTGGTTTTTATACCTGTATCTGCACTTGGTGTTGCTTGTTTATTTTAACAGACATTGTAAAGTATGTGTTTCTCGATTTAGTTGAATGTTTTTATTCAGAAATATCTTTGTCAATTGTTTGCTGTTATTATTACGATTCAATTTTTGTTTGTTTACTTACATCACATTTAAGTCATATTTTACTGTCTTATCTACTTGTCATTATTGTGTTCTCTTACAAGTTCATTTTATTCACCTAGTTTTTTCAAAACTTCATTGGGACAACGTTTTTACGTGTCCATTCCAAAAGAATTTGTTTGACTACCTACCTACTACCAATCATTTATGCGATGAGGTTTGAATAGATTTCTATCGGATTACCACACAAATTGAGGTAATACATTTTCGATTATCCTTTGTTTTTGCATATTCCTAAGCTAGATATACTACCAAGGTAGATGTATACCCTGCAATGGGGGCAAGGTTTATTTATATAACGTCTTACATTGTGAATAAGGTAGATATATGACCTGCATTGCAAACAAGGTAGATATATGTCTTGCACTAAAGATATCAGATATATGCCCTACATTGGGGACAAGGTAGATAGATATACCCTGCATTGTGGAAATAGTAGATAAATGCCTTGCATTGTGGACAAAGTAGATATATGCCTTGCATTAGGGATAAGGTATATGATTATATGCCCTGGATCGAGGCCAAGGTATATGTCCTGCATTGGGAATAAGAACCGAATATATTATTTTCCCATTGCAATCTTCTCAGACAAATATTGATTGTTACTATTTCAACAAGTTAAAAAAAAAACCGGCGTTGTTACAAACACCTTAGCCGATTATTGCCATTGGTGATGTTTTATAAATAGCAGTAATTACATTGCACTTGCATAACGATAAGACAATGCATGGTCTCAATTAAAGATAACCATAAATGAGTTTGTCAAATAGTGTAAATTTTTCATCTGATGCGGGATGTTTGCGGGTATTTTCCTTTGCAGATAGGTTTTAAATAACTGTAGACATCTGATAAATAGAATGCATGAAACTTTAGGAAGAACCTCAACTGTCCCACTGCAGAATACTGAATCAGATAAACCCGCCATACTATTCCCAGTCATTGCAATTCCTGAAATCCAGAATCAACGGTAACAACCACCAGAAAAGCGAAGATGCACTGAAATTCAACGAGTCAAGTAACGATTCAACCGTTTATGATTCCGAAAAAAATAAGAAGCACCTAAGAGTAAAAAAGAACGCGAACCCAGTAAAAAACTTTCTTGTCAAGTAAGAGTCTAAACTAAGCTAGCCTGAAGAGACTTTTGCGTCTAGTCTAACCCCAAACTGTGGGTAGGCAAACTAAACATAATAATGGTGCTGTTACTTAAAAGAAAGTACGATTAATAAAAAAAAACGATTAATTCTTAATTCTTTATTGTACACACAAAAAACTTAGCCTTAATACTTTCATGAGTACAAAGACGAGCTTAACTCAACAATGAGTTTTCTCCCAGCAAACCTTTGAGTGCCAGAGAGAGATCACTTTTTAGGGTAGGATCCAGTGTACAACATAAACCTACATAAATACGTCTAAAATACCTATATATATATAAATAAACATATAATATATATATTAATATTATGTCATTTAAGAAAGGAAGTGCTCTTTAATTATATATTCCTTTAAAAAAAAAATCGCGTATTAAAAAAAAATTAACCTTCATTTCACTAAACTTTTCACGTAATCATATTTATAATAACTGCCAACTACCCATATACCCATTGTTAACATTATATTATGATGAGAATAGAGTTTTCAATACGAATTTATTATGCTGTTATGAAGTTGAACATTACCTATACATAGGATACTGCAAACTGCAATATTGTGGTAATAAACAGCGAACAAAATCCCAGTTTATTCATTCCTGTGAATGGGGATGCCCATTCACAGGAATGAATAAACTTTACCAATACCGTCCAATTTTAGCAAAAATTAATACGAAGTGAAATACAATATATGTGTTATGTTTTACGTCGAAACTTTCATGTAATTGAACGGAGTTTTATTCTCCAAAATGTGGCCCTTACAACCTTACTTAGAGTTTTGCAGAACAGAGTGTCAAGTCCTGCAAACTTCCGTTGAAAAGGGAGGATCCTCCGACCATATGGTTTGATTGAGCAACTGCCCGAGATATGATTTCAGGAGGTGATGATGATGATGATGAGATGTCACTATAATTATACAAAACTAGCTTCTGCCAGCAGCTTCACCCACGTGAAAATATATTTCTCCAAACAAACTTTTTACCCCCGATTCATACCCTTGAGGAGTAAATTTCGAAAAATCTTCTCTTAAAGAGACTCAAGGGACCGCAGCTGCGGTCCTCCCACAGACAGACATGGGTCGACGGACCAGGGCGGGTACAGCCCTACAGATGGGCGTAATGCTCGCCTAAGTCATAAAAGGAAACCTTTTGCAAAATCTTACGCTCTTAATCCCAGTAGTTTCGGCTGTGCGTTGATGTCAGTCAATCAGTTTCTCCTTATATACAACCTAATTTTTACTATATACGAAACAGCTAAAACACATGTCTAGTATTTTCATGTAAAGAATCTATGTACGAAATTTCAAAACTGTGATATGAAAAATCACAAAGTTATAAGCCAGTTATGGTTACTTGGTTGGCGACATATATGGTCACTGGGCCACCCTGATGACTGAGGGGTTGTTTTGCTTCCGCACTTAGCTGTGCGCAGGTACCTAATGCCCATCAGGCAACGGCGTTATCGCCGCCGCCGCCGCCGCCGCCGCCGCCGCCACCGGGATTCTGATCCCGATTTCCGGCCACCGTAGGCGCGGGCTTGCGGACAGTGAGCAATGGGTAGCTCGCTGTCCGGCCGTCCGGTAACTGTCCGGACCAAGCCCAAGTCGTCGACGGCGCGCACTGTTTCCGCCCGCCTCAAGGAGTTGTCAGCAACAGCAGGGACCCAGCCGGGTCGAAGCCTACTGGGGCCAGGGTTATCCGTAAGGGCGCTCGAGCCCCGGTATGAAGGCTAGAAGGAACGGGGTGGGTCTTTTAGTCAGTAAGAGTCTGACACTATCTCCCGCTCCGCCCAAGGGCGGGGGATGTCAATGCATGCATTTTTTCCCACCATAAAAAAAAAAAAAAAAAAAAAAAAGGTACCTAATGCCCGCTATGACCTTCCGTGACTTATTTTGTACTTAGTGTAGGTGATGTCCAACTTGTGACCTTTTTAAATGTTTTTGGGAAAAAATATAACATGGTGTAAAAATTATTATATTATTGGAACCTATTCAGTAACTGATTCTGAACAAACTGTATTCAGATTTCGCATATACTAAAACTAATTTTGTATAAATAGATATTTAATATATGTACTACGTTTTATGTTACTTAATGGTCCTTCTTATTTATTTATATTTTACATACTTGTATATCGCATGTTAAACACTGACCCAAAAATTATAAAAAGAAATTTACAATGGAGGAATGGAGTTCTAGCTCCAATTTCGTACAGACAACATTTGTACGGACTGAAAGAAAGGTGACATTATGTGTGTTTCAGAATTTTCAAAATAAATGCAAGAAAAACACAAAAATGTAAATAATCAATAACGTCTTGAGCTAGCAAAAATATGATATAATAAACATAATTAGTATTTGAACAGATGACTGACTGTTCTGTAGATTCTTAGTACAACAGTAAATACTGATCAGTGACACAGTCTCCATATGTGGGAAATACTATTTTATAAGTTTCCAATTATGTAAGTTTGACGACTGTGCTAATAAAACCGGTGACATCCAGACGCCTTTAAATTGAAAAGATCTGGACCGCTGAAGAATTTCCTGACGTACGCAACAAGTGACTTTTAATTGCTGTGCCTAAGAAAAGTGACATGTGGAGATGCATCGCGCAATGCCTCTTCCCTTTTATTTCCTTCTAAATTCTTCTGCAAGATAATTCTGGAGCTAAGGCTGTGGCCAAAGACCAGGCTAGTTTTCGTGCGAGCTGCAAACAGCTCGAACAACGAAGAGTGTTGATTGGTCTGGGCACAAATGACCATTACACCATTTATTTGACCATTACATATTTACTGTATGGACTTTAAAAGAGACTTTGACCCCTGAGTTTGTTTCGGTGTTTCTTCTCAGGGTAGTCAGATAGGAAACACCGGCCTCATCTAGAATAAATTGACGAAAAAAAAATTGACGTGTAAAAGTGTTTTTTAAACCTATTTGCAAAATAAATATCATTTATCATTAATTTATCATTCAACACTCTTTGTTAGAATCCCTTTGACTTCGATACGTTGATATAGTCCAGCATATGGTCACATCTTCCAGACATTTGACGACTGCCGAAATTGGTCCACCTATTGGAGAGCATTTGCATGAAATATTCGGATGATATCTGCCAAGGTGGCATCCTTTCGCTTCTTTTGTGCATAGTAGGTCCCGACAGTATGCATTCTGCATGAACTAAAAATCTCCTCGCGGTTGTCATCCGAGTGTCTTCGCAAAATTATGCAATACTTCGGTCACATTGCAAGGAAAGACGATGGACACCTCGAAAGGCTAATCGTGACTAGTAAAGTAGATGGAAAAAGGCCTCGCGGGCGCAGCCCAATACGCTGGTCTGACCAGATCCGAACCGCTCTTGACTCCACAGTATGCAAGGCCCTTCACACCGCCAGAGACAGGAATAAATGGAAAACACCATAAAAAGTAAAGTGATGAAGCAGGGACCCTCAACATTGAGGAATACGATGCAAGGAGGAGGAGGTCCTGACAGAATAATGCTTAGCATTTATGATAATAAGCACAACGGGATAGATAAGAGAGGAATATCCAACATCCTTGAAAGTTGAGGCTATACCGACAAAATTGAACAATTATTGCCACGAGGCCGCCTTATAGGGGCTCAAAATTAAAACCCGGAAGGCCCAAGCGATGCGTATAGGGTTATAACATTCTACATGACATGTTGCTACAAATGTCCGGACATATCCGATAGTGTAAATGTGTTTCCTTAGATATGTTTGTGTTGTTTCGTATTTGCTGTATGGGTGCCATTGATTGCCTGAAATAAATGATTTTTATTCAATGATTTCGAAAGGAAGGATGCGCCCATCAGAACATTTCTTAAAAACCTTCTTATTACAAGCAAATATAGCAACATCTGTGATAACTCATAGGAACTACGTGACAGCCGCACTGCATAGGTGTTCGACGTAACCTTGTTCGCGCGTATGCATTTTTTCGCATATTGGCAGTCAGTATAATTAAATCAATTGCATGCCGTTATAGGTAGGTACATACATAACGATTTCCTTTTTGCGATGATATTTTACAGGTCACTATGAAAATATAATTAAAACAAATTAAATGAGTCTCAATCAGCTTTATTTGAAATTTAAATAAATATATATTTAGATAAATAGATAGATAAATAGGATTAAATATATAGATAAATAGGAATGCGTGAGGCCAACACCTTAATCTCAAATCGTGGTATTGCCGATCCTTTTAACCTCCGGAGTCCAGCTTTTGAAATTTCAATATCATTGTCACAAAAATGAGCAGAGCATACTCTTGTATTTTTATGAGGCTTGAAATAAGGCTCCTTTCGTTGTTTCCTAATAATTCGACTCCAAATCTCTTTACGCGTTGAATCACTTGGAAATCTGTAAAAAAAAAAAATTGGGTCGTAATTCGTCATCGCGAATTTGTCCATACATCCATACTTTTACTTATATTATAAATACGAAAATAACTGTCTACCGCGCTTTCATGGCTAAACTACTGAACTGATTTCGATGAAATGTGGTACGGACTAAGCTTGAGCCCCAAGAAAGGATATAGGTAAGCAATTTTTAATCCACTTGCAACCGCGATAACCGAAATTCACGCGGAAGTAGTCGCGGGCGAAAGCTAGTAGTTTAACGGTCATCTCAGTTAGCGTGAAGAAAATAAAACTACATTTTCAAAATAATTTAAGAATAAAATTTTCAGTTTCAATTAGGTAGGTATCGATTCTAAGCTTTTTTTTTAATGTTTTTGTTTTACCCTTATTGAATATAAAACACATTAGATACCAAAATTCAAAATTACAAGCACTAAGTTCAACAATGAAAAAAATAAAAATTACGTCCGTACAAGTTTACTTCGTGCACTTCGCGCGTTCAGTAGCGGCCACACAATGGCTGCCATTATGGAATTCGATAGTAAATTATTTATCGCTATAAAATGTGTTTATTTAATAACTTAATGGTAAAAAAAATAATGTAATGTTACTTACCGATGATACGATATCCCATGTTCCTTTTTAACCTTTGATCATAATTTTTGCAGCCTTTTACCACACAACTAGGCATTTTTATGACAAGCAAATATTCGTTCACTCCCGCACACGGACCACTTAGTCTAGTCAAATTAGGTCATTTTTTAAGAAAGATTGGACAAAATTCTCTGGAGAGGCAAAAACGTTTCTAATGGTATTGTATGAGTGAAAAATAGAGTATAAAAAATAAAAATCATTTGGCACCCCTACGGAAGGGGGTGAAAACTGTTTATTGCTCATAACTAACCAGAGAATATAGGTGTACTCACCATTTTTTTTTTCTAGGTATATTAAACCTCAATCTACATTACTGCATTTTAATTATTTTAATTAGACCAACGCAGCATTAGAAAAAAATAAAAATGTTATTTTTGGCCATTGCGGCATTGGGGAAAATTGTGTAGTTTTGTAAACTGAGGAAAGTGTTATACATTTCGACCTAAGTACATGATCGATTTTGCACCCCAGTGCGACGTATGGAAATTAGTTTTTCACGTTTTTTTGCCTCTGTACTTCGGGGGAAATTTAAGTAGTTTTGAAAAAATCACAATTACATTAATTTGGTTTCCTTTATATTTGCACCCTATAAAAAATTAGCATTTTTTTAAGGAACATACGTTTTTCTAGTGTTGCCTTAATTGCCAAAGAACTATTACGCCATGGAAGTGACAAGCGCGCGACACGGAATAATAAACTGACAAGAAGAGATAAGCGTAGTCATTACTTAGGAGTGTTGTGGGATGTATTTTACGAGGAAGGAACACTTTCTGATTGTAAATGCTCTGTTAGTAAGTGTTAGTAAAGAAACCTAATTTTGTTTTTATATAAAAAAAAAACAGTTAAAAAAACCGTCCATTTATCTTCTGTACATACATATAAATAAAATTGGAGTATCTGTTTGTAATATTGAAGTAACTGCTTTTTACTACATGCATATTAATATATCTGTACCTCAGAGGTAAACAATAGTAAGTGCCAAAAAGTAAATTTTACAGGAGAGGCAAAAACGCGCGGAAATAAAGTTTGAATGTATTTTTGACATAGTTGCTTTAAAGATATTGAAACAAACTCAATTGTATTTTTTATAATTATTAGATGGAATTATTGTGTATTACACATCGCGGGTCTCAAACCATAGGGGCGTATATGCAAAAATGTGATTTTTCGTTTTTAATGCCATTGGATTCTACTACAAGCAATACATTAAATGAATTTTTCTTATAATTTTGTGTTAATTACTTTTTGCATAAATTAAAAAATATTATTTGCCGTTAGCTGGAGAGTCTAGAATTATTTTTAGACCAAATAGCCGTATAATTGACGCAAGAGCGATATTATTGCTCATTGGGGCAGTTTCGACGTGCCATCGAGACGTACGTACGTACGACTTTCAATTTTATCGTGAATCAAAGAAAATCGTATCGGACCATAAAGGCGTATGAACATACGACTGTTTATTTTACTTTAACCTGAAATCATTTTGTCAAGCTATATAGACGTTAGTGATGTAACGAATATTCGCATTCGCGAATATTCGCACATTTTTTGATATTCGTATTCGCATTCACGAATATTCGCACATTTTTTTATATTTGCATTCGCATTCGCAAAAAACATGCGAATATTTAGCGAATGTTTTTAACCAACAAAAAGGAAATAATATTTTGATTGAATGGATCTAGAAAGATAATACAACTTATATGATTTTATATTTACTTTAATTTTTTTCCATCACACAACTTTATTTCACATTTGCAGAATCACAAATTGTGAAACAACATGTTCACCTCAAATCATAACAAATCTTTTCGAATGAATTTAACTGTTTCTCCAGATGGGTGCGTGACGAGTATTTTGGATATTCGTATCCATCATAAGAACGTTTGTAGTGTTCGTAGTGTTCTTTGACGTGAATAAAGCCAGTGGCCTCGACGGCATACCAGCAGTTGTCTTAAAACTTTTGCACTTGAATTGTCTCTAATCTTGACCCGCCTATTTTGCCTCTCTGAGACTGAATAAGTGCCGTTCAAACTGTGCCCAAGAAGGGCAGTCGAGCTGACCTGGCAAACTACCGATCCATCTCCGTTACGTCACGTACGTAAGAGTATGGAACGGGTGTTTAACAAATAACTTCTTCCATACCTAGAAACTAACGACATCGTCATTGACCGGCAATACGGTTTTCGCCAAAATCGGTCTATTGGGGATTTTCTAGCGAGAAGCATGGGGAAGCGCTTGCCGTCTCCCTTGATATCTCGAAGGCTTTCGATAGGGTCTAAGCTGAAACGAAAGTCTTATTGCTAAGCTTCCTTCCTCTGGTCTAACCACTCGTCTGTGTGATTGGATCGTAAACTTCTTGAGGGATCGATCCATCCGAGTGGTTATTGATGGCTGCTCGTCGGGTCAAATGGATATTAATGCCATGGTCCTTCAGGGGTCGGTACTCTAGGCAACACTGTTCTTGCTGCACATAAATGACCTACTTAAAGCCAGTATCTTTGGGTACATAGACGATAGCACTGTTGTTGAGAGTTACATGTCCGGCGCGCGAAATAGTGGGTCTCAGATCCAGTCTCTCTCCGAGATCTCTCTCAGATCTCAGAGCTTCTTGGGGTGCCGCTGTCGACTACCCTCAATTTCGGCTTCTACATCGAAGCAAAAGCCAAATTGTCTGCCAAAAAATTGGGGATCTTAGTGAGGGTGAGACGGTACAACCTCTATCAAGCACAAGTTCGATCGTGTATGGTCTTGAGCATCGACGCCGAGTTGCTAGCCTGTCGGTTTTTTATTGTTTACGTTTCGGAGGGTGTGCATTGGAATTGCAGAATTTAATTCCGCCAAGTCCGTTCCATCATTGGACCACACGGCGTTGCGACACCGGTACATGGTGGACATTCCACCCATACGTAGAAAGTGTTATGGGAGCATTATGCGTATAGCTAAGGAGTGGAATTCCCTACAGGATTCTGTATTTTCTGAAAAACTTTTTGTGTTAAGCTTCATTCAATCAGTCTGTTAAGGCTCTGTTATGTTCGGTTCAAATTTGGCTGATACGAAATGTGAAAACTGTCTGACATTTTGCGCGCACTTTGTTTGAAAGTCAATATCCGCATTCGCATTCGCGAATATTGAATTTGAATATTCGCATTCGCATTCGCGAATGTGAGAAATCAGATATTCGTTACATCACTAATGCCGGTTTCCTCACGATGTTTTCCTTCAGCGTTTTTGAGAGCTATGTTTTGTTTCAGCTCAATTTCAAATGTTTGTGATTTTAAAGACATATCTAATAATTGTGTTCAGATTTATGAATAAATTTTATTTTTATAATGCTTATTTTTCTTTTTAAACACGAAAATATTGTGTAATTGCCTATTAATCGTTTCTTTTTTTTAAATTGTAGAACAAAACTGGTTTATACTTGCTCTTTGAGTTAAAACACCTCTCAATATTTATGACAAGCCAGACAGGCGTATGATTTCTTGAAATTACGTAAATAACGTTAATTTTAATGGGTTCTCATTCCTAAATAGCAATATTTGAAGTCACCAATTAAGTAATAATAAATATTGGTATAAATATTAACAATTTGAGGAAAAAGATTTTACGTCCATAAATTTCATATATTTTATGGAGTATTTTGACGGAATTTTACAGTATAGTCGTCATGCTATATAGGCGTATCAACCAAAAACTAGTGTTATAAAGGCAATGCCCTAAAATTAAGAATCCTATATTAATTGCAGTATAAATAATAATGCAAAAAAACAACGAGCTGGCTCAATCACAGGAAAAGTTGTTAAGTTTTTTATCTCTCCTGAAAAGTAGGGGTTTTGTGGATACGCCCCTATGGTTTGAGACCCGCGACATAATTACAATAAAGTTTAGAACAACATTAAGTGCGCGTAAAGCTGACGTGTAAACAATTTTATCATAATTTTAAGTCCCATACTCGATATGTTTTTGTCTTAAATAATTGGATATTTCTCTTCCTAGATGTCGTAGGACTTGATCCCCTAGACCATTACGTAGAACTGGTTCTTACGATTTTAACAGTGCAAAAAAATATATTTTCAAAAAAGTGGAGTTACTATTGTTTACCTCTGAGGTACAGATATATACGGTACATAAAGTTTGACTATCAAAAGAAGACAACGAATTATTAATCAAACGTTATGTATGGCAGCATTTAAAAAAATTAAGAATTGTCAAAATTGTTTTCCTGCATCTTATTATACTCGTTTTGCTTAAAATAGTGCCATAAACAATCACTAGTTCGATGGAAAGGCTACTATTTAATATAATGAACAAATTTAAAGACGCAAAAAGTAAATTCAATTAAAAACATGCAGATAAAATGCGACGGTTGGATACAATAATATCATTTCTAGGTTAGTTTTTTAATTACTATTATAAAAACTTGATACTTTTTGACTGTTTAATCATTGTAATATTACTCACACGGTGTATTATACTTTTCAGGAGGTTTCGGCAATGAGTAGACGAAACTCCTAATAACGAAAACAGTAAAGGACATGGAAAGTTGTATATTTCGTATGCGCGCTATCTAGCAAAGTAGCGGCGGACATTTGAAACAAATTAATAAAAGAAATCGATAACACACAATTTGTTTTATTCAAATTTAAAGATTCCAGGGAAGTGTTTATTGAAAGACCCACTGGCTCCACAAATGATTGGACCTGTGCTTTGTATAACATTCGATGTTGTCCTGGTATGAAGCGCCGTCAGTGCCGGATTAAACCGACGCGGAGTCTATTGCTAATTCGACCAAGGGGCCCCCCCTACTACTAATCAATTAATTTAATAGTAAGATACTAATTAATTTAGTACTTTTGGAAAACCTAGATGTAGATAACCTAGATGTAGTTGTTTTTTGCATACCCCGAATGATTAGAATTTTGCTTAGGACGTTTTACGTTTTCTTCTGACAAGTAATACAGAATTAAGGAGTCTTTTCGATGCTGATGGCGAAGCCTTTATGAATTTATACAGAAAAGCAGTTAAGATTTACTAATAAGATGCAACATTTATTTTTCTTTGAAGTGACTACTTCAAAGAAAAATAAATGTTGCATCTTACTCCACTTAAAAGAAAAAGAAAAAGATTACTCCACTTAAAAATTGGCTAAATCTGACTAGATTTAGCCAATTTTTAAGTGGAGTAATCTTTCTGAGAGATTGATCTCATCAACATGCCAACATCGATAGTCATCATCATTTCAGCTGAAAGGCTTCCATTGCTAGACAAAGGTTTTTCCTAAGTCACCACAACGGTCGGTCCAGCCTATCACGCCTCCATCGAATTCACGTGAACCTTACTAAATAAAAGGTTATCGGTACCCTTGTTGCGAGACCTTTCAACGTTACGTCTTCAGGTATCCGGTCGCCATTCCAGAACCTTTCGGCCCCATCGATCATCTGTTCTGCGAGCAATGTACCCAGCTTACTGCCATTTAAGCTTATCTTCCTCTCCGTTGCTCTTTGTGTTGCTTAAAACCATCTGATGAGGCGCATTGTGAACGACCACGTTTCAGAGCCAAATGTCACTACGCACAGGCAATGTAATATTCACATAGACACACAAAATATGTAATTCCCTAAAAACCTTGTTTAAGCTTATTCTGAGTAGGGTTATTAAAATTGAGCTTAACCTACACATATTAAAATTAAGTGGTTTTAGCTAGCGCTGCTAGAAGCTGTTGGCTAAAGCTACCCTTTCTAAAATAAGCTTGAACAAGGCTTTTATTCACCAATAACTTCATGGATTTTAAGATCACTTGCGTAAAAAGTACGATGATGGGATAAATTCTAAGAGATCTTCTATTCTGTAGTTTGCTTGCAGGATAGTCTGAAGTAAAGTGACTATCTCATCACATCCAAAAAAATCAGCTGTATTTAGGTTTCACGCAGTACCAATATTTTGACTAGTTTTCTTTTAAGTTCAAAAATGCGGGATCCCTGAACGCGCGGGGCCCCAAAATGGGGGAGTCTGTAACATTTGCCACTCTTGATACATGGCTAATCCGCCACTGAGTGCCATCTAACATTTGCATGAATGTCGAGTTTCCTAGCAGCTACCGTAGCTTTGTGCTCAATGAACTGCCCAAAGTTTAAGGAAATTTCAACTCCCAAGAGCTGAAGGCGGTCGATACACTCCAAGGATACATTCTAAAAAGCAGGTGCCAAGGTGATCAGGCTGCTTTTGGCAGTGAACGGACATGCTTGAGTTTTGGTGGCATTGAATATCGCGGCTAAATAAGCAGCACATGTTTAATTGTTAAATTAACATGCATCATATATATATATATCGCATACTTATTATTTTCATGAATAATCAAACGTATCAATTTCGTTTAAGTGGCGTACAGCTAGGGTGAACAGCTTCAATTTTTTTTAATACGGCTTCCTTTTTGTTTTGCCATCTTTCGTTGGTCAGAGTCTACACCAAAATAACATTTTTTGCAATATTTGTCTGTCTGTCTGTCTGTTTGTCCGTGCTAATCTCTGATATGGCTGGACTGATTTTGACGGGACTTTTTTTGGCAAGTAGGTGATGTAATAAGGAGTAACATGAGCTACTTTTATTTTAGAAAAAAGAAATTCAAAATCCTGTAGTCCACGCGAACAAATTCGCGGACACAGCTAGTTTCAAATAAATTAGTTGTATTTCGGTTGTCTTTAGAACTATAAACCGTGTGACAGCCCTGATTATTCTACGGCAAGGTAGGAACAAAAAAATATTAGTATAAAAAATGTGGAGTTTTAAGTATGCGCCTCAAAAAGAAACTGGGTAAGGGCGAGTCGGACTCGCACACTGAGGGTTCCGTATCAACTAACTTAAATAAAATAAATATCTAGCTTTTGCCAGCGGCAATTATTCCTATACTTATGCTATAAAACTTGCTTTATGCCAAATTTCAGGGTTCTAGGTCAACGGGAAGTACCTTTATGATTCCCTTGAGTGTCGCAATATAATTTTTTTTGCGACGTAAATGCCGATATCTTTTTTATTCGTTAACTTAGAAGTTTTTATTTTTATACAGCTCTAATTCAGGATGATGATGATGATGTAATTTCCACGATTGAAAGGTTAAGGGACCGCAGTCTTGAGTATTCGGTTTAAATTTCAACTTGAAACTTGCACTTGTTCTCGAGATAAAGGGACTTGACAGACAGACGGACGAACAACAAAGTGATTCTATAAGGATTCCGTTTTTTCCTTTTGAGGTACAGAAAGAAATAAAGATCGACAGAGAATTGATATGATTATCATAATTTCTTGTTAAATAAATACTTAATACAGGGGCAGGTCGGGAGGCACGACAATGCAATACACTTCATAATCCGTTTTTCACAACACAGCTAATAAAATAGAGGAAATTATAGTTATTAATTTGTATAGCGCAGGGATCGCTTCTTGCCACAAAAATGATCTAAACGCATATACATGCACGCACTTACTTACTCTCGACCCCGCCGCGCGCGCGCCGCGCGACCCTGCGTTCGCCCTCCGAGCGCCACGAGGCGCAGTATGTATTCACGTTAACTCTACATAAATTTCCAGTTATATATTTCTTATTTTTATTACGTGCGAATGTTTTATATATAGAATACATTATATATTAAAAAATCCATGACTACACTAATTTGCCCCGAAGTACAATCTACAAATATTGTAAAATGCTGTTTTCCTAGGGGTGCAAAAGGGTGCAAAAATAACTGGATGTATAGGATGCTTTAAAAAGCTTATTATGAGTTTGCACCAACTGGCTAAATTTCCCTTGAGCCGCAAATTAAAAATAATGATTTATTAGTGTTTTATACACCTCACACTTTTTTCGTGAAAAGTAATTATACACCAAAGGGGTATCTACATATATCTAAACTTACCACAACTAAATACTTATGAAATTTTTAAATTTTGGGACTTTAATGTTAAAACCTAATATTAAACGATGTTCCGTACATAACAGGAATGGTGCAAACTCAGAGAAGACTTATATTCATGTCTTCTAATGATTCCACAAAAAATTACAACTACACGAATTAAGTCCAATCTTTTTGCTAATTTGACTAGGCTAACTGTCAACTGAGTCGCGTTGGCCCTAAACTGTAATTTTAGGGCCAGCGCGCTAGTGCCATTTAATCGCGCGATTGGCCTGGTCCTTACGCTAGTATATGTCAATGTTTTTATTTTATTTTATTTTAATTCGACAGCATTTGCTAATCGATAAGAATACGTCCAGCAATCACGGAAACTAACCTAAAGATGGGTTAAATTCAAAATCTTTGGGTCGAACAAAGAGATTTAAAGAGATACAATAGAGCGGCTATCAGGATAAATATCTTAGAAAAACTGTCATCCTATCTCTCAATGACGCCATCTAGCATTGAATAGCAATCACGCGAATTAAATTTGTCAACATTTGTATAAATTTAACTATTGCTCGGTAGGTGGCCAGGGGCTTTACCATGATATGTTAAAATGACAGTCGTACGAACGAAAAAGGATCCAACAGTTCGGTTTAGGTCGTAAAATAGATCACGTTAAGAGCTCGTGGTAGAAGCTTCAGTGTGTACCAGTAGCGTAGCTAGGAGAGGGGATCATGGCGGTGGGGGCCAGAAAGCGCCAATTTATTTATTTGAAAAAAAATAAAACTTAGATATTCGAAATGGCGAGCGCAATGTTACGTACGTGCCAAGCAAATTTTGATGTCGATGTTAAGTCTACCCTACATGCTGCAGCAGGTATATTGCTTTTTATTTATTATTATTAATCCAAGTTCATTCTCTGACGTAACAACGTCGGACCAAGCTCAACTATGACTTGGCACTGAGTGTGTTCACGCTGACGCGATCAAACACGCGCATACCGACCTTGGGCCAATGCTCGTATGCGTAAGGCAAGTGACGTGACTCTAAGGTGTTGTGGAGGTCTCAGTTTGACCACATTGGCCGAATACAAACCCCGTTGGTTGTAAAGCGTTTTGGTCCCTGGCAAACTCGAGTGAATCGAACTTCTGCCGTCCCTCACCTCCACCACTGCTGAAACCCGACGGGTCCCTGGCTCACACCGCTGATGAGAAAGCAAACTTAATTGCCTTTCTTATTGCGGAATCTTCGCGTCTGAATTCCGGTGATGCACCGCCCCATGTTTCTCCTCATGTGTACGTAACGAGTATGTCGGATATTCGTATCCATCAGAAAGACGTACGTAAGAATAAAGGTAGTGGCCGATACGGGATACCTGCAGTCGTTTTTAATACTGGTGTTCACATAATAAACAACAAAGGGCGGTGTAATTTCTGGTCGACCCCAAGCGGCGAAAACCCACGCTACGCCACTGGTATGTGCTAGGTAAGGTTAAACTTTTCAGCAATAGATGGCGCTATCATAAAATCAGCAAATGTTCTAGAACTATTCATGAAAATTGTTGAATTTTAATTAATTACTGCGTAAATACCAAGAATATTTACGAAAATAAACCGAAGTTAGGTCCAACAATTTTACCATAACAAGATTTGCAATAGCGTAATGCGCAACTCAGCATATTTTCTCAGAAAACGATTTTCTTTTAGTGCCTAAAACGGATACAAACATGACTTGACGTGTAGGGGTGTCATACCAGACTGAGCGACTTGTTACTACAAAGTAAGAAGTTTCGGATTTTGACTTTTGTTCGCTATGTCCTGTCTATTGGTAGTATGTATTTAATGTCTTTGGGGTCGAATGACATATTCATACAGATGCAAAACATACCGTGGAAGGCAACATCCTCTATCTTCATCGCAACTTTGGATTTTACTGACCCAAAACCATCTCTAATGTAGAGCTGTGAAACTCTAAGAAACTGTGTACTGTGAACTGTGAAAAAAGCATGCATTTGATTTACAGGATAAAATCAAACTCTAAGAAAATCCAATACCTTTAATTTTTTTTACTTCTTAAATGGCACCAGTCTACATCTCCAATTTCAGTAAAACCAACTTTTTTATGCAATTTCATAGCATTGTAATTGTCTTTAAGACAGTAAGAAGTCACAATCAGTCCATCTTCTATCATGACATTACAGACTAATTTGAGAAGTAACTCTGCATAACCTTTCTGTCTATATTCTTTAACTGTGTACAAATGTGTTAGGTTTCCTGATTCGTTGACAAAGAGCCAGCATATCAAGGCATTTTCTAGAAAGAGCCCGTAGCCATAATTGTTGTTAATGAGGAGTTCGAAGTATGTGGATGATGAGGGATAGCGAAGACACCATGTTGAGTCGATTATGTCCACATATTTGTTTGTCAATAGCTCGAAGGTTATTCCTGTTGGTAGACTGAAATGTAAAAGTGAGAAGTGAGTACTTTGGAGAGTGTGCGCAGGAATCGCATGACTTGATTTCGCCATCGCAATTCTACCATCGGACAACCCGAGGTACGGCGAATATTCACCCTTACGTTGTTGAAACTTCTACGGTCCAGACTAAGCGTTTCGCCTTGTCGTTTATACCGCATACGTCGAAGGACTGGAACAGTTTGCCTGCTGCGATCTTCCCGTCCGATTATAATTTGGGTGTCTTCAAGGCTAGAGTGAATAGGCTCTTAATAAACTAGTGCGCCTCACCATCAAAGATTGCATCGCTACTTACCATCAGGTGGGATCGCAGTCAAGCACTAGTTTATCTCAATTAAAAAAAAAAAGTATTTTTGGAATAAAGTAGTCAAATAGGCCATATGGTGCACTGTCGACTGGTAAACCGGTTGTTCCGGTTATGAAAACCTATGCCTAAAACTGAACTTTTTTTTAATGATGAACTTATAATAATTAAATGAGAAATATTTCAGGGTAAAGTTAAACTTCTGTGTTAAGCCCTGACTTCCATAAGCAAGTTGCTGCGGGTTTCAGGCCAGAGTTACACTAGGTTAAGAAAAGGTGTCCATGAAATCCATGTGAGACAAGGTCTATGTTTTATCTACGTATGATATAGCTATTGATCAACGCACAGAGTTTCACAATAATTTATAGATAATATAATTAATCAATACCTATCTAAATATTATATTTGTAAGCACGATCACTGACTATGCTATAAATGTTACATGCACCAACCTCGTCCAGACCATGGAGTTTGTTCCAGGCCATAAAAATATTGCATATCTTCAGAATCGATCCACCCTCCGTAGAGCAGTAATTGCACGCTCTGCCACTGCGCTAAACATCTGAAAAAGCCGTAATGCACCAAATCTAACAAAATCATTAAAAACAAACTTACTTAACATCATCATACGGCGTTTCAGTTTCCAATATAAATGTCGCTGCAGGTGATAAGAACTCTATTTCCACATCAATATTCGTATCTTCTAATATTGTTTTAATTAATTGAATAATGTGGCTTGGGGCATATGGGATTATTTCAGCTGCCTTCCAATCAATGATTTTTGTTCCCTTTAGAGCATTACCGAGATTTTCCACGTTATCGTTCGGACATTGAATTATGACTTCGTAACATGCATTCTGAAACAATATTAAAATATTTAGCCTCTCTTCTAGTTCGATCAGTAGTCATAACAACTATTTAAGTTATATAAACTATTGCTATCTATAAATGTTGGATAGATAGAACATCGGTTTGATCTATTTCGAATTCATAATAATGGACATTTTATCGCAATTTCATGGTCAGGTGATAGGAGACCAAAGATTTTTAATGAAGTATAAGTAAACAATTATCACAGCAAAAAAGAACCACATTCACTAACCTTTTCATTCACCGCCACCATGCCGTTTTGCACATCACCGTAAGGACAATACACTTTAAAATCATAGTCTATGCCCCTATCTACCCACTGCTTCTGCATGGCCAGTACCGAGTGCGCCGGCGCTCCTCGTGGCCAATCCTTCTTGAAGGCACTCTGAAGCTCGCCCCATTTCTCTTGAGGTAAAAGTTGTAATGGTTCCTGCGACATTATTTGTGTCCGACTCTTACTAGGTTATAAGTAATAGTCCTGATGTGATATCTGCTAGTTATATTTTTATTTCTATAGCAAAGAGAGATAGAACTATAGTTATTACACTTGTGTATAGAAGATTGTGATTGTGACTATTGAAGTAAATAACAATTTATGTAATAACTCATTATGAATATTAAACCCTACGTACATATATACAAGAGCAAACACACAATTGTATAGTTAGTTGAGTATCTTCTTTAACAGTGTGAGATAACAAAAAAAATGCTGATATTCCTGAATAAATAATAGTAACGATAAGATATAACTGTACGTGCGAAATTCATGATAATTATTGTAATTAAGTATGTTAAATGTTTCGTCTGATGAATGTCTGGAAACGATATCGTTTTCGGGTATCAGCATTCAAGTTTAATTCCAGAATATTTTTATTCCACACACGTATTGGGCACTCTTATAAGGTCGGAAGTTAGTGTACGGTTCCAATTAATCGTTTCCTACAAAGAAGCATACTGGCAAGAAACTCCATGGAAACTTTTAAAGAAATAATTATTCACTACTAATAGGCATGTCACTCATACCTATTAGTAGGTACTCGTAATTGATTCTTGCAAAAAAAATCATTCTGTATCGCTTTTTGTTTTATTAAATTGTCGTAGTAAAAGTGCCGAGGTCTAAATAATGTTAAAAACATTGCAAAACAATGTCATAAATAATGTTTAAAAATGAATAAAACAAAGATGGAGCAGTTACTAGACGTACGAGTATATAAAAGGTGTAAGGGACAGCCCTCCACAAACTTTAAGGGCTTGCTCAGTAGACGAAACTGAACAACCTTCCACAAAATTTTTTTTCAGGAAACGAAAAAAAAAAATCAGCCTCACCATATAAAATGATAAACTTGATTGGACAATTTGTATGGCGAGGCTGACTTTTTTTTCGTTTCCTGAAAAAAAATTTTGTGGAAGGTTGTTCAGTTTTGTCTACTGAGCAAACCCTTAAAGTTTGTGGAGGGCTGTCCCCCTTACACCTTGTATACGATAATACACAAGCGACCAGAGACAAGTGTAGATGCAGTCAATGCCAAACGAGCCTGTTTTCAACGTAGTTTTTAACCTTGTAATACGCTTTTTTGTTAAAGACTCGCTTGACTGCACTGCTTGGGTACTTTTAATTTTTAAAACAGTTCGTGAGTTTTCTACGGTGTACCCGCGTATGTGTTAAGGGACAAGGCAGACTTATCAGAAAACAGGGTTTACCCGAACTTGTGCTGCTAGATTGTTCGTAAGACATCGTGATCCTGGAACTAAAGTAGATTTTATTCAATAAAAGTCTGACACACGACAGCGAGAGAGACTCATTTCATCTGACTGGGAAGAGTTATTTGAATTTCTCAAATTCACAAAAAAAAACCAAACTTAGGTAGATATTGCATGTTGCACAATAGAATCTCGGAATCAAGTGTGTTATTTCCCGAAAGGGCAAGTAGCTAAAAAGTAACAGTGAATTTTAATTGCATACATATTGGGTGGGAATCAAACCCAAGATCTCCGGCATAACAATCAGGGCTATTAACCACTATACTAACAGGCCAGTTACGTCCTAGATTGAAAAATTCCCATCAGTAACCCACAACCTCATGCATGAGAGGCGAGTGTCTTAACCACTAGGCTATCACGACATTCAACTGCAGTATACTATCGTCCATTAAATCAAGAGAACTCCTTCCAAGGCTTTGTCAATATTCGGAATCCCAGTACATTCAGTTATAAACACTGTTCCTGTATTCAAAGCGAACTGCCATTGCAGTAAACTCATCATGGCTCCTGGGAAAAAGTCAGGATATGTCTCGAGATTTACCTATCACAATTTCTAGTATACATGAACACTGTTAATTTGAACGTTGCGAAGTTTATCGGTATTTTAGTTAGAATATTTAACATTCGTGAATAGTTAACTTTTTAGTTAATTATATTCATCATTATCATCATCGTTTCAACCGTAAGACGTCCACTGTTGGACATTGGCCTCCCCCAAGAGCCGGCATAACAATTGGTCCTGTGCGTCTCGCATCCAACGGGTTCCCGTGAGCATCACCAGGTCATCAGTCCACTTTGTAGGAGGCATTCCATATCCAAAGGTACGTGGTCGCCACTTCAGAACTAACATGCGGTAAGGCCCCAGAACAAATTGGCTGACTTTTCTCTAGGAAAACAAAAAAAAAATGTCTACGTGTTGCAACAAAAATAAAATAACTAAATAGGAAATGCTATATCTATAGCATTTAAATCAGCTTCTTTTAATATTCTGCTGGGACCAAAGCCTCTTTTTTAGGAGAGGGAATGGGCCATAATCTACCACTCGGGCTCAGTCCGGGTTATTCTGTGCCCAAAAAGAAATGTCCTCTTTAATAACCCTTCTTGCAGTCGGGTAAAAATAGTGCAGTTTCGCTAACATAGCCAAGCAACGTTAACAAAAAGCTCCTGAGACGAATACACAGCTGTGTGCACATGGATAGTGCATGTATTGATCAATACTGACACCAATATCTAGGGCGCCGAGATTAGCTAACGATCTATCTAATTTACTTGCGCATTGTGGAGCAGGGGTTTTGTAAATATTTCCAAACGAAGAAAAATCTTGGTTTTGTTTGAAGTTCTCTTGATTCGTTATTAGATAAAAGATCTTATACTTATCTGATACTTACGAAACTATTGCTTAAGTTTTTTGAAGTTTTTTATTCTCTATATTCTTGGGAACTACAGGGTAACTTCCAAGTAGTTCCTAAAAACCGATACGATGTGGACTTAGTTGTGAAAAATTGTGAGTAAAGAAAAAATCAGGAAACCGAAAAATTATTTATTTATTTATTTATTACATACCGAACATCAATATGTGCGAGTCCGACTCGCATTTGACCCGTTTTTTTGTTTTAATCAGGTATAGTCGAATGTAAAGCGACGAAGGCGATGACGATGGAGACTCGACAGTTAAAGAAGCCAGAAACGATACATTTAAAATGCCACTATTCCCCAAAACTTTTTCCGCCATCAAACTTCATATGATGGAAATTTTCCTCTATCTCAGGCCTGGTCAGGCCATGAAACTGGGCAGTAAAATCTGACAATAACTTGACATATCTTTACGGCTGACTTATTTTAATGATACGGATTGTTTTGTGCGCATCTTAATGGTCAATATGGAGCCGGAAGAACTTTTATACGCTTTTTATTACTCAATCATATCTTTTATTTTTGGACACAATCCTACCATGTTTGTTAAAGTTACTGACAGTTGTGTGCCCATACTTAAGTCTCAGAAATTATTAACTTTCCCATGCCTCTATATCCTCGAATTAGCAATATTTGTTATAACAAACCGTAATTTATTTGCAACATTAACAGAAACTAGAAAACGAAGTACATCATTAAGATCACAATATCAGAACCTACTATGCACAGGCACATTTAAAACTAGCTTATTAAAAAAAAGTGTGATCTGTATGGCTCCTGTTATCTTTAATAAAATTCCTGAACACATGAAAACCTTGCCATTGGTGGAATTTAAAAAAGGTTTTACAGAATTACTTGTAGACAAATGTTATTATTCTGTTCAGGATTTCCTAAATGATACATTTTAACTACTTTTTTGCCTTATTCAACTTAGTTGTATAATAAGTATTGTATTTGCATGCCAACAAGGCAGAATGTACACGGTTCTTTATTATGTTATTTTCGATCCTATTTGTATGTACCTGCATTCTTAGCAAATAAAGTCCTATTCTATTCTATTCTATTCTACAGCACTGTTATTTTGGAAAACAGCTTATTAATTTAAAAGCCTTGCACCCAGTGGTATTTCCGATGCCGAAAACTTACTGATTTCCATACAAACAACTACTTAACTCCTAAAAATCTTCGACTGTCTTTATTGAATAAGTAGCCCCGATCAAAATGTTTATCATATCCGAGGTGAAAAAGAGACACAGCAACACAGGACAAATAGCACTATTCCTTTATCATATAGGAATACGGTAGTTTCCAGGGTCAAAATAATTACATTTTATTTAGACTGAATTTTTGATTATAAAAAAATATTGGACACGTATTTTTTCTTTTTTCGATTAAACAAAAAATAACTAAGATAATATAGCCCATTAAAGTCTGGAAGAGATCGCTCTCAGCGATAAGACCGCCGTTGTGCCCGTTAATTTAAGTTTTTTCTTAAGCTGTATTACTTTTTGGTGTACAATAAAGTTTATTCTATTCTATTCTATTCTAAAGTTAAATGTGACGTCACCCCGTGCGAAAAAATGCAGAACGGCGGTGTGTGACGTTACACGTAACTTTAATGGGCTATATCTTTGTAATTTTTGGTTTAATTTACAGATAAAAAAATACGTGTCCCTTATTTTTGAATAATCTAAAAGTCGGACTAATTACATTTTTTACGGCAACTAGCCTATTATGATGAAGAAAAGGCAAAGACCTGACTAACTTACTGACTCATCAGCGCCTGGCTTAAACCCTTGGACATAGAACTGAAAATGTAGGATGTATAAGAAAGGACTTTCCGAAATTCACCCTCAAAAGAGATAAAAGGTTCAAAGATTTTGTGGAGAAAAAAAAGTTTAATAGAATAAATAATTTTAATTATATTAAACTTTTAATTATTAAACTTTTAATTACCCTACAAAATTTGTCCTATGAAGATACAGAGAAGTTATTAGTTGTACTAAGATAAAGATGTAATGCACTTTTTATTATGATTAGTTAGCTTAAATAATATATGTATTAAGATTTTAGCAAGTAAGACTTTTATACTATTTACACCTCTTTTACATACCTATTAGATGAATATTTTACCTTTTTGTTATTAATTTATTTATTTATTGAGTACTGCCACATTACAATACATTTATCATTAAAAAAGAATAAATTTCAACATGGTGGTCTGATGTATGTAACAATAACGGCGTACATAACATTTGCTATTCATTTGCTTTGTGATATAAATTAACAAAATATGCACTTAATTTAATTTAAAATTACACTAAAAATACATTTAAAATTATATTTAAAATTACATTAATAATTACATTTAAAATTATATTTAAAATTACATTTAAAATTACATTTACAATTATAATTAAAATTACATTTATTATTACATTTTGTCAGTCAATTCATTATAAAATACACAACAGAAATTACAGAAAACAATTAAAATCTTATTCAATTATTTAAAAAAAAAAATGATAAAAAAAAATGATAACTGTGATTATTTAGTTATATTATTTTACCTTTTCTCGCCTGAAACACAGGATAACCTATTTCAGGCATATAGCACTTGTGAACTTGACATAAATTAAGGAAAAAATGTTTTTACACCACCTGCTCGATAATGTCGTTTTACACGTCATACAAACCTCACTTAAAGCAAGTCATTATATGCCTAGGGAGATAATGCAGTATGGCCGATCCCTAGGGAATAATGAGATTTGAATTTGGAGCATCAAGAATCGTCAACATTGTGAATTAAAATGTAGGCGCATCGAACAAGTTGACTCGAAATTCAAACCAAAGAGTATGTAATCACTATGATTCAAACTGGCCACTAACAAAAAAAAGAAAATAGAATAAAATATGCTTACTGACGACACGGGAGCATTATAGAAAATTGAAACTATAGAATCTTGGAGTTTTTTTTTTTTTTTTTTTCGATGGGAAAAATCATCTTATGACAACCCCCGCTCTTGGGCGGAGCGGGAGATAGTGTCAGACTCTTACTGACTAAAAAACCCATCCCGTTCCTTCAAGCCTTCGATACCGGGGCTCGAGCGCCCTTTCGGATTACCCTGGCCCCGGTAGGCTTCGACCCGGCTGGGCCCCTGCTGTTGCTGACAACTCCTTGAGGCGCGCGGGAACAGCGCGCGCCGTCGACGACTTGGGCTTGGTCCGGACGGTTACCGGACGGCCGGACAGCGAGCTACCCATTGCTCACTGTCCGCAAGCCCGCGCCTACGGTGGCTGGAAATCGGGATCGGAATCCCGGCGGCGGCGGCGAGAGCGCCGTTGCCTGATGCGGTCGGCCTTCTCCTTAGCGAGCATTACTGCTTCGCAGAAGTCGGCGACCGCCTGCCACTCCTCCTCGCTCCGGACCATGGCCTCGACCAAGGCCCGGCGCGAGAGGTCTCCGCCGCCGATCACCCCCACGAGGGCACGGCGATGCTCCGCCCAAGCAGGGCACACCGCGATTGTGTGCTCCACCGTGTCCTCCGGGCGTTCCGCACAGTGGCGACACCCGGGCGTCACTTCCGCTTTGATTCGGAACAGGAACCTCCCGAACTTGCCATTTCCGGAGAGGACCTGTGTCATGCGGAAGGTAAGGACGCCGTGAGGTCTTTCCAGCCACGCCTCAAAGAGGGGACTTATCGCCATAATTGTGGCGTGCCCATGACGGGGTTGCGACAGTCGCTGACGCCATTCCACCATGAGATCCCGCCGGAGCTCTGTCCGCCATGCCGTGACCTGTCGCGGCAGAGGACTTTCACCCCGGCGTTGCATCTCCACGCGCATGTCGTGCATGTGTGCAAGGACTGTTGCCTCCAGATCCCACGGTGGTAGGCCAGCCAGAAGGCTCGCCGCTTCGCGGGAAATCGTGCGGTATCCCCGCACCATCCGAATTGCCATGGCCCTCTGGCAGGCGTTCAGAATGGACGCCGGTCGCTTTTGCAGCGACAGCGCCCACACCGGCGCCCCGTAGAGGGCCATGGACCGAACGATCCCCGCGTAGAGCCTCCGGCAGGAGGCGTCTGGACCCCCAAGGTTGGGCAGGAGCCGCCCGAGAGCGGCCCCAGTCCGGTTGAGTTTGGGAGCCAGACGTCGGAAATGCTCCTCGAAATTCCATCGGCTGTCGAGGATGAGTCCCAGATACCTCATCGATGTCCCGACGCCGATGCGAACTCCTCCTACCGTTAGTTGGGAACCCGGCGGTGGCGCGTTCCGACGGCCGCGACCGTGAAAACACATGGCCTCGGATTTGCGCAGCGCCACCTCGAGTCCCAACTCCTGGATCCTACCAACGACTATCGCAACCCCGCGTGTCGCTAAAGCGGCCGCCGCCCGGTACGACTCTCCCTGCGCTAGAACCAGCGTGTCGTCTGCGTAGCAGACCACGCTGACCCCGTCAGGGAGGTCGCCCCGCAGCACGTAATCGTACCCGATGTTCCACAAGGGTGGCCCTAGTACCGACCCCTGCGGAACACCGCACGACATCTCCCGACGTTTCCAGTCTCCCTGGTGACCGGGGTAGACAATATACCTGTCCGACAGGTAGGCCTCGACTACTCGACAGAGGTATTCGGGCACCCGGTGGTACCGGAGTGCCCTCCGGATCGTACTCCAGGGCAGGGAATTAAAAGCGTTGGCAATGTCCAAGGACACTGCCACGACACGCCTACCCTGGGACACCGCATCCCCCGTCGTGAGGGCTCGCACGCGCATGATGGCGTCCACCGTCGAGCGCATCCTGCGAAAGCCGAACTGTCCGTCCGAAAGGTCCGGCCCCACCCGTGAAAGGCGCGCGACGAGGCGGCTCGCAATCACTCTTTCAAAGAGCTTGCCCACCTCGTCGAGCAGCACAATGGGCCGGTACGCGGACGGAGAGTCCGCAGGGCGCCCTGGCTTCGCGATGAGGACCAGTTTCCCCGTCTTCCAGCGAAGTGGGAACTGGCCCCTCTCCAAGCATGCGCTGAAGAGCCCTCTCAGTCGAGGCCCGAGAGCCTCCATGGCCAGGACCCAGGCTTTCCCAGGCAAGCCATCGGGTCCTGGGGCGGCGTTCTTGGCACTCAGCCTTTGCACCGCCACTCTCATCTCTGCCTCGGTCACCTCTGGAGCATTATCGTCGTCGTCGCTATTGCGGTCCGCGTCAGACACCGCTGGCGGAGGCGGAGCCATGGGCGGGGGGGAGTGTTCCCCTCGCGCAGGGAACAGAGCGCTCACCACACCCTCCACGAGTTGGGGCCGGAGACTCTGAGTCAGCGGCGGAGCCCAGGGGCGCAGTTTCTCCCGTATCAATTTGTACGGGCGCCCCCACGGGTCCGCGTTCAGAGACCCCAGCCACACGTCGCGGGCCTCGAGTTTGGCCCGCTTAATCTCCGCTCGGAGGGTGTGTTTTGCCTCTCTGTAACCTTCGTACAGCTCCGCCTCTCTGGCCTCCGCATCCGGCGCGCGGATGCGGCGCCTGCAGTATCTGGCGTACCGGCGTCGCGCGTGATTGCACGTGTTGCGCAGTGCAGCGATTTCCGGCGACCACCAGTACACCTGGCGCTTAGCACGTCCTGGACGGACTCGGGGCATTGCCGCATCGCAAATTTGCGACATGGCCTCCCGGAACCACTCCGCCTCGACGTCGATGTCGACAGGCCTGTCCGGTGCTTGCACCCAGGCCTGTACCGTCGCGGCTTCCAGGAGGAGCTCCCGGTCCATCTGCTTAAGCGCCCATCGCGGACCGCAAGGGCTCTGTCGGACCGGCGCGGCCGAGGTTTCGGCGGAGACGTCCAACCGGATATACCGGTGGTCGGAGTACGTCTCCACCTCCTCCATAACGCGCCAGTCGACGACACGCGGCGACAGAGCGGGGCTGGCGAACGAAAGGTCCACCACTGATTCACCCCGCCTCCGCACCAACGTGGGGACAGAACCCCGGTTCAGGACGACCAGGCCCAGCTCCAAGGCCCAGTCCTCGACCAACCGACCCCGTGTGTTCGTGCGCCGGGAACCCCAAGCCGTATTCCAGGCGTTGAAGTCCCCACAAACGACCACGGGGAGGGTACCAAACCCAGCGACGACGGCACTTAGCTCCATAAGGGAGACATGGAGTTCGTCGGGAGTTCTGGTCGGGGACAGGTAGACGCCTACCACTGCAATGTCCCCGACCCGTGCTGCCACGCAACCCCGTCCCCTCGCAACAGCCTCGAGGGGCGGGGTACCGGCGGCGGCCGACGAAATTAGCGTCACCGAGCCGTCCAGGTCCTGAACCCAGCGGGGATGGACGTAGTACGGCTCGGAGACGACGGCGACATTGATCGACCACTGCGCCATGCTCTGGAGCAACAGATCCTGAGCGGGGGCGCAGTGGTTGATGTTCGCCTGGAGGAGACGTAATGGTGTCCTTATTGACATTCCATTACAGTCTCCTCCCGAGCCCCCTGTGAGGGCACCGCCGCGGCGGGAGCGGCGGCGACAGCGGCGGCAGCCAAGACGGTGGCTGCTGCGGTGAGGGTGTCAGGGTGGATGGGCCTGACTTTGCCCTTGGCCTTGGCGGGGGGGTCGCAGGACCTGCCCCCAGCCCGGTGGTCAGCCGGCTTGCCTGCAGCCGCACATGCGTAGCAGTGCGGCTTTGCACGGCATTCAACGGCCTTGTGCCCGGGCTGTCCGCACTGGTGGCAGCGGTCACTGCGGTCCTCTGCGGCGCAATAGGCCCCCACGTGGTGCCCCACGTGACAGCGGTAGCACCGCAGAGGTTTGGGTTCCAGCATCTTGACTTGGGCTGAAACCCAACCCACCAATAGCCTTCGGCCCTCGGTCGTGATGGCCTTGGCCGCCGACACGGGGCAGCTCACCGTAACGGCTCGCATGCCCGTGCTGTCAGCGCGGATGGTGCCCGCCCGGACCTGATCGGTCGTGCACCTTCCCGCCCTGACGATGGCGGCCACCACTTCCTCCACCCTAACGGAGTCGTCCAGACCCATAATGCGCATGTCGATGCACTTGGTGGGTCTGGACACTCGGGCCTCCTCGGCGTCCAGGGACGCCCTGATCTTTACGGCCAGAGCGTCTGCGAGTTCCCCGCTATTTGCCCCAGGGACCTCCAGCATTCGGGCACCGGTAGCGGCGCGCCTCATCCGGAAGCCCTCTGAGGCTCCGAACTCGCCGAGGTGGCCAATCACCGCCTGCTTGGCTTTTGCCATGACTGCATCGTAATTGACGCCCTTCTTTTCCGCAGCTGGCTGTAGTGTGATCACTACAGCTGCGGAAGTCGGGGCGCGAAGTCGAGCAGCCATGGCCCGCTTTTTACGGTCTTGTCGCCGCCTTCTTTTCTTGGCCGCCCTTGCCGCCTTGCTCGCCTTCTTTTTGGCACCGACGACCGTCCACTCGGCGCCAGCCGAGGGGTCTTCGGGCGTAGAAGGCGGCAGGCGCGACCTAGTCGCCGCCGCCGCGGCGGGAGGCCCCGCCGGTTTGGTGGCAGCCGCCACCCTACCCTTCGGGGGAGGGGCAGGCTTCCCCTGCCGCTGCTGCTGCTTGGCCGCCGGGACCGGCCTTGCAGGCTCCGACGCCGCGGCCACGCGCCCGGCTTGCCCCGAGGGGCCAGCCCTGGGTGGTGCAGCCGTCGTGGCCGCGGCGACGGTGGCATACGACGCCGTCCTCTTCTGGCCGGAGGCCGCGAGAGGGGGGCGCAGGACGATGCCCTCCAGGACGGAGAGCTGGCGCTGGATGTGCCCCTGGAACTGCTGCTGCTGCTGCTGTTGCTGCTCCCTAAAGGCAGCCAGCTCCTGCCGCAGCAGGGACACCACCTCCTCACTATCCGCCTGGGGCGAGGGCCGGGATCGGCCCTGCTCCTCCCTGCTCCTCCCTTCGGGACGAGAGTCCTGGAGAGTGGCCACGGCTGCCTCGAGCCGGCCAAACCTCCCGCTAAGGGTGCGCTCGTAGGGCTCGAAAACGAGCCCCAGCGCCTCCTCAATAGAAGTGTTGGCCAGCTCAATGGAGCGTTTTTTGGCCACCCTCTCCCTCTTGTTCGCCACACTCGTGATGGCGGCTGCCACGACCGCTCTAAACTTGGCCATCGCCTCCTCCATTCCTTCTGGTAAGTCCTCAGGAATCCTCGGCACCAAGGCGCTGGCCTGGCGTCCCTCACTGGCGGTCTCAGTGGGGAGCCCTCTCCCTCTGCCCGACTTTCGGGCCGCACCCCGCCCCGACGACGAGATTTTTCGGGCAGGTCCCGTCTCGTCGTCGGACACGGAGCGCATGGCGCGCATGAACGCCCTCCTTCCGTTGGATGCGGAATCCTCCACCTCCATCGAAAGGAGGGGCTCCCGCACCTCCAACTCCGACTCTTTCCCGTCTGAGTTGAGTAAAGACGCGGCATCTGAGTCCGACGCCGCGTCTTCACTCACCTCCCTGAGGCCAAACCTACGGCCGGCCTCCATTGGCATCGCGGACGTGCTGGGAACTGGTCCCAGGGACTCCGCGCTGCCGAAGTGTGAGCCACCCTGGCTCGTTGCGTCCACGAAGGACGGTACAGGGTCCGGAGACCCGAGGCGGTAGGTGCCCCCCCCAGAATACGAGGGGCAGCCCGAGCTCTGCTCGGGGAGGGATTCTCCAGCAAGCTGGTACCCTCCTGGGGTAGTATATTTTTGTCTACTCGCACTCATGTTTTGCTGAACACAGCTTTGCCTTTTTTAATGGGGTGGGGTCCCCATTGCACGTTCGCCATCCTGGTCATGTCTGCTGAACAGACACGTACCGGAGGCGAACCCTATCTCTTCAAATCGCTATCCAGAAGGCGCCAACAGCTGTTGGTGCCAGCGCTCCTGGACAGCGCACCCTCCGGGCGGTCCGACTGGACTCCGCCGTGTGTTCCTCTTGGTCTGGTCTCTCGCTTGAGCCCTTCCGGCATGAGTAGCTCTACCGGCATAGCCCTCAAGGTCACTGAGACACGCAAGCCCCACCACGACGACAACGTGGGAACACAGTTGGTGGGGAGAATCTTGGAGTAGTGAATTTTGTTTTTGTTTGATGAACTTGTAAATATAATACTTATATTGCTCTAATATATGATTTGGTCGACCAAATTGTCTTTTAATTATCTCACAGATGGTGTAAAAAGTAGAGTATGCAACACGGGGATAAAGCTGTCTTTGTCTTGGGCGGCTTAAATTCCTCACTTCACTCAGGTTTCTTTATTAACTCCCTCGCAATGCTCGGGAGTTAATTTTATTAATCCCTCACTTTCGTTCGGGATTAAAATCAGCAACCTTCGTTTCGTTCGGAATTCAACATGCCGCCCGCGACTTAAAGACACTGCTTTATCCCCTAGTCACATAAACTACTATTTTTCATTACTCATACTCTGAAAGTAGGTCTGAAGTTGCCTGAGGAGCGGGCTGAAAGTGATCCTTTTCATCTCTAGGGAGTTTTACTTTACAACTGACAGCTGTCAAATTATTAAAAAAAAAAACTATTTCTTTAAAATAATTTATTTATAAAAGATTACAGTTAATTTCTAATTTTTCATTAATGAGGCTGAATAGATGGCCGGCCACAAAAAAAAAAAACAAAATGGCGGGAAAGTGGCAATCAGTCGTTGGTTTTTTCGAGTTTTGTTTACATTTCCGTACAACAGAGATTAGACCTATTACTGTATTACCTTATATTTTTTAATAAAATTTTATTTTATTATTATGTTATTATTATTATTAATTATAATTAGTTAGAAGTACCTAATTTACATAGATTTTATGTGGTATTTTGATAACACTTAAAGCTATTTTACCATCAAAATAATTTCATTAATTGTTCTCGTATGATTTGAGTAACATGAAAGGACTGCTTATTGCATTCTGGATTAAATTATTAAAGAATTTTTACGAATGAAAATCTACAACAGACATTTTCCAATATTTCAAGTAGAAAAATATTTTTCTTTTATAAATGCATCTCACATTCGTTTCTAACTAAAACCAGTTCACGATTCCGTATAAAACCAACAGGATCTTTTAATCAGAGCATACAATGCACTCTTCGGAGAGAAATTCTACCTATTTTACGATACGTATATAACTATTATAACTGCAAACTTTTGTATGTCTGTTATTTTATCACGTTTTAAAAACAAAATGAATTTGTATACAAAATTGACAAACTGGTAGGTTATGATTTACATAGAAATACGAGATACATGGGATATCCTTCTTTTTTAAGGGCTATGATTGGAGTTTCCTTGCATGATCGGATCAGAAATGATGATATCCGCAGAAAAACCAAGATTATGGACAAGCTCCAAGAATCACCAAACTTAAGCAGTAGTGGGCAAAGCAAATTGCCCGCAGAACAGATTGTTGATGGAGCTGAAAAGTTCTGGAGTGGAGATTACGTACCTACCGAGAAGAACTCCCAGTCAGATCAACAACCTAGTAAAGGTTGTGGGAAACCGATGGATACGAGACGCATAGGCAGGAAATTATGATGAACATGAATTTTTAAAAGCTCCTATATAGTGTATTTTTACTAATAAACATAAAACGAAAAATGAGAAACTTTAAAAATTTAGTCGCAAATACAATGATTACATTATTTTCTTCCTCAGAAAAGCGATTATCGGTAATATAGAAGAAAGTTTTATAAACGTTTTGTCCTAGTAACATGAAATGTCTTTTCCAGACTACCGTGCAGATGAAGTCTTGAGCAAAAGTTAGTTTTTTTTTAATAAACTCATGCGGACGGTGGCGCTCTCTTCCTGGTATTTCATAGCAGAGGATCCAATATCTACATGCCCAGACACCTGTCGTTGCGTGTATGTTGCTCGACATTTAATTTACTTTATATTAACTCGTGTAACACATGTATTTTTCTGCAATATCTGGAGGAAGAATTTTCTTTAATATTAATAATGCTTCGGAAATGGGGCTGAACACACAATAACACGAAAGACGTTTTTCAATCAGTTAGATTTATTTTAGCGTGGATTACTATTGACATACAACATTATAATATAACTGAATATAGTTTAAGTCAAGAGTGAATAGGTTACTTCTAGGCAAGCGTGCTCCATCGTTGACCACATCATCGCTTACCATCAGGTGAGATGGTGGTCAAACGCGAGCATATCAATAATAATAAAAAATAATGTATTTATATCGCCAACCAGGTACTAGGTGGCTTATAACTTTGTGATTTTTCATAATACAGTTTTGAAATGTAGTTTGTAAATGTATAAAGTGTGTAGTATTTACACAGATGTTTCAGTTTTCCATATACTAAAAATAAGGTGGTAGATTATGACAGCTTCAGAGCATAACTTATGTGCCTATCCGGGATATTTTTTATTACCAAGTCAAAAGTATAAACCTAAATAATAATATAATAGTATTCTGGATATTTTCTATTTTTTATGACTCTTCCCGCGGCTTAGCCCGCTTGAATATATAAAATACATGGTCTCAATGGCCAATGGTTAATGGCAATACATGATACTCAATGAAAAATAAGCATTCTACTGGTAAAAGAATTTAAAAAATAGGTCCAATGCTATGAGTTTATAAATTACAAGCAAACATTCGAATTTATTCTCTTTATCATCATTATCACTTTAGCCAAAAGACGTCGACCATTGGACTTAGGCCTCCCCAAGTTTCACCACAAGGAACGATCCTGTGCATCTCGCTTCCATCGGATACCTGCGACCCACACTAGGTCAGACCGGACCTAACCTAACCTGGGTCGGCATTCCAATGCTGCATCTTCCAATACGTGGTCACCACTCCAAAACCTTCCGGCCTCATCGACCATCTGTTCTGCGAGCAATGTTGGCGATCGCTGTGCTGGCGAGGCTGAGGGTGCCGACAGGCGGCGACGGCGTTGGAATGCTGAGTGACGTCACGGGATCGGCATGGCAGTTCAAATATGCACCCCGCCTTCTGCTACTTAAGTTTGGCAATTAAAATATCATTTATGTATGTATATTACGATACTTTTTTTTTACTAATTTCACTCCCGTTGTCTATCCTATTGTGTGTTTTTATGTGCCAAATAAACGTGTTTTCTTTCTTTCTTTCTTTCATTGGGAACGTTATTGCTACTAGTACGAAATAAGATGCTCATTAATCATCGTAATCAGACTAATACACCTGAAACAACAATAAAAAAACTGCACCTTTATTTAATGTTAGTTCAGATTGACACTAATGACACGAACGCAATTCTTTACATAAACATACAACTTACTACAATTAATAAAGACAGCTATGATCCATAACCAGATCAAACACAACATAAAACCGGCCGGATCTATGTCAAGCACACAATAATCAAATGAAAAGTACTAATTAACATAGCCAATATTTCTTTCTGCTCCACATATTGTCCAATGTGCAATAAAATTACATATGAACCACTACGACTGAGTCTTATTACATCTAACAGTACTTACTAAGCGTGCAATTATTATGTTTGGTCATAGAGGAAAAGTTTCATGGTTCAACCAACACAACAAATTCGTAACTTCACTTGTTTAAATTTTAACTTTATGCCTTTTTATTTGACACAGAAAATATAACTAAAATACTAATTAAAACAACTAAATATTATTACAAAACTCAACTACCTAGAATATATAATAATTATACACTAGAAACAAAAACTCCGAACTAAATATCTCAAATTATGGTATTAAAAAATTCTTACGAAACACTGTCGAATGGAATGGACTGTGCCCTAAAAATTGGCGGCATTGCCACGTTGCGTAGTATATATACATATATTTATTTATACTTCATGTACAGTAGTGGCACATAAGCGAACTTAATGCAACAAGACATTCACTCCCAGTCAACCTTTCGGTTAAAAAAGACAACACTGTGGTAGGCTTGCACAACGAACAAATAACAGATGCTTCAAACGGAAAAAGTAAAATAAGTTATTAATACATCTACATGCTAAAATAGTAAACACTAGTATCTGCCAGCGGCTTCACCCGCGTGAAAGTAGGTTTCTACAGGCAAACTTTGGGTCCTGTTTTGCCCCCTTAGGGGGTAAATTTATGAAAACCCTCTCTTAGTGCTCGGCTACGTCATAAAAGGAAACCTTGTGCAAAATTTCACGCTCCTAGACCCAGTAATTTCGGCTGGGCGTTGATATATCATTCAGTCAGTTTCTCCTTTTATAAATATAGATTAACAACATTAACATTTAATTTTGTATTGTATGGCAAAACTAGACATTTGAATATAACCTAAAAGTTCCAAACGGCTTGAAAATGTAACTGTCGACTTTCAACCAAAGTGAGACCTGCAAATCGGTAAGCCGAGGGCATTACCCTGTCTGATCTGAGACGATTAGGCCTAAAACAAAGACCTAGTCGATTTCTGAATAAAATATTTGATGTTAAGTATTTGTCAAACTCTGTCCTAAAAACCTTCTAAAGTTTGGCATTAACGTACGGTTTAAAAACTTTTTAATTCAGTAACTGGCCTGAAAAATTCTGCGATGGCTTGCTATAACAACAGGGTGATGATTATAATGATGCTTATTAATCCTGTTCACAGGATTCAATATGGTTGATTCAACCAACCAATATATATGAAAGCAAACCGTGTTACTCTAGCATTATTATAAGACGCTAGTATTGGTACAGCGAAGTTTTTTATATCGCCATTCACATGACAATCAATATCAAAGGGTTTTTATTTAACATTACATTGTCTAGTTAAGTAATGCTTGAGTTTAGTGGCTGATAAATCAATATACTTAGGTACTGGAGTTTATAGAACTTGCTAGAACACCGAAACGTTGATACAATTTCTTAGTTCGTATAGAATAGATAGCCTGAACTGTTTCGAGAAAAAGATGGTACGGCCGTGCCACTTTTTACTCGCCTTGGTGGGGGCTCTGCCGTGCCTCCTAACTTAGTTACATGAGTACCTAATTTAACGAATGTGTACAGTTGCCATCACGGATCTTGAACACTCGGCGTCAGAGTGGGGATCGCTTTGCGCATTGGCGAGCCAATCGTCTTCGTTGTTAGATACATGCTGCAACGCAGTGAACGAATCAGGAGTGACGTCTATGACGCGATGGCGCGGCCAGCCAATCACTGACACTCCCCGCCCCTTTTTTTTTTTTATGGTGGGAAAAAATCATGCATTGACATCCCCCGCCCTTGGGCGGAGCGGGAGATAGTGTCAGACTCTTACTGACTAAAAGACCCACCCCGTTCCTTCTAGCCTTCATACCGGGGCTCGAGCGCCCTTTCGGATAACCCTGGCCCCAGTAGGCTTCGACCCGACTGGGTCCCTGCTGTTGCTGACAACTCCTTGAGGCGCGCGGGAACAGTGCGCGCCGTCGACGACTTGGGCTTGGTCCGGACAGTTACCGGACGGCCGGACAGCGAGCTACCCATTGCTCACTGTCCGCAAGCCCGCGTCTACGTTGGCCGGAAATCGGGATCAGAATCCCGGCGACGGCGGCGGCGATAACGCCGTTGCCTGATGCGTTCGGCCTCCTCCTTTGCGAGCATTACTGCTTCGCAGAAGTCGGCGACCGCCTGCCACTCCTCCTCGCTCCGGACCATGGCCTCAACCAAGGCACGGCGCGAGAGGTCTCCGCCGCCGATCGCCCCCACGAGGGCACGACGATGCTCCGCCCAAGCAGGGCACACCTCGACTGTGTGCTCCACCGTGTCCTCCGGGCGTTCCGCACAGTGGCGACACCCGGGCGTCACTTCCGCATGAATCGAGTGCAGGAATCTCCCGAACGAACCATGTCCGGTGAGTACCTGTGTCATGCGGAAGGTAAGGACGCCGTGAGGTCTTTCCAGCCACGCCTCAAAGAGGGGACTTACCGCCATGATTGTGGCGCCCCCGCGTCGCACTTCGCATCACTAAAGAGACGGAATATTTGACTTCTGCGCAAGTGTTGAAGATCCGTGATGGCAACTGTAATTAGTTTTAGATATCGCTTAGAAGAAAATACAAAAGGTACAAATGACATTAAAATGTGTAATAGGCTCTCTCCTCGGTAGTTTTCGTCACCGCGGACCTGAAACGCAAACGAGAAACTATTTGCGTTTGGAACCCTGTTGGGTTTTAGCCAGTAAAAGCCTGACACCTCCTTTCGCTCCACTCAAAGTGGGAGATGATATTTAATAGTAATAAAAAATAATACCATTTATTTCCAGTTTTTCACTCATAAAAAGGTTAGTAATTTTTGATGATTTCTCACGCTCAAAAAAAATTTCGCGGAGCCAGCATTACAGATGTTCTTAGGCGGCAGTAACCATATACTTTTTTTTTTATGGTGGGAAAAAATCATCCAATGACAACCCCCGCTCTTGAGAGATAGTGTCAGACTCTTACTGACTAAAAGACCCACCCTGTTCCTTCTAGCCTTCATACCGGGGCTCGAGCGCCCTTTCGGATAATCCTGGCCCCAGTAGGCTTCGATTCGGCTGGGTCCCTGCTGTTGCTGACAACTCCTTGAGGCGCGCGGGGACAGTGCGCGCCGTCGACGACTTGGGCTTGGTCCGGACAGTTACCGGACGACCGGACAGCGAGCTACCCATTGCTCACTGTCCGCAAGCCCGCGCCTACGGTGGCCGGAAATTGGGATCGGTATCCCGTCGCCGGCGGCGGCGGCGATAAAGCCGTTGCCTAATGCGTTCGGCCTCCTCCTTTGCGAGCATTACTGCTTCGCAGAAGTGGGCGACCGCCTGCCACTCCTCCTCGCTCCGGACCATGGCCTCAACCAAGGCCCGGTGCGAGAGGTCTCCGCCACCGATCGTCCCCACGAGAGCACGGCGATGCTCCGCCCAAGCAGGGCACACCTCGACTGTGTGCTCCACCGTGTCCTCCGGGCATTCCGCACAGTGGCGACACCCGGGCGTCACTTCCGCACGAATCCGGTGCAGGAAACTCCCGAAGTAACCATATACCTGGTGGACCACAGTTGGTCCAGGCGATAAACAAGCTGATCTGCTTGTTAATTGTTCTATAAACAGTAAAAAAAAATTGCGAAAGCAAAACGCACATAACAAATCACTTATTTATTTACAAAATAGATAAATATTCCAGCTTCTACTTCACTACGACATAACATGATTCAATACAAGTGAACATAATCGTTCATTTATCATAATACTCGTAAACAATACTTCGCAAGGGTGGTAAAAACTAAGAGCTTATCCGTTGCCGTCAATCCGTAGATCATAAATAATACTGAACAATATAGTGTTCTGAGCTGTGAACAAAGTAACAATATGAGAATAATATATCGAAGTGAAACTTGCTTTTAAAAGTCCGGATAATAACCTTACTATATATAATATTAATAAATATATCTCTGTATTCCACACAAAGAATATTAACTCCATTCTCCGTGCAGAAGGTTGCTGGAAAAATATGGCGACATGTCACAAATTAAACGAAAGTATAGTTTTGTTCTTATCTGCTGTAATTCATTCTATCAATCACAGCAGATAGCACGGTTTTAATATACCTATATAATTGGTTATATTTCATTTTTCCTTTCATTTATAGTAGGTATTACCAGGAAAGGTTACCTACAGACCTGGGAGAGGCTCTAGTCTAGTTTATCACTATTTGTGACTTCGAGTTACAGTCCTACTATATTTTCCTCTAATTTTTTTAGTATTATTTTAATTTCGAGAATAACGTAAACGAAGAAATTCTAACCTAGAAGCAAAGAAATGGCACAGGTACGCAGAACAGGTGAGCGAGAAAGGACTGTCAATGATAAAAAGTGAGCAAGTGAGTGAGAAAGGACTGTCAATGATGAAAAGTGAACAAGTGAGTGAGACAAGAATGTCAATGAAGAAAATAGAATGTGTGAGCTAAACCAGAATATCAATAATGAAAATAAAACGGGTGAGCTAGACCAGAATATCAATAATGAAAATAAAACGGGTAAGCTAGACCAGAATATCAATAATGAAAATAAAATGGGAGAGCTAAACCAGAATGTCAATAATGAAAATAAAACGGGTGAGCTAGACCAGAATATCAATAATGAAAATAAAACGGGTGAGCTAGACCAGAATATCAATAAAGGTTAGCGAGATGAGACTGTCTATACTAACCTAGTTACGTAGTTTAATAAATAAACCATGTGTTAAGTGTTCTCCTAAACTTCCCAGGAAGCTGTGTGATATAACTGCTAAATATAACTAATGACTTTTTTTTTAAATAAATTATAGCTAATGAATTAATTGCTCCAGGGCAGATTTAACGAAGCACAGGAAAAATGTTCCTGAAAAGTTTTAGTCTTCTTCCAGAACGATACATAATAAACAAAAAAAAAACATTGTCTTGGGTAATATTAATTATTATGGAAGGCATCTAATGAATATTTATGAAAATGTTTTCACAAGAAGTTTGCAGACGAAGCAAGCCAAGTTAATTTGAAAAAGTACTAGCATAACTGGACTGTGGAATTGTTCAAAAGAGTTAACACGACACTAAAACAAAAAGGTAACTGTAGGAACACAGATGAGTTTTCTACACTAATATTACAAAGAGGTAAAGTTGTTTTTTTTGTTCGTAGGAGGAAATCTCTGAATGTACTGGTCCGATTGCTAAAAGTTTTTCACCGACAGAAAGCTGCTTTATTTCTGAGAGGCATAGGCTATATTTTATAGCTGTGGGCAATAGCTAGTAGCCAATAAGTCTGACACTTCTTCTTGCTCCACTCAGAGCAGGAAAAGTTATTAGATAATTTCCTACCTCAAAAAAGAAGTAGCATAACTAAAGAAAGTCTTTTTATGCCTACGTGGAGATCGCAAACTTTGTAGCAAGTAAGAATCAATCGTCATCAGTGCAAACTGAGTTAAACTACCTTAGTTTAACTCTTAGTCTGCTTCTGGTTTTATTTCATACGCACTATCACTTCTATACTAATTCCCAATTTTCATGGTCCCTCATGGTAGGGCGGCGTTCCTCTAGCTACCTCTCGGAGAGAACGGCATTTCATTCACAATGTTGACTCGCCCGTCGTAGAGTAGTGCCACGACCAGTGTTTGTGAAGATATTTGTTTTTGTTTTAATCAAAGGTGTTGTATATTGTATAGAACAGTTTAGTGCAAGTGTGTGGGTGATCTTCTGATATGTGGGGTTTGGTGATTTTTTGTAAGTTCTAATTTTTGTACTTGAATTTTTCTTGAAACAAGTCTATTTTTCGTAGTTTACCTCAGCATTTTTTAAGAACAATCATCATCATCATCATTTCAGCCGAAAGACGTCCACTGTTGGACATAGGCCTCCCCCAAGCGTCACCACAACGACTGGTCCGGGCGTCACGCATCCATCGGATTCTCGCAACAATACCTTCACAATAATTTTTGTATCAAATTGGCGAAAATTTTAATTGAGACATTGCATTGATTCTATTTTGTGGGAAATAAAATAGGTCTACAAGTTAACAAAAAATTTTCAATAAGTTTTCAGTTCACTGTGAACAAAGTTCTGTCGAATGATCATCGACTGACCTACTTCTTAATATAACTGGTTCTAAACCAATCCCGATTTTACCTGACCTAGTTTATTTAAACCTAACTTGGGAAATGTAGACGATCTATTCAATGGAACACTGGCGTTATTTCATGAAGACCTCCACTGACTGACCATTTTTTTATTTAACCTATTCTTTCCCACAGCTGGGCAAAGGCCTCCCCCAACTTCCTTCAGGCATTCTCTTTTCGAGTCATCTCGAACCAGCCCTTGCGGTAGGCTTAGACGTCTAAGCCTAGAGGTCATCTGGCCACCTCTTTTCAAGTCGACCTCGGCGGCCTCAGGTACCCACTTAGTGGAGACTCTTCCCCAAAGGCCAGAGTGCATGCGGGTGATGTGACCCACCCAATCCCATATAACTGACTATACATAGAAAAAAAGCATCGTATAAAAATCCGACATTTGCTATAAGCAGTGATCATAAGTAAACGTGGTTTTTATGTGTATGAGAAGGAAAACAGGTGTTTACGTAGTGGAAGATAACTAAATCAGCAAAATTACTATGCTTAATATTTACGGCTTGCAAAACTTAATTAAAACTTGGTTTATCTCGAGCGATGCGTCTCCCAAGTTCATATTTATGATCGCGGAACATCCCGCGGCATGTGCAGATGCATAAATATTATTGTTAGACTTCCTCGGAAAGGCTCGAAGTGTAGAGAGGTGAAGAATATGGGAAGTTACTTCCTTGATTTTATAATTTAGCTTAGTAGGTACGTAGGACGGATTTAACTGTTTTTCTAAGGTAGTTTTGGATGGCAAATCATCGAATAACTTCTCTCGCTCTGGATGGGGTGAGAGGGAATGTCAGGCTTTTACCAACTAAAACCCAGCCGTATTTCTTCAGTTCCCGCAGCCCTGAGATCATGTTTCTGAACAGGTATTTGGAAATAGTATAGCGATAGATAGATAACACATGATGGCTTTGGATTCTTTACCAAGTTTTAGGAAGTATACATACATTCTGGACCATTTTCACGAACCCGTGTAAAGAAAATTAGCTACCTACGTTTTATTTAATTATGCAAATCTACTTAGAAATATTTGACCCTTCATTTATATTTGTTTTAAATCTAAAGAGTTTGCATAAAAAGCTTGTTAGTATGAAGGTTGGTTGACGAATATACAAATACTTTTAAAGAATAGGATTTGAATTTGTTATGAAAATGTTTTTTTGGGAGAACATATTATTGGAACACGACAGTAAAATATAAAAATCTGTTTTTGTTGTGGGTTTGTTATCGAACTCCTCCGAAACGGCTTGACCGATTATTTGGTTTTTTTTTTTTGTGGTTATTGCTAAGTCTGAGAATAGGTACCAGTCGTCGTAGGTTATTTTTTATACCCCTCGGAGCTTACTATCACAAAAAAGTTACTATCACGCAGACAAAGCCGCGACTGGTAACAGGTAGTAAAGATATATGAAAAATTGTGTATAGAGATTTTTTTTATGGTGGTAAAATCATCCAATGACAACCCCCGCTCTTGAGCGGAGCGGGAGATAATGTCAGTTACCGGACGGTCGGATAGCGAGCTACCCATTGCTCGCCGTCCTCAACATACGGTGGCCGGAAATCAGGATCGAAATCCCAGCGGCGGCTGCGGCGCTGTGAGCGCCGCCGTTGCCTAATGCGGCCGTCCTCCTCCTTCGCTAGCATTACTACTTCGCAGAAGTTGGTGGCCGCCTGCCACTCCTCCTCGCTCCGCACCATGGCCTGAACCAAGGCCCGGTGCGAGAGATCGCCGCCGCCGGTCGCCCTCAAGAGGACACGGCGATGCTCCGCCCAAGCAGGGCACACCTCAACTGTGTGCTCCACCGTGTCCTCCGGGCGTTCCGCACAGTGGCGACACCCGGGCGTCACTTCCGCACGGCTCCAGTGCAGGAACCTCCCGAACTTGCCATTTCCGGTGAGAACCTGCGTCATGCGGAAGGTAAGGACGAGGGGACTTACCGCCATGATTATTGTGTTCAGAGATTCTCTTCACATATACCCAATCACAGACGACTACTCCAAGAGCCCACGCCAACAGTCTACTTTCACCCCCAAACTATTGTCATAGATTAAAAAGTGGGTGACTTTGTAGAGATATACATCTCTGTGCGTTAACACGCCATACCAACATACTGCTTAGTATGGTCTGGTATGGCGTGTCATAGACAATAAACTGATCAACAGATTTATAATTACAAAAACAATATTGACCTTTCCTTTTGAGGATCAGATTCTGAATTAACTTCTAGATTGCTGCTTTATAATCCTAGCATGAAGTTATTATATCATTGGCTTTACAAACGAATCCTTCATACTAAATATAATATAGCAACTTTTATAAATGTTTGTATGTTAAGAGATTACTTAAAGGTTCAGTACATGCACGTTATATGGAACAGGTATAAACCATGATCTAGATCTAGAACTTGGGACCTGTTCCATAGAGGATGTATGTGAAGGGAATAATCCCACTGAGATACAAGGAGTATCTCAGTGGGATTATTCCCTTCACAGGCGTAGGGTAGCCAGCCTTTCGGTGTTCTACAGGATGCATTTTGGAGAATGTGCGCAGGAATTGCATGACTTAATTCCGCCATCGCAATTCTACCATCGGACAACCCGACGTACGGCGAATATTCACTATTACGTTGTTGAAAGCTCTACGGTCCGGACTAAGCGCCTCGTCGTTTATACCTCGTACGTCGAAGGACTGAAACAGTTTGCCTGCTGCGGTCTTCCCGTCCGATTATAATTTGGGTGTCTTCAAGGCTAGAGTGAATAGGCTTTTAATAAACTAGTGCGCCTCACCATCAAAGATTGCATCGCTGCTTACCATCAGGTGGGATCGCATTCAAGCAGTAGTTTATATCAATTAAAAAAAAGAGAGATAAATTTCGAAACTCACACAGTTGTGTAAACGCCGGTGAAATCTGATAGATTTAAAAAATTAATTCATCTATTTTATCACCGATATAGGTAACTACTTACATGGACTAAAACAAGGTTCTAAAAAAGCCATAAAATGTAACCATATCTAACCAATAAGCCATGACATAACTCTGTTAAAAATAAACAACCATAACTAAACTGCGCCGGAGAAATTCCATTCGGAGCCAAATATGTCACACCTTATGTAAGACAAACCTTTGTGATTTATTATTAGTCGGCCATGTCGTTAAATTAATCGGAAATAGATTCTGTAAATATCCCATTAGCAGATATACATAATTTATAGATGTCACATGTTAAATAATTGAAAAGAAATACTTAACAGCTCAGTGTATTGCCTTATCATCATCATCATATCTGTTCAATGCTACCTTTGACCATTGATTCAGCACTTCGTCGGTGGACGCGCGGCCTTCTTCAAATATTGTCATAGTTGCATATTACACGCATAGAATACTAAGATATTTGTACATTTGTGTGTGTTAAGAAAAAGTAGTATTTAAGCTGTAATATTTGTAAAATAAATCAGATTAGAATTTATTCTTGTCTCATTACCCCTCACTGTGGCCAAGACACCTTTAGCCATGTCTGATCAGTCTTGTGAGTCTGCTGGACTGGCAGTGAGTTTACCCTTCACCCTCACCTGGAATTCCTAACCACTATCCGTCTGTTACCTTAGGTCTCTTGGTGCAGACATCCTGTACTTATTTATATATTTATTTATTACAAATTATATGGTAGGTTAGGGCTGTAGGGCTTATAGGACTTAGGGTCGTAGGGACTGTAGGGCTTATAGATCTTAGTTTAGGTTCTTTTAATTTACCATATATTCATGTACAGCCGCAACCTTTATTAAGGCGTGGTTGTACAATATCAAAAGAAAGACATCAATTGTTGGACATAAGCCTCCTTCAAGCGTCGCCACAATGACCGGTCATGTGCGTCTTGCATTCATCAGGTTCTCGCGACTCTCATCAAAGATATGGACCTCCATCTTGTGGGAGGCCTTCCAACATTGCGGCTTCCGGTTCGTAGATTACCTATATCATCATCATCATCAGCCTTTTTAATGTTCCCACTGTTGGGACTCAAGCCTCCTCTCTAAGAGAGGGAATGGGCCGTAATCCACCAGGCGGGCCCAGTGCGGGTTGGTGAATGCTGTCACATGTCTTCGAATTTTTGGTTTTAGGACATGCCGGTTTCCTCACGATGTTTTCCTTCACCGTTTTGAGAGCAGTGGTGATGAAACAAATTATACAAAGTAATGCGCCTGGCTGGGTTCGAACCCGCGACCTACCACTCGTATGTCGGGGCTGTTACCTCTCGACCACCACTGCTCTTAGATTACCTATGCTCTAAATAAAATCTAGGTAACTACCATTGTTCATCTAGTAGGTACCGAAGTTTTTGTATGTTTTGATAGAAAAAGATTTTACTTTTACTCTTTCAGCCTTTTAACTTCATTAAAAGAACCAGGAGATCGCAATGTGAAGTTTATTTAGCTTTAACGAATAGAAAATATGTACTTTTTTTTATTACTGATAGGTTCGCGCTTGACCATTATTTCACCTGATGGAAAGCGACGATGCGGTCGACGATGGATATTTCAAATGTCCCTATGAACATAGTTTTTTTTTTTTTTATATCAATCAATAGCCTACTTAAGTTCCTTTAGTGTTTAGATAGATACATACCTACTTTGTATAGTTATGTAAAGATCCTTACGAGTTGAAAGAGATGATGTCTGAGTTAAAAACTGGCATATTATCATCTCACTCTTACCTAAAACAAACACAAAAATGCCACGGTCGGTTCAAAAATCAGAAATACACAAGCCTACAAGATCAACAACTAAATTGAATCGTTCGACACCTTTCTACAAAACTAGGTACTTTCACATAGATTAATAGGTAATACAATTTTATCTTATGTGCAATTCTTTTATTATTATTGGAATCGATTCACATACGGTAATTAAAAAGCCTATACAGAATATAGTTTTGAGACGGGGCAGCAAAGACGGATACCTCAATCATTAAATTGTGGCTTCAAGAAAACGTTAAGAGATTGTCCTTAGATTTCTGAGTAATTGGGCATTAATGCTGAACTGGATCTGTTTTAGTGTATTCGTCATCGATATATATGTACTAGTATTCGTGAATTACACCATTTTATTTTTGTTTTTGTCGTTTATACTTTGAGACTTGTTGTATTTCTGTGCAAGTTCTTTTCTTTTTTTCTTTTCTTTTCGTTTCTATTATTTTATTTTTATCTCTTTTCTTTTTTGTTTTGTTTTCTTCTTATTCAGTCATAACATAAATTTATACAGGTTTTTCTTCTGACTAAGATGCTCTTTTTAATGCAGATGAATGTGGAAAGTTGGTTTTTTGAAGATACCTCCATCTGTTTATGGTTTTCTTATTCAGTCATAACATTATAAATACAGGTTTTTCTTCTGGCTAAGGTGCTCTTTTTTTATGCAGATGATGCTCATTTCGGAAAGTTGATTTTTTGAAGGTACCTCCACCTGGATGTGTTTTTGTATTCATCATTGATTTAACTACTTCCCTTTCCTCCATGTCACTAATGTTTGTTGAATCACACGCACTACATTGGTGCCCTATCGGTATTAATATCCAAGTACGCACACACTCACACTCAAGTAACAAGACATCAAAAATTTCATCATAGAATTCTATTTTTTTAATTCAGAATAAATTCTTGATTATAAGATAAAAATTTACCGATTTGAAAAATTGCTGAAATCGATTCAGTAGTCGATATTGCATGTTGTATAACGTTGAATTCCCCAACAAAACCACCCCGTTGCGAGCTCCACCTAAACCTATTTGACACAGTAAATAGGCAAGTCTTATCTGTAAATTGAGTTCTCATGTCAAACCATGGGGTTCCGTAGCAATTAATTCTCGTGGCACGTGCTACTATCAGATACAGAGTAACTACGAAGATCCACTTTGAATTGAAGCCTAACCATGCAATTTGAGATTAAAAGGAGATTTGATGTCACCAGGGATACAGGATTTTTTTTTGAGGTGACAAATCACCAAATGGTTAGACCGCTCTAGGGTGGAGCGAGAGGAGGTGTCCGACGTCAGTTGCTTTTTGTATTCTAGGGCCACGGTAGTCTTTCAAACATTCCCATAAAACTCTACTTAATTTTCATTTAATATAACATTCAGTTAATGTCACTACCAGCTGCGGCTACCGGTTTCGCCCATGTGAAAGTAGAAAATTGTACGAAGGGAACATACTCCAATAATAATAAAAAATGCTATTTCACGACAAAATCCAGCTGTACTCCAAATGTCATCTAAATCCGTTAAGCCGTTTAAGCGTAAAGAACTAACAAACATACACACTCACTGGGTTCTTATAAACTTGCAACATTGTCTATTCGCCATACTTTTTTAGCCTTTATTAATGTGATTATGTACTGTGTCATTTTCCTCAACGTTCGTTTAGTACATTGTTATTTAGTATAGCGCTCTTTTGCCATAACTTTTATTTTGTACAGATTTGATTAAAGTAATATAAAAACCCAGCAACAATATTTTTTTGTCCGCATAACTCGACCAATCGAATATTTGGAAAAAGTGCAAAAGCTCAATAAAAACCTTTTGAGTCAATGGATCCTGCAGTTCGAGTTGCACTTATTGTGGTCAGTTCGTGACCATTCGTTATATTCAGAGAGTCCTGTATAAGTATACTTCAGAGACAACGCCGGCTTTCATTAAATACCTTTGACTTTGGTAAGAGATCCAAACCAGGGAAATGGCAACCTGGCTTTACAATAAAAATCATATATACTGCGTGTCTCTGACATCGACGATCTGACATTCTGGACCCCCTAGAAGTGGTAATTTTTTGTCAGTTTTTTCCTATTTTTTTTTTAAGTTTTTTAATTTAAATTGTATTTTGTGTAAAAAATGAATTACTTTTAAATTTAAAAATGTCATCGGGCTTGATAAGAATAACGATTTTATCTTAATCCGGATGATTTTTTAATTAACTAATTTTTATTTTTTATTATCATTGGGGTTGGTTAGAATAACGATTTTACACAGTTTAAAATTTAAAAAACGGAGTTTTTTTTTAAAAAAAAAAGCCGACGAATAATTCCACCACTGGGGGTCCAGAATCATGTACTAGATCCATGGTATTCGTTTGTGCGTGGATGTCAGAGACACCCCGTATATTTAAACATCGCCAACCTTTTATTGTGGTGGGAAATTATCAAAAAACTTCTATCGCTCTAGTTAGAACGAGAGAAGGTATCCGAATTTTACTGAATGTCCCACCAGAGTTCCTTTCGAACAAATCCGGTAGCCTTCGCAGTCATCAGTCAGAGCACTGCCGCTGTCCAGTCAGTGCCATTATAGGTACTGATAACTCTTTGAGGCGGACTTGGAGAGGGGTTTCAGTGCCGCACAATGGTCTTCCAGAGTTTATTACTGTTGTGCTGTATAAGCGAAAATTCGTAATATTTAAACCTAAAATCCTAAACTCTTATTGATATTGAGTTGAAAAAACGGGTTTTTTAAGGTGGGAAATCATCTTATGACTTCTCCCACTGTAGGGTTGAGTCCCGAGCGTGTCAGACTTTTACTAACTAAAATCACACAAGTGTTCCTTCAGTCCTCGTTTGCGTTCCAGGACCATGAGTTTATCTTTTTCAGAATCAATCCTATGACTCTAGCAGCCATCCATGGCCCTAGCACGCATAAAACTGGGTTGGCTTTCCTTTTTGTTATTATTGTCATTTGACAGTCGTTACAGGTAGTCAGACACCAGAAATTCTTACCTTCACTCCAGACCAATAAAAAGAAGACTTCGAGCATAGACCTTCAGTCAACATTTATGTTCTTCTTCTTAGTGTATCGATGACAAAACTAGTTAAATTCTTTACCTGGCCCAGAATTCGGCCACGGCAATGCTGTCCGCTGATGCTGTCATTAGGTCTAGAGAATGCAAACCGGTTAACTCGAAAACCGAAAAACCGATTTTTCGGCATATTTTTAATGATTAAAAAACCCGGGTTTTTTTTAAGGAACCGTTTTTTCGAGTTTTTTCATTACTTTCAAATGTCACTATTTTTTTAGCAAACATTGTTTTAAAACGCTGCTGAGGGTTGGTATCAGTCGTAGGTTTATTTATATATGTACCATAGTGATAGCTAGGTCCCTACCAGGTAACAAAGCACATGATGCAGGACGGAAGGTGGGACATGGTCTGCGGAGAGACGCCGCCCGCACAAACACTAAAGATCGGAACCGTTAATCGGAACTTAAACATTATGTTTAGGTAGACTATACAACTTCTGATCACTCGCATGGTGTGGTTGTTATTGTGCGGCTAGTAATTCAATAACTGTGTATTCGTGTTATCTGACAGTTATGGCCCAGTGGCTGACCGGCCTCATACATGATGCAGTACCCACAGACAATTAATGGCTGTTGCGGGATGTGGACTGACCGGCATCCTGCGTCGGATTGTAGCCTGCTTTTGTTTTCAATTTTGGACGCTGCGAGGGAATTCAGATGCAAAATGACTGCGTAAATTATGGAAAGGGTTGTTGTGGATTGGTATCTCAGAAATTGATGTTTTATTTATCGCATCATGGGTAGGTTTTGAACCCAAGACTAACTGTAGAAGTTGGTCTTTAAGAAAGTTTATTGTTTTTAAATGGCCATGGTTCATTTTTGTACCGTTGGTTACATTGTCATCACGTGTGGCGAATTGGTTTTTGTTATTTTGATTAACTTGTTAGCTACTGCAATGTACTGCTAGAGATTTGAGGTTGTTTTTTTTTGTTGTGGATTAGCACGGTTGTGCATTTAGTCAGTGTCAAGTTTAGTTTTTTTTTTTAATCTTTTATAAATTTAGAGACTTTTGGTCACAGTCGGACCATGCCAGCCCCATCGTAACCAAGTAACAAGTAAAACTACCTTGAATCTTATTAACTATTAGGGCTCTAAAACCTTACTCACTAATTTATAAACGGCGATAGCTTAAGTTTAGATAGTATTTAGTTCCTACAGTTACTTTGAGTTCCATTAGAATGCGGATCTGTGAGCAATATTGAGGAGAATAGTCAACCCTCTAGACAAGCTTCGTAAAGGTAGTTAATTCTGCAATAAAATTCTCAGCTGCATTTTACCAAGATCGCGCTTATTTCTATTGTCCAGCTGTGTAGACACTTGTGTTACAAAATTACACCAATTTTAAATCTTAATTTCTACTAGGAAACAATTTTGTTATAATTAAAACAAGCACTGCGAACTTCACTCGACGTTTCGAGTAATACCGTTGTATTAGCGTCATTTTAGACGTTATTGTACCTAGCAAAGAATACAACTACCTATTTCTCTCAATCTCTTTCCAAGAAATAATATCTGCAGAGCAATGCTCGATAAAACATTTAAAACTACCGTTCCACAGGAAAAAAATCCAAGATGATCTAAATAATATTTTGTTATTATAAGTTCCGAAAACACAATGTTTTTTTTTTTAATTAAAAATGTAGGCAATTTATCTCTATACTAAAAAATATTCTCTTTATTAGATTATTGGATAGCTCAGGCGTAGGACGACGCCACGGTCGACCTTGACGGTGCCAACCCTCCCCAGCGAGTTATAAAATAAAGATCAAACAAATCAATGTCATCGCGCGAGGCTCGTCCACTCATTATAATCTTCAATATTGACTTTTTCATTCAGATTGCATTTGCAAGCGATATGCCAACAATCCGGGAAATAATGGCTCATACGGAGATGATATGGTATATAATTTAAGTACAGTGAAACATAGCATTCGTAATTATTATTTTACCGCTAAAGATTAATCTATCTGCATAACAGTATTCATTAAAATTAGTGCAGCAGTTTACGCATGACAATGTGGATAACAAACAGACAACGATACTCGCACATTTACAATATTAATCATTATTAGGAACTCTACGGGTACAATATAAATATATACAAACCTTTCTAATTTATCGCTCTTTCAATTAATGAAAACCATTTCAAAATATGTGGCCTGGATTATGGAGGATTTACCCGGTAAACCTAATTAGGTACCATCGCAGTTTTATACTATGTAAATAACTACTAATATACTTCTAATATACTACAAATATAACTACTAATACTATGTAAATAAGCAAGGATAGGAACGTCAGCAATTAACGGTCGTAGGCATAGACACTAAGACCATTGACTTTTTATGAGGTCATAAATATAAAAATAAATGACTATTGCATAGCTCTATCATAACATACATCATCGAAGTTAGCTGATTTGGCTATCTTCACACTTTCTCCGTTGTAAGTAAGCGGAACAGAGACAAAAATTCAATAACAGCCAGCGATTATTAATTTCTATAGCATCTTTTAGGGAAACATTGGTACATAAAGGAACTTGGAATATGAAAAAAAAAAAAACAGTTCCCCTAAAGTTCCAATGACTCAACAAAATCTTGAAGACAGGAGTTTCTTTTTTGCATTTTCCGGTTTTGTTTAAAAGCTATTCATATTCAGAAGTATGTTCACCCTCAGGAACTCCTCCATTATCTACCAATAAAATAAAAATTAATTTTTTATACTAAAGATGCTGCTGCACTGCTCACAAGTGTGCCACACGCGCGTCGGTCTCCATATATTTTACATGGAAACTAGACTTGTAGAACTACACTTGATACACGCCACGCGACGCCACACGACGTCATTCTACGTAGGTACATATCAGGCGTGGTACTCGTGTGCGTTTTTCTAATGTAGTTTTAGCTTTAATCACGTCTTTGACTATGATTCATCGTCAAACACGTGCCCAAAAAGCCTAAAACACGTGCCTTACTTTATATAGGCCGATTTCACTGATCGACTTTTACTGCCGTCAATAAAATTGTTGTTTGACCAAAACAAACTTGAAATCAACATAATTTTCCCATAGCACTCTGACCTTTTGTCACACACACCTAAAATTAGTCCAATAGGTAACGATTATCTAATGTATAATAATATATTGTAAACTTTCTACTGTGGGAATGCACCATGGTACATGATAGCCATATACCATACCGGACGTTTAAACAATTTATTATAATGTATTCCTAAACTCATTCAAGAGGCTGTATGACATAACTTGCCTTTGCCATATCACCTATTCTTTTCATGTGACAGATGATGACAGTTTGTATTTAAATTTTTACTCTGTGGGAACTGGATGGACGTAACTTTTTTTTAATAAGATAAATGGATTGGATAAGCCGATTGATCCAATGGCCGGCGCGTGATGAATATGGATTGTTTATTGCAGATTAGCCCGCGTATATGTTTATAAATCATGATTAAGCTGTGATTCATGATAGCTGATGTTTGATATTTAGCTTAATATCTGCGTATATTCATTACTTAAACGAGCTTACAATAAAATAAAGTTTAGCAATATCATTTCATGTAATAGTGTATAATTTAGAGATTCTATGTAAAAAATATAATAAGTACATAAATAAAATAACAAATAATACAAATAGATATCAAAAATAATAATTACAATTGAGAAAAGAGAAGAAAAACTAAATTAATGCTCCTTCACCATTATTCTATTATGTCTTAGATAAGTATTCAAAAATGAAATGAAGTTAAAACTAAGCAAAAGAAAAGAAAATAAAAACACATTTTCCATCTGCCGTCAATATCAAAGGAATGCCTTAATACAAAAGGGAAATAAATCGAAACCATGCAGTTTATCAAACAAAAAAAAATAGTTCTACGCGATTTACCAAGCACTGACCCATCTCGCTACCCTTTGAAAGGGTTTAAAACCAATATCAATAAAACCTAGCATTCCCAAATAGTTTTGATTGCTTCCCGCTTTTTGGACATAAGCCAATCAATCGCGCAAGTGCTAAACCAGAGAGCTCAATATTCGTTTTTCGAATGTCAAACAAAAGCAAAGCAATCCATCAAAGTTGGGTCAAAGTTCGCGGGTTCGTAATTATTATGATGTTGGTATTACTTTTTGTTTATGTTTCCAAGTCAATTTGGTGGTTGGTTTTACAGATTATGTTATTAATAACCTTGAAAATGTCAGCCTTTACACGCGGGATCATTTTTTAGGGTTCCGTAACCAAAGGTTAAAATGGGTCCTTATTACTAGACTCAACTGTCCGTCCGTCCGCCTATCTGTCTGTCCGTCCGTCTGTCACCAGGGTGTATCTCATGAACCGTGATAGCCAAATATCACAGACGATGTACTATTTCTGTTGTCGCTTTAATAACAAAAATAAAATCCGAATAAAATAAATAACGGACGAAACGGAACCCTTCGTGCGCGATTCCTACTTGCAACGATTTTTCCTAACTATCGCTGTACAATCTTTTAAGCGTGGGGCATAATCAGAACTAAAAGCGCCATGAATAAAAATGTTTCTACTCTTGTATTTATCTATAGAAACCTTCCTAACAATGTCATTCAAGCTCGAAAACACTTCATTTAGAAATCTATGTATTCTTCGTTTCGTGATCCCTATGTCAACAGTGAAAAGGTTACATAGAGGTAAATGCGCTCTGTCGTCGACCGCATCATTACTTTCCATCATGTCAAGCGGTCAAACGCAAATCTATCAACAAAAAAAAATATATATATCTAGGGTCCTTTCGGAGAAGGTTAGTCATCAAACCACTCCGCCTGCTCCGTGTAGAGCGAAAGGGAGTGTCAGACTTTTACTGACCAAAACACACTTATATTCAGTTGCTCTTTGCATTCCAGCGCCACGGTCGGTAACTCTTTCGATCAATCCCTGTCCTTTATTTAAGAGCTAGATCTACAACTCCAAGCTAAATTGGTTTCAGAAGCTAAACACGACTCGTTACTGCCGTAAATCTGAACGGGTCATCAGTTAGAAGATTCCCCGCACATAAAGCACCGAGGTAGTTTTTCTTATTGAGTCGTTCTTACTGCCAGGTGCTATTTATGTGCCCTTTCAATTACCTACGAGATACCTTTCTGCTTTTCATTGTTTGTAACGTGCGTCTAGATTTTTTCGTTATTCCTGCAGAATTGATGTAAATAGTGCACGGCATGCGCGCAGCCTGTTGCTGGAACTTGGCCTGCGTACGGCCGTGCGCTTAAATTACAGTAGTTAGTATAGTATACATATTTAGTTTGTATTTTTTCATTCTTGAATTCCCAAGCAGTACTTACCATAAAACAGTGTATTCTGAAGCCTACTCCTTGGTAACAGCTGGGTCAATAGGTTCAAAAAATTCGTATAACTAATACTTTTACCAAATAAGAAATTTTAACATCATTGATCCATTCTAACGACTTTGATTTTTAGAAATATCTTTACACAAAAAAAATTAGTTGGTTAAGTGTTCTTCAGCATGTTCGAAAGAAAGAAAGAAAAAGTGTTTATTCACGTCAAACATGACGCATATCATATTCATATAATATTTAAAAAAAAAACAATATTTCACAAAGTGCCTTGCCCATTCCCTTGCACATCTGAACGGAGTTTAATACACACATACTCTATGCGAGCAACATGTGCTAAATGCACTCCGGTTAGATGTTTTTGAAGGCTGCTTTTCCACTCGCCTATCGAAAACATCGAGCATGGTTTAAAAGCTTATAACTTCATCTAACGCAATCCAACGTGATGTTTGACGAAAAGGCAACGCAAAAAAAGAGAGATAATACCTGAAAACTCTGTTGGCATTCAGTAATTCCGTGATTTACTCGAATATTTTACAAAACTTGTTCCAGGAAATATGTGTTTTTTTTTTAAACAATTAAAATTTTTTGAAAAAAATTGATATTATTTAGAATCTTGATAAAATTTGCTAGGTTTGTATAGTTGTTCTTTTTTGATTTTTTAAATTTTTGAGTAGGAAAATTATGAAGTGTTCATGCAAAATAGCAGATTTTCAGAGGTCTTAACTGGATTAGTTTTACACAAATTTATAAATTGTTTTCCATAGAAGCCTAGATAATGTCCACAAGATACTGTGTTTCCAAAATATTTGATGAAAAATGTGTAATAACGTCATAATCGCGTAAGAGCGGTTGTATGAAAAACAGTGAAAATACATGTCGAGATGCGTCCCCTTAAGTCTTTATATTCTTCTTAATGGTACCTACATACACTCTTGGTGAAGTGGTCGTGACCATAGGTTGTCTGGTAGGTTGGTTGCGGCTTTTGCAAGACTTTTCCATCTCTCTATTCGAGGCACTGCGTGTATATTCTTTATGGGAAAGCTTCGGAGACGTTTTAATGAGGTCTGTCCATCCGGTGGGCAATCAGCCGCGAGAACGTTGGCAGTATACTCTTCCTTGTACCCCTAAATGTAGAACTAAACTGTTTGCACGTGCGCTACACACGCCGATATGGGCGCGTCGGTCTCCATACATTTTGACGTGACAACGTCTTATAAATTGGTTTGCCGGGTGACACTTCAAGAAACTGCGTTACGCTCCGCTCACGTTATGCGCTCACAATGAGAGCGAGTGAGAGGCACGCGTCCCTTCCACTCGGGCATGGTTAGCCCGCCTAAGAGCGAGAGAGACAGACATAAAAAGTCGTTGTCACGTAAAACTTTCGCCCGTATACCGACTTTACAGGCAACCAATTTTTTTTATATGGAAACTAGACTTGTAGAGCTACACTTAATACACGCCACGCGACGTCGTTCTACATACAAATCAGGTGGTAAACGTGTGCGTCGATCTAATGTAGTTCTAGCTTAATCGTTCCAAAGATCTTCCGTAGCGGATAATAATTATGTCCAAACTCTAAAGATTCGCACGTGCATCGATTAAAGTCTTTGTTTGTTGCGAATCTCTTTCAGGATGGAAACGTTGCGGTGAGTGAGCCCACTTTATTTTCAGTAAACGCCTCTAACCCCACATCATCTCAAGGGAGTCAAAACAATGCTTTTATTGGGTCATCCGTATTTCAGTAGGTACCATACAGAAAATAAATAAAAAAAAACTTTTTAAAACAAGCTTTTAATTAAATGCGCTAAAAATAATAAAATAAAGTTTTCCATTAAAACTTTTACTATTACCTTATAACGTCATTACACAATTTATATTGGCTGTAACATTAGTTTATCTCTAAGTTAAAGTAAGAGAGCTGTAAATTTTGTGAATAAATAAGTAAATATGATATAAAAGCTTGTCGGAATTTATACATAAACGGCTATCATTCCATAACTTCGTGAGCTTCTTCTTGGCTTATCTTACCATGGCGCAGTGTCCTTTTTTTTCTTCACAACATGCAGAACCTACCAAATAAGTAGATACCTACTGCAAGTGATAGTGGATCTCGGGTACCTGGAAACTTTCGCAATTGGCTATTTCACGTATCGATCCACGTCCATCATTTTGGTTTTATCTTTGTGAGGATTTATACTCAGCACATTTCTTTCTAGTAATTCCTTTGCACTCTAGCCTATCTTGTCCTTTTCGGTGGATAAAAAACACTAGTTGCTGTATCTAGTCCGACCGGATACAGCTACTAGTCTTTTACATACACTGACTGGCTATCTGATCTCTACAAAGCAAAGGGCAACTGAAGGCCACAGATGTGATTTTAGTCAGTAAAAGTCTGATACGCCCATCCCACCCTAGAGCGAAAGAAGTCACTAGGTAAGCAATGACGCAATCGATAATGATGAATCGAGCCTATTTACTCTAGCCATGAAGACACCTAAATTATCAGACAGGAAGACCGATGCAGGCAAATTAATGGTTCCAGTCCTTAAATCCTGCCCTGCCTATCCCGTGTGTGATGTGTAGTATCTTTTTCGACAAACCAAGCCCAAGACATCGAGGTATTACTGCGACAAAGATCGATCTACACCAGCACATTGTGTCCTAGGCGTCCTTGTAACAATACCCTAACAACCGTGTGAGCACACGTCAACGAGATAGTTTTTGCTTCCATATTACTCCAACCAGCAAAAACTATGTGAACTGTCTCCATAGTATCGAAGTTTACGACACGATTGTTGAAGAAACTGTGCTGGAGTGAGTTGGGAATAGTTGGAAGTGTGTTTGAGGTTTATTTTATGGATAGTTGGTACAAGCTAAGTGTACCTACTGAGAACATAAATTCGGATTTTTTTGTAGCGTATCAGAAGTATCAGCGTGTTTTAACTCTTTACATTATACACCAAAAATACTTTCTATTTCAAAACCAAAACATTTTGGAAAGAATAGATAGACGGAGACATCTCCACCGCACTCTCAAAAAAATATTTGGTTATTTTTATGTATGGATTTTTTTGAGAGTAACATATCAGCATAATGTGAGTACTGTACAGTACTCACATTATGCTATGGACGGCACGGTTGGCGCAATGGTTGAGAAATTGACTGCTGCGCCGCGTGTCACGGGTTCAATTCCCTTTATGAAACCAATATTTGTGTGGCCTACAGATAGTTGTTCTGACTCTGAGTAGGTCTGAAAAAAGAAAAATATATATATATTATATTAAAATGGCAATTAAAACATTTGTGAAAAGCTAACAATAACAACTATAATAATCATAATCAGCCTTTTAATGTTCCCACTACTGGGACTCAGGCCTTCCTCTCTAGGAGATGGAATGGGTCGTAATCTACCACGCGGGCCCAGTGCGATTTGTGTATGTCACATGTCTTCAAATATTTAGGCTAGGACATACCAGTTTCCTCACGATGTTTTCCATCACCGTTTTGAGAGCAGTTTAATGAGCTTGGCTCTCGTAAGTCGGGTCCGTTACCATTAGGTCACTGCTGCATTCCAATAATACCTACACATAAACTGAATAATTTAAATAACAATGTAGAACAAAACAACTTTTGTGTTTGTAGTCGCAGAGCTACCATTTCTTCCCTTCACTTTTTTTTTTGCTTCGTTCATTAGTGTCGGTACATCTGACACGGCCATCTCTGGTTACTCAGGAACTATTGTCTCTCGGGAATTCATTCTGACAAATTCATCGTAAGAACACTCAGCTAAATTGAGTTTGAAAATAAAGAAACGCGATAAACATCACTGCGGCTAGCGCGAAACAATATTTTTACAATATGGTTTTACAAAGTTTTCAATTCAATCTAAATTTTCTGTAGTTTGCTTGTATAGTAGAATCGGTTGAAAATAATTTGAACTCTTTTTTCACAATAATCTTTTATTTGTTTTTTTATGCACCAGCCATGTTTTCTCTTCACCACCCTAGGTTGACTGGTCGAGAATGCCATAAAACAGTAACTTTCTGGAGCCTACTCCTCAGTAACGGTCAGGTTAATAGGTTTTAAAAAAATATGTTTAATAAAGATTCATGAACAACATTATCAACATTTGATTTTTTTCGTGCCATTAATACCTTCTCTCTAAAAAAAAATATTACATACAACAATTCACATTCTATACAGAAAACCTGACGTACGACGAGTATCCTCCCTTACGTTGTTGAAACGTCTGCGGTCAGGACTAAGCGTTTCGCCTCGTCGTTTAAAAACCGCGTAAATTGCAGGACTGAAAGTCCGATTACAATTTAGGTGTCTTCAAGGCTAGAGTGTATAGGCTCTTACTAAACCAGAGCGCCTTACTATCGCCAGTTGCATCACTGCTTACCATCAGGTGGGGATCGCAGTCAAGCACTAGTAATATCAATTTAAAAAAAATAAAAAGTGGTCAAGTCAAACAGACTGAACATAGCCTATGGTCTGAACGACTAAAGGTAATAACTAAAGAGGCAAAGGAAAGAGATTAATTAAGCAAGCTTTTACGAAATGACTGCAGTCGAGTATCTTAATTGGCTTGGAGTCTTTACAGCGTTTCTGAGCTGGTCGTCTTAAGATCGTTAATTTGTTCTGTCTACGGTACTATTTCATTGATTAAGATGCCTTTAAATACTATACTATGGACTTTTTTACATAGCAACCTAACCTAACCAGGATGACCGCAGGACGAATATATTATATCCATTTTTAAGATGAGAGAAAAGGATAGGTAAGTAGCTACATTGTATGAATCCAACAGCTGTCATCCGTACCATCCTATCCTGGTAACGGTATAGGTGTATTATTATAATACACTAGCTTTTGCCCGCAGCTTCGCCCGCGTGCATTAAATAGCCTATGTCACTCAGGAATAAAGCAGTTTTCTATTGGTGAAAAAAATATCTCAATCGGACCAGTGCTTTCAGACATTACCTCCTACCAACAAAAAAACAAACTTTACCTCTTTATTATATTAGTGTAAGAGATGATTTTTTGAGGTGGCAATCTATCGAATTACTTCATCCATTCTAGGGTGGTGCGAGATGGCGTGTCAGCTTTATAATAATAGGTACTGAATAAAACCCACCTAACTATATACGTTCATTGCTCTTTGCGTTCTAGGGCCTTTTATATTAGATTAGCACCTAAAGACTGTTTAGAACCAGTCTCAGTACTGGTTTTACCAAGATTTGTTAAGCCGCGTGCAGACATCGCAAGGCGTGCGCCGCGAATGGGTCATCAGGCATGCCTCAACCTGAGGCATACGACGGTAAATTTATGCATGCTCAAGCTGAGCACGCAAACCACCGCGCACAGTGTTCGTCAGTAGAAAACGCAAACCACACCTGTCTGTCCACACGGAGCGTACGGCTCGTACTGAGGCGGCGTTTGCAACGATCGTACGATACAAATGCTCACTATGAGCACTCTCGAACACTCATCCACACAGCCCGAGGCATGCGAGACGAACCAATCGCCACGCACGCCTCGCGATGTCTGTATGCGGCTTTAGACCTTATGAGTAGGTACCATGACTTTTGATCACCATCTGAATCCAGTTTATGTCGTCAAATGGATCGCGTTAGGAGTTAGTGGTAGGGCCGCTAGAATGTAGAAATGGGCTATGGATAGTTATTTAACCAGGGGGCCTAGTACTCCTTCCATCCTCCGTAACGTTGCACAAGTGCTTGTAAATAAATAAAAAATTAAATTAGTCAAATCGTATTTTAGACATAAAGAAGACGGTTAAAAGGGTTTGTTGTCATCAGAAGGTGTAAAAGTGAGTTTTAGTACAAATTGCTGTACATACTTAATTTATTTACTAAAACTACATGCAACATAAAAGTACAAACGCAGACTTAAGGCTCATAGTCCCTTCAACCATCTGGCCGAAATTAAATGGTCACAACTCTGGTACCCGTCTAGGCGACAGTACGACTATCTGTGCATTTGTTTGCGGCCAGCAGCGCCCGCTGACTTTTAAATCCATTTTCTTTGAAAAATATTGATTGATTTACATAATTATGCTATGTTCACTTTGAAGAATATTTAACCGCCAATTTTTATGTGTAAAAACGTTTCTAAAGATCCAAGCCGTTTCGATGGAGTAGGGAAAAGTTGCGAATGTTTAAGTATACATACGATGAAGTAATTCGATAGATTGCCACCTCAAAAAATCATCTCTTACACTAATATAATAAAGAGGTAAAGTTTGTTTTTTTGTTGGTAGGAGGTAATGTCTGAAAGCACTGGTCCGATTGAGATATTTTTTTCACCAATAGAAAACTGCTTTATTCCTGAGTGACATAGGCTATTTAATGCACGCGGGCGAAGCTGCAGGCAAAAGCTAGTGTATTATAATAATACACCTATACCGTTACCAGGATAGGATGGTACGGATGACAGCTGTTGGATTCATACAATGTAGCTACTTACCTATCCTTTTCTCTCATCTTAAAAATGCATATATTCGTCCTGCGGTCATCCTGGTTAGGTTAGGTTGCTATGTAAAAAAGACCATAGTAAGGCATCTTAATCAATGAAATAGTACCGTAGGCAAAACAAAAAACGATCTTAAGACTACCAGCTCAGAAACGCTGTAAAGACTCCAAGCCAATTAAGATACTCGACTGCAGTCATTTCGTAAAAGCTTGCTTAATTAATCTCTTTCCTTTGCCTCTTTAGTTATTACCTTTAGTTGTTCAGACCATAGGCTATGTTCAGTCTGTTCGACTTGACCACTTTTTTTTTTAGATTGATATTACTAGTGCTTGACTGCGATCCCACCTGATGGTAAGCAGTGATGCAATTGTCGATAGTAAGGCGCACTAGTTTAGTAAGAGCCTATTCACTCTAGCTTTGAAGACATCTAAATTGTAATCGGACTTTCAGTCCTGCCATTTACGCGGTTTTTAAACGACGAGGCGAAACGCTTAGTCCTGACCGCAGACGTTTCAACAACGTAAAGGAGGATACTCGTCGTACGTCAGGTTTTCCGATGGTAGAAATGCGATGGCGAAATCAGATCATGCAATTTCCACGCACACTCTCCAAAATGCATCTTGTAAAATATCGAAAGCTCGCTAACCTTTGTCTGAGCGTCTGGCTTTGTAGATTGGAATTAACCAAATCTGGATCACCAATTTTATTATTAACTTCTTTGCATGTCTTTATAACGAGAAAAAAAAACTGAAGAAAAATAGAACCTGTAATTCTGAAAGCTGTAACGTTCTAACTTTTCAGGGTCTTTTTAAAGTGACATTGTATTGATAGCGAGTCATGAAATTTCTTTGTTGACTTTTCAGCAACTGTTATCGCTGACTGGCGGATTCCTATGTTACTATCTACGCTAAAAAACAAATCGTTTCGTTTATCTATTGGAAAATAAATCGCATTTTTTTAACCATTTTAGCATTATTGTCTTTTTAATGAAACGTGTTTGGAGCACATCTGTTGGATTTTTTCAGTCTATAATAACAGCATGTAGGTAGAAACAGTTTTTGTGTAGATATTACTCGTATTTAGGTATATTAGAAAGAAACTTTATCTAAAGGCTCTAGTATATCATTTCATCGATTATATTCCGTAATCATAAGGACTTTTAATAAATTTAGGAGCAAAGCAAAGTCTATAGATAGGAAGTTTCTTCAAAACCTGTTCAACAGTTTAGATACGAATAGTATAAAAACCATCTCAACGGAGATTAGCCAAGTATGAACAACGAATGAACAGTACATTCTGTTAGGTATCATCCTTAAATCCTATTGGGGCTAGCCATGCCTCGTGCTACTAAAGAGACATGCCAGCCACAGCCACCCAGTCAGCCAGTCAACCCCATCATAGTGCACCAGTGTATGCGCCAACATAGGTGCACTTTCCATACCATTACTCTCATAAACCGTTGGAATAGCATTTCGGCACGACTGGGGAGAGTTAAGACGTAGGGACTTCGGCTGAAAACATAACACATACACAGACACCTTCACAATATTAATTTATAGCGTGGGTAAGGATATCATATCTCCAAAAGACTACGTAGGTTTTAACAGACTCATAGCCTAAAAAACATACCCCGTTCAGAAGCATCGCGTCGTTTGGAAACAAGTTTTTTTTATTAAAAGACTAAATTTTAACTTTTTTACGTTCCAGTATGCCTCACCATTTCATGGGCTGAAGCCCAGAATGGTCGAGGGCCGCAGCACCAGGACCACAACGGCCATGGGTGGGATATCCGGCTGGCAGTTCCAGGGGAACCCGGCAGTGACTATCCCACCCTGGGCGCGATACCCAGGACATCCTTCTCATGCGCCGGCAGAGAACCAGGTAATCCGGACAGAAGTGTTTACGTTTAAAGAATTCGTATTAACATATCCTGAGATTTTCAACACCAGCCAATCTGTAACCAGAGTCAGTGCTATTTCTAACAAAAGAACTTTTGATGGTGAACTAAAATGGTCTTCTGTAGTCACTAATATTGATATCTTTTTATTGTCATGATCACGGAATAAAACATAACCATTCTCAATTTCAGGATACTACGCAGACTTAGAAGCAAATTGTCAAGTATTTAGAGTCTGCACCGTTGGATCAACCTACGGCTTCCAATCCTTCCTCTGCCCAAATGGAACCTTGTTCAACCAAGCCGTCTTCGTGTGCGATTGGTGGATGAACGTCGATTGCCAGAACTCTCAACAGTTCTTCAATAACAACAACGAACAGTTTGAAAATCTTAGACTAGGGCCACAACTCATGAAAGACATAAAGAAAATGCTAACTCATCCGATGCTAAACCCCTATGATAAGAACGCAATGAAGAGTAATCTCATCGTTATGCAAGATTACAAGCCTCCATTCGGACAATTGTTTCCTAATGGAGCATTATTAGCAGGTCCAGAACGAGCCCCAAACAACGTTTATGTTCCAGCAAAACAAATACAACAAAATCTCATACAAGGCAATCCAAACGATTTCACTTATTCAGCATCGACACCTGATCCCAGATATGTGCCAGCACCGTTAACTGCTAACTTTTTACCGTTGCAAAGAGATGCAGAAGTTTTTCAAAGACAAAGACAAAACGGACAATACAACACTGGAAATAATATTCAGAACACTAGAGTGCAAACTACACAAATATCACAGACTGGAAACCTTATTTCTAATGGACATGCGGGCAGGTTTCAACAAAATGGAAACACAAATTTAGCTAATAACAATGGTTACTCACAAGCACAAGTACAAGCACCACGCCCAACACAAATCACAAATAATTTTCCACAGAGACAACCAAATATTGTAAACAACCCCCAAGCAAGCCATACACAGAACGCCCAAAGAGGACAAGTCAACAGACAACGTGCACAGTATACAGAACCTAGAAGGTTACCTCAAACAAACAATGAAGTTCAACTTGCAAAACTACAGAACAGTCAAAATAATAATCAAGGCAAACAACCGCACTCATACAGTACCCCTGCAACCAATACACAGCAATACCCAAACCATTTGAACAACCCAGCTGGTAAAGAACTAAAAGAAAATTTGGTAAGTGCAATAAGAGATATTCCTTCTACTGTTATAACAAAAACTTTAACTTATAGTAGGATTATACAAGAGCCCAAAGTTGGTAAACCAAAGTCGAGAATAACAGTAAAAACTTGGATTGTAAAGCCGACTAAATCTGCAAAACTAATAGCGGAACCTACTCCATACACTTATGCAAGACCTTCTGCACCTTCACCGCCGTCTCCATCACCTACAGAAAGACTTATAGAAGATAGCACACCTTATGTGTATGATGTGCCCACTACTTCTATTCAAACTGAAGATAAAGAGAAAATAATCTCACCGGAACTAGAATCCGAACAAGAATCCGAGGAACCATATGTTTATGACAGGCCAACCCCTTCTGCCAAGCAAGTACAAACAACTGAAATCCAAACTACACGTATCTTTATAGCCCCCACAACGTTGCCGACTCGTCCCAGTTTTTCAGGACGAATTACGAATTACCCGCAAACATCTCCACTCCCCACAAAAGCATCTCGCCTGTATCTAACTCCTTCCCCATTCACGTCAACTGCCCGATTCTATCTACCTCCATCAAGAAACCCAACTACCCTACCTCGACTTTATTTACCCCAAAATGTTCAACAACCAGTATATTATCAAAATGCTCAATTAAGAGCATTGCCAACTATTTCTACACCCACTCGTGTATCGTTTACTGAAAATCTGAATCAACCTTCATTTTCTGTAACGAAACCATCTCGTGTTAATACTAACCATCAGAATTTAACATTCACCGATATTTTAACCAAAGAAAAGCTCGATATCACTGTAAATGATATAGTAAAAGATACCGATGATATTTTGAAAACAGCGTCTCCACAGTATAGTAAATATCAAAATCACAAAGAATTCAAATCCCTTGATTATCCAGAAAATTACTTAACATCCAGGACGACAACCGATAGCGGTGAAACTTTAACATCTCAAGTTCCAATACAAACTCCTACAATGACTACAAAAAGTTCTAGAATTATAGCAACACCTGCAACCAACTTGGTACCGCCTAATGAAAATTTTATATACCAAAATAATAACCAGCTAGCGAATTTACCTTTCTTTAAAGAAACTGGCATACCAAACACTATAGAGCGCACAGTCTCCATCAAAATCACAATTCCAGAGAGAATCGCCGCATTTCTTTTTAAAAATCGAAGTGATTCTGAATTTGATAAACTAGAAATATTAAATACTGGAAGCAGCAACTATTTAGTTATGAGTAATAACTTTATACCCAAAAAAGATGTATTCAACTTTATTCCTATCGCTAAACTAATTGGAAATCAAAACTCAAATAATCTTTCTGATTCACAGGCGCTCGTGTATTCGTTTTTGACTGACTCTATCAACGTAGCGAGGGAATATAACCATATTGCACAACGAGATATAGAATCGTCTACAGCATCACCTGCACTATCACAATTTCAGAACCTGAACAATGAAAAACTGTCACAAATTACAAACCAAATATCACAGCTGACATCATCACAATACTCTAGTAACAATTTCAACAGTTTTGGCACTAACACAAATATTATTCCTACCAAAAGAACTAATGCTAATTTACTTAATCAATTTACAGATAATGCTAAATACACAGATGGATCAAATCAGGCACAACAAACACAAACAAACCGAATAACACCACCACAACAAACTCAAGGTAATTTTTACTCAGCACAATTCCAAGTACCCAGTACTCAGCAAAATCTTCTAAACAGTCAAAACCAACTATACAGCGGTCAATTATACCAATGGTCTGTTCCAGATGTTACTACTCAAATATATAACCGTCTCAGCCCTGCAAACCTCGTTAATCCCAGCAACATACAACAACAGACTACACAAATGTACAGCGTACAGCAAAACACAAATCAAAATAGTGCAGTTGACAATTTTAAGCAATCAAGTCCTCAATTTGAAGTAGTTAAAGCAGAAACTGTGGCTTTGAATCCAGCCAAGCTGCAACTCGAGCCGCCGAATGAAGGGGAACAATTTGCTAGTCAGGAGACTCTTAACAGTTTGCTTAATGGTGAAAATGGAATATCAGCACACCTAGAAGACAAAATCGTAGGCACTATACCACATCCATCAGAAGACAACAAGGTCCTCACATACAAAAAGGACCAATCGTACTACCTTTACACTAAGTTAGAAGACAACACTATTGAACAGAATTCAGCAACAAACCAGCGGACCAATACAAATACTCAACAAAGTGCAAAATTAGTACAGTCTCCTGATAGCAATATGCCAAAAAATTTAGTGTCCTTTCAACTTATCCCCTCAGTAAGTTACGAGTTAGAAGACGAGAAAGAACAACAAAAATTCCTTAGCGCTTTTCAAATTGACGAATTCGGTGCTCCTAGAGACATCACGAAGCCGCAGAATGGAGACAATCGAAACAATAATCAAGGGCAGCAGATTATGACGTCTAGCGTAGACTACTCTGTTGAACACCCAACAACTCCTAAACAAAATGAGCAGTACAGAATAAACCCGCTGTACTCTGGACCTTCTTCATATACCGCTCCACAATTATCAGTAGGCAGCTTAGGATCTAGACAGTCAGTACAAAATAACTTTAATTCTAGACTAGAAGATTTTGATAGTAATAATAATAATAATAATAACGGTTACCCCAAAGACAGGCCAGCTCGCCAATTTATGCCTACATTCAGGTACAACTGAAAAAAATATGAAAATGTTGAAGCGAACAGCGAAGTCGGTGTGTTGGTTGAAAAATAGTATTCTAATCGATGTAAATAAAAATATAGATGTAAGTAGATAAGTAGACAAACAAAGAACATAAAACAAAATATTTCGAGACTAGACTGCAACCAAAAACGAGATAGTTTTAATTATAATTAAGTTAGTATACCAAAATAAGTTAGGAAATAAAAAAAATACTTGAGAATGAATTTGAAATTACAAGGTACCTAATTCGTTGAGCAAGATGTGTAATTAAATAATAAAGGAAATATTAAACAAAAAAAGGAATTTTATTAACCATAGGTACCTATAGCACGAAAGGTTTTAGAGTTGTAACCACGTACCAGAAGACGAAGCGTTGGAAGGCCTCCCACTTATGGACCAATGACCTGGTGAGGGTCACGGGAATCCGATGGATGGACCGAGGACCGGTCATTATGGCGACACTTGAGGTTCATATGTTACGTAATAAAACAAAGACAAGTATTACTTAAATATTTGTTAGTTTTATTTATCCAGTAAATAAACGAATAATAACTGTTTATTTGTTAGAGTGGCTTTCCATATACACCCATCTTATTATATCATTGTCAATTCCCAAAATCAATGAAGCGAGGGACCCTATTGCCAAAATAATAGCGCGAGCACAGATATCGAGCGCGAGCGATTCGCCGCCGCGTCTGTGAATTTCAGTTCGATGGGTGTTTGTGTAAGTAGGTACAATTGCCGAAACGGATCTCGAGCGCTCGGCGTCAAAGTGGGGATCGCTTTGCGCATTCCATACATTGGCGAGCTAATCATCTTCGTTGTTAGATACATGCAGAAACGCAGGGAACGAATCAGGAGTGACGTCTATGACACGATGGCGCGGCGAGCCAATCACTGACACTCCCCGCCCCCGCGTCTCACTTCGCACCACTAGAGACCGAATATTTGACTTTTGCGAAACTTGAAGCCAGCGCTCAAGATCCGTTTCGGCAATTTGTTTCGGCCTCTCTAGGAGAGGGAAACGAAACGGATCTACTCTGTTTCGTTTCCCTCTCCTAGAGAGGAGGCTTGAGTCCTAACAGTAGGAACATTAAAAAAGGCTGGTGATGAATTGTAGAAGAAATTTGTCATCGCATGGCAATAACTACGAATTTTTAAAAATTGGCCTTCGAAGGAGCATGGCCTTTCACGGTCCACCCACCTTACTATTCAAAATCTTTGAAGATAGCCATAGTGACGCACAACCAGTTGAGGGTTTCTCAGGTAATGGGACAATATTTCTGCAGTGATCGATCGATGTCGAAAAGGTACACTTCTGGAAAAATATAAAACAGATTTTTGACAAATTACCAATTACTTTGATGAAGGTAGCCCCCAAGTAGTATTAGCCCAGAGCCCAACAATTTTACGATCCGCCCCTGCATGCAATGCGTAGCAGCAATCCCAGAAGATTTGCTATCATTTATTGAAATGTTCCTTGGCCTATCTCTGAAGTTTTTCATCAAATCTTGACCACATCTGAATTGAACCACCTGGCAGACAAATTCTACGAAACACAAAATCAATCGCCAAAAACGGTTTACATTTGACGAACAAGATACAAAATAAAATAAAAAATAAAAAGCATTTCAACGAATTGAGGACCTCCTCCCTTTTTAGAAGTTGGATAACAAAATAATAAGGTGTGTCCACACAGCAGTAGAAAAGCGAGAGCGTGTTTCAGAGGCATTGTCCCTGAACATATATTGTGAATGTTTTAGCTAAGGAGTTATGTTATAAACTATGAAGTTTAGCTTGGAGTCTCATAATCAGGCTTAACGACCTTAGTTTTTCTGTGAAAATAGTGTAAAAACCACTCCCGTGCCCGAAGGACGTTATGAAGAAAGTTAGGGATCGCTTTGAAGAGTATTAAAGCTGCGATAGGCGTCATTTGAATGAATTGTTATTTTCAAAAATTAATTTTCCCGTGTCTGTTAGTGCTTTCAGTTTCTATTTTTTTATTTATTAACGCATACCTTTAGTTATATATTATCCGTAAGTATCTATACATTAAATTAGTTCCGAGATAAATATTTTTTTCTTTAGTTAATTTTGCATCTCTATCAAAGAGTATAGTAATGTGTAACAACTTTTGTTCTATGGCTTTTTACTAAACATAATTCATTTACCAAAAACAAACCTTCATTTCGTTGTCATATCATATTTCAACTCTGTATTTTGCTATACCTACCTACGTCTGTATGACGCGACGCAAGCGCATCAAGAACCCCCGCCGTCCAATCCCCACTCCCCACGTCTATTTTAGGTACAATCGCTTGCTTCGTGTAGACTTAGTAATAGTTAAAACGTTCAATTTAAATATTTTTTCATTACTCATACTCTGAAAGTAGGTCTGAAGTTGCCTGAGATGCGGGCTGAAAGTGATACTTTTCATCCCTAGGGAGTTTTACTTTACAACTGACAGCTGTCAAATTATTAAAAAAAAACTAGTTCTATCTTCACATTTCTATTGAACCATGTTCCAATTTCCCATACAGCCAGTCAATCACAACGCGATATAAAATTGAAATAAGTTAAAGATAAGTATTAATTAATTCATTAAACCGAACGCCTGCGTTCGCGCACCTATTGTCTTTCTATTGTGTCTGTAATTTCCACGATTGAAAGGTTAAATAATATTATATTTTAAGTGATTTATTTGTTCAGCTATTTCTTTAAAATACTTTTTTTTAAAAGATTACAATTAATTTCAATTTTTTCATTAATGAGGCTGAATAGCTGGCCGGCCACAGAAAAAAAAAAACAAAAAGGCGGGAAAGTGAGAGGGATTCTGGCGGGAACTTCAAAAAAGAGCGCGCGGAAAAAAAATCTCTAATTCTTTTTTAATTAAAAACTTGCATTTTTTACTTAAAAACTTAATAAAATAACAGTGCTAGGTGTGCTATATAAATGGTGGGAAACGAGGGGGGTGGGGACAACCCACCTATCCCAAAACGTCTTCGGTCTGAGGCCGGAGACGGAGGAAAGAACATGGACTTGGATGGCGGCGGCGGTGAGCTTGATTTACCGTACATTAAACCAGATTACAAAAGACTATACCCGGAAAATGCTAATTACGTAGACTTCAAAGTCTTCATTGAAGCTACTAATAATAAGGATAGAATAGGCAATAAGAGCCCTATCTACCTCAGCCATATATTTTCTAGCGAAATAAAAGGTGTGACGGCTATACAGAGAATTAATGCAAATAAACTAGCAGTAATATTCAAACAATTTAATACGGCCAATAACTTTATTAATAACAGCGCTTTTCTTAATAAACATGGCTTGAAAGCATTTATTCCGGCTGCGCAAATAGAAAAAACAGGCATAATTAGATATGTACCAGCAAACATTTCCAACAAAGAACTTTACACTAAACTATCATCAATTTATGAAATAATAGCAGTAAGAAGATTTACAAAGAAAGTAGGACAAGAGCGGGTACCACTACAAACAGTTAGCATTACTTTTCTATCAAATATACTTCCAGACAATGTACAATATGATTAGTTTTCATACCGAGTTTTTGAATATGTCGCCCCATTACAGCAATGTTTCCGCTGCTTTAAATTTAACCACTCTGCTAGGATATGTAATGGCAAACAAAGATGTTCCATTTGTGGAGGTGAGCATTTATATAAAGAATGTGATAGACCAACAGAGATCTGCTGTTGCAACTGCAGCGGGCCTCATCTGGCAATATCTAGATTATGTCCAATTAAGATTAATAAAATTTTAGAAAAGAAAAATAAAATTACATATGCAAGTGCTGCATCAACAAAACAAAACGTGAATGAAAATACTCAATTTCCACCTCTACCACCTCCAAAAATGAAACCAATGGACACTGTAAATAAATTGGTAAATAAGTCTGTACATAAATCTGTAAATAAACCTATATCTGTAAATAATTCTGTACAAAGTGTAAATAAATCTAAAGATGTCCCTCCTAAGAGTGACATCAAATCCCAAATAGTTGCCAACAATGATGTACTTATGGCCCTGGTACAGACATTGGTGGAACTGGGAAATAAGGGAGATAATACGCCTACCACCGTAAATAGTATTAAAGAAATACTTCTTAAAAATCTAAAATAATGGATCCAAGACACACACTGTCTAAGCTTCGTATTGCTCAGTATAATATTCAAAGTGCTAATAGTAAAAAACCCTTATTGATTCAATTCTTACAAAAACAAAACATTGACATTTGCTTACTTAACGAAACATGGTTTAAAGACAATAGTTTTAGAATACCTGGCTATAATATTTATAATAAAAATTCTAATAATACTCATAATGGTGTAGCAATATTGATTAAACCATATTTAAAATACAAAGTTTTAAACACTAGATTTTATGAAGACATTCAAACTGTTGCTTTGTCCTTATCTACTGTACATGGTAGCTTGACTATTCTTTGTGTATACTGCCCTCCTAGTGGACATATACGGATCAATAGACTACGTAACATAATTAATGATCTTCCAAAGCCTATTTTTGTCAGTGGTGACTTTAATGCACACCACATTGCATTTGGATGCCTATCCACTAAGAGCAGAGGTCAAGATTTATTTAATATCATAGATGACTTGGATCTATGTATTTTAAATGACGGTAGGTTTACAACTGTTAACAACCCGAGACGAAATCCGTCTGCAATTGATGTTAGCTTTATTAGTGCTAATCTCGCATCAATATGCGAGTGGTCTGTGCATGACGACGCTATGGGCAGCTATCACTACCCAACAATAACAGAAATTTCACTACAAATAGATAAATATCATATTAATCCTCCTGTTGATAGGTTTATATATAAAAAAGCAGACTGGGAAAAGTATAAAACTATTTCCAAAACAATATTTAATGATTTAGTCCTAAAATTGTATGATCCTATTTCAACCTACAATGATTTTTGTTCTCGATTGAATACTTTAAAAGATATGACGATTCCTAAATTTAATAAACCAAATGATTTCAAAAGCAGACCTCCAGCTCCTTGGTGGAATGACATTTGTGAAAAAAGTGTAATTGCCTCTTACAATGCATTGAAACTTTATAGAAGGGAACCTACCATGGAGAACTATTTAGCATATAAAAGAAAAGATGCACTTAAAAAAAGAACCATATCGGAACAAAAAAGAATAGGTTGGGATAACATATGTAACACTTTTAATAGAACTACTCCTATAAGTAAGATTTGGAATCTTCTTAAAATGTTCAAAGGTATAAGAGTTGGCAATAAATCATATAAAGATGAGTTTATTTCTCAATTTCTAGATAAATTGTCCGACAATAGCAATTTCATTGACATTAATAGTTTTGGAAATATTTTCGAATTAAATAATGATAATCTAAATTCTAAATTTTTGATAGATCCTTTTACATGGTCCGAATTTAAAATGAGCTTGTTATCCCGGAAAGACACAACACCTGGTTTAGATGATTTCCCCTATAGTATTATCAAAAATTTAGATGAGTCTGCACAAAAAATATTTCTTAATATCCTTAATTTACTTTGGCATTGTAAATGTATTCCACAATCATGGAAAACACAATGTGTCATTCCGATTCTCAAACCAGATAAACCTTCAGAGCTTGCCGGCTCTTATAGACCAATATCACTGTCTTCATGTCTAGGTAAATTATTTGAAAACATGATTAAAAATCGTTTGGATTGGTATATAGAATCTAATGGCATCATTCCACATGTACAATATGGATTTCGTCGTGGGCGAAGTTGTGCAGACAGCTTCACTTCCTTAATTTCAGACCTGAAACATGCAAAGGAAAGAAAGTTACACACTGTTTGTGTATTTTTAGATGTTCAAGGTGCTTTTGACAGTCTAGATCCGGCTATACTTGCACAAGTTATGTCTAGGTTAGGTGTACCTGGTCAACTATGTAAATGGATATATAATTTTTTAAATAAAAGAACACTCTACGTAAGACACAATAATGCATTACATGGTCCAAAATGTGCATCTAAGGGTACAATGCAGGGTGCTACACTATCTCCTTTGCTATACAACATATACACAAGTGAGAATTGTAAATTTGTAAATAGTGATGTAGATATTTTGCAGTTTGCAGATGATATTGTTTTGTACAGTAGTAATTATAATGTAGAAATTGCAATTGAAAATATTAATAGAGCCTTGTCTCAACTATTTCATTATTATAATGATGTGCTACATTTATCAATTAATCCTTCAAAAAGCAGTGCGATGATATTTGGAAATGAAAACACAAACTTAAATGTAGTATACAATGGAGAATCTATAAAACTAGTAAATTCAAAGAAATTTTTAGGTATTGTCATAGATAAGAAATTAACTTTTGAGGAACATATTAAATACATATCAAAGAATGCTCTAAAAGGTATAAACGTAATTAAATGCCTTGCAGGCGTCTCATGGGGAGCAGACCCAAAAATATTATCAATTTTGTATAAAAGTATTGTTAGAAGCCATTTTGATTATAGTTCTCTAGTTTATATAAATAGTAGTCATGTAAATAAATTGGATCTATTACAGAACAGGGCTTTGAGAACAATTTCTGGTGCAATGTGCTCTACTCCCATAAGGGCTATGGAAGTGGAGACTAAAATTATGCCCCTAGCTTTGAGACGTATTTTACTTGCAAAGAGATTCTGTCTTAAATTAATTGCTGCTAATAATAGAAAAATAATAAATAAAATTGCACCTTCTGTAAATAGAACTCCTGGGCCTCTAACAACAGGAGAGGAACTCTTGAATGGCAAATCCCTTACATTATCCAAAATATTATTAGAAACAGAAGATAGTTTAACTGGTATTAGAAAACAGTGCCCATGGCCATGTTACTCCTTCTCTTACCAATGTATTTCACATCCTGTAAAGATATTGCAAAATCCCATAAATAATAATTTAGATATGTTGCAATTTTTGGAGGATAATCAGAATTATTATGTTATTTACACTGATGGCAGTAAGGGGAGTGATTATGTACATGCTGCTATATATGATCCACATGGAAAAGTTTCTCGAAGCTTTGTTCTGCATAATTTAAGTACTATATTCACTGCAGAGGCATATGCGGTTTATCAGGCATTATTACATATTCGCCAAATTAGCCATTGTAAATATTTTTTGATAGTATCGGATTCACTGAGTTTGATAAAAGCGTTAACTAACCTTACAGTTTCATTTAAGTCAAATTATATTCTGTATTTTATCAAGGAAATAGTTCATCAATTTTACCTTAAGCACATCAAAATTGCTTTCCTGTGGGTTCCTTCTCACCGGGGTATCTCTGGTAATGAAGCAGTTGATAAAATCGCATATGAAGGTAATAATGCTGTTGATGTTAGAAATGCAATGGACATTCCTATGACTGATTTCCTGCAATGTATCAATGAAAAAATATGTAAATTATGGTTAGAAATGTGGAAGAAAGACCAAGACATAAAAGGAAAGTGGTATGGCAATATTCAAGAAGCATTACCTGATAAACCGTGGTACAATAATTTAAAGGAAGCCAGCCGAGACTTTATCACTACGATAAATAGATTGCGCTTTGGCCATAATACTGCACCGTCACACCTTGCTAGACTTGGCATTATTGCAAGTAGCTCATGCCCCTATTGTGAATCCGAAGAAGGGACCGTTGAGCATCTTATTTTTGATTGTCAAAACTTTTTACTTGACAGATTAGTGTTGGCTAGTGAACTCAGTGATGTGAGCATTAAGTGTGATTATTCTGCCCGCCCGCCGCCAATTATACACCTTTTAAAAGACCAAAACACTTTCAAACCGCTCTATAAATATATTAAAAACACAATTAAATCTCTATAAAAAGTGATGTGATACATAGTGCAGTCTTTTGAAAAATAAAATAAGAATTGACTTAAAGGTCCAAGTGACCAGGTCATAAAAATACAAAAAAAAAAAAAAAAGCGGGAAAGTGACAATCAGTCGTTGGTTTTTTTCGAGTTTTGTTTACATTTCCATACAACAGAGATTTGTATTAACACGTTATGTTTATCAGATTAAAATAGTGATTTAACGCCTAATTTCTTAGGAGGAGAGGCTAAAGCAGTAGTGGAAAATCTTTTACCGCCTAAATCAGAAGAAAGATACCTAAGTACCTAAATTCATAGGTACAACTCAGGTTTTACAAACTTTTTATTTTATTTTTACTTTCCTTGTATTCGTAATGAAAAGCACAGTGCTTACCTCGGGATGAAAGTAACTAATTTAGTCCCTCGAATTAGCGACCTCGCTACGCTCCGGGACGAAATGAGTTACTTTCACCCCTAGTGTAACAATGTACTATTATTTTTGTATGAAAGTCTGATGAACTAAAATAGGCAACATTTTTAAAAGTCATTAGAACTAAAGTTGTTGTTTATGATGTTAGTAGCATAGACCTGAAAGATTGCTAGTGTTTTACAAATTTTAATAAGTAACCCTATAGAGGGGAAGTCTCTACAAACACTGACGAGACACTGACCTCTAAATAGTAGAGGTCAGTGTCGTGTCTACGAAAGTGATATTTTCCAAAATAGTAGAGGTCAGTGTATTTTCCTAATATACCTAGCTAGTACTTTTTTAACTTGAAGTTGATACTGGCTAAATGCAAAGTCAAAGTCAAAGTCAATGCTTACGTAGGTACTTCTCATTCTAAATGTAGGGGAAATAAATTATTTTGTTCACGCTACTCAATATTTGTTTCCTATAAAAGCAAATAGAAAACAAAATAACATTATAACATTATTACGATCGGTTTTAAAGTATTTTCTTTCTGAAACTAAACATCTTGTTTCCGAACGACTGAAGAAAATAGCGCGAAAATTTGAATCGCTGTCACTGTAAAAGAAAAGTTTTGTTGCTATGGCAGCCAGAAGTTGTTTCGATTTCTTGTTTTATTTACTTCTTGGATACCACTAATGCTTTTATCGATCGGTTCTTATTACACTTGGATAAATACTGTATATAATTTCTTAATTATATAGGAAATTAGTGTAAAAGTGAAATTGTTGAGGTCAATACACAAGTGATTCGCCAGAACCGTATTTGGAGTAAAACGTAAGTTGGTAATCTAGAGATGAAAACTTTATTTCCTTGCGTAGAGTTCAAATATTTAGTTGGCTTAAAATAAAAAGTTAACTAAAAAAAATTACAAATAACATAGGTATGTTTTTTTTTTAAATTAGGAATATATTCCTAACCCGAAGAGACAACCATGGCATCTGAATCGGAACGAGATCCACTTAAGTCGGCATCAGATGATACTCTCGAAGACCTAGATGTCTACATTGACCTGTACAACGACCCAAGAGTACAATGGTTCAAGGAACGCGTCCTAGCGTTCGTCGGGATGGATGATGATAGTCTCTTCTACAACATGCTGGAGGAAGGAGACGCTAAACAGCAATTCATAAGATATATAACTGGAACAATACAGCCCAATGAAATCAGCCTAGACAAGAGAATGATGTACGTGTCTAAGGTGATCGTTGACAAGCTCATTCATGAGGATAAGGAATTTACCGAATGGAGTAAGCAAGATTTAATTTTGATTTTTAAATATTTATTTAAATATTCTCATAATCGTTCTTTTACAGTTTTATTAGTTGTTATCATATTATATTTTACAATTGATATAATAAATAAGCTGGTAGAATAGAATAGAATAGAAATACTTTTATTCGGACTGGTCTAATATTACCGACTGGCTTTTACCCGCGGCTTTGCCTGCATACATAACATATAGCCTATGTTACTCAGGCATAAAGCAGCTTTCTATCGGTGAACAAATTTTCCCTATTGGACCAGTACTTGCAGAGATTACCTAATACAAACAGAAAAACAATCTTTACCTTTTTATATTAGTGTAGATAAGTGAATGTCTCCATCCTATTTTCCGTTCTTATTTATTACAGGAATCATACCACCTCCTCCACCACCACCACCAAAGCAAAAGAAAAAGAAAGGTAAAACAAAGTCACCGGAACCTCCTCCGGAGCCAGAACCAGAGGTAGACAGCAAAAAGAGCACTAAAAGTATGAAGAGCATGAAAAGTATTAAAAGTTTGAAAAGTATTAAAAGTATGAAAAGCAAACTAGGTATGTATATTCCAGTGTGCCTCATCATCATCATCAGCCTTTTTAATGTTCCTACTGCTGGGACTCAGGTCTCCTCTCTAGGAGAGGGAATGGGCCGTAATCCATTGTGGCCCAATGCGGGTTGGTGAATGTCACATGTCTTTGAAGTTTTTGGTTCTAGGACATGCCGGTTTCCTCAAGATGTTTTCTTTCACCGTTTTGAGATTAGTGGTGATGAAATAAATCACACAAAGTAATGCGCCAGTGTGCCTACTTATTAAGTAATGTGTAAATGTAAGTTTGTAAGAAAATTTTAATAACAAAAAGAGAGTGTCATACTTTTACTAAAATCCGGCCTGTGTACCTTCAGCTTTTTTTTATTGTTGATAGGTTCGCGCTTGACCGCTATCTCTACTACCTAGAATAAACCTATTCACTCTCGACTTAAAGATTCCCGGGTTGTAGCTATCAGAAACACAGACTCCGGCAAGGAATTCCACTCCCTAGCTGCACGCACAATGAATGTGTTCCCAAAATGTTTTGTGCGTGTAGATGGGATATCCAGTTGCTCTGTGTACCAGAACCACGGAATCAAACAACCCAGCAGTCCTATATTGTTAATATGATATCTCTCCCTGTTTCCTTAAGCTGTCAAAATATCAAACATAGGCTTGTTTAAATCTGTGTATGTAGTCAAAAATAAATAATATACTTTACAGATGCAGAGAAGCTTGCATCTACTGCCGGTAAGTAAATGTAATTTTGTTGTTGTTTTGTTTGGTTTTGTCCTTATTAAGTCTGCTTATGTACTTTGTGTTGCATGAAGATTAAATAAATATTTATTTAAGTATTCTTGTTGCACTGCACTGGCTGGTACAACTAGGACTGCTACACGCCAAATCTCTTATAGAAGGCTACTCACAAAAACGAACTGGCGAGCTTCTTGAGTTTAGCAGGAAAAACATCTGTGCGATAGCCAGCGCCTTAACCGGCCTCTGCAAACTAAACAGGCACCAATTCCACATGAAACTGAGTGACACTGATGTTTGCCGGTACTGTAATCAGGAGAGGGAGACGCCTAAGCACCTTTTGTGTGAATGCGGGCCCCTTATCCACAAACGCAGTGTCCATCTGGACCGACACATTATTCGCCCGGAGGAGATTAAAACTCTAAAAGCTAGGAGTATTCTAAATTTCTTGGAAGCCTCCGGGCTAAAAGAGTTACTCTAACAAGATGGCGAGTCACAATAGATCTTTTAGGTCGCAGTGACTACATCCCCTACACTATTGGTGATGCATAGCCTCTTATCTTCTAAATAATAATAATAATAATAAGTATTCCTGTTTTAATCAAGTACAAAATTGACAACTACACTTGAATTAATAAATTCGAGATAAATAATTTAACACCACTAACTCAAGTATCAACTTTAGCAATTTTAATTAATTTCTAAATAAACATTTTTAATTAAATGACCATAAATACATAGGTACAATGGAAGTTGAACTTTGTTATTCAGAGCAAAGAGTTTATTATTCTATAATCCAACAATCACTCATTGTAGACTCTGTTTTGATGTGTTTTGCAATTAAAAAGTTTACAGGAAATGTAATAAGGTTCAAAATTCAATAACAAACTATAGTTTGAACTAAAATTAGAACGGTTTTTAATGAAATGGTGTAATGTCTAGTATTTTTTCATGCACAGAGGATATAGAAACTGCAGCTGGGGCTTTAGAAGAGGAAGATGATGTGGAGGAACCTTCAGCTCATGGTGACGTTCGTCTTGTGGCTGAAGATACGTACTACTTTCCACCACGTAAGTCTGAAATAACATGATTATAATGTCAGTCTGCTGCTGGATACAGGCAGGGCCGGTTTATGCATGTCGGGGCCCCTAGGCAATGCACGTCTCGGGCCCCCCTACCCTCTTCTAACTTCTTAAAATATTTTATTTCTAACACAAATTTATTCATAATTACGTTGTTTTTAGGGTTCCGTAGTCAACTAAATAGTTTCACCAAATCTGTCTGTCTGTCTTTCCGTCCGTCCGAGGATAATCTCAGTGACTGTTAGCTAGAAAGCAGAAATTTGAAAATAAAAAATGTATCTCTAACTTTTGAACCATAAGTTTAGAAAATATGAAAAAATCTCAAAAATTATTTTGGACTTGACGGGTTGAACAGTTTTTGAAAAGTTTCTGAACTAAGTTTGTAATAGTATATATATAGTTAAATCATTTTTTTAACTTAGTTTATATATTTTATTGTTTTTCTATGTAGTTGTTTGATTCAATTTTATATTATGAAAATTGATATAAACAAAATTATCAGCAAAAGCCAATGAATATGCTCTGCACTCACACGTTGCTAATGAAAGATTGTGATAGATATTAAACTCCATCTATTAACAGCTTTTCGCATAATCCAATGCTAGGATTGATAGTTTTTTTATATATTTTTATTTAAATCATAAACAGTTTTCGTTGTTTAAAGTTAAATGGCATATCATCAAATTTTTTTACTGTCTATGAAAGACACCCCCGATTTCTGATTTAAGCATTTGAAGTTGAGTATTTCTCAAACTCTACTTTATCCTTAAAACCTATCAAAATTTGGCATTTAAGTAAGGTTTGAGACGTTCTTAACTCCAAATACTCAATTCAGAAACCCGCCGATAGTCTATTTTTTTCCTGAAGCACGGGGCCCTTGAACCTGGCGGGGCCCCTAGGCAGTTGCCTACATTGCCTAATGGATAAAACGGCCCTGGATACAGGTACCGGCACGAATCTTGAGCGCTCGACGTCAGAGTGGGAATCGTTTTGCGCATTCCATACAATGGCGAGCCAATCGTCGTCTTTGTTAGGTACATGCAGCAAGCACAAGGAACAAATCACGAGTAACGTCTATGACACGATGGCGCGGCGAGTCAATCACTGACACTCCCCGCCCCTACGTCTCACTTTCTACCAATAAAAAGACCGAATATTTGGCTTCTGCGCAACTTGAAGCCAGCGCTCAAGACCCGTGCCGGTGTCTATACTGGACATTGGCCTCCCCCAGTCCTGCGATTGAAGTTTTCCAAAGTATTCTATAAGGGGCAGAGATGTTTTATGATGTTTCTACAAGTCCGTGATAAGACCTGTCATACTGTATGGATCAGAATGTTGGGCTGTGAAAAAGACGGATGAAAAAAGATTGCATGTAGCGGAGATGAGAATGTTGAGATGGATGTGTGGTGTGACGAGATTGGATAAAGTGAGAAATGAGTATATTAGAGGAAGTTTGAAAGTGGCGCCAGTGACTGACAAGCTGAAGGGGAATCGTTTGTCTTGGTATGGTCATGAAAAGAGGTGGGATGAAATGCATGTTACCAAGAGAGTATACATGTGGATGGATGGAGAGGGAGAGGGAGGCCAAAGAAAGATATGAAAGAAAAGGAAGTTAGTGATAGCATGACGAGTGACAGGGTAGAATGGAAGAAAAAAACGTATTGCGCCGACCCCAAATAAGATGGGACAAGGGCAGGAAGAAGAAGAAGAATGTGGCCGTGAAACAGAATAGAGATTTTTAAACTTCTGCTTTTAATGTTTAAATAGGTAGGTAACTATTATCAACAATTAAAAGATTGAAAACATCAATAAATTATTGATTGCTAAATAAATAAAAAGTAACTTCACCCAAAATCATAAATAGAAAGATTTTCAAATCCGAAAATTAAGTTGGTAAGTAAATTATAGCTTTCAAATCGCCAAAAAAGCAAATGTGGAAGGGGAAACTGTCAGGTAACAGGAAAAGGATGCACAACCTACAATGCGACGTCATCGCCGTTAGGTTTCGCGTGTTTGTAGTTTTCACTACCCACCCACTCTTCCTTCAATTTGAAATGCTAATAGGCTAGTTGCCGTAAAAAATGTAATTATTCCATCTTTTAGATTATTCAAAAATAAGGGACACGTATTTTTTTATTTGTAAATTAAACCAAAAATGACAAAGATATAGCCCATTAAAGTTACGTGTAACGTCACGCCCTGCTACATTTTTTCGCACGGGGTGACGTCACACGTAACTTTAATGGGCTATATCTTTGTTATTTTTTGTTTAATCGAAAAAAGAAAAAATACGTGTCCAATATTTTTTTATAATCTAAAATACGGACTAAATAAAATGTAATTATTTTGACCCTGGACACTACCCTATTGCTGCTTCATTTTATAACGCGGGGTTGTGTGGATACGGTTTTTACGCGCGGTTGTGTGGATACGGTTTTTAGAATATGTATTTCTAGTGTTATTTGTTGTTTTGTACAAAAATAAACAGGCCAATTGACTGTAGGATGGTGAAAGCCGCACCAGAATCCACCAAGTAGGTAGTATAGTAAAACAGTTAATCGTACATCAGTTGTAACAATTTTACATTGATATGGCAGCGCCTTTATGTCGCAGCAGTAAGGGTTGTTTACGTAGTTTTAGGCTCGTATTACAGAACGTCACTCAAAACTCAAGCGTTACTTAAAACTAGTTTCAACCAATCAAATGGCTTGAATCTAGTTTTAAGTAAGTAATGCTTGAGTTTTGGGTGACGTTCTACGGGCCTCTAAGTGTTACTCAGATGTGCGCTTTATTAATGAAAATACAAAGAAAAATTACTTTGTTTTAAAACTTTAGAAAGAATTAAATAGTCAGTTTCATTGCATATGTTTTTGCTATTCTGTTAACCATTTAATTAACTTAATTCTATGTTTATTCGTACAAAGCTCAAAATATATTTTTGTAGCACCCGAGGATTTTGATCCAGAAGTCGACGGAACTTTGGAATTTTATACAATTATGGTAAGAATACCTGATGTCATTTACATAGTGCTTGAAGATGTAGATTTTTTGCTATTGGCATAGGTATTTAATTGGGGTGAGTCTACGCTAGGAAAGCCGAGCACTATCGAAGCGCGAACCATTTTCAAAATCGTGTAGTATGGACCGACTTAAAGGAGCAGAGCTCGAGCGACACTATACGAATTTGAGCTCGAGCAACACTTTACGAATCAGAGCTCGAGCGACACTAGTGTTATACGAATTTAAGGCCCCAGCGCCCGAAAAGTGCCATAAAACAGTGACTTTCTGAAGCCAACTCCTCGGTAATGGCCGGGTTAATAGGTTTGAAAAAAATATATGTTTATTATAGATTCATGAACAACAATATCAACATTTGATTTTTTCGTGCTATTAATACTTTTGTCTAAAAAAAAATATTTAGCAATTTCGCAACTTTTCCCTACTCCTTCAAAACGGCTTGGATCTTTAGAAACATTTTTACACATAAAAATTGGTGGTTAAATATTCTTCAAAGTGAACATTGCTTAAGTAAATCAATTAATATTTCGCAAAGAAAATGGGTTTAAAGCAGTTTCCGGGCGCTGCTGGCCGCAAATAAATGCACAGAATTGCGTACTGCCGCCTAGGCGGGTGCGAGAGGTGCGTCCACATAATTTCGGCCAGATGGTTCAAGGGACTATAAGCCTTAAGGCTCGTGCTCCGCTCGTGCTTGGCTCCTCTAGCATAAGTCCACCTTTAGGTACTTAAATAGTAGCTAGTCTTTGCTGACTTCATCATTGGTAGTCTTTGTGTAGGTAGTATTTTATTGTTCATAACTGTTTATCACGCCAAGGTATATTGCAGACCTTATATGCAAAAAATTCACAATGAGCTGCATGGTGCAGCTGCTCAATCACCTTTCGATAACTACCTTTGGTTCCTGTAAATATAAGGAACTATATAGCTGCCTTCCATGCCTTTTTTTTTTATGGTGGGAAAAAATCATGCATTGACATCCCTCGCTCTTGGGCGGAGCGGGAGATAGTGTCAGACTCTTACTGACTAAAAGACCCACCCCGTTCCTTCTTGCCTTCATACCGGAGCTCGAGCGCCCTTTCGGATAACCCTGGCCCCAGTAGGCTTCGACCCGGCTGGGTCCCTGCTGTTGCTGACAACTCCTTGAGGCGCGCGGGAACAGTGCGCGCCGTCGACGACTTGGGTTTGGTCCGGACAGTTACCGGACGGCCGGACAGTGAGCTACCCATTGCTCACCGTCCGCAAGCCCGCGCCTACGGTGGCCGGGAATCGGGATCAGAATCCCGGCGGCGGCGGCGCCGGCGGCGATAACGCCGTTGCCTGATGCGTTCGGCCTCCTCCTTTGCGAGCATTACTGCTTCGCAGAAGTCGGCGACCGCCTGCCACTCCTCCTCGCTCCGGACCATGGCCTCAACCAAGGCCCGGCGGCCTTCCATGCCTGCTACCGAGAAATTAGTACTTTTTAACACGCTTATATTAGCTTCACCTGTATGTTTGTAACCAACCCCTTTGAGCTCGATTTTGACCTATTTTGGGCGATCAGATTTTCTTCAAACTTTGCACACCCATCAAAGACTGATGACAATACAATAATTTTCATTCGTAGATGAAATTGACATTTTTGTTTTAACTGTTTCCTTAATATATTTTTTTATTTATTAACTGTTCTTGTTCTTATTGGAACGAAGTTCCTTATCGCGCGTTGTGAAAGGGGGCTAGACGGAAAAAATTCTCACGAAAAATTGTACCGACACTTTTACTGTCAAAATATAAATCCAAGATGGCGGCTGCAAGAAATTATCAACTTTTTCGTCATGGGTGTCGTTTTCATGGTTTTCGAGGGTGTTGAAACCGATGGTACTGTCAAAATATAAATCCAAGATGGCGGCTGCAAGAAATTATCAAATTTTTCGTCATGAGTGTCGTTTTCATGGTTTTCGAGGGTGTTGAAACCGATGGTACTGTCAAAATATAAATCCAAAATGGCGGCTGCAAGAAATTATCAAATTTTCCGTCATGGGTGTCGTTTTCATGGTTTTCGAGGGTGTTGAAACCGATGGTACTGTCAAAATATAAATCCAAGATGGCGGCTGCAAGAAATTATAAAATTTTTCGTCATGGGTGTCGTTTTCATGATTTTCGAGGGTGTTGAAACCGATGGTACTGTCAAAATGTAAATCCAATATGGCGGCTGCAAGAAATTATCAACTTTTTCGTCATGGGTGTCGTTTTCATGGTTTTCAAGGGTGTTGAAACCGATAGTATTGTCAAAATGTAAATCCAAGATGGCGGCTGCAAGAAATTATCAACTTTTTCGTCATGGGTGTCGTTTTTATGGTTTTCGAGGGCGTGGAAACCGATAGTACTGTCAAAATGTAAATCCAAGATGGCGGCTGCAAGAAATTATCAACTTTTTCGTCATGGGTGTCGTTTTCATGGTTTTCGAGGGTGTTGAAACCGATAGTACTGTCAAAATGTAAATCCAAGATGGCGGTTGCAAGAAATTGTCAACTTTTCCGTCATGGGTGTCGTTTTCATGGTTTTCGAGGGTGTTGAAACCGATAGTACTGTCAAAATGTAAATCCAAGATGGCGGCTGCAAGAAATTATTAACTTTTCCGTCATGGGTGTCGTTTTCATGGTTTTCGAGGGTGTTGAAACCGATAGTACTGTCAAAATATAAATCCAAGATGGCGGCTGCAAGAAATTATCAAATTTTTTGTCTTGGGTGTCGTTTTCATGGTTTTCAAGGGTGTTGAAACCGATAGTACTGTCAAAATGTAAATCCAAGATGGCGGCTGCAAGAAATTATTAACTTTTCCGTCATGGGTGTCGTTTTCATGGTTTTCGAGGGTGTTGAAACCGATAGTACTGTCAAAATATAAATCCAAGATGGCGGCTGCAAGAAATTATCAAATTTTTCGTCATGGGTGTCGTTTTCATGGTTTTCAAGGGTGTTGAAACCGATAGTACTGCCAAATGTAAATCCAAGATGGCGGCTGCAAGAAATTATCAACTTTTTCGTCATGGGTGTCGTTTTCATGGTTTTCGAGGGTGTTGAAACCGATGGTACTGTCAAAATGTAAATCCAAGATGGCGGCTGCAAGAAATTATCAACTTTTTCGTCATGTGTGTCGTTTTCGTGGTTTTCGAGGGTGTTGAAACCGATTGTACTGTCAAAATGTAAATCTAAGATGGCGGCTGCAATAAATTATCAACTTTTTCGATATGGGTGTCTTTTTCATGGTTTTCGAGGTTGTTGCACCCGATATTGCTGTCAAAATGTAAATCTAAGATGGCGGCTGTCAGAAATTATCAACTTTTTCGTCATGAGTGTCGTTTTCATGGTTTCGAAGATGTTGAAATAGTGCTGTCAAAATGTACATAAAATAGGATAGTATTTTTTAGTTATCTTGTATTGGCTAGACGGAAAAATTCTCACGAAAAGTTGTAACGATACTTTTTGCTATAGTAAGCTATTGTAAGCCGTGCGGCGTGCGCATGTTTCTCTGTCTGTCTCTCTCTCTCTCTCTTATAGTCAGCAAGCCAGAACGGAACTTCGTTCCATCCGGGTGTCCCTTGACACCTCAGCAGTTTTATTTTTTTTTTTTTTCGTGTGTGTACCACACACGAAAAAAAATAATAAATGGATACAAGAGTTGTATTATATTTATTTATAATATATTTATTCCTCTTCACACAGCGACCAGTCCCCCGAATAATCCAATACCCCAAGTTGACCGTTGTATTCGGCGAAATGACTCCTCACATAGCGAATCGCAACCGACGCTACTTGTACTTCCTGAGACAATCGCAGGAGGGTGTGCCGATCGAAGACGAGAAGTTCATTAAACTCAAGATGTCGGACTACTTCTTCACCGGGTTGCTCACTGGCAAAGTGCTGATGACTCTTGGACAGCATTTGAAAGAGGTAATATCACAATCAATTAATTCTACTTTACAAAATCCCCACAGCTAGGTTAGAGGCCTCTTCTCAGCGAGACGGAGAGGCCTATAATCTATCATAGGTACTTGTACTTCGTGAAACTGACGCAAGAACGGACACCACGCATCGGTGTCTGAAAATTTCATCAAGTTCAAAATGTCGAATTTCTTCCCCTCTTCACAACATTCTCACTGCTGGGATAGCTCTTCTAGGTAGGCTAGGATAGATCTTCGTAAGTTGGAGCAGCCTGTATAACCGGCCACGCTGGTCTAGTGCGGGTAAAAACAATCTGAGGTTCTTCTGCACGAGAGCGAGATGACTCCTCGTGTGTTCCCTTACGATAATTTTCCACTTTCAGGCGGGCAAATTTGCTGGTAGAAGTTAGTATTGGATAATTGTCATTAAATTGCGACTTACTCAGCTGCGGGAACCTATTACTAAGACTCCACTGCCCGTCCGTCTGTCATCAGGCTGTATCTCATAAACCGTGATAGATAGATAATTGAAATTTTCACAGATGATGTACCGTAATTCTGTTGCCGCTGTAACAACAAAGACTAAAAATAGAAGTAAATAAATATTTACGGGAGCTCCCATACAATAAACGTATTTTTTTTGCCGTTTTTAGCTACGGACGGTACGTAACCCTTGGTGCGCGAGTCTGACTCGCACAAGGGCCGGTTTTTGTTCATACTTGACTTGACTTCATCATTGGTTGAATTTTATCATGTTATTCTTTGAATTTTATCATGTTATTCTTTGAATTTTATCATGTTATTCTTTGAATTTTATCATGTACAGCATAGAACTTATTGTTTCAAAACTTGAGAAATATCTTAGATGATACCTATTAAATTCGTATGTACAACTAGGTACTTACCTGTCTTCTGTTGTTCTCAGGCTGTAATCCCGTTGTTCAAAAATCAGTTCCGTGAGGTCACAGTGACGCGAGAGGCGAGCAATGCGATGATATCAAGACAAGTATCCTTCGCCGGGAGTCATCATCAGATGGCAGATACTGGATCACAGGTAACTTTCGCACGCACAACTCATTTTTTAGGGTTCCGTAACTCAAAAGAAAAAAATGGAACCCTTATAGGATCGCTTTGTTGTCCTTCCGTCCGTCCGTCTGCCTCTTTACCAACCATTTATCTCGGAAAGGCGTGCAGGTATCGAGTTGAAATTAAAACCATAATATGCTCAATTCTGCGGTCCCTTGAAGCTGTGAAAAAATCAAACTTGTAAGTTAATGAGAAATAAATATATTGCCGTTAATGTCACAAAAAAACGTCTATTTCACTCAAGGGAATTAAAATTCATAGGGTACTTACCGTTGACCTAGAATCCTTAAATTTGGCATGAAACAAGGTCTTATAATAGCACAAATATAGGAAAAAATCTGAAAACTAAATTAGTGGTTACGTCAAAAATAAAAGTGTGAATCGGAAAAATCTTCGTAACTCAATTCGGAAATTGAACTGTTTTCATATGTAAGTTTGTACGGAACCCTCAGTGCGCGAGTCCGACTCGCACTTGCCCAGTTTTTTTTTTAATATTTTAATTTCATAAATATTAATTTTTGAAATTTTCAATGCGGCACTATCGTTTTTTTGTGGTGGGAATTCATCATCTAATGAATTCTGCTCTACGGTAAAATAAGAGGCGAGTCAGATTATTGACTAAAACCCAGCAGTGTCATTCAGTTGTCCTTTGCACTGTAGGGCAGCGGTCACTCTAACTGTCCCCGCACACGGCCCTCAAAAAAACGCTAGAAGCGGCCACAAAAAAAAGCTAGAAGCGGCCGCAAAAAACAGCTGAAGCGCGCGACACCTCTAGTGTCCGGTGAAGCTTGAAGAACATAGCCCTTAGCTTAGCTTTCACCAACCCGGGCTCCTGGAATGCATGGGAAAGAAGGAACATAGGAGTGGGGTTTAGTCAATAAACGTCTGATAAGCCTTCGCGCTCCGCCCTAGAGCGGGAGAAGTCATTGGATGAGTTCTCACCTAAAAAAAGGGTAGATACTGTCTCACTGGTATCATACTCGTAGAATGACAGATACCACAGACAACATTTAAAAAATCAAAATTTTTCGTATGACTCGGATGTGCTTTATTGATGGACCACATAAAAGATGTAAGGGACAACCCGCCGCAAACTTCAAAGGCTTGCTCAGTAGACGAAACTGAACAACTTTTCACAAGATTTTTTTTCAGGAAACGAAAAAAAAAATCAGCCTCACCATACATAAATAAAATTATAAACTTGATTGGACAATTTGTATGGAAAAGCCGATTTTTATTTCGTTTCCTGAAAAAAAAAATTGTGGAAGGTTGTTCAGTTTTGTCTACTGAGCAAGCCCTTAAAGTTTGCGGAGGGCTGTCCCTTACACCTTGTATACCTAGTACCACACATACATATGTACCGTAGTGCTCAACGTTCTCTCATAAAGATCATAGATGGTAGCCTTAAGAATATTTTGACACCTGTTTTACATAAAGCGCTTTTGACAAATGGGTCGAAAAAACGTCAAAAAATCTTTGTATATACCTAGCAAAATATTTGCGTCCACTCAATTACTCAAGTTATATTTATGTTGATTGTTATGACATAAATATACGAGTGTTAAAAACCTCCGTAACTCCTTGAAGGGTTATTTAAGGCCCATTGTAGCGGTTCTGTATGTTTACTGGTTTTGTTTTTAAATTTTGATTGTTTTGTTCAGGTGAACTATCTTAGACCTTCAGACTACAGAAGAATGTCAAACATAGCTCGAGGAGAAAATGCTGAAAGAAGGTCAGTTGCCAGTTCTTATTGCATTGGTGAATTTGGGTGTCAACAAGGGTACAGTGAATATACCCTAAGGGTGAGTTGCACCATTTAACTTTAACGATAACCAAACCATAACCAGCCGTGAAACGGCCTCCTATTGGTCAATTCGACGATTTGACAACTGTTAACGGCTTTGTTATCGTTATAGTTAAATGGTGCAACTCACCCTTAATAACCTGGTGCGCCTCACCATCAACGATTGCATCACTGCTTGCCATCGGGTGGAGTCGCTATTAAACAATAGTTTATAGTCTGTCTAATAAGTTAACCGACTTGGGAATTTTGTATAATATTTAAAAAATACTTATATTCGATATTTTTATAAGGTTCTTCTATTAGTAAACAATGATCAAGATGTCTTAATAAACCTTGATTATTGAACCAGCGTTGACTACATCAGATTTCATTTTACCCTAATAATTACCCAAGTCGGTTGACTTATTAGACAGACTCTATATATCTGTATGATCTCTTGCTATACCACACACTACTTTTAGATGATGTGGGCGGAATAGACTAAAAGATGGTAAAATTAGTTAAACTACTGAATTATTCCAAAAGTTAAATGTAAAATGAGCTAATGAACTGACGCGTGTGTAATGAGTGATACATAGCCCTTGTTGATCGCCCGACTTGATGGCTGGGAGGCGTAAATGCTGACTTGCAGTATGTGCGGTTCCGCCGTACAATATCAATTTAAAATAAAATCGATGGCTTGGTTGGCGCAATGGCAAAGAGATTAGCTGCTACGCTGCGCGACACGAGTTCGGTTCCCGTAAGGAACAAATATTTGTATGGCCCACAGATAGATGTTTCGAGTCTTGTATATGTGAGCTTACATGTTTGTGATCGCGCGCATGATACAGCAGTCACTCCTGGTGTGGGAGCTATGTTTACTTTAAAAAAACTAATCTAGCGTCATGTAAAAACCTATGTTCTAGTAAATAAACTGATTACCTATTAAAATAATGTTAAAACATATTTGTTTTAGAATCAAGAACATGCACTCTTCTCCAGACGAAGCACGTTCATTCTTTGAGGGCTCAAAATCAAAAGACTCGGTAATTAATTTGCTGTTTACTTTACATCTTTATACAGGTTGTAACGGAAAGGTGTGTTTGTATTTTAAAAGTCTTTCTAACCATCAAAATGTTTTTTTTTTTCACTTCACATGTGCATCTCATTGTTCGTGGTGACATTTAACCCTTTTGACATTTAACGTCGGGTAAATCCAACACTCTAGCGTTTATTGCGCCAGGATCGCACATCCACGACCAAATACTCCATCTCATCCGGTCTTTTGCCACCTATGGGGATTTAAGAGCTAAACGAGATGGAGTATCTACCCAGCCACAAACAGACGACCCTGGCAAAATAGGACGCGAAAACACTCGTTGAACCGATCCTACGCAGGCGGCTAAAGGGTTAAACCAAATATAGTCTGTCTAGTAAGTTAAACAACTTGGAATTTTTTTAAGGAAATTAAAAATCTAATTGTTGGCAACCGGAATTTTAGTTGTCATTCACTTGTTTTTTGAGATGATGATAGTTCTACAACAGATCTTGATCGTAGTATGGCTAGTGATGATGAATCAGTAAGTGGAATAGAATATTTAGAATCAGATTTCTCGTACGGTTCCAGATTTATTTTATTACTTATGACACTATTATGTCTTTGCAAATGTATCCTACTTTTGTAATAGGAATATCATTAAAGAGACTGAAATAGGTATATTTTAAACGAAAAGCCTTATCATTTTTTTAATTTTAAAAAGTCCCCTAATAGTATTAAATCATTTAAAAAAATACTTAAATTGGACTTTTTATAATGTTCCATTATTAAACAATGACCAAGATCTCATAATCAACCTTAATTTCTGAACCAGTGTTGACTACATCAGTATTCATTTTACCCTAAAAATTACCCAAGTCGTTTAACTTATTAGACAGACTATAGCAGCAGTGTTTTGGTGTGTGTTAACATTGTTTTTATAACATGTTCGTAGGACAAGCCGCTTTCGACCGCTGTTTTCGGCGAAGGTGTAGAGCAAATTTCTTCGGCAGATGAAGTTATAACAGACATAAAAAATCTAGTCGGAATCGTGAATTGGTTTGTAAATAACTAATATCTGAAAGATTAAAGTTTGTATACAGGTATGTATGTTTAGATGTATGCGGGATATTTAAAAATCCCTAGGTTGTAACTATCAGAAAACAGATTCTGACTGAGAATTCTACTTCGTAGCCAACTGGAACTGTTTTGCCGCAAAGTAATGTTTCAAAATTAAATTGAAAGTAGAAATTTGTCCCAAGGGAACGTACCTACTCTTGGGATAAAAGGCATATTCTATATGCTATTCCAGGATATAGTCTATCTATGTACCAAATCTGTTTAACCGTTAGAGCGTGAAGAAGTAACAAACATACATATACACTCACAAATTGTCGCCTTTATATAGGTACCGGCACGAATCTTGAGCGCTCGGCGTCAGAGTGGGGATCGCTTTGCGCATTCCATACATTGGCGAGTCAATCGTCGTCGTTGTTAGATACATGCAGCAAGCGCAGGGAACAAATCGCGAGTGACGTCTCCAGGGCGAGCCAATCGCTAGCACTCCCCGCCCCCGCGTCTCACTTCGTACCACTAAAGAAACCGAATATATGACTTCTACGCAACTTGAAGCCGGCGCTCAAAATCCGTGCCGGTATCTATAATATTAGTGTGATTACTTCTTCTTTGCGTATCATGACAAAACTAGATAAATTCTTTGCCCGGCCCAGTATTCGGCCACGTATGATTACTAAAAAAATATTTCTTTTAGGACCATACAACACATAGAAGGTGAGATCCAGCTCCCGATGCCGAACATACCGATGTTGACCGAAGAGCGGACGCACACTGTGGAGATCCTTGACCAGGAGCTGATATCGCAACTGGAGGAGGCCGTCACGATGTGGCAGCACCATATTGATAGCACAATCTCCGCCTGCTTGGGCAAGGTAAGATTTGAACTGCTTAATAGTAAGATGGTGGATAATTGAATAGTAAGATAGTAAGATGGTGGACTTTTTAGTTTATGCGAAACCTGAATATAGTTTATTCAGAATCAGTAACTAAATGGATTCCAATAGTTTTTACATCATGTTATATTTTTTTCCCAAAAATATCCAAAAAGATCACATTGGACACCACCGACACTAAGTACAACACAGGTCACGGCAGCTCATAGCGGGCATTGGGCGCCAGCAAACAGCTGGGTGCAAGTGCTAAACAACCCCTCAGTCATCTAGATGGCCCGGTGAGTATGTATTTTTGCTGATGACAAGCTTATTCCGTACTAACGAATTCCGTACCAACGAATCTATACTCCGAGAACTCGGCATCAAGCAGCGTATCATCTTTGGTACAGTCTCGTATCCTCACCTTTTTTGGTCATGTGTGCCGCCGAGGGGAGGTGGCTATTGAGCGGCTTGTGGTCCAGGGAAAGGTTGAGGGTACCAGGCCACGTGGAAGATCGCCTATGAGGTGGACTGACCAGATAAAAGCTGCAGTGAATGGGTCATCATCACTACACGAATGTAAGAAGAAGGCGGCCATCAGAGAGGAGTGGCGACGTGTTGTGAAGCCACCAACACCTGAAGTGATGACCACGACCACTCTGTCAAGAGTGAGACCGACAGAGAAGAAGAAGAACAAGCTTATAACTTTGTGATTTTTCATGATACAGTTATAAAATGTTGTACATAGAGTCTTTACATAAACATACTAGATACTTGTTTCGGGTTTTGCATATTATAGTAAAGCTAATGTTGTATATTATGATTTTTTTTTTTTTTGTTAGAAGTTCAACAAATGAATTTAGGGTTTAGCAAGAGGGCGCGTCAGATTTTACTGAAGAAACCCATGTGTGTCCTTCAATTGCCCTTTGCATCTCAGAGCTATGGTATCTCTTTCAAACGTTCCCCAGTACCTATTAAGATAGTAATCGGCATTGTATACTCGAACGGGCTACCTTAATGATTATAATTTTGTGGTAATAAATATAACTAAGTCAGTTAAAGTGTGTTACTGTTGTTAGTTTTAACTACTAGCATTTAAATTAAAACTAAACAACGTAATAAAGCTTTATCTTCTTGGGAACGTTCAAAATAGCATAGCGACACCTATGCCCCTTCTTGGGAACTTCATAGCCAGGCAGCAAGCAAAAAGGTTTTAATATAATGAATAGAGCACAGATGGCGCTACAATACTACATACTACAAATTTAATCAACCTGTTCTTTTCGTGGCCCGTTCGTGCATTATCACCCGTCTGGTTTGAAAATTTTTAATTTATTTATACCTACATTCAGATATTATTTTTCTAAGCCAAGGACATTATGACGCCCTTGGAGTCTGTCTCAATTTGCCATGGCCTTTTATTTTGGTGGGTAATCATCAAATAACTACACCTGTTCTGGGTGGCGCGAGAGGGTCTGGGTGGCGTGTTATACTTCTACTGACTAAAACCTACCTGTGTTCCTCTAATTACCCATTGAGTTCCAGGGCCGCGGAAACTCTTTCGAACCTGTAGCCCAGGGACGTAAATGTATATTTGTCCCGTAATTAGCCTTTTATACGCCCGGTGCGAGTATTTATAACTGTGCCCCCGCGCGCCTGGGCGCCGCTAGCACCCCCTTAGTTACGGCACTGTTGTCTATTCTCTATCAATACACTCATTTATTTTGAATTGATCGACAGACTCGTGATGGTGACGGTCCAGTGGCCGAGTACAAGTACTGGCGCGAGCGCGACGCAGAGATATCGTTGTTGGTCGAACAGCTGAAGCAACCAATGGTGGTCAAGATACTGAGCCTGCTCAAGAAAGTCAAATCTCCATTCCTTGAGGTATTATTTATTTATTTATTTATTTATTAACTCTTCTTGCACAAAAAACTGTACAAAGGCGGACTTAATGCCTTAGGCATTATCTACCAGTCGACCTTAGGGTGGTGCAGAGACATAACATGGTAGGTGCAACTTCAAGGCAAACAAAAAAAAAAGAAAATTAAAATCAACATAAATACAAAAATATATAAATAAATACTTATATAAATACATACAAATAAACAAAATTATTATGAGAAATGAATATAACAAATCACTGCTGTGATGATTCTGCCAACTTCTTGCGAATGTGTTCACGAGCCTTTACCTTAAAGGAGAACCGGTTGGATGCCATCCTGATGTTCAACGAGAGCGCATTCCAAAGAAAGGTCGCTTGGACAAAGAAAGAGGATCGGATAAACCCAGAGCGGTGTGAGGGACATCGTAGAAGACGATTATTCGTTGATCGGAGATTTTTACTATGGGCAGAGCAAATGAATTGAATTTGAGAAGTCAGATAAGAAGGAGAAGAAGGTTTGTCTAGAAAAGAAAACAGGGTAGTCAAGGCCCTTAGTGCTCTACGCTGACGAATAGGTAGCCATTTCAAAAGCGAACGATGTTCAGATACATGGTCATACTTACGGAGGTTGAAGACAAATCGAATGCAGTTATTCAGAAGGCGGTCAAGTTTATTGAGGAGATCTGCATTCAGGTCATAGTAGCACACATCACCATAGTCAATAATGGGAAAAATTAGGGACTGTACAAGCAATACCTTTATGTGAGCTGGAAGAAGATTTTTAAGAAAAATCAGCTTGGAGAATTTACGTGAAGTAAGTAGTCATAGTCATAGTCATTTATTCATTAACAATAAATTGTATCTGAAATTACAAACAGTTAAATATTACAACAACACACAATTAATATAACATTGTATTTAGCTCAAAGATCATCAATAGTATATAGACACTTGTTCAATAAGAATCTTTTGAGCTTTATTTTAAAAGAGCTAGAGTATATAGCACTCTTCAAATCTAAAGGCAGTTTATTAAACAAAATAACCGATTGATATCTGGGACAGTGCTTCACAATATTTAAATTAGGCTGTATCTTGTAAAGTTTCATATCTTGCCTACGCGTGCCTTCTCTAATCTCTCGTTCTTCTGCAGTCTCATATTCGTTTATATATTTCGCCATGTTACTTAGAAGCACGAGTACATAAATACTCGGTACTGTAAGTATTTCTAGGTTAGTGAAGTATTCACGGCAACTCTCTCTTTGCGGAATACGAACTAAAGTGCGAATTGCTCGTTTTTGTAAAACAAAAGCCCTTTTGATGTTATACGCGTAACTATTGCCCCAAAACATTATGCTATACCTAATTTTTGATTCTACCAACGCAAAATATACCATTATTAATTGTTCAATACCAATTTCTGTTCTTAGAGCTCTTAAAGCGTAACATGCCGAACAAATTGATGCGTTTATCGCATTTAATTCAGTTTTCCAATTTAGCAGTTCATCTATGTGGATTCCTAAAAATGTAACTTCCTTCACGAGAACAATTTTGTCATCATTTAAAACAACATCTAAATTGTCCTTATTACGGGCTGTGGTTCTAAATAATAGTACATTGGTCTTTGCAGTATTAATTAATAAATTGTTCTTAGTGAACCATGCGTGAAATGCTTGTAATGCGTCATTTACCATTTGTTTTAGTTTATTCATGTCTTTAGCCGCTATTATGGCATTTGTGTCATCTGCAAAAATTACTATATCAATGTCAGGTAAAATAGTATTCATGTAATTGATTAAGTCATTAATAAACAATATAAATAAAATTGGTCCTAATATCGATCCTTGCGGAACACCCGTAGTCATGTTTACTGTCCGTGATTTGTAAACTTTTTTGTAGCCATTTTGTATTTTGTCAATTTCTACGTACATTTTTCTGTTTTTCAGATATGATGAGAATAGTTTCAAGGCCTTACCTCTAATCCCATAATACATCATTTTTTTAAGAAGCAATTCGTGGTCTATAGTGTCAAATGCAGAACTTAAGTCAAGGAAAATCCCTGCTACTCTCATTTTATTATTTAATTTTTCTATTACATCGTCAAGTAAGGTATATATGGCGTCTGAAGTACCATGTCCTTTTTGGTAACCGAACTGTCTTTTGTTCAGTATTTTATTCGCACGCAAGTGTGAAAGAAGTTGATTTTTAATAATTTGTTAAAGTGATGTTTTTATGTACCTTGATTGTCTGATACTTGAAAATTGGCCGTCTAAGCAAGCTAGCAGATAGGCATGCGTTCTTAGTACATACTAGCAGTACTCAATCGGCCACATTTCCTTCGTCAGAAAATACGTGACGTCTGGTGGCCTTGAGATCTTACTCTATCAGTGGTTTCAATAACCACAGGCAAACCTGTCAGATGTACCCTAGCGTGTATGCTACCTTAAGGACCGTTCCCGTACCGTTTGTGTTCATACTGAAGTGAAAATGGTGGGCGCATTGCGCTCGATGAGGAAGCGGCTTCGCCTACGAGCCAGCGTCAGGGTAAAACAACAAAAATGTACCCTGAGCTGTGAGACACATGTACTGTGAGGCGCGTGTACTGTAAGGCGCGTGTACTGTGAGGCGCATGTGCTCTGGCCAACTAATCGCACCCTCCCTTGTCACCGCGCTTTCATTGTCGGATGAGGCCTTCAGAATTCTTTTTGTTTCCAGAACTTCAACAAATACAAAGAAGGACTAGTAGAGCAATACAACATGGCGAGTGACAATCTGAAGTTCCTCTCCACTTTGATGCGTTTCTTTACTGTAAGTATATAACTTGAAAGTAAAAATAACGTAAAGATTTTGATTTACTTCATTAGGCTTGGATGCAAAAATTATCTTCTATAGGTACATATAAATATAATAAATCTGTAGAAGTTTTTAGTTGTGCGCGCATCACGTAAAATGTACGAAATCGATGTAGATAACTTTTTTAGATTAAAATTTGTGTACCTTGACATATTACTTAGGCTGTTGACTAGATCGAAAGATTATATTGACTGTTAGGCGGTACAAAGTTCGCCAGGTCAGCTAGTTTGAAATATATATCAATCAAAATATCGGTTAAAGATTTATTATTTTTAATCGATACAATCTACCAGCTCGTCAGGTCGCTGATGTTAGTAGGTAATTTTTTTTTTTTAATTGAACACAATTCAAAGACTACTGAATTCTTCTTCAATAAAACTAGTAACTTGTTTTTTTAAGCTATTGCATAGCTTCTATCGCGGGCCTTGAACGTGGAGACCGAATCCAGAAATTCCGTAACGAAAATAACCTAACACCCCCCACTCATTTGTATTTTGAGCGTGGTGACCGATAAGAAAACAAATGAGTGAACAATCAATCAAAATTCAATTCAATGTGTGAAAGTGTAACTTCAATTAATTTCAAAGAAAAAAAAACAAAGGAAAAAAAATACTGCATAAATAAAATAAATAAATAATTATAATTGAATAAGTTGATAAAAATGCTATGCAATAGCTTTACCGCGGCAGTCCCCGAGTGCCACACGTCTTTTTTTTATATTACTGGAAACAAGTACGTACGCTGGACGCAATCGGTTAAACTGCAACTAAACAGTTTTGTTAGGTTACTTGTTTGTGAACGTGCTCATAACACAGAAATAATTCCTAGTTTGGGGCAACATTATCAAAAAAATGTTTCAGGTCATCGAAGACGACTCAACACTACCGCAAGTCATAGAGATCCTCCCAGAAATGGTGGAGAGTATCTACATGATGTGGGTGCTGTCTAAGGGGTACCGCTCTGATGACACCATGGTGCCACTGCTGTCGAGGATCTCCTGGGCACTGAATCACAAGCTCGAGGTGATCCTTGACGTGCATAAGCTCTTTGAGTAAGTATAAATGATAAATATATGACAAATGATGTATGAACTTTATTTTGCAAATAGGTTTTATAAAAACACTTTTACACGTCAATTTTTTCGTCAATTTAAACTAGATGAGGCCGGTGTTTTCTAGCTGACTACCCCGAGAAGAAACACCGAAACAAACTCAGGGGTCTAAGTCTCTTTTAAAGTTCATACAGCAAACATGTCAAATCGCTATCACTGATTCCCTTTTTCATATCACTCCTCAAACAATACATCTGAATAGGTATGAATAAGTGTAGCGTCAACGTTGGCTGACGCGATATAAGTTTCTATAAAAAAACAGGCTACAAGGATGGTACAAAATTGGAAGTCAGGTACTCACTGGGTGCTGGGATCCAGGATCATCTTGGACGCACTTTCAGACGATATTTCACGGTATTTTCAGAGGTTGTTAATCGCGCGCGCGTAAGATATGTTGGCCGGCCGGCTCGTTCGATTCGAATCGTAGTTTTTTCCTTACACCGTCAGAGGCGGTGCTGTGCGGTTTGGATATGAGGTTTTTGGGACGGAATGGGATAAGGGAATTCATCCTAAAGCCTGTTCATATCCCCCCACTTGAAATCAACGAGGGATTTCATAAGATAAGATAGATGAAGTTCGAGACTTGCGGTCCATGCAGATTCAGATATGTCACTGTACGGATATAGTTTTATGTTAAGTGTTGAGATTATGCTGGTTAAATGTACTTAATAAGTTTATGATTGAGAAAAAATAAATAAAATAATAAGTGTTAGACTCTTAAAAAATAAAAAAAATAGTTGATAGATATTTGATATGATTTAATATGGGTTATTAATTATTTTGAGCGATTGGAAGAGGACAAATTTTGATAGTAGGTCTTACAAGTAAGTCTTTTGAAGTTTTGACTGTCACAACACGAATGATATTATCTTTGCCCGGGTGGAGCTGGACGACGCGACCAAGTCTCCATTCGTTAGCGGGTAAGTTAGGTTCATAAATGGTTACCAGATCGTTCAATTTTGGCTGACCGTTACCGTGTTTAAACCATTTCATTCGCTGTTGCAATGTATGCAGATAGTCCCTCTGCCAAGTGCGCCAAAAGCTCTGAGATAGACGCTGCAAAAGCTGCCATCGAGTACGTAAGGTCTCGTTTTCAGCATACACCGGTTCAGGTAGAGATACCAAAGGTCGACCGATAAGGAAGTGACCAGCTGTAAGAGCGTCAACCTCGCCGGGATCGGTAGAGAGTTCCACTAAGGGTCTAGAGTTTAACATAGCTTCCACCTTCGTTAAGATAGTATAAAATTCTTCGTAAGTTAAAATTTGTGATCCTATGACACGTTTGAGATGGTATTTTGTTGATTTTATTCCGCTCTCGAAGATGCCTCCGAAATGGGGACCGGAAGGAGGATTGAGCTTCCACGTAATACTTCGAGAAGCGAGTTGACTGGAAATACTATTGCTCTCGCGGTCTAGCATTTCGTTAACTTCCGACAAATAACGTCTGGCACCCACGAAGTTAGTACCACCATCTGTGACTATAGAGTGACAGAGTCCTCTCCGCGACACGAAACGATCTAAAGCCGCTATGAATGCTTCAGATGTGAGCTCAGTAAATAGTTCGAGATGAACGGCTTTAGTGGCATGGCAGACTATGAGGCAAAGGTAAGCTTTATAAGTTTTAGCGTTACGGCGTTTACTCTCTTTTATCATAAAAGGACCTCCGAAGTCGATGCCTACTGTTTGAAAACAGTGACCCAGTTGTAATCGGGAAGGTGGAAGATCACCTTGTAAAGGTTGAAGTGAAAGAGGTTTGATTTTAAAACAGGTTACGCATTTAGATAGCTGCGATCTGATAAGATTTCTAACTCCGAGTATCCAAAATCGACGCATAATTAAAGATTGGAGTAGGCGTGGCCCACAATGAAGATAAGTTTTATGATAGTGGTCAATCAGAAGAGTACTTAACCGAGAAATCTTAGGCAGGAGGTATGGATGTTTGACGCGACCTGGTAACGATGCGTGCTTGAGACGTCCCCCCACTCGCAAGATTCCGCGAGTATCGAGAAAAGGAGAGAGTTTAGATAAATGTTTGGGTAAAGGTTTCTTGGATGCTATCAAAGATATGACATCACTAAGACTTTGATGTTGAACATACTTTGTTATCTGATCTAAAGATTGGCTTAATTCAGTGGCTGTCAGGTAAGGTAAGAAGTTACGCTCTGAACGTTTAGCCTTTGCGTTATTAATGAAACGGTATATCCAAGCAACCACTCTTTCAACTTGGGAAAGAGAGGAGTGGCGTTCCATGATAGACTCCAGCACGTCAGCTTCACGTGTCGCACTAGCATGACACGCGCGTGATGCAGGCTTGAGTTCTGGCACGTTATCGGATACTTCTACTGCTGAAACAGGCCAGTTGAAGGGTTCAGTAGATAGCCACTGAGGACCAGACCACCAGATTCGAGAATCAGAGAAAGATAAGCACGATAAACCACGGCTACAGATGTCGGCTGGATTGTCATGGGTAGACACATGTCGCCATTCAGTTGGCACAGGACTGTCGTTAATTAGGACCACTCGGTGCGCAACGAAAGTCTTAAGCTTAAGTGGCTCAGCGTTTAACCATGACAATACAGTCGAGCTGTCTGTGAATAAGATAGATTTATTCAAAATGAGTTTTGAACTAAGCAAGGATTGAATGCGATTTATTACTTTAGATAGTAATACAGCACTGCAAAGCTCTAAACGGTTGACAGTCAACACTTTTAGAGGTGCTACCTTGGACTTAGCAACTAGAAGAGAAACGTGTACGTCATGAGAGGTAACGACACGAAGATAAACGCAACATCCATATGCTTTGGTGGATCCATCACAAAATCCGACAAGCTGGAATTCCTTAGATTGAGATGGTATAATCCTACGAGGGATTTTTATTAGTTTTAAGTTATGGAGATCGGCTATAAAGTTTCGCCATATTGGTGTGATGTCTCTCGGCACAGGTTCGTCCCATGAAAGATTAAGACGCCACAAATCTTGAAGGAGCAATTTGGCTTTTAGGATACAAGGTGTAAGCCACCCTAGAGGATCGGAAATACTTGCGACGCTAGATAAGATGGAACGCTTGGTGCATTTACTGTCCTCGATAGGGGACTGTGAGTAACCAAAACTGTCATTCACAGGGTCATATTGGACTCCTAAGATTTTTAAAGTTGATTTAACCACTACTCTCAGTTTAGTGGTCGTGCTCTTAGAGCGAACGACGCAACTGTGAGGGATAAGATAAGGATTGAGAGTAGGTACCGCAGGGTTAGGTACAGGATATATGTGATTTAAATTCTCGTACTCGCGCATGAATTTAATATAATCAGATTTAAGTTCAGTCTGACGACTAAGTTTCTTTTCAAGATGAGTCAACCGCGATAATGTACTATTGTAAGATTCACCCAAAGAGCATTTGCTATCCTTTAAGAGGATGGGTACGACGTACCGTCCGTTAGGTTGGCGATAGGTTAGATCAGTGTACAAGCGTTCGCAGATGTCATTCTCGGGTACGGTGATGACAACGCGCGGTGGTTCCTCCACTTCCCAAAACTTTTTAATTTGTTCATCTAATTTGAATGTGGTGGCCACTAAAGAGCACGCGGTGTTTAATGGTGCAGAATTAAAGTTTACTGTCCCTGTGAGAATCCACCCAAAAATGCTATGCATAGCTGCAGGTAAACCGGGCCCCAGATTGATACGTTCGACGATTGATACGTTCGTACGAATCCATAGGTTATTTGTGAGATAAGATGAGCGTTTGGATCCGCTGCTATTTTGCCTACTAGTCGCGGGCGAAGATTTTTTCCCCTCAAGGTTACGAGGGTTAGAATTGTTGTTGACATTAGATTTAGAAGATAAATGACTAGTTTCTAAGATTTTTACATAATCTTGAAGAAACTTTAACAATTCATTAAAGGTGGGTATTTGAGAAATGTTTTGCGATTCGAAACGATCACGCGTGCCTGAGTCCAGTGCGCGCGAAGTTAAACAAAATAAGATAAAATCACCTAAGTCGTCAATTTTTAAAGCTTGAAGTGCATAGTATGCCTCATAAATTTCGTTTGTTAACCTTTGTAAATCTTGGAAGTTACCTGATTTTAAAACTGGCTGGTTGATGAATTTATCTAAGTATGTCAAAGCTATAATTCGCTTGTTTTGATAACGTTCGATCAAACTATTAAAAACAATTTCATAATTATCAGCGGTCATAGGGACCCCTTTGACAATGGATGAGGCCGGGCCTTGTAAACAGGACGCTAAATAGTGAAATTTTTCTATTTGTGAGATCGAATTGTTGTCGTGAATTAAGGTTTTATAAATATCATAAAATGCTTGCCAGTTCTCAATTTTACTGTCGAATTTAGGTAACTCAAGCTTAGGTAGCCGCGCGTTACGTCCCGTTTGCATGGAAGTCGCAGGCGGCGGCCCGTCGACGTTGTCGCTCCTATCAGTAATGTGCAGATCAGTCGCTGCACTAATTACGGCGTAGTACAAATCGTCAAACGAACTCAAAGACTTTTGACACACTCGAGCGTCAGGTTTTATGGATAACTCCAAACTTTGTATGTTACTACATAACGAAACGAATTCTTCGCGAATTGAATGTATTCGAGTATATCTCGCCTTGAACGCCGATACCTTTGAACGATCTTGAATCATAGTTTTTGATAAGTCGTAAAGGATTTGAATATCACGATATACATATTCGCGTTGAGATTGAAGAAGTTTTAATTTGCTTTCTTCCATTCTGCTTCGTTCGAATAATAAGTAGGTAGGTAGGTACGAAATACGAACGAACTTAAGTTGAGATTTATTAAGTGTGTAAATCGATACCTTTAGGTGAAATAGTTATGTAATAATGTTTGTAAGTGTATAAATACCGTGAATAGTAATAGATTATAATATTTCCAAAACAAATTACGTAAATTACATGAATTTTTGTGACTATAATCCGACTAAATTAAGATGACCTCTGAATGCGCATGGGTTACACGGCGAATATGACCAACACAATTTTGTAGGATAATACTTTTAAAATGCAAAAATATAGCAAATCTCAGAGTTTTCATTCGAAATTGAACCTGAGAATGCCTGAAAAAACTGTAATCTACAGGTATCCGGCTCGAAGGACCAAAAATATGAATAGGTATGAATAAGTGTAGCGTCAACGTTGGCTGACGCGATATAAGTTTCTATAAAAAAACAGGCTACAAGGATGGTACAAAATTGGAAGTCAGGTACTCACTGGGTGCTGGGATCCAGGATCATCTTGGACGCACTTTCAGACGATATTTCACGGTATTTTCAGAGGTTGTTAATCGCGCGCGCGTAAGATATGTTGGCCGGCCGGCTCGTTCGATTCGAATCGTAGTTTTTTCCTTACACCGTCAGAGGCGGTGCTGTGCGGTTTGGATATGAGGTTTTTGGGACGGAATGGGATAAGGGAATTCATCCTAAAGCCTGTTCAACATCCATCTTTTCTTTGGCCCTCTCTCTCCATCCACATGTCATCATCATCATTTCTGCTAAATGACGTCCACTATTGGACATAGGTGGAGGCCTATGTCCAAGCGTCGCCACAATAACCGGTCCTGTGCGTCTCGCATCTATAGGATTCTCGCGACCCTCACCAAGTCATCGATCCACCTTGTAGGTTGCGTGTTGCAAATAGTATACCAATACCAAGAGCTATTTATATACTAAAGTCATGTTTTACTGCATTTCATCAGTCATTAGCTAAAAACAACAATCATTTTCCAGCAAATCCAACGAAGAAGTCCTCGCCCTGGCTCGTAACGGACAAAAGATAATGGATATGTGGCACACGTTGTACAAAGAAACCCGAAGAAGCATAGAACTAAGTAACAAGGGGGCTAGATGGGAGTTTGACCAACCTCTGTTGTTCACGCAGACTGACTATATGGGCACTGTTGCTAGGGATCTGGGGGATGTGGTGCAGGTAGATGTCAACTTTATGTCTATTATTGTAAGGTAGATAGTCCAATGTAACATAGAGTGTTCATCCAACCGCTGATGTTCATGTAGATTGACTATATCGGCACTGTTTCACAGGTTCTGCGGGATGTGGTGTAGGTGAATAACACATTTTTTTTTTCTAATTTCTTACTACATAATATACTGCGAAAGAAATTCCAATGTTGAAATGAAGTGAATTAATCAACCCCTCTTTTAAGATGAGGAAAAAGTAACCGGTTTCTCCTGAAAGTGAGTGAGAGGGGGGTATAGTCTACTGATTATACCCCATTTATAAAGAGGAGCTCTGCGGCAGTGGAAACTTTTTAGGTTGACGTTATTGTATTCTGTGTTCGTCATTCGTGCTCACCTTTATTATATCACTGTTCATGTAATCAAAATTATTTTGCAGGTCTTGATAGACTTCGAGCGCATATTCGGTCTCGAACTAAAATCGATCATCAGCGATCCAACACAGATCGACGATGTGCGCAAACGAGTGAAGAACCTCGTTTATCCGATCAGAACGATCGATTTCAGCGTTTTCGTGTTCGATAACAAAGAGAACTGGGATGTTATCATGGGAGACTTTTGGGCTGAAGTCAGGTATCTAGAAGAAGAAGCTAAGAATTATATCAATCAGTGTTTCGGGAATTTGAGGTGAGTTTCCGTGACAACATTTTGCTTAATTAGTTTTAGTAAAGTTATTTATTTATTTAATTTTGGCACTCAAAGACTGGTTCAATAAGGTAGGCGCCAGATAAACGTGGAATTACGGCCATTGACTCTCCTTCATTGTTCACATTCTTAATTTAAAAAACGGAAATAAAAACATAAAGCTGTCTTGAATCGACAATTCGACATGTATCGTGATCCTTTACTTGATCTAGTAATGAAAAGCAGTTCATTGTTTGCTTTTCGGGTACCTACGCAGAGATATTAGGAAAAGGTCAATGTACTTTATTTATTTATCATATACTTTATTGTAATTACATAAAGAAACAACAAACAAACACATACAATGGGCGGCCTTATCGCATTCCGCAATCTCTTCCAGGCAACTTGAAATGGTTAGTAATGGGCTAACTTTATTCCACGGTTATCTGGTGCTTTCTATGATACATTATTTTGGGGGTACTTTAACACTTTAAATGGGTTTATTCAGCACTATCCAGCTTTCACCTTAAGTTTTTTCTCACTCTAAACCTTTGTAAGAACCTTGTTTCTTCCCCATCTAGATCTTCAGAAGAAGCACTGTCGGTTTTGCTCAAGTTTCTGGACTTCGACATCCGCGAGTCTATCAAAAAGCAGCTGGCCACCAAGTTCGACCTCATCATGAGACAGTTCATTAAGGAGATCGCTTCTATTGAGGATAAGTTTACTGTAAGTGCACAATTGAATATGTATTGATAGGTTTTAAAATCCGTAGTTCGTCAGTTCGAACTAGATGGGGCCGGTGTTTCGTAGTTGCAGGTGGATTATGAACTTTGAACCTTAAGTGGTGGTATTGTAGAACAGTAACTGATAAAGCGGTACAATCAGCAAGCGGTACAATTGGAAGTCAACTAACATAACTACCCGGAGAGAAACACCGAAACAAACTCAGAGGTCAAAGTCTGCTTTAAAGTCCATGCAGTAAACATGTAATGGCTAAATCATTTGAGAACCACTTTTGAGAAAAGAACCACACAGATTTGAGGGGACCTGTCCCGACATTGTGTTATTAGGTATGGCATAAGGTTAGGCAAGGCTATCGTCATGTCGACGAGAGCTTGTGATGAATACGGCTAAGTTGTGCAAAGTGTGTATCAAGTCGGGATCACCAGTTTAAAGTTGCATGCGAGACAGTGTATAAAGTCACGCAAAACTCAGTTAAAAAGGGAAAATTCTGCGGCCAGACGAATGTTTTGTCTGGTCCGGGCAACTGCCTGATAATTGATTTCAGGCTGTTGTCTAATACCGCGATGCAGGATTTTGAATTTTAGTTCTTATGTGGCGTCATAGATGTCGCTATATCGTATGAATTTAGTACTTCTGCAGCGATACGAAAGTTACAACAGACAGACATGTTATCAAATTTCTTTGAAGATGTGTTGACACAATTTTTTTAATTAGCACTCGAATCTACATCACGCACCTTAACTATTACTTAGCTGCAAGCTGTAGCGCATTATGTTTGCTTTCTGCGAGAATGTTCGAAAGAGTTACCGCAGCCATGGAATGAAAAAGGCAACTAAAGGAACACTATTGGGTTTTAGTTAGTAAAAGTCAGACTCGCTCCACCCTGAGCAGGAGAAATTCTGTGCCTCCTGTGAAAAGTGATATAACTCGACTTATATCATTTTTGAGTTTTTTACACAAAACTTATCAAAAAATAAATTACGATTTTTTTGGTCTAAATCACGTTCTTTAGAAATATGATTAGAAGAACGTGATTTACACCAAAAAATTCGTAATTTATTTTTTGATAAGTTTTGTGTAAAAAACTCAAAAATGATATAAGTCGAGTTATATCACTTTTCACAGGAGTCACAGAATTATTTGATGACTTCGCACCTCAAAAAAAAGCATGTTTTCTTTTGAAGTCAACTAAATAAATAATTTCCTTTGATTTTTATTGTTGTTTCATAGCGCTACCGCAAAAACCCGCCACTTCTCCGTAACCATCCACCGGTCGCTGGCGCCATATACTGGGCGAGAGCGCTCTTCAACAAAATGAAACAACCTATCATGAAGTTTCAAAAGGTATTCTTATTTATTAATTTACTGCCAAGATCTCATGAAAACTTGAACTTATTTTATTTATACTCTATAAAAATGCATGCGCTATAGCGCGCCGTAATAAACGGGCCACGTTGCCAGCTCGTGCCCCCCCTCGTACCTCGCACGCCCCTCAAATCACGCCACCTCGCCGGTCGGCGCGCCTGCTCGCGCGCTGTTGTAATGCGCAGAGCGCTAGCGCCAGTCCGCTGTGAGCCACCACTTTGATAGCGCGCGTGTACGTGCTCCGCACGGCGGGCGTCGGAGGCCTATCTACTTTTCCTTTTAAGTCGATCCTGTCGTTTTGATCCTGTTTTAATAGTGTTAACTGTAAACCTAGTGTGTAATTAAAACCCAAGTATATCGCGTAACCGTCGTTTTTATTCAACACCCCCCTATAGCGCAAGTAATATGTAAAGCGAATGACGACTACGTTTTTATTTTAATTAGCGTCACTATCAATTAATGGTGTATGTATACAGGAAGTTTTCTTCAAAATTAAAGGGTTCAATTTCTGGCTAAGAATATTAACTTCAAGTTTTACAATTGATTCATATTGAATAAATGATGAGGTTTTTGTTAAAAACTTATGAACATTTATTTCGAATTGGTAAAAAAAATACATTTTTTTAAACCTATTTAAATTTTATTCTGTTACTTTAATGCAACATTTTGCGAAAGAGGCATTTAACGTCTAGTCACAGTATAAATATGGAGTCTAGTAGACATTTTATAACTGCGACATTTTGCTCCTAACCCTTTTTTGAATGTTGTTTTTACCATTCCTCATGGTTTAGGATTTTTCAATCCACGCTCACTTGAAAAACCCCTGTAATCGCTTGGTCTGACCTGGTTATGATCCTTCATCTGTCTTTCACTGTCTGTGACTGAGACTGTTTTAACTATGGCCAACTATATTGATATTATAATAACTGCATAAATATAATGATTTAAAATGTTGTGTTATATAACAGATTTGTCAATTTGAAAAGTATTACCATCGATAAATATGTACTACGCACTAGATTAGCTTTACCGAACCCTCATTTCAATCGACTCCAGTGTAATGAAGTCCGTACACCTTGAACATAACACTACGTTGAACGAAACGCGTAAGTGCCACGGAATTCATGGCGCTTTAGACATTTTGGTCACGAAAAAAGTATCCTCTAATCTAATCTCGCTTTTAATAGTTCTGTTAGACGACATAATGCAAATATAGCGCTGCAGCAATCTTTTTTAACTTTTCAGTATTTTGACAAATATTTTCCATGAACGGGCTTGTCTATCACTAAAATATAAGTCGATGATTATTACAATTTTATATTTTTAATAACCTCTCAGGTGCCAGAACTAAATGACTGCGAACAAAAGAAAGAAGCATTCGCGCTATACAAAGCCTTCTCGAAGGTTATCAAGGAGTACGAAGAAGCCAAGTATAAGGAGTGGGTGAGGGGGGCAGCGCACTTCGTCGATAATATGATGAAGAAGAATGTGCTCAAAGTGGAGTTTATGAAGGAGCCGGGTATGTTCTGTTATGTGTCTGGTGTAGGTTAGTACTGTTATAGTTGAAGTATAAGGAGTGTGTGCGGGGGGCAGCGCACTTCGTCGATAATATGATGAAGAAGAATGTGCTCAAAGTGGAGTTTATGAAGGAGCCGGGTATGTTCTGTTATGTGTCTGGTGTAGGTTAGTACTGTTATAGTTTAAGTATAAGGAGTGTGTGCGGGGGGAAGCGCACTTCGTCGATAATATGATGAAGAAGAATGTGCTCAAAGTGGAGTTTATGAAGGAGCCGGGTATGTTCTGTTATGTGTCTGGTGTAGGTTAGTACTGTTATAGTTGAAGTATAAGGAGTGTGTGCGGGGGGCAGCGTACTTCGTCGATAATATGATGAAGAAGAATGTGCTCAAAGTGGAGTTTATGAAGGAGCCGGGTATGTTCTGTTATGTGTCTGGTGTAGGTTAGTACTGTTATAGTTGAAGTATAAGGAGTGAGTGCGGGGGGCAGCGCACTTCGTCGATAATATGATGAAGAAGAATGTGCTCAAAGTGGAGTTTATGAAGGAGCTGGGTATGTTCTGTTATGTGTCTGGTGTAGGTTAGTACTGTTATAGTTGAAGTATAAGGAGTGTGTGCGGGGGGCAGCGCACTTCGTCGATAATATGATGAAGAAGAATGTTCTCAAGGTGGAGTTTACGAGACACATAACAGAACATACCCGGCTGGTATGTTCTGTTATGTGTCTCGTGTAGGTTAGTACTGTTTTAGATTTGATCCAGCGGCCGCAACACTTTTTGATGTCTTGTAATATAACATCTCTTGGTTTTGTGGCCAAATTGTGATGCCTTAGTTTAAAAAAGAATGGAATGCATAAGTAATGAAATACTAACACAGTGGACATCTGCAGTGTGGATAAATAAATGATTATTTTTATTTAATATTCCATTCCATATACAATTTAAGTACGGAGCTAATCATATGATCATCTTATTTGCACATTTATAACTAGTATAATGTGTGAGTATTAGGACATTTTTAATTAGTATCTTTTAATAGCACTCCAATTTTTTCTGTATACAATTAATTTCCCATTTATTTTCCAAGCAAACGAATCTGATGAGGATGGTAAGACTTTAAATTTTATAATACAAAATACTATATACGAACTCCCATTTTGTGTCAATATTGTTAAAAGTTAGTTACATGACTTGTGATTGCGACATCGATAACCTGATTTTTAAAGGAGATTCTTCTCCTATCATTCTTTTATTGAATAACCTCCTTTTTGAAGTCGGTTAAAAAAAAATAGCATAGGAATGATTCCTGTATCACAGTAGCCTTCTCAAATATATGTAAACACACAAATCCGGAACAACTATTTGCAGGCCATATAAATATTAGTTCCGTGAATCGCACCTACGAGACGCGCACCAACCAATCGCTCAACCACTATGCCAAACGTATCCTCATTGGGATTCTAACCGTCACCTCATGTTTGTAGTGGCAGCCCCACCAGCCGGGCGCGGTATGGAGGTAACGGCTGCTGGTAAGGCACACCTCGAGCGTAAAAAGAAAAATACCGGCTCCAGGACTTCTTTGCAGCCCACCGATATCGTCAACAAAGAGATCGCTGAGAAAAGGAGAAGAGATAAGGCTTGTAAGTACTACTACAGACTATATTTAACTCTATAACCACTTGCTTCGAATTGGTCTGACGAGTGGTTTCGCGTCCAATCGCCAGGTTCTGAAATGCTGACAAGAGGGAGTTTAGTCGTGGATGTGTGACCCTGGCGGAATAAATGCGAGAAAGTTTTTCGGATATATCCAACGTAGGTGGTTAAGGGTGAGTTGCACCATTTAACTATAACGATAATAAAGCCGTTAACAGTTGTCAAATCGTCGAATTGACCAATAGGCGGCCGTTTCACTGCTGGTTGTGGTTTGGTTATCGTTGTAGTAAAATCGTGCAACTCACCCTTAAAGGTTAACATAAGCCACCTATAGTATTTCCACTGCTATTACATACCTCAAAAAAACAAAAACAGCGCTTGGTGTTTAACGCCTAGCAAATGCTGAGGTGACCCTTTCGGTGCGGGCACGCTCGGCGTACTTTGTATTTTTGTTCTTGTTTACTTTATGTATATAACCGTTGTGCTGTCTGTACCGATTAAAAGTATTTCTATTCTATTCTATTCTACCTACTGCACTCGAGTGTACCTTAAAACTTATTTAACCTTTCAATAGAAAGACAATAGGTGCGCGAACGCCGGTGTTCGCTTGGGGTTTAATGAATCAACCTTTATCTCGAGATAAAGGTTAAAATCAGGATTTAGACCTCTTCTAGTCTTCTGTTAGGTGATTTTTATAAGCATCGGATTGCAAAATTTGTCATTTGGTATAGGTACCTACAAGTTGTTTCGCGTCTGAAAAGCTGTCCAAAAAAAAACACTTGTTTTAAAATTATAAAACAGCAAAAGCACACACTGCTCCATTGAGTGGTATACTAGGAAACATGAAAAAAGTCGTCTAAACTTCATAATCCTGAAGAAAAATTAATAAAAAGTTGCGTCACTCCTGTAAAATGACCCTTTATATTCTTGAAACTCTTATGTAGGTACTCGGTATACGCATAAAAACTAAATTAAGAAACATGCATAAAAAAGCAATTTCGCAAATGACTAAAGTTGCTCACGAATTCACATCAACATAAATTAATTCGAACTTTTGTGTTGTAAAAATAACCATTCTTTTCCTAAACAAAATGTACTTCTTTTAAATAATTTATTATGGTTGATGGTTGAGGATAGAGAGGATGGGTCAACTACAAGTAACTGGTTAATTACAAAAATACTATCGAGTAGTAATAGGTGTTCAGTTGTTCTCAATTTGACGCCTTGAGCACTCGAGTCTTGGATAACAAACTCGATAAAAAAATTAAACAACACTATTTTGAAATGTAAAACTATTTTTTTAATGTCTTCGAAAATTTTCAGTAATGCTGATGAGAATCCCGGGACAACATTACGAGAACGTCAGATCGCCTAGTTCTATGTCTCTTCTAGCTAAAGAAGGATTGGTACGTAGACATTATATTATTTACAAGCATAACGAAAGAAAGCCTTACCGCTTAAACGGTACCTGAGGTAGCTGATGGATGGGTGTCCCTCCTGTTTTCGTCGTATTCCTCAATGCTGAAGGTCGTGACCTCCTTGATTCATCACTTTAACTTTTATGATGCGAGTATTACTCCATCTGTTTCTCTGGCGGTGTGAAGGACATTGTATATCGTAGAGTCAAGAGCGGTGTGGATTTGGTCGGAGTCGGATGAACGTATTGAGCTGCGCCCGCGAGGCCTTTTCCCGTCCACTTTACCGGTCACAACGAGCCTTGCGAGGTTGCCACCGTCTTTCCTTGCAATGGATGGGTTGGTGTAGAAAGGATTTAACACCCATCATCGGGCGAAAAACTCATTTTTTGCATCATGTCACTACGCCCTTCCACTTTTCGTTATTTCAACATCTTTTTGTCGTTTCTGTAACGTATACATTTTATTTTTGTTTGCCTAAAATCCACTAGCTTATCTCCAGGCATTTTATTTGACCATGTTGCATTTCCTAGACGTCCTTTCTACCCTTAGTTTGGGTCTTTTGCTAATTTTCATTATTGTCATTATAAAAAACTCAATAAATATTTAATTTTTCTACCCACCCAGACGGACGTGACCTGGCGTGACCTCACGGTGCACAAGCTGATGCAGGAGTACAATCTCACCTTCCAGCCCAACTTCGACGACTACATATTTCTTGTTATACGCGAGGCTGAACTGCTGGAGCAACTTGGTAAGTGATGAAAAAATATTGCAATTATTAAAATAAAAAACCTAAGATAAAAAGCTAGATAGTTAGTTTTCTGAAAATATTATGGTAAAACTTTGGTTTTAAAACGAACAGTAGAAAAAAACTAAACCCGTCCTAAAAGACTGAAGAATTTGAACCAGCTTTCATGTGTTATTTTCCGACTTCTAGTAAATTCTGATAACATGATTGAGTCAGATCATCAGCCTAGCCTTTTGTTATGTCTGAGTATGGTTTCAGTACTTAGTCCTATGCGGAACGTTGTAATGGGTAGGTAAGTTCCTACGGAACCATCGGTGCTCGATTTAACATAAGGCAAAATAAGGCAATTTGTACTTTACAAAACTAACTAAGTGCATCTTGGATCTGTGTAGTTCTTGTCAAATAAATCTATAAATATCCTTTAGGTTTCAACCTGCCATCATGTATCCGCGACGTCGCCATGCAGAAGGCTCGGCTATATTACGAACTAGAAGCGCTTACCATCGTGATAGAGAAATACAACAAAAACGTGCTCTCACTCAGTACTTCGGAGACCTTCCTCATGAAGCGACATCTCCTGGACATGGAGAGGCACATCCTGCCAGGGCTCACTAGGGTCACGTGGACTGCGCTTAGCATCGGAGAGTACATAAAAGACATCACTAAAGGTTTGTTTTAAATTGTTAAACTGCGCTTGCGACAGCGGGCTCGGTACTTTGCTCGCAAAGGAGTGATCGGTTTCAATAGGGCTGAAGGACAGCAGAAAAATCAGGAGGAGGACGTTCGGAGGTCTTCCAACAGCTTCATGAGAATCGATGCAGCGACGCCGACCGGCCATCATCATGATGATGTTTTACTTGTTTCCTGCCATTCTTTACTTCTCTGATCAGGACAGAAATATATCATGATAATTATGTCTCCTCCGACATCTGTAAACCACGTAAGATTTTGCTTTAAATCCTAGAAGCGAAGCATCAAATATCGTGTGTGTTTTTAATTACATGCACTATTGCACTTATACCATTCTGAAGTTCAGCAGTGCTGGGTAGTTATTATATTTATCTGGTTTTGTCTGTCTTTACGTTTTCAATCGGAAGAGTCGACTATGATTATGTTCTACCATAAAAATCCAGGTGAAAACGCCTTACAAGCCGTGTATAAACAACTAAAGATGGTGGAGAAGGAGATCCAGTTTCTGGTGGATCAGATCGAGGCCTTCGACCTGTACCCGCTGCTGAAGCCGGAGAACTATGTGGACCCTGACACTGGGCTCCCTGACCCCACGTGGATATATCCTTGCAAGGTAAAGAAACGGGAAATATGTAAAACTAACTGACACCATCGGCTTCGCTTGCATGGTAGTAGAAAATTATTCCAAGGGAACATACTCCCGGGATAAAAAGTATCTTATGTGTTCCAGGACGTGGTCTATCCGCGTGCAATAAGAACATTAAATTAAATAGAACATTAAGAAAGAACGCTGGCTAATCTTAGAGTTCATTCAAAACACGTATGAATTGGAAATATGCATGAAAACATATTTGTACCTGCCAAACTAGTTCATCAATAAATATGCAATAATAGAATATTAACTGTGAAAACAAAATCAAATTAGTCGAAAACTAAATGAGATAAAACAAGATTAACAAATAAATAGGTCTATCTTTCTGTCTCTCTCTCTCTCTCTCTCTCTCTCTCTCGAAAAAAACTCATTTTTTTATGGCTGCTATATGGGCGTGACTGAGTCCATATTAAACTTCTCTTACTATTAGCTTAGAAGCTTTATAACTTAGACGTTGATGATGTTAAATTCTTCCATGTTAGCTTACTTATTTGATCTAGCACAAAAAAGAACATACTGCCATTCTGGTTTTTCAGATAGTGTAGCCGACTAGCCGTTAACAGATCATGAACGCATTGCAAACTTATCCGCCAATCAACACTCATACCCTCAATACGAGTAATACGAGCAAAATTGTTCGCGTCTTACTAAAAAGAAGACATATTTTTGAAATAGTCTGGCTCGTTACAAAAATTCGTCTTGTATACTAAACTAGGGTTTAACAAATACGTTTTCAAATATTTTAGAACAATAATTATACCCCTTGTATGTCTATGTACAAATTGAATGACCATGAAAAACGCTGTTTGTTTTGTACACATGTTTGTACGTAATGTTGGCTAAAAATTTTGGTTTCTATATTTTTTTTTCCTAGAAAAATCGTGATTTTTTTATATACATACGTGAAAACGGCATTTTTTCAGGTCATTAACCCCTGGCACTGAGGGGTTAATTGTACAACATATTATTGGTAACTTAGCTAAGTGTATTTTTAAGAAATTGGTTGTCATAATTGTAGATAAATAATATGAGAATCGACGCACTACACTGGTACATTGGTATCTACGCACGCACACACAAACACAAGCGACGCAATCAAAAATAGCTGTATTGTGCAATTACTATGTTACAAGTTGAATATTTGTCAGGCATTCTTCGTGGAGCTAGAAAATGAGCGACTAACCCGAGTGGCAGCGTTAGGCCGCATGTACGAGCGCATCGGTCCAATCCTCATGAAGCTGGAGTACCTGATCCTGGGCACCTGTACCGGCACCTCTTGCATGATGAACGCCTACTACACACACTGGGAGAAGAAGATCTTCCTGTGTCTTGTAAAGTCAGTAATACACAATACTTTTGTTTGATCCTCATGAAAATGTAGTCTATAGTCCCACCCACCCAGTACCATCATTAAAAAGGAGGTATCCTCCGACCAGACGGGAGTTGTGTCTGGTCTCGGCAACAGATCGGTCAAAATAGATCGAGGTGGTAAATTGTTGTGTTTATGGTCGGTGGCTTGTTTTTTTTTTGTAGGTGGGAAAATCATCTAATATCGCCCCCGCGCCCTAGGGCGGAGCGGGAGATAGTGTCAGACTTTTACTGACTAAAAACCCACTCCTGTTCCTTCGTTGCCTTTCATACCGAGGCCGAATCTTCCTTTCAGAAGTAGATCCTTGGCCCTAGTAGGCTTCAACCCTGCTGGTGGACCCTACGGTTTGCTGACAACTCCTTGAGGCGTGCGGGAACAGTAAACGCCGTCGACGTCTTAGGCTCGGTATGGACGGTTACCAGTCGGTCGGACGGCGAGCTACCTATTGCTCGCCGTCTGCAAGCCCATCGGTGGCTCGTGCACGGCCTGGCTAACACATTGGGTGCTCTTCATTTCAAAGTTTACACAAAACAACTTCTTCTTTCGTTCTAGATTAACCTTGGAAAACTTGGAAGACTTCCAGGCGAACCTGAGCGGAAAGGTGCCGGTGTTCCAAGTGGACGCCGTGCTGGTGCCGCCGGACATCACCATGCGGCCCACACAGACGGAAGTTTGTAACATACTCGGATATGACGCTAAACATTATCTTAGCAGGTGAGCGAAATAATAATTATATCCTCACAACTGTCAAGTGAACACCAGTGGATCATTTTAGAAATGCCCCTGCATTTAATTGAACTAAATAGTTCATTCCCTCACAATTTTTCGAAAATGTTCTGGACAGTCGAAAGGATATACGTTTATTTATTCCTACCCGTATCCGCAAGTGTACAAAGCTCAGGTTTCAGCTATCAGAAAACTCTTCTTAAGCCGCGTACAGGCATCGCGAGGTGCGTCGCGAATAGTTCGACTCGCATGCCTCGGGCAGTGTGGACGTGTGTGCTAACAGTGAGCATTCGCGTCATACGATCGTTGCAAACGCCGCCTCAGTACGAGCCGTGCGCTTCATGTGGACAGACAGGTGTTGTTTGCGTTTTCTACTGACGAACACCGTGCGTGCTCAGCTTGAGCATGCCTCGTTCAGGACGCACGCATAAATGTACCGTCGTATGCCTCAGGTTGAGGCATGCGTGACGAACCATTCGCGACGCACGCCTCTCGATGTCTGTACGCGGCTTAAGAAGAATTTTCTGATAGCTACTACCTTTTAAAGTTAAGAGTGAACAGGTTTCTTCTAAGCCAGCTTGTCTCATCATCATCGCCCACATCACCGCTTATCGGGGGAGAATGTGACAACTTACTTATACTAACAATAACATTTAAAAAAAGTACAAAACACTATGCTCACTATTTTAATGTGACAATCACAATGGTATTGCTTGCTTGCAAGGATCGTTTCATAATCTAATTTGTTCTAAATCAACAACGTATAAACTCTTTTTGTGAGGCGGAAAATCATCTAATATCTCCTCCCGCTCAGGGTAGAGCGAGAGGGAGTGTCAGACTTTTAATAACAAAAACCTACCTGCGTACCTTCAGTGGCTTTTTACGTTCCTGGGCCACAATAAGGCCTACTGTACATAGACGCGTATCTTCATAGACGTGAATTCGTCAACACTGGTTACGGCAGGTCATAACGGGCATCAGAAGCCAGAGCACAACTGGTTAGGAGCAAAATAGCCCCTTAGTGGCCTGGATGGCCTGGTGAACATGTATTTTTGTGAACAACCAGGTCGCATTACCTTATTTTTATTTTATTTTAGACACGTGTTTCGGGATTCGCATTTATAGTAACTAAAAACTGATGTTGTATATCTAACCAGGTTAACATCATTCCCGCGTTGGATGAAGAGGACCTGCCTCCCGTGTTCCCCGCAGCGCATCAAGATGGCGACCGGCAACGAGTTCTTTACGTGGTCGTACTTCGAAGATATACTCCGCGTGGCGGCCATCAATGACATTTCGCTGCTCATACAGGACACCATATTTAGACTTACTTCGGATATCAATACTTATATAATGAAGTGAGTTTTTTGGTTTTACTCACAAACGTCTTTGGTTTTTACCTGAGCCTTATGTCACTGTCATAATAATTTAGGTATTTACCTGTATTTTTACAACACTAGCGCTCACACACACACGTACACAACCACAACACACAGTAAATTTTTGGTATACAACACTAGCCAGGCTTCGCCTGCATGAAAGTAGACTTTTCCATACAAACTTTGGACCCACACTTAATCTTTTTAGGGTTGTATTTTGGAAAATCATTTTCTAATTGTTTAATTACATCATAGGAACGTCTGTACAAAATCTCAACGTTTCGGTCCAAGATCTTGAGTTTGGCGCTAATGAGTCAGTGAGTGAATCAGGACTTTGCCTTTTATATATTATATATGTTATGGAAATGATAAATTGGGCATTATACATAATGCCCGGTCATTATGAAAAATGCCCAATATGAGAGTGCGATTTGATAAGAATTATTCAAATAATCAAATTGACCGGGCATTATACATACGGCCCATCACCTTTTGGACAGAGTAATACAAACATATTTAATTACCATTTTTTTATTGGTATTGTCATTTAACTTAAAATAAACTAAATATTAAAATAATCAGACTCTCTTATTTGGATTAATTATATCAAGGAGTCTATCATCTACCTTAAAACTCTGCCAGTTCGAAATAACGAATAATACCTACAATCTCTCGTAAAAATGTGAATGCACTTTGAACTGGGTAAAATAGGTTAGGTTAGGTTAGAACTGTGACCAACCGCGCGTGAGCCGAGCGAGCGTAGCGAGCGGTGCCGCGGCAGCAGCCGGCGAACGCTACGTCCAAGTTGTTTCGTCCATTCGAGATTTTTACCTTTTTCAGTTAATCCATTTGATAATTAATAATTTATCCAGTAATCCATTTTGACCTTTGAACGATTTGGTCAATAGTGTAATAAATAATTTAAACATTGATATTCTAGACTTTGGTCAGCTGAACTTTTGATCAAATGATCAACGTTATTTTAAACTTTGTTGATTTGTACGTTGTTCTTTTGAAATTTACTCAGGAAAGTTTTGATTTTCTAATATGTAACCGTCACACCCTGCGTGCTTCCCTCCCCGCTCTCGCACCGCGTCTTTAGCTTTATTATCAAATTGCCCAATTGTCATGTAGCAATATAATAATGACCGCACAATGTGATAAATATTGAAGTTAAGATAGTAATTAATCACTTGGTCCAATAGAGCTAGACATTATTCATAATGCTCGAACATTATTTATAATGCCCGCATTAATCACCCGGTCCATAACATATACAAGGTGTAAGGGACAGCCCTCCGCAAACTTTAAGGGCTTGCTCAGTAGACGAATCAAACTTGATTGGACGTTTGTATGGCGTGGCCGAGTTTTTTTTATCGTTTCATGAAAAAAAAAATTCTGGAAGGTTGTTCAGTTTCATCTACTGAGCAAGCCCTTAAAGTTTGCGGAGGCCTGTCCCTTACACCTTTTATACATATCACACTTGTATTAAAAAGGCAGAAGTTTGTGAGTATGTGTGTGTTTGTTACTTCTTCACGCTCGATCGTATTCGGATGAAATTTAGCACACGAGTGCACTATGTCTTGGAACAGCAAATAGGATACTTTTTATACCGTGAGTTGGTTCCGGATAATTTTCTACTTCCGAATCTGCTGGCAACAGCTAGCAATAGTGAATCAATTATACAATATCTTCTTCCAGATGGTACAAATACTCCCACCTATGGTCCTTCGACAAGAATCTATCCTGCGAGAAGTACGTTCAAAAATACGACCAAATCTACAAATACGACGAAAAGTTCTTCTTTTTCGAAGACATTATAGCCGACCTTCACGACCATGTGAATTTTGTCGACATAGGTGCTATAAGAGTGAATCTCAGGCCTATTATAAAGCAGATACAGGATCATGCGCAAGAGTGGAAGGATATCTTAGGAGCGTGCATCGCTACGAAGACTAGAACTAGCATGTATGAATTGAAGAATAACGTTGATGTAAGTTGGTTTGTTTTTATCAAATTATATAATCGTTTCAAACGAAGATATCCTACAAGCCAGTGCCATTATTGAATGAATGAATCACGGAACATTAAAAACAGTGGAAGTAGCTTGAGAAAATGTTTGTTCCAGAACCGGTGTCGCCAAACTCATACATTTACAATTTACTCTTACTGCAAACCTAAAAATATGATTGGCTGAAAACAAAAACAGGGCGTAGACGAAATGCGAAAAAAAATTATACGAAATGCAACTTTAATTTCAAAAGCCTATAAATCAAATTGACAAAAACAAGAAAGAAATACATCTTTGACTACCAAGTACTGCCACTCGTCGCTAGATGGCATTGTTCAGTATATAATATTCAGTATGAACTGTAACAGCGTAAAAATAAGATTGGTAGGTATTTGAATGGCGTATCACTGACGCGAATGCGCTCGCTGCTACTCAGATAGGGAAGTAACCTTATTCGATCGAAATATGTATCGATTGTATGAAAACGTATTTAAAACATATCATGCAAAAAAAAATTGTATGCGATAGTGTGATAGTATTAAAATTATGAAATTAATATGATTAAAGGCAATTTTTAAACGTAGTAAAAAGGGTATTTATTTGCATAGTACATCAATTATCATCATCTCAGCTGAAATCATCGTCATCGCCCACTGCTAAACATAAGAATATTAAGTATAATTCAAACGCCCTATGTTGTTCCTAACTCTTTAACTAAATTTATTTAAAATACATCACAAATATCATACCACAATTTTTATTTTATTATATTTATTAATTTAATAATTATCTGTATTATATTACTTACAAAAACTATTAAACTGTATATTTTAAAAAGGCCATGTTATACATATTATACATATCGATTGATTTTATCGATAAAGTCACGCACTATTTGGATAGCGTCAAAAGTATAGGTAGACTAACGAATATTCCAGAAAAGCTAATAACCGAGAAAAGAAAATCAACTTTGTAGTGATGTAACTAAGGACTAGTTTTGTTTGTATATCCTGCGCAATGTTTCACGTAATTTTATTTTTTCATTTTATTAAAATAAATCCGAAAATAATACTTTTCGGTGGTATGATACACCTCCATGAGTTAGATTTTTAGTCAGACTATGGTTTTTAAAGTACAGTATGGGACAATAAGGCATTTTAATATTATTTTTCGTTAATTATTATGTTGCGCAGTCTAGTTAGAGAATGAGGGCGCTTGAACAGCAAGTGCGCAACGCGATTCTTACTAGCGGCGACAGTGCCACGCCCACTTACTTCTTCCACTGTTTTTAGTGTTCCGTGGAATGAATAAAAGAATGAATTTATTTTATTTCGGACACAATCAGATCCACATAGTGTTAGTAACTTAATAAATAACTTATTATCTAGTGTTAGTACCCATTACCCTATTGTCATTTACTTTAAAAATTTGATCCCGCACTTTGAAATTATGATGATGATGATGCCATCTAGCCGATTATGGCCTCAGCGACCGCATTCCTTGACTCCTCGTGGTGGTGGTGGGCTCAGATCTGCTGCTCTGTTATGTGTCCATGATGCCCTCATGTGACTTGCATATCCAACTCTGCCGAAAAACTGAGCACTGAGCGGACATATCAGAGTCAGAATACCATTAACGATATGGTCAATTATAGCTGTTCGAAGTACTGCAGTATCGAACACGCAGCGTAACAACCAATCGCTCAACCACTGCATCAAATCTAGTATCTCCAATCGTTATCAATGGTGGACGCTCTATATCCTCAGTAAGAAGCGCCTTCTAATCGCCATCTTCATCTGGTCTCGTCGCCTCTCACCAAGCGGAGACTGACTGCTGAAGTGTTGTAAAGATAGCGGCACTATTGGATCAATACTGCGACCCTACTAGTGTTTAAAAAGCAGTTACACAAATAGGCAAGTCCCGTTTGGACGGCCATCTTCATCAAGTGCTGAGACTATGACCCCTCCCCTTCCCAGCTGCGCCCCGTTACGGCGCTAATGTAGCGATTACTTCGAGTAGTAGACGTATCATATCAGGCGTATCGTATTAAAGAAGTCGCTGTAATGAAATGCGACGACCTGACGTTCAGTCAAATTTCAATCCAGTTGAAATAAAGTACGCGTTGAATGCGAACTTTCTTTCTTCAATTCGGGGCGCCAACTTGCAAAACAGTATGTCATTAGACACGGCTGCAACATAGAAACCAAGCTCTGTAAACATTTTAGTTTAAATGTAAAATTCCGATCAGAATATTTTTGTGTTATAATCTCGCGAGATTTACTGTAACAGTGTTTTTAATATCGTGCGCATTTCATCACTCATGTGGGATTACCCCGCACACAGAAAATCGTATCTCGCGTGCGTATTCCACACATTACAATAAATACTTGTATGAAATAGACATTTGCGGGGGTTACGTGTGCGGAACAATCCCGCATGCGTGAACCTCACAATATTAAAAACACCCTAAGCTGACGGTACTTGAATAATTGCAATGATCCATTGACTGCTACAAATCTGATCATACTACTTTTGTGACCAGAATCTCCGAGCCACGGTGAACATGAACATCAAAGGTTTGGAAGACTTCAAGCTGGTGATGGCGACGATCACTTTAATACAACAAATGACAATCACTGTCGAATGCAAGTACCAGAATATGCAGGAGATATTCCACATGCTGAGGCAGCATGGTATTGAGGTATGTTTTATAAAATGTTGAGACGACGCTAATTAATTAAAATTTAATAAATTACTTATATAAATCTAATTTAGGAGCTTCTCACGGCAATTCATACAAATTGGCAAGTTCTTATTCTTCAAAATGAATGAACCAATTATAACAGAACTTAGTAGGTACGATCGCGGTCATTTCTGCCTGATCACTTAAAAAAATATTCGCTTGAATCCTGCGGCGCAGCGCCAAACCAAACCCTTTGAAGTTTTCGTTTCGAGTGCAAGCAACAATGAACTTAGCGGTGGACAGGCGGAAGTGTCATTGATGGTACATAGACGCAAAATACCTAGTTCTAAAAAACTAGTTACAATCAGTTCATTAATTTCCGAGAGCATGTTTTTTGGAAAAAAAAAAATAACATTCAGAGAGATTAAATGTGCAAGGTTTCTATAAATATAATATGGTGGGAAAATTTAACCACCCCCGCTCTTGGGCGGAGCGGGAGATAGTGTCAGACTCTTACTGACTAAAAAACCCATCCCGTTCCTTCAAGCCTTCATACCGGGGCTCGAGCGCCCTTTCGGATAACCCTGGCCCCAGTAGGCTTCGAACCGGCTGGGTCCCTGCTGTTGCTGACAACTCCTTGAGGCGCACGGGAACAGCGCGCGCCGTCGACGACTTGGGCTTGGTCCGGACAGTTACCGGACGGCCGGACAGCGAGCTACCCATTGCTCACTGTCCGCAAGCCCGCGCTTACGGTGGCCGGAAATCGGGATCAGAATCCTGGCATTGGCGGCGGCGAAAACGCCGTTGCCTGATGCGTTCGGCCTCTTCCTTTGCGAGCATTACTGCTTTGCAGAAGTCGGTGACCGCCTGCCACTCCTCCTCGCTCCGGACCATGGCCTCAACCAAGGCCCGGAGCGAGAGGTCTCCGCCGCCGATCGCCCCCACGAGGGCACGGCGATGCACCGCCCAAGCAGGGCACACCTCGACTGTGTGCTCCACCGTGTCCTCCGGGACTGGATTAGTCTTGCACTTTATGCTTTGATTTCAATAGAAATCTAGTTAATATCCATAAGATATCTGTGCTTCCAAAATATCTAGAGAAAAATGTGTAATAATGTCATAATCACAGAGCGGTTGTATAAAAATGTACCTCGGGAGGAACGCTCTGAAATACTGTATTACATGCTCTTACGTATGATTTAAAATAGATAATTTATGGTGCACATTATCCAGTGCCGATAAAGTCAAATGCTTTCATAGTTCCATCTTTCTTACAGGTACCAGATGATGACATAACATTTGCTAAAGACCTACAAGCATCTTGGGGAAGTCTGTACCAAACGACACTGTTCAGGGCGACCACTCTAGAGAAAACCAAAGAAAAGTTCTCTAAGATGAACGTGATAGAAATAGCGAGCTTCTTGAAAGAACTTGACGAGTTCGTTGAGAAGTTCGACAGCGAAGGGCCTGGTACTGTCAATGAAGATATGGACAGAGGACTACTTCTTATGGAGGTAACGTATTTATTGATCACTATCATCATCTTCCTGCCCTTGTCCCGTTTTATTTGGGGTCGACGCAACACGTTTTTTTTCTTACATTCTGTTCTGTCTACCGTCATATCACTTCTCATACAATTTATGTATTTTTTCTTTGACCTCCCAACCCTCGCCATCCATCCACATTTAGACTCATAACTCATTTGTTAGTTACTATGTAAAACAGAGAGCATCGGTTTATTTAGATAATGGCTAAAGACAAAATTTTGTGAGAAAAAATGGGCTCGAGAAATATTTTTATTTTTGTGAGGTGGGAAATCTTTAACTACTCCAGCTCTGAATGGAGCGAGAGGGAGTGGCAGACTTATTGAATAAAACCTAACTTTCTTCCTTCAGTTTCCTTTGCGTTATAAATATCTAAGATATATGTACTTGAAACCCCATATTATATTTTACTTCAATATTATCTATAACAGGAATACACAAAATACTTCGACGAACTGGAAAACCGAAAGAAGTCGCTCCAAGCAGCAGAACAGCTGTTTGATAATCCTCTAGCAGACTTCTCGAACTTCAACCGCGCTAGAACTGATTTCGGTTACATGGAGTTGGTCTACAAGATCTACAAGTCCCAGAAGTACGCCAGGGAGATGTGGTCGAAGACTCTCTGGTCTAATCTGAACCCGCAAGCCCTTGTCGACGGTATTGAGCAGTTCTTCAAGGAGTTTAGGTGTGTATGTGTTTTCTTGAGGGCGGAATGGGACTTCACGTAGGTGTTACAGGCTATCTTTTTAATACACTGTTGTCTTTATCGCCTTAATATAGTGTGTAGTTCCCAATGGTTTAGGTTGAGATCGACGGCTGCAAAGTGAAGGAACTGTATCTACTACAATTTTGCGTTTTTTTCACAACTTGTATAATCCATTCGCAACAAGATTAGACATTTAAACAAAACATTTTACTTTCCATTCAACCGATTTTGACTTTTACTGCGTTGGTGACACAACATATGGAGGCTGCAGTAAATAGTATTGTAACCTTTTTTGCTTTTAATGCCATCCTTATGATATGTCCTACGGATTAGAAGTCAAAATCGGTTGAATGGTTTTTTTTTATGCTGGGAAAAAATCATCCAATGACAACCCCCGCTCTTGGGCGGAGCGGGAGATAGTGTCAGACTCTTACTGACTAAAAGACCCACCCCGTTCCTTCTTGGCTTGTCTTGGGCTTGGTCCGGACAGTTATCGGACGGCCGGATAGCGAGCTACCCATTGCTCACTGTCCGCAAGCCCGCGCCTACGGTGGCCGGAAATCGGGATCAGAGACCCGGCGGCGGCGAGAACGTCATTGCCTGATGCGTTCGGCCTCCTCCTTTGCGAGCATTACTGCTCCGCAGAAGTCGGCGACCGCCTGCCATTCCTCCTCGCTCCGGACCATGGCCTCAACCAAGGCCCGGAGCGAGAGGTCTCCGCCGCCAATAGCCCCCACGAGGGCACGGTGATGCTCCGCCCAAGCGGGGCACACCTCGACTGTGTGCTTCACCGTGTCCTCCGGGCATTCCGCACAGTGGCGACACCCGGGCGTCATTTCCGCACGAATCCGGTGCAGGAACCTCCCGAACGAACCATTTCCGGTGCAGACCTGCGTCATACGGAAGGTAAGGACGCCGTGAGGTCTTTCCAACCACGCCTCAAAGAGGGGACTTACCGCCAGGTTGAATGGATAGTAAAAAGGTGTGTTTAAATGTTTGATCTTATTGCAAATATAGTGATTTACTAAAAATATCTTATTCCATTACCTGATTAAAATAATAATTGTAAATAATTACATAGGCATCAGATTATTTTCTGGCCTTTTAAAACGTGAAAGGAGATTTACCGTGTTATTAAAGTCTATATATACGCGTTAAGAATTGGATAACTCAAAATAGTGTGACTAATCATATTTTACCTGGAGTTGGCCCTGCAAAAATAGTTACTTTACACATCTTATGAAAAAGCTATAATTAACTCGAGTTTCGCCTAATAAGTCCCCTATATAATAAGCCAATTGCTACTACTGAGAAATTACATATGAATAAACCGTAGGTACTATATTCGTACTTGGGACCTCCGAATTATCTCAGCAGTTTCGGCAATTAGAGTAAGTGTCCCCGCACACGGGCCACAAAAAAAGCCACTTCTAGCTTCTTTTTGTGGCGGCCTTTTTTCGTGGCCCATGTGCATCGGTGCCGCCACAAAAAAAAAGCTTGAAGCCGCTTCTAGCTTCTCGGGCCACAAGCTTTTGCGCGCTTCAGTTTTTTTTTTTTGCGGCCGTTTCTTGCCTTTATTGTGGCCGCTTTTAGCTTTTTTGTGGCGGCTTTTTTTTGTAGCCCGTGTGCGGAGACACTAACCAGCAAATCTTTTCTATCGTTGTAACAATATTTTAAAGGTTATTGGCATCTCTAAACACATTTTTTCACTGTTAATTTCTAATTTAACTACAAATTGAAACGCCAACTAAGAATATTTAAACTAACGTACACACTCTTCTGTTAGAAAACTACCAAAAGTCGTTCGTCTAACGGCTAGTGGCCAGATGCTGGACCTGAAGATGAGGCAATTCAAGGGTGTGGTGCCTCTCATGGTATCCTTGAAGAACGAAGCCATGCGAGAGAGGCATTGGAAGGAGCTTATGCGAAAGACTGGTAAGGACCTTCGGGCTGCGTGAACATGACATTTTTTTTAAATTGATATAAACCAGTGCTTCACTGCAATCCCACCTGATGGTAAGCAGTGATGCAATCGTTGATGGTGTTACACACTAGTTTATTAAGAGCCTAGTCGCTTTAGTCTTGAACACACCTAAATTATAATTTTGTTTGTGTTCTCTATTTTATCTTAAAGACCAGCACAACTTTTTATATATTTAGAAAGTATTCTACAGATTGGTCCCCCGACGGCGATGAAAATTTTTGTTTTGTAGATCAAGTAGTTTTCGAAACATCGTGATTAGTCAGTGAGTGAATGAGTGACTGCTTTCATTTTTTATTTATACTGTTTAACTAACATCTTGTTTTTTGCTTTTTAGTTAATTTTTTTGACATGGTAGTCGTGTTTTTTAATTTATTTTTAACCACGTCATAAAGGACGAAATTGAAATAACTCAAAACCCGAAACTCTAAACCCGAGTTTTTGAATATTTCTCATCATAAACAACTTGCAGAGTGTGAATATAAATTAATTATAATTAATAATACGCGACACCTAACTCAGTCTATCGAGTACCTTGAGCACTATAAGTATACCTAATTACATAAAAATTTACGGACGATAATGTTACGATGAAACTGAATATCAATCTGTCATTCAGGTCAGGACTTCGACATGTCTCCGGATCGCTTTACATTGGAAAACATGTTCGCTATGGAGCTGCACAAGTATCAAGAAGTTGCTGAGACAATTGTTAACCATGCTATTAAGGTAAACTATAGAAAGACAACACCGTTGTTTTGTTGAATTGCTGGACTTAGGTCTGGTCCAAGCGTCTAGTCTGTCTAGTCCTGTGCTTCAAAGCATTGGCCAACTCCTAAACCACAGGAAACGTACATCTAGTTTAAGAGTCAAAGCGTTAAAAAATGACCTTAATTATTAACTTTGGTTTAACTAACTACAACTAAATGTAGTACCGACATCTATGTAATACCACATAAGAACTATGAAATCCTGGATCGCGTAATTAGAGTTCAACGCGCGATTTGAACATACCTACACAATGGCCCACGCGGTGCAGGATCTCGTAGTTTTTAGGTCCTAAGTGGTGCCATAGATGTCGCTACATGGCGACCTTCATTAGTTCATGTGCCTCCTACATCTAGATAATTATAATATACTGGAAACTTTTCAACGCTGAGCTGCGCTAGAACATAATTGCTTCTTATGATGCATCTCTCTTCTGTTCTGATTTGAACACGCAGAGAAACTCCAATCAGAGCCCTCACCCTTGCCTTTTCAATTTGTTTTGGCTGGCTCTGTCAATAACTTGTTTTCATTTTGGTGGAAATATCAAATAACTCCTCCCACTCTTGTTGGAACGAGAGGGAATATCAGACTGACTGACTAAAATCCATCTGTGTTTCGTTCCAAGGCCACGGTTACTCTTTCCAACAATCCCACAACCCTGACTGTATGTAAAAGGTTATTTCTAGGATTATCTGAGTACGGAAATTCTTTAACTAATGAAAAGCCTCTATCTTTTACTACTATACTTAGTCAAGAGTTTTTATCTATTATATATATTACTCTTTCAAACAATCTTCCCGTGACCTTGGGAAGATTGTTTAAAAGAGTCACCGTAGCCTTGGAATGCAAAAGACAAATAGAGGAACACGGTGGATTTAGTGAGTAAAAGACATTATCGGACTCTCTATCTCGCTCCGACCGACAAAGCAGTATTTTGATGATTTCCTTAACAGAAAAATGAGTTAAGTTGAGAGAATTTTTTTTTATAAAAATTTTAAACACAGTTATATACGTTTACAGGAGTTAGCAATAGAGAAAGGAGTGAAGGAAGTACAAGACACTTGGGCTAACATCGCCTTCACAGTAGCGAGGCACTTCAACCGTGGAGAAGACAGAGGGTACACGCTGAACCCGTGCGACGAGATCAGCGTCAAGCTGGACGACGATGCCATGACGCTGCAGAGTATGGCCGCTTCGCAGTAAGTACAAAAAGAAGTTGTGGACTATATAGTCAAATAAATACGTGACATAATTCTCACATCATTACACCCCTCTCGCATCACATGACAGTGTAAACCTATTTCGGTTGGAACTAATTATAATGCGTGGAACCTGCACGCGGGACGCGTTTTCTTATGCATTTTGAATTTTTTTGCATGCAGAGCAAACCCGCAGGTGTGATGAAATCCGCACGATATTAAAAATACCCTAAGGTAGAAACAAAGTATTTGACTGAATTCAACATTTCTTACAGATTCATCGGTCCGTTCCTCTCCGTGGTCCACACTTGGGAGCGTCAGCTGTCCCACATATCAGAAGTAATAGAAGAGTGGATGGCTACGCAGCGCAAGTGGCTGTACTTGGAGGGAATATTCGTGGGAGGGGACATCCGTGTGCAGCTGCCCGACGAGGCCAAAAAGTTCGATGATATTGACCGGTCCTTTAGGAAGGTGGGTTACTTCACTTTTTGGGCTAGCCTTTCCCCTCTATGATGGGGTCAGCTTCCAGTTTCAAGTAGATGCGGCGAATACCAGAAATTTACATGAAGTGACTGCCTTATTAGACTTCCACAAACCCTGAGACTTTTTTGATTTAACAAATACGAGACTTACAGAGTGAGGTTACCTGTGTTTCTTCAGTTCCCCTTTGCGATTCAGGACCACGGTAACTCGTTTAAACGTTCCCGTAATCAACTAGGCATAAATATAAACTCTTCCGGTTGTTAGTGAAAAATAATCCATAGCATAGCAGTCCAATAAAACTGGTCTGCCTTGTAGATCGATTCCAAGAAGTCACGCTTGCGATCGCGACCACTACACTACATAATCAGAAATTTTAGCATTACGTTATTTTCCAAGTTTGGTAATTCTTTCAAACAATCCTGTAGACCAATACGACTATTGAGGGAATTTGAGAGCTGCAGTAATCAGACAAAACTGCGATATTGTGAGTTTTGTAATATGACAGCAGTTTTGTTGGATTTGTAAAGATTTTGTGGTTTTAAATCGCGGAAAGAAACTTCATGTACCGATATAATTCAGTAGAAGAAAATAACGTGACATCTACAATATTTCAGATTATGTTGGACACGGCTAAAAGGCTAAACGTAGTAGACTGCTGCACTATGAGTGGCAGGCTCGAGGAGTTCGTTGCCCTGGGCCTTGGCTTGCAGAAGTAAGTGATATCGTATAAAAGATAAAGATTGCGTAGGCCTAAATGTTCTACCTACAATAATGATAAATCACACAGGGTGAAACATTCTTATGATTTGTGTTTGAGAAGGTTATAGAGAGAATGTCGTGAACGTTTTGACTACTCCTGTGAGTCTGTTTCCAAAGGCCTCTCTCCATTGTTTCTGTTAAAAGAATATTTGAATATTGTTTCGCAGTGGGTCTCGAATGTTCAAATTCGAAATCGGTGATTCACTAAAATCGGTATATTTGGACTACAAATCGGTACTTATATTGAAAGAAAAAAAAAACAATTTCAAACGAATCATTTTAACTAAAGCTTTTGAGATTAATTCACAGTTCTCTTGAAAACTAATATAAGTACCGAAAAATCGGCAGATTCAGGACCACTGTACCGAGGTTTCCTACAATATTTTTTTACAGGTGCCAGAAATCGTTAAATGACTACTTGGACTCAAAGAGGCGAATCTTTCCGCGTTTCTTCTTCATTTCTACGGACGAACTGCTCTCAATTCTTGGCAGCAGCGAGTGCAGCTGTGTTCAGGAACATATGATTAAAGTAAATATTTCTGATAACAAACATTATGACGTGTTATAAACGGTCAGACAGTACATACAAATATATACAAAATATGTTTATTTTAGTTATTTACAGGGGGAATTTATTTACATTTTCACTATTATAAATTAAGTAATTATCTACACTTTATACAATTTATACAAAATTAGTTTTAGCATGTGCGGAACTCGAAACACGTGGCTAGTATTTTTATGTAAAGAATATATGTAGGTACAAAATTTCATAACTGTATCATGAAAAATCATAAAGTTATAAGCTTGTTATGTTACCTAGTTGTCCGCAAAAACTCATGGTCACCAGGCCATCCGGGTGGCTGAGGGGTTATTTTGCTTTAGCACCCAGCTGTCAGTGATGTCCAATTTAACTTGTGACCTTTTTTAAACATTTTCGGAAATAAAATTAACATGGTGTAAAAATTATTGGAACCGATTCAGTTACTGATTCTGAACAAACTGTATTCAGGTTTTGCATATTATATCAAAAATAATGTGTATGCATATTATATCAAATATAACGAAATTGGGGTTCATCCTTTTATTAACCCCAATTTTATTGAAACCCGTGAAATAAAATTAAAAGAATTGTTATTATACTGTTATTAATAATAATCGCGTGTGTTTCAGATGTTTGACAATATTCGGGCTTTGGAAATGTACGTAGATCATACCAACCGTCCCGTAGCCACCAAAATGATATCTGCTGAAGCTGAGGTAATTTCATTTTTACTGAGTAATTGGTTTAAACGTATCTCCGTATCTCTGCGCATAGAGCTTTAATCCCTACTTGAATAAAGTATTTTTCACGGTGATTTAGTATAGGTTATTTGTTTCTTGTTTGGGTTTTTGGGTTCCTGTAACCTATATTATGGAAAACCCAGCGATAAACCCTAGTCTTTTCATGCGCTTTACTAAATAAATCGTTAGTATAAAATAAACTGTAGTGACATCTGTGACGCCGTATAGGAACTAAAATTCAAAATCTTTTATCATGGTATTAGAATTCTCCTTGCGATTAGGACATATACAACAACCCGAAATAAACTGTCGGGCAGTTACCCGGACTATACATAACATCCGTCTGGTTGACAGATCCTCCCTTTTGAACAGAGGTATGCAGAGTTTTACACTCTTTATTATATATAAATAAATATATTATATTCTTCAGTAACGCGAATGTTTGACCAAATACGCCAATTACAGCGCCAACATTACCAATAATCAACAGCCCGGTTTTCTTCCGAAAGCCTGATCTATTTCTTATTTTTTAGATAATGAATTTCCGCAATGTGGTGTACACAGAGGGTCGCGTTGAAGACTGGATGAACCTCGTACTTAATGAGATGCGAAACACCAACAAATTTATCTCCAAGAAAGCTATATTTTACTATGGCAAAAACTGGAAGGTACCGAGGTAGGTAGCCAGTTATGTGTACCTATTAATAGAGCCAAAGCATTGTTTTCTGCAACGTCAAATGCGTTTTCGGCTCTTCAATGTGTTCTTAGAACCTTTAAATCATCATCATCTTCCTGCCCTTGTCTCGTCATTTGGGGTCGGTGCAACACGTTTTTTTCTTGCATTCAGCCCTGTCACTCGTCATGCTTACACTAACTCTTTTTTCTTTCATATCACTCTTCACACAATCCATCCATCTTTTCTTTGGCCTCCCTCTCCATCTATCCACATGTATACCCATCACTCTTTTAGTGACTTGCGTTTCACCCCTCCTCTTTACATAACCATACCAAGACAGACGATTCATTTTTAACTTTTCAGTCATTGGCGCCACTTTCAAACTTCCTCTAATATACTCATTTCTCACTTTATCCATTCTCGTCATATCGCACATCCATCTCAACATTCTCATTTCCGCTACACGCAATTAGAAAAGAACTAGAACCTTTCAGTCTAATTCAAAATATGATTTTAAATACATTCAACAAGTTAAGTTTTCATCTCTTTCTCCAGAACCGAATGGATCATGGAATACCAAGGCATGGTGTGCCTAGCCGCGAACGGCGTGTGGTGGACGGCTGAAACGGAGGAGACGTTCATACGCATACGGAAGGGCAACAAGAGAGCCATGAAGGAGCATTTGGCGCAGCAGAATGAGCAGCTAGCGGGGCTTGTGGTTAAAGTGAGGCAGGGTAAGCATTTACAGAATCAAAATAATCTCGTTCACGACTGTGCCGACCGTGAGCGGTAGCTAAGCGCGGGGCGGCGAGTGGTAAGTTCAAAAGTATGAAAATGCTTTGAAGCACGCGACGCCGCTTATAGCGAAAACGCACACGCTTACCAGTGCCGCCCCGCTCGCCGCGCCGCGTGCCTGTAAGACCGAAGTCGTGATCTAGCCGTAAGAGTACTAAGAGAACACGATCATGTCATAGATCGTCTTGTGGAAGGAAGGCAGTTTAGTTAAGTACACTATACTTCACAAAATGGCTTTTTTCTGTGACTTTTGACAGCCAAAATGACGTAAAATGTTCGCTGCAGTTACGCAACATTACAATCGGAGTTGTAAATAACCTCTTTGAGGAGTAACTGAAGAGATGCCATAGTGTCTTCACCTACCGCATGACACTGGCCCTCACAGGAAATGGTAGTTCGGGACGTTCTTGTTTCGAATTCAGGCGGAAGAAACTTATTCCGCGTGTAACCATTGTGCGGACCGCCTGAAGGACACGGTGGATCATACGGTGAAGTGGTACCCCGCTTGCGTGAAGCTCTGCTATGTCCTAGTGGAGGCGATCGGCGGCGGCTAGCTCTCGCACCGGACCCTGATTCAGGCCATGATCCGTAGCGATAGGGAATGAGATAAGCGCTTACCTTACGGCTACGGAGAATTTCTAAAAATTAAACCAAACCAAACGCAAAGCGTAACTGACGGACACAGATGTGGTATTAGTCAGTAAAAGTCTGACATGACGTTTAGTTAAATTTTAATTCCCGTACCTACCACTTTCACCTTTTCTTATATTTAGCGGTGAAGCTATTTTAACTTGTACGATCCTCGTAATCTTGTATATTTATCGTCATCGTCCCCATCTTCTGCCCCCAGATCTATCGTCAAATGACCGCCTTAAATTCCGTACGATAACCACAATCGACGTGCACTCTCGTGACATTATCGAAGGATTTGTTCGTGACAATATAACAGAAGCTAGCGAGTTTGAGTGGGAGAGTCAGCTGCGGTTCTACTGGCTCAAGAAGGATGATAACCTGTGGATACGACAGTGTACTGGTAAGAAGCTCTTTTTTGTTTGGACATTATCAAAAGACTTGTGCGCGACAGCGTAACAGAAGCTGGCGAGTTTGAGTGGGACAGTCAGCTGCGATTCTACTGGCTCAAGAAGGATGACAACCTCTGGATCCGACAGTGTACTGGTAAGAAGTTCTTTTTTGTTTGGACATTATCAAAAGACTTGTGCGCGACAGCGTAACAGAAGCTGGCGAGTTTGAGTGGGACAGTCAGCTGCGATTCTACTGGCTCAAGAAGGATGACAACCTCTGGATCCGACAGTGTACTGGTAAGAAGTTCTTTTTTGTTTGGACATTATCAAAAGACTTGTGCGCGACAGCGTAACAGAAGCTGGCGAGTTTGAGTGGGACAGTCAGCTGCGATTCTACTGGCTCAAGAAGGATGACAACCTCTGGATCCGACAGTGTACTGGTAAGAAGTTCTTTTTTGTTTGGACATTATCAAAAGACTTGTGCGCAACAGCGTAACAGAAGCTGGCGAGTTTGAGTAGGACAGTCAGCTGCGATTCTACTGGCTCAAGAAGGATGATAACCTGTGGATCCGACAGTGTACTGGTAAGAAAAGCTTTTTGTGTTGGACATTATCAAAGAACTTGTGCGTACGTGACAACGTAACAGAAGTAAGCGAGTTTTAGGAGAGGCGACGGATGCAATTCTATTGGCCGAAAAAAGATGATGATCTGTGTACAAGACAACACGAGTAACAAATAAATACGAAATGGTGGATATGTCAGCTAGTAATAACAAATAAAGGAGTTTCAATGTGTGTTGCAAGATCATCGAAATAAACTTGCTGACTGTGTTTTTATCCGACTGGGTATTTCAAAAAATGAGCCATTAAGACTAACTAAGTAAATCCACTTAGTTTGCAAAAAAAAAATCCTCAGTTAACTTCAAACTCTTACTATAGTGTTTAAATAAGATCAAATAACAATATTGAATTCAGCGCCATCTAGCGAGAATTTAGCCATACTCAGGCTCGTAGCTTTCGCCTTAGAATAATGACGTATCCGCTTTGCAGGTATCTTCGAGTACGGTTACGAATACATGGGTCTTAATGGGCGCTTGGTGATCACTCCGCTCACGGATCGGATCTACCTCACCATCACACAAGCGCTTACCATGCAACTTGGTGGCGCACCTGCTGGTATGATTAACTTATAGTTTTGTACTTTGTTGATCAAAAACTATGTAAACCGGGTCCTCCTTTAGTTTTGCGCTGTTGAGAAAGACTCGGCCGATGTGAGGAGGCGTTTGCTCAGTAGTGAGATATAGTACTACTCTGTCAAGAAAGTACCGGGAAAAGATCAATAATACCAAAAAAAATTTGTTATTCATCCAAATTTATTTTATCACCTTCAAAGTATGCCCCTTCAGAAATGATACACTTACGCCAACGAATAATCCAATCATCAAAACATTTTTTAAACGCTGTTTCTGAAATTGAGTTCAGTTCTCGCCGCGAATTCTCCTTTATGTCTTCTACAGATTGAAAACGGGTGCCACGAAGTAGTAATTTGAGTTTAGGAAAAAGATAGAAGTCGGCTGTACCCATATCTGGCGAATATGGTGGCTGCTCGATGGTACTTGTTGAGTGTTTGGTCAAAAATTCGTTCACAATGATGGCCTTGGCGAAGGCGCATTATCGTGGTGCAAAATCCAAGATTTTCTTTCAACAAATCTGGCCTTTTTCGTTGAATTTGCTCTCTTAAATGCCGCATAACGCTCAAATAACATTCTTTATTTACCGTTTGACCTTCCAGTAAGAATTCCGAGTGCACAACACCGCGATAGTCAAAGAAAACAGTCAACATGACTTTGACTTTTGATCGACTTTGGCGTGGTTTTTTCGGTTTTGGTTCAGTTGGAAGGCGCCACTCCGAAGCTTGTTGACTTGATTGCCAAACTCGTAAACCCACGTCTCGTCGCAAGTAACAATGCGTTCCATGAATGTTGGGTCGGAATTGACTCGTTCTAGCATGTCCATGTCCTCAGCGACTCTCATGCGATTGAGTTTATGGAGAAAATTCAGGTCTTTTGGGACTAGCCGAGCGGCAACATGTTTCATACCCAAATGATTAGTTAAAATGGTACGGATCGACTCGTGAGATACAGAAAGTTCGGCGGCTATCTCTATCAAACTTGAATGAGGATTTTCAGTCACTATTTCCTTCACTTTTGCCATGTTAACTTCAGTTGCAGAGGTTGATGGCCTACCAGAGCGAGGCAAATCTTCCATCACATCTCGACCGCTTTTGAATGCTTTGTACTACTCATAAGCACGTGTTTTTATTAATGTCGATTCACTGTAAGCCTTCTGTAACATTTTCAGTCACTCCGAACACGAAATTCCATTGGCGATGCAAAATTTAAGACAAACTCTTTGTTTGTTTTTGTCCATTATGAAATTCGCAATACACACTAGATATGAAATAACTAAAAACAGCACTGTATTTAATATAAATAACAGATGCAACTCAAACTCTACGCCAAAATGGAAAACAGTTGTGCCAATCTAGCAACAACAAAAAAATCTAAAATTTTAATTTGGAACCATGAACAAATCATTCATCCCGATACTTTTTTGACTGAAAGATGATTTTCCCACCCTTAAAAAAAATCCACTAGTCGTATAAGTGATGCCGTGGCGACCGACGCTTGGGGGAGGCCTATGTCCAACAGTGGACGTCTTTCGGCTGATATGATGATGATGATGATGATAAGTGATCCCAATCAAAGTGGATGAAGTTATTGTGTGTACAAAATGGCGGCGGCGAGCGAGTGACTGTAAGCTACATTAAATTTGAAGAGAGACTGTACAAAGGCGGATTTAAAGCCTTAAGCATTTTCTACCAGTCGACCCTAAGGTGATGCAGAAACAGAACATGATAGGTACAACTTGATGGAGAACAAATAGAAAAAAAAAGGAATCTACATACATAGATGAACTCATACAAATAAAACAGTTTTTAAACATATTATACGAAATGCGTTCTCTAACCGACTAAAATCGACACACATAAAAAAAAATATCATGAACTAACAGCAACTATTAACAGAAACTAAAAAGGTTATTACAATACAGGTTAGTACAGTTACCTTTCTTTTCATTGCCATACAGGAAGATAGTGTTTATTTTGGACATTGTTCCCAGGTCCCGCCGGTACCGGAAAGACTGAAACAACAAAAGACCTAGCAAAAGCCCTAGGCCTCCTCTGCGTGGTGACAAATTGCGGCGAAGGCATGGACTTTCGCGCCGTCGGGCAGATCCTGGCGGGGCTGTGCCAGTGCGGCGCGTGGGGCTGCTTCGACGAGTTCAACAGGATCGACATCTCTGTGCTGTCCGTCATCTCTACGCAGCTGCAGTGCATCAGATCCGCGCTACTGATGAAGCTCAAGAGATTTACTGTAAGTACCTTTTTGCCGGACTTTGCACAAGCCTAAGGAATATGGCGATGTTTTATTAGGACCCCCTCTGCTTCTCCAGGGAGATACCCAAATAGACCCGGGGAAGATTGTAAAATAGTATCCCTTAATGCGCTTTGCACGACGGCACGCCGATCCCAGGAAAAACGGTGGCAAAGTGCTTTCCTAAAATCACTCTGTTGGACGACAGTTCTCACAGCCCAGTCTCCCGCCTGTGTCAAACTTTGCAAGCAGGGCTTCGACCTTTTTGGCGACAAGACGGTTGTGTCTTTGGCGTCTTATTCTCCTTTCGGGATCAGCCTTTGTTTGCTGCAGGCTGGCGACTTAGGTGTAGTCATTCAACATTAAACTAACTTGAGGCTCTTACTACGTAATGATTGATGTATTCTTACTTTAATAGTTTTAATATATAAAAGCATCTACATGCCCGATTCGCTCAGTCTACAAAATCTTAAATGTTTTTCCTTCTCCAGTTCGAAGGTCAAGAGATAGTCATGGACAGCAAAGTGGGCATTTTCATCACCATGAACCCCGGATACGCGGGCCGCACAGAACTGCCAGAGTCTGTGAAGGCGCTGTTCAGACCCGTCGTCTGCATTCTGCCGGACCTCGAAATGATCTGCCAGATCTCGTTGTTCTCTGACGGGTTTTTGACTGCTAAGGTAACTATTACTTTCCCTGACCGTACCTCGTAGTACCAATCTGAGATTGGGTTAAGCATATCTGATGAATGCACAAAGATTGATAGGGGCAATGATCATGACGCAGGAGTCTGAAGAAGGGTACTGTCATCGTGTCACGCTAATGTGGCACTGGTGTGTCGGCTAACTTTTTGATGGACCGTCTAGAAAATTAATAAGTGAGATATGGAATTAGATAGTGGATACGATTCGCAGGTCAAGTCTACTGAAAAGCGGTTAATTTTACTTGCGGTGTTTGCTAACAGGTCCTGGCAAAAAAAATGACAGTGCTGTACCACGTGGCTCAGCAGCAGCTGTCGAAGCAGTCGCACTACGACTGGGGCCTGCGCGCCCTCACGGCCGTGCTGCGCATGGCCGGCAAGCTGCGCCGGGACTCGCCCGGCCTCAGCGAGATCATGGTGCTCATGAGAGCGCTCAGGTAACCTAGCATTATGATGATCAACAGCCCTATAGATAGCTTCTATAGTTCTCATCTCGCGAAGATTGACGCTCCGCCTAACCTGAAGAGGAAACAATAATACAAAAACTAAATTATAGTGAAAGCAAAATACCTAAACTAACTTACGACATCATCAGGTAAGATAGTGGTTAAACGCGAGGCTATCCATAAGTTTATCTTATGCTATGCAATGCTGCTATTAAACTGCTGAAGCATTAGAGTTGGGTGTTAGTTTTAACACCCGACTACGACAAAAAAATTACACTGAAAAAGTATGAAACGAGTTTTTCAGGAAGCTGAAATAAAAAAGCCGCAGTCCTACGTTATAAATATCAACACTAATAGCGTGTGACTACGGCGTTCCTTTTTGTTCTGTTCTTTTTTTTTAGTTGACTTTACTTAATAATGGTCCTATCTACTAAATATAAAATGAACTAAAAATGTTGACTTCAGCGCGATCTAGCGAGAATGTGGCCACGCTGGGGCCCTAATAAGTCAGTGTCGAAGTAACTCGTGAAAACAGTAAGAGATTGTTGATTGTTGATTTTTGTTGATTGTTGTTGTTGTTGTAACTTGATTTTTAGTCATCATAGTATAAAAGTAGTGTGATTTCATCAGGGTGCTTATTATACATGGAATACTGAAACTAATGTTTTACATAAGGGCCGATGATATTTTTGTGAGGACGGCAGATGCATTATACCTACTTCTATCAAATCTTCACCAACAATGAAAACAGTTCATATAATTTTAGTCAATCACTTTACTAAACACTGCAGTTTCAATATAATAAAGGTTAAAAGAACTTTGGTTATTGTATTTTTTTCTGACTGGCCGCTTATGCTATGCCGGAGGTCCTGGGTTCGATTTCCACCCAGGACAAATGTTTGTATTATGAGCATAATCCTTTGTTCTGTCTGGGTGTAATTTATCTATAATATGTATGTATTTAGAAATATAAAGTATGTTTATCGGTTGTCTAGTACCCATAACACAAGCTCTGCTTAGCTTGGAACTAGACGGCGTTGTGTGATAGTTGTGGAATATTATATTATTATTTTTACACGCATGATGTCTCCTGTCCACAGAGACATGAACCACCCGAAGTTCGTGTTCGAAGACGTCCCGCTATTTTTGGGTCTGATCAAAGACCTGTTCCCTGGTCTGGAGTGCCCTCGGGTTGGTTATCCGGACTTTAATGCAGCGGTCACTGAGGTCCTCGACAAAGATGGGTACATCGTGCTGCCTCATCAGGTAAGTAATAAACTTGGGTCTGAAATGGACGAAAATGTTAATAGACACTAAACCCTGAACTCTGTGGGGCACTTAAGGATAAGCTCACACTGAGCTGCTTCGCGACGTGAATACGGGGCCTTACCATTACTTGTTAAAATGTCAAGCGTGCACGCGTGAAAGAGAGATATAGCTGTAGGTATAATGCGTTCCAAATAAAAATAGGAAAGCCAATAACTTCGATTGGTCAAATGTTGAGTGATAAGTACGGTTTGCAAAGAAAACTATTTATATTAATATAAATCGGCTAAACATATTATTACAAGTCATAATTAGTCAAAAGAAACGTGTTGCGCCGACGTAATATAAGACAGAAGTAATATGGGATAAGGGCAGGAAGAATATGAAGAATTAGTAAAAAAAACTATTTTCTTTCTTATTTTCATTGTTAGGACCAATTCGTTTTCTTTTTCTATTTGCCACTACTCAAGCACTTCACTCAGTGACGCAGAGATGAGCAAAATTGAAAAAACTGGGTTCAGATTAAACTATTTTCGTTCACGATTTTAAAAATTTCTTGTTTTGTTCACCCTATCCAATTTCATCGATTTGACAGTATGACGTGACGTCACAACATGGCAACCGATCCTATTCCTATTTGGAACGCAGAGTACACCCTTTATAGCTCCATCACTTTAACAGTTCAGTTTAGTTCAGCCTGCTCGGCATGCACGACCACTTGCACCTTCAAAGACGCTACATATTAGTAGAACAAAATTTGAGTCAAATCGACACGAAAGAAGAAAAATTGTGTAAGTCCTGACAAATCTATGAAACTTTGTCAACGAAGCAGCTACGATACGACGCGACGGCAGTATATTGTATACCAAGCGTACAATGATGAATACGTGTAGCTACGTGTCTCTGAACAGTACCCGCTAAGCCTTTGTTACGCCTCGAGACGTTATAATGCACCTTAGCATTATAACGTCTCGAGGAGTCGAGGCAGCAAAGGCTTATTGAGTTCGTCCATGCTGCATAAACCAGCGAAGATTCGGTCTGAGAAGTCTCCATGGGTTGTATTTGAATTCCCTCACAGCTATAAGCGCCACCAAAGAGATAAATCACGGAAAAGTAATGAGATATTCTTCTCCATAGGTCGACAAAGTAGTACAGCTATACGAGACGATGATGACTCGTCACTGCACCATGATAGTGGGCCCCACTGGCGGAGGCAAGACTGTTATAATACATACGATAGTCAAGGCGCAGACTTTGTTGGGACTGCCCACTAAACTGTCAGTCCTTAATCCTAAGGTAAGTGGTTATCTTTTTCACTTTCTTCTCTCTCTATTGCTCTCCTCACTCTCTATTTATTTCCTCTCTCAATCTGTCTCTCCCTATCTCTCTACCTACTCTCTAACTCTCTTCTCTTTCTCTATGTCTCGTCTCTATCAATCTCTTTCTATCTCTGTCGTAGTCGATACTTGGATTGATGGTAACAGAAATAACATAACACCAGTTTTATACTTTTCCCACTGCTGGATCGCTAGCCTTCTCTCCAAGATAGTTAGTGGGCCGTAATCCACCACGCGAGCCCAGTGCGGATTGGCGGTAGATAACACATGTCTTCGAATTTTTGATACTAGGATGTAGATGGCTGGTTTCCTGACGGTGTTTTCCTTCACCGTTTTAGTAGCAGTGGTGATGAAGTAAATTAGATACACAAATTAATGCGCCTGGCTGGGTTGTCACTGGGCCGTCGCTGCTTTATCAAGCACTAACTTCTACTAGCGGCTTCGCCCGCGTGTATGTAGAAAATAATATAGCCTATATCGATCAGTGATAAAGTAGCATTCTACGAAAATAATTTTTAAAATCGGTCCTGCAGTTTTTGAGTTTAGACATTACGAGCAAAAATACAAATGTTTCATTTTTATAATATTAGTTTATGAATGATGCGTCATTTTACAGGCTTGCTCAGTAGTAGAACTGTACGGAGTACTGGACCCAGTGACCAGAGACTGGACAGATGGCCTGTACTCTAGAATATTCCGAGAAATGAACAGGTATTGTTATTTCAAAAGATAAATTTTTTAACTTTAATTTATTGAAAGGTTTGTTGGATCAATGTATGAACAAAGTTTTTAATGGTCTGATAGATTCACGGTCGAACTTAATCCCCCTACTTTTAACGTCGTTATGGTTTGATATGGAGGTCGTTACCGGTGGTGTTATTATCTCTAAAATTCAGTTTAAACACATACACACAGCTGGAGACAAATTATTGTACATATAGAATGCAATAAAGTATTGAGTATACTGTTCTGTTAGCGTCCCAGCTAACTACAAAATGTATGGCAATGACATTACCTGCACAGAAGTTACGTGACAAGTGACGTGGAAGGTAACAAAACAGTAATGTGTGTAAACCTGCAGGGGCTGCAGTATACCTGTATTACCTGATGTATGAAGCTGGACTCCCACTTGGTGGAACATTGAGATACACCCCGCACTATGGCTCGGATCTTTTGCAATTCTTTTTTAGGGTTCCGTACACAAAGGGTAAAAACGGGACCCTATTACTAAGACTTCGGTGTCTGTCCGTCTGTCTGTCACCAGGCTGTATTTCATAAAACTTGGTAGCTAGACAGATGAAATTTTCACAGATGATGTATTTCTGTTGTCGCTATAAAATACTAAAAATAAAATAAATATTTAAGAGGGCTCCCATAAAACAAACGTGATTTTTTTTGCCGTATTTTCCTAAGGACAGTATGGAACCCATCGTGCGTGAGTTCGATTCGCACTTGGCCAGTTTTTTTTAACCAAGTACCCTAAGTGTCACATAACCTGATTTAAAAAAAAAATTGTTTGTTTTGGTTCAAGTGCTTAGTTTTTAGGGTTCCGTACCCAAAGAGTTAAAACGGGACCCTATTGCTAAAAAGCCGCTGTTTGTCTGTCGGTCACCAGGCTGTATTTCATAAACCGTGAAAACTAGACAGTTGAAATTTTCACAGATGATGTATTTCTGTTGCCGCTATAACGACAAATACTAAAAACAAAATGAAATCATGATTTAAGTCGAGGCTCCGATACAACAAAAGTTTTTGTCGTTTTTTGCTACGGACGATACGGAATCCTTCGTGTGCCAGTTCGACTCACACTTGGCCGATGTTTTATAATTTAATTGTGTTTTGTTGTTCATTTTTGTGTTGTTACAAATAAATGTTTTATCTATCTACATATTTTAATACATTACTTTTGTACCAGACCACTAGAAAAAGAAGAACGTCGGTACACACTCTTCGACGGTGACGTGGACGCCCTTTGGATAGAGAACATGAACTCAGTAATGGATGACAACAAACTGCTAACACTAGCCAACGGCGAGCGGATCCGGTTGGCGCCCTACTGTGCGCTACTGTTCGAAGTCGGCGATCTGAACTATGCTTCGCCCGCGACTGTGTCTAGGGCTGGCATGGTGTTTGTTGATCCTAAGAATCTAGGGTACCAGCCCTATTGGGACAGGTTTGTAATCAAACTGATCGTTCGTTCTTCTTGGCATGTCGATAGCAATCTATAAATAAATGATAATGATAAATTATATTTATTTTGCAAATAGGTTTTTCAAAAACACATTTACACGTCATTTTTTTTGTCAGTTTAAACTAGATGAGGCCGGTGTTTCCTAGCTGACTGCCCTGAGAAGAAACACCGAAACTAGAGATGTGCCGTTGCCGGCAATATTGCCGTGAAATGGAAATATTGCCGGCAATGGCACATATCTAACTGTAACGCACTCAGGGGTCAAAGTCTGTTTTAAAGTCTACACAGCAAACATGTAATGGTCAAATCATATGAGAACTATGCAGATTAGTTTCCGATATGGTCTTTTGAGGAAAGAAACTCACAGATTTGAGTGGTCCTGTCCAGTCAGTGCAAGCATTTATCAGTATTCGTATCGCTCAACCTACTACTAAGGAGCTCAACATACATATACAACACTAGCTGTGCCCGCGACTTCGTTCGCGTGGACCACAGGATTTTGAATTTATTTTTTCTAAAATAAAAGTAGCCTATGTTACTCCTTATTACATCAGCTACTTGCCAAAAACAGTCCCGTCAGAATCGGTCCAGCTATTTCAGAGATTAGCCCGGACAAACAGACACAGACAGACAAAAATTGTAAAAAAAATATTTTGATGTATGTACCGTATATATATTCATATGCATGTAGTAAAAAGCAGTTATTTCAATATTACAAACAGACACTACAATTTTATTTATATGTATAGATGTAACTGTAATAAGTAAAGCACACACTTACTAGTATACACCCCAATTAGAAAATCAAATAGAATTTTGGTTTTTAATAATATAAACTAGTGCTTGACTGCGATTCCACCTGATGGTAAGTAGTGGTACAATCGTTGATGGTGAAGCGCACTAGTTTATTATGAGCCTGTTTACCTTCTTTATTTGTGTACAGTGTGTTGTCAATTGGCCAGTTGTAAAACGCTTACAATTAATTATTGATTCGGTAATTTAGTTAATGATAGAGATAGAGTGTAGTAAGTGCTCACTATATTGCATTTTACAGAGTTAGCACATATCGGGGGCGTAGCTCAGATGGTAGAGCGCTCGCTTAGCATGCGAGAGGTACCGGGATCGATACCCGGCGCCTCCAAATATTCATTTTTTTTGGCTATACTTTGTATTTACCGATTTGTTTTTTTTTACAATAAAAATATAACTCTTTTGTCTAATGCAAATGTATTTAAACGTATATACATGAGCCTGTTTGCAACTTCATGTTCATGCCAAGAAACCTATTTGACCATGTTTACAAAACAAGTTTTATTATACAGGGTGGCGAGAACATTGACGTCGAAAAATAAAATTTAGGTCCCTCGTATCGTGGGGTATCCGAATCACCCCCATGTATGTTCCGCGACTTTTCATAGTTTTCGAGTTATGATTTTTTTTCTGGTTTTTTGAGAATAATCGACCTGACCAATCTAAAAAAAAAAAAAAAAAGTACATGGCTTTTGCCGAGATTTTTTATTTGCAACTGAATCTTTATGAGTAGTACTTTTATTCATAAAATAATCAGTAGCACCTTCGTTTTCAACCCATGGTGCACGAGAAAAGATCGCGCAAAGTTTTTGAATCTTAGCTTTTCTTGCAGTCATTTTTGGTTAGCAAAGTATTCGTCAGATGGCTAATTTTAAGAATTTTCTACCTCGCAGTTTTTGAAGGCCCATTCTTTTTAATTCTGGCGCATTCTTAAAGCCTAATTAGAAACCATGAAGTCACCTGTTTAATTTTTTTATTTAAAGTTGAAAAGCTGTCATAATTTCACGAACGTAATTTTTTCACTTTAGACCAACTTTTTCATAACTTTCATCACAGTTACGAAGCTGATTATTTTATGCATAAAAGTACTACTCATGAAGATTCAGTTGCAAAAAAAAAATCTCGACAAAGCCATGTAGTTTTTTTTTTTAAATTTTAGATAGGTCTGGTCGATCATTCTCAAAAAATTAGAAAAAAAATCATAACTCGAAAACTATGAAAAGTCGCGGAACATACATGGGGGTCATTCAGATACCCCATGATTCGAGGGACCTAAATTTTATTTTTGGACGTCAATGTTCCGGCCACCCTGTATGTGCTGCCTTTTATTTATCTAGTTTTTTATTAAGGTTTTTGTATTTAAAACTTTTTGCGCTCAAAATATTTTCAAATACAAAAGCCGACTTGACAGTACTGAGAAATATACGACACGAAGTAGGTAAAGTCAGTGCCCTAAGTGGGCTAACCCACCAATTTGATAAGCTATTTAAATCACTATTTCGCTACCATTAAAGATAAAAATCCTTTGTGCAGCATTTCTATACATCTTGCTATCCTAGTGTGAGGGTAGATTGATAAAAGAAAATGGCACGTCAGTGACAAAAGTTAACTTAGCTAATTCCGTGAATCTTATCAACTACTTGTAAAGGTCCATAATATTGCGTCCAGCATTACAAGTAACGTTGAATTTCGACACTGTCTATAAGAATCCATTTAGTCCAGTGGTAATAACAGCGATTTGACACGCAAGTAAAGCTAGTTCAAATCTCACTTTAAACTTCTAACTTTTTGTTTTCCATCTTTTGTGTTTAGTTATCTTTTTTTTTACTTTTATTTAACGACAAAAGTCGAGAAACAGTTTGTATAGAAATGAAACAAAATATTGCAAGTAAATAAAATGTTTATTATTTCACTATATTATATATATATGTATATATATATATATATATATAAAGTAAGTAAATGGTCCAAAACAGTCCAAAGTTAAAATACATTTTTTTAAATTATAATCAAACAAACACATTTATAAACATATATATAAAGGGATATAATAATGGTATAAATAACTACTTAATACGCAATTTTGATTCTTACGCTCTTAGACTTAAAGCTTATTATTGGTATTTTAAAATGTATTGACAACTGATACGAGTAGCTTATTTTGGTAGCCCTAATTAGGGTAATATGACTTAGTGATCTGTGTAAAGACATAGACGCAGTAAGGCACGAGTTCAATTCTCATACCCTGTATATTGTTTTGCTTTCCATTTACAACTTTTTTATTATTTTAAATAACAATCAACAAACTAAATATTCTTCAAACATATTTGGAATTATTTCGCCTGATTTGTAATAAGCGGGTAGTCAAGATAAATATGCGTATTCATCATAAAACTGGTATTCAAATGTTACTTAGATTAAAGGTAGAGGAATAAAAAATAAACCGTTCTAATAAAGCAAAAACCAGTCGACGCTCAATAGAAGTGACATCGTGCAAACAATTTTTACGTTGCCTTACTAAATTGCGTAAAACAACGTCTTTATTTAGAATATTTTTATATACCTAATTCTAAAATATAAAATAATCTATTTACATAAGGAGAATGTTGGTTTTCGGAGAGATTGATAGGAGGCGTCTTGAAATAGCCGTAGGTAAGTGTCTTTTTTTCATTTTATTTATACTTCTTTTTTAAACTTACACATTTTATGCTGTGCGTAATCAAACATCTTTTTAATTATACTTACACATAAAGTAACTTCTGTTTCGTTTCTTTGTTTCAGAGAAATACAGCCAGATTATGGTTTAAAACTATAACAAACAATACAAGTCAGGACGTAAAATTGAAATAACTGCTGGTCATCCGTCAAGTCCGTTTTGCCCAAGAATATCTGGATTTCTATCTAACTAAAAAACATGTTATTATACTGCCGTATACTCGTAGAACTGGCGGGTATAACTCTGGGTTACTTGTGTTGAATGTCTTCTGTGGAACCTGGTTAACTTGTAGAAATAGGTGGCCGATTCAGTGATAAATATTACGTGACGTAATATCATCTGTGCGTGTAAGCAACAATGGATAATTATTTACTTCTTGTAAGCAGCCACAATACCTTCTTGTCAGTGCTTATGTGTAGTGTATTGGTTAAATAAATCATAGTAATCTTAATTTGTTAGGAAGTGTTTAAATAATAAATTCACTGATCCTTGTTTCTTTCTTAATCAAAAAAACTTAAAATTCTATATAAAACCTGTAAAGTAGTTAAAATGTCAAAATATTTACAGCAAGTATGACAGTTAATGTAGTGATGCTATTGTTATAAAATAGAAATATTATATATTTCTAATCATGTAACATGTTGATTCACTGCATTAAACTCTTCTTTAAAAATAAAATTAGCATTTCATGAGCACTATTGAAATAAATAAAGTGTTTTTTTTTAATGCTCAAAACTGTATTTTAAATAATTCTACCATATCAAAAGCAGTTTAATATTGTAACTTCTTTTATATGTTTTACCTTTATTTATATAATTATCTAAATTATGTCTAGGTATTAGATGAGTAAATATTTTTTTATATAAATTGTAAATATTACTTAAGTATATTGAATAAATCGTTACCTATTCTAACCATTTTTATTTTTTATTCATGTTGCTTTTATGTTTGAATAGTTAATTTAATTTTTTTAATTTAACTTAATATAAATTATAATTTGATTTCAAAAATCATAATCCAATATTATAAACACAAAACCTACTAAAAGAAGCATGATGGATTTGAACTCACGACCATGACAATATAAGTCTACTGTTATGACCATTAGACTAAATCGACTTACGATACAATGTTGAAATTAACAAGTGCATTACGGACAAAACGTATTCATAAGTTTACCTACCTTAACGTTACGTCTTAAAGATCAAATTAACGTAAACAGTATTCTATAATATTTGACTACCTGCCTCTCGTTATATTCGTTTAAATTATTATGCTCCGAATTGATTATCATGCATCTTATGCTAATTGCAGAAGGTTCAAATTCGTCTAACTTTTAGCATGTCTTATATTACCTTCTGCTGTCACGTGGGTCACGTCTCTTGTGCCTTCATGTGTACTATACTACATAGCAAGGAGCAAAATCAAACAATGGCTCCAAAGCACATTGTATATTCACAGACTGACGCACCTTGACAATTACGAATATAACCTAATTTACCTGCTACCCATTAAACCTAATTATTAACTAACTACATACATCATATAGATGAGCTTTCATCATGCGCTATGAAAGCTGAAAGCCTAGGTGGCATAATCACCTCCTGCTTTGCCCTCTGTGTCCCAGGTTCTTGAACACAAAAGGCAACGGTCCTTTAGTACATATTCCACAAGAACTGCTGTGTTGTTACAAAATTGCAGTTTTATCTGATTGCTACAGCGCCCACAGTTGCTGGAATACTCGTATTGGATTGCGGGAATATTTGAAAGAGTTTCAAATATTCCCGCAATTCAATACGCAATCCAATATTCTCAAAAACGCAAAGGCGCCTAGAGCGGGAGGACTTTTTTGATGATTTCCCACCAAAAAAAAGTCAACATTGATTAAAAAAGAAACTTGTGTGTCATATCTCACCTTCCTTCCTGCATCACGTAGCCTGTTACCTGTTCACGTAGGGACTTAATGACAGTATCAGCGGACGTCATTGCCGTGGCCGAATACTGAGCCAGGCAAGGAATTTAACTAGTTTTGCCATCGATACGCTAAGAAGAATATATGAAACTGGTAATGCAATAAGATGGAAACCGTTTATCTTCTCTTCTTGCTGTCAGATGGCTACGCGGCCGCAACAACGAGCTAGAACGCGAGCAAATGAACGGCATGTTCGACCACTACGTATCGGGTGCCATCAACTATATCGTGTTCGGCTTGTTCGGGCTGCAGCAGCAGACTCCGCTGAAGACTATTGTGCCGCAGACGCCTCTTAACTTGGTCAGTATACATCGTGAACTTTATTACTTTCAACGCCAATGACGCTTATAAGTGACAAACGCAATTGGCTGCTAGAACTCCAACGACATGTAGAGCGAAAAATAGATGTGATACATTATAATGTGTTATTATAGAAAATAGGTAAAGAATTATTGAAAAAAAATTGTCATCTTCTCCATTAGTATGAAGTTTAATTAAATGTTACCAAAATTAAGCTTGATCTTTGTAGTATACATTCGCAAAACGTATCTTTCCCACTTCTTTATACCTCTTTGTCCTGGCAGTATCAGACCGTTTCATAACTCGGTTACTCCTTAGCTACCTCTCATATATCATACTTACCCATCGACTTATATTCTAGCGGTAGACAAGCACGTTCATGGAAGGAACTATTTGTCAAAATAGATCGCTAAAGTTCGCTGCAGCGCTACATTGACTATGCCAAATTGGCATTATGTCTTCTAATAGACTATTAAAACATAAAGCGCTAAGATAGCTTTTAGAGGATACTTATTCCCGTCCGATTATAATTTGGGTGTCTTCAAGGCTAGAGTGAATAGGCTCTTGATAAACTAGTGCGCCTCACCATCAAAGATTGCATCGCTACTTACCATCAGGTGGGATCGCAGTGCAGCACTAGTTTATCTCAATAAAAAAAAAATAAAAAAAAAACTTATAGAGGATACTTTTAGAAAATACGATTTGATACGCATAATCTAGTACATGGTACATATGTAACGATGTGCTTACCTGTCCTACTTATACACTCAACAGGTAGTGCAGCTGTGTTACATGATCAGCGGCTTGCTACCGAACAGGGAAGATCCTAACGAGGAGGTCAACGCGTCGGTTGTCGAATGCGTGTTCATGGTGGTAAGTGTTAGTGATAATGATTCTTATACCATTGTTGTAAGGTATACTATTGGAATGATTGTCTTGTTTGATATAGTAATTTTAAACAGTACCGCTAAGGACGAGGCCCAGGCCAGACAGTGTTGTTTGGTTTTTCCATCTGAATTTTCCATCTCGGAGGCAATCCGGGGATTTATGTCCAGCTAATGACATCAGGCTCGCAATGTTCCTCATACATATCTGGAAAAATAAGGTTAAACTTCAAATAATAGATTGTAAGTACACCTCGAGTCTTCTCAGTAACTGTCCAAGGGATAAAGTGGTGAAGTTAGATTGATTGGCATAAAATGCATGAATGCATGATTTATGATACGGTCTTAACTGCTATCCTGACGTTGCTTGTAGTTCTTTCGATGTTTTTTTTTTATACATAGTTCCACATTAGGAATTACTCCTGCATCGTGGGTGCGTTCACAGGCATGAAACAAGAATCTGTTGGCCAAACATAAAACTAACCATTGCGTCAATACGCCACCCTACCTACATACTTTAATTACCTACAGTATTTATATATATTAGCTTTGTAAGATAAAGTCAATCTAATTTGTTTAATGTATTTTATCTATGTATGTATCAGATAATTTTGTACAAATATTTTATTACTTAAGATTTTCAAGGTAACATCATATCATTGTTACGTGCTCAAATTGAATGCTGTTTATTTCATTAAAAATAACTACTTTCATTACTGTCGTGGTGACAAATTTCGTGCAGTACACATATCGGGGGCGTAGCTCAGATGGTAGAGCGCTCGCTTAGCATGCGAGAGGTACCGGGATCGATACCCGGCGCCTCCAAATTAAATTTATGTTTTGGTAATACTTAATTTTTTCGTCTTGACAACATTATACCTTCCAGTCTAACCATAAATTTGAATATCGTAATTATCGTTCTAAAACTCTCGACCTCCCGAATGAATTAGGTAGTGCTTAATACTCCCTTATTTTGCCATTTATATTCAAGTCTCATAAAGTGTGAGGCGACGGTAGTGCTATGCATTTGTAAGCGTAATCATCCTAATAATGCTTCCTCTAATGAAACTCAGGTTTCCTCTTTAGGAGTGGAAATGGGCCGTCATCCACCACGCGGGCTTAGTGCAGGTTGATGGATGTCCCAACGTTTGTCCTGCAGCACTCGGCTCCATTCCACTGTGCGGCTGCTGTGAATTCCGCCTCAGTCGCAATGACAAACTTTCACCACTTATATTAAAACTAGCGGCCCGTCCCGGCTTCGCACGGGCAATAAATATAGCCTATGTTACTCAGGGTGAATGTAGCTTTCCAATGGTGAAAGAATTTTTGAAATCAGCTCAGTATTTTTTTCAAACATCACACACACTCATACAAAAATACAAATTTTCCCTCTTTATAATATTAGTGTAGATGTACATATCTTCAAAATTTTGGTTTTACGACATATTGGTTTCCTCGCAATGTTGATGACAGCAGTGACGATGAAATAAATTACACAAATTAATGCGCCTGTTTGTATTTGAACCTGCGCTGTAAGAAATGTAAGTCGCCGTTAACACTGGGCTACTACTCGTACTACTCTGTTGCTGTGAACAGGCACAAATCTATAATCCAAGGACTACTTATGAGTAATTCCCAATAGATTATATTCATATACTTTTTTTTGTATAGACTTTTTGTACTATGGCGTGCTATTTGACAGCAGATGACCGTCTTTTGAGGGTCTGTAACGTCAAAATAAGCGATCTTCAAGCGTAACTGTTTATCTACGTACAAAAGTCGTTCAACTGTAGAACTGTCATGGTACGATTTAGCAATTCAGAAGCAGGCCTGCTTTTGAAAGGAATTTGACTCACTGAGAATTTAACGTTTCCTTAAGAGGTCATGGTAAGCCCCCAAGATAGGAGCCATGTCCGGCAGGCACTTACAATTACTAGACAAGTCAGTCAAAAAAAGTATGGAATGAACAGAATTAAATAATGAATGAAAGGATAAATGGAAGAATGAATGAAAAAATGGTGTTGTAAGAAAAGTACATCTATTTATTATTAATTTTGTCATTAATAATTTATCTGTGATTATTTCAGTCGATGTACAACAGCCTCGGGGCCGCTATTGTTGACGATGGCCGTCTTGACTTCGACGTGTACGTCAAGAAAGCTTGCCCAATGATGCTCGTTGAAGATACGCTGGAGAAGAAGGCCACTACAAGTAATAAAACTATTAATATGTATATTTAAAATAATAAAGCATAAAAAGCCAACGTCACGCGGTGTTCCCAGGCGGTCACCCATCCAAGTACTGACCGCGCCCGATGTTGCTTAACTTCGGTGATCGGACGAGAACCGGTGTATTCAACGTAGTATGGACGTTGGCGAATGGGAGTCTTAAAGTTACACTAGCTATCTGAATAAACGCGCCGACGCGTCAACAGCCGCCCGTCGTGGACGCGTCAGCAGCTGCCGGCGAAAAACCTTCGAAAAACCTTTACAAACCAGTGTAAGTTACCTGTACAATAGCATGGGTGAATGCCAGCACATAGGTCAACTTCATGAACTGCGGGTGAATACATTCCTTTAAGTGCGTGTTGTGTAACTTTAATTTCAGCAAGTTAGGGGCTCTGTTACCTCTGAATAATTTACGAGTATTTTTTTTTAAATAAAGACAGGTATAGAGGTGATAAAGGATCAGTAAATGGAAACACTCGCAATACTCATTTATTCATAATAATGAAAGCGGCCAGCGCTAAAAGAAGTACATATTCAAATACAAGAAGAATATTCAAAAAATACTTCTATAAACAAAAAAGCCAACGTCACGCGGTGTTCCCAGGCGGTCACCCATCCAAGTACTGACCGCGCCCAATGTTGCTTAACTTCGGTGATCGGACGAGAACCGGTGTATTCAACGTAGTATGGACGTTGGCGAATGGGAGTCTTAAAGTTACACTAGCTATCTGCTTTACAAATAATGTTTCTGTCTCTGGCAGTGTCAGGAACAATGCTTAGCAAAGCTTGTGCTTTGTGATTTATTGGAGATTTGGTACCTATTTCTCAAACTTTACTTTAGCCAGAAAATGTTTCTAAATTTTGGCAATTAAGTAGCTTTTGATAGGATCTTAATTCAAAACACTCAATTTCGAAACCGGCCCTAAAATGCCGATAGTAAATTATGTCTTCGACTTTGCCAAGTAACCGTTCCATTCAAATATGAACCTAATAGTTGTATATTTAATGTAGATATCCATATAAACAGTTTTCAACAACGTTTCATTCAAATATTGACGGTTACATATTACAAAAATTAAAAATACTTATCAACTATAAATTAAAATGATTAAAATTAAAATTTAATATATAAAAATTAGTAACATTTGTATGCTAGTCATATTAAATTAACATTGCAAAAAGCCAACGTCACGCGGTGTTCCCAGGCGGTCACCCATCCAAGTACTGACCGCGCCCGATGTTGCTTAACTTCGGTGATCGGACGAGAACCGGTGTATTCAACGTAGTATGGACGTTGGCGATTACTGTGCCGAAAATTAAATTCACAACCCAGCGACCAGCTTGGTATATACCTAAATTTAGTAAATGTGGCAGGGGCTAGTCGTCGCACTTTTCTGCACTTGTAAAAAATAAAATACACTGCGTGATTTAAGAAGTTGGGGTAGGAACTGGTTTCCGATTAAATGTACTGTAAAATGTTACAAAAAGTTTCTGCATTAGCTATATTTACAACAACTAAGACGACGAGATCATCAGTCCAATACTGTGCTGTCATGAGCCACTCGAGTATATACTCACTCAGTATATCTATGACAATATTTTGTATGTTCATAAAAATAAAAACATGTTTAAAAAATACAGTGATATTCATAACGTTAATACTAGGAACAAACACAAGTTAGTGGTTCCTGCAACCAGGCTCAAAAAAATAGGACGCTCATTTAGATGCCAAAGTATACATTTTTATAATAAGCTTCCCAGTCCTATTCAAGAACTTAGCATTAATAAATTCAAAACATTTGTAAAGCGAAAACTTTGCCAAAAGGCTTTTTATACTGTAAAAGAGTATCTCGAGGATAAAACGGCTTGGGATTGACCTGCTCCAATACCTACTCACTATAATTGTTATCATTTGAATGTTTTTTTGTTTTAACTGCCTTTTTTTTTATTGACGATTGTTGTTGTTTTACAATTATGATATTGTATATATATATATATATATATATTATTATTTTTTTTACAATTATGACATGTTTATTTTTACTATTTGACTGAATTTTTATTTACTTATATACTTTTTTTTACAATTTGCAATAAATTTTATTTACACTTTTGTAAATTTTATTATTGTGAATGTGAGAACTATGTGGATTACTCTTTCCTTTTCTTTTATTTTCACATGATGTCTGGCAGTTTTGAGTATTTGATGTGGCCTACCCAAATGTCCTTTCTTTGGCATTGTTCGTCAAGTCGTTGAGCTCCTTAGTAGTCCTGAGTTGAGCTACACGCATACTGACAAATGCTTGCACTGACTGGACAGGTCCACTTAGAACTGTGTGGTTCTTTCTTCAAAAGACCATCTCAGGCTCAATCTGCACGGTTCTCATATGATTTGACCATTACATGTTTTGCTGTATGGACTTTAAAAGAGACTTTGACCCCTGAGTTTGTTTCGGTGTTTCTTCTCAGGGTAGTCAGTTAGGAAACACCGGCCTCATCTAGCATTAATTGACAAAAAAAAATTGACGTGTAAAAGTGTTTTTATAAAACCTACTTGCAAAATAAAGATCATTTATCATTTATCATTTATTTATCAATGCAGGACTGGCAGAGGGGCCTTTTAGAGTACATTTTGGTAAAAGTGCTGGTTTGTCATAGCAACCAAGGCGGAATTGTTATGGTGTTATGGGACCGAGGGCTGCAGCGACACATTTGCATCAAACGACTTTTTTCAAAAAGTACACTTAAGAAAAAAATAATAGACGGGAGTTAACCCGCGACTCGTGGGGGTCGACGTGCGCCCAGCCTGGTACGATACATGTAATGACATTGTGGCGGGGGAGAGCACGCGCACTTTTCTGCACTAGTGCGGAAAACATACTATTGCGTGTCTAAATGCGTTGGATATGAGCGGGTTTTCGAGTAAGAGTACGTCTATGTCTGAGTATGGTTTCCGCACTTAGTCCTATGCGGACCATTGTACGTGGGCCATAGCGGCCATAACCTTAGGTGGGCTTATTCCAACCATCCCACCTCCCTCCAAAAACAGACTAGGCCTCTCAGGTTTTTAAGGGCATCTATAAGGGAATTCGGGGATCCTAAGGTTCGTGTGCATATTTCAGTGACACCTGTGCAGTATAGGAGTAAGATTATTGGAAAAATATTACTCGTGCGAGCGAGAAAGAGAGATGCAGCTATGGGGTGTCCTATATAGCTCCATCCATTAACAGTTCATTTTAAGTCGTCAATTAGATCGCTTCATAAACTACAAGTAACAAACTTTCCCCGCATCCACAGAACACTTCCCAATGGGCTTCCCATCTCTCTACGACTACTGCCTGGAACTGTCTACAAGAACTTGGGAAGCTTGGGAGTGGCTGGTACCGGAGTACGTTCACGATCGCGAGTTAAAGTTCCCTTCTATACTGGTGCCAACAGTGGACACGCTGAGGCTTACCTGGCTTATCAAGATCATGGAGAGCGTGAGTAATACTGTTCAAGCTGCTCGTTTGTGGAAGGCGTCACCTTTCGAAGTGAGACGTGCTCAAACGCTACCAGCGTTTAAAAAAATGATGAAGGAGCATTACCTTTCACTTTGATTTTTTCTTCTCCTGGCTTAATTACATATTTGATATTTATAAGTAAGTATATTTTTTGTAATGTATGCATGTATTTGTGTTGTTATTTGTTATTAGTATTATTTCTGATGTTGTACACTGACAGCCCTAAATCTTTCTCCTTTCTTTCAGTCCATTAAAGGTTGTCTGTAAGAGATTGCCCTGTGCGATAAGACCGCCCATTGTACACTTATTTTTAATAATGTTTGTGCTGTATTTTTTATTTATGTGGTGTACAACAAAGAATATAATAAATAAATAAATTGCGAACTTAAATAGTCGGTATACGCAGTGTCGTAACTAGGGCGGTACCAGCGATGCCCAGGCACAAAGTGCAGACCTCGAAGGGCCGCAGGAATTTATTTATTTATTTATATTAAGGTACTCCAACGACTTATTCACTAATAACATTTTACAAAAAATAACTAGCATATATACCAATTATTGTGGTGAACTTGTCACTTAAAGAAGTACACAGCTTACACATAAATAAAAAATACTTACAATTAATGAGATCTATCATTTATAAGAGTGCTATTATAAGGAATTAATTATTGTTTTATATTACAAATTGAATTAAAAAAAAAAAATTAAATTGACATTTAAAATTAAAATAATAATAAAACTTTTAATGTTAATAAAATTATGGGAATATGGAATTAAAATAAATAATTAGACTCAGTTTAAATTAGGGCGAGATTACAAATTTGAGAAACGATTGCAATAAACGTGATCAAAATTCTATTTACTATTAAATGTCATAAGATTCTTACGGAATTGGTAAAAACCGTCGGCAAAGATGTCAATGTTGCTATTATTGTGGATTATATTGTAATTAGCCATAAATCGGTTCATAGGGGCACTGCGACCAAGGTTTGTTCTTGATGAGGACAAAGCAAGTATATTGGTTTTGCGTACAGATCTGGTTTTATTGCGCCAGGGTACAGTGATATTAACAGACCAGATCCTAGTTTTGTATTATGCTTAGTAGATATTAGCATAAATGTTCATTAATAACTATTAATTATTTCTCGTGTATCTAATAAAGAGCCACTTTTGCGCCCTAAAACCACATCTATGTTTCTTCAGTTGCCTTTTGCGTTCTGAAACCACAAGTATCCCTTTCATTTTTTTTTTTTTTTTTTTTTTTTTTATTAATGATAGGCTTGCGTTTGACCACTATCTCACCTGATGGTAAGCGATGATGTGGTCGACGATGAAGCACGCTTGCCTAGAAGAAACCTATTCACTCTCGACTTAAAGACTCCTAAGTTGTAGCTATCAGGAAACACAGATTCCGGCAGGGAATTCCACTCCTTGGCTGTACGCACAATAAATGTGTTCGCAAAACGTTTTGTGCGTATGGGTGGGATGTCTACCATGTACCGGTGGCGCAACGCTGTACGTCGTGTGGTCCGATGATGGAACGGACTTGGCGGAATTAGATTGTGCAATTCCAGTGCACACTCCCCGAAATGTAAACGATAGAAAACCGACAGACTAGCAACTCGGCGGCGATGCTCAAGGCTTTGGAGCTTCGACTCTACAAGTGCATCATTGCCGATGATTCTCTTGGCTCGCCTCTCAATCGACTCCAGCGCATCAAGCTGGTATTTGGCAGATCCATCCCAAAGATGAGAACAGTACTCCATACACGATCGAACTTGGGCTTGATAAAGATTGAGCAGCTGTTCCGGCGTGAAGTACCGTCTCACCCTTGCTAAGATCCCCAATTTTTTGGCAGCCAGTTGAGCCTTTGCATCGATGTATGAGCCGAAATTGAGAGTAGATGATAACGTAACTCCAAGAAGCTCAAGGTGGTCGGTTATCGGCACGGTTACACCCCGGAAAGTTGGAGCCGGGTGGAATTGGCTCCGTTTGGCGGAAAAAAGACACGCCTGGGTTTTAGATGCATTGAACTTGACCAGATTGGCGTCGCCCCAATCGGAGACCGCCTTCAAGGACGAGTTCAAGCGTTCAACCATAGCCTCTCGGGATGACTGGATCTGTGTCCCGCTAGCTCGTGCGTCAGATACATATCTCTCAGCAACAGTGCTGTCGTCTGCATACCCAAAGATACCGGGTTTAAGTAGATCATTTATGTGCAGCAAAAACAGCGTCGCCGAGAGCACTGACCCCTGAGGGACCCCGGCATTAATATCCATTTGACCGGACGAGCAGCCATCAATAACCACTCGGATGGATCGATCCCGCAAGAAGTCAGCGATCCAATCACACAGACCAGCGGGCAAACCGAAGGAAGGAAGCTTAGCAATAAGGCTTTCGTGCCAGACCCTATCGAAAGCCTTCGAGATATCAAGGGAGACGGCAAGCGCTTCCCCATGTTTCTCGATGGCCTCGCTCCAGATATGAGTGGCATACGCTAGAAGATCCCCAGTAGACCGGTTTTGGCGAAAACCGTATTGTCGGTCACTGAGGATGTCGTTAGTTTCTAGGTATGCCAGAAGCTTCCTGTTAAGCACCCGTTCCATACTCTTACAGAGAACGGATGTAACAGAGATGGGTCGGTAGTTTGCCGGGTCAGCTCGACTGCCCTTCTTAGGCACAGGCTGCACGTTAGCTTGCTTCCAAGCAATCGGCACTTTTCCAGTTTCATATGAGAGGCGAAATAGGCGTGTCAAGATCGGAGACAATTCAGGCGCACAAGTTTTAAGCACGACCGCTGGTATCCCGTCAGGACCGCTGGCTTTGTTCACGTCTAGGTTACGTAGCACCCTACGGACGTCCTTCTGATGGATGCGAATATCAGACATAGTCGTCTCGCATCGCTCAGGAAAGGCAGGAGGCCGTGCGTCACCAGAGTTCAGACGAGAAGATTCCGCAAAAAGAGAGGCAAATAAGTTTGCTTTCTCTTCCGCGGTGTGGGCCAGCGAGCCATCGGGTTTTAGCAGTGGCGGAAGTGAGTGGCGGCAGAAGTTCGATTCAACCGACTTAGCCAGGGACCAAAACGCTTTACTACCTGCAGGGTATGAAGCAAGTTTGCTCCCAATTCGGCTTACGTGGTCGAACCGAGACCTCCTCAACACCTTCTTGCAGGACTTGGCAGCCCTGTTAAAGGCCTTCTTCTTTTGAGCCACGTCGCTTGCTTTGTGCATACGAGCGTCAGCCCAAGCTCGGTATGCCGCGTGCTTAAGCGCGTCTGCGCGATGACACTCGGCGCCGAACCATGGACGAGCTTGGCCAGACATTGTTACGTCAGAGAATGGGATGAAGTACTCCATCCCCTGTCGCAACACATCCGTCACGGCATCTGCGCACGACGAAGCATCCTCGGAAGAAAAGCAAGTGAGCTGCCAAGGATAGCATGCGAAGAAAGACCGCAAGCCATCCCAATCTGCTGACCTGTATCGCCATACCCGCCGGGTGCCTCTAGGGCTGGGATCGGGCGGGGAGTAGACAGACACAGACTTAACCAGACAGTGGTCGGAACTGCCTAAAGGCGAACATATCGACACAGAGTATCGGTCTGGATCTGTTGTCAGCAGGAGGTCCAAGCAATTGGCTGTGTGCGAATCCACATCCGGCACCCTCGTTGCCCCCTGGACCAGCTGGGTGAGATTAAGTGCTAGCGCTAGCTTTCGTATCTCACGACCGGCGTGGTCTGTGGACTGGTACGGGAATAACCACTCTTGGTGGTGGGCATTAAAATCCCCCAGTAACACCAATTGGGCAGAAGGGTACCGCTGTAGAGCCACATCCGCCGCCTCACTCAGATGCTGTGTGAGCCCGGATGTCTCCTGATCTCCGCTGTGCGACCGGTAGACACAAGCGTAGATTATTTTATCCAGGCCTGTGTCCACCAAAGTCCAAAGCGTCGAGAAACTGGAGTCCTCAAGGTTACGGAGACGCCGATAGCAGATGTCGTCCCGGGCGTACATACATACACCCGCACGTGGTTTAAAATTGTGCTCCAAGGTAAACCCTGGGTAGGAAAGGTACGACACGTCGGACGGACACCTGATCTGCGTCTCCGAAAGGAAGAAGAGAGCTGGCTTTTCAGTCTCCAGGTGATGGTGGACTGCGACGATATTGGAGTGCAGACCTCTTATGTTAATGAGGTGCACTTTGTGGGAGAGGGAGTGCAGCCGCTGTTTAACGAGTCTCTTTGTCCTTTTCATTTTCATATGAGTGAACGGGAGGAGAGGAGAAGGAAGTGAAATGAGGTTCCACGCAGCTAACCCTCAGGCACGCACTGAAGGGACGAAATCATTGGGGGACTAGTCTGGAGACTGCGGGGACGCCCGAGCCCCCCCGGGAATGTCCATCGGGCCCTCTCGTCTGGTCGCCAACCAGCACGATGGCGCATTCCGGGATTTTTCGACAGTTGGCGGGGCAGCCTTTCATGTGTGGCTAGCACATTACTTGGGCCCCCAACTACCTGCGGTCGGCCAGCGGCAACCGTGCCTCGGATCCCGCTACCCTCCGCGACTAGCCTCCCGATTCCTCCCTATCAGCATGAGCCAGATTGGTCTGCTTGCGTTGGAACAACTATTTCGACCCAACTCCTCTAGACTGGCTACACTGAGCATCATACCGGAACACGGCCAGGCCGTTTGGCGGTACGTCTTTGCTCAGTGGGTGGTCGCAAGCCAACGGTCGAAACCTACCACCAGTTAGTGTCACCTGATTAGCACCACCCGGGGACTACGTGTAGGGACTTGCTTCGGGTATTCTCCTACGGACGCGGGTGACTCAGTCCCCATAAATATAATACACATAACACACCACCACATAATTTCATACTTAGTAGCGGTCTCATAACTGTAAGGGTGTTCACTTCTAAAAAGGTTACCCGTAGTCCTACAATGAAAAGGATAACAGAAGGTACATAGGTGTGGTTTTAGTCTGTAGAAGTCTGACATGCTCTTCAACCCCACCCTAAAGCCGGAGAAGTCATTAGGCGATTTCCCACCTCAAGAAAATACTTCCATGACCTTTTTCATACTTAACCCCTTAGTCCACAGGTTGCCGGGAGTCGAGTTGCGGTACCTCAGTAATCTTGTTTATTATCTTATTTGCCAACAGGTTGAACGGCCCGTACTGCTTGTCGGTGAGACAGGGACATCAAAAACTGCTATAATCACTAACTATCTACGAGGATTACCTCCAGAAAAATACGTAAGTATCCTCTTATCTATTTTCCATTCATATGTAAACGAAGATATGTATTTACAAATTTATCTTAACTCATTTACCTATAGATAACACCGAAAGGATAAGCAGACCCTTGCGGTTTGTATGTAACAAATGTGTATCTTCAACAGGACTGTATAGTTAAATAGAGATTTTTAATTTAGCCTTGGTTGTCGCCAACGTCCATACTACGTTGAGTACACCGGTTCTCGTCCGATCACCGAAGTTAAGCAACATCGGGCGCGGTCAGTACTTGGATGGGTGACCGCCTGGGAACACCGCGTGACGTTGGCATTTTGCTTTTTTTTTTAATTTGAAATCTCTTGTTCTCATTCCCAAAGGTATTTAAAATACCAATAAAAATCTATTATCACAATTTCGCCATCTGAATGAATAACGTTTCCAATGCTTTAATATGCATGCAGTTAAAGAAAACTAATCTAAATAATTGTTTTGTTGCGTAAAAGAACTGCTAAATTAAGTTTGATTGTTCATAATTATATTTTTACTACCGTCTAGTTAAGTCTCAGTTACCTTATTTAATAGAAATATTGGTACAATTTAGATTATTCACTTTCACAGTAGGTATAATCCGGGCACTAAAACAGTACCTGATGAAATAACCTCGAAAAACTAATATTTTATTCTGGTATAACTTAATAATCATGATTATTTAATATAATTTATGTATCTATATTAATTAATCTAATTTGACTTGTATCGTTTTAAATAAAAAGCAATAATAAATCAGATGACCTAATTCATTTGTTCACTTATTAGTATTGTATGTAAGCTCGCTCAGCTATTTTTATCTGTGCCACTTTCGCGGAAGTATTAAATAACGAAATTAAACTGGTCCTATAATAAGAACGAGACCACTGCCAGTGAACGTTAATGGCTATTTGGGCTTGCATCTGTATCGGGGGCGTAGCTCAGATGGTAGAGCGCTCGCTTAGCATGCGAGAGGTACCGGGATCGATACCCGGCGCCTCCAAATAGTTCTTTTTGTATTTTTACACGTTTAATACATCAAGCTTGGATAAGAATTAAATTTATTAGAATTGATTGAGTATGAATTTTAGTTCCGTTCAACGTATAACAGAACTATGAATATTTTTTCAGATTTTTTTAGTACCTACTATTATAGCTTTATGAGACTAACTACTGTTATAGCTATATGAGACTCAAATCTTATGTCAACATTACTATCCGAATTTAGTATTAACTTTATTGGGTTATTTTTAATTCAAGGTTTATTTTTATAGGCTGTCTGTAGACTACATCAGATTTCATTTTATCCTAATAATTACCCAAGTCGTTTGAATTCATAGACAGACTATAGTTCTAATCTATACTAATATTATAAAGAGGTAAAATTTGTAAGTTTGTATGTAGGGGGTAATCTCTGGAAGTACCGGTCCGATTGGTAAAATTTTTTCACCCATAGAAAGCTGCTTTAACCCGGAGTGACATAGGCTATATTTTATGTACCTACGCGGGCGATGCCGTGGGCAAAAGCTAGTTTATTATACTTAGATCAAACTTTACGCGCTTGTTTATTATGAACACCTTAGTCAAGACCTGGAGGCCCTGAAACGCAAAGCGCAACCGTAGGAACACAGGTGGGTTTTAGTCAGTAAAAGACTGTCCCTCCCTCTCGCCTAGAGTGGGAAAAGTTATTTTATGATATTCTATCATTCATCTACAGTAATATTATAAAGAGGGAAAATTTGTATTTTTGTGTGTATGTTTGTAATGAATAAACTCAAAAATTGCAGTGCCGATTTCAAAAATTCTTTCACCATTTTAAAGCTACATTCACCCTGAGTAACATAGGCTATATTTATTCCTCGTGCGAAGCAGGGACGGGCCGCTAGTATACTATAAACTAGGTTCTGCCAGCGGATTCGTCCGTGTGAATGTAGGTTTCTCCATACAAACTTTGGAACCCGTTTCATTACCTTAGGGGATGAATTATAGAAAATGTCTGTTAGTGCTCGCCTACGTCATAAAAGGAAACCTTGTGTAAAATTTCACACTCATAGGCCTTGCAGTTTTGGCTGTGCGTTGATATGTTTGTCAGTCAGTTTTTTTTTACCCGACTACGGCAATGCCAAAGGAGGGTAATAAAATATACATCTATAATATAAAAATGAATCGCAAAATGTGTTGGTAAGCGCATAACTCAACAACGCCTGGACCGATTTCGCTAATTTTTTTTTGTTGTGTTCGTTATTATGAGGAGAAGGTTCTTATGGGAAAAAAAATGAAAATTAGGGTAGTGTAGGGTAGAGTAGGGTAGTGTAGGGTAGTGTAGGGTAGAGTAAGGTAGAGGAGGGTAGAGTAGGGTAGAGTAGAGTAGGGTAGGGTAGAGTAGGGTAGAGTAGGGTAGAGTAGGGTAGAGTAAGGTAGAGGAGGGTAGAGTAGGGTAGAGTAGAGTAGAGTAGGGTAGGGTAGAGTAGGGTAGAGTAGGGTATAGTAGGGTAGAGTAGGGTAGAGTAGAGTATAGTAGGCTGAAGTAGGGAAGAGCGGGAGCGAAGCCGCGCGGGTACAGCTAGTATATATATAAAAATCAATGCCACCTTTCGTTGTAATTTTATAACTCAAGAACGGGCTCACCTATCCAAACCAAATGTTTAGGCTTTGTTTGGACTATTTAGTAGATGGTTTATGTGAAGTTTGGTAGGGTAGGGAAGAGTAGGGTAGAGTAGTGTAGAGTAGAGTAGTTTAGAGTAGAGTAGTGTAGAGTAGGATAGGGTAGGGTACAGTAGGGTAGAGTAGGATAGAGTAGAGTAGAGTAGTGTAGAGTAGAGTAGTGTAGAGTAGTGTAGAGTAGGATAGGGTAGGGTAGAGTAGGGTAGAGTAGGGTAGAGTAAGGTAGAGTAGAGTATAGTAGGGTAGAGTAGGGAAGAGCGGGAGCGAAGCCGCGCGGGCAAAAGCTAGTATATAATACAGATTAGGCGTGATTCTTGATCCAATTATACTGTATCCCTCAATATAGCAGTTCTAGAGAGTGTAAACTTTTACTGACTTATTGCTGCAGGCCTATGTTGTGTATACTTGAGTTCTCATACAGATAGTAGTCATGCATGCTGAATTGCTGATAGCTACACACGGTCGAGTTTACCTGACACCGCTACAAGCGCGCTGTAAACTTGATGGTATACTGGATCGGGGGTGGCGACCATAACATTACATTTTTCTGTTATTTAGTAGTACCCTATGAATTTTGATTCTCTTGAGTGTCAAAATATACGTTCTTTGCGACGTAAACGGCCGTATCTTTTTTCTTCGTTTACTCAGACGTTTGGTTTTTCACGCTTCAAGGGACCGCAAACCTGAGTATATGGTTTTATTTTCAACTTGATACCTGTACACGTTCTCGAGATACAAAGGTCTTGACAGACAGATAGACGGACAACAAAATGATCCTGTAAGGGTGGCGTGATTATCCTTTTGAGGTACAGAACCCTAAAAACTTTGCCCCGCACGCACTGGGAATAGTAATTAACACAGGAAGTAAAACCAGGAGTACCTGTGTCGTGGATGCGTTCATAAACTCACATACGCAAGACACCCAGACCCGGAATACCTATCTGTAGGCTTTACCAATATTTGAACTGGATACCAAACGAACCCGTGACACCTAGCACAGCAGCCAATCGTTTAACCACTGCGCTAAGATAGATAGATATATTCTTTATTGTACACCAAAAATAAAAATTACATAAAGAACTAAGCGTGCCGTCGTCGTTTGAACACCTTGAATTCTTTATAAAACTTGTGTTAAACCTATCCACAGATAATCCAACAAATGAACTTCTCTTCGAGAACATCTTCAATGGACGTGCAACGTAACTTGGAGTCGGTTGTTGAGAAGAGAACTAAGGATACGTTCGGTCCGCCGGTCGGCAAGAAGATGTTGGTGTTCATCGATGATATGAACATGCCTATCGTAAGTATCAGAAATCTATATGTCGTTAACAGATCATAAAAGTTGATCACTTCTTCTTCTTCTCGTGTCGATTTGACTCAAATTTTGTCCAACCAATATTAAGCCACTTACGGGGTTACCATGACGTTCAAAGTAAGATTGTTTTAATCTTGTTTCAGTGTGGGTAAGAGATGGTGCTACACAACCTATATAGCTCTGTCTCTTACCCACACCGAAACAAGATTAAAACAATCTCACTTTAAACGTCATGGTCTAGGTCCTGGACAGCTCTGTCGTTGGCTTTGTTTACATCATGGAGGGCGCAGGTAGTTGTGCCGACAGGAAAGAAGGTGACACATATCCTGTGAAGGGGCTCCACACTGATTGATCACTAAAATAAATATATATGACCAAGTAGGTAAAACTGACCAAATCGTTTTAAACGTTAAAGCTTTGTGATATGTCAATCCTCGTTTGGCCTACTTTCTTTAGACTTTTTACTATCATAGAAATCCTATATCAATGATATAGCCAAACGAGGATTGACATAACATCAAATGTTAACGTTTAAACGTTCTGTAGCCTGATTCACGTAAAATCAAACAAGCCAAATATCGTTGAAGTTTTATAGTCGTTCGATAGAAGTCCTATCCAAAAGCGGTATTCACGATCTATCGACTTATTTCCAGTTACATTAATAAGTATTCTACCAGGATAATGTAATACAGATTTTTTTTTAATCGACGAATTTCAAACGATTTTAAAATCGGTGTCGTCCAAACTCGATTGATGGATGTGAATACGGAAATGGTCTAAACGACTAAATCGCTACGATATCGTTACAGTTTTCATTAAGTGAATCGGGCTACAGGTCAGTTTTAGTTGGCCATAATTAAACATGAAGTGATAAATTCTAAGATCTGGCCACGACTCCACCACATACACATATCGACCGACACGAAGAATGTGGTAAGCGACAGTTTACACGTGATCCTGGGACGCAAAAGTCAACTAAACTAACCCAGAAGAACGGTAACAGGACTGTCTTCAATTAGCACAGAAATTACAAAAAAAAACCAGTAAATCAATCAGAAAAATATAAATTTGGAGGCGCCGGGTATCGATCCCGGTACCTCTCGCATGCTAAGCGAGCGCTCTACCATCTGAGCTACGCCCCCGATACGAATAACCGTTGTAAAAACGCAATGTATTAGGCACTTACTATAAATTACGAAATGACCTAGTAAGCATTTCGAAAGAACTGGTCAGTTTATCATTGCACACTACACGACGTCGACATCGCCTCATTTGCCACTCCTACCACACACTCTACCACCACCACTCCTGCCAGGTTTGCGGCATTGCTCGGAACAGTTATCCCGACGAGGTTTGCCCTAACAGGCATCGGCCTAGCGGACTCCCGTCACTCATGCTGACGTTTTTGCTCGATACTTATCGGACGGTACGCTAACAATTGCCCTTTGTCCGCACCGGATCGTTTGTAGACTGGTGCTGCATCTACATTACAAGGGCCGTTCCATGACGTTTTGAAATGTCAGGGGTGTGAGCGAGTAAGAGAAATGCAGGAGCTCTACACCCTATATATAGCTCCGTGCCTTTAACAATTCAGTTTAGGTCGTCAAATGGATCGCATTAGGAGCTCGTGGCAGAGCCGCGGACTCTTCTATATACTGGTGGACGATAATAATATCATTTATAATTTATTTAAGCAAGTAGCTAAAACTCATGATTATACATGAAACCGACAAATAAACAACATTCAAATATATCACGTACAGTTACAATTATAACCGACGACTGTAGGTGTCATGCAAGTGCAGGCAGCGCCTTATTATAGGACAGTCGAATCTTTCGGCTATCATCATCAGCACACTATTGTTCACTGATATACCTTTTTTTTTTTTTTTTTTTTTTTTTTTTTTTATGGTGGGAAAAATCATGCATTGACATCCCCCGCCCTTGGGCGGAGCGGGAGATAGTGATCAGACTCTTACTGACTAAAAGACCCACCCCGTTCCTTCCAGCCTTCATACCGGGGCTCGAGCGCCCTTACGGATAACCCTGGCCCCAGTAGGCTTCGACCCGGCTGGGTCCCTGCTGTTGCTGACAACTCCTTGAGGCGCGCGGGAACAGTGCGCGCCGTCGACGACTTGGGCTTGGTCCGGACAGTTACCGGACGGCCGGACAGCGAGCTACCCATTGCTCACTGTCCGCAAGCCCGCGCCTACGGTGGCCGGAAATCGGGATCAGAATCCCGGCGGCGGCGGCGGCGGCGGCGGCGATAACGCCGTTGCCTGATGCGTTCGGCCTCCTCCTTTGCGAGCATTACTGCTTCGCAGAAGTCGGCGACCGCCTGCCACTCCTCCTCGCTCCGGATCATGGCCTCAACCAAGGCCCGACGCGAGAGGTCTCCGCCGCCGATCGCCCCCACGAGGGCACGGCGATGCTCCGCCCAAGCAGGGCACACCTCGACTGTGTGCTCCACCGTGTCCTCCGGGCGTTCCGCACAGTGGCGACACCCGGGCGTCACTTCCGCATGAATCCGGTGCAGGAAACTCCCGAACGAACCATGTCCGGTGAGTACCTGAGTCATGCGGAAGGTAAGGACGCCGTGAGGTCTTTCCAGCCACGCCTCAAAGAGGGGACTTACCGCCAAGATTGTGGCGTGCCCAGCACTGGGTTGCGATAGTCGTTGACGCCACTTCACCATGAGATCCCGCCGGAGCTCTGTCCGCCATGCCGTGACCTGTCGCGGCAGCGGACTTTCACCCCGGCGTTGCATCTCCACGCGCATATCGTGCATGTGTGCAAGGACTGTTGCCTCCAGATCCCACGGTGGTAAGCCAGCCAGAAGGCTCGCCGCTTCGCGGGAGACCGTGCAGTATCCCCGCACCATCCTTATTGCCATGACCCTCTGGCAGGCGTTCAGTATGGCCGCCGGTTGCTTTTTCAGCGACAGCGCCCACACCGGCGCCCCGTAGAGGGCCATGGACCGAACGATCCCCGCGTAGAGCCTCCGGCAGGAGGCGTCTGGATCCCCAAGGTTGGGCAGGAGCCGCTTGAGCGCAGCCCCAGCCCGGTTGAGTTTGGGAGCCAGACGTCGGAAATGCTCCACGAAATTCCACCGGCTGTCGAGGACGAGTCCCAGGTACTTCATCGTCGACCCGACACCGATGTGAACTCCTCCTACCGTTAGTTGGGAACTCAATGGCGGCGCGTTCCGAGAGCGGTGACCGTGAAAGCACATCGCCTCGGATTTGTGAAGCGCCACCTCGAGTCCCAACTCCTGGATCCTATCAACGACCATCGCAACCCCGCGTGTCGCTAAAGCGACCGCCGCCTGGTACGACTCTCCCTGCGCTAGGACCAGCGTGTCGTCTGCGTAGCAAACCACGCTGACCCCGTCAGGGAAGTCGCCGCGCAGCACGTAGTCGTACCCGATGTTCCACAAGGGTGGCCCTAGTACCGACCCCTGCGGAACACCGCACGACATCTCTCGACGTTTCCAGTCTCCCTGGTGACCGGGGTAGACTATAAATCTTTCCGACAGATAGGCCTCGACCACTCGACAGAGGTATTCGGGCACCCGGTGGTACCGGAGTGCCCTCCGGATCGTACTCCAGGGCAGGGAATTGAACGCGTTGGCAATGTCCAAGGACACTGCCACGACACACCTGCCCCGGGACACCGCAGCCCCCGTCGTGAGGGCTCGCACGCGCATGATGGCGTCCACCGTGGAGCGCATCCTGCGAAAGCCGAACTGACCGTCCGAAAGGTCCGGCCCCACCCGTGTTAGGCGCCCGACGAGGCGGTTTGCAATGACTCTCTCAAAGAGCTTGCCCACCTCGTCGAGCAGCACAATGGGCCGGTACGCGGACGGAGAGTCCGCAGGGCGCCCTGGCTTCGCTATGAGGACCAGTTTCCCCGTCTTCCAGCAAAGTGGGAACTGGCCCCTCTCCAGGCATGCACTGAAGAGCCCTCTCAGTCGAGGCCCGAGAGCCTCCATGGCCAGGACCCAGGCCTTTCCAGGCAAGCCATCGGGTCCTGGGGCGGTGTTTTTGGCACTCAGCCTTCGCACCGCCACTCTCATCTCTACCTCGGTCACCTCTGGAGCATCGTCGTCGTCGTCGCTATTGCGGTCCGCGTTAGACACCGCTGGCGAAGGCGGAGCCATGGGCGGGGGGGAGTGTTCCCCCCGCGCAGGGAACAAAGCGTTCACCGCACCCTCCACGATCTGGGGCCGGAGACTCTGAGTCAGCGGGGGAGCTCAGGGGCGCAGTTTTTCCCGTACTGTTTTGTACGGGCGCCCCCACGGGTCCGCGTTCAGAGACCCCAGCCACACGTTGCGGGCCTCCAGTTTGGCCCGCTTGATTTCCGCTCGGAGGGTGCGTTTTGCCGCTCTGTATCCCTCATACAGCTCCGCCTCTCTGGCCTCCGCATCCGGCGGGCGGATGCGGCGCCTGCAGTGTCTGGCGTACCGGCGTCGCGCGTGACTGCATGCGTTGCGCTCACTGATATACCTAATGACGCGCCAAACGAGTAACCGAATTGTAGGCTAATTAAATTTGTATATTGCCATCGCCATGCAACGAGACCTAACTGCTTATCTACATTACGTATTACCGTAGGTCATAGTATACGTACTATATTAGTGCTCTGACAAATGATGTAGTAGGTAGTTAGTGCTGATATTACAAAACCATTTCGCTTACACAGCGCAAGTGGAGGTCATATCGTGATCGAGTAAGTGTCTTTACTGCACTTGCTATAACCTTACCTTTTATAGTGTGAGGACATATCGGGGGCGTAGCTCAGATGGTAGAGCGCTCGCTTAGCATGCGAGAGGTACCGGGATCGATACCCGGCGCCTCCAAACTTTTATATTTTTTTTTTTGTTTTAGTGTAGGTACTCTAAAACACAAAGAAAAATATAAAAGTTTGATCACGGCTCGCTATTTTTCACAAAGAGGACCTACTCTTTGTGAAAAAGAGCGAGCCGTGATTCCATCATACACGTCCCACTTAACACTCAACTGATTTGCGACCACTGTACCTATGTTAGAGCATTTAGGCCCCTAGACTAGTTTAGGGACCAGTCTCCCACAATATGCTTACTGTACATATCTACTTTTATTATACCCTATAAACCATGTACTTATTGCGTATTATATGTATATGTTATGGACCAGGTGATTAATGCGGGCATTATTAATAATGTTTGAGGATTATGAATAATGTCTAGCTCTGTTGGGCTAAGTAATTAATTACAATCTTAACTTCACTATTTATCACATTACATTGATACATGACAATTGGGCAATTTGATAATAAAGCTAAATTTGAGGTGGAAGCAACGAAAGCTATACTGAGATGATTGAAAAAGTTAAATCTCAAAATCAAAGAAGTCGCTTAAAAAACCCGAAGATTATCAAATGTTAGCGAAGATTTGACGTCATGGCTGTTGGAGAAACAGAGAAATAATTGATTGTTCCAGTCAAAGACAATATGATTAGGTACTACGTGAAAAACCACGAGATATTTCAGATTTTGCATGATACCCATCTAAGTGTAGGGCATGGTAGTAGAAACCGGATGGAGAAGGAACTAAATTTTCTGTACAAAAATATTACGAGGAAAATGATTGCCATTAATTTAAACCTTTGTGAGAACTGCGAAAAGAAACGCAGCGTTCCAAAAAAAGGATAAGTTGTTAAACCTAGTCTTAGCGGCGAAATGAATGCAAGAAGTCAAATAGACCTTATTGACATGCAGTCACAAGGAGATAATCAGTATAAATTAATACTTGTTTACCAAGATCATCTCACAAAATTTGTGCAACTCCGTCTGCTCAAGACCAAAACTGCTGAAGAAGTAGCATATGTACTAATAGTAATTTAAATATGTTTGTATTACTCTGCCCAAAAGGTGATGGGCAATATGTATAATGACAGGTCAATTTGATTATTTTAATAATTATTGTCAAATTGCTCTCTCATATTGGGCATTTTTCATAATGACCGGGCATTATGTATAATGCCCAATTTATCACTTGGTCCATAACATATACGAGAAAATATCATACAGGCCAAGCACTGCGGATTAGTAGAGTCTTTTTTTAGTTAAATAAACTAGATGATGCTGAATCACACCAGTTTATTTAAGACAGCCAGTTTGAGTTAACTCTTTGAATGTCGTAATTAGAGACACAATAGAAAGACAATTACCTTATGTCGGACTGTGTAACTTAAGACATTCGAAAGGTTAATTCAGTCTAGCCCTACACCCGAATTATGTTACAAATGTCTTCAAATTTTAGTTTTTGGTTTATTTATTTTTTGCAGGCATTAAGTCCATCTTTGTACAGTGTTTACTAGTGCATAAAGTTATATATGCACTAGTAAACTAATTTTGAATAAATAAATTTTATAATAAAATTATTAAGCCCCTCGATAACTATATAACCTTCATAGTTATCGAGGGGGGCCTAAACATTTTATTGAAATGTCGTACTTTTACAAACTAAAGTAGTAATTACCATGACATGTCAACAGGTGGACAAATATGGCACCCAGCAGCCTATAGCCCTGCTGAAGCTGCTGTTTGAGAGGAAGGGCTTCTATGACCGCGAAAAGGATCTCACCTGGAAGAACATTAAGGACGTTGGCTTCTTAGCCGCTATGGGGAAAGCTGGTGGTGGAAGGAATGATGTGAGTTTGAACAGACTTGTTTTATTTTGGTGTAGTACAAATGTTAAGATTTTATGCTTCTTGGCTGCTATATTTACCTGGTTAGCGGAGGAAAAATGGTGTGTCCACATTAGTTTTTTTTTTTTCCAGAACATAGTTTTCTTAACTCTGTTCGCGTTAAGATTAGAAAGAAACCTTTTGTTACTGTCCGTTCAACCGATTTTGACTTTTATTACGTTGGTAGCATGACAAATGGCGGCTGCAGTAAATAGTTGGTATTGTAACCATTTTTTTGCTTTTAATGCCATCCTTATGCCTATGAAATCGGTTGAACAGACAGTAAAAAAAGGTTTCTTTAAATCTCTAATCTTAACACGAACAGGGTATAGGTGGTTAAATGCCATAGAATATAGAAATACGTATGATCCTGCCAGAGCTGTAGATTGTTCGAAAAAGTTACCGTACCACCCAGAGTGGGAGAAGTAATAGAGAAAGTTAAAATAAACTCGCCGGGTGCCTGTCCAGGTACCTCAACGTACGCTCTGCCATCTGAGCTAGGCCTCCAATATACGAGTAGGTAATATTGGTGCTGTACGTTTTACGCATACTTACCTAAGACGTGAAGTCTGATAACAGTCTAATAACCCGAGCAGTATCTTACTGCGCCTCATCTTTGAAGAAAGGTCAATACGGCGATGGTTCCTGGATGGCCTTATCATCATCATCATTTCAGCCGAAAGACGTCCACTGTTGGACATAGGCCTCCCTCAAATGTCACCATAATGACCGGTCCGGTGCGTCTCGCATCCATCGGATTCCCTTGACCCTCACCAGGTCATCGGCCCACCTTGTAGGAGGCCGCAACAACGCAGCGTCTTTCGGTACGTGGTCGCCACTCCAGAACCTTTCGTCCCCATCGACCATCTGTTCTGCGAGCAATGTGCCTTGCCCACTACCACTTAAATTTAGCGATTCTTTGGGCTATGTCGGTATCTTGGTTCTCCTGCTCCTGCAAAAGGTATCTTTATTTCTGATGGGCTGGTCGGTTTAAACAATAAATCGTTTCAACCTCTTTCCCTCCCCAGGTGGACCCCCGCTTCATCTCGATGTTCTCAACCTACAACCTGCAGTTCCCGTCAGAGACGACGCTGCGCCACATCTACGTGTCCATCCTGAAGGGACACTTTGAAATCTTCCCCGAAGAGATACAGCTGATCGTTGATAAGATTGTGCAGATGACGTTGGATTTGTACAAGGTAGGGTTTTTATTGTTTATTTAAAGTAATATTAAAAATTAACAATTTTTGTATTTTTTTTTTTTGTAACAAAAGTAAGTAGGTACTCAAAAAATTCGATTTTATAAAAAATTTCATCAGTTAAATGTTACTTTATCACTGAGTGACATATGCTATTTATTTCTACTTTCACACAGGTGAAGCCGCTGGCAGAAACTAGTATTTGATAAAGTACAAGTAGAGTAACAAACTGGTGACTCCCATGTTTGTTTACAGTCACCCATGGGCACATAATACCAAGTGTATCACAGATATATTGTCTATCCTTTTTACTAAACTAACCCAGGAAGACGGTCTGGGACTGTCTTCAATTATCACAGAAATTTCAAAAAATAAGTAAGTAAATCAATCAAAAATAAAAATTTGGAGGCGCCGGGTATCGATCCCGGTACCTCTCGCATGCTAAGCGAGCGCTCTACCATCTGAGCTACGCCCCCGATACGAACTATCTCTATAAATTGCTATTTAATACAATCATGGTCGTTCGAGTACGATTATGAGTTACGAAATGTCACGTACAAGAACTATCTTGTCACTCGAATTAAAGTTTTACTATACTTTCTTATACAAGGTGCAGTTTTAAAACTGCACAATATTTCAGGAGGTTGTAATAAAACTCAGAAATAATCATATAAAAAAACGATACCTGGTCAATAATCAGTAATACTTGTTATTTAATTTTTTAATTACACTAAACTAAATCGATTGATCGATGGCCGCGGGGGCGTGGCTAGGGTGTGGCGTGCGGGATGATGATTGGATGATACATTATTTATGAAACTATCGTTGCGAGTTAGTGTGTGTGAAAACGCCCTTTATTGTTCCGTGTTTGTGTGTGTGAAAAAAAGCGCGGTTATAAAAAAAAAAAAATTACCTACTTATTTTATTATTGATTCGGGTCGAGAATCACTAACATAATTACCTCCTGAAATATTTTGCAGCTTCAAAACGACACCTTGTATATATACTACACATGCTGTATCTATCTGCTGATTCGGCAAACGTTGTTATGTCATATAAATTATCGAAGAAAATGTTGGGGGGTGGGGTAGGAGGCCAAAAAATAGCCTACGGCCTCAAATATTAAATAAATATTTCATAAAAATCGGTTTAAGTCATTTGGAAAGAGTTCGGTACACAGGTCGATATTTTTATATATTTTATTAGACAAGCTTTTAAATATAGCCTATGTCACTCAGGAATAAAGCAGCTTTCTATTGGTAAAAAAATTTTAGCAATCGAACCAGTACTTCCAGAGTTTACCTCCTACAAACAAAAAAAAAACTTTACCTCTTTATATTATATGAGCTGAAGACGACTGCCGCTGATTTTCAAAGTTGGAATGTCGACGGTTGAAGTTACCTCTCCCGTTGGCAATATGCCGCTAGAAATGTACCAATACACTTCTATATTGTCTGGTGTATGTTTTATACGTATGTAGCTTTATGGCCATAAAACATGTAATCCATTGATTTTTAAATCCTTACAGATAATAATAGTAGACCTACCCCCAACGCCAGCCAAGTTCCACTACATATTCAACCTGCGCGACCTGTCCCGTGTAGCGGCCGGCATGTGTCTCACACATCCCAACTACTTCAGTGAGAAGCGCTGCGTCGTGCGCTGTTGGCGCAACGAGTTCACCAGAGTCATCTGTGACAGGCTTATTAATGTGCAAGTAAGTTAAGCGGGCATTTCATCATTGTAGTGCGGTGGGCCAGTAAAATGCAAGGTGGCGATGGGGTCGCGGCTGGGATGACTTAGATGCCTTCCTTGGGAATTGGCAAAAAGTTGCTCAAAGTCGGGAACAATGGAAGGAATGGAGGGAGGCTTTTGCCCAGCAATGGGACAGTATAGGCTAGATATAATAAATGTTTGTAAACTTGCCTCGACTGTACGGGCCGTAACAGTTGACAGTTGCATACGGGCCTTTGACTGAGGCGGTCGTGTTGACCCTAACTGCTGGTGACGTAATCAGGCAATGTGTTTACCCCCTGTGTTAGTATGTCCACTAGAATCATCATCATTCATCATCGGGTTTTACCCTCCTCACGCCCCAGTCGCCGGGACCCCGACCCCAATTTCCAGCCGCCGTAGGCGTAGGCTTGCGGACGATGAGCAATGAGTAGCTCGCCATCTGTCAATCCAATATCCACCCGGACTGAGCCCGAGTCGTTGAGGGCGCGTTGTGTTCTACATGCGATTCAAAAATATGACATCAAACCGTAGGGGGATAGCAGGGCCGAAGCCTGCTGAAGACATGGGTAGTTCGAAATAAAAGTCTTACACGCCCTCCCGCTCTGCCCTAGAGCGCGATGATTTCCCACTTTAAAAAAAAACCGTTGGATTTTACCCATAAAATATTAAAAAAAAAATGTTCTACTTATTTTCAAGATCTTTAAGTGAAAATTACTGTCGAGCCATCCTTAAAGGTTGCTTTCATCAGCTAGTCATTATGGATTTTTGATCCAAAAAGCCGATGTCATCATTATCATCATTTCAGCCGAAGAACGTCCACTGTTGGACATAAGCCTCCCCATGTGTCACCACAACGGACGGTCTTATGCGTCTCGTATCCATCACATTCCCGCGATTCCGACCAGGTCATCGGTTCACCGATGTACATGATTCACTAATAATATAATTTATTGTCTGATATTATATTTAAAAAAAGTAAATAAATTAATAATTTTATTTTTCATTGGTAGGATAACGAGTTGATGCGTAACCATATTCACGAGCAAGTAATGATATACTTCCCTGAAGAGGAGCCAGTTGTTCTTGAAGAAATCGTGGTGCCCGAAGAAGAAGCTAAAATTGAAGAAGAAGAAGATGGTATATTCTTACACTGATAGATACTATTACGAACACTAGAGTGCTAGAGTCTGAAGCGGCGGCACGGTGTCTTTACCTGCCGCATGACCCAGGTTCTCTCCGGACATGATCAATTTGGGAGATTCCTGCACCGAATTCAGGTGGAAGAAACGCCCGTGTGTTACCTTTGCGCGGACAGCCCGGCAGCCACGGTGGAGCATACGGTGGAGGTGCGCCCCGCTTGGGCGGAGCACCGCCGTGTCCTCGCGGTGGCGACTACCAGCCACCGCAGGTGCGGGCTTTCGGATGATGAGCAAAGCGTAGCTTGTCGTCGAGTCATCCAGTAATCGACAGCGTGTAGTATTTCACGTGCTTCTCAAACAGATGTCAGCAAACTGCCATGTGGGCCTCTACATGCAAGAGCAAGAGCGATGCCCGCTAGGGTGCAAGGATTTTCTGAAAATGAAACCTGTAGAGGCGGTCCTAGAACGCAAAGGGTACTGTAGTTTCAGTCTGCCTATTTGATGATATCCCACCTTGATAAAAAAATATTAGTTCTGTTCTAGTTTTTTCTATGTTATTATGTCCACGCAACATACCTATATGGTAAAATAAAAACTCTTGAAATACAATACATTATCTTGGTTGGTCGATGTTGACCAGACCACTTGCCTGAATGCTTGGGAGAAGCCCAGCAGGTAAAAGTTGATGTCTCTCTGCCGAAACGACAATAATGGTTGACTTGTCTGACAGAGTTCGGCATGTTAGCAGAGAAGACGCCTGAAGAGCAGGCAGCGACTGTGCCCGAAGTGGTCGAGGAAGAGGAGGAAATCGAACCCGAAGAGGAGCTCACGGTAAATACCAGCTTATGTTATGTTTTATGGTGTACCAACACCTAGAACCAAAAATCGAAGACATGTGACATTCACCAACCCGCACTGGGCCCGCGTGATGGATTACGGCCCATTCCCTCTCCTAGAGAGGAAGCTTGAGTCCCAGCAGTGGGAACGCGTTGTGTTAGATAACTCTTTTAGGTGCCCAGCAGTGCCGCAGCTTACTGGGGCCATGGGTTGACTTCTGATAGGGTAACCCGGGCTTCTGGAACGCGTGGTTTTAGCTTTTTTGACTGACCGACATTTTGACAATTCAAAAGTGCCTGTAATTGGTTTATTTGAAAGAAAGGGCCTATTACACTACGCGTTATTCAGACGGTTTTAATCTATGGTTCGACGTATCTAGTCTGTGGTTCGACGTATCGCGTAGTGTAATAAGGGTCAGACTGTCTTGCTCAGGAAGAAAAATAAGACGAGACTGAATATCGCTCGCGTTATTCAGCGTAGTGTAATAGGCCCTTTAACGTTTCTGATTTCTGAGGTAAACATGGAACACAGGTGTAGTTTTTGTCAGTCTGACACGCTTTCTCGCTCTACCCTAGACCACGAGAAGCCATTGGGTTATTTCCCACCTTAAAAAAGCCTTTAACTTAATATCATCTCTATCTCCCAGTTATCTTTCAGATCTATACTCTACACGTTTCATTTCCATATTGTTTTGTTTCATATTTAATTTGGTAATCTTTATTTGCAGATGGAAGCCTACGTATTCCGCGACCCGCTGTTGTTCGGAGATTACCGCAACGCGTTGGACGAAGAAGAGGTCAGATACTATGAGGACCTACTCGACTATGAGGCTGTCTACTTCCTGTTCCAAGAGGTACTGTTGACTTGTTGTTAAGAGATGCTAAGATAAAAACACGAACTAGACATGACAAAAAACAGGTGTAAGGGACAGCCCTCCACAAACTTTAAGGGCTTGCTCAGTAGACGAAACTGAACAACCTACCATAAAAATTTTTTTCAGGAAACGAAAAAAAAATCCGCCTCACCATACAAAATTATTAACTTGATTGGACAGTTTGTATGTATGGAGAGGTTGGATTTTTTTTTTTCGTTTCCTGAAAAAAAATTGTATGGTGGGGCTTGCTCAGTAGACGAAACTGAACAACAGTTTCGTCTACTGAGCAAGCCCTTAAAGTTTGTGGAGGGCTGTCCCTTACACCATTTATACATTTAGGCATCATCAACACGAGAGAGAAGGCTTAAAGTGACCCAAAGGGCAATGGAAAAAGCTATGCTCGGAGTTTCTTTGCGTGATCGCATCAGGGCCCCAAGTCTGCTATTTTTATACATTCGTCATTCCAACACGATCCAATTGTCATTTTGCTAAAAATTTGTAATCTGCTAATTCACAATGATCGATCATTGATCGGTCAATGGTCTTGTAATAGAATTGTGATAGAATGATAATTTCGAGCATATTAAAACCAATAACTGCACAATAACGTTCTAATGGTAAAACACTGATCAAATAAACTGTCGAAGTTTTAGCAGATTACCGCAAACTTCAAATATTCATTTGTCAATATGTACGAGATTACCATTCTATGTCACTTCTTTCAATGGAGTGTCAGTGGTTGACCATTGGAAAGTCATAATGACGCCATTATATTAGCAGATTACCAAACTTGTCAAAATCGACAATTATGACATCAATGATAGACCATTCTGACACTGTTGCAATAGCAGACTAAGGCCCCAGGTGTGAAGATATCCGCAACAGAACCGAGATTACAGTCATAACCCGAAGTGACAGTGGGCAGGGCACTTTGCTCATACAACAGATGGTCGATGGCGCCGAAAGGTGGTCTGTGTGAGTGAGTCGCGACCACGTACCCGAAGACGCCGCGTTAGAAGGCCTCGCTCAAGATGGCCCGATGACCTGGTGAGGGTTGCGGGATTCCAAATTCAAAGGATGCGAGACCCATAGGACCGGTCCGATACTAGGGGGAAGCCCGTGTTCAACAGAGGACGTCTGTTGGCTGAAGTAATGATTATGAGGATACATTTACGATTACGTGTATTGCGTACATGTATTCCACATATTGACTGCAACTATGGCACGTGCGCGCACGCTTTAAGTTTTAGTTTAGCTTTTATACTCGTATTTCTTTTTCTTTGTTCGTCCCTGCTCCTATTATCTAGGGTTTTTTTTTCGGTGGCAAAATCATCTAATGACATCCCCCGCTCTTGGGCAGAGCGGAAGATAGTGTCAGACTTTTACTGACTAAAAACCCACTCCTTCGTTGCCTTTCGTACCGAGGTTGAGCTATCTTTCAAAACTAATCCTGGCCCCAGTAGGCTTCGATCCAGCTGGGCCCCTGCGGTTGCTAACAACTCCTTGAGGCGCGCGGGAACAGCATGCGCCGTCAACAACTTGGGCTCGGTCCGGACAGTTACCGGACGGTCGGACAGCGAGCTACCCATTGCTCGCCGTCCGCAAGCCCGCGCCTACGGTGGCCGGAAATCGGGCTCGGAATCCCGGCGGCGGCGAGAGCGCTGTTACCTGATGCGGTCGGCCTCCTCCTTTACTAGCATTACTGCTTCGCAGAAGGAGGCGACCGCCTGCCACTCCTCGCTCCGAACCAAGGCCTGTACCAAGGCCCGGCGTGAGAGCAGCCCCAGTCCGATTTAGTTTGGGAGCCAGACGTCAGAAATGCTCCACGAAATTCCACCAGCTGTCCTACCATAAATTGGGAACCCGATGGTGGCGTGTTCTGAGGGCCGTGGAAACACACTTGTGCAGCGCCACCTCGAGTCCCACTGCTGGATCCTGTCAACGACTATCGCAACCCCGCGCGTCGCTACATCGGCCGCTGCCTGGTACCGAGTCTCCCTGCGCTAGAACCAGCGTGTCGTCTGCGTAGCAGACCATGCTGACCCCGTCAGGGTGACCTGGGTAGACTATAAACCTGTCCGACAGGTAGGCCTCAACCACTCGACAGAGGTATTCGGGCACCCGGTGGTACCGGAGTGCCCTCCGGATCTTACTCCAGGGCAGGGAATTAAAGGCCACGACACACCTACCCTGGGACATCGCATCCCCCGTCGTGAGGGCCCATTATCTAGGGTCAGGTAGGTCTCCTCACAATTCTGCGCCAGAACAGTTTGTCATGGGTTGTCGATTGGGACAATTGGGCTTTCAAGTCTCTTTAGGTGTTAGACCACCAGGTTAAGGCGGGCAGTCTCTCCCTCTCTTTTGTTCGCGGTAATTTAGATCTTTTTTTAGACTTTTCGACTCGTATTAAAGATAGTATATTTGTGTACAGATCCTGGACGAGTACAACGACCGCATCGGCAAGATGTCCGTGGTGCTGTTCGAGGACTGCCTGGAGCACCTGACGCGCGCGCATCGCATCCTGCGCATGGACCGCGGGAACGCGCTCATCATTGGCGTGGGCGGCTCCGGCAAGAAGTCCATCTGCAGGCTCGCCGCCTTCGCTGCAGGTCTCTGTAGAAATACTCCACTTTTAGAAGACCCTGTACTAGAAAATAAATCTGTAGCCAAAATTATGAACTTCCATTCAAACTATCATTCTCTTTATAAGCCGTTCAAGGAAAGAATAAAAAAAAGGACCTAAGGACAACGTAGTTAACTATAGACCGATCTCAAAACTTGCGTGTTCGCTAAAATTATGGAGAAAATCGTACACGTGCAACTTTCCTCTGCACTTAGTTTCTTCGAACATCGGTATGGATTTTTAAAAGGTCGCTCCACTACCTCTAACCTTGTGGTATGTAGTGACTTCTTATCGAGCATATGTTTAAGCGGTCTCAGGTCAACGTTATATACACTGAATACAACAAGTGCTAGTGTGTGTGCAAGTGCAAGTGATCGAAAAGATCATGCGCTTCAAATGCACAAACTGTTAGACATTGGTTTATATCATATGTAGAAAACGGTTCTACCTTTTATAGCAGAACTTTTTATATCGTAATATTATTTTGCATAAGAACGGATAGCATAAACTTCATTTCGCAGAAAATCGTTTCGCATACACTCATTTGTCATAAATTCAAAACTCATAATTTTGTTAGTCAGAATCATCTTTTGGCGTAATGTTCATATCCATAATAATTAAAAAGGAGTACCATCATAAAACAGAAAATTCACAGTCATAATCGTCTTAATTACGAAACTCTGTTGGTTTACATGGGGTCGACGGAGGTCCCATGCGGGTCCTCCTATTTTTGGGTGGTTATAAAAAAATAAGCATGGAGGCTAACAGGCATGCAACATGCAGCAGGTATGCAGCATGCAAGCAGGCATGCAAGCAGGCAGCAGGCATGAGTATGCAAGCAGGCATACAAGTGAAGGATTCTAAAATTGAATCGTTAGCGAGAGAATCAAAAGAGCACGAGGTGAAAAATCTTTGCATCTTTGTGAAAAGTCGAGTGCAACACGTAACTTTTCATTCCACCTCAGCGAGGAAATGACTAAATGCAAAAAAAAACAACAAAAAGTACACCAAGGAGGTTCCGAGTCTGAGGTTTTAACAAATAAAAAATGTGGTATGATAAAAGCACCATGGAGGTAGAAGTAAATAGGTTTAATGATGTTTTGAATTTACAAACTTAGTGCACACGATGTTAATAGTACATTGTTACACTAGGGGTGAAAGTAACTCATTTCGTCCCGCGAGGTCGCTAATTCGAGGGACTAAATTTTGTTTTTTTTTTTTTGTGTGGCCGGCCAGCTATTCAGCCTCATTAATTCATTAAACCCCAAGCGAACGCCGGCGTTCGCGCACCTTTTGTCTTTCTATTGTGTCTGTAATTTCCACGATTGATGAAAAATTAGATATTAATTATAATCTTTTAAAAATAAAGTATTTTAAAGAAATAGTTGAACAAATAAATCACTTGAAATATAATATTATTTTCATCCCCCAATCTCGGAAAGAGCATTTTTGCTTTTCGATATCTTTTTTTATTTTATGGTGGGAAAAATCATTCAGTGACAACCCCCGCTTTTCGATATCTGAGAGCAAAAGCCGTTTTTATCCGCTAGCTAGAGGATACAGTAAATTGAATTTTCATTACTCATGCTCTGAAAGTAGGTCTGAAGTTGCCTGAGGAGCGGGCTGAAAGTGATACTTTTCATCCCTAGGGAGTTTTACTTTACAACTGATAGCTGTCAAATTACTTATTAAAAAAAAACTAGTTCTAACTTCACATTTCTATTGAGCCATGTTCCAATTTTCCATACAGCCAGTCAATCACAGCGCGATATAAATTTGAAATAACTTAGAAGATAAGTATTAATTAATTATAATTTATGATGCAGGTTGCGACATGTTCGAGATCGTGATAATGCGGAACTACAACGAAAACTCTCTCAAAGACGACATGAAGAGACTGTACACCGCTCTCGGCGTCGATAACAGGAAGACTGTATTTTTGTTCACTGCTGCACAGGTAATGTTTATTAACACATCTACGGTCCAGACTAAGCAATTCGATTCTTGGTTGTACTGCGTACATCGAAAGAGTGGAACAATTTGCCTACAGCAGTTTGCCTGTCCGATTGTACAGTTTGCCTTCAAGGCTAGAGTGAAAAGACTCAAACTAGTGTGATTTACCAATTCACCATCAATAATTGCATCACTGCTTACCATCAGGTGGGATTGCAGTCAAGCACTAGTTTATATCATTAAAAAATATTTAATTCATAAATAATTTCATCTATGAAATATTGTTGAAGATTTAAGGCCTGTCGTCCACGGAGGAGTAGCTTCATAGACGCGTATTCGTTAGTACACGCTTGGTGTACGTCTGCGAGAAGCTTACATACAAAACTATGAAACTGTTGACGAAGCGACAACGACACGACGCCCGACGGCACGACGCGTCGACAGAGCGGCAACGTCGCGACGTTGCCGCTCTGTCGACAAAACTGACGACGTTCAAGGTCATTTAAAAACTCGCAACTGTCCTTTATCCGGTTTCTCCTTAATAATTCATCAAAGATAGTTTTGTCCCGATAATTTTATTCATAAGTAGTTATTATATAGTATTAGGCACGCTATAATCATGGCTGTACCTAAGTGCCCTCTTTGAGAAGTGGCTGAATAGACCTCACGGCATCCTCACTTTTCGCGTGACGCAGGTTCTCACCGGATATGGTAAGTTCGGGCGGTTCCCACCTAAAAAAAAAAGTAGTTATGCAATATCAGTCTCAAATCACCATCTATACCCTCAGATCATCGAGGAAGGTTTCCTGGAGTTCATCAACAACATCCTGATGATCGGCATGATCCCGGCGCTGTTCGCCGACGACGAAAAGGACGCCATCATCAATGCTGTGCGCAATGCTAGTGTTGAGGCTGGCTTTGGGGTTGCCAAGTTAGTATCAGTACCTATTCAACTCATCATCATCATTTCAGTTTAAAGACGTCCATTGTTGGACATAGGCCTCCCCCATGTGTCGTCTTAATGACCGGTCCTCTGCGTCTCGCATCTATCGAGTTCCCGCGACCGTCAACCGAACCTTCCCTTTCAAAGTCTTAATACCTTGGGAAGGTTCAGGAAATAAAAGAAAAATATGCTAAAAATGTCTTATCCATATTAATAAAAGTTTTTTTTTGTCGGGCTTAAATTAAGTTTTAAATATTTTGGTGGTTTGAACCACAACCAACTCCCTCCCCCCCTCTGGCTACGCCCGTGCTGACGCAAGTCCTCAACACGGTTATTTCGGGAGGTTTCTGTTCTGGATTCAGCAGGAATAAAAGTCTGGGTGTTATCATTGTGCAGATCGCCCGGAAGACACAGTGGAGCATACGGTTAGTCGTTTGAGCAGAGCACCGCCGCGCGCCGTATCCTTGTGAAGGCCCGATATTTCACAAAAATATATATTTCAGGGACTCGGTGTGGAACTTCTTCTGCACTAGATGTTGTGAGAATCTCCACGTTGTCCTGTCCATGTCTCCCAGCGGTGATATACTGCGAAACAGGTAATTGATAGTTACAATACATATTTAACTAAGCTAGGCTACCGTTTTCCCAACTACACTGGGTTTGGATTTTGATCTTACCAGATGTAGCCGTATTTTACTTTAAGCACCTATACTTATCAGACCTCAACTAGTTAGGTAGGTAGGTACTGGATTACACGATATCTCTTTGAATGAGACGCCTAGATTAAAGGCCCATTTAGACGGAGAGGATTTGTCGCACTTTTTTAACCGATAAAGCGTACCACGATCGTTTAAACTTTACAGACACTACAAACGTACGTAATTGATAAATACAGTTCAGATTAAACTTATATTAATTGTAGCTCAGACCAGTCTTCGAGTCGCAGCGCAGGATTTTCAACGGCGTTATTTTTTTTTACTATGGAAAGACTCGCGTTTGACCACTACCTCACCTGATAGTAAGCGGTGTTGTGGCTGACGATGGAGCTCGCTTACCTAGAAGTAACCTATTCACTCTTGACTTAAAACCCCTAGGTTGTAGCTATAAGGAAACACAGACTCCGGCAGGGAATTCCTTACATGTACGCTCAATTAATGTATTCCCAAAATGCTGTGTAGTTTGGGTGGGAATGGGATGTATGGTATGCACTTCTAATGCCAGCCAGACACGGTCAAACCTGCAGTCTAATCGGTATGACGCTATATGTTTGATCAAACAGATTTGAACGTGTATGGGATTGTCAACGTGTTGACAACAAGTTTAACGCCACATGATCATACCGATTGGAAAGCCCCATACACGGTCCAATCGGTTAGATCAAACCAAAAGAATTAAAATTCGATTGTGCCGTCAAACATTTCAACATGTTGTCACTCCTATACACGGTCAAATTTGTTTGATCAAACATGTAGCGTCATACCGATTGGACGACAGGTTTGACCGTGTATGGCTGGCATAAGATTCATGAGACATTGGTGGTGAGAGGTGGGGTACTTCACAACCAACATTAAATTTGAATCGAACTGTATCTGGTTTTATTATGTTACCAGGTGTCGGAGTTTCCCCGGGCTGGTGAACAACACTACCATAGACTGGCAGTTCCCATGGCCGAAGCAGGCGTTGTTGGCTGTAGCCAACGTCTTCTTAGCTGACGTATGTTTAAGCAATCGCTTCTTTTCAATATTTTTTCCTCTTCGCTATTTAACACCAGGAACCCGCGTGATAGACCCAGAAGATGGCGTGACGAGTTGGTTATAAACATCAAATGTAGCTAAAGACAGAGAAAATGCAAGAAAAGAAAGAAGGCCTTTTCCTGCAGTGCAACACATCATGGAGGGACAAAAAAAATGTCATATGAGCCGTAATCTATTTACGGTCATACTTTAATATATTTTCTTACGTACCTAATGGAATTTATCCATCAACAATAGTCTACGACCTTCTGTACAAAACTTAATTCCCTATTTAACCATTTAAAGCTATTTGTTGCTATCACTAAGGGTGAATTGCACCATTTAACTATAACGATAACCAAACCATAACCAGCCGTGAAACGGCCGCCTATTGGTCAATTCGATGATTTGACAACTGTTAACGGCTTTGTTGTCGTTATAGTTAAATGGTGTAACTCACCCTAAGTCAACTTATTATTTTAATTGGGTACCTTTTGTAGCCGTTCCCTTTGAACCTGGCCTTTCTTAAGAGGCCAATAGCTACCCCTATCCCTGATCTAATTTCTCTCTTCCACGATCTGAAATTTCTTGTTCTTTCATATACAGTTATACTTGTCAGTTAAACTTTTGTGGAAACCTGCACAGTTGTGAAATATACATGCTCTAGTTTACCTGTAAAACTCAACTGTACAGGCATACCTGTTAGGTATACCCTAGCGTGTATGGCTACCTTAAGAGGGAGGACGTCGACAATTTGAAATAAGAATCTTGATATTTAAATAATGGAAATAAAAGAAAACTTTAATATTAATGGATTTGTGTTTGGGAATCTTATTTCTTTATTTACATATAGTATATTGTACACTGTTGTATCTGTATAACTTTGTACGTAACAAGACACTATCTGTTTTATTCCGCGATCTCTTCCAGACAACCTGGAATGGGCATAGATTGCCTGGACGGAAATGGGGTTGCCTTTTTGGGGCTTTTAAAAAAGGAAGTTAAATAATTGATTGAAAAATTAAGTATAAATAGATAAACTTTACAATGTTTTAGAGAGGTACGAGTAGGTAGATGAGCTTAGTATTGTTTTATTTCTTACTTATTATAATAAACATTTAAATAGAATTAAATAGGTAAAAGCGATGACGAAACGACAATAATATGAAATGGCTAGTATGATAGAAACAGTATGTAATAACTAATTAAATGAAAAGTATCACTTACTTCAGCGGGTTCGCGTAAGAACGTCTTAATACTTTTATGTTTTTGTACTGAACAAAAAATTCTTCGCCGGTTACAAATTAAGACGTCTGGTCTGAAGTACGCGATCCAATGTCGAAAAGCGAACATGTCGAATTTCAAACACGTTACACAATAAGCACTAGAATGACATGATAGCGAAACGAGATATTCATCGAGATTTCACTCAGTTTACTTATGATGAACCTACATAAGTAACCTTAATTAAATTATATTATAACACCTTTGCAGACACAAGGCGATATTATAACTAACACTTAAAATACATAAGTGTTAGTAGTTATTAAATAATTAGAATTATAAATTACAAAAAAAAATCAGGGCGCGAGTCAGAACTACCTTAATGTATTTTGGTATAGAGACCGTCTTTCGCTGTATGTAAATTACGAAGAGGCTTGTTTCATCATTTTTGATTCATGAGATTGTCTGATTTTCAAATAATTGTTTGAAATATTCGGTCTAAACATTTTTCTTACGAAGAGGCTTGTTTCATCATTTTTGATTCATGAGATTGTCTGATTTTCAAATAATTGTTTGAAATATTCGGTCTAAACATTTTTCTTACGAAGAGGCTTGTTTCATCATTTTTGATTCATGAGATTGTCTGATTTTCAAATAATTGTTTGAAATATTCGGTCTAAACATTTTTCTTACGAAGAGGCTTGTTTCATCATTTTTGATTCATGAGATTGTCTGATTTTCAAATAATTGTTTGAAATATTCGGTCTAAACATTTTTCTTACGAAGAGGCTTGTTTCATCATTTTTGATTCATGAGATTGTCTGATTTTCAAATAACTGTTTGAAATATTCGGTCTAAACAGTTTTCTTAGTGAATTTATCGTATGCTCGACATGAAGGAGCACGGTAGCGTAGGTATTTATCCAACCCCTTTATTTTTGCTTTAAAAGAAATGTCGTTGAAGACGCTTAAGCTATCTTTCTTCGTGGCCGCAGTGTTGAACAATGTCCATGTGTAACATTCTTAAAATAATCCAGCCTTGTACAGCTGACCCTGGATGGCAGATGTCGTTGGTCGCTTTTTTTTTTAGTAATTTTACTGTTCATGTTTTGATGCTTATAGGTTTTCTTTTATCTCTGGCACACAAAAGACATGTAGGTTAGTAGATTTATGTATAAAGTTATCTCTTCTTTTTTCTATTGATCGTTTTTAAAGTGCATCTCATGACGCGTAAAACCCGCCTTCAAGCCTCCCTGTCAGAGTAATCTAGGCCAATTTCGACGTCTTCTGCTGATGAAGTGATCTGCAAGTAATAAGTTTAGATACATTATTGATTTATTACGAACATCAACTATTAGACTTAATGCTACCTACTTTCTATTTCTACGACTACTAGAAGGAGAGTTGTTAATTACTTTAGAGGTAATTTTATACAGCAGGTTATAAAACGTCACCTCGTATCTAAAACATAATCCTTGGACCGTAGCTGCGGCGGTTTCCCTAACGTTATCAGCCAAATTGGTCACATTGCTATTGGGTTTCGGTGCGAGAAAAGTTAAAGCTGCTGTGTTAAGTATAATTATTATAGTGGCGTGCAACGTTGTAATTTTAAACTTATACAATACATAATAGTGTTTGTATAGTTACACGTATCAGATTCCTATTATTTTTTTATACCAATTTGTGATTTTTTACGATCATTAAAATAATGGATCTGGGTTATCCGAAAGGGCGCTCAAGCCCCGGTATGAAGGCTTGAAGGAACGGGATGGGTTTTTTAGTCAGTAAGAGTCTGACACTATCTCCCGCTCCGCCAGAGCGGGGGTTGTCATAGGATGAATTTTCCCATCGAAAAAAAAAAAAATTACCCATAAAAAGAATACACAAATACGGGTACCTATACATTTTATATAGGCTTTTCTTACACTATCCAACTTTAGTGGCATACGACCTTCAGCGGACGTCTTCCAGCTCAATGATGAAGAAGCGGTATATAGGTTATATAGGTTGGCAATAAATAAAATTAAATACAGCAACTTACATAATGGAAGATTCACAGAACACAGATAGTTAAACAGAAGACTAAATTAAGGGCGTAGAATGACAGTGATCGTCACAGTTCATTGTTAAGCACACAGCATTAAGTCTGAATATTATGGGCACACCAACAGAAGCGAGCACCGAGCACTCTCGTTAAGTATTGTATTTCGACTGGTGATTGGCGAACCAGACAGGCGAGACCGGAGACGAGTGATCACATAAAAGTGTGGACTTTACGCGAGTGCGAAAGGGATAGGAATAGATTCCATGCACGATGCCCCTTTCGTAAAGGCGCGGGCCCACCGCGGCGCACGGAGAGCCTACGCAAGTGTATTAAGATTCGCATTGTAAGAAAATGTATGTGGTTGCGTCCATTGCAACCTACTGAGAGTTGACTTCATTGATACATGCCTGGCTTGCTCGAATAGGCGATTACATAGCTCAATGTCGTCCGTGAACCCTTGTCCGTGGATTGCAGTGGCAGGTGCGTAGTCTCTCCGTGCCACGCTATCCCTAAATAGGCGTGGGTCTTCGTGTACCTACTGAAGTGGTAACGTAGACCCAGGTTGTCAAATAAATTAATACACGCAGGTAAAATGCGTCGTGTGCCCGTGCACAGCATGCGCCGTGGTGAGCCCGCGCCTTTATTTATGGTGCCCTTACACGTGGGCCCAGCCTCGGCCAATCGCCATCCCTAGCCATTCTATAAACGAGGTCTTGATCATATTATGAAATGGCATTAATGGCATAAGCTTAGCTTAGCTTTGGCGTAGTGTGCCCGCTAGTTGCAATTTATATTGACTGACTGCTATGCCGGAGGTCGTGGGTTCGATTCCCACCCAGGACAAATGTTTGTGTGATGAGCACGATCCTTTGTTCTGTGTTTGGGTGTAATTTATCTATAATATGTATGTATTTAGAAATATATAAGTATGTTTATCAGTTGTCTAGTACCCATAACACAAGCTCAGCTTAGCTTGCGATTAGACGGTGCTGTGGGATAGTTGTGGAATATTATTATTATTATATGTCAATCTTCTGCGATGGGATTTCTGTCAAGTGTGGCAAAAGCTTACACAATGGCTAGGGATAGCGGTTGGCCGAGGCTATTTCCACGCGTACCATTCAAAAATTATTCACATTAAAATATCTGTTATCAAAATTATCTGTTTGTATATTTGTCCTAATTTTTATTTAGTGCTATATTACATAGACAGTAAAATCAACATCTGTACAACTACACACCTGCAAATACAAGCGAGGGGTCATGATAAGGAATGATAAGAAATGTGAATGACCTGACTTTTGAATTAGGGTTAGCTCCCACCGAAAAGCGACGCGACATTGTCCACACTTTTCAAGATAACGATACAATATACAATTTAATCTATGCCACTAACTGGTACCCGCGACTCCGTCTGCGTCAAACTCTTAAAATAATACAATGCCATTTGGTCAATTTTGCTCGGATCCCTTATTCTTTTCCAAAATAAAAGTAAACCTAAGTTACTCCCTATAACGTCTGCTATCTGCCAGTGAAAGTCCCGTCAAAATCGATCTAGCCGTTTCAGAGATTAGCCGGAACAAGCAGACAATATATTTTCATAATTACCTACGCATTTAGTAAAAACTACCTAACCTTATGTTTGTATCTTCTTTCAAAGTTGTATCTTTCCTTGTTTTACTAATAATTAATTATTGACCAACCGAGTATTGCTACAGTTTTCAGTCCATTTTCAAACTGTGGTATTGCCATGCAAAGTCCTCGATTGAATTTAATTACGTTTAAAAAAAGAAACGATAAATTTATTAGTCATGTACATGATTATACCAAATATTTTTAAAGTTCAGCTACTAACAAATCATTGGTTTGGAAATAGACATTGGACCCAAATAAAGACTTTAAAAATAGTTTCAACAGCATTCGCTAGATAGCAGGCTAGTCACGGTAATCACAGCAGTTGACTGATATAATTCAAGTTTTTCATCAGCACAGAAACTTGCTAGTCGTTGTAAGAGAGCTAGAAGGTTAGTTATTCTAGAAACTCATTTTTTTTAGTGGGAAATCATCCTGTAACTATTCGCGCTCTTGAGTGGAGCGAGAGGGCATGCCAGAATTTTACTGATGAAAACCCACTCCTGTTTCTTCTTTACCCTCGTTCCAGGGCCCCGGGGTTCTCTTTCGCACGACCCATATCCTCAATAGATGGAATTTCATGTAAGACATTAATAATACTTCATCTCAATTCTCAGGTATCTAAGATTCCCGAAGAGTTCCGACCGATCATAGTGGAGCACGTGGTCCACGTGCACATGTCGATCGCGCACTACTCGCACGAGTTCCAGCTGCGCTTGCGCCGCAACAACTACGTCACGCCCAAGCATTACATGGACTTCCTCACCAACTACCTGTCGCTGTTGAAGGAGAAGGACGCTTTTATTGTGGCACAGGTATATATCATCCAGGATACTTATGCGCTTCGGCAATTATCGTATGTCCTCGAAAATACGTTTGGATTAGGAAATCTGATTGATTTATAGACTTCCCTAAGAGATAACTAAACATCAAACAGAGGTTATCGTCGACTGCAAGTACGAATCCTCAAATATTTTGGTCACGTTGTTCGCAACGAACACTCTATTGAGCGACTCGTTGTCGAGGGACAAGTGGAGGGGAAGTGGTCACGCGGGCGCTTACCTACGCGTTGGACAGCCCTCATCAAAGCTGCAACACAAACCTCCTTAGTTCAGAGTTCTCGAGACGTCGTAAACCGGGACAAATGGGGACGCATCGCGAGAGCCTCACTCGCCAAATGAAAATGCAATATCATCAACCACGACCACTCTGTCAAGAGTTAACGACTAAGGAAGAGGAAGAGATGGCCAGGGACCTTACCATGACGTGTTAACGTGCGAGCGTGAGAAGGATGGAGCTAAACACCCAATATAGCTCCATCCCTTTTACAGATCAGTTTACGTCGTCAAATGAATCGCTTTAAGAACTCGTCGTAGGGTCCCTGGCCAAAGCTATGGCGAGGAACTCAGTATTGGTCGACGGGGTAACTTTTGGAGCAGGCCTATGTCATGTAGGAAGACGTTTTTCTGTTGAAGAATTGTTTATCCCGCTCATAAAATCAATTAAAAGACTTCACTACTCCAGTATCCTTTTTTAACTTCAAAATTAAATATTAAATTTTGTTGGGAAGAGTCGCGTTGCGTTCAGTTCAAACCCTTTTAAATCTTCCTGAAATATTGAAGAAGACTTTTTTTTTGTTTATGTGGTATACAATAAAGAATATAATAAATAAGACTCATCTATTTACTATGTTGTCTCAGTGCGAGCGCCTTATCGGCGGGCTGGCTAAGATCGAAGAGGCAAACGTTCAGCTGCAAGACTTGAACGCGAAGCTAGCGGTGCAGAAAGTCATCGTGGCCGAACAAACCAAGGAGTGCGAGACTCTGCTCCAAGAGATCACTAAAGGTTTGTTCATTTATTACATTTTATTGCGTCGGTGGGGAGCGAATTAAGACTCACTTATTACGATAACAGTTTATTGTTCAGGAAACAGCATTAGCACAGAGTCTTGACAAACTCACTTATTACAGCGCGTTTCACTTATGAAGTTCCTTCGCCGTAATGTTGGCTCCCCTGTCTGTCTACAGAAAAAAGAAAGGAAAAAAGAAAAGAGATGCCTACTCTAGCAAAATTGTTGCCCGAAATGCGAAACAAAATCGATTTTAACGGTAGTGCTACACATTTTACGAATAATAAGAAATAAAAATAAAATTGCTTCTAGGCAAGCGTGCTCCATCGTCGACCACATCATCGCTTACCTGATGGTCAGCGATTGTGGCCGACGATGGAGCATGGCGAGATTGTGGTCAAACGCGAGCCTATCCATTATAAAAAAAAATATGAGGGGAATGGAATTTTATTAAAAAAAAAGCAGATCTAAAAGGAAGTTGTCAATGGAGAGGTACAAAATATTGCGGCGTGGCGTTTTCGGTATTTGAAAGAATTGCATGACAATCGAAATGGAGCCCAGCGTCCTATACTTTACTCAAAAATCGTTTTTACAGTTTCCAAAAAAAAAAAAAAAAATAATAATAAGGCAATTCTTAAAAGTAACGTAATATCAGTTAATCTCCCTAATATTAAGTAATTTCATTGCTAAAAATATTGCAACACTGTTTTTCCAACATTATGGCGAAGGAACTTCTTAAGTGAAACGCACTGTAGCTAGATTTTATTTGATTGCGAGCCGTTACCGCTCGAACCTGTCACAGCCGTACGTTAACTAATTCAGCGCCCTCTAGTGGACGACATCGAAAAGGGCGCTACCGGGTTGCCATGCTATAATTTCACACAAAAACAGCAATTACATCAGACTATGAACATATTGCCTTATTATAAAGTCCTATAATAGGTGTGGGCCTGTTAGGAGTCATTGAGTCAGTGATCGTGGTTCTATACTCATGGGTATGGTATTCACTGAACTCTATTACTAATCTTACGTCTGTTTTTTTTTTTTAATACGATAATAATTGGTAAGGTCAGCCGTTTAAACTTATTTAGACCCGACGTTGGCCTATAAAAAATCGCAACATTTCAGATTGTTTTTTTTTTTTTTACCTGTTATAAACTAGTACTGGGGTGCTATTCTCTAAGAAAACAGCCTCGAGCGCAGCGCTGGCCGCAGCGACGAGTCGAGAGCGCAGTACATTAAATTACCAACCTACGGCTCTTTTACATTGGATTGTTAATTCAATGTACTGCGCTCTCGAGTCGTCGCTGCGGCCAGCGCTGCGCTCAAGACTGTTTTCTTAGAGAATAGCACCCCTTGACTGCGATCCCGCCTCATGGTAAGCAGTGACAGTTCAGTGCAGTGTCAGTGTGGCAGTTGTGATTGTAACAATATGGACATTGTCTTGGACTTTCTTACTTTCTGTCGACTAAATCAAAATCACCAACTTTAACAAAAAAAATACTGGCCAATCAATGACCTTATGCTTTTGTTTAATGTTCACACATCGAAATCAAGCACATTATAATTTCCTTATTTTTGTTTGGACCTATTTAATCTTAGGGCTTCTTCACACGTACCGCAACCACAATCACACTTCAACCACACCACGTGGCCGGGCGTATATTTTGTATTGAAAATAATTAGGACTATTCACACGTACCACATTTTGCAGTCGTTATCGACCGTGTGTGTGATACCGAGCACATCGCAACCACAACGCAACCACCAGCAACACTGCGATGTAGTAACCGACCACAACGCAACCACATCTACATTTTGTCGGTACCACAACGCAACTACAAAAAGCTGCAGCGACACTATTCACACGTAACCACTGCTTGACAGCATTTTGTCGTTGTGACGTGGTGTGGTTGTGGTACCTACGTGTGAAGAAGCCCTTAATGTTAGTCGGTGGGGAGTGACGACTCCATTTTGTAAAAAAATAGAACTTAGCTCTCAGGCTTCTGCTTCGAATCTTGCGGGCAGCGGGGCGGCAGCGGCGGCGGCGCGGGGGCGAGGCGGGCAACGCAGACTCGTTCTTGAAACCAGCGGGCAGACCGCGCGCCACTATAGCGGCGTAGTGTTGTGTTCGTGGTTGTGTCGTCGAGATATTTGTTTTTATTCGCGAACAAAATGTCTGAACAACGGCGAAAACATATTTTTGATTCAAATTTATTCCTAACGCTGACAAAAGAAGAAGTGAATCCCTACTATAGGACAAGGAAAAGAAAAGGCGAGTTTTATCGAAATTATGAAGAACAGAGACAATGTGCTGACAAATTCTACGATTAAAATAAATTGCACAACACTGCAATGCAGACGCGCGAGCGGTCACCGCTGAACTGGAGCGCACCGCTCATTGCCGCGCCGCGCTGCTGCGCCGTGGTTTCCGAGGGCCCCGGCCGGTCCATTTGATTTTACGCATTAGATCTTGCCGCTCCCGCGCCGCCGTCGCCGCCGCCCCGTTGCCTGCAAGATTCGAGGCAGAGGCCTTATGAATACTTTACAATGTTTAATGTTCGAAATAAACTTATTTTAAATGAATTTCCCACTAGCCACAAGCGCAGCAACAGCAAAACAAAATGTAGCCTCGATAAAATCGGCGGAAATAACCGAGCAGAGCGCGATCATCTCCGAAGAGAAGTCGGAAGCCGAAGAGGCGCTCTCTGCGGCACTCCCGGCACTAGAGGCCGCCAGGCTCGCACTGTCAGACTTGGACAAGAATGATATCACTGAGATTAGGTCCTTTGCGACGCCGCCCGAGGCTGTGCAGGTCAGTCATCGTAGTTTTTGTTTATGAATTACCCTACTGCCACAAGGTAGAAATCGGCGGCCAAGAAACATCTTTTTCCTGGCGCTTAAAACCGCCTAACTCGTGTTACCCCTTAACCTTGTACTCGCCAGAGTCACCAGGCCTTAGGACTCTACTCTCGTTGATGCGCGAAATAACTAGACTACACTTTTGACTGTGGTTAGTTAGTACATCTACACTAATATTATAAAGAGGGAAATGTTGCATGTTTGTAATGAATAAACTCAAAAACAACTGTGCCGACTTCAAAAATTCTTTCACCATTGGAAAGCTACATTCACCCTGAGTAACATAAGCATATTTATTGCCCGTGCGTAGCCGGGACGGGCCGCTAGAAAGCTATAAATTAAATTAAATTTGATGGTTTGGTGATCATCTTTGAATGTCGTGATCTTTACCTTGCCGCTAATTAATCGCTTTTCATTCAAAATTATTATGAAAATTGATAAACACTCAGCGTTTTCTCGCGACAAAGCTTCGCACAATTTATACCATTTATTGTTTTTACCAAACTCCCATTTCCGTCTACCAGGTGGTATGCGAGTGCGTGGCCATAATACGGGGAGTCAAGGAAATCAACTGGAAGGGCGCCAAGGGCATGATGGCCGACCCCAACTTCCTCCGCAACCTGCAGGAGATGAACTGCGACCTCATCACGCAGAAGCAGGTCAAGGACGTTAAGGCACACATGAAGAAAAGCAAGAAACTTGATACTATGCAGCAGATCAGTAAAGCTGGGTAAGCGATTAGAACGATAAACGGTAATATTTTGAGGTCTGCTTTCCTCTGAAGTCGCTGAACAGCTGTCAAGCTATTTGTAAGGCTGGGTAAGTGAATTTTAGTGCATCAGGACAGCGCTTTAAGGCCTAGTTTTGCTTACAATATCTGTTCGCTAAGCATCTGATCAGGCAAAAATAGATTAAAAAAAATAAGGTCCTCAAGCAGCATTCAATAAAGCTGGGTAATCGGATTTGAACAAGCGATAATCAGCAAGAATCCGATAATATTCCCCCTACTGAGAAACAGCTGAGAGGAAGTGGGTTGTAACTAACTCATCATACCCTTATCTTGAGCTCGAGTTTGAACTTTTAGCAAAAAAAAATAGATATGGGACAGCTGAAAGAAACACCTGTCCCATATCTATTTTTTTTTTTTTTGCAAAACTTTATTGTAACTGCTTTATTAAAAATATATTAATTAAAAACGTAATGTGTAATTGAGAGTTCAGACCCATTAATTACTGCCATTTAAAAAGCCCAATACCGTTCCCACAGCTACGGTCTCCTAAAATTTGTGATCGCCGTTCTCGGCTACTGCGCCGTGTACAAAGAAGTGAAGCCCAAGCAGGACAGAGTGGAAGCTCTCGAGAAGGAGTACACGGAAGCGTGCAACTACTTGGCGTCGCTGAACCGCGAGATCGAGCGGCTGCAGAAGACGCTCGACGGACTCAATAATAAGTACGAGACGGCCATGCTGAGGAGGCAGGAGCTGCAGGAGGAAACTGATATTATGATGCGGAGGTATTTCGATTGTCTTTTTTGTTCTGTTAGCTGTAGTACCGAGTTTCACTCGTAACTTACGATCATATTTAATTTTAAGTACGGGATAAAATATACTTTTAGTGTTATTAAAAGAAAAAGTGTATCAGTATGCCTACTAAATTTCACAGCCGGATACCGAATTTATCAGAATGGGCACGATCAAACTTATAAAACGAGCGGTGATTCCCACTGGCAGACATTATTGACAGGTCTTCAACGTGACAAACAAAATCTTTCTTGGAAATATAGGTACGCGAGACGCACAGGATCGGTCGTTGTGGCGACGCTTGGGGGAGGATTATATCCAACAGTGGACGTCTTTCAGCTGAAATGATGATAATGATGAAAATTAAGTTGGCTATTCACATACGCTTACGACCTTTTTACTTAGGTAATGTCCCAATGTCACAGTCAGGTGGTAATTAAATTTCTAAACCAATACACCAAGAGTACAGGTCGCGCAGTGAATCAAGATCGCTCGGCAAAAGTGGAAGGGGCATGCGCAGTATTGTTGTCGTATTAGTAATACGTAGTCGTAAAAAAAATTGGTTAAAAATAAAGTTTTAAAACGTCAAGCCAGAAAAATGGTTTACGACGTGAATTGTTACGTTAAGAAAGAATCTAACGAAATTTTTTTTTTTATTTTAATTTTAAAATTTTTAATTTTTCTGAATTTACCTACTTACAAGATAAATTACAAGCAAAAACTAGTGTTATTATAAGTTATGTTACTAAGGTTCAAACATACGAAATTAAAAATAAAATCCTAACATACTAAGAATTTCTGTGCGCAATTGTACACATGCGCCGATTGCCCCCACTACTTTCACCGAGCGATCTTAATTCACCACGCGACCTGTAGTAGTATAGTGACTGAGAGGCATCAATATTGTTGTAAAAAAATAATGTTCCTTCTTAGATTGGTGGCCGCCGACAAACTGATGTCCGGCTTATCAAGCGAACAAAAGCGCTGGACGTTAGACCTGGCAGCGCTTTACGTGGAGCAATCCCGCTTGATCGGCAACTGTCTCCTGTCAGCCTCGTTCCTCAGCTATGCAGGACCGTTCAGTTTCTCCTTCAGGCAGACCATGATATACGAGGACTGGATGGGGGATGTACTGGAGAGAGGAATCCCTCTAACCACGCCGTTTACTATTGAGAAGAATTTGACTAATGAGGTCGAGATTAGCGGGTGAGTGTCTTTATTAACTGAACTGTCTTCAAGGCAAGAGTGAATAGGCTCATAAACTAGTGCGCCTCATCATCAGAGATTGCATCACTGCTTATCATCAGGCGGAATCACAGTCAAGCACTAGTTTATATCAATAAAAAAAATAAAAAACTGAAGTCGTACCCGCCCGCGCATAGATAGCTTTTATATATGTAGTATTAAAATTGTGTGTAACTTGATATATTAGGTACTTAGGCTTTGTTTCGTCGCAATCGATTGACTATATCGAAAGCTATACTACATTCATTGGCTGTTAGGCGGTACAAAGTTCGCTGAGTGTTGACCTGGCGGGCGAGCTAGTTTCGTATTAAACACAAGTTTTGTTGGTACTAGTGTAATAATTGTTTAAATGGCTTACGTTATGACGTCACCTTAAATTTCCATGTTAAATTAACCTGTCTTCCAAATTCTACCAGCTGGAACTCAGAAGGCCTACCACCGGACGAGCTGTCGGTGCAGAACGGCATCCTCACGACGAGGGCGTCGCGCTTCCCGCTGTGCATCGACCCGCAGACGCAGGCGCTGTCGTGGATCAAGAAGAAGGAGGCGAAGAATAATCTTAAGGTGCGCGTGTTTATTGTACATTTCGTAAATAATTTATTTATCTTACTAATTATATTATAGCGTATTATATGATTAAGTGGCTGTGAGCAGGGCTCGCAGAACAGATGGTTGATGGGGACGAAAGGTTCCACAAGGTGGACCGATGACCTGGTGAGGGCCGCGTTCGATGGATGTGAAACGCACAGACACTTAGGGGAGGTCTATGTCCAACAGTGGACGTCCTTCAGCTGAAATGTTGATGATGATATGACCGTCCCACTGCTGGACGAAAGTATCCACCCGTTCCTTTCATAGCCTTTTATTTCCTGTTGAAAGAAAATGCTTACCTAGACTGTTTACGAATGGGCTCTTAGAAGCACTGTCGCAAAAAGACACTATGTGTTTGCCACTTGTCACAATCGACCTAGGGCCCACCTGATTTCTCACCATAAAAAAAGGGCCCAAACACACGCATACTTCAAACTTCAAAACTGCGATGTGACATACGATCATAAAAATTTACTAGCTTGCACGGCGTATCGCAAGAACTTAAATTGAGAATTGATGCACTACACTTTGTATGGTTATCTAAACCCATGTTTTGCCGCACGAAATCGCATCACAGCAATTCATGACGCAAGTTTTTGCGAATTCGTATCACATTGCTTCGTAGCTTTGTGTGGAAGCCTTTAAAGTGACTTTTCTAAACACATTGTGCACTATCACGAAGATAAAGGTAAGGAACACGAGAACATAAAATATGTAAGAATCATTTCTAGTCAACTACGCAAAACTGATTTGTAGGCGAGCAATATTTGGTTCCGTTTTGCTTATATGTCCGTCAATTCCTCTTCTAATCACGTCGTCTTTTAATAAATTAAAAATTCTTAAAAATATTAATGTTCTGCCACTCAATGATAAAGATTGAACAAACATTTAAAGCGTAATCGTCAGAGCATAAAAATGTATATAAGTTATCTCACAATATTCCAGGTGCTATCGTTCAACGACCCACAATTCCTGCGTCAATTGGAGATGGCTATCAAGTACGGCATGCCGGTGCTGTTCCAAGACGTCAACGAGTACATAGACCCTGTCGTTGATAATGTACTTGAGAAGAACATCAAGGGTATTTATTACTTATTTACTTTATTGTAGTTATCAACAAGAAACATACCAGACAAACTTATATCTTAAACACATATAGTGGGCGGTATATAATACGTAATTGGTATTAACGTACATAGTTGGTTTGGCCCAATTAATTTCATTATTTGTTTCGTTTCAAAGACTAATTTTATCCAAAATCAAAAATAGCAAGAATGTTTTTAAATCCGTTTCTATATTATTAAGTTCGAAACTTTCCAAAACTGGTGGAAGGGAAAACTGTCAAATAACAAAATATGGACAAACTGAAATGTGACGTTACCGTCTTATTAGTTTACAACAATTTGTTTTTTTTTAATTATTATTTATAGGCTCGCGTTTGACCACTATCATACCTGACGTTAAGTAATGATGTGGCCGACGATGGAGCAAGCTTGCCTAGAAGTAACCTATTATATATATTATTATGTTTATAACGCGCACTGAAGAGATGGTAAGATACCCCACTACGCGCCAGCTCTTCCTCATACAAATATTTAAAATGCTAATTGCTCTTTCATTTAATATCGAATTATGATACTCTTTTCAAAAAAATAATTATTTTTAGTGTTATTTATTATTCGGTATAAAATGTGAAGCCGCAATGTCAACTCTTGCTAAGACATTGACGACTTTGAAACACATCCGTGACAGAATTATTGTGCGTTTCACTTAAGAGGTTCCTTTGCCGTAATGTTGGCTCCCCTGTCTGTGTCTACAATAAAAAAAGAAGAGAAATGAAAAGAGTTGCCTACTCTACCAATTTTTTTGCACGAAATCGATTTTAACGGTACTCGCACCATTTTATGGAGAATTATGAAAGGAATGGGATTTTATTTAAAATAAAGCTGGTCTAAAAGGAAGTTGTTAATGGAGGAGTACGATATTGTGGCGTGGCGTTTTCAGTATTTGAAAGAATTGCAGGACAGTAGAAATGGTGCCCAGCGTCGTATATTTTATTCAAAAATAGCTTTTACAGTTTCCAAAAGAAAAAATATAACAAACTGATATTTCGTTACTTTGCTATACTTTACATGCTCGTTACGAGAGAGTAAAAATTTTACTGACTAAAACCCGTGTTCCTTTAGTTGTCTGTTGCTTCTCAAGGGCACAGTAACTCTTTCCAACAATCCCACAGCACTAATTATGATAGCCAGTTAAAGGGATGCATCTCGACATACATTTTCACTGTTTTTCATACAACCGCTCGTACGCGATTATGACATTATTACACATTTTTCATTAGATATTTTGGAAACACAGTATGTTGTGGATATTATCTAGGCTTCTATGGAAATCAATTTATAAATTTGTGTAAAACTAATCCAGTTAAGACCTCTGAAAATCTGCTATTTGCCATGAACTTTGACACTTCATAATTTACTCAAAAATCAAAAAAGTATAATCATACAAATCTAGCAAATTTTATCAAGATTCTAAATAATGATAATGTTTTTCAAAAACTTTTAAGGGTTTAAAAAAAAACACGTATTTCCTGGAACAAGTTTTATAAAATATTCGAGTACTTAAATCACGGAATTACCGAATGCTAACAGAGTTTTAGGCGTTATCTCTCTTTCTTCGCGTTGCCTTTTCGTCAAACATCGCGTTGGATTGCGTTAGATAAAGTTTAGCTTTTAAACCATGCTCGATGTTGACAATAGGCGAGTGGAAAAGCATAAATACTTCAATTGCGAATGCAGGATGTGTCTTTTTCCAGTTGAAAGCGGCCGCTCGTTCGTGATGCTGGGCAGTACGGAGGTGGACTACGACCCCAACTACCGCATGTACCTCACCACCAAGCTCAGCAACCCGCAGTTCAACCCCGCCACCTACTCCAAGGCCGTGGTCATCAACTACACTGTCACTGTACAGGTTCGAAAATTCACAGATAAACCAAGAAAAGCTTGCGTTTCGGGAATCGTCTATCTTCGGAAATACGAACATGCAATGAACTGTGATAACTATGGAATTTCTAGTCTATGTTGTATTACCCTGATTACAAAATGATAGATTAAAAACAATTTGTAAAATCAAGAAACTATTTATATTAACTTTTCAGTGATCTGTGACCGGAGTAATTCACCTTACTCCCAGAAAACTTTTGTTTTAGTTCCTGTATACAAGCACATCACACTAATTCCAGCACCTTAATAATATTACGGATACGGTGGAGCACACGGTAGAGGTGTGCCCCGCTTGGGCAGAGCATTGCCGTGTTCTTGTGGGAGCTCACGGCGGTGGCTCACTCTCGCGCCCGGCCGCGCTTACAGGCCATGGTCCCCAGCGAGGAGGGGTGACAGGCGCGAGCCTCCAAGCGCGAAGCAGTAATGCTGGCAAAGGAGGAGGCCGACCGCATCAGGCAATGGCGCTCACAGCGCCCCAGCCAGCGCCGAGATTCCGATACCGATTTCCGGCCACCGTAGCGTCTACGGTGGCTTGCAGACAGACAGACAGACGGAGAGAATTGGTTAGCTCGCTGTCCGACTGTCCGGTAACCGTCCAGACCAAGCCCAAGTCGTCGATGGCGCGCACTATTCCCGCGCGCCTCAAGGAATTGTCAGCAACCGTAGGAGCCCAGCTGGGTTGAAGCCTACTGTGGCCGGGTATGAAAGGCAACGAAGAATCGTGGTGGGTTTTTAGTCAGTAAAAGTCTGACACTATCTCCCGCTCCGCCCAAGGGCAGGGGATGTCATCTGGATGATTTTTACCAACGAAAAAAAAGCCCTAGTAATATTGCCTTTTTCCTCAGGGCTTAGAAGACCAGCTACTAAGCGTAGTGGTCCGCGCTGAGCGCTCTGACTTGGAGGAGCAGCGAGAGAGCCTCATCATAGAGACGAGCGCCAACAAGAGTCTACTGTCAGGTCTCGAAGACTCTCTGCTGAGAGAACTGGCCACCTCGACTGGGAACATGCTGGACAACGTCGAGCTGGTCAATACACTCGAGAACACCAAGTCTAAGGCTGCTGAGGTAAACATAGTCACAATATCATTGTCACTAAGTTAAGGCTGGTTGGCGCAGTGGTGAGTGTTCTATTTCCGTACTGAACAAAATATTTGTATGGCTTTTAGTTCGCGTGGCCGATAGTTGGGTGAGTGCGGGTAGTTCAATAAAAGTCTTATCGGGCACTTGTCCTCACGGTTAACTCCGTTAAAAATACACGATCACAAAACAAAGACGAACACGAAAACGGAAGAAGTGGACGACATTGTGTCGTCCACTTCTTCCGTTTTCGTGTACACAATAGTTATTGTACACAATAGTTCGTGTACACAGTACACAATAGTTTTTTAATTTTTTCCTTTTTGCGCAAAGTTCTATTTTTGAAAAAAAAAATTATAATATCTACGAGGTGTTGATAAGTAATGAACTGAAGAGATTAGCAATAGAACTTTGCGCATTTTCCAGATAATAAAATTTTTCTTGCGCACAAATTTTTGTTAGGCGTTATGTGGTCTACGGTACTGAAACCTTTTCGGAATCCGGCTTGTTCGGGAGGCTGGAAGTCGTCAAACCTGCGCGCGAGACGGTTTTTTTTAAATTGTTATAAACTAGTGCTTGACTGCGATCCCACCTGATGGTAAGCAGCGATGCAATCTTTGATGGTGAGGCGCTCTAGTTTATTAAAAGCCTATTCACTCTAGCCTTGAAGACACCCATATTATAATCGGACGGTTCGTGATGGCCCTGGAAAATAGCTTGTAGACATGGCTCAGAAGCGAGATGGGCCTGCAATTCTTAAGCAGGGTTTTATCACCCTTCTTAAAGAAGAGTACCACCACACTTCTGCTCCATGCCTGTGATGTTTTTCCCTCGAGTATGACGGAATTGAACAACTTCTGAAGGGCCTTTAGGACCGGTTATCCACCCGCCTTCAGGAGCTCAGCCGAAATTCCGTCCTCGCCCGACGCCTTGTTGTTCTTCAACTGCTTCAGAGCCATCCTAATCTCGTACAGGCTGACGTCCGGGATAGATTCTATTGGGTGCATCCCCCTAATGAAAAACGATATTTAAAAGGCCAGTTTGTGTCGCTTTATGAAGACTTGAGGCTTTATCCCAAAAATTTTTTGACTTCGACTTTACATAAAGTATAGGCTGAGATTCGACCTCTAAAATTAATAACTCGGGATCAAGGACCCAAGTCGTCATAATGGCGCAACTATACGTGCAACCGCTATGCGTGCGCGCGGCCAACTGACTGCACCGGCGCGCTTTTTTAACGCCCGTCAGAACAGAAACACGGAGGCCTGTATGCTCAATTCAATTTAAGGGCCAAGCGCCCGAAAAGTGCCATAAAACAGTGATTTTCTGAGGCCTATTTCTCCGTAACGGCTAGGTCAATTGGTTTGAAAAAAATATATGTTTATTATAGATTCATGAACAATAATATCAACATTTGATTTTTTCGTTTGTCAAAAAAAAAAATTTAGCAATTTCGCAACTTTTCGCAACTTTTCCCTACTCCTTCAAAACGGCTTGGACCTTTAGAAACATTTTTACACATAAAAATTGGTGGTTAAATATTCTTCAAAGTGAACATTGCATATGTAAATCAATCAATATCTCGCAGAGAAAATGGATTTCAAGCGCTTTTCGGGCGCTGCTGGCCGCAAATAAATGCACAGATTTGCGTACTGCCGCCTAGGCGAGTGCGAGAGTTGCGTTCACATAATTTCGGCCAGATGGTTCAAGGAACTATACGCCTTAACGCCAACGCTCAACGTCGAAAATCCGACAGTGCTGCGTTTTAAAAACGCTTTCGTGTGAATAAATACATGGGTATTCATTTGTGTCATTTCAACGTTTTTTTAACGCCCGTTGAAAAAGCGCTCGTGCGAATGAGGCCTCAAGGTGAAATGAAATCTGATGTAATCAACACTGGTTCAATAATCAAGGTCGAATAAGAGATCTTAAGCTTATAAAAAGTATCGAATACAAGTATTTTTTAAATTAAATATTATACAAAATTCCTAAGTCGTTTGACTTTTTAGACAGACTGTACTGATTCGAGACGGCGCGGAAGAAGAATGCCTGAAAAGACTTGAAAGACGCCTTTATTCAGCAGTGGGACAGTAATGGCTTGAAAAAAAATAACTCATAACTTCGTTTCTAGGTGATGGAGAAACTCGAGCTAGCAGCGTCTACAACGAAAGACATAGAGATATTGCGCGACGGGTACCGGCCGGTGGCCAAGCGAGGCTCCATTCTGTTCTTCGTGCTGTCCGACATGGCCGGTGTGAACTCCATGTATCAATATTCACTGTCGTCCTACCTGGATGTTAGTATCCTAGTCATGCTTCAGTTATTATACCTCCCTAGTGTAAAATTTGTAAAAAAAAAAATATCATTGGTATTATCCTATAAACGTTAAAAAGATAAGAGACGTTAAAAATATAGGCCTCAAATAAAAAAGCAAAAAGCCAACGTCACGCGGTGTTCCCAGGCGGTCACCCATCCAAGTACTGACCGCGCCCGATGTTGCTTAACTTCGGTGATCGGACGAGAACCGGTGTATTCAACGTAGTATGGACGTTGGCGAATGAGATTCTCAAAGTTACACTTGCTATCTGCTATGCATACCTTATCATAAAACAAGTTTGATGAATGATATCTAGAAAGATAACTTCGGCCCGAATAATGCTTGGCCAAAACATGCGCTTTTTTTTAGTTGGGAAATCATCCAATGACTTCTCCCGCTCTAGGGCGGAGCGAGAGAGCGTGTCAGACATTAAAAGGCTAAAACACACTCCTATGTTCCTTCTCTGCCTTACGTCCCAGGATCCCCGGGGTTCCCTTTCGGACGACGCATGGAGCCATAGCATGTGCTGAGAAACGTTTGTTAATCTTCGTCTCGGATGACAGATTTTTGACAATCCCAAAAGTGTAAAATAAACGTAAGTGTTCCATACAAATATGGACCTTATTTTATTGTTTATAATGTCCATATCCGTATAAACGATAGTAAGCAACGTTTCATTCAAAGATTGACGGCTGGGTTATAGAAATAATGATTAGATTACATAATATTCTTTTTTATTTCGATTCATAGTTAGTAAGCGTAACACGGAAATAAAGCCCGTTTATATTTCCTTCAGAAATAGACTTGAAAAATTTTAATAGAATTCAACCTTTCTAACGAAACAATACATATTTTTATTGGCTTTACAAAGCAAAAAAGCCAACGTCACGCGGTGTTCCCAGGCGGTCACCCATCCAAGTACTGACCGCGCCCGATGTTGCTTAACTTCGGTGATCGGACGAGAACCGGTGTATTCAACGTAGTATGGACGTTGGCGAATGAGCTTCTCAAAGTTACACTTGCTATCTGCTCTGCAAATAATGTTTCCACCTTTACCTATCGTTTGTAGTTTGTGCGACAGTAAGGGCTATATAGACCAGGGTAGAAGCCTTTAAAAATAATAAAAAGTGAAAAAAAATAATAGTAGGATGAAACCCATTAGAAAAGGAGGAGAATATTATAAAAATGAAAGGAAAAATAATTTACGGGCGATCTGAGGTCGGGAAAGGGATGGGGGTGAGTTTTTAAGGGTAAAAAACGGTTTTTCTCGATTTCCGGCAAAACTAAAAGTCCTATGGAAAAAAATCAAATGACAAAGTTGTAGGTAATAAAAAGATCTAAAACTTTTGTATTTACAGTTTTTTCACATAACCTCAAAATTTATGTGAAAAATTCAAAAAACCAAGTTTTTGGTTTTTTATTTTTATCTTTTTAAAAAATAAAAAATTTTTCACGAAATTTAGTGAAAACTTACCTTTTTATGTCCCAAATACGCTGTAATTTATTTGATTAGAAATATTTATTTTTTCAGCTTATTTTGAATTAATATCGAAAAAGCACCCTAATTTTCAATCGAAAAATCACCCGTCAAAATATCAGCTTTTTTCAAAAAGTTGGTATATTTTCTGTTCGTTGAAATCTCTACTTTCCGATGGTGAAAAAAAAATATATGTTACCATAGTAAATCTTCTCAGAAAATGCAAAAAATCGAAAAAAACTCGAATTCGAAAAAATTTTTTCAATTATTATATACAATTTGGAGCTATTTATTAAAATTTACACTTTAAGTACTCGAAAAACGTAAGATTACATGTTACATTGATAAAAAAAAAATTGCTATTCAAAATATACTACTATAATTAACAAACAAATAAGTTAATAAAATTAATATTCAATAAGACATCTACAATATTTGGAGAAAGTAGTCGAATCTTCTTTAAATTATATGCGTAGATGCCTATTTATAACTATTTTTAGATAACATATATACCTGAGTAACCTACGAAAAATTTTAGCCCATCAAAAGGTATTTCATAGAGAAGTGGGAAAGGGGCTAGGCGGGTCTGGGTCTTACTACGTACATACCTACTATTTCTTAGCAGCTGTAACAACCGTTAGCCTAGCCAGTACCTATTCGAAATACAGTACAGTATACAACATCGTTTATAAAAATACACGTGCATGCTGAGATTCTTTAATATAATTGTGACAAGTTTACTTAAAAAAAAATAACAAGATTAAAAAATAATAATCTCCTTTATTTTGCACAAACAAATTTAGTTACTCCCATGAAAAAAAATATTCAAAATACATAAAAAATATATTAAAAATCTATAATAAATATATATAAAATATTTATCGTAAATATATTTTTAATAACTAACTTTTGGCCGATTTGCATATATATTATAAACATTTCAAATATATTTTAGATACATTCAAAATATATCTTAAAAGACATAAAAAACATAGCTAAGAAAATAAAAAAATACATATATATATTTATTATAGATTTTTAATATATTTTTTATGTATTTTAAATTTTTTTTTTTCATGGGAGTAACTAAATTTGTTTGTGCAAAATAAAGGAGATTATTATTTTTTAATCTTGTTAGTTTTTTTTAAGTAAACTTGTCACAATTATATTAAAGAAACTCAGCATGCACGTGTATTTTTATAAACGATGTTGTATACTGTACTGTATTTCGAATAGGTACTGGCTAGGCTAACGGTTGTTACAGCTGCTAAGAAATAGTAGGTATGTACGTAGTAAGACCCAGACCCGCCTAGCCCCTTTCCCACTTCTCTATGAAATACCTTTTGATGGGCTAAAATTTTTCGTAGGTTACTCAGGTATATAAGTTATCTAAAAATAGTTATAAATAGGCATCTACGCATATAATTTAAAGAAGATTCGACTACTTTCTCCAAATATTGTAGATGTCTTATTGAATATTAATTTTATTAACTTATTTGTTTGTTAATTATAGTAGTATATTTTGATTTGCAATTTTTTTTTTTATCAATGTAACATGTAATCTTACGTTTTTCGAGTAATTAAAGTGTAAATTTTAATAAATAGCTCCAGATTGTATATAATAATTGAAAAAAATTTTTCGAATTCGAGTTTTTTTCGATTTTTTGCATTTTCTGAGAAGATTTACTATGGTAACATATTTTTTTTTTTCACCATCGGAAAGTAGAGATTTCAACAAACAGAAAATATACCAACTTTTTGAAAAAAGCTGATATTTTGACGGGTGATTTTTCGATTGAAAATTAGGGCGCTTTTTCGATATTAATTCAAAATAAGCTGAAAAAATAAATATTTCTAATCAAATAAATTACAGCGTATTTGGGACATAAAAAGGTAAGTTTTCACTAAATTTCGTGAAAAAATTTTTATTTTTTAAAAAGATAAAAATAAAAAACCAAAAACTTGGTTTTTTGAATTTTTCACATAAATTTTGAGGTTATGTGAAAAAACTGTAAATACAAAAGTTTTAGATCTTTTTATTACCTACAACTTTGTCATTTGACTTTTTTCCATAGGACTTTTAGTTTTGCCGGAAATCGAGAAAAACCGTTTTTTACCCTTAAAAACTCACCCCCATCCCCTTCCCGACCTCAGATCGCCCGTAAATTATTTTTCCTTTCATTTTTATAATATTCTCCTCCTTTTCTAATGGGTTTCATCCTACTATTATTTTTTTTGGTTTTAAAAATTATCGACCCTGGTCTAATATTTCACCGGGCCAACATGGCGGCGTGACCAGTTGCGCCACCATGGTGTCCCGGTGAAATATAGCCAGAGTCAGAGTCCAACTAGACACCAGAGTCGCCAAACGTGCGAGCTGTAGCCTAATTCACGTAAAATCAAACAAGCCAAAAATCGTTGAAGTTTTATAGTCGTTCGATCGAAGTCCTATCCAAAACCGGTATTCACGATATACCGGCTTATTTCCAGTTGCATTAATAGTATTCTACCAGGATAATGTAGTACAGATTTTTTTTTAAATCGACGAATTTCAAACGACTTTAAAGTCGGTGTCGTTCAAACTCTATTGATGGATGTGAATACGGAAATGGTCTAAACGACTAAATCGCTACGATATCGTTACGGTTTTCATTACCTACGTGAATCGGGCTACTGGTCGCACCACCAAATTGCTTGCACCACCAAATTGGTTGCGCAACCAAATGGACATCAGGTGAGTAACTCTATAGAGCTGTATACATTTTGTTGGTAGCGGCCAGTGGTCGCGCCGCCATCGTGTCTCGGTGAAATATAGCCCTTACAGTAGGTAACTCACAATGCTTACATAAGTATAGCATGTGCTGAGAAACGATTATTATTCTTCGTCTCAGATTATTCCCCCGATTTGTATTTTAATGAAGATTTTCAAGTTTTCTCAAACTAGTCAAAAAATCTGTCAAAATTAATTTTAGTATGATTTGACACGTTCTCAAAAGAATCAATTCCGAAACCGGCCCCCTAAGATGCCGATATTATGTCTTTAACTTTGCTGAGTAATCGTTCCTTACGAATATGACCCTTATTACTGTGTTCTTAATGTCGATATTCGTATACTTAAACTATTTTCAACGTTTCATTCAAATATTGACGCTTATAGAAATAATTAATAACATTCGTATGCGACTCATATTTAGTAGGTACGTGTAAAATACGAAGACGAAGCTCTATCCATCATACTGCCCTCAGAAATAGACTTAAAAATAATAAACTTCACATTGAAAACTCAAAACGTATACAACTGTTATCCATTACCAGCGATAAATATAATAGTCGCATTAGTTAAAAACATCAGGCTTATAATAAAGAGTAAAAAGCCAACGTCACGCGGTGTTCCCAGGCGGTCACCCATCCAAGTACTGACCGCGCCCGATGTTGCTTAACTTCGGTGATCGGACGAGAACCGGTGTATTCAACGTAGTATGGACGTTGGCGAATGAGATCTTCAAAGTTACACTAGCTATCTACTCTGCTTACCTTACACGAAGTAAGTATAAAGAGGAGGCGCCAAAGGGAGTTGAGTGTGCAAAATATAAGAACCGCCTTCTGTGAATAGTTTTGGACTCGGAAAAGCATGCAGATTATGATTTTGGATGTTGTCAGGAGGTATATTGGTCCAGTTAGTATATTGGTTATCTCTATCTATATAGCTATATCATAAATAATCACAAACGCAAAATTTTTTTAGCATTTTGCAAGCGCAGAAAATGATTGAGCAACCAACCGACACAAACTAACCAAATCATGTTTGCAGCAAATTGAATTTTGATAGTAAATATTTTCGTGATTATTTGTCTATTATTTATTCTGCCTCTAAAATTAGTTTTATTAAGTACTTCACCATATCAAAAATGTTTCGTTAAGTATGAAGCTTCTTTCGCGTCCTGCGGCTTTTAATTTAGTCTGGTATTTCTTATTTATTTATTTAATGGTTTCAGATGGACTGGCACGTAAAAAGGTGTTTTTTTTTCTTTTCTAAAAAGACTACCTTTTTAATCAATCTTGATAATTCTTTTTATCAAAATAAGCCTTTCAAAAAGTAACACTTATCTGTTCAGCCCTAAACAAAGCAAAAAGCCAACGTCACGCGGTGTTCCCAGGCGGTCACCCATCCAAGTACTGACCGCGCCCGATGTTGCTTAACTTCGGTGATCGGACGAGAACCGGTGTATTCAACGTAGTATGGACGTTGGCGATAATTAAGCAAAATTAAGTGTTGTGATAACGCAAACATTTAACAAATCTTTTTTGTACATTTACAGGTGTTTTCGTATTCACTGCGCAAAGCGATGCCGAACGTTATGCTAGCAAAACGTCTGAAGAACATTATAGACATGCTCACTAAGAATGTTTACGATTATGGATGTACTGGTAAGTTAATAAACTTATTTGACAAATTAAACATACACCTATAAAAATAATAATCAATTTATTTCAGGCAACATGTATCCATATCATAAATACCTTATAGACATAATAACTTATAATAAATCATTTTGTTAGTAAACAAGATTTAAAACTACGTTAGTAACACTTCACTTCGCACTATTCTGTCCGTGGAAGCGACGGCACATCACGGCCTGGGGCCAAAAGTCTTCTTCCATAACAAGGTGCAGAAAACAGTTCGGTACACGCACCACAAATGCCTTAAAATTGACATTCCGGTGCGACTCCAGGAACTGCACCTTCAGTGTGTACTTCAACTTTTGGCGCACGTACTCGACGATGTCCTCCACCTTTGTGGTGTAATGCAGGCGGGAGATGTACACCGGCGTTCGGCTGAGCGGCACGCACACTCGCACTAGGAGTAACTGGTGCTTTGCCGCAGAGATTCCGGTTGGCTTGCTTTCGGCGCTTCCTCCTTTGCACCGTAACGAAGCCATCTTCATTTTCAGCCTTATTCATTGCCTTATCAGGCAAAGGCTTTGATATAGGAGCAGCAGGGGCGGTCGTAGTGACGCTAGCGAAATCCTAATGATCCAGATTCGCTGAGGCTACATGTACAGGCAGAGGGGCGGGGCGAAGGGGTCGGGCGGCGGCACATGAAGGAGCCGCGGTGACCGACTGTAAGAATGGCCTTCAGAAAAACAATGTCCTTCAAAAGGCTAGTGACATCGACGTGGTCGAAGGTGACTGGAGGAAGCTTATGCAGCTCCTTCGCCACAAACGTCGGCACGTCGTCCGGGTCGGTCTCCTTGAACAGCGTGATAATGTCCTTGCTCTTTCTAGTCCCGTCACGCCGGCGGGACACCATCTGGTCACGCTTATTTAGCACGCTAAACAACATCAAATTCGCAGCAGCTATGTCCTCCTTGCTGAAGTTCGTTGCGCAGATCTAGACGGCGGACACCTCGTCTATGACATCCATCTTCTGCTGCAGGAAGGCCAGCAACTCGTTCACTACAATATTACTACTCATGGCGAGTAATTACGAGCGACAGCTTATGCCGCGCTAATCGATACAAATAACATGTAAACAATGCGTCCACATCGGTACGCCGCACAAGTGAGACTGATACTGACCTATACCTACTCCATCGGTTTAGGTAGTTAACTAAAGGTAAACAATCTTGATACGTCTTTTTATTTAAAATGAATCGTATAAAAGACATGCAAAGATTATTTTTAGCTAATTACCTAACTTTGGTTTAGGTAAATACCTAATTGTATCTAGATTTTTAGATAATTTTTTTAGACATTTTTTTCGATAAAAGACATGTTAAGATGGTTTATATTTAATTAACTACCTAATCAGATCGAGAATAAAATAACACAATTTCATGATAGGTATCACAAAGGAATATTTCTTATAATACTTATTAAAATATTAAAAAGAAACATAATTGCATTCAAAGATTTTTGAAAATTAGCTTTCCACGGCCTTAAAATGAACCAGCTAAAATTAAAAAAATGCTCCCTTTAAGGCATCAATCGATCGGGTCAATCATAAGGATCAAGGCTCGCTAACAGACGTGGTAAAAATCCAGAACGCACTTTTAAAACAAGAGTGGCACTGAACTTGTTTTTTTAATTGCCATTATTAGGTAAATTTTTAACTTTACCCATTTGTAATCTGATTGTCACAGTCTTTGTTCCAATAGTTGATGTTTCTCAGTAATTGATTCGCAACTTCTTGTCGGGTAAATAAATAGGTACATTGAAAAGTTTATGACTGCTGAAACATCACCTTTTTTGTATAGTGCCACTTTTGTTTTAGGGGTGCGATAAAGTCTTAACTCACCTGCAGTGACGTAACTATACGTGGAAAGTTTACGCTCTGAAAAGTTTCCGACCTCTATGTGAAGATAGCAGCACTCGTCAGTAGTAAAGTTGTGCATCTTTTGACTGTTACTCACAAAAGTTTCAACCAATTTGGACGCGCAGTTATTTGAGTGAGTCGATGTAAGGTGAAAAAAAAGACAACACTTTTTAACCAATACAACGCGCCATCTTACATCTCAGCGTTTACCACGGCTAAAATCTACAAATTTCGGTTTGAACTGCTTGATCATACGACTTAGGGTCTAAACAGACGGACCGCATTTCAACTGCAAATTGCAGTTTAAGTGCAGTTTGAATGCAGTTGATACGACTGCAATAGAACTGCAAACACGACTGCAAACCAAATGTGCGGTCCGATTGCAGTCGTGTAAACTGCACACCGACTGCATCCAGTTCGGATGCAGTCGGTGTGCACCATGTGCGGGAGGGCGGACCGTGCGGGCGGGTGGGTATGAAAAATGCCAACTACATTTGAACGGCTTAGAGAGATGGAGGCATCGCCGGGAGAAGTGGGAAGAGTTACAATGAATCAATATAAAAAAATAAAAATAAATCGAAAGAAAAACTGTCTAGTATCTTTGTTAGGTTGGAAACTTTTCAGACTACCTGTGTACCATTTAGACCCGTGGCAAAATTATTGGATGGGGCCTCAGGAAATAAAATGATTATTATTTTAAAATAATTATTAAGTTATTTAATTATACGAAGACTTTTCTATTTTGTCTCTGAAGGTGGACTTTCCAGTGGCACGGCCATAGAGTGACTAGCTGACAATATGCCACGGGAAATCGATCCTTTTCTTTTGAATATGTTTAATAAATCTTAATCAATTATATGAATTTCTGTATGGTATTTACGTACTCGTGTCTAATTTTAATTGAATTTAAATACCATAATAAAATGTTACGGTACTTCTTTTGCGGTCTCTCAGATCGGGGGCCCCACGGGGCTAGGGGCCCGTGGCATTTTGCCAGCCTTGTTACGCCACTGTTTACATGTATACATTCTAGGTATATTCGAGCGGCACAAGCTACTGTTCTCATTCCAAATGAACATAAAGCTGGAACAGAGCGACGACCGCGTCAACCAGATGCAGCTGGACTTCTTCATCAAAGGCAACGTGTCGCTGGAGAAGTCGTCACGAGCTAGTCCTGCCACCTGGATACCTTCACAGGTCTGAACTTATGCTCGTCCGATGCTAGAATGAGGATTTAGGTTTAAAGCGGGAACTTCATTAGACCTGCGTAACTAAACAAGACTAATCGCATTATCTGTTTTTCACAGCGGATTCTGATGGCATGATGGCAGTGACACGCCATAATTTGGGGACAAAGTTACTTTCGCATTAAAAGTGCTCCCTCACCGGGAGCATTCACGTGTACTTTAACATTATAGATTCGACTTTGAACATTACATTACAATACTACCTCCCTGACTGATGAGCATTCGGGTGTAATGTAAACGTTATTGATTCGACTTTGAGCATTACATTACAATAGTACCTCCCTAACTGATGAGCATTCGCATGTAATGTAACATTATAGATTCGACGTTGAGCATCATAATCATCATCATTAGCCTTTTTAATGTTCCCACTGCTTGGACTCAGGCCTCCTCTCTAGGAGAGGTAATGGGCCGTAATCCACCACGTGGGCCCAGTGCGGGTTGGTGAATGTCACATGTCTTCGAATTTTTGGTTCTAGGACATGCCGGTTTCCTCACGATGTTTTCCTTCACCGTTCATTTCGATCACTGACTTTGAGTATTACATTACAATAGTACCTCCCTGACTGACAAGCATTCGTGTGTAATATAATATTATAGATTAGACTTTGAGCATTAGCTTTTAGTTGATTCCATAATGTCAGACGAAGCGGATTGATGTATGGCAAGTTGATGTTACAAGTTGTATCAAGATATTACACATTGTATCATTACAAGGTCTGCATTGTAATGTTTGGTTCTCTTCTCTAATGCTCAAATCTATAACGTTACATTACACGTGAATACTCCCGGTGAGGGGGAGCACCTTTAAAATAAAATATTTAATCGGACATTATATAAATAAAATAGATCTACAATTGTGTTATAGTCATTCCATACGTGTAGACATATTATGTGTAGCATGTTTGCAGAGATTAAGTAATTGAATTATTAGATAACGATACGGTTGCATAGCGGTGCGTGTCACGGATACGAATCCCGCACGGAGAAAATATTTAATAAAGCAGCTAAAGAGTGGAATTCCTTGCCGGAGTCTCTGTTTACTGTTGGCTACAACCCGGGAATCTTTAAGTCGAGAGTGAATAGGTTATTCTAGGTAAGCGCGCTCCACCGTCGACCGCAACGTCGCTTTCCATCAGGTGAGATAGCGGTCAAGCGCGAACCTATCAGCAATAAAAAAGGCCTACAGATTGTTCTTTCGGGTCTGAATGTCTTATATTATATATGTATGTGCATTTTTGTGAATGCACCCAGGATACAGGAGTAATTTCTAGTGTAGAGCAATGTTTAAAAATATATATATTTATTTATTTATTAATGCTTTATGCACATTACACTGTACAAAGGCGGACTTAATGCCATAGGCATTACTACCAGTCGACCTTAGGGTAGTGCAGAAACAACATTATATTAATGTGAAAATTATTTTACAGGGTTGGCAAGATATAATGAAGCTGAGCTTGGATTTTCCAGACTCTTTTGCATCTTTGCCTGATGATATCACAAGGAGACGGGCCGACTGGCAAGAGGTACGTCCATCCATTTTTTTTTTTGCTTTGCTGTGACGTTCGGTTTTTTAAATTTAACCACAACCTCACCTTGTAGGCTTAATTAATTTAATTTAATTGACATAAACTAGTGCTTGATTGCGATACCACCTGATGGTAAGCAATCGTTGACGGTGAGGCGCACTAGTTTATTAAGAGCCTATTCTCTTTGGCCTTAAAGAGTTTGTTTCGGTGTTTCTTCTCAGGGTAGTCAGCTAAGAAAGACCGGCCTCATCTAGTTTTAAATGACGAAAAAAAAAATGACGTGTAAAAGTGTTTTTTATAAAACCTACTTGCAAAATAAAGATCATTTAGGCACCTAAACTATAATCGGACGGGAAGACCGTCCCAATGCTAGACACAATATGAATTTTCTGTTAGCGTTCCGGCCAAAAGTATGCAGAGAAGTCATAATTATGACAAGTGACTTGTCATTAGTCTAAGCGTAAAAGCGCAAAATAGTGTGCCAGGAGGGAACACTATTTTGGTTTAAGTGTGGGGTACCCCAATTAATTGTGTCTCTAATTGACACGATTGAAAGGCTAAAAATTGAAAATTAGAAAGTCTTTTTTGAATTCTCATACTCATCAGCTATTCACTTCGCGAATGTTAATTGCACAAACGACGAATGTTCGTTTAGGTACCATCGCGGTAATTTCTGCCTGATCATTTAAAGAAATTTTCGCTTGTATCCTGCGGCGCGACGTCGAACCCTTTGAAGTTTTTGTTTCAAATGCAAGCAAAAATGAACTTAGCGGTGGTCAGGCGGTAGTGTCTTTGATGGTACAATTCCGAGACTGGCTGCAGACTGGTCGCGCAAGTAAAACTGCGGCTAGCTAGTAGTGCTGCCTGCGTGACCTGTTGCTTCTGTTCTAAGCGCGGTGACATGTCGCGGCTACACAAAACAAACCAACCATGCTTCAGTCATTCCAGTACCTTGTAAGACCCTGTGAGACAGAATATCCAATAATGCTATCGATACTTTACTTTTGTTAGAAGAGGAAGATGATAACGACTCGTGTGGATTACCAGCAACAAAGTTAATTAATTTCTCTTTATCATGTTCCGAAATAGTCGTCATTTTTGTACGTCACTACCCGCAGACTTCACACTGCGGGTAGTGACGATACCACTGGTGCTGCAACCTGCGGTCGCTTCGGTACTGTCGCTTGCAGTTTGTTGTTGCAGTCTGCAGTCCATCTCGGAATTGTACCTTTAAACTGTGAAGTGGAAGCTTGTGGTGACTACCGTAAATATAGGCCGAAAATGGTTCTTCATAAATCTAATCTTTTATTATTTTTCCCCCAGTGGTTCGACAGCGACACCCCTGAGTCGACAGAAATCCCAGGCGGCTACCGCGACAAGCTGGAGCCCTTCGAGCTGCTGATGCTGCTGCGCTGCTTCCGCGTCGACCGCATCTACCGCGCGCTCACCGACTACATCACCGTCACCATGGGCGAGGAGTACATCACTCCGCCCGTCATCAGGTATATGTTCTCAAGAGCGTATTGCGGCTATAGGTTGTCGCACACTCATCAAATTGATCGTCAACGCCTTACTGTCACGGAAACATAAGTACGCAAGCGTATACGGAGCGGAATAGCAACTCCGTCACATCGACTAGGCAACGGCTTGGCATCATCGTACTGACAACTAGACAACGCGCCGCTGACGATTAGGCAACTACGCAATGGCGGCAAGGCGACGCGACTCCACGCTGACGGCTAGGCAACACCACAATAGCAACAAGACAACGCCGGAAAGGCGGCAAAACTATGCTGCGCTGAGGACTAGGCAACGCCGCGCTCAAAGCTAGGCGTCGCACCTACCGTAGATTAACGTCTCTCTAAGGTGCATAACAGGACGGTGCGTTTAAGGGCCGGGCTTGTGGCCCAGCTCTAAATGCACTTCTCCACGCCCCACTTATCGTAACTTAACATATATGTCAGGATTTCTACGGTGACAAATGTTAAAAAAATACACCTGAATTGAGAACCCCTTCCTAATTTTTTTTTCAAAGATATAAAAATATAAAAATAAAAAGCCAACGTCACGCGGTGTTCCCAGGCGGTCACCCATCCAAGTACTGACCGCGCCCGATGTTGCTTAACTTCGGTGATCGGACGAGAACCGGTGTATTCAACGTAGTATGGACGTTGGCGAATGAGGCCCTCAAAGTTACACTAGCTATCTATTATGCTTGCTTACCTTGTATGATTTGAATTAGCAAGTACAACATTATCTTGGTCTCAAGTAATATTTTCGTCTTATTCTAGCTTATTAATCTACGTCTCATCAAGACTCACCATTAAGTACGTCTTTGATCTTACTTTGTGCAGTAAGTGATATAGGTAGATGAACTTAATTTTTATCGATTAATGTCTATACGCGAATTTAAGCAAATGGTTTATTCAACTTTTGTGTGCGTGTATTGTAGTGTCCTTGGAAGTGTGTACGGAGAGAAATTAAATCACTTTTAGTTTTGATATTTGTTTACTTTGGAAACGAATTACATTACAGATTGTACTTATACGTAAGCGCGTCTATAGGTGGTCGTTGCAACGGGCAGACTGAAGCCCGGGCACTGCGCACTCTACATGGGACACAAATTGTTGCGTCAGCGCCGCTACACAACTACATATTACCATTAAAACTATACTTAGTAAATAATAATTATTACATGCGTATGAGACGCATATTTAGTAAGTAAGCGTAACATACGAAGACAAATCTCGAGCTTTACATTGCATTCCGAAATAAACTGCAAAAAATCAACTTTACATTCTTAATTTTATTTCAAAGTTGCAAAGAGATGTACATACTCGCAAACGAAACATATAATCAGTCTCATCGTAGGCGCTGTGCCATACGGTCACATTAATTACCCACATCTACTGCGTTTGACCACTTTTTCCAGTGTATCTCAAACACTTGGCCCTAAGAAACCTTAAGAACCCTAAGGATCTACAAAGAATCTGTCATGAATACGTACAAGTGTGGCGCCTGTGAGGACCCGCTATCTGATGGAGCACACTGTACAGTATGTAATCGGGAACTACACTTCCACTGTGCAGGAATAACGGAAGCCGGATATAGGAAGCTAGGTGACAGAAAACATACGTGGCGTTGCAGCAAATGTAAAATAAGTGCCAGTACTCAGCCACCAGTGTCACCAAGGCCGGAGTCTGAGTCGGCTATCCTCTTGGAAATAAGAGCACTCGCTGAAAAGCTAGCCCCTCTAGATTTTTTAAAGGAAGAGATAACAGCTCTACGAACAGAGTTCGCGGATCTAAAATTATCACTTGGTGAGACGAACAAGGAGCTTAAGGAGTTTAATGCGAAGATCAGAGACATGGAAGCGCGCCTCAAGCACGTGGAGAAGGTTCAGGAGCAGGTGGACATCCTTCAGACTCGCTTAGACAAACTAGAGGACGAAAATAACGCCAAAGAGCAGTGGACTCGTTTGAATAACGTCGAGATAAAAGGCATACCACAGAACAATCACGAGAACCTGTTTGACATAGTTGGCAAAATCGGATCCAAAATTGCTTATCCCGTGTCTAAGGCCCAGATAAATTTTATAAACAGAGTTCCAACTCGTGAGAAAGATCATACAAAACCTATCATCGTGAGTTTCTGTAACCGTTACGTGAAGGAGGACTTTATTGCCGCTGCAAGATTACTTTTTAAAGCAGCTCCCGTAACTGCAGGACAAATCGGCCTTACCGGAAACCAACGGATATATATCAACGATCACTTGACATTGCAGAATAAGGCTTTACTGTCTAAAACTAAAAAAGCGGCCGCAGAAACGGATTTTCGCTACGTCTGGGTCAAACATTCCAAAATACATGCAAGAAAGGCAGATACATCTCCTACAATAGTATTAAAATCCGAAAAAGATCTCATAAAAATAAAGTAAACTCAAGTGAATATCTTAAACTTGCCAATAATGAAGTTTTTAGTTGTGCTAAACCAAAGAGTGTACAAAAGGTTGAGAACCACACGCAGTTGTGTGCCCCTGCAGTATTCCAACTGTCACTGTGTCGTTCATTAGAGGTGTATAAACTCGTGTTAAATTGTGATTGTCTTATTACCTGTCACCGCTGTGCAAATTGTGACTATATGTTCGCTACACTAAGGTGCATTTTAAGTTGTTTTACCTACTCAGTTATGACTAATAGAACCCATATCATTTCTTTTGTTCCATTGCTTGTGACTGTTTCAAAGATCGATGTCATTAGACACTGTGCACCGTTGTGCTTAAATTATTCCTACCAGTTTTTGCTTTCTACCTCCTCAAAACTTAATTATTGTTGGTGCATTTTATCTTCGATTTTGTTAAGTAATTTACTGAGCCAATTATTACCAAATGATAAACCCTATAACGGTGCTAATAGTGTTATTGTTAAACTTAAAAATGCTTAATATATATTATCAGAACGTACGAGGATTGCGCTCTAAAATAAACGCGTTATACCGTAATATTTCTATGAACTCCTACGACGTTGTTATATTTACGGAAACATGGTTAGTGGACGATATTAGTAATAGTGAGTTGTTTGACGGACGATATCTTGTTTGGAGGCGGGACCGGGATTATTCTCGAACAGCACAAACCCGGGGAGGTGGAGTGGTGATCGCGGTGAGGAATGATCTGACTGTGGTGGAAAGATGTGACTGGCGTACTTCTGCTGAGGATATATGGGTTTCCATCGTTCTGAAGCGGTCTAGACCAGCGGTAAGTTACAATATCAATATTTGCGGCCTGTATTTGTGCAAAGAAAATGTTGGTAATTCATACATAGTTCAGTTACAAAATTTTCACCACAAACTTAACCATTTAGTAACCACCCACCCGTTAGATACATTTATTGTCACCGGTGATTTTAACTTCGGTGGCGACGTGATATGGCAAGATTCTGTCGATAGCCCTGGACTATATCCTGGGAAAATACATGTCCGTGGTATTTTGGATTTCTTTGACACGATAAATGCGTGTAACTTGACCCAGTTCAATGGTGAGCGCAATGTCAATGGTAGGTTGTTGGACCTTGTTTTTTCAAATGGCGCTGTAAAAGTGAGTGAGTGTGGCGATCCGTTGGCGTTACCTGTTGATGTACACCATAAACCATTAATTATTAACGCTGATTTTGTTGAAGTACATAAATACATTGAGAAACATAGCGTAAATTACAAATTTTATCAAGGCGATTACACTGCAATTACGTCGGCACTAGATCTTATAGACTGGAGTACATTGTTATCTGCAGGGTCCTTGGACCAAGCCCTTAATCTCTTTTATAGTAAACTTTATGAGTTAAGGGACCTGCACATTCCCGTTAAGCCACCAAAAAGATCGACACACCCCCCTTGGTATACGAGTGCTTTAATTAAAATCTTAAAAGAGAAACACAAATATCATTGTAAATATAAAAACTACGGCAATTTATCCGATTACCACTCTTTTTCACTATTGCGAAACCGAGTTAAGCAATTAGAAGCGGTTTGTTTTGATTCTTATATGGAAAAGATAGAAACCTCAATCACCAAAAACCCTAAGTGTTTCTGGTCTTACATTAAAAGCAAAAGAAGCGTTAACTCGTTACCTAACGTACTACATTACATGGGCCAGTCTGCAGACAGCGGCGAGGGTATCACTGAGCTGTTCTCTTCTTATTTTCATTCCACTTTCCAAGAACCTGACTATAACTCTGACTCCGATGACTTAGATCAGGATATTCATTCTTCCAGCTCCGTGAACCTGAGTACCGTTAGCGTGTGTCCTGATATTGTGCTTAAGCTTCTTAAAGATTTGGATCCCTCCAAGTCTGGAGGGCCAGACATGATACCCCCTATTTTCATAATTAATTGTGCAAAGAGCCTCGTGGTGCCAATCTGCTTGTTATTTGAACGGTCGCTAAGAGAGGGTATCGTCCCCAAGATATGGAAATCAGCATTTATCACACCTGTTTTTAAAAAGGGGGACAAATCTAAGATAGAGAACTACCGGCCTATATCTAAACTTTGTCTTTTTTCTAAAGTTCTCGAACGCGTGGTACACACTCAAGTATACTCAGCCTTCAAACGTTATTTTGGCGACGAACAACATGGGTTTCTTAGTAGACGGTCGACTGCCTCCAATCTGGTATTGTCTAACGAACTAATTACCGCTGGGATGGATGAACGATGCCAGGTCGATGTTATCTATACGGATTACAGCAAGTGTTTCGACCGAATTGATCACCGTGTGCTTCTTCAGAAACTATTATCTGCAGGAATACACGGTGACCTATTTCGTTGGGTTTCATCATACATAGATAATCGGACACAGGCTGTTGTCTTGCGTGGTTACACTTCCGGATGGAAATCTGTCCCATCAGGAGTGCCCCAAGGCTCAATCTTGGGACCTTTATTGTTTATCATATTTATCTCGGACATTAAAAGCTGTTTTGCTAATTCGCAAATTTTACTTTACGCTGACGACATGAAGGTCCTTAAGTCTGTACGAACAGTGTCTGATACCGAGCTACTTCAGTCTGACCTTGATAAATTCGTAGCATACTGTAAAATTAATAAGTTACAACTAAACGTATCCAAATGTTTTCACCTGGTATTCACTCGTCAGAAAACTACTATCGGCTCAGGATACACGCTAGATGGTTCATACATAAGTAAAACAAGCAGTATCAAAGATCTGGGAGTGATACACGACAGCAAATTACTTTTTGATGATCATATAGAAACCATTGTCAAGAAAGCCTTCAAAACCTTAGGTTTCATTACTAGAGCATGTTCTAACTTTCGGTCTTTAAAACCAATCAAAGTTCTTTACTGTTCCCTCGTGCGCAGCCACCTTGAGTACGTTTCCCAGGTCTGGAACCCACAATACGAGACTTACAAATCTCGTATTGAATCTGTTCAGAGAAAATTTTTGCGATATCTTGATTTTAAAGCCAAACAATTCTCGGTCGACTACGAGCACCGTTGTAGGCGTTATCATTTCTTACCACTACACATAAGGCGTAATATTAACGACATATGTTTCTTGGCAAACATAGCAAATGGCTCGATTGATTGTCCTGATCTACTCAGTAAAATACTTCTTCGTACTAATCAAAACAACCTACGTATGCGTCCTCTATTACAGGCACCACGCACATCCACAAAGTACAGGCGTAACGCCTTCTCTATACGTAGTGTCACAGCCTTTAATAATTTACCGTCGCACCTAGGAATCGACTTATTTTGCACCGGTGTACATAACATTAGAAAAATCCTGAATAAGGAATATTTTGGAGACAGTAGTCACGAGTAACTATTTAATATTGATTGTACTTAGTTAATTGCTTTTTATCTATGATTTTAAATGACAAGGACAGGCATAATCCTTCTTTGGGTACCAACATAAATTTTTATTGATATTTTTAATTAAAAGTCAACGCAGTATAATATAAGATATGTATATGTGGAAGCTTTTAATTAGCAATTTTCAATACCTAAAAAAAAAAAAAACCAATTATGTTATTAGTCTGTAAGCTTTCTTTAAAAATAAATAAATAAAAATAAAATAAATAAATAAATAAATAATAATAGCAAAAAGCCAACGTCACGCGGTGTTCCCAGGCGGTCACCCATCCAAGTACTGACCGCGCCCGATGTTGCTTAACTTCGGTGATCGGACGAGAACCGGTGTATTCAACGTAGTATGGACGTTGGCGAATGATAGGTTTGAAATTACAATCCTTCTCTGCTTCTGGGTATTATTTTTATTGACAACTTGCTCTTCAGACCATTATCCTTTTTTGGACTCCAAATGTTAGCATTTTTTTGGCTTCAGACTTTATGCAGAATTTATAATGTCTTAGTAATTATTTTACATAATGATGATGCCATGTATACTCAACAACTAGATGTCAAATATTTCTTAGGGCTGATACCAAATATTGCTCCCTCTTTTATACAAATACTGTATCTAGAAAAAGTTTAAACAAAAAAACAATATAAACTGGTGAACATAATTATTTTGCTTTTTTATCTTACATCTATCATTACAGGTTTTTTTTTCTTTTGATATTCAACACATATAATTAAATATAAATAATAAATTCAATATAGATTATAATAAATTCCTTTATAATTCACTCAATGATCACATTCATAATTTGCAATCATGTTGAGCATACGAAGTGCAAGTTGTGCGTGTCGACATGGTTAAACAAGTCATAATTTATAACAGCGCCATCTTGCTTTACAGTGTCGTACTTCTATGAAGTACTAGTTGTATGGTACATATTTGTAGTTATTTTCTCAGATTTGATGACTGGTCTTCTTTAAACTCATATTTATGAGAGGTGCTTATTTGTGTGTTCTTAAGGTGCATTATAATTTGACTACTTATCAAAAAGGACAGGTACATATATGTATCTTTCTTTATTTTAACCGCAGCAGCCCAAAATAGGAATATAATGGTTGAAGATTTATTTATTTAGGTACTTATTAGGGGAAAACAAACACATCACACATTTAGTAAAACTAGCTTTTACCCGCGCGGCTTCGCTCCCGCTCTTCCCTGCTCCACCCTACTAAACCCTACTCTAATCTACTCTACCCTACCCTACCCTACCCTACCCTACACTACCCTTTAATTTTTTTTTCCGTAAGAATCTTCGCCTCACAATAACGAACACAACAAAAAAAGAATTAGCGAAATCGGTACGTAATAGGGATTCATTTTTATCTAGATAGATGTAGCCCAAAGCTCTATTAGTTTATGAAACTGATTTTTGGCTCAGTATCTGCCAACGTCCATACTACGTTGAATACACCGGTTCTCGTCCGATCACCGAAGTTAAGCAACATCGGGCGCGGTCAGTACTTGGATGGGTGACCGCCTGGGAACACCGCGTGACGTTGGCTTTTTGCTTTTAGCCCCGAATGTTTTTGACTCCTGTCCTTTTATTCCTTTTCCTGTAGTATTTTTTACGCCTTTTTTTAAATGATAAAATCTAGTGCGCTAGTATATAACTGCGATACCACCTCATGGTAAGCAGTGAAGCCTCAGAAAATTGTTCATGATAACCCTATATTTTGTTAAAACTCGACATAGATTTTCACTGTTTTTCATACAACGGCTCTTACGCGATTATGACGTTATTACACAATTTTTCATTAGATATTTTGGAAACACAGCAAATATACCTAAGCATAAATAATATCCAGTCTTGTGGATATTATTTATGCTTAGGTATATTGAAATCAATTACAAAACTAATCTAGTAAAGACCTCTGAATATCTGCTATTTTGCATGAACTTCATAATTTAGGTATTACCGAATACTAACAGAGTTTTCAGGCATTATCTCTTTTTTTGTGTTGCCTTTTCGTCAAACATCGCGTTTCATTGCGTTAGATGAAGTAACAAGCTTTTAAACCATGCTCGATTGTGACGATAGGCAAGTGGAAAAGCAGCCTCATCAATAATACAACATAAATTCACGCCTTTTTCCCCTAGTGTAGGTAGAAATAACAGATATAATAATAAATATTTCAACTATTTTCAGTTTGGACATGATATTCGAGCAAACGACTCCGTTTACTCCAGTGGTGTTCATTCTGAGCCCCGGCTCGGACCCCACGGCTGATCTGATGAAGCTTGCTGATAGGTGCGGCTTCGGAGGCGGCAAGTTCAAGTACTTGTCGCTTGGGCAGGGACAGGAAGGGGTAAGGAAATAACCTCTATAACAGTATCCGTAGACAGAGACAGAGTATACAGGGTTATTTGTAAAACAGGATTGTATTACTAACATCCTAAGCAACAAGTTTTGTTCTATTTTGATTTGAAGTAAGTAAATGCTTTTGATTTGATTTGATCTATGACTTTTTACAAAACATAATCCATTTACTAAAAACAAACCTTTAAGATGTCGGTGTTCTATCTAACACATTTCAACTCAATATTTTGCTACACCTGCCTACTTTACACCTGTATGACGCGATGCAAGTTCATCAAGCAACCCCGCCGCCCGATCTCCGCTCCCCTCCGGTATTGTTATATCGCTTGCTTCGCATAGACTTCGTAAAGTTTAGAACGTTCAATTTAAATATTTTTATTTTTGTATGAAAATCTGATGAACTAAATATGATACATTTTTAAAAGTCATAGAACAAAAGTTGTTGTTTATGATGTTCTTAACTAGCACCTAAGAGGTTACCAGTGTTTTACAAATCACGCTTAGCCAAAAATGTGAGTGTATATTGGTTAAGCAGTAGATATTTTGTTCTACAATAAGCAATAGATTTGAAGACATATTGTTGACACATGGTGGATTGCCGTAAATTTTTATCACGGAACCCGGGTGCACTGAACAAATGTTTTGTAAAATTTTTAGAATGGTTTAAAACACCTTTTTTGAGGTGGGTATTCGTCCAATAACGTCTTCCGCACTAGGGCGGAGCGGGAGCACACCTGTGTCTTTCAGTTGCCCTTTGCGTTCGAGGATCCGGGTTTGCTTTACTGCTGAAATTCTCCGCGGTTCTAGCGGGAATCGATCCTGCTGGGTCCCTCTACCTGCGGTTTTACTGACAACTCATTGTATGAAGCACTTTAATTAAATCCAAAGCAAAATCTCATTCGTTTATGAAGCTAAATTTTAGGTAAGCATTCGCCAACGTCCATACTACGTTGAATACACCGGTTCTCGTCCGATCACCGAAGTTAAGCAACATCGGGCGCGGTCAGTACTTGGATGGGTGACCGCCTGGGAACACCGCGTGACGTTGGCTTTTTGCGAAATAACATTTTTCTACTCTATTTTTGAATACTTTTCTTATACTTCTAATATACACTGGAAGTAATATACACTAGAAAAAAATCTGGATTCTAGGCAGCCTTAGCTCTACTGGAAGGTGCAATTTCACATGGCCAGTGGCTGATCCTGCAGAACTGTCATCTCCTCGTGTCCTTCCTCCGGGAGTTGGAAAAGCAGTTGGAGATGATGACGAAACCACATCCCGAGTACCGACTCTGGCTAACCACGGACCCCACGCCTACCTTCCCTATTGGGATACTGCAGAGGTCTCTTAAAGGTACGTATTACTTAAAGGAAGAATACAAAAAGTATTTATTCTGTAGGTATACAAAAGAAATGAACAAAAAAGTATACCTGGCTTTGATATTCTCTAACTTAGGGTCAATTTATACTAGCGCAGAGTCGAAGCGCATCGAAGCGTCTATCCAAAACTGAACATAACAAATTCAACCTTTACTCCACAGCGTAACGCACACATTACTTCTGAGATTTTAAAAAGACGCGCGCATTCTTCGGGATTCGCGCGTCTGCGCATGAACAACGCTGATTGGTGTGCGCGCATGCTCGCGTATCCATGCGCAAACTAGCGAACCTACGCGTCATCAGTCGGAAATTGGCCAATTCAATTATTAGCACTGCTGTCGATGCCCATTACTACACCTAAAAGAGTGCGCGCATTCATGTGGTTTCGCTTTAGTTGTAAAGAATTTGACGCTTCGATGCGCTTTGACTCTGCGCTAGTATAAATTGACCCTTAACCGACCTTGATATTCCATAACAAACAAATATGGACCTTGTTTATTTACAATAAAGTCGAAAATAAATTGTCTTAATCTCTGTTCGTGTTGATGCTTATTCACAAATGAGTTGTTTGGTCATTACACGGTTGATATTGGTTTTCAAGTGAAAAATGCGCCTACGCTTCGCCAGATGTGCGGCACCCGGTTTCATAATACAACTGGAGCTGTTCACCTTGTTGAGCTTTAGCTTTTTGTTGCGTTGCGACTCGATTTACTTTTTGTCTCTTAAATACAAATCACAGATATCCGATACAAATACATATAGAAAGAAGAATGCTGAAGAGGTTACCGCAGGGACTACTGGTTCTAATTGAAAAAATATTTTAGGGTTCGATAGGCTATTCATTATAACATCGCACTATGACTAATATGAGCGAAGCAGTAACCATTACTAATAAATAATAATAGTAAAGTACTAATACTTTGAACGCGTATCAGCGAATTTGAAGCGAGATAAAAAAACTACACATGATAAACTTTGTCTTAGTCTCATTACCTAGTTTATAAAGCTATTTTTTAAGTTAGTTGTCGCCAACGTCCATACTACGTTGAATACACCGGTTCTCGTCCGATCACCGAAGTTAAGCAACATCGGGCGCGGTCAGTACTTGGATGGGTGACCGCCTGGGAACACCGCGTGACGTTGGCTTTTTGCATAATTATTTGACCCTATTTTTTAATATTCTTATAATTTATTTATTAAATAAAACATTTAAAACACATATAACTATAAAAAGGCAGGGTACACTCATTGTAATGAATATAATATAATACAAAAATGTAAGTTAGTTTTTGGTTTGTAAGAGGTAATCGCTGAAAGTACTTGGTCCGATTGCTAAAATTTTTTCACCGATAGTAAGCTGCTTTATTCCTGAGTGAAATAGGCTATATATTAAGTATGTATGTAAGCGAAGCCGCGGCCAACAGCTAGTAATGAATATTGCCAGTGTTTTCATTATTGCTGTATTGTTGTCTCCACATTGTTTAATTTAAATTTCATTCATACATTTGATATATTCCCATAAAATGACTGGTAAATTCGTCTACAGTGGTAACAGAGCCCCCTAACGGGCTGAAGTTGAACTTACGCAACACATACTTCAAGATGCGCAGCCACGCACTCGAGGAATGCATTCACCCGCAGTTCAAGAAGTTGACCTATGTGCTGGCCTTCTTCCACGCTGTCGTACAGGTAACTTCGCTGGTTTCTTCTACCCTACACTACCCTACTCTACCATACTCCAACCTATTTTTTTTTCCATAAGAACCTTCTCACAATAACAAACACAACAAAAAAAGAATTAGCGAAATCGGTTCAGCTGTTCTCGAGATTTGCGCTTAGCAACACATTTAGCGATTTATTTTTATATTATAGATAAATAATTAAGCTAGGACCAAAGCAGGAACTCATTTTATTCTTTGAAATAGATAGATTTAATTGATTATATATATTGAGCTTAATTTTTCATCGCCAAAATAGAATACTTAATTGACATTTTTGGTAGATTTTATACCATCGTTTTAAAAGAAATCTAACAAAAACTATTTATAAATAAATACATGTAGCAAGGTAACCGCAAATATTGCAAAAAACTTCATTTCGGTATCACTGATTATTTCTTAGCAGTCCTTTTGTATAATATTCACGCCTGAATGAGCACTGTAGATACCACAGAACAGAGGAATGTAGATAGAAATCGCATAGCACTTCATTTGTATCGAGACCAGCGTACCTAAACTCACACAAAGACAGGTATATCATATTTCATAACACTAAGAAATCCTTAATGTGATTGAGCATTTTAATATTAATTGAAAGAAGGCAGTTTATCCATCGTTCCGTTTTAGAAAATAAACCATATAGTAGTGTACACAGAGTTGTTTGTTATCTACTTTTTAACGTATTACCTCGCATATAATAATTATAAGAACAATTTCCACTATTCCCCAATAGATGTCTCCAAAATATAAGCAATGAATTTAGAGCTCTATTTACTTGTTATAAGATTAATGTTTCCTAAATAAAAACATTGCTAAACGTCATTTTCTAGAGATGTACCATTGGCGTTGCCTTATTTTATCGATGTTGCGTTTTATAAAAGTCAATAGCAGGAATCGATAAATTACAAAAACAAAATACCTACATATTTTTAATTTTATTTATAAGGGGCTTGTAGCTTTTTCATTAACCATGAAATTACTCATAACTGAAATTAACGGTTTCTTTTGATGCTGAAAAACAACTAGAGCGAATAACGTGACAACAATAAATTGTAGCTGTTTCTCGTTTTTGTGTAAAATGTAAAAAAAATTGTTTAATTAATAAAATAGATACGTAAAAACACGTAAAGTCAAAAATACTGACTGATAAATAATACACTTCTGGACACATCTATTGGCCCACCTTAGAGTTTAGGTTTCGATGGCCCCTACCGAAATATGATTGCTAGATTGAACAAAAACTGTTAATGCAGTTTTAAACCTGATACCTTTTACCATCTTTTTCGATCGTATTGTTTTAAATTTGAATTCAGAATACCATACGACATGGAGCTACGCCTAACAAGTCGGATATGCGCCTTGTTAAAGGCAATTGATTTTTGAATAAAAAACATGTTTTATCAAATAAAGGTTTAATTTAATAACGCGTGTAGCCTCCATGGGCATCTACCACAGCTCTCATACGATTAGGCATAGAGTTTATCAACCGCTCTATGAAATTTTGAGGGATCATCTCCCATTCCTCTTCTAAGGCAGTTTTCAACTCCTGCATCGTCTGGGCAACTGGCTGACGAGCCCTAACACGTCTTTTTAGCTCGTCCCACATGTGCTCAATGGGGTTCATGTCTGGGCTTCTGGCTGGCCAGTCCATAACTGTGATGTTCACATCCCGAAGATATTCCCTGACGATGCCGGCCGCATGGGCTCTTGCATTATCATGCATAAAAAGGAAATTTGGGCCCACATAGTCCGCGTATGGTATCACGTGAGGTTCTAAGCACTCACGAATGTACCTTTCAGCATTTAATGTTGGCAGCCATGGTCCTGTAACAACCTCAAGTTGAGTTTTGCCGCTCGCGGATATACCGCCCCAGACAGTCCATGAGCCACTGCCTTAAGCAACCCTCTCTTCAAAGCAGCATTGTGCGAAACGCTCTCCCTTACGTCGGGAGACCTTCTTCCTTCCATCATTGCCATGTAACACAATTTTAGACTCATCAGAAAAGAGTACACGGCTCCAATCTTGCTGTGTCCAATTTAAATGACTGCGTGCGAAATGAAGGCGCGCTGTTCGGTGGGCTCGCGTTAGTTTGGGCCCATTAGCTGGCTTGTGTGGTACCATATCGCGTTCTTTTAACCTTCTCCGAACAGTTCGAGCGCTCACAGATACTCCGTGGAAGTCGCGAAGTTGGTTTTGTATCTCAATGGAGGTAAGGTGACGATTTCTCAAGCTGGTCGTCACGATGAATCGATCCTGCCTTTCAGTTGTGACCCGAGATCGTGGCCTTCCTTGGCGACAAACAAAGCCGCCAGTCTCTAGGTACCTCCGATAAACATTTCGGACCGCAGATCGACTTAAATTAAGTTGAGCACTCACGTTTCTTTGGCTGTGTCCGGCCTGAATAAGTGCCACAGCTTGGGCGGCGACTTCAGGTGAAGTATCCATAGATTATTGATAGAACCCCACATTAATGTTAAGAATAAGTAATGTTTGTTGCAAAACCAAAGATATCAATCACTTTTTCAAGAATTAAATCCAAGTAAACCAATAAAACCAAGTTTTCTTAGTATTCGATTGTTTGATATCAACAAACAGGCTCCAAATTGTCTTTTGTTTCTTTAAATTCTGTGTTCGAAATTCAAAAAAAGACTATTGAATGAAATTGTGAATGTGCCAGGTTCAAAACTGCATAAAAACTTTTTGCTCGACCTAATATAAAATTTTAGCTAGGACCAAACGAAACTGAAAATACAAGGTGGGCCAATAGATGTGTCCAGAAGTGTAATTAATTTGTTCATAAGTATGTTTTGAAAAACACTTCTACACGTAATTTTTTAACGTCAGTTTAAACTAAACGAAGCCATTGTTTCTTAGCTGACTACAAATTTGCTTTTAGAGTCCATACAGATTTGAATAGAACTGTAACATTTTGACCTTCTTCGAGACTGCTAGGGTTCGGTATAACCAGATTTTCAATAAAGTGACTTCTTTTTCTTCTACCAATATCTAGAAATTCTTCAAGGCTAAAGTTTTGGCACTGCTGTGTCGGTAATGTATTTCTTTACGCTTTTAATTAAACAGTCTGATCCTTCAAAGTGATTTGAGAAAATTGTGCTAGTTTTTGTAGTAAACCAACTTTGCCTTCCAGTCTGCCTTTTTTTTTATGGTGGGAAAAAATTATGCATTGACATCCCCCGCTCTTGGGCGGAGCGGGAGATAGTGTCAGACTCTTACTGACTAAAAGACCCACCCCGTTCCTTCTAGCCTTCATACCGGGGCTCGAGCGCCCTTTCGGATAACCCTGGCCCCAGTAGGCTACGACCCGGCTGGGTCCCTGCTGTTGCTGACAACTCCTTGAGGCGCGCGGGAACAGTGCGCGCCGTCAGCGACTTGGGCTTTGTCCGGACAGTTACCGGACGGCCGGACAGCGAGCTACCCATTGCTCACTGTCCGCGAGCCCGTGCCTACGGTGGCTGGAAATTGGGATCAGAATCCCGGCGGCGGCGGCGGCGGCGATAACGCTGTTGCCTGATGCGTTCGGCCTCCCCTTTGCGAGCATTACTGCTTCGCAGAAGTCGGCGACCGCCTGCCACTCCTCCTCGCTCCGGACCATGGCCTCAACCAAGGCCCGGCGCAAGAGGTCTCCGCCGCCGATCGCCCCCACGAGGGCACGGCGACGCTCCGTCCAAGCAGGGCACACCTCGACTGTGTGCTCCACCGTGTCTTCCGGGAATTCCGCACAGTGGCGACACCCAGGCGTCACTTCCGCACGAATCCGGTTCAGGAAACTCCCGAACGAACCATGTCCGGTGAGGACCTGCGTCATGCGGAAGGTAAGGACGCCGTGAGGTCTTTCCAGCCACGCCTCAAAGAGTTTCCAGTCTGTCTGTATATTTTGGAAGTCAGTTACAAAATAACACGAAAGCTACAATTTGGACCCATGGAAAGTTTAACCCTGTTCACATTTTATTTAGCTAAAATTAAAATAGTGTGCGTTTATAATTTTGTCGAAGCACTTGGGTATTTTCTTTCCCGATACAACAAAGAACATTATAATTTTACAATATCGATAACTCACTATCGATATTCTCTTCCTCTAATTGAGCAGCTGACAGTGACATTTGGTGAATGTTTTAGAATATTTTTTTGAAAGTAGACCTTATCACGTACAAAATAAAGTCAACTTCTATTTGTTTTTTTTTTATAAGATCTTATTTTTCAAAAATAATCAAAATAAAATAAACCAGGCCTAACCGATGATAGGATATAACAACATTTGATAAATTCTTGGTTCTTCTGTCGTGTTTGCACTTCAAAACAGCACAGATGGGCTTTTTTATATTTTTTTAACTAGTTATTATCACCGTGGCAACCGTAACTAGACTGATATGCGTGGCGCATGCGCAATGGAGCATAAGCGGGACTCCGCAAAACTCGGGGTACGCGCGCCCCGCCTACTTACTCCTTCTATCTATTGTATGATTCCTATGTTCTGTGGTAGATACCGACTGTACAGTTTCGCACATTAATCGCCAACGTCCATACTACGTTGAATACACCGGTTCTCGTCCGATCACCGAAGTTAAGCAACATCGGGCGCGGTCAGTACTTGGATGGGTGACCGCCTGGGAACACCGCGTGACGTTGGCTTTTTGCTATATTTAGGACTATATCATTATTATTTCGTTTGCTGTTTTGCTTCTTTCTGAAACTTTTGAATTACTAATGTGGATTTTGATTATTGGACGCGTATTTCTGAAGGCAATGTAAACATATACCTAGCTTTGTCTTCGTATGTTACGTTTACTAAATATGCGTCTTCTACGAATATAGGTACTCACTATAATTTTAATGGTATTATTTGAATAAAACAACATTAAATACACGTAGATAAGGTTCAAATTCGGATATAACGATTACTGTGCAAAGTCAAAGACATCGGAGAGTCTTGCTTTGAGGCGAAGATTAATAACCTAGATAGAGACGGAAATATTACTTGAGACAAGAACCTAAACCATTACGTTAAAAGTAGTATTGTTTTAATGTTGTTTCAGTGTGGGCAAGAGATGGCGCTAGACAACTTGTATAGCTCTGTCTCTTGCCCACACTGGAATAAGGATAAAACAATCTTACTTTGAACGTCATGGTAACCTTGCAAGTTAATACTTACTTGCTATAGTTTTTTTGCCCTATGATGAGTTCCCTGACAGTTCTTGTCTGACAATTATAGTGATGTGACCTAACGAAATTTAATCGATTTTTTACAATAACTAATAAGTTGAGAAAGAAAATGAAATCGGATTACCGATTTTAGATTTATAGATGATAAATGTGAAAGTTTGTATGTGTGTGTGGATGTTTGTTGCTCTTTCACGCAAGAACTAGTCTACGGATTTTGATGAAATTTTACAGTAAACTAAAAAACCTGACAAAAACTAAAAACCTGAAATAACGTGGGCGAAACCGCGGGGGACGGCTAGTGGTAAATAAAATGCAGTCTGTTTAAAATAATTATTTATTTATTATTCACTGTCAGAACTTGACTCTGATTTGAACTCATATCCATATCGGAATCGGAATCTTCTCCAACCGCGATGATTAATTGTTGGTCCCAAATTCGGTCGATCCGGATATATTTATTTCAGTCGGTTATAGTTTTTTGAGTTTTTTCTATACCAATTTTTTGCTGTTACATGCGATTACAAGATGGCCGCTCCGATTTTGTCGATTACTGTGTAGTCGAGTAGTGCCCATCTCTGTTGGCAGAAGTTCCGTTTAACACATTACACATTTTAAGTTCTATACTTTTGAGGAAGTTTGAAAGTGGCGCCAGTGACTGACAAGCTGAAGGGGAATCGTTTGTCTTGGTATGGTCATGTAAAGAGGAGGGATGAAATGCATGTTACAAAAAGAGTTATGAGTATTCATGTGGATGGGTGGAGAGGGAGAGGGAGGCCAAAGAAAAGATGGATGGATTGCGTGAAGAATGATATGAAAGAAAAGGCATGACGAGTGACAGGGTAGAATGGAAGAAAAAAAACGTATTGCGCCGACCCCAAATAAGATGGGACAAGGGCAGGAAGAAGAAGACTTTTTCATTTTATTTACTTAATTTATTAACAGTTAATTATAACCACATAATTAATTTACTTAGTAATTTACGAAAGACAATAATTTTTTTTATCATTTCATTTTTATTTTTTTTGCCAGTTTATTTTTTAGTAATCTAAAGTAGTATGCGTGCCACGGAAAAAAATTAACTGTCAGGGAACTCATCATAGGGCAAAAAAGGTATAATTTAGATTAACCTCGAAGGACTGGAACAATTTGACTACTGCGGTCTTCCCGTCCGATTATAATTTGGATGTCTTCAAGGCTAGAGTGAATAGGCTCTTAATAAACTAGTGCGCTTCACCATACGAGATTGCATCACTGCTTACCATCAGGTGGGATCATTAATTTAAAAAAAACATTCATTCATTTCGTTCTATGCCTAGGCTAGTAGCATAGCAGATAGCTATTGTAATTTTGAGATTCTCATTCGCCAACGTCCATACTACGTTGAATACACCGGTTCTCGTCCGATCACCGAAGTTAAGCAACATCGGGCGCGGTCAGTACTTGGATGGGTGACCGCCTGGGAACACCGCGTGACGTTGGCTTTTTGATTTTTTTATTAAGTTTTTCTAAACATACTTACTAGTAAAAATTATTATTATTTGTTTCTATATGTTGAGTAATATTTTTTCAACAGACTTCAAAAAAAAGGATGAGGTCATTTGTTTTTTTTTTTTATATGTAGTAGTTGCTTTGTTTACTGTTATTAATTGAAAAAAGGATGAGGTTCTCATTTCGTTTTTTTTTTTTTTATATTGTACCGCTGCCAATTTTGATTCCTTGCAATTTTTCAAATTTTCTCTTTAAGTATAAGAACTTTTTGGAAACATCAACAAATAGCAGTTTGTTCCAATCGAGTCAGTTTTACGCATAGCACGTAGACATTTAAAGAAAAGAAAAATAAAGAAAGAAAATATGTTTATTCCGCCTAAATAGACGCACAAATAATTACAATATCAATAATACAAAAATATAAAATAAAAAGCCAGTTTCCCTTGTCAGGCCATGTGTGTATTTAATTTCCATATACACATTATAAAACTAAATTCGATAAACTCCTCAACCACTGAACGGATTTTCATTCGATTTCCACCAATAAATAGCACGATTCATGAAGGGCTAGGAAGTATTAGGTGTCATAAATAAATGATATTTATTTTGTAAATAGGTTTTTAAACAACACTTTTACACGTCAATTTTTTTTTATGTCAGCTTAAACTAGATGAGGCCGGTGTTTCCTAGCTGACTACCCTGAGAAGAAACACCGAAACAAACTCAGGGGTCAAAGTCTCGTAAAAAGTCCATACAATAAATATGTATTGGTCAAAATCACATGAGAACCACGCAAATTTATCTGAGATCGTCTTTTGAAGAAATAACCATACAGATTTGAGTGGACCTGTCCAGTCCGTGCAAGCATTTGCCAGTTTTTGCAAAGCTCAACTCAAGACTGTTATGGAGCTCAACGACTTGACGAACAATACAAAGGAAAGGACATTTGGGGAAGCCACAGAAAATACTCCAATTGCCAGACATGTAAAAACTACTGAAAAGAAAGATAAAAACAATCAACATAGTTCTCACATTCACAATAAAAAAAGGAAATACGAAGTTTACAAAATACTTAAAAGTAAATATTTATGTCAAAAATTAATAAAAAAAGAAAAAGTATATATATATAAATATATATATGTCAAATTGTAAAATAAAAATAATCTCCAATGTCAAATGTAAAAAAATACAAACATCAATGTCAAATTGTAAAAATGAACTTCAAGTAAAAATGTAAAAAATATAATAAAAGCACATTTGAAAATAAAAAACAAAAGAATAAAAATGACAATAGTTATACTGCGTACTGGAGCAGGTCAATCCCAAGCCTTTTCGTCCTCATGATAGTCTTTTATAGTGTAAAAAGGCTTTTGGCAAAGTTTTCGTTTTACAAATGATTTGAATTTGTTAAGGCCTTATTTTATTGCTGAATATGGCCAGGAAGCTTATTATAGAAGTGTATACAGTGGCATCTAAATGAGCCCCCTATTTTTTTTAGGCCGGTTGCAAGAACTACAAATGTGTTTGTTCCTAGTATTAAAATTATAAATATCACTGTATTTTTTAAACCTGTCTATATTTTTATGGGCATACAAAATATTCTCGTAAATATACTGTAAAGGCACAGTCATTAAATTAATTTATTTGAATTTATCTCTGAGGGAGTACCTGGGATTTAATTTACAAATTGAACGAATGGCCCTTTTCTGCAGAACGAATTGCAAAAAATTGTCTGTGTATCGGCGGCATTTCTCCATAGTAGAATACCGTACGACATGACACTGTGAAAATAGCTAAACTAAACGGACTGTCTCTAAATCAGGTAAATTTCGAATTTGTCTTACAGCATATGCTGCTGAGCCAAGTTTTTTCGACAATTTGTCTATATGTGGGCCCCGTTGAAGCTTAGCGTCTAGAGTTATACCCAAAAAACACTAGTATCTTCAGGACTCAACTCTTTGTTCGGGAGGTTCCTGTTCCGGATTGAAGCGGAAGTGACGCTCGGGTGTCGCCATTGCGCGGAATGCCCGGAGGACACGGTGGAGCACACAGTCGAGGTGTGGCCTTGGGCGGAGCATCGCCGTGTCCTCTTGGGGGCGATCGTCGGCAGAGATTACTGGGGCCAGGGTTATCCGAAAGGGAACTCGAGACCCGGTATGAAGGCTAGAAGGAACAGGGTGGGCGTTTAGTCAGTAAGAGTCTGATACTATCTCCCGCTCCGCCCAAGAGCGGGGGTTGTCATTGGATGATTTTTGAAAAAAAAGGACTCGACTCTTTACCTTTTATTAGTACACTAGTTTCTACTTGCCTAACATGAGGCAAGGTAAACTTAATACATTTCGTTTTTTTTTTCATTAAGAAGCAGGTTAACTATTTTTGAAAGAGTTACTTGTGTGTTACAAAGTCAAAGTCAAAGCCATTTATTTGCATTAAATGCGGTACAGGAGATGGTAACTTAATATAATAGTGCAGACACATTTTGCCATGAGTTGGCATGCAAATATTAAAATATTATTATGTCATGTGATGCTCATAGTAAGCAAAACTACAATATTTGACACAAAATTTTCTTTTAAGAAAAATATTAAACCTAATGGACAGTTAAATATTATTTTTTTAAATATTGTTACTATTACAGAAACAAACTAAAAACTTTATACAAATAACAATTAGAATTATTTTAAACCAATATTAAGTTTATAAACTATTACAAAATTAAATAACAGACTTTAAAATATAACATATAACACAACAATTTATATTAGACGCAATTTGACTTAATAACAACATAAAAATGCAGTGGGTCCTGTAACAGCAAAACAGTACCAAAACGATCTACAACACGTTTCTGTAATGATAGGAATGATAAGAACCTTTTTTGAGAAATTCGGTTACATAGTTGAGCAAAGCCGAGAATTTCATAGAAATGTAACAGTCGTCCGAAGCTGCTGTTTGTTTATTCAAAGAGATTATTCCAATCCTTTTCTGTGACGAATAAAAGTAGCAACATTTCCTGTTACTGGCTTTTTTTTTTCCGATGGGAAAAATCATCCTATGACAACCCCCGCTCTTGGGCGGAGCGGGAGATAGTGTCAGACTCTAACTGACTAAAAAACCCATCCCGTTCCTTCAAGCCTTCATACCGGGGCTCGAGCGCCCTTTCGGATAACCCTGGCCCCAGTAGGCTTCGACCCGGCTGGCCCCTGCTGTTGCTGACAACTCCTTGAGGCCTGTTACTGGCTGGAAAGTCACGTTATAAAAGGAATCTTTGTGCAAAATTGCACACCCTGGGCCCTGTAGTTTCGGCAGTGCGTTGATATATCAGTCAGTCAGTGTCTCCTTTTATGCATATAGATTTCCCACACATAAAAAAAAAAACAAACAGAAATGAACAATGAATTTCTTAGTCTGTAAAATACAGTTTTGTTTGTTAGCCTATTGTGTGTCTCACTGTTGGGCAAAAGCCTCCCCTTTCCCCTTCTAAACTTCTCTCAAATACAGTTTTAATAGACGTAAGTGTTAAAAGGATCTTCTGTTTGCCAGGAGCGTCGCAAGTACGACAAGATCGGCTGGAACATATCGTACGACTTCGCCGAGGCGGATTTCACGGTGTGCATGCAGATACTGCAGTGCTACCTGGACAGGTGCTATGCCGTCCGGGGGCCCACGCCCTGGGCCACGCTCAAGTACCTGTTTGGAGAAGTGAATATAGTTGTAACTGGAAAATGTAATCTAATGCCCGCCATACACGCTAGGATATACCTGACAGGTTTGCCTGTACAGATGAGTTGCAGGCATTGACTTACAGGTATTCTAGTGATAGACAAGTACGTTCGTTCATGGAAACTTTTTGTCGAAATACTAAAAAGTTAAAACTAAAATCCGCTGCAGCGCTACATTGACATTATGTCATCTAACAAAAATATTAAACATTAAATAGCTTTAGAGGATACATTTTTCACGATCAAAACGTTCTATGCGCCATGTATTTCGTGACACGTGTTTCGTTCAACATAGAGTAATGACATGTTATCCATATAGATTTTTATACCGCAGAAGTGACATAGTTTTTTGCCTACAATACTTCTTAACAATAACACTTTATTTCAAAATTTTACCTGTCTGGCAGGTGATGTACGGCGGGCGCGTGATCGACGACTTCGACCGCCGCGTGGTGGGCACGTACATGGAGGAGTACCTCGGAGACTTTCTCTTCGATAAGTTCCAGCCCTTCCACTTCTACTGCGACAGCGTCTTTGACTACGTCGTCCCGCCTGATGGAGAGAAGGATCAATATATCGGTATGTATTGTTATACTGGCACTTCATAAGGGGCCATTCATAAATTTATTTAGTTATCCCCCCCCACTTCTATTCCTCGTCCTTGTTAAAGCTGTTCACATTTGAGAGACTAGGTACCCTCCCCTTCCAAGTATGACGTCACATAGGTATTTTATATCTGGAATGTAAAAATAAAATAGCAATTCAGAAATCAGTTTTATTTCCACATTGAAATACATTTTTCTATAATCAACGTCAAATCAAACTTAAAATCTTGTCAAACAGCGAGAACTACACTAGACTGACGCACATGTGGACCACGCCTGATTTGTACGTAACGGCGCGTTGCGTGGCGTCACATGGTGTGAATCTAATGTAGCTCTACAAGTCTAGTTGCTATATAAAATGTATGGAGACCGACGCGCCCAGTAGCCTGATTCACGTAAAATCAAACAAGCCAAATATCGTTGGAGTTTTATAGTCGTTCGATCGAAGTCCTATCCAAAAGCGGTATTCACGTGTTCATTAATCGGGATTGGATAGAACTACAACTCAATTGGCTTGAAACTAAACGATCTATCGACGTCTTATTTCCAGTTACTAGGATAATGTAGGTAATACAGATTTTTTTTTTTAAATCGACTCTTCGACCAAACGACTTTAAAATCGGTGTCGTTCAAACTCGATTGATGGATGTGAATACGAAAATGGTCTAAACGACTAAATCGCTACGATATCGTTACTGTTTTGATTACGTGAATCGGGCTACAGATCGGTGTACGTGGCACACGTGTGCGCAGTGTATTTGCTGATTGATAGGGACGCTGAATGATATAAGTAAAACCATGTCATTCACTTGATAGGTAGGTACGTATGTTGAGTCACTAATGATAAATGAGGTGTTGCTATGACGCGGTCGGAATGTGAACTGAAGTTGATGTAAAATGTGTGTTAAATTAATTACAATTCAATTATGATGAGCGTGTAAATCATCGTTTATAAATGCCCCCCAAGAACGTATTGCAAAATCTTGGAATTATGTCAATTTTAGACGGCACGGTTGGTAAAATGGTTGAGAGATAGGCTGCTGCGCTGCGTGACGCGGCTTCGATTGCCGCACGGAACAAATATTGTATGGCCTAGAAAATCTTATTTCGGGTCCGAGTAACGTTTTTAAGTGCGTTTACATGTTTGCGAACGCACCCACGATATAGTAGTAATTCCTAGTGTGGTGCAAAGTAAAAAAAAAAAATGTATGAATTTGGCGAACTTGTTTCCTTTTGATACACGGATAGGAACTTTCTGTTTCAACCACATAAAATATGATAAAAAAGATGTGATATGAGGTGTGTGTGTGAATATGATAATAAAGATGTTAGAAACGAAATACTTTCCGATTTGAACTACAACGAGTGTCGCCGCTTGTCTCACACCCTTAAACTCCACTATAGGCAATAAAACAATACGAACGCGCATTATACGCAACTAACAGACCACGCACACTTAGATCACAAGTTCGCTATTGGTAGTTGAACTATGAGCATTGCCCTACTTTGTGGCACGCCTGGCCCGCCCACATAGGCCATTTTAATCTCTTTCATCTGTTCATGTGGCGACTTTAATAATAATAATAATAATTGTTTATCTTATATTGTTTTGTTTGTTTGACTTTAATATCGATATTCTAAAAAATACGAAGTTATCTAAGCAAGTTGAGAATCTCCTATATAATTATCGGATGAAATTAAGCATTCGACAACCCACACGTTTAAATAGTGGTACATGTATTGATAATATAATTCACAATACTAGAGGCAGCACCAGCGAAGTAGTAGAATTAGCCCTTTCCGACCATACGGCTCAGATCATGAAATGTCCTGTCAAAAAAAGTTGTACTATTTCACATTGGTATACTTTCAGACGAGATTTTTGTCAAGACAATATGCTTAAATTTAAGGATGCCCTCAGAAACCTTAGTTTCAGTAATGTTTACAGCTGTACAGACCCAGATAACGCATTTCATGAATTTCACAGCTTGTTTAAATTGTTTTACGATCTTTGCTTCCCTATTGTAAGAATCAAAAATGTATGCTACAAAGCTCCGAAATGGATAACTAAAGGTATAAAACTATGTTGTAAGCGTAAACGTGAGATGCTATGGCAATTCAGACGCCAGCCAAATAAAACTAATAAAAAAAACATTTAACACATACGCTAAACGTCTTAAATTAATCATTAAATTAACTCAAAAAACGCAAAACAGCTACTTTATTAACAATTCCCACAACAAGGTAAAAGCAACTTGGAAAGTTATAAAATCAACCAAAACCAACTGCCCAAAAGAAAACCCTTCGAAAATAATCACAAATAATAACAGATGTACCACCGAACCAAATGAGATTGCCGAATTATTTAATGATTATTTCATTGATCAAGTTCTGCCAATAAACAATCTTAACCAAACCAGGAATTATAACTTTAAATTAATAAATTCGAACCCTCATTCAATATTCTTAGCACCCACTGTACCAGATGACATACAAAAAATCATTTTTGGTCTAAAAAATACCAATAGTTCCGGTTACGATGATATTGTAACGCGTGTTATTAAAAGCGTATCTTTTGAAATTTCACCAATTTTTAGTTATATTGTTAATCTGTGTATAGATGCCGGCAAATTTCCTGAAGACTTAAAACTTTCAATTATAACACTTCTACATAAGAAAGATGACCCACTAAATATGAAAAATTATAGGCCTATTGCACTTGTGTCATAGAAAAAGTAATTTATAACAGCTTATACTCATTCCTAGAAAAAAAAACAATATTCTATCCAAAGAACAATATGGCTTTAGGAAGAATAAAAATATTAATATGGCAACCTATGAATTAGTTAATGAAATAGTCTCAAATGTGGACAAAAAAATACAGTTCAGTTCAGTTCAGTCCAGTTTCAGCATTATTCATGGATATGACGAAGGCTTTTGATTAAGTCGATCACAAAATCCTACTATTAAAACTAAATAAGCTTGGGATTAGAGGAAATGTCTTAAAACTAATTAAATCGTACCTAGTCAACCGTAAACAAATAACTAAAATTGAAAAAGTTTGTCCTAAAACAAAATCCGAAATAACTTATTTTTCCAAGCAAAGGTTTATATACTATGGTGTACCACAGGGAAGTGTACTGGGTCCATTATTGTTCCTTTGCTATATAAACGATATCCCCAGAACCATAGACCACCCCATGACCCTATTCGCTGATGACTGTACTACAATATTTATCGGAAAGGACTTAGACATATTTGAAAATAAAATAAATAATAGCTTGAAATTAATAATTCAGTGGTTGACTTATAATAATTTAAAAGGTAATTTTGGAAAAACCCATATTATGAACTTTAACCAACGAACAAATCCTATTAATCCTAATATTACGTTTGAACAAAACACAATTTCTAAAATTGAACACACAAAATTCCTGGGGATCTGGTTAGATCAGCACATGACATGGAAGACACACATTGACCATTTAATAAAAAAACTGAATCAATATTGCTACGCTTTACATAATTTAAGCAAGGTTGCCAATCAAAATACTGTTCTTACCGCTTATCACGCGTATGTTTCAACCACACTGCGCTACGGCGTAATATTCTGGGGTAACTCGACGGATAGGGACATGGCATTTAAAGCCCAGAAGAAGTGTCTTCGTGCAGTATGCCAAATAAAAAACACCGATAGCTGTAAACCATTTTTTATTAATTTGAAAATATTGACACTGCCGTCTTTATATATTTATGAAGTTGCCATGTTCATCAAAAATAACCATAACCTTTTTGAAACTCTATCCTCCAAACGTCATCAAGGTGCACTCAAATCAAAAACCCACCAAACCGCTCTTTTCTCGAAAAGTTTTTTAGGAATGGCACCAAAAATATTTAATAAACTACCTAAATCCATAACAACTTTAAAAGATCTAAAATACTTTAAAAAAAGCACTCCTTAAATTCCTAATACAAAAAGCATATTATAGTATTAATGAATATCTAGAAGATAAGCGACAAACTATTCCTAACTCCACATTCTCCGATTTATTTAGTAGCAGCCTATTTCAGTTACTAAATATTGTTTTAAGAGATTCTTTGTTCTATTTTAAAATTTTATTTTGTTTTATTATGATGTGTTATAATTTCTAGTTAAAGATTTAATTTTAATTAGTCATAGAACATACAACATGAGAATGTATTTAATGTTTTATGTACCATGTGAAACAATATTTGTACGCCCAGCAAGGCAACACATAGTGAAACGTTATTTTTTAACTAACACCATGATGTGCTATCATATAAACCTATGTGTAACAAATAAATATTTGACTTTGACTTTGACTTTGTGGTTTCGACTATTAAAATTATACTTTTGACTTTATATTAATACATATTTACCTACATGAAGTCATGAAGTAAACTCGAAGGACTCAAGTATAATTTAAGAGTCTTTTTGTCGTAATCGATCATCATTGCCAAAGCGGTCCTTAATTATCTTTTTTTTACGAGAAAAACGGGCGTTTATCACTATTTCCTAATAGTGCAAATCCTCAAATCCAGAATAGCAGAACACTACTTATTCTATCTTTAAAAAATCAGTAAAATCAATAGTTTTCAAACCTGTTTAAATATTGTGTTGTTTTGATTATGTACAGAATTCATCGACACACTGCCGCTGGCGAACACGCCCGAAGTGTTTGGCTTGCACCCGAACGCAGAGATCGGCTACTTCAGCCAAGCCGTGCGAGAGATGTGGGGACACCTCATTGAACTGCAGCCTCAAACAAGTAAGAAGCTTTTTTACCTGAGTTCCTTAGTATTCCATGCACACGCAGATACGGTTTACAAGCAATGAATGCAAACGTACCTACTCCTGGCTAGAGATGGTAATCTGAGATCGATTAATCAAAGAATCGATTTAATAAAGAATTTTGCAATCGATAAGGGCCCTCGCTTAATTTGAGCTACACGAATACTGACAAATGCTTGCACTGACTGGACAGGTCCACTCAAATCTGTGAGAAAGAACCTCACAGATTTGATCTGTGAGGTTCTTTCTTCGAAAGATCATATGAAACTCTAATCTGCATGGTTCGCTTATGATTAGACCATTACATGTTAGCTGATTGGGCTTTAAAAGAGACTTTGACCCCTGAGTTTGTTTCGGTGTTTCTTCTTAGGGCAGTTAGCTAGAAAACACCGGCCTCGTCTAGTTTAAACTGACTAAAAAAACGTTGACATATAAAAGTGTTATTTTTTAAATACCTATTTGGAAAACAAATGTCATTTATCATTTACCGAGATGAGTAGGTACACAATGAATATTGCTATCGGTATTTAGCATGGTTAGGATGACAGCAGGACGAAAATATACATCTTCAAGATGAGAGAAAAGGATAGGTAGCTACAGTGTATAATTCCGACAGCTGTCACCCGAACCAACCTATATATACCAGAGTGTAGGTATTGTGGCCAGATCTTAGAAATTTATCACTCATGATAATGGCCTGATGCAAGTAAAATTGACCAGTAGCCTGATTCACGTAAAATCAAACAAGCCAAATATCGTTGAAGTTTCATAGTCGTTCGATCGAAGTCCTATCCAAAAGCGGTATTCACGATCTATCGACTTATTTCCATTTACATTAATAAGTATTCTATCAGGATAATTTAATAGATAGGTACAGAATTTTTTTTTATCGACGAATTTCAAACGACTTTAAAATCGGCCTCGTTCTAATTCGATTGATGGATGTGAATACGAAAATGGTCTAAACGACTAAATCGCTACGATATCGTTACGGTTTTCATTACGTGAATCGGGCTACTGATCGTTTTAAACGGTAAAGTTCGATGGTATTTCAATCTTCGTTTGGTCTACTTTCTTTGGGCCTTTTATATCGTTGAAATCCTACATCAATGATATGTCCAAACGAGGATTGGCTTATCATCAAAAGTATGATCTGGCCAGTTTTTGTTAGCCATATAATATGTAGGTATCATGAACTGTAGCCCGATTCACGTAATGAAAACCGTAACGATATCGTAGCGATTTAGTCGTTTAGACCATTTCCGTATTCACATCCATCAATAGAGTTTGAACGACACCGATTTTAAAGTCGTTTGAATTACGTCCATTAAAAAAACTGTATTACATTATCCTGGTAGAATACTTATTAATGTAACTGGAAATAAGTCGATAGATCGTGAATACTGCTTTTAGATAGGACTTCGATCGAACGACTATAAAACTTCAATGATATTTGGCCTGTTTGGTTTTACGTGAATCAGTCTACAGATCAATTCTAAGATCTGGCCAAGCCATAGACAACAATTTTCATCTATACATATTTTGTTTTTTTTTTCACGCTGCATTAGCAACGGTATGGGACCGTAAGTATGGAAAAATGAATTGATGAAGTTTATACAATCATGTTCTGTTTATGCTATTTAATTTTAAATTGTTTGTTTTTTTAATGCTGCCAGGCATCGTTAAAGGTAAGTTTACTAGCTCTTTACTATATAATGGGCAGCCGATTAGTTATTTATTCTCAAATCTTACATACAAATAATGAATTATATAATTTTATAATTCGTTCTTTTGATGCTTAGAATCGATAGTTTATACAGCAAATTTTTAAGTAGTTATCGCCAACGTCCATACTACGTTGAATACACCGGTTCTCGTCCGATCACCGAAGTTAAGCAACATCGGGCGCGGTCAGTACTTGGATGGGTGACCGCCTGGGAACACCGCGTGACGTTGACTTTTTGCTATATTTATGACTGATATCATTATTATTTCGTTTGCTGGTTTGCTTCTTTTTGAAAATTTTGAATTACTAATGTGGATTTTGATTATTGGACGCGTATTTCTGAAGGAAATGTAAAAATGTACCTAGCTTTGTCTTCGCATGTTACGTTTACTAAATATGCGTCTTCTACGAATATAGGTACTCACTATAATTTTAATGGTATTATTTGAATAAAACAACATTAAATACACGTAGATAAGGTTCAAATTCGTATATAACGATTACTGTGCAAAGTAAAGTCAAAGACATCGGAGAGTCTTGCTTTGAGACGAAGATTAATAAGCTAGATAGAGACGGAAATATTAATAATATTTCTTTTTTAATAATTTTTATTTTTTCAAAAAGCTTAACTACATTACAGGTACAATTAGACAAGATAATTTGAGGACATTTGATGTAGCTTCTGTAACCGAGCTAGGCAATGCCTGTATTACGGTTATCAGTAAAAAAAAATATTACTTGAGACAAGGACCTAGGCCATGCGTGACGTCTAAAGTAGTATTGTTTTAATCTTATTTCAATGTGGGTAAGAGATGGCGCTAGACAACTTGTATAGCTCTGTCTCTTGCCCACACTGGAATAAGAATAAAACAATCTTACATTGAACGTCATGGTAACCTTGCAAGTTAGTACTTACTAATTTAGATTAAAGTCGAAGTACTGGATCAATTTGACTGCTGCGGTCTTCCCGTCCGATTATAGGTAATTTGGGTGTCTTCAAGGCTAGAGTGAATGGGCTCTTAATAAACTAGTGCGCCTCACCATATGAGATTGCATCACTGCTTACCATCAAGTGGGATCGCAGTCAAGCACTAGTTTAAATTAATTTAAAAAAAAAACATTCATTCATTTTGTTCTATGCCTAGGTAAGTATAGCAGATAGCTAGTGTAGTTTTGAGATCCTCATTCGCCAACGGCCATACTACGTTGAATACACCGGTTCTCGTCCGATCACCGAAGTTAAGCAACATCGGGCGCGGTCAGTACTTGGATGGGTGACCGCCTGGGAACACCGCGTGACGTTGGCTTTTTGCTTGTTTTTATTTAATATAGTTATGAAAGTTATGAAATTTGTATTTTAATTGCTAGAAGTTCTCTTAAAAATATAGGATTTCAAACTTAAAAAAAAATATCTAAACGGATTAAGTTTGTCGGTAAGATGTAGGCGGCAAAACTTTTTATTTTATTTTTAAGCGAATAATACGACGAATAAGTTTCATCGTATGAATTGTGAAAAGAAATTTTAGCTTTTAAGTTTAAATGTTTGATATTCAAAAGCGGTGTGAAAGCAGAAATATAGCGTAATAAGCGTATTTATATGATGACGGTGACATTTTCCCGTCAAAATTGGCGATTTAACAGACTAAGCAAGTTGAAAAATTGGTACTTTTGGCATCCCGATTAAGGGTTTATCGAGACGTGTTACCAGGCCCTTGGGAATCAGGACTTCCCGGGCAATTCGGAACATCTTGCAACACTAATCCTACTTCACTAAACTTATAGTACCTATACCTAACTTGTCATTCTCACTCAAATGCCTCGCTGATGGGGGCACGTATGTTGTGTCATTCGGTTCCCTTCAAAGTGGTTGAGCTGAGTGGGGCTGATGCTCATGCTCGTGAACGGGTGTCATCAGTTGAAATTGGTCATCTCTTAGTTGTCAGTGACAAATTCCAATTTATATCTTTTTTAAATCCTCTTTTTTTATTTATTGACTTTGTGCTCACATAATAGAAGCGACAAAAATATGTAACCAAAATTTTTGTAACTATAGCGATCTAAGTACGCTTTTGAACGTGCAACTTAGCTTCACATTTTTTTTACTGACCCGGCATTTTGACAATTCAAAAGTGCCTGGTCTATTTGAAATAAAGTTTCTGACTTACGTCGCATTTTCTCGTAACCAGGCGAGGGCGGCGGCGCGATGAGTCGCGAAGAGTTCATCGACAATACAGCCACAGACGTGCTCGCGAAGCTGCCGGTGCCCTACGAGATCTGGCGCGTGCGCAAGCAGTTCGAGATGAACATCACGCCCACGCTCGTCGTGTTGTTGCAGGAGTTGGAAAGGTATTCATCATCGTTATTTCAGCCGAAAGACGTCCACTGTTGGACATAGGCCTCCCCCACGAATCGCCACAAACCTTGATTATTGAACCCGTGTTGACTACATCAGATTTAATTAAATCCTAATAATTACCCAAGTCGTTTAACTTATTAGACAGACTCTACACCCTGTTCCGTATACCTCCAAACTGGTTGGTGGGTCGTGCTGTGGCTGGTTCGCGAAGAATGGTAATGAAATTCAGCGGACTGTATAAATTGAGGTTTATATTGTACAAAAAGTACCACGGCTGTACAGTAAGAAAGATCGCTACGGAACAAACATATAAGGGAAATTAGGATGCGCTAGCGCGGACGTTCGTCTGGGCTGGTGACAGCTGACCGCCGGTCGATGTGCGAAGCGGGGCGCGCGACTCGCCGGGCGGCCGTCGCCGGCCATCTGATGCACCGCGGTCCCCGCCGTTCACTCGCGCCGGCCGTCGCGCGGCGATGGTGAGGTCCCAACACTGGTGATCCTCGACAGTGCACGTTAGCGCAGCCTTCATGCAACTGCTATATCGAGACGTCATCGTTCTTTTCCCATTTTCCTCACAAACTGTACCTATTATTTATTGTACATCAATTTTACAGTTGAGAAAGTGAAAAATAAAAATCTTTTTACAAAAAAAATAATTTTGTAAAAAGTGTGTTTCTATAATAGATAGCTTTGTCTCTTCGTTATTTATCACCGACTTGTATGTTAAATACAAAAAAAAAACATACATTCAGCCGAACATAGTTCGAACCTCCTCATTTTCGAAGTCGGTTAAAAATAGAACATGTGGTGTAGGTACACAGGCGAGCTTAACCCACAATTGGGTTTTCTTATGGCGTACCTGGCGAATGCGTGCATTTCGCGTACGGCTCGTTCGTACTCCTACCATACGCAGTGCGCGCTTCGTACGAACATGAAATGCACGCGCGCAGTTTGCAAGCGGCTCGTGAACGACGCATTCGCCAGATTGGACGCACCGTTACTGCAAACCTTAGGTATAACTGATATATAATAGTAGATTATATGACTAGGGCTAAAGCAGTGTCTAGTCATTTTGAATTCCGACCAAAACAAAAGTTGGAAATTTTAATCCCGAACTTCAGTGAGGGAGTAACGGCCATTATCGAGCAGATGGTGTAAAAAGAAATTTTTTACACCACCTGCTCTATATGTCGTTTTATATGTCATACAACCATCACATAAAGCAAGTCATTCTATGCCTAGAGTGATAATAGGCGATCCTTATGGAATAATGAGATTTGAATTTGAAACATCAAAAATCGTCAACAATGTATGTGCATCGGACAACTTTATTCGAAATTCAAACTGGCCACTAACAAAAAACAAATAGAATAATACGGGGTATACTGACGAGTTTCTAAAAAAAAGTAATGATATTGAAAATTGTAACTATACAATCTTATAGTACCTTTTATATATTTGTATCTTATACGTATACTTTTTATATATTAATAAATTGTCTTTTAATTATCTCACAGATGGTGTAAAAAGTAGAGTATCGAACGCAGAGATAAAGCTGTCTTTGTCTTGGGTGGCTTGAATTCCTCACTGAACACAGGTTTCTTTATTAACTCCCTCGCAATTCTCGGGAGTTACTTATATAAATCCCTCACTGACGTTCGGGATTAAAATTACCTACATTTCGTTCGGAATTTAACATGCTGCCCGCGACATAAAAACGCTGCTTTACCAGTCACATAATCTACTATTATACAAGAGGATAACTCACATGCACAACAGACTAAATACCTACTTATTTAGTAATCGCATAGCTGTCGAAATTAGACCTTATTTACATAAGCAGAAATTAGCTTTCCACACTACTCGTCCTATAAACTTGAACTTGATATCTTTTTTCTAATCTTTTTGAAACATTTCCTTCTTAGGTTCAACCGTCTAATCCAAAAGATGCGGACGACTCTATCACAACTTCGCAAGGCGCTAGCGGGTGAGATCGGCATGGACGCGGTATTAGACAACGTGTCGTATTGCATGTTCAACGGACAGCTGCCTGAGGTACACGGAACTATTTATTTCTTTAAAACCATACAAAATTGTTTTTTTACGGTTCCGTACCTCTAAAGGAAAACACAGAACCTTTAGAGGATCACTTTATTATCTGTCTGTGTGTCTGTCAAACCTCTTTATCTCGGGAACGCGTAGAGGTATCGAGTTGAAATTAAAATAATATGCTCATAGCCATGTGATAGTTTGACGGGTGACAGGACAGAATGGAAGAAAAAAACGTGTTGCGCTGACCCCAAGTAATATGGGATAATGGCAGGAAGAAGAAGATCAGGTCTGCGGTTCCTTGAAACTGTAAAAAAATCAAACTTCTAAGTTATCGAAAAAAAAAGATGCGGATAAGTTAAAGAAAAACTTTCGCGACTTCATTTGGGTATTTTCATAGGTAAATTCGTACGGAACCCTCAGTGAGTGAGTCTGACTCGCACTTTGAGCAAGGTTTTTATGTTGTCTTTTGTCCTGAAATAATAGGCGTGTGAGTTTGTTATAAACCAGGGTGCTCCAGTTATCATACGCAGGGTAGAAACCAAATATATAGAATTAAAAAAGGAGAGATTTCTAAAGGAAAACAACTATGATGCATTCACATAGACAGCTAGTAGGAACAACTAGGTGAACTAAAGGAACACAGGTGGGATTTAGTCAGTTTAGATGGTAACGGTCTCACCCTCCTACTCCCTCCACCAAGAGCGGGAGTAGTTATTTGGTGATTACTTACCTCAAAAAAAAGGGGAACGAAATTATGACGAAATGCCAATGCCATCAAGATTCTGTTGTGAGAAAGAGATAGTGCTATTCTGTAGGTATAGCTGTCTCTTGCATACCTGATAAGAATCTTGAGCTTAGGACCCTCTAGATCTTAAGTTTGGCGTTTGACGGTTCGTACTGGAAAACTGGTACTGGTTCGTACTGGTAAGAAAATGCAGTCTTAGGATAGCATAATCAGCTTTTTAATGTTCCTTCTGCTGAGACTCAGGCCTCCTCTTTAGGAGACGAAGCCTTAATCCACCACGCGGGCCCAGTGCGGGTTGGTGGATATCACATGTCTTCGAATTTTTGGTTCTAGAACATGCCGGTTTCCTCGCGATGTTTTCCTTCACCGTTTTGATGATGAAATAAATTACAGAAAGTAATGTGCCTAGATAGTTTTGAACCTGTGAACTCGTGTCAGGGCCGATACCACTGGGCCACTGCTTAGTTAGGATGTCTCTTGATAATTAGGTATATATTAAATTACATAACTTGTAGGTGTGGCGAGACCTAGCCCCTGCCACCTGCAAGGGGCTCGGCGGCTGGATGGACCATTTTATGGCACGGACCAAGCAGTATACGGACTGGGTAAGATACTCACTTAAATATCACTACCCCAACATGGATAGCCGCTTAAATAGTCACGTAGAAATATATTTTCTGTTACGGGGACGCGAATTGAAATTACGTGAAAAATAATGATAAACTGAAATTAGGTTTTGTAGCGGTTGTACCTACAAAGTTTATATACACTAATCTACATCTACACTAATATAATAAAGAGGTATAGTTTGTGTTTATGTTTTTTTTTGGTTCTAGGTATATAGGATAATTTCTGAAAGTACTGGTCCGGTTGCTAAAATTTTTCCACCGATAGAAAGCTGCTTTATTCCTGAGTGACATAGACTATATTTTATGTACGTGGACGAAGCCGTGGGGAAAAGCTAGTTATAGTATAAATGGTGGCGTTCACACAGTACACAGAATTAACTTCGGTCTAATCACAATAAGCGGTGGCTACGTACTGATCGGGTGTTGCCAACCATATTTTTGGAGTCATCGCGGGGCATATTTATTTAAAGTGACGTTTTGCATTCTGCGAAAGCTTCATTATCTGAAAGAGTCATTTTACGACCAGAGGCCTCATGGCCATGGTAACGTGACGTGTTGAAATGTCAGTCGTTCGCTCGAGAAAGAGGGATGAAGCTATACACCTTATATAATATAATAATAATAATATAATATTCCACAACTACCACACAACGCCGTCTAGTCCCAAGCTAAGCAGAGCTTGTGTTATGGGTACTAGACAACTGATATACATATAGCTCCGTCCCTTTAACAGTTCAGTTTAGATCGTCAAATGGATCGCGTTAGGAGCTCATAGTAGACGTTTTGCGCTTAAGCCGTCCATGTAAGTAATAGAGTGCATACTTGTGTGACCCAGGCAACGATGGAGGAGCCGGTGGTGATCTGGCTGTCGGGGCTGCACATCCCGGAGTCGTACCTGATCGCGCACATCCAGATCGCGTGCCGCCTCTACACGTGGCCGCTCGACCGCTCCACGCAGTTCACGCGCGTCACCAGCTGGACGCACGTCGACGAGATCGAGGAGAGACCTGTCTGCGTGAGTATACAGGGTTATTTGTAAAACACTAGCAACCTCTCAGTACTTGTAACTAATATCAAAAGAAACAACTTTGTTCTATAACATTTTACAAAACATAATTCACTTACCAAAAACAAACCTTTAAGATTTCGTTGTCCTATCTAAGACATTAATTCAACTCTGTATTTTATTATACCTACCTACGTCTGTATGATACGACGCAAGAGCATCAAGCACCCCCGCCACCTGATCCCACTGCCTCCCGCTATGGTACTATTGCTTGCTTCGCATAGAATTCGTAATATTTAGAACGATCAATTTTAATATTTTTAATTTTTTATATATTTAAAATATGTCACTAACATTTTTAGAAGTCATACAACAAAAGTTGTTGTTTATGGTGTTAGTACCGTAGCCCTGAGAGGTCGCTAGTGTTTTACAAATAACCCTTTACACACGTACCTGTTACGCGCACATCTATCTATTTATTTTAGGATTAAAATCAACTATTTAAAAAATAGCTGAAACCGATTCAGTAACCGATCCTGAATATTCCTACTAAGTACATTCAGGATGTGCGTTTATTATTGTACATTTTGTATAGATACAGACAACACAATGATGATGTTTATTTATTTATTCTTCATATACAGCAGTGGTACATAGTCGGACTTGGGCCCAGCGCCCACTATCGGCATCAGCAACAAAAAGGATCTTTCGGCATCCCTACATGCAAGCGTGCACTGTCGGAAATGTATGCATGTAGGGAGGCCGAAGGATCCTTTTCTTTGCCGATGCCTATAATGGGCGCCGGGCCTTAATGGTTGCATTAAGGCATTTCCGTACTACGCTAATAAAACTAAGACGTGGTTAAAGTCGCGATCAGCAAGGCCTTTTTCTTTCATAAATTAAAAAACGAAACAGCAACTGTCCCAACCCAGTCTTCGACCACATCGTCGCTTGCCATCAGGTGAAAAAGTGGTCAAACGCGAGCGTATAAATTATAAATCAAGAGGTTTCGCGCACGCGAGGACCCTTAGGGTGCGAGGCTGTGGGCGAGGGCCCACTTCGCCCACGTTTAGCTACGCTACTGCGAATCGAATGTAGTGTCGACCAACACGAATGAACTCTCTATCTACTCGGCACATGCCGATTTAAACCAAACAAGTGTACCTACTGAATGCTTCGGGTCGGCTTTGTTGCTTGACAAATAGTACCTACTTAACCGTCAATATATTGCCTGTTTTATGTGAAGTAACCCCTAATAATAATATTTTTAAACCTTGTTTCTGTTCAGGGTTGCTATGTGCGGGGTCTATACCTGGAGGGCTCGAGATGGGACCTGGAAGAGGCTTGCCTGAGGCGTTCGCACCCTAAGGTGCTGGTGACTGAACTGCCCATCATGTACGTCATACCCATAGAAGCGCACAAGTTGAAACTACAGGTAACGTTGTTAATATCTACGGTACTAGGTAGTAAGTACGTACGGTTGAACCTATTATGAAGTTTTAATAGAATAACCAAGTCCATTTTGCAAAAGTCTCGCCTTGGGGTTTGCCAAACTGCTATGGAGCGCAGCATTCTGGATATAAAAAGAACAGACTGAGTTCGGAATAACACGCTACGCTCCATAACGGGCGTAATAGACGTGGCGAAAAATGCTGCCAGGCTCAAATGGGATTGGGCGAGTGACGCCAGCCGCATGAACAGTGTCCGATGGGCAAGCGTCGCCACGCAGTGGGTTCCTGTAGAGGGAAAGCGCCGTTGAGGCCGGTCTAGAAAGAGGTGGCGAGACGATCTGGACGCGAATCAGGGGGCTGGTTCGAGACGGACCCTATTCCTCCTATCTGGTTGTCCTATTTTTTGTTGTTAAAATGTTTGTGTACCATGAAGAATAACAATAAGAATGAGACAGCATGGGAAAATAATTTCTGGTAGGACTTGGCGGAGGACTTTTCCCAGCAATGGGACAGTAACGGCTAAGAAAAAAATAAAAAGTCCATTTTGGTTTTGTTACAACTCAGTGCGTCTCAGTGCCTCACAATTAGCTGATAAATTGTTAATGAAAAAAAAAACTATGCGCCTTTAGAAGGAGACATTTCCTATTATGACTTAACAAATTGTTTTCTAAGCACTTTATGTAAACAATAGAAAAAAAATCAAGTAGGTACACAACACGGATTTTCCTCACAACATTCGCGCAAGTGATTTTTTTGCTCATAGATAAAGTCTATGACGCATCAAGACTTCCGAGTATTGTTTGAAATGACTGCATCTATAATATCAGTGTTTTTTTCTTTAGAAGTGGGAAATCATTTACTAACTTTTTATGCTCTTTTTTTGACGTGGTAATCATCCAACGACTTCTGCCGGTCTGGGTGGAGTAGAAAGGCGTGTCAGACTTTTACTGACTAAAACAACACCTGTATCTTTTAGGTGCTCTTTACGTTTTAGGATTACGGGGTTCCTTTTCAGAATTTCCCCGCTGTCCTAGCGGGCATCGGCCCACGTCAGCAGTTGTGTACTTAAAAGTGAACGAACCATCGTTTTAAGACCTATTTTCCTCTTAATTTTCTCATCTTAGAATTGATATCAAAATAAAACAATTCTAAGAGGCCAAAATTACCGAAGAACTTCCAGTTTCATGATAAATGCTTGTGATAAAATACATTACCTACATACCTACTTGACGAAATCTCGTGTCTTGTGAAATTAATGACTATAAAGCCCGGTATTCACTGCTGTAGCACCTAATAAATTGTCGCCGTTAATATGTGGAGCAATTAATTTTATTAGTTTGAAGTTGAATACATTCCTGAGCTAAAGCCCTCGTTTCATTTCATCTACTTACTTCTCAGCATCCCTCTCTGCTTTTTCTAGTTTCAAATAATGGGATCCATCCTCACACAGCTTAATGCGTTAACTTCATTCAAGTTCAGCTCGTTATGGCCTACTTTATGAAGAAGCTTCACCACAATTTTACGTGTGCAGGTCGGTTTGTAGGTACAAGGAACACCGAGCAAAACTGTATTCTACTAACCACACGCACGGTATTCCGCGCCAAAACTGTTGTGAAGCTTGTGCAATGTGCGTGTGGTAAGCCTTTTACGGCAACAATGTCGTACGTCCAAGGTGCCACCGGACAACCGGGTTTTTGGAGCACAAGTTTTGTGACATTTAGGACTTCTTTTGGCAATAAAAGCTATGAAAAAGTGATATATCTGCTCTAAGCCTCTGGGTATTTATTTGACTAGTGGATTACGTAGTACTTTCAATCGAAGACCTAAGTCTTTTTTCAGTTTAGAAAATCATCAAATAACTCCCCTGCTCCGGACTGAGCGAGAGGAGGCGTCAGACTTTTACTGACTAAAACCAGTGTTCCTTTAGTTGCTCTTTTCATACCAAGGTCGCCGTGACTCTCTTGCACAATCCTGTAGCCCAGCACCTAAGGCTCTCGAGAGGAAACTCGAGCCCCGGTATGAAGTCTAGAAGGAACGGGGTGGGCTTTTAGTCAGTAAGAGTCTGACACTATCTCCCGCTCCGCCCAAAAGCGGGGGTTGGATAATTTTTCCCACCATAAAAAAAGGACCGAAGGCTCTGTAGGTACCTACTTATTAGTAGCAGTGAATATGCGACTTTACGCACGCATCGACTGTGACCTCAGTAGACGTCGATAACCTACATTAAACACATTCAAGGCCAACAGTTTATCTTCATATTTTGTTTATAGGTAGGCATATTGTTTGTCCACAAACTACACTTTTTTTGTCCTGTTATCTTCATTACTTTTTGGAATTCGCTACATAATATGATAAGATATTTATAATTAGTCTGGAAATGTAGAATATGTAGATACAGCAGCGTTTTCAGTAAACTGTCGGTACCTTGTACCTACTTATTTAAAACTGTACAAGTCCAATTACCAACATTAATTAATATAGAATTGGGAAAAACAACAAACGGACGTATCTACCTACATAATATTGTCAGTTGCATGTAGACTTACCTATACAATCTCATTTTCAGTATGTATACTTATGCGAAATCTGAAACACCTGTTTATTATTTTTAACCGACTTCGAAAAGGAGGAGGTTCTATGTTCGGCTGAATGTATGTTTTTTTTATGTAGGTAAAGAATCTATGTACAAAATTTCTAAATTGTATCATGATAAATACAAAGTTATAAGCCAGTTATGGTACCACTGATCAAATTCGAGTTGTTATTAACTAAGGGTTTCTTTGCACATTTCAAACTGCAATGTTAATTAGGTAGGTACCTAATTAGTGCATATTGAGAAACAAATATATCACTTAGACATGTAGATGTATATTGCCTACCGGAATAAAATGCCTAACGGAATAAAATTTTTTTTTTTTTTTTTTTTATGGCAATTGAGCCGATAGCGACTATTCTGCCAGTGTCACGTGGAGACGGCGGCTCGGTGACGACCACCGTCGAATTTTTAACTTCGTGGCAGATGTTAATCTATGCTGAAAGGACAAACACATGTTGTTAGTAAAAACACATAATCTAAATTACTAACTTATCTACGCTATTATATACATATAAACAACATAAACTACTATATACAATAAAAAAGAATATATATATATGTATTTATTGGCAAATTACACCCCAACTAAAATTTAAGGTTATTTTCTTTTATAAAAGTAGCAAGAAGGTTTATTAATTTAGGAGAGAAGTGAGATAGAAGGGAGTGGAAATTGGATGGAAGAGGAATATTTAATTTGGGAATTTTCTTGTAAAGGTCAAAGGATTTATTATTTAGGGGGCAAGAGAAGAAACTATGGTCCAAAGTACCATCCGCAAGACCACACTCGCATAGGGAGCTATCCCGGACATGAATTTTATTCAGAAACACTGGGCTACAACAATGTCCGAGTCTTAGTCTACAGAGCGACGAAACAGTTTTCTTTGACAACTTAGGGCATTTAAAAAACCAAGGCCTTCGTTGGATTTCGGGCTGTATAGCTGCATAGTAGATACCCTTAGTTTTAGAAGTTGTCTTCCATGTTTCAGCCCACGAGTTAAATAACTTGGGTTTGGCACCATTCCGCAAATCGTAGTTGTGGACCACGTAGTGCTTCCGATCAACCGGATTCGATGTGGCATACTTTGCTAACGAATCAGCGCACTCATTACCAACAATTCCCGAGTGACCGGGGATCCAGACTATCTCGATGTCCAAGCCGTCTTGGAGACAATCAAATAGCAAGTTCTTAATATCTACTATTATTTGACTATGGATTTTACTGTGAAGTTGATTTTGTTTTAAGGCCTGAATACTACTAAGTGAATCTGAAAAAATGACTGATCTTGCTATTTGATGGGATTTAATGTAATGTATGGCTTCTAGAATACCAATGCACTCTTCTGTAAACACTGATGCTTCTGGCGGACATTGGAAAAGTAGAGCAATTCTAGAATTTTGGAAGTAAACTGCCACACCAGTACCTCCTGTTTCGAATAATTTTGAAGCGTCAGTATAAAAGAAATTCCATCCTGCCCAGTACCGCTTGAGAGCCGACTCAAAGTCGTCCCTCGCGTTCTGGGCATTCCTTGATATACCTAGTCCCAAGACGGCTTTTGGTTCGAAATGAATCGCTTCATATGCGGAAGAGAATACAGGGAGAGTTGGATACTGGTAAATTGGCGCAGAGAGCCGTTTAAGTTCTCTGTACCTACTCACCAATAAAGGAACTGTTTTATTGTTCCAATAAGAGGAATTACTGTAAGAGAGGTCGATTTGCTCTAAAATTGGGAGTAAAGGATGGGATGAAAGGGAAAAAACTTTAGATAGAAAACGGTCTGCCAAATACTGTCTTCTATGGTGTAGAGGCGGTTCTGCACATTCTACTTGAAGTGCATTTATGGGAGAGGATTTCATGGCTCCAATGACGATCCTCAAGCATTTGGCCTGGATGCTGTTTAATTTTTTAAGCGCTTCTTTGTTGCAGGGCTCAATAAGGAAGCTGCAATAGTCCATTGCGCTTCTTGTCAGTGCATTATAGACAAGCTTAAGGGTATAGGGGTGAGCTCCCCACCATACCCCGGCCAAGGCCTTAAGGACCGACACAGAGCGTTCACACTTTTTGACCACGTTGTTAATGTGGTCGACGCCAGATAATTTCGAGTCCAAAGTTACTCCCAGGAACCTAGCCTTACTCATTACTGGAATGATTCTACCGTCAACACTGATATCTATTGGTGGTACAGAACGCTTGCGGGTAAAAATGACCGCAGTACTCTTTGGTGCACTTAAAGACAAACCGTGATCAAGAAGCCAATGATTTAGAGAGGACAGTGAGATATTAATAGATTGAGCGGCATCCTGAATAGAACTGCCAGAGACCGTTAATGCAATGTCGTCAGCATACTGGAGGATTTTGCAATCGAAATTGAGGGATGAGGGTATATCAGCTGTATACATATTATATAGTGGGGGACTAAGTACAGATCCCTGAGGTAATCCTCTCCAAACCGTTCTTTGTTCAGAGTCAGCCCCAGGGATTCTTAGTTGGATGATGCGATTGGTAAATATGCTACCAATGATGCGACAAATCCTAGCCGGGATTCTCAGCTCATGCAGCTTTTGCCTGAGATTAGGGAGGAGGACCGAATCATAGGCAGCCGATATGTCCAGAAAAACTCCAACCACAGATTCGTTCCGGCTGAGGGCTAGTCGGACATCTGACGTGAGTATACTTACACTATCAGCTGTGCCCAGACCTTTCCTAAAGCCGAATTGAGTCGTTGGGAGCAGTTTCCTGTTCTCTACCAACCACTCTAAGCGATTTTTGATTAAATGTTCTAAAAGTTTAATGAGTATTGACGACAAAGCAATTGGTCTATATGAGCAATGGTCGTTAGGATCTTTGCCGGGTTTCAATATTGGGATAACCACTTGAACCTTCCATTCAGTGGGAATGTATCCGGATGTAAAGCAGAAATTAGCCAAGTCCAGATAATACTGGTGAGTTTTTGGGCCAGCTTTGGAAATAAAAGAGTAGGTGAATCCATCCACTCCCGGAGCAGAGTCTCTAACATGGGATAACACAGTTTTTAATTCCTCCAGGCTAAAGAGCCCGTTCATTGGGTCGTCAGTGCTGTCTACATCATCAATGCCAACACTGCTTTCCTCTACACTTGGAACATAAGCCGGTGCAATTTTTGTGAAAAACTGGTATCCCAGTTCTTCTGTGATGTTGTTAGAGGAGGCAGGTGCTAGACTGCTCCTAAAACGCTTCACCTTTCGCCAGACCGTCGAAACCGGAGTGGACGGACTCAACGAACTGCAATACTTTGACCAGCCTTCACGTTTCTTTTTTTTAAGGAATTTCCTGGACTTAGCCAATATCCGCTTGAAAGCAATGAGGTTGTCCAGGTTCATATCGTGGTTGGCTATCCTTTCAGCCTCATTTCTGGCCTTAACCATGTCAGTGCATTCCCTATCCCACCATGGAGGGGAAGGGAGTCTGCCGGAAGGGGTTTTCTTGGTTGGGAAGCAATCGTCTGCTGTGGAGGATATGGTGGAAGAGAAGGATGAGAATCATTCGTGGGCATTATCACTGTCCACTTTTGGAAGGGAAGATATTCTCAAGTCCAGAATTTTGGAATATAAATCCCAATTTGCTGAACCGAGTTGATATTTTAGAAGAGGGGGAGAAACTTTAGTGGGTATGTTTTTGGATGGGAATTCAATCATGATGGGGTAGTGGTCACTTCCATAGGTCATATCCAAGCGACGCCAAATGAGAAGACTAGATATATTGGACGAACAGAACGTCAAATCAACGCAGCTATTATGCTGCCCAGGAGCAGACCTGCGTGTTGTGCTGCCATCGTTGATGAGGCAAAGATCCAGATCATCCAATATATCCAGCAAGCCTATGCCAAAGTTATCACAAGAATCTGAACCCCAACGATAATGATGGCAATTAAAATCACCCATGACGAGTATTGGACCGCTTACACTGCCTAATATATTTCTAATAACTGAAAGATATTCGAGTTGTGGGTGCGCAATATAAAAAGAAAAAATATATATATCCTCAGCCTTAACAGCAACAACATTTATGTTGTCACCAACGGAGGTTAGAGGAATTTGGGAGTATGGTACTTTGCTATTGATGAGCAAAGCACATCCCCCATATCCATCAGTTCTATCATTACGGACACTGCCAAAAGATGGCAACCTGAAATTACTGTCAGGCAAGAGCCATGTCTCGGCAACGCCGCAGATTGATGGTTTATATTTGTTAATTAAGAAAGTAAGGTCAGGCTTTCTGGGAGTAATACTCCTCACGTTCCATTGAAGGAATGTCAGGGGATGGAATTTCGTTAATATAATTTAGGATCGAGGTCAATTTTGAGGCAACGTGGTCAGGTATTCTTCGGGTCGGACTAGCCAACACAGACATTAGCATGTTGGTGATGAATTCTAAAATATTTGTGGAGTTATTCTCCTGTCTATTAGTGATGGGCTCTGCAACTTCTGCTGGTAGGGCACAACCATTACCAGATGGGGAAAAGGAGTAATTTTGAGTAAGTTCCCGGTGAGCTTGTCTATCATAGCCAGGCGAAAGAGGGATGTGGGTTCTGGGTTTTAAGAAGACCGTTTTACGGTATGATTTTTGGGTAAGAGGGACAGGACTCGAAGACTGGGATTGAGGTACAACTACTGTAGTTCTATTACGAGGAGAGGACTTGGAGACATCGGCATATGACCGAGAGACAGGTGGGAATACTCGACTTGCCTCCGCATATGAAATCGATTTTTCCGACATCAGAGCTTTGATGCTCTTCTGTCGGCCCAATTCAGGACAAGCACTATTATTCGCGAAATGGTTACCTGTACATGAGACACAGAAGCTCATTTCTTGGGTGACATCACATCCATCACCTGGATGATTTTCACCGCATTTGAAACACCTTGGTTTTGATCTGCATAAGGTGCGGGTATGTCCAAAGCGACAACAATTGTAACACAAGATTGTTGGGTATGTGTATCTTTCTACTGGCAGCGACGAGTAAAAACTTATTACACGTTTGGGTAGGACCTGTCCATCAAACGTCAGTACCACAGTTTGAGTGGGCTTCCACTCAGTAATTCCAGAAGAAGTCACCTTACGACTCATCCTTCTGGCCTTGATGACAGGGCCACAGCCCTCCGGGACCTGAATATTCTGGATAACCTCATCCTCCGACCACTCCACCGGTATGTCCCTAACAATGCCCATTCGAGTGATATTGTACTGTGGAATGGTTGCAACGTAATTGTTTTTTGCTAAGACTGTGTTGTTTAAAAAACTGTTCGCATCCTGATGCGACTTGAACTCGACCGACACACGATTTCTGCCAATACGTTTGATCCCGTCTAGACGTATGTTACTGACGTTATTAGTCGTCAAGAACATACCAAACTTAATTGGTTGTAGCACAGTGCCTGAGGTCTGTTCATTTTTTAGGGAAACGTGTACGATAAAAGGAGGGTTATCCCACTTAGTATAAGTCAATCTAAGTAAACTTTTAGCCATCTTAGGCGGTACGTCGGAAATCGCAGGGGGCGAACCAGCAACCCTTTTAAGATTTGGCTTATCGGTGTCCATGGTAGGATCTTGCGGAGGTGTTTCAGTTTCACGGGGGAGGGTAACCGTAAGTATTGGGGAAGAGATCTCAAAAAGTCCATCAGGGGGGTCAGGAGGCTTTTTCGAACTCATTTTGGAAGAATATTATATAAAAAAAAGAACAAACACAAATAAAACTAACCTTAAACCAAGAACACACACACTAGGAACAATCTCGATAAAGTTTCACTCAAGAAAAGTTCACTAAAATCGAAAAAATTCGTAGCACTGATGAAAAGCACGTGTAAAACCTTCACCACTACCAACGAAAGTCCAGGAATAAAATTGTAGATATGTGTAATGTAGTGTACTTGTCATCTTCATCATCATCATTTCAGCCGGAAGTCGTCCATTGTAGGTACAGAGGCGTAGCGTGGACTAATTTAGACGTGGGCGAAAGCCCATTAGCAAGGAATAGAATAGAATAGAAATACAGTGAAACTTGGTTAAGTGGGACTTGGATAAGTGAGAAACCTCCATAACTGGAACTCATGCTGAGGTCCCAACACTTTGGCATTGAATTACCTCTGTTAGTGGGACGAGGTAAGCCTCTATATCTGGGATTTGTTCTTTCGATTTATCATCATAGTTACCTCTATAACTGAGACAGCGAGTAAATTTTATATGCATAAACCTCTGTAACTGAGATAACATTGTTTGTATGATTACCTTTAAGTACTAATTTTTTTTTATTAAAACTCATTTACATACATAACACGTTATTTTATTTAATGATCGCACCTGTATAACTGAAATAACCTGTATTCTCACCTCTATTAATGGAACCCTCTGTAAATGAGACAGATATTTATTTATACCTGTATATCTGAGACACTGGGTAAGTGGAATACCTCTTTAAGTGAAACGACATTGCAGGTCCCTTGATGTCTCACTTAACCAGGTTTCACTGTACTTTTATATAGTACAGACACAGCACAACGGTTATATACACAAAGTAAACAAGAATAGAAGTGTATCCGTGTGGATAAAAACCCCTTAAAAAAAAAAAGTACGCCGAGCGTGCCCGCACCGAAAGGGTGACCACCTCAGCATTTAAGACAAGGCATTTTTCTTTCATAAATTCGTAAACCCAGTGTTGGACCACATCGTCGCTTATCATTAGCTGAAATACGTAGTGGTCAAACGTGAGCCTATAAACTATATAAAAAAAAGTAGTTCCTAAAGCCGTTTCACCCACGCCTAGCTACGGTACTGCTTGCTTACCTACACCTAAAGGCCTGCGCACACTTGAGACAAGACGTCTTAGACTTAAGTTTAGCACAGTCCTAGCGCCCCGGGTCAGAGACAAAACAGTCTTGTCGCAGACAACGTAGGCAAGTCTGCGACGTCGTAGACAAGTCTGTCTAAGTCAGTCTTGTTTCAAGTGAGCGCAGGCCCTAAAAAATAACCAAATCTTGTGGACATGTAGAAAACGGACCTTGTTTATGAGATGTCGTGATAAGAGATTATCTTATCTCTGATATTAGCGTTATTGATCAGCTACTGGACTGGCATTTCTGATATTATCATCGCAATGTTTAAAGATTTTATAGGTACCTTAAGGGTACGTGTTCGTCATGTTAGTAAGGTGACAGGAGGAGATTCTCTGATATTGTTATCAAAATATTTTTATCAAACATTCCTTCGTGTTAGTCATGTTTGTTGTTCATGTCTCTTGAACATGTGGATGTGTCTCTTGGAACTTAAGTTCCAAGAGACACATCCACATGCACAAGAAACATGAAAGAAAACTACTACTACTAGTATTATCCTAATCTTACACTAGACACTCAGACCCAGAACATCTATCTATTATACCACACAAATATTTGCATCGTGTGGGAATTGAACCCGCAACACGAAGCGCAGTAGCCAATCGCTCAACGACTGCGCTAGCTGTGTCGTCAAATTAGGTATCCAAAGCCTGGCCAGCCTAGGCGCGGGTTTACGAACGGCGAGCAATGGGTAGCTCGCCGTCCGACCGTCCGGACTGAGCCCAAGGTGTCGACGGCGCGTATGTTCCACGCGCGCCTCATAAAGTTGTCAGCAAACCTTAGGGGCCTGGCAGGGTCGAAGCCTACTGGGGCCAAGTATCTGCTTCTGAAAGGAAAATTCGGCCCAGGTATGAAAGGCAACGAAGGAACTGGAGTGGGTTTTTAGTCAGTAAAAGTCTGACACTATCTCCCGCTCCGCCCAAGGGCGCGGAGATGTCATTGGATGATTATTGTAATTATGCGAATGTGAGTGAATTTTGTTGAAACTTGGCACACGTTTAGATCATGTCCCGGAAAAACACATTGCAATACTTTTCATCCCGGGAATATATTAGCTTGGGATAATTTTCATTTACGTGAATCTGCTGAAAAAAGCAATCTATATCCTAACTAATATTATAAATGTGAAAGTGTGGATGTCTGTTACTTAATCACGCAAAAACGGCTGAACGGATTTGGATGAAATTTGGCATGCATATAGCCTTTGACATGGAAAAGAACATAGGCTACCTTTTATCCCGATTCCTTAAGTACCTAATGCTACGCGGGCGAAGCCGCGGGCAAAAGCTAGTACCTATCTTCTATAATATAAAAATGAATCGCAAAATGTGTTGGTAAGCGCATAACTCAACAACGCCTGGACCGATTTCGCAAATTTTTTTTTGTTGTGTTCGTTATTATGAGGAGAGGGTTCTTATGGAAAAAAAATGAAAATTAGGGTAGTGTAGGGTAGAGTAGGGTAGAGTAAGGTAGAGGAGGGTAGAGTAGGGTAGAGTAGAGTAGGGTAGGGTAGAGTAGGGTAGAGTAGAGTAGGGTAGGGTAGAGTAGGGTATAGTAGGGTATAGTAGGCTGAAATAGGGAAGAGCGGGAGCGAAGCCGCGCGGGTACAGCTAGTTTATATATAAAAATCAATGCCACTTTTCGTTGTAATTTTATAACTCAAGAACGGGCTCACCTTTCCAAACCAAATGTTTAGGCTTTGTTCGGACTATTTAGTAGATGGTTTATGTGAAGTTTGGTAAGGTAGAGTAGGGTAGAGTAGGGTAGAGTTGGGTAGAGTAGGGTATAGTAGGATATAGTAGGGTGGAGTAGGGAAGAGCGGGAGCGAAGCCGCGCGGGCAAAAGCTAGTTAAATCATAAATAATTAGTTGATAAATGAAATCGAACTCCTCCGAAACGACTTGACCGATTTTTATGAAATTTTTTGTATAGGTCTGAGAATAATAGGCTATTTTTACCCTCCAGGTAGGAGGATGACAATTTATTTTTTTATTTGATTATTTATATAGCAGAACAACGTTTTCCGAGGCCTCCCCCAACTTTTCCAGGATTTCTTTTTTTGAGCCTCCTCAAACCAGCAAGTAAGTTACCCTATAAATATTTTTTTCTTTCACCAGAACACGCTTCGCACGCCAGTGTACACCACCTCGCAGCGACGCAACGCTATGGGAGTGGGTCTAGTCTTCAACTCGGACCTATGGACCGCAGAACACCCCAGCCATTGGATCCTGCAAGGCGTCTGCCTTATTATGAACACCGACTGATCTATGAGGATATTAATGCGGCTAAGGCGTCTTTTTAAAGTCGGATCCGCTGCGTCAATTTTCTAAAAAAAACATGTTAGCCATTCGTCTCGGCAAACAAAAACTGTTAGGTTATTCGGTTAGCAAATAATGTTATTCTGTTAGCAAACATGAAAACACGGCGCAGCGAACCCGTTTTTAAGCTCACCAAATGTCTCTTTTGGAAGACTAGCAACCCGCCTCATTTTCAGACGGTTGCAGTTCAATGTGAGGTGGATTAAAAATAAACTTTCTTTTTCAGAAATATGAGATAGATTATGCACCACATAGTGATTGTTGAAGGTTGTTAAGATTTGCGGCCTATTTATTTATTTATTTATTTTAATTAATTACAACGGTTAAACAACCAATTGTGTCAATTAAAACCTATGTCTAGCAGTGGACGTGTTTCTGACGAGATAATGACACTAAGAATTAAAAAAAAAACGACGACATGACACAAAAAAGATGGCATTTTGAATTGTGTTGTTTAAACGTTTAAATATGATATCCACTAAATGGAGTATTACGGTATTCGTTGTTTTGATGTATCAAACAGAGCGCCAAAATGTCTCGCTGCTTCATAAGTCAATGGTCTAGTCAGTGTAGTACCTAGTTTTAGATTATGTTTTACTATAATAATAATAATTAATTATGTTGCATTATAATTATATAAGGCCCTTTACTAGATGTTAATTTTTAAATAAAGACTGATTAGAATTTAAATTACTATTTTTTATTTGATACCCAATCTATACATCTATACATGTAAATAAAATTGGAGTGTCTGTTTGTTATATTGAAATAACTGCTTTTTTACTACATGCATATGAATATATATACGGTACATACACCAAAATAACATTATTTACAATTTTTGTGTCTGTCCGTTTGTCTGGGCTAATCTCTGAAATGGCTGGACCGATTTTGACGGGACTTTTTTGGCAGGTAGCTGATGTAATAAGGAGTAACATAGGCTACTTTTATTTTAGAAAAAATAAAATCAAAATTTTGTAGTCCACGCGAACGAAGTCGCGGGCACAGCTAGTACAAAATATATTTACACATTCAAAATGATCTTGACCCACTACGTAAGTATACTCTTGCTAAGGTCAAAATGCTTCTTTGCATTTTTGTTTACCAATGTTTGTATGATTACAAAGAACAAAATTATTGTTACCTACTGCCTATACACATTGGACTTTAAAATATGTTAGTATGTAAAATAGAATGGCCAGCACGGGCTTAGATCACATGAGTAAATAATGCTTAGACAGCATATCAAATTTAAACAATGTAGACACACGCCAATGAAAACATTTTTATATCATTGACATAAACTTTATTCTCAACAATCAAAGTGAATAAAATGGAGTATGATCCTGCACAAAAATGGTGAAGCAGCCTTTTGAAATGTGTATTATTTTATGTCATATAGAAAATTCTTTCACTGCCCTTCAGGGCCTGTGCACAACGTTTCTTAAACGCGCCCTTGACGCACGTTTGTAGCGTTTAAAAAACGTGGTGTGCACAGGCCCTAAGGTTGAACTAACTTAATTTACTTTTGCTTTCACTTGAGGTAAACATAAATTATAAAAGGAGCCACTTATAAAATCTGACAGCCGCTGCCATTTCACCCAGCCTTTGTTAAATAAGAACTCTTTTGTTTGCTCCTTTCCTACATAATGGGGATCCTGTAAAATTATAAAAATGTCACTTAGTGAGAGGTTTCACGCTGATATTATATTGGTTAAAGTTTGTGAGTGTGTATATTTGTTAAGTACATCACTCTGAAACGGCTGAACAGGTTGATGAAGCTAGGTATATGGATAGACCGTGTCCTAGGATAGTACATGTGATACTTTTTATCTCGGGAGTATGTTCCTTTGGGATAAATTTATTTCATCATGTGGGCCAAGAGGTTCACTTCATGATTGAGTAACTATGAACAAATAATCTACCTATGAGAGCTTTAGCACATTGTAGCATAATCAGCCTTTTAATATTCCCACCTCTGGGACTTTGGCCTCCATACGAAAATTGGTAAACAGTTACCAACTTTCAGACATATTATAGGTACACAATATTTCTTTTTTAGTTCCCAATTCAATAAAAGAACCTTTATGAAAAAAAAAGTATCAACCTTTCAAATATTGTCAATTAGAGACAATAGAAAGACAATTGCAGAGTGAATGCCGGTGTTCACTCTTGGTTTAATGAATTAATGAATACTTACAACTACTAACAAACTAGCATCTTTATGATCAACATGAATGCCAAAAATTCCTTTAGAAGAGGCATCCACATCTCCACCCATCATCACGGGACTGCCAAACTTTTCAAAATGAGATACCAAAGTATCCACTAGTGTCTTTAGTTCATCTCCTTGGTTCACATGGAGTATCTTGCAGGGAATGTCATACAATTTGTCTATTACTAGACATACCTGTAAAGTGACAAGAGTAGGTTTTTAGGTAAATGGTATAAAGAGCATTTTTTTATAATTACTATTTTCTGATGTTATATTGTGAGTTTCAGAGCAGCAAACTTTTTAAGGTTTTTAAAGAATGTTTTGAGGTCTAGGTCAGCTTTAGTTATCATAATTTGACTAAGGCAGCTTACGGCTTTTAGCATTGATGTAATTCTTATTTCTAACAACAAAATATTTTACTTTACATAGGCCTACAAGGGGCCATTTAAAACGTGAGAAGCTAGAGCATGACTCCCAATTGGTTGTTTCTTATAGAGAACTGGCAAGAAACACTATTATAACTCTTTAAAAAAAACAATAGTGGATTTTACAATATTTCCATACTATAATGTGTGAGGGGGACCAGTCAAAACGTACCAAATAAATGAACAGTTAGTAAAAAAGTGGGATAAAAATAATCTTTCGAGTTTGCAGTGTTTTCACATTTACATTATAAAAAAAAATAATAAGATGGGTCAGTGGGTCGTCTTAGGGGCGGATGAATGTATGTGATAAAAAGGAATGCTGAAACATATATTTTACCTCAAAACTACCGATCCATTGCCTTGAACCCAGAAAACCTTTGGGTTTATCTTCTAGCTGTACCAATATCTCTTGAATCTCTCGTATTGAAGGGACTTTGACGTCGCAGTTTTGATTATAAGTTATCCAGGAACATACTGTTTGTAAAGTTCTATACCCACATCCCCAACCCTGAGAAGAAGATATTTTAAAAATTAAAAACAAACACGTAAACAAAATAACCTCACAATCAAAACATTACAAGAGATTTATGAACTAAGATCAATATGAAATGTATCTTACTCTGTCGTCGAAACCATCGCATAAGTAATGATAATATTCATATTTTCCAGAAACTAAATGTGTTTTTCCTGAACCCTTTGCAATCCCAACGCTTTCGTGAACGTTTGTCAACAAACCTGACATTTTAGTGACAGACTGACAGTGTTGCCAGTTGCCATGTTGTTGTTATTATTATTGTCGTAGACGGAAGAAGATTCTCTTTCTAGAGCTAGCGCAAGATAAGTTAGCGCGTGGCCGAAATTGGAAACTAATCGTTTGACGTTTATGTCATGTGTCAGGAAAATGTGTTGTGTTCCGTGTTTTTTATCGTTTCTAAAGTAAATAGTCGTCATTATTACACCAAAAGTGATTAAAAGTGCTAGCAGGGATATTATCTTGAAAGTCAAACGTGTTTGTGAAGAAAAATGAGAAAATATTGGGCATACCTACGGTACGATTTTCCAAAATTAGACCCATTTGTCAAATAATTTTTCGGGTAACCATCACAATAAAATTTCCCTAAATATGCGTATCCGAGTGGTACCTAGCAAGTCAACAAAGTTTATTGAAAATGGACTGCTACTATGTGCTTAAATCTTAATCAAGTGACTATCATGACGATATGAATTCTGCAAACTTTATCCATAAAAGAATAAATAGTGCCAAATCTAAAATAAAATTGTATTGTAGTAATGGATAATGCATCATATCACTGCACATAATAAACCAAAGCCCCTACAAGAGACAATACAAAAGCACAAGCGTTACTGTAATGCCAGAAGAATGACAATGTATCTCTACAAGAAAATATTTTATAAATCTGATAGGTTAATGGATCTCAAAATGGACAAATTAACAGTGGTCTTATCCGACTCTTCTGATAAAGACTAGCGTGGAATTTTGGTGCTAAAAGTGCTAATTAATTTATTAAGATATTCAATAAAAGATTTACAAAGTTCTCATGATTTTTTTTTTAATAATAAAGGTAAAAATTAAATAAATAAATTCTTTAAATTACACTGTGTTATGAAAGAGCGTTTTTAATCAATTTAAGGAAAATTGATTTGTTAGGCTGGCAACATTAACCACGCCCCCAGCTACGCGCCAAGTTATCTTGCTCACACTCTACGATTATAATTATTGTGGACCGATTTTTTTTTAAACTTTGGCCTTAACTTAGTTCATGTAGGTACTGATTTAAATATAGGTAGTTAGAGACATGTATTTCGGAACCAGCACTGGTTATTTTGTTGACATTACACGCTCTATTGAAAAATACAGGGACGAAATATATTTCTCGTTAATTATGGTACCTAATTCTATTTCATTGTTTACTTGTGTCTGATAGGTGTAGGCAGGACTGCAATAATATAAATGTACCTATTATGTACCTACACAAATGTAATTAGGGCCATCTTTACCTAGAGGTGCAAGGGGCACAGAAAACGCAGACCAGGCACAGTGTAGGACCCTGTTATCCGGGGCGTTAACCAACCCTGACTTACGTACCCTGCATTCCACACGAGTAGAGCGGCGAGCAGTAGCCTGATTCACGTAAAATCAAACAAGCCAAATATCGTTGAAGTTTTATAGTCGTTCGATCGAAGTCCTATCCAAAAGCGGTATTCACGATCTATCGACTTATTTCCAGTTACATTAATAAGTACTCTACCAGGATAATGTAATACAGATTTTGTTTTAAATCGACGAATTTTAAACGACTTTAAAATCGGTGTCGTTCAAACTCGATTGATAGATGTGAATACGGAAATGTTCTAAACGACTAAATCGCTACGATATCGTTAAGGTTTTGATTACGTGAATCGGGCTACAGAGCTTGTGTGAATACTAGGTAAATGACTTAATATTTTTGTAGAAAAATCTACCTATTTATTTATTTAGAATTGCTATCAATATTTTCTTTTAGTCATTTCATTTCAAGTTTAATTTTTTAGACGCGCCCGATGCCGGATTTTAGGATTAATTGAAAATAAACTAAGATCCATGGTCTGAAGCGAGAGGGAATAGACGGCTGTAGCCTCCTTCTATGAAGCGATAAAGCTAGCGAAGGAGGCGACCGCACGCGTGAAGACCCCGACCCCCGACCCTGACTACCACCCACCGCCAGCTTATCAAGCCAGCTCGTTCGGCCGTCCCGTAACCGTTCGGACTGAGCCCGAGTGTTCCACGTGCACCTCACCTCAATGAGATATAAACCAAACCGTAGGAGTTCGCTCCGCCTAAGAGCGGAAGAAATCATTAAGTAAGTAGGTAGATAGTTCCCACCTTAAAAAACCAATAGACTAATAAATACCTAACAAAATACAAGCTATGTATAAAAAGAAAAATGAAACTAGAAACGGTCGGAACTAGTGGTGCAATTTGAGCTAAGCTAATTATTCTAGCGGTTTATATTAACTTGTATAACCCACTGCAGGAAACCTAGAATAATTATACCTAAATAAAGAGGCACCGAGTTTTAGAAAACCTCATGGGTGCTCATGCTCATTTGACGACTCGAAAAAGTGGCGAATTGTGAGAAGAAAAATGCACATTGATCGACCGACAAATAAATAAATACCTACCCTACTTACATACTGCGTCCCAAACTAAGGTTTTCCCTTGTACTATGGAAACCTGTAACAACCAAGGTGCCACATAAACACCCAGACCTAACTCAAATATCTGTTTCATCAACAAACATTTGTGATGGTGCGTGAATCGAACCCACGGCTCTGCGTCTCCACCTGGCGATGTAAACCACTGTGATAAACGGGTGGACGAGTAATAAAAAGGCCCATCCCTAAAAGGCTATTACTGATCTGTTTCTTGATGTCTATATTCTCAGGGGTGCTCGGCATCCACTTTCTATTTCTCATGAGTGCTCGAGCTCCCGAGCACCCACGGAGTCGGCGTCCTTGCCTAAATAGGTAGGGAGGTATGGGTAATTTAATATGATCAGAATGTACTTCCATATTAGGTAGGTACCTATTGACCCAGCTGGGTCGAAGCCTACTGGGGCCAGGATTATCCGAAAGGGCGCTCGAGCCCTGGTATGAAGGCTAGAAGGAACGGGGTGGGTCTTTTAGTCAGTAAGAGTCTCACACTATCTCCCGCTCCGCCCAAGAGCGGGGGATGTCATTGCATGATTTTTTCTCACCATAAAAAAAAGGTAGGTACCTATTTTTCATTTGGTATCTATTCATTCGTAGCTTTTTTGTACAAAGTGCTCAAAACTTAGGTAGGTTTGTAATCATAAATATGTGAGAACAAGTTTTTAATTTCTACTTATCAGGTGATTTATTAGTCAACTATTATTGACATTAGACATGGTGCTTTGCCTTATGAAAATATTATCTGTATAATTCTCTGAACATTAATTTAAAGCTTATAGGAATATCTAAATAAATTATACAGCTTTAAAAATAAAAATAATATAGCATCGAATCTAGGTACATAATAGGTACTCTATTATATATATATATATACATATATATATAAACTTATTTAAATAAATACGTGCAATAGAACTACCTATTTTGTGTTTGTTTTTAATTGATTTCCAAAAAAAGGAGGAGGTTCTCAAATCGGTTGTATTTTTTTTTGTTTGTTACCCCAGAACTCCGTCGTTTATGGACCGATTTGCAAAATTTTTATTCCCCTTGCATGATATGCTTTCAGATTGGTCCCATTTCTTCAAAATCCAGTTCTGATAATGGGATCCATGAGGAATCGAGGGTACTCCTCAAATATTAGCAATCATATAGTTATTTTGGTATTTTCATCGAGGACTTAAGGCAAAAAGTGACATTTTGATGAAGTGGAACTAGTATAGAAGACCAGAAATGGCCAACGGAAATTCATACTCACACAGATATCACAATGAACATAGTTATGCGACTATGACAAAACAAATAAATGAATTATTGTGTTGAAAATAAACACCGATAACCGTGACGAAATAGGAATGAGAAAAGCCCTTGTTGTGATAAATTAAAACAAAAAAATACGAGGGTGATAAACATGGCATGTTGAACCTAAACGTGGTGTGATAGGAACCAGTTTTCGAGTAAGTGTTTTGAAAAAATATTGCCCGTTTAGAAGGCCCTTCACATAACTCGATTATTGATTTACTTTTATAATTTTCGTAGCTGATGATCGAACTCTGAGTAGATACCTCACTACCTACTCGCTAATTAACGACATATATTAACAAAGGGGAGATGCTAAGTAAACTGAAGATGGCAAAATTTTGATCGTGTTTAGTTGTTAAAATGGCACTTTTGTTTTGGCTTGGTAAGTGTGCAGTTACCTACACTACTCATTTAAAGTTTGGGCAGCTGTAAAAGTCTGATACCACCTCTCGCCACCCAGACAATAAATAAATAAAAAAAAACAATATGATAATTAAGTACATAGAATTAGATACACGTGGCCTGTAGCTGGCACAAAACTGCGCAAGTAGCATTTTGTTTTTACGAATTTGGCACTGCACTTCTGTAATAATATTGTTTTTTCAGCTATGTACACTTTAATAAAGTCTTAAAGCAATTATTTGTACATTGGTGGTACAAACAAGGTCGCCAAGCCAAATTCGCTCAATCTAAATTACTAATGTCAATAATTTTTGGGAAGACACAAGTTTGCAGATGCACCGTAAGATAAGATAAGATAAGACATTTATTTGTAGATATACTCGTACATATAAGGCATGCAGGTTGTTCATACCTAAACAAAAAAGATCTGTCATGTTCGGCCTTTGTGGCATACAAATATACTTATAGGTAAGAAAAGTCATTCATAGGTATTTAAGCAGGGTTAAAAACATTATTAAATTTTCACACAAACTAAAAATTAAATTTAAACAATAAATTACAAATTTGAATTAAATTGTCCCTTTGAATTAAATTGACCGTGAAAGAGGTATCTACTTAAGTACATATTTCAAATTAGATACTAATTTTTTTTATATTTCGGCAGTCCGTAGTCAAGAATATATTGTTATGTACGTGGGTAATTAAATGCCGATTTACTAACAGAGAACTTTATTCACCACAAACAATATCAAATTAGTCCAGTCAACAATAATCTGAATCGCAATTATCACAAGAGTTCCGTTACACTTAGGTCGTTAGATAAAATCAGATTAAAAATACATTCATTTGAAATACATAATAAGAAAAAGTGTAAATGAAGTATAATCCAAGATAATAATCATGATAGGACTTTAGGTTTTTGTCAAATAATCCTTTAATTATGTTTATAAAATCATTATTCCAGCTCAGCTTAAATTGTATTTGGAGAGTGATAAAATACAAGTAATGGTATAAAGTAGGTTATGAACGAGCTTTTACAGCATTTTGCGGTTTGTCCACTGTATAATAGTGTAATTATTTTTATAACATAAACTGTATAGAGAGTATTTTTGCTACCTAAGCTGTATTATTCATTACAAATACCTTCTTAAGTTCTAACCATCTTTAGAGATACGTGTGAACAATGAAAAACCCTGAGCTCATCTAATCTCAATTAGAATTAATTTTATAGTATACACAAAATTAAAACTACAGACGTGGTCTTTGTTGCAAGCATTACAAAATAATTAGAGCAGCTGCTTTATTTTATGTCCGAATTCATTTTATATACTTATTGTTGAGGTAATGTTTGTAACCTATCTTTAATTTTTTTTTTCAGAAAAAATAGAAAAGGGCTTTCATCATCATCATCATCATCATTTCAGCCGAAAGACATCCACTGCTGGACATAGGCCTCCCTCAAATGTCGCCACAAAGAGCTTTAGTTTGGCCTTATACAAAGTTCATGATAATCAAAAGGCGATTTAAAATAACAAAGAAAGAAATGTGCGCACACTGACTACACTTTTCTCTCTGCTCAACTTTCCCACGACTCCTTCCTATCTCATAACTCACTTTCAATTTCTTTGTTCTTCACATGCAAGGAATCTGCGTTCTTCAAAGAATCTCCTTCTGCTCTGTCCTTCTTATACTTCTGATTTAGTTCATTCTTCATTCTATATACAGTCCATTCTTCTGTGGAATGCGCTTCCTCTCGATATCAAGTTGGTATGCATTTAAGCGGAGGATGCGGATTCATTTTCTACACCAATAGCAGAATCGTCTCCAAACTTCTGTCCTTATTTTATTAAATATATATATGTAGTATATATATTATATTAAATATATATGTATGTGTATTTTATCTATAATTATGTATACTTTTTACTCTTGTTTTAATACAAAAATTTTATTTTTGTGCGCCTACCATATTGTCTCTTCACCACCCTAGGTTGACTGGTAGAGAATGCCTAAGGCATTAAGTCCGCCTATGTACTTTGTGTTGCATGAACATTAAATAAATAAATAAATAACTATAAGCAAGTGCTTAGATGTCGGTCGAATTAATGAAGGATGATAATTCCTTTCCTCCGACTAGGTATTTCCCAAAACCCTTCAGATCAATTTAGCTTCACTTTTCTTGGACTGACCGACATTTGACTATTCAAAAGTGCCTGTAAATGGTCTATTTGAAATAAATGTTTTGATTTGATCATCATGGGGCTACATCAAAATGAAGAAGCAGATGAACAGTATTAAATAACTGTTGAATGTTTTCACAACAGAACGCTGTTTGTTGGACATCAGTTTATCTACCTCAATAAATGATACTTTACTATCTCTACTGTCTGTGATATTTACCTTCGGTTTTTTTTTATATGATAATATTTCCAAAATGGTACCTTGGGGAAAAATCTTTTCTGGTAAGAAGTTGTTGCTCTGAACCATGAGAATTGTGAAAAGAAATTGGCGAAAACTAAATTTTTTTTTTTTCGACATTTTTGATTTATTGGTTCTAGAACGAGGTGGTACTGCAGGGGGGATAAAAATTCGGTTATTTTTTACCTAGGACGCACCGTTTTCGAGATAATTGATTTTTTTTTTCGTTTTTTTTATCTGCAGGCCCAAAGCACAGACAATGTGTGACATAGGAATGTTCCCAACTTATACCTCACCACACCTGTTTCAGGGCTTTTATAGACAAGGTTAATAAGGTACTGTAATAATAAAACAGGACGTATTCTAAAAAAGAAAAATACAAAAATTTGCCCAAGTAACTTTTTAGGGATTTCTTGGTGTGCAAGTACAACTCGCACTTGACCGGTCTTTCTCCCCATATTGATGTACACAAAAAACACAATCTGTGCGACTCCATCAGTAAAACAGCAAACACTGTATTATGTGCTGTAAGGTACTATATTCTTACTGAAACTAACTTGGACAACATATGGGTGTAAGTACATAGGCAGCTTTATACAAGGCCTAATCACTACATGAATATTACTGATCCTTTATAATATAGGGTTACTGGTAATTAGTGTACGATACTTAAACACGTGATTGTGCTCATGATAACCAACAACTTTTACTATGGGAACAAACCTGAAATCGCGAAAAAAAATTAGCTGTTCAGTACATTTAAGTTTGCCTAATGTACTGAACAGCTGATTTTTTTTTTGCGATTTCGGCTTTGCTCCCATAGTAAAAGTTGTTGGTTATCATGAGCACAATCACGTGTTTAAGTATCGTACACTAATTGCCAGTCACCCTATATATATATATCCATCCTTTCCGTTATTATCCATTTACCGTACAAGTGTTTTTTTTTTATATTTTTGTTTCTCTACCTTTGTTTTCTCCATATTGAACTTAACGTGACATTGGTTAAACGAAAAATCCGAGAAAGCAAAAAATTTAATACAAAAAAAAAAATTAAACGGTGTAGGTAGTTCAAAATGACGTGTTGGCACAGAATATGTAATATATACATATAATATGTATATTCATATATATTCACAACTATCACACAACTCCGTCTAGTCCCAAGCTAAGCAGAGCTCGTGTTATGAGTACTAGACAACTGATAAGCATGCTTATGTATTTCTAAATACATACATATTATAGATAAATTACACCCAGACAGAACAAATGATCGTGCTCATTACACAAACTTGTCCTGGGTGTGAACTGAACTCACGACCACCGGCATAGCAGTCAGGACCACTAACCACTAGACCACCAGGCCAGTCAAAATTCGACGGCGCGCACTGTTCCCGCGCGCCTCAAGGAGTTGTCAGCAAGAGCAGGGACCCAGCCGGGTCGAAGCCTACTGGGGCCAGGGTTATCCGAAAGGGAACTCTAGAACTATGAAGGCTAGATGGAACGGGGTGGATCTTTTAGTCAGTAAGAGTCTGACACTATCTCCCGCTCCGCCCAAGAGTTGGGTTAGGGTTCGGGGGTTGTCATTGGATGATTTTTCCCCACCATAACAAAAGGCCAGTCAAAATAAAGTGTAGGTAACTCAACTATTCTTGAGGGTACCAACCGTCAGGTACTTACTGAGCTACTTTTGACCTGTTCGCTTGGGGTTTGAGGGGTTAAGTCGGAACATAGTTGAAATCTTAAGACAAAACAGGCATTGGCTGCGTAGCATTAATTCTTTTTCCGACTGTCCTCAGGAATATATATAGATGGTTTTCGATTGACAGGAAGAAAATAAATAACAACCCCCACATGTGATCTCTCTCTCTGTCACTCAAAGGTTTGCTGGGAGAAAACTCATTGTTGAGTTAAGCTCGCCTTTGTACATGAACTAACAATTATGAATGTATTAAGGTTAAGTTTTTTTTTTTGTGTGTACAATAAAGAATTAAGAATTAAGAACAAAAAATATATTATTCAAAAAATATATTATTCACAAAAATTAAAGAAAAACAGTACCAACTGACATTTACACAGCTGAACGATGACTTGATATTTTTGGAATTGGTACAGAAAAACATTTTGATAGAATTGTATATTTCAACGCGCCAAATATTTGGGAACTTCACTATTTGTACAGCATTCAGTAATATTCACATAGGTCGGACGGGTTATCGGTGCAGTGCTATAAAAGACACTACTCTAAAAAAAATTCGACATAATTTCGTCCGGTCTTATATATCTCTCATCTGCGATATTTAATATAATTGAACAAAATGAGAACAGTTTTGGTGAGTCAAACGTGTTCATATTTTTATTGTACCTATTAATTTCTTATTATATTTATAAATTTACAACTATAACTTTATAACTTTACTCAAATTTTTGAGGCTAGGTAACCGACTCATTTTATTATTTTTGGTTGCGCTATTTATTTTGGAATTACTTATATCCCTTAATGTAGATATTGTTATCGTGGTGTGATTTATTAGCGGTATATTTGTTTAGTTCTGTGCATTATGTTCTTTAATGTAATTAGTCGTGTTATTCAACATTCTTTTCTACGTTCGAAGTGGTAGTTGCCTTAAATATTAGGTAGATATATTTATATTTGCAGGGTCATAATAACATAAAATGGAACCGAATGTAGATCCCTGAGGAACCCCGCTAAAAGGGACATCATAATTTACACTAGAAGTGTACTGCGCCCTTCTTATTCATTCTGATCTTAAATATCTGAATTCTTCTTAAAAAAAAGTTTCATTTTTTCTTAAAAAAATTCTTATTAATGTAAGATTGACACAAATGCCTGACTAAGTATAGGTAACACATATTTTTTTGCTAAAACCCGAAAGATATCAAATGGAGAAAGTTGAAAATAAATATTTGAAGAAGTCGTTTGTAATCACAATTTTTATGGTTAAATAACTACAGATAAAGTTATTACAAAAAAACATAATTTCAGTTTTTATGTAAAGTACGATAACCCACGATAAGAAAGATCGTCTAAAAACCAAGAATAAACTTACGCAAACGAAAATCGTAGGTAATAAAAGACTGACTTGCCAAGTAATAGGTATTGATTGCAAACTGATTAATGATATAATTATATTGTTTTTTTAATTGAGATTAGCTGTACCTAGTTATCATTCCGTTGCACGGCATTGTCTTTCTAGCTTGTGTAAATACGTAATTACCTACCTTTTAATTATTGTTGTGTGATTAATAATTGTTTGAGAGGTAAATGGATTAGTTATAATTCTTTTTCTTTGAATGCTTGTGTGTTGTAAACTTTGGTCTCAGCAGTACTATTGCTCGTTTGATGGGTATTTTCTTTTGCAACAAGCAAAGATATGAGTTTATCTATGTTCTTTTTCTTCTCGAATTGATGGTTTTATTTTCCCTCAAAGTTTTATGAACCCATTAGGGTGCCACGTTTATAGCGGCGTTAGTGGCGGTTTTTAGGTCCTCCAAAGTACAGGTGTAGGGACACTTTGGGCACTTCAATAAGTGGGTCATCGTCTATTCAGGAGCACCGCACTCGCATTGGGTATCGGAGGGGTCTATATTCCCCCACTTTACCATTTAATGATGGCAATGCATAAACTTTTAATTTATTGTTTTGTTCACCACACTGATATTTTGCAGCTTCCTATGGCCTTGCATTTATTCATACACAAGTAGGCGATTTAGCTATGTCATTTCACAACCATTGTGTCTAAAAAATCCAATGGCTCAACGAAAGCGTTCAAGCAATGAGCACCAAATCAATTGTTTGAATAGATAAACAAACGGGCCGGTAGACAAAAACGAAGGCTACGTGTGTGATAAGCTGATATTTACATATGATTCAAATCTCGAAAACAGGTCTTGCACAAATCCTTGACTTCGCAGATTCTTTAAGTTTTTTTATACGTAGGTTTATCATGACATAGGTACTTATATCACAATTTTATAAATTTTTGCCTTGAACATCAAGGCAAAAATTTATTATTTTAAATAATTAATAATCAAATCTATTGAAACTATCAGCTAGCATATTACATTAATTTCCTACTTCTTGACAGTTTAGGTACAGTCACGTTTGTTTTTCTGTGTAGCTATCAAATTACTTTTCCCGCTCTGGCATGAAGCAAGAAAGTCGTCTAAAACCCGCCTATGTTCCTTCATTTCCCTAGGCGTTCTCGCATTCCTAAGAGAGTAGGTGCTCCGCCGCCGGGATTCCGATTCCGTTTCTGATTTCCGGCCACCGTAGGCGCGGTCTTGCGGATGCAATGGGTAGCTCGCTGTTCGACCGTCCGGTAACTATCCGGATCGAGCCCAAGTCGTCGACGGCGCGCACTGTTCCCACGCCTTTCAAGGAGTTGTCAGCAACAGCAGGGGCCCAGCTGGGTCGAAGCCTACTGGGGCCAGAATTAGTTTTGAAAGGTAGCTCAGCCCCGGTATGAAGGCACGAAGGAACGGGGTGGGTATTTTAGTACTAGTTGAGACACTATCTCCCGCTCCGCCCAAGAGCGGCGGATGTCATTGGATGATTTTTCCATCGAAAAAAAAAGAGAGTAGGTGCTTTTTTATGTTTTCTACCTCACGGCTAAAAATAGGTGATTGTGAGAAATCTATACCACTCTGGGTAATAAACTTATAGTTACTTTTCTTTCAATTCAAAAACATAAATTCAATTCCCAAATTTTATCAATTTATGAATTTTATCAGGTTCAATTTATGAAAATTTCTAAATTTAAATTTACTGCGATGGTATCTGGACGTTCTGGTCGTCGAAATTGGGTAGGGTCTGTTATTTCCAGGTTTAATTATACGTAAGCTATCAAATGACTTAAGTCATTTTCATCTGTTTCACCGCCGCAGCTAAACCATGATTGATACCTACAGGGTGACATAGTAGTAGTAATGCTTTTCTACTTAAAAATAATATATAAAGTATACTTAAACTAGTTTTTTTTTTCTAGCCATTACTGTCCCACTTGTGGGCAAAGGCCTTAGGGGCGGCCTTTGCCCACAAGTGGGACAGTAATCCTTCCAGATATTTTTCTTCCGTGCTGTCTCGAACCAGTCCTCTTGGCCGCGTGTAATTCATCTCGCCACCTCTTTCTAGACCGACCTCAGCGTCCCTTTCGTTCTTGAATACCTATACTCCAAAATAAACCATTGTTAGTAATACCTCTATCTTATCGACAAGATAAATCGACTACATATCACATAAACTGTCAATTTTTGGAAGAAAATATTAGTTTCATGCTTACGTTAGTCTGAGAGTAAATCAGTGATACAATGAACGTGTTTGTGCTGTTCCAGGTGTTCTTCGCGCTGGCGCTGTTCGCCATGGCCACAGCTTTCCCACAAGGAGGTTTGCTAAACAATATTATTATTTATATGTCAGATATTAGAATCGATCACTTCATGATATGACCAACTAGAACTGGCCAGGGCCTCAAGTCTGCTATTACAATAGTGTCAGAATGGTCTTTCATTGATGTCATAATTGTCGATTTTGACAAGTTTGGTAATCTATTAATATAATGGCGTCATTATGACTTTTCAATGGTCAACCACTGACACTCCATTGAAAGAAGTGGCATAGAATCGTAATCTCGTACATATTGACAAATGAATATTTGACGTTTGCGGTAATCTGCTAAAACTTTGACAGTTTATTTGATCAGTGTTTTACCATTACAACGTTATCGTGCAGTTATTGGTTTAAATATGCTCGATATTGTCATTCTATCACAATTCTATTACAAGACCATTGACCGATCAATGATCGATCATTATGAATTAGCAGATTACAAACTTTTAGCAAAATGACAATGGGATCGTGTTGGAATGACGAATTTATAAAAATAGCAGACTTGGGGCCCAGATCGTTTAAACGTTAACGTGAAGATATGTCAATCCTCGTTTTGTCACTTCTTGAGGTCACTTCTAGTGTTGCATTACGTTTAAAAAAAAAACAATAGTAATGGGTCGAGAATCGCGGAAATCCGATGGATGCGAGACCCGCAGGACCAGTCATTATGGCGACACTTGGGGAGGCTTGTGTCTAAGTATGGACGCCCTTGGGCTGAAATGATGATAATGATAGCTGGGTTGAGCAAGTTATAAAGTTCAGTTGCTAGATGTGACAGACTGTAAGCTGTAATACCAATTTTTAAGACTAATGAAGTAGCGACTGCTTATGCTGCATCCAGTTAGCTTGGAAATTGACCTCAGTGTAGTTAGGGATAGTAGTATTCATTATAGGATTATATCGTGTTTTTATTTTAATGAAGTAATTCCAGTAGTACTTTTTAGTGATTCTGGTCAGCCCCCCTAGCCAAGTTACAACCGTTTCTCTTGCGTCGATCGCCTCGAGTTGGCCCCCCAATTCTTTTGTTCTGACCACGTGACTGAGCTTTGGGATGACGTCACTACCGTACATTTGAAGTTTTCTACTAGCGTTAACGATTGCAGATTGGCAACTTGGCTAGGGGTACAGGTCCTTCTGAAACTCGCTGGATTATAAGATATACCTAAATATCTATGTAGAAGACTTACCGTATATCTAACTCTCTAGTTGTTCTCGCAAATTATCATAGAAAACATATTTAGTGGGGACAAATATACATTTTTTTTTTTTTTTTGTAAAAATCAGACGATTTCGGGGGAGTTTGATAAAACAAACACTGTGATACAATTTTTTTTTTAAATATTAGTTTAAAAAACCCATTGTAACGTTAAGGGACTTGAATGACTAGCGAATTGAGGAGTAAGTAACAAGTTTCTTATGACCTATCATTATGGGTACCTATAGCTAAACATTGAAAGTCGACGTGTATGCCCAACAATACCTACATTTCTCTAATTGTAATGCTATATTTCACCGAGACATCATGGTGGCGCGACCGGTCGCCGCTACCAACAAAATGTAAGTACAGCTCTATAGAGAGTTATTCACCTGGTGTCCGTTTGGTTGCGCAACCAATTTGGTGGCGCAACCAGCTCAGACGTGTGCGACTCTGGTGTCTGTATGGTGTATAGTTTGGCAGCCTTACTGCTATATTTCTCCAGGATACCATGGCGGCGGAACTGCTCGCGCCACCATAGGTATCCCGGTGAATTATAGCCCTAAATCCATAATCATTCATTTGTTTCCTGTGACATGATGTTGTGTGTTCCTATGTGCATGCCTTATAAACCGAACCATCCTCTGATCATTTTATATTTTTAATAGATTATTTTATAAACAAGTTATTGGTGTGCTTTATTACGTGATAATACTGTCTTGTTTCTATCCTATTATGTTCCTTCTAAATGTTACTCTTATGGCAAGTTAAATTATTATTTTCACCCACAAGACGATGAAAACGCTTCGCTTATGTCTGCTTGTGTATTGTTTACAGTGGATGTTGCCGACAACAGCGACCCTACACAAGGTGCGTCTAGTAGTTTTGATATTAGAAATAGTTTTTTTCGTCAAAAAAGTCTTATTTGAATTTTTGTAGTTTTATTGTTCTTAATTTTGTGGTTGGTTGTCGTAGGCAGATCTGGCATGCCACAAAGTAGTTCAATGCTCATAGTTCAACTACCAATAGCAAACTTGCGATCTGAGTGTGCGTGGTCTGTTAGTTGCGTTATGCGCGTTCGTAATGGTTTATTACCTGTAGTGGAGTTAAGGGGTGTGAGACAAGCGACGACACTCGTTTTGGTACAAATCAGAAATTTCCTTCGTCTTCTGTGGCGGCTCCTACCGAATAAAGCCTTCCTAGTATCATAAGCCAGGGGAAAAGACGTAGTGTAGTGAACACATTAAAAAAAACTTGGTACATACCACTTTGTAAATACGTCTTTTGGCCACGTCTTCCTACCTTGGGTGCTGCAAGGTAACCTGGAAGAATTTGGAGGCGGCCTTTGCCCAGCAGTAGAAAAGTATTCTTAAGCAAAATAAAGTAAAAAAAAATAACATCCATAGACAATAATCTAATGTGAATGTACTTAAATGAATAATGACAAAAGAATTACCATTTAATAAAAATAAAATAAGAATATATAATAAATTATTGGTCAGAATTCGTCAATTGCTCATTACAAGTTAACATTGTTTACAGTTCATTTCGTGGACAACACCAACCCAGACCAAGGTAAACTGACTCGAGTTACTAACAACAAGCTAACTAACATGAAATTAAAACTAGATAAATAATAAAAATACTACTACACTACAATTGGTATGGGCACAAAATAGACAGGTACAGAAGTCAATCTCATGTATGTACTTCACTTTTTATACCTACGCTAGGCGATCGCTCTAGGGTCAGCGCGTTGCGCCGAACTGTACGAGTCCGACCATCGATGACCCATGTAAAGAACTGGGTCATCGATGAGTCCGACCGAGCGATTGAGCCGAGATATCGTGTCCGTGAGCGGTGTCTATGTGTGCGTTGCTCGAGCGCTCTTTGTATGTAGATTGACTTCTGTACTTATCAATTTTGTGCTATAGTTTGGTGCGGGTGACAGCTGTCGGATTCATACACTGTAGCCAACTATCCTTTTCTCTCATCTTGAAGATGCACATTGTCGTCCTGCTGTCATCCTAACCATGCCGTATAAAGAAGGACCTTAAAATTTTTACTTCGGTAAAAAGGCGTTAAGAAAAGGTCATTGCCTTTTGCATGATTACTTATTTATTTTCGATAAACAAAGTATGTACTAATCATTAACCAATAACAGTTTCTTATTATTATTCATTAAGTAATCTTTCGGAAGCATGAGTCAAGTACGTATCACCTTAGATTATAAGAAAGGGTATCTTACGTATCGCAATTTGGGCATGGCACTGAATGCGGGATTGTTCAAATGATTCACAGCGGTTTTGGAACGTAAGGGGCAACTAATAGAACACGGGTGTGTTATATATAGACAGTAAAAGTCTTACACTTCCTCTCCTCCGCCCAGGACGAGAGGAGTTATGAAAATAGACTTATCACTGTGCGCATTGTAGTTAAAAATTTAGACATTCAAAGAAAGTCCAATATAATTTCTAATTTAGTAAGTACAATGATAAAACTGTATGAGTCAGTATATTTATAAATGAATTTCCACATCCATGCTTAGTTTTAGATGTTTAATATGCTCGCTTACATAGATGATTTTTTTCAGGCAATAGTGGGGTTAACAAACCTGCACCTGGTGAGCAATTAACTTATAAAAAAGTGAAATTTTACATTCGAAACGTGAATGCTAAGAGCATAAAATTAAATGATTTTTGGAAATGCTCGCGGGCGTATTGTTGTTTTCGGTTGGGAATTTGGGATATTATAACCCAGTAACTAATTATACATATTACTTTATATATATAATAGAAATTACAAATTATGTAGGTAGGTAACTAATGAGTTACAAGATCCTGGAGGCCCACATTGAGTGTAGTCAACGTTAATAAAAATATAACCTCTTCATTTTCAAAGTCGGTTAATTAGTGCAGCTCAGAAAGCATAAAGCACTGAGTGATAACTAGCCGAAACCTATTTTTTTCAAAATTTCATACAACAATCATGACTTAGTCTGAGAACGTTCGGGAATGCTCAATACATTAGATATTCACGTTGCGAATGCTCAATACATTATTCACGCTGCGAATGCTCGCTTCTCAAGCATTTGACTCAGGGTGCATCAAAACTGCTTCTCATGGGATATATTATTTTCAGAACAATTTGCGGACAACAAAAGACCAGGCTATGGTGAGCACAGAACCTTAGCTACATTATGTATTTATTTAACTAAAGATCAGAGATGCAAAAACTGTTAAGTGTACATACGTATTCTCACTTTTGAATGCTTGTATGCTTGAATGCTTCGTGCAAAAACAAGCATGGCTTATTGGTGAAATTATTTTCAGGAAAGCATGGGCATAATAGACCTAGTAGACCTGGTAGACCTGGTGAGCATGTTTAAATATTAAATTATTTCACTCCACAGTTGAGTTTAATACTATAGGAAATGATTTATTGTGGCCTTAACCTAGTATAAATGAGTAATAAGCGGAAAACGATATGATTTAACTTTAAAGGTTTTCATTTATCAATATTATCATAAATTATCATAAAAGCACTTCACATTGTGCAGCCACGCTCTATCTTCTCTCTATCAAAAATGCTTTTGTATCTGAACGTAGTTGCAATGTTTCGCTTAATGGGTCATATTATTTCTAGAACATTTCGACAACAATCCTTATCATCACAACAATCCCTATCATCACAACAAACCCTATCATCACAACAACCCTGGACAAGGTGAGCATGAACATACTGTATTAATTGATAACAAGTGTACCTACTTGTGGTACTTTAGGGATAAGCATTTTTAAATACAACAATAATACTTCTTTTATACTGTTATTTGGCGTGCAAGAAAAACGTATTATGCCGATAAATGCTTATCCTTTACTTTTCTTTATGGTATTCCCAATATTTCTGAAACCAACAATGTTATAATTTATGTTTAATACTTTTATTTTAAAATGATCAGTATTTCATTAAGAGCACTTTTAACTTCTGCATTAACGCTCTTAAATGCTTCTGTACCTAGTGTAGTCATGACGCTTGGCTTATATTATTTCTAGAGCACTTTGTCGACAACGATTTCCACAGACCCAACAGAGGACATGGTGAGCATGAACATAATTAATCAATAACAAGTGCACTCACAGAACTATTTTCTTTAATATTTTTTTTTTTTAAGAAGTGTACGAGAAATATGTTTTATGCCTTTTCATTCTTTGATGACATGATGGTTGTAATATTTCTGCAGCCAACAATGTTATAATTTAAGTTTAATACTTTTATTTTAAAATGATCAGTATTTCATTAAGAGCACTTTTCACTTCTGCATTAACGCTCTTAAATGCTTCTGTACCTAAGTGTAGTCATGACGCTTGGCTTATATTATTTCTAGAGCACTTTGTCGACAGCGATTTCCACAGACCCAACAGAGGACATGGTGAGCATGAACATAATTAATCAATAACAAGTGCACTCACAGAACTATTTTCTTTAATATTTTTTTTTTTTAAGAAGTGTACGAGAAATATGTTTTATGCCTTTTCATTCTTTGATGACAGTTGTAATATTTTTGCAGCCAACAATTATATAATTTATGTTTAATACTTTTATTTTAAAATGATCAGTATTTCATTAAGAGCACTTTTCAATTCTGCATTAACGCTCTTAAATGCTTCTGTACCTGAGTGTAGTCATGACGCTTGGCTTATATTATTTCTAGAGCACTTTGTCGACAACGATTTCCACAGACCCAACAGAGGACATGGTGAGCATGAACATAATTTAATCAATAATAAGTGCACTCACAGAACTATTTTCTTTGATATTTTTTTTTTTTTTAATAAGCGTACGTGAAATATGTTTTATGCCTTTTCATTCTTTGATGACAGTTGTAATATTTCTGCAGCCAACAATGTTATAATTTAAGTTCAATACTTTTATTTTAAAATGATCAGTATTTCATTAAGAGCACTTTTCACTTCTGCATTAACGCTCTTAAATGCTTCTGTACCTAGTGTAGTCATGACGCTTGGCTTATATTATTTCTAGAGCACTTTGTCGACAACGATTTCCACAGACCCAACAGAGGACATGGTGAGCATGGACATAATTAATCAATAACAAGTGCACTCACAGAACTATTTTTTTAAATATTTTTGTTTTTAAGAAGCGTACAAGAAATATTATGTTTTATGCCTTTTCATTCTTTGATGACATGATGGTTGTAATATTTCTGCAGCCAACAATGTTATTTTCAACAATAAATGCTAAATATTTAAATCTTTTAATTTTGAAACGATAATTTTTTTTTGTTAAAAGAATTTTTGACTTGTGCCATCATGCTTGCAAACGCTTCTGTAGCCGCAACGCTTGGCTTATAATGGGTTATATTATTTCTAGAGCACTTTGTCGACAACAATCCCTACAAACCTTACAAACCCTACAAACCGCACCGCCCCGAACAAGGTGAGCACGAGCATATTACATTTATTAATCAATCGTATTATATTAGCAGAATGAAATGGTTAAGCCTTTTTGAATTTAGAATTTACAAATTTTATTTGACCGCTTTAGTTCAGAAGTTTGCTAATCCTTTTCATTCTTTAACTGTATTATATTCCTTTTTCGTTCGTACGTCCCATTCGCCAGGCTCGTGTGTTTGCTACTGGGTACTCGTTAGCTCTTCAATCCTCATAGGTGACAGAAGAGTCGACGAAATCGAGTATGTAGTCGTAGATGTTCGACCCTGGTGGAATAAACTTGATAGTATTTGTCCGATATATTCCACGTAGGTGGTTAGAGGGTTAAACCCTTTCAATGCCTTTTCTATTAAAGCGTTACCCATTATCCGCTGCATGAGCATAAATACTTAGAGGATGTTCGCTCTTTGTTGCATGTGGTGCACCGCTCATATATTTTATTGTATCATTTCTAGATAACTTTGACGACAACAAATCAAGGGACGGGTCTGCTGGTGAGCTAACTTTCTGAATTCAATTGTTTCACAGTTTTTAAAGTTTGATGTCGAATTCGCAATTTCTCAATAATAATAACAATATAGATATTTTGTGAGATGCAATAGATGAAATCGTTAAAGAGATCAATTTCCATCACTGGAATTCTAAAACAAAAAATCTTAAAACTCAAGAAGTTATAAACAAACCAAGTTTCCATTTTTATAAATGGCCGGTCTTTTCATAAAAGGACGCTATTTTCACAAGTCTATCTAATAAGTTAAACGACTTGGGTAATTATTAGGATTTAATGAAATCTGATGTAGTCAACACGAGTTCAATAATCAAGGTTGATTAAGAGATAGAGATCATTGTTTACTAACAGAAGAACCTTATAAAAAGTATCGAATATAAGTATTTTTTAAATGATTAAATATTATACAAAATTCCCAAGTCGGTTGACTTATTAGACAGACTATAGTACTTTAGTTTTCACAGCCATTTATAAAAAAAAAGAGAATTTTTATTGTATACAAAAGGAGTTCCTTGTTCAAAATGAAATTCGACATATCATCACACATCACATCGACTAATTTAGAATTGTTTGCATGGAAAATTTTAATTTATTATAGAATCAGAATTTAATTTAAACTAAGCACTTAATGTGTTAGCGAGCTTAAGAATTATGGCTGTATGTGTGAGTTACAATATTAAAATCATTTACACAACATTTCGAAATTAAAAATTTCCAAGTATACTTTAGCATGAAAACTTGCCAAACTGAGCATAGCGAGTTCTCAATTACTTACTGTCATTTCCGGAACTCAATTAGTTTTCATCGTAGTTTTATTTTTTTTAAACAAGTATTTTTTAATATGGAATGGCATCATTTTGATATGGAAACTTGGAAAGTCCAAATGATCTCCTATTTTATTGAACACTATTTATGTTAGATCTTAAATTTTAGTCTTCAAAGCATACATAATTATCATAGGCAAATACTGCTCTGCACCTATATGGCTTTGCTTTAATCATCATGTTTCATATTATTTTCAGCGCATGTGGTAGACGACAAGCCTGGACAAGATGATACTAGTAGTAAGAAAGCCTTTAAAGATTAATTTCTAAACTTATAATGTTTAGCTCATAAGTATAAATAGGTAGCCATCGGAATAAAAAAGCAATATAAGAAGGCAGAGGCATAGCATGGACTAATTTTTAGATATGGGTGAGGGTGCATCAGAGAGGCATTTTTCAAAAAAAAAACAACAGCAGGGGCCCAGCCAGGTCGAAGCCTACTGGGGCCAGGGTTATCCGAAAGGGAACTCGAGCCCCGGTATGAAGGCGGGGTGGGCTTTTAGTCAGTAAGAGTCTGACACTATCTCCCGCTCCGCCCAAGAGCGGGAGTTGTCATTGTATGATTTTTGATGAGCAAAAAAAACAGCGGCTTGCGTCCGCCGCTGTTTTTTTTGCTGGAAAGTTGTTCGACCGTCGCTTACCATCAGGCGAAATAGTGGCCAAACGTGAGCCTAACAATCATAAAAATATCCTCGCTCTTAAAGAGTCCTCGTTTGCGCTCCTTTGGGGCGAGGCCGTGGGTAAGGGACCCCTTCGCACACGCCTCGCTAATAGTAGCGAGGCGTAGGGCGCGGGGCGAAGGGGTCACGTTAGCGAACACCAGTTAGCGAACTGGTGAAAGAATCTACAACGGTGTAGATATATCTAGTAAAGTTCTATGTTTTTCACTACATTTTCTATTTGTAAACTTAAAATTTAATTCTAGTAGTGCACAATAAAATAATGGCAACTGCAGGTCAGTCAGTAGATGGGCCACCATCTTATAACTTCGAAATTCCTTTGTGCCCCGAAAAGGATGTTAAGACGTTGCTCCCGGCTGTCAGTTGTAAGATCTCTGGCAATGAAAAATGATATGTAACACACGTCAACATTTTCGTCAATATAAACTAGATGAGGCCGGTGTTTCCAAGCTGACTACCCTGAGAAGAAACACCGAAATAAACTCAGGGTTCTAAATCTGTGGGGGTTGTCATTGGATGATTTTTCCCACCATAAAAAAAGGGTCCAAAATCTCTTTTAAGGTCCATACAGCAAACATGTAAAGGTCAAATCATATGAGAACCATGCAGATTAGTGTCTGAGATCGTCTTGTGACCACACAGATTTGAGTGGTCCTGGCTAGTGTTACCAGGCGTCCCGATTTGCGCGGGACGTCCCGATTTTTAGGGGTCTGGGGACGCGTCCCGATTTGCACCTGATCGGGACGCTAAATGTCCCGATAAATCTCTCTCGCGCAGCGTCTTCTACGTTAGTCAATCCACACAATTTATAAGTAATCTGTGACTCAATAATCCATCTTCGTTTATCTATTCCATTCATATGCAATAAAATGTAACCAACAATATAATATTAATATAATATTAAAACTTTTAAAACAGTGGGAATCATTCATAACTTCAATATTTTTGTAGTTTTTGTCTTTATTCCTGCACCTGAATCGTGCGAAAGAAATGCCCGGGTGTGAGCATTGTGTGGACCGCCCGGGTGACACCATGGAGCTTATGATGGAAGTGTGCCCTGCTTGAGCGGAGCACCGCTGTTTCGTTGTGAAGGCTTTTGGTGGTGACTGCTCGCTCGCTCGCTGGGCCCCGGTTCTGGCCATGACCCAAAGCGAAAGGAAATGGGAAGCAGTCGCCTCTTACCGCGAAGGAGTTGACTGCAACCACGAAAGAATTGACCGTAACCGCGAAGCAGTTGACCGCAACCGTAAAAGAACGTATACCCTCACGTCCCAGTCGTCTCCGAAGGAGATGTCCCGGGCGAGTCACACAGCAATTTCCGGCCACAATAGATATGGGTTTGCAAACGACGAGCAATGGTAGCTCGTCATTCGCCCGTTCAATAAGTACCAGGTCCGAGGCGATGCCGCACACTCTAAAAGAGATACCAGGAAAACTGAAGGGACTGGTAGGGCCGATGCCTGCTAGGGCTGCGGGAACGTTTCAAACAGTGGCGGTGCCCCTGGAATGCAAAGGTCGACTGAAGAAGTCTGGCTTTTAATCAATACAAGTTTGCCTCATTCCACCCTAGAACGGGAGAAGTTATTAGATGATTTCACAACTCAAAAAAAAAAATTACTGAAAAAATAAACTGTCCCGATCTAAAACCCTAAATCCCGATTTCTTTTGCTGTCTGTCCCGATTTTCATCCAATCGGACCTGGCAACACTAGTCCTGGCCAGTCAGTGCAAGCTTTTGTCAGTATTCGAATAGCTCAATTTAGCACTACTAAGCTCAACTCTACGAATAGTCAGAAACCCAGTAAAATTACCACTAGTCTTGCTAAAGGGTATCTTGTTATCCAGTTACTGAGTTGTGGAGGTCAGATAAGCAGTCGCTTCATTTAAATTATTGGTATTCAGCTGTATCTGGTCATACCGGATGCTGGCCCTGATACAGTTGCGAAAAGGCTCGAGAGATTGATTTCGAGTAGTGCACAGTTATAACGGATTACCAGTTATTTTGTTATTATGTCACAAGTATCTAACTTTGTTTTTCTCTTTCTCTTTTCAGCTAGCCTGGACAACCGTAAGTATCTACAAAACTATTATTTAAATAAATCATTACATACCTCAAACTGAACTTAAGAAAATGTTGTTTTTGACATTTTCACCGTTTCCATAGGACTTAAAAATTAATATGTTGAAAATTACAAACGTAACAAAAGAAAATACAATCAAATCATTCGAACCCTTTTCAAATGATGCTCTGTTATATACTTACTATAGTACATTACGATACAAGTGTGTAATGTCAGTGATTACCGTCGAAGCAGTATTAAGACCCGAGCCGCGGTGAGGGTTTTATGGGAGCCGTGAACGGTAACCATTAATATTCACGTGTATCATACAAGGTTTATCAATACACTTGTAAAGAAAAATAAGTTAACTAACTGTTACAGTAAAACAATTTTTAGGCTATAGGTAGTATTTTGATCATGTTGCACTATCTTACGTTTGTTTTCTGGCGTGATTTTTTTACGATTATGTCTTTTGTATTGACAATAGAATACGAATGTAACATTTTCTAAAGTGTTTGTTGTATTTAATGTTATTTAGTTAATACAGCCACTGAATTTCACTCGAAAAAATCATGCCAAAAACCGCACATCATCGCACGCATCTCAAAATGGCGACTATAAAAAAATCTTATACGATTTTTTTTTTAATATGTACTAAATAAATAAGTAAGACATTAGTTTATAATATTGAACGTAATAACTTAATGTTAAATTTTTTCCTATACCTACATGTTTTGCGAAGAAAACTGTTTGGTTCACTACATTATCGCACTAGTGCGTAGTAATTAAAATGTAACAGTTTAGTAACAAGTGCCATTATTTACCTAAATGCAGTGCAATAAGAGTCACTTTCTGAGCAAGTGTATTGAAAAAAATATTACAGGGTAAATTACTAGTCTAAATAAAATTATCAAAATTACATTATCTACTCAATCACTTTGTTTCCAAAATGTTTATGACATTTAGTAACTTTAGTAAAATTACAATCATTATATTTATCATAAATTCTTTTATATCACACTCATGAGATGTGTTCATTGTTTTACAGCTGACCCAGCCTTCGGCAGGCCCGACAGTACCCGTAAGATCATTTATTTATTAAATACTTTTTCATTGCTATTTATTGGTTTGAGATCTATTATTATTTGTATACCTATTGTTTAATAATATATCTAAAGTATTTTTAAAAATTTATTGATTGTAATATAATCTGTAGGTATAATAATAATAATAAATATCATTTGTTTCTCTCAAAAAGGTACAAGAAGTTTATTTTTAATTTTTTCCTAAGACCTTTGTGAGAGCTGGAGTCTGAGCTAGGTTTGCGACCTGTATGACAGATCTCCAGGCTCAGAATATGTTAAACATAATCGCATTTTGCGGCACATAATTATGCACATAAGCTATATTTTGTCCAATTCAATAGAATATCTAGCTATACTTATCTACTTAGTACCTAAGTCAAATACTGTATATAGTTTTTATTTAACATATATTTTTTTTTAATTTTCAGCTAACCTGAACAACCGTAAGTATTCACAAAGTTATTTTATTAAATAAATTAGTACTTAGTTAACTTAAGGCCTTTGCTACGCAGTGGGCACCATGTAATATAATTAAATAAATTATAAATTTGTATTGGGTTCAGCATGTAAAGATAAATGTGTATGTTTAATAAATACATAATAATAACTTAGTGTGTTTTTTTTGTATATCACTAAATAAATGTATGGTTTTACAGCTGACCCAGCTTTCGGCAGACCAGACCAAACAGGGGGAGAGCCTGGTGAGAAAATTTACTTATATTCAAATAACCCTTTCCACATTATGTGTGCTTATCACTTACTTACACAGATCCTTGGTTTCTGAATTGAGAATTTTAAGTGAGGAACTTGTCAAACAGCGCTTAATTATAGAAAAAGTACTAATCGAACTAGACCATTCAAGTGAAGTTTGATTGGCTCTCGATTTTAAATTCTCAATTTGAAAGGGATGTTTCTTTGCACTGCACGATTCGAATGTTCCTCAAAAAAATAAAAATCATATGTTTTGTTTACTATCGGTCGGAAAGTGTATATTTGAAGATTTTTCTAAAAAAGTACAATTAGCTAATTAGCTGGTTGTGGTATAATTTTGACCACCATTTAAAAGTCGAAAATAGAACAAACCTCGACAAGAAACTTTTATAAACGTTTAAAATCTCTGTCATAGATTTGTAAATAGTCGACTTGCTCATTATAGTTTCTTGTTGACAGTTGACATTTCCCCGGACTGGGCACCAAACCAGCAACCCGGCAAGCAATGTAAGTATGCAGGCAGAGTGGAACATCCTTGACAAGTAGACGTGACACTAGTCGACTCAGTGGGAATTTATTGAATTATCAAGATCAGGTTCCTCCGGAACGGGAGCCTAAAGGATAGAATAGAATAAACTTTATTGTATACCAAAACAGTAACAAAGCTTTTAAAATAACTTACATTTATGGGTACAATGGCGGTCTTATCGCTAACAGTGATATCTACCAGCTAACCTTAGGATCAACTGTAACTGTAAGAACTTAAAATAAAAAGGTTGTGGTGCTGTACTACAGATTATTAGATATGAAATTATATTATATAGCTATTATATATTTATAGTTAATGTGTTAAACAATTTCAAAGAAAGAACTAGCAAAAAAAATACAGAAAGGTGAGTTAGTGATGTAACAACTGAATTGGATTGGGGTACTCAGGGAATACGAAACAAAGGAGTTATCAATAACATTTTATTTTTAACAATGCAGTGCTCTGCAGTATTTAATTACAGAACAGGGGCATATCAGTATAACGTCTTTATGCCATCATTTAATTCCGTTGTAAGAGAGGGATAGTGGTAGTCTCGTGTTTAGCTACCTCTCTTTCTCACACTACACAGATCAAAGTAAAGATCCTGTTCTGTAACTCATGTTCCGTATTTGAATCAGCTTTGTACAATATAATTATAATTGTACTAAGGCTCGTTGCCCACGGCGATTTTTTGTAGCGCTACAGTAGTGCGTTCGCATCATTACAATCGCGATGCTGTAGCGCGTTGGCATCTTTTCTATAGCGCTTGCAAATGCGACTACCTCACGTTAGTAACGGGCGGCAGCAATCGCTACAAAAAGTCACCGTGAGCGAGAGGCCTAAGATATTCCAAAATAGATACATGATTTTGAGCGTTTTCAAAAAACCTCCTTAAATTGAGATTATGTAGTGAAACGGTGACTGACCGTAGTTATTAGGCTACCATATTGCAAGCAATTGGGACACAAACGTCTCAACGGCAAAATACTTAACTGAAAGTACACACAACAGCTCGCAAAAATCAAATTTCTTTAAGTTTTTTGCATTGTGCAGTTATTTACGACTCGAAAAGATACACGTTTCAGATTGAGATGCATCGTGTTGCGGCGCTGAAATATGTATTTTTTCGTGTACTAAATAAAGTTAAATTTTCGCTGTCGCCCTTTTAAAATGTACTGACCCTAAATTTTGATTATTTTTCAGTCGATGACCCCAACCTGCGCGGCGGCAAGTGAACACCTGCACTGAATAAACATAAATATTATTAAATATAGTTTATAAACTACATACCCAAAAGTTTTTAGTAACATATAAATAATTCATGAGTATGTATGTATTACCTACTCCTGCTGTACTGTAACTGTATTCATAGTTAAAAATTTTGATGTCCTTTGCTAATTTGTATTTTTTTTAATCTGCAAAATTATTTCTGTTAAATAAATCCATAAACTTAATGTCGATTGTTTTTATTATGATAAATACATGTCATAAATAATCTCACTGCGTTTTGTTACTTGCATCAGCCTCAAAACCCCGCTGCTGCTGTGTTCATGTCTCTAACTAAAGTGCTTAAATAATTTAGAGACATGAGCACTAAAGACACTACTGTAGATACTATTGTTCTGTGGCATGCTAAATATAATAATAATAATAGCCTTTTATTTCCCATAAAGAAAATAGTACATAACAGTGAATCACTACATAACATTAATATAAAATAGCAATCAATTAATTTATTTTAAAAACATTAAATTCAATTCAGCAATAAGCTAATTAATAATAATAAATAAATTAAATTAAATTCACTTTCTGTTAATAGTATCGCAAATATTTTGTTTTTTTAATATATTATAATTTTTTATTGGTTATGGGTACCCATTTAAGGGTGAAGGCCTCCTCCATCTTCCGCCATTTCTCTCTATCTTGTGCCAGTCACGTCCAAGTGGGGCTGACTGCCGCCACGATGTCGTCACACCACCGGCGTCTAGGTCTATAAATATACTACTTAGTAATATAGTGAGCCCTTGTCACCGTCGGCGTTCCGGCTGTTTTGGAACCTCATGGCCTGGCACGCGACGATGGTAAGAGACCAGACGGTATGTCTTTATTTCCTTGGAAGATGGGTAGGCCTTTAGTGTGGGACGCTACCTGTGTCGATACTCTTGCGCCATCCCATCTTCCTAGCTCATCGTGCTGTGCTGGTGCTGCCGCGACGGCTGCAGAGAACCTCAAGCGGCGGAAATATAACAGCCTCGTCGGCAGTTATATTTTTGAGCCGTTTGGGGTTGAAACTCTCGGGCCGTGGGGTCCGAGTGCTCATATGCTTTTTAAAGAATTAGCGAAACGCTTAATTGACGCTTCGCGTGACCCAAGGGCTGGCTTCTACCTCGGTCAGAGAATAAGCATTGCCATACAACGTGGCAATGCCGCCAGCCTTTTGGGCACACTTCCAGTCGACAGCGATGCGGAGGAGTTTTATGACGTCATATTTAACTAGGCATTTAGTGTATATATTATTTTTAATTATTTAAGTTATTGTTTAATTTGTTCCGTATGGTGTCCGGACGTAAAGAATAACACCATCCCATCTCTTCCCGTGGGTGTCGTAAGAGGCGACTAAGGGACATTTTGAGACCGTGCATACTGTTGAGCACCTGAGGTCACCGCATGGTGGCGGGTATACCACCAACAAAAGCATTCCCAAGGAGGGTTGGTGTCAGGCTGGCGGCCGACTTTAAAAAACTAGCCAAATCCCTTTGCAACATGTTCAGTTTAAAAAGAAGAAGAAGATTGTTTAATTTGTTTATTATTTCCTAGCAATTAATTTTAATAAATAATATATGTTTTGTAACATTTGCAAAATAAAACTTCTTAGTAATTAATGTCCTATTGTCGTAAACATCATTTCCTTCTTTCCACTAGTTGGAACAAAAACAAGACTCACCTGAAGGAAAGCGACGGTGGAGCGCGCGTACCTAGAAGTAAACTTTTCAGTCATGACTTAAAGACTCCTTCGCTGTACGCACAATGAATGTGTTCACAAAACGTTTTGTGTATAGAGGTAGGATGATTTTCTTATTTCCAGAAAGTAATTAGTTTTATTTTATTTATTTACAAGCACTTGTACAACATTACATATCACGCATATCTAAGGCGTAGTCCAATAGAAACTAAGAAATAAAAGAAAATACACATACATACATTACAGGTCGCGCGATGAATCAAGATCGCTCGGCAAAAGTGGAAGGGGCATGCGCAGTATTCAATTCTAAGGTCTATTTGGCGACGTACGGGCGGGTGTGCGCCGTCGGCGACACGTCATTGGTAGATAGAGTCGCTCTTCAATTCCCGCGTTGCGTTCTCGCGTCTCATTGGATACTGTTGTACTTGGGTACTGTTGCGTACAGCTTGTGTTATCGTATTAGTAATACGTAGTCGTAAAAAAAATGGTTAAAAATAAAGTTTTAAAACGGCTAGCCAGAAAAATGGTTTACGACGTGAATTGTTACGTTAAGAAAGAAACTAACGAAATTATTTATTTTTATTTTTATTTTAATTTAAAAAAAAATAATTTTTCTGAATTTACCTACTTACAAGATAAATTACAAGCAAAAACTAGTGTTATTATAAGTTATGTTACTAAGGTTGAAACATACGAAATTAAAAACGAAATCCTAACATATTAAGAATTTCTGTGCGCAATTGTACACATGCGCCGATTACCCCCACTACTTTCACCGAGCGATCTTGATTCACCGCGCGACCTGTACCACTAAAATACAATAAAATATCCCACAAAACAAATAAAACAAGATTTACTTATTTTTCATCCATCCTCTCACAAAACCTTATACATTCACGACACACATCTATCCATCTCCCAGCAAACAAGTCACACTCAGAATCAGAAGAGCAAGCGCACGAACGAGTGGCGAGTTAGCTCGTGACACTGTCTGCGATAAAGGATCAACTAACAAACGGTGTGTTCGCGGCCTGAGGTGTCTTTGGGGTATGGGAGGAAAAAACAACCTCATTAGCTGAGCAACTAATTCAGGCCAATCAGATTCACCCCGAAGACTCGACATGTGAAGATGATAATTTCAGCATTCCGAGCAAAATTTTGTAGGATATAAAAATGGATAGTATCCAAATAATTTCTTGAACATACATCTTTTGCAGCATCTTTAATCCCCCAACTATCCTCAGAGATATAAAGATGGTTTATAATAGACAGCATAAATTCTATTCATTGATTTATCTATATATATAATCTTCATGCAACATGTACGAAGGTGGACTTAAAGCCCTAACTCCCGAGCAGTCCTATAAAACAGTGACTTTCTGAAGACTCGGTAACGGCTAAGTCAATAGGTTTGAAAAAAATATAAGTATGTTTATTATAGCTTCATGGAAAACATTATCAACATACTTATGATTTTTTCGTAAGATTAAAACTTTTGCCAAAAATAAAGAATAACAAACATGATATTTTTTCACTAGTTTTACCTACTCCTGAACGGATTAATGCACGTAAATAATTCAGTCTATGTTATTGACGTTCCAAATGTAAATCTCATTATTCCCTAAAACCTTTCGGCCAGCTTATGGCCGGTTCTAGAGTAGCGACCGCGCGTGGGAAAACGCAGCGTTGGAAGGCCTTCCACAAGGCGGCCCGACGACCTGGTGAGAGCCGCGGGAACGCGGTGGATGCGAGACACACAGAATCGGTCGTGGTGGCGACGCTTGGGGGAGACCTATGTCCAACAATGGACGTCTTTCGGTTGAACTGATGATGATGATATTCCCTAGAGATCGCCCATACTACATTATCTGGCTAGGGATACAATGACTTGCTTTAAGTGACGGTTGTATGACATTTAATATTAGATTATGTGACTAGGGGATAAAGCAATGTCTTTAAGTCGCTGGCGGCAAGTTGAATTCCAAACGAAACGAAGGTTGCTGATTTTAATCCCGAACGTCAGTGAAGGATCTGTATAATTAACTCCCGAGCATTGCGAGGGAGTTAATAAAGAAACCTGAGTGAAGTGAGGAATTCAAGCCACCCAAGACAAATATTGCTTTATCCCCGTGTTGCAAACTCTACTTTTTACACCATCTGTGAGATAATTAAAAGAAAATTTGGTCGACCAAATCATTGTATTATAGAAATATAAGTATTATATTATTTACAAGTTCATCAAACAAACAAAATTCACTACTACAAGATTCTATAGTTTCGATCTTCTATAAAGCTCCCGTCAGTAAGCACGTTTTATTCTATTTTCTTTTTTTTTTGTTAGTGGCCAGTTTGAATTTCGAGTCAACTTGTTCGATGCACACGGTACATTTTAATTCACAATGTTGATGATTTTTGATATTCCAAATTCAAATCTCATTATTCCCTAGGGATCGGCCATACTGCATTATCTCCCTAGGGATAAAATGACTGGTTTAAGCCCTCGAGCGCTGATTGTACATACGTCTGTACAACTTGGATGTCCTTGAAAATGCTTAATTTTCGTGTTTTGTATAAAAGTTATTTGGCCGAAAATTTTGGTTTCTATACATATTCTTCTATATATATTATATTATTTGTTTTTACTAGAAAAATCCAAAAAAAGCTTTTTTAATGTTTTATTATTTTTTTGATGATTTACGTAAACACTGCAATTTTCCAGGTCAATGAACCCCTGGTGCAGTAAGGTTTGTATGACGTATAAAACGACATTATCGAGCAGGCGATGTAAAAAAGAGAATTATCGAGCAGTTGGTATAAAAAATCGATTTAAAGGTCAGTGGGGCTCTATCCGGGCGCAGCTGGGCGGCAGTACCAGTATGACCGGGACGTCTGAGTGGCGGCAGGAGGATGTGTGCATTTAATTCCGGCCAGAAGTTCCGGCCTGAAGCCTTAAAAATTCTGTACCAGGCAACTTATTGTAATATTATTTGTTAATTTTTGCAAAAAGAAATTATTGTAAATTTTTACCGATTACATAGTAACCAATCTGTGGTTGTGATTACATGAAATTATTGGAATTGTTACTTACAGGAAAACCATTCGGCAATATTTGTACGTATCACAACGCGCCTAATATGTAGACGCTTCACAGTTTGAACAATATTTACTTAAGTCAGACAGGTTATTATTGCCGCGAACGTATATAAGACACTACTCTAAGAAATTTCGGCACAATCTCGTCTGGTCTTAGTTTGTATAATTAAACAAAATGAAGGCTGTTTTGGTGAGTCAAATATTATTGTATTTTAGATTCTTTTACTGTGGCTATATTAGTTTCTAGTCATTCTAGTTATTACTTAAACAAAACTACAAATTATTTAAAAAAAGTTGTGTCCTGTTCCATGTCTTTTTTTAGGTGGGGGAGTCGTCAAATAACTTTTCCCGCTCTGGGTAGTGTGACAGGAAGTGCCAGACTTTACTGAATAAATCCATCTGTGTTCCTTCAGTTACCCTTTAAAGAAGTAGAAAGAAAGAAAGAAAGAAAATATTTTTAATTGGCGGTAAAGACGCAATATTGGGACTTAATTGCAGATATAAACATCCTCCTTCTTTACGTTCTAGGGTCCCGGTAACTCTTTTGAATAATTCCGCAGTTTTTTGTCGTGTTTTGAACATTTCATAATTAAGTTACTTACCTACATTAATAGGCATTGAAAAACATATTTTAATGGCTGTGTCTATTGTTAACGTCTTTAGACCCATTATTTACTTATGATTCAAGTGCATTTAATGATGGTGCGATAAACGGTTTATGAGTTTTTTTTTTACTTTTGGTAATACATCGTTTTTGCTCTTTTAACTTGTAACTTTTTGACTAGACCCAAAACTGTGCGGTAAATTAACATAATTATTGTCTTTTGTGACGCTAGCTGAAATTGATCTAAATTCTGCTTGATATAAATTAATTAAGATAATACGTGCGTTACTAGTATATTAAGAAAAAAAAAAACCCTTTAATTGTAACTTCAAATTCAACACTAGTCCATCATACGCTTCGTTTTCTCCGTCATAAAAAATCTAATATATCTGTTTTCACTTCAAAAGCAATCATCAAAGTGAGTTTTTGTAAACACAGCTAATAAATCTTCCAATTGTTATCTATACCTATCTTAGAGACAAAATTACTTTTACAAAGAAAGTATTTTCTATTCTTATGTAAACTGCTATAACCCATTGATAAGAAAGATAAAATAACAAATAAGATTGCGCAAACACATAAATCATACTATACTAGCGACACTTCCAGCTTTGCACGTCTGCAATTTAAAATACCCTGTGTATTTTCCAAAGTATTGTTTTCATATAAACCCTATACTGTAATAGGCTAGTTGCCGTAAAAAATGTAATTAGTCCGTCTCTTAGATTATTCAAAAATAAGGGACACTTATTTTTTTATTTGTAAATTAAAGTTAAAGCCCATTAAAGTTACGTGTAACGTCACACGGCGCCATGCTGCATTTTTTCGCACGGGGTGACGTCACACGTAACTTTAATGGGCTATCTTTGTTATTTTTTGTTTAATCGAAAAAAGAAAAAATACGTGTTCAATATTTTTTTATAATCTTAAATACGGACTAAATAAAATGTAACTATTTTGACCCTGGAAACCACCCTATTAGGAGTGTATGAAAAATCACCAGATCTACTTACGAGTATCATGATCTGTCTTCTTCTACTTCGCCTTCATCCCGATACGGAGCATCGGCTTTCCCAATCATTTTTTTTTTATATTGATAGGCACGCGTTTGACATCTATCTCACCTGATGGTAAGCGATGATGTGGTCGACGATGGAGCACGCTTGCCTAGAAGTAACCTATTCACTCTTGACTTAAGAGCCACCTCCTTATCATGCTCAACATTGTAATCTTGTTCTTTAGGTATTGCCAACGTGTAAGCATTACACGTTGGCAATACCTAAAGAACTGATTGAATTAAGTGACTTATCAACTGATTTCAAACTTGGCGGGATTGTTGAAAAAGTTACCTCGGCTATGGAATGCAAAGAGCAAGTGAAGGAACACAGGTGGAGTTTTAGACAATAAAAGTGTGACACTCCCTCTCAATCCACCTAGAGCCGAAGGTGATTTGATGATTATCTACCTCAAAAAAAGTAAGACGGAAAACAAAATTACGTTCTCTATCATTTTTCAATCTATACCCGCCTAGCATACCAAAAGCAATGGATAAACAAACTGATCATATTATGGTCAAGTAAAGCGTCTCATAAAATTATTTGAATAGATAAACAAACGGACGCTTAGAAAAAAACGAAGGCTACGTGTGTGATAAGTAAACATTTACATATGATTCAAATCTCGGAAACTGGTCTTATTCCGGAGTCCTTGACATCACAAATTCGTTGGGCATTTTTTGTACCTACCTGTTTATAAATATACATAATTTTATTAATATGTGCGTGTTTATTTATTACCTATCTTTTGTTTGGACTATTAGGAAACAAAGCAATAATTTTAATAGGTATCTTCTTCAGGTTTCTTAATATTAGCAATATAGTTTTTCCAGAAAGTATTGGTAGAGTACAAACCCACATTTTGCCTTGTATAAGTCCATGGCCTACTATAACATAGTATGTTAAGAACGCGTCTATTATATGTTTATACGACGCAGAATTAATTAAAGTCAAGACGGTACAGTTTATTTGTAAAACTATGGACATGGATGCTACGTCAGCATCGTCAACATTTCAGCCGAAAAACATCCATGGCTTGACATAGACCTCCCCAGGCTTAGTGTCATAAAGACCTATTTTGCGCATCTGATTCCTGAGATTCTCACCGAGTCATCGGTCCCCCTTTTAGAAGACCATGCAACTCTGCTTCTTTTAGTACGCGGACGCTGCTTTTAGCCTTCCGACTCCATCAATCATTTCATAAGCGAGTAAGATGCCCTGTGCCCAATGCCACTTAAGTTTGGTGATTCTCCATGTTATGTCGAGGACGTCCACGGCTACACATAGACTTCCCCAAGTGGCATAAAGACTGGTGCTGCGCGTCTCGCATGCATCAGATTCCCGTGACTCTCATTAGGTCATCGGTACCCCTTGTTAAAGGCCATCCAACGCTACGTCTTCTAGTACGCGGACGCTACTTTTAGCCTTTCGGCTCTTGATCATCTGTTATGCGAGTAAACTGTCTTGCCCAATGTCACTTAAATTTAGTGATTCTTAATGTTATGTAGGTCATGTTGGTTCTTTAGCGAATATCTTTATTTCTGATTCGATCAAGTAAGGGAAGCACACCCTAGCCCTTTCCATTGCCCTGTGAATGATTTTAAGCCTTATTCGCACCATCCAAATACATGCTAGATTCATTCTGTCTTCTGTTCGGAAAATTTATAATTTCATATCATCATGTAATATTCCTAATTCCTCCCGTTCTCAGTGGAGTGAGAGTTGACTCGGCATTTTTCTGGTCGTCATTGTTGATTCTAGCTCTCAAGAGTTACACTGGTAGGTAAGAGTGCGGACGGTTTGCCACAAAAAAGGAAATCCAAATAGATTATGGGTTAAGCCTGATGATAACAATAGCTATCTACCTTTGTATATCCGTAATACTTCATAAGTCCGTATTATATATCTGTCAATGTGTTTTGTAAATTCATAATAGTTCCATGCTTGTGGTGTGTGACAGTGAGTCAGTGCTACAATGAAGGTGTTTGTCGTGTTCCAGGTGATCCTCGCGCTGGCGCTGGTCGCCATGTCTGCTGCTCATCCACAAGGAGGTTTGCTAAACAATATCATTCATTATTATATTTACACTATGAATGGATTGTGTGAGGAGTGTTATGAAAGAAAAGGGAGTTAGTGATGGCATGATGGGTGAGAGGACGCATGGAAGAAGTGAAACGTGTTACGCCGACCCCCAAATAACACGGGGCAAGGACAGGAAAGTGATGATGATTATTTTTCACACTAATTTATAAAGGCGAAAGTTTGTATATTTGTGTATAAAGTGTGAGAGTGTGTTTGTGTGTTTATTGCTCTTCGATCAGATGGAATGGATTAGGATGAATTGTCACATGCATAGATCAGGTCCTGGGTTATCCCAGTAATACATTCCCTTGGAATATATTTCTACTTACACCCGGGCGAGGTCTATTGCAGAAGCTAGTAGACCATATGAATATAGTTAGCAGGAGGAGCTCGTTACTAAATAATAAACTACATTCTCGGGTCGATGTTCAAGGTCAAGCAACGCTTGCCGAGGTCGGTGCGTGGATGGCTGATCACATACATTATCACATTCCGAGACAACTCCGTGTCTCGTTAGCCGTTGATCAGGCTGTCATTTGTGTATCTTTAACAATCATTACGGGTTGTGCAGAAGGCAGAAAGTAAAATTCATTCCTCTCACTCTGAGTAGAGACCCACTCATGTCACTCTGAGTTATTTGGTTTGGGAGAGAATGTCAATTTTTTTTTTGACTAAACCCATCTGTGATACCTCAGTAGCATTCTACGACCGTGGTATTTTTTTTCGAAAAATGCCGAAAGCCCGGATGGAGGTCTCTCTCTGTGAGAGGGAATGGATTATAATCCACCACACCGCCCTAGTGCGGGTAGTTGGATGTCACATTATGTTTTCGATTTTTTGGTTCTAAAGTTATACCGGTTTTTTCTCGATGTTTTCAACTTTACAGTTTACTGTTTCATATGATCATATTTTCAGCCAATTCTATTATATTCTATAATAATATAAAGTCTAATTCTATTCCTTCCTAACCGTTATTCTTGTTGCAAATTTATAATATTATTTTCATCCACAAGACGATGAAAACGCTTCGCTTATGTCTGCTTATTATTGTTTACAGTGAGTGTAGTCGACAACAACAACCCTGGACAAGGTGAGTCTAGCAGATAGTATTCATAATACGAGTATTTAGTTTATTAAATTATATGTGGGGAAATCCTAAAATTTGTCAGCAATTAAGTGTTTTTTCGAATTTCTATCGACTTGACCCCACGTATGGTAGGTACTGAACTATATATTATAAACACAATAAACATGTGTATTTTTAATTCCATTTTTAAGGTTCCGTAGTCAACTAGGAACCCTTATAGTTTCGCCATGTCTGTCTGTCTGTCTGTCCGTCCTCGCTTAATCTCTGTGACCGTTAGCACTAGAAAGCTGAAATTTGGTACCAATATGTATATCAATCACGCCGACAAAGTGGTAAAATAAAAATTGGAAAACAATGTTTTATTAGGGTAGCCCCCCTATATGTAAAGTGGGAAGTGTTTTTTTTTTTTAATTTCAATCCTAACGTGTGATATATCGTTGGATAGGTATTTAAAAATGAATAGGGGTTTACTAAAATAATTTTTTGATAATGTCAATAATTTCGGAAATAATCGCTCCAAAAGTAAAAAACAATGTGTGTCCACCCTCTAACTTTTGAACCATAAGTTTAGAAAATATGAAAAAAATTTGAAAAATAGAACTTTATAAGGACTTTCTAGGAAAATCATTTTGAACTTGATGGAAAGAACAGTTTTTGTACAAAAAGACAAAAAGGTTCTACAAAATAATTTCTGGACTAAGTTTGTAGTATAATCGTATATGCAAGCATTTTTTTAAACTCATAAGTGGTTACACTTATTGTGATGGACGGGAAACTACGGAACCCTACACTGAGCATGGCCCGACACGCTCTTAGCCGGTTTTTTTATTTTTTAAATATTACCCTTGCTTTTATTCCACCTGGGTCGCCCATACACGACCAAATACTCTATCTCGTCAGCTCTTCTGTCACCTATGGGGATTGAAGAACTAAATGAGATGAAGTACCCAGTCGCAAACACATGACTTTGGCGAATTGGACGCCAACACACTCGTCGGAGCAATCCGACGCGGATACTTAAAGGGAATTTTACTAAAACTAATTTAACTAAAATGTCAGTTGGTTCTTAAACCTAATAACAAAATTAATACTGCTGTTGCTCAGGATCTATATGTTGCTAATTACCAGTTACCATTCGTTACAGTTAACTTCGTAGACAACAGCAATCCTAGTCAAGGTAAGCTGCAAGAAATAAATAATGGCAAACTAACATAAATTATAAAAAGCATTATACTAAAATTTATTTGGGTAACAAACCACGTAGAACAATCCGCTACTATAGCATGTTTAATTTTTATCACTTTGAAATGCACGAGTTTGATATCGTTTAGATAAAAAAGGGGAGAATTATGCATGCTGCAATATAGGCAAAGTACTTAAAGCACCATTAGTTTAGTTGCCCTAGTACGAAAAAATTAAACCAAGACCAACTAATTAAGTTAAAAACTAAGATACTGAATTCATTAATGTACAGAGACTGCTCACTACAGAATGGTCTTGGTAATTTCACAATCCAGAATGCTTAAGCAGGCATACTATTTTCGAGGTTACTTGAAGAGCACTTCTTACATAATACATTCATGTTCTCGAATACTTGTTCTTTTCTTATAATGGGTCATATTGTTTTAGTGCAAGTTGTCGACAACAATCCCCAGAACCCCTCACAAGGTGAGCATGAGCATGCTGCACTAGTAAATACAAAAGCTTTAAAAGTTCAATAGCTAACAATATTATTTTAAATTTACTTTTTGAAATTTAAAACCATTGCCTATCAACGCTCTACAACAATTCTTTATTGTCAGTCGTACCCTGCTTTGCTCATATTGTTAATGTATTGTTTCTAGTGAACTTTGTCAACAACAACCCCAATGACGGAACTTCCGGTGAGCAAAGTTCCTTACTATAAATTAATTTACCCATTAATTTAATTATTATAATCTGTATCGAAAAAAATCTGTCATCGCGAACTAACAATATATAAATATATGTGTATAATAGTTTAAATAATAATCTTCAGAGCCAAACGTTAAAATTAAATTTTGAAAATAATCTATCGAATACTGTGTGTAGGTCACACCGTGCTTACCATAAATTATAAATGTTTTTGTTTCTAGTGAACTTTGTCAACAACAACCCCAATGACGGAACTTCCGGTGAGCAAACTTCATAACTATAAAAATTAAACTACACATATTAATTATTCTGTATTGGAAAAGTTTCTGAAGTCTTCGAAACGGCATTATATATAATTTTACGAGCGCCAGGAGGGAGGTACGAATGAAGTGTACTGGCAACTCCATGGTTTTCAGTAAAATATACGAAATATATATAAGAAAGCCTCATTCACATTTAGAATTGTAAAGAACTTAGCAGATCCGTGGTGATTCCAAATTCTTTCGGGCTCGCTTGGCTCGCTCTTGCGTCTTCCTATATTAGTTCCCAAGCTTTTCTGCATCACACCACCACACCACCATGATTTTAGCTTTTTTGCTTTGGGATAAAAGGAAACCTATCGTATTCAAGAAGTGGTAAGGAAAATGCATCCCGGAAATTGTCCTGCTGGCGCTCATGTCTATTTTTATTGGCATTCTAATAATCCTTATAAACCACTTGTAATACAACAATCACACTTGTACACAACATACTCGTAATAATCTATATAGTCAATAGTTAGAATTAAATTTTGAAACAATCAATCGAATGCTTGAATGTTGTGTGTGGGTCATATCGTGCTTAGCTTACTACATTGCACATGTTTTGTTTCTAGTGAACTTTGTCAACAACAACAACCCCAATGACGGGACTTCGGGTGAGCAAACTTCATACCTATGACATAATAAAATATATACAAAAAAGAATGTAAAAATCAACCCAATATTTTCGTAACGATTTATATTTTAATTATAAATTAAACACCTATGCAGTTTAAGCTTTATGTCCAAACTCCGAAGGTCTACATCAGATATTTAACAGAAACAAGAATTAGAATAACCTTTCCTATTTTGCTTTTAATTGTTCATATATTGTTTCTAGTGAACTTTGTCAACAACAAACCCAACGACGGGACCGGTGGTGAGCAAACTTTATAACTATAATAGTTACTAATTTATTATTGTTTTATATTAAAAAATTAACGATTATCTTTTGCATTAACAAATGACAAGTTTTAAACAACAAATTAAATAAAGCTGAATTAAATAACTCTATGTGTAGAGTTAAATTTCGATATTAAAACTTAGAAAGTCTTCATCAGACATCAGACTGTTATTGAAAAAAAGAAGAAAAATCTAGTTCATACATCTAGTTACAAATGCATGCTATCAATTAATGCTATTTGTGGACATACAGAAGGCCGCATGTCAGTGGTATTCGGATAGCTCAATGTCAAAGCTGTACCACTGACGTGAGGTCGACTGTACCATGCTTTTCTTATTGTTTCTAGTGAACTTTGTCAACAACAACAACCCCAACGACGGGACTGGCGGTGAGCTAACTTTATAACTCAAATAAATTAAATAAAAAAAAAATGTTAAAAAGTAATGATGGTCTTTAGCATGAAACAAATTACAGACTTTAAACAAAAAATAAAGTAACACATCCATAGAGTTACATTTCGATATTTGAACTCAGAAGGTTTTTATAAGATCTTCAAAAACACTGAGGATAATCTTCGCTGTTTTCAACGAAAACCCAAGAAGTTAGGTATTAAATTAAAGAACCTAGTTCACACAGGGAATGCTCGCTCTCAAATGCTATTTGCCTCACATCAGTGGTAATAATGCCAGTAGGTATAAGCAGCCTTGTGAGAGGACTGCTTAACCTTTCGAATGTCTTAAGTTACACAGTCCGACATAAGGTAATTGTCTTTCTATTGTGTCTCTAATTACGACATTCAGAGAGTTAATGTCTAAGTGCTACCACTGACGTGAGGTCCACTGTATCATGCTTTGCTTTAAATTGTTCATGTATTGTTTCTAGTGAACTTTGTCAACAACAACCCCAGCGATGGATCTTACGGTGAGCTAACTACCTAAGGAACTAGTAAAAAAAGGCGCCCGAGGCGCGAGCTCAGTACACTGCGTTTTGGGCGCTCTATAAAATTTTATCAATATCTATTTAACGTTGTACATCAAGCCCTGCTGTCCAAGTCCTCTCATTTTCTTATTATCAATTTCCAAATTATTTCTTTTGCTTCAATAATAAACTTAAAAGACTGAGGCATGTTGAAGGTTCAGAAACAAAAATGTGGACATCTTGTTCAATGAGTGTCGGCACGCACCCTAAACGCGGCATACTGTGTGCGCGCCTCGGGCGCCGATTGTAATAAAATTAGTCCCTTGTTAAAATATAAGATCTAACCCTAATAGTGTTAAACACGAATATTTAAATGTTTCTAACTAATATATATATCAGTTGAAGTGCTCTAACTTACAAGTTGTACGTCGTGGTTTCAAACCCAACCAGGCATTTTACATTGAATAATTTATTTTAACCGACCATATAGTAAAAACAAAAATTTGAATATAATGTGGCATCCCTGCACCATTCCCTCTCCTAGAGAGGGGGCTTAGTTCCAGCAGTGGAAATATTATGCCTAAGCCTGAATATGCTCATACTTACATAATATATGATCAAGATTTTGTGCTACAGGTGTGTGATTGATTTTTGAGTGGTTCTGTTTCTGTGGGTGGCTATTTGTAACTTCTGTATGTTTATAAATTCTTTGTATAAAAAATTTGTATGCGTGAATGGATAAGTAAATGAATATTATTTTTATGGCAAGCGATAAACCACTTCCACATTATGTTATTGTGTGTACATAAATTGTTAAATAAATACTGGGTTATTTTTTGTAAAACACTAACAACCTCGTAGAACTGTAAAACTATACATTTTTTGCCCTATGATGAGTTCCCTGACGGTTCTTTTTTTTCCGTGGCACGCATACTACTTTAGATTATTAAAAAATAAACTGGCAAAAAAAATAAAAATGAAATGATAAAAAAAATATTGTCTTTCGTAAATTACTAAGTAAATTATTGTGGTTATAATTAACTGTTATAACCACAATAATTTACTTAGTAATTTAAATAAATAAAATAAAAAAGTATAGAACTTAAAAATGTGTAATGCGTTAAACGGAACTTCTGCCAATAGAGATTGACACTACTCGACGACACTCTAATCGACAAAATCGGAGCGGCCATCTTGTAATCGCATGTAACAGCAGAAAATTGAAAAAAAGTAATAGAAAAAACTCAAAAAACTATAACAGAGGACTGGAATAAATATATCCGGATCGACCGAATTAAGGACCAATAATAATTAATCATCGCGTTTAGTTGGAGAAGATTCCTATTCCGATATGGATATGAGTTCAAATCAAGAGTCAAGTTCTGACAGTGAATAATAAATAAATTATTATTTTAAGCAGACTGCATTTTATTTACCACTAGCCGTCCCCCGCGGTTTCGCCCGCGTTATTTGAGGTTTGTAGTTTTTGTAAAATTTCTTCAAAATCCGTAGACTAGTTCTTGCGTGAAGGAGTAAAAAACATCCACACACACATACAAACTTTCACATTTATCATCTATAAATCTAAAATCAGTAATCCGATTCCATTTTCTTTGCCAACTGATTCGTTATTGTAAAAAATCGATTAAATTTCGTTAGGTCACATCACTATAATTGTCAGACAAGAACTGTCAAGGAACTCATCATAGGACAAAAAAACTATAACATCATAAACAACAACTTTTGTTATATGGCTTTTTGCAAAATATAATTATTCATCTACCAAAAATAAACCTTCAAGATTTCGTTGTTCTCTCTAACACATTTCAACTCTGTATTTTGTTATACCTACATCTGTACGACGCGACGCAAGTGCATCAAGCACCTGCGCCGTGCGATGCCCGCTTCCCACCGTTATTGTACTATCACTTGCTTCGCATATTTTCATAATATTTAGAACGTTCAATTTATTTCTTTTTTATTTTTGTATGCAAATCTGATGAACTAAAATATGACAAATTTATATAAGTCATAGCACTAAAGTTGTAGTTTATGATGTTAGTAACATAGTTCTCAAAGGTGGCCAGTGTTTCACAAATAACCCTGTATATCGGTAGTATTACAAGTGTCTGAATCCTTTTTTCTCTTTTGTTTCAGCGCTCTTACCCAACCGTAAGTACTTACAAACTATTTTGCAATTATCTGACAAAATTTAAATTAAGATAAAAGTCATGAGTAGGGGGAAACCGGAATAGATCCCACACTTTATGAAACCACTTTATGTCTCTCTACAAGCGAAATATTTTATTTATAAAACTGACTCATAATTTGGTCTTACATATGAGTATCTAAAAATGTATGAAAAGCAAAAAACAAAATATTTGCGTGATTGGCTGCGGCACTGCGTGTCGCGGGTTCGATTCCTGCACGAAACAAATATTTGTTTAGTCTATAGAAAGTTGTTCCAGGCCTAGGTGTCTTGAGCATGTTAGGTTTTGTGGAATTGTTAGTGTGGGGCGAAGATTAAAAAATATCGTGTAACGAGTTCTTAACGTAAATTGCGTATCATAATTATGATATCAAGCAATAATACAATAAATTAAGTAAATTGCTTGATATCATAATTGTGATATCAAGCAATTGACATTAAGAAACCTCATGAGTATGTATTCTGAGTATATGAGTGTTATTTAAATATTTACAGCTGACCCAGCCTTCGGCAGACCCACTTACGAGAAACCCGGTAAGAACATTCATAGCCGCCTTCTTTATTGTCCCACTCATCGTACTGACTTTCTTCACTATTCCTTCTTTATTCAAGCTATTTCTTTGTGGAATGCGCTTCCCTAGGAGATCAGGATGGCAACAAACTGATTAACATTCAAAAGCAAAGATCACGAGTTAATCGTAAAAAGTTGCCAGTAGTATTATTATTAATTTTTACATTTGGACCAATTGTTTAACTATTTTAGTGCATGTTTGAGTATATTGTATATATTTATTCTATGGTTTATTAGTATTATTCTTGTATTCGCCTCTTTCTCTCTTTTATTGCTCCTACCACTACTTTTTCTCTGCATCACCCAAAGTTTGACTGGAAAAAAATGTCTAAGGCATTAAGACCGCCTCTGTACTAATTGTGTGCATTAAGTACTAAATAAATAAAAAAATATTTATTCATTCATCATTCATAGTATTTATAGAATAGATGTTCGTCACGAATATTCGCATTCGCAAATGTGAGATATTTAACATTAGTTACCTACATCACAAATTCATATCAGTTGTACTATCATTTTATATCCATTCAATCAATACTTTAGTACCTTTTTGTTTGTCAAAAACATTTGGCAAATATTCGCATGTTTCTTGTGAATACGAATGTGAATGTCAAAAAATGTGCGAATATCTCAATCTGCGAATGCAAATGCGGGTATTCGTTACATCGTTAATAATTTTTATTTTTAAACAGTTACTCATTATTTTTATCTTTCCCCAGACATTTCCCCGGTCTTTGCTCCCAATCGCCCCGGCAAAGTTTGTAAGTATGCAATCAGACGTGAATAATAATGAAAAACAGGCGGCCCTATGCCGTCAGACATTACACTTGAAAATTTATGCCACTACCTGGTGTCGCTGCCGAGAGAGATATTCCACTTGGAAAATATCTACACTAATATAGGTAAAGTTTGTTTTTTTGTTTGTAGGAGGTAGGTAATCTCTGGAAGTACTTACAGGTCCGATTGCTAAAATTTTTTCACCGATAAAAAGCTGCTTTATTCCTGAGTGACATAGGCTATATTTTAAGTACGCGGGCGAAGTTGCGAGAAAAAGCTTGTTACTTATACGTCCACATGACGTAGACCAGCATCCTTAGCTAAGTTAATAATCGGCAATCGTTAAAGCTAGTCGAAAACGCTCCGCCCAAGAGCGGGGTGTTGGGAGGTCCGTTTCTACACAGTAAGACAGTGGTCAGGAGTAGGGCTGTTCTAAACCTATTCCTGGTGTTGAAGCAATAAGCTATGGTCGGAAAGCTATTGTGGATAAAAGTGTGCAGCCGAGTCTGCATCTCGTGTCTCGACTTCGAGTCGAGTGGTTAGCCCATTGAAATATGGTCATTGATGATTTTCTCACTATAAAAAAAAATGACCTGATAAGAAGATAATTTGAATTTCGTGGAGTGTCCACATCTTCTTTCTTGGGGCACCTGAAGTTGATTTTCTTCGAAATAGTGTGTGTAAAGGGATTCTTTTAAATTTAATTTTTATTATTTTTCAGTCAACGACCCCAACTTGCGCGGTGGCAAATGAAGACTTTCACTGAAAGAACAGTACGAGTAACTTCAGTTACAAAACCAAATTTTTAGTAATAGGTATAGTAACGAATCATTTAATACAGTGGTGTGCTGTAGTTGAAACATTTTGATGTCAATTTATATTTTTTTTATCAATCTACAAAATTATTGCTGTTAAATAAACACTTACTTAATTTAAATTGTCTTTTATTATGATAAATGGAATCATCATATTTACCTTGAAGGTAGTGGTTATGGCATTGAGTAGGTGCCTGTAATAACTGCTAACTCTGATATAATTAAAAAACTATGAAATATATACACCGTTAAATTTTAATCGTTATAATCCCGTGGAGGGTCGATCCGGTACATGAAACACTATCGATTTGTAAAGATAAAATTATCGATTAATAAAGATTTTTTTTAAAGCTCGTATTAATTTACGCATGTACGAAATTATTTTTTTTAAGAAAACGTCAGCTCAGCGAGTTCAATTACCTGCAGGTAATAGTCGGCGTTGCGTACATACTACCTAAAGGTTATTGAACTCTTTCAGCTGACGTTTTCTTAAGAAATTAATTTTGTACATGCGTAAATTAATACGAGTTTTGAAAAAAAGGTACGTTATTTTTTAATTTTATCTCTACAAATCGATAGTGTTTCATGTACCAGATAGACCCTCCACGGGATTAAAACGATTCAAATTTAACGGTGTATACAAGGTGCAGTTTTAAAACTGCACAATATTTCAGGAGGTTGTAATAAAACTCATAAATAATCATGTAAAAAAACGATACCTGGTCAATAATCAGTAATAAATAAATAAAATAAAAATAAAATAAAATAAAAAAGCCTTTTATTCCATGCATCATCAACATCAAACATTAAATCACAACAGTATTTTTAATTAAAAAAATAATAAATAAATAATAATCGGAAAACTTATAAATATAGTTCGATTTCTTACGTTAGCAACTTTTATTTAGAATGAATCAATCATTTAACAATATTAATTATTTCTATCTATTTAAATGTATTAAACAATAACAAACGTTATTTATATATTATATTTATATTTTTTCTTTTTTACACAATATTTCAATTAAATTCTGTATAGGTGATTTCATTAATTATTTGGTCAAGTAATTAAGTAAATTATATTAAATTAAAATCAAATTCAATTAAGTAAAACCAAATTAAATTTAAAATCAAATAAAAAACAAAATAAATTAAAATCATAATAAATTAAAATCATATTAAATTAAAAACAAAATAAATTAAAATCATATTAAATTAAAATCAAACTAAATTAAAAACAAGTGTATTGAAATTAAATTCCAAATGAAAACCAAATTAAAATCAAATAAAATTAAAATTAATTCAAAATTAAATCAATATCAATCCGAATTACATTAAAAATTAAAGTCAATTTTTATTTTCTAGCATGGACCCCTCTCGGGTTAAGGCCTCCTCCAAGGTTTTCCATTTATCTCTGTTTTTAGCAGTCACTAACCAGTCTGAACCTGCTATTTTCTTTATATCGTCTTCCCATCTTGTATAAGGTCTCCCTACTCGACGTTTGCCTGGCGGGCCTTTCCATTTAGTGACATTTATGGTCCACCTATTGTCCACAAATCTGGCTAAATGGCCGGCCCATCTGAATTTCAGTGATTGGGCATAACATAACGCATCTATCGCTTTGGTATAATTTCTTATCTTGGAGTGTCGTACTTTATGTATTCTCTTGATATTCAGCATGCTGCGTTCCATACCTTTCTGACACGAACTAATTCTATTTTTAATTTTCCTCGTGAATTTCCACGTCTGGCAGCCGTACGTTAGAGAAGGCAGAATGCATGAGTCCATAGTTTTCTTCTTTAGCTTTAGAGGCATGTTACTTTTAAATACGTCCTTTAAGCTCCAGTATTTGTTCCACGCGCTTTTGATTCTACGTTCTATCTCTATGTCATTGCTGTTGTTTTCAAAATTTATTTGCTTACCCAGATAGGTATACTGGCCCACGTATTCTAGCGGCTTGTTCTCTATTTTAATACATTTCTTGATACTATTGGTCATGGCTTTTGTCTTTGATAGGTTCATTTCCAATCCTACTAGTTTACTCTTCTCGTGAAGTGTTTTTAACATATATTGCAAGCCACAGCTAGTTTCCGATAGCAAAACGATGTCATCTGCGAATCTTAGGTGACTTAGATATTTGCCATCAATATTTAGACCGCACCTTTTCCAGTCCAGCTTGCTCATTATTGATTCCAATACAGCTGTAAAAAGTTTTGGAGATAATGGGTCGCCTTGTCTAACTCCTCTCTTTATAGGAAAGCTATGGCCAGTTGTTTCCAATTTTACTTTGCTGGTGCTGTTGCTATATATGTTTCTTATCACATCTATGTATTTATTCTCTACTTTTTGAGCTACTAAGGTTTCCCAAATACTTGTGTGAGAAATTGTATCGAATGCTTTTTGGTAGTCGACAAAGGCGATGTAGAGCGGTCTCTGTCTTTCCTGATATTTTTCAATAACCAGTTCTAATGAGTGAATGTGATCTATTGTGGAGAAACCTTTGCGAAAGCCTGCTTGTTCTATGGGTTGCCATGTGTCTAGTGTTTCACTTATTCTCTTGTTAATGATCGAAGAGAATAATTTGTATAGTGAGGGCAAAAGGCTAATAGGTCTGTAGTTACCAATGTCAAGAGAGTCACCTTTTTTATAGAGTAAGACTATGTTTGATTCGGACCATTGCGTTGGTGTAGTCGCCGTTTTTAGGATGAGATTAAATAGGTGTACCAGGAATGTGACCAACGGAGCTCCGCCGTATTTTATAGCCTCGTTAGTGATTTTCTCTGGACCTGGGCTTTTATCTAATTTCAATCTCATCACAGCTTGAACAATTTCTGTATTGTCAATTGGTTGAACTTCGTACTTGTCGCTCCTCAGTGATGCCTCTTCATTATCCTGGTTTTTGATACTGGTAGAGAGCTGAACATCTGATTTGGCACTGTACAAATCTTGGTAGAAGTTTGTTGCAATATTTATGATGTCTTTGCGTTTGTACGATGTTTTCCCTAGCTGATTCAAACCTTCGATCCAGGTTCTGTGAGTTCTAAGTGACTTGTAGGCTTTCTTTATGCTCCCGTCTTGCGCAAGATGATTTTCTATGGTGGAAGTTCTGTGGTTTTGGTAATCAAGTTTGATATACCTGGTAGTTAGTTTATATAGAGCGCCAAGTTCGTTTTTTTGGGTACGGGATTTATTTTTGGTTTTTTGGAGTTCTTGCCTTCTCTTTATAAGCAATAGCGTTCTTTTTGATAAAACCTTATGTTTCATAGTGACTTTGCTAGTTGATTTTGCAGTTTCCAGACTATGTTTTATAGCGCATATTAATGAGTCATAACAACTTTGAACAGAGTCCGTTTTGGGCAAGTTTGACAGCTGGTGTTTTAGATTTTTTTGATATATAATTATTTCATCCTCGTTTTTTAGATTAGCTTGTTGATCATTTGCGTATGTCGCTCTACTTTTATGTGGCTTTGCAAGTATAATTGTGCTTCTTAGTAGTCTATGGTCTGATGGAAAGTTTAAATTCAAAGTCTCTATATTTTGAAACATTTTTGGCTGGTTAGTTGTTATATAGTCTATTTCGTTTTTATACTGTCCATTTGGAGATCGCCATGTCCATCTACGACTGAATTTTTTCTTGAAGTATGTATTAATAATGGCAAGTTTATTTTCAAAAGCAAAGTTCAACATTTTCTGTCCTCTTTCGTTTCTTTGTCCATAACCATATCTTTTTGTTATTAAATATTCGTCTTGTAGGGGTTGACCAATCTTTGCATTGAAATCTCCCATTATTATCAGGTTGATATGAGCGGACTCTATGGCTTTATCTATTGATTTATAAAATTCAAGTATCTCCTCATCATCCGCCGACTCTGTAGGCGCGTATACCTGTATCACGCTTATGCTGTAGCCTTGAATATTGAGATTCAATAATGCAACTCTTTCTGTAAAACCTGTGAAGCTTTCAACGTTTTGTTTTAGGCCTATATTTATGAGGAAACCAACGCCGTGTTTTCCTGGAGTTTCCCCCATATGACACAGAATGAAGTCTTCATATTCTTCTATTTTACTGCCAAGGCGTCTGACCTCTGATAAACCTATTATATCATATTTCACCCCCTTTAAGGCTTCTTGCAACTCAATCAGGCGCTCGCACGAGGATAGAGACCTGACATTATACGTTGCCACATAGAGCTTATTTGTGAGAGTAGTCTTTTGTTGTGTATTTGTAGGCGACGTAATATTCACATTCACAGTAATCGTAGCAGTCGTAGAACTCGTGGCCATCGCAGCATTCGTAGTCTTCGTAGCACTCGTGGTATTCCTAGTCTTCGTAGTGTTTATAGTAATCGTAGTATTCGTAAGGTTCATAGGTTTTGTTTGGTTCATAGGTTTTGTACGTCTATTCCTTGGAGGGTGGTGGTCGTAATCTTCCACGGTGACCAACCGGATTGGAAGATGTTTTGTATTATCTTTATCTTTGCTTGCTATTTCTGTTGTTTTGAGAGGGGGCCCTAATTGCTAATTGGTTTCATTTTTGTTCTCTAGTGATTTGTTAGATGAAGGATTATTACTTATTAAATAATTTAAAAGACCCGGTTTTACTATTCCTTCAGAGCGATTAGAAAACGGAGATGGCGGCGTATTCAAAGCGGTGGTTTTGTTTTTCTTATTCGCTTGTGTTCTAAGGGGTGGAAGACTTTGACTGGACTGCTTTTCTTGAGGGGAAGCGGAAAAGAACCTTTTTTTGCTATTTTCCGGTATAGGAACATTTTCTGGTTTATTTAAAATTAACAATTTGTCGTATTTAATAATTGCTCTATTTCCTTTCTCCCTTTCTGATTTTAGTTGCTCTTGAAGGTCTTTTCTTTTTTCCAAAATATGTTGAGGGTAATCTTCTTTTATATAGTAGTTAGTATCCTTAAGTAGTTTTTTCTGCTTGAAGATCTCGATTTTTTTCCCCAGAGTTGCTAATGTTAATATGATCGGACGTGGGTTTTCCGACTTTTTTCCGATTCGTCTAAGTTCTTGAATGTCGCCATATGATATTTTGACAGATAGATGTTTAGTTATAAAAGCGATAACGACGTTTTCTAAGTCGGAGTAGCAATGTTCGTGTTCATCAATGCCAAATATTACTACATTTCTTTTTCTCGCCTGTTTTTCCAATATGTCTAATCTATGTTCTTGTTTTTCTACTCTGTGTTTTAAGTCTTCATACTTTGCTTCCCATACGTTAAATTTAGCATCAATTATTTTATTTATATTTTCTGTAACATTTTCTGTAACTTTTGCTCCACTTTCCTTTATTGTGTATTTCTGTTCGTCTAGTTCTTTTTGAATTAATCGTAGAGTAGCCAAAACTTCCTCCATATTTAATTATATATATTGTTACAAGTAGTTTAGTAGGTAATCAATAGTGATTGATGCTAATGTCTTCATACATGTATCGCCCTCTGTTGGTGAATGGATTAGCTGTAATGATTTTTCTGTTCTGGTAGTTTAAATTTTCGACGCTAGATGGCGGTGTTAGTTCTTTGCGAAGTAGCAATGATTCCCGATATTGGGATATGTTACGTTCTAGTTATGCTCTTGATGTGACAGAAATACAATCAGAACCAACCTGTATGGTGCTTCTTAACACTAGAATTTATTCATTACAGATCCATCTTGATTATCCCTTCGATACTAGATGGCGCTGCTTGTTCTTTCACAAGCGCAGTGACGACGGTTTTTTGAGATATTTTTTCTTTATAGGTTATGTTTTTGATAAAATACAGAAAACATTCAGAATTGACCTGTATGGTGTTCCTTTATGCTGGAAAAGACGTCGTAACTCTTGGATTTGATGTTTCTTCCGTCAGCTTTGCGTATAAATCCACGGTTTTATGAGAACTGTCTTTGGTTGGTGAGAACTGTTTGGAGTTGATTTTGCACTTTATAACGTTTATTTTCACAGCACTTTCACTAGTCCATGTATATTGAGTCAATCACTAAGCTTTGAATAATGTTCTATGGATAAATTCACTTTAATTGATTTTTTATCTCAATAAAACTTGGGAGACGATGTAAACAGTGGCACAGAGGCGCCCTCTCTCCTCTCTCTAATCAGTAATACTTGTTATTTAATTTTTTAATTACACTAAACTAAATCGATTGATCGATGGCCGCGGGGGCGTGGCTAGGGTGTGGCGTGCGGGATGATGATTGGATGATACATTATTTATGAAACTATCGTTGCGAGTTAGTGTGTGTGAAAACGCCCTTTATTGTTCCGTGTTTGTGTGTGTGAAAAAAAGAGCGGTTACAAAAAAAAAAAAAAATTACCTACTTATTTTATTATTGATTCGGGTCGAGAATCACTAACATAATTACCTCCTGAAATATTTTGCAGCTTCAAAACGACACCTTGTGTAGGAGTCGCGACCGAAGTGGTATGGACTGCTATGCTATTAAATTAAATACTTTAAATAACTTTAAAGATTTATTTATAAAACGGTATTTATGCTAAGTTACGCTAAATGATATGATATGCTAATGAGTACGAAAGCACCCGGTTTGCTGTCCGAATATGTACTGATGCCACACTGCACTTAGCGCGGCGTAATTGTGTAGCTAGATCAGCAAAACGTGTTCGATCGTAATGATTGTATCGAACATGCTCCCGAGGGGAAGAAATGAGATAAACTTATACAAAGCTAGTACGTTACGTGAGTGTGGGCTTATATGCTAAAGAAGGTTAGAACAATGCTGACTGATGATTTACAAGGTGAATAAAACAATCTATAGCTAAATGCTCAAACGGCTGAGTCATCGATGAAAAATACTGATTGTCTTTTGGCAATAGGCGAGGTTGACATGTCTCGCCTTTTCGAACGTAAACTAGACCACCGTTTTGAAAAACGAGATACGCGCGCACTATCACTGACACTCGGCCCCATCTCGGATGGAGGCAGGTTTCGCGCACTGACACTGGAGCCCTTTTGTGGCTCGGATTGGTTTATACACACACTCACACTGGCTGGCACGCTCTCGGTCCGTCCCTGGATGGGCGAACCTCCGGCACGCTGACACCTTCTCCTCAGTAACCAAATTATGATTACTGCGACGGCTGCTGCTAGTAGTCCATACAACACAGTGTATTGATGTATATCATGTGTCGTTAGGGGCTCGGGCTGCTGAGCTGATTCCTTCATGGACTTGATTTGTTCATGGAGATATTTTAGGGAGTTGTTTATCATCATGGTTTCGTTGTCGGCTTCATAATCCTTAAAATGTTGGATCGGTAGTGTGAGATTGCTGATAAAATGATTTATTGGAGTTAATTTTGTGTCGAGAACATTTGGCTTAAGTTTGAGCGTATTTTCAAATTGCTGATAAGCGTAAAGCGTTACATCATGACCCTTTACAATACACTGCTGAGAAAGCTGAATGAGTCCGGCCTTGCTGACTCGGTGAACTTGTAGGCCGTCGTCACATATGATTCGCAAAGAGTAAGAGTCACAACAGAAATACAAGTAGGTAGAAAAGTCGTGTAGTGGAATCCACTTGTTTTCACAGTTACATTTTTTCATTCTGCAAATGGCTGGTTTCTCCTTTTCACAGAATTTTTCATCAGGACCTAAGCTCCTGATGGGTCCCTGCAGATGGCAGAGATAGGTTTCTGCTTGATATTGACAGTTTTGAAGATCTCTGATGCTCGCTGTCAAATATGCATCTCTTCTTAGGTTGATCGCTACATATTCTGATATTGGTTTAATGGTGATCATGCCTTTATTAATTTGAACTGGAACTGGTATCAAATTGTAAAGCTGGAACGTGTCTCTGCTGATTAAGGGTAGGGTAATTTCAAATATGAAATATTCCTCCATCACCCTGGCTCTGACTTTCAACAATTTGTAGATCTTGTACAAGTTGAATTGAATGTCATCTACAGGTAATGCTAGCTCTTTAGATATTTGGCCAGATACAATTTGTAACTCTCCACGAAGCTGCTGTGGTGTCAAGAGATGTAGGTTGATCTGACCGTGATAGACTTCAGTCATTGTGTCAAGAAAGGCCTCTTGAATTCGCTTTAAGTTTTGTATCATATTGATAGTTGCTAATGCTGCTAATGTGAAATCTTGGTTAGTAGATATTACGTCGATTTCTTTCTGTAATGTGTTGGTGGCGCTGTCTAAATAATTCAGGTGCTTATTGATCATCTTATGCTGTTTGGAAATTGTCTCCTCTGTTCTCTTTAATATATTATATTCCGCTTCAATGACCGATGTCTGATTCCTATAAAGCTGATTCAGGTGGTTTATATTGCTACGTATTAGGTCAATGTCATTCTTATATTTTTCTGCGAATTCTTGATCGAGTACTCCAAACAATGAATTTGCAATGGAACCGACAGCGTGGATCAGTCCGCGTCGAGTTCGCAAGTGCGCTCCAAAATGCTGATTAAGTAACAGCTGATTGTAATATTGTAGTTCATTGTACTCGTGCTGTACTTGCAAAATGATGACTCGACAATGACTCTGTGCTTGAATCTTTTCGCATGTTTGCTCAAGATATTTTGTAAACTGTGTTATCGCTTTATCTCCTTGCCAATAGGGAGACATATTATAATACGTGACAATTTTCCATTCATCACGAATAAGATGCATTTGTCCCAGTGGATCAAAATACATTGTTTGATTGCTGTCGAACGCTGTTAGTTTATAAGACGCTTCAGAGGATATTAGAAGACTCATAAAAAATAATAGTGCTAGTGCTATGCTGTAGATTTTAGGACAACTGTTATCCCGCTTCCTTGTTTCCACCTTTCTTTCCTGGCTTTGCTGTTTTACTGCTCCGATTTTTTCCTGCACACTTGCTTTTTTGTCCGTTATAGGCAAAATGGATAGCTTTATAATTGGTCGTTTTATATAACCATTTTTTGTTTTTAAAGTCACTACCCTGACAACCCCATCCTTTCCTGGGTGGACCTCCACCACCCGACCAACAGGCCATTTTCCTGCAGGCATGTTGTCATCATGAATAGTAACCATATCCCCTATCTCGACATTCTTTTGTTCTTTAAACCATTTGCTGCGCAGCGATAGTTGACTAAGATATTCTGTTTTCCATCTTTTCCATATGTCTTGGAATGTTTTGTTTACTAGATACCATCTTGTCCTCGCATCTTGTGCTGTTTCTATGACAGTAAGACCTGCACGGCTAGTTAGAAAATGTGCTGGCGTGAGGAAATCAATATCCTCGATGTCTTCCGATATTGGGCATAGTGGTCTTGAGTTAAGACTTGCTTCGATTTGAGACAAAATTGTAGAATATTCTTCGAATGTCAAGGCTTGGTCTCCTATTACTCTTTTCAGATGCTGCTTAAGGCTTCTAATTGATCGCTCCCAGATCCCTCCAGCACTCGGCCAAGAAGGACAATTCCAGTGCCATTCTATGCTCAATTCTGCTATTTCTTTATAGAAGCTATCGCTAAAAATTCGCTCAAAATGTTGCTGCTCTTCTTGAAGGATCTTATTGGCACCTACAAAGTTAGTTCCATTATCAGAATATATATGCTTCGGAGCTCCTCGCCGTGCTGCCATACGACGTAATGCTGATATGAATGCTAAACTGCTAAGGTCGGAAACTAACTCAATGTGTACTGCTTTCGTGACCATGCAAATAAACAAGGCGATGTATCCCTTAGATGTTTTGATACCTCTACCTTTGTTTGATTTTACCCTAATGAATCCTGTGTAGTCTATTCCAGTGTGATAAAATGGAGGCGCTGGGTTAGTTCTAAAATCAGGTAGGTGTCCCATTATTTGCTGTAGTCTTTTGGGCTCTTGTTTTTTGCAAGTCACGCAATTACGAAGTTGTTTCTTGGTAGCTCTATTTCCCTTAATTATCCAATATTGTTGTCTCAATAAAGACAAAGATAGTCGAGCTCCTCCATGAAAGGTAGTTTCATGTGCTTGCTGGATAAGAAGCTCCGTCAGTCGTCCGCTATAAGGGATGATTATGGGATATTTCATGTCATTGCTAATATTTGCATTTTTAAGACGTCCTCCGACTCTTAAAATGCCGCTATTGTCTAAAAATGGGTTGAGATTTATTAGCTTGCTAACAGAACTGAGTCGGTTACGCAATAAATTGTCGATATCCGATGCAAATTCCTTGCGCTGTATGTATTTAATTATAACTAATTTTGCTTTCCTTAGTTCTTGTAACGTGAGATATGACGGCCTTTGTTTACTTGTCGGTGCAAGTGCCCGTAATAACCACGCTATTATGCGATTTAATTTTATGAATGAACTATAGCGATTTAATAAATCTTCGATAAGGCTATTTTCAGAGTTGTTATTTTGCCTTGTATCCAGCTAAGGGTGACGTTTGAGTCACACCAAGCGATGATTTCATGCTCTATGTTAGCTATGCTAGTGATGATTTTTTCCAATAATCTGGTTAACAGCTCCGCTCCACATAGTTCCAATCTCGGTAACGAAACTGTCTTGCTGTTTGGCACTAATCTAGTTTTTGCTGCTACTAGTACCACGGATACCTTTTCTTCTGTTACTATTCTGGCATATACAACACACGCGTATGCTTTCGGCGATGCATCACAAAAGCCATGCAACTGGACAATGTCGCCGCGCTTGCTTTGTAACCAACGAGGTATTTTAAACCGACTGATACACTCTATGTCTTCATTTATTTTTACCCACTCGTTCTTGATTTCTGCTGAGACTTCATCACTCCACTGAATTTCATCAAGCCAAACCTTTTGAAATAGTAATTTGAATTTGGTCGTCAACGGTGCTAGCCAACCTAAGGGATCAAATAACCTTGATATTTCTGACAGGAGTTTTCTCTTCGTAAGCTTTGTTGTATCTGCTGTTGCTGAGTTATATTGGAAGGAAAATTCATCCGTTGTTGGGTCCCATCTTAAACCTAATGTTTTTGCTGTTTCCTCAGTTTTGAAAATGAATGATGTCGCTTGAGTATTTTGGTGTGATAAATTTATATCTTCCATTAATCTCTTGTCGTTTGCTGACCATTTTCTAAGTAAAAATCCTCCGCTGCTTAGGCACAAATTTAGCTCTGCTACGATGCTTTTTCCTTCGTCGATAGAGTTTGACCCCGATACTAAATCGTCCATATAAAAATCTTCCCGTATTATTTTTGCTGCGGTGGGAAAGTTATGCTGCTCATCTGATGCTAGTTGGCGAAGGGTCATCATCGCCAAGAAAGGTGCTGATTTAGTGCCATAGGTAACCGTAGTTAGCTGGTATGCTTTAATTGGTAGCTTGGGATTCGCTCGCCATAGGATTTGCTGTAATTTTTGATCTGATTCGTGAATAACAATTTGCCGAAACATTTTTTCAATGTCAGCTGTGAATACATATCGATATTGCCTCCACTTCAGTAACAGTGCCTGGAGGTCTCGCTGCAAGTTAGGACCTCGATACATGACATCGTTAAGACTAAATCCTGATGAGGTCTTTGCGGACGCATTAAATACGACACGTAACTTCGTAGTTGATGAGTCTGCTCGCTGAACACCATGATGAGGCAAGTAGCATTCCATTTGATTGCTGCTAGAAGTCGCTAATTTCATATGCCCCAACTCTTCATACTCCTTTAAAAATTGCTTATATTGCTGAGCAAAATACTCTTGCTTGTTTAATTTTTTCTCTAGATTTCTATATTGCGCTAGGGCTATCTCCTTTGAAGATCCTAGTTTTTCCCCTGCTTGCTGCTTCATCGGTAACCTTACTTCATAACGGCCGCCTTCCAGACGTTTAGTCGTTGATAGGTAGTACTCGACACATTGTTCTTCTTCTGCTGATATTTTATTTTGCTCATAAATATCCTCAATTTGCCAAAATTGATGAATATCTGCTGTATTGTTTAGGATGACATTACATTGAAAATGTGGTTTTACGCTGCCACATAGTATCCATCCTAGCTGGCTTTGCTGAGCTAAAGCTGATGATGAATCAGAGTTTCTTATCAAGCCGTCTAACATGATAAGAGCATAAGCGTCCGCTCCTAGCAACAAGTCCACGGGACGGCTTATGTAAAACTCCGGATCTGCTAAATTAATATGTTCCAAATGCGACCACGAAGGCCTTTCGAATGATCGATTTGGTAGGTTCTTGATAAGATTTTTCATGATCAGAACATCAGTATGAAATTCAAAGTTGTCATACATCGATTGACATGTAATGCTGAGTTTGCCCTTACAGTTAGCATCCTTTTCTCCGATTCCAAAAATGACTCCATCAAATTGCTGTCGTTTCAAACCTAACTGTTGAGCTGCTTTCTCGCTAATTAATGATATCTGTGAGCCCTGATCAATAAGTGCTCTCAGTACAAGCTGCGTACTGTCTGCTGACTTAACCTTCACTAGTGCTGTGGCTAGGAGAATCTCAGTATGATCTTGCTGAGATGCGTGAACATTGTTTGCTTGAGATATATTTTCCTCTTTTTTCATGTAGTTTGGTTTTTGCTTCATTGGACCGGACGTTGAACTAGGTTTTTGCTGCGTAAAGCATTCATGCAATATAGTATGGTGATTTTCCGAACACTTGCGACATCGTTTTGTCGAATGGCATTTATTGCCGTTATGGTTAAAAATGCAATTAATACAAATATTATTTTGCTTTAAGGTTTTAGGTTTCATCTCATTCGACAATTCAATAAACTTTTCGCAATTGTATAAATTATGCTCAGCAAAACAAAGAGGGCATTTAACTCCCGACACGTGCATGGCTTTCGTAATGGATTGGTTTGCTTTATAATTATTATACTTTCGATTATTTGTAGATGAATTTGAAGGCCCGGCTTGCTGATGAGATGTCTGTGATTTCGGTATGACATCTTGACGTCGACGAGCTGATTCTAGGCTAGTGAACTTATTTTCTAAGAAATCTAAGAAGTCTTGAAGCACTGGTAGCTCCCTAGCGTTCTTTAACGACTCTATGTATTCGGAATAAGACTCACTATCCAATTTGTTTGATAAAATATGTACGAGTAGAGGGTCCCACGTACTAATATTCACACCTAGGTTTTTGATAGCGTGTAGACTCTCTAATGTGACGTCATGTAATTTTTTAATGGCTGTGGGAAGATTCAGGAACACATTGACGTGGGATGTAAAGATGAGCTTCTTGTTGTCAAATCGATGGTTTAGAATCTCCCAACAGACAATATAATTGTCGGAGCTGATAGGTAAGTGCTGGATCAAACGCTCGGCTTCACCTTTTACCTTGCCTTTCAGAAATTGCATTTTCTGAGCGTTTGACAGTGCTGTGTTCTTGTGGATAGCTTCGCTGAATAGATCTTTGAACGACACCCACTGCTGATAATTGCCCGTGAAGACAGGAATCTCCATTTGTGGCGTTGATTTTTCACGATAGGATGTTGACCACATTTTGGAATTGATAGATTTCTTCATCCTGTTGAAGGTTCGCTCGTGGCTGTTGAATAGGAACTCATACTCGATCGGTATCTCCTCTCCTGACTCGCTAATGATTTCCCAATGAAGGTTATCAATGGTGCTCCAACGGTTCTGCAGGGTTCGAAGAGCATCTTCAAACTCCCAATTATCGACAATTGTCTCGACATCAATATTGTCGACAGCTCTTACAAATGCCTTAAAATTGACCGACTGCTTATGAAGTATATCATCAAGCTTGCTGTTGGTTCCTCTCGACTCAAACTTCGGAGGCGCTGCTGCTGTTGTATTCCGCTCCGGTTGACTCATTGAAGTTCCAGCCACCTCTTGCTGTGCTAGTTCAGGGTATGCTGAATGCTGACCCCGTTGAATCAACTCATTTTGACGTTGGATGATAAGTTTCTCGGCTGTCATGTAAATTTCTTCCGTACGCTTGAACTCCGAATTGACAAAATATTTATGATTGGTCTTTTCGAAAGGAAGAATTTTTTCATGATTTACTTGGAATTCCTCCCAGTACTTCTCAAGTAACTCGATCTTACGCTTACAATAGTCAAAAGTTTTACGCTCAACGCTATCCTTTTTAAAATTCGTGAGTAGCTTCCCCAAGCTCTCCGAAATCTCGGCTTGATTGAAGTACAAAGTCTCCATCTCGCTGCTGCTGCTAATATAAGTAAAACTGAACGATCTTACTTGAGAAAGTCCTAGTTGCTGCTAGCCCGACGAGGGTTGCTCCCCAAGTCAGTGATTCGCTGGCGCTGCTGCTGTGAGCAGGACACTTCTGCTGAATGCGTACTCCACCAAGTACTGCTTTTGCTGCCTTGTGAGCTATTAACTCACACGGTAAGTTGTAACGAGCACCTTAACTCACTACACTGCTGCTAAAGTCGTTACCACTACAGTCACTGCTAAGCTAGTAAATACTGCAACCAACAGTTCACAGGTTCAGTACAAGTTCACTTCACTGCCGTTAGTCCCGAAAAACTATAAAACCGACCGCGAAATGATCCGGCTCGAAGGACCAAAATGTAGGAGTCGCGACCGAAGTGGTATGGACTGCTATGCTATTAAATTAAATACTTTAAATAACTTTAAAGATTTATTTATAAAACGGTATTTATGCTAAGTTACGCTAAATGATATGATATGCTAATGAGTACGAAAGCACCCGGTTTGCTGTCCGAATATGTACTGATGCCACACTGCACTTAGCGCGGCGTAATTGTGTAGCTAGATCAGCAAAACGTGTTCGATCGTAATGATTGTATCGAACACCTTGTATACATAAAAAAAACTTACTCAACTATTTATACTAAAACCTAACTATGTACATAATGATAAATTTAATACCAAATTAGGCCGTATGTAGAAAGAAAGCTGGCAGCTTGGGCCGATCGACCAGCGCTTAGGGGAACCGGCCGGCGCGGGTAATCTGCGCTGGTAATAGGCGCCAAATTTCTATACAATGCACAAAACCAGTATACGATAAACGCGACGACAGGTTCCGATAAGCTTCGACACGCGCAGGTCAGCCCTGGCACCGCCATTTATTCATTTATTTTACAATGTACGTAGAGCATGCATACTGTTTTGTCATTATACCTACATAGGTAAATGTAAACTGGATAGTGACATGTTGATTTCGTTAGTATTTAGTAAACTACCCGTGTGGGACAAAACAGGTAAAAGGTATTGCAATAGAGATCCCAGCTTCAACCTGCCTGCTTTATGTAGCTGTTACTTGAGTGGACCAGCGCCGATAAGCGCCGGTAGATCGGCGTAAGCTGCCAGCTTTCTTTCTGTATACGGTCTTACAAAGTACACTCAGGCGTTAAAGTACTTCTCCACATCGCTGTCATCTGGAAATGTGTCCAGAAGATTGGCAGTATTGCCACATTGAATGGCAATCTTATTCCCTGAAACATTGTTCTAAGAACAGTAATGCGTAGACGAGCGTGCTCATACTGATGACTATCAACAACTTCCAGCCAAGTCTGTCACTCTGATCCGACGGTTCTCGCGTTCCTTTGCGCCAACTTGTGGATTCCAACAACTATAACTTTGAGAGCATCAGACATAATTTAAGGAAGAACTACGCTGTGCACACTTATGACACGTACGCCAATCTGGGCGCGTCGATCTCCATACATTTTATATAGAAACTAGACTTGTAGAGCAACACTAGATCTACGCCACGCGACGCCACGCAACTTAGTTCTACGTACAAATCAGGCGTGGTCTACGTGTGCGTCACTCTAATGTAGTTCTAGCTTTAATTTCTCCGCTAACAAAACGAAATCTGTAGCACAAAATAGGTACAGAAGACAATCTCATGTATGTACTTCACTTTTTATACCTACGCTCGGTGGACGCACACTAATGAGTGTTTGAGGCGGAACTGTTCGACGAGCGGGCCGAGGCGCTTCGAGATATCGTGTTCGTGAGCAGTGTCTATGTGTGCGTTGCTCGAGCGCGCTTTATATGTAGATTGACTTCTGCACGTATATATTTTGTGTCAGTAGTCGAACATATTATATGAGTTTTATGATTTTTATTTCTTTATCACTGTTTTAATAGGCTAGTTGCCGTAAAAAAATTAATTAGTCCGTCTTTTAGATTATTCAGAAATAAGGTACACGATTTTTTTTATTTGTAAATTAAATTAAAATGACAAAGATGGCTACATCTTTGTCATTTTAATTTAATTTACTAAAACTAAATAAACATTCAAAAAACTAATTAAACATTCAAGTTACGTGTAACGTCACGCGCCGTGCTGCACTTTTTCGCACGGGGTGACATCAGACGTAACTTTAATGGGCTATATCATATATATATATAGAAAGGTAATTTTCAACTTCTTTTTAGGGTTCCGTACCTCAAAAGGAAAAAACGGAACCCTTATAGGATCACTTTGTTGTCCGTCCGTCCATCCGTCTGTCTTACACACTACACGAAGACACTTTATCTCGAGAACGCGTGGAGGTACTTATCAAGTTGAAATTAAAACCATATACTCAGGGCCTCAAGTCTGCTATTACAATAGTGTCAGAATAGTCTATCATTGATGTCATAATTGTCGATTTTCACAAGTTTGGTAATCTACTAACATAATGGCGTCATTATGACTTTCCAATGGTCAACCACTGACACTCCATTGAAAGAAGTGGCTTAGAATGGTAATCTCGTACATATTGACAAATGAATATTTCACGTTTGCGGTTATCTGATAAAACTTTGACAGTTTATTTGATCAGTGTTTTACCATTAGAACGTTATTGTGCAGTTATTGGTTTTAATATGCTCGAAATTATCATTTTACCACAGTTCTATTACAAGACCATTGACCGATCAATGATCGATCATTATGAATTAGCAGATTACAAACTTTTAGCAAAATGACAATGGGATCGTGTAGGAATGACGAATTTATAAAAATAGCAGACTTGGGGCCCAGGTCTGCAGTTTATTGAAGCTGTGATAAACCAAATCTCTAAGTTAAAACTAAAACAACTTCCAGCAATAGCCATCTAAAAGCGATCTTTTGTAACCAAACCTCAAAAAACTCAAACTTGCTGGCGTATTCGACGGAGCTTTATAGGTCAGTGTCTATACACACTATGCTGAAGGTACGCGACCGAAGTGCAGCATGATTACGCCTGCAATGCTATTTGAATTACTGACGACACATTATGCCGAAATTACGTTGCGTTATTGCGTTCAGCCGAACTTCGGTCCGGTGCAAGTTGGGCGACAATGTATTCTGTAGAGCACACATTATACGTGACCGAAGTTCGGTTCAATTGAGATCAGGGGCGGGCAGGAGTAGGTGGTGGGCATGCCCACGCCCCACATGTCCAAAACCCTAACAGGATCACTTGGTTTTGCGTCTGTCTGTCCGGATGTTTATATAACACTAGCTTTTGCCCGTGGCTTCGCCCGCGTATATAAAATATGGCCTATGTCACTCAGGAATAAAGCAGCTTTCTATCGGTAGTACAATATAGAATATTATTAATTCTAACGAGTTTAACTGTACAAATTAAAGAAAAACAATAAAAAGTTAAAAGTATGTTTTAATGATAGATATTACATAATTAATCAGATTGAAAGGAAAAATCATGTGTAAATTACTCAAAAAGCTGAAATATCAAAAATTTCAACTGTGATATGTATCGTTATGTTTCTAAAAGAAGAGAAGTTTGAAATTATATATAATTATGTCCGTTCAGTGTAGGAGCTCACTTGCCGCCGCGTGCGTAGGGGTTGTCGTCTGAAAAAAAAAAAAAGAATTACTACAAGTAGCAAGTACTACAAAACGATCACTTCGCGATATACACGATCGTCACTTTAAGGCTCCAGATCCCGAGCAGTGCTTTTTTGAAGCCTACTCTTCGGTAACAGCTGGCAGGTTTGAAAAAATTATATGTTTACTATAGAAGGGAATAAAAAAGTGCTCGATTTACGAAAAATATGGCACAAAGCGTCCCGGGGACGCTTTTTTCACAATGATACTAATATTTTTCGTTCATTATTATTATTTACTACCTATTTTGAAAATTATTTTACACTTTTTAGTTCGATATGCTATGAAAGCGTGTTTTTTTTTTTGTTTTCTTAAACTATATTTTTATTTTTCACTATAAAAAAAACGGATTATTGTATTGTCATCAGTCTTTGATGGGTGTGCAAAGTTTGAAGAAAATCTGATCGCCCAAAGTAGGTAAAAATCAAGCTCAAAGGCGTTGGTTACAAACATACAGGTGAAGCTAATATATAATAATAAATAAAAAACAAAAAGCGTGTTAAAAGTCGGTTGTTGGCAACGCAAATTTTAGTTGTCATTCACTTGTTTCTTGAGATGATTATAGTTCTACAACAGATCTTGATCGTAATATGGTGTGATCGGCGGCGGAGACCTATCGCGCCGGGCCTTGGTCGAGGCCATGGTCCGGAGCGAGGAGGAGTGGCAGGCGGTCGCCGACTTCTGCGAAGCAGTAATGCTCGCTAAGGAGGAGGCCGACCGCATCAGGCAACGGCGCTCTCGCCGCCGCCGCCGGGATTCCGATCCCGATTTCCAGCCACCGTAGGCGCGGGCTTGCGGACAGTGAGCAATGGGTAGCTCGCTGTCCGGCCGTCCGGTAACCGTCCGGACCAAGCCCAAGTCGTCGACGGCGCGCGCTGTTCCCGCGCGCCTCAAGGAGTTGTCAGCAACAGCAGGGGCCCAGCCGGGTCGAAGCCTACTGGGGCCAGGGTAATCCGAAAGGGCGCTCGAGCCCCGGTATGAAGGCTTGAAGGAACGGGATGGGTTTTTTAATCAGTAAGAGTCTGACACTATCTCCCGCTCCGCCCAAGAGCGGGAGTTGTCATAAGATGATTTTTCCCATCGAAAAAAAAAAAAAAAAAAAATCGTAATATGGTTAGTAATGATTAATCAATAAGTGGAGTAGAATATTTAGAATCAGATTTCTCTTACGATTCCAGATTTATTATAAAACTTTAAACCTATTTACTTATGACATAATATCTTTGCAAATGTATCCTACTTTTGTAAAATTAAGAATATCATTAACGAGACTGAAGTAGGTATTATTCTAAACGAAAATCTTTTGCACTTTTTATTGTTAAAAAGTCGCCTAATAATATTTAATCATTTAAAAAGTTATATGCGATACTTTTTATAAGGTTCTTCCTTGATTTATTGAACCAATGTTTACTATATCTGATTTCATTTTATCGTAATAATTACTCAAGTCGTTTGACTTTTTAGACACACTATATGCACCTTTTTAATTAATAAATACTAGTTTTTGCCAGCGGCTTAGCCCGCGTGAAAATAGAAAATATAGGCCTGTGTTACTCAGTGTTAAAAAGCTTTTTACATGTGAAAGAATCTGGAAAATCGGTCCAGTAGTTTTTGAGTTAAATTGTAACATATAAGCTAACAAAAAATAAAACCTTTCCTCTTTATAATATGAGTTTAGACATTATAATACACAGTCATCACAAAACTTTATACATTCTGACAGTATCGTCTTCTATTCTTCCCCAGATATATCAAAATCTGTGTTCTTGTCTAGTAGGTAGTATGTCTGACGGCATAAGGTTTTCGGTTTGCCAGGTTATTCACGTCTGATTGTATACTTACATACTTTGCCGGGGTACCGGTTTGGGCGATTTGGAGCAAAGACCGGGGAAATATCTGGGGAAAGAAAACAATAATAAGCAACTGGTTAAACATATATTTATTACTAGCGGCCCGTCTCGGCTTCGCACGGGCAATAAATATAGCCTACGTTACTCAGGGTGAATGTAGCTTTCCAATGGTGAAAGAATTTTTGAAATCGGCACAGTAGTTTTTGAGTTTATTCATTACAAACATACACACCAAAATACAAATCTTTCTATAATATTAGTGAGGATAAAAATATATACTTGCTGCTGTCAGCGGCTTCGACCGCGTTATAAAGACTTATCACCTAGGAGTATAAAAAATAGCCAATGTCAGAGTTTGAAAACGACCACTGACACGAGATTTTTATATATTAGTAGATAAAAGTATATTTGTCAGTGAGGCTTTGAGATCGAAGACAGTATTACACGGATATAATTGAAATAAGTTTTTTTCTTTCAAATTCAATTTGATAACCTAGTGCTTGACTGCGATCCCACCTGATGGTAATCAGTGATGCAATCTCTGATGGTGAGGCGCACTAGTTTATGAGCATGTTCACTCTTGCCTTGAAGACATTGAAATTATAATAGGACGGGAAGACCGCAGCAGGCAAATTGCAGCAGGTAAGTTTATCAAAATGAGAAATCTTTCAAGCACAAACTCATTTTGCATCTACTTACATAGTGCAAGTCATAGGCCAGGTATCAGATAAGAGTGAATAGATTACTTCTAGGCAAGCCATGACGTCGGCCACATCATCGCTTACCATCAGGTGAGATAGTGGTCAAGCGCGAGCCTATTAATAATAATAATAAAAAAAAAAAATTACGCACTGGTTATTAACTATTCCTGTATTAAAAAGTAAAAATAAATGTTCTTACCGGGTCTCTGATATTGGGGTCTGCCGAAGGTGGGCCTGCCGAAAGCTGGGTCAGCTGTAAAATGAATAATAACCAGCTTTATTAGATGATATCAAGCAATTTATGATAGGAACTCGGTATACGGTAAGACTTGTAACAACTTTCACTTAGCTAGCGACGTGAGGCTCTAACAAGAGCTTTTAAGACGATCCGTTTGAACCTGCACCCCTAGCCAAGTTACAAACGTTTCGCTTGCGTCGAACGCTTCGAATTGACCTTGCCGCCAACTCTTTTGTTCTGACCACGTGACTGAGCGTTGAGACGACGTCATTCCCGTATATTTGAAGCTTTCTACAAGCGTTAACTATTGCAGATTAGCAACTTGGCTAGGGGTACTGAACTGTTATGGGATGGAGCTATACAGGGTTATTGGTGGGGTTGGGTCGAAGGCTACTGGGGCCAGGGTTATCCGAGAGGGAGCTCGAGCCCCGGTATGAAGGCTAGAAGGAACGGGGTGGGTCTTTTAGTCAGTAAGAGTCTGACACTATCTCCCGCTCCGCCCAAGAGCGGGGGTTGTCATTGGATGATTTTTTACCACCATAAAAAAAGGGTTATTGGTAAAACGCTGGCAACCTCTCAGGACTATGTAACTAACATAAACAACAACAACTTTTGTCCTATGACTTTAAAAAAATATCATATTTTAGTTCATTCGATTTTCATGGATACAAAAAAAAAATTTATTTAAATTATACGTTCTAAATATTACGAAGTCTATGCGAAGCAAGCGATAGTACAATAGCGGAGGGGAACGGGGTCGGGCAGCGGGGGTGCTTGATGAGCTTGCGGCGCGTCGTGCTGACTTAGGTAGGTACAATAAAATACAGAGTTGAAATGTTGTTAGATAGAACAACGAAATCTTGAAGGTTTGTTTTTGGTAAATGAATTATGTTTTGTAAAAAGTCATAGAACAAAAGTTGTTGGTGACCGTTAATAATACAGTCCTGCAAGATTGTCAGTTTTACAAATAACCCTGTTTAAAGTGTATAAACAGGGTCCATCTCTTTTTCTCTCTCGCACGACTGACGTTGTAATACGACATGGTAAGGACTAAGGCTCCAGGGCCTCAAGTCTGCTATTAAAATAGTGTCAGAATGGTCTGTCATTGTTTTCATAATGGTTGATTTTGATAAGTTTTGGTAATCTGCTAATATAATGGCGTCATTATGACTTTCCAATGGCCAAACACTGACAATCTATTGAAAGAAATGACATAGAATGGTAATCTCGTACAAAATAACAAATCAATATCTGACATATGCGGCAATCTAGTTACTAAAATTTTGACAGCTCCTTTGATCATTGAACTACAATTAGAACGTCAGCGTGTGCAGTTATTGCTTTTAATAACCTCGATATTGTCATTTTACCACAACTCTATTGCGTGACCATTGACCGATCAATGATCGATCATTATGAATTAGCAGATTACGAACTTTTAGCAAAATGACAATGGGATCGTGTTGGAATGACGAATTTATAAAAATAGCAGACTTGGGCCCCTGATTAGACGCTGCAGTTATCTAATTGAGTAGAAGGTTCATAGAGTCCTGGTCGCACCCGCGAGGTAGCAGCCCTCACGCCGATCCCGATTTCCAACTCTCGCCTTCCGATCGTCTGGTAACTATCCGGACCACGGAACAGTAAAAACAATCCGGACCCAGCCCGAGTCGAGCTACCCATTGCTCGCTGTCCGCAAGGTCCGGAATTGGAATCCCGGTGGCTGGGACGTGAGGGCCGCTCCCTCGCGCGTGCACGTGCGGCCTCCTCCTTTGCTAGCATTGCGGTCTCACCATACTCTTATGACTTTTTTTGTTATTTCTTACTTTAAAATTTGCCAGTTTTTTGAAAAATTGTTTGTAACTTGTACTTACGGTTATTCAGGATAACTGAAACAAAGGAGAAAAAGTAGTTAGATAGTTGTAATACTACCGATATATGTACCTACATAATTATTATTATAGTATCAAGTTTTCAAATAGAATTTAGAGGTTACAACTTGCAAAAAAATATTCTTTAGAAGCTTTCTCACGATTAGTATACCAACCTTGTCCGGGAAAGTGATTTATCGCTTGCCCTGAAAATAATATTCATTTATTTATTAATTCATGTATTCAAATGCTTTTTACACATATCACTCATAAGCTTGCAAAACCAGTCACAAATAGCCTCACTCAGAGTCGCCACTCAAAAATCGATCACACACTTATAACGCTCAAGGTTGATCTTATACTCGTAGTATAGGTATAAGCATATTCAGTCTTATAATATTCCCACTGCTGGGACTCAGGCCTCCTCTCTAGGAGAGGGAATGGGCCGTATACCACCTCGTGGGCCCGATGCAGTTGGTGGATGTCACATGTGTTCTAATCTTTGTTTCTATAATATGCTTTTGAATTTATTTTTTTAAACTTCATGTACAGTAGTGGTACATAAGCGGACTAAATGCAACAAGACTTTCTCTACCAGTCAACCTTTGGGAATCTTTGAGTTCTTTCACCGTTTCAGAGCAGCGGTGGTGAAATAAATGACTCAATGTAAAGTACCTGGTTGGGTTTGAAACCACGACGTACAAATTTGTTGTTTACTTTTTAGTATACGACAACTAAGAAGTGGAATTCCCTGCCAGAGTCTTCAGACTCCAACCTAGAGGTCTCCTGGTATAGGGTGAATAGATTACTTCTAAGCAAACGTCGACGGTGGTCGTTGACGACTGACTATGTTCACATAATCGCTTTTAACGGTTATTTTTTGCGGTGGATCATTTAAAAACTCCCTTTCTGGGTGAAACAAGAGGGACTGTCAGACTTTTGCTGACTAAAACCCTCCTGTGTTCCTTTAGTTGTTATTTGCGTTCCGGGGCCGCGGATACTCTTTTGAACAATCCCGCAGAAGAAAGAGTAGATATCAAATTGCCTCATGTAAAAAGTACCGAGTAAAATTCTGCATCCTTTTCAACGTTGGACAGGCTATGTCATCTACTGTACTGAGTATCATAAGGATTTCAGATTATTGCACTAGTTTCCCAGTAACATGATATATGATAATTAAAAGCTAAGCCGGACGTAGCAGTTGTTATGCATGATTATTAGACTAAATTACGCGTATAAGATCTTACTAAAATAGTGCTTTGTAATTTCCAATAAAAAAATGTTTAACAAATATCGGCCAGTATCTGTCTGTATTCATCTCTGCCTGTGAATAATCTTGATGAATTCGTGACTTATGGGTATTTTCGGTTAACCTTTCAATCGTGGAAATTACAGACACAATAGAAAGACAATAGGTGCGCGAACCCCAAGCGAACGCTTGGGGTTTAATGAATTAAAACAGAATTCGTCAATTTCTCAACTTCAAACTGTCAATTTAGCAACTGAGTGTAATCTTTTAATTTAAATTAAGGGTATTTTTATATTGCCTACAAACATTTAAATTCCCTTCTTTTTAGTCTATAATAGTTAGATCTTACAATTATTTTAATAAAGGACTCAATACAATAGGCGCTCGAGGCGCACACAAAGTGCTCTGCGATTAGGGCGCGTACCGACCGCGCGTCCTTGTCACGTTGGACGCTTTTCGAACGCAAAAAGATGTCCACATTTTTTTGCTCAGTCTTTATACTTCATTATTGATACAGAGGAAACAACACGGAAAATGGTAATAAGGAAATTAGAGCACTTGGACAGTAGCGCTTACTGTAGGTACAACGTTACATATACTTATATTGATAATTTTACTGAGCGCCTAAAACGCAGCGCACTGAGTTCGCGCCTTAGACGCCTTTTCTGAGTAGTTCCTAAGATAGCTCACCGTAGGATCCGTCGTTGGGGTAGTTGTTGACGAAGTTCACTAGAAACAATATATGAACAATTAAAAGCAAAGCATTTTACAGTCGACCTCACGTCAGTGGAAATCAGAAACATTTATTTCAAATACACCATTTACAGGCACTTTTGAATGGTCAAAAGTGGCTATTTGGCATTAAACAGTTGTCTCATAGCTATACCTACCTATTGGTATTATTATTACTGACGTGAGGCCTACTGTGTGTTCACAAATAGCATTTGAGAGCAAGCATTCGCTGTATGAACTAATCGATGGTATGTCATAGTTATGAAGTTTGCTCACCGCTAGTCCCATCGCTGGGGTAGTTGTTGACAAAGTTCACTACAACAATATTAATATGAACGATTATAAACAAAGCTGTGAAAGTTATTCTAATTTTCGTTGATGTTGAAGATCTGCTGAAGAAAATTTTATTCTTTAGGTGTTATTTATTTTTATTGTGAAACCAAATCGTTTCTTTTTTGTTTCACTTCTTATGTGACCGCTCCACTACTGTGGGCCATAAAGTGATGTAAAAAGCAACAGCCTTCCTCGATAATTAGGCTATTTTAAACTAACTGAATTTTTAGTACATCCACAAATATTATTTGAGGGCGTGGATTTGCTGTATAATCTAGATGTGTGAACTAGATTTTTCAGATTGTTTTGGTTATTGTATTGTTGTTGAAGATCTCATGATCTTATGAGTTTGAATATCGAATTTGGCTCTACGGGTGCTTTAATTATTGTTGTTTAAAGTCTGTACTCTGTTTAATGCGAAATACAATTGTTTCTATTATATTTTTTTTTACTATGTCATAGTTATAAAGTTTGCTCACCGCCAGTCCCGTCGTTGGGGTTGTTGTTGCTGACAAAGTTCACTAGAAACAATACATTAACGATTAAAAGTAAAGCATGATACAGTCGACCCCACGTCAGTGGTAGAGCTTTGACATTGGACACTTTTAATACCAGTGACATGCGGCCTCCTGTACGTCCACAAATAGCATTTGAGAGCGAGCATTTGCTGTATAAATTAGATGTATGAACTAGATTTTTCATTAAAATCTTGATTTTTTGTTAGAAACAGCGAAGGTTATTGTATTGTTGTTGAAGATCTTATAAAGACCTGAGTTCGAATATCGAAATGTAACTTTAATCGTGCTTTAATTTTAAAGTTTATAGTTTGTTTAATGCAAAAGACAATCGTTTCTTTTTTTAATATTTTATAAAATTTATTTTATGTTATGTCATATTTATGAAGTTTGCTCACCGCCAGTTCCGTCGTTAGGGTTGTTGTTGTTGACAAAATTCACTAAAAACAATACATTAACGATTAAAAACAACGCATGATACAGTCGACCTCACGTCAGTGGTAGAGCTTTAGTATTGTACTGTTTAATACCTCTGACATGTGGCCTACTGTATGTCCACAAACAGCATTTGAGAGCGAGAATTTGCTGTATTATAACTAGATGTATGAACTAGGTTTTTCATTAGCTTCTAGAGTTTTTGTTGAAAACAGTGAAGGTTATTGAATTTGGCATCCTTATTGTTTTTGAAGATCTGACAAAGACCTGAGTTTTAATATTTGTTGTGTTAAAGTCTCTATTTTCTTTAATGCGAAAGAAAATCGCTTTTTTTAATAATAAAAATATAAAATTATATACCACGTCATAGTTATGAAGTTTGCTCACCTCCAGTCCCATCGTTAGGGTTATTGTTGTTGACAAAGTTCACTAGAAAGAAAACATTACCAATTAACAAGCAAAGCATGATACAGTCGACCTCACGTCAGTGGTAGAGCTTTGACATTGAACTGACCTACTACCATAAACATGCGGCGACGTACGTCGTATTAACTAGATGTTTTAACTAGATTTTTCATTAACTTCTTGAGTTCTTTTTGGAAACAGTGCAGGTAATTCTAGTGTAATTCCTAGTGAAACTCTACGGAAACTCGATAGGAAAGTTCTTTATTTTATTTGTGGTTTAAAAATTATAATTAGTTAATGCGAAAGACTTTTTTTTTAATATTTTTAAATTATATTGATACTGTTTTCATAGTTATGAAGTTTGCTCACCTCCAGTCCCATCGTTGGGGTAGTTGTTGACAAAGTTCACTAGAAACAATACATTAATGATTATATGCAAAGCATGATACAGTCGAACGGATGTCAGTAATACTTTAACAAGAGAGCTATCCTAATAGAAGACTGCTTATTACTACTGGTATTATTACCACTGACATGCGGTGTAGTGTACGTCCATAAAGAGCATTTGCTGTATGAACTGGATATTTCTTCAATTTCTTGAGTTTTTGTTGGAAACAGTAAAAGTTACCCTCATTGTGATAATTAAGATTTTTTTAATGTAATAAAAAAAATATAATATGGCATAGTTATAAAGTTTGCTCACCGCCTGTCCCATCGTTGGGGTAGTTGTTGTTGACAAAGTTCACTAGAAACAATACATGAACCATTATAAGCCAATCGTGGCACAGTCGACCTAATGTCGGCAGTAGCACTTTATTATTAGCTTGTTACCACTGACATGCGGCCTGCTGTACTTTCACAAATAGCATTTAGTGAGCATTCGCTGTATGAACTAGATTTTTCTTTAACTTCTTAGTTTTTTTTTTGTATTGGATATAGTAAAAAATATTTATCCTTAATTTTGCATTTATTATTGCTAAAGATATTATAAGAAATCTTCTGAGTTTTAATATCGAAATTTAACTCTACAGGTGTTTTATTTAATTTATTTTTTAGAGTTTTTTTATTTGATAATACAGAAGGCAATCGTTTCATTTTTAATATTTTTTTAATTTAGTTTTTATTATGTCATAGTAATAAAGTTTGCTCACCGCCAGTCCCGTCGTTGGGGTTGTTGTTGACAAAGTTCACTAGAAACAATACATTAACGATTATAAGCAAAGCTGTGAACATAAAATTGTACAGCGAGTGTGTGTGCTGTGTACTATTTTGGCGTACAAATATATATAAAGTTTAGTATAGTAGTTGAGTATTATTCTAATTCTCATTGTTATTGAAAACTTGACCTTTGGAGTTCGGACATGGAATTTGAAATGAACGAGATTTTTAAAAAAAAAAAAAAAAACAGAAAATTTCAAACGGTTTCAAAATTGTATTTATGTTTTACTTTTTTTCAGTGTATTTTTTAATGTCATAGTTATGAAGCTTGCTCACCGGAAGTTCCGTCATTGGGGTTGTTGTTGACAAAGTTCACTAGAAACAAAAACATTTATAGTGTAAGGTAAGCACGGTGTGACCCACATACAACATGCAAGCATTCAATTGATTGTTTCAACATTTTATTTTAACTTTTGGCTCTAAAGATTATTGTTTAACCTCTCGAGTGCCGTAATTAGAGACACAATTAAAAAGCCATTGTGTCTCGCGTGGATCCACGTTTAGACACACAACGGGTTAAACTATTTAAATCAACTCTGATAGTTGCATTACAAATGGTTTTTATGGATTATTTAAATGCCAAGAAAAATAGACATGGGCTTCGCAGGACCATTACCAGGGTGCATCTTCCGCATTTCTTCTTGAATATGACAGTTTTTTTTGCTCATACTACAAAGATGGAATTAGTACCTTAGTCCATTTATGCAGAAAAGTTTGGGAACCAAAAAGGAGGACGCAAGAGCGAGCAAAGTGATCTAGAAATAATTTGGAACCTCGTCAAGTATCTGCTAGGTTTTTTACAATTTGAAATATAAATGAGGCATTCTTAATTATAAGAATGCTATGATAAATTATGTATTATGAATGATAAATATTAATTTATGAACGTTTTGTTTTATTTAACTGAAATTTAAGTCAAGAGTGAATAGATTGCTTCTAGGCAAGCGTGCTCCATCGTCGGCCACATTATCGCTTACCATCAGGTGAGATTGTGGTCAAACGCGAGCCTATCCATTATAAAAAAAAAAAAAAAAAATCAAAGAAGTTGCAAGGATACCTCCTTTGCACCCCCCTCCCGGCGCCCGTTAAGCCAGATAAAATGCCGGTTTGAAGATGACAGATTTTTTTTTCGATACAGATTCATTAATGATGGGTAAATTAATTTATAGTAAGAAAGTTTGCTCACCGGAAGTTCCGTCATTTGGGTTGTTGTTGACAAAGTACACTAGAAACAATACATTAACAGTATGAGCAAAGCAAGGTACGACTGACAATAACGAATTATTGCAGACCAGCAACATTAAGGTTTAAAATAATATTGTTAGCTATTGAACTTTTACAGCTTTTATATAGGTATTTACTAGTGCAGCATGCTTATGCTCACCTTGTGAGGGGTCGTAGGGATTGTTGTCGACAACATGCACTAGAAATAATATGACCCATTATAAAAAAGGAACAAATAATATTCGAGTACATGAATACACGAAGTAAGTAGTTTTGGTATGATATTTTATGAAACACGTGACAGTAGGTTTCTTTACACCAACTTTGGAACTCCATTTCATCCCTTTAGGGGATAATTTTTTTAAATCCTCTCTTAGTGCCTACATTATAACAGGAATCTTTGTGCAAAATTTCTCATTCATAGTCTTAGGGTGAGTTGCACCATTTAACTATAACCAAAACAAAGCCGTTAACAGTTGTTAAATCGTCGAATTGACCAATAGGCGGCCGTTTCACGGCTGGTTATGGTTTGGTTATCGTTATAGTTAAATGGTGCAACTCACCCTTAGTATTTTCGGCTGTCCGTTGATATGTTAGTCAGTCAGTCAGTTTCTCTTTTATATAGACTAACTTCTGCCAGCGGCTTCACCCACGTGAAAGTTAGTTTGTACATAGAATCTTTGGAGGACCTCCGTTTCATCCCTTTAGGGGCAAAATTTTGAAAAATACTTTCTTAGTGCTCGCCTACGTAAAAAGACGTATGAAGCTATACGTCTATATACCCTTAACAGCTCCAACCAATTCACAGTTAAGTTTAAGATGTCAAATAGAACGCGTTAAGAGCTTGTGTGTCTTGAGCCTCGGTATCTTGGTTTTTAACTCAGTTGATCTTGGTTCGAGACCTTTAAATTTGGGTCGAGCCAAAGTTCATACCTGAGTTTTGAACGTAGTTTTTCTCATTTCTAAGACCTTGGGCTACATTAAAGGTACATTAAACAAGTACTATGCCTAAAATGCAGCATGCATAATCCTCCCCTTTTTAACCTAAGGTGTATACAGCTCGTGCATTTTAAAATGATAAAAAGTAAACATGCAATAGTAGCGGCTTATTCGAAGTTCATTTGTTACCCAAGTAAATTTTAGTAGAATACGTTTTATAATTTATGTTAGTTTGCCATTATTTATTTCTTTCAGCTTACCTTGACTAGGATCGCTGTTGTCAACGAAGTTAACTGTAACCAATGTTAACTTGTAATTAGCAACATATGGATCCTGACCAATAGCAGTATTATTTTTATTATTAGGTTTAAGAAATTACACTTTAATTAAATGAACCCTTAATCGCTTGCGTCAGATTGATCCAACAAGTGTTTTGGCGTCCAATTCGCCAAGGTTGTGTGTTTGTGACTGAGTACTCCATCTCAAATACTCCATATTTGGTCGTGGTTGTGCGACCCTAGCGTAATAAACGCAAAAATGCTTGTCGAATATATTCAACGTGGATGGTTAAAGCGTTAGTACCTATTTTTAAAATACATGCTTATAATAAAAATGAAATTAAAAGTATACAGGTTTATTAATAATAAATGGTGATGGACCGATTAGCGCGCCGCGCAATGATAGTCGATGTCACCATCCCGCATGACGAGGATCTCGTGAAAGCTGAGAAAGAGAAACAAAATATCTCGACTTAGCACACGAGGTTGTCGCCATGTGGAATGTGGACTCGGCTGTCATTGTGCCGATTGTCGTGTCCGTCAATGGCCTTATAGCCAAAAGCTTCGACGACCACCTGTCGAAGCTGTCGTTGCGCGGTTGGATCAAGGGCCTGATACAGAAGGCAGTACTCCTCGATACGGCTCGCATTGTGAGGAGGTTCCTGTCTCTGGAGTCCTAACCACCGGTAGCGTGGACCCTGCTCACGACACCGGCGGACCACTATTTTTTTATATTTTTAAATGTTTTTCTTTTTTTTTATGCTTTTTAAAAAAATATTTAAAAAACGTAAATTATATGTTAAATAGAAAAATAAAGGAAATAATAATAATAATATTCCACAACTGTCACACAACGCTGTCTAGTCCCAAGTTAAGCAGAGCTTGTGTTATGGGTACTAGACAACTGATAAACATACTTATATATTTCTAAATACATACATATTATAGATAAATATTTTAGATAATTATTGTGCTTATAGTATGGAGTCTGAAACTATACGTGGGGTCAAGTCTATAAAAAACACATATTTGTTAACGAATTTTAGAATATCCCCACATACATTTTAATAAACTAAATATTATGAGTACGATCTGCTAGACTCACCTTGTCCAGGGTTGTTGTTGTCGACAAAATTCACTGTAAACAATACATAAGTAGACATAAGCGAAGCGTTTTCATCCGTCTTGTGGATGAAAATAATATTATAATCTTGCAACAAGAATAACGTTTAGGAAGGAATAGAATTAGACTTTATAGAATATAACAGAAGGGGCTGAAAATATGACCTGGCTATGAAACGTGTAGTTGAAAATATCTTGAGGAAACTGGCATGACCTAAAACCAAAATTTCGAAGACATGTAACATCCATCAATCAGCAATAGAGTCGCGTGGTGGATTACGACCCATTCCCTCTTTTAGAGAGAGGACTCTTTTAAATACTACAGGATTGTTCTTAAAAATACCACAGCCGTGGAACGCATAGGGCAACTGAAGCATCACAAATGGGTTTTAGAATAAAAATCTTAAATTCTTTCCCTAATCAAATAACTTTTCTCACTCTGGATCTCTACTAGAGTACTGGTGGGCGAGCGGTAACGGCCCCGACTTACGAATTATAGGTCGCGGGTTCAAACCTAGCCAGGCGCATTACTTTGTTCTTTTGTTCTTTCTTCTTTTTTTATTATTTATTTCATCACCACTGGTTTCAAAACTGCGAAGGAAAATATCGTGAGGAAACCGGCATGTCCAAGAATCAAAAATTCGAAGACATGTGACATCCACCAACCCGCGTTTCGCCCGCGTGGTGGATTACGGCTATTCCCTCTCTTAGAGAGGAGGCCTGAGTTCCAAATGGGAACATTGTAAGGCCGACTATACTAAACTATGCTATGCTTCTGCACAACCCGTAACGATTGTAAAAGACACACAAATGACAACCAGATCAACGGCCTACGAGACTCGGAGGAGTCTCGGTATGTGATAATGTATGTGATCAGCCATCCACGCACCAACCTCGGCAAGCGTTGCTTGACCTTGAACATCGACCCGAGAGGTAGTTTATTACTTCGTAACGAGCTCCTCCTGCTAATTAAATTTATATGGTCTACTAGCTTCTGTCATAGACCTCGCCCGTGTGTAACTGGAAAAATGTCCCAACGGAATATATTTCAGGACTAACCCAGGACCTGATCCATCTATGAGTCAAACATCCTAATCCATTCAGTCATTAAATCGATGAGTAATAAACATACATTATGTACATGCAAACACATATTAGCTGTCAGCAACAGCAGGGGCCCAGTTGGGTCGAAGCCTACTGAGGCCAGGGTTAGTTTGAAAGATAGCTCAGCCCCGGTACGAAAGGCAAGGAAGGAACAGGAGTGGGGTTTTAGTCAGTAAAAGTCTGACACTATCTTCCGCTCCGCCCAATAGCGGGGGATGTCATAAGATGATTTTCCCACTGCGAAAAAAAAATATACTTATACTTTGTAATATTAGTGTGAAAAATAATAATCATCATCATTTTCCTCTCCTTCTCCCGTGTTATTTGGGGGTCGGCGTAACTTGTTTCACAAGTTCCATTCCGTCCTCTCACCCATCATGCCATCACTAACTCCCTTTTCTTTCATAACACTCCTCACTCAATCCATTCATAGTGTGAATATAATAATGAATGATATTGTTTAGCAAACCTCTTTGTGGTTGAGCAGCAGCCATGGCGACCAGCGCCAGCATGAGGAGCACCTGGAACACGACAAACACTTTCATTATAGCACTGACTCAGTGTCACACACCGCAAGCATGGAACTATTATGAATTTCCAAATATAACACGTCGTACTTCGTAGCGCTTAACAGTCAATGAATGTAGTATAATATCTTTCGATGTAGTCAACCGATTGCGATGAATCAAAACCTAAGTAATATATCGAGTTCATATAGATATAACGTATAAAAGTTATTTACATCGATTTCGTACAGTAAGGCCGCAAAAGTCCATAGGAACGCTAATGATTACATTGCTACGAACCGAGCGAGCGCGATATTTCCGTGCGTATGTGTGCGCATGTATGAGTATCCACATTCCACAGATAACACACACTAAGGAACTGTCGTCGCACTGAGCTATATGGTAGCATTGATAAAATTCGTGCAAATTCGTCATGTGCTGGTAGCCGTGTGAACTAAGTGTTGGATTCGCAAATCACGTAACCCGAGTTCAAATCATGGTCGGTCCGTTGCAGTTATTTCTTACTTTGAAAATTCCCAATCTATATTGATTTAATTGTTTTTTTATATTTCTATGAAAAATACTATTGCATTTTTTGCACTAAATAGTTGCAAATTACGAATGTGATCTATTAACCACAAGAAGAATCACATTCGTAATTTGCAATTATTTAGTTGTTACATCTTTTCGATGTTATAAGGTGGAAATAAAAAGACGTGTTTAATAAAAATGTTTATTCTTTATATTTACAAATTAAACATTTATGAGAATTGTGACGTCGAATTGTTACCTAGACAAAAAGTTATCTTGTAACCGTTATCTATGTTACGCCTAAGATTGTTTGTTGGAAGTATACCCACTTAGACCATTCATAATATGAATAACGTAACAATGAACGGATATTCAAATTTTAATAAAATAAAATATAGGTAATTGTTTATATCCAGTTATTTATTGAAAAGTGATATATGATTTGGACTTTGTAAACATTTTATTTTTGTGTAACGTCACAATGAATGTATTGAGGTCATAGCTTAATTGTTCATTTTCTTGACGAAAAGAAGATTGAAACCAAACCTCAATTTCTGTTAAAAGAACTTTAGTTCTCACAAGATAATCGTCAATTAGATGAGAAAAATAAATTGAACTATAGTATTATGTTAAAACAGTGCGGGTAGAAGAATAAAAAACGAAATAGACTCATGATTATTGTCAACAAAATTGATAGCGAGTTCACTGCATTCTTAAGATGAGGCGATGGCACAAGTTAAAAGATATAGCTGTTTTAAACGAAAGTAAACACAATATAATACAGTGTTTGTTAACGAATAATCACAGATATGTTAAAATAAAATGGTAGGCCATTTAGTTTAGTTAACATTAAATATTTAGTGCGAAACGTAATCGTTCTTGTTTGTGCCTCTCTGTCAAGTACGGCTTTTTAGCAGGTTTTCTGTGATGCACGCCTTCAGCGTGAAGTGCACGGCGAACAGTATCCATCGAGGTGTCATATAATTCCGCAAAATGTCTCGTTGGTGCGAAACCATTCGTTTCGTATACGTCCACCATATGTCGTCGCTGCGCCTCGCTAATAAGCTTCGATCTCCCACTTCTCTTTCGACTAGCAAGGCTACCTTCTTCCTCATATCTTTTTAGCCAAAGATTTACAGTATTTTTCTAAAATAAAAAAAAATATATATATTAGGCAGCTATACCTACTTCACTTCATTTTCATTATATAAAATGTTAATAATCATAATTATTGAATATAATTTTAAAATAAAACTGCATTTATTAATCCAATAACCAATCCAATAAACCCAACGATTTACGTATTTCTCTTTTAAACCTCATAAAGATACGATCAATGGATTCATAAATGGCATACTTTTTAATTAGAAGATTAATTTGTAATAAAGTTACAATTCATTAATAGCTATTATACTCACATTCAGTCCGGTTTCTTCAGATATTTGTGTTTTATTAAGACCACTTTTATGCAGCCCAATGATAGTCGCCCTCACTTCAATACTAATATTAGCCTGCATTTTGCGAATATTACAATACTGTCAACCTCACGTCACTAACCAACAACTACAACCAAACGACAGTTCATTTCGGTTAAGTTAAAACTCGTGTCTACCTCGCAGAAATCTAATTCTTTATTTAGTTTTTTTTGTGATCTACCTTTCTAACTCTAAGAAATGTGTGAACAAGTTAAAGAATAATTTAATATATGTAATGCAAATACATAACTTCCAATCGGGTAAGAACTTACAAAAAGTCAATAATTGCGTGGGATCTGAACTTGCGGCACGCTGATTTGCGCTTCAATCTGTGTGCCTATACCACTGGGCCATCTTGACTTATGATAAGTTGATGAAATTGTGAATTTCAATCATTTGTTGGCGAAACTTGAAAATAAAAGGTCGTAAGTCAAACTAAACGTCAAACGAATATGTTTTAAGAATTCTTATGGACTTTTGCAAGTGATAGTACATTTTACGTGATAAGTATAGATATGTGATACGGGCTCGATTTATCTTGTCGATAAGATATAGGATTACGTATGTATTTACAAAAGTAGGTAGCTAATGATAATCATCAGGATCAACCCTTAATCTTTTGGGTTTCTGTCTTATGTAGCAAGTCCACCACACTTTTACTAACTAGTGTAACTCCTGAGAGAGGGTAGTTTCCAGGGTCAAAATAATTACATTTTATTTAGTCCATATTTTAGATTATAAAAAAATATTGGACACGTATTTTTTTCTTTTTTCGATTAAATAGAAAATAACAAAGATATAGCCCATTAAAGTTACGTGTGATGTCACCCCGTGCGAAAAAATGCAGCACGGCGTTTAATGGGCTATATCTTGGTCATTTTTGGTTTATTTTCAAATAAAAAATACGTGTCCCTTATTTTTGAATAATCTAAAAGACGGACTAATTACATTTTTTTACGGTAACTAGCCTATTAACAATGGCGACAATCAGAAAAGCTGAGTCAGTAAAGCGCGAAACAATTAGACATTCTTAGGAAGTTAGGACCCTTGAGTCGCGGGGTTGTTCAAAAGATTCACCCTGGCTCTGGAACGCAAAGGGCAATTGAAGGAACACTTGTGGGTTTCAATCAGTAATGACACTCCTCTTCAATCCACCGAGAGCGGAAGGAGATATTGAATGATGATATAAATACCCACCTCAAAAATAAAACAATTTTAGAACCGGTGGAGCAGGGTAGAGTAGGGTAGGGTTGGCAGCTTAGCTAAAAGGTATCACAACATAACTATTAGGCGGTACGTAGTTCGCCGAGTGAGCTAGTCAGAAATAAAGATTTTTTGCAATCGCCAAACTCAAGTGGCAGTGGGCAGGGCGCCTTACTCGCAGAACAGATGATGGATGGAGCTAAAAGGTGGATGGTTGCGAGACGGGTGTTATCGGTCGTTGTAACACTTTTTTTTTTTTCTAGGATGTTGGGTTGGCCTAAATCTTGCCGTGGACATCTTTCTGAATTCTGTTGAAATGATGCTGACGTAGCATCCATGTCTACAGTTTATCAAATATTCTGTACTATATTGATTTAAATGAATTCTACCTTGTATATATTTTTAAAATAGCTTTTGCCTTGCGCTTCGCCCGCGTATACAAAATATAGCCTATGTCATTCAGGAATTAAAAAGCTTTCTGTCAGTGAAAAAATTTTAGCAATCGGACCAGTACTTTCAGAGATTACATTACATCCTCTTACAAATAAAAAAATAAATAAAGAAGCAAACTTTGCTTCTATAGCATATTAGTGTAAATAGATGTGCTCTTAACATACTCGTAATTCGATACAGTAAGCTATAGACTTAAACAAGGCAAAATGTGAGTTTACCTCTACTAATTAATACTTTTAGGAAAAAACAAACGTCTCTTTAATGCCAATACCAAACGTGAAGCAGCCACCTATTTAATTATTGCTTTGCTTGCTGATAGTTTAAACAAAAGATAGGTAATATATGAATAAAGAATTATAAGAATTATTTTATTAGTAAAATTATATAATTATATTTATAAACATATAGACACAAAAAAAAAACATCAACGAATTTGTGTTAATATATAGATAGTAGGACTCCGGAATAAGACCAGTTTTCGAGATTTGAATCATATACAATGTAAATATTTGCTTATCACATACGTAGCCTTCATTATTTTTCTACCCGTCTGTTTGTTTATCTATTCAAATAATGTTATGAGACGCTCATTGCTTGACCACAAAATGATCAATTTGATTCATCCATTGTTTTTCGTATCCTAGGCTGATAGAGACGATCTCAAAAAAATATAAAGAACGCATTTTCATTATTAATTTTATTTTTTTTGAGGTAGTAAATCATCAAATACTCTTTCCGTTTTTGATGGAGCGAGGCGGGTTGGGGTCTTCATATTCTTAATTCTCAAGACCAGCACGCTTAGCCAAGTTGTTATTCTGCAATCGTTAACGCTGTCGAAAAGTGATGAAACGTATGGGAATGACGTCATCTCAACGTAAAGTCGCGTGGTCGGAACAAACGAATAGAAAATTCGTAGCCAAGTTCACATCGTTCAAAATGATAGAATGAATTTCTACAACGTTTAACGCTACATCCTTTGATAAACAAACGCTTCATTGTAGAACGAGCGGCCGACGCAGGCGCGTCAACATGGCTAGCCACTTATCGTTTTCTACAATTGCTGACACCGAAGCGTTACCGATTGGAGAACGGAATTCGACACGATACGGTTGTAACTTGGCTAGGGGGGAAGGTTTATATGTGTCACATTTGACGTAAATAAACTCTTTTTCTTTCTAATTTATATGTAAGAAGAAACTTTGGAAAATACATAAAGAAATAAATTACACACGAGCAGAGCCAGACTGGTCGCTAGTCTATTATGATTCACGTTTGCGCTATCTTATTTGCTGTTAGAACAATCTTTCTTATCATGGGTTATTGCACTTTACTTAGGAATAGAAAATGCATTGTTTTTAAAAGTAACCTTATCTATCAGGTAGTATATCAATTGGTGGATGTATGAGCTCTATTTACTACCCTTTGATGACATTAGTTTTGAAGTGAAATTAGATTGTTATGGCTGGCTTGATATTGAGCATGCGATGAACTTTTAGTGTTAACCTTTTTTTTTTCGTGGTAGGAAAATCTAATGACGTCCCCCGCTCTTGGGCGGAGCGGGAGATAGTGTCAGACTTTTACTGAAAAAAACCCACTCCTGTTCCTTCGCTACTTTTCGTACCGGGGTTTGAGCTATCTTTCGAATTAACCCTGGCCTCAGTAGACTTCGACTCAGCTGGGCCCCAGGACAGCAGGGGTGCTGTTGCTGGCAGCTCCTTGAGGCGCGCGGGAACAGTGCGCGCCGTCGACGACTTGGGCTCGGTCCGGACAGTTACCGGACGGTCGGACAGTGAGCTACCCATTGCTCGCTGTCCGCGCCTTTAGTGTTCACCTGAACTCCTATCACATTTCAGAAGTGGGATGAAAGAATTCCACTGCCCATATTATCGCGGCTGGTAATAAGTGTGAAGACTGATTTAATCCGGCCACCTAACAAAGATCAGAGATCCCATTTAAAAGGATTCTTTATGGATCTATTTTCGAGTCAATATTTTTTTTTAAACACACGTAGGTAGTATCCAAAATAATTCAGATTAAGGAGAATTTAAATCATACGTCACAAAAGAAAATAATATGAAACTACAGCGTAGTTTTGTGTCTTTAAATAAAGTTACAAGTTAAAAGAGCAAAACTGTTTTGCTAATACATAAGCAGGACTAAACAGTTCACATAAATCATTTACCACACCACCATTAAACGTACTTAAGTAAATCATAAGTAAATAATGGGTCTAAAAACACCAACAATAGGAACTGCCTTCAAAATGTGTTTTTTAACGCCTGTAAAGTAGGTAAGTAATTTAATTACGATTATGTCAAAAACACGACATTAGGCAGCGGTGTTATTAAAAAAAAAAAATATTTGTTCGTCCCACATCACTTTTGAAGTTGTGTTTCGTCCCAGGTTACTACTACTTAAAAAGTACAGTCAACCAAAATAACGTATGACAAAAGACGTATTATAAAAATATTACTTTTTATCTACTTTTCTAAACAGATTCCAGTAACGTCAGCTCTCAACTTGCTTACAGAGGCTAAATAGTTAATAAAATCAATACGTGTAAATTTTCTCTTAAGGAGAAGGCAGAGAGAAGTAGTTGTTTTAAATAGTTTATTGTTATTAAGGGGCCGGCGGAGGATGAATTTCCATACAAACGTAATACCACGCTCATTTGCAGTTGGAGCATATTTCCAACATATTATGATGATATTTGGTTATAGACAATATTTATCTAGGTTCCTACGTCTTTCATTTTTAAAAAAACAAAAAGAAATTTAAGCAAATTGTATTTCGCACTTTTTTATAGCGTAAATGGCAAAACATGCCATTTGGCTTTTCTTGTATTAAAAATAACAATATTTCTAATATTCTCGACGTAGGAACCTAGATAAATATTGTCTTTAACCGAATATCATCATAATATGTTGGATATATGCTCCAACTGCAAATGAGCGTGGTATTACGTTTGTATGGAAATTCATCCTCCGCCGGCCCCTTAAGTCTTTACTTATATACAAATAATACAAAAAGAGAAAAGATTTATGTTTTGTGTATTGAATAAAATTTAAAAAAAAACTGTAATACCGACTTTAATAATAATCCTAACACAATACATAAAATGACAGGTAAGTAAATATTTTCTATTATCACACGGGCGAAGTCACTGGCAAAAGCTAGTACATAGTTTGTACTGATAAAATATTAATATTTTTTTGTCATTGAGTGTACAAAAATGTAAAAATTGCCTTTACAAAAAAAAAATATGGGCCGAACAAGGAATATAAAATAGGACGAATCCAGAACAAAATAATTAAAATAACATTTTGGGACGAAATAAGCATGTAGTTTGGGACAAACAAGGAATTTTTTATGTGAGACAAAACTCAGTGAGCCGAATGAAGAACAAATCTTCAAAAGAGTTACCGTGGCCCTGGAACTCAAAGAGCAACTGAAGGAACACAGATGGGTTTTACTCAGTAAAAGTCTAGCACTTCCTATCGCTGTGCCCAGAGCGGAAGAAATTATTTGGTGACACTCCCACCTCAAAAAAAAAATACAAGGAACTCGATAGAGGTTTCAGTTTTTTTTAGTAATTTGAAAGATAAATAATAAGGAACTAATTGCTACAGTAAAAGATTTTTTTTATCACATTTGACTCACCAAAACGGCCTTCATTTTGTTTAATAGTACAAAATATCACAGATGACGAGAGAACTAAGACCAGACGAGATTGTGCCAAATTTTCTTAGAGTAATGTCTTATATACCTCGGCGGCAATAATAACCTGTCTGACTTAAGTAAATATTGTTCAAACAGTGAAGCGTCTACATATTAGGCGTGATGTGATACGTACAAATACTACCGAAAGGTTTCCTGTACCAATTCCAATAATTTCATGTAGGCAATCGTTCATCTGTGATTAAAATGTAATCGGCAAAGTTTTACTATAATTTCGAATATCTACACTTTAAAATATAATAAAGAGTTAAAGTTTTGTTTTTTTTTTGTTTGTAGGAGGTAATCTATGGAACTACTGGTCCGATTGCTAAAAAAAATTCATTGACAGAAAGCTGCTTTATTCCTGAGTGACATAGGGTATGTTTTATGTACGCTGGCAAAGCTTCGGGCAAAATCCAGTCAATTATATTATCATTTCATTTTGGCATTAGCCTTAGGCATTTTCTAACACTCAAGCTACGGTGGGTGAGGTAGACTAATTTCCACCACTGCTTTAACGAGATATTATAATTTCGGTGGGTTAGAGAATGCTGGACACAGTCAGTATATTTCAGTTGCATTAAGATTATCTAGATAAATTAATATATCTAATTTATACTATCTATCGTAAATCATGCATAAACCGAGCAGTGGAGGCCGAGTGGTAACGGCCCCGACTTCCGAGTTGTAGGTCGCGGGTTCAAACCCAGCCAGACACATTACTTTGTGTGATTTTTTCATCACCACTGCCGGCAAACCGGCATGTCCTAGAACCAAAAATTCGAAGACGTGACATTCACCAACCCGCACTGGGCCCGCGTGGTGGATTACGACCCTTTCCCTCTCCTAGAGAGGAGGCTTGAGTCCCAACAGTGGGAATGTTATAAGGCCGACTATGCTATCGTAAACCATCTGTATATCTCTGAGGACAGTTAGGAAATTAAAGATGCAGCACAATAAATCTTAAAAAAAAATATCATTTTCTGCAAACCTAGGGACCCAGCAGGGCCGATGTCTACGGGTTCTTGGGTCGACTTCTGAATGGAATACCAGTAGTCAGGCAATTGAAGGATCATATTTTAGGCAATCCTAGGAAGCGGGAAAAATCATTGGATGATTTTCCACTAAAGAACTCATGTCGACTCATCACGTGTATAAAGTGTCATCAGCTAATTTATTTCGTTTTATTTTTATAAATGTTACCGACTGTTGGTTTTCGAGGTTGACAGTTTTTAATAGTTTTCTTACCTTGCCTGCAATTTCTTTTTCCTTCGTTTCATTTGCGCATTTAACCATTGTTAATTCTAGAAAGTATTTAGTTTTTAACGTATAGACTATAGTCCCGTCACTATGTTTTTAACCGACTTCGAAAAGAGTAGGTTCTATGTTCAACTGAATGTATGTTTTTTCATTGAAACATTCTAATGTTTTGCAGTATTAGCAGCATAATGGATTTGCCTTCCTGGCAAAAGTAATGAAAACTAAGTCAAATTCTTAGCTACCTATAAGTAGGTATATTATCGAGATCGCGCCTGTTTCAATGATTCCATATATTATATTTTTTAATTGTGTAGATACTATTAATTGTTTAAAATTACATCATTTTAACATCACAATGTTTCCTAGTAATCAATTTACGAATAATTGAAACAGTCACTGAACTTCACCCGCAAAAATCCAGCCAAACATTCATAAAGGGTGATCTACGGTAGAGGTGCCGAGCTCAAGCGGAGCACGAACCGAGTTCAAATTTGTGTAGTGTCGCTCGTGCTCGGCTCCTTTAGAGCACTATGTTGGCACGACCAGTTCCGCCGCCATGGTGTCCTGGTGAAATATAGCCCTAAGCTAAACAATCTAAACACCACACAGACACCAGAGTCGCCACACGTCTGAGGTGGTCGCGCCAACAAATTGGTTGCTCAACCAAACGGACACCAGGTGAGTAGAGTTGTATACATTTTGTTGGTAGCGGCGACTGGTCGCGCCGCCATGGTATCTCGGTGAAATAAATAGCCCTTAGGGTCGCCGCACACAAGCCACCAGCAACAACCACAAAACGCCGCCACCGGCATATTTCCTTAAGGTTTCATACATTATATGAACATTTTTTTTCGTGGTGGAAAAATCATCTAATGACATCCCCCGCTCTTGGGCGGAGCGAGAGATAGTGTCAGACTTGTACTGATTAAAAACCCACTCCTGTTCCTTCGTTGCCTTTCGTACCGGGGCTGAGCTGTCTTTCGAATTAACCCTGGCCCCAGTAGGCTTCGTCCCAGCTGGGCCCCTGCTGTTGCTGATAGCTTCTCGAGGCGCGCAGGAACAGTGCACGCCGTGGACGACTTGGGCTTGACAGTTTGGACAGCGAGCTATCCATTGCTCGACGTCCGCAAACCCGCGCCTACGGTGGCCGGATTATATGGACGCTGCTGCTCGCTTCTTGCGGCCCGATCCAGCCACTAAACGCCGATACAAAGCAGTGTCACACGCCATTCGCGCATTTAAACCATCTTTGACAGCGTCTATTATACTACTACGCGCCAGGGTGAAAAAACGTAGCGGCTCCTGGCTACAAGTGGCTTGTGGCCGCTTCCAGGTTCTCGTGGCGACGTTTGTGGCTGTGGCATGTAGCTCATGTGCGGCGACACTTAGAGTTGGTTTCTTTTTCGGTGTTTAAAAATCATCCAAACGACATCCCCCACCCTTGAGCGGAGCGGGAGATAGTGTCACACACTTACTGACTAAAAAACCCACCCCTTCCCTTCTTGTCTTCATACCGGGGCTGAGCCTCCATTTCGGAAACCGACCCTAGCCCCAGTAGGCTGGGTCGAAACCCAGCTAGGCCCCTACAGTTGCTGACAATTCCTTGAGGCGTGCGGGAACAGTGCGCGCCGTCGACGACTTGGGCTCGGTCCGGACAGTTACCGGACGGTCTGACTGCGATCTACCCACTGCTCGCCGGCCACAAGTCCACAAATTTAGAGTCGGTTCACACTACACGAATTTGAGCTGGGCTCGTGCTCTGCTTATGATCGGCTCCTCTAGCGAAGGTCTACCTATGGGTTAGTACCTATGTATGTTCAGCGGATTTTTTATACCTAATTTGTTTTTTTTGTAGTCTTTTGTATAATGCTGCTGATTAACTTCAAAAAGACCTACTTTCAAAATAGGCACTATACTATACCTAAACATTTGGTTTTTCCAAAAAGTATTTACACAAGCAAAGACGTAAGTCATTTGACTTCGAGCGAATTCGGCTCGGCGACCTGTGTTCGTGCCATGTATGTGCAAATAATTGCTCTTGGTCTTAAAAAGTGTACACAGTTGAGATGACAAAACGACAATTGTACCAAATTCGTAAAAACGCGTTGCTAACGTTCAAACAGTTCTTAGAACCACTTGAAATCAGAGATTAGGTTGAAACTCATTTACACGCCTTAAAACAACGCTTTTTCAACACACTCGATAACTGGCTGGCAATGAAGTGTCTTTCACACTCGTGCAGAAAAATTCAGCAGCCGTCTAATCAATTTATTTGAAGTAAAGGAAAACTGGGAGGAGGAGGGTTTTACAAGAGTGTATTTTTGACAAGGTTGAGAAATTAGTAAGGCTTTTAGAAAATTGATCTTCTATTGTGGGTAAAAGTTGTTGATTACCGATGGCATGATTATTTATTAAACTAACTGAAACACAAAAAAAAAACTGGGCAAGTGCGTGCACTGAGGGTTCCGTTCAAATTTACCTAAATAAATAGTTCATTTCTCGAAAGGGGTCTCGAAGATTTTTCAAATCGCAAAAATAGTTACTTTCTGTGTGTGTTTCATGCCAAATTCTAGGATTCTAGGTCAACGGGTCATTTCTAGGTCAACCCTATGAATTTCGATTCCCCTGAGAGTGTCGAATTATACGTTTTTTTGCGAGAAAAACGGCCGTATCTTTTTCGTTCGTTAACTTAGAAGTTTGATTTTTTCACAGGTTCAAGGCACCGCAGACTTGATTAAATGGTTTTAATTTATAATCGATAACTTCACGCGTTGCCGAGACAAAGAGTCTTGACAGACAGACAGGTAGACTGACAACCAAGTGATCCTATAAGGTCCCACTTTTTTTCCTTTTGAGGTATGGGAGCCTAAAAGTATCTTACAGAATCGACGTTACTATTTTGATAACTTAACTATGGAATGATGAGAATACGTAACAGCCTAGTAATCTCATATCGTCATCATATTCTGATCTAACGAGCTGACCAGTTAACCCCAAACCTTTAGATATGCGTATATTATAGCGAGATGTCGAGACGAACCCTTCAGGGATTTTGACTAAAGTCAGTGGTAACGATTCATTATATTCATAAATCGAGAAACGTGAATTTAGCTTCACTTTTTTTGACAGACAGACATTTTGACAATTCAAAACTGCCTGTAATTGGTCTAATTTTATTGAAACAAACGTTTCTGATTTTTGATCAATTCATTTGATTAATTTCTACTTTTATTAATTTATATACATTTTGTTAATTTATACTAGTATACCTACTGGTTTCTGCTAGCGGCTTGCGTGAAAGTAGTAAATATAGTAATACGTAGAGATAGTGCTGGTACATGTTAGTGGAAGAATCTCCAGAATCACTTCTTTAGGTAATTTTAGAGATTACCCCCAACGTACTATGCACTAATCAACCAACTTTGCGCAGTGATCGTTAGTGAATGTCTGATAACTTTACAGGCCCCTCTGTTACAGTCATAAAATTCGAGATCGCCGCCGCCGATCACCTCCACAAGGACATGACGATGCTCTGCCTAAGCGAGGCACCGTATGCTCAAACGTGTCCTCCAGGCGTTCCACACAGTGGCAACAGTCCGGGCGTCGTTTCCGAATGAATCCGGTGCCGAACTTACCATGTCCAGCGAGAACCTGCGAGCATGATCTAGGTTGATACTAATATGAGGTGGTGGTGTAATAATAAAACAAAATGTCTGTGATTAGTTTTTAATTTAATACAACTAAATAAGAATTAGGTATCTTTAAGAGGCTGCTTTTCCACTTGCATATCGATAACATCGAGCATGCAATGGTTTACAAGCTTGTTACTTCATCTAACGCAATCCAACGCGATGTTTCATGAATAGGCAACGTGAAAAAAGAGAGGTAACGCCCGAAACTCTGTTGGCATTCGGTAATTCTATGATTTACTCGAATATTTTACAAAACTTGTTCCAGGAAATACGTGTTTTTTTTTAACCCTTAAAAGTTTTCGAAAAAAAATGTTGTCGTTTAGAATCTTGATAAAATTTGCAAGGTTTCTACTGTTATACTTTTTGACTTTTTTAATATTTGAGTAAATTATGAAGTGTCAAAATTTATAATAAATAGCAGATTTTCAGAGGTCTTTACTGGATTCGTTTCACACATATTTATAAATTGATTTCCATAGAAGCCAAGATATTACCCTCAAGACATTGTGTTTCCAAAATATCTAATGAAAAATATGTAATAACGTCATAATCGCGTAAGAGCGCTTGTATGAAAAACAGTGAAAATTTATGTCGAGTTGCATCCCCTTAATTTAATTCTACCATTGCTTGTCAATTAAGCATTTTCTAACCTAACTTAGCTACAAATTCAAATAAAAAAAAATCTCAGATATATAATTGTCAATTTTATTGAAATTAAGTGAGGTTACACCTGGGGTATTTTTCTATAAAATAAAACCAATTCAATGACTGTAACAGAGGGGCCCAAAGGTATTGGGAAAATGGGCTTCTCCTTTACCTCTTTAGTATAGATAGGCTCGCGTTTGACCACAACTTCACTTGATGAGAAACGACGATGTGGTCGAACACTGGGTTGCGACAGTTGCGGTCTTGTCTTCGAATTCATGAAAGGAAGACTTCGCTGATGTGCCTTCAACATCTCAGCCGACAGATACCACTGTTGGACATAGGCTTCCCCCAAGCGTCGCCACAATGCACGATCCTGTGCGTCCCGCATCCATCGGATTCCGGCAACATTCACCAGGTCATCGGACCACCTCGTAGGCCTTCCAACGCTGCGTTTTCCGGTGCGCCTTCACCCACGTCTAAATCAGTCCACGCTACGCCTCTGAGTTTGATATTACAGTCAGTTCAATGTTGTGTTAACCTGTTTGAGAGCATTGTATATTTGTGTAAGGACAATATCAAACGTGCAATATTTTTCCTGTTATATATTTTTTTTAAACTTGCTTTTATCTGTGTTGATTCTTAGTTTGATAATAAGATAGATAGATTTGTTCTTTATTGTTCACCAAAAATAAAAATTACATGAGGAACTTAATAAGTTTAGAAATATTAGATTTTTATAAAATTGTATTTTGTTAGTAGGTATGTCATTTACGCATGTTAATAAAGTGTTATGAGTATAATATGTAGATGGCTAAAGAGAGGGAGGCCAAAGAAAAGAAGTGTTATGAAAAAAGGAGAGTTAGTGATAGCGTGACGGACAGGATAAAATAGAGAAAAAACTGTTGCGCCAACCCCTAATAAAGGGCAGAAAAAAAAAATTATGTCATATTTAGATTTATTGGTCGGCTATGTTTAAAAAGAAGCTCTTGGTTAAAATAGTAACAGCCGGACAGGCCGATCTCCAAGGTTAAGCAACGCTTGCCGAGGTTGATCTGCGGATGGGTGACCATCTGACATACCAAGATTCGTCCGTGCTTTGGAAAACACGTTAAACCGATTGTTCTGGCTGTCATTTATAGACCTTTGACAGCCTTTGGTATGGTGTTACTCAAATACTGAGTTGTGGAGGTCAATCGTACTATGTAATATGCTGAAATCTAGCTGCATTTAGTAAGACGGGAAGCCAACCCCAACTTACTAGGGAAAAGGCTGGTTAATTGGTTCATCATCATCATTTCAGCCGATAGACGTCCACTGTTGGACATAGGCCTCCCCAAGTGTCGCCACAATGATCGATCCTGTGCGTTCCGCATCCATCGGATTCCCGCAACCTTCACCAGGTCATCGGTCCATCTTGTAGGAGGCCTTCCGCGCTGCGTCTTCCGGTACGCGGTCGCCACTCCAGAACATTTCGGCCCCAACGGCCATCTGTTCTGCGAGCAATGTGCCCTGCCCAATGCCACTTGAGTTTGGCGATTCTTCGTGCTATGTCGGCAACCTTGGTTCTCCTGTGGATATCTTCATTTCTGATTCGATCACGCAAGGAAACTCCGAGCATAGCCCTTTCCATTGCTCTTTGGGTGATTTTAAGCCTTCTGATGAGGCCCATTGTAAGCGACCACGTTTTGGTACCATACGACATCTCTGGCAACACGCACTGGTCATAGACTTTCGTCTTGAGACACTGTGGTATATTGGACGAGAAGGTACCGCGCAGCTTCCCGAACGCTGCCCAACCGAGTCGAATTCGACGGTTGATCTCTTCCTCGAAATTAGATCTACGAAACTGGATTGTCTGTAATTGGTTATCTATGTTATCCATTCAGTTAGTTTACTGTTGGATTTACGATTTATTTATTATGTAATAATGTTATGATATAAAACAAAAATTAATACATAAGGAAAAATATGTGAGTGGATTATCTTTAGGGCTGCCATCTCTAAAACCTGTCCCCCAGGACCGGAAGCGTAGGTTCCCCGGATTTTGGAGCTTTTACGCCGAACATTTCAATACTTTTTTCATTCTCATTTCATAATCTTGATTAAAATATATTTCACTCCGTACTTGATAGAAGTGAACTTTAATTGTAAGCCTCTTTTGTTGCATGAAATAGTGTGTTTAATCGTTTTTGTGACTACAAGTGAGTAATTTTGCTTTATTTTTTAACCTTCTTAGGTATTCAATAAAAGATAAACAAATCCAATATTAGTTACTCAGTTAATAAAATTAAATGAAAAACTTGTTTAATTTCTTATTTTTCCATACAATTAACAATATTTACTTTAGTTTTAAAAGAACTGAAATCTTAAATCAAATTCAGAAAGTTATAATAATTTATACTAAAGCCATACCATTACCATGCGTCGGTCGAACGCGCCCCATACCCGCTCGCCGCTTGCGTAGTAAAATAGCGTCGGCAGTGCGTGCGGTGAAATACCTAACCCATAGCTTTTATTTACGTAAATTATGGGAACGGGATCTAGTCAAAATCCCGGACTACAATTGAAACCCCGCCCGGACGCTCCCCGGACGTCAAACTAGGACAAATCCGGGAAAACCCGGACGGATGGCAGCCCTAATTATCTTAGACATTAAGCAAATTAGGAATAGGGTTGGCCCGCACACACTTCCTAGTGGAATATAAACATATTCTAATTTTTGTGTATAAACATGACATGATTACGGTAAATTTTCCGAGGTAACCTTTTTTTTTTTCGATGGGAAAAATCATCCTATGACAACCCCCGCTCTTGGGCGGAGCGGGAGATAGTGTCAGACTCTTACTGACTAAAAACCTATCCCGTTCCTTCAAGACTTCATACCGGGGCTCGAGCGCCCTTTCAGATAACCCTGGCCCCAGTAGGCTTCGACCCGGCTGGGCCCCTGCTGTTGCTGACAACTCTTTGAGGCGCGCGGTTCGTGGTAACCTAAAATATATGATAATAATGAGGTAATTAATTGTTTATAAAATGTATTATCTCTTTAACAGTCACATAGCTATTTACCACTTAGTATCATAGCACTCAAACGACACCCTTCATCCCAGAATAATGAACGGTGCTTGTGAGATACGTCATGGGCACGAAGTCGTGGAAGAGCTAGTAATATAAATCATATAAAATTGCATAATTATGCAATATATAAAAACTAGTTCTTTGTGACTATCACTGAACCTACTACCATTTTATTTGGTCCTGTAATAATTAGCTTTTAGAGCCCAGGTGCGGGAGAAGTCATTAAATGACTTCCATAAAAAACAAAAAAAAAAGGTGGACGATAAAATTAATAAGAAATAACATGTAACATGAAAAAAAAAACACGTTGACATTTGTCTGTAAAGGAAATGTTTTTAAACAACATTTGATAGTTCAAAAATAGATTTTGAACACGGAATACCTAAATATTGCCAACCCTGTTCGGACTGGTTATCTTAGTTACTATAAAGCACGCAAAACTTAAGGAAAATATTCAATCACTCGTTTGGACTTATAGTTATCTAACCTACTATTTAATCAAAATGAAGACTTTTAATTTGGTAAGTATAATTTATTTATGTTTCTTAACACCTATGAATTCTATGGCTGTACTCCATTGTCCGCACTTAGCCTTCTTATCGGATGGCTAGCTCTGCTAAGAACCATAAAACCTTCCTGGGGGGCTACACAAGCTTCGCAGAGCAACCTTACTGTTCGGAGAATTTGTGCGCGTTAAGGAACCACAGCCTCGCTTCTTAAGATGACGTCAGTGGCTTCCTTGTCGTTAGAGCAGCTTCTGCTGAGTGGGCTGTCTAGTGTTTGTTATTTTGTCATTGCCATTGTTGCCCTACTGCTGCGTGAATGCCACGCCAATGTCTTCAATACATTCTTCTCACACACCACTTAGAACTGGCTCTTATGGTACATGTCCAAATTCTTTAGTCCTTATAGTATGCGTTCATGTCTAGTACGCACGGTGGTTATATTGGCTAGATGATTGTTTAAGGTTTATCCGCGATCGTCCTTATCATTGTCCTGATCAGGTTAAGAAGTTGTTTAGATTAGCTAAGTAGTCCCCTGGTATAGTAATTTTTGTTTGCATACAGTCTGTTGTCTGAAATCATGTTGAATTTCTGTTCTGTTTTGGTTTTGTACTGTTGAAGAGTTTTCACTGTATTATTTTCATTATTTCAACTAAAACACGTCCAGTGCTGAACATTGACCTCCCCGAAGCGATGCCACATCCACTGGTTATTATTATCATCATTTCAGCCGAAAGAACATCACTGTTGAACATAGGCCTCTTCAAAGTGTCACCACAACCAACGGTCAGTGTGTGTTTCGCATCCATTGAATTTCTGCGATCCTCACCAGATCATCGGTCTACCTTGTGGAAGGCCTTCCAACGCAGCATCTTCTAGTACGCGGTCTCTACTCTAGAACGGCGCGGCTTGCGAACAGTGAGCAATGGGTAGCTCGCTGTCCGGCCGTCCGGTAACTGTCCGGACCAAGCCCAAGTCGTCGACGGCGCGCACTGTTCCCGCGCGCCTCAAGGAGTTGTCAGCAACACCAGGGGCCCAGCCGGGTCGAAGCCTACTGGGGCCAGGGTTATCCGAAAGGGAACTCGAGCCCCGGTAGGAAGGCTTGAAGGAACGGGGTGGGTTTTTAGTCAGTAAGAGTCCGACACTATCTCCCGCTCCGACCAAAAGCGGGGGTTGTCATTGGATGATTTTCCCCACCGAAAAAAAAAGAACCTTTTGGCCTCAGCGACAATCTGTTCTGCGAGCAATGTGTCCTGCCCATTGCCACCTAAGTCTGATGCGATTATGCAAGGAAACTCCGAACATAGTCCTTCTCATGGGTGATTTTAAACCATATGATGAGGCCCATGTGAACGAGCACGTTTCAGAGCCATATATCACTGGAAACACGCACAGGCTTCCGTCTTGAGACACTGTGGTGTATTGGACGAGAAAATACCGTGCAGCTTTTCGAACATCAACTGGTTCTGTGTAGTTTTGTCCAACTTTTTATACCTAACTAGCCTTTGCTGCGGCTTCGCCCGCATACATAAAATATAGCCTATGTCACTCAGGAATAAAGCGGTTTTCTATTGGTGGAAAAAAATGCAATCGCAATCGGATCAGCACTTTCAGAGATTACCTCCTACAAACAAAAAAATATAAAAACTAAACAACAAACTTTACCTCTGTATAATATCATTAGTGTAGATTTTAAATTAATTTTATCTTTAATACTAAGCATCAATTTTAATTGTGATAAGTGCGACCTTCCTGTTAGTAAACCGGTTACGATTGAATATTATAGCTTATTTATTTTATGACCAACGTAAACAGACATGATTGTGCAATGTGTAATCAGGTAAATGTTTTTGGTATTCCAGATCTTCCTTCTGTTGGCGCTGATTGCTATGGCTGCAGCTCAACAAGGTTGGTTAAACAAAATGATTATTTTTTCGTGTCTTCAACTTAGTCTTCGGTTACTGCTCAGCTCCTACTGGTCATACTTATACAGCATTTCTCGAGAGATGGGATATCTATAACACTATGGGTTATCCAAGGGCCAAGATGGGTTTTAGTCAGTCAAAGTCTTACATACCCTTTCGCTCCTCCTCAGCACGGGAGAAGACACTTGATGATTTCCCAAACTAAAAAAAAAACAATAAGAGAATTTTTAAATTCGAATCAGAAGGTCCCAACCAAACAAACAGGTTTGTAATAAATATATTTATTACACTATACTTTGCCAGCAGTTTAACCCGCTCTTTGGGTGTTTTGTCGTCCCAAAGAAATAGGGATAAAAAGTATTACAATAGCATACCTATAGCACAATCAGCCTTTTAATGTTCCCACTGCTTGGGACTCAGTGGGTCACTGGGGTACTCCATAACTATGGCGGTAAGTGCCTTCTTTGAGTTGTTCCTGGAGAGGCGTCACGGCGCCCCGGTGATCCACACAGTATATGGTAAGTTCGGGAGGTTCATGCACTGGATTCAGGGGACAGAAACGTCCGAGTGTTACCAATGTATGGACCACCCGGAGCACACGATGGAGCATTAGGTGGAGGTGAATCCAGCTTGGGTGGAGCATCATCGTATCCTCGTGGAGGTAAACGGTGTTCTCTCGTGCCCAGCCAAAATGGTAACAATAGGGCCATAAGGTCCTGAAACTCAAAGGGCAACTAAAGACACAGTTGGGTTTTAGACACTAAGGGTGAGTTGCACCATTTAACTATAACGATAACAAAGCCGTTAACAGTTGTCAAATCGTCGAATTGACCAATAGGCGGCCGTTTTACGGCTGGTTATTGTTTGGTTATCGTTATAGTTAAATGGTGCAACTCACCCTAAAAGTCGGACACGCCCTCTTGCTCCACCAAGAGCGAAAGAAGTTATTTGACGATTTTAGAATCATGTTAGAAACAATTTAACAGTTATATTTTTCATTGTTTCAGGTTTTATGACCGGTAAGTAATTACCTTCCAAATCTGCTGTGAATAATACCTACCTACTTATTTTATACCTAATACCTTCGAAGAAATAAGAGTAGACATGAAGGTTAATGGATATGCTGCAATCGCATTGAAGACTTCCCTCTTTGAATAGTAGTTAAAGAAGTGTGAGCAAAGGAGGTAGCAAAAAGCGAGGTGCTTCGGGCGACGATAGTCGCAGGACGGCGAGCAACGAATAGCTCGCCGTCCAATAAAGGGCTTTTAGCAATATTGATGTAGCCCGCCGTCCAGGGTTTGTTGGAAGAAAAATACCATGGCCCTGGAACACAAAGGGTAACTGAAGGAGCACAAGTGGGCTTTAATCAGTAAAAGTCGGAGACTTCCTATTGCTCCACACACATCAGGAGAAGTCATTTCATGATTCACACCTAAAAAACATGTGATTAAGCGTTTTTAAACATAAAAATAGCTTACTTAACCATTGTTGTATTATAGTTTAGTTAGATGATTTTTTGAAAACTTCTAGAGAGTAAAAATATTAGTAAGTAGTAATACATATAGTCACAAAATTCCTACCGAGGAAACTAAAATTAATAAAATTATGTTTCTTTTTCAGCTCATGTGCACCCAGGCTGTAAGTAAAATATTACTGCTATTTCTCTTTATTTTTTATAGTTCTGTACCCAAAAGGTAAAATCATAATATAGTTTCAGGTAAATTTATATTACCGCAGTTATGTCAACCGAGATAAACTAATTAAACTTCGAGCTCGGTTGGCAACCGGTTTTAGACTTTGGGTAGAAAATAAATAAAAAAATAAAATTCATTTATTTTAGATAAAAACCCATAATAAAGAACAAAGTTGAAAAAATATGCATACAAATAATAATAATAAAATAAAATTACAATCCTAAATAACAATAAATTCCGAAATGTCAATAAATAAAATTCAATAAATTATGTAAAGTTAATCAATAAAAATCCAATAAATTAAAATTCAATAAATTAAAATCACAATAATTAAAATAAAATAAAGTTAAAAGTAATAATAAAAATTAGAGAAGAAAAGATTCAATGTTGCTCAACAAATTTCTTTTATGCAGATCCTAGAGACCGGGAAGTAAACACCGATGACCCACGTTCACACCCCGGGTGTAAGTATACAAGTCTCACAATGGACGTAGTTATTTTTTTTTTGACCAATATCTCACCTGATGGTAAGCGATGATATGGTCGACGATGGCCCACGCTTGCCTAAAAGTAACCTATTCATTCTTAACTTAAACTGTCTTTTTAATATGTTCAAATTGCGCTGAGAATTTGATACGTGATGTGGATTTTTATATCTATAATATAAAAATGAATCGCAAAATGTCTTGGTAAGCGCATAACTCAACAACGCCTGAACCGATTTCGCTAATTTTTTTTGTTGTTGTGTTCGTTATTATAAGGAGAAGGTTCTTATGGAAAAAAAAGGAAAATTAGGGTAGTGTAGGGTAGAGTAGGGTAGTGTAGGGTAGAGTAAGTTAGAGGAGGGTAGAGTAGGGTAGAGTAGGGTAGAGTAGGGTAGAGTAGAGTAGGGTAGAGTAGGGTAGAGTAGGGTAGCGTAGGGTAGAGTAGGGTAGAGTAGGGTAGAGTAGAGTAGGGTAGAGTAGGGTAGAGTAGAGTAGAGTAGGGTAGGGTAGAGTAGGGTAGAGTAGGGTAGAGTAGGGTAGAGTAGGGTAGCGTAGGGTAGAGTAGGGTAGAGTAGGGTAGAGTAGAGTAGGGTAGGGTAGAGTAGGGTAGAGTAGGGTAGAGTAGAGTAGAGTAGGGTAGGGTAGAGTAGGGTAGAGTAGGGTAGAGTAGGGTAGAGTAGGGTATAGTAGGGTAGAGTAGGGTATAGTAGGGTGGAGTAAGGAAGAGCGGGAGCGAAGCCGCGCGGGCAAAGCTAGTAATTATATGGAATTATTTAAATTATAATAATATATAGAATCAGTGAGAGCAGTGGTGGCCGAGTCGTAACGGCTCCGACTTACGAGTTGTAGGTCGCGGGTTCAAACCCAGCCACGTGCATTACTTTGTGTAATTTATTTAATCACCATTACTCTCAAAACGGTGAAGGAAAACACCGTGGTGGATTACGGCCCATTCCCTCTCCTAGAGAGGAGGCCTGAGTCCCAACAGTGGGAACATTATAAGGCTGACTATGCTATGCCAATATAGAATTAGCGATATAGATGCTGGTACGATATCCAAACAAATTTGAATACTGTTTTGAAAAAGTTAAGCTCCTGTGATGACGATACCTGTCTTTCTCTATATTTACTGAAGTGAAAAAACCACTGCAAGACTGTGACATAGCCCAATCATAATTCTATAAAGATACAGCTATTACACGATCGCTTTGTCTTACATTTTTCTGTTCGCAGTCACTTTATAACTGCTTGGGGAAGTTTCCGTATCTATGATTTAATAACTATTAGTTTAAAACAAATCTTATTTTTGTTGCAGACGGAAACAAGGCCGGACGTCCCTAGCTTAACGGACTGAGCTAAGAAGAATACGAACGACACATCAAAAGTTTCAATTATTTTAAAATATTAAGCATATTAAATAAATCTTCTTTGGTATTTGAGTTTTTAATCTATTAATACTACTAGATTCTGTCAGCGGTTTTGCCTTTGTTAAAGTAAGTTTGAAACTGTTTGTTTAAAACTGGAATGAGAAAGCGAGGAACCGTGATCGTTGGAAGGAGTGGAGGGAGGCCTTTGCCCAGTAGTGGGACAGTGTGGGCTAAGTAATAAATAATAAATAAATAAAGTAGGTTTTACTATACTAAATTTGTCCCATCTCCATCCCCATCCTCCCATCCTTTGTCTCTGTTTCATCCCTTTAGGGGGTGAATTTTGCAAATCCTTTCTTATCTTTGCAAAACCTCTGTGCAAAATTTTAGTGTTCTACGTCCAAGCACGAAATAGATAGGTACAGAAGACAATCTCATGTATGTACTTCACTTTCTATACCTACGCTCGGTGGACGCACACTAATGAGCGTTTGAGCCGAAACTGTTCGACGAGCGGGCCAAGGCGCTCCGAGATATCGTGTCCGTGAGCGATGTCTATGTGTGCGTTGCTCGAGCGCGCTTTGTATGTAGATTGACTTCTGTTCCTATCTATTTTGTGATCCAAGGGTCTGGACTAGGTGTTGATGAGTCAGTGAGTGAGTCAAGACTTTGTCTTTTATACAGGGTTATTTGTAAAACACTGGCAACCACTCAGGACTATGTTACTGACATCATAAACAACTACTTTTGTTCTATGACTTTTAAATTTTGTCATATTTTAGTACATCTTAAATAATATTTTCATACAAAAATATAAATATTTAAATTGAACGTTCTAAATATTATTACGAAGTCTATTTCGCAAGCGATAGTACAATAGCGGAAGGGAGCAGGATCGGGCGGCGGGGGTGCTTGTTGCGCTTACGTTGCGTCATCTAGACGTAAGTAGGTATATGCGTAGCAAAATACAGAGTTGAAATGTGTTAGATAGAACAACGAAATCTTGAAGGTTTGTTTTTGGTAAAAAAAAAGAATTATGTTTTGTTAAAAGTCATAGAAAAAAAGTTGTTGTTTATGATGTTAGTAATACAGTCCTGCAAGGTTGTTAGTGTTATACAAATAACCCTGTATATACCTACAGGTTACAAAAAGAAACAATTATAAAAATAAACACCTACAATTTTGTATAATATTTATTTTAACCTTATTTTAAGTGGCGATATCCTCATGGATACCTTTGAAATGTATTCGATTATTATATTTCAACTGATAATAATTTAATCGTTTTTTTTTTTATAATACTCGGCATGATCATTTGTTCTGTGTCTGGGTTTAATTTATCTACGAGTAGGTATAATGTATATTGTACGTATTTAGAAATATTATAAGCCAGTGCACGATTCCAATTGGTCGTTTCTTTTGGAGAAGAACCGACAAGAAACTACATGGTTAGGTACTCTTTAACAATATTTCCATATTAAGTACAATATTAATAGTTACATGATCGCAAGAGGACAATGTAGACCAGTCATTATTGTACCCAGAAGTACAGTACCTATACAATGTACATATTTCTTGAATGGCAGAAGTTAAGATAGAAAATGTGACTTTATATACATTTATCTTATTACTCGTGACTGCACCTACATGTAAGATATCGCGTGACGGAAAGTCGCATTCATTCATCTATCTTCCTTAGTGTTTTCCAATAATTATTAATTGTTGGCCAATACTCGTAAATTAATATACTTACATAGAAATAAGATGCAGTAATTAAATAATTAGAGATTAAAAGGAATCTTGATTGACAACGTTATAGATAATCTCTCATATATCCTAGTAAACCGATTGTTATTATTGTTCTGGTTGTTTTTATATGAAAAAATGCAATTACTGCTTACGTATGAATCCCACGGTAATCGGCTACGTACTTGTGTAGAGAGCTAATATAAAAGATCTTCATCTTAATCAACAGACAGTCAGTGATTAGATTTTGTAAAATTTGTATTGAAAATGTCTCGCCTAGGGGTAAGTCGTATCTTGTTTTCTTTAATTTATACCTATTATTTAATTTAGGAGTAAGTCTTAGCTTCTTATTTTTTATGGACCCTTAATTCAGCACGATTGGCGTAGTGGTTGAGTGATTGCTTGCTGCGTTACGGATCACGGGTTCAATCCTCACACGGGACAAATCGACTGTCCTTAGGTAAACTATCGGAATTGAAAAAGCTTAGATACTTTACAGAAGAGCGATTTGAAGTTTATTTTATGTTTAATTTGTCATTAATCATGACTATACCTGCATATATTGTAATTTTGGTTTCATATTTAGGCTGGGACTAAAGATCATTACACAAAAATAATATTAATTCATTATGAACAATTTTTGAGAAAAATGAGTTACTATCATATACTATGTAATAATGTAACTACACTGTCAATAACAATCGAAACTGGAACTTTCGATTGCTTACAAGGAAACACCCTTTCTAAAACATATCGAAACTGCTTAAATCGATAGTTTAGGTCACTTAAACTTTTACGTACATAATTGGAAACGGCATTTTCATTACTATTTTTAATTAATAGCGCGCCGAAAAATATCGGAAGTACCAGATCCGACTTATTACCTGTTAAATACTTGAGGAAAGGCCAAAGCAATGTTTTTAACGATGTAGCCTATTGTAAAATGTAAATAAAACCGCAATCAGACTGCGGCAGCATGTGTTGTTGTACGACGAATACTCGCAAAACCGGCAGCTTCGTCTCATTTGCTACACTCACCATTATCACATATTCACGCGATACTAAATAATCACTAGGTATATAATATATATACAAACTTAAAATAATAATATGTACAAACGAGTAAAAAAGGCTGAAAAATGGGGAAAACTCACAGGGCATCAAAAAATTCGTCCACATCGATGTCAGTGGGAAAAGTGCCCAGAACGCTGGCAGCATTGCCACGCTGGATGGCAATGCTGATTCGTTGACTGAAGAAGAGTCCAGCCCTCTGGTCACGCGAAGAGTCGACCAACTGTTTGCTGATATCCCGGACAACTCGATGAGCGCTCGGACCCCATGGCCCTAGAGTTTCAACCCCAAACGGCTCAAACACATAACTTCCAATGAGGTTATTATATTTACGCCGTTTGAGGTTTTCTGCACCTGCAGCAGCCGCCCCAGCACAGCCCGCCGTACTCAGAAGATGGGATGGCGCAAGGGTGTCGACACATGTTGCATCCCACACCAAAGGCCTACCCAATTTCCAAGGCATTATAGTCATCCCATCTGGCCTCTTCCCATCGTCACGTGCCAAGCCATTGGGCTCTAAAACAGCTGGCACCCCGGCGGTGACAAGAGCTCGACGGATGATGTCATTAATACTGGCATGCCGTGCTATCCGACCAGCGCTTCTGCTGCAAGATAGGCCATGGTGTCCGAGGCGGTCGACTGCTTCGCCACACTGACATCGATGTGGAGCTCCACTAGGAGCACCTAGACGCAGGCATGTAGCGATCCGGAAGGTGGTGTCACTTAGCAAAGTACCTATGTTAGGTGACGGTAAAGCCTGTAGCCAAAGGCCCGACTCCCATTCACCCACAGCCAGTAGGCGAGCGCGCTCAGCAGTATTGGTGGACGTATTAATGAGATTATTCCGTACCAACCTGCAGAGCGGCTCATCCCACTGTCTCTGGGAAGATGGATTTTCGGGCAACGCCTTGTCCGGGCAAGTGATTTTCCAGGCGCGATACTTAACTTTCATTCATATACGACGGTTACGTTTCGTTATTGTTCGATTACATTAAGCACTGTTAATTATCTTTTTTTTTATTACACACATTAAAAATACCTAAGTATATGTTAAGCTTAAAACAGAAAAAAAAAAAATCTGATTCGAGAGTTTACTTAGGGACAGTCGAAATATTTGTTGTATAGCCTATTACAGACCTAAGGAGTTTCGTGTCTGGGAGTCTTGTGTATGCGAGTTTACATGTTTGTGAGCTCACTTACGATACAGAAGATACTCCCGGGCAAAGTATAATTAAAAAAAAGTGTCACTAATTAAACAGAGTGGAAAATTGAAGCGTGGTGGCGAACCATCCACAAATCAACCGGGAATTGATTTGCTTGATGACATGTCTTTTAGAGACTATTCTCTGTCGCCATCATATATCATGTCGTCGTCCATAGAAACTTTTTGTGATCCCAAAGGTAGTGCATTTTGGTTAGAAAAAAAAAATAGTTTATTAATTTTTCGATGACAGGGTTTTTTATTGTTGATTTTTCTTTATTAGGTAAAAGCCAGGCCGCACGATGCGTTGCGGCGCCGCAACGCAAATATTTCGTATTATAACTTTTTTTTTGCTTTTAATACCATCCTTATGCCTGTGGAATAGAAGTCAAAATCGGTTGAACGGACAGTAAAAAAGATGTTGTTTAAATGTCTAAACATACTCCTAATGGAGCATACAAATGTATCAAAACGTAAAACAACCAAGTTTTACATTATGTTCCAATTCATTATTCAATTTGTTTTTAATTTTACTTTGGCTAGTGATACGGCAAACAATCTTAAAATGTTTGAAGTTTTGTGATGCTACCTAGATTTTTGCACGGCAAAAACCAAGTTCTTGGAAATATAGAGAAGCAGCCTCAAACTAAATAGATTTGGTTAATAATAAAAAATAGTAGATTTATTTTGATTTTTGCGAAACATGGCTGCCAAAATTTAAATAACTTTATTCAAGAAATAATTTCTAATTTTAAGCAATTCTTTGCTAATAGGCATTTGATTTCGGCTAAATCTGAAATAGCAGTCAAACTTTCAGTTACGATATAAGTTTCGGCTGATAACCGTGTTTCTATCAGACACTGAAAAGAATATCTAACAGATGATAATTATTATAATTTTAAACATTGCGTTACTGCGTGTTGCTCTGAGATTAGTACAAGGTTAATTAATTAGTAAATAACATTTTAAATTGTTAAATTAAGAGAGATGAATAAACATTCAAATATACTTATGTTTTTTTTATTGATAAGAAGTCTGGTGTAGTTTTGGCTGAAGAAATTCTCAGAATATTTCAAACTGCCGATCATTGATCCATTAGAGCAATTTTGCTAATACAGAATCATTATCAGAAATCATGCCTCCGGGCTATCTGAAAATCTGAATGATCTTAGTGGACATTATTAAAAAAGGAGTATAACGTTACGAAAAGGCACGCAATTTTCTACCTAAAGGTTGTCAAAGATGCTGGTGCGGTTCGATGAGACGCGATTTGCGGTAACGATAGGGATGCGCTCACTTATCGACTTTTTAGTCTAACATTATAAAATTAAACAAACTAGAGTATTTTTTCCTATGTTAACGATGAAAAATTTAACACAGATGTTCGCATGCTTCCTGATGCTGGTGGCAGTGGCCATCTGCGTCGATATGCCACCCAACATGAAGGGCGTGGAGCCCCCTAAGGATGGCGCTAAGGTCGACTCATCTCGCCTCGATCCTCAGATCCCACCCCGCCCCGAGGGCGCCCCACCCCGCCCAGATGGAAGACAAGACCAACCCAAGGCTGAGAACCCCAAACCTGACGGAAAACCACCTCAAGATGCTAAGAGCTAAACAGTTACCCGGACCAACATTTTAGACCAAATCAAACCAATGAATATTTTTTATTATTATGTATTTAATACATGTTTGTAGAGCATTATAAAGTCAGCTGCAGCTAGAATTATTGTGTTTTCTTTCAATCTATCACTATGTATAACCAAATCATTGGTTGGTTTTTACTCCTTATCTCTTCTATAGAATTGGTTATCCAGGAAGATGCTGATGATGTCGGTCGACGACAGTGTTAGATGCCGAAAGGTGGCCTAGAGGTCGAAAACAGATTGGAGGAGTGATAACAAAGACTGGAGAATGTTTTCCTCAAATCTAACAGAACTAAAACTGAATACATGTTCTGTATTATCGACGGTCTCTCCAGTCCTGTGTCCTTAGCTCTCGCCGGAACAGCCACACCGATCTGCTTCGACCTTTAGTACGCCAAGTTGCTTAAATCCAAGAGTATGGCGAGGAGAACCAAGATGTAACGCCCCAGATCAACTCAGAATGATATTGTTACAACATACCACTGGAACAACTTACGCCCCACGGATACCTCACAAGTTAAAGGGTAAAAAAAATTACAGGTCGAGATAAGACCAGTAGGAAATACCGGATGTAAGGCAAAAAAAAATTACATGTGGCAGTGCTGAGAATGTTGAAATGAATGTGTTTGTAACGAGAATGGGTAAATTGAGAAATAAGTCTATTAGAGAAAGTATGAAATTGGCACCAGTGACTGAAAAGTTGAAAGGGAATCGTTTGTCTTGGTGCTCTTGTATGAAGAAGACGAGTTAAATACATGTTACTAAAACGCTTATGACTAAGTATACATATGTGGATGGATAAAGAAAGAGCGGGCCAAAGAAAAGATGGAAGGATTGTGTGAAGAGTGATATGAAATAAAAGGGAATGACTGATAGCAGGATCAGGTGGGATCGCATTCAAGTAGGTACTAGTTTATAACAGATAAAAAAAAACGTGATGATTTTCAGGATAGAACGGGAACATGGGATCTATTTGATGATATAAAACCCAACTAACTCGATTTTATTCCGCTGTCACGTTTGTGAGTGTACACTACTGCACAGGTGAGTCTGATTAGAGTGATATATAGCAGGTGACATATTGTGGCAGACCGAGACGGAGATAGTGGTATGAGCTCTCAATAAAAACGAATTTCCAATAGCCCTAGAAAGTGCAACCAGGCAGTTTTAATAGCATTCTCCTGAGTCAAGAGAATTGTTTGCTACTAATTTTGTGTCAGGAGTCCTGACAAAAAATAGTAGCAAACTGTTGTCTGTCTGTTAAATGAAATGTGAAAAGTAAGATACCTCCTTTTCCTTTTTTTTGTTATCGGTTTATGCCCTCAGGTGGGTGGAGTGACTATCTTCGCTGGGTGTAACTGGATTAGAGCTGCCAAGAATCCAGATGAATGATGTCCAATTGGGTTGTTGTAGATAGATAGATATACTTACTATTTATTCTACACCATAAAACATTACATTATAAGCTTAAAATAAATAGGGTGTAACAATTGGTATTGTTGTCGCAAAAAGTGATTTAGACCGATAATTATGGTTTTATACCCAGAAATCTATGGCCTGTATTGTGTACAAATTATAGCGACATTATACTTACTTATAAACGTTATCCTCAAGTTCTTAGGGCATATCACCCGTAATGAGGACTCGATGGAACGTTTGGTGGTGCAAGGGAAAGTCGAAGGCAAAAGATCTCGTGGACGCTCTCCAACACGATGGACGGACCTCATCAAAACCGTGACACACTGCAGCGTAAATACCAAACACAGAGCTGCATGGCGTCGTATCGCGAGAGAGGCGGTGGTGCGGGACTCGACCGAGACATGACCACGACCACTCTGTCAAGAGTGTACGAATAAGAAGAAGATAAACGCTAGACCTTCATATTCGAACACAAAGTGACCAATTTTCAATTTGACTGCCCTGTTCTAGTGCCACCACCCACGACCTCGTGGTCTACACGCAGAGGTCGTGGGTTCGTTTTCCATTCAATACAATACATCGTATCTATTGTAGGAAAAAAATTAAGAGAGGAGGGTCATGTATACTGGTTAGAAATGATCATGACTGGAAAGAACTAACAAAAATAAGTAACATGTCATCATTGGAAACTTTTGAATGTTGCGCGATAGAGCTTATTAAATACAATATTATAATTGTTTGCATTTATAGAGTACCAAAATTAAGCAATCTTAATGAGTTTTTTAGTAAATTAGAAATTGTACTTAAAGAGTTAGCAACGAAAAGGTATCATAACGTTATTATTGCTGGCGATTTTAATATCGATATTTTAAAAACTAGCAGCCAAACAATTGAATTTGAAAGCCTTTTAATGAATTTTAACTTTAAACTAGCAATTAATAAACCAACTAGAACTCTGAGCCAGACATGTATTGATAATTTTGCGCATAATTTTAACAAAAATTGCAAGACAGAAATATTGGAGCTAGCGCTGTCTGATCATACAGCCCAATTATTTCAATGTCCAGTTAAAAAACTGTGTACTATTGATAAATACCGTACCGTTAGGCGTAACTATACTAAAGTTAATATCTCAAAATTTAAACAGTGCATTAAAGCACTAAGTTTTTCAGAAATATATAAAACTCATGACCTACATAAAGCATACAGCTTATTTATAGACAATTTTTCCCTTTTTTATGAGCTATGTTTTCCTAAATCAGTGGCAACTGTTGATGTAATAAGGAAACCGAAGTGGATTTCAAAAGGAATTAAAATTTGCAGTAAAAGAAAAAGGCAACTTTTATGGCAGTACAGGTTACAACCAAACCTTCGTAACAAAACAAGTTTTAAGAACTATTCCAAATTATTTAGGAAAATTATTACACTAACTCAATGTACACAAAATAATTATAAAATAAAGACTTCGGCAAATAAATCTAAAGCCACCTGGCAAATCATAAATCAAGCTAAATTTAATATCCCTAAAAACTCTATTAATAAAATAAAAACAAATAAGTCTAGTACCTCGAATCCTAAACAGATAGCGAATGAGTTCAATAATTATTTTATCGACAAAATACAACCGATTGGCAATTTTGACAATAACAATAAACTGCCTTTTCCTAGCAAAAAAGACTCAATGTTTAAGGCTCCTTGCATACCTCAAGACATTCATAAAATCATTCTCACTTTAAAGAATACGAACAGTGTTGGATATGACGGTATATCCACCAAGGTAATAAAAGCTGTAGCTCTCGAAATTTGCAGTCATTTGAGTTTTATTATAAATCTATGCATTGCCGAAGGTGTATATCCTAACGCACTAAAATTATCAATAGTAAAGCCAATGTTCAAAAAAGGGGACAGAGAATGTATAGAGAACTATAGACCTATTTCGCTTATCCCTGTAATGTCTAAGATTTTTGAGAAATTCATTTATTCTGAATTGTATAAATACTTTGAGAGAAATAATATATTATGTAGTGAACAAAAAGGATTCCGCCCAAATAAATCGATAAACATGGCAATTTATGACTTCTTACATACTGTTATGAGCAATGTAGATACCAGAACGCCAGTGTGTGCGATTTTCTGTGACATGACGCAGGCATTTGACTACGTTAAACATGACATCTTAATAAGAAAACTTGAAGCGTATGGTATTAGGGGCAATACACAAAATTTAATAAAATCATATTTGTATAACAGAAAACAAAAGACGGAGATAACTAAAATAAATACTAATACGAAACGGGAAGAAATCCACCAATCTGAGGAACGTATTGTATTATATGGAGTTCCTCAAGGAAGTGTACTAGGAGCCCCTTTTTTTACAATATATATAAATGATCTGCCAAGGGCTATACCACATCCTATGACACTTTTCGCAGATGACAGTACAGTGACCATTTCTTGTAAGAATAATGACATCTCCCAATACAAATTTGACATTAATAACTCATTAAAATTAATAATAAAGTGGCTAAGCATAAACAATTTAAAAATTAATTTAGACAAAACTAAGATTATGCATTTCAGACAACGCCCAACTTTGGTAGAAAATAATATTCAATTGACATACAACGGCAAAACTATTGAGGATGTCGTTACTACTAAGTTTCTGGGACTGACGTTGGACACAAAACTAGACTGGAAATCACACATTGATAGTGTATGCAAAAAAACTTGTAAAGCTGCTTATGCGTTGTTTTCACTGTCTTCGAAAGTTAATTTTAGAAGCTTTAATTACGGCATATCACGGTCTAGTGGCAGGACAATTGAGATACGGCATTATCTTTTGGGGAAACTCTACAGACAATGTAATTGCATTTAAGGCCCAAAAGAGATGCATTAGATCCATGTTTGGACTTAAAACAGTGGATAGCTGCAAGCCTTATTTTAAACAGTATAAGATACTCACACTGCCTTGCTTATATATTTTAGAAGTCACCATGTTTGTTAGAGCCAACCCTTCACGGTTTCCTCGCTTAGAAGAAAAAATTTCACGGAATAGACGCGACAATACCAAACTTTACACACCAAGCGCAAAAACGGCTTTTATGCGTAAGAATATCGTATGTATGGCTCCAACTATAGTTAACAAATTGCCGAAAGAGTGGAAATTGTTAGATGACAATACATTCAAATCTAAGTTAACGATATTTCTAGCTCAAAAAGCATACTATAGTGTCGCCGAATTTCTTAACGATACAATTGTTTGACTGGCATGCTACATGGTTACATTAATGTATTTGTTGACATTACTTTACTATTTTAATATCGTTTTAATGTTTGACATTCCATTTATTTTTTTTTGTTTTTTTTTTTATCTATTCAATTTTTTGACCTAATATTAAATTTTTGTGACATTGTATTTAATTTATTGACATAGTATTAAATTTTTTGACATTGTATTTATTTATTTTTTTGACGAAGTAATTAATTATTTGACATTTGGCTAAAAAATTTTTTTTTTTGACACTGTATTTGTGTTTCTGACATTGCATTTAATTTTTGACATTCTATTTAATTTTTGTGAGATTTTAATTATTTTGTTTTGACATTCGTTTTGATTTCTAATTTTTGCAATTACTATTTAATTATTTGACATTATATAATAATTTTAAATTTTTGTTAATATGCATGCTGAATTTTTCTGCAAGTTTGTATGCCAATATTTGGCAAAACATAGCGCACTATCCATTTTTACCACCCTCTGTAATACCTATGTTTACAAACCAAATAAATGATTATGATTATGATTATGATTATTATGATTACAAATGTTTGTGTAACGTGCACGATTATTTGCTCCGTATCTGGATGTAATTTATCTATTACTAGCGGCCCGTCCCGGCTTCGCACGGGCAATAAATATAGCTTATGTTACTCAGGGTGAATGTAGCTTTCCAATGGTGTAAGAATTTTTGAAATCGGCACAGTAGTTTTTGAGTTTATTCGTTACATACAAAAATACAAATCTTTCCTCTTTATAATATTAGTATAGATATAGATATGTATGTATTTAGAAATATATAATGTATATTTATTAGTTGTCTAGTAATCACAGCACCAGCTCTGTTTAGTTTGGGACTAGATAGCGTTGTTTTGTTTGATAGTGGTAGAATATATTATTATCAATGATTTTATATATCCTACGGATAATATTATTAATTTCTGGGACCAATCCATCATACTACATTGATGAAAAGAAGTAATACTGTCATACGTGAAGGAAAACAAATCATAGCTGATCACAGTCACGCATGTAATAAAGAAGAAAATTGCAATAATTTATGACACATTAATGACTGTTAATTACGAGAATATATTTTGCCGTCATTGTTTAATTAATCATTAAGTGATGATTAATTTAATAATAGCTACTGATTCAAATCGTATCCTTCTACGAACTTTATACCGAGATATTCTGCTATTATTTTTTATAAATGTGCGTAAATTCGTGTAAAGATAGAAAGAAAACGATCACCAAAGATATGTAAGTTTGGAGACGTCTTAAGTAAACGTACCTAATATTATTTTACTATTCAGTTAAAATTAAACCTACCTTTAACTTATATACCCACTTTTATGACAAGATCGTCGACAAGGGTTTTACCATACGGATAATGTGTGCTTACAAGGCTTATTCTTACTCTCCTACCTACGACTACTACAAAACACTGATACAGGGTTATTTGTTTGTTTGTAAAATACTAGCAACCTCTTAGGTGCTAGTTAAGAACATCATAAACAACAACTTTTGTGTTACGACTTTTTACAAAACATAACACATTTACCAAAAACAAACCTTCAAGATTTCGTTGTTCTAACTAACACATTTCAACTCTTTATTTTGCTGTACTCTACTTACGGCTCCCGCGTACTGTTCTCGTAGTAATAGTAAGCAGGCTTTCGAAACATTGTTATCACACCTAGCAAGCATTCGCGCCATATCCGTGTTCTCGATCTTAGAATATTAATACACCGTCATGTATAGATCCGCACTGCCGGATTTCGCTACAAGAACACGCATGACGCGACGCAAGCGCATCAATGCGACTGACCGACTAGTGATAGTCGTCCGTAAATAGGTCAAGTTCATGTTTAGCTACCCTCCGCTATTATATTATCGTGTAGCGTCGTGCCGTGTCGTGTCGTGTGTGAAATTGGTGACCAAGCTCAAGAGCACCAGGATGGCAGAGAACAAAGCGGCTCAAGATATCAGCGAGTCTGCCGCGGCAGCGGAAACTTTTCGGGTGGGTGTGCGTGTATCCCCGTTTTACCCGGAGAAACCGGGACTATGGTTCAGCCAGATGGAAGCACAATTTTTCCTGGCCAACATCAAGTCCGATGAAACCAAGTTCCACTACGTCACCGGTAACTTGGAGACGCAGTATGCTTCCGAAGTCGAGGACGTCATCGAGCACCCACCAGCTACCGGTAAATATGAGAAGTTGAAGGACGAGCTCATAAAGCGACTTTCGGCATCGCGCGAGAAGAAGATAAAACAACTTCTCATGCACGAAGAGCTAGGCGACCGGAAGCCCTCACAATTCTACCGTCACCTCCTCAATCTCGCCGGCCCAGGTGTCCCGGAGGAGTTTTTGAGGACAATATGGATCAGCCGCTTACCCCCAGGAACACAAGCGATCATAGCGTCCCAATCCAAGCGTAGCCTGAGCGAGCTAGCCGAGCTGGCAGACCAGATACACGACGTCGTTGGCACGCAGGCAGCATCAACGGCTGCCATCACCACCACCGCATACCTCCAAACTGGTGACCCTCGAGTATGAACGTCAACGCAGCCTTCGTGCAATTAGCTATTGGACCAGTACTCCCATATCCCTCCTATAAACGAAAAAATACAAAGACAAAAAACAAACTTTACCTGTTTATTATGTTAGTGTAGTTATACAGGGACATTGATTCATTCAATGTAAATGTAACTTTGTAATCCTATCTATTTCTACATATAATAAGTTATTAATGTTGGTGTATCTAAAAAACTGTACTAAAATTTTTAAATGTTTTTATTTTTAATTGATTTAAACACTAATTGTACTCAAAATTTTAAGTTTCTATGTCTGCTGGAAGTGCCTTTGACTTTTGATGACTACTTGCTCTAAGGTAGCGTGTCAGACTTTTACTGACTAAAACCACACTTATGTTCCTTCAGTTGCTCTTTGCATTCTAGTACCACGAGTTTCCATTTCAGAAGTTTTCCTATTGTCCTAGCAGGTATCAGCCCTGCTGGGCCCCTACGGTTTTGCTGACATCTCTCTGAAGTGCATGTGGAACACTACGCGCCGTCGACGACTTACATGGGATCGGTCCTTACAGGATGAGCGGACGGCAAGCTATATACCTATTGCTCGTCGCCCGCAAACCCGCACCTACGGTGCCTGAATCGTGAGTGTGTTCACAAACATGTAAACTCACAGACATAGCACATATAGACCCGGAACAACTATCTGTAAGTTATACAAGTGGAACACACATGCTAGGATTTTTTTTTTTATCTGATCTTTAATTATAATCCTGCTGTTGGTTTTTCTTGGAGAAACTTACTGTAAGTTAAATTGTTATTTAATCATGGTAATTATAAGTGTTTACAGGTTTTTAAATTAATCGACTTCAATTACACTATCTGTATCAACAGATAGTGTAACTTCCATTACACTATCTGTTGTAAAATATTTAATTTTCTTTCTTGACAGATTATGATTTAGAACGATAGTCTCGCTGTCGTTCGCTCATTCGCCATCGTCGCTCCATTCGCAAGAAGGTTAACTTTCGTAGCAAATAGTTCTCCATCTCGTAGACCTAGCGTAGCTGCGTAGCGTACCGTAGACCCGCGTAGCACTAAGGTTGAAAAAAAACGAATAATAAATCTATGTAATCAACGTCGTGTTATTTACAATATCATTTATAACTCAAAAACAGCTGAACCGATTTTAATGTTAACCCTGGCCCCAGTAGGCTTCGACCCGTCTGGGCCCCTGCTGTTGCTGACAACTCCTTGAGGCGTGCGGGAACAGTGCGCGCTGTCGACGACTTGGGCTTGGTCCGAACAGTTACCGGACGGCCGGACAGCGAGCTACCCGTTGCTCACTATCCATAAGCCTGCGTTTACGGTGGCTGGAAATCGTGATCGTCGGAATCCCGGCGGTTGCCTGATGCGGTCGGCCTCACAAATACTTAAAAGAAAAGAACAAATACAGATAAAAGAGTACAAAAGTGCTGTTTATTTCTAACGAAATTTCTTCCAGCAGACCTGCGACAGGAGAGTAGGATAAGAAATAGACACAGTGTGTGTGTATAATTAACGAGTAGGTAATTCATAAGAGTTAAAATGGATTAAAATTAAAATCATAAATACATATAAATATATCAATAACATTATATATTTACTGCACACATAAATAGATACAAAACATACGAAAATTACAATAATACATATAAAATATATAAACTTTACGAGATAATAGAGTGGTAATCTGGTTGTTTAGTTTTAGCCCGCTGCTTCGCCCGCGTACAAAAAAAAAAATAGCCATGTCACTCAGGAATAAAGCAGCTTTGGGTCGGTGATAAATCAGACCAGTATTTTCAGAGATTACCTCCTACAAACAAACAAAACAAAAAAAAAACAAACTTTACCTCTTTATAATATTACTGTAGATTATTTTTGTATTTGCTTATACCTACAACTTTAGTTTAGGTATATGTAAAACCTCGTGTCTAGTATTTTTATGTACAGAATCCATGTACAAAATTTCAAAACAGTATCATAAAAAATCACACACAAAGTTTCATGCTCGTTATGTCAGCAAACATACATAGTCACTGGGCCACCTCAGCGACTGAGGGGTGGTTTTACACGTGCACCCAGCTGTTAGCTGGCGCCTAATGTCCCCTATGACCTGCCGTGACCCGTGGCTCGTTACCACCTACACTAAATACAAAGTGTTTTGCTATCCAACTTATGACCTTTCAAAATATTTTTAGAAAAAAATATAACATGGTGTAAAAACTATTGAAATCGATTCTGTTACTCATCCTGAACTAACTAAATTCAGGTATCTCACAAACTAAAAATAATGTTGTAGAATGCCGACTACGGATATATCCGTATAAGGTTACTGAGTAGGACACCGTCTACGGGAATATACGTACGATTTCTATACGAAAGGAGGAAGTGTACGACGCGGGTCATCATCATCGTTTCAGCCGATAGACGTCCACTGTTGGGCATAGCCCTCCCCTCCATCATCATCCCGCATCCATCGGATTCTCGCAACCTTCACCAGGACATCGGTCCACCTATTAGGAGGCCTTCCAACGCTACGTCTTCCGGTACGCGGTCGCCATTTCAGAACCTTTCGGCCCCAATGACTATCTGTTCTGCGAGCAATGTGCCCCGCTCATTGCTACCTAAGATATCCTCAAGTGACACCAACGAGTACAAGGTCAAGAAGGATAACAATGGATTCCAATTTGAACCACTTTATAACAACACCAGTTCTAGCCTGAAGAGGCACTACAACTCTAAGTAGATCTATGACAAAACGTCTCCAGGGACTAATATCAGCCAATCGCATGCAAGAGGTTACGTCATTAATAGTACTTCTAATGGGCACACTGATTCTAGGTCTAACGACGCAGTCCCGAATAAAGTAAACACACAGGAGGGATCGTTTCGAGTGATACAAACGGATATCCGAGCTTCTCAGCAAACAGACCACTTCATAGACCAACGTTTGGAACTCCATACTACTCGCAGAATACTCCAATGTGTGGAGCTCCTTCTGGTTCGTTGTATTATCTTCAGACCACAACATACACACCAACTAGTAGATTAATGTATGGAATACCAAACGGACAATATATTTTGTAAAACACGCATAACCTTGCAGGACTGTATTACTAAAATCATAAACAACAAAATTTTGTTCTATGACTTTTTATAAAACATTATTTATTTACCCAAAACCAAATTTTAAGATTTCGTTGTTCTATCTAACACATTTCAACTCTGTATTTTGCTATAACGTCGAGCACCCCCGCCGCTCAACTCTACAACAAAATTTTGTTAAAAATATCTAGTACTCATAAAAGTATCGATACCTCAAAAATATCGGAACAAAAGTATCGTGTCCAAATATACTTAAGTGGTCGTGTTTCTGATTCGATCCAGACTCTTGATAGAAAATAGACGGAAATACGTTCAAATTAATCGTTAAAATATATTAGGTAGACTACAAAGGTTGGTCTAATACTAACCGAAAGAATTGGGTTCTCTTAGTAAACCTTGGCGGCAGAGAGACTGGGAAATGAAAAAAAATACACCTTGATTTTTGTACAATTTTATTTCAGACAAATAAACAACAGATACAAACAGAGTAGAGATGCAATAGATACTCGTTATTTTAAAGAGTTCTAATGAGGGTGTTCAAGAAAATACACACCGCCAGTTGGCGCCACTTAGTAGTTAGGTTTTTTCCTTCGAAAACTTTATTTTTAAATTCATTAAACCCCAAGCGAACGCCGGTGTTCGCGCACCTATTGTCTTTCTATTGTGTCTGTAATTTCCACGATTGAAAGGTTAATTGATATAAACTAGTGCTTGACTGCGATACCACCTGATGGTAAACAGTGATGCAATCTCGGATGGTGAGGCGCACGTTGACGTGACTGAGAAGTCTAACGTTTGTCATTAACAGAAGCGTTATGATAGGTGCACGGACCTGACGCCTCAGTGCTGCCATCTGCTGACTGTCATTTAAGAACACCCTCATTCGCATCGCTCAGCCCTAAACTGTCAATAACACTTCAACTCTTCATTAATATCTGGCATTTGTAGAAGAGTCACCACGATGTTGCCACATGCAAACCATTTTTAGGAGTACCTCAAAAGGAAAAAACGGAACCCTTATAGGATCACTTTGTTGTCCGTCCGTCAGTCTGTCTGTCTGTCTGTCTGTCTGTCTGTCTGTCTGTCTGTCAAGACCCTTTATCTCGAGAACGCGTAGACGTATCAAGTTGAAATTAAAACCATGTAGTCTATTCAAATTAGCAAAAAGATTGGACTTAATTCGTGTAGTTGTAATTTTTTGTGGAATCATTAGAAGACATGAATATAAGTCTTCTCTGAGTTTGCACCATTCCTGTTATGTACGGAACATCGTTTAATATTAGGTTTTAACATTAAAGTCTCAAAATTTAAAAATTTCATAAGTATTTAGTTGTGGTAAGTTTAGATATATGTAGATACCCCTTTGGTGTATAATTACTTTTCACGAAAAAAGTGTGAGGTGTATAAAACACTAATAAATCATTATTTTTAATTTGCGGCTCAAGGGAAATTTAGCCAGTTGGTGCAAACTCATAATAAGCTTTTTAAAGCATCCTATACATCCAGTTATTTTTGCACCCTTTTGCACCCCTAGGAAAACAGCATTTTACAATATTTGTAGATTGTACTTCGGGGCAAATTAGTGTAGTCATGGATTTTTTAATATATAATGTATTCTATATATAAAACATTCGCACGTAATAAAAATAAGAAATATATAACTGGAAATTTATGTAGAGTTAACGTGAATAAATACTGCGCCTCGTGGCGCTCGGAGGGCGAACGCGGGGTCGCGCGGCGGGGTCGAGAGTAAGTAAGTGCGTGCATGTATATGCGTTTAGATCATTTTTGTGGCAAGAAGCGATCCCTGCGCTATACAAATTAATAACTATAATTTCCTCTATTTTATTAGCTGTGTTGTGAAAAACGGATTATGAAGTGTATTGCATTGTCGTGCCTCCCGACCTGCCCCTGTATTAAGTATTTATTTAACAAGAAATTATGATAATCATATCAATTCTCTGTCGATCTTTATTTCTTTCTGTACCTCAAAAGGAAAAAAAGAAAAACCGGCCAAGAGCATGTCGGGCCACGCTCAGTGTAGGGTTCCGTAGTTTTCCGTCCGTCACAATAAGTGTTCCCACTAATGAGTTTAAAAAATGCTTGCATATACGATTATACTACAAACTTAGTCCAGAGACCAGAAATTATTTTGTACAACCTTTTTGTCTTTTTTGTACAAAAACTGTTCTTTCCATCAAGTTCAAAATGATTTTCCTAGAAAGTGCTTATAAAGTTCTACTTTCCAGATTTTTTTCATATTTTCTAAACTTATGGTTCAAAAGTTAGAGGGGGGGGACACATTGTTTTTTACTTTTGGAGCGATTATTTCCGAAATTATTGACATTATCTAAAAATGATTTTAGTGAACCCCTATTCAATATTAAATACCTATCCAACAATATATCACACGTTTGGGTTGAAATTAAAAAAAAAAACACTTCCCACTTTACATATAGGGGGGCTACCCTAATAAAAACATTTTTTTCCAATTTTTATTTTACCACTTTGTTGGCGTGACTGATATACATATTGGTACAAAATTTCAGCTTTCTAGTGCTAACGGTCACAGAGATTAAGCGAGGACGGATAGACAGACAGACAGACAGACGGACAGACAGACATGGCGAAACTATAAGGGTTCCTAGTTGACTACGGAACCCTAAAAACGGAATCCTTATAGAATCACTTTGTTGTTCGTCCGTCTGTCTGTCAAGTCCCTTTATCTCGAGAACAAGTGCAAGTATCAAGTTGAAATTTAAACCGAATACTCAAGACTGCGGCCCCTTAACCTTTCAATCGTGGAAATTACATCATCATCATCATGAATTAGAGCTGTATAAAAGTAAAAACTTCTAAGTTAACGAATAAAAAAGATACCGGCATTTACGTCGCAAAAAAAATTATATTGCGACACTCAAGGGAATCATAAAGGTACTTCCCGTTGACCTAGAACCCTGAAATTTGGCATGAAGCAAGTTTTATAGCATAAGTATAGGAATAATTGCCGCTGGCAAAAGCTAGATATTTATTTTATTTAAGTTAGTTGATACGGAACACTCAGTGTGCGAGTTCGACTCGCCCTTACCCAGTTTTTTTTTGAGGCGCATACTTAAAACTCCACATTTTTTATACTAATATTTTTTTGTTCCTACCTTGCGAATAATCAGCGCTGTCACACGGTTTATAGTTCTAAAGACAACCGAAATACAACTAATTTATTTGAAACTAGCTGTGTCCGCGAATTTGTTCGCGTGGACTACAGGATTTTGAATTTCTTTTTTCTAAAATAAAAGTAGCTCATGTTACTCCTTATTACATCACCTACTTGCCAAAAAAGTCCCGTCAAAATCAGTCCAGCCATATCAGAGATTAGCACGGACAAACAGACAGACAGACAGACAAATATTGCAAAAAATGTTATTTTGGTGTAGACTCTGACCAACGAAAGATGGCAAAACAAAAAGGAAGCCGTATTAAAAAAAATTGAAGCTGTTCACCCTAGCTGTACGCCACTTAAACGAAGTTGATACGTTTGATTATTCATGAAAATAATAAGTATGCGATATATATATATATGATGCATGTTAATTTAACAATTAAACATGTGGTGTTTATTTAGCCGCGATATTCAATGCCGCCAAAACTCAAGCATGTCCGTTCACTGCCAAAAGCAGCCTGATCACCTTGGCACCTGCTTTTTAGAATGTATCCTTGGAGTGTATCGACCGCCTTCAGCTCTTGGGAGTTGAAATTTCCTTAAACTTTGGGCAGTTCATTGAGCACAAAGCTACGGTAGCTGCTAGGAAACTCGACATTCATGCAAAGGTTAGATGGCACTCAGTGGAGGATTAGCCATGTATCAAGAGTAGCAAATGTTACAGACTCCCCCATTTTGGGGCCCCGCGCGTTCAGGGATCCCGCATTTTTGAACATAAAAGAAAACTAGTCAAAATATTGGTACTGCGTGAAACCTAAATACAGCTGATTTTTTTGGATGTGATGAGATAGTCACTTTACTTCAGATTATTCTGCAAGCAAACTACAGAATAGAAGATCTCTTAGAATTTATCCCATCATCGTACTTTTTACGCAAGTGATCTTAAAATCCACGGAGTTATTGGTGAATAAAAGCCTTGTTCAAGCTTATTTTAGAAAGGGTAGCTTTAGCCAACAGCTTCTAGCAGCGCTAGCTAAAACCACTTAATTTTAATATGTGTAGGTTAAGCTCAATTTTAATAACCCTACTCAGAATAAGCTTAAACAAGGTTTTTAGGGAATTACATATTTTGTGTGTCTATGTGAATATTACATTGCCTGTGCGTAGTGACATTTGGCTCTGAAACGTGGTCGTTCACAATGCGCCTCATCAGATGGTTTTAAGCAACACAAAGAGCAATGGAGAGGAAGATAAGCTTAAGTGGCAGTAAGCTGGGTACATTGCTCGCAGAACAGATGATCGATGAGGCCGAAAGGTTCTGGAATGGCGACCGGATACCTGAAGACGTAACGTTGAAAGGTCTCGCAACAAGGGTACCGATAACCTTTTATTTAGTAAGGTTCACGTGAATTCGATGGAGGCGTGATAGACTGGACCGGCCGTTGTGGTGACTTAGGAAAAACCTTTGTCTAGCAATGGAAGCCTTTCAGCTGAAATGATGATGACTATCGATGTTGGCATGTTGATGAGATCAATCTCTCAGAAAGATTACTCCACTTAAAAATTGGCTAAATCTGACTACTTCAAAGAAAAATAAATGTTGCATCTTATTAGTAAATCTTAACTGCTTTTCTGTATAAATTCACAAAGGTTTCGCCATCAGCATCGAAAAGACTCCTTAATTCTGTATTACTTGTCAGAAGAAAACAAAAAACGTCCTAAGCAAAATTCTAATCATTCGGGGTATGCAAAAAACGATCATCATCTAGGTTTTCCAAAAGTACTAAATTAATTATGATCTTACTACTAAATTAATTGATTAGTAGTAGGGGGGGCCCCTTGGTCGAATTAGAAATAGACTCCGCGTCGGTTTAATCCGGCACTGACGGCGCTTCATACCAGGACAACATCGAATGTTATACAAAGCAAAAGTACTAAATTAATTAGTATCTTACTATTAAATTAATTGATTAGTAGTAGGGGCCCCTTGGTCGAATTAGCAATGGACTCCGCGTCGGTTTAATCCGGCACTAACGGCGCTTCATAAATGATAAATGATCTTTATTTTGCAAGTAGGTTTTATAAAAACACTTTTACACGTCAATTTTTTTTTTGTCAATTAATGCTAGATGAGGCCGGTGTTTCCTAACTGACTACCCTGAGAAGAAACACCGAAACAAACTCAGGGGTCAAAGTCTCTTTTAAAGTCTATACAGCAAAACATGTAATGGTCAAATCATATGAGAACCGTGCAGATTGAGCCTGAGATGGTCTTTTGAAGAAAGAACCACACAGTTCTAAGTGGACCTGTCCAGTCAGTGCAAGCATTTGTCAGTATGCGTGTAGCTCAACTCAGGACTACTAAGGAGCTCAACGACTTGACGAACAATGCCAAAGAAAGGACATTTGGGTAGGCCACATCAAATACTCAAAACTGCCAGACATCATGTGAAAATAAAAGAAAAGGAAAGAGTAATCCACATAGTTCTCACAGTCGTTCACAATAATAAAATTTACAAAAGTGTAAATATTGCAAATTGTAAAAAAATAATAATATATATATATATATATATACAATATCATAATTGTAAAACAACAACAATCGTCAATAAAAAAAAGGCAGTTAAAACAAAAAAACATTCAAATGATAACAATTATAGTGAGTAGGTATTGGAGCAGGTCAATCCCAAGCCGTTTTATCCTCGAGATACTCTTTTACAGTATAAAAAGCCTTTTGGCAAAGTTTTCGCTTTACAAATATTTTGAATTTATTAATGCTAAGTTCTTGAATAGGACTGGGAAGCTTATTATAAAAATGTATACTTTGGCATCTAAATGAGCGTCCTATTTTTTTGAGCCTGGTTGCAGGAACCACTAACTTGTGTTTGTTCCTAGTATTAACGTTATGAATATCACTGTATTTTTTAAACAGGTTTTTATTTTTATGAACATACAAAATATTGTCATAGATATAATCATACCAGGACTACATCGAATGTTATACAAAGCACAGGTCCAATCATTTGTGGAGCCAGTGGGTCTTTCAATAAACACTTCCCTGGAATCTTTAAATTTGAATAAAACAAATTGTGTGTTATCGATTTCTTTTATTAATTTGTTTCAAATGTCCGCCGCTACTTTGCTAGATAGCGCGCATACGAAATATACAACTTTCCATGTCCTTTACTGTTTTCGTTATTAGGAGTTTCGTCTACTCATTGCCGAAACCTCCTGAAAAGTATAATACACCGTGTGAGTAATATTACAATTATTAAATAGTCAAAAAGTATCAAGTTTTTATAATAGTAATTAAAAAACTAACCTAGAAATGATATTATTGTATCCAACCGTCGCATTTTATCTGCATGTTTTTAATTGAATTCACTTTTTGCGTCTTTAAATTTATTCATTATATTAAATAGTAGCCTTTCCATCGAACTAGTGATTGTTTATGGCACTATTTTAAGCAAAATGAGTATAATAAGATGCAGGAAAACAATTTTGACAATTCTTAATTTTTTTAAATGCTGCCATACATAACGTTTGATTAATAATTCGTTGTCTTCTTTCGATAGTCAAACTCTATGTACCGTATATATCTGTACCTCAGAGGTAAACAATAGTAACTCCACTTTTTTGAAAATATATTTTTTTGCACTGTTAAAATCGTAAGAAGCAGTTCTACGTAATGGTATAGGGGATCAAGTCCTACGACATCTAGGAAGAGAAATATCCAATCATTTAAGACAAAAACATATCGAGTATGGGGCTTAAAATGATGATAAAATTGTTTACACGTCAGCTTTACGCGCACTTAATGTTGTTCTAAACTTTATTGTAATTATGTGGAATACACAATAATTCCATCTAATAATTATCATCATCATCATCATCATTTCAGCCGATACACGTCCACTGTTGGACATAGGCCTCCCCCAAGCGTCGCCACATCGAACGTTCCTGTGCGTCCCGCATCCATCGGTTTCCTGCTACCTTCACCAGGTCATCGGTCCACCTTGTAGGAGGCCTTCCAACACTGCGTCTTCCGGTACGCGGTCGCCACTCCAAAACCTTTCGGCCCCAACGGCCATCTGTTCTGCGAGCAATGTGCCCTGCCCATTGCCACTTAAGTTTGGCAATTCTTTGTGCTATGTCGGCAACCTAAGTTTTCCTGCGGATATCTTCATTTTTTATTCGATCACGCAAGGAAACCCCGAGCATAGCCCTTTCCATTGCTCTTTGGGTGACTTTAAGCCTTCTGATGAGGCCCATTGTGAGCGACCACGTTTCGGAGCCATATGTCATCATTGGCAACACGCACTGGTTAAAGACTTTCGTCTTGAGACACTGTGGTATGTTGGACGAGAAGATACCGCGTAGCTTCCCGAACGCTGCCCAACCGAGTTGGATTCGACGGTTGACCTTTTTCTCGAAGTTAGACCTACCCAACTGGACTGTCTGTCCGAGGTAGACGTAATCGTCCACAACTTCGATTGCAGAGTCTCCGACCTTGATAGGAGTGGGCGCTACATGGTTGTTAATCATGATTTTGGTTTTATCCATGTTCATTTTAAGACCCACTCTTAGAGAAGCTCTACTGAGGTCATTGAGCATTGTGCTGAGCTCCTCCATAGTCTCCGCCATGACTACTATGTCGTCGGCAAACCGAAGGTGAGTGATGTACTCGCCATTGACATTAATGCCTAGTCCACTCCAGTCCAGAACCTTGAAGACATCCTCTATTGCGGCCGTGAACAGTTTCGGAGAGATGACGTCTCCCTGCCTCACACCTCGCTGCAGGAGGACAGGTTTCGAGGTCTGGTCCTGGAGTCGGACTGACATGGTGGCGTTTTCGTACAAACACCTCAGCACTTCGATGTACCCATAGTCAATTTGGCACCTTTGGAGAGATTGCAGCACAGCCCAAGTCTCGATCGAATCAAAAGCTTTCTCGTAGTCCACAAACGCTAGGCAGAGAGGCAGGTTATACTCCTCGGTCTTCTGTATGACCTGCCGTAGCGTATGTATGTGGTCTACGGTGCTGAAACCTTTTCGGAATCCGGCTTGTTCGGGAGGCTGGAAGTCGTCAAACCTGCGCGCAAGACGGTTCGTGATGACCCTGGAAAACAGCTTGTAGACATGGCTCAGAAGTGAGATGGGCCTGTAATTCTTTAGGACCGGTTTTCCACCCGCCTTCAGGAGCTCAGCCGTAATTCCGTCCTCACCCGACGCCTTGTTGTTCTTCAACTGCTTCAGAGCCATCCTAATCTCGTACAGGCTGACGTCCGGGATATCTTCAGTGTAGTGTCGAGTCAATCTAGCTCTTGGGTCGTTTGCCAGATTTGTAGCGGGTTTGGAGATCGACGTGTATAACTGTCCATAAAATGCCTCGATCTCTCCCAGAAGCTCCGATTTGGCGGATATGACTCTGCCATCTTCGGTCTTCAGTTTCGTGAGTTGGCTCTGCCCAATAGACAGATCCCGTGCAAAAACTTTGGAGCCCTTATTCCGCTCAATCGCGTCCTTAATCCTCTCGGTATTAAATCGGCGAAGGTCGCGTTTCAGAGACTTCGAGATCTGTTTATTGAGCTGCCGGTACGTGCACGCATTATCTGAAGACTGCAAAGTCATTTCACGCCTCTTCTTCATGAGCTCGAGAGTTTGATCCGTGAGCCTCTTGGTCTTACTTGTACGGGTCTTAAAAAACTGAGACCCGACTGTATGGACAGCTGCTTCCACGAACCCATCATTATATTGGTCCACGGAGCTTCCTAGGCACTCGAAACGGTTTTGAAGTTCGATCTGAAAGCTCTCGGAGTTTTGGATCTGGATCTGTGCAGGACGGAGCGTAGACTTCATCAGTCGAGATCTTTCAAGCTTAACATTGATATTCAATGTGCCTCTTACCATACGGTGATCACTCCCGGTTTTCACCGTATTGATCACAGAGACATCATTGAATATTTGCTTCTTCGTCGACATGATGAAGTCAATCTCATTTTTAGTTATGCCATCAGGGCTTTGCCAGGTCCACTTCCTGTGCTTACGCTTTCTGAAGAAGGAGTTCTTCATGTAGAGGCCCTCCTTCTCCATAAAACTAGCCAGTAGGTGTCCCCGCCGGTTCCGATGTCCAAATCCAAATTGCCCCACTCGCAGCTCATCACCGTCTCGTTTGCCCAGTTTCGCATTAAAGTCCCCCATGACAACGGTGAAGTGAGTCTTAGAACCATGCATGGCTCTGGATATATCCTCATACATGGATTCCACTTCGTCATCGGGGTGTGTCGAGGTCGGGGCGTAAACCTGTATGACCTTCAACGAATATCTTGATGATATTCTGAGTATCAGGTACGCCACCCTGGTCGACACACTCTCGACTCTCACCACATTGTCCACGAGGGACCTGTGGACGATAAACCCGACACCACCCTGGGACTGCTGATCACCCTCCCGGAAGTAAAGCAGGTTACCGGATTTGAGAATTATCGTGTCCTCCCCCTGTCTTCGGACTTCGGATAATCCCACAATACTCCATCGTAACCCGCTCAACTCTTCCTCCAGTTCGATGATCTTCTCGTCGGACCGGAGTGTACGTACGTTATAGGTTGCCAGGTCCAGTCGTCGACGGTTAAACGTTCCCGCCCGGAGATTCTTAGCACCCCTGACCCCAGGGCTGCGCTCACGCCCGTCCACGTCAACACAACCACTGGGGTCGCCGGGCACTTGGGGCCTGTGCGTATTTCTATGTTGCATTGGGGGGGTTCGGACCATAACCCGCCACGCTGGTCCAGTGCGTGTTGGCGGGTCGCCATATCCTCGTCCGTTTTTCAGCAGGGTGCACCACGTGCAGGTGAGGTTGGCTTGGGTCCCGACAGATGTTGGTTGGGACCCCGTATACACCCCAATTGAGTTTGTTTCAATATCTTTAAAGCAACTATGTCAAAAATACATTCAAACTTTATTTCCGCGCGTTTTTGCCTCTCCTGTAAAATTTACTTTTTGGCACTTACTATTGTTTACCTCTGAGGTACAGATATATTCATAAGCATGTAGTAAAAAGCAGTTACTTCAATATTACAAACAGATACTCCAATTTTATTTATATGTATGTTTAGAAGATGAATGGACGGTTTTTTTAACTGTTTTTTTTTTATATAAAAACAAAATTAGGTTTCTTTACTAACACTTAATAACAGAGCATTTACAATCAGAAAGTATTCCTTCCTCGTAAAATACATCCCACAACACTCCTAAGTAATGACTACGCTTATCTCTTCTTGTCAGTTTATTATTCCGTGTCGCGCGCTTGTCACTTCCATGGCGTAATAGTTCTTTGGTAATTAAGACAACACTAGAAAAACGTATGTTCCTTAAAAAAATGCTAATTTTTTATAGGGTGCAAATATAGAGGAAACCAAATTAATGTAATTGTGATTTTTTCAAAACTACTTAAATTTCCCCCGAAGTACAGAGGCAAAAAAACGTGAAAAACTAATTTCCATACGTCGCACTGGGGTGCAAAATCAATCATGTACTTAGGTCGAAATGTATAACACTTTCCTCAGTTTACAAAACTACACAATTTTCCCCAATGCCGCAATGGCCAAAAATAACATTTTTATTTTTTTCTAATGCTGCGTTGGTCTAATTAAAATAATTAAAATGCAGTAATGTAGATTGAGGTTTAATATACCTATAAAAAAAAATGGTGAGTACACCTATATTCTCTGGTTAGTTATGAGCAATAAACAGTTTTCACCCCCTTCCGTAGGGGTGCCAAATGATTTTTATTTTTTATACTCTATTTTTCACTCATACAATACCATCAGAAACGTTTTTGCCTCTCCAGAGAATTTATTCCAATCTTTATTAAAAAATGACCTAATTTGACTAGACTAATGTACTCAAGTCTGCGGTCCCATTAGACTGTGAAAAAATCAAACTTCTAAGTTAACGAATAAAAAGATACAGGCCATTTATGTCGCAAAAAAAACGTATATTTTGATCTCTCTCTCTCAAAGATCAAAATTCATAGGGGACTTTCCGTTGACCCAGAATCCTGAAATTTGGCTCAGAGCAAGTTCTTATAGCACAGATGTAGGGAAAAATGTGAAAACAGTAAATTTGTTGTTACTAACGTCACAAAAAAAAAATTACAGTTTGGAAAAATCTTCGAGACTCCTTTCGGGAATTGAAGTTTGCACGGAACCCTCAGTGCGTGAGTCCAACTCGCACTTGCCCAGTTTTTTTAAATATTTAGACCATCAAACGCTGAAGAATATTTAGCAAACAGAAAATAAAACAAATATTTAAGTTAAAAGAATTATATTTAAGTTAAATATAAGAATTTATTTAAAGACACTGACTAGCATTGTAACTACATGGCAAACTGGTAACAGTGTAACAGAGACAAAAACAAAAAAATAGGACCAAGGTGTTTTTTAGCTCCTAAAACTCCTTGCCCATCTTTCCACCCTACTTCCAAACCAACGCCAGCATCGACTCCTGCGTTTAAACCCCAGCTGCTTGAAGTATTAGTTTCTTTGTAACTTCCGTCTTCATGGTGTACCTGAAATTCGATACGTAATAATTTTAATTAAATTATTATTATTTTTATCTCTTTGTTCATCATTATCATTTCAGCCGAAGGACGTCTACTGTTGGACATAGGCCTCCCCCAAGTGTCGCCATAACAATTAGTCCTTTGCATCTCGAATCCATCGGATTCCTGCGACCCTCATCAGGTCATCGGTCTATCCTGTAGGAGGCCATCCTTTTTATTATGAAATTGGTTTTGGGATGTTTTTTACATAATCTAGACTACAGCGCGCTTAACGTCATTAGTATCGTGACTTGTCATTGTAAATATCTCATTTATTGATAGGTTTCACTTTTTTTTTATTATAACTATTTTTATTGTGCTTTTAGTAACAATATTGACTTTTCTATACTGTCCTCTCGTATAATATATTGTAATAATTTGTACAAGTACATAGTAGTATTTACTTGTTAAAGACAAGTAGATACTAACATTATTCACTTATTGTGTTTTTTCCTAAATGATAAGATTTTTTTTTCTGTTTGGAGAAACCCCACGTTGCTGACCTGCGGCCAAAGTGTTGATAACATTGGCCGCAGGTCAACAGCGTGCAGTTTCAATTTCTCCTTGGGGTTTTTTATTTTGTTGTGGGATTATCCAGTCTTCCCGGTCTGGGGTGGAGCGGCAGGGCATGTCAAACTTTTAAGGACTAAAGCCACACTTGTGTCCTTCAGTTGCCCTTTGCGTTCTAGGACCACTTTTTTTGAGAATTTCCTTTTCAGAAATTCCACGTGGCCCTAGCAGGTATCACCTCTACTGGGCCCCTAAGGTTTTGCTGACATCCCTTTGAGGGGCGCGTAGAAATCAGCCACCTTCGTTCCGGGTTCAGCTCTTACCAGACAGTGATCTACCCATTGCTTGCCGATACCTTTTAGTTTATTGAACCTCCGTGAATGTGACCGTGGCATCACCGCGGGCCCTAACAGAATACCAGCGCTGCGTTATTTATCTTTTTAAATATCGCAGCATATGCTGAGTTAGGCGCCTTTTTGGCCTTGCACAGATTTTTAAGTTATCTTTTTTTTTATAAATCGAATTCTACTGTATGTGTAAGGTATGAATAAAAGTTTTTTCTTTCTTCTTTCACTCTTTCCCCACCTATGTTCCTTCAGTTCCATAGGTTTCCTTTTCGTGTGGGTATATTCGAACGAGTTACCGTGGCCCTGGAATGCAAAAGATTACTGAATGATTGCAGATACGGTTGGCATTGCGCACGGTACGAATATTTGTCTGGCCTACAGATACTGGTTCCGGTTCTGGGTGTTTGTTTGTGAATGCACCCCCGATACAGGAATAATTTCTAGTTTAGGTCAAAGTTTTAATAAATAAAATACAAAAATAGGTGTGTTCTAGTCAGTCAAAGTTAGCACGTCCTTCCATCCAGAGTGCGAGAAATTATTTAATCAATATAACATCTTATAAAATAAGATACAAGACGTACATTTCGATACTCTCAAAGGAATCAAAATTCAATAGGGTAGTTGCCGTTGACCCAGAATCTGGCACAAAGCAGGGTCTTATTATAGCACAAATATATTAATTCCCCGAACTCCTGTGATACCATCGGATTTACCGTTCCAATTTAAACGCTTACAATTTCCGGTAAAGATATCTTTTACAATGACCATTAGATAAAAAATTGCAGGGTTAAACTTTTAACGTTGCAGGCTTAGATTTGAGCGTTGATTGTTGATGCGTATAAGCTCTAGAATTTGAAAATTACTAGTAAAATCACACGCGCGTAGATTATTAGAGCAATCTAGACTATAATTGCTGATTCAACAGTGACTTTAAGGAGAAAAAAATACACAAATGAGACGAAAGGCAATGTATAAAGTTCAACTTATCAATCAGGCCACATACCTTTGATACAGCGATCCCAAGCAGAAGCAGATGCATTCCGCGTGCGAGATGAACAGCTCACAGTCTAGGTACACTAAGCTGGCCAGCGGTACACAAAACATTTGTGCTACGGGCGCGTCGGGGTGTTACCACTTTATAAAAATGTATTTGTCACTTTATCTATTTATTTTATTTTTTTATTTATAATTCATCTGTATTTTTTTATTTGTTTTTTCAACTTTTCTTTCACTGCACCGTTCAGGCGTCTTTACATCGACACAGCGACCGGCCCACGCTGAAAACCAGCGCTGTGAGCTCATCGCATTATGCGAGAGGCCGCAGCTTTATGCTGCATATCTTCCCTATCGATTGATGTTAAATTATGTTTGTTAGCTAGTTTTAAGATTGCGTGTTTTTTCGCGTGAATAAAATGTTTTTCTTTCTTTCTTTCACAGTCTAGTTCTAGGTAATACAGATAACACTTCAGGTAGGTTCAATGCAGGTTTTAGGGCGAGATGGAGCTGTTAGAAACCGGTCTAGGTCACTCTTTTTAAAAAAGGAAACACTTTTAGCTGTAAGAAACTAACACAATTTATTTAACTTTTACAATAATTATCGCGAGTGCAACACATGAGTGCACGGGATGAAGGATGGAAGACGACTGACTGGATACGTAGGATGGGCGTCGAGTCGAGGAGTGATGTGTCAGCACTCTGACGGGAATGCAGCGTAAGCTGTTGGCTAAGCCAAAAAGGGTGCAATGGATAGATATAACAGCCCCCCGATTAAGAGGAAACTTACGGGTGGAAAGGTAAGTTGACGATGGAAAGAAGGAAGCTCCAGGTCTAGGAAGGTTTCCCAGGTTTTCAGGTCATTCGGAGTCGAGGAACAGGTACGTCTTCGGGATCAGGAGATGACATTTCAATGGAGCTATCTGGTTTGGGTTTACATCTAGAAGCTTTAAATGTTTTAAAGTAATAATACAATTTATACGATATAGCTAGCACTATAACTAAACTTATTATAATAGTAACATAAGAATAGAAATTACCGTAAAGGACAATATGAGGTTTCTCAATAACTTCATCGAGATTTGTTTTAATTTGATCAGTTATTTTATTATAATTTGACAAAAGTGAATCTAGATTATTAACGTTTTTTAAGTTAACATAAGGAACTTTGATATTGTCTTTTAGGTAAGTAGTAGAACTACAACAAGTATCATTGATTATTTCAAAGTGTAATATTATTGGTTTTGTTTTAATTACAATACTATGTTGAGGTATTAGCTTATTATCTCTACAATAAGCTATACAATGTTCTGGTATAGTTAATATGCCAGTACCATGGATGGAAAACTCAGATAAGTCTTGATTATCACATTCTATTGTGAGTTTAGAATTTTGACTTATTACGTAAATCCATTGGTTTCTATGTAATTTATGAAAAGTTTCAAAATTACCGTTTACGAATTTAGTATTACAAATATGTGGAACGGAAGTTAAAGCTTTAGAAATAATCTCGCTTTCACATATGGGAACGGCAGACGTGGAATACACACTGGGTGTTTCACAAATATAATATTGCATACTAATAACTTTACAGGAGTTAAGTGAATCTAGTTTACAATAAGATGACTTATCTTTAGTTATGCCTATATATTTCGTGGATGGTATTATCGTTGAATATAGTGTATTATTTACATCATTGAGTTCAATAGGATAAGGTATAGTGTTATGTAAATCAAATTCCTTTGTGTTTACTAAAGGTATTTGTAACACAAATATTATTTTGTTGTCTGCATAATAGTGTGACGCAGCTCAGCTCGTCGGTAACCAACGTATAGGGATACTTCCTGAAATGAAACACTTCGGGCGGCGCACTCTTATATTTTTCTCTTACTTATTTTACGAATACATGTTATTCATATAAAAATCACTTCAGCACTGAAAAAACAACAGACATTCTTTTTTTCTACTAACTTTCAAAACTATTCTAGAACAGCATAATCCTTCGAATTATATTTAAAAGCCAGTTCGTTGGTTATATAAAAAAAGCAACTCATGCGATCTCCTTTCGATATCACATGAGCTACGCCCCAATGAATAGAAATGTTGAGGCAACAAGCATTTATATTCTAAAAACTTTCGAAGGACTAAGCATGACCTACCTATACCTAACACAGAGGTCCCTACCTATGGAGGAAAAAAATTCACATTGTGGTGGTCGTCTCTTTAGGAGCGAGCCTAAGTCATGACGAACGTTAAACAATATTCAAAATCTATTTACAAACTTACTATGCGCTAACTTTGCGCTTATCATTCAACGTTGTCATGCTTAAACCCCACCGCAGCAAAACCTCAAAAAAAAGCCACAGTGCTGCACCCTTCTAACCTAGGATGCCAGAGTGACAACCACCCAGACTGGGATTACATTCTAAGACTCAATACTTTTATGACTAATTTCATCGGACGCTTATCGGGTCAGAGGACAAGGAGTCATACTCGCATCGGATCCCCTACACATTCTCATTATAAGAGTCTACTCCAGAGTTAATCAACCACAAAGATTATTAAAAATAACTCCCAAAATAGCTAAATCATTAGAGTCAACTAGACTCTCTTTGCACAGGCTATGCCCCAATAGCAAAGTTGATATTAGCTCAGTTTGAATAATGCAAAATCCTCTCATAAGGGATGACCGACGGGTCTCTTAAGGGAGGACGGGAGGATATTTTCCTCTCACTAATAACTTTAATAAATCATTCTGGAGTACAATCTTGCCTAATCTAACTTACGCATACACTTCTATAGGAGGTATTTATTTTCTCTGACTCTGCCCTCTGAGAACTCCCGGCTGCGTGCACACTTAACCATGTCTGCTGGGCGCGCTCGCCCGGCAGCATTTACCCATTATTCATGAAACAGAAACACTAATTAAAACATTTTTTCACTAAAACAATCTGTGTTATGATAACATTACAATCTGACATAAATGATTTGACAATGACAACTCTATTCGTATTTTTATTTTTATTTTTAAACTGGATTCTAAGCCTTTTGAGCCTCAATTTATTTACATTCTAACATAAAATGGTTTTAATCTATTTACATGTACAATGTCCCTAAAACGCCTATTATTTGGTTTTTTTATTACATAATTCACGTCTGAAATTCTTCTAACTATCTGATAAGGCCCCTTATAAAACCTACTTAATTTCAAACTTTTATTCAATATTCGTCTAGGTGTATAAATCATAACTAACTGATTGGGCAAAAACCTTACTACTTTGGCCTTCTTGTCATAATAAGCTTTCTGTCTTGCTTGTGCTTTTTTTATATTATCTATGGCACATCGTGACAGATGACTTTTCAGATCGTGACGTCCTACGTAATCTAAATGACTTTCATGACTTGTCATGTCAGTTATGAACAGTGGCTCCTTCGCGTAGAGAAGCATGTGTGGTGACACTCTTGTGTTTGCTTGTTTATTTGAATTATACGCATAGCACACGAGTGGCACATAACTACACCAATTTCTTTGATCAGCCCTCGCATACATGGAAAGCATTTGGCAAATGGTTTTGTTATGGTGTCCCATCAAACCATTTGCCTCAGAACGAGAAGCCGTGGTGAAGCGGGATTTTGCTCCGAAATAACTCACCGTTTCCTTGACTAAACGAGAAGTGAAAATCGACCCCCTATCAGATATAATTTCCTTGACACCACCAAATCGACAAAAAATATCCTATAACAGAAAGTCGCTGATCCTCCGGGCTGTCGCTCTGGGTACCGCTCTGCAAACTGCATACCTCGTAGCATACTCTAAACTAACGATAATATATCTGTTACCATTCAACGATTTTCTAAAAGGTCCTAAGACATCGATGTCTACCTTCTCCATCAAATCATTCACTACAATGGGCTGTAACTGGGCTAATCGATTATGTTTCTTTCGCTCCTGACATAACAAACAACTATTTACATAACGCTCTATCTCCTTCTCTGCATCTTTGATGAAATACTTCTCCCTAAACTTAGCCAACGTCTTAGCTAATCCTAAATGACCACCTGACCAAGGATTATCATGCAATTCATTTAAAATCTCGTATAAAAGCCCTTTTGGAATCACAACTAGTTCACAAATACCAGTCACTCTCCTGGCTTTCTTACGCAACACACCATCCCTGACACTAAAACCTTTAACATCATTACCCCTATTAGCAGCAATCCTATCTAACCAACGTTTACAAAAATCATCCCTCTCTTGCTCCTCTCGCATCTTTACAACTTCTATTCTATACAGCTGCATGCCATCCTCCAGCTGCTCCGTGGTACTCCTCTGCTTCTCGTCTTCTTGGCCTAAGGGATTTCTACTCAAAAAATCAGCAATAACATTATCTCTACCTGAACAATGAACAATATCGAAATCATAAGCCTGGATGCACAGCGACCACCTAGCTAATCGTCCGTTCATGTCTTTCCGGTTTCTCAGCCAACAAAGCGCCTTGTGATCTGTCATGACCTGAAACTTCAGACCCCAAAGAAAATGTTTGAAATAATTCAGAGCCCAAACCAAAGCAAGACACTCCTTCTCCGTAGTAGAATATTTCTTCTCTCCGTCGCTCAGCTTCCTTGACGCGTACGCAACTGGATACATTAATTCTTCACCCTGCATTAAACAGCAACCTACCGCTTCACCAGATGCGTCTACATATAATCGTGTAATTAGATTAGGGTTAGGGGAATAAAACTTCAGAAGGGGTGGTGACTCCATAATTTTTATTATGCTTCGGAACGCTTCTTCTTCCTTGTCTGTCCACCTGAACACGACGCCTTTTCTTAACAATTTTGTTAAGGGCAACACTATTACTGCAAAATTACTAATGAACTTACGATAGTAAGAAAACAAACCCAATATAGATTTTACTTGTTTAGTATTTGTTGGAGTTTTTAATGTTTTCAACGATTGTAGTTTCTTTTTATCTGGTCTGATTCCATCTCCTGAGATCTCATGTCCCAAAACAGAAATTATATTATAGCCGAAACTGCATTTGCTCGGTTTCAGTGTAAGGTTTGCTTTCTTTAATCGCTCCATGACATCTTCTAATGACTCTAAAAATTCAGTGAAATTATTACCCCAAACTAATATATTATCTACATAACAAATAGCCTTTTTGTACTTTATCCCAGCTAATACTTTATCCATAGTTCTCTGAAAAACAGCTTGACTTGTCTTAAGTCCAAAGGGTAAAACATTAAACTCATATAATCCTGATGACGTAATAAACGCTGTTTTATGTTTATCTTTCTCACATAAACGATGTTGCCAATAACCCGAATTTAAATCTAAATCAGCAAAATAACGTGCTCCCGCTAAATATATCATAATATCTTCTATAATTGGCAACGGATAACTATCAGTAATTACCTTTTTATTTAATTTTCTATAATCTACACAAAATCTCCACGTTTGATCGGGTTTTTGTACTAACACTACCGGGGATGCATATGCGCTCTTGGATTCTCGAATAACTCCATTATTTAACATTTCTTCGACTTGCGAGTTAATTATTTCAAGCTGCTTTGGAGAAACCCTATAGGGTGGGTGATGAACTGGAATCTCATCTACAGTTCTAATGGTGATTTCATCTAAGCTACATCTACCTAACTCTGAGGCCGTAAATGCAAAATTTTCCCGATATGAGGAAAGGAGGTTTTTTAGCTTAAGTTTTTCATTAAGACTTAATTCTGAGTTAATATTAAGTTTATTTATGGTAGTACATTTTTCAGAAATATTTGACATTAAATCTTCGTCATTTTTTTCTATTAGTTTAGAAAAATAAAGATAATCATTTTTCGAAATATAATTCAACCTTCCTCCCTCTCTGGGTTCATGTCCATAAATGACATTATTTTTTTCATTTGTTCTGTCATGCTGGTCATGATGTACCATAGGGCGTGACATTGACGCGACATTTCGATCACAATATTCACAAAACTTTACACAAATATTATTCAATATTATACAACTATCAGCGAAATTTATAATTGCATTATATTTATGAAAAAAATCCTGACCGAGGATTAAACTTTGACTAATGTCCTTAATTATTACAAATTCATTAACAAAAATACGTGAATCTATCATAAAAGTTATCTTCACTTTTCCGAGAACCTTCAGATATGATCCTGATATTGCTTTCACAAAATGATTCGTCCCGTCATTGGTACTCTTTAGTTCAAGATTCGTAGCTAATTGCTCTGATATACACGAAATTGATGCTCCAGTGTCTATCAGCGCACTATAGGCCTGTTCAGCTATAAAAATATTAATAAATGGAGTAAGATCACCAGTATTTTTTTTTCTGTTTTCTGTCTGGAGTTGCTCTCTCTCGGACACAGCTTGCAACTCCGCTTGTTTCCTTATCGGCTGTGCTGGTGGGCTTCTTTGGCTGGGGGCAGTTTGTGTATGATTATTCCAATTATAACGATGTCTAGGGCGAAAATTGTATCTGGGTGTATGGAACGTCTCCGTATCGCCCGCACTTTGTGGTGTGGCACTTGATGTCGCCGGGCCAGATGGTCTCGGGGTTAATGGGGACCTTTGGTTTGTATTGGGGAGATGATCGAAACTAACACGCGGGGGTTGCAATGGTAAATTAATTGAATCATGTTGTGTTTCTCTAAAAATCTCCTCGACTTGCTGAAGCGTGGCTCGTAGCTCCGCTTTTGAGTTATATAATCGAGTTGCTAATTTCAATTTATAATTTATGGTGATCCCTTTTAGAAATGTTTTAATAAAAATTTTATCGTCAGATATGCCCGCTTGTTGCCCGTAATCAGCCAGTCTATAAAAAAAAGCCACAATATCCTCTTTCTCGCTTTGACGAGCGTTATAGAATTTTTCTACATAATCCGTTCCCGACGGGAATTCTTTTTTTAAGCTATCACATAAATCTTTGAATGATGTTCTTTCATTATAAATAAATTTAAAATAAGCTAGAGCCGGACCGTCTAAATATGCTCCCATAATTAATGCTAGGTCGTTTTCCGCCCATTTATTTATCGCTGCAATTCGGCGGAATTGCAAAAGAAAATCATCAAAGCTCGTGCCGACGCCCGAGAAAAATATTATTTGTGCCATGTTGTATGTTTGTGTTTTTCCTATTTCACTTAGCTTTCACTCCAAAGCGTCGGTCGGCGCCTCCACCATGTGACGCAGCTCAGCTCGTCGGTAACCAACGTATAGGGATACTTCCTGAAATGAAACACTTCGGGCGGCGCACTCTTATATTTTTCTCTTACTTATTTTACGAATACATGTTATTCATATAAAAATCACTTCAGCACTGAAAAAACAACAGACATTCTTTTTTTCTACTAACTTTCAAAACTATTCTAGAACAGCATAATCCTTCGAATTATATTTAAAAGCCAGTTCGTTGGTTATATAAAAAAAGCAACTCATGCGATCTCCTTTCGATATCACAATAGCTAGAAACATCAGATATGTTTTCTAAAATGTGGATATTATCTAAGATTAGAGGTACAGGTAATTGCTTAGAACTAGGTAGGAATCTATAATTATCAACAAGGTCTGCAAAAAGTTGCTTAGGAGTAATAATAGATGGATATAATATATTGGATTTATTAAACATAATAGCATTAATAATATCTTGTAACTTAAATGATAGTGTTAACATAGTACTTTCTAAGATATTTGATAATCCTGATATCTTAGATCTCATAAGTAGCTTATCTGTTACTAACGTGATGTTAATTACATCTTGATTCAGGGTATCGATGGCATGGTTTAAACTAGCTTCATTTGCGCTAATTTGATCAATTATTTCTTTTAGAGACGATAACGTAGATTTTGTAACTAACATACTATCTTTCATCAAAGTTGCTAACTTAGTTTGATCATTTTCTAAGCTATGGATGGCATCGCTGTATTTTATAGCATCATCTTCATCCATATTACCAAACAGTTGTTTAATAACGGAACCGATGCCAGCAAACCACGCTGATCTTTTATTAGACTTAGACATAAGGTGAGATATAGAGTCGAAGTCTCTTGCTATATCATAGTAACGGGATGACAATGGTTGAAACAGATAATGACATTCGCTTTCATAATATGCATTACTTTGTTTACATAAAAATTTCGAAGTTCCTAGAATGTCTCTTATGTTATCTAGATGTGGTTGGATAAAAGATATGTCTATAGGAATAATAATATCTAATGTATCATCAGTAGTTTTTAGAGAACCAATAGGGTCGAAATATATACCCGCGTTGTCAGATGCTGGCTGGATATATTTTTGACTGTTTGATGCCACGGACGGATAAATGTAACCAATTCTGGAATGGAAAGTGATTGTAAATTACTAGACTATTTATAAACTATACTATACGCTGCTAGTATGTAGTTTCATCTCGTCAAAATGGTGTTTAACGTGACGTCTATTTATTAGGAGTGACGCGGTGTTATTTCCGTGTATTTTTACGATTTTATATGGACCTTTCCATATTGGTGAGAGAGCCTTCCGAAGCCGTAGATGATTTTTCAAATAGACAAGGTCACCGACCTTGTATTTAATTGGCCTTGTACGAGTGTCATAATAGCTTTTTGAACTTTCTTTAGATTTTTGTATGTGTTCTATAGCTTTAGTTCGGCAGTATTTAAGTCTGTTTTGGAGTACGCGAACATAATCAGGATAAGTTACGCCTGCGGTCTCTTCGTAGATAGAGTCTGGTATGTATGGTTTATTTCCAAATACGAGTTCGTAAGGAGAGAAATGAGTGGTTGAATGTATGACGGAGTTATAGGCAAGCATAGCTGTGTATACAAAACGGGGCCAATTATTTTGCTCTTCATTTATATAAGATTTTAAGTATTCCTTTAAGGTGGAATGACTCGTTTCAAGAGCGCCTTGAGTTTGAGGATGGTAAGGGGTACTCCACAATTGCTTGATTTTTAGCAGCTTGCAGGTTTGTTTGAACAGCTCAGCTGTGAAGTTAGTCCCTTGGTCTGTTAGAATTGTCTTAGGTATTCCAAATAGTGTAATAAAATGGACTAAACATTCGCATGATTCCTCAGCTGTGGTGTTGGTGATTGGATAGGCGGTTGAAAATTTGGTAAGGTCATCTTGAAGGGTCAAGATGTACCTAAACCTATCGTTACCAGCTTCCGGTAAAGGACCAACAATATCTAATGCAACCCGTTCAAAGGGACGAGTGGAAAGAGATGTAATTTGCATGGGAGCGCGATTAACTTTTCTAAGGGCTTTATTAGTCTGACATTGAGGACATTTCCTCACATAGTTTTCTACATCTGATCGCATATTTTTCCAGTAATACTTTTCCTGGATGCGCTTTAACATTCTAGTAGAACCTAAATGACCGGCAATGGGTATATCATGATTTTCTTTCATAATTTTAGGGATTTCGCTTAATGATGGATAAATAATAGTATTTTTATAAATATGTACATTTATTTCTGAATTGTGGAACAAGTATAGAATGATATTATAAACTTTTAAGTATTGATGACTATCAAAAGGGTTACTAAAGTCTGAGATGGCTATCTCGGGATCGTTTTGATCTGCAAGGCTAACGACTAGCTCATTTCTAATGGATTTGAGACTTTTATAGATGTCTTCATACGTGCAGGTGTCAAAATGATTGACTTTAGTAAAGAGGAAATAATATGTTTTATTTTCAGATTCGTATTTGAGGAAAGTGTATAAAGTTCTTTCTAATAAGGAAAATTCACTCAAATTAGGAATATTAGATATGACTTCTTGGACATATGGGACGGATTCATCCATGTCTATAGATGTAGGAATAATAATATATTTTTTATCTGTCTTAGATAAACTTTCATTGTGTTCAATAACAGTTACGTTAGAATCGAAATCCTTAGAGGTAATTTTAAGGAAATCTGAGTAATTACCATCTAAGGTACCGGGACTACTTAGATTTGAATTATCGACGGGTATTTGTGGGATTAAGGGATCAGCAGGTGATGCTGTATTTCGGTTAGTTACGTTATCTAGGTCGTCAAGATTACCTAACTCTGGTAAGCTAGTAGGTGGAGCAAGTGGATCTATAAGATCTTCGAGTTGGATTAAATCGTCTGAATCCATCGTCCTGTCGGAGTCAGGCGAGTTTGCATTTTGCCTTGAAGTGCTGGGCATAGGATCTAGGGCGTTAATCGGTTCAGCTGGAGGGTAACGCGATAATGCATCAGCGGCATTATTTAATTTTCCTTTTTGGTAGACTATTTCGTAGTAATATTCCTCCAGTTTTAATCTACACCTCTGGAGTTTACTACTGGGGTCCGTGTGGTTAAAGAGCCAACGCAAGGGGCGATGGTCGGTAACAATCAGGAATTTCCTGCCATATAGATATGGGCGGAATGTTTTACAACCGAAAAGAATCGCGAGTAGTTCCTTTTCCGTAGTACTATAATTACACTCACTTTTATTAAGTGTACGGGATGCGTAGGCGATCGGCTTATCTTTCCCTATTTCGCCTTGAGAAAGAATAGAACTGATTGCATAATTTGATGCATCGCAAGTTAAAATAAATGGTTTTGAAAAGTCGGGATATATTAACAATGGCGCCGTCATTAGTTTATTTTTTAAGATTTCAAAGGCTAATTGGTGTTCATTTGACCATAAAAACTCTACGTTCTTTTTTAATAAGTTTGTTAAAGGTTTTGCAATACTCGATAGGTCAAGGATGAACCTGCGATAATAAGAAACAAATCCAAGGAATGACTTAACGTCCTTGGGAGTTTTTGGTACAGGGAAGTCTAGTATTGCACTTACTTTCCCGGCATTGGGTTTTACCCCTTTATCTGTAATGACATGGCCTAAGTATGAAACTTCCTTCCTTAGGAATTCACACTTGTCGGGTTGTAACTTTAATTTAAATTGCCTAAGTCTACCAAACACATTTGTTAGGTTATTAATGTGAGAGGCAAGGTCATACGAATATATAACAATGTCGTTGTTCACGCACATACGCCTTGAGCCGCGCACACTATCACAAATTCACAACATAGACGACGGGCGACCGCGGGGAAGGCGCGGGCGCGGGAGCGGGGCGCGGCAACAAGCTACACGGACCGTCAGCTGGAAAGCGACGACACTGCGTCGACAGCGCGTTGTGCGGACTGGTCGTTTTATTAGACTTATTTCTATACCTATATTATTGTACATTGGCAAAAATAAATCAAGTTTTCTTATCAACATTAATAAGAAGTAAATCATTGAAGAGCGCCTGCATAATTCCTGACCTCACACAAGTACACATCACAAACATTTGGACCTTCGAGCCGAACGCTGCATGAAGATTATCGTTGGAGATCAGCGCAGTTCAGAGGCCAGTAATTCCTTTTCTAACTCCCATTCCTATAACGAACAGTGCTAATACTTGTTGTTAAAATTACAGAGACCGTTACGTTTGGACAGCTGTGCCTACTCACCTCTCGTCGGAAGAAAAGGTCATCGACCATATTTTCAAATTGTAAGTACTTTCCTTTGTCTTCATAGCCACCGAAATGACGAAAAAACGGCAATCCCTTATAGTTGAGTCTGAAGTTTTAGCGGTTAACGTAGTAAAAGAGTTAGTAAAAAAGCGAGGTGTTGTTAAATGTAAATTCTCTTTATTCGTAAAGTATATCAATTCTCTAGAAAACACGGTTTTAAGTAATACTCAGATAACAGAATTACAAGTTCGTATGCAAAGAGCGGAAAGTTTATTATTGAATTTTTCGGAAATTCAAGATGAGATAGATATTAACGTTTCTGATAGTCAGTTAGCAGCAGAATTGGAAGAGAGGGAGTCTTTTGAAAATCGATATTATTCTACTGTGGCTAATGCCAAATGCTTGTTAGCTCAGAATAATTCTTCTAATGCTAAATCGCAAGAAACAGCTTCTAAATCTTCCATTTCCATTAAGCTACCTACTATTAAACTACCCTCCTTCGATGGCTCATACGATCAGTGGTTGGAGTTTAAGGACACATATTTATCGCTTATTCACAGTTCAAAAGACATAGATGAAATACAAAAATTCCATTATTTACGTTCTGCTCTCACTGGTAATGCCTTAAACGTCATTAAATCATTAGAGTTTTCCGCTGAAAATTATTGTATTGCCTGGGAGTTGCTTGAAAATCGCTATAACAATAATCGTTTATTGTTGCATAATCATTTTAAGGCTTTATTTGCTATTCAGCCCATGAACAAAGAGTCTTCAGCTCAAATTAGGAAATTAATTGACAGTATTCTAAGAAATCTTCGAGCGTTAAAAATATTAGGGGAACCCACTGAATCCTGGGACTCTATAGTTATTTTCTTTATAGGTTCGAAATTAGACGCTTCTACAGAACGGGAGTGGGAAAATTATAAAGGAAACTTAAATAACGAATTGCAGGGTACTTTTACAAAACCTAAATTAGATGATTTTCTTAAATTCCTTAAAAATCGGGCAGACATGCTTGAAATGATTAAAGTTTCTAATAATAAGCCGGTCGAGAACAATTTTAAAAAACCGCCGTCGTATCAAGTCAATAATAGCACTCATAGTTATGTTGCAACGCAAACAAATAAGACCCATAATAATAGGGCATCTAAAACATCGAAGGGTTCTCGCGTTTGTAACATGTGTGATGCTAACCATTCGCTTTATTCATGTAACAAGTTCTTAAATTTGTCGGTAGATGATAAATCTAAATTTATCGATGAAAAAAAGCTTTGTCGCAATTGCTTGCGGGCCGGGCATACTGAAACAAATTGTTGGTTCGGAACCTGCAAACAATGCAATTCAAAACCTAACTCGTTACTTCATTGTGACGTTAAAATATCTAATAAAGCATCAAAAGCAACGCCGCGGGATGAGCCTATTGCAGGCAATTCACAAACCGCGTCATTACATTCGGTAGCTCACGCGACCAGCAAACAAGTCAATAGCTGTCACTCGTTAACATTGCAGCCCGTCTTGTTGTCCACAGCTTTAGTGGAGGTCGCCGACAGCGATAATAAATATCACACTATTCGCGCATTACTCGATAGTGGGAGCCAGCAATGTTTTATTGCTGAGGCTTTATGCAAAAAAATACATGCTAAAATGTTACAGTCCACTGTTCAAGTCACAGGCGTAGGGCATAGTGTTACACAGTCTACGCAATCATGTGAAATTAAATTGAAGTCCAAAACTAGCGATTACAATAGACGCTTAAAATGCTTAGTTTTGCCTCACATTATTGCACAATTACCCTCACTTAGCATGAATATTAACTTTGACCTTCCAGACAATGTAACGTTAGCTGATCCAAACTTTCATTCCTCTCATGAAATTCAGCTCCTTATCGGTGCAGATTTATTCTGGGATTTGCTAAACGAAGGGTTAATTAGATTACCAGCAGGACCTTGTCTCCAGAACACGAAGCTGGGGTGGATTATATCCGGTCCAATAAAACCAAAGAATTTGCGCATTAATCAGATTCAATGTAATTTCTCACAAACGCTTGATACACAAATTAAACGATTTTGGGAGTTAGAAGAAGTTACAATACCCACTACTAATAAATACTCAAAAGAGGAACGTGCATGCGAAAATTTATTCTCTAGTACCACATTACGCGATCATAAGGGTCGGTTTTCGGTGCGTATTCCTCTAAGCGAGTCAGCTGACTCATTAGGTGATACGTTTTCGTTGGCCGAGAACCGATTTCGATCTCTCGAACGTAAGTTAGCACGCACACCAGAGTATAAAAAACTTTACTGTGATTTTTTGCGGGAATACGAAAACTTGGGGCATATGAGTCGCATTAATTTATACTCTTCTCCTACCTACTTTTTACCGCATCACGGTGTCTTCAGGGAAAACAGTAGCACCACTAAATTAAGAGTAGTTTTTGACGCAAGCGCAAAATCAACCAGTATGATATTCAATTATCAGGTCCTATCTTGCAAAATGACATAATCTCAATTTTATTACGATTTCGGCAGCATAGATACATTGCTTGTGCCGATGTTGAAAAAATGTTTAGACAGGTATTAATACAGCCTGATCAACGTAATTTGCAGTGTATATTATGGAGAGAAAATCCTTCAGATCCGCTCAGTATATATCAGCTTAACACGGTAACGTACGGTACAGCGTCTGCGCCGTATCTTAGCATGTGATTTATTAGACAGCTCGCTGAAGAATGCACCGATGACGTCATTTCGCAAGTAATTAAGGAAGATATATACGTGGATGACCTCATTACAGGTCATGATAACAAAAATACACTAAAAAATATATGCAATAGTGTTTTCAAAGTCCTAAGCTCGGGGTGTTTTATATTACGTAAATGGGTTTTCAATCACGACGTCTCAAACACGATTGAAGCGAATAGTTCATCAAAGGAAATGTCTTTAGGTGAAAACTGCCAAAATAAAACTTTAGGGTTAGGTTGGTTAAGCACAAGCGATGAACTGCATTTCATAACAAAACTTGAACACCAACAAAGTACCGTCATAACCAAGAGAAGTATCCTATCGATTATCTCACAAATTTACGACCCATTAGGCCTGTTAGCACCGACAATCATTATCGCAAAGGTTATACTACAAAAATTATGGTTATGTAAAATTAGCTGGGACGATCCTATTCCGCAAAGCGTTGAACTAAAGTGAAAAAATTTCATTGAGAAATTAAATTGTTTACATACTATACGGGTCCCTCGCCACGTTATAGGCAATATACACGACGACAACAAACGAGTTGAACTTCACATTTTCTGTGATAGTTCGCAAACCGCTTATGGCGCCTGTGCATATATACGCACTTATACAGACACTAGCTCCATCGACGCGTTATCTGTCCGTCTATTATGCGCGAAAAGTAAGGTAGCTCCAATAAAACCGGTCAGTATTCCGCGTCTCGAGTTATGCGGCGCATTAGTGGGTGCAAGATTATATAATAAAATATCTAAGGCGCTTAAAATTAACTTTAGCAAAGTTTATTTGTGGTCGGACTCGACAACAGTTCTAGGTTGGCTGAACGTAACACCGAGTACTTTAAAACCTTTTGTTCAGAATAGGGTTGTAGAAATTAATGAGCTTACTGAACGGTGCTCATGGTTACACATAAGTAGTAAACAAAATCCAGCCGATTTACTATCGCGTGGCGTTCATATAGACGCGCTTCAAACATCCGATTTATGGTGGCACGGCCCAAGTTGCTTACGTGAACCTAACTCAAATTGGGAAAAGGGTCTTACGTCTATATGTCGCGATATTAATTTTAACGATTTGCCCGAACTTAAAGTAAATACTACCGCAATGGTATGCCAACTAGATACAAATTTAAAATTATTCGATAGGTTTTCATCGCTAAATCGTTTAAAACGCACTATGGCGTATGTATTGCGCTTTATTTCGAATACGCGAACTAAGTTAAAGTCAAACCGCGCGGTCGGTGCGTTATCAGTTATGGAGCTTAACAACTCAATGACTACTTTGTCTCGCTTGTCACAAAGGGAATCCTTTCCCCGTGAATATGAATGTTTAAAAAATAATTTACCAATAAAATCTAATCGTAATTTATGCGGTCTTAATTTATTCTTAGATGAACAAGGCCTTATGAGGGTAGGCGGTAGAATAAAAAATTCTCTTGAATTTTGCTTTGATAAAAAACACCCTATAGTGTTATCTAATAAACATAACTTTACAATATTGTTATTCAAATACGAACATCATCGTTTATTGCACGCTGGGCCTCAACTACTTTTATCCACTTTACGAGAAAAGTGGTGGCCAGTGGGTGGCAGGAACTTGGCTACAAAGATAACCCGTCAATGCGTCGTCTGTACTCGTAAAAAGGCAAAACAATAAAGGCTCAGATGGGCAACTTACCAGCAGAGAGATTAGAATCAGAGTTTCCATTCTATCGTTGCGGTGTCGACTATGCTGGACCACTGTTCATACTTAGCCGTAAAAGAAGAGGAGCAAAACTAGAAAAATGTTACATTTGCTTGTTTATATGTTTTTCTACAAAAGCCATTCATTTGGAATTAGTCACCAGTCTTACTACCGATGCCAGATACTCGCTTTAAAAAGGTTCATATCTAGACGAGGTAAACCTGCAGAGATATTCTCTAATAATGGGAAAACTTTCGTGGGAGCTTCAAGGGAATTTAGTTCATTCTTACATAATAACTATAATTCTATAATCAATTATACCGCTAATGAAAACATTAGGTTTTCTTTCATTCCGCCGTACGCACCTCATTTCGGTGGCTTATGGGAGGCAGGGGTTAAGTCTTGCAAATACCATCTCCGTCGAGTGGTGGGTAACGCTCATTTAACTTACGAAGAGTTCAGTACAGTATTAGCATTGATCGAGTCCATTCTGAACTCACGTACTATATCCCCATTATCCTCTGATCCTACTGACTCACTCCCACTCACCCCAGCACATTTCCTCATCGGTCGGCCTCTCACTGCAGCTGCCTCCGATGACTTCACCACTACGCCAATAGTGTTCGCTTGTCACGCTACGCAAGAGTAGAACAGCTGAGACAACACTTTTGGCAGAGATGGACGAAGGAATACATCACTGAACTTCAGATGAGAACTAAATGGAAGAATAAGGAACAAGACATCAAACCTGATACCCTGGTTCTCATAAAAGAAGACAACTTGCCACCACTCAAGTGGCGCCTCGGCAGAGTCACGAACACTTTCACCGGACACGATGGTATCTCCAGAGTCGCCGACATCAAAACGGCTACGGGACTGATCCGGCGGGCTCATGCCAAGCTATGCCCTTTACTACCCGACGATGACGTGAGAAGCTCCTGAAGAACGTGCCACCACCACTGCACTCCATTGGAAGCGGGTGCTTCCAACCCGGGGGCCATGTTCACGCACATACGCCTTGAGCCGCGCACACTATCACAAATTCACAACATAGACGACGGGCGACCGCGGGGAAGGCGCGGGCGCGGGAGCGGGGCGCGGCAACAAGCTACACGGACCGTCAGCTGGAAAGCGACGACACTGCGTCGACAGCGCGTTGTGCGGACTGGTCGTTTTATTAGACTTATTTCTATACCTATATTATTGTACATTGGCAAAAATAAATCAAGTTTTCTTATCAACATTAATAAGAAGTAAATCATTGAAGAGCGCCTGCATAATTCCTGACCTCACACAAGTACACATCACAAACAGTCGTCAAGATAAACAAAGCACTGTATGCCTTGGAGTCCAGATAAGGCTGAGTTCATTAACCTCTGAAAAGTTGATGGAGCATTTTTAAGTCCAAATGGCATACGCGTGAACTCGTAATGTCCTGTTGGGACAGAAAATGCTGTTTTTGGAGAGTCTTCAGCAGACATGTTGATCTGATGGAATCCGGATGCTAGATCTAACGTGCTGAAATATTTACTCTTACCTAGTTGGTCTAATATTTCTGCTATATTTGGAATAGGATAAGAATCACCGATGGTTATATCGTTAAGCTTGCGGTAGTCGATTACCACACGCCATTTCTTTTGACCGGACGCGTCGAGTTTTTTAGGCACCACCCAAATTGGTGAAGACCATGGAGACATAGAAGGTTTTATGATACCTTGCCGTAACATTTTATCGATTTGGGAGTCAACCTCTTTCTTATGACATTCAGGGAATCGGTATGTCTTTACATGGATTGGCTCATCCGAGGTTGTTTTGATTTTATGTTCTATCGCGTCGGTAGAGGTTAGCTGATCGTCAGGTAAGTGGAAGACGTCAGAAAATTGGGAACAGACTGAGTATAGTGCTTCGGTTTCTTCCGAATTAAGATGGGACACGCGAAGTTCTTTTAGGACTTCTTCTGTACGTTCAAAGGTATGCGATTCGCCTGTGGTTCCTATAAATATCGAAGCTTGTAGCTGGAAAGGTTCTAGACGCAATTGAAGGTCAGAATTGATCTGTACGGGTGCTTGTAAGGTATTTAAAATGGAAATATTAACACGGTTATTTTTCTTTACTTTAACCATACAGTTGGCTATTAGTAGGTTCCTAGATATGTGTTGATCGATTACTAATCCTTCTCCGATCTCTGGATTTGCGACTGTACATTCAATGATGACTTCGGTACGCGCTGCTATTGTGTAAACGGGTTCATTAAAATACATTTGAAAGTTAATGTCTTTTAAATATAACATACCTTCTTCATAATTAATTTGGCCGTTCATGGAATTAAATAAATCGTTGCCGACAATGCCATCATAAGGTATGGTTAATCCATCTATTAAGTTAAACATATGAGTTAAGTGTTTACAGTCACTGTGGGTTTCATCATGGGTACTTATAGGAATTTGTCCTAACGTACTTAGAGGGCTATCGGTGGTTGAGTCGATACCTTTGATCTTGAACTTGATTGATTTATCAATTATAGGCATATCGTCGATGACTGATGTTTTTATAATGCTTATAGATGCACCAGTATCAACGAGGAGTAAAAGCTCTTTAGAAGACACAGGGGATTTTACTTGTATGTAAGGTAAGTATTTATTTGATATATTTTGTGTGAATTCGTATATGGTTTTATTAATATTTTCTTTATTTTCAGGATTTAGAATGCAGTCTACGGTTTGGGGCTGGCTACCCTGTTGCTTGACAACATGTGATTTTATGGGAACATTAGAATCTACGATTTGGGGCTGATTACCCTGTTGCTTGATTCCAACTAATTTTGGGGATTTATTAGAATCTACGGTTTGGGGCTGGTTACCCTGTTGCTTGATCCTAATTGAATGACCTCGAGTTTTGGGCTTATAATTACCATATCCATGGGTCATTGGGTCAATATTAGTGTCGTCTATTATGGTTACCGTTTGTCCCGTGCGACACCTATTCGGGACATTATTTAGTTTAAATCTTTGCCATCAACAGTATCGTAACCTTCAGTTTCGGTTAAGGTGTTAATTTGTGGTTTGAAGGACGTGCCTGGTTGGGCATTAGAATTAGAGGGTTTATTTACATTGAATTTTTTATTATTATATTCGTGGAGTTTACAGTTTTCCAAAAGATGTCCTGCTTTTTTGCAATATCGGCAGAACGATTCTTTTGAAGCTGGTTGACTGGTGGAAGGCTTTTGGATTTGGTTATTATTAAAGTTGCTGGTTCTGTTTGGCCTTGAGTTTACGTCATTACCACGCAACGTTTTCGCGACCATATTCTGTTTATATGAGTATTGTTGTAGCTTCTCTTCTGATAGAGCACAATTGATAGCATCATTGAGATTTTTAGGATCTCTACATCTGACTATATTAGCGATACGAGGGGTGAGGCCCATAGTAAAAGTATGGAGAGCTAGGTCCTCCATGGCGGCTACCCTACCGGAAATTTCGCTCTTTTTATGGTTAGTAACAGCGATTTCTGTGAGGAGCTGGGATAGGCAAGTTTCAACCCTAAGTGAAAATTGGCTAACATTTTCCTGGGCACCTTGTCTACAATCTTGGAGTTCTATTAGAAGATGAGCGTAGTGTTTTCGCTCCCCGAATTGATTTTGTAAGAAATCTCTTAGTGAGGGCCACGTTTCAAACTCTTTTATCGAGCACGCTATTTCGGCTTTGCCGTCTAACTGGCTAATGATATATTTAAATACGATATCTTGCTGATTTGAGGAAGCTAGGGAAATCGCGTTGTCGCAATTATTTATGAAAGCATTAAGCTTTTCGCGGCTACCATCGAATGGTTTTATGAATTTTAGGATTACATTTAAGGTTAAACCTTCTCTAGGTTCTTCCTTGACGTTCTTGGAACTTTGAGACATATTAATATTTATAAAATAATACAATTCTTAACAAGCAAAACCCTGGAAATAAAATTAGTATAGCTTATAAGTCTACACGGCAAATCTCGACGAACTGTTCTTATCGTTGTCCACCGGAACTGCGTCGGGTCACTGTCTAGACAGGATAGTTTGTAGCCTTGTTACAATGTTGCGGCTATGAGATAAGCCGTCTAAGATAAGTTTTGATAGAACTTTTGTTTAATCACAGGTAAATTATAGGAATTATCACAAAACTCACAGGAGCACCAAACATGCGTTCTTCATGTTTATGCTGGAACTGGACCTGGAGCTGGAGTTCTGGATACTGGAACCGGGGCTGACCTTGAGCCAGGTCGGTGCTGGGTTTGGAGACGTGAGACGCTACCTGCGTCACTGCTCTTGCCACTTACTGCACAGTGGACCGGCTATGAGGCTCACCGGTGTGGTGTACGGGATACACCTGGATGATGCGAGTCGTTTCGTGGAACTTATGCACTCACTGCACTTCACTGGTATTTTTCAGAGGTTTACGGAGGAAACCAAGAATTTTTCAATCCCTTTTCCGCTGCCACCAATGTTAGAAACCGGTCTAGGTCACTCTTTTTAAAAAAGGAAACACTTTTACCTGTAAGAAACTAACACAATTTATTTAACTTTTACAATAATTATCGCGAGTGTAACACATGAGTGCACGGGATGAAGGATGGAAGACGACTGACTGGATACGTAGGATGGGCGTATGAGGAGTCGAGGAGTGATGTGTCAGCACTCTGACGGGAATGCAGCGTAAGCTGTTGGCTAAGCCAAAAAGGGTGCAATGGATAGATATAACAGAGCGCTTCCGAGCTAATCAGCGACATATGCAAATGGACGCATGCGCACTATCCCATGGTTAAGACGAGACTCTCGAAGCCAGCAGATGTCACTAGTTTCAATTGGCTTCAACGCGTTGACAGCGGCAGCTCCCAATAGGATATCACCAAACCAACGACATATGACAATTAATAAATTAAAACTATTAAACCAATGCCTTTCAATCGCCATAAGGTGAGATAAGAAAATATAATAACTATAAATTATGAAGCGCAACCAAATGTTTTTCATCATCATCATCATCATCACCAGCCTTTTTAATGTTCCCACTGTTGGGACTCAAGCCTCCTCTCTAGGAGAGGGGATGGGCCGTAATCCACCACGCGGGCCCAGTGCGTGTTGGTGAATGTCACATGTCTTCGAATTTTTGGTTCTAGGACATGCCGGTTTCCTCACGATGTTTTCCTTCACCGTTTTGAGAGCAGGGTTTTTCATATGGCCAATTATGTCGCTCTTTCAAAAGTAACATTTTAAGAAAACATGTTTGTATTGTCTAATGACAAAAAAACTGTGAACGTTGTATATGGAGATATTCTGTAGTATATTTAGTATCAGAATTGCACCCGTGCGAAGCCGGGGTGGGTCGCTAGTGGAAAATAAAAATAAAGAACTATACTATAGTGGAAAATAAGAAGTAGTATTGGTAAGTTACGTAAATCATTATTTAATGTTTTGAAAGATACAAATGAATAAAGTATAAACTAAATCAAATTAATAAAGTATTATTATACTTTTATCGCTGAAAATGGGTCTTCTGTAGATAAGTCTGATAAGATTTCGGTGGGCGATCCATCGAATGGGTTGACTGTCGAATAATCTGACAAATTATTTTCGGAGTTAGTTAAAAGTGTGGCCGAAACATTTTCTGTTGGCTTCTCTACTAACTTGTCTAAGAACTCCTCAACAGTCGGAACTTGAGATTTATCTTCAGGCGTCGTTAAAGGTTCTGCGGCCACAGTCAAGGCCAGTGTTGACTTTTCCGTTGATTTGTCAACTGGCATTTCATTTATCATCTCTGTTAGCTCCGCTTCTAATTTCTGTGTCGGCGTTTCTGTTACCTTTTCTACTGGCTGCTCTGAAGTCTTCTCTGTTGCCATCTCTATAGGATGTTCAGTAGATTTATCTACAGATTTTTCTGTTGCGTTTTCTTCTGTTTTTCCCACTAGCTCTTCTAAAGACTTTTCTACGGTCAAATCTTGTGGTTTGTCTTCATGCGACGTTACAGGTTTGACTGTGGTAGCGGTTATGGCCATTGTTGACTTTTCCATTGGATTCTCAACTAACGTTCCTGTTGTTTTATGTGTTGAAGACAGCTCTAATTGCTCTGTTGACTTTTCAGTTACCATCTCAACTGGCTGCTCTGAAGTGTTCTCTGTTGCCGCCTCTATAGGCTGTTCAGTAGATTTATCTATTGGTTTTTCTGTAGACTTATATACAGACCCTTCTGATGTCTTATCTACTACTTTATCTATTGGATCCTCTACCGTTAAGAGTTTGTCTTCGGTCTTATCTATAGGCGTAGTGTTTGGGATAAAATTATTTTTACCGTACCGGAAACCGCCCTGAGAACCGTAACCGTAGCCGAATCGGGACCCGTACCGATGACCAAACCCAAAGCAGTCCCGGAAACCGTACCTAGAACCGTGCCAAGTACTGTAATGACGCCAAGGATGGTACGTTTCGTACATTGATGGGTACCCATGGTAATACCTAGTATAGGGGTCATAATATGGTGATCTGTAAGGTGTGCGTAGTCTTGACCTTCCAATATGAAAATTATGGTTATGCCTATGTCGGTTCCTTGTTCTTGTGTACGGTGCACCTGAAATAAATAAAGTTATTAATAAAAAACTGATAATTCGATTTGTCGATGATATAATATAAATGTTCAGAGGGACAATACGGTATTCATCCTGTATTTGAAACAATCTCTAAATTAATCATAAAATGAAGCAGTAATTGGCATTTCGAATATTGATATGAGCAAAAGTGGGTGTCGGAAACGTCACATGTAAGTGGGTTGCACCCTTTTTCTGTCTTCATAGTATCCCCTTCCACTAGATTTGAAAGGTTTCTGGGCTCTGGCTTAGACTTATTTGAACGGATATTTTTTTTATTTTGCATAAAGTTCACAAAAGAAATTGGGTCTACTACCCTATTCCTGTATTCTATTGATCGTTTGCAACAACCACACTGCGATCGCCAACCCGCTTGCTAAGCTAGCGCCGCTTCCTTTGGAGTAGACATTTATGTACAAAAGTATGTTCCTTAAAAATTACTCTGAGACTTTATTTTAATCTTTTTAGTTTTAACATTTTTTTATACCTATATGCTATGTCTATCGTATAATAATATATGCTTGTTTTTTTCAAGCTCTGCTTAGCTTGGGACTAGACGGCGCTGTGTGATAGTTGTAAAAGTTAAGTTATTTTAAGTTAAGTTATTTTTTTTTATTAGGTGGAAAATCTAACTTCCTGACTAAAACCACACCTATGCTCCTACAGTTGCCTTTTGCGTTCTAGGATATCATTTTCGTATTTCTCAACATGGCCCCAGGAGGCATTGCCCCCCTTCTGTTCAGCAGGCCTAGCCAAGTTACGACCGTTTCCTTTCGAATCTCTTTCTACAGTCGATAACGCCTCCGATTCCTTTGTTCTGACCACGTGACTTAACGTTGAGATGATGTCATTCTCATACATTTAGAGTTTTTTACTAGCGTCAACGATTGTAGATTATCAGATTGGCTAAGCCCTCTGAGTAGCTAATAGATTATAAAATATTGAGCGTTTTATTTATAGAGTATGTATCCAAGAACGTATAAGAACTTTTTCATAGTCTGTAAATATCTAAAATAATCAAAATCTTTCCATTGTTCCCTACGGGAGCTGCTGGGTTAACTAATTTTACTCCTCGTAAGATCACCAATGCGTTAATACTCACTACCAATGTCTACTTATTACTACTTAGTCAAAAAGGTTTCCAGGAAATGTAAAAAAGGAAATATTAAAATTAATACTTACAGTTGTACTCTTCTATAGCCATAACGATCAGGAATAAACAGACCTGAAAAAAAAAGTATATGTCAGTAAGATACACAAACAAATTGGAAAGGAAAATTATGAAAGAAACTGAGGCTAACATGATTGAAAGAAGTAGCGCTCGTTTATTTACGTAGTACCTATGTGAGAAAATCTTCTTTCTTATGACCACTTTCTTGTTTAATAATTAGGTATTTAGAGAGAGACAACCTCTACTTTAAGGCCAAAGTTTAAAAGACTGAGAATGTTCTAAATAGTTAACGTTGTTCTAGAACATAAACGGCAATTAAAGGAATACAGGTGGATTTTAATCAGTCCTGAAAGTCAGTCTGACATGAGTCACGACACGTGGTACATATTATATATAAGTAAAAAAAAATACTACACACACTCTCACATTAAACGTCTTACGTGTATATACGTATATGAACTTTATAGAACACTGGAGTAGCCACAATGAGACAAAGAGTTATGTGCAATGAGATAAAGAGTGTCGCATTGCACATAACTTTTGTAACATGAAAATAATTAAGTTCAAAAGCACTTACGAATAACTTCATTGTCAAACAAAAATAGATCTTAACACAAATAAATAAACACAATAGCAGTTGAAAAGATCTTCTCCCAATGAGTGACGACTGATATGTGTACACCTTTTTATATAGATATTATAATCTTCACTGTGAACTTGTGAACTCACACATAAATATTTATCTGCGTACTGAGAACTTGGCGCAAAACTAAAAACTACGTTGTCTTGTTTGTATCATTAATTTTATGAAGATATACTATACAATCTACTAGTATGTATTTCTGGAAAACACTCTGTGATGATGGTTTTTTTTAGGTTTTTTGTCAAGTTGTTATGATAGGTATCTTTGAGATGGGAAATCATCTAATGACTTCTTCCGCTTTAGGGTGAAAGGAAGACTTTTTTTTTCTTTTATTTGTTTATAGAGGCTCTAGTCGTAAATCGACTATGACAGCTTCATTATAACCTACATTTATGTCTAACACTAAATACTAAACTAAAGCTCTTATGGATCTATTGAATACAAAATTTATAAAGTTCATTAGCCACTTCTGAAGTAGGACTAGATGGAATAACCTCTGTTTAACCCTCTGCAACCGACGTGGCTCAATTTTTACAGTTATGCTGTCGTGGTAGTACAGGAGACACCATTTCAATAGCAAATGTTCTTACTAAATATAATTATGCCTCTATTACTGTGCTACTATTTATTTGTGTTTATTAGATTTATAGCTTATTCCTTAGAAAAAAATATTGTATTTTCAAAAATAATCAGTGTTTATTGACTTCATACAAATTAGGCTTTGAATCTCTACCTAAACGTTAATGATGTGGAAAAAAATATAAAATGTTCTTTTCAAACTATTTACATTAAATATTTTAAAAATAAACAATTATAGTATCTAATCAATCTAAAAAATTCGAGATAAATCCATTGGTTGACTTAAAAACTAGAGAGTGTCAAAATCACCGCTCTGTTTAACAATTATCACATAGTGGCTTGAAGCACTGAAGGTACTCGTAAATAGGCGTAGTTCGTTTGTCTTTTTATTGTTGATGTACATGTAATGATTTTTAAAGAAAATATTCATAAATCGTTCAACTTTCAATGATAAGCGATAGATGGCGCATTCGGGCATTCGTTGTAGACATTAAGTAATAGTTTATAATATTAGACATTATGGATTTGTTTTTTATAAATATATCATAATTGTTAAAATGAAATATTTACTTGCAGTTAGTTATTAGATAAACTCTAATGTATATTAGTTAGTCAATTGATGTTACGTACTCTTTACTTTGCTCTGATTGGTCGGTTAGTCGACCGAGTGTTTTGAAAGTTTGTGGTAGGAAAACATTGAGTTGGTAACTGTCATTTTGGACAGAGTCAGTCTGCTTTAAGTTGTTGAACAGAAAACATGTCCGACTACCGTACATAATTTCCTGCCACTTGGTGGAATGTGTGCGAGTTGGACTCGAGCACGAAGGGTTCCGTACCGTCCGTAGCAAAAAACGGCAAAATCACTTAAATATTTATTTTATTATATTTTCAGTATTTTTTGTTAATAATAATAATCAATGTATTTTTTGTTAAGTATGCGGCAATAGAAATACATCGTTTTTGAAAATTTCAACTGTCTGGCTATCTCGGTTCATGAGATACAGCCTGGTGACAGAAAGACGGACAGCGGATTCATAGCGAAAAGGTCCCGTTTTTACCTTTTGGGTACAGAACCGTAATAAAAAAGTGGCTGTCCTTATTTTATCATCACTTTGATACAATAAAAAGCTGTAAATGCCTGCCATGTCCAACATCCTTTGAAACCAAGCCCAAGTCGTCGACGGCGCGCGCTGTTCCCGCGCGCCTCAAGGAGTTGTCAGCAACAGCAGGGGCCCAGCCGGGTCGAAGCCCAGCCGGGGCCAAGGTTATCCGAAAGGGCGCTCGAGCCCCGACATGAAGGCTTGAAGGAACGGGATGGGTTTTTTAGTCAGTAAGAGTCTGACGCTATCTCCCGCTCCACCCAAGAGCGGGGGTTGTCATAATATAATTTTTCCCATCGAAAAAAAAAAAAAAAAAACATCTTTTGAAAGATGGCTATAGGCCAACGACGACTTTTAATAAATATGTAATAAGTATCTATTGATAAATTGATACATAAAATATGAAAATAAAATCAAATAATGCGAAATAATAAAAAACTATTCCATAACACACGATGCTCTACTACGAAAATATAACAATTTTACTGACGTGGTAGTATGGTAGACACAGACATTAACGCTGATGTGGTAGTCCCGTGGACACCTTTCTTCCCGCCACGCACACGTACGCTCGCTACAGCCACCCCCTAACCCTGACTGACGCGCGAGCTTATTTCCCAAACTAAGAGCGGTGGTGCTCAAATTTGAAAATTAACGAGAATAAATTGAATTTCATATTTCGCGGTGCCTGTTGGACTACCACGTCAGTCGCACAGGGTTAATTTATGCTTCCTCATAAAACCCCAAGCAAACGCGCCGGTTCGCTCTCTCATTTTCTTTCTATTGAGTCTCTAATTACGGTATTCTAAAAGTTACGAACTCTAATCGTGCTGCTTCATTCTTTAAACAATGTACAGGAAGTGGTAAATGTCTTATACTGTACTACTAACACACTATATCACTAATATACCACAAATTAATCAATATGGAGATTCCGTTTTCTTCATTAAGAAATTAAACGTTGTACGAGTTTTAGATATAAGTTTTCCTTTGTTATGTTTGTATGTAACTACAATAAAGTATATCATAAATAAATAAATAAATTTATTAAGCGGCATGTGGCCAGATCGCAGCCATCACAACAAGTTTTCGTTGCATTGTAGTGTTCACAAGCCATGGTTTATGACGCGGTTCCGTCTGTAAAGTCACGTACCAGGTTCCTTTTTCACGTGAAATGCTATGAAATTGTCGAACTCATTTTATATAAGTGACCTCTCTGTATATATGCAACATTTCACTATACCCTGGATACATGAAGATCTTAGTGCCAGAATCTACCCCCCCCTCTCGCACATTCTATCTACCACCTCATTACCACGTAAACCCACATGAGAAGGAATCCATTGCAGTCTCAAAACAACACCATTACTTATTAATTGATCAACTTATTAGGTTTAAAGAAACTTTATTTTCAATAAAAAAAAAACATTACAATCGTGTCGCTTACTTGAGAACTATTAATATAAATTAAATAATAAATTAGGTTCGACAACATCTGTCACTAAACAATTAAAACTACCCGAAAACTTGACCCACCCAAAGCAATTCATTTTTCGAGTAATGTCCGATTGGCGATTAAATAATGACTCAGCTGAGTTTTGAATGCGTTGAATGAGAGGTTTCATATGCGTGAGGGTGGGTATTTTATTGTATATCTGTGCTCCTTCAAATGTAAGCATTATTTTTTGCCATAGTTGGTTCTTGTCTTTGGTAGAGCCTTATTTATTAATTGATCGGCCATTTAGTCATTATTTATTAACTGATACATTACTTATTAATTGATCGACTCAACTGGGACCCTACGGTTCATATGCAATGATGCTTCGTTCCGAGAGAAGCTGTACGGTTCGTCATGAAACATTGCAACTGATATGTTACTCTTTTATTGGTTGTATGGTGGTATTGACTGGCCTGTTGGTCTAGTGGTTAGTGGCCCTGAATGCTATGCCGGAGGTCGTGGGTTCGATTCCCACCCAGGACAAATGTTTGTGTGATGAACCCGATCATTTGTTCTGTGTCTGGGTGTAATTCATCTATAATATGTATGTATTTAGAAATTTATAAGTATATTTATCAGTTGTCTAGTACTCATAACACAAGCTCTCCTTAGCTTGGGACTAGACGACGTAGTCTGATAGTCGTGGAATATTATATTATATTGGCTTATTACATTATTATATTATACAAGGTGTCGTTTTGAAGCTGCAAAATATTTCAGGAGGTAATTATGTTAGTGATTCTCGACCCGAATCAATAATAAAATAAGTAGGTATTTTTTTTTTTTTTTATAACCGCACTTTTTTTCACACACACAAACACGGAACAATAAAGGGCGTCTTCACACACACTAACTCGCAACGATAGTTTCATAAATAATGTATCATCCAATCATCATCCCGCACGCCACACCCTAGCCACGCCCCCGCGGCCATCGATCAATCGATTTAGTTTAGTGTAATTAAACAATTAAATAACAAGTATTACTGATTATTGACCAGGTATCGTTTTTTTATATGATTATTTATGAGTTTTATTACAACCTCCTGAAATATTGTGCAGTTTTAAAACTGCACCTTGTATTGTCGATTTCCTCAAGCGTACAGTTTATCGATATCTAGTAAATAAAATTTCTAGTTGTTCTATTTTAGAAGGTTAGTCTTGGATGTAGGTATTATACACCAATAGTTTATATTTAGTACAAATACTTAAAGAGCTTATTAGAAAAGGTATTGTTAATATTTAAGTAGTTACAATAAATAATATTATTCACAAACAGCAAAGTTATTAGCGTTTGTCTAAATCCCAAAATGTCACTCAATTTATGAAAATATTGTACAGGCTATTAAAAACAATGGAAGAACACTGCGCGTAGTATTTTCTTGGAGCAATTGTTATGAATGATTGATTAAATTATTAATTTAATCATTAATTCATTACCAATTATGATAAATTTTTGTAAACATTTTCGGGATTTCGTTTTTTATTCACTTTTGACTACTAACAGCTACAGATAGAGCGCCGTTTTTTGTTAATAATTAAAAAATAGTGGTGTATAATGTAGGTTGCTGCCGGATTGTTGGAAAGAGTTACCGTGACGTTCATGATCCTTGAACGTAAAGGGTAACTGAACCCATGAGGGTTCAGTCAGTAAAAATCTGACATTCCCACTTTCGCCACCCAGAGTAGGAGAAGTAAGCTTCTTTCCCAAAAAAAAAACTGTTTCACGTACACTTTTTTTTATCTACGAAAGCTCAGAGCGCTCGGTGTCCTAGAAAACAGCTAATGCACACGAACAATGTGCACGAAATTCTACACACACAGCCACGGTTGGGAATGCAACACTGGGCAAAACTCCGCTGCCAAACTTCGTTTAATACCTTTCGTTTTGGATATTTTGTCCTGTAGCCGCCCGGAGAACAAAGGTTATTCGTCAGGTAAAAGTTTCGAAGTGAAAACGCGAAAATTTTAGTTTCAATTAATAATACCGACTTAGAATTGATGATGTGGGGCATTACCAATTCTAAGTTCGTATACGACACGAATATTGCATATCATTTGAGACGCAGTGTTTCCATACTTATAACTCATATCCCGTAAAAATGTGATTTTTCTTAGATTTCACACAAAAATTGTTAGATCTGCACCGATTAGCGATAACACAAAAAATACAAAACGTGAAGAACCTTTTATATGAAAACATGAACTTGAAATTTCGAGGCATTTTTGAGGCAATCCGAAGATATCACGATTCAAAATAACCCGTTTTTAAAAACGCTTATTTCATACGTAAGGACCTGTACGTCGGGATCAAATCATGTTATATAGGGTGACTGGTAAAAAAGTTTCTTTGGGAAAGTTGTCTGTAATCATGAGTACAATCACGTGTATAATTATCGGTCACTAATTACCAGTCACTCTATATAATAGTACATTGTTACCCTAGGGGTGATCCCAACAAGGAGTTTGGCGTCCGAGTGTTGCAAGGTCGCTAATTTCGCTCAGATTCGGGGGACTATAGTAAGTACATTGTTACCCTAGGGGTACTAAATGGGGTACTCCCCGATACTGAAGTAAACACTGTGCTTTTTATTACGAATACAAGGAAAGTAAAAATAAAATAAAAAGTTTGTAAAACCTGAAGCGTCGTACCTACCTATGATTTTAGGTAGGTTATCTTTCTTCTAATTTAGGCCATAAGAGGTTTTCCACTACTGCTTTAGCCTCTTCTTTTAGGACATTAGGCGTTATATCACTATTTTTCTGTACTGTACGGAAATGTAAACAAAACTGTACAACTCGAAAAAAACAATGACGAATTGCCACTTTCCCGCCATTTTGTTTTTTTTTCTGTGGCCAGCCAGATATTCAGTCTTTATTTTTCATTATTGAAAAGTTAGAAATTATTTGTTTTTTTTTTTTAAATAAAGATTTTAAATGATAGTTGAAAAATCAGTCGCTTAAAAATATAACAGTTTTTAATTAACTTATCTTTAAGTTATTTTAATTTAATATCGCGCTGTAATTGACTGGCTGTATAGAAAGTTGGAACATAGTTTAATAGAAATGTGAAGATGGAACTAGTTATTTTTTTTAATAATTTTACAGCTCAGTTCAGTCAGTTGAAAGTAAAACTCCCTAGCGATGAAAAGTATTACTTTCAACCCGCTCCTCAACTTCAGACCTACTTTCAGAGTATGACTAATGAAAAATAAGTTTTTAACCCGAAGTGAACACTGTACTTTTCATTACGACTACAATGAAAGTAAAAATAAAAACCTGTGTCGTCATATGATTTTAGGTATCTTTCTTTTGATTTAGGTGGTAAAAGGTTTTCTACTACTGCTTTAACCTCTTTTCTTATGAATCAGGCGTTAAAGTCATATCTGAATCTGATGCGGAGGTGACGCCCGGGTGTCGCCACTGTGCGGAACGCCCGGAGGACACGGTGGAGCACACAGTCGAGGTGTGCCCTGCTTGGGCGGAGCATCGCCGTGCCCTCGTGGGGGCGATCGGCGGCGGAGACCTCTCGCGCCGGGCCTTGGTTGAGGCCATGGTCCGGAGCGAGGAGGAGTGGCAGGCGTTCGCCGACTTCTGCGAAGCAGTAATGCTCGCAAAGGAGGAGGCCGAACGCATCAGGCAACGGCGTTATCGCCGCCGCCGTCGCCGGGATTCTGATCCCGATTTCCGGCCAACGTAGACGCGGGCTTGCGGACAGTGAGCAATGGGTAGCTCGCTGTCCGGCCGTCCGGTAACTGTCCGGACCAAGCCTAAGTCGTCGACGGCGCGCACTGTTCCCGCGCGCCTCAAGGAGTTGTCAGCAACTGCAGGGACCCAGCCGGGTCGAAGCCTACTGGGGCCAGGGTTATCCGAAAGGGCGCTCGAGCCCCGGTATGAAGGCTAGAAGGAACGGGGTGGGTCTTTTAGTCAGTAAGAGTCTGACACTATCTCCCGCTCCGCCCAAGGGCGGGGGATGTCAATGCATGATGTTTTCCCACCATAAAAAAAAAAAAAAAATCTGAATCTGATGAATTTATCGTGTTATATTTTTTATAGAAGAGATTTAGTAAAGTATCAAAAGTCTTCCACTCAAAAAAAAAACAAATTAAGATCAGATTACCATTTTCCCGCCTATTTTGTTGTTTTTTTTCTGTGACCGTCCGACTATTCGGCCATTATTTTTCATTTTCATCAATAGCATAGTCGGCCTTTCTAGTCCTCTCTAGAAGAGGGAATGGGCAGTAATTCACCACGCGAGCCCAGTGCAAGTTGATGGATGTCACACATCTTCGAATTTTTGGTTCTAGGACATGCCGGTTTTCTCACGATGTTTTCCTTCACCGTTTTGAGAGTAGTGGTGATGAAATAAATTACATAAAGTTATGCGCCTAGCTGGGTATGAACCCATAACCTACAACTGGATCGATAACCTCCTTTTTTAAAGTCGAATAAAAAAAATTACCTAATTGTTTTATTTTTTACAAAATATTTACAGAAATATACTGATATTAATTAAAAACTTCGCTCTTATCACTACTATTTCGTCTGTTCTTGTAAATAATTAATGATCTCATTTAATGTTTGGAAATACGCACATTTCATGAATCGCAACTTTGTTTTTTTAGACTATTGACATCCAGGTACCAGATACGTAAGAATGTTTTTTTTTTGCGATGGGCTCGTGCATGATCACTATCTCACCTGATAATAAGCAATTATGTGGTCGAGGAAGGAGCACGCTCGCCTTTATTTTTCTTTGCTAAGGCAAAGAAATATATAAATAACTGACACGCCCTTCCGCTCCACTATTGAATAAGTTCTATAGTGGAGCGACGGGGCGTGTCAGAAATTTACTAACTTATGACCACCTATGTTCCTTCATTTGCTCTTTGTGGTCTAGGGCCACAATAATTGGCAAGAAGTTAGTCCGGCTATCTCTTTCGTGGTCTGCTTTGGCCCTGTCTCACGATTACAGGGCACTAATATTGTGTTTTAAGTCATCATCATCATCATTTCAGCCGAAAGAGGTCCAGTATTGGACTTAGGTCGCCCCCAAGTGTCGCCATAACGACTAGTCCTGTGCGTTATGCATCCATCGGATTCCCGCGACCCTCACCAGGTCATCGGCCCACTATGTTGCCTTCCAACACTGCGTTCTCCGGTAAATGGTCGTCCAAAACATATTTTTTTGGGTCAAGGGGTTCAAAATTAAAACAACGGTAATAAAACATACTATTTATTTAATAATCACTCTCTTGATCATAGTTATTGGCACTTTTAAATCTAATTAACAACACACTTTATTCCTAAATAATAATAAAAGATTTTTTAATAGACATAAATTGTTACACATACTAAGCAATTCGGTTTTACAAGGGTAATCCAGTCAAATTAGACCAATTAATAGGGGTTAGGTTATAATAATTCGCACCCAGCTGGAAATTGGTAGGATTGTTCAAAACACCATCATAAATAAAATCTAAAAAGTCCTCACCGATCCGACACTTGGAACAAACAACAAAAAACGGAACCCTTATAGGATCACTTTGTTGTCCGTCTGTCCATCTGCCTCCCCTAAAGGATCACTTTGTTTTCCGTCTGTCCATCTGCCTGTCTGTTTGTGTATGTTTGTCTGTCTGTCTATATGATTGTCTGTCAAGACCCTTTATCTCAAGAACACGTAGAGGTATCGAATTGAAATTAAAACCATATACTCAAATCTGCGGTCACTTGAAGCTGTAAAAAAAATCAAACTTGTAAGTTATCGAAAAAAAGATACGGCTGTTTATACGCATATTATGACGATTAACTCTTTCAACTTTTTGAATCACCATATCTCGAAAACGGTGGGTCTTAAGAAAAAAAGCATTGAATCAATTTTCTAGATAATTATTTGATTTACAATTTTGGTCTGAGCTAGTTTTGTGATAAAACTTACCGTTTTGCTGAAAATCACGAAAAACTCGTTTTTGTGACCTTTGACCCCGATTTTTTTTTTTCAGGTGTCGGATCGATGATGACTTTTTAGATTTCATTTATGGTGGTGTTTTGAATAATCTTACCAAGTTTCAGCTGCAGCAACCTTGGATGTCTAAATTGACCGGACTAGCGTCGTTCAACGATCGACGCCGGTGTTGAACTTTTAGGACAAGTCTACAATGCATGGGAAGACAAATGCGATGTTGTGATTTGTCTAAGGCCTTCCATTGTGTTCGCCATGAAATTTTAATCAGGAAGCTTTGCTATTACGGAATTCGGAACTCCTCATTTATTACTTCTTATCTAAGTGATAGAATTCACAGAGTTAACGTGAACGAAAAGAGATCACCCGGGTCTGTAGTAACAATGGGTGTGCCCCAGAGCTCAATTCTTGGCCCATTTTTATTTCTAACTTTTATATAAGCTCAAACGTCAGTATCTAGCTCCTAAAGGTAGCCCAGCCCCGGTATGAAAGGCAAGAAGGATCGGGGTGGATTTTTTAGTCAGTAAGAGTCTGACACTATCTGCCGCTCCGCCCAAGGGCGGGGGGATGTCATTTGGATGATTTCTACCCACCAAAAAAAGAAACTTTTTACAAAAAAAAAAATAACCGACTTACTAACAAAAACCACTTGCCTCTTCGTTATTTAACACCGACTTCCGAAATTAAAGTTATTTTGATGGTTTTAGTGGTTTTTTTTTAGTAAGTCGGTTATTTTTTTTGTAAAAAGTTTTTTATTTCACACTTTTTAGTTGCAATACACTTACAGCCTGAGGAAATTTTTCTCATGACAATTCCAATTAACTCAAACCCTGCGATACATTGTTTTATTATGAAGTTCCCGTGTCTACCTTCCGGCTCCATCATCATCATCAGATCAGTTCGATAGTACCTTATAACCAAAATGCATCTCATGACAATTCTAATAAGCTCAAACACGGCTAGGATACATTGATTAATTACGGAGTTTCGGTGCCTATCTTCCGGCTCCATCATCATCATCAGATCAGTTCGATAGTACCTTATAGCCAAAGTGCATCTCATGACAATTCTAATAAGCCCAAACACGGCTAGGATACATTGATTAATTACGGAGTTCCGGTGCCATCATCATCATCAGGCTACATCGATGATACCATTTTCAACATACCTATTCAGAACTATTTATTTATTTGTAACTATGTTCATTGGGAGATCTGTGTGAGTATGAACTTGCGTTGGCCATTTCTGGTCTTCTTCACCAGTTTCACTTCATCAAATGTAGAAAATACCAAAAGACCTATAAGGTTGCCTATAATATTTGAGGAGTTCCCTCGACTTCGCCAATATTTCATCATCAGATCCCGACTTGGTGAATAAGGGACCATTTGGAAAATATACCCTTTCCAACAAAAAAAGAATTTTTCAAATCGGCTGGCAAGTGACGAAGTTATGCGCGAACATACATAAAAAAAAAATACAAACATCCGAATTGAGAACCTCCTCCTTTTTTAGAAGTCGGTTAAAAACAGCATTCGGGTACTAACGGTATAAATATCGCACTTTCTAAACTAGCTATTACTAGCGCAAAATCCCTTTTAAAGTTTTTAAACCAAGTTCACAAAGAGTGGGAAATAAAGTGGCCTTCGAGGTCGTTGCATTTTGGCAACATATAGGCAACAGGTACCATCCGCAAATCAAGTGGTACCAAACGCAAGACAAATGGTAGGTACTACTAGTAGTTCAAAGAACTGGCGTGTACCAAGCTTGTGGTGATCTGTTAAATGTAGACCAACTGAAGTCTGACGTCGTGGGCACTCTCGATCTGTCCCCGAGAGCAACTAGACGTTATTCTCAAGTTGTGCCTATTTACTGATAATTTGTTTGTTTAATTTAAAAATCTGAATCCCTAACTAGTGATGATTGATAAGTGATTTTAGTCAACACCCAACTCAAATATTTACTACTTATTGATATTGGTCAGCAATTAAATTATTATTTCAAGTAAAACACAAAGTGTGTTGAAAGATAACAAAATAAGTGACTAATGTTAAGTGAAATTCAGTAGGTGTTCATATTCTGTGGTTATTTACTATATATGAGCATCCTGCGTAGACGATAAGCTGAGAGATCACAGCATAGGTCAATGAAATCATTACGTCACTTAATCATAAATAAAATCGCATACCGGAATGTACCGACATAAAATAAAATTTATCTCCATCTATCGACAACAAGTAAATAAATAGAAATTTCAAATACGATGTTTGTTGACCAAATTAGTTTCTGGAAATACATAATATGATACTGAAAAAAGTCCAGTACCAACGAATTTTATCGAAAGATATTATTAGATGCAAGAATGAAATGTTCCAAAAGGAATATCGTTAATATGTAGGTACCAGTTTGAGCGCTCAATACCTCTTCGATACTTCGGAATTATGTGATGCCTTATTAGATATTGCTTCATATATTGTTATAACTAAATAAGTGTCACGAAATCTTTAAGGCTAATTAAATCAAGTACAATTTATTACACTGGTTTTACTCATCCAACAAACAATCGTCACATCTATTAGGCGTCATACTCATAACACCCCGATGTGTTAGGCTTTAACCTTTGTTTCAAGTGGCCGTTATGCTGAGTTTCGCTCCATAAGTACCTAGGCTCCTGGACCTTTGTGCGACTTGCCAGCTAGAGTTGGTTTATTTTAAACTAGCTTTTGCCCGCGGCTTCACCCGCGTACCTACACAAAATATAGCCTATGTCACTCAGGAATAAACCAAATTTCTATCGGTGAAAAAATTTTAGCCATCGGATCAGTACTTCCAGAGATTATCTCATAGAAACAAAAAAACAAACTTTTCCTCTTTATAATATTAGTGTAGATTCGATGTTGGGAACAACACCCGTAGTGGTCTTATCATTAGCCAGCTACGATCAGAGTTTTAAATAAAGTAACGGTGTGTTGTGTACCTACTTGATTCTTTATTTTTTAAGAAATTGAATCCAGAATTTTGAATTCTAGGATTCTAATTCTAAAATTGATTTGAATACTAGGTATAGACCTAGAATTCGAATCAATTATTTGAAATAGAATCAAGAATTGTACCTACAAATCGAATCAGTTATTTTTTTTAACTTTTCATCTTGTTCTTCTTGCATTGTATTATCTAATGTACCTACTGGGATATGGGCGTTGTCCAACTCTACAAACTTAGCAGTTTTATGCAACGCCTACCAATATTAACGTGCAAGAACCCGTGTAGCTGTGTTTTGCCGTTCAAGAATCGAGAATCAAGGCATTTATTTCAAACTAGCTTCTGCCAGCGGCTTCACCCGCGTGCAAGTAGGTTTCTTTATACCAACTTTGGAATCCCATTTCATTTCCTTAAGTAGCTAATTTTCGGGAATCCTCTCTTAGTGCTTGCCTACATCATAAAAGGATGCTTTGTACTTATTACTATAACTAATTTTCAAATCAATTCAAATCAATTATTCGAAATAGAATCAAGAATTGTACCTACAATTCCAATCAGTTTTTTTTTTAACTTTTCATCTTGTTCTTCTTGTGTTGTATTATCTAATGTACCTACTGGGACATGGACGTTGTCCAACTCTACAAACTTAGCAGTTTTATGCAAATCCAACGCCTACCAATATTAACGTGCAACAACCCGTGTAGCTGTGTTTTGCCGTTCAAGAATCGAGAATCAAGGCATTTATTTCAAACTAGCTTCTGCCAGCGGCTTCACCCGCGTGCAAGTAGGTTTCTTTATACTAACTTTGGAATCCCATTTCATTTCCTTAAGTAGCTAATTTTCGGGAATCCTCTCTTAGTGCTTGCCTACATCATAAAAGGATGCTTTGTACTTATTACTATAACTAATTTTCAAATCAATTCAAATCAATTATTCAAAATAGAATCAAGAATTGTACCTACAATTCCAATCAGTTATTTTTTTAAGTTTTCATCTTGTTCTTCTTGTATTATTACCTAATGTACTGGGATATGGCCGTTGTCCAACTCTACAAACTTAGCAGTTTTAAGCAAACCCAACGCCTTCCAATATTAACGTGCAACAACCCGTGTAGCTGTGTTTTGCCGTTCAAGAATCAAGGCATTTATTTCAAACTAGCTTCTGCCAGCGGCTTCATCCGCGTGTAAGTAATTTTTTTTTTACCAATTTTGGAATCCCGTTTCATCTCCTTAGGTAGCGAATCTTAGGAATTCCTCTCTTAGTACTCGCCTACGTCAAAAAAGGATGCTTTAGATACTAAAATTTCACGCTCCTTCTAGTTGTTCAGCTGTGCGTTAAGGTTTCAGTCAGCTAGTTTATTCTTTGTCATTACTCATACTCTGAAAGTAGGTTTGAAGTTGCCTGAGGAGCGGATTGAAAGTAATACTTTTCATCCCTAGGGAGTTTTACTTTCAATTAACAGAGCCAAATTATTTAAAAAAAAACTAGTTCTATCTTCACATTCTATTGTACCATGTTCCAACTTTCTATACAGCCAGTCAATTACAGCACGATATAAAATTGAAATGACTTAAAGATAAGTATTAATTAATTAAATAATATTATAGTTTTAAGTGGCTTATTTTTTCTAGTTTAAGTGACTTATTTCTTTAAAATACTTTATTTTAAAAAATTACGAATGGTTTCTAATTTTTCAATAATGAAAAATAAAGGCTGAATAGCTGACAAACCAATGAAAAAAAAATGGCGGGAAAATGGTCATTCGTCATAGGTTTTTTCGAGTTGTAGAGTTTTGTTTATATTTCCGTACAGCAGAGATTTGTATTAACACGATAGGTAGGTACGACGCCTCAGGTTTTACTTTTTATTTTATTCGTAATGAAAAGTAGTGATTACCTCGGGGTGAAAGTAACTTATTTCCATTTTCATTTTTATACTTTCACCCCTAGGGTAACAATGTATTATATGTAATGGTTTATCTGTTAAACATTACAAGCACTTTTGAATTGTCGAAAAGTCAGGTCAGTAAAATGATGCTAATTGCACATTCCTAAGCATACATCGCTATGGAGAAGATTTTAAGTATGAAACTATAACATGGACAGTTGGACACTCTTTTGTTTTTTTTTATCTGTTATAAACTAGTACTTGACTGCGATCCCGCCTGATGGTAAGCAGTGATGCAATCGTTGATGGTGAGGCGCACTAGTTTATTAAGAGCTTATTCACTCTAGCCTTGAAGACACCTAAATTATAATATCAGACGGGAAGACCGCAGCAGGCAAACTGTTCCAGTCCTTCGATGTACGCGGTATAAATGACGAGGCGAAACGTTTAGTCCGGACCGTTGTCCGTCCGGATGTTTCAACAACGTAAGGGTGGATACTCGCCGTGCGTCGGTTTGCCCGATGGTAGAAATGAGATGGCGGAATCAAGTCATGCAATTCCTGCGCACACTCTCCAAAATGCAATCTGTAAAACACCGTAAGGCTGGCTACCCTACGCCTGTAGGATTATTGGAATTGTCATGACATGTAGACTTGTACTTTGGCTATTTTTGTTTTAATACTCAGTACGTACTCGTATCTTACCATAGAAGTTAGAACTTGCAATACTATTAAGGTCTGGCTGCGGGGTATCACAACAAAAAATTGAAATAAAAAACCATTTTAAGATATTATAAGGAGGTGAAGATTGTTTTTTTGTTTGTAGGAAGTAATATCTGAAAGTACTGGTCCGATTGCTAAAATTTTTTCACCGATAGAAAACTTGTTTATTCCTGAGTGACATAGGTTATATTTTGTGTAAGCGGGCAAAGCCGCAGGCAAAAACTATTAATTAATAAAAGAAATAAACACTAATTCGATTATTAACATAAATAAAGTAAGATAAATTTTATATCCATTTTCATATCCGACAATACTGAACTATACTTTTTCCATTATTACTAGAAATAAAACAATAAATAACGATATAACAATAACGAGTATAAACTTATATACTTACTGTAAACTAAAGTGTGTCCCTAGCCATTACTCTGATCTTCTGGCATCCATTAACTGTGCACATTTAGATGCTTTACTGATCTCTGAGACTTTTCTAAAACCTTCTCTTTTATCGGTTCACTATTCTCTTCCTGGCTTCGTTCTTATTCGCAACGACAGAACGGGGAAGGGTGGTGGTGGTGTTGCCATGTATTTACGTGCTGGAATTCCTTTTAAAATTATCAGTGCATCACCATCTTCCTACTCGGGGTCAGCAGAGCATCTTTTTGTAGAAATTTCTTTACATCATGTTAAAATGCTTCTTGGAGTATTGTATAGTCCTAACCTCAGTATCGATTACTTTGATTCTTTCGAAGCACTTTTAAATACTTTCTGTCCTTCCTATGATCACGTGGTCTTGATGGGTGATTTCAACACGTGTCTATTTAAAAGTGACTCTCGTTCTCAGAAACTTCAATCTCTCATATCTTCTTTTAACCTCAGTATTCTGCCTCTCTCTGCTACTCATCATTTTCCTAATTGCTCCCCTTCTCTTTTGGATCTTATGATTGTCTCTAAAACCAATAATGTATCTGTCCACGGCCAGCTCACCGCTTGTTTTTCTTACCACGATTTAATTTTCATGTCTTATAAGATTCGTCCTCCTAAACGCAAGCCACAACATATTTTCCTACGGAACTACAAGGGCATGGATCTGGAGGCATTGCTTCGAGATGCTGTTGGCGTAGACTGGACTGATGTTTTACATAGTTCTTCTATTGACGATATGGTTAATACTTTCAACAGTAAATTGCTTATTCTTTACGATCGACACGCCCCGATTCGTCGAGTTAGAGTCCGATATGCCCCGGCTCCCTGGCTCACTCCCGCCATTAAGGATGCGATAGCAAGTAGAGATCGAGCCAAAAGGAGGCTTAAGCGCTGTCCTTCCGAGCACAACCAGAGCTTGTTTAAAGAGCTGCGTAATCGCTGCAGTCGTATGTGTAGAGATGCAAAGAGACGCTACTTCCATAATTCTCTGGACAACCGGAACTCTTCCGAAGTCTGGAAATTTTTGAAAACTGTCGGCATTGGTAAGTCACCTGCTGTTTCCAGCAATGATACTGACGTGTGTGCTCTAAACAAGCATTTCTCACTTCCCCCTGTAACTATAGATCCACACGTCAAATCAGATACGCTGAATAAGTTGTCTTGTTTGCCATTGCCGCAGTGTTCATCTTTTGAATTTAGATCTGTGAGTGAAGCCGATGTCAAAAAATCCATTCAGGCTATCTCCTCTTCAGCAGTTGGCAATGACAACATATGTTCAAGAATGATTTTCCCTATCCTCCCAGCAATACTTCCCGTCTTAACCCACATTTTTAACTTCTCCCTGTTTTCTTGCGCGGTTCCTGATGTCTGGAAACAAGCCCATATAATCCCTTTACCCAAAATCCCTAACCCGGTCTCACTGACTGACTTCAGACCAATTTCCATCCTTCCTTATCTTTCAAAAGTTCTTGAGCATATTGTCCATCAGCAACTCTCTCTCTTTCTTTCTAGTAATGATCTTCTCAGCCCTTTCCAATCCGGTTTTCGGCCTGGTCACAGCACTGTCACAGCCCTTTTGAAGGTTACTGATGACATCCGCTGGGCCATGGACCACAAGTCTCTTACATTACTTATTCTTCTGGATTTTAGCAGCGCCTTCAATTCTGTTGATTTCGATATCCTTCTTGGGATCCTTAAATCTTTAAATTTTTCCTCCTCCACAATTAGTTGGTTTCACTCCTATCTTATTGGCCGCTCGCAGCGGGTACGCCTTGATGAGTCTTCATCGGATTGGTGTTATCTTACTGCGGGTGTGCCTCAGGGTGGCGTTCTCTTTCCTCTCCTCTTTTCTATTTTTATTAACTCTGTCACTAGAGTCATTTCCTCTAACTTCCATCTCTATGCTGACGACCTGCAGCTGTACCATCACTTTCGTGTGGAAGATGCAGAAGCCGCAGTGTCCGCCGTTAACAATGACCTGGAGCTGATCGGGGAGTGGTCGCGCTCATTTGGGTTGCAAATTAACCCCAAGAAATCCCAGGCTTTGGTTATCGGTGGCAGGTATATGCGGAACAAGTTGGATCTTGCGTCGCTGTCTCCACTTTGGTTGAGTGGAGTTCAGATTGACTACGTAAGGACGGCTAAAAACCTTGGGGTGACCATGGACTCAAATTTATCGTGGACTACCCATGTCGCTGAAGTCAGTCGCAAAGTGCACTACACGTTTCACTCGTTGAAATGCCTTCAGAACTTTTTGGCCTTGAAGACTAAAATTTCCCTTGCCCAAACACTTATTCAGCCCATCATAGATTACGCTGATGCCTGTTATTTGGATGCTACCGAGGAGCTTTTAAATAAACTTGAGCGTTTGCAAAATATTTGTATTCGTTTTGAATTCAACCTTAAAAAGTATGATCATGTCTCTGAATTTCGCAAGGTACACAAGTGGCTCCCTATTCGACTTCGCAGGAACACTCGGATATTATGTCTGCTATTTAACATCCTTTTCAACCCTAAAACTCCCTCTTACCTGCGGGAACGCTTTTCCTTCTCTCGTCCTTCTGATGCTCCCTGCAGGTCACATCGTAAATATCTCCTTCAATCCCCTCCCCATTCCACCGATTTCTATTCCTACTCCTTCACTTCCCATGCTGTACGTTTGTGGAACTCACTACCGCCTGACATTAGGGGCTGCCAAACTATTGCGATTTCAAAAAAGGGTGAAAGAACACTATCTTTCTATTTCGTCATAGTTGCTTATTAGTATGTATTTATAATTATATAACATATATATGGTTAGTATGTATTTTTTGCGATATTTATTCTATTATATGTATGTTTATATTTATGATAGTACATATATATTTATATGGTAGGTATATTCTTATAATAATTGTTTTGTTTGTTTATTTTCCTTTCACTTTTACACACGGTGTCTACTTCTTTTTTTTTCCAATTCTCCTTTCGCGGGTATGCTGGAAGAGATTTCGCTAGAAATAAGCGAAATCTCTTCCAGCATACCCGCCTACCTATGTACCTATTTTTCTGTTTCTGTCTTCTTTTCTTATATAAGTTAAGTGTGTACATGAATTGTTAAATAAATAAATAAAGATAGCTTTTATGGTGAGCAAGGGAGGGATCCTCATCCCTGATCCCCTACTCTTAGGGGAAGGATCGTGATAACCAGTTTACTTAGTTACAAGTTTTATGTACAAATTATAGGTAGGTATGTATTATTCCCACACACACGAATGTTTTTGTTAACAATTTTAATTGGCAGTAAGTACCCAGTACTTAATATAGCCTTCGTTCAAATAGCCTTAGAATAACTTAATGTTGCATGTGAAAGCCAGTTATGTACCCCCGGGAAGGTCTACGAATTACAAAGCTGTGATGAGGAGTCTGGTATTATTGATATGTCTATATGAGAACACTTGTCGGTATCCTAACATAATATAAAACAAAGGTCCCTCCGTATCGCGTCCGTCGGGCCCTCTGTTTGCGTTAAACTATTGAACGGATTTTCATGCAGTTATCACAAATAGAACCAACCCGCACTGAGTCCGCGTGGAGGATTACGGCCCATTCCCTCTCCTAGAGAGGAGGCCGGAGTCCCAGCAGTGGGAATTAAAAAGGCTGATGATGATGAAGATGATGATCACAAATAGACAGAGTGATTCATGAGGAAGGATTTAATAGGTATTCGTATATACATATTATAGTAAAGAGAAGTCGAGAATTTCAAATATTTCTAACACCCGTGCGAAGTTGGAAGTGCGTCGCTAATCTACGTTTATAGGCATTTGATCAAGACTAATCGATATAATAGGAAATAATAGACGAAAAATAAAAGAATAGGTAATCATAATCGGTGTTTGCTAACATTTAATTATAAGACAGACTTAATTGCCAATTTTTAAATATTTACATAACTTTGATCAGTCCAAAATCTCGTAAGATCTGCCGCTAACCATTTCAATGGAAGAAAGCGAAATGGATGTAGATATTATCTGTTAATTGTCTAAGACAATAGGTATGATCACTGGGTCGATTCACTGCTCTTTAGTGGTAGATGGCCTTGCCGCCGCCATAGCCTCCAAGACCGCCATAGCCGTAGCCTCCGGCGTATCCATGACCTCCGAGGCCGAGTCCGTAGCCACCGAGTCCTCCAACAGCGACGGCTGGTCCGGCAACCACTGCGCCACCACTGACGAGTCCAGCTCCGCCGATGAGTCCACCACCGCCCAGCAGGAGTGCACCGTCCTGAGCTTGCCTGGCGACGGCGTCAGCGACCGCCTGCGCCTGAGCCGCGCTGCTGGCTACAGCTGCAGCTTGAGCACGAGCTGCGTTAGCAATACGTGCGGCCTCTACAGCGCGAGTGTTACTAATGGCGATAGCCTGGACGCGGGCAGCATTGGCTAATCGTTCGGCTTCAGCGGCGCGTGCTACTTCAAGTGCGCTGGCGGCACCAGCGCGTCTGGCGGCCTCAGCGGCTCTGGCGTTCTCCCAGGCGGCAGCCTGAGCACGCTGGATGTTGGCTACTCGTGCGGCGTCCAGAGCGGCAGCGTTGTTAATAGCGTGCGCCTGTCCAGCGCGGGCAGCTGCCTCGGTGACGCGGGCACCCTGGATGGCGGCGGCGGCTGAGTTGGCGATCTGGGCCGCCTGCACGGCCTGTGCATTCTGGATAGCGCTGAGCTGAGCTGCTCCTACAGAACCGGCGTTGTTGAGTGCTATGCCTGAGCCAATGGCGGGGCCGCCAGCGATGACAGCAGGGCCAGCAATGAGGCCGGCGCCGCCAGCCAAAGCCGCACCTGCGAGCCCGGCGCCACCGAGGCCGCCGAGACCACCGAGCCCGCCGTAGCCGCCGTACCCACCAGCGATCACAGGGCCGATGCCGGACTGCTCGGCACGTGAATCTGCTACTTTACCTGTCAAATATAATAAATTGTTATTAGCAGTTGTCTAAATAAGACACTAATTAGGTACTTAGTTCACAGTTGAGATCAGATCTGTAAAACAAATAAGTTTCACTTACCGTCTGCAACGACTTCGTACGCCACAGCGATAACAAAAAGAATCTGAAAGAAATTTACATTTTTAATATTTGTTTCTTTTTTATTGTTATTATAACTAAACTGTTATTTAACTGGCACTTTATGAACTTTTCAACTAATTAAATAATATTTTAACCATTGATAAAACATGGGATGCCTCATCTTACCGTAAGTCGAGACATTTTCGTAAATATTATTTGTTTATTGCTGCTCGCTACGACACTACCAAATTGGACTGTAAACTGTAATTGTTGTGGTTACTGCAAATTGCGTGCACTTTTATACTGCACCGAAAATTATTAACATCGAATTAACAATGCTAAATAGTTGTTCGATGCCGCCCCATTTGAATATATTAGGTACTTGAGTAAAAACTAATCGGCAAGCATGCGTAGTTGGTACATGTTGTACACAATCGAAGCCAGCGCGGGAGATATCAGACCATGTCGGATGCGCGCGCCGCACATCCCTTGAACACACCAAGCAATGCACACTTGTATTACGTGTACAGATAGGCAAGCAATTATATAATATACCAAACGGTTAATTCCAAAAAAGATTTTAATAGGTACCTACCTACCTAATTTTAAGGATCCATAAATGTGTGAGTGCTATAACCTAACGCCAAGAGAAAAATCCAATATCTGAATCAGATTTTTTTTTTAATTTTATATGGTGACTGAAGCATCATAGACAAAAAATCTATCTGTAGTTTTATCTAATAAAGTGAATTTTCAAATATAATAGGTAGATCTTTGAAGTCGAAATTGATGTTATTGTCGAACACTCGCCCAGTCATTACATTCCCATAAATATTCATTCAGCAAACAAGTTCTATTTTTATTGAACGGCAACTGCTGAAAGCAACGATTGCTTCACCTTAGATACAGTAGAAACTAAGGATTGCGACCACATCCTTTCCTGTGCCGAATCAGAAAATATTACAATATTGTGAAACAACCAACAATTATATGAAAACCAATTAATGTCTCAACGGATTTAACCGCATCTTCGGCTAATGTAACTGTATTACGTCGTGAATATAGCATGCTAATCAAGTTCGTTCACTGAGTTGAAATAACGGCTGATGTAAAATTCTTGAATGATCGTGTTTTGGCGCCACAGCAGACAGACATGGTTTTGACGTTTGACGGCGGCCATCTTGTTTGTTTTTTTTTTCAAGTTACCTGGCCTGTGTCTCAGGCAGCATACTTTGTAACATTTCAAACAACAAACCACTAGGATTACGTCGTACTACTAGCAATATTGACATACTGGATTTATGAATAAAACAATCTAGTGCCTGAAAAAGCCAGTCGTCGGTCGCCCATCGCGTGTCATTTGTATTCTAGTTGAGTAATACGATTTTACAGAACGGTTATTTGATAAACTGCTTGAGTGGGTAATGAATCAGTATTGATTATTAAAGATTTAGCTTTAGTATGTTCGTTTTAGACAGCTGGCCAGGGGCCTCAAGTCTGCTATTACAATAGTGTCAGAATGATCGATCATTGATTTCAAAATTGTTGATTTTGACAAGTTTGGTAATCTACTAACATAATGGCGTCATTATGACTTTCCAATGGTCAACCACTGACACTCCATTGAAAGAAGTGGCATAGAATGGTAATCTCGTACATATTGACAAATGAATATTTCACGTTTGCGGTTATCTGATAAAACTTTGACAGTTTATTTGATCAGTGTTTTACCATTAGAACGTTATTGTGCAGTTATTGGTTTTAATATGCTCGAAATTATCATTTTACCACAGTTCTATTACAAGACCATTGACCGATCAATGATCGATCATTATGAATTAGCAGATTACAAACTTTTAGCAAAATGACAATGGGATCGTGTAGGAATGACGAATTTATAAAAATAGCAGACTTGGGGCCCTGAGGGCCTCAAGTCTGCTATTACAATAGTGTCAGAATGGTCTATCATTGATGTCATAATTGTCGATTTTGACGAGTTTGGTATTCTACTAATATAATGGCGTCATCATGACTTTCCAATGGCCAACCACTGACACTCCATTGAAAGAAGTGGCATAAAATGGTAATCTCGTACATTTTGACAAATGAATATTTGACGTTTGCGGTAATCTGCTAAAACTTTGACAGTTTATTTGTTCAGTGTTCTACCATTAGAACGTTATTGTGCAGTTATTGGTTTTAATATGCTCGAAATTATCATTCTACCACGATTCTATTACAAGATCATTGACCGATCAATGATCGATCATTATGAGTTAGCAGATTACAAACTTTTAGCAAAATGACAATGGGATCGTGTTGGAATGACGAATTTATAAAAATAGTAGACTCAGGCGAATGTAATGGGTGCTGATTTAGGCAGTTGTAAGCTATATTTCAGCGGAAAATGTGAAGACAAATTATGATTGATTTATTCCCAGTAGTTGAAGGGGGGATACCTACATCAGTGCGAAAGCCGTATCATCGAAGTTCGTTTCTTCGAAAACTTTTCAACGATATCTCTATACTGCGACGCCTTATTAAGTCGACTTTTTGTTACTGCGATGGTTCGTTACATCGAAAAACTTTACTGCGAACGATTTTAAAGCGAAAACATAACACTGCGAAGCCTTGTTCACTCGATGTCTTGTTACTACGATGATAATTATGTCACTTAGGAATACTTAACTTTTAATTTCGTTACGATTTTCAACACCTAACGTTTGTTTTTAGAATGGTTTACATATTTAAGTATATAAAAGTCAAGAGCGCCATTTGTCATGAATATAAGTGTTTAAGTAAATATCGTAGACCATTGCAATGTTTGTCTAAATCATTCTAGCTATAAATGACTAAAACGTAAGTTATATACATATCCCAAACTCAACCGGACTGGGGCCGCTCTCAAGCGGCTCCTGCCCAACCTTGGGGATCCAGACGCCTCCTACCGGAGGCTCTGCGCGGGGATCGTTCGGTCCATGGCCCTCTACGGGGCGCCGGTGTGCGTCGCTGCAAAAGCGACCGGCGGCCATTCTGAACGCCTACCAGAGGGTCATGGCAATTCGGATGGTGCGGGGATACCGCACGATTTCCCGCGAAGCGGCGAGCCTTCTGGCTGAGTTACAGTCCTTGCACACATGCACGATATGCGCGTGGAGATGCAACGCCGGGATGAAAGTCCTCTGCTGCGACAGGTCACGGCATGGCGGACAGAGCTCCGGCGGGATCTCGTGGTGGAATACAACTATCGCAACCCAGTGCTGTAAGTCCCCTCTTTAAGGCGTGGCTGGAAAGACCTCACAGCGTCCTTACCTTCCGCGTGACACAGGTCCTCACCGGAAACGGCAAGTTTGGGAGGTTCCTGTTCCGAATTAAAGCGGAAGAGACGCCCGGGTGTCGCCATTGTGCGGAACGCCCGGAAGACACGGTGGAGCACACAGTCGAGATGTGCCCTGCTCGGGCGGAGCATCGCCGTGCCCTCGTGGGGGTGATCGGCGGCGGAGACCTCTCGCGCCGGGCCTTGGTTGAGGCCATGGTCCGGAGCGAGGAGGAATGGCAGGCGGTCGCCGACTTCTGCGAAGCAGTAATGCTCGCTAAGGAGGAGGCCGACCGCATCAGGCAACGGTGCTCTCGCCGCCTCCGGGATTCCGATTCCGATTTCCAGCCTCCGTAGACACGGGCTTGCGGACAGTGAGCAATGGGTAGCTCTAATTAAAAGTATTTATTCCTATGTGACATAATTATCACCGTAGTAACAAGACATCGATTAAACAAGGCTTCGCAGTATGATGTTTTCGCTTTAAAATCGTTCGCAGTAAAGTTTTTCGATGTAACGAACCATCGCAGTAACAAAAAGTCGACTTAACAAGGCGTCGCAGTATAGAGATATCGTTGAAAAGTTTTCGAAGAAACGAACTTCGATGATACGGCTTTCGCACTGACGTAGGTATCCCGTTGAAGGGTGAGAATGAAACAATATTAATAAGTAAATAATAATAATTAATTCAAATAAAAAGTAAAATTATCACAATCGAGAGTTTTTTTTAATTCTAACTGTAATTTAGACCTGCCTAATCTAGGGTAATGAAAACTTATGTTATGTGTGTGAAATAGTGCCAGCTAGTACTAGTAGTAACATCTCAAATACCTACAAAAAAAAAATTAGTTTAAAAAATAAAACTCGCTTTCATAGCATATCAAAGAAAAAAGTGTAAAATAATTTTCACTATAGGTACACAATAATAATATTGAACGAAAAATATTAATATTATTGTGATAAAAGCGTGGGGTGCTTTGTGCCTAATTTTCGTAAATCGAGCACCCCACACTTTATATAAAAATATAAATATAAATCTTGGTCAAGTAACATAATATGCTTTGCATTATGTATTGATTATGAATACTTAGGAAATTACATTTCCGCAATAGATAATAAACATAAAAACAAAAATAACTGTTTGTACTTTTTTTTTATGGTGGGAAAAAATCATGCATTGACATCCCCCGCTCTTGGGCGGAGCGGGAGATAGTGTCAGACTCTTACTGACTAAAAGACCCACCCCGTTCCTTCTAGTCTTCATACCGGGGCTCGAGCGCCCTTTGGGATAACCCTGGCCCCAGTCGGCTTCGACCCGGCTGGGTCCCTGCTGTTGCTGACAACTCCTTGAGGCGCGCGGGAACAGTGCGCGCCGTCGACGACTTGGGCTTGGTCCGGACAGTTACCGGACGGCCGGACAGCGAGCTACCCATTGCTCACTGTCCGCAAGCCCGCGCCTGCGGTGGCCGGAAATCGGGATCAGAATCCCGGCGCCGGCGGCGGCGGCGAACTGTTTGTACTTAGAATACAGTGGCTAAAATGGCACAATGAGACATTGTCACTATAATACAATACATTGTCACAGTAAATACAATATCGAGAATCACATCATCAGAAAAAATCATAGCATTAGACCATCCAGCCTAATGACTAGAGCTAGCGCAAGATAAGTTGGCGCGTGGCCGAAATTGGAAACTAATCGTTTGACGTTTATGTCATGTGTCAGGAGAACGTGTTGTGTTCGGTGTTTTTTATCGTTTCTAAAGTAAATAGTCGTCATTATTACACCAAAAGTGATTAAAAGTGTTAGCAGGGATATTATCTTGAAAGTCAATCGTGTTTGTGAAGAGAAATGAGAAAATATTGGGACTATGGTTTTCCAAAATTAGACCCATTTGTCAAATAATTTTTCGGGTGACCATCACACTAAAATTTCCCTAAATATGCGTACCTGAGCGGTTGTTTAGAAATTTGATCTATATATGTACTTTTGTATATTTTTCATCAATTGACCCTAAAAAATATGCCAGCAAAATTTTGTTTGGGACCTCACCATGATCCTTTTGTTCGGGACTTCGCCATGATCCTTTGTGTAAGACTAATGCTATAAAAAGACCTCTGAAAATCTGCTATTTGCAAAATTGCATTAACTTTAACATTTTATAATGTACTCAAAAATTAAATAAGTCAAAAAAATATAACAATAAAACAGCCTTGCTTTATAAATTGATTTTAATAGAAGTTTAAATATTATCCACAAAATATATCTATTTTTAAAAAATATCTAATGAAAAATGTGTAATAACCTCATAATCGCGTAAGAGCGGTTGTATGAAAAACAGTGGAAATGTATGTCGAGTTGCATACCCTCAGCTAAGCATACAAAAATAATATAATAGATAGCCCCATTACAACGTTCGACTTATTAAAGTATAAGTACTAATATCGTAAAACAGTAGCCTCTAACCAGGGTTCATTATTGTTAATAAAAAAATAAAAGTATTTTAAATTGTTTTTATTGTAAAATTAAGTTTGTGTATTTGATCATGCTGTGTAAGTTGGCGGTAACGTGTTCATTTTTTTTTCCACTGCAAGGTTTCTAGCACAGGTCCGTATAACTGAGGTGTCTGAACGATCCTGAAAAGTAAAAACAAAAAGTCAAATCAATATTTAATACAAATAAATTACAAAAACCGTAATATTGAGAGTTGATTAAAAACAAACCGGAATATTTGTCAAGAATTTTCAAATATGACCAATGACCAGCCTAATTATATAAATAAATTGAGCGATAGGGTCTTAGCTTTGTTCTTCAGTGGTCTAAAATTCTTTTTCAAGCTCTATGATGTATGGAGAGGGAGGTGGGTGGTAGAAGGTGTTTCCTTCTGTATGTGGTGTTTTTTGTAATGCCAATAAAAGTAATTTTTTTTTTCTTTCTTGAATGCACAAATTATTGGATTATATGAGGACTGGAAGAAAGTGGAGCCAGAGAAAGCGTAATGGTTAATAGAACTGAATGGAAGAAAAGAAACGTGATACGCAGAGCCCAAGTAAAATGAGACGAGGACAGGAAGATGATGATGGTTTCGTTTGATTTCGATGACAAAGTAAAAGATCGTGGGCATGAGCTTGGCAAAGCAGTAAAACAACATAAAACTGGGGTTTCAAAGTCATACTCACTCATACGTAAGGTAGGGAGAGCTGGCTGGACCGACGACCTCAAAAGTAGGTACAGCCTCGTTTACGGTCCAGACTGACTGGCTGAGCTGAGGGGGCGCAGGGATGTCCCAGATCTGGGGGTTGACGTCCACGGAGACGGCGCTGATGGGTGGCATCTGGATGGGCACTTGGACCGCCTGGAAATAATGATAGATGTTTAACATTTGTAACAAATAATAACCATACTTCTTTCAATAATTAATTAGTGATAGGTTAAGCAGCAATAATTGATGAGCAGTTATTCATTACGGTAATACTGGACTTGATTTTGATTGCAATCTTTTTTACTTGAGGTTGGCAGAGAAACTCCATGTCCACTCATTGGTTTCCAACCAATTATGTGATATTTCCAATATTCAAGAACATATTGAAAATATCGCTCTTTACATAATTGAACTCTACTTATAGGTGAATTTTTCAAGTAGGCGTTGATGACCAACATCTGGTAATACGAAGAAAATAAACTGACTGAATTAAAGAAAGACTCAACAGACTCATAGGCCCAATTTTTAAGAATAATCAAAAACCAATTGATTTTTGATTAATCAAAATCCCAAACCAAGAATGTAATCCATTGATTTCGGAAAAAAAAAACATGCACTATTATTACACCATTCGATAGTATAGCTACTCCTTTGGGTAACTTTTTTTTATCCATTCAAACATCACCCTGTATATGTAAAAACAATGATTCTCAGAGCGCACTGGACGATTTCCCTCATTGGAAGTAGATAAAGTGGTTTTCCCTTCCTTGTATAAGCAATGAACTATTAAGCCATTAAATTATTATGCAAATGGTGATTTAACAACTGCAGTGGATGAACAATACGTAATATTTAGCTATCACTTTTTTTGTCCAATCATACACACAAATATATCTACTAGCAAAACGTGCCTGATTAGATCTTCCTTTCTCTGTGTCGCAGTCCCTAACCACCTAAAACCCCATTGTACCCATAGATTTAAAAGTGTAAAAAGTTTTATTAGTATTTTGGTGTACAATAAAGTATATTATATTCTATTCCAATCACAGAATTAAATGGACAGTCTATAGTTTTTCGTAGAGCTGGTTAAAACTCTAAGAAACTTGACTTTTACTGACTAAAACCACTCCTATGTCCTTTAGTTGCCCTTTGCGTTTTAGGACCAGAGTTACAACCGTTTCGCTTGCGTCGAACGCTTCGAGTTGGCCGCGCCGTCAATTCTTTTGTTCTGACCACGTGACTGAGCGTTGAGATGAGATCATTCCCGTACATTTGAAGCTTTCTAGTAGCGTTAACGATTGCAGATTAGCAACTTGGCTAGGGGTACAGAAATTCCTTTTCAAAAATTCCATACTGGGCATCGGCGCAGCTACGTTAAGTACAGTAAAGATTATATCTAACAAGATTAGACTAGAGCAGATACCAGAACAATTCCTGCATACCTCCTTTGAAAAGGGAGGATCCTCCGACCAGACGAAAGTTTTTGTGATCTGGGTAACTGTCCGCTAGTTGATTTCGGGCTTGTTCTCTCTAATATTCCAGAACTCTAATACGGAGATGCAGGATTTTGTAGTTATTAGTTTCTACGTGAAATCATTAATATCACTAGAACTTTCTCTCTAATATAGGTGTTAGTTCAGGAATACTCACTTGATCATATTCAACCAGAACTGGCTCTTGCACTAAAGTCTCCTCCACAACAGCATCCTGAAGCACTGGTTTCTGGATCACAATTTTAGGGGGCTCAAACACTACTGTTGGCTTGCCACTCAACTTGGCAAGGAGCATGTTCAGACCAGCCTTCGCGATGGTCGCTCCGATGGACATCGTACCATTAATGACCGCTCCTGCTATTGACGTGGCTGCATTTTTAATGGCTTCGCCTAGAAAAGAAGAACTAAGGTTAGAGAGTTATAGTTTAGAAGGTCGTGGAGATGAGATAGGCATTTGGCCCACGCAACCCTCTGGTATTTAGCCGCATCTTATTGGACTGATGAATTCGACGTGTAGGTCAGGTCATAATTTCAAACCAAGGGAGGTGCACCCTAATTTATTTTATCACTACAGCTCTTAAAATGGTACAGGAAAACATAGTGAAAAAATCGGAAATCTCATGTTCTCGTGGAGGGTGGTCCGAGTTTGTAGTTACATACAAAGCGCGGTCGAGTAACGCACACAAAGACACCGCTCACGGACACGATGTTTCGGGAGCGTCTCAGACCACTCGTCGAACAGTTCCGGCTCAAACGCTCATTAGTGTGCGTTCACCGAGCGTAGGTATAAAAAGTGAAGTACATACATGAGATTGTCTTCTGTACCTATCTGTTTTGTGGCAGGAGGATGAAGATTATTCTATTTGACTGGTTGCCGAACCTAACATCATCGAAAAAAGGCCTAACTTGATTTTTCCGTACCGATACCGTGTGTTTTGTTACTTATTCAAGTTGGATACATTGGAGGTGTCAGTTAATTGCTATTATTTACCACGCGTGGTTGGCGAACGGTAATCGTAAGTTTATAGGTGCGATCAAGACATTATTAACACTTCGATCTAGACACATGATATGAAATTATAGAAGTTATTTATGATCATGTTCACTGTTCAGTGTTGAAATGTGTTACTTGGCAAGACAGTTTTAAGCATTGAAGTCTTACGAATTGAGATCTAACAAATTTTAGGTGTACTTATGTCTAACTAATTTTAGTTGGGTTTTAATCCTAACAGGTCGTTGCAGTGCCTTTTCTCAACTGTATTGGTGTTTGTCAGTCATTATCCACAAAAGAAACCATACCTTTACGGGCAACTCCTTCGATAGCGATGGACGCAATTTCATTAGCAGCCTTCGCGACTGCTTCTTTTTTAGCAGCGACCGTCTTGGCTTTGATGGAGACGACATCGTCTGCTGCTTGTCTAGCAACTGCCTTAGCAGCCAAGAGGTTGAAGGACAACGCTGAAGGTATGAGGCAGGAGAAGCAGGCGACCTGGTGAAAAAGAAAACAGACTAGTTAGTAAGAGGTGTAAAAACTGTATTAAATATTAAGACAGCACAATCTAATCAGCTTTATAATGTCTCCACTGCTGGGACTCAAGCATTTTCCCTAGAAGGAATGGATCATAGTCCACCACAAGGCTCAAGTGCGGGTTGGTGGATGTCACAAGTCTTCGAATTTTTGGCTCTATATCGTGCCAGTTATGTTACTATTTTTTTCCTGCACCGTATTGAGAGCCGTGGTAATGAAATAAATTACACGAAGTAACGGATTACCACAGCTAAGATCTAGACTTCCTTTTATTCCTGATGAGCCCAGTTTTAACCTCGAATTCGTCTATTGGTATCGGTATGGCAAGCTCAAGTTAATCGATGAGGTCAATGATGGTATGAGCGAGCGCAAAAGATGCCTGTTAATTGTTATTGTGCTCTGATAAAATAATAATCTATAGATATCAATGTGCACAGAGTGGCGTTTTCTGGAAGTTGAAGAAAGGGCCGACTCTCATGTCAAGACTGAAGACTAAAATCGCACGAAAATTTTACATAAAATTGTTTATTTTTATTTTAAATGAGTTGCTTTTCAAAAGATAGTCTATGAACGAGAATGCACCTGTGTTTGCGCACGCAGCACCATTATATCTCTGATCTCCATTGAATTTGGTCAACGTAATCGTAATTCAGTCAGAAGGACTATTTTTATTAACATGAAGAATATTACTAAATGTAGGTTATCCTCAAGAAAACAAACAAGTATTGAATATGTTACTAAAAGAAAACTCACCGATAATATGACTAATCTCAACTGCATCTTGAAATATTTTTTGTTTATTTGGCAAATATACGGAATAAATATCCTTCGATTATGAACTGTGTTCGACTGATGACCTACTTACTTTCTGCAGTGGTTTTATAGCAAAAAAATTGCAAAATTTGGCACATTTGCAAATGGGTCTCATTAATTAGGTTCTGGTTCACATTGCATAATTTAATTGTGATTAACTTGTAGTATTTTAATGTGGTCTAATCTCATTATTTAGTAAGTAGTAATGAATTAACATTCCTAACATTCAAACAGTATGTCCAAGTCTATATGTATCTTAAGAAGTTATGTAGGTAGGTTAAGTCGAGTTAGTCCCAAGTAAATCATACACAAAAAAATCTGGTTTAATGCTTTTTTTTTCTATAAACGAAAACCATCCTATGGAATTCGCCTCCTCTTGGACGGCTGAAAGTTGGTATACAGTCCATTTAAGTAGAAATAGCGAATTATTTTCTACACTAATAGCAGAATCATCTCAAAAACTTCTTTCCCTTACTTTTACTACACACTACTATAACTTTTTTTTATTACAATATAAATTCTGGGAATCATTCTCAACATTTACCTACGAGTATACATTCTCTTGTGATCTAGTCAACCGAGGTGAGAGTATGTTTGTCTAACAAATAATGTCAGTCATACTTAGATCAGTCCAGTGAAGCATGTCAGTGTGTCAGCCATGAAACACAGATATATGCTAATTGGTTCAGCAAGTAAAACGTAGTAACACAAAAATATGGAGTTGCTGTTGGCACTACAAAAATTTGAATTAAAATATGCACAAGCTATACATGTATAATAAATCTTTAAAAGTTTTTAGTTGAGCGCATCATGTAAAATTTACGAAATCGATGTACGTCATAACTTTTATGTATGAATTTTTTGTGTAACTTGGTATATTACTTAGGCTTTGTTTCATCGCAATCGGTTGACTAAGTATATCGAAACGAAGTTCGCCGGGTCAGCTAGCCTATACTATCACACGAATATTATAAAGGCGAAAGTTTGTCAGTATATGTGTGTATGTCTGATGCTTTTTCAATGAAACTTGGTGCATCGGTAGACCTTCTCCATAGCACATAGGATACCTACTTTCCCTTTATCCCAGGAGCATGTTCTCTTGGGATAATTTTCTATTACACACAGGCGCAACTGCAGGTACATAGTTTAAGATTTGGGTTCGATATTCCGATTCTGATATTTAAATCAGTCTGAAAACGATAACAATTTTTGCAGAGATTGCCTTTTATAAAAATTTCAAAAATCAAACATATTTATTTATTACATCATTACATCTTTATAATGTCATTTACACACTAGCTTCACACGGGTTTTTGAGATCTTTGAAATTCTCGTCTTTGATCTACTATAATATCTATTTATTACAAACCTAAATCTTCCTCATAAATCACTCAGTCCATTTTTTATTTTATCGCATTCATACAGACAGGCAGACGCGGTGGGGAACTTTGTTTTATAGTCTTTTACCGCTGCACACTGCTTCAGTCTTATATTATATTCTACGGCTGCTGTGAATTTTTTCGAAATCAAATAACTGTAACACTCGGCAACAGTGTAGCTTTTTATAGCTTCAAAGTCACCTTCTAAATCAAAACGTCCGGAATTCAATATGCCGACTGATTTTATCCCCTAGTCACAAAATCTACTATTACATTATTTATTTATTTATTTTTGGACATTTTATTTTTATTTAATTTAATTTTTAATTTAATTCGTAATGTATTAATTCCAATTCTATTATAATTTGTTTGACATAAGTATTGTAATCAAGTTTAATTTTGACATTACTTTTATTTTATCTAATATCTTCATAATTATTTAAAGCCATGTTCACTCATTTATGCTTAAGCTGTGGTTGCCTATAATTGAGTGTTCATTATAGTACCAGGAGCACTCTTTGGTGATCCTTAAATAAATAAATAAACAAATAAATACATCTTTAGGAAGCCATCAAAAGGCATTAATTTGGCGGGATAGTAAGGAGATCCATTTGCATTCTTCTTCTCTCTCAGAGTTTCCGGTGGGAGCTTTTTTTCACGTTAACGTGATCGACACGTTTATGACGTTCGGAGCTCCGATTGGCTCGCCCCGGAGTAATTGGAGAGCCAAACACGGTGAACGTTTCGATGGCGTTAACGTAAAAACAACTCGCATTCTGTCAGCATTGACCTCTTCCTACTAAATATCTGTATTGTACATAACTCTGCTTATATTAAATTATGTCTTTGTATAACTGCAGAGTATACGTTACTAGCTTCTGCCAGTGGATTCTTCTGTATGGATGTAAATTTCTCTGTACGAATTTTAGACCCCCATATCAATTTTGAAATATCCTTTCATATTACTCGTCTGCGTCATAAAAAAAGCATTGTGCAAAATTTCATGCTCCTTGTCCCAGTAGTTTTGGCTGTACGTTGGTATGTCACTCAGCTAGTTTTTCCTTTTATATATTTAGGGTCTTTTTAATATCGTGCGGAATACAGAAAAAACGCGTCCCACGTGGGTATTCCACGCATTACAATAAATACTTGTATGAAATGCGGGGGTTACGCATGCAGAACAATCCCGCCTGCGTGATCAAATTTATGATTTTAATTATTGTAATCCCTATATTTTTGTATTTTATACTGAGACCGTTGGGCAAGCGAAGCAAAGCAGAAGGTTTCTGCAAAGGGAAAACGTCCACGAGGCTGACTTAGAAAGACGTGGCGGGATGATCTGAATGCGTACCGTGAGGACTGGTTGGAGACGGCGCGGCAAAAGAATGTCTGGAAGGACTTGGCGGAGGCCTTTGTCCAACAGTGAAACAGTAAAGGCTAGGAATCTTAAATAAAAGAAAAAACTGACTGACTGACATGTTAATAATACAGCTGAAACTACTGGGACTAGGAGCGTGAAAATTTGCACAAAGTTTCTTTTTACGACGTAGGCGAGAGCACCAAGAGAGAATTTTTCAAAATTCACACGGGTGAAGCCGCTGATAGAAGCTAGTTAAATATATTTTTTACACCACCTGCTCGATAATGTCCTTTTATATGTCATTCAACCAACACTTAAAGCAATCGATCGATGTAGGTACGTGCATCGAACTAGTCTATTCGAAATTCAAACTGGGCACCACTGGGCACTACGAAAAAACAAACAGAGTAATATAATAATGAAATAGAAAATTGTTACTATAGAATTTTAGAGTAGAGAATTTTGTTTGTTTCGAATCTAACATGTTGAGTGATAGTTATGATTAACTTATAAATAATAATTCTCTTTTAATTATCTCACAGATGGTGTAAAAAGTAGAGTATGCAACACGGGGATAAAGCTGTCTTTGTCTTGGGCGGCTTGAATTCCTCACTTCACTCAGGTTTCTCTATTAACTCCCTCGCGATGCTCGGGAGTTGATTATATAAATCCCTCACTAACGTTCGGGATTAAAACTAGCAACGTTCGTTTCGTTCAGAATTTAACTTGCCACCCGCGACTTAAAGACACTGCTTTATCCCCTAGTCACATAATCTACTATTATATTGTACCTACCTATTAATTGAATTCTTGTATTGTTGCCTTAATTCGCTGAGTAAATAAATACAGCATCATGGATCATAACGAACGATCCGTTATAATCTATTAAATAGTGATATGCCCATAACGGCCCCAATATAACTAAAAAATAACAGTGAACCTGTTACACGCTGCCATTAACCTATGATATCTATAATTATATTGTTTTTGTTCGTAACCTGCAGAATTATAACGAGCTATTACTCATCATGGAATTTTTAAGCCCGAGAGAATCGCTAAATCTCAAACTAGTAATTTATTCATAGTCATAAGTAGGTAGTGTTGTGTCCGAACGAAACCGAACTGTCGTTTCGGCCGAAACCGGAACTTTGTTAGACATTAGCAAAAATTTTACTAACTTTTGTCCATTTATTAATATTAAATGAAATAAAAACAATAATTGAAATTATGAAAAAAAAATACCTAATTATATAATTATAAAAGAAAAAATATTATTTTTATTTCTTTATTTTTTTTTACATTATTTGATATTTTGAAATGTAAATTAACTTAAGTACCTACTCTTATAAAACAAACATAATTTTAAATCATTTTTTTTATTTTTTATTATATGTACAATAAAGTTTATTCTATTCTATTACAAAATCATGTTAACAACTTCTTAGAACACAAAAAATTGTCAATATCATTATCATCAATTACATTGTAAAGGTAGAAATCTCATTAGTTTGAGAATTTTACCGACTGATCTGAGAAGCCAGCCGAAAGGCGCGACGAAATCAGCTGATGATGGCGGGTGACACACGACCCACGAACTCGTCCGAAATCGCGAATTCACGAACGTAGGTAGTTTCGGTGTGGCCGAAAGTTTGGTAAATTTTCTGCCGAGAGTAGAACTTACCGAAACCTTCAACAAACAACCTGCGATATCGGTCACACTCACTTAATTACTTACTAGCTGTATTAGCCAAAATTAGAGGAACAGGTTAGTGTAATGAATCATGGGCTGACGTGACACAATATGTAAGTCAAACTGCTAAAGCAACATCGACTTCGCGTTTAACGTTAGTACAGGAATAACCACTCTTTGCAATATCATTACACTATATTGTTGCATTTTAGTTAACTCAGTTTTCGCCTCTTCGGCTCTGCTAACATCAAACCTTTTTTTTTTTATGTTAGGAAAAAATCATCCAATGACAACCCCCGCTCTTGGACGGAGCGGGAGATAGTGTCAGACTCTTACTGACTAAAAGACCCACCCCGTTCCTTCTAGCCTTCATACCGGGGCTCGAGCGCCCTTTCGGATAACCCTGGCCCCAGTAGGCTTCGACCCGGCTGGGTCCCTGCTGTTGCTGACAACTCTTTGAGGCGCGCGGGAACAGTGCGCGCCGTCGACGACTTGGGCTTGGTCCGGACAGTTACTGGACGGCCGGACAGCGAGCTGCTAACATCAACCCTGCGAAGAATGTTCTAATTAGCGTAAAGAATTAAAAAACTGTGTAGTGACATCTATGGCCTCAGATAGGAACTAACTACGAAACCTTACATCGCGCAACTGTAGTTCTCCGCGCGATTTGAGCATATACACTACAATTTTTTTATAAGTACTGTTACGTACGTGGGTAATCAAATGCCGATTTACTAAGAGAAAACTTTATTCACCACAAACAATAACAAAATAGTCCAGTCAACAATAATCCGAACCGCAATTAACACTAGAGTATCGTTACACTATCGCTTAGGTCGTTAGATAAAATCACTTCACACACTTAAGTAGTTCGCTCTTGATCGCAGTCGAAATCAAAACTGACTCGCTTCCGGCCGGGGGCTCGTATCTATATGCGGAGCCAAGAAAATTCTAGATACCGACATCCCACGATCGATCCAGAACCAACTGAATCGCTTCTCGAAGTCATAAATCATTTTTATTGCTCGTGGTACTAAGAGTCACTTTCATGCGAATTTCGACTCTATTGTTAACGTCGGAGAGTACCATTTCCCTTATCGGTAGATACATACCTAACTACTAGTGGTACCTACTGTGTGGATGTTTAGAGATTTTTCTAAGCCTGGCTACGAACAACCATTCTAGATCTTTCGAACAGCAATTCGTTTTAATTATTACGTGCTACTCGTTATTTTCTCGGAGATATGGCGTGTTCACGTTTAATGGCGTAACAGTACAAATTAAGGGCTTATTAAAAAAGGTTAGAAGACCTTAATTAACATTACCTTAAGACGTTAAAAATAACAATATTATTTAAGTAAAGTCTCAATAAATAATGTTCATAAAAAATCTAGTCTCTGACAGATGAATTGTTGACCATCGGCTGTTTTGTAACACACTTTATCATTAATTTAATAGTCCACAAAACAATGTCTAATTTTTTAACGTCATAGTTTGGTTATATTTTAACTCTACATAATTATTTGGAAGCGGAAACAATTTACAAACTATACAAAGTCTTTAGTCATGTTAATACGCTAAATAGGTACTTTAAGTTTAACTATAGTCATCATTTAGTTAATGAAAAACACGTTCATTGTAAATCGAGGCCTAACAGAAATTGAGAATTCATTCAGTCGACAGCTGATCTCTCATTATCTTTTTAAAAACTAGGAAATTATTGTCGGCCTTGTTTTAATAACGTCGTCATTGAGGCCGTGATAGAATTACTTTACTCTGTGTTTTGTTTTTGGAAAAATAGTTGTCATTAGATGCTTGATTGATTTACAGATGATTTACAGATCTTAGATGATTGATTTACAGATTTATCATAAATCTGTTGTTTGTGATTTATATGAAATAAATATAAAAAATAAATATAAAATATTTATTAATTAAATAGCTATTTAATTATTAATTAAATAGCTATTTAAATAACTAAAACAGTTATCGACTCCATCGGTTCTGTTCTGTACTTACCCTATTTTTACGTCAATATAAATAAGAAAGTCAAGTTCAAGACATTTTCACTACAAGAGTTTGAACCTGCGAGAGAAATTTAGTGACGTCTTAAATGGTTTACTGTCTTTTGCGTAGCAGAACTTAATACCTACAAAAAAAAGTAGTTTCTCAGAATACCTAAACATGGATATCTTTAGACGGGTTTTGTTAAAGGTAAGATTTTCCTTATTTATTTACTTACATTAAAATATCGAAGATGTCATATTAGACGGGTTTTGTTAAAGGTAAGATTTTCCTTATTTATTTACTTACATTAAAATATCGAAGATGTCATATCATAATCTATTTAAATTCGTATGCAAATCCGATTTTTTTTGTTTACCTATTTTTTAACCGTAGTCAGTTCTCTGAGTGAGAAACAAATTATGAAATTCCATCAAATCACGTGTTTAAAAACAGGCACAGAACAGATTATGACCTCCGCAATGTATAGTGTAACCAGATTTTAATTTCGTGTTTGTTTTTAGCATAATTCACACCTTTATATGCTTTTTTTATTACATGCCATGTATCACGTCTGTTGTAAATATAACAATTAACGGAATGCCCAATTTTCACCCCAATGGTCAATAGGCAGAGTAATGAAGGCTAAGAATAAAATAGGATAGACTAGAATACATAATAATGTACACCAAATCAAAAAAGTTACACGAACTTAAATCTATGAGTAACTACAATGGCGGTCTTATCGCTGACAACGATATCTAACTAGACAACCTTTGGAAGGGCTTAAAGATTTTAGAATAGCTTTATAATAGGCAAAACGATCGTTAAGTTATGGCTAGAAAGGAGTCCTGAATTTGAGTTAAAATTAGATATTCTAATAGAATTTGAGAATCAGTGAAAATTACAAATCAAAAGTAACCTCAAAAAATGTACTACGACCATGTAGGTAATGTAAATTATTGGTATTTGTGTTGTTGATGTGCCTATAAATATAAATAAAAAATAAAGCAAGCACGCTTCATCGACAATGTAATCGAGATATTTGTAATACACAATATGATTGAAAAAAGGATCCATGGATTTTCTTGCATATTCTTCTCCATAGAGATGTACAGTTTAGAATGTGCAATTAGCATAATTTTGTTTTACAGATCATCATTTTCACTTTGATAGTGGTCATAATTTCTGCCAGTATTGCGGACGCCAAGAAAAGCAAAAAGCTCACATCGAAAGCATCAAAACGGCACTTTGAACCACTAGAGAAATACCACAACAAAGCAAAAAGGAGCACTTACAGCCGAAATTGGGGCAAGTCCAATTACGGCAATTACGGTCTACCTCCATATTTGGTTTACAACAGAAAATTGGGAGCCTATTATCCATATTTTAAATACCCGGAAAATAGCATAAGACGAAGTATGAGGAAAACTAATAATTATAATACTAGAAAATATATCTGAATAAATACCTATTTAATAAATACCAAGAATCTTTTAATACTTACGACAACATGCCTATCAAGTATTTCATTTAGCTTTTAAGTTTGATATTGTTTTCAGTTAGTATTCTGATTAGTGTACATTTATTAATTAACTGGTTATACTCCAACTGTTTATGTACTTAACTAAATGTAAACAATCTTAATATGTCTTCTATAGAAAAAAATCTAAAAATGTAAGTAAAAATTTTAACAATTAGGTTTTTACCTAAACCGAGCGATGTTAGGTAATTAACTAAATTTATATAATCTTTATGTCTTTTATACGATTTATTTTAAATAAAAAGACATATCAAGATTGTTAACTACCTAAACCGATGGAGTATAGATATACAAATTAAATTTCCTGCATGTTCTCTACTCCCAAAAAAAACTTGGAATTTGTATAAATTTTAGGTGTCTACTGGAAAAATTATTTATTTCTTACTAAACGCGTGTTGAGACCGACTTTCAGCTAAAAAAATGATGTCTCGAGTCTGCCTGTACGCACGGATTGAACCCATAAAACTACCATATATAAAAAAAAATATCACGCAGTTGTTGCCAAAAAAATCAATCTTCCACTTTGATAAAGTGCGATAAAAAGGTCAAAAGTCCTATATTGACACAAATTAAAAAGTTATCAAACAAAAAAAAAACAGCATGAGAAATGAGTTTTTAAACAAACTGATTTTTTTTTCTAGTTATAGAGGTCAGTGGTTAGTAAGAATTATAATTTGTCTAAAAAGTTAAACGACTTGGGTAATTATTAGGATTTAATGAAATCTGATGTAGTCGACACGGGTTATTGAACCAATGTTGATTAAGAGACAGAGATCATTGTTCACTAACAGAAGAACCTTATGAAAAGAATCGAATATAAGTATTTTTTAAATGATTAAATATTAAACAAAATTCCCAAGTCGGTTGATTTATTAAACAGGCTATAAAATGAAATCTGATGTAGTATTAACACTGGTTGAATCATCAAGGTTGATTAAGAGATCCTGATCATTGTTTATTATACCTTTTTTGCCCTATGATGAGTTCCCTGACAGTTCATTTTTTTTCCGTGGCACGCCTTCTACTTTAGATTACTAAAAAATAAACTGGCAAAAAAAATAAAAATGAAATGATAAAAAAAAATATTGTCTTTCGTAAATTAATAAGTAAATTATTGTGGCTAGAATTAACTGTTAATAAATTAAGTAAATAAAATAAAAAATTATAGAACTTAAAAATGTGTAATGCGTTAAACGGAACTTCTGCCAATAGAGATTGACACTACTCGACGACACACTAATCGACAAAATCGGAGCGGCCATCTTGTAATCGCATGTAACGGCAGAAAATTGGAAAAAAGTAATAGAAAAAACTCAAAAAACTATAACAGAGGACTGGAATAAATATGTCTGTTAAGCAATACGGCCGACGGAATATGTCTGGGAGTATTGGCAACTTGATTTTAAAGATATTGCCTACAAAATACGTAAAAATCAGCTTTGAGAATTTACGTGAGGTAAGTAATAATTTTATGTACCTTGATTACCTGATACTTGAAAATTGGCCGTCTAAGCAAGCTAGCAGGTAGGCATGCGTTCTTAGTACGTACTAATATTACTCAATCGTCCACATTTCGTTCGTCAGAAAATACGTGACGTCTGGCGGCCTTAGGATCTTGGACTAGTAGACTAGTTCTTGCGTGAAAAATTAACAAACATCCACACACACATACAAACTTTCACATTTATCATCTATAAATCTAAAATCGGTAATCCGATTCCATTTTCTTTGCCAACTGATTCGTTATTGTAAAAAATCGATTAAATTTCGTTAGGTCACATCACTATAATTGTCAGACAAGAACTGTCAGGGAACTCATCATAGGACAAAAAAGGTATAATATCACCTTATAAAAAGTATCCGAATATAAGTATTTTTTAAATAAAACCTACTATTTACCAATAAAAAATGCAAATTATTTTCGTTTAAAATAACCTATTGCAGTCTTTTTAGTGACATTCATATTACAAAAGTAGGATACATTTGCAAAAATATAATAGTGCTATAAGTAATAACATAAATCTGGAATCGTAAGAAAAATCTGATTCTAAATATTCTATTCCGCTTAATATTCATCATCAATAGCCATATAACGATCAACATCTGTTGTAGAACTATAATCATCTCAAGAAACAAGTGAATGACAATTAAAATTCGTGTTGCCAACGACAGATTTTTTTTTTTTTAATTCCCAAGTCGTGTGACTTTTTAGATAGATTAAAGTGTGTGCATTAGTTTAGTAAAACTAATGCACTAACTTTGACATACTTGGTCACCCTATAGTAACCTTGGCAACTTTTGGTAACAAATGAATCAATTCAATCAATCATGTGTCAAAATTAGGACATTGAAAAAAATGTTATTTTTCTAGCTATGTAATTATTTGATTAAAAATGTTTTTTAATTAAATAATTACATAGCTAGAAATGATAATTTTTGTTAACGTAAATATTTAAATTATATCGGTGTTATGGGATAACACTATACCCAAAACGCCAAAATAACTTATAGACCAAATCTACAAAAATCAAACAATAAACATAGGAGCATAGGAGATATCGAGAAATGAATGACTTGATTCTTCCACACGTAGTCTTTTACCAAATGCTTGGTATTGGAACCGAGCCACAAGCAAGACACCGAAAAACTAAGGGCAGCATGACGAGAAACTGGGACAGAAACCTTGAAAAAAAAAAACATCTAGCAAAAAAAATACCAGTTACTCGAGACTTACCTTTAAACACGACGTCTATACGTTCACTCAGTCCAAACACACAACTACTGGGTTCGAACTACAGCTAACTAGGGAAATAAATAAAATTCAGGTTAACGTATAATTAAGGGAAAAAAAATGAAAGATCAAAATGTGATATTATAGTTAATAATAGTTAATAATCGGCGTTGCGTACAAACTACCTACAGGTCATTGGACTTGCTCAGCCGACGTTTTCTTAAAGAAATTAATTTCGTACATGCGTAAATCAATATGAGTTTTGAAAAAAAGGTAGGTACTTTATTTTTTAATTTTATCTTTACAAATCGATAATGTTTCATGTACCGGATCGACCTTCCGCGGGATTAAAACGATTAAAATTTAGCGGTGTATATAGTAGGTATATAAATAGTTGATATTACGTTGTTAGGGAACGCTATAAGCTTGATATTATAGCTATTAGATGGCAATCCTGGTATAACTCAAATTGGTGTATAGGAGCGTGTAGGGTCGCAAGCTGCTGGCCTTAGTGCTTGTTGATTTTTCTTGTGTTGGTCATGACGTGCGGCCCGTGGGTGGCCGCCAGGAGCGAGCAGGCCAAAAAAAAGGCAGCGGGCCCACCGACTGGTTCTTACAATAGAAATCTAATTCGAATATCACACACAAATAGTTTAACGGTATCACTACATAGTATAAAACAAAGTCGCTTTCCGCTGTCTGTTCTAGGTAGATAGGGGTCGCTGTCTTGGGTCTTTAAAACTGCGCAACGGATTTTGATACGGTTTTTTTCATAGCGATTCAAGACGAAGGATTATATGTATTATACATGCATAATATGGTAGAGAAACAACTGATATTTTTAGAGGTTTCTAATGTGATTTCGTAAATAAACACAATTTTGCGCTTACATTGCAAACGCTGACTGAACCCAACGAGATGGATCAAAATAATGTACTACAATATTATACACCTTAAAAAGGACTACCAAAAAAGTCTGCGATGGTATACGCGTATCTCTTAGATAACCCACAATAACCATTTTTTACCCGTTACTTTTTACAGAGAAATAATGGCTTATTTATGAAGTGATTTTAAGCAATACAGCATTAATTATTATCCAATTTAGTACATTAAATACATTGTGCATTCATTATAGATCGATATGGCCTGTTACAGTATGTAATTTAAAAAAATATTTTTGAAGATATTACAGAATTTATAGCGGCGGTTGCGCTAGACTGCTTCCTCATTTAAAATGTTTATTGTTTTTTAGGGTTCCGTACCTCAAGAGGAAAAACGGAACCCTTATACGATCGCTTTGTTGTCCATCCGTCTGTCTGTCTTTCTGCCAAGACCCTTTATCTTGGGAACGCGTGACGGTTTTGGAAGTTGAATTTAAAATCGTTTTCTCAAACCTGCGGTCTCTAAAAGCTGTAAAAAAATAAAACTTCTAAGTCAACGAATAAACAAGATACGAAACGTACCTACATTTCGTTTACCCAGAATCCTGGAATTGGAATAAATCTGAAAAACAACAAATTTGATGTTACATAAGTCACAAAAAATAACTTTTTCCGTTTCAGGAGACCTCAGTGCGTGAGTCTGACTTGCACTTACCCAGTTTTTCTTATTTAACACCGACTTGCGAAATACACTTCTAACCAGAGTGCCTTTTTCTCATGACAATTCCAATTAGCCCAAACACTACTAGGATACATTGTTTTATGAAGTTCCCGTGTCTACCTACCACCTTCCGGCTCCATCATTAGATCAGTTTGATAGTATCTACCTTATATGTAACTAAAGTGCATCTCATGACAATTCTAATAAGCGCAAACACGGCTAGGATACATTGATTAATTACAGAGTTCCGGTGTCTATCTTCCGGCTCCACCATCATAATCAGGTCACTTCGATAATACCATTTTCAACATAACAATTCAGAACCAGTTATTTATTTGCATTGTCATAGTCGCTTAACCTTTTGAATGTCTTAAGTTACACAGTTCGACATAAGCAATTGTCTTTCTATTGTGTCTCTAATTACGGCATTCAAAGAGTTAACTATCTTTATTGTGATATCTATGTGAGTATGAAGTTCCATTGATCATTTCTGGTCTTCTTCATCAGTTTCACGTCATCACACTCTTTGATTGTAAATAAGTTCTCGATGAAAATGATAAAATCACTATATTATGGTTGCAATATTTGAAGATTTTCTTCGATTCGAATCGAATCTGGAAGCATATCCTTTAAGGAAAAAAAAATAATTTTGCTAATCGGTCCATAACCGACAGAATTCAGAGGTAACAGACATAAAAAAATACAACCGAATAATTGATAACGTCTTCCTTTTTTTGAAGTCTGTTAAAAATGGTGTTAAAAGTAAGTTGCCCTGTTATTTTGTTAAGAAACCTGAATCTACTTTTTGCAATGGCACAAAAATTACTAAAAACTTTCGTAATAAACCGCACAAAACTTACCGGATGTGGTACCGAAGAATATATATTCATTCCCCGAACTCCTGTGATACCGTCGGATTTACCATTCCAATTTAAACGTCTACATTTTCTGGTAAAGATATTTTTTACAATGATCATTAATAAATCGCAGGGTTGAACTTTCAACGTTGCAGGCTTAGATTTTTTTTTTTTAAATTAATGATAGGCTTGTGTTTGACCACCAAGCGTTGAGTGTTTTTAATATGGTCAAAGACGTCGCTCTTTCAAAAATAACATCTAAAGAAAACATATTTGTATTGTCTAATGACAAAAAAAGCTGTGAACGTTGTACATATATAAATTAATAAGTTATTTCCAAGCTCGAGTCGTTCGAAACTGCTTTTTTGTGATGTTTGCTTATTTTGCGAAACCGTACTATGTATATCTAATTTTACACAAACTTACTTCCGAGCTGAAGTCGTTTGAAACTGTTATTTTGTGATTGTTTACTTGTTTTCGGAATCGTATGTGTATATCTAATTTTGCACAAACTTACTTCCAAGCTCGAGTCGTTTAAACCTACTATTTTGCAACTATTAAACACCGTTATATTTTGATCGTTTTAATCCCGAGTTCAATGACCTGTAGGTAATTAGTACGCAACGCCGACTACTACCTATAGGTCATTGAACTCGCTCATCTGACGTTTTCTTAAAGAAATTAATTTCGTACATGCATACATTAATACGAGTTTAAAAAATAGGTACTTTATTATTTAATTTTATCTTTACAAGTCGATAGTGTTTCATGTACCGAATCGACCCTCCACAAGGAACGGGATGGGTTTTTTAGTCAGTAAGAGTCTGACACTATCTCCCGCTCCGCCCAAGAGCGGGGGTTGTCATAAGATGATTTTTACCATCGAAAAAAAAAACCCTCCACGGGATTAAAACGATCAAAATTTAACGGGGTATAGTAAACTGTTATAACTCGAAAAATACTTTCTAGTCATACTAAGATGAACGATGTTTAAACTTACTGAGTTTCTCTAAATAACTCCGTGATCAAAAAGTGTATACCAGGCATGTCTGGTTGCGATGTGTATAACATCAAATGTTAACGTTTAAACGATCTGGCCAGTTTTAGCTGGCCATATCTCAATAATCTCTCATAAAGATCTGGCCATAACATGTATATTAGAAGAACGTCGTCGTAAGTGCAACTGGATTACTACATTTGCTACTGCGCTTCTTATCGTTACGGTACCTAGTTTATTGTTCAGGTTCCTACAAAGAGGAAACAGCTACGATTGCCACGCCAAAATGAAAACAATATTCGAAAATGCTTCTGTAAATAATTATGAACAGTCCCAGGATCAATTAAACCATATCGATATAAGCCGCAACTCACGGAATATTTCAGTTCGTTACTACATTGATCACCGCAACACGGGATGTTTCAGTTTCATAACCATGCTGATCACCGCAACGAACGGGATTTTAAAGAAAATGCCGTTACTCACGGAATATTTCAGTAACGTTACTACACTGATCACCGCAACACGGGATGTTTCAGTTTCATAATCATGCTGATCACCGCAACGAACGAGATTTTATAGAAAATGTCGTTACTGACGGAATATTTCAATTACGTTACTACACTGATCACCGCAACACGGGATGTTTCAGTTTCATAACCATGCTGATCACCGCAACGAACGAGATTTTATAGAAAATGCCGTTACTCACGGAATGTTTCAGTTACGTTACTACACTGATCACCGCAACACGGGATGTTTCAGTTTCATAACCATGCTGATCACCGCAACGAACGAGATTTTATAGAAAATGCCGTTACTCACGGAATGTTTCAGTTACGTTACTACTCTGATCACCGCAACACGGGATGTTTCAGTTTCATAACCATGCTGATCACCGCAACGAACGAGATTTTATAGAAAATGCCGTTACTCACGGAATGTTTCAGTTACGTTACTACACTGATCACCGCAACACGGGATGTTTCAGTTTCATAACCATGCTGATCACCGCAACTAACAAGATTTTATAGAAAATGCCGTTACTCACGAAATGTTTCAGTTACGTTACTACACTGATCACCGCAACACGGGATGTTTCAGTTTCATAACCATGCTGATCACCGCAACTAACAAGATTTTATAGAAAATGCCGTTACTCACGAAATGTTTCAGTTACGTTACTACACTGATCACCGCAACACGGGATATTTCAGTTTCATAACAAAACTGATCACCGCAACAAATAGGATGTTTCCATTTTTTAATTTTAAATTCGCTATCTGAACATCTCAAACTAAGGACCATATATAATTAGACTTACAAAGAATTTTACTGATATTTCAGAATTTTATCTGTACACTGATACCATCGCGATCTGAAGTGCAACATACGCACAGGGCCTCAAGTCTGCTATTACAATAGTGTCAGAATCGTCTATCATTGATGTCATAATTGTTGATTTTGACAAGTTTGATTATCTACTAATACTCGTATAATGGCGTCACAATGACTTTCCAATGGTCTACCACTAACACTCCATTGAAAGAAATGGCATAGAATGGTAATCTTTATAAATGAATGTAAATGACAAATGAATGCTAAAATTTTGACAGTTACTTTAATCAGTGACCTACCATTAGAACGTCATTGTGCAGTCATTACTTTTAATTTGGTTAATTGAACTATCAATGGTCTCGAGAATGACAATATCGAGCGTTAAAAGCAATGACTGCCGAATGACGTTACGAAAGCAAAAAAATCATGTTTATTGCATGGGAACCCCTTAAATAATTATTTAATTTTGTTTTTAGTATTTCTTGTTAAAGCGGATACTCAACTGTCTAAATATGACGGTTCATGAGATACAGTCTGGTGACGATTGGACGGACTGATGGACAGACGGACAGACAGACAGACAGATAGACGAACAGACGGACGGACGGACAGACGGACGGACAGACCGATGGACGGACAGCCAGACAGACGGACGGACAGCGGAGTTTTCGTAATAGGGTCACATTTTACCCTATGGTTAAGAAAAATTTTTTTGCGACGTAACAACAGTCTACAGATTTATTTATTTATTTAAATATCTGAAACAATTCAAGCTCGGAAATAAAAATTATATATAAGATTATCTTGCTGTTTTTTTATGTAATTATGTAGTTTTAGTATTTTTTTTTAAAGTAGGTAATGCAATACCTACACCTTCCAAAAACATAAGGTTTATATTTAACTAGCGACCCGCCCCGGCTCCGCACGGGTGTAATGCTGATACTAAATATATAACAGAATGCAACGAACGAATATATACAACGTTCACAGCTTTTTTATCATTAGATAGTACAAACATGTTTTCTTTAGATGTTACTTTTGCAAGAGCGACATAATTGGCCATATGAAAAACACTCAACGCTCAAATCTAAGCCTGCAACTGCAACGTTGAAAGTTTAACCGTGCGATTTATTAATGATCATTGTAAAATATATCTTTACCGGAAATTGTAGGCGTTTAAACTGGAACGGTAAATCCGATGGTATCACAGGAGTTCGGGAAATTATTATAATATCTTCTTCGGTACCACATGCGGTGAGTATTGTGCGCTCTATTTTGAAAGTTTTTAGTGATTTTACTAAAAAACGCGAGCCACTGCAAAAGATGGATTCAGGTTTCTTAATAAAATAACAGGGCAACCTACTTTCAACACCATTTTTAACTGACTTCAAAAAATGGAGGTGGTTATCTATTCAGTTGTATTTTTTTTATGTTTGTTACCTCAGAATTCTGTCGTTTATAGACCGATTTGCAAAATTTTTTTTTTTCCTCAAAGGATATACTTTCAAATTGGTCCCGTATTTTTCCAAATCTAGTTTTGATGATGGATTCTTGAGGAATCAAGGGAAATCCTCAAACATTATAAGCAACCTTATAGTAATTTTATTATTTTCATCGAGAACCTTATCATTTAAAAGCAACATTTGATGAAGTGGAACTGATGAAGTAGACCAGGGGCCCAAGTCGCTATTTTTATAAATTCGTCATTTTTTCGTCATCCCATTGTCATTTTGCTAAAAGTTCCTAATCTTCTAATTCATAATGATCGATCATTGATCGGTCAATGGTCTCGTAATAGAGTTGTGGTTAAATGACAATATCGAGCTTATTAAAAGCAATTACTGCACAATGACGATCTAATGGTACCTAGGTCACTGATCAAAGGAACTGTCAAATTTTTTGCAGATTACCGCATACGTAAGACATTCATTTGTAAACATGTACGAAATTACCATTATATGCCACTACTTCCAATGGAGTGTCAGAGGTTGATCATCGGAAAGTCATAATGACGCCATTATATTAGTAGATTACCAAACTTACTCAAAATCAACAATTATGAAATCAATGATAGACCATTCTGACACTATTGTAATAGCAGACTTACTCACATAGATATCACAATAAAGATAGTTAAGCAACTATGACGATACAAACAAATAAATAGTTATGTTGAGAATGGTATCATCGAAGAGACCTGATGATGATGGTGGAGCCGGAAGATAGGCGCCGGAACTCTGTAATTAATCAATGTATCCTAGCCGTGTTTGGGCTTATTAGAATTGTCATGAGATGCACTTTGGCTTTAAGGTAGATACTATCGAACTGATCTAATAATGGAAACGGAAGGTGTAGGTAGACACGGAAACTTCAAAACAATGTGTCCTAGAACTGTTTGGGTTAATTGGAATTAGAAATTTGATTTTTTTACAGCTTCAAGGGACCGCAGACTTGAGAATATGATGACGGAACCTTAAAAAGCAATACCGAGAAATATTTTAGACGAGCGCATCCGCTATATACTTACCTGCATTTGAAATCTGTAATAGGTACTTATCTACGACTGTGTATGCCAAATAAAATATTTTTCTTTCTTTCTTTCTATCTTCAAAAATATTCTTCCTTTCAATCGTGGAAATTACAGACACAATAGAAAGACAATATAAAGAATATGTGCGCGAACGCCGGCGTTCGCTTGGGGTTTAATGAATTAAATTACATGCTGTAAAGGGCCAAAAAATATTGATCTAAAATGAACGCACAATGTATTTAATGTACTTAATTGGATAATGATTAATGCTATATTGCTTAAAATCGCTTCGTAAATAAGCCATTATTGCTCCTAAAAAGTAAAGGGTAAAAAATGGTTATTGTGGGTTATACCTAAGAGACACGCATACGCGACTACAAAATAGTCCGCGATGGTATCGCGGACTATTTCGTAGTCCTTTTTGAGGTGTATAATATTGCAGTACATTATTTTGATCTATCTCGTAGGGTTCAGCCAGCGTTTGCAATGTAAACGTAAAATTGTGTTTATTTACGACATCACATTAGAAACCTCTAAAAATATCAATGTTTCTCTACTATATTATACATGTATTATACATATAAACCTTCTTCTTAAATCTCTTTATCTATTAAAAAAAACAACCGCATCAAAATCCGTTGCGTAGTTTTAAAAACCTAAGCATACATAGGAACAGACAGCGGAAAGCGACTTTATTTTATACTACGTAGTGATTAAGATTAGTAAACAGATAGATTTATTACTTTGATATTTATTTTTTTATTTGAATCTTAGGTTTTTTTGTGCGGATTTGCCTTCTGCTACGCAAAAAAAAACAAAAGAAAATCAGTCATATAAATTGGTTTTTATGTAATTCTAAAGTCATCTTAAAATACAATAAGATACTCGTCGTCTCTGTAAACATATTCTTAATAATAAGATGAAATAATTAAAAATAAATATTATACATAAATAACAAAAACATTGTAGGTAGATAAGTAACTTACATTTTGTGATCTTCAAGTCAAATAGCTATACGGCAAACCCATCAAATACTTACGGATTGGTTCTTTATACAGTACATTTTTCTTACTTCCATTTTCCCAATACCAAATTAAAATAATTACCAATTAAATACTATAAGTACCTAGTAAAACTAATTTTGATTTTTTCAAAACTTAAAAACTTTTATTAGCGTCTAATCTAAATTCTTAGTTTATAAAAAAATGTTAGACTAGCCAGTTAACCACTTTTAACATTTTAAATTCTTACAATTACCTATAAAAATATTATGTTCATCTAAAACTTATAATCACAGAGTACTTTGTAACATACTGAAACTTATAATAAACGCCTTCATTATTTATTTTATTTTCGAATTCCCTAACGTGTTCGCGGTAAATAAATCAATGGCCGATTTTTTTTTTTTACAGATTGACAATTTGTTTTTTTTTTCTTTTCTTGATCTTGGATACAAAGTTCTTTAGTCGAAATAATAAAGATTACTACTTTCTAAATAGTAAATTTATTTACTTGTTTTAATAACCATATTAAATGTTTTTGTAGTATTTGGCAGCAAATATATCAAATCAAACTTCCCGAGAAACTTCGCTGAGGTAACCAACATTATACATTAAAACAGGAGCAATTTCGGTAAAATGGAGCTAAGCATTTTACCGAAATTGTGCCTGATTCCACATACATATTGTCCAGTTGCGCAGATACTTGAGATACAAACTTCACCTATTTTATATCACAGTAATTGAACTCAAAGAAAACCCACCAAAAACCTGTTTTTTTTTTGGCAACTTGCGGATTTCGACTATTCTGCCAGTATCTTGTTGGGACGGCCAGATTTTATTTATTTCTTCTATATTACCCATAGATGTTGCCAGTGTGATTTCAACATCACTGTCATTTTCTTTTAACTCATAACAGCCAACTTTTGTTTGCATGTTGGGTTTTATATTCTATAGGTAGAGTTGGATTCAGTGGCGTAGCGTGCGTTTTCGACGTTTGGAGCCGACCGGCAATTCAGCACCCTTTGTTTTTTATTATTAATGGACTAAACATTTTATTTAACGGACGTAAGTGGTAATGTTCATCTATGAAAATAATTAACTTAACACTAGTTACAAACCGGGGTAATAATAAAAACAAAGAAGAACCTAATTAAAGTATTGGCAATAATAATCAAGGGCTTGGTTCAGAATTCAGATTATCGCTAAATAAGACCTTTAGCCGGGATTCAACGATTTTTATAACAGAAATTGAGATGAATTTGAATAAATAAAAAGCAATAGACAGACCCACTACAGCCTGTAGGGTAGACTTAACTTCGACATCAAAGAGATCAGTAGGTAAATCCGTCAACCTATTTTGATGAAACCTGCACTGATTCCTAAGCTAGAGTATATCTTTGCACAAAAGTTTGATTAAAAATGTATTTCAGGTGCTTTTTTTAACGCAAAGTCCCTTACACAACCATCTATAACAATATTTATATCGTTTTCTGTGGCAAGAATGGCTCAATTTGTTAATCTTAAAGTATAATATAATTATAGTAGACCAGAGTAATTTTTAATTAATTTAAGTTTTGAAAATTTTCTTTTAGTATTAGCATTGCTTATGGCAGAGGTTAAAAAAAATCGCGTTCCATCGTCGACCGCGTCGTCGCTCTCCATCAGGTGAGATAGCGGTCAAGCGCGAACCTATCAATAATAAAAAAAAAAAAATCTTAAGATTATGACTATGTTGGGTAATCCTTTCTCTACTTTAGACTTTATAATATATTTTAATTAGCCCAGGGAGCCAGACTTAATTAGTTTCTTCCCCAATCCCAATCTGGGTCTGTTCCTACGAAGGCTTGTAGACGTGCGAGCTCAAGTTAAAATTCGTCTGTATTTATGTCCTGGGGAGCTTGATTTAGGTTAAGTTCTTCAGAGCCCAGCATTATACAGGCATATTTTTGTGCTAGCTTTTCCAGATTTTGAAATTCCAAGTGGTTCGCATGAACTTTTAGTATATTGGAGAGCTCCGTTTACAAATTCCTCTCGATTTTCTTGTAATAAGGTCTGTAAACCATTATAAGCACACTGGTGTATATTCAGTCCCTTTGTTTGCAAATACTTTTGAGTATTAGTGCAGTAGTAGTAATGGAACTTCCGCTGCTCTCGACTCCTCCTCGCTCGCCGCCTCTCTTTCGCACGCTAACAAACCATTTTGCTTGGCACGTACGTAAATGTTACGTATGTACGTGCTCACGTGTAGGTGCGCGCGCGATTTCAAATATCTAAGTATTATTTTTTACATTTTAATAAATTAATAAATTGGCGATTCCTGCCACCCCCTCTCGTATGCCGCCTGGGGCCGTGTCCCCCACCGCCCCCACCCAAGCTATGCCACTGAGGGGTAGGTACAACAAACAGGTATCAGTTTATTTTTATTCATTTTTATTGGTGCTTTTGCCTTTGGGTCAAATATATATATTTCCTTTCATTCTAGGTGCGTTGTGGAGGATCTTCGATCATTGCATCACTAAAGTTTATGCCACAAGATCGTTCAAGGCGTCATCGAATTCAAAACGATGTGATTTGGTATTAAAATGTTTGAATTCCTATTAAGATACTTGATCCCTCGTAACTTATAAAGTTATATTTAAGGCCAGACTGGTTTGGATATCCAAACCAGTCCGTCAGTACCTACGTCAAAAAAGTGCAATTATAACACGTCATATTCTTGTTTTTGGGAGTACCAAAAATCTTTTAATTTATTTCCTCGAGCTCTTAGTGTACCGGTTATATTACAGTATATTCCACACACGCCAAATTCACACCACAAAGTCTTGTTAACTAAAGCTGACCCTGGAAACCTGACTTTGCCAGCCAAGTTTCTAGTCAAGATGTATACCGAGATCTTTTACTCTAGGGCTGATGGGTCTGACGCCACCATTAAAAATATTTGAAGGAAGAGAGCTAAATTTTAAAACCACTTTACAAATGAAAGAAAGAAGAAGAAAAAGAAAGAAAGAAAAAACTTTTATTCGTACCTCACACATACAGCAGAATTCGATAATAAATAAAAAAATAAAAAAACTTTAAAATCTGTGCAAGGCCAAAAGGGCGCCTAACTCAGCGTATGCTGCGATATTTAAAAAGATAAATAACGCAGCGCTGGTATTCTGTTAGGGCCCGCGGTGATGCCACGGTCACATTCACGGAGGCTCAATATATTAATTGGTATCGAAACATTAAAATAATAAATAATGAAATACGAACATTGATAAGACAACCACTGGAAAAATAATAAATACAATACGTGTTATGTGTTATATTTAAGAAAATATAAGAAAAAATGCAATAAATAATGAACTAGAGACAGACGCCCGACGACTTGCGCTCCAAAATCATTTGTCAAAATCATAGACAAACGGAGGAACGCGAGCGCACGGGCGCACTGCAGGGCGCCGCAGCCGGCGCAGCGGCGGTTCGCGAATATTAGAGTATACTCTTACTAAACTGTGGAGTCTAAAGCTAATCTGTGGAAACTAGTAGTCTATGGCAAGTTCCATCGACTGTCAAAAGAAAAAGTAGGTGGATCTTCAAACAAAACAAATAAACAAATCATGCACGAGCATCCAAAAACCGTGGATTAACCTGCCATTTTAAGGGGTTTACGGACACTCCAAATCTGTCAGATCAAAAGGTCTTATTACACTGCTATCTACTCTAATATTATAGAGATCGACCTACTCTAATATTATAGAGAGCTAAAGTTTGTATTTTTGTTTGTAGAAGGTAATCTCTGAAAGCACTGCCCCCCCTAGCCAAGTAACAACCATTTCGCTTGCGTCGAACGCCTCGAGTTGGCCACGCCCCCGAATCTTTTGTTCTGACCACGTGACTGAACGTTGAGTTGACGTCATTCTCGTACATTTGAAGTATACTAATAGCGTTAACGATTGCTGATTGTCAACTTGGCTAGGGGTACTGGTCCGATTGCTAAAATTATTTCACCGATAGAAAGCTGCTATATTCCTGAGTGAGATTAAGTTATTAAGTACGCGGACGAAGCCACAAAAGCTAGTTCACAATATAGTGTTATTCCACTTACATGAAATTTTTACGAGTGTTAGAACGTCGCTTGTACGCGTGAGCCCCTTTCATATGTATAAAGATTGCAATGAGAAACTCGTGCACTTTGTCATTGCTGTGGAGGGTTGACTCGATTCAAAATGTACCTACTACAGCATTTGCTATCTCTCTGATAAGAAGATACAGAATTTAAGAGTGTAGGTGAGCCTATGTACTTTTGAAGCTTTAAAAGGCTGACCTCAAACCATAAAAAGCTGCATAAAGTGAAGTTTATTGACCTATAAACAGGCTTACATAGAATTCCTTCATAATGAAACTAGTTTTTGTAGTAAGAATATTGTGCAACTACCTATAAAGGTTTAGCGTTAATGAAACAAGAAAAGCAAGTACATGTATGTACGTGTTTTGTCTTTCCTTTTCTACTGGGTTTTGCCCTTACGCTGCTCTATCCAGTTTTTTATATTTTTATAATTAAAGATGGCGTTTTATCTTTATGAAGATGGCGAGGAGGGAACTTGAGAGTCTTGGAAGACAAGCTAATATTTGTAAAACGTTGGAATTTGAAGGTAGATTCTAATATGATGATGTCAAAAGCAAATGTTGTAGAAAGAAAAAAAATAACGTTTAGTTATTTTAATAATAAAATGAGATTGATTAAAAAAAAATATTAAGTACGAATTTTTATATAAAAAAATTATAATTTCTTTACATTATATGAATGGTAAATGATTTATTCTTCTTTAGATGTAAAAATCTTCTGTAGGTGTGTTTGTTACCTAACTCCTCATAATCGGCTTAACTGCTTTGTATGTAATTTGGAGTGTATATCGAACCCGGTAGGTGGCGTTGCAATCGGGTTCTCAATTTTTTTTCCGGACAGGACAACGTTTATCGGGACCGTAAGTTATAAAATATAATTTCACATAGGTACGAGTATTAGTTAGAGGGCTTATGGTATACCTAAAACCATACAGTGTGAGCCTCTCCGCATGCCTTGGTTTATGACTAGTGAATCAGTAGAAAACTGATTGTTACTGCTCTTAGATCTGGCGTGCTATTCTCTAAAAAAAACAGCCTGAGCGCAGCGCTGGCCGCAGCGACGAAATCCAAATAGGTACATTGGATTAACCTATTTGGATTTCGTCGCTGAATAGCACCGCTGGACACATTCCATGCAAAAAAATGCCTTAATAATGAAGAAAATCACTTCACCCAATTGTGAGGAATGTGGAGTTGTCGAGAATAACATTTATTGACGGAATGTGTCCAATATTGAGTCCAGTAGAAATAGTTTGATAAGGTCTCTGAATTTCAACAGAATTAATATAGGCATGTCTTGTGATGTACCTACAATTGTTTAGGTACGATGGGACATACACTATGCATAAAAGCCCCCTATAAATAAATAAAGAAAGAAAAAATACATATTATTTAGTTGCATAGCGACTTTATTAACATATGTATAGGATCCAATACAATATGAAAACCGTTAGAGAACTGTTCGTCATGTACGCATGCCTCGTTAGTTAGCTATTTCGAGTTGACATTTAGAAAGAAATAAAAATACCTCTATATTATATTAAGAAGAAGTACTATTTCATAATACGTTTTACCTATACGGCATGTAACACAGAACACAGGAATCATACAGTAGTACCATCATTTAAGACAAAAACAAAGCTGGAAAGCTTTTATGGTGGGAAATCATCAAATATCTTCTTCTGCACTGGGTGGAGCGAGAGAAAAGCATTGCCAAAGCATTCCTGCACTCAAAGCTTGCATATTAGCTAGTAGACGCGAAGCGATGTCAATCCAGTGAGATTTTCAAGTTTTGTTTACTTATTAATCATAATAGTGACCGACCGAAAGTTCGGTATCTGGATTTTTCGCAATATCTAGTTTCGGCATCAGACTCGGTTTCGGCAGAAAATCTACTGAACCTTCGGCTCAACCGCAATTCTGCGTTCGTGAATAATCGCGCGTCGCGCGTCGACGTCGTTCGAGTGAGTTCGTTGCCGTGTATTACCCGCTATCATCCAGCGGATGATTTCGTCGGATCTATGAGATCGTTAGGTATAATAAATACTACTAACATATAATACTCAATGAGGTTCTTTCTTTACAGTGCATGGTAGTGTTAACAACAAACCATTTTTTACATGTCAAAAAAAAACGGTCATGGCCGAAACTACGATAGATATCTAACGTAGATTCGGTTTCGGTAAAAAATTCTGTTTCGGTCGAACACTAATCGTAACACAGGATGATCTCCGAGGAACCGGAACAACCTGTATTTCTTCTAGACATAATATTTATTAAATATACATTAACATAACCAGTCCCGAGCTGTTGTCTATATTATGTTGCAGTACAACAAACATTTGTAAGCGTTCAACAAATGCCGACACCGCGTCATTATTGGGTAGCATAATGATAGGTAATTGATCTTTAAACTGGAAAGTGTCTTGTTTTTTTTTTTGAGGTGGGAAATCATCTTTTATCATCTCCCGCTCTAGGACGGAGCGGGAACACTTGACAGACTTTACTGACTAAAACCACACTTATGTTCCTTCTTTGCCCTTTGCGTTCTAGAACCACGGGTTTCTCTTTCCGAACTTACCACATGGCTCCAGTAGGCTTCGGCTCTACTGGGCCCCTACAGTTTTGCTGACATCTCTTTGAGGTGAGCGTGGAACACTGCTCGCAGTCGCCGACTTGTGCTCGGTCCTTGTGTCTTGTTATCACAGCTCATTTCGATTCCAATAATGTCAATTTTTTCAAAGGTAATGACGATACGGTTGGCGCAGTGCCCAGCGTAGTTGGTTGATTCCTGAATGGAAGAAATAATAGATATATTTGTATGGCTTACTCGTACAGTGTGTACACTAGACTAAGTTTGTTTGTGTCACACACAATCATAATACAGGAGTGCAGATCTTAATGAGGGACAAAGTTTTGAATAATAGTAGATTATGTGACTAGGGGATAAAGCAATGTTTTTAAGTCGCGGGCGGCATGTTGAATTCCGAACAAAACGAAGGTTGCTAATTTTAATCCCGAACGTTAGTGAGGGATTTATACAATTAACTCTCGAGTAATGCGAGTTAATAAAGAAACCTGAGTGAAGTAAGGAATTCAAGCCGCCCAAGACAAAAATAGCTTTATCCCCGTGTTGGATACTCTACTTTTTACACCATCTGTGAGATAATCAAAAGACAATTTAGTCGATCAAATCATATATTAGAGAAATATAAATATTATATTTACAAGTTAATGAAACAAACAAAATTCACTACTTCAAAATTCTATATTTTCAATTTTTTATAATGCTCCCGTTAGTTGCAAGTTTTATTGTTTTTTTTTTTATTACTGGCTAGTTTGAATTTTGAATAAACTTTTTTGAAGCATATACATTTTAATTCACTATGTTGACGATTTTTGATGTTCCAAACTCAAATCTCATTATTCCCTAGGGATGGATCATACTGCATTATCTCCGGACAGAATGACTTGCTGATGTTTGCATGACCTATAAAAGGGCATTATCGGGCAGGTGGTGTAAAAAATAAATTAAATACTTAGTTGAAATCATTAGACATTATATTACGAGAGAAGAAAAAATTTTAAAAACTTAACCTTCCAAAAAGAACAAGATTGATAGAGGCCGTACCACGAGCACTTAACGCGATCCATTTGACCTAAACTGAATTGTAAAAGGAATAGAGCTATATAGGGTGTATGTATACCTCCATCCTTCTTTCTCACTAGCACGCTTGACATTTTAACACGTTATGGTAAGGCCCCAGTTACGAAAATCACTAATACATATTTATTTTTATTTAAAATTCGATATATAATCAAATTCTGAAACAATAAACTCTATCCTACATCAACAAAGTTTAAATTCCATTGCAACCTATTAAAATTAACTCGGATTATAAATTCAAATACACTTTATCACAAAATTAGACGTGTCTCCGAAGTTCCGATTTTAAAAGCAACAACATCTTACTGTCTACAAAGTGCCTACGTGTAGATCCAGTTCACCAAACGGTTCTTAAAGCGTATAGTCCCTTGAAAATCTGGCCGTAATTAAATGGACGCATACTCGTACTGCCATGCTGCCTAGGCGGCAGTACGAGTATTTGTATTTGGAGGTATGTGGAACGGAGAATAAAGCCCCTTACACCTCCGTTGAAAAGGGACGATCGTCCGACCAGACAGGTATTATGTCTGGCGGGCAACTGCCCGATAGATGATTTGGGGCTGTCGTATATAATCTCGTGGAGAACTTTGATTGTGCGAGCAAGAATTAGTTCTTGTGCTGCCATAGATGTCGCTACATGTACATTTAATTTCCGGCCAGCTGCGCCCAGATAAAGTCCCGCTGACCTTTAAATCTTTTTTCTATGCGAAATATTGATTGAGTTACATTGCTATGTACATCTTTATTCTTTATTTATTCATTATTGTACACAAAAAAATTAACAAACCATAAAACACAGGATATTTCATGTACATAGGCGAGCTTAACCCACAACTGGGTTTTTTTACAGCAAACCATGTACCTATGTAAATGAAAATAAAATTTGTCATTTGAGGAACCCTCAAGGAAAAAAATTAAACATAAATTGAATTTAACTTTTAACTAAAAATATATTAAACAGAACAGAGACATTCTGAAGAACACTTAACTAGCATTTTTTTTGTGTAAACATATTGGATAATGTTAATTGTACATGAGTTTATAATAAACATATATTTTTTTCAAACCTATTAACCTTTTTTATTAATTGATATACTTGAACTAGTGCTACGTAAACGAGTGTTTAACCTAGCCGTTGCCGAGGAGTAAGCTTCAGAAAGTCACTGTTTTATGGCACTGCTCGGTTGCTTGGACCTTAACACGCTCTCTTGAACCCTAAACGAGTATATAAAGAGATGCTCATCTCGTGAAGGACTTAGTCGTTGCTTTAGCGTGTGTTGATCATATAGTGATACAGTTTTTTAAGTAATATGTCAAAGTTTGCGGTGAGTATTCTACATGTGAAATGATATATTAAAGTGATGTGGTCGTTTAGAGCTTTTCAGCATTATAGTGATTATTAGTTGATGCCCGCGACTTCATCTGCGTTCGATTTTTAAAACAGCTCACTGCAGTTTAGTCGCAATTTCAAGAACATTGTTTTTGTGCGAACCTTATTCTTTTTCTAAAATGAAAGTAGCCAAGTTACTCCATATAACACAGCTATCTACCAGTAAAAGTCCCGTCGAAATTGGTCCAGGCGTTTCTGAGATTAGCCAGAACATACAAACGGATAAAACGACAAAAGTTTAATTTTTGTGATAGGTATCGAATATACTTTCATAGGTACATATTTAGTTAAAAAATAATATTTTGATATTACAAACAGATACTGCAATTTCATTTATATAGATATAAGTATCGTACCCTTATTACAAAAAACAATTATCTGCATTTTTACCCAAATTAAGCTAATTATAGCTATCGATTCGTCTCATCAAGACGAATCTGCAAGTAAAACTGGTTATCTGCCACTTATTTACCAAGATGGCTTCGGCAAAAGGTAAAAAATTTAAAGATTTGATTTAAATATAATAATATAACATAATAATACAAAAATTATGTACCTACCTATAGATAAAATAATTTTGAGTAATAGAAACCTTTAAATTGTTCACCAGTATAATCAAAATGATCTGGAAATCTACTTTCTGTTTTACTCACAATATGTTTGTCATTAGTTGTAATTTCGACCCTCAAAATTAGCTAGAAGAGCTATAAATAGAACAAAGTTGCCGAAACGAGACCTCGCACCTACACTCAACTACACCAATATTATAAAGAGGTAGTTTGTTTTTTTGTTTGTAGGAGGTAATCCCTAAAAGAAGTGGTCCGATTGCTAAAATTTATCACCGATAGAAAGCTGCTTTATTCCTGAATGACATAGGCAATGTTTTATGTAGGTACGTGGGCGAAGCCGCAGGCAAAAGCTAGTTTAATATAAAATTCGAGACAGATTTTTTTAGGTGGGAAATCATCCAATGACTTATCCTTCTTTAGGGAGGAGCGGGCCGGGCGTGTCAAACTGTTACTAATTAACATTTCGGATACCATAATTAGAGACACAATAAAAAGACAGTGAGAGAGTGGACGCCGGCGTTCGCTTGGGGTTTGATGAATTAAAACCCACTCCTATATTTCTTCGTTGCGTTGCAGGAAGGCAAACAAGGAATATAGGAGCGGTTCCCTTTCGGAAAATCCATGGCAAATATAAGAAAAAAAAATATGAGAATATGAGAAAGCAGTGCCCAATCCACCTTTAGAGAAGATGACGTGACATGCAGAAGCACAGAACAAGGCATACCTATAGCCTACCTATATTTTTTTATAACTAGCTGACCCTGCGGTTCCACTCGCGTTTTTGGTTACTGCACCGCTCCTATGGGTCGTAGTGAAATTTTGTGTAACTTATAGTATTCCTCTATAAATGGGCTATCCGACAAGAAAAGATTTTTTCAATTCGAACCAGTAGTTCTGTTCAAAAAAACTAACTTCAGCTATATAGTAAGTTAAAGATCAAGGTTATGTATTATGTTTTGGAATGGACAGTATTATGCTAGAACTACATTAGACTAACGCGCACGTGTAACACGCCTGATTTATATGTAGGACGACGCGACGTCGCGTGGCGTAGATCAAGTGTAGCTCTACAAGTCTAGTTTCCATATAAAATGTATGGAGACCGACGCGCCAATATCAGCGTGTGTGGCACACGAGTGCGCAGTGTAATTCTACCTTTAGGGTTTATTTATTATTAGAGTTCCGTACCTCAAAAGGAAAAAAACGAAACCCTTATAGGATCACTTTGTTATCCGTCTATCTCGGTAAGGCCTTTTTTATGGTGGGAAAAATAATCCAATGACAACCCCCGCTCTTGGGCGGAGCGGGACATAGTGTCAGACTCTTACTGACTGAAAGCGCACCCCGTTCCTTCTAGCCTTCATACCGGGGCTCGAGTTCGAGTTCTTTCGGATAACCCTGGCCCCAGTAGGCTTCGACCCGGCTGGGCCCCTGCTGTTGCTGACAACTCCTTGAGGCGCAAGGGAACAGTGCGCGCTGTCGACGACTTGGGCTTAGTCCGGACAGTTACCGGATGGCCGGACAGCGAGCTACCCATTGCTCACTGTCCGCAAGCCCAACCTTATATTTAGTATATGCGAAACCTCAAACACCGGTCTAATACTTTTATGTAAAGAATCTATGTACAAATTTTCAAAACTGTAGTATGAAAAATCACAAATAGACCTACCAAAACGGGCTTATAAATCAACACCGGGCCACCCGGGCGACTGAGGGTTGTTTTGCTCCCACACCCAGCTGTGCGCTGACGGCAAATGCCCGCTATGACCTACCGTGACCAGTATTGTACTTAGTGCCGGTGGTGTCCAAATTATGACCTTTTTTAAAAAAAATTGGGAAAAATATTAACATGGTGCAAAAATTATTGGAATCGTCATACAGGTTTCGCATACCTTATACTAAAATAATGTTTTATACTCAGATCTGCGGTCTCTAATAGCGGTAAAAAAATCGGAAACAAAATTAATAGGATACTTCCCGTTCACCCAGAAACCTGAAATTTAGCATAAAGCATGGTCTTATAGCACAGGTGTAGGAATAAATCTGAAAACAGTAAATTTCTTGCTACGTCACAAAAAAACTTTTTTTGCGATTCGGAAAAATCGCCGAGACTATTCGGGAATCAAGCTATTTACATAGGTAAGTTAGTACGGAACCATCAGTGCGAAAGTCCGACTCGCACTTGCCCAGTTATTTTTTGGAGATCTATCTTACATAAGAGAAAAGTGAATTTTACGTGGGACACTTTTGATAAACTAAAAAACTGACTTCTATGGATATAACAATTTTATTAAATCTTTTCAAAGAACTTCACCACCAGCCTCTATACAAAGTTTCATGCGTCTGAACCAATTTTCAAAATTTTTTTTCCATTTTGCCGCAGATACCTCTTCCATGGCCTTCTCGAACGCTGCTAGCGCGTCTTCAACTCTTTTTTAAAGGCCTTTCAACTGATTTTTTATTTTAAAAGATAAAAATAAGTCACACGGTGCCAGATCAGGACTGTAAGGAGGGTGTCCCAAGACTCGGACCGGTGTGGTGTCCAGGAAGTCCCTCGTTTTGAGCGCTGAGTGTGCGGGCGCGTTGTCATGGTGAAGCAGTACCCCGCGGAGCCCGGTGTTCTCGGTGTTCGCTTCTCCATATAAAATTATGAACTTGATTGGACAGATTGTATAGGTCGATTTTTTATTTCATTAACTGAAATAAATCTTCTGGAATGTTGTTCAGTTTCGTTTAGCAAGCTTAAAACGGAGACCTATCTTTTACACCCTGTATAATATAAATGACTGAATGGCAAATAAAAATCTTTTTTATAGTATTTGCTTTAAATTTAAATCTTGAACGTGACAACATTCTATGGATCGGGCAGCGTAAGCCAGAATTTGTTCGGCATGTATTTAGCGCGAACAGGGTTTCTGCTGAACGATAATGATGATGTTACTAATATGATTGTATTTTTCCATTCCAGCTGCTCACTCTGGCGCTAGTCGCAGCCATGGCTGTTTCAGGTAATTTTATTTAAATTGTCTTACGACTAGGTACCTCTTCAGAAACTGATAATATATATATAACCTAGATTGTTACACTGCAGGACAAAGGCTTCCTTTTTTACTTTTTATTACTTTGTGTTCTGAAAGTAAGAGTAATGAAGTAGAACGTATGCTTCGTATTTTAACATCCACTCTAATTAATAGTAGATTGTGTGAATAGAGGATAAAGCGGCGTCTTTAAGTCCCGATGCCTTACTTTAATTTCCGAACGAGACGAAAGTTGCTAAGATTTAATCCCGAAGGCAATAAGTGATTTTTATAATTAACTCCCGAGCACTACGTAATAGAGGAAGGAAGAAAAATTCAGTACAATTTTTGACAAATCTCATTATTTCATAGGGATTGCCCATACTACATAAGATTCTTAGGTACAGAATGACTTAAGTGAGAGTTGTATGGTATATAAAAGGGTATCAATCAAGTGTTCTAAAAATATTCATACCTATTGTATGTTCTTTTATAAATTGTAATCGATACTAAAGTACATACCTATTCTACATATTTTATTTTAGCAACAGCTTTGCAATTAATTTAAAAAGTTAATAATTACAGACCCTCGAAACCTTTATTAGGTGCAAGTGCTAATATTGTAACTTTACTTTTGCAGCATATGCTCTACCTGGTGGCTATGGCCATCATGGCCACTATCACGACTATCACGGTCATCACGACGATAAATGGGACCATCACAGGGACAAAGACAGCTCCAGTGAAGAGAAAGACGGTTCTAGCGAAGACAAATGGGATCATCATAAGGACAAACATGATGACGGAAAGAACAAAGAGAAATACGGTCACAAAAATAAGAAAGAATCTGACGAGGACAGCAGTGAAGAGAAACATGAACACAAAACTAAAAAAGAATCCGACGACGACAGCAGTGAGGAGAAACGTGATTACAAACATAAAAGAGAATCCTATAAGGATAGGAATGAGAAGAAACACGAAACCAATAATAAGAAAGAATCCGATGAGGATAGTAGTGAAGAGAAACGCGGACATAAAAATAAGAAAGAATCCGATGAGAATAGCAGTGAAGAGAAACATGGACACAAAAATAAGAAAGAATCCGATGAGGATAGCAGTGAAGAGAAACGCGACCATAAAAATAAGAAAGAATCCGATGAGAATAGCAGTGAAGAGAAACATGGACACAAAAATAAGAAAGAATCCGATGAGGATAGCAGTGACGAGAAACATGGACACAAAAATAAGAAAGAATCCAACAAAGATAGCAGTGACGAGAAACACGGACACAAAAGTAAGAAAGAATCTGATGAGGATAGCAGTGAAGAAAAACGCGGACATAAAAATAAGAAAGAATCCGACAAGGATAGCAGTGAAGAGAAAGATGGAAATAAAAATAAGAAAGAATCCGATAAAGATAGTAGTGAAGAGAAACGGGGACATAAAAACAAGAAAGAATCCAACAAGGATAGCAGTGAGGAGAAACATGAACACAAAAATAAAAAAGAATCCGATGAGGACAGCAGTGAGGAGAAACATGAACATAAACAACAAGACAAGAAGAAATGTGACGACCACAAACATGAAGAACACGACCATCACAAGAAACATGAACATCACGAGGAGAAACCCAAAACTAAAACCACAACAACTGCTGCCAGACTTACTACAGAAGCACCAGAAACAGTTGAAATCAAAGACACTTTTGCCGAAATATTTGGTGGTGGAATAGAAAAACTGACTCTACAAGAACCTGATGTTTCTCCTTCTGAAACGGCCAGTGGAAATGAAACTAGTGGAGATAGCCAGGGTCACGAAAGTCATAAGGAACGCAAATACGGACGCCATCATTAAGGCTATTCGAAGTAGTATTAATATAAGATTTAAAAATCTGTTTGCTCTAGAATTAAATATTTGTTTTAGGTACCTATATAGGTGTTTTATTTTGGTAATATTTCATACTAGCTTTTATTATTATTATTTCTTTATTATCAGGCAACTAAGGCCCTTAGATAAAATACAGAACATTACAATCTTATAAACTAAATAAACTAATACATATTAAAATATCACAAACAATAAACTATTCAAATTAAACATGTACATAAGCGTACATACACATATCATCGGCGTCGTGTTCCGCTGCGTGGTGTCGCGTAGCCGTCCTCGGAAACGTCGATACACGACACCTTTCGGCCAAAAGTCCTCTCTCAAAAAGGTCTGTAGATGGTGGCTTGGAACTCGTATCACGAATGACTTGAAGTTGGTGTCGTGGCGCGAATCCAGCCTTTCGACCCTCAGAGTCCAGTTGCTCTTTATCTTCACTGCTATGCCGGAGGTCGTGGGTTCGATTCTAACCCAGGACAAATGTTTGTGTAATGAGCATAATCATTTGTTCTGTGTCTGGGTGTAATTTATCTATGACATGTATGTATTTAGAAATATATAAGTATGTTTATCAGTTGTCTAGTACCCATAACACAAGCTCTGTTTAGCTTGGGACTAGACGGCGTTGTGAGATAGTTGTGGAATATTATATTATATACTCCATGACTTCCTCAACCTTCGTAGAGCAATACACAGCTGCGTCGTAGGCACAGCAAGACGCAGCAGCATATTGGGTCCACTCGGTGCGATACCGCACGGGTTAGGTTTGAGGGGTTGTTTTACTTCCGCACCCCGCTGTGTGCTAGAGTCTAATGCCCGCTATGACCTGCCGTGACCTGTGTTGAACTTAATGTCGATAGTGTTCAAATTGTGGCCTATTAAATATTTTGGGGAAAAAATATAACATGGTGTAAAAACTATTGGAATCCATTCAATTACTGATTCTGAACAAACTATAGAGTAGGTTTCACTGTGGTGTATAAGGCACGTTCCAATGTGGAAACACGTACTAGTAACAGCCAACCATCACGTCAGATATAATAGATAAATTAAGATAGATAAGATATGTTATAGTTCACAAGTAGCACGTAAACTAGGTATATAAATATACTAATAAATGGAGGGTCATGGGGGGTGTTGTCCTCAGTCACACAACACCCCCCATGACCCTCCTAGCTGGCTGTTACTAGTACGTGTTTCCACATTGGAACGTGCTTTATACACCACACACATAAACTAAAAATAATGTTTTATATTAAGTATGTATTTAGAAATATGTAAGTATGTTTATCAGTTGACCACCCCAGACTTTGCTTAATTTGGGACTAGATGGCGTTGTGTGAAAATTATGGATTAAAAAATATAAAATCATTAAAAATGTTAAAAATAATTTATTGCTATTATTATTTATTTATTTATACCTATATTAAAGCTTTATTCACAAAAAACCAACTGTACAAAGACGGACTTAATGCCTTAGGCATTATCAGGGATTATTAGAATATGTAAGTAAGCTAATATGCTTACCCGCAGGTTCGCGCGATGCACGAGAGAAGTGAAAGTGACGTTATTCAGAGCTTTTTGCCAGTCCTTCTACTCAAGCGGTCTGTGGGTGAGACATACGCAGTGAACCTACGGAGCCTTGCGCACTCAGTACAATAATGCGCTCAGGATGTTGTTGGCTCTGCCGTGGCGGTGCAGCGCCTCTGGGATGTTTGCTGAAGCGCGCACTGACGGTTTCCAAGCCATCATGCGCAAAAAGGCAGCTTCTCTGCTGGCCCGTATATCTACGGAGTAGCAACAACAGCATTCTGAGCGCAATTGCTACACGTTTTGACTGTCCTTTTCATAATAAGTCGGTCACGTCCTGTACAGATGTGGTCAGTCATGGCAAGTAAAATATAATTTAGAGTCTGTCTAATAAGTCAACCGACTTGGGAATTTTGAATAATATTTAATCATTTAAAAAATACGTATATTCGATACTTTTTTTAGGGTTCTTCTGTTAGCTAACAATAATCTCTATCTCTTAATCAACCTTGATTATTGAACTCGTGTTGACTACATCAGATTTCATTAAATCCTAATAATTACCCAAGTCGTTTAACTTATTAGACAGACATTATAAAATTAATTTGTATTAGGTTAAGATTTCTATGGGTCTATGCATACCACAATAAAGTTATTATTATTATATTATATGTACGTATGAATTTAAAAAATAAATAAACACATTCTTGAATGACGACAAGATGTCATGTTATTGCCAAAAGACGATTTCCGTTGTCATTTTGATCATTGTCATTGCCAGAGTTGATTGTGGTTTTATCTTATTATTAGCTGTACCCGCGCGGCTTCGCTCCCGCTCTTCCCTACTTCAGCCTACTATACCCTACTCTACCCTACTCTACCCTACTATACCCTACCCTACTCTACCCTACTCTACCCTACCCTACTCTACTCTACTCTACCCTACTCTACCCTACTCTACCCTACTCTACCCTACTCTACCCTACTCTACCCTACTCTACCCTACTCTACCCTACCCTACTCTACTCTACTCTACCCTACTCTACCCTACTCTACCCTACTCTACCCTACCCTACTCTACTCTACCCTACTCTACTCTACCCTACTCTACCCTCCTCTACCTTACTCTACCCTACTCTACCCTACACTAGGTACACTAGGTACCCTACTCTACCCTACACTACCCTAATTTTCATTTTTTTTCCATAAGAAGCTTCTCCTCATAATAACGAACACAACAAAAAAAAAATTAGCGAAATCGGTCCAGGCGTTGTTGAGTTATGCGCTTACCGTGTTGGTAAGCGCTACCCTACTCTACTCTACTCTACCCTACTCTACCCTACTCTACCCTACTCTACCCTACTCTACCCTACTCTACCCTACTCTACCCTACTCTACCCTACTCTACCCTACTCTACCCTACCCTACTCTACTCTACTCTACCCTACTCTACCCTACTCTACCCTACTCTACCCTACTCTACCCTACTCTACCCTACCCTACTCTACTCTACCCTACTCTACCCTCCTCTACCTTACTCTACCCTACTCTACCCTACACTAGGTACACTAGGTACCCTACTCTACCCTACACTACCCTAATTTTCATTTTTTTTTTCCATAAGAAGCTTCTCCTCATAATAAAGAACACAACAAAAAAAAAATTAGCGAAATCGGTCCAGGCGTTGTTGAGTTATGCGCTTACCAACACATTTTGCGATTCATTTTTATATTATAGATTTGGCTCAATTGCCATAAAAAAACATATTATTTCATTATTACCACTCCCACTATATAAACCTACTGTTTATAGAACCTCTTTTAAGTACTGTTATAATGATTCAAAAATATAATGACAAAATATGTAAGTACTTTCAAAAAAAGGCTAATCGGACTCCCAGATCCAGGCGTGCTTGATGGCGGCCTCATCTAGAGTTTGTCCCTTTGCGGGAACGATTGGCATACTTACGGTCGCGGTCTGTCTGGAGATTTCGAAACGTATGTATCGATGGTTCGTTAAGTTTCCCACTTTCGCAACAATATGGCAACTATGTATGCGTTGCGCAACAGCGGGGCTGCCAAACTAGACACCCACCCCGCTGCCGCACACACATCTAGAAAGAGCCCTGATTTAAGATGGCTAGGCTCGTCACAACAACCCAATCCCCTTATTCCTCGCCTCTGGGTTCACTGACCAGAAATCCCAATACCGCAGATTCGACATTAAGACTCCCAGGTCTTCTCTCTCTCTCTCTTGAAACTAGTAGAAGCGTAGTCCTAGCTGCTCGCCGAGATCCCGATCCTGATCTCCGGCTTCCATAGGCGCGGGCTTGCGGACGGCGAGCAATAGGCAGCTCGCCGTCCGACCGTCCGGACCAAACTCAAATCGTCGACGGCGTGTACCGAGTGTTCCACGCGCGTCTCAAGATGTCAGCAAACCGTAGGGGCCTACACGAAGCCTACTGGGGCCGTGGGTTCGCTTCTGAAAGGAAAACTCGGCTCTAAAATGAAAGGCAACGAACTAGGAGTGAGTTTTTTGTCAGTAAAAGTGACACGCCCTCCTGCTCCACCCAATTGCACCAGGCGGGCGATGGCATTAGATGATTTCCCACCTAAAAAAAAGCCCTGCTGGACAAGAAGACCTCCCCGAGTCCTTCCAGACTTTTTCCCCCGCGCCGTCTCAAACTAGTCTTTGCGGTACGCGTAGTTCATTGACTCATATAAATAGGTTTACACAGAATTCCTTTACAATGAACTGGTTTTAGTAAAATAACAAAAATAGTGCGCAAACTAGCTATAAAGGTTTAGCTTCAATAAAACAAGAAATGCAAACATACGTGTTTTGTTTTTCCTTTTCTACAAGGTTTTACCCAAGCGCTGTCCAGTCTCTTATATTAAATTCTGGAACTCCAAACTCTATGTCTCATTTTACTAGGTTCAAATTCCATTGCAAATCATTCAAGTTCTTTGTCAAAAGTTTTCAGACATTCAGCACGAATCAATAAGCACTACTAGCGATCATGTACCTACGATCTCAGTAGATAGTGGAAGCCAAAATGATGCTGGCTTTAAAGGCTTTCAATCTTGTAATTAATGATACGACTAATAAGTTAGCAGGTTCCACGCCACTTCTGCTAAGGTATCTTGCAAGTAACTTGGATTGTAGATAGCAGTACTCATATAGAATATGTGGGATATAAGTCAGAGCGCGGCCTTGCATCTAAAAGGGGCCTCCCTCTTATAAGCGAGGGCTTTTAAGTACGAGGTTTTTTTTTCTGACGGTAAGCGGCGATGTGGTCGAATATTGAGTTGCGATAGCTATAGTCGCTTCCTCGTTTTCGAATTTATGAAAGAAAAAGGCCTCGCTGATGCGTCTTTGCCTACGTGTAAATTAGTCCCCTAAGTCAAGGTACACCTTTTCCCACAGTCACCTCTTGGAGTTCATTCTTAATATTAATGGCCTGGCATGATTGGTTGAGAATGCCAAATACTTGCGGCTTACCTTAAGCTATCGCTCGAGATGAGTGTTGGATGACTATGACGTGCCTCAAAAACATAAAAACGAAGTGAACAAAGCAAACTTCCTGCAGTTCAACGTCTCAAAGTGATCGATCGGTGATATTCTATTCTCTATAGCTAGAAAGGTTCCTGCACCAGTTTCAGACGCCACCCGGAGGACACGGTGGAGGTGTGCCCGCTTGGGCGGAGCACCGGCATGTCCTCGCGCAGCAACTTGGACCTAATCTGTAGTTCCTTGAGGGAATTCACAAAGATTGCCTTATTTAAAAATCCAAAAAAAAGTTCTTTAACTCTTTGTGTTACCCTGATAGTTATTGAAATAAGTAAAAAATAAAAAATATCCCGAGTTATAGATTCAAGTAAATAGTAGTAGTAAATAGTTTAAATCAAACTATTTCTGAAAAACCAATTATAAAAGCAATAACATCTGTCCACAAGTACGGGTCCAGATGACCAAGTATTTTATACCTCACTCTCTTGAACCCTAAACGAGTATATAAAGAGATGCTCATCTCGCGAAGGACATAGTCGTTGCTTTAGCGCGTGTGATCATAGGTATAGTGATACAGTTTTAAGTAATATGGCTAAGTTTGCGGTGAGTATTCTACATGTGAAATGATACGTATTATAATGACTTGGCCATTTGGAGCTTTTCATCATTATAGTGATTACAATACAGCGGCAGTTTAATTCAAATGATCGGCGAATCTAATCTACTGTTTTCTTGTATCAACGAAGGACTTGATACAAGAAAACAGTAGTCAAATTTTGACTCTCAAAATTTGACTAGAACAGTTGGAAATAGAAATGATGCAAGTTCTTGTCTGGACAGCTTATAAATAAACTGTTTTACTTGAACCTACAGTGATTTTAAATAAAATATGAGATAGTCTGTGCAAAACTTTTGTAGTAGATTAATCAGAAATTGATCCTCTCACCTCTAGCACTCGAAATAAATAAATATTTAATATCTTTGACTAGAAAAGATGACGAGATAAGTAAAGGTACAGGAACGAAGCATACCTTTTCTTTATGTTTACGACCCAGCAATGTTGGTGACACGCATATCTCAGTTAATTGAATCAGCAATAATCACACAAACTTTCCCATGAATTTAATTAAATAAACAAATTACAAAAATAGTTCAACTAGAAGTCTGTCTAATAAGTCAACCGACTTGTGTAATTATTAGAATAAAATGAAATCTGATGTAGTCAACGCTGGTTCAATAATCAAGGTTGACTAAGAGATATTGATCATTGTTTACTACTAGAAAAACATTATAAAAAGTATCGAATATAAGTATTTTTTAAATAATTAAATATTACACAAAATTCCCAAGTCGGTTGACTTTTTAGACAGACTATACCTTTAAATTATATTTTGATTAAAAGAAAATCAAAATATAGGCAGTTAAACTTTTTGTCCAATAAATTACAAAGCCAAGATTGTTTGTGGTACGTCATAACCACATTATTTTTGTCATAATAATTATGTCTTATTATCTTTTGGTGACATGAACCTCCAGTTCTTTTTGGGTGAAGCGAGAGAGTCAAACTTTTACCGACTACACCCCACCTATGTTCCTTCAGTTGCACTACGCGTTTCTGAGCCGCGGTAACTCATTCGAACAACCCTGCAACCGGTAGAGGTTCACCATCCCTGGCGTAGCAACAGGCTGTAATATAGTCAGTTTCTGCTTTTCCTAAAAAAAAACTAGTTTACTTATCATCATCCTGATTATAAAGTAGAACTTTACACATTTTAATTAATAAAAATCCAGTTCCATATATTCAGAATCATTAATCATGTCCATAATATATTTTTCTATAATTTTGCATTGCTATTCCGATGGATGCGTGACGCACAGGACCGGTCGTTGTGGCGACGCTTGGGGGAGGCCTATGTCCAACAGTGGACGTCTTTCGGCTGATATGATGATGATGATGATAATTTTAATAATAATAATAATAAAATTTATTTCAGAATTACTTCCATTTTGCAATCAACATTTAAACAAATTTTAAAGTTCAAGGAAAAGTTTTGGGTTGGACAGTAGGTATTATTATTACGAGGAAAACCAAACACATAAATAAGTTTCTATCTTTAAATATCTTGGGGAAAAAACGAATTATACCTACTACGCGTTCCAATTGAGAATAGGACCGATTCCTATGTTTTGACGTCTTGTCGTACTGTCAAATAGAGGAAATTTTGGCAAAATTGAAGAACTTAGAGATAAGTAAAATTGAAAAACTGAATTCTGATTAAACTTTTTTCGTTCACATTTCATAAATAAATTAATTTTTTCGTAAATTAATTAATGTTTAAAAATTCGATTTGACAGTAAATCGTGACGTCACAACATGGCGGGCGATCCTATTCTCATTTGGAACGCATTGTACCTATTTGTATCAAATTTTACGTAGCTCTTAAACCTACACTTATATCTATTTACCTATATCTATACCAATATTGTAAAGCTGAAGTTTTTTTACTTATTTGAAATGAAAAATTATTTTAATATTGGATAGCCTATTTATTAAGGAAGGCTATATATAGGCTAAATAATATCATGCTACAAAAATAGAGACGGAGCAGTAAACAAAGCGCGTATGAAATCGCGGAGGACACGACAAAAAATAATTAATCTGATTGTATTTTTGCATTCCAGCTCCTCACTCTGGCGTTAGTCGCAGCCATGGCTTCTTCGGGTAATTCTACTTAAAACTATTTTTTTAACAGCTACCTCTTTGGAAACTGATAATTTGAATTGTTCCATTAAAGGACAATGACCACCTTTCTTACTTTTCTATTCATCACATTAACATTAACATTTTAAGTACTTTAGTATCAGATTGATTCCATTTTTTATTATAGTGCTTTCTGTGAAGACGCGACCACACCAAACTGCGCACAGTGAAAATCTATCTTACACTAGAAAGAAGAATATTAATATAACTTCACTTTTGCAGCATACGGCAAACCCGGTGGCTACGGCAGTTATGGTGGATACGGACATCACGGTTCTCATCACGGTTACCATCACGACTACCCCGATCACCATCACGATTACCACGACCACCATCACGACTACCACGGTCACCATGAGGATAAATGGGACCACCACAAGGAACATGAATATTACGAGGAGAAACCCAAAACTACAACTACTACGACAACTACTACAACAACTACGACTACTCCCAAACCTACAACTACTACAACAACTACGACTACTCCCAAACCTACAACGAGAGCACCAGAAACAGCTGACCTTAAAGACACATTTGCTGAAATATTTGGCGGTGGAAAAGGAGAACTGAGTGTACAACAAACTGGTGGTTCTTCTTCTGGATGGGCCAGTGGAGAATCATCACTAAAAGTTGAAGCAAGTGAAGGAAGCCAGGGTCGCGAAAGTTATAAGCCACACGGAAAGCAAAGCAGTTTTTATGGACATTATGCAGGGCACGGGTACGATTTAGGCTATTAGAGCTGATCGGAGTATATACGATTTAAAAATATGTTCGCTTTTTTAGAATTACACATTTATTTTAAGTACCTATAAAGAATTTTATTTTCTTTTTTACTTTTCCTACAATCCTTTATTGCGTTTCTAATGGACATTCATTTTAGTAGCCTAGTAGGTAACTTTCGAGACTAGCCCAAAGACGAAAGACTTTTCCAGGCGTTCCACGGAAAGGTTGGTCTAGCCTCAGACATTAACCATATAGCTACATAATATGGCGCAACATAGGAACTAAAAACTACAAAATGCTACATCGCACAATTAGAGTTCTCCGTATGATTTAAACGTATACAATAGCACGAAATAATGTATCAGGCAGTTGCCAAAACTAGACAAAACACCCGTCTTGTCGGAGGGTTCTCCTTTTTCAACGAATGTGTGCTGGACTTTACACCCTGTTCTCTCTAAAATCACACCGTAAGCACAACCTGTATTAGTATAAGATGGCTTTGCACTGGCGAGGTGAGGCGTAGATATCCTTTTACACCGAAAGATCCGAATCCGAAGTCCACCGCCGGCCGCCCACTCAGCGCCGTCTTGTGCTACGACGCGCAGCTCAACCAGCTGTGTCTCGCACAACTTCTACATAGATATCTACTACGTATAAATAAAAACCGGCCAAGAGCGTGTCGGGCCACGCTCAGTGTAGGGTTCCGTAGTTTCCCGTCAGTCATAATAAGTGTCCCCACTTATGAGTTAAACAAGCAAGAAAAAATACTACCAACGCCAACGAGAGACCAACCGAACAATTCGAAAATATATTACTCATACCCGTCCAGACCCCATCAACTCAGGAAAAATATTAACAGCGCGAAGTAGCCCAAAGTACAGCGCCATCTCTCGGGAAATTGGAATACTAATTTATACAAACTAGACGGGTTATGTATGTTGGGTTTTCGGTGGTAATTTTGGATTGCGTGGACCGATTTTAATAATTCTTTTATTATTTGAAAGAAGATATGTTCAGGATAATAAAATATGTAAACTAAGTTAAAAAAATGCTTGCTTAGACGGTTAAATTACAAACTTACTTCAGAAATTAATTTGTACAACTTTTTAAAAACTGTTCAACCCATCAAGTTCAAAATAATTTTTCTAGAATGTCTTTATAAAGTTCTACTTTTGAGATTTTTTAACTAACTTATGGTTCTAAAGTTAAAGGGGGGCCACATTTTTTTTTTTTTTTTTTGGAGCGATTATTTCCAAAATATTAATATTATCAAAAAATAATTGAAATAAACCTATTGTTACGTACGTGGGTAATCAAATGCCGATTTACTAACAGAGAACTTTATTCACCACAAACAATAACAAATTAGTCCAGTCAACAATAATCCGAATCGCAATTAACACTAGAGTACCGTTACACTATCGCTTAGGTCGTTAGGTAAATTCACTTCACACTTAGGTAATTCGCTCTTGATCGCAGTCAAAATCACAACTGACTCGCTTCCGGTCGGGGGCTCGTATTTATATGCGAAGTGAAGAAAATTCTAGATACCGACATCTCAAGATCGATCCAGAACAATAAAGTCGCTTCAAGGAGCTATAAATCATTTTTATTGCACGATGTACTAAGAGTCACTTCCATGCGAATTTCGACTTTATTGTTAATGGCGGAGAGTACCATTTCCCTTATCGGTAGATACATACCTACCTACTAGTTGTAGGTACTTTGTGGATGTTTCGAGATTTTTCTAAGCCTAGCTACGTACAACCATTCTAGATCTTTCGAACAGCAATGCGTTTTAATTATTGCGTGATACTCGTTATTTTCTCGGAGATATGGCGTGTTCACGTTTAATGGCGTAACACTATGTATTTTTAAATACCTATCCAGCAATATATCACACGTTAGGGTTGAAATGAAAAAAAAAATCACTCCCCACTTTACGTGTAGGGGGGTTCCCTAATAAATCTTTTTTTCAATTTTTTATTTTAACTCTTGTCGGCGTGTATTGATTTTCATATTAGTACCAAATTTCAGCTTTCTAGTACAATTACCGGAACGGATCTTGAGCGCTGGCTTCAAGTTGCGCAGAACTGCAGAAGTCAAATATACGGTCTCTTTAGTGGTGCGAAGTGAGACGCGGGGGCGGGGAGTGTCAGTGATTAGCTCGCCGCGCCATCGTGTCATAGGCGACACTCGTGATTCGTTCCCTGCGTTTGCTGCATGTATCTAACAACGACGACGATTGGCTCGCCAATGTATGGAATGCGCAAAGCGATCCCCACTCTGACGCCGAGCGCTCAATATTTGTGCCGGTAGTTATACTAACGGTCACTGAGATTGTCCGCGGACGGACGGACAGACAGACTTGGCGAAACTATAAGGGTTCCTAGTTGACTACGGAACCCTAAAAATGGACGGGTGGACATTGTAGCGTTGCGTACAAATAAACAAAAATGTGAGCCGTGTACTTTTATTTATACTGCTCTTTATGACATTACGGTGCGCTAGTGCTTGAATGGTCAACCGACCAGTTTTAGCAAAAACTTTTTTATTTCAAAGTATGGTAACTAATCTCTACAGTGTTTATTTTATATAAAGGAAAAACATCCTATTGTACGAAACATTTTAATGAAATTCTGATAATGTCCATAAGTTTCTTAAAAAAAAGGTGCCCAGTAAAAGATCACTGGTCGACTCAAGCACTAGGTCGGCGAATAATATATATAACTAAGGAAACATGTAAGTAGCACTGGGAGCTGGTGTGTGTATAAAATCAGTGCCTCGCGATGGTCCAAGCGAGCCGGCAGCGGCGCGTATCAGTGCGGGACATCGCTAGACGTCGCGAGTCAGCACTTGACGAAGAGACTGTGCTGTGCAGTCCTCGGTGGCCAGCGTGAATAAAAATAAATTCTCTCCCCTCGCCAGTGTAAAACCACCTTAACCTAAGTACATGTTCTTGCCAGGACTGCAGAATTGTCCGAAAGAGTTACCGTAGCCCTCGCATATATTACAAATGATGAACACTAGGTTTTAGTCAATAGAATTTTGACACTCCCTCGCAGTTAATGACATCTTAATAATAATATTTTTTTAATGTGAAACAAAGTGCGTGCCTTCAACGGTTGGGTCATGCCGGTACTGATGTAGGTATTCTTTCGGCGTACTCAAATGGACTCAAACGGAACTTGATGCCCTGGATAGGCGGGTCCGTACACTGCTGACTGCATACCGAATGCATCACCCACGATCGTCGGTGATGAGACTGTATATCCCGCGGAAATGTGGGGGTCGAGGTTTTTTAAATGCTAAGACCCTACACAACCGCGAGGTATGCCGTCTCAGGGAATATTTCCTAGCTGCCGACGTGGGAATGCATCGAGATGTAGTGGCAGTGGACAAGGGACTCACTCCGCGAGGAGCTTCACGGACGCTTTTTCCGGGCCCTTCATGGGCCCGAAGTAGACCAATTGGCGTCCGTAACCTGGCTGCGTTTCGGTGACTCCTTTGGGGAACCCGAAGGTTTTGTCTCTGCAATTACGGACGAAGTTATCATGACGAATAACTACCGAAGATTTATTGTGAAGGACGGCACGGTTGACATCTGTCGGGCATGTCACCGTCCGGCGAATCAATCCGTCACATTATCTCTGGTTGTTCTCGTCTAGCTAACGGAGAGTACTTGCATAGGCACAACCTTGTAGCCAGGATTATCCATCAGCAACTTGCTCTGAAATACTCTCTTGTGGAATCCGAAGTGCCATACTATAGGTATGAGCCCGACCCAGTTCTTGATAACGGTCATATCACTTTGTACTGGGATCGGCCCATCATCACTGACAGGACTATTGTGGCCAATAAGCCTGATATAGTGGTTGTGGACCGAAGCGAGAGGCGTGCAATGATTGTTGACATATCCGTTCCTAATCTCGTGAAAGCCGAGAAAGATAAACAAATTAAGTATATTGACTTGGCTCGCGAGGTTGTCGACATGTGGGAAGTGGATTCAGCGATCATTGTACCGATAGTCGTTTCAGCCAATGGCTTAATAGCCAAGAGCCTCGACCAACACCTTAGGAGGTTCTAGTTAGGCGACTGGATCAAGGGCTTGATTCAGAAAGCAGTATTGCTGGACACGGCTCGTATAGTCAGGAGGTTCCTTTCTCTGGAGCCCTGACCGCCGGGTAGCTTGGACCCTGTTCCCGATACCGGTGGGCTACTATTTTTTATATTTATAAATGTTTTTTTTTTTGTGTGTGATTTTGTAAAAAAAATATTTAAAAATGTATTACAAAATGTATATAGAATGAATAAAGATAATAATAATAATATTCCACAACTATCACACAACGCCGTCTAGTCTCAAGCTAAGCAGAGCTTGTGTTATGAGTACTAGACAACTGATAAACTTACTTATATATTTCTAAATACATACATTTTATAGATAAATTACACCCAGACACAGAACAAATGATCGTGCTCATCACACAAACATTTGTCTTGGGTGGGAATCGAACCCACGACCTCCGGCATAGCAGTCAGGGCTACTAACCACTAGACCAACAGGCCAGTCAAACCTAGAAGAAGTCATTTGATGACTTCCCACGACACATGCTTACATGCCAGCATACTGATATTTTATTAGTGTGGAAATCACTGATATTTACATAAATAGTAGAGGTCAGTGGTGAAAATCGTCATGGTCGTTGGCAGCCCTAGGGTAGGCTGAGGGATCTGTCAGGCTCGTCCTGACTAAAGCCTCAACTGGTGTTCCCTCGCACACTGGCGTTGGGGGCTGCGGTATGGTACTGTTATAAACGGACTTTGTAACGCATCAAAATGCTGACTATGTTAAAAACCCCGCCGCTTCCATATTGTTACCAATATTATAAAAAGGCATTTCCATGTGTTCAGACAGACAGTCATAGCCATTTTCGCAATACATATTGTACATGACATTCCGTGTCGAGAGTTCAGTTGTGTAACCAGTGTGTCCTAGTGTGTAACCTTTGTTAATTAAATATCTATTCTTTTAGCAGCAATAAGTGTTTTTTTTAAAAGGACCCACGGATCGCCATCCTAACAGTACGCCATCATCTGCTGCCCCTGACTAGTGCTAACTGACCCGCTATCCCGCCCTCCGAGGACCTTAAGCACGAGTAAGGTGTTATTACAACTCCCATATACCCCATATACCACAAAAACAGGCGCGCGTGGAACACTTACGTGCCGCCATCTTAGGTCCTGTTTGATGGGAAGACGAATTTACAGTGTGATTCACTAAGGGTCTAAACAGACGGACTGCATTTCAACTGCAATCCAACTGCAAATTGCAGTTTAAGTGCAGTTTGAATGCAGTTGACACGACTGCAATAGGACTGCAAACACGACTGCAAGAAAACTGCAAACCAAACGTGCGGTCCGATCAGTGACCGAAGATTGGAGTACAAGCGTAGGAATTAATACCAACCCACGACGGCTTCTCTACCTACAGACATGACACAATATAAATAAAAAACTACAATTTAGTACATTATGATATAAATGTGTAATGTTAGTGATTACCGTCGAAGCGGTATTGAAACCCGAGCCATGGCAAGGGTCGTAAGAGAGCCGAGAATGGTAATCATTAATTACTCACATGTATCATGTATCATACGACGTTTTTCAATACACTTGTGAAGAAAATAACTGTAAAAATAATAAACTTTTGTGGCGGTAAAAATCTGTTTTCATATGCGCGCCCATTTTTTTCTTTTCCTCGTGGAGGACGACGCGCGCCCATCCTGATACGATTAATGTAATAAAATTATGGCGGGGGAAAGGTTGAACAAAAATGTTTTAACTACATTATATCTAGCACTAGTGCGTAATGATAATCAAAATGTCACAGTTTGGTAACAAGTGCCATTATATACCTAAGTGCAGTGCATTAAGAGTCGCTTTATGAGCAAATGTATTGAAAATTACTCTAACCAACTTATTAGGTACCTACATGTACAATCTCTTTTCTAAAAAGAACTTTACACACAACATAACGTCAAAAAAATACTACAAAAATGTTCTTCGATTCTATATTTGAAATTCAAAAACAAAAACAATCAAAACGACAGCCCCTTTTCCTCAGTATAATTTTAAAACTCATCATAAAATCATATACTTCCATAAAATCGATAAAAATATTTATTGTACTTTTTAGAACTATAACAATATTCCAAATTTTAGGCAGTTGTCCTTTTGTTAAGACTTTCTATTATAGTATTAATTTAATAACAATTTCAAGATGTTTGGTTTCGGAGGTAAGTGGTTTCTTGTATTTTTTCCTCTTGGCAGCAAAACTGGTAAACCTCTTCCAAGCAAAGCAATTTTAAACGAAAGGGAGAACTGCTTTGCTTGTTAATGGGAGTTTCCACTTGGGTCTCTTCGAGTCTACCAAGTGGCACGTAGCTTGGAAAACCAGCTATGTCTACTTCTTGAAGCACAATCATGTCCACGGGCAAGACCCCTGTCCCTTTTTAATCTTAAATTTGTAATATTTAGTTACTCCCACCGGTTCTCCCCAGACATTCCAGCCTAAAAATGTCGGTATGTCATTAAAGTGAAGCTAAGTTAGCTTCACTTTAATGACAGACCGACATTTTGCCAACCAAAGTGTTTCTGTACCCAGACGCTTTAAAAATCTCTATCCAGACGCTTTGTAAAAACACAAATTTCTCAGGTAATGGCGGATTCGGTGGAGCTCCACAAGGCTTCGGTGGCCCCCAGGGCTTTGGCGCAGGGTTCGGTGGAGCAGGACCGGGCTTCGGAGGATTCGGAATGCAGGGTGGAATGCATGGCGGATTCAGGCCCGGAAGCATGGGTAGCCAAGGCGGATTTGGAGGAGGATCGTTTAATAGTGGCCAAGGAGGATACAGCAGCGGTCAAGGTGGTTACGGTGGGGTGCAGAACGGCATGCAAGCGTCCAATCAGGGTCAGGGAGGCCAGAGTCAGAGCGGCGGATACAGCAGTCAACAGCAAGGAGGCCAGGGAGGCTACGGAGGCCAGGCAGGTTACGGCGGTGGCAGCTATCAGAGCAGCGGATATGGCCAATAGTCCTAGTATCGTTATTGTGCGACGTAGTTTACCTATAAGTGTAACAAGTTTGTGATTAAAAGTCAGCGTTATCGTGTCCTGTATTTTGAAATAAAATGTATTAGTTGAGTTACGAAAGCCTTTTTCTTTTCGATAGTGGAATGTACACTTTACACGTCTAGGCAAGTTTACCACATGTACACAAATGCACGGAAATTTCAAGAGTCGTTCCCTCTCGTTAGCCTCCCTCGCAGAAGATTGTTCTCTCGCAAAAATCGGTTCCTCTCGCTCGCAGGAGTGGATCTCCTCCCTCGCAGAGGATGGGTTCCTCTCCCTCGCAGAGGATGGGTTCCTCTCCCTCGCAGAGGATGGGTTCCTCTCCCTCGCAGAGGATGGGTTCCTCTCCCTCGCAGAGGATGGGTTCCTCTCCCTCGCAGAGGATGGGTTCCTCTCCCTCGCAGAGGATGGGTTCCTCTCCCTCGCAGAGGATGGGTTCCTCTCCCTCGCAGAGGATGGGTTCCTCTCCCTCGCAGAGGATGGGTTCCTCTCCCTCGCAGAGGATGGGTTCCTCTCCCTCGCAGAGGATGGGTTCCTCTCCCTCGCAGAGGATGGGTTCCTCTCCCTCGCAGAGGATGGGTTCCTCTCCCTCGCAGAGGATGGGTTCCTCTCCCTCGCAGAGGATGTGTTCCTCTCCCTCGCAGAGGATGTGTTCCTCTCCCTCGCAGAGGATGTGTTCCTCTCCCTCGCAGAGGATGTGTTCCTCTCCCTCGCAGAGGATGGGTTCCTCTCCCTCGCCGAGGATGGGTTCCTCTCCCTCGCCGAGGATGGGTTCCTCTCCCTCGCCGGGGATGGGTTCCTCTCCCTCGCCGGGGATGGGTTCCTCTCCCTCGCCGGGGATGGGTTCCTCTCCCTCGCCGGGGATGGGTTCCTCTCCCTCGCCGGGGATGGGTTCCTCTCCCTCGCCGGGGATGGGTTCCTCTCCCTCGCCGGGGATGGGTTCCTCTCCCTCGCCGGGGATGGGTTCCTCTCCCTCGCCGGGGATGGGTTCCTCTCCCTCGCCGGGGATGGGTTCCTCTCCCTCGCCGGGGATGGGTTCCTCTCCCTCGCAGATTATTGGTTCTTCTCCCACGCAGATTATTGGTTCTTCTCCCACGCAGAACATTGGTCCCTTTCCCTCGCAGACGATCTATTCCACAGGGTGGTTTTACTCCCCCTCACAGTATTTACCTCTACTTCACAAGGTAATATTTGCTCGCCCTTACAAGGTAATATTGCTCTCCTTCACAAGGTAATATTGCTATCCTTCCCAGGATAGTTTGACTCTCCTAGTTTTGCTCTCCCTCACAGTAGTTTACCTCTAACTCACAGGAAAGTCTTCCTCTTCGTTACAGGGTCGGTACTTTTGCTTTCCCCACAGGACTGGTTTACTCTACCTTTGCAGGACAAGATCTGCTCTTTTCAGTAGGCAGGGAGTTCTCTCCCCATCCTGACACAATATATTGGGCGACCTCACAGAGCAAGGAGTGTTTCATCCTCCCTCACAATATAGAGGGAAAAAACTCTCTCTCCACAGAGCAAGTTTATTCAAAACGCAAGGAATATGAAAAAGGATGTTAATTACCAGTTTTAAAACAACACATTGTGAAGCTAATCGACTTTCGTCTAACGTTATAGCTCTCGGTCCTCGCATATTACTTAGGGCCTAAACAACTGCCGTAAAGCGGACACCCGCGCGGGGTCCGCGCGAGCATCCGGTGCGACGCGCTCCGCGCCCCTTTTCCTACATAATAATATATTAAGTTCTCCATCGACACGACTAATATGCACACAGTTAAAGTTGAACTAGCGACACTGCGCAGTTGATAGTCCGGTTTCCGCGACGGTGACCAATGCAAAGGACACACGCGCGACGTCACGCGATAGGGGTCCGTCGCGCGCGTCCGCTTTACGCAGTTTCGACCCTTACAAGCTGCGGTAACTAAGACAAAGTTGTGTAGCTTAACTTGTGCATGTGTAAGCACAAATTGAGCTTACCTGGGCGAAGCTGTTTTTTTTTTAAGATGCTTTTGATTATAATCTACAGTTTCGTCAAAGACAGTATAGAGGCTGCAAGTTATGAGGCATAATACGACAGGAGGACAAGATAGAAAGTGAACCCCCAATAATTTGCACCCCCACTTTAGGGCCGACGCTGCGTTAAGCGGGCGCCCGCACGGGCAAACGTCGCGGGAAGCCGCGCCCCACGCCCGTTTTATTACGTAATAATACATTAAAAATCTCCATTGACACGACTACATGCACACCGTTAAAATTTAAATAGCGACACTGCACAGGTAATATCCGTCGCACGCGTGACGTTACGCGACGGGTGCCCGCGCGTGCTGCCACTTAACGCAGCGTTGGTAATTAGAACAGTGGTGGTTCAATGGTAACGACCCCGACTAAAGATTTACTTTGTGTAGTACCTATATTTCATCGCCACTGCTCTCAAAACAGTGAAGGAAAACATGAGTGAGGAAACTGGCATGTCCTGGAATAAAAAATTCGAAGTCATGTGATATCCACTTATCCGAGTGATGGATTACAGCCCATTTTTAGGGTTCCGTAGCCAAATGGCAAAAAACGGAACCCTTATAGATTCGTCATGTCTGTCTGTCTGTCTGTCTGTCCGTCTGTCCGTCCGTATGTCACAGCCACTTTTTTCCGAAACTATAAGAGCTATACTGTTGAAACTTTGTAAGTAGATGTTTTCTGTGAACCGCATTAAGATTTTCACACAAAAATAGAAAAAAAGCAATAAATTTTGGGGGTCCCCATACTTAGAACTGAAACTCAAAATTTTTTTTTTCATCAAACCCATGCGTGGGGTATCTATGGATAGGTCTTCAAAAATGATACTGAGGTTTCTAAAATCATTTTTTTCTAAACTGAATAGTTTGCGCGAGAGACACTTCCAAAGTGGTAAAATGTGTGTGTCCCCCCTCTAACTTCTAAAATAAGAGAATGATAAAACTAAAAAAAATATATGATGTACATTACTATAAAAACTGCCAACGAAAATTGGTTTGAACGAAATCTAGTAAGTAGTTTTTTTTTAATGCGTCATAAATCGAAAAAAATACACTATTATTAAAACATCGATCAAAGTTACAACACATTACAAGAGCTTTTATATTATGTTACTTGCTGCTACGGAACCCTTCATGAGCGAGTCCGACTCGCACTTGGCCGGTTTTTTCTCCTAGAATGCAGGGCTACGTCCCTGCAGTGGGAATATTGCAAAGGCTGATTATGCTATGCTTATACTATCCACTTTGTGTTATCTATCCAAATCACCGGAATCGGAATGGTACAAAATGAAACACCACATAAAACAATAGTATTTATTTTTCATTGTATTACATTGTCGTCTATCTGAATTTGTCATAATTTCCGACATAACCTGTCGCGTCTCATTCGATCAACTAAAGCCAACTGAAAATCAAGCACAATGTCTCTTTATATAAATCTATCACGTATGAGAAAATCTACGTTCTGTTTATTATAGAAAAATACACGTCCCCAGTGCTTTAACCACCTAAACTATGACGAACGCACCACCAACCTGAAGAGAGGCGCAAGTGCAAAATAATATATCTAATTCTCTATAAATACCACGCCCAATTTTAAGCTACAAACTATATAGTGATTAAATTTCAACATTTGCAGTTACGCCTTTCTCCAATGTGCTGGTATAATTTATACTTTTGTATCGTTACACTGTGCATATTAATTAGACTGTGATCATAAAATTACATTTTATTATTACTTTATAACAAACGCACCCTCATTATGATGTTATAATTTCCCATATTAGTATCACTATGATTTAAATCTTACTTCTCTCCAAAATAAATAAAAATCCAAACATCTAAATAAATATATTTAAGTTCTACTATTTACAACTCTAACAATTATATACACAGATCAATAATTTATTTTATATGTAATAATAAAACGAAAAAGCGTTTTTTTTTATCTATATCTCGACTAACATTAAAGCATTATAGAAGGCGAACAAACGAACACTATTATTATTACAATCATAATTATTATTATAAGTTCGAGATAATCTCATCGCCACACATCATAATGAAACGTAATCAATTGTGAATAGAATTAACATTTCGCACATTTCAATCGTTACCCTGTCGTTAAGCGATACAATCAAAATAATTTAGTAACAACTACGTCACATAAAGATTTATATTATCAACTTGTATTAGATACATCTGTTAGTAATTATGATTATGAGCAATAATAATTATAATTTAAATTATTTTAACGGCCATGAAACAAGCGGTTTTTGTCGCTCAGGAAGTCGTTTAGCTAAACTTAAAGTCGGTTGACAAAATAGCTGTTTCTTCTAAATTACTAATTATTGCTATCTATATTATTCGTTCTCGTTTTCATTACATTTTATAATAACACTTCAAAACATTAAAAAAGTCAATAATGGACAATACAAAACGGTACGACATAAAAGAAATGCAATATCTGAGTCCTTGATACACCTTTTGAGCATATCGAGGTAAGGCAAGTTAATGAGACAGTACAAACGCAGTTTTACTGTCTTCGTAATCGCTTATTCCATGGCCCACTGCCAACTATTGCTTAAACTCAGTTTAATTAAAACAACAGTTTTAAATTGCCGTAAAACTATTGTTAATAACTTCATTATGCCTCATAATATAATGCAATGGTATTAATTCTAACGCGCATATTGTAACATTCATATTATATCTGATAATGAATAACCAATTATAAGGAACCCTTAGGATTTGTAAATATACCGATATGAATATTTAATGTTCGAATAAATTTCTACAATAGCTGCGCAGTAACACATTCAATGTGTACAAACCGCAATTTTTAAATAAACTACAAACTGCAGCTAGCTGCAAATAATACTAATAAATAGAAAAAGAGCTTGTGCATTCATAAAAACATGTCAATTAACTAAATAAAAATAATACTAAATAATGATTAGATGTAAGTTGGCAACCCGAAAGATTCGATGACGTCATAAGACTCTATATGTAGGTGGGGCAATGTTCTAGACTAGTCCCGCACGCGTCGCACACTTTAGCGTCTCGCTCGTTGACGAGGGTGCAAGCGGGACACTCGCGGCCGCCCGACCTTAGCGGCTGTATCTCGGGCCCTCTCTTTGACTTACCACACATCTCACATGCTTGCATATTCCCCCGATTCAAGTACGTACAGGTTCCACATTCCCATTTGTCCCTTTTCACCTCGCTGGGTCCTGTATCTGGCCTCTCCCTCTCGCTGTGGTGTTGGCTCGGCGTGCGGCTGGCGGGACGCTCGCGGTCGCCATTTTGTAGCGCATGCTTAGGTGGGGATCGTCGAACGTGGTCCGCTTCGTCAAGTGAAACTATTAGTTGTGCTTTTAAGTCGTAGTTCGATGGATGCGTGTTTGTAACTGTAATAGTAAAATAATAAAAGTTACTCAATACTTTAAATACATTCCATATTGTGTACATGATGGTATAAAATATTTTTAAGATGTATTATAATATTTTCAAGTTTAATAAATGGGTTAATAAAAAATACCAAAAATTAGTTAAGGACGCTTAATCGTTTTTAGACAAATATCACGGTTTTTCGGGTACCATTATGATGCCTTAGGAATCATAAGTATGAGTATGTCATGGTATCAAATAAAAGTCAATTTATTCATCTCCAAGATGGCATAAAAAAATATTATGGTCTCTCACTCTCAAATTACAAAAAAAGGGGTCTGAATAGGTACGCGTAAGCTAAACCCAGTGCACATTTTTAGCTTAAAAATCATAAAATAATACAGCTTATATAGTCTTCTACACATATAGCTAATTATTTTGAGCCTACATGTAATTTTATGATTTATGACCAAAATAAAACCACTCTACAAAATTCTTCATACATTTTTCATTGAACTCACGAGTTCCAAGCTTCATTCCGCGTACCTATACTGCGACTGCATACGTTGACACTTTTTCGAAATAAAATTAACATAAATGATGGAATTTGAACTTTGGCATATCCAAAGTTCAAATTCCATCGCAACTAACAAACGCGTTTTAAGGAGTTACAAATGGGTTCTCAAAAATCGACTTGAAACTACAAAATACTAGGGGCGGGTTTCTGAATTGAGTATCTTGAATGTCTCAAACGTGACTCAAATGCCAGATCTTGACAGGTTTTCAAGCTAAAGTAACTCTACTTTTTATTTGAGATATATTCAACTTAAAAACGCTTAAATCAGAAATCGGAGGTAAAGTGGAATGAATTAAGCGGCAATGAATCTGTGATTCTGAATTGAAGAATTTGTATTTTGAACGAGAACTCACCTGGATTACTTTTAGAACTGTGCGCTGTACTATGAACTCCGTTTTCCACCGCCTTGCTCTTCGGTTTATCTGCCTCACTCGCCACTAGTTTCGCTGGCTTCTTAACTTTCTTAACTTCAGCCGTATTAGGCCCCGCGCCATTCACCGTAGTCTGCTGCTTTATAACCTCCTTCCTTTCTTTTATATCTTTTTTGGACAGCAACTTCACCTTATCCGGTGCAATTTTTGGGGTTATCAAAGCATCGGCCTTGGGGTTTCCGACCGGTTCCGGGACTGGTCTCCTCGCCTTCAACTCGGCTTGCTTTTTCGCCAGCTGCCTCGCTCGTTTTATTTCTTGTTCTTGTTTCATCCTCATTAGGTTTTCGACCTTCGCTGTTCGATAGACTTCTTCGTCGTATGACCGGTCGAGGTTTAAAGCTTGTAATCCGTCTTCTAAGTCCAAAGTCGTTGGCTGGTACTTAGCCCTCCTCTCTTCTCTGTCTAGCCTGTCCAACGTCCTCGAATCTCTGTCGAGTGACGGTGAAAACCGACTTCGCCCATCTCCCTCTTGCTCTTTGCTCGATAAATTCCTAAATACGTAATCCCAACTCTCGTAAGTCCCCATTCCATCCTCTCTTGCTTTACTGAGAGCTGGTTGCGTATCCGATCTCGGTAAACTTGGTAGCGAGACATCACTGAACCCAGACTTTGACGTGCTATTTCTTCTCGAAGATTCCGGATGTCTTTTCTTATGGCTTCTCTCTTCGTCTTTGTACCTCTCGAATTTTCCGTTTTCGTAGACTGATGGGGTGTCTAATTCGATGAGTTGCGCGGTAGGGACAGCGGGGTACCTGTACTGTGCCATAGGTGGGTATCCATTCACGGGGACCGTTGCTGCATGTTTTATGGGGGCGTAAACTGGAGTGGGAAGCATATAGGGGGATTGTACGGGGTAGTAGTATGGGACTCCGTAGGGGGTCATCATAGGTATGGAGCTGCATTGTGGGAGTGTGACGGGCACGTCGGGGTGCATGTGCTGCGGGAGCGGGTACATCATGTGAGGCAGCATGGGCGGCACCATGTAGGGCGAGCACGGCAGCGCGGGCGGCGCTTCGGGCGAGGCGTCGTCGCACAAGTGGTTGCAGTGCTGGCTGCCGTGGTACCTGTCGTCCACGAGCCGGCTTCGATACGCGTCGGAGGCTATAGTTGTTGGTATGTTTGAGTAGATTTCTGAACCTGCAAGAGAAATGGAAAATTAAGGTGCGAACGCTTACCTTAATTTAAGGAAAATTTGAAGGTGCATTTTAAAATTCATCAAATAAGGTCCTAAGATGCTGTAAATATTAGCTAGAACAAGCTACCACACCACGTCATGCTAATGCACGGCTATACACATAGCTAAATGTAGTTAAGGGCCATTCAAGTATTACGTAAGCACTATAGAGGGGTAGGGGGGGGGTTTAGCATTGCTTATTTTTGATGACATGCGAGGATGGGGGTCTAGATGGTGATTACGTCAGCAGTATTTATTTTTCTTATTTTTTTTAAGAGAACGATCTCGATGTTCCAAAATCTCAAGTAAGTGAGTAGATACACATCACTGAGCAGCAAACATCCAATGCCGTTGAAGATTTAGAGTGATGGATTCGTGTATCATGGACCCAGGACTGTTAATTTAAATTAATATGTCAAAATTTTAGATGAAATTTGTTTTTTCCATTATTTCAAGCCTATTCCTTACTGTAGACTTACAACTAGTGCTCATAAATATTAATAACGAAACCAACACATTGACAAATACTTGTACCAATGTTTACGTAAGCATGGGGAAGGGGGTGAGAGCTTTGCTTACTTTTGCTGACAAGGGGGAGGGGGGAGTTAATATTTGCAAGAAATCTGCTTACGTAATACTTGAACGGCCGCTTAGGATAATCTTGAATAAGTTGTAATTAAATGTTGTGCCAGTTTTTGTTTTCGATTGAAGTTATTTCTATAGAAATATCAACTTTATACCATATTGTATTCGCGTTAAGGAAATAGTGACTCAAAGTTGTCACTCTGCTTACCCACGCCCCTTGACCAATTAGATCAAAGTAAATTGAAAGACCGTGTTCACATTGACCAGTTTTTTTTTTATGGTGGGAAAAAATCATCCAATGACAACCCCCGCTCTTGGGCGGAGCGGGACATAGTGTCAGACTCTTACTGACTAAAAGACCCACCCCGTTCCTTCAAGCCTTCATACCGGAGCTCGAGCTGTCTTTCGAAACTAACCCTGGCCCCAGTAGGCTTCGACCCAGCTGGGTCCTTGCTGTTGCTGACAACTCCTTGAAGCGCGCGGGAACAGTGCGCGCCGTCGACGACTTCGGCTTGGTCCGGACAGTTACCGGACGGCCGGACAGCGAGCTACCCATTGCTCACTGTCCGCAAGCCCGCGCCTACGGTGGCCGGAAATCGAGATGCACCGCCCAAGCACGGCACACCTCGACTGTGTGCTCCACCGTGTCCTCCGGGCGTTCCGCATAGTGGCGACACCCTGGCCTCTCTTCCGCTCGAATCCACATTGACCAGTTGAAGTAAGCCATTCAGAAAGTACTGACGAGTTTTTTGTCAATTTCAAAAATGCATACTTCGCCTATTGTTAATATGAAAGTGAAAATTCTGACGAGCGTGATTAAATTTTAAAACAATTACTTAATCGTTATTTTTGATAATAATGTATAATACAAAGTTTGCTGTAATATTAATGAATTAATTTGTACCTCAGTAGGAGTACATCTTTACTTTGCAATTGCACTGATGAGTCACTATTTTCTTGACGCGAATAGACTATAATAGAAGTAAATCAAGTTGTTTTCAGAATGACTATTACTATTTGAAGTTCATTAAAACATTTAAAATTTTAAAGCCAGTTGTGCTTTTTTTTATTGATATAAATTAGTGCTTGACTGCGATCCCACTTGATGGTAAGGTTTACTTTAGCCTTAAAGACACCTAAATTATAATCGGATCTTTCCCATTATAATTTAGGTGTCAATAAAAAGGTGTAATAAGGTGTAATTGTTTCAGTCCTTCGATGAACGCGGTACAAACGCTTTATATGAGGTTTAAAGTTATTTCTCTAAAAACACTTGTTAGGAAATTACAGTCATTTGTGTAAAGTAATCGTAATAATCAATAAAGTTATCGTTTATGTAAAGTTGAAAGATAAAAAAAAAGCTAGTAAACTCACTGTCACTATAGACAGACTTGGCGTTCCTGTCTAGATGTGTGGCGGCGGCGAGGCGCGCGGCGGCGGCGCGCGGCGGCGCGGCGTGCTGCGCGCGCTCGCGCCACACGTCGCGCCACGACACGCGGCTGCCGCGCGACCACGCCTCCTCCCAGATGTGAGACATTATCTGGACATCAACATTCTATTACAGATCAACGAAACTAGAAAATACAAAAAAAAAATTGAGAGGTGTCAAGGGACACCCGGATGGAACGAAGTTCCAGTTTTATTATTTATTATGTACAAAAAACCTGTATACACTCAACAAAAATAATCGTCGCGACACCACTGTTCAATGCGAAATAGAAATGAAAATATCTGGCTTGCTTTCTATAAGAGAGAGACAGACAGAGAAACATGCGCACGCCGCACGGCTTACAATAGCTTACTATAGAAAAAAGTGTCGTTACAACTTTTCGTGAGAATTTTTTCCGTCTAGCCCCCTTTCACAACGCGCGATAAGGAACTTCGTACATTTTGACATCACTATTTCAACATTTTCGAAACCATGAAAACGACACTCATGACGAAAAAGTTGATAATTTCTTGCAACCGCCATCTTGGATTTACATTTTGACAGCCCTATTGGCTTCAGCAACCTCGAAAACCATGAAAAAGACACCCATATCGAAAAAGTTGATAATTCATTGCAGCCGCCATCTTGGATTTACATTTTGACAGTAAAATCGGTTTCAACACCCTCGAAAACCATGAAAACGATACCCATGACGAAAAAGTTGATAATTTATTGCAGCCGCCATCTTGAATTTCCATTAATAGATAAAGATTTAGTTTCCAAGCCAATAACATTTTATTTTTGAATACAATAGCTTACTATAGCAAAAAGTGTCGTTACAACTTTTCGTGAGATTTTTTTCCGTCTAGCCCCCTTTCACAGCGCGCGATAAGGAACTTCGTTCCAAAAAACCACGAACTAGTAGTAAGACTTTGCCAAGGAGAATTCCTGAAAAGGATACCCAAGGTCCTAGAACGTAAAGGGCGTCTGAAGGACACAGGTGTAGTTTTAGTCAGTAAAAATCTGACACCCTCTCGCCACTCTACGCCACTCTGCAGCGGAAGAAGTCATTAGATGACTTCTCAAATCAAAAAAAAAAGAGAATAGAAATTTATTGATGACACACATTGTTAGTGCTCTTTTTTTTTTAAACTTAAGTGTCTACCGGGTAACAAGTATGTATTACTTGTTACCCGCACACACAGACACACTGTGTACCAAAATTTTTTTCTTTCTTTCTGTTCACCTACACAGGAAATCAAATCTAAAATTATCTAGTCACTACTGAAGATTTCTATAACACAAGTAAACCTTAGTACGTATTGCGTAATAGTGAAGAAAAGAGGAATTTCAGTTCAACAATCGTCCATATTTTGAAAACATTCGATTGTCTTTGGAATTATGACATAACGACATACGGAAGACGGATATGAAATAAATGAATTATTTATTTGCACAGAAGGACTAGCTATTTAATAATATTATAATTATACAGAAAGGCTTTATCCACATTACACACTAGTTGATGTTTTTTGGTGGATCTAATTGAACACATTTAATTTATTGCTTATGACTTTTTTCCTACCATGTCCCCTCGGACATAAGCGTATCCTTCAGTTACCCTTTGCATTCCAGAACGTCGGCATCCTTTTCAGAAATTCCCGTGGCAGTAGTGGGCATCGTCCCTAGTAGGTCCCCAAGGTTTTACAAACATTTCTTTGCGGCGCGCGTGGTATAGTTCGCGCTGTCGACGACCGCTGGTCGGTCATTTCCGGACAGCCGGACGACGAACTACCTATTGCTCGTCTACAACCTAGCCTAGGTTATTAAGGTTTATAAATAAAGCTGTACCTGACATTCACACTGCGCAATAAGAGCGTCCCTAGACACAGCGGCGACCATGTCGGGACAGATGGGTGCGTCCAGTTCGAACCGCCCAGCACCTGAAGACTTGTAACCCATCGCCTGGAGAAGGGTCTCGGCACCCACCATGTTGGCTTCCACTTCGTGTTTGAAGTAGCCGCAGTATAACTGGAAGTATTAGGGGGATTAGGAGACTCTGTCTATCATACAAGCTTAAAAATATGATCTCCGGGATTACTATAAAAAAAAGATGCGAAATAACCCATGGGATGTAGAATCGGCTGTCGTTAAAAAAATTTGTGGGCCGTACAAATATATTTTCCTTCTTCTTCATAGCTTGTAGATGGCAAAACTTGTTTCCTTTTTTTTTTCAATTTGTATTCCTTGCCTGACCGATTATTCGACCACGGCAATGCCGTCCACTGACACTGTCATTAGGTTCAAACGTGAACAGGGCACCTGATGTAGGATAGAAGGTGGGACACGGTCTGCTGAAAGACACCGAACAAACACTGAAGATCAGAACCGTCCTAGAACCCTAATCTGTGGAGATTGTCTTTGCAGCGCCAAACCTGGATACGGAGTTTTCCAGGTTGGCCATGGCAACAGACGCCTTCTTTTTCTTTTCGTGACTTTTTCTGACTAGTATTTGGCAGCCTGTACAGCTCTATTATTGGCCTCATTCAGATCCTGAAAAGTGTAGGTGGTTGTGCAAGATAGGCAGCATAACAGGTGCATTTATTCCTGGTGCCAACTTTGTTTCTAGAACTAAAACCAGTCAGTCCTACTCACCCGGATGACTTTATACTCTTTCCTCCAGGGCTGGGCCAGCAAGTTGGCCGCATACCTGGCCAGTGCTGCCCAGCCCAGCCCAGCTCGATACGCACTGAACTCTGTCAACTCGTTGATCGTCTTTTGGAAAACCTTGCCTGTCTCCGCCAGCCCGAACTTGCACTCGTGAGGCACTAATGATAGGTATTCTATTATGTAGTCTGAAACAAGACAAAGAAAAGCTTTTAAATTATGAATTTCAACAGTCATAAATATAAGAAAAACTAGATCCAGTGCGGATTGGTGGGCTAGGACATTTCGGTTTCCTCACGATATTTTTCTTCACCGTTTTGCGAGCAGTGGTGCAAATTACCTAAATTACACAAAGTAATGCCCCTGGCTCGGTTTAAACCCGCATCCTACAACTCGTAACTCGAAGCTGTTACCACCGAACCACCACTGGACTCTTCCGGACTGAACCCACGTGATGGATGACAACCCATTCCTTGTCCTAAAAAGGAGGCCTGAGTCCAGGAACATTATAAAGCTGATTATGCTATACAAATAACCGACCTGCCAGAATTGGTGTACATCTATTGGAATTGATGCACGTTTGACAATTTTTCAAATTAATTCTTTCATGTCTGAAGCAAGAATTCTTCCTTGGACTAATCAAAACAATAATCCTCAGTTCAGCGCTATATCTACTTGGCTTATACCATCAGCTTCCTGGTCTTTACCCGTGTTACTTGGGCTCAGCGCAACACGTTTCTTCTTCCATTCTGTCCTGTCCACGTTCACGCTATCACTGACTCTCTTTTCTTTCACACTTATCTTCACACAATGTATCCATCTTTTCTTTGGTGTCCTTCTCCATCCATCCACATGTAAGCTCATAACTCTATTCGTAATATGCTTTTCATCATCCCTCCTCCATAAGACCATACTAACACAAAAGATTTAACTTTAAAGTCACTGGCGCCGTTTCCAAACTTCCTCTAATACACTTGGCTAATAAATCATGCCATAATGACAATGGCACAGCAAGAGTGGGTCAAAATTAACAATGCATAATAGCAGCTCGCTATGCTCTATTAGCTAATAATTCGCTCACAACCGCTTTTGTCACTAGAAATACAGTGGATAAACCCGAGGACCCAGTAGGGCCGATGCCTGTTAGGGCTGCGAGAAATTTTAAAAAGACTGATTGTGGCCCTAAAACGCATAGAGGTGCCCCTTGCGTTCTAAGGCCACCGGAGAAAGGACACATGTGAGTTTTAATAACTATTTACCTGCTGCGGTCTTCGCGTCTAATTATAATTTGGGTGTCTTCAAAGCTATAATGAATGGGCCCTTAATAAACTAGTGCGCCTCACCAACAACAATTGCAGCACTGCTTACTATCAAGTGGGATCGCAGTCAATACTAGTTTATACTTAATATTTAAAATAAATAATTAAAAACTTAATATTTTTTATTTTTATTTTATTGTTGTTTGCCCTGTTAACACAGTCACACAAAAATGATTTTCTTTTATCTGTACTAGCTGTCACCCGCGGTTTCACCCGTGTTTTGAGTTACTGCTATGTTCGTATTGTGTGATGGTAAATCCTTCTTCGAAAAGTGGGCTATCCAACACTAAACTATTTCAATTCAAACCTGTAGTTCCTGAGATTAGCGCATTCAACACACTAACAACGCAGGACCGTATTACTAACATCATAAACCACTTTTGTTCTGACTTTTTACAGAACATAATTCTTTTACCAAAAACCAACCTTCAAGATTTCGTTGTTCTATCTAACATATTTCAACTCTGTATTTTGCTATACCTACCTACGTCTGTTGACACGACGCAAGCGCATCGAGCACCCCTGCCACCCGATCTCTGCTCTCCTTCGCTATGGTCCTATCACTTGCTTCGCATAGACTTCATTATATTTAGAACGTTCAATTCAAATATTTTAATTTTTGTATGAAAATCTGATGAACCAAAATATGATACATTTTTAAAAGTCATAGAACAAAAGTTGTTGTTTATGACGTTAGTAACATAGCCCTGAGGGGTTGCCAGTGTTTTACAAATAACCCTGTATAAACCATTTACAGACAATTTTGAACTGTCAAGTAGTCTGTAATCTAGATGGAGGAGATGATTGCAGAAGAACGTGCAAGAAAGTCCATGGATTCTCTTTTTAATAATGCTTTCTACTATGAAAATGTAAATAAACAAATTTCATGTCGTACGACTACTTCATGTCGTGGTAAAAATAATAAGTGACAAAATACATTAAAAAAATAAGCGTCACAAAAAACTAAGAAACAAAACCAGAGGGAATGGAAATTAATGATAGTATTTGCAATTCAATTTCAGTTGCTTTTACACCGTAGTCGAATATATTAGATTCGGCCCTTATTGGTTTGATTGATAGATAATAATTATTTCAAAAGTTGCGGCCAAGCCAATAATGGGTTAAATCGATTTATAAAAACAATTATGATAGATCAATCTCACCCAGTAATGGGCCGGATCTATTCAAAAATACTGCTTTTCCAAGATATGGCCATGTGGCCCATGTTGCACAAACAGGTACGGTGTGACAGTTATGTGTAACTCGTTGCAACGAAACCATAGCGAGATCTAATTTGATCCTAACGCCATCTATCGAGCTATGAGACAACTCTGCTATCAAAAAATGTATTTGTGAAACATTTTTTTTTTGCATAAACCATGTTCATTACTTTTTAGGATGTCGAAATACTCCTGACAATCACAATAATAGTATAAAGTCGAAAGTTTGTGTGTTTGTATGATTGTCTTCTTCACGCTCGAAATCTTGGCTATATCATTACCTTAATCAACCTTGATAATGTTCCCTCTGCTGGGACTCAGAATAAGCCGTTATCTACCACGCGAGCCATCACTTTTTTTATGGTGGGAAATCGTCCAATGACATCTCCCGCCCTTGGGATCGAGAGCCCTCTCGATCCCAAGGGCGGGAGATGTGAGTGTCAGACTTTTCCTGAAAAACCCACTCCTATACCTTCTTTGCCTTTGTTCCAGGGCGCTGAGGTTCTCTTTCGCACAAACTCGGCCACCACTAGGTTCTCAATTAGTCAGAATCTTTTTTTTACCTTCAAGCTTCTTCTTCTGTTCCAACTTCTCGGGGCTGTCGTCGGTCTCAAGGTAGCTGTAGTGCGCGTCTTCGATGCGGCGCCACAGGGCGGGCAGCCGCTCGCGCAGCACCGCGTCACCCATACCCGCGGAGCACGTCATCACCATCACAGAGGTACCGGTCAGGGGTCAACTGGAAAATAAACAGAGGAAGCTTATCAATTACATGTTAAAATCTTTTGACTCCGTATAAAGAAACATAGGGCCTTCAAATTAGCCGCATAGTGCGGCGACTACTGCGCTACACCCGCGCTGCCGTCACGCTGCACGCTACTTTATTATTTATATGGAATAACAAAGCAGCGCGGCCGCAGCGCTGCAGCCGCGCTGCCGTCGCGCGGTACTTTGCGGCTAATTTGAAGGCGCCCTTAATATGAGTATTTTTTTTCTTTTTTTTTTTCTTTGATATTTTTATATTTTATCGCAATATTAAATATCTTCACAAATAGAAAGAGCGGCGTGTCTACATCTCTCATTCAACTCTCCTGTCGCAGGTCTGCTGGAAGAAATTTCATTTGAAGTAAGCAGTACCTTTGTACTCTTTTATCTGTATTTGTCCATTTTATTTTTAAGTGTTTGTGTGTGTACATAAATGAATAAATAAGAAAGAGCGATAACCGAATTAAGTTTATGAATGTATATAACGCACCCACGCGAAGCCAGGGTGGATCGAGCGGAGATCGAGAAGAGCCTAATAGGTAATTTGACTGTACCCCTCAAGAAAATACACTGAAGTACTTCTCTCCCTTACCCTAACCTTTGGATATGAATTATGTGAGAGTAGAGGTGGGCCAGTAGTAACGGCCCCGATATACGAGTTATAGGTCGCGCAATCAAACTCCTGTTTAGGCATTACTTTGTGAAATTTATTTCATCACTCCTGCTCTCAAAACGGTGAAGGAAAATATCGTCAGGAAACCACCATGCACTGAGCATTCTCTCTCTTAGGCGCAGCGCAAACGGAGAAATTTTTTGCTCTAGTTAGGCGATTATCACACTGCCACGCACCCCGCAACGTAGTACGTGAATGCGTGTCTTAACGTTGCATGGAACGTTTGTATAGAAAACACGCACAGTCCAACACACTGAAACTGCATCCACGCGCGTTCATGCAGATCACGCATCTACATGCGGAGAAACACGCACTCACACGCGTGGGTGCGGGGCGACACGCACAGTATGCCACACTGAGTCTCGTAGTACCGTGCGTGATTTTGTATGAAATGAGTGCGTGCCTGCGTGTGAGTGCGTAAAAAACCCGCACGATGATGCAGATCTGCACTCCCGCATGTACGTGCGTAGGAGCTAGTAGTTTACACGCGCTTTTACGCGCTGCGTGGAGCGTGGCAGTGTGATAACCGCCTTACCGACACCGAACACTTTTTGATCGTCATGAGTATGTGATAAGTTACTTTCCGCATGACGCAGGTACTCACCGGACATGGTTCGTTCGGGAGATTCCTGCACTCGATTCATGCGGAAGTGACGCCCGGGTGTCGCCACTGTGCGGAACGCCCGGAGGACACGGTGGAGCACACAGTCGAGGTGTGCCCTGCTTGGGCGGAGCATCGCCGTGCCCTCGTGGGGGCGATCGGCGGCGGAGACCTCTCGCGCCGGGCCTTGGTTGAGGCCATGGTCCGGAGCGAGGAGGAGTGGCAGGCGGTCGCCGACTTCTGCGAAGCAGTAGTGCTCGCAAAGGAGGAGGCCGAACGCATAAGGCAACGGCGTTATCGCCGCCGCCGTCGCCAGGATTCTGATCCCGATTTCCGGCCAACGTAGACGCGGGCTTGCGGACAGTGAGCAATGGGTAGCTCGCTGTCCGGCCGTCCGGTAACTGTCCGGACCAAGCCCAAGTCGTCGACAGCGCGCACTGTTCCCGCGCGCCTCAAGGAGTTGTCAGCAACAGCAGGGACTCAGCCGGGTCGAAGCCTACTGGGGCCAGGGTTATCCGAAAGGGCGCTCGAGCCCCGGTATGGAGGCTAGAAGGAACGGGGTGGGTCTTTTAGTCAGTAAGAGTCTGACACTATCTCCCGCTCCGCCCAAGGGCGGGGGATGTCAATGCATGAAGTATGTGATAAGTGGAAACAACTGGACCCAAAAAATTTTACGTATGCGCAAGGAGTGGATGATTTCATACTGGTTCTATAGAAATCAAATATTTATCGGTAGCTTGTATCTGACACACGTTTGCACCCTGCCCACGGAGCAAGTACAAAGGCCCTGCCTAAAAGAGAATGCTGAGTCCGAGTAAGTGGGAACATAAAAATTGAATGTAGGACAATTTCTTTAATTAGCCACGTAGATTTCAGTAGATCCTATCCCGACCACAGCTATCGGATGATTCATGCGACAAGCATGAATCAGTGACTGAGTAGTTCGACCCTTCTTACAAACGTAAACAACGTGTTCGCATGGCATATTTCCAACTTCTTCGTATTGTGTGTAAACTTGTTAGTTAAACCCTCACTGCTATAAAAAAAGCTGATGGCAGGCTAAGTATAGAGATGATTAAGTTTCAGTAATCGACCACCACATCTGAACCCAAGGTCCTAGCTACAGCAACCAAAATCACCAAGCCATAACGTAGGGTTAGGAAACTGGCCTGCGAGATTGTTCGAAAGAGTTACCATAGCCCTGAAACGCATAGGACAACTGAAGGAACAGATGGGTTTTAGTCAGCATAAGTGTGACACTCCCTCTCGTTCTCCCAAAACAGAAAAAGTTATTTGATGATTTCCCACCCTAAAAATAGGAAACTGAAGAGGCAGTGGAAAGGTAATTTTGTTCGGAGGACCAGCGACCATTAGACAAAAATTATTATCTACTGTAATACTAACTAGATACATTATGCAGGGCACATTGCTCGTAAAACAGATGGTCGATGGGGCCGAAAGATTCTTGATTCCACGTACCGGAAGACGCAGTGTTGGAAGCCCCCTCAAGATGGACCTATGACTGGGGTGAGGGTCGCGGGAATCCGATGGATGCGAGATACACAGAACCGGTCGTTATGGCGACACTTGGGAGAGGACTATGTCCAACAATGGACGTCTTTCGACTGAAACGATGATGACTAACTAGGAAACGAGAAGTGGGCAGTAAGTCGGTATTGCCTAGATAAACTGCCCAATCTTTTGAAGATAATTTTGCTAGATAGTTATCAAAAGTGAAATTGTAACTGTTACTTTGCTACCGGGATATTCGTCTCAGTTTTCTCTTTTTTCGCTTGCCAAAATCTCTCAGACTTGGCACACAGCACAATAACGAATTCACAATAGATAATGAAAGATGTTGAAAGGTGAGTAAATCATTCAAAACTAATGAGTGGTTTAGAGTTTAACCTACATCTCTTTCAGTTAGTGCAATCCAGTTAAATATAGCCTCGGAAATAGGGTACTGGTACCTCGCATTTAGATAGGTCATGCGATCAGATAATATTTCTAAAGCCGGGTACAGACTGACGTAAAGAAACATACAAGTAGCATTTTATAAGGCGCTGCAGAAACGGAGACACTTTTTGCTCACACCGACACCGTACACTTTTTGATCGTCATAGACACATACGTATGTGTTAGGTGGAAGCAACTGGACACAAATAGTAGTTTATGTGAGTAGGGGTTAAAGCAGTGTCTTTAAGTCGCGGGCGACATGTTGAATTCCGAACGAAACGAAGGTTGCTGATTTTAATCCTGAACGAAAGTGAGGGATTTATAAAATTAACTCCCGAGCACTGCGAGGGAGTTAATAAAGAAACCTGAGTGAAGTGAGGAATTCAAGCCGCCCAAGACAAAGACAGCTTTATCCCCGTGTTGCATACTCTACTTTTTACACCATCTGTGAGATAATTAAAAAAATTTGGTCGACCAAATCATATATTAGAGAAATAGAAGTATTATATGTACAAGTTCCACAGTCACATTATGGGAATTCTGTTACATTACATGATACATTGCAACAATGTGATGGCAAATTCTTTAATTGCATGTTACGTTACAGCAATCTGTACCCGGCTTTACATTGAAGGTTTGTTGGTTCTTTTCTCTATTTTTTGTCATTACTTGTGATTATATTTTCTCCCGGTTTCATTCATACAATCCGATAGGAATTGAACTTGTGACTGTACATTGAAAACACTAGGAAGCTAGAATGGTGTGACCTGTTATTGATTTTATTTCTGGTAAGAGTTCTCTCTGCTGAAAGTTTCAGAGCTGGTGTTACCCAGCAGGTTGTCGTCTTGTGGTGATTAAGAGAGGCTGTCGAGCCATTTAAGATTATGGGATTCAAAATTCGACAGTTACTGCAATACGTCATCTGGTCGACTTACAGTAACTGTTCGTGATCTAATACTCCTTCTTTTGGTTATGAGACCAAAAGAAGGAAATAATAGATCACTGGCCCATGCCAGCACGTGGCATCTAATGACATCTCCCACAGAAGACGCGTCCCAGAGGAGAGGCGTACAAAAACGCTAATTGGTAATCCAGATTTGGTTAAGACCAATCTACAGAGCAGAACACAGACGTAGGTTAGCCAGCCTTTCGGTATTTTATAGGATGCATTTAGGAGAGTGTGCGCGGGAATTACATGACTTGATTCCGCCATCACCTTTCTACCACTGGACAACCCGACGCACGGCAAGTGGCCACTCTTATTCTTGACACTTCCACATTCCGGACCAAGCGTTTCGTCTCGTCGTTTATAACGCGTGCATCGAAAGCCTAGAAGTATAATTTGCCTGCTGCGGTCTTCTTGTCCAATTATAATTTTGGTGTATTCAGTGCACTAGGCTCTTAATAAACTAGTGCACTTCACCATAAGTGGACTAGTTACTAAAAACTATGTAAAGACTAGCCCCTGCCTGAACAATGTTATTAATATTCTTGATCATATTATGAGTTCAAGAGTTCAAGAGCTCAAGAAGTCCATAGAGGAATAAAAATGTAAGGAAATATCTCATCTTCGCAATTCACCTACTTACGATTGAACACTAAGTACATATATTAATACGTATATTCTGTTGGAAAAAGTAAGTCTTGAATACTGCCTGTATTCAAAACTTGCTTAGGAAATCGAGATAGTAAACTCGCGTCATAATATAATATTCCAGTACCATTTGGTATTATGTTGACGTCAAAAACACAGTCATTACATTGCAGCGGTACTATTATTTAATAGTGTGTACTATTATTTACTGTTGATAAACAATTAAACCACGCACACCCCACGTTATCAGGACAACAGAATCGACTGGTAGTCGTATCCATGACAACTTGTATTGTTATCAAACAAAGAACGCATCGCACGCAATTTTAATGCAACGAGAATACTTAAACTGTTTGCCTGGCTGTATACTTCAGCACGGCATGATATGCATTGTAATTTTTACTATAACATACTATGTTTTATGGCAATAGAGTTTAAAATCCAATAGCGTGTGCTAAGGTCTGGTTTTCAGGGTCAAGGCACACTGCGACAGAATATCTCGCGCCATTGTAACATATGTTTCATTTTTCCTATTTCTACTGCATTGATCACATTCTGATCCACTGGACTTAGAGGCAGACTAGTGACAATTCGACACCTATAATATGGCCATTTTTTGATAAAAAATAAAACTGCGGGTAATGTTAATTTCAATGAAAAATGATCATCGTACTGTTGTCGCAATATCGCGACGCATCTGTTTGTGGGGACCTTGAGAATGTCCTAAAAGGTAAAATAATATGCGTAACCTTCACAACTGCCAAACTGCGTCGTTTTATAACATAATGCTTGTTAATTAGGTAACTAAAGCACACAGGTTTTTATGAATAGATCGCCTCTAAAATTAGTCATTTACATAATATCCGATTCTTATAGAAAATAACGGGTTAAAATTTTACGAATGTACAGTATTTACAATATTATCCGATGACAAATACACACATTTGCAAATCCTTTGTCTCGAAAAAAGGTACATTACCGTGCCGTGCTCTGGTAGATACAATACAAAATTACAAAGCATAATAAGAGGGGGTAGGCAGTCAATCAGGCATTGAAGTGCGGATCGCACAATTCATGACTGAGTCATGCAAGCATTGTTCAGGATATAAAATCGATGGTTCATTCATTCGTGACAATACATGAATTATATTGTTGGATGGGCCGTTACATGCGTTTCATGTCAGTATAGTATTACTAAAAGATAATATTACATTTGTCATCGTTTGAACTTTGAACAGATGTTTGTTGACGACTGTTTAGTGCATATGGGGTCAAAGTTAAGAGATACGTACATTATCAATTCATTGATAAAATCTACTATTATCATGCTTAGTCATGCTAAAATCAGTTTTCAGTCAACCTGGTTTTCATTCGACTACAGCTGTTTGATTGGTACTGTTTTTGAATTTATGCATTTATAGCTCGGAGGAAATACCTATACCAGACAGTATACTGAGGCAGTGTAGCATATTTTCAACATGTTTTCACAACAGGTAACCATCAGAGCCAAATACAAGAAAAAAAACAAACCATAAAGCAATATTAGACACCGAGTGGTTACAGCGGCGCCACAACGGTCTCACTTTCCGTCTGACGCAGGACCTCCTTGGACACAGCTGTTCCGGGAGGTTTCTGTTTCAGATTCAGCGGAAAAAAAAACGCACCAATGTGCGGATCGCCCAGAGTACACGGTGGAGCAATCGCTAGAGGTCTACCCCGCTTTAACGAATCACTACCGTGATCTCACGGAACTGATCAGCAGCGGCGACCTCTCGCGTCCGGCCCTGGTTCAGGTCATGATACAAGGAGGTGGTACAAAACTTAAGGGAGTAAACATCCACACGCTCCAGCCGCTGCAGTAGACGCACCGGGTATTGGGTCTCGCAGATGATTCCCGATTGCCGTAGGCGCGGATTTAGTCGGTTCGCCGTTCGATAAGAACCGAACCAAACCCGTGTCAACAGCGTGTTGTGTTCCACGCACACATCAAAGAGCTGTCATCAAAATTGACAAGGTCGCCCAGGCAGGCGTCACTAAACCTGCCAGGGTTGCGGAATTGTTCCGAAGAGTTACTGCTGCTCTGGAATGCGAAAGTGCAACTACTTCCTGTAATTGCACTTTCGCCTGTCTTAACTGGATTAGTTTTACACAAATTTATAAATTGATTTCCATAGAAGCCTACATAATATTCACAAGATACTGTGTTTCCAAAATATCTAATGAAAAATGTGTAATAACGTCATAATCGCGTAAGAGCGGTTGTATGACAAACTGAAAATGTATATTGAGGTGCATCCCCTTAAGTAAGGATCATAGCAAATGGTGTTTCAAAGTTTCTGCCTACGCCTCATGGAAAAAGGCGTGAAATTATGAAGATAGGTATGTGTCACAAATGAACAATAATGATTACAACAAACAGTGCTATTGTACAAATATTTTGATACAATTATTATAAACAATCTGCCCCTTCAGGCATATGGAATCATTATGTAAGGCTACCTATTAAAGATATATTATATACCAAACATATAATTGTAATGCTGTCTTGGAATTAACAGCTGTTACAATACAACATTTGTTATTCAGCCTCATACAAAGAGATAGGAAAACGGCCAATGACTGCTATTGCTAATACTAAAATGAAACCATATACCTGTATAGCTAAAAACTAGTCACTCTCTGTTTACTTAACAAAAATCTAATATTATTTTTTATTTTGAATCCATAAATTGTTATCAGTCAATGAGCTGATAATGGCTCCGCCTTGATAACAAATGAAGAAGTCAATTTGTTAGGAACATATAATTGTATGATTAGATAGGACAGAGATAAGTTTATCATGTGTGTGATGTGACTCATGCGTTGTTACTTCTGTATCGTATTTGTACTATGATTACTGAGAAGGTAATATTGATTCAACTGAAAAATAAATACTTTTGTTTTAGGATTTTAATTCATTAAACCCCAAGTGAACGCTCGCACATCTATTGTCTATTGTGTCTCAAATTGACAGTTTCTGAAAGGTTTAATAAAATTATTATTAGAATGCTGGCTCCCTTATCCGAATTTGTTTTGGGGTTGGTGTAACATATATTTTATTTTCTTTTTTATAATTTAAATATCATTCTACAATAGTCCATCCATCATTTCTTTAGTTCATCATAATAAAATAACAGAAACATACCTACATTGTTTATTTTTAGCATAATTTGTATACTTATGTGTCAATGTTATCATTATTTAGATTTGTATTTTTTTTTATAATTCAATTTCAATATTACAAATATTGTTGAAATTGAAAAACACAAAACATTGGTTCCATGCCCCTTTGTCAGCTGTGTTTCATAAAAAGAACTTTTGAGCCTAATGTAAACAATAAATAAAAACATAGTACCATTTAGTATTGCTTGTTTAGCAATAAATTATTTAGTTCACAATGGTTAATGCAATATGTTATAGCAAAATAAAAACAAAAAGCGGAAGACTGTAGAGTCTGGACTGGATTCCTATTTGATTTTATATTAATTTGATGATCGATTCCAGGACATAATTTAAATAGTTACAGCTTGACACAGCTAATGAAGAAACCAATTAGAGGCGATACAAAGTGTGTAAATTAGAGAAGATACGAGCAGAAATTATTGGACTAAAAGAATCCAAGAAAGCGACGTCGCAAAAAATATGCTAATGATCTTACTCCCACGCGATACACCAATGTGCGATTCATATGAGATTTAACCTAATTCTACAGCTGTTATCTATAATGTATACTAGGGTCTAACGAACTTACCGTACAGGAAGAACATTCTTTTCCTGGATGTCAAAATTTATTCCAATGCACCGAAACTAGAGCGGACAAAAATAGTTCACCCAAAATAAAAGCGACCGCTGGGAATTGATTTCCAACTATCACAAACAAATATTATACACATTTCATAATCACAGCTTCGATCAATTTGCAATAAAGGCTAAAAATCTCCAGTAAATATCAACGAAATAAAAAAATAGTAGAACAAAATTTTAGGATTTTGTTTTGACGTTTATTACTACCTCGCACAGATTATCAATTTAACACAATTTTGACGTAAAAAAAATGACATTTCGTTCTTCACGTGTCTATGCTTGCTTGTAGTCACCATAGACGTTTTTAGCCGTAATGTTGGCAAGACGGAAAAACGGAGTTGCAATATTTTTAGCAATGAAATTAGAATCATATAGAATCTGTTTGATCTGTATATAGACAATTGCCCAATTGCCTTTTCATTTTGTTTTTTCTTTCTTTTGGAAACTGTAAAAACTATTTTTGAATAAAGTATAGGACGCTGGGCTCCATTTTGATTGTCCTGCAATTCTTTTAAATACCGAAAACGCCACGCCACTATATCGTACCTCTCCATTAACAATTTCCTTTTAGACCTGCTTTTTTAGTCAAAGTTAAAATGTTTTATTTCACATAGGCCTGCATGGGCACTTATAAAACGTCAGAAGGTAGTGCACGGTTCCAAATTGGTCGTTTCCTATGAAGAAGAACCGTCATATAAAATCCCATTCCTCCCATAATCTCCAAAAAGTGTTCCACCACCGTTAAAATCGATTTCGTTTCGCATTTCGTGCAACAATTTTGGTAGAGCAGACAATGTTTTCCTTTTTTTCCTTCCTTTTTTCTGTAGATAGACAAGGGAGCCAACATTACGGCAAAGGACTTCTTGCGTGAAACGCATTAAATATTTCATTGAATTATACACCGCTAAATTTTGATTGTTTTAATCCCGTGGAGGGACGATCCGGTACATGAAACATTATCGATTTTAGATAAAATTAAAAAATAAAGTACTTACCTTTTTTTTTAAACTCGTGCCTATTAATTTACGCATGAACGAAATTAATTTCTTTAAGAAAACGTCAGCTGAGCTAGTCCAATGACCTGTAGGTAGTTTGTACGCAACGCCGACTACTACCTACAGGTCATTGGACTCTCAGCTTTGTCATTTTGTATTATATTTATGTACGTATGTGTTTTTTTGTGTATGTAGGTTTTAGTGTAAATAGTTTATTTAGTATTTAAGTTATTTTTATGTACTTTTAATTAAATAATTATAATTACTTGCTATGGCAATCGGCATTCGGCAATCGTACATCACCCTAACTAAACAAAGAAATACAGTAGGATCAGGATAGCATGAAAAAAAACTTTTTACAAAAAAAAAATATCCGACTTCACTAAAAAAATACACTAAAATCACATGACTAAAATGGTCAAAATAACTTTAATTTCGGAAGTCGGTGTTTCTCGCTATTGTTTGTTTCTTATATAACACCGACTTCCGAAATTTTTATTTTGACCATTTTAGTGTATTTTTTTTTTTAGTGAAGTCGGTTATTTTTTTTTTGTAAAAAGTTTTTTATTTCACACTTTTTAGTTGCGATACACTTGTAGTCAGAGTACCTTTTTCTCATGAAAATTTCAATCAACCCAAGCCCTGGTAGTATATTATAATGTTTTACTAGCTTTTGCCCGCGCGGCTTCGCTCCCGCTCTTCCCTACTATACCCTACTCTACCCTACCCTACTCTACTCTACCCTACTCTACCTTACTCTACCCTACCCTACTCTACCCTCCTCTACCTTACTCTACCCTACACTACACTACTCTACCCTATACTACCCTAATTTTCATTTTTTTTTTCCATAAGAACCTTCTCCTCATAATAACGAACACAACAAAAAAAAATTAGCGAAATCGGTCCAGGCGTTGTTGAGTTATGCGCTTACCAACACATTTTGCGATTCATTTTTATATTATAGATTATGAAGTTCCCGTGTTCACCTTCCACCTTCATCAGATCAGTTCGATAGTACCTTATAGCCAAAGTGCATCTTGTGACAAATATAATAAGCCTAAACACGGCTAAGATACATTGAATAATTACGGAGTTCCGGTGCCTAACTTCCGACTCCATCATCATCATCATCAGATCAGTTCGATAGTACCTTATAGCCAAAGTGCATCTCGTGACAATTCTAATAAGCCCAAACAAGGCTAGAATTCATTGATTAATTACGGAGTTCCGGTGCCTATCTTCCGGCTCCATCATCATCATCAGATCTGTTTGATAGTACCTACCTTATAGCCAAAGTGTAGCTCATGATAATTCTAATAAGCCCAAACACGGCTAGGATACAATGATTAATTACGGAGTTCCAGTGCTTATCTTCCGGCTCCATCATCATCATCATCATTAGATCACTTCGATGATACCATTTTCAACATAACTATTCAGAACAATTTGTATTGTCATAGCCGCCATTGTGATATCTGTTTGAATATGAAGTTCCGTTGGCCATTTCTGGTCTTCTTCACTAGTTCCACTTCATCAAATGTCCTTTTTTGACTGTAAATGCATAAGCCCTCAATGATAATACCAAAATAACTATATGGTTGCCTATAACATTTGAGGAGTTCCCTCGATTCCTCATGGATTCCATCATCAGAACTGGATTTTGAAAAAAATGGGACCAATCTGGAAGCATATCAAGTGAGGGGAAAAAAAAATTTGCAAATCGGTCCATAAACGACGGAGTTCTGAGGTAACAAACATCCCGGGTGTCGCCACTGTGCGGAACGCCCGGAGGACACGGTGGAGCACACAATCGCGGTGTGCCTTGCTTGGGAGGAGCATCGCCGTGCCCCCATGGGGGTGATCGGCGGCGGAGACCTCTCGCGCCGGGCCTTGGTCGAGGCCATGGTCCGGAGCGAGGAGGAGTGGCAGGCGGTCGCCGACTTTTGCGAAGCAGTAATGCTCGCTAAGGAGGAGGCCGACCGCATCAGGCAACGGCGCTCTCGCCGCCGCCGGGATTCCGATCCCGATTTCCAGCCACCGTAGGCGCGGGCTTGCGGACAGTGAGCAATGGGTAGCTCGCTGTCCGGCCATCCGGTAACTGTCCGGACCAAGCCCAAGTCGTCGACGGCGCGCGCTGTTCCCGCGCGCCTCAAGGAGTTGTCAGCAACAGCAGGGGCCCAGCCGGGTCGAAGCCTATAGTCTGTCTAATAAGTTAAACGACTTGGGTAATTATTAGGATTTAATGAAATCTGATGTAGTCAACACGGGTTCAATAATCAAGGTTGATTAAGAGATAGAGATCATTGATGATTACTAACAGAAGAACCTTATAAAAAGTACCGAATATAAGTATTTTTTAAATGATTAAATATTAGACAAAATTCCCATGTCGGTTGACTTATTAGACAGACTATACTGGGGCCAGGGTTATCCGAAAGGGCGCTCGAGCCCCGGTATAAAGGCTTGAAGGAACGGGATGGGTTTTTTAGTCAGTAAGAGTCTGACACTATCTCCCGCTCCGCCCAAGAGTTGTCATAGGATGACTTTTCCCATTGAAAAAAAAAAGGTAATAAACATAAAAAATAAAAATAAAAAATATAAAACAAAAAATATAAAAAAATACAACCGAAGTGAGAACCACCTCCTTTTTTTGGAAGTCGGTTAAAAATATAATTTTGTCGTAAAGCCTTTGGTGCACCGAAGGCGCAATATTTGACGCCGTTTCATACAAACGGATGTCCTATTTTGTGATACAGCTTTGCTTGTGGTTAGGTCAATGTTTTGCAGTTTGCCGTATCGCAGACAATGAACCTTATTATTAACCGTGGGGCCTTGGGCCGTAGCTTTTTCTTTTGACATGACTTGTCAGTGTTACTGATGCAAAAAGGGACGCAAACGATTTTCAATAATGGTTATATATGTTTTATTCTCTGATCCTTCACGACAAGAAGAAATAGAAACCTTTTACACGGTTCGTAAATTGTAATCCTTGTGAATACCTACTTCTACTGCTTCCAATTATTGTGACTTTAAACATAGACTTTAAAATAATAAATTCATACAAGTAAAGCTGTCAGAAACAATCAAAGAGATTTAAAGAGATACAATATATCAATGATTTCGAAAGGAAGGATGCGCCCATCAGAACATTTCTTAAAAACCTTCTTATTACAAGCAAAAATAGCGACATCTGTGATAACTCATAGGAACTACGTGACAGCCGCACTGCATAGGTGTTCGACGTAACCTTGTTCGCGCGTATGCATTTTTTCGCATATTGGCAGTCAGTATAATTAAATCAATTGCATGCCGTTATAGGTAGGTACATACATAACGATTTCCTTTTTGCGATGATATTTTACAGGTCACTATGAAAATATAATTAAAACAAATTAAATGAGTCTCAATCAGCTTTATTTGAAATTTAAATAAATATATATATATAGATAAATAGATAGATAAATAGGATTAAATATATAGATAAATAGGAATGCGTGAGGCCAACACCTTAATCTCAAATCGTGGTATTGCCGATCCTTTTAACCTCCGGAGTCCAGCTTTTGAAATTTCAATATCATTGTCACAAAAATGAGCAGAGCATACTCTTGTATTTTTATGAGGCTTGAAATAAGGCTCCTTTCGTTGTTTCCTAATAATTCGACTCCAAATCTCTTTACGCGTTGAATCACTTGGAAATCTGTAAAAAAAAAAATTGAGTCGTAATTCGTCATCGCGAATTTGTCCATACATCCATACTTTTACTTATATTATAAATACGAAAATAACTGTCTACCGCGCTTTCATGGCTAAACTACTGAACTGATTTCGATGAAATGTGGTACGGACTAAGCTTGAGCCCCAAGAAAGGATATAGGTAAGCAATTTTTAATCCACTTGCAACCGCGATAACCGAAATTCACGCGGAAGTAGTCGCGGGCGAAAGCTAGTAGTTTAACGGTCATCTCAGTTAGCGTGAAGAAAATAAAACTACATTTTCAAAATAATTTAAGAATAAAATTTTCAGTTTCAATTAGGTAGGTATCGATTCTAAGCTTTTTTTTTTAATGTTTTTGTTTTACCCTTATTGAATATAAAACACATTAGATACCAAAATTCAAAATTACAAGCACTAAGTTTAACAATGAAATAAATAAAAATTACGTCCGTACAAGTTTACTTCGTGCACTCCGCGCGTTCAGTAGCGGCCACACAATGGCTGCCATTATGGAATGCGATAGTAAATTATTTATCGCTACAAAATGTGTTTATTTAATAACTTAATGATAAAAAAAATAATGTAATGTTACTTACCGATGATACGATATCCCATGTTCCTTTTTAACCTTTGTATAATAATTTTTGCAGCCTTTTACCACACAACTAGGCATTTTTATGACAAGCAAATATTCGTTCACTCCCGCACACGGACCACTGTCAACTGAGTCGCGTTGGCCCTAAACTGTAATTTTAGGGCCAGCGCGCTAGTGCCATTTAATCGCGCGATTGGCCTGGTCCTTACGCTAGTAATATATATGTCAATGCAATATATATTTAATGTCTTTGGAAACAATCGACCTAATCAATTTTTATGTAGCTTAGCACCTTAGCGAAGAAATTCTTTTATTTTGTACTTTCAAGAAAGATATTTTTTTACTGTAAATACTCTCTAACGTTTGATAGTTAATATCAGTTTGCACGTGTTATTGGCAAAATTGTGGTGTCTATTCCACAAAGGCCATTAATTAAGATTTGAAGTTGAAGTGATAGATATTACCATGGCAAAATACATAAGGGAGGGTGTGTTTCCACTGATACGGAGTTGGGCAGAGTGAAGAGGATCGCGAACGGACTGTGAATTGGCCAATTACAGTGCTTGAAATCTCTACTTCGCATCAGTGGAAACGAGTGTTAAAGTGAGCTGAGCAGACTTTCAAATAAAACAAATGAATACGTAGGCTCGAGTTAGAGAGAACGGAGTCTGGTACCGAGCACCAAGTGTAGGGTCCACTCCGCCCGCTCCGCTCCAATAGAAACACTTGCCACTTTTCATTGCCCTAGACTTGTTTTAACCCGAAAAAATTGTTTCCTTGGAATTATTCCACTCTGTTCTTGTGTATTCTTACTCTGTCTCTTACGTAGGCGTAGCTGCTGCTGACAAAAGCAAGTAAAATAATCTAATCTAATGTTCTAAAGAGGAGAGATTTGTATTATGTATTTGTTTGTCGTGAATAAACTCTACAATTACTGAACTATGACACATAGATACCTAAGGATATATTTAGTAAGTACTAGCTTTTGCCCGCGCGGCTTCGCTCCCGCTATTCCCTACTCCACCCTGCTATACCCTACTTTACCCTACCCTATCCTACTCTACCCTACCAAACTTCACATAAACCATCTACTAAATAGTCCGAACAAAGACTAAACATTTGGTTTGGATAGGTGAGCCCGTTCTTGAATTATAAAATTACAACGAAAAGTGGCATTGATTTTTATACTCGTGTTTATAGAAGATTTAGTAATAAATATTTTTTTTTACCAATTTCCTTTTATTTCTTCCCCAGGCTTGTCAAATGCATCGTAATTATTACAGGGGGTATGCTAATAGTAAACACCCGCTAAAGTTCTTCATAGAACCTGAATATAAATGGCAATGTCCGTCAGAGATGACTCAGTAAGTGCCCTTGAATAACGGACTTATCGGACCAGCGGTCGTATTATGACATCTTAAAACCATCATGTTTTCTGTGTGAAAAAAGGATAGTGCTATTCGTCCTGTATAGCTCCGTCTCTTTTTCACACCGAAAACATGATGGTTTTAAGAGGTCATAATATGGCCCCTGACCGATATGTCCGCTCTAAAAGACACATTATTCAAACTGACGCTCAAATTCATAGTTCATTGTATTATTTTACAGAGTGTACCTAAGTTACCCACCGTTCCATGTCAAGTATAAGCAACCTGTATCCTGGCCAGTAACTCTGGAACGCACTTCTGTAATGCCCACACTTCCTGACAGAACATTGGCTGGCCGCTACAATAAAGAGCCTTGTAAACGTTTTATCAGATAGACTGAAGAAAACTTATAGGATCTCATCTCGAAGATGATTTTCCATGCTCATTTAAAAATGATTTTATGTTGTTTTGATGAATAAAATTTTAAAACGTTTAATAAATTATTTGGTCTCTTGAAAAGCGCCGTTTTTAAAGTGGCAGAGCACAAATGGGTTGTTACAGTTACCGAACCGTGATGAGAAAAAATGATAAATACCGTATTCTGTACTCGAATCGAAATATTGGATGTTTCAAAACATTTACAACTAGGTACCTAGCTTTTGCGCGCGGCTTCACCCGCGGACTTAAAATGGATTAGGCGCACAATGCCACATTCGCAAAATGACATATTGACGCAAAATGACATTTCGCAATATGCCACACTAGCAAAATGCCACATTAGCAAAATGCCACATTCGCAAAATGACTTTTCTCAAAATGTCACATTAGCAAAATGACACATTCTAAAAAAATCGTAATTATCGCATAATGTGCGATTTACGTAAATTAAAATAAAAAAAATTGTTAAAATTACTTATTTATTTCTTGCAGTGGGCTTTTTTTCATAAAAACATACTAACGTCCTAATAAAAAAATACTGAGTTCGAAATGACATTTTGGCATTATGCGAAAGTGGCATTTTGCGAATATGGCATTTTGCGAAGATGGCATTTTGCTAATGTGGCGTTTTTGCGATATGGCATTTTGAGAATATGACATTTTGCGAATGTGGCATTTTGCGTCAATATGTCATTTTGCGAATGTGGCATTGTGCGCCTAATCCCTTAAAATAACCTAAGTATGTCACTTAGAATTAAAGCAGCTTTCTATTGGTGAAAAAGTTTCTAAAGTACTGGTCCGAGGCCAGTACATTCCTCACCGGACATGGCAAGTCCACACCGGACGTGGTAAGTTCTCACCGGACATGGCAAGTTCGGGAGGTTCCTGTACCGGATTCGAGCGGAAGTAACGCCCGGGTGTCGCCACTAAGCGGAACGCCCGGAGGACACGGTGGAGCATCGCCGTGCCCTCGTCGTGGGGGCGATCGGCGAGGCGGAGACCTCTCGCGCCAGGCCTTGGTTCAGGCCATGGTCCGGAGCGAGGAGGAGTGGCGGGCGGTCGCCTCCTTCTGCGAAGCAGTAATGCTAGCAAAGGAGAAGGCCAACCGCATCAGGCAACGGCGCTCTCGCCGCCGTAGGAATTCCGATCCCGATTTCCGGCCACCGTAGACGTGGGCTTGCGGACGGCGAGCTATGGGTAGCCCGCTGTCCGACCGTCCGGTAACTGTCCGGACTGAACCCAAGTCGTCGACGGCGTGCACTGTTCCCGCTACTTTAGTACTTATTCTCATCTATGGTTCCCGCACGCCTCAAAGAGTTGTCAGCAACAGCAGGGGCCCAGCTGGGTCGAAGCCTACCGCGGCCAGGGTTAGTTTCGAATGATAGCTTGAGCCCCGGGCCCCAAGTCTGCTATTACAATAGTCGCAGAATGGTCTATCATTGATTTCATAATTGTTGATTTTGAGTAAGTTTGGTAATCTACTAATATAATGGCGTCATTATGACTTTCCAATGATCAACCACTGACACTCCATTAAAAGAAGTGGGATAGAATGGTAATCTCGTACGTACAAATGAATGTCTTACGTATGCAGTAATCTGCAAAAATTTTGACAGTTCCTTTGATCATTGACCTACCATTATAACGTCATTGTGCAGTAAGTAATTGCTTTTAATAAGCTCGATATTGTCATTTTACCACAACTCTATTACGAGACCATTGACCGATCAATGATCAATCATTATGAATTAGCAGATTAGGAACTTTTAGCAAAATGACAATGGGATCGTGTTGGAATGACGAATTTATAAAAATAGCAGACTTGGGGCCCCGGTATGAAGGCTTGAAGGAACGGGGTGGCTGATACTATCTCCCGCTCCGCCCAAGAACGGGGGTTATCATTGATGATTTTCCCAACATAAAAAAGGCCTGTACTTTAAGAGATTACAAACAAAAAAACTACTTATAGCTCTTTATAATATTAGTGTAAATAATAAGTACATCCCGAGCGCATTAACATGGCACCTGGCTCGACAACAGTTGCCACATTGAATAGAATCAAAAAGATTTAAAGAGATATAGTCTGTCTAAAAAGTCAACCGACTTGGGAATTTTGTATAAATATTTAATTATTTAAAAAATACTTATATTCGATACTTTTTATAAGGTTCTTCTAGTAGTAAACAATGATCAATATCTTTTAATCAACTTTGATTGTTGAACCAGCGTTGACTACATCAGATTTCATTTTACTCTAATAATTACACAAGTCGGTTGACTTATTAGACAGACTCTATGTATTTAATGTCTTTGAATAGAATACTCGAAAATAGTTTGTATTGTCACATAATCACGTGACAATACAAACTATTCTTCTTTCTCTTAACTAGCATCGTAAATTCGTAAAAATAAAGTAGCATGTCATAAGAAGAAACTACTCAGCGCAAAATAAATGTTGATATTCTTCTTCTTCTTCCTGCCCTTATCCCATATTACTTGGGGTCGGCGCAACACGTTCAGGCCCCTCTTTACCACTGGGCACACTGGGCACGTGCCCAAGGCCCCGCGATGGATTGGGGCCCCTTAGTCTAGTCCCTACCACAGATCACTATAAGATGTAAGTACTTAATACGTACAAATGCGACAGCTATCATTTTCAATCCAAGTTCCTGAAATGGCCGCATGTCGCTGCCATCGCATTTCTTTTTTTTTATTCTTTTTAACCGACTTCTAATTATGGAGAAAAAAATTGAAGACACCTTTCCTAATGTAGAAATCGCACTGAGAATCTTTTTAAGCATGATGGTAACTAACTGAAGTGGGGAACGCTCTTTCTCCAAATTAAAACGAATAAAAAATGAATTAAGAAGTACATTGCTTCAAGAGAGATTAAACAGTTTGTCGCTAATGTCGATAGATTGTGTTTTTTTTTTGTGTATTTAGTGTGAATTACATTATATTTATTATCTATTCATTATAATAATATCTAATGTACGAGTAACTGTAAAGAAATAAAAATAAAGCTAAAACTTTGCACACCTACGTTCTTTGTTTATTCTAACAAAAGAGTGCTTTATTACTATGGTCATAGGGGCCCCATTATCCTAATGTGCCCAGGGCCTCTAATAGGTGAAAGACGGCCCTGAACACGTTTTCTTCTTCCATTCTGTCCTGTCACCCGTCAAACTATCACTAACTCCCTTTTCTTTCATATCACTTCTCACACAATCCATCCATCTTTTTTTCGGCCTTCCTCTCCCTCTCCATCCATCTACATGTATACTCAGAACTCTTTTAGTAATATGCGCTTCATCCCTCCGCTTCACATGACCATACCAAGACAACCGATTACCTTTCAACTTTTCAGTCACTGGCGCCACTTTCAAACTTCCTCTAATATACTCATTTCTCACTTTATCCATTCTCGTCACACCACACATCCATCTCAACATTCTCATCTCCGCTACATGCAATCTTTTTCCATCCTTCTTTTTCACAGCCCAACATTCTGATCCATACAGTATGACAGGTCTTATGACGGACTTGTAAATTTTACCCTTCAACTTGAGGGGCATGCGTGGGTCACAAGTTGTTCCCGTGACCTGTCGCCATTTCATCCATCCTGCGTTGATCCGACGTGTTACGTCTCGGTCTACCTCACCATCCCCTTGGACGAGTGACCCGAGGTACCGAAAGTCGGAACAGATTGGTATGGGCGTTCCGGCGAGAGCTAAAGGCACAGGGTTGGAGAGACCGCCGAAATCGCAGAACAAGTACTCCGTTTTGGTTCTACTTACTTTCAGGCCAACACTCTCCAGTCTGTGCCACCACACCTCCAATCTGTTTTGGACCTCTAGGCCACTCTCGGCAACCAGCACAATGTCGTCGGCAAACAGCATACACCAGGGAGCCTCCTCCTGAATGTCCGACGTCAGAGCGTCCATTATCATCAGGAAGAGATAAGGGCTGAGAGCCGATCCCTGATGTAAGCCGACAGCCACATTGAAATTTCCAGTGGTGCCCACTGTTGACCGGACTTGCGTACTACATCGACTGTACATCGCTCGGATCAACTGCACATACTTCCCAGGCACACCTTTCTCCTTAAGGGCCCACCACAGAACCTCTCGAGGTACCCGGTCGTATGCCTTTTCGAGGTCAACGAATACCATGTGCAAGTTTTTATGCGCACCTCTGTATTTCTCGCACACACACATAAATGTTGATATTCAAAAAACTAAAATAAAATTCTATGCACTCAATATTTCAAACGTCATCAGGTGCAATGCCACGGGTTGTACACATAACTAACACCAGAAGTCACAGCACTGATAGACAAAATCAATATAACAAATCAAATCTTCTAATTAGACCAGGGTCGATAATTTTTAAAACCAAAAAAAATAATAGTAGAATGAAACCCATTAGAAAAGGAGGAGAATATTATAAAAATTAAAGGAAAAATAATTTACGGGCGATCTGAGGTCGGGAAGGGGATGGGGGTGAGCTTTTAAGGGTAAAAAACGGTTTTTCTCGATTTCCGGCAAAACTAAAAGTCCTATGGAAAAAAGTCAAATGGCAAAGTTGCAGGTAATAAAAAGATCTAAAACTTTTGTGTTTACACTTTTTTCACATAACCTCAAAATTTATGTGAAAAATTCAAAAAACCAAGTTTTTGGTTTTTTATTTTTATCTTTTTCAAACAAAATTTTTTTTTCACGAAATTTTGTGGAAACTTGCTTTTTTATGTCCCAAATACACTGTAATTTATTTGATTAGAAATATTTATTTTTTCACCTTATTTTGAATTAATATCGAAAAAGCACCCTAATTTTCAATCGAAAATTCACCCGTCAAAATATCAGCTTTTTTCAAAAAGTTGGTATGTTTTCTGTTCGTTGAATTCTCTACTTTCCGGTGGTGAAAAAAAAGTATATGTTACCTTAGTAAATCTTCTCAGAAAATGCAAAAAATCGAAAAAAACTCGACTTCGAAATTTTTTTTTTAATTATTATATACAATTTTGAGCTATTTATAAAAATTTACACTTTAATTACTCGAAAAACGTAAGATTACATGTTACATTGATAAAAAAAAAAATTGCAAATCAAAATATACTACTATAATTAACAAACAAATAATAAGATAATAAAATTAATATTTAATAAGACATCTACAATATTTGGAGAAAGTAGTCGAATCTTATTTAAATTATATGCGTAGATGCCTATTTATAACTATTTTTTGATAACTTATATACCTGAGTGACCTACGAAAAATTTTAGCCCATCAAAAGGTATTTCATAGAGAAGTGGGGAAGGGGCTAGGCGGGTCTGGGTCTTACTACATACATACCTACTATTTCGCAGCAGCTGTAACAACCGTTAGCCTAGCCAGTATTCGAAATACAGTACAGTATACAACATCGTTTATAAAAATACACGTGCACGCTGAGTTTCTTTAAGAAAATTGTGACAAGTTTACTTAAAAAAAAAAACTAACAAGATTAAAACAAGATTAAAAAATAATAATCTCCTTTATTTTGCACAAACAAATTTAGTTACTCTCATGAAAAAAAAAATGTATTTCAAAATACATAAAAAATATATTAAGAATCTATAACGTAAATATATTTGAAATGTATAAAATATATATGAAAATCGGCCAAAAGTTAGTTATTAAAAATATATTTACGATAAATATTTTATATATATTTATATATTTTTTATAGATTTTTAATATATTTTTTATGTATTTTGAAATACATTTTTTTTTTCATGGGAGTAACTAAATTTGTTTGTGCAAAATAAAGGAGATTATTATTTTTTAATCTTGTTTTAATCTTGTTAGTTTTGTTTTTTTAAGTAAACTTGTCACAATTTTCTTAAAGAAACTCAGCATGCACGTGTATTTTTATAAACGATGTTGTATACTGTACTGTATTTCGAATACTGGCTAGGCTAACGGTTGTTACAGCTGCTACGAAATAGTAGGTAATATGTATGTAGTAAGACCCAGACCCGCCTAGCCCCTTCCCCACTTCTCTATGAAATACCTTTTGATGGGCTAAAATTTTTCGTAGGTAACTCAGGTATATAAGTTATCAAAAAATAGTTATAAATAGGCATCTACGCATATAATTTAAAGAAGATTCGACTACTCTCTCCAAATATTGTGGATGTCTTATTAAATATTAATTTTATTAACTTATTATTTGTTTGTTAATTATAGTAGTATATTTTGATTTGCAATTTTTTTTTATCAATGTAACATGTAATCTTACGTTTTTCGAGTAATTAAAGTGTAAATTTTTATAAATAGCTCAAAATTGTATATAATAATTAAAAAAAAATTTCGAAGTCGAGTTTTTTTCGATTTTTTGCATTTTCTGAGAAGATTTACTAAGGTAACATATACTTTTTTTTCACCACCGGAAAGTAGAGAATTCAACGAACAGAAAACATACCAACTTTTTGAAAAAAGCTGATATTTTGACGGGTGAATTTTCGATTGAAAATTAGGGTGCTTTTTCGATATTAATTCAAAATAAGGTGAAAAAATAAATATTTCTAATCAAATAAATTACAGCGTATTTGGGACATAAAAAAGCAAGTTTCCACAAAATTTCGTGAAAAAAAAATTTTGTTTGAAAAAGATAAAAATAAAAAACCAAAAACTTGGTTTTTTGAATTTTTCACATAAATTTTGAGGTTATGTGAAAAAAGTGTAAATTCAAAAGTTTTAGATCTTTTTATTACCTGCAACTTTGCCGTTTGACTTTTTTCCATAGGACTTTTAGTTTTGCCGGAAATCGAGAAAAACCGTTTTTTACCCTTAAAAGCTCACCCCCATCCCCTTCCCGACCTCAGATCGCCCGTAAATTATTTTTCCTTTAATTTTTATAATATTCTCCTCCTTTTCTGATGGGTTTCATTCTACTATTATTTTTTTTCACTTTTTATTATTTTTAAAGGCTTCTACCCTGGTCTAAATATAGAATTATGCTTCAGACTTTACAGGTTTATGTGGGACCGATAAACCTGAAAATTTGTAAAAAGTCTGAAAATGACTGATGAATTTATTCAAGAACAGGGGGCTTACCATGACCTCTTACAGCAGGGCTGAAGTTGAACTGCCCGGCATTTTTGTACTATGACTTCGTTATAGCAGGCTTGTAACTGGCCTGCTAAGTGACGTTTACGAAATCCGCTCAAACTTCGTTCACCTTTTTTTTGTATAGACTTTTTGTACTATGGCGTGCTATTAGACGTGTATTTGACTGCAGATGACCGTATTTTGAGCGGCTGTAACGTCAAATTAAGACATTTTCAAGCGAATCTGTTCACCTTTGAACATAAGTCGTTCAACTTTTAAACTGTTATAGTACCATTTTTAGCGATTCAGAAGCAGGCCTGCTTTTGAAAGGAAATTGACTCACTGGGAATTGAACGTTTCCATAAGAGGTCATGGTAAGCACCCAAATCGAAAGTTTGTGAAATATATATAAAACCTACATACTTGTTTTTCTACAAAAACGAAAAAATAGTGTGCTGTTTTGGGACACTGACAATTTAATGACATTGACATTACAACTCGATCTCTCGATAGGATTCGCTGGTTTTTTCGCTAATTACCTAACTATCCACCGGGCTATGTCTGGCGCGTAGTACAAATTGATTCCCATAACACACACTAGCAAAATTACAGTAAGTCGAATATGGATAATATATTATTCGTAGACAATGCGAGGCAGGATGAAATAGAAACATTTTATGAAGTGAGTACCCATCGTAAATCACTACAGTACAAGTATTCTCTGTAGTAGTTATTTTTTGTGGTTAAAATCGTTTTTTTACAGGCCTGTCAACGCCACAGGGACTTCTACAGAGGATATCCAAATGCTCACCATCCTCTAATTTACTTCAAAGAGCCAGTATACGGGTGGCAATGCCCTGAAGAAATGACTCCGTGAGTACTTTGTGATATCTAAGAGAGAGTATGTATGTGTGCCTACACCTACATCGACAATCTTGCAATAGTTAATATGCATAACTGATGACAAGATGTGCCAAATGTAGCTCCAATTCGGAGGTATGCGGAACAGAGAATAAAGTCCCGAAATCTCTTTTTTTTAAAAGGGAGGATCCTCCGACCAGACAGGTGTAATGGTCTGGTGGGTACGGCCCGATGGATGTTTTTTTTTATGTGTGTGGCCCCTCGCTGTTCAACCTAGGAGGTTGTCGTCTGCTTAACCGGACTTGCCTATGGCGGCCTCGATACGAAAATCAAAGCCAAGGCTTACTTAACTTATAACCTAAGCGACTACGCTAAGGGCACCCCCTGTGGGGTACAAGTCTTAGTTTAGGGCGTCACTGGGGGAGGGCAGCAAGGGACGGGCTGAATCGAACAAAGCCCGATAGATGATTTCAGGCTGTCGTATATATTCAAATCGCGCGGAGAACTTTGATTGTGCGATGCAGGATTAGTTCATATGTGGCGCCATAGATATCGCTACATCAAATTGTTTTTCATTGAAATTGGAAATCGATGGTTCTTGATACTTCTTGTTGCGTGATAGGCCAGTGGTAGGTTGGTGCCAATGGGTCCGAACCGATACCGCATAGTTCTCGGTGAGTCGGAACTGTCTGCGGTGATGCCTCAGTGAGTCGGGGTGTTGCTATCCCAGTGAGTCGGGATGATGCCTCAGTGAGTCGGGGTGTTGCTATCCCAATGAGTCGGGATGATGCCTCTGTGAGTCGGGGTGATGATGTCCCAGTGAGTCGGGTTGATGCCTCAAAGAGTCTGGGTGCTGATGTCCCAGTGAGTCGGGATGATTCTGCAGGCTCCAATGAGTCGGAGTAGTGCTGCTGGCTCCAGTGACTCGGAGCGGTGCTGTGCGACGTAGGACTTGACTGGTGGCGTCGACCAGGAGAAGTTCTTGATGGCTCTTCATGTGACTGACCGAAGTTGCGGTGTGCTTAGCCAAGGTAGCTGATGAGGCTGAGGTCAGGATAACCTTTATAGCCGTGGGTGCTGGCTGTATGGCTCGCTGCTTGAAAGCTTGAGGAAGTGATCATAACGTCACGAAGTAGTAGCTGCACGAAGGCTGTTCTGACATTCATTGTCGAGGGTCACCAGTTTGGAGGTATGCGGAACAGAGAGTAGTCCCGAAACCTCCTTTTTTGAAAAGGGAGGATCCTCCGACCAGACAGGTGTTATGGTCTGATGGGCAACTGCCCGATAGATGATTTCGGGCTGTCGAATCTATTTAAATCGCGCGGAAAACTTTCATTGCGCGATTTGTAAAGTTACAAGATTATATTTATCTCTAAAACTCAAAGTCTACCTGGCCAATATCGATTCCATACATACACCACATGCACAAGGATAATTTCCGAATTCATAAACTGTTAAATGACAGAAAACAAAAAAAAAATATCAAAACAATTACGTACAACACGATACCTAACCGATCAAAGCAAATTTGAACTAATTTGTAGTTCGTACAACTTTTTACGCGTCATAGAGGGCGCCTCGTAATATGCGTAAAAATGGATGCCTTTCGTAATTCATTCATGCCTTTTCCAAACCCGAGCTTTATTTTAATACAAAAATGTTCGATGAGCATTTGCACACTGTCTCATATTTTACCCACACAGACTCAAAATTTGATGTTTTTATAGCAAAAGTAGAGATAGAAGATAAAGCCTCATAAGAGCCTTTGAGGCAGAAAAAGACAACAACACATTAGTGTTCATCTCTTTCTTTCTTCTTCTTCACGTTTAGCTCTCTGATTGGTCAGGAACTTTAAGCGGACCAATCGGAGCGCCGAACGTCTTAGACGTCTCGATCGCGTTTACGTAAAACAAACTCGCACGGGCATCAGGCCGATGGTATCAGAATATAGGGGCATCGGAAATATTTTTTTTCTGTAGATACTTCTTTTCATTTAAGTGTCTGTTATCTCTCCCCAGCGTCTATCTCTCGTTCCCGATGTACCACGTGAAGTACAAGCAGCCGGCCATGCTTCCTAACAATACTGGCCGCACCTCGGAGATGCCTTCCATGCCAGGTCGCACCCTCGCTGGACGCTTCAATAAGGCTGCCTGCAAAGCCTTCGTCAGATGAACTGTGGTAGGTATTATCAACCTGCAAATGTTATGGAATAAGTAATGTAGATAATCCTCCCGACCGAATTTCGATCAGCAGTGGTCAATCTCGGATTAGCCAAGTGCACAGGAGATATTATAGTGCACAAGTATATGGGCAACCACAGGAGCAGGCTCTGTTCTTTTACTCCCATAGTCCGATCGATGGAATCGAAAGAAATCCGACACCATTGGAGAGATATCAAGCATAGGACCAAGGGCGTTTCATGCTTTCCGAGATACGGAGGCGACTCACGGAAATATTTATTTAGTACTAAACAAAGTTGGATCTAATTTAAATCACTTTATTATGCTTTGAATACGCCAACTTCCAAACTCCGGGCTGCTACAGATATTTCGAAATGGAAGAACCCAATATTAGGTACTTTTTGCGCGAACCAGCAATCTAACTAAGACGCCACACTCGGCAGTCGTGCTTGTGACCACGTGGTACCAACAATATGAGGCAATATGGACAATGAGACATCATGAGCACTGAATAGCCAGGATCGTATTATTTTCCGTGATAGGCTGAAGTGAACCGTATGCTAATAATAATAATAATAATAATAATAATAAATTTATTGAACCATTGTTACAAGAGTTGCCTTAAATTATAACAATCGTAACTTAAGTAGGAATGTAACTATTGGCGAACTTCATCATGTAGTCTATACGGTGGTCCCCAAACTCGGCGAAGCCTGTATCTTGGGGACCGGGTTGAGATTAGTATATTTGTATACAAATGTAAGTGACTTTAAAAACACTACAAAATAAAGTTATAAAAGATAGGATCTATCTTAAAGTAAAACAAATAAGCACTGGAGATCAAGGTGTCTTAAAACTATCTATTACCTATTTTCTTAACCATAAACAAAAATTATAATATAATACTTAAAAATTAAAATGTGCTGAACTTAGCACAGAATATTGAAAAGAAAAAAAATATATCTTAGAAAAAATAAAGATTAAAATGTGGTGTGGATGTGTAAATGTGTGAGTGTGTTGTGTAAATGTTTAGTGTCTGTGATGTGATTCCGAGTTAATTGTGAGAAGATTTTCTGAATCATCGTATGTAAGACCTAAAAGCCATTTTTTGACTGCTTTTTTACACATGGCGAAGGAGAGTGTTTTAGTGTCACAAGGTAAGCTGCTAATGACCTTGTTATACACGAAGGTGTGTAGGTAAGCGGGGCATCGTCTAGCTAGGAGGGAGGTTGTTCGTTGCAGTGGTATATGAAAGACACGTTTGGAGGTTAATGAGCCATAGTCAGGTCGCAGCTTTACGGTTTTGTGAGTTCGGAAGAAAGCATTGAGGACGTACAGTTGACGAACACGTAAAACTGGAAATTCACTGTATAAGGAGTCAGTAGGGAAGAAAAAAGGTTTTTTTAGAAGAACCTTTATAACAGATCTCTGGGCTCTTTCGAGCTCAATCATTGTAGTCTTACCAGCTCCACCCCAGATAGACACACCATATTGTATTATGGACTGGCATATGGAAAAGTAAACCGTTCGCATTATGTCTATTGGGGTACGGTCTCTCAATTTCTTAATTATGTATATAAGTTTCCTCACTCGACCAGACAGTTGTTTGATGTGGGCTTTAAAAGATAGATTTTCGTCAATGAGTAGACCTAAGTAACGAATAGACTGAGTTCGGTCAATACAGTCGCATGCGCAGTCTTCATGTGAGGTGTTTGTGTTTAGCTGACATGTATGAAATTTTAATTTTAGATTGGAAGGAGGGCTAGATGAGAGTGTTTTGTAAAATGGAATGTGTTTAGTTTTCTTTATATTGAGTGTTAGTAAATTATGGTCGAGTGTTTGAGCAATTGTTGCTAATCCTTCTTCTGCGAGATGGTAGACCTGTTCCCAGTTTCTACCATTAAATATGATAACAGTATCATCAGCATATGATATTAGTTCTGCGTTTTTTAATTCCAGGTTTAGTATGTCATTCATATAAATAATAAATAGTGTTGGACCCAGTAAGCTACCTTGCGGAACTCCAAAATTTATAGGGAGTTGATTACTTGAGTGGTCGTCGGATTTGACGTATTGTCGGCGATTGGTGAGGTAGCTGTGAAACCACTCAAGTGGTTTCCCTTTTACTCCAACGGAATCTAATTTTTTAAGAAGAAGATCTATTGAGATGGTGTCGAATGCTTTGGCTAGGTCTAAAAAGACCGCCATACAACGGTTACCCTTTTCTATAGTTGCTGATATGGAGTTAGTTAGTAGTAAAGCCGCGTCTTCAGTAGACTTGCCTTTTCTAAAACCAAATTGTCTCTCTGATATGAGATTGAACTTTTCAAGAAAATTAACTAGCCGAGTGTTAACAACTTTTTCCAGAAGCTTAGATAGAATGCTCAGAAGGGCTATTGGTCTGTAATTTTCAGGTCTGTCCTTAGAGCCACTTTTGTGTATTGGGCTTACAGCTGCTACCTTCCATTGTTCGGGGAATACACCTGTTTCCAGGCTGAGGTTAATTAGGTGGGTAAGAGGAGTTATGATAAAAAATTGTACTTTCTTTATGAGTTTTACGGCTGCACATTATTTCTGGTCAACGGCCGTATGCTAGGGATGTCAGAACTGCAATAAAGTATCGATATTTTTTTAAATATCAATATGATATTTTTATTTAAAAATATCGATATATCGGTACGATACGAAAAAAAATGGTCTAATCTATTTCAGTCATCTTAGGTAGGTACATACATTACTAGATAAATACTAATCAATAGACATCATTTTTAATAAATCAAGAACAACGATAAACATTTTTAATTATAAATTAACTGAACCAATATTTATCTGATACAGACATAAGAAAAACTCTTTGATTTATGTGCTCAGCTGTAAGCCGACTTCTGTTATTGGTACTACGAGACAGCCAGCAGCCATTGCAGCCAAAATAAAAACCAACATAAGTACGAAATTAAAAAGAAGTTAAGCAGCAAATTAAGTCGACAAAATAAAACCAAAAAAAATATCGTTTTTGATACAATTTCGATCTTGGACTTTAGATATTGATATATCGTTATAAAATATATCGCCCAAAAAAACCGATATATCGAAATGAAAATATCGATGTATCGATATTTATTCTACAAGCCTACCGTATGCTAGGTACCTACCACAGCTGCTTTGTGATAACGCTGTGGAGAAGCATGTCGTAAGACGGGGGTACACTACGTTCCATCCTTATTTTTATTATTCCTTTCTTGTCAGGCAAGTAAGGCCCTTATATACAATAAATTACAATCTTATAAGTAAACAAAATAAACTAATATAACATATTAAAAATGTCACAAACATAAACTATAATTATACACTTAACATCGGCGTCGTGTTTCGCTGCGTGGTGTCGCGTAGCCGTCCTCGGAAACTTCGATACACACCTTTCGGCCAAAAATCTATAGATGGTGGGTTGGAACTCGTATCACAAACGACTTGAAGTTGGTGTCATGGCGCGAATCCGGTCTTTCGACCCTCAGATTCCAGTTGCTCTTTATCTTCAAATACTCCACAACTTCCTCAACCCTCGTAGAGCAACGCAGACGCGAAATGTACAGCTGCGTCGTAGGTACAGCAGGACGCAGTAGCGTGTTTGGCCCAGTCGGTGCGGTACCGCAGAGGTAACGGAAACATTGCTTCTTCTTCTTTTCTACTCGAGTGCAACCTTCATCAACTTGGCCCTTTTTTGGCAAGGAGCTACGGACCACAGTCAGTGAGAACCCGTTTTCACTTTGTCCCCTATTTTCGCTGGACACTTAGGATGTGACGTACCTGGTTTCCTGGTGAAGACAACAGCAGCGTAGCGTAACGTTTAGATGTCAACGTACCTACGTGTGACGTTTCCGCAGCCGGTGTAAAGGAGCGGGCGACGGCGGGCGGTGCTTGATCAGCATTTTCGGCAGCTGGTGATACACTTGTGTTCGTGGATTCCAAACAGCCGACTGATGCATTTTGCGCCTCTTGACGTGTGTTCACCTTTGAGGCCTCAGGTGACCCAGTTACTGAACTAACGTTGCGCAATGCTATTTCCACACGTAGTTCAGCATTGATTTTCCTGACGCCTCCATTCTCCATTCGACATGATCGAACGTGACGGGAGGCAGCTTACTCAGCTCCTTCGCCACGAAGTCTGACACGTCTCCCAGGTCAGTCTTCTTTAATATATCAATGATATCTTGAATGCTCTTCTCAGTTCCATCTCTTCGGCGAGATGTCATCTAGCCCAGTTTTCTAAGCGCCTGGAACAGTAGCAGTTTTCCACCGCTAATCTCGTCCTCCTTGAAATTGGACATATCTGCAGGATGCTCACCTTCACCTCGTCCATATTGTCAATAGCATGGAATAGGAATGTCAACAATTCATTGACTATGAGTTTTTTGGAACTCATGGTGTTTTTGTTTATGAAACTGAAGCAGTGTGTTGTGTTCGGGTTGTACACCCTAGGTTGGTACCACATTATATCACCTACCTACTTGAGGTTGGTAGAATATTAGGATAATAAAAAAAGCCGTTTGATTACAATACTAGATAAAATAACGTAAGATATTATACAATCATTTTTCATCATCATTATCATTTCAGCCGAAAGACGTTACTGTGGGACATAGGCCTCCCCAAGTGTCGCCACAATGAACGATCCTGTGCGTCTCGCATCTATCGGATTCCCGCAACCTTTACCAGGTCATCGGCATCGGTCCACCTTGTAGGAGGCCTTCCAACGCTACGTCTTCCGGATATTATACAATAGATGAATTAAACTTCTAGATAATATTAAATGTTTATAGCCGCACTCCTGGATAAAGGTCTCCCTCCACTTCTATATTTAGTAATATGCAAACTCGCGCGTCTTCTTTCCACTACAAAAAAAAAATCACAATCTAAAATAAAATGACGTGGGGAACTCCGGTTGTCTAGTCATGATTAGTTTGAACTCGTTCAGACCGATGCCTCCACTCTTGTCTAAATTAATTTCATCTAATATCTGCAAAGAAAGAAAAATAACGGTCATCATTATCTCGTACGTTTTGAACAAGATCCTCCGATCATTCAATCATAAGTTTCCTCATAGTTCCAGCCTGGAACTACTAACTCCCACTGCAAAACTGAAGGAAAAACGAATCAATTTAAGTTTTCCTTGATATTTGCAAAACAAACCTTGGACGTTGATATACTATTTTTCAATGTCTAGGACTATTTGCGATAAAGCGGGAATTCACTTAACACAGTTAATACTTTCATATTGTCGATTTGGACCAATTGTTCGAGTATTTTAGTGTACAATAATACACTACATACATATTATGTGTGCAGTGTATTAATTTGAGTATATATTGTATGATATTTATTCAATGGTTTATTAGTATATCTATTCTATGGCCTATTAAGAAATCTATTCTTGCATTCGCTTTTTTATCTCTGTTATTGCACCTACTAATATTTTTCTCTGCATCACCCAAAGGTTGACTGGTAGAAAATGCCTACTGTAATGTTACTTTTGTGTGCATAAAGTATTAAATAAACAAATAATAATACTTACAACTTTAGCAATTTTTAGCTTTGAGTCTCGATCGATGCGATTATCTGTACTACGGTTATCAATAACACTCAGAGTCAACCGGTCCACGATCTTGCTGATATCTTTCTCAGTTATCTGGCCGTCATCATCAAGATCTGAAAATTAATTTCGAAAAATCACAATACAGATATTTATGTAAAACACCTAGGGTATTTTGTCTCACCAAGGCGGGTTGGTCTTGAATTCACGAGCAAATTTTAAGTACTAATATTATAAAGAGGTAAAGTTTGTTTTCTTGTTTGTAGGAGGTATAATATCTGAAAGTACTGGTCCGATTGCGAAAATTTTTTAAGCCTGACCATCAGTGCCCAGTTACTGGGTTGTGGTTGTGGAGGTCTGATAGAAGGTTGTTCCATATAAATACTGCAGTCAGCCGCATCCTGTTAGACTGAAAGCCGACCCTAGTACAGTTGGTCGAAAAGGCTAGGGCAATGATAACGATTTACGTATATGTTATCATTTCCATAGCCTTTTGTTTGTTTAGGGAAAAGCTTGCAAATGGATTTTGAAACTGGTTATCCCTAACCGATTGAGTAGGATAGGTAGTGGCCATAGGAACTACTGAGCGCGAAAAGATAACTTCATCATGTTTGAGGTCTTTGAAATGGTCTTGCTGAGAAGGTATCACGATCAATTTAGACATCCGAGCTTACACTAATTCACACCCAGCTGAAAATTGGTACAATTGTTCAAAACACCATCATACATGAAATCTAAAAAGTCCTTATAGATCCGACACCTGGAAAAAAAAAATCGGGGTTAAATGTTACAAAAATGAGTTTTTCGTGATTTTTAGCAAAAGAGTAAGTTTAATCATAAAATTTGCTGAGACAAAATAGGTCAGATAATTATCTACAAAATTGTATAAATACTTTTTTTGAAAAAATGTATAAACATTTTAGTTCGTCTGTCTGTCTGTCGGTGTATCTGTCTTTCAAGACTCTTTATCTCGGGAAAGCGTAAAGTTATCGAATTGAAATTAAAATCATAAGCTGGAAAAAATCAAAATTGTAAGTTTACGGAAACAAAAGATATGGCTGTTTATGTTGCAAAAAACATATATTTCGACACTCGAAATCAAATTTCGGAATCAAAATTCATAGGGTACTTCCCGTTGTCCTAGAAACTTGAAATGTGGCATAAAGCAAGGTCTCATAGCATAAGTATAGGAAAAAATCTGAAAACTGTAAATTTGTGGTTACGTCACGAAAAATTAAACATTTTGCGATTTGTAAAATTCTTTGAGATTCGATTCGTAAATTGGACATAAACGGCCGTATCTTTTTTTTTCGTTAACTTACAAGTTTAATTTTTTCACAGCTTCAAGACAGAACAGACTTGAGTATATGGTTTTAATTTCAACTCGATATCTTCACGCGTTCCTGAGATAAAGAGTCTTGACAGACAGATAGACAGACAAACAGAAATACAGACAGACAGATAGTCGGATGCAGTCGGTGTGCAGTTCACACGACTGCAATCGGACCGCACGTTTGGTTTGCAGTTCTATTGCAGTCGTGTCAACTGCATTCAAACTGCACTTAAACTGCAATTTGTAGTTGGATTGCAGTTGAAATGCAGTCCGTCTGTTTAGACCCTTAGGTGGCGTACAAACGTGTGCATATTATGACGATTACCTCTTTCAACTTTTTGAATCATCATATCTCAAAAACGGTGACTCTTAGGAATATAAATGTTTATACATTTTTGTAGATAATTATCAGTAGTCTGATTCACGTAAAATCAAACAAGCCAAATATCGTTGAAGTTTTATAGTCGTTCGATCGAAGTCCTATCCAAAAGCGGTATTCACGATCTATCAACTTATTTCCAGTTACATTAATAAGTATTCTACCAGGATTACAGACTTTTTTTAAATCGACGAATTTCAAGCGACTTTAAAATCGGTGTCGTTCAAACTCGATTGATGGAATACGGAAATGGTCTAAACGACTAAATCGCTACGATATCGTTATGGTTTTCATTACGTGAATCGGGCTACTGGTCTACAATTTTGTCTTAGCTAATTTTATGATTAAACTTGCAGTTTTGCTGAAAACCACGAAAAACTCATTTTAGTGACATTTGACCTCGAATATTTTTTTCCCAGGTGTCGGATTGATGAGGACTTTTTAGATTTCATTTATGATGGTATTTTGAACAATCCTACCAATTTTTAGCTGGGTGCGAATTATTGTAACCTAACCCTTATTATTTGGTCTAATTTGACTGGACTATTATAGCAGGTACGTTTTTTTTTTATTGTAAGCTGAGAAAATAAATTTGCATGTGAATCTTGCCGGGCACGCCACAATTATTTCAGTAAGTCCCCTCTTTGAGGCGTGGCTGGAAAGACCTCACGGCGTCCTTACTTTCCGCATGACACAGGTCCTCACCGGACATGGCACGTTCGGGAGGTACCTGTTCCGGATTCAGGCGGAAGAGACGCCCGGGTGTCGCCACTGTCCGGAACGCCCGGAGGACACGGTGGAGCACACAGTCGAGGTGTGCCCTGCTTGGGCGGAGCATCGCCGTGCCCTCGTGGGGGCGATCGGCGGCGGAAACCTCTCGCGCCGGGCCTTAGTTGAGGCCATGGTCCGGAGCGAGGAGGAGTGGCAGGTGGTCGCCGACTTCTGCGAAGCAGTAATGCTCGCAAAAGAGGAGGCCAACCGCATCAGGCAACGGCGTTCTCGCCGCCGCCGCCGTCGGGATTCTGATCCCGATTTCCGGCCACCGTAGGCGCAGGCTTGCGGACAGTGAGCAATGGGTAATGGCTCGCTGTCCGGCCGTCCGGTAACTGTCCGGACCAAGCCCAAGTCGTCGACGGCGCGCACTGTTCAGACGCGCGCCTCAAGGAGTTGTCAGCAACAGCAGAGACCCAGCTGGGTTGAAACCTACTGGGGCCAGGGTTATCCGAAAAGGAACTCGAGCCCCGGTATGAAGGCTAGAAGGAACAGGGTGGATCGTTTAGTCAGTAAGAGTCTGACACTATCTCCCGCTTAGCCCAAGAGCGAGGGTTGTGATTGGATGATTTTTCACACCGTAAAAAAAATGTGAATCTTGCCGTCTTCGTAAGACAACTACAATTACACGTAGAACAACTACAATTTGATAGTTCGAGACTCATACAGTCCTAATCATGACTTAAGCACATTTGAATACGCATCCTGTACCCGAACCTAACTATTGTTATCAATTCACAAATTATCCATACAAAACACTCGCAAAAAAAATGTGGCGGTTTTGATAAGGAAAGACGACTGCTAGATTGTCGTTCTCAATAATTGTTTATTTCAACTACGTTTTTAGTGTTTTTTTTCTTTATATATATGCTTTACCCTAGTCCGTGCGTCACTGCGGGGTGCCAACTGAAAACCAGCGCTGGGTGTCTAACGCCCAGCAAATGCTGAGGTGGTCACCCTTTCGGTACGGGCACGCTCGGCGTCGGATTCTTGTTTACTTTGTGTATATAACCGTTGTGCTGTGTCTGTAGCGAATAAAATTATTTCTATTCTATTCTTTATTCAAGAAAAATATTGCTCTCAAAGTTCACAACCGAAGAATTAAACCAAACTATTATACTTTCAGAACTTGAAACAAACTTCAATAGCACGTGCCAGATCAACACACTATCCACAAAAGCGATTTCGTACAATAAAATATTTACTTACCAAAAATCCTAAACGCCCAAGCAGACTTAACTTCAGGCGGGCAGCCGGCACTCATGGCCGAACACAAGTCCACCAGGTCTTCGAACGAGAAACAATCATCGTCCTTCGAGGAAAACACTTTGAATATCCTGTCTTGAAACGGATTGTTCTGAAAATTATACAACGTGTTGCGAATAAACATCCGTCTGGACTGAAAGACGTTAGTACTTAATTTACGTTGGAACTACATTTCGCAAATAACTTCTTCTAGACATAAGTTCTGCGTCAATTCGGTTATCGTGCAGAAAAATGTAGAACTTCTAAACAAAACTTTACCTTTAGCACGCAGAATTTGTTCACAATATCTTCCCTTCTAAATCTGTGGTGATAATTATTTTTAATCTTCTCTGGATCAATGGAATAAAACTTTTTCATCAAGCTGAAAATGTACATTATTTGCTTAGATTTGTAGATCTTGATGCAATCGCTATGGCATGAACAGTTACTTAAAATCACTTACTACAGAATTTCTCCCTTAGTGAGGTAAGTCAAGGCAGCATAGTCTTCTAGAACGTCCTGGGTCAATCCAGGATATGATTGTGCACTGCCCATTATTTGTTTCTCGTTTAATCACTGTAATCACTACTTAATCGGAAATCCAAGTGTATACTAAACAAAAACTTAATCGCTCCATAAAAATTATCTTATCAGTCCTATTAGCAATTCATATTATTAAGGTTATTTTATTGTGACGTCGCCGCGTCCGCAGATGCAGACTGTTCAAATAAAACTGCGAAAATGTATTGAGGAAAAATAATTTATTGTTTAAAAATAACATCCGAGATCATACTCAGCAATAGTAACACATACATACACGAAAAGTCAATGCAACACAAATATAGCAAAACACGCTCCACTCCACAATTTGCTAATTTACTTATCCAGGATTATGTCGTTTCATGGGCTACTAGTTGCTAGAAAGTCATGCACAACGAAATAAATATATGAGACAAAACAACTGTAAACTTGCAATATTAAGGAAGCGTCTAAAATATGAGAATGACTAAACAGTGGTTTGAAAAATTACTTGAAAAGCAGTTTTTTATAATCGAGAAATTCTAGTCATAAGAATAAAAATCGTCTTCAGTAAGTTTTAGCTGATACCACTTGCACTTATGATTGTCACTAATATTTACATGGTTTGTCGTTTCCAGTTGCGTCTTGGCAACTGGAAGGCTGACGCGTGGCGCCTGCACATCACCTTTTAGGAAAGTCAACATTGTCAAAACTTATTTGGCGTCGCGCTCTCATTTTAGCTGCTTCTTCGAATGAAGGCATGGAATTCGACTTGAAGAGGCCAAGACTGGACTTGTCGAGCATGCTAAGTCCACTGCTGCTATTTGAGTTACTATCTATATTCACTAGTTTGTCTTGTAAGATGTTTTTGGAACCGCTTTTTGGTTGTTCCTGTTTGATTCCGCTACTGTGTGTGTTTTCTTTGATTTGTGAGGTGAATGTGCTGGGTATGTTCTGCCGAGCCCTCATCTGTTGGTAGGCACTGGCTGAGATGTAGCCAGACACTTTGTTGTTAGTTTCGTTCGCTATTTTCATCTGTTCCTCCTGGAAACACTCGTCGACCGTGCGACCTTGTATTATCGCAAATACATATTGACGCGCTAGCCTGAAAAAGACGATGTCGTATTAGAACAAATCGCTGTAGTCAATTACTGGGTGATATGACACTCATTGACAAGACAGGTTGTCAAACTATCTGGTTTTTGATGATGTAGGACATAGTCTGGTACTTACTTTAGCATGGTCTCCGAAGTAGATAGTTTAGGTGCTGCCAACTTAGCAGCGTGCGGCGGCAGCGCCAGCAGGCGGCGCGTGAGGCGCGCGAGCGCGGACGCCTTCTCGCGGAAGCCGGGCGACGACATGCGCCAGCCGTGCACGCGCAGAGCCTCCGACACTGCCCATAATAGCTTCTGCAAAGACAATTGGTAAAATTACTTAGAATAAAACTGGAATATAGAAAAAACAGAATAGAAATAGAAGAAGTAAAATATTCTATTTCGCTGCCCCATTATTGTAATGTACACAAGTGATAGCAGCCTCGAGTTTGCCCTCTAACAGGAACCATAAGAATTACATTAGACAAAAATATTACTTTCGAAATGATCTCTCTCTCCTGCCTCTTAAGAAGTGTAGGTTTAAAAAACTAAGTATAACGTAAAAGACGTATTTATATAATAACCAACCTTTTTATGAGTCTCGTTTAATTCACTGGATGTCCTCGTGCCAAACGCTTCCGATGCTCGGCGCGCGAACGATAGTTGTGAATGCGTATTCCCTATAGAATCGCCTCCAAATGACAAACTCTTGGCAATTTTACTCCTTCCATTATCCGAGTCGTCATCAAAAGGATCACGCTTTCTTTTCAAGAACTGGTCGCTTTGTGTACCGTCCATGCTTTTTGTTTCGGCAGTTTGGACTGGTGACCCAAACAATGCTCGTTTGGACTTCATTGCCTGAGCCGGTACCGATGTGGAAGAAGCTTGAGGCATAGGTTTTCGATTTTCAGGACTGAATAAGGCTCTTTTTAGAGTTTCTCGAGCAGGCTGCGACCTTGATAGATGGTCAGAATCCATGAGCAATCTTCTCATAGCTTTCTTCTTGCTAGAGCCGCCGCTTCGTGTCTTAGGAGTTTTTGCTGGTGTCTTCTTGCCAGGGGTCTTGCGAATAGGTGTTCTTTTTCCCGGAGTGCGTCTAGTACGAGGACTCTTTCTTTCAGAGGAGTTGACCAGCTTTCTGTGTGGGAAGAAACTTGAAAGAATTTCGATATCAGTATTGAGATAGATAGTTACACATACGGAAGAAAAATATTGACTAAAGTAAATCTATAAAATATACATTCAAATAATGAATAACTGATTCAACTCAACTTACAACATTCTGAGTCAATTATAATGAGAGAAGTTGTATTAGATGGTTGGCTAATGTACACAACTACATGCCCAAGCACATAATTGAGTAACAAGATAGATTGGCACTAAATGTCTTTTGGAAACTGGCAAAGTATTGTATACTAGCTTCTGCCAGTGGCTTAGCCTGTGTTGCTCAGTAATATAGGAGCTAGTATCATACTGGTGAAAGAATTTTTAAATCAGTCCAGTAGTATTGAGTTTAATTTTCATCAAATACAAACAAAAATACACACTGCTCATTATATTAAAGGATATTTTGAACTGTGCGTCAAAAATCGTATTCTTAATAGTATTTTTGTATCATTACTTAGGAACTTGGAGTACCCCAACTCGCTAAGGTTAGGTTAGGTTAAATGAGCGAATACAGAACCTGCCTGCCTTTGTGGTTATTTTTTCTTTATGTCACCAAGAAGAGCATATTTTGTTAAGGAAAATACATATTTTGTAGTAAAAAACTGGAATAAAATTGAAGAACAGTTAAATACTATCCCTATAATGTTAGTATCTTATAGACAAAACTATTTCGACTTTTCATTTATTGAGGGATACAAGTGTAATGTCATTTTAAATAGCTTAGTATACTTACTTCTTATCAATGAGCACCATTTTAGCGGTGGAGGACTGCGCCTTCTCGTTGATGGTGGCCGCGCTGGCGAAGGCTTGCCGCCGACGAGCCAAGTGCGACAGACGTCGGCCGGGAGACTTCGCTTGAGCCATTCTGAGGATAGTTAACAATTTACTAATAACAGCAGTAGAATAAACCTACGTTACCACCGGGGCCACGACTGCATCTGGTAGTGAAGTATAATGTTTATAAAGACTTTATTGCTAGCTTCTGTCCTGATTAAACACTTTTTACGCGGAAGAACTTAACTTCTCCGATGTAAGAAGTTGTTCAATCATCCCGAGGTTGTCTTGTTATGTTGATACTGTAGAACCATAGTAAAAGTTGAAAAAGACAGCATACCCCGCCCCCTTATACATGACGTATAAGGGAGCGGGGTATGCTGTCTTCTATATTACCCAGTATGGTATCAGAACCGGGATTTTTGGCTGCTGATTCGAAATTTTATGATGGGCGCCAAAAAACTAATAACTTCACACAAAAATCAGGCATTTCAGAATCAGCGTCCTCCCCTGAAAAATAACCCTAAATACGGTGTACAGATCTACCATTTGTTTACAGATGTACCAGAAATGTTACAGAGAGAATAAAACTCTATAAAGGCTTATTTTAGTTAGCTTACCATTTGAAATGTTATTGCAACACTTGGCTGTGATTGCATATAAACAAACGTTTAAACACTTTTACATTAATTATATTAATAGGATATAATGACCAATAATGTGTAAAACATTTTCAAATGAGTAATGACTAATGAGACGCGTCTGTCTAATAATATTACTTCCTTAATTACAAACTCATGATGTTTCATGCCTAATATACAAACTATATTTCAATTATGAATTAGTTAATGAGAGCATTAGGCTAATGCTGACTAGCCTATAAGAGAACAATTTGTGAATCTGCTTTTAGAGCAGGTTTTCTTACAACTTTTGTTTGAACATTGAGCTTACACTAAGAGTTTTGATCTAGGGCTGCAAGATTGATCAAAAGGGTTACTGTGGTCCTCGAATGCAAAGGGCAATTGAAGAAACACTATATACAACATTAGTCAGTAAAACACTGACACTCCCTCTCACTCCGCCCAGAGTATACAATACTAATTACTAACTTATGCCAGCATGTTATGAAAATAAGAAGTCCTATGTCCTTCTTCAGATCGATGGCCATATAGGTAATGTTCAAATTCATTTTAATTGGATTTAGATATAGTAGTTTAGGCATGAAAAAATCACAAACAAATAGTTTTTTTCGCATTTACAATATTAGTATGAACTAGTAAGCTGCCTCGGTTTCGTACGAGTGCAAATTATACATATACATAAACTATCCCTGTTTATTGCACACCGCTCTTTTTGATTAAAATCCGTAGCGTGTTTAGAAAGAAGTACCGTATAAACAGACAGACGCGGAGAACGACTTTATTTACTCACTTTATTTTATACTACGCTAGCTGCTGCCAGCGGTTTAACCGTGTTAAAGTAGACAGTTATCTCAGGGGACCATACTCCAAAAAAATACACATCGAAAAATAAAGAGCAAAGCATTGTTTTCAAATAAGTCGTCATGCCTGAAGAGACATGTCGTGATAACTCTTTTTGTGAAAACCATATCACAATCCGTTTTTTGGTTTAAGGATAATTCGCGAACAGACAGATGCGGAAAGCGACTTCGTTTTATCCTCATAACATTATCATCATCTGCCTAGCCTTTTTCTACAAGCTAGTTTGGGGTCGGCTTGCAGTCTAACAGGATGCGGCCCTGTTCAGCCATCGGAATTCTGATCTAGGCAGTCGGTCTAAAACACACCTGTGTTTTAGACCTCCACAACCCAATGACTCCGTAGATAGACTGAGGGTCAGATTTTCTGGTGTCTCACTATCTGTAACGACTGTCAAAGATCTAAGAATGACAACCAGGACTAACGGCTTTACGTGCTTTCCGAGACACGTCGCACCGCGTGTGTGTTTGTATGAACGTGATAAACTCAAAAACTCCTGAACAAAATTTCCATGCAGTTTTCACCAGCATTGAAAGTGATTCATGAGAAAGGTTTCAAAGACTTCAAACACAAACGAAGCTGGGGGGTCGCTAGTACTATAAGATAAAGCTGATACTTACTTGAGCCTCATTGCTTTCCTCTTGCTAGCACTGTTAGGAGACTGCAGGCCTCCAGAGTAAATATTAACACTTGTATCAGTCTCGGCTCCAACATATCTCTCTCCATAACGTAACGTAAGTAAGTCTAGCTTCTCAGAGTGCTTTGTCACATTGTAGCTGGAAAAAGAAGAAGATATTAAAATATATTATTAGTGAAGAACTAAATATACGAGACGCAGAGGACCATTCATTGTGAAACTTGGGGGAGGCCCATGGCCAACAGTGGACGTCTTTCAGCTGAAATAAAACCTCGATAGCTTTTGATTGGGCCCCTTTAGGTCTAGCTACGCCACTCGATTCTAGTTCAATTAACTGTCGGCCTAGGCATCCCATTGGGTGTCGGCATTTAATGAACAGCCTTGATGATGAATCTCTGCTCGCTAACACAGCCAGAAGGCACCGCTAGACCTCGTAGATGGCGGAAAAGTTAGCATAGTTTAATCAACCTTAGAATGTTCCCATTACTAGGACTTAGGCCTTTTCTCTAGAAGAAGGAATGGCCCGTAATCCAATACGCGGACCCAGTGCGGATTGGTGGATGTCACTTGTAATCAACTTTTTAGTTTTAGGACATACCAGTTTCCTCACTATGTTTTCCTTTGAGAGCAGTGATGGCGAAATAAATTACACAAAGTCAAGCGCCTGGCTGGATTTGAACACACGATTTGAACAATCGTAAGTGGAGGCCGTCATCATTAGCACATCATAGCTCTCTTGAGAATTGTTAGACAAAATTAAAACCAATGGTTTACACAAGACATGGATTACAACAGCTGCTAGTCATTGAGGAAGGCTTAGCCAGCTGTGGAATGATTTGGGCTGACAGAAACTAGTAAAAGTAAACAGCATTTGTTACTAAATTTGGATAAGACTAAAATAACTTGATAGATTTTAATGTGGTTTTCACCAAAATTTAAATATACAGATCATATTAAACTACACACAGTGATATTTAATTCCTTGATTTTTACACAATTTTATTTATTTATTTAAACTTCATGTACAGTAGTGGTACATAGGTTGACTTAATGCAACAAGGCATTCTCTCCCAGTCATGCTTTGGGTTAAAAAAGACCACACTGCAGTAGGTTTGCACAATAAACAAATAACAGATACTTCAAACGGAAAAAATAAGTCGGTAGTCAGTCAGTGTAGTAATTTTCAAGTCTATTTTCTCAAACATTTAAACCCATGAGGAAATATTTTTAAGGAATATTAAATTCTCAAACTTTTAGTTAACCAAAAAAATCCAGCTGATAAAATTACTTACTACACATCATAGTATCTGCATTTCACCACATCTGGCCACACTGTTCCAGCTGCCTCTATCTCTGTACACATTTTCAAATGTATACTCTTATCATTTACACTAGTATCTAACTCCGAAGGCTCATTAGACGTGGAGCTCTTTGATTTCTCCCCATTCGAACTTTTACTGGTACTGTCTTCAGTGTCTAGTGCTTTTGAAATTTCAGGGATTTCTACAAATGACACCCGTTTGGTAGGTGTTGTAGAGTTGATTTCAGGCACTATGACTTTTGCTTCTTCATCAAACAAAGGCAGATAGGAATAATACTTCTTGAGCATCTCTGTCACGTCAGTCTTCAGGATGGTCACAGACGGTGGTGGTAGGACTCCTTGAAGGGTTTCCTGTTGAGATTCAATGAAACAAGGTTACTTTTGAAATAAATTGTCAGAAGCTGATGGAATAAATGTTTACATGAGTTAAACTTGAAATTTATAACATATCCCAGCAAATAGTCTGCCATATAATTACTAAATTCATGATTAAAAAATGTGGCTGAAGGTGAAAAATACAACATACCTAACAAATATAAAGAAAAAAAAAACAATAAAATCAGTTTTGGAGGAGTGCAACCACAAACACCGTGATACAAGATATGTATAAAATACATATGTATAAGATGTAACTAACATCAAAAAAGGAATGAATGTTTTGGTTATAACATCAATATTGGTACCCATCATGCTTGCAGAGTTTTATTTATTAGTCAACTTTTATTTCACTCTGTCTAAATGACAGGAAACTTAATTAGATAGCCATCAGTAAGTTATTAATTTAAAAATAAAGTCATTTACAATCATTTGTTTCCTTTTTATTACCTAATGGATATGATGATGTTTCAAAACTTCATCACTTTGTTTACATTTTTTATTGTAAACATTGGTATTAATTAATGAGACTTTAATTATTAATAAGAATTAGCTCATGGCCAGCATATATGACTGAGACATTTGAAATGATTTATGTGATTTGAACAGTATTTTTCAAAGTGCTGATATTCAGAGAAAAAAAAAATCACTATAAAATAAACAGGTTGCTCTGGACCAAGGTAATTAATCAATTCGCAAAGGAGGAGGCCGAACGCATCAGGCAACGGCGTTATCGCCGCCGCCGCCGCCGCCGGGATTCTGATCCCGATTTCCGGCCACCGTAGGCGCGGGCTTGCGGACAGTGAGCAATGGGTAGCTCGCTGTCCGGCCGTCCGGTAACTGTCCGGACCAAGCCCAAGTCGTCGACGGCGCGCACTGTTCCCGCGCGCCTCAAGGAGTTGTCAGCAACAGCAGGGACCCAGCCGGGTCGAAGCCTACTGGGGCCAGGGTTATCCGAAAGGGCACTCGAGCCCCGGTATGAAGGCTAGAAGGAACGGGGTGGGTCTTTTAGTCAGTAAGAGTCTGACACTATCTCCCGCTCCGCCCAAGAGCGGGGGATGTCAATGCATGATTTTTTCCCACCATAAAAAAAAAAAAGGTAATTAATCAATAGGGACATGGGACACTGTTTACTGCGTCTTTTGTGGTCCGGTCTCCACACTTAGTCCTTGATGGATCATTGTATTGTGTTTGTTTACTGTGTTTCTATTGGTTAATGAGCTTGGATTGAATTATACCACAGGGCCAAAGTAGCCCTACTTTATAGTAATCTAACTAATAATATAAAGTGGCCAACATTGTTTGTCTATTTGTAGAAAGTAATCTCTGGAAGATTATTGATCAGATTATGAAAATTCCTTTACTGTTAGAAAGCTACACTAAGTGCTATTTTTATTTCATCCTGAAAAATGCACAGTTGCTTAAGCTAAAGTGCTGTAAAGTGACATTTGGCATTGTTTGTTTATTGATGCCATAGTAATCAGCGAAAAATCCTTTATTGATCCGTCTAAGCTTTAACTTTATTTTATATTAGTATTAAATTAGTTGAAAAATAATAACTAACAACAGATTACAAGATAAATAAATAAAGTTACCGTTAAAGTCCCTTTATTTTCTTTTGTATTTCCACTCTGTTTTTTCATATTTAACTGAAAATATGTTGTCAGATAATGGCATTACAGCTAGCAGATTGCTGCAGTATAGGTTAGGACATAGGAAACGGCTAGATACGAAACAAGGAATTGAACAAATACTTGTTCTTACAACTGCATTATGATCCTATCTAAACTTGTTGAATTAAATAAAATGACATCAGTGAACATGTAAACTAATAATAACATTTGTGTATTAACCACACAAGATATCCTTGTGAGGTACTAACAACATAATATAATATTAATATAATGCTAAAATAAAACTCACTTACATAAAGTGATCTTATCAGTTGCACAGTGAACTATGCAACTGATAAGAACTGCATAGGTACCTACTCAGATCAAGATCACATGGTAATACATTCTTTAGAAATATAAGATTATTCATAATAATTATTGTTTAGAAGCTATTTTGTTGCTGTCATCAAAAAACTTTACAATTTGTGCATACAAAATAGAACAGTTTAGGTTTGCAGGTTATTATGTAAATGACAACTAGGTAAGGTTAAAAATAGTGTTAGTATTTAGCTTACCTCGATCTTCCTGACTTTTCTTTTGTCATGAATTTCAAAATCTTTGAGGAAACTCCAAAAAGGTTCTGGTTCCGGAGGTGGATCATCGTCATCATCCTTATCAGAAAACATATCTGGAGATCTCACTCCACTGTCAAAAGATGCTTCAAGTGATGAGTAACTTTGCTCTGAATTCCACTTTGCTGTGCTCCCATCATCATTTCCAGGACAGTCCTTTTTATTATTCTCCTCATAATGAGAGTCTCCAGTACTCTCAGAGTTCTTATATCTATCACTAACATTGTCCGAGGCATCACTAACTCTCTGCTCACCATCAATGTTCTCTATAATTGACTCTACATTATCCATACTACTCATGTACATCTGACAATTCTCCTCTCCACACTTTTCTTCTAAATTAGCTAAACTGGTGCTAGAACTCAATGCCGAGATAGGGTCTACTATAGGCTTCAACTTTTGAACATGCTTGATTGTACCATTAAAAGATAATTCACTTATAGGTAACTTGAAAACGTTTTCTGAAGGCCCTACATCTCGAAACATAGGTACACTGTCTACCGCATTATTGCTATTTTCCATGGTAGGGGTTATGAACATGGGATGTTTAACTATTTCAGTTCTCGAGTCCTCCGACGTGTGAATGTCCGTTTGGTAAGACTTTTCGTTTATGAGACTGTGATCGATCGTCGCGAATGAATTCTCAAGCAAAGACGCCGCGAGTGGTGAACAGGGCGAATTGATTTTCACACACAAATCTGTATCTAAACTAGATCCTTTGTCAGTCATATGATCACGAACTATCTGATTTAGTAAACTGTTCTCAGTTTCAGCTGGTTCGCAATGTTTATTTTTAACATTACTTGATGTTACGATAGATAACTCTATGTTACCTCTGCTATGCGAACTCTCGGTATCACAGTGGTTAGAAGATATTCCCTCGTTCGTTTCACGTTTTACACTTTCCTCTATCAGAGGATCGACAACGTTAAAACTTCTCAAATACCGTTCGTACAAAGAAAAACTATCGCTCAAAGAGTGACAATTCGAGTCTTCAAAGGATTCCATCACCACTTCATAATTATTTGAGAAAAAAGATGTTATAAGGGCACATTGTTTGTTTCTGCACACGAAAAGATATTCTTTATAAAGTATAATGATTAATATTGCAAAATATTTTCTCTAAAATCTTCTATTTTATTAGCTCACACAAACGCGCCATTTACGCCATGTTGCTAAAACTAAATTTAATAAAAGTCAAGTCAGTCAGTCAAGCAATTGAACAAGGAGCAAAACACAAAACCAGTGTTGCCAACCTCAAAACTTTCATGTCCCTACTTCCAAAGGCTCAATACCGAAGTCTCAGAGCGGGTTCACATTAGGTCTGATTAGGTCGGACCGACAGTTTTGTCGGGCCGACAAACTGTCAGATCCAGATTGGCATATATATTTCAATAGCACCGTTCACATATGGGTGACCCGACAAAACAGAGCCGACACTTTTAAAGGCCGTTCAGCCACGATTTCTGTTGGATCGGCATAATATTGGCGTACTGACAAGTATAGCACCGTTCACATTGGTCGGTGCGAAGCGGCGGATCGGAGCCACCCGCCCGCCACCTTTTCACCCGCTCATTCCCCGCTCTCGGCACTCGATCCGGGTAGTAAAACGACCGTGCCGACTGTGGTGCTCACATTAGATCGGGTTGGCAGCGTCTAGTCTAGTGTGAACAGCAATAACCGACAGTCGTTCAACAACCAACTGTCGGTCCGACCTAATGTGAACCGGCCCTTAGAGCATATTATTAAAGTCGTTTTCGTTTACTTATTCTACCAGTGACAGACCCAGGAGGCCAGGATTTCGTTCTGAAAGAGGTACGGCAAGCTTGGAAAAGAGGTGACGCAAGCAGGGGTAGGAAAAGGGGGTAAAAATATTTTTATAGGGCCATTCATTTATTACGAAAGATGATTTACAGAGGGGGGGGATAGACCATGTCTTATTTGTTCATATAAGGGAGTGTGAGGGAGTCTTGATAGTTCTAAGATCACAAACATACGCAAAGAGAAGATTTGAAAAAGCGCGGACTCCAGTGTGCGATCGGGTGCGTTTAGGTAAACTATGTATTTCCATGGCAACACGTTGCCACATCACTATGCCTCCTCGTTTATAACCTAGACGTTATTTGTTTGCGTAAATGTCACACTCGTAAAGGTTCATAGAAACGTTACTTCTAAAATAAACATCAAGAACAACCAAACGAATTATTTTTTTCCTTTATATTCTAACGTAATAAATATAAAACAGAAGAGAAGGAGTCGGCCTATTCTTATTTTTCAAAACTATTATAGTAATTAAATATATTATATACCAACTTTCTATAAATATATAATTTATTTAATTATTTAGGGGCCGTTTCATTTGATTATTTATTAAAAATCGTCTTACGTAATATATGAACGGCTCCTAAATAATTTAATCTACACTAGTACTAATAAAGAGGTAAAGTTTGTTTTTTTGTTTCTTGGAGGTAATCTCTGGAAGTACTGGACCGATTACTTACCTAAGTCACGAACTGAAAGCGGTTTTACAATAAATATTGCATCGTCTTCTAACAAAGATCAATTAGTTATCAACATCAATATTCTAATAGTTAATGCATTTTTCTTTATCCAATGTATTATTAGTTATTCTGGTTTCAGTGGTGGCGTTAAGGTTTAAGTATAGCTGAGCTGACTAAACTTAAACAGAGGCAGTTCAATGAACTCATTTTCATGCTTTGCACTCTTAACTAGAGATGTGCCGTTGCCGGCAATATTGCCGAGAAGTGGGAATATGAGTGGCAATATTACCCGAAGTATGAATATTGGTGGCAATAATGCCAGCAAAATTCCCACTTCGGGCAATATTGCCGGCAACGGCACATCTCTACTCAACAAACACTGATTTATATGAATGGATTTTGAGTTTACTCGGCTATAAGTATGTCTGAACTACGCGTTATAAAGTAGGTTGTCTATTCCACTTTCAGATATATCCATAGTCTGTGGAACCGGAGATGCCAAAAATGACATTGCTTCGTGCTAGAGCTGTAAAGATTCGATTTCTACACCATATCGATTTTGACGTGACAGTTTTAATTTGAATGTTAATGAAGTATTTTAGCAATAATTGAATCGAAAATTGTTATAAATATGGCTTATACTTTAATATAAGCCATATTAAAAGGTATAAATTGTAATTAAAATTACTATGACGAAAAAGCGTATTGTCTTGTAAACTTATGGTAAGTTTACAAGACAATACGCTTTTTCATCATAGTAATATAATGTTAGTGCCAAGAGTTTATAAAGCACTACTAGGACTTAATGAGAATCACTAACAATCGTAATTGTTAAAATAAGGTTAAAATTGTCTTGGAGGTCGAAAAACCATTTTAGCCTATCACAATTGAATGAATAATGCACCATATCTGTAATGTATTGAGATTAAGATATTATCAAATGACATAAATTAATTCTGCATGATAAAAATATACAATAAGATAATATAAATAAGATGTCAACAGACGGTCCGGCTTTTAATGACTGAAACTCATTGTTTTAAAACATTTCTAGTTAACTTTGCCGTGGGGATTAAATTGTGCCTATTATGCTTTTTTTTTGTAGTATTAAAATAACAAACATTTATTTATAATATCTATACACATAATAAATCTATATGTCGGCTCGTCCATGATGGTTCGAGCTCTGATTATCTATCAGGTGGGCCTATGTGGGTATCGTGCAATGAATAAAAACGGCTAGGGACTGTATCAGTTTACTTCTCAATACAATTAAGTACAGTGCACTATAATACTAGGTAGGTACAAATAACAAAACGGACAGTTTCAAAGCGTCTTCACGCTGCGACGGTCTGGCTGAGGAGAGTGTACGCTGTCCTCGGCGGTTACTCCCTCCTCAAGCTCGTAGCAAAACGGAAACGCCCGACTCTGTCAGAGCGCGCCACCTCTAGTTCTTCTAGTTGCCACTAGATGGCGTGCCTTGTTTTGTTGTCAACAAATCAATTGCCGTTTCCGACATATACATGTTTTGAGCTGTACGCGTCACGTAAAATATACGAAATTGATGTAGTTAAGACCTAAGTAATATATCAAGTTACACACAATTTTATTGTATAAAAGTTATCTACATTGACTTCGTACATTTCACGTGATGTTCGCACAACTACAAACTTCTACAGATTTTTTATTATATACCCATATTTATGTACTATCTTTCTCTTTGTGATAAAAAAAAACTTTTTTCATGTTTCAAATAAATAGGCTTTATATGTCTAGCAACAAGCTTACCATTCCATTTTTCTAGAGCTAAAACTCATAATCACACCAGTTTGTTATTTACTGTGTATATATCTCTATGATAGGATAGGTCTATGATTATCTTGTGGCTTAGATTAAATACCTATAGATATCGCCACCGCGTGGCCACACATGAGACAGCACTATAACACTAAAATGAGGTTATTACGTAAACTTTTACATAAGTATGACCACAGAATTACACATAAAACTTAATACAGGAGTCTATTTGTCATACATACACTAAAACTATTACTTTAATTGCCGAAATTATTCTAAAGACATAAAAAATTACTCGAGTTGACCTCAAAGTGACAGTGATAGGCCTTTGTTTGGGTCACTTTTCAAAGTGAGCCAAGCAAAAAAGCGGCACGCCGAATGAGACAGAGAATGTTTTGTTTTGTCTCAATTTTTTTACTTGTTTCGTATATATAAATGCTTCTCACTTTCGCACTTCCATAGAGTCGCATGGCTATATCTAGAGGTATATAAACTAAGATCTTGTGGTGTGTAGGGTAAGGGATTTTTGAAGAAAAGCACAGAAAGACAAGATTAATATTAACTAGGTTTTTACACATAGTTTGAAAAGAAAATATTTGATTTAATTTTATCGATACAACTCAACAATGTGGATGGACATCTCTACATGATTGAACAAACTAAACTATTTTTGTATACTCGTAGAATAAAAAGTTGTGGAACACAAACAAAATCCCGGCGTTGAAAATAAATCTTATTGGTACGTACAACATTATTTTAGCAAGTCCATTGATAATATCGTTATTGTAAGTACAAAAACCTTTAAATATAAAATATGTTTCTATATTATGAAAGTTTAAACAGCATTTATTATAGATCACGCATCAATTTATAAATTCTGTAATGGTATTAGTTCTTCTCCTTAGCTTTGTAGTGTATCGTTCTTACCTCAGACTTTTAGGAGAACGTAATTTTAAATGTTTTTATATGCATCTGCTTCGAAATTAAATATGTTGCGTGTTAATTATTTAGCCGGTATTCTATAGGTACCTACGTACCAACGTTAATGAAATTATCATTTTTATTGTACTTTACACATTATTATCTTTTTGTGTCTTCAATCTGGTTTCAGTAGCAGTAACTTTATTTTAGATTCAACTACCTACCTACATTGTTTTTTTTAATCATTTTATAAAGAAATACCTACTATTGTTTTGTTGACTTGAAAAAATTCTCCACACCAATTAGTAAGCTCACTATTAACATTATAATTTAGGAGCGGCATTCATATTGTTTATTCTCATGGAAATTATGCAGAGCTCTAGCTACCCATTTTTTTTAGTATTTTTATTTAAATAATTATGGCATTTTTCATAACATAACTTAATATAACTTTAAATCCTCTAATATCAAACCATTTGTGATTGTCATAAATATTATATGGCCAAGTAAGAAACAAAAGTATTGTCATGTGTAAAGATTGATCAATGATGTCCAAGGTCCAAAACTCTTGTCAAATGTGCTACATTCTTAACTCTATACGTCCTCCTCTAACTTATTTGTAAATTGATAAAATCAATATAAGAAGTCTTTAGTTTAAACATTATCATATTATAAGTAAATACCAGGTATTGACTATAGTCTGGTACCTTAGTATGTACAAATAATATTAATGAATAATTAACACACATAAGTATTACATGTACAACATATTGATTGTGTAGTAAATAAAATCATACAGCACTGTTATTAATAATTTTATTGTGTTATATGAAATCTTAACAGGTACTTTGTATGTTTGTTTGTAATAATAAAATTATTTATACATTGTACCTACTAAGATTTTGTTACAAAATAATGTAAATTAAAAATATAGTTAACAATAATTATCACTTCGTGTTTATTCAAAATTTAATATAAAAAGGTTATTAATTGTTGGTAACAGACAAATATATTACTCAACAATATGTTTAAAATCCTTGACAATAGGTATTTAATACTTAACAATAGGTACTTCAAAAATTTTGATTACTTAATAGTGACCTATTCCGGCTTCACAGAGGTGTTACAATTTTTTTAAATTCTCAGCTTTTTTTTATTATAATATAAGTTTATTAAATGCTTACATGTTCGTCATGAATCACTCTGTCTGTTAATGAAAATGACACGAAAATCCACTCGAATAGTTTTTGAGTTAATCGCAACAAGAAGGACAGACATGGTGGGGAGACTTTGTTTTAAGGATATTAGCATAATTCCAATCTTTATTTAAAACTATTCAGGTATACTAGCTAGTCAGTTGGTACTGGCTAGTTTACTGACTTATGTAGATAACTAGTTTAATTAATTAAACCCCAAGGGAATTCACTCTCTCGTTGTTTTTCTATTGTGTCTCTAATTACAGTATTTGATAGGTTAAACTAGTTATCCTGTTAATGTTATTCTGTACAAGGTAAAAAATAGTGAAATTTTTCCTTATTTGTGAAAGATTCCTTTCAACCAGCCAGCAAAGTTAAAATATTTGCTTTAAGTAAATGAAATAATTTATAGTACAAACATTATGTCCTTAGGAGATAAGCAAACTGCAAACTATATTAATTATATTCATATCTAATTAAACTGAGAAGTTTAATAATGGTCTGTCCAATTTAGCAGTGTACTTGACCATTCTAATTAGTCAATTTTGACTATCAGTCTTAGAGAAATTGTAGAGATTTGTAAAACAAAATATTGATTCCATAGTTTCGAATTTTATTTTGATCTTTATATAATTTTTCATCTCTCAGCCATTAACTCAGAAAAAATGAGCTGCACTGCTAAATTGATTTCCAAATAGAAGCAAAGTCATAGAAAATCACTAGTAAGTAGTATATTGGATATTTGTCTCACTGGCCTCACGGTATCTGTCTATGATTGCAGTGACCTCTGCCCTCTGCGTCTTATTATCTATAAGGTATAAAGAAGTCAAAATGATGTATTCACTCTGGCTTCTGCACTCATTACCAGTGTCCAAGTAAAAATTAAAAAGATAACGGTGCATACGATATTTTATTTTTTTTTATTTTACGTGCGCACATGCGCTCATTGAATGATCATAGTTTAATGTTACATGTGAATTGTTTTTTTTTTTTTGTGGAAGACGTGAAGGTAATGTTAATAAATTATGTTAATTAATATAGATAAATATCTTAAATAGGATTTGTTTTCGAGTTATTTGTCTTGTGTTAATTTTGGGGATAAGCAGCGAAGCGCGACTTGTTTGTGATGTGATGACGATGCTTCAGTTGTTTTTCAATCACGGGTAGGGGTGCACGTGAGTTCCAGGAGCTTTGTATAGATACTTATACTTAGGTAGGTAAGAACATTAATTCTGTACACTTGTGCTTGTTAATTGAGTGGTTAGTGACAGTTTGCCTCCCCATATAGTTTTTTTATTTTTATTGTTGATAGTTTCTATGAGGTGAGAATTATGGCTGAGTCTTTACTGTATCTGGAGAAATAAGGGTGTAAGAACTACATATCTGTCGACACTTTCAGAAAAATATACGTGATGTAATATGTTATTAACAATGAATCAATGATACATTTATAGGGCTTATTTTATTTATTTAATACTCACTTGAAAACCTACTTGTAAAAAATACTGGGTGCTAAGTACTACATCTATTGTATGTTTTGTATCCGAGTGTTTGACAAGGCCAAATTTTGACGATAAATTAGTCAGAAAAATATTTTTCATGACTGATTAAATTGGTCCAATTAGTGACTCTACATTAATTATAAACGCAATCTGATAAGTTACCGTATATATTTACATATTGTCGTCTAGACACGCACGTTGTAATTCTATATTTATGTTGTTTACATCTCAACATATCTACTTAAAGTACTTAGTATGTTATTTTCTTGCCACTGGAGTTTGAACGGGGAAGTGGGTAGCTTATTTGTGTGCGATTTAAGAGTCTTACAAAAGCGAAGGGAAGAGATGAATTGACCTATTCATAAAGGGAACAAAGGTCGACGCTGGCTGTTTGTCAGAGACACATAAACTTCTTTAGGTAAGTTCTTTAGTCCTTGCAAATGTCGAGCGGTAGTCGCATATTATCATAAATCACGAGATGTCGTCTTTTTTAGGGTCCCGTACCTCAGTCTAGCAAAATCCTAACCCTTATAGGTAGGATCACTCTGTTGTCCGTCTATCAAGACTGTTTTTCTCAGGACCGCGTGAAGGTATTAAAATTAAATATCAAATACTCAGGTCTGCTACCCTTTGGAGCAGTGAAAAAATTAACCTTTTAAGTCAACGTAATCTAAAGCTAAGGCCCTACCATTTAAATAACGTCAGTTAGAAACACAACAATGATAGAGCGAACGCCGGCGTTCGCTCGGGGTTTAATGAATTAAGCTTCTTATATGACAATAACTTTGACACTCACAAGGATATAAAAACCTATAGGCACTAGGTATATGTATAGGGCATTTCCTGTCGACCGACCGCACAAGTAAAGGAAAAAGTGCGAAGACTGAAGTTCCATCGCAAAATACCTAATTACTTTTTGTGATTCTTAAAAAAAAATTCGAGTTTCAATTTGGGAATCGAACTACAAGGCAAGTTTGTACGCAACCAAAGCCTTGAGCATCGCCGACGAGTTGCTAGTCTGTCGGTTTTCTATCGTTTACATTTCGGGGAGTGTGCACTGGAATTGCACAATCTAATTCCGCCAAGTCCGTTCCATCATCGGACCACACGACGTACAGCGTTGCGCCACCGGTACATGGTAGACATCCCACCCATACGCACAAAACGTTTTGCGAACACATTTATTGTGCGTACAGCCAAGGAGTGGAATTCCCTGCCGGAATCTGTGTTTCCTGATAGCTACAACTTAGGAGTCTTTAAGTCGAGAGTGAATAGGTTTCTTCTAGGCAAGCGTGCTTCATCGTCGACCACATCATCGCTTACCATCAGGTGAGATGGTGGTCAAACGCAAGCCTATATATTTTTTTATATATATTAATTAAAAAAAAACCCTTGGGGTGCGAGTCGGCTCGCACTTGACCGGGTTTTCGTGTAGAATTTTTCGTACCTACAATAAAATTAGGGCTTCAGTCCAGGGGTTTTTGCCCTGTTGCGGGATTATTCGAAACAGTTACCGTGGCCTTAGGAACGCAAAGGACAAGGGAAGAAACATGGATGGGTTTTAGTCCGTAAAAGGCACTCTCTCTTGCTTCGTCCAGAGCGGGAGAAGTATTTGATGATTTTTCACCCCAAAAAAAGGGGCGGGCGGAGAAGTTTGGTCTAGTAACGCAAAGTACACGCGGTTTTTCCAATTGATTTCCAGCGACTTTTCCTGCGTAAAAGGATAAAATTGTCAAAATAGAACAATCCCGGGATAAAAAAGTAGGTATCATAAGTATGTACTATTCCAGGACACTGTCTACTCGTGTGCAAAATTTCATCCAAATCCATCTAGCCGTTCGTGTGTGTAATAGTAATAAACATATGCCTACTCAAACTTTCGCCTTTATAATATAATTGAGTTTTTCTGGATTCCTACTTTGGTTCTCTACTGTTTTTCTTCTTCTTTATCGGTATCACTCTGACAGAGTGGTCGTGGTCATCACTTCAGTTGTTGGTGGCAAGCTTCACAACACGCCGCCACTTCTCTCTGATGGCTGCCTTCCTCGTGTATTCATGTAGTGATGATGAGCCATTTACTGGCGCTTTTATCTGGTCAGTCCACCTCTTAGGCGATCTTCATTACTGTTACCAATCTATACAAATAAATAAAATTGTAGTGTCTGTTTGTAATATTGAAATAACTGCTTTTTACTACATGCATATGAATATATATACGGTACATACACCAAAATAACATTTTTTACAATTTTTGTCTGTCTGTCTGTTTGTCTGGGCTAATCTCTGAAATGGCTGGACCGATTTTGACAGGACTTTTTTTTGGCAGGTAGCTGATGTAATAAGGAGTAACGTAGGCTACTTTTATTTTAGAAAAAATAAATTCAAAATCCTGTAGTCCACGCGAACGAAGTCGCGGGCACAGCTAGTAATTAATAATCAATCTCGGCCAGCTTTTACTACTTGCATTCAGGTCAGAGGACATGTTTTGTTTTCTTTCACTCTGGAGGGAGTCATCCATAAACCATAACATAATATATTTATCAGTGACGAAATTATCTGTAACGCAGGAATATTGCATTTAAACAAATTTGCAGTTTGTAAACTGTATTATATTATTATCTCATTCATTCTTGTAAAGTTTGAGTGGGAATTTCGTTGAGCAAATTCTCTACTCTTTAAGTTCACATATTGTCAAGGAATATTTGGTTTAGATTGATTTTGTTGGTTGTTAACAATGAATAAACCACAAGAATGAGTTTCAATTTACCTACTTACATTGATAAAGGTTCACTTCACATTTCGCATTAAGGCGTATAGTCCCTTGAACCATCTGACCGAAATTATGTGAACGCAACTCTCGCACTCGCCTAGGCGGCAGTACGCAAATCTGTGCATTTATTTGCGGCCAGCAGCGCCCGGAAAGCGCTTTAAATCCATTTTCTCTGCGAGATATTGATTGATTTACATATGCAATGTTCACTTTGAAGAATATTTAACCACCAATTTTTATGTATAAAAATGTTTCTAAAGGTCCAAGCCGTTTCGAAGGAGTAGGGAAAAGTTGCGAAATTGCTAAATATTTTTTTTTGACAAAAGTATTAATTGCACGAATACATCAAATGTTGATATTATTGTTCATGAATCTATAATAAACATATATTTTTTTCAAACCAATTGAGCTAGCCGTTACGGAGGAGTAGGCCTCAGAAAATCACTGTTTTATGGCACTTTTCGGGCGCTTGGCCCTTAAAACGCTTTTCAAGATCTGCGCGTAATCAGACCGATCTGACGCCAAGCTATCTGATTCTCACCAGCTGGTACAAAAAGCATGAAAAGTCAATAAAGATTGCGCGAAATGGCCCCAGTAATGTAGCAGTTTCTGACCTACCTCAAAAAAAAGAGTGGAACATTCCAAAAATTTATTGTGAAGTAGTATATTGTACTGTGTAGTGTGTAATACTGTAGGTAATCAATTGAATAGAAATGCTATAGCCGTTTGAGAAGTCCAATAATATTACTGGTAAAACTAATAATAACATTGTAGGATAGTGCAAACTTTTTGCATCGAAGTTACTTCTTTAGCGTGTCTCACGGTAGGTTTGGTGAGTTTCGGCAGAAAATGTAACATCACGTAATAGCTTTTTCCCAATGTCTTTCATACGTATTGTACTAACGGACAAGCCGTGCTTGACGCAGCATCAAATGTTAAAAGATGTTTTTTTTTTATGTGAAATCGTCAAATAACTTCTCAAGAGCAAAAGGGAGTGCTAGACTTTTGGTGACTTAAACCCACTTTTGTGCCTTCTTAATGGACCATGGATGATGTGGCCATTGTCAGGGCCACGGTAACTTTCCTACAATCCCATAGACCAAAATAAGGTACTATTCAAACTGAATTCCCTCTCCTAGAGAGGAGGCCTGAGTCCCAGCAGTGGGAACATTAAAAAGCTGATTATGCTTTGCTTATGTAAACTGAAAGTGTTTTCAAAAAGGCAAGTCAGTGCTATGATCCGTTTGGGAGTAACTCGTACGGAGATAGGACTGAATATTTACATTACATATAGATAATAATTAGTTTACTGATTATATAAGAATCGCAATAAATTTTAACGAGCGTAAAACCAATACAATTAAGTTGGTATCGGAATTTGCAGTAATTTTTTAGCGCCAGAGTTACTTTCGAATAAAATTCTCTGGTTGATTGGGATCTTTAACGCAGTGTCATAACAGGGTCCATGCAAATTAATTCCTCCTTCTTTCTTCTTACTTTTTGAGTAGAGAAACGTGGTCGTCCTCGCGACTTATTGTGCTATCTCCCTTCTATCATTGTCCCATCCAACAGTATCTATCTTCCTTGTCCCTTAGAGTTCGAGACACATTCCAACAATCATTACAGCATCAATCGTCAACATCGTCTTGAAATTAAGTCATAATTTAAAATCATATTCAATCGCGATGTTAACTATTTCAGATATATTATGGAGCTGGTCTCTTTGGCGAAGGAGGTGTTCCAAACTATAGCGGAGCATGCGGCGAGCTACCGACTGGGGCAGTCGGCGCTCAGGCACCTCGACCGGACGCTGTGGGTCGTCGAGAAGTGTGCGAGGTGGGCTGTGCCACCACCACGTTAGTATTTTTGTTTATGCTTACTCATCTGACACATACTTCTACCGCTCTAGGGCGAAACGACAGGGCGTGTCAAACTTTTACTGACAGAACAACTGCGTCCCGTCGCGTCGACGACTGAGGCTCTGTATTTACCGGATGGCCAGACGGCGAGCTACTCATTGCTCATCACTGCAGGCTCGTTTAAACTTATAGCTTTAACTTTTTTAGTTATAATCAGTTGCGAAACAGTTCAAATATATTCGTCCGCGTGAAAGTAAAATCATATTATAAGGGCACATAGTCCCGGCATATAAGTAAAGAATAGCACACGCTATTATCTAGGTCATGGTTTCGTGTGAAAAATTTATCCTAATCCGATCAGCGGTTTTAGGAGCGTAAAGGAAAGAAAGAAAGAAGAAGTAAGAAAACTATTTTATTTGGCATACACGTAGTAAAAACATGTAGACACTAAAGAATAAATAATATATAATACATACAAACATATTACTTTCACCTTTATCATATTAGTGTGATAAGATGGAAGGTCTAAATGGTGACCAAATTGGTACGTCGCATATTAATAACTAGCATTCTACATAAGATATAGTATACTAACTGGAATGCAAATCTTTCCTCTTTATATTATTAGTTTAGATTGCGGTATAGATAGTAGTACAGTCATGCATTCATTTACGGCTACACTTGCCTGTTAGTGAGTTGGACCACGTATTTTGAATAATAATCAATTTTAATGCGCAAATGTTTGGTCCAAACGGAAATGGCATCTATACGTAGGGTTGCCAACTGGTTTCGAGAAAAATAACTTAAAACATAAGTACCTACGTGAAAAATATAGTATTTGTCTTTTTTTTTTTTCATTTTTTTTTTACATTTTCCTTGCACACACTAACAGTTTTTCTTTAACTTTATTTTTTTAAAGCTATAATATATTAACGAACGTCCCCTTTAAATCTACACTTACATGAATTATTATATAGAGGTATTTTTTTTCTTTATCTCTGATTGCTAAAATTTTTCACCGATAGAAAGCTGCTTCATTCCTGACTGACATAGGCTATATTTTATGTACGCGGGCGAAGCTGCGGGCAAAAACTAGTTGTAAATAAAGAAGCAACTAATTTTTTATTAAAATTTATCGTACTACGTTGAAAGAAAAGGTATGGTACGTTTGCGTTGGCGTGGTGCGTAACTATCATTAAAAGTATTTCATTTTACGAAACAAGTAAAGATGGGAAATAGAGTATTTTCACATACTTTATTTTTATACAAAAGTATATAATATTTTTACCAAAAATACAGTAAGATACGATATTACAAAGTATGGTTGGCAACCCTATCTCTACACGTGATATACCTATGTAAAGTCTTTTACAAATACACTTGGCTAGTTAACCTTCTAAGACAAATTGAGTGTTGTTGAATGTGTAAGTAAAACTTATCGTTCCTCGACTCCTCGTTGCCATTTAAGAGCATTATGCACTCGTCAAGTTTGTATTCGAAATGACAACTCGACTAACTGTTCAAGGTTATGTTTTATAGCTCTGTACTCAGTTTAGTTTAGGGGTCAGTTCACACATAGGCGCGAAACGACGCGACGAAGCAACTCAAAATATAACTTTATTTACTACACGAAAATATATGGTGACTGGTAATTAGTGACCGATAAATTATACGCGTGATTGTACTCAAGATTACAAACAACCGTCCCAAAGGAACTTTTTTTAATACTCATTATTAACTTATATATTAAACCGGAACATGTAGGTACCTACACTGATTACATACACCGATGGGTTTGCAAGCGGCGCGAGTCCTCTATCACTATTGTAGGAAAGGTACATGAGACAAAGGCGTTCCGTGGCTAATAGCTGAGAGACTGCCGGCGCGCGCGAATTTGCGCGAATAGCTGTTTTGTTATTGTGATAAAACTAATGAGTATAAAAAAATGTTTCTGTGGGAAAGTTGTTTCTAATCATCAGTAAAATCACGTGTTTAAGTATCGGTCACTAATTACCAGTCACCCTATGCCTTGCGCCGTAGAGCTGCGTGGTGCAACGTATTCGAAATTGCCTCAATGAAATATGTATCTTTTCGTGTTATATTTTAATTATATGGCGTCTGCTATTCGCGCAGCGTCGCGGCTCGGTGTGAACTTACCCTTAGGGTACTCGGTAGCCTGCGAAGTTCAAATTTTTCTTAAGTTTTGCTATTTTACAGGACAGAATCAAGATGTGTTAATTAAAATGTGATTCGCGGGCGTAATACGGAATTACATTAATTAAAATTATCAATACAAATAATACAAAAAATCAATAGTGTAAGACGAATCGAGAGGGTTATATTTTTGATTAATTAGCTCTTCACCCGCGTACATAAAATATAGCCTATATCACTCAGGAATAGGTAAAGCAGCTTTCTACGGTTTATTCCCATTGGCCACCCCTGAGCTTGCCACCGGGGTGGCGATTGGCACTCCTTTATCCCCATCTGTCAACCCTTTCTACCGGTGAAACAATTTTAGCAATCGGACCAGTACCTTCAGAGATTACCTCTTACAAACAAAGAAACAAACTTTACCTTTTTATAATATTAGTGTAGATTTTAATTACTATAATTTCATAAATAAATACGAACTATAAAAACAATCTTAACCTTAAAGGCGCTATCACAAAATTTCGTTATTTTGTACATTCGAACGCGAACGGCCGATGCACCAAATTATTTAAGGATTTGTCAAAATGTCATAAAGCATTTAACACCGACGGATTATTATAATCTGAAATATAGTCTGGAAAGAGGTTTATAATTGAGTAATGAGCATAGCTCCATAATACTGACCTTCAAGAATTCAGCCAGTTCAATTGAACCTAATCAATGTATAAACATCTTTACTTGGTATACGTTTAAAGTCCATTTTACCATTTCCTCGTGAGATAACAGTAATAGATAAAACGTTAGCTGAATGGAGATTCTCTATTTTGTTTTTTTTTTCTTGGAGATAAAGTTTATCAGACATTAGCGATGTTTTATTAAACGATGCTGTCACATTATCTGCGTATGTGAATCATGCGCCTAATAATGCTCGTCTGCTGATTGCAGCTTTGTATGACTGACTAGCAGTCGCCCGCGGTTTCGCTCCGCTCCCGTGAGTAGTACCGTGATGTTATGTAGCCTAGCCTTCCTCGATAAATGGCCTATGCAATACTAAAATAACTTTTCAATTCATTCAGTAGTTTCTGAGATTGACGCGATCCAAAGAAACTCTTGAGCATTATAATAGAGGTATGCCGAACAGAGTGTAAAGTACCGCAAACCTTCATTAGAAAAGGGAGAGTCCTCTGACGAGACGGTTGTTTTTTGGTCCAGGCAACTATCCGATGGATGATTTCAGGCTGTTGTTGTATGGTCTAATCGCGCGGAGAACTCTGACACCGCGATATATTTGCTGAATTTTTATTTTCTATGTAGCGATAAAGACGTCGTTACATTAGTATAGATATTAAATCTAGATTACTAAACACTAAGTTGAGACATGAGTGGGTACCTACCGCCATTCATATACAAGGTGCAGTTTTAAAACTGCACAATATTTCAGGAGGTTGTAATAAAACTCATAAATAATCATATAAAAAAACGATACCTGGTCAATAATCAGTAATACTTGTTATTTAATTGTTTAATTACACTAAACTAAATCGATTGATCGATGGCCGCGGGGGCGTGGCTAGGGTGTGGCGTGCGGGATGATGATTGGATGATACATTATTTATGAAACTATCGTTGCGAGTTAGTGTGTGTGAAAACGCCCTTTATTGTTCCGTGTTTGTGTGTGTGAAAAAAAGCGCGGTTATAAAAAAAAAAAAAATTACCTACTTATTTTATTATTGATTCGGGTCGAGAATCACTAACATAATTACCTCCTGAAATATTTTGCAGCTTCAAAACGACACCTTGTATTTGAGAAACAGTTTTTGTTGCTATTTTGCTATGGTGGGCTGTGTGATTGTTCGAAATAGTTACCCCAGCCCAGGAACGCAAAGGGTAATCGAAGGAACAGGGGTGGGCTTTGGTCAGTAAAAGTTTGATACTTCCTCTCACTGCATCCGGAGTTTGGAGTCATTTGATGATATCCTGTCGTTGACGCACGGTCACAAAATGTATAGGTACAAAAGTCAATCTACATACAAAGCGCGCTCGAGCAACGCACACAAAGACACTGCTCACAGACACGATATCTCGGATCACTCGTCGAACAATTCCGGCTCAAATGCTCATTAGTGTGCGTCCACCGAGCCAACCGAGCGTAGGTATAAAAAGTGAAGTACATACATTTTTTGTTTATGGTGGGTAAAATCATCCAATGACAACCCCTGCTCTTGGGTGGAGCGGGAGATAATATCAGACTTACTGACTAAAAGCCCACTCTTTATTCCTGAGTGACATAGGTTATATTTATGTATGGCGGGCAAAGCTGCGGGCAAAAGCTAGTTAATAATAACAAATCCTACTGAAAAAACGAGACGGTCAAATGTATCTCTATATCTCTCCAGCTCACATATTTCTGCACTGCGTCAATCATCTCTCACTCCAAACCCTATATTTTTCCAGTAGATCAAGACGAGCGTCCACAGCCGGAGTTGGTGCGGCCGCTGCCATGGGTGTTCTTCCTAGTGATGCTAGTGACGTTAAGGATCACTCGCGAGGGCATATCGCTTCTCAACCTCGTCATGGGAAAACCGCCGTTAAGATCTGCTGATGTGGTATGTATTACTTTGAGACTAAAACTAGCTAATCTTTAATAAGGACGCGTAGCTTCATACTTCGTTTTCGTCATTATAATTATGCTGGGTGTACTCCTACGTGAAGTTTACATACAATACTATGATACTGCGTCGACGTAGGGGCAACGACACGACGGCACGGCGCTGACTTCACACAGGCGTACACCAAGCATATAATGACGAATACGCGTCTATGAAGCTACGCGTCCCTACAGTAGGTTTAAGTCTTCTTCCTTTCCTGGATCATTAATTGGGGTCAGGTCTCCTCATTTCACTGCGCCAAGTGACTCTCTTTTGGCAACTACCCGGTCGATGACGGCTCGTTTTTGCCTTTTTTTTTATTCTAGTAGGCGCAGAGCAATAAACTACGTAGCCCACACTACGTCATTGGACGTGTCCATACCAATTACGGCGATAGAATAGAATAGAATAAACTTATTGTACACCAAAAAGTAACACAGCTTATACAAAAACTTTTCGATAAACTTTTGGCGATTTTCTGTCTGTGACGTTCATGTCTCTACTAAATATTTCTTACATTAATGTTCTCCAGGTAATGTACATACAAAGCAAAAGACGGTACCTCCGCACATTAAAGTACCAGGGCAACAGAATGATGCGGGCGCGCACAAGCACTGCCGTCGTGCCGCAGCAGTCCTGGTCCAACGCCTTACACTCCATATTCGAGTTCACGATGTGTTTCCGGCGCCAGTCGCACTACGGAAACAACAACACCACGCGCATCAGTAACAACGACGAAGTATTAGTAAGTTGTACTCGGTTTCGGCTGACACTCGTGTTACTACACACTAAAGTAAAAATTAGAGATGGAACGGGTAATTGTTTGGCCGGATACCGAATGCTCGGCTAGCTACGAGGTTAGAGCGTCGTATATCCAGCTACCTATCCGGTAGCTGGATATACGACGCTCTAACCTCGTATTAACCAGCCATTTTTTCGTGTTACATGACGCAATCAGTTTCATTCGTTAGAATTTATTTTCAGTACCTGGCAATAGCGTTAACAGCGAATGGCTATTTTCAGAAGGTGATCTGGTATACGAAGCCAAGCAGAGTTGCCTCTTATCAAAAAATGACAGTTGAAAAATTTGGTTTTCATTCACCACAATTTGGAAATTGTTAATTATGAGTACTTAACTAATTAATAAAACAAAAAAATTTTGACATGCTGTTATAAAAATAAACGGTGTCCATAACCTATTGTGTATACGATTTGCCTTGTGTAAAATAATGAGAATTTTTTAATTTTACTATCCGGAATTCGGCTGGATACTCAATTACTAACCGTAGTATAGCCCATGAAAGACTCAATCCTGTTTAGAAAGTCTAGGCTATATAACGTCACGCTACAACTAATAGGAGCGGGCCAGTAGCCAAAAACAGCTAGTATGTTATATAATTTACCTTAATCCTTGCTTAAATTCAGAGCTGTGGTGGCCGAGTGGTAACGGCCCCGACCTACGAGTGTAGGTCGCGGGTTCAAACCTAGCCAGGCATATTACTTTGTGTAATTTATTTACTCACTACAGCTCTCAAAATGGTGAAGGAAAACATCGTGAGAAAACCGACATGTCCTAGAACCCGTGGTGGATTATGGCCCATTCCCTCTCCTAGAGAGGAGGCTTGAGTCCCAGCAGTGGGAACATTAAAAAAGGCTGATTATGCTATATAAGCTATGCTTGCATAATTTAACCTAATCTCTTTGCAATATTCAGGTTGTAAAGAAAAGCAAGCGCGGTCGTGACCACGCCAGCACTGCGGCCTCCACCAGTGAGACCACCATGGAGAGGCTGATAGAGAAGATGATGGTGGACCTCGACGCTGATTCTGATGAGGACTCCAGTTTTACGGTGAGTGTACCCTTCGAAATTGGTCCACTGTAAAAAGTAGCATACCGTCAATCAAAAAATCATAATTTAACCCCTCACGCCTTTTCTCCCGTTACGCGAACTCATTGAGTCGACGTCAAAAAAGCGCGCATACGTCGATCGACTCATTGAGTCGACGTGAGTAGGATCGGATTTAATACGAAATTTCTCAGTCTACAGTATACCTTTCCTTTTCAAACTTACACTTTGCGCAAAAAGACCTAACGTCGGAGGGGCTAAACTATTACTCCATTTGTTTATATACTTAACTAAACGTAAACAATCTTATTTTTATTTATTTTTTATGTACACACAAACACTTTAAATGGAAAAGAACAAATAAGGATAAAAGAGTACAAAGGACCTGCTTATTTCTAACGAAATTTCTTCCAGCAGACCTGCGACAGGACAGTTTGATAAGATATGTAGACACAGTGTGTATAAATTTAAAAAAAATAAACAAAATATATAATTAAATTAACTATATTATTTAAATTAAATCTCATAATACATACTTAAATAACAATAACAGTAAATCTTGATATATGTATAAAGTTTATTTCAATTTAGTTAATAACCTAACGTCGGTTTAGGTAAATAACTAATTGTAAACATTTTTAGATAAATTTTAAATAGAAGACATGTCAAGATTGTTTACTTTTAAGTACCTAAACAAATGGAGTATAGAATAGAATAACTTTATTGTAGGTACCTAAAAAAGTAACATAAGAATAGTTACTCAAGAACTGAATATCATAATAGTTTAGAGGTATGCGGAACAAGGTGTAAAGTCCCGCAAACCTTCGTTGAAAAGGGAGGATCCTCCGACCAGACGGATGTTTGGTCTGGTCCGGGCAATAGCACGATAGTTGATTTCGGACTGTTGTGTATGTTCTAATCGCGCGGAGAACTCTGATACCGCGATGAAGGATTTCAAATTTTAGTTCCCATGTTGCGTCATAGATGTCGCTACACACAAAAAATGGTTTTTGTTTTGGTCTTGAGGCGTGCCAGGCCTGTGGGAGCTTGGTTTCAGTGCGTCGGAACCGGAAGCTGTATAATTAAATAGTATCGATCTATTAGAATATGTTACGCTAATATTGTAAAGGCGAGAGATTTTTGTATGTTGTGTTTGTTTGTTACTTCTTTAGCAAGCATATTTGTTGAGATAATGGGTTAATTTCTGTGTTAATTTTGCTGCGTCCTTATAGGGTCATATACCCATTAGTTTTTTTTTTTTATTGATATAAACTAGTGTTTGACTGCAATTCCCAATAGTAAAGCAGTGATGCAATTGTTGATAGTGAGGCGCACTAGTTGATTAAGAGTCTATTCACTCTAGTTAAGACTCGTCTGTACCTACATAATTATGTTTTATACATTATGTGCAAAAAAATGAAACCTTATTAATTGTATCACAGCTAACGAACGTGACAAGTCCGAAGAGCGACCGATCAGACTTCACCACCGAGTCGGACCAAGACACGATATACCACAACAACATTCCGAACAAACCGGCTGAGGACAACCACCAACCAATAGACTCCCCGTTCTCCCCTAACATGTCCGAAGCTCCCTGCTCCACTCCTGAAAAACTAGAAGCTATGAAGGAACCTGAGAGTCCCCCTAAAGAGGAGAAATCAGAAGAAAGTATCGTAGAGCCAGAAATCTTAACACCTAAGGAAGAGACGCTAAAGTTCATACAACAGGAGACAGCGCCGTCAAAAATCCCGAGAGGTCCAAATAACGAACAGAAAATCGGTACGAAATTAAAGATTTGGTCTATTAGAATGAAAGAGAAATTCTCTAAGCAAAAGCATACTTCACTTGGTACGTTGGAGTATTGATCGAGTTTGTTTTTCTTTGTTTTTCAGCGAATGGGCGAACGGTTAAGAGTGTGCCCAGCAAAAAGAAAGGTATTCTGATGGTTTTATGACAGAAGCTTGACCTAGCACTTGAAACGCAATCTCAGAATCAAAAATCTTCATTCAATTCTTGCTTGCCAGTATTTTTCAATCATTTTTCTCCATTTAAAAGCATGATTCATATCTTTTTCGTGAATGCCTACCAAACCTACTCCAGGGGCCTTACCATGGCGTGGTAATATGTCAGTCGTGCGAGCGAGAAAGAGGGATGCAGCTATACACCCTGTCTAACTCCATCCCTTTAACAATTCAGTTTACGTCGCTAATGGGATCGCGCCAAGGGCCAGTGCACACCACGTTTTTTAAACACGCCGTTGACTCGCGTTTGTAGCGATACGCACGCGAGTCAGACGCAGCCTGTAGTAGACCTTTGCACACCTGTATAAATTCAAACAGCTGCGCATGTGTAGCGAAACAGACGCGATACAAACGCGCGTGTGTTTCGATAGAAACGCACTTATTCGAGTAATCTGGCAATCGTGAATTCTTCAATATTGGCCGGTGTTTAATTTCAGCTATGAAGTTTTATGAGTCGAAAGGCGCCATATTTTGTATTCTAAAGATGTGTGGTGCAACAATTTGCAACTAGCGTAGATTCACACCTCCCTCGTTGCGGGAGAAACCCTGCTCGTAGGGAAGGCGCACGCACTAGCGATGCACCGATGTCGCGCGTTTGAATCGATACAAACGCGATGCTAACGCGCGTTTGATTTGATACAAACGACAACAAACTGCTGTGTAGGATAAAAGTGAGCAGTCGCTGCACGTTTCTAAAACGCGCATCGACGGCGCGTTTAAAAAACGTGGTGTGCACAGACCCTAAAAGTCCGTGGTGTTTTTGTTTCTAAAAAAAAAAACAATTTATCAGGCTGATAAAGACGTCTTTCACATTTGCCTTATCAATTTCATTGTTATTTTTAAAATGTTTATGTAGTATGTTCAGTGGTCCGTAAAAGTCATTAACGTAACATTGATTAAAAATCATCATTAAACCACATTTTTGCGATAAAACTCATTATTACGACCTTTTTTTTATACAAACAACGTTGTAAAAACGGCTTGCATTTGACCGCTTGCTTTATATTTTGAATGTTTTCTCATTCACGCGCATTGATGCTTTTTTAGGGTTCCGTACTAGAAGGGTGCCAATAGGACCCTATTACTAAGCCTCCGCTGTCCGTCCGTCCATCTCGTAAACCACAAGAAGTAGAGTGTTTTTTAATCTTTTTGTCACCCGTAATAGACAAATAGTGGCGACTCTCAAGGATCGTAACATTGCAGTGAGCGGACGGGTGCACTGCGCTCATAAGACCGCTTTTTGAATTTAGACGTCTAAGTCTAGATTAAAAAAATAATCTGTAATAGAACAAAGATTTAGAACAAGTTTTGAAGCATAAACAGGCATAAGTTTATTACTGAATAGTTATACTTTTTGTAGCTTAGAGTCAGTAACCCTCACTTTTACCTGACTCGCGACCGCGGCCTCCTAAGCAAGACTGTGGCCCATCTGAGGGTCGCGACCCACAGATTGAAAAACACTGAGGTAGAATTGAGATTTTCACAGAATGTATATTTCTCTTGCTGCTACAATGAATAAAAAAATTAAAGGAGGTTTCCAGACGCGTTTTTTTGTTCTATTTCAACATTGTAGTACGGAACCTTTCGTGTGCGAGTCCGATTCATGCTTGGCCAGTTTTTATTTTTGAGAGATCTAAAATAGGTATACTTTAAACAGTAGAAGTCAATTGGGTAGGTGACTCATCTTTTTTTAAATTGTTTTTATCAAAATGTAACTTTATCCCAAAAAAGAAGAATTGGGTACTTGTCTATAAAGGAATTAAAGCGAAATTCTACTAAGACTTTTGGCGGACATTGTTTTTGTGAAAATCGAGCTAAACATTGAAATCTCTTTAGTATAATTTATGAATAACCATAAATCCGACGCAATATCTATATCAAAGAGCGATAGTAGCTGTAAATCTTTGTGATTTGTGGGGGCAGTGTCGACAATCTATCTATTTGAAGACTATTTTTTTTCACTTGTCTCAAACCATTCTCATGATTTTTTGCATTTAATGCAATTTAGACTTGAAAGAGAGAGAAAAACACGTTGCATGTCATTTCTGTAGTATAAATCAAAGTTTCTTACCGTGTCTGTTTATTTATCAGCTAAAATCTCATAAACCACGCGACGTTATACGCACGGATCTTGAGCGCTCGGCGTCGAGAGTGGGGATCGCTTTGCTCATTCCATACATTGGCGAGCCAATCGTCGTCGTTGTTAGATACATGCAGCAAGCGCAGGAACGAATCACGAGTGACATCTATGACTTGATGGCGCGGCGAGTCAATCACTGATATGATGGCGCGGCGAGTCTTACGTCGCATCACTAAAGAGACCAAATATTTGACGTCTGCCTAACTTGAAGCCAGCGCTCAAGATCCGTGCCGATAACTATAATCCGATATCGCTTTTAAAGACAAAAGGTTTCGGATCAATTGTCACATGTAACTTTCTTCTTTATGAGCGATAAACGACATTAACGAAGAAAAGTATTATAATACTAGTTGTGCCCTGGTGTTTCAACTGCATCTGTGATTACTGCTCTGCTTCCTTGGGTCGTAGCTTGACGAGGTATAGTTTTGAATCTCTTGTGTATGTGTGTTGGTCACATAACTCCTGTCTCCTCCTAAACGGCTTGACCGATTCGGATGAAAATTTGTGTGAATAATTGAGTGGGTTTGAAAATACAATTGAACTCTGGCGCCGCCGCCTGTAACAATTTTCTTCTCTGACGAAAAGCCAGTTTTCGGGTAGAACATCGTCTACCGGAACCGCTAGTACTAGTTATAAATAGATTAGTCTGAGTGAGACAGTTAAAAATTGAAATGATTTATTTACTGAGCCCAGATTAAGAAATTTTTTAATCGTTTATTTCATAAAGCCAAATACAATTTGTCCATCTCAATCGAACACAGAAACAATGAAGTACACAACGCTACGCTATTTGAGACAGAGTGAACGTCTGTGTCTGTGATAGTATAAACTGTGTTACAGACACAAGCACCTTCCCCTTACAGTTTCACACTTTCACTGCTGTACTTTGTAGGAAATAATATGTTTTCTCATTACAAAATTAAATTAAAATATGAATACAAGTTTGTCGAACATATTGTGAATGTCATCATGCATTGTATAAACGTAGTCTTACTTGGCTTATGGTCTCGATGCGGTGGTCGGCTGAAAACAATGCGAATTTAAAAATCCATTAGTTCTCGCTTTTATGACCCATTGCCCTTGAGTTTTTATTTGTCTTGCGGCGGTTAAAGTATAGTCATTCGTATGTTAGCAATCGTATTAACTGAGATAAATCATGTATAAATCAAGATACAGGAATATTTCATAGTTTGGTGGATCATTATGTGAAATTAACTCTTCCATTTTTTGAAATTTCGTCATTGATGTTTCTTTGCTAATCATTTTGCGCAATAAATGGTTATATTATTAACATGATGGATAATGATAATGATACATTTTAGTCAGCCACCAAATAATATCTACTTTTTTTTGAGGTGGGGCAATTATCCATAGACTTCACCCACTCTAAGGTGGCTTTTTACTGACTAAAACCAAACTTCTTCTTCATAAGTTTTAATTTCTTATTATATGCAGATAGGAGTCGTTATTTTCATTACCAATCCTATAAATTTAATAAATAAAAGTATTAACTTTTAAAGTATTAGCATGTTCATGTGCATCTTTGCATTTCCATTCTTCATAAGAACCTTAAATACACATCAAATTTTCTTCATGCTTTTTGTTATTTACTCAGGATCGCCGATAGCGGAGAAAGAAAGGCGAAACTCGGATGGCAAAACCATACCAGGAAATTACACCATGTAAGGAGGATAAAAAGGTAAATATCTACTTTCCTCGTTGATGAAATTCTTTTTAAATGTTCATTAACGTGCAATTTCTGATTTAAACATCTTTTTTTTTTTTTTTTTTTATTGTTGAGTACCTATTTCTCAAACCCTAACCTCAAACCACACAACTCTAACTAAACTATCAAAATTTGCCCCCTTAAATAGGGTTTGTGACGAGCGTACGCTAACTCAAAGTACTTAATTCAGAAACCCACCCTCAGCCCCTAACTCAAATATTTAAGGCGGGTATAAACAGAATATCATCAAACGACTCTACCTGCTCCTAGAGGGAGATTCAGACTTAGCGACTAAAACCCACCTGTTCCTCAGTTATCCTGTGCTTTCCTGAGCAGCTGTGGTAACTCTTTCGTATTTCTCAAAACATTGGTTTTTAAAATAGACTCATCGAGTTTCTGCTCAGGTTGTGGTCAGATCTGTATGCACATTAAGCCTAGTTAAACTATGGGTAGTAGTGTGATGTTATATAGCGTATAGCTACTATTTGTCATGGACCTGGTACCTGGTTGGACCACCTGGTTACCGATGGACATCTTAAACAGAAAGATTTTTCCAATCCGACTTTTCCAGTTAATTATATTGTTTCTATAGATAAACAAAAGTATTATTTTCAAACGCCCCTAAGAAGAATAAAAGCGACATACTAAATACTTTTTCTAACAAAATGACGCGTAGTTCAAACAGCAATCGCTTTTAATGAACATCGTTGACAAATGAAATAATATCAGTGGATAATTTAATCAATACCTATTGGTTTAATTAACTTTTACTATTGAAATGATGCTTTGTTTTAATTAGTAGTTTATATAAACTAAACTTCTATTCATTCAAACTTATTGATTGAAAGAATGCAAATATGCCAACCCGATTACTTTTCGCTCCATATTTGTTTCGAATCATAACATAACGCTAAATGCTTCATTAGCACATAGCCATTATTTCTTATTATTATTGGGTATATTTCATATTAACTGTTAAAAAACTTATCACTATGGAATTTATGAAATAATAAACATTGAGATGATGGGTTCGTTTCACGGGCAGGCCAAAGCGTTATTCGGTTAATTCATTGGCAATTTCTCAGTGTCGGCCTCTGGGCGGAGTTTGGATTTGTGTTTGTTGGCAAGAGGGTCTCCTCTACTATAGATACTTCACCTTTGCTCTGGGTGAAGCGAGAAAATGTCGGACTTTTACGAACTAAAACCCACCTATGTTTCTTCAGTCATGGGGCCGCAGTCACTCTTTGGAACAAACCGCTATTCTTACCACGCCCCCGCTTTTCCTCAAACCAATATTTGGAATACTAGTTGCTGCTTCATTTAATAGCCAATTTTGATCCTGCTTTCAGAAAAAAAAATAGTTTAATTTCAAATTCTCAAATTCTCACTTTTATAATAATAATATATGTATATTTATTTCTATTTACAGTTAATCTCGCACAGTCAATCGTAGGACGCTGCCGTGCAGTTTGTTATTAGTTTAAGTTTATTAATGTGTATTGTCTTATGTCTGTTTGTCCATTATGTATCGTAAATATTGTCATTCATGGCCAATTTGTTATAAGCAATAATAGATACACTAAAAGTCACATGGCCAGTTTTCTACTACACCAATAGTTCATTAGACATATTTTGTAGTCGCACTATTACGCTTGCTCACTAAAGTGTTGCGAATGAAGGGTACAGGCAAAGAACAGGGAATGTCCTCTGGAACTGATTTTGACACATTTAAAGTTAAAAAAAAATGTTTGTTACTAATCTCAGTTGTTCAATATAACTAAGATCAGTACCGTAAGAAATCCTTGCAGTAGATCAAGGCTTGCAGTCACATCACGTAGTTTTAATATGTGTTGAGTTTTTGTGAAAACCAGTAGTTGAGAATAAAATTATGTGGTACCAGTACAAAATACAAATATTGTGACCTGTTCTTTACCTGAACCCTTCGAATTATATCAACATGCAAATGTTTGTTACAAAACAGGCCAAAAGTTAGATGACATTGCTTACATACAGACTTTTTATCGCTTGATTTTTCTGAGCAACGATGTTTATACTAATTTATATTTTACGCAAAAACGACATTTTAAAGAAAATATTTATGAAAACAGGTTAAATTAACTTTAAAAGATCGTCTGTCCGTATTGTGACGCATTCAGTCACTAAGGCCTTGTATACCCTTTAATTAGTTCATTCCTACAGTGAATAATAAGACGTGTACAGATTATTACAAGATATTATCGCAAACGTTACGATAGAGCGCGATAGAGTTTCACGTTTTCCATTTGTCATAGCGTAAATAGATCTAAGACGATGTGTGTCTGGTAACCATCTGATGCTGAAGATAGGTCCAATTTGTATGAAATAAGAAGCATACATGGTTTTCAATGCTTCGTATTATTTGGTGAAACTCATAAATATGCATAGCTTTACTTGGACATTACTTTGCTCCCGGGATAATAATATCAAGGTGTATAATTTTTTGGCTTATATACTGTATGTATTTTGTACACCTCTGCAATGCTAATTTATTTAAATAAATAAATTTTACCAAGAGTTCTTAACGTGATCCATTTTACAACCTACACTGATTTGTTAAAGCTATATAGCTCCAAATCTCTTTCTGGTTTGACTGTTTATTAACACGTCATGGTAAGTCCCCAGTTCTAGGGAAAATAAATCCATACTATTCTTTACTAGGAGGTACTCATTCATTTAGAAATCAATTATCTTAACTCATTTATTTCGATGAATAATTACATATTTCTTTTCTTACTACATATATTCAACACTTAATAGCTCAGAGAATTATGAATTGTATGCAATATTTCTTTTACCTATGTACAGAAAAAAATAGCCAACCTTGAATTTCTCATGGAGCAAAATATCTCTTTTTTATTGACATAGTCTGTCGCAAAACGTTTTAATATCGAATCAATTGTTTATTTGGTGATTGCATTTCACGAACTCGCGGCAATGATTGCAATTTCAACCTTATAACAATGACATAGATGCCACATGTCGTGTGTTCGGGATTTGCAACGACTATTACCAAAACTTGGGTGTATGCTGTTTGTACTTGGAGTTCCTTACGTAACCATTGTATATTATATACCATTTTAAGTATAAGTTATAGTTATGTAAGTAAGGCTAACATAAGGAGGCAATTTTTTTAAAATAAAAAACAGGTTATTTTTTTATTATTAAAGCAGAGGTTGCAAATATCAGTAATAATGTCAATGTCAAAAACGTCCTAACATTATATTCAGATGTAATTTTTAGATGTACGACTTTTGTACATAATTTTCCTTGTTTAACATAATAATATTGCACAGTAATGCTCGACTAAAATACTCATATTAGTTTACATTAAAAATAACTATCTTCTTTATTAGGCACATTAAAGTGTTCCTTAACAAGTGCAATTATTACAACATTAGAATACTCTTGTAAAATTATTTCAGTAAAATTATTTATTATTTCATATTTCCAAAGATTTGGCTGTGTACAGATCATATAATATAAAAGACTGATGAAATTGTAACAACTATTATTATTAAAAATGTTTCGTTTCCTAAATTATATAATCTTATATTTTTTATAAAATTTGATATGTTGTAAATTATGAAATTATTGTTACAAATATATCTTTAACAATATTGCCATTGGTTTTATTTAACTCACATTTAGTTGCAGATTTAATTACATTTAAAATGAGCTCTCGTAATCTGATACGACATTTATTTTGCTCCATTCGTTTATCTGTTTTTGTAGCATACTTGGCCTTGATAACAATCTTAGTTTTCTAAACGCAAGTTTCAAGGCGACGTGTTTCATACTATGCTATTATACTAAACAGACGTCTACAAAAATATTTATGATTTTAATATCTTTCAGATATCTATCTGATCCACTTCAATGTAAGAGCGAGCGTGAAGATAAAAATACAAAAAACACAAAAAGCAACTGTTTCCGCCCGGGATCGAACCGGGGGCCTTGTGCGTGTGAAGCACACGTGATAACCGCTACACTACGGAAACTTGAGTATCAGTGTCAAAATTGTTGTTCTATTACTGGATTGAATCAAAATTGACAGAAATGTTAAAGCATTTGACAGAATTGTTTATAACCAAGCAACCTGTCGCTCAACGGTAACCCCAGAGGCAAAACGAGTTATTTGTTACGTCTAGTCTGACCAAAATAATAAAAGGCATTCTTATACATAATAGTGAGAGCGAGCTATCCGCATCCCAGTCTCGCGGCAACATCGGCCGCGGCAAGTCGCGGACGCGCGTCACCGTGTCACGCTATTGTCGGTGTTTAGTTGTGCAAATAATTTATAATTAACCCGTGAAATAAACTAAAATTTAAAACCATGGATCCCGAGGCCTTCTTGGACCTGGCCAACCAGGTCATTAAACTAAAAATGTACCCATATTTCGACATAGCACATTCTCTATTATGCGCTCTTGCAGTCAGAGAGGATTTAGGATCCGGTAAGTGGTATTTAATTTATTTTTAAATGGAACCCGCCAAAACAATGGGGTTTATCGTCGCGCTTCCGCATCCTGTAATCAATTTATGTTCGAAAACTAATTTGTATGGAATGTTCTAAAATAAAAGACACCTAAACGCGTTTATAAATAGATCGTTCCTTCCCGCAGCATCCAGAACGAATAGCTCCAATAACAGCTAATGTGAACCGAATATTACAGATTGAACTATAGAAGAAATGAACAATATCCATATATTAAAATCAGCATCTGTGTTTAGCTAGTTAAAAATGTTTTAATTAAATAATTGCCAAAATATCATTATTTATTTTTTATCAAAGCATGATCGCTTAATCTTATCACTGACGTGTAAACTTGTAATAGGTATGTCGGGGAAAAAAATACAACTACTTATTGATGAATGCATAATGCATTCATTGTTATTCCATGGTGAGGTTAGGTTTTAGATAAGAACTATTGAACTAGCCCTTCTGTCATATGTCTGAAGTTTGAAGACTAGCGTCCAATGTCTTGTCACACCTGGCAAATAGATGGCGTTAAATTAAAAAATGGTCTTTCCTAAAAAATCGAAGATAAAATAATTTGTAAGTTGAACGTAAAACGCTTTCGCGATCTAAAAGTGAATACTCACGGGCTCGTCCGGGATTTGAACCCGGGACCTCTCGCACCCGAAGCGAGAATCATACCCCTAGACCAACGAGCCATGTTACTCATTGGCGAAATTATGGATTAGTCTCCACGGAGTGCTACGTCATCAATAATGTTTCACTTCATGCTCAAAGAAGGGAAGAATTGAAACAAAACATTTACGCTTACTTTGATTCAGGCGTTGCTCCGTTGATTAATATTTAATAGACTATTATTATTGTGCATTTATAGCACCGCAATGCTACTGAGCCCGAATTGGACGTGACAATCATTTTGTAAATATCGTATTTATGCTTGCAATTTTTTTTTTTTAAATGATTTTATGGTTGTTTAGTAAAAAAGTAAAAAAATAATTATACATATTTATTTATTCAAAGGCTTTAAATTGGTTAATAATATTTTACAATTTTATCTTTTTTTCGTGTCTGAGTGCACGAAATTCGCCTCAATCACACTTTTGTTCAACTTTTCAAATATTCCTTCTGAGTGTATTGTAGCAAAAAGTATTGTGATTTCGGTTAAAATAAGCGACAACATATAAATACATAATAATTATATAACTTTATGTCTGGGTATACTGTAGTTTACACAGTCTAGAGTGAATGCATAGTATAAAAACTTTCAGTAGTCTATTAGATACGTAAGTTATGGTTAAAATTTTTAAAATAACACGCGGGAACGCTGGCGAAAGGAGTTCCAGGTGCCTCTACAAAATGTATGAGCAATATGTTCAAACCACACACTACAATTGGATAACCGTTAAAGACCACGTGTAGAGCTAACCTGCGGTATTTTAATATTAAAATGCCAAGAGACAACTACCTGGCCTTAAGCCAACTAAACACGGTTGTCTCATGAAATCATGACAGACGCGAGACTAGGAACCATTTCAATACATTATAATTTTTCTGCTTGATTTATTCTTCCTAGATTAGATCAAGACGTAATGTAGTGTAGTTACCTACTTATTTTAATATGACGTAGGTATGTTCATAATATAACCGATTTTACGCTATAAAAAGCTGCGTTATAACGTTTATCCGGGTCGGCAAATACGCACATCCGCAGATGTAAAAAATTGGGTGAATTTCTTTAGAATCGTCGTCTTTGATAAGTACTGTGGAATTTATCACTCTTGGTCTTAAAAAGTACGTTTTACACGGACCCCTGAATTGGTTAATATAGATAGTATATATTAAACCAGAATTAATTAGCAAAAGAAGAGGTGGCCAGGGCAGCCCACATGATGAGAGATAATCAGGAAAAGTGGAGTAAAATAGTGACAGATTGGTACCTCTGGGACGAGAAACGGATTGAGGGAAAACAACTGATAAAATGGTAGGTAACTCTTCCTAAACCTAAACTGACAGCGGGCCCCAACTGCCCTGCCGCCGTTCAAAAATAACCAAAGTACAGTCGCTACACCAACCGTTCACAAATGCTTGGAGTTGCAATCCAGGGTTGCTGTTTTATGACTCGAGTAGCGATAAGTAGAGTAGTAGGGTACTAGAGTTAACTCAACTAACTCTAACTCCGAGCAGGGTAGGTTGGAGTAAGCGGCCATAAAAGACACTTGAATTTTGACACTTGAACTCTACGTTCGCGTTCAATAACGTCATTACAGTTAACTCTAACCTGTTTGAACGCAGGGCTGGAGGAGAGTGGCTCGTGATAGCGTTCAGTAGAAACAGCTAGACGTGGCCTTTGCCAGGAGGCATGCTGAATTACGAGACATCTTACAATAAACAGACAAAAATATGCACAAAAGAGTTAATTCAGAATTATTGTTTCATTTATTTTGGATAATGTGCATATGTATTAATTACATTTTTAAATATTAAAAAACAAATTATTACCTACTAGCTTCTGGCAGCAGATTCATCTGCATGAATGTCGCGAATTCGAAGTCGAAGCCAGATAATAAGTAGCTTATGTAGGTACTTTATTGGGGTTCAAGCTTACTCCATACCAAATGTCATCAAAATCGGTTAAACAGTTTATACGTGAAAGCGTAACAAGACAGAGTTACTTAGACTTAGACATTTATAGTATTATTAGTACTTACTGAATAAAACCTACCTATGTTCTTCCATTTGCCCTTTGCGTTGTATAGTGCCACGGTAACTTTTTCAAACGATCGCACGGAACCATGATCCAGTTAAAATCACACCAATACAGGCCAGACCAGCCGAAAGTAACGTTTCCAATACATTTCCGTCTTTTACCACATGCTCAACCAAGTGTCTATGTCAATGTCAACTTGCGTCGACTGAAAAGCAATCTGTAAACTGTTTACTCTGGGTAACACAAATAGCCTGTCACTTCACTGTTACGATTACGACCACGCCGCATTACTGCAAACCATCATTTTACGGCTGCCACGTGAACCGCGTACGGCTACTAGCAATATTGTAAGTCGTTGGCTTAGATAGTGTACAGTACCAATAGCAAAGTAATGCATATGCCTCAGTCATTTTGTTCTTCGTTAAGTTAGTAATACCATCTCATCGTGCTTTGCTCATGATGGATGCTCTAAAATTTTATCGATTGAAAAGTTAAGAATGCATCTGCTTCCTGTGTAGGAAAGCTAGAACCTTAATGGTCATGAAGAATCCACGTGGTCGCTCACTATGGGGCCTCATTAGAAGGTATTAAAGTCACCCAAACGGGTATGGTAAGGGCTATGCTCGGAGTTTCTTGGCGTGATCGAATCATAAATATTCGCAGGAGAACCAAGGTTACTGACATTAACACAAAGAATCGCCAAACTTAAGTGGCAGTGGAGCAGGGCAGATTACTCGCAGAAAAGATGGTCGATGAGCCAAAACTATTGGAGAGGCGACCACTTGTCGGCCTCCTACAAAGTCGTCCGACGCACAGTACCTGTCGTTGTGGCAACTCTTGGGGCAGCCTATTTCCAACAGTGGACGTCTTTCGGCTGAAGTGATGATGATGAGACTCTACAAAGGCTCTAACCCACGACTTTTAAAGTACCTAAGAATTACACATCTGAAAACTGCCCAGGATCTATCTGCCTCCTAGAGTTTCAATTTCTCAATTCAGTTGAGTGGTGTTCTGTGTGTGATTTCCTGTTTACAGACCCACACAGCTATCAGGACGGTAGGTAACATCTTACTTGTAGTAGGGACATTATTACGACCTACATTGCCAAAACCTAGTTCCCTAGTTTCTCTGCGCCCTGCGGCCTGTGGGCACGGGTGGCGGGGTCAAACGGTAGTCGCTCTATGACTACGTTAATCTGGGTCACTGAATCGAACTTCAACAGGTATGTAGCTGTTACGTAGGTTTCCATCACGGACGATGGAACGTGCCCTCTTTAGCTAAGGGAGCTTGCATTCATTAATGAGAGGTTTGTCGTCGTTTGGGCGTGAAACAACTTAAATTGAAGCCTGTTATTTGATGTTTTCAACTCCGTGATGGTTAGTTTATTTCTATGAAATTAAGATGATCCGTATAATCAACAGAAATTGGTACCTAGACAGTGGCGTAGATAGTCCCGAAGGGGCCCCATATTAAAAGTTATCGAGGTTTTTTTACACCGTAGGGGCCTCTACTACTAGCATCTCTGTGCATCTCTACATAAGACGGAGTTATGATAGACCACGACAGAGATGATCAGACTAACTAGATAGATTTCGTCCATGTGAAACAGAGACCGATGAACTCTTTTATTTTATAATTCTGGAATAGAAGAGAGTCAAGTTTTTATTGTGATCTTATGTAGAGAATGCTAGCTAGAACCATAGATATCCGGCTAGAATAAACTGAGCGAGCTATAAAAATGGAACATCCTATCATTTCGTAATTATTCATTAACTACGCATCTCTCATCAATAAATAGAATCGAAGGTTGTGGATAAAATCTTACTCATTTTTACACGGGGCGCCTGCTATTTGATGTGGCGGTAGCTATACGCCCTTGCTACGTCGCTTTATAAAGAGGTCGTCTGACTAGAGAGATAGATAGATAGAAACCTATACTCTCTTTCTCTTGCAGATAAAACTGCTAAGTAGTCTATTTAATTATATAAAAATAAACCCTATTTTCGTTGGTCACGCCATAACTTGAGAACGACTTTACCGATTTTACTCAACTTTTTTTTTGTTTTCTGTAAGATACCGGCACGTATCTTGAGCGCTGGCTTCAAATTGCGCAGAAGTCAAATAAATTCGCTCTCTTTAGTGGTGCGACGTGAGGGCGGGGAATGTCAGTGATTGGCTCGCCGCGCTATCGTGTCATAGACGTACCTCTTGGTTCGTTCCCTGCACTTGCTGCATGTGTCTAACAACGACGACGATTGGCTCGCCAATGTATGGAATGCGCAAAGCGATCCCCACTCTGACGCCGAGCGCTCAAGATTCGTGCCGATAACTATAACTTTTTGTGGCAGGTTTTAGCTAAGTAAAAATTGTTCAGAAAACTAAGCTGTTAGAAAATTACGACTAATACGTGACCTTTGGGGATTTGACAGTTTGCAAAGTCTGTTACAGGGCAATGTCTGTCAGGTCAGCTTAAAAGTTAGTCTTCTTTATAATTCCTCACGATGTATTTGGACCAATTTATTGTACCGCCTTGGAAATACAAGGAAAAGTCACCTCAGACCTTTTCGACGGTTTTCCCACCATGTAGATACTGGTGGTGCATCGCAGCCTACGTCTGGTGGTCTGATGGTGCTCGAATCTGACCAATCAATAACTCTTCATCATTACTATTTCCAGGAGCGCAAGCATTCTCCCGGAAGCACCCCCTGTCATGTTGGCTGTCCACTATGCTGGTGATCTTCGCGGGAGGCATGGTGGTCAACGGGCTGCTCGGGGAACCCATGCTAGCACCTCTCAAGAACACGCCGCAACTCGTTATTGGAACTGTCACATGGTACTTTTGTTTTCTTTCTACAAGCTTTTATTAAACTTGCAATGTTTGTTTGTTTATGGCAAATCTTGCAAATGGGTTCTGAAACAGCAGGGACCTTAACTATGAAGTAATAAAATGTCAGGCGTGCAAGCGGCAAAGAGGGATGGATCTATCTACCTATATAGCCGCCCCTTTAACTTTAATTCGTGTAATAAATATCTAAATACTTAGTATGCCCCCTTTGTATATATTAAATATTCATAAATTGCGAAGATCTAATCGGCGGAAGTCTTTTATTTTGCCTTTGTAAAGGTCGAGGAAAATTAGAACCTGCTTTGATACTTACCTACAATGTCTACCAACATACCTAAATTGACCAGTTCTGCTGTCAGTATTATGCTCCCAACTACGAGTATGATACTGGTCGTTAAATGATGTCATAAAGAATGGGCATCATTTCATTACAAACGCTATACATCGCCTTATAAGAGAGCTGATAATAGAGTTCCTACAGCCATTACTGCCCACCAATTACAGAGGGTATTTCTTTATGAAACTGCTTATCACTTTACGTACCTTCTGACGCAAGTCTAAATGTGTGCATGTAGTTTGATCACACACAATGATTTATATCAATGAGACGTCGCGTCTCAATAAAAACTTGAACAAAATGCATTAAGCAACAGAACATGCAACAAGACGATGGCCAAAGTAATTAAAATAGTTACTTTCATTGAAGAGGATTTAGATAAAGAATTTTCTATACTTACACTTACTCGAAAACCCGGTCTTATCCCTGCAGCTTTAAAGCAATCTTGTCTGTTTTCCGCACTAGTGCGGAAAAGTGCGCGAGCTCCCACCCACCACAATTCATTGTATAGTATCAGGCTGGGGCGCTATGCGACCCCACAAGCTGCGCTGTCGCGTATTTTTTATTTCTTCGTAACTGTATGGAAAAACGTCGCTTAGATTGACACACGTGGAGGTCACTGCAGGAGAATTTCACCTCGGTTGCAATGACAAACTTTCACACTATCAAACGGAACTACTTTAGTTTCTTACTGCGTTGCAGCTGGTTTGAAGGTTAAAGCGACTCCTGATTAGTTGACAACAAGTAATGACCTTGTAGGATAAGATATGGATATTAGACAGGATACCTACAGATAAAGGAGTTCTTATTTTCTTTGCCAGTAACAAGGTTATGAGGTCACATGTGTGTTGAGGATCAGTGGTGGCCAAGTGGTAACAGCCCCGACTTACAAGTTGTAGGTCGCGGGTTCAAACCCAGCCAGGCGCATTACTTTGTGTAATTTATTTCATCACCACTGCTCTCCAAACGGTGAAGGAAAACATCGTGAGGAAATCGGCTTGTTCTAGAACCATAAATTCGAAGACATGTGACTAATAGAGAGGAGGCCTGAGTCCCAGCAGTGTGCAGATTAAAAGGCTGATTATGCTTTGCTATGCTGCTATGTGTGCATGGATCCCAAAGAGAAGTATAGTTACTGATAGTCCCCATGTACCCCCAGGTTGATAACGGGTCTCCTTTTCCCACACAAAAGACAACTTGGAAACTGTTGCAGCGATTAGATAGCTAGATTCCTTAATTTAATGAAGAAAAACAGAACAGATGAACAGATATTTAGTCAATGGGGCTGAAAAGTTAAGGCTAAAAGGCGAGACCGCGTACTGGAAGACACTGTGTGTGTTGGAAGGCTTTCTACAAGGTGGATTGATGGCCTGGCGAGGGTCGGGGTAATCTGATGGATGCGAGATGCACAGAACCAGCCGTGGCGACACTTGGGACGTACAGTGGGCGTCTTTCGGCTGAAATGATGAATGAAGAAGAAGCCTAGAATATGTAATATCTAACTACATTACATAATATATCTTCTTCTCTGTCGGTATCACTCTTGACGTGGTCGTGGTCGTCACGTCAGGTGTTCGTGGCAAGCTTCACAACACGCCGCCACTCCTCTCTGATGATATTTTATTTTTGATAATTTTTCCCTCGAGTATCTTGATGAAATGGCAGGATACCATTTCATCAAGATACTCGAGGGAAAAATCATCATTTGTCGCTAGACCTATTTATTAAAGTATTTCCATTGTAATTCCAGGTACCTAGTATTCTACACACCATTCGACGTGGGGTACAAAGTGGGCAAGTTTCTACCAGTAAAAGTGGTAGCTTCAGCCATGAAAGAGATCTACCGCGCAAAGAAAGTGTACGACGGAGTCAGCCACGCCGCCAAATTGTACCCTAACGCCTACGTCATAATGATTATAGTCGGTAAGTGAGATTATCTGTGCTAATCTGCTAGCCTAATAGTGTGTAGTTGGTTAGCTGAATAAATATTTAGCTAAATTTGATTAGGCGTATTGATAAAAAAATGTTTTTCCCCCTAATGGATAGGAAGTTTCTTATCATAATTTGATTTTGTCCTGTTTTCTTACCTTGTTGTGGACTTATCATCATCTTACTGCCCTCAAAGTCATATTTTTTATATAGGTAATCAAACATGGTCCCACACTAAGGATTTCACCTTGGCTGTATCGTGGATACGTTCACAAACGTGTAAACTCACATGTAAAGAACACCCAATACCCAGAACAACTATTTATAGTTATAAATAGTTGTTCTGGGTTTGCCATACAGATGATTGTTCCGTGCGGGAATCGAGCTTGCAACACGCAGTGCTGTAGCCAATCGCTCAACCACTGCGTCATCCGTACCGTTAATTGTTTAGGACTGTCAAAAACTTCTTCTTTCATTTATTAATTACATCTCTCTATATTATCTCATCTCGAATACCTTCGATGTTATTACAGTGAAAAGCTAGAACTACATTAGGCCAACGGACACGTGTAAACGCCTGATTTGTATGTAGAATGACGTCTTATTGTGGCGTCGTGTAGCGTCGCGTAGCGTTGATCAAGTGTAGATCTACAGGTCTCGTTTCCATATATAGGGTGACTGGCAATTAGTGTACGATACTTAAACACGTGATTGTGCTCATGATAACAAACAATTTTTATTATGGGAGCAAAGCCAAAATCGCGAAAAAAATATCAGCTGTTCAGTACATTAGGCAAACGTATATGTACTGAACAGCTGATATTTTTTTCGCGATTTTGGCTTTGTTCCCATAGTAAAAGTTGTTGGTTATCATGAGCACAATCACGTGTTTAAGTATCGTACACTAATTACCAGTCACCCTATATAATGTATGGAGACCGACGCGCCCAGATCAGCGTGTCTGGCACACGTGAGCGCAGTGTAGTTCTACCTTAAATTGGATCACCCAAAACATTCTAGAAATCCCTTTCGTCCTGCATTTCACTTCTTAATATTTCTAGTCTATAACTGGCTAATGTATCCTACAGCATGATACATTTTTGCCTTTTGGGTGAAAAAAGTTTTGAAGCTTAAACTTTTACCTTCATTTTTTCAGGAACCCTAAAGGGCAACGGTGCAGGTTTCACCAAGTTGGTGGAGCGTCTCATCCGCGGAGCCTGGACGCCAACTGCCATGGAAACTATGCAGCCTAGCTTGTAAGTATAATTCAAGCATTTGAATTTTAGTTTTTTTGAATTTGTGTTTGGCTGTAGAATTTTGCATGTTATTTACGTGGGGTGATGGGTCTTATGGGTTGAATGAGGCGGTAGAGGGCATGAATGCCTCATAGAGCTGTCAGCAAAATGGACGGGGCTCGCTAGGACTTGCCAGGGCTACGGGATTGTTCAAAAGAGTTACCGTGGCCCTGGACCACAAAGGGCAACTGAAGGACACAAGTGGGTTTAGTCAGTTAAAGTCTGACACGCTCTCTCGCTCCACACTAGAGTAGAAGCAGTCATTTAATAGATTCCCATCTCAAAAAAGGGCTTAAGTAAACCGCCACTATGGTATTTTCAAAATTATCGTCGCTTGATCTATTCTATTTCTTAGAGACAATAGAATTTAAAAGAGAAATTACAATAGAGACTTGACCTATTGATCATTTACTAGCTTTCTCTCAATCTATTGAGAACTGCATGCAACACCTTATAAAAACTATACATGCTGGCTTTCTAAGTGACTTTACTGTACAGGTACCAGTCGAACCACCAAAGGTAACCCTTTAATAACCCTTACTAACCATAGACATTAGGTTCGCTTTTTAACCCGGGACAAGCACACGCTACGTAGGTAGTAGGTACAGGGTTAGCATAAACGATCTTTATTTTAATTGTTTCTTTTTTTTATTCCAGCTACACGAAGGCCTCTTTGATCGCGTCCATTATCTTCGTGTTGGACAAGAAGACTGATCTTATTTCTGCGCCGCATGCTCTCGTGTACTTTGGCATAGTGATATTCTTCGTTTACTTTAAGGTGCGTAACGATTTAGTCGATTATTCAATAATTAAATTAAAGTTGCCAGTAGAAAAAAAGCAACTGTCATTATGTAGTTTAACTTGCTTTAGCGAAGTGTTAAACAATCACAACTTTGTCTTGATGAGAAGATGCTCTAGTCTTAGCAGTGTAATGTTTCCAATACAGGGCTACTATGTTTAATTCAGTCAGAGGTTTGTTGGTTGAGCCATATTTAATCAACAGGCCCCATTATTTTCACTAAATATACATGCCTAACGTATCTACCTCTGTACACTTTAATAGTAATTCCAATTTCGCCATTTTTATTTCTCCCCAGCTATCATCAATTCTCCTGGGCATCCATGATCCCTTCGTGCCGTTCGAGAACTTGTTCTGTGCACTGTTCCTCGGCGGCATCTGGGACTCGCTCGCCAAGCTGCTGGGCAAGGGACAGCCCAAGGAGGAGACTAAGGATACTAAGAAAATTAATTAGCCAACACCGTAGGTATGCATGTAAGGATTATAGTAAAACGATTCATTAGTGCAAAAATTATAAGCGTTTTTCAGAGTATTGCCAATTTTTTACTGTTTTTCTTTTATATTCGAGTAAGAGAGCAAAGTATTTAACTGTCCTATTAGTTCGCGACATTAAATGAGGGCTATTGTTTTAATAATTTATTCACAAGTAGGCATCTAACCAATAATTTTGGCGGTTACCCAATTTCTAACCACTCTTATATTTTTTCAGGTCGCATTTTAACATCAGCAATATTTGCGCTACGTAATCAACTGACACCGACAATACAAAGTGCGACATCTTTATTGTTAGGCTATAAATAAAACTACAAAAAGGAAAAAATAAAAAAAATAGTAAAACCCTTAAATCCTAAAAAAATGGCACAACGACCAAAGTTTGATTTCATTAGTTTTAAGATCCACTAGTCTTAAAGTTTATAATTATTTTGTTAATGACGAAGTATGAGTTTTCTTTACTTAGAGGGGGTGTAATGTAGTTGATATTTAGTTATTCAGTTCCTACAAGCAACTCTTTGCCAAAAATTGTGATACATTAAGTATTTATCCACAGTATCAAGTATGTTATAAACTTGCCATAATTATTTTAAAGTACCTACCAATATTATAATGTAAGCATAATAAAATGATCGGTGCTTGGTACCATAGAGTACCTATACCAGTGTTCCCTGTGTGACAAAATAATCCATCGAGCATTGTAATTTTATTTTTATATTTTAGTTCACGAAACGAAAATCGACTAAGCCGACTTCCTTTACATTAAAAAAAACAAACGGGAATATGGCTGACTTTTTCCCGCGCAATAATAATTAGATGTAATAAATTTATGAATATTCTGACCGATTCGCATGGGTGCACGCGATGAGGAGCATTTTATTCGTGTATAAATACATTTATCATATCAAAATAAAATACATTTTTTATTAGAATAATTTGAATTGTGATTATTGTACGAAAGGTCTGACCGATTTGCTGGGTGCATTGCAATGAGGCACACATCTTTCAAAGCGTTAAAAGTTACATGACATGTATGCTATTTATTCGATGATATCTGGGTATGCTAAAGGAAGCAATAAATTGTTTTTTTATTAATTTTGGTATTTTTATTTAAACCTTCCTGTTCCTATTCGGTTGAAGAATAACGACTAGGAAGGCTGGCGAGTGAAACATGAGTCCGTATAGACCCAAACTGTCCACAACTCCTTATAATTCTCAACATCTTGTCGAATCATCCAGTCTGCATGTATTATTCTATCTCCATCCTACTCATCATAATAAAGTGTCATGATACTTGATCCGACCTGATCCTCACCTTTAATCCTTTTCTTGATGCTTTTGGCTTTTCTCATTACTATCTTATTTACCTACTTCTCATATAACCGTTACACATCTTAAACCTAAGCTAGTACATATTCCAAAAAGATTAATTGAGTATAGACCCCCTGCAGGAAACTATTTTGTGGATGACAAAGTTTGCATCTTCAATAGTGTTGTGACCAAATTATATGACACACATTGCTCTTCAAAAGCTGAAATGTCTACCGGCACCATGGAAGAATACTGATATTCGGATGGCCATGCGATGGAGAGACGGTGTGTTTCGGAAATGTAAAAACGATCGCTTTAACCAGATGATACTCAACGCTAAACGCCGGCGCCGTCCCGAGAGGGCCTAAAACCGACCCCTGCGGAACACCATACGTTATTTCCTTCCGATGAACGCTACCGTCCCGACTCACGTAAGATTTTGAAAGTGTATTTATTCTACTGGAGATCATCGAGCCCAGACTGATTTTGAAAGTCTGTCACATAAGCACAATAAAATTTACACCGTCACCAAGTTTCATAATGACCGATCCAAAAGCGGATCCTTGTGAGATTGTTCAAGAGAGTTACCGTAGTCCTAAAACGCCAAGTACAATTGAAGGCACACAGGCTGTGGCTTGTGGATTAGTCACGTAGCTAGAGTAGCAAATGCTACGTGCCCCGCGCATTGGGGGCCCGCATGGACGTCGAAAACATGTTAAGATACCTGTATCATATGAATTCTAATCAGTTCCAGATATTAAATAAAGCAATAATACACCTATGGACCCATCGCTATCTAAAAGCTTCGGGGCCTGTTTGAAAATAAGTTAATGGAGTTTTAATTAGGTGTCATTTCTATAGATTTACCGAGGACCCCCCCTCGGTAGAATTTGCTACAAGTCCCACGCTAGCTTAATCCGACACTGGACACAGGTAGGTTTTAATCAGTAAAATTCTGACACGACCTCTTGCTCCATCTGGAGAGGGAGGAGGATTTCCCACTTCTACAAATAAAACAGGAACCTTACTCGGACCAAACAATTAAACAGTAAAGTTTGGAAGTGCGATAAAAAAAGATTAGATACCTATACATTGTGATAACGGAATAAGTTCTTATTGGGACTTTTGAAGATCAGTAATTGATAAGCGTTAAAAATCGTGTTTAAGGTAAAATAAACACTACCTATCAGATAAGGCGAAGCAAAAACAAATATTATACGTACTGATAAAATCATTAGGCAGTACAGTCATGGGTATTCAGTACCTACTACGAAATTTTTGACCCCATTGTTTTTAAGGGTCCCGTAGCCGAAGAGTTCCAACGGAACTCTATTATGTACTAAACCTCCGTTATCCTTCCGTCTGTCTGTCTGTCCGTCAGCGTACTGCTGTACTATCTCATGACTTAGAAGAATCTGTATTTCTATTGCCGCTACAACAAATAATAAAATTAAAAGAAAGTAAATAACAAAGGAGGCTCCCCTTATAAAAACTTTTATTATGTCGGTGAGTTTTTTGCACGATTTTAATATTGTAGTAGGTAATGAATAATAAGAAAACAAGAAAGAAAGAAGAAATAAAAAGAAGTAAAGTGAAGTAAGATAAAGTATCCAGCTTCGTGTGCGAGTCCGACACTCACTTGATCAGTTTATATTGATGTATTTTTTACGATGTACTCTTTAAGTATATCATCTATCTATCTTTTACCCACAATTTTTTTGAGGTAATATAATCATCACATAACTTCTCCCGCTCCTAGGAGTAGCGAGAGGGATTGTAGCCAGGTCGGTAAGGCGGAGGGATTGTTCGAAAGAGTTACCGTGGATCTTGGGACGCAAATGGCAACTGAAAGAACTCGAATGGGTTTTAGTCATTATAAGTGTGACATTTCTTTTCGCTCCACGTCCTACAGGGGGAGGATTTATCTGATAATTACACAATACCTCAAAAAAAAAAACGACTCAAATCTCGAAAACCCAACAAAAACCATTATTTTAACTCTACACCATAGACATAAGCTACACCTTACTGAGTACCTAATTTTGATCGTGGAAAAGCTCTGAATTTTGTTCTTATTACCATACCAAGGAACATTAACATCCAAACCAAAAAGCATTAAGTCAGTTTTCCTAAGAATTTGTTAACTAAGGAAAACGGGCTCGTCCGGGATTTGAACCCGGGACCTCTCGCACCCGAAGCGAGAATCATACCTCTAGACCAACGAGCCACACTGACATGTAGAAACAACCCCTATTTAGGAGTCCCTAGCTTTGATATATTAAAATCAATAACTCTGCCGTCGTGGCGTCAGTGGCATGAACTTAATGACTACCTACGCCATAAAATTTATATGTCGTAATAAAGAACTGTCAGGATTTATATGGTGGACGAGGGTTGGTTAGTTTGTGCCGAATGTGTCTACTTGGGGACGTATGGTTTCTTGTAGTTTATCATTTTACTTAAAATTTTCGAATTCGAAAAGAAGGAGGTTCTATGTTCGGCTGAATGTATGTTTTTTTTTTATGTATGTTCACCGATATCTCGGTCAATAAAATTGTGGACCGATTTTGAAAATTATTTTTGATTGAAAGGTTATGCTTCCAAGTTGGTCCCATAGAAATATTTTTATGATCTGATCACGAACTTCGAAGATATGGAACAGAACTCTTCTTAGGATCACAGCAGAACTGCCGTAACAAGAAAAATTGCTTTGTTTAAACGTGTGTCTTTGGCATTAGGGCAGCATAAACGATGATTTACATAAGGAAAAAATAAACATTTTCTTTCCAGAGGAAAACCATGCGTAGGTACTTAATTATTCATATACTTAATTACACATATCAGGCTAATTATGTTCATAATCAACCTGTCGTGTGTTTAGCCGGAACTCCGGCAGCCGGATATATATAAGCGAGATTACTAGGTACAATTCTAATTTAAAAATCACAGTTGAAAGATATAAAATCTAAATATTATTTATCACTATATTAATTCAAAACAGGAAGGTCTGATTAGATACCTACCGCTACCGTTACCGGTACACTCCTTCGACTGATGATAATATTTACCATGATTTACAAGCAACAAATAGGTGTTATCTACTTATAAATAACCGATTTGCTAAATTTATGTTCTCCAAAGTTTCACTGATCGGCAGCACCCAAAACTATCTCATGTCGTTAATAAATAACATAAAAAATAAGAAAATATCAACAGGGTTCGAACCGGATATCTATGGTTGGAACATAGTCGAACGATCGAGGTCAAGGACTCGTAAAACTGAGGGGCCTATACTGTGTCCAAACTTTGTCTTTGCTTCTTCGATACTTTAATGAAACCTGCAATACAATAACCGTAAAGATGCGCTTTTCCAAAACTGATAGATACAATTTTTCATAGGTTTAAAATTTTACATAAAAGAAGGAAATAGAATAGAGAGCGTACAAAGGCTTGGAGCAAAATATTGAAATAAAACTTGTAATTATTTTGCTCTATGTCCGATTAAGATGATGGATATTTCTATAGAAATCTCTTCCAGCATGCCTGGATGAAAAAAAGATACATTATACAAAATAAACATTTATTAAAAATCAACTTAAGCCTGACATGACTGTGACTGTACGAGGTTGAGATGAGACGTGCTCCAAATAAATTAAGAAAGCTTGACATGAATGGACAGCCATTAAATAAATAAATATCTTCCTTCCTGCACTCTCCCCAAAGGATTTTGGTTGTCCTCGGCTGGACACACAGAAATCTTAATAATAAGACAATTGCCTTATTATTAAGATTTCTGTGGCTGGACATAAGCCTCCTCCGAGCGTGGCTCTCGCAGTCTCGCTACATCAATCAGGCCGCAGTTTCCCTATCCAGCTGATTCCCACGACCTTCACCAGTTCATCGACTTAAACAAACAAACAAATTTATCCAAAATATATGTCACCATACTCATCTTCGGCCTTTTTTTGTACCGCGATCAAAAAAACCAACGATGAGTGATGATAGCTACATATTAACATGTTTCTAGTGTTCTGTAAAAAACTGTAAAACGGGAAAATTACTAAAAACTGTCATGATGAGGCTGTATCTCATGAACCGATATGATACTTAATTGATAGCTAGACAATTGAAATTTTCACAGATGATGTATTTCTGTTGCCAATATAAGAACAAATACTAAAAACAGAATAAAATAAATATTTAAGAGGGGCTCCCATACAACAAATGTAATTTTTTTGTCATTCTTTGCTACGGAGGACGGTACGGAAACCCATCGTGCGCGAGTCCGACTCGTACTTGTCCGGTTTTTTTGTATGTGTACAGTTCCGTTCCATGACTGGGGTAACGGAAGCTTTCCGATATGTAAGAACGATGAGATAGCCAAGTTTTTAGATAACTTACGGTATTCTCATGTTATTAGCATAGATATATTGTATGTATAGCTTGTTATGAGGTCACTGTCACTGGCTGTTGGCTGCAGTCACACTGTTACGAGCGAAATTTTTCGTTCAGTGCAAACTTTAATGACGTGCTCGCGGAAAATTGGTATTGTACATATTTGTGCTAAGCTTTAGTCTATGGTATTTGGCTTCTAGCCGGAACGTTATAAAAATTGGTCTCCGTAGAATATAAAAAAAAAAAAAAACATAAAAATTGTGTGTCTTTTCTTCTTCTACAACATCGTGCCGGTCAGTATCCTGAAATTTATTCTAAAGAAAATATAAATGAAGTATACGTAACGTACAGGTCGCGCGGTGAATTAAGATCGCACGGCAAAAGTGGAAGGGGCATGCGCAGTATTCAATTCTCAGGTCTATTTGGCGACGTGCGGGCGGGTGTGCGCCGACGGCGACAAGTCATTGGTAGATCCGTCGCTCTTCAATTCCCGCGTTGCGTTTACGCGTCTCATTGGATACTGTTATACTTGGGTACTGTTGCGTACAGCTTGTGTTATCGTATTTGTAATACGTAGTGGTAAAAAAAAAATGGTTAAAAATAAAGTTTTAAAACGGCAAGCCAGAAAAATGGTTTACGACGTGAATTGTTACGTAAAGAAACTAACGAAATATTTTTTATTTTATTTTAATTTAAAAAAATTTAATTTTTCTGAATTTATCTACTTACAAGATAAATTACAAGCAATAACTAGTGTTATTATAAGTTATGTTACTAAGGTTCAAACATACGAAATAAAAAATAAAATCCTAACATACTAAGAATTTCTGTGCGCAATTGTACACATGCGCCGATTGCCCCCACTACTTTCACCGAGCGATCTTAATTCACCGCGCGACCTGTAGTACGTATGAAAACAAAGTATGGCTTCCCGATTAATCAAATCCTAAACTCAAATAGTTATTTTAGTCCCACTCCTAGGGACACACAAAGGAGCGACTACAACTCACGAAGCGACTTTCACCCACGCCCCGCCGCGGCGGAGGAAACAGTTGTTTTATTTCTAAACTCACGAGAACGCAGTTTTGTGCGGTTATGCACCTGTCGCATTTGTGATTTGACAACTCGGGCCCAAGTCTGCTATTTTTATAAATTCGTCATTCCAACACGATCCCATTGTCATTTTGCTAAAAGTTCCTAACCTGCTAATTCATAATGATCGATCATTGATCGGTCAATGGTCTCGTAATAGAGTTGTGGTAAAATGGCAATATCGCGCTTAAAAGCAATGACTGCACAATGACGTTCTAATGGTAGGTCACTGATCAAAGGAACTGTCAAAATTTTTGCAGATTACCGCATACTTAAGACATTCATTTGTAAATTTGTACGAGATTACCATTTTATCCCACTTCTTTCAATGGAGTCAGTGGTTGATCATTGGAAAGTCATAATGACGCTATTATATTAGTAGATTACCAAACTTATGAAATCAACAATTATGAAATCAATGATAGACCATTCTGACACTATTGTAGTAGCAGACATGAGGCCCTGGGGAGATATAATTATGTACCCGCTGCCGGTCACTGCTACTGCGCCACTCCTTATTAGTTTATGTATGGTCTGACGATTAAGTTCATATGTGTAAAATAAACATTATATTATCCTCTTGCCTAGTTCTTGCCTAGTAGAATTAGTAGTATTGTTTTTAACCACAAAGCTTACCTTTCGTATGGCGAAATTACTTACAGTTTTCTTCATAGATATAGAGTAAGTATTAGGGCTAAGGGTGGTGTTTGAGATACAACCATTGACTGTACCCAATGACTATTCTCTTTGACTGTACCCGACCTCGCAGTGAATAGGCTAACTAAACCTCAGCTACGAAAGTAAAAAAAAAAGCTACGAAAGTTGACTTTTTGTAACCCACAGTGTTTTTTCAGTAGCCCCCTTGCATTGCAGGGTCTCGGTAACTCGTTCAAACAATCCCGCAGCCTTAGAAGAAAGTTGACCTACAGACCTCAAACGTGCGCATTCTATAACAATAATGGAGAGAAATGGTGATCACTCACGCAAGAAGGCCACACACAAATATTAAGCTAGATAAAAAAAACAAAACTCATCTAACTACTCTTGTCGGTAGTCATATTTTCGAGCCGCGAAACACTCGGATCTTGGGCTCCGAGTGAACTTTCAAAACGCCTTGTTGACATTTTGCGTGACCCAAGGGCTGGCTTTTACTTCAAAGGATAAGCCTTAGGGAAGTTAGGGATAAGCACATTGCCATTCAGCGTGGCAATGCCGCCAGTCTTTTGGGTACATTACCAGTCGACAGCGATGCGGAGGATTTTTTCGACGCTGCCGTTGTACGTGTAAGTTAGTTTTAATTAGGTTAAGTTAAGTTACAGCTAAGCATATTAGTTATACAGAATATAATCAATCTAACAATTGTGTGTTCACGCCTAATTAATTAGATAGTTCAGGTACTTTTTATTATCACTAAAGGCAACAAATATTCGTCACGATAATTCGGTGTGATTGCAATCAAGCAGGTTGCAAACTTCACTATACTGACGTAGTCGCCAGAGACACCGAGTATTGCGCGCCCCGGCCCTCGAACCGTCAGATGCGCGTGCGATCAGACGTGGACTGAACGCACCGCTTATTCTATTAATCTTAAACTAGTTTTAGCTTAGTTTATAACGTAATTTTAATGTTTAATTAGTGTAACAATCACTTAATGGGAATAAGTTAAACAAAGGTGAGTGTGAAGTTTTGTTGATTTTTTTTTCTAACGGTGCTCGAAAGTGAACGGCGATTTCTGTGAAAACAGTTAGTTAAATGGGATTCTTGTGCGGTGCATGCGATGTGATCAGTTGATCAGTGGCTGCCTACTGTTGCATTAAAATATCTTTTCTTTTTTTTGTTATGGCCTGCTGCAGGCAAACCTATGCAGGTTCTCATTTACTTAACAGGACTTGATTGTGGTGGCCTTAATAAATTAAAACCCTCAGCCTGGACTTATAATAATATAAAACTCATCAACCACACGCTAAGGGGGGTACCTACGGATCTCGGCTTAGGGCTGTCGTCACTGTGAGCGGGTCAAGGGACAGGCTGAATCAATCATCGAGTTAAAAAATATCATAATGAATCCCTGTAATTATGTAGTCCTCACAGTAGTTTCCTAAAAGGTTTTCCTTATTTGATTCGTCATTCGTATTTCAGTAAATATTTTCTGCCGAGGTGATTGACATTGGGCCGCGAATTGTGTTTTCGTTTTTTTTTTACTGCGAAAGGTCGTGTTCAATTATGTGAGGTAGATCATGTTGTTGAAATGAGATTCCAATGTTTACGATATCTGTTTCTATAACAGTCAATTGTTCGCAAACATATCATTATTTAGAAGTATTTAAACATTTTAGTTTGTAGAGGGTATTGCATTCAAATTATGATGACTATTTGTAGAGAAACCATTATGTATTATTTCTAGTCGTATGTACAATCGTCGCTTGAGGGGTTAACTCACGTACGTAAACCACTATCGTGCAAAAAGAAGATTGTAAAATGGAACATGTATTTTGAAGTAACTTGCTTTTTTCTTTTTCACCTGTATAGTTTATAATAACTTTTTATAATAAAAAAGTTTATTATTATTATTTATTTACTTCTAGCAAAAATATGAACTGAACAATGGCAAATGACATTTAAATTTTCAATCAACATAGGTATACCTACATTTATAACAATAAAATTAAGTACCTACTAGTTTGTTTCTCTGAAAAGGTCGAAAAAAGGCGAAAAGGAGCTGGTCTGAAAGTTGTTTAAAACCATAGATTTAAAACTGAAATATTATGTACAATTACTAAAAAATGTAGTCAGATACGGCCTAAAATTAAACTTATACAATTATTTTTTACCTGAATAAAAACCGTCATTATTTGCACTGTAAGAAATTGTTTAATCTCGCTATTAACATTTTTGCTACTAGCAATAAAATTAAACAAATAGGTACTTAATAAAAAAAAAAAAGACGACTCATTGACCATTACAAATAAAATTTAAACAAATGGTAAAATAAAATTGAAACGAATCGTTAAAATAAAATTTAAACGAATTGTTAAAATAAAATTTAACAAATTAATTCAGTTTATCGACATTTCCAGCGTTGAAATGTTTTTTACTGAAATAAAAATTCTTTACCTATTCTTTAGACAATAAGTTTAGATTTAGGAACCTATTTATCCAAAGCTTTTATCAAAACAATGTCGTGTTTTGTAAAATGTTTATTTTTAGAAGAACTTAGTTCTATTTGTAACAAACGATTCAAGATTAAAACTCTGAGTTAAGAATTGGGTATTGCGAAGTTAAAGCCTAATTTTCCCGTTATAATAAAGCATCATGTAAAACCATAAACGCTTGTCCAATAAAAACTGCAGTGTTCAACGTCAAGTCGAACGGAAGCATCTTAAGTAACTTGCCATGTGTTATAAATTATTCATATCGTAAAGGCATGGCCACTTGAACTTACTCTTTCATCCTATTCCGTTTTTTGAAAGGTCTGGTTATTACTTTTGTTTTCTTTTGGATTCGCACGGTTTGTGCATTTAGCCAGTGATAAGTTTAGAAACTATTTAGTTTGAAACACATAATACAGTCACTTTGTTTTAATAATTAGGTAGAAGGCAGATGTAACATTATTATGCAGTGAATCGGCCCACTCGGCAATCCTCGCTGACGTAGTCAATACTACAATAAAATTAGCGCCGGTTTCTATGATTCCACACATCTTTATAGCTACCTTGGTTATACAACTATTCATTTTGTCACTAAAATCAGATTTCAGTTTAAACTTTTAACAGTTTTAGCTTATCCTGGGAAATAAGGTTAATCATTCCTTTGTTACTTAGGATTAGGACCTGTCATTTACCTACAGTTTGTGAAACTACTGCTGACCTCTTGGTTTAATTTATTTCTAAATCCGAACACTCGTGTTCAAATTTTACTTTCTAACAGTACTATCTTATGTATCAGTAGTTTCTTATGTAACTGCTTTATTTTTGGTGTACAATAAAGAATTTATCTATCTATCTATCTATCTAGCCTTTTAAACAGAGGCATACAAAATTTTCTCACGCCCATTAAGTTCCTGGCAGTAACGGATTTGTCACATCAAGTCTGAGAATCCGTCAGACATTTAAACAAAACGTGTCGGATCAACCTTTCAATAAATTATGCTAATAAAGTAATAAACGAGATCAGCATAACAATCCAAAATGTTCGGTTTTAAATTAAGCGAATCTAATTTTGTGGAAGACGATTTGTAAAAATATGTTATATGTTTGAACATTTTGTCTGTCAACATCTTCGAGACGAAATCTTTTATAAAAAAAAAACATAATTCTAATTATGAATGAATATATAGAAATCTAAAAGTTTGAAAGGAAGGAAGGAAGTTTGAAAGTGGCGCCATTGACTGAAAAGTTGAAAGGCAATCGTTTGTCTGTGAAGATGAGGAATGAAACGCACGTTAATAAAAACGTTCTAAGTATACATGTAGATGGATGGAGAGGGAAAGAAAAGATGGATGGATTGTGTGAGGAGTGATAGGTATGACAGAAAAAGGAGTTTTTGATAGTGTAACGGGTGACAGGACAGAATGGAAAAAAAACGTGTTGCGCCGACCGCAAGTAATATGCGATAAGTGCGGGAAGAAAAAGATATAGAAATGTAAAAAAATAAGTTTCACTAATTTATATGTACTTAATTGATAAAAGTAATCACCCTAAATTATTATTATATATCTTAGGGTGAGTTGCACCATTTCACTATAACGATAAAAAAGCCGTTAACAGTTGTCAAATCGTCGAATTGACCAATAGGCGGCCGTTTCTCGGCTGGTTATGGTTTGGTTATCGTTATAGTTAAACGGTGCAACTCACCCTTAGAGATTTTTTTCGTATTACAATCATTGATGATTACAATCGTTATTTAATTTAAACCTACCTAATGTTGAAACAAAAGTATTAGTATTAGTTATCAGTCTTAGTAGAATAGTACCAAATTATAATACCTAACTAATAGTAGTTTATGTGACTAGGGGATAAAGCAGTGTCTTTAAGTCGCGGGCGGCATGTTGAATTCCGAACGAAACGAAGGTTGCTGATTTTAATCCCGAACGATAGTGAGGGATTTATAAAACTAACTCCCGAGCATTGCGAGGGAGTTAATAAAGAAACCTGAGTGAAGTGAGGAATTTAAGCCGCCCAAGACAAAGACAGCTTTATCCCCGTGTTGCATACTCTACTTTTTACACCATCTGTGAGATAATTAAAAGACAATTTGGTCGACCAAATCATATATTACAGAAATATAAGTATTATATTTACAAGTTCATCAAACAAACAAAATTCACTACTCCAAGATTCTATAGTTTCAATTTTCTATAATGCTCCCGTGTCGTCAGTACGCACGTTTTATTCTATTTTCTTTTTTTTTGTTAGTGGCCAGTTTGAATCATAGTGATTACATACTCTTTGGTTTGAATTTCGAGTCAACTTGTTCGATGCGACTACATTTTAATTCACAATGTTGACGATTCTTGATGCTCCAAATTCAAATCTCATTATTCCCTAGGGATCGGCCATACTGCATTATCTCCCTAGGCATATAATGGCTTGCTTTAAGTGAGGTTTGTATGACGTGTAAAACGACATTATCGAGCAGGTGGTGTAAAAAAATCTTTTTAGCATTAATAAGTATTTTCAAACCAAATAATTTTCCCGCAGTGCCTAGATATATTATTAGCAAAAACCACTGCATAGTAAAACGTCCATAACATTAACTCCTGACTGCATTTCTATATGCGTTTGGGGTGCATGAACTCAATTACAGTGCAGGACAGGACGTTGTAAAAAGAGCAAAGCAACATGGAGTCTTTATACCCTTGCTCCTTGCAAGCGTGGCTAGTAATTATGGTTAACGTAACTTTAAATCATGGGTTTTTCCGTTCTTTCGGCATTATAAAGACGTTTAACGAAGAGCCGATCCTTCGAATTTTGATGATTGGGTTTCTGAGAAAACTGGGGTTCATAGGGGATAACTGAGATTTTTTTTTAGGATAATATGGGTCTTATTCTGTTTCTTAACTTCCTGTTTGTTTTTGCAGTGCCATGCGTTGCTGAACCAACACGAAGCTCTGTGTTTAACAACGCGTATTTGTTTATTTCTCTTTTTCCTCGTATAGCATCTACTCGATGTTATATTGTTTCTTTTTCAAACTTCTTAGCTGCTAGGAGCTCGTTTTCAATCAAGACCTGTTCTATCCCATTTTTGAACTCGATCTTACATGATGACAAAACCACTTCTTCCATCTTTTATTACGTCCGCACGTTTCCTGATACTTCTGCAGTATTGATGCAACCTATTCAGTTAGTCTATTTCCTTCGAGGCCTATCTCACTGTCTCTGTTCACCAGTTCTGTGCTAATAGGGTTTATATTAAAAAAAAAAAAAATTAAATAGTCCTCAATTTTTTTTAACCCTCACCCTTAAGGGTTATGGCTATCTGCGCCACTAATAAACTGCAGAGAAACTGAGAGGAGACCCCAACATAGTTGCGAAAAAGCTAGGCTATCTTTTCTTGCGTTGCTATGAAATGAAGTCATGCAATGACTTCTCCGGACCAGAGGCCTTTACCACGAGCTCTAAGCGATCCATTTGACGACCAGTAGCCTGATTTACGTAATCAAAACCGTAACGATATCGTAGCGATTTAATCGTTTGGTCAAAGAGTCGATTTAAAAAAAAAATATCTGTATGTCATTATCCTGGTAGAATACTTATTAATGTAACTGAAAACAAGTCGTTGATAGATCGTTTAGTTTCGAGCCAGTTGAGTTGTCGTTCCATCCAATCCCAATTAAGGAACACGTGAATACCGCTTTTGGATAGGACTTCGATCGAACGACTATAAAACTTCAACGATATTTGGCTTGTTTGATTTTACGTGAATCAGGATAAACTGTTAAAAGGATGGAGCTATGTGGGGTCATGGGGTGTTTAACTCCATCCCTTCTTCTCGCTCGCGCGCTAAGGCTCCAAGACGGAGCGAGAGGACGTGTCAGACTTTTGCTGACTTAAACCTACCTGTGTCTTTAAGTTGCCCTTTGCATTCTAGGGTCACTCTTTTAAACGTTCTCGCATACATAGATTTAACTACCTAAGTGATTCCGATAACTAAAGAGTGTGTAGCCTTAGCGAGGTGCTTGCTTGCACGTAGGCACATATACTTCTACTGCAGGGTTATTTCAAATGACGTTAATGCGGAAAAGATCCTAAGAAAATAAATATTATTTATGCGCTTCTAAAGTTAAACTTAAAAGCCGTGATTAATAAATCGTTTGGCTCATCATTTTTATAATTGGCCAGCTGATGAGCGCACAAGAGGCATAACGAATCCGTATTTATTTCCGATAAAGTAATTACACTCACTTATCAATATTTTAATCACGACTATGGTATCATGATTTCTGTGTAATTCTCCTTACCGTGACGTAATTTTATTCGGTTATCACGTAGCTAGCATCCTCTTTGGTTTGTTGCCTGTTTTTTGGCTGATGATTCAGCTATAGGAACCTTTTATGGGTCTATACCTACCTACTGGGTTTTTTCGTCAGGCATTTCTTTAGCAGCCTGAAGTCTGTAGTTCAGTTGAATGTAGGAACGGTCATAGTCCTGGACTCTGACGTACTGATTTTTGGGTAATATTACCAGTATTTTGGTGTAAAGCCGTAGTCACACGTTATTAAAGTGTTTCGGTTGGTACCTATAACGTGTGACTACGGCTTTTCTTTTTGTTATGTTCTTGTTTTTCACCATGTCGTTTTTATGTCGTAGTCGGGTTTTAGTTTTTAACTTTTTTACTGACTAGACCTATGCCTTAATTTTCCCTTTATGTTCTTGGGCCACGGTAGCTCTTAAACACGCATGATATCACTGTTTATAATGTCTAAGGTCAAACGGATATTAAAAACCCTTTCATTTGAACACGACCGTGGCTCAGTAGAATTGCGACAAAATACGACCATCTTGGTGTAGATTGTCCTTTGAACTTGCGCAAGCGCAGCTCTTTGATGAACGTTTAGCAATACCAGTCTAATTGTTTGTTGGCATTCTGGCAACATTTTGCCTTTTAAAATCTCGATCTTATCTTAATGTTGTTTTTTTTTTTTAAAGTTGCCGCGCACTAGGGGTTATAGTACTCCTGTATCCTGGATGAGTTCACAAATATGTAAACTCACATACATAATTACCTCTTTGAATGCCGTAATTAGAGACACAATAGAAAGACGAACTGTGCTTATGTCGAACTGTGTAACTTAAGACATTCAAAAGGTTAAGACACCGAGACCCCCGAACACCTATGTGTAGGTCACACAAATATTTTTTCCATGCCGATATCGAACCCGCAACACGCAGTGAGCCGTCAAACGCTCGACCATTGCGCCAACCGTGTTGCGGGATTGTTCGAAAGAGTTACGGCATGCAAAAGGTATCTGGAGGATCTACCGTGGGTTTTAGTCGGTAAAAGCCTGATACTCCCACTTAAGGGCTCGCTATGTTGTTGTAGAAGCTCCAATGGCCGTTGAAATTCTTTAAAGTAAACGAATTTTTAGCATTAAAATTTAGGGAGCCATAAATATGCAAAGTCATCTATCTGTAAGGTCGATTAATTAAGGAACATAAAAAATAAAAGCTCCAATTTGCACTCAACGTCCGATAATCGCAATTAATGGGTCGACCTTAATAAACGTTAATTAACAAACATTCAATCAATCCAACGTAAAGAATCGGAGTGCAGCGCAGTGACGGATTAAGCAAGCGTGGGGCCTGTTAGTCTTATTCCACCGCTTTTAGGCACGTAATAGATTGTTTTCCGCACCAGTGCAGAAAACTGCGCGTGCTCTCAACCCGCCACAAAATTACATGTATCGTTTGTATCAGGTTGGAAGCGCATCGACCCCCACGAGTCGCCGGTCAACCCCCGTTTATTAATTTCTACGTAAGTGTATTAAAAAAAATTCGTTTGATACACGTGTAAAAGACAATGCCGGATTTAGTATGGGAAGTGGCGTCTTTTTTTTTCGGGCGGCCATCGATTAAACCTTGTTTTTTAATTACAGAATAATGTAATAAACCAAACATACTATGGCATGTATACCTCTGAACTAAGTCCGAACTGAGTTTCAAGGACTAGAAGTTGGCTGATTTTATTTATTACATTTATATGTCTTTTAAGCGCAGTGTATGTGAGAAATTGCAACAAAAATAGTGTCAAAAAATGAACAGGACCAAAGTCGTTTCACACAGAATGTGAAGTAGGCGAGGACGCCTTTAGGCTGCCACCGTCGTCCGCGTTGCCTGCTGACTTCGAAACCGATGCCTAACAGGTTAATTTAATAATAGTTAATAATAATAGGTTAAAAACACAATTACTAACAAAGAAACAATTAATTGCAACTTCTCACTTAGCTTGTGTTTATAAAACAGAAATTGCCTGGTACCTATAAAGCTAACAAATACCAGCCAACTTCAAGCTCCCGTAACTCAGTTCGGCCTAAGTTTAGAGGTATACCTGCAGTAGTAAGTTCGGTTTATTATACTACTACAACTTGTATTAAAAAAAAAGTTTTGGCCGACGGCCGCCCGAAAAAAAAGACGCCATTTTCCGACATTGCCTTTTGTCTATGCAGCCCTCAGCTCCATAACACAGTCGCCTACGGTTCGTCCGAATTATGCCTCGGCCGCAAAGACAAACTTTCTGCACTTGTACCAAAATGTACTTTTTGTCAACTGCTCTAGGGTTCTTAAGTAAACACATAGGCTTATATTGTTATTATGGAAATATGGATAATCCGAAATTGGTTAGATTTTATAAGGTAGCCTGACTTGATTTTGCACATCCAAGCGGGGACCCCCCATTGCGCGGGGCCCGTAGCATTTGCTACGCTTGCTACGTGGCTAATCCGGCTCTGGCGCCACGTGACTAAGGATGTTCTTGGTTGACTCACGATGGCACAGCTGGCTAATAGACCATTGTTTTAAAGCAATAGAATAGGTACATTAGGAAGTGGGTCCATTGAGGATGCTAATTGCAAATTCTGTCTTGTCTTTAGGTTGCAAATCGTGATATATCGTGATATTGAATTTAAAATTGTCTAGAAGTCAATTGAGTGGTACGGCTACCGAATTGACTTCTAGGCAATATATGTATTATTAAAATATTTATTAAACCCCAAGCGAATGCCGGCTCATTTGTCTCATTGTCTTTCTATTGTGTCTCTAATATAATTACGATACTCGAAAGGTTAAACAGACTTTACCATTTTTTTCTACTCTCGTAGAGATTTAAATCTAATGTAATAAGTGCCTTTTGGGCTTATATGGTAGAATGCGTTTTTTTTTTATAATAAACCAGTGCTTGACTGTGATCCTATCTGATGGTAAACAGCGATGCAATTAATAAGCATAATAGGCTAGTGGCCGTAAAAAATGTAATTAGTCTGTCTTTTAGATTATTCAAAATTATGGGACACGTATTTTTTTATTTGTAAATTAAACCAAAAATGACAAAGATATAGCCCATTAAAGTTACGTGTGACGTCACGCCGTGCTGCATTTTTTCGCACGGGGTGACGTCACACATAAGTTTAATGGGATATATCATATATCTTTGTTATTTTTTGTTTAAACGAAAAAAGAAAAAATACGTGTCCAATATTTTTTTATAATCTAAAATACGGACTAAATAAAATGTAATTATTTTGACCCTGGACACTACCCTATTATGATACTTACTGGGGTTAAACCTAGAACTGCGGCATTGTACGAAACAGTCATTGGAATGCAAAGGGCTCATGAAGGAACACAGACGGATTTTAGTCTGTAAAAGTCCGATATTCCCTCTCACTCAGAGTGGAAAGAAGGTATAGAGAGAGAAGACGACCCCTGGAAGAGAACTCGAAGTTACTTAAATGGTGTGCCAAATATCACAAACTGCGACCGGTTTTACATTAGTTATAAGTTAGTTAGCCCATTTATGTGCGTCCCATGGCTGTGCGAAGGCTTTCCTCTCCCTCTTTCGCACACGACTGTCCTTAGCCATTGCGGGCTTAGTCCCTCCGGTAGTTGTCCAGCTCATCTTTCCACCTTCGCCTTGGTCTGCTGCAATTACCTGTGGTTTTTACATAACCATTGTTTAAATAAAATGCAGATATATTTAAATGGGTAACGTAGCCAATAAATTCTTCACAAGGCAAACTGAATGTATGCTTCACCTGTCCATGTCTATAATGTAATTAAATAAAAGAGTTGCGTGCACGGTGCACCTGACTTTGAAGTAAATATAGGTACCTACGAGAATAACGGCTTATAAATGTGGTCATTATATACCACTAAGCGACCCGCCCCTCAGGGCCCCAGCTGCGCATGAGTGTTACAACTCTAAATTTCTTAACTTTCCTTTGCTATAATTATGCATATAGATATGAATTGAAGTTTTTACACATCTAAAATACACTTCGTATATTTAAACCTTCTGGTTTCTCATGGATCAGTGTCTATTGGTGAAAAACTCATGAAAATCAGTTCAGTAGTTTTTGAGTTTATCGCAAACAGACAGACAGACGCGGTGAGGGTCTTTGCTTTATTAAATAACATGTAAAGATATTTATAAGCTAATATTTACTGCTTTCATTGAAAAATACTAGGCAGATTGGTGCTATGCCATCACTTGGCCCTTGTACCAACTTAATGATGAAAAAATTAAACCCCCTCTTACTTTTCTACCAGTAAACAATAAAGAACCCTTGTTGCCACGGCAACAACACTGAGGTGCAGAAATGTTTTGATACGCCGCGCCGACGCCTCGGTTAAATCATCATCATCTCATCAACATCATACCTACACCCTAAAAACTATAACTGTATAGGTATACAACAATTAATTTTTACAGAATAAACAAATCAAAATGCCGCGATTCAAGACAATACTGGTAACTGGAGGCGCAGGCTACATTGGCAGCCATTGTGTGGTCGACCTCCTGCAAGCCGGCCATGACGTGGTGGCCGTAGACAACTTCGCCAACGCAGTGGGCGATGATGATGGGTCACCAGCTCTGCAGAGAGCAGAACAGATCACAGGAAAGAAGATACATTTCTACAGAGCTGATTTGCTGGACAAGCCTCAAATTAATGAAATATTTGACCAGGTGAGTTTGATTTAGTAACGACCGTTTTGGATCTGGTGGGAACATGAAGTTGGGTTGGATTTGCTTCATGGGCGGGAAGAAGCGCTCAAATTGCACCGTTGTGCGGATTACCCGGAGTACACGATGAACCAATTATGCTGAAGTGCACCCTTGGGCGGCGCCGCGCTATGTCCTCATGGGTGATCGAGCGTGGAGACTCGAGCGCCAAACCCTGGTTCAGGCCATGATACGGTGCGAGAGGGCATGAGAAACAGTACCTAATTTCTTTCTGATGGAATGAATGGTTTGATTATTTCTGCGCCCCATCAGGGTCCCAAGGCACTGTTGGCTCCACCCTAGTCACTGCCATACTGCCATCCTTTTCCAAACTCTTCAGTATTGTAAAAATAAACAAAACTTAAATATTTGTTTGCAGCACCCAATAGACTGTGTGATACACTTCGCTGCGCTGAAGGCCGTCGGGGAGTCTATGCAGCAACCGCTACTGTACTACCAGAATAATCTTCTTGGCATGCTCAACTTACTGGAGGTAAGGAGTACCCTTAGGTATAGTCCTTTCATAGAAACTATAGACGTTGCATAGCCGAAGAATGCAAAGCCTTCGGTAAGTTTGCCCTATCTCTGTATTGCGTCAAACCTATATAAAACGAAAAATCGCATCACCAGTGACACCGCAATGGCCCTTCCACGAGCTCTTAACGCGGTCCGTTTGACGACCTAAAGGGATGAAGCTTTATAGGGTGTACCTATAGTTCCATCCTTCTTTCTCGCTCGCACGCACGTCACGGTAAGGCCACAGTATTACAATTAATACTGTGTTAAAGCCCTAATCCACTTTCTCGCTCGCACGCACGTCACTGTAAGGCCCTAACCCACATTCTATGGTAGGTAGGTACCTATATTAGTGAGACTTTTAAATAAGGTTGATATGGCAGAAAAAAATAAAAACCTACTAGGTAGGTACTCATAAATACTACTTTTACTGTAGGACGAACAGTGAGCCAGCGAAAGAGAAAGTTTTATAAGTTTTATATTATTATTGATAGGCTCTCGTCTGACCACTATCTCACCTGATGGGAAGCGGTAATGTGGTCGACGACGTAGCACGCTGTTACCTAATTTTTGGCAAGTTATACGAACATAGAAGTATTGAGTAGATATTTTTCTGCGGAGATTTCATAAAGAAAGTTATTTCAATTGCAAGTTTAAGCATCATGTAAGTACTCAAATCAAAGAGACTCATATTATGGAAGATCCGTAGATATGGATAAAAAATTCTGCCATATCTAAATCGTGATACCTATTCGTGATCATGTGTTCACTATAGGTATGAAATGGCAATGTGGCATATTTACCGAAATATTAATTCGTTTGGCTTATTAGCTTTGAAAGATACTTAGGTATCTATTGAGATTATTAATTGATTTAAAATGTAGTCGATTTTTTTATGTCTATGTAAAATGATCTAATCCATGGAACAGATAACAGATCTCAACAAAGGTAGCAGGAAACCTACTGATTAATAATTACGTAAAAATGATAATTTAATTATACCCACTTTCATTTGATTATCATTTTCTTATAAACGTTTGACATTGTTATTGATTCGCTCAGCGATTCTTATTTTGAAGAGGATAGAATATCTACTCGTACCTATCTCAAAAAGTCCTCTTGTGAAGCGAATTAGATTTTTTATGGCCATAATATTTAAATGATCTTGATTGTCTTTTAAATTAGGAATTTTAAAAACTTGGGGGTTTCACCCACCAAGTCTTAGTTTTTGACAAGGCAACCACCCCACTAGAGCTGAAATTGCACATGGCTTTTTGGAAAACTTACACCACACAGTACCTATCTAACCTACCTTACATGCACATTTGCACAATCGATTTTGGCTAAGAATACCGGTTCAGTCTTACTGCTTACTAGATTTATCTCAACAAGAGTCCGCACTCCGGGGAACCCGTTACCAATATCACAATTATTATTATTATTTAGAAGATAAGGGGCTATGCATCACCCATAGTGTAGGGGATGTAGTCACTGCGACCTAAAAGATCTATTGTGACTCGCCACCTTGTTAGAGTAACTCTTTTAGCCCGGAGGCTTCCAAGAAATTTAGAATACTCCTAGCTTTTAGAGTTTTAATCTCCTCCGGGCGAATAATGTGTCGGCCCAGATGGACACTGCGTTTGTGGACAAGGGGCCCGCATTCACACAAGAGGTGCTTAGGCGTCTCCCTCTCCTGATTGCAGTACCGGCAAACATCAGTGTCACTCAATTTCATGTGAAATTGGTGCCTGTTTAGTTTGCAGTGGCCGGTTAAGGCGCGGGCTATCGCACAGATGTTCGTCCTGCTAAGCTCAAGAAGCTCGGCAGTTCGTTTTTGTGAGTAGCCTTCTATGAGAGATTTGGCGTGTAGCAGACCTGGTTGTACCAACCAGTTCTTTTTTGAATCGCCAAATAAGTTGCCCTTAAGGGTCTGCATGGCCTGGTTCTTTGAGATACCACAGAAGGGTTCTGGACCTATCTGATGACCTTGAGCCCCAGCCCGTGCAAGTTCATCGGCTTTTTCGTTGCCGTTGATTCCAGAATGACCTGGTACCCATCTCAGAATAACTTTATTCCTTTGCCCCAGGTCATTCAGTTTGTTAACGCAGTCTTTTACCAGTTTCGAATTTAAAGTATTCGAGTTCAAGGCGTTAAGAGCTGCCTGGCTATCTGAGTAAATCAGAATTAATTGATTTATGTAGTTTCGTTGACGGTTGGCCTCCACACATTCTATAATGGCGTATACCTCCGCTTGGAATATGGTAGCATGTTTACCCAGATTCAAGCTTTTGCTGAATTTCGGGCTAATGCCAAATATTCCACATCCTACATTCTCACCCATTTTGGACCCGTCTGTAAACCAGATCAGGCTTCCAGCCTTGCAAGTGATGAGGTTGTTTGACCAATCCTCTCTGCTCGGCAGTTCCACTGTGTAATTCCTTGTGAAATTACATTGTGGAAGCATGACGTCTGTTGTCATAGCTAGTTGATCGTGTTCAAGTACTGATTCGTGTAGCGATCTCAGTGCTTGAGAGCGCCAGTTTGCTTTGCCAGTGCTGTTTGTTCTGTACATGCTTGCCTTCGCCTCCTTCGCAATGAATAGATGAAGTGGCGGTAGGTTAAGCAGGGCATTTAGAGCAGCTCCTGGGGTTGTGGACATGGCCCCTGTTGATATGAGGCATGCAAGTCTCTGCAAACCATTAAGTTTGTTAATGACTGTCACTTGAGTTGTTTTCCTCCACCATACTACGCAGGCATACGTTATTATCGGCCTGACTATGGCGGTGTACAACCACAGGGCGATTTTAGGGTTTAAGCACCATTTCTTCCCTGCTAAGCGACAGCATATTCCTAAAGCTATTTTAGCCTTTTGGATCACATTGTTAATGTGAGTGTTCCAGGTCAGTCTCTGGTCGATAGTTACGCCCAGGTACTTGACTTCGCTGGAGAATGGTATGAGAGTCCCCTTTACAGTGGGCGTTACAAGTTTGTCCAACTTACGCTTCCTAGTAAAGGGGACTATTGTTGTTTTACTCGGGTTAACCGATAAATTGTTTTCTGTGCACCATGTGTTAATAATGTTCAGAGATCTCTGTAGTATAGATGATACCGTGCTGTGACAGGGGCCGACAACACAAGCCACCACATCGTCAGCATAGCTATGTACATCTAAGTCTCTTGTAGAGGCTTCAACCAGCAATTGGTCAACAACGAGTAGCCATAGAAGTGGCGATAAAACGCCTCCTTGCGGGCACCCTTTAGTTGTTTTGAAGCTCTTTGTAGTTCCGTGTAAGGTAACACTGATAGTTCTGTTGAGGAGCATGAATTCGATCCAACGAGTAGTTGTTTCGTCAATCCCTTTCGCCTTCATTCCCTTGGAAAGGGCGTCTATGGTGACGTTGTCGAAAGCTCCTTCAATATCAAGGAAAGCACATAGGGCTATCTGTTTATCTTCCAAAGCCCTTTCGATCCTGTCTGTTAGTTCTAACAGAGCAGTTTCTGTAGATTTTCCTTTTTGGTAAGCGTGTTGCTTCGGATGCAGAGGGTTATCCCTTAATGGTCCATCCCTGATGCATTCGTCAATAACCTTTTCCATACTCTTGAGTAGGAAGGAGGTAAGGCTTATTGGTCTGAAGGACTTTGGTTGAGAGTAGTCCTTCTTACCGGCCTTTGGGATAAAACAGACTTTAACCATAGTCCATTTCTCTGGTATATATCCCCAGGCAAAGCTTGCTCTGAAGATTTTGATTAAAATAGGGATGAGAGTAGACTTCCCTTGCTGCAGAAGAGCTGGGAAGACATCGTCATCCCCTGCAGATTTAATTGGCTTGAATGAGTCTATAGCCCATTCTACCTTGTTCGGTCTAAAATACCTCGCCGCTCTTCTCCAGTCTTCATTTGAAGGCCTGGTGAGGCGGATATGAGGAGTATTTTGTACGATGTTATCTGGTGCCATCACCGAGCCAGGGAAGTGTGTAGACGCCAGAAGTTTCAGGGTTTCTTCCGCTGATGCAGTGAAGGCACCGTCTGGTTTCTTTAAGAATCCCAGTTGATTTGTAGGCGATTTGGATAAGACTTTGTGGATTCTGGCTCCTTGAGGGACTTTAGTAATCTCCTCGCAGAACTTCCTCCATGACAGTCTTTTCGCCTTTCGGATTTCTTTATTATAGGTAGTTAAAGCTTTCCGATACCGATCCCAGTCGTCAGTCGATTTAGCCTTATTAAACAACCTACGTGATTCTTCCCTTAAAACATCGAGCTTTTTGTTCCACCACGTCACTTTTCTATCCCTCACAGTTCTTAGAGGGCAGCTCTCTTCGTAAGAGGCTGTAATGGCTTCCGTAACTTGAGCAACAGCATAATCCAATGTTTCAGGGGAGCGTATGGTTTTAGGGAAGTCTTGGAGTCTATCCTGGAGCTTTATTCTGTACAAGTCCCAGTCCGTGGCTTTTGCATCCCTAAAAGTGATGGTTTCGCAAATGTTGGATGTATTCAGTGCGAATTTAATTAGTCGATGATCAGACATAGATGGTTCATCACTGACATGCCAATTGGTTATCAGCCTGGCAGTGTGAATAGTAGCGAGAGTTACATCAAGAACTTCCTTCCTCGATCTAGTTACAAAGGTCGGTTTACATCCCTCATTAACTATTTGGAGGCGGTTAGTTAGTACAAAATCATGAAGCAACTCACCTCTGTCGTTGATGTCAGTGCTGCCCCAGTTGGTATGGTGGGCGTTGGCGTCACACCCAATGAGAAGCTCGGCATTGTTGGCATAGGCGTACTCGACTACCTTTGCAAGCTCCTCGGATGGGTCGGTATTCGTCCCGTCCAGGTATGCCGAGCACACGATGAGGCGTCCATTTCCGCTCTTGACATTAACATAAGCTGCAATCAGGTCATCGCTGCACAGGCCTGGTATGCATAAGAAATCAATATTATTATTGAAAAGTATACACGCTCTTGGTTTGACTCCTCCGATATGGTGTACGACCTTACCTGCAGAGCCCAGTCCAGACACCGTGTTAGTATTAGCCAGCCACGGTTCCTGAATAAGAGCAATGTGAAGGTTCTTCTGTGTGAAGTGTTTTTCCAGAACAGCCGTGGCTGCTCTGGCATGGTGCAGGTTGATCTGCACCACTTGTGTGTTTGTGTGTGTCTGTGTTATGGTGTGTTTGTGTTGTGTTAGTGTTGTGTGTTTGTGTCGGTGGGTGGGTTAAGTGGCGTTATTCGACCCGCTTGGCTTCGGGGCTGTAGGGCAGCCCCGAGGTTTGGCCGGTCGGCTCTCCACTCCCGATCGATTGGGACGTGTAGCCCTTTTCGTCGGTGGTGCTCCGAGGGGGCGGTTCCTGACGCCCTGGCCTCCAGGTTTCGGCTTGGCGTTTTGCCGCTTTGCCGTTTTACCAGAGACCTGGACGCTCGGCCCCGCCCTAGGAGCGTGTTGAGCAGGTGGCAGAATCCCTGCGCTAGATTGGCTAGTTCCTGCCACCTGCTCAGCCCTCGCCGGCGTATTATCGCCGCGAATGCGAATCCAGACTTTGCGAAAGCCTAGTTGCGGCCTGCAGTCTAGCTTGCGCAAGGCTTCTACAGAGGCATCATCGATAGAGAGGGCGGTCGTGATTCCGTCCCTTTCTTTCTTGACGCTCAGCACCTTCCACAAGCCAGTCTGCAGGTCGTTTTGTTTTTCCAGGAGATTGAGGGCATCTCTTGGAGTTTTCAGGACATCTTCTGTCTTGAAGTGGAGGATCCCAACCTTAGCTTTTGGCAAGTCCTTCTCGTTAATGAACGAGAGTTCCGCCTCTGGCCACGGCTTTAGTGTCCCCACTTTTTCTTCAAGCCATTTCAGGCTGTAGTCGTTTTTAATTACGACTTGCAGCCATCCCGGCTTGAAAGTGCAGCCCTCAATTCGAATTTTGAATTCGGGGGCTTTGGGCATAGGGGCGTTAAGAATCGCCCTCAATATGTCCTTGTAAAGGAGCCCCAATTGCGCGTCCGACATGGGCTCCTTGTTACGGATTCCCACCCGGATGTTAGTTAGGGCATCCTTAAAAGACATAGCGCTTGTCTCAGGCGGTGGTCCGACCTGAGTTGCGGACGGCTCATCAGGGATCATTGGAATTGACCCTGACTTTTCGTCCACACGCGTAGTCTTTTTGACATGATCCTTTGGCGACTCGTCCTCGGATCGGGATCGTTTTACCGGCCTCTTCCCCGAGGACATATCGGCCATTAGACCAGTCGAAGGAGTATGCGCACTTGCCAACCGCTCCGTGACCAGCTTGTAGGCCTCAATGGGGTCCATACCGCCAGCCTTGAGGCGCCGCAGGCGCTTACGCGCTGCTCCTGTCAACCGTCGTTTCCTGGGACTGAGGTCAGTTCCCGACGGCACTTCCGAGTCCATCTCAGTAGGCCTCGTGCCATCGTTTGCCGACTCCAGCTCAGGAGGGTTGAGTTCGGTGTCCAAGGTGACTAGGGAGTCTCCCTCAGAACCGAGCAAGAGAGCAGTCAGATCGGGAATTGACCCAGTCAGACTACTCGAGAGTTCCGGACGTTCGTCATCGTCCAGAGATGGAGTATTTTTTTTAAAAAGGTGTAGATCCATACAGTTCCCACGAGAAGCTAGGGAAATAAACAGTCCACCTGGGCAGAGCCCCGCTTGCCCAGGTAAGGCGAAATTACTACTCCAGGATTGCCATCTCCCTGGAGAGACACCGATAGGAACCAAGCTCCCCCTTGGCCACGCATCCCTCGGCTCGGTACGTATGACACCTTGGATTGGGTTTTGCTGATTATTCGCCACCACTGTAAGTGATTCCCCTACCCATGCCATAAGTAATGACACACGTAAGAGAGCCACCTAAAGTGGCGCCCAGGATGCACCGTCCCCCCCACTGTTCTTCCCAGCGAATGCCTACATACAGCCGCATATAAAATGCAGATGCATACATGCATGAACTGGGACGAACAGCAAGAGAGCACACGTGGAGGTTATCTAGCACGCACCCCTAATCCACTTTCTCGCTCGCACGCACGTCACTGTAAGGCCCTAACCCACATTCTATGGTAGGTAGGTACCTATATTAGTGAGACTTTTAAATAAGGTTGATATGGCAGAAAAAATATAAAAAATATCACAATGCTCCATAACATATTATGACGCTTACCGTTACCCGAAGCCAGTACTGCGAAGTCTCTGTATGAAACTAACAATTGGAATGATCGGTGATAAGGTTGTCTGCAGAACACATACACCGCTAAATTTTAATCGTTTTAATCCCGTGGAGGGTCGATCCGGTACATGAAACACTATCGATTTGTAAAGATAAAATTAAAAAATAAAGTACCTTTTTTTCAAAACTCGTGTTAATTTACGCATGTACGAAATTAATTTCTTTGAGAAAACGTCAGCTGAGCGAGTTCAATGATCTATAGATAGTAGTCGGTATTGCGTACAAACTACCTACAGGTCATTGAACTCGCTCAGCTGACGTTTTCTTAAAGAAATTAATTTCGTACATGCGTAAATTAATACGAGTTTTGAAAAAAAGGTACTTTATTTTTTAATTTTATCTTTACAAATCGATAGTGTTTCATGTACCGGATCGACCCCCCACGGGATTAAAACGATTAAAATTTAACGATGTATATAACAGATATAGGTAATAACTTCCTTACCTTATTATCTGATTTGTATTTCATGTTTCACAACATCGTTGTTAGTCGTAAAGTCCGAAAGTCGCGTATCTATTCTTATTTTCATTATTTACTAGCTTTTGCCCGCAGCTTCGCTCGCGTAAATAAAATATAGCCATGTCACTCAGGAAAAAAAGCAGCTAAAGCAGCTTTCTATCGGTGATAAAATTTTAGTAAAAGGACCAGTACTAAGTATCTTTCAGAGATTACATCCAACAAACAAAAAAAACTTTACTTCTTTATAATATGAGTACAGATTAGCTGGCCAAGACTTCGTCCGCATCAGACATAAAATAGCAAGCTATGCCATTTGGTTACAAGTTCTAGAGGTATTTTTTTGCGCGGGATCCTAATTCTTCTTCTAAAACAGCTATTTACCAGTGAATGTCCCGTCAAAAATGCTGTGGTTGCCTTTAATTTGAGTGTTCATTATAGGGCCATGTTACGTGTACCAATTTCTATTTCTAAGTTTTTTATTTTGTTACACTCGTTCGTTAATGATCCGCAAATAAATAAAATCCTTTAAGGATTACGTAACATCTACTTGAATGACCTCTTAGACTGGAAACCGACTCTGATGTAATTGAGAAAATACAAGGCCGATTATGAAATTTCATACCATAAAAATCTCTGGTGAATCTTACCAAGACCAACGACCCCTCCTTAAAATTGATTAAATACCTTTCCAGATAATGCGATCACACAACTGCTATCAAATGGTGTTTTCTTCGTCCTGCACCGTGTACGGCGAGCCGGAGTACCTGCCCATCACTGAGAGCCACCCCATCGGCAGCATCACCAACGTGTACGGAAGGACCAAATATTTCATCGAAGAGATGCTCAAGGACCTTAGTGCTGCTGATGAGGTAAATGTTCTGTGTAATCGTACATATTACTTAACTGATTACGACCAACGAGGAGTTGGTTAATTTTGGGCAGTTTCAATATGTATTAGGTAATATTTGCGCATGATGCGGGTGCTTTCCACAGTTTACACCAAGGCTTACGCACATTTTAATGGGAAATGGCTATGTGATACTGATAATTGTAAGAGAGGGTTTTATGTCTGTAAACGTGAGATTTTAATGATATGTCTGTAATACTGTCAGTTACTAATAGGACTTGCCAGACTCGTAGTATTTTTTTTTTCTGGTACAAATGATTGTTTTCGATCTATTCTTCTTATTTCTTTTTCCAAACGATGATGTGTCAAAAAAATGCTGAGATTAGCTCCCTATTTATAAAAAATGTTTCGATTTAATTGTGATTAGTTCGTTTTATAAATATTTTGACCAGAGAACCGACCCAACTTCGCATGCCGTCCGATAAGACTGTGTATTGCATACCTATTTATTTTTATAAAATGTTATCAAGGTGTGCAATAAAGTACCTATAATCGATAAATAAATAATAAATTCTCGGCTTTTCTCTACTAATTATAATTATATTAATATTAATAATTATAATATGCATGCATAAAAATCTTTTAGATATATTTTTGAGTTTATCGCGAACAGACGCGTTTTGTGATTTTGTTTTATAATAAGTAAGAAAAGATATTTTTACTGAAACCGATTGTCCCAAAGGACCCAGTTTTTGCAGAAAGCAGCTTTTAAATTAGACGGAAAATGTTCTCTATGAACCAGTCAACAACCAACTGGTCAATGAGTACACTTTCTAAATGACGAGTCTAGCCGGTGTGATACAATACCGGTCCCGCTGGCCTACTACCACGAATGCCAAGGTCGACACTCGCCTACATAACCGTATCATCTGCGGAAATTATGTCATTCCAATGATACCAATCACTTTTTTTAATTAATATCCTATTTAAATGCATGCGTTTAATCAATCTGTCTATAGCATTTAATTTATCGATTTCCTTGATATTTTACTCGCCCTTTGCTAGGTAAGTAGGCTATTTCCCGATATTTCCTGCTCATCAAATTAAGCACGTTTTATATTCGCATAAAAATCAATCGAAGAGAAATAAGTGTGATCCCTATATCTTGGCAAGCAAGCCTAAAATAACTGATGTCCTTTCAAACGCTTTTTGCTTTTGAAAGGACATTTCATTTTAGAATTAATTATAAATGTCAACGCTAATTAATGATCTGCTTTTATTATTATTTATTTTTTATTTCTATATATACTTTAAATTAAATATAATTGTTATAACATAAATATTCTATTCTACATTACATTAAATAAATTATCGAAACGGTGAGATTTTTTTTTGATAAATATTGAATACCTAATTTTATCAATGTTGAGGTTTATAATAATATTTTTTCTTTTGACTTTGATTTTAAGGGCTTTTTTACTTGATTAAGCTGAATAGGTACCTATCTGGCAGTGCATTACTCATACAGAATCAATAATATGTAAATTATACAGAATTTAAGGAAGAAAGAATAGTACATAATGAAAGAAGTGTATAATGTTGGTGATTACGGCTGAGGCGGTATTTAGATCCGAGCCGAAGGCGAGGATCTTAAGAGAGCCGAGGACGATAATCGCCAATATTCACGTGTATCATACGACCTTTTTCGACACACTTGAGAAGAAAAATTTAAAAATTAATTAATTATTGCTCTAACAGCAAAACTGTTTTTTTTTAGTATGGCGGCAAAAAATTGTTCTTTCTTCTTATGTGCGCGCATCCAAAATGGCGGCCATAGACTAGCTACTGTAGCTAGGCTGTTTGAATAAAAATAAGAATGAGGTTGCTTATGTTTATACTTAAACAGAAAAAATATTTTTATTTTATGAAAGGTTTTATTTATTAAACATGTAAAAGTTAAAATAGTTTATTTAAACACAAATTAGCATACCTAAAATAAGCAAGCAAGACACTAATTTTTAGTACTGAACGCAATACCTAATGTATTTTTTTTTCGAATTCAATGTTTGATTTGAGAACAGAGGTTTAACAAAAAAGGTTATCACTACATTTTCACACTTGTGCATAATGGTAATCAAAAAGTCACAGTTTGGTTACAAGCTACATTGTATACCTAAGTATAGTGCAATTATAGTCACTTTCTGAGCAAGTGTGTCGAAAAACTTATTTATTGTACTCTATTAGTAATAAGATTAGATATTTAAATAAACTTTTTTCACTGTCCGTTCAACCGATTTTTACTTCTATTCCGTTGGCTTATGGATGGATTTAAAGCAAAAAAAAATGGGATACAATACTAACTTTTTATGTAATGTCCTTATTACTAATGGAGTATAGGCACACACAGGGTAGCAAGTAGGTATGTAGAAACTCAATTCATAAAAGTCCAAGCGAACGCCGTTTGCGCTGCTATTGTCTTACTATTGTGTAGAGAGATTTGAAAGGTTAAAAAAAGTAAACTAACATTATGTGTCTCACAGAGTCACGACTGGGCCAAATAGGTCCAGTTCAGCGATAATACCAGACAACTTTTTGTCTAAAACAGAATTCATAGCCACAAAACTCATTATATAGGTACAACTTATTCTTCTTCTTCAGAAATGGAACATAATATGCCTCCGGTACTTCAATCCAGTGGGCGCTCATCCATCCGGCCTGATCGGCGAGGACCCTACCAAGGAGTTCACCAACCTGATGCCCTTCATGGCACAGGTGGCCCTCGGCAAGAAACCTGTGCTCACAGTCTTCGGAAACGACTATAATACGCCTGATGGAACTGGTAAGCCACTTAGTTACAGCACATGTATCGAGTCAACGTTCTCAACCAACTTCGCTGAGGTAGTCGAACACTACAATAAAATTCTCAGCTCCATTTTACCGAGATCGCCTGTTTCAATGATTCCACATAGTGTCCAGTTGCGCAGACACTTGACAGATACAAAACTACACCAATTTTACATCACTATGTTCACTAGAAACCAATTTGCAAATAATTAAATCAGATAGGTACTGAAATTCACTCGAAAAAATCCAAACAAAACTGTTAAAAAAAAAAACAAATCTTTGTTTCAGGTATCAGAGACTACATCCACGTCATGGACCTCGCAAGCGGGCACGTCGCAGCGCTCAACTTGCTCGGCGACAATCACGTTAAACTAAAGGTAAAGAATGATCCAGGGTTTCTATGAAATGTGGAACCACTTTACAAAACGCACGAAAAATTACTCCCGAGCCATATCACCAAATACTTATTATGTTTAAGAAGTTTCTCTAATTATATCCGATTGTGTTGAAAAACATCGTTTGATACACTTGGGCACTTGTTAGTGCACTATCTCAGTTACTTGCATCAAAATGTACCTATTTTTAAGGTTCCGTACCTCAAAAGGAAAAAAACGGAACCCTTATAGGCTCATTTTGTTGTCCGTCCGTCCGTTCGTCCCTGTCTGTCTGTCAAGATATTTTATCTCGAGAACGCGTGGAGATATCGACTTGAAATTAAAACCATACACTCAAGTCTGTGGTCTCTTCAAGCTGTGAAAAAATCAAATTTGTTGTTATCTACGGCAAAAAAAACTTTCTTTCAATTCGAGCAAAATCTTTGTGCGCGAGTACGACTCGCACTTGCCCGGTTTTTATCAAATATTTTCATTCTTAGGTGTACAACTTGGGCACCGGCAGAGGAGTATCAGTCAAAGAGCTAGTGGAAGTGTTCGAGAAGGTGACCGGCACTAAGATACCTCTGAAGTATGTGGCCAGACGACTTGGGGACATCACGGCTATGTGGGCAGATGCAACACTTGCTAAGGAGGAGCTGGGCTGGTCTACTAAGTTGACAGTTGAGGAGATGTGTAAGTGCCCGTGGTTTAGTCTGTAGATTTTTTAGTCAGATTGTAACAGTCGGTTATTCCAGGTCCCATACAGTGAAAATTTTCTACTATTTACAAAAAGATTACAGTAGTCTGGTGTTGGTGTAGCAAAAAAAATGGTGTAGTAATCTGTAATCTGTCAAAGAAAGAACATTTGTGGATAAAGTTTCAAGATACTGTTAATGTTTTTTTTTATTGCCATAAATTGATAGATAATATATTTTTAGGGTTCCGTACCCAAGAGCTAAAAACGGGACCGTATGTATTGCTATCACTCTGCTGTCCGTCTATCTGTCACCAGGCTGTATCTCATGAACCGTGACAGTTAGATAGTTGACATTTTCACAGATGACGTATTTCTGTAGTCGCTATAACAACAAAATACTAAAAACAGAATAAAAATATTTAAATGGGGCTCCTATACAACAAACGTTTTTTATTTTTGCTGTTTTTTGCTACGAACGGTACAGAACCTTCCGTGCGCGAGTCCCACTCGCACTGGGTCTTTTTTTTTAATATTTTCATAATTTGTAGGCACCGACTTCTGGCGATGGCAGACGATGAACCCCGACGGCTATCCGAAGAAGAGCAAGAAGACCAGCGTCATCGTGAACGTGAACGGCAACAGTTAACATGCATTTCATATACATTATTATTTATAGCTCATTATTAAATAAGTACTTATACACCTACTATTTATGACACCTTGTTTTATTGCCCTAAAAATCTATATTATTATTTTAAGGTAAAGAAAGTACTGGTCCGATTGCGTAAATTTTTTGACCGATAGAAAGCTGCTTTATTTCTGAGTGACATAAGCCATATTTTATGTAGGATTGTGTGCTTTAATTTAAAGGAATCCAAATGCCTTTCGCTCGGGGAAAGACCTGAGATTATGTCAAAACTCTGCCAATCAATATCAAACACCCCCCCAATTCATTTTGTGCATACCAAGTATTGCAGGCAGTCGTCTCTTTTCCCGAAAACTGTATACCAGGCTACTACAACTGCTGACCAGCAGTATACTGCTATAAGCACGTCCGCGCAGTTGGTGCAGTGGTTGAGCGTTTGGCTGCTACGCTGCGTATCGCGGGTTCGATTTCCGCTCGGAACAAATATTTGTATGGCCTACAGTTAGTTGTTTCAAGTCTGGGTATCTTGTGTAATTGTGTATATGAGTTTACATTTGTGTGAGCGCACCCACGATACAGGAGTAATTTTTTTTTTTTTTTTTATAATGGATAGGCTCGCGTTTGACCACAATCTCACCTGATGGTAAGCGATGATGTGGCCGACGATGGAGCACGCTTGCCTAGAAGCAATCTATTCACTCTTGACTTAAAGACCCCTAGGTTATAGCTATCAGGAAACACAGACTCCGGCAGGGAATTCCATTCCTTAGCTGTACGCATAATGAATGTACTCGCAAAACGCTTTGTACGTATAGGTGGGATGTCCACCATGTACCGGTGGCGCAACGCCGTACGTCTTGTGGTCCGATGATGGAACGGACTTGGCGGAATTAAATTGTGTAACTCTAGAGCACACTCCCCGAAGTGTAAACGATAGAAAACAGACAGGCTAGCAACTCGGCGTCGATGCTCAAGACTTTGGAGTTTTGACTTCACAAGAGCATCATTGCCTATGATCTTCTTGGCACGCTTTTCAATAGACTCTAGTGCATCTAGCTGGTATTTGGCTGACCCATCCCAAAGATGAGAGCAGTACTCCATACACGATCGAACTTGCGCTTGATAGAGGTTGAGCAGCTGTTCCGGCGAGAAATACCGTCTCACCTTTGCTAAGATCCCCAATTTTTTGGCAGCTAGTTGGGCTTTTGCCTCGATGTAGGAGCCGAAATTAAGGGTAGACGATAGCGTTACCCCAAGAAGTTCAAGGTGGTCGGTAATTGGCACGGTTACACCCCGGAAAGATGGAGCCGGGTGGAATTGGCTCCGTTTAGCGGAGAAAAGACACGCCTGGGTTTTCGTCGCATTGAACTTGACCAGATTGGCATCGCCCCATTCTGAGACTGCCGCTAAGGACGAGTTCAAGCGTTCAACCATAGACTCTCGAAATGACTGGATCTGTGACCCACTAGCTCGTGCGTTAGACACATATCTCTCAGCAACAGTGCTGTCGTCTGCATACCCAAAGGTTCCGGGTTTAAGTAGGTCATTTATGTGCAGCAAAAACAGTGTTGCCGAGAGTACCGACCCCTGAGGGACTCCGGCATTAATATTCATTTGACCGGACGAGCATCCATCAATTACATCAAATCCTAAGGTAGGGTTAAAAAAATAAGAAATAAAAAAGATACCTGTTTTTTTTTTAAATATCTTATTCATGTAACTTCTTCATACAAAGAATCATGTTGCCATTTCAATGGTTCGTAACCGACGCTGGTTGTGTTTGGTAGAAGATATCTTGCAAACAGTTCAAGGGTCTGAGGGTCTTCTGTCTTCACAAAGGGCGTTAGAATATCTGAAACAGGATAGGTAAACATAAAATTAACTACCTAAAAGAGAAAATACTATAGCACAAGGGTGTTTACCATCTGCTCTTACGAGTACAACATGACATTTATGTGAATAGAATAAAAGAATATGGAAGAAATGGAGGGAAGTAGTCAGGCCCAGAAATGAGACAGTGTAGGCTAGTCAGCCAGGAGATAAAATACAATTACAATCTAAGCTACAAGTCTTATGTCGCTTGTTACATCAAAGCCCCGGATAGAGTATAAAAAGTCCTCTAACGTGACGCGCAAAGCTTAATTTATGTGAGTTTGCAACATTGCCCTATGCCCATTGACAATTTACAAAGCATTCAGTAACGCGAGAGTCAAGTTGCGGGACACTGGGGAATGTTACAGCGTCACATAGATTGATCGTTGCGCGTTCGTTAGATTGTAACTATGACATCATATTATTAATTGCTAGTTGCTGCCAGCGGCTTCACCCGCGTGATAGTACAAAATTATCCCCAGGGGACCTAATTTCAGGGTAAAAAGTATCCTATGAGCAATTCTAGGACATGGTCTACCTGTGTACCAAGTTTCATCGAAATCCGTTCAGTAGTTTTTGCGTGAAAGAGTAACAAACAAGCATACATACAAACTTTCGCGTTTATAATATTAAGTAGGATCTTACCTAACAACGGCGGTTTATGCGAATGCAAAGCACTGGGCACGCTGACAACTAGCTGACAATCTGGCACATCATTAACATCCCCAACTTTTCCCAATATTATTCTCTCATACGGCTGCTTCTTACTACCAGTACCAAACTCACACAATGGTTGTAAATCCACGGTCACTTTCAACCAGTACCAAGTAGCAACATACTCAACTCCCCATTTGGGGAATATTATGTTTTTTACAGCGGCAACATTGCTTGGCGCGTTCGTGCACCAAACCGCTACTAAACAGTCTTTTGAAAGGAGGTTTTGTACTGGTATTGCAGCTATGTCTTCGTTGTACATCATTGAATAGCTGGAAGAGAAATTACAAAATACGAATAATAATATAATGTTCCTAATAATAATATATATTTAATAATATAAAATTAATATTACCCATATAATATTCCACAACTATCTATCTATCTAGTCTCAAGCTAAGCAGAGCTTGTGCTATGAGTACTAGACAACTGATAAAAATACTTATACATATATTTCTAAATCCATACATATTATAGATAAATTACACCCAGACACAGAACAAATGTAATGCTGCCTTTTGTGGATCCATTATAAAAGTACTGGACAAGGACTACAGTGGCCAATCTAGAAATCTCTCAACCAATTGCTCACGTCGTTGGCCGCTATAGAAACGATCTGGCCAAATGGGGGTTCCTCGACTCATCTCCTACACAGTACCAGTGTACGTGTGCCGGCGTTCACTTTCTCATTGTGTTGCTATTTGACAACCTAAAGAGATGGAGCTATATAGGTTGTATAGCTCTTTCGCGTACACACGACTGATATTTTAACAAATCATGGCCCCAGAGAAGACGAAATAGTTTTCCCAACAGGAGAGGAACGAAGGACCAATTTCATTAGCTTAAATTTTACAAAAGTTTGTCAAATTTTGCCTTCTGTAAAACAAATTAGAGCTTCTTTCTTACCTCAACTTATCATTTGCACTCTTTAGCCTTCTTATATACTTGTTCCACCAAGGAGGATCAGCAATGAGGATGTCAAACTTAAAGCCATCTAATTTTAGACATTGTTCCTTCACACATCCACAGTAAAACCTGAAAGGTAAAAATTTTAATGAGCAAAGATAAGCAGAGAAACTGAAATGTTATTTATTAAAATTTTGAAACACCAAACATTTTACTCAATAAATAAAAAAATGATCAAGTGTTTGTCAGAATAATTAAACTATAATATTAAGAAATGGCAAAAAAACCACATTTGTTGTATGGGAGTCCATTGTTATTTCATTATCATCATCATTTCAGCCGATACACATCCATTGTTGGACATAGGCCTCCTCCAAGTGTCGCCACATCGAACGTTCCTGTGCGTCCCGCATCCATCGGTTTCCCGCTATCTTCACCAGGTCATCGGTCCACCTTGTAGGAGGCCTTCCACGCTGCGTCTTCCTGTACGCGCCACTCCAGAGCCTTTCGGCCCCAACGGCTATCTGCAATGTGCCCTGCCCATTGCCACTTAAGTTTGGCAATTCTTTGTGCTTGTTATTTATTATTATTTATTTATAACTTTATTTCACACCTTGGCTTATTATAGGATAAACATTCACAAAAGAATAAGTTGTTATAGAGGTAACAGAAATATGTCATCTGTGAATCTTTCAAATGTTTAGCTATCACAGTTCATGAGATACAGCCAGGTGAGAGACAGACGGACTGTGGAGTCTCAGTAATATGGTCGCGTTTTTACTCTTTAGGTATGGAAATCTAAAAAACCATTAAAATAATAAAACACCTCTTACTTTCAGAACAATACCTTGAATTGGGTGGTATCAAGAAATTACTCTCTTTCAAGCTACATTTTAAAGCTGTGTCAGCATTATTACCACCTTTTACACCCATTAGATCAAAGATGGTGGTTTCAAACAACTGTTTGGACAGATCCCTTACATCTGATGTGTCCAGTAATGTGTATTTACTGGTCAAACTCTGTTTTATTTTTAGAGGTATTTCTTCTATGAATCTTTTGTAAATCCCTTTCACTGTGGCTGTCTGAAAACATCCATGAAATACTAAGTGAGACAAAGTTCAATAAGTTAAGATACCTAACAGGCATGATAATAATTACAATCAGTACATTACTAACTATTTATAATGCACGGCTCAATTCGCACAGTGGTTGAGCAGCAGGTTGCTGTTTCGTGTCACGGGTTCAATTCTCGCACAGAACATTTATGGCCTACAGATAGTAGTTTCTCTTTAAATATGTTGTTAATTTAGTTTTCATAAACATAGTATGACGATAAAAATTATTTGATTACAATTGAGGCAAAAAGGTTTAAGCGGGCAATTTTCAAACAGAAAAAAAATCTGATACAGAAATAAAATGTTATTTGTTCTGTTCATTCTTTTATTTATAAATATTATCTTTAATCAGCATGGAGAAAGCTTGCACTCTGATCCTGAATTTAATTCAGTGACAAACAAATTATGCTGGTACATTACAAAACTAAAAGAAACAGTTCAGATAAAATTTAAAAGAACCAACTTACCTCTTCTTCCAAACTCTCAGAGTTGTGAGTTCTTTTCCTGTTACTTTTGCTTTGATGTTTGTCAACATTTATAATGGAGAACAGTTTTGCTATCATACTAAATGATTTTGTATCATTTTCGTTAGTAACAGTATTTGTATAAGCGCTGGTGATAAAGTCTCTGTGATCAATCAAATAATAATCACGATTTTTATAGATTACAGCCATATTTTATTTTCTAGCCTGGAAAGTGCACACCTGGAACCTGGATAAGTACTCTGTGCTGGAACTTTTGCAGAAGTTTTCTTTGAGACCCTTACCAACATAAAACCTTAACAGTTTCAGTTACAATATTTACAATTCATTGATATAAATAAAATATACTTTTTTTATGTTAGGAAAGATCAGCTGGAAATAGACGGTTTCGCTTTGGAAAATGTTGTTGTGGATTTATTTATGACTGTTGATTATGATTGACATTTCTCTCTTATTTTTTTTCCTGCTCATACTACAGTCGAAACTAACAGACGCTGTCCTTGTCTAAAACAGTGCATTTTGACAGCTGACAAGATGACAGCAAACTTAATAGGATTGCCAACAAGGTGCATTACAGTAGTTTGTTCAACATTTTCTTTGCTAATTCTATTTTTTTCTGATGCAGTCATTTTTTTTATTTCATCTTACGCCTTGTAAAATCACAGCAAGAACCCATTGTATTTAAAATAAAAACATTGATCATTCAGGAAAAAAAAAATTTGAATAGAAAGCAACAATGACAAACTATTTTTAATTTGGTAGATTTTTCTTTTTTTGTGCCCTAAAGACCCGTTAGGTTGCTGTCAAGAGAACTGTCAAACAAAACGAGAAATCAAAGGAAGACGATCTCAAAGCTAAAGCAAATCAAGTTGGAAGATTCACGATCGCTTCCTACGCTAATTTAACGGTTTCTTGTATGTTGAGTTTAAAACGAATCAAAGACTCTGCAAATTGCAATCACGCACATATTATGTGATCAGATTGGCTGAATTTACCTTGGAAGTTTGTTTTGCTACAGAAACAATCATTTTTTTGAAGAAGTTGATGACGATGTTTTGTATCCGAGGATCTTTTATTTAAGTCATGGCTGCTAATAAAGGTAACTCTCTTTTATAAATTTGCTGTAACTTAATTTCTTACTGTGTATTTGAGTATTAAAATCTTCAACATAGTATGACGGCCTTGCTACTCAAGACCGCCGACTCGGTTTTGTATGTAAATAATAATATTTTACAAAAAAAAAAATACAGCCTTCCGGTTAAACCAGTTTATCATTGACTTACAGTGCTGTATTATATTGCATACTTAATATTTTACCTAATGTTTCGATACTTAGAACTTGTGCACTGGATCATATTTGTAATTTACCAGAATAAATATTAGTTTATTTTTAGTTGTCTATAGGCATATGATTACAAAAACTCACTGCATAAAATCTTATTTTAAAATTCACTTGTGATCTGAAATTATTTATTTAGGTATTCTTTTTTATTAGAATAATTACTTCCTAATTAAATAAATATTGCCAAAGTACTTTCAGGTTTTTTGGTACATTATTTACCAACCTAGATATTATTTAATTGCTTAAGAACTAGGAATTGATTATTTTCTTGTGGTTCTGATTTTTTTGTGATGTACTTAATAGTATAAAATAAAGCGTTATAAAATCTAAAAGGTCTTTATTCAGCAGAAGTACAATGTATGGGCTAGTTAGAAGAGATTTTAAATATATAAAATATACATCTTTGTTTTTTTGAGACGGGCAATCATCCAATGACTTCTGTTGCCTAAGGTGTAGTGAGAGGGTGTGTCAGACTTTTACTTACTAAACCCACACAGGTATTATATACATATAAAAGTTTACTGGTTATGTAACTAGATAATAGTGATATACTGTCATTTTGTCCAAGTAATGTTTACAACTTTTAAAGTAATTATTTCGACTAATCAGTCTTTCTAACTTTCTAACTCTTATAGGTTCCACTCACTGTCAATATAAAAATCTGAAGTTTATTTATTAACATTAGGTGAGGACTGAAATATTTCCTGTCCTGTTTGGTGGTGGTTTGGTCCTGGCTCTTGCTTTTGTTTGTGATAAATTTATTATTAAAAAAAAAAAACATGGTAATAAAAATCTTTGCATCTAATATACTTAAAATTAATTTAATAAATATACACTTTATAAATTTATTAAAAAATATGGTAAGAGTATTGTAAATTGGGGCACTGATTTGATTTTTTACAGAGCAATATATTAAGATATAAATTAAAAAACATAAAAAAGGCTTATTTTTTTATATTGTATGTATTTTCAGTTGTCTAATCATAAAACTACCATGTTCCCTATGGAGGAACTTCATTCTATCATTTTTCAGTGATAAAAAATATTGTTGTCATACCTAAAAATAATATTCGCTACCCCATTTCCTTTCAACTCTTATTATTATCTTATCTATACTTAAATGAGTTGACACCATCAGCCTAGGGATTATTTCGCATTTTATCTTGAGGCTGATAAACAATAAATTTAAAGCAGCATTCTGTTTTATTGAAGTAACAAATTATTCAAGTATGATAAAATAGAACATTACATAATAGACGAGACATTTGAACCCTTTTAGCATTACAATTGCGCCATCAGAAGTGCTCTCAACAAATAGTAAAAAAGTCGCATTTATATTTAAAAGTCCCCACACAGAATATTGAGCACAGTTTCATTGAAGGGAACCATAAAAATTGTACGAAGTGGAGATCGGGAGCGAATATTGATTAGGGGTGGATGCGCGCGCGGGCGACCGCCGGCGGGGGCGGGGAGCCGGCTGCGCGCGCCGCCACCGGAGTGCGCCCATGTGGTGCCACCGCTGCGACCCTCCATTGCCATCCCAATTATACACTAATGTTAAAATCCACCAAATATCAACTATTCCTGTCTAATTCGCCCACGACCGAGCCACTCCAGCATGTGAGCCGGGCCGCGGCCGCGACCTCACGCATCTTCACGTATTGCGAGCTACGACGTAAAAATCAATAAATCTCCTAGTGAAACTTGGATATTGCATTTCATATATGAATAGTGGCTGATATGTAGTCGCGCAACGGTGTGGAGTGTTTTCCAATAGTGTATTTGTATTTCAGTGCAGATATAAAAAGTTACCGATGTTCAATCACAAGTTACCGACTGATTTTCCAATGCAAACCCTTCGTAAGAAAACCAGCCCTTGCAAATGTGAGTCGTAACGTTTAGATCGAGCAGCTTCACGATCACCATGTTTTTCTATAATTTTGATATTACAGTATTGCGGTGTTATTAGATAGCGCTAAATGTTCCCGACCACGTTATTCGCATATCTTAGCTTTATTATATTTTGCGGTTTATGTTGTAACCTGCATGGTTCGGCTCTACATCACCCTACTAACTAAGAGGTGGACTCGCAGTGTGAGGTGCACTAAGAGGTGGAGCCGCGTGTCGTGCTAGTCCATGTCATAATTAGTGACCCCCGTGGTGTTTTGGACAGAGGGTGTGTTGTGGGCCCGTGGCGGACGTGGAGCGGCGGTGCGTCGGGGGGACTAACTTCATAGCTTGCTATTAGTCGGTTTGTACGGGAATTATGCAGGTGTGTCATTTCCAGCATCTCTTGCGGCAGTTCGGTGAGTACTCCTGTCCTTAGATACTTCATCATGCTTGTGTGCCGTGTATCTACGTATGTACTTATTCGTATATCAATGTCATCGCATGTACTCCTTTAATATTCTTGTTGTCTGCTTCGTTTATTATTTTTAATTAATGCCGCTGCTGTATTCGTTAAAAACTTTGTCCGCTAGATTATCGTACGTATTAATTTAGAATGAATAGGCACTGTGTGTACGTCTAATATATTTTACGCCAAACAATTTAGAGCACACTCTTTTGATGATTTGGTCGATGTAAACGGATGTCCGTCTGTTATATAAATGTATATCGCTTTATGTAACAATGTAGTTAATATTTAATCGAAAATTAACGACCAGGGTAAACTGTATCTACACTCTCTATCTTCCGTCTCTTCATTACCAGTCATATCGTATTTTAACTACCGGATCGCCGGTTCTATTCGGGCAGAAAGGTTTAGAAACAGCATACCACTTTACTGTTTAGTAACATTCGGTAAATAGGACTTCAACAATATAACATCAAATTCCGCGACTAGACTAACATCTTATCCTCAATAACAAAGCATGCTCTTTCGTAAATAACGTACATACATACCTATCTATGTATATGTTTGCAATGATTGCGCAGTTTGCGTACAACATTCTTGAAGTATTTCTGTTTCCTCACACTTGTGAAAGAAAAGATTTAAAAAAATATATCAGTGTGAATCTTCAGTTCTGAGAGGTCACATCCAACAGGTACCCGCCAGTGCGACAATCATGGATCTAAATTTAAAAACAGGATATTCAATTAAGAGGGAATGATGCACCGTAAACAGGGGCCAAAATAGGACACCCGCGCTCACTTTTATTTTGCGCTGAACTTCAGCCAGTGTTGTGCTCTATCGGAGAATAAAGTTTAAAATTAAAACCATGACATTGAAAAAGATCGAATCAAAAAGTCTAATAAGCAAAGGTGATATGCAAACAACTGTTATGTGTGTGCATTTGTGCTCTACTAATATGCTTTGTTAATATTTAGACCGCTGGTTAGCTCGCTTAGTTAATAACTCTGGTAATGTTTACGATCGTATTTACGATGATTTTACTTTCACGACCTATGGTTAATCGAGCTGATTATGCCGACTGTCGAAGTAATTTATGTGAAGTCCTGATTTATTCTGATAACAATGCTGTTGAACGACAATGGCATTAAAGTTCAAGTCATCGGCCCTTGTAAAATATGAGCGTGTGCATTTGTGTGAGTGTGTCTTTAAGGTCGTTTTTTGTGTGCGTCGAATACTTATCAAAAATGGACTCTTCTTTTAGTTCAGCACTTAGACCAAACTGTGACTTAAAACACATGAAGTGATATGAGTCATTTTAGTTTCTATTAGGTCAAATTTTTTGACATACCATCCCTGATCGTCATCATTACAGGTCAATATTCCCTGACAGCGATTTTCTTCTGCCTAATAATATTTTAATATGACTTCAAACAGATAAGAACGAGCCGGGCCGGTTCTTAGGCGAAGGCGTATCGTTCCGCGCGAAGCTGATCGGTGTACTAGAGGTACCCGAGGCCCGGGGTGACAGGATGTGCCAGGAAGCCCTGGCCGACCTGAAGATGGCCATCAGAGCTGCTGGAGAGCATAAGCAGAGGATACAGGTCCACGTCGCTATAGATGGGCTGAGGCTGCGCGATGATAAGACTGGGGTAAGTAACCCTAGTAACAATTATTCATTCAACCTGGATTAGGACATAAGATATATCAAAAGTGAATAGGTTATTTCTAGGCAAGCGTGCTCCAATGTCGACCACATCATCGATTAACATCAGGTCAGATAGCGATCAAAGGCAAGCCTATCAACATTAAAAAAAAACAAAATGCACTCCCCAAATCGGTTAGACGGAGACTGAATTATGTTTCATGGGGGGTTTAAACCTTAACACAGGATTTTCGTAATTCTACCGCTGACCGGGTCAAGCCGGGTGCAAAGCTAACAAGTTTGTGGTCTGTTTGATACATAATGAAGAAGCAACGCCTTCCTGTTAGTACATTTTTAATTGTAGCATGAGCATTCACGACTGAATGGCTAAGTGGATGAGCACTTGACTTTCTGCATTACTGGTACATTGTACAAGCAAATTCCACAACAGGGATACAATCTGCGATAACATATATAACTATATGAGTAATATATGTGTGTATGTCGTGGCCGAATCTTAGAATTGATCATTTCATGATATGGTCGACCATTTCATGAAATAGTGGCATTGCTTGCATGAATATAGAACCTTGCCCGCTGGTCACCTAGGGCCTAACCAAATCTATGAACACTGCGTTTAATAATACTACTGCTACTATATACTAGCTGTACAAATTTAAACGCAGAGTTACGCACGATTATTTCATGATAATATGGTCAAATATGAAAAAAAAACTGAAATAAATAAAAAATGAATGAAATTTGAAATATATGACTTGTAAGAATCCCTTACCAATTTACTGCTATGACTATGACTATGGGTAATATAAAATATCGTAAAATAGTTATGTTGTCCAGCGTTAGAAATGCTGATTTCAATTTGTTTTCGGGATGCGAACATAGCGGCAGACAATTATTCAAATAATAAATTTTAAACGGAAGATAAAAATGTCATAAAATATAATAAACGACACAAATCTGCCTTATTTGGTATTACTAATACGGGCCTGCAGTCAACCAGCAGTTCGAATGCGGCTATAGTACAGTTTTGCCAGTGATGTACATACGATTGTAATTGCAATCGGCTTTTTATTTCAATTAAAAATCTATATTTTCAATTTTTTTAGCTTAGATTTGTTCTTACACGAGCAATAGATAAGTTCCTACTTTGTTTAGACCTTTTATTATCATTTTTTTTGTTTGATTTCATGAAATTGCCGGTCTTATCATGAAGTGATCTATTCTAAGATATGGCCACCACATGTTAAAGGCAATTGAGGGAAGTCTAATTCCACAATGATTAGCCTACTGAGTTGATACCTTCATCTGGTCTCAAGTCTACCATAGGATCCGATTCCAGACCTGAAAAAATCACAGTTTTCAAATATTTTCAATATTCAATTATTTATTGCATTCCACAATGTACGTTCTTAGGTGGTAGGTTAAATACCCCTGAGAAACAATCGTGGACCCTGTTGGGCACAGCAAGATTTTTTCCCGTAATATGTTCGCAATCGCATGTCTTTCCTATCAGTGTACTAAAAGCATTATGATGTTAGCATATGTCTATGTTGTTTACCCTGTGTTCTATTTAGATGTAACATAGATGGCTGAAACACGTGTGGCGCCGAGGCTATTAAGGGATTAGGTCATGAGGATACAAAGTAGGACTCATGTGTGCTTTTTAAAAAAATGCTAGTTATCCGTTCACCATTTATGAAATTGTTGATTGACTCGATACAAATGCTGCCAACATGTATTACTTATTCAAGTTACTTTGGCGTCTGTGTCAGATCTGATATCATCTTTGAGAATACAAGTACTTACGTAATCTCGGCTTCACCTCTGATTCGTCAATCTGAGCAAATATTAGCTCAAACGTTAGACTATAAAAGTGCCTATGGAGTGTCTACACTTTTTCCTCCATATAGATCATGCAAATTGCTCATCTTTTTTACTCGCTGGCCTAACTCCGTAATCGTTTAAAAGTGTCTAAATAGCTTAGTTGAAATAAATGGTTTGGGTTTCTTTTTCATTCATTTTCTTTTTACTTCTGTATCGTGAACCCGTTCATAAACATATAAAGTCACATACACAAGGCACCCAGACCTGGAACACCTTCTTAGGCCAGACAAATATTTGTTCCGTACGGGAATTGAAACCACGACACGCAGCGCAGCCAATCGTTCAACCACAGCGCCAACCGTGCCGTACCATAGTTTAAAAAGTTCCAAACTCCGAATTTTAACCTGTCCATACGTTGGTCTATTTTAGACAATTGTTTCGAGCCAAATTAATCTGTATCACAACATTACCAGGACTCCTTGTATCACCACCCTGTCCACAAGATATCCTTCATCGCGCAAGATATGACGGACTCCAGAGCGTTCGGGTACATCTTCGGCTCTCCCGACACCGGCCACCGGTTCTTCGGCATCAAGACTGATAAAGCTGCTAGTCAAGTAAGTCAGACATAGAACATTATATTTTGAGCTACTCGGTTATTATTAAATATAGCTAAATTAGACCTGAAAGAAAGCGAAAGCATTTATGAACTTGACATTTTCCTAACCAACACCCTCACTGCGTTCGAAATAGTAGAGTTAATCCTAGAGTATTAACGCCCTCGCTACGCTCGTGGGTTAAACTCTAAACTCCCTCGCTCCGCTCAGTTATTACGGTCGGAATTCAATATGATGGCAATGGTACAAGACTTTTATCTTTTCGCTGCTCAATCTACTTTAATTCATTCTATTTCAGTCTCAAGTAACTGCTGGTGACAACCAGGTAGGTAAGTTGAGAAGAGAGTTAGGTACTATTTATTACCTAACTCTCTTCTCTACTTAGTCGAGCACTCTTATTAGAGTGGCCGTGGTTATTGTTGACAGACAGGGCTGCGGGGTGCCGTCGTGTTTTGCCTCCAATTCAATTCTGCAGCATATTGAGCAATGTCTCCTCATTTCTGGCGGTTATTGACATTACGCGCACGCTGTACTGCGGTCGACTACATACCCTTGGTGATAAGGTGGAGCCAACGAGTCAGGGATCGACCGCTGGCTCTCTTGTCTGTAACGCGGCCGTGAACAACAAGTCTTTCTATTGGGTCCTTATTTCTAGAGATGTGCCTAATGAACTTCAGTATTCGTAACTGCACAATCAACAAAAGTCTGTCGTCAATTTAAAGCTTTTTGTTGAGGATTGGGTTATTGGTGCGATCTGCTATTCTCAGTATTTTTAGCATCGTCTCCAACATCACATCTCTAATGCAATGATTTTCGGCGATCTTGTCGCCTCAACCTCCATGTCTCGACCCCGTAGAGAAAGATTGGAAATACTTACCGGAAACATTAATAGCCGAACTTTGGTATCTTTTGTAATTCGGCATCTTTCCGTATCTTTCTCAGACGCTCTACCGTCGCCCTCGCGATAGCAGATCAGCGCTTAATCTCGTCTTCACCTTCCATACCGAGCTAAACCACTTAAGATTTTTTTTTGTTTTATCATCAAATATTGATATCCGTTATATCATCCGCGGCTATATATCTATTCAAAAAGTACTGAACAGTTTTTATGCGGTTTTCAGCAATAGTCACTGATTCACGAGGAAGGTTTAAATATTGAACATACAAATAGTAATCTAAGGTGCCTAGTCATAAGGTAAATAAATAAAAAAGAAATCTTTCTGTTATAGGTAGTAATAGCAATGAGAGACTTATTCCAAGTAGTGTTCGAGCTCAAGAAAAAGGAAGTGGAGATGGCCAAACAGCAGTTGGAAGGCAAGACCGTCACCAGCAGTTTAGTGCGGCACGCGACCAACGCCTCCACTGAGAGTAAAACTAAGGTAATTACTGGAATTAAGAACATACTTAGCATTATTTCATAGTAAAATATTAAGTGCCTTTTGTGTATAAAGCTGCGTTTACATTACGAAGATTGCTCGACTGGAATAGGCATTATCCCAGGGGAGTAAAACAATTCAAGTCAATTGATATGTAAATATCAAATTATATTGCGGATGACATACTAAATCATAAATCGCATGGGTGGTCTTGTCTCGTAGCTTTTATAATGAACTTGTGTGTTTATGAAGCTGCGTTTACATAATGCGAGTAACTCGACTTGAATATGCGATTATTGTGAAGAGCTAAAACAGTTAAAAGAGAGAGGTCAAGGTGGACCGATGACTTGGTCAGGGTCGCGGAGATCCGATGGATGCGTGATGCACAAGACCGGTCGTTGTGGCGACGCTTGGGGGAGGCCTATGTCCAACAGTGGACGTCTTTTGGCTAATATAATGATGATGATGATGAAAACAGTTAGCAAGCATCGCATCCCCTCTTAAGACTGATAAGCCATCGTCATCTTCCTGCCCTTGTTCAATGGTATTTGTGGTCGGCGCAACACGTTTTTTCTTCGATTCTGTCCTGTCACCCGTCCCACTATTACCGACTCTTCTTTCATAAACAATCTAGTCATCGTTTCTTTGGTCTCCCTCTTCCTCTTCATCCACCCACATGTTAACTCATAACTCTTATAGTGACCTGTGTTTCATACCTTCTCTTTACATGACCGTACCAAGACAAAAGATACCCGTTTTTTTTTTCCTAGTCACTAATGTTGGGGTTAATAGGACACCAAAAAGAAACATCGTTTTAAGGATTTAAATCATAAGTGTTTATTAACCTTTATTTTATATTGGAAGGTGGGCTTCAGTAATATTTTTTGAGACGTGTCCTAAGTAAAGCTAAAAGAATACAGTAACTTTAACCATATTAGGGATATCATTCAAGTGCTGATGTAGGGCTCAGACCAATTAAATACAATATTTATTGGTTAGAAAGAAAAAGAAAGAAGTGTTGAAGTAGGATGAATTTTGTTTTTGTTATATTCCAACAACTAGGACCACTCCACGTACAATGGTCCGCATAGGACTAAGTGCGGAAACCATACTCAGACATAGACTAGGAACACCTTTGAACTTCCTCTAATACACTCATTTCTCACTTCATGCATTCTCATCACACCACATATTCTCCGCTACGTACAATCTTTTTTGTCCGTATTTTTCACAGCCCAACATTTTGATCCATACGATATTACAGGTCTTATCACGAACTTGTAGATTTTACCGTTTAACGTGAGGGGCATCCATGGGTCGCACAGTTGTTCCAGTTATTTGTCGCTGTTTTAACACTATTAACCCTTTAACCGCTTGCGTCAGGTGGATCCGACGAGTGTTTTCGTGTCCTATTCGCCAGGGTCGTGTGATTGCGACTGGGTACACCATCTCGTTTAACTTTTCAATCCCCATAGGTGACACAAGAGCTGACGAGATGGAGTATTTGATCGTGGATGTGCGACCCTGTCAGAATAAATGCGAGAGTGTTGATCGGATATATTCGACTTAGGCGGTTAAAAGTATAAGAAAACTAAAAAATTGCATTTCGGATTGACGTTTATAATATGGTTAATGAGTGTGATAAATCTCTTTTCGATCCCAGACTTACTCGCTCGAGGACCTCTCCTCGTATAACTTGAGTCCTTACTTATGTGCTATCAAAAGGTCGCGAACCGAACGTTTGCCTCGCTCATAAGGCAATGTTGTCACTTGTAGTGTAACGTTTTATACCGCGATCGAACTGAACTATCACGAACATTTGCTTTATCTTATTGAGTTTGGTATCCGCACTTTGTCGGCGGATATAGATAGCGGCCAACCTTTGGTAGGCTTATTCCAACCAGCCCACGTCTTCAAAAATAATTACGACTCCAAAAGGCTTTTCAGGGCGTCTGTAAGGGAATTCAGGTATCCTATTAGGGTTCGCATGCGTGTATGCAGTACAAGGATTGCGATTTTCTCCTCCTCCAATATTCGCTCTATATAAATTAATGCTCCTTTCCTTACTCTCTCGGCGTGAGACCGCAGCCTTATATTAAAGTTCTTAACTATTCAGACGTCCCCGAAATATTCACACACGCACACAGCCAAGTATTTAAAACTCATTATCATATTTGACGTTCCATAGATTTCTAAACGCGGCTGTTTTGAAAACAATGTTGCTATCAAAGGAATAGGACCGGAGTTATGGATTTTACAATGAAAATAACTAGGCTTTTCACGTGTTTGGAAACTGCTAATGCTAAATATAACGTGCTTCACATTTTGCGGTGTATTTCTAACTTCATATCATCCCTTCATCATGTAGTAAAAATCCTCTTTTCCTTTTAAGTGGTGTCAGGCTAGTTGTGACATAAGTGGCGTATTTTAGGCTCTTAGAATTTCAACAGAAACACCGCAGTGGCACTGGGTGTGGGTTAGATCTCTAGAATGTTTTATAAAAGGGTTTTTAAGCCAAGAGCGAAAAGTTTACTTCTAGTCAAACGTGCTCCTTCGTCGAGCACATCAGTTAAGAATGTTGAGATACTGGTCGAACGCGAGCCGATCAATAATAAAAACAAAACATATTTTTAAACTTTTAGCAATTGTCATAAATAATCAAGTATAGTGCGCATAATCGTTTGTTGAATCGATTCGTCAAAACATCAAATAACTTGGTCAATGAACAGTCAATACGGCCCAGTTCACAAGTCACAATATAATGTGCATAGCCGGCGTCGAATGAGTGCTCGATCTGGACATGAAGACGTGGCTCCTTATACCGACGCGTTCTGTGGAAAATGTGAAATTTAAGAAAAAGGTTCTTTGTTGATTTTTTAAGTGTCTCAATATTTTGTGATTGTCTAAATATTTTTTGATTGTCTAAATATTTTATGATTGTCTAAATATTTTGTGGTTGTCTCAGTATTATGTGACTGTCTCAATATTTTGTGTTCTATTTTCTATGTTTTAACTACGCGTGGAATTTTATGCGGATAAACATACAGCTATTTTGTTTCTAGAGCAGTTTGTGGAACGGCCACGTGCGCCTATGGGTATTTATTCAAACACGGTTTAAAACATTCCACTGTTTTTTTGTTTAAACACGTTGGATTTTTTAATGTTATTTTCTTGTTACAGTGCTTTAAAAACATTCTTCTATTTGTTTTCCAATCGAATCGTCGAAATCTATTTAATTCGAAGGTCTTAAGATGACCTTCAATAAATTCAGAATTTACTCAATATTGGGTATAAGAATCTGTAACCAAAAATATTCGTTTTCAAAATAAACAGACAAGTTACGGTCGATCAATGTCACAATGAGAATAAAAAGGAAAACACTAGAAGTTAGAGAGAGAATAAAAACAAGATGAGCTAATAAGCTCAATCTTTAGGACTCAAATGACGTAACCACCTACATTTATTTATATAACAGTTCGTATTGATCTTATTTGAAGACGCTTTTCGTTTGAGACTGAAAATAGTTGGTCGATGATAAATGGGACTGTCTTCTTTTCTTTGCGCTTGATTATTTTTTTAAGTTTATCAATCTTATTTTAGTCGTAGCTCCATTCTAGATTACTCCTGTATCGCGGGTACGTTTAGAAACATGTTAGCTCACATATACAAGACATCCAAACCCGAAACAACTATTTGTATATCCATACAATTTTTTATTTTTCGTGGAATCGAAATTACGACACGCAGCGAGCTGCCAATCGCTCATTCACTGCGCTAACCGTGTCGTCAAATTTTCTTTTGTCGGATTCATTTAAGGTTGTCAATTCTCTTAGTTACATATATCGTACTTACATATATATAATACGTACTGGGGCCTTACCATGACATGTTAAAACGTCAGGCGTGCGAACCATAAAGATGGTTTGTAAATATATACACCCTATACATATAGCTACATTAGAGTTACCATAAATCCACGAGGCCCCGTCGGGACAATTACAATTTGGGGTCCTTTTTAGGGTTCCGTAGTCAACTAGGAACCCTTATAGTTTCGCCATGTCTGTCTGTCCGTCTGTTTGTCTGTCTGTCCGTCCTCGCTTAATCTCTGTGACCGTTAGCACTAGAAAGCTGAAATTTGGTACCAATATGTATTTGGAGGTATGCGGAACAGAGAGTAAAGTCCCGCAAACCTCCGTTGAAAAGGGAGGATCCTCCGACCAGACAGGTGTTATGGTCTGGTGGGCGACTGCCCGATAGATGATTTCGGGCTGTCTTATATGTTCAAATCGCGCGGAGAACTGTGATTGCGCGATGCAGGATATCGTACTTTCTTCGTAGTTCTTATGTGGCGCCATAGATGTCGCTACATCACTCCCCTACGGAGATCGGAGATCGATGGTTCTTTGATGCTTCATGATGCGTGCCAGGCCAGTGATAGGTTGGTTCCAGTGGGTCGGAACCGATGCCGCATAGTTCTCGGTGAGTCGGAACTGTCTGCGGTGATGCCCCAGTGAGTCGGGGTGGTGCTGTCCCAGTGAGTCAATAATTTCGGAAATAATCGCTCCAAAAATAAAAAACAATGTGTGTGTCCCCCTCTAACTTTTGAACCATAAGTTTAGGAAATATGAAAAAAATCTGAAAAGTAGAACTTTATAAGGATTTTCTAGGAAAATTATTTTGAACTTCATGGAAAGAACAGTTTTTGTACAAAAAAGACAAAAAGGTTGTACAAATTAATTTCTGGCCTAAGTTTGTAGTATAATCGTATATGCAAGCATTTTGTTAAACTCGTAAGTGGGTACACTTATTGTGACGGACAGGAAACTACGGAACCCTACACTGAGCGTGGCCCGACACGCTCTTGGCCGGTTTTTTTTTAGAAAGAAAAACATTATTTACGCGAAAAAGACGCAATCTTAAAACTAGCTAACAAACGAGTAAGTGTAGTAGTGAGTGAGTTTTAGTGAGTATTTATTGTGTTCATCGGTAAACAAGGGCAATAGCAAAGTCATTGCATTGCTAATTTAAAAAAAGGAAACTTTAAAACAAATTTCCAAATGGTTTGATTTTTAAGTTTCCTTATTATAATTATGTATTTATTGATTAATATTGTCGAGGATAACATAACAATTAATTAACTTAATTTCTTTATATATTTATCGGATAATTTTATTTGGGACAGTAATTGTAGGTTACCTTTTATGAATTTATAAAATTCTTTACAATTCATGTGAAAATTCATTTTACATTGAAAAATAGCTTCCGCGGTGTCGACTCCCAAGCGATGCTGTTCATCTACGTTGAAACTTTTTAATACTTGTAGCTTTGCGCTCGACTATGTTTATCGGGACATTTTATAGCTTGTCGGGACACCACTGTTTAATAACGGTGATATGTCCCGACGTATCGGGACGAATGGTGACCCTAAGCTACATACCTTTAACAGTTCAGTTTAGGTTGTCAAATGGATTGCGTTAAGAGCTCGTGGTAGGGGCTCAGTTAAATAATACGTCTCATATCATTAGTAGTAATTCCATCGCCTACGCTAATCGTCAATCTCCTTCAATTTATATCTTGGATACATCATTAACCCATGTATGTTGAATCATTCATTTCCGAAATGGAAATTAGATTCTTTTTATTCTATTTAGATTGAGTTCAGACAGTTTGAAATAATAGTTCTTCTCTATTGATTTAAGCAGTAAAATTCAATGTTCGTCTTATTATTATTCAGTTTTCTTCGACTTAGGTACTAATATATTCTGCGCTGTCTGTCTCGTGTTGATATTAAAGGTCGCAGGATCCAAGTTCTAGCTAGGTACGTAACTTATTTTGTGACCTACAGACTGTTTGTTTGAAGTCTGAGTATATATTGAGATTGTGATAATTTTTGCAAGGTAATATTGCACGTATGTATATACAAAAATAGTTCTTAACAAAAATATACGGAAATTGTTATGTTTATTTATTACATTTACTACAAGGCTATTAAAGTGCATAATGTATCTGATCTACTTACTAATATTATAAAGAAATCATAGTACAATTTTGAATTTTTATTTGTTATGAAGAGATCAAATTATATTTTTAGATTTTCGTTTGTTATGACTAAAATCAAAAACTACTACCGATTTTAAAAATTCTTTCACCAGAGGAAGACTACTTTATCACCGGTTGAGATAGGCTATTTTATGTATTTCTATTTTCACGCAGGCGTTGCCGCTGGTAGTAGCTAGTTTATGCACTATGAATGCAACAAAATCTAAACCAATGTCTCATTAATTTATTAATTCCGCCTTCACCGCCTTTGTACAGTGTTTATTACCAGTGCATAAAGTTTTAATAAGTAAAAATACTGGTTTTTGTATTACTCACTTATTGCGAAAAGACCATCCATTAATGGTAAATAAAAAGTAAAAAAAAAAATGAGTACCCGAAATGCTGAAAGAAATATTTTAGAAAACTGGTAACTACCTAATGCTGAAACGACGGTGGTTACATTTCTGAATTTAGAAACGAATATACAGTTGCAGTTTTGTTAATATTCGTAGCATTGTCATGAAAATCCGCAAAAACCAAAGAGCTATCGTTTAAATTAAACAATGCATTAGTATTCTCTGACGATAATTTTTGTATCGCACGCGATTTATTTTAAACTGTCGACATCATGCAAACGGAGTTTCGGTAGTTAACTGTAATCGATAAGCTTTTAAATTTGCTTTAGCAAACATTTTGCCAAAATTTACTTGATTCCTAGTTTCACATATATACGATTAAGTATTTTTCCAGAATGGAAAAACAATTATCAAAACAATGTCTCCTCCTGCTCTGGTTGAGAAAGGGTAAACAATGCGGGAAAGATAAGCGTTATTTTACAAATATAATTGGATAAATGCATAAAGCATAAAGTGCATTAAGCATAAAGTGTATAAAGTATAAAGTGCATAAAGTGCATAAAGCATAAAGTGTATAAAGCATAAAGTGCATAAAGCATAAAGTGCATAAAGTTTTAGACATCTCCTAAATGGATAAACACAGGAATTCCTAGGGCGTAAAAAACTTTTTTTAATTGACCCAAAAAAGGAGAAGAATGTTCTTAAACTCCACGAAAATGAAGTCGCGAGAAGCAACTCGTTTCATAATAAAAAGAAAACTTCGTTGACAGATAGATTAGATAGTTGAAGATAAAAGCTTCATTTATTATGTATTATCCCTCAAAGTCCTTCATTGATACGCACAATAAACAAAAGGCAATCGCCCTGTTATCTGTATCTGTAATAATTTCTTTGTATCCGGCACATTCAAGCGGTATCCTCAGGTCATGGTCAAGGCGCGACGATATCCGCTCAGGATACTATTGTGTAAGATAAGTACCAATGACCGCCCCCGTCCTTGTGAGATAGCCTTTTGGTTATTTTTTATTGGAGCTTATCGCAATTGTTTCGTTGCAGCGTAGGTGTAAGCTTGAACTTTCATCATTATACAAATTTCCGGGAAAACAAAGTCTCTTGGAAAAGTTAGGGTAGGTAATTAATTGAACTTTCGGTTCGGGGCAACTGAAGGAGGAGGGCTATAGTCGGAAAAGTCTTCTTACGCTCTAATCAGAGCGTGAGGAGTAATTAGATTAATGATTAGTGTTGTTGATAGGTTCACGGTTGACCATCATTTCACCTTGTGGAAAGCGATGATGGAGCACGCTCGCTTAGAAGTAACCTATTTACTATTGACTTAAGGCCCTAACTCCTGAGCAGTCCTATAAAATAGTTACTTTCTGAAGCCTACTCTTCGGTAACGGCTAGGTCAATAGGTTTGAATAAAATATATGATCTAAGATTCTATAGAAGAAATCTCTTCCCTCATCTGTTATTTGATTATGATAAATATTATATGCTAGATAATGCGTTCATTAAGACATAGCGAATAGGTTGCCTAGCTAAATCTGGTGCCAACGATGTTAAACAATAAAATGTGTTGTTACATTTACATTATTTACATTTACAATTACCCCTTATTTGTTATTTGGAAAAGTCGAGCATCAGCTGAAAGAATCTGCCCCAAGGAACTGAAAAACCAAAAGTTTTTCTCCTTTTTTTTGGTGCAAATAGGAGGGTTACCTCGCTTAAATATCGTACATCTTTTAATGGCCATAATTTACCCTCATCTTTTATTTAATCGATTTTTTCTCCATGCTAATTAGTGTTTTTCAGTTTAATAGAAGCTATTAGTAACGATAGAAGTCAATTTGTAAGTATTTGGATAAAGTCGAAAATTGTAAAATATTCGCGATCTCAGACAAATTTTATTGTTCAACACATAGATTTAGCTAGGCAATCTATTCGGAATGTCTTAATAAACGCATTATCTAGCACATTATATTTATCATAATCGAATAACAGATGAGGGAAGAGATTTCTTCCACGGATCTCGTACTAATATGTTTATTATAGATTCATGTACAACATTATCAACATATGATTTATTCGTAAGACGTAAAGAAGTCACCTTTTTCAATTATGTCTATACATACTCGTGCATACACCGCTAAATTTTGATCATTTTAATCCCGTGGAGGGTCGATCCAGTACATGAAACACTGTCGATTTGTAAAGATAAAATTAAAAAATAAAGTACCTTTTTTTCAAAACTCGTATTAATTTACGCATGTACGAAATTAATTTCTTCAAGAAAACTTCAGCTGAGCGAGTTCAATGACCTGTAGGTAGTAGTCGGCGTTGCGTACAAACTGGAATCGTTGAAACAGGCGCGATTTCGATAAAATGGAGCTGAGAATTATTGTAGTATTGACTACCACAGCTAAGCTTACCGAGAAAGCGGACCCGATACATTTGCTGCCAAATACTGCAAAAACTTTAGAATATGTTACATCCGCGTTCTAATGGAACTCAAAGTAACTTATAGTAGTTGAAAACATAATACATTCTTAATTTAACACTGGCTAAATGCACAATGCGAAGCTAAAAAAAAAGACTTATGAAAAGTCACAGACCGACCGTAAAATCGTGGTCCAATTTATCAACTTACACTAGCACTATTAAGTCTCAGCTAAAGGATATATTTTACGGCCAATTATACGTTTTTAAACGAACTCCTCCCCCTCCCTCCTTTTCTCCTTTCTACCATCGGACAACACGACGTACGGCGAGTATCTGCTCTTTTGTTAACACCTCAACGATCCGGACTAAGCGTTTTGCCTCGACGTTTATACCGCGTACATCGAAGGAGTGGAAAAATTTGCCAGCTGCGGTCTTACCGTCTGATTATAATACAGGTGTCTTCAAGGCTAGAGTGAATAGGCTACTAATAGACTAGTGCGCCTCACCATACACGACTGCATCACTGCTTACCATCAAGTGGGATCGCAGTGAAGCACTAGTTTATATCAATTAAAAAAGAAACTATTATTCATTACTCATTCCAAGTCCCACTATAGGAACTGAACTACTTTCCAAAGACATAAATAATTTCAAAGATAGTATCGCAATCTTCCTCAGAGCATCACTACAGCTGGTGAGACCAGTTCATCCACCTCCAAGGTCGTGGATGTCGGGGCCGAGGGTGGTGTGGCCGAGCTGGTGGATTTGGAACAGGAGCTCAGTTCCCTTAGGAGAGGACTCACGCAGGTCGAGGGTCTGACCCCGTCTAACGACCCGTTCGGAGACTCCTTCACGGCTTTGCCTTCGCAGGTAAACTTGGGCTTCAGTGTAGTGCTAAGGTCTGTTTCACAACGTCCCTGAATAAATCAAAACATTGAAACAGTATTTGAAGGAATTTTTCTGGCAAATAAGTTAAACGTAGGTGGTGAAACAGGCCCTTTGGCTATTGATCAATATGATGCAGTTTTGGTAGTAACTTTTCGCAGCTCAAACTTGGCTTTTCCCTTTATTGTTAGGTCTTACAGAGATTTTGGCATAACGCCACTGTTATGACGCACAGAACTTATCGGGTAATGTAATTTGTAACCATAATTGGCACATTTTATTTCTTGGGTTTGTGGTACACATTTACAAAAAAAAATATTTCGATAGACCGGTTTGGCACAAGTAAAATTATCATGAATCAAATCATGCATCATCAACATGCCATTTAATTCAACATTCCTATCATTGTCATTAAAAAAAGGTTTCTTTCGAGACTCGACTTGCTGACGATTCGAACACCACCAAATTTATTGAAGCTGTTTAGTACAGTTAGATAAAAAAGATTTAAGTGTGCCTATTCGGATACTGTGTCCGAACATAGAGTGTCCGAATCGTCAGTCAACCTTGACATTATTACACACAAGCAAAGAATGATCCTATTGTAAGATAAACCTGTCTTTTTATTTCCAGAAGGGCCTCCTCCCTCCGCCCCCGTCGGGCGCATCAACCCGTGGTCGTAGTACCCCCGCAGCGCCCACTTCGTCTCGCGGCGTGTTCAGCCCGGGCAAGGCTGCGCCCGCGCTGCCCTTCGACCTGGCCACCGTTGCCGCCGAGTTCGAACCTACACCTGCACTCGTCGACAATCTCAATGATACACCGGTGAGTACAGCAAGCTTTGGAAATAATGCTAAGATTTAGTCTTAAATAGAAAAAGAAATGTTACTTTGTATGGAAGTGAAAGTGGTTGTTTTTTACGCCTCGAATCTGAAAAGCGATAAGATCGCCCATACTGTGTAACTTCCTAAGTTTCTACCTGTGGTATGTCTTATGTCTGAGTGTGGTTTCCGCACTTAGTCCTATGCGGACCATTGTACGTGGGCCATAGCGGCCATAACCTTGGGTGGGCTTATTCCAACCAGCCCACCTCTCTCCAAAAGCAGATTAGGCCTCTCAGGTTTTTCAGGACATCTATAAGGGAATTCGGGGATCCTATGGTTCGTGTGCGTATTTCAGTGATCCCTGTGCAGTCCAGGAGCACATGTGCAACTGTCTCCTCCCCCTCCAAGCATGCTCTGCACAGGGGACTGTCTGTGATGCCTATTGTGTGGAGGTGCTTATTCAGTGTGCAGTGCCCGGTGATGGTCCCCGTCACCAGGCGCAGGCCGCCTCTGTTCAAACTTAAAAGTTTTTTGGTGAGGATTTTATTTAGGTGTGGTAGGGCCTCCTTGGCCTGCCTGCATCCCGATGTCGAGGACCACCAGCGTTCCGCTTGTATCTGTGTGTGTTCTCGTAGCCAACCACGCAGCTGACCAAAGGGGATCGGCACAATTGGTTCGGGCCCGAAGACCACCGCTCCAGATCCCCTCCTGGCCAGTTCGTCCGCCGCGTCGTTGCCCAGCGAGCCGCTATGTCCCTTAATCCACTGTAGTGTCACCGTGTTCCGCTTTGGCACCGTGACTCTTTCCAGTGCAGAGTGGCATTCTTGTATAATTCTCGAGGTGGTAAAATCTTTGTCTAGGGATTGTAGGACTGAGACACTATCGGAGAGTATCCGAATGTGTGTGTCCTTTACGTCTCTAGTTTCTATGGCGTGGGCCGCTAGGATTATGCCAACACATTCCGCCTGATAGACGGTGTTGAATTTTCCCAGCGTTCTGGATATTCTGATATTGAGGTCATTGGAGAAGACTCCAACGCCCGTGCCAGTGTCTGTCTTTGATCCGTCCGTGTAGACTCTCAGTTCAGCTGGCCCTGAGTAGTCGTGTGCTTCCTCTGTTAATTGAATATTGAAATGCTTTTGGAAATGATACGCCTTTGGAGCTTTGTCACTAGGTGCTGCCATCATGGGCTGTCTTTTAATAGCGTTTTCCAATATGCGTATGTGTTTGATTCTGGAGTCTTTGCTCAGGGTGCCCGAAACGCTGAGCCTGAAGGCCGCTGAGGCTGCCTCCTCTTGCACTATTAGATGCAGTGGTGGCAGTCCCAGCATCGCCTGCAGGGCAGCCGTGGGCGTGGTTCTCATGCTGCTTGTGATCGCTACGCAGGCGAGTCGTTGCAGTTTTTCAAGGTCTTTTTGGGCTGTGCTCAGTTCAGTCCTGGGCCACCAAACTAGTGAGCCATATGTGATTATTGGTCTGATAACAGTTGTATATAGCCAGTGGGTCACCTTTGGGGCTATGCCCCAACTGCGGCCTAGCATGCGTTTACATTGCCACATGGATATACTGGCTTTTTTAGTGATGTACTCGGTGTGTTTTGCCCAGTTCAGCTGTTTGTCCAGGTAAACGCCCAGGTACTTGACTTCAGTTGATAGGCTAAGGGTAGTTCCAAAGAAAAGTGGCAGTTGTAGTGCTGCCAGTTTCCTTTTTTTGGTAAAGAGAACCAATTCAGTCTTGGTGGGGTTTACTGTCAGTTGGTGTTCCTTACACCAGTCCTCTACTATTTTCAAGGCCTGTCGCATAAGGTTGCATAGTGTATTTTCGTGGGTGCCATTTATTATAATGGTTATATCGTCAGCGTAACCTACGGCGAAATAACCTTTTGTGTTGAGTCTTTTGACTAGGTCATCTGCAACTAAGTTCCACAGTAAAGGCGAAAGGACTCCCCCTTGGGGGCAACCCTTCGCCACTATGGCCCTTGTGGTGCTATTTATATTTACTTGTACTGCTCTAAACCTGAGCATATTTGTGATCCAGCCACTCAGGGTCGGGTCAACACCGTGACTTTCGAGTGCTGTGCTAATACTTCGGAACATAGTCTTATCGAAGGCTCCTTCGATGTCTATGAAGACTGCTAGGGAGGAGCCTTTGTGATTTATTGCGCATTCGATCTTTGAGATTACGCTATGTAGTGCAGATTCTGTTGATTTACCCGTGGAGTAGGCATGTTGCTGCTTGTGGAGCGGTCTCACCAAGAGGGGTCCGTCTCGGATGTGTCTATCGCAGAGCCTCTCCAGGGTTTTCAGTAGGAAAGACGTCAGGCTTATGGGTCTGTAAGCCTTGGGTTGCGTATAGTCAGTTTTTCCGGGTTTCGGGATGAAAATGACTTTCACCTCACGCCATGTGTGTGGTATATATTTGTGTGCTATACAGGCTCGGTATATCACCAGCAGCCACGGCACCAGGGAGTATTCTCCCCACTGCAGTAGCGCCGGAAGGACACCGTCTAGTCCTGGTGACTTGTACGGTTGGAAAGTCCTAATAGCCCATTTAATTCGGTCTTCTGTCACTATATTATGTGCTCTGGACCAGTCGAGATCAGTTGGGGTTTGTTCCTGTACGCTAGACCACGTCCTGTCCTCAAGTAGGTTGCAGTCTGGGAAGTGCGTTTCTAGGAGGACCTTACCGGTCTCATGGTCCGTTTGTGTGTAGCTGTTGTCGGGTTTTTTCAGCGCACCAAGGGTACGTTCCTGGTCAATTGACAGAATTTTCCTGACCCGTGCTGCTTCGGTATTTGATTCAATGCTATCACAGAAATTGCGCCAGGCGGAGTTCCTGGCGGTCCTGACTGCTTTCTTATATCTGTATTGGGTTTCTTTGTATTGCTCCCAGTCCTCTGGGAGTCTTGAGTTTTTGGCTCTGTTGAATTGTTTGCGTAATGTATTTCTGAGTTTGCCAAGCTCTGCATTCCACCAAGGGTTTCCCTTACCCTTAGTATGTGAGGGACTTAGTTGGCAGTTAGTATGGTATGCTTCGATTATGTTGTCCGTGAGCTTTGTCACGGCGTTATTCAGTGCTACGGGGTCAGTTATTTGGGTAGCGGGTCTTTCTTCCCTGGCTAGTAGGGAAGTTAAGTGGTGTTTGTATTCGGGTATGTTTGTACGGCGCGGATTGCGCCTTGGTTCTGGGTTTTTTGTAATGGCTGCCAGAGAAAAACGTATTCTTCTGTGGTCAGAGCAAGAGGGTTCATTTGATACGTGCCAGTTGGAGATTAAGTTTGTCGCGTTTTCTGTAGCTAAAGTCAGGTCAATGATCGTTTGTCCGCGGGCTGTGACCCAAGTGGGTTCTGTGCCTCGGTTCACGATGTTAAGATTAGTAGAGAATAAGTATGTGGATAGTGACTCACCCCTGCTGTTTGATACTTCACTACCCCACAGTGGGTGATGTGCGTTTGAATCGGTGCAGATGATCAGGTCCAGGTTGGCGTTTTCGCAGTGTTGAACAAGATCAGTCAGTTCCTTCGGTGGGCAGCTGTCGTCGTTACCTGGCATGTACGACGAGGCTAGTACTAGATTCTGGGCATCATTTCCAATCTGGAGCCTGATCGCTGTCAGGTCTCTGGAACAGAATTGGGTTAGTGGTATGATCGGTATGTCTTGGGGTATGTAAATGCAAGTTCGGGGTTTATCTATATTGTATGTGTTAGATATCAGTTTACCTCCAATGCTTCCAAGGCCGCAAATCTTGTCATTTCTGACCCACGGCTCTTGAATCAATGCTATGGTTCGGGGGTTGGTCTCCAGCACCCTGCGTAAGGTAGCTGAGGCAGTCTGACTGTGCTGGAGATTGGTCTGGATAATCTGGATGGGATTGGGTGTTGTCGACGTTGGCGTCGGAACGGAGTTAGGAAGAGATGGAGCCATCTGAAATTGTTTCTCCCTCCTCCGCTCCGCGCCAGTCATCGGGGGGTGAGGACGCCATTAGCTGCGCCGTCCATCCAGGGGATGCAGGTGCCTTGTCGGCGTCGGCTTCAGCCATGGCTGCTCGGGCCATCTCTTCCTCAAGCTTGTCCATGTCCTTGTCTGTGTCCGTTACCTCTGTTTTAGTCTGTTCAGGGTCTGTGTCTTCAGTCTTGGGATGGGTCTGGGGGTAGAAACGAACGTATATCGAACCCAGCAGGTAGGATATACGTCGCTCCCGCCCCAAGACCTTGTCAACCTCATCGGTGGGGATACCCAGGGTCAGATACGTCCCATAGTTATCCCCACCGACTTTAGTTGCCCGGTACAGCGACCACCTCCCAATGTCGTACCAAGCGTTCTGACGAATCAGAAGGCTCTGGAGCAACGCGATGTCCCCATTGAACCTGGGGACAAAGAGCGCCGCTCGGACACGGGTTGGCACGTCGGACTGTCTCATGACTGTCAGTGTCTGGTCAGTGGTAGAAAGTTTCAGTAGAGGAGTGTTCTGTGTCAGCCAAGTCAGTGCATTGTCGTCCTCACACCACATCTGCACGGTGCCGTCCGTCACCCGAGGGTAACCTCGGAAGGCCGGGAGTGGTTTCGTGGGGTCCGACATAATCAGTAGTCTTTCAAGTTCCGATTTGACGTAAGTCGCTTCGTCCCTTGTCAGGTCTCTTGAGGGGGGAGGGAAACAGATCGCTACGGCCAGCCGCGCCGGAATGTCCTTCGTGGCCCGCGCGTATGTTCTCTGCTCCCCTTGAGCAGCCTGGGTCCTCACCCGCTTCGGATCCCCCTGCAGCGCGCTCGGTGATGCCGAGTCGTCCGGGCAATCCCTCTTTGCCGCCCCTGAGCCACTTGGGCCAGGTTGTGGCTTAGAAGTGCTCGGCGTATTGCGTGCAGCTGGGATCCGGAACTGGCGATTAGCCCCAGCCCGTTTCCCCCTCTTCTTCAGGTGAGGTCTGTCTGTCTGGTCTTGGGTCCGGTCAACAGTCCCTGTGGGCTCCGATGCTTGCGAGGGCGTTTCGCGTCGGGTGGCCCCGTCGCGTACTTGCCCCCGCTCGTGTGTTTCCGCGTCCGGCTCTTTTCCGCGCTGGGCTAGCCCTTCGCGTAATCCGGGCTGGTCGCGTACTCCTGTTGAAGTAGTCGCCTGCACATCGCGCTGGCCAAGGCCTGCGCGGATCTTGCGCATGCGGCTACCCAACTCCCTTTCCCTGATGCGGATTTTTTCGCGCTTGGAAAGCAGGCGTAATTCGTCCGCAGGGATCGGGGCGGACCCACCTGAGCCATCAACTTTCCCCGAGCCTAGTTCTGGGTCAGCGTCTCTCAGTCTAGCCTCGGTCTTTGCGCGCTGTCGTGCTAACGCACGCAGTTCGCTACCGAGACTGGTCAGTCTGGCTTCGTCAGTGTCATTGTCTGGATTGTGCGTTACGCTGTTCCTAACGATGCTCTGTTGCCAGGCACTCGTGGACGGTAAGCTCAGTGTCGGTCTGGTTGGCGCTTGCGCACCAGTCATGTCAGGGTATGTGGGCGCGTGAGACGCAGCAGCCTGTTCTGTGCAAGGTAGGGGCGCTGTCAGGTCGACAGCAGCCTGGTCAGTGCTAGTTATAGGCGCCCAAACGGCAGCCGGTCGCGCTAAAGGCGCGGCTTCAATAGGCAGAGAGTTGCCCCCTCCCAGAATACGATGGGGGCTGACGGACAAGTCCGCATGGGATTCCCCGGCTACGCCGGGACCCACCTGGGTAGTTATTTTACCGGTCTGCTTTTTCATTTTGAAGAGTTTGTGGGCTTTTTTGGAACCGAGGTTGCCCTTCCTCTGGACCGATAGGATGAGGGGATGTATGGAGGGAGTGATTTAGGGGGGTATGGGAAGACGGGAAGTGGGTATCGGGTTAACCCTAGCCTGGGATTAGACTTTGGGTAACTTCTCTTGTCCGGAGCCTCACCCGAGGCACTCCGGATGGGGGATCGACCTCAAGCAGTCAGGAAGCGGTCCCCAAGCCGGAGCTGGGCTATCCGCAACCTGCCCACCCGCTCGGTTGCATGAGAAGAAGTGCCTGGCGGTCCATGCCGACCCGCCATGGGGTAAGTATACCACCATGTCTGATCGGCACAGCCAGCCCCGAGTCTACCTGTGGTATATAATATATTATATTATGCCAGCAGCTTCGCTCAAGTGAAAGTAGAAAAAAAAAAACATTTCAATTCGTACATACGTTTGAGTGTGAGTAGCCTACACGCCTCCACAATATTACTGTGTTTGTACAACCGTAGAGGAAAGTGCCGGCAATAGAGACGCAAACTTTAGGGTTCCGTAGTCAACTAGGAACCCTTACAATTCGCCATGTCTGTCTCTCCGTCCGTCCGCGGATATGTATATTAATCACGCCGACAAAGTGGTAAAATAAAAATTGTAAAAAAAAATTTATTAGGGTAGCCCTCCTACACGTAAAGTGGGAAATGATTTTTTTTTTTTTTCATTTCAACCCTAACGTGTGATATATTGTTGGACCTATCCAACAAACAAATTTAATTTAAAAATGAACAGGGGTTTACTAAAATCATTTTTTGATAATGTCATTATTTTCGGAAATAATCGCTCCAAAAGTAAAAAACAATGTGTGTGTCCCCTCTAACTTTTGAACCATAAGTTTAGAAAATATGAAAAAAATCTCAGAAGTAGAGCAATATAAAGACTTTCTAGGAAAATTATTTTGAACTTGATGGGATGAACAGTTTTTGAAAAGTAGTATAGAATAATTTCTGAACTAAGTTTGTAATGTAACCGTATATGCAAGCATTTTTTTTAACTTAATTTACATATTTTATTATCCTGAACATATCTCCTTTCAAACAAAAAAGAATTATTAAAATCGGTTCACGCAATCCCAAATTACCACTGAAAACCCAACATACATAACCCTGTTAGTAACCTCTAGTTTGTTTAAATTAGTAACCCATTTCCCGAGAGATGGCGCTGTACTTTGGGATACTTCGCGCTGTTAAGATTTTTCCCATGAGTTGATGCGGTCGGGACGGGTATGAGTTAGTTTTGAAAGACAGCTCGAGCCTATGAAGGCTTGAAGGAATGGGGTGGCGAACACGGTGGGGTAACTGTCCGGTTCGAGCCCAAGTCGTCGACGGCGTGCATTGTTCACAGCAGGGAACCAGCTGGGTCAAAGCCTACTGGGGCCAGGGTTAATTCGAAAGATAGCTCAATACCCGTTACGAAAGGCAACGAAGGAACAGGAGTGGGTTTTTAATCAGTAAAAGTCTGACACTAGCTCCCGCTCCGCCCAAGAGTGGGGGTTGTCATTGATGATTTTACCACCATAAAAAAAAAACTGGTATGAGCTATTACGTTGTCGAATTGTTCGGTTGGTCTCTCGCTGGCATTGGTGGTCGTTGTTCGTGCTCGTTGTCTGTCGTTCATTGTTATTAATAAGAATATTTGGTATAGTGGGAAATTGTAATTGTGTTTATGTAACTTAAGTGGGGACACTTATTGTGACGGACGGGGAACTACGGAACCCTACATTGAGCGTGGACCGACACGCTCTTGGCCGGTTTTTCTATTTGCGATTTTTGGTAGAAATATTTTTTTAAAATTAGTCAAGTACCCAATTCGGGGTGGCCAAGTTAATATTAGGTTTTTTTTAATACAATTTTGTATCCTAACCATCTCTAGTAGAGGCTACCGAGGCGTTCAAGTGCTCTGTGTGTAATAAAGAGGTAGTGCGCAGTCAAGCACTAGTTTATATCAATATAAATAAAAAAATATTTTATCGATGGTACGATTACAACGCGTTCTAAACGAGTTTCGATTCCATACATTGTAGTATTTAATTTTTCTATGTCTCCCTTTTCGATTAGAATTGTTTATGAACGTTTTATAACTCTCTGACCTATATTTGCATGTCAATGAATTGAGATGGCATTTTAGTTATAAGACGTTTGTAAGACTATGAGAAGTGGATAACTCTATACAGTTAGTTGAAAATACTTTTCGAATTTCGAATTTATCACTATATTTCAAATAATTAACATCTGTATAGAGTGTATATATTATCTATGTGCCAAAATTACAGATGGCGCTACTGTCGTACTGTTCTCAGATACCTTTTTTTGCAATATTAATTGTTGATGTGTTATTTATTTTGAAGTAAATATGACAGTGACGCTATTACTTATTTGTCTATAGCCTATTGGACTGATTATATTCTAAAAACAACCTGACTGGAGTAATTGTGCAATAATGTGTTTCGCGATCTGAAGTGACTTTTTGCTGTTGCCAAAAGCATCAAAATTTTTTGTAACTTGAGGTCGCAATCATGAAATAGGTACCTATAGGTCTTGTTTCACCACTCGCTCTTTAATCCAAAATTAACTTAATGCACAATGCGTTTCAAACAAGAATGGGAACGTCATTGACCTCTATTTGTCAAATGTTACTTGAAAAGTAAGGTTTGCAAAGAAAACTTGTTTGCGTATCAGTAAGGTTTTTTTTTACTACGTTTAAACTCAGTTAAACCTAAGTTTAGTAAAAGTTGTTAAATCTAAATTAGCTAAAAATATTATTTTATCATAATTATTTTAAAAGACAAATTCATTTTGTTTCTTATTTTCATTGTTGGAAACAATTCGCCTTCTTCCTACATTCGCCACTCGGACACTTCAAACATTGATGCAGAGATGAGAAAATTGAAGAACTAGATTCTGGTTAAACTATTTTCATTCATGATTTGTAAATAAATTTTATTTTTTAAATATTTATTTTTGCTCACCCTACTTCACCGATTCGATTTGACAGTTACGCCGTCACAACGTGGCGCTAAATCGATTGTATTCTTATTTGAATTGCAAAGGATCATCTCCAAAAGGATAAACATTCTTAAAATAAAACTAATTTGCGTAGTGGTGAAACGCATGAACAATAATATGAACAACCTTATACTATACTTATTTGAACTGATATAATCTGTGCCTAAATATATCTTAATTTATGTTGTATAACGGCCGTTTGGACAGATGTAATACTTATTTATCAATTAAAGTTTTTCTTGTAGTTGTGTACTTATTTTGGCAACGCTGTGTACTTTATGTTAATGTTATGTGTAAGTGATTACTGTTTTAGTACCCTTATAGTGCATGATCTCTCTCGTATTGCTTGGAAAATACTGCTGTGAGATGTTATTGCGAAAATGCGTAGCTAAATGATTTTTACTTATTCATGGCATAGAATCGTGAAATAGGATTCAAAAATAAATATAGTTTTGTTCAATATCCCATGCCTGCAATTCACTTACTGTATTTGTTAAAATATTTAACAATACTAACTTTATTTCAAGGCCTATAGGGTATATTTTTTATTACCGTATTTATTTAGTGAGAAGTGAAATGTATTCCGTAAACCCATTGTTCGCAATAATATTTGATAGTTGGTAGTAGTTCCCTGTGCTGTGACGTCTGGTCTGTATGCTATAAGACTGAATTATGTGGACGTGACGCTTAACTTTAATTTACCGAGAACCGTTACCTGAGCATGACGCTACCTCGCGAGTCGCAGTACCAGTTGGGTACCGTAACTGTCGTCGAGTACCCCAAGCTGAACGAACTACCCCGCACGTCTCAATCTCGCCCGGTTTACGTTACGCACTAAGAAACGCACAATCTACGGTTATCTGTTTAGTCGCACGCTTTCATCATTGTAGAACGAACTTTTCTGTTTTATGAAATTTTATCAAAATCCCTGGATTACTTGCATCGAGTGAGATCAAGTAATTCTTTGAACTAAATGCGCTCCACGTCTACATATACTTAGTGTTATGGTGACGGCTGTGTTACAGGTTTGCCAGGCCGGCGCGTCCACGACGCAGTCGCTCAGTTACGACGTATTCACGGAACTAGACCCCCTCGGCACCGGCCGGAGTAAACCTTACGTTGACAAAAAACTCTTCTTTCAGGAGCTCAAAAATCCACCAAAGAAAGTGCTCAAAGACCTCGTGTCGACACAGAGTCTAATATCAGACATATTGCCCGTCACCACAGACACTAAGATAGAGCATTACGGGCCGGCGACGACGATGACGTCACTCTCGCGGCACTCGGGCGGGTCCGTAGCGATCGTCAAGCCGACGCAGAGCGCTCTGTTCACGGGGAACTTTTTCTCGTCGGATCCGTTCGCGGAGACGGATCCTTTCGATAACACTGATCCGTTTTCGGATTCATTTAAGGACGATCCATTTACGAGCATGCAGGAGTTTCCGAAGTCGAGTGTATTGCGAGTGGATGAGCTTAAGAGCAAGTTGAGCAGGGAAGCGACGGTGGACAAACCTGAGCCGGTGGAGAACGGGAAGAGTGTTTTCAACGGACCGCTGCAGGTCAGCCTGCCGCCCGAGCCCGCTCCCAAGTCGCCCAGGCTGCAGAGGCAGGTGAGCTGTCCTCGACCTTGACATGCCTAAATATTTTGCTATACAAGACTAAAATTAAACAGATAACATAACGGTTCAAAAAGACCTTAAGCCTCATACGGGTCACCTCCGACCTATTTCCTGTAGTTTTTATACATTTTATATGGATAAGCCACACATTACAAATTGCTGCTCGCTTGTAACCAGCACCTAGCACTATATACCAACACAAAACGCTGACACACGCCATTCAATATCATAATAAGTTTGTGTGTTGCAAATTGTCCCTTAATATCTGCAAAAAGCTTAATAAAATTTGAAGTTCGCGGGCTATTTCGGCAGGCCCCGTGACGAAGTTTTTTTTTTAAAAATACTGTATGTTCTATTTGCAGAGCACAGAGGGCAGCACAGTGAGACAGCGGCCTCAAGCGCACAAGCTCAGCGCTGACAACGCGTCGCCGCCGCCGCCCCTGCCTCCCAAGAAGATAGCCGACCTGCCTATAAGCAGGCCTCCGCCCCGGCCGCCACATGACCACGACGACGACGATGTGGGGCCGCCGCTGCCGAAGCCAGCAATGCGGAGGGAGCCATTGGTGAGATATTTTAGAGCTTAACGGCATTTTGCTGACTAATACTACAGTTATAAAAATCATCTGTAATATCCAATGTGAACTCCTGAAAATCAGGATTCAATCAAGAGGTTCCTATCTATCTACAGGGTTATTTGTAAAACACTAACAACCTTGCAGGACTGTATTACTAACATCATAAACAACAACTTTTGTTCTATGACTTTGCAAAATTTAATACATTTACCAAAATCAAACCTTCAAGATTTCGTTATTCTCTCCAAAACATTTCACAACTCTGTATTTTGCTGTACCTACAGGGTTCCGCACACTATTCTCGTAATAATAGTAAGCAGACTTCCGAAACATTGTCATTACACCTAGCAAGCATTCGCACCATTTCCGTGTACTCCACATTAGAATATTGATACACCATCATGTAAAGATAATTATTACGTCCGCACTGCTGAATTTCGCTACAAGAACATGTATGACGCGACGCAAGTGCAAGGCGACCGACCGATTAGTGAGGGTCGCCCGTAAATATTCAAGTTCATGTTCAGCTACCCTCCGCTATTGTACTATCGCTTGCTTCACATAGACTTCGTAATATTTAGAACGTTCAATTTAAATATTTTTATTTTTGTATCTGATGATCTAAAATATGATATTTTTTTAAAGTCATAGAACAAAAGTTGTTGTTTATGATGTTCTTAACATAGTCCTAAGAGGTTGCTAGTGTTTTACAAATAACCCTGTATAGAGCTTAAAAAAATAGCGCGTGAAAACTAATGCATATATTTAATAAACTATCATAAAAATGGTAAATTTTCTTAAATTGTTCTTTATCCTCGTCATCACATTTGTTTTGCCCAAAATGTTGCTAGTCGCCACTCACCTCGTCATTCGCCTCGTCGTACGATTTAACATTTTAACTAGCGAGCGCGCTGTTTACATATTATGGGTGCTCATCATTTGCTTCGCCACTCGCACAAATGTAAATGCGAGCTGCGAAGTGTTGTCAGTGAAGTCGACAACCACAACGTATAAAATTGAACTTAGCTCCCAATTTGGCATTTATGTTTTTGGTAGAACGACTTTTGCTAGGCGTGTGTAACTCTTTACTGAACCGACATACTGTTCCAAAAGGCTGGAACACCACTAATGTTTTAAATGCATGATTTTTTTTTATAATCGATAGGCTCGCGTTTGACCACTGTGTTTGTATCTTTTGAGCCGTTGTTCCAAATGTTTAATGTTTCGTTTGTATCTTGTGAGTCGATGTTTCGAGTGTTCCGTTTGTATCTTTGAGTCGTTGTTCCAAATGTTCCTTTTGTATCTTGTGAGCCGATGTTTCAAATATTCTGTTTGTACCTATTGAGCCGATGTTCCAAATGTTCCAAAAAGGATACATATCACTGTTTCGAAACATTTCAGTGATTCAGATGCAAATGTTCCAATCGCAAAGATGACACATTTTTCTCACGTCCAACTTTTACTCACCGACTCCAGTCCGACCGTACAACCTCTCTACTACTCGACCGACGTGGATGTACCTCGCGCGATGCTCGTGGCATTTCATCATATATTATCTCGCGACCTAGTAAGATGGCTTCCTGGCTTCAAGTCTGTGTTTAGCTAAATTTTACCTCGAAAATGATGTTCTGTGTAGGCGGACCGCAGCATGAAGCCTCGCCTGTCGTCAGCGGCGACCAACAGCAGCGAAGACGAGTACTTGACGCCCGCGCCGCCGCCGCTGCCCACCGCGCGGCGGTTCGACATCACGCTCAGCCAGCTGCTCACCTGCACCATGGACGAGCTGGCGCACAGGTACGAAGACGAGTACTTGACGCCCGCGCCGCCGCCGCTGCCCACCGCGCGGCGGTTCGACATCACGCTCAGCCAGCTGCTCACCTGCACCATGGACGAGCTGGCGCACAGGTACGAAGACGAGTACTTGACGCCCGCGCCGCCGCCGCTGCCCACCGCGCGGCGGTTCGACATCACGCTCAGCCAGCTGCTCACCTGCACCATGGACGAGCTGGCGCACAGGTACGCGCTTACCAGGACCAGTTACCAATGAGTGGCGACCGAAAACTGAAAGTTATCGAGTAAACAAAACTACAGTTGTATCATCGGACCACTAGATGCACGGTGTGTGTGATGTGCTTCCGGTAGTGGACACTCGATCCATACCTACAAAACGTTTTGAAAACATTTTCATTTTGCGTACAACTAAGGAGGGAAATTCCCTGCCGGAATTTGTATTATCTGATAGCTACATAAACTCATAGGTTCATTCTGGGCAAACGCACCACATCGTCGACCACATGATTGCTTACAATAACCGGAACGGATCTTGAGCTCTCGGCGTCAGAGTGGGGATCGCTTTGCGCATTCCATACATTGGCGAATCGTCTTCGTTGTTAGATACATGCAGCAACGCAAGGAACGAATCAGGAGTGACGTCTATGACATGATGGTGCGGTGAGCCACCGCCCCCGCGTCTAACTTCGCACCACTAAAGAGACCGAATATTTGACTTCTGCGCAACTTGAAGCCAGCGCTCAAGATCCGTGATGGTAATTGTACCATCAAGTGAAAAGGTGTTAAGCGGAAGCCTATTAAAAATAATTGTGTGTATGTGTACACATTGTTGAAGAGCCAAATAAATAAATTAATAATAAAAAACTCTCTTTCAAATATGGACGACTTCACGTCGTTTATTCTTTTATGAAAGCAATGACTGAGATTTTACTTTTACAAAAGCACTATACAAAAAATCGGGGTTTAAAAAAACTTTAAAAAAACCCCTAAAACTATCGATTACTTTATTAATGATCGATGCGTAAAACAGAATAGGAGACGAATTCCAAGCCAATCGGTTTGCATTTTTGTACTTGATCAATACATTCTGGACAAGTGAGTTCTCTCACTTAGTCCAGGGGCCGTATTATGACCTCTTAAAACCATCATGTTTTCGGTGTGAAAAAGAGACGGAGCTATACAGGATGAATAGCACTATCCTTTTCTCACACAGAAAACATGATGGTTTTAAGATGTCATAATACGGCCGCTGCTCACCAAACATGGTACGATTAATGTTTCCTCTTCCAGATTACGAGTTCCTACGGCAACTCTGTCTTCAATGACTCTACCTCAACTGACCGATTACCTCAGATCGTATTTGGCTGCTGATAATGATAGAGCGGTATGTTATTTATTACTTTTAGAAGGCTTGGCATTATATTCCCAAATAATGTTTGTATAATTATGTATACTATATAGGTACCTACTATGAACTAACATTATGTACGTAAAATTACTAAAGAATTTATATCATCATGCTTGACGGAGATATTGGTGATTGTAGTTTATTATTACATCTATTAGCAAAACCGACGTACCACAGTATCTCACGACGAAAGTCTATGACCAGTGCGTGTTGCCAGCGATGACAAAAATTGTTTTGAAACATGGTTGGTCACAATGGGCCTCATCAGAAAGCTTAAAGTCACCTAAAGGCGTATGAACAGCGCTATGCTCGTTGTTACCTTGCGTGATCGAATTAGAAATAAAAATACCTGCAAGAGAACCAAGGTTACTGATGTAGCTCGAAGAATTCTCAAACTTAACTGAAGACCTGGTGACGCATGCAAGACGCACAAGACCTGAAACTTGCGGGAGGCCTATGTCCAGCAGTGGACAGTTTTCGGCTGAAATAATAATGATGATGATTATAATATTAGAAAATACAACGTCATATCTTAAAATTAAATAATCCTTTAGTTGTACCTTCTTAATATGTTATTGATATTCAGTTGTAATTTCAGCATATACACGTTGAACCGATTACAAAAACCGAAAAAGAGAAACCCGTTCCAGGGGTAACAGCGCTATCAGGGTTATCAACTCCAAGCGGCATACTCGACAAGCCAGAAAAAATACAAACAAACGACTTCAAACCGCAATTCGAAGACAACTTCACACCGCCCGCGGACATTAGTGACACATTTGTAGCTAACTTCGATGATTTCGACAAAAAAGCAAATCCTTCATATGATAGATATGCCGCTTTCAGAGAAATACAGGAAGAAGAGTTAAAAGCGAAGTCTATTTTGGACCCTATTGATGCTTTAGAATCCGAGCCTAAACAAGACTCGGACGAAAAAGAACTAACAGCCATAGACAATCTAATAAGAGCCAATCAAGAACGGGACAACGACAATAAAGAGACGGCCCGTAGTCCTTTGAAAACGTTAGACGAGTTAACGTTAGATTCGTTCAATATGTTCAGGAATTCTGTGAGCCCTAAGCCGTCGCAGATCGACGCGAAGATCGAGGATATCAAGTCTGTTATGAAGACACTACAGATTGAGAAGTCTAGGAGAAGTGTGTCGCCACGGGATAATGGACATGTCGATGTTAAACATGAAGATACTAATGATAGGTATGTACTTTTTGTACGTGTAACTTAATTTATGTGGATTTTCTGTTATTTTTCTCACTCAAAAGTAAACTTTACTGTTATGTATGACATAGAGTTTGGCCGAAAATTTTATTTTCATCTCGTATTATAAATTCAAATATGTACAAATATTTGAGATTGTAAACAGTAGTACATAAAAATCTTTGCCTATAAGTACTGCAGTTATTTATGCTTATACTTATGGGCAGATCCAACTCAGGATGCGAAACGAAATTCATTTACGTCGAATGTGTCAAATTGTATGGGTCTGTTTAAATTTTTTTATCATTTTAAAGCGGATTCGCCTCGCTTTGATATCAAATCTTTAGTACGGCAGGCATCGATAGACAATCAATACAATAGCTTGTTTATTTCTTATGCATTTTTTTGTTGTTTTATTTTTGTTTCGTTTCATTAATATACTTCAATTGATTTACTTCAATTGCAGCACATATTCCAATCCTTCCAGGTACGCAGCCCTCCGCGAAATAACTATAACGGAACCACCACAGGATGAATTCGAATCCTTACCGCCAGAAATGCCAAAAGAACGAAAGAGGTCCGATGAAAAATCGGACGGATTTGATAATTCAGACTTTTTCGACTGCATTGACAATAGCTCTCTCTCTTTCACTCACGTCGAGGACGCGTTTAGAAAGAGCCCTATTGTGAAGGAGAGAGAAAGGGACAGGGAAGAGGAGAAGAAAATTGAGAGAGAGTTGCGAGAAGAGAAGAAGGAGCCTATAGTGGAGATAGTGCCGCTGCCTGTGAGGGACTTAGCGCCGCCCACGAGGCTCTCCACAGGGTCTATTAGTGATGTTGTTAGTGGATCGTCGCCTGATACTAAAGGTTTGTGAAAGAAATTATTAAATTTTATAGCGGCCACTTACGCGGAATCCTATGTGGACGATTCAACGCGAATGCGATTGCGATCCGGTGCGGTTCACTCGAAATCAATGCAACCCTAGCCTGCCACTTCAGCTGTCATTTATATAAAACAAGTAACTGCACCGCAAGAGTTTACCCGAAAATAAATCAATCCAACTTATCGCGACTGCCTCGCTTCGCTCGTCACTGCATCGCACCCACGTGCGTTTGGTCACGTAAGCCACCGCAATAGAGTATTAATTTTATTGTTTGTTTCATTTGCGCCGTATCGCTGCGCATTCACCGTCGCGTTAAATCGTTTACGTAGTACATCGCGTTAGGAATATTATTTAATCCTCATTTCTCAAATTGACAAAAAAATACATTATTGACAACGAAATATTTTGTATTTAGTTATTAAAAAAAAGGTCTTGTCATTAAAATAACATAGAACATATTTGAAATTAAAAAAAAAAAAAAGTTTCGTGGAACTGCAGAATGACACAGTTTGAGACATAGATCTCCCCTTTTGTTGATTTTCACAATATTCATCTTTGAAAACTTAGTTTCGAAAATTGAATGACTCATCATAATAGCTAGAATGGGGTGCATCGACGTCGTCAAGTTTTTAAAAGTAAAGGAGAGGCAAAAAAAAAACAAAAACGGCCAATTATTCCGAAGAAATTTAAACACCAATTTGATATACCTTATAAGAAAACTTATTTATTAGACTACTTGATTATATTTCTTGCACGTTCTTCTCCATAGAGATACGCTTTGGAATGTGCAACTTAGCTTCACTTTTCTTGGACTGACCGACATTTGACTATTCAAAAGTGCTTGCAAATGGTCTATTTGAAATAAATGATTTGATTTGAGTTATATATGATTTTTCTGGCCCCCGTTTTTGTAAAAACCTGAAAAATGTTTCAGTAAAAATAAAACGCATGTATTTTTTATTTATTTGTTTTATGCATTAGGATTATTTAAACTTAGCTAAAATTGTCGTATCTATTAAATATTTTATTTTTATAAGTTTAGCTGCCGCTTTACGCAAATAAGCCAGTATCATAATAATAAATATGTATTATCACGATAGAGTCTGTGCGGAAAGTAAACAGTTGTAGGATTTGAGGGCGCTGCTGTGGATAAATATCGTTTTTGTGGTCTTGACAACATGGTTACGTCATTACAGTTCGACTGTTACGTCATTATAGTGTGACTTACATCTTGATATTTTAAAACTATGTTAGACTAGCTTCTTCCAGCGGCTCCACACTCGAATAAAAAATTGTCCTATTAGTTAAAATTGCTCACGAGATGAAACAGCAAACAATTTTTTTTTTTGCGATTCGGAAAAATCTTCTTAACTCAATTCGAAAACTGAACTGTTTTCATTGGTAAGTTTGTACGGTACCCTCAGTGTGCGAGTCCGATTCGCACTTGGCCGGTTTTTTATTTTAGTTAATGTACATTTACTCAAACCTAAAATGAAATATTCAAAGTTAGTCGAAACGCATTATAAATTAAAAGTATTAACACTCTTATACCTACTATAGAAAACATTGACCGAAACAAAATTAACAAATATTTTCATGTTTAAATGAATTTTCGTTTAATTTATATATATTTGGAGATATCACGGACTGGGGATTACCTAGGAAGTTTAAAAACATTAAAATAAAAGTTTTAAGTACCAAAAAACAGCGTACCAACGTTTCCAACGTTAATGACTTTGTTTAGATTAATAATGGTATGATTTGCCACTGTTTTCTCTTTGGCAAATCAGTATTATATTAAACATTATTACCCTTGTGGCTCTATAATTTTTTTAAATCATATTTCTTAAGATTTCAAATAAAATAACATGATAAACAAATCTGTGTCAACATGAAATGACGTTTGGTATTTGACGGATGGCTGGGTTGGGTTGCCATATAAGTTTTTTAATGTTGTTTTCACTTTACGCCACGACCATTATTTTATCGCACAGTCTTTAAAAGGTCAAATTCATAAATCTCATATCGACTATTTGTAAACTTGACTTTTGACGAATTAAACCAGCCCCGAGTGCCGAATCATGATATGTCGCTGTTAGCGCGTTCACAAATCGGTCACTCAGAAGAAACGACTGCTGGCGCGCTAATATCACTGTTATCGTGACTCAAAACGTCGGGCTTTGAGTATAGGCTTGTAGAATAAATATCGATACATCGATATTTGCAATTCGATACATCGATATTTTTTGGCGATATATTTTATAACGATATATCGATATCAAATGTCCAATATCGAAATTGTATCAAAAACGATTTTTTTTTTAGTTTTTATTTGGTCGACTCAATTTACTGCTTATATGCTTCTTTTTAATTTGGTACTTATGTTGGTTTTTAAGTTGGCTGCAACGGCTGCTGGCTGTCTCGCAGTACCTATTAACAGAAGTCCGCTAATATTTTTGTCGTTGTTCTTGATTTATTAAAAATGATGTCTATTGATTTGTACTTATCTAGTAATGTACCTACCAAAGATGACTGAAGTAGATTAAACCATTTTTTTTCGTATCGTACCGATATATCGATATTTTTAAATAAAAATATCTTTTGCGTTAAGCCGAAACCCCATACTTTTCGACGTCTCTTTTGAGTCTAAAATCTCAATAAGGCACAACGGTTCTCATTTTAAATTAACGTCAGTGGAACTAACAAAAATTCTTTTATATATTCCAGAAAAAATAGGTGGCGTAGTGGTAGGCGGCACAGTATGCACAGGAGTGGTCGGGTCAGTCGCGGGCGGCGCACTGGGCAGCCGCTGGGCCGTGCTCGGGGCCCCGCGCGCGTCCGCCGGCTCCTCCGACAGCCGCGACTCCGAGCCGCGCGTGCGCGTCCGCCGGGCTAGGCACCATGACCCACCGCCCAGGGCGCCTATAGGTGACGTATCATCTACCTAGCTGCAGTGGTAGGCGGCACAGTATGCACAGGTGTGCTCGGGGCCCCGCGCGAAGAAAAACCCATTTTCAACATTAAATTATGTATGAATACGTCGACATAATTAAATTGACGAAAAAAAAATCAAATAACCGCGTTATCATACCAAACCTGCCGCTCCTAACATTGACACAAAAAAAGACGTGTTTACTTATATATATATGTACATTATTTCAGTGCAAACATCATCATCTTCCCGTGACGTGTCTCCGTGGGACGAGGAGCTGCCGCCCGTGACCAGACTGCAGCGGCCGCCCTCACATCGAGATAGAGATTCCAGGTAAGCTTTGTACCTATATTTCCGACTGTACAATACGAAGTGATGGGCAGAGGTGAACGGAAACAACCTTCACCCACTGGGGTGTACTAATCCATGTTAAGCAAAAGTGACTGACTGGTAGGGCTATATTTCACTGAGACAGCATGGAAGCGCGACCAGTCGCCGCTACCAACAAAATGTAAACGGCTCTATAGAGTTACTCACATGGTCTCCGTTTAGTTGCGCAATCTAGTGTCTATTTTGGTAGCTTAGGACTATATTTCACCGGAACACCATGGCGGCGCAACTGATCACGCCAACATGGTGCCCCGGTGAAATATAGCCCTTAGAGAATGCCTTGTATAAGTTAGCGTTTAGTGTACTTACAGATTAAAAATAAATAAGTTTGAACTGTTTAAAAAAATCTCGACACTCGACAGTAAAATAGTGCTAGAATGAAACAAAGAAGAAATTTGCCCCGTATGCGTCATTATGTGCAATGGAAGCGGACTCAAAAGATCATTAGATCGACAAGGCGGTATTTTTGTACAATATTCCAATTAGCAAATAACAAAGAAATGACACTAAAATAAATGTTTTTCTGATTAAATGAAGCAGCAATAAGCATTTCAAATATTGATATGAGGAAGAGTGTGGGTGGGGGTGGCGGGAACATCTTGCTATCTCTTTTGTACACACTTATTCGATGACGTCACATGTTAATTTGTACATTCTGTTTCTTTTACTTGGTAGTTTTAAAAGTAGTAATTTCTAACTTAATAAATTGTCAACGAATTTGAAAAAAATCTTTTTATTTTTTGTTTAAATTGGAATACAAAGAAAAAATTTTTACACTGAGAATTTCTAGCACTATGATAACATTATGCCTGTTTTCCTTAAAATATTTTTTGTTTTCTATTATGGATAGACTCGCGTTTGACCTCCATCTCACCGATGATAAGCGATGATGTATCCGAAGATGGAGCACGCTTGTCTAGAAGTAACCCATCTACTCTTGACTTAAAGTAACCTAAGTTGCAGCTGTCAGGAAACACAAACACAGATTAAGCAGAAATGTACACAATGACAGCAGATTCTACCAATAAATAATATCTTTATTTCACTCTACAGGCACAACTCGTCCGGCTCAAGAGAATGCCTAGATTCAGGCAGCGGCCGAGAAAAAGACAAACTCCGGGACAAGCGGGACATGAGAGACAGAGAGAGAGATATGAGTCGCGACGGCCGGGACTCGGCGCGGGACCGCCGGGACTCAGCCCGGGACTCCGGCAGCGGTCGGGACCGGCGCGATGTCAGCAAGGAGCGGGACCACAGAGATAGGCGGGACAGAAGGTCCCGGGATCGGGAGAATGATTCGTGGGATAGGGACAGGACCTACAGCAGAGAAAGAGAGTATAGAGATTCGAGGAGTAGAGAGAGACTGCCCAAAGACTACAGAGAAAAGGACAGGGATAGACATAGGAAGCCCCGGCACTCGTATGATGAGGATGAAGAGTGAGTTGATACCATTAATTTTTATGTTGTGAGTTTAAAAATGGAAGGTATAAATTTACAATATTGCATTGCTCAGTTACAGTGACGGCTGTGGATCCGGCCGGTCGTCACCCCGGGACCGGTGGCCGGAGCAGCGGTGGAGGAGAGACGGTCAGTGTTATAAAACGCTTTAGAATATTGTAGAAAATTTAATTAAAGTGCGGTTTTAATTGTCATTATTTGTTCCGTTATAAAAAATATTTATTTATTTATTTTCAGAAAGAAATTATGGGTCGTTGGGCTGGCGGGAAACGAGGCGTCGTGCTGAATTGAGACAAAGTGAAGATTCTAGTGAGAGGAGGTTTGTGACACATACTGTTTAGCCTATGCACTAAACACTACTTCACGCTCTTCTTTTGAATGAATTTGGATGACATTCGGCACAGGATCAGTGGCGTGCCAGATACCTTAACAGGGGGCAAGCTGAGGAACTTTCACTTACCTATTACTTACCTAATATTCCGAATAAAAAAAAACTCGCGCTATAATCCGCCGTGACATATCATCAGGGCAAAATTTCTTGCTGTAATGCTGATTTTAATTGCTAGATTTTCGTTTGTTAATACTACTATAGAAGATAAGTAAACACCATACCTAAAATCATCATACCCAAATGACGCAAACTATATAAGAGCAAAAATTAATTAATATTTAATTAATATTAATATTATTTATAAATTTATTTATTTTATTTATATATTTATTTTATTAATTTTTATTTATTTTATTTATTTCTTCATCTTACATCTATCTTTACAGGTTTTTTTTTATCCCCAATGCGATAAATGCGCTTATCCTAATTTAATTATAGGTACTAACATCTATAGCTAATTATAAATAATGCATTCCTTGTGAATTCACCCAGAGTACAACAAAATAAGTCCGTGTAATATTATTTAATTAATATTTTTTAGCAACTCTCTCATAACATTTTACCTGGCTATTTCTAAATCCACTAGATGGCGCACAAAAGGTTATAGTAATCAATCATGTGTGTTTACGATATTGATATGCAATAAAGTTAGCAAATACTCACCATTTAAATAGAAATAGCACTTCGTTCTTCGCTTCTTTATCAGTGTATCACACAAGATTCTTATCAACGTAAGAATTTAATAAACCTACGTAAAAACATCGTCAGTTAACCGTCCAGAAAGAGGGGTTTCTATTCGCGTTTTACCAAAACTATGGAATGAAATAACAGCATTCAACTACTTTTGAGAATATCTGATGTCTTTTCATGGCACCAGCGAAGTTGTTTACGGCATTATAATCTGATGTATTCCAAGCATTCATATCGTTTGAGAAAAAAATAACTGCCTACTATGTGATTTACTTTTCTGAGAAATATTCTAATTTGTGAAGTTACAAGATCGAAGCCTACTGGGGCCAGGGTTACCCGAAAGGGCGCTCAAGCCCCGGTATGAAGGCTTGAAGGAACGGGATGGGATTTTTAGTCAGTAAGAGTCTGACACTATCTCCCGCTCCGCCCAAGAGCGGGGGTTGTCATTGGATGATTTTTCCCATCGAAAAAAAAAAAAGTTACAAGATCATATTTATCTCTAAAACTCAAACTCTTTACCTATTCCATTACCAATATGGATGGCTTGGTAGGGTAGAGTAGGTTAGGGTAGGATAGAGTAGGGCAGAGTAGGGTGGAGTAGGGAAGAGCGGGAGCGAAGCCGCGCGGGCAAAAGCTAGTAATAATATATTAGACTAGCTTTTGCCCACGACTTTGTTCGCGTACAAAAATCTGTAGCCTATGTCACTCAGGAATAAAGCAGCTTACTATCGCATATCGGTGAAAATATTTTAGCAATCGGACCAGTACTTCCAGAGATTACCTCCTACAAAGAAAAAAACAAACTTTACCTCTTTAACCTTTTTAGCCTAATTAGTATAGATAAAAAAATATTCCTTGATTAATAACTCTTCGGATACATTAGAAGTAAAATAAACTAAATATGTTGAGTTCAGCTCCATCTAGCCAAACGCTTAGAATAGAATAGAATAGAATAGACTTTATTGTACACCAAAAAGTAATACAGCTTATAAAAAAAAAAACTTCAATTTGTGGTGCTTAGGTCGATAGTTTTCACTTTAAATTTTATTTTTTCTTTTGGTGTCGATGGGCTTTTAACAAACAATTTTGTGTGACCAGTGTTTAGCAATCTGTAAGTAGTAGTTTAGAAAAAAAAGCTCGATAAATAGCGCCGACTCGACGCTCGACTCAAGCTTGAGCACGAGTCTTTATAAAATGGGTGAAGAACAAATCAGTTTAATACTAACTACTTATTGTATATGTTATTTCCACGGTTTTATCTGCGTGGTTTTTATTTGTTATAGAAAGTTTTATCACTTCCTTCGGGCGGGACTTTTTCGCCTTTCATGGGTTATCTAAAAATATATTTTATAATACTGGTCTGTCTACGTTTACTTAAGTATATTTAGTTAGACAACAGGCATGGCCAAGTTGACCTATTTGTAACGTTTTTTCACACACCCGAGTGAGAAAAAATTAATCCTTCAATCCACCACTAACCTCCATGTCATTTTGATACTCACTACCACTAACTATATCGCTATCGTTTTCCATTTGTTGAAAAACACTCGACATTATTAACGCAAAAAGATATACAAAACTAGCTTCTGCCAGCGCGGCAGCGGCTCCACTCGCTTAAAAATAGGTTTCTACATACAATCTTTGGACCCCCGTTCATCTCCTTAGGGTGATGAATGGGGGTCCAAAGTTTGGAAATTCCTTTCTTAGTGCTCGCCTAGCCTACTCTAACTCTATTTTGCTCAAGCTTTCTATAAATAAAGCTTGAGCAAAATTTCACGCTCCTAGTCTCATTACTTTCGGCTGTGCCTTGATATGTCAGTCAGTCGTCAGTTTCTCCTTATATATATATAAATATAAAATAATGATAATTAAATAGAAATCTTTTGTGCTTCGAAAATATTATAAACACAAAAGATTTGAGTCAAAGTGCATCTAAAGCACGTCATGCATCATAATGAATAAAGATTTCCCTCTAGTCAAATAAAATTATTAATATACCCCTAGTAAAAATGTTAACGCTTCGACGCTAGAGCGCGCGACTCGAGCGTCGAGCCCCCGAGTCTTCAACGCTCACGAGTCCTAAACGCTCGAGCGTTTAACGCTCGAGTCTTGAACGCTCAATAGCGTCGACTCAGAGCTCAACGCTCGACGCTCAGCGCTTATTTTTACAACACTACCTGTAAGGCTCTATCATAGACCCCTCATATGTACATGTACAGGTTGTTGTTTACAAACAATTTGTTTGTACAACAAATGCGCCACTTTGCAAATTGTACAGCCATTCAAGACATTCATAAATCGCACAAAGAAACTGAAAACTCCAAATACTGAAACTGAAACTAATATAAGACGAAGACAGAGAATAACATGTGCAATATTTGTAGGTACGGGTCGACGCTGGGCTGGTCGTCCCGCCGCGCCGCGCCGCGCCGCGAGTCGTCGCGCGAGCGGGACGCGGCGCGCGACAGCAGGCGGCGCGCGCGGCGCGACGAGCCCCGGCGCCCGCGCGACTACCGCTTCTCCAACGACTTCTCGCCGCGCGAGCGGGACCACGCTTCGCCCTTCGATAACGACTTCCACGACACGCCCACGCCCACCACCAAAAAGAGGGCGCCCTATGCCAGCTTAGAGGGGACTAGGTAGCTTTTTAAACATTAATGACTGTATCTACTCAAATTCTTACCTATGTCATTAACATCATTTCAATAACTTGACGATTGGTTGTCAAACAATTTTACTGTTGAATTGTAGATACAATTAAAAATACCTTTAACATAGACTACGCGCAACGGCGCAATGAATATTAAATTACATATCACCATAATTCATTTTTTTTTAAATATGAAATCTTATTCCAGATTCGCTTTCGAGCCAGAAGACGCTGTCGCGTCCCCGGCGTCTGTGAGCAGCGCGCTTGCACGCGACAGCTCACAGAGCGCGGCGCGCTTCCGCTTCGACTCGGACTCCATGTCGCCGCGCTCCATGTTCGAGGACGACTTCGCCAGCGCGCCGCGCCCGCGCACGGCCTCCATCGCCGAGGAGGACGAGGGGGAGCTCCCCCCCCTGCGCCCCCGACCGCCGCCCACCGCCACGAGGGACATACGTAAGTCGGATTCCATCAATATCTTCACGAGAGAGTCGGATCCGTTTGAAGGAGATGCGTTCTTCGCGTGTACTGGCTCCGACCGAGCGGCGAGGCGCGAAAACTGGCCGGGAGACTTTCAAGGGTTTGATAACGCGTGAGTCCAAGTTTAATCTGTGCCTGAGTTGACTGGTTAGATAGTGGGAACGGGGATGAATGTGAAAGGGGTAGAAGATTTTTTATACGTATTGGGACTGGCTCAAACTGTTTAGTAGGATATCTACAAATTGACTAGCAAGTCATCCCGGTTTCCACTTATAATGACCTCTATTTGCACTCTATCGTATTAATTTTCACACACTTTTAAAAGTTCCTAAAGTAAAGTCAAGTGAATTATTTCAGAACTTTTTACTAATTTTAATAGTTTTGAGAAAACTGGTTGAGCTGATGCATTGCCAATTTTATTCTTATAATAATAAAAAGTGAGTTTTAGGATCCGGAAGAGTGCAAATAGAGGTGTCAGATAGTTTCCGTGATGGTCGTAAGAATGGGGGTAGATGAGGAAATGAGTCTTGCCATAGAAATTAAGTAGTTTCCCATGGATCTCGTATACCCTATGCGATAGAGTCCCAGATATGTGTCTAAAAATAATCTCACGATTGTTCTCAAATTGAAGGGTTTTTCCACATCATTACGCGTCGATTTTTAGTGATGCTTTTTTTATAAAACTGTCGAACTTTTACCTATGACCATAGACAATAGGGCACTTATTACAGAGGTGCGTGTTGGTGTGAAAAGACCCTGTGTTAGATACCCTAGCTTTAAGATTAATGCCGCTATCGATTACCTAGTGTAACATACTTAGTATAATATGTAACCAATGACCATTGTTGTCCTAGTATTATGTATATGTTGAGACATGTACAGACAAGAGGTGCCTCGTGTCTGTATGTGTCTTTAGACGCAACCTGTGATATATATAAGCAACGCCCTTTATGATTTTATTGTTTTTGCGCTTTCCTAATGTGTAATTCATATCTTTTTTTAACCTCAAATAGGTGTCACAAGTCATTTTAGTGTTTGTGTGGATTTCTAAATAGTCGTTTATAGATAAATAAGTTTCTATAATACTGGTACATTCATTTTAAACTATGCATTTTAAACTTGTAACATTTTTTTTTTCATTTATCACGAAATCAGACTCGTAATTTGTCACGTTTATACTTTTTAAATTGAATGAAATGAACCAATTGAATTTAAAATGATTTCGAGTTGGTGAATAAAAACAGTTAACCTGTACATAAAAATACTTGGTATTATAAACCCTTTATTTAGAAGACTGCACATATTCGTAGACGTAGTGGATCAAATATCTGATAATAATTGTAATGGAACTATCATTCCGATTTTCTGTACGCTCAACGCAGTCTGAAATTAACACAGACTTAGTGATGACATTAAAAAATACACTTTAATATAAGTGCACACAGTTCATAGTTGTAGAAACATCAAACGGTTCCTAGCCTCTGGTGTTTTCGTGAATGCGCGCACTATCTCATTAGAACTTAATGTCACTTATCTTAAAGTTTATTATTCAATATCATCAGAAACTAGCTACTATGCGTTTATTTCTGTCTGCATTTAGCCTATTGATATTTATTTTAAGCATGTGACCATTATATTTTCCATTGTGACAGCTAGTAAGCGAAGAATAATGGTGTAATTAAAAAAAAAAATTAGGCATGAAAAGACGTCACCAATGAAAGTTAGGGCACAAAACTGTACAGTATTTAATTGGTATTGTAAATATTTTGCTACAAATAGACAAAAAAAAAAACGTTCGTGACGGGACGCCCGGCAGCTGTGAAACATCTATGTAGTATGCGCGCACGCACAAGCAAGTCAAGAGCGGTGGCGTAGTGGGGGCATCATGCCATTCGCCGTCACGGCGTCCGACTCGGGTTCACTGCCATGGCGCGCCAATAGATGTTTCATATCATAATGTTTCAATGCGATCATGGGCCGCTGTGCAAATGTAAATAATTAATATAAATCAATTGAAATAATTTACGTCGACAACTGTACTGCTAAACTATTTTTGAGCACGTAATCATGAAATATTAGAACATTTTTGTATTATATAATTGTAAAATTAATTATTGTTCTCAAGTTTTTATGACTGGTTATTATTATTAATTTTCTGATCGTACCTACTTTGTTAAAACTTTTGTAATTTATATCGTATTAAAAAACAAAAAAATGCAATATTATTCTACATACATTACAGTATTTTAAAGTAGTCAAAAACATGCGCACTTTTTGATTTTAGGGAAAGAAAACACGCATTTTATGAATATGTTGTATGTTTCAAAGTCTGATGCATTTTATGAATTGTTTGTCTATCTCATTAATTTAATAAAATATCATACATTTGTATCTTTTTATTTTAGTTTAATTATTATTAAAAAAAAAATTAGTAGAAATACTCGGTATGTAACAGCGACCTTCTTCTATAATATTAAGCGTCAATTGTGCTTCTAAGATATTATGAAATTTATGTTTAGGGAATGATTACTGTGATAATTTTAATTTATTGTGATTTTCCAAAAGTCTTTTTTACTTAATTTTTTATGCACTCGTTTTTATGTAAAAGTCAGAATAAAGCAATCAAATAATATTCTAAAGAAATGTCCATTTCTAACATGATAACCTTACCTAATAAAATGTTGAATACTATAGCATTAATCAATCAGAAACGTAACAGAATAACTGAATTTAAACCTGAAATGTTACTGAAAAAGTCACTTAGTCTGTTGTAGTTCTGAAAAAGACGAATGTAATGTTATTTGATTATTATAATAATTAATGTACCTTCAATATAAACCTAACGACCCATAATCATTTTCTAGCGACTATAACAAATGTATTCATGTAAACTAATGTTACCTATAAACTAGTGAGGATGTCGATTTTGTATTAATGTATTTTTTGTACATAATGTAGCTAGAGGAAATTAATTATGTGCAATTATTACCACCTCTATGGCGCAATACCAAAGGTATTTATGTTCTGTAACTGTTGTGTAAAATACTCGGAGTTATTAAAATTATAACGAAATGATCGAAAACGATTACTTGCTTTTTATTTAATTTCATCTTTTCAGCCGAAAAATGTCCACTGTAGGCCTCCTCCAAGTGTCGCCACAATGAGCGGTCCTGTGCGTCTCGCATCCATTATTTAATTTGTTTACCCCCCTTTTTTTAGGGTCGATATTTTAGAGGTATGCGGAACAGCGTGTAAAGTCCCGCAATATGATATGTGATCCGGGTAACTGCCCGATAGATAATTTCGGGCCTTTGGATATTGTCGGATTACTTTTACTACCGATGATATATCCAAATCGCGGGGAGAACTATTGCCTGTTGCAGGATTTCGAATTTTTAGTTCCTATGTTGTGCCATAGATGTCGTTACAATAGGGTTCATTCCCGGGAATTATCGACCCGAGATTTCCCGGGAAAATCTTGGTTCTTTGTTCCCGGGAAATGAGCCACGAGAAAAGTCAAGAACTCGATAAACTTTTGAGTCTAAAATATTGTTAAAGATGACTATTTTGCCTTTGCCGTTACGTTTATAAACGCGTGGTGCGGTCAGGTGGGGCACTGCGCATGTGCGTTTCGACTCGTAATTTTGGTCAGATCGGAAATTATTGTGTTTATTTTTAAAAGCATCCTTCCCGAGGTACACTTTTTACAACCGCTCTTACGTGATCTTAATGTATTTTGGAAACATTTTGTGGGTTTTCTTTTTTGACTTTCTATTGAGATCAAATTCTAAAGTGTAAGACTAATCCAGTAATGGCCTCTGTAAATCTGTATGATGCATTCATAATCTTCTTCCTGCCCTTGTCCTATTTTATTTGGGGTCGGCGCAACACGTTTTTTTCTTCCATTCTGTCCTGTCACTCGTCACGCTATCACTAACTTTTTTAAATTTACGAGTTCATTATGATGCATTCATAATGAACTCGTAAATTTAAAAAAAAAAGAAAGTCAAATATAGAAACTGTGCACATTTACACCGAGTTTCCGAAACGCAAATCAAAATCAAAATTAACTAATCAGCTGTCAAATCTCTTGTCAAGTATCAGTTGGGTTGCTGAAAGGATGATCAGCTACTTTGATTTGATCATTTGATTAGTTGACCGCGCTGTCAGATCTTAGTACAAAATCACATGCGAAATGCCATTTTGGGTTTCTGGAACGCTGATTATTTTGATCATAGATTAAACTAATGTCAAAAGCTTTGTCAAGAAATCAGTACTGCTGAGTGCATGTTGACAAATTAACAAATAAATAATATTGGCTATTTACGTGAATCTTGTGGTTTCTCTGCAGATTATCATTTTTACGGTATGAAATCATGTTTATTAAGTAAAATCACAATGTTTTTAATGTGTTTTTGCAAAAAGCATTTCATTTTTGTGTTTTGTTGTAGATGTCTCTTTCGGATATATGTGCATCAAACTCGGCAAATTTTTCAATAAAGGAAGTATCCCTACGAGTACTCAGAAAGAATATAAAAAAATTGGGACCGAATGAGCAAAGCCGCAATCACGTTCCTAGTAATTATGATAGATCCAAAAATAAAACCTTTAACATTCAGAAACAAATCTATCAGCGCATTGGAAAAAGTACTATTTTTACGCAACAAGAGCATTCCAAATAATAGTAGCTGATGATATAAGGATGCATAAATTAACAGCCAGTAGAAATCAAGCCTCGATTCATCTCGATTCCAGAAGAAGAGCGCAATATAATTAAAAGTGGATTAAATAGCTTTATAAATTTAGTTCTAATCTCATGTATAAGCTATCACTGAAACATTAGGATGGATGATTATTTAAATATAAACAAAGATTCAAATCAAATGTTTAATTTCAGTATTAAATAGTTAAAATAACATTCTATTAACAACAATAACATTAAAAAGATTCTGATTCCACATTCCAAGCGTAGATCTCTATGGAGAAGATTGTGCAAGAAACTCCAAGGATATTTTCAATCTTGTTTTATTATTAGACCTTATCAGCTATTCCATCTTTTAAAAACTGTTGTAGGAGTGTTTCTGCCATTTCATTTTGTGACTGAAACAAATAAGTTTGTTAGAAAAATATAATAAAGTTTATGAGAAGACGATCTTTATAAATGTAAAGAGTGTATAAGATATGCTTTCTAAATAATTATATACCTCTTCATCTGTATTGTTTTATTTGTTTATTTAAAAGAATTTCCCAAGTTGATCAGAAGTTATAGATCTGTATTCATTATAGCTTGCTAAACACAAAGACATTGGCCAATTGTATAGTTACATTTTCATTAGCGATGTTCTGCCTCGTAACTATAGTTGCAAAACTTCTGAAATATTCGGAATAATTCCGGAATACTTCTGGGAAAGTTTCTTTAAATCGGAATTATTCAAAATGAATTTAATTAAGATTTTTTTTTTTTTGCTGAAAAATTGTATTTTGCATCGATCGTCGATCGCCGCCGCCGCTGCAGCAGCGCTGGCCACAGAGTACTTTATACGCTGGCGCTGCGGCGCGCGCGCGGGCCCGACCATAGATGAGAATAAGACAAGTATAGATGGCCGTCTCTCGGTTTTGTACTTTATACTGCCATCTATCCGCCAGACCCCGTACTACTTAGAAATACACACACACACGCAGATGTATCGTACGAAGCTACTACATAGACAGGATGACCTAGGATGACCTTTTACCGGCGGGAAAATTAAAAGAGTGATTATGAACCTCAAATACAACTTTTTCTAGGACCAATAGACTTTTGTATTGGTCCTAGAAAAAGTTGTATTTGAGGTCTAGAATCACTCTCTTCATTTTCCCGCCGGTAAAAGGTCATCCTGTAAATACACAAATTTATATCCAGTTATTAATATTATCCAGTTACTTTTGGAGGTGCTACTAGTTGTGTATTTAAAAATAGCCAGTAGTTACTGTTTATTACATGCTGTATTTTATTAACAAAACGAAATTAAAACTGCCTATTATTAAATACACAATGAGTTAAGGAAAATATTATGAAAGAAAACATTTTTTTTTCCACGAAAATGTTTATTTATTAAATCTTTTATGGCGTACATAATAATTATGAGCTAATTGTTTCATTTGGTCATTCTCATCCCAAATTGTGTTTTTGCCACATAACAAATTACTTACATCTTTGCACCAATTGAAAATGACTAATATTATGCTTTTTTTTAAAAGAAATTCTTTTAATTTAAGTTTATGTTGGTCGCATTGAATAAATTCGAGTGAAACAAGTGTGGTGGTTACCAATTCTATATAATTAACTATCTCTTTGGATTCACAATTCGTTTTCAAAATTTCAGTTGTAATAATTTATATATTTATTAAACATTCCAGAAAATTTTACTGGGATAGTGAAGAATACATTTACTCGTATTTTTTTTTTAAAGTAATTAACTTCAAGTATGACAGATATGTTTCTTCACTATCCTCTTCTAATGATTTTTTACATTCAATGCAATTTTTTGAAATTTTTTTGTACATAAAATTAATTAGCCAGCCACAACAATAAGCTACTGCTGTACACTTCTGGATTTCGCTTGGAATTTGACTCGATAATACTACGTCTATAGTTTTTCATTGTATATTTAAATGATTAAAATCAATTTCTGTAGGTTCAGGTGGCCTGGGGATATTTTGACTTAAAATATATTTTAAGCTCTGTAGGCAATGACTATCGTCACTCTCGCAGTTAGCCCCTACTGACTTAGGTGACACCATATTATTAACCAATAAGGCTTTATAAGATGCCTCAAAAGATACCAGATTTGGCATCACATTTCGTTGCCCATGAGCTCGTATGGCACCAAAACAATTCTCCAGCGGGTCTTGGTTGAAATTGCGCAGCAGTACAGATCGCAAGCCTAAGCCGTGTAGTTTGTTGGTTATTTGCTGAAATGCTTGAATTGTTTTTATCCAACTAGAAATAGATGGAACCAACCTTACTCTATCACCAATAAATTTCATTGTTCATAAAATTTGTAAGCTCTTATGCCATAATTTGTGATGTGGCGGTTTTGGCGAATCTGCTGACCGATATATTTTGCCGTTTACAATTTTACTATAATTTCCGGAAAAAAAAGCCGATAAAAAAACAGTTATAATTCTGCAGTGTCTGTGCTTTCCTTGGAAACCGGCCAATTTCTGAAAAAAAAAAAAAATAATAAATTAGATTTCTCACACTTATTACATACAATTTACCAGAAGTGTACTTTTAGTTATTGAAAAAGTCACAGTGGTACTAGTCAGTTTCGAATTAAACTCCCACTTTAGCCTTAATGTCAAGGAAACTGCTTTTCTAGCCTGAACTGTCCCTGGGCACAGGCTTCCCCCACTCTTTCCATTTCCACCTATCTAAAATTTCTCTAGGAAGCCATCCCATACCTCCATCTTTTCCTCGGTCTGTCGCAACTCCGACTGTTAGGGCTCCAATCTTGTGTTATACGAGCTCAAGACCAGGACAGCATACGGCAGACATGCCCAGGATAATAAAAAAGTAAAAATGATTAAGGTATACATATTTACCTGCTGTGAATCCCATTGCTACACTGACAGTTTTACTGAAGACTTGTGTGGCGTATTTCACCTTCATTTTTGGTATTAAATTTGGAATGACATGACGTACGGTCAATTTTGGTATTAACCGCCGTCTTTTGAATCCAAGGCCATTTTGATATAGAGCCTCCAGATGAGCCCATTTTGCAATTTTTTTCTTCCCGTCCAGATAATACTCTAAATTTTTTGTACTTAATAAGATTATTTCTTATGCCTTTTAAAGATGTGGCGGGTCAAAAATTCTTCTGGACAAGTCCAGCTTTAGCTTTTTTGCATCTGTTGAATTCCCCTTGCAGTTTTGCAACCGCTTTATACAGCTCTATTTCAGGCTGGTATTTCAGCCGCCTGCCTGAAAATAAATGAATAGGAATTAAAATTAGTCAATTTTTTTTACTCTGTAGTTGCATGTATAGTGGGCTACATAATAATGTTTGTTACAGAATTATGTTGTATAATTAAAAAAAAGGGTAATGCGAGCTACTGCTCTAAAGTCTCGTCTACCAATCTTAGGTAAAATGACCTAAGATTCTGGATCTGTGCCTGATTATACATGATGAGATAATAAACAGACAGGCAGTTTAATTATTATGATATGTAATTAGAGAGCTAATAAATTACTTACTTTTAAAAACATCAGTGTTGCACATTTATTGTAGTAGCCGGTTGTAGCTTATATGGAGCTGGTATTACAGATGGTTTTCTTGCAATGCCTGCAAATAAAACTTCAATTAACATAATATTTGAAATTCCATGCGAACGATGTCGTGAGCAACTGCTTGTTAATAATATTATTATTATTATTTCCTTTATTTGTCTTTTTTACATATTAAAAAAAAAACATTTAAAAATACAAAAAATAGTAGCCCACCGGCATCGGGAACAGGGTCCAAGTTGCCGATGGTCAGGGCTCCTGAGAGAGGAACCTCTGGACAATACGCGCCGAGTCCAGGAGTACTGCCTTCTGGATCAATTATTATTATGAGCCCATTGTGTCCCACTGCAGGGCAAAGGCCTCCCTTCCGTTATTCCACTCTTTTCTGTCCTTAGCCACTTCTGGCCAATCCCTAAGGTAGGTGTCCAAATCGTCACGCCATCTCCTCCTGGGCCTACGGCCTCCGGCGACGCGGTTAATAATAATAATATTGTATTAATATTAATAATATTCCACAACTATCACACAACGCCGTCTAGTCCCAAGCTAAGCAGAGCTTGTGTTATGGGTACAAGACAACTGATAAACATACTTATAATATAATTCTAAAAACATACATATTATAGATAAATTACACCCAGACACAGAACAAATGATCGTGCTCATCACAAAAACATTTGTCCTGGGTGGGAATCGAACCCACGACCTCCAGCATAGCAGTCAGGGCCACTAACCACTAGACCAACAGGCCAGTCGAGATAATATTATTAAATATAATCTATATAGTGATTTACTTACTTTTAATAAGGTTGCTGTAGCTACTGGTACTTGCGGCGGGCTGTACATTATCAACAACTATGGGCTCAGGTCTATTAGAGGCAGAACTTGACGGTGCACCTGGAAAAGATTATGAATATATTAGATTAGAAAACATTGTTAACACAAAAAGAATCATAACTTTATCAAAAAAATCAAATTAATACAAGATGTGTAAAGTGGTTATAGCGTTAAAACTGACCACTGGTGACAAATTTATTTGAATATTGATGAAATTAAGATATTTATATTTTCTAGATCTTAAGGGCCAAGCGCCCGAAAAGTGCCATAAAACAGTGATTTTCTGAGGCCTACTCCTCCGTAACGGCTAGGTCAATTGGTTTGAAAAAAATATATGTTTATTATAGATTCATGAACAATAATATCAACATTAACATTTTTTAACATTTGTAAAGCGAAAACTTTGCCAAAAGGCTTTTTATACTGTAAAAGAGTATCTCGAGGATAAAACGGCTTGGGATTGACCTGCTCCAATACCTACTCACTATAACTGTTATCATTTGAATGTTTTTTTGTTTTAACTGCCTTTTTTTATTGACGATTGTTGTTGTTTTACAATTATGATATTGTATATATATATATTTTATTATTTTTTTACAATTATGACATGTTTATTTTTACTATTTGACTGATTTTTTATTTATATACTTTTTTTTACAATTTGCAATATTTACACTTTTGTAAATTTTATTATTGTGAATGTGAGAACTATGTGGATTACTCTTTCCTTTTCTTTTATTTTCACAAGATGTCTGGCAGTTTTGAGTATTTGATGTGGCCTACCCAAATGTCCTTTCTTTGGCATTGTTCGTCAAGTCGTTGAGCTCCTTAGTAGTCCTGAGTTGAGCTACACGCATACTGACAAATACTTGCACTGACTGGACAGGTCCACTTAGAACTGTGTGGTTATTTCTTCAAAAGACCATCTCAGGCTCAATCTGCACGGTTCTCATATGATTTGACCATTACATGTTTTGCTGTATGGACTTTAAAAGAGACTTTGACCCCTGAGTTTGTTTCGGTGTTTCTTCTCAGGGTAGTCAGTTAGGAAACACCGGCTTCATCTAGCATTAATTGACAAAAAAAAATAAAAAATTGACGTGTAAAAGTGTTTTTATAAAACCTACTTGCAAAATAAAGATCATTTATCATTTATCATTTAACATTTGATTTTTTCGTGCAATTAATACTTTTGTCAAAAAAAAATATTTAGCAATTTCGCAACTTTTCGCAACTTTTCCCTACTCCTTCGAAACGGCTTGGACCTTTAGAAACATTTTTACACATAAAAATTGGTGGTTAAATATTCTTCAAAGTGAACATTGCCTAGGTAAATCAATCAATATCTCGCAGAGAAAATGGATTTAAAGCGCTTTCCGGGCGCTGCTGGCCGTAAATAAATGCACAGATTTGCGTACTGCCGCCTAGGCGAGTGCGAGAGTTGCGTTCACATAATTTCGGCCAGATGGTTCAAGGGACTATACGCCTTAAACTCACAATATAAGTCAGACTGATATTTCCTCATATTAGTCTATTTAGACAAAGGAACAATATCTGTTTAATCATTTTATTTTATTCAAAGTCATAATTTACTTACTTAAAACCACGTCACTGTAACTACTGGTACTTGTGATAGGCTGTACATCATCAACAACTATGGGCTCAGGTCTATTGGAGGCAGAACTCGACGGTGCACCTGGAAAATATTACGAATACATTAGATTAGAAAACATTGTTAACACAAAAAATTATCAAAAAATCAAATTAATACAAGATGTGTAAAGTGGTTATAGCGCTAAAACTGACCATTGGTGACAAATTTATTTGAATATTGAGGAAATTAAGATATTTATATTATCTAGATCTTAAACTCACAATATAAGTCAGACTTATACTTCCTCATATTAAGTCTGTTTAGACAAACTAACAATATGTCTTTAATCATTTTATTTTATACAATGTCATAATTTACTTACTTAAAACCATGTCACTGTAGCTACTGGTACTTGCAGTGAGCTGTACATCATCAACAACTATGGGCTCAGGTCTATTGGAGGCAGAACTCGACGGAGCACCTAGCAAAGATTACGAATACATTATATTAGAAAACATTGTTAACACAAAAAAATCTAATTCTTATCAAAATAAATCAAATTAATACGAGTTGTTATTTCCATGCAGATTAAATTAAACCGCATTATTTTGAAATTTCATTAATAGTATTGTTTGTCAGGAGTTTTGCTACTCATTTTATAAATCAAGTTCCCATGTCACGTAAAGTTAACCAACCTAAAAATTGACATACAGGAAACAATAAAAAAATCTCCCGAGTGTTTGTTGTCTGCTGATACCAACACTACGATACATTAGATGTGTGTTAACTGACTATAGAAGCACAGTACAGTTGTAGTAACTGTCCATTGGTGCTATATGAGATTAAAACAAACACTTAAATTAAAAAAAATATGCTCAATACCTGGAAGATGCAGCGTCGGTACAGCCAATTTACTTAATCTGTTTTTCGGATAATGATTTTTTTTTTTTCAAAATGAAGATGGCAGATTCTTCTGTTTTTAAATATAAAATCATCATCATCAAAACCAGCATTGACAGCCCATGTTTTAAACTTGTCACTTTCAGTTGAAGGGTTTGGGAAAGCATACAGCACTGCACCTAATAATAAAATACGAAATTAAATTACAATCTAAAAGCTAAATTGCAAACAATAAAATGGAAAAATATTGTAATAAATTTAACCCTCTTCATTATACATATATTATTACTATACTCCATTGGTATTAGCAGTGGCGTGCCTGATGCCTTTACAGGGGGCAAGCCAAGGAATCTTGTGAAAAAAAAATCTCGTGCTACCACGTGTCATCAGTGCAGTAATGCTGATTTTTCTGAATTGCTACACTACTATTAACAAATATAATATTAATAGTAAGTAATAAATAATGATAACAAAAGCTTCACCACAACAACTTTATCATCATACCAATAATCGTGAAGTTTGAATACATGAATAGAAAAAAAAAAATTTATTCTAATTCAAATTGTCTATCTTTATTTAAAAATGATTTTCTTACTCCAGCGTAAAAAGTTGGTGAACGTTTTAATTCTAACAGCTGATTCTCAATTGCAATCAAAGATAATTCGGAAAGCCGCTCTTGTTGTCGAGTGCCGGCCGGCCGATTAATTTGAACTTAATTATCTAATGTAAAGTTGAGTTGAGTGTGAAATAAAACAACCGAGTACTAGATACTGATCTAATGTTATCCTAAATTGAACTCTATTGAAAGGAGGGTAAGTAAACGGCGGAGAATCTTAACACCGAATTCTAATTTGACGCCAACGCCATCTAGTTATGAATGTGTAACTAATAAATAATTTTTTTGAAATCTTGGTGTTTCAAACACTTGTTCTTTAAAATAATATGTAATATTATTGGCAAATACTCACAAATGAAACAGCGGTAGCTTTTCGTTGTTCGCTTTTTTAAAACACACTTATCACTTAACTGTCGAGAAAGATAACCAACTTTCTATCGGCGGTTTATCAAAAATAAAGAATGAAATAACAGCTTTCAAGTACTTTTGAGAATTTTCATGGCACTCGCGAAGTTATTTGAGTCATACCTACCTGATGTATTCCAAGCATTGTTATTAACTTTTCAGAGAAATATTCAAATTAATAAAGTTACAAGATTATATTTATCTTTAAAACTCAAACCCTACCTGGCCAATATCAATTCCACACATAATAATATCCACACACAACCACAAGTATAGTTTCCGAATTCATAAACTGTTAAATGACGGAAAACAAAAAAAAACTATCAAAACAATTACGTACAACACGATAACCGATCAAAGCAAATTTGAACTGAGTACTTTTTAGTTCGTACAACTTTACGCGTCATAGAGGGCGCCTCGTATTATAATATGCGTAAAAATTTATGTCAAAAAAAACCATTCATAAATTTACCAAAGCCCAGCTTTTTTTTAGAACAAAATGTTCGACGAGTATTTGCACACAATAACAAATTACACCCACACACACTCAAAATTTGACGTTTTTATATCAAAAGTAGAGATAGAAGAGCAAGCCTCATAAAAGCCTTTGAGGCAGAAAAAGACAACAACACATTAGTGTTCATCTCTTTCTTTTGTTAAGTGTTAGAGTGAGATCGGAGAGATTTCGCTCAGAATGGCATCCTCGCTTCGCCCTGGTATCGTCTTATGAATGATTTTTGAATTCCGCACAACACAGTGGCAACTTAGCGTAACCGCGTAAGCGCGCGAAGTTTAAAGTTTAGATTTTTGTGATAATTAATTGATTGGTCGTGTTCTATGAAGGTGAGGTTTTGGTAGGGCAAGCCGGGCTTTTTGGCTTCTATGGCGGGCACGCCACTGGGTATTAGGTAGGTGGTTAACTAAATGTAAACAATCTTATCATGTCTTTTATTCAAAAATTGTCTAAAAATGTTTACAATTAGGTATTTGCTTAAACCGATGTTAAGTAATTAACTAAATTAAAAAAAAAATTATGTCTTCTAGACAATTTATTTTAAATACAAAGACATATATCACGATTACCTACGTTTAGTGAACTATTTAAACAGATGAAGTATAATTACAATGATAGAAATATACACGAGTTTGAGTGTTGATAATGAAGAATACAAAATAACATTTATCTTTTAATAACTGAAACTATTAGTGATGTGTGATAGTTCAAAGTGGAAGGTAATTTTCCTAATACTAAAAGATTATTGAAATTTATATTATCAAGTGCTAGTGCAATTTATTTGCAAGTACAAGCTAATCTAGAGTTGCTGTTTTTGAATGGCCCAGGCATTATATTTTTTGTTAGTTAAGCCACCAGCAGATGATTCGGTTGCCGCCATCTAATTTTTTGATTGAATAATGTCGTCTATACATATGTCGTTGGTGTAGCAACTGATTTGCCCTACCGCGGTGTCCTAGCGAGATAGGGCAATCTTTTTCCAACCTGTTACAACGTAAATACTATGTAATGTGCAGACGCCAGCAGGTCAAGCTTCCCGAAACTGTCAGATTTCCTCAACTAACCTTGAACCTAATATTTTAGAGATAAAGTTGAAAATCTATTAAAGAAACTGATAGATTGTAGTAACAGTAGTAATTTGTTGCTGGCGTCTGTTCTTAGTTATCACCGGCCGGCAAGCCCAATTAAAGGTAATAATAAGGAACTAACCTGTACCGAGTGACGAAGCGCAAGTAGGAATATAACACGTCTTTTGAGGCATTTTATTGTGTCCATATCACAAAACCGGCCAAGTGCGAGTTGGACTCGCCCATGAAGGTTTCCGTAGCAGCAAGTAACATAATATAAGGGTTCTTATTAGAAACCTTAATATCATTTTTGAAGACCTACCCATACGTACCCCACACGTAAGGGTTTGAAGAATTTTTTTTTGAGTTTCAGTTCTATTTATAGACCCCCAAATTTTATTGTTTTTTTTTTCTATTTTTGTGTGAAAATCTTAATGCAGTTTACAGAATACATCTACTCACTAAGTTTCATCAGTATAGCTCTTATAGTTTCTGTGGCTGTGACATACGGAGGGACAGACAGACATGACGAATCTATAATGGTTCCGTTTTTTGGCTACGGAACCCTAAAAACAACAAAGTCTCGAACGAGTGGACTTGGAGCTAAAAAGTAAAATAAAGAAATAAAATAAGTTTAAACGAATTATCCTGAATCAGGATCATTGATAACATACCAGCAAGGTTTAACAGCAGAGCTTGTCGAGTAGTAGGTGGTTGCAGTCTCGAACCAGTGGACTTGGAGCTGAAAAGTAAAACGAAATAAAATAATAATAATAATATAATATTCTACAATTATCACACAACGCCGTCTAGTCCCCAGCTAAGCAGAGCTTGTGTTATGGGTACTAGATAACTGATAAACATACTTATATATTTCTAAATACATACTTATTATAGATACATTACACCCAGACACAGAACAAATGATTATGCTCATCACACAAACATTTGTCCTGGGTGGGAATCGAACCCACGACCTCCGGTATAGTAGTCAGGGTCACTAACCACTAGACCAACAGGCCAAACAAAAAAAAAAATTAAAAAAAAAAAAAAAAAAAATTTAAACGAATTATCCTGAATCAGGATCTTTAGTAACATACCAGCAAGGTTTAACAGCAGAGCTTCTCGAGTATTAGACGTGAAGCGCTATGTTACACAATTCAAAGTGATCATCAAAAAGATGATGAAACATATTTTCACAAGAAGGTATCAAATATGAGAAACAATCAAACTGTCAACACTTACCCAATACGGAAAACACTAATATTACTCATAGGTTAATAATCAGTGAACAGAACTGGCAGGGCTAATTTACTTAAAGCTAGCGAGACGATATGACGTAACATACAGTAGTTAAAAACACTTTAGGTAGGGACTCTCAGGCAACGGCGCTCTCGCCACCGCCGCGCCGCCGGGATTCCGATCCCGATTTCCGTCCGGCCGTCCGGTTATTGTCCGGACCAAGCCCAAGTCGTCGACAGCGCGCACTGTTCCCACGCACCTCAAGGTGTTGTCAGCAACAGCAGGGACCCAGCTGGGTTGAAGCCTACTGGGGCCAGGGTTAGTTTCGAAAGACAGCTCGAGCCCCGGTATGAAGGCTAGAAGGAACGGGGTGGGCTTTAAGTCAGTAAGAGTCTGACACTATCTTCCGCTCCGCCCAAGAGCGGGGGATGTCATTGGATGATTTTGCCCAGCATAAAAAAAAGTAAGTACTCTATTTTTTAAAATATGTCTATGTTACTTTTTAATGGTGAATGAATTTTTGTGTTAAATCGAACATGCAAACAAATAAATAATTTTTATGCGACTTTTGTACAACTGATTACCCACTAGTGCCGCGTTTCACTGAAGCCGAGTGTATAAATGGTTAGTACTTTGAGTAAGGCTAGTACTTTTACTAACCCCATAAATAAATACTAGTGATGTAACGAATAACGGCATTCGCATTCTTTCATTAGACTTTGATTTTGTCTATTAAAGCTTATAGTCCCTTGAACGATCTGGCCGAAATTATGTGAACGCAACTCTCGCCTAGGCGGCAGTATTCATCATATCTGTGTATTCATTTGCGGCCAGCAGCGCCCGGAAAGCGCTTTAAATCGATTCTCTTTGCGAAATATTGATTGATTTACATATGCTATGTTCACTTTGAAGAATATTTAACCACCAATTTTTATGTGTGAAAATGTTTCTAAAGATCCAAGCTGTTTCGAAGGAGTAGGGAAAAGTTGCGAAATTGCTAAATATTTTTTTAGACAAAAGTATTAATCGCAGGAAAAAATCACATGTTGATATTATTGTTCATGAATCTATAATAAACATATATTTTTTTCAAACCAATTGACCTAGCCGTTATGGAGGAGTAGAACTCAGAAAGTCCCTGTTTTATGGCACTTTTCGGGCGCTTGGCCCTCAACTACTCTCAAATGTTACAAAATCATATCAAATTATGATAAATACTAGCTTTTACCCGCGGCTTCACCTGCGTGAAAAAATTAGCCTATGTCCGTCTCCAGGGTCCTAACTATGTCTGTACCAAAATTCATCAATATCGGTTTTGACATTTAGGCGTGAAGACGTAACAAACAAACAAACTCACTTTCGCTTTTATAATACTAGCTTTTACCCGCGGCTTCGTCCACCTCTTTCTCCCCCTTTCCTCACTTTTTTTTTTAATTATGCCTATGTCCGTTTCCAACGTCCCCAACTATCTCAGTACCAAAATTCATCAACATCGGTTTTGCCATTTAGGCGTGAAGACGTAACAAACAAACTCACTTTCACTTTTATAATATTAGTAAGGATTAGTAAGGATTCACCCATGATTATCCTAGGTACGTTTTTTTAATCGTGGATCCTGGATAGGCTCGCGTTTGACCACAATCTCACCTGATGGTAAGCGATGATGTGGCCGACGATGGAGCACGCTTGCCTAGAAGCAATCTATTCACTCTTGACTTAAAGACCCCTAGGTTATAGCTATCAGGAAACACAGACTCAGACTCCGGCAGGGAATTCCATTCCTTAGCTGTATGCATAATGAATGTACTCCCAAAACGCTTTGTACGTATAGGTGGGATGTTCACCATGTACCGGTGGCGCAACGCCGTACGTCTTGTGGTCCGATGATGGAACGGACTTGGCGGAATTAAATTGTGTAACTCTAGAGCACACTCTTATTGCCAGTGCAAGAGGTTGTGTCAGACTTTTATTGACTAAATTCAAACAGTTGCCTTTGTCTTTGCGTTTCAGGACCATGATACCTTTTTTGGAAAGCCCGTTGGCCGGTCAATCCAAGCACTTAGGCTGAGTTGCCACCTTTATTTTCATATAACTTTTGAATTATTATACCACAAAATCGAGAATCAATTCAACAATTATTCTTCAAACAAAAAAATAACAAATAATATTGACGGCCCTTACGTATATAAAGACATGTCCAAAATATCATTTTTTTATTATTTACTTTGTTTAATTGATATTAATTAAATATTTCAAGTAAAAATTTAATTTAAAAAAAAATTGATATTAATTGATATTTGATAATTGATATCAATTAAACAAAGTAAATAATGAAATAAGAAAAAATATATATTTTGGACATGTCTTTATATACGTAGGGACAACGATATTTTCATCATCATCATCATTATTTCAGCCGACAGACGTCCACTGCTGGACATAGGCCTCCCCCAAGCGTCGCCACAACGAACGATCATGTGCGTCCCGCATCCATCGGATTCCCGCTACCTTCACCAGGTCGTCAGTCCACCTTGTAGGAGGCCTTCCAACGCTGCGTTTTCCGGTACGCGGTCGCCACTCCAGAACCTTTCGGCCCCAACGGCCATCCGTTCTGCGAGCAATGTGCCCTGCCCATTGCCACTTAAGTTTGGCAATTCTTTAAACAACCTTCAACGATATTTTACTTATATAATATTAGTGTAGCTGTGTAGATAAATACAATTAGTTACATACCACTGAGAGGAGGTTCAACAGTTCCTATTGTTGTAGGTGGAGAGCATTGAACAGGATTCAACAATGAAGCTTCTTGAGATTGGAGTAGATAGTCAGCTATCTGGAATCAATGAAATTGTAGTTTGTAGATTGTCATAAAAAATTATGTTCTGAAATTTAATATTAAAAGATTACGGTACTACTGCTAGAACATAGGTGGAACATCTTTAATGGTGAGTCCAGATCAGTTGTCAGATTAGAGACAGTGGGCTGCAATCAACCATTCAGGCCTAGCATTGGTTGGTGGATTTCTCAGTTTTCTCACAATATTTTCCTAAACTCTTCTGAGAGCCAAGGTGAAAAAATAAATTGCTAAAAGAGGCATAGCCCATAACCAACAATTTGTGGTTATTAAAGCGTAATAAGCAACACACGCGTTTTTATTCATTAATCCCCAAGCCAACGCTGGTGTTCGCGCACCTGTTGTCTTTCTATTGTGTCTCTAATTCTCACGATTGAAAGGTTAACACTTATAGGACAGGAGTGGACTGGACTGTGTGGGGTGGACTTTTAGAAGTTATTTTAATATTTGGTTAAGTAGGTACCTGCAATATTTTCTGTAGGTAAAATCAAGGTGGGGGGACAGTCAATTTGCCAAGTCTATTATTTGGATACAGAAACTGTATCTCATAGTGCCAACAGCAAATTCTTGAAGTGTTTATGGACAGTAGTATTGTACAGACTTGTAATATCACCTCCAACACTCTTCACCCAAACTTAGAACTTTTCTGCAAATGTTTCAGAATTTGGAAAGTTATACAGATACATCTGAAAATACAAAAACAACTTTATTGGAACTAGGCATGGGAAAAGTGTGTCATCTTTGCGATTAGAACATTTGCATCTGACTCAAAATGATCCGAAACAGTTTTATGTATCATTTGAAATATTTCAAACATCGACTCGCAAGATACAAACGGAACATTTGGAACATTGGCTCAAAAGATTCAAACGGCACATTTGAAACATCAGCTCAAAAGAAACAATCGGAACATTTGAAACATCTTCCGATGTTGGAACATTTGGAACATCAGCTCAAAGATACAAACGGGACATTTAAAATATCGACTCACAGGATACAAATGTTATGAATCGTGGTCTGTTAAGTTGCGTCAAATTATAAGTTATATGTAATTGGATTTTGATTTTAGAATAATATAAAGTAGATGTTTTTAGTTCAGGATGTTAATTATATTACACTATTTACGGTTAAATTTGAATTTTAAAAAGACTGCTCTCTTAAAGAGTGTTTCAGTGTTCCAATTGTTCCAAATGATGCATTTAAAACATTACTGATATTCCAATCTTTCGAAACACTAAAATGTGAACAGAGAGTTGATTCAGTAAAGAGTTACACACGCCTAATTGGAACATCAGGCAACGAAAACACCATTTTTATTTTATTTTTTCCCAGCTTTAATGGGACTCGCTTCCAAACTAACCATAACTTTAAGTATTATAAATGGAATAACATCTGCATCACAGTAGGTAATTGGGTAACATGATGTAGTATCAGAAATTCTGACTTCTAACAATCAGAAAAACCATATGTATAAATAACAGCTGGGACCAACAACTTTACATTCTTTCTGAAGTATGGTAAAATCTCTTGATGTAGGTACAAATCATGTGCTCCATGATTTGTACCTACTACTTCAGAAAGATTTGCTTAACCTTGAAGTTCGACGTAAGGATCGTACGTACTGTCATAATTTAGTTAGCCATCCAAATCCACTAGAAAAAATTATCTGATACGAATACGATGATTCGGCATCCAGGAACACAAAGAATATTTTTAGGCATTGTGTAAAATGTTAAACTAAGATATACTTACGTTTCAAAATCCTTCTGGAGGGCCTATCTTCACGCGTATCTCAGGAATCCTTTCAGAACACCACAGTCTTTATTTGTGTTTCTTGTTTTATAGAGGAAACAAAGCTCAAACCACTGTAAATAGCACTCGAAAAACACAAAAAATATTAGTCTCGTTATGGCGGCCATTTTTAGTATGTTACAAATTACCAGTGTTGCCAACTCTATACCACCAGTGAGTGCTAAAAATCTTCTCAAATAGTACTAGATTGCTATAGATTTCCAAAAATAATGCTATATGAAATAAAATCACATGAGTAAATTTTTTTTTACATGAATTACCTTTTTTACATAAAAACTGTTAAAATTATTATTTTTAGTCATACATATTTACAAACAAACAAAAAAAAAGACAAGCTCGCACCACACTAACCACACCACTATCCGGTCTCACACGCTTCTGCCTCTAGCTACTGAGCGAGCTAGCGTCGCCAGACGCGGATTTCTAAATATCCACTATGAATCAATTTGCGAATAACAGTCACTGAACATCACACGAAGAAATCCCACCAAAAACTCATTGTTGTATGTGTTGTTATGTGTAATTCCATAGATAATAAATCTATGTGCCAGTAATACGAATGTGTTTGTTACACTGCACGCATGCTGTGCGTGTGTGCGTTTTATTAGTATCTGAAAATTTCGCTAGACTATTAAATATTGCTAGATTAAGTGCTGGGTGCTGTATGTTCGATTTCAGTGCTAGACTTGAGAAAATAGTGCTAAATCTAGCACTGAAAGTGCTAAGTTGGCAACACTGCAAAGTACTCTGTGGCGGCCATGACAGAAAACAACCAGTGCATTTTTATGGGCGCGTTCGTTTCATTTTGAATTATTATTGTTACTTGTTTTGTTTATAGAAATAATAAGTTTATTAAATAGGAAAAAAAAGTAATAATTATTGTTTTTTTTTTCACCAGTAATTTAAAATAACATGAATAAAATTATATTCATTTGGAACGCATTTTTCATTCGAAAAAGTACGGGGTCTGGCGGATAGATGGCAATGCGGACGCTCGAAATTTTCCAATGTATAGAAGACGAACTAGCATGGGCCCGACTGCCACGCAGCCACGAGTCGTGCGTGCAGGCGATGGCGGTGCGGGGTGCGGTAAGAGGGGATATGCTCCCGGAGAAGTTTTCCCCCCCCCGCGAGAAAGATTCGTACCCCGCAATCGAATGTTTCCGAATGTTTCCGAATATTTCGCCCGAATATTTCGCCGGATTGCCGGAATAATTCAATCGGAATAAACGTGTTTGTAAGTTAATAATTGTTCAGTGGCACATACGTAAGTAAAATATAAATGTTTATTTTAATATAAATGGGATTGATTAATGTTAGCCTGCGATTAACAGGATTTTTATTCTTTTGTTTTTAGGTAGGTACCTAAAAACAAAAGAATGTCTAATAAGTACTTATTTCGAAATCGAATGCTATTTTTATAAATGTCAGTTGTGAATTAAAAAACCAGGTCTAGCATTATTTGATTTGTTTTTTGAAAAAGGGTTAGAGTCTGTCTAATAAGTTAAACGACTTGGGTAATTATTAGGATATAGTGAAATCTGATGTAGTCAACACGGATTCAATAATCAAGGTTGATTAAGAGATAGAGATCATTGTTTAATAACAGAAGAACCCAATGATAGAAGAACCTTATAAAAAGTACTGAATGTTTGTATTTTTTAAATGATTAAATATTATACAAAATTCCCAAGTCGGTTGAGAAAGATCTCTGATTCGCGAGTCGCATAGCCCACCAAGTCAATAAAAACATTACGCGTAAATAGCCCAGTCAATAAATACATTGAATTTGTTGTTTGTTCTATGTTTGTTTAGTTTGTGTGTTTGAACGAAAAATATTAATATTATATTGTAAAAAGGGTGGGGCGCTTTGTGCCATATGTTTCGTAAGAGTCGAATCGAGCACCCCACGCTTTTCCTAAAGTCAATGACCATGACCCCTAAGTACACTTCTGGACACATCTATTGGCCCACCTTAGAGTTTAGGTTTCGATGGCCCCTACCGAAATATGATTGCTAGATTGAACAAAAACTGTTGATGCAGTTTTAAACCTGATACATTTTACCATCTTTTTCGATCGTATTGTTTTAAATTTGAATTCAGAATACCATACGACATGGAGCTACGCCTAACAAGTCGGATATGCGCCTTGTTAAAGGCAATTGATTTTTGAATAAAAAACATGTTTTATCAAATAAAGGTTTAATTTAATAACGCGTGTTGCCTCCATGGGCATCTACCACAGCTCTCATACGATTAGGCATAGAGTTTATCAACCGCTCTATGAAATTTTGAGGGATCATCTCCCATTCCTCTTCTATGACAGTTTTCAACTCCTGCATCGTCTGGGCAACTGGCTGACGAGCCCTAACACGTCTTTTTAGCTCGTCCCACATGTGCTCAATGGGGTTCATGTCTGGGCTTCTGGCTGGCCAGTCCATAACTGTGATGTTCACATCCCGAAGATATTCCCTGACGATGCCTGCCGCATGGGCTCTTGCATTATCATGCATAAAAAGGAAATTTGGGCCCACATAGTCCGCGTATGGTATCATGTGAGGTTCTAAGCACTCACGAATGTACCTTTCAGCATTTAATGTTGGCAGCCGTGGTCCTGTAACAACCTCAAGTTGAGTTTTGCCGCTCGCGGATATACCGCCACAGACAGTCCATGTGCCACCGCCATAAGCAACCCTCTCTTCAAAGCAGCATTGTGCGAAACGCTCTCCCTTACGTCGGTAGACCTTCTTCCTTCCATTATTGCCATGTAACACAATTTTAGACTCATCAGAAAAGAGTACACGGCTCCAATCTTGCTGTGTCCAATTTAAATGACTGCGTGCGAAATGAAGGCGCGCTGTTCGGTGGGCTCGCGTTAGTTTGGGCCCATTAGCTGGCTTTTGTGGTACCATATCGCGTTCTTTTAACCTTCTCCGAACAGTTCGAGCGCTCACAGATACTCCGTGGAAGTCGCGAAGTTGGTTTTGTATCTCAATGGAGGTAAGGTGACGATTTCTCAAGCTGGTCGTCACGATGAATCGATCCTGCCTTTCAGTTGTGACCCGAGATCGTGGCCTTCCTTGGCGACGAACAAAGCCGCCAGTCTCTAGGTACCTCCGATAAACATTTCGGAGCGCAGATCGACTTAAATTAAGTTGAGCACTCACGTTTCTTTGGCTGTGTCCGGCCTGAATAAGTACCACAGCTTAGGCGGCGACTTCAGGTGAAGTATCCATAGATTATTGATAGAACCTCACCTTAATGTTAAGAATAAGTAATGTTTGTTGCAAAACCAAAGATATCAATCACTTTTTCAAGAATTAAATCCAAGTAAACCAATAAAACCAAGTTTTCTTAGTATTCGATTGTTTGATATCAACAAACAGGCTCCAAATTGTCTTTTGTTTCTTTAAATTCTGTGTTCGAAATTCAAAAAGACTATTGAATGAAATTGTGAATGTGCCAGGTTCAAAACTGCATAAAAACTTTTTGCTCGACCTAATATAAAATTTTAGCTAGGACCAAACGAAACTGAAAATACAAGGTGGGCCAATAGATGTGTCCAGAAGTGTATTTGACCTAAAATGTTATCGAAAAAAAATTGATCTGTGTTATTTAGAGAAGTAGCGCTCGCCGGCGCGGTCAAAGCAGCCCTTTGGTGTCCCGGGCGTTTCCCAACATTTTTGCATTTGACCTTGAGTTCAAGGTGATTGACTTTGGTGTCAAGGTCATGCCCTATGGTGTCCCAGGTGTTTTCCAACTTTTTATACATTTGACCTTGGGGTCAAAGTCATTGACCTTGAGGTCAAGGTCTGGCCCTTGGGGTCAAAGTCATATACAACTAAAGATAATATTTTACAACTTCCAAGCGCGAAATAGGTAGTAAGGTCGATTTTCTTGGTTTTTTTTGACAGTTGAAATATTCCGAAAGTTTCGGAATATTTCGGAATACTTCCGAAGTATTCGACGGGAATGATTCGGAATTTTTCCCGCCAGCATCTATACTCGTAACCCTTTTCAAATTCGAAAAGGCAGTGTAGAGCTGTCTTTGAGTTCTAGGCACCTCAGCGATGCTGTTTTAATCTCTAATTAGACATGTCTAAGCTTATTTTTTTTGTATAATTGAGATCGCATTTGTTGCTTTATTTTCTATAAGGTTTTTCTATCTAGAAAAAACCTCTAAAATGTATATCTATTAATTACTAAGATGTAGGTGTTTCTTCACTTATGTATTTCTAACTTATTTGTGGCGTACTTACTTTTGAACCAGTTTTATTAGTTTGCACTTTTATCTTTCTGTGAAATCTTTCCCTCATGAAGCCATTTAAAAAATATTAATACACAATTATTTGAAATTAACGCGAGTTTTGACATATTTATCTGTAGCAAGCAAAGTTGTTTTGTTGTCAAGGACGACGCAGGTTATTTTTTTTTACTGGTTTAATACAAGGTCTTATGGAACTTTTTCACAGTTGAAACTGAAATGTCCAATCAATGTGACCATAACTAAAAACAATCCACATGACAAATCAAAATGATCATAGATTAGTTAATTTTTCACTAATCATCCTTTCAGCAACCCGAATTGATTTGACATAGCTGTTAATTTAACAGCTGATTAGTTAATTTTGATTTTGATCAACGTACCGGAAACTGGCAGATAATGTTTAAAAAAAAAACTTCTTTTTTGCGTCGCTAATTTATCAAATACTAGCTGTTGCCCGCGACTTCGTCCGCGTCAATTTCTGATATACAATCGCGATTAAGAAGTTTTTAAAGAATATATTTTAAGTTACTTCTGCGTAAATGATATTTTTAGATTTATTTTCTTGTGGCAGAAGAACATACTGATTTTCTCCGCAACCCGATCTTGAGAACGCGACATATAGTTGGCCGTGTGAAAAGTAGTCTTGACGTACATAAATCGATTAATACGTGTTTAAATGTTTGCCCCTGTGATTTGTTAATTGTTACGGCAAAAGATAACTTATTTTTTTATTTTTACTAAAAGGTAAATCATTTGAAATCATTGGGATGCGAGATATAAGCATTGTTTGCTGCTGGACCAGTCAAAACTATTGCAACGATCACGTTATTGCGAAGACATTTGACTTGAAGTCGAGACCCGTTACATAAATTAAGTGGTTTAAGATTTCTAAGTAAAATTATAGGACCTATTTTTAACAAAGGGAATGTGGGGGAAGCCTACTCGGGTTTAAAGAATTAAAAAACTCCTGTAGGTAATGGACGTATATCTATATCTTCTGGAAGTAAGTAATATATCTCCTGGAAGTTTAATTAAAATTAGGTCGTTAATTTCGTCAACGCTACTACAATAACGTTTATCGTCGCCAATATTGCCCATTGATATTATTTATTTTCTATTTCGGCGATATCAAAGTAAACTTTCGATAAATCCTCTATGCTGCCTATGCTGGTCACTCTTTCTCCTAAGGAGGTTATTACACTGCAACGCACCAGGCAGTTTAGTGCGTGAATGCGTGTATTAACGTTGCTTGTAAGTATCTCCGTTTGTATAGAAAACACGCACAGTCCAACACACTGAAAATGTATCCACGCGCGTTCATGCAGATCACGCGCCTACATGCAGGAATATGCACTCACGTGCGTGGGTGCGGGGCGACACGCAAGGTATGCCACACTGAGTTTCGTAGCACCGTGCGTGATTTTGGATGAAATGAGTGCGTGCCTGCGTGAATTTACAAAACGCACCTACGCGCGTGAATGCGTAAAAAACCAGCACGATGATGTAGATCTGCACTCCCGCAAGTACGTGCGTAGGTGTGTTTTCACTCGCTACGCAGTGTGGTGAGTGACAGTGTAATAACTGCCTAAATCGCGATGAATTTCAATTTTATTTTCAAAATACTTTCCCGTCTCCTACTAAAATAAATTTTGAAAGAAAATTTGTAGGTACTACCTCCCCCCAAATGTGCTCTTATATTCGTAGATAATTTAAAGGTATAGAAAAATTTTGGTCACAATTAAATACTCAACAACACATTTATTTGAATAAGGATTAGTAGAAATTATGTTGATAAAACTCTTTGGCAAATAATTGGCAATAAAAACTACACCATTACGGGATCCGGAACTCCTCCCTGGATCTTCTTACATCATATCTGAGTGAAAGGATTCAGAGAGTTGACGTAAACGGAAAAAGATCTCCCGGATCTGTTGTAAAAATGGGTGTCCCCCAGGGGTCAATTCTTGGTCCATTTTTGTTTCTAATTTACATAAACGACTTACCTTACCTCATAGAAGACAATCATAATATAGTGTTGTTTGCAGACGACACTTCACTTTTGTTTAAACTTAAACGTCAGCAGCAGGTTACTGACGATATAAATATAGCTCTTTCAAAAATAGTACACTGGTTTAATGTAAATAACCTGCTACTTAATGAAAAAAAACCAAATGTATTAAGTTTACCATGCCTCATGTAAGGCAAGTAGAAACCAGTGTGCTAATAAAAGGTAAAGAGTTGAGTCCTGAAGATACTACAGTGTTCTTGGGCATTACTCTAGACGCTAAGCTTCAGTGGGGCTCACATATAGACAAATTGTCGAAAAAACTTAGTTCAGCAGCATATGCTGTAAGACAAATTCAAAATTTAACTGATTTAGAGACAGCCCGTTTAGTTTACTTTAGCTATTTTCATAGTGTCATGTCGTACGGTATTCTATTATGGGGAAATGCCGCCGATATACAGACAATTTTCGTTTTACAGAAAAGGGTTATTCGATCAATTTATAAATTAAGTCCCAGATACTCCCTCAGAGATAAATTTAAAGAAATAAATGTAATGACTGTGCCTTCACAGTATATTTACGAGAATATTATGTATGCCCATAAAAATATAGACATGTTTAAAAAATACAGTGATATTCATAATTTTAATACAAGAAACAAACATAAATTTGTAGTTCCTGCAACCAGGCTCAAAAAAATAGGGGGCTCATTTAGATGCCAATGTATACACTTCTATAATAAACTTCCTAGTCATATTCAACAACTAAGCCTTAATAAGTTCAAATCATTTGTAAAACGTAAACTTTGTCAAAAGGCTTTTTACACTGTAAAAGACTATATTCAGGACGAAAAGGCTTGGGATTGACCTGCTCCAGTACCTACTACTACTACAACAGTCATTTTTATTTTTCTTCTTTTTTATTTTTTTTTATTATTTTTATTTTCAAATGTGCTTTTTCTTTTTATTTTATTTGTTTTTTTTACAATTTGACATTGGAGATTATTTTTATTTTACAAAATGACATGTATACATTTTAAGTACTTAAAGTATTTTTTTTTTCTTTGACATAAATATTTACTTTTCTAAATATTTTGTAAATTATCAATTTGCTTATATTATTGTAAATGTGAGGACTATGTTGATTGCTTTTTCTTTTCTTTTCAGTAATTTTACCGTATGTCTGGCAATTTGAGTGTTTTCTGCGGCCTACCCAAATGTCCTTTCTTTGGTATTGTTCGTCAAGTCGTAGAGCTCCTTAGTAGTCCTAAGTTGAGCTTTTCGAATACTGACAAATGCTTACACTGATTGGACAGGTCCACTCAAATCTGTATGGTTCTTTCTTCAAAAGACCATCTCAGACAAATCTGCATGGTTCTCATGTGATTTGACCATTACATATTTACTGTATGGACTTTAAAAGAGACCTTGACCCCTGAGTTTGTTTCGGTGTTTCTTCTCAGGGTAGTCAGATAGGAAACACCGGCCTCATCTAGCATAAAATGACGAAAAAAAAAATTGACGTGTAAAAGTGTTTTTTAAACCTATTTACAAAATAAATATCATTTATCATTTATCAATACCTACTTAATGCATTAATTTCAACCAAATTTGATTACCATAAAAAAGGCACATATACTTTCGTGGACATTTTTTTAGATCATTTAAAGAGGAATAATTGTTTCATATTTTTTGGTAACTTGAATCGTTTACGCAGCGCACGCAACGAAAGCCCTCAAATACGAATAATTTTCCCCGTTTTTGCAACATTTTTCACTGCTGCTTCGCTCCTATTGATCGCAGCGTGATGTTATATAGCCTAAAGCCTTCCTCGATAAATGGACTATCCAACACAAAAAGAATTTTTCAATTCGAATCAGGAGTTCCTGAGATTAGCGCGTTCAAACAAACAAACTCTTGAGCTTTATAATCTAATCTAAAAATCTAAAATTTTAATTCAATCTAAATATATATATATATATATATAATAAAAATATAAAAAAAACAACACAACAACAACAACAAAAACATATACAAGGTGCAGTTTTAAAACTGCACAATATTTCAGGAGGTTGTAATAAAACTCATAAATAATCATATAAAAATACGATACCTGGTCAATAATCAGTAAAACTTGTTATTTTTTTTTTTTAATTTTAACCGTTTTTCAGAATAACTCTCTAAATAAACTTCTTAAAAAAATACAGAATCACCCGTTGCGATTTATCGCACGCCGTGTCACTGTGTGTGTGAGTGCATCAACCTGTACGAGGCTCCGCCCACTTATTTTACGAAATGAATAATTTAACCTTAGATGTAGACCGAATTCGATGATCATAATGTACATTAATGTCTTAAATTTCGCTATTTAATTACTCGCTTTTAAGCATCATCACAATGTGAAAATCTTTTAAAAGTCACGTTGACGTCGCGTCGATAGGTACTTACGTATCAGCTGATGAATAAAATGTTAGGCCGAGATCAATAAACCTTATGAGGCGTCCGTGCCTCCGTCCGTAGGTATAAGGAGCGCGCGCGCTCGAGATTTAGATACGCAGTGGTACATGAACGTACCTACAAGACGCAGTCTGTAGGTAATGTCATTCTCAAGGTCAGTTTTCCGTAATAATTTCGTTTTTATTTGTAGATTAAATTGGTGGATGTGAAATTTCCCTTCGTACTTTTTAATGGGCTGAGGACCGACAAAAAACACTTCAAGATAATTTGTGCTAGTTACGTAGATAGGTAGGTTTTTAAGTGATTTATCTTGCCTGTTAGGTAGGTATTTTTACCGTAGTTAAAATTTTTAAATCAATTTATTTACACTAATCAAATTGATTCGGCTAACAACGTATTTACAAATGACTTTTTATGTACTTACTAATAAAATAAAATAAATACCTAAGCAGGTACTTATGTTACCTGGAGGTGTTGTTCAAACAGACAGCAGTCTAGCACGACGTTGCTGATTTTCTTTTAATTTCGTAGCACAAACACATTCGTTTTAAAGTGTCGAAAGCACTAATCACTAGTGATCACCTTTTCACGTAACGTACTTGCCGACCGTAGTGAGGAAACCAAACCGTAGACCAGCTTCCCGCGTGCTGGCCCGTGGCTCTCGCTTGAAGTATTCCAGGATATTTTCCTGCAAGGCGACAAGCAGGCCTTCGTTGCCGCGACCGTCAGCAAGCCGGGGAACGCCGAATCGTCGAAACTCGCGGAGTCTTTGCGTAGCAGCCAGTATTACCCTTTGAGATGGACGTTACGATGTTTCCACTGATAGCATACAAGCGGACTATCTCCACCAACTCTACATTGGAGTATTGGTCTGTCATCTTTCATCACTAGATACCGCAACCGTTAACCGAAGGCGCTGTGGGCGAATATTGCAAGCGCGTGTATGCACACGTCGGCGGCGTCAGTTACACTAAACATGATCGATTGATCGATGGCGCGGGGGCGTGGCTAGGGTGTGTCGTGCGGGAGATTATTGGTGCTTTACGTTGCGTGTATGTGTGTGAAAGCGCGGTTTAAATAATGGTGCGTTTGTGTGTGTGAAAGCGCGGTTATAAGGGAGGTATCAGACTAGCAGAGTTTATAAAAAAGGTAGTTCACACATACCGATTTCCATATATAAGAAAAAAAATACCTACTCATTTTATTATTGATTCGGGTCGAGAATCACTAACATAATTACCTCCTGAATTTTTTTGCACCTTTAAAACTGCACCTTGTATATATATATTTAGATTAAATTATAATTTTAGATTATATATATCTAGTATATAAAAATCAATGCCAATTTTCGTTGTAATTTTATAACCCGAGAACGGGCTCACCTATCCAAACCAAATGTTTAGGTTTTGTTTGGACTATTTAGTAGATGGTTTATGTGAAGTTTGGTAGAGTAGAGTAGGTTAGGGTAGGGTAGAGTAGAGTAGGTTAAGGTAGGGTATTGTAGGGTAGAGCAGGGTATAGTAGGGAAGAGCGGGAGCAAATATATATGTCGGAGAATTGACTCCCATTATCGAACGCTAGCGTGACGCAACACGATGAGTCGAGCCCTAGCACGACTCATCGTCGTCACGCGGCCGTTTGAAAGGGCGGGCATGGCATTCTATGATCGGAGCTCGCACCATAGATTAGAATAAGTACTAACGTAGCTCGCACCAAGCGGACGTGTCTGTTCGAATATTATTATAATTCTTTTATAATAAAACGTTGTGCAGTTATTTCGCCTAGTAGTTATTGCTCGTGGCTACCCACCATGCCGAAACCCTACAAGGACATTTGCTTACTAAAGATCGTGGCCCACCCCACGGCGACATATAGTATATGTAGATTGCGTTGATTGAAACAATAAGGTTTAAAATGCCAGCCATGCTCACGTTGATCTGATCCCTAATGTTTATAATGAAAGAATTTTTTTTTATGTTTCCACTTGGTTTTTAATAAAAACTGATTTAAAACAATAAAAAAACACTATTAAGACCAAAAAATAATAATTCAATCTAACTAAAAACAAACTAAAATATGAAATATATCTCTAAAATATATCAATCACGCCGACAAAGTGGTAAAATAAAAATTGGAAAAAAATGTTTTATTAGGGTAGCCCCCCTATATGTAAAGTGGGAAGTGATTTTTTTTTTAATTTCAACCCTAACGTGTGACATATCGTTGGATAGGTATTTAAAAATGAATAGGGGTTTACTAAAATCATTTTTTGATAATGTCAATAATTTCGGAAATAATCGCTCCAAAAGTAAAAAACAATGTGTCCCCCCCCCTCTAACTTTTGAACCATAAGTTTAGAAAATATGAAAAAAATCTGTAAAGTAGAACTTTATAAGGACTTTCTAGGAAAATCATTTTGAACTTGATGGAAAGAACAGTTTTTGTACAAAAAGACAAAAAGGTTCTACAAAATAATTTCTGGACTAAGTTTGTAGTATAATCGTATATGCAAGCATTTTTTTAAACTCATAAGTGGGTACACTTATTGTGACGGACGGGAAACTACGGAACCCTACACTGAGCGTGGCCCGACACGCTCTTGGCCGGTTTTTTGTGTATGGAACTAATGCTACCAATTGCTTTTTGCCAATTCCTTTTAGTGAGAAAGTCAAGAACTTGGGGATATTCATTGACAAGAATTTCTCTTCGACTGCCCAGCTACAGGAAGTTAGCCGCAAGTTATTCGCATCTGCTGGTTCGTTGAGAAGACTACGGCATTTTCTGCCGATTGCCACCAAGATCACGCTTGCACAATCTCTTCTTTTACCCATCCTTGATTATGCTGATGCCAGCTATCTTGACCTCACTGAAGTGCAACTGGATAAACTTGAGCGACTTCAAAACTTTTGTATAAGGTTCATATTCGGTTTGCGTAAATATGACCATGTTTCTGAATTTCGCGTTAAACTCAAGTGGTTGCCAATTCGCCTTCGCCGTAATGCTCATATTCTTTCTCTTTTGTATAATGTGCTCTTTTCCCCTTTTACCCCTAGTTACCTCAAAGAACGGTTTCAATTCCTTTGTGACTCCCACATGAAAGTTCTTAGGTCATCGGATAACTTGAAACTTAAAATGCCAGTGCATTCAAGTACTTTCCTAGATAAGTCCTTTACTGTTCAGGCCGCTCGTCTATGGAATGCATTGCATTGGAAATAAAGCGTGCGCAAACACTGCCTGCATTTAAAGGGCTTGTGAAGGATCATTACTTGACTCTGTGATCTTGTCTTCGTTCTTCACTAACTCTCTTATACATATAGTTCTTGTAGCTTATATATATATTGTATGTATGTATTTGTGTATCTATTTTAGAATTAAGTATTTTATTAAGTTTTGTTACTTTTATATTTGCACTAAGTGCAACCCCATTTTGTGTCCAGGCAATCCCTGTCCATTCAAGGTTGCCTGGAAGAAATCGCCTAGTGCGATAAGGCCGCCAATTGTGTGTTTTTATTATATGGTTTTCTTTTTTTTGTTAATTTATAATCTGGATGTGCAATAAAGTATATATATATAAATAAATAAATAGCGTCACCGAACTTGCGAACAAAAATTTTAGAATACTAAACTGTCGCATATCGCGTACTCGCGTCGCTATAGTATGTCTAAGTCAACCGACTTGGGAATTTTGCATAATATTTAATCATTAAAAAAACACATATATTTGATACTTTTTATAAGGTTCTTCTGTTAGTAAACAATGATCTCTATCTCTTAATCAACCTTGATTATTGAACCCGTGTTGACCACATCAGATTTCATTAAATCCTAATAATTACTCAAGTCGTTTAACTTATTAGACAGACTACATGGGCGCACTTTCACCAGTGGTTTAACTATACCATCTAAGGCCCATAGACAGGCTATATTTTATGTACGCGTAGGTACGAAGTCGCGGGCTAAAGCTAGTTATTAATAAATCAGCAAGTTCTCTAATAGGTACACGAAGATTTTTCTATTTTGTCTCTGAACGTGACTTCCTAGTAGCGTTACTTTAGCTTATCATGCTGGCAAAATACCTTATGAAATTGATATTTTTCTTATGAATGTGTTTAAGAAATTATCTTATTTAAATGACAGGCAACAGCAAGTTCAAATAAATGGTGTCAATTCACAGGGCTTATAAGTCAAAATGGGTGTACCACAAGGCTCTATATTGGGTCCTTTCCTCTTTCTGGTTTATATTAATGATCTACCGCATTTATTGAAAAAACAGCCACATATAGTATTGTTTGCTGACGATACTTCCTTAATATTTAAGATCAATAAACGCTCCACACATCTTGATGACGTAAACAACATTCTGCAGCAGGTCCAAAACTGGTTTACTATCAATAATTTAGTATTAAATGGGAAAAAAACAAAGTGCATAAGATTTGCGTTACCGAATGTTAAAAGTAATGATTTGGAAATAGTATTGAACAGGGAGAAACTTGAATTCGTCGAAAACACGGTTTTCCTGGGAATCACGCTCGACTCGAGGCTACAATGGGGTCCTCATTTAACATCTCTGGCAGGACGGCTTAGCTCAGCAACATATGCTGTCAGAAAAATTCGTCAATTTACTGATATACATACCGCGAGACTGGTCTATTTTAGTTATTTTCACAGTATCATGTCTTACGGTATTCTGCTATGGGGACGGGCTGCAGACATAGAGTCTATTTTTATTCTGCAGAAAAGAGCTATCAGAGCCATATACAATCTTCGCAGGCGCGACTCTCTTAGGAAACTACTACTTAAAGATATAAACATCATGACGGTTCCTTGTCAATACATTTATGAAAATATTATGTATGTCAGGAAAAATACTCATCTTTTTACTAAAATAAGTGACAAGCACAATTTTAATACTAGAAATAAAGACAAGTTAGATCAACCTCGATTCAGATTGGCTAAAGTATCTAGTTCTTTTATGGGGTACTGTGTAAAATTTTATAATAAAATTCCACTTGAAATTCTCCAATTAAACGAGTCAAAATTTAAAACATGCATAAAACGCACGCTATGTAGGCAAGCATATTATAAATTGAAAGATTATCTACTGGATAAAAATGCTTGGCTAAATGCCGGTCCTGTTCCACAGTCACAGTCATTTTTAGCTACTAATTAGTTGTATTTTTTTTTTGTTTAATTATATATATTGGAAGAGATGCTGCTGGCCTTTTCCTATTCTGCCCCCGTTAGTAAAAAAGACGCATCTAACATTTTTCCAGTTTTGATTTGAGTTTCATATTATTATTAAACCAAGTTAAAGCTCATTATATTCGGCTTTATTTTCAAGTTTTAATATGTAACTATTTAAATTTACTCAAAAACAGCAAACAATTTCCCGTTTCATTCGTTAAAACATTTTTTTCTCCGTTTTTACTTTTTGTTAGATACGTCTTTTTAACTATCAGGGGCAGTATTGTTGTTTTCGGATTATTTTTAAAATTTTATTTGTTTATTTCATTAGAACTTATGATTTATTACCTGTTACATTTGGAAATAATAGCATTGTATAATGTAGAAGCACTTTTTTTCCAATTTTGTGAATGTGAAGTGCCATGGAGCATTTTTATTTGGTTACAACTTGTTTGACACTACGAGCATGGCAGTTGAGAGATTGTCATGCTCACTAAAATGTCTCGCTGAGGTAGCACGTGTTATTGGGTCATTTGGCTCCCTTCAAAATGGTTGAGCTGAGTGGGGCTGATGCACGCGTCATGCTCGTGAACGGGCGCCGTCAGTTGAGACTGGTTATCTCTTAGCTGCCAGTGACTTATTCAATTTCTATTTTTATTGTTACCATTATTATTTAATTTTTATTACTTATCTTCATTGTGTTCACATAATAGAAGCAAAAAAGAAATATGTAACGAAGATTAATGTAACTCAATAACATTTAAAAGAGTGTCCATGGAGTTTCTTGCACGTTCTTCTCCATAGAGACCTACTCTTTGGAACGTGCAATTTAGCTTCACTTGTTTGACTGACCGACATTTTGACAATTCAAAAGTGCCTGTAACTGGTCTATTTGAAATAAACGTTGCTGATTTCTGATTTCTGAATTATTACTTTTAATATATTTCGACTTCAACTACTATCATAATTTTTACTTATTTTTGTTAAAATGTTGGGTCAATTCTTTCAAAATCGCGATCCGTCAGATCGGAGGCCCCACCATGCCAGGGGCCCGTGGCATTTTGCCAGCCTTGACACCCTATAGTTACGCCACTGACACAAACCTGTATAAAGTCTGTCTAAAAAGTCAAACGACTTAGGAATTTTGTATAATATTTAATACTTTAAAAATACATATAATCAATACTTTTTAAAAGATTGGTAAACAATGTTCAAGATCTCTTGATCAACCTTTATTATTGAACCAGTGTTGACTGCATCAGATTTAATTTTGCCCTAATAATTACCCAAGTCGTTTTACTTGTTAGACTCGTCAGATTCTAGACGTATAATTTATGTATGTGTGAAACTAATTAGTTGCAGAGAGGTAGCTCGTGCGCGCTATCTCCTCTAAACATAGATTTTTACTGTTAAAAAAAAAACAAAATAAACAATGTTTTCTTACTTTTGGCAACTTTAAGTTGTACGTCATCTAAATGGTAAAATTGTCATCATTGTCATTGTCAAAATTTTTGTCAAGCAAGACTGGGTTGAGTGAATCAACAGCTGTTTTACATTTTTATACCATAGAATTAATAAAAACTGGGTTATAAACAGGTAGCTTCGCGTTCCTTATTCAGGTCATGGTAGATTTTATTAGAATTAGTCTTGTATTTGAACATGAAACAAAGGTAAGTGTAGCAAAAGATGAACCAGTTAGTCGTGTTACAATGTTGTTTACGTGTTACTGACAATGGTGTTTGTTTGTGAAGGGCTCGCCCAATGCACGGCGGAGATGAATTGGTGGCTTACGCCATGGGGAAGAAGGCTGATGACCTTGGTGACAACACTGAAATACAACTGCATAGATTAAAGCCACAAGAACATTTTATAGAAGCGCAAGTTCAGGAGGGTGACACATTACAAGCTATTGCGTTGCGATTTTATTGTTCTGTAAGTTTCGAAATTATTTATTTTCATTTGTTAATTAATAATAAATATGTTTTAAACTTAATTACCTTCATTAAGTTTGAAATGCGATATTGTACTTTGATGTTTCTAATTAGAGTGTAGCAGTAACTGTCTTTTATCATTTTTATCTTGTATCTAGCTAATAGGTACATTGTGTTTAATACTTACATATTACAGATATCAGAGCTGAAAAGGATCAACCATATACATAAAGATAATGAAATATTTGCAAGACGGACTATAAAGGTGCCTGTAACACCTTACTCCGTGCTGACTGAGCTAATACCAACGCAGCACCCAGAGCCTGTCCCTTCAACCTCAAACAATGCATCTCACACAGTCCTACAAGAATTATTAGATACTAATCAATACAATGGACTAATAAACCAAAATAGTGTTTCAATAAATGCACCTCCCAAGGAAGTGCAGTGTGCTATAGATTGTAACTCAGTTGTGATGAACAGCACACTAGCGCCATCTGTTGTCCCATACATGGACTCTGAGCAGAATGAACAAGCTACAGAAGACACTAAACTCTTGCCAAGTAACAAAGAGAAGATATCTGTTGAAGCAGTAGTGGTAAAGGAACTGACTTCTCATGGAGCTGATTTTGGACTGAAATGGTTTCATTTAGTGTGCTGTATGCTCATCTTAGGTGTTGTGATACCTCTTGTGTATGTTATGTTTTATTTAGACAAACATGAACATTCCGAAATTTCAGATCTTCCACCATTACACTCAAATCGATGACTGACTGATATAACACGATCTAATGGAAAAGCTTTAAGTTGTAATGGTATTCATTATAAATCAATTTTGTATATCACTGTAAAGGGATGCAATGTGATTCTTTTAATAAAATTTATCATTATAAGAACCAATTCAATGCTTACTTTTTATTTACACATCTGAAAAAAAAAAAAAAATTACGAATTCTATATACAAGCAAACATATTCTATTATGTTTGCATGTTATTTGGCATGCTTCGGGATCAGGCCACGGTCTTGAATGGGCGGCGTTCGCCTCCTGCGAATTAGTAATGTTAGCGAAGGAGATGGCCGCATGCGCTGAGACCCCAACCCTGACTTCCGGCCACCTGAGGGCCGACGCTGCGTTAAACGGGCGCGGGAGCCCGCGCGTTCGTTCCATACAAAAGTGCTTCGTCGCGGTGAGCCGCACGGGCACTAGTAGGGAGCCGCGTCCCGCGCCCCTTTTTACTACTTAATAATACATTAAAGTTAAAGTTGAAATTGCAACACTGCGCAGGTAATAATCCGGTTTACGGTGGCCGTCGCACATGAAACACGCACGCGGCATGGGCCCACTTAACGCAGCGTTGGTCCTTACTTCCTTAGGCGTGAGCTTGCGACGACGAACAATGGGTAGCTCGCTCGCTGTCCAGACCGAGCAAAATGCTATTTAGCATATTTCTTTATTTCGAAAGTCATGAAACGAGTTTTCCTTCAGTTTCCTTTTTCGTTGCAAAACCACGGTAATTCTTTCGAACATTCCCGCAGCCCTAGCGTGCCCCATCCATTTTGGTGACAACTCTTTGAGGCACGCGTGGAAATATGGGCCGTCGATTCGGACTTGGTCCATTACCCATTGCTCACCGTCCGCAAGCTTGCATCTAGGGTGGCCGGGAATTGCCCTGCAATTTCCGTCGCCCGGGGCATCTATTTGACATGTAACATTTAGAAAGCATTGATGTGTATTACGTACATACGAAAAGTGCCTTTAATGCTGTAATATTGGTTCATCATCATTATTTCAGCCGAAAGACGTCTGCTGTTGGATATAGGCCTTCCCCAAATGTCGCCACAATAAACGGTCCAGTTTGTCTCGCATCGAATTCCCACGACCCTCACTAAGTTATCGGTCCACCTTGAAGCACGTTGGTCGCCACTCCAGAACCTTTCGGTCCCATCGACTATCCGTTCTGCGGGTTATGTGCCCTGCCCACTGCTACTTAACTTTGGCGATTCTTCTAGCTATGCCGGCAACCTCGGTCCTCGGCTCTCCTGTGTATTATTGGTTGGCCAGTATCATTACTTTGCTTTATCGGTAGTCGCTTAGTTTGTCAAATTGTGACAAGATGACCAGCGATTCGTCGTTTTTTTTTTTTTAATAATAATAATAATAACCCCAACGCCGTATCTCTACGTTGACGTCGTAGTGGGGCTTGCGTGCTCCAATATACCCTAGGTTTGTGTCGGTAGCCGTTGCTTTGCCATCACATGCCTAGGGTGAGGGGCCAGACTAAGAGAGATAAAATCCGCAGGGCAGTTTTGCGGCGAACTGTTGGGCATTAGCGACCCCACGGACCCGATCTCCCGGGAGAATTCTTGTTCTTCATATCCGGCTTGCCTTTGTTGGCCGGCCGTAGTGAATACTGACGAGGAACAGAGCTCCCACCTGTCTCTTGCCTTTATTGGCTGGTTTGAGTGGAGATTTGCAAGAGCAAACGTGCTCGGGAGAAGGATGTATAATCCAGTAAGGTGCTGGTAGGGATCTTGACCGTACTTTCGGGATTGTCCTGATAGCCGTGGTACACCTCTCCACTCCTCAAGTACATCACGATATGTTGCCCTCTTGTTGTTACGTCACTTCGTGCTAGCGACCGTTTTGGGGGCCCATTTGTTGAGTGTGCAAGTCACCCCCTGCCTTTTTATTGATGGATTTTAATAACATTGTTCAGGCAGGGGCCATAGTCTTAAAATATTTCCAGGTTACCAGTCCACTTAAGACTAAAAACCATAGCCTTATATTATTTTCCACATGTTGCAATGGTTTCCCTTCAACCGGGGGTTGTCCTTGGATGCACTAGCATAGCGCATACAGGGATAATCACCGGTTGGTACCACGCACCATTAGCGTCTAAAAGGGCCTCTGCGAGTTGGTTTCGGCTCCTCGTACGCCTTCCAAAGGTCCAGGACCTCAGGGTCCTGAGATAAATAAATAAATATAAAAATATAATAATAATAATTTATTTGCCAGAATGTAGGTATACAAAGTAGTATGATCATAACGTTAGAACCCTTCAGGGTAGATGCTTCGAGCTTTGCGTCGACCTAATTTGTTAACCTTCTAAGTCCATTTTGACATAGTTTACAGGACAAACAAAAAACTGAATAACATCTATATTAATTTAATAATCAAAATTCTGAAGATCCCGTTGTTTTCTATAATTTTTCTTGATATTTTAACAATAATTATAAAACTGAGGAAAAACAATAATTTAGCAGTTTTTGGAGGTAAAGTTTCGGACTTAGCAGTTTTTGACTTAAAAGTAAAATGTATGTATAGATTAATTAATTATGCAGTGGAACGAATTTCACAAGTAATCAAAATATTTATTATTAAGAAAAAGTTTAGACTTTTACTGACTAAAACCACACCTGTGTCCTTCAGTAGTCCTTTGTGTTCTAGGACTTTGGGTTTCCATTTCAGAAATTCCCCACGGTCCTAGCTAGTGGGCATTGGACCTACTAGGCCCCTACGGTTTGCTGACATCTCTTTGAGGTGCGTGTAGATCACTACGCACTGTCGACGACTTGGGCTCGGTCCGGTTGATTACCGGACGGCCGGATGGCGAGCTACCCATTGCTTGGCGTCCACAAGCCCGCTTCTACGGTAGCTGGTAGTCTGGGTCAGAATCTCGGCGGCTGGGGCGTGACGTTCGTTCCCTCACGCGTGTGGCCTCCTTCGCTAGCATATTAATGCTTCCCAGAAGTAGGCGACCGACTGCCATTCGTCCTTGCTCCAGACCATAGCCTGAACCGGGGCCTGGTGGAAGTGGTCGCTGCAGCCGATCGCCTTCTCGAGGACACGTCGGTGCTCCGCCCATTCGGACCACGCCTCCAATAGTGACACCAGGGCTTTCCTTGCGCCTGAATCCGATGCAGGAACCTCCCAAACTTGCCATGTCCGAGGACGTCGTGTTGCCGCTCCAATCACTCCGGACTTACTGCCGTTTTTATGGCGTGCGTTGCGACAGTCGTTGTCGCCATTTCACCATGAGATCTCGCCGGAACTCTGTCCGCCATGCTACAACTTGTCGTAGAAGCGGAGTTGCGCCCCGGCGTTGCTTCTCCATGCGCGAATCGTGCAAGCGTGCAAGGACTGTTGCCTCCAGATCCCACGGTGGCAGGTCAGCAAGGAGCCACGCCGCTTCGCGGGACATGAGCGCTATTGCCGTATCATCCGAATGGCCATGACCTTCTGGAAAGCGTTTAGCATGGCCGCCAGTCGCTTTTGCAGTGACAGCGCTCACACTGGCGCCCCGTAAAGGGCCATGGACTGAACGATAGAGCCTCCGCGAGGAGGCGTCTGGACCCCAAGTTTGAGCAGAGCCGCTTGAGGGCAGCCGCAGTCCGTTCCAGTTTAGGATTCAGACGTCGAAAGTGCTCCACAAAGTTCCACCAGTTATCGAGGACGAGTCCCAAGTTCTTTATTATCGACCCGACTCCGATGCGAACTTCTCCTACCGTTATTTGGCAATCCGGTGGTGGCGCGTTCCGACTTTCCGAAGGCCATGAAAACACGTGGGTTTCGAAACTTCGGACTTGTGCCGTGCCACCTCGAGTTTCAACTGCGGGATTCTCTCCACGACTGTCGCAACCCCATGTGTTCGACCGTCGCTTGGTACGACTCTCCGCCAGGATCAGCGTGTCGTCTGCGAAACAGACCACGCTGACGCCGTTAGGGAGGTCGCCGCGAAGCACGTAGTTGTACCCGATATTCCATAAGGGGGGTCCAAAATATTTAAAGACTCTTTTCATAAATAAACTGTAATAATTTGTTTGTCTGTAATAATTGTGTTGCAAACGGCACAGGTGTGGGAACGTTGTCAGTACAAAACTGAGGCCCCAACAGGACTTAGCAGGTTTGCGTTGTAAAGATCGACTGGTGGTCAGAAGGCAGCTTTTCGGCATGGCCATTTATCACCATTTTTAGCTGATACCGCTGTTATTCCTTTACAGTACTGTAGATATTAAATTGAACTTTTTGACTGGCATAAAAAGTAATTTTTGGCAAAAATGGACTTAGCAGGTTAACAAATTAGACCGATGTTTGGTATTTAAGCTTCCTTAAAAAGACAAACCTTGTGCAGGTGTCGCAGGTCATCGTATCACATCCAAACATGCCACTGGTCAGTGAAGGCTAGTCGCAGGAAGAATGTGAGGCGTTTCCGCAGTGGCTTCAGAGATGGCAAACCCACACCCAGGAAAGCTGTAACCTTTTTGGAAATTTAGTACTTTGTCAACTTAGGAGCACATCATAGACCAGTCAGTATTTATTGATATTGATAGGTCTTTTAATTTCTTTTTGCCTTTGACTATTTTCCGTCCTATTTGCAGCCTTGATGATCTAAAAGATATTTTAGTAATAATATATTTTAGTTGATTTAAAGTCACCCTGTGACCCTGCGTACAATTGTATTGGAGTCCTTTGGGTTTGGCATTCATCGGATTCCCGTGACTCTTACCTTACCGTTGGTCCACGTTATCTACATCCACGGAAGGTCTCCCACCTTCAAACGCTTCGCCTTCCGGTACGCGGTCGCCACTTCAAAGTCTTTCGGCCCCGTCGACCATCATTCTTTTCTTAAGTTTGATAATAATTTCTCAGGCTGTCGACAACCTTGGTTCTCTTGCCGATATTTTCATTTCTGATTTGATTATGTATGCAAGGAAACTCTGGTCTTTTAATGCTCTTTGGGTTAGGTACTTCAAGGTGACCAGACCCATTTAGTTTCTATAAATAGTTACGTTTCGTATTTGATAATATTTGTACGCCTAATGGCATAATTACCTATATAGAAGCTATGTGATGCAACATCTCTCACACAATCTATCTTTTCTTATGTTTCAAATAAACATTCTATTGTAACTTATTGTTACTGTTGCGTTTTTGTATAATTGTATCAGTTATTTATTGCAAAATCAGTTGCAGATTATTGCTAGACCAGTTTCATATTTAGCACTGCTGGATAAGTTGCATTGTTATTGCAAGATCGATAACGATAAATTGCACATTTAGTCTTCGATCATTATGTTAATAACAGTAGTTTATGTGACTAGGGGATAAAGCACGGGCGGTATGTTGAATTCCGAAGGAAACGAAGGTTGCTGGTTTGAATTTGGAACATCAAAAATCGTCAATATTGTGAATTAAAATGTAGTCTGTCTAATAAGTTAAACGACTTGGGTAATTATCAGGATTTAATGAAAACTGATGTAGTCAGTACGGGTTCAATAATCAAGGTTAATTAAGAGATAGAGATCATTGTTTACTAACAGAAGAACCTTATGAAAAGTACCGAATATAAGTATTTTTTAAACGATTAAATATTATACAAAATTCCCAAGTCGGTTGACAAGTATTTCAATGTTTTTGGACTTACCGGTGGAAAGAAATCCCTCCTCGTGCTACACTACACACCTGGCTTCTTTTCCGACACGTTATAATAGCGCAAGACGGCATAATTTAATATTTTTGCGGAGCTTACGTACGCTGTCAAAACAAGAGCGTGATTGCTGGCCGGTAAAGTAAACTTCGGTTGATATTGAGCATTTGCTCATGACCACGGCGCGCGTGCCCCGCCCACAAGGCCCTTCTAACCTTCTTTTATCTGTTCTGTGAGACAGACTATACATACGTGCATGCATCGAAAAAGTTGACTTCCTCGCAATGCTCGGGAGTTAATTAAATAGATCCCTCACTGATGTTCGGGATTAAAATCAGCTACCTTCGTTTCGTTCGGAATTTAACATGCCGCCTGCGACTTAAAGACACTGCTTTAATCTTACGATATTGGCATTTGTAATGTAATCCTCTCTTCTCCAATGTTCGATAAAGCCAAACAATTGTTTGAATAAAAAAAAAATCTTCTAGTCACATAATCTACCATTATAAATGTACTGTCACTGACTGATTAGTATTATCGTTTATTTTATTTGAGGACAGCAGCAGATGAGATGAACTTATTGCTTTTTATCAGACATAATAAAACAAGGGAGCGTAGGTACCGGGTGTAAAATGGGGTGAATAGAAACAAAACGTCTAAGGGTACACAGCGTACATTGGTTAAACTGAGGTAAGGGTATTTTCGCGATATTTGAATATTTTTTGCATCATTTAACTAGGTATATAGATTTATAAAAAAAAATATTATTCTAAAAAGTTGATGCTTTGTTAGAGGTCGATAATATGGTATCATAGTGAAAAACCAAACCAAAGTTTTATTATTCACCCCGTTTTAAGGTAATAAAAAAAATATTTCACAAAATAAACTATTTATTTTCCATTTCTATTTGCTATCACTTAAAAATACATCGATGTAACAAATAAATCAGTAAATCCATTGACACAATCTTAGTTAAAACTCTTTTAACAATATTATTATTAATAATGATAAATGCATTCTTAAATAGCTAAAACCCGACCAGAGAAATAATATTTTTATATTACACTCTTATTGCAACCGTATAGGATATTGCAAACTTAGAATTTTAGACAAAATATAGCCTATTATTAAAATAATACAAGTTGATATTTAACAAGACGAAGTACATTAAAATACCATTAGTGCGACTAATTCGTGGTGATGTATTTATTTTCCTGGTAAGGCTTAGTCATTATGTACAGATATATGATAATAAAGTGAGCCTCGTACAATGTATACTGTATAAAATTAATGACGTGATCTGAGGTGACTAAAGTAAAGCTTTGAATAATTGTAACAATGCACTTTAAGATTGCGGTTGCAATCAGAAGTTTCCACGCCCTCCGAGATTCGGGTTACTCTCGTGCACACTGTGGAAATAAAGGACGCATTAGTAATGAATGTACAACGCAAAGATAGCTAGTGAACGCCAACTTTTAAGACGGTCATTGCCATCACAAAAGTAAGGCTCAAAACTGACAAAAAATAGCGTAAAAATCAACTCTTTAGGCGATTTCGATCAGTTATTTTATAGATCCCTGCTAGTCGGAAATGGGTAGATATAGTTTTAGTTGCAGCAATTTATGTTAACTTGGTTTTTGATTTTCAGTATTTGAAAACGAGGTTGAAATTAAAATAATGAATCGTTAATATGCTATATAGCTAAGGATGTAGAAGTGAGGTACACAAACACAGTACAATTCAAAAGCACACAAGGAAATAGACATTGTTAGTATTACAGAGAACAGCAACACAGAAGATTATCTTGATCCGAAGAGTGGGCCAGCACTTTGCAGGGAGATTAGTGATTTCTTGTTATCCAAATCAAAACAACAAAATCACTAGTCTTCCATACAACGCGCAGCCGGTGGCTGAAGCCCGTTAGTCGATGAACACCTAAAAATGTTAATTACCAAAGGAGTTAGTCACAAAAAAGGGGTTAAAATGGATTAGAACATAATATTATGGTTGTAATGAGTGATTGTGTCTAAATTACACTAGAATTAGATTTAAACAGCGAGAATAATACAAGAATGGTAGGTACATGTTGTGTGAACACTCTGGAAATCTCTACGCTCCCTCTACTAACAAGTGTGTGCACATTACCTTAGCATCACAACATCGACGTCACACAGTCATATCCGTTCAACAAACTCTACTTAATCTTAGTTTGGTTTGGTGCCAACTCAGGGAACTCTTCAAACATTCTATCGTCAAAATAATATTGTGTTAGTGATTATATTGAATTATTGTTACAATTGATCTCAGGTAAGTCCTCAACCAAATACAATGTTAACAGCACAAATTAATCAGTTTGACTCGCAATATTAGCAATGGTACAGTATGGTAGTTATTGAAATTAATGTTGTCATGCTTTTCAATTGCTTTGGTATGAAACATTACATAAAAATGATGTTGAGAAAACATGATGAAAGTGGGTATCAGTAAAATTAGTTTGTATTCATCTTGTAAACTCTCATCTGTAGGTCAGTTCAGTTGGTTGTGTTCACAGACATGGACACAGACATCTTAGTACTGTTCTAACTGACCTCTGTTGCAGGAGATACTGCGCCATCTGTATGCGCTGCGGGGTGCCGGTGATCGTGATGATGCGGTCGGTGGAGCCGGGCAGCGGCTCGGCGATCTCGATGCCCGCGCCGCTCTCCGCGCGGATCCTACGTATGCGGGATCCGGCCTTGCCTATTATCGCGCCGGCCAACTGGAACGGAAATAGTATATAGTGTCATATTTGATGTACCGACCTAATTTAGAAATACTAGATAAATTGTGCATGAATCGAGATGTTAAATGTAAAGTTGAAAATTATGAAGGATACTGACGTCTTTTGGAATGGTGACTTGCGTGGTGGTGTCCTGCTGGTTTCCGCCGTTGTTGCTGAAGTTTCCACCTCCGCCGCCTTCCACGCGGCCGCCACCACCTCCACCACCGCCGAAGTTTCCTCCTCCGAAGCTACTGCCACCGCCACCACCACCACCGCCGCCGCCGCCGCCGCCACCGCCACCTCCGAAGGCACCACGCGGAGGGCCGCTGAAGCTAGCTCGAGGTCCGGGACCACCGAAGTCATTGAACGCGGCTCTTGGGCCACCAGGCGGGCCGCTACGGCCTAAGGGTGGTCCCCGAGGCGCGGGTCCCCGACCGGCTGGGCCCATAGGCGGCATGCCTCGCGGGGGCCCGCGGGGCGGTCCTCGAGGCCCACCACGGGGTCCAGCGCCGCCGCCGGCGCCTCCTCCCTGTCCGCTACCAAATCCTCCGTATTCATCGGCGTAGAAGTCATCGTAATTGTGTGGATCGTAATTTTGCACCGCGCCTTTGACGGGAACCTGTAATTTTACAAGCCGAAGCCGAAATGACGAATGTAAATAAAGTTTAAATAGGACTCGGCTAACGGTAAAAGTTACGAAAATTGATGACTATGTCCGAAATTTAGGTGTTTTGGCGTATAGTAATTATATTCACCTGTCTTATAAGGTCGAGCACCTCCTTGACGCCGGCGGCGACGGCTTCGGCTTTGCCCACCAGCTGCACGACGCGCTCCGTGCTCTGCGGCGCGGGGTTCGAGAATATCTTCAGGCGAGCGCCCGTTTTCTGTAAGAGACCAACACTTTTCTAAGCGAAATATTTATTTAGACACGGCTTCATTTGCTAAGGGTAACAGGGACAGTCCTATAGTTGATGTTTATTACTTAATTGAAGACACTTATACAAGTAAACATAATTTATATTTGTTTTGCTGCAGTACACTAATGTCGACCACAAGATATTTAAAAAAATAATTATGTCATGTTAGCATCCAGAAAACTTACCTAGTACCTAAGGTAAACCGAAACTTCAATCTCTGTAGCAAGTTAGTACGAGTCTTCAAACTAATTTAAACAAAAGCCATTTATTTAACAATTAATGGCAACCCAAATCTGAACTGTCTAAATCCAACGCCCTAATTCGAAAACAAATTACATAACACACATCTTTAGTTGGTTGTTTACGGCAATCTGTCGCGACACAGTCGGGGTGCTATAGAGTGGCATGAGAAATCGATGTGTGATCAATTACCAATATTAGATAACGTCAGCGTACGTGCGGTGTGTGGTGTCGATGACGTTTGACAGCGCGCAGGGCGCATGCGCGGCAGCATCGACCGGCGCACGTGGCCGCCCCGGCACGCACAAACAACCGCTGGAACCCGCCCTCCGCACATGCGAGCCACGCACCGCAACGCACCGCCTACAGCAACCCATTGCTCAATACTGAGGCTAAAAGATTCAACTCGACTCACTTCACACTTCTTCAGCTACCGACCACAACACTGTTCCTCAAACTAAACTATTCAACGAACTCAACTATTTATTTTTAATATAACAATCAAATTAAAAATAATTTAGAACACACCGCACGAAATATAAAGCCGACCGTACAATGTTACGCGGCGTATGGAGCGAGCGGAACAACCATCCCTCGAGGGTGGTCGGACGCGGAATGAGCGGGCGACCGGCGGCGCGTGCAACACCTGCCCGACTCCCCTCCTTGCACTTGTGGGGCTCCAAGGAAAGCTCGTACGCGACACGCCTACCACATGCCACTGACTACTGAACAGACAGAACTCCCATTCCAAACAACTAGGATGAACCCACTTAGGCAGACAGAACCACTTTGAAATTGGAAGCGTATACAACTAGAATTTATCAAATTCTGACGAAACCTACTTTCAATTCGTTAGACGTCTATCTGCTTATTCATTGTAGTGTCTAGAAAGGATCTTCTGCACACAATGTCTAGTGGTAAGCGCTCGTATTCAGTATCCATCACAAAAGTAAAGCGCTTCTTATCCTCGTCACGAACGCGAGTCCGAGACGTCACTCACTGTGAAAAGGATCCGTTGGCGAAACGTCCGCGACATAATTTATCAGCACACTCTACTCTGAGCTTATATCCGCAAGAAAACTAGGAAGCTGAAGTATAGTCACCAAAACTGGTTCGTGACTCGACTTTCAAACTTTTGCTGGAGCGGTAACAAAATAAAGTTGACTATAAATCATAAACATGCCTGACTAATATAACAACATACTGTACTTTGCACCTACAATCAATCATAAACTTCGCTCGGCTAACCATAAAAGCTGCTGCAAATATTTGAACACAATTTGTCTTGATCAAAAGTGAAGCCGTCTTTGCACGAAGCCAAAACCGCTACCCGATAGGGTGGTTTACTTCGTTCTAAACCTTTATCTAAGTATGTATATTGATGCAATTTGGAAGAACAGTTCAGTAGCACATTGCATTAGTTAGGATTTTAAAACGGAGAAGATTGTCTTAACATAGCTAAACTAGGTTACTTTTAGTAACTAATTAATAGCGGAATAATAATAACTATTCACAGGATGTTTCAGTACACAACCTAAAATGTGTTGCTGGCAGCATATTTCCCTCGGGAACCTGCCGCTAATCAGCTAGTGAGCAAGGCGTAATATTTCCACACATGCCGCGGTAACATTATTCAGATCAACGCTAGTACTTTCTGAAATACTAAACAATGTAGAATTATAGAGAGGAATTCCGAAAATGTTGACACAGTTAACTTCGAAATTAGAATACGGATCAACAACCCTCCATCGATCTCTTGTAGTATTGATCCGTGCGCTCAACATTACCTGTTGCTTATATTTCGGGGTTGAGCTTTTCTAGAGGCAGGACAACTTTCAAAATCGCCAAAAGGGGGGGGGGGGGGCATATTAATTTAAACAAAAAGTAGTGGAACTGGTCGATGCTATTCAAAGTAAAGAAGCCGTATTTGTTGAACCGGTGCGGTTCGATCGGAAACGGAAGCGGCTAGCTCGCGTGCTGCCGTGGCCCGTAATTGTCGGGGACAGGGACAGCCACCGCCCGGTGTCACCGCGCCTAATTACACCGACGACATATGCGCGCCGCGCGCTATCTGTTATTTGTCTAAACGAAAATAATATTCCAATTGTATACCTTTATAGGTACTGGTTTCATTCCAATTTCAACGTTCAATTACCATATTTAAATAATTGTGGTACTGCCATGAGAACGGTAACGCATATCCGCTGTAACATTTTTTGTGGTGTACCTACGTCGAGGAAGAGGAGGAGGTGTACAAAAAGTTGGTGCGTCACGTGCGCGTGGCTCCGGTAACCCGACGCCGGCGCCGCGCGCTTCCTACGGATGAAGCCCTACATGTGATATTACCCCGCGGTTGTTTCACAACTCTACCCAGGACCGCCATTTCAACACAAACAGCACGGGCCTTAACAAAACGTTTTGTTACTTACAAGTTTTAATGAAGCCTAACGTTTGAATGCTTACGCAACCTGAGTAAGGCAGGACTTGCGCTAATAAGGCTGTCTCAACTTTATTTATAATAGAAGAACTCAATGGGCGATGTTGGAAATAAATCCGTCGTCATTGCCATAAATGCAACGCATTGTACAAACTTTACCTGCACGATTCAAAGATAGGAGCGGCGGATGCGGTACCATATGTTCGAAATTTCTATTTATGTAAGAAAGGAGGCCTTCGAGGGGCGAGGAGCATTGTGCAAGTAGGTAGGCTGGGTGAAGCCCAGGTGCGCGCGAGCTTTTTGTGAGGTCTTCCGGCGGCTGCGCGCGCACCTGCCGCCCGCGCCGCCAGCTGCCGCCCGCGCACGCGCCCTGGCCGCGCGAGCCCGCTCCGACTACTACACACTTCAACAATTGCTACCCTGGCCTAGTACGTCCATAAGTGAAGGTCGGTAACCTCTTATTAATTACACCTCCAGAACATGTCGATTCACTTGCGTTCTGAATAGCGCCAATAATAATAGCTTTTGCACGAAAACACAATGTTACCTTTGTCAGAAAGACATCCCCATACAATGTATTTTTTATTTCGACAGTATTTCCATGGGGATATTGTATTTGTTATAAAGAATTCTGTGTCTTGTTAAATTGAGGCTGAAACTTAAATGGAACAAAGAAGTTGCGAGAACAGCTGATCGAAATAAAAAAAAAACGCAAAGAAAAGGGAGTAAAATGCGGCTCAGGTAGATCACGATCGAGTTTATAAATTGCTTTCGGAGAAGAATTACATTGATGCATTCAAATTCATTGTTCGCGACGAATAGACAAACTCGTTCATAGACGACACCCTGAGGCATCGCGCCGCGCTACTAGCCACGTCTAAAGCTTCAGCCCTCGTTACTCAAATCTCCAGACAAACATCAGCTAACTAGCTCGAGTTATGAAATGCAACACCGCTAATAGCTAGATTGCGAAGTTGCCGGGAGCCGCCCGGCCCGCGTCGGACAACGCCGGCGCCGGCACGTACACGTTTTATAACTTTCAGCGAAGTTGCTCGAGTGGTAATTGATCCACCGCGATGCACTCCACAGTTATGCAGACGCTTTGCCGTGTTTGTTCGACTTGACGACAAATTACGACGTCTACTGTCCTAGCTTTTGTGGAGTGCGTCGTTTTAAGTTACTTAACTATCTCCGACGTCGTTTGCGTTTCAATCTAAAAGGATGGTGCGAACAAAGGAGTCGTCGTTTTCTGTTACATTATTAAGTGGATCTAAAAATGACTTTGTCGATGAGGAGATAAAGGCTCGGGATTCGGGTCGGCAGCTGCATTCACATCTGCCCTGAAGCCCGTGCACCGGCACCACGTGGCCAGAATGCCATTGCTGTCTACACGATAAAAAATCCTAAGTAGGTATAACTGCACCTTCGGCAGATGACAGCTAACAAGTCGTTAAAGCTGGCCGCATCGGCTCACCTCAATTATTGAGCGAAATAACGGGATGCATTAATCTATGATTAGATATGAAGATGACAGTAATAGACATGAGCGGTAATACAATCATAGACCATATTACACGTGATGTCAAAGTTTATCAACATTAGTACAACAGGAATGATAATATCAAGCCTCTGACATTGGGTTCGCTGGAATATAAACAAGTCTGGTTCAACTTGGGCGAGATCAATTCCGGTGATTGTTTCAGGGCGACTTATTGACTCTCGAAGTCTCGACCACGCCGTTGTTGTGGCAGATTGATGAAAGACTCAGGACGTTCGAAATAAACCGTATTTTTCGCGACAAACATGGGAAATGCTGTGGAACTAAAATTATAATTCGTAAGGGCGTTTGTATTACACAGAATTTTACGATTCGATTAAGTATTTTTTAGTTAATTATGTATTTACTTACCTCTCGCAATTCTTTAATTTTGGCCCCAGCCTTGCCGATGACGCAGCCGGCGCGGCTCTGGTGGATCAGTAGGCGGACGTCCAAATCTTCGTTGCTGCTCTTCGGACCTCCCTAATGAATAATTTTAGTTTTTCATTTCAATACAAAGTCACAAAAGTCACAAAGTACATACGAACCTACTATGTTCGTATGTTATCAGAATTTAGAAATGATTTATGGGTTAATGAGTGGGCAAAACTATTGTTTGATCATAACACACAAAGGCAAAGATGAATAGAACGTGAAAATGCGATGGTGACAATGAAAAATTTCAAATTACGCGTTACTACGAAAATAAAGTTATTCCAACTTAGTATCGCCTTCAGAAAATCACGCAATAATACTTACATCAGCCAGACATGGCAGGATTTCTTTTACGATTTCCAAAATCGTGTCGACATCCGGCGCTGTTATCGATAGTACCCTGGAAAACAAACATCATTAACGCAAACTATTTTCGCAGTTCCGAGAAATAAAATCACAGCACAATATTGAACAACGGTACAGACGTATCAACGGTCAGGGAGGTCTGGACTCATTAGTAAACTGAAGCATGATGGCGATGAAACTTGATGTCTGTACGTGTCGTACTCAGTAAGTAATGTCTTCCAGCGTGGACAGAAGTAAGTCGAGTGACAGGATTTAGTCCTAAGGGAACAGACTTATAGCAGCTAATGAGCGAGATGCGAGGACACCGAGGTCGTGAAAATAAGATCAGAAGGCGTCCAGTGCGACACAGTGCAATCCTGCGGAGGTGATGAGGACGGGAGCTCGAGATCGGAGTTAAGCGCCTAACGCCGGGAGCTAATGATGTTTTACAAGATTCCAACTCCTGACTGTTGACGAGCAGAGTGCAAGAGCTCCACTCGGGCTGTATTAAGATTTGAGAGTAGATGTTGGCGATATAGTTTACCGTTCGGGGCCGGGGCAATCTGGGACTGTTATAGAGGCTTTGTACTGCGTGGCGGGGCGGCGGGTGCGGGGCAGCGGCGTCCGGCGGGGCGGGACCGGCAACCAAGACAGCTGTAGCGGCGCGCCGGGCGCCTACACTCGCTCACGCCAGGCGCGCCGAGACCAACTTCAACTCTGACTACCATCACGTCACAGAGTTGAAATTGGCCAAGGGCGTCGGTACGGGTGTAGGCGCGCGGCGCGTCGCGCTACTAGCCACAGAGGCGTCTCGGGGGCGCTAATGACCTGCAACTGGCTGCCGGGGGGTTATTCTGTCTATAAGTCTACGGACTCGCCGCTGTCGCAAGACTCGATGCCGAGATGAACCATCGAATCTTACAGTCTTCTTCGTTCATTATAGTTCTCTTTGATATCTACAAGACAGACTAGAATAGCGTAGATTAAAGCATAGAAGATACGGATCTGATAGGTTTTTGCATTACCCATTGCCTCTATTGAGCAGTACAGTTTTTAGAGTTTATAAGATTGGTGGACGTACCTGTGGCGAAAAAATGGTTAAAAGTTAAATATATAAACTAAAAACATTCAGATAGGCATACAATGAAAAACCAAAAATATAAATACGAATAACTTGCTGTATAATAAAATGAACTTTATATTTAGATTGATCTAAGCAACTTGAATGAATACCTTGTAAATACCTGCTATTGCTTGAAAGCTTACGAAAATACATTAATACTCAAAGAAGAACTAGATTAGAGTAGGTACCTATAAAGTAATACTTAATGTTTCAAGCTTATTATTGAACGAGTCTACTCGTAACGATCCACTACTTACTTCACGTGTAGCTGCGGACGTTACTGTAAATACTGACCTGGTTTCTGAGCTTGGAAATATTTGCGCCGCCCTTCCCGATGATCGAGCCGGCAACCTGATGACAACGTATTCATAATGGAAAAGGTCCTACAAATCATATCGAATTGAAATTTTCATATAATTTTCTAAGGAGTCTTTCCAGTACTTGTACATTAGGGAAGTTTGTGTTAACCTCGATATTTTATTAACTTACAGAAGAACCAAAAACACATTATTCAAGGAAAATTCCAAGTAAGTACATCAATTTGCTGACCACTTTTACTCTTCTAAAATTTATTTTACGCATCAAAATGCTAAGCAATAGTTTCCATTCATAAACGAAATCCTGAAACAGCTACAAGTGGAAATAGCAGCTATTACAAGCGGCCCTAATATGCTAATATATGTTCAGCAAGCGCGACATAAACACGAGCCGTGCGAACTGCAACCTCACAAGGCTTGAATTGATTTTATGCAATTTTAATGACATGGCCGCGTGAGGGTTGGCTAAAGGCTAACCAACTGTTAACTTTACACGAAATCCTGTTTTAAACTTGTGTATATTGGTGAGATGTAATTCAATTTTGTTAAACTGGGTATTTTTTCAGCAACATGATTAGGATTGAAACAGACCTTTGTGAGCCTAAATTGATCCAGCCCAGCAACCTAATTTTTAACTAACCTATGTATGTAGCAACAATTTTTTTTTCATTTTGACAATACAAAAAAATTACGTTTTGATAAATTCTTTTGCCCCAAAACAAATTAATCAGTGTATAGGTACCTAATATATATGTCGTAGTTGTCGTTTTAAACGTAATAGTTTGATGATATATGACTAATATGACAATCCTGGTTTGGCTTGCTTTCTTTAGTCAAAGTCGAAGTATTTATTATTGTGCTTTTTGGTGATATAGCAGTTCTTACAGTTAATTTATGGTAACTCAAAAAGCTGCTTGGGCATACACTATTAAACAATATGAAAATTTAAAATAGACATGTCAAGATTTGAATTATTTAAAATAAATTAGACCTTTTATTATCATAGATATACAGGGTGTCTCTGACATCGACGCACAAACGAATACCATGGACCCGTTATATGATTCTGGACCCCCCAGTGGTGGAATATTTCGTCGGTTTTCTGTTATAATTTTTTACGTTTTTTTTTTAAATTTAAACTGTATAAAATCTCTACTTTAACATCTGATCGCTACTTTAACATCTCGTGAAAAAAATGAATGAATTACGTTTGAAACGATTTTATCTACCCTGATAACTTCTTAATTAATTAATTTTAAAACAAAATTTTTTTTTTTACTAAAAATCATCGGTGTTGGTTAGAATAACGATTTTACAAAGTTTAAATTAAAAAAAAGAACAGATTGTTTTTTCAAAAATTAGGAAAAAGCCGACAAAAAATTCCACCACTGGGGGGTCCAGAATCATGTACTGGATCCGTGGTATTCGTTTGTGCGTCGATGTCAGAGACACCCCGTTAATCCTACATCAACGATATGGCCAAACGAGGATTGATATCATCAAACGTTAACGTTTAAACGATGGCCAGTTTTAGTGGGCCATATCATGAAGTGATCAATTCTAAGACCTGGCCACGACCTTTATAATGTATAACGATATAAACAGCAGTACATCACGATGTACGATGTGCTAATCTTTGCTGTACTTTCTTTATTAGTTTACAGCAAGAGAAGCCAACTGGTCGATCGCGATCGACCAATCGATTTCGGAAGTCCATCCAATCGGTCTTGAAACCAGAAGCTTATTTACTGTTAGGCTAAGAGGACTATTCGGCTCGCTTCGCTAGTTCTTTCATCTTTGATTACCAGATTTTTCAACGTAATTCTTCAAAGTTTGTTTATCTTTCCTATTTTGAAAGCTTATCATTTTGAACCTCTTCGAGCATTCTGCTGAAATTTTGTAATTGGTAGATTCCTTATGTCTACTTAGTAAAAACCTACTGCTGAACAAAATCCACCCCAAATTCTTTCAGGCACCTATCCTGTAAGTCAGTCATTTCTTCCAGCTAAAATAATGGAACCAATAAACATACCTTGCTCGGAATCAGAAAGGTAACTTCGTCATCCGTTTGCCGCGAACGCTTCTGCACGGGCCCCCCCTCTTCTCCGTATGCGTCTCGCTTCATGTTACCTGTACAACAAAACAATTCCAAGTTAGTTTTTTTTTCCAAGTTTTTTAATTATTTTTTTTCTAAAGAATCTTAAATTCCGTCTTTTAAATTCAATTACCCAACTACGCATTATGCAACTAATTAAGTACCTAATGTAGAGTAGCGGGTGTATCAACGTTGGGTTATCAGCTGTGTAAACTGTGGTGCTCAAGAATTGCTGTTTTGTCTCCAGCCTTCCGTTTAAACGTTCTTTGAATTTGATGAAATGCTACTTCGTTTACATTGCGAGAATTTTCCACGTGTTTATTTCTGCATGCTAATTGAATAACGAATCTTTTATGAGGGATCGTATCGATTTTTAAGTGCATACTGATTAATCTTCGAGTTTTAATGGCTAATATTATGAAACGAAACGATTTCAATAAATTAAGTAGGAACTTATTTATGAAACAGTCCTAACTGTAATTTGTAGGTAGGTTAATCATTTCTCGACAACCCATGCATATTTTTTAAGTATATGTACTTGTATTCATAGGTGTAATAAGGTTCCGAAATAACTACGTGACTTGACGAAGCGAGCCTACGGCCTAGGTACATGCTTTCGGTACCATGCCAACCTTTACTTAGAGATTAAGAATGAACCTAATCAAATGTTTTTATTTGCAAGTATCTGAAAGCATAATTAAAATTGATTGGAAAAGCTTTAAATTCTCTTCGAAAATTTCCTAGTAATAAAAAAATAAAGAATAATGTGCTACATACTACATTTTAAAAAACCTGATTATTGTTAGCGCTAGATAACAAATACTTAAGTAGAAAAAAAAATCAAGAACTAGATGTAAAAAATAAACACACAAACAAAGCGGCAAATCGGTACGAATATAGCTCACCGAAACCCTACAAAATAATTAATAATCATAAAATACTCAATCATACGTGAAACATAATTTAATCAGTCTCATTGATACGCATAGTAGAAAGCTTTAAACTAAAATGTATTTTTCCTGCCTCTCGGAAAATTTATTAAAATGGCTTCTAAAGTAAATTAGTTATAATAAGAAATCAAGTATAATTGAATGAATGATTGTTTTCGGTATGATCTCATTTGGTAATGTAATTTTCCGCCGCTCTTATAGTTACGTTTCCGCTTTTCCGTTTTGTCGCGCGTGCGTACACCGGAAACCGTCGACGGCGAACGGTGATTTAATTAAGATGGGAATTTAGTCATTTGTTGTCGCTTTTAAATATCTATAAGAACTTTTAACCGCTTTAAGTTATTATTAGTCTTTCAATAAAAAATACTTAAGATAAAAACCGAACCAGTTTGTTAAGTATGCATAGGTATTATGGAATATTATGGAGTAGGATAAAAAAGGCTTGTTAAAATTTTGGATTAATTTAGATTATTTTTTTTAAATATTTCGTAGTTCCCGTGTCAACTCATTAAAGGTTTAGCTTTTCTAACAATTAAGAAACTGAAATATCAATTAATTACGACTTCATTAAAAGTTGTAAACTCTGCTTAATTATCAAAAACATGAACAAAAGTCGTTATCGACCTCTTAATTAATTTGCACGCCTAAACAACACAGCATCTTAATGGTTTTCGAAATAACGAGCAACTTGGGAAACTTGAAAATATAAATGCAATAAGAGCCTTTCATGACCGGATAATACTCATTTATAAGCAGGAAGTTTTTGTAAATAACCGAAGCGGGACGTATTTTCTATTGTATTGTAACTTGTGACATTGCATCCACATGGAGTTTGGGTTCACAAAGCATTTTTGCATGTCGCAAGCACTCGACTATTTTTCAAGCTAACTGTAGTTCGTGTAACAATATTGCTGGGGAACTATTAGAAACAGAAGTTGGCGTGTCGACGACTCTAGTTCACTAATAACAAATGAAACTGTAGTCAGGTGCACTCTTTCGTCCAAACTGCAGGTGATAAACGACAGAACATAAATAGAATTCAATACAGAGATTTCATGATGGGTTGGCACTTTTAGAAGTTGGAAATCATTGTTTTATCATAATGTATTTCGCATTTTGTTCGCATTTGAACTCTTTTATTTCAGGACATAAAAACTCCTCAAAAAGAATCTGGATTTTCTTAAAAGATAGTGTTTTTTTTTTTGTATTAGGAAAATATTTAGAAGATTTATCATTGTACCTAAATTAAATATTATAAAAATTTGCCTAAATTAAGAGCCGGTTGTAGTTACAGTATTTTGTAGGCGATTTATATTTAAAAAATAAACAACAAACTATGCAACATTTTTGTTTTATTCAGACCCTTTTAAAAAACAAGCTTTATTTTGTATAACTTTCAAATATTTCTGTGACGTAATCTCATAGATATAAAAGTCTGAAATAACGCCTCGCATTCCTTGGTTTGTGGTGGTGGAATGTGTCAAGAATCAAACCGGAAGGGAGCTACTTTTTGCAAAATTGCAAAGGATAAATAAAATTGATTTGATATAGGATTCTTTTTTGAAATCCTGGCTAATCCTAGTAGTGATGCTGCTAAGAATACAATTGACATGGCAATATGTCGGTAGCTCAACCTTGGTAAAAAACATTTAATCAATTTATTGTGTTGATTATTAAGTTGTTATTGTAACTTTATTTTAGGTTACGATGGGACTGGCATGCTCTTTGAGATTAAAGTCTCTAAAAAATAAAGAAAAGAAAAATCGTAAGTAAGGGGTAGTTTTTTTTTATCGAGCAAACTAATTTATATCATGTTATAATTTTTATCCAGCGGTTGGTCATATGGTCAATTTTAATAAAGTAATTTTTCACGGTGTTCTCTTTTATATTTGTGGGTTTCCAGAGGTTCAAAAAAGTTCAAAATAAGTAAAACCTTGCCTTAAATGCGGTAAGGAAAAATCTACGCCACAGCCTTAAATCCCAAAACATTATGCGAGCGCAGATAAACGGATAGAAGCAATAAAAAAGGGAGGTCTGAGAATTAGTCCAAGGGTGCAGATGGCACGTTTGGCTCAGCGTATGCTAATGTGACCGTCTGCCGGGCAGCAGGTGAACGAGGTCACTGACTCCCGCAGGTGCACGCCTACATTCGCGACTCGTTCGCGCCACAAAGGGTACCAGTGTGCCAACCTGACAACTCAACCATCGACAAAGCCTTCAACTTTCCTCATTTCCTGTGACTTTGCCCATTAGTACGAAATTAGAATAGACCTGCTTAGTTGAAACGTTAGTTCCAAATGTGATTCTTTTGAAATATTTGATAAAATACCTATTTGTTTTAAAATAATATGAAAATAAATAATTTGGGTTACTAGAATATTGTAAAGCAGAATTTTAAAAAGATCTATTCAATTTATTTTTTGCGGGTCAAAACCCCGAATTTTCTCATCTCGCTAAAACGCAACACAGGAACTGTTCCTAAAATAGAAATCAAAAGTATCTATTCTAGTATAGAAATTAAACGTAAAAACAAATCGCAAAACTCAGCAAACACAGTGGTAATGTTTGTTACAAATACAAAGAACAGAACGAAGAGTTTCTGGAATTAGAACCAGGTTAAGGACGATCAAAAGTATAATCGAATGCGTGAATAGAACCGGCGGGAGTGAAACGGGGCCCGGAGCCCGGCAGGTGTTCGGCGCACAAAGACCGACATACCGGTACCTAAAGACCAACTCGCGCAAAAAATATTATAAAATAAAACCCCGCCGCCAACCGTCGCTCAAAATGTCACTACCAGCTGTCCCGCCTCACCTGTGTACCATTCCTTTACCTAGCCAACCCCACTGCCTTTACTTAATAACCTAATAAACATAATGGATTCTTAAAGTCATCGTTCCCTTTTTATTTTCTTTCAAACTAAATGAGCGACGTAAGATGAAAGAGTTGTAAATGAATTGTAGGTCCAATAAAAACAGTCAAGTGACCTATACAGTTTAAAAAAAAAACCTTTGGAAAACAAAGGAAAATTAAATAAAATTCGAAACTGAAAATGAAGAACAGTCTTCGGCGAAATCCTGAAATCTAGAAAATAGAACAACAAAAAACGCGGAAACGTAGCATACTCACCGATTTTTTCAGGAGTGATTGGGGCACGGCGATTTAAAAGTAAAAGTCAACATGAGCCATTAAGATGCCTTGATTGATTTCATATATTACAAAAAATAATCGCGAAATAATTAGAACTATATGTAGCGACTTAGTAAAATAAAGAGCGCGTGTGGCTTCATGTTGTTAGGGTTGATTCGCGTCTAGTTGTGAAGACGCCCGCGGGTAGACTGACATCGTTTGTGTTCCGACGGGCTTTAGTAAGGCACCCCCGAGACGCCGAGGCGCCGGAGGTGCACATGCGCGCCACCCGCCGCCCCGTCAATAACACCCTGCCTCTCATTGTGCCCCGGAAACGACGACTTAACGAGTCACGCCGCAAGACGACACCATGTTCTATGTCTAAACCCACCTAAATATCTTTAAGAATATAACTAAGATTAGCGTTGATATCTGTAGCAAAAGCATTCTGTTCTCGTATGTCAGCGTGCCATGCGACTACTCCACTTCTTTGTGTGAGCTTTTGCATCAGGCGGTTGAACCTTGCACAAAGATTTTGTGTTCCGGATAATCAGATACCGTTCACTTCACTGACAACTGTAGGATTAAATAAGACAGTCATATTGATTTAATTATCAGAGAATCATATAAATCGAACACAAGAGGAAATTGAATGAAAACAATTTTTCCCAAATATGCCAATGAGAATAAGGAAGACCCAACCAATTAATGTAATGTTAGGGAAAGCGTCAAATCATATTATTTCGTCAGGTAACAAGCTGTTATCAGAGTGATGAGAGAGCAATCTACATAATAAACATCCTAGGTGGCAACTCTTGCATGCGACACTGTCGTTACGAGCCACTAATGTCCACCTACGACTTCACTTAACAAATTGACTACAATAAATGGACGTTAAATTCGTTGTTACACGTCCACCTCAATAATAATAACATTAATAACCCTTTATTTAAACGCAGTCTATTATCCTAAATCAGTCGCTTTGGGAGTGGTGAAGTAATTAACATTTTGATCCGAGCCTCTTAATTTGAAAACTTTTTTTTTTTTTCAAAATTTTCTCCCAATCCACACGTAATTTACAGGACAAAGAGGATCCCCTCAGTGTCGCACAAAAATGCCAAAGACCAATACCATAATATCAGGTAATAGAAAAATGAGAATTTTACATAGTTACATACTTTACATTATCTGGATATGTCAGAATTCAATGTTCCTAATGACAGTGGATAGTAAATTACTTCCACTGCGGACAGAAGATCAATCAGGCCATCCCAATATTCGTGCGATCGAAGTCCGATATGTGTGTTTGGACTACATTTCATAAATGTATGTATGCATACCTATATTTAATGTTTGTATTTGTCAATAGCTAATAGCCACGTCGAAGACAATCGTTGCCTAGGCGACCTAACGACAACAGAAATGCGCAATTTAATAATATTCAGCCTATATAGACAGTGGATTATGATGGTGACCATTTTTTGCAAGAGATATTGGACATGGTGGAAAGTTAAAAAGTTTTAAAAGATAACAAAAAAAACATGGAGCTTCAGGTCTGCAATGGTTTTCCTCTTTGAAATCTGAGTAACGTTTTCTATAGTTTCAGATTTGCTGATTACGAAAAAAATAATAAAAAAAATCCAGCACGTCAGGATTTTGCTGAAAAATGTCAGAGCGCCTACATTTTAAAATTTATAAAACGTCATTAAATTACTTCAGCTTAATTTTAATTTAAAGAAATAGTGGCCAAAATGATTGCACATTTTTGCGTAATGGGTTGTAATATGAGCATTGATTACTTCCCAAAAAATCTAGGAGCCATTAGCGAAGAACAAGGTGAAAGATTTCACCAAGATTTTAAAGAGCTTGAAGTCCGGTATCAAGGAAGATGGAATACTAGTATGATGGTGGACTATTGTTGGTTATTCAAGCGCGACGTTCCAAACCAGAAATTTAAGCGGAAATCGCACAACCGAAGCTTCCAGAAAAAAAGGACCAGGTTCCACAAACAAAATTTATATGTAATTAAGACTATTAATAAGTTATTAAGGTAGTTTTTTAAGTTAAAAGTAATGTACTTTATTAAATATATATTTTTTTAATGTGACAACTTATTTTTTTATCTGTACCTATTTTCTATCTGTACCTTTTTTGAAAAATCTGGAGGTAAACTAAGTACATATTCGTAATCAGCGCACCAAAATACCCTAGAACCAGCTATCAAATTCCCGAGAGGAAGTTATGACCCTCATTTTGCAGGCCTGTTTAATTACTAACTACATAATTTTAAAAACCCTCATCTTCTTCTTCTTCTTCTTATCAGCGGACGGCATTGCCGTGGCCGAATTCTGGGTCGGGCAAGGAACTTAACTAATTTTGTCATCGATACGATAAGAAGAAGAAGAAAACGCTCGTGTAGACCGTTGTTTTTAAGATGGCAAATGAGAGCAATTTCATTTAATTCTTTGCACGTGGCGAAGGTCGCCTTAACAAGGGTGTCTGAAATTGCCTGATGGACGGACCTCTTTAAATACCATCTTAACTTTGATTGAATTCATCCTTCCGAAATAAAAAAAAGTCCTGTAAAGAAAATACGAAATTGTCACCGTCTTTGATTTAATATTAACGTGAGATAAAACATGTGCTCCGAAGGTAAACTATCGGTTCACTTGTGAGAACGGACGGCTGTAGGGACAATCATGCGGCGCTGACCTAATTGTAGCGGGCTTTCTTCCAGCGACATTATTTTAAATGTGTAATTGTAGTAACGGTCTGAGGGCTGAAGTGAAGTCTGTAATTTACCAGACATAGGTTGCTGAAATATTCAGCGACAATGGGAACCTGCCAGGCGCCACCGTCCGCCTACCCTGAGACTGGACACGTGATGTTTCGTGGCTACCACCACCGCCACCCATGTCATTAATTCCCCTCCTAGAGAATATGCAGGTGTCTTTGAGGCCACTTCTTTATAATTCAAATAGCCGTAATTACCAGTCTCGATGTTTCTAATGCATTTTATAGTAGAAAATGCACGATGTAAAACTGACTGATTGAAACTGTTTCAAAGGAAATGTCTCGGTGCGTGAATTTTTAATATGATAATAGCGTGCACCGTATTCAAAGTACGTAGCGAATACTATTATAGGCAGCGTTTACAGTAATCAACTTATGACCTATTCAGGATTCGTGAAATAAAATATGAGGCTTTTCTCTGAAATGGCACGCATGCGGCAGGTAGTTGTGAGTAAGGAGTACACGCCTGTCTCATATATTTGCTTAAGCGATTCTTACGCGATAAATTTGGGGACGTTTAGAGAACGAGGTCCGCCCAAGGGTTCGTAAGGACCTAATCTATTATTGATAGTGGATTTGGCAAAAACCTCTTGGTCAAGGGGAAATTTGATTATGAATGCTGTTGTGACACACCTTGCTATTTAGTTTTAGTAATTCAATAGTCAAAACACACCAAGAGGAAATATATTAATCAACGAGGATAAAATGTTTATTTTTATCCATGTTTTTCAATGGCAGTCTGTTGTACACCAAAGTTGAGAATTAAGTTTAACGCTATCTTCATACCACGCGTTAAATAAGATGAAGGAGCAACATCAGAACAAAGGCATCGTTGTATTTCTTCTCTTCCAGCTAACATTACCCCTAACGTTTTTTTCGTAAATCGTGAAAGGATCCACTTAACCCTCTGAGATTGACGACTAAGATTTTATCCGACAGTATTCAATTATTCATAACATCACCAAGCGCTCACATACATCGCATAATAAAATGTGCTCCTGAATATTTTGGCAAAATCATCTTTACATAGTGTTGTGCTCAGTATGTCGTGATTGCCACTTCATACAAAGCAATCGCACTTATTTCACGCTCGAGGTCCCACGTTGGGCGCCCATGTCTGTCGTATCCGGTTTAGTATAATGCGCAACGAACCATGAAAGCATTACAACCTTACTTACGATGTTACTAGGCTAATATTCGCTACGTTTACAGCTCTCTGCGAGATAAATGATCTTGTAATTTGGATATGTATTTCATATAATTTAACATCATAATAACTAGTGGCGGCCATTAGAAGTCAATTTTGATCGACTTCAATAAGAAGGAAGTTATGAATATAATAGAAAAGGTACCGGAAGGTTTCAGTACTAAATCCAAACATTCGTCTAGGAGAAACAAGGCTGTATTAATTACTGAGTCCAAGCAGCTACAGTTTTGGTTTTAAAACAGCGACTTGTCCAAGCAATGCTCATGTCAAAAAACGCGGTTCATATGGAACGCATCATCCAGTAGAACAACTGAAAAGAACAACCAGAACCTACCATCATGCTAAAAACAAGAATTACACACTGCTTCTAGGAAGATTCTGAAAGAGATTATGGATTTACTGTCACAGTAACAATATTTTATTTGCTGCGGTTCCAACGTGTACAAAATCAGTAGGGAACTCAATATAATCGCCCATTTAGGTTTATAAACAGATTCCACTGAAGTTAGATGCGTGCAAGTGTTTGTAATTCGAAATAAGTTCTAAGAACGTTCCAAAGCGTTTCAAGTCGTCGAGCCCATTACCAATTCTTAATTATTGCCTAAAAATGTTAAGAGCGCAGTTAAAGAATTGTTTCTATTCGAAGAAAATGTTTAGGTAATTACGAGAAAGGGGCAGCGTGGAGGCCCTCGGTCGGCCCCTGTGGCCTTTCAGACAACGGTTATCCATTTCGTTTCCTCGTGGGCCGGTGTGCGTGAATATTTGATGTTCCTATCGATCATAACTTCTTTGCGGGGCTACGAGGTACCGAAGAAGAGCCTCTATAGCAGCTACTATTGTTTAAGAATTATATCACACTGTATTTAATTGTAAAAAGCAATTTCGTTTTAGGAATTCGTCATTATTTCTCATCCAACTGAACTCCCAGGATTTTTTAATACTATCAAGAATGAAGTGTTTTACTATGAGACAATTGGATCAGAGCAGGAGGGTATAAGTACAAGCAGCACGTCTATCGCAACCGAATTTAATTATGTAAACATAATGTTGTCGTGCTTATCTCGCGAAGATATCGCACTACAATTTGTTCGGTCAAATTGATCACAATGGTAATAAATTGAAATATCGGTATATATGTTACAGTCAAAACTCATAACCAGTCAAAACCACTTTTGACTGCAAAAATTAGGCAAAACTACTTTTGACCGGTGCCCTTAGTTAAAAACGTTTTTTACTGATTTTCGCAGTCAAAAGTGGTTTTAACTAAGGGCATCGGTCAAAACTACTATTAACTGCTAAAAACAGTCAAAAGTGGTTTTGCGTGATTTAAAATTTAGAATGTCAGTCAAAACTCATCAAAAGTTGAGGTGGTTAGTGAAAATTATAGGAAAATCATCAAAAAAGTGTTATGAAACAATTTTAAAGTTTACGTGCTTTGAAATTCCATCGGCATTGTACGTGACCTGAGAATTGCAAATACTCAAAAATACGAGCTGGAAATTTCCTTCAGAGCCAAAAATTATAATATAGGGTTTGGTAACTGATGTGTCTATCCCAGACGTGCCTATGTTAACATACAATAAATTTGAAAGTTGATTTTTTTTATTTTCCGTTTTTTGTCTTCAATACTCAATACTTTATTACATTCCATATTCATAACACGTGATGTCGTGTCGTGTGTTGTGTCTTTGTCATAACATGTAGGAATGGTAACATGGGTACATCTCGGCGAGATACACCAATTACCAAACACCCTGTAGTATTAGTTTATGGGGGATAGAGCTGTTCGCGTCCGTGGGCTTTTAATTCCACACGTGTTCTTTAAGTGCTAAATGAACAGCAACGCATGTGGAGCTGGGCGGAATGGAGCGCGATATTCATAATTTAAATGAAAAATCCGCTTCTCTCTGCCCAGTTGCACAACAATAGAAATACAACCTATGCCATGCTATCGTATCACTGGCTTTTGTATCTCTTCCAAAATTCATGAATTAATCTTAAGGAGCTTTATTCTCTTTTTATTATTGATCTAAATCAAAATCTCAATCTAATGAAAATATATTAATTGGAAATATTGATGCTAGTCCTTGAAAAAGTTATTAAATACATAAAGTACGACCCCTTATTGGTTTCAGCGACTATCGCAACCCAGTGCTGGGCACACCACAATTATGGCAGTAAGTCCCCTCTTTGAGGCGTGGCTGGAAAGACCTCACGGCGTCTTTACCTTCCACATGACGCAGGTCCTCACCGGACATGGCAAGTTCGGGAGGTTCCTGTACCGGATTCATGCGGAAGTGACGCCCGGGTGTCGCCACTGTGCGGAACGCCCGGAGGACCCGGTGGAGCACACAGTCGAGATGTGCCCTGCTTGGGCGGAGCATCACCGTGCCCTCGTGGGGGCGATCGGCGGCGGAGACCTCTCGCGCCGGGCCTTGGTTCAAGCCATGGTCCGAAGCGAGGAGGAGTGGCACGCGGTCACCGACTTCTGCGAAGCAGTAATGCTTGCAAAGGAGGAGGCCGACCGCATCAAGCAACAGCACTCTCGCCGCCGCCGGGATTTCGATCCCGATTTCCGGCCACCGTAGGCGCGGGCTTGCGGACAGTGAGCAATGGGTAGCTCACTCTCCGGCCGTCCGGTAACTGTCCGGACCAAGCCCAAGTCGTCGACGGCGCGCACTGTTCCCGCGCGCCCCTAGGAGTTGTCAGCAACAGCATGACCAGCTAGGTCGAAGCCTACCAGGGCCAGGGTTAGTTTCGAAAGATAGCTCGAGCCCCGGTATGAAGGCTTGAAGGAACGGGGTGGGTTTTTAGTCAGTAATAGTCTGACACTATCTCCCGCTCCGCCCAAGAGCGGGGGTTTTCATTAGATGATTTTCCCACCATAAAAAAACCCCTTAATTGTTGATGCATGAATTTTGCAACAACAAATTTCGGTTTTTTAACAATGCCATGCTATGTTAACATAGGCACGTCTGGGCTACACACATCAGTTACCAAACCCTATATTATAATTTCTGGCTCTGAAAGAAATTTCCAGCTCGTATTTTTGAGTATTTGCAATTCTCAGGTCACGTACAATGCCGATGGAATTTCAAAGCACGTAAACTTTAAAATTGTTTCATAATACTATTTTGATGATTTTCCTATAATTTTCACAAACCACCTCAAGTTTTTATGAGTTTTGACTGACATTCTAAATTTTAAATCAGGCAAAACCACTTTTGACTGTATTTAGCAGTTAAAAGTAGTTTTGACCGATGCCCTTAGTTAAAACAACTTTTGACTGCGAAAATCAGTCAAAAACGTTTTTAACTAAGGGCACCGGTCAAAAGTACTTTCGCCTAATTTATGCAGTCAAAAGTGGTTTTGACTGGTTATGAGTTTTGACTGTAACATATATACCATTTAACAAAGTGGATGAATCAAAATCAATTAATGAAGTCTAAAACTCTGTGTTTCTGTTAATTGCTGGTCTGACTAAAGGGACTTTAACGAATCCCGTTAGTCATCTAAGGGTCAGCAGAAATGTAATTTCTCCATTTCAAGTCTGATCTAATTACGTTATTTCATATTCCCCACTTGCCGACCAATCGCCCTACGATTAAGTGGCGACAGTGCTCCAATTTTCTTTTCGAAGCAGACGGATAAGGTACTTGCATTTAATATGTAAGCCATAATATCCCTTTGTACAATTTCGTATTGGATATTTGCGTGCAAGTCAATAAGGTAAAAGGAATATCAAATGATGCATTTAAGGGCGTAATGGGGTTGTCCTCATGACTTATGGAGGTGACGTGGTGGTTCCGAAGTAAAAATAGTCTAGAATTGTAAGAAAGGTATCGGACGGACGTTTCGTGAGTATAATTGGATAGGTTCGTGGGCGTGCCGCACGCTAGGGCAGCGCAGTCGGGCGGGAGACATCTTGTATGTATTTGCCTCTCTAGTAATTTCCCCGTCCGTCCGTCCTTGTATATTTAAGCGGCGCCGTCGTCCGTGCCGCTCTCATGCATATGTCATGAGCAGTTGCCGCGCGACGGTTTGTTGACGGTCGAGCCGCGGGAACCGCGACCACCGGCCCCCAGCCCAGGCCCACCACCGATAATTATTACGTTCTACTTTCGATTCCGGTGGCTATCGGCGCCACCCTAGCCGTTCTGTGGTGGCGCCGCGACGCCACACCACCACGACCAAGGGATGAGGCGACAATTAGATTCCCGTTTTCACCAATACTGTATTGCATGTACGATCAAATTAAATGGCAGGCACCGTAAAAGCAGTCATAAGTCCGGTGTGCGCACGCGAGGCAATAAATAACGTGACTCTATTTAATGTCCCTGTGGGCAAACATCGTGGATAGGTTATTGAATAAAATCATTAAACATTTTTATGTCCTACTTAAATACTCTCGCCGGAATCAATTAGTTACTGCGGGAGATTTTTATTAACACTGAATTATATTTAGAAGATGTATAGACTGATAGATACATAACAGTCGAGCCCCGACGGATCCATCGCTTTCCTCGAGATAGATTACTTAGGAGATTTCATAGATGTTTGACTTTGTGATGGATTGCCTCACAACCCCGCTACGTTTTAAGGGCGAGAGGGAGAGGAGAGTCATTAATTAACCACTACTGTTAGAAAGAGTTACTCTGTATTAAGAGAAAATGGGGCTAATGGTTTTTTTTTTATATTGCGTTGTAAGGGTACTTTTATTAGCAGCTTTTACATGGCTGTGTTAGACTCGACGCAATTCTATACTTGGTTTCTCTAAAGATAATGTTATCATAGCTAAATTGGTATAATATTGGTTTAGATTTTTAATTTCGCTTTGAAAGATGCAAGATTTTTTATGGTTTGAAATTTAATTTTGTTATTGTACACTACGATGATAACTTGAGTCTTCGCAAGTATAGAACAAATATTTTAATATTTACCAAGCAATATGGTGCCTATGTAATATATTTGACATTAAACAAATTGATTTGATATAACTGCCTGTTGAAGTTGTTAATCATAACAGTATTTTATTTGATTGGTTATTCATAATTCAATGAAAAAGAAACGTCACGACTGCTGTTCCTGCAGGGGTAGACAGAGAAGTCGATTATTGACTTTTTTATTTTTGAATGGTACTTGATCTCATAACGTGAGTTTTACTGCATTTATAGGAAATTATTTGTACCTGCCATCAAATACTTATAGAGATAAAAAATAGTGGCCATGAGCAATGGGATGCTTGAGACCACTTCGTTGCAAACCACATGCATGATTAGATTCATTAAGAGATTGGTTGACCCAACAAATAAGGACTTTCAATGTATTTAATCTAATCTATAAACAAGCCAGAAACATGGAGAGTTCAGTTGGTTTGACTGCTTGAATAGATACAGCAAACAAAAGCAGGTCATATCTAACTCATTCTTTATGCATCCAAGAACTAGATTGACCAGTTCATTTCAATAATGTTAACTATTGATGTAATATTACAATATAGAATAATATATTATGACTAATCCTTGAACTGGTTGTAGAATGCTTATCAATAAAATTGTAAATAGGTATTAGAGACTCTTTCATCACCTTTTTAATATTTTAGAAGTCAAGGCATGTTAAAAACATAAACACTAATTCGAATTCTATAATAAATTACATTATCGGACAGCTACTAGACCGAGCGGTGAGCAATGAGTAACCATCCGGACCGAGCCCCAGTCGTCGACGGCGCGTAGTGTCAGCAAACCGCAGGGGCCCGGCAGGGTCTCAGTCAACTGGGGCCCTCGGGTTCGCTTCAGAAAGGAAAACCCGGCCCTGGAATGCAAGACAACAGAGGAACATAGGAGTGGGGCTTTAGTCAGTCAAAGTCTGACACTAAAAAGGCGGAATATGTTATTGGATGATTAAGAAAAAAAAAACATCCAAATGCACTTTTTACTATCTTACACTAGTCTCTTTATTGTTTAATTTTATAGTCTATGAGAATACTAACCAGGTGGGTAACTATTTTTTACAAGTTAATGAATTAGGTTTTTGTTGAACAAGAATGAGTCATTTGTATAATTTTGCATTAAGAATTATTAAAATTACTGAATAAGGATGAAGAGAAGATGTTTAATTGTGACACAACTGATATTATTAATTACGTACAAAAATAAGTAAATTAAATGATGGCATGACACAATTGAAGTTAGTCGTTGACCAGTTGGTCTGGGTAGACCTGCGTCCTGTAGAAAACTGTTTTCACATAGACATGACTTGGGCTTTAGTTAGGCTATTGGTCAAGATATGTTTGGGTATTTCACTCTACTTTATTGGATGTATTGGAACAGCAATATTTAAGGAGCCTGGTGTAATTAGGCTAATAAACAATACATCTGATGCTTCTTTAATGTTAAAAGTTATGGGTATGCTGATGTTTTGGGGGAGGCCTATGTCCAACAGTGGACGAAATGATCATGTTGAATTTCATTATGATTGAGTTTAATCATTCCCAAATGTGAAAGATTTTAAATGATTTTAGTAGTAGTAACTCATAAGGTAAATTTTTCCTAAATTGGTTGAATTTGCTTTCATTGACTGCACCATTGACAGTTCGTGTAAATATAGAGAGCAAGAAGTGTTATAATTTTGTGCATATCATATTATTTATTTATTTTAGGATTTTTTTAGGATTATGATTATAATATCATCAAATCCACTATTTTACTGTAAAGGGCGATATTGCATTTGAACATTGTAAAATATCAAATATAAAATTTCACATTTTAAAAAGTGTTTTTCTTTACTTGACTGCCACGAAGCGTTATTTTAAAAGGGAGTTCTTAGTAGCACTAGCTTTAAATGGCAATGACCTCACCCCTATTACAGATGACATCTAGCTATATGTTTAAGTAAATGTGGGAATGCAGGAATACCTCAGTCAAGCTGAGGTGTTCCTGCAGGAAATACATACATTTGAATACTTGCTGATGATTTTGTAAAATAATGTATTTTTTACATTTCGTTTCAAAAAAATTATGTAGTATTTGACACATTTGGTTTTGGATTACTACCTACATGGAAATAAGTTGCTACATGCCTTTAACAAGAAATGATGTTTATTTTGTAAATTGATTACAAATAAAACTTTTACACATCTTTTTTTTTTGTTAATTTATGAGGCTGGTATTTCCTAGCTGACTACCCCATGAAGAAACTTTAAAATTAATTAAGAGGTCAGTCCAATGAACATGTAAAGGACAAATAATATGAGAATCACCCAGATTACTGTCCGAGATGGTTTTTTGAGGAAATACCCACACAGATTTGATATAACCGATTTTATTGCTATGGTTATTTCAGTAATTAATTATTGGTATTAAGAGAACAGTTAGGAGTTCTTTTACTTTGGCTATATGAGGATGTAGATAAAAATGACATTATTTGATAGCATTATGAATGTGTAATCGTGAAAAATAACAGTATTAGGGGTTTTAGATTCTACTCATGGAGCACGACCAAAGAGGCTATGGAAGTGACATTAGGAAGTAATAGAGCTTCACAAGTAGAAATAAAAAATGTGTTTAAATACCTAGCTTCTTCTGGACTTATCAACCAACTAACGGTAGTGATAGAATTAGTAGTGAGCACTTATTTCATTTTATTACCTGTGTGTATGTGTATTATTAGAATGTTATTTATGAACAAGATTCGAGTATTTCTGCTGTTCTAATCCAGAACATGATTAAACTAACCCAGTTACGTTACGAGTAAACAATTGCTTGCAACTTACATCAACATTTACCACTATTTTAGCTCGCAAATAACAATAATGAATAAAAAACCAATAACCTTTTACACGTAAATATGAATAATTGCAATTTAGTCAACGCCGGTTGCAAATTAATCGATAACATGACATGACGGTCATGACTCGTAAAAATATCAAGGGATTACAATTACAAAATTGACGTACCTTTCGTAGACGAAATGTAACAACTTTTATCTTCTGCACAAATACTTCATAAACATGTAACGATAGTTTTTCAATTAACTTGAATATTAATAACCAAATAAATTGCGAAACAGGAAAACCACAAAAAAATGGCGGCAATGGTAAAAAAAAAGATGTTTGGTAGGTTTTCTCGTTGTATTACCACACTTATTTATATTCTACCATTTCAGTAAACTTTATTAACCAAATAAAATATATTTGTCAGGAGAGACGAAAAGGATACATTTTTTCTTTATTTATCATCTTTACTAAATCTAGTAGGTAACTTGTAACGAGTGTAACGACTGAGGTAAATTGAATTAATTTCCTACCTTTTCACTGTGGCGGCGGCGGTTGTAAGTTGTAATAGATAGGCGAGTGTAGCGAGAATACCTACCTAGTTCTAAAAGCGTACATTATTAATACTTTTGCCTACTCAAGGTGTGTATAAAAAAAATGGAATAACAATTGTCAAACAAAACTGTCAAAAATGTGTGATTGATAAAATGCGATATTTTTTATTTCTCATAAAAACTCCAATTTGTTACTAACTGTGTGTCTGTTTAAAATTCACTCTAATTTTGTTTTATGTAGTTTTTGTTTAGGAAGATTTAACATGAGGAAAACCTAGTGAAATTACTACAATACATTAATTAAATTACGATTTCTAAAATACAAGAAATGAAAAATGAATAACAGCTCGGATTATATTTACTGGTCCGAGCTACATTGCTCAAAAGATGCTCTTACGGATAACTATGGATGGTTCATGCAGTTCTTGTTGGCGGTTTTGGCGTTTACTTGTTTAGTAGGTAAGAAGTTGTGGAATACAGGCCGGAGTTCAAGGTAGTTTGATAGCAATACCACAATATTGCGCACTTTTCTAGAATACGTTGCTCAAGACTCGGTACATTTTCCATGGTCACGATTTTTTTTAGCCTTCTCAGTTACTAACATCCGCTAATAAAATATTTGATTAAATAATGACAGTTTTAAGATAAGTTATCTCAGAATGCTGAAAAGATAGGCAGTAAAAGATTATTAATTATACTACTGCATTGTCCTATCTATGTTGTTAAACAAAACTTTTTGGTTAATGCTGATGATAACTATACAAGTGCACACAATTTTTTCTCCATTTGTATGACATCTGTTACTTAATTGTATTGAACTAGTGAATAATCCCTTGGTGTGTCAACAAATAATAAAATGCTTTCCTTAAAGGTAAACGATTTTGTGAACCACGGTATGCACGGAGGCCGTGGCTTATTTGGTTCTATGATACATCAAAACAAGGATTGGGAGCACTGATCATACATGCGGCCAATGTGTGGCTGTCACCGCACCTCACTGGGAACCCATGCACATGGTATGTTTTTTTTTACTGAACAAAGTCTATTATCTAACTTTTTTGTTTTTAAATAATTTTTGCTGTCTGCAAATCTATCCATATTCTGGTAAATTAAAATGATTCTACTTATTATAATTGTTAAAAGTTAGCCTATATTGTCCCACTGCTGGGCAAAGGCCTCTCTCCACTCCTTCCAACAATCACGGTTCCTCGCTTTCTCATTCTACTATAATTAATAAAATATTTCATAGCCTGATCATTTGTTTTTTTCCTTTCCTACTACTGCTCGTAAATTAATAACGAAACCAACACATTGACAAATTAATGCTTGTACAAATGTTTACGTAAGCATGGAGGAGGAGGTAAGAGCGTTTCTTACTTTTGCTGACAAGGGAGAGGAGGGTAATATTTGCAAAAAATCTAACGTAATAATTGAACGACCCCTTACTTCATTAGTGAAATACTTGATATGATTGATTTAACTGTGAGTGATTTCTACATTTCCATTTAATTTTTAACAAAAGACAAAATGAGTAAAATTTAAAATTATAATATGACCATGACTCACAAATTATAATTACGATCAACACATGAATATGCACATTAATTCCAAACAATCAATAGTGAAACTTATTCTGTATAAATAAGGTCTAATATCCCATGTATGTTTACTGAAGCCTTATACTTGTACTGTGACCAACATATTTTATTCTTTGCTATGTTCTAAGCATGTACAGCTATTGTTAAAGTGAATGTAATTGTCTTAACAGGTATATAGTGAATTTTATGCTGGATTCCACACTGGGTCTACTCATAATATGGGCAGGCATCAGACTAGCTCAGTATTGTGCAAGAACTTATGACATACCACTCATTAATTTTGGAGAATATGGTAAGTGGCAATAGTCTTTCTTTTTATTGTAGTTAATTTTGTAATTATTACAATTTATAAGCATGGAACTGTTATTGCAATTTAAGCCATATGTCAAGGAGAGTTAGAGTCACACAAGCCTATAATTTCCTTCAATCATTACTATATCTAAAAGTCTTATCATGTAACTAACTGAATAAGCTTTCATGATAAGAAAAAATTACAGTAATTTCATTACACAACATGTTATAAAATCGCGGATTTATCAAATAATACTTAACAGACACTAACATAGTCTGGGCCGCATAGCATAGCTCCACTGAGCGGAAGACATAACTCAACTGGCTGCAAGATAGCTCATTTGGCGGCAAGACGTAGCTCAACTGGCCTCAAGACATAGCTCGACTAGCCACAAGACATAGCTCGACTGGCTGCAAGACATAGCTCGACTGGCCGCAAGACAGCACGACTGACCGCAAGACATAGGTTATTTGGCCGCAAGACAGCTCATCTGGCCGCAAGATATAGCTCAAGCTCAAGCTCAGCATGCCACAAGCTCGTCAGGCCTCACGATATACACGTTTCACCACTAAGCTTGCTCTATATTTTTCCAACTCTAACCCTCGACTTTAAAAAAATGCCTTTATGTTTGTCTACCAGGTAAGCCACCCATGTGTGCAGCTTGGATATGCCAGTGCATACTATACGCCGCGCTGGCCACGTTCGCGAAGTCAGTGCTAGCGCTGGTGCTGCGGCTGCCGCCGGTGGTGGCGGTGCTGTCTACTTTGAGACTGTCTCCCGTCTCTGACCCTCGGCTGGAGTTAGCAGTCGTTATGCTTATTATACCTTTCTTTGTTAATGTAAGTATTTTTTACTTTAGGTGATGTCTGAGCTCGATTTGCAACGTTTATTGCGGCGGTATTATTTTAATCGTCAAGAGTTCGCATTTGTTTTTATTGAGGTGAATAATCATCAAACAACTCCTCCCGTTCTTGGTAATAAAAATCCTTCAGTTGCCCTTTGCGTTCCAGGGCAACGTTAACAATTTTGACAAATCTCGCAGCTCTAGCAAACATCAGCCCCAGCTCTGTCCATAAGTGTTCTGGTGAATTGACCGATTGATCCTCATAGCATACTCGTAGCTGCATAGCACATCACTGGTGTCAAAGCACCCTTCAATGCGTTTAAAAATAACCAGAGTCGAGTAGAGTTGCAACCCAGGGTCGCTCTTAAATAACTCGAGTAGCTACCCCAGAGTTAACCCAACTAACTCTAACTTTGAACAGGGTAGGTTGGAGTAAGCGGCAATATGCTTGACATTGACAGGTGAACTCCGTTCGCGCTCAAAAATGCCAGGGTAATTACCCAATGACGTCATTAGAGTTAACTCTAAACTCAAATTTTAACGCAGCCTTGAGTATGCTAGCATAGTTAGATGTTTTATGATTTTTCATTTATTACCAAAATTATGGTCCTTGGCATCGCAAAAGTTAAAAAAAGTCGTCATTAAGTTTAGTAGTTAGACATTGTTGCGTTTTATCATCTGTTAGTATCGGTTTATTATCTCTACTAAACAGTACAGTCACAACCAACAAACAAACAACATGACGAACGTGTGACGATAGTATTATTCACAATACGAGCGAATTGGCAAATAAATTACTTATTTGGTCGATCATTTTTAATCAAAGGCAAAGAAATCAATTAAATTGAAAATTTTTAAGAGTTGTTAAGTAGGTGGAAAATTAGATAGTAAGTAGACGAGATCTTCTTAAGTACCTAATAAAAAATTCTATTGAAATAATCTTGAAGCAGTTCGTTTACTTTACGGTGAGGTATTTAATATACTTGTAATCAAGCTAGGTATATTTACTCGTCTTGTGCGATAACAGTTACATACGTAAATGTGATACATTTTCCTTAACTAATGTAATACAAGGAGGCTATAATTTAGTAGGTGTAAGTACCTAAATCGTCTAATTGATCTTTTCTCATCTATGCTAATGAGTCGAATTAGACGCATCTAGTATTTTACTTCAAGTGAGTACCTATCAGACCCAGTAGCGTAGCTTGACTTAGGCGATGTGATCCCTCGCCCACCACGGCCGGGCGGCCTCGCGTCCAAAGGGGCCTCGCAAAAGCGAGGGCTCTTTGTGAACAAAGTTTTTTATGATTGAAAGACTCGCGCTTGACCACTATTTCACCTGATAGTAAGCGACGGTATCCAACACTGGGTTGCGACAGTCGCTGTCTCGTTTTAGAATTTATGCAAGAAAAAGGCCTCGCTGATGTGCCTTCGCCCACATCTAAATTAGTCCACGCTACGCCTCTGATCAGATCTCCAGAACCCAGTTACTGCTCCACAATGCTGTGTAACACGATACACCTTGTCATAACATTATACAGGGTTTAAGGTGCAGGTTTCCTTAAACTTTAAAGGGTTAATCAGTAACGAAACTGAATTCCAGAAGATTTATTTACAGGAAACGAAAAAAAAAATCGGCCGCCATTCAAAATTATAAACTTGACTGGACAGTTTGTATGGAGAAGCCGATTGCTTTTTCGTTTCCTAAAAAAATCTAGTGGAAGGTGGTTCAGTTTCATCTATTGAGCAAACCCTTAAAGTTTTCAGAGCTCTTACACCCTGTATGTGTAATTATTTTTTTTGTTAGAGTTGCCGTGGTATTTCTGGCTAGTAGAACCGTAAACTAACTTCTAAGTTTTTATAAATGCCTATGCCTTTTTATATATATGCACTTATGATGTGACATAAAATTAATAAAACTCAAATTGGCTATAAAAACGATGCACAAGTATGCAGAAACATAGTACGTAATATTTGTAGGCACTTGAATAAACAGTAACGTTTTTATTTTGCCTTTATAAATAGCCGTCACATGCAACGTGGGTAAACAAAGTAAACCAACACGAGAGAGTCAATAAACACATCAAAAGTAACACGTAATACTGTATCGGTCGCTAAGTAATTATTAATGTGTCTTGGACATTTTTATAGGTTCCCTTAAGAGCACGGCGACAGATGAATTTTTCATACAAACGTAATACCACGCTCATTTGCAATTGGAGTATATTTCCAACATATTATGATGTTATTCGGTTATAGACGATATTTATCTAGGTTCCTACATCTTTCTTTTAAAAAAAAACTTGCCTAAAACGAAATTAAAGCGAATTATAATTCGCACTTTTTTACAACGTAAATGGCATGTTTTCATTTGGCTTTTCCTGTATTAAAAATAACAATATGTCCAATATTCTCAATGTAGGAACACAGATTATATTATCAATTTACAAATGATAGAAAACAAATTGGAAAAACATTAAGTTTTCATTCATCACTTTTGGTATTACGAAACACGTCCAATTTATCGCAAATTTCCAAGAGTTACTAGTGCTATCGCGGCAAGCGGGATGTCAGTGTCATTGTGTGCGTGCTGTCATTACTTCAGTTGCGTTCATAGGTCGAGTTATAAATTTTATTGTAATATTTTTGACACTATTGACTTAAATAAAATAGTACGTAAGCATTTAAAGTTTAATAAAAGGAATACAGAACTCTTGAGGACATGTCAGACTTTAGCTGACTAAAAGCGCCGTCAAAAACCCCTTAAAAAAAAAGAGTAAAACAAAAATCGCCGTTGACGATTTGGGTTCGGTCCAGATGGTTACCGGATGGCTGGACGGCGATTCCAAGCCCAGGGTGGCTAGAAATCTGGGTCGAGATCCTGGCTGCTGGGGCGTCAGGGTATTCCCTCGTCCATGCGGCCGCCTTCTTCGCTAGCATTACTGTTTCGCAGTAAGAGGGCTCGGCGCGAGAGGTCGTTGCCACCGATGGCCCCCACGAGAACGCGGCGGTATTCCGCCTAAACGGGGCACATATGTATATCTCTACCGTATGCTCCACCGTATCCTTCAGACCGTCCACACAATGGTGATAACCAGGCGTTTCTTCCGCCTAAATCCGACGCAGGAGCCTCCCGTACTTGCCATGTCCGGTGAGTATTTGCCTTACGACAGTCGCTGAGATCCTGCCGGAACTGTCTGCCTTACAGCGACTTGTCGTGGCAGCGGAATTTCGCCCCAGGGTTGCATCTTCACGTGTAAATCATGCTTATGCGTGCAAAGGACTGTTGCCCGCACATTCCATGGTAGCAAGCCTACAGGAAACCATGCGGTTATATTGCAGGAAACCTTGCTTTGTCTTTGTACCATTAGGATGGCTATAACTCCCTGGCATGCGTTCAGCTTGGCAACTGATCACTTTCGCAGCGACGGCGGTCCATAAAGGGCCATGGACCGAACGATGCCTGCTTAGAGCCTCCAGCAGGAGGCGTCTGGACACCACAGGTTGGACAGGAGCCGCTTGAGTGCTTCAGTCTAATCCAGTTTGAAAGAAAGAAAGAAAGAAAAATAATTTATTTGGTACAGCACAAGGCGCAACACAAAATAAACAATAAGTAACACGTTTGGGAACCAGACGTCGGAAGTGCTCCTCAAAATACCATCGGCTGTCGAGGACGAGTCCCAGATACTTGTAAACTTCTATTGTAATTTGGGAAACCGGCGGTGGTTCGTTCCGAGGGCCATGAAAACACATGCTCTCGGACTTGTGCAGTGCCACCTCGAGTCCCAACTGCTGGATCCTCTTCACGACTGTTGCAACTCTGCGTTGCGGTTCAGGACAGGGAGCAGGGTTCTTGCAAGTGAGCCTGTGGCTAATTGGCAGCGGAGATGGGAGCAGGAAGAGAAGGCGATGGAACTTCATCGATTCCTCCCTGACGTGGCGGTTAGGCTCAAGGCAACTTGGGTCGAGCCGGACTATAAAGTCTCGCAGATCCTGACTGGACATGGATATTTCTGGAAGAAACTGTATGATATGCGGTTATGTGAGGTTAGCGTGTGCTATTGCGGTGATGAGGACGAAAATTTTGATCACGTTCTGTGGCGATGCCCCCCTTATGACGAACAGCGACGAAATGTGATGGACGGGATCACTCGCTTGGATGAGAGACCGGCTTACTACTGCAATCTCATGGCCTCAAAAGAGTTCGAACACGAATGGCACAGACTAAGGAGTAAGCAGGCAGCGAACCCGTACTGTGTGTTTGTCTTACCCACGTGAGGGGGGACCGTTAGTATGCCGCCCCAGGATGGGGAGAAAGGCAACATGGGGACAAGACGAAGAAATTTGTAAAGGAGTCAAGAAGCGGCTGCGGTGATAGCGCGCTCATATTTATATGGGTGGGCTGTGTCCGCAGCCGTCTCATTTCGATTCGGCCCATATAACATGATGTCGGTGGGGCCAAGGCTGGTTGGAGGTTGTTGCAACCCTGCGTTCCGCTAGTTCGACCGCCGCCGGTTACGACTCTCCCTTCGTTAGGATCAGCGTGTCGTCTGTGTAATAGACCACGCTGACCCCGTTGGGGAGGTCGCATAGCACATAGTATGTAAATATGGCTACAAAAAACGGTGACATAAAAATATAAACTACACTACAACTAGTGGCGGAGCCATGGGCGGATGAGAATGCTCCCCTTTTGACGGGAATAGAGCGTTCATCACACCCTTCATAAACAGGGGCCGGCACTCTGTGTCAGCGGGGGAGCCCAGGTACGGAGCTTGTTACGCACCATTTCGTAGGGTCGTCCCCACGGGTCTCTGTTCAGAGTCCCCAGCTACACGTCGCGGGCCTCCAGTTTGGCCAGCCGTATCTCCGCTCTGAGGGTGCGCTTCGCTGTTCTTTATTCCTCGTACGCACCTGGTACGGGTGGAGCCGGATCTTGCGGATGGCCAGTTTGGCTTTTGCAGGGAGCGCTTTATTTGGACCCCGGTATCACCAGGTCTACTTCATTCGTGTGATCGAGGCCTACCTGAAGGACAGGTTCATTATCTGCCCCGCTCACCGTGGAGAATGGAAACGCCGAGAGATGTCGCGCGGTGTTCCCCAGGGATCGGTATCAAGATATGGGTCGGACTGTTTTTGGTACTTGTCCTTGACAGCCGTTGGAATTTCGAAGAACACTTCGGACGTCTGGCTCCCAAACTGGACCGGACTGGGGCTGCCCTGAAGCGGCTCCTACCCAACATAGAGGTCCTTAGCCCTTTGCCGGAGGCTCCACTCAGCATTGTTTGGTCAATGGCTCATTACGGAGCGCCGGTGTTGCCCCCATTGCTGTGAAAGCGACCGGGGGCAAAGCTGAACGCATCCCAGAGGATAATGGCGATCCAAATGGTGCGGGGAAACCGCACGTTCTCCAGCGAAGCGACGAGCCTCCTTGCTGGTCTGCTACCATGGGATCTAGAGGCAACAGTCCTTGCACGCATGCACAATTTGCGCATGGAATTGCAACGCCGGGGTAAAAAACCACTGACGAGCCTCGGTCAGAGTACCGGCGGGATCTCGGGACAAGCCATAATTATGGCGATAAATCCAATCTTTGAGGAGTGGGTGAATAGACGTGGAAACATCCTCACCTTCCGCATGACGACACCTCACCTCGTGGTAAGTTCGGAAGAAACGCCTGGCTGTCATCATTGTGTAGACCGCCCGGAGGACAGGGTGGAGCATACGGCGATGGTGTGCTCCACTCAGGCGGAGCACTGCCGCCGCGCCGTGTACTCGTGGGAGTGACCCTGGTACAAGCCATGGTCCGGAATGTGTAGGAATGGCAGGTGGTCGGCTCCTTCTACGAAGCAGTTATGCTAGCAAAGGAGACAGTCGTACACGTGAGGGAACATCATTCCTCACGCCCCAGCCACCGGGATCCTGATCCCTTTTTCCAGTCACCGTAGGCGCAGGGTTGCGGACGGCGAGCAATTTGTATCTCTCCGTCCGGCCGTCCGGTAAGCTTCCGTACCGAGCTCGAGACGTCGATGTTGCATAGTGTTCCACTCGCGTCTCGAGGACATGTCAGCAAAACCGTAGGGGCCCAGCAGGTTCGAAGTCTACTGAGGCTAAGGGTTGAGCGAATGAGAACATCGGGGCCTTGAAACGAAAGAACAGTTTTCATTTCCCTAAAAGTCTGACACTAAAAGAGCAGCAGAAGTCATTGAATAATTTCCCACCTATGAAAAAAAAGCTCTCGCCTCCATAACATTTTCTGATTTGACCACAAGAAGACCACCTTGGGCTCGCCACAATTATGGCAGTAAGTCCCCTCTTGGAGGCATGGCTGGAAAGACCTCACGGCGCGGGCGTCCTCACCTTCCGCATGACGCAGGTTCTCACCGGACACGTAAGTTCGGTAGGTTCGGGCTGTACCGGATTCGTACGGAAGTGACGCCCGAGTGTCGCCACTGTGCGGAACGCCCGGAGGACACGGTGGAGCACGCAGTGGAGGTGTGCCGCTTAGGCAGAGCATCGCCTTGCCCTCGTGGAGGTGATCGGCGGCGGCGATCTCTCGTGCCAGACTGGTACAGGCCATGGTTCCGAGCGAGGAGGATCAGTGGCAGGCAGTCGCCTTCTTCTGCAAAGCAGTAATGCTAGCAAACGAGGAGGCCGAACGTATCAGGCAACGGCGCTCACAGCCGCTGCCGGGATTCCGATCCCAATTTCCGGCCACCGTAGGCGCGGCCTTGCGGACGGCGAGCAATCAGTAGCTCGCTGTCCGACCGTCCGGTAACTGTCCGGATCGAGCCCAAGTCATCGACTGCGCGAACTGTTCCCGTGCGCCTCAAGGAGTTGTCAGCAACAGAAGGGGTCCAACCGGGTCGAAGCCTACTGGGGCCAGGGTTAGCTCCGAAAGGTAGCTCAGCCCCGGTACGAAAGGCAACGAAGGAATAGGAGTGGGTTTTTAGTCAGTAAAAGTCTGACACTATCTCCCGCTCCACCCAAGAGCGGGGAATGTCATTAGATGATTTTCCCACCGTAAAAAAAGACCACCTTTGTATGACATATCTGCTATTGTTATCATAATATGTTGAGATATTGGCGCGGTAATAAAATTTCCAAAAAACGCATTACTAGTTCGTACATTCACAAACAATTCCCGAAGTATTCGGCAAAAATAAAGCAAATAATGAATATACCTCATTTTACTAACAATAAATTGTAAGACGCTCACATACACACACACAGCTGCATCAATCCGTCACTTGTTTTTGTCAAACAGAGATAGCTATATTCCGCGAACGAATTTTGAATACGCGTCAACTTGCAGTTGCGAGTGACATTCGCCGGCCTCTTAAAACCTTACATATTATAAAACTAAACTCTGCCAGCGGCTTCGCTCGCGTGAAAGTTGGCTTCTCCAGACAAACTTTAGAACCCCGATTCATCTTCTTAGGGGGGTGAATTTTGGGAAATCCTTTCTTAGCGCTCACCTACGTTATAAAAAGAAGCCTTATGCAAAATTTCACTATCCTAGCCAGTAGTTTCGGCTGTGTGTTGATATGTCAGTTTCTTCTTATAAGTATCTACATTAGGGTTACCATAAATCCCCGAGGCCTCATTTTGCAAAAAATTGTAATTGTCTTTTTTTTAGTTTTTTTTTTGGTCTTTTTTTTAGTATTTATTGTGTTCGTCGGTATTAATTATCGAGGATAACGTAACAATTAATTAACGTAATTCCTTTTATATTTATCGGATAATTTTATTTGGGACAGTAATTGTCGGTTAACTTTTATGAATTTATAAAATTCTTCACAATTCATGTGAAAATTAAGTTTACATTAAAGAATAGCTTCCACGGTGTCGACTCCCAAGCGATTCTATTCGTCTACGTCGAAAACTTTTAACAACTTGTATCTGCGCAGGCTCGATATGTTTATCGGGACATTTTATAGCTTGTCGGGATGTCGGGACACCACTGTTAATAACGGTGACATGTCCCGACGTATCGGGACGAATGGCAACCCATAGGTAAAGTCACCCCACCGCGTCTCTCTGCTTTTATGAACGCGATAAATTCAAAAGTTACTGAACGGATTTTCATGCAGTTTTCTCCAATAGGCAGAGTGATTCATAAGGAGGTTTATATGACGACCACTTTTTTTTATGGGAAAAAATCATCCGATGACAACCCCCGCTCTTGGGCGGAGCGGGAGATAGTGTCAGACTCTTACTGACTAAAAGACCCACCCCGTTCCTTCTAGCCTTCATACCGGGGCTCGAGCTCCCTTTCGGATAACCCTGGCCCCAGTAGGCTTCGACCCGGCTGGGTCCCTGCTGTTGCTGACAACTCCTTGAGGCGCGCGGGAACAGTGCGCGCCGTAGACGACTTGGGCTTGGTCCGGACAATTACCGGACGGCCGGACAGCGAGCTACCCATTGCTCATTGTCCGCAAGCCCATATGACGACCACTGCTGGACCTGACATAGGCTTCCTCCAAGTAACGCCACAACGACCGGCCCAGTGCGTCTTGCATCCATCATAGATCAGAACATGCCATATTACCTACAGTAGAGAATGTTAAACACCACTGCGAATCCGGGCTGGGTTGCTAGTAAAGGAGTGACCAGACGGTTACTAACTGGCGTTCCAACCAAGGTCACCTTAGATGGGGCTTAGGTTTGCAACCGTCTGGTCACCCCTTAACTTATAAACAAATCCCCACAAATATCCCAACAGTGAAACGTAAATTGGTTTAATTGCGTGGTCTTATTATAGAATTTGTGTAAAGGTAGAGATTCTTACACAAATTCTTTAAGGAAACTTCAGGCTCCATATATTTTTTACTGATCAAAAAATAAATTGAATACCTGCCTATCTACTTTTTTATACCAGAATAAGTTTTCAATGGTAACGGTCCCGACTTGAAGAGTTGTAGGTTGTAGGTTCAAATTCAAACAAGCGCATTACTTTGTGTAATTTATTTCATCACCATTGCTCTCAAAACGGTGAAAAAAAAACATTGTGAGGAAGTGAGGAAACCAGCATGTTTTAGACAAAAATTTGAAAACATGTGACATCCACCCAAGCCGCACTGGGCACGCGTTGTGGGTTACGGCTCACTCCCTCCCTAACAGAGGAGGCGGAATTCAGTGAAAATATAAGGCTAATTATGTATGTTATATTGGTGTAATAAGTGTAAAAATAGTTTAGATAAGCATAATCGCCTGACAGTCGTGACTGGTGTTCACTACAGGGACGTGCGCGCTTGATCGATGTCCACTACACACGAGCTTCCAATCTTTTTCAAGTGCTTCCAATCTATCAACTAATGAATTTATTTCCCCCCGTTACTGACCAGGTTTCCATCCTGAAAAAAAAAAAACCTTTGAATGTTTCCCTTTTTTAAATCATTAAGGGGCCATTAATTTATTACGTAAGACAATTTTTACTAGCTTTTGACCCCGCCCCCTCTCTAATAGGCCCCCTTTAATAGGAAATTAATATAGGTTTGGATGTTCATTTTTAAAATAATTAACAAAAATTTTTAGGAACGTTTACAAGTGTGTCGTTTACGCAAACAAGTAACGTCTAGTTCACAAGCGGGGAGGAGCAGTGACATTGTCATGGAAATATTTTACATATATATCTTATTCCTAGCGCACATCGGCACTCGCGCGATTGCCTTCGCTTTTTCAAATCATAACTTTGCGCATTTTTGTAAACATGTAAGAACTATCAAGACTCCTCCCACCCCCTTGCAAGAAAAAATACGACGTGGTCGACGCCACTGCCCCCCTAAATCGACATACGTAATAAATGAATGGCCCATAAGACATGCATTGTTTCCCAGCGTACCTACTCTATAATCACGCATATATTATTAAAGAAACTACTTAAGGAAGTGGTGCATGCGTTGAGTTCCCACCCAACGCTAGCCTTGAAGCTTGTACGTACTTCAAGGCTAATGTACATACGTCTACAGCACACAATACATAATTAAGCTTATTATTAACACTAACGTAAGTGACAAAAAAATATATCTTCACTTAATGTTCGTCTTGTCATCGTTATCTTTAACAGGCCAACACCCTTTGGTTTGTGTGAATACCGTTTAATTAACTAATTATAAATGAGAACAAGCCACACATTTCTTTATTAGCCATGTGTGCAAACTTCTCATTTTTTGACTAAGCCATAGCAAAATGTGATAGACTCTAATAAACTAAATCGTCTTTTTCTAATGCCAACTAAATATCCTTAGTCTAAGTCAAGAGCGAACTCGAAATTTTAGTGTATTTTTTATAACTACCCAGAAAGTGGCTTATATAGAAGATAACTATGGCTAAGATTCGCATTCAGACGATTGTGGTTGTCATAGTAATTTAAAAATGCAATGTAGATTTATAGTGGCGAATAATGCTATTAAAAAGAAGCCTGTTCAATTAGCACCCATTAAAAAATATTTTTGTTGGATGTAGTAGATGAAACTCGAGGTTTGCGTAACTTATGATCCAGTGATCATTTATGTCTTCAAATTAAATAAATAATTATTATATGACGAAGTTGAGAGTTTGGGTAGCTTTTAGCGTGAGCTGCAGAGTTGTTCGAAAGACCGCAACCCTGGAACCCTAAGGGCAACTGAAATATTATGATGATTTCTTAACTAAAAAAAAACCTGCGTAAGCGTTGATACGCGGTTGCTAAACAAAGCGAAGCGGCGCGAATGGGCCACCGTAACGCATGTTGGTGCGGTGCAGCGATAAGCGAAGCGCAGCGGATGATATTTTCGCGTGAATTCTTGCGGTGCGGTGGTTTGGTTTAAATAAATTGCGACTGAACGGCACGTAGGACATCGTGTTACGCCTTTCACTTATGATTTTAAGCTTCTCTTTCTTTCAACAAATTCCCACACCAAAAGTGTTTTTTTACTTTTTTTGTTTTGTTGTTTGCAACATTTTCGTCTACATGTCGCTGACACTTCTTTCAGTTCTTAGTCGCCACTCAGTCACTGCCTTACCATAACTGTCATTGCCTCCCATTACCATGTCCTCGCTAATACTTAGTTACAATAGATTTGCGTGTTTTGACGTTATGAATGTGATCGTTAAAATAATAAAATGTTATCGTGAAAAGAACCATTTTATGTCAGTAAATGTAACCAATTCCAATGTAACTACTGATTATATCAGTGTGGCAGTCTATAAACCAAATCTTTATAAAAGATAAAAATACATTCTGCCTTTACAAAATCTTATTTAGCCAAAGGTGATGAAGATGGTCGACCATTGGGTTCATTTTGCATACTTACTATCAAACCTTGTAAAAAATTGTAAGTATAGGTATTTGTACAGCTAGGAAATCAACAAGTTTTTTTTCCGTGGAATTAACAATATTAAATACAGTCTGCATGGTTCTATTTAACGAATAGTATTTTTTCAAAGAGAATCAGCCTATGAATTATATCCTTTTTTTTTTTAAATTAAATAAAAAAAAAGCATATTAAACATTTTTAACTAGTGCTTGACTGTGCTCCCACCTGATGGTAAGCAGTGATGCAATCGTTGATGGTGAGGCGCACTAGTTTATTAGGAGCCTATTCACTCTAACTTTGAAGATACGTAAATCGTTTATAATCGGACGGGAAGATCGCAGCAGGCGAATACTGATGACAATGATTCGAATTCGTATTTAAATATTTTATTCTTTCCTAAATAATTGACGTCGTCGCTTCATTGTGATGTAGGTTAATTGGTTCCGACATCGTCTTTTTATTAGTACTGGTAATTAAAATATTGATAAAATATATCAGTTAGTAAAGATTGGCACTTTGATCTTAACTAAATCAGATAGAACGCAGGGTATCGACCTACCATAGATATGAAACTAAAATACGTTTTATTAAAGAAAAAAGAAACTATTGCAAAACATTTTGTTGTTTCAGATATTAATATTTTGGGTGACAGACAACTTCCTCATGTACCATCCGCGGGGAGTGAGCTCAAAATTAAAGACTAAGGTAATATAGATCTTATTTTCTTTCTTATAAGGTTCATAATATTTTTATTATTATACATTTTTTTTTATTTTCAATTAGATTCTACCTATTTGCCTTATACAAAAAATTCCTCATGCGTGACCAATAACAATTTAATGCTTCAATCGTGTCCTCAGAAAATGTTATTGTGTTTAATATATATTAAACCATCCCACAGGTGAGATATCAGTCCATCAAGAAGGAGAAGTCAGGTTCTGAAGAAGAAAGGGACTCTGCAGACGAACGTTTGTTAGGAGCCAGTGTATGACCCTACAGGAAGCCCAGTGTATTTCGGGCTTAAATAGTAAACTCTTAGAGTAGTACTAGCCAACCAAATTGTTAGACAACTGTATGTTGTGACGTCACCCCCCCCCCCCCCCTTTGACGAAATTTAATAGTATTAACACATGCTCGAATTTGGTATGTCGGATTTGGTTTACTGTACCAAGTTCGAGTATGTGTCAGGTACTAAGAAAAACTTGGCATCACATCCAGTTGTTTATCGGTTGTATAGTAATAGTAGCTACTGGTCCACTACTGACTTGCCATGCCGAAGTCCTCAATCGTTGACTACGAGTTATCCGGCCAGAAGTCGTCAAAATCAATTAACGACGTAGGTACTTGACTTTTGATCAAATAAGAGTTAATAGATTTTATATTTTTCACTTCAATTTTACTCGAATTGTAAAATAAAATTGTATGTTTTGTATATATGACTGTGTAAATTAAAGAGTATATTAACGGGTATGGCAAGTTATGTAGTATTGTGCGGTCATGATAGGAAAGAGTTTTAGCGATCACTGTAACGGACTAAAGGGGTGACCAGATGGTTGAAAACCAACGTCCCAACAGAGGTGACCTTGCTAGTTTCAATCCGTGTAGACAGAAGTTATAATCAATGAGCTTCAACGCTCTTGATTGGTGAGCGCGTTCACCCCACCCGCAGTGACTGATTTGCGAACATGGTGGCGCGTGGTTTACATCCATGTAGCCGCAACACAAACCAAACCCAAACTAAGGTCCAGCCGAGGTGACCTTGATTGGAACGCTAGTTTGCAACCGTCTGGTCACCCCTTAATTGCTAAACCAAAACAACTTCAGTGTATCTCGAACATATCCACGTGAAGTTATAGTCTCGGGTAAAATAATTCCTAATTTAATTTTGACCGCAGCGTGGGTTATAAATGGTGTATAATATATTTACAATGTAACATGGCACCTATTATTACAAAATACATATTTAGTCATTTCAAAATTACCTATGATATAAAACTTCCTCTAGTAATATCGTATCACAATTATTTTAGTTTTTATAAATGCTTATTGTATAAATAAATATGTATAAAATGATTGTAAAAAGACTTTATATTGATATTTTTGCTTTTTTTTTGAGGGCAAGACTTGGTAGTTTGGAGGATTTTGCTAGCATAGTATATTTGCTATGTATAGTGTGGCCATAATTTTTAATAGATATTTTTGTTGTATAAAATGTGGTATTTGTACCCTGTAAGGTATTTGTGAATATCTCGGGACTACTAAAGTTAGATAACCAAAAGAGAGTTCCAGAATAAAACATGACATTGTATGGAATTGAGATATTGCTTTACTAATTGAACGCTAAAATGAAATTATATCATGTACAAATATGCCATTTTGCTCCAAACAAATTTTATATTGAATAAAAAAATATTTTTGTACGTTTTACTTTTGAAAAATATGATAATTTTAATGTTCCTACACGGTATAGTACTTAGATCCTCATAGTAGTGCCATGTATTTTGATTTTTTTATATATTATGTACACCAACATCGAATAAAGACTGAGAAAGTCGTGGGAATCATATCTTCCTATTAAATTCCATTTGAATTCCACTTGTTTAGGGTAGATTTACACTTGTTTAGTATTACATCTACATTACGTTACACTTCATGACATATACCTATCTAGCACCATGCGCATGCGCCGATTGGATTAAAATGAATAATTTGTTGACTTTTATAAGTTGGCAATCTGAGCTCATTTCTTCGATCAAGAATTTGTTCGAAGGCTCAATTTATAACCCCATATTGTTATATCTTTCAGAATCGTTAAATTATTATTTAACTACTAACAAATTTATTCATATTTCCATACTATTATAAACATAAATATTATCATTGATTCGATAAATAATAAGTCACCTTGTTAAAATTCATAAAACACTTATCTGATTACGATCTGATTTTAAGCATCAAAAAAAAAACAAACAAAATGATATTACTTTACCAAATAATGTGTACCATTATTTTTATGAAAGCAAAAATCATCTATGATTGTGATGTAATGTAAATATTGATAATAAGGGCAAGTTTTATAAAAACTATGATGTATATATTGAACCATTGTAATATTACAACGTATTTGTGCATCTGTTCATTGTTTGTGCGAATATAATTCACCTACGTGTTCATTGTGGTTTTATTGTAAATACTTATTTACGTACAGTTGATACTGAGGGTATTCGGTCTTAAGTCTGCTCATACAGAAACGTGACGCACTGGTAAGTTTGTATATTTTTTCCAATGACTTTTCTCGCTCTAGGGTGGAGCAGGTGGGCGTGTCAGACTTTTACTGACTAAACGCACACCTATGTTCCTTTGACCTTTGCGCTTCAAGACTACGGTTTCCCTCTCGAGATTAAACCCATATCCCCAGTAAGCTTCGGACCTGCTTCTTGCACTGCTACTGCTTCGCAGGAGGCGGCCCGGCGCTAGAAGGCCATCGCCTCCCGACCTTACCATGTCCAAGGTTTTATATATGGATCTGTATTTTTATCCTAGACAATACCCTATTCGTCAAAGTCATGCGTGCGTTTACGAATTGACGGTAAAGTTGGCGCAGTGATTGAGTGACTGGCTTCTGTGCTGGGTGTTGCGGGTTGATGGTCAATAGAAACAAAACTGAATACAGGTAAAAATTCTTTTCATACATAATACCAAGAAAGTTTCCAATGATACCAACAAACTATATGTACCTATAATGTACAATTTTATTATTAAGCGGGTTGTATCCCGGTAAAAATACCTAGTGGCTTGCGAACATTTTGTTGCCCTAATTTAGAACTGTCTAGATAAAGCTTTATAATACCTAGGTACCTAAGGCTAATTCTGATTATTTCGTTTTGTTGTTTTCACTGACCATAGAGGTCAATGGTGGTTTTTAACTGCATATAAACCAAACGGTTGCCATGGAATCTACCTATTATTGAGTTCCATATACAAATGTGACATCAATACACTGCGTTGGGTCATTGGTCAATTTGTACGTCAGATTGGCTTTTGAAACCATGCTTTTTATTTGTTATTAAACGATAATTTGTTACAAATAATTACAAGAATCATTTAGATACTACCAAAATGGACGAGAGCGATCTAAGGAAGCTGCTGACGACGAAAAACGGGTGTCGTGTGCCAAAGATGCGGCCTGTACCCGATGTACATCAGATGGATAAACTGCCTTTTGTACCGCTACCGCCTTACAATAGAATCAAGGTAAAAGTATTGATTATATTGCACTACTAAACTACTTCATGTCTAGTAGCTGTTCTTCGTTTTCGTGTTATAGGTACAAAAACGAAGGCACGATATAACTATCATCCAATATTGCGGACTTAAAGCTATTATTATACATCCATTAGAGCTACCTAGTTCGTTCGAAGTTCGTTAACAACACAACTATAGTGGGTAAAATCATCCAAATGACATCCCGCCCTTGGGCAGACTAAAAAACCAACCCCGTTCCTTCTTGTCTTTCAAACCGGACAGTTACCGAACGGTCGGGCAGCGAGCTACCCATTGTTCGCCGTCCACAAGCCCGCGCCTACGATGGCCGGAAATCGGGATCGGAATCCCAGTTGCGGCTGGGGCGTGAGCGCTATCGCCTGATGCGGTCGGCCTCCTATGCTAGCATTACTGCTTCGCAGAAGGAGGCGCCCGCTTGCCACTCCTCCTTGCTCCGGACCATGGCCTGTACCATGGCCCGGCGCGAGAGATCGCCGCCGCCGATCGCCTTCACAAGGATACTGCGATGCTCTGCCCAAGCGTGAGCTTCACCGTGTCCTCCGGGTGGTCCACACAGTGGCGACACCCGGGCGTCGCTTCCGCACGAATACGGTGCAAGTACGTCCCGAACTTACCATGTCCGGTGAGAACTTGCGTAATGCGAAAGGGGAGGACGCTGTGAGGTCTTTCCAGCCACGCCTCAAAGAGGGTGCTTTCCGCCACAATTGTGGCGTACCCATTCATAACTATACATATATCACCTTTATTTGTGACAAAATTTTCTATGGATCCCGTCTGGACAGGACACCTACGTAGTACTCACAGATACCGTGATTAAACAACTACTTACCTACCTACATAAGGGAGAGTCGGAAACATTGTACCATTTTTCAGTTTCGGCAAAATATCTCGTTATATTAATAACGACCAACAACCAACTAAAACACAAACTATTTATCCAAGACAAATAGTTTAGAATCTAATAATTAGATTCTCAACTATGTGGTCTTGTGTGGTCTATTTAGCTTAGGTATACCGCAACATCAACACTATACTCTCAATTCCAATTTCTCAAAATACGTAAAATTAAAATTGTACCACAGGATCTGGTAAATTGTACCAAGATAATTTAATGGACTTTCGGTCATGATAAATGATTAATTTCTTAATAAAATAGTTTTAATTCAATACTCTATAATATAAGCGCAAATCCCGAGAACAGCTGAACCGATTTCGCTTATTCTTTTTTGTTGTTTGTTATTGTGAGGAGAAGGTTCGTAAGGGAAAAAAAAATAGGATAATGTAGGAGGATAGAGTAGGGTAGATTAGGTTAAAGTAGGGTAGAAGAGTATGGTATAGTAGGGTGGAGTAGGGTAGAGCGGGCAAAAGGTTTAAATCAAAAAGGTTCAAACCAGGAAATACATGTTTTTTTTAAACCTTTAAAAGTTTAATTTCATCATTTAGAATCTTGATAAAATTTGCAAGGCTTCTATTGTTATATATTTTTTTTGCTTTAATTTTTTTTAGTAAATTATGAAGTGTCAAAGTTCATGCAAAATAGCAGATTTTCAGAGGTCTTTACTGGATTAGTTTTACACAAATTTATGAATTGATTTCAATAGAAGCCTAGATACCTACCTAATATCCACAAGACAGTGTGCTTCCAAAATATCTAATGAAAAATATGTAATAACGTCATACCTAATCGCATAAGAGCGGTTGTATGAAAAACAGTGAAAATGTAGGTATGTCGAATTGCATGCCCTAATATTTAGTAGACTTTTTCCCGCGCTTTACCTTTGCAGGTTTAAGGAGAAGCAAAGGTATCAAACCGTAATACATCCTATAGTTATCGGCACCGATCTTGAGCGCTGGCTTCAAGTTGCGCAGAAGTCATATATTCTGTCTCTTTAGTGGTGCGACGTGAGACGCGGGGGCGGGGAATGTCAGCGATTGGCTCGCTGCGCCATCTTGTCATAGACGTTACTCGTGATTCGTTCTCTGCGCTTGCTGCATGTATCTAACAACGACAAAGGTTGGCTCGCCAATGTATGGAATGCGCAAAGCGATCCCCACTCTGACGCCGAGCGCTCAAAATCCGTGCCGTAAACAATTCAATTTTTTGAATTTAGGACACAGATAATTGATAATTTGTTGATAATAACAAATTATTGTGTAAATAATCTTATTCATTACTTATATATTCTGTTCATAAACACTATTTAAATTTTCATTAAATATTAAAACCTTGAAAATATCCGCCACTTTGTTTAAAAAAGAAATATCACCGTTGACTGTGACAAAATAAGAATGAAAATAGCCCTTGTTTTGATAAATTAAGTAAAAAAACACGAGGGTAATAAACATGTCATTTTGAATCTAATCGTAGTGCGATAAGAACCAGTTTTCGAGTAAGAGTATTAAAGTATTTGGACGCCCTTACAAAAAGAAAAGTAGCAGTACTTAGTTTTGTATTACCAGAAAAGAAAAATAGTGTCGTTTAGTAGAACAATTTGAGGTGGTACAATTTATCAAGCAGTACAATATATCCGACTGTCCTTTATTACATAAATAATTTAGGGACAAATTAATAGTATGTTGTAAATAGATGTGGTTATTAATTTACATATTGGACCGAACTGTAAGAAGTTGAGGGTAGTATTAGCACGTGCTATAGGTATAGGTAGGTAGTTGGAGTTCTACATATTTATACTTTATTTCGCATATTTAGAGATCTGAAAAAATATCTTTAGTAGTTTCAATACGTAAGTCTATGATATTGATGCTAAATGGATAAACTGATTCTTTCTTCATCGCGACGTTTGCTTTCGTAACGGCACTATACAGAAGTGCCAATAGAATTTTCAAAAGCATTATTCATTTCAGGACAAACAACAAAGCTTCCGCAAGATCCTCGAGGAGAAGGCTACCGAGAGGAAAGTGGAGATAGCTCGTCCGCCGCCGCAGCGCAGGGAGCGAGACAGGTTAGAGCTATCACAGTCCCGACACATCGCCGTGCTTCGAGAATGCGCAATGCAAATACAACCGCCACCCATGCCCAAGGACTGGGAGCGAAAAATATGCAACCTAGTTCCCGCCAAACTACGAAACCAATTTCCCATTTTGATGGAAGAATTAATTCAAGAGAGCAAAACCGAATGGAACAAAAATCTCCACGGCCTCGCGGTCAAGACCATCATAAGAGATGAACCCGGAGTCTCTAGGATAAGGTATCAAGAACCTCATTTTAAATATAAAGGTATCACAGAAAATTATGGGAAAATGCTCATGTTTCGTAAAAAACTTGTAAATGGTGCCCTTATATTACATCCCTTTATAAGACTAGTGCTAGAGTCTGCTGAAAAAATGTTTCCCGAATATATCATTGACTTGGCGAAGTATCGGGCTCAGGGTGCTTTAAAATTGAACGACTTTCTTACAAAAGTTTTGGAAGAAATCAAACGCGCTGATTATCTTGTGTCTAGTACTTGGTACGGAGTTCTTGTTAACTGGCTCAAAAACCCTAGGTGTCTCCGAGGAATGCGTCCTAAGAAAATTCCAGAATTCGTGAGGTGCGCGACTAAAATGATAGCAATGCAGATTCAAGAACTTATGCGAAGATCTATTGAGGCCATTATAGACGGTCTTAAAGATCCAGAAACGGTTCTTATTCTGAATTTAGATCTAGATTTTGACGGAGAATTTATTTACGATCCAACTTTGGAACATGTTTATGAAGTTTTTCATAACATCGCAGATACAATATGCAAAATGTCGCAAAGGCTTATGCCCATAGAGCAGTATCTTAGAATACCATATGACTTTGACGCTTTACCAATGTATTACAATGATTGGCTACACCAAGATGGTCATAAAAGACTACAAAATCAATTAGATGAGGTTTTCGAACCACTACGTCTTTATTTAGAAAAGTTACGATTAGATTATAATATGCTATACGGGTCTCCAGCGAAGGAAGCATTGCTCAAATTTATTGAAGCAGAAGAAAAGTTCGAAGTGTGCCGAGATAAGATTAAATATTTCCAAGAAATAGATTCAGAAATAACAGCTGTTGTAGAAAATGAATATTTTAATTGTGCAACCGTTCGTCAACTAAGAATGGTGGATGGTTTGAAACGTAAAGCTATGGAATTCGTTAATGACTTAATAGAAGGTATTATCTGCGCTCATTTAAAAGAAAATGATAGTATTTGTGCTGCATTTGAAGAAATCAAAGCTAAAGCTCTAAAAGATCCAGAAAATGCGGGAGAGTTAATTGAACAAGGAATTTATATTTTACACGCGAAAACAGTTTTAGTTGAAGCGTTAACGGAAAGAATTTTGTCACAAATTAATATTATATCCAATCTTCTCGAGATGACTTCACTAACTGAAGAACACGTAGCATCTAATACACGAACCGTAAACTGGCTCAAAGACATAAAGCCCATATTTGAAAGAAACGCTGCAGCTTACGAATCCCATAAAGCAGAAATGGAAGACAACCTACTTTCTAAAATAGCATTCCTAAATAAAGAAGTTCAGGAAATGATACCGTATTTAGAACTTTTAGATAACATGGACGATGTTAACCACACACTTGAATACCTCGAATACTTGAGAAAACTTGTGCACCGATTAGACGATTGTGATAAACTTGTAACTTGGATTAATACTGAAGAAACAACATTCAAGTTTCCAAATACGAGCTATCCAGACTTAGAAGAGTTAAAAGATTACGTTAAACCTTTTCACAGTCTTGTATTCTTAGCTCATAGATGGAAACGGAGTTATTATACTTGGATGGATGGACCTTTTGAATATATGGATCACAATCAAATTGAAATGGATCATGACTTTTATTATAAAGAGTTTCTCAAGATATCAAAACATTATAGAAATAAGATAAAGCAACAAATTGCTGAAGGGACCGAAAAACGCTTCCAGGGTCTGGTAGACGACCCTGATGTCAATAATCTTCCAGCTCCAATGAAGTTGTGCGCTCAAGCTGTTGCCGAGTTAAAAGAATGGCGGCCTAATGTACAGATGGCCCATATAATGTGTAATCCAGCCTTAGTGCAAAGGCATTGGGATGAAATGTCTCTTATTGCAGGCTTTGATTTGACTCCGACAGCAGGTACTACGTTGCGAAAGATCATCAATTACAATCTCTGGGATGATATTGATCAGTACGAAATTATAAGTGTAGCTGCAACAAAAGAACTTGCTTTGATTACAAATCTTAATAAAATGATAGCTGAATGGACAGACATATGTTTTAAAGTGAATCCATTTAAAGACACCGGAATAAACATACTCACGGCACTTGATGATATTCAATGTGTTTTAGACGATCATATCGTCAAAACTGTTGGTATGAGAGGTTCTGCATTTGTTAAACCTTTCGAAAGTCAAGTAAAAGCATGGTATGAAAAAATTGTGAGGACTAATCAAACCATTGACGAATGGGGAAAAGTACAAAGTCAATGGTTGTATTTATTACCCATATTTTCTTCTAAAGACATAGTTGCCCAGATGCCCGAAGAAGGAGTTATGTTTGTTGAAGTAAATAATACATATCGAAGGTACATGGGTTGTGTGGAAAAAGATCCACATGCGCTTGAGCTTGCAGGTGGCACCGGTGTCTTAGAAGCATTTAAAATTTGCACAGGATTACTAGAGAAAATTAACGATGGCGTTAACAATTATCTAGAAAAGAAACGATTATACTTCCCAAGGTTCTTCTTCTTATCTAACGACGAGATGTTGGAAATTTTATCCGAAACAAAAAATCCTCTTAAAGTGCAACCTCATTTAAAGAAATGTTTTGAAGGAATAAATAAACTAGTATTTGATGAAGAATTTAATATATCTGCAATGATATCTCAAGAAACTGAACAAGTAGAATTCCTTGAAACAATTGATGTACAAGCTGCGAGGGGCTCTGTGGAAAAGTGGTTGGTTCAAGTCGAAGATCAAATGCTGAAAGCCGTTAGATCTGAGACCGAACTATCTTATTATGACTATCCAAACATAAGCCGGGTTGAATGGATACTTTCATGGGAAGGTATGGTAGTTCTAGCAATATCTCAAATTTATTGGGCTAATGATGTACATGAAGCTCTTCAAGCACATAAATTAAGCGAATTAGAAGCATTTCATCATTCATTGAACAAACAACTAAACGAAACTGTTGCCATTATTCGACGCACTGATTTAAGTAAATTACAAAGTGTTACAATAAAAGCTCTCATTGTAATCGATGTACACGCCAAAGATGTTATATTTGATTTAATAGGTAAAAATGTTACTGAAGAAACAGATTTTCAGTGGTTAGCACAACTTCGTTACTATTGGGAGGAGGAGAAGGTTTCTGTTAAAATTATAAATGCCGTAGTGAATTATGCATATGAATACTTAGGCAATACCGATAGATTAGTTATAACACCTTTGACAGATCGATGTTATCGAACCCTTATAGGTGCTTACTATCTTCATTTAAATGGAGCTCCCGAGGGCCCCGCGGGAACAGGTAAAACTGAAACAACAAAAGATTTGGCCAAAGCACTAGCCGTGCAGTGCGTTGTATTTAACTGTTCTGATGGATTAGATTACAAAGCAATGGGTAAATTTTTTAAAGGGCTGGCTTCGTGTGGTGCCTGGGCATGTTTCGATGAGTTTAACAGAATTGATGTTGAAGTACTCTCTGTGATTGCTCAACAAATTTTATGTATAATTCAAGCTATTAGACAAAATCTTGAAACCTTTGTTTTTGAAGGAACAACTTTAAATCTAAATCCTGCTTGTTATGTTTGCATTACCATGAATCCGGGTTACGCAGGACGGTCAGAGTTACCTGACAATCTTAAAGTACTATTTAGAACAGTTGCAATGATGGTACCGGATTATGCTATGATTGGAGAAATTTCGTTGTATTCTTTTGGCTTCGTTGATGCCAGAAATTTATCAGTAAAAATCGTCACAACATATCGATTATGTTCCGAACAATTATCTTCGCAAAATCACTACGATTATGGAATGCGAGCTGTGAAAACTGTTTTGTCGGCGGCAGGTAATTTGAAAAGAGCTTTCCCTAATGAAAGCGAGAGCATTTTACTCCTTCGGTCTATTACAGACGTCAACTTACCCAAATTTTTGTCTTGTGATGTACCTTTATTCGAAGGCATAATATCGGATTTATTCCCCGGGATTACACTGCCAAAACCGGATTATGTGAACTTTTTGGATGCATGCCACGTCACATGTGAACGAAACAATCTTCAACCAATGGATTGTTTCCTTCTTAAAGTGATACAAATATATGAAATGATGATCGTGCGGCATGGATTTATGATAGTAGGTGATCCTTTTTCTGGCAAATCGATGACATTAAAGATATTAGCAGAATCGTTGACATTGATGGAAGAGAGGGGTCAACCTGGTGGATGTGCATGTACGTACAAAGTATTAAACCCTAAAGCAGTGACGATGGGTCAGCTTTACGGTGCGTTTGATCCAATTTCGTATGAATGGACTGATGGTATTGTTGCAACAATGTTTAGAAATTTTGCTTCAGAGGATACACCAATCAAGAAATGGATTGTCTTCGACGGTCCCGTAGATGCTGTCTGGATCGAAAATATGAATACTGTATTAGACGATAATAAAAAACTGTGTTTAACGTCGGGTGAAGTGATGGCTATGACTAGTGTTATGTCCATGATATTTGAAGTTATGGACTTAACTCAAGCTTCTCCTGCTACTGTCTCTAGATGTGGAATGATATACATGGAATCAGTATCAATGGGATTCAGGCCGTTCTACACGTCCTGGGTGAACACTCTAAATCCTATATGGTATGAAGAAAATGAGGAATACATTTACACGATGTGCGATTGGCTATTTGATCCATTAGTTTATTTTGTAAAAAAAAGATGCATTCAATTAGTAACAGGTGGAGACGTCAATTTAGTAGTAAGTACGCTCAAACTTGTGGTAATGTTCATGGATGATGCGGTAGAAGGTGAAGAAGACACGAGATATACTAAAACTTGGTTTACCGCTGCATTTATGAGTGCTTTAATTTGGGGGCTTGGCGGAATTCTTAATACCGATTCCCGTGAAAAATACGACACTTTAATAAGAGAGTACTTTAGGGGTGAACGGGGTTTGCCACCGTCAATTGATCGCATCGATGTATCGGTTCCCGTAGAAGGAATGCTTGTTGATCATTACTATATGTTTAAAGGAAAAGGTTGTTGGAAACCATGGGTGGATGCTGTAAAAGCAGTCGCTGTGAAAGAGCAAATTAATTTACTCCAAACTGTTATTCCAACGCTGGAAACTGAAAAATACTATGCACTGTTACATTTACACACTCAGTTTAAACAACCTTTGCTTTTTATTGGACCTACAGGTACCGGGAAAAGTTTTATAGTTCAAAATTTTTTGATGAATCGCATTCCAATGGAACTTTATACTCCTGGATTCATAACATTTACAACTACAACTTCTGCCAATCAAACGCAAGAGCTAGTTATTTCTAAACTATACAAAAGAAGAAAAAATAATTACGGTCCATCAAAAGGAAAACAAGCTATTATATTTATTGATGACATGAACATGCCTGCCAAAGAAACATATGGTGCTCAACCAGCAATTGAATTACTTAGATTATTTTTTGATCAGAGACATTGGTATGACCTTAAAACAACCGATAAATTATACATACATGATACCTTCTTCTATGCGGCTATGGGACCGGTTGGTGGTAGTCGACAACTTATTTACCCAAGAATGCTAAGACATTTTAATATTTACTCAATTAACGAGTTCTCAAAAGAAAGTATGAGTAAGATATTTACTTCATTGTTACAATTGGGTTGGAGAAGAAATGGATTCAGTCAAGACGCTCAGCCCGTCATTGTAAATATTATAGCTGCTACAATGGACATATATGATATTGCTACAGAAGGATTAAGACCAACGCCTGCAAAATCGCATTACACCTTTAACTTAAGAGACTTTTCAAGAGTTATTCAAGGATGTGCACTGTTAAGGAAAGAATCGGTTGATAACAAAAAGACATTTGTAAAGGTTTGGGTTCACGAAGTTTTACGCGTATTTTATGATCGACTGGTAGATGACGATGATCGTTCTTGGTTTTTCGAAAGTCTAAAAAAAACCACCAGAGATTTCATGAAAGATACATTTGATAATGCTTTGGATAATTATCAAAATGATAACGGGGTGGTTACTCGCGAAACTATTAAAGCAATGATGTTTGGTTCTTACTTAGACACAGACAGTCTAGAAGGAGAACGACGATATGAGGAAATGCCAACAAAAGAAGCTTTTCTAAATGTAGCGCTTTCAATGCTTGCTGAATACAATGCAATGCATAAAGCAAAAATGACTATTGTACTATTTGACTATGCTCTGGAACATTTGTCAAAGATTTGTAGGCTTTTATGCATGCCTTCAGGAAATGCTTTACTTGTTGGTGTCGGCGGTTCTGGACGACAATCTCTTACGCGTTTAGCCAGTACTATATTAGGCCTGCAAGTATTCCAGCCAGAGATTACAAAAGCTTACAGCGTAAAAGATTGGCACGACGACGTAAAATTAGTTCTTCGTGAGTCAGGTGGTTTGAATAAAGACACTACTTTCTTGTTTACTGAAGGTCAAATAAAAGAAGAAGTATTTATACAGAATCTAGATAGTCTACTTAACTCTGGTGAAGTACCTAATTTATATGGGTTAGACGAACAACAAGAAATTCTTGAAATTACACGCTTGGCTGCACAGGGTGGTAACAGAAATCTTGATATAAGTCCGTTACAGATACTGGCTTTCTTTGTTGGGCGCTGCAAAGCAAAGTTACACATAGTGTTGTGCTTTAGCCCGATAGGAAGTGCTTTTAGAACAAGACTGCGACTTTATCCGTCGTTGGTTAATTGTTGTACCATTGATTGGTACGATAGCTGGCCTGAGGACGCTTTAGAAATGGTTGCGCACTATTATATGGTTAAAGTTAATGTACCAGACAAAGTTAAAGCATCTGCCGTTATAGCTTGCAAACAATTTCATGTAGACGCTCGAGTCATATCGATTGAATTCTACAATACGCTTGGGAGGAAAACCTATATTACATCGGCGTCTTATTTAGTTTTAATAAAATCTTTTACCTCGTTGACAAATAAAAGGCAAAGAGAACTAAGAGCAGCAAAACTTAGATATACCAATGGATTAGATAAATTAGGCCAAGCAGCAGAGGCAGTAGCTATAATGCAACGTGATTTGAACGCCTTGAAGCCTCAACTTATGGTTATGGCTGCAAAATCAGTAAAGATGATGCAAGAAATCGAAGTTGAAACTGCAATCGCCGATAAAGCTGCCGCTCAAGTAAGAGAGGATCAAAAAGTTGCAAATGTTCAAGCAGCAGCTGCACAAGAACTGAAAAAGGATTGTGAAGCTGATTTAGCTCTCGCGTTACCAATTTTAGAAGACGCTATTGCAGCTTTAAATACTTTAAAACCAGCTGACATAACGATTGTTAAATCTATGAAGAATCCCCCGTTTACTGTAAAACTAGTCATGGCAGCAGTATGTGTAATAAAAGGTATTCAACCTGATAAAATCCCAGATCCAGACAATCCTGGAAAAAAAATATTAGATTACTGGGGTCCTAGTAAAAGAATACTAGGGGATATGAGTTTCTTAGAGTCTTTAAAAAACTTTGACAAGGATAATATTCCTATTCCTGTAATGCAAAAAATTCGAAAAGAGTATCTTTGTCATAAAGACTTTAAGCCTCATATTATTGCAAAAGCTTCGACGGCCGCTGAAGGTCTATGCAAATGGATTATTGCCATGGATATGTACGATGCTGTAGCTAAAGTCGTAGCCCCTAAAAAAGCAAAATTAGAGGCAGCTGAAAAAGAATTCGCACAAACAATGGCTATTTTGGAAGAAAAAAAAGCATTAGTAGCCAGATTAGAAGCCAAACTGGCAGAATTAAACGAAGCATTAGAAGAAGCTAACATTAAAAAGAAAGCATTGGAAGACGAAGTACAGTTGTGTATTGATAAACTGGCTAGGGCTGAAAAGTTAATTGGTGGCTTAGGTGGCGAAAGAGTACGTTGGACACAAGCCGCTGAAAATTTACAGACCTTATATGATCATCTAGCTGGAGATATCCTTGTGTCATGTGCTATCATGGCTTATTTAGCACCTTATACGTTACCTATCAGAACGAGAATGATTGATCAATGGCGTGACCTAGTCATAAAATTACAAATGCCACATTCTGAAGTGTTCGTTTTCAAAGATATATTAGGAACAGATATCAAGATTCAAAATTGGTGTATAGCTGGATTACCCAGAGACTCATTTTCTGTCGATAACGGTGTCATACAAGACAATTCCGTGAGATGGTCTTTGATGATTGATCCGCAAGGTCAGGCCACCAAATGGATAAAAACAATGGAAAAAGCAAACGATTTGCAATTACTTAAATTCACTGATGGTAATTACATGAAAGTTATTGAAACTTGCTTGGAATACGGAAAACCTGCCCTCATAGAGTGCGTTTTGGAAGAGATAGATGCGCCATTGGATCCAGTTCTTCTAAAAAATACTTTTATGCAGGGTGGTAAAGAATTTATTGCTATTGGAGATAATGTAATAGAATACCATCCAAACTTCAGGCTTTACATGACAACGAAGTTAAGGAATCCGCATTATTTGCCCGAGATTTTCAACAAAGTGACGTTAATAAACTTTGCGCTTACTAAAGATGGATTAGAAGATCAGTTGTTGGGTATAGTTGTGGCTAAAGAAAGGCCAGATTTGCAAGAGAAAAGGGAAAAGTTAATCGTTCAAAGTGCTAATAATCGAGCTGCTTTAAAACAAGTAGAAGATGATATCTTACGTACTTTACAAGAAACAAAAGGGGATATTTTGGAAGATGAAACTGCTGTTGAAGTTCTAGACTCTTCAAAAAATTTAGCTGTTGATATTATGAAAAAGCAGGAAGCTAGCGTAGAAACCGAAATTATAATAGAAAAATTCCGTCTCGGTTATAGACCAATCGCTTCACATTCTGCTGTATTATATTACTGTGTCACAGAATTGCCTAACGTTGATCCTATGTATCAATATTCCTTAGTTTGGTTTATCAATCTTTATGTAATTTCAATTGAGAATGCTAATAAATCTAAAGATTTGGATAAAAGATTAAAGTTTTTGAAAGATACTTTTACTTTTAATTTATACAGTAACGTATGTAGATCACTCTTTGATAAAGATAAGTTGATGTTTTCTTACGTTATGTGTTGTAAAATGATGCTTTCTACAGGCGAATTAAACTTGGATGAACATATCTTTTTAATAACAGGAGGCATAGCAATTGAAAATCATTTAAGAAAACCCGTTGAATGGTTACCTGATAAGAGCTGGGATGAAATATGTCGACTAAGTGATTTACCCAATTATGCTGGGTTTCGCGAATATTTTGAAAATAATATAACTAAGTGGCAAGAAGTTTATGATGATATGGAACCACATAATAGACCTCTGCCTGGAGTATGGGGTACGAAATTGTCTCAATTTCAAAAACTATTAGTTATAAGGGTTTTAAGGCCTGACAAATTGACAACAGCAATCGCAGATTTTGTAGAAATGCAGATGGGGCGGAAATATATAACGCCACCGCCGTTTGATATAGGTAAATCTTTTGGAGATTCAAACTGTCTGGCACCTTTAATATTCATATTGTCTCCAGGCTCAGACCCAATGGGAGCATTGATAAAATATTGTGAACGAATGGGATATTCACATAGATTCAACTCCATATCATTAGGACAAGGACAAGGCCCAATTGCGAGAGCAATGATTGAAAGAGCCCAACTTGAAGGCGGCTGGGTATGTTTGCAAAATTGTCACTTAGCGGTTTCGTGGCTTCCAACTCTTGAGAAAATTATTGAAGGTTTCGATTTAACTAACACAGATTTAAGTTTTAGACTATGGCTAACTAGTTATCCTTCTGATAAATTTCCCCAATCTGTTTTACAAGTAGCGGTTAAAATGACAAATGAGCCCCCCACGGGACTTCAACATAATCTAAATCGATCTTATATTTCTGAGCCTGTAAAAGAAGCAGAATTCTTTGAAGGTTGTCCAGGCAAGGATAAAACTTTTAGTAAGCTTTTATACGGTATTAGTTTTTTCCATGCCGTATTACAAGAGAGAAAAAAGTTTGGTCCGTTAGGATGGAATATTCAATACGGCTTTAATGACTCTGATTTTCAAATATCAGTAATGCAATTGCAAATGTTTTTAAACCAATATGAGGAAATTCAATATGTAGCTATTAAGTATCTGACTGGTGAATGCAATTACGGTGGTAGAGTAACCGATGATTGGGATCGTCGTTTAATAGTTACAATACTAGATAACTTTGTCAATCCTGGCGTCGTAAATGACCCAAATTATTCGTTTTGTGACATTGGGCCACAATATGGTTTGCCGCGAAGATGTGAATACCAAGATTATCTGAAGCATATTGAAACTGTTCCTGTAAATCCCCCACCTGAAGTTTTTGGACTACATATGAATGCTGGCATAACTCGTGATTACACTACTTCTATGGCATTAGCGGAAGCTTTGGTTCTGGTTGAAGGTGGAGGCAGTGGTGGAGAAGGTGGAAATACAGAAACTATTATTGTTCACATGGCCGAAGAAATTCTTTCTAAGCTACCAAAAAAATTTGATTTAGAAACCGCTCAAAAAAAGTATCCTGTAGATTATAATGAATCTATGAATACAGTTTTAATTCAAGAGATGGAACGTTTTAACAAATTATTATATGAGATAAGGGTTTCTTTAAAAGATTTGCAAAAAGCAGTTAAAGGTCTTATTGTAATGTCCGCATCATTAGATTATCAATCCAATGCAATGCTGAACGGAAAGATTCCCGAGAATTGGCGTAAAGTTTCCTACCCCAGTTTGAAGCCACTTCCGAGTTATGTAACAGACTTCATAGAACGATTGGAAATGTTAAACGATTGGTATGAGAACGGGAAACCACCAACATTTTGGCTGTCTGGGTTCTTTTTCACTCAGGCATTCCTCACTGGATCTGTCCAAAATTATGCTAGAGCTGCGAAAATTCCTATAGATTTGCTAATATTTGACTTTGAAGTGCATGAGGTCGATTATGAAGATGTACCCCCAGAGACAGGAGTGTACGTGAAAGGCCTCTTTATGGATGGAGGGCGTTGGGATCGGGAAAACCACGCAATTGCCGAACAATTCCCAAAATTATTAAATGATAATATGCCAGTAATATGGCTTTTCCCCAAAATGAAAAAAGATTTTGTAGAGGGCTCAAGATATAAATGCCCTCTTTACAAGACTTTAGAGAGGAAAGGAGTATTAGCTACAACAGGTCATTCATCTAATTTCGTCTTAGCGTTTTATCTGCCGTCTGATAAACCTTCGGCTCATTGGATTAAACGAAGTGTGGCTTTACTGCTTCAACTCGACAATTGAGGGCGAGGACGAGGACACTGCCTTAGATGTTTTTTTCTTTTTGAGTTGTCTTTCTTGTCAGAGCATTGGTACTATATCCGACAGAGCTTTAAATAGTTGTTTATCCTTGTTGAGTTGCTATAGTTTGTTTACACAATCGAGCGTTGAGTCGATCAAAGTTTTTGTCCGCTCAGCGTTCACCGTGCGATGAACGTCGTCCGACGACGACGAAGGACGTCCCAATGTGAGGACCCTGACCATGTGCACCAGGAATGTTATTATGCGTAATATAAAAATTTCGGATAAGGCATTTTTTTTACCCTGCTAAATAAATACTAATCTAAGTTAGAAATAAAAATCAAACCTATACCTAGCTTATTTGTATTTTTACTTTTATAATTTTCAAATTCTAATATCTATAACCACAGAACACAGGAATCATACAGTAGATAGAAGGAGTAAGTAGGCGGGGCGCGCGTACCCCGAGTTTTGCGATGTACCGCTTATGTTCCATTGCGCATGCGCCGCGCACATCAGTCTAGTTACGGTCGCCACGGTGATAATAACTAGATAAAAAAATATAAAAATGCCCATCTGTGCTGTTTTGGAGTGCAAATACGACGGAAGAACCAATAATTTATCTTATATCCTATCGTCGGTTAGCCCTGGTTTATTTTATTTTGATTATTTTTGAAAAATAGGTTCTTATAAAAAAAACAAATAGAAGTTGACTTTATTTTGTACAAAATAAGGTCTACTTTCAAAAAAATATTCTAGAACTTTCAAAAAATGTCACTGTCAGCTGCTCAATTAGAGATTACCATTAGGTATCGATAGTGAGTTATCGATATTGCAAAATTATAATGATTTTTGTTGTATCGGGAAAGAAAATACCCTAGTGCTTCGACGAAATTAAAAACGCAGACTTTTTTAATTTTAGCTAAATAACTCGTAAATAAAATGCAAACAGGGTTAAACTTTCCATGGGTTCAAAATGTAACTGTCGTGTTATTTTGTGACTTCATATTTCCTAAAGATCCAGACAGACAGGAAGGAAAAGTTGGTTTCCTACAAAAACTAGCACATTTTTCTCAACACAGCAGTACTAAACCTTGAGCTCTGAAGAACTTTTAGATATTGGTAGAAGAAAAAGAAGTCACTTTATTAAAAATCTGGTTATACCGAACCCTAGCAGTCTCGAAGAAAGTCAAGATGTTACAGTTCTACTCAAATCTGTATGGACTCTAAAAGCAAATTTGTAGTCAGCCAAGAAACACCTGGCAACATTTAGTTTAAACTGACGTACAAATTTACGTGAAGAAGTATTGTTTAAAACTTACGTATGAACAAATTAATTATTGTTTATCAGTCAGTATTTTTGACTTTACCTGTTTTTACGTATCTATTTTATTAGTTTTTTTTTAATAGCCATTACTGTCCCACTGCTGGGCAAAGGCCTCCCCCAAGTCCTTCCAGACATTCTTCTCTCGCGCCGTCTCTAACCAGTTCTCCTGATACGCGTCTAGATCATCTCGCCACCTCTTTCTAGGGCGACCTCGATGGCGCTTACCGTTTGCAGGAACCCACCGGGTGGCGATACTTGCCCAGCGGTCACTGCTCATGCGGCTGACGTGACCCGCCCAATCCCATTTAAGCCTGGCAGCCTTTATTAGTTAAACTATTTTTTTTTTATTGTCACTGTTATTCGTTCTAATTGTTTTTCAGCATCAAAAGAAACCTTTAATTTCAATTATGAGTAATTTCATGGTTAATGAAATAGTTACAAGCCCCTTATATATAGAGTTAAAAATACGTAAGTATTTTGTTTTGTAATTTATCGACTCCTGCTGTTGAAAATAAAACGCAACATCGATAAAATAAGCTAACGCCAATGGTACATCTCTAGAAAATGACGTTTAACAATGACTTTATTTAAGAAATATTAATCTTATAACAAGTAAATAGAGCACTAAATTGATTGCTTATATTATAGAGACATCTAGCGGGGAATAATGGAAATTGTTAATTTAATTATTCTATGCGATGTAATTCGTTAAAGAGTAGATAACAAACAACTCTGTTAACAGTGACATATGGTTTATTTTTTAAAACGTAATGATGGATAAACTGCCTTCTTTCAATTAATATTAAAATGCTCAATCACATTAAGGATTTCTTAGTGTTATGAAATATGATATAGCTGTCTTTGTGTAAGTTTGGGTACGCTGGTCCCGATACAAATGAAGTGCTATGCGATTTCTATCTACATTCTTCTGTTCTGTGTCTATAACCGTATCTGAAACCAGTATACATATCCGTACCCAGATCTGATAACATCCCTGACGTACACTTATGGTTTTACTTGGATATTACTAATTGTACCTACTTATTCTGTGGTATTAGTTAAGGTTGACTTGTAAGCACACGCCAATGACGAATGCCGAATACAATAGTAAAAGACTGAACATACTTGCCCTGAAGGACACCAGAAGCCTACCTCGAGCTCGTAAAGCGATCCTTTTGACGACCCGAACTGAACCGTTAAAGGGAGGAGCTATATTAGGTGTATAGCTATAGCCCTCTTTCTGACTCGCACTACTGACATCTTAACACGTCATGCTCAGGAGTTTCTTTCTTATTGTTTTCGCTAATATAATAAAGAGGTAAAGGTTGTTTTTTTTTAAATTTTTTGCTTGTAGGAGGTAATCTCTGGAAGTACTGGTCCGATTGCTAAAATTTTGCCACCGATATAAAGCTGCTTTATGCCTGAGTGACATAAGCTATATTTTATGTACGCGGTCGAAGCTGCGGGCAAAAGCTAGTTTAAAATATTTTTGTTACGATCAAGATTACCTTCTAGAAATCTACTAGGGTTTAGGGTTTTAGCGAATTCAACCTTTGTTTTTTTAAGTAGGGTGGTTTTTATGTACTTAGAAAGCACCAGTTTATGTAACAGGGTTATGTATAATTAATTATTTTTTATTAAAATATACATTTACTATTATAGGAACATAGGTTTGATTTTATTTATATTTAAAGGTTTTAATTATTACAGGTGAACCTACTCATGCTATAGGTTTATGTAACTGAATATTTGTGCAGTGTTATTGTAGTTAAAATAAAACTTTTAGTTTCGTCTAAAGTTGCCCCGGGAAAGTCAGAGTCAAGTTACCAGCACCTAAGTGCTAGAAATCAAACAAAAAATAGGCACCCCTCCCCCCACCCTACTTAGTATTATCTATTATAAAAACAAAAATACTATAATGGTTGCAACTTTAGGGGAAACTACAAGCTTGATGTCAATCTAAACTGTCAATCATGGTGTTGAAATAAACTAATTATGTAAATTCGTATTTGTTATTATTTATGTTTGTTTTGGACTAGCTTCTGCCAGCGGTTTAGTACGCACGAAAATCGAAATCTCATTATTCCAACGGAACATACCTATATCTCGGGACTAAAAATATCCAGAACATGATCTACCCAATTTTATCCAAATCCGTTTAGCCGTTGAGGCTTACTGGAGCCTGTAACAACAAACAGACATACGACGGATTTATATAAGTACAATTTTCACCAATAGACAGTGACAACATGTTGGTCATAGAGTTTGACCATCGAAAGATGACAACGAATTATTTATCAAACGTTGTGTATGACAGCATTAAAAAAAATTAAGAATTGTCAAAATTGTGTTCTTGACGTTTCGTACATAACTCATTGTATGTTTACATACCTACGTGCATCCGTGCATCTTATTATACTCATTTTGCTTAAAATAATGCCGAAAACAATCACTAGTTCGATGGAGAAGTGATTTGTCCATCATATTAAATAGTAGCCCTATTTAATATGATGGACAAATTTAAACACGCAAAAAGTGAATTAAATTAGAAACATTCAGAGAAAATGCGACGGTTGGATACAATAATATCATTTCTTGGTTAGTTTTTAATTTCTATAATAAAAACTTAATACTTTTTGACTATTTCATAATTGCAATATTACTCACACGGTGAATTATACTTTTCAGGAAGTTTCGACAATGAGCAGACGAAACTCCTAATAATGAAAACAGTAAAGGACATGGAAAGTTGTATATTTCGTATGCGCGCTATCCAGCAAAGTTGCAGTGGACATTTGAACGGTATTATATTCCAACCAAATTAATAAAAAAAATCGATACCTACCTAACACACAATTTGTTTTATTCAAATTTAAAGATTCCAGGGAAGTGCTTATTGAAAGACCCACCGCCCACATGTGGCTCCACAAATGATTGGACCTGTGCTTTGTGTAACATGCGATGCTGTCCTGGTGTGAAGCGTCGTCAGTGCCGGATTGAACCTACGCGGGGTGTGTAGCAAATTCGACCAAGGGGCCCCCTACTACTAATTAATTAATTTAGTTGTAAGATACTAATTAATTTAGTACTTTTGGAAAATCTTCGTTTTTTACATACTCCGAATGATTAGAATTTTAGAATTTTGTTTAGAACATTTTAGGTTTTCTTCTGACATTCGCGCCCAAAGTCTAGTGATAATCTGAAGACTATAGTTAAAATTTGAAATAAACACATTTTTCCTTTAATATCTTTAAATTTACAGTAAAACAATTATTTGCATATTATAGCAATGGTTGACCGACCGGTAACGGTCCGGGCCCCAAGTCTGCTATTTTTATAAATTCGTCATTCCAACACGATCCAATTGTCATTTTGCTAAAAGTTTGTAATCTGCTAATTCACAATGATCGATCATTGATCGGTCAATGGTCTTGTAATAGAATTGTGGTAGAATGATAATTTCGAGCATATTAAAACCAATAACTGCACAATAACGTTCTAATGGTAAAACACTGATCAAATAAACTGTCAAAGTTTTAGCAGATTACCGCAAACTTCAAATATTCATTTGTCAATATGTACGAGATTACCATTTTATGTCACTTCTTTCAATGGAGTGTCAGTGGTTGACCATTGGAAAGTCATAATGACGCCATTATATTAGTAGATTACCAAACTTGTCAAAATCGACAATTATGACATCAATGATAGACCATTCTGACACTATTGTAATAGCAGACTTGAGGCCCCGGACCAAGCCCAAAACGGCAACGGCGCCTGTTTCACGCGCGCCTCAAGGAGTTGTCAGCAACCCAGCAGGGTCGAAGTCTACTGGGGCCAAAGGTCTGCTTCTGAATGGAAGACTCGGCACCTGTACGAAAGGCAAGGAAGGAACAGGAGTGGGTTTTTAGCCACTAAAGTCTGACACTATCTCCCACTCCGCCCAAGAGCGGGACCCGGGAGTTATTGGATGATTTTCCCACCTAAAAAAATATAAAGTATATTAATGGTTTTTTTTTAATTAAATAAACATTTACAGCCTTAAATGTTTAATTTGTCTTATTGTCATTGTCGCTGCTCGTTTGCGTTGCGTTTCGCTTCATAGCTTCGCGTCTTGCGTTTTCCGCTTCGAGCAGTCTCTTTCTTAGTTTCAGCATTATCGCGTTGTTTCGTTTCTAAAATGTAAAAATAAAAATTTACACTGTCTTATACGTGTCAGTTTGTTTATTTTTATTGATAATAACTAGTGCTTGACTGCGATCCCACCTGATGGTAAGTAGTGATGTAATCGTTGACGGTGAAGCGCACTTTAATTTGATAAGAGCCTATTCACTCTGGCCTTGAAGACATCTAAATTATAAGGTTTCTAGTGTTTGGGTTTATATAAACAGCTTCTAAATCCCTAGAGATTCCGATGCTGTTTCGATCAGTTTTTCTAATTTCTATCTAGACCGAGTGATTGAATCGAAGTCAAAAGTTGGACGAGAGTGACCGAACCAAAGCTGAGGGTTTAGTTATACGGCGGGCTACTCTCTGGCACTTACTCTAAGCACAGCGCACTCTCGTTCAATAACTTCGCATTCTTCGTCGATGGCGGCTGCTTCTCTCATTTGCCGTTGGTTTTCTTCTGCTATATGCTTCTCTTTCTGACGTAAATCTTCTTGTATCTTGGCTTCCTTGTCTCTTTGTTCCTTCAAACGTTGCTCCATCTCTCTGCGATCTATGATTAGAGTCTTTGCATTAACTGGAAACTCCCCGCGCGATGGCAGCATTGTTGTAGTGACTAGGCTGTCACTGCCATTGTGCATTAGTGCTTATTTTTTAAATAGTTAATTTTTATCTGAAGAGGTGATGTGGCGAAGGTGCCCCGTAACTACAAAGCATGTTAGCATTACTTACTAATATTTATTTTTTTTACTTGTACAACAACTACGAAAAATGTCCTTTCCAGTGATCCCTGTAGGTAAGAGGAAGGCAAATTTCTTTCTTCTATAACTTTTAACTTCTTTTGCTGCTAATTTAATTTAAAAAATGAATTTGTTTTTTTATTCACTCGGTGATTACCTTAAGCACTACGAGTATTGTTTAAGGTAACATAAACCGACACAAACCTCTGTCAAACAGATGTTGGAAACCTCTTAAGTGCTCATTTAGGATACCAATATGTGTTTCAATTTTCAAATCTTCAGATGCCATGCACATATCGATCATTGAAATTTGGTGCTTACTCTGGGTTATTTGATTCTTCAGATGCTGGACAAGTTACAATTAGGTACCATATTATTGAAACTAGTCAATAAGTCTCGAAGTAAAGACTGTTAGTGTTCATTCGCACGAGCACTTTGTAACAAAAAAAATGTATTGAAAAAAAACATCATTTTAACATTTATCTAGGTATGCCTATAAGAGGCGTAAGGGTGATTTTCGTAGTGTTACTTTACTGATAACTTTGATAGGTACAACGTGCCTAACGCTTCTTTTGTTTTTCTCGCATTTATGTAATTGACGCGCATATCATACTTCCAAACTTATACATATATGTACCTATAATATACTTATTATAAATGTGAAAGTAACTCTATCTGTTTGTCTGTTAGGTACGCTTTCACGGTTAAAAGTACTGAACCGAAATTGATGTTTTGTATAGAGGAAGCTTGCATTCCAAGGATGGAAATAGGCTACTTTTTATTCGACTTAGCGTCCGCAATAGTTATGGCTATTGCTGACGCTAACGGATTCATGCGCGTGAATGTACACTTGGGTAGATACATTCACGCGGATGAAGTCGCTATGTAGGTACGTCATAACCAGGGACTCAAACTGTAACCGTAATAATGTGTTTTAACACTGTTTTTTAAAACAGTTTTAACAGAAAAACACTTAAATTTAACAGATACAATAATGTTACCGAATGAAACTGTAACCTTTTATATGTGTTAATAAGTGTTAATATGTGTAGGTTACTGAAAAAATCAGTTTTAGTATAGCTTTAGATATTGCACAGTATCATAAGCAAATTGTAAATTCGGCAACGCTGCGTTTACCTGTTACACTTATTAATGCTGTTAACACTTATATTTGTTACAGATATGTTACGGTTACACTTTTTTATGTGTTTTAGGTTAACACATTGAAAACACTCTTATAAGTGTTACATATTTGATTCTGTTACCAATTCAACATGTAACACTTATAATTCTGTACCTAACCTTTATGAAGGTGTTTATAAGTCCCTGGTCATAACATACATATTATACGATCTTGTTTTAGGCTTTGTGAAGGTGTTAAGGGATAAAGCTGCTTTTCTGATGATCTATCAGAAAAGCAGCTTTATTTCTTAATCTCTTTAAGTAGATCTTACATTAAAATATTTCTAACTCCTAATCTCTATTTACCTCAAGGTGTTCTGTTAGATGTTCCACTTCGGTTTTGGTCATATTGAGTTCATCAATAAGCGACCGTTCTTTATTGCGTAGCTTTAATACTTCTCTTTCTTTAGATAATTTCTGCTTAGTCACTGTAATAATATAGTACATATATATTGGCCCCATGAATCTTGGAAAAGAGATGTTAATCTCTTTGACACCCGCATGGAACAAAACGTGTCGTCGAACCAAGCTCGCTTGGTTAATTTCTCACCGTCAAAAAACCCACGCCGGAAGCAGGGAATCGCCTTGCGAGTCCCGAGTTCCCGACGCCCGCAGAACGTCTCCGACAGGGACCGAGGCGTGTGTATTATACTGTCCCCTCTTCGCATTTTTCTCCACTCCCTTTACTCGCATTACTGCTTCACAGAGGGTGACTACCTCGGCTACCTCCCATTCCCTCTCGCTCTGTCCCATGTCTTGTACCAAGGAACAATCCCAGAAGTCTCCGCCGCCGATCGCATCTACGAGGACACAGCGGTGCTTCAACCAAGCGAGGCAGACTTTCGCCGTATGCCACCACCGTGGCCTCGCCGCCGAATCCAACACAGTAACCTCCTAAAACAACTGTGTCTGGCGAGAAACTGTACCCGGCGTAAAGTGGGGACGCCGTGACAGCTCTGTAGCCATATTCCTCAAAAAGGGGACTTACTGCCGCGATTGTGGCGTGTCTAACACATCATCATGCTACATATTATATAGGCTATTATTGTAGGTACATACCAGACTTCAGTTTCAATTTCAATGACTCAAGCGTATCATTGTCACTAAACATCTTTGAGATGCGATTTTCCTAAAGGAAAAAACTTTTCAAACATATACATAAGCCAAATAATTGTCAAAATCGTATTTGCCGCCAAAAAGACAGATTCTCTAGTTTTTTAACAATTCCATAGTTGAAGAATAATTAACCTATGGATCTGTTTTTTTTTTCCGAAATTAGTTTCTAAAAGAAAGAATCTAAGTCCAGACAATATATTTTGTATAAATGCAGTAAAAAAGTGTAAGTGTACTAAAAATGCGTAGCAGCTGGGTCCTAAAACGCAAAGGGCAACTATAAAAGTCTCACACGCTAGCTAGACCGGGAGAATTCAATGAATGCTTTTTACTTAAAAAAAAAAAAATATTGTCTTGTAGCGACATCTATGGCGCCACATAAGAACTACAAAGAATATACAAAATCCTGCATCGCGCAATCAAAGTTCTCCGCGCGATTTGAACATATACGACAGCCCGAAATCATCTATCGGGCAGTCGCCCACCAGACCATAACACCTGTCTGGTCGGAGGATCCTCCCTTTTCAATGGAGGCATGTGGGACTTTACTCTCTGTTCCGCATACCTCCAAACTTTGGAGGTAGGCGGAACAATCTAAATAGTAAAACGACTTGGGTAATTATTAAGGTACCAGAATGGATTGAAAAGTTCGCGGCCTCAGCAAGAAAACAATATAAAATATAGACAAAAGTAATTTTATTTTTCCACGTAATCTCTACTTAACTTAATGCACTTCTTCCATCTGGTTTCCAACGCCTGTATGCCAGTCATCAAAAAAGTCACCCACCTCCTCATTTGATGAAAATTTTTGACCTCCAAGGTGTTTTTTTACGTTTGAGAATAAATGAAAGTCTGAAGGTGCCAAATCAGGGGAATAGGCGGGATGGGGCAGAAATTCAAAGCCACAATCACGAATTTGTTTAGATTCAACAGACGTGTGAACGCGTGCATTATTCTGATGGAATAACACTTTCTTGCTGAGTAGGTAATTCTGACCTTTTCTCTTTGATTGTTTCACGCAGACGACGTAAAAGGGTGCAGTAATAACCCGAGTTTATAGTTACACCTTTTGCAAGATGGTCCACTATGATGACACCCTTAGCATCCCAAAAAACTGACGCCATCACCTTGCCAGCTGACAAAATTGCTTTGGCTTTTTTTGGAGTCAGTTCATCAGGATTTTTCCACTGCTTTGATTGCTGTGTTGACTTCATCCATTGTCACAAATCTGGCCAAAAAATCTTATGGATTAGCCTCAAACATTTCCAAACAGTCGTGAGAAATCGTGAGCCGTATTCGTTTTTGTTCAACTGAAAGCAATCTGGGTACCCACCGCCAAGGGCGGATCCAGCTTTGGCGCCAGGGGGGGGTCACATACGCGTGTCCTTTATTTGCGGGGGGGTGTAAAATCATCCAAATGACTTCCCCCGCCCTTGGGCGAAGCGGGAGATAGTGTCAGACTATCACTGACTAAAAAACCCACCCCGTTCCTTCTTGCCTTTCGTACCGGGGTCGAGCTTCCCTTTCGGATAACCCTGGCCCCAGTAGGCTTCGACCCGGCCGGGTTACTGACAACTCCTTGAGGTGCGCGGGAACAGCGCCGTCGACGACTTGGGCTCGGTCCGGACAGTTATCGGACGGTCGGACAGCGAGCTACCCATTGGTCGCAGTCCGCAAGCCCGCGCCTACGGTGGCCGTAAATCGGGATAAAATCCCGGCGGCGGCTGGGACGCTGTGAGCACTGTTGCCTGATGCGGTCGGCCTCCTCCTTTGCTAGCATTATTGCATCGCAGGAGGCGACTGCCTGCCATTCCTCCTCGTTCCGGACCATGGTACAGGCCAGACCAAGGTCCGGCGCGAGAGATCGCCGCCGCCGATCGCCCCCACGAAAGCACAGCAATGCTCTGCCCAAGCGGGACACACCTCCACTGTGTGCTCCACAGTGTCCTCCGGGCGTTCCGCACAGTGGCGACACCAGAGCGTCATTTCCGCACAAATCCGGTGCAGGAACCTTCCGAACTTACCATGTCCAGTGAGAACCTGCGACATGCGGAAGGTGAGAACGCCATAAGGTCTTTCCAGCCATGCCTCAAAGAGGGGACTTACCACCATAAATGTGGCTTGCCCAGCACTGGGTTGCGATAGTCGCTGACGCTATTTAGCTAACCTAGTTTGGGGACCAGGATATAATATTTCATGCAAACTATATTGTATTTTACCTTGTGAACCTTTGTGTACAATTCATTGAAATAAAGTTATTATTATTTCACCATGAGATCCCGCCGGAGCTCTGTCCGCGACCTGTTGCGGCAGCGGACTTTCGCCCCGGCAGCGGCGTTGCATCTCCACGCGCAAATCGTGCATGTGTGTAAGGACTGTTGCCTCCAGAATCTATGGTGGCAGGCCAGCAAGTAGGCTCGCCGCTTCGTGAGAAACCGTACGGTATCCCCGCACCATCCCGCATCAGTATTGCCATGACCCTCTGGCATGCGTTCAGCTGGGCCTTCGGTTGCTGACGCAGCGACGGCACCCATACTGGCGTCCCATATAGGGCCATGGACCGAACGATTCCCGCGTAGAGCCTCCGGCAAGAGGCGTCTGGACCCCCAAGTTGGACAGGAGCCGCTTGAGAGCAGCCCCGTCACATAGTTGTGGTCAAGTCACACGAAGTTATTTTTTAATTTTTATATAAATACAGGTAAAAAGTAGGTTACCTACATAAAATCTTTATTGTGCCAACAAAAATATAAAAACATTATTATTAACAATTTTAATTAGTGGTCCACCTACGTTCTGGACTTGGCCCAGGGGGGGGTCATGACCCTCCCCCTGGATCCGCCCTTGCCCACCGCGCAGAAACCTTAGAAAATCCAAGTTCATTGACTATAATGTTTTGTGTTCGTTCATACGAGACGCCAATAGTGTCTGCAATCTGCCTGATGGTCAATCTCCCATCTGCCAATAGTAGATCACAGATTTTCCCGATGTTTTCTTCAGTCGTAGACGTCGTAGGCCGGCCGGAGCGAGGGTCATCTTCAATACTCTCTCGTCCGCGTTTAAATTCTGCAACCCACTTTTTTACAGTCGTAGACGACGGAGCAGATTCCCCCAATGTTGTTGACATATCTTCGTAAATCTCTTTTGGAGTTAGTTTTTTTTTAAACAGGTATTTGATGACCGCACGTTGCTTAATTTTCTCCATTCTTTAGAAACGCAAGTACAGCGTTTAGGCTCACAAAATTTAGTCTAATCTAAAAACAGATAATGCTATTGCGATAGAATTTTACAATGTGACAACCAGAGAGTAAGTAAATCGAATGAGGTCAATTACATTAAAAAAGTTGTTATTGTCATTGTTTATTAATAGTAGAACCTTATAAAAAGTATCGAATATAGGTAAGTATTTTTTAAATGATTAAATATTATTCAAAATTCCTAGATTTTTCTAAGTCGTTTGACTTTTTACACAGACTTATACCGCGCAGATAAGGATCAAAGAGTATATAATCACTACGTTCTAATAAGGATTTCGACTGCACAATTCCTTTGGAACGATTAACCACTTCGCGCCGCGTCGACGAATTGGGCTCGGTCTAGCTAGACGGTTATTGGACGGCTGAAAGCCACCTGTGTTCAAGAGGAATTTGTATACCCTTGCCTGTGTTCCCTCCCATATTTGCCCTTTGCGTTCTTGGTTAGACAAACAAATTGTTTTCATTAATCGAAAGTAAAGAATAGATTCTATATAAACCAAATTCCGATATCGTCACTCACTCATAATAGTGAACAGCTTGCATTCAGAAGCGAGACCGTCGTCAATTTTTTTCGAAGATTTACACATTTTACACGCAACTGTATCTTAGGGCGATTCAAATAAACGTTCGTTTGGCTTAGCCCATAGATTATACACATTTACTGGTAGCTTAGCCTGTTTGTATCCGGCAAGTTATTTTTTAATCTGTATCGGTCGCAAAAACATTTTCTTCACTCTGTGGTTTGGTGTCTGACGTTTCTGTTTCTGTTTTATCTGTGGAAAGAAAGCGTGCGGTGGTTTTGCGAAAAATATTTCACGAAACTTCTTTCATGTAGGTAATTACACAAAATGTAGAAACAAAATGATTTCTAGAGACAGTTAATAATTAAGAAGTGTTCATTATTTGTATCGTTAATGTGCAAATCATCCAAAATGGTTTCGGGCAGCACGAGGGTGATTCAAGTCACTAACATCGCACCCCAGGCCACTAAAGATCAGATGCAGACACTCTTCGGTTACTTGGGGAAGATCGACGACATTCGACTGTATCCAACTATCAGAGACGTGTCTTGCCCCGTGCAGTCTCGAATATGTTATGTAAAATATTACGATTCGGCAACTGTTAACGTCGCCCAACATATGACAAATACTGTGTTCATTGATCGGGCACTTATAGTGATTCCTATGCAGTCGGGAGAGATTCCGGATGAGCACAAAGCTTTAGAAATGTCTAGCAACGGGACTTTAGTGCCGGGACTAAGCACAGTGGAGCCGCGTTTACCGGCGCATGTGATCAATGCCCTGGATGGTGTTCCTCCTAACCAGGTAATCCAGACTCACGACCCTAAGATAGTTTCGTTAGGGTTACCTCCATACCCTCCACTACCTGCCACCTACGACTCCAGAAAGATTGAGGAAATAAGGAGGACAGTACTAGTAGGTGATGTGGACAATTTGACTTCTCAGCAGTTGATAGACCATTTCTGTCAAGCTGGTGAGGTCAAATACATGAGGTTTTGTGACCGGGACATAGACAAGCAGAGGTATGCACTGATTGAGATGACTGAGCAGGAGTCTATCATAAAAGCACTGCAGTTAAACGGCAGCCTGGTGGAAGGACAGGCCATCAAGGTAAGATATGAATTTTCAAGTAGTTAGATATCCATCTAATCTAGAACACTTTAACCTTTTAGATACCGTCAATTTGAGACACAATAGTATGATAATACATGTGCAAACGCTTGGGGTTTAATGAATTAACGTTTCAATCGTGGAAATTACAGACACAATAGAAAGACAATAGGTGCGTGAACGCCGGCGTTCGCTTGGGGTTTAATGATTTAAAAGTTGGAGCATGGTTTTTTTTAAAAACAACCAATGTTTTTGAGTTGTGCTTTCAATGATTTTTCTCTGTGATGAATGAAAAGCAATTATTATAATAAAAAGTTGATCAAACCTGTAGCATTATTATTTATAAGTAGCTAAATGCTAAAACATAGGTACAATGTGGTTAAACTACACTTACTGTGGTTAGTCAATCAGAAGTCAGAAAATGTGACATGTCTTGCCCTGGGGTATTGTGTTACCCATTACTAGTTTGTAGAGGTCCGATAGATACCTGACCTTTATTATTATTTGTAAAGGAAATGTTCTACCCCATTTAATTCGTTAAACCCTATGTGAACGCCAGCGTTCACTCTCACATTGTCTTCTATTGTGTCTCTAATTCATTAAACCCCAAGGAAACTCGGGTGCTCGCTCGATCATTGTCTATCTATTGGATCTCTAATTACAGTATTCGAAAGGTTAATTGACTGTATTTGAAAGGTCACAGTGTGTTTGCTTATGGCAGTCTATTTGACATAGATGTTTATGTATAGAACTAGCGTCTGTCAGCAGCATCACCCGTGGGAAAGTATGTTTCTCTACAAACTTTGGACACCCGTTTCATCCCCTAAAGGGGTGAATTTTAGAAAATCCTGTCTTAGAGCGCTGCCCATATAATGAAAAATTGTGTAAAATTTCAGCCTTTGGCCCTGTACAATTACCGCCACGGATCTTGAGCGCTCGGTGTTAGAGTGGGGATCGCTTAGCGCATTCCAGACAGACATTGGCGAAACAATCGTCGTTGTTAGATACATGCAGCAACACATTACGAGTGACACGATGGTGCGGCGAGCCAATCCCTGACACTCCCCACCCCCGCGTCTCACTTCGCACCACTAAAGAGACCAAATATTTGACTTCTGCGCAACTTGAAGCCAGCGCTCAAGATCCGTGCCGGGAATTGTAGTTTTGGCTGTGTGGTGATATCAGTAAGATTCCGATGCGAGCTAAAAAAAATTTTTCTTTACGAGTTTCATGTTTTGTGTTGGTTATTATAATTTAATTCATTAAACCCCAAGCGAACACCGGCACTCGCTCTGTCATTGTCTTTCTATTATTTCTTATAATTGTAATCTTAAGTAATTGGCAATATTCGAAAGGTTAATAATATTTCACAATATTACAGGTGCACCATGCAACACAAGCTATATGCAAGCCACAAACAAAGAGCAACGAAGCAGCTCAGAGGGAAATAGAAGAAGCAATGTGCCGAGTGAAGGAAGCACAGAACTTGATCTCAGCTGCGATTGATCCGGTCATAGGACTCCTCTCTAAGGATAAAAGGAGGTAAGGTTTTACTGGTTATTGTAGACTAGCCTTTCCTGTAACTGCTTCCCTGTGCAGTTTTGGGGATGAAACAGCCTGTAGCACTCAGCAATAGTGTATCAGATCAGTATGTCCCCAGTTCTTTTCCTAAAATCAAACTATTTAACATTCATCAGAACTCTTTGGTTTTTGATGGTTATATGTTTAGATTTAGTTGTAATAAAATAAGAATATTTATTAACTTAGTTACAGTAGTGGTACCATCAAAGACACTTCTGCCTGACCACCGCTAAGTTAATTTTTGCTTGCACTTGAAACGAAAACTTCAAAGGGTTTGGCGCCGCACTGCAGGATTCAATCGAATTTTTTTTTAAGTGATCAGGCAGAAATGTCCGCGATGATACGTGGTGGACGTAATCATTAACCTAAAAAGACTATGCTGTATTCCGTTACGTAAACTTGTACTGCCATTGTTTCCAGGACACGGTCCCGTTCGCGGTCTCGACGGCGGTCGCGCTCCCGTTCTCGTCGCTCCCGCTCACGCCACCGCTCCAAGCGCTCCCGCTCTCGTTCCCGGCACCGCTCGCGTCGCTCCAGGTCACGTCACAAGCACCGCTCAACTAGGTCAGTTTTAACTGTTTCAATAGTCTTCTGTATACTGAGGCTATTGAAATGGCTGAAACTACTTGGTTTGTGGGTATTTAATGTTATTTTGATGATGTTTAGTGACAGAAAGAAGCGAGCGTCGAACGTCTTAGACAGGTTCCGACCTGTACCCTACCCAAGTTGCTAATCTGCAATCAATAATGCTAGTAGAAAACTTCAAATGTACGGGAATGACGTCATTTCAACGATCAGTCACGTGGTCAGAACGAAAGAATTTGGGGCGTGGCCAATTCGAAGCGTTCGTCGCAAGTGATACGGTTGTAACTTGGCTAGAGGGGCTGCTCTGGTTAGCGATTATCAGATCTTCACATTTGAAGCATTCGCATTCTACCATAAAGGTATAACTAGAGATCCACGCCACGCGTCGGCCTAATGTAATTCCCGCTCTAGGTTTCCTTTTGATTTCATTCAATATCTGGTATTTGCGAATGTTTATTTTTGTACAATATTTTGTCCTAAATCACAAATTTCCGAAAACCACATCCAAATTGGTTATAATATTTGTGTAAAAAAGAGTGGATGCATGGTGGGAAAATCTTGCTTTCTGTATTTTACACGTGTAATAACTTAATGGCGGAGACACCACGTTGTAGTTTGCGCATCTTTTTTCTGTAACTTAACAATTTGCCCTTATATTCTTGGCCTGATTTATTTTTACTTGAACAATTTTATTGTGTTATGTAGAGTGGATGGCAAAGAATCGAAGCTAATCACCCGATTCACCATTGATTGACTTACAAACTCTAAGATCGCTTTATATTTATTATTGACTGATGTAATGATGATGAGTCATGATGATGAAATGATGATAATAAAAAATATTTTTTTTTACTTAAATACTTTCAGAGGATGTTATTGCAATATAGGTTTTTTTTTTTTGTAATTTTCAACCATTTGTCGAACGTTATCGTTCTTTGTTGCTAATAAAACATGTGTTTACAGGTCTCGGTCGCGGCACCGCAGCTCGCGGCGCTCCCGCTCGCGCTCGCGCCACCGCAGCTCGCGCTCCAAGCGCGACCGCTCGCGCGACAAGGACAAGGACAAGGACAAGGACCGCAAGGACAAGAAGGAATCCACTGACAAAGACAAGAAAGAAAAGTCCAAGTCACCTCCCAAAGAGGTAGACAAAGAGGAGAAGGAACTTGAAGTCAAACCTGATCCAGTAGTCGTCGAAACGAATGGCAACTCTTCTGACGTCAAGTCTAAAGCGTCCACGCCAGCCGACGACAAACCAGAAAAGGATGTAGTTGAAAAAGAGAAAGATAAAGACAGGTCACCGTCAAAGAAGAGGGAACGGACCAGATCCCGAGACAGAAAGCGCGAGCGCTCCCGCTCCCGCCGCAGGTCCCGCTCGCGCTCGCGCAGGAAACGCTCGCGCTCCCGCAGGCGGTCGCGCTCCAGAGGAAAGAGATCTCGCTCCAGGGAACGGAAGAGGTCTAGATCGCGGGACCGCAAACGTACTCGCTCAAGAGACCGAAAACGAACCAGATCTCGGGATAGGAAACGGTCTAGGTCCAGAGACAAAAAGCGCTCTCGATCAAGAGACCGCAAGCGCTCGCGGTCGGGCAGTCGGCGCTCCAAGAGTCACTCCCACAGGGACTCGAAGACGCCCCACGACCGAAAGTCACGAGATCACACTCCCAATCTTTCTGTTATTGAAGAAAAGGACATTTCTGTTTTAGAAAATAAGATTCCTGATGTGTGTGATGAAAAGAATTCTCCTGATAACATGGATATTTCCAACTCTCCATAGTTTGTTAGTTTACCATTTATTTTAACAAAAATATTCGAGCCCTTTTCTAAATTCCTTAGGTAATTCGAAAACACATATTTCAATCAACTTCGTATTGTATTATTCATCAGCAGACATGTTAATTTTGACACAAGATATTAATATTAATTTGTTGTAAGTATAAAATCTGTTTAGATCTTAGCCTATCTTTTATTTGATCAATTGTCTCGGGCCTCGACGTGTTATCAACAATAAAATGTGTTCTAGTAATAGTTTATTTTTAAGGAACAATAAAGAATGATGCATTATTAGGTGTTTTTTTTAGCAAATACAAATCATATACCTACCTACTTATATATAACACTGGGTGTGAGGGATAGGTCTCCGCAAACTAAGGGCTTGCTCAGTAGCGAAACTGAACAACCTGCCACAGGTTTTTTTTTTTTTTTTTCAGGAAATGAAGTAGCAATCGGTCTCCATACTAAATTATAAACTTGACTGGTCAGTTTGTATGGAGGCCAGTTTTTTTTTCGTTTCCTCAAAATAATCTTGTGGAAGATTGTTCTGTTTCGTCTACTGAATAATAGCCCAGTTTTCGGAGACCGGTCCCTTACACCCTGTATATTTCAGTATGTTACAAAGTACTCTGTGCCTGTATAGTCGTTTAGCTCGTTATTTGACTTTGATTTCAAATTTTTGCTAGTTTTTTGAGCCCTTACATAATTAAAACTGAAAAATATGTTACGCCCCTATAATATGACTACTATACATGACTCCAGATAAACTTAAAGTACATTGACCTTTTCCTAATATCTCCAAGAAATCAAAGGTATCCGAAAAACCATCAACAAACTGTTTTTCGGAGAAGGTAAAGGATCACAACAGATGTCGATTCAAGACAGCTTTATGTCTGTAATCCCGTTTTTGAAACTAAAAATGTCAATAAATGTAGGAGGGTCAATGACCCTCCTACATTTGTTGATTTCTTTAAGAAAACGTCAGCTGAGCGAGTCCAATGGCCTGTAGGTAATAAGTCGGCATTGCCTACAAATTAACTACAGGTCATTGAACTCGCTCAGCTGACGTTTTCTTAAAGAAATTAATTTCGTACATGCGTAAATTAATACGAGTTTTGAAAAAAAGGTACTTTATTTTTTAATTTTATCTGTACAAATCGATAGTGTTTCATGTACCGGATCGACCCTCCACGGGATTAAAACGATTAAAATTTAACGGTGTATAGTGCTATTCCAGGACATGGTCTAACCGTGTGCCAAATTCCATCCAAATCCGTCCAGCTGTTCGAGCGTAAAGAACTAACAAACTTTTGGCTTTATAAAAATAACCTGTCGAATACCGTAATTAGAGACAAAATACAAAGACTAAGAGAGAGAGAACAAGCGTAAGCGTAAGAAAGTAAGCGTTCGCTTGGGGTTTAGGTTTAATGAATTAAAATTTTCCATGATACCTAAAGGGATGACTCATATGATTAGATTGATTATGATATTTCAAAACATTGAACAAGAATAACAATGGAATATTCCAAAGCCCTCGACTGCAAGTGTTTTGTTGCGCAACACTGATGCAATTGATGGGCGTCGTTTGATCATGTGGACTTAAACTTGACTGCTGATTTCCTGGGTTTGATTCTAATGTTAGTCAAAAAATGATTTGGTTTCCAATGTAGATTTTTTTTTTTTTTATCTGTTATAAACTAGTACTTGACTGCGATCCCGCCTGATGGTAAGCAGTGATGCAATCGTTGATGGTGGTGGTGGTAAATCTACACTAATATCATAAAGAGGTAAAGTTTGTTTTTGTTTGTAGGAGGTAATCTCTGAAAGTACCTACTGGTCCGACTACAAATTTTTTGCGGAGTGCAAGAGTTGTCAGCAACAGCAGGAGCCCAGCTTGGTCGAAGCCTACTGGGGCCAATGTTAGCTCCGAAAGGTAGCCCAGCTCCGGTATGAAAGGCAAGAAGGAACGGGGTAGGTTTTTTAGTCAGTAAGAGTCTGATAATATCTCCCGCTCCACCCAAGGGCGGAGGATATGATTTGGATGATTTTTACTCACCAAAAAAAAAACCCTTCCCTCCTCGTCAGCAAAAGTAAGCAAATCTCTCACCCCCTCCCCACGCTTTACGTAAAGATTGGTAAAGTCTACATGCATTTTTCAATGTGTTCTAGTTTCATTATTTAATTTAATGAACATATTAATATAAATTTAATGAAGTTATATATTATTTTTATATTTAATTATAAGATACTTTGGATTAAGACTTCACACATTCTTCTTTTGCTTCTTACACACTATGGTCTACATTTCTTTTTGATTTCTCCTTTCGCAGGTCTGCTGGAAGAAATTTCTTTGGAAATAAGCAGTACCTTTGTACTAATGTTTCTTATGTATTATCTTTTTCTGGTATTTTTGTGTGTACATAAATAGTTAAATAAAATAAATAAATAAATATTAAGTAAGTATGTTATAAGTTTACAAATAAGGAATGGGCTTGAAATAGAGGAACTAAACAAGTTACTTTTAAAGATTTGACATAGATACTAATTCAAATTAAACTTTATTACTTACACATTATTATAATTAAAACTTTCGTATGATTTTGGAAAATCAGCATGGTTTTCTTGAAAAACTAAAAAATATATAGGTACTGCTGAAGTGCTGACGTAATCAACATCCGGACCCCCATCCCCCATGTCATCAAAAATAAGCAAAGCATAAGACCCACCCACCCATTATGATAATTGAGCTTTTCATCATCATCATCATCATTTCAGCCGATAGACGTCTACTGTTGGACAATAGGCCTCCCCCAAGTGTCGCCACAATGATCGATCCTCTGCGTCCCGCATCCATCGGATTCCCGCAACCTTGATCACCAGGTCATCGGTCCATCTTGTAGGAGGCCTTCCGATGCTGCGTCTTCCGGTACGTGGTCGCCACTCCAGAACCTTTCGACCCCAACGGCCATCTGTTCTGCCAGCAATGTGCCCTGCCCATTGCCACTTGAGTTTGGCGATTCTTCGTGCTATGTCGGCAACCTTGGTTCTCCGGAAGTGCGGATATCTTCATTTCTGATTGAAATTTTATCTGCAGTAAAACGTTCTTAGAGGGTAGATGTCAAAACTAGATTTTTTTTATTATGATAATACTTGTATTGACAAATTAAAAAAATGGCAGCGGTGGGATTCGAACCCACGCCTCCGAAGAGACTGGTGCCTTAAACCAGCGCCTTAGACCGCTCGGCCACGCTACCTCTTATTTTACAGGTTGAAATAGACCAATAGATCTCGTTATTTAATAGATTATTACAAATACCGTAAGTTTCTTTTTAATATAAAGAAAGAAAATTCGTTTATATTTTAAATCATTATTACCCCAAGCGAACGCTGGCGTTCGCGCATCTATTGTCTTACTATTGTGTCTCAAATTGACGGTATGTGAAAGGTATCAAAAGATATAATAGGTATCTTTCCGATCGATAAGCCAAAAAAAAAACATAAATCAGCCCTTACTTTCATGAAATCCTTACTATTCAGGTTCCTAATATTATAAACGTGAAAGTAACTCTGCCTGTTCGCTTTCACGATTATAAACTAAGCTGAACTGATTCTGATGACTAGGTATGTACAAATGATTACAAACAGATGAACGAGACAGTCAGTTTTTGAGTCTCTACTAACACAACCCGGTCGAGCAGAATATCCGGTCACTTTTGAGCTAAATAAATAAAAGGTTAGTGGGTCGTCTTAGGGGCAAGTGTTCGAAAATATTTCGCTTGACCCGAAACTAGCGACTACCTACTCTCAAGTCTCAATAAGTGGCAGAATTTTGACTTGACCGACACTATGAGTAAGTATCGGTAGCGTCAGATAGTCTGCCACTTACCTATTGGCCAAAATGAACCCCACGAACGCTTTTTTGATTGTGGTCAAACGCGAGCCTATCCATTATAAATAAAAAAAAAAAGCCAAAATTACTGAATGATTTTCTGTGTGTTGATCCTTTGGCTTAAACCGAAAGTGTACCTTCGGTCGGATTCTAATTACAACATCTCGACAAATTGAACCCTCACCAACATAAAAATTAAAAACCCGCATATCAGTGATTAGACTGATTAATGTACATAAGCTAAGTTTTAACAGACGGGATTAATAAAAAAAAAAAACTTCGAATATTGTTTTATTAATTTTTTTTTTTCACAAACATCACACAACGCCGTCTAGTCCCAAGCTAAGCAGAGCTTGTGTTATGGGTACTAGACAACTGATAAACATACTTATATATTTCTAAATATATACATATTATAAATAAATTACACCCAGACACATAACAAATGATCATGCTCATCACATAAACATTTGTCCTGGCATAGCAGTCAGGGCCACTAACCACTAGACCAACAGGCCAGTCAAGTTTTGGAACGAGAAAAGCGAGGAACCGTGATCGTTGTAAGGAGTGGTGGGAGGCCTTTGCCCAGCAGTGAGACAATATGGACTAACTATATAATAAGTACTTAATAATATTTTCAATTCACTTACTCGAAAACAGGCTCTTATCGCTCTACGAATAGGTTCGACATGCCATGTTTATCACCCTCGTGTTTTTTTTATTTGTGTTATATTTTGTGAAAAAATGTTGAATTTAAGATTTAAAGAGAATTCTTTAGATGGTGCTGGCGCCGTCTGATATTGTGATACTCGCGATAGCTTGCTGACATTTAAATCAAAACTAAAATGTACGGGAACTTTGGAAAATTTTCTACACTACAAAATGAACAAAAATGAGTCGTAATTTTCAGAGAAAGAAGGTATTTCTTCGTAAGTGTATTGAAAAACGTCGTTTGGTACACGTGGAGATTTGTCATTGCAGCACTCGGCTCTATAACACCCTCGCCTATACGGCTCGGGTGAATTTCGCCTCGGTTGCAATGACAACCCCATTTGTATCAAAATGTACTATTTTGGAATTTTTCCTGGAATACACCAGGAAAAATTTTAACTCACAAGATCAAATCATAAAAAAATACCAAATAGTTATGACTATATAATCATGCCCTAGTTGCTAGATAACTTTACATCGGTATAATATAGATTCAAAATGATCATTTATAATAAAAAAAAAAGAAAGAAACCTACAGATGTTTTTCAAAGACCTATTCAATGATACCCAACTTTCCCACCATGAGATCTGGTCTGGAAGCAACAGTCCTTGCACACATGCACGATTTGCGTATGGAGATGCAACGCCGCGGAGCGAAATTGCTGCCGCGACATGGCGGACAGAATTCCGGCAGGATTTTATGGTAGAATAGCGCCAGCGACTGTCGCAACCCAATGCTGGGCACGCCATATTTATGGCGATACCTAAGTCCCCTCTTTGAAGAGTTGCTGGAAAGACGTTACGGCGTCCTCACTTTCCGCATAACACAGGTCCTCACAGGACATGGTAAGTTCGGGAGGTTCCTGCGCCTGACTGAGTGACACCATTGCGTCGATCGCCCGGAAGACAGTGGAGCATACGGTAGAGACGTACCCCATTTGGGCGAAGCACCGCCGAGTCCTAGTGGGGGCGATTGGCAGCAACGACCTTTCGCGCCCGGGCCTGATACAAGCCATGGTCCGGAGCGAGTAGGAATGTCAGACGGCCACCTCCTTCTGCAAAGCAGTAATGTTAGCGAAGAAGATGAATGCACGCGCGAGGGAAAGGCCCTCATGCCCCAGCTGCTGGGATCCCGACCCCGATTTCCAGCCACCGTAGGCGTGGGGTTGCGGACGGCGAATAATGGGTAGCTCTCCGTCCGGCGGTGAGGACCGAGCTCGAGTCGTCGATGGCGATGGCGCGTAATGTTCCACGCGCGCCTCAAAGATGTCAGCAAACCATAGGGGCCCAGCAGGCCCGGAGGACACAGTGGAGCGCACGATAGAGATGTGCCCCGCTTGGGCAAAGCAGGTAATTGTGTCCTCGTGGAGTCGATCGGTGGCAGCGGTCTCTTGTGAAGGGCCTTGGTACAGGCGATGGTCCGAAGCGAGGTGGAATGACAGGCGATCGCCTCCTTCTGCGAAGCTGTAATACTAGCAAAGAAGGAGGCCGCACGTGTGAGGTAATGGCTCTCAAGCTCCAGCCGCCGCCGGGATTGGGGACGGCGAGCAATGGGTAGCTCGCCATCCGACCGTCCGGTAATCGTCCCAACCGAGCCCAAGACGTCGACGGCGCGTATTGTTCCACGCGCGCATCATGGAGTTGTCAGTAAACCGTAGGAGCCCAGCAAGGTCCAGTAGGCTTCGAAGGTCTGCTTCTTCAAGGGTCTGCTTCTAAAAGGAAGATTCGGCCCCGGTACGAAAGGCAATGAAGGAACCAGAGTGGATTTTGAGTTAGTAAAAGTCGGACACTATCACCCGCTCCGCCCAAAGGCGTTGAGATTTCATTGGATGATTTTCTCACCTACAAGAAAAAGGGTTCAGCATGGTCGAAGCCTACTGGGGCCATGGGTTCTGCGAAAGAGACCCCGGGGTCCTGGAACTAAGGCAAAAACGGAACAGAAGTGGGTTTTTATCAATAAAAGTCTGACATATCCTCTCGCTCCGCGGAAGAAGACATTGGAAGATTTCCTGCCTAAAAGAAAAAATGGTGGAGGATTGACGAGCAGTGGTGTTGCGATGTAGATATGCCAGGTATGATGGCAGCTGTTGTCAGATGTTTGATCATGAAGGTTAGCGGGATCCGAATACAGGTGCCCAGTCCGCTGGCCGATATCCTCAATTCCTAGAATGAGTCACATAACATAATTATGTGATGACTCACATTAGTGGAAGTGGGAATTTTCCAAAACTCAGCAATGTTTTTATTGCGCAATACTGATGCAATTTGTGAAATCATTGTGCAATAGTTTCACAACAAAATAAATTCTTGCGCAAGATAATATTAGATAACAGAGGTGAATAAAAGCGGATTGCTTGTGTCCCAGTCACCATTCATACAGGAGAGTCGTCACAAGTAAGATACCTGCCCAAGAGATACTTCTACTACTACAATCGTTAACGAACAGTTCTGCTTAGTCTGTTACAGCTGTTGGAGACGCCGCAAGGATGGAAGCAGTCGTCATCGAAGTTCACACCCTTGGGAAGGAAAGTTCTGAGACTCAAGAAGTAAGTACCGAAGTACTAGTTAATTCAAGTCCTGAAAGGGACCGCAGTAGAAGCGGAGGGAGAAGATGCGGTAGATCACGTTCTAGGGGAAAGTCACGCAGTGGCTCTAGGGGACGGTCTCGTGGCCGTTCCAGGGGACGATCTCGTGGCCGCTCCAGGGGACGATCTCGTGGCCACTCCAGAGGACGATCTCGTGGTCACTCCAGGGGACGATCTCGTGGCCATTCCAGGGGACGATCTCGTGGTCACTCCAGGGGACGATCTCGTAGCCACTCTAGAGAAAGATTTGAGACTGAAGAAGTAAGTACCGAAGTACAAGTTTGTTTAAGTCCTGAAAAGGACCACAGCACAATCCCTTACCGGAGCAGATGCGGTAAAACACGGTCTAGAGAACTTCCCCTAGGAAGGTCACGCAGTGGCTCCAGGGGACGATCTCGTGGCCGCTCAAGGGGACGATCTCGTGGTCATTCCAGAGGACGATCTCGTGGCCATTCCAGAGGAAGATCCCGTAGCCATTCCAGGGGGAGTTTTCGTGGCCACTCTAGAGGAAGATCCTGTAGCTGCTCCAGGGAGAGGTCTAACGAAAAAAAAGGACCAAGAAGATATAGGACCAAGGCTAAGGAGTAATGACCTCGTTACAGAATATGATGCGACGAAATACTAAAGGAAAACCATGGAACCATGGAACAACCATCTAAAACCAAATTAAAAAAAGTTTCTACAAAAAAAAAAAAAAAAATCCCAAGAAGTATATACGTTTATAAAAAATATCATAGGTATAATGCTTATTTTACTAATGAATTGTTAATTAACTGTCTTATGAAAAGGTGATAGTGAAACAACCAGGAAAAGTGAAGCACGCAGTGATAAAATATGCAAAGTGTGTGATGAGGAGAAAGAAGATTATTACGTTTAATCGGTTATCTTTATATAGGACTTTAATATGTGCATGGTATAAATAAAACTTAGATAGGTCACTTAAAAATATTAAAAAAAGGAATCAAAGAATAAATTATAATTATATTTATCTAGATAAGGTTAAAGAATAAATACCTAATTACTATTTTAGCTATATATTATAGGCATCCTAAACCTTAACTTCATTTAAAAAATTAAACTGTAATGTATTTTGATTTGGGTAGGTCTTTATGATTACTTACGTTTAACTAATGTCTAATAATAAATATACCTAAATAATTAATTCATAGAGAAAATAAAAAAAAAATTATATAAAATCAATCTCCTGTTTACTCTTTTTATTCAAATTATATTTTATTTTTTATAGCCTACCTATTGTGTGTCCCACTGCTGGGCAAGGCCTCCCCTTTCTCCTTCCAAACTTCTCATGATCAGATGGTCACATCGCATCACCTTCGCCGCGGTCGACTGTGACGGCGTCGACCTCCTGGCGTTCAGTGAGTGACAATTATATTTAACTAACTTTTTCCCGCGCGGCTTCGCTCCTGCTCTTCCCTACCCTATCCTATCCTACTCTACACAACTCTACCCCACTATACCCTACCAAACTTCACACAAACCATCTACTAAATAGTCCGAACAAAGCCTAAACATTTGGTTTGGATAGGTGAGTCCATTCTTGAGTTATAAAATTACAACGAAAAGTGGCATTGATTTTTATATATATAATTTATTAGACAATTTATATTATTATCATACCATTCCTTTTCACCTAGTCAATCATCACTCTATTATTGTCTTTATTTTCTTTGACCTTCCTCTATGTTCATTCACAATTTTCGTACCTTCTTATTTTCGAATCGATGGCAAATTCCTTTATTCCCATCTACTCCCTTTGAGCTTGCCACCGGGGTGGTAGTTGACACTTATAGATAGCGTTTACCACCTCGGTGGCCAATGGTACCTATTTAGTTCCATCTGCCCCCTGCTGCATCTCATAGTACAGGGGTTTATTCGCATTTCGTATTGGACATTATCGATAGAAATTTCACATCAAAGGGGCAGATGGGAATAAAGGAATTCGTTAAGCTGTTTGAGCCCAGTAGGTGGCTACGTTAACTGGGTTTTCGGTGGCATTCATTAAATCCTCCAAGGGTCAAGGGTTATGGGCACTTGGGGCACTCTAGCTTGTGGCTCATGTTCTGAACTGGGCCATGGGCTGGCCCGGGGGCTCGAGCACCCATGAGAAATAAAAATTGGGTACTGAGTACCCTTGAGAATAGACATCAATATTCGTCTTGAAGGGATAAGCGTTTTTTCATTACCCAACGACCCCTTTAGTGCAGTGGTTTAGAGCGCCGGTTGAGACGCAAGGGTCACGGATTCGATTCCCGCAACACAAATGTTTGTTGATGAAACAAATATTTGTAAACAACGAAGGTACCACAAACACCCAAACCCAACAGTCTGGGTGTTTGTGGTACCTTCGTTGTTTCTGGCTCTAATAGTACAGGGGAAAACCTTAATTTGGGACGCAGTATGTGAGTAGGACATTTAATTATTTGTCGGTCGATCAGTGTGCGTTTCTCTCCTCACACTTAGTCAGTTTTTCTAGTCATCAAATGAGCCACCCATGAGGTTTTCTAAAAGCCGGCGCCCCTGTTATATTTAACTAGCTTTTGCCCGCGCGGCTTCACTCCCGCTGTTCCCTACTCCACCCTACTATACACTACTCTACCCTACCAAACCTCACATAAACCATCTACTAAATAGTACGAACAAAGCCTAAACATTTGTTTTGGATAGGTGAGCCCGTTCTTGAGTTATAAAATAACAACAAAAAGTGGCATTGATTTTTATATATATAGATTTATAGTTTCCATAATAAAGTATAATTACTAGGTACAGTAAAATTATATTTTTTCTGGCAACACAAGTCCGTACCTACCGAAATAACACTATTGCTTATAGTTTTATCAATACAAAAGAGTAGGTATCCAATAGTTTTGTTGTTATCGCATAAAAACGCTATCACATACCTAGTAGGTATGAGTGAATGCATAGTAAAATATGCGTGACTGATAACAGTATACCTACTTTATAGGTGCTGCTATCAACGATGTCCATACATAACATTCAATCTGAAGTTATCGACATTCAAGTAAGTACTTCGCCAGGGATTGTTTGAGTCACCACTGCGCTTAAACGCCAAGGGGAACTGAAGGAACATGGGTAGGTTTTAGTCACTAAGTCTGACACTCCCTCTCGCTTCACCTAGAGCGGGAGGAGTTGCTTGCTGATTCCTCAGAAAGATAACAGCAACAACATCAACAACAAACAACATTCTTATAATGTCGTGGCTAGAACTTAGAATTGGTCACTTTATGATATGACCGATCATTGCATGAAATGGTGACATTTCATGATACTTATATATATTTTTATTTTTTATTTCCATTTCTATTAAAAACAAATACGGAACACATATTCATTGATCTCACTTGAACTTGACTTAAAAATAAATCTAACACTACCTACTTACCTCCTAGAACGTGTGACAATTTTATTTCCTTCCGAAGCTTTTTTCCACAGAGCATGATTTTATACGGTTCTATGACCCGACTAAAATATTGTACTTTAATTTCAGGGTATATATACGCTCGCAGTTTACGTTCACTATTTCTTGCCCGGCAGTCTTAAAATCCAGAGCAAAGTTTACACAGTACCTCTAGGCCGGCTACGAGAGTTGATAGATGACACTGTAACAGATCCTTTGCGTTTTGAGAATACTAGAAGATGGCTACCCAAAGGAGAAGCGCCTTATCCAGGTTACTGTAGGGCACCCGGCAGTGCACGATGTATACCAGTCCTTTGCAACTGCCAAAAACTTAAAGATGTATGGAACATGTTAGTGTTGAAAAAAGTGGCGTTAAATCAAAAAATAAAATTACAGAAAAAAAGTATGCAATTAAATCAGACAGAAAATAAAGATTTAAAAACAAAAGAGACGAAACGAACGAAAAAAGGTACAAAAATAAAACAGACAGACAATAAAGATCTAAAAACAAAAGGGACGAAGCGGACGAAAAATAAAGGTCACAAACATGTAAAACAAACCAAGTCTTAATTTCGTACATTCTTTTTATTGCGGTTACATTCATTTGAAAATAGTACATTATCTTCTTACAATGATATTTGTTGAGTGCGTTTATATTTGTCGTTTATCATTCACGCATATTATAAAACATCGATATTTATTGTGGATAAAAGTATAAATTGTTTATGATTTGAAGTAAGATTATTTATTATTATCTACAGGTTTATTACAATACATATTACTCCTTGCACCGACTCAAAAAATAAAAGAACAATCACAAAAGAATAATTGACTTCGAGACATGGATCTTTCGGCGCTTGAATGATACTGGCAGGCATTGTTGGAGATCATTTATATTTATAATAATAATAAGCTACAGTAGATCTCATTAATTACAATAGGCCAACTAGGTTAGGCGCTATGGTAGAACATAGATTGCGAAGGACATAGCCATACCTGTGTACTCGTAGTCGGGTAAACATTATGGCGGTTTTAGCAAGGGGGTAGCTACCGAAGGGCTCGGCGGGGCAGAGGGACCTTCAGGCTCGAGGGCCGCAGGCTCAGGGAGGGGCCCAAAACCTCATTAGTATCTCTAATTGAACTACCGAGAAATTCGCCCACCTTCGAAATCTAAATAAAATAGCAAGTTGTTTTAGTCAGTAAAAGTCTGACACTCCTTCCCGCTCCACCCTGAGTTGGAGAGGCTATTTGATGATTTTTCTGTAAAAAAGGGGCCCCAGTTTTTTTTTTTGTACCCTTTGGTCTAGCTAAGCAACGGGGTGTTAATTCCTATTTTCGCGCCAAAAGATCGTCGTAGCGCTCTAGCTTGTCTTTTAATGCATGACTGTAACAGCGTTGGCACTAGCAACAGCACACGTCCAGTCAGTAGGTCATCATGTCGTGCATGGCGTAGCGCCAGGTCCAGTTCCTGGCGAGCGTGTCGAAGCGCGCGCGGTCGCGCACGTACATCTCGCCGAGTTGGGGCTCCATGCATACCTGGTGAACGATACTACTTGTAGTAACAGAATAAAGAACGGAAGAATAACGGTGTTTACGCTAATTTCATCTTTGAATAAGTGTTGAATTCTTTATAAAATGACAAAATATATATAATAATATCGTTTTAGAGAATTTTCAGAAGACATAAAACCATTCTCCAAATATAAGTACGAGTAAACTCCATCACTTTAATCCCCTATAACTATTAATCAGTTACACCATTTATTTGGCAGTTTTGTACCTATATCTCATACCTTCACAAGGCCATATTTGCATACTTTCACCTCCCCCATGAGTGTAACGTAGAGAACTATCGCTAGAAAACCTCATCTTAAATAAAAAAACTGCGTCCAAATCGGTTCACCCATTTATAATTTTCGGTGCCACAGACAGATAGACAAACACACAGCTGTAAAACTTATAACACCTCTCTTTTTGTGGGGGCCGGGAGTCAAATCCTTATTATAAATAGTTAAATATTATAGTATTTTTCATACATCAACATTTTAGACAAATTAATTTATTAATGACATTAGTTACATAATTACATTCCTTCATAAAATACTTTTTTCTATTCTAGTGGTACTGTTCCAAGAAAATCATTTCTATTGTTACACTCATTGATTTTTTCAGGTCTTATTTGTCAGGCTTTATTGTGTCTTAACTTAACAGGGGGGAAGCCCGTCCAGCAGTGGACGTATTTCGTTCGAAATGATGATGATGATGGAAGAAGACAATACATATTGGGCCAAACAACAAATAAACTAGTATAACAGCAAAAAGATTAGGAATGATTCATTAATATACCCACAGAACAAGAACAAGAGGTTAGAGTAGCCTTGTTGGCGGGGCAGGCGAGCAAACTTGCGATCTAAGTGCGTGGTCTGTTATTCCCTGTAGTGGAGTTAAAGGGTGGGAGACAAGCGGCGACTCTCGTTGTAGTACAAATCGGAAAGTATTTCCTTTCTAACTCACTACTTATTTCCTTTCTACTCTACTGTTCGCGCATAACTGCGTCGCTTGCCAACCGATTTGAAAAATTGTTTTTTGTTGGAAAAGGTATACTTCCCAAATAGTCTTATAGTCACGAAATCGGGATCTGATGATTGACTGACCGATTCAAGGGGCCAATCATCCCCTAAACACACTGTCTGGTGAACATATATAAAAATCAAGCATGAGAATTTACGTGAAGTTGTGTCATTATTTTGGGAGCTTTAAGGCCAGGTTCCCACTACGCCGATCCGGCAGATCTGCCGCGCCGGTAAATCTGCCGGAAGGGCTAGTGGCTGTACAATTTATAGCCCGGCATTTTTACCGAGCGTTTTGTCACTACGAATTGCCGTTAGAACGACCGGGCCCGGAGTAATGTGAAAGAGTTTGTGCCGGTATCTGTCCCCCGCTCGCCCCGCTCGTGCTCCCCTCGCCCCGCCCGTGTTCCACTCACGTCATTCGGCTCGCATTTTCTGGTAAAAGTAGACGTTTAGCATGGATATTCAAGCAGAAACTTTAATTACGCTTGTCCAAGAGAGACCTGTTCTATTAAGATACCACCACAACACAACAATTTCGTCGTCCATTGTGCGCGCAGGTCCAAATTCAACTGAGGTACTGTCTGAATTTCTTCCGGGATCCGATGTAATATGAACACTCTGTCCGGTGTCCGGTTTTCGGCAGATCTGCCGGTCCGGCGTAGTGGGAACGCTGCCTAAGGCGTCTGTTAAGCAATACGGCCGACGGAATGTGTCTGGGAGTATTGGCGACTTAATTTTAAAGATATTGTCTAAAATATACGTAAAAATCAGCTTGGATAATTTACGTGAATTAAGTGATGTTTTTATGTACCTTGATTGCCTGATACCTGAAAATTGGTCGTCTAAGCAAGCTAGCAGGTAGGCATGCGTTCTTAGTACATACTAGCAGTACTCAATCGTCCACATTTCCTTCGTTAGAAAATACGTGACGTCTGGTGGCCCTGGGATCTTGGACTATTACAAAACTTAAAATATAAACACGTGCTACTTGAAGCAATACGATGGGACTTTCTAGCTCTTACTAATACAGGAGTACAGTGAACCTGTCTCTCAAAGAGAAGTCTCTTGTGGCCTGTGGGCCATTTGATGAAGCATTGTTCTGACCAAGGGCCCGATCTAAGGGGGGGCAAGCTGGGCATTTTTCCAGAGCGGCAAAAAATGTGGGGCGGCAAAATTGACTTATTCCTATCTTTCAACCTAGCCATTAGCCATCCACACCCAAGTTTTCGAGAATTTTATATGCCAACTTCCACCTTACTTCAAGTTAGATAGTGGAAACATTTAAGATTTAAGACTCATGACCTATATGGTTTTGTGTAAAATTATCTTTGCCCGGGGCGACTAAATGGTTAGATCGGGCCATGTTTTGACCAACACAATGAAGTCTATGTTGTGATCAGTCGACTTGCGATTTAAGTCTAGTACCTATATAACATTTATTATAATAACATCAAATCTAGCTACGTCCATGCTAGAAGTACAAGTTCCCTTACACTCACCGCGGTGTATGGGTCGGTCAGCAGGCTCTGTATGGAGATGAGCACCTTGCTGATGGTCAGCGCCAGCGACCAGTTGTGGTGCACGGAGTCGATGCCCACGTCGCCGTGCCGCGAGATGTTCGGGTGCAGGATGCGGGTCAAGAACCGTACCACTGGGGGACTCATCGGGTACCTGTGGGGAGAAATATTGTTTCATTATTTTAAAGCTTCTGTCAGCAACGGAATATATTCCAAGGGATCATATTTGCAGGGATCACATCTTATTCCAGGATATAGTGCCCCTGAGTGCCAACTTTCGTCTTAATTTTTTCAGTCATTAAGACGTGAAGAGGTAACAAACTACCAGACATGGTTCTTTTGAATGTATAATATGAGTATCGATTAGCTGGTGTCTAATAAAAGGGCTGTGGATTATATTAGTCAATTGACATAAAAAATAAAAAACAGATAAGGAAAAAAAAAACTGGACTCATGTTGAGTCCAGCTCCCAAAAAAATGATGTAACTTCACGTATTTTCTCAAGGCTGATTTTTTCGTATGTTGTAGGCAATATCTTTAAAATCAAGTCACCAATACTCCCAGACACATTCCGTCGGCTGTATTGCTTAACAGGCGCTTTAATGCTTAAGTATGAGAATTTACGTGAAGTTATGTCATTTTTTTGGGAGCTTTAAAGCGTCTGTAAAGCAATATGGCCGACGGAATGTGTCTGGGAGTATTGGCGACTTGATTTTAAAGATATTGCCTATAAAATACGTAAAAATCAGCTTTAAGAATTTACGTGAGGTAAGTAATAATTTTATGTACCTTGATTACCTGATACCTGAAAATTGGCCGTCTAAGCAAGCTAGCAGGTAGGCATGCATTCTTAGTACATCCTAATAGTACTCAATCGTCCATATTTCGTTCGTCAGAAAATACGTGACGTCTGGCGGCCTTAGGATCTTGGACTAATAGTACAATTTTAGCAGCCAGTGTTATTTTACGTAAACTAACCTATTTGACGTCCTCAACCCAGTAACTGGCAGCACGATACTTCTTTGCAAGACTGGTAAACCCACAGACATATATTGGGTAAACCTCAATATGACAATATTCAGGTTTGACTACCCATAGCGACTGTCAAATGTCTACAATTGGCATACAAATCCTTAAGAACATAGTAGTAAAACGTTTGCACTTACGCATACGGCACTTGTATGTAGAGATAAAAGACGCCTCCCTCGTAGGGCGAACCGATGGGCCCGGTGACGCTCGCCTGCCAATGGCAACACTTGGGGTCCAGCGGGGTCGCTGCTATGCCTTCCGGAGGATCATTTCGTAACATCTAGGAAGATAAAAAAATATATATATTATTTTTAACAAACTATACTATCGAACGCTATGACATTTTATTTTAGGTGGGAAATAATCACATAACTTTTCCCGCTCTAAGCGAAACGAGAGGTAGTGTTGGATTTTCCCAGTGTCACTTCAGTTGCCCTTTATGGTCCAGGGGCCGTATTATGACCTCTTAAAACCATCATGTTTTCGGTGTGAAAAAGAGACGGAGCTATACAGGACGAATAGCACTATCCTTTTCTCACACAGAAAACATGATGGTTTTAAGATGTCATAATACGGCCGCAGAACTGCGATAAGTCTTTCAAACAATCTCGCAACTCTATCAGGCATAGATCCCAGTGTGTTCCGAATTTGGTCCTTTTTACATAGCGAGTTACCCATTGCTCATAGTCCGCAAACCTGGCCTGTAATAATCGCCTTGCAACTAGATAGATAGAAAAAAAAACAAGTATGGCATGATTTACTTTATTTTTTTTTTACTTTTATTGTAGGGTCCGATTAAATATTTTCTGATTGGGCTATGCTCGGAGATCATCCGCAAGAGGACCACCGTTGTCGACATAGCTCGAAGAATCGCCACACTTCAGTGGCTAGGGCACATTCCTTGCAGAACAGATGGTCGATGGGGCTGAAAGTTTCTAGAGTGGTGACCGCGCAATGAAGAAAATGATCAATGCGAGACGCACAGGACAGTTCGTTGTGGCCACACTTGGAAGAGGCCTATCTCCAGCAGTCTTTCAGCTGAAATGATGATCATGAGTGTCAGACCGAACTTTTGGTTTAGGTTTCTAGGCATTCACGGGGTTCCGTTGGTTACCTTTTTTTTCATCATCAACTTTGTCCTTGGAGTACGGAACCCAATTTTTATTAGTATATCTTGTATTAGTATAATATATGTTGTGTATTAGTGTACCTTGAGTTCGATCCTCAATCGATTCCGGCGCCAGGCGTTTTCTTCGCCAGCGGGCTGAGCCTGCATGCACATCTGCACCAAACAGTTGCGGCAGAAACACGACTCTACCAGGCATTGGTATTTCTGAAAAAATATTCGTTGTAAAGTAAATATTATTATTTGTCGGTACGTATAAGTCAATAGTACCGATGTCAGTTTGACGAGACGTCAGCGGATACGACACACAAACTCTCCTTGACAGAATCTAGGCTGGCGTTCGCATGAGTCAAACAGATAATACCTAGCTCCAAATGGAAAGACGAGGGACTCCTTTTTCTGTCGGCAGCCGTGTGAACAACATCTAGACTGGGGACTGACTCACGGCTCGTTGTGAAGTGAATACTTAAAGCTAATATCATAATAAATCTCTTGCGTCTGACACAAACTGAGAATTTAATATAAAACTAGACCAATAAATTATGATCCTAGCTGTTTCTGTATTCAGAATGTATGGTACCTTGTGCCAGTCGATGTTGGTCATCAGGGGCCGGAAGAGCGGGAAGCGCTTGGTGGTGAAGCCGGCCCAGCGCGGCGGCGCCACGCGCGCGCGCACCAGGCGCCACCAGCGCGAGCACACGCACGCGCACGCGCATAGGGACAGGTCGTCCAGGTAGCTGAATATGCAAAGCAGCACTGGAACCATCAATACTTGAATTTGTTACACAAAGTTTGCTTGTCATACAAAGACAGTGATCAGAGATCTTGTACAAAGGTTTTATTTATATTTCATATGAATGTCTCTCTCTCTCTCTCTCTCTCTCTCTACTAACACTTAAAAAAGAAATGCAGTCAAGTAACAAAGACTGTTGTTATACATGTACTTCAGTTAATTATTGTGATTATTATGTGGCAGCAGACGATAATTAATTTAAAACATAAAGAAACAATTTGGATAGTTTTAATTTTTCCTTTTCACTACCTAATATGAAATCGTCTAGAAACTCAAGTAAAAGTACCTTCAGACGGCAACTGCTCAAAAAGTCCCGCAGCTAGATTATCAGGTGGCCTAGGTGTTGATAGCGCCTGCAATGAGCGCGCAAGGCAAGGCGGGTGCGGTGGAGGTCCAAACCCAGCTCGATCGTCACCCGCCACTTCTGGCCCATCTGCGGATCCCGGGGCGAACCCCTCCGCGCGCACTGGACCTTCATTAAGTGGCGGATCATTGGCGAAGGCAGCAAAATCGACACGCATGGATCCATCAACACGAATCGGCCCATCAGGAGGACGCATCGGTGGATCAATACGCAGCGGGCCGTCAGCTCGACCTGGCCCGTCGTTGCGACCTGGCCCATCGGCGCGCCCCGGCCCATCAGCACGACTCGATCCCCCATTACCCCCAACGCCACTACAGTTTCCACTACTGCTTGCGCCAGCTCCTGAGTTACTTGCCCGGCTGGCTTCATCCTCTGGACTGGTTTCACTGTCCATCGAACTCTATAAAAGAAAGATAATAGATATTTGAAAAAAATAACAAATGCATAAAAATCTGTATTTTAGCAAGAAGCAAAAGAATATGATGCCAATAGATATTTAAAACAAGGGTCAGGTAAAAAGGTCCCAATGAACCTTTGCTGATAATAGCCATAATGGATGTGGCAAATAGTAACGAAGAATCAGTAGAAACTGTTCAATGTAACAGCGGACAATCTTTAAGAGTACTGAACAGTGTGTCCCTTCAGTTGTCCTTAGTCATCCACGACGGTAACTCTTTCGAATAATCCTGCAGTACTAGCTGGCATCGGCCCTACTGCCTCTTCAGTTTTCAGAAAAACAACGTGCTATCGACTCGACTTGGTCCTTATCAGACGGCTAGTCAGCGGACTATCCTGTGCTCGCGTCACGGTTTCGGCTACCTCCATCGCTCGCATTACTGCTTCGCATGACGTGACCACTTCCCCTTCCCTCTCGAACCGTACCGTACCGTGGCTTGAACCATAGCCGAATGTGCGAAATCACTACCACCAATCGCCAATACGAGGACACGGCGGTGCTTCACCAAAGCGGGGCAGACACCTACCTTATGCGATCCACACAATGATAGTACCACATGATAGGCCGGCTTCGCCGGCCAGCAAGCCGAAGCTGCGGTGGTAAAGCCATCTACCACGATAAATTCGCGTGAGGCCGCCCAAATCCCGCAACGCCGGAGCCGTGGCAGTAACAATGCTTGCTGCATGTTGCATGGACGCTTGCGTGCTGCATGACTGGATGCATGCTGCATGCATGCCTGCTGCATGTTGCATGCTTGCTGTATGTTGCATGCCTGCTAGCCTCCATGCTTATTTTTTTATAAACACCCAGAAATAGGAGGACTCGCATGGGACACTCGTCGTGTTTCGTAATTAAGACGATTATGACTTTGAATTTTCTACTTTAGGATGGTTCTCCTTTATAATTATTATTGATATGAACATTATGGCAAAAGATGATTCTGACTGAAAATTATGAGTTTTGAATGTATGACAAATGAGTGTATGCGAAACGATTTTCTGCGAAATGAAGTTTATGCTATCCGTTGTTATGCAAAATAATATTATGACATAAAAAGTTCTGTTATAAAAGGTAGACCCAGTTAATATTGCTTTTTATTATTTTTATAAATGTAATGTTTTTTTATCAAATTTTTTTAATGGTAATTAAAAATTATTGTTTATATACATTGTAAATAAACTAGAATAAATAAATCAATCAATAGTTTCAAACTCATAATGTGTATGGCATTCTCAATATGACATTAATGTGCTATCTATTATAATATATATATATATATAAAGGTTTTTACAAAATCACATTGAACTGCATTAATCTTTCAAATACTGTCAATAAATTAGAGACACAATAGAAAGACAATGACAGTGCAGTGTAGCAAACGCCGGCGTTCACCCACCTATTGTCTTTCTATTGTGTCTGTAATTTCCACGATTGAAAGGTTAATGAGTTAAGACTTTGTATTATGATTGTTTAAACATTACTATATTGATACAATAAAGGATCTAACTACAAATCATTTCTGATTATTCAAGAAGTGTTGTTTTAATAAATAAAAGGACTAATCAATCAGTTCTTACTGCTATGACTTACTCTGTAATGCCACCATGAGGGTACTGCAGCGCAGGCTCTGTTTATTTTACGCTCAGCACTGTAGTTCAAGTCTGAAGGCTCATCATTCCCAGAGTCACCATCATCTGTCTTTTCACTGTAGAAATACGACGACGGCAAGTACGACGGAAAATCCGGAAAGAGAAAAGCGTGACAAGTGACACAAACCGGCTCGCCGAAGCTAGGGCCATAGTACCCATTACACACGTGACAAGTAGAATTCTGGAACAAATTGATCACAAATGAATATTTGTCACTTGGTTTTACACTACTTCAAAGTTTGTTTTTATACGTACATCAAACTCAAACTCTAGAGGCTGTTCAGATGGAGGAGTACTACAAATGAGTTTGTCCCCATTTTCTTCTAGTTTTTTCATAAATTGAAAAAACTCAGGACCCATCGCAAACATGTTTACACTTTGTAAACTGTTTATTTAATGACAATTTATTATAAAATTTGAACGATCATTGGTATGATTATGAATAGATGAGCCACAGTTGTAATTAGTTCATGGCACAAAAATTATTAAAACCAAAACACTGTTTTAAAGTAGGTGTTAATCATAAGATATTCTCAGTCTGAAAATAATCCAACAATCTTCTCTGAACAAGAGAGATAATAATTACAATCAAAGAAAATAATTCTCTCCAATGGATGACATACAAAACAAATGTCAAAATTAGGGATGTTTAATAATAATCGATTTTCTTTTAATCGAAGTACTACGCGTTCCAAATGAGAATAGGACCGATTCCTATGTTTTGACGTCTCGTCGTACTGTCAAATCGAAGAAATTTTGGCAAAATTGAAGAACTTAGAGATGAGTAAAATTGAAGAACTGGATTCTGATTAAACTTTTTTCGTTCACAGTTCTTAAATAAATTAAATTTTTCGTAAAGTACAATAATGTTTAAAAATTTCTTTCCTCGTTTTGACAGTAAATCGTGACGTCACAACATGGCGGGCCATCCTATTCTCATTTGGAACGCATTGTATTTTATTTTATTAGTACTAGTCAAATGTAAAATAGGACTGCACATTTTTTTTTTATTTGATTTATATTTTAGTTTTTGAGACCACCTTATTGGTTGTCATTGTGTTGGGGTGCTCATTTAATTTTTATTATAATAAAATGTTCAATGATACTGAAAATTTGTAAGAATGATATTTGCTTGATTGCTTTGATTTTTAGTTTCGCATTGGTTATTTTTTATTTAATTTCAACTATTATTGATATGAATCTCTTAGGTTTATTATTGGAATATGAAAAGCCTGTAGGACTTCAAATAATAGAAAAAATGGATGTTTACGCAAAAATATTGAATAAAGAAAAATCGATTTTTTTCCATTCTCACATCCCTAGTCAAAATATGACAGCCTTTGATGACAGCATCTTTTTGACAGCTACCACTTTTCTTTAATTTCAATTGCCAAAACAAAAAATAAAATTTTTTATTGTTGCCAGCAGTAAAACTTTAACAATCAAAGGGCAAGTTACTTTTAGACCTTGTCACATCGATTTCTGCCATGGCTTTATCTAATTCTTCTTATTTTAGCAGCAGAGATAGCTTTAGCCACAGAGCATGTAAACAGCTTTAGCCTCTGCTCCGGAACGCGCCCGCCCGCGTGCAACCCAGAGTACTTTTTAACATACTGAAAGTGCAACCAATACTCTGGCGCCCTCTAGCGGAGCATGCGGACAAAATGGAATACCGACACTGTGTGATTGTTTGCCTGACTGCGCCAGAAAGAGGGTTATGTTTTTTCGAGTTTGTATGCATAGGTATTTAGTTCTTTGGAACGCCCTAGATCCTAAATGACTAATTGCTTTTTAGCTTGAAAGGCATCGTTAGATATACGTCTTAGTTGTGAGAGTGACAGAGAGCATCAAAATTATAAAATGGGTGGTTTTTTGACTGTCGCTAGCGGCACTCGGCATCCCCTCAGACCCTGCGCCCGTGTCGGAGGCTCTACGCGGGGATCGTTCGGTCCATGGCCCTCTACGGGGCACCGGTGTGGGCGCTGTCGCTGAAAAAGCAACCGGCGTCCATGCTGAACGCCTGTCAGAGGGTCATGGCAATAAGAATGGTGCGGGGATACCGTACGGTCTCCCGCGAAGCGGCGAGCCTTCTGGCTGGCCTGCCACCGTGGGATCTGGAGGCAACAGTCCTTGCACACATGCACGATATGCGCGTGAAAGTCCGCTGCCGCGACAGGTTACGGCATGGCGGACAGAGCTCCGGCGGGATCTTATGGTGAAATGGCGTCAACGACTATCGCAACCCAGTACTGGGCACGCCACAATCATGGCGGTAAGTCCCCTCTTTGAGGCGTGGCTGGAAAGACCTCACGGCGTCCTTACCTTCCGCATGACGCAGGTCCTCACCGGACATGGTTCGTTCGGGAGTTTCCTGGATAAAGATTCGTGCGGAAGTGACGCCCGGGTGTCGCCACTGTGCGGAATGCCCGGAGGACACGGTGGAGCACACAGTCGAGGTGTGCCCTGCTTGGGCGGAGCATCGCCGTGCTCTCGTGGGGGCGATCGGCGGCGGAGACCTCTCGCGCCGGGCCTTGGTTGAGGCCATGGTCCGGAGCGAGGAGTGGCAGGCGGTCGCAGACTTCTGCGAGGCAGTAATGCTCGCAAAAGAGGAGGCCGAACGCATCAGGCAACGGCGTTATCGCCGCCGCCGCCGCCGCCGGGATTCTGATCCCGATTTCCGGCCATCGTGGGCGCGGGCTTGCGGACAGTGAGCAATGGGTAGCTCGCCGTCCGGTAACTGTCCGGACCGAGCCCAAGTTGTCGACGGCGCGCACTGTTCCCGCGCGCCTCAAGGAGTTGTCAGCAACAGCAGGGACCCAGCCGGGTCGAAGCCTACTGGGACCAGGGTTATCCGAAAGGGCGCTCGAGTCCTGGTATGAAGGCTAGAAGGAACGGGGTGGGTCTTTTAGTCAGTAAGAGTCTGACACTATCTCCCGCTCCGCCCAAAAGCGGGGGATGTCAATGCATGATTTTTTCCCACCATACCCTGCGCCCGTGCAGACTGCACACCCTGCACTACAAGAAAAGCCATAATCATAATGGCGATGGCGGGGCCAACAATATCGTGAAATTCCGTTTACACCGTGTGAGGTAGGTACAAAAATTTCAGGAAGGGTACAAAATAGTACGGTAGAATTATTCGGTTAGGTGCAAGGGTACCTAACCGAATAATTCTACCGTATTCTCCTATTCCTTCTACCGTATTCTCTATTCCTATTCCTTTACTTCGCACGCAGTACGGTTGTGGAATTCACTTCCGCCTGACATCAGGGGCTGCCAAACTCTTGCAGTTTTTAAAAGAAGAGTGGAAAGAGCAGTATCTTTCTATTTCGTCATAATTGCATAATTAAACTTATATGTATTATTTTATTTTAGGTATTATTTAGTACCTATGTATTTGTGTGATATTTATTTTATTATGTGTATGTTTATAATTATAGCAGTATATATATCTATATCTTATATTATTATTATTTTTTTATACTATTTCATTGTTAACTTTGTATTTTGTGTGTACTAATTTTCCTTTTACTTTTACACACCGTGTCTACTTCTCTTTTTTCTTCAACTTTCCTGTCGCAGGTATGCTGGAAGAGATTTCATTAGAAATAAGCATCACCTTTGTACTATTTTTTCTGTTTCCTTCCTCTTTTCTTGTATTTCTATGTGTGTGTACATAAATAGTTAAATAAATAAATAAGGGTTGGTCCCGACATTATGATGTTTATGAAAAGCCGGCCCTGGCTAGCAGGGCACGTGCATCGTGACATGTATTCCTTCCTACCGAAAATAAAATACGACAAGATCTTAAGCGTAGGTACCTAAGTACTTCATTATCCTAAAGAAAAAGGTGCACTCACCATCGCATCGTGGAAATTTGGAATGCCATAGGATGTTACAAAATACTCTGTGGGTAGGTATAGGCTACCTACTTTTTATTTAGGTAAAACACATTTCTTATGTGCGATTGACTCCGAGAAAACGCTACTTAAACTACTCCATCGATTTAGGTACATAGTTGACTAGGTAAACATTCCCTTGGTGTCTTTTTATTTAAAAATAAATCGTATAAAAGACATACAAAGATTATATTTAGTTAGATTATAATTTAGTTAATTACCTAACTTCGGTTTAGGTTAATACCTAATTGTAAACATTTTTAGATATTTCTTTTTTGTCAGTTTTTTCGATAAAAGACAATGTAGTCCCTTGAAACCATCTGGCCAAAATTATGTGGACGCACCTCTCGCACCCGCCTATGCGGCAGTACGCAAATCTGTGCATTTATTTACGGCCAGCAGCGCCCGGAAAGCGCGCGGCCGACCTTTAAATCCATTTTCTTTGCGAAATATTGATTGATTCACATATGCTATGTTCACTTTGAAGAATGTTTAACCACCAATTTTCATGTGTAAAAATATTTCTAAAGATCCAAGCTGTTTAGGAGTAGGGAAAACTTGCGATATTGCTAAATATTTTTTTTAGACAAAAGTATTAACAGCACGAAAAAATCAAATGTTGATAATTCAACATATATTTTTTTCAAACCTATTACCTAACCTGGCTGTTACCGAGGAGTCAAGGGCAGATCCAGCTTTGGCGCCAGGGTGGGGGGTCACATTGTCGTGTTTTTTTTTTGGTGGGTGAAATCATTCAAATGACATCCCCCGCCTTTGGGAGGAGCGGGGGATAGTGTCAGACTCTTACTGACTAAAAAACCCACCCCGTTCCTTCTTGCCTTTCATACCGGGGCCGAACTTCCTTTTCGGATAACCGTGGCCCCAGAAGGCTTCGACCCGGCTGGGACCCTGCTGTTGCTGACAACTCCTTGAGGCGCGCGGAGACAGAGCGCGCCATCGACTACTTGGGCTCGGTCCGGACACTTACCGAACAGGCGGACAGCGAGGTAGGTACCCATTGCTCGCAGTCCGCAAGCCCGCGCCTACGGTGGCTGGAAATCAGGATCGGAATCCCGGCGGCGGCTGGGATGCTGTGAGCGCTGTTGCCTGATGCGGTCGGCCTCCTCCTATGCTAGCATTACTACATCGCAGAAGGAGGTAACAGCCTGTCACTCCTCCTCCCTCCAGACCATGGCCTGTACCAAGGCCCGGCGCGAGAGATCGCCGCCGCCAATCGCCCTCACGAGGGCACGGCGATGCTCTGCCCGAGCGGGGCACACCTCCGCTGTGCGTTTCACCGTGTTCTCCGGGCGTTCCGCACAGTGGCGACACCCGGGCGTCACTTCCGCACGAATCCGGTGCAGAAACCTTCCGAACTTACCATGTCCGGTTAGAACCTGCGTCATGCGGAAGGTGAGGACGCCATGAGGTCTTCCCAACCACAAAGAGGGGACTTACTGCCATAATTGTGGCGTGTCCAGCACTGGGTTGCGATAGTCGCTGATGCCATTTCACCATGAGATCCCGCCGGAGCTCTGTCCGCCATGCCGCGTCTTCCGCGTTCATGCCGGGAAACCGTACGATATCCCTGCACCATCCGTATTGCCATAACCCTCTGGCATGCGTTCAGCTGGGCCTTCGGTTGCTGGCGCCCCATAAAGGGCCACGGACCGGACAATTACCGCGTAGAGCCTCCGACAAGAGACGTCTGGACCCCTAAAGTTGGGCAGGAGCCGCTTGAGAGCAGCCCCGTCACTTAGTCGTGGTCAAGTCACACGAAGTTATTATTTAATTTTTATAACAAATACAGGTAAAAAGTAGGTACTTATATAAAATCTATATTGTGCCAAAAAAAACCTTGTTTAACTATTTTAATTAGTGGTCCACCTAAGTCCTGGACCTTGCCCTTGCCTTGGATCCGCCCTTGCGAGTAGGCTCCAGAAAGTCAGTTTTATGGCACTTTTCGGGCGCTTGGCCCTTAAGATTGTTTACTACCTAAACCAATGGAACCATGTGACTCCTCGCACGGCTTTGTAGTCTTTCCGAACTTTTAAATTATATTCGGGTTCAATGGAAACCTGCGAGCGGAAGCATTGGTTATCCCTCAGGTAAGGAACTAAAAAGCTTGGTATTGACTTAGAAGCTGAAGCAGAACTGTTATTGACTTACATCTGGAAAAGCCCATTTTTGCCTAGTCCTAATTAGGACGAGTTCACTTGTCTTCTGCTTTATCCCTTTAAATGCAGGCCTGAGAACCTAATGACACAAGTTTTTTATTTGATTTGCGAGTAGCTCTACTAAAGAAGTACTTTTTGTGCACTTTTCCAAAGTATTTTATTCATCACAATAATTTATTATAAAGAAAATAATTATCTATTACGCTTTCACGGTTTGACTACTGAACCGAATTTGATGAAATTTGATACGAACCTTGGATAAAGGCTTAAACCTACTTAAAAAGTAGGTAGGTAGGCATTTGTTTTCGACTTCACGTCAGCAATGACCAACAAGTCACGCGATCGAAGCTGCTAGCAAAAGCTAGTAAGACGAAAGTTTGTGAGTTACTTCTTCACGCTCGGCTGAAGGAATTGGGACGAAATTATAAACTGGAATAGGACATAGGGTTACTGACGATTTTTAACCCAGGAGTTTTCACGCGGGCGAAGCCGCTGGCAAAGTTTGTAAAATATAATTATATTATAATCTATGAAGTTTGTAGAGATGTCTTCCACAGGTTTTCACTGCGCCCGAGTAGATTTTGATGAGATTCAGCACAAATATAGATGTAGTTTCTTAATTCGACAAATAATTCTGGTTGCGAGAAAGTGGCCACTGACTGTTTCAGGTGTGGTTCTTCAATAAAAAGTAATTGAACATAGGAAAATGAAATAAAACAACAGAATCTTTCTTAAAATTATTCTTAAATTACTCTTATTTTATCTTTTTCCTTTTACTTCTTTCTTTCGAGCTTTTCAATGTGCCATTTTTATAAATATTTTTTGAAAAAGAACACAAAATTACATATTTTTAATATAATTATATCATACGCGTACATTGTACTTTATAATTAAATTGATAAAATCCGAAATTTGATTTGTATAAACGAGCATTTTCTAATTTCTGCATTTCTATTGTTATTAGTAATACTTTTACTACCATTCAAATGCTTCATAAACGTAGCTAATGGTCAATATTTCAAATCATTACCTATGTGGTGTGGACGAATACGAACTAATACTACCACGAAAATAGTATTTTACACAAACATATTTGAGATACGGAACCATATCCATAAAGTAACAAACACAATGTTGTCAAATATTAAAAATTATAACAATTCTTTGACAGAAATGTAACTACCTATATTAATACATAATATTAGTTAAATAAGACAGCAGCCATCTTAAATTTAGCTTTTCACAATGAAGCTGTCCCTACGGAGGGCATGAACCAGCGCGACCCGGGCCCGGCGGCGCTAACACTACGCGACCGTGTCGCACGTACATTTACAAACATTCATCAACCGTGCAGGCTTATTCACACAATATTGCGACTTAACTGTAAAGGTACTAGCATTTCTATCATCCTCTGCAGCACGCACAATGGCTACAATAAGACCCTTACTTTAATCTAAACACCTAAATGCGATATGAACAATGATTGCCAAAATAGTATTCACAAAATCACTAACGACATATTTAAGGCGAATATAATACAAAATTTGTGTCAAAGGATATATTTCAACATTATTTAAGTTGTGTAGATACATAATCAGACATTCAGGCAGTCAGCAACGTAAGTTAACATCGTATATTTTAAATATCTATTCACTAGACTTATTTTATACACATCGCCCTAAACGAGTCCTAGGAAGTTTTTTTGTTCACAATCAAAAACAGTACATTTCCAAACAGTCACTTCATCTCAGTAATCTTATACAAATAAAAATAAAATTCATATTTCCATAACGCGATCCGTCATAAATACACCGGAGTCCGTATATTTTCCTTACCTACATAATCGTAACCGACGACGTTTAGAAAGTAAAGGTTAAAGGGGTAGAGCTAGAGTCCAGTGGCACAACGCGCTGCTCGCAGCTCTAGTAGAGTCGCCGTCGGCGTCCACACACTAACTTAGCTATACCGCACACTCGCACAAAGCTACCGCGCGGCGGCCGGGCCTCTACCGCACTCAGTACGGAGCGTAATACGTGCCGCGCCTGTAACCTCTGCAAACAAGGCACGCCGTTAGTCACTACAGCTACGTGCTACACGTTACACATACCAAGCTACCGCTACGCGCTACGCACTGCCATGCAAGCTACGTCACGACGGAGGAGGGGCGCCGTATTGAAAATACTCAGTTTTCTATTACAAACTTTATTTGTAAAAAGTGTGTATAAATATTGTCTTTCTTTTTGATCAATTTACAACAGTTTGTACCGAATATTACAACAGTGTCTACTGTCTACAGAGTGATTCATTGCTTAAGATGCCACCTCCTGTTTAGTGTCAATATTTAATTGGCTAAATCTCTTCCATTTCTAAATCTATAAAACAGAAGTAGAACAAGTGAGGAGAGGTGACATCTTCGACAAGTTAATGTAGAAATTGGTGTAATTTGCAACTGTCAATGTATTACAATAATTGGTACCAAACTTCGTCTCTCATTAGTCACCCAATGGTGTATACCTAGTTCCACTACACTGATATTGGAGCCTTAGTTTATTTCAGACTTGTAGATTACTCATAATATGACTTAATGACTGATGATAGTAATGACAAAATCTTTTAACATGTTTATGTGGATGTAATAAGATGCATTGTTTATTTAAATAAATAAAGATGAAATGAAAAAAAAAATGACAAATAAAACCACCCATTAACTTGATAGGCTAAATAACAAAAATAAATCCTAACAAAAAATAAAATATTTTCTTCAGAGATGTAGTATTCAAATGACAGGAAGTCATCCTAAGTGAAACAATTTAATTTATTTATCTTGAATTATATTTAGTTATTAATTTTAAATAACTTTTAAATTTGCATTTTACAGTATTTTGTTTGCTTGTACAAATCAATAAAACATAATATACTGGATATAAGTTACAAATATTGGTCACAAGCTTTTTGATGTATCTATCTTCATAGAAGTCTATTTTTACAACCAGTTTAAAAAATAAAAAATAAACACTGATGGTTTTTTAGTAAAATTATAAAGATTTCTTCTTACGGGTCGGTTTTTACAAACTATCGTATGTTATTAGTTTTCTGTTGGCCATTCAGGGACAATGTCTTGAGATCGTATTGTAGAAATATCATAATTATAATAAACTAAAGAATAAGTTTATATCCAAGGCTCATAAAGAGACAATCTTAACAAAATTTTTTGTACAAAGATCAATAGCTACAGCACTTTGTGTAGCAAAGTGTTGTTTACATGACAACAGTTGCAAATTATGTAACAGAATAAAAAAAAACCACAGAAGTTGAAGATGTAGACAGTGTTAATATGGTTGGTACCTGCCGCGGCGCACGGGCCGGTAGCCGGAGTAGTACGGGGAGAACCCGCCGCGGAACGAGCGGCCGCGGCCTCGCATGGCGCGCGGCGGCCGGTTCGTCGTCGACAGCCCCGGCTTGTTGGTGCGCTTGGGCATCACCTGCGCGGGGAACACAATATGCTACTCTAGTACTTGCTAAACAACTCTATTACAAGATATGCTGCTTTGAGGATTAACGACCTCCAAGTAGCATAATAAACAAAAGAAAAAAAAAATGGTCGAAAAAACTATAGTGTTCAAACTGAGAACTGGAATAGATCATACGATTTTCCAGGTTGCCTGGAAGAGATCGCGGAATGCGATAAGGCCGCCCATCGTATGTGTTGTAGATATAATTCTTTGTTGTGTTTCTTTATGTAACTACAATAAAATATATAATATATAATATTATAAAAATAAATTTTTCAGTACGAGTGGATGCGAGCGTTGATAAAATGTTACTTTATAAGTTATTGTAATGCGATATTCATATATGAATTACGCAATTTCCTGAGTCAAACGCAGATCGCAGAGACTCGACCTCCACCACGAGTTAGTCTTCTTCTGAAGAATAATTCAACAGCTTACCTTAATTTGACGCCCTCTAAATAACGATTCGTCCATTGCCATTGCAGTCTGTACACTGTCTTTGTCACCAAACTCTATGTAGGCGAATCCTTTCGGGTGACCGTCGAACTTATTACATAAAATTGTAACCCTGTAACATACCATGATTTATATGGATTAATACAAATAATATTCAATATTTGTGAAGCCAATTTTGGGCATAATTTATAAACTAATAAGTAACTATTTCCCGCTTATTCAAACACGGGTTGAATGAAGACGATGAAGACAATGAGACGTTGTCGCCCCAAAACGCATGGAAAAACGCCAATAACCACAAAGGCACCTGCGCCATTTAGTAGAATTTTGAGATGCTTTCGTGGATATTTTTGTTGCCCCAAGTATAGGCATGGTTCAGAGACAATTTGGCATACTTAGCTCGATTTTGCAGTTTTGTTTATTTGTGAATTTGTTGCACCTAAGGTGCGGTATGTAGTCTTTATAATCGACCTGGCTACGTCCATACTCATCTCCAGTCCTAACTCGCCAGGTCCGACACACAAAATTATTTTTAGTTTTAAGCGAAACCTGAATATATGTAGTTTGTTCAAAATCAGTAACTGAATGGATTTCAATAGTTTTTACACCATATTATACTTTTCCCAAAACTATTTAAAAAGGGAGTTGGACACCACCGACACTAAGTCTAACACAGGTTACGGCAGGTTATAGCGGGTATTAGACACCAGCAAAGAGCTGGGTGCAAGTGCAAAACAACCCTTCAGTCGCCTGGGTGGCCCGGTGACTATGTATTTTTGAAACATAACAAGCTTATAATTTTGTGATTTTTCATGATACAGTTATGAAATTTTGTACATGGATTCTTTACATAAAAATACTAACACGTATTTCGGGTTTCACATAGACTAAAACGAATGTTGTATATCTATATGTACAGCTAGAGGCGCAAAATTACTGATGGTAAAAAGGACTCGCGATAATTTATTTCTATTCAGCCATCATCACAAACCACAGTAATTACAATTATTAAAGTTATGCATGTCCAGTGTGCAAAAGACATTAAACCCCGTTTTTTACGATTTCAAAATTACGCGAAACTTTCCGTGATGATCTTTCCCTCGGTAACATACTGATACATAAAGACAGTCCAACTGATAACAGGTCTTTTGTTATCAGTTGGACTGGGACAGTATTGTAATGTCAAAAGGAAGGGATGCTTCTTAATCTTAAAGGTATTTATACCCATTGTTTTCATAATACATGAATGAAAAGGAGAGAGCTTTAAGTAATTACCTACCAAAAACAGCTATAACAAAAGCATCAATGCATCAACCAGTTATCAAATTTTATGACTCTTTTGTTTGGATCAGTGCAGGTTAAGGCTTATTGTAAAACTAGGAATGAATTTATTGTTTAATAACTACTATTTATTTGCATAGAATTTTAAGAAGGTAGGTTATTTGTTAAAGAATGTATAGAAAAAGATCAAGATAAAAATTTATACGCGATAAGTATTTATTTTTTACGTATTGGCACTTTTTAGACGTGTAAAATAGACGAGTAAATAAGACGTGTAAAGTGTATGGCTACAGCTAAAAGACTTATATTAAAGCGGGCGAGTTAGGACTAGGGAGAGTGAGTGGTCTATCGCCTCGGATCTGTACTTCTACTACCTCGGATTATGTACCTATCAGGGCTGAAGGATTGTTAGAAACAGCGGAAAATTCCGGGATAGTTAGAAGGTCAACGGAAGGGCACAGTTGGGATTTAGTTAGTAAGTGACACACCAGCCCGCTCCACCTTGAACGGGAGAAGTCATTTGACAATTTCCCACGCACAAAAAGGGGTTTGGGAACGAAAAATTCTACTTCTATAAAATATTACTAGCTCAAAAAACGTCCAGTTCCCATGAGAACATTTGAGGTTCACCACGTAACGGCGCGTGTTTGCAAATCCTGGTATCAATCACGCAACTGTGCCTACAAGCTTGGTTATACTTTTATGTTACGGCAGTTAGGCTTACTTTATTGACCTACATCGCAGAGTACGATCGGCTGAAAATCGGCTTTCGTAGAAACTAGGCACCTACTACCTGTGCGGATTACTCGAGCCCGGTTCCGATAAGCGAGCGTTGGTAGATCGGCGCAGGTTGCCTGCTTTCTTTCTATATTCTATCTTTAGGGATTACAATTGACAAGTGTTGGATTTTTTACCTGAGTTAAATTAATTTTCTACTCGAGTTAAGTAAATTCACGAGAAATACACTTGAGAGCAAAAAAATCGCACATGGTTTGTAATTTTGTTTAATACTGTTTTTTTCTTAAATCTAAAGATATTGAGTACAAATTCTTAAACAAAATTTAAGCATACAAAGTTAGCTTTATAAAAACACAAAATTAAGATCAATGACCTTCACGTAACTCACAAAAACCAGCGGTATACCCAATTCCCCAAATTCACCCATTTGCATTTCACTACTTGCACCTTTACCTGGAGCTACAAAAAGGGTGCTGTTTTGGAGTTTTGATCAGTTTCCGTTGACGTGATAACGTCTCTATTAGAAACAGACGGATTTACTGGAAAAATATGGGTACCATGCCTGCAGAAACAGTTCAAGTTATTGCCTTGCCCAAAGCAGGCCATAATCAAAATGAAGTCGCTCGACAGCTAAATTTTACCAGCTTCCCTGTTCGTCTGGTATACCAGACGTTTCAAGAGACCCATGGGTATATTCGGCGATCAGGACTGGCCGGTGGCGCATAGGATCAGGGCGTGATTATCGCTTTCCTGTAACAAGTACTTTGAGAAATCGGCTACTGAACACGATTGAACTGACACAAAATCTTCAGGAAGTTTGCAATGTCAGTATAAATCAGTAGACGATTAGGAAAAGACTGGGTAAAGCAGGCCTGACTACACATCACTCAGCAAATGGTACCAAATTGACCACAGCTCACCCACAACTCCGGCAATAATTTGCCACGAAACACTTAAATTGGATGTATGCTTAATGGCAGGCTGTTGTGTTTTCTGATAAATGCAGAATGACTTAGATGACCATGATGGATGCTGAAGGGTCTACAGAAGGTTATCAAAGCAATTTTAACAATGCTGCATAAGCGAACCAATGGGTTTTAGAGACGTTTTGGGGTGGCATAATGTTGGACACTAAAACTGACATTGTATTCATCACTGGGCCATTACTGGCCTGATATCAAGAGGATTGACGCCTTTATGATACATCAAAAAAGTACTCGAAAAATATGTGAAGCCACTTGTGTGGCTTATGGTAGATTTTTTTTCCTTAATGCAGAACAACACCAGATTGCATGTCGCTAGAACAGTTTGCGACTACATGTAAGACGTTGGAATCATTGCGATAGAGAGACCAGCTGGTAGTTACGATCTTAATCCAATTGAGCATATCTGGAATGACCTTGAAAGAAGACATAGTGCAAAAATTCTGGCGCTCCACGCCTCCAAGAGCTTCAATTTGTCATTGACGAGGAGTGGGACTTTATACCCTAAGATTTCATGATAAACTTAATACGGTTGATGAAAAATCGAGTAACAGCTGTAAATAAGGCTAAGGGAGGGAATACACTTTATTGACAAACAGGATGACCAAGAATTTTAAGTTTGGCTCTCATTCTTTCTTAAGTGAAATTTGGTAATTTTTCCCATATGTTGGATTTTGTGCTCTAAACCCTTTCAAGGATATTTTTTTACACTGTGTTTCATATCATTAGAAAGGTAATTAAATAGGCTTTCAATTAGTGTAGGAAACGTTTTCAATATCTATACACATTCATGAGAAAAACTGCCTGAACAAAAAGACTTATGATGTGCGATTTTTTTGCTCTCGAGTGTATGTATCAACCTAGTATGAAACATCCGATTATCTCTGAAATGGCAAGGTAAAGCGAAATATCCTTATAGGTGCTAATTATATTCGAATTTTAGTCAAAGTATATGACGTCGATTTTTTTTTGTGGATTGGTTTCTTTTATTTAGTTAAGGAATACGAATTCATAAGATAACGTGGCTCAAGTTACCATCAATCATCATGACTATATCCCCGAAGGAAAACGCAAAGGTTTTTAGTACATCGACACTTCGACAGTTATGTTTGAACACGATATTTACGAACAAAAATGTGTTTTAAATAATTTTTTGTTCGTTGTTTTATGTAATTTGATGGCCATGCAATTAAAAATAACAATTATTTAATTTTAGTAAAGTAATTACAATGATTTAGCTTTCTATTGAGTCTGATTAGGCGATTTAGTAATTACAATGATTCAGTTTTCTATTGAGTCTAATTAGGTGATTTAGCAATTACAATGATTTAGTTTTCTATTGAGTCTGAATAGGTGATTTAATAATTTTATTACAATGATGTCAATATCGTTAGTAAAAACAATTTCACGCAACAATTCCACCTATGAACTAAAGTCACCTCTTTCTGATAAGTAAGTTAATTTGTTGATTAGTATGCTACGAGTTCTAAGAAATGATTTCGAGGATTATGATTTTTCATAAGCACATCTTTTATGAAATTTAAGTTAAAAATCCTTTATTTTCATTAGATACTCGGTTGTTTGTCACTTTCACCCCCATACATTGTTAGTGGCTAAACCGATTTATATCAAATATGTCTGAAACCAGAGCTAGAAAACCTACTTTCAAATAAAAACCGCATCCAAACCGGTTCACCCATTTAAGAGTTACGGTGTCACAGACAGACATACACACTTATCGGTCAAACTTAACTTTTTGTGTCGGGTGTTAAAAAAACTCGCAATTGTCTCTAGCAGTAACCGCCAAGGGAGTAGTTACGGTTCCCTGTGCCTCATCCCCCCTAATTTGCGCAATACACGGCACGAGTTTCAGAAAAGTTCAGTGTACGGTAACAGAAAGTTTTCATATGTAAAGAAGAGTACAGACTGGTGTAACGTAACATGCAACATGAAAGCAGCATTTCATAAGTGTGGACGCTGCGCGCGCACAAACCGAGCATGTCTTTAAGTCAATAGATTGCTTCTAGGCAAGCGTGTTCCATCGTCGGCCACATCATCGCTTACCATCAGGTGAAATGGTGGTCAAACGCGAGACTATCCAGTATAAAAAAAAATTTACCTACTCACATACCTAGTTGAAATGCTCTGTCCCACCGCATAGTGTGTGTACGATTTGCGCGCGCAAGATGTCACTATGGGAATTCTGTTCTATTGCATGCGATACATTGCGACAATGTGGACGGCAAATTCTTTGATTGCGTGTTACATTGCATGTTACGTTACAGCAGTCTGTATCCGGCTTAAGCAACATAATTCGTCTTACCTATTAATAGATCCACATCCGTGGAAGTGCTGTTCCAGTTCCTCAGCAGTGGCGCCATAGTCCACGTTGCCGACGTAAACTGATCTGTTGTCTGCTTCGATCTTCTCCTCAATCGACATGTTTAGCGGACTTGCTGCAGAAACAGAGAAATATTTGGTTGAGTAAGAGTTCCTTTTCAAAAAAAAAAACAAAAAATATAACATTCACTTTTTAATACAACAATTAAGTACAGTAGGCGATGAATCGGGAGAATGATAAATTCAAAATGTTTATTGCATCTATTAATCTAAATATTTTTACATAAACAATACTGTACCTACTTTAAATTATTCTGTAGCCATCTTGCGAATTTGTCTCCCAAATTATCGCGTATTGTACAGTGTACACAATGTCATGTAATACAACATTCGCAGATGCGCGAAATCGTCTTAAACAGTCGAGGGAAAACAACCAATTTCTTTTCAATAACCCATTAATATAAGAGTCTAATGTTCAACTTACCCATGGTATTTGTATTAAAGTTTATATCTTCCACTTTTTTAGTCAGAATTAAACTGCCCATGAGTTAATAGTAAAATCACTTCAAGGAGGAATAAAGCTTTACTCAGCAATGACCAACCAATGACTATCACAAGACTAATAGTTACGAGCCCTTTTATAAGAGACATGGGGTGGGGAGCGGTAATGATGTGAATCGATTATAATTTCTAGCACCAGTTTTTACCGATTAATTAAATAAAATCACCGGTTTTCTTAGGTTAAAAAAAAAAACAACGCACTTCACAAAGCTTGTAGTCAACGAATGATTGCAAATGAACACAGAGAAGGAAAAAAGGCTAAAGGATTGATATTATTTGGGTTCAATTACTTAAAGTAATAATATTATATTGCGCTGCTGTTAGCGCCGATTTCTGTCTCTGTAGTACGTTAAATATTGTCAAAATATTCTCCGAGAGACCTAAGAGGCTGCTTTTCTACTCGCCTATCGTCAACATCGAGCATGGTTTAAAGGCTTGTTACTTCACCTAACGCCATCCAACGCGATGTTTAAAGAAAAGGCAACACGAAAAAAGAGAGATAGTGCCTGAAAACTCTGATACTATTCGGTAATTTCGTGATTTACTCAAATATTTTACAAAGCCTGTTTCAGGAAACACGTGTTTTTTTTTTTAATTTGTCATCATTTAGAATCTTGATAAAACTTGCAAGGGATTTATTGTTCTACTTTTTTGAGTTTTTAAATTTTTGAGTAAATGAAGTATGAAGTGTGAAAGTTCTTGCAAAATAGTAAATTTTCAGAGATCCTTACTGGATTAGTTTGACACAAATTTATAAATTGGTTTCAAAAGCCTAGATAATATCCACAATATGCTGTGTTTCCAAAATATCTAATGAAAAATGTGTAATAACATCATAATCGCGTAAGAGCATTTCTACCTATGTAAAATAGTGAAAATGTACGTCGAGTTGCATCCCCCTAAGAGACTTCCCCTAACAACATTTAATTTTTTTTTTTCAGGTTTTTGTTTTGTAATCGGTTTTCAATGAGAACCGGTTCACATCACTAGGGGCGTGGAGCTGAGCGTAGATATTTTCGCTAGATGACGTACCTACTCAGTATTTTTGGTTAATTTTTTTTTAGTATATGTAAGCATTAAGTCAAAGACATTGTATTTGCTAAAATAGGTCCTCTTTATTGAACTTCTTAAAATTATTGATTTAAAATCTACCTTTACTTCACTTTAGTTCTCTAACTAAAGTGCTTAAGTACTCATAGAGTATGAAGTTTTAATAAATTATGAAGAACTAAAAAGAAAACGGCGCACATGTGAATGTTGTAAAAAGATAACATCAATCATGCAAACCCATTTTTTTTTCTTTCTCAGAGCACCTTGTTTTACCAGAAGTTATTTTAAAGTTTACCAGAACAGATCCTTAATATTTTGTAGCAAGACCTTTGGATAGAAAAAAAATAAGAGCAAATAGCTTGGAGTACAATAAGGTTTTTATTGACACCATTCCTAACTGTTCTAAGCTAAGCTGTAAGGAAGAGAAGTTCTGTGTTTTCTATACTAAACAATAATATTTACAAGGACTTACTAAGCTGTAAAAGTAACTGGATATCCTTTTAAAAATTAACCCTTTGTGTGCCTCAATATGAATCCAGACCCACACTTGACTTAATCAGTTTTATGCAGTTGATAGTGAATGGTTTTTTTTTTTAATAAATAGATAAATCACTTTCAGTCTGGTAATGTGGGCACACAAAAGGTTAATTTTTACAAGAATACATACATAGCTTAGTAGCTAGTTTCTAGATGAAATGGGTGATTAACACCCAAAACACATGTTAACTACTTCTTGGAACAACTAAATTTAATGAATTATGCTGAAACTGTTAATGATCTATTGGCAAAAACCTAATTGAAAAGTATGAGTGTCCATTCTGGACAGCACAATGTGATAGCCAATGGAATTTATGAATGTATCAAGAAAAGAAATGGCATGCTCCAGAACATAGATTAAAGTTGATTGAATTTATTTAAATGAAATTCAGATTTTCAATCAAGTGGAATTAAACAATTTTTTTAATACATTATGGGCAGCTTGCACATGCTAGCACTAAATCTCGATTTAGTGTGATTTACACTTGTGTAAACTTAAGTTGAACTTAAAACATAGCATGATCACAGTTTAGAATAAAGCTATGTTTAAAGAAATGTGAAATTTAAAGCAGCATGGTGTGTAGTTTTAAGTTCTGAATCTCGATTTTGCGAATGTCGCAGTTTGTCTAATATGACGATTTATACCTTTAATTACTATTTTTCGTTAGAGTGCTGCTGCTTTACTTTCATTTTAAGTAACATCTTTGGAAGTTCTTAGAACTTCGAACATATTCAAATTGAATTGTATTACTAGATTTATCTACTTTTTCCTTGGTGGTTGCCATGTCTGTATTTTTATTTAAATGGATACATTTCCATAAAAATATGTACATGAGTTTTCTGTTACTGAAATTAAGTGCTTGTCAACTTACATCTTTGTAATAAAATAAATATTCCACAAAAAAACGAAACTGAATTCTTATTTACAACACTCAATGAAAGAAAGTGAATGTTGAATGTTATTATGCTTCTTTCCACCCAAAAAGTATAAAATGCATGGAATATCCAGTTCAACACTAACAAATTGAATGCAACAGAAGAAGCCAAGCTAGATATAGATTTTGATGTTCACTAGATGCATCTAATGTAGTTTAACCCGTTGTATGCCAGAACGCAGATCTACGCGAGACACAATGGCTTTTTAATTGTGTCTCTAATTACGGCATACGAGAGGTTAAGCTAAGTCGACCTTAATGTGTAATGTGAGTTTAATAAAATCTAGTTTAAGGACAGATAGTGCAAGTCACCCTAAATAGAACTACCACAGAAGGCTTTATATACTCTTATCACTTCTGTTATTCTTTTCATTAACTTTATTCTAATGAAACAGAAAAGGGTTACGTTTGTGCTTCTGGTTTCAGAAATAACTTTTATTTTGTCTAGCATATGAGCAGGTGTTTCTGTGCATGTATTGTTTTTGACCCCAATCAATAGAATAATAATACCACATGGTTATCGTGGTAGAACTTATGAAAAGCCAAGTTTTTATCCTTTGATATGTAAAATTTTGTGTTGTGCCGCCCAGATGGGACAGAACCTATTTCTAACCTATCTTGCCTATCAATAAGAACCTATATTCTGCAGAGGAGATCTAAGGGCTGTAATGAGATGTAAAACAAAAACTTACTAAGTCCCGGTGGGCTACCCATACTCATCTGCTTGTCTACTTCAGTTTGCATCTGTTTTAATTTCTCAGCCTCTTCTTCCATTTCGCGAACTCGTGCTTTGATGGCTGCCAAGTCTGGCACTTCACCTCCAGCAGCTTCATCACCACCCTGAGTAACAATTCATAAATTTCTTTAGCAGTATTGTAAATATAGTACTCCTCACACCAAAAAGTGATAAAGTGTTGTTGCAATTAATCAAGTACTGTTTTATCTAATATTATAGAACGCAGAAATGTTAGCTGTGGTAGTTAGCTTAGTTGCATCTTATGAACTCGGCTTTAATAGTCACATCTATTTTAGAAATAAGAATTTTGTTGGGTCTATAACTACTACATTAATGCTATACACCAGTTTTTGGCAATCCCAGAATTTATATTTTATAATACTTAATTAAAAATTAAATTAATAAATGCAAGCCTTCATAGGAAGTTAGCTGAACACAGATTTTAATACCACATGATTAAAATTACAATATAAAACTGATACACAATGAATTGGTAAACAAATGAATACATTTTTAATCACCCAGTCAACATGATTTAATACAATATAGCTTATGTCTTATCACATTTACTTAAACAAATTATATGTTATCATCTGTGTTTGTCTTTGACTATTGACTACTACAATAAAATGACACAGATTTGGGATCTTGCACTCCTCCAAGTTAAGGAATCCTCAGTAAATTGTACAAATATGTTTACATGAGAGTTATGTTACACGTACGTGTAATCGATGATTTACAGGTTAGCTTTGCAAACCAATCGTGTAAAGGCCGATTACCGTTAAAACTCAGTAAGTGTATCATTTCACAACGGTAAACCGTTAACTTCTCCTGCTTAATAACAGACATGTTTGTACATATTTACACAATAGCAATACATTACTATAAATAACACTTATTCAAGAAATACTCACTCCAAGACTATTGTCAGTCATGTTTAGGGAACCGTTGGTGCCGTCCAAATGATTGTTGTCAATCGTCTCTAAATAATCATCATTTTCTGCCATGGCCACTAACTGCTTCTTTCATGAATTCAACACTTAAAACTTCACACTTCACTGAATCCCTGAAACAACTCGTAATTAGTGAAACTTAACGTTGAAATAAATTTGATGATTATGAAGTTACTCTGACGTACCGGTAACCAAATCCGTTGGAAGGCAAATGGCCTACTTTTAAAATACTATTCACATTCACCACTTAGGGTCATTGGCTTTCACTGTAAAAGTGGTAATTTTATGAACATCCTAATATTCCTTTGATATTTACAGATTCGTTTCGGCTAAAATACCAAAAAATTAAACGCCAAACCAAACAACTGACAATATGACCATAACAAAAAAATATATTAAGTTTTTAAATAGAAAAAATGTTTTACCTCCAAAACTAAAATTTAATTACAATATTATGAATTTTCAAGATCAAAATAGGTTTTAAATTCTAAATAAAATGTTGCTTTTCCGAAAAAAACGATAGTAGATCCAATAATCCGTTTTTGTATAAACGAATGAATAATGAATGTGTCATATGAATTCGCTATTCAAGCAAGCAAGTCTGGCAACCCCAAATTCTTCGATATCGATACTAGGGATGCCCTTGGATTGAATAGATTTCAATCAAAGTCTCAAGGATCGATTGAGACTTTCGCAAGATAAATCGATTCGAAATGGATATATTAACTTCGAGTTCTAAAAAGTCAATTTACTAAACTTCGATCCCTGCAGATACTCTGGGGTGAAAGTCCGTCATCCCAACAGCCAGCCCCGGATCTACGATTTTTTCGAACCGGGGCAAAACCTTGATACTGGCGCCCCCTCCCTTCACTGTTTGAGAAAAACTGTTAATACTGCCAATGAGTAGCATTTTTGTGACCATTTGTTAAAATAATAATCCTTTAATAAATTTAAACTTTTTATTATCTAATAACTAATAACTTTCATTTGTGACATAAAACAGAAACAGAAAAAATATATAACCAGGAAAGACTACAACTTTACACGGCGTGCTTTCTTTTCTGCGAAAGAATCTATTAGCTCCTCAAAGTCCGTTGCATAGGCGGTTTTGTTTTCAATGGCTAAGATCGCGAGGCCAGATAGACGATCCTTACTCATTGTAGAACGTAGATAAGTTTTAATTATTTTCAGTTTGCTGAAGCTTCGCTCACAGCTTGCAGATGTTTTTTTTTTTTTTTTTTTGTAGTGTGGCACTAGATAAAACTTTGTGCCAGTTTCAGGTAATAAAAGGTAGGGAAATATTTTTAAAGGAAATTAACGGATTCAGGAATTTTGTAAGGTTCAGGAAAGGAAGTGGACTATTACACAGGATAGAAAAGGATAGGTATAAATAGTAAATACACAAATTAAATTTTTATATCATTTTCCAACAAGAATGCAGATAGTATGTTAATATATTTAATAGGTTTCAATAATAAATATGATATACATGTAGGAAGGGGAACATTGTGAGAAACAAGAGAACGAAGGAAGGATGAATGGTCATGAAGGGGACAGGAGAAGAATATGTGGTCCAGCGTGCCAACATCCTCACCACACTCACACAGATCGCTGTCCACAATATGCAACTTAACAAGGTGGGAAGGAGTACAGACGTGGCCAAGCCGCATACGTATTAACATGCTTGTAATATGTTTAGAGCATTTTGTTTTAAAAAACCATGGTTTGTCTGGAATTGATGGTTGAATTGACGCATATTTCTTGCCCTTAACTTTAGAACCTTCACTCCAAAGAAGATCCCAGGAATGACGAAGATATTCCTTGGGGAGGTTCACGAGATCATGGCAGAAGTTTTTATAAGGAAACATGTCACCATTCTGCACTGCTTGTTTGGCTAATTCATCTGATTTTTCGTTCCCATGGATTCCGGAGTGACTTGGAATCCAAGCGAACTGAACCGTGTAGTTTTTCTGTATACATTTGTACAACTGTTTTCTAATGTCAAGTATAATGGGGTAGAATGGTTTCATTTTAAATGTAAATTTTTCTATGGTTTGTAATGCACTTTTAGAGTCGCTTAATATCAGAACATTTTTAAGTTTTGCGATCAAAACATACTCTAGAGCTTTGAATAATCCGAAACACTCTCCGGTGAAAACTGACGTTTCAGGAGGAAGTTTTATCATCTGGACAATTTTGTATTGAGAATGGAATATACCAACTCCCACACAACTTTTCTGAGTCTTTGATGAATCCGTAAAAAGGTAATGACAATCAATAAAGTTTCTACCAACAGCTGCATTAAATTTAATTTTAGCTCCAACATCACTTTTTCCTATGCCGAGATCATAATGCACTATTGGAGACACAAGTAAGGGTTCAAATGTTTCGCAACTAAATAAAGGCAGAGTTGGTGAACTGTGTACACTTGGTGATATGGAATTATACTTTCTGATACTTTTAACTAGACATGGAATATCTTTGTGTCGCCAATAGGTTGAAGTGTGAATAAGTTTATCAAGTTTTAATAATTTTGAATGGAGCAAATGATTTGAAAACTGCATTGATTTAAATACAAATCGGTCAGATAAATATTGTCTTCTCAGGTGAAGTGGAGGATCTCCTACTTCTACTTGTAAGGCATTTAACGGGCTTGATTTCATGGCTCCAGAAATGATCCTAAGAGCTTTAGATTGTATGTTATCTAACTTCTTAAGACCCTTTCTGTTGCCATCTTCAAGTAAGAACGTTCCATAATCAAGTGTACTTCGGATTATTGCATTATACAACAGTTTTAGACTAAAAGGATGTGCCCCCCACCATACTCCGGACAGACATCGCATAATATTCAGTTGGCGTTCGCATTTTTCAACCACAAAATCAAAGTGTTGTTTGCCTGAAAGTTTTTTATCTAAGACTAATCCTAAAAATTTAACATGATTTTTTACAGGAAGTGTAATGTTGTCATAGGTAACGGTTGGGGGAGGGATATTACGTTTTCTTGAAAAAACTACTACAGCACTTTTTTCTACTGAAAGACTTAACCCATTAACTTGTAACCATTGTTGTAAAAGACTTAGGGAAGCGGTCAATGCATTACATGCATCCGAGATGTTATTGTGAGTAGTATAAATTAAAAGGTCATCAGCATATTGTAAAACATCAGCAGATTTTTGTAGAGATGATTCTAAATCATATGAATAAATATTGTAAAGAATAGGAGACAATACTGAACCCTGTGGAAGGCCCTTGAACACTGTCCTCGTTGTTTTCTTGTCACCAGAAAATAGAGAAATATATCGAACTGATAACAAATTTATTATAAACCGTATTAACAAAGTGGGGACGTTTAAATCAATCAGCTTTTGTTTAAGAACAGATATAAGTACATTATCATATGCGCTTGTTATATCTATAAATGCGCCAACAACTGACTCGTTCTTGGAAAAAGCTATACGGATGTCAGTGGTAAACACACTTAGACTGTCAGTTGTGCTTTTTCCTTTACGGAACCCAAACTGACTGCCTGCTAGTAATTGCTTGTTTTCTATATACCACTCTAAACGATTTTTAACTAGATGTTCTGCAATTTTAGTAAGAACAGATGACAGCGCAATAGGCCGGTATGATAGAATATCATTTGAATTTTTATTTGGTTTCAGAATCGGTAAGATTTCTTGGGAACGCCAGGATTCTGGAATGTTTCCAGAAGCCATAACAGAATTAATTATTTTTAGATAGTATGATAATGCATTATCACTACAATGTGAGATGAATGAATACGGAATACCATCTTCTCCTGGGGCCGAATCTTTTAAGCATGATAATGCCCCTTTCAATTCGTACATTGAAAAGGGAGAGGTCAAAGACGAATTATTATCCAAATTTAACGGAGTAAAATTAGGGGAAACTTGATCATACTCTGGAGCTGATGCTGGGGCTAACTTGTCAAGAAAACTATTAGTAAGGGATGGAGGTAATTGTGTGAAGGGCGCAGTATCACTAAATGCCCTTCGAAATCTCTTAATACTGCGCCAAACTTCTGATGGACATGTACTTGGCGATAAGGACATACAAAATGACCTCCATCCCTGAAGTTTTTTATCTCGGAGAAAAATCCGTGTATCATTAATAACATGTTTAAGATGATCTAAATTTTCAGCCGACATGACCAAACTATATTTTTTTTCGGCTTCTTTTCTCTTCCTAACAGCGTCAGAACACGAGGAGTCCCACCATGGTGGCATAGGAATTTTGTCAGAATATTTTTTTTTTATAGGGAAAACTTGATCTGCTACTTCAATTAGTGATAGTGCTAAAGCCTTGGAGCAATCATTTTCCCTACCCTGACTAATTTGCGGGAGCTCAGCCACTTTAGCGTCAATAAGGGTTTTAAATTTACCCCAGTCTGCGCTTCCAAGTTTATATTTTATTCTAGGAGGTCTTTTCGGTATTGTTATAAACTTTTCTGATGACGTAATTATTATAGGGAAGTGGTCACTTCCAAAGGTAGAACTAGAGAAACGGGACCAAGTTAATGATGAAGCCAAGCTAGGAGAGCATATGGATAAATCCACAGCACTATCACTTTCACCTACATTGGTTCGACGAGTAGGCTCACCAGTGTTTATAACACATAGATTGTGGTCGTCTACAATTTCTAATAAACGAATCCCCTCCCTTTTTGTCTCACCACTTCCCCAACATTGATGGTGACAGTTAAAATCGCCCATCACTAAAAAAGGTCTACGAAGGGATGACAACATATTACTAAGTTCTTGTAGAGCATTATTATTAGCAAAAGGAATGTAAATGGAAATATACGTAATATTACCAACAATTACCCCAACAATATCAATATCAGAACATGGAAGGAGAGAAACACGTGAAAATGGGGTATTATTTTTAATCAATATGGCCACACCGCCATATCCGTCAGCTCTGTCATTGCGTACACAAACATAACCTGGAATACCAAATAATTGGTTACTCTTAATCCAAGTTTCAGATAATGCCACAATATTTGGTTTAAATTTATTTAATAAGTAAAATAGGTCAGCTTTTTTAGGTATTACTGATCGGCAGTTCCATTGAATTATTGTGTCCATCTTTTATGTTTTTATTTAGTAACAAACTACTTAAGCGCTCAACGTCGTACGGTTCAAAAGATATATTCTTACTTAGTAACATTTTGATTAGGTTTATAATAATATCAACAACTTGCTCATTCTCATTTTGTTGCAGTTTCATATTGGATTCCGGCAAAGCACATCCATTCGCTAAAGGTGGAGGTTGAAGGTCCCTAACAAGAGCGTTATGAGCTGCTCTGTCATAACCCTGTGCTGACTTGGGAGGGGCTCGCGGTTGAAGGAAGACCGTCTTTTTGTATGAAGAAGAAGTTGATGGTTTCGGTTGTGAACTGGAGTAATTATTTTTGGTGTGAAAATCAGAAGGTGTACCTGTACTAAGAATATTTGCATAAGACTTTGAGGTGGCTGGGTGTACTTTGCTTGCTTCTGCATATGAAACACATGAGTGAGCCATTGTATGTTTGATGTTTTTTTGTCTCTGAAATTCAGGGCAAGTCTTATCTGTTGCATAATGCAATCCAGAACAATTTACACATGATGCAGAATCTTGTTCTACTACACAACTTTCACCCAAGTGATTTTGTGCACATTTGAAACACCTAGGGGCAGCAGAACGGCACTGAGTTTTTGTGTGACCATAGCGGCAGCAGCGAAAACATTGAATTGTTGGATACACATATGTCTCTACAGATAGTGCATTATAACATATATATATGCGTCTAGGAAGAGCTTGACCATCAAATGTTAAAACTACAGTTTGAGAAGGTTTCCAAGTAGGTGACCCATTCACCATGACTTTGTAATTAAGGCGTCTAATTTTCAATACTGCACCAGTGCCTATGGGAGTTGTTATATGCTCTTTTATTTCTTCCTCACTCCATTCTGATGGGACCCCTCTTACCAAGCCCATACGAGTGACATTAAATGTGGGTAAAAAGGCCTTAAATTTGTTAAGAGACAAGAGATTACTATTTAGAAATAAATTTGCAGCACATGGGTTTGTGAAAGCTACTACACATTTATTTCTACCAATTCTCTTTACACTGCCAGGAACAATATGTTGAAATTTATTATTTTTAAGAAAATTACCAAAAGCAATAGGGTGCAGAATGGTGCCACTGTTTTCTGAATTGGTAATACGCTGAACATGGACTATGTAAGGCCCTGTATCAGAAGCCTGGTACTCCTTCCTACCTACACCAACTGTTTGGTCGGTACGTGTTGCAGTTTCAGGATCCAACTGTGAGGTTTGACGAGCCGGAGTTTCAGCCAGTTGAAATTGTGGAACTGATGCATGTTTAATTTTATGAACAAGTTCTATGCTGGAAGTACACATGCAATCAGTGTTGACAGAAGATGTTCCCTCAGGGATCATCCCCTTTCGACGTCGTTTTATTTTATTGCAGTGTTTGCACACCGATCTGTGTTTATGTGAGCGCCTCTTAAGAGGTCCGGAGGCTGACGCGTCACTTGCTGTGGCCACAGATCCGTCAGTGTCCATACCACTCACATTATCCACTGCAGTCGTGGATATTGTTACATGATTACTTACGGGGGGACTTAAGCTAGGGCCTAAATCCCCCGCATCTATTAAAGGCGGGTCGTTCATACGACCCGGAATTCGTCTTGAACTATTTTATAAATATGTACAAAAACTTACCAATAAACAGGAAATCTACACAAATATTGTATTATTTACACTAAATAGAAAATATATTTACATAAAAACCTTAACTGAACCAATTATGTTAATAAATTTAAAATATAAAAATTTGCCGCGAAAAAATTACACCCAGTCCGACCGAAATTTCCCGCGCTTTTCCTTGCAGATGTTTTTCCCCTTTGATGATTCCCCTTGGCAGAAAGATCACGGACACTACGCACGCGTTCAAAAATTTACTTGATCTGTTAAGATGCGTTTATAAATCACTTAGTATGTGTTCAAAAACTAACTGGGCGTATGGAAATAGAAAAGTTTGTTTTTCAAACATATTAAATTAAGATTCAATTACTTGATAAAAACCTATGAGATTGTAGGAAAAGAAGCTTCATTTGTTCGATATTTCGAATTCTCGTCTCAAGGATTTAGCGCCCCCATGAAACTGCCGCCCGGGGCAAGTGCCCCGGTTTGCCCCCCCTTAGATCCGGGGCTGCCAACACGGCATGGTGGACAGAGTTCCTTGCAACTCAGCGCTGAGCACTCCATAGTTTTGTCGGTCGGAAGTCTCCTCTATAAGGAGTGGCTAAAAAAGCAACACGGCACAGCTTGCGCACGACGCGCGTCGACGATGGTAAGTTCGGGAGATTCTTGAATCTAGTATTCAGGCGGAAGAATCGCCCGGGTGTCACAATTGTGCGCATCGTCAGGAGGCGACGGTGGAGCGTACTGTGGATGTGTGCTCCGCTTGGGTGGAACACCACCATGTCCTCGTGAAGACGATCAGCAGTGGTGAACTCTCGCGCCGGGCCTTGGTCCAGGCCGTGGTCTGGAGTGAGAAGAAACAGAATGCGAATACTTCCTTCTGCGAAGCAGAAATGCTTGCGAAGGAGACGGCCGCAGGCGTGAGAGAATTGGTATCGTCACACCCCAGCCACCACGGAGACGCCCCGGACTTCAGGAGTCGCAGGAGGACCACTGGCTACCGTAGGCGTGACCTTGCGGGCGAGAGCAAAAGGTAGCTCGTTGTCCGGTAAGGACACGTGCTTCAAATAGCTGTCAGGAAAATCGTATAGGTCCAGCAGATCCGAAGTCCGGTAGTCACTAGGACTAGGAGGAATTTCGAAAAAGGAAATCCAACTAAAGGAAAAAGGAAAGGGGCAAATAAAGGAACATAGGTGTACACTGACAGCCCCAAATCTTTTCCTTTCGGTTAGTCCAAAGGTTGTTTGATAGAAATTGCCTTGTGCAATAAGACCACCTATTGTACACTTATTCTTTTTGTAAATGTTTGTCCTCTATCTAAGTTGTGCAATAAGGTAATAAATAAATAAAGAAATAATAATAGGTGGATTTTAGTAAGTAAAAGTCTGACACGCCTTAAACCTTAGAACAGAAGAAGTTTGCAGACGATTTCCCACCTCAGAAAATAAAGGCTTCCCAATACCTTCCTGACCGCTTGCACTACTAATTTTTTTCTCCTTCATACTCCACATCACACTTCCCGCCGCTATGATTCCGTAACCACAAATCCAGAATGCATCTCTGCAAATCTCATTCCCTTCACGACAGCCCGTGGTACTTACTTGCAACTGCTATTTTAGATGAAGGCGGTGTTTCTTAATTGTATCAAACTCTGAGGTCTGTAGCAAATAAGTAATTGTCAAATAATTTGAGAACCATGTAGATTAATTTTTGAGATTATCTTTTGAGGTAAGCACCACACAGTGTGAGGTTGGACCCATTAGGAGAGAAATGAAACCCTCGAGTGCTGCATTAGAACTGACTGTTTTAATAGAATAATCAATATTATATACTAAAGAGTACAATACATAAAGAGTATAATATATTTAGGTACATACTAGAGTTTACACATACACCCTTACAACAGATTTGAGTGGACCTGTCCAGTCAATGCAAGATGCAAGCATCTGTCAGTGTTCGTGTAAATACCAAAACATACAGCTAAACCTACTTCAACCCGAGAATCTTTGAGCCAAGAGTGAATAGGTTACTTTTAGGTAAGCGCGGTCCAACGTCGACCGCATTGTCGCTTTCCATCAGGTGAGATAGTGGTCAAGCGCGAACCTACCGGCAATAAAAAAAAGGTAATGAAGAATTAATCAAGTGTTGAAAAGAAATATGAATCTAGTCGAACCACCTTTTTAATTCGACTTGTTTTATATATTTTTCTTCGTGTTGAAACTATCTAAGTGAACTTAAATTCAACTAAACATTAGTTATAAACACTGAACATAACATAGCGTTTATTGTTTTTATTATCGCCCATCTCTATAGTCTGTCTAGTAAGTTAAACGACTTGGAATTTTTTTAAGGAAATTAAAAATCTAATGTTGGCAACCGGAATTTAAGTTGTCATTCACTTGTTTTTTGAGATGATGATAGTTCTACAACAGATCTTGATCGTAGTATGGCTAGTGATGATGAATCAGTAATTGGAATAGAATATTTAGAATCAAATTTCTCGTACGATTCCAGATTTATTTTATTACTTATGACACTATTATGTCTTTGCAAATGTATCCTACTTTTGTAATAAGAATATCATTAAAGAGACTAAAATAGGTATATTTTAAACGAAAATCTTTTGCATTTTTTAATGTTAAAAAGTCCCTTAATAGTATTATATCATTTAAAAAAACACCTTTATTGAATACTTTTTATAAGGTTCCATTATTAAACAATGACCAAGATCTCATAAACAACCTTGATTTCTGAACCAGTGTTGACTACATCAGATTTCATTTTACCCTAAAAATTACCCAAGTCGTTTAAATTATTAGACAGACTATACCCTCGAATGTGAATCATCTCGAATAAAAATCTTTCTCTGGCACGCAAAGGTTTGCGAAAAAATCGGCGAGTAGACCGTGCCTGTCCCGCGATGTTAGGCTCCTGATTTGAAATTCTATAATGGAAGCCCAGCCCTCTCTTGAAGAATAACCCGATATTCCATTTGTTTAGGTAGTTATCTAGACATATACCACTTGATATGTCTTTTTGTTAAAAAATCGTATAAAAGACAAAGATTATGAAATTAAAGCTGATTACCAAACATTAGTAAGTAAATAACAAATTGTAAACATTTTTGACAACTTTTAGTTAAAAGACGTGTCAAGATTGTTTACATTTAGTTAATTACCTAAACAGATTGATTTTAGCTAGGTACGCCAAGGTCCATTATTTAAAATCAATCAAAATTAGTAATTGATCTACTTGAGCTGCTATATCAATTCTATTTATCTCAGATCATCCCTAACCGTAGTTTACTGTCAGTTGTCAGTGTCATTCTGATCTCTGTCATCACAGTCTGTCATTGCTGTTTCGATAAATTGATTTGGTCATTTGGTGTGTAAAACTTGGTAATGGTAAATTTACTCTATGTGGTAAATCATAAATTAGATAAATTGTCAAGACGAGCATCTTATCACAAACAACAACAGACAACATTTAGTTATTTATACACTGATGGTGTATTCTAGATTAATTTACAAAATATTGCTTGTAGTAAGTATGAAAACAATAATCTGTTTAATAATTAGTTTCCCTTGTAAAATATATAAAACAAAATCTTCTTGCTTCGACAACATGATAAAACCAATAATATTATTGTGGGACTTATCATGTTGTTGAAGCAAAGAGGCGAAATATTATTTAAATGAAAAGATATTATTCAGAACGTATATTTTGTTTTCAACTCATTATTTCAGGTGTTTGTGTGTGTCTGTTGGTTCCATGCGATCTATCTAAGTTGGAGTTTATCAAGAGTACTTAAAAATGCCGCTCACAGCTGATGTGGCAGCTCAGCAAGTGCAGGTACAGAATACTGGAATAATATAATCTAACTTAGTATTAGAAAGAAGTAAAATTGTTTCTTTGTAAAAGGTAATTTCTTGAAGTAGGCTTCTGTTTATGAAAATTGTTTCATTAAGTGTCATATTCAGGGGATGTGTAGTGTATATGCCGTGGGTTTTTAGCATAAGCAATTGGTTCAGTGCTTATGTTTTTCATATTAGTACAATGTTTGATTGCTATGCAACTTCAATCTAAAAGATCAATTTGATATTTTAATTACAGGAGCGTCTTAGATCCTTGCATAGATTGATTTATGACATTGAAGCAGAGAGGTCTCGCAATGAGCAATGTATTGACTCCATATTAAGAGCAGAAAAGGCCGTGGAGTCACCTCCGTCTAATGAGGACTCTTCTAGTTCTTCACAACAGGTACACTATATTCTTTGATTTAATTTTTGTATGCTTATTAGCTCTTGCATTTTTTTTTCCAATTTATTTGTAGTTTGTGCAGCATGTTGAAGACACTTGCAAGGTATGAAATATAGAAATATATGGAAGTAGCCTATACATACTCCTCTATTACTATTAGTCCTTAGGTGTCCATGGACATGTACCTTCATTAAAGCATGTTCGTCATAATATGCTTGGTGTACGCCTGCTCACAGCTTACGTATATAGCGTAGCATAGCATAGTCACCCTTATAATGTTCCCACTGTAGGGACCCAGGCCTTCTCTCTAGGTGAGGGAATAGACCGTAATCCACTATGCGGGCCCAGTTTATTTATTGGTGAATGTCGCATGGTATCGAATTTTTCATTCTGGTTTCCTCACAATGTTTTCCTGCACCGTTTTGAGAGCAGTGGTGATGAAATAAATTACACAAAGTAATGGGCCTGGCTGTTTTTACCTCGTAAGTCGAGGCCATTACTACTCAGCCACCACTGCTCTCATACAAAAGTATGCTACCTAACTATCTTGAGTACATACAAAACTATGAAAGTCTTGACGAAACGGCAGCACCATACCGTCATATGTAAACAGTAATCCTTAGGTTTACAAAGCTACATTTATCATTTCTAGGCAAATTGTTTTCCATACAACACCATCCGTAACTTCTTTGGTCTAGTCTTGCTTTTTTAGCCATCAGCATTCTTCCTCAAAACATTACTTTCCCATTTTCTTCTTTTTATGACATTTCAGGTTTAAACCATGTTCTTCACTTCACACTTCATTTTTCTCAATTTTTAATAGATTACTGGCACATTTATTCAAATAAATCTTGTAATCCTTCAGCAGATGCAGTTGAAAAACTTGTATAAATCTGGATTGTCAGCGGCTGAACAAGAAGAGAGTCTACTTCGGAAGGCATTGTCTCGTATCTATGAGATACGCAGCATCAAGAATGAGAGAAGAATACAGGTATATTATGTATTTTTTCGTGAGGTCTGAAATCATCAAAGCTACCGAGAGAAGTTTCGAACTTCTTTAAGGTATCTTCTTCATAGACATGGCACAGAATTGTTCAATGAAAAAATGTTTAAGTACTTTGGGTCTCCCTTCATTATAAATTTGCTAACCTATCTAGTGTAATCACAGTTCACTTGTTTTCCTTGAGATTCAAAAACCTTATGATCATATTCTCAACAAAAGATGTAACATTTTTATATGATATACTGATATTAACACTTTTGGTGCTCAGAATGAACATAATTATATAATTAGTTCATGTGCCCACAAACAGCTTTTTGAGTGGTTGCTATTATTCATTTGTTCTGGAACCCTTCAATAAAACCGTTTCCAGGCGCGCTATGCTGGCAACAAAGAGACAATCGGTTGTGGAGCCTTGATGAAGATGTTGCTAAGTGCAGCGCAGACGCTACCTCTACATGTAGGACGCGTTGGAGAGCGCGCGCCGCCGCTGTGCGGAGCCGTGCCGCCTGACCCTGGACATGTGGCTAAGGCGGGAGACGCTGTTGCTGCACTTGTCAGGGTGTCTGAGAAGGAGGAGAATTGGATATTGGCTGAGGTAAATTGAGGATTTGAAACTTTAGGATAGATGGTTGAGGAAGGGCCACGACTGTGACTTTTTCTAATTAGACTTGGCCAATGTTTGTGCGGGACTGCGATCAAGATTGTGGCTGCACTTCGGCACGGATCCTTGACGGTAATAGGAATCTTTCCCACGTCAACTTTTTATCTTTGCAATCAAACTCGGATTGAGGTTCCCATTTCATAGTGCGGTGATATGGCAGTTTTATTTCCGAGAGGTGGAAAGAAAATATATGCTATATGTGATTTTTATTTCTGCAGGTAGTAAGCTGGCTGCCCGCTCAAGGTAAATATGAGGTCGACGACATAGACGAAGAACAAAAGAACCGACACATCCTGAGCAAACGCCGGGTAGTTCCTCTGCCTCTAATGCGTGCCGACCCGCGTGTCGATGAGCACGCCTTGTTCCCTAAAGGCGCCGTCGTGATGGCCCTGTACCCACAAACGACCTGTTTCTACAGAGCTGTGGTCAATAGACTACCGGCTAATGCTGCTGATCCTTACGAAGTGCTGTTTGAGGTAAGTTTAATGTTCCCAGTATACATTTTTCGGCTTTGTATGTAGTAAATCGAAATATAAACGAATATTGACGAAGTTACATTTAAGGTTTATACAAATTTTCAGCTTCTATTAATCTACATTCCGAGGTTCCCTTTTATAAAGTAAGGTGACTATTCTATTGGGATTATTTCCACTTGGACCGCCGAAGCTATTTGGTAAAAAAGCTATAATAAGATGATTTGCAGGACTCGTCGTACGCGGACGGCTACTCGCCGCCGGAGCGCGTGGCGCAGCGCTACGTGATCGCCATCAAGGAGGGCAAGGGCCGCGCCACGTGACCCGCCGCCGCCGAGCGCCCGCCCTCCAGCCGCTCCGATCTCACCTCCAGCGACGACCAGCTCTAGGCTACTAAATACATGCTTATTGCAATGGACATTTAAAATGAGCTGCAGGAAAGGGATAGCTAACACGTATGCTTCAATTCAGAATCTCAGCTGATTTACATTCATTGCCACTTACTCGACTATAAAGTCAAATTCAAATTATTGTTGTGTCGTATAGCCTTTTGAAGTTTTGAACTGTCAAAAGTTCAAAACTTCAAAAGGCTACTATACCTACTAGATTAATTACAAAACGTTGAGTTCTCCAAACTCTAAGTAAATAAAGCTAACTTATCAAACGAATTTGTAGTTTGATAGGTTAGCTTTATTTACTTTCTCTTGGTTGATTTTTAAGTAATCATACTTACTGATAATTTTATTATCGATTGGGATGCTAAATTTGCAGTTACTAAATCATCATGGGGACCTTTGGATTGTGAAGATTAGGTTCTAAAACGAAAGTCTATGATAAGTTTCCATTTAAGTGGGGGATTTTTATTTTTATTTTGAAGGTCGCGGGAAACTTTATCAGGATTACGAAAAAAAAACATATAATCTGACGGTTTCCATGGGGCGATGTGACTGGATTGTAACTTTGTCTTAAACTGACGCTCGAGTTTTTCCGAGGATCAATTTTTTTTTTACCAATCTGACAGGCTGCCCTCGACGTACCCCACTATATTAAGGTTTCATACGTGGTAGTGGTACATTACAAGGTGCAAAGTTTCTCCCCATATGATCTGACGCGATCGAGTATCGCGCAAAATCTGGCCGCCTCTTCTATTAAAAAGTCCAAAAATAGTTGCAATGGAATTTGATCTTTGTTACATGAAGTTTGTGGTTCTACTGAGGTTCTAAATTAAATTTGTTGCGTCAATAATGTCGTTTTTAGTATGGTGGAATTTATATAAGTGTAGTGTGAACGTACTTGGAGTTGGTTGGTGGATGATCCTGAAAGAAATGTGGAATTTAACAAGTTTATCCTTTACGCATTGAAACATTACTAAAGTGTAATGTTGTGATACGTATATGCAAAAACGGACTGCTTGATATGTTATTTGTATGAATATGTACTACAGAATATTAGTAATCCATTTATGGATCCGTACGTAAACTTCTTTACTTGTAGTATGAGTGTTGAAAACTTGGTAGATTATGTAGTAATAGTATGCTTAACTAAGCAGCATTGTTTGTGTGTTAGACTGTTTTTTTTTTCATGTAAACAGTAATTTATGATTCATAGAAAGTAATTTCTTCATCTTTAATTCTAAGTTAGTTTTAAGGCTTTAAATAATCAATTATAATTGGTGTGTAATTAAAACAACGCATTGGATACAATCTTTTATTTACTATCTAAGGTTAAAATCTAATAGAATACATGATATATAGCGCTTAGGTCCGAAATATACAATCATTTAATTTTGATTGGTAGTTAAAACAAATTGATTTTATAATTTTCTCTGATTACTTACAAACTAAGGAATAATAATACAATTAATGGAAGAAACTAAAATATGTCAGATTGCTATAAACAAAATTTATGAGGAACTCACGTTTTAGGTACAGTGCGATACCTACAATATGAAAAACTATGGGGGTAAAATAAAACATTTGCTTCAAGAAAACAATTCAGTCATAATATGGTAAGATGGAAAATAAAACTCAATTAAAATAAATAGGACGAAATTTGTTGCATTACTTGCATTATGAAATCTGGTAAATAAAACGATGAAGTGTTCTTGCCTCAGAAACACTAATTCATTCCGACACAGCCTTTGAAGACTCTTATTTTAACTTAAATCTTACGTAAGCGATGAGCAAAATTCAAGTTATGGCATATCAATACTATGTGTATATCAACATAAATAAAAAATGAGATCAATATGTATTTTTCTCAACATTATGGGCTCTAAGTACGCGGGACATGCCTCCGGGCGGCAAGCACCACTTGTAACACAAGTTGTGACAGTTCAACATTACTCATTATGATCAACCTTAACAAAATTGATTTCACATTTACATATTCAATTCGTCAAATAATCATCATTTTATAAGGGAAAGATGACGGCTAGAGAGCTAGAAGCGATTTTTGGTACTAAGTGAAACGAAATAAATATGACTAAGAACGTAAATAGACTCGAATGATATTTGGATGGAGTCGGTTGAGTCTGAAACAAAGAGAAAAACAACATTATTAATAGGAATAAAACTGGTGCACCTTGAGTATGCAGGGTGTGGGACAGTATCAACTGTTTCCAAAGATATCTCTCATGATTCTGTCGCAACAGAGATCCGCTGTTATTTGATGTGTTGTTTGTTTTATTGTGCACTAGCTTCTGCCAGCAGCTTCATCCGCGTAAATGTTGGTTATTCTGGACGCAAAGTTCAGGCAGCGGAGTTTTGAGTAACATTGCATCCATGCGCAGATCGTGCATGCGTGCAAGGTTACCTACACTACTTTTTTTTTATGGTGCGAAAAAATCATCCAATGACAACCCCCGCTCTTGGGCGGAGCGGGAGATAGTGTCCAGACTCTTACTGACTAAAAGACCCACCCCGTTCCTTCTAGCCTTCATACCGGGGCTCGAGCTCCCTTTCGGATAACCCTGGCCCCAGTAGGCTTCGACCCGGCTGGGTCCCTGCTGTTGCTGACAACTCCTTGAGGCGCGCGGGAACAGTGCGCGCCGTCGACGACTTGGGCTTGGTCCGGACAGTTACCGGACGGCCGGACAGCGAGCTACCCATTGCTCACTGTCCACAAGCCCGCGGCTACGGTGGCCGGAAATCGGGATCAGAATCCCGGCGGCGGCGGCGAGAACGCCGTTGCCTGATGCGGTCGGCCTCCTCCTTGGCGAGCATTACTGTACCTACACTACCTGGGAAAGGGAAACCATGATATTCCCCTTCGCCCTAGCGAGCATTGGCTATGCTGGGCAAATACGGTTTTGCGGACATTTCTTTGAGGCGCGTGTAATACTACTACATGCCGTCGACGAATCGGGCTTGGTTCGTTACTGGACGGCCAGACGACGTACTACCCATTGCTCCGTCCGCAAGTTCGCGCTTACGGTTGCTGTCTTCTTCTTCGCTAGCATTACTGCTTCACAGAAGGTGGGTCTTGCTTCGGACCATGGTCTGAACTCCGGGGGCGGCTCCCCGCGACGTTTGCCCGCGCGGGTCACCGCGACGGAGCGCATTTGCATGGGGCCGCGCGGGCGCCCATTTTACGCAGCGTTGGCCCTAAGGCCCGGTGCGAGGGGTCACCCTCGTAGATCGCCTCCACGTGAAAACGGCCGTACACCACCCAAGTCGGGCACACCTCCATCGTCTGTCCCCCAGGCAGTCCGCGCATTCGTGCTCGGGTAGCCTTTGTTTCGCCTGCCTCCAAAACAAAACTTCCCACTCCACGTGCGCGCGACGCGCTTCACTTACCTCTACACAGCCTGTCGGTCGGTCATGAGCCCCTGCAGTTTGCGCGCCACGTGCGCGTTGGCCAGGCGCGCTCGCTTCACCACGTCGCCGCGCGCTTCCACGCCGCACTTCACTTACCTCTACACAGCCTGTCGGTCGGTCATGAGCCCCTGCAGTTTGCGCGCCACGTGCGCGTTGGCCAGGCGCGCTCGCTTCACCACGTCGCCGCGCGCCTCCACGCCGCACTTCACTTACCTCTACACAGCCTGTCGGTCGGTCATGAGCCCCTGCAGTTTGCGCGCCACGTGCGCGTTGGCCAGGCGCGCTCGCTTCACCACGTCGCCGCGCGCCTCCACGCCGCACTTCACTTACCTCTACACAGCCTGTCGGTCGGTCATGAGCCCCTGCAGTTTGCGCGCCACGTGCGCGTTGGCCAGGCGCGCTCGCTTCACCACGTCGCCGCGCGCCTCCACGCCGCACTTCACTTACCTCTACACAGCCTGTCGGTCGGTCATGAGCCCCTGCAGTTTGCGCGCCACGTGCGCGTTGGCCAGGCGCGCTCGCTTCACCACGTCGCCGCGCGCCTCCACGCCGCACTTCACTTACCTCTACACAGCCTGTCGGTCGGTCATGAGCCCCTGCAGTTTGCGCGCCACGTGCGCGTTGGCCAGGCGCGCTCGCTTCACCACGTCGCCGCGCGCCTCCACGCCGCACTTCACTTACCTCTACACAGCCTGTCGGTCGGTCATGAGCCCCTGCAGTTTGCGCTCCACGTGCGCGTTGGCCAGGCGCGCTCGCTTCACCACGTCGCCGCGCGCCTCCACGCCGCACTTCACTTACCTCTACACAGCCTGTCGGTCGGTCATGAGCCCCTGCAGTTTGCGCGCCACGTGCGCGTTGGCCAGGCGCGCTCGCTTCACCACGTCGCCGCGCGCCTCCACGCCGCACTTCACTTACCTCTACACAGCCTGTCGGTCGGTCATGAGCCCCTGCAGTTTGCGCTCCACGTGCGCGTTGGCCAGGCGCGCTCGCTTCACCACGTCGCCGCGCGCCTCCACGCCGCACTTCACTTACCTCTACACAGCCTGTCGGTCGGTCATGAGCCCCTGCAGTTTGCGCGCCACGTGCGCGTTGGCCAGGCGCGCTCGCTTCACCACGTCGCCGCGCGCCTCCACGCCGCACTTCACTTACCTCTACACAGCCTGTCGGTCGGTCATGAGCCCCTGCAGTTTGCGCGCCACGTGCGCGTTGGCCAGGCGCGCTCGCTTCACCACGTCGCCGCGCGCCTCCACGCCGCACTTCACTTACCTCTACACAGCCTGTCGGTCGGTCATGAGCCCCTGCAGTTTGCGCGCCACGTGCGCGTTGGCCAGGCGCGCTCGCTTCACCACGTCGCCGCGCGCCTCCACGCCGCACTTCACTTACCTCTACACAGCCTGTCGGTCGGTCATGAGCCCCTGCAGTTTGCGCGCCACGTGCGCGTTGGCCAGGCGCGCTCGCTTCACCACGTCGCCGCGCGCCTCCACGCCGCACTTCACTTACCTCTACACAGCCTGTCGGTCGGTCATGAGCCCCTGCAGTTTGCGCGCCACGTGCGCGTTGGCCAGGCGCGCTCGCTTCACCACGTCGCCGCGCGCCTCCACGCCGCACTTCACTTACCTCTACACAGCCTGTCGGTCGGTCATGAGCCCCTGCAGTTTGCGCGCCACGTGCGCGTTGGCCAGGCGCGCTCGCTTCACCACGTCGCCGCGCGCCTCCACGCCGCACTTCACTTACCTCTACACAGCCTGTCGGTCGGTCATGAGCCCCTGCAGTTTGCGCGCCACGTGCGCGTTGGCCAGGCGCGCTCGCTTCACCACGTCGCCGCGCGCCTCCACGCCGCACTTCACTTACCTCTACACAGCCTGTCGGTCGGTCATGAGCCCCTGCAGTTTGCGCGCCACGTGCGCGTTGGCCAGGCGCGCTCGCTTCACCACGTCGCCGCGCGCCTCCACGCCGCGCTTCACTTACCTCTACACAGCCTGTCGGTCGGTCATGAGCCCCTGCAGTTTGCGCGCCACGTGCGCGTTGGCCAGGCGCGCTCGCTTCACCACGTCGCCGCGCGCCTCCACGCCGCGCTTCACTTACCTCTACACAGCCTGTCGGTCGGTCATGAGCCCCTGCAGTTTGCGCGCCACGTGCGCGTTGGCCAGGCGCGCTCGCTTCACCACGTCGCCGCCCGCCTCCGCGCCGCGCTTCACGCCCAGCGCGCCCAGCGACGACGTTAGCCCGCCCACCTCGCACGACACCATCGTGTTGATGGCGTGCAGGTCCTGGAGAAATAATAAATCCATTAGATAAACATTTAACGTTTTCTGATAGATTTTTACTGGATACCGACTATTTGTCAGTGACACAAAGTATGGTGCTATGGACGAATGGTCGCTATTTCGGTACCGGTAGCATGCCCAAGAGTCGCCGTAACGAAGCAGGCTATTTAAAAACCTTGAAATTATGAGCAATAGTCATTTATTATGGTAAGCCGAACTTCATTTGTACCACGCCGTTACTACTATGTAGATTAATAGTTAACTAATATACATAACAGGCCGCAGACCTGAGTATATGGTTTTAATTTCAACACGATATCTCCACGCGTTCTCGAGTTAAAGGGTCTCGATAGACAGACAGACAGAAAAGTGATCCTATAAGGGTTCCGTTTTTTTCATTTTAAGGTACGGAACCCTAAAAAAACAAGATTATAAGCCAAAAAGAAACGAAATAATTGCATGACTAAAAATATAGCAAAACTGTTTTTTCGTATTGCGAAAGAACTTCTTATGTGAATCGCACTATAAATGTGGCCTAAACCCCGATGAGTCATTTGATCGACTTCAAATTTCTTTTATGGATGAAGGACCTTCCAAAGCAAACATCTATCGCTGGTATAGCAAGTTCAAGCGCGGTCGTCTTACTTTGGGGGATGAACAAAGGAATGGTCGTCCTACGACGGCTGTCACGGAAGAAAGTGTGCTGCTAGCAGTAAAAAAATTAATTCAAGAAAACAGACGAATCACATACGAAGAGATTCAGCATACACTGCAGATTGGTCCGGGAAGCGTTCACAAGATTCTACACGAGGAGGATAATTTGCCGCTGGGTGCCGCACAACCTCACCGAAGCTTTGCCCGTGTGGCCGCGATATGATCCAAAAATTTGAAGCAGGCTCGTCTCGGCGCGTTTACGACATTGTGACAGGTGAAACAACAAAGCATCAGTCGACAGTTTGACTGTTACAAAACGAACCAACGCCTACGAAAGTGAAGCGATTACGAGACCAGCATCAACGCCGAATGGTATACCACAAAATGCCTGCCAGAAGTTTTGTCTGCAATGAGCAACAAGCGACCGAACACCGGGCTCCGCGGGTTACTGCTTTACCATGACAACGTGCCCGCGCACTCTGCGCTTAAAACTAGGGACTTCCTGGACACCACACCGGTTTATTTTTGATTCCTTACAGTCCTGATCTTGCACCGTATGACTTCTTTTTATTCCCTAAAATAAAAAATCTGCTGAAAGGGATACAAATTTCATCGCCGGAAGACGTGCTAGCAGCGTTCGAGAAGGCCGTGGAAGAGATGTCTGCGGCGGAATGGAAAAAATATTTTGAAATTTGGTTCAGACGCATGAAACTTTGTATAGAGGCTGGTGGAAAGTTCTTTGGAAAGATTTAATAAAAATATTTTATCCATAGAAGTTAGTTTTTAGTTTCTCAAAATTGGAGTGTTCCACATAGGGTAGTAATAAAAGCTCCGACAAAAAAAGAAGAATTGTCCTTACTCAAAATACTAAATCTACTGCCTAAAATACTAACTTTCCGACTACTTTTGTCCGAATAAAAATGACGAAACGACCGAATGAGATACTGAAATCTTCGAAAAATAAACATAACTGTCTATTGCTATAATACTTTTCTACCAGCATAAATTACGTTCTACTGAAAACTTTGCTTTGTAATTTTTATCTTTACTTGCCTACTATTAATTCATAAATTACCTTTCATATTTCATAGATTGTGGTGCTATTTTAACTGTCATATTATACTGAAAATATTATTCTGAGTGGCTATACAGAAACTTATAAAAAATATAAAAATGTTCTTGTAACAATAACTTTTAATTGCATCATAAATCATGAATTTTACTTACCACGGGTATGCTTCGATATCGGTACCTATTTTAGGCGTTAAAAAGTTAAAACAGTCGTATTCATGGGTACGTATAAAAATCCCGAATTTTAAATTACCGATGGACGAAATCCCGAAAATTAAAACGCCAAATGGTCGTATGGTCGAAAGTTTAAAATCCCGAAAGTTCATTTGTTCGAATGTTTAAAATCCCGAAGTTCAAAATCCCGACTCATCCGTGTCGGGGGTGCCCTAAGGTTCCGATTTGTTTTATTTTGAGAAGTAGCACTCGCCGGCCGCTGCCGCGGCGCCGCTCGCTTCACTCGCTCGGCTCGCGCGCTTTTGGTCACAATTCTAACCTAACCTAACCTATTTCAGCCACAATCTCTCGTAAAAATGTGTTTACCATTGTCTAATAGTCTAGTCACAGGTAGATTGTATTTTGATTGCACTTTGAACTGGGTGAAATAGGTTAATTAACGTTAGAACTGTGACCAACTGGTACGTTCAAGTTGTTTCGTCTATTCGAGATTTCGTCCTTTCGGGCATTTGAACATCGGTATTTTGTGTTTCGATATAACGACTATCGGCATTTAAACCTTTCGGTATTTTGAATTGCGGTGTTTTGCACGTCGGTATTTCAGCCATAGGTATAATGAACTTTCGGGATTTTGATACGTACAGGTCGCGCGATGAATCAAGATCGCTCGGCAAAAGTGGAAGGGGCATGCGCAGTATTTAATTCTACGGTCTATTTGGCGACGTACGGGCGGGTGTGCGCCGTCGGCGACACGTCATTGGTAGATAGAGTCGCTCTTCAATTCCCGCGTTGCGTTCTCGCCTCTCATTGGATACTGTTGTACTTGGGTACTGTTGCGTACAGCTTGTGTTATCGTAATAGTAATACGTAGTCGTAAAAAAAATGGTTAAAAATAAAGTTTTAAAACGGCTAGCCAGAAAAATGGTTTACGACGTGAATTATTACGTTAAAGAAAGAAACTAACGAAATTATTTTTTTTAATTTTATGTTTTATTTTATAATTTTTAATTTTTTGAATTTACCTACTTACAAGATAAATTACAATCAAAAACTAGTGTTATTATAAGTTATGTTACTAAGGTTCAAACATACGAAATTAAAAATAAAATCCTAACATACTAAGAATTTCTGTACGCAATTGTACACATGCGCCGATTGCCCCCACTACTTTCACCGAGCGATCTTGATTCACCGCGCGACCTGTACACCTATTCATGCCTTAATCGAAAACCAAGTAGACTTTGGTTTCCTAGAATATTATACTGTATTATTAATCGACAAATTTCCTAACTTTTATAATGTCAGCAAGAACAAAGATAAAAATAAAACAAAACTCAGTTTATTATGAAAATGTAGTTACGTAGTACATCCGAACTCCATCGCGCGGGCCGTACAGTTGAGGTATTTTCATCATTATTGAGAGCTAAAAAATAAATTTGATAACCAACAATAGAAATTAAAACAGTTCATGCAAGTTGTAAAAATATGATTATTTTGACCAAACCTCTGTTGTCGGTAACTTAGTGATTTTGTCGGAGGTTCAGTATTCTATTCGGAAGTTTAGTTTTTTTATTCGAAGATCCATTTTTTTTTAGGAGAAAATGTAATTTGAACATGCTCTTATTTGTTGTTAAATTGGATATTTTTTTTCGTTTATATTTTGGGTTTTTTGTCGGTAATTCATTATAACGCTAGTTAATTAGAATAATAGTCGGCCACAGATCGCTGGAGATTAAATTGTTTTTCGGAACCATTATTATTTCCCTTCCACATATGTATAGAGGCTGGTGAAGAGTTCTTTGAAAACTCTTGAAAAATATTTTTCATTACTCATACTCTGAAAGTAGGTCTGAAGTTGCCTGAGGAGCGGGCTGAAAGTGATACTTTCCATCCCTAGGGAGTTTTACTTTACAACTGACAGCTGTCAAATTATTAAAAAAAAACTAGTTCTATCTTCACATTTCTATTGAGCTATGTTCCAATTTTCCATACAGCCAGTCAATCACAGCGCGATATAAAATTGAAATAACTTAAAGACAAGTATTAATTAAATAATGTTATATTTTAAGTGATTTATTTGTTAAACTATTTCTTTAAAATACTTTATTTTTTAAAGATTACAATTAATTTCTAATTTTTCATTAATGAGGCTGAATAGCTGGCCGGCCACAGAAAAAAGAAAAAAAAAATGGCGGGAAAGTGGCAATCAGTCGTTGGTTTTTTCGAGTTTTGTTTATATTTCCGTACAACAGATATTTGTATTAACACGTTATGTTTATCAGATTAAAATAGTTATTTAACGCCTAATTTCATAAGAGAAGAGGCTAATGCAGTAGTGGAAAACTTTTTACCGCCTAAATCAGAAGAAAGATACCTACCTAAAATCATAGGCACGACGACTCAGGTTTTACAAACTTTTTATTTTATTTTTACTTTCCTTGTATTCGTAATGAAAAGCACAGTGCTTACCTCGGGGTGACAGTAACTAATTTAGTCCCTCGAATAAGCGACCTCGCTACGCTCGGCCGCCAACTCCTTCTCGGGACGAAATGGGTTACTTTCACCCCTAGTGTAACAATGTACTATTTCGACACACTTGCTCAGAAAGTGACTATAATTGCACTACACTTAGGTATACACCGTTAAATTTTAGTCGTTTTAATCCCGTGGAGGTTCGATCCGGTACATGAAATACTATCGATTTGTAAAGATAAAATTAAAAAATAAAGTACCTCTTTTTCAAAACTCGTATTAATTTACGCATGTACGAAATTAATTTCTTTAAGAAAAAGTCAGCTGAGCGAGTTCAATGACCTGTAGGTACTTTACAAATCGATAGTGTTTCATGTACCGGATCGACCCTCCACGGGATTAAAACGATTAAAATTTAGCGGTGTATAATGCAGCTTGTAACCAAACTGTGACTTTTGATTACCATTATGCACAAGTGTGATAATGTAGTGACAACCTTTTTTGTTAACCTCCGTTTGCAAATCAAACATTGAATTCGAAAAAAAAAAAAATACATTAGTTATTGCGTTCAATAGTATAAATTAGTGTCCATGTTAAATAAATAAAACCTTTCATAAAATAAAAATATTTTATTCTGTTTATATAGGTAAACAACCTCATTCTTATTTTTATTCAAACAGCCTAGCTAGAGTAGCTAGTCTATGGCCGCCATTTTGGATGCGCGCGCATAAGAAGAAAGAACAATTTTTTGCCGCCATACTACAAAAAAAAAAACAGTTTTGCTGATAAAACAACAATTAATTAATTTCTAAATTTTTTCTTAAGTGTGTCGAAAAACGTCGTATTGATACACGTGAATATTGGCGATTACCGTCCTCGGCTCTCTAAATACCGCCTTAGCGGTAATCACCAACATTATAAACCTGTATCATAATGTACTATTATCCATAGAAGTTAGTTTTTTAGTTTCTCAAAATTTTCGGAGTGATCCACGTATGTATAGAGGCTGATGGAGAGTTCTTTGAAAAGATTTAATAAAAATATTTTATCCATAGAAGTTAGTTTTTTAGTTTCTCAAAATTTTCCGAATGTTCCACGTATTGATGTTGCTACCAGGAGAGCTATGATTTCATTGGGTCAGGAGGCGTAGGCGCGGACGTAGCTGACAACGACGACGTCAGTATTTTCTTAACGCGAATAGAGTATAGTGCAGTGGGTAAGTTACCTTAGCAGGACTGCGACTAAACCGGTACGTGAGGTGGTGGTGCGGCGGCGGCGGCGTGGTGAGCGGCTTGACGTAGAGCTGGTGGCGCTCCGACACGCGCTGGCCGGCCGGCGACCACGTCGCGTCTCCGCGGCCCGCTGGCAGAGGTGATAGGCTGCATTCCTGAACATAGTATACCCATATTTTGGTCACTCAAGGTCGTGGTAATTAAACGTAGGAAAACTCTGGACTCAATTTACGATTTTACCACTAAATACTGTTCTGCAGCTGCTGAGTCTTACGAGGTGTCCTACGTAGTCAATTCAATGTGTATGTAACAAACAATTGTTACTCTATTGTGGTGGCCTACGTGACTAACTGCACGTGGTTGTAGTATTTTTTTAAGGTGGGCAATCATCTAATGACTTCTCCCGCTCTTGGGCGGAGAGAGGGCGCGTCAAACTTTTACTGATTACCACACCTATGCTCTATCAGTTGCCATTTGCGTTCCAGAACAGTATGCTACGGGTATCATTTACATACTTTTCCCCATGGACCTTGGAGGCATCGGCCCTACTGGATCCCTACGGTAGCATGTGAGTGTGGTGCGACAAAGAGCAAAGCGGATGCAATCAGTTGTTTTGATATTTTCACGTGTACTTTTGTATATATTATATATTTAGATAAATTGCGGCTGAAGCGGCGACTTCGCGCACACGTAGGACCTAGACACCGCATCGCGTTGAATTCTCTTGAACCGCTTCTAGTTGAATCGCCTACATAGACCGTCGCGGTAGCATTTAGTATGGAATATGTAAAAAATAATATCCTGTACTAACAACGTCGTGCCGTCACGTTGTTGCCGCTCTGTCGACACTTCGACTGAGTTTTATAGTTTTGTATGTAAGCTGTGAGCATAGAGGTGTATATCAAGCGTAAAATGACGAGTACGCATCTAAGAAGCTACGCTTCCGTGGTCAGTAGGCCTAAGCATGCAAAATATCAAATGTATGAAGTCAGACACTTACATCTTTATGTTTCCCAGTAAACCTTAATGCAAAGTTTTGCATACATTGAACATAAACTTTATTATAGAAATTAATTAAATCGCCTCTCTCTGGTGAACCTGCAAAGGAAGAATAAAAACATGAAATCCCTTTGAAACAGGACTTTTTTGAACTTTCGTTCAGGACATTTACAGAGAAGTAACAAAGTCGTCATGTGTGTAAAAAAGATGGCGCTATTTCTCCTATATTGCTATATCTCTTTTTCGTAGATGCTGCCCTGTTTTTTTTCATAAAAATTTCATGGAGTTTCTTGTCTGTTCTTTTCCATAGGAAACAACCAACTAGAACCTAGATTTTGACGTTTTTAGCTCCTGCCTATGTGAAATATAGGTATATTTTGATATGTATAGATAAAAAAATGTTACTACTAACATAAAATGAAACTACTTACTCTCTGCTTCACTCTGTTTGATAAGAACAGATCTGTACACATGATTGTCAGCTAAAGGTCGCTGTCTATAACATCGCATGATTTCTGCAAACGTCCTCTCTACTTGATTTGTAGGATTGTTTGAAACCTGGAAATAAAGTTACCAATTTACACTTTGAAATGTAATAGAGTGGAAGATTTTTTTTTTTTGTAAACTCGTAACCTCTGGAACTGCTAGTCACATTGTAAAAAGTCTTTCCGCATCGGATAGCCAGATTCATGATGAGTAGTATAGGCTTATAACATCACGGTATGACTCACAGAAGCGATGCGGTAAACAGATGCGAGTGAAACCGAGGGGGACAGGTAGTTTAATTGGAAGAACATTAGCAAAACATTACCTTCATGGGAGTGTATGTGAATGATATTCAGCTATTCAATAAAACAGCTAGAGCAATTGACTTGGGTCGATAATTGTTTAATTACTTTCCTAAGGATAGCAACCTTGTCTTCAGTAAAACCGAGTGTTTACTGAATCGTGATGATGCGCTTGTAGAGTTGAAGCTTCAAAGCCTTGAGCATAGATGCAGAGTTGCTGGCCTGACGGTTTTCTATCGATTACACTTCAGTGAGTGTGCGTTTGAATTGCACAATTTAATTCCGCCAAGTCTGTTCCATCATCGGACCACTAGACGTACGTCTCGTTGCGCCATCGGTACATGGTGGATATCCCACCCATTCGTACAAAGCGTTTTGGAAACACATTCATTATGCGTACAGCTTTGGAGTGGAATTCCCTGCCGGAGGCTGTGTTTCCTGATAGCTACAACCGAGAGGTCTTCAAGTCAAGAATGAATAGGTTATTTCTAGGCAAGCGTGCTCCATCGTCGGCCACGTCATCACTTATCATCAGGTGAGATAGTGTTCAAAAGCGAGCCTATCAATAATAATAATTAAAAAATCTACTATGTTGAATGTTAAAGGTAAAAAAAGCTACACAAGATGTGTGCATAAGAGAGGTCCAAAAGCATAAGACGACGGAGTCACAGGAGGCATTCAATGTGAAGATGCTTCAAGGAGGTCTACATTCAATAGAGGAAGTCTCTCTAAGCTAAATTATCGTAATGAATAAGCTATACTCACTCTACATATAACATATACAGCACACATGAGGATCTGGTCAAGGTGGCGATCTTTCATAAGCTGCGTCTGGTGCATGATGGAGTATTCGAGACAGGTCCATATCTTGCGCTTTAGTTCTTCGTCAGTAAGACGGAGTCGTGTGCACAAGTCATTTATACGGACTACTGCTAGACTGTAGAACTGGAACAAGAAATGGCCTATTATTGACAGTGGCGCGCGTGTTGGACTATCGTTTCCCTTCAAAATGGTTGATGTGAGTGGTGCTGATCAGTGCATCATGTCCGTGAATGGACGCTGTCAGTTAAAACTAGTCATTCTTAATTCTTTATTGTACACAAAAACATAACATATAGGCCAGTCAATATCAACACCAAGAATAAATTATAAGTAAACATACTTGAAAAACGCTTCCTTAGGGTTTTTAAGTTTTTTCGAAAAATCTGAAACAAGTGCTATAACTTCGCAGTTTTTCGAGCATTCGAGCGCAGGATTCAGTGCACAACATACTAATATTATGTCAATAATGAAAGTAAGTGCTCTTTAAGTTTCCTCTTGAAGACATCCAGAGAAGGACTGGTGCGAAGGGAGTGTGGTCATCTCTTAACTGCCAGTGACTTGCTTTCATTTCTATATTTAAATAATTTTTTTTCCGCTTTATTTATTTAAATTGTTCTCACATACCATCTAGTTAGAAAGTGCCAAAGCTCAGGGATGTAGTATTCACCTTAATGAGTGGAGGAGCTTATTATTTTACGGAATAGAAAAAAATATGTTGTACTTGAACCTAATTAAGATAAAGACTAGAAACAACTTACCTTTCTAAAGAAGAGTATTAATGAGTTATTCGTTTTCTTAGGTGTGGACGAGTTGCTGCTAGTTTCGCCGTTTGAACAGCTTGGTGAAGGATGTGATGTGCTAGACTCTTGTCTCACCGGCGTGCTGTTGGCGGCGACTTAAACAAAATATTACAATTTAACATTACTTCTTCAGTGCAACTAACTAAAGAGCCCCATATACAGAACTATCGTCAATAAGATCGATCTGAAAGGATATTGTGACAATAGATCGCTCAAAACACACCTGTTTCCCACACACGAAAAGACTGGTTGTTACGATCAATAATTTACTTGTTTAAAATGGAACGATAAAGACGTGCTCAAATAATTCAATACATATCCTATAAAACAGAAAACGAACTCATTTTTCTTAGCTATGTGATTTTTTATAGAGTTTAATTTTTACCTAATAACGACTGGCCAGGTTTGATAGGGTCTTTGAATAGCTGCTTTTTCGCCTGGTCAGCCATAGGTGAAAGGTAACGATCAATATCTGTCGACACGGGAGATTGTAGACCATCTGTAAAATAAAAGAAGCACGTGTATTACTGTTGTAAAGTAAATAAATAATTTACGAAAATGAAAATGGTCCTTCAAACTGGTCGAGTATGTTTTTAAACCTTTTTATTTATAAGAAAGTCCAAAACAAAGTCCCCTGAGTTTGTTTCAGTGTTTCTTCTCAGGCTCAGCTGACTACCAGCTAGGAAACACAGGCCTCATCTAGTTTAAACTGACGTAAAAAAAAAATTGACGTGTTGAAGTGTTGTTTAAAAACATATTTACAAAATAAATATCATTTATAATTAAAAGGTTTTTTTGGAAATAACTTACTGCTCCTACGATGCGGCGAGTCGTGAACTTTGACGTCATTGGACGCTGGCACTGGCGTTTTACTGAGTTGCTCCCACAGTGGGCTGTCTGACGTCCATACCAGAGACTCCAAAACTTCCTCCTCAACCTAAGCAAATGAGATACTGTTTAGAAACAATACATTGCTGGAATTAAACAAATACGATTGTACTAGCAGAGTTATTCGTAAAAAACTTTGCACTGGAAAGACATTTTCTTGCCATTAAACCGCATTCCAGTTGGAAAGGAATATAAGATGTATCAACTTATATTTCGAGATGATAGTCCACCTGCGTTTCTTTAGTTGGCGTTGGAGTTATTTAAGAGGTATAGTTTCAAAACCCGCAATGTCCATTTTGTTCATGTCGCAATATCTTTATATCTCTAGCAACTCTATTTATTTCCACGTAATTTCGATTTATCAGATACTCACGTTTTTTATTTCCAATAGAAAATTCACTTTAAAGTAGACGGTACGTTTCAGAAATAAATAGAGTTGCTAATTGATTAATAGTTAAGTTGTTGATATACTTACAGCATTAAGATGTTTAATAACATCCCGGCTGAGTTTCTCGACGACAGCCTGCACGACGAGCTCGATAATCTTGTAGAAATGGAAGGCACTGAGTCCGTATATCTGTAGGACGCGCGGAAACTTGAGAGAATGGACGCCGTACGCGTGTAGGACTATCTCTGTGCAACACGCGTATACTGCTAACTGGTATGTTTCTTGATTTAGCAGCATCTGTTGGGTCAATATTTTTTCTGATTAGGAATTGTCCAGTTGTCCTATACAGGGTCATTAGTAAAACACCAGCAATCTCTCAGGACTATAGTACTAACATCATAAAGAACAACTTTTTTTCAATTACTATTAAATTTTTTTTTAGTTCATCAGGTTTTCATGCAAGTATTAAGATATTTAAATTAAACTTTCTAAGTATTACGAAGTCTATGTGAAGCAAGCGATAGCGATTTATAGCGGAATGGATTGAGGATCGGGTGGCGGGGGTGCTTGATGCGCTTGCGTCGCATCGTCCAGACGTGGGTAGGTATAGCAAAATACAGAATTAAAATGCGTTAGATAGAATAACGAAATCTTGAAGGTTTGTTTTTGGTGAATGTTTTATGTTTTGTAAAAAGTCATAGAACAAAAGTTGTTGTTTAAAGATGTTTGCAATACAGTCCTGCAAGGTTGTTAGTATTTTACAAACAACCCTGTATAGAAGGATTATTTTAATAAAGGGTCTCGTGCAGCCGCTTCGACGGAAGGGCGACACAATTTTCCTGCGTTTGGAAGGCAGTTCGTACAGTACTACAAGAAACTAGGTTAGTACGGAATCCATGACACATGAATTATATTATATGAAGTCTGTACTGTTCCACTGCTAGGTAAAGACCAATTCCTTAGAAAGACATCTAAGTCGTCTTGCCATCTCCTTTGTAATCTGCCACGACTCCGTTATGTGATTGCAGGACGCCAATTTAGTGTTTTACAAGTGTGTGATGTGCATTTGGCAGACTAAGCTGAGCAGCCTTCTGAGCTACCTCAATAATCTCTGTTTTGGGGCACAGTAAAGTTTTAAAAACGCGATCCGTTATGCTGCGCTCCATGGCATGTTGCCAAACCTAGAGTTTGTTCTTTTAACCAGGAATTTAAAGTTTAAATCTAGCAATATACAGTAGAAGTAATCAGTCCTGCAGAGTCCTGCTTTCGAATAAACAGCTTTGGGTGTCATACAAAGTGTGTAACTAAGGACTTTTATCAGTAATACATAACATGAATACAGTCACTAAACCGCAGTGTGGTAAGATAGTTGTAGTTTGAATATTAAACTGTCTAGTAGCAGCCCGTAAGAAATAAAAACGGGTCGATAATGTCGACTAACCTAGGTCAGTCAGAAACATAGCACACAAACAGATAATGACAAAACAAATTTGTATATCTTATCATTATTATCTTCATTTAACGATTTTGAAAATACAGGTGATATGTTACACACACTAAAGCTAATGCAATGCATTTTGAATTAATCAATTTTTAATAATTTTTTTTAGTTATCTTGGGATTACTTGCACTGTAGGTTGCACATTGACATAGCAACCGATATAATAAAGGGAACAAAGTCAACAAAAAAAAAAGATACGGCCGTTTATGTTGCAAAAAATGTGTATTTGGATGATCAGGAAATCAATTGTATATTATTTATGTGTATACTATGTACATTCAAAGTGAAGTTCAGTTGAAAATGAGCCTCAGGCAACTGCTGTGTAGATGTTTAGTGGCATTTTGCTGAACTAGACCTATTTGTCGCAGCCACAAGACAAACCATGATAGTTTTATCTTTTTTAAAATTTGTCAAAATGTGAGAATGACGTAGAAAGTAGTGTAGGTAAACCGTAGCTGCTGAGAGATGGCGGCGCCTGTTCACGAACATGACTTCTGTCAAAGCAGCTACAAAATATTTTTTTTACTTACATTCAAAGACACTTGCGGTTTTTTCCTGTGCTCCTCTCTGATGATGTGTTCAAAGACCTTGTAGTACAGGCACGTGACCATGTTGCACCGAAACCTGATGGTTTCATTACTAGAAGTACTGTTAGTCTCACGCAAACTGCTGGCGAACTGTTCCATCCAGTTGTTGCATGGTTGGACGAGGTTTGTGTTTATTGTGTCCATGATCACGTTGCAGTCACTGTGGAGAATAATTGATTTCAAAATGTAGCAAATACTGCTACTACTACGTCGAAATAACGTTATAACCGACGATAAAAACGGTAAAGTGACTATTTTTTTAACGGGACATCATAAATTGACTTCTCCTGCTCTGGGGTATTAAACTGCTAAAAGGCAAATGAAGGAAAATAGGTTGTATAACCAACCACTGTTCTTTCATTTGCCTTTCGCGCCACAGTAACTCCTTCAATCGTTCCCACAGCCTTTTTATTAGGCGGAGAATAAAAGCTTGCAGGGTAGTAAAAAAAATTCATAAGTAACACATATACTTACTAAATAACATATACTTCAATAATAGCTAGTAAAAGTGTAGTATTCAAGCTGGGGAAAAGTTCAGATAACTACTTTTAATAAATTAAAAATGGAGATGTCTTTGTTTCTGGATTAATGGTAAATTAAAAGGGCAGAAAATATTACTTCACAAGTTAAAACAGTATATATGCCGCGTTAGGTCGTCATCACCACAATCGCTAACCACAAACCCATATCAACATTAGCTTAGTATGGTTCGTTTAACGAACGCGCGTCATTCATTCTAATTTAAGTATATTTTACTACTCTAACATAAGTCATACGACACGGGAGTGTGAACTACATCATCATTTATAGTAGCCTAAGAGGTAGCATGTTGACAACGGCAGAGGTAACCGCAGCCGTCGACCTATAGTGACAGTTAACACACACGACGGCTGCCACTGATCTTCAAAATTGGAATGACGTGTCGACAGTTGCCGCCGCCACGTGTCGTTGGCTGCAGCTCTGATCGTGTGTATGAGCTCTAAAGTTAACTTACGTGAACAGTTTCAAGAGGTCCCTCGAGGGCTGTGGCTTAGCGTTCCTCAAGTACGCAGCGAGGCGAGCCAAACTGTTCTTGGCTTCAGAAACTGGCGTCAGTTCCTCGCCGCGTCGCGCTAAGTAACGGCGCCCGGTAAGAGGAGTCTCGTGGCATGCGCGACCACTCTGATAAGAAAAGAAATATACAATCAGCCAATAATGTTCACAGAACTATACAAGCTGTATAAGCTGGTCTCGCATTGTTTAGGTTTTCTATACACTAAGAAGTAAACCGCTAATTTGCTCACTCTTGGTAGATACTGTAATGCAACATGGGAGCCCAGCATGGGACGTTTTTCTTTAACATTTTAGTTCTGGCTAGGACATGTATCATGAGCAATAGAATAATTTGCTCTTGTTTTTCCTTCAGATTGTAGTAATCAAATACCTAAGTTGCAAAGTAAAGAGTCAGCCCACTTAGGTTCGATGCTACAGCCAGCACGTACGACGTAGTTGTTGTCACTGACTCACCACAGCTCAATTTATTTTTATTGTTTCACCACCTCGCCGCACAAAGTTCGAAAAAATGTGATGCTCAAATTAAAAAAAAAAATAAAATGCTCAATACCAAACAGGTTTTATAATTGCACTTTTTTTTAAGGTGGGAAATCATCCAATGACTTCTCCCGCTCTAGGGCGGAGCGTTACAAAATCCCGGGCTTCCCATCCGGAAGGCAACCTAAGCCCCCAATGCAAATACAAAACCAAATGAAAAGGCATAAAGTTTCCAAGTTGCTTCTAGAAATTTCCAAATTTGTAGGAAGGGGCCTGCCTTTATTTTACACGGTGTCATCACAAGGAAACACACTAAAACAATAAGAATATGTCTTTTACTTATTGTATATTTAATTTCGCTTGTAGTGTTTTTATTGCATACTAACTGACCCGGCGATCTTCGTGCCACCTAACAGTCAATGTAGTATATCTTTTGATATGGTCATCCAATTGTAATGAAATCAAGTCTAAGTAATATATCAATTTACATACAATTTTAATAAATATATAAAAGTTATCTACATCGATTTCGTACATTTTACGTGATGCGCGCACATCTAAAAACTTCTACAGATTTATTATATGTATAGATTGTTATTGCGACAATGTACCTAAACAGGACAATATCAGAAGGTGACTGTGTGGCAGATAAACAATACAACATCATTTATTTGTATGATGTTAGTTCACACAGGCAAGGCATGCAAGATGTTGCATTATAATAATTAAATAATCATGTTTAAAAGTATGACTAATAAAATGCACTTGCAAATGTGATTTGTGGTATAAATATAGCGCATAGCCAGTCAGGTCATATGATTTTTAGGGTTCCGTAGCCAAATGGCAAAAAACGGAACCCTTATAGATTCGTCATGTCTGTCTGTCTGTCCGTCCGTATGTCACAGCCACTTTTTTCCGAAACTATAAGAGCTATACTGTTGAAACTTAGTATGTAGATGTATTCTGTGAACCGCTTTAAGATTTTCACACAAAAATAGAAAAAGAGCAATAAATTTTGGGGGTCCCCATACTTAGAACTGAAACTCAAATATTTTTTTTTTTCATCAAACCCATACGTGTGGGGTATCTATGGATAGGTCTTCAAAAATGATATTGAGGTTTCTAATATCATTTTTTTCTAAATTGAATAGTTTACGCGAGAGACACTTCCAAAGTGGTAAAATGTAACTTCTAAAATAAGAGAATGATAAAACTAAAAAAAATATATGATGTACATTACCATGTAAACTACCAACGAAAATTGGTTTGAACGAGATCTAGTAAGTAGTTTTTTTTTTAATACGTCATAAATCTAAAAAATACACTATTATTAAAACAACGATCAAAGTTACAACGAACTGCAAGAACTTTTATATTATGTTACTTGCTGCTACGGACTACTGGAATCCTCCATGGGCGAGTCCGACTCGCACTTGGCCGGTTTTTTTTTATCTGATATAAACTAGTTGACTGTGATACCACCTTATTGTAAGCTGTGATGCAATCGTTGATGCGAGGCGCACTAGTTTATTAAGAGCCTATTCACTCTAGCCTTGAAGACACCTAAATTATAATCGGATGGAAAGACCGCAGCAGGCAAATTGTTTCCTGGGGCCAGGGTTATCCGAAAGGGCGCTCGAGCCCCGTATGAAGGCTAGAAGGAACGGGGTGGGTCTTTTAGTCAGTAAGAGTCTGACACTATCTCCCGCTCCGCCCAAGAGCGGGGGATGTCAATGCATGATTTTTTTCCACCATAAAAAAAGGCAAATTGTTTCAGTCTTTCGATGTACGTGGTATAAACGATTTGTTGTTATCAGTGGTTTATGAAATAAATTGTGTTTATGTTATTACTCAGTCTGCTCTGCTCATAAACATTTACAATAATAAGAAATAATGTCACCCGTATGCATAAAAAGTACAGTTAAACAGGAGTTAAATACTCACAGGTCCAAAAGTAGCAATAACTTGTGATATTTCATCTCCAGACACTTTATTTGAAGTACCAATTTGTTCATTTGCATGTTCACCTAAAAAATACACATGAAAATTCTGAATAAAATAATACTTTTTTTTTAAACATTGTTTAAGATAATAATAAATTGTCTACATAAATATAACAAAGTTTTACCTTCATAATCTACAAAGCAAGTTAAAATTGGATTTATATAAAAACTATTATTATTTGAAATATTCGCCATTTTTGCTTTCAAGTAAACAAGCTTTGAAAAATGTCAGTCTTACTTTTTAATTTTTTTTCTCTTTTTTCTAAATATTATTGTTAGTGGCCAGTAAGACGCATTTAAAACTTTTTCCTAATTTTGAAACAGTTTTATGTGCTGGGATCAACGTTGCAGGTATTTTGTTGCAATATTTTAAAGTTTTGACTATTATTTATTTAATTAAGACTGTTTATGCGTCATGGTATTTCATACTAACTATGATCAAATCTTAGAAATTAAACTAACCAGATGTTGCTGTGTATTGCAAATCTAGATATCCAGATAAGTGTATTTCAAAATCTTAGGAATAAACCAGCTAATACCTATATTAGCTGCTTTATTCCTAAGATTTTGAAATGAAGTCCTAACTTCATATGCAAGACACAGAGTACAGAAGTCTGTGCTGGTATCATTATTACAAGAAAAAACTAAGGGAACTCACCTAAGAATATACGTTCATCAAATTCACCAACACTTAGTACATAGGTTTCATATAAATTATTCAATGATTTTAGATTTTGGTCAAAAGTGCTAATTGCAAGGACACCACAAAGTTCTTCAACATCACCTTTCAAGATCTAGAAAATATAAAAAAGGAAGATTTAAAAATTATGTTGTGTAACAAAATCCAGCTCTTTTTTTAGAACAGAATCAGTATAAGGGAAAAATAATGTAAATTAATTTATTAAAAAGTGTAGGCTAATTTCTAAGGAATAAGTCACAACTTACTTGTTTTTCAAAAAACTTTTTTATCGCAGGCTTCCAGGTGTATTCCTTTGATGCAGCAGCATCTACTAGCAGGCCATTTTTGATTTCACATAAAGTCGACATAATGCAGGGTGCAGTTGATGGCATTTTGAAATCATCTTTCAACCAGTCACTTGGCAAACCTAAGATAAAAAATACATTATTTTAGAAAAAATCGTCAAATTTTTTTGGGTTTTTTGACCCTTTCAAGGCCGGTCCAGTATATATGTTACAAATCAATTTCGTGCCCGTACCGCCACTGTCAAATATATGAGACAAACAATGGGATAAAATCAATTTCAATTCTTTTGTTAACAAACCCAGCTAACAATATAAGTGATAGTTTTTTGAAAGTGGTATTTTTGGGTTGTGGTGTGTGGTGAGCGTATTTACAATAAAAATCAGTGGTCTTGAAAGGATTAACAAATTTTAAAGTCGAGCAAAGCACAAGAGCTTTATCAAGGCCCAAAATATATTTAAAAGACTGAAACAGTAGTTATTGTAAAATATAGAATAATTTGTATACAAACCTTTAAATGCAGGGTTAATTAAATCTACCCTTCTGTCCAAAAAGGCATTTGCAAAAACGAAGTCTAGAGATGCGAGCAGCAAATGGTACATGTCCACAAGGTCATGAGCAGACCTGTGGTGCTCGCCTTTCACACAGATGTACAAACACCAGGTGAACTCAAACAGAGCATTTGTGCTACATGGCTGATTCCTGTGAAAATGAAGTATTGGTTAAATATGAGACTCAGTGATATTGACCCTTTAACTGCCTACATTGGAAATGTGGGGGACAAACATTTTCGTGTTTATTCCGCCATGGTCGCACATAGATGACAAAATTCTCCACCTCTTCTGTCACCCATTGTGGATTGAAGAACTAAACGAGATGGAGTGGGAATAGGACGCGAAAACACTCGTCAGACCAACCTAAGATATAAAGGCTTAAAAAATGTAGTAATGCTTATTGTGGTAACAATTTTTCAGGCAACTCAGATGAAATCTGTTTTAGCAGGTGCTGTTTGGTTTAAAGGAGGTTTTTGGTTGCCATGTATGGGAGTTGACCAAGTGCTGCCTAGGACACGGTGGAGCACACAATCGCAGTGTGCCCTGCTTGGGCGGAGCATCGCCTTGCCCTCGTGGGGGTGATCGGCGGCGGAGACCTCTCGCGCCGGGCCTTGGTCGCGGCCATGGTCCGGAGCGAGGAGGAGTGGCAGGCGGTCGCCGATTTCTGCGAAGCAGTAATGCTCGCTAAGGAGGAGGCCGACCGCATGAGGCAACGGCGCTCTGGCCGCCGCCGGGATTCCGATCCCGATTTCCAGCCACCGTAGGCGCGGGCTTGCGGACAGTGAGCAATGGGTAGCTCGCTGTCCGGACGTCCGGTAACTGTCCGGACCAAGCCCAAGTCGTCGACGGCGCGCGCTGTTCCCGCGCGCCTCAAGGAGTTGTCAGCAACAGCAGGGGCCCAGCCGGGTCGAAGCCTACTGGGGCCAGGGTTATCCGAAAGGGCGCTCGAGCCCCGGTATGAAGGCTTGAAGGAACGGGATGGGTTTTTTAGTCAGTAAGAGTCTGACACTATCTCCCGCTCCGCCCAAGAGCGCGGGTTATCATATGATGATTTTTCCCACCGAAAAAAAAAAAACAAAAAGTGCTGCCTAGAATGTACACATAGTCTACCAGTTTACCACATTCCTTGGGCTAATATTAGCCTATACATCAAAGCTTTTCCAAATCTATCTGAGAATTTATTATGAGTATTGAAAATTAAAGACGCATTTTAGTAATTATTTTGAAAAATTACAAATTATTGTTATACTTAATCATTATTTAATACAATATTTATAAATTATATTTATGAATTTTGACATTAAACTTTAATTTTCTATTTACAACATTATTTTTGCAGCCATGTTTCCCAATAATAATTATTTATTATAATAATTATGTTATTATTATATTATTGAATTATTTATTACAATAAATAAGTAAATATTATAATAAGCATTGGGTCAGGCGTATGTCCAACAGTGGACGTCTATCGGCTGATATGATATTGATTTATTATAATAATAAAAATAATAATAATAAATTGATTTATTATAACAATTCATTATTATTTATTATTGATGAACATGGGGCTGTATCCTAATTTGATTATAATTAAATTCAGAACCTGGCAACACAACACCTTGGTGCCTAGCAGACTGGGCGTTAATGCCAATTGTTCTCTGACCCAATAAACATTACTAGCAAGTTTCTTACGAACTTTCGACGATTATGTCTAATCTTCATGTGTACTTATATGTATAAGACTAGCTTTTGCCTGCAGCTTCGACCGCGTACATATAATATAGTCTGACATACAGTATATTTTACTCAGGAATAAATCAGTTTTCTATCGGTAAAAAAAATTTGCAATCAGACCAGTACTTTCAGAGATTACCTCATATAAACAAAAAAAAAACATAAAACCAAAGAAACTAACTTTACCTCTTTATAATATTTTATTATTATTATATTATATTTAACATAATTATCAAGAAATGATCTATTCCTGTGTAGCATGTTCACTGTAATAACTATGCGCAAGTTATTTTTAATGGGCTAGAAAAATTAAAACAATATACATATTTAATCTACCCAAAAAATCTCAAATCATATGCTAAATAAGCTTGAGCGGCTTCAAAACTTTTGTATTAGATTCATATTTGGATTGCGCAAATATGACCATAATTTCTGAATTTCGTATTAAGCTCAAGTGGCTGCCAATCCGCCTTCGTCGGAATACTCATATTTTATCGTTGCTTTACAGTGTCCTGTTTATCCCTACAACCCCCTCTTATCTCAAAGAACGTTTTAAGTTCATTCATGACACACATTCTAGACACTTGAGATCATCGGAGAATTTGACCCTCTTAATGCCTTCGCATTCTACTAAATTCTGTGACAAGTCGTTTGCGATCCAAGCGGTGCGTTTGTGGAACGCGTTGCCATTACCAATTAGGCAAGCCCAGTCACTAGTTTCTTTTAAAAATCTAGTTAAAAACCATTTCCTTTCTCTCTAATACTATACTGATTCTACGTAATTAAATTTCTTCCACCAACCCTACTTTACTCTTTTTTCTACCCTTTTTACTAATTAAATTGTGTAACTTATTATAATATGTATGTATATATGTATTTATAATTGAGTATTGTGTTTTATATAGTTAGCAGTACACCACAGACTACCCCGTGTATTATTTTAAGCTCTTATCCATCCTAAGGTTGTCTGGAAGACATCGCTTTCAGCGATAAGACCGCCATAATTGTACCCACAAATTGAAGTTTTGTATAAGCTGTATTACTTTTTGGTGTACAATAAAGTCTATTCTATTCTATCAATTATTTTGAATACTCATTTTCTATCATTAAAAACAGTATTTTAATGCGTAGAAATATAACAAATCCTTTGAAAATACTCCGACATCTAAGCAGCGCTTGGTAATTAATTTTTTTTTAAATGCTTTAAAAATAAAAATTAAGTTGGAAATGTAATGTTTATAGAACTGTAGAAATATTAAATTGTATGTCAGCACATTAGGTTCAGTTGAATAGTAATCAACAATCAGAAAACAAGCAATGATGAACTTCCTGTTGTCTATTGATGTGGAAACCTGTTTTTAGCATTCTATGAGGAGATCAGTGTTACATTGTAGTGGGGAACAGTAACAATAGTGTTAGTAACAATAAATGTAAATTAATATTTTATTTTATAACTATTTCTATTTACACACATGAAAATAAAATAAAAGAAGAATGAAACAGAAGAATGCTAATGCTTAATTCCAATGAAATATGTATTTTGTATAGATACAAATCGATAACAAAATATTAATTTTCATTTTTTGTTACTTGTTTTTTTTTTTATAATAAATACTCTTTTTAAAATTAACTATAGGTTTTTAATGAAAAAAAAAAAAACACTTACTTAGGCCTTCTTTTAGAGTTGGGCTTCATAGGCTCATTTGTTAGCCCAGAAAAGATCTCCTGGAAGATTGGCTGGAAGTTTCTATACAGGACAGTGGAGACTGCAAATTTGTGCTCCAAGTGGGATATCCTGTCTCTAAACTCAGTTGACATTGAAGCCATCTCCATCCAGTTTTTTATTTTTTTGAAGAACTGGATTAGACTGTGGAGAAAGCCAAAAATCTCTGTTTTGATAAAAAGTTTATATCTTAGCAAGATACAACAGTAAATAATCATTTCAACAATAGAATAATGTAACAATAAAATTTGTTATCATGCTCTGCATTCCCAAATAAACAGAAAATAATTTGTGTAGGATTGGCAAGTCTTCTCATGTGGACATGTTATACCTAGAATAGAGATTCTAGGCATATCAAATTTCAAAATACCAATCCACCATTTTACCCTTGTCCCATCCAAATAAATATTGAAAACAGATTTTTTAAATAATGATAACATACTAACCTTATGTTGCATAGTCTCAGTAGCTTAGTAAGACTGACACAGTTTCCTTCCACAGCTTTCCCAGATTGCACTGTAGGAGTTATGGAGGTTCTACATGCCACATACAAGGCACATGCCATCCAGTGCAATGAATCACCCTAGAGCAATATAAAATGTAAGGATAATACTATCTATATCCTCACTCATAATAAATATATTAAATAAAACAAATTGGTATTGTAAACAAAGGTATAAGGAAAATGCTTCCTGCAAATATTGTCTCAATGTTTGTGTCATCTATGGGAAGCATTTACTTCTTGACGAGTGATTATAGTCAGTGAGCATTCTTAGATAAGGGCCTCGTGTGGATTAGGGCAGGTGAAAGTTCTTGCAGGTTAAAAAAAATCATATGAAGTCTAATAACAAATATCCGAAATACATCCGGAATACGGAACAAAGACTAAAGAACTCGTATTAAGCCAGAATCATGTAATGACCACGAATAAAATCAAAACATTTGGAAGCACTAATGAATCGACGTAGCCAAATCATAACACTCCCTGTAATGACGCTCGAGTGTTTTTTCTAAAAAAGTATCGGCAAATAAGAAGCGAGTGGCATAAATAAAACGAATCGACTACAATAAAATACTTACATCCAAAGTATAATTTCGTTTTATCTCTAAAAAGGACTCCTTGGATTTTTGTGCTGCAACTGGGTCGACATTTAAATCTGAACACAGACTGTTCATTTTATCAATCCAGCTTTCTTCGCTGTCTTCTAATTTAGACATTTTGATTGTAAATTCACTATTGATTTAAATAAAACATAAAAATAAACAACCTATCACACGTAAACTTATCCCGATTTTGACAATTTGACAGGTATTTGGCGGGAATAGTACGACTCCTCCCACGCGCGGCAATTTTGTCTTTGGTTTGAAAACATGGCTGCGAAAAGGGTTGGTCTCACCAATGCTTCCGTTCTCTATGCAAAAAAAAGAACTTGGGTCAGTGGGTCAGTCGCTGTTCGATTAGATGATTTATTCTGGCCTAACTAAAAAAAAATAGATACACTATTTTAATAGGTATTTGATTAGCCCCAAATCCAAATGCAATCAGTGGAATGGTAACGATTTGTTTACTTTAGTGCAAATAGCTTAATTACTATTTTCATGCATTTTGACTACTGAGTCTGAAAAATACTGACAATGGTTCATGAAGCGGAAGTTTTTGCCTTTTTGGCGGGATTCCTTCGAATGAAGTTCAGTGCCGTTTTAATTATAATTGCTAAATTGATATTCTTATGTAAAAATAGTGTAGTTTTGTGTTTCAAGTGTCTGAACAATGTTTCGAATCATTGCAATCTCGGTAAAATGGAGCTGAAAATTATTGTAGTATTGACTACCAAAACGAAGCCTACCGAGAAGGCAGACCCAGGCAGAACCGAATACCCGATACCACGATACATTTGATGCCTTAAAGCAGGGCTTGAAAACGTTACCAATTCACATTAAAAATAACGTTAAGTAACGGTATTTCCATAGAGATACTTGCATATCGGTATGATTTGGTAGCGTTACTTAGTAGCATAACATTATAAGAACGTTAAAAATTGCGTTAAAAATTAACGGTATTTTTAATGTTATTGTGAAAATAGCAGTAACAAGTAAACGGTATATTTTGGTTATTTTATGCGACGTTGCCGTTTTCTCCAAGGCAGGTCGCCGGCGCGGCACGGCGGGTGGTGGCGGCGGCGCGCGCCCCTTTGACGCGCTGTTGCCATTTCGTTTGTCGTCTTCTCAACTCTCATGGCAGTCAGACGCGCTTACAGAACCCGCTCGCGAATTATTACTTCAATTTAGATTATCTATTACAGCTGATTTAGTTTTTGTGTTTTGAGTAACGATTACGAAAAGTTCAACATGGGGCTAAAAAAAAAAGGATTGTTCGTCAACACGCTTCAGCGATTCGCGCGAGTCCGAGCGAGCTGGCACCTTCCGATTTCACCTACTTTTTCTGTAGTCATCTCGCTCAAACGTATAAAGTAGTCAAATAAAAACAGTTTTAAAACAATCACTATAAATAACTAGCTATTGCCCGTGGCTTTGTTCACGCAGGCTATACCGGTTATCTACTTAGATTTCAGGATATTACGTTAAAGGTGAGGAATGAGGCGAGTAGGCCAATGGTGCACGGTACCCAAGTTACTTTAAAAACATTTTACGTTACTTTTGACTTTCTCATGTTACCTGCACTTGGGCTGTATGGTCTTCACCGGACATAATAAGATCGGGAGGGTCATCATCATTTCAGCCGATACACGTCCACTGTTGGACATAGGCCTCCCCCTCGCTATAATGACCTATGCCCACTATTGGGCATAACACTCCTCAAGTGTCACCATTTAGGCGCTATAATGATCGATGCCCACTCTTGGACATAAGTGTCCCCTCGCTATAGTGACTTATGCCCACTGTTGGCCATAAGCTTCCCCTTAGTGTCACTACCTGAGCGTTATAATAATTGATGCCCACTGTTGGACATAGGCCTCCCCACGCAATAATGACCTATGCCCACTGTTGGGCACAAGCCTCCCCAAGAGTCACCATTTAGGCACTATAATAACCTATGCCCACTGTTGGACATAAGCATACCCCAAGTGTCGCCATTCAGGTGCTATAATGATTGATGCCCACTGTTGGACATAGGCCTCCCCCTCGTTATAATGACCTATGCCCACTATTGGGCATAAGACTCCCCAAGTGTCGCTATTTAGGCGCTATAATGATCGATGCCCACTGTTTGACATAAGTCTCCCCTCGCTATAATGACCTATGCCCACTGTTGGCCATAAGCCTCCCCCAAGTGTCACCACCTGAGCGTTAAAATAATTGATGCCCACTGTTGGACATAGGCCTCCCCTCGCGATAATGACCTATGCCCACTGTTGGGCATAAGCCTCCCCAAGTGTCACCACCTAGGCGCTATAATGATTGATGCCCACTGTTGGACATAGGCCTCCTCTCGCTATAATGACCTATGGCCACTGTTGGGCATAAGACTCCCTAAGAGTCGCCATTTAGGCACTATAATGATTGATGCCCACTGTTGGACATAGGCCTCCCCTCACTATAATGACCTATGTCCACTGTTGCACTTAAGCATCCCCCAAGTATCGCCATTCAGGTGCTACACTGTAATCGTAGATATTGTAAATTTAATTATTTTTCTTACAGTCTGTTAAATCTATTTCACTAGAATGACAATTTCTGATAGTGACTACAAAATGTTAACTGTTGCGATTGGACGAGAGCGACGGTAACAAAACTAACTCATAACGATAAAATTAACGATAGCGTAGTCGTTTAACGTTACACATATTTAACGTTAAAATGTGCCAGATTTGCCGTTAAATATGGTAACGTTATATATTAGATTTTATTTATTTATTTATTTATTAACGATAACGATATCTGCATCGAAAGGCGGTAACGATACCATATTTTTAACGGTATTTCAAGCCCTGCCTTAAAGTGACTGAGAACGTAATTTCTAAACTTGACAGTGCGAAATCAAAATTAACAAAAAAAAAAGGTCTCTGCGATTGAATATTGCCTACTATGTTTACCATGCTCTTTGGAGAATAATCATACAAATAAAGTTTCTGGCGGCATTGTTTTCGAATTCAAATGCAGTTCAGTGTTTTTTTTAATGATTCACAAATTGATTTCGAAAGACATTGCTTAAATGACTTAAATATCTAAGCCAAAAGGATTAAAAAAACAACTTATCAATATGTCAAATGTCAAAGTCATTCAAATTTCAAAAAGTCTATTTTTGTTTTTTTTGTTCCTATTTCAAATTTGAAAATTTGTGTTTTCTATTATTTTTCTTGATGACAAGAGACATTCTGACATTAATTATTAGAATTTTTAGCGTTGTACGTACGTCGAAAGTGTTTTCTCCGTATTTTTAATTGTATCTTACTTCTAGAAGTTTATATTTTGTAAAGAAAATGATATCTTTACACCGATCTTACCATGTTTCTTCCGTGGTTCTCAGTTTGAAAAAGCAAGGGTTAAAATTGTGTAAAATGGTAAATCCCAAGAGTAAAAGGTACTAACATAATTTTATTTTGTTTCTGATATTGTTTTGAGGTTATATTCTGTTGTTGTTATTTTGATGTTTTCTTAGGCAGTGGCATCCAACGCAGGCGTTTGCAGTGAATGCTCTACCTTCGGTAAAGAGCCTGATACAGCAAAAGCACGAGCCTGACAAGCGTGCGCAACGTAGAATTGCTGTGCTGAACAAAATGTTTATGAAACAGATCACGGACTTGATGTCTACTGGCACTGTTGCTATGGATGTAGTTGGAAGAGGCATAGAAATCTCTAAAGTAAGTAAACACCTGTTATCTAGAGAATTATTTTCTAAACTTGGTAGGGGTAGGACAGGTTCCCTTAGTTAATAAAGGGGTGTAACTTGATTGACTCTATTTTATATCAGTAGTATTAGGTGATAAGCGTAACTGTGTGTAGAATTTGTGGTTGAACCTGTCAATGCTAAACTGTAAATTCTAATTCAAGTCTATAGTATAGCAAATAACTTATTTGTTTTACACAAATCACAGGTAAATACAATAAGAAAATCTGGAATTTTGGTTAAATTGTTTTTTCTATTTACAGCAAAATTAATATAAATAAGTGCATTCCACAACTGATTTATAATTTACTAGATTTTGCCAGCGGCTTCGCCCGCATCCTTAAAATATAGCTTAACCTTTCAATCGTAGAAATTGCAGACACAATAGAAAGACAATAGGTGCGCGAACGCCGGCGTTCGCTTGGGGTTTAATTAATTAAATCACATAGAAATAAAGCAGCTTTCTAATGGTGAAAAAGTTTTAGCAATTGGAACAGTACTTTCAGAGATTACCTCCTATAAACAAAAAAACAAACTTTACCTCAATGATGATGATTTTTAACTTTAACAAGTCTGATAATTAAGACAGTTCTGACGAAGCATGGATTGGTTAATTTGTTTTTTCTATTTAAAGGTAAATGTGACACCAGACATGAACACAGTGAATGTGTTCTGGGTGTGCAAAGGCAATGCTTCAGATGATGAGACTGAGAAGGTGCTAAACAAAGTAGCCGGTGGCCTGAGACATGAGCTGTCCACTCTGAGGGTCATGGGAGAAATACCCTATATTGTATTTGTTAAAGGTAAATCCTTTAAAGTTTTTCAACGACCTTAGGTATAGGTATAGGTACAACGGGCTGTTGTCCGTAACTCCACAACTAAAGCGCGTATTTTGTGTACGGGTTGGGACAAATGAGTCACTCGAATCCACCCCAGCTCCTCAGGAAACGCCAGACATATTAAAGACCTTGTGTGAATGTTGGTTAAAGCGGAAGCAAAGTCAATCTTAAAAACAAAACAATCCCTAAGTTAATTAGAAAATAAAACTGGATGAATCGTTTTATGAATATTGTAAGAGCTTCATATATAATAACAATCATAAGGTAATAAAACCATTATTTCCTTGCCTTTATTGGAGTTTTGCATAGTTTAAAAGATTATATTGCTGTGAACTGGGTAACACAGTAGGAGATAGCACAGGTTTTAATAATTATGATTGTAATTGATAGTGACTTAGCAATTCGCTTCTGCGCTGCGTGTCGCAGGTTCGATTCCCGCTTGGAACAAATATGTTGTATATTTAATGTGGGTACTTGTCAAATCTTATTGACATAATAAGATTGACTAAGTAGTGGGTACTTAGATTAGATTATCACTTCACTTCGGTACTGTTTCTGCTACTTAGCACAATAAACCTATTTACTAAAATACGGTGTTTTAATGAACATAACAGTGGCGACGAAGGTTAAACATTTACTATGGAGCGTAAATTAGTGAAATATCATGAGTTCAATGTGAAAAATGACAATTGGGACAGTTACATAACTCGGCTAAATTATTGTTTTGAAGCAAGTGGAATTATCGATGATTCATTAAAAAAAGCTAACTTTTTTACGGTTTGTGGTGCTGAGGTGTTCGAGACCCTTCTCGCGCTAATCACTCCAACGAAATCAAGTGATGTGACTTTTGCTGAAGTGACAAACATTTTGACTAAACATTATTGTCCGAAGCCTAATGAAATATCAGTGTCGTACAAATTCTACAAACGTGATCAAGCTGCGGGTGAATCGGCATCAGAATATATCGCTCAGCTAAGGAAAATCAGTACCAACTGTAATTTTCCAAATCTGGAACGCATGTTGCGCGACAGATTGGTATGCGGCATGAGCGATCGCAAGCTACAATAAGAGTTGTTGAAGAAGAATAATTTGCAATATGAAGACGTTGTGGACGCCATGGTGTCGTCCGAGACCGCGGGGAAGGATGCGCGTATGATGCTCGCAAATGAACAGGCAACGACGTCGTCGCCCAGCGCCGGGGTGTCTCCGCCGTCTACGGAGGAACCAATGGATGTAAACGCAATGAGGGTCAGGCCGAACGTTCGTCTCTGCTACCGATGCGGCGATCGTCATGGTGGCGAATGCCGTTTTATCAACGCTGTGTGTCGGTATTGTAAGAAAAAGGGGCACATCGAGAAGATCTGCACTGCTAAAAAGAAAAATAACCCTAGCAAACTGAATTACGCCGATGGCGACGAGTCTGATGCGCAACTGAACGGAATCTACAAGGTGGCGGGTACACACTCGCACGTGCCGGCATACAAGCTGCGTGTGTCGCTGGACGGCGTGCTCGTCGACATGGAAGTTGACTCGGGCGCCGCGTTCTCGCTCATCAACGAGCGCACGTGGGATCGCTTGAGGCCGCGCGCCGCGCCGCGACCGCTACGCACAAGATTACGCACGTGGAACGACTCGCGGGTGTCGGTCATCGGTCAAGCGACAGTCATTGTGCAATATAAGGACATTAAGCGCGAGCTGACTGTAGTGGTAGCTAGGGGATCAGGCCCAAATCTGATAGGTCGTGATTGGTTTGAAGCGCTTGAAATATCCGTAAGGGTAAATCAAATTCTTGACGTCGATATGTCCGCAATTGATAAGTTGTTAACGAAATATAAAGAGGTTTTCAAGGATGAACTCGGTACCTACCGAGGAAATCCTGTCTCGATTCACTTAAAACCGAATGCGCAGCCCAAGTTTTTAAAAGCACGGCCAGTACCTTACGCTATTAAAGATAGGGTAGAAAAAGAAATTGACCGTTTGGTCGCTGAAAATGTTTTGCGGCCCGTATCATTTTCGGACTGGGCGACCCCCGTCGTACCGATTATTAAAAAAAATGGTGCTATCCGCCTCTGCGGCGATTACCGAAGCACGGTCAATCAGGCTACCGAGTCTGACACATACCCAATGCCTACTGCTAGTGAGGTTTTCGCGTCAGTATCTGGGGGTAAATTCTACACTACACTAGATCTAGATAGAGCATATACACAGGTAGTAGTCACGGACGACACAGCACGACTCTTAACATTAAATACATGCAAGGGCTTATACACAGTCCACAGATTAGCGTTCGGTGTGAAGGCTTGTCCGGGTATTTTCCAGCGATTGATGACGGCATTGCTAGCTGGAGTGCCCGGCGTCGCCGTACTGATTGATGACGTCATCATCAGTGGTCGTACTATGCCGGAGATGACACAGCGTCTTGACACAGTGCTTAAACGAATAGAGAAGGCAGGTCTACGTCTTAACTTGAATAAATGTAAATTCGCTAAAGAGCGAGTGGAATTTTTAGGTTTTGTTATCGACGCCGACGGAATCCATCCGGCACCAAGTAAAGTGGAGTCGATACTTAATACACCGGAACCTAAGAATGTCCAACAACTACAAGCGTTTTTAGGTTTATATAACTTTTATGAACGGTTTGTTCCTCACAAAGCTACTATTCTAGAGCCTTTACATAGATTACTTGACAAATCCCAGGAGTGGGTATGGTCAGATCGAGAGCAGAGCAGTTTTAATACTGCTAAGCATCTTTTATCTTGTGACCTAACACTGGTTCACTATGATTTAAAAAAATCGTTAGTTTTAACCTGTGACAGTTCCCAATATGGAGTGGGAGCCGTCTTGTCTCACGTCATGAACGACGGACAAGAACGTCCTATTGCCATGGGCTCTAGGACACTGCACACGCACGAAAGACGCTACTCCCAGCTCGATAAAGAAGCGACTGCTATCATGTTCGGTGTAACTAAATTTCATAATTATTTAATGGGCAGATCGTTTATGATAGTAACTGATCATAAACCGTTATTAGGTATTTTTGATCCCAAACGACCTATTCCCAATGTTTTGTCACCTCGTCTGACTAGAATGGCCTTGATACTTACTTCTTACAGTTACGACATAACCTACAAGCCAGGGCCACAGATAGGTCACGCTGACGGGTTGAGTCGCTGGCCACAGCCTGTCCCGGAACAACCGGAGCCACAACTGTGTGACATATTACTGATGGCAGAAGCTCCTGAAGATTTTCCCGTTGATGTGGACAAAATAGCATATGCTACAAAGCGTGACAAAGTCCTCAACCAAGTAAGTCATCACATTCTGTGTGGCTGGCCAGCTAAAGAATCTGACGAGCAGCTACGTCCATACTGGTTGCATCGTTCTGAGCTATCATTACATGAGGATTGTGTCCTCCTAGGCTGTCGTGTGGTGGTACCACCATCACTGCGTGAGCCTGTTCTGAGCGCTTTACATAAAGCGCACAGTGGCATTGTCCAGACAAAATCACTGGCCAGAAGCTATGTATGGTGGCCACAGCTGAATGATGACATTGAATCATTGGTTCAAAACTGCAATAAATGTTTAGAAAACAGGAATATGCCACCTAAGACCAGCTATGAGTGGATTTTGCCAGCAAAACCTTGGTCTAGGCTAAATATTGATTTTGCTGGTCCCTACCAAAATAAAACATTTCTGATAATTGTTGATGCATATTCTAAATGGCCTGAAGTATTTATCGTTAACAATATGACTTCAGCTACTGTAATTAGATTTTTAAGAATGATTTTTGCCATTCACGGCCTGTGTGAGACCTTGGTTTCTGATAATGGTACAGCTTTTGTTTCGTCTGAGATGAAACAATTCTTAGATGCAAATAAAATAAAACACATTAAGTCGGCTCCTTTTCACCCTGCCACCAATGGACTGGCAGAACGTATGGTGCAAACTGTGAAGGACAAACTTCGCAAAATGGATGGTATGTCCTGGGATATAAAAATTCCGAACATGCTCTTAGGACTTAGAGCAACACCATGTACATCTACTAACAAGAGCCCGGCAGAGCTTTTGTTTAATAGAAGAGTTCGAACATTATTAGATGCTATTAATCCACATGATAAACAACGTAAAACTCGGGAAACTCAAGTGGAGAGGAATATTAATAAGAAGAATAGACAGACAGAGGTAGGACAAAAGGTTATGTACAGAAATTTCAGTAGTGGACCACGTTGGTTACCAGGAACAGTTGTAAACAAAGAAGGCCCATCCAGTTATCGTGTCAAAACTAGAGATGGCACATTAGTCAACCGACACATAGACCAATTGATTAAACAACACACACAAGACACAGTAATAGAACAAGAAAAAGAGGAACAAGATAGGAATAGGGAAACGGTTATGGTGGAACATGCTAATCGGGATAGACAAGATCAGGCAATGGAAGAATTACCATCTAGTCAGGATAGTGACCAAATTATAGAAATACCAAGTTCAGATAAATGGGCCGAAATGCTAGGTATCCCTGCGGAGTCTGAGTCTGGTTTTTCTGGTGGTAAGATTAAAACTAAAATAATCTCTGCTCAACACGGTAAGACTCCATATACTAGACCAACTAGTGATTGTAACTTTATGTTATAAGTGTTTAAATTGTTTCTAATTATTAATTTAATGATTACACATATTATATACCTAAATGTATGTATTATATTATTATTATTATTATTATTTGACTGGCCTGTTGGTCTAGTGGTTAGTGACCCTGACTGCTATGCCGGAGGTCGTGGGTTCGATTCCCACCCAGGACAAATGTTTGTGTGATGAGCATGATCATTTGTTCTGTGTCTGGGTGTAATTTATCTATAATATGTATGTATTTATTTAGAAATATATAAGTATGTTTATCAGTTGTCTAGTACCCATAACACAAGCTCTGCTTAGCTTGGGACTAGACGGCGTTGTGTGATAGTTGTGGAATATTATTATTATTATTATTATTATTAATATATAGGTAATTTATAAGTATATTATATAGGTTTAAAAGATGTAACTAAGTAAGAAAATGTGTTAGGTTAAGTACTGAAGTATTGTTTTATTATATCTTTTGTTGGTGTATGATTAACATACTTGGGGGAAAGGTATGTTGTATATTTAATGTGGGTACTTGTCAAATCTTATTGACATAATAAGATTGACTAAGTAGTGGGTACTTAGATTAGATTATCACTTCACTTCGGTACTGTTTCTGCTACTTAGCACAATAAACCTATTTACTAAAATACGGTGTTTTAATGAACATAACAAAATATTTGTATGTAGTCTAGAGATAGGTGTTCTAGGTTTGGATGTCTTGTGTATGTGAGTTTAATATATGTTTGTAAACAAACCCACAATACAGGAGTTGTCCCTAATGAGGCGCATTTTATTAAAATAAAGACATATCGAAAATAAAAAAAAACCATCTAATCCTTAAAGTAATGTTTTGCATTATATTTATTTAATTTCATTTCATTAACGTTTTTATAGATAAGCATGAAGCCAATCTCGTAGACTTGGATCGTCGTTTAGCAATAGCTGATTATGGCGAGGACTACATACCTACCGATATGGGACACCTGCTGAAGTCTGAGTTCACCTTGAACACGAAGTTATCACCCGAAGTCAAGGTAAGAATTGCATGATAATAACTCGTTAAAATGCAGAAATATTGCATCTATATAGGACAATGCATTGGTGCTTGTCTATTACAAACGCTGATAAGAAAGTACCCAATGATAAGTGGTATTTAAAAATTATTATTTTCTGTTCTTCTATGTATCCTTCACCGTTTTTCTAGTATCAAACACAACTTTACCCTGGCAACCTGTCATTTATTAGCATTCAAGTAGGGTTTGAAATATTCTTAAATCAAAATACTCAATCAAAAAATCCATCCAATACTTACACTTGACAGTTTTTGTAAATGGAAACACTTATCTTTGATGTATTTAGTTTATTGTTGCAATACCACTCTTCTAGGACCGCATTTTATAAACTCAACCAAATGAGGTTATGTTAATGCCTCAGGTACATTAGGGGACAAAATGTCCCCCAACATGACGCGCAATACTCTATCGAGTTTCCCGCAACTTGCCCTTACAATGCAATCACATGGCGTGGGACATGGTTTTAGACAATTTTATGATGGGGGCATTTTGTCCTCCCATAAAAAGAAGAATATGTAGAGATTAAATAATGATATTGTTTCCTTCAGGCAAAAATAAAGAAACTAGAAGAAGAGGCACCCTTATTTGAAGAGCCACTGCCTGAAATGACAAACAATGTCTTCGGTTTGGATCACTCCAAGATAATGAGCAGGCTCCTGGCTGCTAGAAAGAAGACTCGGGATGCTTGGAGTACCCTGAACACGAATGATGACGTCATATCGTATCGAGTGACGGCCGATAAAGTACCTGAGCCTGCTGTTGGTAACCAAAGGAAAGAACTGGCTGATTTCTTGCAGAAGAGACAGGTTAGATATTTAATATGTATGTTGTACCTATTTACACTGGTGCTATTTATTAGCAGTGGTGGCTAGAGGTGTGTCGTTGCCGGCAATATTCCAATATTCCTATATTAGTGGCAAAATTGCCAGCAAAATTGCCACTTCGGGCAATATTCCAATATTCCTATATTGGTGGCAATATTGCCAGCAAAATTGCCACTTCGGGCAATATTGTCGGCAACGGCACATCTCTAGTGGTGGACCACTGGTAATGGCAGGGCCACTTAAAGAATTGTACGTTGTCTGTCAAATAGCGGCATGTCCAGGAACCAATGATTCGAAGACATGGACATCCACCAACCCGTACTGGGCTCGCGTGGTTAGCTGTGGGAACATTATAGAGTATTTTTATATAAAAAATCCTTGATGTTTTTTTTTTCAAGAAACTACAAGTTAGACCACTATTTCTAAGCTAAAGTTTTCTCATCACCAATCGTCTATACGGTCTACTTTGGTCTGTTAAAAATCATCATCCTCAGCCTTTTTAATGTTCCCACTGCCGGGACTAAGGCCTCCTCTCTAGGAGAGGGAATGAGCAATAATCAACCACCCTGTAAAAATAGTTTTACAAAAACCACAGCACAGTGCTACAGAGTCTGTATGTGTGTAGTCTTTTTTAATCCAAAAGTTGACTAGCCGAGAATGCTTTGAATTATTATTATACAATCATTTTATAGGTATGCGAAATGGCTGTAAAGTCCCGTAAACCTCTATTGAAAATGAATATCCTCCGACCAGACGAATGCCGTGTCTGGTCCCTGCAACTGCCCGATAATTCATTTGTACCGTTTTGTATGTTCTAATCCCGCGAAGAATCGCGTTATTAAAGCTCGGTACAAGGTTTTGAATTTTAGTTCCTGTGTGGCGTCATAGATGTCGCTACACGTTGCATAAGTCCGTTTATATACCACTAGTAATAAAAAATCAAACATTTCCGTTTTCTTTTTTCAGATCGAGCAGAAGCGTCTTCAGAAGCGAATGAAGGACTCTCGCCAAGACTGGCTGCTCGCCGACAGCGCAGAAGGCGTAGAGGAAGCAGAAGAAGATGACGATGAGTATTACGAGGACGACGACGAGGAGAGCTACACCTACTACTCGGGACCCAGGGAGCTATCCGACCTTGTTGATAGGCAGCCGCCTTTGTAGCTTAGTTGCTAGTAGATAAATAAATTATTGTAGAATTTGTTATAGTTTGATTTCTATTTAGATTTAAGTGCTGACATATTTGCTTATTTTTTTAACTTATTTACCTAAAGGATGGTGCTGTTACCCACAGCAGTCGCATTTAAATAATGTAGGTACAGTAGGCACAACGGATCTTGAGCGGTTGCGCAGAAGTCAAATATTCGGTCTCTTTAGTGGTGCGAAGTGAGACGCGGCGGCGGGGAGTGTCAGTCATTGGTTCGCCGCGCCATCGCGTCATTGACGTCACTCCTCATTCGTTCCCTGCGTTGCTGCATATATCTAACAACGAAGACGATTGGCTCGCCAATGTATGGAATGTGCAAAGCGATCCCCACTCTGACGCCGAGCGCTCAAGCTGAGTAAGACCGTTGTGCCTACTGTACTTATCCTCTTTCATCTTATAGATACATATTTTCGTCCTCCTGTCTTCACAATCAAATGTCAAATCGATTGATAAATTAAGCAAATGTGATGGCATTTTTTTAGGTTTTTCACATAGTACTATGTGAAAAATCAATGGTGATGGGGGGTACCTATCTCATTTCATTTAGGCATAATCAGTAGGCCTAAATTGAGGTTACTAATCAATAATGAATTTACAGAAATGAACACTTGTAAAATAACAACACTTAGAAACATTCACTTACACCTAAAACATAATACTGTTTTTACGTTCTTTTTAATCCTACTTATTATACAATATTTTACTTTTGAAAACTACTGGCAAGAAAGCTACACACAGATTGATTTATTTTTGTCGAAAGATAAAACCTCATAATACATTTGGGGACATTCTGTCCCCCAACATGAAGCCCAGCGCTTTTACGCGACGCTGTAACATGCCCAGGCTCCCACATCTTGCCCCCCCCACACACTTTACGACTCATTCACGTGAGATGTGTGGTGGGGCACGTTGTTGGACACTGACCGCGTTGCGCATCTTATTGGGGGATATTTGGTCCTCTAGTGCCTTTGTTCCCATTGAGTTACACCATTTTGTGTTACACTGTTACCCATTGGGAAAAAAATTACCGATTAGTAATACTGTAACTCAAAGCCACATTTTTTTGCCCTTTGATTGACAATGTAACTCAACAGAACGCTGTGTTCCCGATAAGTAACACCTTCTTGCAGTAATTCCACTTCGGTAAAAACACTTGTGAAAATTTGTATGGGTGGAAAAACACTATTGATAAAAACACTTGTGAAATTTTGTGTGGGTGGAAAAACACTATTGGTAAAAACACTTGTGAAATTTTGTGTGGGTGAAAAAACACTATAGGCAAAAACACTTGTGAAAATGTGTATGGGTGGAAAAACACTATAGGCAAAAACACTTATGAAAATTTGTGTGGGTGGAAAAACACTATTGGTAAAAACACTTGTGAAAATTTGTGTGGGTGAAAAAACACTATAGGCAAAAACACTTGTGAAAATGTGTATGGGTGGAAAAACACTATAGGCAAAATCACTTATGAAAATTTGTGTGGGTGGAAAAACACTATTGGTAAAAACACTTGTGAAAATTTGTGTGGGTGGAAAAACACTATAGGCAAAACACTTGTGAAAATGTGTATGGGTGGAAAAACCTGTGTCGGGGACATGCACTGAGAAACTATCAGCTTTTATAAAATGACGAAAGTCTGACAGCCACGAGCTTTTAGATCATAAATGGATTGAAGTATTTTAGTCGTTGTTAGACTGAGTTGTGGTTAAAAAATTGTAAAAAAAAATATTGATTGTATTTGAAAAATTTGATTTCAAATGATGGAAGAGTGTAAAAAAACGGCGTTAGGAAAGTCGTGTGCATCTGGATTGAGGGCCCATTTTTTAAATCCTTATGAAACGAAACAAGATTTACAGGGAATTTAGTTAAAAAATAGTAAAACTTAAAGCAATGAGCCATAAATTTCTTAAACGTAAAATAAAAAAGTTATGATTAAATAACGTGGGCCCTCAATCCAGACGCTTGCATAAAGAGGCATAGTCTAAATCTCGGAAAGTACGATGTCTGGGTAAATAATGATTATTTAGGAATTTAGTTAAGAATTTCTTAAATATTTTAAGAAATTCTCAAATCTGTAGAACATCACATTACAGATTTATTGCGGTTTTCCTTGGGCCCTCAATTCAGTAATGTCATTTATAAAGAATCTGCAAAAACTGAATTTATTTGACAAAATACATACGTACGACTTTATTATATTCTAATTAGATACGTCTATGAATTAGTAAAAAAGAAATAATGAACCAAGAGCTAATCGTTTAAAAGTAAATGAGAGTTGAATTTTACTGAAACGTCTGAACTGAGGGCCCAAGATTTTCGGCTTTATTGACTAGACTAAACGTCATAGATTAACGCAAAGTAGATTAAAATTTCTTACTATTTTTTAACTAAATTTTAACGTATCGTCCGTTCTTCTATTTGCTATAATTTAAGAGAAAATTGATTTTCAATTTTGTATAGGAGAACATTTTGTAGGGTGACCATAAAGTTTATCGTACCATAGGTACATTTTGTAAAGCACAGGGTAAAATTCATACACATTTGCATATAAAAGCATTATAATACGTTTAAAAAAAAAACTACTTACTAGATCTCGTTCAAACCAATTTTCGTTGGCGGTTTGCATGGTAATGTAGGTACATCATATATTTTTTTTTGGTTTTATCATTCTCTTATTTTAGAAGTTAGAGGGGGCGGAACACACAGTTTACCACTTTGGAAGTGTCTCTCGCGCAAACTCTTCAGTTTACAAAAAAAATATATTTGAAAGCTCAATATCATTTTTGAAGACCTATACACTCCACACGTATGGCTTTGATGAAAAAAAAATTGAGTTTCAGTTCGAAGTATGGGGAACCCCAATTTTTTTTTCTATTTTTGTGTGAAAACCTTAATGCGGTTCACAGAATACATCTACTTACTAAGTTTCAACAGTATAGCCCTTATAGTTTCGGAAAAAAGTGGCTGTGACATACGGACGGACAGATAGACAGTCATGATGAATCTATAAGGGTTCCGTTTTTTGCCATTTGGTTACGGAACCCTAAAAACACGAGGGTAGCCTGTTTTTGGCATATACATATACATGGCATGTTGAACCTAGTCATAGTGCGATAAAAGTCAGTTTTCGAGGAAGGCTATAATAACAAGGTGCAGTTTTGAATTTACAAAAAATTTCAGGAGGCAACGTGATTTTCGAACCGAATCAGCAATAAAATGGGTAAATATATTTTATTTTAAATTAAAGTCTTAGTAATTAAAGTCCAAATCAGAATTGAAGTCACGGTTCAATAAATGAATAAAGTAGAAATAACAAACAACTTGCGCCTCTTTGTAAAGAAAAAAAAACCACCGCCGCACATAGAGAATGTTTTAACCTTTAAGTACCGACGTATGGTCTGACAGACACTTGAAGCGTTCGGATACGGTGGTTTCATTTGTTAACAGAGACGTAACCCTCCGCGCTTTTGTGTACCCCTCAGGCACTGGCCCGGCAACGTTCGTGAAGTATGGCTGTGTCGGCGCTTGCGTTTTTGGTGAGTTATGTCTTGTATAAATTCGCGCGTGGTCTGACAGACCACTTGTGAAAATGAGAGTGTTCCTGTCACTAAGAAGAAACGTGAAATTCGCCGGCCCCTTCAGAGTTAATTTTTTCTCCCAAAGAAATTGAGACTTTAAAGTTCGCGTTATTAATAAGTAATAAATATTTAAACTTCGTTAGTTTGTTTTATTTATACAATAACTAAATATATTATTAAAACATAGACACATTTAAAAAATAATAGTATTTTGAAATATGAAAGTTTTCCTTACTAAAGCTATTGTCGCGACGTGTAGCTCGCGAAGTAAACAGGTAACAGAGTCAAATTAATGTTGATAGTGCGAAACGTGTAACAAGCTAGTCGTACATGATAATATGCGGTGTCCAGCACGGCGGCGGCTCATCTGAGAGAAATATAAGCTAAGTGGTATCACTAAGAAAATAGTGTAGTGGTTCCCCACCTAAATGTTTAAACTCTAAGATTCCTAACTTTATTAAAGTTTCCGATGCTCTTGGAAGTCGGTTACATTAAGAGGTCTTTCGATGCTGCAATGCGAAAACCTCGTGAGAATCAGACTGGGCGAAAGGCCATGATCAGTCCGTTAGAGGAGACCTTCGGTGCTGCAATACGAAGTCTCTCTAATAAATATGGCGTACTGTTGCACGTACTAAGAGGGTACATGCAACAGAGAGATAGCGCGAAGTTGATTGGCAGACTTGGCTGCAGTCAACTCTAAGATACTAAGAGAAATAGTTCTGTGGTGTACGCAGAGATAACGAAAGGTTAATTGGCAGACTTGGCTGCAGTTAACTCTCTAAGATAATAAGAGAAATAGTTCTGTGGTGTACGCAGAGATAGCGAAAGGTTAATTGGCAGACTTGGCTGCAGTTAACTCTCTAAGATAATAAGAGAAATAGTTCTGTGGTATACGCAGAGATAGCGAAAGGTTAATTGGCAGACTTGGCTGCAGTTAACTCTCTAAGATAATAAGAGAAATAGTTCTGTGGTGCACGCAGAGATAGCGAGAGGTTAATTGGCAGACGTGGCTGCAGTTAACTCTCTAATACCAAACAAACTACGATGACTTGTATCTCGTAGAGCATAGGTTAATTGGCAGACGTGGCTGCAGTTAACTCTCTAATACCAAACAGGCTACGATGACTTGTATCTCGTAGAGCATGAGTAATTAATCTTATCAGTTGTTTATGTGTCACACCTAAGACACCAGAAACGTTTAAGTATGTAATTATGTATATAATAATGTATAGAATGGTGGGAATCAATTTAACTTTAACAACAGATGGCGAGCTGAATCACGGTGCGAGCTAGTAAGAACTAAAGGCAGATTTACGCGAAGCAAACCCCAATACAAAGATGATTCCTCTCGGATCAAACCCCAGGTACCTACAATCAAGCTCCGATATTATAAAATTATACTCTTCGCCGTCGCACGTCGGTCCCGCAACCCGCGTCGCCTGACGGATGAGCCTGGCCAGCTCCGACATCTGTTCCGTTCGGGCGGCGTGGGGTAACGGGCGTTCCGGCGCCGGCGGCGGCGAAGACAGCTATAGTGGTCTAGCAGACCTCACGTCGGTACTTATGTAACTAAAATGGCATGTCGGTACTTAAAGGTTAATTATTGTCAGTTGTTTATTGATCTGTGAGGAATTTAGAAAACATAAATTTTAAATAAATAATTTAAACGTGATAAAATTAGAAAAAAAGTATTGGTCTTTTTTAAACGTAGACCAATAGTCATTTTTTTTATTAAGTACCTACCTACGAAATTGGTGAGTTTTCTGTGACCTTATGCTTTTAAATGTAAACTATACTTTTACCCTTTGATTATAATGTCTAGATGTACCTAGCGTCAAATGCCTAAAAATGTCCTCAAAATACCGGAACAATCTTTAGCCTGGAGAGTCTTACGTATTACGTGCAAAGAAACAATAAAATATAAAAGTATCATGATATTTTTTTTAATAGAATGTCTTTCTATAGAAAAAAGAATAACTTATTATAACCGTCCGCACGCGTTAGGGATCAGACTTCCTCACGCTCCAACCACGGGATCCTGATCCCGTTTGAATTGAAGATTTTTGACAATGTATAATAATTTTAAATTTTTACCTACTTTACAGAAAGCAAAGCCATGAAAAAGAGGGGTAGAAAACCACTCGTACAAAGAAAAATTCAATATAATTTATTTAAAAAATATGCTGAACAGTTACAAAATCCTCACATAAAATATAACAATCTTTCGATCCTGTCTGTTAGTTCTAACAGAGCAGTTTCTGTAGATTTTCCTTTTTTGTAAGTATGTTGCTTCGGATGCAGAGGGTTATCCCTTAATGGTATATCCCTGATGCATTCGTCAATAACCTTTTTCATACTCTTGAGTAGGAAGGAGGTAAGACTTATTGGTCTGAAGGACTTTGGTTGAGAGTATTCCTTCTTACCGGCCTTTGGGATAAAACAGACTTTAACCATAGTACATTTCTCTGGTATATATACCCAGGCAAAGCTTGCTCTGAAGATTTTGATTAAAATAGGGATGAGTATAGTCTTCCCTTGCTGCAGAAGAGCTGGTTGTTGAATGTTTAATGTTTAATGTTGGTTGAATGCTTAATGTACATTGTTACAATAAATAAAAAATACTTTAAAAATATTACATAACCATTAATTTTGTAACTAATTAGGAATTATACATATACATATTTAGATGCTGGTCCCAAAACTTGGTAGAACCTGTATCTGGGAGATCCGAGTTGAGATAACTTTAATTTATAAAGTTATTATCATTGTAGCGGGCGGACATGTAGAAATCCGGTTTTATAAAAATAAAAATAGGATAAGAAACAAGCTAACTTACAATTAAAGGTTTTTGTATGTAGTGTATGTGCGCACATAAGTATGCCAAATACGATTGCTGTATTATTGTTGTTTATCGCTTGATTGGAGAATTTCTGTGTTACTTTAAAATGTCCTATTAATTTCTTATTTCCTCGATTTTCAAGTTAAATTTTTATATGACGTAAATAGTTTTGTTATATTTACATCGATCGTGTTTTATTTATTGAAATTAATTTGATTGTTTTACGGATTGCGACATCTCTGGTGCTTCAGATACGATATGACTATTTAAAACTTACAAGGTACCTAGTTACAGTACGCCCGACGGATCTTGGCGAGCCTGAACATAAGCTTTGCGTATCACTTACGTTCACTTCACTTTTTTAAAACGTATTATAATGCTTTTATATGCAAATGTGTATGAATTTTACTCTGTGCTTTACAAAATGTACCTATGGTACGATAAACTTTATGGTCACCCTACAAAATGTTCTCCTATACAAAATTGAAAATCAATTTTCTCTTAAATTATAGCATCTAGAAGAACGGACGATACGTTAAAATTTAGTTAAAAAATAGTAAGAAATTTTAATCTACTTTGCGTTAATCTATGACGTTTAGTCTAGTCAATAAAGCCGCAAATCTTGGGCCCTCAGTTCAGACGTTTCAGTAAAATTCAACTCTCATTTACTTTTAAACGATTAGTTCTTGGTTCATTATTTCTTTTTTACTAATTCATAGACGTATCTAATTAGAATATAATAAAGTCGTACGTATGTATTTTGTCAAATAAATTCAGTTTTTGCAGATTCTTTATAAATGACATTACTGAATTGAGGGCCCAAGGAAAACCGCAATAAATCTGTAATGTGATGTTCTACAGATTTGAGAATTTCTTAAAATATTTAAGAAATTCTTAACTAAATTCCTAAATAATCATTATTTACCCAGACAACGTACTTTCCGAGATTTAGACTATGCCTCTTTATGCAAGCGTCTGGATTGAGGGCCCACGTTATTTAATCATAACTTTTTTATTTTACGTTTAAGAAATTTATGGCTCATTGCTTTAAGTTTTACTAATTTTTAACTAAATTTCCTGTAAATCTTGTTTCGTTTCATAAGGATTTAAAAAATGGGCCCTCAATCCAGATGCACACAGGAAAGTCTACCGCCGTTTTTTTTTTATATGAACAGTTTCAATATACCAAAGTCCAGCAATATATAAAATGGAGCATTGTTTTTGGGCTCTTGGCGATCTTGACGTATAAATGTGTCTCCTAGCGCAGTGGTGCCATCTATTAGTCTGTCCCCCTAAACTACCGTATGCGTTTTACACACACATACGTGAATAGAACTTTTCTTTGTGTGCTCATAACCTACTCCTACTACCTACAAGAACAACTTTAGCGTATTGTCTGAAACTTAACTTTGAATTTTAAAAAATCGGTGCTTTAAAGTACACTGATTTTTTTAAAATTCGAAATTAAATTTCAGACAATAAGCTAAAGCTGTGCTTTTAGGAATAAGTGCTAGATTATAACATTGACCATGTATTTTTAGAAAGAAAACTCAGTAGGTGGGCGGTATTTTTGGAGGTGGTATATGTAGCAATGTTCTTAAATAATCTAGATAGAAATTATAATTCAAGTATGTTTACGAAAATAGTAAGCCTACAGTTACAAATTTAATTGTATCTGCAATGATTTATGTACCTTTTATGTTTTCAGCAACATTAAAATCATTCTAAATCATTATACTTATTAAAAAATAATTTTGGATTTCAATGGTTTTATTTAACTAGTACAGTTTTTATTTTAATGGTTTTTTTTTTATGGTGTAACTCAACGGGAACAAACCAATTAGCCTTTGTTCCCGTTGTGTTACACCATTTTGTGTTACACTGTTACCCACTGGGAAAAAAATTACCTCTGTTCCCATTGAGTTACACCATTTTATGTTACACTGTTCCCCATTGGGAAAAAAATTACCGATTAGTAACACTGTAACTTAAAGCCAAATTTTTTTGCAAAAAAAAAATGATTTTAGAAACCTCAATATCATTTTTGAAGACCTATCCGTAGATACTCCACACGTATGAGTTTGATGAAAAAAAAAAAAATAAGTTTCAGTTCTAAGTATGGTGACCCCCAAAATGTATTGTTTTTTTCTATTTTTGTGTGAAAATACTTACTAAGTTTCAACAGTATAGCTCTTATAGTCGGAAAAAAGTGGCTGTGACATACGGACAGACAGACAATCCTTACCTCAAGTGTTTTTCAAGCCTTATGAAATTACGCAAGTGTTTTTAACTCAAGTGTTTTTCCACTCTTATGAAATTTCACAAGTGTTTTTACCACAAGTGTTTTTCCACTCTTATGAAATTTTACAAGTGTTTTTACCACAAGTGTTTTTCCACTCTTATGAAATTTCACAAGTGTTTTTACCACAAGTGTTTTTCCACTCTTATGAAATTTCACAAATGCCTACAAGTGGAATTAGTGATAACAAACTTCAAAAGTAGTTCCATTACATAATTTCACATTCTTTTAAAATGTATTAATGATTTAAAAAACATCTGATGTTCCATCATAATAAATAATTAAACAATAAAGTTCTGTAACTCTTTGGGACATTGTTCCCGATATGTAACCCTATTAAGTACAGTGTAAATTGATGGGAAAAAAAATGTGGCTTTGAGTTACAGTGTTACTAATCGGTAATTTTTTTCCCAATGGGTAACAGTGTAACACAAAATGGTGTAACTCAGCGGGAACAAACCCTCTAGTGTATCTGATACTTTGACAAGACAGACCTTGCGAGACACATATACCACACTACACTACACAGCACACTTGAGAATTTCAACTGTCTACGTACGTGTAGACGCGAAAGCTTGCGCTAGCGTTAAATCTTACCCAGCTGGTCCAGGGAGCAACAAGGGTGCCGGACGTTGATTCGCACACGGCCAATTGCTTAGACCTTCTGATGACAACAGATCCAGACCGCTATTCAGTGTCGATATCATCATCGCTAGGTAGTTCCGTCCACTGTTTGGTGAAATCTGTATCAGTCTACTCTCCGCCCGATCCCAGCCCTAGAGGCACCAGGCGGGTTTGGCGATACAGGTCAGCATATTGGGATGGCAAGCGATCTTTCTTCGCATGTTATCCTCGGCAGCCTACTTGCATTTCTTCGGGAGATCCATCGTCGTGCGTAGATGCTGTGACAGATGTGTTGCGGCGGAGGATGGAGTACTATATTCCATTCTCCGACGTAACCATGTCTGGCCGAGCTCGCCCTTGGTGCGGAGTGTGACCGCGCTAACGCGCTCAAGCACGCAGCATATCAGGCATGGGCCGACGCTCGTATGCACAAGACGAATGACGTAAGCCAGAAGAAGAGAGCCTTCAACAGAGCCGCCAAGTCTTGCAAGAAGGTGATGCGGAGGTCTCGGTTCGACCACATTAGCCGCATCGGGAACAAACTAGCTTCATACCCTGCGAGTAGTAAGGCGTTTTGCTCCCTGGCTAAGTCGGTTGAATCGAACTTCTGCCGCCCCTCACTACCGCCACTGCTGAAACCTGACGGGTCGCTGGCACATACCGCTGAGGAGAAAGCAAATTTGTTTGCCTCACTCTTCGCGGAATCTTCGCGTCTAGACCCAGGTAACGCGCGGCCCCCTGCTCATCCTGATGGTTGCGATACGAGTATGTCAGATTTTCGCATTCATCAGAAGGACGTCCGTAGGGTGCTGCGTAACCTTGACGTGAACAAGGCTAGCGGTCCAGACGGGATACCAGCAATTGTTCTGAGAACGTTTGCGCCTGAACCGTCTCCGATCCTGACACGCCTATTTAGGCTTTCATTTGAGGCTGGAAAAGTGCCGATGGCATGGAAGCAAGCTAGTGTCCAGCCCGTGCCCAAGAAAGGGAGTCGTGCTGACCCAGCTAACTACCGACCAATCTCAGTAACGTCCATTCTCTGTAAGACTTTGGAACGTGTACTAAACACAACTCCTGGCATACCTAGAAGCTAATGATATCCTAAGTGACCGTCAATACGGCTTTCGCCGAAATCGGTCAACTGGAGATCTTCTAGCGTATGCCATCCACATCTGGAGTGAGGCCATCGAGAAGCACGGGGAAGCGCTTGCCGTCTCCCTCGATATCTCGAAGGCTTTCAATAGGGTTTGGCACGAAGGCCTTATAGAGTAAGATCCAGCCGTCACGTATTTTCTCACGAAGGAAATGTGGACGATTGAGTACTGTTAGTATGTACTAAGAACGTATGCCTATCTGCTAGCTTGCTTATAGATATTGCCTAAAATATACGTAAAAGTCAGCTTGGAGAATTACTGTTTTTATGTAGCTTGATTACCTGATACCTGAAAATTGGCCGTCTAAGCAAGCTAGCAGAGAGGCATACGTTCATAGTACATACTAATAGTACTCAATCGTCCACATTTCCTTCGTGAGAAAATACGTGACGTCTGGCGGCCCTGGGATCTTGACTATTATTAGTAAGCTTCCTTCTTTCGGTTTACCCGCTGGATTGTGTGCTTGGATCGCAGACTTCCTGAGTAACCGGTCCATCCGAGTGGTTATCAAATGGCTATTAATGCCGGGGTCCCTCAGGGGTCATTACTCTCGGCAACATTATTCTTGCTGCACATAAACGATCTGCTTAGCCCGGTACCTTTGGATATGCAGACGACAGCACTGTTGCTGAGAGTTACATATCCAGCGCGCGAGCTAGTGGGTCACAGATCCAGTCTCTTCGACAAGCTATGGTTGAGCGCTTGAACTTGTCCTTGGAGGCAGTCTCCGAATGGGGCGATGCCAATTTGGTCAGGTTCAATGCTGCAAAAACCCAGGCGTGTCTTTTTTCCGCTAAAAGGAGCCAATTCAGCCCCGCTCCAACTTTCCGGGGTATAACCGTGCCGATAACCGACCATCTTGACCTTCTTGGTGTTACGCTGACATCAACACTCAACTTTGGGCCATACATCGAAGCAAAGGCTCAACTGGCTGCAAAAAAGCTGGGAATCCTCGCAAAGGTCAGACAGTACTTCACGGCGGAATGGCTGCTCAAACTTTATCAAAGGCAAGTTCGATCGTGTATGGAGTATTGCTCTCATCTTTGGGATCTGCCCGATACCAGCTTGATGCACTTGAGGCGAGCCTGAAGGATAATTGGCGATGATACACTCGTCGAGTCGAGGCTTCAAAGTCTTGAGCATCGACGCAGAGTTGCTAGCCTGTCGGTTTTCTACCGGTTGCATTTCGGAGAGTGTGCGTCGGAATTGCATAACCTAATTCCGCCTAGCCCGTTCCATCATCGGACTACCAGACGTACGGCTATGCGCCACTGTTATATGGTGGATATCCCACCTACACGCATAACGTTTTGGGAACACATTCATTGTGCGTGTGGCTAGTGAGTGAAATTCCTTGCCGGAGTCTGTGTTTCCTGATAGCTACAACCCGGGAATCTTTAAGTAGAGAGCGAATAGGTTTCTTCAAGGTAAGCGCGTTCCATCGTAGACCGCATCGTCGCTTTCCATCAGGTGAGATAGCGGTCAAGCGCGAACCAATCAACAATAAAAAAAAAGATCACCAATCAGCCTCTTCGCACGCCTTTCCACCGAGTCCAAAGCTGCCAGGTGGCACTTTGCAGCACCAGCCCATATGTGGCTGCAGTAATCCACACACGATCGGACCTGTGCTTTGTATAACATTAAAAGCTGTCCCGGTGTGAAGTACCGGACTTTTGCAAGAACGCCTAGTTTCCTATCAGCTACTTTGGCTTTGGACTCAATGAACCGGCCAAAATTGAGGTCGGAGGAAATTTCAACACCCAAGAGCTGAAGGCGGGGTCGGTACAATCCAATGATACATTCTGAAAAGTTTGGGCTCCTTTTGGCGGTGAACAGACACGCCTGTGTTTTGGCGGCGTTGAATCCCACCAAATTGGTTTCGCCCCACTTGGACGAACGCTCTACCATAGCCTCTCGTTCGGACTGGATTTGCTCCTTACTAAGTTACTAGCCCGAGCACCTGGCAGGTCTACAACTGTGCTATCATCTGCATACCCATAGATACCGCGCATCAGCAGATCATTATTATGCAGTAGGAAAAGAGTTGCAGAGAAAACTGACCCTTGAGGAACTCCGGCATTAGTCGTCATGTGCTCTGGTGAGCATCCATCGACAACAACTCGAAGAGACCTTTCTCTCAGGAAGTCTTTTAGGTTCTCTTATTATGATTCATGAAATACAGCGTCGGTGATAGACAGACAAACGAACAGCGAGGGATTCTGTTGGATTACCCTTTGGGTAAGTACATAGCTTCAAGTGTTGGATTTAAAAGAGATTGACACTAATGTCTTAGTGCTTGAAAAATTTGACTCTTCAGTCCTCTTTGAATGTTATTTTTAGCTTCTCTTTGAACGCTAATTTTAACTTCTCTTTGAACGCTAATTTTAATTTTGAACGCTAATTTTAGCTTCTCTTTAAACGCTAATTTTAACTTTGAATGCTAGTTTTAGCTTCTCTTTAAACACTAATTTTAGCTACTCTTTGAACGCAAATTTTAACTTTGAATGCTAATTTTAGCTACTCTTTGAACGCAAATTTTAACTTTGAATGCTAGTTTTAGCTTCTCTTGAACGTTAATTTTAACTTTGAATGCTAGTTTTAGCTTCTCTTTGAACGCTTGTTTTAGCTTCTCTTTGAACGCTAATTTTAACTTTGAATGCTAGTTTTAGCTTCTCTTTAAACACTAATTTTAGCTACTCTTTGAACGCAAATTTTAACTTTGAATGCTAGTTTTAGCTTCTCTTTGAACGCTAATTTTAACTTTGAATGCTAGTTTTAGCTTCTCTTTAAACACTAATTTTAGCTACTCTTTGAACGCAAATTTTAACTTTGAATGCTAGTTTTAGCTTCTCTTGAACGTTAATTTTAACTTTGAATGCTAGTTTTAGCTTCTCTTTGAACGCTTGTTTTAGCTTCTCTTTGAACGCAAATTTTAACTTTGAATGCTAGTTTTAGCTTCTCTTTGAACGCTAATTTTAACTTCTATTTGAACGCTAATTTTAACTTTATGCTTATTTAAACTTCTCTTGGAACACAAACAACTTCTCTTGGACGGCTTATTTTTGAACACTTATTTCATATTAGCTTTGAGCGCTTATTATTACATACTTGGTTCTCTTTGAGCACTTATTATTACATACTTGCTTCTCTTTGAGCGCTTATTATGACACGCTTCTTTTTTAACGACAATCTACAGCTCGAGGGTTTAATATGACATGTTTCTCATTATTGCTTATCTTTTAGGGCTTACTTTGACACGCTTTGAGTGCTTTTTATGATTATTTCAACTGCTTTTTCAGCGTTTATATCTAATAAAATGCTTCCCTTTGATAGCTTATTTTAATTAGTTCTCCGAGTGCTTGTTTATTCTATCGCCTCTTTGAACGCTAATTCTAACTTCTTTTCGAAAATTAAAAAAAAACTTTTCGTCGATCGAGTATTCTTACTTCACTTTAATAGCTTATTCCTACTTCATTTTGATCGCTTGATTTCAACATTACAGAGCGTTTTTTTTAAATAACTTTATTTTTATCTAATGATGTAAACCAGTGCTTGACTACGATCCCACCTAATGGTAAGCAGTCATGCAATCGATGATGGTGAATCGCACCTGTTTATTAAGAGACTATTCATTCTGGCCTTGAAGACACCTAAATTATGGACGGTAAGACAACTGTTGGCCTTCGATGTACATGGTATATCTCTTCCACTTCGTTGGCAGCATTGCCACGGTTTTTAATTAAACGTAAAATGAAGCTTTTGTTTTCTAAAGGGGTAGGCAGAAAGATGGTCGGTCGGAGGTGGGGTTATGTAATAAAATCTTTTTGGCTCGGGGGTGTTTGCGACAGATTGATTGAAGAAGGCAGCACACCGAGAAGAGTGGAAGGCTATGGGTTAGCTGCTGGATGGTTCGAAAAAGTCACCAGGGTCCTGCTGGCTTAGACAAATTGGTTTTCGGTTAGCTTTCCCGCAAAATGCTAAATACTAAATGTATGGCAGTGATATTACCCGTCACACCACTTGTCACGTGACTTTTGTATTTAGCGTTTGGCGGGAATGCTAACACAAAGCCCTACCAGAAAAACCACCACGCACCATCACCTTAAAACCTACAACAGTGCTGTCTTTTTTAACCTAAAGGTTGACTGGTAGAGAATGCCTTGTTGCATTAAGTCACCCTATGTACCACTACTGTACATGAAGTTTAAATAAATAAATAAATAATAAAAGCAATTTATTTACTGGAACGCAAAAGACGACTGAAAGAACACGCCGTTACCTGTATGGTAAAGTTGCGAATGCGTGTAATTACAAATTTTACAGGAGGGCAAAAACAATCCGTTCTTTTTTTTAAAACGAAGGCAGTTTAATAAAGCGGCCCTTTTAAACCTTATTCTTATTTTTTAAATGGGCCGCTTTATTAACCAGTTTGTTTTTTTTTTATAAGAAAAGTGAGTTTGTTTTGCTCTCCTGTAAAAATTCGCAACTTACCAAACTGGTGACGACGTGTGGGCTTCAGTCGATAAAAGTTTTGACACTCCCTCGTGCTCCACCTAGAGAGAAATAAGTTATTAACTTTGCTCAGCTGTGAGACCATACAGACCGGCTAAAAATACGATCACCGTTTGCTTACCTACTAGGTTCAATCAGAGTTGCAGCGAGTCATCTGGATTTTCAGAATCTGTTACACCAATGAAACTTATTAGTGACACATTGATAGTGTAACTCATATCCTGCCTTTAGATTAAAAGTGAGATGTTTTTCCCCGGGTTAGTTGATTATGATTTAGCTTATCTCGTGGCAAATTTAAAATAACTACCTACTACTAATGCGACATCTCTCAACTTCTGCCCTTTTTGGAGGTAGGAAGTCACCGAATATTCCTTTCCCTGTGTGCGGAGATACAGGGAGTGTCAGATTTTTTCTGACTAAAACCCAACAGTGTTCCTTCAGTTACCTTCTGTATTCTAAGGGCAACGGTAACTCTAAAAAGTCCCGCAGCCTTAGCAGTCATCGGCCTTAGTGGACTCCCATCAAATAATGTTGACATCTTTTTTAAGGCGCGCTTGAAACAAAACGCGTCGTCGACACAGGCTTGGTCCTAGGATGGCGAGCTACCCATTGCTCGCCGTCTACAAACCTGCGCCTATGGTGGCCGGGAATCGCTCTGCGATGCCTCCTACGGGGCGTTCGCGCACCTATTGTGTTTCTATTGTGTCTGTAATTTCCACGATTGAAAGGTTAAATCGCTGAATCTGGTCTGGCGTGGCTGATGAATTTTGGCATAGACAGAAATAAATTCTCCCAGAATGGAAGAAGTTTTTTAAAGGTGTGAAAACGTACCTAACTAATAAGAGTTACATATTTTTGCATTTACAATATTACTAGCTTCTGCCAACGGCTTACCCGGGCTCGCTAGTAGTAGGTCCATCTCGGTTTAAGATGTTTTTATCCGTGAAAGAGTAACAGGATGTCCTGTGGTCAAATCCGAAGATAAAAAGTAGTTTCCGAGGTTACAAATAGGCTAAATGAAAAAAAGTTTACAGCTAAATGTAAAACCTGTTACTTTTCGCATAAATTATTATTATACGCTCATTTTGTGGTAAAAAGATTAACAAGGCAGAATATATCAACTGAACAGACTCCCTTGGTGCGCCGGATGCACTTAAGTATCGCTGGTCGCGGAAGATAATGTCACGGATAAATCCTCTTGACAATATTAGTCAAGTAACAATTGCCATAGACTGTCTGCAGACACTAAAGGGTCAAGAGATCTATCGGAATTTCGGAAAAGGAAAAAACAATTACATTACTAGAGCGAAGTTCTAATATTTCGCGCAGAGGGTACCTACTCTTCAAATTGTTTTTTCTTTGACCCGTGAATGATACATAAAGGGGTAACTAGACGGTTGCAAACCAACGTCCCAACAGGGGTGACCATCATCAGCTTTTTCAGTGTTCCCACTGCTGGGACTCAGGCCTCCTCTCTAGGAGAGAGAATGGGCCGTAATCTACCACGCGGGCCCAGTGCGGGTTGGTGAATGTCACATGTCTTCGAATTTTTGGTTCTAGGACATGCCGGTTTCCTCACGATGTTTTCCATTACCGTTTTGGTTGCAGTGGTGATGAAATAAATTACACAAAGTAATGCGCTTGACAGGCTTTGAACCCACGACCTACAACTCGTAAGTCGGAGCCATTATCACTCGGCCACCACTGCTCTTTGGAAGGGTGAACTTGCTGGTTTCAATCCGTGTAGACAGCAATTGTAATCCATGACCTTCAACACTCTTGGTTGGGAGGCGCGTTTTCCCAACCGTCGAAAGTGTTGGCGCGTGGTTTATGTAGCCACAACACAAACCAAACACATAAACCAAGGTGACCTTGGTTGGAACGCCAATTAGCAACCGTCTGGTCACCCCTTACACCAGAAGCCCTACCTACTGAGCTTTTAACGCGATCCTTTCGACGACCTAAACTAAACTGATATACCTGAATGTAGAAAGAGTGTATGCTCCACCCCCTTTCTCTTTCGCACGGCTGACATTTCATCTATTTCACAATTGTTTTATCTTCACCATGAAGTTATCACAATTGTTTCCTAAATCCTTCTTTGATTTCGTATAAATATTTAATAACTTTAAAAAAGAACACTCAATCCACACTGTGTTACTCAGGAATAAAGTAGCTCTCGATCGGTGAAAAAATAATTTACCTGTACTTTCAGAGATTACCTCCTACAAACAAAGAAAAAACATAAAAACAAACTTTACCACTTTATAATATTAGTGTATAGTATAGGTACAAGTGTAAGAAAGACAATGGCAGAGAGATCGCCGGCGTTCTTTTGGGGTTTAATGAATTAAGGTATCTACAACACTAAGGATTTTATCATAGATATACCAGAAAAAAAAATCTGTGGACCAAGATGTTAATTTTAAGCAAGCGTGCTCTATCTGCATCGTCAGCTACATTGCTCACCAGATTAGTCATGCATGTTAAAAACAATATTATGTATATATTATGTGCCCCTGCCCAAGGTCCTGAAAACATACCATTCGTATTCTTTAGCACTTATTATGAGATTTTTTTTTCAAATTTCACTGTGTAGCTTATCAAATAGGTACTGGCTTTCTCCTTGAGTATAACATATTTATATTTCTAGAACTCTGAACGCTCATAGGCAATGATAACATCAGTCCCTCGCTCCTCCATTTATTGTAACTTACGAGGGAGCCCGATGCTTGGCACAGGACGTTTCCTGGCTGTTATGATGATGACAATATCATAAATGCCTACGACTTAGTACTGTAGACTTGATTCATCTATAATGCAGCAGGATCGTATATTGAACTAACTGGTGGGAGAAACCCCTAGGATATTGCGATTTCGTAACATTTTCATCATATTAGAGTGATATGATGAAAATGTTACGAAGTCGCAGTATAAAGGCGAATCTGAATGTGTTTGAAGGTAGGTATGTTTGTTACTGCTTCACGCTCAAACGACTGAATTTTGATAAAACGTTACAATAATATATAACTTTTACATCATCTATACATCTTCTATACCTACATATAAATAAAATTGGAGTGTCTGTAATAACTGCTTTTTACTACATGTATATGAATATATACACCGATTTTGACGGGACTTTTTTTGCCAGGTAGCTGATATAATAAGGAGTAACATAGGTATATTTTACTCTAGAAAAAATAAGTTCAAAATCCTGTAGTCCACGCGAACGAAGTCGCGGGCATAGCTAGTAATAATAACATTTATATAGACTATTATAATTTTTATGAAATGGGGAAGTACCTACTGATTCCTAGCGGGGCGAAACCGGTGGCTGAAGCTTATTTAATGCTATTCTATTCTATTCTATTTATAACATTCATTAATTATATTAACAACAGTCTATTTTAAGAGGGCAAAACTTCAAAGTTGTGACGGGTAACGGTGAATCCACGGAGTTTCGCGAAAAAATACCAGAAAAAAACACTTGTATTCTCGTGAAAACAGCAACATAAGGACGTAAAAACAAAGGTTTTTTTCTCATTTATTTCAAGTATCTATAGTTAATCACGAGGGGCCGACGACTACTGGATAAGCAAAAATATGTCGCGACTTTTTTTCTGCTCTGGTGTCTCCAAGAAAAAATAGTAGTAGTCTGCCAAAACTTAACCGATTTTAAAATATGGCTTCGTTTAACACTAAAATAAGTCTGTTCCTTCCGAAGCATGCCGTGGCTATTTCCTTCCTTTGGCTAAATGGATAGTATTTGGCATTATTCCAGAAAAAAAATGGCGTTAAAAGAATGGCAGGAATTTCATGGTGATTTCATTCCATCGTAAAACGTAGTACGTTTTTGTGACGCATCTAGCAGCCACGTGGATTGCTTATCACAAATTCCGATAATCTTTTAGAAAATTAGGAATTGCCTTTGTATTGTGCATTCTTCGATCTATTGTTTAGTGAGTCATGATCTGGAACGTCATAGTCTCCAAATGTATTATTGAAACTTCACGGTGGAGCTGGAACAATACCGTTTTACTTTATCGGTTGTGAAGCAGGGAAAGGGTCGCTACCCTTTCCGTGCTTTTCGTGCGTGTTTTTCCGTCTTTCCGTGCGTCCGTCCGTCCGTCCGTCCGTCCGTATGTGACAGCCACTTTTTTCCGAAACTATAAGAGCTATACTGTTAGTAAGATGTATTCTGTGAACCGCACGTACACAAAAATAGAAAAAAAGCAATAAATTTTGGGGGTTCCCATACTTAGAACTGAAACTCAAAAATTTTTTTTTTTCATCAAACCCATACGTGTGGGGTATCTATGGATAGGTCTTCAAAAATGATATTGAGGTTTCTAACATCATTTTTTTCTAAATTGAATAGTTTACGCGAGAGACGCTTCCAAAGTGCTAAAATGTGCCCCCCTCCTGTAACTTCTAAAATAAGAGAATGATAAAACTAAAAAAATATATAATGTACATTACCATGTAAACTACCAACGAAAATTGGTTTGAACTAGATCTAGTTACTAGTTTTTTTTTAATACGTCATAAATCTAAAAAAATACTTACACTATTATTAAAACATCGATCAAAGTTACAACGAACTACAAGAACTTTTATATTATGTTACTTGCTGCTACGGAACCCTCCATAGGCGAGTCCGACTCGCACTTGGCCAGTTTTTTCTATAATAGTTTTGTCTGTTCGTTCTCTTCACAGACTTCCGAAATTAAAGTTATTTTGTACTTTTCAGTGTTTTTTAAACATTGAAGTCAGTTGTATTTTTTTTTGTAAAAAGTTTTTTATTTTAACACTTTTTAGTTACGGTACCACCACTAAAAAGTACCTCTCAGCCAAACTTAAATACCTTATAGCCAGAGAGCATCTCATAACGATTCTAATAATCCTAAACACGGTTAGATTACATTAATTTACCTTTTGGCTTCATCATCAGATCAGTCCGATACATCCCTTTCCCCTCTTCCTTCAGCCAGTCATCGACTAAACGTATAAACAAAGCAATTTTACTTGTTACGATAGTTCTGCTGTCATCCTATGAGGAGTTCTGTGCCATATCTTCGAAGTTCATGATCAGATCATAACAATATTTCAATGGGACCAACTTGGAAGCATAAACTTTCAATAAAAAAAAAGAATTTTCAAAATCGGTCCACAATTTACTGAGATATCGGTGAACATACATAAAAAAAAAACATACATCATTCAGCCGAACATAGAACCTCCTCCTTTTCGAAGTCGGTTAAAAACTATATTATTATTATGCATGTAATAAACACATAATAAACACCCAATGTTACTCAGAAATCGCTGTCTTCTGAGTTGTAGTGGCTCAGTGGTAACGGCTCCGACTTACGAGTGGTAGGTTGCAGGCTCAAACCCAGCTAGACGTACTACTGTATGTAATTTACTTCATCAACAATAGTGGTGATGAAAAACTACGAGAAGAAACATAACATATTTGACGTATGAAATCATCAAATAACTTCTTCCACTCTGGCTGGAGCGCGAGGGATTATCAGATTTTTACTAACTTTCCTTGTGTTCCTTTAATTGCCTTTTGCGTTCCAGAGCCACGGTAACCCTTTTGAACATTTTTCTGACATCTCTTTGAGACGCGTGTGAAATACGCGTTGGTTTCGATTCAGGCTTGGTTCTTACCGGACGGCCGGACGGCGAGTTATCCATTACTCGCCGTCCGCAAACCCGCGCCTTCGGTGGTCGGGAATCGCTGTCGACTCCCGTCCCGACGCCCGGGACTTCAACTGCGACGGCTATTCCAAACTCGGCATTGTTTTAAATTACGTACGTAATATTGTGCGGAGAAAATTTATTTACATATAAATGCAATTAGACCATAATATCACGGCCATATCTCCCTGAGGGGTAGGCTGAGAAGTGTATAATGCGCCACCCTCACATGCCAGTCATGTAAGTCCAATACAATAGCGCGGCGGCGACCCTATTGTCATAAACGAGACACAAATCTAGACATACTGATTGTTACTGAGAATGTTCTAATGGAAAAACCCAACACTGCTCGACCCGAGGGTCGGGGAACGGGGGGTCCAACCCTCGGGCGGCTTAGGGACAATATAATATACAACACTCAAGTATTTTTATCTAAAGAATCTATGTACGAAATTTCATAACTGTATTATGATAAATCACAAAGTTATAACTTGTTATGTTACCTGTCTGTCCACACAAATACATGATCGTCGAACCATCCGGGAAACTGAGGGGTTGTTTTGCATTCGCACCTAGTTGTGCGCTGGCACCTAATGCCCGTTATGACCTGCTGTGACCTGTGTTGTACTTAGTGTCGGTGGTGCCCAACTTGCGACCTTTCTTAAATATTTTTGGGAAAAAATATAACATGGTGAAAAAAATATTGGAATCGAATCAGTTACTGATTCTGAACAAACTATATTCAGGTTTCGCATATACTTACTAAAAATAATGTTGTAATTAGGGTTCCAGGTTTGTACGAAAGAGTTACCGTGGCCCTGAAACTTAAAGTGCAGCTGAAGGGACACAGGGGGGTTTTAGTCAATAAAAGTCTGACACTCCCTCTCGTTCGACTTAGAACTGGAAGATTCATTTGATGATTTCCAACCGAGAAAAATAAGTGACCATATAAACCAAACAAGATAGTTATAGGTAGAAAGACAGATCGATAAAACATATGTACTAATTTTTATTATTACTACTAGCTTTTGCCCGCGCGGCTTCGCTCCCGCTCTTCCCTACTCCATCCTACTATACCCTACTCTACCCTACTATACCCTATTCTACCCTACTATACCCTACTCTACTCTACCCTATCTTACTCTACCCTACTCTACACTACTCTACTCTACATTACTCTACCCTACTCTACCTTACCCTATCTTACTCTACCCTAATCTACACTACTCTACACTATTCTTCACTACACTACTCTACCCTACTATATCCTACTCTACCCTACCAAACTTCACATAAATCATCTACTAAATAGTCCGAACAAAGCCTAAACATTTGGTTTAGATAGGTGAGCCCGTTCTTGAGTTATAATCTTACAACGAAAAGTGGCATTGATTTATATACATAGATCAGCCAGTATCGCCCCACTGCTGGGCAAAGGCCTCTCTCCATTCCTTACTACAATCACGATTTTTCTCGCCTCTTCTTTCCATTTTTAGGGTTCCGTAGTCAACTAGGAGTGTAGTTTCGCCATGTCTGTCTGTCCGTCCTCGCTTAATCTCTGTGACCGTTAGCACTAGAAAGCTGAAATTTGGTACCAATATGTATATCAATCACGCCGACAAAGTGGTTTCTTTGGAAGACATCCAGACATTGTCATACCATCTCCTTCGTTCCCAAATCGCTTTACTACGACACCAATTCTATTTTACGGGACCACAGCTCGTCGTATCCTCCCCATTCTGACTTATGGAGTAGTCCTAACATCCGAAATCCCAAACTCAAGGTTTTCCAACGGGATGGAGCTCAGCATACCTACTGAGTAAATGCAGATCACGTTCTAAACACTACTATGCGCTCCAAAACGTAAATCATTGATGTGGCTCAAAAGGCATCCCAACTTAAATGGAACTGGGCAGAACATGTCTGCCGCTGTCCGCATGACTAATGTCAAAATTTCTGTTAAGGCTTATAGTCCCTTGAACATCTGGCCGGAATTAAATGGACACGACACTCGTACCCGCCTAGGCGGCAGTACGAGTATCTGTGCATTTAATTCCAGCCAGCTGCGTCCGGATCCAGATTTCTTTGCGAAATATTGATTGATACATGTGCTATGTTCACTTTGATGAATATTTAACCACCAATTGTTATGTGTTAAAATGTTTTTAAATATCCAAGCTGTTTCAAAGGAGAAGGAAAAAGTTGCGAAATTGCAAATTTTTTTTTTAACAAAAGTACATTTTTATCGCACGAAAAAATCAATAGTAGATACCTAATGTTTTCAAACCTAACCTGACCGTTACCGAGAAGCTGGCTTCAGAAAGTCAGTTTTATGGCACTGCTCGGGCGCTTGGGCCTTAAAACATATTTGGCACAAGGGTAGACCGTGACCTGGATAAGGACAAAGGTTACTTTTTTATCCCGGAGCTACCCTTGGGGACTATTTCCGACTTTCACACGTGGGAGAAGCTATATTTATTGTCAAATGATTTTATAAAAAATGTAGAGGAGGTTCTGAAATCGTCTGATTTTTTTTTTGTGACTATTGCAGCAATACCTTTGTTATATTCTTATTTTGTATGGAAGACTTTTGCCACAGGTGGTCCCATTTGATTTGGTGAAGGTCTAATGAAGAACTTCAGAGATGGATGGAACACTTCTTCACAAATCTTGCATCCGGGATTGCTGCAATCGCATGTCTGTTTATTGTTTAACACCATTTCATAACATAATATCAGGCCCGTACACTCTGAAAGGGTGCCGCTGCCGCACATGTGTAATGTTCACACTTTATACATGATGTCCTCATTTCATCAAAACAAAATGTACCCCAACAAAAAAAACGAAATTACTTTAGGTTAAGGAGGATTTTATACGGGATTGCTTCGAGTGAAGTTCAGCGTTGGTTTTAATTATACCCAAATTGAACCTATTATATCATATAGGTTATATCATGTAAAATTGGTGTAGATTTGTCTCTCAAGGGTTTGCGCAACTGGACAATAATATTATTATGTGTAATAATTGAAATAGACGCGATCTCGGTAAAATCGTCCTGAGAATCTATACATCTATACATATAAATAAAATTGGAGTGTCTGTTTGTAACATTGAAATACCCGCTTTTTACTACATGCATATGAATATATATACGGTACATAGGTACACCAAAATATTTTTTTTTACAATTTTTGTCTGTGTATCTGTCTGTTTGTTCCGGCTAATCTCTGAAATGGCTGGACCGATTTTGACGGGACTTTTTTTTAGCAGGTAGCTGATGTAATAAGGAGTAACTTAGGCTACTTTTATTTTATTTTAGAAACAATAAATTCAAATTCCTGTAGTCCACGCGAACGCAGTCGCGGGCATAGCTGGTTTTATTATAGTGTTGACTACCTCAGTGAAGTTTGCCGAGAAGGTTGATTTTGCTGCCAAATACGACAAAAATAATATAAATAAAAAAATGGTAAACAAAATGAACTATTCATTCCGAAGACATGGTCTAAAGGACTTATTTAGTATCCAAGCCAAAAACATTAACAAAAAAAAAAATAAGTTGGGAAGACGATGTAAATAAAAAACTTTTTACAAAAACAAAAAAAAAATCGACTTCAGTGTTAAAAAAACACTGAAAAGTACAAAATATCTTTAATTTCGAAAGTCGGTGTTTAATAACGAAGAGACATAACTAATATCGACGGTTGAAAGGCAAAATGGTGCAAGCGACATTGAGTAAACTTTACAAAAAAGTGATTTAAAGTGAAAATATTGAGTTCACTTTTGTAAAGTTTACTTTATGTCGCTTAGATCATTTTGCCTTTCAACCATCGATATGTTTTTTATTTTGCACTTTTTAGTTACGAGTGCCTGTACGAGTAGAGGAGTATGTTACCACCACTAAAAAGTACTCCTAAGTCAAACTTAAATATCTTATTGCCAGAGTGCATCTCATAACGATTCTAATAATCCCAAACACGGTTAGATCGTATTAATTTACCTTCCGCCTTCATAATCAGATCAGTTCGATACATCCCCCTTTTCTTTCACTCAGTCATCGACTACACGTGTAAACAAAGCAATTTTACTTGTTACGACAGTTCTGCTGTAATCCTATGAGGAGTTCTGTTCCATATCTTCGAAGTTCATGATCAGATCATAACAATATTCCTATGGGACCAACGTGGAAGCACAACCTTTCAATCAAAAGAATAATTTTAAAAATCGGTATTAATTAAAATAAAATTAATAATTTCTAATCAAATAAGTTTTGTTAACACCAAGCCAGAAGTACTAGCTTGCTAGCTTACTGGCTTGAAAAGCTCGCCTCGTGTAACCCGGGCATAAGGGTAATGGGAGTGTTGCTTTCAAGACAGTTACAAGTTATCCTGGTCAAAGTAAATCAAGTTGGTCCAATCAAGTAAGTGCCTGCGTCAATCTGTAGGACGCACTCTAAGACGTATTGTAGCAGTAACTGACTTAACTTCGTAAGTAGTGTTCTATGCTTGCCTATTCGTCCCAATCTAATTAATGCAAAATTTTTCAAGGCCTTTTTTTTTTTTTTTTTCGATGGGAAAAATCATCTTATGACAACCCACGCTCTTGGGCGGAGCGGGAGATAGTGTCAGACTCTTACTGACTAAAAAACCTATCCCGTTCCTTCAAGCCTTCATACCGGGGCTCGAGCGCCCTTTCGGATTACCCTGGCCCCAGGCTTCGACCCGGCTGGGCCCCTGCTGTTGCTGACAACTCCTTGAGGCGCGCGGGAACAGCCGGACGGCCGGACAGCGAGCTACTCATTGCTCACTGTCCGCAAGCCCGCGCCTACGGTGGCTGGAAATCGGAGTCGGAATCCCGGCGGCGGCTAAAGCGCCGTTGCCTGATGCGGTCGGCCTCCTCCTTAGCGAGCATTACTGCTTCGCAGAAGTCGGCGTCCGCCTGCCACTCCTCCTCGCTCCGGACCATTGCCTCGACCAAGGCCCGGCGCGAGAGGTCTCCGCCGCCGATCACCCCCACGAGGGCACGGCGATGCTCCGCCCAAGCAGGGCACACCGCGATTGTGTGCTCCACCGTGTCCTCCGGGCGTTCCGCACAGTGGCGACACCCGGGCGTCACTTCCGCTTTGATTCGGAACAGGAACCTCCCGAACTTGCCATTTCCGGTGAGGACCTGTGTCATGCGGAAGGTAAGGACGCCGTGAGGTCTTTCCAGCCACGCCTCAAAGAGGGGACTTATCGCCATAATTGTAGCGTGCCCATGACGGGGTTGCGATAGTCGCTGACGCCATTCCACCATGAGATCCTGCCGGAGCTCTGTCCGCCATGCCGTGACCTGTCGCGGCAGAGGACTTTCACCCCGGCGTTGCATCTCCACGCGCATGTCGTGCATGTGTGCAAGGACTGTTGCCTCCAGATCCCACGGTGGTAGGCCAGCCAGAAGGCTCGCCGCTTCGCGGGAAATCGTGCGGTATCCCCGCACCATCCGAATTGCCATGACCCTCTGGCAGGCGTTCAGAATGGCCGCCGGTCGCTTTACGTCCTTACGTCCTTTGTGATGATAGTTTTTTTTTTATTTATAATCTCACGTTTGACCTTACCTGATGGTAAGCGATGATGTGGTCGACGATGGAACGCGCTGGCCTAGAAGTAATCTATTCATTCTTGACTTAAAGATCACACCTATCTATTTGAGAATTTCGTATGTTTTTATTTTGACAGCCACATTTTTCAAGTTCTAGCGCTAATGCTGAGGCTAAAGGGTGAGTCTTGGGTTCGATTCCGTTGATAAAAAGGTAGACCAGAGTCTAGATAATAATATCCTCGGTCAACGTCATTCGGCGCGCTCCCTACTTGACTTCTGCCAAACCCTTTGGGATACAGGCGTGATTGTGTTTAAATAAACGGAGTTGTAATTACTAAGTGTTAAAAGGGAATCATGATATAAATCCATAAGACTTTTTCAATAAGTTTGCTAGTTTCATATTGTGTGCCTAATCTAATACACCTAATTATTAACCCTTCTCTCTAATCTCCCTACATGCCATCGAAACAATAAAAAAAAAAACAAGAAAGTAAACAAAGAACTTATATTTAACTTAAAACATGCTGAAAACTAAAAGTTCTGTTTAGAACTTCGTGTTTTCGCTGAAGTGTCGATGTTGGTTCGATGGCCGGGTCGTGCTTGAGTTGAAAAATAAATCTTCCAGACTGAAAAATAGATACTTTAAGGTGATTTCTTCTTTTTGAATGAGAATCGGTCGTTTTTTCAACCCTGACTGATGAGTCACAACTTCTTCGAATTTGGGGTGTCCTATTCGAAGAAGTCTAGCTGTCCCCCAATGTAATAAAAACTTATTGACTATCAAAAAGCTTTAAATAGTAAATAATGGTAACAATGATAATAATGTAGGTACTAAATAATATAACAGTTTACTTGTTTTCACAAATGATATTCCACATTGTAATATAATATCATAATTACAATGTTTACGCTTTCGCCGAAGGTCGCGGTGATAAAATTAACAACCTCATTTTTATCACATAAACAATACGTTAATAACATTTTCAATAAAACAAAGGCGAAGCAGTCCACATGCATATCGTACCCACTGTACTAAGTATATCAACCGATATATGACTTGAATAAACAATGAAAATATTTGCTTATAATGGACGCTTTATCAACGTTAATCAACAGGTTGCCTTAGACTCGTGTATGGCGTCTAATGAGGGTAGCTTTACTAGGACCATCTTGGTAATGCTAGCTTCGTCGACGTCTGTTCCTGCCTGGCCTCGAATGCACGATACACATTGTTCGGCCGCGGCCGCTCAATAGCTCCGACATATATGCAACTTTACTCGCAATAAATTACAATATCGATCCCATTGCCAAGTCACGTTCAGGGTGTGTACCTACAGTTTTGGGAGGTGTTGACTTCGAGGCTACGGCGCGTCTACTTCGTGGACCAGAACATAACTAATACAGCTTTTTATATCGACCTTCCTTGCAATAAAGTTAATCCAGGTTCTGTGTAGTGTAATATCGGACGGGGCTGCGGGGGGGTAAACCGGCCGGCGCGGTGGCCACCTGTCGCCGCGCAGTGGCGTGCGCGAGCCCCCCTCCGTCCGCTCCCCCTCCCGCGTGCCCGCCCGCGCCCCTGCACCCTCGACGCCGCCGCTGCGCGCGCTTCTCCCTTCTCTCGAATCATTCGTTTCGCCGTTCGCGACGCGTAGACTTGCCGGCCGGCCTCCGCTGCACTCGCCCGGGCTCATTCCCATCGCGTCCGCTAGCCGCACCGCTCCGATCGCACCACCTCGCCTAACACCTCACCATCATGACGGAGAGCACAGATACCCCCGCGGCAGCTGCGCCTGAAAAGACCCCCACTGAGAATGGAACTACCGAGACCCCGCCCGAAGAGGCTCCAGAAAAGGCAACTGAAGAAAAAGAAAAGGAGACTCCTCCACCCAAGGAGATGCGCGCTGTCGTCCTCACCGGCTTCGGCGGACTTAAAACTGTCAAGATTCTGAAGAAACCAGAGCCCACTGTCGGAGAAGGCGAGGTCCTCATTCGAGTGAAGGCATGGTGAGTACTCTTTGCATGTTCTTGCTTAAAACCAATTCAAAATATATTGAAAAGTCAAGTTATTAACACTGACAGATCAAAAGACGTTGCGTTTAAATATTTCTTCGATCTGAGATTGATTTTTCTTTGGCAGCCATTTAGTGAAGTAGATACTTACTTGTAATCTACAATCATGTTGGTCTTGAAGAACGTGCAGTTTTTTACGCCCTATTGTTTTTTTTTTTCTGTCGAGTTGGACAATATTTTTTGGGTAAACCTTGGGTAGGGCGATGTTCGTCGTGTAGTGTACCCACTTAGCCGGTGTCTGCGCGGACGGGTCTCGCTCGCTCGTCACTCGTCGCTCGCCGCGTCTCGGATTCTCAGTTGCCTCATTAACATCTGCCTCCGTCGAGATGCACAGCTCATACACCCGACCGATTGAAATTTCTGCACGCACACTGGCACCCACTCCCGATCGTGCGACGCGCCCTAAAGCGGATTTACACTTCGTCGACCGCCTGCCGTCGATGCGACGACCAACTATAATGTGCATGTGCTTGTAGCCTAGCCTCTCTCTTACTTGATGTACAATGTTTACATAGCCGTGTTATTTTATTCGATTTCGCCAGATATTTATTCAATAGGCTATGGAAATTTGTTTTCAATCGGCAACGGAATAACTGCATGCATGTGCGCACCGGAGCGCGTCGCTGCGTGGACGCTGCGTAGCCGACGATTGTAACAAATTAATGTTATTTTGTCATCCGAAGCCCGAGCGAGCCGAGTTCGTGCGAAAGGGAGTTGAGCGCCTACTGACATTGTTCTTTGTTCGTTTTTATCGCTCCACTGCTTCAGATAATGCAACGGACGAGTCGCGTCAACGTGCTACTTGCAACCGCGACACATGAGTTATCTGCCACTTTTCTCGTTAACGTTAACTGCTTCGTTAGAGGCTTAACAAAACACTCACTTAACTGTGAAGTATTTGTTTCGTTACACCACAAACGTTTAGTCATGAATGAGATACTTTTTTATGAGAGGCTACTTCGGGATAAGGTCAGACGTTCAACGGCTTAGGATGTTTGATAAGGTAGCCAGTTTTTTCTGTATTGCTTGCTCCGAATGTTATCAGGAATTTTATCAAGAATTGATAATACAAACTCTTGGATTTTACGGAAAGATTTTGGATGGAATTCGTGCTGTTTAAGAAGCCTTTTAAAGCTGCTTATCTTTTTGTCATTTTTGGTGTTATTATCATAGGACATGTGCAAGAAATTACACTTACAGGCCTATGTCCAACAGTGGATGTCTATCGGCTGAAATGATGATGAGGATGATGATGCTGTGCAAAAAACAAGGTTTGGATTTGAAGTTTGATCATAGGTCACAAGAAATAATAATTGGGTATTGTTACTACTTGTTTGTGCAATAGAATGGTACAGAGGCGTACAAGTTTGGCGAGGGAGGAATGGAGGCGAGGTGTGTACTGTGTAGGTGCAGTGCGAGGTGCGAGGCAGGGCCGGCCAGGGCGCATCCCCGCGCGTGCTAAATATAGCGCGCTTATCGTCGACTTACTATGTAAATGACCGCGACATAGCCGACGCCATCTGCCGCAAAAATATTAACGGACTGGTTGAGTCCCGGACCGGTACCAGTACAAGTTTGCTCTCTAGCTCTGAGCCGCAAAAACGTGTGAGTTCCGCCTACATGGCGAGCGAACAATCCAAGTTAAGCGGTCTACAGTCTGGCGACTCTGGTTCATTCCTTTGTGAGGATTTGCAAAAAAATTGGTCATTAGTAACTGATTACCACATAAATGTGTAGAATCCTGCAAAACGGCCGTGAAGATGCATCCAGAGTCCTCTTACTGTTCTTACCTCTCTAAACATTCTTATGAGTTTAAGAACTTTTATAAAGTTTTTTAATAATGGTAATGAATAAAAAGAAAAAAAAACTATACTTATCTGAAGAAATGCACATACAAATAACAAATACTGAAAACCATTGATGGGACCAAAAGCTTTATTACAGCAAAGTTGTCAGCAAAATGAATGCTCTCTAGAGTCCCGTGCGATTTGATACCAAACTCGTTTCACGGATGACCGAGGTCCAATTTCTACATTCCTTGTTATCGTCATATCTTCGAAAGCGTTTGAGTTCGCTGCAATTACAACGGATTTAATTGTACGAGGAGTTCTATACTACTTTCGTGTAAATACACGAAGGACTGTAACTTCTAAAGAAGGGCTATAAGTTAAACCCATCGTAAATAAAGCTGATAGCAAATCCACAAATGGATATCAAAACTTTGTTTGAAGGTAGACACATCAATTTCATTTATGTCTGATAGTTATCTCAGTGTCCCGAACTTTAAAAAGTTGGACCATTATGAGGAGTAGCTATGTCAGAGTGTGTTGAACCGCAATTAAGGCGTCGTTATTATTACATCAGTAGTTTAAAACTATACCTGTATTAAAGTCACGCAGTCGTCGCTCGCTAGGGCCACCATAAATCAAGTCCGCAGAGACATCCCGTTTAAACACAGTTAAGTAATGATAAATATTTACCAATGCCAATAATGAGCTCTAAATGTTAACAGTGATTTGGTTTACACGGTGTTTTACAATATTTGCTTGTATTGCGGAAATCCCTTGACAAAAGCTTAGTTTATAAATAACAATGGTGTTGTTCCTAAATCCCAGAAGGTGGACAGGTTTACCGTACACAAAAACGTTTGATAAACAGCGGCCTAAAATAAATGATACGTTACAATTTATAAAATGATAAAATCCATCTTATTACGATACGGACGTGAGTGACTCCAGTGCCTATAGGGATTGCTTTCGTGCAGCCGCCTTTTCGGCTAATACGTTTTGTAAGACTTCATAAGGGATCCAATGAATAACGCGTCATTATTTTCAATTAGGTCAAGCCAGCGTCAGAAGAGATGTCTTCCAAGAACAATGGTTGTACTCACGCCTCGGATAAGTGGCTTTCTTTTTATATGGAGAGTGGTTAATTGTATGTGGAGATGATGGGAAATGTGATGGCTGGACTTTTGTTTTTTGTTCCATCCATGTGCTCTGGGCGTCTGGCCTACATCATTTCGAACACGAGTTTATTTTGGGGTCAGGGATATCGTAAATATCAAGGATTCCACTGTGTACTTATCAGTTCAAGATCGTGGTACTTTTTGTATCGAAAGTGCAGTGTTAATTGCTCACATCCTTTCCTTTGTTGGCGTATCAATTTAAAGCCTAAAAATAACATCTGCCCCTCGAGTACAGGGGCCGAGCTCTATGGTATAAAGTGCAGTATTGTGCATTTTAATGGGCTCCGAAGCCGCATAAGATGGGAGAGATGAATTTGTTTATTACCCTCTTCCTTATTGAGAGCGTCTGCGCGAGATAGCTCTCTTCCTATGAGTCACTAGAAAGTTATGTTCTTGAGCTAACTCGATTCAAATAACTTGCTATGGTACCTGACTGGGAGCGAGTGGGTGGATTCGCTTGCGATTCAGTACCATACTGGACACTATGGCTTGTTCGTGTGTATCCTCTGATACCCCCTGCTTACAGACGTCTTGCCTCCTGGTTTAACAACTCTCTTGTATTAAATAAACAGTAAAGGTTATTTTCATTGCTTTTAACTTTTTGAGTTGAGTAATATAAAAGAACAATTTATTGTTATTATGCGCCCATTGAAGTCAATTTGATAATGGGGGTATATTGTGTTATTTTATTAAGTTGTTATTCATCAGAAATGGTAGCTTTTTCAATTGATCATTGCATTCAATTCAATGCCCTCATAATTTATTAATCTCGATTAATTTACCATTGATTTTTTATTCTTCACTGTTTCAGTATTTCTGTAACGTACCTAGTTCGTACATTCTACACAAAGTATTTTTTGTGACGTAATAATAATAATGCCTATTATAATATTCATATTTTTATAATAACATGTTATCGTTAGTGATGACCTGTGGGATACGGTCCATCCATCAATCAAACAAGATGAGAGACAGCGTTGCTACACGTGCACGTAAAACTTTACGTCGAGCTAATTCTTCAATAGTTTGTTGTTTTAACATTATTTCATTTGCTGAATAATTAGTGTGTATGAGTGCTGCGATGCGTCACGACCTTATTCCCGTATTACTTGCACAGCCAACTTATACAGATGAGTCAGAGCAAGTTAGGCTATCGCGACTGACTCACCTAACAACATGAATACGGAGTCAACACCGATGCCAGTGATTTGTAGGTGATCCCTTCAATTAGGGCACTTGATTCAACAAACAGTTTTGACCTTTGGAAAGTTCTGACGCACTTTTACCCTCTGCAAAGTGTAAGCCGAACTGAATTATTGTATTTTTATGCTCTCATTCAAACTAGAGTCTTTATAATACGAGATCAGTTTTGAATAAGGATAATTTTGAATTAATATTATCCCATTAAGCATATTGAAGTGGGATTCATTAGTGCTATCGTTAGTAGTTTGTGGTATGTAGGTATTTCCACATGCCCAGTACAGGAAAAGTATCAAATCAAAACAAAATAAAGTACACAATGTTATTAATTCACACATTTACGTGGATTGACAGACTCCGGTTTGCTTTTAATTTTGTGGACAGGGAAGTTACTTGAACGCCAGTGTGTTGTCACTGTCACACATGTTCGGCCATTATATTCATATTACTCGAAAAGTTGTGCTTGTCGGAAGCTGTAGCTGTAACATATGCTGTCTCTATAAAATCCATCGTCGGACAGCAGATGCGGCAGGCGGGGTCGCGCCGGCCCAACCGCCGCCCGCGGGCACATTGTTCGCGGAGTCAACGAACTTACGAAAATGCTCCTTCGCTTATTGTGCCCATAATCGAATCAAGTCGCTACTGTATATGGTAGTAAACATGTAGCATACTTTCTCCTTTTTTGATAAATATACTACTCGTGACAAGATATACAACTCCAGAACATTCGCCAGACTTTTCTGGAAGCCACAATCTTCGTGAATTCCTTATTGAATCTTAATCTGTAATCAATCTTGTGGCGAGAAAGTTTCACCTCTATGGTTTTGTTATTTATCGCATTTTCTATCCATTATGATCTCAACAGCCGCTGCTTATGGTCTAGATTGCTTAGTAAATTGAATTGGAAAATCCCGTGACTCGATTCTGCATGAAAAAGGGGTGTGGTTGCGTTATACCCGGGCGTCGTGCTCAGGGGTGGTAGAGGGTACGGGGGCGAGGGTTACGAGTGCTTCTGTAATGTCTGGCGAGCTCGGGGCCCCGGGGAGGGGGACGGGGCACGGGGCGCGCGCCGGATCAATACGGCGCGTCCCCTACCCGCGCCACGCCGCCCGACCAATCTCCGCAGGCCCTACGTCTTTCGACGCCAATGCTTGTTTTTTATAGCTCCCATTAACCATGCTCTTCGATAAATGAATAAAAGCATGTGTTGGTATTTTTTCTAACTACGACTAGCGGTACTGTAGTGTTCTTATTTTTACTTATTTGACGAGTACTGCTATCGCAGTCGCCTTTTTTCAGTATCTTTGTTTTCACGTGGTACATAAACTTGATAAAGTTTTCAAAGCAGAAGCTTACTTACTCTCATTTTAAGCAAATCAAAGTGACGAGGATTCGAGAAAAAAATACAATTAATCGCTTATCCGTAGGACAATCCCTAAGTATCAAACTTTTCCATCATGGTTACCCTAATCCAAATTACGTTTCGTTATTGACCTTAACACAAAGATTTCAAATTATTTGTATATCATGCTCATGCATGATGAATAAAATCAGATTGATAGCCAGACAAGCCAGCGTATGTACCGAAATAGTGACAAACTTATTCTTTTTAACGTTATCTGTCCCAAAAAACAATAGATTAGAGAAGGTTGAGTTAGTGGTAGTAGCTCCAAAGTGATCTGCTCAAAGCTAGTGGGCCGTGGGTACATCGCCGACGTGTTTAGAGTACAAATTCCTGTACCGGAGTCGTTGCGGATCTATATTTAGATAGGTAGCGGTAAGGGCACCCTCGTACAGAATCGACGCACGCCCTAATATGCTTCATTCCGACACCTTTTTGCTTGCCGACTTTCAGTTCGGCCACTATATGATATTCCGTTTATTACCCTCCGCGCGACGCGTCACGCTGTGTAGATGACTTTTTTGCCGACCCGCATATGTTCCATATGAGGGTCTGCTACATTGATTTCGGTTATTATAGCTTTGTTAAAAGTTTTACGGTTACCGTAATATCAGAGGCTCGGTTTGTTTGCTTTTACATTCGTATAACATTTATTTTTGTTTGAATGCGAGTTTTCTTTCTCCGGCATTTAAGCGAATCAGTTGGCAATGCTTACAAATGTGTTAATGCCGACGAGGGGTGCCTCACGCAACAAGTTTTATTAGTTACATCCGAAAAATGTCTGCTGTTTGAACGTGAAGTAATCCTTGTTTGTTTTCTTTATCGTTCGATCTTAGAATGACAAGGAAGAAAATAGTTTTCCAAACACACCATGTTTCTTAGAAAGTTGTTCTTATATTTATCTACGATGCAACAAGTAAAGAATGTAGATAGCAAATAGGTAAGAGCAAGACACTCTCTTTTGGACGTGAATATTAAGATATGGTACTGTTTGATGAACTCTCTCATCGGCTATTGCAATAAAATGAGTATTTACAAATAAATAAGCACGTATAAGCTCCTTTACACTGAGGCGAAAGCCAACTTTCGCTCACGTAGCTTTTCTGTAGCCCCGGTGAAAATTACCTCTCCAAGCTTTAACAGTAGGTGCGATGCTAAGGTAGTTGGAAGCACAAAATTGAGAGCTATTATCAGTAATTGTGTAACACACATTTTGAAAGCGATAATTGCAGTTATGAATCGAATTCTTGTCTGTTTTATAGAGCACGGCAGTGCGTGGCTAATGCGTGCGCTTAATGCGATGTGGGCAACAATTTATGAAATGGATGCTACGAGTACGTACGAGACTGGAGGAACGGCTTAATGATGGCTCAATTGAAATTATTAAGTCACCCTAAAGTTGAGCGTTGGACGCTCAGCCATCTGCGGAATGCAAGTTCACTTCCTGAGTCGACAATTAAAGCCGATGACTGACGGACGGACCGAAACATCGTCGACATGGTTCACCATTAGCGTCGTGTATGACTAATGAGGTTGCAACTACTTGCATATTACTATCAGCCCCGGGGCCGTAACATCGTGTCATTTTATGCAGGACAGATTTTTGAGCGCTTGTTTACTATTAACTTGTGGGTATTTGCTGTTATTAAATAATTTTATTATTCAGTGTTAGTCAATATTGTCTTTGTGGATTAGCTTAGCATTCAGTTTGTGAACGATTTAAGGTAGAACTATTGGGCCCACGTGGGCCATGTACGCCGATCTGGGTGCGCCGGTCTCCATACATTTTTTATGGCAACTAGAGTTATTGAGCTACATTAGATAACGCCACACGCACGACGCGGCTCTACGTATAAATCAGGCGTGGTCCACGTCAGTCTAATGTAGTTACCGCTTTATAGTCAAAGCAATTTGCCACTAGTACCCACATGTTGGTCATGTTGCGGTTATATTTCAATATGTTTCAAATGTACGCACAGATTTCAGGACAGACAGTGAAGATTGAAAATGCATGTCAGAGAAAGCGTTTTAAACTCAAAATATGCATTTTCGCTTCAGCAAATCCTGCGGCTTTTACAAACTTTCTCTCATTAACGTTTGTGAGACTATTTGTTTTAAAACGAAAAGTACCTATGTTTATTCTTTTTTATGTGTGAGATCATCACATGTCTTCTCCCGCTTTGGTTGGACCAAGAGGGAGTGTCAGTTTTAACACAGTCTTCCTTGTGTTGCCTTTGCGGTGTCACTTCAATTCTTTCGAAGAATATCGTAGCCCTGGCAGGCATGGGCCCTTTGAGCGAGCTACCCATTGCTCGCCGCCCTCAAGCCCCTGCCAACGGTGGCTGGGAATCTCCAGTCCCTGCAAAAGTGCTAAAAGTTAATAATTCAAGATAATTTCAATCCATCGCCACCAGCTCAAATATGATTTTAGTTCCGTATAAGTATTTTGAATTAATTTTTATGTGATCATTTGTATTAGAAGTCTTGCTAAAAATGAGTTGCAATGGAATTTGAACTTCGTCATGTATGACATAAATATAGTTCATTGTTTGAAAATGTTACCTCGAATTCTATATTCAAATATAGGTACGTAAACGTTAATTAGTAATGTCATTTATAGTCAATATGGGGTGCATCTCTGTCACTGTACATTATCACCAACAGTTAATTACAGCCCTAATAAAAAGCGGGTGTCACACGCGGCTGGCTGGCATTCTCGTCATCGTCACTGATCGGAAGTCGATAGCCTCGTCACGCGTGTCATGATGTATTCATTCTGGTCAGCGTCAGGGCCCGCTAGCCGGATATGAACGCTTTTTTGAACCACCTCAATTATTCCTTCCGAGCCTTTGATAAACCAAGCGCCTCCACCATGTAATTTTGCAGTTATACACTCTGCTTTGTTGTCTATGATTTTTATTTCTTCCACATATCTAGCTAGGTTGCAGTCACTAGACTCTGGATTCTTTACCTAACGGTCTTGTTGAAGGTTTCATTTATTTTACATGGCAATATATTGACTGACATAATGCATCATCTAGGTAAATGTGGCCCAGTAATTATTGAATGATTGAAACTTTTTCCTTTGTTAAACGGCATGTTTTGCACTTGCATGTTGTATGTTTCTAGATAAAAATGTATAATTATACAATAATAACAAACAACAAAAATGGTCTTTAGTTAAGTAAGGGTCATATTGTTTGTCACGCAAACCATTAGTATTATGACACAAATACCATAATGTGACCCTATTTGATTATCTAGCTTCTATTTATAAGTCATGAAAGTAAGTCTTATATTCCCAAACGGCGTAGGGACGTCAATGCATTTGCGTTTTGTAAGTGTCTATGTAATCTGTGAAATTAAATAGCACTAGGTAAATTGAATTATCCTGAATAATTTAATTTAATATACAAGGTGTAAGGGACAGCCCTCCACAAACTTTAAGGGCTTGTTCAGTAGACGAAACTGAATAACCTTCCACAAAATTTTTTTTCAGGAAACGAAAAAAAAGTCCGCCTCACCATAGAAAATTATAAACTTGATTGGACAATTTGTATGGAGAGGCCGAATTCTATTTTCGTTTCCTGAAAAAAAATTTTGTGGAAGGTTGTTCAGTTTTGTCTACTGAGCAAGCCCTTACAGTTTATGGAGGGCTGTCCCTTACACCTTGTATATAGAGTTATAATTATAGTGCTAAATATTTTTTACCATGTTTTCCCTCCTGGTTTTAGTTTGGCAAGGTCGAAATCCCTTTTTAGAAGATTTTATATTTATAAATTAGTAGAACACTTATCCGCTGTCTTGTTGTTATTGGTACCTTTAGATGGTCTTTTTTAGTGGGAATACATCAAATCTCCCTACTATCCTCCTCAATAGCCCTAATGTCATACTTCAATACCTGATTCTCCCTCCGACACTGGGTGGAACGAGAGGGAATATCGGACTTTTATTGTCTATAACCGACTTGTGTTCCTACAGTTTGTGTTCCAGGGCCACGGTAACTCTTTCGAAAAATCCTGCACCCCTGTGCTACGATAACCTGAATATATTAAATTTTCACAAGTTAGACTAGTCAAAACGGTCCATGTTTTTCTCCTTCACTTACCTAATTAACCTTTCGTATGCCGTAATTAGAGACACAATTAAAAAGTTATTGTGTCTCGCGTGGATCCACGTTCCGGACACACAACGGGTTAAAAGATCATAATATTATGTCCTCACGGCATAATGGGGATACAACTGATCATTTGAGCTGAAATGGGAAAATCCTGCAGCGAAAATGATTTAAATAATAGTAGGACAGAAACATATTTGTACGTTGGAATTCCAAAGACCGCTTATTCATCACCATATACTACCTACTACATAAACATTGTCTTAGTACATAAAAAATAAGTACAATTGTTTTAATTATCATGCAATGAGTCCACGACCACATAGATGATGCGTCAGAAGCAGAACATAGGTTCAAAGCGATTGATCCAGCCAGCTCAACTTCCGGTGAATATTTTATAAGCTCATAACATAATACTTAAGTGTATTAAGTCGGCAACTCGAAGTCGATTCATGTCGATGTGGAATACAAATGAATCAGAAAGTACGCGAATCAGGAAATTCCATTCGGTGCAGTCGTACTAGTAGACGCACATGTATGATAAACTAATATGTACTATTCCTATTCACAAATCGTCGTCTTTGTACGCTGTAAGGTGTAGCGTAGAAGTTTGAATTACGAATGGTGACTTCTGAGTCACCAGATGTTTGAATTACGAGTGTGGAAGTTTGAATTACAAATGGTGACTTCCGAGTCACCATTCGTAATTCAAACTTCTACACTGTAACATCCCTTATTTTTTAAGTAAGGACATTATCAAATAACAGCTTCACTGGTTCTAGGTGGAATGAGAGGACGTGTCAGACTTACTGAGAAAAGCCGTGTTACATTAACTGCCGTTAGCGTTCGAAGGACGTGGTTACTTTAAGAACCATCTCGCAGATACTATATCACCCCTAATTAACACATATATGTAATAAAGAATAATTTGTAATCGGAGATACTCAAGCAGTTTGGAAGGTCGGATTCTCGGGAAGGTCTTTTTTGTTGCGAGTTTTTCTATTTCGTTGCATGTTAAGGAATATGACGTGGGGATCCCGAGCCCCGGATTTAGTTTTTGTGGTGTTTTCTGTTCCATTCGAGGGTAGTGTTTTGAATTAGTGAACTTGCCATGTTTCCGGAAACCGTAATCCAGATTAGCATGTTTATTGTCCTTTTAGGTGCTTTCAGAAATAAATCATAAACAATATTACACACGTACGTTTCTATTGTAGGGTCGGTACTCAAACAGGTTGAAAAGGAAGTGTAAGAGACATTATATCTATTTTATTAGGATTTTATGATGGATCCACCACAATAGCAGTTAAAAGAATAATTTTAAAGATTAAAAGTTGTCATAGCACTAGACCACATGTGAGGCCAGTAATGGAGACTGTTCGTGGAAACGGCTTAGTTTTCCATCAGTATATGGCACACCATTGGCCAGCCCATAAAAAACAAGTGAAACTCGCCAATAAGGTCCCGCAATAATAACACCGAGCTATAAACATTTATGTGAAAGACACAAGTTTGATGGAGTTGTAAAAGCAGAGCGATAACAGTCACTTCCATCATATCGTGAACACGTTCGGAACAAGAAACATGAGCGCGGCCGGAAGGCGAGCCTAACTTATACGCGGTACATACGCTGAATTACAATGATGCTCGCTCTCCTAACTTTTCATAGGAAACGCTAGACGCTGACGAATCGACTGTACGTGGTACCTACAGTCGAGGTAATAATGTTCTTTGATGTTTTGATAACACGCTACACAAGACATCGTAGGTTTACTTTGTAGGAATGTGTCGGTAACGGTATCGTGTGCTTCAGTGCCACCTGAAACTGTTGCGGTTTTCCCTAAATCTGAAAAGGAAGGAAGTTTCAGCGGATTTTGCCGGACTATTGATTTTTACTTTGTTTTCTAGGAATATTTGTGGGCTTGTACTTGTGTGTTCGTTATTTAATAAATTTTAAACTTTGCCCCCTGAAACGTTACGTAAAGTTACTGCGGGTTTCCCCTCAACGAAAATCTGAAAAGGAAGTATCTGTGGCCTGAATTGATGAATACCTCAATTTTTTTGCCTCCTTTGGTCTTTTTTGCCAAATTGTCGCTCAACTACCGTTCTACCAATTCTTCGAATTCGTACAATATTAATCTCTGTCTAGACAAGCCCTAGACATTTTTGACAGGTGTGATGATCTGATTACACATTAAAACTCTACGACCAGAATGTCTAAAATTGCAGACAGCGCAAGTGATCGGTTCGGTTCAGTAGTTTTCACTGTCGCACGATGAAAATGAAAGTGCAAAGTTCAGAAAAGCAATTTCGTTCGTGTAAGTTAAATGCGCGCGGCGTGGATTTCGCCGAAGTGCAGTGGAACGTGACGCCCGACATCCGACTTGTGCAAGTTCCTCCACTGAACTGAACGAGCCACGAAACGTTGCAGATTGGAAACATCATTCTGTTTACGTCCCCACTGAAAACCGATCAATTTGAGTTTACTCGGAAGCAAAACATTATCAAAGCAAGTTTTCTCTCAAGCACTCAAGTCATAAAAATTACAGTCTAGACATCTAAATGGTTGCCGCACTAATGTTAATGAACATGAATTTCTTATGGCAAAACTTTCCCTAGGTGGTGAGCCATTTGTAGTATAGGCTACGTAGTGGCTACGTACCTAACATGGTATACGTAGCATGTCGGACACCGTCGCGCCGACGCCGCCGGAGACCCGACGCCTGCCGGCGCGGCGGCGTCGCCTGCCGGTCGCGTCACACCACCACCAACCCCGATGCAATTTTAAAATTACCCGCACTGAGGGTGTTCATTCGTTCATTTTAATGTCCATTCTAAATGATCGTGCACACGTGAGGGGGCGAACACAACGCAAATAATAACATATTCAAAATTATTCTCGACATATCATTCTGCTAGTGTTCAATAAACCGTGAAGTTATTTGAATTGCGTGAATAGAAATTGTATGCAACGCAGCGCATTAATCGCATTAGCACTTTGCTGGGGTTGTGTACGTGCGAATAGTGAAGACCTTTCGGTAATCCTGAACTTGTACGTGATCCAATTAATTGCCGCAGGAGTTACCGCAGCAACATCGCTATCAATGCTATAATGTGACAATATTCCTCATTAAATTCCTGGTTTTACGAGAGACCTCAATGATAAATGTTATTAACCTACGTAAATAAATACTTACGTGACTCATGCTGAACTAAGTATTTCAAGTTAAAATTCAATGCTAACTCGTTTATCTTCGAATTTGTGGAAATGACTCTGTAATTAAGATAATCGAAGGAGGGCAGGGTTTGATAACTCGCAGTTTGGCCTCTTGGCTGTGCGACGTCGTCGGTTTTATCGACCCCGGAGCCTTGACATAAGGAGTTTGAAACACGCGACTGGCAACAACACTTGGAAACAATGTTCTAACATAATTATTTATTCAGATGCCAACCACCCTTTACGCTATTACCTACGAGCTTTAATAGTGTGTAACAATTAAACCCTGGCAACTTTAAACACTGCCGTGTGTAGACTCCGAGAATGTTTCATCAGGGAATTCTTAATCGTCCTGAACGTGGAATTCGCGTTATTTATTTACAGGTAGTGCAAGCGTCAACAAAAACTAGTCTACCTGCGCATGTCGTGCTCGTAACGAACTATTGTTGTAGAAGGAAGCCATTCAATGAATGTTGAATAAACGGTCAGGTCAGGTAGCGTGCGTAAAATTCGATACGAGCGAGACTCGTCGGAGATTATCTCAGATTAACATTCCGACCCTTGGGTCCCAGGATCGTCGCCTATGGAGCACCAATGTAGGACAATGCTTTTTCCATAATGAAACCGTAGTACCCGCGCCCAATTTACCCAATAAAACGTATGCGGGTGACAGACGTACGACAGCCGACACCGTGGCGACTTGCGACTCATTCCACTCCCATATCGCACTAATTACCCCGAATTGAAGGTTTCAGTGTGCATTTGTATCACATGGCAAGGGGCACCAACATTTTTCTTTAACTCCTTCATGCGTGAAACAAAGTTAAACTGCATACAAAGATGCATATGAATCATCACTTGAATGTTTAACAAAGGTGCAATATTTATAGAGATATTATTCATCGAGTTGATTAATTTCCTTATTTGTTTACTGGGCACACATAAATGGCCGCTCAATTAATTAATAAGGAAAGTGTCTAACTACGCACTATAGTTACAATGAGCCATTGATAGCAAACTAAGGGCAAAAGTCCGTTAACCCTTTCAGGATCATTAAAATGTAGGGTTACTATGCAGTTTGTATGGTTAATAACTTAGAGCATGTAGCAACATTTAACAAATTCGTTGCGTAGAGAGAGAGTAGGCGAGGGTTACAATATAGACGCCTACTCACTCCAGAGCAGCAACTATAGATCACTATATATTTACATCAACGTTTCAAAGTTATAATTTCCGACTAGTCATTGAACCGTGATTGAAATCGTAAATATTTGTCCAGAATTCTGGAAAGAATTCTGAATACGCAAAGATGAATTATAATTATCAACACAATACTAAGTATAGATTAAGTATTATAAATTGCGATTTGCGGGTAGTTTAATACCGTCGGCGCCGATGACAAATGATATCGAATTTCCGCTTTCACCACAATGCATCGACACCGGGAATGGGGTAGACGATGACTCATGGAAACACTGGAGGGACACAGACAAGGGGAGGGCTAAGCACTAAATTACAGTGTTTGCGTGTATATGTACTTTGCCTACCTACCTACGTTAGGGCTACAGTTTGGCTAGATTTAATCAACAAAATTGATTCAAAACAATTGTTTAAATTAGAACCGTGTTGTACGTGTGAAACCTCTCGTATCCACATAATACTGTTGCTAGGTAAACTGCCTCACCGTAATACGAGTTCGGAGTTTTCCAGCTTTGATTGTTTGTTGTTTCGTGCACTATGGATATTTTCGGAGTTCTATTAGCCGACCAATGGCATTTCCTTGTTTAGTCGTAGGTACAATAGGCTTTTGGAAAATTAAGCATTCGGTTGTTTTAACACAGCAGACGTTTATTACTTTCGACTGTAAACTGTTACAATAAACAGAGTTTCTGGAAGTGTACTGAGAACAGCGAATGGACGTTTTTTGTATTGATTGTTTAAACATTTGGTAGGTACTGAAGATTTTACAGGAGATATAGAGCAGCTTTTGAATGGACCGTTTAGTAGGCACAGAATAGTGTGACGGGGGTGCATTTATTTCGTCCACTGTCGCAAATTAAAAAAAAGTTACTAAAATTATAGTATCAAATTTAAAGCCTTTCGTTTTAATTTTATTGTTATTTTAGTGACAGCATATGGCTTTTTTACTAATGACTTACAATAAAAAAGATTTGAAAAATTTATAACGTTATTTACATATTTTTTTGCCGGTGTAAAAAGAAAAAACGATCCAATTTTATGTATATGTACAGCAGCCAATATTACTTTCAATCAAGAAGACCTATACATGAAAGCAAATAAAACTGTTGTCAGTGTATTGTAGACAGTAGCTATAGGTAGCTAGATACTTGGGAGCTCAATCGAGACATATCGATCAGGGACGAGTAGGTAGGGTAGGACGCCCGCAGTGACTGGATCCAGCATGGCCGCCTGCAATATTGTTACACGTGTTTACATCTTCGTATTATTCTACTGGTTTAGCAACGTGTTATTATTCTATGCACGGTTTTATCTGGGAATATTGCAAATCTTGATCTGTTTAAACTTCCGTGAGATAGTTTTTCAGTTCAATATCTTACATGTTTATATTTTCATTCTGTTTGTCGTTTATACGTTTATGCGTAGGGAACCATTCGTCAGTTACATTGACGTGCGTTATGTGGTTCTGCAGTCTCAAACTATCTTTATGGCCCATTCCATTAACCGTTCATCTTTCGTCCAGATGGGAGACCTCGTAAAAATGAGCTTTGAATAATAAAAGTGAAACTTTTTATATCGTACGTCGTTACACCACCAACTTTGACATTGAGAGTGGGTAGTGATGTAAATTAAGTAACCTAAATTATCAAGTCCTTTATGTGTAACAATAGTGAGGCCACCTATGTCCTACCATATTCATACTGATTGATTCGTCAACACGTTTAAAATTTAAATGCAGGCTTCTTTATTCTGTACGCGTGTTCTAGAACATAATAACAACTGGCTGCCGCATTCCTGACTCCAACCTTATAATTAACTACCTACCCACTTGTTTATTGATATCGTTCACCACGATAAACTTGAATGATTACTTAAATGAGATTAATAAATTCAAATTCGTAGATATCGTTTCGCTCGATCGATCTGGTTGGTGTTTCGTCAGGATTAAGACATTGTAACAGTATTTGTTCAACTAGCGCATTACAGACAATCTAAGTGCTTGTTCTGTAAAGCTCCTTCTGCCTTCAAGGTTTATTTTTAGGAGTTATTCACTTTGTTCTCCACAATTACTAGATATGTATTTATTGCTTATCCTCAACAAACGAACGATATCCATTGCTGAACGTATTTTTTCAATATCATCAAGTTTCAGTTTTAACAAATTCATCAACGTTGCCATGCCACACTACTCCGGTCATGCCAAAACCTTAAAATACTTACATTTCCTTTACTTGTTCCAGTGGCCTGAACTTTCAAGATCTGATCGTACGACAGGGAGCCATCGACTCTCCTCCCAAGACACCGTTTATCCTCGGCTTCGAATGCGCCGGAGAGATCGAACAGGTCGGCGAGGGAGTCACCAACTTCAAGGTAACTATGGAAACGACCTTAATAACTAAATACATAATTACAGATGGTAGATAAGAAAAAGTAGTGACAAAATGTGAAATGAACGAAGTAAAGAAATGGTAATCGTAACATCGTAGTGTTTTTACAAGACTGTCTCAAAAAGAACTTATATTTTTCGTTTTTGCTAACCGCCCCCTTTTGGGGCTGGGAGCGTAATACGCTCCCAGCCCCAAAAGGGGTGAGTTTGTACAAAGCAGTGATTACCTTCTTTGGTTTGTTATTTAGCCTTTGTAGAAAATACCAGAGACATTGCAATTCCTCCGCATATTTTACGAAATTCACGGGACATTTGGGCAACCCTAATCATAATTGGTTTCTCCGATACGTCTCCTCGTGCAATTCCTCACCATCACTATGTGAAATTTCTCACGCCTTCAGAATATTAATTCGGTAATGAATAATACAATTAATGTGCCAACCAGAGTCCCTACTGGCTGGGAAATTATTTTAATTAAAATTTCTTCCTTTCCGTTGATGTTTTATTGCAACGTTAATTACAGTTCGTTTAATGCCTGGTTTTGATAGTTTTAGTCAAAGTAAATCGGTCACGGGCCTGTGGTATATATATTGCAATGGATTGCAACTGCCGCTATTTCTAATTTAAATTAAATTAGTTTTAATTGCAATGTCTGGGGGTAATAAAACTTCCGTTTCTATAGTTGTAAAAATGCTTGATATTTTAACTCGCAGTTCCTGCTTAAACTTCATTGTGAACGTTATCCTTTAAAAATTAATTAACTATTGGTTTGATATCTTTAGCTTACTTATTCTTGTACATAAATGAGGCCCTTTAATAAAGTAACTTGATCTACACCTTCGTTATCCATGTAAATTCTTCAGGTCGTTTCTCAGAATTTAAGTTCATCGCTCGAAATCAACCGCCGATTAATCTTCTACGAATATGTGAAGTTAACATCAAAGGTTTCATAATGGATGGCACTATAAACACTTCTCTTTGTTTTCACGACTAGTGATACATTCTTATACGATTTAGTGTTATGGCTGGAATAGATATTTGGTTCAAAATGAACTTATGTATTCTTGAATGCCCGTAACCTTTTGAGCTTTGTCACGATTAATAGGAGGAACTGTCTAATTTAGAATCTATATGTTACCACCAAACTAAACTACATCAAATCGTCAGCTTCTTTGAAGATATGTATGAAATAGCAATTCATCAATGCACCTGCAAATCTTCTAATATTTATAATGTCGTAACTCGTACATAACATACCTACTTCTTTTTTTTATCGGCAATCGGTTGTGATTCTAAATTGTATTTACGTTATAATTTTAAGTTTCTAAATTGTCTTTTATTTTAGGATTATGATTATTATTAATTCATTATTTTACGTGGACGAAATTCACCTCCGTCACACTTGGTACTGATCGGTTGTCGATAAAACGATGTCTTCGGCGGTGACGAGTTATTATCCAGTAATTCGCCCAATTTTTGCCAACAAATTCTAACTTTACTTTTTACAACTAGGTTGGCGACCAAGTCGTGGCCCTCCCAGAGTACCGCGCCTGGGCCGAGCTCGTGTCCGTGCCAGCCCAATACGTGTACGTGCTGCCAGAAGGTATGACTGCCTTGGACGCCGTGGCAGTCACCACCAACTATGTGGTAGCTTATTTGCTACTCTTCGAGATGGCTAACCTGACTCCTGGCAAGAGCCTGCTTGTGCATTCCGCTGGAGGCGGCGTGGTAAGTTATTTTCTTTAGTATCTGTAATTATACTTCGGAGCAGTCCTATTCTTTAGCACTTATCAATAAATTATAAGCAAAACAACCGTTGGCAATAATTTTCCCTGTCATCGCGCAGTCGGGTAAAATAGTAATGATTTAACCAGCGCTGGATAGCAAAAAATACATTTAGAAAAAAGCAAATTGAATTTCTAGACCACAGAAAAAACATCACTCGTTGTAAAGTCATTGTAAAATATGATCTATTCTATCTGTAAGCGTATCTTCAGAAAATGAAAGTGAAGTTCAAGAGCACATCGACCATAAAAACTGAGTCACAGCCAAAACTCATGAATGCAAAGCTAAAATTAAGTTTATTCAGAACTTGACAAATACCGAATGAAATCGAAAATACTCGCGGAGGCGCGGTAGCATTGACCCCTGCGTCTGAGCACACAGCACGCTTCACACTCTTGTGTAGTTGATAATTAGTGAGTAAACGCAACTAACGAGATGTCTAATTGTTGCTCTAAATAGTTCACAAAATATTCATGTTTGCTCTGGAATTTTAGTTTCCATATGACGTGACTACCGACCACCCTCGCGTGTCTCTGGCCGGTAATACGAAGCGCGCTCGTTGGGCGGGGTGACAGTACCAATTAGCTGACATTTATTAACAGGGGAAACCAATTTACAAGCAAATAACCTACGACTATGCTAAATATTGATGATAATGTGACGGTAAATGTGGACAGTGCCATAGTTTTAATGTAGCTGAAAGCTTTGGGTAACTTTTGGGGCGATTAACTTGAGTTTATAGTCGATTGAGTTTCGGCAAGTCTGTTTAGAACTTCGGTAAACACAATGGACGGACGCTAACCGTCCGGAAACCAATCGTTTGTACACAATCTGAGACTATTGATATTGACTATGCCCACAATAGCGTCTTTGTGTCCGATGTGAACATCGGAAGACTAATCGATCGACTTGCTAATATAACGGCATTTGAAATTGAGAACGCTACAAAGCTGTACAGATGTTTTTTTTGTTAATGTTTTTCGCTTGGATACTAAGTCTATTAAGCCATGTCTTCGTATCATGTTGTTGTGCCCCATGCTTCATATGAATAATTAATTTGTTTAAAATTAGAATATGATTGTATTTCTGATGTATTTGTAGTACCTACTTATTTGACTTGATACATAGTCAACCTTCTCGGCAACCTTCTGTTCTGTCGCGCCATTCGCCATTTCAATGATTCCACGTCTTGTCCAGTTTTGCAGACACTTAAGATACAAAACTACAGAAAATTTACATCACAATATCCACTAGGAATCAATTTGCGAATAATTGAAACAGACACTGAACTTCACTCGAAGGAATCCTGCTAAAAACCTCCTAACATGAATTTACAGTTAACCATTGATAATTTTATAGAAACCGATGTCTAAAACTCTGTTAATTGTTATAGGGCCAAGCAGTAGCTCAGTTGGCTAAGACTGTGGAAAACGTGACGGTGTTCGGCGTGTGCTCGAAGACCAAGCACGAGGCTCTGAAGGCCAACAACAACAACATCGACCATCTGCTCGAGCGCGGCAGTGACTACACCAGCGAAGTTCGGAAGTAAGTTAATATTTATTTACTTTTATCAAGAGTCTGCTAGAGACTTCTAGGTGGAACCATTGTTGTATTTCTGTCCCTGTTCCGTGTGACTTGGGGTTGGCGCAACATGTTTTTTTTTCCTTTTTCTCCCCTGTCAATCGTCACACTAATATTAAAAGGCGTTTGTGAAATTGTATGTGTGTGTATGTTTGTTACTTCTGTACGCTTGAGCGGATTTCGATTCTAAACTTGGCACTCAGGTAGACACTACTGTTAACGCCGGAAGAATGTTCCTTTAGGACAATTACTTATCTATTTTCATGCAGGCAAAGCCGGTGGCTGGAGTTAGTCCTTCAAATATTTTTCTTAACGTCTTTGTTGAAAGGAGTCTGGTGTTGGATTCTGAAAAGTATGACAAAACATAATGTATAGGTATAAAAAAACACTCGACTATAGTTTAATGCAGCAGTTGTGTTGCTGGAAAGGCTCTGAAAGATCAAATCAAAAAGTATAATCCTTTGCAAATGTAAAAAATGTAGATGGACATATTTTTATTCTATTATGGCAATAAAAAAATATAAAAATACGAGTAGGTATATGTTGTGTTAAAGCTTTTGTAGACGAACATTATGCAGGGTACATTTATGTCATTGATCCATTTTTATGACACAGCGCACTTACACCAACAATATTGATACAAACTCGATCCTATTGCAAATTGGGATTATGAGATTGCTAATCTCAATTTGCCTGTATCGCGTTATCTAACGTATCAGCCCTTCAAGAGTTATCCGCTATGTATACGCCTACGCTATAATACCACGGTTGCCTACAGAAAAAAAATTACAGCTTTTCCGCTACGGGAATATTCGAAAGAGTTAGGTACCGTGGCCGCTGGAACGCAAAGGACCACTGAAGGAACACAGGTGGGTTTTAGTCAGTAAAAGTCTGACACATCCTGTCGGTCCACCCTTAGCGGGAGAAGTTACTTGATGATTTCCCAATTACCTTAAAAAAAGACGTGTGGCACTTGGGGAGTGCCGCGGTAAAGCTATTGCGTAGCATTTTTTATCAACTTATGCAATAGACCTCGCCAACAGCTGCTTAACCCCACTCATCCAAAACCAGACCTCGCCAACAGCTGCTTAACCCCACCTATCCAAAACCAGACCTCGCCAACAGCTGCTTAACCCCACCCATCCAAAACTAGACTTCGCCAACAGTTGCTTAACCCCACCCATCCAAAACCAGACCTCGCTAACAGCTGCTTAACCCCACCCATCCAAAATGAGACCTTGCCAACAGCTGCTTATCCCCACCCATCCAATACCAGACCTCGCCAACAGCTGCTTAACCTCTTCCATCCAAAACCAGACCTCGCCAACAGCTGCTTAACCTCTTCCATCAAAAACCAGACCTCGCTAACAGCTGCTAACCCCACCCATCCAAAACGCCGACAGCTGCTTTCACTCATTTGTTTTCTTATCGGTCACCTCGCTCAAAAAACAAATGAGTGGGGGGTGTTAGGTTATTTTCGTTACGGAATTTCTGGATTCGGTCTCCACGCTCAAGGCCCGCGATAGAAGCTATGCAATAGCTTAAAAAATTTAGACTGGGTAGTCAAAATTTTTTTGAAAGCTTGACAAAACTTAACCGTGGAAAAAATTCTGGGCTGTTGGGTAACAGTCCAGAATTTTTTCCACGGTTAAGTTTTGTCTACCTTTCAGACCAGTTTTTTTACTTACCCCAAGGGAAGGCCATATTTTCTTGCGTGATAAGTATTAAACGGTAACGTATTTATTTATATATTTTTGTATTTCGTAGTAACATTTGAATACGCATGTAAATACGTAATGTATCGAGTCAGCCTTCTTGGCAAACTTCACTGAGGTAGTCAACACTACAATAAAATTCTTAGCTGCAACACCATTTTACCTAGATCGAACCTGTTTCAATGATTCCACATAATGTCTAGTTGTGCAGACACTTGAAATACAAAACTATACAATGCGTTCCAAATGAGAATAGGAAAGCCAACAAACTCGATCTGTCAAATTTTGAGTGAAAAGTACGGTCTGCAAAGAAAACTTATTTGCGTACCTATCAATTAAGGGTTTTTTTTTTTTTGCTTTGTATTACTTAGTCTTAGTTAAATCTAAGTGGTTAAAATCGTTATTGTTTAATATAAATCAGATAAATATATTGTTTTAAGTCATAATTAGTATAAAAATAAAAACTATTTTCTTTCTTATTTTCATAGTTAGGAATAATTCGCCTTTTTCCATTTGTCACTACTCAGACACTTCACACAATGACGCAGAGATAAACAAAATTGAAGAACTGGATTCTGATTAAACTTTTTTCGTTTATGATTCGTAAATGTATTTTTTTTTAATTTCTTGTTTTGTTCACCCTACCCAATTTCTTCGATTTGACAGTATGACGTGACGTCACAACATGGCCATCGATCCTATTCTTATTTGGAACGCGTAGTACCAATTTTACATCACAATGTCCACTAGGAATCAATTTACGGATAATTAAAATCAGCCACTGAACTTCACTCCAAAATTCCCGCCAAAAAACCCTTTCTAACGGGCTTGACCGATTTCTTGACAGCTTTTTTTTTATCTTTTATATCATCTGCCATGGTTTTTCTTGACAGTTCAAAAGTGCCTGCAATTTTTTTTTTTTATGAAAGTGTAACTTGTATACATAATATATAATAAATGTATGTCTATCGGCCATGAACACCTTCTGGATATGTAGACTGACTTCACGGTCACCGCGGGGTGGCTGCAGCAAACTTAATGACACATTGAAGGTAGCCGAGGATCTTGGTTAAATTGCGGTGTAATTGGAGATACCTGTTTGGCAGTGGACTGCTATTGGCTGATGTGCCGTTTTAATACAAATTTTCAGTAGGTACCATCGAGGTCATTTCTGCCTGATCACTTAAAAAAAAATTCAATTGCAAACAAAATGAACTTAGCGGTGGTCAGGCGGAAGTGTCTTTGATGGTACCTACTGCCCTATAATACCTACATTGAGGTACCTCCTCGTCCTTGCGCTCTTGCAGAACACGATCTATCGTATGTATGATAATCGAATTTAAAGTTCATATCAAGAATTCGGTGAGATCATCAATATAGTTTGAATGCTTCATTGTGCTTTGAACACGTGCCAAAGTGAAAAAAATCAATCTGATTCCGCCCCATTTATTACGACTTTACGAGTGATCAGTCTTACACCATCACCAGTCGCAAATGTAGATAAGTACTTACTTCTGCATATAATCCTTTAAACCATCTCCATTTCTTGAAACAGTGTCGCAAGTGATGAAATGAATGATAAACCAACCGCTGTGAATCACAAGATTAAATTAATGTGTTCAGCAATCATGAAGAATTCTAAAAATGAAGGGAAGGATCGGATTTGTGATATCACTGAGCTAAAAATATCCCGTTCAGCGGCCCTTCATCTTACTAATAATACCTTTGTTTACGTTACACGCACTAAATGTTTGGTATGCGAGGATTTTTATGCCCGTGTATTCCTATTATTGTCACAATAAATTCTTGCTAGTTAGAGCGTTTCGTCGGTTAATTTAATGACGATGTTGCATAAATCTCTTCCGGATTCCTTAGGGCTATAATCATATAGTTCGTCGTTAAAGAATTCAAAGTTGAATCATTGATGATCTACTTCCCGACGTTTCACAGCTCAAGTATGTTGTTCCCAATCCCAGGCTTAGTTAATTGGCGCTTATTACAGTTACATATTTCAGTGCTAGTCCTGGCTCGTGTGATATGTGCAGTACCACTTTACAAAGATCTCTCCCACCCCCCTAGAGCTTTTATTAACGGCTCGAAAGAGGGAACATAATAACTGGAGTTTGAGGTCTGGATAAGTTGGTGTTGTACCCGGTTAATTGTTCGGTTTATAACCCGCTCCTTAGGGCAGCTGCTTCGTAACAAGCGCGTCATTTAATTCTCGTAAATAGACAAAGATATTTTTATATCTGGTGAGCACTTTACAGCGTAAACAAGAGAGCCACACAAGATCAGTGTAAATAAATAGTCAGTTATCTACTGCGCGTAGAAATGCTCTTAAAACAATATTGATTTACAATATAAAGTGAGGCAACAGTATGATCTAACATCTTTTATTTTAGTACCTAAAACTAATTTTCTATAAGTAAAAATAATCCGGTGTACGTTAGTCTCGCTAAAACTAAAAAACGGCTTGACCGATTTTAATAATTTTAATAGATTTTCAGGTTTTCTTCGCTTTAAATTCATTAAACCCCAAGCGAATGCCCGGTTCGCCCTCTCATCGTAGGTATTTCTATTATATCTCTATTTACGGTATTCGAAAGGTTAATACTGGGACCACCCCAGTATTAAAGCGAAGAAAATCTGGATATAAGAAAAAATAGGTTTAAAAGAGAAAAAAAAAAGAGAAAACACAAAACAGTTAAACAATTCAAAAATTGGTCATTTTGTATGGGAATCGCCGAAATTCTATTACCTTCCTAACTTTGTTATACATCCTAATTATAATTTAACTATCCACCATAACACTACCGTTGCTTCAAAAAGTTTTCTGAAAAATAAATAGAAAAGTTTAACTGTTACCTATCGAGAATCTTGGGAGACGGTCTGCATTTCTTTAAAATAATTAAATATTTTATTAGCTAATAAAATAGCGGATAAGCAATCAGAAAAACACTTCCTGCAAATAATAGGCTTAGGAGATTGATAGATTCCTGTAAAAGTAATACGGCTCAATAATACGGTTTAATACGGCTCATCCATTAGAAAGTTTAATTTCCAAGGTTCTTTTTTTTTAATATCTTCCTGAAAAAGCGTGATCATTTTTGCCTTTTCTCTTTGGTGGAATGACTGAATAATGTTTATGAACCGTTTTCCCCACCGTCCTTTGTTTTAAGTTTATTGCGATAGACGGTAAACCAATTTATAATTTCTGGTACTTACATAAATATGATGAAGATTCTTCAGATGTAAATAAAATTGAAACCTATTTTTTTTTGTATCTAAATAAAATAATTAAGTTCGTTCGATAAGTTTTTCCATCGACCAACCAAAAATTACATGTTTTTATTTTTGTCTGTTTTCTACTATGTTCTGCCTAATCTCCAAAACGGCTGGAACGATTTTGACACGACTTTAGTCAGTGGGTAGCCTTAGGGAAGACTTTCACTAACGGAAAGCTGATATAACAAGTAGTAACTTAAGCTAGTTTTTATTTTCCCGCGGAAACTAGATAATTATAATTTCCACATCTCCGAAATGGATAATATTGTTATACATGATTGCCAAAACAAAAACTTAAACTCCACGCGAACGAAAACGCGGGCAACTGCTAGCTACATACAATTAAAGGTTGACGATGAACGATATTCTAAGGGACTGAAAGGACCGTGAGTACCGTGACGATTGACAAAAGAAAATAAAAGATGAAAAACATTTTGCGCTAAGCAAAAATATAGAAGTAATTTGGGACAAGGGTAAGGGATAGGAGGACGGCAGATGGATGTGATCTAAATGGTTCTTGTATTAAAATCGTGTGGCTAACGTCATTTGTGATGTGACCAGGGTGTCTGCCGATGGCGTGGACATTGTCCTGGACTGTCTCTGCGGTGAGGAGTGCAACCGTGGCTACCAGCTGCTGAAACCGATGGGACGATACATCTTGTATGGTATGTGAGCTCATTTATAATTGTAATATTCTTGATGAAATGATTGTTACGAACGAGTATCCTGCGAGCTAATTCTTGACGGTCTTGTCGGTCAAATGCCAATAACTTCTGCTATTTAGAGAAAATTACTTTTTAGCGCTTACAATTTAAATGTACGTTTTAGAGAAATGTCCAAAGCGGATATTTAGTAGCAACTGCATCAAATTAAATTATGGAAACGCCTTACTAAACCAACGTGTCAATTTGTAGTATTTATTACCTTCTAACGTTTTTAGGACAGGAATATTTTACTTCGACAGCTAAGGAGTTATTTTATTGGCACTTCGCCGTCGATATGTTATCTATAATATTGTAAATCTCTGCAAGTCTCATCCTGTCTTAGTCACTACAAAAATATTTATGACAATTTCGATTGTTTGGGCATCCTACGAGCTGGGCTTTCTACAATCAAGAATCTACTTGATTGATTGACTTGTTTTTTTTTTTTGAGAAAATTCAAGTCAAATGTTATAGGTGCGGAGATTCTTGATTCAAAATTAAGTTAAACTTTAATAGTATTTTGTTCAGTACAATATTACTTAATTTATTAAACGTGATATCCTATTCAATATGTCTAACTGCGTGTTAGTAAACAATGGTGTGTATCGCAGGATCATCTAACATCGTGACCGGCGAGACGAAGAGCTTCTTCAGCGCCGCGCGTGCCGTGAGTACCCAATCACTAATTATCTGATTGTAGCTAGGTACTACCTGATGAGCTGTGGAACCCAACTACATTATACTTTGATTGGTTTAAATGAGATTGTGGTGTTGTGTGCTTTTTGTTACAACTTCCATGGATAATTCAAAACTTTTAGCCTTACTTTGCCACATAGGCGTAAGGAAGTAAAATTATCTAGACAATTAAATATCTTTACTCTCCTTATATACATTATGTTACCGGCCAAACCCGACTTTAGGATGAACTAGTTTAGCTTAGGCCAAACAGTTCTCCTTACACGGGCTTCTATTTCTGGGTAGTTATAAAAAAATAACAACGAAGGCTAAGGCGGGAGCTCCGCTCCGAGGTGCCGTAGATTCTAAGCTCGCTTCGCTCGCTCTTGGACTAATATCGCGGGTTTGGCCTAGGTGAACCTAGGTCATCCTAAGATCGGGTTTAGCCGGTAACAATATATACTTAAAAGGAGAAACTGACTGGCTGGCATATCAACGCACAGCCAAAACTGCTGGGACTAGGAGTGCGAAATTTTGCACAAGGTTTCCTTTTATGACGTAGGCGAGTACTAAGAGACAATTTTCGAAAATTCATCCCCTTTTGGGGGATTTTGAAACAGGGGCCCAAAGTTTGAATGGAATAACTTACTTTGACGCGGGCGAAGCAGCTGGCAGAGCTAGAAATCATATATATAAATAAATATTGTTTCTTCCAGTGGTGGCAAGTCGACAAAGTATCTCCGATCAAGCTGTTTGACGAGAACAAGAGCCTGGCGGGCTTGAACCTGAGACACTTGCTGTTCCAACACGGGCGCGCCGAGTACGTGCGCCGCGCCGTCGAGCGGGTGTTCGCGCTGTGGGGAGAAGGCAAGGTCAAGCCGCTCGTGGACTCCACCTGGGCGCTGGAGGACGTAAGTAACGTTACAGAACAAGAGCCTGGCGGGCTTGAACTTGCAGCACTGGCGTGGGTTTTTTTAGCAGCGCAGGATAAACTTACCACAGGTAGCTGTGACACAGGATTCCGAAATTGGGACGACTTTCTTGCTGCCATGCAACATTCTTAACATAACTGCTATTGATATGGTCATCTTACAACATTCAATGGAGACACCGTTTTATTTCCAGTTATCTGTAAAATGTTTGTTGACTGTACTATAAAACTAACATAAAAATCCCACCACCAGGTCGGCGAAGCCATGCAGAAGATGCACGACCGCAAAAACATCGGCAAGCTTGTACTCGACCCATCACTGGAGCCCAAGCCCAAACCCGCCACTCCAGCCAAGGGCAAGTCCGGCAAGGAGAAGAAACCAGCCAAAGAGAGCTCCGAAGATAAGAAGGACAAGGAAACCAAGGAGGAGGAGAAGAAACCAGCTGAGAACGGTGAGAAGAACGGAGAAAAGAATGGTGAGAAGAACGGTGAAGAACCGCTCACTAACGGTAACAGCGACGAAGGTCAGTCTCGAACTATTGTGACCAGGCATGCGTAGATGCGTACCGCTTTGACAGTTTGACTGTTCCATTTTTGAATCGCCTGTGACGTCATCATTGTGAACAGCACAGTTGAGGCTGTGGTGTGAACAATAAACAACTTTCATAGTCCATTCAATTTTGAAACTACAAGCAACGAGTATTTATTCAGTATGCGGGTGAAATAAACAGCTGTTGGTTTTATATTTGCTTTTGGTCTCTGAAATTATAATGCACCCTTCCTACTTAATTGATATTAATGACCTTTGTGTCTCTAATTTGTCTATCAATTGTAGGAATATATTTTTTGTTCAGAAACCAATTTAAGCCAGTTGACCGCAGTTATGCGTTTCACCCTATTATTATTTTATGATGGCTTTTATTTTAATTAACTACGCACGCATTTATTGGCTAAACGCATATGTTGGCTTCTTGCGGAGCCCTATATATAAAGAATATTCAAGTACATAACTATTTTATACAGCCTTTAGACTTGCCAGTAGCATTTATTTAAACATTTTGCTTAATAGGATCTATTATGTTATTTACCACGCGTCAGCAAAGTAAATATTAGCAAATTGCAGTCACATAAAAAATTACAAAACTTTTAGTTTTAATTAGTGCTTCCTTAGATATTTATATGCAATAGAGCTGCAGCATGTAAGAGTTGAATTTTGTTTTATTATTATTACTGAAGACTGATTTTTCTATCCGATATCTTTTATCAAAGAAATAAATGTAAAGAAAGCTGACAAATCGCAACGTTTATTTTTAAGATAAAAGATCCTATTGAAAAATCTTAAGTTAAATGCTTTTTTCGGCCGGTATTTCAAAAATAAAGAAAATATTTCTCTTTTTTTTTTTAAAGAACAGGTTAGCAAAAAAAAAAACATGTTCAAATTGAAGTAATTTCTCCTAATTCTCAAATTCAAACAAGCAAAAACCAGTAGGTAGGTTAGGAGTACCCAACTGGTCAGTACGCACTTTTACAATTCCACGCGTTTTTCCTGACGAATGAAATGGGAAAGTATAGGAGCTTCCCCATCTACTTTTTCCTTCCTATTCCGTGGAAAACTTGGCACAGGACAAATATTTTGATGGGAGTAGTAAAAAAATAATAATAATCGAATTATTTCCGAGTGTAGGGTTTCAAGTCCTATTTTCCGGTTTAGCAAACACATCTAACGACATTATACAATCAAAGTGCACAACATATTATTGTTTTAAATTTCAACCTTGTTTAAGGGCTGTTCAATCACTAAAAATTTTAATATACGTTTAGCCAGCCTGGTCATAAAAAGTCGGGTCTGAGTTTTCATTAATCATAAGATATAAGCAATATGTCTACTTATTATTATATATCAGTTTTAGCATTTGTTTGAGCTTGCGGTTCTAAGGACATGCTTATTATATTTATATTGTTTTGATGATTAGAGTACATGAGCATGCTTTTAAATTAGACTGTAAATTATTTTTATAATTCCATTATTCCTTTCTTGATCTTAGATGGCATCTAGAAATTATAGACTCTTTACCTTTACCTATTGAAAAGTTAGCTCCAAAACTTAATTAGTAACAATCTAACATATTGAAATCTCGGAGAGTTCCCCTTGTGTCGGATCGATACCTATTGTTAAGTTTGATTTAATCTTGAAACTTTGTGGGCGCCCTGTTACATTTTAATGAGTCATGACGAGATGTAGGTAAAAGGAGGTATAGGCGTTTTACATAACACACCAACACATTTGGAAGGTATCGATCCTGTAGGTGTCTTATACAGTCAACTGCACGCATACACAACAGCTTGACTTTGAAAGCGCCTCTGAGCTGTTCTAATTCTAGTTCTAGAAATGCTTGCGGTTGACCTTACCTGTAGGAACTTATCGCTTTATCTTTTACTTACTTATGATATTGTCGTTTCTCAACTTGCAGAGTCAAAGGAGAAGGAAAAGGAATCTAGCTGAATTACTTCCCCTGAGGACTGAACCAGATAAACCACCGCCAATTGATTATTTTTAGAGTTGAAGCTGTCCCGAGGACGCCGCGCCTCGCTTGCTCGCCGGCGCTGCTATATGTTGCCTCACCTTCTTATCTTATACAAGTCTGATTACCCGACGTCCTCCGATCGCAACATCCTATTTATAAATGTTTTCCATCATTGTGTACTCGTTGTAACACGCGATCGGACGATGTCGCACGCTAATTTTAGTTTTTAATTATTCGATATTTTTCTATCATCACATGCTCGAAGTTTTGTTAAAACTATTATGAAATTAATCGTTGAAAATGTGACAGCGAAACTACAATGAATTTATTTTTTAATCAATTATTTCTTTTATAAATTAATTTCATAATTTGGCCTAAGTTAAGAATCGTCTCAGATAATACATACAGTCTTTTTTTATTATAGTTTAATGTTTAAGACTTTATTTTTAAGATGAGATATTTTAATCTGCAGTTATTTTGAATGGCTATTGTATATCTAAGGTGCAGAGATGCTTAATCTTTATGTATGTTAAGCTTTAATATTTTATTAGTAAATGTTTAAAATTTGGCCCCCTCGAGCAACAGCCGCACCCGCCCGGGCCGCACTCGTCCCACGTCCGACTGTCTGTTGTCAGCGACTAACGAATGTAAAACCTTACGTGTGATATTTTGTGGTAGGTATGCTAGATGTTTTGCGGTATTTTTATGCTGCCTTTACATGACATATTATTTTTATTACTTTGATTAAAAAAAACGATTTACTTTATATTTTTATACTTAACGTTTTGTAAATTATTTTCTAGTTAAGAGGAGATTTCACAGAGTTTATTTCAACGCACCGGTCATTGTGTGACAGACACGATCGTCCGCCTATAGAGTCTTCTACTCGCACTCCTGAATCTAACTTAGGACGAGCTTATAGAATCCCAAATGTGAAATATTTTTATGGCTAAGTTCATACGAATCAACATAATCGATGTCACCTATGATGTAAGTAATATTTTTATATTCCAATAATAACGACTGTACCGCGGTTTCATCTCATATAATGACGCTTTTTATGTATCTTTCACACGATTATCACATATCTACTCGAACATACACATTCACACGATGTATATTAGGATTAATATTTTGATACCAATATTCACTGCATTTCTTTTGATATAACTAGCATATTGTATTTGTCTACCCCCTTATTTCTTAAGGTTGTAACATTTTCGGCCATATAAATGTACAGTATGGTTGTAGGTAAATGTACCCAGTACTACTTAAATATTTTATCTGTAAACACATATCATGCGGATGTAAAATGTAACTCTCAGAGGCTGAACGTAGTCCGGTGCGCCGGAATAAAGCATCACCTGCATCCGTGCATCCCGTGCATCCATGCATCCCGTGCATTCATGCATCCCGTGCATCCATGCATCCAGCGCAACCACTGCTCACTGTCACCGCGCTCGACGCTCTAACGTGTGTTCAACTACCGCCGACTTGTTTCACAGACTTGAATTTTTATAAACTTTTACCCTTTTTGAAAATTTTTGCAAAAGCATAGTTTAACATGAGCGCGTGTTGTGATCCGACATAGTTCCGCTTCCAGCATCCGGTGCGAAGTACCGAGCGCCGTAGTGTAGACTGCGCGCAGCGAGGCAACACCGGGACGCACTCGGACTCTCTCCAAGTAGCTTTTGTATCAGTAGTGGCACAGTGGCACACGAGTGATGACGCTGCTTTGTGTATCGTACGGTGGCTTGGTGCTAGTTTCGTATCGTATGCGGATACATCTCGCTTCAGTGTCTCGGACCAATATCTTAAAGCTACTTTTAGTCTTCTTATCAGTAATATTCTTCGCTTTGTGTGTCAAATATGTGCGAATTTCTTGTAATGTAAACCTATATTAATTAAATCTTGTGTATATCAACCTGTATAATGGTTTAGAATTATCTCTGAATTTTCTTCTATAAGGATATTTGATGAAATTCAATAGTAATAGAGCTGGGGTGACTGCGCCGTTTGTGATTGTGTCCAAATTGTTGTAGGTTAGTATCGAAATTGATGCCAATATTTATAAACTTGAGGATGGGATGGGTTGAGAAGGAAGGAGAAACTCGCGTGGTCACGCCAGCAGGCTCATAGCAGACTGGGTCGTTATTGTATTACACATTTATTTTTATAAGGGCGGGCCAGTGTGATATCTATACTATGAAATAAATAAATAAATATGTATGATCTGTAAAAATGCTTACTAAAGTCTTTTATTTCGAAATTCCTTCCTCCCATCTATCGAATCGCGTCTGGTGTGGACTAGGACTCGACTATGGCACAGCACTATGGTGAAGCCAAAAAGAAGGTTAGATATTGTCCAGAATGTATGATAGCGCCCTCTACTAGAGGATAGCGTCAAAATAAAGTTTCTTTTTAGGGTTCCGTACCTCAAAAGGAAAAAACGGAACCCTTATAGGATCACTGTTGTCCATCCGTCTGTCTGTCTATCAAGACCCTTTATCTCGAGAACGCGTGAATGTATCGAGTTGAAATTAAAACCATATACTCAGGTCTGCGGTCCCCTAAGTTAACGAATAATGAAGATACGGCCGTTTATGTCGCAAAAACGTATATTTTGATACTCTCAAAGATCGAAATTCATAGGGTACTTCCCATTGACCCAGAATCCTAAAATTTGGTACAAAGCAAGGTCTTATATAGCACAGGCATAGGAAAAAATCTGAAAACAGTAAATTTGTTGTTACCTACGTCACAAAAAAAATTGCAATACGGAAAAATTTCCGAGACTTCATTCGGGAATTGTAGTTTGTACGGAACCCTCAGTGTAAAAGTCGGACTCGCACTTGCCCAGTTTTTTTTTAAAGATAGTGTTTGGTAGGTATCAGTTAAAAAAGCCAATTAGCACATTTTAAAAACACAAAGTACCCCCATAAAATCTATAACAATCTTGAAAAGGAGAAACTGACCGACATATCAACGCAATTTACACAAGGCGTCCTTGTGTGACGTAGGCTAGCACCAAGGATTTTTTGAAAATCAATCTATGGGTGGTGAAAAGGCGGAATTTCGTTTGTAAGCAAAACCAAGTTCCGCGTACCGTTAACATAAATAATCAAGTGAATAATATTCTTATTTGATTGGTGCAATAGTTGAGTGTTCGGCTGCTGCGTGTCGCGGGTTCGATTCTTGCACGGAACAATTATATGTATTGTATGGCCTACAGGGCTAACCGCCGAATAACCTAATATTCTTATTTGATTTTGTAGGCGCAGTAGGTAGTTGAGAGTTCGGCTGCTGCGTGTCGCGGGTTCGATTCCTGGACGGAACAAATATTTGTATGGCCTTTAGTTAGTTATTTCGGGTCTAGGTGTCCTGTGTATGCACGTGTGTATGTGAGAAACGTTAATGCGTTTCACAATACCACAGGTGTCATTCCTAGTGTAAAATTACGTTTTTTTTTTATTATTTAAAGAAACTAGAGCGGGCTCACGCCGCAATTTTCCGCACAAGTGTGTGGAAAAAACTTCCAAATACAAAAGTAGTAATAAAAAAAATATAGCAAAAAGCAAAATAGTACTAGTAAATTATAGTCTTAAGTCTCAAAAGGGCGTGAGGATGAGGAGGTACCTAGGTTTTGCGAGGACTGATAGAAATAGTGTTCTTTCTTCAGCGATATCGTCGGCAGCGTATGAACTTGCAGATTCCAATATTGTTACGCAAAATATTTGTTGTACCTAACTACCTACCTAAGTAATAGAAATAGCGTTAATAATGCTTAGACCGATATCCCACTGGCGTTTTACGACGTCGCGTCTACGCAACGTTGTCGCTGCGCAGACGTTGAAGAAGCACCAACGCTCGTGAAACTCCACTCGGATAGCGGCCTAAAGAAAGACAGTATTTACACCATTATAGATTAGGTGCTATGCTTCTGATAATACTAATCTTAAAATCAGTAATGTCTGCAATTTCTACATACTTGAAACGAATTTTCGCTTTAACGTTCGGTAACCGTCCGGACTGAGCCCGAGTCACAGCATGCCCGAGTCGTTGACACGGTGAGTAGCGTTCTAGGCGCGCCTCATGGAGATGACAGTAAACCGTAGGTTCCCAGCAGGGCCGAAGCCTACTGGGGCCATGGGTTCGCTTCTGAAAAGAAAACCCGGAGCCCTGAAACGCAAGGCAAAGAAGGAACATAGGAGTGGGTTTTATTCAGTAAAAGTCTGAGAAGCACTCCCGTCCCGCCCAAGAGCGGAAAGACTTCCATTGGATGATTTCCCCACCCAAAAAAAAAAAATTAAATTAAAAACTGCTTTCACGACGAATACGCATATTTGGAGATTCAATTTTACGATTTATTTAGGTAACATTTTTAGTCTAAATAAACTCCATAAACCACGACATTTGCAAATATATGGGGGTTTTCAAAACTGTACGAGGCGAAGGCATCCCGTTCGTGATCCCATAAGAATGAATGGAACACGTGAACGCTCTGCTGCCGCCGTTGTCCGATACACACACTCACAATGATTCTGTACCTGAAAAAAAAAAAACATTTTATTTAAAAAGAAAAACATCAAATGTAAAAATAAAGCAGTTTGATAAAATAAAATATCATGATTCAATTTGATGGTGTAAGATACCAGTGCACTATCCCTATCCATTGCCTTGCCATTGATAGAAGAGTGAGTAAATTGAATCGTTCACTGCATTTAAATAAATACAATAAATTCCTGCTTCTTTCCCATGATAGGCTCCGATGTACGAACGATTCTGTCGTTCCATAAGTAGTTAATTTTCTTGTAGGTACCACACTACGCATTTGGGTATATGAGATCGCCGACGACAGCTATGGTAACATCGACTTGCAGATAACTAATAATACGTACTTTTTATGAAGATAAGATTCTCCAGAAAGGACGATTCCAACGAACACTAACCTAGCGATGTCCGACGCTGATTACACAACATAGTTACACATGATTTTGTAATTTTACAGGTCAACATCTTCTTCGAGAGCAGCAACAGTAAAAGCATGAGAATATCGAGCACCCGGCCAAAAGTGGCAAAATGTACATCATGGTAATAACATTTGCATGTGCATTTTACAAAACAATAGTGAAATATTTTGTATTTATTGATGAATCTACCTTTTATAGCAATGATGACATGATGAAGTTTTCTGTCAAGCTTTACCTGTCATAGTTTTCTTCTTTCACGGCGTTACGCAACGTTTCTGCGAGGCTCAAACACAAATCCGGAACTATTTTCTCGCTATATTCAATTTCAACCAACTCTGCGTTTACCACTCTTTTGAGGACTTTTTGTATTTTCTCAGCATCGAAACGATTCTTTGGGTTAAGTCGGTAGGTAGGTTGATAAATTCGGACCTGTTTAGGATTGCTTTCAGTCATTTTGTTGGATCAATACAAAATATAAACGAGAACATAGCAACATATTTTATTTAGCTACTAGCTGTGCCGGTGACTTCGTTCGCGTGTACTACAGGATTTTGAATTTATTTTTTCTAAAATAAAAGTAGCCTAAGTTACTCCTTATTACATCAGCTCCCGTCAAAATCGGTCCAGCCATTTCAGAGATTAGCCGGAACAAACAGAGAGACAGACAGACAAAAATAGTAAAAAATGTTATTTTGGTGTATATACTCGTACCGTATAATATATACATATTCATATGCATGTAGTAAAAAACGGTTATTTCAATATTACAAACAGACACTCCAATTTTATTTTTGAGTATAGATAGGAAAATTATTATAGGAGGTTACTGTAGTCTAGTGTTCCTAGAATTACAGTTACAATCTTAATTGGGGAATTACGAACAGTATTTGAACTTGTAACCCGATCAAGTTACAACTGTTTTATAAAAAGGTGTAAGGGACAGCCCTCCACAAACTTTAAGGGCTTGCTCAGTAGACGAAACTGAACAACCTACCACAAAATTTTTTTTCAGGAAACGAAAAAAAAAATCAGCCTCGCCATACAAAATGATAAACTTGATTAGACAATTTGTATGGAGACACCAAATCTTTTTACGTTTCCTGAAAAAATTTTTTGTGGTAGGTTGTTCAGTTTCGTCTACTGAGCAAGCCATTAAAGTTTGTGGAGGGCTGTCCCTTAGGTACACCTTGTATATAACTCGCGACCATTCGAGAATAGTTAATTAGTATTCAAATTATCTATTCTAACTTTGTGTGATCAATGTTAAATATTTCATGCATTCGTGGAGTACAGAGAAATTCGTTGCTTCTTCCTGGTCAAGTATTTATGTATAATTACCAAAAAAAGGCGGCTAGACTACACCTATGTGACTCAGGTTGGCTGGACAAATCTTCAAAATAGCTTGCATTTAACTAGGTCAATAGGTCACTTTATGTGACGGCTAAACACCCTTATTTCAGAATTTGTGACGCTACAGAATCTTAGATAATCGATCGAAAACGTGTCCAGCCATCTTGAAAAACCACTTTTCGCTGGTCTCTCAATCTCGGTAACGGAAGTGATTTTGACGACTTTTTGCATATCAACGGGCGTCACATAAATTTGTGACGAGCACCGAGCTAAAAGTTTTGTGATAAGTACAGTGGTTTAGTAGAAAAATGCAAAAATCTGTGTCCAGCCATCTTGAATTTACGTATAAAACTTATGGCTGGCACTTCCGAATCTCAATAACGGGGGCGTTTTCGAATATGGTTCCTTTACTAATACTTGGTGACGCAATGTGTGACAGTAATAACGTTTGATTTATGGCGTCACATGTAAGGGTTTACGAGAAATCAATAAAAACTTAATGTCCAGTCAACCTGAGTTCAAGATGGCTGGACACATGTATCTCCACTGCCTGATGATCTGCGACCTTCGAAATGTGTTCAAAATGTTGTGACGGGGACGATAATGATAACCTGAAATTGTGACGGAGAAACTTTGCGTAGTTTCAAAGATATTGACCATTTAAATTTTTCCATACAAACATCCATTAATATTGTGAGGTGACCATAATTTTACATAAATAAAGGATTTCTTTTTAATGAATTAATTGGCCGGTAGCATGCACGCCTGCTTTGTATTTGATTTCCCCGTGGGAATAAAAGGTTTTCCTGCAAATAAATAAATGTGATTTTATTTACAGCAAACATTATTTTTTCATTTAAATACCTTCAGAGCATTAGTTTAGTTCTCCTGACATAATATATACCTACTAAAAAGAATAGATATCTGCACGTAAATAATCAATAACATTTAAAAATTACACCCGCCCCCTTCCTCACTTCTACATTTTTGTCTTCTATTGATTTAAATATCTACAGTCGTTCGTATTAGTATCACCAATACACGGATTTTCGTCCATTAAAGAAAACACCTTAAAATATACTTGTCCTACATAAAACCTACAATATTGGTTACCCTACTGCAGTGTTTGTATGGGGAAATTTAAATGATCAATATCTTTGAAACTACGCAAAGTTTCTCCGTCACAATTTCAGGTTGTCATTATCGTCACCGTCACAACATTTTGAACACATTTCGAAGGTCGTAGATCATCAGGCAGTGGAGATACATGTGTCCAGCCATCTTGAACTCAGGTTGGCTGGACATTAAGTTTTTATTGATTTCTCGTAAACCCTTACATGTGACGCCATAAATCAAACGTTATTACTGTCACACATTGCGTCACCAAGTATTAGTAAAGGAACCATATTCGAAAACGCCCCCGTTATTGAGATTCGGAAGTGCCAGCCATAAGTTTTATACGTAAATTCAAGATGGCTGGACACAGATTTTTGCATTTTTCTACTAAACCACTGTACTTATCACAAAACTTTTAGCTCGGTGCCCGTCACAAATTTATGTGACGCCCGTTGATATGCAAAAAGTCGTCAAAATCAATTCCGTTACCGAGATTGAGAGACCAGCGAAAAGTGGTTTTTCAAGATGGCTGGACACGTTTTCGATCGATTATCTAAGATTCTGTAGCGTCACAAATTCTGAAATAAGGGTGTTTAGCCGTCACATAAAGTGACCTATTGACCTAGTTAAATGCAAGCTATTTTGAAGATTTGTCCAGCCAACCTGAGTCACATCTACACCTCGCATTCATCGGCCAGGATCTTTGTAGTCTACTTCAGTCTACGTGTAGATGCCAATTACTGTAGAGGAGCCGAGGCCTACCTAGGGTAGGTGATAGTGGTGGCCTAATCCACTAGTTACCTAATAAGTGTATTAATTGCAAATGTTTACCGCTTTGGGTTTCCTGAAGCTTACGTATCTGCCTAAAACACTTGTTCTACCAACTGAATATCTTTTATCGTCCCGAGACATTTTCACAACCAACCCGTTTTTAGAATGCTAATTAAAATAAAAAAAAATTATAAGTTCATTCATAATCTAGATCAGCCTTTCCCAAAGTAGGCGGTAACGCCCCCTTGTGGGCGCTGCAGGCCTAAAGGGGGGTGGTAAGAGACCCAGAAAAAAAATGGGGGCGATTTGTAATTTCATCAATTTATTAAACAGCATCAGATTCATCCTTCATATTAGTTTTTATATACGAATCGATTATGTTTGTTTTATTTTGAATAAAAGATACTCCGTCTGAATACTATAAAGTTGCGTTTCAATAATTATTCTCATTGGCAGGTGTAGTCCGTAAGAGTTAACTTGAGACCTGAGCGCCGTTGTGTACTACCTACTGTGCTCAGGTCTCAAGTTAACTCTTGCGGATTATAGTAAAAGTCTCTTTTATAATGAATGTTTAATCTCCGCTAATATAGCTCACAACAATTAATTAATTTAATTTTAAGTTATAGTGGTTTTTAAGTAGGTGAAAAAATGGGGGCGCTAATTTATATAGTCTCAAAGTGGGCAGTAGACAAAATAAGTTTGGGAACCCCTGATCTAGATAATAGAACTTTGCAGTATATTAGAAAGTACTCAGTGGGCTTTGCTTTATTGATTGCGTACTCTTAAAATGTAATTTATTTATATGTCTAAAAACTTGAAAGACAATAGTAATAAATAGTTCCATGCTCTGCAGTACTCAGCTACTTTTTTTTATGGCAATTGAGTCGACAGTTGCTTTTATGTTTTTGTTTATTATCTGTTTTGCTGTCACTGTCAGCTGTCATAAATTCGCGCGGTTATGCCGCGAACGCTAGGCTGAAGGAGTACCTACGGCTTACAAAATCTGTTTCCATAATAAAGTCGTGATTTCGTGTATGTAATCTGGTTCCAAAATAAATCAAGCAATTGGTCAGAATATCGTTTTGCAGTTGTAAAATCTAAAAGCATCTGAGGTGCCCTGTGAGCTGTTGTGAGAGAACATCTACATAACCCAACACAACAGAACACAATAGTCCAGGATTCAGTGCAAGTAACAAAGATTTCTTCTTTTTAATCTACTCAACGGTAGCTGTCATCTGGTGCAACACAAGGCGCAACGTGAACATCGGTACATTAATTCAGTTTGATCTTTTCTAAACGTGAGTATATTTTGTATTAACACCTATACAAAATATACCTACAAACTGGTCAGTGGGACATCTGGTTGCTCACAAAATGCATCGACAATCTACTTTGACGAACTTTTTTCAATCAAAATCTTCGCCGATCCCATTGACCATGAGTACTAAAAAGCGTAGTTTGAGCCTCAAGAGGACTCCGAACAGGTCTCCGGCGGGTAAGTCTCCTAAAACACCGATATTGTCACCTACAGCACCGAAAATGCCACTCAATACAAGTACACCAAGTCCAGGTGTAGAGGTGAAAAAGGAAGATGAAGTTGTAACATTGTCAAGTGATAGTGAACATGAAGAGACTCCAGCAAAGAAAAGAAATGTTGGCATCTCTGTTAGAAGTATAGAATCACTAAGAGACAATACACCAGCATGTACTGGTAAGCAGCAGCCAGCAGAGGAATCAAGAACCAGTACTGGTGTTTCAAATTCTTCTGTAGAAATAATGGAGTATGATATGTCTCCTGGGCCCTTGTTGGGGCAGTCACCAAGAACTCCTTCATCTCGAGGATCAAGTACTAAGGAGTTCTACTCTCCAACTAAAAAAAGGGTTGTGAAAAAGAAATCTCCAGCTAAGAGGAACTTAGCACAACAATTTGGTGAAAATTGTTCACCTAACTCCATAATTGGAAATAGAGAATTTATTCAGAATTTTGAAGACAGAGATGATAAAAGTAAGTAATAAATATGTTATTTGATAAGATGACTATCCAAATATAGTGAAAATATATAAATTTGGTGGTCACTAAATATTTTAAAACTAATAAGTTGAGGTGTTCACATATAAAGTAATTTTCAATTTAATTACAACAATGTTAACACACACACTAACTTTACAGCTGGATTTCTTCTCTCAATAATTGACAAGTACCTCAGGTCTGAAACTCTGAAGCCTTTATTAGATGAAAGGTCACAAGTGCTGTTGGAAAAATGCATGGAAGTTCCAAAGCCTGGCATGAGGCTGATGTGCCGCTTGTACTGGCGCCAGCCAGGCTGGTTCCGTACTGAGGAACTTGGACAGATAGCGATGGAGAAAAAAAAAGATGGTGATAAGGAAGTCATGAGTAGCCCAGACCTTATTAATATGGTAACCAGTTTGAAAAGTTTTGGTGTGATCACTGAAGCTGGATCTGACGGTAAGTTTCTTATGCTGCTCAGATTTTAGTTGAATATTTCATTGAGTTTACTGTAGTACTAAGTAGTACATAGTGCTAGTAATAAGTTTTACATGATCCTCTGAACCTAAACATCAAAGCAGTACACTATTTAATTTGATGGTACAATAGGCTCATTGTTTCCACTTGGGCGGAGCACCGCCAAGTCCTGGTGGAGGCGATTAGTAGCGGCGATCTTGCGCCTTACGCTGGTTCAGGTTGTAGCACAACCTACGAGCTACGAAGCTTCACCGAGACTGGCCGGATAGATATAGTGTTTTCGAAATTCAAACTTTAACTTAGGTTATAAAAAAATCTTGATAACAGCTTCAACAAAACGCCAATTAGTTTTTTATAATTAATTATCTACTATCACATATTCTCTTTATCTGTAGCAAACCACAAATTGGTTACCCCGACCGACGTGATCAATTTGTGGTTTGCTACAGATATAGAGAATATGTGATAGTAGATAATTAATTATAATCAATATTTTAACTTTTCAATCATGAGAATTACAGACACAATAGAAAGACAATAGGTGCGCGAACGCCGGCGTTCGCTTGGGGTTTAATGAATTAAATGAAAAACTAATTGACGTTTTGATGAAGCTGTAATCAAGATTTTTTTATACCTAAGTAAAACTGCAAAGTTTGAATATCGAAAACACTATATCTATCCGGCCAGTCTCGGTGTAGCTTCGTAGCTCGTAGGTTGTGCTACAAGGACATGGCCCAAAGTGATGAGAAATCCCAATGAAGAGATTGGGATTTCTTATCACTTTGGGCCATGTCCTTGTCCTACTTTCGGCTCCCTCTTCAAAGCAATAATTCTAGCGAAAGAGGTGGCCACATGCATGAGGGAACACATGTCCCCCACACCCCAGTTTTCTTGTGTATGTGAGTTTAGATTTCTGTAAACTAACTCCCATACGAACCAGGAATGAAGTGTGGGGCACAATTTTATATAAAAAAGAACTATTACTTCAAATTATAGAAAATTGGTTTCAGGTGGACCAAATCTACAATTTGATGACTATGTAAAGCTCCTGAAGAGACCAGAGATTCTCCAGATAGCCAAGGAGTTAAAGTTGAAGATACAATCCAAACAGGATGCAGTGGAAGCGCTGAGGTCATTCTCCAAGTGCGCACCCATCACTAACTTCTTTTCTAGGAACAAAGTCAATAATAATAGTAACAGAGTTTTGGATATGTAAGTATTATTTTGTTCCATGTTCCATTTATTTTTTTATTATAATATAAATAATAATCCACAACTTTCACACAACACCATCTTAGTCCCAAACTAAGCAGAGCTTGTGCTATAAACACTAGACAATTGATGAATATACTTATGTATTTCTACATACATACATGTTATAGATAAATTATACCCAGACACAGAACAAATGATGGTCATCACATAAACATTTGTCGTGGTTGGGAATCGTACTCACAACCTCCGGCATAGCAGGCATCCTTATAGTGACGACTGTGAAGAAAACAATTAAAAGTAAAGAGGAACTTTTGTCTTTTTTTGAAAGCTATTGTATTGTTACGTACGTGGGTAATCAAATGCCGATTTACTAACAGAGAACTTTATTCACCACAAACAATAACAAATTAGTCCAGTCAACAATAATCCGAATCGCAATTAACACTAGAGTACCTTTACATAGTGTAAAGGTACTCTAGTGTTAATTGCGATTCGGTCGTTAGATGAAATCACTTCACACTCTTAGGTAGTTCGCTCTTGATCGCAGTCGAAATCACAACTGACTCGCTTCCGGTCGGGGGCTCGTATGCGGAGCGAATAAAATTCTAGATACCGACATCTCAAGATCGATCCAGAACAATGGAATCGCTTCGCGAAGTTATAAATCATTTTTATTGCACGATGTACTGAGAGTCACTTTCATGCGAATTTCGACTCTATTGTTAATGGCGGAGAATACCATTTCCCTTATCGGTAGATACATACCTAACTACTAGTGGTACTTACTTTGTGGATGTTTCGAGATTTTTCTAAGCCTGGCTGCGTACCACTATTCTAGATCTTTCGAACAGCAATGCGTTTTAATTATTACGTGCTACTCGTTATTTTCTCGGAGATATGGCGTGTTCACGTTTAATGGCGTAACAGTGCCCCCCTCTTAGTCATGCTCGTCCCGAGCATTATTAGATCCGTGATACGGCGCCAATCTATCTACATGGACAACCTTGGGTTTCCGTCTTAGCCCTTTCTTGATGCGGTAGGTCACGTCATTAATCCTTTTTAACACGGTGTAAGGTCCCTCCCATCGAGCTTGGAGTTTCGGCGACTTCCCTTTCCGTCGAAGCGGGTTGTGGAGCCAAACCAGTGTACCTTCCTCAAATCCCTTGGCATTGGCATTACGGTCGTATCCAGTTTTCATTTTTACGCTGGTGTTCACGCTATTCTCACGAACTCGTTTATGCACTTCGTCCAATTGATCTTGAAGGTCACTTACGTAGTCCGTAACTGGCTTAGTCTTGTCAGGTGGCACGCCAGTTATGGCATCGACTGGAAGTCTCATCTCCCTGCCGAAATTCACTCTTGCTGGGGTATGTCCCGTACTATCATACACTGCCGATCGGTAAGACATCAGAAATAGTGGAATATACCGGTCCCAGTCCTTCTGATGGTAATCGACAACCTTAGTCAGGTGATTCTCCAGGGTTTGGTTAAACCTTTCCACCATTCCGTCCGACTGAGGTTGCGCAGGTGTTGTACGTGTCTTATAAATTCCCAGAAGAGTACACATTTCCTGGAACAGCGCAGATTCGAAGTTACGGCCTTGATTGGAATGGATTTCCAAAGGTGCGCCATACCGACATACTACTTCTTCGACCACCTTCTTCGCCACTGTCGTCGCTTCCTGATTGGGTATGGCGAAGACTTCGGGCCACTTTGTGAAATAGTCCTGGATCACCACTATGTACTTGTTTCCGTCATTTGTAACTGGAAAAGGTCCAGCAACGTCAATGGCAATGCGCTCCCACGGGGCTCCCACATTGTACAGCTGAAGCCTGCCCCTGCTTCTAGTTTGTGGTCCTTTCACCGATGCGCACGCTGTACATTTCCGACACCATTGCTCTATGTCATCTCTACAATTGAGCCAGTAATACCGTCTGTCTCACTTTCAGTAGAGTTTTCTTGATTCCCAGGTGTCCTCTAGAAGCACCATCGTGTATTTCCTGTAGCAGGGGGCCCACTTCACATCGTGGTACTATCACTTGTGTGGTCACCTCCTTGCCATCGTTCGATTCCCATTTCCTACGAAGCACATCATTTTCTAGAACTAAACTGTCCCACTGTACCCAGTAGCTCTTTGTGACGGGATTATGTGACGATACTTCACTCCACTGGGGCCTAGTTCCGCTACGCTTCCAGTCGAGTATAGGTCGAATATCGTCATCTTCTTCCTGGGACTTCTTGAAGTTGCCTTCAGCTCTAATTAAATTAACGCGTTCTCGGGCTTCATTCTGCTGGCAGTGTCTGCAGTCCTCATTATATGGACGTCGCGACAGGGCGTCAGCATTGTTATGCCCCTTTCCACTGCGATGTTCCGTCACAAAGTTAAACTCCTGCAGCTGCTCGAGCCATCTTGCAACTTGGCCCTCAGGGTTTTTAAATTGTAGAAACCATTTCAATGCAGCGTGATCCGTCCTCAACGTAAATTGTCTTCCTATGAGGTACTTGTGGAAATGCTGCAAGGTTTTTACCACAGCCAGCAGTTCTCGTCGAGTTACGCAGTCCCTTTAGTATCCTTTCTGGCTTTGAAAGTGCCTTACTGAAGTAAGCGATCACGACCTGTCTGTCACCTTGCACCTGTTACAACACTCCACCAATTTCCGTGTTGCTGGCATCGGTATCAACGACAAATCTTCCGTCTCTGCTCGGATACCCCAGTATAGGCGCTTCACATAGCCGTTGCTTTAGCTCGTCGAATGCTGACTCACAGTCCTCGTCCCGGATAAAATCTCGTTTATCCTCAGTCAGCTGATGTAAAGGTTCTGCAATGTCCGAAAAATTCTTGACAAACCGCCTGTAGTATGTGCACAACCCTAGAAGTGCACGTACTTCCCTTTTGTTCTTTGGAACCGGCCACTGTTGGACTGCCTTTATCTTCTCAGGGTCGGTTCTCACCCCGTCAGCGGAAATAACATGTCCTAGGTAGCTGACCTCCTTCTTGAACAGGGCGCACTTCTTTGGGCTTAGTTTTAGGTTAGCCCCTCGTATCCTGGTGAACACTTTCTCCATATTCCTCAGGTTTTCCTTAAAAGTGCGACCCATTATAATGACGTCATCCAAATATACCAGACAGACGTCACCAAGAAGGCTCACCATGACTCTCCATGAGGCGTTCAAACGTCGCTGGAGCGTTGCATAACCCAAAAGGCATGACGTTAAATTGCCACAGGCCGCTGCCAATACCCGTACTAAACGCTGTCTTTTCTTTATCTTTCTCGCTGATTTCCACTTGCCAGTAGCCACTTTTCAAATCAATGGTCGAAAACCACTTCATGCCACAGCATATCCAGCGTATCGTCTATCCTTGGTAAGGGATAACTGTCCTTCTTCGTCACATTATTCAGCATTCTGTAGTCCACACAGAATCTGGTGCTGCCGTCATTCTTCTTTACCAGAACGACTGGAGAAGACCATGGACTCGTAGAAGGCTCAATTATTCCGCTATCATTTAATCCTTAAAATCCTTTACCATTTCTGCTACCTCAGATTCCTTAGCCCAGGGTATGCGGCGCGGTCTCTGTTTAATTAGTCTAGCATCACCTGTATCTATCTCATGCTTGGCGAGACCTGTTCTCCCGCAGTCTTTTCCTGTTGCAAATATATCCCGGAAACGTAGCAGAAATTCCTTGGCTTGCTGTAGTTCCGAAGTCGATAGATTGCTCTTAGAATTTTCCAGAAGTTGCTGGATGTGATCAGTTTCAACTTTGGTCGTGTCTTGCTTTACTGTAGATGTGTTGATTTGACGGAGATACTTAACTTCTTCACATCTCCCAACAACACTATTTTTCTTCAGTTAGACCTCTTCTTTCCCAAGGTTCCCAATCCTTACCTTGGATTTCCCTTGCGTCATAACTAATGTCCTCGCGGTGATGAGCTCCAGGTGCCGGCCAATATCTTCAACCATTAGACATCTTCGTTGCCTGATTTTCTTGGGAAATTTTACTTCAACTAAGGTTTCTGTTCTCGGAGCCAATGTAGTATCCTTTAAGCAATATAGGTTGCATGTGTTAATTCCTCGCAGAAATACTTCTTGGTCTGGGAATTTCAATACTCCCCTATCGATATCTAAAACACATCGGTAATTACACAAGAAATCCAGACCCAGTATGCAATCATCGGTAATATTCGCAATTAACACAGGATGGGTGGGTGTACACTTGATCACCGATTTTAAACTCGATTTCTGTATCACCGAGGACGGAGACTGACTGACCGGTTGCTGTCTGAAGTCGGCAGGATGGAGACTCTTTTTGCCATGAGATGGTTCGTTTCAGCAACTCCGGTCTTACAATAGTTCGCGACGCCCCGGTGTCAATGGTAAAACTGCTGGCACGATGTTTCAGCGTTCCTTCGATGATCAAACTATTTCCGTTGTGAACTTGATTGATGGTGATGGTTGGGGCTGCGGCCCTGGCAACATTAAGTCTTATCGGCTCCTCGTTGACTTGAGTTCCGGAGTCCACACTTTCCCTCTTTTTCTTAGGACAATCGGTGCGAATGTACCCTTTTTCTCTGCACCCGTAACACGTTGGAATATAGCGGGACTGTGCTGGAGAAAAAGCCACTACTTCTCGGTGACGTGGTTGCACTGAAGACGAGACCAATACTTCCCGAACTCTGTGCGTACGAGAATCTTTTCGTACGGCTTCTACTTCCAAAGCGTGAGCTATCGCACTCTTCAGAGTTTGGTGCTATCCGAGTCGCACCGTAGCCCTTACTTCTGTATCCCGTAGACCGTCGATGAATGCTTGCACCAAATTAACTTCCACCATCTCTGGTGTTATCGACCTGTATGCACGCCGGGACCAGCCGTTCAACCTCGACTCCCCACTGCTGGAGGCTCTCGTTCGACCTCTGCGTTCTGTCGCGTAACTGCGCGCGGAAAAACGTGCTCAAGGTGCTTATCTCCGTAACGAGTGTCCAGTCCCTCCATGAGACGCTCCAATGTCCTGCCGTCCGCAGGGAGGTTCTCTAGGACCAGCAGGGCGTCCCCTCGTGGAGCCAAAGTTAATGCCGCAAAAGACTGTTTATCATCCCAGCGGTTCGCCTTAACCAATGTTTCGAATTGGTATTTGAATACCGTCCAGGAAGACGTGCCATCAAAACGCGGCACATCAAATTTTGCGGCTGATGCACAGTGGGTGTGCGATGGTGAGCCAACAGCAACGGGTTCGCGTGCTTCGAGCTTGACGATTTTTTTGTTGATGTCCAGCAGGCGATTTTCGTGGCCATCAATCCTTGTTTCGAGGCTATCAGCTCGGGCGGAAACTTCCTTGACCTCTAAGGTGAGATTCTTTGCCTTCTCGCCCAACGTGACGAGGCCGTTGTCGATTTTATCTAGAATCAGGTTCTGCTTAGCCTCTTGATCGCGGCGAGCGGCTTCCTGTTCGCGGCGGGCTTCTTCCTGGTTAGCCGCGATTAGGTCCTGAAGCTTGCGCTGGGCTTCTTCCTTGTTAGCCGCGATTAGGTCCTGAAGCTTACGCTGGTTGGCCTCCATACTAGCTTGCATGGCGGCCAACACCGCAGCGAGGCTCATTTCCGAGGATGGTGCTGTTGGCACCTCAGCAGCTCCTGTTGCTCCCATACCAGCTTGATCTTCCTCCTCCATACGATGACGCGCAGCATCCATCTCCATTTGCCTCCTTGTTCGTGGTCGCTGTTCGTCGCCCCTCTGTGGTAATGGCATTTCACTTCTGACACCAGTTGTTACGTACGTGGGTAATCAAATGCCAATTTACTAACAGAGAACTTTATTCACCACGAACAATAACAAATTAGTCCAGTCAACAATAATCCGAATCGCAATTAACACTAGAGTACCTTTACACTATCGCTTAGGTCGTTAGATGAAATCACTTCACACTCTTAGGTAGTTCGTTCTTGATCGCAGTCGAAATCACAACTGACTCGCTTCCGGTCGGGGGCTCGTATTAATATACGGAGCGAAGAAAATTCTAGATACCGACATCTCAAGATCGATCCAGAACAATGGAATCGCTTCGCGCAGTTATAAATCATTTTTATTGCACGATGTACTGAGATTCACTTTCATGCGAATTTCGACTCTATTGTTAATGCGGAGAGTACCATTTCCCTTATCGGTAGATACATACCTAACTACTAGTGGTACTTACTTTGTGGATGTTTCGAGATTTTTCTAAGCCTGGCTACGTACCACTATTCTAGATCTTTCGAACAGCAATGCGTTTTAATTATTACGTGCTACTCGTTATTTTCTCGGAGATATGGCTTGTTCACGTTTAATGGCGTAACAGTATTTTAAAGTATTGCTCCTGTATCATGTAAAGTCACATGTCCAAGATACCCAGACCCAGGGATAAATCTGTAGTCTATAAAAGTATTTGTGCTATACAGGGATCCAATCCGCGACACTCAGTGCAGCAGCCAATGGCTCAAACACTGCGCCTACTGCAATGACAACTTTGTGCATCATGTTTTTAGAGATTTTTACAAAAAATATAATTATTTCAGATTTAAATCGAAAACAGGGCGTTGTTTTAAGATGTCAGATTTAGCTCGGACGACATTCTACAATTTATATGTCTTGATGTACTTGGGAATTGATTATACAACTATAAGGGACAAGAAGCTTGAGTTAATGCTTATAAACGAAAAAATTAATAGGGAGACATTTCCTATTGATAAAGAAATGGTTGTTGATGATGCCAGCGTCGTTTTTCAAAATAGGGAAGAGTTTGATAGGTAAGTAAAATGCAATTTTGAAAATTGTTTTTTTTTTTCTTTTATGTGTCAAGGCAAAGGTGGAAAGATGAGCTTGATAACTACCGGAGCGGTTTGCAATAGTTGAAGACAGACGTTTGTGGAAAAGGGACAGGGAGGCCTTCGCCTAGCAGTGGTACATAATAGGCTAACTAATTAACTTGATATATTTGCTCTCAAATGAGTGAAGGACAACATTATGAAACCGGAAACATGAAAATTTGTGGAGATGGATACTACTCTTTCTCACAAAAACGACTGAACGGAACAGAACCAGAATAAAAATAAGCTAAAATTTTTAATAAGGGGAACTATTAATTTACGCTAGCGAAGTCACTCTTAGAAGCTAGTTCAAAAATAATTATAACTACAGAAAAGTGGTCACATTGTTTGAGGAATCTCAATTTTTTTTTTACAGTTATCTTCAGGCACATGTGGCTTACGAGAAGTATCTGGAAGAGACAGACCTGAATAAAAAGTGTGAAGCAATCAAAGAAGCACACAAGTTGTTCAAAGGAATTGCAGACAAGGATATGTCACGGTACTAGTAGTCATTTGTTATATGTTGTGCATACAGTGGAATTGCTGCCACATTCATGTATGTCATAAGGTTGAAATTATTTTAATTCGATTATGTTTGAGATATACAATAAATTTTTTATCTCATCAAGTCGTACTACTAAATAAAGAAGTTTCTATATATATATTTTTTTTTTTTATAATAAATAGTATAAGTGTAAAGAATCAACAAACACATTATGAAATTTTAAAGTTGCGCTTGCAAGGATAATTTTATTTCATGCGGTGCTTTGTCGTATGACGTCACCCGACCCTTTACCATTATGGTGTGGCACCTAATCTGGTTTTGCACAACAACATTAGACCGACGCACACGTTACACGCCTGATTTGTACGTAGAACGACGTCGCTTGGCGTGTACCAAGTGTAGCTCTACAAGTCCAAGTGTGTGCACACATACACGTGTGAGCAGTGTAGTTCTACCTTAATTTTCTTCATTTTAATTTTCTTCACATCCCCGTTTACAGATTGTGTGGTTTTTAACCCATTATCTTCATTTGTAGTTACAAATCATTGCCCATCTGGCTGCGTAGATTCACACCTCCAAACATTTACGTCAAAATCCTGGAGAGTGGAGTACAAGAATTAAAGAAACAGAAGACTGAAGAATATTACAAAATTGCGGTGGCCATGCTTGACACCTTGATTGGTCAAATGGATTTCAGACAACATAAGAAAGCTAATTGGTATGCAGAGAAAGCACTGATACTGCATAGCCATTTGGATAGCTCTGAACAGGTATAGTATTTCAAACTGTATTTTCTAAAATAATCACGTTCTAAGTTCTTCAAAGTATAGAAATTGAAATGTACATTTTTTTTTATGTCTTTGATACATTATATTATTTAAATCTATACTGATAATAATATAAAGCTGAAGAGTTTTATGGTTGAACAAGCCTATTTCAGGAATTTAAAAAATCTTTTAGTGTTGGATAGCCCATTTTATAAAGAGAAAGGCCATAGACTATATCACATAACGCTACGACAAATAGGAGCGCAGCAGTCAGCACCAAAGACGCAGAAGACAACTAGTTGATTCAAATATTTCTACTAGTGCTTGTTTTGGCCAACAACACAATATCATGTTCAATTTTATTTTATCTTATCGCATTTGGCAGACTATCTAATAGTAGACTATACATTTCGTTATATCTAATACAGCTTAGTTATTATAATCTAACAATATATTAGACATATTTGTTCCACATTAGATTACAAGATAGATAAAGTCGGCTTTATCGCTCTAAGCACCAAAATATCTTCGTCATCAATTTTTTTTCAGGCGGCAAAGATTTTGCTAGAAGGATTCGAATCAGACAGTATGACGGAGGAGATGAAAGACGTCATGCGGCCCCGCGCCCTTAAGATAGCTAACCAGCAGAACATACTATTGAAACAGTCATTGAGAGAGCAACTGCGAAGCTACGCCGATAAAGAGAGCATACTGGAAAGGACACTGTCGGGAGACCATATTCATAAACAGCCTATGGAGTAAGTTATTTTTATTAATAACTAGCTTTTAACCGCGACTTCGCTCCCGTCAACTGACTACTCTATTCTATTCTACTCTACCCTACCCTACTCTACCCCACTATCCTACTCCACCCTACTCTACCCCACTCCATCCTACTCCACCCTACTCTACCCTACGCTGCCTACCTACCCTACCTTAATTATGTATTGTTACTGTGTGTAAGTTGGTGAACAAAACAAAAAAAGAATTATTAAAATTGGTCTATCCATTATTAAGTTACAGTGTAACCAGGAGAAATAGGAGTTCATTTATATATATATATATATTTATATAGATAGAGCAGTTTTACACATAAGTATAAAGATATCAAGATAATTTTCCCCTTTTCCTTAATCAATACATCAACACTATTGTTTTATCTGACAAATATGTCATCATGCTGAGCATGAAGTTCCTGGATCGATTTGCGGATCGAACGAAGCCATACCCCACACTGGGAATTGGGTTCCCTACTTGATTTCGAAACTTGATGATTCGATTTTTATTATATCGAACATGGTATGTCGACAATTCAGTTGTACGATGTTTTATTCCATCGATGCTTTATTGGTGCGATGTAACGTTTGTGCGAAAAATTCTGTTGCGAAAAACCCTACAGCGATTGCTTATTAGTTCGATAGTATGTCGGTTCGAAACGCCTAAGGAAATACATTAAATACCATACATTATCTTCACGTCTATTTTCATAAAATGAGGTAGACAGGTAACAATTTCACCACGTTTACTTACGTTTTCTTTTTGAACATTTCCTTAACTTTTTGCGGCAGCTGTCAGCTATAAATATTACGATATTAAATTATTTTTTTTCATATTTTGTAAAAATATTTATATTTTTTGAATGCAAACATAAAACTATTATGGTAACTCTCAAAACGTAATCACAAAGTACACAATAAACTTCTAAATAAGTAGACGTCATATAGATACTCATTTAAAAAATATAAATATTTTTACAAAATATGAAAAAAAATAATTAAATATCGTAATTTTTATAGCTGACAGCTGCCGCAAAAAGTTAAGGAAATGTTCAAAAAGAAAACGTAAGTAAACGTGGTGAAATTGTTACCTGTCTACCTCATTTTACGAAAATAGACGTGAAGATAATGTATGGTATTTAATGTATTTCCTTAGGCATTTCGAACCGACATACTATCGAACTAATAAGCAATCGCTGTAGGGTTTTTCGCAACAGAATTTTTCGCACAAACGTTACATCGCACCAATAAAGCATCGATGGAATAAAACATCGTACAACTGAATTGTCGACATACCATGTTCGATATAATAAAAATCGAATCATTAAGTTTCGAAATCAAGTAGGGAACCCCTGGGAATTACCCCTGTACTGTGGGTGTGTTCGCAAACACACACACACACACATGTAAACTCGCGTACACTGGACGCACAAACCTGGAACAACTATTTGTGGGCCACACAAATATTTGTTTCGTGCGGGAATCGAACACGCGACACAGGGCAGCAGCTAATCGTTTAACCACTGCGCCACCCGTGTTACTGTTTTTTTTTTCTATCTAGATTTTCTCAGTAGCAGTTTAGAGGCGATAGGCTCGTCCGCGAGAACACTTATATTTCTTTTTTTTTATTTTGATTTTGACTAAATACTCCTCCGACTCGGTGGCGAGAGAGAGTGTATTATTTAACACTCGTGAATACTGGCGTGATTTTATGTCATGTACTATGATATCATTAACACTGGTTCTGTTATGTTCCAGTAATTACAATCAAAGAGGCAAACTTAAATTTGAGCTACACACTAAAGAAGGGCGATCCACTTTGACCTGTGAAGAATATTGTATAGCACATTATATCAATAATGGACAATATACAAATGGTAAGTAGAACATACTGTTTAAATATTTCTTCCGATCTCTGACTTATTTCTAAGAGAGTATGTAACCTGGCAATATGAAACCGTTTAGCGCAGTCTGTTCAATCTGTCGTGGATCTAATGACAGCCAGGACCAGGACCAACAATTTAACTTATTTCCCGAGACACGGATGAATTTCGTTTTCGAGATGACCACCATCCACTGATCGACCTTGACAAGTCTTGCTTAACCTTGAAGACATTTTTATATGTCAATCTTTATTGTTACAAATGATACATTTTGATAAATCTTCCATTATAGGCGAACACTGGGAAGGCCGCATAGCCTCCACGATATTCTTCCTACTGTTCTGGGACATCATCTACAGCAAGCCTCGCGACGTCCCCGGTATCTTCCTGAGCCACTACCAACGTTATCCACTGGACATGTTCTCCGAGAGCTTCTACCTGAACCGGAAGACTGTCATCGAAGAGAGGCTGCTGTTCATTCAGGAGTGCACCGAGGAAATGATGCTAGCTATCATGAAATCGAATTGGGATAAAAGACCTGACAGTAAGTTTTCTTATCGTAAACCAGAGTAAACGAAGAAAATATCGCCCTTAGGGTATTTTTAATATCATGCGGATTTCATTACGCATGCGGTATTGCCCCGCATGCAGAAAATTTCACACAGCGTGACACATACTAGCCTACGATCTAGTTTGTTGTGGACTGCTGTGCGTTGTGGTTGTGTCGACAAAAGTGCGGGGGCTCCGCGCGGAGCTGCTGTACGGGATCACGCTGTACGTCCTGCGTGCGTATTCTACGCATTAGGGTGTTTATAATATTATTAGGTTTTGATCACGCCTGCGTAACCCCGCAAATGTTCATTTTATACAAGTATTTATTGTAATGCGTGGAATACGCACACGGGACGCTTGTTTATGCATTTTGAAATTTTCTGCATGCGGGGCAATGCCGCATGCGTGATCAAAACAGCCCGGTTTAAAAAACACCCTTACTGCCATGAAGTAATGGGGTTATGTTGTAAGGTCATATGTCTGGGTGTGAGATAGGTTATTTTTTTTTACTTAAGTTGAAAGCGCCAGGTGTGTATTTAGTGTGTATTTATAGGTGAGATATCCGAAGTCCAGCGCAGCAGCGGCTGGGAGGAGGTGCGCTCGGTGACGTCATGCCTGCGCTCCGGCGGCGTGCTGGCGCTGTGCCGGCGCCTCGCACGCAACTACGGGTACGCCAGGAGCGGCTTCCCCGACCTCACGCTCTGGAATATACATACTAAAAAGGTATTTCATTGTTATTATTTAAAATATTCATATTAATTTATATAAATTGATTACTTTTTAGTAGTACTAGGACCACTTTTGAACCGCCATTGTACCTATTAATTCTGATAAGTAGAATTATTTGCTAGTATTAGGAAATAAATTCGTCTCGGAGGTGGCTGATGAGACGTCATGTCTTTGGTACTGCAGATACCAATTGACACTGTTGACAAATTCCCATGCTTGTTTACCATTCAAAGTCATATAAAACTCAGTATAGATAGAGACAACACGCGCACAGCCTAAACAGAACTGTTAAAGAGATGGAGCTATATATAGGGTGTATAGCTCAATCCCTTCTCGCTCGGACGCTTGACATTTTAACACGTCATAGTAAGGCCCCTCATCAGTTTCATTTCCTATTTTCAGATAAAGTTTGTAGAAGTAAAGACTGACGCAGACAAGCCATCTATCAAGCAGTTACAGTGGCTGCAGTACCTGTTGGAAAACGGCGTTGACGCCGGTTTCTGTTACGTGGGCGTCAACACGACGCGCTCGCGGGCTAGGCCCACACACTCCGAATAGACTATAAATTTAAAAAAATAGAATGAATATAAAAAAGACTATAAAACTCCCTTCACAATAAGATAGATATTTAAACAAAACTATGTTGATGGCATGACAAATGGCGGCTGCAGTAAATGGTTGGTATTGTAACTACTTTTTTTACTTTTAATATCATCCTTATGTCTACGGAATTGAAGTCAAAATTGGTTGAACAGACAAGAAAAAAAGGTTTGTTTTTAATGTCTTATCGTTGTTGCGAATGGAGTATAAGTAGATAATAGTACAGAAACTTTATTATGGTAATTATCTCGATAGATGGCGCTAAACTCTATATTTTTAGTTGTTTTCAGCGTCTGGAAGCATTATTAGGTCAAGAAAGTGGTAAGTGGAATGTCCGATTTCAGCAAATACGGACATTCGACTTTAAAAAACTTGGTCAAATTATTACTTCAAAATCTTAATTATTCTGGCTATAGTGCTTAAGTATTGCGCTATATATAACACTATAGTTAGTAGTAATTTGACTTAGGGCTGATTTTTCAATAACCAGATATTTTTAAATTTAGGTTTAAAAATGGCTATTTCGCAGCTTTTGTACAGAAAATAGATAGATAGATAGATAGATTAACTCTTTGAATGTCGTAATTAGAGACACAATAGAAAGACAATTACCTTATGTCGGACTGTGTAACTTAAGACATTCGAAAGGTTAATTCTGTATTGTACACCAAAAAAAAAAAAAAAATCCGCCATATTTATTCTTTAGATATCTTATTATTGAAGAATCAGGCATATGAAATGTTCAGTTCAGCGCCATCTGGCAAGGACATGGCCACGTTCGGGTAAGGAAAGATATTGAATAAAAAAGTATCGATACTGTACTCATGAGTAGTATCGAAAAAAAATATCGTCCTCGTAACAGTATCGAGTACTTTTCTTGGTACGCACACATGTCATGACGTCAGTTTTGCTTCAGTAATAATACATTTTAAGTACCTAGGTTACCTCTAAAACTTATTCGATACGATACCAGTCAAAATGTACTTGTTGAGTATCGAGTACAAAAGTATCTGTATCGAAAGGAAAGTACTCAACACCACAAAGTATCGATACTTTTTCGTATTTCTACGCTCGGGTCCGTAATTTTCACTATAAGATGGTTTATCATAAGACTGATGACTTATTGTTTTTTGCGTTTCTCAAGAGACTAATTGAGGAGTAAAGTGGCAGCTCGATTTATGTGTGACACACAAATGTATCCTATTTTTAATATATTTAAATTTAACTATTTCTAGTCTAATTAAAAATTAATCTTCACGAATTCGATGTTATTTTAAATTTAAGCTATACTTTTGTTACTTGTTATTTGTATTCGAAATAATTTTGTTACTTTTTGAACGTACGGTGTTATTATAGTTTAATTCCTCACTTAATTTTAGTTAATCATTAATTTTCCTGGAAATATACAGAATTAAAATGACCATAATGATATTCTTTAGCTTGATCTGACAAGGTTTAGGGCTTATTATTATCTTGTCAGAAAGGTTTAATTGCTTAATAACTTCCTGACCGTGCAGATTTCATAGCAATTATTCTTACCGATTGTGTATATTTTTGTATTAGTATTATTTTATAATCTGCTTTTCTTTACGTCTAGAACGAAGAAAAAGAGCCTATCTTCTAATGGTGACGGTTGTCTTATAGAAGACTTAATTTGCCATTATAAATAGTGTTAGTTTTTGTTTTGTATTGTTTTATGACGTAAGTCGATCCGACGCTAAGTTAGTAACGGTATTATCTATTTAAGTAAACTAAACAAGATAAAAATAAATGGGGTGCCTCCGATACTGGGCTCTCAGGGATCGGGGCCCTCAGGGAATGACACATCGATTTATAATAATACATTGGTCAACTTCGGCCTTCAGTTCCTACGATATATAATCAAACACAATCGGCCAACACCTTTAGGCCTACTTTAACGGGTGCGTAGCTTCATAGACGCGTATTCGTCACTTAACGCTTGGTGTGCGTCTGCGTGTAACATCGATAGAGTTTCATAATTTTTTATGTACGAAGAGTGTCTTTGTCAATGACGAATACGCAACTATGTAACGACACGTCCTTTGACAGTAGGCCCAAGATAAATGTGGAAATATTTATAAACCTGTCCATCACATACATTAATTTCTATGAAGGTGTACTGTATTTTGTTAATTCACATATATTATTATTATTAGATCTATCGTTTTGTAAACGTTTTATTATTAGTATAGACAAGGCAGCTAAGTTGTAATCAAAATAATTATTTTATATTGTGATCTCCAAATTCTGAAATTGTTCAATCTAATTAACATGTCTATTATAATGAATGGGTGCTTACTCATTAATTATAAAAGATATATTAGTTACACTATTATGCCTATTTAAAATAATAGGATTTCGTAAAATGTGAATTGGTGCTAATTGCATGAAAGAAATGAATACATATATTTTTTTAAACCTTGTGTTTAATTTAATGGTTTAAATACAACAACTCCGGACATATTGTATGAACCCAATAGTCAGACTTGTAAAGAAAAAGAATTACGACAGCTCTGATTTTAGATACACTTATCTCGACTTTTTGACGATTTTTTTTTTTTGTTATCACACTATATTATAATAAAAGCGAAAGTTTGGTGTATATTTGCATATTTGGTGCTTCTTTCTATTCGAACTACTGAACGGACTGATGAAACTTGGCGCACGGGTAGACCATGTCCTGAAATAGGATACGTAGGATACGATATGATTTTTATCCCGAGAGTATATAATATGTTCCCTTAAGACAATTTCTACTAACACGCAGGCGAGGCCAAGCCGTAGGTAGCAGTTAGTAGACAATCGAAATTATTCCGTGGGGAACCATCACCTGTCATCTTTGCTGAACTCTAGAATCTTGAGTAACTAGGAATTTTTGTTTCGGTGTGTAAAAATCATCCAGATGACATCCCCTGCTCTTGGACGGAGCGGAAGATAGTGTCAGACTTTTACTGATTAAAAAACCCACCCCGTTCCTTGGGCCGAGCCTTCCTTTCAGAAGCAGACCCTTGGCCCTAGCAGGCTTCGACCCTGCTGGGCCCCCATGGTTGCTGACAACTCCTTGAGATGCGCGGGAACAGTACGCGCCATCGACGACTTGGACTCGGTCCGGACGGTTACCGGATATTCAGACAGAGAGCTACCCATTGCTCGCCGTCCGCAAGCCCGCGCCTTCGGTGGCCGGAAATCGGAATCGGAATCCCGGCGGCGGCTGGGGCGCTGTGAGCGCCGCCGTTGCCTAATGCGGTCGGCCTCCTCCTTTGCTAGTATTACTGCTTCGCAGAAGGAGGCGACCGCTTGCCACTCCTCGCTCCGGACCATGGCCTGTAACAAGACCCGGCGCGAAAGTGAACCGCCGCCCCCACAGGACACGGCGATGCTCTGCCCAAGTGGGGCACACCTCTACCGTGTCCTCTGAGTAACTAGTGCCGTCAAACCGTACTTAAATTGTTAATTATGCTTGTTAAAACTAGATTCAAGTCATATGAAATCAACATCAGCAGACACAATACCTAGCCCACGCCTTGTTATACTTTTATTTATATGGTGCTGGTGTTCGCGAGTTCTTCGTACCAGATTCGTAAAACAGCACAACACAATGCCACACCGGTATTTATTACACACCGACGCATACGTGTACCTTTGTAATCGACGCATATGTGTAATTGGCATTCTGTCGTTCTGGTTAAATAAATAAATAAAAAATAACCTGCCTGACTTGTACGTAGAACAACGTCGCGCGGCGTAGATCAAGTGTCTCTACATACAATTGCCGAAACGGATCTTGAGCGCTCGGCGTCAGTGTGGGGATCGCTTTGCGCATTCCATACATTGGCGACCCAATCATCTTCGTTGTTAGATACATGCAGCAACGCAGGGAACGAATCAGGAGTGACGTCTATGACGCGATGGCGTGGCGAGCCAATCACTGACACTCCTCGCTCCCGCGTCTCACTTCGCACCACTAAAGAGACCGAATATTTGACTTCTGCGCAACTTGAAGACAGCGCTCAAGATCCGTGACGGCAATTGTATCTAGTTTCTATATAAAATGTGTGGAGACCGACGCGCCCATCGGCGTGTGTTGCACACGAGTGCGCAATGTAGCTACCATTACTTTCCCCGACGGGATTAACTGGTTTAGTCTGTCTAATAAGTCAACCGACTTGGGAATTTTGTATAATATTTAATCGTTTAAAAAATACTTATATTCGGTACTTTTTATAAGGTTCTTCTGTTAGTAAACAATGATCTCTATCTCTTAATCAACCTTGATTATTGAACCCGTGTTGACTACATCAGATTTCATTAAATCCTAATAATTATCCAAGTCGTTTAACTTATTAGACAGACTTCACATCAAAACCATTTATAGTCCCTGATTAAAACTTTTCATCGAAACCTTTCATGAACTCTTTCCAAAGACCACGTCGCGTCAGTGTTCTGTCCGTCAAAACATTACTGTCAAGAGCTTTCATAACACGAATCGAATATGAATTTTAATAAAAATATACAAGAATATTGTAAAGTTTCTGACGAGTCCAATCGTGTGCATTAGGAAATGTTGCCGGTGTACATGCCTCTGCTGGTGATGTCTGCCGTGTCCGCGGCGTCGGTGGTGTACCTGTACTGCAAGAACAGAGGCAACAGCCGCCAGGGGTACATGGACGTGCAGGAGAAGCCCTCGGACGGTGACTGAACTGCTTTAGTGATTATCTTACGTTTTATTTAGTTATAACTAATTATACGCGTTTATCTTTTCGATTTGGAGCTTTGATTGTTGCTAAATGTAGGCTGGATATGGACTGACAAATTCGTCGGTAAGATATCATTGTAATAGGTTACTTCCAGGCAAGCACGTTCGGTCGTTCGTCATCAACCACACCGTCGCTTTCCATCAGGTGAGATAGTGCTCCAGTACGAGCCTATCAAACGTAACAAAATAAATAAAAAAATAGCGGTATATTTCACTTTTTTAGTCTGGGTGAAAAAAATATTCCTTCTGAAGGAAGTATTTATAGAAGAGCTAACCTGGTATATATCCAAGCAATATTCAGTTATACTAACATCTGCAACGTGTGTTTATGATAAGAGTGACGTTATCTGTGCACAGATCTATGCTCCTGACTTATCGGCTACAGCCGCTGCACGCACGTCCACAGAGGTGGCAGAACTAGCACGGACAAATAAATAAAAATACATATTTTTGTAACATTATTTATTAAAATATATTCTACTAAAATTCATAACATAGTATGTACATTTTCAACAGTACACCTCAATAGGACAATAAGGCACCTATTTTTTTTTAACTTAGATTACATAAAATCTACGACTTTTTAAACCCATAAAATAATTCATGACAATAATTCATACACAAGAGTAACTTTCACCACATAACGGTAGACACCAATCGAGTAACAAGGAAATATAACATACCTACTTTGAGCATTTATTAACAAATGGTTCATCTAATATAAACTGTCTACACAATATAATATGCAGGCACATTACAAAAATCATTTCTCTAACTTGTATAGATATAATTCTAAATATAATCGAGATAAAAATGCCTATAAAACATATCTTCACTCCTACATTTACTTTCAATAACGATTTCTAGTGATCTCTTATAATACCATCACCTACTTGTTACTACAGTGGTAACTTACATATTCCAAATACTAGAGCGAAATACATAGTGTAATGTTGAACAATTTTGGCTCGACACCAAATAAATTACGATTTAAACTAGTAAATAGTACAAAATCCAACAAGTGTAGGCATGTAAATAATTTCACAATATTTGCTACAAAGTTACACAGCCGAATGGATACAGCACTTGTAGAATCCAACACCTACTCTTAAAATTATAAAATGTTTATATAAAAATTGGCAAACGCTCTTCCTACACCTAGACACAAAAACATTTATATAAAATACAGGCACAAAACGGTCAAGTCTAAACATCTTTTATATAAATATTTCATTATAACTTATTTGATCTTTCATAAAAGTTATACATAATGTATTCATTTTATACACATAATCAATATAATATCTATGGCTACTTTTTCTCTTACCATTGCATTTCCCACAATTTACTTATCTTTAAAGCTGCAATTTTAACTCTGCCCAATATAGCGATATGCTTGATTCTTTTGTAACGAATTCATATTTACAAATTACCTAGTTAATTCAGGCAGTATTCTTAATCTAATTTACGAAACAATGAGACAAGTATTACGTAAAACGGCCACAAGAAAGATAATTATAACCAACAACTTTGGTTCCTGGAAATACCTACAATTTAAATGAATTATTATTGAAATGTTCACCAGGTTTTTATTTGTAATTTTAAACAGTAATGCATATCGACTCATTCATATATCTTTAGACATTTCATCTCAGTTTTGTAAAATGCATATGCATAACGCGAAGAACTTTCGCCTCTCATTCTCCATTTTTCATGAATAATATCCAAGGTTGTTTTCACTCTCATAAAAGCGTATTGTGTGTGTGTGATTTTAGATATTATAACAACGTAATGTCGGCAGTCTTCAGCATTGACGAATCGTGTTCGGGGCTCCTGGTCAAACAATAATAAATCATTATCTACATGTTTTACAACACCTTAGCCCAGATAATTAGGAACTAGTGACCACCGTGACCGAACCACCACGATTTACATTACACATGTTAGTTATGATATTTATAAAACTAAGTTAGTATTTTAATGATTAGCTCTTAGTTGTATAAAGAGAGCACAATTTGCAATGACTTCGTACATACGTTACGTTCTCATAGTTATTATAAATGTGATTTATAACGGTTTGACTCTACATTTTGTTCAGTGCATTGAGTACAGCTACACTAAAAGTGAACGATAATTAACAAAATTACGGCATCGTTCTCGTTCACATACAAAACATTGCCTTGTTACCTTCTTGTACAAATGATTGTAGCTGATGTTGTATACGACATCATAAGGGAACTATTTAAAAATATATTTAGGATGCTACCTGGCATTTAGAAGACTAACCTATTTATGTTATGAGATCTATTTATTAGCAATGCGAAACTTGAATTATATGGGCGAGACACTTTCTCGGGAAGGCAACAAGGTATAACAACTACATTATATAAATATAAAGGCAGTACACTGCCTTCTCCATGTTTATTTCCTGATGATTTGCACGAAACATGATATTTGAACTCGATTATCTTTTAAGAAATAATTGCTTCGATTTAGCTTGGCTCGGACAAGTCATGAATATCATTTGGGAGCACGCAGACGATCGTAAATTAGCGATGGATTCGACAGAAATCTGTTCAATTATGTCAAAATAGCACACCGACAAAAATCGATCGTATGCTTTCTCTCTATAACTTTGATGCTTCCTCCAAAAACATGGCGAAAATATAAAATTAATTAATGACAATAGCTTATAGGAAACGTGTCCTATTAGCTATAGCGATTGTCACTTGTAAAGAGTCAGCGAGATGTTATTCCCGTTTACTTTTCTCGGGATTTCTCGTCTAGTTTGGAGAGCGCATCAAATAACAGGTGTAACAAGATACAAGGCAGTAATATATCGATGTCTAGGCACCGTGTGCTCACATGTTGGGCTCCTGCTTGAAGGGCATGGGCTGCAGGAAGCTGGGCTCGGGCAGCGGCAGCTGCGGCACCAGCGGCGGCGACGACGCGGCCGACAGCGGCGACGCGGCCGCCGCGCCCGCGGGGGGCTCCTCTAGCGCCGCTTCTGTAGACGCACCTGCGTGATACATTACTTGAAGTTACGAATCGACAGAGCTTACTGTCAAACCTACGGGCCCAAAACTTTTAGATGGCGCTGATTCAATTTTTTTGGGGAAGGGAATGGTATTTGCCAAAATCGGACATTCAACTTTATTTAACTTACAATTAGTCAAATTACTATCTCTAAATAATACCGTCAATTAGACACAATAGAAAGACAATGACAGTGTGCGAATGCCGGCGTTCGCATGGGGTTTAATGAATTAAGTATAGATTTATACATAGAGCTGTACGGACCGATAGCTTTCATCACATCAAAACTGTATCGAAAACTACACTGTATAAATCAGAAGTCATACTCGATCGTCCACATCAGTACCTATATAATAAAATTATAAACCCACTTGCACCGCAACATACTTCAAACATTTACTTTAATTTACAACATATTTCTGTGTCTGTCATTTTCGAACTATTAACAGAAGATTTGTGCTGCGAACGCCCGTTGTATGACACAATGGCCTTTAAATTGTGTCTCTAATTAAACGAAAGGTTAAGAACCAAATTCCAAGTAACTGACCTCCAAGCAGCATTTCCTGCAGCAGACTATCGACGTGCGCGACGCCGAAGAGCTTGGCGAACTGGATCTGCTCGATCATCTGCCACGTGATGCTCTGCAGCGGCGGCAGGCACAGCAGCAGCTCGCCGAAGCGGCCGCGCCCGTCGTACTGCCGGTCGCTGATGTAGTCCTCCAGGTTGATCTGGATCTGGTAGCGGAGCTGCTTGATCTTTTGAGGCTGAGAGAGGCCTTTCGCGTCTGGAGAGAAAAGAGTTACATATTAATATGTTTATTAATTTATTTATCGGAAACAATTTACATTATTAATATAAATTCTAAAAATTAAAACAACATAACAAAAATAATAAAAAAAATGACAGACGACTGTTACAGAAGAGGCATCTATCTTTCACTTGTTTTATAACTCTCTAGACAAACCACTGACGCACATCAAACCCCGGCCTCTATGATTAGTGGTAGTGGTTACAATTGCCGAAACGATCTTGAGCGCTTGGCGTCAGAGTGGGGATCGCTTTGCGCATTCCATACATTGGCGAGCCAATCGTCTTCGTTGTTAGATACATGCAGCAACGCAGGGAACGAATCAGGAGTGACGTCTATGACGCGATGGCGCGGCGAACCAACCACTGACACTCCCCGCCCCCGTGTCTCACTTCGCACCACTAAAGAAACCGAATATTTGACTTCTGCGCAACTTGAAGCCAGCGCTCTAGATTCGTGAAGGCAAGTGTACTTCTATATCAAGAAGGCTGTCAGTTATTTTATATAGGTATTTACAGTGGCGAATACCTTCAAGCAAAAACTCTATTTCTGTCCATACATCCTTAAATTTGCGCTTTTTAATATGTGATATCTATTTATAAGATTCTTTTTATTTTACATATAGGCAATATTTATTTTTGATACCAGAAAATATTTGCAGTATTTATGCGCATAAAGTTTTAATAAATAAATAAACTCACTAGGGTCGAAAAACACGATGGCCTTGAGACAGGCGAACTCGGTGTCGTCGATGTCGATCTCTCGCAGCGGCTTCACGATCTCGTCCATGACGCGCATGCCGATCATGCTGATGTCTATGTCCATGCGACCGTCTGCAAATTAAACAAATGTTAGTTAGGTCGTGACAAAACAAGTATTACTACTACGTTTTAAGCAGTCTGATGCAGTTGGTAGAATTAATTTCAGTTCAATAATAGATTTCGCGCCATCAACTGCATCGGGCTGCTTGAAGTGAGTGAACCTAATACTTTAGAAATCAGCTCTGTTTTAGTGAATACTTTCAACTCCTGAGCACTTTATTTTGATACCATATGACAAGAAAAATAAATAATTTGGCGTCAAAAATCCGCCATTTTATTTCCAGTGTCACTCTCAACTAATACGAATTTAATGAAACTTCTCAAGCTAAAGCGCAACAAACCGTTTAGGCTTTAGGGCGAGGTAAAGAAATACACACACTGAGAAAAAACATATCCTTCCTTGTGGTGCACGGTCGGGTAAAAACAACTCTCTCTCGGACGCGTCCTAAACGACAGATTTTTGATGTATTTCAAGTTTCCATAGATTTTGAGGCATCACGATTCTTAAGGCCCAAGCGCCCGAAAAGTGCCATAAAACAGCGACTTTCTGAAGCCTACTCCTCGGTAACGGCCAGGTTAATAGGTTTGAAAAAAATATATGTATAATATAGATTCATGAACAACATTATCGATATTTGATTTTTTCGTGCTATTAATACTTTTGTCTAAAAAAAATATTTAGCAATTTCGCAACTTTTCCCTACTCCTTCGAAACGGCTTGGATCTTTAGAAACATTTTTACACATAAAAATTGGTGGTTTAAATATTCTTTTCATTACTCATACTCTGAAAGTAGGTCTGAAGTTGCCTGAGGAGCGGGCTGAAAGTGATACTTTTCATCCCTAGGGAGTTTTACTTTACAACTGACAGCTGTCAAATTATTAAAAAAAAACTAGTTCTATCTTCACATTTCTATTGAACCATGTTCCAATTTTCCATACAGCCAGTCAATCACAGCGCGATATAAAATTGAAATAACTGAAAGATAAGTATTAATTAAATAATATTATATTTTAAATAATTTATTTGTTCAACTATTTCTTTAAAATGCTTTATTTATAAAAGATTACAATTAATTTCTAATTTTTCATCAATGAGGCTGAATAGCTGGCCGACCACAGAAAAAAAAAAAACAAAATGGCGGGAAAGGGGCAATCAGTCGTTGGTTTTTTCGAGTTTTGTTTACATTTCTGTACAACAGAGATTTGTATTAACACGTTATGTTTATCAGATTAAAATAGTGATTTAACGCTTAATTTCATAAGAGAAGAGGCTAAAGCAGTAGTGGAATACCTTTTACCGCCTAAATCAGAAGAAAGATACCTACTTAAAATCATAGGTACGACGACTCAGGTTTTATAAACTTTTTATTTAATTTTTAGTTTCCTCGTATTCGTAATGAAAAGCACAGTGTTTACCTCGGGGTGAAAGTAACCCATTTAACCCCTCGAATTAGCGACCTCGCTTCGCTCGGCCGCCAACTTCTTCTCGGGACGAAATGAGTTACTTTCACCCCTAGTGTAACAATGTACTATTAAAGTGAACATAGTATATGTAAATCAATCAATATTTCGCAAAGAAAATGCCTTGAATGCGCTTTCCGAGCGCAACTAGCCGCAAATAAATGCACAGATTTGCGTACTGCCGCCTAGGCGGGTGCGAGAGATGCGTCCACATAATTTTGGCCAGATGGTTCAAGGGACTATAAGTCTTAACCCTTTAATCGTTTGCGTCGGATTGGTCCGACGAGTGTTTTCATGTCATATTCGCCAGGGTCGTGTGATTGCGACTGGGTACTCCATCTCATTCAACTCTTCAATCCCCATAGGTGACAGACGAGCTGACGAGATGGAGTATTAGATCGTGGATGTGGAACCTTAGCGGAATAAACGCGTGTGTTTGTCGGACATTGCCGACGTAGGCGGTTAAGATAGTAGCTGGTAGATACCTATGTTGTGCTTGGTGATGATACAGTTGTTCCCGAGCAGCAGGATGTCGTTGAGGTGCAGCGAGCGCCGCGCGCAGCCCAGCAGCAAGTGTTCCCCGGCGTGGGCGCGCAGCAGGGCCACCTGGGGACAACACAGAACAACTAATTTGTCAAATGTTGCTGATAAAAAGACGTTGTTGTTTGTTGCTAATGTTGTTGTTGTTTGCTTCTATTACACATACAGTGTATGTAAAATACAGAAAAAATGCAAGGAGCACGATATCGATTGTTATAGCAAGGTTTGGGGGAGGCTAATGTCCAATAGTGAATATCTTGTAGATTTATTTTATGACATTTTTCTTCTAGACTTCCTTGTTGGTCCAATGATCGTATAAACGACTGCTAAAGTTAGTTTTGTTGATTAGTGTTATTGATTTTATTTTTTTAGTAGTCTGAGCACTATTATAACCTTTTTCCAAATAAAGATTTAAAAAAAAACTGAGTACCAACTCTGTGTCCACATTGCTAGTCAATAGAAAGTCGCCTTTATTGCATTGCAAACATTGTCATTACACACAAATATCATATTCAATTCAGTTCAATTCAATGCAATACAATATAATTATATTTAATTCAATTTCATTCATATTAATTCAATTTAATCCAATTTAATTTAATTCAATTTTCGTTACAAAATATATTGCTTTTTTTTTTTTTTGTAATCTATCATGTTTTCACTGAGTACACTTAGGAAATATTTCGTCGTTTTATATTGAAACACCCGTTTGGAAGTTGACACATTTTCGATGTCTGCAGGTAGACTGTTAAATATTGTAGGAACTAAACTTTTATCACATCTTTGTCCATAATAATTATTGCAAGTGGGCACTTCGAACGTTTTACATTGCATGGAAACGTAACTGTGAAATCTGTATGTATGTAATGACACTCTTGTTTATGACAGCCACTAAAGCCAACAATAGTAGCTTACCTAGTTCGCTGATCTCTATAGCTCCATAACCTGCAACTTAAGCGATTTATGTGTTGCTTTTTTTTGCGTGCTTGCGTGCGACATCTCCCAATCTGGGTGGAGCAAGACGGGATAGTCAGAATTTTGACCAAAACCCAGTGTTCCTTCTGTAGCCCTATGCGAGGGCCACGGAAACTGTCAAGCAATCCGTCAGCTCGTGATATCAATGATATTATGGAAGAGGGCTCACAAAATAATAGAAGAAGAAGAAGGGTACAGGCGTGTCAGTTTACCTGATCATCTAGATGCAGCTCGGTGAAGGCGGGGATGTACTTGGCCCACTCCACCAGTATGAGCAGCTGTTGTTTGATGGAGTCGCACACGTCGTTGATCTTCGCTAGCTTACGGTTGTTTATCTCGGCATCTGTTACGTTGTTCGTCTGTGGATAGGAACAACATAAAATTAGGTATTATCTTGTATTTATTTTTATAGCGAGCTTTTGCCCGCGGTTCAGCCCTCCTACATAAGATGTTATTATAGCCTATTCACTCAGAATTAAAGCAGCTTTCTTGCGGTGAAAAAATGTTAGTAATCGGACCAGTACTTTCAGAGAATTACCTCCTATAAACAAAAAAAAAACAAACTTTACCTTAACGATAGTGTAAGTTTTGTACTAAACAAAAAATAACAGTTTTTTTTTTCTGAAAATTACAAAAAAAATGGTTGTAAAATGAAGCAGCAATTGGCAGTTTAAAAATTGATATAAGGAAGAGTGAGTGCGTGGTGGGAACATCTCACTATCTCTTTTCTACGCGCGTACCCTAATGGTGGTGACGTCACATTTCAGTTTGTGCATTCTTATTATTATATTGCTTGACAGTTTCTCCTCCCGCCACATTTGAAAGGTTTCTAACTTACTTATATTTGAACAGATTTGAAAAATTATTTCTGGAGATTTTGGATAAAATAAAAACAAATGATAAAAACCAAAACATCAAGAGATAAAGGTGAATCCGAATGGTTTTGATTATGGATAATGATAACGAACTTTTACGATGACTCATTTATTTGGTAGGTACAGACTGAAAACGCATAACATATTTAGGTAGTAGACATTAGAATCATTCGCTTTGCTTAGTGACGTTCCATATAAATGGTCGGGTTTTTATATTAGGTACTATTGGTAACCACGAATGTATACGCGTAGGTATTACGTATTTTACTTTGCTTTACGTTGTTACTCATCCTCGGGCCGTATTTAAATGTGCTTCAAAAATCAAACCTTATGTTTTAAGACAAACAGAGACACATTAATACATTCTCTCTATCTACATTAATATTATAAAGATGAAATATTTTTGTTTTTTTTGAACGCGCTAATCGCAGAAATACCGTTTTTTTATTGGAAAATTATTTTTATGTTGCATAGCGCATTTAACGAGGAAGGCTTTAGGCATATAACATCACGCTGCCTCAATAGGAGCTGAGCAGTATTAACCAAGGACGTGCACTTTATAAATATGAGTACAAAAGAATTACTTCTTTCTGAAAAAACTTCTTCCAGTAGACCTTTAGTTAATTAATAGGTCTAATTGTGTTTTTTTTTTCGCCAGACTATTTTAAAAGATTTTTTTAAATAATATCTATACATAGTTTGTTTGTATTTATCTAAGTACTTACCTACATATCGACGCTTGAAAAGCGAAAATTACTAAGCGAGATTGGGTAAACTTTACAGGAGAAATCCTATTTTTTTTTAACAATCAATTTTTTTCCAGAAATTTTAACTTTAAACCACTGTCCTGGAATGTTTACTCAAGGTCGCTTAGTTATTTTTGCCAAACAAGCGTCGATAAGTATATATTGATTCATTAAACCCCAAGCGAACGCCAGCGTTCGCTCTCTCATAGTCTTTCTATTGTGTCTCTAATTAAGTTATTCGAAAGGTTAATAGATTTCTTTCATATGCATGTGTTACGAATAAATTGCATCTGTTAAGTTCTGTTTCTGTACCACCCTATGGTCGACTGGTAGAAAATGCGTAAGGCATTAAGTCCATCCTTGTACAATACTACCCTAAACTACCCCTAGAGGTACTAGACCTCTACTTAAGGTTTTTAATAAATAATAGTGAACTTATTTCCTTTCTCCTGCCATTTCGTAAAGTATCAACTTTCTGTTTCGGTCCGATTTTAAGTTTTTTTAAACTGTTCTTATTTAAAAAAACTTTTATTATGCTGCCTAAATACTGACCTCATCAATAACCTTTCTGCTAAGCAGCTCAGCGTTGAGTAGCGACACGACCGACAGCCCGTTCGCTTGCGTGGGCTCTTCATAAGACGGCCGTCTGCAGTTGATGCGGTCTCTCTCGTTCTGTACCGCTGAAAACACACACCACTACTTATTACACTGGAAAAAGTTTAAGTTTATGAACAGAGAAAATCGAGAGAGAAAGAAAAATAAATTTGGCCAAGTGCGAGTCGGACTCGCGCACGAAGGGTTCCGTACCATCCGTAGCAAAACACGGGAAAAAAAGTCATGTTTATTGTATGGGAGCCCCCTTAAATAATTATTTTATTCTGTATTTAGTATTTGTTGTTATAGCAGCAACGGAAATACATCATCTGTGAAAAGTTTAACTATCTAGCTAACACGGTTTATGGTGACAGACGAACAGGCTGACGGACAGCCGAGTCTTAGCAATTCTTAGTAATAGTAAAACTGGCGTTGGAACTAGGCTTGGTTGCTACGAGAAGATCAGCCGGTCTATTCGCACATTACAATAACTGGGAAATCATCAAATAACTCCTCCCACTCTGGGTGGAGCGAGAGGGAGTGTTAGACTTTTACTGGCCATCAGTTGCCATTTGCGTTTCCAGGGCTGCGGTAACTCTTTCGAATAATTCGCTTGCTTTGTACTTAAAAAGTACAAAGTAAAATACTTTTTTTTTTAAAAAAAAGCTATTGTCAGACGCCGATAATTGTTTATTATGAATTGATATTTTAATTTGATTATTGTTTAATTTATTTTTATGCCTAAGGGGAATTACTTTTACCCGCCCACATTATAATCAAAAACAAAACGTAAATTAATTTCTAAGCGAACACAATTACAATAATTTCCTTATTAGAAACACATTCGTGCATGGACAGGAAAAATAATAAAATTAAATCTTCCTGGACGTCATTAATTATTCCTGAACAGTTCGGTATTGTCATTAAGTCTGAAATATGCGGTTACCTTATGACGAGAAATGAATAATTCGAATTAATTGAATAAAATAAACGTATAAATATCCATTAGATTAACTTCCAATGAATTTGTTTACGTAGGAGCGATAGTACAGTGAATAATAAGTTTATTATGTTATTTTGAGTCTGACGATTTTATGCATTTATCATTCTGTTTAGAGTTTTAAATGAACAGATTAGAATTTTAATTTTATGTTATTACGCGAAGAGAAAATTTTGTATCCATTTGATATATTGCGCGCATGGAGGAGTGTGAGATTTGGATTAGTTGAAGTTTATTTATTGACGTACACATAAACACAAAAATTAAAAGAACAAATACAAATGAAAGAGCAGACACATGCTGCTTATTTCAAATAAATTTCTTCCAGTAGGTGTTTATATGGCGTTCTTTATCAGCCAACTTTACGATGTACAAATGCCCTTCACACCGCCAGAGACAGGAACAGATGGAGGAATATCATAAGGGTTAGAGTAATGAAACAGGGAGGTCACGACCCTCAGCATTGAGGAATACGACGCAAGGAGGAGGGATCAGCCAACTTTTGGGTTAAAAAAAGACTATACTGTGGTAAGAGTGTACAATAAATAAATAATATTTGATATATAATATAATCCTAGGCCAGCCCAGAAAGAGGTGACGGGGCGATCTGGATACGTACATTAAGGCCAGGAAAAAAATCTGAAAGGGCTTGGGGGAAGTCTTTGCTTAGAAGTGGGAGAGAAAAGGCTAAAAATAAGTTTATTTGGATAAGCCACTACATTTTTTTAGTAGAAATTCTCGTTTTTCTTTATTTTACATCTGAATCTTCCTCATGAATCACTGTCTATTGGTGAAAACCTCTTACGTGAACAGACAGACAGACAGGCGCAGTGGGGGAATCTGCTTTATAATATGTATGTCATGGCCAGATCTAATGATCTAAGATCAAATGATCACTTCATGATATGACCAACTAAAACTGGCCAGATTGTTTAAACGTTAACATTTGATCATATGCTAATCCTCGTTTGGCCATATCATTGATTGATATGATTTCAATGATAATAAAAGGTCACAAGAAGGCACAAACAAAGTAGGCCAAAAGAAGATTGAAATATCATCAAACTGTAACGTTCAAAACGATCGGGCCACGACATGTATAAGGAGATGTTACCTAAGTCTAAGATTGGGTTTGTTCCTATATAATATGTTATGTATACTTCTACCTAGTATTAGTACATTGTTCGATAAATGAGGTAATTAAAGTATTATCATCCGCTGAAGATAATACAGGTTGGCGACCTATCCACCGCTTCCAAGAAGCAATAAGGACAAAGACATAAATCGTATTAGTATTATATAGGGACTTTTTGAAGCCGTAAATAAACACATTAAATTTATTTATTTTTCGTAAAGATTTCAGTCATTTATAATTATTTTAAAAATAATACTGGATGGGTTCATATACCAGGTATTGCAATTTCTGAGTACAGGGCTGTTTTTATTTTATTTCAAGTCACTGCGTGATGTTTTAGTGATTTTCTCTATGCCAAATACTAGTATAGTGGCTCAAAACACAATTCAGTCTGCATAACTTAACAAATGTTTTTGATAATTGGTACTTTAACAATAGTTTATTTAACAATAATTTCAAATATGCCATACATAACTTATTTTAATTAAATTTTTCTCTATTTCATTAAGCGTACAGGAAGTTTGTAAGGCATTAAGTCCACTTTTGTGAATAAGGTTTTCTGCTTATATGTTTTTATGGGTTTTTACGCATTGCGTTGCTCAGGCCCATTGTATTCCAAACAAACCAAGTTTTAGTCTATCAAAGCGAAATACCACTCACTGATTACTCACGAAATCTCATAAACTTTAACACCAACACACTTTTTTGGCAGGTAGGTTCCTTACAGGGTGTAGACATCCGCTAAGACGGATTTTACGAAACTCCACCCATCAGGGGTTAAACGGGGATTGGAAGTTTGTATGAAAGTCTAATTTTCACGCGAGCGTAGCCGCTGGCAGAAGCTAGTAAATAAATATAGGTAAGTATGAGACAGGCTAGCATGCATTTTGGTAACATCGGTAGGTACCTATCGGCTTAATGTTGTATTTCTCACCTTCTTTCTTCATCCCCGCTTTGAAGCATTTCCTTAGCCTGCAGTATCGGCACTGGTTTCTTTTGTCTTTGTCCACCACGCAATTTCTGCTGAACCTGGAATCAATAAACATAAAAGGGTTAATACCGTGGGAGTGCGAACGCATGCGGTGGAATCGACGCGAGGCAGTCGGCAACACGCTCTCTTTCTCGCTCTAGTTAATGACAGTTCTAAGTGACAGAAAAGGACAGAAGCATAGGAAAATATATTCGGTGCTGACAGATGTCACCCAACCCTAATACCTAATGTTCAAAATTATTCTAAATCAAAGAGAATGTTTCATGAATATAAGTTATAGTAGGCGGCAAATAAGTTGAACCGTTGCTATGGTTACACGCAGCCCCCCACTTCGATTAAGACCCGAAAATCTGTTACAGTGCATTCAAGGTCGATTGCCATTTTGGTTCAACTTATATTCCGCGTATACCTTGAACTGGTATACCTACGATACGTAATCACATTTATATTATAAAAGCGAAAGTTTGTGTTGAATATGTATGTAATTATATGTTTGTTACTCCTCCACAGCTAACGGCTGGACGGTATTAGATTAAATTTGATACCTACCAGGATAGGTCAGATACCCAGAGTAACATAATTTATAAAGGTGAGTAGAACTAATTACAAGCGGGAGAAGCTTCGGGTGGCGGCTATAGATGCTGGCGGGAAAAATTCCGAATCTTTCCCGTCGAATACTTCGGAAGTATTCCGAAATATTCCGAAACTTTCGGAATATTTCAACTGTCAAAAAAAAACCAGGAAAATCGACCTTACTACCTATTTCGCGCTTGGAAGTTGTAAAATATTATCTTTAGTTGTATTGTGAGCGGTAGGAATATTTTAAGTTTATAGTTGTGAATGCACGTCGCATCAAGGACAATAGAACCGACTTCAATAAAGTTCCGACTTTATTGAAGTCCGGCCGGCACCTCTTCAATAAAGTCTTCGCTTGGTGGTGGTTTGAAGTGCTCCGGCTTCATTGAAGTCAGTTCTATCTTTTTACTTAAACATTTTTGTTTCAACATTTATGTCACGTATACATATAGTGACTAATAATACTGTTCTGAAAACTGCATCAAATTCGGTTCAGCCAAACGCGAGATGATCGCGAACAAACATACATCATACGGTTCAAACTCATAACCTCCTTTTTTAACACGCTTTTATTAGCTTTACCTATATATTTGTTTGTAATCAACGCCTTTGAGCTCGATTTTGACCAGCTTAGGGCGATCAGATTTTTTTAAAACTTTGCACACTCATCAAAGACTGATGACAACACAATGATCCTTTATTCTATGACCTTGATCTCAAGAGCAATGACCTTTACTTAAACCTTTACTTCATTAAAATGTTGGGAATCGCCTGTGACGCCCAAAGGCAATGACTTTTACCCCAAGGGCCAGACCTTGACCTCAAGGTCAATGACTGACCCCAAGGTCAAATGTATAAAAAGTTGGAAAACACCTGGGACACCATAGGGCATGACCTTGACACCAAAGTCAATCACCTTGAACTCAACGTCAAATGCAAAAATGTTGGGAAACGCCCGGGACACCAAAGGGCTGCTTTGACCGCCGGCGAGCGCGACTTCTCTGTATAACACAGATCAATTTTTTTTCGATAACATTTTAGGTCAAATACTTAGGGGTCATGGTCATTGACTTTAGGAAAAGCGTGGGGTGCTCGATTCGACACTTACGAAACATATGGCACAAAGCGCCCCACCCTTTTTTACAATATAATATTAATATTTTTCGTTCAAACACACAAACAAAACAAACATAGAACAAACAACAACAAACACAAATAACAAATTCAATGTATTTATTGACTGGGCTATTTACGCGTAATGTTTTTATTGACTTGGTGGGCTATGCGACTCGCGAATCAGAGATCTCTCTCAACCGACTTGGGAATTTTGTATAATATTTAATCATTTAAAAAATAAAAACATTCAGTACTTTTTATAAGGTTCTTCTGTTATACAATGATCTCTATCTCTTAATCAACTTTGATTATTGAATCCGTGTTGACTACATCAGATTTCACTATATCCTAATAATTACCCAAGTCGTTTAACTTATTAGACAGACTCTAACCCTTTTTCAAAAAATAAATCAAATAATGCTAGACCTGGTTTTTTAATTCACAACTGACATTTATAAAAATAGCATTCGATTTCGAAATAAGTAGGTACCTACCTAAAAACAAAAGAATAAAAATCCTGTTAATCGCAGGCTAACATTAATCAATCCCATTTATATTAAAATAAACATTTATATTTTACTTACGTATGTGCCACTGAACAATTATTAACTTACAAACACGTTTATTCCGATTGAATTATTCCGACAATCCGGCGAAATATTCGGGCGAAATATTCGGAAACATTCGGAAACATTCGATTGCGGGGTACGAATCTTTCTCGCGGGGGGGAAAACTTCTCCGGGGAGCATATCCCCTCTTACCGCACCCCGCACCGCCATCGCCTGCACGCACGACTCGTGGCAGTCGGGCCCGCGCGCGCGTCGCGGCGCCAGTGTACAAAGTACTCTGTGGCCAGCGCTGCAGCAGCGGCGGCGACGATCGACGATCGATGCAAAATTCAATTATTCAGCAAAAAAAAAATCTTAATTAAATTCATTTTGAATAATTCCGATTTAAAGAAACTTTCCCAGAAGTATTCCGGAATTATTCCGAATGTTTCAGAAGTTTTGCAACTATAGTGGCGGCTAATGCTAAATAAAATCCCTCAAGGTTATACATATTATGTGTTTGTTCATTTTTTCTCATGTCAATTAATATTGAAATTGATGATGTTGTCTTCGTCTATTTTTAGAAATAAGTAACAAAAACATGTACTTACATAAATGACTGACATATTAACTACCGAATCATGTACTGCATCCATGGCACAGGTCTGTGTTTCGATGTTTCGGACACGGGTAGATACAATAGCATAATAATCAGCCTTATTTTTTCCCACTGCTGGTACTCAGGCCTCCTCTCTAGGAGAGGGAATGGGCCGTAACCCACGCCCACGCACGCTCGCGCGCGCGCTGCGTCCGCGCGGACCCAGTGCGAGTTGGTGGATGTCAATATGCCTTCGAATTGTCGGTTTTAGAGCATGGCAGTTTCCCCACGATGTTTTCCTTTACTGTCTTGAGAGCAGTGGTGAAAAAATATATTATACAAATTTATTTTAACTTTTCTATTCTACCTATTCTATGAAAAACAAATACACTTAGACGTCGAATTACTTTTCCACATCGCTGTCATAGGGGCACGGTGGAAGTGTCCAGAAGAGTGGCGCCATTGCCACTCGGACTGGCTATGCTATGTCTTTGAGCAAAGAACGAGCCAACCATTTATTGTTATTGGATTACATAAATAAATTCAAATTCCCAGTAATATTTATAATTCGCGGCAATTATTATTATAATTGACCTATTAAGTTGATCATCAACGACATTACATCCTATGAATTCTTGAAACTCTCGAACAGGTAATAAACATCCACCATATTGATAATTAATGACGTAATGAAACTTACACAAAAACACGGGGCTTATTTAATAGGAAACCAGTTCTCTCAGTCATGGTGGACCGCATTCTACCTACAAATAAACTATTTCAGTGACGTAATTACTATTTGTACGTGATGAAAAACTTCATAAAGTATCCACGTCTGAAGGACTATTCACACGTTACCTAAATATTAATCGGAATGACAAAAGCAGAAATTGTGAATTAATAATTCAATCTCTGTGTACGATTGGGATCGCAACGAAGGTGTTCGGTGGTTAAAAATCTTCCACATGACATCCCCTGCCCTAGGGCGGAGCGAGGAAAAGGGACAGACTTTTACTGACTAAAAATCCCGTTCATTCGCAGCCTTTCATACCGGGGCCGAGCCGCCCTTTCAGATATAGGCCTTTGGCCCCAGTAGGCTTCGACCCTGCTGGGCCCCTACGGTTGCTGACAACTCATTGAGGCGCGCGGGAACAGTACGCGCCGTCGAGGTCTTGGGCTCGGTCCGGACGGTTATCGGATGGTCGGACAGCGAGCTACCCATTGCTGGCCGTTCGCAAGCTCGCGCCAGCGGTGGCCGGAAATCGGGATCGGAATTCCGGTGGCGGCTGGGGCGAGAGCCTGATGCGGTCGGCCTCCTCCTTTGCTAGCATTAATGCTTCGCAGAAGAAGGCGACCGCTTGCCACTCCTCTTCGCACTGGACCATGGCCTGAACTGAACTAAAGCCGCAACGAAGGTGTGACGATCTCATTGCGTTCGCCGGGCAAACTTGGCCAGAAATCGCCGTAAACAAAGAGGTTTGAAAGGGGAAAGGATAGACCTTTTCCCAGCAGTGGAACACAAAACAAGCTACTAAAAGAACGTTGCTGAAATAGTTTACGTGATAATGAATTAACAGAGTTAGGAAGGAACGTAAGTTTACCAGCGGTTCGTAAATGAGTATTGTGTAAAAACGGGAAAAAAATAAACACATTCCTTGTATGGCCCTACTTTTTAAAATATTTATTTTATTTTGTTTTTTTTTTCGGCAAATACATCGTCTGTGAAAATTGTTTACCGATCACGGTTCATGAGATATACCTAGTTACAGACAGACAGATATAGGTGGAGTCACTGAGACTCCACTATCGTACCCATAGGGTAAAAACGAGACCCTAAAAAGAAGATTTCGTACTCCCGAGCTGTCGACGATAACGTGCGAATAATACCTGATAAGTGTGAGTAGTCCCTACTTGGCGTGCTCCCAGACACGGCTAAGGTTGTGGTGTTCCCACCGTGCAGATGGAGCGAATACCAGAGGCTTGCCAACTCCTATCATTCACCAGTTTCACAAGCGCACTCGTGAATCCACAAGTGACAACATACAAGGTGCAGTTTTAAAGGTGCAAAAAAATTCAGGAGGTAATTATGTTAGTGATTCTCGACCCGAATCAATAATAAAATGAGTAGGTATTTTTTTTCTTATATATGGAAATCGGTATGTGTGAACTACCTTTTTTATAAACTCTGCTAGTCTGATACCTCCCTTATAACCGCGCTTTCACACACACAAACGCACCATTATTTAAACCGCGCTTTCACACACATACACGCAACGTAAAGCACCAATAATCTCCCGCACGACACACCCTAGCCACGCCCCCGCGCCATCGATCAATCGATCATGTTTAGTGTAACTGACGCCGCCGACGTGTGCATACACGCGCTTGCAATATTCGCCCACAGCGCCTTCGGTTAACGGTTGCGGTATCTAGTGATGAAAGATGACAGACCAATACTCCAATGTAGAGTTGGTGGAGATAGTCCGCTTGTATGCTATCAGTGGAAACATCGTAACGTCCATCTCAAAGTGTAATACTGGCTGCTACGCAAAGACTCCGCGAGTTTCGACGATTCGGCGTTCCCCGGCTTGCTGACGGTCGCGGCAACGAAGGCCTGCTTGTCGCCTTGCAGGAAAATATCCTGGAATACTTCAAGCGAGAGCCACGGGCCAGCACGCGGGATGCTGGTCTACGGTTTGGTTTCCTCACTACGGTCGGCAAGTACGTTACTTGAAAAGGTGATCACTAGTGATTAGTGCTTTCGACACTTTAAAACGAATGTTTTTGTGCTACGAAATTAAAAGAAAATCAGCAACGTCGTGCTAGACTGCTGTCTGTTTGAACAACACCTCCAGGTAACATAAGTACCTGCTTAGGTATTTATTTTATTTTATTAGTAAGTACATAAAAAGTCATTTGTAAATACGTTGTTAGCCGAATCAATTTGATTAGTGTAAATAAATTGATTTAAAAATTTTAACTACGGTAAAAATACCTACCTAACAGGCAAGATAAATCACTTAAAAACCTACCTATCTACGTAACTAGCACAAATTATCTTGAAGTGTTTTTTGTCGGTCCTCAGCCCATTAAAAAGTACGAAGGGAAATTTCACATCCACCAATTTAATCTACAAATAAAAACGAAATTATTACGGAAAACTGACCTTGAGAATGACATTACCGACAGACTGCGTCTGGTAGATACGTTCATGTACCACTGCGTATCTAAATCTCGAGCGCGCGCGCTCGATGATACCTACGGACGGAGGCACGGACGCCTCATAAGGTTTATTGATCTCGGCCTAACATTTTATTCATCAGCTGTTACGTAAGTACCTATCGACGCGACGTCAACGTGACTTTTAAAAGATTTTCACATTGTGATGATGCTTAAAAGCGAGTAATTAAATAGCGAAATTTAAGACATTAATGTACATTATGATCATCGAATTCGATCTACATCTAAGGTTAAATTATTCATTTCGTAAAATAAGTGGGCGGAGCCTCGTACAGGTTGATGCACTCACACACACAGTGACACGGCGTGCGATAAATCGCAACGGGTGATTCTGTTTTTTTTAAGAAGTTTATTTAGAGAGTTATTCTGAAAAACGGTTAAAATTAAAAAAAAAAAATAACAAGTTTTACTGATTATTGACCAGGTATCGTATTTTTATATGATTATTTATGAGTTTTATTACAACCTCCTGAAATATTGTGCAGTTTTAAAACTGCACCTTGTATAATGGGATGTTCTTATTTTTTTTCATTGGATCGTGATTCCGAGAATTTGTAACGATTACGCTCATAATATGATTACAGTGAAAAACATACGAAATATTGCGATATGTGATAAACATTCCGTGTGAGTCAATTTTATATACCTAGTTTTAGCATTTGGGCAAAATTTTGTGATAAACGTACTTACGTACATATATTTTTTTGCCTAATGAAGCTTGTGATCATTTATTACTACAACAGCATTGTATAATGTATAAGCACTCTTTTATTTTTTTTTAAATTGTTCACATAATAAAAGCTACAAGAAATATGTAACTAAAATTTTTATGTCACTTACAATATAATTTAAATGAAATATTTTAGAAGAACGTATTTCTAAAAGACCCTAGGCAGATAAAATTTTCATTTTTCCTGAATTTTCCTACATGAAGGTATGAAGGTCGGCTTCCCCCGAAGGGGAAGGGGGAGCAGGGAACTCCATGGACACTCCATGGAGTTTCCTGTACGTTCTTCTCCATAAAGATCTACACTTTGGAACATGCAATTCAACTTCACTTTTTTTTTTATTTGTATAATCAAATGGTCTATTTACCTGTAAATGGTCTATTTGAAATAAATACTTTTGATTTGATTTAAATTTTGTTTTGATGAGTGAATATTTATTTATTTACTTATTTTTAAAGTTTACAAATACCTTTACAGATTTGACCCAATGTGATATTGTAGTTTCTTTATTTTATATTTATTTTGAATTGTTTATTTATTACTTAATGACTTAACTTGACTTAATGCCTTAGGGCAATTACTACTAGTCAAACTTCAAATTCTTCTGATTTTAAGGGGCAATAAATAAAATTAATAAAAATCCTATATTTATATACAGGGTGATTTTTAAGTTAACGTGTTTTTTTTTTATAGAAAAATGGTGATTAATACAGTTTAAAGAAAATGCATTTAAACTCTAATAAAAAGTGTATTTACTGATTAGTCTAGATATTTGCAATATTTCTAAGCATGTTAACAACAAGAAATAAGACACCGGACTAAAGGAGGTAGGTACTGTATTCTATTACCAGAGTGTGAAACAGTAGACAGAGACAAATTACGCTTGTCCTAATGGGCTGTGACAAATCAAGATGGATTACAGTTCCAACAAGCGCCGACTTAACCAATTGAACATCGTAAACTACATTAATTTCAATGTTTTCCTCCGTGTCTATTAACCAAACTATTTGTGAATGACTCCGTGGTTATAAAACCATGACCTTGCCCAATAGTACTTATCAAAACATACGGTTTGTGTTGATTATGATCCTTGACATAAAATTGTTACGCATTTCCGTCTCCTCTATGTTCTATACATACATACTACGAGTACATACCTACATATAAAAAAAAAAATACGTGTCTGTTTGTCATATCGAAATAATATTTTTTTACTAAAATGCTAAAAGCGTACGTTTGATGCCTATAACAAAAATGTACTTAATTTTAAAGATTTTTTCTTCCTGTTTGTTTTAGTTTATTTTGAAAAGGCTCGAACGATATTGACAGGATAGGATATATTCACTGGTAGATAGCTGATGTTGTAAAGAGTAACCAAGGCAGGCTAAGTAATTTTAGAAACAAATTTAGGGCTCCGCGCAAAAAATACCTACTTAGGCTAAATTAATATTATTGACTTGTAGAGCTATACTTTATACACGCTATGCGACGTCGTTCGACGTACAAATCAGACGTGTAACACGTGTGCGTCGGGTAGTTCTAGCTTTATCATTACCGTCCATTGTGTGTGTTACCCACCAACCCGCGCTGGGCCCGCGTGGTGAATTACGGCCCTTTCCTTCACCTAGAGAGGAGGCCTGAGTCCCAGCAGTGGGTGTATTAAAAGGTTGATTATGATATGCTATCATTACTGACAACATAGATCGAGCATCAAGCAAAATTGTGTACCTAGTTAATTTTGCATCGAAACCATCATGTATAAATAAGCGTATTTGAAACTAAACATAACAAGTGTATGGCAATCACATGCGAGATACACGTGTCGCCCATAAGCTGCGTAGTTTTTTTTCTGTTTTATTAAATTACTAACTTCCGCGGCTTCATTTGCGTTTAATTTCACAATAGTTACTTTTTCACTTGGGCCTAGGTCCTTATCCATAATCATAATTTGAAATCGAAACAAACAAACAAACCAGCATTCACATACTTATAATTAACAGCAAAAATTTGCGAGTGTGTGTATGTTTGTTACTTCTTCACGCTTGAACCCTCCAGCTGGGAGGGATTTCGTTGACACAGGAACTTTTTATCCCGGGTGTATGTTTTCTTGGGACCACTTTCTAATATCATGCGAGCGAAGCCGCAGGCAGCAGTTAGTTTACGATATTAATAAGCTTTTGCTCTGTCAATGCGAATTGCACATTATATGTACATGCCCTATATAAACGTAACAAACAAACTCATATTCGCATGTATAGATAAGTTTGGATTACAATATTTCTCTTTGTATGGTCCGTGTGAACTCTAGTTGTCAATCTACTACTTTTAAAGGCAAAACAGTTTTTTGACGACCTCCTACTACGTCTTAAGGTTACCCTCTTTGTCGAGTAGGTACAGTCAAGCGAAAGACGTTCACTGTTGGACATAGGCTTTCCCCCACGCGTAGCCACAACGATTTGTCTCTTGCTTCTTGTATTTGGCAGATTCTTGCTGCCTTTATTAGATTTTGTGACGCCATCATTTTAGGTAAGAATGAGATATTCACCTGCACGTATATAAATGATTTTTCCTGACGCTTCTTCTAAAGAAACCCTTGCAGCCGTCGCAGGAGGAGGCGCCGTAGTGTTTCCCGGTGGCGCGGTCGCCGCAGATGGCGCAGTGCTGCGCAAGCGCCGCCGAGGACGCCGCGCTCGCTTCACTGCTACTCGTCTCCAGCTGCATGTCGCTGTCTGGAACAAGGATAACAATAAACCTTAAGTATTGAGTGAAATATTTCAGTACTGTAGAATATGAGGACAAATAACTTAATTTTCAATTTTGACTTCATTTGTCTTGGATATGCAAAGAGGAAAAGTAGCGGAGAAATGTTACAGACTGGATATTTCGGTATTGGTAGGTATAATATCCTGAGTTTGAGAGTCCATTGTTCTTTGACAATAGGTTTAAGGGCTATAAGATTGTTCTTGACGAGCTACCGTGGCCCTGGATAGCAAAGGGCAACCAAAGGTTGTTGTGTGCCCAAAAACGTCAAAATCGACACTCTCGAGGGGTGCAAAATTCATAGAGTACTTTCCGTTGACCTAGAATCCAGAAATTTGGCATAAAGCAAGGTCTCATAGCACAAGTATAGAAAAAAAAATCTGAAAACTGTAAATTTGTAGTTATGTCAATTTTTTTTTGTGTTTCGGTAAACCTTCGTAACTCAATTCGGGAATTAAATTGATTTCATAGGTAAGTTTGTACGGAACCCTCAGTGCGCGAATCCGATGCGCACTTGCCCAGTTTTTTACTCTACACTTTAACGTCTGCAAGCAAGGACTTGGGCGCACCTTGCAAGAGTATTTGCCCATATAATCTTTGTACCACGGTCTCAATAAGTGTCTTTAAAATCTTAGATAATCTTGAAAATGCTGATGTAAATACAACTTACCAAACAGTGTTAACTTACAATTAACTATTGGTCTTATAACTTAACATTACCATAGGTCTCATCGATATTTTCAAGTTATTATGTCGTAAAGAAAACATTCACAACATGTAAAAACCAAAATACCAGGGTATGACTAGAAATGACCACAACACAGTGAGGATTAAGACGTCAGACGATGTGGCTTGTACGTCATTCATATTACATTATTCAGCTGCACGTATGTACCTAAGTATTGGCAAGTTAATGAGGCAAACATTTAAATTATATCGTGAATTTAATACCTAATGGTTATAGGAGAACCACAGCTGTAACAAAAGGATAACAACAGTATAAGAGACATTGAGCCAATTACAGGTTGTTACGGGTTATTTTTTTAAGGGTGGAAATCATTCAATGACTTCTCCCGCTCTGGGCGGAACAGGAGGGCAAGACAGACTTTTACTGACTAAAACCACACCTGTGTCATTCAGTTGCCCTTAGCGTTCTAGGACTACGGGATTCCTTTTCAGAAATTCCCCGTGGTCCTAGATAGCGGGCATCGGCCCTGCAGAGCCCCTAGGAGGTTCTTACGGGTAGAAACAGTTAATGTAATAGAAAACTTACGATCACTAAAAAGCACATTAAAAAAAAAGAACATAACTAACACATCCCGTAAGTACAATCAGCACTCAGCACTATGCACATTTGAAAAAGTTCGCATTCAGCTGAGTGCGTGCAGAACAGGTTTTCGTGGTAAACGAGTCAAAAGGGAACTCTATACAAAGAACATTAAAGTCCTTACTGGATATTATGCAGTAGAATAGAATAGAATATCGTTTATTTCTATAAGTAGCACATTTAAAGTAATATACATAAAAACAATTACAGCAGTAACTAAGATCCGTACCTAGGCTTGCCAACCGTACTCTAAAATAGAGTACTTACTCTATATCATGTAGGAGTATTTTTCATAACAATTTTATATAATTAAACACGAATAAGTAAATAAAAGTTTGTTTTTAATAAACAAAAAAAACCTTGTTATAACAAAAAAATGCAACGACAGCACCGTTGTGTTCTGTGTGTGTGGTAATTAATTAATTACTTAGTTAAAAAAGCTATTATTATTCAGTTAATTGACATTTAGCAATTAGCATAATCCTAAGTAATATTATAAATGTGAAAGTGTGGATGTCACTTAATCACGCAAAAACGGCTGAAAAGATTTGGATGAAATTTGGCATGCATATAGCCTTTAATATGGAAAAGAACATAGGCTACCTTTTATCCCGATTCCTTAAGTACCTAATGCCACGGGGGCGAAGCCGCGGACAAAAGCTAGTATGTATTATATATCCTACAATATTATAAAAACGAAAGTTTGTCTGTATGGATGTTTGTTACTCTTTCACGAAAAAACGACTGAATGGATTTCGATGAAACTTGGTACACGGGTAGAGCATGTCCTGGAATAGCACATAGGATGCTCTTTTTTCCCAGGAGTATGTTCCCTTGGGATAATTTTCTACTATCACGAAGGCGTAGCCGCTGACAGCAGCTAGTTATAATAGATATTAACTGTGGGAAATATTTCAGGAGCTGAAAGTAGTTATGTTTTACTTTAGAAGCAACTTTGAAATAACTGTAGAAAGACTTTAGTAAATAAAGGTTCTTGCAATCAGTCAATGAATAAATTATGAAAATGTTTTTTGTTCATTTGATGTCTTCCTTAAAATTGATAAGAAGTGGTCAGTAGCTAGAAACAATGAAAGAAACGGAGGGAAGTCTCTGCCCAGTAGTGGGACAGTACAGGTTAGATATACCTACTTTTTTTTTTGTTATACAGGGTGTTTTCCGAAAACGATAAATCATAAAACGCAGTTGCGGGGTTTTTAGAAAAAACTATTTTGATCAAATGTGCATACCGCATGTAGTGACAATTGCCCTTTATCTTTGTATATAAGGATTAACTTGACATTATCAATCATTCTGATGAACGCCCTGATAAGTGATGTGCCGTTGCCGGCAATATTGCCGTGAAGTGGGAATATTGCCGGAAATATTGCGCGAAGTATGAATATTGGTGGCAATATTGCCATATTGCCGGCAACGGCACATCTCTAGCCCTGATTGCTCAGGAACCAAATTCGACATATTTTTATATTGCAGTAAAGAAATGATAAATGTTTTAGTTTGTAGTTTGTTTGCTTGTTATTATTATATTGGTGAGCAGTGGTAGCCAAGTGGTAAAGGCCCCGACTCGAGTTGTAAGACGTGGGATCAAACTCAGCCAGACGCATTACTTTGTGTAATTAATTTCATTATCACTGCTCTTAAAACGGTGAAGAAAAACATCGTGAGGAAACCGGCATGTCCTAGAACCAAATATTCGAAGACACGGGACATGCACCAACCCGCACTGGGAACGCGTGGTGGATTACGGCCCATTCCCTCTCCTAGAGAGGGTCAGAGAGTCTCATTAGTGGGACCATTATAAAGACTGATTATGCTATGCTGTGTTTATACGCTTTGGTGTATACTGTATATATAGCAACTATAGCAAGCAATTGAAAAACAAATAAATTATCAATACACAGATAACAAATTGATAAATGATAAATTTTCAAAACCGATTCATTATTTTACTCCCATTCATTACGCTTTCACCTAATTGATCGACGGAGTACGTCACTAGGTATAAAGAGAGTGACCTAGAACGATTGATATACCTATTTCAAATGTTTATTCAAAGTAAGAGGTTTATCTTTCTTTAACCCCAACTGATAACACAGAGTTGACCAATCAGAATTCGACATATCAGTGTAGCTATTTCAGATTTACAATCTAACCTGTAGTCTGTGAATGGTTCATGTTGGAAAATGTAGGTCACCCGCCTTGAACTCAGGTTGTTTGCAATCGTGCTAAAGAGATGGGTGGTCGCGTGGTCAAGCTTGTAGATAGCAACGAACTGCGGTAACTAAAGCTAGAACTACATTAGTAAAACGCACACGTGTAGCACGCTTGGTTTGAGAAAGACGTCGTGTAGCGTCGCGTGGCGTGGATCTAGTGTAGCTCTACTAGTCTAGTTTCCATAAGGACACCGACGCGCCCAGATCAGCGCTTGTGGCACACGTGTGCACAGTGTAGTTCTAGCTTAATAGAAACAGCGATGCGTGGTGTTTATGGTTTGTTCGAAAAGCATGGGGTTAAAAGAAAGAGGTATTCAGGTAGGTAGGTTATAGGTAGCTAGGTATAGCTTCAAGGTAGGTATTCAGCAGTAGGTAGAACAAAGATCATGCCAAGACTGCGGGATTAGAATATGGAACGTAAGGGGACTCGAAGGAATACAACACGGGTGGGGTTTAGTTTAAACCCTTTTGCTCTGCCCAGAGGGGGAGGAATTATATGATGATATCCCACCCCAAATAAAAAAGGAGGAACAAAGCTACCAATGTCAACGACTGTCTGAAAATAAGTGAGTATGAGGTTTGGTAATTCCGGATTTTTAATTATTCAAAACGTGTAAAACCCACAAAACTGGATTAAGTTATTTTCCAACTACATTAGGTATTTTAAACACTTAACGTCATTCTATTGTCGACCAGTATAAAGAAAGTGAATAATTACGCAGTGTTCTAATAAAAAAAATCGAATTCCATTGTTGTGATTACATCACTTCACCACATCTACATGATAACGCACAAAACTGTAATTACTAATACATAAATAATACATCATTCTCTACAAGGTCTACTGTTATCAGCATAGATTACAATAAGCAGCAGAAAAAAAGACGATAAGGTAAAAATCGTCGTAATAAATTCAGTCATCAGTATTTTTAAACGCTGATGAAATGCAAAATTTCTTTACTTAATTGTTCGCAAATGGTCGACGCATCAATATTAAATTGTTTATAAAAACGTGATCAGTAGTGTGGTGTCAACAAACCTTCGTTGTATGTCATGACCGGGCGCGCCTCCTGCGGCGGACTGCGCACCGCGGGCCCGTAGTACGGCGCGCTGGCGTGCTTCTCCCACTGCGGCTGCGCACCCATCATGTAATCCACCGCGCCGTACATCGGACACAACTCCTGGGACGCCATCTCGTAACCGAGCACCGGCATCTTCCAGCCGCCTACCACTCGACGACACCCACGTCCAACTGTTATCCACTAATCGAAGTAACGCAACTGACGATAACTCCGATAATGCTTCACATATACACGATTAATCAACAGGTGGTTTAACCAGACCAAATAACACAACCCCTTATCACGGAAAACTTTACGAAACGTAGATCATAACAAATATTCAGTTAATCACAGCAAATATTGATCCGATAATGAGTTTGGTGACGGCTACTGCACCGCTTCCGGGTAATGTTTTCGTTTTTATCACACAGTAATTGTGTACCAATTCTCGATAGCGTTGTTTATAGAGAATCACGCCGGTCTCGGGTGACTAGCTGATGGACACGACGCGACCTTCCGCGCTCGCGCTGAAACTGCGACTGAGGGCCGCGGTCGCGATCACACCTAACATCCGCTTCGTCAATCTGCTGACGGCACCTATGAATGACCCGCTCAACGTGTCCAAGTCAGCAAACGGTAGCGGTTTGCGGCGCGCACCCGACACCGGCGCTGACTCACCCGTTATCGGAAATGCAGCGGATGTGGAATCGAATGCGGCGCCTGAGGAGTCACTCGGTAGCAGCTGACGAACAGAGCCTTCTGCCATAACCGTCATGTAGCAGTAAGTAAACAAACTGCCGGGTGACTAATTAGTTGTCACACGCACTGGCTTTGTTCGTATGTTCCTTTGTTGCTATGTGTTCATCTATTGTGTGCGTCCTATCTGTCAGGATTCTGATAATGTTCGTGGAGATGATTTATCTCGACGGTGATAAGGAGTAATGACCGACACGACACGTATTATCATCGAATTCCCTTACTGTCAGTTATGTCACACAGTTATCTGATATTTTATTCTCTCAACGCTGCTGTATTATGGTGAAACAACCGTTTGAAAAGAATAACAAATTAAAATAAACACTCGTCAAGACAAAAACAACTACTGAGCTAATTAGTCTAAATTATATTGTAAGTTCTTATGATCCTTGACAGACAGAGTTAATAGCCGTCTCAATGCTAACGACTGTTAATGCAGTGATTTGGTATTAAAACGTAATAAATAAGATGTAAACAGTGGCGGCATTCTGGAGCTATCGGCAGACGGGGCAAGTCGGGGTCGCGGTATCTCGGCCGAGCGATGCCGATACTCCTGCCATAATAACCCTTTCTATCGTAAAACACGAGTTTTTTTAGATAACAAGTTCGTTGAAATTACTGGAAAAAAAAAGATAAACGTTGAAAATATTGTTTAGAAAAGTTAGCATGCAAGGAAACCATAAAGACAAATTTCGAAAACATAAGTAAGCCTCGAAGAAAAAAACTGAAAATTATTTTCAAGCTTGTTAAGGACCTACAATTGCAACGAGGAGATAGGTAATTCCTTTTTGTTTAAGGAATTCAAACAATCTTTAGACATTATGAAAACTTTTATTTGTATACAGACAATATTCGATAGAGACGAAGATTCACTTTTGGCAATTTTTATACCCATTCAAGAAAAGTTTGTAGAGTTATTTATCATGATAACTCTTACAAATGTTCCTGCAGTTCTGAAGAGGTTGAGAGATGTTTGCATGACAACTTTCATTAAAGCTTTGGCAAACTCTACAAACGTCCTCAGCCTCTTCTGAACAGCTGGTTCAGAAGAGGCTGAGGACGTGGAGGCTGTTAATTACAGTTAATACGTTCTAGAACCATGGCCGTAGAAAGCAAAAAGAATATGAAGGAATATAGTTGGGTTTTAGTCAATAAAAGCTTAACACGCCTTCTCGCTTCAGTGTAGAGCTGAATAAGTCATTTGTCGTTTTCCCTCTTCTGGGTACGCCGTAAGTCCCCTCTTTAAGAAGTGGCTGGAGAGACACCACGGCGTCTTTACCGTAATGCGGTGGCGCATTACGGTCCTCACCGGGAATTCCAGAGGAGTTCGGGAGCTTCCTGTTTGTGGATTCAGGCGGAAGAACTTTTTTTTTATGGTGGGAAGAAATCATCCAATGACAACTCCCGCTCTTGGGCGGAGCGGGAGATAGTGTCAGACTCTTACTGACTAATAGACCCACCCCGTTCCTTCCAGCCTTCATACCGGGGCTCGAGCTCCCTTTCGGATAACCCTGGCCCCAGTAGGCTACGACCCGGCTGGGTCCCTGCTGTTGCTGACAACTCCTTGAGGCGCGCGGGAACAGTGCGCGCCGTCGACGACTTGGGCTTGGTCCGGACAGTTACCGGACTGCCGGACAGCGAGCTACCCATTGCTCACTGTCCGCAAGCCCGCGCCTACGGTGGCCGGAAATCGGGATCAGAATCCCGGCGGCGGCGGCGGCGGCGAGAACGTCGTTGCCTGATGCGTTCGGCCTCCTCCTTTGCGAGCATTACTGCTTCGCAGAAGTCGGCGACCGCCTGCCACTCCTCCTCGCTCCGGACCATGGCCTCAACCAAGACCCGGCGCGAGAGGTCTCCACCGCCGATCGCCCCCACGAGGGCACGGCGATTCTCCGCCCAAGTAGGGCACATCTCGACTGTGTGCTCCACCGTGTCCTCCGGGCATTCCGCACAGTGGCGACACCCGGACGTCACTTCCGCACGAATCCGGTGCAGAAACCTCCCGAACGAACCATGTCCGGTGAGGACCTGCGTCATACAGAAGGTAAGGACGCCGTGAGGTCTTTCCAGCCACGCCTCAAAGAGGGGACTTACCGAGGCGGAAGAACTCCTAGGCCATCATTGTACGGAACCCCCGGAGGATACAGTGGAGCATGCGGTGGAGGTGTGCCCCGCTTGAGTGGAGCACCACCGTGTCCTCGTGGTAGTGACAGGCGGAGGCGAAATCTCGCGCAAGCCAAAGAAAAACACACCATATTCTGATAGTATAACCCAGAACCTTACCATATCCACACCATATATTTTAGCACGAACCGTAAAAAAGATTATACAACTATTAAAAAAATAAAATCCAACCAAAGAGTCAATAAAAAATAACCGGCAGATAGAGGTGGCAAGTCATTTAAGAGCCAAGGTTGCAGTTCCTTATTTTCCAAATAATCGTGCCCTTAATATTAAAACAAAAATATTATACGGAAATCAGAGAGGTAAAGTACCTAGTCACATAATAATTATGTATGTATAAATTAATGAACTATTGGTTTTCAAGGCAAACAACCGCGGACGCAGTAGAAATAATTCATTTTTACCAGATCATGGAAGAAGTTAGTCATCGACTGAATAAGTTAATAAGTATTTTAGTCTCCAACCAACTTGTATGATAACTTTATGAGCTGTCATAGTACCCACGAGGATTTGTAAGTGTTATATAAGCCATTTATTTAGGTGTTGAAATGTTATGTAACTTGAAGTCATCAACTTTACAATTCAAAGATATTCAAGACACGCTAATTTCTGTTGAAATGTATAATCGCACAATATTTCTTTACTATTCATATTGATCTAACATTCATGAACAAACAGCGTGTTTATTATTCGCCAGTCTTTTTTTTTTAATCATAAACCACATCTCCCTGTATATTTTTTTCCTAATTAATGTTCATCGGAAAATTACGTTTTTTACGTCATTTCGCGCTAAAGTACTAATAGCTTACACGTTTCAATTGACATAAGATTAATAATAATATCTTCGTTTAGATGATAAACAAAAAGTTACAAAGAACAAAAAAAAAAGTTATCATCCCACAAACATCAGACTGTGATAAAAAAATGAGGAAAATCCGGTTCGGCCTGAGTGTTTCTAACTAAGGCTGAGAAAATTATATGATTAGTCGTGTTATTATTGAAATCCTAAGGTCTAACTTGGTGCTTAGGGTATCATTAGCTACAGTTTACTCAAAATAGATGTATTTATAATACATTTTACATACAAACTATCAAACAAAGTAGTCATAACATAAGTCAGATGAATTATTTAAAAAAATGTTCGACATATTAATTTACGAAATCTTATAAATGAAATAGAACTCTATAGTGTTAAAAAACGTTGATGACTTTTTATTTTATTAAGTAAGTTTTTCAAAATTTTTAAAAAGTAGATACAACATCATAAGATTAATTTCAGAAATTAAAAAACTAAAAAGAATTGACCTTTTTATCCTATTTAAAGTGACTACCCTTTGTTTAGGTGGCAAATCATCAAATATCTTCTCCCACACCTGGTTGGAGCGTAAAGGAGTGTCAGACTTTTACTGACTAAAACCCACCTGCGCTCCTTCAGTTGTCCTAATTCGAACGCCGCAGCCGTGGCTGAAGTGACCGACTAAGTTATAAATTGCAGTGGGCAGTTCTACTTAATACATGAATAATTTTAAATTGTAAACTAGGTACTTCTTTTTTGTTCATGGACATTAAGCATAGCTAAAACTAGGTAGGTAGATTAGTAAATAAAATTACAGTTTATTATTTAAATGAAATGAAACGCAGGTAACGTGCGAATAATAATAATATTCTGTTTTCTTACTTACGTCACGTTACGTTATATACTGTGTGACCCATACCTTGACATCCAGCTGTTAAACACATAAGTGCTTGAGCTAGCTAACAATAATATGAACAATTCACTTACGTAAATCAGTTTGTTAACATAATAGATATTAATAGAGTTATCGTTCTTTGAATGGGTGAAACATCATTGCCGAATTAAGGCCAGGTTCTACTCATTTTGAACTTTTTTAAACCTCTGGAAATCCACAAATATAAAATAGAACACCATGTTTTTTTTTTATTAAAATTGACTATATGGCAACAATCAAAACACGATATAAATTAGTCAGCTCGATAAAAAAAAATCGCGAGGGTAGGCCTTTTTTTTTATGGTGGGAAAAAATCACGCAATGACATCCGCCGCTCTTGGGCGGAGCGGGAGATAGTGTCAGACTCTTACTGATTAAAAGACCCACCCCGTTCCTTCTAGCCTTCATATCGGGGCTCGAGCGCCCTTTCGGATAACCCTGGCCCCAGTAGGCTTCGACCCAGCTGGGTCCCTGCTGTTGCTGACAACTCCTTGAGGCGCGCGGGAACAGTGCGCGCCGTCGACGACTTGGGCTTGGTCCGGACAGTTACCGGACGGCCGGACAGCGAGCTACCCATTGCTCACTGTCCGCAAGCCCGCGCCTACGGTGGCCGGAAATCGGAATCAGAATCCCGGCGGCGGCGGCGGCGGCGAGGGTAGGGCTAGGGTAGCCATTTGTACTATAATTTACTTCTAGGCAAGCGTGCTCCATCGTCGACCACATCATCGCTTACCATCAGGTGAGATGGTGGTCAAACGCAAGCCTAACAATATTAAAAAATAAAATAAAAATATTTTCATCAGCAGACAACAAACATCTATTAGGTTAGTAACAATATTCTTATCCTATGTTATTACTGAATTACAAATCGCGACAGTGTACGTGCCACAAGTGCCCTTACACACGGGCTATCTTTTCTTCTGTCCACAGCACGTCGAATGCTGTTTTGGGTCTGCTACGGATTCTGTTCAACAGTGAGGCCGCTTTATTTCGAAGTACAGGGTTAAAACTGTCAGTGCGAGCCTCAATAAACATTGTTGAATGGCTACAGAACCAAGGCAGATGCAACAGCGTCCTAAACTGCATCTAGCAACTATAATATAGGTATAGTATATAGTCCTAACTGCATCTAGCAACTATAATATAGGTATAGTATATAGTCCTAACTGCATCTAGCAACTATAATATAGGTATAGTCTTTTTATCTTTATATTATTAACAAATGATATGGTACGCAAAATATTATGTTTTATCGTTAATTTACAAATTGAGAAGCATTTACTAAAATCACGTATACAATATATACGTGATTTTATATACATATATACAATAAGCCAATTTACGTTAGTAAACCACAGTTTGGAGAGTTTGCGCTCAACTAAAATGTTTGCACTCGTTCTAGCATCCCCAACTCTATCACATATAACTCAATCTTCAACAGGAAAGAATCCTACTTTTTTTGTAGGAAAGTTTCAAAAATGTAAACTTGCTAAAAATGCTCTACTCATTCTGGCGTTTATCTTTCTCAGGGCTACAAAATCACTACGGCCTTTGGTGAACTGGTTGAATTGGTTTATAATTATAATATATAATTTATTTATTTCTTCTGTAAGTATATATTTTATTTGCCTATTTCTAAAGCTTCAAGAACGATTCCTGGAGTTTTTTTGAGATTTTGGTGTGAACATACCGAGCCTTTTTCGGAAGAACATTGTAAGCTACAATTTGCGTCTTTTGCAGGAATGACTTTGTAATTATGTTAGAGAATATTCATTCAAATCAAATTGTAATTAAAAAAAAACTGGGCAAGTGCGAGTCGGATTCGCGCACGAAGGGTTCCGGCATCTGGTAGCAAAAAAACAGCAAAAAAATAAAATCACGTTTGTTTTATGGGAGCCCACCCCACTTAAATATTTATTTTATTCTGTTTTTAGTATTTGTTGTTAAAACAGCAATAGAAATACATCATTTGTGAAAATTTTAACTGTCTAGCAACCAAGTGACAGACAGACGGACAGCGGAGTCTTAGTAATAGGGTCCCGTTTTACCCTTTGGTTACGGAACCCTAAAAAATACAGCTAATCAGTCTACTGTTTAATCCATAGTAAATGTTGTAAGTATATAGGTAAGTACTTTCACTCCCTGAAAGCTTTTATTTTTCTTGTTCTATCTATGTTAGGTATTTAAAAAAAACTGAAAGATTTCCAATGAATTCAGATTTCAATTTCAAAATCTCCCTGTGGATAGGAATTGCCGGATATTTACCGGACGCGCACGCATCAACAAACGTATACACGTACGTTGTACATACAGCCATCGAGTAGCTGGTTCATGAAGTGCCTGGAAACGTCTAGACACCCGGCTGTTTACAATCTAACGACGCTGCTCACGGGGTAATACCACGTAATGCATCAGCTATATGAAGTAGTTAGTGGCTATACTATGGGTGTGATGATATACCTGGTAGACGTAACGTTAAATGGCTTCGAAGTTTTAATTCCTACCTTAGCTATAATGCCGGTCTATAAATATTATAAGAAAGATGATAATAACCTTGTTGGTAGTTATAATTTCGAGCCGTTTGGAGTTAAAAATCTCGGATCGTGGGGTCCGAGAGTGCTCACAAATTATTGAAAGGACTTTCAAAACGCCTTGTTGACACTTCGCGTGACCCAAGGGCTGGATTTTACTTCGGACAAATAACCATTGCCATTCAGCGTGGCAATGTCGCCAGTCTTTTGGCGATGTTACCAGTCGACAGCGATGCGGAGGAGTTTTTCGACGCCGTACTTTAGATTGCCTTTTTAGTTCTTTAGAGATTTTATTTTTATTTTGTAAGTTAGTTTTAATTCCATGCCTGGTCCAGTATTCGGCCACCGCAATGCCGTCCACTGATGGTGTCATTAGATCCCTACGTGAACAGGTAATAGGGCACGTTATGCAGGATGGAAGGTCATGGTCTGCAGAGAGACGCCGCACAAACTACTGACTAGCCTGTTGGTCGTGGGTTCGATTCCCACCCAGGACAAATGTTTATGTGATGAGCATGATCATTTGTTCTATGTCTGGGTGTAATTTATCTATAATATATACCTATGTATTTAAAAATATATAAGTATGTTTATCAGTTATCTAGTACCCATAACACAAGCTCTGCTTAGCTTGGGACTAGACGGCGTTGTTTGACAGTTGTTAAAAAAAAAAAAAGTTAAACTAAGTACTTAGATATACTATTTACGCATGCGTGTGCAAAATGTTTGATATGTCAGTTTTTCTCTACTATAATATACAGTACAATTCACGAATGATGGCGGGCGTGAATTTAGCCTTTGCGAAAGTTCGCGCATACTACACTCTTCTCGCACACACACGTCGCCATTTGGTTCCTAAAACACGTTACTGCGCAGCCTTCTGCGCAAACTTCACGGCCGCCATCATTCGTGAATTGCACTTTACATATATTTATACACCTTAATTTTCCTCATGATTCTATCTGTATATTGGTGAAAAATGCCTGAAAATCCGTTCAGTACTTTTTGAGGTCGCAAAGGGACATGCAGACAGATCCGATGGGGATTTTGTTTTATAATATTTAAGGAATTGTCTAATTTATAGAGGGTTTTGAAGTAAAACGTCCCATGTATAGAGAAAAAAAAAATTAATCTCAAGAGTATTAATTAAACTTATTGAGAATTAACTGAGATTATTTTTTATCACTTTTGCTCTGTTACTGAGGAGACAAAGTAAAAGTGTCGAGACTTCATTGTAGTATTATCAAAAGTAGACGATTCTCATAATATCCAGGGCCATGTTATATTGGTGATACTTTTTAAACACTTACGCATGATGCGTTACTAGTATGAGCAGGATATTTATCCTCCTCGTAACAACTCGCTAGCGTGGTCTCATGAATGTGCTTGCTTGGAACTGTGTAGTCTGATTTAAAAAAATAATACACAAATTTACTTATATCACTAATATATCTCTACTAGATATCTATCATTTGAAATTATAGACATCCTTGAAACTTCGCAAGATAAAGAGAATTAAGAGAATATTGACTCATATATTAAATACATCCTGTATTAATCAGTAAGTGGGTATTATGAGACAAAACCACGTATCTATCTACCTATTACATTATCTGTCGTTATAGACAAAGGCAATGGACACGATAAATAAGTGAAAATTATTATTTCCCTTATCAAATAATTGCGCAGTAAATTTCCAGATGTGTACGTTATCTATTAGCTCCAAATTATAGGTAGATCCGGCGAGACAGTTCGGTCATACCTTGCGTAATCCTAGATAATTACTAGGTGCACTAATTCATTAAACGTTATCTAATAATATCGGTAATCCAAAGATAAGAACCAAGCAAAGAACCTTCAAATCTATCTTCATGTTGCGAAAGTCGAAATTTGCTTGGTGATTGTTTTCTTTACCGAGCAATTTTTGGTTTTCTAAGGTCATCAGCCTCTATTATTTTATACTAACTTCAGCCAGCGTCTTTTCCCGCGTGAAAGTAGAAAATCCTATGTTCTATTAACAAAGGACATTGTCTACCCCAAATCCGTTCAGCTGTTTGAGCGTGAAGGCTGTTTTTAATATCGTGCGTGCATCACGCATGCGGAATTGCCCTGCACGCGTAACCCCCCAAAATGTCCATTTCATACAAGTATTTATTACATTAAAAAGATTAATGTAATAAATGCTTGAAGAAATAAAACACTAAAAAGTATAAAATAACTTTAATTTCGGAAGTCGGTGTTAAATAACGAAGAGATAAAACTATTATAGAAACACCGACTTCCGAAATTAAAGTTTTATACTTTTCAGTGTTTTTTAACATTGAAGTCGGTTATATTTTGTTTTGTAAAAAGTTTGTTTTTCTGTAGAGTATTTAGGACTGGGCATAATACGTCCTACACAATGCTATAAATGCCTTATTGGCAATTAAAATTTTGTGCCGTTTGGAGTCAGAACGGGTGTCGGAGGTGCGCGTCCTCTTTTGAAGAAAATTTCTCACCGTCTGATCTAGACCACATGATCAGAGGGCTGGCTCCTTCTTTACCCAAAGAATTAGTCATCATCATCATCATTTCAGCCGATAGACGTCCACTGTTGGACATAGGCCTCCCCCAAGCGTCGCCACAACGAACGGTCATGTGCGTCCCACATCCATCGGATTCCCGCTACCTTCACCAGGTCGTCAGTCCACCTTGTAGGGAGGCCTTCCAACGCTGCGTTTTTCGGTACGCGATCGCCACTCCAGAACCTTTCGGCTCCAACGGCCATCTGTTCTGCGAGCAATGTGCCCTGCCCATTGCCACTTAAGTTTGGCGATTCTTTGTGCTATGTCGGCAATCTTGGTTCTCCTGCGGATATCTTCATTTCTGATTCGATCACGCAAGGAAACTCCGAGCATAGCCCTTTCTATTGCTCTTTGGGTGACTTTAAGCCTTTTGATGAGGTCCATTGTGAGCGACCACGTTTCGGATCCATATGTCATCACTGGCAACACACACTGGTCATAGACTTTCGTCTTGAGACACTGTGGTATGTTGGATGAGAAGATACCGCGTAGCTTCACGAACGCTGCCCAACCGAGTCGGATTCGACGGTTGACCTCTTTCTCGAAATTAGATCTACCCAACTGGACTGTCTGCCCGAGGTAGACGTAATCGTCCACAACTTCGAGTATAGAGTCTCCGATCTTGATAGGAGCAGGTGCTACATGGTTGTTAATCATGACTTTAGTTTTGTCTATGTTCATTTTAAGACCCACTCTTTCAGAAGCTGTACCGAGGTCATTAAGCATTGTACTGAGCTCTTCTGTAGTCTCAGCCATGACTACTATGTCGTCGGCAAACCGAAGGTGAGTGATGTACCTACTCGCCATTGACATTAATGCCTAGTCCACTCCAGTCCAGAACCTTGAAGACATCCATTGCGGCCGTGAACAGTTTCGGAAAAATGACGTCTCCCTGCCTCACACCTCGCTACAGGAGGATAGGTTTCGAGGTCTGGTCCTGAAGTCGGACCGACATAGTGGCGTTTTCGTACAAACACTTCAGCACCTCGATGTACCGATAGTCAATCTGGCACCGTTGGAGAGACTGTAGTACAGCCCAAGTCTCGATCGAATCAAAGGCTTTCTCGTAGTCCACAAACGCTAGGCAGAGAGGCAGATTATACTCCTCGGTCTTCTGTATAACCTGTCGTAGCGTATGTATGTGGTCCACGGTGCTGAAGCCTTTTCGGAATCCGTCTTGTTCGGGAGGCTTGAAGTCGTCGAACCTGCGCGCGAGACGATTCGTGATGACTCTGGAAAACAGCTTGTAGACATGGCTCAGAAGTGAGATGGGCCTATAATTCTTGAGTAGGGCCTTGTCGCCCTTCTTAAAGAACAGTACCACCACGCTTCCGCTCCATGCCTGTGGCGTTTTTCCTTCGAGTATGACGGAATCAAACAGCTTCTGAAGGGCCTTAAGGATCGGTTTTCCACCCGCCTTCAGAAGTTCGGCCGTAATTCCGTCGTCACCCGCCTTATTGTTATTAAGCTGCTTCAGAGCCATCCTAATCTCGTACAGGCTGACGTCCGGGATATCTTCGGTATAGTGTCGGCTCAATCTAGCTCTTGGGTCGTTTGCTAGATTTGCAGTGAGTTTAGTGATTGACGTGTGAAAGAATTAGTATTACCATTCAAAGCGGCAATGCTGCCAGTCTTCTGGGCACATTTGCGGATGACAGTGATGAGGATGAGTACTTTCACGCCTGAGTGTAATCTGTTTTTGTTATGTACATAGTTAGGTTCAGTATAAATTATTTAAGTTTTTTACTTTTATGAAATAAAAACAGATTGCTGTAGTAAGTATACAACATTATTTTTAGCGAAACCTGAATATAGTTTGTCCAGAATCAGTAACTGAATCGATTCCGATCATTTTTACACCATGTTATATTTTACCCAAAAATATTAGAAAAAAGTCACAATTTGGACACCACTGACACTAAGTACAACACAGGTCACGGCAGGTCATAGCGGGCATTAGGTGCTAGCAAACAGCTGGTTGCAAGTGCAAAACAACTCTTCAGTCGCGTGGATGGGCCGGTGACTATGTATTTTTGCTGACATAACAAGCTTTGTGATTTTTCATGATACAGTTATTAAATTTCGTACAGAGATTATTTACATATAAAATAGTAGACACGTGTTTTGGGTTTCTCATATCTTAAAACTAATGTTGTATTAATCGTATGAGCAATGGAGTACACGGACGAAGGTAAAAATAAGACATCTGACGAGCGTTTTCCTCATCAGAAAAAAATACAATCATAAAAAGCCAAGGTCACCATAACGACACTTGCAAAAACAAAATTATTACTAGTTTTAGTTTGCGGCTTCACGTTTATATTCTAGGTGGATATTTCTATTCAAGAGCGTCGCCAGCTCTAGGGGGAGCAAGTAGAATTATAGTATAGATGATGGGAAAAGTATGTAGGTACAGTCAAGAGCTTACGAAGCAAGTGAAAATTTCAACGTGTTTTTGACTGTACGATAAATAAAACATGTAAACATAGTAACATAGCAAGATTGTTTCTAAGAAATAAAAATAACTTTCAACAAATTATTGATTAAAACATTGTAACAAATTTTTTGAAAAATTTACGAGCTCTGTATTAAAATTTGCGTCTATCCGTAGGTTAAAGAATGCGGTACTTGAATCTCAACATTGACAAAAAATAAAGGCCTTATTTTTCCGATTCTCTAGAGGGGGGCAGCAGCCCTAGCTCCCATGGTTCCCTCCACTTGGTGACGCCCTTCTTTCTTTCCCTCGGAAAAACTACCAACTTTTTTTTCTGGATGAAAGGTCTTTTCTCCTTTTCTGTACTCTTGACAACGTGTGTGCCAAACATATGATCAGTCAAATAGCAAAGGCGTGAAAGCATAACAAACAAACTTACATTCGCATTTATAATTCGAATATACGTCTTTATTCAACTGTATGCATATATGTAGTCATAATTAGGATTAGCACACACACCCACTAAATCCCCCGAATCACGATGACTTGCGAATCAGAGAACGACCACTTTTTAGAAGTTTACGCAACCAAGGCTCGGACTTTGGACCTCGACGATATACACAAATGTCAAGAGTACAAAGTCCATCTAAGTGGGGAAATCACTGGCGAACTAGATTCAATAGATAGCTGTGCTGAATGTTTGCTTATCTGTCTGTGGATTTATAATTAGTCATTTATTTTTAGTTCATTTTATTTTGTCATTTATTTTTATTAATGTATAAATTTAAAAATAATGATGTCAAAAACATATGTGTAAAAAGGTTATTGTCCACAATGCTTATAGTTATCAAAGTTGACCTTTGACCTTTTCTTATAAAAAAAGACCTCTCATAAAAACCAGTCACCTCATTTATTTTAATATATAAATAAATATATATATATATTGATGTGAAAAAAAAATGTGTAAACCTATTCTTATAAAATTAACTCTCATAAACACAAACCAAAGGTCACTTTAACATTTCAAGTTTTGTAACGAAGAAACAAAAGCAGAGAATAGTTATGAGTCTCCCAGTTAGGTAATTTACAGTAATAAACAATATAATTTATTTGCTTGTCATAATACTGAGTAACAACTGGCGGGCTGGGTCGATTTACTGTCCAAAGTCTAGTTCAACATACTGTTCCTGAGCAGCGGGAATGTTTGAAAGAGTTACTATGTCCTGGAACGCAGAGGGCAACGCATTTTAGTCAGTGAAAGTCTGAGACACCTTCTCACTCCCCCCGGATCGGAAAAAGTCATTTGATGATTTCAATTTAATTAAAAACAACCCGTTTTTGAAGTCGCATTAAAACGTCTCTTTTAGGGTTAAATCTTTTCTTTATATGTATACTGGAAGGTGTGTTCTACTAAGATTTCTTTAGCCTTACTTAACACTTTGACAGCCTTTCACGTAGTGAATACGTGATGCCGCTCTTCCCTCAGGACGCCGATCACGTAGTCACTACGTTATCAACTTTCATACCACTTGTTAAAAAATCACGCATTCAGAACGTTATCGGCGTGCAACTCTATTCAAGCGGGTTTCTTTAGCTATCCGTACGTGCATCAATCATCAACCTGTGGTGCGGGGTGTAGGCGTGGGGAGGGGTTTTGTCGACTGGAGCGCGCCAGTACTTGCATCGCCGCCGACTCGCAAGTGCGTTCACGCATTTTGGCGCGAAATGGCTTCTGCGCGACGCAGTTACCGACTCGATTCGACTGAAATTGTTGAATATTTGATAGATGATGACGACTCAGACGTTGGGGAAGCTCCAAATAATGAAATTGAAGGTAAATTACTATTTCAATTGATGTATTATCAGCATAAACTTATTTTCGTCGAGCATGATTTTATATTGTTTTTTTTGTCTCTTCAGAATTACTTCTTGACTTACAAGAAGTCGCATCGGTCGAAGATCGATTTGAGACCGATTCGCCAGACATCATTGAACCGGAAGAGGAGCCCGAGCGGGGTCGTAATAATTTACGAATCAGAAGTTCGAGATCGCGTCGTGGACGCGGTCGGCCGGCAACGCGCTCATATACGCGAGGTCGGGCCGCCAACCGCACTTCACGATCTGTCAGGGATATGGATGAAGGTAATGGGTGGTCATACCAACCAATGCAAGAACCGCGTGAAAGTCCAGTTTTTCAAGAACAATGTCAAGTATTGGCTCAGGTAACTGAAGATTCAACACAATTTGACTGTTTTTCTATTTTCTTCCCGCATTCTTTTTGGGTACTGCTCAAGACAGAAACAAATCGCTACGCATCAGTAATGAAAGCGAAACAGTTGAGACAAGGCATATTGAAACCAGGTACTATGCTGTACAATTGGAAACCTGTGACAATCCAAGAATTGAAGTTGTTTTTTGGCATCATAATTCATATGTCGCTTGTCCACAAAGAAAGTTTTGATTCGTATTGGTCGACGCGGGAAATAATTGAAACTTCATTCGCCAGCAAGCATATAAACCGCAATCGATTCAGAGCCATTTACAGCTGCTTACATTTGAACGACAATGCACGTTATAAACCTCGTGGTCATCCTGAATACGACGCTTTTTTCAAAATCCGGCCGTACTTTGACCAACTTTGTCAGTTATGCGAAAACAGTTTCTATCCCAACGAAAACCTGACAGTAGACGAAGGAACTTGTGGGTTTAGGGGACGTATACACTTCCGAGTGTATAATAAAGATAAGCCAGACAAATATGGTATGAAAATCTACATGCTCTGCGACGCAGCAACTGGATACATACTGAAAATGGTCCCTTATACAGGTGATGCAAAATCTGTGGACACTATTGTCAGAGAATTGTGCGAACCATTTTTTGGAAAATGGCACACCATTTACATGGACCGCTTTTTTACGAGCCCAGTAATCGCCGACATTCTCTGGCTGAATGATACTCGCCTTGTTGGCACAGTCATGGCGAATCGTCGTGGTCTGCCTCAGGATTGGCGTCACCAATCGTTAGACAGAGATGAAATGACTTTTTGTCACCGGGGAAATCTTACCGCCTGCAAGTGGAGAGACAAGCGTGATGTGCTCATGTTGACAACGAAACACGCTGCTACCTGGTCAGAGGTGGAATCTAAAGTAAAAGGTGTTGGTATAACCAAGAGAATAAAACCAGATTGTATACTAGATTACAACCATAATAAAATCGGAGTAGACTTGAATGACCAATATGTCTCCTATTACTCATTGAACCGGAAGACCATGAAGTGGTGGAAAAAAATGTTTTTCAACTTGGTAGCGAGGGCAATGGTCAATTCATATGTAATATATAATAAGTCTCGTACCCAAAGGCGCCGTCCGAAATTCTCGCAATTTTTGATGAATTGTGGTGATAAGCTGGTGGAAACTGCATCAGCTGATGAGCCAGGACCCTCACGCGGCCCACATTTTGTGGGTAAGAGCACGAGATTGACTGGCAGGCACTTCCTGGAGAGGATTCCGAGCACCGATAAAAAAACAAATGTGGCAAGAGTGTGCAAAGTTTGTGCCGACGTGAGAAAGAAGGAAACTGGCAAACGAGGAAGGAAGGAAACGGTCTATTACTGTCCAGACTGTAATATACCTCTTTGTTACCACCCATGTTTCAAAAAATACCATACAATGACCAATTACGCAGGTTAAAATAAGTAAAATGTTGTTGTAAGAGTTTTTTATTTTTTCATTTTTGTTTCATGTTCAGCGTTTATTTTGAAATATAAGAAAAAATAATAATAACATGTTTTTTATTTAAATCATTAAAATAGATAACACATAAACGAAATAAAAAAAATTATGCCTATAGCACTTATAGTTATTTTTTAAAAAATCCTACAATATCTTAAAAAATGGCCGGCGTCCCAGAGAGTGCGCGCTAAAAAACGGTCGGCTGTCAAAGTGTTAAATAAAAATTAAATAGATTATAAAAAATCGAATCAAAAATATTTTTATTTAGCAATTCTGACACTACAGATTGTGAAAGTCTTTAAAAGTCAGACGAAAAGACTTAACGGGTTTGTTATTCAAAAGGCACATGTCCAAAACATATGAGGCAAGTGAAACCGCAAGCAACAATAAAAAATTTCTAGTAAAAAAAAAACAAACTGAACATACAAGTGGTCTGCTGGTCCGATCGTACGATGCCCAAAAATAACTTAATTACAGCACTTATAAATAACAAAAAGGTAACTTACAATAATAACCATCTTAAGAAGCTCAGACTTATACAATATTATTTTTAGTTTATGCGAAACCTGAATAGTTTCTTCAGAATCAGTAACTGAATTGATTCCAGTAGTTTTTACATCATGTTATATTTTTTACCAAAAATATTTAAAAAGGTCACAAATTGGTCAGCACTCACACACACGGCCAGCAAACCGCTGGACTGGATGCAAGTACAAAAGAACCTCTCAGTCGCCTGGATGACCCGGTGATAGTCATCATTATTGCTGATACACATTATTGCTGAAATAACAGTTTGTGACTTTGTGATTTTTTATGATACAGTTATGAAATTTTGCACGTGTTTCGGGTTTCGCATTTAGGCACTAAAACTAATGTTGTAACAATTATTTCTATCATACACCTTTTGGTATATTTTAATAACATCAACAGTTTCAAAGATCTAAAGTCCAAATAATAACAAATTGAAAACAAAAGTGACCTTGACCTCCAGACATTTTTGGATTAATTTCAGAACAATGTGATGAGTCACTTTAAAATAGATAGTTACTACTAATATGAATCAGTCCTTTTTAAGGAAAATCTTATATACTTTTATGATTCAGCTCCTAACTAGGTACCTAATATACCATATATACACACAATTATCAACGATACTACCCTTGGTTGACTGGTAGAGAATGCCTAAGGCATCGTCCGCTTGTGTATCTTTGTGTTGCATGAAGTTTTAATAAATAAATAAATAAAAACGTCAACGACCTAAACCTCTCAATGACCAGTGCAACAGACAAGGTAATAATATTGTATTATAAATAAGTAGGTCCATCATGTGCAAAACGCCTATCATGCAAAATTAGAGCAATATACAATAATAAAAATACTTTGTGGTTTCAGAATAACGTGTCCCTATTTGAGTCAGTCATTAGTTCGGTCATTAGTCAGCCTAAGATATATAATCTATGTATAAATGCTTAACTAGCTCGATACAGGACCAATTATCTTTTTTAGTAATAGCAACACTGTCATGATGACTGAGCATAAAACCTCTGTAATTATTTACTACTAAGAAACCAGCCATAATTACTGATGGCTCTGAGTTTTTACTGGAAAATTCCTACCTGATATTGTATAGTAAAAACATGCCGAATAAGCGAAGAAACCCAAAGAAGTTAACATAACAATGTTTATTTACAATTGTAAGAAGAAGTAAAAAATATTATGACAGTTTCGGAATACTTGATATTGGACTTGTCAAGATTTTGAGTATCTCTGGGCCACGGCAGATGAACTAATCGGCTCAATTGCCAAAAAGAAAAAAACGTGGCATAATAAATTAAAATATTATACTTTGTGTAATTTTAACTGCAAAAAAGCCGCATTATCCGATACATCGGTCGTTCGATCATCAAATGAACGAAATACGAAAGAACCCTTCCTACTCAGAAGGTCTAAACTAAACGTCCAACAATAGAACGAATTTTTGTGATAGCACCCTTTAAAAATTTTACAAAAATATTGAATTTTTTTTTTGTGAAAAGTTTTACTTAATTTAGTTAGGGAAAAACAAAAGAAATCCCTCCAGGATCCCAATATTCAGGTTGCCTGGAAGAGATCGTGAAATGCAATAAGACCGCCCATTACATGTGTTTTAGACATAAGTTTTTGTTTTGTATGTAGTTTGTCTTGTGTTTCTTAGTGTAAGTATAATAAAGTATACATAAATAGCTTTAGCCCGCGCGGCTTCGCTCTCGCTCTTTCCTACTCCACCCTACTATATACCCTACTCTACCCTACCCTACCCTACTCTACTCTGTCCTACTCTACCCTACTTCATTTGTTACAAAAAATGTGATAAATGAAGAACCGCGATTTTGTGCAAACTTCACATAAACCATCTACTAAATAGTCCGAACAAAGCCTTAACATTTGGTTTGGGTAGGTGAGCCCGTTCTTGAGTTAAAAAATTACAACGAAAAGTGGCATTGATTTTTATATATTATATACATAATAAATAAATAATCAGGTCCTGACTATGGGAACACCTGAAAAGTATATGATTTAAAACAAAATAAAATTTAACAAATCGGTCCAAGCGTACAAGAATAATCGGAAAACATAAATAAAAAATAAAACCGTTTCGTCGAATTGAGAACCTTCACCTTTTTGAAGTCGGTTAAAAATAACACTTAAATGATGTAAGTAAGAAATACTATTGGAAATTTTACATGTTTATAATCCAGTGAGTCATTATCAGTTGTTTGTCGTTAGGAGTTATTAAGATACGACCAAGGGATAATAAATTAATGGTCAGAAAACAATGTGTCAATATTTGCAGTTAATTATAGAAAATACTAATGATAAATGCATTCTTCGAAATTATCCAGCCCCAGCTTGCACACGTGTTACATATCATTTAATTTCTTAGATTTTCTCTACTATAATATGCATTTATTGTTCACCTAATCCATTGCCTTTACCTCTCGACCTATTGATGAAAAATAACACATACTTACTCTATTTTCTTTTAATTTTATTCTTAGTCAAATCTAATCTATATTTAATATTAATAAGCTTAAGAGTTTGCTTTTTTGTTTGGTTGAACGGGTAAATTTCAGGAACTACTGGTTCGAATAGAAAAAATCTTTTAGTGTCAGATAGCGCATTTATCGAGCCGAAGAAGGGTCACCCTACAACCCACAAAGGCGGAGTAGTAACTATTGGTGGTTAATATAACGTATAGTGCCAAAATATAACACACTATTTGTTCATAGTGTATAAGCGTTTGTTATATTGGCTCTGCCTTCGCGCTATTATATAACGACTCGTTCAACAAAACGCCAACAGCGGGGCCAAAGCGGGATAGGAATATAGCGTTAAATTTTATACTCTAAGCGTTAAATTCTGTCCGTTTAGCGCGTTGCCGAATAAAATGATAACGTCTCCGCATTCAGTTGATTACTGAGTTTTATTTTAACGTGTTATAATGATAGCGTATAAAATAGCGCGCTATAAAAATATATTCAATAGTCTATAGCGCGTCTAGATTTAATAGCGGAATTGAACATCACTAGTAGTAACTACCAACCAAAGATGCGGGTGAAACCGCGGGGGACAGCTAGTAAGATACAATGGAGTTAGGCCACCACAGAAATCTTAATATTGCCTTATTATTAAGATTTCTGTGTAGGCCACCAATCATTTACGTAACACGTTTAGAATTTTTTTTTTTTTTTAAATGTTCAATAGTTTTAATTATTTGAAGAGGTCTTGTAGCAGGTCACTCTTCACTATCTTAATACAATGAAAATGCATTGTTAAAACTCTCACACAACAATACATATTTTCCTGGATAATCTGTAGTCCTACCAGGAGCTCCTAATGCGATCTATTTTACAACCTAAACTGAACTGTTAAAGGGAAAGCAGCTTTATAGCTTCACCTCTCTTTCTCGCTCTCTATGAAAATTTTCATCTAGTATGACAAACTGACATGACTGACATGAACTGACTGACATGTCAACACATAGCCAAAACTACTGGGACTAGAAGCATGAAATTTTACACAAGGTTTCCTTTTATAACATAGGTGAGCACTGCGAAAGAATTTTCCAAAATTCAGCCCCGGAGAGGATGAAAAGGGGTCTCAAGTTTGTAAGGAGAAACCTATGCGGGCGAAGCCGCTGGTAGAAGCTAGTACCTAATTGATATAGTGGAACTATAAAGCATTTACGTAACTACATTTGTGATGGCAACAATAAATAGGCTTTTTTTTTTTTTTTTTTTTTTTTATGGTGGGAAAAAATCATGCATTGACATCCCCTGCCCTTGGGTGGAGCGGGAGATAGTGTCAGACTCTTACTGACTAAAAGACCCACCCCGTTCCTTCTAGCCTTCATACCGGGGCTCGAGCGCCCTTTCGGATAACCCTGGCCCCAGTAGGCTTCGACCCGGCTGGGTCCCTGCTGTTGCTGACAACTCCTTGAGGCGCGCGGGAACAGTGCGCGCCGTCGACGCCTTGGGCTTGGTCCGGACAGTTACCGGACGGCCGGACAGCGAGCTACCCATTGCTCACTGTCCGCAAGCCCGCGCCTACGGTGGCCGGAAATCGGGATCAGAATCCCGGCGGCGGCGGCGGCGGCGATAACGCCGTTGCCTGATGCGTTCGGCCTCCTCCTTTGCGAGCATTACTGCTTCGCAGAAGTCGGCGACCGCCTGCCACTCCTCCTCGCTCCGGACCATGGCCTCAACCAAGGCCCGGCGCGAGAGGTCTCCGCCGCCGATCGCCCCCACGAGGGCACGGCGATGCTCCGCCCAAGCAGGGCACACCTCGACTGTGTGCTCCACCGTGTCCTCCGGGCATTCCACACAGTGGCGACACCCGGGCGTCACTTCCGCACGAATCCGGTGCAGGAAACTCCCGAACGAACCATGTCCGGTGAGTACCTGCGTCATGCGGAAGGTAAGGACGCCGTGAGGTCTTTCCAGCCACGCCTCAAAGAGAACAATAAATAGGCTGGCATTCAATTGGGTCTAGCGGTGCAAGCTTACAATTGAGACTAATTGTGTCCTTAGGCCGCTGCTAAATGCACAATGCTTCATACATCACTGCAATTACCTATTTGAGCTTCATTTTAACGTACAAGCTTGTATTATAAAGAAATATAAAGAGGAACTAGTGACCTGCTCCGGCTTCGCACGGGTGTAAATGTACACAATCGTATTTTGTTCTTTTTATTAAGAAAAGCCTCATCAAAATTCGTTCTGTGGTTTGAGAGGAGTTAGCCGAACTGTAATTGGTGTTACTTCTTAAATTATATTATTATTCCAAAGCTCCATCACACCTACTTAAACTTAAAAAAAAAACTGTATTAAAAATGATACGATTCAGTGGTAAAAAGTACACAGCTTGTAGTAAGTTGAATCACGGAATTTTCCTTTGCGGTCCCATAAACAAAGAATCCCTAAAGGGATCCATACATTCACACCACTCATTCATTCTTATTGTTCACACCACTTTAAAAAAAAAACAATCAAAATATGACAGTTAAATGTTAATGTACACCGGCGAACTTAACCCACAATTGGGTTTTCTTGCAGCAAACCATATATAAATGAAAGAGAAATTTTGGACATGAAGATAATTATAAACGCATAATAAAACTTAAGCACATTGGGTTGTATAGAAGACTAGCTTCTACCAGCGGCTTCGCCCGCGGTAAAGCAGGTTTCTTCATACAAATTTTGGACGCCCGTTCCTATCCTCTCTAGGGCTCGCCTACCTTATAAAAGCAAACTTTGTTCAAAATTTTGTTCTCTAAGTGTAGTTTCGGCTGTGCATTAATATGTCAGTCAGTCAGTTTCTCATAGAGAAGAATTTTTTCATAGAGTTCGTATTTTTTGGCGATAGAGAACCCTCATCTAGATGTATGGCTGTCTTATATAATGTTTACGACCATACTTGCATCAGTATTGTAGGCCATACTAGACAATTCCAAAACATTTCTTTCTTGGAAAAGGTATCTACAGGATTAAACCGAGTTGTTTAGGTTTTCCTTATGGAAATCTAATCGATTGTTATACAGCTGGTCTAGCTGAGTCATGGTGAACAACACCTTTTTTACCAGTGTAGGTAAATAACACCTGTTTAACTTCGTGTTATGCAATACGCTGAGTTGTTGATAAGGATTTTTGTACTCATAACTATATATTTTCGTATAGCTATAGATTTTCGTTTAGCTATAGATTTTCGTTTAGCATTATCAAATGCTAAACGAAAATCTATAGCTTTAGGTTTTATTTTTAGAATTCATTTTCTAATGAGTGAAAACATATGTAAGAATAATCAATAAGTAAGGTAATAGACAGCCTCCGTTACCCTGCCAGGGTTGCGGATTGTTCGAAAGAGTTACCGTGGCTCGCGCAAGACAACTGAAGGAACTCTGTGGCTTTTAATCAGTAAAACTCTGACAAGGTTTTTCCTAAAATAGATTAGTGGGAGGGTTGATTGATGATTTCAATGATTATTATATCTAAAATGTATTATGCTCGCAAATAACATAAACAAAATACCACTAGACTTTAACCTGCAAAATAAAAAATAAAACTTAAGATTTTAATTTCCCAGGTTGCCTTTGAGCATCCCCTTTTAGTAACATAGAGACCATTGAAATCTGGTGGAAGGGGAAATTGTCCAGCAACAGAGTACTGAAATGTGACGTCACCGCCAGCAAATTAAGAAATAGAGAGATCTGTCATCAGAAAAAAAATTGGTGTTAAAGTACAAAAATAAAAACAGGACATGAGCTTTATCAGAAAACTACCCAAGGTTAATGTACCAATACACATAATTATATTAAAAGAAGTCAATTATCTAATATCCAACTGATTACTGATAGATGACTGGACAATAAAGTCAATGCTAACCACAGAAAAATAAGTTTTTTTCTGTCCTTAGTTGTTTCTGCAATCAGCATTAGCTATGCAGCTAGCAGATGAGCTGTATGCAATGGGAGTTTGAGTCTGTCCTTCAACGAGGACATTTTTTAATTGGCTGTAATTATTAAGGGAGGCTTTTGCCCAGCGGTGGGACAGTAATGGTTGAGAAAAATATTTCTTTTTTGTATATTTTTGACGCCTATCTCTTCTCAAACTCCTCTCTCTCTGATTTGGAAGAAACTTTTTGTGTATTTGAGAGGGTCCCTGGACGGATTGAAAATAAAATTGGTGATGCTGCAGTTAGGTTCCCAATATTAATTCTGACTTAAAGCTAGATTTCGGAAAGTGCAATCTCTGTTAAGTTTTTATAGTGTGTTTGTAACCTATCTCCTTGACGGCTTGACTGTTAAGGAAGAAAATTTGTGTGTATATTTGAGAGGGTTCCTTGATGGTTTGAAAATAAAATTGGTGATGTTGCAGTTGGGTTCTCAATTTTTATTCTGACTAAAAGCCAGATTTCAGACAGTGCAATGTCTGTCAGGACTATTAGTATGGCTATAAAATATTTTCATTTTAGCCTTTTAGTAACAAAAACAGGGACAACGATTTTATTAATCTCCTCCTATGTCCAAATTTTTGTTTAAAAATTAAGATAACATTATTTATTTTTAAACTGGTTTTATCTAGCTCAGATCACTCAATAATTAGCTCTTCAATAAGAAATTTTGAACATTCATATCTCTTTGACAATTTATCACAAGTTACATTTTTATCAACAAATATAAACATAATGGCTTTTTGGTCAGATATTCAATCACATATCTTAGCAGATAAGTAGATAATTTAAAACATTGTTGTGTAAAGTTAATATTTTAGTTGCATCATGACATGTGTTTACCAATACTTAATATCGAGTAGGATGCAGGCGGTGAGACTGATAAACAACATTATCATACATACCAACGTATATTAATATGTAAATAATTACATGCTGCATGAGGAGAAATTCCTTTGTCATCTTCACTGTTACTATTGTTGGTTAAAATGTTAAAATACATATAAGTATGAGTAATTTAAATTCATAAAACTGCAAGCGAACGCCGAATTCAACCTTCTATTGTCTTACTATTGCGTCTCTAATTGACGGTATTTGAAAGGTTTATATTATTATTATCAAATCAAAATAATTAGCTATATTTTCATGTAACAGCACTGTCTCACTGCTGGGAAAAAGCATCCCTCAAACTCTTCCAGGATTATTTTGCTGCACCACTTCATACCAGCCTTCACGGTATACATCCAGATTATCTCACCGCTTGTGCGCCGCCATGAGTTATAATTAAGATTTATTTATTTTGGATTCTGTTGTAAGCATACTCTTGTTAAACATCGGTAATTAATGAATTTCCAAGCATTTTAAAACTACTTTATTGACCTACATAGTTATGTGATAGATAAGCCATTAAATATAAACATTAGGTAACATTTAGAGGTCAAACCTGTTCTCGCACATATCCGCAATCACGCTAGTACACAAATATCGTAAGATTCGTAAGTGTTAAGACAAACACATTTGCTTCAACAAACGGAAAATACGTCGCGAAGAAATTAACTTGAATACCTAACGGCGTAGTACTCCACATGGCACTTATCAATAACATGTTCATATTCTTCCTATGCCATCATAGAATCGATTAACGCAAGAAATTATACAGAACATACTTCGCATGTGCTCTAGAATCAGTAAGTTATATTGATAGTAATTAATTTGTTTACTACTATCATGTTCCTATGAATATCTCAGTAATAGGATACATATAAGATTCCTACCTTCATCGCAGAGTCCCATTGTCGAGTCAATCTTTACGTTTTTATGAAAATCCTTGTATATAAAATAGATAATTCTCCGCTTTTTCACTTTTATTAATATTTCATTGATGATTAATTTCTTAACAATTATGACAGCTGTCAAACTCAATTGACAGTATGGGACATATGTGATAGTGGAAGAATGAATGAACGATAACATAATAACTTAATAAAGCGACATCTATGTTTATACTTTACAAACTTAAAAATGTCGTTTTACATTCTTACCACTAGATCGAGCTAGCTAATCCATCTAAGGTTCTCTTTGTTTGTACTTTTTTTAATTTAAAAAAATACTCGTAATTTTATTTGAAAAGCAACAAAAATAAAATAATACATATTTTCTATACCTATACAGTGGAATAATTTTTTCGCGAATCGAGATGAATAAATTATTTGCAAAGGATATAGGTATAAAATCTTTAATTATTTGACTAAATTTGACCTCCTCGGTGACTGCTTTGAAAACTATCTAATACCTATATGTACACTCGAGAGCAAAAAAATCGCACATCATAACTCTTTTTGTTCAGACAGTTTTTCTCATGAATGTGTATAGATATTGAAAACATTTTCTACACTAATTGAAAGCCTATTTAATTACTTTTCTAATGATATGAAATACAGTGTAAAAAAATATCCTTGAAAGGGTTTAGAGCACAAAATCCAACATATTATGGTAAAAATGACCAAAAAGACGGGAAAATCTATCTACCTACAAAGACGGCGACCGGTCAAATGACTGCCCCAATTTATTTAATATATTTTTTTATTTATGCGCTAAAATTGGTAACTATAGTAATAAAACAGGGTGTAATATATCATTATTTATTTAATTTACATACAATTTTTACATTTTAACATTTTATTTACGTTACAAGAGCCGCAAAGTGGCTTTTTGCAAGAGTCGCATACTTTATTAGTTTTATTTTTGCACTTCTGTATATAGCATTCTCGCCTTTTCCGACTTTCCGGATTTTGAAGAGAAGATCGAGAAGTAGAAAGCGTGGGTTCTTCGGGCGACAGTTCGGTTTCAGAGGGTCTCGGTTCAATTTCTACTTTGCCGCTAAGTTCACTTGCTAAACTTAGTATGAAATTCCTTCGTTTTTTGTTGGTGCCTGACATTTTCTTATACAAAATGAAGGAATTTATCCCTGCTAGGTCCAAAATATTGAAAAATACCTGTACAGGCCACCTTCGAGATGCCGCTTTGACACTATATTTTTTTGCCATCTGGTCAGCCACATCCACGCCGTACTTGGTAGCATTGTAAAAAGTCACCACTTTGAGTAGATTCCATTTGAGGTGTCCATGAGGTACCGTCGATAGAAGTGATAAGACCTTGAAGCTCAGAATCTTCCAAACAATGACTCCTACCACGGCCTCGACCACGACCACGGCTACGACCGCGGCCACGAGAACTCAACCTGTCAGCGGTTCGTAAAGTTGCTAGAGGTATCTGATCTTCCAGGTCACTTTCATCCGTAGAGGAACTCGAACTGATAAATGGTACATTATCATCCTCACTACCGCGCTCTTCACTTTCAGAGCCACAATCCGATTCATCTTCACAAGTATTTTGCAACATTGAAAGTATTTCTTCATTTTGAAGGCTTCGAGACATTTTTCACGAATAACTTACAATAATTCTGACAAAATTGATAGGCAGTCGTAACTATACTGACTCATTTGACTTGCATACTCCAAACAATGGACAAAGCGCACATTATTTCGTATTACATTCCTTCTCATATTACAAATAAATACTTATCCGGATATCAACCGTCAAATGACTGCTGCCGTCTTTGTCGGTATATCAAGATTTTAAACAATAAACAAAAGAGATGAGAGTTATTTTCATACCTATTTTCATTTAACTAGTAATATTAATAAAAGTCACAAAGTCTCAGTATATTAAGTCAAATAGTTTTTGAGTTATTCCAAATTTAAATTCGAATTGCAGTCAAATGACTGCTTCCGTCTTTCTAGTGAAAGAATGAGAGCCAAACTTAAAATTCTTGGTCATCCTGTTTATCAATAAAGTGCATTCCCTCCCTTAGCCTTATTTACAGCTGTTACTCGATTTTTCATCAACCGTATTAATTTTACCATGAAATCTTAGGGTATAAAGTCCCACTCCTCGTCAATGACAAATTGAAGCTCTTGGAGGCGTGGAGCGCCAGAATTTTTGCACTAAGTCTTCTTTTAAGGTCATTTCAGATATGCTTAATTGGATTAAGATCATAACTACCAGCTGGTCTCTCTATCGCAATGATTCCAACGTCTTACATGTAGTCGCAAACTGTTCAGCCGACATGCGATCTGGTGTTGTTCTGCATTAAGGAAAAAAAATCTACAATAAGCCACACAAGTGGCTTCACATATTCTTCGAGCACTTTTTTGATGTATCATTAAGGCGTCAACCCTCTTGATATCAGGCCAGTAATGGCCCAGTGATGAATACAATGTCATTTTAAGTGTCCAACATTATGCCACCCCAAAACGCCTCCAAAACCCACTTGTTCGCTTATGCAGCATTGTTAAAATTCCCCTGATGACCTTCTGTAGACCCTTCAGCATCCATCATGGTCATCTAAGTCATTCTGCATTTATCCGAAAACACAACAGCCTGCCATTAAGCATACATCCAATTTAAGTGTTTCGTGGCAAATTATTGCCGGACTTGTGGGTGAGCTGTATTCAATTTGGTACCATTTGCTGAGTGATATGTAGTCAGGCCTGCTTTACCCAGTCTTTTCCTAATCGTCTACTGATTTATACTGACATTGCAAACTTCTTGAAGATTTTGTGTCAGTTCAATCGTGTTCAGTAGCCGATTTCTTAAAGTACTTGTTACAGGAAAGCGATAATCACGCCCTGATCCTATGCGCCACCGACCAGATCCTGGTCGCCGAATATACCCATAGGTCTCTTGAAACGTCTGGTATACCAGACGAACTGGGAGCGGCTAAAATTTAGCTGTCGAGCGACTTCATTTTGATTATGGCCTGCTTTGGGCAAGGCAATAACTTGAACGGTTTCTGCAGGCATGGTACCTACCCATATTTTTCTAGTAAATCCGTCTGTTTCTAATAGAGACGTTATTACCTCAACGGAAACTGATTAAAACTCCAAAACAGCACCCTTTTTGTAGCTCCAGGTAAGGGTGCAAGTAGTGAAATGCAAACGGGTGAATTTGGGGAATTTTGTATACCGCTGGTTTTTATGAGTTACGTGAAGGTCAATGATCTTAATTTTGTGTTTTTATAAAGCTAACTTTGTATGCTTAAATTTTCCTTAATAATTTGTACTCAATATCTTTAGATTTAAGAAAAAAACAGTATTAAACAAAATTACAAGCCATGTGCGATTTTTTTGCTCTCAAGTGTATTTAGGTAAGGTCTTTGCTGTCTAGTACCAAGTTATGAAAATGATTCTTTTATTGATATACGAAGTACCTAATTGACCGTTTAAACAGAAATAAGAATGAGAGCTAACGCCCTTGAGCCGCTGCAGCTTCCAGAAATCCAGTTCATATGGTGGACTGATTGCAGTAGGTATACCTACGCCTGTTCTACTTAAGTATATACCTAGAGGTTTTGTATATACCTTCAGGTTTTTTCAAAGGCTTTTAAGTAACACAAACTTACTAAGTCTGGATAAAAAAAGTAATAAAAACTCCGCAGACGTAGTGAATCGAAAGTTCCAATGATGATAAAAACCAAAATAATTACGAGTTTTAACTTTTCAATCAATCAATTTTTTCAATCAATCAATCGCTTCAGCCATTCCAGGGTCGATTACCGCTACGGCGCGGCGTTACCAGTGAGTATTACTTACTTGAAATATAAACCTTTAAACGTCAATCTTGAGCTACTTTTAAGTTGCGCTAACTATGTAATTTAATTTGAACTAAAAAAAAATAGTTAAAAAAAAACTAAAAAACACGCTTTCATAGCATATGAAACTAAAAATTGTAAAATAATTTTCAATATATGTAGAAAATAATAATAATGAACGAAAAATATTAATATCATTGTGTATGCTATTAAAGCGTGTTTTTTTAGTTTTTTTTAAACTATATTTTTATTTTTCACTAAAAAAAAACGGATTATTGTATTGTCATCAGTCTTTGATGGGTGTGCAAAGTTTGAAGAAAATCTGATCACCCAAAGTAGGTCAAAATCGAGCTCAAAGGCGTTGGTTACAAACATACAGGTGAAGCTAATATAAGCGTGTTAAAAACACTCAATGGTTCACTAAGCTGTATATCATGAACCGTGATAGCCAAAATTTCCACAGATTATTTAGGTATTTCCGTTGCCTCTATAACCACAAATCCTAAAAACAGAATAAAATAAATATTTAAGTGGGGCTCACATCAACAAACGTGATTTTTTAACCGACTTCAAAAAGAAGGAGGTTCCATGTTCGTTTGAATGTATTTTGTTTTTGCTGTTTTTTGTACGGGACCCTTCGTGCGCGAGTCCGACTCGCACTTGGCCGATGTTTTTAATTTATTTTTATGCGAGAGGAGGTGTCGCAGCAAATTCTTATACCTAGTTGGTTTAAATTAGAAGAAAATGTTCCACTGAGAAATCGGGTGACTTTGAATCGAAAATAGATAGTCTATTTCCAATGCTAGTTCCCATTGATGATTATATAACCGTGGGTAGGTATTATTAAAATTGAAATAACAGACAAACACCGGAGCAAAACAAACATTTATAGATATTGAAATGGTGTCAAGTACGGTGGTGTTGTAGACGAATTTGTTAGATTAGATTTTGACTTTAATAGCGTTATACGAGTTTTTGCGCTTCTCAGATGAAGGTCAGTGCCTAATGATGACTTATTACAGTAATTATCCAATCTGTGGTTTGTTTACCATCACGTCAAGTCATGTAGATGGATAGGGAAATTAGGCTGCGGGATTGTTTGTTGAGAGAGTTACCACGGGATTGGATCAAAAAGGATGAACCCAAAAGTTCCCCAAAGGAGGGTTTGGGTTTTAGTCAGCAATAGTCTCACACTCCCATTCGTTTAACCCAGATCGGGAGAAGTTATTTATAATATATATTATAATATAATATTCCACAACTGTCACACAACGCCGTCTAGTCCCAAGCTAAGCAGAGCTTGTGTTATGAGTACTAGACAACTGATAAACATACTTACCTATATATTTCTAAATACATACATATATAGATAAATTACACCCAGACACAGAACAAATGAACATGCTCAATTGCTCATCACACAAACATTTGTCCAAGGTGGGAATCGAACCCACGACCTCCGGTATAGCAGTCAGGGTCACTAACCACTAGACCAACAGGCCAGTCAAGTTATTTGATGATTTACCACCTCAAGAAAAAATAGAGAATTACATATTTGGGACAAAAACTCATCGTGCGCTTAGCTAAGGAGTGGAATTCTCTGCCGGGGTCTGTGTTTTCTGCTAGCTATAATCTGTGAAGAGTGAATAAGATTCTTCTGAAGGTACAAGCGTGCTCCATCGTCGACCACATCATCGCTTACCATCGGGTGAGATAATGGCCAGACTAATATTATAAAAGCGAAAGTTTGTTATGTAAATATGATGTATGTTTATTACTCTTTTTCGCTCAAACGAATTTGAAAATACACACATATATAATGGGGGGATGATCCTCATGGGAAAGGGGATGGGAGGGATAAGAAATTGCTGGCAGAATCTTCTATTGATAGGCTCGCATTTGACCACTATCGCACCTGATTGAAAAGTGTTGGAAGCATTGAGATAAGCCTTCTCTAACTAAAATTCAATTCGTTGTAGCAAGATAGATGTGAAGCTGATTATTAAAACCTAAAAGCTTTCCTCTTATCATTTCAAAGGAACAAAATAAGATTTTATGATGATTCCTGTTATTTATCCAACCGCTTTTCGTCTGCCTGTGATTTAGATCGGCAAACTGAAGTGGCAGTGGGCAGGGCACATTTTATAATATAATTTAATATTCCACAACTATCACACAACGTCGTCTAGTCCCAAGCTAAGCAGAGCTTATGTTATGAGTACTAGACAACTGATAAACATACTTACATATTTCTGAATACATACACATGATAGATAAATTACACCCAGACACAGAACAAATGATCATGTTCATCACATAAACATTTGTCCTGGGTGGGGATCGAACCCACGACCTCCGGCATAGCAGTCAGGGCCACTAACCACTAGACCAACAGGCCTGTCAAACATGAAAAAATTGCTCTCAGAACAGATGGTTGATGGGGCTATGGGGCTGAAATATTCTGGAGTGGCGACCGCGTACTGGAAAACGTAGCATTGGAAGGCCTGAAGGTGGCCTTCCGCCTAAAGGTAGACCGATGATCTGGTAATGGATGCGAGAAGAACAGGTTCAGTCGTTGTGTGAACACTTGGAGGAAGTCTATAACCAACAGTAGACTTCTTTCAGCTGAAGTGATGATGATATGATTCAGATGCAAAAGTTCGAGTTCTTTACCTCCCCGCCTGTCTCAGACCTGAACACAAACCCTACAGGTACAGGGACAGAATCTTACACATGTGGAAAGATTATGTAGTGACACTTGAACACATGGTACAGGCAATTTAGAATTCAGCCTGATAATATTTACGTGTTTTGAACCAGATGTTGTCAAATGACACAAATGTGTTAAAAATATGAAGCAAAACTGGCTCACTGTCATTAGTGCCGTAACTATGGCGGTGCTGGAGGTGCGAGCGGTGCCCAAGCATAGGGCGCAGACCCTGATGGGCGTAGAAATTATCGCCATTTCCTCTCGCTCTGCATATTCTCTGCTGCTGCTCGCCATAGTTGATCGCCTCCACGAGGATATGGCAGGGCTCCACTTAAGCGGGGTTATCTTCCAAGACATGCTTCGCCGTATGCTCGGTGCGTTGGTGTGCATAGTGTATTATGTCCCATTGTGCATGATGTCACTTGAACTTTTCTTCCTTCTAGATCCAAAAGAAACAGGTAGGTACCTCCCGAAACATTTATGTCCTGAGGGCTGTGTCAGTTTGATATAAAGCTCGAACTTTTTTAGGGGCGCAGTCTCAGAAAGTGGCACCTGGCGTGTAAAAGGCTAGTTACGGCACTGACTGTCATGACTAATTTACGTTACACCGAAGACGATTCTCTGAGCGACACAAACAATAGAAAAAACATGAATTATTATTAGCACTACTATTTAAATTCTAAAATTAAATGCCTGTGGATTATTTTGAAGTGATATAACAACATAACATCTTGCTTGTTTCCTCACAGGAATAGTCAGTAGCTGGTGTCTAGTAAACAGCGTCACAGAAAAGATGAAAGGGGTTAGAAAGGACATACTTTCCGATTTGTACTAAAACGAGTGTCACCGCTTGTCTTCCTCCCTTTAACTCCATTAAAGGCAATAAACCGAACGCGCTTTACGCACCTAACAGAGCACGCACACTTAGATCGCAAGTTTGCTGTTGGTTGTGTCAATTAAGCATGATAATATTTTGAGGCACTCCTGCCCTGTCCACTAGGCCATTCTAATCTCTGTCATTTTTTCTGTAGTTCCTATGGAGGAACTATACTGAGCTTTTTTCATCACAGTAGTTCCTTTAAAAGGACTGAAGCAACTACTCCATTTTCCGTGTACTAGGAACTATTGAGAACAAACTGTAAACGTGGGCTTACTGTTTTTTAAGACGGAAATCATTAATATCTCCCGTTTAGGGTGGGGCAAGATTTATTGATTAAAACCCACCGTGATCCTTCAGTGGCCTTTGTGGTTCAGTGGCTTGTTTTTAGAAAGATTATACAATGGCTTCTCCAGCTCTAGGATGGAGCGGGAAGGCGTGTCAGACTTTTACTGACTCCTATGTTCCTTCTTTGCCTTGCGTCCTAGTCCTAGGACCCCGGGGTTCCCTTTCGAACGACACATGGTGTGTTTCAGGAGCTGCGGTAATTTCGAACGATTCCGCAAAAGATTTCCCTCAATATCGCTTAGTATCATCACATATCTACACGTAGGTACGTAGTTAAGTTAATACAAGTACCTACCTATCTACTCAGAGAAAATGACGGGGATTTATGGTATTTATGTACATACTTAGTAGTGTGCTTGAACATGCCCTAGGGCAGAAGCTTCTCTTATCAGCATTTATTTTACGTAGATAACCTTTTTGGAGTACCTAGTAACTCTTTTGCCGGTTGGCAAAGTTCCCGCGTCAATGTAGAACTAAAAATGGAAATTCTAACACTTACAAAAATACCCAATAGTAACCGGCGCATCATGTGGTAATTATGCAACAGTCTAATTATAATGAATCATGATTTACACCGCCGCGTCACGCCGAAGTTGGCAGGCTGTGGACATCGAGTTGGCAGCGGCACTTCGGTCGTTCAATGACATGGTTCTCTTTGACAGAACCATGTCATAGTTCAGAATGACGCGATCCATTCATACCTCGGATTTTTGTAGGGCTCTGTAGAAATGTTCGCAAACAAAAAAGTTACCGTTGTCCTGGAAGTCTGGAACACAAAGTGTAACCGATTTTTTTTTTGTTAATGTTTTTGGCGGGGATACTAAGTCCTTTAAGCCATGTCTTAGTATGAATAGTTCATTAGTTTACCATTAGAATGTGTGTGCCACACATTCTAATATTTTTGTTTTGTAGTATTTGACAGCAAATGTATCAAGTCAGCCTTCTTGGCAAACTTTGCTGAGGTAGCCAAAACCGCAATGAAATTCCCAGCTTCATTTTACCGAGATCGCGCTTGTTTCAATGACTCCACGTATTGTCCAGTTGCGCAGACACTTGAGATACAAAAGTACACCAATTTTACATCACAATATCCGCTAGGAATCAATCCGTGTATAATCAAAACAGTCAGGCACTAAATTTCTCTCGAAGAAATCCCGCTAAAAACCAAAGGGTAACTGAAAAGGTCTACGCTAGAGGAGCCGAGAACGAATGGACGAGCCGAGTTCAAATTCCTGTAGTGTGGACCGATTCTAGAGGAGCCGAGCTCGAGCGACATTACACCCCGAATGTGAGCTCGGCTCGTGCTCGGCTTCTCGTAGACCCATCTAAAGAACACAGACAGGTGGGTTATAGTCATTAAAAGTGTGATACGCCCTCTGGCTCCATCAAGAGCGGGAGAAGTTAAGTATTTGATCATTTTCCACCTCAAAAATAACTACTTACGTGTCTGATTGAAGTCTTAGAAATTCATTTGGCAGACGATTCGGTGCCTGTATGTATGACTGTTGTTATGCAGACAAGTGGACGCTATCCGGTGCCGTTGGGGTAGACGTTTTTGATTGGAGTCCGCGAAATTTGTGGCTTCAATTAGCCTAAGAACAATTTTCGAATGATACCGGGTAGCAAATCTCCAGCTGCTATTCCTAAATCTTGTGACTGTCGAATGAACACCATGTGCAGCTTGCACTTTAGAAAAGGCTTCTGCATTTTATTGAACTAAATAGTTCATCCTTCACCATTTTTTTTTTTAAATGATAGAAGTACTCGAAAGGTAGGTAATGACGTGAGAAACATATTATGGCTCCCATAGTAAGGTCGGCCAGATGGAAGATATTGCGCGGTACTCGAGCTTGGCAGAAAATGATATGGGGAGAAACCTTGCACCCTGTAATGTACCTCTACCACATAATATGAGCCCTTAATAGGTAGGTGCATTGAGGGCAGTATTTCGAGGTGAAGTATTTTTATTTTTAAAAATTCTTACACACTCTCCCTTTCATTAACCGACAACGAAAATGAGGTTCTATGTTCGGCTGAATGCATGTTTCTTTTTTTATTTTAGAACCTAATCTTCAAAATCCAATAGGTCCCCATGACGCTTTAGTAACTGCAAATTTAGCATACCGGCCTCCCCTACTACTAAGTCTAGCAATGGATTGCTGTAAGCTGATGGTGCCGTGGCTCGTGGGTACCAACCCTAACTACTTCTTTATCAATAGTTTTCAGGTGAACAAGGCGGCGTCAATAAAAGTGACTAGGTAAATTTAATTTAGTATCGAATGTTTTATATATACCTATGTAGATTAGATCAAACATTTTAAAGTTTATGTAATCAGTTAATCTGTTCAATTGTATATTATGTATGTATGTATATGTATTTACATTATATTACTTTACCTATAACTAGCTGCCAGTGGCGGTCTGTGTGAAAGTAGAAAATCATTCTAAGGGAACTTATTCCTAGGATAAATAGTAAATAGGTATTCTATGTGCTATTAACCTGAATTTCGAAAAGCAATTCCGGCACCCGGCTCCCAAACTGGAGCGGGCCGGGGTTGCCCTCAAGCGGCTCCTGCCCAATAGTGGGACCGAGCCTTGAGTCGTTGACGGCGCCAGCGCGTTGTGTTCCTCTTGCGTCTCCTCGCGTCTCAATGAAATGTCAGCAACACGTAGGGGCCCGGCAGGGCTGATGCTTTCTAGGGCAGTTTTTGAAGAGAGGTGGGCTGCTTGGAATAATCCCACCAAAGATTATGGCCACCAAGTCCCACGTACCATCGCGTTCATTTCTGCCTGATCACTTAAAACAATTTTCGCTTGAATCCTGAGACGCGGCGCCAAACTAAACACTTTGAAGTTTTCGTTTCGAGTGCAAGCAAAATTAACTTAGCGGTGGTCAGGCGGAAGTGTCTTTGATGGGACAATAGTCCGCATAGGTCTAAGTACGGAAACCATACTCACACATTATCGACTTAATTCTGAGCATGATGTAGAACATACCTATATTTTTGGTTAGGAGCTGTTATGATCTGACTATATGATAGGTACTCGTAAATTCTGTACCTCAGAGGTAAACAACAGTATGTGCCAAAAAGTAAATTTTACAGGAGAGGCAAAAACGCGCGGATAGAAACTTTAAATGTATTTTTGACATAATTGCTTTAAAGACAATGAAACTAACTCACTTATATTTTTTTTAAATTATTAGATGGAATTATTATGTATTACACATAATTACAATAAAGCTTAGAACATCAATAAGTGCTCGTAAAGCTAAGGAGTAAACAATCTTATCATCATTTTAAGTCCTATACCCGATATGTTTTTGTCTTATACGATTGGATATTTCTCTTCCTAGATGTCGTAGGACTTGATGCCCTATACCATCACGTAGAACTGGTTCTTACGATTTTAACTGTGCAAAAAAACATATTTTCAAAAAAGTGGAGTTACTATTGTTTACCTCTGAGGTACAGAATTGTTCAAAATTTTGCGTTCGTTACCTATATATACTTATTTGCCAGTTAAGAGAAGAAAAAAATATTCTGCTTCATCATGAAAAAATATTAAGTACTTAGGCTACGAAATTCAATGATATTTTTTTTTTTTGTAAACCGTTACTAGTTTTTGTAGTTCATAAGAAATACTTTAGTTAAATTATTTTATAATAGGTTCCTACTTACAATATTTTGCTTATTATATCTGTCAATCAAAATCTTATCTAAGAAAAAAGGCTTCTAAACATTAGGCTATGATTTATTATATTAAATTAGCTACGATTACGAAATAGCTACAAATTCAATGTTCTTGAGAATATAGTTTTTGTAATCCTAATGATGTTTTCGTCTATAATTATTGGTAATACTGATTACATCAACGAATAGGTACAAATATGTTGGTGATAAACAATACAAGGTGTAAGGAACAGCCCTCCACAAACTTTAAGAGCTTGCTCAGTAGACGAAACTGAACAACCTACCATAAAAAATTTTTCAGGAAACGAAAAAAAAATCCGCCTCTCCATACAAAATAATGAACTTGATTGGACAGTTTGTATGGAGAGGCTGAATTTTTTTTTCGTTTCCTGAAAAAATTTTTATGGTAGGTTGTTCAGTTTCGTCTACTGAGCAAGCTCTTAAAGTTTGTGGGGGGCTGTCCCTTACACCTTTTATATTAAAATAAAAAATAATTAGGAACTGTTGTGGCTTATGGCGGTATCGAGGTTAGGTAACACGTTGAGAGGTCAGCTTGTGAATAGTTAACTGTCTTAACATCCCGAGGCTCCTCCAGGCATTGGAAGGCACGTGCAGCCATTGGTCCTGACTCCCTGACTATCATTTGTAGAGCTTTGATAGTCGGATATACGGAGAGTCAAAAACAAATAAATCTAACAACAGTTTTCCAAAGGGGAACCGTGGTACACAGTTACTGATGGATTGTCGAGGGATATCCTAGAGATAGACTCCTGCCTATCTGGGCAGTCGATCTATGTAAAATACTTAATAACGTAAAAGCTCCTATTAACGACCCCCTAAAATGTGTACTCTATTAACGATCTAATTTTTAAATCACTCATATTAGACATAATATAGGGTTCCAGAAAAGTCATACCTTAAAAATTAGTTACGTATTTTTGTTGGACAACAAAAAGAGTAAAGTTTGTGTGTTTAAATAGCCAGTGAAAGAAATAATTTGACTTTGAGTGGGACGCGCCCGAAGCGGACGCACTTTTCATAGTGTCACGTCTCCAGCCACGTAAGTACACCTAAATATTACTTAAGGAAAATAACACCCTAAAAATGGATTTGTCTTCTTGCAATCACATTACAACTGTAACGTATATATTCGTTTTCTAAACTAACTCTTAATATAATACTTTTTATTGGTTTTTATGTTATAAAATCATGTTTTAATTTAAGGCGGTAATAGAATCCAAATTTCAAAACTTGATTCTAATAACGACCCATGGCGTTGTTAAAATTTTGAGAACATTTAGTATTTTAAGATAATTTCTATTACAAACTACCTCATTCGATTTTAATTTTTGCTTATTAAATTCTTAAAATTATTTTACTTCGTTAGATCTATTAACGACAAAGCTATTTCTTAAAGTTTTTGTGTAAAACTCGATTCAACGTTAGACAATATCTCTATTATTATAATGATATTATACTGTAAATAACCTGTATTATCTGAATTAAAGACTAACTGACATTAAAAGCAATAATATAGCAATGAGATCGAATTTAACAGTATACCATAAAGCGGATATTTTATCTGTTTATTATTAATTTTATTGGTCGCTAATAGAATATTGTAACCTTCTTACTTGATTCTATTACCGACTCACAGCTGTGACGATATATTTGGTAATATTACAGTACACAAAAAAAGGTAGGTATATTTTTGAACAAATTGGCTCATTTCTTGCATACGTGACGTTTTGAGAGATTTTGTCACATGCCATATTATTAATGTAAAATAATATTTGCTATCCAGTTTCATTCATGGCTTCATGGCATTGGCTATATTTTATATGATTTTAAATCAAATAAAAATGGCGGGACGGAATGGGGGCCATGTAACTTTTTAGAGCTTCTTTCGAAGAATTAAATTCTATATCTCTTTAAAGATTGTGTTCTTTTATAGAATCATGGAGCCGCAGAAGCGCAAGCAGTACGCCTCTGCTCAACTAGAAGCTGCGCTTCTAGCTATAAATGAAGAGACCAGCTTATATGAAGCTTCAAAAACCTATGGCATACCGAGGACAACTTTGCGTGACAAGAGAAATTATTTTGTGATTGTATTACGGATAAAAATAGTTTTGTTACTGATTCATAATATCTTATTAGTATGTAGGTAATTAAAAAGTAAGCATTTAATTGTTTGAAGACTGTTTTCTGGGACTGATTATATTTTTTATTAATTTAAATAACAAAAAATAAGTGCTCTAAGCGTTGCAATAAATAATTATTTTCATATTGTAATAATGTTGATCTCATAACTATTGCTATTATTTAATAAATACCTTAAAAACGATTTTTTATTTTATTTAATAGTATAGAAGAAGTGACAACTTCGTAGCGGTCGGTAAAAGAAGCAGAAAAATCGGTAATAGAATCTTGCCGCATTCTATGGGTCGGTAATAGAATCAACTACTCTTTTGGATTAAATAATTATTTAGTAACTATTGTGTTATTGAATATTGAATTTAAGTTACTGAATTGCAAAGAATACTTCGCTGAGATTAATTCTAAATTATAACACCTTTCCTAACATAGCAGCTTATATCTATTTTTTTAAAGTGAATCCTAAGACAGCTAAAACTGGCGGTAATAGGAGCATTTACGTTATTCAACTTATAGGAAAAGCTGTAAAATACTAGTGAGCCGCCTTTTTTCTGGAAGACGCAGTGTTGGAAGGCCTCTTACAAGGTGGACCGATGACCTGGTCGGAGTTGCGGGAATCCGATGGATGCGAGACGCACAGGACCGTTCATTCTGCCGACACTTGGGGGAGGCCTATGTCCAACAGTGGACGTCTTTCGGCTGAAATGATAATGATGATGATGATGCTGAGCCTTTTTGAACCACGCCTAACGTGGTAATCCTCATAGATGTCCGCCCTAGGGAGGACATCCTAAGCCTCTGTCAGACTGTTACTGATTAAAACGCACCCCGGTGTGCCCTTGCACACTTGCGTCGGTAGCTGCGGGTGCAGTGTGACTTCCGCTGACCGCTGCCATGATTGAATGAAGACGAGGCAAATATATATAATTCAATACATTAATGGATAGCACGAAGTTATTTGCCAACCTTAATATACCGTAGAAGGCTCGATTAAGGCGTAGCTTAGGTACACAGAGGCCTCAATAGTATAGCAGCGGCAAGTCCCCTTTTTGAGGAGTGGCTAGAGGCGCCACTCCATCCTCATTTTCTGCCTGATACAGTTCCTTATTAGACATGGACACTTCAGGAGTTCTTGTTTCGGATTCAGACGAAAGATACGGTTTTAATTGGTAAAAGTCTGACACGCCCTCTCATCGTTCAGAGCGGGAGAAAATGGGACACAGAGGCGAATGCAGCTGGTCTGCAAGCGTTCGCGTCTTTGTACTTGATCGACTATAAACACAATTTAACGAATCAGTTCTCGAATCGTCAGACGACTAGCTATTTACACTGGGTTAGACAGTCAAGTTGGGTAGATTTAAGTTCGAGAAAGAAGTCAATCATCGAATCCGACTCGGCTGGGCAGTGTTCGGGAAGCAGCGCGGTATCTGACCTGATGACCGTGACATGTGGCTCCAAAACGTGTTCGCTTATATGGGCCTCATCAGAAGACTTAAAGTAAACCCAAAGGGCAATGGAAAGGGCTATGCGCGGACTTTCCAGGACTGGTCGTTATGGCGACAAGTGAGGTGAACACTTGAACAGTGGACGTCTTTCAGCTGAAATTAGACGCCTCCTGCAGTTATGCTAGAACTACAATTGCCAAAATGGATCTTGATCTTTGGCGAGCCAAGTCTTCGTTGTTAGATACATGCAGCAACGCAGGGAACGAATCAGAATTGACGTCTATGACGCGATGGCGCGACGAGCCAGTCACTGACACTCCCCGCCCCCGCATCTCACTTCGCACCACTAAAGAGACCGAATATTTGACTTCTGCGCAACCGCTCAAGATCCGTGTCGATAATTGTACACTGCGCACACGTGTACCACACACGCTGATCTGGGCGCGTCGGTTTCCACACATTTTATATGGCAACTAGACTTGTAGAGCTACACTTGATCCACGCCATGCGACGTCGTTCTACGTACAAATCAGGCGTGGTCCACGTGTGCGTCAGTCTAATGTAGTTCTAACTTCATCCTTAGCGAAGTGAGCCTAATCCACCTCTGCTTATCACAGCTTTATCTTGTCTATCTCTAGGGATAAAACGAAGCACAGCTGATTTGTCTACTTAAGGTAATTACTATGTTCTTCACCGCCATCCGCACTTACGTAAGTACCAGTACCAAGGTTAAAACCAGTTTGAATCGTAGGTAAACGTAAGTTCTTGGTGGGCCTTGACTATTATCTAATAATATTCTAACTAATTAGTTGGTACGACCGACTTACCGTCGGTAATGTACGATAGCTTTTTAAGATCGGTAAATAATAAATCTATTCGTAAGAAAAAAAAGGAAACCAACAAATACTTTGTATAAATAAAGTTGTCCTAACTTTTGTCATAGTGGAAATAATAAACTAAATGTTTATTATTTTCAGCATTTTAATTGCATTCCTGACTTGTTTAGTGTGACGAGCACGTATGGTGACGAGAATGGATATAGTGAGATATAAGCATATAAGAGGAAGTTTGAAAGTGGCGCCAGAGACTGAAAAGTTGAAAGGGAATCGTTTGTCTTGTTACAATTGACGAAACGGATCTTGAGCGCTCGACGTCAGAGTGGGGATCGCTTTGCGCATTCCATACATTTGCGAGCCAATCGTCTTCGTTGTTAGATTCATGCAGCAACGCAGGGAACGAATCAGGAGTGACGTCTATGACGCGATGGCGCGGCGAGCCAATCACTGACACTCCCCGCCCCCGCGTCTCATTTCGCACCACTAAAGAGAACGAATATTTGACTTCTGCGCAACTTGAAGCCAGCGCTCAAGATCCGTGACGGCAATTGTATAGTCATGTGAAGAGGAGGTACGAAACGCATATTACTAAAAGAGCTATGAGTATTCACGTGTGGAGAGAACACATGTCATATGGGTTTTAGTCAGTAAAAGTCTGGCACCCCTCTCGATCCACTTGGTCTGAGAAATTTTTTGATGATTTCCAATTTAAAGAAAAACGGTCGACGACACCAGTTCGCTCTCTCTTTATTTTTGTAGCAGCATCTAATTTACTGACTGCATTTACCAAATTGTCACTACCGTAAAAAAATATGGTTTGAGTCGTAAAGATCAACGTAAACAAGAGGTTTATTATGTCGAAAATGGTCAAGTCAAAATGTCCGTCAGTCAAAAAATTAAAGCTAAATTGCACATTACAGCGTACCTAAATCTCTATGGAGAAGAACGTGCAAGAAGATCCATGGACACTCTTTTAAATCATATTATGAGTAACCTAACGTTGTCAAGTAACGCTTTAGAAAGATTATACGACTCCTGCACGCTTAGCCAAGTTGTTATTCTGCAATCGTTAACGCTGTCGAAAAGTGATGAAACGTATGGGAATGACGTCATGTCAACGTAAAGTCGCGTGGTCAGAACAAACGAATAGACAATTCGTAGCCAAGTTCACATCGTTCAAAATCGTTTCTACAATATTTAACGCTACATCCTTTGTTATACAAACGCTACATTGTAGAACGAGCGGCCGACTCAGGCGCGTCAACATGGCTACCAACTTATCGTTTTCTACAATTGCTGTCACCGAGGCGTTACCGATTAGAGAACGGAATTCGATTGTAACTTGGCTAAGGGGGCTGCTAAATAAACTGGACTGCCGGATACAAGTGATATAACACTAGCTGACCTGCGGAAGTGGTGCAGACGGGAAACTGAATACTTTGAAGGCGATGAAGTTTCAGTAGCATCAGCTGTGACTATTTGGGATTGTTCCATGACGTGTAAAAATGTATGAACGTGTCAAAAACGGTGTTCGAAAACATTGTGAGGAAACCGGCATGTCCTAGAACCAAAAATTCGAAGACTTGTGACATTCACCAACACGCACTGGGCACGAAACAACACGAAATGTGCTATTTACTACATTATTTTTGGTATGCGAAACCTTAATACAGTTTGTTTAGAATCAGTAACTGAATGAATTCCAATCGTTTTTACACGATGTTAGACTTATTTTTCCCCCAAATTATTTAAAAAGGTCACAAGGTACAACGGTCAGTTGGAAACCACCGACACTAAGAACAACACAGGTCACGGCAAGTCATAGCGGGTATTAGGCGCCAGCAAACAGCTGCGTGCAAGTGCAAAACCACCCCTCAGACGGCTTGATTTCTCGCTGACTATGTATTTTTGCAGACAAAACAAGCTTATAACTTTATGAATTTTTCATGATACAGTGATGAAATTTTATACTGAAATTCTTAGACACGTGTCTCGGGTTTCGCATATGCTCTAATGTTGTATAACTTCATTACTTTAACAGTCCACTTTAGGTCGTAAAATGGATCGCGTCAAGAGTTCGTGGTAGGGCCTCTGCAGTGCTACCACGAGATTTTAAAGTTTTTTTTTTTCACATAGTGGCCTAGAGTATTGAAGGCAGCCTCAATACTCCAGTTTCAAACAATCACAACGGCTGCAATACTGCTATACTACTGAAACCACATCGCCTTCAAAGTATTCAGTTTCAGGAAAGAAGTCTGGATCAATGCCATCCTTGAACTGAACTCATCCTCACCATTTTCGTTCAACTATTGTTTTTTAAAATCCAGTCTAAGTTCGTTGAAACTGCGCGGTCATTCGTAGACTTATGTAAAAAAATAAGCGGTATGTTCAATTATTTTACATTTGTAACTATTGTTTATATATTTTTTTTTTAAATTGATATAAACTAGTGCTTGACTGCGATCCCACTTGATGGTAAGCAGTGATGCAATGGTTGATGGTGAGGCACACATATAAAACACTATTGACATTATGATAATCTCTTTAATACTTAAGATGGTTTTCACATAAGTACCTACACTATTATTTTTCTCAAATTTTTTTCCAATTCTTTACGATCAGCCCTACTAGCCAAGTTACGAACGTTTCGTTTCGTTTCTTTTGATTCGAACGCATCGAGTGGGCCACGCCTCCGAGTACTTTGTTCTGACTACCTGATTGAGCGTTGAGATGACGTCAGAACAAAGGAATCGGAGGCGTGGCCAACTCGAGACGTTTGACGCAAGAGAATTGACACGAAACGGTCGTAATTTTGCTAGGCCTGCAGAAGTGGATAACATGCGTAAAATGGACGCAATGCGTAAGACGATACAAAAGTAGTTTGAACGGTTTTGCACAAGTGTCCCTTGAATATTAATAACGAAAGAGTACGACTGGATTTTTTAAAGTTCTTTCTCTAGAGCGGATAAATCTGAGGAATAAAAAGCCGAAGTTCTTAATTTTTTGTCATGTGCAATCCTATTTAAGGAAAAAATAAACAGCTTGTAATATATAAAGTACCTATATGTAGTACTATAATATATACTTGAGAGCAAAAAAATCGCACATGGCTTGTAATTTCGTTTAATACTATTTTTTTTTTCTTAAATCTAAAGATATTGAGTACAAATTATTAAGCAAAATTAAAGCATACAAAATTAGCTTTATAAAAACAAAAACTTAAGATCATGACCTTCACATAACTCACATAAACCAGCGGTACATCCATTCCCCAAATTCACCCATTTGCATTTCACTACTTGCACCTTTACCCGGAGGTACAAAAATGGTGCTTTTTTGGAGTTTTAATCAGTTTCCGTCAACGTGATAACTCCTCTTTTGAAAACAGACGGATTTACTGGAAAAATATGGAAACCACGCTCGCAGAAGCCGTTTAAGTTATTGCCATGGCCAAAGCAAGCCATAATCGGAATTAATTTACTCAACAGCAAAATTTGAGCCGCTTCCCTATTCGTCCCATGGGTATATTCTCCGACCAGGACTTGGCCGGTGGCGTATGTAAGACGTTGGGATCATTGCAATAGAGAGGTCAGCTCGTAGTTCCGATCTTAATCCAATTGAGCATTTAAGGAATAACCTGACCTGTCTTCTTTCAAGAAGACTTAGAGCAAAAAGCCTGGCTCTCCACACCTCCTCCAAGAGCTTCAATTTGTCATTGGGGAGGAATACACTTTATTATCAAACAGGATGACTAAGAATTTTAAGTTTGACTCTCATTCTTTCTTAAGTGTAATTAGGTAATTTTACCTATATGTTTTGTGCTCTAAAACCTTTCAAGGATATTTTTTTACTCTGTATTTCATATCATTAGAAAGGTAATTAAATAGGCTTTTAATTTGTGTATAAAATGTTTCCAATATCTATTCACATTCATGACAAAAACTGCCTTTACAAAAAGAGTTATGATGTGCGATACTGCTCTCGAGTGTACCTATATAAATATTAATAAAATTCACAAGGTACCTATAACATGAAATAATTAGTACAATACTGTATACATAAAATCGGCACGTAGGTAATTGGCATACAAATTAGAAATTAACGTCACAAGCTCGCCATTGACGTTGACAACGAATCTTTTTCAACCAGCTACTTAAATTAATAAATTCAGAAATGCACAAGGATAAATAAAAGACAGAAGCGTTTAGTTAGATCTTCATCATCTTTTTGCCGTTGTCTGCCACCAGCCAGTCAGCTACCCATCGCTTGCCGTCCGCAAGCCCGCGCCTATGGTGGCCCGAAAACGGGATCGGAATCCCGGCAGCTGGGGCGCGAGGGCCATTGCCTCACGCGTGCACCCGCCTCCTTTGCTAGCATTACTGCTTCTCAGAAGGCATTAGCGACCGCCTGCCACTGCTCTTCGCTGCGGACTATGACCTATACCAAGGCCCGACGCGAGAGATCGCTGCCGCCGACACCACGAGGACACGCCGGTGCTCTGCCTAGGCGGGGCACACCTCTACCGTAAGCTCCACCGTGTCTTCTGGGCGGTCCACACAATGGTGATACCCGGGCGTCACTTTTACGCACGAATCTGGTGCAGGAACCTCCCAAACTGACTATGTCCGGTGACGACCTGCGTCATACGGAAGGTTAGGACCCCATGAGGTCTTTCTAGCCAAACCTCAAAGAGGGGACTTAGCGCCATAATTATGGCGTGCCCGGGCGTAACACGTTTAAATAATCTTGCAGAGTATTGAGGTTACTGAAATCAGCCGATAGTTGGCAGGATCGGCTCGACTACCCTTTGTATGGGCTTTATATTTTAAGACGAGGTACTGAAGATGCAGTCTACTTGTTGTACTGGCGGCCTGGCGCCCCTGGCAACTCTTGAAGTGCTCACATATATCAAACTACATTGTAACATTTGTAACAGTACAATAGTCATACAGTTGCCGAGATGTGTTGAGAGAGCACTGAGCCGTCAATTTCTTTGACATGGCGCCAATAGTCATGTTTGAAACTGTTCAACAGTTTATGCGGTCCACTAGTGTTCAGACAGATAGTGGTTGTTATCAGATAGAAGGACGCTGTTGGCCCTTGAACAGTTTTTAAAGTAGGTATAGAGGCTATGTCTAAACTCTTGATTTGGGGTAAAATTTGAACACTTATGGTGAGTCCGCTTGCTACAGACTTAGGGGCCCATTACCTACACTACGCGTTATTCTATGGTTCGACGTATCGCGTAGTGTAATAAGGGTCACATTGTCTTACTTGGAAAGAAAAAATAAGACGAGTCTGAATATCGTGTGCTGAATAACGCGTAGTGTGATAGGCTCTTTAGTACTACTGACCGTACTCATAAGTAAATTGCTACAGAAAGTCTGTGCTGCATACCAGTACAGATAAATGTCATATCAGGGCTGTGGGTTGTTTGAAACAGTTATTGTTGCCCTCGCAAAGGGCAACTGAAGAAACACTGTGGGTTTTAGTTAATAAAAGTTTGACAACCCCTCTCGCTCCACCCAGAGCAGGACAATTCATTAAATGATGTCCCACGTAAAAAAAGAAAATTTTCCCTAAAAGTCGGAGGTATCTTAATCTGTATCGTGTGAACGCTCCATTAGCCTGTGTTCAATCATAGATATTTATGTCAATATGTACGTCGTCGATTCTTTTTTAGATCAGTCTTTCAGCAGGACTTCATTTAGCGGTTATCGCAGTTCGAAAAGAAACTCAGACCTTTTAGTTTTTATAAGAAAAAATATGAATAGCCACAGAACCTAGACAACTACTAACACCATAGCATACCACTTTATTTACGGTACCACACCACCACCGTCCATCCGTCGATACCTACCATATCTAAATAGCTTTTTTTGAAGTTATGTTTTTGGCTTCGATACCAAGTCCTTTAAGCCATGTCTTCGTATGAATAAGTTAATTTATGTTTTTGTAGTGTTTGGCAGCAAATGTACAGTTGCCATCACGGATCTTGAGCGGTTGCGCAGAAGTCAAATATTCGGTCTCTTTAATGGTGCGAAGTGAGACGCGGGGGCGGGGAGTGTCAGTGATTGGCTCGCCGCGCCATCGAGTTATAGACGTCTCTCCTAATTCGTTCCCTGCGTTGCTGCAAGTATCTAACAACGAAGACGATTGTGGCTCGCCAATGTATGGAATGCACAAAGCGATCCCCACTCTGACGCCGAGCGCTCAAGATCCGTTTTGGCAATTGTATCAATATACTCGTATACCTACTATGTATAGTCAAACTTCTCGGCAAACTTCGCTGTGGTAGTCAACACTACAATAAAATGCTCAGCTCCATTTTAACGAGATCGCGCCTGTTTCAATCAGACACTCGAGTTAAAAAAACTACACCAATATCCAATAAGTTTGCGAATAATTAAAAAAGGAAACTGCACTCGAAGAAATCTCGCCAAAAACTCCGAAAATTATTTATTATTATCATAACCATACATCGCTAAATTTTGATCGTTTTAATCCCGTGGAGGATCGATCAGGTACATGAAACACTATCGATTTGTAACGATAAAATTAAAAAAAAATTTTAACACTCGTATTAATTTACGCATGTACGAAATTAATTTCTTTAAGAAAACGTCATCTGAGCGAGTTCAATGATCTATACGTAGTAGTCGGTGTTGCGTACTAACTACCTACAGGTCATTGAACTCGCTCAGCTGACGTTTTCTTAAAGTACTTGATTAATTTCGTACATGCGTAAATTAATACGAGTTTAAAAAAAAAGGTACAATATTTTTTTTAATTTTATCGTAACAAATCGATAGTGTTTTACGTACCAGATCGATCCTCCACGGGATTAAAACGATCAAAATTAAGCGGTGTAGATTACATGCTAAACCTACAAAGAGTCATAAAGTCTACGTTAATAATGAGGGATTCTAAACACTATTGATGTCCATTTTATCAGCACAAAAGTTGTATTGTTAACATTACAGTGCATTACAGAGAACAAGAGGCGAACGTTATCGATCGCGTTAATTATTATTGGCTCAACACCCTCTTTGAATATAATTATCTACCGATAAGAAGAAAGCTATGTTTGATATTTGGTTCTCTGATAACCTTAGCAAACACGTCTTCTATGACTAAACTATTGATATATGAGATGTCAGCAAAACCATGGAGGCCCAGCAGGGTTGAAGCCTACTGGGGTTACTGGGGGTACTGGGGTATTAGTTGTGCGAAAGAAAGCTCCGGGTCCCTGGAACGAAGACAAAGAAGGAACAGGAATGGGTTTTAGTCAGTAAAAGTCTGACACGCCCTCGCGCTCCACCCAAGAGCCAGAGAAGTCATTGGATGATTTCCCACCTAAAAAAAGACCATCATGGGACTAATAATATCACTAATACTGCTTACAATACAATAGGGAATAAGCAAGCAAATCTTTTATTTGCTAAATTAAATAATTTTTGGCGACAGTAAACAATTAAGAAAGAATCTTTACTCCTCAGTGACCGACAGGACGGGTTTCGCCGCAATCCACATATGTGTAGTATACGCTAGTACACCACTCATATGTGGGGCGGGGCCCTTGTGAAAAATGGGGAAGGAACTGACTTTTCCTTAGACGTCTCAAATGCTTTCGACAGGGTATGGCACGCTAGCCTTATGAGTAAGCTTCCAGCATACGTATAAATTTCTCCTCGTCTGATTGGCTGGGTAAAAGACTTCCTGAGTGAACGGTCTAATCCGAGTTGTTGTCGACGGGTGTTCATCAGAGTCCGTGACGACTAGTTAATATCGGAGTTCCTCAGGGGTCTGTTCTTTCTCCAACTCTCTTCCTGTTGCACTTCAACGATCTGCTGAGGCCCGGTATTTATGGGTTTGCAGATGATAGCACAGTTGTAGATAGATGCTGTCGAGTGCAAGGCCAGTAAGGAGCTAATCCAGTCCGAAAGAGAGGCTATGGTAGAGTTTACGATTGTCTCACTACTTTGGGCGGTTCATTGAGTCCAAAGCCAAAGCAGCTGCTAGGAAACTCGGCGTTCTTGCAAAAGTTCGGCGGTACTTCACACCGGGTCAGTATCTAATGTTATACAAAGCACAGGTTCGATAGTGTGTATTTCTGAATGTTTGTTCTGAACCCAGCCAGGCGCATTACTTTGTGTAATAAAATTTAATTCATCACCATTGCTCTCAAAACGGTGAAGGAAAACATCGTGAGGAAACCGACATGTCCTAAAACCAAAAAATCGAAGATATGTAACATTCGCCAACCCGTACTGGGCCCGTGTGCTAGATTACAGCCCATTCCCTCTCCTAGAGAAGAGGTTTGAGTCTCAGCAGTCGGAAAAAGAAGGCTGATTATGCTTAAGCTATATATGCTTGTACTATGTTTTGTATATTTTATTGAAAGCTAAGGAGGTGCGGAGAGTAAGTGGTCATGAGAGTTGTTGTAATTAAAATAGAAAATTATTAAAAATATAATTTTTTTTCATGAATCATTAGAGTTTGACAGTTGCATAGTGACGGGCTTCGTGTTATCGATATCTAAATTATTAATACCTCTGTCTTAAACAATGGACGTTTAGGTGGGGTAGGTTAATCTGTGATAAATAACACTTTGTCGCTTTATATTTATATCCGCGTTTGTCCCTATGCTAATACAAAGAATCACGCAACGGCAAGCTGATCTTACGGATGTAAATAAAACTGTTTCTACGCGAGTACGTATCTCGGTATCTTTGTATAATCTTAAGTAAAGATAAACACAAGCTTGACACTAGCCGTGACATTGCACTTGAGTTAAACGAGTTACAAGGACATACAACATCATTATGAATGAACGTCAAAACAATACAATTCTACATAATTCCTATGCAATAATAGGCACTGAAAGAAAAACTGAATGAATTTGTTGGCAAGTGAACAACGGTAGCATGAAAATGCAATATATTTTTACTATTTCCTCGCATATTTTCTAATCCGGTGTGAACCGATTCTGTGTTACAGTTTGGAAAAGGTGGTGATGATGACACTAATTATGTAATTTCGGCCAAAACCAAAGTTCAATGACTGCATTGCTAGTGATGTAGCAATATAGGATCTTCGTCTAAGTACATCTAATCATCTAAACAGCCCCTATCATGTTTGTGAGTTTGACTTTCGGAAACCGAACTGCAAATCTCAATACCTACTTATTATCTGTAGAGCTATGATATATGATTCAAGTCTTGCAGTGTAGAGTGGATTATAATTTTAAAAATAATCCGACCTTGGTTGCAACAGGTTTTTTCATGGGTATTGAGTATTTTAGCAATTATCATTAATTTCATGATTTTGTTTTTGGTTTAGGCATTCGTTTTCACAACACCTGATATTCCGTTAGGATATAATATCTATCTTGCTTTGGTTACAATAGCATTCGACCATCATGTCTTTATTAATTTTGAATCGTAGTACTTAGAGCTCTTTTATTCGCCGGATGGAGAATCATAAACGCCATTAAATTGTAATAGCTTTGACTGGTTATCAAAGAATCCGCTGCGGCTGATTTTGGTCATTTAGCACATATAATCAAGAGACATGCCGTTGTTTTTGGGGTGTGATATTCAAGTACCTCTATTTTCTTCTCCAGCGTATGGAACGAGCCTTTTACTGACTAAAACCCACGGTTTTCCTTCAGTTGACCTTTGCATTCCAGGTCCAGGGCTACAGTAACTCTTTCGATCAATCCCAGATCAAGACATATCACTGCCACTGGCATTCGGTCAGGATTCCCCCCATCTAATAAAACTATTCTCCTGTCTCGAGAGTTGGGACGTTGCCATCCAAATTTCTGTCATTATATTAACGCAATCCGGAAGTGCATTCGGCTTTAAACATTGCGTTACATAAATAGTGTGTCTCCGAGTCTGCGGCCACAAGACGTTCGATGAACGTGCGAAACGGTGGCGACCGTCGTCGGCGTCGCACAGAATTGAGTTAAATAAATACTTATTTTAAAGATGTTGCTCAAAATAGGTATTACATTAAAAAATACAGCATAATTTTGTGATTATAAATAGAATCAGTGGAAGAATAGATAAGTTGCACGCTTTTGAAGTAGTGCGTTTGATTTCATGTCAGACGCATGTGCTGTCACTGTTTGCACAGATTTTGAAACGCTTACAAATAAGCCACTTTTATAAGTACTATGTTTTGTCTTCCTCCTTCACTCTAAATTGAATTTAAGATATCCAGTCAAACCTAATGCTTCTGTTCGCTTGTTTCAGTACCCTTTTCCACCAAGAGCGTGCGCTCACGCATTTGAGCGTTGTTCGTCGCGCCTCCACCCGCCCGCGTGTCCGCGCCAACCGATACGTTGGCATAGGTTAGGAACCCACTGGCAGCGTTACGGCGTGCCTTTGCCGCTTTCAACTGGCTTGGCTTTTTCCGCTGACACCGATTTATGCATCAATGAACATAATGTCATCTGAGATAATACCTACTGTAAATAATTCTGCTGAAATGTAAGGCACATTTGTCATTATCATCATTCATTAGGCCGATTTCACACACTGCTAGGCCTAGGTTTAACACAGTGAGAGAGGAGGTGAGAGATAAGGGAGAGGGGGGGAAGAGATAGCCCGTTCGGCTACTACCAGCAGTGACAACAATGCCGTCTGCACATCTCTCTGAAGCACAATGCCAGGTTCTACCCCGAGTGATCGATGCATTACCGTTGAAATCGTGGTTGAAATGAAATCGATGCATAATAATTTGGTGTTTTTTTTTCATTATAGATAGGCTCGCGTTTGACTACTATCTCATCTGATGGTAAGCGATGATGTGGCCGGCGATGGAGCACGCATGCATAGAAGTAACTTATTCACTCTTGACTTAAAGACCGCCAGGTTGTAGCTATCAGGAAACACAGACTCGGCAGGGAATTCCACTCCTTAGCTGTATGCACAATAATATTTTATGTTTGTATGCATCTAAAAGTCGTTCAACTCCCTGTGTTAATAACAAATGATGTTTTTCAACGAATCATTTGCCACATGTTATTGCAGCTGCACACTATTTTACTCACACAACATTGTTTTAAAAATGACAAATAAATGAAAGATGCCACTTACTATACGTTCATTTACTATGACGACACTTGTTTGATGATGCGTGATTTACAATTTTTATGTTTAAAAGCACATAGGTACATGCGACGGTCTACTCTTGGTAAGTATTTATAAATTGGAGTACCACAGAAGAAATACACAGAAGAATGAAGATGGCTTGACTTGATGGCTGTGTTAATTAGGCAAATGTACCTACAGTTTTAACTGAAAATCATATAATTATGCATTTACAACATAACAACTAAGTAGCAGGTGCTTAATAAGTACTTTCAATACTTAGTTTAAAGTAGGAAGTCATTAAAAAGTGTTTTCAGATGCCTCAAATTTTCTCCACAGATGGGGATTTCTGGACGGTTCCGACCTTCAGTGTTTGTGCGGCGTCTCTCCGCAGACCATGTCCCACCTTCCATCCTGCATAACGTGCCCTATTACCTGTTCACGTAGGGATCTAATGACACCATCAGTGGACGGCTTTGCCGTGAGTCCGTCACCGAATACTGAGCCAGGCATGGAATTTAATTATTTTTGCCATCGACACGCTAAGAAGAAGATGAAGAATGCAGGCCTTTCAGCAAAGAGAAAGAAAACCTTTTAAACGTCCGTCGAGCAACACGACAAGTTGCCAATTAAAATGAACCCAGCATGTAATGAATTAATCCGTGCTACGAGTAGTCATGTAAGATCAAAATTATACGGTCACAGAACCCAGACCGTCATGATTCGTTAACGGCCACGTCCAAAAATAAGTCATCGGCCCGGCCTTGGTCAGAACTGAACACTACAATATTATGCGCACTCCGATGCATGATTATTTGTACAAGTAAATATTGTGGTGTCGACATTTCAAGCTTTACTGAATGAAAGGTACCTAATAATCATATTTTAGAAATTATGACCACACAGGTGAGAATAAATCTACACTGCATAATAACACACTCAACAATAAATTCTCCCATATTTTAACTATGTTAACTTAACACTATAAGTCACTAATTTTTAATTAGTATAAATACTGAAATGGCTTAGAAAAGATCTTGTTATTGTTTATGAAGTCTCAATAAATAATATTCCTAAACAGCAAAGTTATTAGCCTTTGTATATTCCAAAATGACAAACTAAGGTAATTTTATAAATGAGAATCAAAATAGAAAAACTCTGCGTGTAGTATTTTCTAGTAATAATTGTTATGAATGATAATTGATTATGTTTTTTTTACTTTTGACTACAAAAATATGATCAGTAACTGGTACTGATAGAAACCCATTTTTAGGGTTCCGTAGTCAACTAGGAACCCTTATAGTTTCGCCATGTCTGTCTGTCCGTCTGTCCGTCCTCGCTTAATCTCTGTGACCGTTAGCACTAGAAAGCTGAAATTTGGTAGCAATATGTATGTCAATCACGCCGACAAAGTGGTAAAATAAAAAAGGAAAAAAATGTTTTATTAAGGTAGCCCCCCTATATGTAAAGTGGGAAGTGATTTTTTTTTTTAAATTTCAACCCTAACGTGTGATATATTGTTGGATAGGTATTTAAAAATGAATAGGGGTTTACTAAAATAATTTTTTGATAATGTCAATAATTTCGGAAACAATCGCTCCAAAAGTAAAAAACAATGTGTCAAAAAACCCCCTCTAACTTTTGAACCATAAGTTTAGAAAATATGAAAAAAATCTGAAAAGTAGAACTTTATAAGGAATTTGTAGGAAAATCATTTTGAACTTGATGGAAAGAACAGTTTTTGTACAAAAAAGACAAAAAGGTTGAACAAAATAATTTCTGGACTAAGTTTGTAGTATAATACACTTATTGTGACGGACGGGAAACTACGGAACCCTACACTGAGCGTGGCCCGACACGCTCTTGGCCGGTTATTTTTTAAACTATTTAAAAATAGGGATGTATAGAATTAACAACGTAAATATTGGAAATGATTGCGACCACTGTGTGTTAAAGCATTAGGTAAATAAAATAATATTAATAAAACCTAAGAGTGGAGTCCTGGTGTCCTGAAATACAGGCCCCAAGCCTAGTTTAGGCCCCAGTCTCTCACAATATGCTTACCGTACCTACTTTTACGTATTGTGGAATAAAATAACATTTATTATTATAATTATAACAGGAGGTTAGTACTTGAGGCTGCAGAAATATTTTCTGAACTGGCTTGTTTTTTTTTTTTTTTTTTTTATTGTTGATAGGTTCGCGCTTGACCGCTATCTCACCTGATGGAAAGCGACGATGCGGTCGACGATGGAACGCGCTTACTTAAAAGAAACCTATTCACTCTCGACTTAAAGATTCCCGGGTTGTAGCTATCAGGAAACACAGACTCCGGCAAGGAATTCCACTCCCTAGCCTTTCTAATGTTTTATCAAAGATCATATCCATCGTCTTTCTTGCTGCGCTGTGAGATCCAGATTAGAGCTGGCTTATACTTCAAAAAACAGACGATCGATGGCAAAGACGGATGATAGCGCGGCGGGCCCGAACAGACACGGGCACGCCTGCAGCTTGCGACGCTACAGGTATATGTTACACAGAGCTGAGTATAACCAAATTGATTTAAGTACTGTGGCTGATGAGATAAATTAAGGATATGAGGGATATGGAGGTTGGTTGAGTGTCCCATTGTGAGGCACTGGAATAAGGTTGGTACACAATTTGGGTGGTGTCCTTTTTAATGTAAATTAAATGGTAAAACAGTTTAGAAAAAGCAGGCATAATACTATCATTATTTTTAAAGCCTAACAATTTTATAGGGAACTATCTTTTTTTTCCCAGCAGCTTTGCCGGCATGAAAGTGGAAAATATATATATATATGACGGCGCCAGGAGTGGCTGAGCGATATGACCGTCATCATTTTGATTCAGTGGTACTGGGTTCATTTTGATGGGATATTAATAACTATGCACTTGAATTTTCTAGTTACTTATAATTTCAGTTTCACAGTTCACGATTAGTTATAATGTCACTTTTATAATTCACAATAGTGTTGTAAGTACCTATACTAAATAATTACGAATACGCGGGTTAACCGACAGTTTCATGTAAGAGGTGTGTGACCCTTGAAACTGTGCAAGCCAAACTGTCCTGGCATCGCGGGTCGCAGCCCCTATAACATGACTCTGGCCTCGTGACGCATAAAAAATGACGCCACTGCGTTACACCCCTTGGTAGGTACCATAATAATAACAAAAAAAGACTCTGTAGTTCAATATCGTTCTCCACGACATATATATATATAGCCTATTTATATATTTACATATAGACTATATACTATACATATAGGGCATTATAATAGACTATAGTATTTTACTCAGTGAAGCATATAGCTTTCTAATTTTGAAAGAATTTTTGAAATCGGTCAAGTATTTTTTTATCTAAATCGTAACATACAAACAAACAAACATATTCTGAATTAAATTATTATTATAAATTTTATGGCTCACTTTAAAGTTTCCGTTTTCATGTTTGTTTGGTTTTATTTAAAATTGAAAGGCAACAGAAGTTAATAGCTGTAGGTCAAATCCGTCAAAGCTATAGGAGGCCCTAAAGTCTACACTTGAAATGATAATATTAAACTTTTTATGGAAGTGTAGTCAAGGCAAACAGCTCAACACAGCCTTCTTTTCGTGCTAAGATATAAAGCAAAGAAATATTTTATATGTTTACACTCTTGGTCCAGTATAATTCTGCTTTAGACTGTTAAATATATGTCTGTCCTAACTATTTACATACGTACGTATAGGTATGTAAGTAGCTACTTACCTATTTTAATCTCAACTTAGGTACTTAGGTATATAATGGGTAACGATTAAAATTAATGACTGACCTCTCGATAATAGATAAATTTTTCCATTGATGATACTGTCAGAGATAAAAATGTTGTACCTACGTAGTTTTTATAAGGTCTTCAGTGCATAAAATATATTCTTCTTTTCAGCCAAAAGCCATCCACTATGTACTGAATAGATATACCTAGGCCTCCCCCAAGTGTACCATGACCAGTCGCCATCTCGCATCCCCCAGCCATATTCTGCTTCCAGCAACGTGCCCTGCCCACTGCCACTTATAGCGATTTTTCGGGCTATGAGTACCTTTAGTTAACTTAACGGTAAGTTTAGTTCTCCTGCGGATATCTGCCCCCCTAGCCAAGTTACAACCGTTTCGCTTGCGCCGAACGCTTCGAGTTGGTCGCGCCTCCAATTCTTTTGTTCTGACCACGTGACTGAGAGTTGAGATGACGTCATTCCCGTACATTTGAAGCTTTCTGCTAGCGTTAACGATTGCAGATTAGCAACTTGGCTAGGGGTACTGATTTACATTTCTGATTCGATTACGCAAGGAAACTCCGAGCTTAGCCCTCTCTATTGCCCTTTTCCGCTACTTAAAACCTTCTGATAAGATCTATTGTGAGCGGTGTTGTTGCAGAGCCATATCATTATCTGGCAACACACTCTGGTCAGTCTTTCGTCTTGACACACTTTGGTATGTTGAACAAGATACGGCGCAGCTTCCCCGATCGCTGCCCAACCGAGTCGGATTCCATGAACAAAATAATAGTGCTGTTTATTTCCTAATCTGCTGTCTTAACTGGTTCAGGTTCTAGTCTAGTCTAAGTCGGTGTGGGAAGTCAATAACTTCTTCCGCTCTGGGTGGGGCGAGAGAGAGTCACAGACTTTTACTAAAACACATCCTGTGTTCCTTCACTTGCATTCCAGAGCTGTGGTAACTCTGTTTAAATCTCTGCTTGAAATGAGCACCTAAGCTAATGATATCTATTACATGACATTAACTAACTAAGTAACTATAAACATCATGTCTTAGATAATTTATAATGTTCAGCCTATAATGGTTTTAATTTTATTATACAGTAGGAGTGGAAAATAAAACACGTGTGTTGGAAACACGCGGCGCCGTCGCGAGATAGCTGTATCAATGAAAACAGTTTATTTTTATTACAGCCACGCGATCAGCTGCTATTCAGTTTAATGGTTGAAATAATTATAGAAATTATATTATATGATTCAAATTGTTTTGTAGATAAATCGTGGACGAAACAGTTTTGTTGTTTTGCAGTTTTCAAGATTTCAGAGCCCGAGCCTCGATCGATTCAAAAGCTTTCTCATAGTCTACAAACGCGAAGCAGAGAGGTAACATCAAAGACACTTCCACCTGACCACCGCTAAGTTTATTTTTGCTTGCACTCGAAACGAAAACTTCAAAGGGTTTGGTTTGGCGCCGCGTCTTCGTAGTATTCAAGCGATTTTTTTTTAAGTGGTCAGGCAGAAATTACCGCGTTGGTACATTATACTGCTTGGTCTTCTGTATAACCTGCCGCAGAGTATGTATGGGTCAATGGGTCTACGGTGCTGAAGCCTTTTCGGAATCCGGCTTGTTCGGGAGGCTGGCAGTCGTCGAACCTGCGTACGAGACGACGGGTGATAACTCTGGAAAACAGCTTGTAGACATAGCTCAGAAGCGTAATGGGCCTGTAATTCTTAAATAGGGAATTGGCACCCTTCAAGAAAAGTAGCACAACGGTTCTGCTCCATACCTGTGCTTAATGCTCTTATGACTCTAACCCGAAGTGTGATTTGTTTGCTGGGTGATGAATGGATTTGTGTCGTGAATATTTAAGCTAGGTTTTGTGAGAAGGTGGATGAAAAATAAGTAAACATGGTTTCATTAATTGAAAACAAATTTTGTTTTGTGGGATATATTATTTGAGTGAGCGTATGTGTTTTCTTTTTATTTCTAAATTATATGTTAGTTTTTTCCTTCTTCAATGTTTATGGATTTCTTATTAGGTTATTACCTATTATTTTATTATATGTATTTTTAGTAACGCCTTGGATATCCTCTGTAAAGTTTTTGTACAAGTGCTCGATAATAAATAAATACTTGTGGCGTTTTTGCCTCAAGTATGACGGCTCTATGTTTACCACAGTTTTATCCTTCAATTTGATTTCTTTGTCGTTTGACGGTCATCATCTCGTTAGCCTTTTCTCAACTAGCTTGGGGTCGGCTTCCAGCCTAACTAAATGCGGCTGAATACCCGTGTTTTATATGAAGCGACAACCCGTCTACTGGGCGATACGATTCTCCTTGGACAGATTGATGGTCAGACTTTCTGGCGTTTGATTAGGTACCTGTAACGATTGTCAAAGATCTAAGGATAAAACCGAGACTAATGGCTTGACGTGCTTTCCGAGGCACAGGGTGTCAAGCAACGTCCTATGTACTGGATAAAAGTACTTACTTTTTAACTATTTAGAAAAGTTTACATGAATTGAAAAATTCATATTAGTATTTGCTCTTACTTGATTTTTTTTTATGGTGATGTCATGAAAACCTTATGTACTTATGTATATCCTTACTTATTACAAATTTCATCATCATTACAAGTTTAGCGGCATCTAATGTGACCAGGCTCTAAGCTCTAATATACCGTAAATTAAAAAAAATACAACTTTACACACAGACATTATTTACACATACCTGTTTCCTGTTTGATTTGACCATAATTTGATGAAGAGGAAGTTTTTACAAGTTTTTTTTTTTTATCATCACAAATAAATAATCAACAACATATTTTACCAATACTCACCATTCATTATTTTTAACCAGTTGTATGATTCTTCCGCATTATTTATTTTATAAATTATTTTTAGGTACATTTATTAATTACGTGTACTAAGTTTTTTTTGGTCAAAATTCCCAAGACTGACCTTAAATACGTCGTGTCACGTCTCAAGGTATCAAAAATGAACAAGAAAACTTTTAAATTGTTAAACTTCGCAATTTATTCTTTAGAATATTGAATGTTTATGACATAATATGATATAAAAGAGTGTCCATGGAGTTTCTTGCACGTTCTTCTCCATAGAGATCTACGCTTTGGAACGTGCAATTTAGCTTCACTTTTCTTGGACGGCATTTGACAATTCAAAAGTGCAAATGGCCTATTTGAAATAAATGAATTTGAATTTTGCAAATAACGCAGTGCAGTTTCAAATTCGAAACTATAAGTACACAGCATAAGCATAATTTTATTAGCTTTATAATAGTTCCATGGCTGGGACTTAAGTCCTCTTTTGGATAATCAATTTATACAGGGTGTAAGGGACTCCACAAACTTTATGGCTTGCTCAGTAAGCTGAACAACCTCCCACAAGACTTTTTTCAGGAAACGAAAAAAAATAATCAGTCTCACCGTACAAAATTAAAAACTTGATTGGACAGTATTAACCATTATATGCCACTACTTCCAATGGAGTGTCAGTGGTTGACTGTTGGAAAGTCATAATGACGCCATTATATAAGTAGTAGACTAGCTTTTGCCCGCGCGGCTTCGCTCCCGCTCTTCCCTACTCCATCCTACTCTACCCTACTCTACACTACTCTACCTTACCAAACTTCACGTAAACCATCTACTAAATAGTCCGAACAAAGCCTAAACATTTGGATTGGATAGGTGAGCGCGTTCTTGAGTTATAAAATTACAACAAAAAGTGGCATTGATTTTTATATGTATAGTTTACCAAAACTTGTCAAAATCAACAATTATGAAATCAATGATAAACCATTCTGACACTATTGTAATAGCAGACTTGAGGCCCTGTCCCTTACACCCTCTATAGTTATTACACGATAGCATTATGTATAATATTCACTGTTTAGCATTTCCAGTTAGTCGTGAGTTCATGGGGTTGTGACCCTCATTGTTCTACCAATTTCATTATTCATTCTGCTCGTTTCAGACTTATGTTTATTCTTACTTGTGATTGGAAAGCATTTAATTTCGATGCACGAACTATGTAAATACCTACAATATATCTGTTGTGACTTGTACCTACTTTTCTTTACGGTCTACTTACCCGTAGAAACCCCGGGGAAGGAACATAGGAGTGGGTTTTGGTCGGTAAAAGTCTGACACGCCCTCTCACTCTACCTTGGAGCGGGAGAAGACATTGGCTGAATTCCCGCTTAAAAAAAAAAGACCTAACTACCCTCTAGGGCTGCGGGATTATTCGAAAGAGCAACTGCGGACATTAGGAACGCATAGGGTAACTCAAGGAACACGGGTAGGTTTTAGTCAATGAAAGTCTGAAACTCCCTCCCTCATTAAAAAAAAAAAACCTAGATATGTACCAACTCTAGTTCTGACGTCACAGGATTTAAACCAAATACAAGGAAGTTTATGGCAGGTGGTTTTGGAGTGAAGTTCAGTGACTGTTTATTTATTATTTATTTATTTAAACTTCATGTACAGTAGTGGTACATAGGCGGACTGTTTTAATTATAATTATTCGGAAATTCATTCGTAGTGAATATTGATGTAAAATTGGTGTAGTTTGTGTCTGCGCAACAGGACAAAACCGAGATCGCGCTTGTTTCAATGATTCCTTAAATTATGTGGAGTCACTGAAACAGTCGTGATCTCGGTAAAATGGAATAGAGAATTATAAGCTGGTTTTGGATTCCTCAGCCTAGTACAAAAACATATATATTTTAATGCAAAACAAATGAACTATTCACACAAAGACATGGCTTAAAGGAATTAGTACGTATCCAAGCTAAAAATATTAACAAAAAAAAAAAACCAAATACAGGGTGACCATACCAAGCTAGAACTATTCCGCCATAGTTCTTTTTTAAACCTGTCATACTAATTCATTTTTAATTTGAATGGATTTTTAAAACTGCCGATTCATCAAATTGCAGTTATTACGACCCCACAAGGTCAGTCCTATTCATTTGATAGCATAATAAGACATTTCTATTGAATTACAACAGCAACGACTGATTTATTTAACGTAATTAAAAACACGTAGAGAATCAACATAATTATGTAATTATTATTATTATAAGTAGTGGAATTACCATGACCCTATATCCGTAAGTTACGGAAACGTCTGATAATGAGTTATGTCGGTATTTTCCGTTTCTCTCGATTTTTAGGATTCCGTACCTCAAAATGAAAAAACGGATCCCTTGATCACTTTGTTGTCCATCTGTCTGTTGAAATGAATACCATAATACTCAGGTCTGCGATCCCTTGAAACTTTGAAAAACGAACTTCTGAGTTAACGAAAAAAACTTAAGTACTGCCTTATATGTCACAAAAAACGTATATTTCGACACTCTCAACTAATATAATAAAGAGGTAAAGTTTGTTTTTTTATTTTTTTATTTGTAGGAGGTAATCTCTGGAATAAAAATTCTTTCACCAATAGAAAGCTGCTTTATTCCTGAGTGACATAGGCACTGTATTTTATGTACGCGGGCGAAGCTGCGGGCAAAAGCTAGTAGGATATACAGGGTGGCCCAGAGAGAAACGCACTTTTGATTTTGCGCGCATTTTTATTTTTACAAAATGGCGGCGCGCGGGAGTTCTGTCAGTGCAAAGCGCTGACTTTATAATTTTTGTAAATATGAGTTGTTACATTGGAGAGCAACGCGCGTTTTGAATCTGCGCATTTTATGAGAATGCTTGATCTTATGCGATTGTTCGATGGCTATACAGTGCTTAATTCAAATAGCAGCTCATCAGTGAGTGTCGAAGCACTAATTTAATTATGAAATGGATTGAATGATTCGAAAGGACAAGATCGACGCAAAAAATGCAGCCTCGTAGTCGTCAAAGAGTATCACGGACCGACGAAAACATTCAGCGAGTTCGTGGATCTGTACGCGCGAATGTAAGAGCGTAAAGTTCATCAACTTTGGGATTGCCTAGATCGACATTGTAGCGAATTTTACGGCATTTGAAATAACATGCTGATAAGATACAGTTGGTACAGGAACTAAAGGCATCAGACTTCGAATGAGATTGAGATTTGCAAATGAAATGCGCAAGTATCCACTAAAATTAATTTTAGGCAAGGGTGACATCTCCTGACCACCAAAAAGCCCCAATCTCACTCCAGCAGTTTTCTTTTTACGGTGTTACCTTAAGAGCAAAGTACACTCTGATAATCCAACAACCCTGCAGCAATCGAAGTTGAATATTCGGCAAGAAACGGAATCCAGTTCGAGGATAACTCTAACCAAAATCCCAAAATCTCTCTCCAAAATTTTGATACCAGATTGGAAGAATGTTGTAACCGCCAAGAAAATCACTTGGACAATGTAATTTTTAAAAAGTAAATTAAAAAAATTAATTTTCTTTAGATTGTAACAAATAAAGATCTTCAAACTTATACAGATTTTTTTTTCCTTGAATTTTCAAAAGTGCATTTCTTTCTGGGCCACCCTGTACTTCCCGTTGATCTAGAATCCTGAAATTTGGCATGAAGCAACTCTGTGTAGGAAAAATCTGACAATTGTAAAGTACTTACTTATGTCACAAATACTAACTTTTGTTCGATTCGGAAAAATCTTCGTAACTAAATTCGGGAAATGAACTGTTTTCGTTGGTAAGTTTGTATGGAACCCTCAGTGCGCGAGCCTGACTCGCACTTGCCCGGTTTTTGACTACTACTTTTTGTACCTATCAGAAATCTTTGAAATTATTTTTTTGCTTTTTTCTGTTATAATATCCAGATATTACAACACTTGCACTTTTCTCTTATATAACTCTGTCTGTTGGTGAAAACCGCATAAAAATCCGTTGAGTAGTTTTTGACTTTATCTCGAACAGGCAGATATACCATAATATATTCTACCATGCAGAATAAACGGGACGTACCATAGGTCCCTCATACAGGCGTGTAGCGCGACTTGGACTACCCTAATATCTCTGGCCTGACCGTGGTCATCATTCGTCAGTCAAAGCTTTACTAGCTCTTAGCGGCGAGTGGCGCGGCGAGCGGGGCAGGATTAAGCGGCCGCGGGGCGATATGAGCGGCGCGGTGTCTCGGTCTCGTGGCGTAATACCACAGTCTAAAAATCATAGTAATACTTTTGAATTTTGATATTTCCGCTCGCCACCCCGCGCTTAGCTACCGCTCACAGCGGCAAGATCGTGAACGGGCCGTTAGTCTTAAGACCATCAGTAAGTTCAGCCTTTCACAAGATCAATCAATAACCAAGTTAGTTGCAAAAATTTCTTTGTCGAGTCTTACCTAATTATTATCTGTCTTTGAAGCGAATAAATTAATGAATCCCTTGTGTTATCAGAGTTATTATTTCTCTAAATATACTCGTGAGCAGGTACTAGGCATATAGAACATTTACCAACACGATTACGACATCCGTGAGTACTGATAATGCTGATAATAGGGCGCAACGACCCGGATTTGTTTAAGACATAACTAAAAGTAATTATAAACTTATAATATCGGGGTTCTGGCTGAAACTCGTGGCAGAACTACGGACGAGTATAAAAAACCTACTAGTGCCGTATGTAGCCTTTTATACGCCCGTATCTAGTAACGGCGCCCCTAAAGACTATATTTCACTGGGACACCATGGTGGCGCGACTAGTTACGCTGCCATGGTGTCCCGGTGAAATATAGCGATAAGCTACCAAAATAGACACCATACAGACAACAGAGTCGCCACACGTCCGAGTTGGTCGCGCCACCAAATTGGTTGCGCAACCAAACGTACGCAAACGTGCCTCAAGTCTGCTATTACAATAGTCAGAATGGTCTATCATTGATTTCATAATTGTTGATTTTGACAAGTTTTGGTAATCTACTGACACTCGTATAATGGCGTCATTATGACTTTCCGATGGTAAACCACTGACACTCCATTGAAAGAAACGGCATAAAATGGTAATCTCGTACATAATGACAAATGAATATCTGATGTATGCGGTAATCTGAAAACATTTCGACAGTTCCTTTGATCAGTGACCTACCACTACGACGTCATTGCGCAGTTAGTACTTTTAATAAGCTCGGTATTGTCATTCTACCACAATTCTATTACAAGACCATTGACCGATCAATGATCGATCATTATGAATTAGCAGAATACAAACTTTTAGCAAAATGACAATGGGATCGTGTTGGAATGACGAATTTATAAAAATAGCAGACTTGGGCCCCAGGTGAGTAACTCTCTATAGAGCTGTATACATTTTGTTGGTAGCGGCGACTGGTCGCCCCGCTATGGTGTCTCGGTGAATAGCCCTAAAAGTAGGCTGAGCTCACCTGACATGAGTGTGGAGTGCAAGAGGTGACTGTTTGGGATCTGGTGGGAAGAAACACTCGAGTGCCACAGTTATTGTGTGGATCGCCCGGAGCACATGTTGAAGCATAATATGGTGGAAGTTGGACCACCAAAACACTAAATTCTGGACTGACTAGTCAGTAAAGTCCACGAAGTGGGACAAGTTATTTGATAATTACGCAACCAAGAAACAATGTTAGGAAGAATTCTGTAAAACCAACCTAGCAATCATCATGTTATAAATAGTTGTCAATAATTACAGAACCGAAATTACAGCAGTAGCATTCCATAATTGCACCCATAATTCATAGAAGAAAAATGAAAAGTGCCAAATGCCAACAATGTAACCAGTGATATTGCAGGCATTTTGTACTTTTGCCAAAAGGTTTTGGACGGTTCCTTTCAATTGGGGGGATCTTTGCAACTGAATTCAGTAGTGATTGCTAATCATCATATAATATAGAATCAACCTCTAATGTGGTTCCGAAAGAACCAAGCATGTTACAATCGTGATAACGTCTTTTAATGATAGGTATGATATCATGATAATCTTTGATATAAAGTATTGTACCACTCTATTTTGCGAAGGAGTACTTTATAATCTCTGTTTTTTTTATTAAAGTGAATCAAATCCTGAACTCTCAGTAATTTCCTGAAATATTTTTTGTTTTCCCGGTCATAAATTGTAAAATTGCGGTAAAAGAAAACCATGGCTTCATTAAAACTATTCGCTAGTCATACAATTATGTATTAATTCCATCAATTTTTCTCCTTCCAATCCCCTCTCATCTTTCCTTTTCAAATATTTTACATTAATGAAATCGTTGTTTTGTAAAAAGTACAACGATTTTCTATCTATGTACTTACTCTTAATTTCATTCACGTAACATCAGATATACTCAACTTCTTCTTCAAAAAAGTTGGCAACCCTATCAGAAGCTCAAATAATCTGGCAAGGTAAGTTACTGAATAATATGTCATACAGGTCAGATGACAGACGCGTTTTATGCAGTCACATCAGACACCTATTTCTTGATAGGTTTTAAATTAAGTCGTGTGATCTCGGTCTTGCTGAATAGAACTCATGCTATCAAGGAATCTCGCGAACCGGCGAGCCACCGTGAGATCCGAAGGCGACAGTCCTTGCATAAATGCACGATTTGCGCATGGAGAAACTCCCGGCGGACAGAGTTCCGGAGGGTTCTCTTGGCGCGACATGGTGACAGCGACTGTGGCAAGCTAGTACAGCTGCTAGGCACACCATAATCATAGCGGTAGCGGTTTCTGCACCTGATTCATGCGGAAGACACACCCGGGTGTCACCTTTGTGCTGATCGCCCGGATGACACAGTGGAGCATACGTTGGAGGTGTACCCCGCTTAGAGTAGTGTTGCCCAAATTCAGTCTTGGTCTTGCAGTCTTGGTCTTGTTCTTGCGTTTTTGCAAGACCAAGACCAAGAACAAGACCGCGTATTTTTAGCAAGACCAAGACCAAGACTGACCGTGCAAGACTTGAGCAAGAACAAGACATAGCCTGCAAGACTCTTGCGTCTTGCAGCTAGGACTTAGCGCTATTTCACTGAGTAGTTAGGTGTAACAGTTCGGTGTATAGGTAGGTACGCTTAGGAATTCTATGAGACGCAAAAAACGGTATCAAAGAATATGAAAAACTGGACCTATGCGCATTACGACTAATACCATAAACATAGCGAATAAAAAAATATCTATTAAAAATCAAACTGAGTGCATGCATAGTTATGTTTTAACCATCGGCACTTTGATAATGCGGCATCAAAGGTTTTGTACTTACTTCTCAAAGAAATTTGCCGCTTTTCGGAAGTACATGGTTATGATACACGCGCCGGCGGCTTCTTTTGAAATCTAAAACAATCGTTGCCGCCACGCCGAAATCATAACATTTGTGACACTATTTGATTGCCGCCATAGGGCGTAGGTATACTCATGCAAAATAATTTCGAATTTTTTTAAGAGTACCTACAGGTGTTCCAAAGAATAAATAAGTTTCAGAGTGCTTAGAATGAAAATGAATACATTATACTGATCACGCAAGTAGTATTATGATTAGGATAAAATGGTAAGGATAGGTAGTAGATGTCATATTAATTCATTCTAGTAAGTATATATTATAATATTGATTACTTATATGGTTTTAAACTAATTACTTAGGTACTATTATTGTACATTTAGTCATTATATTTCTTAAGTTTTTACAAGAAAAAATAGCAAAAAAGTGTTCAAATATCACCCGTTTAATAAATATTGTAGCCACTTTTAAATATACTTGAAACGTGTAAAAAAATTCTACAAAACTAATAAAATAATATAAAAAGCGTAGGTACTTACCTACTAATAAAATAAAAAGCCTGCGATAAGAGTTTTGTATTACTTACCAGCCCGAATATCTCTGAGAGAGATGATGAGAGTAAGTATTTACTAGCTGTGCCCGCGACTTCGTCCACGAGGAATAGTAACTTTGGAGGTATAGTGACGTTCAGGACTTATTTATTTATTTTAAAACTTCTGTCATCAAACATACAAACGAACTCTTCAGCTTTATAATATTAGTATAGATGTACGCCAAAACATTCACTTATATGTAAAGAATAGTGATTGGCACTAATTCTATTTTATTCACGCGTCGCGTCTGTACAAGTAGGTAATATTTAGTGTGTGTTTGTACGCCGCACGCGGCATTGTTTGATTTGCGGCGGCATCCTTTTCATAGAGCCGGCACGTGGCGAGGCGGCGCGGTAGAAAGCAAGGAAACGTACTATAAATAAAGGAATTATTTTAATTCCAGTCATTTCCAATTGAGCTGTGCTTCGAGTCTAACTTAATAATTGTTTTTACTAATTCTCGTTGTTTTCTAAAAACGTATCACGTGTACAATTTAATATGAGTGACGAAGATTCAAATTATTCTAGTCCGAGTAACGAGAGTTTGAGTCACAGATCTAAAAGACCCAAAAGCAAATTTGAGGAGTTTTTCGAAATAATTCATGCATCCCAAACTGCCTTCTGTAAATTGTGCCAACATAAAAAGATTGAAATAAAAATGAAAAACAGAAACACTTCAGGCTTAAGGAAACATCTAATATCTTTCCACAAAAAGGAATCAGAAATATTTCTTCCTGTTAAACCAAAATTAAGTGGAGATATCACAAGCTTTTTAGTAACCGCTGGAAGAAGTGGACAGGTAAGAATATTTTTTTAACAGTTAAAAGAATTTTAACTCCGCGTAGCTATTCATGCGATACTTTCAAAAACGCCATTAACTTACGTAAGTATTTTTGAGTTAGTGGTGTTTTCATCTAGGGGTGCGACATATTAAGTATGTAATTATCGTCTTAAATATTTTTTATAAACACCCATATTTTCATTTAATCGGCCAGTAACAACTAAGTACTTTATTTTGGTAAATTACAGTACAGTGCAACCTTAATATAACAAATATCAATTTAACGATTTTCTCGATTTAACAACAACAAACCTCCTCCTCTTATACGCTCAAACCTAGTATGTTTTAAATAATAACACAAGATTTATTGTTTTGTTTCAGTCGGAAAACAGCAGTGACAACATCACGACAGCTACAGTTGATTGGGTGGTGAAAAAATATCTTCCCTTCTCATTTTTCGATGACGAAGCTACACAAGTATATTTTCGACGTATTTGCCCTAATATGGTGTTTCCTAAAAGGTCTACACTTAGAAGGAAAGTCAAAGAGCGATTTGAAGAGCTCCAATTGAATCTCAAGGAACGACTTCAACAATTATCATCTAAAATGTCTTTTACCATTGATGGGTGGACGTCAATTGCTGGTAGGAGTTACTACGGGGTTACTATTCATTATATAGACAACGAATGGAAGTATCAATCTGTAGTTCTTGATTTTATACCATCACGCGGTCGACATACTGGGGAAGATATTGCAACGATTTTCCATGAATGTTTATTGGAATATGGCATAATTGATAAAATACAAGGTATCACGGTCGACAACGCAACTGCAAATACCAAATTTATGTATGAACTGGGCAAACAGCTGCCGCCACACTTTGATTCAGACAATCAACATTTCCGGCTCACATTTTAAACCTTGGTGTACAAGATTTATTAAAGACCTTAGCATTACACTGTGAGTCTGACACTAACGCGCAAGATCAGCAGTACGAAGACTATGCAGACGAAACTGAGGATGAGGAAGATGAAGAATCTGCACCAAATATTGCTGACTCGCGTACATCTGTAACAAAGTTACGCAGTATTTCCAGTAAAATAAAAAGAAGTGAGATAGTGAAGAAGAAGTTTCAGTCTGCTTGTGAAGCAGCTGGCGTGCCATCAAATCTAAATGCCATTCTTGACTGTCCAACGAGATGGAATTCCACACATGATATGATTGGATTTGGTTTAAAAGTGAGAGCGGGCATTGACATATTGTGCAGTTCTGTCACCGAATTAAATGATTTTCAAATCACAGCTAATGAATGGCAGGTACTCGAAAAATTACATAAATTTCTAATAAACTTTAAACTTTTAAGTACAAAACTTGGTGGAGACAAATATGTTACATTACCGCTAGTCATTGTATCATTCAATCTCTTGCTAGATAAAATTGAATCCATGGTAAAACAGTTAGATGAGAAACCTAATCGACCTGAAGTGGATGAAAGGCTCATTCTAGCTTTCCAAGCAGCTCGAGACAAAATGCTTAAACATTACAAGAAGAGCAACTGGATTTATTGTACTTCTTTAATTTTAGACCCAAGGCATAAGGCTCAGACTTTTGACCTGACAATGTGGGGGAAGCAACTTAAAACAGAAAGTCTGCGCAAGTTCAATGAACTTTATGAAGAATATAAAAGTCTACACTCACTGAACAAATCTCTGGAATTACCAGAAAAAGAAAATAAAGTATGTGATGAAGATGAAGACGTAATAGACTTTGATAAACTCTATGAATGTCCCTCGACGTCATCTGGATCTTGTCTTCAAGGCTTAGTGATAGACGAGTTGGAGGAGTACCTGAGAAAACCAAGAACTGCCAGCTCGGAAGACATTTTAGATTGGTGGAGGACGCATGAGACAGAGTATCCGATTTTATCGAAAATGGCCCGTGATTTTCTCTCAATACCTGCAACTTCAGTACCTGCTGAGAGGTTATTTTCTAAAGCATCATTAGTAATTAGAAAACATAGAAATAGGTTAAGTGATGAGTCAGCCAGATGGTTACTTTGTATTAATTCTTGGTCAAAAAAATTGATATAAAGTATCATAACCTAATGATAAAGCTGTTGATTTGTGTTGTATTTTATTTTTTATTCAAATAAATGATAAATCGTAAAACTCTTTTATTAAATTTCTTATAAGTTGAGGGTTCAATCTCTTTCTAGACAGATAAGTATTGTTCTTTAAAATACAGTCAAGTTATTGTAATTAATTTGTTTTTTTACATGTTTTAGCAAATGTAAGCTTATAAATCATAAATGTTTATTAAGAAACAGTTACTTCCATGGAAAACGACATATAGGTCAGTTGATTTTTCGAATTTCTTATCAAATCTTCAGTTATTTATTAATCTGCTTGATCTTTACTATGGCTATGTTAATTCAAGCTCACAATGTTCCAATTCTAAAACGTTTTTCTAAGATTTAAAGTAAACTTTAATAAATAGTAATAGACTAATAGGTAATTGCAAGACTTGCAAGACTCTTGCTGCAAGACCAAGACCAAGACCAAGACTGGGAGCGCAAGACCAAGACCAAGACCAAGACCAGGTGTATTGGCGCAAGACCAAGACCAAGACTGGCTAAGTCTCGTCTTGTTCTTGCATTTGGGCAACACTAGCTTAGAGTAGGTACACCTCCACCTTCGCTGTGTTCTCGTGGGGGTGATGAACTCTAGTTAAAATTCTTATACCGAAATTAACAGTGAAGCCCAACATCGTGTAGAAACAGGCATGTGCTTGAGCTAAAAAACGAATACATGCGACATCCACCAACCATGGGGTGGTGGCTGGAAAGACCTCACGGCGTCCTTACCTTCCGCATGACGCAGGTACTCACCGGACATGGTTCGTTCGGGAGTTTCCTGCACGGGATTCATGCGGAGGTGACGCCCGGGTGTCGCCACTGTGCGGAACGCCCGGAGGACACGGTGGAGCACACAGTCGAGGTGTGCCCTGCTTGGGCGGAGCATCGCCGTGCCCTCGTGGGGGCGATCGGCGGTGGAGGCCTCTCGCGCCGGGCCTTGGTTGAGGCCATGGTCCGGAGCGAGGAGGAGTGGCAGGCGGTCGCCGACTTCTGCGAAGCAGTAATGCTCGCAAAGGAGGAGGCCGAACGCATCAGGCAACGGCGCTATCGCCGCCGCCGTCGCCGGGATTCTGATCCCGATTTCCGGCCACCGTAGGCGCGGGCTTGCGGACAGTGAGCAATGGGCAGCTCGCTGTCCGGCCGTCCGGTAACTGTCCGGACCAAGCCCAAGTCGTCGACGGCGCGCACTGTTCCCGCGCGCCTCAAGGAGTTGTCAGCAACAGCAGGGACCCAGCCGGGTCGAAGCCTACTGGGGCCAGGGTTATCCGAAAGGGCGCTCGAGCCTCGGTATGAAGGCTAGAAGGAACGGGGTGGGTCTTTTAGTCAGTAAGAGTCTGACACTATCTCCCGCTCCGCCCAAGGGCGGGGGATGTCAATGCATGATTTTTTCCCACCATAAAAAAAAAATAAAAAAAAAAAACCATGGGGTGGAGTTCGAATAAATCGTCCCACTCAGGATGAAGCGGTAGGGAGTGTCATGCTTTTAACTGACTAAAACCCACCCATGTTACATCAGTTGTCCTTTGGTTTTGAGGAATCCTGTAGCAGAACCTGTACTAGGTCTGCATGGTGGATTTCCCTCTCCTAGAGAGAAACCCTAAGACCCAGCAGAACAAATAAATCATTCTCAACATTATACCTAAGGCTGATTAAAATTTTGTAGCATGTTTACAAAAATCGACAACAACTGGAAAGTCTATGCTACAGACAAAGATATGACATAACTGCGCATCAATCATTTATTGATTCCTTATCAAAACGCACTGTTTTTCTTAGTGACTAATTAGTCGGTCGAGACATTAATAGCACAATTAATTGGCCCTCAAGGTCTACTTTATATTTATCCACGAGATATATTTATTCCTAAGTAGGAGATATGAGAAGAGGCAGGGTTTATCTTCAGACATTTAGTTCCGGCTAACGCTAACATATTTATAATGAAATGAGTCATTAACGTTATATGCATTTATTCGTATATTAGCATGAGAAAACTCCAACAACTAGCATCTGACGTTTATGCTTCTTAGCATTTTGCGTTTTGAAGGTTTTGAAGGAAGGTATTGCGAATTCATCGAAATCAATTCCAGATTTTACCTAAAAAAACAAAAACTCTTAACCCACAACAACATACAACAACAGCAACAGCGTCTTAAAAAATTACATCAAAGACTCCCTCCGCATCGCTGTCGACCAGTAGCCCGATTCACGTAATGAAAACCGTAACGATATCGTAGCGATTTAGTCGTTAAGACTATTTCCGTATTCACATCCATCAATCGAGTTTGAACGACACCGATTTTAAAGTCGTTTGAAATTTGTCGATTAAAAAAAAATCTGTATTAAATTATCCTGGTAGAATACTTATTAATGTAACTGGAAATAAGTCGATAGATCGTGAATACCGCTTTTGGATAGGACTTCGATCGAACGACTATAAAACTTCAACGATATTTGGCTTGTTTGATTTTACGTGAATCAGGCTACTGAAGTGTGCCCAAACTGACCAGACTGGCAGCATTGCTACTCAGCCCTTTAAAAGTTCCCTAACTTATAAAAGGCTGGCTTTTACTAATGGAAACTAAATGAGTAATAGTAACCCTGGCCCACTGCTCCTTAAAATGTGTTTGTTAGCCTTGGAAATCTAAGGAGTAAAACCCCTTGGAAAACAAAGTACCTAAATTACCTATATATTTAGTAATTATTAAGGGGCCGGCGACGGATGAATTTCCATACAAACGTAATACCACGCTCATTTGCAGTTGGAGCATATTTCCAACATATTACTTTACAACATAGAACCTAGATAAATATTGTCTATAACCGAATATCATCATAATATGTTGGAAATATGCTCCAACTGCAAATGAGCGTGGTATTACGTTTGTATGGAAATTCATCCGTCGCCGGCCCCTTAAGTAAACTTATTGCTTATTTCTATAATCATTAGGTAAGATAACGAGGAAAATCATGAATTAAATTCTGTTGTTTGCTTCTTGTGCTGTGTAGAGTAGCTCTAGAGTACTAGACCCTGCGGCCTTATAGCATTATTTATTCTGTGCTTATAGTTATTATTTGTTTTAACAGTGCATCATCGTTACGGCTTTGTTTGAAATAAAATAAGAAACTTGAATGAGCTCTGAAACTATAGCAACATCTTTTTTTTATTATTATGGATAGGCTCGCGTTTGACCACTATCTTACCTGATGGAAAGCAATGACGATCTATGTGCTCTAAACTAACTCTTCAACAGGACTGTAGCATTTATATATACCCTCAGACACAGACAGTGGGAACCCTCGCCAGGTGCAACTAAAGGAACACATGTGGGTTTTGGTCAGTGAACATCTCGACAGTCGCTCCACCTAGAGCGGGAGGCGTCATTTGATAATTCCCTACGTAAAAAAAGGTATAAAGGTAGAACGTGGTAGAACTGCATTGCGCACACGCTCCATTATTTTTTTATGGAAACTAGACTTGTAGAGCCACATTAGATCCACGCCACGCGACGTCGTTCTACGTACAAATCAGGCGTGGTCTACGTGTGCGTCGGTCTAATGTAGTTCTAGCCTAATGGACAGTCTACTATGCCCATAGGAATAGGAGGAAAAAAATGTCACATACCTGTCCTTCAAGTGAGCAGGCGTCACATACAATGGTCCACCATCTTTCAGGAACTAAGTACGGAAACTAAATCCCTATACGAAATACTATATGAATCTAGCGGCATCCGGCCCCATAACACCGCATAGAATTCCGCTTCCAATTGGATCAAAATGTATCATCATCATCATCATATCAGCCGATACACGTCCACCCCGAGCGCTATGCTCGGGGTTTCCTTTCCATTGCTCTTTTGGTGACTTTAAGCCTCCTGATGAGGCCCATTGTGAGCGACCACGTTTCGGAGCCATATGTCATCACTGGCAACACGCACTGGTTAAAGACTTTCGTCTTGAGACACTGTGGTATGTTGGACGAGAAGATACCGCGTAGCTTCCCGAACGCTGCCCAACCGAGTTGGATTCGACGGTTGACCTCTTTCTCGAAGTTAGACCTACCCAACTGGACTGTCTGTCCGAGGTAGACGTAATCGTCCACAACTTCGAGTGTAGAGTCTCCGACCTTGATAGGAGTGAGCGCTACATGGTTGTTAATCATGATTTTGGTTTTATCCATGTTCATTTTAGACCCAATCCTAGAGAAGCTCTACTCAGGTTATTGAGCATTGTGCTGAGCTCCTCCACAGTCTCCGCCATGACTACTATGTCGTCGGCAAACCGAAGGTGAGTGATGTACTCGCCATTGACATTATTGCCTAGTCCACTCCAGTCCAGAACCTTGAAGACATCCTCCATTGCGGCCGTGAACAGTTTCGGAGAGATGACGTCTCCCTGCCTCACACCTCGCTGCAGGAGGATAGGTTTCGAGGTCTGGTCCTGGAGTCGGAATGACATGGTGGCGTTTTCGTACGAACACCTCAGCACTTCTATGTACCGATAGTCAATTTGGCACCTTTGGAGAGATTGCAGCACAACCCAAGTCTCGATCGAATCAAAAGCTTTCTCGCAGTCCACAAACGCTAGGCAGAGAGGCAGGTTATACTCCTCGGTCTTCTGTATGACCTGCCGTAGCGTATGTATGTGGTCTACGGTGCTGAAACCTTTTCGGAATCCGGCTTGTTCGGGAGGCTGGAAGTCGTCAAACCTGCGCGCAAGACGGTTCGTGATGATCCTGGAAAACAGCTTGTAGACATGGCTCAGAAGTGAGATGGGCCTGTAATTCTTCAGCAGGGTTTTATCACCCTTCTTAAAGAAGACTACCACCACACTTCTGCTCCATGCCTGTGGCGTTTTTCCCTCGAGTATGACGGAATCGAACAACTTCTGAAGGGCCTTTAGGACCGGTTTTCCACCCGCCTTTAGGAGCTCAGCCATAATTCCGTCCTCACCCGACGCCTTGTTGTTCTTCAACTGCTTTAGAGCCATCCTAATCTCGTACAGGCTGACGTCCGGGATATCTTCAGTGTAGTGTCGAGTCAATCTAGCTTTTGGGTCGTTTGCCAGATTTGTAGCGGGTTTGGAGATCGACGTGTATAACTGTCCATAAAATGCCTCGATCTCTCCCAGAAGCTCCGATTTGGCGGATATGACTCTGCCATCTTCGGTCTTCAGTTTCGTGAGTTGGCTCTGCCCAATAGACAGATCCCGTGCAAAAACTTTGAAGCCCTTATTCCGCTCAACCGCGTCCTTAATCCTCTCGGTATTAAATCGGCGAAGGTCGCGTTTCAGAGACTTCGAGATCTGTTTATTGAGCTGCCGGTACGTGCACGCATTATCTGAAGACTGCGAAGTCATTTCACGCCTCTTCTTCATGAGCTCGAGAGTTTGATCCGTGAGCCTCTTGGTCTTACTTGTACGGGTTTTAAAAAACTGAGACCCGACTGTATAGACAGCTTCCACGAACCCATCATTATAAATATTTGTCCACGGAGCTTCCTAGGCACTCGAAACGGTTTTGAAGTTCGAGCTGAAAGCTCTTGGAGTTTTGGACCTGGATCTGTGCAGGACGGAGCGTAGACTTCATCAGTCGAGATCTTTCAAGCTTGACATTGATATTCAATGTGCCTCTTACCATACGGTGATCACTCCCGGTTTTCACCGCATTGATCACAGAGACATCATTGAATATTTGCTTCTTCGTCGACATGATGAAGTCAATCTCATTTTTAGTTATACCATCAGGGCTTTGCCAGGTCCACTTCCTGTGCTTACGCTTTCTGAAGAAGGAGTTCATCATGTAGAGGCCCTCCTTCTCCATAAAACTAGCCAGTAGGTGTCCCCGGCGGTTCCGATGTCCAAATCCAAATTGCCCCACTCGCAGCTCATCACCGCCTCGTTTGCCCAGTTTCGAATTAAAGTCCCCCATGACAACGGTGAAGTGTGTCTTAGAACCATGCATGGCTCTGGATATATCCTCATACATGGACTCTACTTCGTCATCGGGGTCGGGGCGTAAACCTGTATGACCTTCAGCGAATATCTTGATGATATTCTGAGTATCAGGTACGCCACCCTGGTCGACACACTCTCGATTCTCACCACATTGTCCACGAGGGACCTGTGGACGATAAACCCGACACCACCCTGGGACTGCTGATCGCCCTCCCGGAAGTAAAGCAGGTTACCGGATTTGAGAATTATCGTGTCCTCCCCCTGCCTTCGGACTTCGGATAATCCCACAATACTCCATCGTAACCCGCTCAACTCTTTCTCCAGTTCGATGATCTTCTCGTCGGACCGGAGAAAAATGTATACTATATAATCAAATAATTTTTAATTATGGAAGAGAAAACTCATATCTGCAATAACCCTTCTTGCAGTCGGGTAAAAAACGCAAAATTTCGTTTATGAAATTCTGAAAAAGGATCGACATAGTTCTGACTAAATTATCTCTTCTTGATTCGTACACTACTTATTTTGTATTCGTACTTAGAATACCGCCTACAGTTGATAAAGATAACTACACTATCTTATTTTAACTATGATTTTATCTTCTACTTACAGGTGATATCACTATCTAATCTATCAAATGTGTTAACACTGCCACCTGGGGGCGCCGGCCGACGTCTGCACAAGGAGAAGGACATTTACTAGTGATTGAGTACTGTCATTCAATCCACATCTTTCTTTGAAAAAAAAAAGGTGCCGGAAGAGGAATATTTCGTCTTTCCAAGTATTCCTCTTTCGGCACCAATTTTTTCGGCACCAATGGTTTCAGCACCAATGCTATTCCACTTTCAGCACCAATAGGTACCTATGTTAGCGTAGTGCCAAATGTGGATCTAACATACCTACTGGTGCTGAAACAGGAATAGCTTTGGTGCTGAAACCATTGGTGCCGAAAGAGGAATACTTCAATCTTTCAGCTGCTCGCTTGACGAATGGATTACCTAACCTATAGAAGTGATAGGCGCTCAAACGCTGCGAACGTTTAAAAAAGTGGTGACATTTTACTTTAATTTTTCATCACCTTTCTTAAATTATATTGGTAATAATTTATTATTTGAAAATATGATTAAGTGTGTTCTATTCCTACCTGTGCTGATCTCTTTTCGTTCAGTCCATCCAAATATTGTCTGTATGAACTTAAACTGTGCAAAAAAAAAATACTGTGTAGGTATAACCTCTAGTTAAAGATATGTGAAATAATTTAAGACGATGTCGTGAAGTAAACAAATTACAATTAGCGATAAACAAGTTATTTTGTCAGACGAAACCAAAATAAACGTAGAACTATTAAAAATAAATGACGAGACCGACCGACACTATTTCATAATGTTACGTTTACCACTTCTAGTAAACATTGCTTTTTGTGTGGAATTATTATTTTTATTTCTGAAGATAACATAATAAAATACATCGCATCATTAATGATAGAAATAAAGGCGAGAACAAAAAAAATATTTTTTTATTCCAATATGTTACCTACAGGAAAAAAAGTATTGAATCAAATTTTTTATACCAAAAGGAGAATGCCCATTCTTGCAACCACTTAAAAAAGGTCGAATTCAAGTGACAATGTCATTTCGGCAACAGTCAATGTGAAAATACTTTTCAAAATGATACTTAGATGTTTATAACAAATTGCAAATAAGATGATAGGTAGGTACCTAAATGCGATCTTTTATAAAAAATTATCATTATCATCACTCACATAAGGTCTTGTTATGATTCGTAGTGGGTACTACGTGAGGTGTCTGCACACTTGACGTGTGTCCCCTCGTCATCATTTGAGGTATCATTACATCACATTAGGCAGGTCAGGGGCAATTTGAGTGTGAACTTAGGGCCCTCATCTTTACTGCTTCCTCGTTTACAGAGGACGATTTGTCATGTTTCAAAACAACTAACATTTAGATGATCAAGATTGTTCATGAGAAATTTTACTTGGGAAATTCTGAAGAACAATACAATTTGTTAGACCTTATAATTTATTGAGCAATTGTAAAGACTATGATATAGTAGGTAACAGAAGGTAATAACTAGAAAAACATAAAGAAAGACTGATGAGTGTCAACACTAATTCTGCCTGCAGTCTTGCAGAAGTAGGGAAAAAACCTTGTGTCAAAAGAAATAGAGAAACAGTGGAATGATACTCCTAAAGTTCAGATTTAAAAAGTTAACATAGGTAACTAATTAAATGGAGAAAATGTAACATATTTGACTTTTTAATAATAATTTGGGATAAGTTAGGAGCATAGTTAGGAGCCTATTGAATATTGTGTAAATATACCTAATATGTTTAGACATGATTAATTCATTAATTCTGTAATACTGTTAATAGTAGTTGTAAATAAATATTATGAAATAATTAGTGATACATGTTGTTACTGATTATTTTGTAATATTCATTTACAATGACATTACGTCACGACGTAAAGACAATAACGTTATTAAAAAACGTTCACAACAAAATCTTCTTTGTGTGTTTTAAGCTAAAACAAATGGAATGTCTACTTAACTGTCAACTTTAAAACGTACTTATATTAATCAAATACTTAGTACCTATGTTATAAAGTTGAATGATATTGGACGCCATGCCAACATTATCTGCAGAAAATATTGCGTACCTATCTAACGCGTTATAAATCTAGATTAACAGAATATTTTTTATCTGTTATGTCCCAATAAATATGACATGATAGCAGTTGTATTGTGAAGGTGAATTGATGCTAAATATAAATAGGAAAAATATTGTGTACACAGCTATTGCGGGTTTTTTTTTTGGCGGGTAAAAGTCATCGAAATGACATCCCCTGCCCTTGGGCGGTGCGGGAGATAGTGTCAGACTCTTACTGACTAAAAAACCCACCTCGTTCCTTCGTGCCTTTCATACCAGGCCTGAGCTACCTTTCGGAGGTAACCCTGGCCCCAGTAGATAGCTACTGCGGGTTGTGTCAGTGTCAGTGCAGTCGCTTCATGTAAAATACTGTTAACAAGTTGCCTGGACTTTTACCAATTAAAACCTGCTTGTCTTTCTTCTGTTTATTTAGAGATGAATACTAGATGGTAGAGATGTTTTTTTGCAATAGTTGGTAGAAAATTTGTCAAATCTAATCTATAAATTTTCTTCTACTCAGTGAGGTTCTCGGTAAGCTTCACTGAGGTAAAATTGACAGCTCCTTTTCTCTGAAATAACGCGCCATTCCAGTTCCCTTAATTACACATATTGTCCAGTTATGTAGACACTTGAGATCTTGAGATCCAAAACTACGCCAACTTTAAGTCGTCACAATATTCACTAAGAATAAATTTACAAATAATTAAATCAGCCACTGAACTTTACTCGAAAAAATCCGACAAAAACTCAATAAATTGGATAGTTTTAGTCATAGCAGCAAAAGTCGTTCATATTCACTATGTAATAAAATTAAACACATAATTCCGTCAAAATACAAGCTTGTACAAAGCACAACAAAGATTGCGATGTCTTGTTATGAAACAATTCAATTTTAATAAGACAAAAGGTAATTATGATAAAGTTACAATAAGACCATTAAAATTTGCATTTCATCAGTTTTTAAAATAAATTGTCATTTAAATCTTGGTAGAATAAAAGACAATGAAAACCCAAGTAATTATAATGAAACCCCAGAGTTACGTTATATCAGAATGCCAGCAATAGGCGCTCAGAAGGATTTTTGAATCATTTCAGGTATAAACATCTGCATATTTCCCATATTATTTATACAGCTGACCCTGTTCATTTAATTACTTATCTCAAGACTTTTATTTTTCACTCTGGAACCTTTTGAAAGCGTATGAAGGTTGAAGAACTTTTCATAGAACGTGGTACCAACCATCGATTATTCCTGTACGCGCTATGCTAGTGTACCCAACCAAGAACCCGTTTGGTGGGAAACTATTGTGACTCAAAGAAAATAAATAATATAGCTATGGTTTTACGAGGCTTAAGTGGATTCCAATGGTTACCTAGAACTGTGTAAAGACTATGGCCCTGCCTGAACAACAAAAACAGCTGAACCTGCTTATGTTATTATTACGATGTGTATATTCAGGCCTTGGGAAGCAACAAGTAGTCTGAAAAAAAAGACACGGACAGGAAAAATCCGTAATAATTTATCCATTTACCATTATAGGTAAGGCCGTAAAGGTGCGAAGACTTTTTGTTAATTTGCAAGGCAAATATAGGCTCGCGGCCAGATATTTGGTTATACAATTACAATCAAAACTCGTCTGACAAGGTTCCAACTTGGTATCTTGGAGAATCAAGATTTGCCGTCTGACTACTTTCATTTCGCATTTTTTAAGGAAATATTGTGATTATGAATGGTAGATATCTGTATTAAGTCCTGTTTTTGTGGCAGGTAGGTTATCAAATAACTCTTGCAGAGGTAGTGTCATACTGCTATTGACTAAAACCCATCCGTGTTTCTACAGCTGCCATTCTGTTTTAGGGTTGCGGTAACTCTTTTTAACAATCCTGCTGGCCATCAATATTTACTCTGTGTTTATATTATAATCAGTCTCAAACAGAAGAAAAGGCACAGATTGGTAAAGGATAATGTGTGGACGAATGGCCTGTAGGTAGTAGTCGAAGTTGCGCACCAACTACCTACAGGTCATTGGACTCGCTCAGCTGACATTTTCTTAAAGAAATTAATTTCGTACATGCGTAAATTAATACGAGTTTTTAAAAAAGGTACTTTATTTTTTAATTTTATCTTCACAAATCGATAGTGTTCCATGTACAGGATCGACCCTCCACGGGATTAAAACGATCAAAATTTAGCGGTGTATTTATTTAAGAAAGCTGCACTTCATAACTCATAAGTCCACCATAAATATACTAGTTTATACCGGCGGTTTCACCTGAATCAAAGTAGACAATAAATCTCATGTTTGTTCCCTTGAGATTTATTGTCTACTTTGATTGATTTTGATTTTTTTTTTGCTCATGGGAAAAAAGTATAATATTAGTGATTACACTAGCAGTCAACACAATGTGCGGACGAAATATAGACATTAGATTGCGTTTCCACTGAAGCGGAGCTGGGTGGAGCGGAGCGGAGAAGAACAGTGAAAAGTTTTTCCATTGAAGCGGAGTGGGGTCCGCTTCGTGCTCTCGAGTCGGCACCCTGCACTACAGACTACTCAATTCCGTTCTGACAAGCTTAGAGCCGCGTGTGCATTTGTTTTATTCGAAAATTCACTCAGCACCACACCGCTCCACTTACACTGTTTTCACTTATGCGGAAAAGAGCACTGCGATTGGCTAATTCACGTTCCGCTCCTCTCCATTCCGCCAGCTCCGTGTCAGTAGAAACACATCCTTAGGAGGTCCTCCTAAAGTGTTGCAGCTCTTTATCATTTATTCATGTTGCTAACTGCTAGCTGCTGTCACAGCCAATTGTCTGCTAAGTGCACTTGTTTATACAATTACAAGCAGACGGATCTTATGCAATCTTTTGTCGCATTTTCCTATTTATCTAATGTAATCAGATGAATATTCTTCCCAGGGAAAGAAGATAACAATTGCAAGGACCATTTGCCTTGTTAGGTACTGGCCAAGTTCTCGATATTCTGTATAACGCAGGTTAGATAACAACGACAGTTTTGTGAATGCACTAAGTTTCAATATCACGATCAACAAAAGTGGTATTCCAATAAACTGTGGCTTTTTTATTGCAGTGGTTATCAAAATAACTTCCACCACTCTGGATGGAGCGAGATGGAGTCTCAGACTTTTAATCACTAAAACCTACTCGCCTTGGCTGCGTTTTAATCTTTCTTTCTTTTTACACACTTTGAAGATATAAATAGACTACCTATCTATTCCCTATTTTAGTCTACTTGAATATTTTCATGTTATATTGTACAGTTTGTGATTGTCAAAACAATCTATTTTTTGTAGCTAGTCACAGAATCTAAGTGTAGTTATTTTCTTTTGTAAAATAATGTTATTTTAGTCCCTATAGTCTTTACAATGCGATGTTTCGTTTCTCGATTCCGGTTATTCCTATAAATATAGGTAAATAAATCTTGTCTGTTTATATTAGCTACAACGAGTGTCTATTAACCTTGTTGTCGACGCGTGTCATATCACGGAAAATGTACGATCGCATCGTGTCTTGCTCATTGGTACAAACATTGAGTTTTCCTAAACCTACCTATATTTTTATACAAAGGAGTATAAGGAAACCTCGAAAGGTTTAGGTACTGATTAAGAGTAGAAAAACCTAGGGATAGTGGTCTTAGATTGATTATTCGAAGAACCGATTTTGTAGGTCAAGTAAATTGATTTTTTAAATCTAATACTAACAATAGATCGATGCGGATCGATTTCAGGAAACTGAAATTGAGATTCAAATGTTTTTCCAGCGAAACTCGTTGTATAAATACGTTCAAGGCACCTATTTTCATGCATATAGGTATATGATCCTACAGGATCATCAGTAGATCGATCTTTAGAAAATCGATCTATTAAAACTCGATTTATTACTTAGATTCAAAAAGCGATCTTCCTTACAATGAATTGTCACCCCTGTTTAGAGCCTAATATCTACAGTAATCTGTAGACTTAGAGACTATCAGTAGAACATCTTTCATTAGTACTATTTTATTAGTTCAACTGGTACACCCATTAGTATTTTTGTTTGTAATGAAAAACTTAAAAGCTACTAGACAGATTTAAAAAATTCTGTCACCAGTAGAACGCTACTTACGCTGACACAGGCATATGATTTGTCCAATCACGCGGGCGAAGCCGCCGGCAGAAGTCAGTATTAAACAAAACAGATAGGTATAGTCTGTCTAAAAAGTCAAACGACTTGGATAATTAGGCAAGATGAAATCTGATGTTGTCAACACTGGTTCAATATCAAGGTTAATAAGGAGATCTAGATCACTGTTTACTAATCTAACCTTATAAATGTATCGAATATAAATATTTTTTAAATGATGACATGTGCATTCTCCCTATACTTACGTACGGAGCGCAAACCTGGTCTTTGACGCTTCAGCAGAGGTCCAGGCTCAAGGTTTGTCAGCGAGCCATGGAGTGCAGTATCCTGGGTGTTCGAATCGAATTTCCGACCGCGTAGGCTCAACTCACACCAAAAGAGCGTCGAAGCGCAGCGAAGCGGAGCGCAGTTTCAGTGTCATAAGAATTTTAACTTTATTTTCATTTCTATAATACTTATTATCGCATGAGAAACTCGTACGAGTCGCGCGGATGCCCGCGGCGCCGCGGGAATTCCAGCGAATTCTATAAACGGTAAACGGGTCGCTGCGATTCGCTGCCCTTCGCCGCTCTTTCGGTGTGAGTTGACCCTTAGGAACACGAAGCTGCGCGCCAAAACTAAGAAGTTACCCAAAAAGCTGCTGCTCTAAAGTGGGATAGGGCCGGACATGTTTGCCGCATGTCGGATGAGCTGTGGGCTAAAAGAGCCACTGATTGGGTCCCATTAAACGCAAGGCGACATCGCGGCAGACCAAAGCGAAGGTGGAGAGACGAGCTTGATAACTACCGGAGGGACGGGCCCACAATGGCCGAGGACAGACGTGTGTGGAAATGGAGAGGGAGGCCTTCGCCCAGCAGTGGGACATAAATGGGCTAACTACCTACATAAATGATTAAATATTATTCAAAATTCCGAAGTCGTTTGACTTTTTAGACAGACTATAAATACAAATTCGAGTTTTAAAAGAAATGTTGTCAAATGAGATAAGGACGGTTGTCAGGCCAGTAGGCGCGAGTAAATTTATAAATAGATAGGAATCAATTCTGAATTGATAGGAATAAATGTGCGATACGAATAAAGGATAATAAAGAGAAAATAAAATAAAGGCTTACAGTACTTAGGTACGAAGCGAGGGGCACACGTTACTAATTTCATCTTAATTTGGAAAAGGTATTATGACATTTTACTAATGGTTATATTTGTAAGTACATCTAATCTAAGTTGGTATGTACAATGCGTTCCAAATGAGAATAGGATCGCCCGCCATGTTGTAACGTCACGATTTACTGTCAAATCGAGGAAAGAAATTTTTAAACATTAATTAATTTACGAAAAAATTAATTTATTTATGAACTGTGAACGAAAAAAATTTAATTAGAGTTCTTCAATTTTGCCAAACTTCGATTTGATAGTAGGTACGACGAGACGTCAAAACATATGAATCGGTAATATTTTCATTTGGAACGCGTAGTATAAAATTCAATTGCTGTTCGCTAACCTCGCTAAAACTCAAGAGAACGGCCGGATGAATTTTAATATATATATATATTTTTTTACACCATCATAATTATGTATGCTCAATTTTAGCCATACTTCGTTCCATTGATCTTTGACAGTATATGATTTAAGAGACATAATTTAAGGAAGAAAAAGGATTGGAAAGAAGATAATTCATAATAATAAGGATCATAGGAAAAAAAAATTATGTATGCTGGTGTAGTGAAAGAGGTGAGAGGGAAAGAAAGAGAAGTTTTAAAAGAATAAAAAATAGTGAATTGTTTAAAGCAGGATGGGTTAGTGGCGAAGCCACGAGTTATAAGCTCGTAAGAAGAAAAGTAACTTTAAAAAACATATGTATGTCTAATCATCAAAACAAAATATACTCAGGTGCGTAAGTAGATATTAATTGAACCATTTACTTATTCATTTAAATTATAAATACTTACATGAAGAAAATAAAATGATATATTCGCCTGAATGAAACGTGACTAAAATACTAGTCGGTCGTTACGTTGATAGAATTTGGTAGAATGTCGTATAAGTAAGGTCAATAGACCCGTATACATGTCGATGTGCGATTTTAATTTGAATTTTAATATGACAGAATTTAAATAAACGTAATAGGCATATAGATTTTGTATGCCTTATTTGAACTTACAATCATGTAAATAAACAGTGCCTATTTAAAGAATGAAATAATTATCTACCTATTATTTTTCAAATTTTTTTAAGCTAGATTTACATTACTGTGTTGTGTTGTGTCGTGTCGTGTATCGTATCGTGGCGCCTTCTAACGTCGTTGATTGGCTACAAAATTTGTTATGATGTCACGTAGGCTTGAACAGATTCGTTTGTGTATCCTACGTCACGACACACCCGGTCCCTACGCCACGACACGACACACCCCGACACAGTAGTCTCCATAAAAATAAAATGCCCGTTTTGACATTTGATTAAAACTTTAAAATGTAATTTGGAACAAAACTGAAACAACTGATTTTTTTTTTTTTGGTTTCTTAGGTACCATAAAATGATAATTTATTTAGGGGTCCGGTGTAATCGATATCCGTGGGTGTAGTAGTAGCTATTTTAGTAATAGCTACACTAAACCGGAAAAGCCGCTAGGGAGTCAAAATAGGAGTCAAATATTTATTATTAATAAATAAAAAAAATACAAATGTCAAAACGGGCCTTTTTTTGCAAACTTAAACCCTAATTTAATGTTAACATGTAAACTTTTTTAAAACCGTTTGTCACACAGAAATAAATTGTCACAATCATTTTTAATGTTCATACAAACAATAATTACATAATTATCCGCTGCATGTACTTAATAGACGTAACAGAAAATAATGCATGTTGCCATTGTACTGCATGTGCATAATTGCAGGCGCCCCAAGTTCAAGGAGTTAGCGCATGCACCCGTTGCCCTTCTCGTGCTAATGTGTTCAAGGAAATACATTTGAAGTCGCGAATACATATAATATAAATTATAACAACATGCTGTATATTTTTTGTACGAGTAATTTTGCACAAAATGGATTTAAATACCCCATCGGTTTAAGTAGTTAACTAAAGGTCAATCTTGATGTCTTTTTGTTTAAAATAAATCATAAGTATAAAAGACACACAAAGATTATTTAAATTTAGTTAATTAAGTAGATCTTTTTAGGTAAATACCTACTAAATACCTAATATTGTAAACTTTTAAGTGAAGATATATTTTTTAGGCAATTCTTTCGATAAAAGATATATTAAGATTGTTTACATTTAGTTAACTACCTACCTAAGCAGATAGAGTACAGTTGTCTTGGTTATTGTTGGACAGGGGCGTAGCTTTTTTTTTTTTTTTTTTTTTTTTTTTTTTTTTTATTATTGATAGGCTCGCGTTTGACCTCTATCTCACCTGATGGTAAGTGATGATGTGGCCGACGATGGAGCACGCTTGCCTAGAAGTAACCTATTCACTCTCGACTTAAAGACCCCTAGGTTGTAGCTATCAGGAAACACAGACTCCGGCAGGGAATTCCACTCTTTAGCTGTACGCATAATGAATGTGTTTCCAAAACGCTTTGTACGAATGGGTGGGATATCCACCATGTACCGATGGCGCAACGCCGTACGTCTAGTGGTCCGATGATGGAACGGACTTGGCGGAATTAAATTGTGCAATTCCAACGCACACTCACCGAAGTGTAATCGATAGAAAACCGCCAGGCCAGCAACTCGGCGTCGATGCTCAAGGCTTTGGAGCTTTGACTCAACAAGCGCATCATCACCGATGATCCTCTTGGCTCGCCTCTCAATCGACTCCAGAGCATCAAGCTGATACTTGGCAGACCCATCCCAAAGATGAGAGCAGTACTCCATACACGATCGAACTTGCGCTTGGTATAGGTTGAGCAGCTGTTCCGGAGTGAAGTACCGCCTCACCTTAGCCAAGATCCCCAGTTTTTTGGCAGCCTGTTGTGCTTTTGCCTCAATGTAAGAGCCGAAATTGAGGGTAGATGATAACGTTACCCCAAGAAGCTCAAGGCCGTCGGTTATCGGCACGGTCACACCCCGGAATATAGGAGCCGGGTAAAATTGGCTTCGTTTGGCGGAAAAAAGACACGCCTGGGTCTTAGCAGCATTGAACTTGACCAGGTTGGCATCGCCCCAATCGGATACCGCCTCCAAGGACAAGTTCAAGCGCTCAACCATAGCTTCCCTCAAAGACTGGATCTGTGACCCACTAGTACGTGCATCGGACACGTAACTCTCAGCAACAGTGCTATCGTCTGCATACCCAAAGGTACCGGGTTTAAGTAGGTCGTTTATGTGTAGCAAGAACAGTGTTGCAGAGAGCACCGACCCCTGAGGGACCCCGGCATTAATATCCATTTGCCTGGACGAGCAGCCATCAATAACTACTCGGATGGATCGCCCCCTCAAGAAGTCTGCTATCCAGTTACACAGACCAGTGGGCAAACCGAAGGAAGGAAGCTTAGCAATAAGGCTATCATGCCAGACCCTGTCGAAAGCCTTCGAGATATCAAGGGAGACTGCAAGTGCTTCCCCATGCTTCTCGATGGCCTCGCTCCAGATGTGAATGGCATACGCTAGAAGATCCCCAGTTGACCGATTTCGGCGAAAACCGTATTGACGATCACTGAGGATGTCATTAGCTTCTAGGTATGCCAGGAGCTTATTATTGACCACTCGTTCCATACACTTACAGAGAATGGACGTCACCGAGATAGGTCTGTAATTAGCAGGGTCAGCCCTACTGCCCTTTTTGGGCACGGGTTGCACATTAGCTTGCTTCCAAGCCAACGGCACTTTTCCCGCCTCAAACGAAAGACGAAATAGGCGTGTCAAGATCGGAGACAGTTCAGGCGCACAAGTTTTTAAAACAATTGCCGGTATCCCATCGGGACCGCTGGCTTTGTTCACGTCAAGGTTACGTAGCACCCTACGGACGTCCTTCTGATAGATGCGAATGTCTGCCATACTCGTCTCGCATCGCTCAGGAAAGGCAGGGGGCTGCGCGTTACCAGAATCAAGACGTGAAGATTCCGCAAAGAGAGAGGCAAATAGATTAGCCTTCTCTTCAGCGGTATGGGCCAGCGACCCATCGGGTTTCAGCAGTGGTGGTAGTGAGGGACGACAGAAGTTCGATTCAACAGATTTAGCCAGGGACCAAAACGCTTTACTCCCTGCTGGGTACGAAGCAAGTTTGTTCCCAATACGGCTAATGTGGTCAAACCGAGACCTCCGCATCACCTTCTTGCAGGATTTGGCAGCCCTATTATAGGCTCTCTTCTTTTGACTCATGTCACTCGCCTTACGCATACGGGCGTCGACCCATGCTCGGTATGCCGCATGTTTTAGCGCTTCAGCGCGATTACATTCGGCGCCAAACCAAGGTCGAGCTTTGTCAGACATTGTTACATCTGAGAATGGAATGTAATATTCCATCCCCTGACGCAACACAGCCGTCACTGCGTCGGCGCACAACGAAGGATCAGCAGAAGAGAAGCAAGTAGGCTGCCAAGGATAGCATGCGAAGAAAGATCGCATACCATCCCAATCTGCTGACTTGTATCGCCAAACCCGCCGGGTGCCTCTTGGGCTGGGATCGGGCGGGGAATAGACAGATACAGATTTCACAAGACAATGATCGGAACTACCTATTGGTGAAGATACCGACACTGAGTATCGGTCCGGATCAGTAGTCAGCAGAAGATCCAAGCAATTGGCCATGTGTGAGTCAACATCCGGCACCCTTGTAGCCCCCTGGACCAGCTGGGTAAGATTTAACGCTAGCGCTAGCTTCCGCGTCTCTCGCCCAGCATGGTCTGTGTACTGGTATGGGAAGAGCCACTCTTGATGGTGGGCATTGAAATCCCCCAGTATCACCAATTGGGCAGAAGGATACCGCTGCAGAGCCACATCCGCCGCCTCACTAAGGTGCTGTGTGAGCCTGGTTGTCTCCTGATCACCGCTGTGTGAGCGGTAGACACAAGCATAGACAATTTGATCCATGCCAGTGTCCACCAAAGCCCAAAGCGTGGAGTACCTGGAGTCCTCAAGATTGCGGAGACGCCGATAGCAGATGTCGTCTCGGGCGTACATACATACACCCGCACGTGGTTTAAAATGGTGCTCCAGGGTAAACCCTGGGTAAGATAAGTACGACACGTCCGACGGACTACTGATCTGCGTCTCCGAAAGAAAAAAAAGAGCAGGTTTCTCAGTCTCCAGATGGTGGTGGACCGCGACGAGATTGGAGTGCAGTCCTCGGATATTGCTGAGGTGCACTTTAAGAGAGAGGGAGTGCTGCCGCTGTTTAACTGTTCTCTTTTTAATCCTTTTCATTTTGATAAATAAGAGTGAAGGAAGGAGAGGAGAAGGAAGTGAAATGGGATTTCACGCTGCTATCCTTCAGGCAAGCACTGATAGGATGGCATCATTGAGGTACTAGTCTGGAGACTGCGGGGACGCCCGAGCCCCCCCGGGAGTGTCCATCGGGCCCTCTCTTCTGGTCGCCAACCAGCACGATGGCGCATCCCGGGATTTTTCGACAGTTGGCGGGGCAGCCTTTCATGTGTGGCTAGCACATTACTTGGGCCCCCAACTACCTGCGGTCGGCCAGCGGCGCACCGTGCCTCGGATCCCGCTACCCTCCACGACTAGTCTCCCGATACCTCCATACCAATGTAGGCCCGGTCGGTCTGCCTGCAATGGAACCACCACTTCGACCCAACTCCTCTAAATTGGCTTCACTGAGCATCGTACCGGAACACGGCTAGGCCGCTTGGCGGTACGTCTTTGCCCAGTGGGTGGTCGCAAGCCATCGGCCGAAGCCTACCACCAGTAAGTGTCACCCGATTAGCACCACCCAGGGACCACGTGTAGGGACTTACGATGGGTATACTCCTACGGACGAGGGTGACTCAGTCCCCAAAAAAAAAAGTCCCCAAAAAAAAGCTACCGCATTAGTAGCCACATCAATGATACTTAGGTACTTACCGTTACTACAAGGCAGGGGCCCCAAGCGACGCGACGACGTCCTCAAAATCGAGGGCCCGGCGACTAGTTAATATAGCGCGATCCGATTTATCGCTCGTTTTGTTCGTTCTAGCATTCTACTTCTACGCATAAGATCAATAAAAAAGTAAAACTATGCTAGTTCAGAATAGGCAGTACCTATGTTGGTGAGCATTCTATGTCTGGGTATCTCCATAATCTATCGCGACTCCATGTCGCTATCTCAGGGCAACATTCTGTACTATTTTGTAAAAACAAAACAAACTCATTTTATTTGATAACGGGCCCCTATCTACGCCACTGGTAAGTTATACATATAGGTAGTAGGTATAGTGTACAGCCTGGTAGCAGAATTGAGTATTATGAGTTAAGAACGTATCATTCACTACATCCATACTTAAATGCCAAATTTTGACAGGTTTTCAAGCTATAAATTATTAAGAAATACTTGAAACCTGTAAGTAAAAAATGTAGATAATAAGTTTACAAATAATAATCACTTATAAAATATTTAAGTACCTATTCAAGAAATACATGGCTATTTGTACACAAAAAATACCTTTATCTAATTAAAGAACGTTTTATTTAAAGATACTCAATTAGTTATTATAAATTATTAAATAGTTATTTTTGGTTGCGCATAAAATTATCATGTAGGTACGTGAAGTTTGGAAGTGCTTATTTTCTTTTTTAGAATGCAAAATTTGTGTGCGCGAAATAACTTCAGTTTTTGACTGTACCTGTACCGGGTTAAGTGCCAGAACGCCTCAAAACTAAGATATAAATTGCACTGTGTGCTTAAAACAGTTATATATGGGTAAAAGAGAACATCTTTTATATAAACTAAGATAGTGCTTTTTAAAATTTGTTTTGGAACCATACTATAGTTTGTAAGTTTAGTAATAAGAAACCTCAATATCTATTTGGACTAGTCTGTAAGGATATTATTGGGAATAAAAGTAAATAAATAAATAAGGGTACCTACTTGATAATTTATTTATTTGATATTCTATCTTTGTAGCGGTGTAATAGTAGGGGAGGGACGAATGCTTTGCCAAAGCGCCATGAGGACATATTGCATTGTGAAGATTAGGTTCTATTTAAAAAATGTGAAAATAATCGTAACCACGAAAGACTAGGGTAGGGCGCGATCGCTTTTTTTTTTTTTTGAAGGTAATAAAATCCTATGAGGATTACGAAAAACCTATAATCAGATTATAGGTTTTTCGTAATCATAGGATTTTATGACGGTTTTTATTAGGCGATGTAGCTAAAATCATCGATAAGAGTAAAATTTTCAACTTTTCAATGTAACTAACAAAATTATCCTAGCAAACAGTGGTAAAACAATTACATTTTGTAACAAAATATTAACAGGAACCTTACAATCTAACTTTATAAGTCGCCCATTTGCTTATACCACGCTCAAATTGTCAGATTATTGAAATATACACTTTTCTGCATGTATTTGTCGTAATTTGACGCGCTCAAGTTTGTCCGAGGACAATTTTTTTTTTTACTAATCTGACGGGTTGCCCTCGGCGAACCTTACAATATTATGGGTACATATGTGGGGGGGGGGGGGTAGGTGGCGGGACGACTTTTATGTCTTCCTTGGGAATTGGAAATAAGTGGCTCAAAACTGGGAACATTGGAAGGAATAGAGGGAGGCCTTTGCCCAGCATTGGGACAGTTGGTATGGGCTACATATAATAACAATAATAATGTGATAGGGGATACGTTACAAGGTTCAAGGTTTCTCCCCCTATGATTTTCTGACGCGCTCGAGTATCCCGCAAAATCCCCATCTCGCCGCCCCTACTATCACTTGACAACTAGTTTGTCTGAATATTATTAACTGGATGGCTTTTTTATTTTGGTTGAAAATTATCAATCTCACTCTGGTTGGAGCGGGGCAATCAGAGGGGATCATCAGACTTTTACTGATTAAAACCGACCTGTGTTCTTTCAGTTGCCTTTCGCGTTCTTGGGCCGCGGTAACTCATTCCAACACTACCGCAATCAGCTAGTTAGCTGGTGGGACTTACGCCCCATTCAGAAAATTCAAGAGGAGACTAATAAAATGACTACTCTAATAGGGCCTTCATACACAATTTAATATGTAATAATCTAGCAACATTTAATATTCATGTTACTTTATAATCAGCTTCTTGTCGTTCTAACACAGTCACTTTATGACTTTTCATTTTTGTTATCATCATGATGGAGTATTGTTAGTACAAATAATGTACTATGTTTGTAGACACTCACGCATTTTTTTTTATCTAAGTAAGTTTTATACCTATCTACATAACACACCCATTTCTTTATTTTATTTTGCTGTGAAGCAGGTATAGGTAGGTATGTAAATTATTCTTATTAGTTTACACCGTTTGTATTCCGTCCGGTCGTCCGTCGTTTGACCTCTTCACTAGTGTTATCCGTAAGCATCTAATCATTTATTAGTAAATCTATGTAGGTAATGTGCTTATGTATAAACGCTTAAATGACCTTCAGGTTTTTTTTACAATTCATATTATTCTGAAACTTGTGTGTTTTCAAATCGCCTTACCTTAGACAACGTCTAGTAGTAAATATAATCCGTTTTATACTTAAGAATCTCTTATAAAAAAAAAACGCTTTTTGACACCACATTACAACCACAATTGTAGGTCAAGTTAACACTTCCAGGTACGAGTAGGCACTTACCGAGTATTTGCAGAAAGCTGTCCTCAAGCCTCATCGTGGACGAGAGAAGGTAGTCGGTCCCCTCCAGCTCACTCGGTGCCAACACGTCGCTCCTCATTTTCACCTTATCAACACTGCACAGAGTTCAAATTACAACAAACCGAGTTCCTAAAAAGGAGCCATAATTTGTTTATATCTATGAATTATTTCCTTGATGGAACACTGCACTGTATCTTCGTTCACACGCGTTCAGTTGTTGCGTAACAAATGCTTGGTTTTATGTTGTTTTTTTTGGTTGTAGCACAATAGAATCACTATATGATGTAGATTTACTTGAGGCACTTTTTGGTTGAGATACTGATAATTGCAGTCAGTTCCGTTTGACGTGCCTTGTAATTGTGCGGTGAGTAGTCCGGTAAACAAGACTCGGGCCGGTTTACTGGTAGTTCACGTGTATATTATGTTGTGATAACGCAGATAGTGCCAAGGCGGCGATCGCGCTGGATGTGCCGATGTGCGGAGTGGTCGCGCGCGCGCCCGCGACTCGCGCGCCACGCGCCTCCATCAGCTGATCTACTACTCCACTATAAATAATACTGGATTGTATGCAATACGCTCTCCTGTGTAGCCATCAACGTTTATAATCTTTAGGTACGATTTTACGACCCTCTATCACTATGTTAACGTTTATTAGATTAAGAACGCTGCGCCATTGAGTGATGGCAGATTATAGGCAAGTTTAGATAATCTCTGATCCGGTAATCCTACTGTAATTTTTGGTCGGCGCTTAAGATAATAATATTGAAAGGGAATTTGCTTACTGCTTACTGTGCTCTGTGTGTACCGTTAGAAAAATACCTACATAAAATTATGCGGGTTATTTTTTTCACAATAGCAGTAGGTAATTTGTATAATTTCATCTTTTAAGTAGGTACTACATAGGTCGTCGTATTTATGTCCATAGGCACAGAGCTATTTGTTTTCTTAAAGGGTGTAATAAAATGTTGAGAATTTAAATTCATTATGAAATTAAAATTCAGACGAAAAATCGCTTTTCATTCTGGAATAGTGAATTAATATAACAAAAAATACAAACGATTTCCAATAAAACACACAAAACTGCAAAAAACTTTAATCTCGGAAGTTGGTATAATGACTAGGATAAGTTGGTACATTGTTTTATTACGGTGTTCCAGTACGTACCTTCCGGCTTCATCATCAGATCAGTTCGATCGACTATTTATTTATGAAATTCTGTTGGCCATCTATAGTCTTTTTCATCAGTTCCACTGCATCCAATCATATTCTCTGAATGCAAATTCTTGAGCTTTTGATGAAAACAAACAGACAAAATCACTAGGTACTATATTTATATGCCGGTAATAATTGAATCCCTTAGTTTTTTTAAGGATCCCATCATCAGAATTGGATTTTGATAAAAATTAAACCATTCTCAAAGTAGACGAGAAATATAATAAAAAGAATTTTTCCAAATCAGTTTATAAATGGTTTAATAAATCGGTCGATTCCTGAGGTAGGTTCAACCGAATTCTCCTTTTTTGAAGACAATTAAATAAGACGGTTGCGATTGCCCCATGATTTCAAGCACAGTGATTATTTTGTTTGGTTGGTGCGAAAAAAAATTTTATTACTTGGCTTGGCAAAATTGCAAGCATTATCATCATTGGCGCAATTGCAAAAAATATGTTGCTTGGTGCAAGTGCAAAAATTATTTTGCCTGGTGAGTTTACTACTGCACCCGACTGTACTTCTGCGGAAATAAAAAAGTATGAAATGAAATATTTCTAGATAGATATCTTTCATAATCTATGTGCTGCTCACACGCGTATTTCAATCAAAAATATACTTTATGTGGCCTAAACAGTGGCCAGAATCACATAATAGGTATATGTACGAAAAACCGCGAAACTTGTGGATTTTGATTACTTATTGATAACGTTTTATTGCATTATGATTAAAAGGTTCTTAGATATTAAGCCTAGGTGTGTTTATTTATTACCCATATTATTACTAGTCACGTTGGCCCCTGTGTCGAGTATATTTTAAGGTCTAACAATTATACGGTGCAGTGGCGTAGTTAAATTACCAACGGCCGTAGGGCAAAAAGAAACCAGGGCCCCTTTTTTACGTGGGAAGTTATCAAATAAATTCTCCTGCTCTGAGTGGAGCGAGAGGGAGTGTCAAACTTTTGCTGACTAAAACGAGTTGCCATGATTAAATCTATATTGAAATCTGTATTATTTTTATATTGGAGGGAGAATTTTTAGTACAAAAAATTGGTTGCCTGTAAAGTCGGTATACGGGCGAAAGTTTTACGTGACAACGACTTTTTATGTCTGTCTCTCTCGCTCTTAGGCGGGCTAACCATGCCCGAGTGGAAGGGACGCGTGCCTCTCACTCGCTCTCATTGTGAGCGCATAACGTGAGCGGAGCGTAACGCAGTTTCTTGAAGTGTCACCCGGCAAACCAATTTATAAGATGTTGTCACGTCAAAAAAGGTTCGCTAATCAGGTTTGGGCTCCCCCTGAGCCTTTCGGTAGCTACTCCACTGACAGGGTGTCATTTTTAAGGGAAATATATCATCGAGTAAAAACTGAAACATTTGACATGAGGAACAAAAACGTACGCCCTTACTTACATAAATGTCTCTTTAAATAAACAACATCATTTCAGTTTACACTTTCATTTGAAATAAGCAGTACTTTTGTACTCTTCTATCTGTATTTGTTCATTTAATTTTTAAATGTTTGTGTTTACTTATATAGGGTGACTGGTAATTAGTGACCGATAATTATACACGTCATTGTACTCATGATTACAACAACTTTCCCAAAGAATTTTTTTTTTATACTTATTAATAACTTATATTATTTAACCGGAACATGTAGGTACCTACACTGATTACATACACCGATGGGTTTGCAAGCGGCGCGGGTGCTCTATTACTATTGTAGGTAAGGTACATGAGATAACGGCGTTACGCGGCTAACAGCTAAGAGGTTGAAGGCGCGCGCTCGATATGTGCGAACAGCTGTTTTGTTATTGTGGTAAAACTAATGAGTATAAAAAAAAGTTTCTTTGGGAAAGTTATTTGTAATCGTGAGTACAATCACGTGTATAGGTATCGGTCACTAATTACCAGTCACCCTATATAAATGAAATTAAGGGAAAAGACTAACAGTGGGAATTAACAGGTTAATCAAATAAAACTATCTCGGAATATACGTATATCTGATAGATAAACTGATATTTGGAATTAAATAGACATATAGATATTAATTAACTGATATTTTATTAAAGAATACAATATCTACTTGATAAAAATGTGCGTGTGTTACAAAACACTTTTATTTTGATAAGCTTATCACTACTAGGTTCTGACAGCGGTTTCAACCGCATGAAAGTTAAATAATATCCCAAAGATACTCCTAGGTACAGGTACCGGCACGAATCTTGAGCGCTAGGCGTCAGAGTGGGGATCGCTTTGCGCATTCCATACATTGGCGAGCCAATCGTCTTCGTTGTTACAGATACATGCAGCAAGCGTTGGGAACGAATCATGAGTGACGTCTATGACACGATGGCGCGGCGAGCTAATCATTGACACTCCCCGTCCCCGCGTCTCACTTCGTAGGTACCACTAAAGAGACCGAATATTTTACTTCTGCGCAACCTGAAGCCAGCGCTCACGATCCGCGCCGGTATCTATAATAAAGAATCCTGTCCTAATCCTGACAAAACTAATCCAAAATTTTGTTCCTGGACACGGGCTCCCATACGGCATATTTTCATTTAAATCCGTTCAGTGAAGTTACAGACTTTACCTTTGCCCCTCTTGGGGGAGCCTCCGTTGACTCTACCCAAACGTTTTTTGGGTCGGTCCTTTATAATCATAAGTTATAGTCACCCACCTTAGACTGACAATAAAGCTAGAACAACATTAGACCGATGCACACGTGTAACACGCCTGCCCCCTGCCCCCTAGCCAAGTTACTTACAACCGTTTCTCTTGCGTCGAACGCCTTGAGTTGGCCACGTCCCCGATTCTTTTTTTTGTTCTGACCACGTGACTGACCGTTGAGATGACGTCATTCCCGTTCATTTGAAGTTTTCTACTAGCGTTAACTATTGCAGATTATCAACTTGGCTAGGGGTACTGATTTGTACGTAAAACGACGTCGCGTCATCGCATGGCGTGTATCAAGCGTGGGTCTACAAATCTAGTTTCCAATGTGAAGACCGACGCACCCAGATCGGCGTGTGTGGCACACGTGTGCGTAGTGTAGCTCTACCTCAGAGCCAAACGTTGGACGTCACTTTGTAGAACATATCGCCACCACGATCCGGCTGAACGTGAGGTAGCCGTATTACATTAGGTACATTACAGTGACTTTTTTCAATCCGGCGCGACGATTTGCAATTTGTGTCATAGGTACGATAAGATACGATTGCAACGTATCACGGGCGTAGCCAGGGGGAGGGTTTAGGGGGTTCAAACCCCCCCCCCCCGAAATGTTAAGGGATTAAAATTAATAATATCAAAATCAGTAGAGGCGAAGCCACAAATAAAATCAGTACCAGTCAAAAGGGCTAGAGAGAAGCATGCTCAACATAAGGAAGATAGATAAAGTAAGACATACTAAGATAAGAAAAACCACCAAAGCGACTGACGCTCTAACGTATGCACTAAAACTAAAATGGAAATGGGCTGGCCATGTCGTGAGATACACTGATCAAAGATGGACCGCGAGGGTGACATTGTGGAAAGACCCGACGGGTAAGAGAAGCCGAGGTAGACCACTAACCAGATGGGAAGATGATCTCAGACGGGCAGCCGGCCCACTGGACTCACTTAGCACTAGATAGAGATGTATGAGCAATAATGGGCATCTTTGGAGGAGGCCTTTACCCAAACCGGGGTTCTTGCCGACAAAATCCATTTGAGTACGCCAAAAGAGTACATCAATACCGGCATGACCCAACCGTTGAAGGCTTGCACCTTGTTTCCGCCTGAAAGAAGGCTATTGATTACCTTCTTCAGGCGTCCAAAGATGCACTCCCTCAACGATTGCTTCATGTCAGTGGCATTGATACCTAAAGCTTCCGACATACCCAAATTCTTATAGGTTTCAGTTGCAGAGAGGGATCTCAGGCTTATGGAGTCCGAGAGTTGAGTACCCACGGACTCCACAATCTCCCCTCGCTTTGCATGCATGACCGCACATTTGTCCACACCAAACTCCATCCTGATGGCACTACTGAAGGTTTCAGTTACCTTCAGTAGCTCCATCAGTTGAAACTTGTTGGGGGCAAAAAGTTTCAAGTTATCCATGTAAGGGAGGTAAGATGTAACCTGACTACCTCTTCTCAACTGATAGCCTAGGCCTGAATTCTCCAGCAGTGTGATTAGAGGATTCAAGGCTATTCAAAACCAAAGCGGACTCAAACTATCACCCTGGAATATACCCGATCAATCCTCACCGGTTCACTGCTCCTTTGGATATTTCGACATCCCGGATCCACCATCAGGAAGGTGCGTATTGTTGCATCAATTTTGTACAATTCTAGCACCCTCATGAGCCATGTATGAGGTACTGAGTCGTAGGTCTTCTTATAGTCTATCCAACTTGTCGACAGATCCTTTTGGGAGCGCCGAACCTGTTGGCTAATGGCCATATCAATGAGGAGCAGCTTCTTAGTACCACGGGACCCTTTCTTACATCCATTCTGAGAGGCAGACATGATTAAATTATTGTCAATATGGTTGTTAATCTTATCTCTCAAAATGGATGTAAGAACTTTATAGACCGTAGGTAAGCACGTTATCGGTCTATAATTTTTAGGTTCCGCGGTACTACCTGATTTGTAGAGCAGGTGGGTAACTCCTGCTGTTAGGAACTCGGGTAGCGAACTGAACTCCAAGGCAGCCTGATACTGAGATGCCAAACGAGCGTGCGATCTTTGTAGCCACTTTATCCAAAAATTGTGCAGTCCGTCCGGCCCTGGAGATTTCCAATTAGGCATCGGACGGACTGCACGGGCCACACCTTGGGGGCTGATTGTGATTGTCCCCATTTCTGTTATTGATTCGCACGCTCGTTCGACTTCTCGAGTCCAACCACGTTCAGTATGACTGACAGGCACCGACCAGATGTTGTGCCAGAACGAACACATGGCGTCATCATCCGGAAGGCGCGTGTCAGTCACACCTTGGTCCGATTGCTCCCAAGCCCTGTGTACCCACCTTTCATTACTCCGGAATGTGCGATTCAGTTGTATCGCTCAACCCGCCGCTTATACCTGCGGATTCGGTTTTCCAATGTAAACACCTTCTGCTTCAGGAAGTCGATGCGCTCTGTGACACGGGGTATATAATCTTGGGGGCTGATGTCAGTCCCCGAAAATGCCCGTCTCACAAAGCTCATCACTCTTGGACGAGTGTTGCCCTCCCTGAAGCAAATTATTATTATTATACGCGTGGATATATTTAAAAAAGAAAAACAGAAGATTTATTCTGTAATGTAATCTTTAATTATTTTTTTCATATTCAGAATATTATACGGTTATTTCGTGCATAGTCGTTTCATTTTATTGAACCCCCCCTCGAAGGTAAAAGCTGGCTACGCCCGTGCAACGTATACATATAGGTAGTATGGATTGGTTTATAGTAGGTAAAAATGCACACACCTGAAAATATTTGAAACTTGTTAGGCATTGTATTTCAATGACAGAATATGGGCGTCACTTTTTCTTTAGTACTACATAGAATGCATTGCATAATGTAGCGCGTGGTCTAGGGCTAAACATAGGCTATCTGAGAATAGATGGACAAGCAGTAGATATACTGATTCAAGAACTTTAGATCGCATCAGAATCATTATATTAGAGCGCTAAAATTATTGTAGGTACGTGAGTCTGGTTCCAGTACCTACATAAGTAGAAAAGAGTCCAGTACCTACATAGGTATAACTGGCAATGAAACATGGTACTCACAATGTACATCATTGGCTTAAAGTCAGCCAAAGGGCAATGGATGGCAATGAAACATGGTTGCTTACAATTTACATCATTGGATTAAAGTCACCTAAAGAGGAGCTATGCTCGGAGCAGGAGAACCAAGGTTACCGACATACATAGCACGAAGAATCGTTGCTCGCAGAACAGATGGTCGATGGGACCGAAAGGTTCTAGAGTAGCGACCGGGCACTAGAAGATACAGCGTTTGTAGACCTCCCACAAGGTCCGTTGTATGACTGAATCCGATGTATGTGAGACGCACAGGACTGGTCGTTTTGGCGACACTTGGAAGGTCTGTATCCAGCAGTGGACGTCTTTCGACTGAAATGATGACGTGAGTAGACGAATAAGTAATTATCTGATTAGTAACCGCAAATAAGTTGTAGGTACTGAATTTATTTGATGTTGATTGAAAAAAAACTTAGGTAGGGCCTAAGTTCTTTCTTCCACAATCTCTTTATGCGATCCATTTGACGATCTAAACTGAACTGTTAAGGGGCCGGCGACGGATGAATTTCCATACAAACGTAATACCACGCTCATTTTCAGTTGGAGCATATTTCCAACATAATATGATGATATTCGGTTATAGACAATATTTATCTAGGTTCCTACGTCTTTCTTTTTTTTAAATACATAAATAATTTTAAGCGAATTGTATTTCGCACTTTTTTACAGCGTAAATGGCAAAACATGCCATTTGGCTTTTCCTGTATTAATAATAACAATATTTGTAATATTCTCGTCGTAGGAACCTAGATAAATATTGTCTATAACCGAATATCATCATTGGAATATCATCAATGGGTTGGAGCTACGAATATACAGGATGTATAGTTCCATCCGTCTTTCTCGCTCGCACGACTGCCATGTGGTTAAGACCCCTAGTCAGAATTAGTTACTGAATCTGTAATCTGATTTTGTATGGGATAATCGTAACTAATTTGATATTTGCAAATATTAGTTTGTTTGTTATCGCATTTGTTTGTTTCACAAGGCATGAACTACTCGGTCAATCAACGTAACCTCGGAAATTCTTTGAAAAGTCAGGAGTACAGAAAAGGTCTGGCTGGGCTGGGGGATTCGTAAAAGTCACCGTGGTCCTGCAGCCTGATTCACGTAAAATCAAACAAGCCAAATATCATTGAAGTTTTATAGTCGTTCGATCGAAGTCCTATCCGAAATCGGTATTCACGTGTTCCTTAATCGGGATTGGATAGAACGACAACTCAACTGGCTCGAAACTAAACGATAGATCAAACACTTATTTTCACTTTCATTAATAAGTATTCTACTATGATAATGAAATACAGATATTTTTTTTTAAATCGACTCTTCGACCAAACGACTTTAAAATCGGTGTTGTTCAAACTTGATTGATGGATGTGAATACGGTAATGGTCTAAACGACTAAATAGCTACGATATCGTTACGATTTTGATTAGGTACGTGAATCGGGCTACTGGAACGCACAATGAGCAACTGACACGCGGGTGGGTTTTTTATCCGTATTTCCGACACTCCCTCTTACTCCTTACCTCTTTTATACAACAGTGATCTTAGTATTTGTTGTTATAGCGAGCGGCAACAGAGAAACATCATTTGTGAAAATTTCAAGTCCATGAGATACAGCTTGGTGAGGTGACAGACGGATAGCGGAGTCTTAGCACCCGTTTTACCGTTTGGATACGGAACCCTTAAAATACAAAAGTTATTAATGTAAAATTTTGAAAAAAATACACACAGTAATACACACTTTTAGATTGTAGAAAAACCTGTAAGGATTCAATACATATGTTCTGTTTTTTTAAATATGGATATTAAAAGATATGATTTCTTTGGAGCTCCTTTTTTTGCACACGAACATGCTTAAAAGACGGACATGCTTTTGGTTGGTTTTTTTAAACTGGAAAATAGCGGGAAGCCGACAGAACCCGTAACACACGAATACTACTCGCACTTGTTTGATTTTTATTTTATCCATTCTATTTTTATGATATTGACGGCAATTGCAAGTCATGCATGATAGCGATAAGAATTGATAAAGATGTTTTTAAGCCCTAGTGGAATTAGAATGTACGTATTTTTGTTATCCAACAGATAATAATAACTACGAAGTTGTTATGTTTTAGGTGATATTTTCTATCACTTTAGTGATATCATCTGTTTTTGGTGCTTGTAGATCTAATCTAATAGCAAGGTGGGAGGCATAATACCTATCTAATCTTAGCCAGATTACCTAGCTTACCTATCTAACTTTAAAAACCTGAAAAAGAATAGGAAGGGTAAAATAAATTTAACTCGAGTTAAGCTAAATTTTATATTTTAAATCGACGCGTGTCTTCCTTACATTTATAGTTACAATACATATTTAACATCTGCAAACACTTTGTTTCATTGAAGGAATTACATTACAAGGCTTTCGCGAAAGTCTAACTTTTGAACAGAGAAAGTTGGTGTAAAATTGGTGTAGATTTGTATCGCAAGTGTCTTCGCAACTGGACACTATTAATACCTATGTAGAATCATTGAAACAGGCGCGATCTCGATGAAATGGGAGTCGAAACTTTTATTGTAGGTAAAGGTTGACTCGATACATTTGCTGCCTAATACCTACAGGTCGCGCGGTGAATCAAGATCGCTCGGTGAAAGTAGTGGGGGCAATCGGCGCATGTGTACAATTGCGCACAGAAATTCTTAGTATGTTAGGATTTTATTTCTAATTTCGTATGTTTGAACCTTAGTAACATAACTTATAATAACACTAGTTTTTGATTGTAATTTATCTTGTAAGTAGGTAAATTAAAAAAATTAAAAATTTTAAATTAAAACATAAAATTAAAAAAAATAATTTCGTTAGTTTCTTTCTTTAACGTAATAATTCACGTCGTAAACCATTTTTCTGGCTAGCCGTTTTAAAACTTTATTTTTAACCATTTTTTTTTAACATTACGTATTACTATTACGATAACACAAGCTGTACGCAACAGTACCCAAGTACAACAGTATCCAATGAGAGGCGAGAACGCAACGCGGGAATTGAATAGCGACTCTATCTACCAATGACGTGTCGCCGACGGCGCACACCCGCCCGTACGTCGCCAAATAGACCGTAGAATTGAATACTGCGCATGCCCCTTCCACTTTTGCCGAGCGATCTTGATTCATCGCGCGACCTGTACAAAAAAATTAGAATGACCCTTTGCACCCGCATTCTAACGGTATGCTCATCATCATCATTATCACCAGCCTTTTTAATGTTCCCACAGCTGGGACGCAGGTCTCCTTTCTAGGTGAGGGAATGGGCCGTAATCCACCACGCGGGCCCAATGCGTGTTGGTGAATGTCACATGTCTTCGAATTTTTGGTTCTAGGACATGCCGGTTTCCTCACGATGTTTTCCTTCACCGTTTTGAGAGCAGTGGTGATGAAATAAATTACACAAAGCAATGCGCCTGGCTGGGTTCGAACCCGCGATCTACAACTCGTAAGTTGGGGCCGTTACCATTCGGCCACCACTGCTCTCAACGGTATGCTAATGAACTATAATTACGAAGACATTTTCTTTTTCCTGTGGGTTTTAATCATCCAAATGACATCCCCCGCCCTTGGGCGGAGCGGGAGATGGTGTCAGACTTTTACTGAATAAAAAACCCACCCCGTTCCTTCGTTGCCTTTCATACAGGGGCCGAACCTTTCTTTCAGAAGCAGACCCTTGCCCCCAGTAGGCTTTGATCGTGCTGGGCCCCTACGAAGACGAAGGCATGGCTTAAAGGACTTAGTATCCAAACCAAAAACATTAACAAAAAACAAACAAGTTCGATTCTACAGTCTTTGATTATCTGACTAAAACCACAAAATATATAGCTCTATTTTGTGCTAAAACCCACCAGCACCACTGTCGGGATTGTTCGAAAGAGTTACCGTCTTTCGAACCACTTCGAAAGACTGCCAACCGACCGACCGGAGACCTCGATCCGTCTTTCAATCTATTTTATTCTATTCTATTCTAGACACAGGGAGTCGAAACTTTCTAAAATAAAATGTTTTATTTCTTTATCAATATGAATTTCAATTTGACATTCATGTATTTCTCTATTGTAATGTACCTAATTATCAATTCCCATTTATATTTCTTCTTTTGTGTTGTTATTATTGCTGACATAATTTTTATTTTTATTAATTATTAATTTTCTCCTTGATGTATTATACAATTGAAAATGAACTTATTTACTGATTTTATATGTTTACCTATGTGTTTTAAAATCTAATGTTCTTTATTAATGTAGTGATTGTCTGTAAGTGTTACAGCACTTGAATAGTTATATAAAATGATTATGTAAATTCCCAGTGCCTGTAATGTTGGCGATCCTAAATAAATAAATGAATTGATCGCCATTTTGTTAGGTCACCATTTTATAGAAAACTAGCTTTTGCCCGCGCGGCTTCGCTCCCGCTCTTCCCTACTCCACCCTACTCTACCCTACTCTACACTACTCTACCCTACCAAACTTCACATAAACCATCTACTAAATAGTCCGAACAAAGCCTACATTTGGTTTGGATAGGTGAGCCCGTTCTTGAGTTATAAAATTACAACGAAAAGTGGCATTGATTTTTATATGTATATGTAGGTATATAGATAAAATTAATATAAGTAAAAGGATATACCTACCGAAAACTTTACCTCCCGGTTTTTTCAAGATATTATTATGAAGAAACTGTATTAGTATGTAAATTCTTCATTACAATATCTTCAGGTGACCCATAGATATCCGTGAGGCGACCGAATAGTTATTTGCATGATTATATGTAAATATATTAAGGTGAAGATTGACTTGTAACATTTTGATGTAATGTATATCGTTCGTGTAACAGAAACCAATGACTGACTTGTAACGTTAGTTTGTAACAGATATCTATGGTTTGTAATGTATCATTTGCGGCGAGCGCCGCGTGCTCCACGCAACTGTCGGTTTTTTAGCGAATCCCTTTGAGTGTTACATTACAAGTCAGTGCACGTCGCGTTGTCGCGAGCACAGAGTACTTTGTAACATACTGAAAGTCGCGAGAGCAAGTCTCTACGTCTGTCATTATGATCCAAAATAGATGGAGCACACTTGAACCAAGAGTTCGAATGATACATTATAAACACACGTTACAAGTCAGTCTGTGTCGCCGTATTGTAGCAAGATCGCCTGAATGATATATTACAATTCAAACAAACGGTACAAGTCAGCGTCCACCTTTAGAAGTACCGTTCGCTTCACCGTTGTATAAACTGACAGTAGAATTTTAATATTGCATTTGCAATTGATTTTATGTTTGTTTTTTAATGCTAATAGAGGACGTTTGTATGTAGATGCTTTATGAACTTTCTGAGGGAAAGGCAGGAGCGCGAGCATAGATAAGCTTAGGTGCCTTCACCCAGGAAAGAAAGTCTCATCAGAAAAGACAAAAGAGGTTTGAATGACTTTGTGGGCGGGGCCCGGGCAGGCGTGCCTCAAAATATGATCATGCTCATAATTGACACAACCAATAGCAAACTTGCGATCTAAGTGTGCGTGGTCTGTTAGTTGCGTGATGCGCGTTCGTATTGGTTAATTGTATGTAGTGGAGTTAAAGGGTGGGAGACAAGCGGCGACACTCGTTGTATTTCCTATCTAACCTCTTTCATCTTTTCTGTGGGTGAAGCGACCCCTTGCCCACAATGATCTCAATTGATTTATTCCATTTTAATACCAACAACTAATATACCACTGGTATTTAAAAACACGTCTAAAGATATAAGGTGGTTCAGTCACTAATAATGGTTTGTTTATAAACATTAGAACTTTTACTGAAGAAAAAAAAAACTGTTAAATCCGAAACAAAAAAAGTTACGCAAAATTATAGAAGAAAACCAAATTATTTTGATTAGGTTTGTCGGAGTTGACTTTACCAAACTCAAGTTATTGGTAATATTCGTTCAGAATGGAAAATTAATATGATTTCAAACAAATAAAATTGGTTTTAGAACTAAATGACTTTATTAAAGACGCGAATGAGGGCTCTTGAAGTACAATGGATAATTTTGCTCAATGCTTCGACGCTTGGACCACTAGGTTAGATTAGGCATCCGCCTAAATCCAGCAGGGGACGCAGTACTGGAATAAATACCGAGGTATGGGTGCAAATTAACTCTCCTTTTTTTTAAATTCTTGTTCTGACTACTAGGTAATTTATTGTTTCTTTACTTTGTTTCTTATTGTTAGTTAGGTAAAGACATCGTGCACTTTTTAATAAGGTTTTTAATTGTGTGACATATTTTGTTCCACACTTCCAACTTTTGCGATATGTTGATATTGCAAGAGATAATGCTATCAATCGGTCAATGCATTTATTTCAAATACACAATTTACAGGCACTTTTGAATTGCCAAGAAGTCAGTCAGTCAGAAAAATGATAAGTATGTATAATGCACGTTCTAACAACACAGATTTACATGGAGAAGAATCTGCAAGAAACCACAGGGACACTCTTTTAAATTATGTTTTATATTAAAATATTTCGGTTACACATTTATTTTCGCTTTTATTATTGTGTTAAAACAATGAGATGATCAGTCCCAACTGACAGCGTACATTCACGATCATTGACCAAAATTAAAACCAAACACGAATCATAATTCAAAAAGTTATATCTATGTGGAAGAGTTTTCTGACACCATAGAATAGAATAGAATAGACTTTATTGTACACTAAAAAGTAATACAGCTACCATATTTTAGTAAGTGTATTTTAGCGTAGAGTTTTATTATTTATTTATTTTTTAATTTACTGTAATTATAGTTATTAAGTTGTTTATAAGTGTAGATAATTAATTAATTAAAAAATCATATCTATGCATATCTATGTAATAAAATAATCATGTTCTATATAAAAATATTGTTTATTACGATTCACAATATTGACATCAATTATAAATTGTGTATAAATATTAAAAAAATACATCAAAAAGGCACTTACATTAATTAAAAGTACTAATTATGGCGGCAAAAATATAAGAATAAAAATTAATTGAGGCAATGTTTCCACAAAAACTTTTAACATAAATGGTTGCAACGTTGTTTTGTATATGACAAATAATAAGGGCTTATTTTTTCATTGAAATATTTAAAACTGTAATTATACAGTTTTTTAAGACCGGAAAATTCGTAAAGGAGAATTTTAAAAGGTTAATTTTTAATATTTGCTACTGAGATTGAGATCCTTCAGACCCACGGATTTTGGTAAGCGGCTTTTAAAGTCGCTTTTCATTCTTCAACATGGAAGAATGTTATTAACAAAACTTAGACATAAGGTGAATGCATGATTGTTTATGACTCTAAGTAGGTATAGTGTTCAAGTATAGCGCTATACTTACACACATGAACAGTCAGAATAAACCTTTTGAATGTCTTAAGTTACACAGTTCGACATAAGCAATTGTCTTTCTATTGTGTTTCTAATTACGGCATTCGATGAGTTAATTGGATTTAAAAGCAACATTTTGACTAAATTCAATAAAGTGGTATGTCTGATTTTAGCAAATACAATTTTCGAGACTTAATAAAGCCGGGTACAGACTGCTGTAAAGTAATATGCAAGGTAACATGAAAGCAGCATTTCATAAATATGGACGCAGCGCGCGCACAAACCGAGCGTGTACCTACTCGCATAGTTGAAATACTCTGTTCGCGTGCGGAATGTGTACGGTTTGCGCGCGCTAGGCGTCCACACTATGGGAATTCTGTTACACTGCGACAATTCTTTCAATGTAACGTAACATGCAAAGTATCACACATTGCATGTTACATTACAGCAGCCTGCACCCGGCTTAATGCTCCCATACACTAAAAACAAAATAAACTAAAACTGTTGAGTTCAGCGCCATCTAGCGTTCCATAACAATAATTAATTAATATGTCCACAGATACAAAAATAATTGACACGACGAAAAGTGGCAACATTACCTCTCAAGTCACAATAAATAAATAAATATCGCCTAAGATTCCTACTCCAAATTACGTAAATATTAAAAAGTAATGGCATTTTTTGTACAAGCAATACATTTGGCACTTTGAGATTCATTCTCTCAACAGTATAAAAATATAAAATAGCTTACATCTACGTACTAAGTAAATATATAGGCGTTGTTAATTTCATCAATTAAAGTATTCAAGGTGAACAAATTATTGAGAAACATTTGGGAAGGATTGTTGATAGCAACTCAACATTTTGCTGGCATCACATTCATAGCATTTATTCGTGTTTAAGCTAGAACTACATTAGACCCACGCACACGTGAACCACGCCTGATTTGTAGGTACGTAGAACGACGTCGCGTGTCGTGTATTAAATGTAGCTCTAAAAGTTTAGTTTCCATATAAAATGTATGGAGACCGACGCGCCCAGTTCAGCATGATTGTGTGTCACACGTGTGCGCTCTTTACGGGACTGGTCTATCTGAGGCTTGCAACACTGCAATTAGTTGTTCTCAGCAATAATATTTCTTTATATTTTTGTTCACCATGATTACATGGCTTCACTAATACACTACTTAAATTGTTAAGGACGGAAGAATATAATTATAACACTTAGAAAAGATTGAGAATCTTTTTGTGGCAAACAGTATATCTAACTAGATTCGATCGAATGTTTTAAATAATAAATTGTTACACAATGTAAAGCTTATAGTAGTCATAAATATATTACCACTGGAAACAAATGTACGAAGGTACACAAGATACTAAAATCTACCCCTCAATGCACTCTTAATGGATAGTTAAGAAAATTAATTGAATATCACTTTGATTAAGGTCGTATGTCATTGGCACAATAAAAATGACTTATTTGCTCATTTAAATACAAAACTTCACAGAGGTTGAAATTACATTTCTATCTACACTACTACCTATTAGTGGTCCTGACAGACGACCTGTCTGAAAGCTGGTTTTTCGTAAGAAAAAAAAAGGAGAATCCAGAATACAACACTTACAAGATCCAAATAAATTTTCAAACCTTCCAGGGACCCATTCAAATATACCTACGCACAAAATGTCATCCAAATCGTCAAACCGTTTTAAAAACAGTTAGTGACAAACACCGGTATAATAGAATTCTATAATTATAAAGACAGTATAGAAGATAATAAAGCGGAAGAGTTTTTGTTCGTATTAAAAGAACAAAAAACTCTCGCTGTTTTCTCTGAAGTACCAGTCAGATTATATCTTTCCGTATGGGATAGCCAGGTTTATGATATGTAGTTGTAAGCCATATAACATCACACTACGACCCACTGAAGTAAATGGACCGGAATCCACCACGCGGGCATAGTGCGAAATGGTAGATGACACATATCTCCCCTCCCCTAGAGAGTCCTTGAGTCCTGTGTGTTCCCTCCCCTAAAGGAGTCCCAGTAGTAGGAACATTACAAGGCCGATTATGCTTATGCTTTATGCGACTTTCGGAAGCGAAGCAGTAAACAAAGACGCGGGAGACCCCGCGGGGCAACTAGTTGTCCTGTAGCTAACTAGCCAGTGATATAGTTTCAACCTTAGCGAAGCTTTGTAAATTTACTGGATTGTAGTCAAAAGTGGAAGGCAGTTAATTTCCCAAACTCTACTAATGGCATGCGAACGACCAATTCTTTGTCGATGATGACCAATTTATTTGCCGAAGTGCAGTAGTCTGGGGTCATTACAATATTTCTTCCCCCGAAAAATCAGATAAAAAAAATTGCGCTCTCAGAATTAATAATACTAGAGTCTGTCTAAAAAGTCAAACGACTTGGGTAATTATAGGGTAAAATGAAATCTGATGTAGTCAACATTGGTTCAATAACCAAGGTTGATTAATAGATCTTGATCATTGCTTACTAATAGAAGAACCTTATAAAAAGTATCAATATTATACAAAATTTCCAAGTTGTTTGACTTTTTAGACAGACTATAACACAAATATTTTTATCCGATTAAGGCTGCTCGCCCACGTCCGATAATCGGTGACCGATTTTTTGTAGGAGAAAAATAGAACACACTGATAGCAATAGTGCAACGCACACGTCCTACAAAAAGTCGGTTAGAAAACAGAACAATGTTACAAATTATCTGACCTACAAAAAGTCTGAAGTGAGCGAGCAGCGTTATGCAAAGAGCAGCTACACACATAAGTTAGTTTTTTAACCAGCCAGTCTGTTGTCATCGGTGTTAATATAAAATTTTAAATTTCGAACTGAGTGTTTTTTTTTCATATACTACAGTAATAGACGTTTACTTCTTTTTCTTCTTATTAAAATGGCCAATCAAGGCAACATAACATTTCTAATTTAAAATACAGTCTGGAAGCATTCAAAACACACGTCAATATGAATGTGCTTTAACGGTTTGCCAGCATGAACGAAAGTGCAGCCGAAAAAGATCCACCAGTCAGTCCCACAAAAACTGGAATAGGTTTTAACCGAGACTAATAAAAAATAATTGATCAAACCATTTGGAAGTCTTTTTTAACAGAATTTGGCGTTTATGGGACTCAAGTCAAAGTCACACCGAGGATAAAAGGGCACTACCATAGTTCATAAAATAATATAACGCAAATCCATCGCCACTTACTCCAGCATCAACTTCAGTGTTAAGTATGTTCAAGAGACCATTAAAAGAGTATGGATTGCAATGGAATTTGAATTTTGGAAAGACTGAAATAGAGTTCATTTTTCAAAAATCTAACCTTATGTCAGTTAAAAAAAAGATTCGAATTTCGAACCCTATTCTTTTTTAAAAAGCGAGTCAATGTAAATTACGTTTTTAGCCTATACTATAGTCTGTCTAATAATTTAAACGACTTGGGTAATTTTTAGGGTAAAATGAAATCTGATGTAGTCAACACTGGTTCAGAAATCAAGGTTGATTATGAGATTTTGGTCGTTGTTTAATTATGGAACCTTATAAAAAGTATCCAATTTAAGTATTTTTTTAAATGATTTAATACTATTAGGGGACTTTTTAACATTAAAAAATGCAAAAGATTTTCGTTTAAAATATACCTATTTCAGTCTCTTTAATGATATTCTTATTACTACAGTAGGATACATTTGCAAAGACATAATAGTGTCATGAGTAATAAAATAAATCTGGAATCGTACGGGTAATCTGATTTTTAATATTCTATTCCACTTACTGATTCATCATCACTAGCCATACTACGATCAAGATCTGTTGTAGAACTATCGTCATCTCAAAAAAAAAGTGAATGACAACTAAAATTCCGGTTGCCAACATTAGATTTTTAATTTCCTTGAAAAAATTCCAAGTCGTTTAACTTACTAGACAGACTATAGTAACAACTACATGAAAACACGAGTTATACAGACTGCGTCTCCACGTCCTCGCCGTAGTCGAGGTCATCGTACGTCAGGTCATCGTCGAGAGAGTTCACCGTCGTCTCCTTGCCGCCAGGGCACGCTAGGCATCTGTAAATAAGGAAGAAGTGATGTTAAAAAAGTATAGATATGTTTTTGGTGGATCTTGTGTTTTAACTGCGGGATTATTTGAATGAGTTACCGCGGTCCTGGAATGAAAAGGGCAATTGAAGGAACATAGCTGAGTTTTAGTCAGTAAAAGTCCCTCCCTCTCGCTCTAACCAGACCGGGAGGAGATATTTAATGATTTTCCAATCTAAAAGTGGATCTTGTGTTTATACCAACATATTATTTTGTCAATTTATCTATATCTATACTTTTATACTTACTTCATATTAATTGATAAATATAATATTATTAAGAGGTAGTTTGTTTTTATGTTTTTTTTTGTTTTTAAGAGATAATCTCTGAAAGAACTGGTCCGATTGCGAATATTTTTTATAAAATTTTTGCGAATATAAAATCGATACAATACAATAATAGTAGTAAATACGATTTTTTTATGGCGAGGAAGGAAGCTGAGAATTAATGAACTATTATTATTTATCAAGAAAAGTAAGACAACGTCACAATGCGTAACTACTGGTTAGCCATATCAAATCGTAAGGATTAAAGTTTACGTAACTCTCATTACCACACACAATATCCACATTTAATTGTCTAATAAACTATGAAAACATAATTCACATAATACCATCGCAAACATTTCCTATCAATTAATAATAATTGATTGGCAACACCTGTCGGTAACTCGATACGTCTTCGGCGTCTGCGCTTGCGCAGGTCACCGCTCAATATTATAATATGCTAATGTTGAGGCGACCTCGTTACGCAGGTGTGCCTTTGCAATCTTGTCCAGTGTTCGCACTGTCGAGAGTCCACCTTTCATACTGTTTCTCGCTAATTTTAGATTTTATCTAAACGTTTACCAGACTGCATCGAAGCCGAGGAGAAGCGTAATGTTTTTGTTATGAGTGTTCTTATTAGATTGGTTTGCGATTTATCATTGGTTTGCAATTTATAATTTATTAAAGCTTTAAAAAAAAAAACTGGGCAAGTGCGAGTCGGACTCGCGCACTGTGGGTTCCGTGCAAACTACAATTCCCGAATGGAGTCTCTAAGATTTTTCCGAATTGCAAATTTTTTTTTGTGACGTAGATATCAACATATTTACTGTTTTCAGATTTTTTCTATACCTGTGCTACTTGCTACCTTGCTTTGTGCCAAATTTCAGGATTCTGGGTCAACGGGAAGTACCCTATGAATTTCGATCTTTGAAAGTATCAAAATATACGTTTTTTTACGACATAAACGGCCGTATCTTGTTTATTCGCTAACTTAGAAGTTTGATTTTTTCACAGCTTGAAGGGACCGCAGACTTGAATAAATGGTTTTAATTTCAACTCGATACCTCCATGCATTCTCAAGATAAAGGGTCTTGACAGACAGACAGACGGACGGAAGGACAACAAAGTGATCCTATAAAAGTTCCGTTTTTTCCTTTTTAGGTACGGAACTCTAAAAAAACGACCTCCGACTTTTTTAAAGATTTCAAATTAATAGGACATTACAAATACGTGAGTATAACATGGGGGTTCTGGGAGTGTGAGTTTAGTATACTTTTTAGGGTTCCATACCCTAAGAGTTAAACGGGACACCCTATTACAAGACTCCGCTGTCCGTCTGTCACCAGGCTGTATTTCATGAACCGTGATAACTAGACAGCTGAAATTGTCACAGATGATGTATTTCTGTTGCCGCTATAACAACAAACAATAAAATAAATATTTAAGTGGGCTCTCATACAACAGTGATTTTTTTGCCGTTTTAGATTATGGTATAGTCTGTCTAAAAAGTCAACCGACATGGGAATTTTGTATAATATTTAATTATTTAAAAAATACTTATACTTGATACTTTTTATATGGTTCTTCTATTAGTAAACAATGATCAATATCTCTTAATCAACCTTGATTATTGAACCAGTGTTGACTACATTCGATTTCATTTTACCCTTATAATTACTCAAGTCGGCTGACTTATTAGACAGACTCTACAGAATCCTTCATGCGCGAGTCTGACTCCCAATTGGCCAGTTTTTTATCTTAAAAAGTTCTTTTATCTTAAATAGTATAGTTTTTTATCTTAAATAGTATAGTTTGTATGGTTTATAAAACAATTCTAAAAGCACATCCATAAAAGGTTCCACAGAAATATGAGTGTTCTAATTCAGCCTAGGTTCCGTTAAAATTATTTTAGCAATAAAATAGGTCAATCGACTAATAAGTATTAGCTAATATAAAATTCTATAGGTGTTTGTTCTGTGTTTGGTTATATGTGTATGTGAGTGTATTTGTTGTAAACGGTAGAAAAACAAAAGAGTGCTAAGATTCTTAGCAACATTATACAGACATCATTATAAATCCAATGAGGGGCAGTTGCATACATCCAAAATCGAAACTTACAAACTCTACCTCTGTAAAGTATTAGTGTAGATTGCTTTTAATCAATAATTACCTGCTCTCATTAATTCCGTAAGATAAACACTTGTCTCCGACACATTCACAGCACCCATCGTGGAACCATCTGGAATATATTAAAATAAATAATAAGTAAATAAGAAAAAATGATAACTGATTTGAAGAATGGTTACAGTCCAGGAAGGAACGCCAGTCGGGGTCAGATGACTCACAGCTAAGCTGAGTTCCTGTCCAAGCAGTTGATTCATGCTTCTTGTGGAGTATATAACGTGTAGCGAAGTATCTTACTTCAAGCTGGCAGGAGGCATGGCACTTGTCGCAAGATATACACGGTGACAGAACACGCGGTTCTATGCTCTCTGTTACCTCATCTTGTTCTACGCTCTCTGCGGAGAGAATGACTCGTAGCGAAGTATCTTACCTCAAAGCTGTTAGCACTCATAGACTTGCAGGAAGCACGGCACTTGTCGTTCGACATACACTGTGACAAGGAAGCATTCGTGCACCTAAGAGTCACCTTGTTCTACACTCTCTGTGGAGAGAATGACTCGTAGCGAAGTATCTTACCTCAAAGCTGTTAGCGCCATAGATCGGCATGAAGCACGGCACTTGTCACAAGACATACACTCGGACATGGAAGCCACCATGCAATTACCTCACCTTGTTCTACGCTCTCTGTGGAGAGAATGACGTGTAGCGAAATGTCTTACCTCAAGCTGTTAGCGCCCATAGACCGGCATGAAGCACGGCACTTGTCGCAGGACATACACTGCGACATGTAGGCAACTGTGCAGTTGAGGGTCATCACATCGCGGCTAACTGGTTCCGATTCTTGTTCTACGCTCTCTGTGGATTAAATTAACGGAGATTTTGGTGTAGAAACTGACGTCTATGTTCTCAGGTGCGTCCAGATCTGGCGAATGCGCCGCAATGATCTGAACTGAACTGCTAGACAAATCCAACTATAGATTTAGATTTAGAGGATTTCATTTTATTAATTTTTGTTAAGTTTTAAGCTAAGTGAACAAGGATGATACAAAATCAGAGATAACATTACCGATAATAGGTATGCGGAACAGAGTATTAAGTCTCGCTAACTTCTAATGAAATGGGAAGGTCCTCTGACCAGGCAGGGTGATGTGTCTGGTCGGACCAGCCACAACACCCTACAGGTACCCGATAGTTGATTTCAGGGTTTTGTATAAATGTTCTAATTGCGCGAAGAACTCTAATACCGGATTTTTTTTAGTTCTTATGTGGTGTGTGGTTTTTATATAAGTTGCTACATTCGTGAAAGGACAAAAAAAAATTGAAATTGATTCAAACGCCGAAAGTTTACCCAAAGATTATTCTTTTGAGTATTCTACGAGTAGTTCGCGAAAAGATTTTTACCTGCTGATTGTAAAACCTTTCTTGCTTTTTTTTACGGGTCATAATTAGTGCTGCCAGGTCCGTTTGGATCCGTCGCTGCAAACGCGACCGGCGGCCATGCTGAACGCCTGCCAGAGGCAATACGGATGGTGCGCCGCACGGTTTCCCGCGAAGCGGCGAGCCTACTTGCTGGCCTACCACCGTGGGATCTGGAGGCAACAGTCCTTGCACACATGACGATATGCGCGTGGAGATGCAACGCCGGGGTGAAAGCCCGCTGCCGCGACAGGTCACGGCATGGCGGACAGAGCTCCGGCGGGATCTCACGATGAAATGGCGTCAGCGACTATCGCAACCCAGTGCTGGGCAGGCCACAATTATGGCGGCAAGTCCCCTCTTTGAGGTGTGGCTGGAAAGACCTCACGGCGTCCTTTCCTTCCGCATGACGCAGGTCCTCACCGGATATGGCACGTTCGAGAGGTACCTGTTCCGGATTAAAGCGGAAGTGACGCCCCGGTGTCACCATTGTGCGGAATGCCCGGAGGAGCACACAATCGAGGTGTGCCCTGCTTGGGCGGAGCATCGTGCGGGCGATCGGCAGCGGAGACCTATCGCGCCGGGCCTTGGTTGAGGCCATGGTCCGGAGCGAGGAGGAGTGGCAGGCGGTCGCCGACTTCTGCGAAGCAGTAATGCTCGCAAAGGCGGAGACCGACCGCATCAGGCAACGGCCCTCTCGCCGCCGCCGCCGGGATTCCGATCCCAATTTCCGGCCACCGTAGGCGCGGGCTTGCGGACTGTGAGCAATGGGTAGCTCGCTGTCCGGCCGTCCGGTAGCTGTCCGGACTAAGCCCAAGTCGTCGACGGCGCGCACTGTTTCCGCGCGCCTCAAGGAGTTGTCAGCAACAGCAGGGACCCAGTCGGGTCGAAGCCTACTGGGGCCAGGGTTATCCGAAAGGGAACTCAAGCGCCGGTACGAAGGCTAGAAGGAACAGGGTGGGTCTTTTAGTCAGTAAGAGTCTTACACTATCTTCCGCTCCGCCCAAGAGATTTTTTCCCACCATAAAAAAAAAAGTTCCGTTTGGATAAAAATCGGGACAGATGGTAAAACAAATCGGGATTAGGGTTTTATATCGGGATAAGTATTTTTTTAATAAAGATTTTTTTTAGTTGGGAAATCATCCTATGATTTCTTTCACTCTGGGGTGGCGCGTCAAATTGTTACTGAGTAAAACCCAGACTTCTTCAGTCGCTCTTTGAGTTTCAGGGTTTTTGTTTTATCGGGATATTTAGCGTCCCGATCAGGTACAAACCGGGACGTCCCGCGCAAATCGGGACTCCTGGCAACACTAGTCTTAACACCTACAATTCAAAGAATCCGTCATATATCGTTGTCACACGGTTTCTATCTGAAGTGGTTTCTGAAGGCCCGAATCGAACCTTACCCATCTTTGTCTTTTATCTGTTAGAAGTGTTTACTGAACACGGAATGACGAATAACGGGATCGAATTCTTCGAATGGAGATAACAACAGGATATTATGCAGCTATGCTAACGGGAAACTTTAGTGACGCTAGTTCATTAATAGATAACTACGGAGATAGCATATAAATAAGACGTAATATCTAAGCTTTAATGCAAAACGTGGATTAGCAACTAGCGACGCTTGAATAGTCAGACGTAAAGCTAAGAATTACATTAGACTAACGCACACGTGTACCACGCCTAATATGTACGTAAAATGACGTCGTGTGGCGTCGCGTGGCGTGGATCAAGTGTAGCTCTACAAGTCTAGTTTTCATATAAAATGTGTGGAGGCCAACGCGCTTAGATCGGCGTGTGTGGTACATGTGGGCGCAGTGTAGTTCTGCTTCAAAACTTCTGTGTACATGTAGAATGTAGATTGCAACTGAGCTTGAAACCGAGGGGTAATTATCGTATTTTTAGGGAACATTCGTAGTCGCAATCTGTCAAAACACCTCTGCCAATTCTTTCACATTTATTGAGACTAATAACCGACCGAAACACGATTTGCAACTGAAACCATAACCGAATGTTCTGCTCGTCTTCCAGTTTCGGAAAAAATATTCGATACAGTAATTCCTACCTTTATTCAAGTGTATGATCAAAATTATAACATACATAGACGAACGAGTTAGTCATTTTATTGGCACCTATCTATCACAATCATCAGAGCCCAAAGATGTTTAATGTCGGTCGAGTCGAATATTCCGCCCTTTTTTGGCCACAATCGACACTAGCCGGAACCAGAAGTTTTGACCGAAACTTGCTCAAACTTCGGACAGTCTCTAATTGAGACTGACCCCCGATTAATTATTTTCTGATGTACTTACTTTGCCTAATACCTTGATTGTGATCGTTCCGATTAAGCGGGCGAGACAGTGCTCTCGGCCGGATACTCGGTACGTATAAACAAAACTCCGAGTGTTCGGCTGAGCGCTTATCTCTACATCTCGCTTCCATCAATATCTCAGCCACGTTTTACTGTCTTGCCCTTTTACTCGGTACGCGTGATCAAGGCATAAGCATTTGAAGTTGAAGGTATTTCTAAAATTCTAGTCTAAAAACCCTGTCAAAATTTCGTGTTCAAGTTGGGTTTGACCAAGGTTTGACACATTCATAATCAAATTACTCAATTAAGAAACGAGCTTCAAATTGAACGTATTTTTGTATACGAGATTCGGACTTTCATGGTACTGATATAGGTAGAAATAACCATAAATAACCTAACCTAACTCGTATTAAATACAAAGTTCCAGAAATAAAGGACGAAAAACAGACCACCCAATGCCCAATAGGTAGTCGTCGAATCGATCGTAAGCTAATAAAGCTATCTCAGGTGCAGGTAGTTGTTTACATTCCTCGCTAATGAATCATGCCCATCTCTCTGTGGGACGCCATGATGCGTGTACCGCGCGCGCTTTTGTTTTTTTTTTTTTAAGTGCTGGTTCGAAAATTGAACGAGACGTTATTGTCGGCGAGGAAGATTAAGTAATTGTCTTGTGTTAACCTAACGGTACTTGAACTTTTTGTTTCCAGTCACAGTGGCTATTTCTTTCTGGATTATTTTGGGAGAGTTGTGCATACTTACTGGTTTAAATGTATTAAAAAAAATAGAAGTACTTTGATGGAGGCCGTGTCGTCATAACCATAATAAAAATAAATTGCATAAAATATTGTATTTTTTTTACAAAATAGGATTTTGAATAATAGCTAAAAATATATTATTAAAGGTCCCTGAAACAGTCAATTGCGATTGACAATTGTTTAATGTAAATGATCAAGAGCACACAATGGTACAATACCTGACTGTTTTATTTCTCTAAGCACATATTATTATAATATTTTGCCAAGCCACCTGGCGACCTCCCATTGTGCCAAACTAATTAAACACAGCTTTGAAGAAACATAATACATGGCAAATATTTAAGTAATTGGATATGAGCAATATTTTAATATCTAATGAATTTACATTATAACGAGGAGTGCTAAAGCCGATGAAGTTCATAAATAAATTAAAATCTTGTTCTGTGACTCATATGACTTGTTTACTAGATCTTATAAAGTTTTATTAAATCTTCAAGCTACACTAATTAAGGGTAAATGATTTAAATGACAAAATTTTAGTTTTCATACCACTACAAGGTTACTAATGACATTTAAGAAGCTGGGTGGATATCTTCCTGCCCTTGTCCTGTGTTATTTGGGGTCAGCGCAACATGTTTTTTTCTTCCGTTCTATCCAGTCACCCATCATGCTATCATTAACTTCCTTTTCTTTTATATCACTCTTCACACAATCCATCCATTTTTTCTTCGGCCTCCCTCTCCCTCTCCACCCATCCACATGTATACTCATAAGTCTTTTAGAAATATGTGTTTCATACCTCCTCTCTACATGACCATACCAAGATAAACGATTCCCCTTCAACTTTTGGTGGACAGTTCTAATTATTTCTGATGAAGAGGTCGCAAGAAACTTTAGTCAATGATCTTTTGGGGAAAACAAAGCTCACCAGTTCAAATTCAATGCAGATGATTGAACAATACTTATTATATAATTTCTGTGAAAAACGGAGCAACTATATATATCTTTGTTTTTATTGTCAAATTTTTCGCATAACCACTTTTTCACTTACCATCAGGTGGATGGTAAGTGGTGATGTGGTTGACAGTGCAGCATGCTTGCATAAGAGTAAGGAGTGAATAGGTTCACTCCTGACTTAAAAACCACTAGGTTGTAGCCACCAGGAAATAATAAATATATAATATGTTTATGTAATATGGCTATATATCTTTCAATCGTGGAAATTACAGACACAATAGAAAGACAATAGGTGCGCGAACACCGGCGTTCGCTTGGGGTTTAATGAATTAAATGTATTATTTTGATTATTATGAAAAATTACTTACGTAAATGGAAAACTACTGTCTTCTCTGGTACTGCTCTGTATGCTGACAGGTCAATGTCTACTGGGTAAGTTATGGACAGCCATCTCTGCTGCGGGTCTGGGTCGCTGGTGAGGGCAGCAAACAGTCCGGGAACACCATCTGCCAACTCTTCCACATATGATGTCTTTGATAATTCGGTTTGCGTGTCATTTGGTTTCGGACACATGTCTGGAAGGAAAATTATGTTGTTATTACGATATCAGGTTTAGAGATATACAATGTAATAAAGAATAAAGTGATTGTTTTCTGTAATCTTGTTTTCCTGAATACATTATTTGTGAAAGAGTATTATTTTTAAACTGCTATGTGTGTGAGAGAAATTGATTTATCTATTTTATACTACTTAGGTCCTTTCTAGACCTTAGGACAGTTGGTTTTAATTTTATGAAGGGTCTTAAACCTTACCAATTGAATGTACTTACCAACACAACTGCAGCACTCACTGTACAAGTAGCTGAGGCAGTTGAAACAGTCCTTGCAACACGAACAATCCTTCAAGTCGCACTTACAGGACTGAGTCAACATACATTTTGATACCACACTGGCACAAATAGCTTCGTTACAAGCGTACACTATTGGCACTATGCATATAAGCGCTACGACGAAGTAGAGTTTCCCAGCCATTGCCACAATTTTAGATAAATTATAAACAAGACACTTGAAAAATTTACAAAGTTATAAAAATAAACAATATTAGTACGTTTTAATTTGTTCAGTATTATGAGTACTTGAAGATAACTCGTAAGGGAGAATTGGTACTTTACTAATTCTTATGTCGCACGTACTACTTATTCATGAATTTATAACAAAGTAAAATAAATTGAAAACAATTTTTTTTTAGAAACAAGTTCAGCGTCAACCACCCAAGAAAGTTTACTTTAGTGAATGAAATAATAAGTTGAAAGAACGAGTGAGCGGCTGCTTGAACGAATGATTTCTAAATTCACCACAGATAAAAAATTAAATGAATCAATAGAATAGCGAAAACGAAAAAGCGCGGGAAGCTTTGAGAGGACTGTATATTTTAATATTTCTCTATTTAAGGATCATTTTAGTGTTATATTGTAAATTTTATTAATATTTAGTTCTAGAGTAGCCGAATTCGGTAAGTTTTTTGATATTTGTCAATGATCGAGTCGCTTGACTTGGCGGACCCGACTTTGTTAACTTTATATTAAAATGCTGAACGTGGGCCTAAAAGAAACAGGCTACATGAAATATGCAGTGTGTAGTAATTAAAAAAAAGAAAGCGTAGTCAGGCTGTTGCTGTGTAGTAGTACCTACAGATAGGTACCTAACGAAAATAGTGACTCTTCCCTTGTAAACAGTTCAGCTAACAGTGACATAGGTATAAGTATGAGGTCACTGACATCAGCCCGTTTAATTGTACACGTCCCAAAAGAGATTCAAGCGGGAACTACATTAGACCGACGCACGCGTGGGCTAAGATTCGCGTCGCGTGGCGTAGATCTAATTATTATAGCTAGCCTATATTGTTCCATTGTTGGGCAAAGGTCTTCATTCTTTCCAATGATCAATGTGTAGACCGCCCGGAGGACACGGTGGAGAATACGGTAGAGGTGTGCCCCGCTTGGACAGAGCTCGAGCACCGCCGTGTCCTCGTGAGGGCGATCGGCGGCAACGATCTCTCGCGCAGGACCTTGGTACAGGCCCATGGAAGAGGAGTGGCAGGCGGTCGGCTCTCTGCGAATCAGTAACACTAGCAAAGGAGAGGGCCGCACGTGCACGCGTGATAGAGTGGCCCTCACGCCCCAGCCGCCGAGATCGATCTCAATTTCTGGCCACCGTAGGCGCGATGGCGGACGGCGAACAATGGGTAGCTTGCCGTCCGACCGTCCGGACCAAGCCCAAGAAGTCGACGGCGCGTTGTGCCACGCGCACCTCAAGATGTCAGCAAACCGTAGGGGCCCAGCAGGGTCTAAGCCTACTGGGGCCATGGGTTCGCTTCTGAAAAGAAAAAAAAGGAGTGGGTTTTTAGTCAGTAAAAGTCTGACACAACCTTGCGCTCCACCCAAGAGCGGGAAATTTCATTGGATGATTTTCCCACCAAAAAAAAGGGATACGCGTGTTCCATCTGATTGGTCTTTTGGGGGCTGAGTCACCCGCGTCCGTAGGGGGATACCCATTGCTAGGCCCTACACGTGGTCCCCGGGTGATGCTAATCAGGTGACACTAACTGGTGGTAGGTTTCGACCGACGGCTTGTGACCACCCACTGGGCAAAGACGTACCGTCAAGCGGCCTAGCCGTGTTTCGGTACGATGCCCGGTGTAGCCGATTCAGAGGAGTTGGGTCAAAGTGGCAGTTCCAATGCTTGCAGACCAGCCAGACTCGTGCTGGTATTGACGTATCGGGAGACTAGTCGTGGAGGGTAGCGGGATCCGAGGCACGGTGCACCGCTGGCCGACCGCAGTTAGTTGGGGGCCCAAGTAATGTGCCAGCCACACATGAAAGGCTGCCCCGCCAACTAGCGAAAAATCCCGGAATGCACCATCGTGCTGGTTGGCGACCAGATGAGAGGGCCCAATGGTCATTTCCGGGGGGGCTCGGGCGTCCCCGCAGTCTCCAGACTAGTACCCCAATGATGCTGTCCTGCCAGTACATGACTGAAGGTTAGCTGCATGGGACTCCATTTTACTTCCTTCTCTTCTCCTACCTCACTCTCAATATGACAAGGAATAAAAAGAGATATGTCAAACAGCGACTGCACTCCCTCTCACTTAAAGTGCACCTCTGCAATATTAGAGGGCTGCACTCCAATCTCGCATCAGTCCATCATCACCTGGAGACTGAAAAACCATCTCTCTTTTTTCTTTCGGAGACGCAGATACGAAAACCGTCAGATGTGTCGTACCTGTCTTACCCAGGGTTTACCCTGGAGCACAATTTTAAACCGCACGCTGGAGTGTGTTTGTACGCCCGGGACGACATCTGCTATCGGCGTCTCCGCAACCTTGAAGATTCCAGGTTCTCAACGCTTTGGGCTCTGGTGGACACAGGCATGGATAAAATTATCTATGCTTGTGTCTACCGTTCGCACAGTGGCGATCAGGAGACGACCGGGTTCATACAGTACCTTAGTGAGGCGGCGGATGCGGCTCAGCAGAGGTACCCTTCTGCACAATTGGTGTTACTGGGGGATTTTAATGCACACCATCAGGAGTGGCTCTTCCCATACCAGTGCACAGACCATGCTGGTCGAGAGACGCGAAAGCTTGCGCTAGCGTTAAATCTCACCCAGCTGGTCCAGGGAGCAACAAGGGTGCCGGACGTTGATTCGCACACGGCCAATTGCTTAGACCTTCTGCTGACAACAGATCCAGACCGCTATTCAGTGGCAATATCATCACCGTTAGGTAGTTCCGACCACTGTCTGGTGAAATCTGTATCAGTCTACTCTCCGCCCGATCCCAGCCCTAGAGGCACCAGGCGGGTTTGGCGATACAGGTCAGCAGATTGGGATGGCATGCGATCTTTCTTCGCATGTTATCCTTGGCAGCCTACTTGCTTTTCTTCGGGAGATCCATCGTCGTGCGCAGATGCTGTGACGGATGTTTTGCGGCGGGGGATGGAGTACTATATTCCATTCTCCGACGTAACCATGTCTGGCCGGGCTCACCCTTGGTTTGGTGCGGAGTGTGGCCGCGCTAACGCGCTCAAGCACGCAGCATATCAGGCGTGGGCCGACGCTCGTATGCGCAAGACGAATGACGTAAGCCAGAAGAAGAGAGCCTTCAACAGAGCTGCCAAGTCTTGCAAGAAGGTGATGCGGAGGTCTCGGTTCGATCACATTAGCCGCATCGGGAACAAACTAGCTTCATACCCTGCGGGTAGTAAGGCGTTTTGGTCCCTGGCTAAGTCGGTTGAATCGAACTTCTGCCGCCCCTCACTACCGCCACTGCTGAGACCCGACGGGTCGCTGGCACATACCGCTGAGGAGAAAGCAAATTTGTTTGCTTTACTCTTTGCGGAATCTTCGCGTCTAGACCCAGGTAACGCGCGGCCCCCTGCTCATCCTGATGGTTGCGATGCGAGTATGTCAGATATTCGCATCCATCAGAAGGACGTCCGTAGGGTGCTGCGTAACCTTGACGTGAACAAGGCTAGCGGTCCAGACGGGATACCAGCAATTGTTCTGAGAACGTGTGCGCCTGAACTGTCTCCGATCCTGACACGCCTATTTAGGCTTTCATTTGAGGCTGGAAAAGTGCCGATGGCATGGAAGCAAGCTAATGTCCAGCCCGTGCCCAAGAAAGGGAGTCGTGCTGACCCAGCTAACTACCGACCAATCTCAGTAACGTCCATTCTCTGTAAGACTATGGAACGTGTACTCAACACTAAGCTCCTGGCATATCTAGAAGCTAATGATATTCTCAGTGACCGTCAATACGGCTTTCGCCGAAGTCGGTCAACTGGAGATCTTCTAGCGTATGCCATCCACATCTGGAGTGAGGCCATCGAGAAGCACGGGGAAGCGCTTGCCGTTTCCCTCGATATTTCGAAGGCTTTCGATAGGGTTTGGCACGAAGGCCTTATTAGTAAGCTTCCTTCTTTCGGTTTACCCGCTGGATTGTGTGCTTGGATCGCAGACTTCCTGAATAACCGGTCCATCCGAGTGGTTATCGATGGCTGCTCGTCTGATCAAATGGCTATTAATGCCGGGGTCCCTCAGGGGTCAGTACTCTCGGCAACATTATTCTTGCTGCACATAAACGATCTGCTTAAGCCCGGTACCTTTGGGTATGCAGACGACAGCACTGTTGCTGAGAGTTACATATCCAGCGCACGAGCTAGTGGGTCACAGATCCAGTCTCTTCGAGAGGCTATGGTTGAGCGCTTGAACTTGTCCTTGGAGGCAGTCTCCGAATGGGGCGATGCCAATTTGGTCAGGTTCAACGCTGCAAAAACCCAGGCGTGTCTATTTTCCGCTAAAAGGAGCCAATTCAGTCCTGCTCCAACTTTCCGGGGTGTAACCGTGCCGATAACCGACCTTCTTGGTGTTACGCTGACATCAACACTCAACTTTGGGCCATACATCGAAGCAAAGGCTCAACTGGCTGCAAAAAAGCTGGGAGTTCTCGCAAAGGTCAGACAATACTTCACGCCGGAACAGCTGCTCAAACTTTATCAAGCGCAAGTTCGATCGTGTATGGAGTATTGCTCTCATCTTTGGGACGGATCTGCCCGATACCAGCTTGATGCACTTGAGGCAATTGAGAGGCGAGCCAGAAGGATAATTGGTGATGATACACTTGTCGAGTCGAGGCTTCAAAGTCTTGAGCATCGACGCAGAGTTGCTAGCCTGTCGGTTTTCTACCGGTTGCATTTCGGGGAGTGTGCGTCGGAATTGCATAACCTAATTCCGCCTAGCCCGTTTCATCATCGGACTACCAGACGTACGGCTATGCGCCACCGGTATATGGTGGATATCCCACCAACACGCACAAAACGTTTTGGGAACACATTCATTGTGCGTGCGGCTAGGGAGTGGAATTCCTTGCCGGAGTCTGTGTTTCCTGATAGCTACAACCCGGGAATCTTTAAGTCGAGAGTGAATAGGTTTCTTTTAGGTAAGCGCGTTCCATCGTCGACCGCATCGTCGCTTTCCATCAGGTGAGATAGCGGTCAAGCGCGAACCTATCAACAATAAAAAAAAAAAATAAAAAAAAAAATAAAAAAGTCTCCTGAGGCCCTGAAAAAATAATAGAAAATTCTTCAGTGCCTGATAATTATGGAAAAAATCTCTAAATTAATGATAAATTATACACCTATCGTAGAAGGGTCACCTATTTGGAAACTAACGCAGAACATTGTGATTACGCTTGATGATCAGGTTCTTCCCTATGTATATTTATGGGCTGTAATTTATTACTTTTAGAGCTGTATGTGTATCCCATTATCCAATGCTACATTTGCTGTCGCTTTTAGAAATTCAGTGTAGGTCTTCAATATTATTTTTATTCTGTTTTTAGTATACCTATCGTTGTTAATAGCGGAAATAGAAATACATCATCTGTGAAAATTCAACAGTCTAGCTTAGCTATCACGATTTATTAGATATAGCCTGGTGATAAACCGACAGACAGACAGACTGTCAGCGGAGTTATAGTATTAGGGTCCCGTTCTACCCTTTGGGTAAGGAACCCCAAAAATGTTGGTTAGATTCAAGTAAAAGCATTTTCTCTCTCAACAAAAAGAATGACAGTTTACACAGAAAGTGGGGTGAATTCATAAAAAAACTGCAATTCCCGATTGGAGTCTCGAAGATTTGTCCGAATTGCAAAAAATATTTTTTTTTTTGTGACGACAAATTTTCAGTTTTCAGATTTATTCCTATACGTGTGCTTTAAGACCTTGCTTTGTGCAAAATTTCAGGATTCTGGGTCAATGGGAAATACCCTATGAATTTTGATTCCTTTGAGAAGTATCGAAATATACGTTTTTTTTGCGACATAAACTGCCGTATCTTTTTATTCGTTAAAAAATTTGATTTTTTCACTGTTTCAAGGACCACAGACCTGAGTATAATAATATGGTTTTAATTACAACTCGATAACTCTTTGCTTTCCTGAGACAAAGGGTCTTGACCATTGATATAAGAAAGGAGTGTTGTTTATATTTCTATGGTCTTGACAGACAGACAGACGGACGGGCGGACAACAAAGTTTTTTTCCGTTTTATCCTTTTGAGGTACCTACTAGGGCGGATGTGATGATTATTTTGGTAAAGGAGGACAGTAGTCCAGAAATGTCATGTTTATAATGTGCCTGCTGCTAAGATCCAGATGTCTTTTCTATGAGAAAATAGAATCAATAAGGTCATAAGGTGCTTGTTTGTACATGACATCATTAACAACACGATAAGAAATAATATCAATTTCGCTCCGCATAAATTACTGTCTAAAAATAATCTCTGATAAGTAGTTTAGGTACTGTATTACTCATATAATGTAATATAATGATGATGCGCTAATTTGATTCGACCTTGTTTTTGAGGTAGGAAACTATGCGACGACTTCTCCCGCTCTAGTGTGGAGCGAGAAGGCGGGTCAGACTTTTACTGACTACAGCCACACCTGTGTCCTTAAGTTGTCCCTTGCGTGATAGGACCGCGGGATTGTTTTTCAAAAATTCTCGGCGGCCTTAGCAGGAATCGGCCTTGCTGGGCCCTTACAGTTTTGCTGACATCTCTTTGAGGTGCACGTTGAATAGGTACTATGCGCCGTCAACGGGCTCAGTCCGGACGGAAACTGAAGCTACCCATTGCTCGTCGCCCGCGTGCACGCGCTTACAGTAGCCGGTAATCGGGATCGGAATCCTGGCGGCTGGAGCGCGAGGGCCATAGCCTCGCGCGTGCGGCCACCTACTTTGCTAGCATTACTGTTTAGCATAAGGAGCGGGCTCTGCCCAGGCGTGGTACACCTCTACTGTGGTTACACCCAGGCGTCACTTCCGCACGAATCCGGTGTAGGAACCTCCCGAATTGACCATGTCCGGTGACAACTTGCGTCATGTGGAAGGTGAGGACGCCGTGAGGTCTTTCCAGCCACGCCTCCAAGAGGGGACTTACCGCCATAATTATGGCGTCCCCAGTCCAATGATCAGTTATAAATACACATTAACTTTTTTTGTAGCTCCATTATTGCACAGAAACGTTCACAAACGCGAGTCTCAAGCGGATCGCACTCGTGCTGCTTGCATCGGTCTCAATCTCAACGGGACCGAGATATCGTGTCTGTGTGCGTGCGGTGTCTATGTGTGTGTTACTGGAACCCGATTTTTATGTAGATTGACTTATGTACCTATCTCTTTTGGTTCGGTTCTCACCTTGATCCACGTAACTATCCTATCAGTAGTAGTATATCACTATCTTTTTTGTGTTTCTTATCTATCGCGCAAGCATATACGTCAATGGATTCGACCTAGGTAGGTACTGTTTATGAAGAAAATGGATATTATCTAAGCAATTTTTATTTTTGGCTATTGATCAATTACAAAATCTGACAATTAAATCTGATAAATAATACCTTACAGCCAGCAAGGAATCGATTAACCGTATAATCTAGTCAATAAACATATGCCTAAGATTGATAAGCTAATAAAATATTTGCTATTAGGGATTTTATTTATATACTTATTTATAAGGTGGAAGATATTATGATACGGAGTAGGATAATTATTTTGCCCTTCTATGAATAAATAATAATTAGGTATGTTATTATTTTCATGCATTTATTTATCTCAGGACCCTGAGGTCTTGTACTTTTGGGAGACGTAGACGGCCGAAGCCAACTCGCAGAAGCCCTTTGGACAATTTTCGTGCATCAAACGACTATTATCCCTGTACGGGCTGTGCTAGAGCTCCCGAGAACGACCTGAGGGTCGTGGGAAACTAATGCAACATATGGAAAATAAAGTTATAAGGCTATGGTTTTGGAAGGCTGAAGTGGACTGGTTGCCAAGAACTATATTAAGACTATGGCCCCTGCCTGAACAATGTTATTAATATGTTACGGCTAACAGCCGATGTGCGGCTACACCTAGTTTTAGCCAGATACCGAGTTTATAGATATAGTTTTAGCCAGTTACAACTAGGTGCAGCCGCCCACATGTGGTTAAACTTAGCTGTATCCTACTTATCTTCGGCTAGAACTAAGTCTTCATTATGTGGTAAAACTTAGGTTTATCTTATATAATTTTATAATAAAAAAAGCTACTTCAAATCCTTGTCTTTTATTTTATCAATATAAACGAATGAATCTGGAATCGCAATATAAGAAACTCAAAACAAAACCAAATGCCTAACTGCTGTTTCTAGCCGATGATAAATAGGATACACCTTAGTTTAACCTCAGATGTGCGGCTGCACCTAGTTTTAGCCGCTATCGCTATGATAAAGACTAGAGCCTGTTCTAACCGAAGATATGTAGGAGACGTCTAAGTTTAACCGCACGTGGCCGGCTGCACCTAGTTGTAGCCGGCTAAAGTTAGGTGTAGCCACTAGCCGCACTTCGGCTATTAGCCGTAACAAATATACATTATAAATCGATAAAAAAGGCGAGGGGTGACTTGCACACTCAATAAATGGGCTCCAAAAAAGGGTCGCTAGTACAAAAAGACAAGAGGGCAACATATCTTTAGGTGCTTGTGGAGTGGAAAGGGCTATCAGGACAATTCCCGAAGTCAAGATCCTTACTAGCACCTTACTGAATTATATATCATTTTCACAAGCACGTTTGTTCTTGCGAATCGCCGCTCAAGCCAGCCAATAATAGCAAGAGAGAGGTGAGGACTGTGTTCCTCGTCAGTGTTCACTACGGCTGGCAAAAACTGCAAGCCGGAGATAAGAAACAAGATTTGAAAAATGAGAAACAAGACCCGGGAGATCGGGTAATTGGGGTGGCTATGCCTATCAGCCCGCCACAAAATTGCTCTGCGGATTGTATTAAGAGAGATAGTCTGGCATCACCCTAGACATGTTACGGCAAAAAAAATCTACCGGTAAAGACCCAGGGTTTATTGGAGTGCGGAAGCTCCACCACGACGTCAACGTAAAGATACGGCAATGGGGATATTGAATAGCTATTAGATTAGATATACCTATTATTAGATTGTGATATATAGCTATGTATTCAAGAGAAACACTTAGTTCTCAGTTGTAAATATTTTGATAAGGTCGTGGGAAGATGGTAAGTACTTTATAATAAATATTAGAAATATATTTTTAATTTAATTAATTACTATTAACAAAATTAAACTTGTTGCACCGATCCAAGGTAACAAGGGGAATACGATGAATTATTGTTAGTTTTTGAGCGAGGTATTTTAAAACTTACCTATAAGTAAGTGCGTACACGTATAAGTAAGGAATTAATATAGATATTAAGTAGCGGGTATCTTAAACTACCCAAAGTTCAGCAGCTACTAAAAAATAATTATCGGTACCAATCCTTATTTTTTTTACCTACGGATACCTACGTGGGAAATTAACAAATGGCTTCTTCCGCTGTGAGTGGAAAGAAAGGGAGACTTTTACTAGGTACGTACAAGGGCGGATCCAGGGGGGGGGGGGGTCATGTGGGTCATAACCCCCCCTGGGCTAGGTCCAAGACGTAGGTGGACCACTAATTAAAAACCACGAATATGTGACCCCCCCCCTGGCGCCAAAGCTGGATCCGCCTTTGGGAAGGTATCTAAATAAAACCCACAGTGTTCCTTCTGTTGCCTTTTGTGAGCATCACGGTAACTCTACCTAACAATCCGCGACAGTGTAAAAAACACGACTACACCAGTCAGCCAAGACGCATTTGGCGGTATTAACGAGCATACCGTAGTTCTTCATCCTGGTGAAGAGTTAGCGAAGGTGATGCTTGTGCTCTGCCACGCTCCTCGAAAATACCAGAAAATCGTATAAATAAGGATAACAAAAATCTAAGCGACAAGTCATCTCGTCAACAAACCTTTGGAAAGTTTGACCTGCGTTCCTCAGACCAAACGTCATAAATGGAAACTTGAAAAGTCCGAAGGGTGTAGTGATGGCAGTCTTGGCCTCACAGACTGGTATCTGATTGTACGCTTTCACCAAATCAATGGTGGAGATGATCGTACAACCAGATAGACTATGTGAGAAGTCATTTATGTGCCTGATTGGGATCTTATCGGGTATTGTCCTTGCGTTGAGCAGTCTGTAGTCTCCGCAGGGACGCCAGCCGTTGTCTTTCTTCGGGGTGAGGTGAAGAGGTGATGACTAGGGGCTCTCCGAGGGTCGTGCTGTTCCGTTCACCAACATTGCCTCGAACTCAGCCTTGGCGATCTTCATCTTGTCCGGTGCAAGCAATTGAAGCTACAGATGACAATTTTGTGGTTCCATCTATTAAACGTTCGTTGCGGATGTCAACAATGAGGTTGTAATAGGACAAAAAGTCTACTCCTATGATGGCTTTAGTAACATCCGCAACAATGAAACGCCAATGAAAATCTCTACGGAGGCCTAAGTTTAGTACAACCTAAAGGTAGCCGACTGCCCTGCTCGTTTCCCGCTTTGTAGTCGCAAGGGCGGATGCACTTCTTCGCGTGGCTGCCGAACTTGTGGTGGTACCAGCAGGTCGGGAACTTCCTGTAGTTTGACTGCGATCGCCGTGATGGTGTGCGACTGCAATGGCCTGACGTCTGACGTGTACGAGGACGGGAGCGACTGTGTCTTTCAGTTGTCAGGGCTTTTACCTTCCTCGTCAGTTTCATCATAAGGCTCATCATGTCCTTCAGCGAGTCCATCCGCGATGTCGATGCTGCTGCGACTTGAGGAGTTGCTGGAGCAATGTCGTGCACTCTGTCGGCGAGGTCTGCGAGCTCTGTGAGCGATAGGCTCATCTGGGAGGCCACGATGGTCTGCAGGTTGCTGGGTAAGCGGCTGGTCCATATCGTGCGTATGAAGTCGTCCGGTATTGTGGGTCCCGCCAAGTTCTGTAGGTGTCTCAAGAACTGCGACGGTTTCCTTTCTCCGAGTTCTTTCGACTGTAGAAGCTGCTTCGCTTTCTTCTCCTTGGAGACTGACAGGCGCTTAATAAGCTCGGTCTTCACCTTCTCATATTTGTCCGTTGCGGGTGGCGAAGTAATAATGTCCTCTACCTCCTCTGAGTGTTGACGGTCAAGTTGCGCGAAGACGTGGTAAAATTTGGTGGAGTCGTCCGTTATTCTGGCCAATCTGAACTGTCCTTCCACTTGGCAGAACCAGATGTTGGGCTTTTCTGGCCAAAAGGGAGGTATATGGACGCCAACTCTGAATAGCTCCGCTGGGTTGTCCGCGTCAGTGGAGACGCGCGCGCACTTACTTGGCCAACGGGTAGGGCGTTGGCTGCGCTGGGATACCTCGGTGTCACTACCGGCGCTGCTCATCTTAGCTTTGTCTTTTGCTTTCAGACGGGGTCATCAATTTGGTTGTTTGGTGGGTGTGTGTGTGGTGTAGGTACTCACTGGGTAGTGGCGAATAAATAAAAGTCCTTGCTGAATCTCCAGGTATATTCTCTGCACACACAGCACAACAACACAGTTAGAAGACGCAAATGAACCATGAAGAAGCTGGTATATTACAACAGTAATGATTATGCAGTAGAAGAACAGAAATAGTTCTTACGATTACAGCGAAATCTTAGCGCGGGTAGATTGTTCACAATTTATATTATCGGCGCAAGCGCACGTAGGTCAAGCGGGCAGCATAGATCGTGACTGGTGAGAAACGAAATGTAACTTAGTGCTGCAACTCGGCGGTAGAAGAAAATAAGTCCCCGGCGCGTCATCGACAGTGCGCGTGTCCAATGCGTCACGTCAATGTGTATGTCGTTTTTAGTGTTAGTGAATATGTGTGTTGTGAACTTGGAAATATATATAAATATATATGAATGTATAAATAGACATAATAGATGTAGGTGAATACATATTTATTGTGTACGTGTATAGTGTATACTGATGTATAAATATATGTGAGTCACTCACAACTACATTGAAGACACACGTCGTCGTGACGTAGATTTTCATGACCCACGTCATGTTTGTTTTTACCACAGAACAGATGAACGAGGTTAGAATGGCCTTGTGGATGTAAGGCGTGCCACAAAGTAGGGCAACAATGCTCATAGTTCAACTACCACAGAAATCTTAATAAGAAGGCTTATTATTAAGATTTCTGTGTCAACTACCAATAGCAAACTTGCGATTTAACTTGCGTAACGCGCGATCTTATTGGTTTATTGCCCGTAGGTGAGTTAATAAAGGGTGTGAGATAAACGGCGACACTCGTTGTAGTACAAATCGGAAAGTATTTCTTTTCTAACATCTTTCATCTTTTCTGTGGTTTTTACGTTGCTCGAAGTAATGTGGCACGTTGTATCATCGTAACGTGTCTATGTTTTTGGGCCCATACCACTGGCCCATACTTAATTGTGTCACAACTCACAAACAACCTAAAACTAACTATCAAACCTTCATGATTGTATTTGTCGATAATAATATATTTTATATAAACAAAAAAAAACAATTAATATTGTGATAAATCAAACACTTCAGGATAAATTGTATAAATATTTTATTCACTTTGATCAACACAATTTCATACTTATCGTTCTATTAACAATCATTTACAAATACACAGATTAGTCGGACATGTTTTCTGTTCAACGACTCAAAGCAGACTGGCTCTGTCCAAAATGACAGTAACAAACTCAGTGTTTCCCTACCACAAACTTTCACAAACACTCGGTCGACTAACCGACCAATCAGAGCAAAGTAAAGAGTACGTAACATCAATTGACTAACTAATATACATTAGAGTTTATCTAATAATTAACTGCAAGTAAATATTTCATTTTAACAATTATGATATATTTATACAAAACAAATCCATAAAGTCTAATATTATAAATTATTACTTAATATCTACAACGAATGTCTAAAGTTCATGTAACTACTAGCGCCATCTATCGCTTATCATTGGAAGTTGAACGATTTATGAATATTTTCTTTAAAAATCATTACATTCGGCCATCCGACATCGTGCGATCTCCTGACGCACGATTACAATTAAATGATAGGATATTTTCATTTAAATTATGAAACTTAATTCCAGTTCTACAAGGAACTGAGTCTTACATTCATAATCATTACATTCGGCTTAGTCTTGATTATTTGCTTTATCGTCACGTCATATGTTTATAACATTCTCATCACACGAAGAATAGAGTATTTTTTTTTTGTCAAAGGCTTTTCTCTATATCCGAGTTTATAAAAGGTCGGAGGAAAGTATGCTTCTAAATGTTATTCCTCAGTTTGCCAAAATCGGTAATTACAGTAATTTTATACTTAAAACTTTGTTTTTTTTCAATGGATCTATGGATTTTAAAATGAGGCAAATTCAATTTTACCCTCATAATTGCAATCAGATCTACTAATCTTTATTAAACCACTTATGCTGTAGGCTGTATCAAGGATTTTACTGATAACGAAAGTATCTTTCTGCTAGTCTAACCCAGATATTGGCGCTCACTTCATATCTTAAACTTTTTAACGTATTTTACTTCGTAATGTTTATCATTTAAAGGCACTCTGATCCTAGTAGTTTTGTGGCAGTCTGTCTAGTGGGACATTTAACAGAATTAATAACACGCCATAGGCATATGTTTCCTTGGTGTTCGTCATAGGAATCATTTTATTTTCCTAGGGGATTTAAAATAGTGGTTATACATTTTAGCAAAACCGCGCTCAACCTTAGACAAGATACAGCGTTAAAAACAAGATCAATACCATGACTATCGCAAAAGCTCTTGATAGTAGGGTATCTAAAAGAAATCCATGATTGCAGTATTATTCAAGTTAATAAACTACTGTCAAATATGTTTTATAACCAACACTCAATTAGGTACTCAAAACCATTGGTCAATGTTAATTATGTGAGACTGTAAGCATAAAGTAAAATTGATCAGCTTTTTGTTCGAAAGTATTCTTCATTATTTACGCGCACTGAATTCACTTCATGTCATTAGGTTTTTCATCGGGTTCAGCTATAAGAATTTGAAATCTAGATCTTATTCATTTAATCCTAAGCAAATGCTGGCGCTTGCTCTCTCATTTTGTTTCTATTGTGTCTCTAGTCAAAGTATTCGAAAATTTGATATTTAGATCAATTCTCGTCTCAATACTATAAACAGAAACAGTATTCGTCTTAATTTCTGTGGAAAACATGATATTACGACTTAAGGTATCGACATACGCGTCCTAGATCTTACTCTCAGTGGTTAAATGAAACTCACAAATCTGTAGCCACCATGTTGCTACATGTTGTGTGGCGACTCGTTTAGTCAGAGTTCATTACTTTCATTATTTGAAAGCATAATATAAAACAGAAACTTAAGCATTTAGAATAAAAGTGATCCTTCAGCTAGAGGATAAGGGCTTAATTGTACTAATATTATCTCTCAAATAATATTAGCAGCATATGTGCGTGATTTCGTACCAAGTAAAGGTTCTAATAATGAAGTTCGGATCGCACTGTTCGTCAAACTTTATTTTTATTTGAAACCTTGAAATTGGTCCTCTACTCTAGTGTATGGATTTTCAATCCATCTTCCCCTTAACCGAATAAATAACGATGTAATATTTAGCTCTATTTAAATCATTCATTGTATCATAATCATCTTAGGAACCGGCTTCGATTTCAGTCTGGACGACGAGAACTAGTTATGGTCATGTAATAGTATATATTTTATCCTACTTGTAAAATAAATATCATTGTGTTCTCTATATATGGAATCAGTCTCTGCTACAGTATGCACACGTCACAGGAATTGAAAACGTGTAATAAATCCATTTCCTCGTCTACAATTTAATGGTTTGGCTCAATTCCTAATAGATTTATCATTAATCCCGTGTGTTTAAATTTCTATCTGCAGCTCTTTTACTTATATATTATGTTATCCGTATATAAGCATTAATTTGTCGTAATAATATTCACATAAGTTACACCTTAATTCTTACTAGCTAACATTTCTGCTTGAAACCGACCATAATTCTGCTCATTAGATAAAATCATTTTAGTTTAGTTTACCACTTCGTCACTAAATGCTAACTTACAAAACTTGGCAAGGTTTCGTAAATTTTCTATTTTCTCTTGGTAAGACTAGCAAGTTTTTGAGACAAATTGTATAGTCAGTTTCTGATCCTACTTGCTTAATACAAATCAATTATAATTACTCTTTCTAATCAAACTTAAATACACTCAAAATTTACAGAAGTGATAGAACTCCCGTATCACAAAGTTCCAATGGATATGTTCAAACCTCGATTCTTGTAACGCTTTCCTCCTTGAAAATCATTCAACCACTCTCTTAGACCAACGTGGGGTACCTCTTCGCTTCTTGCATCGTGGTGGTGTCTTATTCCTTCCAAATCGTCTCTTTGCATCATTTTTCTTCAAGTCTGTACTGTTTGAACCAGGAACTATCTATTTGTTCAATAAGACTGGCAATTTTTCCTTCTGTAGTTCTGTCGGAATCCAAGTCCTCAAAAATAAAAAAAAATCAGTGGTTAAAACATTTACAGGAAATAGTACTTGTATCGTTCATTTGAAACTCTTTTTTAAGAATCAAATCCCAGTGTTAAATTATACTTTCAATTCAATTTATCTATACCTATAATATCTTCAAAAACTATAACAGAATGTTCAAATCTCATCCAATAAACAGTTCAAATATGATATGAATAAACTTAATAAATTATTCAATTCATTTACAACATCTGCATTAAGCCAACGTAGTCAGACTAAAATCACATTAATAGGTAAATTCATACGTTACTTACGCTCTTGAGGATAATTTCATCTGCACCGGGCACACTTAACCCGAATCTTAATTGGCTCATCTGGCCAAATCAAATGGCCCACTTGGCCTCAGATGGCCCACTTGGCCTCAAATGGCCCACTTGGCCTCAAATGGCCCACTTGGCCTCAAATGGCCCACTTGGCCTCAAATGGCCCACTTTGCTCCAAATGGCCCACTTGGCCTCAAATGGCCCACTTGGCCTCAAATGGCCCACTTGGCCTCAAATGGCCCACTTGGCCTCAAATGGCTCACTTGGCCTCAAATGGCCCACATGGCCTCAAATGGCCTCGCTTAGCTTCATCAAAGGCATGGTTGCCTCATCCCTCATTAAGGCTCGCTTGGTCTTATTAAGGCTCACTTGGCTTCATCAAAGGCACGCTTAGCTTCATCAAAAGCACGCTTGGCTTCATCAAAGGCACGCTTAGCTTCATCAAAGGCACGCTTGGCTTCATCAAAGGCACGCATGGCTTCATCAAAGGCACGCTTGTCTTCATCAAAGGTACACACTTAGCTTCATCAAAGGCACGTTTGGCCTCATCAAAGGCACGTTTGGCCTCATCAAAATCACGCTTGGCCTCATCAAAGACACTCTTGGCCTCATCAAAGCACTGAAATCAAACCAAAACATTTCTAATGAACCAGTTACAGACTCTTAAATTGCCAAGAAGTCAGTAAGTCAGCAAATTGACGGTAATTACATATTCCAAAGTGTAGATCTCTATGGAGAAGAAATTCCATTTACAGCCTTTTAAATCGTGTTATACATATACAAACTCAGTTTTAAGTTTGTTCTCTCAAATTCATTTATTGTTTGTCATAGGTGGAAATTTAGTTCATAAAACAACAGTACAAAATAAATATCATTTATCATTTAAGACTTATCATTTATCATCTATCATTTATCTTTTATCGTTTAACATTTATAAATAAATAAATTTATCATTTATCATCATTTATCATTTACTATTTATCATTTATCGTTTAACATTTATAAATAAATAAATTTATCATTTATCACTGATCACTGACCACCTATCACTGATCGCTTATCACTGATCACTTATCACTGATCACTAATCACTGATCACTAATCACTGGTCACTAATCACTGGTCACTAATCACTGGTCACTAATCACTGGTCACTAATCACTGATCACTTATCACTAATTACTTATCACTTATCACTGATCACTTATCACTGATCACTGATCATTTATCATTTATCATTCATTATATATCATTTATCATTATTGTGACATACTAATAAGGGGTACAACATGTTTTTACAACTATGCGTCGAAACGAAAGGGAAATTATCGTGCCACACAAAGTAATCCGAGGCAACAATGACAATTATCGCTTTGGGAAATAGGAAAATTTTACATATAAACTGTTTTTTTTTTTTTTAATCTATCACTATACGAATTCGATGAAATTAAATAAAGAAAAAGCAACCCAATTTGAAATATAGAAACTAAAATGAATCACCAGCATTTAAGAGGTGTTTAGTCTTGTCAACGTTCGATTACGAACATGACGCGCATATCTGTACCACTCAGTTCACACATTTGAAGGGAATCGAATGATTCAATACACGAGCCTGTCACCATCAGTAAGAAATTTGGGTGAGTATGATACTGGTCTAAAATACTTGGCACACTTGGCTAAAAAAATAAATAAATCTCGAGCTCACTTAGCTTCAATTTAGGCACACATAACCTCTTGTCTGAAGTAACACTAGCACACATGGGAAAAAGAATAAAAAATATCTCGAGCTCATTTAGCTTCAATTTAGGCACACAACTTCTTGGCTTAAAGTAACACTTGCACACTTTGGTGACAAAAAAAAATATCTCGAGCTCACTTAGCTTCAATTTAGGCACACATAACCTCTTGTCTAAAATCACACTCGTACACTTGGAAAGACAAAAATATATTTCTCGAACTCATTTATCTTCAATTTAGGCACACATAACCTCTTCCTGTTATCACTGCACATATTTGTAGGCATATCCCACTTCTGAAATGTGATAAATCAAACACTTCAGGATAAATTGTATAAATATTTTATTCACTTTGATCAACACAATTTCATACTTATCGTTCTATTAACAATCATTTACAAATACACAGATTAGTCGGACATGTTTTCTGTTCAACGACTCAAAGCAGACTGGCTCTGTCCAAAATGACAGTAACAAACTCAGTGTTTCCCTACCACAAACTTTCACAAACACTCGGTCGACTAACCGACCAATCAGAGCAAAGTAAAGAGTACGTAACATCAATTGACTAACTAATATACATTAGAGTTTATCTAATAATTAACTGCAAGTAAATATTTCATTTTAACAATTATGATATATTTATACAAAACAAATCCATAAAGTCTAATATTATAAATTATTACTTAATATCTACAACGAATGTCTAAAGTTCATGTAACTACTAGCGCCATCTATCGCTTATCATTGGAAGTTGAACGATTTATGAATATTTTCTTTAAAAATCATTACAATATAGATATAGTCAGTAATCAATTACACGGAAAGAAATGATTTGAGATGAAGCTACTTTTCGAAAATAAATAATTAATAACAAAACACTTTTTTCTCTTGAATCTTTTGGAGCGCTTCAGTTTACTGATTATTGGCCTGAGGAAATGCACTATGTGTACATTCTGGGCAGCACTTGGTTAAAATTTCATTTCAACTTAAAAGATTGGCAATGTCCTTTTCTACCGGTTAAAATTAAAACTCCCCACAGACATATATGAGGGGGGGGGGGGGTGTAGGCTGTGGCCAGGCCACTCCAGTATGGTACAGCGCCGATTCCGAGATGATGGACGCCAAAATACTTGCACAAAAATCAGGGTTCAGACTTACCCATGAAAAATAATGCTAGATATGCCAATACTCTTGGTGTTGCATATCCAGGAGGTAGCCTCACTTTTCATAAAATTGCGTGTCATTAGTCTGTTTTTCGACCTTAATCAAGGTCGACAATTCAACCTTCAGCTCAAAATACCAAATTTAAAAAAAAAGATTTTATTTCACATAGGCCTACATGAGCACTTATTAAAACGTCAGAAGCCAGTGCACGGTTCCAATAGGCCGTTACCTATGGAGAAGAACCGGCAAGAAACTCCATGGTTTACTCAAGATATATTCGTTTAATAAACTTGTTTCATCTTCCAGGGTTGGCAGTCCCTACTGTGCCTAGTGGCCTTAGCCACGGTGATTAAAGGTTACAAGAACCCGTACTACGCGCCCGGCAGGTCTGTGAACGTGCATCTCTTTGAGTGGAAGTGGGATGACATTGCCGATGAGTGCGAGAGGTTCCTGGCGCCTATGGGTTATGCAGGAATTCAGGTACGGTGGTTTCACAATCTTCAGAATTAGGCAATGGTATTTCCTACAACACGACGAGTGAAAAAAATACAAAATGCCACTTCTTGGGGGGTATACTACTATAATATACAAGGTGTCGTTTTGAAGCAGCAAAATATTTCAGGAGGTAATTATGTTAGTGATTCTCGACCCGAATCAATAATAAAATAAGTAGGTAATTTTTTTATTTTTTTTGTAACCGCGCTTTTTTTCACACACACAAACACGGAACAATAAAGGGCGTTTTCACTCACACTAACTCGTAACGATAGTTTCATAAATAATGTATCATCCAATCATCATCCCGCACGCCACACCCTAGCCACGCCCCCGCGGCCATCGATCAATCGATTTAGTTTAGTGTAATAAAAAAATTAAATAACAAGTATTACTGATTATTGACCAGGTATCGTTTTTTTACATAATTATTTATGAGTTTTATTAGGTACAACCTCCTGAAATATTGTGCAGTTTTAAAACTGCACCTTGTATACAGTGGTGGACTATATTTTTTTTGTCTGTTTATAAAATGAATTATTTAGTTTTAAAATTAAAAATATCATCGGAGTTGAATAAAATAACAATTTTATCTACTCCAATGACTTTTTAATTAATTAATCTACACTAATATTGTAAAGAGGTAAGGTTTTTTTTTGTTTGTATTATGTAATCTCTGAAAGGACTGGTCCGATTTCTGAAATTATGTCATCGATAGAAAGCTGCTTTATTCCTGAATAAACTCAGAAGTGACATAGGCTATTGTACGCAGATGAAGCCGAAGTAGTTTTTAACCATTTTATTTTCTGTTTTTTTTTTACTAAAAATATCATCGGGGTTGGCTAGAATAACAATTTTACACAGTTTAAATTTAAAAAAGTACAGATTTAAAAAAAGAAATTGGAAAAAGCCGACGAAAAATTCTTCCACTGGGAGTCCAGAATCATGTAATGGATCCGTGGTATTCGTTTGTGCGTCGATGTCAAAGACACCGTGTATACTGGTAGGAACATCTTGTAAAATAAAATTCTTAGGCAACGTTTTCTTTCAGATTTCACCACCCAATGAGAACGTAGTGATATGGGCTGACAACCGTCCGTGGTGGGAGCGCTACCAGGTGATGTCGTACAAACTGGTGACGCGCTCCGGTGACGAGCGCCAGTTCGCCGACATGGTGCGCAGATGTAACAATGTAGGCGTCAGGTGTGTTACATTTTTTCTTTTGTTGCGACATCATTCATCAATGACTTATCTCGCTCTAGGGAGAAACGAGAGAAAACCCACCTGTGTTCTTCAATTGGCTTTTGTGTTCCACGACCACGGTATCCCTTTCAGGAAATCTTTGTTTTACTGACATCTTTTTGAGGCGCGCATGGATCACAAACACTATGCGTCGTCGACAACTCGGCGTCGGCGAGCTACCGATTGCTCGTTGTCGGCTAACCCGTACCTTCGATGGTCGGGGATGACCCTGCGGCTCCGGATGCCCGGGGCATTTCCTGTCGCGGTGACTGGGGCTTCACTGCTTGAGGATGTCCGTTACCTATCTTATAGATATTCATCACCTAACAGGACGTGGATTGCTGTCACCGATTGTCTCCACGAGGACACGGCATTGCTCCGCCCAAACGGGGCACATATCCACCATATGCTTCACCGTGTCCTCAGGGCGGCCATCACAATGGTGACACCCGGGCGTTTCTTATTCCCCTTAGAGATCCCTGCGTCCTGCGATAACCGCATTCAATTTTCATATTTTTACCCGAAGTAATTGCTGTAAGGCGTCACCAGGCACCTACTCCTTACTTTCTGAGTGGAACCAGAGTAAATAAGAGAATTTTACTAAATAAAAACCATCTGTGTGTCTTCTGTTTTCCTTTACGTTTCAGGACTGCATTAACTCTTTTAAATGATCCTGCAGCCCTAGCTGGTATCGACCCAAGTAGGCCCCAACAGCCGCCTATTTTTCTAACATCTCTTAGACCTGAAACTGCGTAAAGCGTATCACTTTTGTATGGAACCACGTGGGGGCCCGTGGTTCCACACAAAAGTGCTCTTTTGCCCCACCTGCGCGGGCATTTTTGTATAGAACCGCGCGGGCGTCGCCCGGTAACGACTTTTTTCAGAGCGGCGAGCGGGGCGGCTTCGGTAAGCGCGCGCGTTTTCACTATGAGCGGCGTCTCGTGGCATGCTTCAAACATTTTCATACTTTTGATCTTACCGCTCGCCGCCCCGCGCTTAGCACCCGCTTACAGCACCGAGGTTGTGAACGGGCCTTAACGGAATTTCTGGCTTTCGAAGCGTGCGTCGATCTATCGAATACGATGTGCTCGCCGTAATCTAAGACAGCCTTACAAATTCAAAATGAACATATCGTAGCGGAGGCATCGAAAAGATATTCAAACCATAATAGGTCCCCCGCTCATGAATATTTGGTTTTTAATATTTCCAGGATCTACGTAGACGCCGTAATAAACCACATGACAGGCGAGCCCGCGGACAACGTGGGCACAGCCGGCAGCACGGCGATCTTCAACCAGTGGTACTACCCCGCCGTGCCCTACAGCTACCAGCACTTCAACTGGCCACACTGCGTCATCAATGACATTGACTACACTACTAACGCCTGGAGGGTGAGTAGCTGCTACTGATCTGTAAATTCTAGAATAGGTACTTCCCCTTTCATCTCCCTAAGCGGTGAATTTTGAAAATTTCTCTCTTGGTGCTCGTCTACGCCATAAAAGGATGCCTTGTGCAAAATTTCATGTTCCTAGTTTCAGTAGTTACGGATGCTTATTGATATGTCAGTCAGTCAGTTTCTCTCATTTTTATTTAGAGGTACGGATACCTGAATAAATCAACGATAAAGCTAGAATAAATTTAATATTTTCAGGTGCGCAACTGCGAGCTCGTCGGGCTAAAAGACTTGAACCAAAGAGACGAACACGTAAGGAACATGATCGTCAACTTCATGAACGAACTCATCCATTTGGGCGTCGCTGGATTCAGGTGAGTTATCTGCAAATAAAAATGGTCATCATCATCCGTCTGTCAAAAAAACATCCAATGTTGGACTTATAAACATTCCCCTTATTCCTGTGACCTTCTTCTTTGTTACACATAGCAAATATAGCAAGCATCAAACCAAAAATCCAATATTCTAAGTAAAGAAGTACTCTTCTTTTGCTATACTCATCTTATTATAAACCATTTCTCAATTACCCTCAGAATTGACGCCGCCAAACACATGTGGCCCGAAGATCTCCGCGTCATCTACGACCGTCTCAATAACCTAAACACACAACACGGCTTCCCCGCCAACGCCAGGCCTTATATCTACCAAGAAGTCAGCTATGGCCCTCAAGAAATCATCAGCCGAGATGAATACACTCCTTTAGCGGCGGTTACAGAGTTCAAAGTGGGACTGGAACTTACTAATGCCTTCAGAGGGAATAATCAACTTAAATGGTTATTCAATTGGGGTCCACAATGGGGTCTGCTCCACCAGGGAGACGCTCTTACGTTCATAGACAACCACGATAAAGAGAGAGAGCACGATGGTCGTGAGGTCCTGACTTACAAAGAGCCCCGTCCGTATAAGGGAGCTATCGCATTCTTACTTGCTCATCCGTATGGAGAGCCTCAAATTATGAGCGGCTATGATTTCTGGGACTTTGACATCGGACCTCCTCAGGATAATAATGGGAATATTATTTCGCCTATTGCTTCTGTAAGTATTTTTCATTGCCTATTTATAGAAAGCGTAAAGCTTATTAGGTCACATAGCTAAACAAAGCAAAAGCAAAAAGTTCTAAAGTTTTTGACATTCTTAATCTTATCTTAATAATATAATAAAATTATTTTGCCAATAGGAAGCTGATTTATTTCTGAGTGATATAGGCTATATTTTATATACGCGGGCGAAGCCATGGGCAAAAGGTAGTTCTTAATAAAAAAAGACTGCACTTATTAATGAAATAATTATAACGTAGAGTTCTTGCTGAACCGGCCTGTCCGACTTAATTGTGAACTTTTCGGTGAATGTCTTCAACAATTAATGAATACACACTTGACACTGCACTTAATTCTGCAGCCACAAGTTTCTACATCAGTGGGCCTGAAGTTTATAATATTTTTTTATTGTTTTTACTCTTCGCTCTTCATTTGTAGAATGGATGTGCGTCAAAAGTCGATCATTCAAAGAAAAGGGAAGTTATCTCTATGGAGAAGAATGTGCATGAAACTCCATGACCACTCTTTAAATCATATTATGAGTTACTTATATCTTGGTTACATATTTCTGGTCGCTTCTATTATAACTCCATCAGAAACATTCGTGTCTTTCGTCATCAGGATGGCAACTGCGGCAACGGCTGGATCTGCCAACACCGCTGGCGGCAGATCCACGCGATGGTGGCGTTCAGGAACGTGGCCGGCAACACCGTGCTTAACGACTGGTGGGACAACGGCTCCAACCAGATCGCCTTCTGCAGGGGAGGCAATGCTTTCATCGCTATCAATAATGATTATTGGGATCTTAACCAGACTTTGCAGGTTAGAGATGGTCCTCTGCATTTAGATTTTCAGCGTTCTGCTGACAGGTCTATGTGTTAATGATTTACTTTTCTTTCTTAAAGCTTTATGCACATAACACTGTACAAAGGCGGACTTAATGCGAAATTATTTTTATGGCCTACAGAAAATTGGGTCTGCTTGTATGTGGGTTTATATGTTTGTGAACGAACCCACGATACAGGAGTAATTCCTAGAGTGAAGAAATAATTTGGGAAAGATGTCACAATTGAATCTGTTTAAAAATGTTTAAAAGTTTGTAGCATAAGTGAAAAGTGGATCGGGCAAAGCGAACTAACCTAGTGAAGGTCGCGAGTCCGCTAGATGCGGGTAGTATACCTAGTATCGGTTGTTGGGGGATAATTTAGAGATTATCCAGAAGCTAATGGAAATATTTAGGCTGAAATTATGTGCTAATAGATTATTACTTTTAATAGATTTCTGAAGAGTGGTAATTTTGTCACCTGCTGACTTTAATCTTCACGTCACGTCGTTTATTGTGAAGGTCAGTTTTTGTAACGTGGCTTGTGTTACAAAAACTAACATTATCTTGACTTGCAAATCTAATAAAAATAAAAATCTTAAATTCACTAACAGACAACCTGAAAAGGGAAATATGGAATTATATATACCTAGGTATTATTATGCTAGAAGTTAGGTTTATCGAAGAGATCCTATCGGGCATACTACGCACCATTTAAGATACACGCTAGGGTACCTGATAGGTTTGCCTGTATAGTTGAGTTTTTACAACCGGAGCGTGCACAATTGTGTAGGTTGTCACACAAGCTCCTTACCTGACAGGTAAAACTGCTACCTTCACACAACTAATCTCTTCTTACAGACTTGCTTGCCCGCGGGCAGATACTGCGACGTGATATCAGGCAACAAAGTGGGCTCATCGTGCCAGGGCAAGACCGTCACCGTGGGCAATAACGGACGCGGACATATCTTTGTGGGGGCGCATGACTACGACATGGTCCTGGCCATACATATTGGACCTCAGGTAAATGTGCTTCATTTGGGAGGGCTTATCCTGCCATGGCAAGACTGACTAGGGGCAATATTATGACGGATGCGTGCATAGGTCTGTGATTCTGTGGGGATGAAGCATTAAGACTGCTGACCATAGATAGATATGGAACCTAAAGTAACCGTGCTTCATTTCACTGTCGAAATAGTTTTGATGGAAACAACAAGGAGGGCTCATCCTGCCATGGCAAGACTGGCTGGGAGCAATGATGGACGCATGCAAATATCTGTGGAGGCGAAAGACTACGACATGATATTTGCCATACAAGTGGGAACTGAGGCAAACGTCCTTAATTTTACAGTCAAATTAGTTTTATTTTAAACAACAAGAAGGGCTCATCCTGCCATGGCAAGACTGACCGAGGGCAATGATGGAAGCGCGTATATGTATATCTGAATCACATATACACCACTAATTTTTAATTAGTACAAATACTTAAAGGGCTTATTAGAAGAGCCCTTGTTATTATTTAAGTAAAGTCTCAATAAATAATATTCATAAACAGCAAAGTTATTAGCGTTTGTGTTTATCCCAAAATGTCTCTCAATTTATGGAAATATTGTGCAGGCTATTGATTATGAATGAATAAATGACGATTAAAATGGAAAAACACTGCCCGCAGTATTTTCTACTAGTAATTGTTATGTATGATTGAATCTATGATGAATTTACCTTTTCGTGGTCAATTTTAGGATTTTGGTTTTTTCTATTTTTGAATACAAAAATATGATCAGTAACGGGTACAGATACAGCCCCATTTTTTTGTGTACTAATTAAAAAGTAGGGGTGTATACAGGGGTTTCTTCCACCCTGTATATATCAGAGTGACATTGAAACGTTAACTCACCGCGATTCACTCGAGGAGGTGGCGCTTTAGGTTACTTTGACTTTAATTTCAGTTTTTATTAGATATTGTTTGATTTGTTTCAGAGTCGACTGTAAATGGCGTAAAAGGATCAAGATTAAAGAGCTCACTGTATGTCTTTATAATAGGCATCCATTGGTATATTTTTGTACAAGGACTTTAAATAAAAATGATAAGTAACTTATTAAAGTTTTTAATTTGCACTCCCATTATCTTTACCAATAAATAATATTTAAATTACTTCTGTTTATTATTTAAATTAACTAAAGACCAATAAATTGATGAGATCAAAACAGCAATACAACAAAATGAAAAATAATAAAGCTCTGGGGCCCGACGAAATACCAGCAGAAGTCTGGAAGTCCCTCGGAAATCACGGAGTAGTTTGACTGTATGAGCTGTCCAATGAACTGATCCAGGGATATCCCATACCCCATTCTTGGCGGAATAGGTTTCTCATACGTTTCTACAAAGGCAAAGGAGACGTTAAAGACTAATAAATACAGAGCTATAAAACTGATGTCGCATACTTTAAAACTTAGGAAACGAGTTCTGATTAGATTAAAGTACATCATAAAACTTACCCAGAACCAATGCGGGTCTGTGCCTGAAAAGAGCTTCTCAGACGCTATACAGACGGTCCGAATCCTGATAGAGAAAGCTAAGACCAATAAAACAAATCTTCATATGGTTTTCGTAGACTTGGGAAAGCCATTCGACTATGTTCTACAAGACCTCATCTGGGCTGCAATCAGATCACAATTGGTACCAGAATACTACATCAACCTTATTCAAGACATGTATAATGCCGTTACTACCCAAATTGTAAGTCTAGCAGGCAAGGGCGAAACATTTAAAATTGAGGTCGGGGTGCACAAGGATCTACGCTCAGCCCTCTTCTCTTCAACACTATAATGGACTACCTCACAAAACTCTGTCAGAAACCACTGCCGTGGAATATTTTTTACGTTATGTTGTTTTGATTTTTGATGACATAGAAGAGGTCCACTTCTCAGAAGCGTAAAGGATGTTAGGCATAACAATGGCCACGTATACGTCTTTCATTCTTCATTCCATACCTTAGTTTTATGTATTAATTTAAGGTTGTGTGAGAGGAATACCTTTTCCCAAACACTACTGAAGCAGCTTCAAATCTACTGTGACTTTCTGGGTCCAGTTCACCTTTACTGGTAAGGTTACCTACTACCCAGGTATTTAAATTTGTCCACCTACTATAAGACAGTACTGTCGAGCTGTATATCAAGTGTGCCATGGTTAACAGTATCTTAAGCCATAACTTTAGTCTTTGAGATGCTAATTTTAAGGCCAAATGTATGAGATGACTTATTAAGTTCCCTCATCAACTCTTGTATATCTTCTGATGATTCCGTCATAAAACACAGATCATCAGCATACATTACTTCCGTGATAAGATCTTATAACACTTTGGTGAGAGCTCTTAATCGGGTTAAGTTAAAAAGTTTTCCACCAGTGCGAAAGCGGATATATATGCCCCACGCATTGTTCTTTAGGATCTCTCGCACAGCAACAGCAAAATACAAAGCAAATAGGGAAGGTGCTTTTTTTTTTTCCGATGGGAAAAATCATCCTATGACAACCCCCGCTCTTGGGCGGAGCGGGAGATAGTGTCAGACTCTTACTGACTAAAAAACCCATCCCGTTCCTTCAAGCCTTCATACCGGGGCTCGAGCGCCCTTTCGGATAACCCTGGCCCCAGTAGGCTTCGACCCGGCTGGGTCCCTGCTGTTGCTGACAACTCCTTGAGGCGCGCGGGAACAGCGCGCGCCGTCGACGACTTAGGCTTGGTCCGGACAGTTACCGGACGGCCGGACAGTGAGCTACCCATTGCTTACTGTCCGCAAGCCCGCGCCTACGGTGGCCGGAAATCGGGATCAGTATCCCGGCGCCGGCGGCGGCGGCGATAACGCCGTTGCCTGATGCGTTCGGCCTCCTCCTTTGCGAGCATTACTGCTTCGCAGAAGTCGGCGACCGCCTGCCACTCCTCCTCGCTCCGGACCATGGCCTCGACCAAGGCCCGGCGCGAGAGGTCTCCGCCGCCGATCGCCCCCACGAGGGCACGGCGATGCTCCGCCCAAGCGGGGCACACCTCGACTGTGTGCTCCACCGTGTCCTCCGGGCATTCCGCACAATGGCGACACCCGGGCGTCACTTCCGCTTTAATTTGGAACAGGAACCTCCCGAACGAACCATGTCCGGTGAGGACCTGCGTCATGCGGAAGGTAAGGACGCCGTGAGGTCTTTCCAGCCACGCCTCAAAGAGGGGACTTAGGGAAGGTGCTAAAACATATCCTTGCTTTACTCCACAGGTCACAGAGAAAAATTCTTATTTCCGTGATTTCCACTTTTCACTGCGACACAGAAATGCACAGATACGGATCAATGTGATGAAATCATTCGTACACCCAGGCTTTTGCAATACTATCCAAAGCGCGCTGTTTCAGTATGTTACAAAGTGCTGAAAATCAGCGCTGTGGCTCTGTTTTTCATGAGCCCCAGCATTTTGCTGAGCGCTGGCCGTTTTGCGCGGATGTGACGCATATCTTGTGTGTTACTTACTTTTAGTTCGATATTGTTATTTATTTTTTTATGGTATGCGTCATGTTTGATGTTTGACGTGAATTAACACTTTTTCTTTCTTCTTTTTCTTTCTAAAGTACTCTGTAGCGCGCTGAACACTCACACTGTCGAAGGCTTTTATTAAATCCACGAAACAGAGCTAACGATTGTTCTTCGCACTTCTCTTGAAGTTGCTGAATAGAAATGTTTGCCCTACTGGTACCTCTGTTTAAACGAAACCCTCATTGGGTCACAGGTAACACTATCTTGGACAATTGGGAAGCGCAGGTATGGCTAATATACACTTCTGGACACATCTATTGGCCCACCTTAGAGTTTAGGTTTCGATGGCCCCTACCGAAATATGATTGCTAGATTGAACAAAAACTGTTGATGCAGTTTTAAACCTGATACATTTTACCATCTTTTTCGATCGTATTGTTTTAAATTTGAATTCAGAATACCATACGACATGGAGCTACGCCTAACAAGTCGGATATGCGCCTTGTTAAAGGCAATTGATTTTTGAATAAAAAACATGTTTTATCAAATAAAGATTAAATTTAATAACGCATGTTGCCTCCATGGGCATCTACCACAGCTCTCATACGATTAGGCATAGAGTTTATCAACCGCTCTATGAAACTTTGAGGGATCATCTCCCATTCCTCTTCTATGGCAGTTTTCAACTCCTGCATCGTCTGGGCAACTGGCTGACGAGCCCTAACACGTCTTTTTAGCTCGTCCCACATGTGCTCAATGGGGTTCATGTCTGGGCTTCTGGCTGGCCAGTCCATAACTGTGATGTTCACATCCCGAAGATATTCCTTGACGATGCCGGCCGCATGGGCTCTTGCATTATCATGCATAAAAAGGAAATTTGGGCCCACATAGTCCGCGTATGGTATCACGTGAGGTTCTAAGCACTCACGAATGTACCTTTCAGCATTTAATGTTGGCAGCCGTGGTCCTGTTCCTCAACCTCAAGTTGAGTTTTGCCGCTCGCGGATATACCGCCCCAGACAGTCCATGAGCCACCGCCATAAGCAACCCTCTCTTCAAAGCAGCATTGTGCGAAACGCTCTCCCTTACGTCGGTAGACCTTCTTCCTTCCATCATTGCCATGTAACACAATTTTAGACTCATCAGAAAAGAGTACACGGCTCCAATCTTGCTGTGTCCAATTTAAATGACTGCGTGCGAAATGAAGGCGCGCTGTTCGGTGGGCTCGCGTTAGTTTGGGCCCATTAGCTGGCTTGTGTGGTACCATATCGCGTTCTTTTAACCTTCTCCGAACAGTTCGAGCGCTCACACTACTCCGTGGAAGTCGCGAAGTTGGTTTTGTACCTATCTCAATGGAGGTAAGGTGACGATTTCTCAAGCTGGTCGTCACGATGAATCGATCCTGCCTTTCAGTTGTGACCCGAGATCGAGCCTTCCTTGGCGACGAACAAAGCCGCCAGTCTCTAGGTACCTCCGATAAACATTTCGGACCGCAGATCGACTTAAATTAAGTTGAGCACTCACGTTTCTTTGGCTGTGTCCGGCCTGAATAAGTGCCACAGCTTGGGCGGCGACTTCAGGTGAAGTATCCATAGATTATTGATAGAACCTCACCTTAATGTTAAGAATAAGTAATGTTTGTTGCAAAACCAAAGATATCAATCACTTTTTCAAGAATTAAATCCAAGTAAACCAATAAAACCAAGTTTTCTTAGGATTCGATTGTTTGATATCAACAAACAGGCTCCAAATTGTCTTTTGTTTCTTTAAATTCTGTGTTCGAAATTCAAAAAAAGACTATTGAATGAAATTGTGAATGTGCCAGGTTCAAAACTGCATAAAAACTCTTTGCTCGACCTAATATAAAATTTTAGCTAGGACCAAACGAAACTGAAAATACAAGGTGGGCCAATAGATGTGTCCGGAAGTGTACATTCAGTCAAAAAAGTATCGGGAATGGATGATTTGTTTATGGTTCCAAATTCAAATTTTAGATTTTTTGGTTGTTGTTAGATTGGCACCACTGTTTTCGATTTTGGCGCGGAGTTTGAGTTGCATGTGTTATTTATATTAAATACAGTGCTGTTTTTAGTTATATCATATCTAGTGTGTATTGCGAATTTCATAATGGACAAAACATCGAACAAAGAGTTTAGTTTAGAAATAACAAAAAACCGGCCAAGTGCGAGTCGGACTCGCCCATGAAGGGTTCCGTAGCAGCAAGTAACATAATACAAAAGTTCTTGTAATGTGTTGTAACTTTGATCGATGTTTTAATAATAGTGTATTTTTTTCGATTTATGACGCATTAAAAAAAAACTACTTACTAGATTTCGTTCAAACTAATTTTCGTTGGCAGTTTTTATAGTAATGTACATCATATATTTTTTTTAGTTTTATCATTCTCTTATTTTAGAAGTTAGAGGGGGGGGGGACACATTTTACCACTTTGGAAGTGTCTCTCGCGCAAACTATTCAGTTTAGAAAATAATGATATTAGAAACCTCAGTATCATTTTTGAAGACCTATCCATAGATACCCCACACGTATGGGTTTGATGAAAAAAAATTTTTTGAGTTTCAGTTCTAAGTATGGGGACCCCCAAAATTTATTGCTTTTTTTCTATTTTTGTGTGAAAATCTTAATGCGGTTCACAGAATACATCTACTTACAAAGTTTCAACAGTATAGCTCTTATAGTTTCGGAAAAAAGTGGCTGTGACATACGGACGGACAGACGGACAGACAGACAGACAGACAGACAGACAGACAGACATGACGAATCTATAAGGGTTCCGTTTTTTGCCATTTGGCTACGGAACCCTAAAAATGATCTTTTCCCGGTACTTTCTTGACAAAGTAGTATAACTAAGATCTGCTGATCGATCGACGTTGAGTAAGGTATTAAAATGTTGAACCCAGTGTTTCAAGACCTCCTGTTTACTTGTAAGTAAATCTTCATCGATGGCTTTTATTGGTGCATTCACTTGATGCTATGCTCAAATCAATTCACGTAATTCGCCGAAGGAGACACCAAATAGATTACAGTCAGTCAGCCATTGCATACGATGTGTTCTGTCTATTCAACATTAATCTTTTACGCTACGGACGAAACTCTGGTGATGAGTCACTACGGCGCAAGAGATCCCGATGTGAGTATCATGTCATTGCATGAATGCGCTCGTGGAGGCCAACCCTGGATTAGATTAGATATTATTAGAAAATTTGCGATTCTGTGAGAAGACAGAGTGAGATGATTACCGTATTAACACTCTAATCATTTTGCTGTATTAAATAAATAATTTAAATAGTTTTCTTTACTTTGACGAGAATATATTATTGTAAATACAAGAAACTATCTACCTGAATTCCTCCAAAGTCCCTGGGCACCAAGAACCTATCGCACTCAAAAAAATTCAAAATATTTTTAACCGACTTCTAAAAAAGGAGGAGGTTCTCAATTCGGATGTTTGTATTTTTTTTTTTATTTTTTTTTTTTATGTATGTTCGGGCATAACTTCGTCGCTTGCCAACCGATTTGAAAAATTCTTTTTTTGTTGGAAAGGGTATACTTCCCAAATGGTCCCATAGTCACCAAGTCGAGATCTGATGATGGAATCTTGGCTAAATCGAGGGAACTCCTCAAATATTATAGGCAACTATATAGTCATTTTGATATTTTCATCAAGGAATTAAGCATTTACAGTCAAAAAGTGACATTTGATGAGGTGGAACTGGTTAAGAAGACCAGAAATTGCCAACGGAACTTCACACTCAAACAAATATCACAATGAACATAGTTAAGCGACTATGACAATACAAATAAATGAATAGTTATGTTGAAAATGGTATCATCGAAGTAACCTGATGATAGTGATGGAGCTGGAAGATAGGCACCGGAACTCCGTAATTAATCAATGTATCCTACCCGTGTTTGGGCTTATTAGAAATGTCATGAGATGCACTTTGGCTATAAGGTACTATCGAAGTGATCTGATGATGGAGCCGGAAGGTGGAAGGTAGACACGGGAACTTCATATGAAAATGATGTATTCTAGCAGGGTTTGAGTTAATTGGAATTGACATGAGAAAAAAGTACTCTGGCTGTAAGTGTGTTGCAACTAAAAAGTATGAAATAAAAAACTTTTTATAAAAAAAATAAAACCGACTTCACTAAAAAAACACTAAAATGATCAAAATAATTTTAATTTCGGAAGTCGGTGTTAAATAAGGAAAAACAATAACGAAAAACACCGACTTCCGAAATTAAAATTATTTTGATCATTTTAGTGTTTTTTTAGTGAAGTCGGTTTTATTTTTTTTATAAAAAGTTTTTTATTTCACATAGGCCAACGTACGTATATATTACCCATTACTTATAAAACGTCAGAAGCTAGTGCACGGTTCCAAATTGGTCTTTTCCTATTGAGAAGAACCGGCAAGAAACTTCATGGTTACTCCTTACAAAAAAAAAACTCATCAGCAATGTCATCCCACTTCCACTCAAAGAAGTGCACGTTCACAGACCTGCCGGGCGCGTAGTACGGGTTCTTGTAACCGTTGTAGCTAGAGCGGCTAAGCCACGAGACACAGTAGGGACTGCCAACCCTGGAGAAAATTAAACAAGTACTTGAGCTGAAGGTTGAGTTGTCGTTGTGACCTTATTAAAGGTCACAACAGATCGACAATCAGACCGATAACAGGCAATTTGTTGGAAAGAGATTGTAGCCACCTGGATACACAACACTTCGCCAATGCTCCTAATTTCCATCCAAGGCGCATAGGCGAATTTCGAATCGTTATGTTCACCAATATGTAAAATTTAAGTCTGACACACTCTCTGTTGCGCCATCCAGTACCTACAAAAGAAAAGTTATTTGACCTATCCAAAAAAGCCACATACAGTTTCCGGATATTACAGCTATTTTAACAACTATATATATATCGATAGATCCGAGGTATTGTTAAATATATGATTTACTTCTTTTCCTATGCCCACAATATACTCGTACATTCTGATTCTGATTCCTTTGGGTCGATTCAAAAAATTATCATACAGATCGACACTAATCACAACAGTTATCTACAGCTGCGAAATCACATTTTTTTTTTGCATACATGGTACCTATTTAATAATGTTAAAGCGGAATACCGCTTTAACATAATTTAGTCTATCAATAAATGAATTTATTTAATTTATTTATAGATCTGATTGTGTTCGAAATAAAATAAATTTAGTAACTTAATAAATAACTTATTATCTGTTCTGTGTTACCTACCCATTACCCTTTGCACCAGAAATTTTACAATCGGAGAGCTATAGCTCTCCGCTACAGTTATCAATGACGTCTGTACCTACTGTGTTTACGAAGAAAATAGATATTAACTACTTAGCTATTTTTACTTTTGGTCATTGATCAATTACAAAATCTGACAATTAAAGCTGATAAACAATACCCTACAGTCAACAGGGAATCGATTAACCTCATAATCTAGAAAATATAAGATTGATAGGCAAATGAAATATCTACTATTTCGGATTTTGGGCTTATCGTGATAATACTTATTCAGGAGGTGGAAGATATTATGATATGGAGTAGGATAATTACTTTGCCCTTTTTATCAATAAATAATAGTTAGGTACTTACATAAGCTATTGGTACACAATTATTTTCAAGTGAGGCAGTTAGTTCTCGGTTGTAACTAATTTGATAAGGTCGTGGCACGATGGTAAGTTCGCTTGATCAGATTTAGTTTATAATAATTATAAAAATATAGGTATTTTTATTTTTTTTAGTTGTTGTAAAAAAACTTGTTGCACCGATCCCATACTTGGGATGGGACATGGAACTATGGAACAAGGGCAGGAAGATTATGATAAGTTGTTGTTAGTTTTTGTATTCATGAGTAGATACCTAGTAACTTTCATCTTCTACAGGAATGCTTATGAGCTAATAAAAATCGCCATTTAAATTATTCTTTAGTAGTTTTGCTCTTTTTAATGCAATTAATTTATGGGTATTAAAATAGCTTAAATAACACCCGGTATCTATTTGCGATATTTTTTGTTTTCTCGCTTTGGACGGCGAGAAGAAGTGTTAAACTTTTACATAATGATGAAGATCCATCAGGTGAGATAGTGGTCAAACGCGAGCCTGTCCGTAATAAAAAAAGATACCGATTCAAAATTCGCCAATGCGCCAATCAGGAGTACTACTATCTCTTTCCAACAAATTGCCTGTTATCGGTCTGATTGTCGATCTGGGACTTAACAAGGTCACAACGACAACTCAGCATTCAGCTCAAGTTAAACTTGTTTCATTTTCCAGGGTTGGCAGTCCCTACTGTGCCTATTGGCCTTAGCCGCGCTAGCTAACGGTTACAAGAACCCGTACTACGCGCCCGGCAGGTCTGTGAATGTGCACCTCTTTGAGTGGAAGTGGGATGACATTGCTGCTGAGTGCGAGAGGTTCCTGGCGCCTAGAGGTTTTGGAGGAATTCAGGTAAGAAAGTTTCTTGCACAGTCTTCACATTTATGTAAAGAAAATATTTAAAATTGAAGAAATTGTGTATTAAATTATTTAAGACTAGATTCTGACTGTACATACCTACTGTAAAAAAAAAAAAAAATTTACACCACTTAGACAATTATAAGTTTAATTGTTGTTAATTATTTGCAAAAAAAAAAATAGCACGATAGGTATGATTTAACGTAAAAACAATATGTGGATATGGTAACATAAGAAATAAAAACAGTAAATTAAAAAAAAATAATAATAATAAAACCCTACGCTAATTACAACTAACTAAAATCAAACTAAAATATGGCGTCAAAAAACTCTTCCACATCGCTGTCGACTGGTAATGTAATTATAATTTTTAGTTGTGTATGTAATAAGTTAAATTGAATTAACAATAAATAAAGAAATAAAAAACCTTTTGGCTGAATGAGGATGCCAATAACTATGAATACAGCGCTAAGAGCTAGCGTGAATTTTAAGAATAAATTAAAATATAAGCCTATGAGCAATGGCCCCCAGGATTTACAAATAAAATTAAACCCTAAAATCAAAATCGTCGCTTCAAACATACATGGTAATTTAAAAAAAAAGATATCTATTATAATCGCGAACACAAAAGTGTAACAAGCAATTGTTTGATCCCGATGTGATGTTGTCGCATATAAAAAATAGAAAAATATATAGTTGCTGAATGTTGTTACGGAACGCCACACGTTTGATTTAGTGGGACTTTGCTTTCTGTTCCGCCTACCACAAAACTGGTGACCCCGACGTGACTCAGTTTGGAGGAGGCGGAACAGAGAGTAAAGTCTCTCATACCTCCGTTGAAAAGGAAGTATCCTCCGACCAGACAGGTGTTATGTCTGATGGGCAACTGCCCGGCAGATGATTTCAGGCTGTTCGAAATATATGTTCAAATCGCGCGGAGAACTGCAGGATTAGCTCTTAAGTGACGCCATAGATATCGCTATAATTATTATAGCTATTGAATGGCAACCCTTCCGGATGTGGGCGGCTGGTAGCTCCCAAGATCAGGCTGGGCAGCTCACAAAGTAGTCGTGTTCGTATTACCGGGGCACAGAAACCCAAAAAAGGGTGGGCTCTGCTAACTGGTTTTTACACTTAAGAACAAGAATTAAATTATACGAAAAAAAAAAATTACTTATTAGGGCTCCGCGCAAAAAAATCTTCTAGAAAACCTATTGGCATTGCTATTTTACGAGCCTAACGAGAACGTAGTCGAAGGCCAGCTAGTCTTGTACAGAATTACCGAAAAGACAAAGTTTTCTTTCAGATTTCACCACCCAATGAGAACATCGTGCTATGGACATACAACCGTCCGTGGTGGGAGCGCTACCAGCCAATGTCGTACAAACTGGTGACGCGCTCCGGTGACGAGCGTCAGTTCGCCGACATGTTGCGCAGATGTAACGCTGTAGGCGTCAGGTGTGTCACATTTTTTTCTTTTATTGCGACATCAATCAACGACTTCTCCCGGTTTAAAGTGGAGCGAGAGGTCGCGTCAGAGTTTTATTGACTGCCCACTTGTGTTTTGCGTTCTAGGACCACAGTATCCCTTGCAGGAATTCTCTGAAGATCTAGCGGGCATCAGCTTTACTGGGCCTCTAAGGTTTTACTGACATCTCTTTGACGCGATCTTGAAACACATACACAATGCGCCATAGACGACTCGGGCTCGGTCCTTACAGGACAGCCAGACGTCGAGCTACCCATTGCTCCTCGTCCGCAAGACCGCGCCTATTGTAGTTGGGGATCTCCCTGCGGCTCCCGACGCCTGGAGCGTCTCGTCGCGGCGATTGGAGCGTGAGGATGTCTGTCTCCCTGTAAATATTTTTTATCACCTGTCAGAACGAGGTGCTATGCGAAAAGTTATAGCAGTACCTTCGTACTAACTTTACGGTACGAAGGTATCAGGTGAAAGTAGCCCTTCTAAAGTAAGAATCAAGTGGGAAGACCGTCACCTACAACCACCTGACTTCTTGAAATCCCAGGAACATCTGTCACTTGGATCTGAATTGCAGTAGCCTATATGGAAAGCACTTAGTCGATTACGCACCCAGGTAGGCCGCTGCAAACACAACTTGGCGAAATAGGGTTTAATAGACTTGTCAGAAACCTATCCATGGTGAGTTCGATGCCCCTGTTCTCGAGCCACAAATTGAAGTATACCTAGTGTCCTTGCTTGCGCGTTGGTGATAGACATAGCAGGTACGTATTGGGCCCAAACAATTCAAGAAGTTTACCGTTGAATCGAAAAAAATAAGAAACCCAGAACAGTTTTATAAAATGTCCATTTAACTTTAAGGTAGATCCATTCAAGTGCAAGTTCGTTGTTGCATAGGATGACGTTTCTCTGATTCAGTGCCAAATAGCAATCTGATATAAAAAAAAATATGGTGGGAAATCACCATTATTCTTCTAGCTCTGGGGAACTAGAGAAAGTGTTAGATCTTAACTGACTAAAACCCACCTGTTGTCCTTCTGTTTACCCTTACCTTTTGCCACGAGACGTCTTTCGAACCATCCCATAGCCGTGGTAGGTTACCCTATATTTTGCTGTCATCTTTTAGATCGCGTGGTACATGATTTGCTGTCGACCCGGACTTGGTCCTTATCGGTCGACGAGCAACTTGGATTATGACGAGATTGCTCACCGTAATCCAAGATAATACATGAAATTAAAAAAACAGGGCAAGTGCGAGTCGGACTCGTGCACTGAGGGTTCCGTGCAAACTACAATTCCCGAATGGAGTCTCGAAGATTTTTCCGAATTGCAATTTTTTTTTGTGACGTAGGTAACAACAAATTTACTGTTTTATACCTGTGCTATAAGACCTTGCTTAGTGCCAAATTTCAGGATTCTGGGACAACGGGAAGTACCCAATAAATTTAGATCTTTGAGAGTATCAAAATTTACGTTTTTTTTAACGACATAAACGGCCGTATCTTTTTTATTCGTTAACTTAGAAGTTTGATTTTTTGACAGCTTGAAGGGATCACAGACTTGAGTATACGGTTTTAATTTCAACTCAATACCTCCACGCGTTCTTGAGATAAAGGGTCTCGACAGACAGACAGACAGACAGACGGACGGACAACAAAGTGATCCTATAAGGGTTCCGTTTTTTCCTTTTGAGGTACGGAACCCTAACAAGAGAAATTATAGCAGAAGCGTCATAAGTATAAACTATCGTGCTCATGAATAAATATTTTGTTTTTAATTTTTCTAGGATCTACGTAGATGCCGTAATAAACCACATGACAGGTGAACCCCCAGAGAACGTTGGTACCGCCGGCAGCACAGCGACCTTCAACCAGTGGGACTACCCCGGCGTGCCCTACAAACGCGAGCACTTCAACTGGCCACATTGCGTCATCGATGGCAGTGACTACGGTAACAACGCCTGGAGGGTGAGTAGATGCAACTTCTATCAGTTCAAGAATACTTGGTGTGTGAATTGTGCACTTCATTAGAACTTGATAGAGTAGAGGGAACTGGAATATGTAACTGCTAGCTCAAATAACTTACATTAAAATATCAACTAGTCAACTCAAAATTTTGCCATTTTCTGGAGTAATCACATTTTCTTCAGAATTTTTCGAAAATACTAAAAGCAGATTATTTCTTACTTTGGTATCGGAATAGCTAATATGTAAGTACGAGTATATGCCAAAATTTAATGAAAAACAACAAAACCTGGTATTTTTTTAGGCAGCAAACGGCTAAAGATTTAATATGGTGAGAACCATACAGAAATGCGAAGGCTAAATAATTATTGATCAGATGATTATACGAACTAATAATTCTGTCTTAGCTCAGATAGCTCTTAGTCGACAGTTAGCGTTAAAGTAAAATATACCAAAGGATTCCTAAATAATCAAGGCAATAATTTTCAGGTGCGTAACTGCGAGCTCGTCGGACTGAAAGACTTGAACCAAAGAGACGAGCACGTAAGGAACATGATCGTCAACTTCATGAACGAGCTCATCGATTTGGGCGTCGCTGGGTTCAGGTGAGTTATTTGCAAGACGATACGTTATACATCACAAGCATCAACTAACACTACTAAAATCCAATATACTAAGTTAATAAGTACTCAATTTTAAGCGATCACAAAAATCTTCTTTTATGGTGCTCATTTTATTATAAACTATTCCTCAATTATCTCCAGAATTGACGCAGCCAAGCACATGTGGCCCGAAGACCTCCGCGTCATCTACGACCGTCTCAATAACCTAAACACACAACACGGCTTCCCCGCCAACGCCAGGCCTTATATCTACCAAGAAGTCATTGATTATGGCACCGAAGCCATCAGCCGAGACGAATACACTCCTATAGGAGCTGTCACAGAGTTCAAAGTGGGATTGGAACTTAGTAATGCCTTCAGAGGGAACAATCAACTTAGATGGTTAGCCACTTGGGGTCCGGAATGGGGTCTACTCGCTCACGAAGACTCTCTTACCTTCGTAGACAACCACGATAACGAAAGAGGCCACGGCGGTGGAGGTGGTATCCTGACTTATAAACAGCCCCGTCAGTATAAGGGAGCTATTGCGTTCTTACTTGCTCATCCCTACGGAGAGCCTCAAATTATGAGCAGTTTTGATTTCTGGGACTCTGAAGTAGGACCACCTATGGATAGTAATGGAAATATTATTTCGCCTTCTATTAATTCTGTAAGTATTGTTCATTGTCTATTTTTTTTATAAAAAGAGTAAAGCGTATTTAGTCACAAGCGCCGAGTCGCCGCTGAACGAAGCAAAAGGATAATAAAAGTACTCGTATGATTTGTATCGTAGTAAATGGCATTCTAAGTTTTCTGACTGCAAGATTGCACTAACAGAGTTCACGCTCAACCAACCCAAAACAGACTTGTGACTTTTCCAACGAATGTCTTCAGCAAATAACGAAGATAATAACTTGTTTTTTTTTCTTTCACTGTTGCCTTCATTCTTCAGCCATCAGTTTCCATATCAGTGGGTCACAAGTTTATATCACTTTTCATGTTATCATTACTCATCTCTCTATAGTCGTATGATCGATGTGCTTCATCCATCAATAACATTCGTGTCTTTTCTGATCAGGATGAATCCTGCGGCAACGGCTGGGTTTGCCAACACCGCTGGCGTCAGATCTACGCGATGGTCGCGTTCAGAAATGCGGCTGGTAACACCGGCCTTAACGACTGGTGGGACAACGGCTCTAATCAGATCGCCTTCTGCAGGGGAGGCAATGCTTTCATCGCTATCAATAATGATTATTGGGATCTTAACCAGACTTTACAGGTAAGAGATGGTCCTCTGTATTTAGATTTTCAGCGTTCTGCTGACTGGTCTGTGTATTACTGATACTGGAAAAATCCAAGAATGTATTTTATATTTAATATGAAGGATAGGTTTGAAAATCATCTAATTCTAGTTTATTTGTATGGCTTACAGAAGGGTTTGGGTGTATTGTTTAAATGTTTGGGAACGCACCCACAAAACAGGAGTAATTCCTAGAGTGGTGAAACAATTTGGGAAAAAAATACCTTATTTTAAAAAATAAACCTTCTGAAAATGTAAAAATAAGCACAGCTGGACGTGACAAAACAAACTGGTAATCTAGGTGAAGGTCGTTGAGAGTCCACTAGATGCGGGCAGGAAGGAATGAATCGGTAGTGGTTGCGATGCTTAGGAGATTGTCTAGTATTGGAAATGTGGCGGCCGAAATTACGTGCTGATAGATTATTTATTAGGATTCTGTGCAGTTCTGAAGTCTGTGTAATTTTGATCTCCTACTGACTTAGTATTATTTGTTTAATTTTCGCGACCTTTTATTAATATATCTTGCAGTTCAGTTTTTTGTAACGGGGCTTGCGTTACAAAAACTGACATTGACTTGACTTGTAAATCTACTTAATAAAAATCTAAAATTCAGTAACAGACAACCTCATGAGGGCAATAGAATTAAAGTTTATACGGAAGTTAGTTTTATCGATAGAAAATCCTATCAGACACAACATACCGATAAACAAATAATCTCCTCTTCCAGACTTGCTTGCCTGCGGGCAGATACTGCGACGTGATATCAGGCAACAAGGTGGGCTCCTCGTGCCAGGGCAAGACGGTCACCGTGGGCAATGACGGACGCGCGCAAATATCTATAGGAGCTAATGACTACGACATGATGCTGGCCATACATATTGGACCTGAGGTAAATGTTCTTAATTTTACTGTCAAAATGGTTTTAATTCAAGCAATAAGAAGGGCTCATCCTGTCATGACAAGATTGTTATCTTGAGAAATGATTGCCACGCATATATCTTGAGGGTGAAGGTCTACTACATAATGCTGGCCATACATATTGGACCTGAGGTAAATGTGCTTAGTTTTACTGTTAAACTCAAACAAGGTCATCCTGGTATGGTAAGACTGTGTTCGTGGACAAGTGGGTCATGATGGTCGCCCATATATATGTATTTGTGGCATGGCCAGGCATATGCATATGCATGCATGATGCTGGGAGACAAACGTCCTTTATTTTACTGCAACAAGCAGGGCTCATCCTGCTACGACAACACTATGACCGTGAGCAATAACGGACACACGCATTTATCTAAGGGGGCAAATGGCTATGAAAAGATGCTGGTCATGCATAGGACCAGAGGTAAATATTACAAATATTCATTGAATGCACCGACCGACTTCAGCTCACTCAATCGTGGAGGTGGCGTCTAAGTTTTTGGTTATGGTGCTTTCATTTCCGTTTATTTTTCATTAAAAATTGTCCTATTTGTTTCAGAGTCGACTGTAAATAGCACAAAAGAAACAAGACCAAGGAGCACCCTGTACGTCTTTATAATAGGGATCTATTGGTGTATTTTTGGACATGGACTTTAAATAAAAAGATTAAATAACTTATTAACGTTTTTAATTTGCACCCTCATTGTCTTTACCTCATGATTAGGTCTTTAAACTAACTAAAGATTAATAAATTATACCTACACTAACTGACCCGGCAAACATTGTTCTGTCATTTAAACTATCAAAGATAAAATGAGGGATGGGGTAAAAAATAGGGGAATTATAAAACGAGCGACTAAAAAAAAAACTTAGCGACTGATGATGAGATACTGTTTTAATAACTTGAGCGGTATGAATTTGAGTAAGCGACACATTAACTAAACTAAAAACAAATATTGATTAACAATAAAATCCAGAACGAGCTTACTAAAAGTGGGTTATTGAAATCCTAGTTAAACGATTAAATTAGTATGTGAGCGACTAAAATAATAAGTGAGCGACTAGAAATAAAAATGAGGTTTTAAATAAGGAATTTACGCTAGCAAATGTTTTCATCATTGTCTAATTATATCTAGTCGCAGGTAGATTCATCATTTGAACTGGGTGAAATAGGTTAGGTTAGGTTAGAACTGTGACCTACCGCGCGTGAGCCGAGTGAGCGAAGCGAGCGGTGCCGCGGCAGCGGCCGGCGAACGCTACGACCAAGTTGCTCGCAGATTTTATTTCACCATTTTTTAATTATTCGGGTTTTCGCAATATCCGGATTATCAAATTACCTTGTGACATACATAATACATTCGACATACATAAGACGTTGACACACAAACAAATATTAGGTCGCTCAAATATTATGAAGCTTCTCTTAAAGTTTCTAAGTCGCTGTTCTATTGATTTCTCGTCACTCGCAGTCAGTCGCTCACTTATTATTTCTATAACCCAAAATAATTATTTTTGTCACTTAAAATTTTAATTTACAGTCACTCGTTTAAATACTACCCTAAAAAATAGCCTATAACCATCGACTATATCGTAATACATATGCCTACGACCTATTCTCAGACCTACCAAATAGACAAATATTTTATAAAAATCGGTCATGACGTTCCGGAGGAGTTCGGCAACAAACACTGCGACACGAGATTTTTATTATAAGTATTAGATTAATAATGATATATTTTTAATGCGCTAATCTCAGAAAGTACCCCCACACCCCCTAGCCAAGTTACAACCGTTTCGTTTGGATTCTCATGTGTCTAACGCCTGCGATTCTTTTGTTCTGACCACGTGACTGAGCGTTGACATGACGACAGAAAAAAGGAATCGGAGGCGTGGCTAACTCGAGGCGTTCGACACAAGTGAATAGAAAAGAAACGGTGGTAACTTGGCTAGACGGGCAGGTTTAAAATTAAAAATTATTTTAGTGTTGGATAGCCCATTTATTGAGGAAGGATAAAAAGTTACTTACATAAACAACATCACGCTACAACCCACGGGAGCAGAGCAGTAGCCAAAGACTCGGGTGAAACCGCGGGGACAGCTATAAATGAAGAAGATTAAACTAAGCTTTATTTAATTCAAGCTGAGTCTAACTGGCCATATTGTGTAACCTAGGTAATTAAATCTTTTAAAAAAATGGCGGAAGTTACGTAACTGTCAAGTATCTATAGTAACGGACAGCCGGGTCGGGTAGGTATATACTCGAACGAATCCATTGCAGATTATGACATCATACAGCCGATAACATACCTAACCATATTCCATAAACAACGCACATGTGCAGAAACTCTGACCCATCCGAAACCGAATTTGAATTCCGAATTCTATCCGATTTGAACATGTTTTGAATTCGAACCCATTGAGATCTAATGTGCTACCTCTCCTAAAAGTAGTATATAAGTCAACCTACTTGGGAATTTTGTATAACATTTAATCATATAAAAAATACTTATATTTGATACTTTTCATAAGGTTCTTCTGTTAGTAAACAATGATCTCTATCTCTTAATCAACCTTGATTATTGAACCCGTGTTGCTACATCAGATTTCATTAAATCCTAATAATTACCCAAGTCGTTTAACTTATTAGACAGACTCTACCAAGGTTAATTCGGGTCCATATTTCTAGAATTCGGAATGGACGCACTGTCCATAGCACTATGCTAAACTTGAAGCAGTACACAGCATAAGTAGTTAATGAAACTGAAAACCCAGAGAACTATAATATAAGGTTTATAACTATGGAGCTATGAACCCTATTTTTCTCATTCGCACGTCTGACATTTCTAATATGTCATACGTTATTAAAGTACCTAAGGATCAACATGGACGAAGCCAATGTCGTAGATTGTTGAAAAGATCGTAAAGTATTTGCTAATGTGGCCAAACCATGCACGGATCCACTGTTATGGGCACAATGGTCATGACCACCCCTAATAGACTTGTAACATCACACTTTCACGTTTATTCTGATGCTGAATATCGTAATTTCGTGAGCAAACACACTAAAATTTTACAGTGTTATTAATTAAGTAGTGTTTGCCCTACTGTTTTGGACTAGGAGCGTGAAATTTTGCTCATAGGTAGTATCCTTTTATAACGTAGGCGGGCACTATGAGAGGATTTTTCAAAATTCTTCCCCTAAAGGGAATGAAACGTGGGTCCAAAGTTCGTATGGAGAAACCTAAGCCGCTGGCGGAAGCTAGTCGATCATAAGCGAGTTCATACTTCGGCTCGCACAAGGCTTGACTGATTTTCAGTTTGAAGTATGTATTAGTTTATTAAGTATTGTTTAAGATTATTTTATGTATTTTTTTCTATGGGCCTCCGATGCCTGAAATAAACAGTTATTAGTTAGTTATTAGTACCTCTACCATGAGTTTAAAGCAATAGTATTTGTCGATACTCGATACCGACTACGTAAATATTTTGTATGGAAAATTTTGGTTCCCTAAATGACCGCTAGAGGCGCTGTAAAATGCAGAGGTACAGGTGGCTGTCAGCTCTGTTGTGCCCGCAGCCATTTTTAAGGGTTTTGGATCTGCGAATGATCCAAAGTCAAATCAAATAACATAGTGACATCAATCGATGTAGATACGAAGGATCTGGTATGGCTGAATTGTGTATAAATTTATTCACTAAAATATGACGTAACGCGCGAGACGGTTTTGGCTATAACATAATATTATATGTATATGTTATGCAGATATTACTTTGGTATCCGTATTACATATGCGATGAATTGATGATAAAACGTACTCTTTGACTGGTATACTCGACTGACGAATGTATAAGTTTGGTTGGATTTTGCTTTGTTTAAAAAACCGGCCAAGTGCGAGTCGGACTCGCCCATGAAGGGTTCCGTAGCAGCAAGTAACATAATATAAAAATTCTTGTAATGTGTTATACTTTGATCGATGTTTTAATAATAGTGTATTTTTTTCGATTTATGACGCATTAAAAAAAACTACTTACTAGATTTCGTTCAAACCAATTTTCGTTGGCAGTTTTTATAAAAATGTACATCGTATATTTTTTTTAGTTTTATCATTCTCTTATTTTAGAAGTTAGAGGGGGGGGGACACACATTTTACCACTTTAGAAGTGTCTCTCGCGCAAACTATTCAGTTCAGAAAAAAATTATATTAGAAACCTCAGTATCATTTTTGAAGACCTATCTATAGATACATACCCCACACGTATGGGATTGATGAAAAAAAAATTTTGAGTTTCAGTTCTAAGTATGGGGACACCCAAACTTTATTGCTTTTTTTCATGAAAATCTTAATGCGGTTCACAGAATACATCTACTTACAAAGTTTCAACAGTATAGCTCTTATAGTTTCGGAAAAAAGCGCTGTGACATACGGACGGACAGACAGACAGACAGACAGACATGACGAATCTATAAGGGTTCCGTTTTTTGCCATTTGGCTACGGAACCCTAAAAAGGAAAGTGTTATTGAGGTAATTATCGCGCGGTCGTGTCTAGTCGTCGGGGTTCGTTGATATCTTGATATTGATATTGCTTTGACGCTGCGCTAGTGGAGCGTTGACTTGATTGAAGAAAGCTATAACGTCTGGGGTCTTACTATGACGTTTTAAAATGTCATGCGTGAGAGGGATGAAGCTATACACCTTAGATAGCTCCATCCCTTTAACAGTTCAGTTCAGGTAGGGGCCTCAGCGTGGTGCGGCGTTAGCCGTGAGCGTATACATTTGACAAATATGCGGGCTACACTATTAGATTCGACAGGCGCCATGTACGTGTTATTGGATATAAGAAGCATTGTCTAGTCTAAAAACAACAAATTACAAAAAACCATGTCGTGAAATACGAAGTGACCTTTTATCACCATCCAAAAAACCTTTCGTACATACATTGTACCTGGTCTATACCTAATTCTTTCAGGTATAACGGTCATAAAACAGGTGAAACCATTCATATCGAAACAATAACACCACGCCACCGGAGCGCAGCGCAAAAAACAACAGAACTCTACATGAAATCACTAGTCACTCCAGTCAGGTATAACCGCAGTGCAATGAAAACAAAATTATGTTTGAGCACACGAAACAGAACAACCTGCGTGACTGGTCTGCTAAAGAGTTGCTCGACGCCCGCGCCGCGCCGGCCGGCAGCCGCGCCCCCATTCGACGCGATGGCGCTACGCTCGCAACTCCTGCGCAATTGTGAGTACTAACTAAATTAAATAATTTAAAAATAATGTAATTTTTTTTCCATATTTTTGTTTTTATCATGTAAGAGTGCCAATAATTGAGTGTACAGTTCAGTGAAATGTATGTTGTCCAAAAAAGTTATCGAAGGTTTTATTTTGTCACCGACCTTGTAGCGTCTTTTTTAAGCGCTAAGGATTACAGGTTTTTGATAGATGATAGGTACCTATCTTAAAGTCTTCATCTTAGCCTTAAATTTTAAATTTAAAAAAAATTGTTAATTACAAAATGAAAGGCCTTCGTAATGAGGGTTCGCGTGCACAATTAATTAGTGTTTCCACTGAGTAGATAGAGCTGATAATATTGTTTAATAAAAAACTTATGTCTGAAACAGACTGTTTGTTCGTTCGATAAGTACTGAGGCCCGATGTTTTTTCAATAATGGATTGTTTTTGTACTTATTCTCTACGTGTGTGTGTGTGTTAGCTAACATCTGTATTTGTCAGTATGTACCATAATACGGTGTTTATCTAGGCAGACCTTGTACAAAGAAATTGCATTATAAATGGCTGAACTGTATGAATACAGATAACAGTTATTTGCTTGTTTGCTGTTGTGCAAGTGTGACATTATATGACAATGTTGGATACTACACTTACATTAGTTCTGAGTGATGAGCACGATATGATTATTGTCAGATAAGTAGCGAGTAGCGACCGATTGCACTGCATGCGTGTCCTAGAGCCTAGACTTCTATAATAATTATCCTACATACTCTATAATCATCCAAACAGTTCGTAGATTAACTGGATGTGTCCTACAAGGAAAATAGCCATGGGAACTAGTTCAAATAAGTAAGCTCAATGTAAATTCGATAAGAAAATTACTCTAGGTTAGCCAATCTTAATGTTACCTGCATCATGCCATAGTACCAAAAAAAAAAACACCTGTAGTATACTGAGTATTACCTGCCTTTTTTGATTAAACTACAGGCTTGTACTATTAATTATTCTGTGTTTACCGCACCGCAGGGATCACCTGATCATTCGCAACACATAACTTCTGGCAGTCATGAGTCCGATTTACCTTTTTCTTGTTCTCCATCAGAGATATTCGCGTCTAGTTTTGCTTGATTTGGTTGGACCATCCTAATCCATATAGCACATCAGTTTGGTTCAATCCAAAGCATTTGTTTCTTCAGGTTCACTCAATGATCCACAGTAACCATCATACTTCTTCCAGGTATCAATGGCACCCAGACTCGTCAGCTGCACGAGTTGCACAAGGAACGCGCAGGAGTAGCGAACCTGCGGGATATTCTAGAGGATCGCCTGAGAGACATCAAGAGAGCCAAGACTTGGAAACATGAGAGGATTCTCACTTCCCCGCAAGATACTAAGGTACATAAGTGCCCATGCCTAAATACCCACAGATCTAAGTGCGAATCTTGACCATGCGAAAATAAGATAATGCCTATGTCGTGGCCAGATCATAGAATTGATCACTTCATGATATGGCCATCTAAATCTGGCCAGATCGTTTAAACGTCAACATTTCATGATATGTCAACCTTCGTTTGGTCATATCATTGCTGTAGGATTTCAATGGTATTATAAGGATAAAGAAAGTTGGCCAAACAAAGGAAATATCATCAAACTTTAACCTTTAAACAATCTGGCCAGTTTTACTTGGCCATAAATAACATGAAGTAATCAATTTTTAAGATCTAGCCACGACACCTATAAGCACTCAACCATCGATCCTAATTCACGAAGAACTTACCGTGACCAAAAACGAATACCGTAAAATATGTATTTCTGTTGACTCCAATAACATAGCTAAAAAATTCCAAACACGATGTTTGAATACATTTGGCTGGCATAACACACCGTATGCTAATTTAATTAGGTAGACGTAGCATCTCGGGTCTCCGGGTGTCGAAAACTTGACTGTGTTGTTGTCTTGTTGAGTTACTAATAGATTTTCGCGCTTTCTTCAATATATGTTTGTACTAATTGCTGCCAGTGGCTTCACACGTGTGATAGTTGAAAATTATCTCAAGCAAATAATTATACTCCCGGGATAAAAAGTATTCTATTACAGGATAATGGTCTACCCGTGTACCAAGATAGTTTGAAATCCATTCATAGTTTTTGTATGAAAGAGTAACAAACCTCCATAAATCCACACGTACAAACTTTCACGTTTAATAATATGTATTAGGTAACTTAGTAGGATTTTGCACGATAACTTACTAATGTTAAAATCAATATTGATCAGCGCTGCGTCCGTGCGTCCTTGCGAGTTTAAAGCCCCACGATAATTGGCGATCTATTTGATGGCCATAGGCAGGATACTTACCCCCGATTCCTGAATAAAGCATTTACGAAATTCTATAACTTTAGCGTAAGTATTATTTGTCATAAAAGTAGGCTTTGACACGTTCTTAACTCAAAATACTCAATTCAGAAACCCGCCGTTACTCTATAAAGCCTAATGACGCTATACATAGGTTCTTAGAAGAGTGTCCAAGTGGAATGCCAAGAAAATGAGCGATGAATTCTGTGAAACTTGTTGATGGCGGTAAACAATATCTACTAATTACTAGCGACCTACATTATATATAAAGGCTGAAGTCTAAGGTAAAGGAAATAATTATGCTGGATTGACCTCAAAAAATTACACTAATATTCTAAAGGCCAAAGTTTACATTTATATGTATGTTTGTTACTCCTTTAAGCTCAAACGGGTGAACGAATTTGAATGAAATTTGACCCACGGGTTGATCACGTCCTGAAGTAGCACATACTAACGTAAATGCTCCTATTACCGCCAGTTTTAGCTGCCTTAGGATTCACTTTAAAAAAATAGATATAAGCTGTAATGTTAGGAAAGGTGTTATAATTTATAATTAATCTCAGCGAAGTATTCTTTGCAATTCAGTACTTAAATTCAATATTCAATAACACAATAGTTACTAAATAATTATTTAATCCAAAAGAGTAGTTGATTCTATTACCGACCCATAGAATGCGGCAAGATTCTATTACCGATTTTTCTGCTTCTTTTGCCGACCGCTACGAAGTTGTCACTTCTTCTATAGGTACTATTAAATAAAATAAAAAATCGTTTTTAAGGTATTTATTATATAATAACAATAGTTATGAGATCAACATTATTACAATATGAAAATAATTATTTATTGCAACGCATAAAGCACTTATTTTTTGTTATTTTAATTAATAAAAAATATAATCAGTCCCAGAAAACAGTCTTCAAACAATTAAATGCTTACTTTTTAATTACCTACATACTAATAAGATAATTATTATGAATCAGTAACAAAAATATTTTTTTATTACTCATACTCTGAAAGTAGGTCTGAAGTTGCCTGAGGAGCGGGCTGAAAGTGATACTTTTCATCCCTAGGGAGTTTTACTTTACAACTGACAGCTGTCAAATTATTAAAAAAAAAACTAGTTCTATCTTCACATTTCTATTGAACCATGTTCCAATTTTCCATACAGCCAGTCAATCACAGCGCGATATAAAATTGAAATAACTTAAAGATAAGTATTAATTAAATAATATTATATTTAAAATGATTTATTTGTTTATTCATTACAATTAATTTCTAATTTTTCATTAATGAGGCTGAATAGCTGGCCGGCCACAGAAAATAAAAAAAACAAAATGGCGGGAAAGTGGCAATCAGTCGTTGGTTTTTTCGAGTTTTGTTTACATTTTCGTACAACAGAGATTTGTATTAACACGTCATGTTTATGAGATTAAATAGTGATTAACGCCTAATTTCATAAGAGAAGAGGCTAAAGCAGTAGTGGAATACCTTTTACCGCCTAAATCAGAAGAAAGATACCTACTTTAAAATCATAGGTACGACGACTCAGGTTTTACAAACTTTTTATTTTACTTTTAGTTTCCTCGTATTCGTAATGAAAAGCACAGTGTTTACCTCGGGGTGAAAGTAACCCATTTAACCCCTCGAATTAGCGACCTCGCTTCGCTCGCCCGCCAACTCCTTCTCGGGACAAAATGAGTAACTTTCACCCCTAGTGTAACAATGTACTATTTCATTACTCATACTCTGAAAGTAGGTCTGAAGTTGCCTGAGGAGCGGGCTGAAAGTGATACTTTTCATCCCTAGGGAGTTTTACTTTACAACTGACAGCTGTCAAATTATTAAAAAAAAACTAGTTTTATCTTCACATTTCTATTGAATATGTTCCAATTTTCCATACAGCCAGTCAATCACAGCGCGATATAAAATTGAAATAACTAAAAGACAAGTACCTATTAATTAAATAATGTAATATTTTAAGTGATTTATTTGTTCAACTATTTCTTTAAAATACTTTATTTTTAAAAGATTACAATTAATTTCTAATTTTTCATTAATGAGGCTGAATAGCTAGCCGGCCGCAGAAAAAAAAACAAAATGGCGGGAAAGTGGCAATCAGTCGTTGGTTTTTTCGAGTTTTGTTTACATTTCCGTACAACAGAGATTTGTATTAACACGTCATTTTTATCAGATTAAAATAGTGATTAACGCCTAATTTCATAAGAGAAGAGGTTAAAGCAGTAGTGGAATACCTTTTACCGCCTAAATCAGAAGAAAGATACCTACTTAAAATCATAGGTAGGTACAACGACTCAGGTTTTACAAACTTTTTATTTTATTTTTAGTTTCCTCGTATTCGTAATGAAAAGCAAAGTGTTTACCTCGGGGTGAAAGTAACCCATTTAACCCCTCGAATTAGCGACCTCGCTTCGCTCGGCCGCCAACTCCTTCTCGGGACGAAATGAGTTACTTTCACCCCTAGTGTAACAATGTACTATTTTACACCACCTGCTCGATAATGTCGTTTTATACGTCATACAAACCTCACTTAAAGCAAGTCATTCTATCCCTAGGGAGATAATGCAGTATGGCCGATCCCTAGGGAATAATGAGATTTGAATTAGGAACATTAAAAATCGTCAACATTGTAAATTAAAATGTAGGCACATCGAACAAGTTGACTTGAAATTCAAACCAAAGAGTATGTAATCACTATGATTCAAACTGGCCACTAACAAAAAAAAAGAAAATAGAATAAAACGTGCGTATTGACGGGAGCGTTAACAGCGTTATAAAAAAATTGAAACTATAGAATCTTGGAGTAGTGAATTTTGTTTGTTTGATGAACTTGTAAATACTCGTATAAAGTCTGTCTAATAAGTCAACCGACTTGGGAATTTTGTATAATATTTAATCATTTAAAAAATACTTATATTCGATACTTTTCATAAGGTTCTTCTGTTAGTAAACAATGATCTCTATCTCCTAATTAACCTTGATTATTGAACCCGTGTTGACAACATCAGATTTAATTAAATCCTGATAATTACCCAAGTCGTTTAACTTATTAGACAGACTCTAATACTTATGTAGAATGAGTGTGTGAAAGATTGAAGAGGAAGATAGTGTGAAGAGATGAGTGAAAGTCAACAAAACACAAAATTGTCTCGGTCAGTTTGTTTGTTGAATGTTAGGACAATGGTTGTTTATTTTATTCCTGATTCTATATAATACTAGTTGTTAGTGTCTGTACATATGTAAATAAATTATTTTATTTTGATTTTATAAAATTAATTAATTAAATATAATTTTAATACTATGTAGGTCACTACACTTATATTTCTCTAGTATATTATTTGGTCGACCAAATTGTCTTTTAATTATCTCACAGATGGTGTAAAAAGTAGAGTATGCAACACGGGGATAAAGCTGTCTTTGTCTTGGGCGGTTTGAATTCCTCACTTCACTCAGGTTTCTTTATTAACTCCCTCGCGATGCTCGGGAGTTAATTTTATAAATCCCTCACTATCGTTCGGGATTAATATCAGCAACCTTCGTTTCGTTCAGAATTCAACATGCCGCCCGCGACTTAAAGACACTGCTTTATCCCCTAGTCACATAAACTACTATTTAAATCCGTAATACAATCACAAAATAATTTCTCTTGTCACGCAGAGTTGTCCTCGGTATGCCATAGGTTTTTGAAGCTTCATATAAGCTGGTTCCTTCATCTACAGCTAGAAGCGCAGCTTCTAGTTGAGCAGAGGCGTACTGCTTGCGCTTCTGCGGCTCCATGATTCTATAAAAGAACACAATCTTTTTTTTAGCTTTAAAAAGTTACATGGCCCCCATTCCGTCCCGCCATTTTTATTTGATTTGAAATCATATAAAATATAGCCAATGCCATGACGCCATGAATGAAACTGGATAGCAAATATTATTTTACATAAATAATATGGCATGTGACAAAATCTCTCAAAACATCACGTATGCAAGAAATGAGCCAATTTGTTCAAAAACATACCTAAATTTTTTTGAGTACTGTAATATTACCAAATATATCGTTACAGCTGTGAGTCGGTAATAGAATCAAGTATGAAGGTTACAATATTCTATTAGCGACCAATACAATTAATAATAAACAGATAAAATATCCGCTTTATGGTATACTGTTAAATTCGATCTCATTGCTATATTATTGCTTTTAATGTCAGTTAGTCTTTAATTCAGATAATACAGGTTATTTACAGTATAATATCATTATAATAATAGAGATATTGTCTAACGTTGAATCGAGTTTTACACAAAAACTTTAAGAAATAGTTTTGTCGTTAATAGATCTAACGAAGTAAAATAATTTTAAGAATTGAATAAGCTCCGTTCCATCATCGGACCACAAGACGTACGGCGTTGCGCCACCGGTACATGGTGGACATCCCACCTATACGTACAAAGCGTTTTGGGAGTACATTCATTATGCGTACAGCTAAGGAATGGAATTCCCTGCCGGAGTCTGTGTTTCCTGATAGATATAACCTAGGGGTCTTTAAGTCAAGAGTGAATAGATTGCTTCTAGGCAAGCGTGCTCCATCGTCGGCCACATCATCGCTTACCATCAGGTGAGATTGTGGTCAAACGCGAGCCTATCCATTATAAAAAAAAAAAAGCAAAAATTAAAATCAAATGAGGTAGTTTATAATAGATAATTTATATTAAAATACTAAATGTTCTCAAAATTTAATAACGCCATGGGTCGTTATTAGAATCAAGTTTTGAAATTTGGATTCTATTACCGCCTTAAATTAAAACATGATTTTATAACATAAAAACCAATAAAAAGTATTATGTTAAGAGTTAGTTTAGAAAACGAATATATACGTTACAGTTGTAATGTGATTGCAAGAAGACAAATCCATTTTTAGGGTGTTATTTTCCTTAAGTAATATTTAGGTGTACTTACGTGGCTGGAGACGCGACACTATGAAAAGTGCGTCCACTTCGGGCGCGTCCCACTCAAAGTCAAATTATTTCTTTCACTGGCTATTTAAACACACAAACTTTACTCTTTTTGTTGTCCAACAAAAATACGTAACTAATTTTTAAGGAATGACTTTTCTGGAACCCTATATTATGTCTAATATGAGTGATTTAAAAATTAGATCGTTAATAGAGTACACATTTTAGGGGGTCGTTAATAGGAGCTTTTACGTTATGGGACGTCTTCCTTTGGAGTAATTTTCTACTTTCACGGGGCGAAATTGCTGGCAAAAGCTTGTAAATAATAAGGGCAAAGCATGGATACGGAAAAATATGTTAATGATCCGGGTCAATAAAAAAATATTCAGGAGCAATGCTGAGTTAAAATAAATTTGAATAAAGTTCAGGGTAAACATGTGGGCACGGTTTATTTTGCGCACACAGCCAGCGAATGTATTCACTTATCGCGTCCACTCCGTCGGAATATTCTGTAGGTACCAACGCAGAATAACACATCGATTGATCGAGTACGTTAGTGTAGTTAGTAGATTTGTTTTGGCGAACCGAGTGCGCCCAGACAAGTAAACAAAATTTTTCTTCATTTTCTCGCGGCCGTTCAGGAGAAAATTTTCTTAAAATAGGTACTGGTTCTGACCAGGGATCTTATGGATATGAAATTTCGGATCTGAATACCGGATATACCGCTTTCGGATACGGTTATCTACTGATACGAAATTATTTCGAAGTATCGTCTAGTTTCAGATAGTTTCGGTTATACAGATACCTACGTATTAGCAATATGTAGACTATTTTATAATTTTTTTAGCCGAGCAAACAAACAAAACCTTTCGTAAAACTTTTATATATTGGTTTCGACTACGGATATAGACTGCGATAGTTTCGCGGAGCTCCATAATATGCCTGGCCCAAGCGCCCGAGCAGTGCCGTTAAACAGTGACTTTATGAAGCCTACTCCTCGGTAACTACTTGGTCAATCGGTTTGGAAAAAATATATGTTTATTATAAACTCATGTACGACATTATCAACTAATGACTTTTTTTAAAGTAGGTATGTCACCTAACAATTTAGCAAAAAAAAAAAAAAAAAATTAACATGATATTTTTTCACTTGTTTTCCCTACTCCTTTCAAACGGTTTTGATCTTTAGAAATATGTTAACAGTTAACTTACACAAAAAAGAAAAATCCAGTTAATTTCTTCATTAAGTAAAAAAAAAAAGATGGCGCGTTGTTCTGCTCGGGGCTCATCTTGATGATAGGATGATGGAACCCTTAAGTACAATGTGTTCTTATGAGAGAGATTCGACTTCATTCTAGACTATTTTTGATTTTACATGTTTGAAAACCGGTGTCTAAACTATAATTTGAGCAGTGGTGTGAATTTGTGATTTTCGCGTGTCCGCTTCCATAATATAAGTACAGTCCAGTCAACTCTTGTAGTCTAGCAGCTTAATTTAGAAAGTCGTGTCTTCCTATTTATGTTTCAGTAAATATTAGACTATTTGAACATGGAAAAGTTTGGTCTTACAGACAACGATTACTAACGAGGTGAATGGCGACGAACGATTAAAAAAGCGGGACGATGCGAGGGCAAAAGAGCAGAAATATTCGACTACTTATAATAAATTATTTTTAAAGAATTTTTAACGGTGAAGGAAAACATCGTGAGAAAATCGTCATGTCCTAGAACCAAAAATTCGAAGACATGTGACATCCACTAAATCGCACTGGACCCGCCGGGTGGATTACGGCCCATTCCCTCACCTAGAAAGGAGACCTGCGTCCCAGCTGTAGGAACTGCTGCTTGCTTATGCTATGCTAATTATTGTTAACTTTGTGGTCGACTTATTGATTTAATATTTCCAGGTGACAGTTCAGGGCCTCGAAGGAGAGTTCCTGAATTTCTGCGCTAACAACTATTTAGGACTTTCTGTAAGTTTCGTTTATTTTTTTTTTCTTTAAAAAAAGTTATATTTTGCATAATAAAAAGTAAAAAAAACTAAAACCCGGCTATGAAAAAAAAAGACGCTGAAAAAATATGAAACAAGATTTTCAGGATGTTGAAATAAACAAGGCTTCGATATAATAAATGTACTACGAACAATGTAACTGAAGAAACAAGAACAGAACAAAAATAACAGCCGTAGTTACATGTCAACGTGTGACTACGGTTATATGTATGTATGTATATAGCCTGGCAAAATCGTAACTCTTCTTTGGTTTTGCCATAGTTGGGTAAATATGGTGGCTTTTCGATACAATAGGATAAAATATAATACACTTCATTGTATAGCGCCTTTAATCACTATATGGGTTCATACTATATATAATTAATGGTTCTTTGATGTTTTTTTTTTAAACCTACAGAACCATCCGGAGGTGGTAGAAGCTGCTAGGGAAGGCTTGAAGAAATACGGAGCGGGACTCAGTTCAGTCCGGTTTATTTGCGGCACCCAAACTATACATAAGGTAAGGGAACTGTTTAGTTACTTCTGTTTTGTGACTGCCTTGTCTTAATGCTGTGTGACTTCTGGACATTCGAATGACGCATCCATATTAGAATAAGAGTATAAATGTCAAAACTTGCCAAAATGTGAGTAGTAGTGAAGAGTTTTTTTTACTATTGATAGCCTTGCGATTAACCATTACCTCACATAATGGTAAGCGATGATGCGGCCGACGATAGAGCACGCTAGCTTAGAAATAACATATTCACTCTTGACTTAAAAACCCCTAGGTTGTAGCTGTCAGGAAACACAAACTCCGGCTGGGAATTCCACTCCTTAGCTGTACGCACAATGAATGTGTTCCCAAAACGCTTTGTACGTATGGGTGGGACGTCTACCATGTAACGATGGCGCAACGCCGTACGTCTTGTGGTCCGATGATGGAACGGACTTGGCGGAATTACATTGTACAACTCCAACGCACACTCTCCGAAATGTAATTGAGAGAGAGAAAGAGAGTAGATAAAGACGCCAAAGAAAAAGCTGCTATATCTGTTAGATAGTGTTTAATTGAACGTAATGAGTGTCTTTTGCTTCTCAAGTTCAAAAAGTGTTGTTTTAAAGCATTTTGGCATAGGTAAGTACCTATTTTTTGCAATGTGCTCTTGTTCTACCATAGGTGCGATATTGTCTTGGATGGATTTAATATTTCTATATTGCGAATTCTTCCGAAGAAGTTACTTTCCATTTCTGCAAGCTTATGGCGCCAGATCCACGAACGACTGTCTCACGACGATGTTATCGACCTGTCACTTCATTATGCTTACATTTAACAACAGACTCCATGAACGTGTCTCCACGCGGCGATATTATCGCGACGATATTATTATCGCGGCGATTCGACGAGTAACATTGATGAGCAAAATGTCAACTCGCCGCGATTCACTCGCTCGTGGAGGTGGCGCCTAAGGTTTCCTCTTTTCATGTGCTTTCCTTTTTTATCTGGCTTCAAAAAGGACGAGGTACTATCTTCGGCCGAATGTATTTTTTTTTATATAAGTTCACCGATTTCTCGGTCAATTGTGGAGTTGTCGACCGATTGATATTTTTTTTTTATTTGAAATCGTCATATAACTCCTCCCGCTCTGGGTGGAGCGAGAGAGGTTTTTATGTCAGGCTGTCAGTTTCACTGACTAAAATTCACAAGTGTTCCTTCTCTTGGGTTGTCCGAATCGGGACCCTGGAGTCCTGGAACGCATGGCAAAGAAGGAACATAGGATTGGGTTTTAATTATAGTGCGTTTCACTTAAGGGGATGCATCTCGACATACATTTTCACTGTTTTTCATACAACCGCTCTTACGCGATTATGACGTCATTACACATTTTTCATTAGATATTTTGGAAACACAGTATCTTGTGGATATTATATAAGCTTCTATGAAAATCAATTTATAAATTTGTGTAAAACTAATCCAGTTAAGACTTCTGAAAATCTGCTATTTTGCATGAACTTTGACACTTCATAATTTACTCAAAAATGAAAACAGTCAAAAAAGTACAACATACAAATACAAGCCTAGCAAATTTTATCAAGATTCTAAATAATGTCAGTGTTTATCAAAAACTTTGAAGGGTTTAAAAAAAACAACTACTTCGTGGAACAAGTTTTGTAAAATTTTCGAGTAAATCACGGAATTACTGAATGCCAACAGAGTATTTAGGTATTATCACTCTTGTTTCACGTTGTCTTTTCGTCAAACATCACGTTGGATTGCGTTAATTGAAGTAGGTAACAAGTTTTTAAACCATGCTCGATGTTTACGATAGGCGAGTGGAAAAGCAGCCTCTTAAGAGGTTCCTTCGCCGTAATGTTGGTTCCCCTGTCTGTCTACAGAAAAAAGAAGGGAAAAAGAAAAGAGTTGCCTACTCTACCAAAGTTTTTTGCAATAAATGTGAAACGAAATCGATTTTAACGGTACTCGCACCACTTTATGGAGAATTATGAGGGGAATGGGATTTTATTAAAAAAGAAATGGTGCCCAACATCATATATTTTATTCAAAAATAGTTTTTACAGTTTCCGAAAGAAAAAAAAAGCAAACTTATAAGACAATTGTCAAAAGTAACGACAATCAATCTCCCCAATTTTAAACAATTTCATTGCTCACAATATAGCAACACTGTTTTTCCGTATTGCCAACATTACGGCGAAGGGAAACGCACAGTACTAAAATTCAGACACGGCCTCAACACCCTAGGCGGGAGAAGACATTGAATGATTTCCCACCTAAAAGAATCCAGGTGTTCCTTCAATTACCCATTGCTTTCTAGGGCCACGATAAAGGTAGAACTACATTGTTCACACGTGGGTCACGTTAGTACGGCGATGTGGGCGCTTCGGCCTCCATGCATTTACATGGCAACTAGACTTGCAGAGCTACATTAAATGCACGCCAAGCGACACACGTACAATTCGTATAAATCAGGCGTGGCCCACGTGTGTGTCGGTTGAATGTAGTTCCCGCTTTAATCTTTCGAACAGTCCCGTACACCTTTTTGTCATTCGCTGTTATAATAATGACTTTTGTTAACTGCATACCTAATTATTTATCAATTTTATAAGTCACTACTACTACGAATACACTACTTATGCAAATTACAAAGTGAAGGCACTCCTGCATTTTGTAATTTGCATGCGATTAAAAGTCGTCTCATTTTTGGTTAAACGAGGTCACTCGAAGTCGAAACCTCCTTGCAACGGTCGTCACAAAAAAAACCGTTTTAATTATTTTGTTCAACAAAAAACTGTGATCTAACGCCAAGGTTATATGAAAATGTCTATTTATAAAATAATTTGAGGTCGTATGAAGTTATATGTGTAAAGTTCAAAGACTTTTTTTGCTAACAATAAAAAATATAATATTTTCTGCAGTCTCTCAACTACAATGACTGCGTTTGCGTTTGGCTGCAGTGGCAAATTTCTACGTGTAGCAAACGACGTTTTTCAACACACTTGCGAAATACATAAATAAAAGGGGTTGACGTGCGTCTTATAGGTCGATGCGCGCCCAGCCTGATACGATAAATGTAATAAAAATTTGACGTACACTTACTCGAAAACTTGTTCTTCTCCCTATTGCTCTTAGACACGCAATTTGCTTTTTTCACACTAGTGGGGAAAAGTACGAGAGTTCGCCCCGCAACAATTTATTATATTTATCGTAACAGGCGCGCGCTAAGCAATCCCCATGAGTTGAACATCAACACCCGTTTATTTATATCTTCGTAAGTGTATTGAAAAACGTCGTTTGGTACCTACACATGGGTCACTACAGCACTCGGCTCAATAACACCCTCGTCTACGGCTCGGGCGAATTCCACCGTATCAAAATGTACTATTGTAATAATTCGACTTACCTACTTTCATGATATTTCCATAGGAGCTTGAGAACCGCCTGGCCAAGTTCCACGACCGCGAGGATGCGATACTGTACGGGTCGTGCTTCGACGCCAACGCCGGGCTCTTCGAGTCCATGCTGACGAACGAAGACGCCGTGTTCTCCGACACCCTCAACCATGCCTCCATCATCGACGGCATCAGACTGTGTAAGGCGCAGAAGTTTCGGTATCCTCACAGGGATTTGAATGGTGAGTTCCTTCATTAATTGCACACGAATTAGATGAACAGTGAAGGTTCAAAGAAACTTTTATTTTGGTGAAGCACTGGGTACTCGTCTATACGAGTAAGGAACAGACATCAGAAGGTTGTATGTTCATATTGCATCGGGGGTTAGGTACCAGTCCCGCAAACCTCCATTGAAAAGGGAAGATCCTCCGACCCGTCAAGTGTTGCGTCTGGTCCGGGCAACTGCTCGATATGTGCTTGATAGTTGATTTCGGACTGTTTTATATGTTCTTATTACGAATAGAAATCTAATATCGCGATGCTTTTAGTCAGTAAGAGTCTGATACTATCTCCCACTCTGCCCAAGAGCGGGGGTTGTCATTGGATTTTCCCACCATAAAAAAAAAACATCGCTATGCAAAATTTTGAATTTTTAGTTCCTGTGTGGTGATATAGATGTCGCTACGTACCGATTAATTCTGTTAGTAGTAGTAGTAGTTATAAAGTCTTTATGAATATGAGATTATCCGATATACTGGCTAACATCTAAATATCTGTTTTTCTACAGAACTAGAGCACCTGCTAGCCCACAGCGAAGCTCGGATCAAGCTGATCGTGACTGACGGCGTGTTCTCCATGGATGGTACCGTGGCGCCGATCAAGGGCCTGCGGGACTTAGCCGACAAGTACCGCACTCTGCTGGCGGTCGATGACAGCCATGCGACTGGCTTCTTCGGGGATACTGGACGGTGAGATCCTAAAAATATCTCTATTACAGTCTGTCAAGAAAGTCATGAAAAAATTTTTTCATTACTCATACTCTGAAAGTAGGTCTGAAGTTGCCTGAGGAGCGGGCTGAAAGTGATACTTTTCATCCCTAGGGAGTTTTACTTTACAACTGACAGCTGTCAAATTATTAAAAAAAACTAGTTCAATCTTCACATTTCTATTGAACCATGTTCCAATTTTCCATACAGCCAGTCAATCACAGCGCGATATAAAATTGAAATAACTTAAAGACAAGTATTAATATTAAATAATGTTATATTCTAAGTGATTTATTTGTTGAACTATTTCTTTAAAATACTTTATTTTTAAAAGATTACAATTAATTTTTAATTTTTCATTAATGAGGCTGAATAACTGGCCGGCCGCAGAAAAAAAAAAAAATGGCGGGAAAGTGGTAATCAGTCGTTGGTTTTTTCGAGTTTTGTTTACATTTCCGTACAACGAGATTTGTATTAACACGTTATGTTTATCAGATTAAAATAGTGATTTAACGCCTAATTTCATAAGAGAAGAGGCTAAAGCAGTAGTGGAATACCTTTTACCGCCTAAATCAGAAGAAAGATACCTACTTAAAATCATAGGTACGACGACTAAGGTTTTACAAACTTTATTTTTTATTTTTAGCTTCCTCGTATTCGTAATGAAAAGCATAGTGTTTACCTCGGGGTGAAAGTAACCCATTTAACCCCTCGAATTAGCGACCTCGCTGCGCTCGCCCGCCAACTCCTTTTTTTTTTTTTTTTTTTTTATGGTGGGAAAAAATCATGCATTGACATCCCCCGCCCTTGGGCGGAGCGGGAGATAGTGTCAGACTCTTACTGACTAAAAGACCCACCCCGTTCCTTCTAGCCTTCATACCGGGGCTCGAGCGCCCTTTCGGATAACCCTGGCCCCAGTAGGCTTCGACCCGGCTGGGTCCCTGTTGTTGCTGACAACTCCTTGAGGCGCGCGGGAACAGTGCGCGCCGTCGACGACTTGGGCTTGGTCCGGACAGTTACCGGACGGCCGGACAGCGAGCTACCCATTGCTCACTGTCCGCAAGCCCGCGTCTACGTTGGCCGGAAATCGGGATCAGAATCCCGGCGACGGCGGCGGCGATAACGCCGTTGCCTTATGCGTTCGGCCTCCTCCTTTGCGAGCATTACTGCTTCGCAGAAGTCGGCGACCGCCTGCCACTCCTCCTCGCTCCGGACCATGGCCTCAACCAAGGCCCGGCGCGAGAGGTCTCCGCCGCCGATCGCCCCCACGAGGGCACGGCGATGCTCCGCCCAAGCAGGGCACACCTCGACTGTGTGTTCCACCGTGTCCTCCGGGCGTTCCGCACAGTGGCGACACCCGGGCGTCACTTCCGCATGAATCGAGTGCAGGAATCTCCCGAACGAACCATGTCCGGTGAGTACCTGTGTCATGCGGAAGGTAAGGACGCCGTGAGGTCTTTCCAGCCACGCCTCAAAGAGGGGACTTACCGCCATGATTGTGGCGTGCCCAGCACTGGGTTGCGATAGCCGTTGACGCCATTTCACCATGAGATCCCGCCGGAGCTCTGTCCGCCATGCCGTGACCTGTCGCGGCAGCGGACCTTCACCCCGGCGTTGCATCTCCACGCGCATATCGTGCATGTGTGCAAGGACTGTTGCCTCCAGATCCCACGGTGGTAGGCCAGCCAGAAGGCTCGCCGCTTCGCGGGAGATCGTGCAGTATCCCCGCACCATCCTTATCGCCATGACCCTCTGGCAGGCGTTCAGTATGGCCGCCGGTTGCTTTTTCAGCGACGGCGCCCACACCGGCGCCCCGTAGAGGGCCATGGACCGAACGATCCCCGCGTAGAGCCTCCGGCAGGAGGCGTCTGGACCCCCAAGGTTGGGCAGGAGCCGCTTGAGCGCAGCCCCAGCCCGGTTGAGTTTGGGAGCCAGACGTCGGAAATGCTCCACGAAATTCCACCGGCTGTCGAGGACGAGTCCCAGGTACTTCATCGTCGACCCGACACCGATGTGAACTCCTCCTACCGTTAGTTGGGAACTCAATGGCGGCGCGTTCCGAGACTGGCGACCGTGGAAACACATCGCCTCGGATTTGTGAAGCGCCACCTCGAGTCCCAACTCCTGGATCCGATCAACGACCATCGCAACCCCGCGTGTCGCTAGAGCGACCGCCGCCTGGTACGACTCTCCCTGCGCTAGGACCAGCGTGTCGTCTGCGTAGCAAACCACGCTGACCCCGTCAGGGAAGTCGCCGCGCAGCACGTAGTCGTACCCGATGTTCCACAAGGGTGGCCCTAGTACCGACCCCTGCGGAACACCGCACGACATCTCCCGACGTTTCCAGTTTCCCTGGTGACCGGGATAGACTATAAGTCTCTCCGACAGATAGGCCTCGACCACTCGACAGAGGTATTCGGGCACCCGGTGGTACCGGAGTGCCCTCCGGATCGTACTCCAGGGCAGGGAGTTGAACGCGTTGGCAATGTCCAAGGACACTGCCACGACACACCTGCCCCGGGACACCGCATCCCCCGTCGTAAGGGCTCGCACGCGCATGATGGCGTCCACCGTAGAGCGCATCCTGCGAAAGCCGAACTGTCCGTCCGAAAGGTCCGGCCCCACCCGTGTTAGGCGCCCGACGAGGCGGTTTGCAATGACTCTCTCAAAGAGCTTGCCCACCTCGTCGAGCAGCACAATGGGCCGGTACGCGGACGGAGAGTCCGCAGGGCGCCCTGGCTTCGCGATGAGGACCAGTTTCCCCGTCTTCCAGCAAAGTGGGAACTGGCCCCTCTCCAAACATGCGCTGAAGAGCCCTCTCAGTCGAGGCCCGAGAGCCTCCATGGCCAGGACCCAAGCCTTTCCAGGCAAGCCGTCGGGTCCTGGGGCGGTGTTTTTGGCACTCAGCCTTCGCACCGCCACTCTCATCTCTACCTCGGTCACTTCTGGAGCATCGTCGTCGTCGCTGTTGCGGTCCGCGTCAGACACCGCTGGCGGTGGAGGCGGAGCCATGGGCGGGGGGGAGTGTTCCCTCCGCGCAGGGAACAGAGCGTTCACCGCACCCTCTACGATCTGGGGCCGGAGACTCTGAGGCCCGCCAACTCCTTCTCGGGACGAAATGAGTTACTTTCACCCCTAGTGTAACAATGTACTATTTATTAATGGCATGTAAAGCGGATGTCGACTAAGTATTCTGCCAATGTCTAAAGTAAATTGAAAAAGCAAGTAGGTTCATATTATTAATACCTACCAAAAGAAAATTAAAAGACGTCGTCCTGGGCATGTTTATTTATTTATTTATTTATTTATTAGAACTTTATGCAACGCACAGGTACAAAGTATACAGGTACAGGTATGTTACACTTGTGCATCGGTCTAATCTGTAGACACAAAATTCTTCGTTCGTTCGATTAGTTCGATTGATACAGTTGGACTTGATGGGTTAGTATTGAACTGAAATAAACAAAAATAAAAGAAGATAATCAATATTTTAATAATTGAAAAATATCTTGTTAGCTCTTTAATTTCCAATAAGTAACTACTTGTCAACCTCAACTTTATTGAGGTGAGAAAACGTCAAATGACACACCGCTCTGGGTGGAGCGAGAAGTGTCTGACTTTTACTGACTAAAACCCACCCTGGTTCCTCAGTTGCGCTGTGGTTAGTGTTGCCAGGTCCGTTTATATTAAAATCGGGACAGATGGTGTAACAAATCGGGATTTAGGGTTTTAGATCGGGACAAATATATATTTTTTAATAAAGGCTTTTTTAGGTAGAAAATCATCCAATTACTTCTTCCGCTCAGGTGTGGAACGAGAGGACGTGTCAAACTTACTGAGTAAAACTCAGACTTCTTCAATCGTTCTTTGGGTTCCAGGGTTTTTGATTTATCGGGACATTTAGCGTCCCGATCAGGTACAAATCGGGACGCGACCCCAGATCGGGACGCCTGGCAACACTAGCCGTGGCCCTGGAACGCCTAGCAATTTAGAGCTTCCTAATCACTGAAATAGAAAATATAAGAAGTTTATAAACAGCACGTAATTGTATGTTTCACGATTTCAATTCATTAGTTTTCAAATTGTCATAATTAAGAAGTTTATCAGTTAGGGTCAATGAGTTCTTATCGCAGGAATTGTATAGCATTGTATGAATTGTAAACTGCATATTGCATCAAGGTTGACTGGCAATCGCTAAATCCTTATCCTAAGTTCCTAAGGTTAATTATAACTTATTATTATCCTATTATTATAATGCTCAACAAGTGAACAAAGTTGATATGGAATTGGGGCACACAACTATTTTCCTTATTGACTTGAATGGCCGGAACTGGTAGCGGTGTTTCATTGTAAAAACATAGTTTGCGGGTAATATACAAACAGTAGCGTAGCTAGGCGTGGGTGAAGTGGGCCCTCGCATAATATGGCCTCGTTCCCAAAGGGACCTCGCGTGTGCGACGGCTCGCGTTTACCACTATTTCACCTGTTGGTAAGCGACGATGTAGTCTAACACTGGGTTGCGACATTCGCTGTCCTGTCTCGTCTTCGAATTTATAAAAGAAAAAGGCCTCGCTGATGCACCTTCGCCTACGTTTAAATTATACCACGCTACGTCTCTGTATACAAACAATGAGTCCCCGTACTTAGTTGTTGGTCGTACGTAATAACATATAATGACCGTTTATACAAAATTGCAGTTGTTGTTTCTGTTCATTTTGAACTTAATTCAAGGTCTGTTGACCGTGGCATTATCTAAATAAGGAATTCGTTCTTGTCATTAAAAACGAATACATTTTCCTTATTATAATCAATATTTACGCGTCCTCGACTGTATTTTTTCTCTCAAATGAGTTTAAAAAAAATACATTTGGTAGGATTTTTTAAAATTGATATTAAACAAGTGCTTGACTGCGATCCCCTCTGGTGGTAAGCAGACACATTTCAGGCGCACATCACTTATCATCCATAACTTCACTTATTTTATAAGGCTTATAAACGCAATCTCAGTCCAACATAAACAAAAAGTAAAGACACTTCTAGATATATTTAGATTAAACTTGAAAATATGCCATAAGTTAATTATAACGGCTTAGGGTGATTATTTACCAGAGATGTGCATTGCGTTGGTGTTTAGGATCCACCAATCAAATTCATTGATCATGGATCAATGAATTTGATTGGTTACGCTATATGGATAGCGTAGCATTGGTGGAAACTGGTTCAACTAAGCTGTATTATTTTTATATGGATCGTTGTGGTGTGTTCTAGATGTATCATCGTTCAGAGCAGAGTACTTACAATAGGCGCCCCTTCCCTACTATCAAAGTGTCAATACATCGCATAGCATAGCTCGAACTGTGCATCTTCCTCGCACAGTTCCCTGTTCCCAGTTGCCCTGACTGCTGTGCCGGAGGTCGTGGGTTCGATTCCCACCCAGGACAAATGTGTGTGTGATGAGCAACGATCATTTGTTCTGTGTCTGGGTGTAATTTATCTATAATATGTATGTATTTAGAAATATATAAGTATGTTTATCAGTTGTCTAGTACCCATAACACAAGCTCTGCTTAGCTTGGGACTAGACGGCGCTGTGTGATAGTTGTGGAATATTATATTATTATATTATATTATTACAGTTTCTCCGCGGTGGCGCATCTTTATAGCATATCTTGCTGGCCTCACTACATATCTTAGCATCAGTAGAAACGGTCACATACTTAGTTTCGTAGCTTAGCTTTCACATTCTCGCAGCTTAGATCATAGATGCATAACGCATCTGGTGGAAAAATCTCACCATGATAATGATAGGGAACTTAGTTGGGATTTTTAAAGAATACTAGCACCTCTATGACATATTGGTAAAGCTTATATTTTACTTCATTGGGTGGAAAGAACCGTGCGGGTTCTGTAACACTAATTCTTTCTCAATTTCAGTCTTCAATCTTCAAAATATCCATTTCCTTTATTTCAGGGGCACGGAAGAATACTGCGGTGCCTTGGGCGCAGCAGACATCATCTGCTCGACCCTCGGCAAGGCGGTAAGCGGGGCGGCCGGCGGGTACACCACCGGGCCCAAAGAACTCATCACGTTGCTGAGGAACGTGTCCAGGCCGTACCTGTTCTCGAATGCACCGCCGCCGCCAGTCGTCTGTGCTTCGATTAAGGTAAATGTCTTTCTTTTTTTTTACCCGACTGCGCCAGAAGGACGGTTATGTTTTTCGAGTGCTTTATTTTCTTGGATGACTTCTCCCGCTCTAAAGTAGTACGGAAGAGCGTGTCAGATGTTTTGCTGACTAAAACCCTCTCCTATGTTCCTTCTTGGCCTTGTGTCCCAGGTAGGGTTGCCAACCTTTATTAGAAGAAATAGAGTATATCTCATTTCAAAGAAGGTAAATAAAGAGTACGGACTTATAAAAAAGAATATCATTTGTATAAAAAAATTAAAAGGTGGGTATTTTTTTATACTTCTTGTAGCACATAACAGTTTTAATATTGTTTTTGAGAGAATTGTGTGACTGGAGCTAATTTTGAATCAATTTCAATGAAGCTCAGTCGCTTTCCGCCATGGCGCCATTTCACATTTATGAAAATGGTTGATAATAGATATGCATCTTTATTTATTTATTTAAACTTCATGTATGATTGGCAACCCTAGTCCCAGGACTCCCAAGTTTCGGATGACATGTTTTTCGAGTGTCTACGTATATCCGCTGGTGCCACGGAAAATTTCTGAAAAGCAAAACTTATAGTCCTAGAAAGTAAAGGGCAATGACGGACTTATCTGTTTTATTGTCAGTACACCCTCCAGCTGCAAACTAGAGAAGTTATTAGACGATCGCCCACCTCAAAAAGTTTATGTATGTATTTTTTTTGCGTACCGGAAAACGCAGCGTTGGAAGTCCTCCTACAATGTGGACCGATGACCTGGTGAAGGTTACGGGAATCCGATGGATGTGGACGCAAAGGAGCGTTCATTGTGGCGACACTTGAGGGAGGCCTATGTCCAACAGCGGACCATGACGGATCGATGGATCATGGACGTCTATCGGCTGAAATGATGATGTATTTTTTATTCGTATAAAGAACCTACAATTCTGGATTTCCCGATGACCGACCTAGTTCACCTAGTGTATAATACATTGACAACCTTATCATCTCTATTTCAGTCTCTAGACCTAGTAGAACAAAGCGGAGAGCTTCGCCAGCGTCTCCGAGAAAACACCAAAGCCTTCCGTGAAGGCTTGAAGTCAGCTGGTCTTACAGTGGCCGGGGATGAGCATCCCATCTGCCCTGTCATGGTGGGCGAGGCGCCGCTGGCTGTGGAACTGGCTACCAATATGCTAAGTAAGTATCTGTCTGTACCCTTAGCCAATTTGATAATCTGCAACATTAACGCTAGTAGAAAACTTCAAATGTACGGGAATGACGTCATCTCAACGCTCAGTCACGTGGTCAGAACAAAAAAATCGGCGCAGGCGGTGTTCGACGCAAGCAAAGCGGTAGTAACTTGGCTAAGGGGGCTGATCTATAAAAGTCCTCCATCACCTGAACGTGGTGTTGTAGAGCCCAGGATGCTGGCCAGTGGCACAGCGTGGACTAATTTAGACGTTTTCGCATCAGCAAGGCCTTTTATGAAAGAAAAAGGCCTTGCTGATGTGCTTTTCTTTTCTTGATATTCGACAACGAGATAGCGACTACTAACCCAGTGTTCGGTCATATTGTCGCTTACTATCAGGTGAAATAATGGTCAAATGCGAGCCTGCCAATTATATAAAAAGTCCTCGCTTGTGTGAGGCCCCTTTGGATGCCAGGCCGTGGACGAGGCCCCACTTCATCCACGCCTAGTTACGCTACTGATGCTGACTACTTGCAGGATTAAGAGAAAAAGTTGCCGTGGCCCTGAATTGCAAAAGGCAATAACTGAAGGGACACAAGAGGGTTTTAGTTAGTGAAAGTCTGACATACCTTCTCGCTCCACCCAGAGCGGGAGAAGTTGTTTGATAATTTCATCATCTTTCTTCCTTTATCTCGTACTATATGGGGTCGGTGCAACACACTCTTTTTCTTCCATTCTGTCCTATCGTGTGGTCACGATATCACTAACTACCTCTTCTTTGATATCACTCCTCGTATAGTCCATCCATCTTGTCTTTCGTCTCCTCCATCCATCCAGATGTATTCTCATAACTCTTTTACTAATATGCGTTTCATCCCTCCTCTTTACATGAACATACCAAGACCATGATAAACTATTCGGTGACTTCTCACCTCAAAAAAAAACAAGGTGGCCATCCGATTGCAGTATCATATCATTAGCATTTTTTAAATCGTCAAAATTTTAAGTGAGTGGAAACTTAAGATTCTTCAGCTATTGGGGCAATCAGCATAGCAGTCGCAACGCATTATCACTGGTTGATAGTTGGGTTATGATCACAACAGATCCCACATAAAGATAGATGTTGCCGAGTTCTGACGAAGTTGTGAATGGTTTTCTTTTTTTTTTTGAGGTGCTCTCCCGCTCTGGGCGGAGCAAGAGGGAGGTTCAGACTTTCACTGACTAAAATCCCACCCGTGTTTCATCAATTGCCCTTTGCTTTGCTTTCAAGGGCGTGGTGGCCCTTTCAAACAATCCCGGAGTTCAATGACATTCTCCGATTCAAATTAACGTACATTATACATTGTTTTCCTACCGTTATGATACATTGTTTTCCTACCTGCCAACTTCAGCCTCCATCATCAGATCAGTTCGCTTTTTATTTTTTTTATGATTTTAAATAATTTACACCAGTTATTCTCCTCTTCCAGAGCGTGGCATCTACGTGGTAGCCTTCAGTTACCCGGTGGTACCGAAGGGGGCGGCGCGCGTGCGCGTGCAGCTGAGCGCGGCGCACACGCCCGACGACGTGCAACGCGCAGTGCACGCCTTCGGAGAGGTCGCAAGGGAGATCGGCATCGTTAAGAAGTAGACTTTATAGTACTTAAAAAAATGGTACCAATGTGGCTACCGTTCGAAAACCTCTAAAAACAGTCCTAGTACCGTTTACAAAAATGTTCAGCCCTTTAAGCGTCAACCTGTGACGAATGCTATGTGGCCTTCAGCAAAAAACAAACGCCCTTAATGAAAAAAAAAAAAATCTAAGGTAGGGTAATAGTAGGTACCTACCTAAAAGTATCTACGCATAAAACAAAACAAAGCATTTTTTTATGTACCTATTTTGGATTTTGTCTTCTAATAAAGACGTGGCGTAGAGAGCACGAAAACGTTTAGTGTTCTATACAAGAAAGTGGCGCTCAAAGGGTTAGGCATGACGGTACGTATTTAAAAGCTTCGTCATTCTTTCAAATACAGTAATGACTTTAATTCTCAGATCAGAGTGCCTAGTGAGTTTGTTTTACGTTCGGCGCTGCAATTGGCCCGTTCAAAGCTCTTAACCAATCAGAGAGCCCAACGCGATGGACGTTTCGATCGTGTATACGTAAAAACATCTCGCACTTAGCGCACTATACAGGAGAATTTGCTCACCGTCCCAATCCAATGGTAGTCTAAAAATGTTATGGTTCCGTTGCAGCCACCGGATCCCATTTGTTTTTACGTAACATAAATATTAAACTTCATTGATTGTTTCCGAGATCTGTACCTTGTTTCTATTCTAGCTCAGTATGATTTCTTTTGTAATATTTGTAAATATCTATATCGATCGCTTAATGTTTGTGTATGTATGAATTATGAGGACTGAATCAATAAATGTTTTTACTGTTATTGCATTTGAAATATCTTTTTATTATTTTTGTGTTTCGATTCTCTACCTCCCCTTAAACCCTTTAAGATAAAACTACATTGCGCATAAGTAGGCCACGTACACCGATCTTCGCGCTTCGGTCTCCATACATTTTATATGGAAACTAGACTTGTAGAGCTACATTAGATCCACGATCTACGCCACGCGACGCTACGCAACGCGCCGCTACGTACAAGCCAGTACCCCTAGCCAAGTTGCTGATCTGCAATAGTTAACGCTTGTAGAAAGCTTCAAATGTACGGGAATGACGTTGCTTCAACGCTCAGTCACGTGGTCAGAACAAAAGAATTGGCGGCAAGGTCAACTCGAAGCGTTTGACTCAAGCGAAACGGTTGTAACTTGGCTAGGGGGGCAGGCGTGGTGCACGTGTGCGTCTAGTGTAGTGACAGTCATGTCAAACTCAGTCACTGGTGGACCAAAAGCATGAAGACCGTAGACTAGGGCCTGAAAACCTAATCTTAAAGTAAGACAAACTAAAAATCTTCATGAAAAAAATTGATAGGAATTTCCAGATCCATTTTCTCATTTCTTGGTTTTGAATAGTCAAGTACGTACAGTAAGGCCGCAAAAGTCCATAGGAACGCTAAAGATTACATTGCTACGAACCGAGTGAGCGCGATCCTTCCGTGCGTATGTGTGCGCATGTATGAGTATCCACATTCCACAGATAACACACACTAAGGAACTGTCGTCGCACTGAGCAAAACATTTATTATTTTTCTGTTCTTACCATAGCATTAATAAAATTCGCCCAAATACGTCATGTGCTGGTAGCCGTGTGAACTAAGTGTTGGATTCGCAAATCACGTAACCCGAGTTCAAATCATGGTCGGTCCGTTGCAGTTATTTCTTACTTTGAAAATTCCCAATCTATATTGATATAGTTGTTTTTTTTATATTTCTATGAAAAATACTATTGCATTTTTTGCACTAAATAGTTGCAAATTACGAATGTGATCTATTAACCACAAGAAGAATCACATTCGTAATTTGCAATTATTTAGTTGTTACATCTTTTCGATGTTATAAGGTGGAAATAAAAAGACGTGTTTAATAAAAATGTTTATTCTTTATATTTACAAATTAAACATTTATGAGAATTGTGACGTCGAATTGTTACCTAGACAAAAAGTTATCTTGTAACCGTTATCGCGGCGTAACATATACGCCTAAGATTGTTTGTTGGAAGTATACCCACTTAGACCATTCATAATATGAATAACGTAACAATGAACGGATATTCAAATTTTAATAAAATAAAATATAGGTAATTGTTTATATCCAGTTATTTATTGAAAAGTGATATATGATTTGGACTTTGTAAATATTTTATTTTTGTGTAACGTCACAATGAATGTATTGAGGTCATAGCTTAATTGTTCATTTTCTTGACGAAAAGAAGATTGAAACCAAACCTCAATTTCTGTTAAAAGAACTTTAGTTCTCACAAGATAATCGTCATTTAGATGAGAAAAATAAATTGAACTATAGTATTATGTTAAAACAGTGCGGGTAGAAGAATAAAAAACGAAATAGACTCATGATTATTGTCAACAAAATTGATAGCGAGTTCACTGCATTCTTAAGATGAAGCGATGGCACAAGTTAAAAGATATAGCTGTTTTAAACGAAAGTAAACACAATATAATACAGTGTTTGTTAACGAATAATCACAGATATGTTAAAATAAAATGGTAGGCCATTTAGTTTAGTTAACATTAAATATTTAGTGCGAAACGTAATCGTTCTTGTTTGTGCCTCTCTGTCAAGTACGGCTTTTTAGCAGGTTTTCTGTGATGCACGCCTTCAGCGTGAAGTGCACGGCGAACAGTATCCATCGAGGTGTCATATAATTCCGCAAAATGTCTCGTTGGTGCGAAACCATTCGTTTCGTATACGTCCACCATATGTCGCCGCTGCGCCTCGCTAATAAGCTTCGGTCTCCCACTTCTCTTTCGACTAGCAAGGCTACCTTCTTCCTCATATCTTTTTAGCCAAAGATTTACAGTATTTTTCTAAAATAAAAAAAAATATATATTAGGCAGCTATACCTACTTCACTTCATTTTCATTATATAAAATGTTAATAATCATAATTATTTAATATAATTTTAAAATAAAACTGCATTTATTAATCCAATAACCAATCCAATAAACCCAACGATTTACGTATTTCTCTTTTAAACCTCATAAAGATACGATGAATGGATTCATAAATGGCATACGTTTTAATTAGAAGATTAATTTGTAATAAAGTTACAATTCATTAATAGCTATTATACTCACATTCAGTCCGGTTTCTTCAGATATTTGTGTTTTATTAAGACCACTTTTATGCAGCCCAATGATAGTCGCCCTCACTTCAATACTAATATTAGCCTGCATTTTGCGAATATTACAATACTGTCAACCTCACGTCACTAACCAACAACTACAACCAAACGACAGTTCATTTCGGTTAAGTTAAAACTCATGTCTACCTCGCAGAAATCTAATTCTTTATTTAGTTTTTTTGTGATCTACCTTTCTAACTCTAAGAAATGTGTGAACAAGTTAAAGAATAATTTAATACATGTAATGCAAATACATAACTTCCAATCGGGTAAGAACTTACAAAAAGTCAATAATTGCGTGGGATTTGAACTTGCGGCACACTGATTTGCGCTTCAAACTGTGTGCCTATACCACTGGGCCATCTTGACTTATGATAAGTTGATGAAATTGTGAATTTCAATCATTTGTTGGCGAAACTTGAAAATAAAAGGTCGTAAGTCAAACTAAACGTCAAACGAATAAGTTTTAAGAATTCTTATGGACTTTTGCAAGTGATAGTACATAAAAATTCGAATGTGCCAACACTCATTTTTTTTTTGTTTGACACTGAATTTCAATCGCTTACATCTGAAAGATTTTTAACAAGCTCGCAGGCCGCATTATCTGGCTGTTTTGAAAATTGATTTGACATCTTTAAACACAGTTTATTTTTTGCATCAGGAATCTTGGAAACTTTCCGCATCAGGCAAGCTCGTCGGATAACCTATCATATACCATAGCATGATAGTACGTCTTAGCGGACCTAGAGACAGACATAAGATAGATTAGATTTTTATCAGTATTCCACGCGGGCAAAGTCGCATTTTGAAGATATTATCTATCTATACATATAAATAAAATTGGAGTGTCTGTTTGTAATATTGAAATAACCGCTTTTTACTACATGCATATGAACTCCGCCGAACACTCCAGTATACATCTCCCGCCTACATCACACTACAAGGGTGGAAGACATCGTGGAGTACGTGCGCCAAAAGACGAAGTTCGCACTGAGGGTACAACTGCTGGAGTCGCACCGTAACGTCAATTTCAAGGCGTTCGTGGTGCGAGTCCCGAACAGTTTTCTGCCCCTCGTGTTGAAGGAAGATTTTTGGCCGCAGGGCGTGGTGTTCCGTCGCTTCCGCAGACAGGTGCCACAGAACAGCACAAAGTGAATTAGTGCAGTGGAAGTGCTACTAACTTAGTCATAAGTCTTATTTACTAACAATAAACTGTTTTACTTTATATTTATGTTAGTCTGTAAGGTATGTGTCTATGGGCCAAGATGCCTGAAAATAAATGATTTATTATTATCTCCTTTATTAATTTTTTTACATGTTACATATATATTTTTAAATATTTCTTAAAAAACAATAAAAAAAAAACATATAAAAATATAAAAAACAGTATCCCAGCGGTATCGGGAACAGGGTCCAAGCTACCGGTGGTTAGGGCTCCAAAGAAAGGAACCTCTTAACGATACGAGCCGTGTCCAGAAGAACTGCTTTCTGAATCAAGCCCTTGATCCAGTCGCCTAACGAGAGCCTCCTAAGGTGTTGGTCGAGGCTCTTGGCTATTAAGCCATTGTCCACTTCCCACATGTCGACAACCTCGCGAGCCAATATTATTATATGAACATATATACGGTACACACATCAAAATAACATTTTTTACAATTTTTTTCTGTCTGTTTTTTCCGACTAATCTCTGAAATGGCTTGACCGATTTTGACGGGACTTTTTTGGCAGGTAGCTGATGTAATAAGGTACTCCTTATTACTTAGGCAACTTTTTTTTTTCAAAAATTAAATTTAAAATCCAGGAGGTCTACTTGCTTTCTCCGAAACGTAATTTTCGTAAACGAACGATATTCAAACGAAGTTTCGTTAGTGCACCTACTCTGTTTCATTTTCGGACACACACAAGAAGTTCGGACCCACAGACAATCTTCGTGACCGAATAGAATGAACTATATGATTTGGGTCTTTTTATATGTCATTTAAAGTAAATTACGGTTTTCAAATAATTTTGAATCTTGCTTTATTTTAAAATTTTGCATTTATTAGGTGGTTTATTAAATATTTCTTGTAATATTTATAGATAAAACATAAATATGTTGTAAAAATATAATTTTCGATAAAATACAAAAAGACACCATAAAACAACCTTTTTTACGGTCATTGTTAACCGACTTATATAAAGAGCGCTACTTCACGTCAATCATCGGTACTAACGTATGACAACTAAAAATATCTGTATAATCACACGTAACGTGTCAATTTTTGAATGACACAAGTTGACATTCAAAAATTTGACTTTTAGTTTGAATTTTTAAAAATATATCATGTTGCCAGTGCTTTTTTACATGACACATTCCGTAAGAAAGTCGGACTGTCGCAGTCTACCTTTTTGGGCCACGACAACTTTTCTTTACATTTAATACCTCTTTGATGTGATTAAATATTTCTTGTAATATTTATGCATAGAATACAAATTAAACTCAAAAAAAACGTATTTATTATTGATGACGAGGCGATATGGTCTAAGACCTTAGCCGGCCCAAATGGGGCAAAAAAAAAACAATGTGTAACTTGTCAACATTGTCAACTTCAGTGCTGCCAATTTAGTATTATTATGGCTAAATTTAGCATTTTTCTAAGTAATTTAGCATGCATAAATTCAGTTTAGCATATTTTTGGCATTTTACTCGGAAAGTTTGAATATAATTTCTAAATGCAAAATAAAATCTTGATAAACGAGGTGATGTTTCTGAACGCGACCCTAGTGGTTAGGGGAATCCCGCTTGGATTGAACTACATATGGTTTATTACATCACTCGACGTTGTCATCAAAGGTAATTTGGTTTTGTTGGTTCATAAGTGGTTATGTGCGTTGAATAAGAGTTATTAAATTCACAATGTCAATAAATAACCTATAACCAACTTTATCGTGCAGAGTGGGAATTGATGTCCGATTTCAAAGAATGGCTTCTTCCGCTCTGCTCAGACATCATACGAAGAGGATACACACGAGGGTCTAGTTATTAGCATAGTATTTAGCATTTTCCGGAAATTTTGGCATTTATTTGGCATTTTTTGAATGCAGATTTAGCAGAAAATAATTTAAGGAGTTGGCAGCACTGGTCAATTTGCATTGTTAGTTTGAAATCAAAAGATTTTTATTTGGACTTTACCTATACTTAACTCAAGTTACAAAGTGCTTCTTTACATACATATTTTGTCATCACGGTACGCGTTCTGTAAGAAATTTTCAAGGAGAACTTTGGATGTCGCAGTCTTCCACAAGTTTTGTTGTGGATCTTTGATCTTTGTAAGTAATATTATCATAATTATTATACAATATAGTATGTACCTATTTGTTTTTAGTCGTAGGTAGTCATTCGTAGAATTTTTTTATTTACCATCTTAGTTGTGTCCAAATTTTGTTTTAAACAATAATAATTGATTTTATTACCAAATAGTATTGTAAGTTAATTCCACCAATTCTTACCTATTTAATTTCAATATTTTAATGATTCTATTAGGTATTTAATCTGTTTTATTTTCAGATCAATGAACCAATACCATCCACCTCCAGGCAATCAAGCTAACCTCCAAACTTTTCACAGCCCGAGGTAGCTGTGGACATAGGACCCCGCCAGGAAATCAACCACCAGTGACATGAAAATCTCTGAATCCTACAGGATTCAAGTTAATAAAAATTATAAATGTATTTTTAGTCTTTTATTAAAGTCTCTTTAAACAACAACAACTTAAGACAGTCACAGTACCCTGAAAACACCATAGTACTCCACTTCCAGTGCTTTGCTGAGGAGAAGCCTACAGAGGCTTTTTGGAGGTAATAAAGGCACTATTTCCTGGTACAACTCAAATAATTACCGACTGTGTCTCACATTATCCACAACATGTAAGTCAGGAATCTGCGTAATGTTGAGCTGAAAACATCACAGTAGTACTCCACTTCCTAGTGCTTTGCTGAGGAGAAGCCTACAGAGGCTTTTTGGAGGTAATAAAGGCACTATTTTCTGGTACAACTCTTCAAATAATTGTCGATTGAGTCCCTCATTTCCCACAAACTGTGTGTCAGGAATTTGCATAATGTTAAGCTGAAAACACCACAGTAGTACTCCACTTCCTAGTGCTTTGCTAAGGAGAAGCCTTTGGAGGCTTCTTGAAGGTAATAAAGGCACTATTTCCTGGTACAACTCCTCAAATAATTGCCGACCGAGTCTCACATTATCCACAACATGTAAGTCAGGAATTTGAGCTGGTTGCCGGGTCTTTGTACGCTCTAAACATTCGTAACGTAGAGCTGCTTCAATTAAAAGCATTCTTGAGGCCATTTTAAGATAAAGGAAGGATACGTTTTCAAAGACGATAGAGGAGCCTTGATTTTAGTGGCATCTCTTTCGAAATACGTTAATTGAAAAGAGGCAGAAATCGAGGAATCTGTCATTGTGTTGTCTTTTAAGCACTTTTCTTACAAAATCAACACAAACGAAAATGAAAAGGTAAGCCTTTTGGTTTCGTCAATTTGACGTTAAAATTGCAAAACATTCGTATGTCATAATCATATTTTCTTTCGAAACATAACTAATTAGAGTAGGTTTAGAGATTCGGTACGTCAAATAATTTTCGTTCGTACGAAATTTCGGGAACGAAATGAACCATAGTAGGAAACACGCTGAATTTCGATCGAAACTTCGTTTTTCGGAGAAAGCGAGTAGGCCCCCTGTAGTCCACGCGAACGAAGTCGCGGGCACAGCTAGTATGAAATATAAGTCATTATGAAGACAAAAATCATTATTCCACAAACTCCTTGTTTTCTCGAAACTCATTTTGATTGAATTACTGCGTGTTAGTTTCCAAGGGCATTTCTGTACCTACAAACGATAAAATAGTGGGGTTATAAACGGCCAATAAAACCAAACAGTGTAATAATAACTGATCTATTAACAATAATTTATTACAATTAATAAAACTCGCACTCGTACTGACAACATGACACACAGTGCGGGCGCGTGTATAACTACGCTCATTTAAACTATTATTACAATTAAATATTTACATTACAACTTACTCAACTCTCACTCGACGATATTGCATTGGTGTACCACACCCTTCATTGTCACAAACACAACTCATGCAAGACGTACACAACTAAACATTAAAACATAAAAGTAATTGTCCATAAATAAAAATTAAATTATCTCAAGTCCAATAAAACACGTAATATAAGTACATACAAACACTAAATATAGTACAATATTTGAAAATTAGAATCGTCGTTGTTGTTGGAATTTATACACATTAAGGTTGAGTCAAAAAAGAAAATTGGTTAAAAATACTGACTGAATTGTATGGCCGAGTCTAAAACGTCCGTCCCACCCGGAGGGTAGTCGTCGAATGCGACATTTAAATCCTTATTTATATTTGGAGGGTATCCGTTCCCTATGTCTCTCGGTTACGTCGCTACAAGTATTTGTCGTGTGGACGTATTGAGATCAAGACTGAGCGTTTCTCTCGTCATCCGAGTTCGGTGCACGAGTTTGGAGGAATGATGGATGAGTGTCCCTCATTGTAGCACAGCGGGTTTCCCTGCAACGAAACACCTGGATTAGTATTGTTACGCCATTAAACTGGAACACGCCATATCTTCGAGAAAATAATGAGTAGCAACCGAAAGATCTAGAATGGAGGTACGTGACTAGACCTAGCAAAATCTCGAAACATCCACCATAAGTACATACCACTATTATTATTCAAATAATAATAGTAGGTAGGTTTTACGCATGTACGAAATTAATTTCTTTAAGAAAACGTCAGCTGAGCGAGTTCAATGACCTGCAGGTAATAGTTGGCGTTGCGTACAAACAACCTACAAGTCATTGAACTCGCTCAGCTGACGTTTTCTAAAAGAAATTAATTTCGTACATGCGTAAATTAATACGAGTTTTGAAAAAAAGGTACTTTATTTTTTCACTATCGATTTTATCTCTACAAATCGATAGTGTTTCATGTACCGGATCGACCCTCCACGGGATTCAAAAGATTAAAATTTAGCGGTGTATAAATTAATGTGCGCATGCACATCTTTAAATCTGTATCGAAATATGTGGTACGCGTACGATCTATGTCTGTAATTAAAGTGACTTTTATTTAGACACACAGGCCTGTTTGTCTAGTGGTTAGTAGCCCTGACTGCTATGCCGGAGGTCGTGGGTTCGATTCCCATCCAGGACAAGTTGGTGCAATGAGCACGAATGCACGATCATTGTTCAGCGTCTGGGTGTAATTTAAATATGTAAGTATGTTTATCAGTGATCTAGTACTCATAACACAAGCTTTGTTTAGCTTGAGACTAGACGCCGTTGTGTGATAGTTATGGAATATTATATTATTATTTATTGACTCTGTTGCTGAACTGTGAAAAATTTATAGCATTAGGGCTAAAGAGCTGCTCGATTTGAATTGGCAAACATTGTGTTTGGTACTCACTAAGCTAGTTATGATTCCGGAACAATGTTACGTTAAAAGTTAGTGTTTCACAAGTTAGAGTATTTACCTGGCGGTAACGTGGTTGTGCTAGTGGAGGTGGCGTTGACGGCAGCCACCGTGCTCGTCGCCGTCGGGGCCGTCGCCACCGCCGGCAACGCTGTGCTCACAGGCTTCTGCAAAAATACAAACATTTATTTATTAGTCTTGTAGTATTCTTGGCTACCCCAAAAATTAAGACAAGAAATCGGAAGATAATGTATGGCAATAGTTGAGCTTCGACCTACTTTTGCTTCAGTTTAATATTATCATTATCAGCCTTTTTTAATGTTCCCACGGTTGGGACTCAGACCTCTTTAGGAGAGTGAAAGGGCCGTAATCCACCACGCGGGCCCAATTCGGGTTGGTGAATGTCACGTCTTCGAATTTTTGGTTCTAGGACATGCCGATTTCCTCACGATATTTCCCTCCACCGTTTTGAGAGCAGTGGTGATGAAATAAATTACACATAATTATTAATACACCTGACTGGGTTCGAACCCACGACCTACAGCTCGTAAGTCGGGGTCATTGCCAGTCTGCCACCACTCTCTCACCATCATCTCTTCTTACTATTATTAATAATCCTTTAACCGCCTGCGTCAGATTGGTCCCACGAGTATTTTCGCTTCCATTTCGTTTAGCTCTTCAATTCCCATAAGTGACAAAAGAGCTGTCGAGAACTCGAGATGGAGTATTTGGTCGTGAATGTGCGACTCCGACAGAATAAATGCGAGTGTTTGTCGGATATATTCGATATAAAATTGAATGATTTTTGTGACGACGGTCTAGACACAGATTGCCATGATTTTTTTTTTACAACTATCTCACAACGCAGTCTAGTCCCAAGCTAAGCAGAGCTTGCGTTATAAGTCCTAGATAACTGATAAAAATAGTTATATATGTATAATAACTTACATAATATAGCCAAGTTACACCCAGCAAGCAAGTTACTGAGCAAATGATCGTGCTCAACACACAAACATTTGTCCTGGGTGGGAATCGAACCCAAGACCTCCGGTATAGCAGTCAGGGCCACTAACCACTAGACCAACAGGGCAATCACAAAAATAACAAGTCATAAACTCAATAACACAAATAAAATGGAACAGCGCATGCGCGCCCCGATATACACACAATTCCACACGTATACTTCTTAATCAGTGTTATCAACTTATCGATATAATTATGATTTAAATCGCAATGTGCTTATGATTCTATTGCTAGCAGAGACCCAACTTAATAGATTTACCGCCGACAAATAAGTCGAAATTACTAACAACTAGCTTCTGTCAGCGGCTTCGCCCGCGTGCAAGTAAGTACAAGCCCACCCAGGAGGTCCAGAACATGATCTACCCGTGTGACAAGTTTCATCCAAATCCATTCAGCCGTTCAAGCATGAAGAAGTAACAAACACACATACTCATAAACTATCGCCTATGTAATATTAGTGTGATGGATAATTTTAATTGATTCATGCTTGAGCATCGTTTTAAATCGAAAAAAAAAAAAAAACACTAGGCTCCAAAGCAATTTAGTGACTTTTTTATTTAACCTCTCTTCCCCACTGCTATGCAGCGGTTTCCCCAAATCCTTCCAGACATGATTTTTTCGAACTATGCGATGGGCGTCCAGGGTAAGGCACCATGACGTGTTAAAATGACAGTCAGCAAGCGACAAAAAGAGCTCGCATCGTAGAATGGATCGCGTTTAGAACTCGTGGTAGGGACTCAGGTCGTCGAGCCACCATTTCCTAGTAAAGCTAATCTTAATTTTCGCTGTGTAAAAAGATTTTCGAATTTTCGTACAAAAATATTTTTGTTCTGTGATTCCTGTAATTTTTTTTTCTTTGTTTGATATATGATGATATATACACGTGGTCGTAATTCCAATGAATACGCAGGCCGATAATGAGTGGGCACTGATTACAATCAAACACGTTACACTTAATCGATGTTGACATTAGTTAACATTGACTTTATATGAACACAGATGTAGGTTATGTATTGTTCTCAATTCGTTGTTGTTGGAAATATTCTTAATTTCAATCTTACCATCGTTAATGCCTGTCTTTAAAATGCATGTTGTTATTGGCATTGTGTACATATGCCTCCATTCATCCCTTACATTATTGGGGGGAACATTTGAACGAGTGACTGTGACTCAACAAAGCAAAGGGCTGAAAGACACAAGTGGATTTTATCCAAGAGAGACATTAACGTAGGAGCCCAGTAGGGCCGGAACCCGCTAAGACTACAGGGAATTCCTGAAAAGGAAACCATTAAAAAAGGATTGAAGGACACAAGTGGGTTGTAGTTAGTAAAAGTCAGACAAGCCCTTTCGTTCCACCTTAGAACGAGGGAAGTCATTGAATGATTCCCCACTTCATAAAAAATCTCATTATTCTCAAAAGGATTATATTATTATAATTACAGATGTAGATATCTAATATCAATAAAGGTAGTGTTCAGTTGTAAAATAGCAGCATAAATATAATGGTTTCACTTTTTTATCTCATCAAAAGTCCTCGTCAGACTAATTTGTACCATATTGGAATATTACAAAGTCTAGATTCCCACTTTTAAGTGACCTGTCTTCAATAAAATGTCAATAAGTGTTCAATTTCGATAATAATTCCAATCACCTATTCACCTTTATACAATGTAAATTTTCTATTCGTATTCATAATATCAAAATGTTCCACAAATACCTACAGTTTAAGGTACTTACTTATTATCCTTCTTTATTGAATGTAAATTTTTCGTTTCCATTGAATTTCAAGGTACCGAAATGTTCCAGAAATACCTGTGTACTCTTTTCCTTACAACCTAGACATTTATACTTGCAGATTAACTCCTTTAAACAATACAAGTATACCTTACATTGAAATTCAAGGTGCCAAAATGTCCCGGAAAAACCTGCATTGATACCGTAATTACCTACTTATTATCCTTAAGTACAGAATCTAGACATATAGATGCACTTTTGTTCAATGCAAATTCGCTGTATATTAAAATTCAAGGTATAAAATGACCCGGTAATCCCAACATTGATAATTCAATTTAAGTAGGAACTGATTATTATCCATTCGCCTTTATTGAATGTTCCCTTCGCATTGAAATCCAAGGTGCCAAGATGTACCGGAAATACCTGCATTGATATCTCAAATTAAGGATAATAAGGGTATATTATTATTATCCTTAAATATAATTGGCTAAAAGCCTTTATAGGCTGAACAGGCGTGATATATTGTTGTGACTACTATGAGCATTCTTCCCGCACTCCGAAAACAGATTTTTTAGAAGTTCATATTTTCAAATAGGCGTAGCGTGGACTTATTTAGACGTGGCCATTCGATAACGAGACATTAACCGTCGCAATCCAGCCTACGACTACATCGTCGCTTACCATCATGTGAAATAGTGGCCAAACGATAACCTATAAAATATAAAAAAACCCTCGTCCTTAAGGCCCAAGCGCCCGAAAAGTGCCATAAAACAGTGACTTTCTGAAGCCTACTCCTCGGTAACGGCCAGGTTAATAGGTTTGAAAAAAATATTTGTTTATTATAGATTCATGAACAACATTATCAACATTTGAATTTTTCATGCTATTAATACTTTTGTCTAAAAAAAAATATTTAGCAATTTCGTAACTTTTTGCAACTTTTCCCTACTCCTTCGAAACGGCTTGGATCTTTAGAAAGATTTTTACACATAAAATTGGTGGTTAAATATTCTTCAAACATATGTAAATCAATCAATATTTCGCAAATAAAATGGATTTAAAGGTCAGTCCGCGTGCTTTTCGGGCGCTGTTGGCCGCAAATAAATGCACAGATTTGCGTACTGCCGCCTAGGCGGGTGCGAGAGGTGCGTCCACATAATTTTGGCCAGATGGTTCAAGGGACAATAAGCCTTAAATAGCCGTCGCGTGCGCGAGGCCCCTTTGGGTGGGAGGCCATAGGCAAGGGCCCACTTCGCCCACGCTTAGCTACGGTACTGTTATCAAAAATACACACGATTTACGGTCTAAAGTGGCGTAATTTAGGCCAGTACGCTGAGTGTGAATTGTTTTTTACGTTAACACGATCGAAACTTTTAGTGCATTTGACTCTCTGATTGGTTAAGAGCTTGGAGCGGACCAATCGGAACGCTGAACGTCAAAAACGTGTCGATCACGAAAACTAACTTAAACTAGGCTGCTAGCTCTGTATCTGGCCCTCCCCATCCTTCATCTACTTGTACTACAAGTTTCGAGTATAATCAGCGGTCGTCTGAGCGGCAATAGTAAAGTATTTTTATCTTCAGGTCACGTGCGTCACCGCGCGAGCACTCTAGCGTAATATTCAGAACCTAGGTATTATAAATTCAAATTTTTCAAACTTAGGTGAAAGCTGCGGACCTGAGTGTGTTCATGTGCTTGCTAGATGGCGCTGAACTCAACATTTTCAGTTTATTTTGTTTTTATTTTTCAGTAGATTTTTAATTTTTATTTAGGTGGGATCCAAGGAGCGTGAGGGTGTGTCAGACTTTTACTGACTAAACTCCTATGTTCCTTCTTTGCTTTGCATTCTAGGGCCCCACCAGGCTTCGACCCAGGTTCTACGGTTTTGCTAACAGTGTATCAGAAAATAGGTTATTTTACAGGTTGTTGCGCCAGTTATTCCCAACTATAACAGTGGGAAGTGGTGGCAGGCAGGAATTTTTCAAACTGTCTTTACGTAAATTATGACATTTATAAAGTGTTGATTACTTACAGTGATTTCTTGTATCCTATTCTGCAAGGTTTCAACTTTGCTTGTGAGTGTACTGTTAACTGTCCCGAGGTCCGTTCGGATGTCTTCGTGCCTCTTCGTGTTCGCCGAGACGTTCGCGATCGTCTCGTTCGCCTTGGCGTCGAGCTGGTGCAGGAGAGTCTTCACTTCCTCGACCCCTGCTACTGCTGCTAAGGCCTGCTTGTGGGTCGAACTTATCGAACTGTCGAAACCGTTGATCTGGAGAATGAGAAAAGATGGATTAATTTGAGTCTAGTTTGATTAATATGATCAATTACGTCATTCTTGGCCTTGTTCGGCCATGTATCGCGTGGTAGTAATTGACTTCATAGAGCGTCTCGTAGTGCACGGCAAAGCTGAGGGCATTAGCCCACGTGGTAGATCACCAACGAGATGGACAGACCAGATCAAGGCCGCATTACAAAAATGATCATTCATAGTGATTCACATTGGCAGGAGTGTACCGACTCAGAAGAAGGATTCACTTAAGCCTACTATACACGGACGCGTGGCTTCATACATGCGTATTCGTTATTATACGCTTAGGGTGAGTTGCACCATTTAACTATAACGATAACAAAGCCGTTAACAGTTGTTAAATCGTCGAATTGACCAATAGGCGGCCGTTTCACGGCTGGTTAAGGTTTGGTTATCGTTATAGTTCAATGGTGCAACTCACCCTTAGTGTACGTCTGCATGAAGCTTAAATACAAAATTATGAAACTCTGTTTACGAAGCGACAGCATCGTGCCGTCGTGTCGTTGCAGCTTCATCGGTAAAGGTTCTTAATACACCAAGCGTATAATGACGAATACGCGTTTATAAAGCTACGCGACCGTGTACAATATGTCTTAGTGTTCTAAATAGATTCATCTGTTAGCTTTTTCTCATGTTGGTGTCGGTTTCCAGTCTAACCGGATGCAGTTAAGTACCAGTAATTTACATGTAGCATCAGCCTATCCGACATCTATAACTCAGTAACTGAGTCACACGATACCTTTGGCAGGACCGGTGGCTTCTGACTAGTCGTTACGACCGTTGTCTTGTTTTTTTTTCCGGTGGGAAAATCATCTAATGACATCCCCCGCTCTTGGGCGAAGCAGGAGATAATGTCAGACTTTTACTCACTAAAAACCCACTCCTGTTCTTTCGTTGCCTTTCGTACCGGAACTGAGCTATACCGTTGTCATGTTGGAACGATTGTATTTCACCTTTTTCTAATTAATGAAATAAGTAATTTTATTAGATAAGAGTCTATGAGATCAAGTAAATATTGGTTTTTAATTTAGGATGTCCCCATGACATTGTTATCGTGCGTAGTGTTATCTCTCAACGATTTTGTTCCACATGATAAAATGTTATCGCTTATTACGTGTTTCATTTGCAAAGACAACAAAGGCCCAAATCCCACATTATCAGAATCAGAAGGAATTAAAAAACCGCTTCTTTTAAGGCCCAGACAGGGTGAGGAGCTCACTGATGCTACAGTGGGCTCGTATTATGAAACGTTTGAGTCCATACGAAATGACGGGTACCTAGCGCGTCGTGAAGGAGCGGCCTTGGTAACGAGCGATCGTTTATTATTTTTCCTGAAGTTTTTGGAGGAAAACCATCAACGACGTCTATCCTAATCTACCCTGATGGTATCTATCTTACGCGCCGTCCTACGTGGTGACGATTGCGTGGTGTGGTTCGCCAAGTGATAATACAACATGATTGTGCTTACGAAGCGATCCGACACGGCATAAGTGAATTCAACACATCGCTGCCTCTTTGCTCTTTCTCTCGCTCTGTCCTACGTGTGCGCAAAGTCTCTGAACTTTATTTAAAACAAGCAACCGCTCCGCAAGAGATTGCGCGAAAATACCAAATCCACTAATAGCGTCCGCTTCGCTTCTCTCGTCGCCGCGCCGCACCAACGTGCGTGGTGGTCACGTAGGCCACCGCAATACAGTAGAAATTTATCTATAACATGTATATATTTAGAGATATATAAGTATGTTTATCAGTTGTCTAGTACTCATAGCACAAGCTCTGCTTAGTTTGACACTAGATGTTGTGTGAAAGTTGTGAAATTTTATTATTAATTATTTGTTCCAACCAGGCCGCTTCGCTTCGCGATCGCATCTGCGTTGTATCGCCTACCGATGTAGGATATCGCGTTAGCGTGGCATGTTAAATGGCGGCTGCAATAAGTAATTGGTATGGTAACCACTTTTTTGCTTTTAATGCCATCCTTATGCCTATGGAATAGAAGTCACAATCGGTTGAAAGGACAGCAAAAGGTGTTGTTTAAAAGCTTAATCTTAACGCGAAAGGAGTATAGACAATGCTTGACTGGCCTGTTGGTCTAGTGGTTAGTGACCCTAACTGCTATGCCGGAGGTCGTGGGTTCGATTCATACCCAGGACAAATGTTTGTGTGGTGAGCATAATCATTTGTTCTGTGTCTGGGTGTAATTTATCTATAATATGTATGTATTTAGAAATATATAAGTATGTTTATCAGTTGCTAGTACCCATAACACAAGCTCTGCTTAGCTTGGGACTAGACGGCGTTGTGTGATAGTTGTGGAATTATTATTATTATTATTTTTTATTGTTGATACTGATAACTGAAGATAATCCGCTTTAAGACACTAGGACCGCATCGCTGCATGCGTGATAGCGATTAGATTAATGTATTTAACCTACATTTGTATTAACAATTCGGAAGATCAAAATAACTTTGATAGTATTCTTTATACAGCAGGTACGATCATTCCTAAAGATTATTTTGACCCTAAATAAGATTGAAAGTGGTTTGAAATTCTGACCTTTACAGATTCTGATCTGAGGCCGTTTTAGGTAGGCTGCAGAATTATTCGAATCACGCCCGTGGAACGCAAAGGGCAACTCAAGAAACAAAGGTGCATTTGCCCCACCTGCCTTTTTTTTGTGCCTGGGGCCCCAGATGGAGGCAAATATTTAAACTAATTATTATTATTATTTTTTTTTATTTTTTTATTTTACGCAGATATATGTAATGATGACATAATGAATTATTAAAATGAACTGATAATATTACAATAATAATATAAATACATAATGATTATACAATGTAATGATGACATAATGAAGTTAAATTGAATTATTAATAATAAATATATTATAACTGAAAATATAAATTAATACATAACATAATATGATTAATCAATGTAATGTAATGATGACATAACTAATACTTAAAAATGAATTGATATACTTACCTATACTAAATTAATAAAAGAAACCTATACTAAAATAATAAATTAATAGTGGAAATGTAATGGATAATTTAATGCCTAATATGGACTAAGTGTCTGAAATAAAAAGATTTTTTTATTTTTATTTGAGTCAGTAAAAGTTGCATTGCCTCCCGCTCCACCCAGACTGGGAAAAAGGAGAAGTTATTTAATGACACCCATCTAAAAGAAGTCGCATTTAAAAGTTACGAGTGTTAAAGGTGTTTTAACACTATGAACGCGGCATCAATGTCAATTTTGGCCATTTCATTTTTGCTGCACTAATGTGGAGAGATGACATACAAATGAAACTGTTAACTGTTAATACAATATTTTTATTATGTATTATATTACACATATTTTGGTATACTTTGCGATTCTACGTACAATAAAACTAGAGCAGAAAAAACATATAGTTGCTATCACGGATCTTGAGCGGTTGCGCAGAATTCAAATATTCGGTCTCTTTAGTGGTGCGAAGTGAGACGCGGGGGCGGGGAGTGTCAGTGATTGGTTCGCCGCGCCATCGCGTCATAGACGTCACTCCTGATTCGTTCCCTGCGTTGCTGCATGTATCTAACAACGAAGACGATTGGCTCGCCAATGTATGGAATGCGCAAAGCGATCCCCACTCTGACGCCGAGCACTCAAGATCCGTTTTGGCAACTGTAGGTATGGGTCTTTGGGACGGACGCCCGCTCTTCTAGTGTTTAATTAAAATTAATTGCCGATAGAGTTGTCAAAAAATTAAAGGCCCGTTTTGACATTTGAGAAAAATTCTAGAATGTAACTTAAAGAAAGAAAAGAAAAACAATGAAATAATTAATTTGACAGGCCTGTTGGTCTAGTGGTTAGTGACGCTGACTGCTATGCCGGAGGTCGTGGGTTCGATTCCCACCCAGGACAAATGTTTGTGTGATGAGCACGATCATTTGTTCTGTGTCTGGGTGTAATTTATATATAATATGTATGTATTCAGAAATATATAAGTATGTTTATCAATTGTCTAGTACCCATAACACAAGCTCTGCTTAGCTTGGGACTAGACGGTGCTGTGTGATAGTTGTGGAAAAAAAAAAAAAATAGGGGTCTGGTGTAGTAGTAGCTACACTACACTGGACCAGCCGCTAGGTAGTCAAAATACAAATGTCAAAACAGACCTTTTATTTTTTGACAACTTTAGAGTTCAAATTAGGGTAAGTGGTTAAACGCGAACCTATCAATAATTAAAAAAAAAAAAAAGACGTGTGGCACTCGGGGACTGCCGCGGTAAAGCTATTTAGCTAGCATAGCATTTTTATCAACTTATGCAATTATAATTATTTATTTATTTTGTTTATGCAGTATTTTTTTCCTTTGTTTTTTTTTCTTTGATATTAATTGAAGTTACACTTTCACACATTGAATTGAATTTTGATTGATTGTTCACTTATTTGTTTTCTTATCGGTCACCACGCTCAAAAAACAAATGAGTGGGGTGTGTTAGGTTATTTTCTTTACGGAATTTCTGGATTCGGTCTCCACGCTCAAGGCCCGCGATAGAAGCTATGCAATAGCTTAAAAAAAAGTTCCTCATGTTACCAAATGATAACCACAGTCCTTCACTTGTTATTCACGTGTAAAGATGTGGACATTGAAGTTGTTTGTGCATCTTGTTTTTTTTTTGTATTTCTCTAGCATGTAACTGTTTTTTTTTTGTCCCTAATTAAATAAAACAAAATTTCACAATATTAGAATGCTTGGTTTTTTCGACAATCTATTTAATGTACATACAAACAAACCTTAGGTTCAAGGCTGCAAATAACGTGACCAATTAATCGATAACATAGTTTATAATTTCTTATAGAAGTTTATTGAAGAGTTTATAATAAGATGATAACTAAGTGAACCTTACAACCGGAGTCGGTGTCCGTTATCGGTATATCTGTCACTTTCTGCGCGTTTATCCTTTCAAACTGTTTACTACTGTTCTGGCTCCTCAGACAAAGGATAAGGAGCTCATTGTTGGTTTGGGTTTAAAAAGTCTTCATTCTTCATTGTTTTGGGTGAACAGACAGTGTGTATGAAATGCCAATAAAGCTAATATACAGCGTCATTTGTAATACACTAACAACCTTGCAGTTCTGTATTACTAACATCATAAATAATACCTAACTAATTTGTTCTATGACTTTTTATAAAACATATCTAATATAATAAACATATCATATAAGCATAGCTATACCTATAGCAAAATACAGAGTTGACATGTCTACGTCCGTATGACGCGACGCAAGCGCATCAAGCATCCCCGCCGCCCGACTCCCGCTCCCCTCCGCTATTGTATTGTCGCTTGCTTCGCATGGACTTCGTAATATTTAGAACGTTCAATTTAAATATTTTTATTTTTGTATGAAAATCTGATGAACTAAAATATGATAAATTTTTAAAAGTCATAGAACTAAAGTTGTTATTTATGATGTTAGTAACACGGTCCTAAGAGGGTAGCAAAGTTTTATAAATAACCATGTATTGTATGAAACTATTTATTTCAAGAGTGCAAGAGGAAGTGTCAGATTTTTACTGATTTCTTTTTAGGTGGTAAATACAGCAGGGACCCAGCCGGGTCGAAGCCTACTGGGGCCAGGGTTATCCGAAAGGGAGCTCGAGCCACGGTATGAAGGCTAGAAGGAACGGGGTGGGTCTTTTAGTCAGTAAGAGTCTGACACTATCTCCTGCTCCGCCCAAGAGCGGGGGTTGTCATTGGATGATTTTTTCCCACCATAAAAAAGGTGGTAAATAATTTACTGACTTATCCCACTCTATGTTGGAGTGAGAGGGCGTCTCAGACTTTTATTGACTAGATTTGCATGGAATACAGGCAAGATATATGGTGATTTGCTACAAATAGCCGTGGACAGTAAATCTCTGCCTAATAGTTTTACCATGGCATTCACTATTTTAATAGTCAACAAGAGGAGAACAATAGAATCCAGTTTCACCATAGCGCGCCGTTTCAAGTCTATAACATTATTTTTAGTAGTGTAACCAGAATCAGTAACTGAATCGATTCCAATAATTTTTACAGCATGTTATATTTTTCGAAAAATTATTTAGAAAAGGTCACAAATTGGACACTACCGATACTAAGCACAAAACCGGTTATGGCAGGTCATAGCGGGCATTAGGCGCCGACGCACAGCTGGGTGTGGAAGCAAACCAACCCCTCAGTCGCCTGGGTAGCCCGGTGACCATGTATTTATGTCGCCAACCAGGTACCATAACTGGCTTATAAATTTGTGATTTTTTCATAATACAGTATTTAAATTTTGTACATAGATTATTTACATAAAAATACTAGACAGGTGTTTCAGGTTTAGACTAAAAATAAGTTTGTATAGTTAGGTCTTAATAGTGTACGGTATTGATCTTTATTCTCTGTCGCTAATAATAAAATAGAACCCTCGAAGGGTGTGCTACGATGGTGCTCATAATAGAATGATGCATTTGTTTACGATTTTATTGGCTCTCTCTTATATTGATTATGTTGAATAGCCCATTGTTTCACATCAATCACATAATGAAATCAAAGATCGTGCACATTTGTCTAAACACAATGCGCTGGCGCATAGCTGTCTTTATGTCTCATAATTATTATGTTTCTATGGAATTCAATTTTATAATACCTTCAACGAACAACTAAATACGCTAAATATGGTAAAAATGCAGGTTGCAACTATATCCTTTATTTTACTATTATTCTGTAAAATATGCCATCGGTCCAACTTGTGGGAGGCCTTCCAACGCTGCGTTTTCCGGTACGCACTAGTCATATCAATAAAAAACTTATTTAAGGATTCGAACTAACCTGTGAACCAAAAGTAGCGACAGTTCTCTGTAACTCGGCGAGTCTCCTCGGAGTGTCAGCTAGCTTGGGCGCGGCGGACAGCTGTTCGGAGACGGCGGCCAACTCCTGCGCCGCGGCCGCCACCCGCTGCGTCAACTCTTTGTGCTCCTGGTCCAGCGCCGCGAACTTCGCGCTCAGGTCGCTGGCGTTCGCTCGCAACTCTTTGGCAGTCGTGTGGCACACTTGTAACGCGTCGTCGACGCTGTTGCTGCTTCTTGATACTGTTGAAATAGAAAATGGTGGTGGTTTTTTTTATTGATACCTAAACTTTACATAGTATTTGTGAAGGAAGGTTTTTTCCTGTGTGTAAAAATCATCCAAATGACATCCTCCGCCCTTGGGCAGAGCGGGAGATAGTGTCAGACTCTTACTGACTAAAAAACCCATCCCGTTCCTTCGATGCTTTCATACCGGGGCGAGCCTCCCTTTCAGAACTAGACCCATGGCCCCAGTAGGCTTCGACCCTGCTGGGCCTCTACAGTTGCTGACAACTCCTTGAGGGTTACGCTAAGGGACCATTCAAGTATTACGTAAATACGTACGCACTACAGGGGGGTGAGGGGGTTTGCTTTGCTTATTTCGGATGACATGGGGAATGAAGGTCTGGATGGTGATTACGTCAGCAGGTATTATTTTTTAGTTTTTACGATGTCGATGTCCCAAAATCACAGGAAAGTGAGCAGACACACGTCACTGAGCAGCAAACATCCAATGTTATTGAAGACTTAAGGTTTCGTTTATCATGGACTAAGGCCTGTTAATTTGAAATAAAGTTTATTTTGTTCCTTATTTTCGAAAGGAAAACGGTTATTTTGGTAACGCTTCGTAAACCTTTCAAACAAACTGTTTTAAAAGAATACATAACAGTCAACTATAAATCATCCCTCCTCCTGCTCCTTGCATAATATTCCTCAATACCGAGGGTTGTGACCTCCCTGCTTCGTAATTTTGTGATGTTCCTCTATTTGTTTCTGTGTCCGGCGGTGTGAAAGGCATTGTATACCGTAGAACGATGCGGATTTGGTCGGACCAACGTATTGGGCTGCGTCCACGAGGTCTTTTCCTATCTACTTTAACGATCACAATAAGCCTTTCGAGGTTGCCAGTCCCTACTTGCAATTTGATTGAAGCATTGCAGATTCTTGCGAAGACACTCGAACGCCGACCGTGAGGAAATTTAAGTTCTTGCAATTTGGATATGTTGGTCCGAAATGCTGTCCTAGGAATACCAGAAAGATGCTAATCTTTCTCCATCACCACATCTCAAAGGTGTCAATGCGCTTGCATATCATGTTTATAGAATATCCAGCCAAGAAATATCTACATAAGCCATAAAGTTATTAGTATTACTGTCTTGGTAGCTAAGGAACAAAAAAAAAACAATGTTCCTCCGCTGTTTATAGTTTAACAGAGCTGAATACGACAGTTGACGGAAACATGTGTTCAAAGGAAGCGAGTTTCTTAATGCAGATCACATGTGTGGAAGATTGGCAACATATGTATCTTGCAATACGTGGATTATTGCGTCTTGCAGTTTATGGCTTAAATACCATTTGATGTTCCTAATAGCTACAACTTTGGGGTCTTTAAGTCAAGAGTGAATAGGTTACTTCTAGGCAAGCATGGTCCATCGTCGACCACATCATCGTTTACAATCAGGTGAGATGGTGGTCAAACGCGAGCCTATCATTAATAATAAAAAAAATGGGTAAAAATATACTTAGAATACATATTTTAACCTGGTAATAATTGAGTTCATACAGCTTTAGAAATCGTAAGACTTCTCTTTTGTTGATTCGTAAATATTAAGATAGGAAAGTATTTATATACGATATTTTTCCATGAGTAACCATGGAGTTTTGCGCCGACCCCAAGTAATATGGGGTAAGTTCAGGGAGAAGAAGAACCATGGAGTTTCTTGCCGGTTCTTCTCCATAGGAAACGATCAATTTGAAACCGTACACTAGCTTCTGTAGGCCTTTTTTATGTTGGAATGAGCTCATTCTAATTCAATTCATTGCAGCTACAATGACACCGAACCCAGACAGCATTGAGACAATGAAGCTCTCATACTCAGACAATGAAACTCTACAATTAGTTCAATGGGACTTTCATCCCAGTGAACTGATTTAACCGTGAAATGGTTTTAACCGTCTCGAAATTTACCAAAAAAGAACTTGAGCAGCAGGAAATAAACAATAGGTAGGAATGAATGGTTTACGGTAAGCATACATTCGATTCAGTAAGTAGAAACATACAAGCGGATGCAACAACAGTCAATGTTTTTAACGGAACCTGTCCATAAGTCTACACATTACGAAAACTCACACACGCGCACTAAGACTCAACAGAAGGAATTATTATAGAAAGAAAGAAAGAAAGAAAATACGTTTATTTGGCACACATGTACACACCATTATAAACATCCTTTAAAAATTTCCTATAGTAGCGAATAATCAATAGTCAGATATCTCTGCCTGCTAGATATTTTTTTTTTCTAATCTTTGACTGATAGACTGTTCAAGTAGCCAAGATATCTCTTGAATCAAATGACTTCGCTTGCAGCTAGCTTAATTCATTGAAGTCTATTTTTAGACCAAAAAAATGCTTTTTTTTAACCACTTTTTATCTATAATCCGCTTTTATCTATAACCTCTCGTCCTACCCCGGACAGCAGAAAATCTCTAACGCGATATTTAAATACTCATCCGCAAATATTGAGCCCTTACCATTGACTTAACATACATAGATCGTAGCGATATCTTTCGAAATTGCTATCTTAAACGATAGTAGTTTAGAAATATTTTTTTAACTATCGTTTGCAATGGCGGTGGTACGAGTTAAGGGCTAGATATGTTCCCACGGAGACTATACAAAGAATCCTTTTGAAGCGCCACGGTATGAAAAATACGGGAAATTCTTCACATCGCGCGTAAGTAAGTAATAAGTAATTTATCCAAGCAACATTTTTTATAGTGTAATTGAGTCTAGGTATATTCGTATGTGTACGTTTATCGACTCCATCCTGCCGCGCTTCGAAGTCTGGCTGAAAAGAGGGGAGTGGTTCTCCTATAGGCCAACTCAAGAGCTGACCGAGGTTCCTTCATTGAGTATCTGAATAGGACTGGACTAGATGCCACGGCTAACCACTATCTTATCTGAGGCAACGTTGACACACGAACGAGGAGAGCCGAGATTTGTCTCTGCTAGCAGTAGCGACTGATCCCGCTCGAAGAATAAGGCGTCGGGGGTAACCATCTCGCCTTGTGGCCTAAAACACAGAAATCCACCCTGCCTGTGAGTTTCGAGGTAGCTTAAGGATTTGTGATTTGCTATAAGGTTTATTCTCGGGTTTCCCGCCTACAATAAAAATATAGCATATCATAAATCGAATGGCCTCCTGCCCGTGAACATTTTCTAATGGCTCTTAGTTTAGTTATTAAAAATACTTTAATACACATTACAACCAAGACCAATATGTAAACACTTGCATGTTAAGAATTCTATGCAATTACTTTTAAACTTCACGTTTATTAGTTTTATAACACGATTTGTAAACAAGTTTTCACTAACTTTCCTTGAGCTATTATCATGCCGATCGATATTCGATTTCAGATTAAGTTTGACCTTCCGAGATCGTTTGATCAAGGCGGCTATAGGCAATTTACATCCGTTAATAAGTTTTCAGGGGCCAGGTTCTTTTTAAAAGCTTTTATGCCGTAAAGAACTTGACTACTGACTAAAAGAACACGAGGATCAAGACAACACCAAAATTGAGGCGTAAATCACAAGTGTACCACAAGGTCCTATATTAGGTACCACTCTGACCTTAATATTATTAATTGTCGTTTCCTGTTTTTTAAACTTTTCTCGTCTTTAAAGTGGTAAATAAATAAACAGGCTATATTAATTCAACAACGTGTACCCTTTGACCAGGAAGTAGTACAATGTCGCAACTAAATAATTAATTATTAGTGGACGCAAAGGTATTGTTAGTTCCTTATTTGTTTGTCCACTTAAGTCGATTCAATGTCAAGGCAAGATGATTGGAGTGGCTGGCACATAGATTGCTATAATTTCTTGTCAGGCAATCATAATGAAAGGGACGTCATTTACGGCCATATACATAAAGCATCGTAATCATTAATAAACCTACACGGCATGAACCGCAATAAACTTAATAGTTTTACGCCATCTGTGAACTGACGTTCGAGACTTTTAGAATAAATGATAACATAGTAAAGTGCCAGCATTTTTTTTTACAATGTATTTAATAAATTATGTTTCCTTTAAAAAGATAGTGTAAACGATGATGTCTGTGCTAGTATGTAGTGAGTGTAGTGGAAGGCGCCGATATTGACGCTGTCACACAGTTGTGTGACAGCGTCAACATCGGCGCTTTCCTCCTACAGCTTTCAATGTTTGTACAGTATTAAAAATATATTTTGATTCAATTTCATTGTTCTTTGCAACTGTTGGAAGTTTGCACCGTTTCATGTCTAAGGTGTGAAACACTGTACCTGTGTGAATTTGAATACTGCTAAAAGAGCAAATATGACGCTGCGCCAATTTGTGTTAATTTGGTGCCCAATTTGACAATGACACACGAGGTCAATTAAATGAAGAGAATAATTAGGGAATACTATGACGTACGAATTTCATTGTACACCAAAATAGAAACACAACTTCTACGCGAAATTTCCATCAGTACAATGGCGGTCTTATCGTTAACAGCGATTTCTACCATACAACTTTTGAATGGACTGAAAGGGCTTAAAATGAAAATGTAAACAGTGATCAATGTTGATCATGGCGTGAGTTGAGTAAGTATCGAAGAGGAATTGATTCAGTCACAACAGTTATATTGTTGTTTAGTTATATTGGTTACAATACAATAGCGAATTTTGTTGTATCAGACTAGGTTATAGATAGAGGTATTATATCATCCATTACGTAGTACTGCAGTCTGACACTGTTCCTATTATGACAGTATGATTTATCACACGTTACAGTCATATTTGAAAGACATCAAATACACTTAACAAAGACAAAACAAAATATAGTCATGATTGAAGTAGCTAGTACCTCACGATATGAAAGGAAGATAATTGTGAATGCAAAATAGACACCAACTGTGTAGGTGTGACTCCATTGTTAAATGATATTAGCATTGTATAAGAAGACAAGTATAACATGCGAAGTTGACTTTACATAACGAGATGAGTTTCCACCCACGCTCTAGCGTTCACCGCTGTTGTTATGACTCAGAATCACTTTAAGTTGAATTTGATTAAAATGTCTATGAAAAAGGAATTGTGTGAAATGAAAGACGTAATGGGTAGAAAGGGGATGAATACTGAAATGATAACAGAAAGATGTACGGGAGAATACAGACTGCGATACTGGGAAAATGCAGCAGGATGATAAAAAAGAACATGAATTTAAATATAAATTAAACCAAATTTTGTAAAAGAATCAGATTCTGGCTCAAAATTCGAGACAACGAGTATTATATTTTAGAATGTTCAGAGTTTCAGAACAAATATAAAAAAATAGATGGAATACCTACTAAAAAATAATCTATTACCGTGCCTTTCCTATATACGTGTTTATAGCCTGCTCCAGCTAATGGCCCCATTATAGGGCCTGACGCAATTCGAAAGCTTTTTCTAAGAAATGTTAGACCTTCAAACTTAATCATGTTGATTGTCTATATAACCAAGGTGAACAAATGGAATGATCACACTAACGGTATCAAGTCCGATAATGTTTATTTGATACTACTGACTCATAAATATATTTAATACACATTGATTAATGATAGATACAGCATGTTACCTAGGTGAAAATTAAGTCAAGGCGGCTATATTTTGAAGATGCAGCCTCAATTTTGATACAAATTAGCATGTAAAGACTTCATGAATAATAACGTTGAATTAGCGTAGCTAGTTAAACAAGCAGTAAAATAACAGTTCTAAATCCAAACCTCTGTCCATTTCAATGCGTAGTGAAGCAATCTGTCGCCGGACGTCCACGAAGAGCCAGAGGACGGTGGCAGCTGAGACAACGCAGACACAGAAGGCTAGTGCTGCAGCCAGGCGGACGAAGGGCCTGGAGCGACGACGGCGGGAAGTCCTGCGGCCCCACGGTTCTCCTTCATCACTAGAGGCCGATAAGAGGCGACCTCCTCGGGAACCTCCGCCTCCAACTAAAGCATCTAGCTCCCGCCTCTTCCTCATCTTCTTCCCCACCCGCAGCGGCACGGCCGCGTGCACCGCACTCTCCATAACGCACCACAACGCTACCGCAAACGCATCCGCACACACCCGCACCACGCACTCACTTTCACGCCAGAGACGATCGCAAACTCTGAAAGGTCTGACACGTGTGATCCGCACCGCGGCGACTTGCCGAATGACCGTAAATGATACTCAGCATATGAAATTACGATTTGTAGTCTACTTGTTTCTCACACACTGGATATTAAGAGCTGTCCGATATAATCAAAGGTACAATGTTGTGTAAATTGCGACTACTGTTTGTCTGTGTGCTTACAAGGTGCTTGCTCACGTTTAGTTTGAAAACTTTCAAGTCAGGTGCTATGCTGAAACCCGGTAGTTTGTCGATGCTTACGAAACGAGTTTCGGGCCTCGACTTAATTTTTATCGTTTTTCAGTGACGATTCGTTCATAACGACCGATAACAACCGAATGTTTATGTTGTTAATTCATGCTTAATACCTATTCCGCGATACCTATGTAAATGTTTTGACAAATTTTACCTTGAATCTTATTCAAGAGTTTATAAAACACATAATTTAGAGCTGTGCCATAGCCTCGAGAACGTTGGTTCACTTGTGATTTATTTGACAAGTAGCTATTCATAAACAAGCTGTTCAATCTCGCGAAAAAGTAAACTCTAGATTTATACAATTAATTAACAGAATGACGTAAGCGCCATGTCAGAGCAGTATTTATAGGCACTTTTGTGTTTGATTAGGCGGATAATACGTGATCACGTTGATAATGTGTTTGCTCAGTTTGATCGCACATTCAAGTACATAACTGCTATTAATTTTAAGTGTATAGTCACGATCGAACCTAGACGCGTCTAGGACAACTCTGTTTCCGTCTAGACTAGACAAGAAGAACTTTCCTCAGACATTGGCAATCGGCCTTAGGTACTTACTAGTTACTAGTGAGCAGTGGAGGCCAAGTGGTAACGTCCCCGACTTACAAGTTGTGGGTCGCGGGTTCAAACCCAGGCGCCTCGTATTTTGTGTAATTTACTTCACCACCACTGCTCTCAAAACGGTGAAGGAAAACATCGTGAGGAAACCGGCATGTCCTTGAAGGCTAAAACCAAAAATTCGAAGACATGTGACATTCACCAACCCGCACTGGGTCCGCGTGGTGGATCACGGCCCATCCCCTCTCCTAAAGAGAAGGCCTGAGTCCCAGCAGTGGGAACATTAAAAGGCTGATTCTGCTTATGCTATTACGCTTAGGTACTTTTATTCATTGGCTCCTGTTAACTCCTGTATAACAATTATTGTTTGTAAACATTTTAAATTGTAAACATTTTAAAAAGCTCCGTCATTAATTTTGATTGTCAAATACAAATTATATTCTCCCCCATAATATGTAAATGGTTGAACCGATTTTGGTAAAACATGACTAAGGAACATCGCTAGAAAACCTGTGTTTCAAATAAAAAATTACTGCATATTCATTCGTTTAAGAGTTACAGTACCACAGACACCTTCATAACATAACACCTCTTATTTTGGGATTAAAAATTGCATTTAAATAGGCCTTACAATTAGAAATACGACCTTGACGGTTGACTAATGTTTTTACCTGGGTTTGGGTTTACTTATCGTTAAGCGCGAGAAAAATAGGTCTATTTTTTGCGTGATATCCAATTCTAAGAAACCGGACCTAATTCGGACAAAAACCAATTCAGTTGTGTTGTAGGTACGCTGATTCATCACACTAATACTGAAGGTGAAATTTTGTATGCATGCGTGTGTTTGCTACTCCTTCACGCTCAAAAGGCTGAATAGATTTGGATGCATTCTGGCACACAGGTAGACCTGGACATAGGTACAGGACATGGGATACTGTTTCATCCCAGCATACTCCTTAAAATAATTCTCTACCCGCATGGTAATTCTCTAGTCTAAGCTAGACTGAGGTAACATTTTACGATGGGTAGGGCAGTTAATCTCTGATACTAAATATCGCTGAGTGTCTATGGCTACTCCAATTTTTTTTTTTTGGTAGAAATGTGGATGGTAAAAAACGAAGACGCAGGACAAAGTTATAACGTCTGAATACATTTTTCAAGTGAATTTTGTTCCACCTCTACAGAACTGTGACGAACGCGATTTAAAAACTAACGATCTAGAATTCTAGACTAAGGCTCAACTCACACTGGTGTAGAGACAAGACGCCACAGTGAACCAAAATAAGTTAGTACTGACATAAAATTTTATTAAGAGTAGGTAGTATCATTCAGACTCAAAATTAATATGGTTCATTGAGAGTTTATTAAAAATAATAACTTAAATAAATAAAGTTTGGGGAATAATTACTTTGATTTACTGTATTATTTATCAGGTAAATGTCACTGAATAAAAAAAAATCTTTAATTAGACAAATGCGTTTAAAAATAGTCGGATATATAAAAATGCTTCTTATTAACTCTCCTTTTTTGTACCTTAATGTTAGGAAAATAGAGATGAAAAAGTTATAGGCGTAAAACATGACGCGTCGCAACGCTTCGACTCAGCGTTAGTGTGAGATGAGCTCAAGATCTTAAAGTCTAGACTTAGATGTGATACGTGTGAAGTACGGTCAGCATAACAACTCGAATGTTTAAGGTCGTTTACACGTGACATTGGACTAGTATCAAGTCATGTCTCATGCTGGCGACCCTAATCTTGCAAATCGAGTCTGTTATTAGTTTATTAAAACAATGACAATCTAATGCAGATTTTTTTAAATTACCTACATTGACCGTATTAATACTCGTAGAACTAGGTTTTTCAAGGCATATGCTATAGGCGTAAAAAATGACGCGTCGCGACGCTTCGAGATTCTGCGATAATGTGAGTTGAGCTCAAGATCTTATGCTACGTTTACATGTGGGCCCAGTCACGGCCAATCGCTATTGTGTAGACATTTTATAATAGGGGAAACCCCGTTAACACAATGGCAATTGGCAGAGGCTGGGCCCACATGTAAACGTAGGATTAAAGTCTAGACTCAGATGTGATACGTGTGAAGTCAGCATAATAACTCAACGTTTAAGGTAAGGTCGTTTACACATGACATTGGACTGATATCAAGTCATGTCTCATGCTGGCGACCCTGATCTTGCAAATCGAGTCTGTTATTGGTATACTAACATAATGACAATCTAATGCAGATTTGTTAAGATTACATTGACTGTTGTGACCGTATTAATATAACTAGTTTTTTCAAGGCATATTTAGCTCGATTTAAATTTAATTTACAGGATATAAAACCAGGTAAAGATGATAAGGGCTAAAACTTTTTAATACGATATTAACTAATCCACTATCTGCTTGTTTTTATATATGTAGGTATGTAAATAAATAAGTACAGGAATATTTTTTGTATATGTACCTATCTCTACATACATCGTTGGTCTATGCTCTATGGCCTATGAAGTATTACATTCCTAAATTCCTCAGGACTGTTTTTTTTTTTTTTTAAGTTTTAGGATCCATTTCCTCGGTGTATTGAGATTTCCTTATTACATCAATCAATTCGGTGGATATAAAAATATCAAAATGATTTAGAGTTTTTCCTATTAAAATTTTTATTAGTAGATATCTAATTGTTGCCGTTCATCGAAATCGATATAATTAATAAACGATTACGACTTATTGATAATAGGTTTGACTCTTTCAGAGCAATTAAAGTAACCGCAGAAAAACGAGAAAAACTGGAGCAAGTTTTTTTAAAGCACACCATAAATTACTTTTATGTTAATGCTTGAAGAGTGGCTTTTTATTTTTCTTGTCCGATTTAAAACTAATATCTGAGTATCTGACTAAAGTCTATATTTACTTATCTTTTTTTTTTTTTTTTTTTTTTTATTGTTGATAGGTTCGCGCTTGATCTACCTAATGTCTGTAACATTTTTTTTGTGATCTGACCAGTGACGTCAGAAGTCAAGACAAGAGAACAGAGGTGTGATAACATTATTTACGAGACAGTACCGTGGCATTATCGACCTACGGGCCGGCCGGACGCGCTGAATGAAAGCCGGGCATGCGCACAACTGCCCGCGATTTGCGACACCATTGTATTCGAAACAATACTCAAATATTAATTTTAAACTAGCAGGAGAATACACAGTAAGGTGTATATAGGAAACGAGATAAGAAACTTGATTAAGAATTTAACACCAAAACACACAGACAAACAGACAATAAGATAAATTAGTTATCTTGCTACACAAACTCACTGTACACTGATCAATAAAGCTCACAAAATGAACACAGAATTAAAAAAGAAATCCACAATATAATCTCATAAGACACTGTACGCGGGGGAAATGGAAAATTTTCACAAATTCGAGAAGGGTGTTGTAAAACTATGTATAACGGAGAAGGGTCCAGGGCGACAGTGGGACTAACACTGCTCGTGACGTCACCCAGGCGCGGCGACCACGCATGCGTATTGGAAACACCGCAGCAGATATAGACACTGGATGGATACGGCAAATGTGGAATCACAGAAAAAAAAAACTACGCCGCGAAATTACATTTCAAGGAGCTAGTTAAATTAGTTAGCTTTGCACAAATATTTTAGATACTAGAGTTGACCCAAACCTTGATTTTGACGATAAAACCGTCTCATCTTTTATTTCTTCAAGAATCCCACCAGTAACTCAGTCTGTAGTTCCAATAGAACTACGCACGAATGTGTGTGTGAAAAACATTAAATTTTCAAAGGATTCGAAATGTTTCATTCTTCCAAATATACAAAATAAGTTTTATGGTAATGAATCCTAGCTTTGAGACGAAAATTTCTTATTTTTATAATGCTAATGTTCCTCTTATTTATTTATTCTTGTTCAATCATCCCAAAAATAGTTAGTGTGTGGTGTTTATACGGAAGTCAGTTTAGATTTCAATAAACAAACCGATAAAAAAAACCGATATAAAAGAAGAAACTGACTGTCATATCAACGCACAGTCGAAACTACTGAGACTAGCAGCACAAAATAGACAGGTACAGAAGTCAATCTACATACAAAGCGCGCTCGGGCAACGCACACATGGACACCGCTCACCGACACGATATCTCGGTCGCATCGCGGCTCACTCGTCGAGCAGTTCCGGCTTAAACGCTCATTAGTGTGCGTCCACCGAGCGTAGGTATAAAGAGTGAAGTACATACATGAGATTGTCTTCTGTACCTATCTATTTTGTGCTAGCAGCGTGAAAAGCACGAAGTTTTCTTTCATGACGTAGGCTAGCATTAAGAGAGGATTTTCCAAAATTCAACCCCTTAAAGGATGAAACCAAAGTTTGTATGGAGACATTATATCTATGGGAGAAACCAACTTAACGCGGGCGAAGCCGCAAGCCAAAGCTAGTCATCTACACTAATATAATAAAGAGGTCAAGTTTGTTTTTTTTTTGTTAAATCTCTGAAAGTACCCTACTGGCCCGATTGCAAAAATTTTTTCACTGATAGAAAGCTGCTTTATTCCTGGGTGACATAGGCTACATTTTATGTACGCGAGCGAAGCCGTTGGCCAAAGCTAGTCATATAAAACTCGTTTTAACTTTTCATAACTATTTTAGATACAATTTTCAGCCACCATTATACATCCGTGTTTACTACGGTAGCGTAACTGGTGTCCTAATTCGTTCTGCATTAATTACTCAGAACGCGGTAGCCGTAAATTGAACAATATTTTATTACTTCGGTGAACTGGCCCGGAATTGTGGAAGCCATGTCCCATTTATCGCTAGAACTGTTTTTTTTTATATATTTATTTAAGTCGTGTTTATCAGTCGCCAGACGTCTTCTGAAAGTTGGCAATATTTAGAATGTTAAAAATAAACACTAGTGGGCGAAAATTGTCGCATTCTTCATAAGTAACTGACGGTTAGATTGACTTTTAAGCTGGAACTACATTAGACTGACGCACACGTGTAACGCGTGAGTGTTTGTACATAGAGCGACGTCGCGTGACGTGGACGAAGTGTAGCTCTACAAGTCTAGTTTCCATAAAAAATGTATGGAGACCGATGCGACCCAGATCGGCGTGTGTTACACGTGTGCGCAGTGTAGTTCCTAGTACCTTTACTATGATTGTTGACACCAGATGTGTTTGTAGGTACTTTTTCGTTTTTTTTTTTATTATTCATAGGCTCGCGATTGACCTCTATGTCAACTAAGGAGGCCGACCGCATCAGGCAACGGCGCCCTCGCCGCCGCCGGGATTCCGATCCCGATTTCCAGCCACCGTAGGCGCGGGCTTGCGGACAGTGAGCAATGGGTAGCTCGCTGTCCGGCCGTCCGGTAACTGTCCGGACCAAGCCCAAGTCGTCGACGGCGCGCGCTGTTCCCGCGCGCCTCAAGGAGTTGTCAGCAACAGCAGGGGCCCAGCCGGGTCGAAGCCTACCGGGGCCAGGGTTATCCGAAAGGGCGCTCGAGCCCCGGTATGAAGGCTTGAAGGAACGGAATGGGTTTTTTAGTCAGTAAGAGTCTGACACTATCTCCCGCTCCGCCCAAGAGCGGGGGTTGTCATAAGATGATTTTTCCCATCGAAAAAAAAAAAAAAAAAAAACCTCTAGATGTCAACTTATGGTAAGCAATGTTGTGGTTGACGGTGGAGCACGTTTGCCAAGCAGTAACTTATTCATTCTTGGAATAGGGCAAAGAGGCCTCGCGTGTCCGAGGGCTCTAAAGACGAAGGTTTTGTTTCATAATTTATAGGTCCGCGCTTGACCACTATTTAACCCGATGGTAAGCGACGATATGGTCGAACACTGGGTTGCGACAGTCGCTTTCTCGTTTTCGAATTTGTAAAAACAAAGGTCTCGCTGATGCGCCTAATGGATGGATTAGGGACGCACAGGTGACAGGATCGTTCATTGTGGCGACACTGGACGTCTATCGGCTGAAATGATGATGATGCGCCATCGCCCACGTCCAAAAGTCCACACTACGCAACTGGCAGCGTAAGATTCATAAAGGGTTACATTGGGTCAAAACTAGTGAATGGACATGGGTTTACGTGTGTAAGACCGTCAAAGAATCTAGATTGTAGTAGTATTATAACATGAGTTACAACGGTCACGCAAAGAGCGTCACTGGCATCGTTTAAAATAATTAGACCGGCACAGGTGTTTAGACTTAGGAGACGACAAGTTCCACATGCACAAGTGGATTAAGATATACCGATTTGGAGCGAGGCATATAGAAATTCTTTCTTGTACAAGGATACCAAAAACTAAAAATTACATCGGAAACTTAAAATTAATAGGTTGTCACAATGGGCGGTCTTATCGCTAAAAGCGATTTTTTACAGACAAACTTCATATGCCCGAGGCCAGTAGAGTAGATAGGCGTGGGCGAATTGGACCCTTGCCCATGGCCTCGCACCCAAAGGATCCTCGCAAAAGCGAGGGCTCTTTAAGAACGAGGTTTTTTTTTATTAATTGTTAAGCTCGCGTTTGACCACTTTCATTGATGGTAAGCGACGAATGTCGCGACCCAATGCCCGACTACATGGCATTGGGTCGCGACATTCGGTGTCTCGTTTTAGAATTTATGAAAGAAAAGGCTAATGTGCCTACGCCCACGTATAAATTAATCCACGCTACGCCTCTGCCCTAGGCTAGTTTTTCAAGCCAAGATAGTAACTTTTTTTCGGACATATTTTCATGCTCTTTAAGTATTCGGAACTATGCCTCTTTCTGCGAAGCAGTAATGCTAGCAAAAGAGGAGCTCGACCGCATCAGGCAACGGTTCTCACGCCCCAACCGCCGCCGGGATTCCGATCCCGATTTCCAGCCACCGTAGGCGCGGGCTTGCGGACGGCGAGCAATGGGTAGCTGGCAGTCCGACCGTCCGGTAACTGTCCGGTACGAGCCCAAGTCGTCGACAGCGCGCACTGTTCCAGTGCGCCTTAATGACTTATCAGCAACCGTAGGAGCCCAGCTGGGTCGAAGCCTACCGGGGTTAGTGTCTGTTTCCGAAAGGGAGGCTCGGCCCCGGTATGAAAGACAAGAAGGAACGGGGCGGGTTTTTTTGTCAGTAAGAGCCTGAAACTATCTCTCGCTTCACCCAAGGGCGGGGAATGTCATTTAGACGATTTTTACCCACCGAAACAAAGAAGTATTCGGAACTATCCTCATTCTATGTTTGTGGTGAGTTAGTGAGATGTTTTATGGGACGAGGTTCTACATTTGAATTAGTATAATATGATTTAAAAGAGTGTACATGGAATTTCTTGCACGTTCTTCTCCATAGAGACCTACGCTTTGGAACGTGCAATTTATCTTCACTTTTCTTGGACTGACCGACATTCGACTATTCAAAAGTGCGTGCAAATGGTCTATTTGAAATAAATGCTTTGGATTTTGATTTTTAATATTTGAAGTAGTGCCCCCCCCCCCCTCCCCCAATGATTTGGCCCTGGTATGTTTCATTCAAATGTGTTCAGCCGTTAAGGCGTATAGTCCCTTGAACCATCTGGCCGAAATTATGTGAACGCAACTCTCGCACTCGCCTAGGCGGCAGTACGCAAATCTGTGCATTTATTTGCGGCCAGCAGCGCCCGGAAAGCGCTTTAAATCCATTTTCTCTGCGAGTTATTGATTGATTTACATATGCAATGTTCACTTTGAAGAATATTTAACCACCAATTTTTATGTGTAAAAATGTTTCTAAAGGTCCAAGCCGTTTCGAAGGAGTAGGGAAAAGTTGCGAAATTGCTAATTTTTTTTTTTTTGACAAAAGTATTAATTGCACGAAAAAATCAAATGTTGATATTATTGTTCATGAATCTATAATAAATATATATTTTTTTCAAACCAATTGACTTAGCCGTTACGGAGGAGTAGGCCTCAGAAAATCACTGTTTTATGGCACTTTTCGGGCGCTTGGCCCTTAAGGCATGCAAGTGTAAGAAATACGAATATCTGCATTTACAATATGTATAAAGAAAGATTGGCAATGGAAATTCCGACATTTCTTTTACAGTAGTGCAAAATGTAAACAACGATATCTTGTGTCGCGTTACACGTCATTTTACGAGTATAATATCACTTGTTATACATACATAGGCATATATGTACAATTGTACATAATATAAAACATGTGACTATAATTAAAAATATATAGCATAATGAATGCTTATTCGATAAGAAGTTCTTTGAATGTAAAATTCTGTTAAACTATTTTAAACAAAATATTTTCCTGTGTTTAAGTTACATTATTATTAATAAAAAAACTTAGCAAGCGCGAGTCAGACTTGCACACTAAGGGTTCCGTACAAACGTAACTTATGTAAATAGTTCAATTCCCGAACCGAGTCTCGAAAATTTTTCCGAATAGAAAAAGTAGTTTCTATAAATTTTCAGTTTTCAGTGATCCTATAAGGGTTCCGTTGATACCAACTATAACCTCCATTATTTATTGTTTTTACCTTTATACAAGATTGAATTTATTATCTTATCAATTTATTCCTTTAGACAGCTGACATGTTTATAGAAAAACAAGTTTATTTTTTGCAGTAGTATCATTAAATATTTCTTTGAGCTGTTTTGCCTTTGAGATCATAGAGATAATCGTCTATCAAGTAAATCCTTCTGTTCCAATTTCAAAAATGATGAGGAGGAGGTTCTATGTTCAGCTGAATGTATTTTTTTTTTTGTTTGGATAATAATTTGTATCATCACTCATGTGTTATAAATGGCCAGTATTATGAACATGAAAAAAAAAATATGCACAATTTTAAGTTACAAATTATGTTGTACTTGTGCCTCGACATGTACTATCTTAGCTCCGTGAGCGAAGAGGAATGGGTGGCGGTCACCGCCTTCTGTGTAGCAGTAACGCTAGCGAAAATGGCGGCCGCACGCGTGAGGGAACGACGTCTTCACGCCGCAGTCGCCGGGGTCCCAAATTCCGGATCCTGATTTCCAGCCACCGTAGGTGTGGGCTTGCGGACGACGAGCAATGGGTAGGTCGTCGCCCGGACGCCCGAAAACCATCCAGACCGAGTCCGAGTCGCCGACGGCGGGTAGTGTTCAACGCAAGCCTAAAAGAGCCGTCAGCAAAACCGTATGGGGCCCAGGGCCGAAGCCTACTTGGGCCATGGGTTTACTTCCGAAAGGATAACCCGTAACACAAAAAGCAAAGAAGGAACATGGGTCTAGCTTTAGTCAAGAAAAGTCTGACACACTCTTGCACTCCGCCCAAGAGCGAGAGAAGTCATTAAATAAATAAAAAAAAAACCTTTGCTGTCTATGTTTGACTCCAAACATTTGTATGTTTGTTTTCATGTGTAAATTTTTGACCATCATTATCACTGAGAAAATGACATTGCTGCCTAAGCTCACTTCATACAGCTTAAATCAACAAACTACTGATAAAAAATATACATAAACAGTTACATACCGTGTCCGATGTCGGCACGCATAGTAGATACTTGGTCATAGAGGGCAGCACATATCCAAGTGAGCATCAGCAGCCATAGTATGAGAGTGCCTCTCACAGCCCAGCGGAGAGCACATTGCACTTCAGCACCTAAGTTGTGTTCTAGAGTTGCGGGTGCAGAGTTGCGGCTGCGTTCACGCCTGAAAGTTTGGAGAGTGGTTAAAAAGAAATGTATATAAAAATACTACATTTTGAATGTTACTCTCTAAAGTTACATGTGATATTTGTTTGTAAACAGTACTGAATATATCTTTCATCTAAAAAAAACGTTTTTTGTTTCACAATATTTTTTGTTATTTTTTCTAATTTTATCATGATCAATAACTAATAAACATGAGAATTAATGCACTATAAAAAATTGCATAGCTATTGATGTGCTTCAGTTAGGCCTTTTAATTCATTAAACCCCAAGCAAACGCCGGCGTTCGCGCACCTATTGTCTTTCTATTGTGTCTGTAATTTCCACGATTGAAAGGTTAAGTTTCCCAGCAATTAAATGGATGACTTTATCCCAAAAGCAGACTGAAGTCGGCTATCCATTCTTTACAGTTTAATATATTATTAGTAATAGGAAACTCGTCGTCAAACGTCTATCCGTCTTCCTTATTACCTCTTCATGTCTTAACTGTTAAATAGATTTAAATTAAATTTGGAACATGGAAAGGCCATGTCCTAGGAAAGGCCATGTCCTGAATAGGATTTCATTTTGCCACTGGCTTTCTATAGAAATGTAATTCGTTCCTTTAGCTTGATACAACCTATTTTCAATACTAGCATCTTGTACAGCACGTATATGTACTATTTAGCTGATAATAACACTATTACGAACCTTGTAATTTTCTTCTTTCTGCTGGGAATTATTTCTAGCTGCAAGTCTTCGGACTCTTCGTCGCTAGACAAGTCCAAGAGACGGAAGTTTTCCTTGTTGACTTTGGAAGGTGCAGACATTTTAGATTCCAGTTCATACAACACATACTATTAGTTACTAACTTTCATGTGCGATATACATCAGAAAGATAATCGCACTATATTTATTTACTTGCAATGACAAATTCTCTTCAAGGTTATAAAAGTTTGAAAGTACTGATGATACAAATGCTTACCGCAACTAAAGTATGAATAATGAACAAATAAAGTAGCCTAAATTTGGGTAGAGTAGAAATAGAGCTAATTATAAGATATGTAATATTATTGCTCTAAAGATTCGTTAAAACTACGTTGAATAATAGCAAAATTAAAGAAGTACTGAAGTAATGAGAAATGTCAAAGTCAAATGAATCCTTATTCTATCTTCTCTTTGGTCGAACCTGACAGAATTTAAAAAGTAAAAACTTGTTTATGTAAATGTGGACAGCACGAATTAATTGCTTATAGAGCTGTGGGCGCCTGTGGTGTTTTGCAAATTGCTATTCTAGTCAGTCAAGTTTATGGTCAAGTTCGGAGGACATTATAACCGACATTCAAGTGAACGAAGTCGTCGCAAAAGCTAGTAGTATAAGGTATTAGGTATAAAAGCACATACTGGCCGTAATTTATTTATACCTATAATCGTATTTTTATATTATATCCTTGTCATCAATTACGATTTGATCTACCACAGAGTTTTGTTAGACGTAAACGTAATTGAGAGAGATGAATAAATGAATTTTTCCAAACGCTTTTGCATCCATAAAGTCTGTGCTTATAGTGTCTCTATAGCTTAAAATAATATTTTGAGGGTTCTTGTAAAAAACCTTTTAGAGTCTGTCTAATAAGTCAACCGACTTGGGTAATTAGAGTCTGTGCGGAAAGTAAACCATCGTGGGATTTGAGGGCGCTGCTGTAGATAAATATCGTTTTTGTTATATAAGCAACATTGTGACGTCATTATAGTGCGACTGTTACATCTTGATATTTTGAAACTATGTTAGACTAGCTTCTTCCAGCGACTTCACTCTATAATAAAAATTATCCTATTAGCTGAATTTGCTCACCTAATGAAACTGCAAAGTTATAGCTTATGTGCTATATTATTGCAATGTTTATGATTAAGTTCATCTGTCTAGTATTTTTGCGCGACACATCCATACATGACATACGAGTACCTCCATCTATCTTCACAAACTTTCGCATTTATAATATTATTAGCCTATCTATTGAATTTGCTCACGTAATGAAACTTAGCAAAAATATAGGATATAATATTCCACATATAAGCTATATTATTGCAACGTTTATCATTAAATTCATCCGTTTAGAAGTTTTTGCGTAATGCCGTTAATTGTGGCGAAGAAACTGCTGTACTGCCTATCGAGGCAGGTTCCACCAACGACCACTTACCCAGTTCCAACGAAAATGGTTCTATCACTTTGACTGGGATCGGTCTAATATCACTGACTGGAATATTGTAGCTAGCAGCAAGTTTATGTTTACCCTAGTTAAATATAAAGATAAAAATGGGACACACTACCACTTTCTCGTTGCCTTCCTCAGTACATTTTTCCCTTTGGCTAATCAATGAAAAATATGAACTTAATGACTATGAAAATAAAGTACACTTCAGAATTTGTAATGTTGCTTCGTAAAAAATCTATTTAGCCCATAAGGGACCATCTCGCATATAAGATCCTTGGGATCACTTGGTTGTCCGTCTGTTTATCTGTTAAGACCCTTTAACTCGAGAACGCTTGGAGGTATCGAGTTAAAATTAAAACCATACACTCAAGTCTGCGGTCTTTTGAAGTTGTGAAAAAATCAGACTTCTGAGTTAACGAAAAAAAAAAGATACGGCCGTTTATGTCGCAAAAAAACATATATTTCGATACTTAAGGGAACCAAAGTTCATAGGGTGAATCTCGTTGACCTAGAATCCAGAAAGGCATAAATCAAGGTCTCATAGAACAAGTACAGGGAAAAATCTGAAAATTGTAAATTTTTAGATCCGCCACAAAAAAAAAATTGCTTGCAATTCGGAAAAATCTTCGTAACTCAATTCGGGAATTGATTTCATAGGTAAATTTGTACAGAATCTTCAGTGCGCGAGTCCGACTCGCAATTGCCCTTTTTTATTTTAGTTACTGTATCCTTACTCAAGCCTGAAAAGACATATTCTAAGTTAGTCGAAATGCATTATAAATTTAAAGTATCAATACTCTTTATACTAGCCATCGAAAATATTGACCAAAACAAAATAAACAAATATCGTCATGTTTAAATGAATTTCCGTTTAATTTATATATATTTGAAGATAACAGGGACAGGAGTTCACCTAGGAAGTCTAAAAACATTAAAATAAAAGTATTACGTACCTACCAAAAACACAGCATACCAATGTTTCCCAAGTTCGTGACTTTGTTTTGATCAATAATGGTGTGATTTGCCATTTGTTATCTTTGGCAGAACTGTAATATATTAAATATTATTTCCCTTGCAGCTCAGTGAAATTTTTTATCACATTTCTGAAGATTTCAATTAAAAATCACAATAAATAACATAATAAACAAACCCTCTGTCAACATGATATTACGTTTGGCATTTGACGGATGGCTGGGTTGGGTTGCTATTGTCTGTGCGATAAAAGAACCGTCGTGGCGTAAAGTGAAAACAACATTAAAGATTTTAAGTAGCAACCCAACCCAGCCATCCGTCAAATGCCAAACGTCACATCATGTTTGTTTATTATGTTATTTTATTGTGATTTTTAATTGAAATCTTCAGAAATGTGATAAAAATTTTCACTGAGCTGCAAGGAAAATAATATTTAATATATTACAGTTTTGCCAAAGATAACAAATGGCCAATCACATCATTATTGATCAAAACAAAGTCACGAACTTGGGAAACATTGGCGTGCTGTGTTTTTGGTACGTAACACTTTTATTTTAATGTTTGTAGACTTCCTAGGTGAACTCCTGTCCCTGTTATCTCCAAATATATATAAATTAAACGGAAATTCATTTAAACATGACGATATTTGTTTATTTTGTTTTGGTCAATATTTTCGATGGCTAGTATAAAGAGTATTGATACTTTAAATTTATAATGCATTTCGACTAACTTAGAATATTTATTTTCAGGCTTGAGAAAGGATACAGTAACTAAAATAAAAAAGGGCAAGTGCGAGTCGGACTCGCGCACTGAGGATTCTGTACAAATTTACCTATGAAATCATTTCCCGTATTGAATTACGAAGATTTTTCCGAATTGCAAACAATTTTTTTTTTTTTGGCGGTTCTACAAATTTACTATTTTCAGATTTTTCCCTGTACTTTTTCTATGAGACCTTGATTTATGACAAATTTCAGGATTCTAGGTCAACGTCACCCTATGAACTTTGATTCCCTTGAGTATCGAAATATATGTGTTTTTGCGACATAAACGCCGTATCTTTTTTTTTAGTTAACTCAGAAGTCTGATTTTTTCACAACTTCAAAAGACTGCAGATTTGAGTGTATGGTTTTAATTTTAACTCGATACCTCCAAACGTTCTCGAGTTAAAGGGTCTTAACAGATAAACAGACGGACAACCAAGTGATCCCAAGGATCTTATATACGAGAGGGTCCCTTACAGGCTAAATAGATTTTTTACAAAGCAACATTACAAATTCTGAAGTGTACTTTATTTTCATAGTCATTAAGTTCATATTTTTCATTGATTAGCAAAAGGGAAAAATGTACTGAGGAAGACAACGAGAAAGTGGTAGTGTGTCCCATTTTTACCTTTAAATTTAACTAGGGTAAACATAAACTTGCTGCTAGCTACAATATTCCAGTCAGTGATAATAGACCGATCCCAGTCAAAGTGATAGAACCATTTTCGTTGGAATTGGGTAAGTGGTCGTTGGTGGAAACTACCTAGATAGGCAGTACAGCGGTTTCTTCACGCTATTTTTCTTTACCGGTTCGTGTTTGCATTTAAATGTTCATCGTCATTACAATCGAAAGACGTCCACTGTTCGACATAGGCCTCCCCCAGGTGTCGCCACAATTAACGGCATTACGCAAAAATTTATAAACGGATGAATTTAATGATAAATGTTGCAATAATATAGCTTATAACCTATATTTTTACTAAGTTTCATCACATGAGCAAGTTCAATAAATAGGCTACTAATATTATAAATGCGAAAGTTTGTGAAGATGGATGGAGGTACTCGTATGTATGGATGTGTCGCGCAAAAACTACTAGACAGATGAACTTAATCATAAACATTGCAATAATATAGCACATAAGCTATAACTTTGCAGTTTCATTAGGTGAGCAAATTCGGCCAATAGGATAATTTTTATTATAGGGTGAAGCCGCTGGAAGAAGCTAGTCTAACATAGTTTCAAAATATCAAGATTTAACAGTCGCACTATAATGACGTCACAATGTTGCTTACATAACAAAAACGATATTTATCTACAGCAGCGCCCTCAAATCCCACGATGGTTTACTTTCCGCACAGACTCTACTTAAAATCTTTAATGTTGTTTTCACTTTACGCCACGACGGTTCTTTTATCGCACAGACAATAATGTAATTATGAAATCTGATGAAGTCAACGCTGGTTCAATAATCAAGGTTGATTATGAGATATTGATCATTGTTTATTACTAGAAAAAACTTATAAAAAGTATCGATTATAAGTATTTTTTAAATAATTAAATATTATACATTTCTAAGTCAGTTGACTTTTTAGACAGACTTTAAGTCCTAAATCGGATTGCAACAAAAAATAAAACAAAATAAAGATTTTATTCCTGGCAATGACTGTTCTGAGTTTGTCAAAAACTTGCTGTCACCCACTGTCAAAATCACAAATTGTCTGTCACAGTCTGTCAATCAATGCAAATCTTGTAAATGCGATGGTTCGCTCCCCGATTTCTTTTAATTTTATTAAATAGATTATAGATGGAATATAAAAATAATTATTTTATTTAAACAGTTACAACGATGAAAGAAAAATGGAATTTTGTTTTGTATTTAGTTTGGTTTGCCTACTTGGTTCTGTCAGCAGCTCTCATGTTCGGGCATGGATTCTTGCTATCCCGTAAAACTCTGAGTGATGTTACTGAATGTGTGCCGCTCGATAAATTTGGATGTGATGGACATGAAAATTCTACAGCGGGAGGTTATTGTGACGAGGATGAGAAGATTCGTCGAATTTTGTCTGTGCCTGGTGGACCGCTGGCGTGCGTCCCACAGAAGTCTCGAGTAGTGTTTTTGTTAGTGGATGCGCTACGGTACGATTTCACGGAGTATGATGATAGCATTGAGAAGCCGTTGCCGTACCAGAACAGGTTGCCGATAATGCGTGAGTTGCTGGATCGTTGGCCAGAGAGCACACGGCTCTACCGGTTCATGGCAGATCCGCCGACCACTACCTTCCAGCGTGTGAAGGCCCTCGCCACTGGTTCGCTACCGACCTTCATTGACGCCAGTGCTAACTTTGCTGCTATGGAATTGCAGGAAGACAACATCATTGACCAGGTAATCTATTTAGACTACAATAATATTACATTCCAGAATTTGTATATTTCTTTGCTCAAATAATGTAGTAAGTCCTATTCATGTCCTCATTAATTATCTGTACTAATTGTGTTAGCAACAGTAATTGATTAGATTATTTTGAATTAGGTGATTAAGAACAAAGGGCATGCCGTTCTTCTTGGAGACGACACATGGTCCCGTCTCCTACCAAAACGCTGGCTACGGTCTCATGCTATGTACTCATTCCATACCTGGGACCTGGATACAGTTGATACAGGTAAATATTTACACTTGTTTTAATAAAATTACTGTAGTTTCAATGAAATAAAAAACTGGTTTTCTGCTTAATACATTAAATCCCAAGCGGACGCCGGTGTTCGCGCATCTATTGTCTTACTATTGTGTCTCAAATTGATGGTATCGGAAAGGTTAACATGTCAATGGTAAAAATAAAATTCCTTGCCTGGCCCAGTAATGGTAGGTTGAATCCTAAAATTATATGTATTTGAATAAAAAGCACAAGACTTTACTTACCATCAAGTTCATACATTACTATTTCTGAATCACTGCAATAAATAATGAAAGGTTATACAAAATTGAAAAACTTCAGGTAATTATGCTATCGTCTGGCTTCTTTTGGGTATATATTGTACTATTATTATTTATGCCTACTGTCTGTGATACTGCCATTTTATTTTGTGTTTTTTTTTTTTTTTTTTTTTAATCTAGTATTTAGATGCTTCAGTGCACTCTGGGTGATTCTATGTGCTTATGACACACTTATTATTACTCGTACAACAAATCATGCATATTCCTCAAAAGGCAGATTACAGCCACTTTGGTAGATAAAAGAGCCCTCTGTTGACAATCTTTCAGAAGGTGAAAGTCCTCATTTCATTAATGTCTTAAAAGACATGGAATGGGAGTGACACCCACTTGAATGAATTTTATCAATAATTGGCTGACCCGGTCAATAAATGTTGTGTTAGCTAAACCAAAGTATAATACCATCTACTGGCATTAGCAGAACCGCATTGTATTCGGATTATTTTTCGTGGGTTTTTCCATATTTTCTAACCGTTTCAACCTTTCTTGGACTATCACACATACCTCAACACAAAAATTAGCCATTTTGTCCCACGTACAATGGTCCGCATAGGACTAAGTGCGGAAATCATACTCAGACATAGAACATAGCCATTTTGTCTTGAAATATTTGTGATAGTCCAAGGAAGGTTAAAACACTTGTTTACGTGTTTTAGCGAGACTACTGAACAGCTATTTATTTGCTTATACATATAGATAATTAATTTATAATTAGAAAAAGAAATTGCATTTTCCTTTCTTAAATACAAAACGGGATAATGTTCCTCAATTCATTAAACCAAGAAAACACCGGCATTCACTCTCTCATTATCTTTTTATGTGTCTCAAATTATGGTATTCGAAAGATTCAAAGTATAATTTATAATCCATTAACTTGCATTCTTTCTTTGCAGAAGTTGATTCGAAAATATATGACGAACTAAGAAGAGATGATTGGAACCTACTAGTGGCCCACTACTTGGGAGTGGACCACGCTGGCCACAGGTATGGGCCCAACCATGCTGAGATGTCACGAAAGCTGGACGAAACCAACGTAAGACTGAAGAAAGTAATAGCTATGCTGCCACCAGATGTACTGCTCTTTGTGGTGGGAGACCATGGGATGACTGAGAACGGTATGTTCTAGGCTTAACTGAACACACTAATAACAGCATAGAGTCCGTCTAATGAAAGCGTGACCTGAGAAAAGGAGGTTACAACCAAAAATTTTGAATGTGGTATTATTGAACGAGTAGGAGAAAAAACTTTTGATACTAGAGTATTTTTTGTATTTATGACAATTGTATAATAGTTAATCTAATCTAATAGGTAGACTTAATTATTTAGTGGGTGTATGGTAAAGGTCAATAACACACAAAATGTTAGTTATTATCCCAAATTATTTTATTTTATCTGATCGCTCAAATGTCGCTATATAATATTCAAATAATATTCTTTATTTACCATTTGGCCTTCTGGCAAGAATACCAAGTGCACAACACCGCGATAGTCAATTAAAATGGTCAACATGATTTCAACTTCATCACGTCTCGCCAACACTAATAATGTGTTTCAAGATTGTTGGGTTGGAATCGATTTGTTTTAGCATAGAGAAAATTCATATCTTTTGGGATTAGTCAAGTGGGAACATGTTTTATACTCCAATGATTGTTTCAAATGATACGTATAGACTCGTGAGACACAAAAAGTTCAACAGCTCTCAAACTTGAACTAGGATTTCAGTCACTATTTCCTTCACTTTCGCAATTTTAACTTCAGTTGAAGATTTTGATGCACTATCAGACAAAGTGAGGCAAATATCTCATTACATCTCAACTGCGCAACACATTCTACCACTCACTAGCATGTGTTTTTGATTAAGTCGATTCACCAAAAGCCTTCTTTATTCGATGTTTTTGTCCATTATGAAATTCGCAATATGTCAGATTATCTAAAAATATAAGAAAAAAAAATCATTACATCTTAAATATAACTATCTAATAATATTAGTCGACAAGGATCAAGATTAAAACGTCATACTAACTTAAAAATACAGAAATCGTATGTAAACATTGTTGGTTTTCATTGAAAACACCTTCTTTCTCTTCTTGTTTTTGTTTGAATTTATTAACCATAGTGTGTAGCAGTTTTTGCACGTTACTGTTTATTGTTTTTCCCATAATTAAGCAATTATTCTTGAAAAATAAATATCCGTTTCCAAAACTGACAATTGCAACCATAGACTTTGACGTGATTTTTTTCGGCAAAACAATGTTGCAAATTAAATTTAAAAAAAAAACTCCAGGTTACGCTTTCACTAGACGCACTCTATTTATTTATTGCAATCATAAAAAACCATAGACTAAAAACTTTTATGAGACTTGTAATTTTGTTAGAATAATATTCGTATAACAATTCTGTAAACATGCTATTCAAATATTCAGAAGTAATAATTGTATAGTAATTTAATGACATATGTATTATGTAAGATTTTGTGGAGATATCTGAAGACTTCAGGATAATATGGGGGACAGGAGTCTTACCATGACATGTTAAAATGTCAGGTGTGCAAGCAAAAACGAGTGATGGAGCTATGCACCATATACAGGGTTAATTGTAAAACGCTGGCAATCTCCCAGGTCTATATAAACAACAACTTCAGTTCTATGAGTTTTAAAAATTTATCATATTTTAGACCATCAGACAATCATACAAAAAAAAAATTGAACCTTTTAAATATTACGATATCTATGTGAAGCAAGCAATAGTAAAATAGCTTAGGGAAGCGGGATCCGGCGGCGGGGGTGCTTGATGCGCTTGCGTCGCGTCGTACAGACGTAGGTAGGTATAGCAAAATACAGAGTTGAAATGTGTTAGAACAACGAAATCTTGAAGGTTTGTTTTTTAGTAAATAAATAAAATTATGTTTTGTAAAAAGTCATAGAGCAAAAGTCCTGCAAGTTTGTTTGTTTTACAAATAACCCTGTATAGCTCTATCCCTTTAACAGTTCAGTTTAAGTCAAGTGTTAAGAGCTTGTGGTAGGGCTCAGGTCTACAGATATTTTCACCAAGTATTATTGTACTTGTAATATTTAAGTAAAGGTGCAAATTTTTCACATTGTTTTAGACTCACATGAATGGACCAACTCAGATGGTAGGTATTTAATAGTATTGCTTGTATCGTAGAAGATTTTTGTGTGTTATTAATGCTGTTTTCTTTAGGCTAAATTTGCTGCTATGTGTGTGATTCTAAAGCATTTTTGTTCGAATTTGTGTCTATATAATAGATTGTAGTTAGTTCTATTATTTTTGTGAATAGTCATGTGATTTTTGCTAAGGAAAATTAATTAATATGGAATAGAATTTTGAATTTTTATATAATGTGAAATTCTATGTTAAATTTTTGTATCAGCTGGACTTATGCATGAAAGTAAGTTTTAGGCATATCGACAGAATAAATATTCTACCTTCCCTCGACCAGGCGATCATGGAGGTGAGAGTAAAGCAGAACGTACAGCGGCGTTCTTCGCGTACCGTGGCGCAGGGTTGGCTGGAACTGGAGAGGACATAATGACTGGCAAGGAGGTCCAGCAGACGGACCTGGCGCCTACCCTCAGCGCAGCGTTAGGAAGGCCGCCGCCCGCGCCCTCACTAGGACATCTCCTCTTGCCCGTCCTACCTCCGTCCAGCAAAAGTTATACATTGCTACACATCAGTAATAATTTGAAACAGGTCAGTTTACGTTTTATCTCTCCTTGAAATCTAAATAGTAGCTCTTTTATTTTTCCAACCCATTTTGATTGTTAGAATTTTATCTTGTGTGACTATCGTCTTACTGTAAACAAAATCACATGATTACAATCTAAATTATACATTTTAAATGAAATTAACAAACTTTCCGAATAATACACTGGGTAGCAAAAAAACCGTGTCTCTGATAAAAAGTATGATATAATATAAATACGATTTCGTGAAACTGTAATATGTTGTAAATTACTGATTAATACATTAAAAAATTTATAACACATTTTGTAAAACATTTAATTTTAATTAAATCCTATTCCTAACTAATATTATAAATGTGAAAGTGTGGATGTTTGGATGTTTGTTACTTAATCACGCAAAAACGGCTGAACGGATTTGGATGAAATTTGGCATGCATATAGCCTTTGACATGGAAAAGAACATAACCTTTTATCCCGATTCCTTAAGTACCTAATGCCACGCGGGCGAAGCCGCGGGCAAAAGCTAGTATTTAATAATTTTTAACTCGTGGCAACAAAAGTGTATTTTTCCAGCGATCACAGTTAATCTTAAAAAAGACAACTTTTTGTCTTTTAATATTTTGTCTTTACTCCACAGCCCGGATTACTTTGTTAAGATTAACCATTTTCCTACTAATGCACTTTAACTCATGTAAGGTAGCTGGAGAGCGTTGTTTAACGCATCTCCCGAGCACGTCGTATTCATGGGTGATCAACCAAAAAAATGTTTATAATGACAGCTCAGTTTGAAACTAAAGCAGAAAAAATATTCTTTTCCTAATTTTGAATTTTGTTATTAATAAAATTTGGAATATCTGATTTGAAGCAGTACAAATGCAACCTTTGATATTTATAAGCATTACTAATCTGCTTTTATTATATTATTTATACTAGCGATCTATGTACGTTTTGGGAGATATCGCAGTTTTTCCATGTGACACGTTATTTTTGCGGCTCAGTGTAGTACATTCAGCATAATTAAACAACATAATACCTACTTGCAGATAACACAATACCTGATTCGTTACGGAGAGGAATCGCAACAAGTGTCGCTCGACCGACTAGCGAATCTTATCAACGCCACGAGGGAGCAGTTACATAAAGCCTCCTCCATCGAAACTGATGACGAACTCAACAATTACGTTAAAGATGTCAGGTAATACGAAAAGTAGAAAGAAGCAATCGAATTGTATTTTGGATTCGGAATAGGGTAGTGTCCAGGGTCAAAATAATTACATTTTTTTTAGTCCGTATTTTAGATTGTAAAAAAAAATGGACACGTATTTTTCTTTTTTCGATTAAACAAAAAATAACAAAGATATAGCCCATTAAAGTTACGTGTGACGTCACCCCGTGCGAAAAAAAAATGCAGCACGGCGTGACGTTACACGTAACTTTAATGGGCTATATCTTTGTCATTTTTGGTTTAATTTACAAATAAAAAAATACGTGTCCCTTATTTTTGAATAATCTAAAAGACGGACTAATTACATTTTTTACGGCAACTAGCCTATTGAGTAAGGTCCACGGACGCGTAGCTTCATAGACACGTATTTATCATTATACGCTTAGTGTACGCCTGCGTGAAGCTTAGGTACATACAAAACTATGAAACTGTCGACGAAGCGGCAACTACGCTTCTGCGTACTACGACGCTACGCGTCCGTGGACAGTAGGCCTAATTGACTCTTTTTTTTTTGTTTACAAATGTCCGTTAAATCTCTTTAATAATAAGTCAAAGTCAAAGTCAAATCATTTATTTCAAATAGACCATTTACAGGCACTTTTGAATAGTCAAATGTCGGTCAGTCCAAGAAAAGTGAAGCTAAATAAGTAATTTACAAACGTTTCGGATCTGGTAGAAGGGGATTATTTTTATATGACTGTACTTTTTAGGCCTTTTTAGTACAAAATATACAAATGGTATCGAATTAAAATACACAACACTAAAGTCGATACTTAAGTTAGAGGCGGTGGATTCAAATATTACTTCCAATTATAAATTCAAATGTAGAATGTGTAACAAAATAAAACTATTTTTTTTTGTTGCAGCGCGCTCGTTGACAATATCCGCAATGTATTCCGTGAAGTTTGGGTCGAGTTTGATTCGCTGTCTATGCTCAGAGCTCTCCTACTTCTTCTTTTGGCGATTTTCTTCAACTGGTTGATAACAGAGGGTCTTCCTATGGAAAGGCTTCCGGCAGTATTTGCTAGCACATTTGTCCCGACCGGACTTATTTCTATGGCTGTTTGCATCGGTGTCTGCTATACAGCTTTTTACTTTAAATTTTTAGAAGATCTCGAACACGCCATTATTTTAAGTACAGGCTTGATATCGGCCAGTATAACTTGTGTTTTAATAATCATGCACTGGGATGGGATTGCTCAAAGGTGGTACGAAGGACGTTCGCAGTTATACGAACGTTTCGCACGCGCGGCTTTAGCGGCTTCCGCGGCTATTTTGGTGTCGAACAGCTACATCATAGAGGAGGGTGCTACTCTCGCGTTCTTGTCTATGAGTGTCTTAGGACTGATGGCTTGGAATGCTGCTAGCCTTAACGCGTTGTTGTATTGGATCGCTTGTGGGGTTGTATTTGCTGGGACGAGGTCTTATCGTGGATGTAGGGAGGAACAAGGGGATTGTTGGACGGCAGGGATGGGGGTGCCCACGGGACAATCATCTCGTCCTGCGCTAGTACTTGGTATGGGGACTGTGGCTGCTGTAGTAGCAGTTTGCAGGAGACATGTAGGCTGGCGGGGATACTGTACCGTAGTAGCAGGATTATTGGCTTGTTCTCACTGGGCTACGGGTTATGGGTCATTAGGATCTCCAAGCCGAGCGAAGTTATTAGCGCGGGCCGCATGGCTTGTGCTAGCAGTGATGATGTGTCTAGTTTGGAAGCGTGAAGGTCGTGGTGCTACCCTACCGCTGATGGCGACTGGACTTATGTTGTTTGTTGCGAACACACTGGTACTGGGTGTTTCGTACGCTCCGGGCGCAGTCTTAACATTCATACTGGCATGCTTGGCTCTGAATATTGTTGCGAATTTGAAAAGCGAAGGCTCAACGAAGTTCTGTAAGTATTTATTTCTTCGATTTTTAACTTAAGAACATCTTTCGTTTTTACTCTACGGTAAACTTTTTTTTTACAGCGCTGGCAACCCGATGCAATTCAAGCGTGGCTTGTATGTGGGCGCTATTGGCATCATACGCGTTCTATGCCACGGGCCATCACGCCACGCTTGGCCATGTTCGATGGGCCCCTGCCTTCCATGCTGGTGATCCTAACTATTTGGATATTGGACCTCCTATCACTGTTTCATTAGTCTCATTAGAATTATTTGGTAAGAAATAAACAACATTATATATTTCAGTTAAGAAAAATATTAATACCAACTCGGCTTAATTGCAGGAAATATGTGATAATATTCACAGAAAAAACGTATATTTTTATTTATTACTGCATTCCAACGAATAGTTCGCAGAAATATTAACAAAAAAATAATCTTATTAATAAACACATTATCACAGCGAATTTCACTTATTAAAGGTGTGCACAGCACTTACAGAATCTAATTCATTTTATTTTGAATCATCTGTTTGCACCAATTGTGTACCGAGTGTAGATCCTCTTTTAGTAAGGATATGTCTCTTGCTGAGTGAACATTCATTGTGTTTAATACAATGTAATTTATTATTGTATGCCTAATTGGCAGGACATAATGGAACTATAATTTATTATTAAGTTTTAACATCTGTATGTAACCTATGCCCACAATAAAGACTGGTTCTGATTCTGATACAGTTCACGATGTCGTTGAAGAATATTAAGAACAAAATGGGACCCAAATGAGACCCTTGTGGAACTCTGAAAGTTGAGTAATAGAAATTTGATTGATGTCCCTTTATTACGACTTTTTGCTTTCTCTCAGTCAAGTAGGATTTGAACCACTGGATAAGTTGGCTGAATATGTCAAAAGTTAGAAAGTTTTTGACGCAGTATCTTGTGGTCGACTTTATCGAAGGCACTGCTGAGGTCATTAACGTAAAAGGCCAAGCTAGATGTGGTGGATCTTTGTAGTTATTTTTATTTTTTAAATAAACAGCACAAATGTTCAGGCGTTGCTTGGACGTTTGTCCCAGTTGTAACCTTCAGGCTCACCCATAGCTTTTCTGAGATTGTCTCAAACTGAGACAAGCGAAGAGAGTGGATAGACTTAAGATCAGCTATTAAAACACTCTCACCCTTGTTCTTCTATGCATTCGTCGAAGCTCTGTCTCTGCTTACAATCAAGTATGTCCCCGTCGTTGATACTTTCGTCTAACCATTTTTTTGTCCCAATTATTACATCAAAGTTCTTGTTAAAAGCGTTTAGCATAATGTTATTTAATTTAGTTCTCATTCCTCTAAAATTCTGGTAATTATATATTGAATGTAAAGTTTTAGTACATGGTTTTTTTTTTTAAATGGAAGAAGCAGAGTGACGCAATTGCTTCAAGGCTTTTTTTATATTAATGCAGTCTAATGATAACATTCATAAAACAAGCTAAAATATAATTGAACTTCGACGCATATGGCCTGCGAAAAATGCAACTTGTTAATAAATTGAGAGCCTCGAAGTTGGTTAAAATGTGGCGTATCTTGACTTGCTACATCATAATTATCTTTTTAGGCGCTTTTATTGGAACGTGGTACCAACCGGTGATTATCCCTGCATGCGCTATACTAGGGCATCCAAGGACCCAGTTGGCGGGAAACTTGCGGCATATGGAAAACTAAGATATAAGGCTATGGTTTTTGGAGTCTTTAAGTGGACTGGTTACCAGGAATTATCTTAAGACTATGGCCCCTGCCTGAACAATGTTATTAATATCCATCGATAAAAAGGCAGATTACTTATTATTATTATTATACCTAGTTTAACGCTATGATCTTTTGTTTTCCAGGTACTTTATTGGCGTTCGGCGCGGCGGTCCCACTGTTAGCGTTATGGGGTGAGAATGGAGCAGGTCGAGTTGGTCCGCGCACACAGCTAGCTGCCGTCTTCTCATTGTGCCTCAAGTTTATGCTATGCTTTGCTATTAGGGTATGTATACTTATACAGGATTGTTAGAAAGAGGCAACGACATAGATTGATACTTCCTCGCTCTCCATCCAGATGAATTATTTCATAATCTCCCATCCCAAAGGGCGTAAAAAGTAGGTAGGTATGTATATTTGTGTAGTGTACAATCTACACTAATACTCGTATAATAAAGAGGTAAACTTTGTTTTTTTGTTTGTAGGAGGTAATCTCTGGAAGTACTGGTCCGATTGCTAAAATTTTTTCACCGATAGAAAGTTGCTTTATTCCTGAGTGACATATGCTATATTTTATGTACGCGGACGAAGGCGCGGGAAAAAGCTAGTGGCTGATAAGAAAAAATGAAGAAGAAAGAAAACATGTTTATTTTGCCCAAGCAGCACATAAATTGCGTAACATACATATAATCTGAAAGATTCTGAAAAATCTTATTGCAATATACAAGGTGTAAGGGACAGCCCTCCACAAACTTTAAGGGCTTGCTCAGTAGACGAAACTGAACACCATTCCACAAGATTTTTTTTCAGGAAACGAAAAAAAAATTCAGCCTCACCATACAAAATGATAAACTTGATTAGACAATTACAAATTTGTGGAGGGCTGTCCCTTACACCTTGTATGTATGTAAATGTACTGTTAAAATGAAAGACATCGTCATTGATTTTATTTTATTTATTGGAGAAAACAGTTACATGCTAGAGAAAAGATCAAACAATCCTTAAAATTCCTTGATTATGTAGCAAGTAGGTGTTCACACTTCACTTGTGATTATTATAGAGGTGTCGTGTTGAGGTCGAGTTGCGGTATGTCAGATGTAAGGTACACCTGACTGACAAAACCGCATAAAATATGAAGGAAGATGTATGAAAACGTTACTTTTCCCATGACACCTATAGAGTCCGTCTAACGAAAGCGTGACCTGAGAAAAGGAGGTTAAAACCAAAAATTTTGAATGTGGTATTATTGAAATAGTAGGAGAAAAAAGTTTTGATACTTGAGTATTTTTTGTATTTATGACAATTGTATAATAGTTGTTTAAGAACCTTAATTTCAGTCAAAAACGTGTGTGTAGACTTAAGCTAGAACTACACTACACCGACGCAACGCGTAACACGTGTGATGCGCATTACAACCTTTGATTTCATCGGAGGATTAAAAACAGATCAAGCTCGCTTTTTCATTTACAATCGAAGACACTTCCGCCTGACCACCGCGATCAGACGCGTGGATAGCCCCGCCCACCTTCCTCTAAAATTTCTGGGACCGACGTGTCGGCGTCGCGGACGTAGCGTCGCATGGCGTGGCGTGGATCAAGTGTAGCTCTAACAGTCTATTTTCCATATGAAATGTATGGAGACCGAAGCTTCCAGATCGGCGTGTGTAGCACACGTGTGAGCAGTGTAGTCTACCTTTAACTATTGGTGGGTGTATGGTAAAGGTCAATAACACACAAAATGTTAGTTATTATTCCAAATTATTTTATTTTATCTGTTCTCTCAAATGTCGCTACATAATATTCAAATAATAGTTCAGCAGCTATCTCTCTTAAACTTAAACTAGGATTTCAGTCACTATTTCCTTCACTTTCGCGATTTTAACTTCAGTTGAAGACTTTGATGCACTACTAGACAGAGTGAGGCAAATCTTTCATTACATCCAACCGCTTTGGAACGCATTCTACCACTCGTTAGCATGTGTTTTTGATTAAGTCGATTCACCAAAAGCCTTCTTTGTTCGATGTTTTTGTCAAATATGAAATTCGCAATATGCCAGATTATCTAAAAATATAAGAAAAAAAATCATTATATCGTAAATATAAATATTAGTCAACAAGGATCAAGATTATAATGTCATACTAACTTAAAAATTTAGAAATCGTACATAAACATTGTTGGTTTTTATTGAAAACACCTTTTTTCTCTTCTTGTTTTTGTTTGAATTTATTAAGCATAGTGTGTAGCAGTTTTCGCACGATACTGTTTATTGTTTTTCCCATAATTAGCAATTATTTTTGAAAAATAAATATCTGTTTCCAAAAACTGACAATTGCAACCATAGACTTTGACGTGATTTTTTCGGCAAAACAATGTTGCCAATTTAATTTAAAAAAAAAACTCCAGGTTACGCTTTCAGTAGACGCACTTTATCAACTTGATTCTTGTTCATGTTAATATGTTCTAGTGTTGCAAGTGGCAAGACTGGGCTAACAATAAACTTTTTAAGGCTATTTTCGGAGCTTTTTCCAAAGTGAAGGCTACCCATCTAAATATTTTTTATTTTTTCTTGACTTTAAATTTTCAACTGCTGGGCATAGCTTCCTCCCCATATTTTTCCAGACACTTATTTTTTGCCGGAATATAGCGCCACATTTTCTGGGTCTCGGCGATGTCCTTTCTCTATAATCCATAATGTGGAGTTTTTGACTGTGGTTATCATGAATGTGACTGACGAGGCTCGCCAAATTCCATTTGAGCTTGGCAGCCTTTATGCCCACGTCTGTATTGTCTGCATTGGAGCGCAGTGTGGTGTTCCGTACTTTGCCTGTTTTTTTTTCACGTTTTTTGTTCTCTGTGAAAAGTATAGATCACTTCAACAGATTATTATAATACAATCCATTATGCTTTAGGTATTCGCGTGCGCGATCTCAGCTACAATCCACTGCCGCCACCTGATGATCTGGGGCGTGTTCACTCCCAAGCTGCTGTTCGAGGGCGGCGCGTGCGCAGCCGCGCTACTGGGCACGGTGCTGGGCGCCAGCCTGGTCGCGTGGCACGTGCCCACGCACCACCGCTCCAGTTGACACAAGCGCGTACATTAGACCCTAGTTTTATATGGACGACTAGTGGGGGGCCTCGGGTTTTGAGTGAATGAGGAGGCTAACAGACCAATGCGACTATGTCATTCATAAATAAGTAGGTATCGTTTTTTTTTTTACAATATGTATCTATTCTTGGAAAATGAAATTACGTGTATGGTACCTTCGAACTATAAGTCACTAAACGAGTCTAGTGCTACAAATATTTAATAAATTGTCGTCTCTATGAAGATTGACAAATATAAACGAAATATAACGCTATTTTAAATACATTTAGCACTAAATGCATTTCTGGTAAAAGATATTGCTCATAAAGAAATTTACATTTCACTTAAATGAGAACAAAATTTAAAGCTAAGGTAAACTAATCATAGGTACTTCAACAATCGGACTTAATAATTATTGTAAGTCTGTGTTACTATCAGGTAATGTACAGAGATAGCAATTTATGATTGTGATACATATTATTCAAAATTTGGTTTGTAGGTATTCCCAAAACACATTAAAAGCTCATTTTCGCCAATATTTGCTGCTGTTCGTAAGTGTATCGCTTGCTTTGATTTTGAGTTACATGTCTCGTAGGACTGGCCCATACTAAATATTAAATTTTATTTTATTGCCAATTAGTTCTTTCATACCACTGCCATCTATGTTCAGTCTGGATCAGTCCTTTGGAGCTGTACTCTAGGTATTACTGGCTGATGACCAAGTATTTTTCTTAGATTTTTAAAGGCCAAAAATATTTATTTATATATACTTTATTGCACACTAAGATTATAAATTAACAAATGAGATTTATGTAAAAAAAACATGTGCTGTGTGTGTAGATTACGAGGCCCTTACATTATTAACCTTTTGATTATCACCTCAAAAAACCAAAAGCGTGCTCTCGGCGCTATGATTTCATCTGTCATATAGTGTGACCGTGGCGTCCTGAGCACATATTGCTTTGTCATGTATTCATGACTGTGGCGATCAAAAGGTTAACGCTTGGACAGACTGTTGTAAACTAAAGTAATCTTATTGTACCGTTTCGGATGAGATTATCGAGATATTATATAATGCATACGAATGTGAAAGACATTATTATAATGTTATTTTTATTGGAATGTTTTAATGCGTGAGTTGCGATGTTCTTTTACGAAGTTACGGGTTCATTTTGTGCTTAATGGTTGTATTAATTTTAATTGTTTTTTTATTATGACGTGATGTCTACCCAAAGCATTTTAATATAGCTATTAAAAATGTACTTTGAGGCTCACTTGCACTACATGTTACTAATTATAATTATGTGCTTAGTTCTAAAGGAATTTACAATATCTTTTTGTTTCGATTTTTTTTAATAGCTGAAAAATCGTATGTAATTGTGGTGCAAGTGGACTTAAATGTAATTTATTGTATTTGAACAAAAACTGCCATAGGCTGTTACCTAGTTGTTATTCAAAATAATGTTAAGAAATGTTATTTCTTTGATTGGAATTTAAATGAAATTAATTATGAAAGATTTAAATGATCAGTATTTTGTTCTAGTTTACATACATTAAATTATAGTTTTAGCAATTACATGTATCTAATGGTTATTATTATGAATCGCCATGATATGAAGAATAGAATAGATATTTATTACTTATTCCAGTGGCAATATGATTTTGGTTTACGATAAGTATGATTTTTTTTATAACAATAAAGATTTTTAGCACACAATTGGGTTTTAATAAAAAATACATTGAAACGTATATAGTATAACATTTATTTTCTAGAATACTATGACTTTTTAATGTCAATGTGAGGAGAATATAGTTTAAAGTAAGATATATAATCAAATCTTGGAAACCCCCATTAGTGTAGAGTTGTGGTCACAAAGCTAGCATACTCTAAAACTTAAGCTTGTGACGAATAGCACCTTCACTCACCATTATAACTAATTTTGAAACGAATTATTGGAACTGGATATAAAATTCATTGCACTCTGGAATACACGCACATATTAGTTTGGTGTGAAAGTGGGCAGATCACGTGGCGGGCGAGGGCGGTTGGTAAGGACTGAGGAGGTACTCGGAGAACGAGTTCACGGCTGCTGCGCCGCGCACCTCCTTGTCTAAAAGAGGTAGTTTGGTAACATGGAAGTCTTCGTACAAGTCTGCAATTTGTTCCAGATACTTTTCTTGAACTTTATGCCTCGCTGCGCAGAGGTCGCACGGTGCTGATGTCCTCAGTAACAGCTGGTTGACGATAATATTGTGCGTGTCGATGCCGCACCGCGTCAGTTCCTGCACCAAGCGCTCAGTCTCATACAGTGACAGAAACTCGGCAATGCAGACACATACGAAAGTAGTTTGATTTGGGTCCTTGAACTGGGCGTTGACTTGTCTGATAACTGAAAGCATTTCGTCCATTTTGTTGCTGAAGATATCCGAGTTGAACTCTGCCAGGCCAAATAGTGTTGCTACCTGGTTGATGAATGGGGCCACCTGAAACAACAAGAGTGAAATGTGAAACAAAAACAAGTGACCTTAACACAATGACTGTAATTGAGTCGGCTATTTAAATTGCTAATTAGTGTGAAGTTTTGTTCAAAATAATACATTACCTATTTCGATGTTACGAAAACTTACAATAACTGCAGCATGATGGAAGAAGACATGAGATGAAGGAGCAGAATGCTACCAATATGCAATATCCTATTTACACGTGTTAAGACCACGATTACCGTGAGTTTTGGAGATCAGTATAACGAGCCACCTCCTATCGTTCACATATGTAATTTTGATCACCCTGGTATTCTATTCTATAACTAACTCTGAATGTTTCTTCACACTTCAATACTATCGATTTTCGAGTGGCATTGACGAGAAAAACGTCAACGACATGCTTTAAGGCACACTTTACTGTTTTCACAGTTATAGTAGTGGAAAAGTGTGCGAGTCGCCTCCTTCATAATTTATTGCACGTATCGTAAGTTCGTAACTAGCGCGGCGCGACCCCCATAAGGCGCACGCAACCCCCGTTTATTTATATCTTCATTAATGTACTGAAAAATATCGTATGATACACGTGGAATTTGGTCACTGCAGCACTCAGCTCCATAACACCCTCACCTAAGACTCGGGCGAATTTCGCCTCAGTCGCAATGACAAACTGGCTAACTCTTGCGGTTCAAGTGGCGAACCGTCGCAAGTTGCGATTACCGATGACAGGGTGATCTTGTAGCGAGATACTCGTGCCAGCTTATGCTGTTTTTACTCATTAAAATAACATACCTTAGACTTCAATCGCATAAGTTTTCCAAGACCTCGCTCGACGACCTGTGGGAAGGACAGCAGGCGCAGGGTATGTCCTGTGGGCGCAGTGTCGAACACAACTGCACTGAAGTTCATCCCCTTCACTAACTTCATCACCTAGAAGCAAATAAATAATTTTAATTTGATTAAAAAAAATACCATATATCAATCAATTTGAACCTGAGCAAATGAAGAAGATGGACTATTTTATAGTTTTTTATTTTGCAAATTTCTACTGTATAGGGTGTTGTATCTTGGTCAAAATGATTTTTAGTCAAGTGCCTGTGACTTCATCGCATCATTTGGACACAATGTCAAGAAGTTGTTTTTTTGCATGTAATCCTAATTCTTTTAATAAAAAATGAAAGTAGCTTAAGTTACTCCCTATAACATCAGTCATCTGTCAGTAAAAGTCCTGTTAAAATCGATGTAGCCGTTTCCGAGATTAGCAAAAACCAACAAACAGACAAAAACATATACTTTCACATCTGTAATAAAAAAGTTTTATTTTGATATTGCAAAGAGATACTTCAATTTTATTTTTATGTATAGATGGTGCAGGATGACTACACAGTCTTTTGTATAGGCATTTTAATGTCACTTGACTAATAAATTAATTTACTTCAGAATGTTCTTAGATAATAAAGGCAGTGAGTGAATCATGTTTGATAAACATTTGTTATCATAAATATGATTCTAAAACAATGGTTTTTATAATAATATCATTACTTAAGAAATAATATAACATCCTGTTACAAAATTCAATTTTATATTGTGGAAAATATTCTATTCACATCCTACCAAGTGGTCATAGCCTTCTCTGGTTGCTATACCATAGACAGAGGTAAAATGTGTTGATCATAATAGTAGGTACTGCCCCTATAGCTACTTTCGTCCATAACCTTAGGTAGTATTGTTATATTGTAAGACTGTTGTGTTGAGCTAAACTTATTTGATTTCAATGTATTTGATAAGTGATGGGCTTGTAAAACACAAACTGGTGTCCTGAAAGTGCACAATGGGGTCAAGGTCTTTGCTCAGCAGTGGTATAGTACAGGCTTAAAAATAATAACAAAATATCTGGGTATACAGATTTGATTACAACCTTTCACTGATAAGAGAGCTACACTATTACTGAGTGAGATTGAGATACCTTACTTTTTATCCCAGGATGATGCATAAGATCACAAGACTGGTTTGCAATTTATAATACTTCATTCTTGATTATCTTACCTCTGCATAACTCATAGCCTCATCAATGCCAGGGAAGGCTCCCACTATTTCCTGCATCACTCCCTTGCCAAGTCTCATAGCCTCTGTCTCCCCTTCAAAATATTCCTCAGGCAACTCCGTGAGCCCCACATTGGGGTCAATTTCCATTGCAAATAGATTATTGAAGCCTTTCACTTTGGTTGGTACCTGAAAAATGAAAGACATTCATGGTATTATGCTATGAGAAAACTTTGCGACTGATTTTAAGTATATTTTGTGCTTGAAGGAGTGTGAAAATAGGCATTCTCAAAGTTTATATAGAGAAGCAGTGCAATAACTTTTTTTTTTAAATTGTATTCTAATTTCAACTACTAGGTGACCACTAGTGGCAAATAAAATGAGTTGATTTCTAAAAGTATATCTTGCAATGATTTGGCAGTAAATAATATCAGTTGTATGCTTTCAAGCAAGATTTACTAAAAAAGTTGGTTTGTTTTTTTTATTGGGCATTCTTATTTGATTTTTTTTTCTTTCATTAACCTACACTTAACATTGCATGTGACCTAGTTCATTAATGCGTGTTGAGTGCTTTAGTAAAAAAAATTTAGATTGTAAACAATGTGATTTGTGTGAATCACAAAGAGCAGGATAACATAGACAATTATTTCATCAGCTACTTTGGTGAATTTGCGGTCATTGATGCTTTGATATTGTTTTCAGAGAAATAAAGATAGTTAGTTATCTACAGATTGAAGTACATAACCTACCTTCGAGAACTTTTGATCAAATGCATCAGAAATGTTATGAGCTGGATCCGTAGAAATTATGAGCACAGACTCCCGGACCTTGGCCAATTGAACAGCCAAACTGCAGCTAAAAACAATTCACTATTAGATTTAATTGGATCTCGCTGATATAACTTATTTTAGCAATAAATTGCATACCTGCACGTAGTTTTACCAACTCCACCTTTCCCCCCAACAAAGATCCACCTCAGGGATTTCTGGTCAATTACATTTTTCAAAGAAGGTTCTAAGATGTCCAAGTCTTTGTTTTCTTCCATTTTTACAAAGTTATTAATTTAACGAATTAAATAAACTCCAAAACAGCTCGACTCGAAAATCGTAAACGTAAATTTTTTTGACGTAACGTGATGTGCGTGACGTCCGTGACATGCGCAAATCGGATGATTCGATGTTACTGTCACTGTCAAAATGAGTGAACATTTTACTTTTGTCTCTAGATTCTCTAAATGAATGAATATTAATACTTCATATTCGATTTTTACTTGTATGCCCTGCCTAGGAGGGTAAAATACCCAAAAACGAACACAATCAAAGTAGGTAGGTAGGTAGTTTTAGAATTTTGTGGAGCCAAAAAAAAGTTCATGGTCAAAGAAACTACAAACATTTGTACTATTTTACACAGGTAACATTTAACAATATATTTGTTTTCTGGTAACATTGTTATCTAAATGTCAAAACAAAGTGCTATTTCGGTATCTGTCAAATATTATTGTAAAACTATGAATTAGATTTTCGACCAAAATAAATAATTAATGTAGTGTAATAACTGAAATGTGCAAGTTTTTAAATGAAAATAATGCTCTATCGTCTTTTCCGGGGTCGTCTAACATTCAAGTTCTACATAGTGTTCGCAATATTAATAATAGCTTCGCTATGTTGTTACTTTTTTCCGCCGATTTATCCTATATCCCCAGTGACTGTGCCGCCAAATTCTTTGCAACCACGTTCTTCTCGCCACTTGTCTAAGTTAATGACTGTAGTGTTCCGCCAGTTTGAGGATTTCGAAAATGACATCGCTGATAGTGTGCAGTCGTTTGTGTCAGCGTTTCCTAATATGCCTGTGGTGGTTGTGTGTGAGAATACCCCTTATCCACCGTTCCCGTTCTCTGTAACGAACGAGACTCTGCGAAATGTCAAAGTATTTTCTTTAGAGCTGAAGTTGAGTGCATCACCCCAAGATTTCAATCCATTGACACAAATCTTTACCGAGTATGTTTTATTTGTGCCTGACTCGACGCGAGTGTCACGTCGGGTGCTGCAGCTGGCGATGGGGGCGGCTGTAGCGGGTCCTACACAAGCTGTAGCTATAGGTGTTGGCAATGCGCACTTGATATGCCAGCATGTGCAGTGGAACTATGCAGACTGGACCCTGCACTACAGTAAAGACGCGTCTGGCAAGATCTGTGATGCTGTACATGGACAGCATGCACTGCTGATAAAAACTGCTGTTCTACAGAAAGTACCACAGCCCTTTGCATTGCCATTCCCTGAATCTCTGTATCTGCAAACGGCAGTCAAAAATGTTAAGGTGAGTTATTTTGTAAAAACTTTCTGCTGCATCAAAAATTTCTTAGAGGGTTTCCAATTTAGTAGAAACACAATCAGATAATAGCCGCTAGTGTGATTTACCAATTAAAAATAATAATATATTTTTACTATGCATGTTTTAGGTGCAAATATCAGATGGTAAACTTGGTCCAGGTCGAGGAGTGCTGAAGACTCCAGGAGCAAAGCAGAGAGCATCTCGTCACATGCGGGAATACAGATTGGCTCTGTACAAACAGTTGGGAGTGAAAGCTGTGATCAGGGAGGATGGCAGAGTGCAGTGGTTTGGGTGCAAGAGGGAGACACAGGTATGTCTTGATAATGGTGTAATTATGATATGGAGACATTTTTCTTTTCTTTTTTTTATGGTGGGAAAAAATCATCCAATGACATCCCCCGCTCTTGGGCGGAGCGGGAGATAGTGTCAGACTCTTACTGACTAAAAGACCCACCCCGTTCCTTCTAGCCTTCATACCGGGCTCGAGCGCCCTTTCGGATAACCCTGGCCCCAGTAGGCTTCGACTCGGCTGGGTCACCATATGGAGACATGTTATGAGACAACTTAGGTATATCATGAACTGGTCTAATAAAAAATTTTTTCAATAACATTTGTTTTCTGTTGTCCTCGTAGTGATGTGAGAGTCAAAAAACATGCATAGATACACCACCTATATCAGAGCATTTAGCATTATTAGAGTATAAACAGTGTAATCTTTCAGTAGATATTTTTTTAATGAAAAAACTGCACTGCTTTATGAATGACTCCTCTATCATGGGTTTATTCACAAACATGTAAATTCACATAGACAAGAAATCCAGACCTAAAACAACTAGGTATCTACAGGTCATATAAATATTTGTTCCTTGCAGCTATTGAACCAGCAACACATAGTGTAGCAGCAAATTGTTCAACCACTGCTTCAATAATACCATAAAAATGTTATTATATATTTTTTTAATTGTTGTCAATTCCGCTTAAGCTAGCACATCTGTTTCCAGCGCTGCTATCCCTCAGTCCAGGGTACGCCATCCTACATGCTGTCGGGCCGCAACACGCCGCCATGTTGTCGTCGTAACATGCGACGTGTTGCCGGGCACGTGTTACGCGCATTGTTGCAAGCCGGCGCGCGCTGTTGGCTCGAGACCACCTCGCTACTGGGCGCTGTTATGAGGTACTATCACTTGCAAAAGTCCATAAGAATTCTTAAAACTTATTCGTTTGACGTTTAGTTTGACTTACGACCTTTTATTTTCAAGTTTCGCCAACAAATGATTGAAATTCACAATTTCATCAACTTATCATAAGTCAAGATGGCCCAGTGGTATAGGCACACAGTTTGAAGCGCAAATCAGTGTGCCGCAAGTTCAAATCCCACGCAATTATTGACTTTTTGTAAGTTCTTACCCGATTGGAAGTTATGTATTTGCATTACATATATTAAATTATTCTTTAACTTGTTCACACATTTCTTAGAGTTAGAAAGGTAGATCACAAAAAAACTAAATAAAGAATTAGATTTCTGCGAGGTAGACATGAGTTTTAACTTAACCGAAATGAACTGTCGTTTGGTTGTAGTTGTTGGTTAGTGACGTGAGGTTGACAGTATTGTAATATTCGCAAAATGCAGGCTAATATTAGTATTGAAGTGAGGGCGACTATCATTGGGCTGCATAAAAGTGGTCTTAATAAAACACAAATATCTGAAGAAACCGGACTGAATGTGAGTATAATAGCTATTAATGAATTGTAACTTTATTACAAATTAATCTTCTAATTAAAACGTATGCCATTTATGAATCCATTCATCGTATCTTTATGAGGTTTAAAAGAGAAATACGTAAATCGTTGGGTTTATTGGATTGGTTATTGGATTAATAAATGCAGTTTTATTTTAAAATTATATTAAATAATTATGATTATTAACATTTTATATAATGAAAATGAAGTGAAGTAGGTATAGCTGCCTAATATATATTTTTTTTTATTTTAGAAAAATACTGTAAATCTTTGGCTAAAAAGATATGAGGAAGAAGGTAGCCTTGCTAGTCGAAAGAGAAGTGGGAGACCGAAGCTTATTAGCGAGGCGCAGCGGCGACATATGGTGGACGTATACGAAACGAATGGTTTCGCACCAACGAGACATTTTGCGGAATTATATGACACCTCGATGGATACTGTTCGCCGTGCACTTCACGCTGAAGGCGTGCATCACAGAAAACCTGCTAAAAAGCCGTACTTGACAGAGAGGCACAAACAAGAACGATTACGTTTCGCACTAAATATTTAATGTTAACTAAACTAAATGGCCTACCATTTTATTTTAACATATCTGTGATTATTCGTTAACAAACACTGTATTATATTGTGTTTACTTTCGTTTAAAACAGCTATATCTTTTAACTTGTGCCATCGCCTCAACTTAAGAATGCAGTGAACTCGCTATCAATTTTGTTGACAATAATCATGAGTCTATTTCGTTTTTTATTCTTCTACCCGCACTGTTTTAACATAATACTATAGTTCAATTTATTTTTCTCATCTAATTGACGATTATCTTCTGAGAACTAAAGTTCTTTTAACAGAAATTGAGGTTTGGTTTCAATCTTCTTTTCGTCAAGAAAATGAACAATTAAGCTATGACCTCAATACATTCATTGTGACGTTACACAAAAATAAAATATTTACAAAGTCCAAATCATATATCACTTTTCAATAAATAACTGGATATAAACAATTACCTATATTTTATTTTATTAAAATTTGAATATCCGTTCATTGTTACGTTATTCATATTATGAATGGTCTAAGTGGGTATACTTCCAACAAACAATCTTAGGCGTAACATAGATAACGGTTACAAGATAACTTTTTGTCTAGGTAACACTTCTTCGACGTCACAATTCTCATAAATGTTTAATTTGTAAATATAAAGAATAAACATTTTTATTAAACACGTCTTTTTATTTCCACCTTATAACATCGAAAAGATGTAACAACTAAATAATTGCAAATTACGAATGTGATTCTTCTTGTGGTTAATAGATCACATTCGTAATTTGCAACTATTTAGTGCAAAAAATGCAATAGTATTTTTCATAGAAATATAAAAAAACAACTATATCAATATAGATTGGGAATTTTCAAAGTAAGAAATAACTACAACGGACCGACCATGATTTGAACTCGGGTTACGTGATTTGCGAATCCAACACTTAGTTCACACGGCTACCAGCACATGACGTATTTGGGCGAATTTTATTAATGCTATGGTAAGAACAGAAAAATAATAAATGTTTTGCTCAGTGCGACGACAGTTCCTTAGTGTGTGTTATCTGTGGAATGTGGATACTCATACATGCGCACACATACGCACGGAAGGATCGCGCTCGCTCGGTTCGTAGCAATGTAATCTTTAGCGTTCCTATGGACTTTTGCGGCCTTACTGTACGTTTGTAATGTCATAGCAACAGACCAACATGTGGATCCCATCAGGTGGGATCGCAGTCAAGCACTAGTTTATATCAATTGTTGCATGTTGCGCGGGTTGTTGCAAGTTGTAAGCCATCACAGGGATTTAGACCACCTTGCTACTGGGTGCTTTTATGAGGACACACTAAGAGTTTATACTTGTAATGTTACAGCCATCACACATGCTATGTTGTAACATGTTGCGTGTTGCACGCGTTGTTGCAATCTGCTGGCTCGAGAGTACTTCGTACTAGGCGCGGTCATTGATTTCAAATCTGTTGTGTGAATGTTTACGCTATGCTAACGCGGCGCAATGACCGCAAAATCTATCTAACACAGAACAGTGATTACGTAGCATTAATGCGACATAGGCTAATCTCAGAGAGGAACACACACATGAAGAAAAGGTACAGTAAACAAGGTACACTCCACCTACGTAGTACATTTTGTACTGGGGCTATTTTACTGAACGACAATAAAATACCAATTGCCCATCCAAGATCAGATTCATACTAAAACCATCAGAAGTATGTTTCCGACGCTTGCCCCTTTTTTTACGTGGGCAGTCATATCTGATGATTCCTCTCGCTCTAGGTGGAGCGAGAAGGAGTATTATCCCGTGTTCCGAGTCACGATAACATCGCTGTAAGAGCGGGTTCACATTAGGTCGGACCGACAGTTTTATCGGGCCGACAAAAGTGTCGGATCCATATTGGCATATGTATTTCAATAGTGCCGTTCACATATGGGCCACCCGACAAAACTAACAGAGCCGACACTTTTACTGGCTGTTCAGCCACGATTTCTGTCGGATCGGCATAATATTGGCGTACTGGCAAGTATAGCGCCGTTCACATTGGTCGTTCAACTTTAGCTCATCACTTCTTATTAAAGTTTGAAATGTTCCAATTTCATTTCGCTGGCCAATAATTGGATGCACGTGCACCCAGAAATATTGGGTGCATGTGCATCCATGTTTCTTTTTTTCTGCCTTCTATTTAAATACCACATTACAATTAAAACGTGGTCGTCTTCCATCGTTTACAAAAGCCAACCTACGACTGACTGATTTGTGTCGATCCGGGCAGTAAAACGACCGTGCCGACGGTGATGTTCACATTAGGTCGGGTCGGCAGCGTCTAGTGTGAACAACAACAACCGACAGTCGTTCAACGGTAAACTGTCGGTCCGACCTAATGTGAACCGCCTCTTAGCGTTACAACAAATCGCTTATGGACGCGCTTACTCGGAACGACTGTTGGCGCGCTAACATCGATATTATTGTGACTCGGAAAGTCGGAACGCAGGGTCAGTTTGCTGACTAAAACCGGCCTGTATTTCTTTAGTAGCCCTTTGGGGTTCAGGGCCACGGTAACTCTTTCGAACAATCTCGCAGCTCTAGCATCATACTTACATGTATACAATACTGCCACATTACACACACCCAACGACCTTACAGCCACTAGACGACTAATAACAGGCTGTCAACATATGACTTATAGATCTGATGTAGGTCGCCACAGAATAATTTCCAAATAATCTCGACCAAACAGAACGCAGTACCCCGCTCCTCCATACCTCGGCTAGTTGACAGAATTGTTTTAGTGTGCTAGTTCAAGCATGGGGCGTCTAGTGGCTGTAAGGCAGCTTATGAAAACCATTTTATTAAGTATATCCACAAAAAAACCATTTCAGAGGCGACATCCTCCCGTGGGCCGAATACGTGGAGATCGGCATTCACGCTAGCGACGTGTCTCGCGTCTCCTGGCTACAGCGGGGCGGAGCTGATGCCGATGGCTTCGTATGGGAGCGAGCGACCAAGGGACATTACTACAGAGTGGCCTACTCTGCTACCAACAGAGTGTATGTGCTGATACTGCCCTTTACGGCCAGGAATGGAACCATGTGGCCAGCAGACTGGGTGTTGGCACATCAGAGGGAGTTCCCTGAGAGGCATTTGCATCCTCTTGCGCAGGTATTGTGAAGCCAATGGTACCAACTATTGTTTAAGCTGTTTTTCCTGAAACATTATAATTAGTTTACTTGTTTGGAATATAAATCACAAATGCACTGATACTTCCTATACTAATTATACCAATAATCTGTTTTGTTAATTAATTTTGTCCACTCTGTTTTGTTTTAATTACCTGTAAAAAAGGATAAGCTTTTATTCCGCGGTATAGACCCACGCCACAAACGCGCCACCCACGCGATCAAACCCATTCCAAACTGCTCAGGCACATTCCAAACTGCTCAAACACGATGGAATTATCTTGTTACGCTCAGTAACACTCATGACTTTTATCTGACTCCATTATCAGACCAGTTCCGTTTCCATATTAATAATCATTATCATCATCACATAGGATTAGACATATTTTAAGTTATTAAGAGTTAACAAACTGTGTGTTAACATATTGTGGGACCAACTTTGGATTTTCTTTTTTTTTTCTTTTTATAACTACCTACACACGAAAGCCTGTAATTAACAATTTAATTACCTACTATTGTCATTATCTTATTATTAGTCTGTAAGCTTTACTAAAATGTGAAAAAAAAATTGGTGTACTTTGAGATTCTACGTATTATAAAACTAGAGCAGGAAGTACCTATGTTCGCGTGTGTCCCAAATTCGACCCATTCCTATGAATGGTTCGAATTTGGGACACCCGCTCTTCTAGTGTTAGCTAAGCAGCTGCCTGAGCCACGTCAAAGATCTGTTATTTGGAGCGTAATCAAGTGGGTGCAAAGCCTTACTTACATGTTTGTTTTCACAGATTACCTTTGCTGGTCGCCAAGCGCCGGCCCCCAACGACGCTCGAGCCTTCCTAGACCTGAAACTAGGCGCCAATGCAGTGGAGCGGTGCGACAAACTTGGACCTAAACTACTCTACCCTTAAGTTCTATCTTGTTTAAACTGACCTATTTTGATATGGGTTTTTATATAACATTATTTTTTAGTATAAGCGAAATCTAACCAGAATAGTCTGTTCAGAATCAGTAACTAAATCGATTCTAATAATTTTTACACCATGTTGAATATTTAAAAAATGTCACAAGTTAGATACCACCGACACTAATTATACAACACAGGTCACGGCAGGTCATAGTGGGCACAGAGCTAGCAAACATCTGGGTGCAAGTGCAAAACGACCGCCCGAAAGGCCCCGTGACCCTGTATTTGTGTGGACAACCAGATAGCATAACAAGCTTTATAACTTTGGGAGTTTTCATGATATACTTAAAAAATTTGTATATAGATTCTTTGCACAAAAATAATAAACACACGTGTTTCGGGTTTTGCATATTCTAAAATTAATGTTGTATAAGTGAGAAGTCATCAAATAACCTTTCCTGCTCGAGGTGGAGTAAGCGTTAAGTGTTAAACTTTTACTAACTAAAACCCACTTGTGTTCTTTCAGCTTTCAGTTGCCCTTAATATTCTAGGGCCGCGGTAACTCTTTCTATCCCGCAGCCCTGGCAGGTAAATAATTACCACCTGGGCTGATACAGGCCCTGGGATTACAAGAAGAATAGGTGGTAATTATTTATCAGATACCACCACACCACAAAATAGATAGGTACAAAACAAAGCGCGCTGGAGCAACGCACACATAGACACTTCTCATGGATACGATATCTCGGCTCAATTGCCCCGTCGCACTCGTACAGTTCGGCGCAACGCGCTGACCCTAGTGTGATCGCCTAGTGTAGGTATAAAAAGTGAATTATATACATGAGATTGACTTCTGTACCTATCTATTTTGTGACCACACTTATAATTTTATCTACCTTTTTCTAGAATGATATTCCGACCAATCAAAACGTTTACGGTAGAACTATATTGGGCACACGTGGTTCGCGTACTCCGATATGGGCGCGTCGGTCTCCATTCATTTTATATGGCAACTAGACTTGTAGAGCTATATTAGATCCACGCCACGCGACGCGACTCAACGTACAAATCAGGCGTCGCTCAGGTGAGCGTCGATCTAATGTAGCTCCACAAGTCTAGTTGCCATATAAAATGTATGGAGTCCCGCTTCAACTGCGCGTCATCTACTGTGATTATATGACTGAATTAACAGTCAATTTGATCCCTCGATAAGCGTATAATTTTGACGTGTCGTTGATTTTTTCGGTCATGTAAAATGAAAGATGATGTATTTTATCTACGTTAGGTTTTCCCACGCAAAAATTATGTTTTCACGCACACTGTTTTATTTAAACTAATATTATGAATAACTAGCTTCAGCCAACGACTTCGCCCGAATGAAATTAGAAGACATATATATTTTTTAAGTCATTGATAAAGTACCTGGCATTCTACAGATGAAAGAATTTTTGAAATCGGTCCAGTGGTTTTCAAGTTTATTCATTACAAAGAAAAATAAAAAAATACAAATCATTTCTCATTTCCAGTATAAATCGTATATAAGAAGGGAAGATTTATACTTTAGTTTTTTTATGAACAAAGTCAAAAACTACTGGACCGACTTTAAAAATTCTTTCATCAGTACAATGTTACTTTATCACAGTATTATAGGCTATATTTTCAACATTCATGCAGGCGAATCAACTGACAGAAGCTAGTCTACGATACTTTTAAGGATGTGGATGTTATGAAGGTAATTTATTTATTATACAGGGTTATTTGTAAAACACTGGAAACCTTTCAGGACTATGTTACTAACACTATAAACAACAGCTTTTGTTCTTGATGAATATGACTATGACTTTTAAAAATGTATCATATTTTAGTTCATCGATTTTCATACAAAAATAAAATTATTTAAATTGAACGTTCTAAATGTTACGAAGCCTATGCGAAGCAAGCGATAGTACAATAGCGGAGGGGTGCGGGGATCGGGCGGCGGGGATGCTTGATGCGTATAGCAAAATACAGAGTTGAAATGTGTTAGATAGAAAAAGGAAATCTTGAAGGTTTGTTTTTGGTAATTGTATTAGGTTTTGTAAAAAGTCACAGAACAAAAGTTGTTGTTTATGATGTTAGTAATAAAGTACTGAAAGGTTATTAGTGTTTTACAAATAACACTGTATACTTGATTGTATAAAGAACAAGAAATAAGAACTTATATCTAAAATAAAACTAATACAATGGGCGGCCTTATCGCATTCCGCGATCTCTTCCAGGCAACCTAATTTTTATTTGAATAAGTTGTAGCTTTTATTAGTTGTGAACATGCATTTTTGCGGATTGTTTAAAGCAATAGCACAAACATACTAGTCAATATTTATTAAGGCAATAATTTAGTAGCAGTGTTTTGTTATTATTATTTGTTTGTTATGGTGCATCCTCGTTGAAGGTAAATTTTTGAGGAGTAAGATTTTTTAACAATAATAGCGGTCCTGATAGACGTTACTTTGCCAGAAAACTGGCTTGTCATCACAATTGAGAACCCGACTGCAGCGCCACCTACCGGGTCCAATTGCAGACCATACAGAGACTCACTAAAATATACTCACAAAATTTCATCCAAATCGGTCAAGCCGTTTTGAAGGAATTAAGTGACAAACACATGTACAGAAGCATTATATAATTATTGAGATGTTCAAGATGTCAAATGTTTTTTATGTTACAAAATATTGCTACACAAAAAATAACTTCTGCGTGGATGCACTATTACTTATTTAAGAGTTGTGGAGAATATTTATTCATTGTTTGTTAATATTTACTCCATTCGACTTAAAGTCCTAAATCGAATCTTATATGATCAGGCTAGTCAACTTTTTTCTAATTAGTCGATAATCTTTTGTAAATAGAGATTTAAATTAGTATCAAACATTTTGAAAGAAATAATTTCTTATTAAATACTTTTGAAATATCAATAAATTAGATTTAGAATAAGGAAACAAAGAGATATTATATCACTAATAATTGGATCAGAAATCATCTAAAATTAAGTAATAATTATTGCATTAAGTATAAATATAGTTTTCATTGTAATTTTAATGATAAGCAAATTTTGAATATTTATGTGATCTATTAGACTAGTCCAATTGCTTGTTAAATCATAACAAATAAGAATTTTTCAATACACTTCCTCGAAAACCCGGTGTTTTTCGCACTAGTGCGGAAAAGTACGCGTATTCACCCTCGCCGCAATGTTATTACAAGTATCGTATTAGGTTGGGCGCGCGTGGACCCCTACGAGTTGCGCGTCAACCCACGTTTATTCATGTCTTGGTAAGTGTATTGAAAAACGTCGTTTGATACACGTGGAAATTTGTCACTGCAGCCCTCGGTTCCATAACACACTCGCTTATGGCTCGGGTAAATGCCGCCGCAGTCGCAATGACAAACTTTCCGCTTGTGTCAAAATGTACTATAGTGATCTCACAATGTTCTAGTCGTGAAAGTATTCACTTCTTAGCCCGGCCGCAAACGGACCACCGACGACAACCACTAAACGCCGCCACCGATCTTATTTCCTTTAGTTTTCATACATTATATACACCGCTAAATTTTAATCGTTTTAATCCCGTGGAGTTAGTAGGCGGCGTTGCGTACAAACTATCTACAGGTCATTGAACTCGCTCAGCTGACGTTTTCTTAAAGAAATTAATTTCGTACATGCGTAAATTAATACCAGTAAAAATTGTACTTTATTTTTTAATTTTATCTTTACAAATCGATAGTGTTTCATGTATCGGATCGACCCTCCACGGGATTAAAACGATTAAAATTTAACGGTGCATAGTCTCGCCGCACACGATGACGCCAGTGAACGCCACACTCTACAAATCGTCGATGCTCGCTTCTTGTATCGATTTCTTCTTCGCATCGATCACTATACGCCGACGCATACCACTGACGCCACCCCCTCAACGCATGCATTGCATTTGATTCAAAATGGTTAATTTGTGAGGTGTGTAAGTGAGGGGAGAGGGAGTGGCGTGTTCATGAAACCCCTCATTGTCTTTCTATTGTGTATCTACTTACGGTATTCAAAAGGTTAAGCCAAATGTTAGAAAAAGCGGCCACCGAACGCAAGCGTCTACCACCGGCCACAACTGGCTCTTGCGCGCGTCGTCTTCCTTTCCAGCCACATATTATGTATTGCTTCGGGTAGTGGCATTAGTGGCTGTCGCGTGTGGCCCGTGTTCGGCCAGGCTTATGGTCATATATAGAATGGTCTATAGTGACCAACCAATACCCGATAGGTACTAACCAAATATGGCCGTATTATGACGATTTAGATTTGTGATTGCTCGCGTGTAAAAGAGAGATGGTGCTATACGAGAGGAATAGCACTGTCTGTCTTTTGCAACAAGACAATGAGGTGGGAAAATTACTAAGTCAAGGAAATGGTGTCCATGTCTTTAGTTAAAGTGCGCGTTACAGCACTATATACTACATGAACAGTTAGAATTAGATAGATTCAGGAGGATTGAGGATTTGAGGCAATAATTTCACTAAGTTCAATATAGAGGAATATCCGATTTCAGGAAATACCATTTCCTTGATTTAATAATGCTCCCATACTAAAAACGCAGCAAACTAAAAATGTTAAGCTCAGCGCCATCTAGCGAGATTATGATCGAACCCTTTAAAAAAAACTTTCACATTATTGGGTGGAATGCGGCCTGCATGCCATCTCACTGGCTCAAATCCTGTATAATGTTAAATTTGCAAATTGTGTCGACGCGTGACAGAAGTCAAACTAACTTTGTCCCAAAAACAAACAATTTATACTTTAGTGGGGTATTAACACTATACGGGGTGGTCTACGTGAACAAGCGCACATGGGTGCGGTGCGGCGACGAGCAAAGCGATGCGGTCGCGATCAGATGGTTTAGTATTTTTGCGCGAACTCTTTGGGTGCGGTGATTTGTCATATAAATGACAGCTAAAGCGGTGATATAGCGCGCACGGACAAATCAGCCCAATCGCATTGGATTTACGTGAACCGCATCGGAGCGCAGTGTTGAATCGCTCACTTAGCCTGTCATGTCAGAAGTACTTCGCAATAAGACATATTGAAATGTTTGAAAATGATCCTCTGAAAAGATTTAAAACCATAACTCGTTAGATCCCAGTTCCCACCCGACCAGTACCACCGCGTCGCTCGGTGTCCCCTTGTTGTCGACAGCTTGTCCACGGTTGTATGTCGTGTACCAACTAATAAACGTCGGATGGCCCACGGCCCACGGGTGGACGCTGCGTAGGTAACCAGCCAGTAAATGTCGCGTGGTCAACGAGTCAAGATTGCCTTGTCCGCGAATAGATAAGTAGTTTATCAAGGTTAGGAACGAAGAGAGGAGGAAGCGATGTGTCGCTGATGCATCGTCCTCGCGCGTTAACCACTCTTGGATTGCGTGCGATCCAGTGAGCGATGTGCATTCGATGCATTGTCCTCGCGCGTAAACACTCAATTGGACCGCGTGCGACAATTCGGGAACTGCGCGAGGGCAACGCAAGGCAACGTGCGCGCAACGGGTGATCACCACGTGGTCCACTCACCGTCCACACGTGATTAGTGCGCGGATGAGTTCTCCGGATTTGATGTAATAAGCGTATACCCATAGTACTCCAAACAAAGCATACTGCCCGGTGGAGGCGAAGCGGTGCTGGTCAGGTGTCGGATGGGTCCAATGAGCTATACACCTTACCTTAAAGGTAGCCATACACGCTAGGGTATACCTGTCAGGTTTGCCTGTACAGTTATACCTGTCAAGTAAGCTATAAGTAAGCTACACAGTTGTGCAACACATACGCTTCGGTTTACCTGTAAAACTCAACAGTACAGGCAACCCTGTCAGATATACCCTAATAGCGTGTATGCGTGTGTAGATCTCATACACACACGAGCAGCATGTTACCAACGACAGAGGTCACTGCAGCTGTCGACAAGGGGGCAGCGGCAGCCGTCGACGTATAGTGAACACACGACGGTTGCCGCCGATCTTCATTTGTTGAAATGTCGACCTGTGTCGTTGGTTACCGTCGACCTGTGTCGATGGCTACCGTCGGCCTGTGTCGATGGCTACCGTCGGCCTGTATCGATGGCTACCGTCGGCTTGTGTCGATGGCTACCGTCGGCCTGTGTCGATGGCTACCGTCTGCCTGTGTCGATGGCTACCGTCGGCCTGTGTCGATGGCTACCGTCGGCCTGCGTCGATGGCTACCGTCGACCTGTGTCGATGGCTACCGTCGACCTGTGTCGGTGGCTACCGTCGATCAGGCGTGCTATTCTCTAAGAAAACAGCCTTGAGCGCAGCGCTGGCCGCAGCGACGAAATCCAAATATGTACATTGGATTAACAACCTAAAATGGACCTATACATTGGATTGTTAATTCATTGTACTGCGCTCTCGACTTGTCACTGCGTCCAGCGCTGCGCTCAAGGATGTTTTCTTAGAGAATAGCACCGCTGTGTCGATGGCAAGTAATATGAGCTCTAAACTTCACAAATTGCAAGCTAGTGTACAGGCCATATGAACGTGGCGACCATTTAAAATGGAGTTGTTTTGTTTTTAAGAGTTTATAAAAATATGCATTTTGTATTACGTGCCTTTTAGCTTCCTGGGCACCTTTCACTGTATTAGAATAAGTCATTTATATTTTTTATTTCAAAGCTTTATTAGAATAATTATACAATTACGAGTAAAAATGTGTTTTATTTAAAAGATAATAATAATAAATAAGTAAAATTAACACCCGGTTTCAAGAGAGAAATTGTCGTCTGGTCACGAATGAAACGTTAGCTAAGTAATATTTTGCTGTTAAATATCCCTTCAAGTAGGTAATCAGAGCAACTGCAATGCGCTTTTGACAATTGACATTCATTATGCGATAAGTTTCGTTCAAGAAACTGGGCTTTACACTAAAATTAGTTGTCGGCGGGAGCGTTATCTTCAGGTTGCTTTCTCGTAATCAGTCGTCTTCAAACTTTTCATCCACAACGCCAGTTTGGAATGGCGGATCTCGAACCAGGCTTAGCAACTTGTCCAGTTTCATGATCTAGTAAAAAAACAATAATATTATTATTGTATGAAGCTAACTATCCCACTCTCCCCCCTTCATTCCTTCCATTGTTCCCGGTTCTCAGCTCTTCAGCCAATTCCTAATGAAGATATCTAAATCTTAACAAAAATAAGTATATTTAAGAAAATATAATTGTTGCATTAGGAAGGAATGATGGGCTTTTTCCCAAGAGTGGGACAGAGCAGGTCAAGAAGAAAAAAACTGGTCATCAAATCATATATACATAATTTATTTTAAAATAGTCTTTAATCACGTTTGTCGGTCTGTCTGTTCGCTATAAACCCAAAAATACTGAACAGATTTGCATGCGACTTTCGCCAATAGACAGAGCGATTCATGGGGAAAATTGAGGTGTATAATATATATGTTGTAAGAAGAGGAAAACCGAAAATAAGTATTTATAACACCCGTGTGAAGTATATTAGTAAGATTTAGAAAATGTTTGGCCTTAGATACTTGTCTGTCACTTATACAATTAAGTTTCTAAAGTTAGATGTAGGTATCTTATTTACAAACGATAAAATTATGTACCTTAATATTGATAGTAATTTACATTTTATTACATACCTAGTTTCATGGTTGTGCGAGTTCATTATTAAACAGTGTTATATTTATTTTTATGACTCATACCAATTCGAAATTACGTCATGTCAAAGACAAAAAAAAAAACTAAAAAAAAACTGAGTCTTCTAATTAAAAAGAACTAACATGGACAATACCTGTAATGTCCGTTGATCAATTCCTTGAGCTTTCTTGGGTGGCTTACACATCACCCTTAAATTCGGCGATAACTTCAGAACATGGCACGTTCCCCTAAAAAGAACGATATTACTATTAAAAATTGCACAAAAAATAGGGAAAAATCATAAAAAGTAATTATTTCATGAAAACAAAAAAAGTTTACATCAATGCCCCCAGAGAGATTTGAACTCTCGACCCCTGGTTTACAAGACCAGTGCTCTAACCCCTGAGCTATGGAGGCGATGAGAATCTGTGCGAAATAGGTAATCAGATGTTGCGACCAGAATGTTAGAGCAGAACAACAATATTAGACAATTTGTTTTTTCTTTTTATTAATTTAGTTGTGTTATTAATATTAATTATCTAATTAAATATTTTACTGCACAGTTTTATAGTCGAAAACAAGATGTAAAACGACATTTTTATTTATCCTTTTTAATACAGTGTCTAAGTACTCATGTATAATAGATAAGATAAAGAATTATAATTAAATAAATTGATTTTTGCTGTTAGTGTGTAATTATGAGTAAAACTAATAATGATGAGTCATGTTCACATTTGAGTAGCTACATATTCCGTACGAAGGGCATTGCCTTTGTTAGTTGATTCTGAATATAAAACAAGAAAACATAGGCGCCATCTACCTTTAGATAATAAAAACTGTTACGAAATATGAAAAAGCAAGCAACTTCCCGTGAATCTGAAAACATCGCCATAGTGTGGCTTTTTATTTTAAACCAATTTAACAGCAACTGAAAGATTTCAAGAAACTCAAATTTATAGGTAGGTAAACAAAATAATCTAACTATAGGTAAGTGTGTCTGTTTGTTATAATCTGCATTTATTTATTTATTTAAATATGACAAAAAACGAATTTTGAAAACTTTGCCTATCTATAAAAAGTTCTTCTGTAGGTATGTGTGTCTGTCACCTAACTCCTAAACGGCTTGACCGATTTACGGTTGAAGACATTTCAAAGTTTGGATGATATTTTAATATTTGAGTGGGTCCTTAGATTGTGTGTTGTTTGACAGGCCTGTTGGTCTAGTGGTTAGTGACCCTGACTGCTATGCCGGAGGTCGTGGGTTCGATTCCCACCCAGAACAAATGTTTGTGTGATGAGCATGATCATTTGTTCTGTGTCTGAGTGTAATTTATCCATAATATGTATGTATTTAGAAATATATAAGCATGTTTATCAGTTGTCTAGTACCCATAACACAAGCTCTGCTTAGCTCGGGACTAGACGGCGTTGTGTGATAGTTGTGGAATATTATTATTATTATTGTTTAAAAATACACAATACACATACAATTTAACCCTATACAATCGGGTTCTCAATTTTCTTTTCTCTCGAAAAGCCAGTTATCGAGTAGGGTAACGTCTGCCGGGACCAAAGAGAATTAAACCACTTGAGAGCTGATAGAGCGATTTCGTCTAGGCACACGATTCACTAGCGCAGGGCGGGGGACGGGGGAACACGCAGCGGTTGTGATTGGCAGATGCAACAATGTCAGCAAACATAGTGATGCACAAGTCAATTTTGCATCAATAATATCGTTATCGATAAAATCGACGTCGATTAATTCTGCTTGTTTTTTTAATTTTGTTTTGTAAGGAGAAATAAATGAAGATTTAACGAAGAATATATCATTTGTTTGTTATCCTTACTTATTTCCTACATTTCTAAAAAAAATATAAAAAATATATTTTTTTAATTAAGACATCTTGAGATTAATCCACTTTTCTTTAACTTCCGGAATATTTGGAAATCTAAAATGTTAACATTAAAATGTAACTTAATTTATTATTCACCGTTAGGAATCATCGATAAAATAATTTATCAACTATGTTTTGAAGTTGTTACATCACTTCAGCACTCAGTTGAAAGTACTTGGGATAGAAAGGGATAGACTTATCTAATATTCTAGCGAAAGTAAAGGACTTTTCAAAAGACATCAACGCGGTATCACTTTTTTCGTAACCAACCATTTTAGCTTGAGCTCTCTAATTACCAATAATGTAAATAAATATAAACATATTTTACTTACCGATGAAAACTTATGCCAACTTTTTTATAACTAGATATTCTAGATGATTTCACGCGCCATTTAATTGCACAGGAACTCATTTTTGCTTCGGTTTTATGCAATAAATGTTTTTTAAAGTGCCAAAATTAAGGAATGTGCACAGATCCAACAACTGGTCAGTACTAAAAAATGCACTCATATCGGCATCTAACATAAGTGCAAAATCATGTATGTGTCGTGAGCCAGAGTCGCCCGTATGAGCGGTCAAGTGGTTGTATAGTCATTGGCCGGGACCGTTAGTGTTTGAAAATAAAAAAAATAGTAATGGAAACAGGTTCCAAGTTGAAGGCTGTCAGGGCTCCAGATAAATCCTAACGACCCGTTCACGACCTTGCCACTGTGAGATTTTTGATCTCACAGTGGCAAGGTCGTGAACGGGTGAAAATGTTTGAAGCATGCCACGAGAGCGAGACGCCTCTCATAGCGAAAACGCGCGCGCTTACTAATGACTCACCGCTCGCCGCACCGCGCGCCTTAAGGCTTATAGTCCCTTGAACCATCAGGCCAAAATTATGTGGACGCACCTCTCGCACCCGCCTAGGCGGCAGTACGCAAATCTGTGCATTTATTTGCGGCCAACAGCGCCCGGAAAGCGAGCGGCTGACCTTTAAATCAATTTTCTTTGCGAAATATTGATTGATTAACATATGCAATGTTCACTTTGAAGAATATTTAACCACCAATTTTTATGTGTAAAAATGTTTCTAAAGATCCAAGCCGTTTCGAAGGAGTAGGGAAAAGTTGCGAAATTGCTAAATATTTTTTTTTGACAAAAGTATTAATAGCACGAAAAAAACAAATGTTGATAATGTTGTTCATGAATCTATAATAAACATATATTTCTTTCAAACCTATTAACATGGCCGTTACCGAGGAGTAGGCTTTAGAAAGTCACTGTTTTATGGCACTTTTCGGGCACTTGGGCCTTAAGACCGAATTCGCGTGACGGCTCTTACGCCGTATGCAGAAGTAAAAACCGCTTATCTACACTAATATTATAAAGAACTAAAGTTTGTTTTTTGTTTTTAGGAAGTAATCTAAAGTACTGATCCGATTGCTAAAATTTTTTCACCAATAGAAAGCTGCTTTATTTCTGAGTGACATACGACAATAATATTGTCGTATGTCACTCAGAAATAAAGCAGCTAAAATATTATTTTAGGTACCTATGTAAGCGAGCGAAGCCGCGGGTAAAAGCTGGTTATAATTATTACTAGTTGAGAGAATATCTTTCGATATTACCGATTGCGATGAAACAAAGTCTAAGTAGTAGGTAGGTAGATATCTAAAAATACACGCAATTTTAATCTATAGATACATATTTAATAAATAAAATTGGAGTGTCTGTTTGTAATATTGAAATAACTACATGCATATGAATATATATACGGTACATACACCAAAATAACATTTTTTACATTTTTTGTGTGTTTGTCTGTCTAGTCTATTTGTCCGGGCTAATCTTTGAAATGGCTGGACCGATTTTGATGGGACTTTTTTTGGCAGGTAGCTGATTTAATAAGGAGTAACATAGGCTACTTTTATTTTAGAAAAAATAAATTCAAAATCCTGTAGTCCACGCGAACGAAGTTGCGGGTACAGCTAGTATACATATAAAAGTTATCTACGTCAATTTCGTACATTTTACGTGATGCGCGCACAAATAAAAACTTCTACAGATTTATTATATGTAAAATTAGTTTAAATATAATCATTACTTGGTATCACCGCAGACGATGACGGGCAGCTTGGAGTTGAAGTCAAGCCTGGAGAGCTTCTTCGTCTTCTTGGAGACCACAGCCTGCACGCATATTGGACGGTACTTGTCCACGTTCAGGTCGTATACATAAACCTGGGGAAAAGTGGGTGGATATTTATTATCTGTAGACCTTTTTTGACAGAATGGCCGTCACATAATAATAATATTCTACAACTTATACACAATGCCTTATGGCAGTGTTTTTCAATCTATGGGTCGCGACCCCCAGGTGGGTCACAAGGCCTTGCCTAGGGGGTCGCGGACGCCAGTCAGGTAAAAGTGAGTGTTACTGATCCTACGCTCCAAAAAGAGTACAACAATTCAGTAATTAAACTGAGCCTTGCGTATAAAAAATAGAAATGGAAAGATCGGAAAAAATCTTGAATTTTCTGATCTTTCTATTTCTATTTTTTATACGCAAATTATTAGTGATTTGAAACATATTTGACGTAGACGTTTAAAAAGCGGTGTCAAGACCGCAGTGCGCCCTTCCGCTCACGCAATGGTACGACCCCAGGGGGTCGCTACTATTTGTCTATTTAAAAAAGGGGTCAAGTATACAAAAAGATTGAAAAACACTGCCTTATGGCTTAAGGCTTATGCCATCTAGGTAGTCCCAAACTGAACTATTAGGATAGCAGATCTTTCTCATATTAACATAAGGCAGGGCTTATGTTAATATGAAAAAGATCTGCTCTGTGTGCATAATATTTCGCGTAAGTACTTTCGGGTTTCTGAGAACAATATCCTCAACGGTTTTTTAGTTTTCTACGCATTTGTTCATGGTTCTTAAAATTCGTCATGGTTGTTAAAAGAGCCCCGACATTTGCAAAGCGACGACTGGCCTTACAAACGAAAGGAGGGGTCCGTTGTAAAAGTAGAATCACCTGCCGTTAAATGAAGAGCATATTAACCTACATTGTGAGGCATAAATCGATCAGTATGGCCGGATATTGGATGCTATCTTCACTTTAACGGCCACGCTGAATGGAATGTTTTATTTTTAGACGTCGCGAGTCGGGTAGATTTCCAAAATGTTTCATTGTATTTATTCATAACCTCGGAGTGATTTCATTATTGCAGTGTAAGGCGAGATGGGTGAAAAACTAAATGACACTTGAAATAATAATTCAAAGACAACTTCGGCTCCACATTACATTTTTAGTATCACTTATATCTTTTTTGGAATACGTTACCTATTGAAGTGAGACGTGCTCAAACGCTACCAACGTTTAAAAAAATGGTGAAGGAACATTACCTTTCACTTTGATTTATTCTTCTCCTGACTTAATTACGTATTTGATATTTATTAGTAGAGCAGGCGCCAAAGGGAGTTGAGTATGCAAAATATGAGGACCACCTTCTGTAAATGGTTTCGGACTAAGAAAGGCATGCAGATTATGATTCTGGATGTTGCCAGGAGGCATATTGGTCCATTTTTTTTTATACCCCTCTCCTTGAAGCAGCTAGTAAATTGACTGAACAAATGCTAAGAATCATTTTATTAATTGTTTAAGTAACAATATTTAATTGTTTCTTATGATTAAACATATCTATAGGAAGTCAACTAAAAAAAAGTGAGTCGGACCCGTGCACTGAGGGTTCCGTACAAATTTACACATGAAAACAGTTCAATTCCCAAATTGAGTTATGAAGATTTTTCCGAATCACAAGAATAGTTTTTTTTTGTGACATAATAAGAAATTTACAGTTTTCAGAATTTTACCTACATTAGTGCTATGAGACCTGGCTTCATGCCAAAATTTCAGAATTCTAGCTCAATGGGAAGTGCCCTATAAATTTTGATTCCCTTAGGGGTGTCGAAATACACACTTTTTGCGACATAAACGGCCCTATCTTTTTTTTTCGTTAACTTAGAAGCTTGATTTTTTCACAGCTTCAAGGGACCGCAGATTTGAGGATATGATTTTAATTTCAACGCGATCCTATGAAAACTGTTCAATTCCCGAATTGATTTACGAAGATTTATTCGAATCGCAAAGAAAGTTTTTTTTTGTGACGTAACAACAAATTTACAGTTTTCAGATTTTTTTCTATACTTGTAAAATTTCAAATACCCTAAGTGCGCGACTCCGACTCACTTTTTTTTAGTTGACTTCCTATAGATATATTTAATCATAAGAAACAATTAGATATTGTTAATTAAACAATTAATAAAATGATTCTTAGCATTTGTTCAATCAATTTACTTGCTGCTTCAGGGAGAGGGGTATAAAAAAAAACAGACCAATATGCCTCCTGGCAACATCCAGAATCATAATCTGCATGCTTTTTTGAGTCCGAAACCACTCACAGAAGGCGGTCCTCATATTTTGCATAGGTACTCAACTCCCTTTGGCGCCTCCTCTATAGTATATTTTTTGTAACGTACATAAGTATGTTTTTGTGTTGTTATTTCTTATTAGTATTATTTCTGATGTTGTACACTGACAGGCCTAAATCTTTCTCCTTTCTTTCAGTCCATCCAAAGGTTGTCTGTAAGAGATTGCTCTGTGCGATAAGACCGCCCATTGTACCTACACTTATTTTTAATAATGTTTGTGCTGTAGGTATTTTTTGTTTATGTGGTGTACAATAAATAATATAATAAATATGTTAGTTCATATTTATAATACCAAAAGAATACCAAAGTGACAATTAAATGTCATGGAAGAAAATTAAAAAAAATATCACTAAATTACATATCATTATCAAATGACGTTTACAAAAGGACAATTAAATAGTAGGTGCCCACTTGCTACAGCATACATATAGATATTTGTTCAGGTGCTTAAACTACCAACGCACTATATATTCTTTGTGTACATTGATAGTGTACTGTGGGGTGGGGTATCAGACTTTTACTGACTAAACCCACTCTTAGTTCCTTTGTTGCGTTTGATTCCAGGGCCGTGTATTCCTTTCAGAAGCGAACCTATGGCCCCAGTAGGCTTGGACATCTTGAGGCGCGCGTGGAACACTACACGCCATCGACGACTTGGGTTCGGCCCGGACGGTTACCCATTGCTCGCCGTCCGCAAGCCCGCGCCTACGGTGGCCGGAAATCGGGATCAGGATTCCGGCGGGCGGCGGCTGGTGCGCTGTGAGCTGCCTCCTTTGCTAGCATTACTGCTATGAAAGCGAGGGAATAGAGATCACAGGCCCTAGTACCACGAGTTCTTAGCGCAATCCATTTCCCGACCTACACTGAACTGTAGAAGGGATAGAGCTATATAGGGTGTATAGCTCCATCTCTCTTTCTCGCTCGCACGACTGACAATTAAACACGTATCGTAAGTTCGCTGAAATTCGAAGGACTGAAACAATTTCCCTGCTGCGGTCTTCCTGTCCGATATAATTTGGGTGTCTTCAAGGCTAGAGTGAATAGGCTCTTAATGAACTAGTGCGCCTCATCATCAACGATTGCATCACTGCTTACCATTAGGTGGGATAGCAGTCAAACACTAGTTTATTTTAAAAAAAAATTGACCACCGTGGTCGAAATTCAGTCAGGAGGAGGGGGAGGATTATTCTATATAGTCATCTAGCCGATTTAGGTCACAGCGAGTACCTTCCTTAGTTCCTCATGGAGGTGACTATCTGAAATATGCTGCTGTATTATTTTAAATACCTTTCCATCTGCAGTGCATGCTGCGAACACGGTGCTGGAGTAGGGCGCCCACTTCACGTCGCCCACGGGGGAGCCCAGCTCAAACATGAACAGGGGTTCACTGAAAAGAGGAAGAAAACCATTAGAACTATAAGCATGTTCTGCATTCATCATCATCATATCAGCCGAAAGACGTCCGCTGTTGGACATAGGCCTCCCCCAAGCGTCGCCACAACGACCGGTCCTGTGCGTCACGCATCCATCGAATTCCCGTGATCCTGACCAGGTCATCGGTCCACCTTGTTAGAGGCCTTCCAAAGCTGTGTCTTCCGGTAAGTGTTTTTTTTTTATTGTTGATAGGTTCGCGCTTGACCGCTATCTCACCTGAAGGAAAGCGACGATGCGGTCGACGATGGAACGCGCTTACCTAGAAGAAACCTATTCACTCTCGCTTTAAAGATTCCCGGGTTGTAGCTATGAGGAAACACAGACTCCGGCAAGGAATTCCACTCCCTAGCTGTACGCACAATGAATGTGTTCCCAAAACGTTTTGTGCATGTAGGTGGGATATCCACCATATACCGGTGGCGCATCGCCGTACGTATTTAAAGCTTTATGCACAAAAAAACTGTACAAAGGCGGATTTAATGCCTTAGGCATTATCTGCCAGTCGACCTTAGGGTGGTGCAGAAACATAACATGGCAGGTGCAACTTAATAAATAGACAAAACAGAAGAGAAACAAATACAATAGTAAATAATACATACGTGTTCTGCATTACCAGCGATGAACTGGTAGTAGACACCTAACTATTGACAAATATTCTCAATAGAGTGTTCAGTAGTAGAAGCCTTTTTCACGAGACCAGCAAAACCAAAGGGAAGAGTTATTTTAGTAGAGTTATTATATTTATTAGTGTAATGTCTAAAATTGTATGTATTCACTATAGATATCCGCGGTATTCACGAATATTCCACGTTATTGTCTACTGAACCAATTTCTAGGCGATATAGGGTACTTTATATCAGAAAACAAACAATACTAATTATGTCGTCGGAAGTCATCTCCGAAAATAATAGATTGCTTCTAGGCAAGCGTGTTCCATCGTCAGCTACATCATCGCTTACCATCAGGTAAGATAGCGGTCGAACGCGAACCTATCCATTATACAAAAAAAAAAAAATAGTCTGTCACTCCCTCTCACTCCACCTTGAGCGGGGCGACCTATTTGATGATTAAAAGGGAAGCTCAAATACTCACTCCCTCCCATCCTCCCATATCTTAACCCTCCAGTCTCCGGAGCAGGAGGCGTAGATGCTGTTGTTGTACTTGTTGTAGTTGATCCTATAGACGGGCATGTGATGCCCCTGTATGGAGCGCACGTAGTTCCTGTTGTACTTGAGCGAGCACGTGTGGATCATGCCGTCTTCGGTGCCCACCATGAAAATCTCCGCCTTCTCCGGGTGGAAGCAGATGCAGCTGCCGCAACCTGAGTTAGGGTGAAACAGTATTATCTTAGTGATGGAAGATGGCATAATGAAGCAAAGCTTTATTCTGATGTAGAACAAGCAAGACTTAGGGCTATATTTCATAGGGACATTATGGAGGCGTGACTGGTCGCACCGACATGGTGTCCCGGTGAAATATAGCCCTAAGCTACCAAACTAGACACCATACAGGCACAGAGTCGCAACACGTCCGACGTCACATCTGTCACGTCCACCAAATTGGTTGCGCAACTAAACGGACACCAGGGTGCACCAAGTGAGTAACTTTCTATAGAGCTGATGTTGAGAGCTGCTGTTTTTGTTGGTAGCGGCGACTGGTCGCGCCGCCATGGTGCCTCGGTGAAATATAGCCCTTAGGACCTTACCACGAGCTTTTAACGCGATCCATTTTATGACCTAAACTGAACTGTTAAAGGGATGAAGCCATAAAGGGTGTATAACTCCATACCTCTTTTTCGCTCGCGCACCTGACATTTTAACACGTCATGGTAAGGCCACAAGACTAGTAAAATTGAACACGCTTTTTAGATTAACTTTCTAAATGAAGCAGCTGTTCTGCCTTCTCTTGGCCAAAGTTGTTACTTCATTCTTTTTTGTCGTCTTCGTCTTTTACGACCCCGCGCGTGTATGTTTGTTAAGACACATCAGAAAATGAGGTAGAGACAAGCAATTGTTTATTTTTGTTGGTTCGTTTTTTCTGATACTTACTGTTAACAGTGAGCATGGTGCCATCAGGTCCCGGAATGGGCGGCACGTTGGAAGTCAGGGTGATGATGGTGGTAGCTTGCAGCTCTCCAGGCATCACAGCCCACTGCACCACCCGACCATCACCGGAGATGGAGAAGAATGATGGCTCCCCGTCAATTAGGCGACGACCCCAGCGGATCTTTTGGAGAGAAAAATGACGACTAATGTAGTTCAAATCAGGGATTTTTCGGAAAAGAAATCTAATCTAACCAGCCTAAAAATGTTTTACTACAGAAGATCCTCTCCCTTTTCCACCCAATTAGGTACTTGACATATTTTATAAATTATTTGTACCTATCAAAAAGTACCGAAAAGGCTGCAGCACTGTAGATCACACACATACGCTGTGGAAGGTTGTAAAGAAGACCGAAAAGTATAATCTGCGTCTATGCTTAGCATAAAATTTCTGAACTACGAAAAAGCCTCTGATTCGGTCGAGACTTGGAAGTAAGACAAAAAAATGTTTATTTGGCACACAATGAACAAAACAAGTATTAAAAAATAATTAAAAGCTTAAATAATATTACTTGGGCTGTGCTGCAGTCTCTCCAACGGTGCTAGATTGACTATCGGCCCGTCGAAGTGCTGAAGTGGATGTACGAAAAAGCCACAATGTTTATTTATTTATAAAAATTTCATAAAGGTTACTTTATGCAACCTTTTGGTTCAAAAAAAGGACAAGGGTACTCTCGCAAAGATCTACCAGGAGCTCATAACAGTTGTCTACCAGGGTTGTGAATTGTTCAAAGGCCACACCTTCGCAGTAAAGGGCGACTGATGGAACACTGCGGGTTTTAGTCAGTAAAAGTCTGACATTCTCTCCCGCTCCACAGAGGAAGAAGTTATTTGATGATCTCCCACATAAAAATTAAGGGCGGCCCCTGCTTACTACTGCTGAGCATCAATAACTGATGTATGCTCACCTCCCACACAATGTTGCTGTGTTTGTCCCTCACCGAATTAGATTTGTACTGGTACTGAGACTCCAGAGACAACTGAGCGTTGTACACGCACACGTTGCCGTCGTACAGTCCTGGGAAATAGGGATACATATTATATTAGGTTCTCAAGTCTGCTATTACAATAGTGTCAGAATGGTCTATCATTGATTTCATAATTGTTGATTTTGAGTAAGTTTGTTTAATATAATGGCGTCATTATGACTTTCCAATGATCAACCACTGACACTCCATTGAAAGAAGTGGGATAGAATGGTAATCTCGTAAATACTTACAAATGAATATCTTACTTATGCGGTAATCTGCAAAAATTTGGACAGTTCCTTTGATCAGTGACCTACCATAAGAACGTCATTGTGCAGTCATTGCTTTTAATAAGCTCGATATTGTCATTTTACCGCAACTCTATTACGAGACCATTAACCGATCAATGATCGGTCATTATGAATTAGCAAATTAGGAACTTTTATTAAAATGACAATGGGATCGTGTTGGAATGACGAATTTATAAAAATAGCAGACTTGGGCCCCAGTTCATTGGTTTAAACAGTACCTACTTATTTATTACGCTTCGGCCTTGAACTCAATTACAAAATCTTTTGATATTACATAACCCTTCGGCTTTTCGAATACCGTAATTAGACATACAATGGGAAGACAATAAGAGAGCAAACGTCGGCGTTCGCGTGGGGTTTAATGAATTATAGGAGGAAGGGTCAAGTTTAATCAAAACAACAACAACATCAACAAACAACATCAACAAACAACAACAAAACAACAACAACAACAACATTTTCAATCAAATAAGACAGGTATTGTGACCTGTGACTAAATTACGGTTAGTTATGGGCACTTGCTCCTTTTTCAATAATTTTGACGACTACGATTGTTCGAATGATTTAAGCTAGAACTACGAGTACATTAGACCGACGCACACGTGTCACACGCCGCCCAGCTGGGTCGAAGCCTACTGGGGCCAGGGTTATCCGAAAAGGAAGCTCGGTCCTGGTACGAAAGGCACGAAGGAACGGGGTGGGCTTTCAGTCAGTAAGAGTTTGACACTATCTCCCGCTCTGCCCAAGAGCGGGGGTTGTCATTGGATGATTTTTCCCACCATAAAAAAAAACATGTAACAGGCCTGATTTTCATGTAGATCGACGTCGCGTGGCGTAGATCTAGTGTAGTTCTACAAGTCTAGTTTCCATCTCAAACCAAGAAAAAAGATTTTCTTGGTCTGAACTTTTTTTCTTGGTCTGAGGTTTCCATATAAAATGTATGGAGAAGAATGCATATCGGCGTACGTGGCACACATGTGAGCAAGTGTAGTACCTACCCTTATCGTAGCCCTGGAACGCAAAGGGCAACTATAAGAATAAAGGTTTTAGTCAGTTACAGTCTGAAACTCTTTCCCGCTACTGCTCTAAGTGAGCAAGAGAAGTCATTTATAATCTACCATTAAATAAAAAAAAATTAAACAGATCATTCTCCCCGTCAAACAGTTCAAATTTCAAAGATAAACAAAAACATAGACAACTAGTGAGTCATCGACAAAACATAATCGATTAAAATTACCTACGAGAAACGATAAACAAAATCGATTAAAATTACGAGATAAACAAATCACCGCAGCATGTTTTCTATAATCGCGTAAAACAGCAATGCGAAGTTATTTTAATCTGACAACTGTTTTTTATCACTTCAGCAAAGTAATACTGGGTTATTCTTGGAATCAGATACATTAAACAGATATCGTAAATTTTGTATGGGAACTTGCAAACATCCAATGTTAAGGGTGCTCTTCCACTATAGATGTGTTATGCTACTTTGCTATGGTAGAGTTTGATATATCCACCAATCATCTTCATTGGTTCACACAGCACTGATGGAAACGGGTTAAACTATGTTTTTTGTGTGTTCTGTCTGTTTGTCAATATATCGACTGAGGCGAAATTAGACTGAGCCGCTGGCGAGGGTGTTATGGAGCCGAGTACTGCAGTGACACTTTTCCACGTGCAACCAACGACATTTTCCAATACACTTACAAAGATATATAAATAAACGAGGTTTGAGGTGCGACTCGAGGGGGTCGCTTAGCTCCTGCCAAGCGAGCTCGCGTACTTTTCCGCACTAGTCCGAAAAATAGTTGATTGCGTGCCTGAAAGTGCGGGAATACAAGCGGGTTTTCGAGTAAGTGAATTGTAAAATATATTCCCAAGGAATTACACAGTCACATGTGTATTGTGTATGCCAACAGAGGAGGTCTTGCTCTTTTACATGGCTTAACATCAGTCGAAACGGTCACAACTAACCTAGTTTCGTAGCTTAGCTTTCACATCCTCGCAGCATAGCTGCATAGCATATCTGTGATGGAAAAGCACCTTAATACTGTTATTATTTTCTTAGGTCAAAGTTTCTGCTGCCTTTACTATTTTATTATAGTTTTACACGGACCAATAATTGTATAAATAGACCTGGCTAGTATAGAGCAAATGATGAGATGATATGAAATATCATTATTTATTGCATTTTTTCATATAACACGTATTAACATAAATTCACCCTATTTACCAATGTTATATATTTATTATTTTTCCAATGGTTGTTTTATCAATGTTTGCATTTAATTATTTATTATTTTTTTGTTTCGATACCAATTAATTTATTGAACCTCCGTGAATGTGACCGTGGCATCACCGCGGGCCCTAACAGAATACCAGCGCTGCGTTATTTATCTTTTTAAATATCGCAGCATATGCTGAGTTAGGCGCCCTTTTGGCCTTGCACAGATTTTAAAGTTTTTTTTATTTTTATTTTATTATCGAATTCTGCTGTATGTGTGAGGTACGAATAAAAGTTTTTCTTTCTTTCTTTCTTTCTAAATTTTATTCTTGCTTATTCAATTAGCGAAAATGACACCGTCTGTCATTATTTAGTCTACCATTGGACCACTTAATCTACGCCGTTGCACCACCGGTGCATGATCGAATTGGCTGCATACATACAGAACCTATTAGGAGTGAAATTTCCTGCCAGAGTCTGTGTTTCGTGATAGTTCAGCCTTCCCTAGGTCTTAGTCATCTACACTAATATTATAAAGAGGTAAAGGAGTTGTAGGAGGTAATCTCTGAAAGCACTGGTCCGATTGCTACCATTGCGAAACCGCGAGCATAAGCTAGTGAGTGAATAAGTTACTTCTAGGCGAGCGTGCTCCATCGTCGACCATATCATCGCTTATCAGGTGATATAGTGGGCAATTGGTCAATAATAGTATCTGGGAATTGGTGCGAAAATTTGAATCATATTTATTAGTATGCTTATCTACTTTTACAAAATATGAAAATACTTTCTAGACAGTGGTAAGGGTAACATATGATTTTATATGAGACGCAGCAGAATGCGTAAATCAGGTGCAATATTTCTTACTTTGACTAGGCGAAATTACGTATAAAATATGAATGTGTTTTACGTAACAGGAGCAGATACGACTTATGTGAAAAACAGTTTTTTCATCCGTTTTACCTACTTTCAATTTTAGTTAAAGCAAGCATAAAATTATAGGACAGTCGACCGAATATACACGTTTATAACACTAGTTCTTGCCAGCGGCACCGCCCGGATGAAAGTAGAAAATTGTCCCGAAGGAACATACCACCCGGAATAAGAAGAATCCTATGTACTATTCCAGAACATGGCCTACCCAAATGTGTGCCAAACTTCATCCAAATCTGTTTAGCCGTACAAACGTGAAGAACTATCAAACAAACATACTCACACTTACTAACATTCGCCTTCATAATATTAGTGTGACGTATGAATGAATGTGGATGATTAGGCGGAAATCAAGGAAAAATGGACGAATTTTGTTAAAGACGAATAAGGCTGGAAAGGGTTAATGTCTGACTATAGAGATTGATTGATGGAGATTAGGTACGGCCGTAATCTATCACGGGAGTCGGTAAGGGGTGGCGGATGTCACTTGTAGTCGAATTTTCTAGGATACGCCGGTTTCCTCACGATCATAGCACATCGAACAAATACTACAGCAATATATGTTAAGTAGGTACAAATGTAGGTAGATTAGTTACTCACCAACACAAATCAGGTAAGGTATTTCCCTGTACACGTCAAGGCAGATGACAGGCGACTCCGTCATCACAGCGTACTCAGGGTACGCCGGGTTCTTGATGCTGTACAGGCACAGGCAGCCCACCTTCTGCTGGCACGTGAAGTCCACTGTTAAAGAAAACAATTGCAGATTATAAAACTGATTCTGGTTTACATTGCCTTGCAAGAAGCTCTTCTTGTTAAAAACTGGCGATTTCAAAAAAGTTTCATTATCATCTCAGCCGAAGGACGTCCAGTGTTGAATATAGGCCTCCCCTAAGTGTCGCCTCAACAACTGGTCCAGTGCGTCTCGCACCCACCGCATTCCTGCGACTCTCACCAGGCCATCGGCTCACTTTGTAAGAGAAAAAGTTTATGGTACAATAATGGGCCCACCATAAGCACAAGCTTCACCTGCACAGGCCGTTTGTAAACGGAACAATCCTCCCAAACGAATTTTGGTCACGGTGGGCCAATCTCAACACAGATTGGCCAACTACGCAGCAGATATTAAGCTAGATTTTGTGCTAGAACTAAATTAGACCGACGCACACGTAGGCCACGAATGATTTGTAAGTAGAACGACGTCGCGTGGCGAAGATCTAATGTAGCTTATTCTTGTTTCCATTATAAAATGTACGGAGACCGACCCGCCCAGTAGCCTGATTCACGTAAAATCAAACAAGCTAAATATCGTTGAATTTTTATAGTCGTTCGATAAAAGTCCTATCCAAAAGCGGTATTCACGATCTATCGACATATCCAGTTACATTAATAAGTATTCTACGACGAATTTCAAACGACTTTAAAATCGGTGTCGTTCAAACTCGATTGATGGATGTGAATACGGAAATGGTCTAAACGACTAAATCGCTACGATATCGTTACGGTTTTCGTTACGTGAATTGGGCTACTGATCGGCGTACGTGGTACACGGGTGCGCAGTGTAGTTCTAGCATCATAGTGCTCAAGCGTGTGCGAAAACACAGATGCACTCGGAACACGCGATGCGTAAGAAGGCAGAGAGTGCGCCTGACCGAGCGACACGTGTGCGTGTTTGGTAGGTACGGAATACCGTGTGTGTGGTTGGTAAAACTCATACAATTTTACACGATGTTGCGTATACAACAAACCGGCCTACGCAGGCAAAACTGTGGTGATGCTTGTGCGTGTGTGGTAGGCCCAATAGAGCCGTTTAAAAAAATATCATGCCAACTCTACAGAAATTTAAAGAAAGCTCATTTAAACTTATGCGTACCTAAGTTTTTCAATAAGTTCTTAAACAGGTAGATTTTAGTACAGAGTCAAATTACCTATTATACTTTATGTTACACAGCAGCATTGCTTTCTTGTAAAACGAATATTTATTTAGAAAATAGGAATAAAGTGTCATGTGAACTTAATAATGCCATACCACTTTTCTCGTCGGAACCCCGTCAGTCAGCGGTCGTCCAATGAGTGCTATCCTCTAGTGGTAGAAACGGCTCAACCACTACACTCAATTAGATGATTACTCTTTCGACAAGCTGTTACATTCAATTGAGGAAAACGTGCCACATCTCTCCAAGTCTCCACCAGTTTTGTTAGGCTAAAGCCCGTATTATAAAATGCCCTTGATTTGATTATAGGGACTTTTGGGGAGTTCAAGGATAAGCTCCTATAGGGACTCAAGCCAGCAGTGGAACCACGGGTTCTTAACGCGATCCATTTGGCGACCTAAAGAGAACTGTCAAAGGGATGAAGCTATATAGTGTGTAGACCTCTATCCCTCTTTCTCGTTTGCACGACTGACATTTTAGAACGTTATGGTAAGGTCCCTAGCAGGCTTAGACAAATTACTTTTCAATTAGCGTTCTCGTTAAACGCTAAGTACAAAATGTATGGCAGTGACATTACCTATCACGTCACTGGTAAATTTTTCAACGGTTGCCCTGCTCGGTGTCAAAAATATTGAGAACAAGCTTTTGCCCGCGACTTCGCCCGCGTATATAAAATATAGCCTGTGTCACTCAGGAATCAGGAATAAAGCAGCTTTCTATCGGTGAAAAATAACAATTGGACCACTACTTCTAGAAATTACCACTTACAAACAAAAAAAAAAACAAACTTTTTTATCTGATATAAACTAGTGCTTGACTGCGATCCCACCTGGGCCCTAAGTCTGCTATTACAATAGTGTCAGAATGGTCTATCATTGATGTCATAATTGTCGATTTTGACAAGTTTGGTAATCTACTAATATAAAGGCGTCATCATGACTTTCCAATGGTCAACCACTGACACTCCATTGAAAGAAGTGGCATAAAATGGTAATCTCGTACATATTGACAAATGAATATTTGACGTTTGCGGTAATCTGTTAAAACTTTGACAGTTTATTTGATCAGTGTTTGACCATTAGAACGTTATTGTGCGGTTATTGGTTTTAATATGCTCGAAATTATCATTCTACCACGATTCTATTACAAGACCATTGACCGATCAATGATCGATCATTATGAATTAGCAGATTACAAACTTTTAGCAAAATGACAATGGGATCGTGTTGGAATGGCGGATTTATAAAAATAGCAGACTTGAGGCCCTGATGGTAAGCAGTGATGCAATCGTTGATGGTGACCTCTATAAACTATGTGTAGATAAATCAAGTGGCAGACCACTTTCCTCTGTAAGTGACCGTCCCCAGCTTCGTACGAGTGTTACAAACCTTTAAAATTCTCGGCTTTTCTCTACTACGAGTATATTAGGTACACAAGTATTACACACTTTAAGGTTTAAAGTCACCCAAAAGGCAATGGAAAGGGCTATGCTCGGAGTTTCCTTGCGTGATCGAATCAGTAATGAAGATATCCGCAGGAGAACCAAGGTTAAGTGGCAATGGGTAGGGCACATTGCTCGCAGAACAGATGGCCGTTGGGGTCGAAAGGTTCTGGAGTGGCGAACGCACCGCGTACCGGAAGACGCAGTGTTGGAAGGCCTCCTACAAGGTGGACCGATGGCCTGGTGAACATTGCGGGCATCCGATGGATGCGGGACGTACAGGATCGTTCGTTGTGGCGACACCTGGGGGAGGCCTATGTCCAACAGTGGACGTCTATCGGCGGAAATGATGATGATTATACATCTAACGCATTCTCATGAATTATCAGTGATAATCTCACGAAAACCCGTTCAGTAGTTTTTGAATTTATCGCGTTCATACAGACTGACACGGTGCCGGTGGTGGACTTGGATTATAATATGAGTTATAATTATTATGTATTTATTTATAGCATAATGGCATGTATGTAATTTAGTTTAAGATTTCGAGTATACTATTCTCTTCTTTTTATTTGCACACTATTGTCTATGGTCTATTGTGTATGGTGAAGGAGCATTATCTATCACTTTAGTTCTTCTTCTCCTTTCTAATTGTAAGTATATTTTATATTTATTAGTTTATTAATTGGCTTTTTATTTATGTATTATATTTTTTTTTTTTTATTTATTTTTTTTTACATTGTTTCTATAAGTTGTTGTACACTTTCAGCCCGAAATCTTGTTCCTTTCGTTTCAGTCCATCCAAAGGTTGTCTGGCAGAAATTGCCCTGTGCAATAAGACCGCCTATTGTACACTTATTTTTTGTTAAATATTATTCTTTAGTAAGTTGTGCAATAAAGATGTATAATAATAATAATAATCTGTGGCTCGGCTGTCAAGGTGTGACAGCAAAATTTTTCTCCCTGTAATATTTTTTCGAAATAAATACCTAATTTTACAACAAAATGCATATAACAACAGTACGAACAAGGAAAAAAAAATACACAAATAGTGTATTATAGCTGATTGCAGATTCAGTTTATCGAGGATATTACAACGACTTTAAAATGACAATTGACTCTGGGAGCATATAACAACATAAATGCTGACTAGAAGCCGAGCACAACAACTAAACACACAGCTAACAACTTCGGGTCCGTCGCTCAGCTCCGCCTCGCAGCCGCCGGGACCAGCGCCAGCCGTGAGTCCAGAGATTCCGGTAGCTGCAGTTGCGTCGAGCTCGAGCGACGAATACTTCTCGCCGCCGACGACACCACCACCTGCGCGTCGGCGGGGAAGAGGCCGACCTCCGGCCTGCTTGGGACCTCGAGGCCCTCCGGCCTCTGACAGGGTCCCCGCTGCCGGTGGAAGTGTGCAGCGCATGCGATGGACACAATCCATTAATGAAAATGTCATGCGCTCATACTTTGGGGCTACAGAGGGGGGAACTAACCTGACTGCGTACCGTGGTCGGATGCTCTCTCTGTTTCAGGTGCTTGAACCAGCTGTCAACGTTTCGGCCCAAAGATTATCGGATCAGGTGCGGGTCATCCAGCGTAACCGTATGTTGGATGACGCCGTACTTGATAGACTGCGCCTAGAATCACGGAATGGTCGTGTCTCACCTGTTTCACCACCGGCCGTGGTGCAACGTCAACCCAGTGTTTCACCGCGACCCGACCACGTTGGTGAGGATGATGATGACGGGGCTATATCCGTGAGTACCCAGTGCAATGTACGTTTGAGGAGCGCTTTGGAGGATGCATTCCGGGAGTACCGCTCAATACCACCAGAGCTTAGACCTCGTCTACCTCGTTTGCCTATGCATAGAAAAAATAGGGCGTTGGTGTGTGCTCTAGATTCGCAGCTATCAAATTGTTTTGATAGCAGCGAAGACCTTACCGATACCCACTCGATCTTATACTGTGCAGCTGCAGCGGCGTGTCGTGTAGCTCACGTCAAAATTCCAAATAGTGACAGAGCTACACGACCAGCTAAACCAGCTTGGCAGTGCAGGATCGAGCGTCGTATCGGTGAGGCTAGAGCACTCATCGGCAAACTTATCTGCTTCAGGGAGGGCAACACTCGCCCTAGAGTGATGCGCTTTGTGAGGCGGGCGTTCTCGGGGACAGATATTAGTCCACGAGATTATCTACCTCGTATCACAGAGCGTATCGACTTCCTGAGGCAGAAAGTCTATGCATGGGCAAACCGTATACGACGGTACAAGCGGCGAGTGGAGCGGTACACCCAGAATCGCGCGTTCCAAAGCAACGAAAGGTGGGTTTACAGGGCTTGGGAGCGACCGGACCAAAGTGTGATTGATACGCGCCTACCGGATGACGATGCCATGTATTCATTTTGGCGCAGCATCTGGTCGGTGCCTGTCAATCACACTGAGGGTGATTGGACTCGGAAGGTCGAGCGAGAGTGCGAACTTCTACCAGAAATGGGGGCAGTTACCATCAGCCCCCAAGATGTAGCTCGTGCAGTCCGTCCGTTACCAAATTGGAAATCTCCAGGGCCGGACGGGCTGCACAACTTTTGGCTTAAATGGTTTAAAAGTTCGCACGCTCGCTTGGCGTCCCAATTCCAATCTGCCTTAGAGTCAGGGTCGCTGCCCCAGTTCCTGACGACAGGAATAACCCACCTGCTCCATAAATCGGGTAGTACTGCGGAACCCAAAAATTATAGACCGATTACGTGTTTGCCGACGGTCTATAAAGTTCTTACATCCATCCTGAGAGCTAAAATTAATAGTCATATTGAGACAAATTCCATTATGTCTGCTTCTCAGAATGGATGTAGGAACGGGTCCCGTGGTACTAAGGAGCTGCTCCTCATTGATGTTGCCATTAGCCAACAGGTTCGTCGTTCTCGAAGAGATCTGTCGACATGTTGGATAGATTACAAGAAGGCCTATGATTCAGTGCCGCATACATGGCTCATGAGGGTGCTAGAGCTATATAAAATTGATGTAACTCTGCGCACCTTTCTGATGTCATGTATGGGGCAGTGGAGGACGGTCCTTCACTATCCAGGGTGTCGACGGGTTTCGGAGAACAGCGAACCGTTAAGGATCGAGCGTGGCATATTCCAGGGTGACAGTCTGAGTCCACTGTGGTTTTGCCTAGCCTTGAACCCTCTCAGCACACTGCTGGAGGGTTCGGGTGTAGGCTACCGGTTGAGAAGAGAGGGTCAGGTCATATCTCACCTTCTTTACATGGATGATCTGAAACTTTTTGCTTCCAACAACTTGCAACTGATGGAGCTACTGAAGGTAACTGAAACCTTCAGTAGTGCCATCAGGATGGAATTTGGTTTGGACAAATGTGCAGTCATGCATGTAAAACGAGGGGAGATTATGGAATCCGTGGGAACCCAACTCTCGGATTCCATACACCTTAGATCCCTCTGCTCAACCGAAACTTACAAGTATTTGGGTATGTCGGAAGCGTTGGGCATCAATGCTGCTGACGTGAAACAATCGTTGAGGGAGCGCTTCTTTGGCCGCCTGAATAAAGTACTGAAAAGTCTTTTATCAGGCGGGAACAAGGTGCGCGCCTTCAACGGTTGGGTCATGCCGGTTTTGATGTACTCTTTCGGCATACTCAAATGGACTCAGACGGAACTCGACGCCCTGGATAGGAGGGTCCGCACTCTGCTTACCGCAAATCGGATGCATCACCCACGATCATCGGTGATGAGGCTGTATATCCCGCGGAAGTGTGGGGGTCGTGGCTTCTTAAATGCCAAGACCCTGCACAACCGTGAGGTATGCAGTCTCAGGAAATACTTCCTGGAAACCGACGTGGGGATGCACCGAGATGTAGTGGCGGTGGACAAAGGCCTCACCCCGCTCTCCTTGGCCAACGAGAACTGGCGCAAACCTATAGTAATGGATATTAATGAACGCAAGGAAGTATGGAAGGGCAAGGAGCTTCACGGGCGCTTTTACCGGGCCTTACATGGGCCCGAAGTAGATCTTTTAGCGTCCGTATCCTGGCTACGCTTTGGTGATCTCTTTGGAGAAACCGAAGGTTTTGTCTTTGCAATTATGGACGAAGTTATGATGACGAACAACTACCGGAAATATATTGTGAAGGACGGTACGGTTGACATCTGTCGGGCATGCCACCGGCCCGGAGAATCAATCCGACACATTATTTCTGGGTGTTCTCATTTAGCTAACGGAGACTATTTGCACAGACACAACCTTGTAGCCAGGATTATCCATCAGCAACTTGCTCTTAAATACAATCTTGTTGAATCAGAAGTACCGTACTATAGGTATGTGCCCGACCCAGTTCTCGAGAATGGCAGCGTCACATTGTATTGGGACCGATCTATCATCACTGACAGGACTATTGTTGCCAATAAGCCTGACATAGTGCTGATAGATCGACTAGAGCGTCGCACAATGATTGTTGATATAGCGGTCCCTCATGACGAGAACCTCGTGAAAGCTGAGAAAGATAAACAAACTAAATATCTTGACTTGGCTCGCGAGGTTGTCGACATGTGGGAAGTGGATAGAGCAATCATTGTGCCGATAGTCGTGACGGCCAATGGCTTAATAGCCAAGAGCCTCGACCAACATCTGCGGAGGCTCTCGTTAGGCAGTTGGATCAAGGGCTTGATCCAGAAGGCAGTACTCCTAGACACGGCGCGTATTGTCCGGAGGTTCCTCTCTCAGGAGCCCTGACCGCCGGCAGCCTGGACCCTGTTCCCGATGCCGGTGGGCTACTATTTTTTATATTTTTAAATGTTTTTTTTTTATGTTAATTTTTGAAGAAATATTTAAAAATATGATAAATATGTAAATAATAATAAATGAATGGAATAATAATTGTCTACATTTCTTTAAATCTCTCTTTTCGCAGGTCTACTAGAAGAAATTTCTTAATATTTATCTAATACTTACATAAAAATCTTGAGTCATAGTGTTATCGAACTTCTTCGAAACGGCTTGACAATTATTTTTTTTGTGTATATTTGTTAGTGGTGAGAGTAGGTTGTAGGCTATTTTTTTTCTACTCTCCTACCCCAACCCCACATTTTTTTGTTTGATTTTATATATCAGAACAACGTTTGCCATATAAATTAATAAGCTGGTTATGTTATGTTATCTTTTTCTATTTCTATGTGTGTAAGTACAAAAAATAAAAAAGTATGGCAAAAAGCATAATTTTATTAATAAAGTTGGTTATGTACGAGTATACCTATAATTATGATAATCTGTTACGAGAACGCTATTTATTACGGGACAGTCTTTTGTTTTGTTTTAAAGTTGCTTAGAAAATATTGATTATATGATTCTATTTTTTATGGTGTAGTACCGTGTAGTGTACATTATAAAGCGCGTTGACAGAATCCATTAAATAGAACGAAATTATATAGTGTGTATATTTAAGAGGTGTGTAAAAACTTGCCCACTTCATTAACAACAAATTACAAACATACGAATAGCCAAAAATACAACATGTTTGCATTATAAGTGGTGTTGTAACGTGCGACGCCGAATCGTGTGAGATCGGCAATCTTCGGGCACCTTCGGCTCTCATTGTTGCCAAAACGACGTTCCCAATGGAGTCGAGTGCCGGTATTCAGCACCTATATTGACTAACCGTCGTCATCTCAATTGCTTCCTATTCAAATTGTGAGGCGAAACTGTTTTGGGACAATGTGAGAGACAAATGGGCTTGAGAAGGTTACAAATGATTTGTATATGGATGCACGAGTTAATCCGCCGGTGATCTGGAGGGCAAGATAACAATAATTCATTTTGATACAAGTGGAGAAAGTTTGTCATTGCAACCGAGGCGGAATTCGCCCGAACCGTAGGCGAGGGTGTTATGTAATCCATGTGCTGCAGTGACTTTCCACATGTATTAAACGACGTTTTTCAATACAATTAGAAAAAAATAAATAAACGGAGGTTGACGTGCGACTAGTGTGGGTCGCTTAGCGCCCAGCCTGATACGATAAATTTAATAAATTTTGGTGAGGGCGAGCTTCAGCACTTATCCGCACTAGTGCGGAAAACTGTAAATTGCGTGCGGAAAACTATAAACTGTAAAGTGATAGGGATAAGAGCGGGTTTTAGAGTAAGTTTATTGAAAACAAAATATAAATAGACCTCTGATAGAAAATGTATTCGATGAATGAGAACGAGAGTGCCTTAGAAAAATTTGATTTCGGTGACTTATCAATTCGTAAAGTTTAATCTTTTAATGTGGGGTCAAGTCAAAGTCAAAGTCAAAAGTTTTTTATTTCACATAGGCCTACATGGGCACTTATAAAACGAACGAGCAGGTCAACTCTGAAAACAAAAATGCGCCTGAAATACTGACAATAGGCAATTAATTATGTTGCCTTGAAGTTCATCATCATCCTTTCTGTCAAAAGCTGTCCACTGCTGCTCGAAAACGTCCCCTAAGCGCATAAATAAAAATGTTTTCGTTCTATTTTTCTTATATTTAGTGGAAAACTCAAGGGAACATGCTCCCGGTAGTATCCTATTAGCTATTCCAGGACATGGTCTACCTGTTTACCAAGTTTCATCGAAATCCGTTCAGCTGTTCGAGCGTGAAGAAGTAACGAACATACAATCACACTCACAAACGTTCACCTTTGTAAGACAAGTGTGATTTTTGTTTTACACGATCCATAGGCAACGGCAAACAAGTTTTGATAGTGAGGGTGCTCTTCATGGGGTCGAACTGGAACTTCCGCAGGGGCAGCAGCCTTCACGGAACTCGTCCGATGGGTCGTTCCAGTACGGATAGTCTTGAGACTTACATGATCCATAGGCGACAGCAAACAGGTTCTGATAGTGAGGATTCCATTGCACGTCGCAGACAGCGTGGTTCCTCATGGGGTCGAACTGGAACTCGTCCCATGGGTCGTCCCAGTACCGATAGTTTTGAGACTTACATGATCCATAGGCGACAGCAAACAGGTCCTGATAGTGAGGGTTCCACTGCACGTCGCAGACAGCGTGGCTCCTCATGGGGTCGAACTGGAACTTCCAGAGAGGCAGCAACGAGCCCATGCCTTCACGGAACTCGTCCGATGGATCGTCCCAGTATCGATAGTCTTGAGCTGGGAATGAAATGAATAAACATTCTGTAAAATGTACGACTCTCTATCTCTTACGGTTTATGAGACAAAACCGGCTGACAGATAGACAGACGGACGGATGAACGGACAGCGGAGGCTTAGTAAGGGTCCCGCTGTTCCCGCCTTCGGTTACGGAACTCTAAAAACTGTCATACCAATGTCATCATAAATGTTCTGGTTGACGAGTCTCTCGAGGATGGCCCACGCCTCCCGGATCCTCTGCGCCAGTTTCTCATCATGTATCTGCTGCTCCGTCTTTGCATGTTTCGCCTTCTTCTTTCGCAGCTGTGTCACAAACAAAAGAATATTGAAATACAATTTAATAATATTGAACACTAGCTGGTGCCCGTGACTTTGTCCGCGTCAGATTCGTAAAACAGCACAATATCATTAAATCACAATAACAAGACGTTTTTTTGACCATTCCAAAAAGTTCAACTTCAAATACGATAAGGTTATCATATTGCGCTTATTATCGATTCCCTATGGTTATCTTCCAGACTTCCAGCTCCATCATTAGTCGCTGGTTACCATATTTAGCACCAAAGTAGTCGTCAAGGTATGATACGTTTTGACGACCAAACTCGATGGTGTTGCGTCGTTTAATTACCGAGTTTCAATGGCCGTCTTTCAGTCCCATCATCAGATCAGCTCCATGTCGTAATAATTTTGCATTGTCATATGATTTATACATGCATGCAAAATTTCAGCTCAATCGGTAACCGAGAAGTGGATTAAATTTAATTAGCAAAGAAAACAAACATACAAAGATCGGAACTGGTGAAGCTAAATAAAAGCTTGTAAAAAGGTGGATTTTCTGAACAGAGTGTGAATAAGTAAATCTATAATAATGATATAAAAGGAGAAACTGACAGACATATCAACACACAGCCGAAACTACGGGGACTAGGAGCGTGAAATTTTGCACAAAGAATCCTTTTATGACGTAGCACTAAGAGAGAATTTTCCAAAATTCAGCCCAAAAGGGGATGAGACAGGAGTCCAAAGTTTGTAACGCGAAACCTAATTTAACGCGGGCGAAGCCGCAGGTGCGACAGAAGCTAGTCATCTACACTAATATTATAAAGAGGGAAAGGTTGCTTTTTTTTTGTTTGTAGGAAGTAATCTCTGAAAGCTGTACTGGTCCGATTGCTAAAATTTTTTCACCGATAGCATGATTCCTGAGTGACATGGGCTATATTTTATAACCGCGGGCGAAGCCGCGGTCAAAAGCTAGTCTCATATAAAACTCAAGTTTTACGTTTTCATAACAATTTAAGACGACATAACATAACATTCTAGATATAATTTTCAGCCACCATCATATAGTTATCGGCACTAATATTGAGCGCTCGGCGTCAGAGTGGCGACCGCTTTGCGCATTCCATACATTGGTCACCCAATCGTCGTCGTTGTTAGCTACATGCAGCAAGCGCAGGGAACGAATCACGAGTGACGTCTATGACACGATGGTGCGGGGAGCCAATCACTGACATTCCCCGCCCCCCGTCCCACGTCGCACCACTAAAGAGACCGAATATTTGACTTCTGTGCAACTTGAAGCCAGCGCTCAGTATTCGTGCCGGTAACTATACTATGTGTTTACTACGGTAGCGTATAGATACCGGCACGAATCTTGAGCGCTAGTAAAACTAGTCTATTAAAGCTATTCTACACTAATAATATAAAGAGGGGTGTGTATGTATGTTTGTAATGAATAAACTCAAAAACTACTGTGCCGATTCCAAAAATTATTTCACCATTGGATAGCTACATTCACCCTAATAACATAGGCTAATAGGCTATATTTATTGCCCGTGCGAAGCCGGGACGGGCCGCTAGTATTGAAATAAAGATTAAAAATTGAGAGATTACCCAACAAGATTAGGTATCTGACAGAAAGCGATGAGTTGCATTTTATTTTGCGTTAAACATTCGGGTTTTCCAAAAACAAAACTCGTCTACACTAGTAAATTTCTCTACATTATACAATTGATTAGTTTGCATCGTGCGCCTGCGCGGTCTGCACTCAACAATTTAAGATAAACAGAACGAGCAAATAAATTAACAAGCAGACGTTGAACTAATATTTATTTAAATGTATTATTGATAGTAATAGTTTGTAGTTGTAAGCGGATCGTGGAAAACTACTTGTTGTTCTTATTTTCTATTATAGTTTAAATGGAACAAACTAGATACGGAAAGGTGAATAACAAAATATTATGTTTTTAGATATCTACTAATCAGCCTTATAATCAGTGTCGGATTAAGCCAACACGCGGCCTGTAGCAAATTCAATCAAGGGGCCCCGTGTGTAGGCTTAAAGATACATAAAGGCTGTTTAGACAGGGTCAGTAAGCGGGTCAGTAACAGGCGTCAGTGTTGGCGCCGAGAACTGACTACACTGCTTACATGTAGTCAGTGGTCGTGGTGATTTCTTCACAGTGCACACACGTTATTGTGGTCAGTAGGAAAAATGAATACGCGAAAACAGCAGAATAAATAACGATTTAATTATTTGTTGAAATATCTTTCCATTCCACTGTTGAATGAGTTGAAGGAGATGATAGAAAAAGAGATATCTAAAAAGAAACGAATTTGGGCAAGAAGACAGAAGAGAAACTGGAGGCTCTGCTTTGTTATTAAAACAAATGAGATTTGAAGACCCTATGGAATTATTATTTCTTCTTCATTTAATTTACGCGAAGCGTATGTCACCCTACAACACAGCGTCAGTGACTAACCAAGCACTGACATGACCGTTTAGACAAAGTCAGTAGTGCTGACGCGGGTGGCGGGGGGAGTCGACTGACTTCAATATATTCAAGCCGGAATATTGAAGTCAGCACTGACGTGACAGCACTGTACTGACTCCAAATCTGTTTACACTAGGTAAATATCGGGTCAGCACTGACTTGTCTCGATTTCGGCGTCAATTACTTACCCTGTCCAAATCAGGCTTAACATTAAAAAAAAATACAAAATGATTTAGTAAAGAAGTTATTTCTCTCATTTACGGTAACACTCAACAAAATGGCTTCCTTTATACGATACTAATTAACAAACCTACGTGATGATGATTTTTTTGCATACCCCGTGTGAACAACGATTAAAGTTAAAATTACAATCTGAAGTTAATATACTATCAAATCCAAAGAAATCAGCTATGTTAAGATTTCATATAAATATAGCAAAGATCCTTTAACAATTTTTTTTACGTTCAAGTGCTGGGCCCCCTTATGTGCGGGGCCTGTAGCATTTGCTACTCCTGCTACATGGCTAATCCGCCACTGCTTATAATGATCCTACTGCTCGGACTCAGACCTCCTCTCCTCTCCTCTATTATGCCTAATGCGGGTTGGTGGATGTCACACGTTTTCGAATTTTGGTTCTAGGACATGCCGTTTCATCACGATGTTTTCCTTCACCGTTTTGATAACAGTGGTGATGAAATCAATTACACAAAGTATGATAAGCTGGGTTTGAACCTAAGGCCTGCAATTCGTAAGCCGGGGCCGTTACCACTCAGAAAACGGGGACAACTATTTTACACACCTTTCTTACACCTATTAAAATTGTCCTTTTTCATAATATCAAAACAGTAAATTATGTAAAATATCCTGATAGCTACAGCCTAAAAGGAAAGGTCTTGGGTCCTTAAAAGGCAATAGTGAATAGTTTACTTATAAGCAGCTTGCTCTACCGTCGACCACATCATCGCTTATCATCAGGCGTGATTGTGCTCAAACGCGAGCTTACCAATAATGAAGAAATGTGGAATTAAGAATATGCAGAAGTTGTTACCCTTTTAGGCTTTTCATCCTCCTTTTCCTTCATTTTCCTGGCGTAATCTTCCTGATAGTAGTCGAAGATGATGCACTGCAGCGCCGTGGCTCCATAGTTGGCTCTGGGAGGTGGGACGGTCTGTGTGTCCACCGACTACACACAAACACACAGATTACGTCTCGTGCAGATGTATTTGTGGACTAGCGTGCGCGGCGGCCGCCCGCCTACAAATATTTCGAAGTTCCCGGTTCGAAGTAGATTTGGGAAGATTTTGAAAATAGAAAAAAGAGTTGAGTGTTTGTGGTGTTCCATAGCTATCGTAATGAAGTAGTGAAATATATTTTTTAAAATTAAACGTGAGTATAAACTATTCTATGGTTCATATTTAAATTCAGAATATTCGAGATAATTATCCTTTTCAACAATAGACTTTATGTTTTAGGCAACAAAGTTCAAATTCTATTTCAGCTCATACTTTTTTTAGAGACTTCAATGGCCACTTAAAAATCGAATTAAAATTCAAAAATGTTAAAGTCAATAGGTACTTGAGTCTATGGTGATGGATTTAAATTATCTCGATTATGATTTCAATTAATAATGTCAGTGTATTTTTGTGAATGTTTTTTGTATGATAGATTTCTATCTACGTAGAAAAGTGTGTGTAAGTAATAAATACGCAATATGCATTTCGATCCGTTTAACTAGAGATAATGCTATCTTTTGTGTGTAATTTCGGAACTTATCTAATGAAAATGAAGTTAGAAGATAAGGTTTAATGAATAAATATTAAAAAAGCGGCGTAGTATTAGAAAAAGATAATTACTTTTCGCTGTGAGTGGCGTGGAAATGAAAAATATAGATAATGCGTTTTAGTAGATAAACAGTCTGTGGTTCCGTAGTTACTTATCCCCCCCTTTTAATAAATAACAATATCATATCGTACGTACATAATATGATAAAAAGAGGGTCATGTAACTAGAACACATGTCGTTGATAATATTTGGAGATGTTTGTGGTCATTGTTAGATAGTTCTAAGAATGTGTAGCTCGCCGTTCGATCGTCCGGTAAGGGACCGGGCCGAGTTCGAGTCGTCGACGATGCGTAGTGTTCTGTGGTTCGTAGTGAGCTGATGTCTGCAAAACCGTAGGGGCCCACCAGGGCCGATGCCTACTGGGGCCATGGGAGGACTTCTGAAAAGGTTACTCGTGGCCCTAAAAACACAAAGAGCAACTGAAGGAACATAGGTGTGGTGTAAGTCAGTAAAAATCGGCTATGGTAGACTTTCCGCTCTGTCCTAGAGCGGGGGATGCAATAAGATGACTTGCTACTTAAAAAAAAAGTAGTTGTTGTAAAAGGTATTTAATTTACTCTGTGGTCAAATGTAGTACAATGTATGTAAGTAGACTGGAAAGCCTAAAAGTCTGAAAAATAAAAAATTAGAAAAGTTTTTCATTATCATTAAAAAATATAATATAACTACTATAATCCTGCAACTATGACGATAAGCAAAGTCTATTTTCACTTTAAATAATATACAGAATGGTGCCAGAAAAACGCGCACAATCATAAGAATAGTGAAAAGCTCATAAAAAACTTTATGCGCATTTTCTTCGAAATGTTTCCTGCTAAACAGACTTGTTTATCGTTACCTACTTCGGCTGAGTTAAATAGCGAATGACCGCATAAAAAGAAAACTGGCTAAGTGCGAAACCCCTTTAACATTAATTTTATTATTTGTTGTTGTAGCTGCAAAAGAAATATATGTACATTCTGTGAAAATTTCAATTCTCTACCTTTAACAGTTTATGAGAGACAGCTCGCGGACAGACAGACGGACGGACAGCGAAGGCACAAAATAGATAGGTACAGAAGTCAATCTACATACAAAGCGCGCTCGAGCAACGCACACATAGAAACCGCTCACGGACACGATATCTTGGCTCAATCGTCCGGTCGCACTCGCAGTTCGGCGCAACGCGTTTACCCTAGCGCTATCGCCTAGCGTAGGTATAAAAAGTAAAGTACATACATGAGATTGACTTCTGTACCTATCTATTTTGTGGCCAAGGCTTAGTAATAGGGTCCCGTTAGTTCGCTTCGGGACCCGGAACCCTAAAAAGCTTATAAAAAAAGAACTAAGAATAGTTCCAGAAGAAAGAGCGAAGATTTTGAAAGGATTGTTTCACATTTGTTGACTACTTTTTTTTGTCCCACATTAGTAGGTACTCCTGTATCGTGGGTGTGCTCACAAACGTGTAAACTCATACACACAAGCCACCTAGACTTTGAATAACTACCTATCTGTAGGCCATACATATGTAGTAGTATGTATAGTATGTAGAGTTCGATTTCGAACTCGCGACACGCAATGTAGGAGATAATAATATTCTATTACTATCACACAACGCACGATGCTTGGGGGAGGCCTATGTCCAACAGTGGACGTGTATCGGCTGAAATGATGATGATGATCACACAACGCCGTCTAGCCCCAAGCTAAGCAGAGCTTGAGTTGTCTAGTAGGTACGACAACTGATAAACGTACTCATATATTTCTAAATATATACATATTTAAATTGAATTACAACCACCCGGACACAGTACAAATGATCGCACTCATCACACAAACATTAGTCCTGGGTGGGAATCGAACCGACGACCGGCAAAGCAGTGAGAGCCACTAACCACTAGACCAACAGGCCAGTCGCTCAACCAATGCGCCAACCGTGCGGCCATCTTTGTATTTATAAAGCTGAAAAATGCGTGGGAAAGAGAGAAGGAGGCGTTTGCCTTGCAGTAAGAGGATTGCTTTAAACCGGAAAAATTAAAGGCCTGTAAATAATAGGGTTGCAGGTTCCTGTCCATGGAGTCGGTAACTAGTAACTTGGACTAGTACCAGTAACTTGGACCCTTCACCTGTGGCCGGTGCACTCATATCAAAACCAATTAAAAAACAAAACAATTAATGATAAAGATGTGTTTGTGTCCGTAAAAGATTTTAAGAAAATGAAAAATTGTCTGAAAGAACTGGAAATAACTATAAACATTTTATATACTTATGAAGTGTATAATAGTACATTATGATATAAGTATGTAATGTTAGTGATTACCGTCGAGGGGCGAGGGTCTTAAGAGAGCCGAGAATGGTAATCACTAATTACTCACATGTATCATACGACGTTTTTCAATACACTTGTGAAGAAAATAACAGTAAAACTACAACTAAGTAAGTTTTTTTGTGACATGGCGGTAAAAATCTGTTTTCATATCCGCGCGCATAATTTTTTTATTTGCCCCTAGAGGAAGGCTAAGGTATTTTGATTATACTGCCTAGTCTTACGTTTATGTTTTTTGCGTGAAAAGTTTTTACTATAATGTCTTTCGTAGTGACAATGGAATACGCATGTAACATTTTCTAATGATTTTGTAGTATTTAATTTAATTTAATTAATACAGCCACTGAATTACACTCGAATAAATCAAGCTAAAAATCGCGCGCACCTTAAAATGGCGGCCATAGACCACAAAAAAAAAACAATTTTTATTTGAATGTACGATTCATTCACTAAATGTTTTTTTTTTTAAATTGAATAAATCGTTTCTACAAGTTAAAATGGTCAAAATTGCATGAAATAAGTAAGTAAGACACTATTTTATACCATTGAACGCAATACCTTTTATGTGAATTTTTTCGTACTCAAAATTTGTTTTGCGAACAAAGAGGTTGAACAAAAAGGTTTTAACTACATTATAGCACGAGTGCGTAAATGGTAATCAAAACGTCACAGTTTGGTAACAAGTGCCTTTATATATCTATGTAAGTGCAGTGCAATAAGAGTCACTTTCTGAGCAAGTGTATTGAAAAAAATATAATCAACGTAGTCCTATCTCATGAGACAATGTAGAGGTCAGTAATTTTTCGAAATACTTTTTTTTATTACATCAGCACATACTGTACATAGGTTTCCCACCCCTTCTTCCATTTTTCATATGTTTACTCTTGTGGCAAAATATCTCATAGAGCAGTTTAGTTCATCTTTTTATCTTCAACCAGGTCTTCCACGGAGTCGCTTTCTATTATTCGGCCACCACTCTCATGACAGATTTGCTAGACGACCACTTTTCATTCTCTAAATAGGTAGCCAGCCCAGTTCTACATTAATTGAGATGCCTTTTTTAAACACATTTTGCTTCGAATAAATAAATATCAAAGATTTTAGTAATTTATGTAAGAGAAGAAATAAATTAAGGAATAAAAATAAAAGAACAACTTACTCGTCTAGGATAGTTGTAGGTGAGCGCCGCTCGCTCGCAGAAGTTGAACTGGTTGGCCAGTTTCTTGACGCGAGGTTTGATGTGGAACGTCTCCTCTTGAAACATGTCGTCACCAGCCTCCTCCTCTATATTTACAAGAATATCTTCATATTTACAAGAAATATTTTAAAGAAAGAAATTATGATCATGATTTTCATTCAATTAAATGTCATGATCATCGATATATATCTACTACGTACTAGATTACGCGTTCCGAACACTCACTTCAATCAACTCAGTTGCAGTTAAATACATACAACTTGATATTGATGTCATCAGTGCAATTTTGACGTTCATGCAGTGTGAGAGGGGCGCATAAAAATTCAAATTAAAGTGAATTTGGGATGAAATAATAATTCAATAGTCATGAAAGTAAAATAATTGATTATTCAAGCAATTTAATAGCTTCAAATATCGTAATAGTATATTAGAAATTATATTATTTTATTTAAAAGCTTTTCAATTTTACAATCATAGACTAAAACATGCAGATGTTCCCCCTCCCACAAAAACCGGGTTTTTATCTACAACTGATTTAGTGAACACGAACTTTGCTTGATGTTTTATTCCCTGTTTGTTTTTTTTTTAATATTTTTTGTTTTTTTTTTGTATAAATAATAGGTACCAATAAGTTTTGTGGTTAAGCATTCTGTCATTCGTTAGCACTGAGGTATTACGTACCTACCTAGATATTACGTATACCTAGATTAGTATTCAAATATAAATTAGGTTGAGTTGAATTTGTAGTCATATCTATAATATAAAAATGAATCGCAAAATGTGTTGGTAAGCACATAACTCAACAACGCCTGGACCGATTTCGCTAATTTTTTTTTTTTGTTGTGTTCGTTATTATGAGGAGAAGGTTCTTATGGAAAAAAAAATGAAAATTAGGGTAGTGTAGGGTAGAGTAGGGTAGTGTAGGGTAGTGTAGGGTAGAGGAGGGTAGAGTAGGGTAGAGTAGAGTAGGGTAGGGTAGAGTAGGGTAGAGTAGGGTAGAGTAGGGTAGAGTAGGGTAGAGTAGGGTAGAGTAAGGTAGAGGAGGGTAGAGTAGGGTAGAGTAGAGTAGGGTAGGGTAGAGTAGGGTAGAGTAGGGTAGAGTAGGGTAGAGTAGGGTAGAGTAGGGTAGAGTTGGGTATAGTAGGGTAGAGTAGGGTATAGTAGGCTGAAGTAGGGAAGAGCGGGAGCGAAGCCGCGCGGGTACAGCTAGTATCTAATATAAGTGATACATCACTAAGTGATCATTACTGTTATTGAGATTTCGTCCTTCATATAGTATTATTATATTTCAAGTTGGTTCACTCTGGTTTGCCGAAAAGAGAAAAATTTATAAAATATCTTCAAGAGGATAGAAGTGAAAACACGTGGCTTCCTACAAAATATCCGTTTATTTGCTCTGCACACTTTCAAACTGATGATACTTATGGGACTAAAGCTGGAAAACGTTTTCTAATGAGTAGGCTATTCCTTGCAGTAATGCTATTCCTTCAGAATGTGCCTTCAAACATTTATAGTAAGTTAAAAATTCTGACTCTCGCTCCGAAAAATTAAGTTGAAAATAGATTTTAAAAAGTTTTAGTTTTTTATGTAATTTATTTCATCACCACTGCTCTCAAAACGGTGAAGGAAACTAATAATAAAGGGAAAAATATAAGGAGTTAATAATAAAAGGGAAAAAAAAAATATTTCGAAGAATATTATGGACCTATTCACCAACCCGCACTGGGCCAGCGTGGTGGTTTACGGCCCATTTCCTCTCCTAGAGAGAAGGCTTGACTCCCAGCAGTGGGAACATTAAAATGCTGATTAAGTATGCTATAATTATAGTTGTTGTTTATTTGTTACTAAATATTAGCAGCGCAGTCCTAACCATAATTCACTAAAGATAGCTGTTCTTCAGAATGATGATTACAATAAATGGTTTCATTATTTTACACGATTTTGAATTCACTTATTTATTAAAAGTAGTAGAACGTAGTTTTCTGAATTTACACTAACGAGGACTATTGGTAAAATGTTGAAATAGAGAGTTATTGTAATGAAGTACCTATTGTATAAAAATCTATATGGATAACATGTCATTACACTATGTTAAACTAAACGCGTAAGTACCTACTATGAAATTCTTGGCGCTTAAAACGTTTTGGTCGCGGAAAAAGGATCCTCTAAAAGCTATCAGCGCTTTATATTTTAATAGTTTTGTTAGATGACATAATGATAATGTAGCGCTGCAGCGGACTTTTATTTAACTTTTCAATATTTTGACAAGTAGTTTCCATGAAAGGGTTTGTCTATCATTAGAATATAAGTCAATGATCATGATTTTCTTTCAATTAAATGCCATGATTTTCCTTTTCATCCTTGTGAAGGGTCGTTTCGAGAGCGCCTATTAATATATACATGTTCATTTATTAGAAGATTTTTTTTATTGAGCATACACCCTATAACAAAGAAATTATCAAAATATAATTATGTAATTTGAACTAGTTCATTTTCTTTTATGTATTTTCTTTTACTTGGTTGTTATAATAATGTTGTCAAAATGATTGCGTCGATAGGTAAATTGTAGATACGATTTCAATAGGTATAATGTTGAAATTGTTACGACTGCGCCTACACCCACCCTATAGGTATTACAGGACCCCAAGCATAACGAACGACTCGTAAAAATATTACTGTCAAAAAAATATGTCTTATATAATACATAGATGTTTACTGTTTTGAATAAGACCCTGAAGTTAAAGAGAGTACAATAGCTTCATTGGCATTGCGCAGCCTGGGTCATATCACTACATCATTCACTCCTGCGCATTTTGATTTGGATTGGAACTAAGCTGTTTGTCGTTTAAGATCTTCACAACGATCGTTGTTCATACTAATCTCATGATAGGTTTGTGAAAATATCGAGGAATACCCAAGGTTGGTAGGCATTGTTACGGCATTACCACAGCGATCGTTTTTTCAGGATATGACTGTCATCATCACATCATCATTTCAGCCGACGGACGTCTACTGTTGGACATAGGCCTCTTCACAGGAATGCGGTGGATGCGAGACGCACAGGACCGTTCGTTGTGGCGACACTTGAGGGGCCTAAGTCTGCTATTTTTATAAATTCGTCATTCCAACACACAAAAGTTCGTAACCTGCTAATTCATAATGATCGATCATCATGAATTAGCAGGTTACATCGCGCGCGGGTTCTATTACAAGACCAGTGACCAATCAATGGATTGGTCACTGGTCTTGTAATAGAATTGTGGTAGAATGATAATTTCGAGCATATTAAAACCAATAAATGCACAATAACGTTCTAATGGTAAAACACTGATCAAATAAACTGTCAAAGTTTTAGCAGATTACCTTAAACGTCAAATATTCATTTGTCAATATGTACGAGATTACCATTCTATGTCACTTCTTTCAATGGAGTGTCAGTGGTTGACCATTGGAGAGTCATAATGACGCCATTATATTAGTAGATTACCAAACTAGTCAAAATCGACAATAAAATTATGACATCAATGATAGACCATTCTGACACTATTGTAATAGCAGACTTGAGGCCCAGCACAATAACGTTCTAATGGTAGAACACTAATCAAATAAACTGTCAAAGTTTTTGCAGATTACCGCATACGTCAAATATTAATTTGTCAATATGTACGAGATTACTATTTAAGCCACTTCTTTCAATGGAGTGTCAGTGGTTGACCATTGGAAACTCATAATGACGCCATTATATTAATAGATTACCAAACTTGTCAAAATCGACAATTATGACAACAATGATAGACCATTCTGACACTATTGTAATAGCAGACTTGAGGCCCTGTAGCCTGATTCACGTAAAATCAAACAAGCCAAATATCGTTGAAGTTTTATAGTCGTTCGATCGAAGTCCTATCCAAAAGCGGTATTCACGATCTATCAACTTATTTCCAGTTACATTAATAAGTATTCTACCAGGATAATGTAATACAGACTTTTTTTTAAATCGACGAATTTCAAACGACTTTAAAATCGGTTTCGTTCAAATTTTTTTGATGGATGTGAATACGGAAATGGTCTAAACGACTAAATCGCTACGATATCGTTACGGTTTTCATTACGTGAATCGGGTTACTGGTCATCGGTCCACCTTGCGGCCGCGTGGTCGACATTCAAGAACCTTTCGGCCCCATCGACCATTCGTTCTACGAGCAATACGTCCTGCATACTTAAGTTTGGCAATTCTTCGGGTAATGTCGGCGACCTTAATTCTCCTGCGTATACCTTCAATCACGCAAGGAAACTCCGAGCATAGCTCTTTCCATTGCCCTTTGGATGACTGTAAGCCTTCTGATATATGATGATGAAGATGAGATATGACTGTGGAGGATCCTAACGCTTATGTTACCGTATATTAATGATAACAGCAAAATATTACAAGAAATATCAATATTTACGATTCGTAAATAGAACGTGAAGACACGCAATGTTATACGCTAAACTTTTCAAATTAATTTCGTTCTCAATCCTGGAATGTTTTTGCTTTAATTTACATAATATTTCCATTACGCAGTTGTTGACTAACTTTTCTTGCTGATTTGCTAAATATAGAACTGTCAAATAAGTATATGGAGGCGCAAAACTATTTCAAACTAGCTTGTACAATTACCGGAACGGATTTTGAGCGCTCGGCGTCAGAGTGGGGATCGCTTTGCGCATTCCATACATTGGCGAGCCAATCGTCTTCGTTGTTGGATACATGCAGCGACGCAGGGAACGAATCAGGAGTAACGTCTATGACACGATGGCGCAGCGAGCCAATCACTGACACTCCCCGCCCCCGCGTCTCACTTCGTACCACTAAAGAGACCGAATATTTGACTACTGCGCAACTTGAAGCCAGCGCTCAAGATCCGTGCCGGTAATTGTAATTTTTGACTCATTCATCTTTACATAACGTTCTGGGGACTTATCATGACGTGATAAAATAACAGTTTAGCGAGCGATGAAAAGGACTGGAGCTATACACTCTACAGCATTATTTTTAGTTTATACGGAAATTGAATCTACCTAGTTTGTTAAAATTAGAAACTGAATTCCAATAGTTTTAGAACCTTGTTAAGTTCATATTTACCCAAAAATATTTAAAATGGTCACAAGTGGGAGACCACCGACAGTAAGTACAACACAAGTCACAGCAGGTCATAGCGGGTATTAGGCGCCAGCATACAGCTGGGTGCAAGTTCAAAACAAGCCCTTAGTCGCTTGGATGGCCCGGTAACTATGTATTTTTGCTGACATAACAAGCTTATAACTTTGTGATTTTTCATGATACAGCTATGAAATTTTGTACATAGATTCTTTATATAAAAATACTAGACACTTGTTTCGGATTTTATAATGATATTAAAACTAATGTTGTAGATCTGTCAAATAAGTTGAAACAGGCACAAAACTATTTCAAATTAGCTTATAATTTTTAATTACTTATTTGTTCACCGAGGTTCAATTCTAATCATAATATCACTGATATAAATAATGACTTAATTAATGACTTAATTGACAATTATTTAATTTAATTTAATTTTAATTTTAAGTATTGACTAATGTTTAGCATAATTTAATAAATTGTAATAATGATGATGATGAATAATAATATTAATTAGAATCAATATAATATAATGTAATTTAATAATTTAATTTAATAATTTTATATGTAAAATTTGCAGTGCCCTTCCAGGGTGCATGTTAATACTGTCTCATGAAATTTTAATGCATGCTTAATATCCAGTGTTTTACATGTCAGCAAATAAATAAATAAATAAATAGATATTTCAGTTAGATTTGGTGGAAATTCCTCGTATCAACTTGAAAATGTTCAAATTAAAGTCGCATAAACCTACGAGTAATCTGATCTTGTCGCCTATTGAAAGGTTTTTATATTTTTTTAGTGAATAATATTATTGGCTTTGATATACATTTGTATTTATTCGATACCCTTAATATTATTTTATCGACATTCCTACTTTTGCAAAATTCGCTTCCTGAGTTGCGTCAAATATCTTCTTGAATTTGTGAATAACAATCTCTGTCTTATATAAGACAGAGTTAAAATTCTATTGCAACCCATATTTTTTTGGGACCATTTCAATATAAATGGTAGTTAATAAAAATTAACTTTAAATACAAAGAACTAAAGTCGATACTTCAGTTGGTGGTAATGGATATTATGGACTACTGGACTTACTTTCTTCTGTTTCTTGTGTCTCCTCGCCTTCTTCCCCTTCTGCCTTCTGTGCTGCATCTTCTCCTTGTTCTTCTGTAGGTGCCTGCTCTTCTGGTGCTTTCTCAGTTTCTGGTTCTGCTCGCTTCTCTTCTTCTGCTACCTGGTCCTCTGATATAAGAAGTATTAAATAGAGTTTAGTTTCCTTGTACTGTCAAGGTGTTATGCTGGAATGGGAATTACTCGTATTAACAATTAATTGCTAAGAACACTGAAATTCATATCAAGTTGCATACTTTTGAAATTATTACATACTAGCTTTTGCCCGCGACTTCGTCCGCGTACATAAAATATACGCCTATTAGGAATAAAGCAGCTATCTATCGGTGAAAAAATTTTAACAATCGGACCAGTACTTCCAGAGATTACCTCCTATAAACAAAAAAACATAAAAACAAACTTTACTTCTTTATTATATTAGTGTAGATTAGTAACTAGCTGTTCTCAGCGGTTTCATCCACGTCTTTCATCACTTCTACAGACGTATTAGTCGTAGCCAGTTGTAGCGTATGATGCTTAGAGCATTAAACCAGTATGATGTCATATAGCCAACGTTTTCAATAAATATGCCATCCGACTCTAAAGGTAGCCATACACGCTAGGGTATACCTGACAGGTTTGCCTGCACAGTTATACCTGTCAGGTAAGCCTGTGTGGAAACCTGCATAGTTGTGCAACATACACGCTCCGGTTTACCTGTAAAATTCAACTGTACAGTCAGTCCTGTCCCTAGCGTGTATGGCTGCCTTAAATTAAGAAAAAAGATTTGTTTCAAATCAAACCAGTAGATACCGAGATCAGTGCTTTCAAACAAACAAGCTCTTTAGGTTTATAATACTAGTATAGATATTTGTGGAAACCATTGAAAAAAAATGCAAATGAGAGAGATAGGATTTTTAAACATGGAAAAGAATAAAGAATCATTTATAGTTCGAATTCCAAGAAAACGCTAACACTACAAACATCTTACGACAATATTTACGAAATATAATAATCATCCAAACATGAGTCCACGGCGTGTAAATACCTACAGTAAAATGGCAACACTATTCAGTAATATTGATGTAACGGTTACTCTAAATCGATTTTGAAATCAGAATCGCTATAAATATTCCGAATACAATAGATTATCGTGTCGAATGTCAACAAAGGGTTACAAGGGTAAGCCGAAAACGGTTACAATGGTTTATCATAAAGAGATCGTTACATTTGTGTTGTGAACAGAAGAAACACGAGTAGTCAAAGCTTGTTATTTGTTAGAGTTGAGAAGGATCCGTTTCGTTTATGTATATATGTAGCTCAAAGAACAGTTCAGTTTGTTTTTTAGAAAGATAATGGCACTGTTATAACCTTTTAGAGCCAGAACGATAACTATATCTAATATCAAGAAAATATAATATCTATCATTTCTCCTCTCGGTAAAATTGTGCTGGAAAAAATGAATGGAAGTAAGCAGATCCTTTCGTACTTTCCTTTTGTGTACATTGATAAGATAGATGAGATAGGGATTCGCTCCATGTTGGACACTAGTATTCAGTTGTGGTTTTATATACCCGTCTGATACCCAATATTAGTTAGAAACTGTCTTTCTAGAACATAACTCACATACAGGAATTCCCCGACTGTCCGATATATCTGCACTTTACAGAAACTGATGAACACCACTGGTGCTGCAATGAATGTGGGCCAAAAGAATTTAAAAAGTTAACCAGAGACTTGAATGAAGAAGAAAGAGGTTTAACCGATAAAACTAGAAGCTGAATTGGAGTTGGCTTAGTTGGAACTGGAACATCGTTGGAAAGAGACTAGGCAAATGATAAATAAAATAGTGTTCATTAACTAAAAATCAACGCCTAAGACAAATCCATTTCTGCCAAACCTGATATTCACGATATTTCTTTAAACAGAAGTGTAAGTGCCAATAACCGCGAAGACCCATTAACTAAAATGAAGACTGTGTGTTCTAAACAATTTCATCCAAATGATCAAATAAACGATGAAAAACAAACCGGAAATTCCATTCCACTCAATTGTACAAGAATCAGTAAACAGAATAAATTACTACAGTCTATTCTTATAACAGTTGTAGAATTTGTCAAGGTGATAAAACCCACGGGAATGAGCCAGAAGCAACTCGTAGGTATGTTTGTAAATTTTGATACAGACTGTGTGTTTTTTAATGTATTTAAAACCATGTGCTCGCTACAATATTTATTTACTCATATCAGACAGATTCATTAGAGGAATATTTCGTTAAGTTAAATATTTACAAAAAAATCTCATACGTATGCAAGTCACGTGTACCTATGTTAAAGAAAAGTAGATTTTAAGAGGATTATTAAACTTATATGTCTAACATGTTAAATATGAAGGCATAGTGCTTTCAAATTTAACAACAATGATAAAATATATGTTAAGTACATCATGGAGGGCCAAAGTTCACGTAAAATAGCAGATTTTCATAGGTCTCTACTAGATTAGTCTTACAAAAAATTAAGTTTTAATTTCTATAGAAACCTAGATAATATCCACAAGATAGCTGTGTATCCAAAATATCTAGAGAAAAATGTGTATCATGTAAGATCGGTTGTAGAAAATTGGACTTCAAAAAGGAAGCTCTTAATATATGCTCGTGTATTGCAAGCACTGCAGCAAATAATCACAAGTCTGTTTTACCTTCAGCTTTAGCCTCATCAGTTGCAGGTTGGTCAGGTTCCGGTTCTTCTTCTTCCTCTTCCTCAGTTTTCGTCTTCTTGACCTTCACACGCTTTGGTCCAGCGTCATCGAAACCAACCATGCCTGTAAGAAGACGATATTAGGTGTACTGGAGTCAAATTTAAATCAAACTTGTACATAATGTACATAAACTAGTAACTAACCAGGACAACGGTGTTTTATTGGAAATGGGGCCTATTCCAGCCGTGTATTCATTTCAACCTGCCATAGTGTAGCTAACTGACATTTCCGGGCATGTGCGAGTCGGACTCGCGCACTGAGGGTTCCGTGCAAACTACAATTCCCGAATGGAGTCTCGAAGATTTTTCCGATTTGCATAATTTTTTTTTGTGACGTAGTTAACAACAAATTAACTGTTTTCAAATTTTTCCCTATACCTATAGCTATAAGACTTACTTTGTGCCAAATTTCAGGATTCTGGGTCAACTGAAAGTACCCTATGAATTTCGGAATATCAAAATATACGTTTTTTGCAACATTAACTATATCTTTATTATTATCTTTAGTATCTTTTTTATTCGTTAACTTTGAAGTTTGATTTTTTCACAGCTTGAAGGGGCCGCAGACCTGAGTATATGGTTTTAATTTCAACTTGATACCTCCACGCGTTTTTGAGATAAAGGGTCTTGGCAGACAAACTGACAGACAGACGGACGGACAACATAGTGATCCTATAAGGGTTCCGTTTTTTTCTTTTGAGGTACGGAACCCTTAAAATATGTAACTGGTCTATGACTTACATTCACCAAATTCAAAAAATCAAAAGTTTTTGATCTCCGCAAATGGTTCAAGTTGAAAAGATAGGATCATCCAACCAGGTGGGTGTGTCTACTTTGGGCATATGCCCAGTAGTTGTTTTCGGACTGTTGTACTATAATAATAATAATAATGAACCGCCGAAACCCAGCCTCAACGCGAGTGCTGTGACACCGGCCGCGACAGTTGCGTCGAGCTCCAGCGACGAGTTCTACTCTCCGCCCACGTCACCACCACCTGCGCGTCGACGGAGAGGACGCCGGCCGCCGAGTAGTTTAGGACCTCGAGGCCCACCGGCCTCTGATAGGGTCCCAGCTCCCGGCGGAAGTGTGCAGCGCATGCGATGGACGCAATCCATCAACGAAAACGTCATGCGCTCATACTATGGGGCTACAGAGGGAGGAAACAACTTGACCGCGTACCGTGTCCGGATGCTCTCTTTGTTTCAGGTGCTTGAGCCAGCCGTCAACGTTTCGGCCCAACGACTGTCGGATCAGGTGCGGGTCATCCTGCGTAATCATATGTTGGATGATTCTGTACTTGATCGCCTCCGCACGGAAATGAGTGACCGTGTCATTACCCCTCCGTCGCAGCCTGTGGTACCAGTTGTGGTACCACCGTCCAGCCACATATCTTTTCACACTGACGAGGTGAGTACTGACATGGTCACTAACGTAAGTACCCAGTGCAATAATGAACTGAGGAGTGCTTTGGAGTGTGCGATTCGGGAATATCGCAACATACCACCTGAACTTAGACCTCGCATACCTCGTTTGCCCATGTGTAACAAGAATAGGGCGTTGGTGGCTGCTCTGGATTCGCAGTTGTCAAACTATTTTGATGACTGCGAAGATCTCACCGATACACACTCGATCATGTACTGCGCGGCCGTAGCGGCATGTCGTGTAGCTCACGTCAAATTCCCAGACAGTGATGAAGCTACACGACCGAAATCAGCTGTGCCGGCCTGGCAGTGCAGGATCGAGCGTCGTATTGGTGGGGCCAGAGCACTCATCGGCAAACTAATCTGCTTCAGGGAGGGCAACACTCGCCCAAGAGTAATACGCTTTGTGATACCGTATCCGCAGGTATAAGCGGCGGGTTGAACGATACACCCAGAATCGCACATTCCGGAGTAATGAAAGGTGGGTTTATAGGGCTTGGGAGCGACCGGACCAAGGTGTGACTGACGCGCGCCTCCCGGAAGATGACGCCATGTGTTCATTCTGGCGCAGCATCTGGTCGGTGCCTGTCAGTCACACCGAGGGTGACTGGACTCGGGAGGTCGAGCGAGCGTGCGATCCAATACCACAAATGGGGGCAATCGACATCAGCCCCCAAGATGTAGCTCGTGCAGTCCGTCCGTTGCCTAACTGGAAATCTCCAGGGCCGGACGGGCTGCACAATTTCTGGATTAAGTGGTTTACAAGGTCGCATGCTCGCTTGGCATACCAGTTTCAGTCTGCCTTAGAGTCAGGGTCGCTGCCCCAGTTCCTGACGACAGGAATAACCCACCTGCTCCATAAATCGGGTAGTACTGCGGAACCCAAAAATTATAGACCGATCACGTGTTTGCCGACGGTCTATAAAGTTCTTACATCCATACTGAGAAGTAAAATTAATAGTCATATTGATGAAAATTCGATCATGTCACCTTCTCAGAATGGATGTAGGAACGGGTCCCGTGGTACGAAGGAGCTGCTCCTCATTGATATGACCATTAGCCAACAGGTTCGACGTTCCCGAAAGGATCTGTCGACATGTTGGATAGATTATAAGAAGGCATATGACTCCGTTCCTCATACATGGCTCATGAGGGTGCTGGAATTGTATAAAATAGATACAACACTACGCACCTTCTGATGTCGTGTATGAGGCAATGGAGTACGGTCCTCCGCTATCCAGGATGTCGAAATATCCAGAGGAATAGCGAACCTATAAGGATCGAGCGAGGTATATTCCAGGGTGATAGTTTGAGTCCGCTTTGGTTTTGTCTAGCCTTGAATCCTCTCAGCACATTGCTGGAGAATTCAGGTCTAGGCTATAGATTGAAGAGAGGGGGTCAGGTTATATCTCACCTCCTTTACATGGATGACTTGAAGCTTTTTGCCCCCAACAATCTGCAACTGATGGAGCTACTGAAGGTAACTGAAACCTTCAGTAGTGCCATCAGGATGGAGTTTGGTGTGGACAAATGTGCGGTCATGCATGTAAAGCGAGGGGAGGTTGTGGAGTCCGTGGGCGTCCAACTTACGGATTCCATAAACCTGAGATCCCTCTCTCCAACCGAAACCTACAAGTATTTGGGTATGTCGGAAGCTCTAGGTATCAGTACCATTGACATGAAGCAATCGTTGAAGGAGCGTTTCTTTGGACGCCTGAAAAAGGTATTTAACAGCCTTCTTTCGGGCGGAAACAAGGTGCGCGCCTTCAACGGTTGGGTCATGCCGGTACTGATGTACTCTTTCGGCGTATTCAAATGGACTCAAACTGAACTTGATGCCCTGGATAGGCGGGTCCGTACACTGCTGACTGCATACCGAATGCATCATCCACGATCGTCGGTGATGAGACTGTATATCCCGCGGAAAAGTGGGGGTCGAGGTTTTTTAAATGCTAAGACCCTACACAACCGCGAGGTATGCAGTCTCAGGGAATATTTCCTAGCTGCCGACGTGGGTATGCATCGAGATGTAGTGGCACTGGACAAGGGACTCACCCCGCTCTCCCTGGCTAACGAGAACTGGCGCAAACCGATAGTGCTTGACACTGACGATCGCAGGGAAGTATGACAGAGCAAGGAGCTTCACGGACGCTTTTTCCGGGCCCTTCATGGGCCCGATGTAGACCAATTGGCGTCCGTAGCCTGGCTGCGTTTCGGTGACCTCTTTGGGGAAACCGAAGGTTTTGTCTGTGCAATTATGGACGAAGTTATCATGACGAATAACTACCGGAGATTTATTGTGAAGGACGGCACGGTTGACATCTGTCGGGCATGTCACCGTCCGGGAGAATCAATCCGTCACATTATCTCTGGTTGTTCTCGTCTTGCTAACGGAGAGTACTTGCATAGGCACAACCTTGTAGCCAGGATTATCCATCAGCAACTTGCTCTGAAATACTCTCTTGTGGAATCGGAAGTGCCATACTATAGGTATGAGCCCGACCCAGTTCTTGATAAAGGTCATATCACTTTGTACTGGGATCGGCCCATCATCACTGACAGGACTATTGTGGCCAATAAGCCTGATATAGTGGTGGTGGACCGAAGCGAGAGGCGTGCAACCTCGTGAAAGCCGAGAAAGATAAACAAATCAAGTATATTGACTTGGCTCGCGAGGTTGTCGACATGTGGGAAGTGGATTCAGCGATCATTGTACCGATAGTTGTGTCAGCCAATGGCTTAATAGCCAAGAGCCTCGACCAACACCTTAGGAGGCTCTCGTTAGGCGACTGGATCAAGGGCTTTATTCAGAAAGCAGTATTGCTGGACACGGCTCGTATAGTCAGGAGGTTCCTTTCTCTGGAGCCCTGACCGCCGGTAGCTTGGACCCTGTTCCCGATACCGCTGGGCTACTATTTTTTATATTTTTAAATGTTTTTTATTTTTTATTGAATATTTAAAAATATAATTTATATGTACTTTAATGAATAAACGAAATAATAATAATAAGAAATATTTAAAAATATATTGTAACATGTTAAAAAAATGAATAAAGGAAATAATAATAATAATATTTCCACAACTATCACACAACGCCGCCTAGTCCCAAGCTAAGCAGAGCTTGTGTTATGTGTACTAGACAACTGATAAACATACTTATATATTTCTAAAAATACATACATATTATAGATAAATTACACCCAGACACAGAACAAATGATTATGCCCATCACACAAACATTTGTCCTGGGTGGGAATCGAACCCACGACCTCCGGCATAGCAGTCAGGGTCACTAACCACTAGACCAACAGGCCAGTCTATGTTCGAACATAGGTACACACCTATGTTTTAATCGCGCGAGGAGCTCTGATATCGCGATGTGGTATTTTGTCTTTTAGTACCTATGTTATGGCATAGCTGCCACACTACAATGCTTCAGTAAATGTACACTTACCATATCCAGCAGCTATTTGCGCCTTGGCTTCCTCAGAATCTTTGCGTATAGCAGTGCCCTGGTATACATAGAGCGGGTACGCCTTCCCGAACGTCGGTTTTGGCTTCGTCACAAACATTCCTTTGCCATAGTGGTACGCCACCTCATCAGCTACCCACTGTGAGTTGATCGTGGTCAGGATACGACCAACCTCTTCTTCAAGATCCTTGAGGAGATGAATGGATTGATTTTGTTTATGAATAATATTTTTGAACCTTGGTTTGAAGTTGAGAATCTATATAAGCCTGGAATCTTGTTAAACTTAAGTGATAAGGTAATGTTTGATAAGTTCTTCACTTTAAATTACAAATTCAGGAAGCGGGGGTAAACTTGTTCTAAGACTAATTTAATGTTGGGTTCTTTTAAAAACCCACGTCTGCATTTCTTGCAAAAATAGACAGATAAGAATGAGCCTAGATAAAAACCCAGGATGTGTTAACCCAGTTTTATTAAATTACACTAATCGTAATTTATAGCAACAGTACTACAAATTAAATGAAAGTTTATCAGCGGCAGTTGTGGGCAATAAGAGTTTATTATCCTCAAGAGGTTCATTCGATTATATTACGTATTCGTCCATTGTACGCGTGCGCAAAAGCTGCTTTGTTATTTGAACTTTATCTTTAAATATATCCGCGAATCTGTAAAGCTAATTTGAACGAGAAGGGACTGAATTATAACTATTGATAGCTAGAGAAAATATTTAGCGCCGATCCTAACTGGAAGGAGGCAGTAAAATATACTATATGTTCACTAATAAACTTTAAATTTTTATGAAAATTTGTAAACGACTCTTACTGCATCAGGCACATCCTCCTGATCATCAGGTTTGATGAGTGTGCGAGGTTTGAGCCAGTCCAAGGCTTCGTCATCGCCTAGCTTCGCGCGTGACGATACTCCTGCTTCTTTCTGCTAAATTACACCAACAAACATTAATAAAAACACACAAACATCATCGGACACTTCGGCAATATGCGGAAACGTACATCCAAGCACTGCAATGCCTTATTTAGAAGCACTTTTTCTTCTGTGATGTCAAGAGCGCGTTTTATCATAGCCTTCAGCATTTTGCTTAATTTTTTTGATTTACTTCAGAAACAAAGAAATACGCAAGCACGCAAGCGATGTCTGGCAGCAAATGAAACACTGCTTAGTTTTCTAAACGTTTGAGAACTCCGAGCGGATTTACGACTAAATATTCTAGAGACATTTGCATATTGTTTGATAGGTCTTTATTGGGGACGATCATGTAATTCGACTATAAATAATTCGAGGCACTTTTAGTTAAGCGAAGCAAGCGTAAACAAACGATTAAACCGTTGCGTGCCTGAAGAATGCTGGGTTGTATCTTTATACACAATAATTTGTGTTTAAGGCCCAAGTTTATGGTCCACGCAAAAGTTCATCGTTGATATTACTTACGTCAATATCATCATCTGATTTAGTAGATATATCTGATATTACTGATTCGGTAGCTTTAGCCTGTAAATCTGATTCGGAAGACATAGATAATTTACCAAATCCGCGGTTTAAAAATCGCCTTTAGTATTAGAAGCGCTAATCGGTACTGCAGTGTCTTATGGTCTATAGTTCTCACTCGGATAGTAAATGAACTTTGACCGAAGAATGAACTAAATTGCATTAAATTAGTATTCACAGTCTAGTAATGTGCCTAGTACAAGCTAACTACCAATGCTGAGCAAAAATATGGATAATATTACTTGTAGCACGCGAAACCTGCAAGTTAATACGTAATGAGTTTGTTGTTTTTATTGATATTGCCTTGTATTTTCAGCATTGAATTGCACTTTTATTGAAAATGGTATTGAAACATAAAGAAATTCCAAAAACTAAGCCTTTTACAGAATATTTAATCATTATCGGTTTTCTATATGTCAAATTCGTAGTAGTTTGTAAGATTTTAGGAGCCTGATTTATGATACACTTGTAGTCATACAAAAGTGAAATTGTCTTTCGTCTTCATATAATTATTGTTCTAGAAAAAAAAATTGAAGACATGTGATATCTCCTCTCATAGAGAAGAGGAGGCCTGTATCCAGCAATGACAAAATCAGCATCTATGAAGTAGTGGTTGCCTGAGAACTTTAGCAGAAGCTTTTTCTTGTTGGAACAATGCCACTGTCTTTTAAAATGTTTTGCACGAAGTCAACCATAAACTCGACACACATTATGTTAAAATATAGTTTACGAATTTACCAACGCAATTTGACTCAATAGAAAATGATGTAAGAGCTGTTTGGCGTAGTATATCGACTGGTCCCAACCAATCTTAGCATTTGGCGTATGAATGTATGCATTTCGTGAGATTTTTTGTTAAACAATATAACCGAATAGCTCTCCGTCATTTTAGGGCGCTTACAATTTATACGTTTCATGTCGGGCCACTGCCGCACGTTTATCGTGCCGTAGCCGGCCGGTTGCAATACGTTAGCAATCCGATAACAAGCGTACCTATCTGGCTGCCGAGCGTTTGTATGCCAGTGATGCGCTATTCGACACCGAATTGAACACATGGTACTTGTGACGATGCCGTCCTGTTGTCGACCGTTAGCCGCACGGTTACCGCACCGCGCGCTTTGTATGAAAAATACGATCGTCTGTACGCAGTATGACTAACGCACCGCATCGGCACAGCAGCAGGAAGTCAAAAAACGCATAAATTAAAGTGCCATTACGTATGAATTTGTACTTTTCCTCGAAAAAGTCACATGCGACATTGAAAATAAGAATTGAGGTTTCAGAGATGGATAACATTGTACAGCCGTAAACCCTCCTTAGTCATAACCTTTTATATGGCTAATTCTCAAGTTATGAATGGGAAATAAATTAAAAGCACTCGTTTTAATCGGCCATAAAATGACCCTATGGTCGTTTACGTCAGGGTGGAGCTTATTTTAGATTTAAATACGGATACAATGTTTCATTGTGATGAAATTGTTGGCTGTACAGATAATTTACGACTTTGTCTTGCAAGGACTTTCCTATTCCAGAGTGATGTATGTTTGATACGTTATATATTCAAATTCCTCAGCTTTGTATTTTTTTTTTATGTTTTCTAGTGACTGTTAGATTTTTTATTGATGTTTGTGGCTCGTACAAATAGTTTTCCGATATACAATAAAATCATTCATGTAAGTTTAGATTTTGTTTGTTCTAAATTTTTTCCACAGCACTGGTCATCATCAGTCTATCATGAACACTTCCTTGATTATATTATTAGGATTTTTCGTTATCTCGTATCATCTCTATCAGTAAAAGCGAATCTCATGCTTTAGATTTTTTTTCCTAAATTTTTGTGCAATCGGTACAAAGTTTGCAAATGACTTCCCTAGGCAGGGCGTGTCACCAAATTCTAATTAGTCTCCGTGTCTGGCATTAGCTAGTACAGGGGGTTGAATCACGCCATCGCGACAATGGCGAGGGTAGATTAGCATTCAGTTCTGTTTGCACAGTGAGTCCTGGGTGGACATTTTGAGCTAGCCTCCTTGGCTTTGCACCATGAAGCTAGAACTACATTAGACCGAAGCACACGTGTAACACGCCTGATTTGTACGTAGAGCGACGTCGTGTGGCGTATCGAGGCGTAGATCAACTGTAGCTCTACAAGTCTATTTTCCATATAAAATGTATGGAGGCCGACGCGCCCAAATCGGCGTGTGTGGCACACGTGTGCACAGTTTAGTTCTACCTTAATTCTTCTGCATAGTATCGAAAGTTTACGGTAAGTTTTTGACATTTACAATTACATAATTTAATATTAAAAGTGACATTTTTTTTTCTTTAAATTTAATTCATACAACATGTCACTGGAATAATGTACACCCCAATCAGGAAATTAAGTTACAATCATAATAATTAAAGCATTAACATTTTATTTAAATGCACATTGGTAGTGTTTTCTTTTAAGAAATTAATTATTCTTATTGTAGAAAAATAATAAAGGAATTGACGCACTATTCAGGTAGCGCATCGGTATTGTTATCTGCGCACGCACACAGAAACACTAGTGATGTGTTCAAGAATTTATCGAAATAGGTAATTTTTTTATCTTAAATTAATCAAGAATAATTCTTGGACAAAAAGTTACCTAAGTATTTTAAAATTAATTAAAAGCGATTCTGTAGCCAATTTTGAACTATACCAACTAATTTCAGAATGTGCGTCAATTATGTAGTTATAAGAATTTGCCTCGTAATTCCTAATTCACTATTTGTGTTACCAACTGAATTTTCCTCAATATCGTTACTATGTAAATTAACGTGAAGTGGTAGCCTAGAGGTAACGGTCCTGATTTACCAGTTATACGTCGCGAGTTCAAACCCAGCAAGGCGCATTACTTTGTGTGATTTATTTCATTACCACTGCTCAAAAAACTTTAAAGGAAAACATCATGAGGAAACCAGCAAGTATAAGAACCATATATTTGAAGACATGTGCCATCCACCAACCCGCACTAAGCCCGCGTGGTGAATTACGGCTCATTTCCTCTCCTAAAGAAGAGGCCTGAATTCCATCACTGGAAACATTATAAGACTGATTATGTAACTTATGTATGCAAATTAATAAGCTGCTGTTTGATTTTTTGACTTTTTCCGCTTTATTCCAAAACGCGGTCCTAAATATCGTGAAGTACCGGTATTTATTTATTAAATCTTTATGCACAAAAAACTGTACTGAGTACCTGGATTATTACTAGGTTTAATACCAAAGGTAGGTTTTGAACTTGGAATTCAGGTATACAAAATTAAGTTCATTACTAGTTTCTGAACTATATAAGTTAGTAAAGTTAGACCGCCCAACTGGTTTAACTATGGTACCAACTTCGATACTAGTATGTTTTAGGTTTAATTAATTCTTTAATAGCGATCTATTTGTTAATTCTTACTGATTGATGATTCGCTTTACTTTCGTATAAATTATTTGATGTACGAGTATTTGTGGAGCTTTATTGTTTTGAGTACTATGCTTTGGTTGGGTTTTATGGGGTACATAAATTTAGTACTCTGATAGTAAGCGTGGATAAATTTTTACGTCATGCTAGCTTAAGTTGTTTATCATGTAAGTTTTAAGACTAGATACTAGGTAAAAATGTGTGATTTTTATATACCATAAATATTATAAATAGACGTCTAAATTCTATAATGCAAAATTTACTAATCGGTTCGTATTTGGGTTTGTTTTTCATACACTTATGAAGAACTGGGGGTTTTGCGTCACAAAAGTTCAAGGATTCGAATTAATCTATACTAATATCATCTAAAAGAAGGATTTGTAGGTATTTTTATTTGAGATTAATAGACTCAAAAACTACTGGATCGATTTGGCATGTTAGTTTATCACAGAATGACACAAGCTATATATCTTCTACTACCACGCAAGCAAAACCACTGACAGAAGCATAGTCAATCAAATAAATAAACGACTTCCGACACAGCTGAAATTGCCTTACCTGTTTGTGATCAAGTCGAATTCACATTTCAAAACCAAAATTAATAGTTTCTAATCTGATTCTGTATTATTCGACTATTTTATCAATTTGAAGAAACAACTATAGCACCTTTTTTGTAGTATTTATTATTGACTAGCTGCTACCCGCGCTGTCGCTTTCTTGAAATTAATTAATACTTTCTACTCAGGCGATTCCCGTACAAAATTACTTCCTTTTTTTTTGTAAATTTTTACAGCGAACAAATTCGAAACGAACCCTATAATTGAGTGAACAAAAATAATTCAAATCTGTCGATCAGTAATTAATTATATTATATACAGGTAAGAAGATATAGGTTCGCGCACACAATCTTACCTGATGGTAAACGTCGATGTGGTAGTTATCAGGAAACACAGACATCGGCAGGGAAATCCATTCCTTAGCCTATACCCACAATGAAAGTACTCCCAAAACGTTACCTCAAATCTATTCTTATACTTCGCATAACATTTTTATATCCCCCTCAGGTATACCTCTGAGCAAGGGCAATAATATTATTGTAAATCTACATCATACGTCGAAACGCAGAGATGGAGAGCCCTTGGCACGCGCGCCATAAGTGTCACGCAACAGAATATCATGTACGGCATGCGAATCTGAATGATTCTACAAAATAAGGCAGAAATAAATGCAAATGGTCGAGTTTTTTTTTGTTGGAATAACGTTTCAGGATTCTTTGTTTCCAACGATGGAAAAAAATGTAAATCGGTCGTGATATCATATAAATGTGATCTGCGGAAAAAAGGGTCACTTTGACGTGTTGAAGATGACACATATGGCCCGTCGGCGACTTTTTGTAGCGCGTTCGCATCGATATATTCGCGATTCTGTAGCGCGTTAGTAGCGCGTTGGCATTTTTTCTATAGCGTTTGAAAATGCGACTAACGCGCGTTCGTAGCGAAGCTGCAGCATCGCTACAGAAAGTCGCCGTGGGCGAGAGTCGTTATATATTACTAAAATTTCTTTTCAACCCGTGTTTTTTGCCTATTTCTTATGTTTGCCTATCTTCTGAATTTCTTACGGAATTTACTGATTTGTGTACGATTTAAACCCGCACCTCGCTGGGGCACCATGGCGGTGTTGACAGTTCGCACAACCAACTAAGAAAATGACTTCGGTCTTAGCGACAAGTGCGGCGGCATCGGTAAGCGGGCGCGCGGCGCTAACGTATCAGCGGCGCGGCGTCTCATGGCGTAATTAAAACATTTTCATACTTTTGGTCCGCTCGCCGCATCTCGCTTAGTCGTTAGTCATACATAGTGATGTTCAATTCCGCTATAAACTATAGACGTGCTATAGACTATTAAATATATTTTTATAGCGTGCTATTTTATACGCTATAATTATAACATGTTATAACAAAACTCGACAGTAGTCTGAACGCGGAGACGTTATCATTTTATTCGGCAACGCGCTAAACGGGCGCAACAAATATTATTTTGTAACGCATTGCTCACGAAATAAAATCATGAAGCGTTTAAAATAACCAATGAACTTTCCTCCTTCATACATTTATTGCATACTATCTGTAATAAAATACGTACAATTTTATTAGGTATTACTATCGCGCTATGGACGGTGCTATAGCGCTATGTTGCTATTCCGTTTTGGGCTCGCTGTTCGCGTTTTGTTGAACAAGACGTTATATTATAGCGCGAAAGCAGAGTCGATTTAGCAAACGCTATACGCTATGAATAAATAGCGTGTTATATTTTGACGCTATACGTTATATTAACCACCACTAGTCATACAGTCAATCATACATCTTTTTGACATCATTACCTGGCTAGGCCGCCACGACTTCCTAGTGAGGTACGGCCCTTAAAGCTTTCAAAATTTAAATTACATTGAATCAGCCATTATAATTTTGTAAAGAGTCATAAACATAAAACTTTACGAGCATCATTTCCGTTATGCATCGAGATTGCGTGATGGATTTGTTACGATGATGTTCGATCGATTGGACTGTCGTAGGACAGTCTTTGATAGCGGTTATCGTGATAACCAACAGTTCAGACTCTCTCTTTGTTAATTCTTATTAGTGTTTGGGGAGCCGCAGTGATGAGTTAGATGTCGGGTTGAGTTGTCGCTTGTATTTAAATATATTATTTTGAATCGTCGCTCGTGGTGAAATTTACTGCCGCTCGCGTCTACGCTCCCGTGTATTACTTTCCACCTTTTAATCAAGTTTAAATTTTTCAATTATTGTATTTTTATATATATTTTTTTCTTTTATTCCACCGATATAATTATTCAAATCGGTCTCGCTGTTTTTGAGTTTTAGCGAACAAGAATTGATTTATACATTTATGAAGATTGTTATACATTATTGGAAGTTAATTAATTAAACCCCAAGGGAACGCCGTCGTTCACTCTCTCATTGTCTTTCTATTCTGTCTCAAATTATGGTATTCGAAGGTGAAGTTAAGAAAAGGCAGCGTTGATGGCGGATTTTGGGTAAGATTTTATTAGGTAACTGTTCTATTACTAATATACCATTGCAATTTTATTTTAACATTTTCTAATTTACGAGCTTTGCTTTTGAAATTATACCTACTACCTTCAGTACGCCTTAACTGAAACCAATTTTATTACACGCTAAAAATAATTTATGAAAGGCCTAGATTTCAATATTTTTACAAAATTATCTCTTGTATATTCCGACGACTATCTAAAGGTCTGTGTTTGATGCTGTCATACACAGCGCCAGATTATTGATCATCAAATTTTCCAATTCATGACAGATAAAACGCACTTCAATGAGCATGTTATTAACTAAACTACAGTTGTTAAAGCATTGCTTTTGGCGTTCAAAGCAAAATTGCAATTCGACAATAATACCTCACGAAACATAGCGAAGCATGGGATTTAGACGAAGACAGGGTCACAAGGCGTGCAATGGATGTACACAATATGAGTATTGTAATATAAATAAATCATATCTTTGAAGATAATGCTGTGAGTTATCCTGTGAGGTGCCTGAACACATAGTATGTACAAATATGAACGGCTTTGGCTCCAGCATATCGCTGATATCGAAGCACAGTTGGCCGAAACATTTCGATATGCTAAAACCAATAAAGTAGGCGAAGACGGTCACAAACGGCAGCCAATATTGGCCAAGACAGATACAAACACAGGTACAAGGTCGTATTTACAATGGAGTGACGCACACGCATGCTGATCCTAAGGACCGTTACTCACTCGCAGTCGCTTTAGTAGTGCCAATCCTATGGATTTCTCCTTGGACTTACTTCGCCAGAGTTCTGGCAATTTCTTTTTCAACCCTTTCGGGCTAGGGATCTAAATCGGGCAGCAAAAGATTATTAGAAGTATTCACTGTAAATGTGAATGTATGTTCTGTGTTTGGTACCTACAAGATATGCCTGTACCTGTTGTTTGTGATGTTGGTCTCCGTTAGGTAAACCTTTGTGAATGTCGTGTTTATAATTGGTTTGATACTTACGCTGAACTCTGTGAAACAATCTTATAAAATTCAGTTAAAAAGTAGATCAAAGTTTTATATGCTGCTGTTGAATCGTTTGTGTAAATATTAATATTCTGATGCAGTTCAAGGAGAGTTTTTCATGCAAAGCTTAGCACTGTGATATCATGTTTTGGAATTTAGAACAGTTTCCATTTCACGACTGTTTTACTAGTTCAAATATTCCTCTGGCATTGAACTGACAACTTGTAGATAAGTTCTTGAGATATTTCTAGTCTCAAATTCGTTTCTGTAGTTCTGTACATAGATATTATTTGACATGTAAATCAGTCTGAACTCGAGATATGTTAATGTTATTCAAAACAAAATGTAAACAGTAGGGACTATTTGCGAAGAGCAAATATCCGTTGATGGGTTGTTAGGCTGTGTTTGATCAATGTTGCTACTCCTTACATAATATACAAAACATTATTCGTTGAATACACTTATCAATCCATCAATCATTATGATGATGAGCTCGTAAAATTGTAATTTAAACACAGTTTCAATTATGTTTATTTACAGAATAAATTGTACATAAATTATATTGAAAATTTACAAGTTTCTGTGAGTTTGGAAAACTTATTTCAAATTTGGAATAACGAATAAATTATTCGCTTACCTTTTTAGGAGCCATGCTAGGATGCTCGTATAGATAAAACTAAACAAATTATTAGTAAATTATATTAGCTGTTGTTTAAAAATCTGGACACGGAGAAAAAGTTTGACATAACGTAAATAAATTTGACAGTGAGTAGTGAGTTAATCAGGTGCGCGCGCAGACCCCCGTTGTCATGGGAACGGGTGGAGCGCCCCTCAGCCCTAGTTGGGCTGCAGTATCGTGTAGTTTTGACGTGTTTTGCCTCCTACCGGTATCATCTGGTGCTCTGCTCTACCCCTACATAAGGTACATTATCCTTCCCTGTATACTTAGGTATTATTATCCTTATAGTTACAGCATTATGGCTTGTTATCAAGTCGTCAATTATAATATATATAGACTGCGGTCGCAATATGTTTGATAGTGTTGTAATAGAGATCGTTCTGTCCTTTACGAGCAGCGTAGGTGTCCAATTAGTTGAACTGTGTGTAGTTTTAGAACCACGGGGGTCGGATTAATAATGTATTACATTAAATGAAGATTAAATTTTTGTGCAAAATATATTGTGCCAATAATTCGTTGAGATAATTATCGGGAATAATGGTTTAAGCAAAACAATGGACGGGTGAAAGCTGGTAGAATTTGTTGTTAATTTTATATGAATGACTTTAGGGATATATTTTCCAGATTTTGAGAGTAATTCATTCATGTTTTCACTGTGTAAAATTGAATAATATCTTTATGTGGAGTCTGGATGAATTTTATTAATGGCTCCAGCTTGAAAATAACATTGCGTACTTTGAGGCGTTTATTTTTATTCTTTCTCCAAGTAAATCTATTAACAAACTGCGCATTTATTTTTACACAAAGTATCAACAGAAATATCCTAATTGCTTCGTTTTCATGTTATTTTCATCTCTCCTGAGTGTCTGACCTTTATAAATCCGTTTATAGTCGGCGCATTCCGATCCGAACCGTTTTCAACGTTCACTAAATCTCATTTGTATATTTTTAGAACCGTTGCATATTGCAGCTTTTAGCTAAGCTGGATGAAGTGGTTCTATTTGTGTTTACACTCTGATTCTTGTTATTGTGTATCTCGTATTATTGTGTTGTTTACAACTGCTGAGAATGATTAGGAGTTAAAATTGTGGTTTGGCAAGTGTCCGAGAAAATCACGGTCATCCAATACAAACACATATCTAATATAAAATTGTACAATGAAATGAAACTGTGTATGAACATGTGCTATAGTTATTGTAATAGCTTTATTCGCCGAAGCCCTTCAAATGTCTTTTAGGGTCACAGTCTAGACAAAGATTATTAATTTGGCTTATCTGGGTTGAGACCTGTCTATTGTGTTTTGCTATTATTGTTTCCAATAATTTATATCGTAGTGAAATTTATTCGCGTTTGGCAACAGGTTTTGGTAACTGGATAACTGTAGGCTTGTCAGTGAAACTTGTGAGTTTTAGAGTACGATCTTGTAAAATGAGGACTAGAACTAAAAGTTCATTTCGACCTATAGTTTATAAGATTAAACGCGTTTCTTCATGGTATTTCAAACCAACGGTACGTATAAAACACTGTTATAAAATAGGATTTATTAAGATAAAAAAATAAATGTTATGACCTTGAATTAATATAAGGAAGAAAATGAGACAGAAACCAAAATAGAATAAAATAAGGAATATAAATGTACTGGACCCAGATGATTAGATTAATAAAATCCTAACTAATATTATAAATGTGAAAGTGTGGATGTTTGGATGTTTGTTACTTAATCACGCAAAAAAGGCTGAACGGATTTGGATGAAATTTGGCATGCATATAGCCTTTGACATGGAAAAGAACATAGGATACCTTTTATCCCGATTCCTTAAGTACCTAATGCCACGCGGGCGAAGCCGCGGGCAAAAGTTAGTAAATTTATAAAAATATACTTAATCATTTTTATATTAAATTTATTTTTAATAATTAATCGTGTCACGATATTTGTGGTCGCACTCCTCCGAGACACTTCGATCGACTTTTTATAAATCAGCACGCTTAGTCAAGTTGTTATTCTGCAATCGTTAACGCTGTCGAAAAGTGATGAAACGTATGGGAATGACGTCATCTCAACGTAAAGTCGCGTGGTCAGAACAAACGAATAGACAATTCGTAGCCAAGTTCACATCGTTCAAAATCGTTTCTACAATGTTTAACGCTACATCCTTTTTTATACAAACGCTACATTGTAGAACGAGCGGCCGACTCAGGCGCGTCAACATGGATACCAAGTTATCGTTTTCTACAATTGCTGTCACCGAGGCGTTACCGATTAGAGAACGGAATTCGACACAAACTGGTTGTAACTTGGCTAGGGGGGCAGAAATCAGAAACGTTTATTTCAAATAGACCAATTACAAGTACTTTTGAATTGCTAAAATGTTGGTCAGTCAAAATTAAAATATTTCAGGTCGTAAAGTATTTTTCACCTTCCTACCCTTACCCCCTAATTATCAATTGCAATTTTAATTTTTTGTTTCGATATATATCTACGTTCGATATCTCTGATAGTTTATATGGCAGAATAACGTTTGCTGAGTCAGTTAGTAATACACATAATATTTCTTCTAAATTCCAGAAGTGTTCAACCGAGGTACCAGTCAAACCCGTCAAGCTGGCGGCAGAAGAAGACCGGGGCGGTGGGTTGCTGATCCCTGCCCGAGAGCCAGATGACAGTGGCATCGACAGCGATGACGCCGTGCGGAGACTGATCCTGGCTCATCAGAGGTTGCCGGTAACTATAGCTTAGTTACAGGCTCTAAAGGATGACCTTTCATTTATTGTACAATCCTTCCAGGAAATGGAAGTATTGACATAAACAACGCTTTATGTGGAATAGACTTACTATCCGCACACGGGCCACAAAAAAACGCCGCTTCAAGGTTCTTTTTGAGGCGGCCAGTTTTGTGGCTCGTGTGCGGCGGTGCCGCCACAAAAAAAAAGCTTGAAGCGGCTTCAAGCTTCTCTCCGGATACAAGGTGTCGCGCGCTTTAGCTGTTTTTTGCGGCCGCTTCTAGCTTTTTTTTGTGGCCGCTACTAGCGTTTTTTTGAGGACCGTGTGCTACGCTACGCTAAAAGATAACTCATTTATAAAATGCAGCTCAAAGGCACTGGGCACTCTAGTGGGTTAGTACATAGGTGAGAGGAGAATGAGGTGGTTATTTTATGATTCTGATATACCTTCAGGAAAAGCACTATAGCGGGATAGTCTAGGTATTTATTAGTGTGAAGTAATATTGTAAAGGTGAATGTTTGCATGTAGGTATGTACGTTTGGGTCTAAAACAGCTGAACGGATTTGGATGATATTTGGCACACGAATAGACCATGACTTGGTATAATATATGTTGATTTGGGATTTTTTTTAAAATTATTTTCAAAAGCAAAAGTTAATTGGATATTAGTTTCTTATGAGCTGAACTAGAAGAATCACGTTATAAATTTCTAATTCCAGTTCAGTGATGAGAGCAGTAGTGATGACGAGCTGCAGATCCCATCACCAACCACTAACAGGCATAGAAACGAGCGAAGGGCTAGCCTGGTAAATATATTCATTTTCCATGTGCCATCGTTCACCCTGCCAGGGATGCGGGTTCGAAAGAGTTAGAAAGAGTTCCTGACCCTGGAACACTAAAGGGAACTGAAGGATCACGGGTGGCTTTCAGTCAGTAAAAGTCTGACACACCCTCTCGCTCTTCCCATCGCATAAATAATCAGCCTTTCAATGTTCCCACTGCTGGGACTCAGGCTTCCTCTCTCTCTAGGAGAGGAAATCGGCCGTAATCCAACACTCGGGCTCAGTGCGGGTTGGTGGATCGTGGATGAGATATGTCTTCGAATTTTTGGGTCTAGAACATTTCCTAGACCCATAAATTCGAAAGACATGCCTTTGCTGTTTCCCTTTACCGTTTTGAGAGCAGAGCGTGAGATGTCGTTCGATGATTGCCGACCCCATAACAAAATACATGCCATGGTTCAAGCAGCACTAATCTTCCTCAGGTATATATGTAGACGCCATACGGCTAGAATACTATTTGTTAAACAGATTTTATAACAGCCTCAACCATAAACTGGTGGAATAATCGCTGTACTGAAATCCATAAAGACCGGCCAGTATTATTGTCTGGATGCCCAGTGCCAAGTCTTTTGAGCCTTTAAAAAAATTAACAAGTAATTCATAAACTAATTTTTATTTTTCATGCTAGGAAGTTACTTATCGCATAACTTAAACAAGGCGCATTAAAATTACAGAAGAACGTCGACGAGGATCACGACCTGGTCATCATGCAGTGGCCTCAGGACCAGTACACGAAAGACCAGAACGTTACGCGAGAGTCCAGCCCCGATCGGTCTTCACCACCTCTCTACGAAGTGGAACTGACTGCTTCTGACGAAGACGACGATGCTTCGGTCCTAGAGCTGGTCATACCGATGCACTCGTCAAGGTACCAGAGAGTACCGACATCTTCTCCAAAGAAAACGAAGCCAAAGGTCGTGAAAAGATATTTCTGCAGCATGATCTGCTGTGGTCGTAAGTAGATAAGTTTTATGATCTTGATGTTATCACTTTTAATATAATATGGAAGTTTGTTGATATACAATGTGAGGACAACAATACTGATAGACTTTACTCTCAAGGTAGAACTAGGTACACTGCGCACACATGTGCCACACACGCCGATCTGGTTGCGTCGGTCTTCATTCATTTTATATGGAAACTAGACTTGTAGAGCTACATTAGATCCACACCACGCGACGTCGTTCTACGTACAAATCAGGCGTTTTACAAGTGTGCGTCAGTCTAATGTAGTTCTAGCTTTAGGGATGAACGTTCAGGGCCTCAAGTCTGCTATTACAATAGTGTCACAATGGTCTATCATTGATTTCATAATTGTTGATTTTGAGTAAGTTTGGTAATCTACTAATATAATGGCGTCATTATGACTTTCCAATGATCCACCACTGACACTCCATTGAAAGAAGTGGGATACAATTGTAATCTCGTACATATTTACAAATGAATGTCTTACATATGCGGTAATCTGCAAAAATTTGGACAGTTCCTTTGATCAGTGACCTACCATTAGAACGTCATTGTGCAGTCATTGCTTTTAATAAGCTCGATATTGTCATTTTACCACAACTCTATTACGAGATCATTGACTGATCAATGATCGATCATTATGAATTAGCAGATTAGGAACTTTTAGCAAAATGACAATGGGATCGTGTTGGAATGACGAATTTATAAAAATAGCAGACTTGGGCCCCAGGTTCCTGGAATACTCTTTAAGAAATAAAACTATGGGCACGTCGTCGTTTTAATCGAATATATAAAAATCTCGTGTCTCAGTGTTTGTTATCGCCTCCGAAACGGGTTGATAAATTTTTATGTTTTTTTTTTGTTTATATTTGGCAAGTTTGAAAATAGGTCGGAGGGCCCCCAATTTTATTTCGATAATTTATATGACAAAAAATTTGCCAGGTTGGCTTTTTTTTATTAGCAGTAGATACGGTGGTGAAGAGACATAATTTTTAATTATTTCATTCAAACATTATAGTCGTTTGACTTTTATCTCCTTCGATATCATATGCGACATTATACTTATTTAAATAGTGATTTTATTTTTGGGAAGGAAATATCATCAAATAACTCCTCTCGCTCTGTGTGGAGCGAGATGGAGTGTCAGGTTTTTACTAACTAAAACCCACTTGTGTTCCAGTGTTCCTTCAGGGTTATGGTAACTCATTCGAACAATACTAAGGGAAAATGAATATTTATCTGAATGTAGAATTGTCAAGTATGGTGTGCCACAAGGCAGTGTGCTTGGGCCACCACTATTCCTGGTCTATATAAATGACATGCCACGTTACATTGAACACCCAATGGTATTATTTGCTGATGATAGCACTATATTGATAAAATGTAGCGACGTAAATACATACGAACAGGAAATAAATAATACTCTTGCGGATATGGTAAACTGGCTTGAAAATAACAATTTAATTATTAATTTATCAAAAACCAATATAATGCATTTCTATCAACGTTTACCATTACAACAAATGACTATAGAATACAACGGGCAAGAAATTGACAAAGTAACAGTGGCTAAATTTTTGGGAATATTGATAGACAGTCAGTTAACATGGAAACCCCAAGCCGAAGAAGTATGTAAAAAATTAAGCACTTCTGCGTACGTGCTATTTAATTTGAACAAAAAGGTCAGTACAGCCACAACATTATTAGCTTACCATGGATTGGTGGCATCGATACTGCGTTACGGAATCATATTCTGGGGAAATTGTAGTATGAGAGGACAAGTATTCAAGGCCCAGAAACGTTGCATAAGGGCAATGTGTGGCTTAAAAATGACTGACAGTTGTGTTCCTATGTTTAAGTCTCTAAAATTGTTAACATTTCCAGCATTATATATTTTGGAAATAGCCATTTTTGTAAGGACAAATAAGAATTATTTCTTAACAGTATCAGAAACTCGAAGGGGCCCTGTTAGAAGTCAATATAAGAATCTATTACAAAATAGTAGCTACAAGACAGCATTACTTAAGAAAAGTGTCTTTGTCATGGGTCCAACGGTGTTTAATAAAATACCGGATACTATAAAAAATGAACCAATTCCAATGTTTAAAAAAAAACTGACAGCCCTATTAATTGATAAATAACATTTATCAATTAATAGGGCTGTCAGTTATTTATTCAATTAGTGTTTTTTTAAATGACTCTGCTATTTAGATTTAATTGTTGACATTGTAAATTTATGATACCCAATATATTCATTTGAAACGACGCCAATTCAAATACACACGTATTTTTTGACATTATGTATTGTCATTTTCTTATTATGTTTACAATTTTCATTATTATTTCCAATGACAATAGTATATAGATTTAGTTGTTGACATTATGTATTTGATATTTGCCTATTATGAATACTATAAACTTCATTTTTATTTCAAATGACGCTACTATTAAGATTTTGTTTTGACATTATGTATTTCCTTATTATGATCAATATAAATTCCATTTCTCTTATTATTATTTTGTCGCGATTCAAATCTTTGACAATATTTGTATGCCTAATTTAAGGTAGATTGTATCAGGATCACAACTCTTTGTAAACACCTTATTTTATGTACCTACATTCTAAGCAAATAAACGATTATTATTATTATTATTACTGCAGCCCAAGTAATAAATGACTGTGGATAGGAATAACTATAAATCTATACATATAATAAATCTGTAGAGGAAGTGTTTAGTTGTGCGCGCATCACGTAAAATGTACGAAATTGATGTAGATAATTTTTATACATTAAAATTGTGAGTAACTACATTATATATTACTTAGACTTTGTTTCATCGCAATCGGTTGGCTGTATCGAAAGATATTACGCGTAGCCCGCATTCGTGGTGTTTTCATACAAGTTTCCTGTTATCGGGCAAAAGCCCCGCTTGCGGAGCAATTCTGCATGCGTGATGAAATCCGCATGATATTAAAAAACACCCAAAATTATTGTCGTATTGTTGTTCTCACTTTGTATAATTGACTATAATTATAAGTCGATTTAATGATGTTGTTATTGTATATTATGTAAAATCAATGAAGCGTATTGGAAATATCAGAATTAGCTGAGAATCACAGGCCCTACCACAAGCTCTTAACGCGATCCATTTTTGACGGCCTAAACTGAACTGTTATGTTTCGCCATACTATACTATTATAGAAACGATAAGCATAATACTCTTCATTGATTGAATAGTAGGTAATTGTCGAATTAATTATAATATCCTAACTTATTTATATAGATATACCAGCTGCTACCCGCTGCTCCACCCTTGTGAAATTAGTTATATTACCAAAAAATATTTTTTTTTGGAAATTTTGTCTCTAAATTTCAATATTAATTTTCCAATTTTCTTTATTTTTCTAGCCGTTGAGCGTTTTAAAAGGTATTAGAAAACTTGCAAAAAAAAAAATGAAATGGGTGAAGCCTTTCTCAAATTAGGGCTTGACCAAGGGAAATATTATTGATTGATTTTTACCTAGATTGAGAGCCTAAATATTATTTGAATTTTAGTCGAGGAAGAAAACGAAGAAATTTGGATGGGTCGTATACGTGCTATGTTTATGTCACCATAGGAATACTTGCACCATAATGGAGCTATTTTATAATATCCCATAAATAAATGCATATTTTTTTTATTTTATAAATTAAAAAATTTTAGCTCTGGTAAACAAATATTTAAAAAATAGATATATCTTCATCAATAACGAAGATTAAAAGCTTCAAAGCTGCTATTATCATAAAGAAGTCCGACGTGATTTTTGATGTCAAAGGTTTACGGCCGCCATGGAAACGGCGTCTTGGCACGAGAGAAGTACATATATTTGTCTAATATTCTCCAATTTTGATTAGCATTCTATTTTTATATATTCATTGATAAAGTTAGTTAACAAATATATTTCTCATGCATATTCCCAATTAGAATTTGATTTTATTGGTTTTAAAAACCTAAAAAGTCAATTTATCATTTTGTAACATCGTAATTCAATTAATTGGAAATATGTTGGTCAATTAAGTAGGTATTAAAGTGGTAGAAAATACTTGTTTACTGTTTATTTAATTCAATATATGATGTTGTAGTTAAGTTTATAAGAATATTGCTAGTTAGACCACTATTAATATCTTTGTAAGCATATTTTATGGCAAAAATGACCCCTAAAACCCTACAGTGGCCTAATAAAATGCTTGTTTAGGATACAAACAATATTAAAACGATTTTTTTTTGTCTTTTGGTTATGAAACAAAATTGCCTTTTACTAGGACTTATCTACTCCTGTATAGCAGGTGTGTTCACAAACATTTAAACTCACTCACTAAATAATAATTCATTAATCCAGTGTTGCAGAATGTATCGGCACTAATATTATGTCATATTCTTATAATAACTGTATAAAATATAATTAACTTGAACAGTAGTCCCCAAACTACGAAGCGCCTGTATCTTGGGGGCGTTGCGTTAAATTGTTCATTTATTAGATATTGTATTTTAATAGTCATGTAGTCTTATTTATTTACTTGTATCTACTTTTCACTACACATATGAGTATGGGATCTTTTCTCAAGTAGCAATCTCACTACTATCAGTATGATATTTTTGATACTTAGCAGATTTCAGCTTTTTAGAAACCAGGTGCCATTGCTAATTAATTTACTTGCAAGGAAACCCTGTACAATGAAGACTGATGATAACAATGCGTTGCCAATTTGCTAAAATAGAAATAAGCAAAACTTTCATGTTTTAAATACCTATTTTTTTATTTTTATTATTACAATACATTGTGTAGCTTTAATTTTTATTAAAAAAAAACATGTGTTATGAATTTAATTATAATTGTATTTTTGTAAGTAGATATCTAAGTACTAATATTTTATAAATATTTTCTTCATTCAAATGTATTAGACTAGAATATAATAACTAGGTTTGTATTTATTGTTTAATATTTACACAAGTGAGTATTTTTATTGTAAGTACTCGTAATAATATCTATTTATCTACGAATTTTCGAAATTCTAAATTTCAACGTAAGTAGGTATCGGCCTACAGTTAAATAAAGATAGAGAAGGAAAAGGGTTTATGTAGTATGTGAACACAACATTAAAAGGTTTATTTTACAAAGTAATGAAAAACTTTATGGTCTAAACATAAATTCGTAAGTTAACTGAGGTCTAAATATTGATGTGGATTGTGAATTGTGGATAGCGCCATCTATCCTCACGTTTTATCTCTAATAAATATTGTTCACAATGCAACTGGTTTTATTTTGAACATAAATCTTATCACCACCATTATTAAATCCGAAAGTCGTATAGTGTAGGGCAAAGTCCAATTGCCACCACAACGAACGGTCCAGCGGGTCTCGCATCCATCGAATTCCTGTTACCCTCACCAGCGTCATTCCATCTTCTATGAGGTCTTTCAAGGCTGCGTGTTCCGGAACGCGGAACCTTTCGGCCCTATCGACCACCTGTTCTGCGAGCTATGTGTCTTCTGTGCCCTTTTTTTTTTTTCTTTTTTATGGTGGGAAAAAATCATGCATTGACATCCCCGCTCTTGGGCGGAGCGGGAGATAGTGTCAGACTCTTACTGACTAAAAGACCCACCCCGTTCCTTCTAGCCTTCATACCGGGGCTCGAGCGCCCTTTCGGATAACCCTGGCCCCAGGTCCAGTGTGCCCTGCCCGCTGCACAGTTCATTATTTGTACGATCGTTCCCACATTTCAAAAGAATTTTGTAAATGCTGCTATGATTAGTCTTCGTCGAGTATTTGTATTATTACTAGACCTTACTTAGCTGTTTTTTTGTAGGTGGGAAATCAGCCAATGACTTCTCCCGTTCTAGTGTGGACCGGGATGGCGTGTCAGATTTTTGATTCTTCTTTGCCTTGCATTCCAGGACCCCGGGTTTTACTTTCAGAAACAAACCCATGACTCCAGTAGGCTCCGACCCTGCTGGGCCCCTAAGGTTTCCTGACATCTCCCTGAGACGCGCAAGGAACACTAAGCGCCGTGGACGGCTTGAACTTTACTTAGTTATATGATAAGCCTGTATAGTCAGTCTTTTCGTGATCGCCACCTGGGTACCTGGTGTACGCTTTTTAAGAAAATAGGCTCAGAGCCCCTTGAGCGCCTCTTCAGGGATGTGCTTGAACAGGTATTGCACAGAGAATTTTGTAAATAATGGTACCTGTAAACTGCATTCAATTGAAACGTCCTGATCAAGCTGTGCACAGTGGGGAATTTCTGAAGGGGAAACCCGTAGTCCTAGAACGCAAAGGGCAACTGAAGGACACAGGTATGATTTTAGTCAATAAAAGTCTGACAGCTTCGCCCAAGGGCGGGAGATTTCATTGGATAATTTCCACACTTAAAAAGAAATCAACCTTTTGAATGTCTTAAGTTACACAGTTCGACATAAGCAATTGTCTTTCTATTGTGTCTCTAATTACGGCATTCGATGAGTTAAGCAGTACAAGGAGTAACTCAAGGCCAAAGCCATACAGACAATGTGCGTGCGACTTTACAGATCCGTACAGGTTGAAATCTTGGGACCATGTTATCTTCTTGGTGTTAACGAATTTAAGTAATCCAAGGTTAAAGATTTTTTATATTTTAGCTGTAAATCTTGTTTTTGTAACTTGACGCGTAGCTCACATGACCTATAAATGGGCAAAAGAGGTTTAGGATAAAGAGGTGGCTTTGTCCGAGTTGAACAAGTTGAAATCTTCTCACAACAAAGTTCTCAATTAACACACTAGCTGGCACCTTTGGAAACTGAAACGGTATCGTTTAATTTTTCTAGAGGAAAATTAACTTTTCCTAATGCCGCTACTCGATAACAGATGGCGCTGACCACAATTTTGTTTAACGAGTAGAAAAAACAGCTCTAGACATAATATCAGAAAAGAAAGCACTCCAGGCACGTTTCTATGATTAAGTTCGTCGTAGCGAAAACAAAGGAGAAGTAAATCGGGGCAATTGTGTCTGTTCCCAGTTTCAGAAGCGTGGGCTTGACACCCGCGGCCCCGTCTCGAGGCACATTTGCTTATTGTAGGTAGTGCCTGGGGGACATGTTATTAAAAAGCAGTCTTTTCCTTAGGTAAAAAAAGGCTATGGACTGGATGTTCAGACTTTAAGGGCATTACAAATCTTTAGAATTGTTTAAAATAACACAACCTAGAGGTCTTTAAGTCAAAAGTGTATAAGTTACTTCTTGGCAAGCGTGGTCTACTGTCAACCACATCATCGCTTAGCATCAGGCGAGATAGTTTTCAAGTGCGAGCCTATCAATATTAAAAACTGGGCAAGTGCGAGTCGAACTCGCGCACTGAGGGTTCCGATAACTATGATACAGCAAAATTAAAAAAATAATAATAAACATCCTAAACTAATTAAAACTAAAATATGGCGTCAAAAAACTCTTCCACATCGCTGTCTCCACATCGCCGTCGCCTGGTTCTACCCAAATGGTTTATCTATACATCTATACATACATAATATGTACATATAAATAAAATTGGAGATTCTGTTTTTAATAAGCAGTTATTTCAAATAACTGCTTTTTACTACATGCATATGAATATATATATCGTACCTACATACACCAAAATATTTTTTTTTACAATTTTTGTCTGTCTGTCTGTCTGTTTGTCCAGGCTAATCTCTGAAATGGACTTATTTTGACGGGACTTTTTTTGGCAGGTAGCTGATGTAATAAGGAGTAACATAGGCTACTTTTATTTTAGAAAAAATAAATTCAAAATCCTGTAGTCCACGCGAACGAAGTCGCGGGCGCAGCTAGTTTCAAATTCATTACATAATACATATTATGATGATGATGATGTGATGTTCGAAATGGACGAGCTTTTTTACGAATTGTCTCTGATTTCCAAATATTTTACTTTCGTTATGGTTAGGCTGTTTTTAATATCTTGCGGATTTCGTCTCGCATGTGAGTTTCCTTCGCATGCAGAAAATTTCAGCATGCAAAAAAACGCATCTCACGTGCGTTTTCCACGCATTACAAAAAATACTTTTAAGAAATGAACATTTGCGCAGGTCAAGCTAGCGGAGCATTACAGCATGCGTGATCTAAACAGCATGATATTAAACTAAAGGGTGACTGGAAGAGTACAGAGGCGAACTTAATGCCTTAGGTAAATACCTAAGGCATTAAGTTCGCCTCTGTACTCTTGTGTGCATAAAGTATTAAATAAATAAATAAACACAAATGTAGGGGTACATTTGTGTTTCTTTGTAGATATCTTACAGCCTAGCTTTAACCTAGCCTTCTCGTACAGTAGGTACGTAAATAAATGTAAAATAGAAGAACGTTTAAAAGCGTTTATACGTTCTTCTTTTGTAAGTTAGGCTTTCAGATAGCTCTGTGTTCAGAATTTCTTGCCTGGCTGGTCCTATGTAAAGAATTACAAAGGCTTATTTAGGTTTCAACAAAAGAGACGATTAATCTTAGGTTTTTGAACTTTGTATAGCGATCGATTTGTGATCACTTGATGGCAAATTGCTTGCTCATATTTTATGGGATTTGAACATAACTAACGTATTGTAGTACAATAAGTACTACAAAGAATAATTTTATTCTATTCTGTATCCATGAGCTCTTTTTTTATTATTGAGAGACTCGCGTTTGATCAATACGAGTATCATGTATGCATAATCAGTCTTATAAAGTTTCTAATGTTGGAACTCAGGCCTTTTCTGTATGAGAAGGAATGGGCTGCTGTAACCCACCACGCGGTCCCAGCGCAGGTTGGTAGACGACATAATTAACAATAGCAATAGCAGAATCGCCTCAAAACTTCTCTCTTTACTTTATATACATATATATATCTATGTAGTATATATATATATAAATCATGTAATGACATGCCCCGCTCTTGGGCGGAGCGAGAGATAGTGTCAGACTTTTACTGACTGAAAACCCACTCTTGTTCCACCTTTGCCATTGTTCCAGGTCCCCGGAGATCTCGGTGATGTGTTGCTTATTGCATTTGAATTTTGTTTTATTACAAAATTTCTAATGGGTATAAAAATGCATAATTACACAAAATAAAGCACCTACCTGAGTGTGAACGTTACTACTGGGAGACCAAATATTTCCGTAAATTTGAGCAGTGGGAATCCGATGGATGCGTGATGCACAGGACCGGTCGTTGTGGCGACGCTTGGGGGAGGCCTATGTCTAACATTGGACGTTTTTCGGCTGATATGATGATGATGATGATGAGCAGTGGTGGCCGAGTGGTAACAGCTCCAACTTACTGACCTAACTGACCTCCACGACCTCCAGCATAGCAGTCAAACCACCAACCACTAGACCAACAGGCCAGTCATGTGGATATAGTGTACTAGTTGAGTTGTCACCACTATTAGGTAATCAAAGCTTTGTAAGTTCACACATAAACTGTTGTTAAACTGAAGGATACAAATCCTATTAGGTCCACACAATTTCATTATAACATGGGTACGATCAGCAACGTTGGCGAGCGCTTTGAATGCCGTAATTAGGCAATAGTCCCTAACGAGCGATCGCTGTATCCGCCGCATACGGCGAATATGGGCTACAGTAGATATTATAGGCTTTTGTGTTGTACAAAACGCATTTAATTTTGTGGGTTTGAGTCTCACTTTCGTTTTTGAACACTTTTTTAGGGTCCCGTTTAACAAAGACTCTGCTGTCCGTTCGTCTGTCACCAGGCTGTATCTCACGAACCGTGATATCTAGACAGTTGACGTTGTCACAGATAATGTATTTCTGTTGCCGCTATAACAACAATTTCATTATACGTACAGCTAAGGAGTGGAATTCTTTGTCGGAGTCTGTGTTTCCTGATAGCTATAACCTAGGGGACTTTAAAAGTCAAGAGTGAATAGATTGCTTCTAGGCAAGCGTGTTCCATCGTCGGTCACATCATCGCTTACCATCAGGTGAGATAGTAGTCAAACGCGAGCCTATCCATTATATATATATATATATATATAAATACTGAAAACTGAATAAAATAAATATCTAAGTGGGATTCTCATACAACAAACGTGATATTTTGCCGTTTTCTGCTATGGATGGTACGGAACACTTCGTATGCGACTCGCACTCGGCCGGTATTTTTTAGGTATGAAATAATTCAATAACTTCGCCTGTTCTTGGGCGGAGTGGAGCGGGTCAGATTTACTGACTAAAACTCATTCCGATATTCCTTCTTTACCTTCGTTGCAGGGCCCCGGGGTACTCTTTCGCACAACCCATGACCTTAATAGGCCTCGACCCTGCTGGTATCCTACGGCTTTGCTGAAATCTCCTTGAGGCGCGCGTGGGACAGTACGCGCCGTCGACGACTCGGGCTCGGTCCAGACGGTTACAGGACAGCCGGATGGCGAGCTACCCATTGCTCGCAGTCCGCAAGCCCTACGGTGTGGTTTTTGGACCGTATTACGAATTAGTACTTACATCTGTTTTTAGGTGGGAAATTATTAGCCTGTGGGAGGCACCTTTGCTTATTTTGTAGATAGCACCTGGGGGAAAAGTTTAAAAAAAAAACAGTTTTCTCTTTCTTTCAGGTAAATAAGCGCTTCGGGATTGTCCACACTTTCCAGAGATAAGGACACTAGAAATCTGCGACATTGTTGGGATGAGTTCCAACCTGGTCTTTTTTGAGTGAGTAGGTTACTTCTAGGCAAGCTCCGCTGTCGACCACATCATCGCTTACCATCAGGTGAGATAGTGGTCAAACGTAAGTCTATCAAAAATATTAATGTCATTGTTACCCACTCGTGGAGCGGGAGGAAGTATCAGACTAACTATAACTTACTTGTGTTTCTTCAATAGCCCTAGGACCGCGGTAACTGTTACGAACATGCCATAACCTACCTATTGTTTAAAGCTCTACCAAAGTTGAGGTGAAGTTTAGTTCTAAGTTCTTCTAAAGGTAATATTCCATGTTTTGTCTGTTATCTACCAGATATAAGTACATTAAATATACTAAGCGGGAACCTATTACCCTTACTCTAGACAGTAGAGTCGTCGAGGTAAATAATACCCTACTTAAAGTGTAGATTACCGCGCTCGAATAAAGCGATACGTTTGCATATTCAACACCCATAAAGACTAGTCTAGACCGACTAACAGTATCAACCTCTTCAACACTCCCATGTTAATCCAAGGAGTTAATAAGCCGGATGAATAATTGCAAGAAATCTGTGCGCCATAAGCTCCAAATCCAAGTATAGGACCTACACTGGTGAGGTTTATTAGGCGCTTTTAAAGCGTGAGTCGCACGTGAAGGCTGTTTAATCGTGTCTGGGTAGGCGGCGGCGGGCCGGAGCGCGGGGCGGCGCCCGGCGCCAGTCGCGCCACGAGCCCCGGAGGGGCTGCACGTGTCCTCGCTCCCGCCACCGACTTATGTAACCATCCGCACGGTGAGTCCGCAGCCTCCGTGCCCCTTCCTCCCCGCCATCGACCCCGCGCTCGAACCCACGCGACTGTCACTCGCCGCCGCGAGCGAGCACCGCGCGACTCGCCGAGCACACGCTCGTACATAGTGTTACCGTTACCGTCAGCTGAGAGGTGACATAATCGATGCAGTAAGTACCGGTGTCCGGTGAGTGCGAGTATTCGCGGAATGCAGGTGCGTTATGTAACGGGAGTGTCGCTGGCGCTGCCGCTTCCTCCAGACAGTCCGCTCGCGAGGAACAGTTTGCGCGCCAGGATGTGACGCTGTTAGAAGGCTTCGCGGAGATCGTCTCGCATGCCTCCCTAATGACACTCGTTGTTACGAACGATTTCTCATCTTAAACGGTTTCGGCAATCTCGAGAAAACGCGATATGGTTATATCTCCAGCCTCATTATACCAAACTGTAACTGGAAATTATGTGTTAGCCAATTACGTTCTTGTGCTTAAGTAGGCGCGTTCTTAACTTCCTAAGGCAGGAGTATAATAAGAACGTGAGTTAAGAGGTACCTATGTAGGCCGCCTAATTGGAAGGTCGGAACCACATAAAAAAATCATTGAATCGTGGAAAATTCGTAGCCGGGATAAGCGTTCTATAGCCCTTGATTTATGGAATATATTCTATGGAATCAATATTACTTAATGGTTACGTTATTGGACGACGAAAACATTATATATTAGACCTTTTCTAAATTTGTATTGAATGAAATTGCCTGAATGGTTTTCAATCGCCATATCGTTAAAAAGAAATCTATAACGTTTATAGTCTGCGATATAAATATTGTATAAACAGAGCCTCGAGGGGACAATTGAAAGCGCTAAGATACTGATCTTTTCTTGAGAGAACGTCGTTGGAGACAAAAAAATCTGTCAAGTAGATGACCATTTATCATGATACTGCTTGTGACATTTGGGCAAAAGCGTTTTATCTCAAGACTTGTTATTGTAGATAAGTTTTCGGACGAGAAAAAATCATGTTATTACTGAAATTCTGTATAGACGTTCACCTATGTACGTACGTTTATCTATGTTTATTTTTAACCGTAATTTCGTCAATTATTCTAAAATTAGCCTTTTGACAAATAAGCCTATTTTCTCTATTATGTATTAGTCATGTTTGTTTACTTTCTTCTATTACCTATATTTGTTGTCGTCATAAAACGAATCAATCAAGTCGAGGTAATATTGCCTGACCTACCTATTCGTGTGTACAATAGTTATACAGTGTTTTATGACATACAGAGACATAATAATGCTTTACAGGTTGGTGTTTAATGCTTTGGCAATCTTTCAAGTTGTGATAGTACAACCAGGGGTCAAAAGTGCAGTTACACTCTACCAATCCTAGTGTCTAAAACTTCTTTGTTGAAGAAGGTCGATGTATCAATTGTTTCACGATTGATTTACCTAATTCGTAGAATGGAATTTTAAAAGTCCGTTTTTAATTTTTTTGTTCACTTAATTATTTTGACAAAATCTATGGATTAGCAGTTGTTTTGTTTTTTTATTGTTTCTGGGTTGTTCCCATAGACAAAGTTATTTTTACTTTTTAGTAAGTCTTGTCGTCCGCTGAAAATTAAAAGACAATGAAAAAAAATCATTAGACATCAGACATAATTAAAAGATAATAGATTTATCAAAGAGTATTTAATTTAATCTCTCTTAGTAATCATAATAATATTTGAATTGGAAAAGTTTTTGATTGTGGAAACGACGATTTTAAAGTTAAGTACTGAATTGGGTTTTGCAAAGACAAAGAATAGAATTTGACATTTTCATTTGTTTTTTTATGTCTATAAATACACCCTACGCATGTACATTTAGGGTGAGTTGCACCATTTAACTATAACGATAACCAAACCATAACCAGCCGTGAAACGGCCGCCTATTGGTCAATTCGACGATTTGACAACTGTTAACGGCTTTGTTATCGTTATAGTTAAATGGTGCAACTCATCCTTAGTTTCACATGCGATCTGGTTTTTTAGTCTGCTATTTTTAATCACGATTAAACCATAAATTATAGTTTTTGTTTTCTTCTCTATGACGCAATATTATTATTATATAAGACTAGGTTTTGCCAGTGGCTTAGATCGCGTTTTATGTAGTTAGAATTCATCCTAAGGGAACATACCTACTCCTGGGAGAAAAAGTATCCTACGTCCATGTTATGTTTAAATCCATTCAGCCGTTGAGACGTGAAGAGGTAACAGATGAACAGAGAGCGTTACTTTTACATTTAATATAGCATAATCAGCCTTTTAATGTTCCCACTGCTGGGACTCAGGCCTCTTCTCTAGGAGAGGGAATGGGCCGTAATCTGCCACGCGGGCCCAGTGCGGGTTGGTACATTTAATACAGTATCTAAGAATGGATTTGTATCTTTTCCATCTTCAAAATAATTAAAGGAAAAATTGGCCAAGTGCGAGTTGGACTCGCGCACAAAGGGTTTCGTACCATCCCTAGGAAAATTCGGCTAAAAATCGTGTTTGTTGTGTGGGAGCACCCCTTAAATACATAATTTTGTTTATAGTATTAGTTGTTATAGCGGTAACAAAAATACATACCTAATTTGTGAAAATTTCAACTGTCTAGCTATCGCAGTTCTTGAGATACAGCCTGGTGACAGACAGACGAACAGACGGACGGCCAGACAGCGAAGTCTCAGTAATAGGATCCCGTTTTTACCTTCCCGTAGGTACCCACGGAACCCTAAAAAAAAACGCGCTCGTAATTTTCACCAACTCGAACTTCAAATTTTCAAATAGAAGCCGTCTTTACTCTTTGGGTGAATTCTCTTTACGCTGCTTTGGGCACACAAAAAGCATTTTGCCGTGAAATTTAATTGAAATTGGCCGTAATTGAAGGAACTATTAGCTTTGAAAGTTCCAATATACGGACGGACATTGAATTATGGGCGGACGGCAATGCGTAACATTCATAAATCGACTCACTGTGAATGTAACAAATATTGTCCGTTATTTGACGTTCTTTTCTGTGTAACTGTTACATTGATGATGCTATGTGGTTGACTGGACTGTTTTTGTTCTGACTGATATGCCGAAGATAGTGGTTTCGATACAAAAAACATGATTTTTTTGCCGTTTTTGCTATGGACGGTACGGACCTTTCGTGCGTGAGTCCGACTCGCACTTGGCCGTTTTTTTTACTCTTTGTATAAGAACCGCTACAAAATCTGTTGCGTGGTTTATAAGTTATCATATTAACAGAAAGTTAGATGGATACGAAATAGGACAAATTATATTTTTGTTCCCAGGAGAATGTTTGTTTGGTACAATTTTTTACTTCACGCAAGTAAAGCCATTGGTATCAGTTAGTTATATCATTATCATCATCAGCCTTTTTAATGATCCCACTGCTGGGACTCAGGTCTCCTCTATAGGTGAGGGAATGGGCCGTAATCTACCATGCAGGCCCAGTGCGTGATGGTGAATGTCACGTCTTCGAATTTTTGGTTCTAGGACATGCCGGTTTCCTCACGATGTTTTCCTTTACCGTTTTGAGAGCAGTGGTAATGAAATAAATTACACAATGTAATGCGCCTGACAGGGTTTGATCCCGCGACCTACAACTCGTAAGTCTATTTATATACAAGACTTTTATGACTAAAACTTATCTGTGTTCCTCATTTGCCCATTTCCAGGGTCACGGTAACTCCCTCGAACAATTCCGCAAAGTTTAGGATGTTATAAGTTAAAAATAACACCGTCACCTACACTGTTATTCAGGTCATTGAACAGAAAAATGTAATTTGTTACTAACGTGCATTTCATACTGTTTTGATAAAAGGAAAAGCGACTCTCGTTGTATAAGAGTTACCGTGGCCCTAGAATATAAACAACTGAAGGAACACAAGTGGGTATTAGCCAGTAAAAGTCTGACACCAACCCAAAAAAATTCGATCCCACATGAGTAATCCCGCATTTCTGATCACGCTCCTTTTTAACCGAATTAGAAAAGGAGGAGGTCCTATGTTCGGCTGAATGTATTGCTTTTGCTTTCCTATTATTAATTGGATTTCTCTAGTTACTTGTATAGGTAACCCCTTTAATTTTTAACTTTATATTAATTATATTTTTTTGTTGGAGCAGCAATAGAAATGGCTATTCGGTGAAAATTTCGATTCCTTTATCTTTTAAGGTTTATGAAATACAGCCCGTTGACATGCGGACAGATAGACAGACGGACGGACAAAAAGCGGAGGTTTAGTAATAGGGTCCCCCTAAGGAACGCAACTTTCGGCTAAGGAACCCTAATAACGTTGTCAAATCGAAAGTGAAGAATCACATCTTCATAATAGAAAAATGTAATTTTCTGCCGACGATCATATCAAATGGTTGTTGTGAACGAAGCGTCATAAATACTTGAGTTAGCGAGCGGATTAGTCGTCCAATCAATAACGTATATGTGCTTACTATCATTAACCATAGTAAGGACTTATTTATAGGTTTCTTTATTCTATTGTTATAAAGAGGGAAGATTTGAATGTTTGTATGTTGTATATAAGAATATAGCCCTTTTAATGTTCCCACTGTTGGAACTCACGCTTCCTCTATAGGAGAGGGAATGGCCCGTAATCCACCACGCGGGCTCAGTGCGGGTTGGTGAATGTCACATGTCTTCAAATTTTTGGTTCTAGGACATGCCGGTTTCCTCACGATGTTTTCCTTCACCGTTTTGAGAGTAGTGGTGATGAAATAAATTACACAAAGTAATGCGCCTGGCTGGGTTTGAACCCGCGACCTACAACTCGTAAATCGGGGCCGTTACCACCCGGCTACCACTGCTCTCACTGGATATTTGTATGTCTGTACTATGTTTGAATGTTTGCATTTTGTTTTGTAATGAAGAAACTCAAAAACTACTCCCATTTTAGAAATTATTTTACAAAAAAAATGTTATTATAGCACGTGTCATTGGGACGTAGGCGGAGCCGCTGGTGAAGCTAGCGAAAATATAATCAAACCATACAAAGTTTACAGATGGATACGTGACACACAGAACCGGTCGTTGTGGCGATGCTTGTGGTAGGCCTAGGTCCGTCTATTGGCTGAAATGATGATAATGATGCAAAGTTTTAAGTAGGTATTTTATTTTAAATTTTTAATCCATAACAAGTATGTGGGTAATTGTGTGTGTTCTTCCATATATAGAAAAATATTTTTTTATCCATTTATAAGTTGTATATTCCAGTTTTCAATAACATTTTAACACAAAATATTTATGAATTGACTCTGCAATAAAAATTGGTACCGTAAAACTAAAAATAAACTAAGACAAAGTTAGAACGATTCCAACACCTGCTTTCATTCAAGTAAATTAAAAATAATTCGCTTAAACTGGCACTTGAAGCCAACTTATAATTAGGTAAGCACAGGTACGTTATTCATTCTTCCTCCCACGCGATTCACGCCGATAGAACTAAGTTATTAGATTAATGTTGGTAGACTGCAATATAACTTTCTGGCAATCTAAAATTAACTTGAATGTTGAACAAGTTTTTTAATGAAAAGAAAGAAAAGAAAACATGTTTATTCCACCTAAATAGACGCACAAATCATTACAAAAAAAAAACCAGTTTCCATGTCAGGCCATGTGTGTATCGGGCATAGAGTCTTAATAAGTTAAACGACTTGGGTAATTATTAGGATTTAATTAAATCTGATGTAGTCAACACGGGTTCAATAATCAAGGTTGATTAAGAGATAGAGATCATTGTTTACTAACAGAAGAACCTTATAAAAAGTATCGAATATAAGTATTTTTTAAATGATTAAATATTATACAAAATTCCCAAGTCGGTTGACTTATTAGACAGACTATAACTGTTTTGCACCTTGCAACCATAGACAACGGTTATCTGCAGATAATGAATACCAATTTTCATGCAAGCTTTTATACCAGTCTATATAATAAATACTCGTCAAAACGAATCATACAAGCCCAAACACGATGGGGTTGTGTCGATTAACTACTGAGTTCCTATGGCCAACTTCCGGTGCCATCGTCAGATCAGCTCCATGTCATAATAATTTTGCATTGTCATATGATTTACACATGCATGCAAAATTTCAGCTCAATCGGTAAACGGGAAGTGGATCAATTTTAATTTGCAAGATTTGATTACAGACATAATTACAAACATCGGGACAGGTGAAACTAAATAAAAGCTTGTAATAATACAAGCTTTTAATGAAAACCATTTTTTCATAGCAAGCTTTTATAGCTCGGTATACCTATATAATTAATACTCGTCAAGACGAATCATACAGGCCCAAACACGATGGGGTTGTGTCGTTTAACTACTGAGTTCCTAAGGCCACCTTCCGGTTCCATCGTCAGATCAGCTCCATGTCATCATAATTTTGCATTGTCATCTGATTTACACATGCATGCAAAATTTCAGCTCAATCGGTAAACGGGAAGTGGATCAAATTTAACTTGCAAGATTTGATTACAGACATAATTACAAACATCGGGACAGGTGAAACTAAATAAAAGCTTGTATGTAATAATAATAAAAGAGCTATGTACCAACCTTCATAAAAAATACTATTTCAAAGAGATCGTTCGCAAAACAAAACAGATACTGTTCCATATTTAAATGTCGCGGCAAAAATATGCGGTAATAACGCTAGGGGCACAAAAGCATGGATAGGGTAAAGTTACTATTTAACAGCCAAAAAGAGCAAGTTCTATATTCAAAACAGTTATTTTTTAAGGTTTTGTATCTGTAGGGTAACAAACCGAATCCTAATACTAAAATATCGATGCCCGTCTATTCGTCCGACCGTCTGTCAGCGAGCTGTATCTCACGAACCGTAAAAGGTAGAAATTTTGACCGGGTATATAGGTATTTCTTTTTTACCCGACGCCGATCGCCCCACGGGGACACGGTGGTGCTCTGCCCAGGTGGGCACACCTCTACGTATGCTCCACTGTGTCCTCCGGGTGGCCCACACAATGGTGACACCCGGGCGTAATATTTATTTATTTTGGCGCTATAACAATAAATAATGAAAGTCTAAGCAAATTAAGGGAGCTTTCATAAATATATTCGGTTTTCGAAACCCTTCGTATGCGAGTTCGATTCGAACTTGTTACGGTTTTTTTGTTAAACTGTATCCGATCGTGTGAACCCTGCATAATCGGTGCATTGTTTATTCTGCTGGACTAACAAGGTCACGATTTTTTCAATAAACTGATTTGTATTCATAACATCATGTGGGAGTTTGTAGGTGTGTCATGTAGGTATAATAATTTTCTACCTATTTGCCTATAATACCACCGCGATGATAATCCGTTATTAGAAGGCTTATGTTTTGTAATGGCCGTCTGCGGGGTGATGCGGTAACAATCAGTAGGGCAATTCCTTTTACTACTTCTTTTAAAATGTTTAACCTTTCTTATCAGCTTCAATATCAAGTTCTTACTTGTTAAAGATTTTGTTAAACGCACCTTTTGTCGAGAGTTTTCGAGAAGGTATTTTTAGAAGAAGGTATACTTATTGTCCTTTTATTTTAGGTCGACAATCATAATTTCTGCCACTTTGGGTGGGGTAAAGGGGAGTGTCACACTTTTACTGACTAAAACCCACTTGTTTTCCTTCTGTCATTTGCGTTCGAAGACCACGGTAGCTTTTTCGATCTATTTCGCAGCCCTGACAAGGAATCTCCATTACATCAGGAGTGATTATATCTATTAAGTACCGTCAACATGGTATAAATCTAAACCATATGTGTTCCTACAATTGTTCTCTTTTTGGGGCCCTAGGACAAAGAAATAACCTCCCAAACAGGCGAAATGTATTAAAGCTTAAAATTCCTTGAATTAAACACATACCTTACCATAGAATGTACCTTACCGTGACGTGTTAAAATGTCAAGCGTGTGAGCGAAAAAGAATGATGGAGCCACATACACACACAGCCTATACAGCCTTCATAGCTCGCTGTCCGACCGCCCCGAGTAACCGTCCGGACCGAGTCCAAGTCGTAGACGGCGCGCCTCAAGGAGTTGTCAGCAACCGTAGGGGCTCAGCTGGGCCGAAGCCTACTGGGCCTAGGGTCTGTTTCCAAAAGGAAGGCTCGGCCCCGGTATGAAAGATAAGAAGGAACGGGGTGGGTTTTTTAGTCAGTAAGAGTCTGACACTATCTTCCGCTCCGCCCAAGGGCGGGGGATGTCATAAGGATGATTTTTACCCACCGATAAAAAATCCCCTTTGTAGATCCATCCCTTTAACAGCCCAGTTTTGGTCGTCATATGGATCGCGTTGAGAGCTCGTGGTAAGGCCTCTGTAGCCTGATTCACGTAAAATCAAACAAGCCAAATCGTTGAAGTTTTATAGTCGTTCGATCAAAGTCCTATCCAAAAGCGGTATTCACGATCTATCGACTTATTTCCAGTTACATTAATAATTATTCTACCAGGATAATGAAATCCAGATTTTTTTTAAATCGACGAACTTTAAACGACATTAAAATCGGTGTCGTCCAAACTCGATTGATGGATGTGAATACGAAAATGGTCTAACTAAACGACTAAATCGCTACGATATCGTTACGGTTTTCATTACGTGAATCGGGCTACAGAATTCTCTCGACATAGACAAAAAATCTAAAAACGAAAAAGGTTTCGATAAAATAGCACCTATAAAGTCTGTCACCGCGAATACCTTTCCCAGGGGCGCGGAACATTTTGCAACATTTTCTTCCTGACCATTAAACAGATTTTCCGCTAAATTATTCCGAATCAATAATGTCGTCTGTACGTCATGTTTCTTTGAGTTCAAAATCAAATCGTATTATTTACAAGGCGTTTATTATTGAGATCGTTTAACAGCTCGTTTAACTGATTATTATTGACTTTGAAACTAATATATTTAAACACGTAATGGAACTTTGATTCTAGTCTGCGACTGTTTCGTAGATATTTATTTAATTTGTTTATGAAGACTCGGTTTAGTCTCATGAAATATTTTTAGGATGTAGAGAATTATCAAGCCGTAATTTAGGGTAATAATGAAATTGATAGTCCTTCTTGTAATTTTTTAGACTTACTTCTACTTAAAGAGTTTTTTAACACATTTATTATTTCCTTTTACTACTACGTTTTTTTACTACTTTTTACACTAGCGCGGAAAAAAGGGTTAGTTCGCCCCTGACACAATTCATTGTATTATAGCTTTAGGCTGATCGCCAAACAGACCCCGCGAGTCGCTGGGTGACCTCTGTTTATTTATTTCTTCTAGTGGACTTCTTTTGGCCGAAATGATGAGAATTACAATACATACATACATTCTTATAGAAGTAGCAAGTGCTTTTAAGCGGTGCCCAAACAAAACGCTCTGTATAGTTCGAACGTTTGTATTATGATTTAGCGCGGTTCGAGTACCGCATCGTCGCTTTCCATCAGGTGAGATAGCGGTCAAGCGCGAACCTATCAACAATAAAAAAAAGCAATGTAGTCAACCTATTTCAGAATTTGTCGTGTAAGTTTTTATGAGACAAACTACCAACGATCGATAAATAAAAAAACTTTATTTGTGAACACAAGTACAACTTAGATGTGACAAAAATATAAGGCTGTATTCTGCCGATGTAGGTGGCATACAAATATAATTTTAGGAAAGCTTAAAGACTATTAACATTATAATATGAATAATAAATAACTATATTGCTATTTACAGGCTTCCACAGATAATTGAATACAGATAATAGTTGATAACACCTACTTGAATCTTATTAGGTAATTACCTTATTAGGTATACATAGCTGATAAATAATACTAATTATAAAAGTATAGCAAGAGCAACGGGTGAACCGGTCCAGGTCGTTCTTGGTGCAAAGAATGGTCATCGCTATTCAGCGAGGTAATTCGGCGAGTGTTATTGGCACCTTTGCACCGGGAACGATCAGGGTCGGGTAGTTTATTGACATTTGACGTTTCATTTAATTGTGTAATGTTAATTCTCTTGTATTTATTGATTAAATTGTTATTTGACTTTAAAAATATACTAACATTATAAAAGTAAATGTTATTTTCAGAAAAAATAACAACTTTATAGTAGGTGTTATTACATTATACCCTTTTCACTCGACCTAGAGTGAGAGCCACCCATAAAAACGGTGGTCTAAAATTTCACTGATACGTAGGCTTCTAATGCACTTCGTAAATTGAGCAATATATTTATTTATATATATTCTTTATTGCACATCAAGATTAAAAATTAACATAAAGAAATCATATAATAAAAAACACACAAATGGCGGCCTTATCGCACCAGGCGATTTCTTCCAGGCAACCTAGAATGGACAGATTGCCTGGGCACAACATGGGGTTGCACTTAGTGCAAATACATATAAAAGTAAACAAGACTTAAAAAACACTTAATACTAAAATAAATACACATATACTTACAGCTGAGCGAGTCCAATGACCTTTAGGTAGTTTGTATGCAACGCCGACTACTACCTACAGGTCATTGGACTCGCTCAGCTGACGTTTTCTTTAAGAAATTAATTTCGTACATACGTAAATTAATACGAGTTTTGAAAAAAGGTACTTTATTTTTTAATTTTATCTTTACAAATTGATAGTTTTTCATGTATCGGATCGATCCTCCACGGGATTAAAAACGATCAAAATTTAGCGGTGTATAAGCAAGAGTTTCAGTGAAGAAACGAAGCCATGATTACAGTGTCAAGTGATGATCCTTCACAAGCTTTTTAAATACAGGCAATGTTTGTGCACGCTTTATTTCAATAGACAATGCATTCCATAGACGAGCGGCCTGAACAGTTACAAAGGACTTATCTAGGAAAGTACTTAAATGCATTGGCATATTAAGTTTCAAGTTATCTGATGACCTAACTTTTATGTGGGAGTCGCATAGAAATTGGAACCGTTCTTAAAACCGGGATTAAAACGATCAAAATTTAACGGGGTAGTTCCGTGATTGATAGCTGGAAGCTATAAAAAATCTACACCTGTTACTGTCATGAATATTTAGTAGTCGTTATCATATCTATTATTATAATCAGTCTACAGATTTTGAATATTTTATTTGTTATTACTGCTTCCGTTAACATGTTTGTATGTACATTGCGGTTTCTGGTTTAAGCATTTGAAGTTGAGTATTTTTCAAACTCTATGACAAAGGCCAAAGACAAAGTGTCAGGATGGAGGTGCTCCATCGTCGACCATCAGGTGAGATAGTGGAGCACGGGTCTAACAATAAAAAAACAAACTGGGCAAGTGCAAGTCGAACCCGCGCACTGAGGGTTCCGTGCAAACTACAATTCCCGAATAGAGTCTCGAAGATTGCAATTTTTTTTTTTGTGATCTTGGTAATAACAAATTTACTGTTTTCAAATTTTTTCCTATACCTGTGCTATAAGACCTTGCTTTGTGCCAAATTTCAGGATTCTGGGTCAACGGGAAGTACCCTATGAATTTCGATCTTTGAGAGTATCAAAATATACGTTTTTTGCGACAACGGCCGTAACTTTTTTATTCGTTAACTTAGAAGTTTGATTTTTTCACAGCTTGACAGAACCGCAGACTTGAGTATATGTTTTAATTTCAACTCTTCTGTCTTGACAGACATACAGACAGACAGACGGACGGACAACAAAGTGATCCTATAAGGGTTCCGTTTTTTCCTTTTTAAGGTACGGAACCCAAAAAAATACTAATGGATTTAAATTCACAAATTTTTGTTAAATATATCCAAATTCTAAGTTAGGCTAAGCATGAAGACCAACCCTTGGCAAAGTGTTTGCCAGTAACAATCGGCAATCTCTATAATCGTTCTATAGAATAGAATGCCTAAAACTTTCAGGCAATATTTAATATTTATTCTAGAATGTGCCTAGGTATTGTACAACGCTGATAACTGCTGTTTAGCCAGCAATGTACTAACGATGGTCGTAAATAACATAAACTAGTGTAATATTTCTGTCTGCAGGGTTTAAAGGAATCTTTATCTAGGTATTCTATAAAGCCTAAATTCTACAAACTTATTTTTAGTATTTATGCGAAAACACCTGTCTAGTATTTTTAACCGACTTCGAAAAGGAGGAGGTTCTATGTTCGGCTAAATGTATGTTTTTTTTTTTAAGTTTGTACACCGATATCTCGGTCAATTGTGGACCGATTTTGAAAATTATTTTTTTGATTGAAAGGTTATGCTTCCAAGTTGGTCCCATTGAAATATTGTTATGATCTGATCATGAATTTCGAAGATATGGCACAGAACTCCTCATAGGATCACAGCAAAACTGTCGTAACAAGTAAAATTGCTTTGTTTATACGTGTAGTCGATGACTGGCTGAAGGAAAAGGGGGAGGGAATGTATCGGACTGATCTGATGATGAAGCCAGAAGGTAAATTAATGTAATCTAAACCGCGTTTGGGATTATTAGAATCGTTATGAGATGCTCTCTGACTATAAGGTAGGTATTTAAGTTTGGCTGAGAGGTACTTTTTAGTGGTGTTACCATAACTAAAAAGTGTAAAAAAAAAAAGAAAATACAACCGACTTCAATGTTAAAAAAACACTGAAAAGTACAAAATAGCTTTAATTTCGGAAGACGAGTTTAGTTAAATAACGAAGAGACAAAACAATTATAGAAACACCAACTTCCGAGTCGGTTGTATTTTTTTTTGGTAAAAAGTTTTTTTATTATGTAAAGAATCTATGTACAAAATTTCAAAAAATTAAACTGTATTACAAAAAATTACAAAGTTGTAAGCCAGTTATGGTACCTGCTTGGAAACATAAATACATGGTCACCGGGCCATCCGGGTGACTGAGGGGTTGTTTTGCTTCTGCATTCAGCTGTGCGCTGTTTTGTACTTAGTGTCGGTGGTGTCCAACTTGAGACCTTTTTTAAATATTTTTGGGAAAAAATATAACATGGTGTAAAAATTATTGGAATTTAGATACAGTTACTGATTCTGAATAAACTATATTCAGGTTTTGCATATAGAAAAAATAGCGTTGTTTAATTTGCTGGTAACAAATCTATTGATTAACGTAAATACAATAAACTGGCGTAATATTTTTAGCTATAATATGTATGTATTTAGAAATATATAAGTATGTTTATCAGTTGTCTAGTACTCATAACACAAGCTCTGCTTAGCTTGAGACTAGACGGCGTTGTGTGATAGTTGTGTAATATTATCTATATATATCTGTTTTAAGAAAAAATTGTATACTTAACGTTGTCTAGGCATTCTGTCTGAATTTCAAACTGTGCCGGTATCAATTCAATTGTAAATCGCCTGCCGTAGGTACTGTAACTTTCTGTTGGTCATCTGAATAGAAAATAAATGGGTAAATTATGTGTTGGATAATGGACGTTTTTTGCCTGAAATGATGATGATGATATGATATGTCGGACAAAATCTGGTTTGACAGTATAACTGAGAAACTGTCTTTTCTCTAAATATCTATAGATACATATTAATAAAATTGGAGTGTCTGTTTGTAATATTGAAATAACTGCCTATGTAGTATACATGCATATGAATATATATATATATATATATATATACAGTACATACACCAAAAAAACTTTTTATAAAAAAAATAAAACCGACTTCACTAAAAAAACACTAAAATGATCAAAATAATTTTAATTTCGGAAGTCGGTGTTTTTCGTTATTGTTTGTTCCTTATTTAACACCGACTTCCGAAATTAAAATTATTTTGATCATTTTAGTGTTTTTTTAGTGAAGTCGGTTTTATTTTTTTTATAAAAAGTTTTTTATTTCTTACTTTTTAGTTGCAACACACTTACAGCCAGAGTACTTTTTTCTCATGTCAATTCCAATTAACTCAAACCCTGCTAGAATACATCATTTTCATATGAAGTTCCCGTGTCTACCTTCCACCTTCCGGCTCCATCATCAGATCACTTTGATAGTACCTTATAGCCAAAGTGCATCTCATGACATTTCTAATAAGCCCAAACACGGGTAGGATACATTGATTAATTACGGAGTTCCGGTGCCTATCTTCCAGCTCCATCACTATCATCAGGTTACTTCGATGATACCATTTTCAACATAACTATTCAGAACTATTCATTTATTTGTATTGTCATAGTCGCTTAACTATGTTTATTGTGATATTTGTTTGAGTATGAAGTTCCGTTGGCAATTTCTGGTCTTCTTAACCAGTTCCACCTCATCAAATATCACTTTTTGACTGTAAATGCTTAATTCCTTGATGAAAATATCAAAATGACTATATAGTTGCCTATAATATTTGAGGAGTTCCCTCGATTTAGCCAAGATTCCATCATCAGATCCCGACTTGGTGACTATGGGACCATTTGGGAAGTATACCCTTTCCAACAAAAAAAGAATTTTTCAAATCGGTTGGCAAGCGACGAAGTTATGCCCGAACATACATAAAAAAAAAAAAAAAAAAAAATACAAACATCCGAATTGAGAACCTCCTCCTTTTTTATTTAGAAGTCGGTTAAAAATAACATTTTTTTCAATTTTTGTCTGTCTGTCTGTCTATTTGTTCCGGCTAATCTCTGAAATGGTTAGACCGATTTTGACGGGACTTTTAATGGCAGGTAGCTGATGTAATAAGGAGTAGCTTAGGCTACTTTTGTTTTAGAAAAAAGAAATTCAAAATCCTGTAGTCCACGCGAACGAAGTCGCGGGCACAGCTAGTCTATAATAATAATTTATTACACCAAAAATAGATATTCCCTACACAATTAGTCTGTGCTCTTAATTGTGACAATGTTAAATTACAATAAAATTGTGCCTAAATTAACAAATGCTGCCGAACTAGGCTTAGAGCCTTTATTTTGGCACGCAGCGCCTCTAGCATTGGAACTGTATTTTCTCTGTAACTAAGTTTATTAATTTTAAACAACAGTAAATAAAAAAGAACTTCTGTGTGTGTTAGGTAAAGATGGTGAGTGTGGCTTTAATTTATAAGGAACTTATAAAATAAAGCTTTATGCTGCTCTTATTTTAGTTAAGTAAGGAACTTAAATAATCAACAAAACTTGCTAATTATATACTAATGAATCAAACTTCTTTTCACAACTTCTCTGTATTTTTTGTGGCTTCAAAATGTATAAAAATACATTTTTTGTTTGCTAAAAACTTTTCTAAATCAAAGTATAATCAAGGTGGATTTGCATTTAATCACTGTTTAAAAGTGTTTAAATGCAAATCCATATTCTAAATCTCTGCCTCATAAAATAGTACATTTTGATACAGTTTGTCACTGCGATCGAGGCGGAATTCACACGAGTCATAGAAGAGGATGAAGCCGAGTGCTGCAGTGACCAATTTCTACGTGTATCAAGTAGTGTTTTTCAATACACTTACGAAGGCATAGCTAAAGGGGTTGACGCACGACTCGTGGGGGTCGCGACGCGCCTAACCTGATACTATACAGGTAATCCATTGTGACGGCGGCGAGCTCGCTCACTTTTCTGCACTAGTGCGAAAAACAGTCAACAGCGTGTCTAAAAACGGAAGGGATAGGAGCGAGATTTCGAGTTAGTGTATTGAAAAATATTTTTTCTGATGAACTTAAATATCGGATATTTATTTTCATAAATTAACTGAAACCGGTTTTTTGCAGTACACTATACTAGACATGACGTCTCTGATCCGAATTTAATATATGGAAATCAGTTTTCTGGCCGGAAGCATCCAGTCTGTTTTCATTGCCTTTTTCTGGCCATCATTCAATCAACCCGTCAAGTTTTCTAATACTAGCAAAAACGTTTACATCCCTGATTCTCAGAACATGTTATTTCATTACGTGTTTATTTTAAAAGCAGTTTAAACTCTATAGACCAGGGTCGATAATTTTTAAAACCAAAAAAAATAATAGTAGGATGAAACCCATTAGAAAAGGAGGAGAATATTATAAAAATGAAAGGAAAAATAATTTACGGGCGATCTGAGCTCGGGAAGGGGATGGGGGTGAGTTTTTAAGGGTAAAAAACGGTTTTTCTCGATTTCCGGCAAAACTAAAAGTCCTATGGAAAAAAGTCAAATGGCAAAGTTGTAGGTAATAAAAAGATCTAAAACTTTTGTATTTACAATTTTTTCACATAACCTCAAAATGTATGTGAAAAATTCAAAAAACCAAGCTTTTGGTTTTTTAATTTTATCTTTTTCAAAAATATTTTTAATTTCACGAAATTTGGTGAAAACTTACCTTTTTATGTCCCAAATACGCTGTAATTTATTTGATTAGAAATATTTATTTTGTTCACATTATTTTGAATTAATATCGAAAAAGCACCCCAATTTTCAATCGAAAAATCACCCGTCAAAATGTCGGCTTTTTTCAAAAAGTTGGTATGTTTTCTGTTCGTTGAAATCTCTACTTTCCGATGGTGAAAAAAAATATATATGTAACCATAGTAAATCTTCTCAGAAAATGCAAAAAATCGAAAAAAACTCGAATTCAAAAATTTTTTTTAAATTATTATATACAATTTTGAGCTATTTATTAAAATTTACACTTTAATTACTTAAAAAACGTAAGATTACATGTTTTTACATTGATAAAAAAAAAATGCAAATCAAAATATACTACTATAATTAACAAACAAATAAGTTAATAAAATTAATATTTAATAAGACATCTACAATATTTGGAGAAAGTAGTAAAATCTTCTTTAAATTATATGCGTAGATGCCTATTTATAACTATTTTTAGATAACTTATATACCTGAGTGACCTACGAAAAATTTTAGCCCATCAAAAGGTATTTCATAGAAAAGTGGGGAAGGGGCTAGGCGGGTCTGGGTCTTACTACATACATACCTACTGTAACAACCGTTAGCCTAGCCAGTATTCGAAATACAGTACAGTATACAACATCGTTTATAAAAATACACGTGCACGTTGAGTTTCTTTAAGATAATTGTAACAAGTTTACTTAAAAAAAAAACTAACAAGATTAATAAATAATAATCTCCTTTATTTTGCACAAACAAATTTAGTTAGGTACTCCCATGAAAAAAAATATTTCGAAATTCATAAAAAACATATTAAAAATCTATAAAAAATATATAAATATATATAAAATATATATCGTAAATATATTTTTAATAACTAACTTTTGGCCAATTTTCATGTATATTTCATATATTTTAAATATATTTTAGATACATTCAAAATATATCTTAAAAGACATAAAAAACATATCTAAAAATATAAAAAAAAAATTTTTGAATATATCTGAAATATATTTGAAATGTATAAAATATATATGAAAATCGGCCAAAAGTTAGTTATTAAAAATATATTTACGATGTACATTTTATATATATTTATAGATTTTTTATAGATTTTTAATATATTTTTTATGTATTTTGAAAATTTTTTTTTTTCATGGGAGTAACTAAATTTTTTTGTGCAAAATAAAGGAGATTATTATTTTTTAATCTTAGTAAACTTGTCACAATTATCTTAAAGAAACTCAGCGTGCACGTGTATTTTTATAAACGATGTTGTAGGTATACTGTACTGTATTTCGAATACTGGCTAGGCTAACGGTTGTTACAGTAGGTATGTATGTAGTAAGACCCAGACCCGCCTAGCCCCTTCCCCACTTCTCTATGAAATACCTTTTGATGGGCTAAAATTTTTCGTAGGTCACTCAGGTATATAAGTTATCTAAAAATAGTTATAAATAGGCATCTACGCATATAATTTAAAGAAGATTTGACTACTTTCTCCAAATATTGTAGGTGTCTTATTAAATATTAATTTTATTAACTTATTTGTTTGTTAATTATAGTAGTATATTTTGATTTGCATTTTTTTTTTATCAATGTAAAAACATGTAATCTTACGTTTTTCAAGTAATTAAAGTGTAAATTTTAATAAATAACTCAAAATTGTATATAATAATTAAAAAAAAAATTTTGAATTCGAGTTTTTTTCGATTTTTTGCATTTTCTGAGAAGATTTACTATGGTAACATATATATTTTTTTTCACCATCGGAAAGTAGAGATTTCAACGAACAGAAAACATACCAACTGTTTGAAAAAAGCCGACATTTTGACGGGTGATTTTTCGATTGAAAATTGGGGTGCTTTTTCGATATTAATTCAAAATAATGTGAATAAAATAAAAATTTCTAATCAAATAAATTACAGCGTATTTGGGACATAAAAAGGTAAGTTTTCACCAAATTTCGTGAATTTAAAAATATTTTTGAAAAAGATAAAATTAAAAAACCAAAAACTTGGTTTTTTGAATTTTTCACATACATTTTGAGGTTATGTGAAAAAATTGTAAATGCAAAAGTTTTAGATCTTTTTATTACCTACAACTTTGCCATTTGACTTTTTTCCATAGGACTTTTAGTTTTGCCGGAAATCGAGAAAAACCGTTTTTTACCCTTAAAAACTCACCCCCATCCCCTTCCCGAGCTCAGATCGCCCGTAAATTATTTTTCCTTTCATTTTTATAATATTCTCCTCCTTTTCTAATGGGTTTCATCCTACTATTATTTTTTTTCACTTTTTATTATTTTTAAAGGCTTCTACCCTGGTCTACTAGGCCATTGAGCATTTTCATTTCATTACTTCACATGAAGTGAGCTATATCTCTATGGTTCCATTCACTGCCTTTCACGGAAACATTACCTATTAGAATAAAATCTATTTCACCGCCGACTTTATGGTCGGTTTTTAAAGTTTTTATTTTTCTTTTTTATGTCACTGTTCTCTTTTTAAATATAATAGTCGGAGGCTGCTTTTCCACTCGCCTATCGTTAACATTGAGCATCGTTTAAAGGCTTGTTACTTCATCTACGCGTTAGATTCAATACGTTGTTTGACGAAAAGGCAACGCGAAAAAAGAGAGATAACGCCTGAAAACTCTGTTAGCATTCGGTAATTCCGTGATTTATTTAAATATTTTACAAAACTTGTTCTAGGAAATATTTGTTTTTTTTTAAACCCTTAAAAGTTTTTGAAAACAATTGGCGTCATTTAGAATCTTGATATGTGCAGTCTTCTATTGTAATACTTTTTTGACTTTCTAAATTTTTGAGTAAAATTATGAAGTGTCAAAGTTCATGCAAAATAGCAGACTTTCAGAGGTTTTCACTGGATTAGTTTTACACAAATTTATAAATTGCTTTCAATAGAAGCCTAGATAATATCCACCCGATACTGTGTTATACAATATCTAAGGAAAATATCTAACTACAAAATACCCAACGAAAAAATATCTAACGAAAAATGTGTACAAAATATCTAACGAAAAATGTGTAATAACGCCATAATCGCGTAAAAGCGGTTGTATGAAAAATAGTGAAAATGTATATCGAGTTTATCATTATCATCATCATCAGCCTTTTTAATGTTCCCATTGCTGGGACTCAGGCCTCCTCTCTAGGAGAGGGAATGGGCCGTAATCCTCCACGCGGGCCCAGTGCGGGTTGGTGAATGTCACATGTCTTCAAATTTTTGGTTCTATAGGACATGGCGGTTTCCTCACGATGTTTTCCTTCACCGTTTTGAGAGCAGAGGTGATGGAATAAATTACACAAAGTAATGCGCCTGGCTAGGTTCGAACCCGCGACCTAGAAACAACTCATAAGTCGAGGCCACTACGATTCGGCCACTACTGCTCTCGTATGTCGAGTTTCATCCCTTTAAAACGAGGAAGCGAAGTGAAATATGGAAATGTATTTTTTTGCGTTTCAACACATGCATTTTCGCTGTAGTAATGCAATTAATGCCGAAAAGTAATCGCGTGGTATATTTCTCGTTTATCGATAGTCAATATGTTATTTTTAAAATCTTATTCAGACAGGATTAAACGATACAGTATGTATTTTTGATAAAAGGTCAGTTCTAGAGGAATCCGACGGGTTTAGTTTACCAAAAAATTAATAAATTTCCAAAACTTGGTTTAAATTTTACTTATTGTTGGTGATTATTACTATACTTCTTCTTCTTCCTGCCCTTATCCCATATTACTTGGGGTCTGCGCAACACGTTTTCTTCTTCCATTCTGTCCTGTCACCCGTCAAAATATCACTAACTTCCTTTTCTTTCATATCACTTCTCACAGAATCCATCCATCTTTTCTTCGGCCTTCCTCTACGGTGATTATTACTACACCACCTAATATTAAAAAGGCGAAAAGTTTGTTGTGTACATTTTTACTTCTACGCGTTCAAAAAGCTGAATGGATTTAATTTGGCATATAATATGGGTATTTTAAATAAATTATTTACAGGCACTTTTGAATTGTCAAGAAGTCAATCAGAAAAAAATGTTGGTAATTGTACATTTTTGAAATGCACAATAGATCGTAGATCTCTATGGAGAAGTATGTGCAAGAAACTCCATCATGTTAACAATTTATAACAAACATCTCGGTTATAAATGTTTCATGACGCTACTATTATATGAAAACAATTTAAATAAAGTAAAAATAAAACAATAAAATTATAAGTACCTATAGAAAATAAAACTAAGTTACTGGTAGGTAAGAGATGACCAGTCTCAACTGACAGTACCCGTTCACGGACATGACGCGTTCATCAAAGGGAACCGCAAGATCCAATACACGCGCGTACCTATTTTTATTGTATAAGATATGTATCAGATAAATTCACGTGGATAAAACGTGCAAACTTCATGGTGTCTTGCACATTAGCTACAGATTATGCGCTTACTATGTATCTAAGAGAAATCAGTAATTAACTGCAATTTAATAAAACAATCCTTAAGTACATTTAAACCCAATCATTTATCGTACTTATGTATACTATAATTAGTTTGTGTAGACGTCCCAAGGTTACATATGATTCATTAAATAATAAATGAACCGCCGTTGTTGGAATACCTTATTTCTTTACAAACATAAAAATGTAAGCTCATGTTATGTATGTTATTTTCTAATTAACTTTTCGATTAGGTTGTAATTGATTTTGATTATGTTGTTTTAGGCATTTTTGATTAGATACATGAGTTTCGTTTAGTGTACTTTGTAATAATTTTGAAAGATAGAAAGAAAGAAAACTACTTTATTTGTTACAGCACAAGGCACAAACACAATATTATGGTAACACGCAATAGAAATAAAAAAAACACCAAAAAATATTGTTGTGTGCCTTATGGCCGCACCAACGAGGATAGGTGGAGGTGGTAGGTGTAACGTTTATCTTTATCTATATGTCGCTGGTTTTTCATAAAATTAGGTTTTTGATGAAAAACCGGAAGATGACACATTTTAAACTCAATTTCATCATAAAGCTGTAACAATCCAGATTTTTTATCAAAAACCCAAACGGGTTTATGATGAAGTTCTTGTCAAAATCACGGGTTTCTTGCTTTGTTTTATGACAAATAAAGCAATTTGAGTGAAATAAATAAAAACAATCCATCATCATTTGCAACTACTGGATGCAAGTAACATTAAAGGAAAGGTAATTGGTAAGAAGAACGATTTATTCAAAATTGGTACTTCAGCTGGGGTTCTAAAAGACTGGCTGCCTCGAAACTCTATTCAAATATCAACTGCTGCCTTTAACGAACCTGCATCGACAAATGAACTGAGTTTGCGTGAAATTGCTTCAAAGATGTCCTTATTTGGAGGCCAAGGTTTTAAGAAATGCTCGTGCGAAAAATCTAAAGTGCGCTGCAAGACTAATCGATGTGCATGCAAAAAAAAATGTTTTATGCATCTCTAGATGTCACAAGTCAACAAACTGTCATAATAGGTAAATAAAGTATTTTTAGTTCAGGTGTTCAGGATCTTCGGGGTTTTCATCAAAAACATAATTTTATGAAAAACCTGCGACATATATATATAAAAGGAAAAACTGATTGACATACATATCAACACAGCCGAAATAACTGAAACTAGGAGTGTGAAATTTTGCACAAGGCTTCTATTTATAAAGTAAGGGAACACTAAGACGGGATTTTCCAAAATGCACTCCCTAAGGGGATGAAACAGGGATTCAGAGTTTGTTCGGAGAAATTTACTTTCAACGCGAGCGAAGCTGCTGACAGAAACTCGTCATTTTTAGGTGAGGTGAATGCCTGAGAAAAATCATATTGCATTATTTTCCACGTGTCTGATCTTTCGAAACGAGACAGAAGCATTTTTTTTTTGTTTTTTCTTTCATCTAGATTTTGTGGTTTAACTGATAGGCGAAGCCTTTTATTTATATTCACATAACATAAACAAACATTTTATTAAACAATACGAAAAAAATGTTTGCTAACCCTATTAGAACTAAGAACATTGAAATGAAATAATCGTAGAGTCGTAAAACAGCCCCCTAATATATTGAGTGATGTTAAAACTGCCTAAGATACCAAAGAGTTGTCTATAGAACACATGACATCTTTGCATCTTTGTTCGGTAATAAATCATTTTCCGCCTAAAGTGTCAGTATAGTGTCGTGGCTTGGATACGAGCATTTTGGCACAAAGGCTGCGCGACAAAAGCCTGCTCGCGTCCCATTCATACCGATGACAGCTCTGGCAAATATTCCCAATTCAAACGTTTTGATATCGGATGCGTTTGATCGTTAATGTGTGTGTCATGGATTTTGTATACAGCCTTTGGTTAGGTGTCAATTCATAGTCCTTTTTACGTGATCATGCTCAGACTCTGTGCCTGTCTCAGTATACGTACCTATCTTTGGGGGTTACGTTACATATGTATTCTATATTAACTCGTTTGCGATACTTCTCTTTACTTGTCATAAACATTTTTGGGGTAAAACAAAATTATACTAAAAGAGTTCTGAGTATACATGTCTGGATGGAGAGGGAGAAGAAGGCCGAAGAAAAGATGGATGGATTGTGTGAGGAGTGATATGACAGAAAAGGGTGTTAGTGACAGTTTGTGTGTGACGACATATTATTTAGGAATTGCCACTGTCCTCGGTTTATGAAAGTCTATCTGGTAATATAATCAATATATACTTTGATTTTTTTTAACAAATTTTTATTTAACTGCTCTAAAAAGAAGAAAATATTATAATCTTTAAATTTAATCAAAGCCTTGAATTTATTACACTACATAGGTACATTTTATTATGATTTCAATCAATATTATGATTGAAATCATAATAAAAACGAGATTTGTCTGTGTGAATTAACAAATAATCTTGCGATAAGCTTTTAGGTAGGTATATCTTATTTATTAAATCTTGTAAATAAAAAACAAGCCAACCAGTCCATTCGCCATTCAGAATCTTTAGCCGGCTATTAAAAACCGAAACATTACCATGAATGAACAATATATTTTATTGTTCGGTAATAAGGTAAACCGCTAATTTCTCTAGTAATTTTCATTGAAAACAGTTTTAACCGTAATGGATAATTATATTATTGATTTTTTTTTACTACCACACTGACCGGTTTTCAATCAACATTGCATATAAGAACAATTTCATTGATATTGATTTCAACAAATGATATCTTATCATTTGTTGCAATCAATATCAATGAAATTGTTTTTTCTAAGTTTTATATTTTTTTATTTATTAGATTAGATGTATTAATTAAACAAAGATAGAACATGAAAAATAAAAACAATTAATTAAAACTATACATACACAGTTATTTTTACTAGCTCTCATGTGACTTCCATATCCAATAACAAATAGTACAATGATAATAGTACAATCACAATCTTTATTGGGATGTCTAAATCGAAGGATTTCATTAAGAACCTTTTCTACCCAAATTATATTCTCCGGCAAAAAGGTAGCCGCCATTTTCTCTTAAATTTTTCATGGAAAAACAGATTTGATCCACCCGGTATTATTATATTATTGAAATTAATTTTTCCGCTTCCGCGTGGGGAGGCATTGGCCGGTTTTCGACCGACATTACGTCCTAGCATTAGGTACCTATCATATCAGTTATGATATAGTTATTTGGACTCGAGCGCTGAACGTGCACGTGGCTTGGAGTTATGCCAACTCGGTTAGTGTTGATACCGCGAGGAATTCAGTGCACTGCATTAAGGTAGATGAGCATAAACATATTGATTCGAACGTATACTTGACGGTGGACGGAATCTTTAACGGTTCTGTAGTAGTCGTTTAGTAGAGTATGATTTTGATAAGTATAGAAGTCGGCAAATAATCTCAATTCATTACCAGCTATGTCTATCTCAATACATTACTGATCATGGTTCTCTTCTCTCTGCATTTATTTATTTATGCAACACAAAGTACATAGGCGGACTTAATGCCTTAGGCATTCTCTACCAGTCAACCTAGGGTGGTAAAGAGACAATATGGTAGGCGCACAAAAAGAAAATTTTGGTATTAAAACAAGAGAGTCAATTCATTCTCTTTATTATCAGCAAAAAGAAGTCCACGGCTGGCCGTAGGCCTCCCCCAAGCGTCGCTAATACAGTAGTTCCACCAATTTCCCAGCCCACATCAAATTCTAACAATCATCAGTTGCCAATAAAATATCAAAGGACATACGTTTTTTTAGATATTAAATAAAGAATATAATGTATTAAAAAGCGTGCCTTCTACTTATACAGAACTCGAGAAAAGTCCCCAAATGAACTGGGAAGTACTTACTGCTACAATCCACGGTGTTCTGGGAAAAAAAGTCAAAGCTTGTAATTTGCTACAAAGACATGGTCTGATCCGAATTTAACAATCAGTCCTTTTATTTCACAAAATGGTCACAAACAGGCACTGTAATCGTCGATTTTCGGCTGTTATTCTCAGAATGTGAGCCAATTTCCATGTTCCTGTGTTCGAAGGTTGTGAGGTTGAGCAGCGGGTATTAAGGCACTTAGTGGCCTCGCCCCGGGCCGACGTGGATTGATTTTGCCCACTCGGCGTGTTTGTGTGCACTACGCATTACTCCGACTCACTGGAAATGCCCGAGAGAGTAGCGAGGCATTCCTGTAAGTCTGTAACTAGCTCTAAGCTCTAACTTTGTTGAAAAATGAGAATACATTTTTTGAAAGCGTGTATTTTGAAATTGTAATATTTAAAAATGTGTAGTCAAACGAGTTTCATATCACGCTACATGTGACAAACCGTGACCAAAATCAGCGTTCCGATATTAACCCGGGGAATAGTGGTTTTATGCTGGCGACCAGAAAATTACGCTAGAACCGGAATTTAAATCGGAGCCCGCAAATATACAGCCACAGCTCGAATTCTGACGTAAAACCGAAGTAGCCGCTAGTTTATTATTTCAGAGCTCTGGTATTCGGAACTCATATTAAAATCATTTGTCTCGCCATCGCCGTCGGCGGGCATGTCCCTTTTTATTTATTTTTCGGGGCTGTATATCAAATAACTTCTCCCAGTCAGTGCTTCTCTCAGGCAGTGTGAGACTTTTCTGACTAAGGCCGGCAATACACTTGACGGAAATTACGTCGCGGAGGAACCGCGACGGAGCGCCGGTGCTTGTTATTGCATATAAATTTACCGACTGATCGTCCGCGATGGAGCGATCGATCTTCCGCGTAGTGTGTCTGCTATTTGTATTTTATATGGCGTAACATTTATTGACGATCCGTCGACGATCTTCCGCGACGGGATTTCCGTCAAGTGTGGCTATAAGGCCTAAAACCCTACCCTGTCTGTAACTACTTCGAACAATTCTTCATCTCGTGTGCAAGTTCCGTTCTTGCACAAGAAAATCAGTAAGATTATGAACTGTTTACTTGCTTAAACTTGCCTGGTAAGGATCCCCTTACACGGCTACGACTTTAAACTCTCAAGGTTTTCATCGCTCTAAGTTTGTAGTGTCTACAGGCTTACGTTGTAACAAGTATGCTAATATTACTTTCTATTTTGTTACAATTTAGCTTTACAGGAAGGGTGCTTTTCCATTAGAGATGTGCATTAAGGCCGCCTTTGTACGTTTTATGTGCATAAAGCTTTAATAAACAAATAAATGTGCTGTGGTACGATGCTATAGATGCCTTTGATATGATCCAGCAATCATATTCAAAACAGTAAGAGCACGCTTTCCTTAACGTCGATAAATCCTGTTGTAATTTATATTAAGTTAAATACATTACAGAAATATTATATCAATTAATCCTTCCGGATCGCTACATGCCTGCGTCTAGGTGCTCCTAGTGGAGCTCCACATCGATGTCAGTGTGGCGAAGCAGTCGACCGCCTCGGACACCATGGTCTATCTTGCAGCAGAAGCGCTGGTCGGATAGCACGGCATGCCAGTATTAATGACATCATCCGTCGAGCTCTTGTCACCGCCGGGGTGCCAGCTGTTTTAGAACCCAATGGCTTGGCACGTGACGATGGGAAGAGGCCAGATGGGATGACTATAATTCCTTGGAAATTGGGTAGGCCTTTGGTGTGGGATGCAACATGTGTCGACACCCTTGCGCCATCCCATCTTCTGAGTACGGCGGGCTGTGCTGGAGCGGCTGCTGCAGGTGCAGAAAACCTCAAACGGCGTAAATATAATAACCTCATTGGAAGTTATGTGTTTGAGCCGTTTGGGGTTGAAACTCTAGGGCCATGGGGTCCGAGCGCTCATCGAGTTGTCCGGGATATCAGCAAACAGTTGGTCGACTCTTCGCGTGACCAGAGGGCTGGACTCTTCTTCAGTCAACGAATCAGCATTGCCATCCAGCGTGGCAATGCTGCCAGCGTTCTGGGCACTTTTCCCACTGACATCGATGTGGACGAATTTTTTTATGCCCTCTGAGTTTTCCCCGTTTTTCAGCCTTTTTTACTCGTTTGTACATATTAGGTATTATTTTAAGTTTGTATATATATACCTAGTGATTATTTATTAGATCCTGTTGTTGATTAATTGATTTTATTGGAAATATTTAAGCGATTATTAATTATTGTTTTTTGTAAATCATTCACACACAATGTAAATTGTTAATGAATAAATGAAATGAAAAACCAAATGAAATTTCATAGCTCGAGCTGCGACCTCTTCCTCGCACAGCTATCTCGTGGCGGTGCATCTTCATAGCACATCTTGCTGGCCCCGCTACATAGCTTCACATCAGTGGAAAAGATAATAGTTTCGTAGCTTAGCTTTCAAATTCTCGCACCACAGTACCATAGTAATCTAGTGGAAAAAACATCTGAAGAGTTTCATAACGGGAAACTTTAAGTTGATATTTTTCTTATGTATTTAAAGTTTTTTTTTTTCATCTAGTTGCCTTTACTTTTTTTATTGTATCATATTGCTGCCTACACAGTATGCTATTAAATCGTCTCCGTGTAGCTTTAAAACCCTTTCCTAGCGTTGACTTACATAAGGTGTCGCATCAAATTTCCGCCAATGACGTGGCGCTTCCAGATGTATCGCCCCCCGTGTACACCGTCCCTGCCAAATTGGCGAGCACGGCCCTCGTTACGACCAGTAGCGACCGATGTTCCTCTTGTTATTACCACGTTTTTACTACGCACTGTTATTTCGAACCTGTTTTGGAAAAAGTACCGATAAAAATTAGGTACTGATATATATTCATTCTAATCACGCTAATATCATAAACGGGTGTAATTTATCTTTTTAAGTATGTATTTAGAGATATATAAGTATGTTTATCAGTTGTCTAGTACTCATAACACAAGCTCTGTTTAGCTTGGGACTAGACGGCGTTGTGTGATAGTTGTGGTATATTATTATTATATTATAAACGTAAAAAATTGTGTAAGGGTATGTTTGTTACTTTTTCACGCAACAACGGCTGAACGGATTTCGAGGAAAATTGGTACAAAATGGATACTTTTTATCTTTGGGATAATGTTCTATTATAACGGGGGTGAAGCTGCTGGTAGCAGTTAGTCTAACAATAAATTAGTCTGAATAAAAATGGCTCCTTTTGATGAAGTGAGAAAATATTTTATCAATAGATACATGCCGAAATACGGACCCCCTAGTCCAGTTCGGCAGTAGATGCAAAATTGTGCACAAATGTGACTGTCTCCTGAGTAAATTTAAATAGTTTGTAGACGAATTGTGTAAGTAAACATGTATCTATTTTTGTAGTGTTGTAAATTAAGATTCTTGTAATTAATAATAATATAATAATATTCCACAACTATCACACAACGCCGTCTAGTCCCAAGCTAAGCAGAGCTTGTGTTATGGGTACTAGACAACTGATAAACATACTTATATATTTCTAAATACATACATATTATAGATAAATTACACCCAGACACAGAACAAATGATTATGCTCATCACACAAACATTTGTCCTGGGTGGGAATCGAACCCACGACCTCTGGCATAGCAGTCAGGGTCACTAACCACTAGACCAACAGGCCAGTCTTCAAATTATTATTTCGTTTATTCCTAAACATTAACATCATTATTATTTCAGCCGAAAAACATCCACTGTTGGATAGATCGGCCTTTTTCATTAATATTTACATACGTTTTGCTTTTCTTTATTATTGATAGGCTTGCGTTTGACCACCATCTCACCTGATGGTAAGCGATAATGTGGTCGACGATGGAGCACGCTTGCCTAGAAGGAAGTTGAGTGTAGTGATTGATATGTTTTATGTTTAAATATTATTATTTTATTGATTTCTAGGTTTGATACCGTGTGAGATTGTTTACAAGAATTACCATAGCCCTGGAATGCAAAGGGCAATGAAGACACGCAGATGTATCTTAGGGTGAGTTGCACCATTTAACTTTAACGATAACCAAACCTTAACCAGCCGGGAAACGGCCTCCTATTGGTCAATTCGACGATTTGACAACTGTTAACGGCTTTGGTATCGTTAAATGGTGCAACTCACCCTTAGGTTTAGGGTCAGACCTTTTCTTTGGTGAGAAATCAACAAATGACTGTCTGAATCGGGACTCAGGAGGAAGTGTGACTTTTATAAACTAAGGGTGAGTTTCACCATTTAACTTTAACGATAACCAAAAAAAGAAAAGGTCTGACCCTAACCCTAAGGGTGAGTTGCACCATTTAACGATAACAAAGCCGTTATGGTTTGGTTATGGTTTGGTTATCGTTATAGTTAAATGGTGCAACTCACCCTTAATTTGTAAAAGTCACACTTCCTCCCGAGTCCCGATTCAGACAGTCATTGTTGATTTCTCACCAAAGAAAAGGTTTGATTTGCTTTTGTTTCTGTTTATTTCATCAAACTAAAGTGGCATTTGGAAACGATAGACCTTCGGTTGGAGCTTTTTGTTGGGTACAAAAGGGTATTGAATCGTCGAAAGGCAAACAAGCATTGGTCCTACATACCGAAGTGAATTGTGATCACAGACAATGTTTGCGGAAACGGGTCATTCGTTATCGTAGAATGTGCGAATAAATTATCCTTATGGTGGTATAAATGCCCTTGTGGCCGAGAGCCGGATGGCGTTGGCGTCAAAAGGTCATTGGCAGACCCTTCGATCTTTGATATTGGGACCGATAAAGCAGTTTATTTTGGTACTATATGGATCGTCTGATATGAATTGGTCTTTATAATGTCGAATCAAATCAAATCAAGTGCATTTTTAAATTGTCAAAATGTCAGTCACTCAGAAAAGTGGAGCTCATTGCACAGATGATAAATCAGACGGGTAGGGCACATTGCTCGCAAAACAGATAATCGATGGGGACGAAAGATTCTGGAGCGGCGACTACGTACAGGAAGACGCAGCGTTGAAAGGCCTACGACAAGGTGGAACGACGACATGGTGAGGGTCGCGGGAATCCAAAGTGACACTTGGGGGAGGATTATGTCCAAGAGTGGACGTCTTTTGGCTGAAATGATGATGATGATGAGGAATGCGTAGATTAAACCTTGTCAAGCGTAAGGTCAATAGTGTATTGAGTACTGCACTCATCTTTAGGATGGATCTGCCGCATACCAGCTTGATGCGCTAGATTCGATTGAGAAACGAACCATGAAGATCATCAGCGATGATGCACTCGTTGAATCAAAACTCCATCGCCAACGAGTCGCTGGCCTGTTGGTTTTCTATCGTTAACTTTTCGGAGAGTGTGCATAGGAATTGCTCAATTGAATTCCGGCTAGCCTATTCCACCATCAGACCACCAGAGACATATGGTGTTGCGCCACTCGCATATGGTGGTCATATCCCAGTCATATGCACTAAACATTTTGGGAAAACAAACATTCATTGTGCGTACAGCTAAGTAATGGTATTCCTTGCCGGAGTCTGTGTATTTGTCTAGAGATCTTTAAGTCTAGAATGAATAGATTACTTCTAGGCAAGCGTGCTCAATTGTCGACAATATCATCGGGTGAGATAGCGGTCAAACGCGAGCATATTACAAACAAGATCTCCATATAGAAAAACATGCAAGAAACTCCATGGCCACTCATTTAATCATGTTATGATTAGATGTAATTAGAGGAATCGAGCGAGTTCTTAGAAGATATCACATGCAACGAAATTACAACCATATAATTTGCTAATTAGAGCCGTTTTCCGCATGTTCCAAAGAACTCCACGAACTCCTTTCCCGAGAAGTTACGGAGACAGAAGTCTCAGTACAAACGTGGGACATTCCATTTTCTTTATGTTGGCTATTTCTGTTATTGACCCCGTACAGTAGACCCAAACAAATAATAAAAAGGTTACTACTATAATAATATTCGTTATTTTACTGTCATTTTTATTCGGAATTTTGCTGAAGGAGTACGTTTGTTGGAAATGATTAATGGCAGCTTCCTTTCTCGGCACAGGAGAGCTGTTTTATTTTTTTATCAAGTTATTTTAGTTGACAGAGTTTTACCGGTTCTTGGTTATTAGTTTTTAATGGGATTTTTCGGATTACGTTTTTAAGCTATTGCATAGCTTCTATCGCGGGCCTTGAGCGTGGAGACCGAATCCAGAAATTCCGTAACGAAAATAACCTAACACCCCCCACTCATTTGTTTTTTGAGCGTGGTGACCGATAAGAAAACAAATGAGTGAACAATCAATCAAAATTCAATTCAATGTGTGAAAGTGTAACTTCAATTAATATCAAAGAAAAAAAAAACAAGGAAAAAAATACTGCATAAATAAAATAAATAAATAATTATAATTGCATAAGTTGATAAAAATGCAATGCAATAGCTTTACCGCGGCAGTCCCCGAGTGCCACACGTCTTTTTTTTTTTCTTAGCACTGACATTCTCATTAGGCTGAAACACTTAGTGAGATCTCGAGTCTCGACCCAATATTTTTTTTAGGAATTGTTTACCTAAACTTGTGTCATAAGGAGCGCTTACAAACATTTTAACTTATTTGTTTAGATCCGGAATAGGTAACTGAAGTGACTAAAAATAAAATAGATACGTAGAACACCTATTGTTTCTTCTATATAATAATGAATATCTAACAAACTTTTAGTAACAGAAAAGAAGGTACCTATCCTAATCAAAATACATTATATCAAGTTATTTTCATAACTTATAATATCGTGCGGATTTCATCACGCATGCGGGTTTGCTCCGCATGCAGAAAATTACAGAATGCAAAAAAAAACGCGTCCCGCGTGCGCATTCCACGCATTACAATAAATACTTGTATGGAATGGACATTTGCGGGGGTTACGCGTGCGGAGTAATCCCGCATTAAAAACACCGCTAATACTGTGTGCTACTTGTAGCAATTGAGAGCAGAAGTTATAATATTTCTCTCCTACGTGTTTTGAAAAACACGGCATGAAAACCACCTGTGCGCATTTGTCACTGCACTTTTGGCGCATTTCTCCCTCAGCTGCAAAGAATAACTTCGGTTGTTGGTATCAAAATGTTCCATTCGCACATATATCTACACTTTCACATATCCTTCTTTCATTGACATCACAGAACACAAAAGAACTGATCTAAATAAAAAGCTAACTTTTAAACCAGATAAACATTTCTTGTGACCTACATGCTAACAAAGGAAAGTCTTTCAGAGACTAGCAAGACTCATAAAAGCTAGCCAAAGTTAGACTTTGTCGCCATCTTTATAATAGATTTATGTGTTTCCGAAGTATTCTCGAAGACTGTACGACAGGACACGTTATTGTGTGTCCGGGGAAACTGGTTTTAGTAAAATACCGCTATTTTAATGTATGATTATTTTTGTCTTGCTCGTTCTTTATGTCATTATGCAGAACTTAATACGTGTTGTGTTTGCGGTCGGGGCATTGGCCGCTTTGTAAGTAATGTCTCGAATGTGTGCTGTAGCTTGTTTTGGTAGGCGTACCTATAAAGATATCTATCTCGCCAAGTACAAACTAAAAATCTGACGTCACAGCAATTCGACATCGCGGTATCTAAATTCTCCTTGCGATTTGAACACACAACAGTTCGAAATATAACATTCGGGCAGTAGCTCAGACCAGACAGGAGTCGTTCCTGTTTGGTCAGTGGATCTTCCCTTTTCAATGGAGGTTTACGGGAGTTTACACACTGTGCCGCATACGTGTAGTATAAAGAATGTTTTTTGTAATAGGTGTAAAGAATGTTTTTTGTAATGACCAGAGATCGGAATAGGTAGGGCTGTTTTTTGTACTTGCCATAGGTCAGATTAATATGGATATTCCCCGAGTCCCGGGATTTGGTTGGATTATAAGTAGTAAAATTATAAAAAAAACTATTCTTGCCTTCGGAACTAATGAAAGATTACACTTCCTTTCTGACGGGTTAATATAAGGAGAACGGGATTAAAGATAGTATAATAAATAGATAAACTTGATTCATTAAATCACATATATTTTTTACGTAATAATGTCTTATTCAAGAATCAACAATCATTTAAACATTTTTATTCTGAAGTTGTACAAAAACATATTAATAATCCCGTGGAATCATTAATGTTTGCGGTCAAGGAACCTAAATAGCCCTACCTATTCTGATCACTGGTAATGACAGTTTTTACAATAATCAGAATTTTATTTGTAAAACATAGGTTTTTACACGAAAGGTATTTGCTTAATTATATGGGCGCTATGTTTTGCCGTATTGAAACAATAGCAAAACTAAACTAACACAAATAAAAAACAAATCACTTGTCTCTTTGCTCAGCTAAAGTAACTAAGATTTATCGTAAGTTTCCTAGTTTTATTGCTAATTTAAGATATCATAAACAGTTATTTTTTAATTATTTCTTAAGATCGTAAACGCAAAATATCATCTATAAATGAATGAAAAAAATATCATCATAAAAATGTTTATTTATTTCACAACTGATGTATCTAAATATAATATGAAAGAAGAAATTAACAGAAAAATAAGTACAAAGGTGATAGCCTGTACCTACTACCTATTTCTACTCATCATCATCATCATTTCAGCCGATACACGTCCACTGTTGGACATAGGCCTCCCCCAAGCGTCGCCACATCGAACGTTCCTGTGCGTCCCGCATCCATCATTTATTAAAAACTAATTTCTTTCATCAAAAATCTTTTTTACACATTTTTACAAACTGATTATACTCAGTCAACAAGTACACATAATACATTAAAAACGTACCTACTGCGAGCGAAGGCAAAAGAACTCGAACAAAAAATAAAAACTTTTCACATTCCCTAGGAGCGAAGCAGGTCGCGTAGGTTACCAACCTGCACGACGCCATATTTTTTCACAACTTTTTTTTTCTTTGACACTTAATGTGGTGGATGTACGTTATTTTATGCCAGTTTCATTTAACACCTTTTTAGGGTTCCTTACCCAAAAGGTAAAACGGGACATTATAAGACTAACCCGTCTATCTGTCTGTTCGTCGTCTGTCACCAGGCTGTATCTCATGAATCGTGACAGCTAGACCGTTTAAATTTTCACAGGTGATGAATCATCATCTGTGAAAATTAACAACAAATCCCAAATACAGAATAAAATAAATATTTAAGCGGGGCTTCGATACAACAAATGTGACTGTTTTCCGTTTTTTTTGGCACCAGGCGGAACCCTTCGTGCGCGAGTCCGACTCGCACTTGGCCAGTTTTTTATTGCAGTTGTGTTTATAAGCTGATAAGTCTGATTAATATGTTCTTGTTAGGTGCCCTATGTTATTAGTTTTTATCTGCTAAGTTCTAATAAAACTGGTGTGGATAGATAAATATATTTATGATCTTTCGCTTTTTATTGATTTATAAACTAATAGACGTTGTTTATGATGTGGGAATAAAGAACAACGGTGAGGAAATTGTTGATGCAATTATTAAGTGTGCAGCGTACTTATGACACCATGATATGTATCGGAGAAATAATTTACTAAGATTTATCAAATCAAGATAACGGCCAGTCTAAGTTTCGCAAAAAAATCACCATAATTGAAAACTGAATTGGTTAGATTTTTTACAATAGTAAATACTCATGGTTTAGTTTTTTTTTTCTGGTGGCTTTGCTTCACAACTTTTGGCTAAACTGAATTTTCAATGTTGAGACTAATATAATTCTTGGTCAAGTACCTAATATATTATGCTTGGTTTTAATAATGTCTAAGACTAAATTGTGAAAATAACTTTACATTTCGGAAGTTGATGTTTCTGGTTTTGTTTCTTCGTTATAATAAGTTTATTTTCAGACTTCATATTTGTGTTTATACTTTTGTTACTGAGTTATTGAAGTGTTTTTTTTTTTGTTTGATATCGATTGTTATTTTTTGGAAATACCTTTTTATTTTACAATTTTTAGTTCAGTTAAATAAAAACTGAAGTCGGTTGAAAAGAAAATTCTAGTGTAGGTTGGTTCTTACCAAACTGACAAAGATATCAACTATAATTTAATTTAAAATGAACCCTTTTATATTTCAATATCAAAACCAAACTACAAGCTCTACAGCTTCAAACCTTATCTCTCTCAATATTAAACTAACACAACTTCCCATAGGAAACCCGTTTACGAGCATCTCCGGGGCGCAAGCGTAGTGCAGCCATACTTTCCAGAGTCGTTAGGAAGGGTTGAGACTTGTGCGGCTAAACGTTTTCCGGTACACGGCTTTTTGCGGCTGGCCGTCTTTTCAAGTACTTTCGTGTTCTTACTATGTGAAGCTTTGTTTCCTGCGTCATTGTCAACTGCTGGATATGGAAAATGTTTCGTGCAAATGATGTAGATGATCAGTCTTTTTTATTTGAATTGAAACTGTCAGGTATACCCTAGAGTGTATATGTACTGACTTATTAACGCCCAGCCCAAACCCTTGGACTTAGAATGCTGAAATTTTGCACAGAGATTTGTTTTATAACACAGTATATGTCGTGGCCAGATTTTAGAATCGATCACTTCATGATGTGACCAGCCATTTCGTGAAATGTTTCTTTGGATGAATGGTTCTGTGTTCGCTCGCTTCACTAGACCCCGGCTTCCCCTTCCGAATAGTATTTTTAGTTAAGCTTCCCCTTCTGAATAGTATTTTTAGTTAAGCTTCCCCTTCTGAATAGTATTTTTGATGCAAAAATATCCCTTTTAATTGCAATTGGACGTTTGTTTAAACGCCGAGATTTTTAATTTCAATTTTAAGTAGGTACAAATATTTGTTCGTACAAGAATAATACATAGTTCCTAATTTATTTACACCTTTTAATACCATAGAATTTTTTTTTAGCGGTGGGAAAATCATCTAATGACATCCCCCGCTCTTGGGCGGAGCGGGAGATAGTGTCAGACTTTTACTGACTAAAAACCCACTCCTGTTCCTTCGTTGCCTTTCGTACCGGGGCTTGAGATATTTCATCAAACGTTAACATTTAAACGATCTGACCAATTTCAGTTGGCTAAATCATGAAATTAATTCATTTCATGAAATGATCGGTCACTTCATGAAGTGATCAATTTTAAGGTCTAGCCACAACTTATACTTACAAAGAATAAGAAAGGATATTTAGAAATTCTGGGAGTATAAATTTTCTATGGAGAAACCTACGAGGTAGTAGATCGTACTAAATATAGGACCACGAATTTAATAGAATACAAGATTAGCTATGATAACTAGTTTTGCAACTCATGCAGCGTAATTTCCTGAAATTCCCAGAATTTGCTCAGTCTTTACTGAAATTTCTTACAATTTATTCAGTCATCATTTTTTGTAGAATGAAGTTAAATGAATCCTAAGTTTTTTGCTGCAAGTTGCACAATTTGCTCCCGAGAAGCAGTGCTCGTGGAAAAGGAAACTTTGAGTGCTATTTAAGCTATAATTTCTGTCAGGGCTGCAAATTTGTTCGAAAGAGTTACTGTAGCCCTGGAATGCAAAAGGCAACTGATGAAACACGGGTAGGTTTTATGCCAGCCACACACGATCTAATGTCATGTTTGCAACCGACTAACGTCATGCAGAAGGCTTAAAGTCAAAGAGCTATGCTTGGAGTTTTCTTGCGTGGTCTGGTCGCGTTAGAATTGGAGATATCCACAAGAGAACCAAGGCTGTTAGTGAAAATCTGTCTTTGACTAAAGTAATTTCTCTCGCTCCATCCAGAGCGGAAAGAGTATTTGACGATGTCCCACCCAGAAAAAGTTATAGTTTCTCTCGTAAACTGTTGAAATGCATGTTTTCTTTGCATAGTAGGTACGAGTATATTCCAGTTTCATATCCAGTGCTTGATTTGCTAAGAAACCTGTTTTTAAACAGGCATGCGTGTGACTAATTATATCGTTAGCACCTCCATGTAGCCTGTTTCAAAACCTGATTGGAACAAACCAGAATGTCTAGGTTACGCTTCGAAATTACTATCTTACTATAAGACAATCTGTTTTTTTTTTTTTAACATTAGGTATAATCACAGTAGCTGCCAGCGTCATGTACCGCATGATAGTTATAGAAAATTATCCAAAAGAAACGTATTCTCGGGATAAAAGTACCTTATTATTATACTACTTTATTGCACACCTTAACTTACTAAAGCTATTTACTTGCTTGCTATTCCAGGACATGGTCTACCCGTGTACCAAGTTTCATCGAAATCCATTCAGCTGTTCGAGCGTGAAGAAGTAACAAACATACACACTCCTAACATCACTCACAAACTTCCCTTGTATGTGAACTGTGTATATTTGTGTGTCATCATCATCATTTCAGCCGAAGGACGTCCACGTTGGACATAGGCCTCCCCCAAGTGTCGCCACAACGAACGGCCCTGTACGTCTCGCATCATCGGTCCACCTTGTGGGAAACCGTTCAACGCTGCTTGACTAGTGTGTGTGCTTGAGTTTGTGCCTACTCATATAACGTTTCCGTCACATCACTACTGCATCATTATTGTACACTAATTTGGTTGCCTAGAATAATATGTTTAGAGTAGTCGCTTTCCAAGCTCGGTCTGTAACAACTATGTACCATTCTAATGTTCTATATAATATGCTCATAATTTCGTGAAGCACCCTTCCTGAGTTTCAATTAGTTATCATCCGAGTGACCCTACTACACAACACATTAGACCCGCACAGTCCACATCAGCAAAAGTTAATTTCATCAGACGATACAAAAAAAAAAACCGAAGGGCCCATACGCAGCCGTTTTATAGTTTCTGCCAAGCCCTTTGAGAATAAGTAGTTAGTTCATGAATATGAAACCATTCGTAACGTGTCGATTTCGCCTGCTTGAAAGTCAAGGACTTACGTTACAGCTCTATAACAGTTCTGTAACAGCTCTAAAAGCCAGTAACGTTTCCAATGCCAGTTCGTACGACTGGTTCTCTAAAGCTTAAATTCGCCAGAAAATCTATTATTACATTACCAGTTGCTGCACTCAAAAGCAAAAAAATCCAGCGATCACGTGAAATTCTGTTGCAGCGCTTTTTTTGCTTAATGAATATTAATGTGGTTTTAATCAGTGACGTTATGGATATGAAATTTCGGTTCTAGATATAGGTACGGGTATAGGAATAATGTTCGTATATATATATTTTTTTATTAGGGGATTTGACAGCGGCTTTGTCCTTAAGAAACATGGGAATTATAGTAAAAGGACCTTTTTTTTTAGTTTGAAAATCATCCAATAAATGAGGTGAGGTTAGAGGTCGCCACTGGCGATCGCTCCCAAGAGGACACGGGCAGCGGTGCTCTGTCCGAGCAGTGCAATGGCAATGGATTCGTTTTTGAAAGAGAAACCTGCGATCCTGGAATGCAAGGCAAAGAAAGAATTTAGGTGTGATTTTTAGGGTTCCGTGCCTCAAAAGGAAAAAACGGAATCCTTTTAAGATCACTTTGTTAGCCGTCCGTCTGTCTGTCAAGACCTCGGTCAAGATCTTGATCTTGAGAACGCGTGGAGGTATCGAGTTGAAATTAAAACTATATGCTTAGATCTGCGGTCCCTTGAAGTTGTGAAAAAACAAACTTCTAAGTTAACGAGACTCTAGTCGGGAATTGAACTATTCACATACTTAGGTATGTATACGGAATCCTCAGTGCGCGAGTCCGAGTTTTTCCTGGTGGTCCCAAAATACTACTAAAAAAAAACTAAATATTTTTATAGGTGGTCCAAAGAGCCCCATAACCCGAAACTCTATGCACACTCTTTTCAATCATGTTATGTGTTACAAATAGCTCAGTTACTTAAAGTATCGGTAGATATTTTCGGTTACGGTTACAGAGATCTGCAACGTCCCTGGTTTTAATGCTATATTTCACCGGGACACCATGGCGGCGTGACCAGTTGCCCCGCCATGGTGTCCCGGTGAAATATAGACCTAAGCTACCAAACTAGACACCATACAGACAACAGAGTCGCCACACTTCTGAGCTGGTCGCTCCACCAAATTGGTTGCGCAACCATACGGACACCAGGTGAGTAACTCTCTACAGAGCTGTATACATTTTGTTGGTAGCAGCGACTGGTCGCGCCGCCATGGTGTCTCGGTGAAATATTTATTAGCCCTTAATGTACCTACTCGTATATCAAGTGAACACCATTTCTATGAAGTACCTGCCTGTTCATATCCAATGTAGTTGTTGTTTGGCTCTTGTTCTAGTTAGGTAAACAAATTGAATCTGTGTTAGTTACCGCTTGAAATATTTTCGTACGAACCCGTCTTAGCGGTCGTGGGTAGTATTAAACTTTGCATAAACATATGGATAAGTTTGAGTGTTGGTGTATAAGTATAGTAACACAGCGAGACTTGAAAATAGTTTTACGTAACAATAGTCTATGCCACAAGTTTAGGGTGCCGAAACCTGGAAAAACTTATTTTCTTATAATGAGAAGTTGGAAGGAAGAGCATGTCCTAGAACCAAAAATTCGAAGACATATATGACATCCACTAACCTGCACTGGGCCGGCGTGGTATATTATGGCACATACCCTCTCCTAGAGAGGAGGCCCTAGTCCGAACAGTGGGAACATTATAAGGCCGACTAGGCAAGGCTAGGCTAGGGAAGGGAAGGAAGAAGTATGTAGCCTTGCACGATAGTCTGACCAAATGAAGCAGTACCGGGGGGTTTGGCTGAAGTAAAATGTGTAGTCTCGTGTGTTTTGGATTTTTCAGCAATTATTAACGAACGTCCATAGGATTTTACGATTATTCTGGAGTTTTCTAGATTTCAATTCTGACCTAGAAATATTTTACTAAAGTGACTAAAGGCTGCAGATATAATTCATGTTTATGTTCTAAGAAGGACTATATGTATGTCGCATATGTCTCAAATAGTCCTCTATAATTGTCTGTCTTAGTATAAAGGAAAAAAATGTAACCAGTGCGTAAATTTTTTTGGTGGTTCAGTCTACGTAACAGAACATTTCCAATTATTGTTTATGACTCATCATAATTAACGTGACCATACGTCCCGCTTTCGGCGGGACAATCCCGCTTTCAGGCAGTCTGTCCCGGTGTCCCCGCGAGGCCGAAATTGTTCCGCTTTTGCAAACAGACCAAACGATAATTTAAAATGTATTTTTCACGCTCGAAATGCGTTGCACGGCGCCCCGCGTGGGAAGGCAGATTACGAGAAAACAAGACTCGATATCTCTTTGAATGTCGTAATTAGAGACACAATAGAAAGACAAGTACCTTATGTCGGACTGTGTAACTTAAGACATTCGAAAGGTTAAAAAAAAATTTGTTCAGCCCTACTGATTTGCTTTGATTATTTTGAGTTATTCTATCTTCTATAGTAAAAACTTGTAAAACACTAAAAAACTTTTTTTTTATTAGATAATTCCATGTCCCGCTCTGACAAAAAAAATGGTCACGTTAATCATAATCATTTCAGCCGGAAGGCACTGTCCACTGTTGGACATAGGCCTCCCCAAGAGTCAACATAACGACTGGTCCTGTGCGACTCGTATCCATCAGATTCCTGCGACCCTTATCGGTTATCGGCCACATTGTGGGAGGCCTTCCAGAGCTGAGACTTCCGGTACGTGGTCGCTACTCCAGAACCTTTCAGCCCTGTCGTCTGTCTTCATTAAAGATGTGCCGTTGCCGGCAATATGGGAATGTTGCTGGCAATATTACTGATTGACTTTTATTATGACTGATATTACTGACTTATTTTGCCTGGCCTGTTGGTCTAGTGGTTAGCGACCCTTACTGCTATGCCGGAGGTCGTGGGTTCGATTCCCATCCAGGACAAATGTTTGTGTAATAAGCACAATCATTTGTTCTGTGTCTGGGTGTAATTTATCTAAAATATGTATGTATTTAGAAATATACATATATAAGTATGTTTATCAGTTGTCTAGTACCCATTACACAAGCTCTGTTTAGCTCGGGACTAGACGGCGTTGTGTGATAGTTGTGGGATAAAAAGTAAATATTGCCAACAATATTCATACTTCAAGGCAATATTGGCGGTAACGGCACATCACTAGTCTTCATCATCTAATTTGCAAGCAACGTACCCTGCCCAGTGTCACTTAAGTCTGGTGATTCTTCGGGTTCTGTCGGCAACCTTGGATATCCTCCTGCGGATATCATCATTATTGATGCGATTACGCAAGGAAACTCAAAACATTTTTTTTTCTTATTTTTATATCTTGCCCAAATTTGAAATGAGTAAAACATGAATAGATATCATTTATTTATGATTCGATTCTGAGCGATCATATGGCCACTCACCTATGACTCAGCTGATCCCTATTCACACGCCGATTGAAAAGTGACTATAAAATAAGTATTTAATTAAACATTACAAAACAATAACTTTATTTATGATTACTAAGATACATAAAAACAAAAAAATACGTGTCTGTTAAAATGTGTACACGTTTTTCTTGGCAAAATTTCCGCAATGGCTAAACATTTTTCCTGTACATATTTTTTTCTAAAATAACCCAGAACTAATAAACTACATACCACAAAATTAAAAGTTAAACATTTATTGAATGTTAGCAAGAGAACCTAGTTATTAAGCCAATCCTAACCTCGGAAGGGCCCAAAAGGGACCCAGTCGCAGCCATTTTTGAAAGTAGCAATGTTATTAACTTTCTTAAATAAGGGAAATGTCTCTCGTATTACGTTTTAGGGTCGTTTTGAGAATAGGACGGGTATAGATCAGGATAATTAATTGTATTTAATTGCACTACGTAATTAGTATAGTTTCGTATCTGCAATTATTATGGCAGTTACCGGATTTTGGAACAGATATTTCCGTAGTGTTTTCATCTTTAAAATTGACGGGTAATGCCTTTTTGCATTATATTATATCTTATGTACCCTATGTACCGTTACCGTACATTTACAAAAGTAGACTAAAGAAATACTGCCGTTATTATGAGCTCTATATTATAGAGAATTCATCGTAATAATAAAAACCAATGTATAACAACTTCAGCATTAACGATTGCATCACTGCTTACCATCAGGTGGGATCGCAGTCAAGCACTAGTTTATACAAGGTGTAAGGGACAGCCCTCCACAAACTTTAAGGGCTTGTTCAGTAGACGAAACTGAACAACCTTTATTTTTTTGTATGGTGAGGCTGATTTTTTTTTTCTTTTCCTGAAAAAAATTTTTGTGGAAGGTTGTTCAGTTTCCTCTACTGAGCAAGCCCTTAAAGTTTGTGGAAGGCTGTCCCTTACACCTTTTATCATTTAAAAAAGTACTCAATTCAAAAGCCCGCCCATACACACACAAACACACACCATCGTCCATCACTCGCAAACTTCCACCCTTATAATATTAGTGTAATAGATGATATCTTCTCCTAGTTAGGTTTCTACCAAAACTTTACAAATTAAGCCCCGGCTGATATACAGGTGTGGGATGAGATCCAATCTCAAGCTAGCCTTGTCAAAATTGATCCGCTAATTAGTATCGGAGGCTGCGGTCTTAATTATAGCGAGACCAAGTCGGAAAGATTAGGTGTGTGTGAAGGATAGTATTATGTGTAGATGTGTTTCTAGTCTGTTTTAGAGGTATGTGGAATAGTGTAAAGTCCCGTAAAACTCCGTTGATAAGGGAGGATCCTCCGACCTGACGGAAATCACGTTGTCGTTATCTCTATTATTATTATCCTTTATTTATTTTCTATACATATTTTTAAATATTTTTTAAACACATATATAAAATAATATCATAATATAAAAATAGTAGTCCACCGATGTCGGGAGCAGGGTCCAAGCAAGGTTTGTAAGTCGCACTTACAACTAATAAGCCACGGCCACTGCTCCCAATAACAAATTACCAGACCTTAAAATCTTTTCGGCGGAGCATCGCCGTGCCCTCGTGGGGGCGATCGGCGGCGGAGACCTCTCGCGCCGGGCCTTGGTTGAGGCCATGGTCCGGAACGAGGAGGAGTGGCAGGCGGTCGCCGACTTTTGCGTAGCAGTAAGGCTCGCAAATGAGGAGGCCGACCGCATCAGGCAACAGCGTTCTCGCCGCCGCCGCCGGGATTCTGATCCCGATTTCCGGCCACCGTAGGCGCGGGCTTGCCGACAGTGAGCAATGGGTAGCTCGCTGTCCGGCGACTGTCCGGACCAAGCCCAAGTCAACGACGGCGCTCACTGTTCCCGCGCGCCTCAAGGAGTTGTCAGCAACAGTAGGGACCCAGCCGGGTCGAAGCTTACTGAGGCCAGGGTTATTCGAAAGGTAGCTCGATCTCTATCTCCCGCTCCGCCCAAGAGCGGGGGTTGTCATTGGAAGATTTTTTCCCACCATAAAAAAAAGACCATAAAATCTTACACAGGACCTCATGCAATGGATTGTACGAAAGAGAACCCCGTGGCCCTGGAATGAAGGCAAAGGAACAGGAGTGGTTTTCGTCAGTTAAAGTCTGTTATGTCCCCCGGTCCGCTCAAAAGCAGGAGAAATCATCGGATGATTGGAATAAAAAAAGGAGGCATTAGAAGTAAAGTTGTTTTGAATAAAAAAAAAAAAAATTGCATGATTTGATTTGGATTAAAATCCACAGAAATTTTGAGTACCTACTGATTCATAAACTTTTAAAAGCAATTAAACACATCAAAAGCCTTCAGAAAAATAAACTTCTGTCTTCGGAGAATTTTTGCGACTTTTGATAGGTCTCATCTTTCATGCCGTTTAAAGATAAATCACTGAAATTGACAAATTAGCCTTCATTGGATATCAAATTGACTGGCTTGTAGGTCCAGTGGTTAGTGGCCTTGACTGCTATGCCGGAGGTCGTAGGTTCAATTCCCACCCAGCACAAATATTTGTGTGTTGAGCTGGTTGAGCACGATCATTTGTTCTGTGTCTGGGTGTAATTTATCTACAATATGTATGTATTTAGAAATATATAAGTATCTTTATCAGTTGTCTAGTACTCAAAGCTCTGCTTAGCTTGGGGCTAGACGGCGTTGTGTGATAGTTGTGGAATAAAAAAGAATGTTATGCCATCCTTTACAACTTCCAGTAAGTGCTATCTTAGTAGGCCTTAACGTTATGCTTCGAAGGTGACTAGTTCATGGCATATCTTAACACAGAGATTTTTATTTATAACCTAACGATTTTTATTTATACTCCATTTGTTTAGGTAGTTAACTAAATTTAACCAATCTTAACATGTCTTTTATCTAAAAAAATGTCTAAAATTTTTTTTCCAAAAATGTATCGAATTAGGTATCTAACCTAACCTAACCTAAACCGATGTAATTAATTAAATTGTAATAGTCTTTGTATGTCTTTTAAACGATTTATTTATAATAAAAATACCTTAGTTAAGTAACTAAACAGAAGGAGTATAAGTGGGAATTCCTCTTATTACTTCTTCCTCTTTAGGCCGGAGCAGGAGGGCTATCAGACTTTTACTGACAAAAATTCACATCTATATTTCTTCATTGCCTTGCGTTCCAGGACTCCGGGCTTTACTTTCAAAAACGAATCCATTATCATTGCCCTGCTTGGGCGGAGCACCGACGTATCCTCTCGGATCACCAGTGGTGACCTCTAACCTCACTTCAGTTATTGGACGGTTTCCAAACAAAAAAAAAAATCCTTTTTCTATAATTTCCATGTTTCATACGAGCAAAGCCGCTGTCAAAAGCTAGCTTATAATAAACAAGAGAATTTCAGAGAATTTTCCATCAAAAACATTTTTCATTTTTCGGTTAAAATTGTTGGCTGTTGTTTTTCAATATCTCTATCTCAATTAACAATTTTAAAATTATGAGCTTCAGATAAGAGGATTTGTTGTTTGGCTTTGTATTCTTTTCGTTTAAAAGCTTTGTTTGAATTTTTTCTCACTTTTGTTCTGTTAAAAGGTTATTTCTTGCTATCAAAGTGCAGTTTGATTTTGTATTTTTTTTTATTCTCGCTCTACTTTTGAAGAGAACAGAGAGCAGTGGTGGCTGAGTGGTAACGGTAACTTATAAGTTGTAGGTCGCGGGTTTAAACCCAGTCAGGAGCATTACTTTATGTAATTTATTTCATCACCACCGCTCTCAAAACGGTGAAAGAAAACGTCGCGAGGAAACCGGCGTGTCCTAGAACCAAAAATTCGAAGACGTGTTACATTCACCAACCCGCACTGGGCCCGCGTGGTGGATTACGGCCCATTCTCTGTCCTAGAGAGGAAGTCTGAGTCCCAACAGTGGAAACATTATAAAGCCGACTATTCTATGCTTTATTATTATAAAGCACAGCCCCAACAACAACATATTTTTTTCTGTTTTTAGTAGGTATTTGTTGCTATAAGCTAGCGGCAACAGAAATATATAATCATCTGTGAAAATTGTAACTGTCTTGCTATGACGGTGCTTGAGATACAGCTTAGTGACAGACAGACGGACAGTGGAGTCATAGCAAATAATATAATATATTCCACAACTATCACACAACGCCGTCTAGTCCCAACCTAAGCAGAGCTTGTGTTATGGGTACTAGACAACTGACAAACATACTTATATATTTCTAAATACATACATATTATAGATAAATTACACCCAGACACAGAAAAAATGATTATGCTCATCACACCAACATTTGTCCTGGGTGGGAATCGAACCCACGACCTCCAGGCCAACAGGCCAGTCAAATAGAGACCGGTTTACAATTTGGGCACGGAATCTGGGGATCTTTAAATCAAAAGTAAAGTAAGTGCGCTCCATCATCGACCACATCGCTTTTCATCAAGTGAAATAATAGTCGCAAGCCTGTCAATAAAAAAAAAATAGGAACTCACGCACTGAGGGTTCCGTTTAAACTACAATTCCCGAATGGAATGTCAAAGATTTTTCCGAATTAAAATTTATTTTTTTGTTACGTAGGTAGCAACAAATTCAGTGAATTTGTTGTTTTCAGAGTTATTCCTAAACCTGTGCTATAAGATCTTACTTTGTGCCAAACAGGATTCTGGGTTAACGGGAAGTATCCTATGAATTTCGATCTTTGAGAGTATTTTTTGTTTTTTGCGACATAAACGGCCGTATATTTTTTATTCGTTAACTTAGAAGTTTGATTTTTTCACAGCTTGAAGGGACCGCAGACTTGAGTATATAGTTTTAATTTCAACTCGTACCTCCACGCGTTCTCGAGATAAAGGGTCTTGACAGACAGACAGACATACAGACAGACAGACAGACATACAGACAGACATACAGACAGACATACAGACAGACATACAGACAGACATACAGACAGACATACAGACAGACATACAGACAGACATACAGACAGACATACAGACAGACATACAGACAGACATACAGACAGACATACAGACAGACATACAGACAGACATACAGACAGACATACAGACAGACATACAGACAGACATACAGACAGACATACAGACAGACAGACAGACGGACGGACAACAAAGTGATCCTATAAGGGTTCCGTTTTGTCCTTTTGAGGTACGAAACCCTAAAAACCATACCATCTGCAAAAAATATACAAAATATTTTGTCATCTGCTGTTAATATTAGCCTAACTGTACCTACCAGTCAAATCCGAGCTAAATAAATAGTCAGCCATTACCCTCCATTTACGGTAGTACGTTATTACGATATATGTGGCCAGGCTGGTGCCAACTCCCATGTTATATTTATTCCCTAAGCTAAAAGCCTGCATAATTACGTACTCCTGGTTTATTTTAACGAACGTTTAACTGCGAAGGCTTAAGGCTATGAAGAGTGGTTGAACTCGTGTGAACTTAGACTGGGTCTTAGGGCAAAGGAAATTTCATGTTCACTTGAGAGTAAAAATTATATTAAGTAAAGCAGTAGTGGTCAAGTGATAGTAATAATGTAATAAAAATAATATTCCACAACTAGCTAGCTATCACGATTCGTGAGATACAACTTGGTGTCTCTGTCTGTCCGACAGACAGACATACAGACATACAGACACACCGACGGACGGACAGTGAAGCCTAAGTAATAGGGTCCCACTTTACCCTTTGGGTAAGGATTGTAAGGAACCTCAGAAAGGGTATTGACAGACAGACTGGCGGACAGACAGACAAGGCTCTTCATAAACTGTGAGAACACTGTTTACGGAATTCTTAATAGGAATTAATCTGAGAGTTCGTGGGAACTTATTATTATTATATATTATTACTTTCCTATTAAAAATCTAATTAATAATTTAATTATTTATTTCAAGTACCAAAGACTCATTTCAGTTACAAAATCATACGTTTACACAGGTATTATAAAATTACATAAAATTGAAAGGTCAATAACAAAATTAAATTAATTTAAATTGTATTAGATTATTTTATCATTTAGATTGCATTATCATTATTTTGCATTGATCCGATGATTAATCATTAAATTAAATTCATTTTATAATTCCTTCCTTTAAGAATTCCTTTTTTTTTATTATGATTTTTTTTTTGTGTGTTTTTGCGTGCTGTCTACACTGTTCTTACATAATATCTATAAATATTGTAACATGAACCACTTTTTTTAAAAAGAGTAACCATGGAGTTTCTTGCCGGTTCTTCTCCATAGGAAACGACCAATTTGGAACCGTGCACTAGCTTCTGACGTTTTATAAGTGCCCATGTAGGCCTATGTGAAATAAAATATTTTGACTTTGACTTTGAACTAGTGCACCTCACCATCAACGATTGCATCACTGCCTACCATCAGGTGGGATCACAGTCAAGCACTAGATTATATTAATTAAAAAAAAAAAACAAACACAGACGCACAACAAAGTGTTCCGTACCAAAGGCAAAAACGGAACCCCAAAAAAGAACCCCACGCTGTTGAAAGGGTTTCCAGCTACTAAATAATGAGTAGGTGAGTATCTATCACCCACATGGTGAGTGGACCATTTATCTCAATTATGGTTCATTAAGTTAGACGAGACGAGTCTTCAGACTTGAAATATTTTCTTCTTAACTCAATTGTTTACTAAATAACTGTAAACAATTAAGTTACAGTATTTTTCCACTGTTTAAGCAGTATTGAATTACGATTAAGTTTTTTTAATTGGAAAAAAAATGAACCTTGATACTTATTTTTGTGTGGAAAGTCTATTTATTTTTTTGGTATTCGCTAAGTTATTGCTCCCTTGAAGAAATTCGTTCTTGTCTATGGGCAAAAGCAGAATTATTAAGGTTACTACCTATTTCCAATACAACCTCTGCATACTTATTTATTTATTTAACTATTTATGTATGTACATACATGAAAATAAAAGAAAAAAAGAAGAAAACAGAAGAATAATATAAAGGTGATGTTTATTTTTAAAGAAATCTCTTTCAGCATACCTGCGAAAGGAGAGTTGAAGAAAATATAGACGTAGACACCGTGTGTAAAAGTAAAAGGAAAAGTAGTACACACAAAATATATAGTTAACAATTAAATAATATTAAAGGCAAAAAAGATAAAAAGTATGTAGTACTAAAGTATATTGCCTCGCGCGCCTCGATGAGCTGTCAGCAGCAGCAGGGGTCCAGCCGGGTCGAAGCCTACTGGGGCCAGGGGTTATCCGAAAGGGAAACTCGGTCCTGGTGCTAAAGGCAAGAAAGTACAGGAGTGAGTTTTTAGTCAGTAAAAGTCTGACACTATCTCCCGCTCCGCCCAAGAGCGGGGGATATTATTAGATGATTTTGCCCCCACGAAAAAAAATAAAAAAAGTATATTGCTTTGCTACGAGAAGATCGTTTGAGACTATTGGTTGATGTGTCAAGAGCTTTATTTTTTTACACTTAGAAATAAATCACAGCCACTTTGTATTCCGTATGGGATTAAATGTGACCAAAAAAATATAATGTAGTACTAAGTAATATTGATTGTATTGAATGGCTTACAGTATTAAGAAAACATATCGACGTTTGAAAGGCAAAAATTACTAAGCGACTTTGAATAAACTTATAAGATTGTGATTTTAAGTAATTTTTTTTTTTAATTGTTAGAATGATGAAATAGTCGAATTTAGATATTATTAATATAATGGTGATAGTATCTAAATCGGACTTCTTTTTAACTAACAATTTTTTTTTCTAAAATTTTTAACTTTAAATCATTCCCCTGTAATGTTTACCTACTCAATATCGCTGAGTAATTTTTGCATTTCAAGCGTTGATCGATATAGACAAATAGTTGCGCATAGAGTCGGTTAAATCGTACAAATATAGGAATGCGAAAAAAAAATCGTTAGCCACTTCGAATAGCTCCAAAATTAGTTCTCAGTGAACTCAAGACTTGTGAATTTTTGTGAAAGTTCAAAGTGTCGGCAAATGTCGGACAAGTTTGATTAGGATGGAGTAGTCGGGACGGGAGGCACTTCAACTTTGTTATCACCTGACCACACTGTCTGCTCGAAGCCGGCTGTCCTCTGGGTAGGGCTGGCAGGGGACTGGCAATTGGTGGACTAGGAATGAAGAAATAATATGTATATTTTTTAATGCCGATGGTTTTTATTTCATACTAGTTTTTCCCCACAGCTTCGCCCACGTACATAAAATATCCTATATCAATAGCCTATATCACTCAGGACTAAAGCAGCTTTCTATCGGTGAAAAAATTTTAGCAATCGGACCAGTACTTCCAGAGATTACCTCCTACAAACAAAAAAAACAAACTTAACCTCTTTATTATATTAGTGTAGATGTAGACAAGTACGAAAATTATTATATCTTCTTAGGTAGGTACTTAAAATTACTTCACCACCACTGCTCTTCAAACGGTGAAGGAAAACATCGTGAAGAAACCGGCATGTCCAAGAACTAAAAATTCGAACCACCAACCCGCACTGGGGCCGCGTGGTGGATCACAGCCTATTTCCTTTACTAGAGAGGAGGCTTGAATCCCAGCAGTGGGAACATTATGAGGTCGGTTAAGCTAATGCTATAGGTACATAAAAAACTTAAATGATAATGCGAATAAATCAAAATAAAATATTATGTATACAAGAAACCAAAATAAACCGAACTGTGACCAAATCAAACCAAAACCAAGAACCAGGTCCAAAGACTTTGGTCAACTTGCCCCGTTTGAAATGGACCCGCGGGATCACTCAACCTAATCACATTTTGAATTAGTTGATTGAGCTCACCGAGTCCTATGTCCTATGTCCCATACGAGGAAGCGCAAGGCAGTACTAAAAATAGCATTATCTCTCTATTATTTTAAACTGACGTTACTTGACGAACTTTTGTTTTTTTTTTTTTTAATAAATAAAACTGTCTGTAGCAGCCCTCTCTTGGACCGTCAAAGTTTTGCTGTTACCTAATACAAGAACCACGGAGCGACTCACCTTAGGTCTATAGGTGAAGAACTTCGAACTCGGCAACTTTCCAAGTAAATAGTGAAAATATTGATTAATCCACGGCAGCTAAGTACATAGAAACTTGCCATAATTAAGTAACTTGAGCTTAGCACACAAGTTTACGGTAAATAAGAGTTTTACTTAATGAGCGCCTGTGCTTCAATAACATAATGTTGATTTAAGACAACACTTATTTTTGGCGGAATCAGACGATTCATTTTTAGGATTCCGTACCTCAAAAGGAAAAAGCTTATAGGATCACTATATTGTCCGTCCGCTTATTTGTCTGTCTGTCAAGGTCCGTTATCCCGGGAGCGCGTAGAGGTATCGATACAAGTCTGCGGTCCCTTGAAGCTGTGACATAATTAAACTTCAAAGTTAACGAATAAAAAAGATACGGCCGTTTATGTGGTAGAAACGTATATTTCGACATTTTCAAGGGAATCCAAATTCGTAGGGTATTTCCTGCTGACCCAGAATCCTGAAATTTGGCATAACGCAAGGTTTTATAGCACAAGTCTGAAAACAGAAAATTTATAGTTACGTCATGAAAAAAAAAACTATTTTTTGCGATTCGGAAAAATCTTTAGAAAAATCTTCCATTCGGGAATTGAACTATTTACATAGTAAGTTTGTACAGAACCCTCAGTACGTAAGTCCGACTCGCACTTGATCTTTTTCTTGCGTTCGCGTCTTTCATTCGGCAGATTTAACTCGAAATGAAACATGTAAGCATGAAATGGAAGAAAAGTGATGAATGAATTCATTAGCGAATTAATTCAACAATGTTTGGACAGAATCCGACGATTAATTTTCATCTTTCAGTCGGCATCTTTCTCTCAAAATGAACTTTTAGTTAACATGCAATGAAAGGAAACTGAAGAATGAATTCAGTGTTAAATCGATCGAAATATTGTAGATTTGATTTTGACATTACCGAGGCCTGCTGGATTTTTCGAAAGAGTCATATCATTTCAACCGATAAGTCCACTGTTGGACTTGGCCTCTCCCAAGCGTCGCCACAACGAACGTTCCTGTGCGTCTCGCATCCATCGGTTTCCCGCAACCTTCACCAGGTCATCGGTCCACCTTGTAGGAGGCCTTCACACGAAGGACAACTAACAGAACACAGATTAGTTTTAGCCATTAGAAATCTTACAATTCTTCTTACTTCACTCAAAGTAGGATAGTTCTTTGATGACTTCCACTCTTCGAGAGTCTCTTTTCAGCAGATCTGCCGCAAAAAAGAGTATCTTTGGATCTCATGAACAGAATAAGGATATGATGAGCTTTTTTGTTCGAATACACAACCTACAATCACTTGTGTAACAATCAATTTTTGTTGTTAAATCTAGCCTATATTGTCCCACATCTGGATAAAGGCCTTTTTCCATTCCTTCCACTGTCTCCGGCTCTGAGCCACTTCTTGCCAATTCCTAAGGAAGACATTGAAGTCGTCGTGCATCTCTTTCCTGTCTCGACCCCGTCTTACGATTTCAGGGCACCAATTTTAAGATTTACAAGTCCACCGCTCGATCGGCATGCGGCAGGCATGTCTAGTTCAGTCCCACTTCCTGCTGCTGGGCAAAGAGCTCTCTTCATTCCTTTCCGGCTTGAGGCCTCTTTTTGCCAGTTCCTAAGGAAGACATCTAAGTCATCCTGCTATCTCCTTCTTGCTCTGCCACGACCTCATCATGCGATTTGATTTGACTTTGTTTTAGGGTGATTTAAAGATCGTGCGGATTTCATCACGCTTGCGGATTTGCTTCGCATGCAGAAAATTTCAATGTGCCAAGAAACGCGTCCCGCGTGCGTATTCCACGCATTAACAATAAATACTTATATGAAATGGACATCTGCGGAGGTTACGCATGCGGAACAATCCCGCATGCGTGATCAAAACCGTACGATATTAAAAAGACCTTTAAAATGTAATGTAAGGATAAGAGTCAAATAAAATAAAAGGCTACTTATTCTCAGAAATATTTATGATAATATACATTGCATTATTTACGCATAAAATCCTTCGGATTGTGATAGAAAGTATACAGAGAGAGAAAGTTTTCTTGGAAAGAAAATAATACTAGCGTATTTCCTTGCCAGAAAAACTTTGAAAAAGCTGGCCAAGCGCGAGCCGGACACGCATTTGAAGGGTTCCGTACTACAATATTAATATCGAGGAAACATGGCAAAAAAATCACGTTTGTTGCATGGGAGCCCTCTTTAAATATTTATTTTGTATTAGTTCAATTGCTTATTTTTAAAGCGAATATTAAATATTCAATTGAATTTGAATTTTTCAAGCATCTACCTGTTGCCTTTATTAATATCGAGCATAAAACGGCATTAAAACACGTTTCCATGCAACAAATGTTTTTTAGTGAATAGAATAGAATAGAATAGCATTTATTCGGCGCAAGCAACACAATATACAACAACATAAAATAATAATAAAAAAAAAAGAACAGACATACAATACAAGTTGCAGTGACTGTGCCTGAACCGAAAGGGTCACCAACTCAGCAATTGCTGGGCGTCAAACACCCAGCGCTGATTTTCAGCTGGCACCCCGCAGTGACGCTGTCGACTTTAATATTTATTTTATTTTGTTTTCAGTATTTATTTATTTTATAATTTTTGTACACTCATAATACATACACAAGAAGATACATAGTTATAAAAATTGACCAAAGGTACTGTATTTAGTTGTTATAGCGACAACAGAAATACTTAATTTGTGAAATTTCGAGAAATTAAGTATAGCTAGCTATCACAGTTCATGATATACAGCCTGGTGACAGACATACAGACAGTGGGATCTTAGCATAGGGTCTCGTTTTTTCTCGTTGGGCAAGGAATCCTAAAAATGATAGTCACCGTCGAAAGGCTTGTTAGTTTTACCACATGCCCAACGACACAAAATAGATATGTACAGAATAGATATATCTATAGATATAATAGATAGGTACAGAAGTCAATCTACATACAAAACGCGCTCGAGTAACGCACACGTAGACACCGCTCACGGACACGATATCTCGGAGCGCCACAGCCCGCTCGTCGAACAGTTTCGGCTCAAACGCTCATTAGTGTGCGTCCACCGAGCGTAGGTATAAAAAGTGAAGTACATACATGAGATTGTATACTGTACCTATCTATTTTGTACTAACGAGACCTCAGAATCTAGAACATCATAATCTGTAGCACAAGGATCTGAATAAATGCACATCACATTAAGAACACACAATAGCTGCTTATATAACAGTGCATTGTAATCAAATAATTACGTGTGATTGTGTCCATTGTCATGCAAATGAACTTGGGGCGAAGGTCGCCTTAAGAACAGCCGGGATGCCGTCATCGTTGAAGACTGAATAGTACCATTTTCAGTAATCAATCATGTTGCCCTTTTGTAGTTCGCTAGACCATTGCTAGCGTGAAGTTCTGATATGTCATGGAGCAAAAGATTATGTTGTACATTTAACGGGTCAGCTAAGTATGAAGATTTGTAATTCTACTTCAAAATGTATTTTACCAGTAAACACTTAGAATTTAACTGCTTTAATTAATTATGTACCTATATAATATAAAAGTAAAGTAGTTAGTCGGTAATAAATAGTTAAATTGTCAAGAGTATAATGTAATATTAAGTAGTGTAAAAACAAAGTTTTTTTTTTTCAAAACTCGTATTAATTTACGCATGTACATAATTAATTTCTTTAAGAAAACGTCAGCTGAGCGAGTCCAATGACCTGTAGGTAGTAGTCGGCGTTGCGTACAAACTACCTACAGGTCATTGGACTCGCTCAGCTGACGTTTTCTTAAAGAAATTAATTATGTACATGCGTAAAATAATACAAGTTTTGAAAAAAAAGTACTTTATTTTTTAACCTTTCAATCGTGGAAATTACAGACAATAGAAAGACAATAGGTGCGCGACCGCCGGCGTTCGCTTGGGGTTTAATGAATATTTTATCTTTACAAATCGATACCTAGTGTTTCATGTACCGGATCGACCCTCCACGGGATTAGAACGATCAAAATTTAGCGGTGTATAATATCCTATCATAGGAAATCAAATAAGAGTAATTGAGCAATAATAGTAATAGAGCAGAAAATTGTGATCTTAAATATTTGTCATTTTAAGATATACTATGAGAGTTTAGTCAGTGGAGTATACATATAGAAGTATAGATAGGTTAACAACTACTCGGCACTTGATATAAAAGTAAAATAAAAAAGAAAATGATCAAGAAAATCAAAGCAATCAATTTATCCCGTTTTTTTCAATAGACTAAAGATTCTTATTGCATAAACCCCAGAACTTATACCTCTTAAAGAAACTTAGGCCAAGACATAAAATAACATAGTATCAGAAAAAGTGGGTAAACCGGTCTACTAACCCATTTGCTATGAATCCAACTGACATTCTTTTCCGGACCCCGATCAGATATAAATGGTCCGGTTCTAGCCTTACTATAAATATCCAAGAAACATCTATGAAGCATCAAGTCGATGCCGTGAACTTTGAAAATGGCACGCCTGCTTTCTCCGATTCTATTTTCCGATACAGATATATTTCTTTAAATATTTTATTTACAGACTAGCTTTAGCCAGTGGCTTTGCACGCGTTGTGAAATGTTGAAAATTAACTCGCGGCAACTTTTTTCCGGAATAAAAAGTATTTTTATGTTTATAGAGAATTTATTCATTTAAACAAGAATCACTTGAAATGATTTATTTATTTTATTATATACTAGTTGACCCAGCAAACTTCATTCCGCCTAACAATTAATGAATATAGTACCTACTCGTATATCGTTCGAGATAGTCAACCGATTGCGATGAAACAAAGCATATGTCAAGTGTATATCAAGTTACACACAATTTTATTGTATAAAAGATATCTACATCGATTTCGTTCATTTTACGTGATGCGCGCTCAAATATAAACTACAAAAAAAAAAAGAAAAAAAATGGTTGTCTGTAAGAGATCGCCTTGTGCGATAAGACCGCCCATTGTACACTTATTTTGAAAAATGTTTGTCCTGTATTTTTTTTTTGTTGATGTAGTGTACAATAAAGAAAATAATAATAACTTCTACATATTTATTAAGTATAGATGTCAAAATTCATATAACTGAAACAATATATACTATAACTATTGTTACAAAAGTAGGTGCTGCTTTTTCCATTGTTTTTTCTAGCAGACCTAAGAAAGAAGAGATTAAAAAGAAATATACGAAATAGTGTGCACAAAATAAGACAAGATTATGTGAATTCTTAAATTAAAGTATAATACAATTTAAATATGGAATTACTTGGGGAAAAAAACGATATTGATTGACATGACATTTGGAGACGGTTTTTTTTAGAATGTATCTTTTAAAATTATACGAGTATTATGTTTTTACCAAACAGTTTATAATCTTTGATTTCTCTAGGCAGATCATTAAAGAGTTGAGCACTTTCGAACATAAAATTTTTATTACCATAAGTTTTCGTCCTGGGTTCTCCTTAGTCCTGCTAATCGTTTACCTCTGTTGCAAATTACGGCCAAACCCGTTCAGCTATTGAGGTGTGATTGGTTACCAATAATTCAAACATACAGACCCACATTTATTATATTATTGGATCGGCGTACCGCGACCTACACAACCAGTGAATGCACAGCAATTTGCTGGAGTGCAAGTGAGGAATATGAACTTATATAGGTACCACAGTCGTATGGCGACGAATCCGCGCGTACAAAGCCACGTATTTGGGCCGAGACGAGAACTGCGAAAATAGACTTAGTGAAAAATCGATATAGAGGTGGCAGACCTGTACTTGCGCGCTCTTTAAAATTGTGTCAAGTTTTGTTAGTCACTCTCTGTATTGACGTAAGGGGTTTTAGTTTCTTTGACTAATTAATAAGTATGTTTTGCATACGATACATGACATGAATAAAAGAGTTTCCATGGAGTTTCTTGCACGTTCTTCTCCATGGAGATCTACGCTTTGGTATGTGCAATTAGCATTATTTTTCTGATTGATTGAGACGACAAATAAAAAGTGCCTGTTATTACTTAATTTAAAATAAATGCTTTGATTCTGATTCTATTGATAAGTTCTCTCTTTATAATTCAAAGGTATGCTGGGAGAAAACTCATTGCTAAATTAAGCTTGCCTTTGTACATATACTGCTTGTATCACTGTGTACTATGTAATGCTTTTGTGTTTATTAAAGTATGTTTTTGTGTTTTTGAGAACTAAGATTTTATTTTATTGATTAGGTATATGTTTGACTTATCTAAATCCTAACTAATATTATAAATGTGAAAGTGTGGATGTTTGGATGTTTGTTACTTAATCACGCAAAAACGGCTGAACGGATTTGGATGAAATTTGGCATGCATATAGCCTTTGACATGGAAAAGAACATAGGCTACCTTTTATCCCGATTCCTAGTAGTGTATAATAAGACTTTATGGAACGATATATCGATAGAAAAAGTAGACTTATCAATACAGCATCATACCAGCCGAAAGACGTCCTCTGTTAGATATAGCTTATCATGCAAAGTTTTCCTAAATAAATTAATAACAAAGATATTTTGTTACTTTCAAGTAGATGTGCCAACAACATCAACAATGACATCGTTGTTGTTGTTGTTAGTTTGATGAGATGTTAAGTTAGATTTGTCAGGAAATTAATGAGGAGATATTCATGTTGAGAGTTTACCTTTCGGATTTGTATTTATGCCCGACCAAATTGACAATATGCATGGTGTTATGGAGATAGGTAGCGATAGCGTTTCTGTTCTTTGTGAAAGCGAATAGGGTGAGCGATGAATTTCAACATTTATTTTTAAGGGGATGCAACTCGATATACAATTTCATTTTTTTTTATCCAACCGCACTTACGCGATTATGACGTTATCACACATTTTTCGTTAGATAATTTGGAAACACAGTGTCTTGTGGATATTATCTAGGCTTTTTGAAATCAATTTATAAATTTGTGTAAAACTAATCCAGTAAAGACCTCTATTAAATGAGAAAATATGCTATTTTACATGAACTTTGAAACTTTATAATTTATCAAGATTCTAAATGACGACAATTTGATGATGATGATGAACGAGGAATGAAGTTTTCAGGCGTTATATCTCTTTGTTCGCGGTGCCTCTTCGTCAAACATCGCGTTGGATTGCGTTCGATGAATTAACAAGATTTTAAACCATGCTCGATATTGAGGATAGGTGAGTGGAAAAGCTGCCTCTTAAATTTAAACAATGAACCTAAACCCAAGACCTACAACTCGCAAGTCACTGCTATTACCACTGGATCATCAATGTTCTTTAATTCATACATCTAAAACAGCTTAAAAAAGAAATACTTACTTCGCATATAACATTACCTACTCTAAATTACCTTCTCTAAAATCGCAAATAAATTATATAGTCGTCAATGCGAACTAGTTAGCGTGAAGTTGCGTGAAGTTTACTGAAGCCGCTAAGTAAGTACACAGCGTTAAGTGAATTTTGAAGTGTAGTTCATGTGGGCGTCGCCGACGCTGGCTCATTAATCAATCAGGGTTGGCGCGAATCAATCATCGATGGTCGGTCGCCGTTGGTTCACACGGCTGCGGAGCGTCGGTCAGATCTTTTATTTTTTAATTGGTAGCATAAGATTAAGTAGAAAGTTGGACTAGATAAGACAATGCGATTACCGAAGTAAGTACTTCATTGAATTTTCAGGCTTTTTTGTAATAAAATATTGTGGGGTGAGAAATTCAATATAACACTATTTTCTGCTAGCGGTTTAGCTTACTTAAATTGGGAAATTATTCCATACTCCCGGGATAAAAAGTATCGTAAATACTATTTGAAAACATGGTCTATCATTGTGCCAAACATTCAAATCCGTTTAGTCTTTCGAGCGTCAACAAGTTCATTAATTCAGTCACTTTTCAGAATTATCAAAAAAGTGATAATGCCGTGTTTGAATTTAGTTTACAGGAAAAGTATAATATTTACTGAAAAATGAATCAATGCTATCTTAGGAATACGTCGTTATTACTGTCGTATAGCCCGTTCTACAAACATTACGCCTATGGGGTAACTCTAATTGGACTGCAATCCGAGTTACTGCCTTGTTCGTTACGGGTATCGAAGTAACAAACATATACAGACTCACGAACTTTCCCCTTTATTATTAGTGTTATCACACTAATATTACATAGGTACTCGGTTGAAAATCTTCATGAATGTTGTCGTTTTCTCACTTACATGTGGAGCTGCGGTGCGGTGTGACCTCCGATGTCTCGAACTAGTGCTTTTTAGGCATGGCAGACCTAAAAAAAACTTAGTCTGAGGCATGCAGGCCTCATCTCGCAGTGGGCAGTGAATTGTTAAAGTAACACACGTCTAAGGTTTGTGTCGAACACTGCGCCACGCGTGAAATACTACGCTGCGCGTAGATTACTACGCTATGATGATCTTGTAAAGTAGAAACATGATCACGGAAAAGGGTCGCCTAAGGTGGATGCTCCAGAGTAACCCGCAAAATTAAAAAAATCTTATTTATTTTTTTCAAATGGCAGTTCAATGTTCAGTTGTAAGTACATACATTGATTAAAATATTATTGGCGGCCGTAACACGTATTTACATATACGGAATTATAATCATTAATATCATCAATACATCCCTCACAGTTCAGCTAATCCTATTAGCTACACATAGCATAATCAGCCTTCTAATGTTCCCACGGCTGGGACTCAGGCCTCCTCTAGGACAAGGAACCAATAATTCGAAGACATGTGACGTCCACCAACCCGCACTGGGCCCACGTGGTGGATTACGGCCCAATTGCAGCTAACCCTTTTGAAAGCCCTTAAATAGCGTTAGATAATAAAATTTCATTTAGAATTAACCTTTCGAATATCGTAATTAGAGACATATGGAAAAACAATGAAAGAGCGAACGCCGGCATTTGCTTGGGGTTTAATGAATTAAAAATTAAAAGACTACTCAAAAAATGGACATTGCAATACAGTCGCTACTTTGCAATGCCACCTAATTTTCATTTTACGAGAGTTTTCATACTGCTAGAGCAATTCAGTTCGAAGCGTCAGAGCTGTTAATCAGTTTAAGTGAACCCGTAACTAGTTATTGCGGTTAAACCATCCTTAACTTGATAATACGTCTGAAATTATGATTCGGTTTCAGCGAGACATTTAAATAATATTCAATTACCTCTAAATTGTATATCTTAGTAATGAATCGGCATTGCTATTCAATGTGGTGGGTGATGTTTTTTTTTTTTCATCATCAGAGAACTTCTCCTGCTCTGGTGGAGCAAAAGGGAGTGTCAGACTTTTACTGACTAAAACCTACCTGAGTTCCTTCAGTTGTTCTTTGCGTTCTAGGGCCGCGGTAGCTCTTTCGAACGATCCCACCGCCCTAGCAGGAGTACTTACTGTCGTAAGTGACTCACAAACAAACGTTTTAAGTAGCTACTTTATTTATTTTTTATTATTTATTATTACTTAGCCCACACTGTCCCACTGCTGGGCAAAGGCCTCCCTCCACTCCTTCCAACGATCACGGTTCCTTGCTTTCTCATTCCAGTTCTTAAGGAAGCCATCCAGGTCATCCCGCCATCTCCTTCGTGGTCTGCCTCGGCCCCGCATTGCTGTGTCCGGGCACACGTTTACTGTACCATCTTCAAGTAAACAAAAGCTAACTTAGGGCATGCGAACTGCTACAGTATGCAAATGGCCTAAGTTGGACAATTGGCGTAAGAACAGGACGTCAATTTAGGGTGGTGACGGAGAATAATACTTTTATTGTTAACCGCAGCGCCCACGAACCGAGTGAGCAGGTTCACTGTTCACCCATCAACCCGCATCAGACAAGCGTGATGGGTTAAATGTCTAATCCCCCTCCCTACTTTTTTTATTATTTATTTATTTATTTAAACTTCATGTACAGTAGTGGTACATAGGCGGACTTAATGCAACAAGGCATTCTCTCCCAGTCAACCTTTGGGTTAAAAAAAAGATCACTGTGGTAGGTTTGCACAATAAACAAATAATGAAAACGGAAAAAATAAATAAGTTATTTATATATAATATATTATAAAATACATATATATGCTAAAATAATCATCATCATCATCAGCCTTTTAATGTTCCCACTGCTGGGACTCAGGCCTCCTCTCTAGGAGAGAGAATGGGCCGTAATCCACAACGCGGGCCCAGTGCGGGTTGGTGAATGTCACATGTCTTCGAAGTTTTGGTTCTAGGATATGCCGGTTTCCTCACGATGTTTTCCTTCACCGTTTTGAGAGCAGTGGTAATGAAATAAATTACACAAAGTAATGCGCCTGGCTGGGTTTGAACCCGCAACCTACAACTCGTAAGTCGGAGCCATTACCATTCGGCCACCACTGCTCTATTCTAAAATCTATGCTAAAATAATAAACTAATAAATACTATGAAAAATATCAAATCTTAAAGAGAACTTAATAACAATTCTGACGAAGAACAAACTAAGGTTGAGAGGACTTCAAGTAGTAGTTTCGAATTTTACGTTTGAAGGAAAATTTACTTTCGGCTTTTTTAATGTCTAGGGGAAGTAAATTCCAGAGTTTTATGGTGGAAACAGCGTAAGAATTGGACATAAAGCCAGTACGGTGAGAAGGAATCTGAAGAAGCATGTTTTTGGATGCACGAAGGTTACGATTTACAGTGATGATGATGATGATGATTTACTTTCTTTACGATGCAGTCAGAATTTTCCCTAGAAAACCTCATCACGGGGAATTCCTGAAAGGTACCGCAGATACCGTGATCCTGGGTCGTAAACGGCAGTTGAAGGACGAGACGAAGGTGTTTAGTGAGTAAAAGTCTAATTCCGAATTCTCGGGCTATCATCAAAAAACTTCTCACACTCTGGATAGAGCGAGAGGGATTATCAGACTTTTACGAACTTACCTACCTACCTACAGTTAACCATTTGCGAGGGCTACTGTAACTCCTTTGAACAATCCGTAGCCCTGGCAGGCGTCAACCCTAACTTGCCCCTTCAATTTTGATTACCACTTGAGACCCACGCGGGACACAAGGCACCGTTGACCAGACCGGCCGGACGGCGAGCTATCCATGGCTTGCTGTCTGAAAGCCCTCTTCAGTTGCCCTTTGTCGTAATTACTCTTTCTAGTAAAACAGCGATGTGAATGAATTTTTTGGTGGCCAACGAGTTCTTTTTATACGCGTTTGTACCTTTATTATTTTACTTCACTTTTCTTCTTCAATATCTATATTGTAGATAAGTTGGTACACAATGTAGGTCTTAAAAATTTAATTGATCAGTTTGATACATTTTTTTGAGTATGTATATCCCCTCGAGCGCCGATTGTACATACGTCTGTACAACTTGGATGTCCTTGAAAAATGCTTAATTTTCGTGTTTTCCCCAAGTTTGTACGAAAGTTATTTGGCCGAAAATGTTGGTTTCTATACATATTCTTCTATATATTATATTATTTGTTATTACTAGAAAAATCCAAAAAAAGTTATTTTATTTTTTTTGGTGATTTACGTAAACAGTGCTATTTTCCGGGTCAATGAACCACTGGCGCTTGACTCCTCGAGCGCCAAGGGTTCATTGACCCGGAAGATATATATACTAAAAATAAATGTGTATGTCCCCATCTTCTTCTTCTTCTTGCCCTTGTCCCATTTTATTTGGGGTCGGCGCAACACGTTTTTTCTTCACTCGTCACGCTATCACTAACTCTCTTTTCTTTCATATCTCTTCTCACACAATCCATCCAATGTTGTATATCCCCATATACATCATTATTTTTAGTATATATTTGCGAAACCTGAATGTAGTTTGTTCAAAATCAGTAACTGAATTTATTCCAATAGTTTTTACCATGTTATATTTTTTCCCAAAAATATTTGAAAAGGTCACAAGTTGAACACCAGCGACACTAAGCACAATACAGATCACGACAGGTCATAGCGGGAGTTAGACGCCATCAAACAGCTGGGTGGAAGTGCAAAACAACCCCTCAGTTCGCCTGGATGGCCCAGTGACCTCGTATTTTTGCTGACATAACAAACTTATAACTTTAAGTTTTGATGTATATTATAATATTTATATTGTATTTGTATCTGCAATTCATTTGTATATCGTTTTTATATTCACCTTTTCTTCTCTCTTTTATTGCACCTACTATTCTCTGCATCATCCTAAGGTTGACTGGTAGAAAATGCCTAAATCATTAAGCCCGCTTCTGTACCTTTATTTGCATATAATATCAAATAAATCAATAAATAAATATAACCTATTAAGTCATTTATCAGTTTAGTGGTTTATACGTAAATATATTACTTATAGTTATCTTAGTTAATAATTTGATTGTGATTTGCTTAAGTAAATCAAAACTAATTGCTTTGGAATAAATTATGAGCAGGTCTACGTTGACGGGCTCTGTCAATGCCTCCACCTTGTACCATTAAAAGGTAATAGGAATATTTCTGTAAATGCTTGAAAGTCTGGGTTTGTGCCCAGCTTTGGATTAGTATTGGACTTTTTACTAATATGGAATATGCGAACATATTTTTTTAAAGTGGGAACAGCGATATTTCCACTTAAAAAAAATTCTAGTAAACAAATATGAAATATTTTTTAAAATATCTTTATCAACAACGAAATAAAACTGAATGGATTTGGTACGGAGACACCACGTACATAAGTTTGCTACTTGTTCACGTAAAAAAAACTGAACGAATTTGGCTTACGAATAGACCATGTATGTTTGCTACTTGTTGACGTTTAAACAACTGAACAATTTTGGCTTACGGATAGACCATGTATGTTTGCTACTTGTTCACGCTCAAACAACTGAGTCGAATTGGTATACGGATAGACCATGTATGTTTGCTATACCTTCACGCTCAAACAACTGAGTCGAATTGGTATACAGATATATCATGTATGTTTGCTATACCTTCACGCTCAAACAAACTGAATGGATTTGGCATACGGATACACAATGTATGTTTGCTACTTGTTCACGCTCAAACAACTGAGTAGAATTGGCATACGGATAGAATATGTACGTTTGCTACTTGTTCACGCTCAAACAACTGAGTAGATTTGGCATACGGATAGACCGTTATTAATATTTATGTATGTTGGCTATTCTTTCACGCTCAAATAGCTGAACGGATTTAAATTCTTAAAAAAAAAAAAAATGCCAAACTAGTTTAATATAAAACACAGAAAATTATTTCCACTGCATTATTGAATTGTTTTCCCAAAGTTTCTCAAGTACCGACCCACATGTTACATGCAAAATTGTTGGTTATTAATGCGTGGAGTTTACAGTTGTTTTAAACAAAAAGTTAATTAATGTTCGATATCAGTTGTACACGGGATGAACGGGGCTTAATGAGCTTGTTCGTTTCACAAGTTTGATAATTAATAAATAAATAAATAAAAAAAAAAATAAAAATCTTTTAATCTCAGGCATCGTTGGCCCATAGGGTGTTAGTATTACAAAATAAACAACTTACAAAACTATGTTAGTATCTAAAAAAAAACAAATACAATACAATACATTAATTACACTTTAATATTTCCGTATATTTCGACGAATATGTATGACATTGATGTTGATTAAAGGTAGAACAACATTTGGCACACCTGGGCTACGTACGCTGATCTGAGCTCGATCTGCCATTAACTTTTTATGGCAACTAGACTCGTGGAGCTACATTAGATCCACGCCACGCGACTTTATTTATAACTAATTTTTAGAACACAACTGTGACGGTTTCAAACTTCGAATTTTCTTTTTTTGAATTCTATTCTTGGTTACTGGCCACCACCACGTGTTAAAAAAAAGCAAAACGCTTTCACTCCAGCAGGTTCGAATTTCAAATGTAGCGAAGCTTTTGCACCCGACGTGCGAAACGTGCGACATGACGAGACGGCGGGATACTCGGTATTTTTCCCTTACGCAACGCAAGCCTTCGATGTAGCATTTATACATATTTGGATTCGGAATTCAAAATACGTATCCATGGAACGACGAACATCCTTACCGTCATGTTTATAAGACACTTTTTTTTGGGTTAGAAATGTGAGAATTCGTCAAATAACTTCTCACGCTCAGCGTGGAGTGAGGGGAGCGTCAGACTTTTATTGACTATAAAACTTACTCGAGCTCTTTCAGTTGCCCTTTGTGTTTTAAAGTCGTGGTGACTCTTTCGAAGAATTCCATAACCCTGGCAGATGTAAGACATATATTTTTAGGGTTCCGAAGGGTGCCGATGGGACTCTATTACTAAACCTCCGCTGTTCGTCGGTTCGCTTGTCCTTTTTATTTGCGAGATGATGGATGAGATAGAGTCTCAAAAACCGTAAGAGGAAGAGAGTTGAAATTTTTACAGAATGCATTTCTATTGCTATACCAAATAAAAAAATAAAAAAAAAAAAAAATTGAAGGGGTTCCCGTGCAACAAACATTATTTTATAGACGTTTTTCCAAAATTTTAATATTGTAGTAGGGAACCATATTTTGGCCGGTTTTTTAAGAGCCATTTGAATACAAATGCTTACTTAAAAATGGACTTAAAATTAAGAACGCTAAGATTGATATTTCAGTTTGAGATGTACCTACTGAAATCATATCGAAGTCTAATTTCAAGGGTACATAGATACTTACTTTTTACCCGACTGTCCCAGAACGAGGGTAAAGTATTTTCTTACGCAGCACCAGCCTCCGATGTAGCATTATGTAGGTGTCACATCCCTGACAGACAGACGATCTAACTGGGTTAACATGTCATATAGAATTCGGTTACCCGTCTGACATATTCGGTCATCATGACATTTATCAGGGATTGCTTTTTGTGATGAATTAGGTAAAGGTCACATGAATCTTATGTACCTTTCAGTTGGGGAATAAGTGGGTCGATGATTCTTTGAAAATTCCTATTCCTATGTAGGAATAGGAATATTAAGTGACAGGGACAAATGGAAGAAACTCAAGACATTCACTCGAAGAAGGGCTATCCACCGCTAAATTTTAATCGTTTTAATTCCGTGGAGGGTCGATTCGGTACAGGAAACACTATCGATTTGTAGAGACAAAATTAAAAAAATATAGTTAAAAAAAGCGTGGGGTGCTCGATTTACGAAAAATATGGCACAAAGCGCCCCACGCTTTTTTCACAATGATATTAATATTTTTCGTTCATTATTATTATTTTCTACCTATATCGAAAATTATTTTACACTTTTTAGTTTGATATGCTATGAAAGCGTGTTTTTTTAGTTTTTTTTTTTAACTATATTTTTATTTTTCACTAAAAAAAAAACGGATTAGTGTATTGTCATCAGTCTTTGATGGGTGTGCAAAGTTTGAAGAAAATCTGATCGCCCAAAGTAGGCCAAAATCGAGCTCAAAGGCGTTGGTTACAAACATACAGGTGAAGCTAATATAAGCGTGTTAAAAATAAAGTACCTTTTTTTCAAAACTCGTATTAATTTACGCATGTACGAAATTAATTTCTTTATAAAAACGTCAGCTGAGCGAGTTCAATGACCTGTAGGTAGTTTGTACACAACGCCGACTATTAACTGTATACCAAAAGAAATTACAGTAGCCATCACGGATCTTGAACGCTCGGCGTCAGAGTGGGAATCGCTTTTCGCATTCCATACATTGGCGAGCCAATCGTCTTCGTTGTTAGATACATGCAGTGATGTCTATGACGCGATGGCGCGGCCAGCCAATCACTTACACTCCCGCCCCCGCGTCGCACTTCGCACCACTAAAGAGATCGAATATTTGACTTCTGCGCAAGTGTTCAAGATCCATGATGGCAACTGTACTAACTTAGATTATAAGAAAAACTGGTAACAAATAGAAACATTCAGATTTAAAATGTTACGGAAACCTAATACGCGAGACTTCTACACAGACGAAGACACGGGCAACCACTAAGTGGGTAAAACGTATGAAAATCCTATGATTTTGAAGTAAGAGGCTTGGGATCACTACCCTAAACAATTTTATAATTAACTAGCTGTGCCCGCGACTTCGTCCGCGTGGACTACAGGATTTTGAATTTATGTTTTCTAAAATAAAAGTAGCCTATGTTACTCCATAATACATCAGCTACCTGCCAAAAAGGTCGTTCCGGACGGCGAGCTACCCATTGCTCGCTGATAGTAAGCCCGCGCCTACGTTGGCTGGAAATCAGGTTCGGGATACTGGCAGCTGGGGCGTGAGGGCCGTTACCTCGCGCGTGCCGCTGCCTCGTTCGCTAGCATTACTGCTTCACAGAAGGAGGCGAGGCTGGATAGACCTGGAGCCAACTCCTGGGATGCCACCATTGTGATAACTGATTCAATGTTGTGCATACAGCAAGGACTATATTTCACCGAGACATCATGGCGGCACGACCAGTAGTCGCTAACAACAAAATGTATACAGCTCTATAGAGAGATACTCACCTGGTGTCCGTTTGGTTGCGCAACCAACTTGGTGGCGCGACCAGCTCGGACGTGTGGTGACTCTGGTGCCTGTATGGTGTCTAGTTTGGTAGCTTAGGGCTATATTTCACCGGGACACCATGGCGGCGCGACCAGCTTCGATAACCGGAGTAGAATTCCCTGCCGGACTCTATAATATATGTTAGACTGGTCTAAAAGCAAACTGAGTACAAGTGCGTAAAGAATATTAATAATGTAATATATGTGTGTAATGTATGTGTGTGTATGCGTATTATATTCAAATGCTTTCAGACGAAATATTCCGCGAGGCTGGTTTTGTTTACGAATTTTTGACATCTTTTAAATGATTTTTACGCGAGGAAAAAAATCCTGAGATTGTTTATGGATTGTGAGTCATAGTCGTAAATGATGAGAAACAGCCTTGATTCTTACAAAAGAAGTAATATTCAATAATATAAAATCAAACCTGTATTTCCCGAAGGCTTGGACAAAGGACCGAGGTATCCATTTTCGTTTATTTTTTCTTTTTTGAGATAGGAATCTCCAAATAACTCACTAAATAGCTGGTGTGAGCGCGAAAGTGTCAGATTTTTAGTGACTAAAACCCACCTGTGTTCCTTCAGTTGCTTTTGCGATCGGAGTGGGTCACTAGTGGTCAAGTAGGAGTCGGGCTCGTTCACTGATGGTTCCGTACAAACTTACCTACATAAATAGTTCGACGATTTGTCCAAATCGCAAAATGTAACTATTTTTGAGAAATAACTAGGTAATTTTACGGTTTCCTGTTTTTTTTCCTAAATTCATGCTATAAGACCTTGTTTCTTTTCAGGAATCTAGGTTAACGAAAAGTACCCGCGATGTTTTGCTTTCCTTACATGAATTTCAAAATACGTACCGAAATACTCGACACGACCTCCTGTGAATTAACATTAATTTCATCTTAATAACTGTATGCGTTGCAGAGGTCTTGACAAATGGGTAGATGATCAGACTGGCAGACGGATAGACAGAGTGATCCTGATCGGGTCCAGTTTTTGCCCACTGGGTTAGGTACGGTACCTACCCTAGAAATGTACTTATGAAAAAAGGGTCGAATCAAATGATGACTGATGCCATAAATACTATTTGAATTGTATAATATATTTAAATATAGATAGAACATGAAAAATAAAAACCTATATATTTAAACAATAAATTTTTTGTCAAAAAGTTCCTCCGCATCGCTGTCGACTGGATGCGTGCCCAAAAGACTGGCGGCATTGCCACGTTGTATGGTAATGCGTAATAGCCAGCCCTTGGGTTACGCGAAGTGTCAACAAGGCGTTTACCTTAAATTAGATTCAGAATCACGCAGACAAATCATAATATGTGAAAACAGGTTTGTCGGGCAATGTTGCCATCCTAGCAAGGATAACCCTTTGTCGATATTCACCTTTGAAGAGCAGAACGAGGGGTAGGGGAGGGTTGGCCTTTCATAACCAGGAACCACATTCACGCATACAATTTTCAACAAAGTTTAGAAATGTTTTGAATATTATAAATAAGATATTCATGTTATGGTACGAACACTTTAGGGAATTCTATGCCAAGGTAACTTTGCTAACGAGAGATGAGATGTAACTTTGCTTCCCGACTTTGCTTTTTTGCAGTATTTGGTAGCAAATGAAGCGCATATTACTAAAAGAGTTCTGAGTATACATGTAGGTGGATGGAGAAGGAGAGGAAGGCCGAAGAAAAGATGGATGACTTGTGTGAGGAGTGATATGAAAGAAAAGGGAGTTAGCGATAGTTTGACGGGTGACAGGACAGAATGGAAGAAAAAAACATGTTACGCCAACCCCAAGTAATATAGGATAAGGGCAGGAAGAAGAAGAAGATTTGGTAGCAAATGTAAGAAACCTTCTCCGGCTGTTTCGCTAAGATAGTCAATGTTACGTCACACTAATATTATAAAGGCGAAAGTTTATGAGTGTGTATGTTTGTTACTTCTTCACGCTTGAACGGCTGAATGAATTTGGATGAAATTTGGCTCACGCATAGACCATGTCCTGGAATAGCACCTAAGATTTTTATCTTTATTAGATATATTTACTTGAAAATAAAAAACGGATTTACTGACATCTCTTTGAGGTGCGTCGACGACTCGGGCTTGATCCTTACCGGACGGTCGGACGGCGAGCTCTTATTACTCGTCATCTGCAAGACCGATGGAGAGATCGCTAACTAAATAAAGACGATCTTTGAATAATCGCCAATATTAATAGACATTGTTTATCCTTGTTCTGTTTTTAACAACACCAAATTTTTTTAACAGAAATACCTTTATATCTATTATCCATTTCTTGGAACCGTCCTTTGAAGTAAGTACTCTTATTCTGAACAGGAAAAACAAACCTATTATTTATTCTCATACCAAGATTGTCATCTTCCTAGAATTGAAATGATAGCATTTATCTTAAGCTCGCTGCTAAATGAAATGCTTTTGTAGTGTCAGCTCTAGTTTTTAGGGTTCCGTATCCAAAGGGTAAAAACGGGACCCTATTACTAAGGGTAAGTTGCACCATTTAACTATAACCATAACAAAGCCGTTAACAGTTGTCAAATCGTCGAATTGACCAATAGGCGGCCGTTTCACGGCTCGTTATGGTTTGGCTATCGTTATAGTTAAATGGTGCAACTCACCTTAAGACTTCGCTATCTGTCCGTCTGCCTGTCACCAGGCTGTATCTCAACAACCGCGATAGCTAGACAGTTGAAATTTTCACAAATTATGTATTTCTGTTGCCGTTATAACTACTTACAAATACTAAAAACAAAATAAAATAAATATTTAAGGGGGGCTCCCATACAACGAACGCGATTTTTTTTGCCGTTTTTTTCTACGGACCTTACGGAACCCTAGTGCACGTTATTATAGATCTCACAGTCTTGCTCATCCCGTTGTTTTTATACATCTCACAGTTTTACTCACCCCGTCGTAAATAATGAGCTTGAAACAAAACAAATCCTTGAGAACAATGCAGTTGCTCAAATGTGGGTAATTGTGGCGTTTAATGAGCACAATTATTAAACTACACTGCAGTGCAAATAATACCCGCTTTCCGCACCCCGCAAAGGGGGATTGAAGGCCTCAAACGTTATGCTTGTATTGAAAAAATTTTGTAGATTATGCTGTATTTAATACTTTAGATTCTATGCTACTTATAAATTAAATCAGCCATGAAACATTGACCTATTTCTGCCAAGACACTTTACCATTAGCAGATTGCAACTGTACTTTTGATATGTAGCATTTTGGTACCTGGAGCCTTACCATGACGTGTTTGTGCTTGGCCACACTGGCAGTGCAGTGCGGGGAGCGGCGCTGGTGCGGTTCAGGGACAGGGTTACCGCTCGCCGCCCGCGCCCTCATTGTGGTCACTTGTATGAACGAACTGTGGCGAGATTTGCCCGCGCGCGTCCCGCATTGAGCAACCAGCGCCACTATGGACACCCAAATGGAGTTCTCATGTTTGAGATTGCCGCGCCACGCGCGCCCCGCACCCGTTCTTCCAGTCTGGCCGAACACTAAATGTCAGGCGTGTGAGCGATAAAGAGGGAGCTATGCAACCTATAGGTATATGTAGCTCCTTTTAACAGTTCAGTTTTGGTCGTCAAATGGATTGCGATCAACCCCCCCTCCCCTCTTAACCAATTTTTTTTTCGCTGGTTAAAAATCATCCAAATGACTTCCCCCGCTCTTCGTCGGAGCTGGAGATAGTGTCAGAGACATTCAGACTCTTACTGACTAAAAACCCATCCCGTTCCTTCTTGCCTTTCGTAACCGGGGCCGAGCCTTCCTTTCGGAACTAGACCCTGGCCCCAGTAGGCTTTGACCCAGCTGGGCCCCTGCTGTTGCTAACAACTCCTTGAGGCGCGGGGGAATAGTGCGCGCCGTCGACGACTTGGGCTCGGTCCGGACAGTTACCGGACGGTCGGACAGCGAGCTACCCATTGCTCGGGGCCTCTTGACCTCATTTGTGAAATAGATAAATATGGCCGGAACATACAGGAAAGACTGCCAGAATAGGTCTGCTGCGGTGTAGGTGCAGTGAGCAGGCGTACACTAAGCATATCAGTAATGACGAAGATATTATTTAAACAGGTAACCTGAAATAGAAACAGGAATAGAAATTGGAATTTCCTGTTTGTAAGAAATCAAACTATCTTCCTGCTAATGAAATGAACATCACAAAATTTAATTTGTCAAACTATATTGCAAGTAAGTTTGATGAATTAGACGTTGGTCGTTCTATTTGACCAGTTCAATCTGAGCGGCCCGGCGGCCAAGCGGGACTTAGCGATGGCCGGACCAAGCAATCTGTCTCCTTGGACGTATGACATAGTAATATTAAACTTAAACTCTTCACATGTTGGGGAAGACACATTTTGCGGTATATTTCTGTGATAGCGGTGGTTTAGGCACTGCGCAAACACCACTTCCTTCCAGAGACACTTTGTTCCAGTTACCAACACCGAACAATTTTTAATCGTCACTATGTGTTAAGTGGAAGCAATTTTTTATTTAGTCTATACTTTTCCACTGCTAGTCAAAGGCCTCCCCAACTCCTTCCATGTATTCTTCTCTTGAGCCACTTCGAAGCAATTGGACACAAAAAAATGTTTTCGTATGCGCAGGGAGGAACACAGGATCGTTCGATGTGGCGACGCTTGGGGGAGGCCTATGTCCAACAGTGGACTTGTATCGGCTGAAATGATGATGATGATGATGCGCAGGGAGTGGATGATTTCATACTGGTTCTATAGAAATTAATTAAATGATGATGATGATGATGCGCAGGGAGTGGATGATTTCATACTGGTTCTATAGAAATATTCGTCGTAAGCTTGTATCTGACACACGACACAAAAGTGTCCACGTTTGCGCTCTGCCTTAGATATCCGTCGCCTAAGAAAGTCTCGGCATTTATACCGCGTATATCGAAGGACTGAAACACTTTGCCTGTTGCGGTGTTCCCGTCTGATTATAATTTAGGTGTCTTCAAGGCTCGGGTGAATAGGCTCTTAATAAACTAGTGCGCCTCACCATCAACGAGTGCATCATTGCTTACCATCAGGTGTGATCACAGTCAAGTACTAGTTTATATAAAAAAAGGCTTGTTTCGTCTTTTTTACCCAATTACCAAAAAAGAAGGTTCTCAATTCGTCAGTTGTTTTTGTCAATGTAACCGTGATTATTTTTGTTTGGTCAGGTGTGATCACAGTCAAGTACTAGTTTATATAAAAAAAGGCTTGTTTCGTCTTTTTTACCCAATTACCAAAAAAGAAGGTTCTCAATTCGTCTGTTGTTTTTGTCAATGTAACCGTGATTATTTTTGTTTGGTAGAGTTTTGCCCGCAGGTGGTACATTGGTGGTAGTTTTTTTCTTTTGTAGTTAGTTGAAATTTTTCGTAAAAAATATTTTTTTTCAAATCCTCGGGGCTGATTGAACTGAGAAGTTATCCTTAGAAAAAAACATAATACTTTCAATTGTTTTGTTAAGTTTTAACAAACAAATTAAAACTGTATGTCGTTCTATTGTAGGATATTTTGCCTCTTCTCAAACAGAGAAGGCACGTACTCAAGGCGGGTTAAAATAAACACATAAACCTTCATTGAAAAGGGAGGATCCCCGACCAGACAGGTGTCGTGTCTGGTCCAGGCAACTGTCCGATAGTTGATTATTGTTTCCATCAGGTGACTTAGCGGTCAAGCGCAAACCTATCAACAATAAAAAAGGAACATATTTTGTCCAAATCGTGCAAAGAACTCTGATACCGTGATGAAGGATTTTCCTACTATCATCTTTTTGTGGCGCGCGTGATTCTCTTTAACTCTCTTTGAGGATTGTTTACATTTTGCTACTACAATTAAAACTAGGTACATACCTATATAAGACCGGCAGTAGAACATAATTTAGTAGTTTAGAAGCATGTGGAACAGGGTGTAAATTCTCCACATACTTTCGTTGAAAAGGGAGGATTCCCCGATCACACAGGTGTCGTGTCTGGTCAAGGCAACCGTCCGATAGTTGTTTAGAAAATAATATGTTCTAATCGTGCGGAAAACTCAGATACCGTGATGAAAGATTTTCCTTATATCTCTTTTAGGCGTTCGCGATTCTCTTCATCTCTCTGAAGATCGCTTACATTTCGCCGCTACATTTAAAACTAGGTAGGTTTTTTTTTATTGATAGGTTTGCGCTTGAGCGCTATCTCGCCTGATGGAAAGCGACGATGCTTTCGAAGATGGAGCGCGCTTACCTGGAAGTAACCTATTAACTCTTGACTTAAAGATTGCCGGGTTGTAGCCATCAGGAAACACAGACTCTGGCAGGAAATTCCACTCCATAGCTGTACGTACAATAAATGTCTTTATTATTAGACTGGAAATAAACCAATTTCCTCTTGCCGGGAAAACGATTACCTACTAGTATTAATAACATATGTTTGAGACGCAAGCCATTAATTTAAGACTATTACCTTAATAATTTTGTCACGGTAGCATCAGGGGAAATTGTAACTAAAATAGAAGGTATTTTGAAGTGTTGTTCAGAGTGAATACGTGGTGACTAGGGCGGATGGCCGGCGTGGTTAGATGGCCAACGTGCTTGGACTCCGGGAGGGGGCTGTAATACACCATGCTTTCAATTTTATCTGCACTAATATAATAAAAAGGTAAAGATTTTTTTATGTTTTTAGGGTTCCGTACCTCAAAAGGAAAAAACAGAACCCTTATAGGATCACTTTGTTGTCCATCCGTCTGTCTGTTGGTCTGTCAAGACCCTTTATCTCGAGAACGCGTGGAGGTATCGAGTTGAAATTAAAACAACAACAATTAACTCTAGTTTGCGGTCCCTTCGAGCTGGGAAAAGAACAAACTTCTAAGTTAACGAATAAAAAAGACGGCCGTTTATGTCACAAAAAAACGTATATTTTGATACTCTCAAAGGTTGAAATTCATAGGGTACTTCCCGTTGACCCAGAATTCTGAAATTTGGCACAAAGCAAGGTCTTACAGCACAGGTATAGGAAAAAATCTGAAAACAGTAAAGTGATAATAAAACTAAAATCAGTTAAAAAAAATTGTAATTCGGAAAAAAATTCGAGCCTCCATTCGGGAATTGTAGTTTGCGCGGAACCCTCAGTGCGCGAGTCCGACTCGCACTTGCCTAGTTTTTTTATTTGTAGGATATCATCTTTGGAAGTACTGGTCCGATTGCTAAAATTTTTTCAGCGATAGAAAGCTGCTTTATTCCTGAGTGACATAGGCTATATTATCTGTACGCGGACGAAGTCGCGGGCAAAAGCTAGTCTTTTATATAAATAAAAATCAAGGGTGTATGATTGTATTCTATGCGTGCCACAATCATTGATCACATTTTGATGAAACTGAGTTTTCATTATAAACTTAAATTTATCAAAAAAAAAAAAAACAAATCTCGTTTGTAGGTACATTTTGTCTCGAATAACTTAATATAAAATTTTGTTACCTGTTTTCTTTTTCGGAAATTGATTTTTTCATGATTGTGTCTTTGATTGATAGGTATATATTGCCTAAAAAAATAGGATGATGATAATAACGATAAAGTATTTATGTTATTTGGGCATGTAGATAATTTAAGGAAAATTTTGGTAAAGTCTCAAGTTACATAGTTATTCAGTAGGTTTCCCTTAAGGAACCTATGTTTGATAGTTCACGCCCGCCTCAGCAGCCGGGTAAGCTCGTCACTCTAGCCGGACTCTGAGCGAGGGTTCGCGGACGTAAATCGTGATTGGCTTTACATTACAAGCTACCGGTTAGTATTCCCGTGTCGCTGCTACACTAATTTTAATTTCAAACGAGCTTTTTGAATATGATTTTAAATACAATAATCCTTATTTATTCGTACAAAATAAGGAAGGTTTTGAGAAATTTAGATCTTATGTTACATGTTTATGTAAGCACCAAAACCCTTGGGATCCTGATCCCGATTTCCGGCCACCATAGGCGCGGGCTTGCGGACGGCGAGCAGCGGTCGGTTTTATTCAGAACAGACACAGCACAACGGTTATAAACACAAAGTAAATAAGAACAAAAGTACAAAGTGCGCCGAGCGTGCCCGCACCGAAAGGGTGACCACCTCAGCAAAAAAAAAGTAAAAAGTCTATTATCATTTTGATGCACAGTTAAAAAATGTCCTTTTTATTAGCAGTGACCGACGATTCTATGCACAGATATACAAGTCACAATATACCGATTTAAAATACCGAAAGCTTTTTCAAGAAATACAAAAACACCATTGGAATGAAACGTCCCACTTCATACTCGTAATTAGGACAGAGAGAGAGAAATGCAAAATAATTTGAAGTCGTAACAAATGAACAACTCTCAATCTCATTCCCTACCTACCTTTGTTCCATACGAGTACATGCCTCCGCGTTTCAATATTAAACCATTTTATATTTAAATATAAATGAGAAAAGTTATCGCTACGGCAATAATTAAGAATTAATAGCACGGAATCAAAGATTAATTGAAATAATTAAGTGTTCATGACAGGAACAGTAATTAATTTAAAAAATCGGGCAAGTGCGAGTCGGACTCGCCCACGAAGGGCTCCGTATCTTCCAAAATATGTCTGTAGGTATATCATGTCTAATGTATGGGAGCCTTCTTAAATATTTATATTATTCTGTTGTTGCTAAATCGGCAACAAAAATATATCATCTGTGAAAATTGCAACGGCTAACTGTCACGATTCATGATGAGATACAGCTTGGTGACATATGGACAGACAGACAGACGGGGGACACTTCTTAAATATTTATGTTATTCTATTGTTGCTAAAGCGGCAACAAAAATATATCATCTGTGAAAATTGCAACTGTCTAACTATCACGATTCATGATGAGATACAGCTTGGTGACATACGGACAGACAGACAGACGGGCGGACGGACAGCGGAGTCTCAGTAATAGGGTCCTGTTTAACCCTTTAGCAACGGAATCCTCAAAAGAAATTGGTAAAAAAAAGTAAAAATGTCGAAATAATTGTGAAAAGAACGCGATAAAACGTCAATAGCAGTGTTGCCACTTGAAATTAGTAAAAAAATAAAGTTACGGATCAAGTTTTAATGAAATAATGGACTCGTCGTTGATCTGGCAAGCTGTCTCGAACACTTGTTAAAAATATCACGAAAATGTTAGACTTACATTTTTGTTTTGATGTTTTTTTTGCGCCGTCGGTTATCTCGAAGTTTCTTTATTATCCGCTGTTCGTCTCAGTTCATAATCAAGGATATACCGAGATGTATAAGCCACAAGATTTAGGTCGAGACTTCTTTCGCGAAGTACTTTGTAGTCTTTCGTAGTTTCAACTAAATTAACTTTTCCGCACTGATAAATGTGTACTTGAAAAGTTTTTCTGTTTCTGTTTTATAAAACTTTGCCCCGCACTAGGAATTACTCCTATATTGTAGGTGCGTTCACAAACGCACCCGAAATAACTATCTGTAGTTCACACAAATATATGCAAGCAGTACAGCGATTACAAGTACAATGATTCGACCGTCCGGTAACCGTGCAGACCGAGCCCAAGTCGTCGACAGCGCGTTGTGTTGCAAATGCACCTCAAGGAGATGTCAGCAAACCATAGGGGCCCAGCAGGGTCGAAGTCTACTGGGGCCATGGGTGATGAAAAAGAGAACCCCGGGGACCTGGAACGAAGGCAAAGAAGGAACAGAAGTAGGTTTTAGTCAGTAAAAGTCTAACACGCCGTCCCGCCCCGCCCAATGATATAAGATGATTTCCCATTTAAAAAAAAACAGCACAGTGGCCAATCATTCGGCCACTGCTGCAATCGTACCATCTACTTGAAAGCATAGCATAGCGTAATCAGCCTTATAATGTTCCCACTACTGGGGCTCAGGCCTTCTCCCTAGGAGGGGATTGGACCGTATACCACGCGGGCTTAGTGCGGTTTGGTGAAGGTCACATGTCTTCGAATTTTTGGTTCTAGAACATGCCAGTTTCCTCACAATGTTTTCCTTCACCGCTTTGAGAGTAGTGGTGATGAAATAAATTACACAAAATCATGTGCCTGGCTGGGTTTGAACCCGCGACCTACAACTTGTAAGTCGGGACTGTTACCATTGGGCTCTCACCAAAACTCTAAGGCCCCTCGCTCACGGCGTCTTTTTGTAGCGATGGCGTCGCATGCAGTATCGCTACTAACGCGCGTTATTCGCATTTGCAACGCGCTACAGCATCGCGACTGTAGCGATGCAAACGCGCGACCGTAACGGATGACATCAGGGAGAAAACGGAAGGAGTGAAACATTCTACATACAAAAACTTAATTTTTTTTGTGTATGTGTGAGTGCAAACAGCTGGCGACTGCTTCGCGACTGTATCGAAGCGAACGCGCAACAGCATTGCAACAAAAAGTCGTCGTAGGCATACTTAATAAGTAACATTACCTAATATATATTTTTTTAATAATAATGCGTAGCTCCTATGAATTTATGGTTTGCTACTGACTAAAAGGAATTCCCCGGTGCCCTGGAAAAAAATGCAAACAAGAAACTTAAGACAGGGTTATAGCCAGTATAAGTCTGACACTCTCCTGCTCCGCTCGAGAGTGGGAGAAATCACTGTATGATTTCCCACCTCCAACTCCTCCTAAAGCTCCAACGGATTTCGTTGTTAGAACCACACGAGATACATTATAAACAGTGCACGCTTGTTCGAAGTATCCGGATTAGAAGCTTTCAAAAGATTAACTGGGCCAGACCTCCATCTGACCATTTCATTTAAACTTCCTCCCGCCAGCACCCTAATTATATGCGAAACAAAAATCATTCCGTGACTCAATTAAATGTACGTGTTACTCATGACTCGGCTAAATATACGGATTAATTGTGATACATAGGTAACCACTTTAGGCCACTTTATATCTATAGGTAAGTACTACAATGGTGATGATATCATGAATCGTAAAATTATAAAAAGTTATGTTTATATCGTAGAAGAGAATATTAGAATGCTGAAATAGTACATTATGATATAAGTGTGTAATGTTAGTGATTACCGACGAGGCAGTATTTAGACCCGAGCCGTGGCGAGGGCCTTAAGAGAGCCAAGAACGGTAATCATTAATTACTCACGTGTATCATACGACGTTTTTCAATACACTTGTGAAGAAAATAACTATAAAACTAGTAAACTTTTGTGGTGGTAAAAATCTGTTTTCATAAGCGCGCCCATATTTTTATTTATTTACTTTTTTTTAAACGGTGGTTGACCGGCGACTCGTGGGGGACGACCTGCGCCCACCCTGAAACGATACATGTAATATAATTATGGCGGGGAAGAGGTTGAACAATAAGGCTTTATCTACATTATAGCACTAGTGCGTAATGGTAATCAAAATGTCACAGTTTGGTAATAAGGGCCATTATGTACCTGAGTGCAGTGCAATAAGAGTCACTTTCTGAGCAAGAGTATTGAAAACCATATTTTGTGAGTGTATTTTTTTTTATTGAAATAAATTAGCGCTTAACTGCGATCCCACCTGTTTATTAAGAAAGGCGCACTAGTTTATTAAGAGCCTATTCGCACTAGCTTAAGACATATAAATTATAATCGGACGGGAAGACCGCAGCAGGCAAGTTGATCCAGTCCCTCATAGATAAACGACAAGGCAAAACGCTTGGTCCGAAAATATGCGTAATAAATAATTTTTAAAATAATACCCGTTTTCTAGGTCATGTGGCTGTAAGCGCAACTCTGACCACGTTACGTTACAATGTGAGAAAAACCCCCTGACAACTTTTCCAACTGTCATGATTTTAGCAATTTTTGATTGATCTTTATCGATTATCGATTGATATCTATTGACAGTTTGGCATTGGTTTTTTTATTTATTATATCGTGCCGTAATCAAGATCAGTAGACAATTTGGAGCACCTAGACGCGTTTGGGTACTCCACTCCTTTTCGCGCGAGATTTCGTGCCATTCCGTTTAAGACTAAGTGAATGCCGCAGGCCGCGTAGATTATAAAATAATACGCGTTCTACATATTTGTAGGAAATTTATCTAAGAATTTAATTAATCAGACTTCTTCAAGAAGATCTAAATATCGAAATAGAAAACGCGGGAAGTTTTGAAAACCATTTAGAAAAAAAAATGAATTAATTAGATTTTTATTTAAAAAAAATACGTGTTTATCTATAAAATTAAAACATTCGTGTGAAATCGTCAACATGTCGACTGACATGCGTATATCTCGTATTACACCAACGTTATACGTTTCGTAAAATTAATTTGAACGCACTGATTCGATTACCGCGGGGTCGATCAATCGTAATTTCCTCTCGATTCAACCGAGTCGCTGCTCTAATTATGAATTTTATTTGTTTCAGATACTATAACGACGGGCAGCAGCGCTAGCCGCACAAAATTAATAATTAATAAGTATAATTATATTAAATTAAAAATTATCGAATAAACGACAAAGCGCCTTCAATTTTCCAATTACGCATAAGCTTAATAAGAAGATAGTGTAGGTTTAGGAGATAGAGAAAGTGGTTGTGAGGCGCGAATTGTCGCGCGCGTCGGTCGCCAGTGTCGCAGGGATCGATGTTAGTGTGTGGTGTCGCGCTTGTCGGGCGGCTGTCGGCGTGAGGTTGTCGCGCGCGTGCGCGTGGGCCGGCAAGATTGAGGTGGTGGCCGGGTGCGGGTGGGGACGGCGCGCGCGCGTGCGTCCGCTGCACGCGCTGGGCCGCGCGGCCGGGGTGATGCTGGCGTCGCAGCGCTCGCAGTCCTGCAACGAGGAGGGCGCGTTCTTCGGGGCGCGCGCGCTGCGCCGGCCGCGCGGCAAAGGCAGCGGCAGTCCCACCTGCTAGGGGTACGCCATGTCGCTGCGCAGCCTGCACCGGCGGTTATCATCCGCCAATAACACGTGAGTTGATTTTCATTACTAATACCAACTAAATCTAGATTTAAATATTGTGTGCAGAATACGGGATCAAAATCAAAATCAAAGCATTTATTTCAAATAGGCCATTTGCAGGCACTTTTGAATAGGCAAATGTCGGTCAGTCCAAGAAAAGTGAAGCTAAATTGATGGATTCGGTTCGGAGGAGCTGCATTCTGAAACAGGACTCCATACGACGAACGCTTGATAGTCCGTCCGTAACGAATCGAAATTCATAGATACCTTCCTAAGCGCATGGCAGTCGATACAGCATTTAGCTAACGAGAACTAACCTCCATCTCTATTGACTTAGCCAAATGGACATACACATAATTGCACTGATTGGGTGCTCAGTCCTAATCATACTGCTGGTCAATTTAGAAGCTAACCCATTCATATTTATTCCGATCCGAAAGACGCCCGAACGTACTCTACGGACAAGTCATCAAAATGTCGAACGGTCGACCATCGGGATCTGAATATTCAATTACCGAACCTAAATCCAGAGCGCACAGCCATAAATCTAACGGAACCAAGCGAAAATGAACCCTATAATGTTCAAGCTAGGTTGGTTTTAGTACGTGATGGGGCCTTAAATGGTTATTACTTCTAGCGGGCACAATTAGGGGGTGATAATCGTGGTATAATTTATGCAAATTTGTGAGTGCATAGGCTATAAGTAATGTCGGTTTTGTGGACAAGAACGGCCGCTTTCATGGATCTAAACAAGACTATATTTCATTGAAACACAGTTGCTCAGGAACAGTACTGGCCCAGTGATATCAGTCTCAGCTTACGAGTTCTATGTCGTGGATTTAAAACCCAGGGAGGTCCTTTACTTTGTGTAATTTATTTCATCACCACTGCTTTCAAAACGTTGAAGGAAAACACCGCGAAAAAACCAGTATATCCTGGAATCAAAAATTCGAACATTCACCAACCCGCTCTGGGTCCGCGTGATGGATTACCATCTCGCGGACTTACATTCCCCCTCTTAGAGAGGAGATCTGAGCCCCAGCTGCGGGAACATTTTTTTCTATCCACATTACCACTGAAGCTTTCCTCACTACATTTGTTTCACTATTCTGTATCTGGTTCGTAATTTATAGATGTATACATAAAGAGAAGAACACACAGCCTCATCAACGCCTAGCCTAAACTCTTGGACCTAGAAAGCCGACTTTTTTCACATGTTTTGTTTTTTAAGACGTTGACGAGGAATAAGATAAATACGAAATTCGTCCCAGGCAGTGAAAAGGAATTTCATACGAGCGTAGCTGCTGACGTAAGCTAGATCATTATATCTGGTATTTTTCAGTCATTCCCAGGTTCTTTGTGTTTATTCCAAAGAGTTAGCCAAATCACTGGCCAAATAGCAGGAAATCCAAAAAAAAAAAGATTCGGCATCGATAGCAAAGCGTCCAAAGCTACATAAATCATGTTGATGGACGTATGAAAGGGTGGTGACGCGCACAGGGTCATGAGGCACGATTGTACGGCGCGCTATTGGACGTCCGATGCTAATACATCGTATGGGGAAGCGGACGGCGCGGCGCACAGAGCTCGGAATGGACGCAGCGGCAGTGACTGATGGCAATGCTATCGCCGTTACTTTGCTATACTTGTGTAGTTACTAACGGCTTCGCTCGCGTGATAGTGGAACATTTTATCTACACTAATATAATAAAGAGGTACAGTTTGTTTTTATGTTTTTTTGTTTGTAGGAGATAATCTCTGGAAGGAAAGGTCCGATTGCTAAATTTTTTCACCGATAGAAAGTTGCTTTATTCCTGAGCGACATAGGCTATATTTTATATACGCAGGCGGAACCGTGGGCAAAAGCTAGTTTAAAATAGTCTGCCAAGGACCAAGCCCCCCAGTCAACAGCGCTGCGTTCCACGCGCCTCAAATTGATGATAGCAAAACCAAATGGACTCTGTAGGGTCGATGCCTAATTAGGATTGCAGGAATGTTTAAAAGAGTTACCCTAGAGCACAAAGGCAACTGAAAGACTCTGGTGGAATTTAGTTAGTAAAAATTTGAACACGTGCCACCCAGAGCGGGAGAAAATATTTGAAGATTTCCTATCTCAAAAAAAAAGCAAAGTCTTGAGTGACTCATCAACGCCCAGCCCAAACTCTTGTATCTATTGGATTTTTCTAATTTCACCCTTCAAGGGGATGAAACAGGGATCCAGAGATTGTATGGAGAAACCTTCTTTAACGCAGGCGAAGACGCTGGCAGAAGCTAGATTGTTATATAACACTAGCGGCCCGTCCCAGCTTTTTTTTTTTTTTTTTTTTTTTTTTTCGATGGGAAAAATCATCTTATGACAACCCCCGCTCTTGGGCGGAGCGGGAGATAGTGTCAGACTCTTACTGACTAAAAAACCCATCCCGTTCCTTCAAGCCTTCATACCGGGGCTCGAGCGCCCTTTCGGATAACCCTGGCCCCGGTAGGCTTCGACCCGGCTGGGCCCCTGCTGTTGCTGACAACTCCTTGAGGCGCGCGGGAACAGCGCGCGCCGTCGACGACTTGGGCTTGGTCCGGACAGTTACCGGACGGCCGGACAGCGAGCTACCCATTGCTCACTGTCCGCAAGCCCGCGCCTACGGTGGCTGGAAATCGGGATCGGAATCCCGGCGGCGGCGAGGGCGCCGTTGCCTGATGCGGTCGGCCTCCTCCTTAGCGAGCATTACTGCTTCGCAGAAGTCGGCGACCGCCTGCCACTCCTCCTCGCTCCGGACCATGGCCTCGAACTTTGAACGGGCAATAAATATAGCCTATGTTACTCAGGGTGAATGTAGCTTTCCAATGGTGAAAGTATTTTTGAAATCGGCACAGTAGTTTTTGTATTCATTACAAACATACAAACAAAAATACAAATTTTCCCTCTTTTTTAACATTATTGTCCAATGACCGCATAATGTTCACTGAACAAAACTTTCGATTGTCATATCAGACGGAATTGTCACTGCCGTCAATCAACTTCAACTCTTCAATAATGGCATTTGTGGAAGAGACCACCATTTCACCAATAACAGTTACCTATAAGTAAAAAGTGTTACTCAATGACTCGTGTATGGCCACCGATGCGCGTCTGTGGTCTATGGCTCGGCTATTGGCACGCACTGTGGCCGCTCAATGGGCTGGACACTTGCAATAGTTTGTATTCATCATTGATGTAACGGAAGCTATTGTGTTATGATTTGCCGGTTTCAATTAGATGTGTATGTTGTGTGTTCCTGGCCGTATTGATGTTGGAAAAATAACTTTAAGATGCGTTTGCTTGGATGTGTAAAGAAAGAGAATGACAGAGATTCTTAGTTGTAGATTCTTCGCGTCTGCAGTTTTTTTATGTACTTCTCTCGCTCAAGGGTGGGGCGTCAGGGCGTGTCTGACTTTACTGATTAAAACTCACAAATGTCCTTCAGTTGCTTTTTGTGTTGCCTAAAAAAGAAATGGGTACCTACTAGATGTTGGGTGGTTGGAGACCCGTGGGGGTTGACACGCGCCTCGTGGGGTTCGAAGCGCACCCAGCTTGATCATACGATAATAATAACAATAATTAATATAAGCTCGTTGTGTCTCGCTGTAGTGCAAAGGTCTCCCTTTCGTTATTCTACTTTTTTCTGTCCTTAATTACTTACTTCTAAGCAATCCTTAATCCTATAAACGTAATAAAACTGTGGCGGCGCGAGCACACGCACTTTTCTGCACTAGTGTGGAAAATTGCGCGCCTAAAAGCGGTGGGATAAGAGCGGGTTTTTGAGTAAGCCTATTGGAAAATATTTAAGTAAATTAGATATTCACGGGCTACCCTGAAGCATCTACCCCGAAGGCTGTCACCCGGTCTCTCGTACAAAATTATTGGCGCGTCAAAAATTAAACGCAAATCAAGTGACGCGATTGGCTGTTGATTTATTCACTCAACCTATCACAGCGAGTTTACCCACGTTCGCTTGGCAATTTGTTACATACATTTTGCTGTAACATTCTTTCAATTTTTTTTTTGGAGGTATTTTCTCGCGTTAAGGTCAGTGTCGGCTTTAATTATGCAGATATTTATTCAGAGTGGATATTGTGATGTATAATTGGTGTAGTTTTGTATTTCTAGTGTCTACACTACTGGACAATATGTGAAATTATCTTGTATTTTATTAAGAACTAGCTTTTGCCCGCGGCTTCGCCTGCAATGCAGAAAATATAGAATAAAGTAGCTTTTTATTAGTAAAAAAATTTTAGCAATCGGATCAGTTTTTTCCAGAGATTGCTTACTACAAAAAAAAAAATACAAACTTAACCTCTTTATAATATTAGTATAGAAGTTTAGATTTTATTTGTTTTTAGTTTTGATCACTCTTTTTCATTTACATATCAATAATCTTTTTCAATCCTAATATTCCTTAAGCGTATGAAGTTCGTACCCACATGAAGGACGCAAACCCCAATTCTCGGGTAAATCATTGTTCCCCTTTTTATGGGTAATCCAAAGAAAACATTGATAGGCTTTTATGTTGGAAGCTACTGGTTTATGGGGCGGGAAGGATTATTTATTTTATTATTTATACTTTTTATGAAGAGTATTTGAAGTGAAAATGTTAGGGCTTTGTTTACAGTTATATGAAGTGAAATATTTTGTTTTGAGCTTGTGGTTTTTTCGTTTGTTCTACTAAATCATTGATTTATATCATTTAGAATCTAGATTTTGTGTATACAATCTCATTTTTAGTATATGCAAAACCTGAAACACCTAGGCTGTGTACTATTTTTATGTAAAGAATCTATGTACAAAATTTCAAAACTGTATTATAAAAAATCACAAAGTTATAAGCCATTTATAGTACTTGGTTGGCGACATAAATACATGGACACCGGGCCACCCGGACGACAGAGGGATTGTTTTGATTATATACCCATCTGTGCGATTTAGCTAATGCCCGCTATGGCCCACCGTAACCTATGTGGTACTTAGGGTCAGTGGTGTCCAACTTGTGGCCTTTTTAAAATATTTTCGGGAAAAAATATAACATGGTGTAAAAATAATTATAGGAATCGATTCAGTTACTGATTCTGAACAAATTATATCCAGGTTTCGCTATCCTAAAAATAATGTTGTATATAAAATTCTCAGTTGTAACAAAACTCCTCCGAAACGACTAGACCGTCTCCTATGAAATTTTGTGTACATATTTAGTAGGTCTGAGAATAGGATGTAAACTATTTCTTACTCCTCTTACCACCACCCATTTTTTTCTTTAGATAATTTATTTGGCAAAACAACGTTTGCCGATTCAGCTAGGAAGACAATATTTTTCTTTCATAGCAACAAAATATCAGTATTTGCGCTGTCTGATAATATAATCAGATATTACACGGCGTAGCACACAAGAATTTGGCGTAGCTCGGAACTCAGTAGAATTTCGTAGCAACGGTCTACGGCGTAGACACTGGACTGCTATATCTACCTAAATTTAGTCTTATGCTTATTATAAGACGGTCGAAAATTGTATAACATAATGCGTTTGCTTATAGGTCTGTGGCCAGTGTAGGTACGTACAAGGGTCACACCACAAAGTGGATTTCAAACCGCGTAGAATGTATTTCCGCCCTTTACGGACACAGTCATGGCATGTGTGTAGTATGATGCTGCACGAGTGCTATTGTTTAACCCACTTAGCTATAATTAAAACCTCTGATCATTGTTCCCTTTTATTTTAACGTTGTGTGCAATGAAAGTTAAGTGCTCTTGATTCAACAGAACAAATATTTACAATAAAAACAACACTGCATTCGTAGCGAATATCGGAACTGGAGTTAATATAGGGCTTTATTTTTTAGGGTTCCGTTCCCTTAGGGTAAAACAAGACTCTATTACTAAGACTCCGCTGTCCGTCTGTGTGTCCATCTGTATACAGGCTGTACCTAATTAACCATGACAGTTAGACAGTTGATTTAAAAAAAAAATGATGTATTTATGTTGCCGCTCTATCAACAAATTATACAAAAAAAAAAAAACAGAATAAAATAAATATTTAAAGGAGCCTCCTACATAATTAAATGTGATTATTTTGCTTAAAATTATAGAAGGTGGTACGAAACTCTTTGTGCGAGAGTCCGGCTCACACTTAGCCAGTTTTTTTTATGTTAACACGAGTTTAATATAGTGTTTGTGTATGAACGAGATTTAGAGACACAAGTGGAATTGTTGGAGGTAATATATTGTGCACACAGAGGCTGTATGCCAGGTAATATATTGTAAAACGAATATGCTGGACAGTAGAGGTTAAATGCCGACATTTGTTTTTGCTAGTATGAAACATGCTTAACTACGGCTGGTAAAAACGTGAAAGGAACCAACGGGCAGAGTTGACCTTCCCATTTTATCTGATATCGTTTAATTTATATGGCCAATCTGACCTGAAGGTAGATATGTAACGAAAAGAAAGGAACAAAGTAAGTTAGAAAGAAAGAAGAAAAAAAGAATGAATGAAACAAATAAATAAGAAAGAAAGAATGAAAGAAAGAAATGAAAAAGAAAGATAGAAATAAAAAAGAAAGATATAAATAATGAACAAAAGAAAGAAATAAAGGAAGGAAGAAAGAAAGAAAGATGGCATGTTAACATTTTATCACTATGACAATACTTAATAAAACGTATCTGTCATGAATACTGCAGCATATTTTGAATAGCTTTACAAATATAGCTCTCTCGAATGACAGCAAAATTCAGCGGTTTTCATGACGATGCCTACTTCATTACTCGCTAAATAATACACGAACGACACGTGGTCGCCGCTGAAACTTTTACGAGAATTAAAATTGAATTGGATGTTAATATTAACGTTGGAGGGATTTTTTTATTAATATTTGAGATACGAAATTTATTTTGCGGGTTTATCTGAATGATAAAGTTGAACAAAAAATAAAACTTTAGTCTTTTTTTGTTTTTTTTATTTACTATTTTTTTTACTGATTATCCAGATGAACGTACTTAGTCTTGTCCAAATAAGTACTTTATACAAAAATTGTGGAAAAAAAATACTTTTCGGTTTTCTATAATTTTCAAACTGCCCTAGCAACTTTTCCCATGTGTATGCTATTTTTTCCGGTTTTTGTGCGTGTTTTTTTTGTGATCTAAACTTGGACTATAATAAACATAAAAAATCTTAATCGGTTAAACTATTCTCAAGTAAAGCGAATATCATTTTATTTTTATTTAAATAGATTTATGGTTGACAAGGTACAGGTATAACAGATGGAAGACAAAATACTAAATAAAATACAGAAAAAAAAAAAACAAATCACCGTATTATATGGACCTATTATAATGTAAATAAAAGTAGTCTATTCCAATTTTAGGTACAAGATTAAAACTAGCACGTTATAACTGAAAAAATAAAATAGGAAATAGGCTAGCGTAGAAATAACCCAAGGCTCGAGGGACGTAAAAATAAATAATGAGAATTTGTGCAGGAGAACGAAATGTTTTTCGTAAAAAGATTTGTTGGGAACAGCGAATAAAAATGACACTCGCACAGGAAGAATATTTTGAGGGATTTTGTGAAGATGAATAAGTTTGACGTAAGAATGCTTAGGGCGAATTGTACCGCGATTTCGCCAACTTAATGCAAGAAAATTATTTGATCTCGCTTTGATCATTCTGCGGATTTTGAACGTATTTAGAGAAAGCTGAAATCTTGTTACCACTGTAGCATTCTTTAACATTTAAGTGCAAAGTTGTGCTAGTATAAATACGAATCACAATTATCTCTGCCTACTCAACCTAAAAACAACCAATGAAATTCCACGTAAAATCTATTCGCTGATGCCAAGTGAACGCTGAACTTAGTCTACGTCATAGGGCAAATCTTGAAATACCTGCCAAGCATAAGATAAACGCAGAAGGTTCATTGCATACAGCGAATACACACTCAAACATAAACAGGCTTCACGTATTGCGACTGCAAGCGTACTTGCGACAGACATTCGTTTCAGACAGTTTAATGGCTTATTGGATGGACCGATGACCTGGTTAGGATCGCGGGAATCTGATGGATGCGAGAAGCACAGAACTGGTTATTATGATGATTCTTGGGGAGCCTATGTTTAACAGTGGAGGTCTTTCGACTGAAATAATTATGACGATGAATGGCTCACCTATTTTTACTGGGTTGACTTATGTAGACGACTCTGGTGTGCTGGAAGTGTCTCGTTCTCTGCATTACTTATGTAGAGGTCAACTTCAATTACGAATTGAGGCGTAGTATGTCGAACTTCGGTGAGCAGTCGTAGTCGTCTAACATGAGATATGACCGCGCGTATACTGGTACTTACTATATATGTGTGCGTGCATTTGTTTTCGCGCGTTGCATAGAGTCGATCTTCTGTATCGAACTATTCTGTGACAATTCTTCAAATAGCCCCAAAGGAAACTTGAACTGAAATAGTGAGATGTTTACTGACGTCATGGCACTGACGTCACCTGACCTTGGCCCGGGCCCAAAAGGTTCGCGTTTGAATATCTCGTATTATAATATAGATTGTAATCTCAGGAGGGGGAGGAAATAAGGTGGTCGATCGTGCATGTCCTTTGCAAAGAAGCGCTGGGCTATGTGATGAGAATATGTAATGGTAATCCCTTAATGGTACTTTGTTGTAGTTAAGAGCGTCCAACCCGTGATACTATTCACAAACAACCGGTCTCTCATTATTATGACGTTATTACACATATTTCTCCAGATATTTTGGAAACATAAATATTTTGTGGATCGGTATCTCGGCAAAAATAAATTTGTGTAAAATGGATAAGCCATTAAAGACTACTGAAAATCTACTAAGTATTTTGTATAAACTTTTACTTGAACTTTGGCTTTTCATAATGTACTCATAAATTGAAAAGTAAAGAAAATGTAGCTTGCATATTTAAGATTCTGTGTGAAGAAAGTTTGTTTTAAAAAAAAACACGTGTTTCCTAGAATAAGTTTTGTGGAATATTCGAGTAAGAGACGGAAGTTACCGAAGACCGAGCCGTCAGACGTTATCTTTTTTGTCACACTGCCACTATATCAAACAATGCGTTGGATTTCATTGGATGAAACAACACGCTTATAAACCATGCTCACGTAGATGATAGGTACTTACTTTGACGATAGGTGGATCTGGATGGGCCCTCTTAAGGGTAGTGCAGGGTGAAGAACCTCTAGGATACTTTTCTCCACTTGACATATTGTGATCCAGGTAATATTTTAAAAGGTTTACCATGGATAAGTTTGGGTCAGATTAACCTAAACTAAGGATTTGTTTCTGGATGTAGTAAGGATAGATGAATGAAAGAGTCCTATATATCTGTTTAAACGAAATGAATATGATTAGATTGAGAGTAGGGAAAGAATGTGTGCGCTCATTTGGTGGCAAATTCAGGACCCTAAGGGTTATAATTTTCACCAAGACACCAAGGCGGCGCTACCAGCAACATATATACAGCTCTATAGAGAGTTACTCACCTGGCCCCCTAGCCAAGTTCGCCTCGAGTTGGCCACGCCCCCGTTTCTTTTGTTCTGACTACGTGACTGAGCGTCGGGATGACGTCATTCCCGTACATTTGAAGATTTCTACTAGCGTTAACGATTGTAGATTATCAACTTGGCTAGGGGTATTGGTGTCAGTTTGTTTGCTCAATCAATTTGGTGGCGTGACCAGCTCGGACGTGTGGTGACTCTGGTGTCTGTATGGTGTCTAGTTTGGTAGCTTAGGGCTATATTTCACCGGGACACCATGGCGGCACAATTGGTCGCGTTACCCGGTGAAATTATAGCCTTAAGATTTCCTAGAGACCTGACCTATGAGTCACTAAGTTAACAGACACCTGGCACGAACAGCAAAGCGTACCTCGCCGACCGACCGACCGGTAACCGGCCGTACCGGGTTTGGGTCGTCGACGGCGCGTAGTGTTGTTCCACGCGCGTCTCAAAGAAGAGATGTCAGCAAAACTGTAGAGGTCCAGCAGGGCAAAATATTGTCAAGGGAAGCCTACTTGGGCCATGGATTATCCGAAAAGGAAACTCAGTGTCCTGAATGCAAGGTAAAGAAAGAACATATGAGTGGGTTTCAGTTAGTAACAGTCTAACACGCCCTTCCGCCCCCTAGAGCGAGAGAAGTCATTGGACGATTTTCCACTTAAAAATAAAAAAATAATAATTTGAGCAAAAATATTTTGTTCAAATAGACGCACAATAAAATACAACAATCTGTCGGGTCATATGTAAACCGGGCATAAGTGTGTTGCACCATATACAGTAGCACAAAATAGACAGGTACAGAAGTCAATCTCATGTATGTACTTCACTTTTTATACCTACGCTGTGCGATCGCACACACGTCAGTGCGTCGAGCCGAACTGTACGAGTGCGACCGGGCGATTGAGCCGAGATATCGTGTCCGTGAGCGGTGTCTATGTGTGCGTTGCTCGAGCGCGCTTTGTATGTAGATTGTCTTCTGTACTTATCTATTTTGTGACACTAGATGGAACACAGTTTCCTAAGTCCCCTAATTTGTACCGACCTCCTATATAAAATGACCGTCATATCAGCACAGGTACATTTCCACTAGTCGAATTACTAAAGTACCTACATGGATCTAATTAGTGAGTTGTACGTACATGCCCTGAGGACGAAACAAAAACTTCGCGACTGTACACTAGTTATTGTTTTCGCAGAAAACTATTAATTAGAAGAACATCAAGGCTTGTTTACTGAGGTAGAAAGTTTTCTTTGACTCATATTAAAGACGAAATTGTATTGTGTGGGTGTAGCTATTTAATTAATTAATTTATTTCTTATGCTGCTGTATAATATCTAACTATCTATTAGATGAAGCTGGTGCCCACGATGCGTCTCGCGACGATATGGCCGTTTAGTCACAATTTGAATATACGAATTTGATTTTGATTTGATTGAAAATATTAAGTATTATATACTTTCATATGCATTTAGTTTAAAAATATTATTTTGATAAAAAATTCTATATTCTAGTCCTAAATATGGTCTACTAGTGGGCCAATTTTTTATCTAATTCCGTTCAGCCGTTTGAGCATAACAAACACACATTCAGAGATACAAACTTTCACTTTTATCATTTAACAATCATTTTTATAATACTGGAACGTTATGTAGGTACAATAGTGGTAAATATAGTCTGTCTAAAAAGTCAAACGACTTCGGTAATTATTACGGTAAAATGAAGTCTAATGTAATTAACACTGGTTCAATAATTAAGGTTGATTAAAAGATCTTTAGCATTGTTTATTAATAGAAGATCCTTATAAAAAGTATCAAAATTAAGTATTTTTTAAATTATTAAATATTATACAAAATTCCCAAGTCGTTTGACTTTTTAGACAGACTATACATAGGCGAGTATATATAGTAGACGTGTGACATCCACCAACCCGCACTGGGCCCGCGTGGTGGATTACGGCCCACTCCCTCCCCTAGAGAGGAGGCCTGAGTCCCAGCAGTGGGAATATTAAAAAGGCTGATGATAGTGGTGATGGTGATACATAGGCGTACTTAATGCTACATGGTATATTATCTACCATTCAATGGAGAAAATAACAAATAAATAAGTATACTTAATTAGCATTCGAAAAATATCGTGAACCTGCAATGAAAATAGTCCGTCGAACAATCTGCCCTCCGCAGAATCTATGGCCACTTCCAAAATGAAAGCTTCCCAAAGAGTCCATGACTTCTTATATAATGGAAGTTTTATAATTATAAAACAATCAGATAATTTCTACCTTGTAGATAGTAAGATAATAATGCTGTGAATGAAAATTATGGCAGTTTGAATGAGTTTATTAAGTAATTTTTCTTTCTCTATTTACAAGTTTAGCAGCACCTTAGAATATTAAAATTTGTAAGTGATTTGAAAACTAATTTGGCATCTTGAAGAGCACAAAGGTACATTTGTCATGTTTGTTGGTTTGTTATGTTTACTTTAAAAAACCGGCCAAGTGCGAGTCGGACTCGCCCATGGAGGAGTAAAACACAAGTGCTGCATTATATTGGTAACTGAAGGAACATAGGTGTGGTTTTAGTCAGTAAGAGTCTGACATGCTCTCCCGTTCCATCCTAGGGTGGGATAAGTCAGTAGATGATTTCTCACCTCAAAAAAAAAATAAAAAAAAAAATACAGGGTTGCAGCATTGACCAGCATTCAGCTTTTTAAGTGGGTCATCTAAAGTATTAAGGTGTATTCAGAAGGATATCTACACTAATATAATAAAGAGGTAAGGTTTGTTTTTTTTGTTTGTAGGAGGTAATCTCTGGAAGTACTGGTCCGATTGATATTTTTTTTTCACCGATAGAAAGCTCCATTATTCCTGAGTAACATAGGCTATATTTTTTTGTACGCGGGAAAAGCTGCGGGCAAAAGCTAGTCAGTAATGTATGTAGTAATAATATTCCTAGTCTACCTGTGTGTCTGTACCCAATTTTCATCCAAGCCCGTATAGCCATCCAAGCGTGAAGAGGTAACGAACAAACACAAACTTTCAGCTTCACAACATTAGTGTGATTCGTTGAATCAGTAACCTAACATTGACAGATTCAGGAAAACATTTTAATATACACAAACTCACAAAACAAATAATAAAACCTTACACGTGTGTAATCAACTCCCATAAGCACGCAATATTTGGCAAAACGACGAGGATTTAAAAAGTAACTGCCGAACGCGTCATTTTCGATTTGCTTCCCACAATAAAAAGTTAATGAAAATCGTTACATCACACGTAAAAACACGCTCCTCCAGAAGTAATCTACCAACAAAATTATATAAAGGTGTATGTATAGGGTTCGGTAAGAAGCAAACAGAGAAAGAGACACAAATATCAAAATTCCACGTGTTAGAGCAAGACAGACAGTCTTATTTGGCAAGCAAGGTTGAGAGGACATCTCGAGGTAAGCACTCGATCTTGGAACGCTGAGGTTATTTGATAATACATACGTATTACAAGATTCATATCGATCTCAACGCTACAATTAGGACGGATGGGATAAAACGATACAAAAGTAATTTGGCGAATTAAAGGTCACATCAAAATAGATGAGCTTCGTAGACAATTTGAAGATAAAACTGTTACTTATTTAGGTTTAAAATACTAGAGCTGTTGCTATCGCCTAGCAGTGTGCCTAAAAGACTTATAATAATAATAATTTATTGGACTGCAACAGTTTGTACAAGCAAACACAAAAAACAAAGACATTTAGATAATAAAAATAGTATTTTAGTAATATTTTTAGGAATTCAGTTACCCAAGGAAAGATTTAACCTGTGTTATGGGTTCCAGGATTCTCACACTAGCTTTACAGCATTTTCTAGAAGGTAATGAAGCAACATCGGTTAAAAGCCAAAAAGTTAAAAACGAGAACAGCCCTTGTGTGAGTGTTGAATATGTGAGTTGTGACTTAAGGAGTGTGTAATATTTATGTACTACGTAAAAATGGGGAAATTACAACTTTAAAAGGTTTTCCATTTCGTCAAACTGGCGGCATTGCCGTGTTGTATGGCCATGCTTAACACTTTTACGCCAGCGTGTACCATCGATGGAACACAGAATATTTGCGGACGAATTTTGCTGCTTAGGTAAGCAGCAAAATTCCGTACGCTTTATTGCAATTAGCAGTTCAGTATCGGAAAGATCTAAACAAAAATTATAATGAGGTAAAGCTTGTTTTTTTATGTTTTTGTTTGTAGGAGGTAATCTCTGAAAGTACAGGTCCGATTGGGAAAATTTTTTCACCGACAAAAAGCTGCTTTATTCCTGAGTGACATAGACTATATTTTATGTAAGCGGGCAAAGCCGCGGGCAAAAGCTAGTATGGTATAAAATATATTTGTAGTAGTGACATGTATGTGTTTACAAAGTTTTATGTACTCATTAAAACCATTAACATGACTCTCTAACTATACAAAATAACTTTTGGTTTATGCAAAAGCTAAATACAGGTTGTTCAGAATCAATAACTGAATTCCAATAGTTTTTACATCATTTCATATTTTTTCTCAAAAATATTTAAAAAGGTCACAAGTTGGCCACCACCGACACTAAGTACAACACAGGTCACGGAAGGTCATAGCGGGCATAAAGCGCTAGCAAACAGCCGGGTACAAGTGCAAAACCACCCCTCAGTTGCTTAGATGGCCCGCTGACTATGTATTTTGGCTGACATAACAAGCTTATAATTTTGTTATTTTTCATGATACTATGAAATTTTGTACATAAATTCTTTACGTAAAAATTAAGGTTGTATAATATGATCGACACTTGATCGACAAAAGCCGTCTCTTAACAGGTGCAACTGAGATTTTATTTTTGGCGTGAGAAATCATCAAATAACTTCTCCCGCTCTATGTGGACCAAGAGAAACTGTCTGACATTTACTGACTAAAATACACCTGTGTTCCTTTTGTTATCCTTTAGAATGGAATGCGAAGGATAACTGATGGAACACGGAACTTTTTCGAATAATTCCGCACACTTTCAAAAGTCAAGTACAAAAAAACTATTTTTTTATATAAAAATCGAATGAAATAGTACATTTTGATACAAGTGGGGAAAGTTTGTCATTGCAACCGAGGCGAAATTCACCCGAGCCGTACAGGCAAGGGTGTTATAGAGCCGAGTGCTGTAGTGACAAATCTCCACGTGTATCAAACGACGTTTTTCAATACACTTACGAAGATATACTTACTTTCTCTGAAAATTACGACGCATTTTTGTTCATTTTGTACTGAAGAAAATGTTCCAAAGTTGCCATACATTTTAGTTTTGATTTAGATGGCAGCAGGCTATCGCAAGTAGGTACTTATTAACTTAATCACAATATCTGGCGGCGGCGGTACCATCTAAAGAATTCTCTTCAAATCATAATTTCAAAATTTTTTCCACAAAATAGGTATAACACAAATAAGAAATAATATTTAATAGACTTTTTTCCCGCGCTTTACCTTTTCAGATTGAAGAAGAAGCAAAGATATCAAACCTTATACATCCTACTTAATATTAAAAATAGAAATTTGATTTTTGAATTTAGAACACAGATAATTGTTAATTTGTTGATAATAACAAATTATTGTGTAAATAATAATCTTATTTATTCATGATATTCTGTTCATAAACACAATTTTAATTTTCATTAAATAATAAAACCTTAAAAATATCCAAGTCTTTGCTTTAAAAAAAAAAAAAAATAATCACGGTTGACCGTGACGAAATAGGAATGAAAAAAGCACTTGTTATGATAAATTTAAAAAGAAACACGAGGGTTATAAACATGTCATGTTGAACCTATTCGTAGTGCGATAAGAGCCAGTTTCCGAGTAAGTGTATTGAAAAACAATTTTCCCGTAGAACGTGTTAAAATTCCAATTATAAATAGTAGCACTGAAGGCACGTTTAGATTACAAATAGCTTATTAATACCAACCGGGCGGGAAAAATCAATTAGATCCGATTCCACCGTAATCGGAGGACAAAAACAACGGCCGTACTCTTAAAGAACCTCCTTTTAATATTCAGTTACGAGTTTTGGGGATCCCTACAGAAATTAGATAAACGCTGAAGTTTTCAACAGTTTAAATTATTCATTTATGAGTATTTGTGACTGTTAATGTTTTAATAGGAGTAATTGGAGTTCGTCTGTTTATATTTATTACTAGCTTCTTGTCTTTGATTCCAACCGAGTAGAAGTTGGTAATTTTCCTATAAAAAAACAACATATTCCCAACTCCAATTTATATAAGAGCCACCCCGATAATTGCAGAGCGATTTGCAGCTACCGTAGGTGCGGGCTTGCGGATGACGAGCAATGGGTAGCTCACCGTCCAGACGTCCAGTAAGGACCGAGTCATAGTCGTCGCGGGCACGTAGTGTTTCACACGCGCCTCAATGAGATGTCCGAAGGCCGATGCCCGCCACGGCCAAGAAATTGGTAAAAGGAAACCCGTGGTCCTGTAACGCAAAGGGTAACTGAGGAAACATAGGCGGTAACTGTCCGGATCGAGCTCAAGTCGTCAACGGCGCGCACTATTCCCGCGCGCCTCAAGGAGTTGTCAGCAACAGCAGGGGCCCAGCCGGGTCGAAGCCTACTGGGGCCAGGGCTGTAGCGACATCTATGGCACCACATAAGAACTACGAAGAGCATCGCACAATCAAAGTTCTCCACGCGATTTGAACATATACGACAGCTCGAAATCATCTATCGGGCAGTCGCCCACCAGACCATAACACCTGTCTGGTCGGAGGATCCTCCCTTTTCAACGGAGGTCTGCGAGACTTTACTCTCTGTTCCGTCTACCTCCAAAGGGTTATCCGAAAGGGAACTTGAGCCCCGGTATGAAAGCTTGAAGGAACGGGGTGGGTTTTGTAGTCAGTAAGAGTCTGACACTATCTCCCGCTCCGCCCAAGAGCAGGGGTTGTCATTGGATGATTTTCCCCACCAAAAAAAAAGGCACCATAGGTGGGTTTTAGTTAGTAAAAGTTTGACACGCTCTCTTGCTCCACACTACAGCGGGAGATGAACAAGTTATTAGATGATTTACCATCTCCCAAAAAAATTAGTATATTATATATATTTTATATAAATAGTATTTTAAACAGACAGACATATCATAGTTACTTTTGTAATTCAAATACATATAGCATGAATTAGTCTAATTCAAAATTAGGAACTGTGTTCAGCAAAGTTAACCTCGGTTATGATACGAATCGTATGAAACATATTTGTACGGAACTCTCCTTTAATATTTGGTGGGGTTTGTGAATGAATTGAACGCCAGCGGCAGGCCGCATATAGCTTCTAAATATTCATGGGTCCGGCGAATGAAAACCATAAATTTATGAAAGTGCAGGCGGGCTGCGAGACCGTGATCGCTCGCAAAAGTTAACGAGGTACAGTTACACACACGACGGTAAAAAAAACACATTAAAACGGTGGGATTTACAACGAGCTTTCGTTTATCAATAAAGTATAATTTGAATGTATAAAATAATATTCTACGGAACTTGGTAAGCGACTTTCACGTATATCAACACTAATATAATAAAGAGGTAAAGTTTTTTTTTTGTTTTTTTTTTTTTTTTGTTTGCAGGAGGTAATCTCTGGAAGTACTGATCCGATTGCTAAAATTTTTTCTCCAATAGAACGCTGCTTTATTACTGAGTGATTTTATGTATGCGGGTGAACCTGCGAGCAAAAGCTAGTCGAATTATATTCTCTTTTAAGTTTATATCCTTTTATTCATTACTAGCTGTGCCCGCGACTTCGTTCGCGTGGACTACAGGATTTTGAATTTATTTTTTCTAAAATAAAAGTAGCCTATGTTACTCCTTATTACATCAGCTACCTGCCAAAAAAAGTCCCATCAAAATCGATCCAGCCATTTCAGAGATTAGCCGGGACAAACAGACAGATAGACAAAAATTGTAAAAAAATGTTATTTTGGCGTATATACCGTATATATATTCATATGCATGTAGTAAAAAGCAGTTATTTCAATATTACAAACAGACACTCCAATTTTATTTATACGTGTGTATGTGTGTATAGATGATAACCACACGTTTCATCACTACCTCACCAGATGGCAAGCAATGTCGCGATTGACGATGGAGCACACTTGCCTAGAAGTAACCTTTTCACTCTTGACTTAAAGGCCCTTCGGTTGTAGCTATCAGGAAACACAGACTCCGGCAGGGAATTCCACTCTTTAGCTGTAGGCATAACGAATGTGTTTCCAAAATTTTCAACTTGCACTGTTTCGTTGAAAATTGAATTGACTTCGTTTATTAGTTTATCAGTTCTAAATGATTTAGTAACTTCTCTTCTTGCCCCTAGAACTTGAGTAAACACGTCATGTAGACCGCCTAACATTGTTTTTACAGTTATAATTTATCGGATCAACTGGTTGTAAAAGCAAATTAATTTTGCATGTTAATTTCCCCATTAGCTTTTACCCACGGCTTCGCCCGCGTACATAAAATATAACCTATGTCACTGAGGAATAAAGCAGCCGATATTTTTGGACCGATTTCCAAAATTTACCTACAACCAAAAAAAAACAAAAACAAAAAAATCAAAGTTTATTTCTTTATAATATTAGGCATGACTGAAGAATTAGGTATAGGTAGTATATTATATCCACATGCTAACGGAAAACAAGTTGATTACTTCAATTATACGAAAACATGGCTTAAAAGACTTAGTAACCAAGCCAAAAACATTATAAAGAAAACTATTTTTAAATGTTAAACTAATTCTTCAGCTTTAGCCTTTTCCGAACTTGATGAGGGTCGGTGTTCGGTAGGTTTTGGACAAATCATTAGGGCTTTGTCCTTAATACATCAAGGGAGTTTTAGGCCTGACTAGAATTTTTATACCTACCTAAGAGAATTTATGATAGTCTTAGAGTAGAAGTTTTTGTAATGAAAATTGACTGCCAGTTATATCTATATACAGGGTTATTTGTATTTGTAACACTGGCTGATAAACTAAAATATGATATTTTTTTAAGTCATAGAACAAAAGTTGTTGTTTATGTTGTTAGTAATACAGTCTTGCAAAGTTGTTAGTGTTTTACAAGTAACCCTGTATATTTTACAGTTAACACTATTTTATTTTATATTAAGCTATTGCATAGCTTCTATCGCGGGCCTTGAGCGTGGAGACCGAATCCAGAAATTCCGTAACGAAAATAACCCAACACCCCCCACTCATTTGTTTTTTGAGCGTGGTGATCGATAAGAAAACAAATGAGTGAACAATCAATCAAAATTCAATTCAATGTGTGAAAGTGTAACTTCAATTAATATCAAAAAAAAAACAAAGGAAAAAAAATACTGCATAAATAAAATAAATAAATAATTATAATTGCATAAGTTGATAAAAATGCTATGCAATAGCTTTACCGCGGCAGTCCCCGAGTGCCACACGTCTTTTTTTAAATTTTTTTTTTACTATTTATGTACCCACAAAAATAACACAAAAAGATAATACATAAGAGACGTAAGTACAAAAGTACTGCTTATTTCCAAAGATATTTCTTCCAGCAGATCTGCGAAAAGAGAAATCAAAAAGAAATGTAGACCATAGTGTGTACTGTCACTGTGTAGGAAGCAAAAGAAGAATGTGTGATGTCTTAATCCAAAGTCAGATATTATAAAATATACCTAAAAATAATATATACCTGCAGCTATAAATATATACCATACATGATACATACAAATATATAAATAAATATTTATTAGTCAGAACTACATAGTTTTGATTGTCTTCTATCTATTTGTTTTATTATAAAAAAAAAACAAACCGCTTTATTTATCTGTAAATACATATGTACCTAGATGCGGGATTTATCTAAAAAGGTAACCCGTCGCCTCATCCTAGAAAGCTAAGGGCGACTGAAGGAGAATGATTTCCCACCAAAAAAAGAAAGGTACTTATGGTTTTAGTCAATAAAAGTCTGACTCTACCTCTCGCTCCAAACAGAGCGAAAGAAGTTATTTGAAGATGTACAAATTGGGAAAGTGTGAGTCAGGCTCACGCACTGGGCTCAGTGCGTGAGCCGGTAAATTTGTACCCTACGGTTCCGTACACCTCTGAAAATACTTCAATTTCCGAATTGAGTTACGAATATTTTTCTGAATCGACAGAATACAAAGGGGATTGCCCATTTGAGGCCATGAGCGGACAATTGACTAGATAAAAAATACTTTGTTCATTAATTTTGCCATAAAAAAAATATATATTCCCTTAGTTCCAAATGTGCGGCACTATAATAAATAATAAGTAGTAAATAAAAAGTAACTTTATGGAAAAAACAATAGTTTTATCATGGATAGTAATATTTGATGTCCGTCTTTGGCCTGGAACACCATAGAGGCTGGGCAATCCCCTTTACAGTTTTTAGATTTTTTCTTTTACTTGTGCTGTAAGACCTTACTTGAAGCCGAATTTCAAGATTCTAGGTCAACGGGAAGTACTCTATGAATTTTGATGCCCTTGAGAGTGTCGAAATATACGTTTTTTGCGACATAAACGGCCGTATCTTTTTTTTTTCGTTAACTCCGAAGTTTGTATATTCACTGCTCCAAGAGACCGCAGACTTACCTAAGTATATGGTTTTATTTTCAACTCGATACCTCTATGCGTTCCCGAGATAAAGGGTCTTAGACAGACAGACGAACAACAAAGTGATGCCATAAAGGGTTCCGCTTTTTTCTTTTGAGGTATGGAACCCAAAAAAGGAAAGAAACAGATTTCGGCAAATAATTCCTTATGTACATATTGTACCTCCATACGACGGTGGGTGGCATGTCCAAATTATCACAGTTGGTCGTTATAGTAGGAGTGTAAACCAGCCACTCGATTTCATTCGCGGCCGGCTGCAGTTGGCGCCGGGCCAGAGCTTCTTATTCAATCAATATGTCACCGGCAACGGTTGATTTTGTTATTTGTTAATTTAAATATGTAATTGAAATACTTAATATCATAATATTGTATCAATTTGATTAGGAAATAAGAAAATGGTTCTACAGGATAGCTAATTTTTTAACCGATAGAAAGCTGCTTTATTCTTCAGTGACATAGGCTATTTTTAAATATAATATCATAATATTGTATCAATTAGATTAGGTTAATGAGAAAATGGTTCTACAGGGTAACTAAATTGGATGTATACAAGTTTAAATTATGATTTTTATCCAGTGAAAATTAGGTAGTTACGTACCTACATTATTCAGGCTTTGCAATTTTATGGATAACAACGTCTGCCTTTGTACCTCTTTGCTGTCTAAAAATACGCTAGCTTTTTATTTTTATTTATTCATCAATTTCATAAAATAAAGTAAGAAAAAAAATAGGTCCAAAGGTGATGCTTATATCTACAGAAATCTCTTCCAGCAGCGGCGAAAGGAGAGTAGAAAAAAAAGAGTTGTAGACACCGTGTGTAAAAGTGTTTATCGTGTTCTTCATGAAATCACATAGTTTATTAGGTATCTCAAGATGACTACGACACGTCTCTTTAAATATTTAATAAATGAATATTTTACGTAACTGGTTAATTAACGCGTGTCTTAAAACCGTTTGTATGTTGGTGTTGTATTTATATGTTGATGTTGGTCGCCCTGTAGTTGGTAATCCTTCGCTCATTGTAAAATACTGGGCATTCATTCATCGACTCTAGCTTGGCTTGAAATCTACTCCAATATATTTGGGGAGAAGGCTTAGCAGATTACCTACTTAATTTAGCCGGTAAAAAGGAAAACACAAAGTTAATACCAGATTATCTTGGGAGAAGCAAAACAATATTGTTTATCGCTGGAAGGAAAATTACCACATGCCACACAATATGTCCCAAAAACTGGATAAAAGAAGGAAAAATCGTTTACTCTCTGTTGCGGTGTTGTCCACGCTTTTACTGAAAAAAAAAAAGAATCCTTTATAAGAGATTAGCCTCTGTCAGCGGCTTCGATCGCGTGAAAGTAGAGACCTACTTCACTTTTGGACACTCTTTTGGACACTCCGTTTCTTCGGGAGTGAATTTTGGAAAATCCTCTCTTAGTGCTCACCAAACGTCATAAAAGAAAGACGTGTGCAACATTTCACGCTCCTAGTCCCAATAATTTCGGCTGTGCATTGATATATCTGTCAGTCAATTTTCTCTTTTACTTATTTATGTATTTAAATAACAGCTGTGCCACTTTCCCAGGACACGTCGAGTACAATCTTTAAGCAGGTCTATTAATGGACGGTGGCTATTAGTGTCGATAACTGCTAGGGCTGCGACATTTTTCGAGAGTTCATTTAAGAGTTGCGGTGGTCCTGGAACGTAAAAGCCAACTGGAGGAACGCAGGTGGGTTTAGCCAGCTACAGTCTGACACGCTTTCTCGCTCCACGGAAAGTGGGAGGAGATATTAGCTGATTTCTCACGTAAGAAAGGTACGTTCAGAAAAGTGTTAAAAGAACGGGGGGAAAGAGGAATTCTCTAGGGCAGAATTTCAATTATGCGAAATTCAAATTTTCTTAAGTTTTTCGCATTTTGAAGGTCATTCTCAAGGAGTTGTCAGCAACAGCAGGGGCCCAGCCGGGTCGAAGCCTACTGGGGCCAGGGTAATCCGAAAGGGCGCTCGAGCCCCGGTATGAAGGCTTGAAGGAACGGGATGGGTTTTTTAGTCAGTAAGAGTCTGACACTATCTCCCGCTCCGCCCAAGAGCGGGGGTTGTCATAAGATGATTTTTCCCATCGAAAAAAAAAAAAAAAAAAAAAAAAAGGTCATTCTCAAGATCTCCGACTTTTCCTATCTACCATGGGGTCGGCTTCCAGTCTAATGGGATGCAGCTGAATACTTGTGTTTTACATGAAGCAACTGCTGCGGGTTGTGGAGGTCTGATAGACCTCCACAACCCAGGTACTGGGCAATGCTCCTTGGACAGAATGACAGTGACAAGTTATATGTTGATATGATTTTGCGACCGTAAATCATATTTGTCTACAGAATTATAGTCATTAAAATCATGAATACAATTCTTTTAGTTCAGATAACCCTATTAAATTACTTTTTCGTCAAATAGCCATCAGCTGCCCGGGACAATCCACCTTAATAGAAATCAGCACTAATCCTTTGACTTTACTAAAATATATCATTCTGTCCACTTCAAAGTAACTCCAACGTTTATGGTAGAACCTAGAGTTCAGGCAACATCAACCTGATAACGCATCTACCAGCCTGGATGTAGATAAAGGTGTGATAGCTAATCTGATGGCCTCGGCCGACTGTGCCCGTCAATTCTGTGCCGCCTCTACTTTGAATTATTGAGCGGCATGCTTTGAAAGTTGCTGATGTGCGTCAAAGTTCAAATATTTGAAAACATGGGTACATAGGTATGGGATACGTTCTAAACTTATAAACAAAGTTGAAGTCAAACAAACCTTGTGTTAAGCTCGCCTATGTACATGAACTCTGATATCCACGTATTTTGTTATTTATCATGGTGTACAATAAAGAATTAAAGTGTTTCTTAAATTATTAACTAAATATTAACACATTTTTTTTTTACTATATCTAATCAATTTTATTGCTGAGTGACATAGGCTATATTTTATGTACGCGGGTGAAGCCGCGAGCAAAAGCTAGTGCATCATATGAAAGTATATTCAATACCTATAAAAAAATGCATTTTTTTAAATTTATATCTGTCTGACTGTCTGTTTATTATTAGTTTTCTCCATACAAACTTTGAAAACCGATTTTCCAAATTTCACTCCCTAAAGGGATATTTTTTTTTTATGGTGGGAAAAAATCATCCAATGACAACCCCCGCTCTTGGGCGGAGCGGGCGATAGTGTCAGACTCTTACTGACTAAAAGACCCACCCCGTTCCTTCTAGCCTTCATACCGGGGCTCGAGCTCCCTTTCGGATAACCCTGGGCCCAGTAGGCTTCGATCCGGCTGGGTCGCTGCTGTTGCTAACAACTTCTTCAGGCGTGCGGGAACAGTGCGCGTCGTCGACGATTCACTCACTCACTTCACTCCCTAAAGGGATGACCTTTAGGGAGTGAAGTTTGAAAAATCCTCTCTCCGTGCTCGCTTTAAATATCATAAAAGAAAGTTTGGTGCAAAATTTCACGTTCCTAGTCCCAGTAGTTTCGGCTGTGAGTTGCTATGTCAGTCTGTCAGTCTTTCCTATTGTATATATATAGAATAGACACCGCTAAATTTTAATCATTTTAATCCCGTGGAGGGTCGATCCGGTACATGAAACACTATCGATTTGTAAAGATAAAATCAAAAAATAAAGTAGTAGTCGGCGTTGTGTACAAACTATCTACAAGTCATTGAACTCGCTCAGCTGATGTTTTCTTAAAGAAATTAATTTCGTACATGCGTAAATTAATACGAGTTTTGAAAAAAAGGTACTTTATTTTTTTATTTTATCTTTACAAATCGATAGTGTTTCATGTACCGGATCGACCCTCTACGGGATTAAAACGATTAAAATTTAACGGTGTATAGCGGTCCTGGCCGACGTTATCCTGTGAGAAAGCTAGCATTTGTCACAAAACAAAAAAAAAAAAAACCGCCACTTAAGTACCGGGTCTAATTATATTTTCTAATAATCTAGGGATCCACTAAAATATACACACAAAGTTTCATTCATATGGGTCAATCCGTTTGGGAAAAAATAGGTGGCAAACACACGTACAGAAGAATTATATATTAAAGATCATCATCATCATTTCAGCCGATACACGTCCACTGTTGGACATAGGCCTCCCCCAAGCGTCGCCACATCGAACGTTCCTGTGCGTCCCGTATCCATTGGTTTCCTGCTACCTTCACCAGGTCATCGGTCCATCTTGTAGGATAAAGATAAATACACAAAATTTTATCCACATTAAATACAACATTTTACAAAGTATGAGTAAATTACGGATTTAACGAATAACCGATAATAGGTATTTTTGTAACCGGGTCAATGGGTAGTTCTTTATACAGCTTTCGCGATTGCATGCATTCTCCTTTGTAATCTTTTGTTTTGTTCATTGAATACAGTTATTAAGAGCGACCAACCCGTGATATATTTCCATTCAACCGCTCCTACGTGGTTATAACGTTATTATATTTCATTCTCTTGATATTTTATGTGTGTGGATATTATCTGAGGTAGGCGCCAAATAAACGTGGAATTATTCCACGTTTTTTTATTCCGGTTATTGACCCTCCTACAATTTATTGACATTCTTAATTTCAAAAATGGAATTAAAGACATAATGCTGTCTTGAATCGACATCTATCGTAATCCTTTACCTTTTCTGAAAAACAGTTCATTGATGGTTTTTCGGGTACCTTCGATATATTGGAGATATTATGAAAAGTCTTCTTCTGTCTTGGCGCCTTGTATAGGTTTCTATTGAAATCAAAATCATCTTGCCTAACTGTACCTGTAACAGAGTAATCAGCTTTTTGGAAAATAAATAATTATTATTATAACTTTGCTCATATATTCGAGCTTCTGAATAATGAAAAAGGTTCAAAAACTTTTAAAGTTAAAAAAAAATATTTTAAAATTTGCCGAATTCCTTTTATTTAACTTACTAAAAAATATATTTTTTAATATACTAATTTTATCATTAAATCAAATTAAATAAAACTAAAAACCTGGGACAAATATTGTGAAATATTCGATTGAATGACGGAATTATCGAATGCCAACAGATGTTCAGGCGTTATTTCTCTTTTTTCACGTTGCCTCTATATCAAGAATTGCATTAATGATAGACGATAACAAGCTTTTAACTTTTCAAATACCGTAATTATAGACACAATACAAAGACAATGAGAAAGGGTTTAATGAATTAAGCCAAGTTCACGTTGACGATTCAGCTCAGGAAGAGCCCTCTTAAATGTTCGTTATTTCAATAACATATTCAGCAATCAAAACGGAAAACTGATTGAGTCATAACAGCGGCCAAAACGGTTAAATTATAACAGAAAAAAAAAACTTAAAAATTCTGATGACCTACGGTATGACCCAAATGTCAAAAGTTGGCGGCCAGCCAGAATGTGTTATCTACTACAGAGTGAAATACTAGCCGTTCCCAATTTTCACTTTTTAATTACCAAACTCTTGACTTTGATGTTGATATTTAACATCGGTGCATTGTAGATTTTTTTTTTTTGGTGTTGTAACTCTACTTGACCCGGTTCACGACAAAATTTCGAATGGCCGCGGCCGCTTCACTGAAGACTTCAGATTTGATTTTTATGTCGACTAAAGTTGTCAAAAAAAAAGGCTCGTCGTAAATACTTTAATACGCAAAAAGAATACTTGCAGTATATTCCATCATATTGTTTAACACGCCAAAAATATGTACGTATTTTTTTAAAACTATTTATGTAATTAATTATTATTTTATTGTTCTTTTAGATTCGTTCCAAGTTACATTCTACTGTGCGTTTCACTTAAGAGGTTCCTTCGCCGTAATGTTGGCAATACGGAAAAACAGTGTTGCAATATTTTGAGCAATAAAATTACTTAAAATTGGGGATATTAACCGATATTTCGTTACTTTTGACAATAAAATTGTCTTATAAGTTTGTTTTTTTTTTTCTTTTTGAAACTGTAAAAACTATTTTTGAATAAAATATACGACGCTGGGCACCATTTCGACTTTCCTGCAATTCTTTTAAATACTGAAAACGCGACGCTACAATATCGTACTTCTCCATTAATAACTTCCTTTTAGACCACCTTTTTTTTTAAATAAAAACCCATTCCCCTCATAATTCTCCATAAAGTGGTGCGAGTACCGTTAAATTCGATTTCGTCTCAGATTTTGGTGCAAAAAATTTTGGTAGAGTAGGCAACTCTTTTCTTTTTCCCTTCTTTTTTCTGTAGACAGACAGGAGAGCCAACATTACGGCGAAGGAACCTCTTAAGTGAAACACACTATAGGGTATTTCTCAAATGTCAAAACGGGCCATTTATTTTTTAACAATTTATTATTAATATAATAATAGTAATAGCCCCGACAAACGCAATGGAGGCCACATGTTCAAACCCAGGCAGGCGCATTACTTTGTGTAAATTATTTCATCACCACATTTTTTTTTTTTTTTCATGGTGGGAAAAATCATGCTTTGACATCCCCCGCCCTTGGGCGGAGCGGGAGATAGTGTCAGACTCTTAGTGACTAAAAGATCCACCCCGTTCTTTCTAGCCTTCATACCGGGGCTCGAGCGCCCTGGTCTCAAAACGGTGAAGGAAACCGGCATGTTCTAGGAGCAAAAATTTGAAGACTGTAACATCCACCAATCCGCACTGAGCCCACGTGGTGGATTACAGTCCATTCCCTCTCCTACAAAAAGGTCTAGGTCCCAGCAGTGGGAACATTATAAGGCTTGCATGCAACCGGCATGCCCATATAGTAAGAGTTATTTTTCGGTGGGTAAATCATCCAATGACATTCCCCGCTCTTGGGCGGAGCGGGAGATAGTGTCAGACTTTTACTGACTAAAAACCCACTCCTATTATAAAGATACGGGAGAAGAGAGAAAAATACGGGGTCACAGAAAAGTACGAGGTAATAAAAATACCCAAAAATTTTGGAACTATTTTTTATATCACAAAATGGTAAATATAATAGACTCTTGTTATGAATCTCACATAAAAGACTTTTTGCCAATTTTTACCACAAAGGAGTCTATTTTGGGCTTTCTTTGTTAGAATTTTAGTCAGACACTTATCAAATTGGTCTAGGTACTTAAATTTATGGACCTTAGTATCTATTTTCGTTCTGTATTCAAAATATAACGCAAAGTACCTAAAATACGAAACTATTCAAAACACCTATACCAGTAATAGCATAACCGTGTAACTAGAGGTATACCAATAAAAGTTTTCCGTAAGTCCGTTATTATTCGATATTCATGACACAATTGCGGATCTGAATCCCGTATAAACACGTTTTTCGTAAGTTACATACACACATTCGGAAACGTTCACAAAACGGGCCTAGGTGTGTTCAAATGAATAAAAATGCGGAAAAAATAAAATGGGGAAATAGGGCAGGGCGGTATATTGCTTCTTTCCACGGAATCAAAATCCATCGTTGGCTGAGCTCTCTCTGTATATAAATTTATTATTGCGCAACTTCCCCTTAGCTTTTGTCTTTTAAATCACGGGGTTTCTCAGAAAATATCAGCTTTCTCTATTCTGTATAGCTTGAAGGGTCTTTTAGCTATTCAATTGTTATTTTGATGATTTGAAATGGAAACGTTTGTTTGTTTAATATTGAGAGAGAGAAGCAAATAAACTCGCTCTGATCATCAAAATACGCATTTCAGTTTTCACACAAATACTTGAAAACGAAAAGAACAAATACAGATAGAAGATCATAAATTTAATGTGCTGCTTATTTCCAAAGGAATTTCTTTCAGCAGACCTTGTATTTTTTATTATTGTAACTGGAGAACAAAACATTTAAGTTGAATCATGTTAAACATAATATTGGCTCTGGTCTTTAAATGATAAGTGATGCTGATTCTTCAATAACTCTTTTGAACGTTATTTTTTTACATTTTTTCAATTTATTAAACTAGACGGGGCCGGGTATAGGTCATAGTCTCTTTTAATGTCCATACAACAAACATGTAATGGTCAAATCATATGACAACCATGCAGATTAGTATCTGAAATGATCTTTTGAGGAAAGAACCACACAGATTTGAGTGGGCCTGTCCAGTCAGTGCAAGCATTTGTCAGTATTCGTGTAGCTCAACTCAGGGCTAGCAAGGCTCACGAATCGACCAACAAAATATCATATTTATGTTGGTGACCGAGATTTAGGTTGAGACAAATATATTACCCAATATCTAATACTCGCAGGTAGTTCTTATTTATCCGTCAGATACCTCCTTTCAAGTATGTGGTTATATTTTTTAAGCGTTATCCCACGTAATCATAATCGGTCTTATAATGTTCCCACTGCTGGGACTCAGGCCTCCCCTCTAGGAGAGGGAATGGGCCGTAATCTAACATGCGGACGGTATGAAGGCTAGAAGGAACGGGGTGGGTTTTTAGTCAGTAAGAGTCTGACACTATCTCCCGCTTCGCCCAAGAGCAGGGGTTGTCATTGGATGATTTTCCCCACCATAAAAAAAAATGCGAACCCAGGGCGGACTGACAGATATTACATGTCTTCGAATTTTAGGTTCTAGCACATGCCAGTTTACTCGTGATATTTTCCTTCACTGTTGGAGAGCAGTGCTGATGAAATAAATTACACAAAGTAATGCGCCTGATTGGGTTTGATTGAACCCATGACTCGTTCGTTACCATTAGGCTACCTGATTCATCGTGAGTGCGTTAGCATACACAAGATATCTAGACCAAAATGTACCGACGTAGTAACCTTCAAGTCTTTTCACACTCCTCAATAGCTTTATATTACAGGATTGAAAGAAAAATATCGCTGGTATTTCCCTAGCAAGTAGCTTGAGTGTTCCGTAGAAAATAGGTTAATACGGTACTCGAAGAGATGGGCTTACACGCTATTGCCAACTTTGTCATTCTAGCGTCACTTTTAGCTCCGTTTAACACAATAGCCAGCACGTTTTAAAGTGACGTTTAATTTTATCGCACAGATTAAAAAAGTTCTCTTTTTAAAAGTCAGTGGAATCTAGATTACGGGTTTTAGGTTCGAAACATTAATTTTGTTGATCGGTGAATAGATTTTGTTGATCGATATTAGTAGTATTCTTTAGCGATAGTAAGGATTATTTTTAGGTAAAGAGGAAAACTTTATGTAGCTTAAGATGACCCTTCCCGGTTCGTTTATCGTCAACTTGAGCTTGGTCGAAGAGTTTGTAGTTTTTTCCAAAGCAATGTTTGATCAACAGGCAACGATAAAAACCCTAAAAAGAGAGACTCACACGAATATTCCACAGAACTAGTTCTAGGAAATATGTGTTTGGTTTTAGAAAATAGTTTTCATAAAAGAAAAATCAACATGATTTAATGCTTTCTTTTTAATTATCTGTCTTTGCTTTTTTTTTTAATTCGTAAGTAGGCCAAAATTCACGTAAAATTTGTGCAACATAGCAGATTTTAAGAGGTCTTTACTGGATTAGTTTTACACAAAGTTACGTTTAGTTTTCAACAGAAACCTCGATAATAACCACAAGATTTCTGTGTTTCCAAAATATGTAGCGAAAGATATGTACCTAATAATGTCATAATCATTTATGTGCGATTGTGGTTGGATGTTCTTTTACGATTATACGGACACCAGAGCATTTTTTTTTTTCGGTCAAGTCATCACATGCCTTACCTGTCCTTCAGCCCAGCTAAGGACCTATGAACATGCCAGAGCTGCAGAATTGTACAAAAGAGTTACCGTAGCCCTGGAACGCTAAGGGTAACTGGAGGAATACAAGTGGGTCTTAAACAGTGACAGTCTGGCACTCCCTCTCGCTTCACCAAGATTACATAAATAGGCTGTTAACACAGGAACTTTGACAGATTTTAAATCTCACATTCTTTATTGTATCCATATAGTACATTTAGGTTTTAAAATTAATAAAGTGAAATAATTATGGACCCTCTCGGATACAGTCAAATTTATAAATTGTGCTCACGACTTGGCGACCCAGATTTCTTTTTGGGGTACCAGCGTCAAAAGGTACTTGACTCCCGGCTTTTTAAAAATTGGACGTGCTTACACCACCCCAATTGTTTCACTCAACACTTCAATCTTTTGTCAGGATCCACTATATTATACGAGTATGACAGAGTACCTACCTACAGCCATTTTGTAAACTTTTTTGTTTCAATATCTACTTGAGATTTCGTTTGAAGACTTTCGATAAAAATCTAAGATACTCGTACTTAGGACCATCGACTTATATTCTAAGTGATAGACAAGTACATTCATGGAAACTATTTGTCAAAATACTGAAAAGTTAAAACAAAAGTTATAAGCCAATTAGCGCTGCAGCGAACTTCTAAAATAACTATTAAAGCATACAGTGCTAAGATAGCTTTTAGAGGATAAGTACTTTTGTCGCGACCAAAATGTCTTAAGCGCCATGAATTTATTTATTAATTTATGGCACACTAACGACTTATTCACTAGTACATTTTTATATATAACAATCAAACTTAAAATCTAGAGTGAATTTGTCACTTACAAGTGTGCACAGCATTAACATTTTCCAGTCTTAAGATTGAAAAAAAAATACAAAACTACATGAAACGAAAAAAGTAATTAAATCTAATGGTAATCAAGATACTTACGTAAACAATCTATATTTAAACAAGATAGTAAATGAAATAAGTACGAGTATTAAATACACCCCTACTTTTTAATTAGTACACAAAAAAATGGGGCTCTATCTGTACCCGTTACTGACCATATTTTTGTAGTCAAAAGTAGAAAAAACCGAAATCCTAAAATTGACCATGAAAAGGTAAATTCATCATAGAATCAATCATACATAACAATTGCTAGTAGAAAATACTGCGGGCTGTGTTTTTCCTTAATAATTGTCACTTATTCATTAATTAATTAATAGCCTGCACAATATTTCCATAAAATGAGTGACATTTTGGGACATAAACCAACGCTAATAACTTTGCTGTTTATGAATATTATTTATTAAGATTTTACTTAGAAAATAACAAGGGCTTTTCTAATAAGCCCTTTAAGTATGTGTACTAATTAAAAATTTGTGGTGTATTAATGGTGACCACTGTAGGCCAAAAACAATTGCTTGCGAAATTGCAACAGCTTTCCGGCAAAGATGTGTTCCGATGAAGATGAATTTCTTGGCACTTACGCGTTTCGTTCTACATAGCGTAATGTTCAAGGTATACTTACTGACTACATTGCACCTAAGTCGACTGAAGTGAATGTTCGGCACGCCTAATCTAATACGTAGTACATATACTCAAGACCATTTTTTCGCATTTTTGGTGGAGGCACTGACCGGCAAAGACTCACGTGGGTACTCCATCTTATAACAACAAAACCCAATTTGCATAAATGAATATATGATTTTGTCTTCGTACACAAACCTCCTACTTACTTAAACAGAACGGGTCACCTTGTTTTATTTATTTATTGGTTTATGGGTGCTTGCCGTAATATCTTTTCAATCTATTTTATCCTGCTTCTCTTGTGGAGCGGTAAGTAAGTAAGCTGCTTCGATTAGTATTGTTTATATTATCTTCTAGATATTTATTCTAGATAAAAGTTGCATGTAAGAAATCGAACTAAATTTGTAAGTATTCAGATTATTTTTTTCAAGTAAAATTACTGTTGTAATGTAATGTGTAATGTATGTGTGATGCTGCATAGAATAAAAGGCTTTTTTTATTTTTATATTATAATCTTCGTTTGGCCCACTTTCTTTAGACCTTTTATTTAACGTATCATCAAATGTTATTGTTTAAACGATCTGGAAAGTGGTTTTACTTGGTCATATCATGAAGTGATCCATTCTAAGATCTGGCCACGACATGTATAAAAAAACCGGGAAAGTGCGAGTCGGACTCGCCTATGAAGTGTTCCGTAGCAGCAAGTAACATAATATAAAAGTTCTTGTAGTTTGTTGTAACTTTGATCGATGTTTTAATAATAGTGTATTTTTTTCGATTTATGACGCATTAAAAAAAAACTACTTACTAGATCTCGTTCAAACCAATTGTCGTTGGCAGTTTTTATAGTAATGTACATCATATATTTTTTTTAGTTTTATCATTCTCTTATTTTAGAAGTTAGGGGGGGGGGGGGGACACACATTTTACCACTTTTGAAGTGTCTCTCGCGCAAACTATTCAGTTTAGAAAAAAATGACATTAGAAACCTCAGTATCATTTTTGAAGACCTAGCCATAGATACCCCACACGTATGGGTTTGATGAAAAAAAATTTTTTGAGTTTCAGTTCTGCTTTTTTTCTATTTTTGCGTGAAAATCTTAATGCGGTTCACAGAATACATCTACTTACAAAGTTTTAACAGTATAGCTCTTATAGTTTCGGAAAAAAGTGGCTGTGACATACGGACGGACAGACAGACAGACAGACAGAGAGACATGACGAATCTATAAGGGTTCCGTTTTTTGCCATTTGGCTACGGAACCCTAAAAACTCTGACTCAATTTAAATTTCGAAGTATCTAGAATTTTCATAACAGGGAAGTTGTTACTGTGATTTCCACTGCGATTTTTTGATATTTAAAAAACGAACCAGTTCGTTTTCAAATCTTTCTGGAACATTCGAATGTCGTTCGAAAACTCTACAGAACATCCCAACAAGTACAATTGAACTTTAATAGTGGTGTCCTTGGTCTATGACTAATAGATATTGTGTCGCGCACTGACGTGTTCTGCAAGCTATCCATTAATCAATCGCGATACACTCGCGCTTCCTCGACTATTCATTACATGGATTTGCATTTCATACATGTATAGGGGGTATTGAACTTGATATTCGATTAGTACAGTGGGAAAAATGAATTTGTGTCTAATGGTGAGTAGGTATGTATGAAAAAAAGATTTGTTATCAAACAACATAGTTTATTAATAAAGTGGCACTCTACCAAATTAACAAACATACATTCTCATGGATGATGTCGCATCATCCACGAGAATGTCTTTTGATTTTTTTTTTGAGGGTAGTTTTGAAAACCATAAACAACAACTTTTGTTCTATGACTTTTTACAGAACATATTTACCAAAAACAATCCTTCAAGATATCGTTGTTCTATCTAATAAATTTCAACTCGGAACAAGCATTCGCACCATTTCCGTGTACTCGACATTGGAATATTGATATGTCTTCATGTATAGATAATTACGCCCGCACTGCCGAATTTTGTTACAAGAATACGTAAGACGCGACACCAGCGCATCAACGCGGTCGACCGACTAGTGAGAGCGGCCCGTAAATAGGTCGTTTTTATGTTCAGTTACCCTCCGCTATTGTACTATCGGTTGCTTCGCATAGACTTCGTAATATTTAGATTTAAATATTTTTATTTTTGTATGAATATCTGATGAACTAAATAATGACAAATTTTTAAACGTCATAGAAAAAAAGTTGTTGTTTACGATGTTATATATTCCTGAGAGGTTGCTAATGTTTTATAAATAATAATAATAATAATATTCCACAACTATCACACAGCGCCGTCTAGTCCCAAGCTAAGCAGAGCTTGTGTTATGGGTACTAGACAACTGATAAACAGACTTATATATTTCTAAATACATACATATTATAGATAAATTACACCCAGACACAGAACAAATGATCTTGCTCATCACACAAACATTTGTCCTGGGTGGGAATCGAACCCACGACCTTCGGGATAGCAGTCAGGGTCACTAACCACTAGACCAACAGGCCTGTCAAAATAACCCTGTGTATAGATTACCAGCACAAAATCTATTGTTCACTGTCTAATTCAATAGATATTCGTACATTTGAGTGATACTGAGGAATAATGTTGTATTTCATAACACCGGGTGGAGCTTCGCGCTATTCGGTGTACAAGGTGACTTATTTCTTTTCTCGCCGCGTTATTTCTTTGTGCAGAATTTCGTCAGCACCTGTCACGCGTAAGCAATAAGATTTGGGTCCCGAACAAAACTCTTGTGTGGAGTTTGACAAGACTTATATGGAAAGATACGGAAAGAAATGATGAAGTTTCTTTCATGGTTTTTCGTATATCTTATTACGGGTATTTATATATCTATAATAATATGATTACGAGGAAAGATTTGTATTTTTTTTTTTTGTAATTAATAAACTAAAAAACTATTGTTCCGATTTTAAAAATTCTTTTACCAGTATAATTCTGCTTTACCGTTGAGTAATTGAGGCTATATATTTTCTAAATTAACGCAAGCGAAGCCGCTGGTAGACGCTAGATTAAGCTAGTTGTATATACTAATTTGTTAAAGAGGAAAGATTTGTATTTTTCTTTATATTATAGTTTATTTAATAAATAAATTCAAAAATTGCTCAACTGGTTAAAAAAAATCTTTCACCAGTAGAATGATACTTTATCACTGATATATATAGTACCCTCACTAGGGTAAAGCCAGTGAAAGAACTAGTTTAGATAATATACGTAAAAGAAATTCAATATAATATCAATTAGATATAAATTTTAAAAAAAGCTTAATACTGAGCACTATTTACTTGTAAATAATTTTTAAAGAGTTGTTTGTAAACGAAACTAAATAAATAAAAAGAATAAACATATTTATGAGTAGACAAACCTTAAGTCCCAGCAGTGGGAACATTTAGGGTGAGTTGCACCATTTAACTATAACGATAACAAAGCCGTTAACAATTGACAAATCGTCGAATTGACCAATAGGCGGCCGTTTCACGGCTGGTTATGGTTTGGTTATAGTTAAATGGGGCAACTCACCCTAAAGGTCGACTATGCTAAACCTTAGGTTTTATGTTTTTAATTGATGATAGGTTCGCGTATCAAAGACTGTATAACAGAGCCAAATAAAAAAAAAACGAATGTAACCACTTTACCCATGTAATTCCATTCCACGTTAGATACTTAACTTATTAAAACAACAGAGCTTCAGAAGCTTACCAATTCCCGCCAACAGTAATCCATAGCGATACGGGCATGCTGACCTACATAGACGCCCTTCGTGTTCCACCCTTTAGAGTTTTGCAATTACGGAAAATGATGCAACAACATACACAGCACACTGATGGTACTCCCATCCGCATATAGAGAGCTCGAATTAAAATATACCGAGTGTATATTAATATTTCTGGATGTTTACAGTGTTTTTGCGACTGGTCTTCGTACTATGGGGATTTAATTAAGGTGGGAAATAATACATTTACTTCTCCCGCTTTAGGAAGCCTTCCAGAGTAGGAGGGATGGTCAGACTTTGACTGAACCATTCAATCAAAAGCATTTATTTCAAATAGAAAATTTACAGACACTTATGAATAGTCAAATGTCGATCAGTCCAAAAAAAGTGAAGCTAAATTGCACATTCCAAAGCGTTGATCACTGACTAAAACTAAAACCACACCTATTCCAGGACCTTGGGTTTCCCTTTCGTAGTCAACCTATGGCCCCATAGGATTCAGCCCTGCTGGGCCCCTACGGTTTGCTGACATCTTCTTGAGGCGCTACGCACCGTCGACGACTCGGGCTTGATCTAGAAACGGTTACTGGACGGTCGCATGGTACTATTGGGTAGGATCGTAGAAACTGAAATGAACTTCGTTTTTTTTTTTTGGAATTAAGGCTTTGGCGTCTTAGCTCACAGTCCACAAGTGGGTTTTAGTTAAAGTCTGACACTCTCTCTCAGTTCATCCAGAGCGGGGAACTTCCCCCGCTCTGGATGTGGTAGGTAACCCTCAAATAACTTTATTTGAGGGTTACCTACCACTAAACAATTAAGACATATTTTCCTCTCTATTTGTTCCTGGACTGAAAAACACAAACATCTTTGTAAAACTGTGTTTTCAGTCAAAGTTTTACTGAAGAAACTGCTTTAAAAATTCATCATGACCTATTTTAGTTAAACGGGTATATATGTACAACTCAACCTTCGCTGATCGGCTCGATATCATGCCGGGTCGGCATCGAAACTGTTAGATTAGTTGACTTTCATACGCCTACATACAGGTGCCTACTTAGTAGGTATAGCGTAATAGATGGATGAGTCGATTCTGCTGATCTGAGCTTCCCGATTTAAACGGCGGTTGGTGCAACTTGAGAGCAGTTGCGATTTTGACATTTCCTTTTACGGGAAGTAATCTTATCTTATTTTTCTTAAGAATGTTACGTTTTTTGTATCTATTTATTAGGGACTAGCTTCTCAGACGCCATGCTATGACGCAATGGGTAGCTCGCCGTCTGGCCATCCGGTAACCATACGAACCGAGCCCGATTCGTCGACGGCGAGTGGTGTTCCACGCGCGCCTCAAGGAGATATCCGCAAAACCGTATGGGCCCGGTAGGGTCGAAGCCTACTGGGGCCATGGGTCGTTCGAAAGGGAACCGTGGAGTCCTGGGACGCAAGGTAAAGGTGTGGGTTTTAGTCAGTAAAAGTCTGACATACTCTCCCACTCTGCTCAAGAGTGGGAGAAGGCTTCGGATGATATACCATCTTAAAAAAAGGGCCAAGCTTCCAGCGGCCTCACCTGGGTGAAAGTAGGTTTCTCCATGCAATCTTTAGACCCCTGTCTTGACCCCTTTAGGGGCTGAACTTTGGAAAATACTTTCTTAGTGCTCGCCTACTTACAACATAAAAAAAACTTTGTGCAAAATTTCAAGCTCCTAGTCTAAGTTGTCTTAGTTGTGCGTTAGTATGTCAGTAAATCAGTTTCTACTTTTGTATATAAATATAGTGCTCAATGTCAAATGAATTACCCATTCTACCCTGTTAAGGAAAATAGTCATACTTAACCTTTCAATCGTGGAAATTACAGACACAATAGAAAGACAATAGGTGCGCGAACGCCGGCGTTCGCTTGGGGTTTAATGAAAGGAATACTTAAAGGAAGTTTTTCCTTGGTGGGATAATTTTTTTTTATTGATATAGACTAGTGCTTGACTGCGATCCCACCTGATGGTAAACAGCGCTGCAATCTTTGATGGTGAGGCCATAAATTACCAATCAGTCAAGATGAGTCGATGATACATTGTTATAATACAAAAAAAAATCGTAATAATAAATAAAAAACATAAAAAATAAGTAAGTGATGAGAGAATGATTGGCTCCTGACAGGAAAATATACTGGCAACAATATATTTATTTTATTCCCAACACTTTCTCATTTATTCCCATTGAGGAAAATACGAGACTGTAAAGAATGCAAGCCACGCCGCACGCCGTTTTAAAGTACAGTCGACAACAAACTAGAAATTAAATTACTTTACCATCCAGCAGGTACTAATAGCATCCGTTTCACTTTAGACTGTACTAAATTGATTTAAGGTGATTTCTTCAACGTAGCATGCCAAGTTATTTTTTTCGAATTGCACCGCTTTTTTTATATAGGAGATTATATGTCAATGGATTTGAGCAATTTTGATAACATAACCAGTACATGTAATGGCGAATGGCGACAGGTCACGGGAACAACTTGTGACCCACGGATGCCCCTCAAGTTGAAGGGTAAAATTTACAAGTCCGTCATAAGACCTGTCATACTGTATGGATCAGAATGTTGGGCTGTGAAAAAGAAGGATGAAAAAAGATTGCATGTAGCGGAGATGAGAATGTTGAGATGGACTTGTGATGTGACGAGAATGGATAAAGTGAGAAATGAGTATATTTTGAAAGTGGCGCCAGTGACTGAAAAGTTGAAAGGTAATCGGTTGTCTTGGTATGGTCATGTGAAGAGGAGCGATGAAGCGTATATTACTAAAAGAGTTCCGAGTATACATGTAGATGGATGGAGAAGGAGAGGAAGGCCGAAAAAAAGATGGATGGATTGTGTGAGAAATGATATGAAAGAAAAGGGAGTTAGTGATAGTTTGACGGGTGACAGGACAGAATGGAAGAAGAAAACATGTTGCGCCGACCCCAAGTAATATGGGATAAGGGCAGGAAGAAGAAGAAGAACCAGTACATGTATCAACCCTTTAACCGCCTATGTCAGTTATAACTGACAAGCTTAACACTCTTGCGTTTATTTCGCCAAGGTCACACCGCACATCTACGACCAAATACTCCGTCTCGTTAGCTCTTCTGTTATCTATGAGGATGGAAGAGCTGAACGAGATGGAGTAACCAGTCGCAATCACACGACGCTGGCGAATAGGACACGAAAATACTCGTCGGACCCATCTGACGCGGGTCGTTAAAGGGTTAAATATTTCATTTAACAATCTAACTCTCGATATTTTAGTCGGAGGAAGTTGTCATATTTTCATAGAATCTCGTCTTCTTTGGAATATATTTTATTTTATTATGAAAGCCTATTATTGCGAGTACTATGAATTTAGTAGTTTCTTCATTTTAGTTTCTGCATGTTTTTTTATTGAAGTACAGAAAACGAAAATAAAAAGCAGCGCAGCAATGTGCAAAACACGTTGGTAGACTTGACTTTATGGGCTACCTTTATGGCCCTTAAATTTAATATGATTCAATTGTTAGTTCTATCATGTTCTGGCTTGGACTCTTTGGACGGACGCCAGGGGGCGGTGGTCCGAAGTTGAAGACTTCCTCGACCACATCTTGAACATTGGTCGCAGTTGTGCTATAACAGCTGGTGGCAACTGCCTTGTCAGTAATTAATTTATCTGATCTCATATCGTAAAGTTTCAATTATAAAATCACCTGCACTTTTCAGGATCTATAAGAGGCCAATAATAGAGCTGTGTACAGGTTGCCAAATACAGGTCAAAAAATATCTAGTTTGTTAACATCGACTCGAAAACAAAGAAGAAAAGTAGACCTTACAGATTCGACGTTGTCCACCGAACATCCTAATAAAATTAAAAAGTTAAGTATTTTATTCACTCTCATATTGTAAAGTTCCAATTAATAAATAAAAAATACTACGTTATTGACTGATTTTTTCCACCAACATCTTTAATAAAATTTAAAAAATATGTATAAGTATCTATATATTTTATCCCTAACAAAATAATGCTATATTTTTTTTCTAATGAAATACGTATGCACCTTTCCTTAACCCCGCGAACAAATGTTACATTTTGGTGCCATATTTACGATATTTCAACATGTGTTTTGAATATAGTGTTACTACACATAATAATATTAAAACATTTATGTGGCATTATACAAACCTCGCCTGCAGCTCAGTTTATAAACTCACTTTTTATGTCATAGTATCATAAACTACATCTATGAACCTTTTTTTGTAAGAAAAAGAGGAGTTAAGTACTTGGCTAGCTTCTTCTAGTTCAATATGTTAAATTCACTTGTTTTTTGAATTGTGGTTTAAGAAATCCTCTTAGGGTGAGTTGCACCATTTAAAAAATGATATTTAGTTAATTAACAACTTAGGGTGAGTTCCCTAAGTTGTTATTTAACTAAATATCATTTTTCATTTTCAAGAATATCTGCAATATATAATATTTAAATCGCCATTTTCTATCGATCTATACATATTTTTTTAATTTTTTTGTGACGAGAGATGATTTTCCCCTGAAATTAAGAGGCTGTTTTTCCACTCGCCTATCGTCAACATCTAGCATGGTTTAAAAGCTTGTTACTTTATCTAAGGCAATCCAACGCGATGTTTGACGAAAAGGCTACGCGAAAAAAGAGAGATAATGCCTGAAACTCTGTAATTCAGCATTCGGTAATTCCGTGATTTACTCGAATATTTTATAAAACTTGTTCCAGGAAATATGAGTTTTTTTCAAACCTTTAAAAGTTTTTGAAAAACATTGTCATTATTTAGAATCTTGATAAAATTTGCTAGGCTTGTAAAGTTGTACTTTTTTGACTTTTTTAATTTTTGAGTAAATTATGAAGTGTCAAAGTTCATGCAAAATAGCAGATTTTCAGAGGTCTTAACTGGATTAGTTTTACACAAATGTATAAATTGATTTCAATAGAAGCCTAGATAATATCCACACGATACTGTGTTTCCAAAATATCTTATGAAAAATGTGTAATAACGTCATAATCGCGTAAGAGCGGTTGTATGAAAAACAGTAAAAATGTATGTCAAGATGCATCCCCTTAAAGGAATGAAATGGCGTTCCAAAGTTTGTATGGAGAAATCTTCTTTGCGGGTGAAACCGTTAGCAGTAGCTCGTGAATTATATAAGTTTTAAGTTATTTGGATTAGAAGTTGATGATGTAAAGTTGTCAAAAAAAGGCCCGTTTTGATATTTGTATTTTGAGTACCTAGCGGCTTTTCCGGTCTAATTATTATTTTATTGTTTCTTTCAGTTTCGTACCTTTTTTTTTTTCGATGGGAAAATCATCTTATTACAACCCCCGCTCTTGGGCGGAGCGGGAGATAGTGTCAGACTCTTACTGACTAAAAAACCCATCCCGTTCCTTCAAGCCTTCATACCGGGGCTCGAGCGCCCTTTCGGATAACCCTGGCCCCAGTAGGCTTCGACCCGGCTGGGCCCCTGCTGTTGCTGACAACTCCTTGAGGCGCGCGGAAACAGCGCGCGCCGTCGACGACTTGGGCTTGGTCCGGACAGTTACCGGACGGCCGGACAGCGAGCTACACATTGCTCACTGTCCGCAAGCCCGTTACATTTTAGGTTCGTCAGTTTCGTACCCAGTTACATTTTAGGTTCTTTCTCAAATGTCAAAATGGGCCTTTTATTTTTTAACGAGTCCACAATAAAATAGATTGTTAGTATCCAATATCAAAACTTTTTTACAAATGAAATGGCAATTGTAAAGCAACAATTGAAAAAAAAAATCAATCTCTTTCAGAATCGAGTACATCTCGATTATCAACGATCTCGATTCGATACAAAACATGAATCGATCGCTCCGAAGTTCGCGGTAGACGAAGACGTAACTTGCAATAAACAAGTTTTCAAACTCGCCATGTTTGAACCCAGTTTGTCGAATAAAATGCGGAAAAAGAGATTTCTTTGTGTGAACGATTTGATCGAGAAGATATAGAATTGAACACGACTGCATTTGAGTGGTTGATTGTTAGTTTCAAACTTCAACCTTCAACCATATTTAGGCAGAAAAATCCAATGCAGTTTCATGATAAACAAAAAAAAAAACTTACGTGTGTGGATATTTTAAAAACATGTTCTTTTCAACTCAAACGCAAATTAATTTTATTTCACGCTAGCTGACCCGGCCAACTTCGTACCGACTCGTAACAATTTAATATAGTTTGTCTTTCGATATAGTCAAGCAATTGCGATGAAACAAAGCCTAAGTAATACATACCTACACACAATTACAATGTATAAAAGTTATCTACATAGATTTTATAAATTTTACGTGATTCGCGCACAACTAAAAACTTCCACAGATAAATTAATTATTTTTGTGTGGTTATGCTTACTTGGCATTACTTGGGCACTTCTAAAACGTCAGAAGCTATTATTTTAATATGACTGCGCATCTTATTGGACACGTAAAAGATTCAGAATCAATTAATGGATATCTTATATGATAATAAATTACAAAAACTGCGTTTCTAATTCGAAAGAATTAGTATTAAATAACTATTTTATACTTTATTGTATTATTAACAGGGTTTAATAGGTACTTAATATCAATTAATCTAATAAATAATCACTAGGTATATATATACAAACTTAAAATAATAATATGTACAAACGAGTAAAAAAGGCTGAGTATTAAATTGAATTAGGTGTATGTTTATCATTGTACGATTGCCATGTTTATAAACCAATCAGAGCATAAATTTTATTGTAGATCTAGGAAATGTTTATGATCTAGTCAAGTATAAACAGACCTAGCTTTCGATAAATCCAATGTAGTACAAATTTTATTTTATAACTAGCTGATCCGGCGAATGTCATACCGGCTGACAGTCAATAAATATAGTATATCTTTCGATATAGTCAACCGATTGCGATGAAACAAAACCTAAGTAATTTAACAAGTTACTTACACACAATTTTAATTTATCAAAGTTATCTACATCGACTTCATACATCGTGATGCGGGCACAACTAAAATTTTCTACAGATTTACTACATGTCATCATCATCATCATCATTTCAGCCGAAAGACGTCCACTGTTGGACATAGGCCTCCCCCAAGTGTCGCCACAATAAGCGGTCCTGTGCATCTCGCATCCATCGGATTCCCGCAACCCTTATCAGGTCATCGGTCCACCTTTTAGGAGGCCTTCCAACGCATCATCTCTCATTATTACGTGTATATGTTGGTATTTATCAAATAATTATTTTTATATATTTCATTCCAATAAAATTATACACTATTAGATACCCAATATCAATATCTGATTCAAGGCCGTGCGTCAATGTGGTGTGCCAACTGAACACCCTTTCAGTGCGAGCACGCTCGACGTATTCTGCACTTTCGTTTTTTTTACTTTGTGTTTGTAATCGTCGTGCCATCTGTCTTCTATAAAAGTATTTCTGTTCTAGTCTATAAAACAGTTTACAGTAATATTATAAAGAGGTAATGTTTATAGGAGGAAGAACTAGTCCAATTACTAGAAGTTTTTTCACCGACAGGAAGCTGCTTTATTCCCGAGTGACATATGCTATATTTTATGTACGTAGGCGAAGCCGCGGGGAAAAGCTAGCAGCTAATAAATTACAACATTAACAAATACTCATAATTAGCTAACCGTTCAAAACAATATCGGCTGATTTACAACACCGTAATGCGCCTTCAGGCGAAGTGAAGAAGCATTTTTGACAGAGCCAGGGCGGGGCAGAAATAATGAAGACAAAGGGTGCTATTATGGCAAAATGGCAGGCGCCTTCAATTTCCCTGCCTCAGCCAACTTGATTTAATAAATTAAAACACAAAATGAGATTTGAACACAACGATAACAAACATTGGAGATAGAATATTAAAGACGCCTATATAATTTAAAAGGTTTTTCTCTTTTTATCGACTTTTGAAAGTACCGTCTGAGTTTGACTGTTTTTTTGAAGCTTTGTTTTCGGTTAGAAAAGATTTTTTTTTTGGTTTAAGAATTTTTCTAAATTTATTTAGTCTTATGAATATCCCACGTATACGCATAAATCGTTTTGGGAACATATAATCGTACCGCTAAGGAGTGGAATTCCCTGCCGGAGTCTGTGTTTCCTGAATCTTGATGGCTACTTAGATTAAGTGAGATAGCGCTCAAGCTCGAAACTATGACCAGCAAAAAAAAACGTCGAAATCTACCATACTTTTTCGGAAAGTTTTATCTTCAAAACATTAGTATCATGTATCTAAATAACAGCGTTGGAAGGCCTCCTACAAAGTGGACCGATGACCTGGTGAAGGTTGCGCGAATCCGATGGATGCAGTGCGCACAGGACCGTTCATTGTGGCGACACTTGGGAGAGGCCTATGTCCAACAGTGGACGTCTACTGGCTGAAATGATGATGATGATCTAAATAACATCCAATTTTGGTGCTAATTCTAGCAGCTTCTAAAAGTACACTTTAGCTTAATTCTGAAAAAGAAAAACGATCTGTTCGATGACGTAACTGCATTGCAAGCCAAAGGATCATAGGAATCAAAATCTAGTTAGGTTCACTACCGACTCATTCCTTTTGGGAGCTTTAGCTGTGCTCCGAGAGAATAGCGATTTTCCCAGAGCGCAGTTCCCGAGCAAATATAACGACATTTTTTTCATCCGTTTTATTTCATTTCGTCCGAAGACGCTGCTTAGTAATTGAAGACAATAACTTCAAAAACCTTTATCTTTTCTTTGAATCTAGGTAGGTGCTATTTGAAAGGTTTTTTTTTTAAAGGCCTCAGATTGTTGGGTGAGGTATTCTAAATAGTTCACCGGAATTTATGGGTACTGACAGAGATGGTTATAACGCTGGTCTTGGACTTGTACCGCCCGGAGGGCATGGTGGAGCATTCGGTGGAAGTCTGGTCCGTTTGGGCGGAGCAGCACGCCGTGTCCTCGTAGAGTCTATTGACGGGGGCGACCTAATAATAATGGGTAGGTTGCTATCTGGTCGTCGGATAAGACTATTTCTCAGGTCGTCTCAGGTCGTCTTGGTTTATGGAATTGCAATCACTCCTGCTTACTGGCAACATAAAAGGCAAATAAATTAAACTTATTTTGTGATATTGAACAAAACGTTGCTATAGGTACAGGCTTCACTAAATTTCATGACCGTATAAAAGCTGTCCGTATTCAAGATATTAGGTCAAGGAACCAAAATACTTTCTGGCAAAATAAATTAACATTATTTGAGCAGGTTAGCCTTGAAAGTGAAGCAGGCAGACATATTCGCAACACATTTTTACCGTTAGACGATGGATAATAGTATTTCAATCAATTTCAGCCCACACAACGCTGAATCCATTCACGATATAACTAGCTTGTTAGTAAACTGTAAAGGTAATGTCTAGTCTCGTTTTGTTAAGGAAAATGTTGTATGTATTCTTTCTAATGTTGGAAACGATTGCTTAGATACACGAGTTTTGGGATTTATAAGAATGTTGATGTCGACGCCAGAACTTAGAAATTGATCACTTCATGATATGGCAGAATAAACTGGCCAGATCGTTTTAAACGTTAAAGTTTGATGACATGTCAATTCTCGTTTGGCCTACTTTCTTAAGACCTTTTATTATTATTATTATCCTCTTTATTTTTCATTAACACTTATTCAATACATTTTTAAATATTTCTTAAAAATACAATTTAAAAAAAACATTAAAAAATATAAAAAACTGTATCCCACCGGTATCGGGAACAGGGTCCAAGCTACCGGCGGTCAGGGCTTCAGAGAAAGGAACCTCCTAACTATACAAGCCGTGTCCAGGAGTACCGCTTTCTGAATCAAGCCCTTGATCCAGCCGCCTAACGAGAGCGGCTGGATGAATTATTATTATTATATCTAGCCCATACTATCCCACTGCTGGGCAAAGGCCTCCCTCCACTCCTTCCAATGTTCCCGGTTTTGAGCCACCTCTTTCCAATTAATAAAATTATTTTAAAAATCCTATATCAATAATATATATAAAAAAACAAGGATTGACATATCATCAAACGTTAATGTTTAAACGATCTGGCCAGTTTAAGTTGGCCATATCATGATGTGATCATTTCTAAGATCTGACGACGACATTGACATGAATTGCAAATATACAAAAAGTATAATAATAAATACTTTATTTCAGACCATGGTGTCCAGTGTTCTTTTTGTTACTAACGATGTTCTTATAGACCAGTGTTAGTATTACTTAAAACTACCCACAATAAAACATGTAAAAAGAAAGTAAACTCAACAATCATTAAGCTGCTCCATTCCATGACAAAAAGCGCAGTAAAGATGGATGTAACTACTGGGCCCCAAGTCTGCTATTTTTATAAATTCGTCATTCCAACACGATCCAATTGTCATTTTGCTAAAAGTTTGTAATCTGCTAATTCATAATGATCGATCATTGATCGGTCAATGGTCTTTTAATAGAATTGTGGTAGAATGATGATTTCGAGCATATTAAAACCAATAACTGCACAATAACGTTCTAATGGTAAAACACTGATCAAATAAACTGTCAAAGTTTTAGCAGATTACCGCAAACGTCAAATATTCATTTGTCAATATGTACGAGATTACCATTCTATGTCACTTCTTTCAATGGAGTGTCAGTGGTTGACCATTGGAAAGTCATAATGACGCCATTATATTAGTAGATTACCAAACTTGTCAAAATCGACAATTATGACATCAATGATAGACCATTCTGACACTATTGTAATAGCAGACTTGAGGCCCTGATCAGCCGAATAGCGATCATGCTAAGGATGCTGTTGGCGCTACCACGTGCATCTGTGCCATATGCGTTTTTTACGCATCGTAGAGTAAAAACAATCCACGCGATGTGCAGCAAATATCCCTGATGCAATACAAAATCGGCGCCCCGAGTACATGATTAAATTGTACTCGGAGGGCACGGTAAGACTTTTTAGTATAGTCAGTATAAAATAAAGTACAATAATATCTAAAAAATATAATTTAGAGTAGATAATTAAATGATTGATGGTTGATTTAGAGTAGGTATTTCTTTTTATGTTGATACCGTAGAAGGGAATACCAAAAAATTAGATGAAAGAATACCAAAAATCTGCAGGCTAGCCATTGTTCGTTTCGACTCCTTAAGATCAACTGCTAGAATATTAATTCTTTTAGGCTATCTACCCACGTTTTCAGAAGGAAGTGTTGACACAAAGAGTTTGCAAAAAACGTTTAATGGAGTTGTGATGTCGTGCGTAGGAAGGCAAGACAGGTACAAATCTGTAGTAATAAAAAATGCATTGCTATGTTCGGTGTCTATTTTTAAAAGCTGCGATGGAGGCAAGATTGTAAGGCAGTGGTTTCCAAGCTGTGGTCCGAAGAATAGTATTTTTTGGACTACTGCTTTGTCTGTCTTGGTTGACTAAAATATGGTCCATATGAGGACTAAACCTAAAAATATATCTGTCTTCAAAAAGTTAGTCAAAGAACACTACCTCTTTACCATCTCGTAAAGATATTTATTATAGATATTATTATAGATATAAAAGGTGTAAGGGACAGCCCTCCACAAACTTTAAGGGCTTGCTCAGTGGACGAAACTGAACAACCTTCTACAATTTTTTTTTTCAGGAAACGAAAAAAAAAATCAGCCTCACCATACAAAATGATAAACTTGATTGGACAATTTGTATGGCGAGGCCGATTTTCTTTTTCATATCCTGAAAAAAAAAAATTGTGGAAGGTTGTTCAGTTTCGTCTACTGAGCAAGCCCTTAAAGTTTGTGGAGGGCTGTCCCTTACACCTTGTATAGTATTTTTATAAATGTAATGCATCTATTCATGTATACATTTATTTACTGTTATTGTTATATATGTATGTATTATGAGATTTAATTTAGATAATATAGCCTATTTAATTAATTATTTTGTTATTTTTTTTTTTAATTTATACACACCGTCTCTACATAACTTATCTAACTGTCCTATCGCAGGTCTGCTGGAAGAAATTGCTTTAGAAATAAGCAGGTCCTTTGTACTCTTTTATCCTTATTTGTTCTTTTCGATTTTAAGTGTTTGTGTGTACATAAATAAATAAATAAAACTTTCAAGGTTTCAAATTGGAATGTGACATTATTATTTTTATTTTTTTTTTAAGTTGTCAAAAATGTTGTGTTTTCCATAGGTATGCTCGTTATGGTGAGAAAAAAAGGGAATGACTGCTGAAAAAACTTTTAACATGGGTTCTTTTTAATTATTCCTCCACTGTTGAGGATAGTGACAATACGTCTCCTTCTTCTATTTTAAGTCTTTTCAGACCGTCATGAAAAATGATTGTAAAAAGCTGTGTAATTATTTGGATGACGTAATAAAGAGAATATAATAATAATAATAATAATCATCTTTATTTCACTCTTCACAAAGATACAGTACAAAAAGTTTCATATATAATATACAATGATGCAAAAAAAACTTTATGAGAGTCTGGAGTCCATACTAGGATACCCTGTGTGACGGATCACCAGGCTCTCACCCGAAGATTCCGACGCTTAATTATCTGTACCTAATACCAAACAAATGACAAAAAAGAAAAACAAGATTTGAATGTGAATACAGATAAACCATAATAATAATAATTTTACCCAAAAATAAAAAGTGAAGTGTAGTAGTTGTAGCGAAAGTGCTTGCAGTGTGATATTGTGAGTGTGAGCGAGTGCATGTAGGGTGTAAATACGTCTTTAATATATTTTATAACCGAATACGATGTTACGAGGGAACAATTAGCAACTGTTCAGTGGCATCGTAATTTAACTCTAATATGTTCTATTAGTCTATCTAGCTTTATTTAACGTCCAACGTAAACCTTCTAAACTGCATCTGTTCATTTAGCTCTTGCTCTACCACCTTAAAGCACTTTTTTCCTTAAAAATCCCTTTTCCTTCCAACTGCTGGAAATGCTGGAAGGCCAGCATCATAAACCACCAAGACTAACCTTAATGAATGCATAATCCGGGATCTGGTACAAGCCATGCTTCGGAGTGAGGAGGAATGACTTCCGAAAGGGAAACCCCGGAGTCCTGAAATGCAATGGAAAGAAGGAACAGGTGTGGTTTTAGTCAGTGAAAGTCTGACATCCTCCCGCTCCACCCTAGAGCGCTAGAAGTCATCATATGATTTCCCAAGATGAACGCATAATATGGGTCTTATACCGTTTCTTTATTGCCGAAACTCCGCAAAAGAGTCTCGCTGACAAATATAATTTGTTTCGGAGATTTAAGATTAGTATCGTGTTTGGCCTTGACTCACAAAATACGCCAGTTAATCTTATCGGACATATTTATAAGACGAATCATTTATTTCGGCTGTTGTTTGTATAAATCACTGTTAGTTGTATCCCGATTTATACAATAAACACGATTACAACATGCGTATAAATATACCATAAGTACAGATTTATTTATCTCGAGAATCAGAGAGACTCTTTATACATAGCGTATCGTAGCGTTTTTTATATAGCGTAGTACGCTAGCGGGGGCAGGGCCGACATTGACCTGCCCTAAAGGTAACCACGCGTACACGTTAGGGTATGCCTGACAGGTTTATCTGTACATTTGAGTTTTACAGGTAAACTGGAGCGTATATGTTGCAAAACTGTTCGGGTTTCCACATAACTTTACCTGTCAAGTATGACTTTACAGGAAAACCTGTCAGGTACACCTTAACGTGTATAGCTATCTCATAGCTGGCTTTACATCAGAAAAAAATTGGGATCACAATTGCAGCGCCACTTACCGGGTTCAATAGCATTTTCAAATCATTCAGGAACCTACTCAAATTTAGACACAAAGTTTCATCCAAATGGGTCTTCCCGTTTAGAAAGTGACAACCACACGTACACACACGTAAGTCTCTGTAAGTGTTATGGTGTAGTCTATAGCGCCGAAGGTTTAAAGTACTAGAGGGTCCGTCTATTGTCAAGTGTGGTTGAAAGCTTGTCGTTTCATCCAACGCAGTGTTGGGTAAGATATTTCACAAAACTAGTACCAAGAAAAACTTGTTTTTTTAAATACTTAAAAGATTTTGGAAAAAAATACCAGGTTTTTAATTTATTATTCATAGTTCATGTAAAATTCGTGCAAAAATTATCTGATTTTCAGAGGTCGCGGGCCCCGGCAATGAGCCTTCTCTTAGAGAGGAGGTTTGTGTCCCTGCAGTGGTGTAATATTATAAGGCTTATTATGCTACAACTCAAACCCCAAGCGAACGCGGTTTGCACGTAATTTCGCGTCATTTCGGTCAAACACCGAGCCGACGTCTGCATAGATTATAAAATACTGGGCATTTTAATAGGGTATGTATCCAAGAACGTAAATAAGAATTTCTTCATAAAGTAGTTTGTAAATATTGAAAATAAGCTCGAAAATAAGCAAACCTTTCTGTTATTTCCTCATGGAGATTGAAGAGTTAATCGCCTAAAAAAAACTAAAAAAAAAGATCACACACAAGTGTCACACCTCTAAAGCGATTTATAGTTACAAGTCAGACGACTCATAAATCAAAGCAGTCATAAGTCGTAATTAGTCAGGGTCGCAAGCCGCGGGTGGCTCGCAATTAATCAATTATTTCACTTCATTAGCTCACTCGGATTGGGATCATCCCTGACGCGGTAACGCGGGGTAACGGGGTAAGCATTTTAACCGTGACACGATGGATTAATTAAATTCCGAGCTGTAACAGTTTGTATTTTGTGTTTCAACGGGTTAGGACGAAAATACGGTACGAAATGTAGGAGTCGTCTGCGTAATCACATCTACGCTCTTTTCAACCGACTTCTAAAAAGGAGGTTCTCTCAATTTGGTTGTACGTTTTTTTTTTGTTATCTACGCCATAAACTCGTTAATAATAAAAGGCCCGTTTTTGAAGAAAGATTAGGGTCTTTCTTAAAAAGTAACTTGGAACGAAACTGGAAGAAACAATAAAATAATAATTAGAGGTCTGTACCCCTCCAAGTTGCTAATCTGCAACCGTTAACGCTAGTAGAAAGCTTTAAATATACGGGAATGATGTCATCTCAACGCTCAGTCACGTGGTCAGAAAAAAGAATTGGGGGCGTGTCCAACTCGAAGCGTTCGAGGCAAGCGAAACGGTTGTAACTTGGCTAGGGGGGCTGGTGTAGCTATTTCAGCTATTTTAGTAGTAGCTACATTACACCGGACAAGCCGCTAGGTAGTCAAAATACAAATGTCAAAAGGAGCCTTTTATTGTTGGACAGCTTTAATTTGCCCAAAGCTTTCCTAACTAAGTATGTTGGGGTCGGCTTTCAGTCTAACTAGATGCAGCTGAAAACCAGTATTTTACATGGAGCGACATTCTGCCTCCACAACCCAGTAAAAAGATATTTTTAGTGGGAATTGCGACTTTAACTGACTTAAACCACATCTGTGTTCTTCAATTCCCTATGCGTTCTAGAACCACACATAAGAACTATTCAGAATTTTCCCGTATGTCTAGCGGGGATTGGCCCTGTGGGGCCCCTACGGTTTTGTCGACTTCTCTTTGAGGCGCGACTCGAGCTCCGTTCTTACCGGACGGTTGGACAGCGAGCTACACATTGATCGTCGTCCGCCAGCCACGCTTCCTGTGTCCGGGGATTGCCCTACGATCCCCAATGCCCAGGGCGTCTTCTGTTACGGTGGCCAAGGCATGAGGATATCCGTTTCCTCACTCTTGAGATGATCTCCTGCGCTTACATTTTTGCTTCGAAGATGGAGACAACTAAATCTAATTTCCTTCTAGCCAAATGTTCTTCCTCTTTAAGATCTAAATATTACTGATGAAATGTGGTTGTTCTAAAAGGACATCTCTGCCAATTTTTCGCTGAACACAAGCATAATGTTATGCTATATGAACATAACGATATCAAAGTACAAAACTATGTAACAATGTCGGCAACACTGTTGCATGCTGTAACAGTCGACCAGCATGTAATTAAATTAATGAATTAATCAGTTAATGGGCAGCGGCCGTATGAATATGATTTTGTTACCTATGTGGGTTATTAACTAGGTAAATACGGCTCAGTGAACAATGCCATATTAAATATTACCTTGTAAATTGATGTTGGGAATCAGGGTGTAATTTAGGTTTAATATCAGTGTTTTGTTAATCCGATATCATCTTTTTAACCGACTTCTAAAAAAGGAGGAGGTTCTCAATTCGGATGTTTGTATATTTTTTTTTATGTATGTTCGCGCATAACTTCGTCGCTTGCCAACCGATTTGAAAAATTCTTTTTTTGTTGAAAAGGATATACTTTTCAAATGGTCCCATAGTCACCAAGTTGGGATCTGATGATGGAATCTTGGCGAAATCGTGGGAACTCCTCAAATAATATAGGCAACCATAAAGTTCTTTTGGTATTTTCATCAAAGACAAAGGCATTTACAGTCAAAAATGAAATTTGATGAAGTGGAACTGGTGAAGAAGACCAGAAATGGCCAACGGAAGTTCATACTCACACAGATATCACAATGAACATAGTTATGCGACTTCGATAATACAAATAAGTGAATGGTTCTGAATAGGTATGTTGAAAATGGTATCATCGAATTGACCTGATGATGGAGCCGGAATATAGGCACCGGAACTCCGTAATTAATCAATGTATCCTAGCCGTGTTTGGGCTTATTAGAATTGTCATGAGATGCACTTTGGCTATAAGGTACTATCGAACTGATCTGATGATAGATCTACTTGACCAGTTTCACCTCATCAAATGTCACTTTTTGATTACAGTCAAAAAGTGACATTTGATTGAGTCCTTGATGAAAATATCAAAATGACTATATATTTGCCTACAATATTTGAGGAGTTCCCTCGATTTCGCCAAGATTCCATCATCAGATCCCGACTTGGTGACTATGGGACCATTTGGAAAGTATACCCTTTCTAAAAAAAAAGAATTTTTCAAATTGGATGGCAAGCGACGAAGTTATGCGCGAACATACATAAAAAAAATACAAGCATCCGAATTGAGAACCTCCTCCTTTTTTAGAAGTCGGTTAATTATCTCAGTTTTAAAACGAAGAAGGTAACAAGAATAATTTAGCAACCAGTTCATTGTTGCAAGAAGTTATTGTTTCGTACTTAGTATCTTTGACATCAAAAATTCAGTCCCGGAAGAAAAAAATATTGGTAAAAACGTGGCGCGAAACGGTTTCGGTAATTGTTACACATTTTTTTCTCTCTTTACAACATTTTCCGCGTCTCGACTCCCATTTTGCTTACAAAACGTCCCATCAAATATCAAGAATATGCCGAGAATTCTCCCCTAATCTTCAGTTACTACACTTAAACCAAATCTTGAGTTTTATTAAGCATTTTTTAGTAAAAAGTGTTGCTTCAGTTTTTGTTGTCGTCGTTGGGATATCCCTACAGTTTTGTACTTGGGTGAAGATACTGTTTATTCTTTGTGGTTTACTTAATACAGCACAACACGGTAGATGTGCCACTTTAAAAGCTGAATGTTCGCCTTTGCTGCAACCTTAGCAATAATAAATAATAATACTAGTGACTTCTCTGTCTCTAGGGTGGAGTGAAAGCGTACCAGATTTTTACTATGTTCCTTCAGTTGTAGGACAATGGGTATCCCTTTCAGAAGTCAACCCATGGCCCCTTCGGCCCTTCGGAGCCTGTCGCCGCTGATTGCCGCAACCCTATAAGAATCATTATCATCAAGCTATAACAGTCTTTATTCTCGAATACTCTTATCCAGGATTTACAAACCGCCATTCAAAGTCATTATTACGTTGAGAGTCTATTCGACTTTTGTCTAAATATTCAAGCAATTCAAATCAATTTTTTTTTTAAAGTAACTCTGGGGGATTTCCTGCCGGTTCTTCTTCATAGGAAACAATCAATTAGAACTGTGCACTAGCTGATGACGTTTTAGGATTATGTGAAAAAAAAATTATTTTGAACTTTGAGGTCTTCGACTGATTGGTTCAAGTTCATACTTATTGATAAGTTCGAACTTGAATCAATTAGTCATTACCACTTTTTGGGTTGTCCCTACTTGGAAATAAGTAACTAATATTTAATTTTTTTCCTCACTAGAAATTACTTCTATATCGCGGCATGGGTCCATTTACCAAAAAGTCAAATTTACATTCACAACACACCCAGATCTATTATGTCGTGCAAATATTTATTCCGTATGAGAATCGAATCCGCGATACACAGAGCAGCAGGCAATTTCTCAACGACTGCGCAGCCATGCCGTCAAATATTCTCGTCTAAAGGCATAGATGTCCATTGCCAATGAACGGACAAAGGGGAAATTGGCTTAATCACCCTGTTGGCAGTTTGTTGTTATTAACAGACACGGAAACTGGCAACACAGCCCATCTTCTTGATATACTCCCCTCGTCGGTTTTTACGATAGTCAGGGTTTGGGTAGGGCACAACACTGTGTATTAATAGCAGTTAGTGACGATTCGGACATAATGCATTTGGACACAGTATCCGGATCGACACATTTGGTTTTTAATATTTTTTCACTGACTTATTCGGACACCATCAAAGTAGAAGCTGTATAGTACAGTCAAATAATAAAATGTTTTTAAATATAATATTATAAATAAAGAAAAGTACCCGAAGTTGCCTTAAATCCACTCTAAAATGGTTTCGGTAATGCTTTTCCTTCCATGTATCATATTTAAAAACTTTTTATCTGACTGTACTAAGCAGTGTGTCCAAATAGTGACTATTTGGACACACTGCTTAGTACAAATGTAGTGTGTGAAAAAAATATTGAAATAAAAATGGGTCAATTCGGACACTGTGTTCAAATATGTTGTGTCCATCACTAGTTTTTTTTTTCTAAGCAAAGGTCATAAAAACATTCAGCCTTCGTGTCATAATTATGTTTGATATGACAGCACAGCAAGGCAACTACAGCCCACAAAAAATACATACACCAGTACCTAGTGTAGTTAAGTTATACTATATGTACACACTTTATAGTTTACTTGTTTGTTTACGGGATTTGAAGTGATTTCAGGTAGGGGCCTAGGTGTAAACAGGGTAGAACGGTTGACCTACTTACAATTCCTTTCGCCCCTACATTATATTAACGATGTCTGCAAATGACAAGCTGTAACTGAATTAAATGATAAAGTCTTGTGTGGAGATACTCTGCGATGTTGTCGACGTGTTCATTGGGCCGGAAATTGTTTTTTTTTTTCTAAGTATACTTGTATTTTGTGCGTATGACATTGCTGTTGGTGACAGTCGATGTTAGAGAGTAGGCTGTACGTAAATTGTGTGCTGAGAATAGACTATTTCACATTTGATTTTTAGTTTGCCTTTTACATAAAGTCGCCATACATATTATAAAGAAATAAAATGATTTCATAATTGAACTAAAAGATTTTAGGTACATACTTGGAAGTAATTCAAGTATATAAGGAAGTCACCGAGTCATTCCCGGTCACTACGGATGACGAGCAATCGGTCCGAGCTAAGGTAAGGAACGAGACCAAATCGTCGACGATGCGTAGTATTGTATAGTATTCCTCGCGCGCCTCAAAGAGATGTCAGCAAAACCATATGGACCTAGTAGGGCCGATTTCTGCCACGTGAAATTTCAAAAAAGGAAACCTGTGGTCTTAGAACGCAACAAATAGCTAAAAGACACAAGTGTGATTTTAGTCAGTAAAAGTCTAACCCAGCTCCATTTCTGAGCGGGAGAAATTATTGAATGATTCCCACTTAAAAAAAAAGCCAGAACGTTTCGGACAAAACCAGATAGACCAAACATTTTCTTGGCTCGGTTGTTCCATCATTTAACTCATCCATTCGCATTCCATAGTGCAAGATGTAGGTCGAGAAAATTCTCATCACGAAATAAAAATAATTAAACTACATACATTCTTCACCTAACCTCTCCGCCATTAGCCCCTCAATATTTCAACAAAATAATGTTTAATTAAATAAAGCAAGGCGGCTGGCCTACTTAGGAAAATTAAAACGTTTGCCTCTTTGGTCTGACACTTCGCCCCAAACCGAGCACAAATCAACGTTACACATTTTATCCAATTAGTCGGAAAGGGATACTGCGAACAAAATAATGTAGAATATCTGTGAAGAGAGACAAAGGAAATTGTCACCCTTATTCTGTTGATGGAAAGATCCTGGTTGAGTGCTGAGATGAATGTTACCCCATTTTGTATTTAGACAAGCTCTTTCAATTCCAGGTGGGAAGAAATATGGCCACCAATTTTTAAAGACTAAACGTGTATCTTTATATATATAAAAGCGAAATACCGCTTACTGATTAATCACAAAATCTCAGAAACTATATCACCTACAAACTTAAAATTTGGCAAGTAGGTTCTATAGAGTGTAAATATCCACTAAGATCGGATTTTCCGAAATTCAACTCCTAAGGGGATGAAACGGGAGTCCAAAGTTTGTATGGAGAAACTGAATTTTACGCGGACGAAGCCGTTTGCAGAATATAATAATTGTAACATCACGCTATGGCCCATGGTAGCGGATTAATAACCAAAGACGCGGGTGAAACGCCAGGAAACAGCTAGTCATACATGAATTAAACATTGGACAATCGTACTAAATCACTGCTGAAATACTACATTACCTGAAGCTCAATGCTATAATTACACTACAAAAATCCTAATGTATCTGTATATCGTCAGCTATAGTTGAAATTTTCATAGAAACAGATATGGGGTTGGCTAAGCCCGATTTTAGGATGAACTAGTTTCGTCTAGGCTAAACCTGCGATGTTAGTCCAAGAAGGAGCCAAATGAGCTCAGAATTTTAGCGAACACCGACTTGGACAGGATAGGTTAGAGAGCTTCGCTCCCGCCTTAGCTTTCGTGGTTATTCTTTTTTATAACCACCCAGAAATTGGAGTCCGCTTGAAGGGAGAACTGATTTGGCCTGGGCGAAACTAGTTAATCCTTTAAACCTGGTTTGGCCGGTAACCTAGATATAAACTCTGTATTCAATATTTAGTTAGCCCATTTATGTCCCCCTTCTGAGGTTAGCTACCTATCCGATGACCATGCTTATTTATCTCCTTTGTTGACTGTACAAGTGTACATAAACCCCACAGAAAACCACTCACTCGATGTTAATCTAAAAGCTCGCTCTGATATTCGCCTCTTACTATCAAGCTGCAACAAGCTCAATTTACTCCCATCAGATCATAGTCAGCTACTAACAGAAGTCGGTCTCTAGAGAGACTAAAATGATTAATACAAATTGAGACAGATTGGCAGCGTACTATCTGTGAAGAGCCTGGGAACACAATGCAATAATATTGCTAAATATGATTGGGCTAATACCACCCTCCGTCTTGTACAAACGGAATGAATAGTGATATGGCTGGGGTATGAAATAGGCAAGGTGTTGACTGTTTATTGGTGCTTGATTCTTGAGTATTCTAACCTCAACATCCCAGTAACTGTATAGTATGATACCCCTTGGTAAGGCTGGTAGTAGATTTTTCTGACTTCAGACTATCTGTAACGGCGGTCAAAGTTCTACATATTATAATTATATAGCCAGGTCCAACAGCTTAATGTGCTTTCTGAGGCACAGAGAACAGTATTTTAAGATGATCACCCATCCATAGACCGATCTCAACAAGCTTTGCTTAACATTGAGAATTAACTCGAAATAGACAATGGACATCGAAAGACTGGAACAATTTGCCTGCTGCGGCCTTCCGTCTGATAATAATTTAGGAGTCTTCAAGGCTAGAGTGGATAGGCTTTTATAAACTAGTGCGCCTCACCATCAACGCTTGCATCGCTGCTTACCATCAGGTGGGATCGTAGTTTAGCATTAGTTTATGTCCTTAGAAATAGATAAAAACATTCAACGTATACCGATGCTCTCCTCCTTGGAAATAAGAATGGGAATTCACACTATGTCAAAAGCTTTTGACAGATCTAGGAAGAAAACTTTAAAAATAAATATGTACTTACTTTGTGTCGTTACACTAAAATTTATTTCAGTAGGCAATATTGAACGGTTAAACGTACCTACTGCTAATGTTATGAACTGCCGATTTCTAAATTTATAGATTTATGCTGACCAGCATCATAACTTATTGTTTATGGCTTCGGATCATTATGTTTATGGCGGTATGGTATTGGCAGGAAAATTTATTGGTTGGTAATGTCAATACTTCCTGTTTTTGTCCATGGTAATTAGAGAGTATGTACTATCATTATATCGTGGCTATTGAGTTATTGAGAAAAAGCCTACATTTTACAGCAGGATATGAGAGGGTTGTAAATTAGAAATTGGTTCAATTAAGTTTATCATCACGTTGGTGAAATAAATTCAAGGTACGTTGTCTGCATCTACGTAATACTCAAACTCAAAGCTTTTACAAGCTTTTATTTAGTTTCACCTGTCCCGATGTTTGTTTGTCATCAAATCTTGCAAATTAAATTTGACCCACTTCCCGGTTACCGATAGGGCTGAAATTTTGCATGCACGTGTAAATCAGATGACAATGCAAAATCATTATGACGTGGAGCTGATCTGATGATGCAACTGGAAGGTGACTATAGGAACTTGGTAGTTAAACGACACAACCCCATCGAGTTTGGGCACGTATAATTCTTCTTGATAAGCATTAATTACACTTCTGGACACATCTATTGGCCCACCTTAGAGTTTAGGTTTCGATGGCCCCTACCGAAATATGATTGCTAGATTGAACAAAAACTGTTGATGCAGTTTTAAACCTGATACATTTTACCATCTTTTTCGATCGTATTGTTTTAAATTTGAATTCAGAATACTATACGACATGGAGCTACGCCTAACAAGTCGGATATGCGCCTTGTTAAAGGCAATTGATTTTTGAATAAAAAACATGTTTTATCAAATAAAGGTTTAATTTAATAACGCGTGTTGCCTCCATGGGCATCTACCACAGCTCTCATACGATTAGGCATAGAGTTTATCAACCGCTCTATGAAATTTTGAGGGATCATCTCCCATTCCTCTTCTATGGCAGTTTTCAACTCCTGCATCGTCTGGGCAACTGGCTGACGAGCCCTAACACGTCTTTTTAGCTCGTCCCACATGTGCTCAATGGGGTTCATGTCTGGGCTTCTGGCTGGCCAGTTCATAACTGTGATGTTCACATCCCGAAGATATTCCCTGACGATGCCGGCCGCATGGGCTCTTGCATTATCATGCATAAAAAGGAAATTTGGTCCCACATAGTCCGCGTATGGTATCACGTGAGGTTCTAAGCACTCACGAATGTACCTTTCAGCATTTAATGTTGGCAGCCGTGGTCCTGTAACAACCTCAAGATGAGTTTTGCCGCTCGCGGATATACCGCCCCAGACAGTCCATGAGCCACCGCCATAAGCAACCCTCTCTTCAAAGCAGCATTGTGCGAAACGCTCTCCCTTACGTCGGTAGACCTTCTTCCTTCCATCATTGCCATGTAACACAATTTTAGACTCATCAGAAAAGAGTACACGGCTCCAATCTTGCTGTGTCCAATTTAAATGACTGCGTGCGAAATGAAGGCGCGCTGTTCGGTGGGCTCGCGTTAGTTTGGGCCCATTAGCTGGCTTGTGTGGTACCATATCGCGTTCTTTTAACCTTCTCCGAACAGTTCGAGCGCTCACAGATACTCCGTGGAAGTCGCGAAGTTGGTTTTGTATCTCAATGGAGGTAAGGTGACCACTTCTCAAGCTGGTCGTCACGATGAATCGATCCTGCCTTTCAGTTGTGACCCGAGATCGTGGCCTTCCTTGGCGACGAACAAAGCCGCCAGTCTCTAGGTACCTCCGATAAACATTTCGGACCGCAGATCGACTTAAATTAAGTTGAGCACTCACGTTTCTTTGGCTGTGTCCGGCCTGAATAAGTGCCACAGCTTGGGCGGCGACTTCAGGTGAAGTATCCATAAATTATTGATAGAACCTCACCTTAATGTTAAGAATAAGTAATGTTTGTTGCAAAACCAAAGATATCAATCACTTTTTCAAGAATTAAATCCAAGTAAACCAATAAAACCAAGTTTTCTTAGTATTCGATTGTTTGATATCAACAAACAGGCTCCAAATTGTCTTTTGTTTCTTTAAATTCTGTGTTCGAAATTCAAAAAAAGACTATTGAATGAAATTGTGAATGTGCCTGGTTCAAAACTGCATAAAAACTTTTTGCTCGACCTAATATAAAATTTTAGCTAGGACCAAACGAAACTGAAAATACAAGGTGGGCCAATAGATGTGTCCAGAAGTGTATATAGGTATAGCGAGCTATAAAAGCTTGCTATGAAAAAATGATTTTCATTAAAATATAAAATCTTGTTTTAAAATGTTGCCCTACATTGGAAATTACCCCTGTATTGCGGTTGTAAAACATGTAATTCTCATACACAAGACACCCAGATCTGGAAAAAAACAATTGATCCATGCGGGCATCAAACATCCGAGACGCCCACTATCTCACCAGATGGTAAGCGATGATGGCGTCGACGATTACGATGGAGGATACTTGCCTTTAATTATATATTCGAAAAGTTAAAAAAAAAAAACTTTAGAAAACAAAGACAGACTTTACTAAATTCAAGAATTCAAATAACGATTACGACAGCCTGAAAAGAATCCTCCCACAAAGTTTATATTTAAAGGCAAAAAAAAACGAAAACAGCTGCGACGCCGCGACGCCCAGAGACGACGAAAAAAGACGAAAACAACCGATCACAAGTCAATTTACGGCAAAATGAAAGAAGACACTTGATTCCAATCCAATCATGATAGCGTGTAAGTGGGCGCGTACACTTACCCATCGCGATTGTTTGAGGCACCATCGAGACGTTTATAGACGGCCTTACAGGTGCGACTTACGCGCGACAAATCGCAATGCGATTTTAAAACTACCTTATACGAAGATTTCAATTTGAACGAACACGATACTTGTAACAATATAATTAACTTTAATGATTCGATCAGGAATCGAGGCGTGTTTAGATTCACAACGATTGTCTTCAACGCCATCAACAGCTTTTTTAAAGACTCGTCCATACTGGTGCGACTTGATGTGCGTCAAATCCCGTTGCAGTTGCCCCAAGACTTTGACACTTGAAAATTTGCCGTACATAAGGAGATCAATCCGAACAGAGACGATACTTGTAGCAATCTCGTAAGCGGTAATGATTCGCTTCATTGAGAAGTCGAGGCGAGTAGATCTTGAAACTATAACAGCTACACATGTTATAGCTTCCTCGTGAAGACTAAAAGACTTTAGGCAGAGGCAACTGTAAATGGGAATAACCGATACTTAAAAAATTTCATCAGAATCATACTCTTTGAATGTCGTAATTAGAGACACAATAGAAAGACAATTACTTTATGTCGGACTGTGTAACTTAAGACATTCGAAAGGTTAAATACTCGATTAAGGTAGTTAGGATTCCAGCTACCATAGAGTAAATGTACGTACATTTGATTCAGGCTTGAAGATAGAACTCATCATGTGTACATAAACATTCGAATGTTCCCACTGTTGAGACTCATGTCTTCTCTCTTGGAGAGTGGGAATGGGCTGTAATCCACAATGCGAGCTCAGTACGAGTTGGTGGATGTCACTTGTCTTTGAATGTTTTGGTTCTCCGTCGTGCTGGTTTCCTCGCGATGTTTTGAGAGCAGTAGTGATAAAATAAACCCCCTGGGTTGAAACGTACAACTCGTGAGTCTGGGATATTACCACTGGGACACTACTGCTCATGATTGCACGAAGCTTGATTGTCGCGAAGTCTTGTCGCGAAGTCTCGTCACGAAGTCTTATAGCGAAGTCTTATCGCGAAGTCTTGTCGCAAAGTCTTGTCGCGAATTCGCGTCGCACCGTTTAGATGCTGCCTTAAACGCTGTCTTGTCGTTCTGCTATTATTGCCAGTGTTATTGGTAGATAACGTGTGTTATAACCATTAAAGGGGCTTCGAGCAGTCGTTGACAATGCTTTGCCTTTTTATCGTTGTTACGTACACCGTTTTATGTTAAAGAAAGTAAGTGCTAAGTACTTGCGCCTTGTGCCCCATTGAGTGTTAAAAGAATGAGGAATGGTTTTACTGTTTTTTAAAGGTTAGAAGCGTCTGCTTTTGTATTTGCTCTAATTTTTAACATCAAATATCATCTACGAAAAGGGTGAAGGAGATTTGACAATATTACATTTTACAGAGAAGAAAGTCTGTCATTGCGACAGTTGGCTGCAGCAGTGACAAACCACGTTTTTCAATACACTTACGGAGATGTAAATAAACGGGGGTTGACGCGTGACTTTTGGAGGCCCTGTCTAATACGATAAATGTAATAAAATTGTGGTGGAGGCGAGCACGCGTACTTTTCCACACTAGAGCGAAAATCAGTCAATAATAATAATAATAAAGCCATTTAATCCCAAAAAAAAAGCAAAATTATACATTAAATCTAGAATAAAATTTCTTACTCACTAATCCACTTCATGCAGTTTTTCTTTTAACAATTTCAATTCCACATTTGAATTATCGACGATATTGTACTATCTATTACAAATTGAATTTATAAAATAATGATTTTCAATAATTCGTTAATTTATTTCATGCATGCATTTCATTTCAATTTATTCTGCAGAAAGGTAAATAGTTCTCAAAAATAATACTTTTAAATTAAAGCTACCAATAAACATTACAATAATATACTTAATAACAATTACGAAAAAAATTTATAAAATTATGATTTCAATAATTAATTTCATGCAAATATTATTATATATTTAATAATCCAATCTTTATTTAATTCATTTCAATGTATTCTGTACAAATATGAATAAATTAAAGAAATATATAAATTAATTTTATTATAATGAGTATAATAAAGTAAAATGATAAATAATGACAATAATTACGACTAGAATTTATAAGCTAAATCTATGTTTTGGGTACCCAAGATTGGGCATAGGCCTCCTCCATGCATTTCCATATTTTCCTATCCTTGGCAATCCTGTACCCCTAGCCAAGTTTCTAATCTGCAATAGTTAACGCTTGTAGAAAGCTTTAAATGTGCGGGAATGACGTCGTCTCAACGCTCCGTCACGTGGTCAGAACAAAAGAATTGGCGGCAAAGTCAATTCGAAGCGTTCGACGCAAGCGAAACGGTTGTAACTTGGCTAGGGGGGCTGGTCCAAATGTGTCCCGCGACTCGCACAACGTCATCGCTCCAGCGGCGGCGCGGGCGACCACGACGGCGCGTCTCGCCGCGCGGCCACCAGTGCAGCACATGCTCGCTCCAGCGCCCGTCGTCTACGCGGGCCACGTGACCAGCCCATCTCCATTTCAGCCTACATGCTAAGTCCGCTACATCTATCAGTTTGGTATTCATTCTGATTTGAGAGTTTCGAATTCTGAAAATTCCGAAAATCAGTCAATGCGTGCGTAAAATTGGTAAGAATAAGAGCGGGTTTCCAAGTACGTGTATTGAAAAATCTTTTTCTAAATTGCATTCATATGTCTCCTCGAAATACAAGGTGCAGTTTTAAAACTGCACAATATTTCAGGAGGTTGTAATAAAACTCATAAATAATCATGTAAAAAAACGATACCTGGTCAATAATCAGTAATACTTGTTATTTAATTTTTTAATTACACTAAACTAAATCGATTGATCGATGGCCGCGGGGGCGTGGCTAGGGTGTGGCGTGCGGGATGATGATTGAATGATACATTATTTATGAAACTATCGTTGCGAGTTAGTGTGTGTGAAAACGCCCTTTATTGTTCCGTGTTTGTGTGTGTGAAAAAAAGCGCGGTTATAAAAAAAAAAAAAATTACCTACTTATTTTATTATTGATTCGGGTCGAGAATCACTAACATAATTACCTCCTGAAATATTTTGCAGCTTCAAAACGACACCTTGTATAAGTTACAAAGCTACGTATCACTTTGAAATTGTAATGTTGCTATTTCCCCACTGATGCATTTCTGAACGAAATTCTGAAGGAAACGGAGGTAGATCCGCAGGTTTCGGATACAAATTCTAGGCAAATTCTGAACGGTATCAAATCTATTTGCTTCGGCTTCTTAGCAACGCATCGGGAATGCAACAGGCTTTTCTGAAAATCTGTTAACATTCTGTGGTAGCGTTTGTTTTAAAATCATGCCTTTTACCTGTTTATACACCACTATTTTTTAATTAGTACAAATACTTAAAGGGCTTATTAGAAAAGCCCTTGTTACTTTAAAAGTAAAATCTCGATAAGTAAACAGCAAAGTCATAAACAGCAAAGTTATTAGCGTTGGTTTATGTCCCAAAATGTCACTCAATTTATGGAAATATTGTGCAGGCTATTGATTAATGAATGAATAAGTGACAATTATTAAAGAAAAACACTGCCCGCAGTATTTTCTACTAGCAATTGTTATGTTTGATTGATTCTATGATGAATTTACCTTTTCGTGGTCAATTTTACGATTTCGGTTTTTTCTACTTTTGACTACAAAAATATGATCAGTGACGGGTACAGAAAGCGCCCCATTTTTTTGTACTAATTAAAAAGTAGGGGTGTATAAAAGGCAAATTCCTGACTGACAGATGGCCGTTGGGGCCGAAAGGTTCTAGAGTGGCGACTACAAGGTGAACCCATGACCTGGTGAAGGTTGCGGGAAACCGATGGATGCGGGACGAACAGGATCGTTCATTGTGGCGATACTTGGGGGAGGCTATGTCCAACAGTGGACGTCTTTCGGCTGAAATGATGATGATGATGAATTCCTGACTCACTCTCTGACTCATCAACACCTAGGCCAAACCCTTGGACAGAGGCGTAGCGTGGACTAATTTAGACGTAACGAAGACGCATCAGCAAAGCCATTTTCTTATATAAATTCGATAACGAGACAGTGACAGTCGCAACCCCGTGTTCAATTACATAGTCGCTTACCATCAGATGAATAGTAGTGCGCGAGGTCCCTTTAGTTGCGAGGCCGTGAACAAGGGCCCAATTCAGCCATGCCTAGTTACATTTCTGCCTCCAAGCGCAGAAGCATAACTAGGCATGGGTGTTGTGTTAGTGTTTAATTTTAGTGTTCTAGGTCAAAATATACTTATTGAAATCAGTTTAGAAAATCATCTCTGTGATGATGTCATCATCATCAAACTGGGGGGGGGGGGCTAACCTACACCTCTACTACTAACGATGCTCACGCCTCAGCCGCCGCCGGGATTCCTATCCCGATTTCCGTCCACCGTAGGCGCGGGCTTGCGGACGGCTAGCAATGAGTAGCTCGCTGTCCGACCGTCCGGTAACCGTCTGGACCGAGCCCAAGTCGTCGACGGCCGCGTACTGTACCTGTGCGTCTCAAGGAATTGTCAGCAACCGTGGGGACCCAGCAGGGTCGAAGCCTACTGGAGCCAAGGGTTTGTTTCTGAAAGGGAGGCTCGGCACCGGTATGAAAGGCAACAAATTACCAGGGTGGGTTTTTTATTCAGTACGAGTCTGACACTATCGTCCGCTCCACCCAAGGGCGGGGATGCCATGTGGATGATTTTTTCATAACGAAAAAAAAAATTCCTATACTACACTATACGCGATATTTATTTATTTATTATAATCTTTATTGTACACCAAATAAACAAAAATACAGGACAAACATTTAAAAGAATAAGTGTACAATGGGCGGTCTTTTCGCACAGGGCGATCTCTATTATAGATATTGTTATTTTTTTATTAAAAATTATACTCGTACCTAAGTTAGCTACCTCCGACAAGGTGGACCGATGACCTGGTAAGGGTCGCGGGAATCCGATGGATGCGTGACGCACAGGACCGGTCGTTGTGGCGACGCTTGGGGGAGGCCTATGTCCAGCAGTGGGCGTCTTTCGGCTGATATGATGACGATGATGATGATACCTAAGTTAACTGTTTTATAATCCTCCGTGTTTAATTTTAGCGTTCTAGGTCCAAACCTAGAACGCTAAAATTAAACACGGAGATTCCTTTCATAAACATAAAGAATAAGAAAGGATTTTTAAAATTCACCCCTGAGGGGATAAAACAGGGCTCTAAAGTATGTATGGAGAAATCTACTTTCACACGGGCAATGTTGCTGGCTTTCATTTATAAAACAGTTAACTTAGGTATCATCATCATCGTCATCATATCAGCCGAAAGACGCCCACTGCTGGACATAGGCCTCCCCCAAGCGTCGCCACAACGACCGGTCCTGTGCGTCACACATCCATCGGATTCCCGCGACCCTTACCAGGTCATCGGTCCACCTTGTCGGAGGTAGCTAACTTAGGTACGAGTATAATTTTTAATAAATAAATAAAAATATCTATAATAGAGATCGCCCTGTGCGAAAAGACCGCCCATTGTACACTTATTCTTTTAAATGTTTGTCCTGTATTTTTATTTATTTGGTGTACAATAAAGATTATAATAAATAAATAAATATCGCGTATAGTGTAGTATAGAATTTTTTTTTCGTTATGTTAAAATCATCCATATGGCATCCCCCGCCCTTGGGCGAAGCGGAAGATAGTCAGACTCTTACAGATTAACAAACCCACCCCGTTAATTCGTTGCCTTTCATACCGGGACTAAGCCTCCCTTTCGGAAACAAACCCTTGGCTCCAGTAGGCTTCGACCCTGCTAGGTCCCTACGGTTGCTGACAATTCCTTGAGATGCACAGGAACAGTACCCGGCCGTCGACGACTTGGGCTCGGTCCAGACGGTTACCGGACGATCGGACAGCGAGCTACCCATTGCTCGCCGTCCGCAAGCCCGCTCCTACGGTGGACGGAAATCGGGATAGGAATCCCGGCGGCGGCTGAGGCGTGAGCATCGTTGGTAGTAGAGGTGTAGGTTAGCCCCCCCAGTTTGATGATGATGACATCATCACAGAGATGATTTTCTAAACTCTATAAGTATATTTTTGTTTTATTCTAAACTTTGATATTTTTTTAAATAAATAAAACACAGAAATGTAAGACTAATTTTCATACGCGAATGTCAAAGTGATATTTAACAATGTTTACTCAATTACGACAGCTACGTGTCAGGACTTTTTGCGCACAATTTCGTTTGGCTTTGTACAACGTTATGTTTACAACATTCTGTTTGATGTTTTTGGGTCCATAATTAAATTATGGTGGTCGGCGTGTCGATGAAAAATGTATTTTTTGTGGATTTAAAAATATTTGGTTTTAGGGTTCTGTAACTCATAAGGACAAAACTGAACCCTTACAGAATCACTTTGTTATCCGTCTATGTGTTTTTTAAGACCGTTTATCTCAGGAACGCGTGGAGGTATTGAGTTGAAATTAAAACCATATACTCGGGTCTGCGGTCCCTTGAAGCTGTGACAAAATAAAACTTGTAAGTTAACGATGAAAAAAGATATGGCCGTTTATGTTTCAAAAAAAGTTTATTTCGGCACTCTCAAGAGAATCAAAATTCATAGGGTACTTCCCGTTGACCTAGAATTCAAAAATTTGGCATGAAACAAGGCCTTATAGCATAAGTATTGGAAAAAATTTGAAAAACTGTGTATTTGTAGTTACGTCACAAAAAAAATCTCTCTTGTGCGATTTTTAAAAATCTTTGAGGTTCGATTTGGAAATTGAAATGTTTTCATATGCAAGTTTGTACGGAACCCTCAGTGCGCGGACCGATTCGCACTTGTTTTTGATAACCCAGTCACGCTATACATTCACCAGTATATTAATGAATTCCAATCACTAGGATTTCTCTCGTCAATATCACAAAATAAGGTACAGAAGTCAATCTACATACAAAGCGCGCTCGAGCAACGCACACATAGACACCGCTTACGGACACGACATCTCGGAGTGCCTTGGCCCGCTCGTCGAAAAGTTCCGGCTCAAACTCTCATCAGTGTGCATCCACCGAGCGTAAGTATAAAAAGTGAACTACATACATGAGATTGTCTTCTGTACCTATGGATTTTGTGTCAATATCATCTACTTAGCTTTTTCCCAACTAGCTTGGGGTCGGCTTCCGGTCTAACCGGTTTCGGCTTAATACCCGTGTTTTACATAGAGCGACTGCATATCAGACCTCCACAACCCGGATATTGAGAAACACGATACTCCTTGGACAGACTGATGGTCAGACTTTCTGGCGCCTAACCACCAGTAATGACTGTCAAAGATCTACGAATAACAACTGGGACCAAAGCTTTTACGTGCTTTCCGAGGCACGGGGTGTCAGTAATATCCTAAATAAACTTAGAAAAATATATATGAATTGGAAAATTCACATTGGTAGGTAAGTACTGGCCCGGGTTCGAACTCGCTACCTCATGCATGAGAGGCGGGTGACTTAACTACTTGTCCCTCACGACACTTTTTCTCGTCAGTTTAAAAACAGTCCAAAACTGACATAAAATCAATTTCACATTCCACCTGTCTTCAAAAAGCGCCTACGTCCGTACTCATCCCCACAGTCCTAACTAGTCTGGTCTGTATATAATTATTATTATTATGTACTTTATTGTACACCTCATAATGTGGACAGGATAAACCTTTGCTAAAACTTAGTGTACAATGGGCACCCTATCGCACAGGACACCTCTTATGGACAACCTTAGGATGGGATGAACGAAAGGAGATAGATTTGAGGTGGTCAGTGTACAAAAATATTAATGAGTCATAAGATGATATTGTACAGATATTGCGTATTAATTGTAATACACTAATCAATTTCTACATGACATTAATATTGTAAAGAAGCTGTTTGTGTTTTTGGTTGTACGAGGTTAGGAGGTAATCTCTGAAAGTACTGGTCCGATTGCTAAAATTTTTTCACCGATAAAAAGCTGCTTTATTACTGAGTGACATAGGCATATTTTGTGAGTAAAGCTGCGGGTAAAAACTAGTCTGTAAAAATTGAGAAATTGTACCTACTGATGGTAAAAAAAGTATGTTGTATGCTTAGCAACAAAAGCTATTCAAACACAAGAAGACCCCATTATCAACACAAAACCTATCCAGGGGTACATAACAGAGGAAACAGGTTGTTAATAGGCCTGTTCAACTAGCCAGTGGGATAAGCGAGCCTTAATTACGCACAGGGGCGGCGGGGGCCGAAGAAATGGATGGCCTCCGGTTCCGCTGCCTTTAAGTTCGGTAATTTCAGTTAGCAGCAAATGGGGGGAACTTGGACGTGCCTAATGTAGGATTGGAGGACACTTCATGTGACCGGAATATAGGTACTTCGATTTGGAGGATGATTGAAGTGAGCTTACGAGCGTAAAAGTGTTACTTTGAAATGCAATGGGCAATTTAAAGAACTCGGGTAGGTTTTCAGTAAAGGTCTGATACTCCTTCTTCAGTCTTGCTCCATCTTTTAGGGGACAAAATATTTGATAATTGATTGACCTTTAAAATAATAAAAAGGGGATTGAGACGTTTTCTGTGGGGAAATTGGACGTGTGGACTGGAGGATATTTCATGTGATCGGAATGTAGGTAGAAACTTCGATTTGGAGGATGATTGAAGTGAGCTTACGAGCGTAAAAGTGTTGCTTTGAAATGCAATGGGCAACTTAAAGAACTCGGGTAAGTTTCTGGATTGAGACGTTTCCTGTGGATTAGCTTAGAACAAAGATGTATGTATTAATTACCTTAATGTTGTCTTCTGAAAATTGTCCACATTGCAACCCGCACCGACAAGGTTTATTTTTCAAACCTACCACCAGTTTTGACGGTACAACTCTTTTTTTAAGATGGGTAATCATCAATTAAGCTCCCCTCGTTCTTGGCAGAGCGAAAGGGAGTATCAGACTTTAACTGACTAAAATTCTCCTGTGTTGTTTCAGTTGGCTTTCGTGTTCCAGGATCACGATAACGATGTAGCGATATCTATGGCACCACATAAGAACTACAAAAAACATGAAATCCTGAATCGTGCAATTAGAGTTCACTATGCGATTTGAACATATACGACAGCCCAAAATCATCTATCGGGCAGTTGCCCAAATCAGACATAAAACCCGTCTGGTCAGAGGATCCTCACTTTTTAGCGGAGGTTTGTTGGACTTTATACTTGTTCCACATACTCCTAAACTCTATTGAATAATCCTGTAGCCCACTTTTTAACTTTGTGTACGCCAAATAGTGTTTGATTTTTTACATCGCTTTGAATTTTAAACCTCTAAACGACTGGGTGTCCGTGACTGAAAACTGTCAGTTACAACTCTTATCAAACCTAACTCTACCAACAATAAATAACAGAAACTATGTTTTACTTTTATGTTGAAATATAATCGTGCCATTTATAACTGTACAAGTACGATAAAACTGACTAGCGGTGAAAAATGAACTGGTGAAACGAGAACGATTTTAACACCACCGATAATATCACAATGTCCGGTACACGTACAGTTTAATATTTTAACTTACGTGACTTCTGATATTTACTGAAACTGATTCTTTTAAGGCCTGCTGGTCAGTGAGCGACTATTTGTTGCTTACGGAGTTGCTTGGTTATGGTCACTAAGTTCTATCTCATCAAGGCGGGTTGGTATTGAGATACGTGTGTAAGTTTAACTTTTCCTGCTCTAGGGTGTAGGGTGGAGCGAGAGAATGTGTCAGAGTTTTACTGACTGAAACCCACCTGTGACCTTCGGTCATTCTTTGCGTTCTCCAGGACAAGTCAGTCATCCGAATTCTTTAGCGTTTTGCAAGGGATAATTTTATCAATGACTAGCTTTTGCCCGCGGCATCGCCTGCGTACATAAAATATAGCCTATGTAACTCAGGAATAAACCAGCTTTCTATTGGTGAAAAAAATTAGTCAATCGGACCAGTACTTTCAGAGATTACCTCCTACAAACAAAAAAAAATAAAAACTTTACTTCTTTATTATATTTGTGTTAAAAAAAAAAAAAAAAAAAAAAGTCAAAGTACTTTATTTGCCAGAAACATGGTAATGAGGATGTTGAATTCAGTACATAAGTTCTACATGTTTCACCAATGATTGGTATACAAATATTAGTTAATATAATAAAATTGTCATTTAAAATTATTAAAAATTGGTTGAACATTATTTAAACATCATTAAATTATTAAACATTATGTAAACATCCTACAACATTTAAAAAAAGACCACAATTGAATAAAATATTATTTTGCATTTTTAACATGTCTCAATTAGATAAAATAATAATATTATGTCACTTATATTTTCTTTCTACGTCATTCTTGTCATTAAAAAAATCGCTTAAGTTATAATAGCATTTGTCCAACAGCCATTCGCGTAATCTCATTTTAAATAATCTTATTAATTGCAATTCTCTGATAGATTTTGGTAATTTATTAAAGACCCGTATTGCCATCATGCTACAGTTTTTCTGATACAAAGAACTTTTACAGCAAGTGCTTCTAAGTATCGTCGGATCCCTGCTAGGGTACAATTTTCTTTTTCCAAAAGTTTCGAATAATTCTGGATGTTCTTTTACAAATACACCAATTTGCATTATATAAAGACTAGTGATGGTCAGCAAGCCAAGCCTTTTAAAAAGTGGACGACACGATTCTAAAGGGCCTACACCACAAATTGCCCTTACACACTTTTTCTGAACAAGAAACGCTTTATTTATTTTTGTTGAATTTCCCCAAATCAAAAGACCATATCTAAGGCAACATATCCGTGATATGCTGTCAGTGCTGCTTTTTCGCTAGCAATTCGCCTTAGTTTCCTTAATGCAAATACAAATCTATTAATTTTATTACATACAAGATCTATGTGACTTTTCCAGTTACAGTGCTGATCAATCAATAAGCCAAGGAATTTATATTGATCTGTCAGCTCAATAGGCTGTCCATCGGCTTTGACGTCACATACCATTTCTTTTGAGTTATACAACCTAAAAGTCATGTATTTGGTTTTTGATATATTGGCACACAGTTTATTGTTGTTAAGCCACTCCAGGACAGAATTTGCGGCAGTATTTAGCAAATCATTATGAGTACTGGTTGTGGCTTTTTCTTCGTGTGTAACAATCACTGAAACATCATCCGCAAAAAGAATGCATTGATGATTTATTGCGGAAGGTAAATCATTTATGTACAGTAAAAATAAAGGTTAAATTATAATCGGTGTGGTTGTGTTCGAAACTATGGATATTTTGTATGTGTCTATTACACAATAAGTCTATAGAAATCGTCTAACTGCGTATACGCAGACCTTCTCTATATGAGGAAGAGTGGGCCATAATCCATGTATCTTCGAATGATTAGGTATGCTACCGTCCCGTAAGGACCAAACCTGAATTTACGGCGCGTTGTGTACCACGCCGATCTCAAAGAAATGTCAACAAAATGGACGGAGCTTACTAGGAAGCAATACAGGGTTTTATTAGTCAGAAAAAGTCTGACACTCCCTTTAGCTTCATCCAGAACAGGAGCAGTTATTTGGTGATTTCCCTTTTCCAAAAAAGGACAAGATGCTAGTTTCCTTACGATGTTTTTATGCATCGATTTCACCAGCAGTCGTAATGAAATAAACGTGTGTAGTGTATGTGTGTGTGTACTTGCGGTTGCAATGGAATAACACTGCTCTGGCACAACTCTATGTTCCTTGTTCATATTAAAATAGCTGTATACCATAGTGAAAAATTTGCAAGTCATCAAGGCTGTTTATGACGAGGAAGCCTTTGTTGCACTGGACGAAGCATCGGCACTTGATACCTAGACAAAGAAGAGTGGCAACGTTGCGCGACATTGTGCCACATTCTTTATTCAAATTCTTGCAACGTCATCTGTTGCCTCGCGTATAGCCGGTCTTAATACAACATTTCATTAAATGCGTATTTTTCTTTAAGAGCCCTCACAAAACGTTGTCTTCCAAGAAAAATATATTTGAAAAGTTCAACAACTTAATTATTTTACAACAATGGTCGCTTGTTTTAAGTAACTCTTTGTGTTTACAGAGTAATTGCTGTTCGTTTTAAGTCATAATTTTAAGTTGCCATAATTTATAAAGTTCTGGCAGCATACCTTGCCTAGGTACTTTCTTAGGAGTTTATCTTAGCTGCGTTCTAAATGAGCGATCTACATTTTTTAAGAGAGAGACATTGAGCATTTTTATGTACCTACCTATTATCTTTAAATGTGCACGTTTTTCTGTGCGAAAAAACCTTTTTAATTCTATTTTTTTATTTTATGAGATGGAATATATATTATGGTACTTACTAATGATTTTGCCTGAAAGAAACATTTATCTATAAGAAAGCTATTAAAAACTTCACCTAATAGTGCAACAAGGCCATTAAAAAAAAAATCAGAAATTAAAGGTACTCATAGCTTCGCCCGCGTACATATAATAATATAGCCTATGCCACTCAGGAATAAGGCAGCTTACTATCGGTGAAAAAAATTTAGCAATTGGACCAGTACTTCCGGAGATATTCTACAAACAAAAAAAAAACTGGACAAGTGCGAGTCGGACTTGCGCACTGAGGGTTCCGTGCAAACTACACTTCCCGAATGTATGTATACTAAAAGATTTTTCCGAATTGCAAATAAGTTTTTTTTTGTGACGTAGGTAACAACAAATTTACTGTTTTTAGATTTATTCTTATACCTGTGCTATAAGTCCTTGCTTTGTGCCAAAATTCAGGATTTTGGGTCAATGGGAAATACCTACCTTATGAATTTCGATCTTTGAGAGTATCGATATACGCGTTTTTTGCGACATCAACGGCCGTATCTTTTTTACTCGTTAATTTAGAAGTTTGATTTTTTCACGGCTTGAAAGGACCATAGACTTGATTATATGGTTTTAGTTTCAACTCGTTACCTCTACGCGTTTTCAAGATAAAAGGTTTTGACAGAAAGACAGACAGATGGACGGACGGACAACAAAGTGATTCTGTAAGGGTTCCGTTTTTTTCTTTTCAGGTACGGATCCCTGAAAACAAACTTTACCTCTATTATACATATATTGGTGTAGATTTTGATGCGGCTTTTACAAAGATTTATTTTTGGTGTTATTGGTTATTATGTTAACACTATTTCATAACATAACATTTCGCCAGTACGCTCTCAAAGGTTACCGCAGATGTATACGCAAGCACCAGCTATTATATTATACAGAATTTTCCTAGAGTTATCCTTAGAGAAAATCTTTTGTATTTACTAAAAACGTTTGGTTCTATTATTAGAATGTACTATGTATTGGCATTCATGAGTCTGAATACACGTAACCTGCTTATAGGCGCTGGCTCATGTATTATGTATGGGATTGGTACTTTCACTCCCCTTACTGAATGACTAATAGATAAATAAGTACTTACCTCATCTAAGCTAAGTTAGCAATAATGTCATGTACGAGGTTAAGATAATTAAGATTCTAAGATCCTTATCTTTAGGTTCATATCCTTCTTTACATATTATAAAACACTTTGCAAAGGACTTTGACTTTGTAAACGACGGTATTTTTGGTCTTTCGTCAAATTATGAGGCAACCATCCAGTATAAAGCTTTTTGAGGCCAAAATTTTCATGTAAGACTCTCCTAGACAGGAGGCCTGAGTCCCAACAGTGGGAACATTATAAGGTCGACTACGCTATGCTAAAAATTTTTGTGTTTGACTCATACTTCTTGTAGTATTTGGCAGCAAGTGTATCTAGTCAACATTCTCGGTATTCTTCGTTGACACTATAATAAAACTCTCAGCTCAATTTTGCCAAAATTGCGTCTGTTTCAATAATTTCACATATTTTCCAGTTGCACAGAAACAAAACTACACGAATTTTGCATCACAACATCCACTAGGAATCAATTTGCAAATCTCTGCTTACCTTCAGGTGGGATCGTAGTCAAACACTAGTTTATCTACTATATAAAAATAAGTCGGGTTTTCCTTCCTGACGCTATAACTCCAGAACACACGAACCGATTTCCACGGTTTTGCATTCGTTGGAAAGGTCTCGGGCTCCGTGAGGTTTGTAGAGTAGGGTAGAGTAGAGTAGAGTAGGGTAGGGTAGAGTAGGGTAGAGTAGGCTAGAGTAAGGTAGAGTAGAGTAGGGTAGGGTAGAGTAGGGTAGGGTAGAGTAGGGTAGAGTAGGGTAGAGTAGGGTAGAGTAGGGTAGAGTAGGGTAGAGTAGGGTAGAGTAGAGTAGAGTAGGGTAGGGTAGAGTAGGGTAGAGTAGGGTAGAGTAGGGTAGAGTAGAGTAGAGTAGGGTAGGGTAGAGTAGGGTAGAGTAGGGTAGGGTAGAGTAGGGTATAGTAGGGTAGAGTAGGGTAGGGTAGAGTAGGGTATGGTAGAGTAGGGTATAGTAGGCTGAAGTAGGGAAGAGCGGGAGCGAAGCCGCGCGGGCAAAAGCTAGTATCAGATAAAAAAAATTAAAACAGATACTGAACTTCATTTGAAGAAATCCCGCCAAAAACTCCACAAATGACATAATTTATACATTTACAATTTTGAAAGAGTTCCTAATTTGAAATATAAATTAATATTATTTTATCGGCTGTTTTTCTTACTGGCCTGTTCTAAAAACTATCTATCAGTGTGACCCACGTACTAATTATACTGATAAAGAGCAAAGATTTATATTTTTGTTTATAATGACTAAACTCAAAAACTGCTTGACCGATTTTGATAATCCTTTTATCAGAATTTACAGTACAATTTTTCAGTAGAATGCTACTTTATCACTGAGTGACATAGACATAAATTTTGTGTGTGTGTATTTCCTGAAATATATCGTCGATAACACATCATTGCCAAATAAAATGAAAAATCCTAACCAGCATACATACAGTATCGACCAGTCAAGATGTGTACAGAATTCAATGCAACAATGTAAGGCCGCCTACACACTGTCATCTGCGGCTGCGGTAGTCAGGAAGCAATTTACAGACCGCTCAAGCTGCTTATGATACACACATCAGTCACTCCAGCACACACAGTCATGTGCTCCTGAATGCTGTCAACAGTTGCAAGTTGAGCTGGAACCTTTGAGGCTTCTAATAAATCATATTGTGTTTCCTGCCTTAAGCTTAGACTGTAGTAGGGTTTGGATGTCTTTGTAATCTCTTTTTAATTAGTGAAGTAGGTAACTGCTCTATGACATTTTGAATGACGTTACAATAAACAAATAATATGTATAATGACATCAATATTGGCAAAAAAAAACTTAAACTTGTATGGGTGTTCGACTGTAAAAGGAGGGTTGATAAAAAGGCATTGTTCGCCCATCACTAGGGAATGCAAAAACCGTCAAAATTACAAACCGGTTTTTTTTTTTCGGTTTTCCTTAAAAAAAACCGGCTAACCGGGTAACCGGTTTTAAAATTAGTTTTTTTTTTAATTTATTTTTAAGTGTAAATTATAGTTTTTTTTGCTTGTGAATTCCTAAATAAATATTTTTAAACTTATCTTGAAACTTATCTATTAAAAATATATAGTATACCTAATATGAAAAATAAAAAATCTCAACTTCATAAAAACGAATGTCTCAGAATGATGTCATACATGGAGAATCTAAGCTAGAAGTTATTAAATACTTCTACTCAAAATATCCACCACTAGCTTTTGCCCGCGGCTTCGTCACCACATGCTTTTAAGCATTTAGGCCACACGTCATCTGTTAACGCATGGTGATCATAGGAAAGTAGTCCACTGCTGATCGTAAAGAATTTTTAAGGATTTTGAATTTTTGTTACATGCAGCCCATGCTCTCTAATATAGATCTCAATTTGTAGTTCACGGGTTGAGGTCTTTTTTTTATGGTGGGAAAAATCATTCAATGACAACCCCCGCTCTTGGGCGGAACGGGAGATAGTGTCAGACTCTTACTGACTAAAAGACCCACCCTGTTCCTTCTAGCCTTCATACCGGGGCTCGAGTTCCCTTTCGAATAACCCTGGCCCCAGTAGGCTTCGATCCGGCTGGGTCCCTGCTGTTGCTGACAACTCCTTGAGGCGCGCGGGAACAGTGCGCGCCGTCGACGACTTGGGCTTGGTCCGGACAGTTACCGGACGGTCGGACAGCGAGCTACCCATTGCTCACTGTCCGCAAGCCCGCGCCTACGGTGGCCAGAAATCGGGATCGGAATCCCGGCAGCGGCGGCGAGAGCGCTGTTGCCTGATGCGGTCGGCCTCCTCCTTTGCAAGCATTACTGCTTCGCAGAAGTCGGCAACCGCCTGCCACTCCTCCTCGCTCCGGACCATCCGGACCTCCGGGCATTCCGCACAATGGCGACACCCGGGCGTCACTTCCACTTTAATCCGGAACAGGTACCTCCCGAACGTGCCATGTCCAGTGAGGACCTGCGTCATGCGGAAGGTAAGGACGCCGTGAGGTCTTTCCGGCCATGCCTGAAAAAAGGGGACTTACCGCCATAATTGTGGCGTGCCCAGCATTGGGTTGCGATAGTCGCTGCCGCCATTTCACCGTGAGATTCTGCCGGAGCTCTGTCCGCCATGCCGTGACGCGGCAGCGGACTTTCACCCCGGCGTTGCATCTCCACGCGCATAACGTGCATGTGTAGAAGGACTGTTGCCTCCAGATCCCACGAAGGTTGCCGGCTTGCCGCTTCGCGGGAAACCGTGCGGTATCCCCGCACCATTCGTATTAACATGAATCTCTGGCAGGCCGGTCGCGTTTGCAGCGACGGCGCCCACACCGGCGCCCCGTAGAGGGCTATGGACCGAACGATCCCCACGTAGAGCCTCCGGCAGGAGGCATCTGGACCTCCAAGGTTGGGCAGGAGCCGCTTGAGTGCAGCCCCCGTCCGGTTGAGTTTGGGAGCCAGACGTTGGAAATGCTCCCCGAAATTCCGCCGGCTGTCGAAGACGAGTCTCAGGTACTTCATCGTCGACCCGAGGCCGATGAGAACTCCTCTTACCATTCGTTGGGAACCTGATGGTGGCGCGTTCCGAGGGCCGTGAAAGCACATAGCCTCGGATTTGTGTAGCGCCACCTCGAGTCCCAACTCCTAGATCTTACCAACGACTATCGCAACCCCGCGTGTCGCTAGAGCGACCGCCGCCCGGTTCGACTCTCACGGGTTGAGGTCTGGGCTAGCGAAACACTCGCTGTAATGCATTAAGCCTGGGTAGTGCGTGCCTTGTGACCGGAAGCTGAGTCTGGCTGAAAAACCCCTAGTATTTTATCAAAAAGAGAGAGGCTTTAAGAGGCTTTGCTATGGCGTTTAGGATAGTATCTTGATTCCATTTTCACGAAAATGAACCTTGGTGATGATGATGTTATGATGAGTAACAACGGTGGGTATTCCATCTACGAACAGTAATTTTGGTGTCCTTACGAGGTTTTAATTCTGGCCCTGATAGCATTCACTGCCTGTTCTCACAACACGCGGCCGGCCTGGATTTTTAATGATCGTAAACAGAAGAACTGTACATTTGGTGTAGCTCACTATGGTACAGAAATATTTATAAACAAACCTACGACTGATAATTATCAAGCCTCAACAGCGTTTTAAAACTGTTTGCTTAAAAATAGTGTCATTTGAAAGTAATAATAAAAACTCAAAAAAACCGGTTACTTGAAAAAAAAAACGGTTATTTTAATCATTAAAAATATGCCGAAAAACCGGTTTTTCGGTTTTCGGGTTAACCGGTTTGCATTCCCTACCCATCACGCTATCAAAAAAAAGTTACTATTTCCAATTTTTTTAAATGCATTAGTAGATATAGTTACTAAAGACTAGCTTTTGCTCGCGGCGGCACCCGCGTACATAAAATATTGCCTATAATGTACTAATTTATTTTGGTTTGGTTTGCTATGCTATACATACGTAAAATATACTCTGCGCGTATCTACACGTGCACCACGATCAAGATTCATGAATGTATATATTTTTCCCTACCAACTTATTTAAAAGTTTCATCAAAGTTCATCATGCCCAAACGACCGCCATAGAAATTGGCGTCTGGACGATAGAGCTAGAGAATTATTTATAATTGTTCTCTCGTTTGCTTTTCTAGCAATTTTGATATTATTGTTTTCATTGTTAAGATTTTTTTTTTAAACTAAACTCTTTTTTTTTTGATAAACTTTTGGAGGTATGCGGAACAGAGAGTAAAGTTCTGCAAACCTCCGTTGAAAAGGAAGTATCCTCCGACCAGACAGGTTTTATAAGTGGTGGGTAACTGCCCGATAGATGATTTCGGGCTGTCGTATCTAATCAAATACGCGGAGAACTTTGATTGCGCGATGCAGGATAGGTTCTTATTTGACGCCATTTTTAAACTTTTAATTTTTTTTAAACTCTTTACATAACAAATATTGTTTCCATTCATATTCCTATTGCACTAAAGTCCTAACATACGATTGTAAATTAATTTTCTAAATTGAAAGGATTTATTTTAGGACAATATTAAACAGATTAAATTATAAAATACACTTAACTAATTAGAAATAATAATATATATACTAAATATGATGTCATAAAACTCCTCCGCATCGCTGTCGACTCGAAGTGTGCTCAAAAGGCTGGCGGTATTGCCACGTTGTATGGCAATACTGAGAGAGAGCAGTGGTGGCCAAGTGGTAATGGCTCCGGCTTACAAGTTGTAGCTCGCGGGTTCAAATCCAGCCAGGTGCATTACTTTGTGTAATTTATTTCATTAACACTGCTCATATAACGGTGAAGGAAAACATCGTGAGGAAACCGGCATGTCTTAGAACCAAGATGTGTGGCATTCACCAACCCGCACTGGGCCCGCGTGGTGGATTACAGCCCATTCCCTCTCCTAGAGAGGAGGCCTGAGTCCCAGCAGTGGGAACATTAAAAAGGCCGATGATGATGATGATGGCATTGCTTAATCTCTGACCGAGGTCAGAGATTAAACACGATTTCGCGTTACCCTGCCTTTGGGTAACGCGAAGAGTCAACTAACTATTTTTAAATATTACGCTAATGCATTATCTCAGTTACAGGATAATAAATCTAATTTTAAACGTTGCGGGTGCAGCATTTTGTGCAAGCTCTACACGGTCATCTGTGGCAGTGTCTTTACGAGCCGCACATCAATCACCCGAGGAGACACAGTCATGTGCAACTAAACGTTGTCAGCTGTTCTAACCCTCGTAGTTGGGAAATGTTTCGTTAAGAACAACTGTCACTGTGCTGACAACTTTGTGGACTCCATTGCCTTTTGGTTTTGGTTTGTGTAAACTAAAGTTGGAATAAGTTTTCAATGAAAAAGATTTTTCAATGCCTAATTGAGAGATTGAATCTAATATGCCAATCAGTTATTATTCAATTTTTGAATGTACTGCAATTCTGAATCGTTAGAAAATTCTACCACAAACAAGAACCTTTTTGGGGAAAGGTTCTGACTTAAAAAAAATCAGTTTAGGAGAATATTATAGTATTAGACGTTTGCCGAGTGTCCACCTTTACATTATTAACACCTCTACGGTCCGGATTAAGCGTTTCGCCTCGTCGTTTGTACCGCGTACATCGAAGGACTGGAACAATTTACCTGCTGCGGACATCCCCCCATCCTATTATAATTTAGATGTCTTAAAGATTACAGTGAATAGGCTCTTAATAAACTAGTGCGCTTCGCCGTTAACGATTGCATCACTGCTTATCATCAGGTGAAATCACAGTCAAGTACTAGTTTATATCCCTTAAAAAATGTATAAGTAAAATAACTCTAACAGAGAGTAGAATGTCACGGCTGGGATTTTTTTTTTAATGCAAATAACTTTCTAGCTTATGGCTTTAAATAAAACAGCCGATTTAGATAGCCATCAATCGCTGGTATTTATATACCTTCAATGGCACTTTTGATCGATTTTATTAGAATAATACTTGTGTGCGTAGCCTTGGAATACCTAATCGGTACGTCACGTCATTTGTTGATGGCTTATTATGTCATTATTTATTCAGAAACAAATTGCAGTAAAAAAATTATACCTTTTATTGAAAAAGCTGCTACGGCCTCTACCATGATACAAACAAAAGCTAGTCAATTGTATAATTATGTCATGAAAAAATAAAATTTATACTCAGCAATAGATCGTTTTTAATGTTCTTTTGAATTTATTGGACATTTAAAAATTAACTTAAAATCCAAAACGAAGTCGGTAAGAGGTAATTACGATGTATTTATATAATCTTGAATAATTATAAATCAATGTTTACCTAACTTTCGTAACCGGTCGCATTTTTACACTAGTTTCACACGCTGCTTTACCCAGGTTATTTTTTCTCTTCTTTACTTCACCATCGTGACAGTAGTTTTTTTTTTTATGAAAACATACTCCTGAGATAAAAATCTTTATCCTATTTCAGGATATTGTTTACCTATGTGCCAAATTTCTTTAAAATCAAGCCAGCCGTTTCACGCTCAAACGGCTGACTTGATTTTAAGAAAATTTGATTGATTATAAGGAGTAAAAGTTACACACACATAAAACTTTCGCTATTATAATATTAGTGTGATATTTAAACATTCAGACTTCCACATTTATAGTATTATAATACTGTACGATAATTTAAAGTACATACCTATCGTTTACCGAAAAGACTATTAACAAACCAATAATCGATTTAAAATACCATAAAAAAGACGTATCTCCATCGTCGCCCATCGTAAAAAGTTGTGTGACATAATGATCCAGATTGAAAGCGCCTACCTATATACGTATATACCACCTTTATACTCGTACCATATAAAATGAAATACGCACGAAGCAGAAGTTTCTCGTTCATAAAGACGGTGAGGCGCCAGTGGGCCATACAATATGTTAGGCACTGTCTGTTCTCACAAAATGATATCGTGTCCCTCAATCCAGTTCTCTCTGTAATGAAGCGTGGCTTGCGTGCTCATTATTATATTTTGTGAAGCGTTTTTGTGGGACAGTGTACTGCTGGTATGAAGTGAGAGCTTAAATACATACCTTTCTTATTTATGAGATTTTTTTTACATAAAATCGAGACTATTTTTATATTGCTATCTTGAGCCCCATAGCTGGAAAAAGCTCACTCTCATTATAAATCTCTCTGTCTGACCAAGTTTGATTGGTCATTTACAAAGCTTTTTCAGTACACTTACTCAAAGTTACATTAGACGTTAATTGATAAAATAGTACATTTTGATACGAGTGGAGAAAATTTGTCATAGTAACCGAGGGAGATCCGAGCCTTAACGAGGATGTTATGGAGCCGAGGACCGCAGTGACAAATTTCCACGTGTATCAAACGACGTTTTTCAATACATTTTTGAAGCAATAAATAAATAGGGGTTGACATGCGACTCTTAGGGGTCGACGCGCGCCCATCCTGATATGATAAATATAATTAAATAGTTGTGGTATTGAGTTCACGCACTTTTCCTCACTAGTGCGAAAAACAGTCAATTGTATGCCTAAAAGCGGTGGGGTAAGAGCGAGTTTTCGAGGAAGTGTATTGAAAATGAATTATTTACATTCTTTTTATTTTAGAGCTCCAGTTTCAATTTTTAGGTTTCCGTACCTCAAAAGAAAAAAACGGAACCCTTATAAGATCACTTTGTTGTCCGTCCGTCTGTCCGTCTGTCTGTCAAGACCCTTTATCTCGAGAACGCGTGGAGGTATCGAGTTGAAATTAAAACCATAATTATACTCAGGTCTGCAGCTTCAGGTTGAAGCTGTAAAAAATCAAACTTCTAAGTTAACGAATAAAAAAGATACAGATACCGGGACGGATCTTGAGCGCTGGCTTCAAGTTGCGCAGAAGTCAAATATTCGGTCTCTTTAGTGGTACGAAGTGAGACGCGGGGGCGGGGAGTGTCAGTGATTGGCTCGCCGAGTGGTCATGATTCGTGCCGGTACCTGTACGGACGTTTATGTCGCATAAAAACGTATATTTTGATACTCTCAAAGATCGAAATTCATAGGGTACTTCCCGTTGATCCAGAATCCTGAAATTTAGCACAAATCATGGTCATATAGCACAGGTATAGGAATAAATCTGAAAACAGTAAACGTCACAAAAAAAAATGTTTTTGCAATTCGGAAAAATCTTCGAGACTCCATTCGGGAATTGTAGTTTGCACGGAACCCTCAGTGCAAGAGTCCGACTCGCACTTGCCCAGTTTTTTTTTAGAGAAATATTGTCACTTTTGTCCAACACCATACCATTTTTTTTTTTTATTTTTTTTATTTTGATAAACTAGTGCTTGACTGCGATCCCACCTGATGGTAAGTAGCGATGCAATCTTTGATGGTGAGGAGCCTATTCACTCTAGCCTTGAAGACACCCAAATTATAATCGGAAGGAAAGACCGTTAAACAAGGAATCACTTGTGTGCGACAGCGTACGAGCAAGTCCTTTATGACTGAATTAGAAATAAATTACGAAATTCCTTACCCATAAAGTTAACGCTCTATAAATTCATAAGGGCATTATTTTCTTCTTCATTCTGTCGGCGCGTTATTCATAGTTCAGTGACTTATAACGTACTGAATTTGTTTTATTTTCTAGGGACTTTTTAGTGTAGAAAGCTGAAAATATTTAAATGCTTAGTTTTTACAGAAATTGGCACTCGCCAGTTGCAAGCATGCAAGTAGCATACATCCTATAGTGAAGGCTCACCAATCAGAACTCGATATGGCTCACTGGCATGCAAGTTACTTGCATACTATTGTGCCAGCTACATGTGCATTTCAGTCTTAATGGGCAGTAGAGGCACCTTGCATTAGAGAATCTTGCCTCTATGTCGTGGACCGCATGATTGTTTGAAGAGTTTCCGTGGCACTGGAACGCAAATGGAAAGTGAAGGAACACCGTTGAGTTTTAGTCGTGGTTTAGAAACGCAAGGGCAACTGAAAGAACATAGGTGTGGTTTTAGTCACTAAATGACTGAAACGACTTGATGAATGACTTTCCACTTTACAAAAAGGGGTGGGTTTTAAGTCAGTATAAGTCTAACGCGTCATTTCGCTCCACCCAGAGCGGGATAAGTTATATGATGAATTCCCAAACTGCTCTCAATTTCTCGTATGAAAATTGGTGACACTACAGCGCCAGAGGTAAAAAATAACACCACAACAAAAGCGAAATTTACTCTCCAACATAAGCACCTACTTAAAATTCCTGTCTCTAACCAAACACAGGCATAAACAACCCTATCACCACATTAACTTCCATAAAAAGGCTAAAATAAAAAAAAAACCGACCACCAGTACCAGAGAATCATAAAAATTAAGTTTACGATATACCCGCATCGTCAATATAACGGGCCATAAAGACGGTCGAACGCCCGACCAGCGTTTAATTACTGCTCCGAATGATGTGGCTGACAAATTACTGACAAGCCTGAGAGCACCATATTGTTGTTATGTGGTCCGCTGCTTCCTCCCTTTCTATTAACTGCTGGATCGATTTATGTTGTGTTGTGTCGTGCCTACATGGTTATTGAGGGTCATTGTTCATGCTGTTAAAAATAGGGTAATTTTTACTGGATGCTGTAAAAGATAGGGTAATTTTTACTGGATGCTGTAAAAGACAGAGTAACTTTAACTGGCTGGCTGAGAGTAGTGGCCTCAACTTATGAATAGCGAGTTTAAGTTTTTCCTTGCATGCTGTTAAAGATAGGGTAACTTGAACTGGCCGGTTGAGAGTACTGCTCTCAATCGGACTGTTAAAGTTACCCTGCCTCAACTTATGAATTGCGAGTTTAAACCCAGCCAAGTGCTTTATGAGCAGCGTTTAATTACTGCTCCAAATTATGTGGCTGATAAATTACTGACAAGCACCATATTGTTGCTATGTGGTCCGCTGCTTCCTCCCTTTCTATTAAGTGCTGGATCGATTTATGTTGTGTCGTGTCGTGCCTACATGGTTTTTGAGGGTCATTGTTCTTGCTGTTAAAAATAGGGTAACTTTAACTGGACGGCTGAGAGCAGTAGCCTCAACTTATGAATTGCGAGTTTAAACTCAGGTTCATTATTACGTGCAGCGTTTAATTACTGCTCCGAATGATGTGGCTGACAAATTACTGACATGCCTGAGAACACCAGTTATGCGGTCCGCTGCTTCCTCCCTTTCTATTTTAACTGCTGGATCGATTTATGTTGTGTGTCGTGCCTACATGGTTATTGATTTATCATTGTTCGTGCTGTTAAAGATAGGGTAACTTTAACAGGCTAGTTAAGAACTTACAGTGGCCTCAACTTACGAATCGTCAGGTTTAAGCCCTGCCAGGCGCATTACTTTGTGTAATTTATTTCACCACCACTGCTCTCAAAACGGTGAAGGGAAACATCATGAGGAAACCGGCATGTCATAGAAACAAAAATTTTAAGGACCTCAGTAAATCTTTCGAAGAACCCCGATTTCCTAGTTTTAGACTCATCCTATGGCTTGATTTAAACGTCATTGAACCTTTCATAACATCTGTACCAAATATAATTTATGCGTATATGCTTAGTAGATAATTGCTGGTTTAGCCAATCGCCCATGAACCTCATAATTATGCCGGTCATACACATTAGTGGTGAACCACCCACATTTTGATCGTCAATTACTCGGTTTTGTTTGCCCTGCAATTTCAGATAACTTATATTATAAACACCCAAACTGATAACAATAATAATTATTCCGGTTTTTTTGTTATGATTTAGATTTTTCCCTTATTAAGAGCGCTATTACAAAATGTTTTAACACTAGCTTTTCCCCGTGGCTTCACCCGCTTGCACTCAGGAATAAAACAGTTTTCTAGTGGTGAAAAAAATTTAGCAATCGGACCAGTATTTTCAGAGATTACCTTCTACAAACAAATAAACAATCTTTACCTCTTTATAATGCTAGTGTAGATATCCAAAAAAAGAAACACATTCAACACCATATAACTAATAAACTCAAAATGAATCAGAATTAACTGTAAATTTATCATCATCATCATCATCAGCCTTTTTAATATTCCCACGGCTGGGACTCGGGCCTCCTCTCTAGGAGAGGGAATTATTAATATTAATACGTAAAATAACAGAACTTTTCACTGATAGAAGTCTATAGGTATGTCACTCACGAATCATACAGTAGCAGCAGCAGTTCTATCAGTCTCACTCAAGAATAAAACAGCATTCTATCAGTATTTTATGAACGAGGGCGAAGCCGCTTGTAAAAGGAACTACATATAGAGGAAAGATTTGTACTTAAGTTTGTAATGAATAAACTCTTTCTACTAGATCATTTTTTTTAAATTCTTTCTTCAGTAAAAATGACATAAGCTACATATTTTCTACTTTTACGCGGAACAAGCCAAGGGTAGAAGCTAGTTTACAAATAAAAACACTTTAAAACTCTTGATTCAATGAAATAGAGATAAAACTACTAAAGCTTACGTTACTTCCTGCCACTAGCGCTTCTCAAAGTCTGCTCAGTTGGGAAACTGACGGAGGGGTCGAATGGTCATGCTGAGTACTGACGTGTCGAGTGCAATCGATTCTGCGAACACATGGGCTCTCACTGACGCACGAGAGTTCACAATTCAACTCAGATGTCTTGTTGATCTGACTCGACTTTCAGAGCGTTTAAAGCTACTCATTTTGTAAATGATATTTATTTTGCAAATATGTTTAAAAAAAACACTTTTACTCGTCAATTCTTTTGTCAGTATAAACTAGATGAGACCGTAGAAACACCGAAACTAACTCAAAGACAAAGAAGAAAGAAAGAATAATAGTTTTATCTGATGGAAAAAAGCGCAAAAGGACTAACAAATTATAAGTATACTTTGTGAAAAATATGCGCTTCATTCGTGCAAAACTTTCTTACGCACTGCATAATGCCGTGGCTACACGCAAAATGCGACGAGTCTACGGCGCTGGCTTTCAAAGTCACTTTTAAAGTCCATGTAGCAGACATGTAATGGTCGAATCATATAAAAACCATGCAGATTAGTGTCTGAGATGGTTTTTTGGAAAAAGAACCACACAGGTTTGGCTGGATCTGTCCAATCAGAGAAAGCATTTTTCAGTCGTATAGCTCAACTCAGGACTACTAAGGAGCTCAAATGAATATGAAGAATGTTATTGTAAAGTAATATGTGAAAGTAACAATTCAGGTCAGATCAGAGTTTGAATTCGTGAAAGTAAAAACTCAGGTCGGATCAGACCGGGTGTCGCCACTGTGCGGAACGCCCGGAGGACACGGTGGAGCACACAGTCGAGGTGTGCCCTGCTTGGGCGGAGCATCGCCGTGCCCTCGTGGGGGCGATCGGCGGCGGAGACCTCTCGCGCCGGGCCTTGGTTGAGGCCATGGTCCGGAGCGAGGAGGAGTGGCAGGCGGTCGCCGACTTCTGCGAAGCAGTAATGCTCGCAAAGGAGGAGGCCGAACGCATCAGGCAACGGCGTTATCGCCGCCGCCGTCGCCGGGATTCTGATCCCGATTTCCGGCCAACGTAGACGCGGGCTTGCGGACAGTGAGCAATGGGTAGCTCACTGTCCGGCCGTCCGGTAACTGCCCGGACCAAGCCCAAGTCGTCGACGGCGCGCACTGTTCCCGCGCGCCTCAAGGAGTTGTCAGCAACAGCAGGGACCCAGCCGGGTCGAAGCCTACTGGGGCCAGGGTTATCCGAAAGGGCGCTCGAGCCCCGGTATGAAGGCTAGAAGGAACGGGGTGGGTCTTTTAGTCAGTAAGAGTCTGACACTATCTCCCGCTCCGCCCAAGGGCGGGGGATGTCAATGCATGATTTTTTCCCACCATAAAAAAAAAAAAAAAAAAAAAAAAAGGTCGGATCAGACTAGAGTTTTCTATTGACGGGAGGGTTACGCTTACGCTTCAGCTTTGTGTCTTTATAGGTACTATAAATAGACTAAATGTTTTTAATTTTAGAATCCTGGGTAGATACAAGAGTTACCAAGACAAAGCTTTATTTATAAAAAGTAGAACATTAATCCAAGGGAACATATTCTCGAGATACTAGTGCTATTTTAAGACATGGTCTACTCATGTAGGTACCAAGTTTTGTCGAAATCTGTTTAGCCGTTAGAGAGTGAAGAAGTAACAAACATACACATACATTCATAAACTTTCTTCGAATTTCTGGTTATTTTATAACAATTTGGAGCTAGCATAAATATTTAGGCATGGAAATCGTCTCAAGAGAAAAAACCGGCGATAAAAAGTATTATTTATTTATACTAATCCAGGACATTATCTACCCGTGTGCCAATCTCACCCAAATCCGGTCAGCCGTTCGAGCGTAAAGAACTAGCAAAAATAAACACAAATTGTCACCTTAATAATATTAGTGTCAAGTGTGAATATGTATGTCTGTAACACAATTATTTCACTTGGTTAAAGTGCTAATGTAATAAAGCGATCCCGGTTGATCCAGCCTTTTGTAAAATCTGTTAGACAATGGTTGTATGACAAGCGGCCACAGTTGTTCTACGAACAATGTGAACACTTTACAATGAATGGAGGTGCTCTGGGTGTCTCACTTGATGAGATTAGCGTTGTTTGTTGCTGCACTAGCAATAAAACAAATGACTGATGAATAATTTTACGCTGAATTGTTTTTGAGCAAGCACTTACACATAATTATCTTTCTCTACATAATTTGTATGAAGTAATAATCACTCTGTGCTGCTCAGGCGTACATTTATTTATTTATTTACAAGCACATGTAGAACGTTACAGAGGATGGCAAAGGTTTTGTACAATGGAAATTTACAAACTAAAAAGTTTGACATTTTGCTCTACTTTAAAGCTGGATAAGTCATTTCATGACCCCCACCTCAAAATAAAAATTGTGGATAATCTTATCGGGTATAGGGTTTATGAAAAGAATAATGCAAGTCAAGACCCTGGAGTCCTGGGACACAAGGCAAAGAAGGAACATAAGAGTGGTGTTTAGTCAGTAAAAGTCTGACATGCCTTTCTTACCAGCGCTGTGAGCTCATCGCATTATGCGTGAGGCCGCAGCTTTATACTGAGCGTTCGGCCGTTTTGCGTGGGTGTGACGCATATCTTTTGTATCTATTGATGTTATGTTTGTTAGCTGTCTTTTTTCGCGGAATTAAACTGTTTTTCTTTCTTTTCTTTCTGCTACGCGCTAGCGCATGAAATGTCATTGGTTGATTTCCCACGTTTAAAAAGTCAACATTAATCTTGTATACTTTGCCTGTTAGCGAAATAATAATATGTAGAATTTACCTCACCAGAAAGCATCTTAAACTTAGCAATATTACCTCATATTTTCACTCAAATCCCAGATCAGGGATGCAGTATTATACTCGTAAAGTCTAAATTCTAACGCAACTAGCTTTCGAAACACAACTGCAATAAATTGCAATTTGCAAATAATGTTTTGAAATTCATGGAATTGGTGAATAAGCTTAGCAGTGTGGTCGTACGGACAAAATAGAGATAGAGAATATACGGAGTTTATGGTAATTTGCGGCGGTATGTACCTACGTATGTTTGTTTTTGGTTTAGCTAACACACAAAAGATACTATAAACATTTTCTAATAGCTTCTCTATTCAAATGGTGCCTTTTTTGAGATAGAAAGTAATATTTTACATTGTTACTTTTTATTAGTAAAAGAATTATCTTACCTGATTAGTTTAGTAGAACTACTAAAAGCAACTTTGCTTCTAGAGATTAAATACTTATTACGAATATTATAAAAAATACCTTCTTTTTATTGACGGATAAAAATGAAGAGGTTGTCTAATCGACGTGTCAACCATGTAGCACCCACTCCTATCAAGATCGGAGACCTTACACTCGAAGTCGTGGACGACTACGTTTACCTGAGACAGACGATCCTGTAAGGCAGGTTAGGTTTATTTAACTTCGAGAAAGAGGTCAATTGTCGAATTCGACAACATTTTATAAATACTAATCCTGTTAGTTAATAATCCTGTTCAGCAATATTAATAAAATCACAAAAAGCTAAATGTAAAAAAAATACCAAAAATAAGCACACGATACATAATAATCAGAGCACATTTTAATAAAATCAGCTAAATTGAGTTACGAGGTGGGAGGATCCTCGCGAATGAATGGTATGAATGGAATGATTGATTGAATGAACGAGTGGACTTTGGGGAGCTCGGTCATTTCCACAGTGTTATATTACCCGTGCATAATCGTGAGGAAAATTAACGATGAATTTTATGAACACTGTCAAATATATTATAACTTGTATTTTGTGTAACGATGCTTCATATTTCAAACGCGTGATCTTCAATTGGGCTTATTCTTATGGAAAATTTTATACTGGTTTTATAAGGGGGAATGTGAAACAGCTATTGGGTGTTTCGACATTTTGTTTTTATATTTCTATTAAGGGGCCGGCGGAGGATGAATTTCCATACAAACGTAATACCACGCTCATTTGCAGTTGGAGCATATTTCCAACATATTATGATGATATTTGGTTATAGACAATATTTATCTAGGTTCCTACGTCTTTCTTTTTAAAAAAAAACAAAAAGAAATTTAAGCAAATTGTATTTCGCACTTTTTTATAGCGTAAATGGCAAAACATGCCATTTGGCTTTTCTTGTATTAAAAATAACAATATTTCTAATATTCTCGACGTAGGAACCTAGATAAATATTGTCTTTAACCGAATATCATCATAATATGTTGGATATATGCTCCAACTGCAAATGAGCGTGGTATTACGTTTGTATGGAAATTCATGCTCCGCCGGCCCCTTAAGCAAAATCTTTATGTTTTCACGTACGCAAATCCGTAAAGTATTCATAAAAAAAAAAATTACACTTGTTTCTAGTACATATTCAATAAATTCGTTTTACAATGTGTAACTGGAATAATGGATATCCTTATGGGGTGTGAATTAAAAATTAATAATTTTAAAACAAGCGGAAATTAAATACTGAAACTTTACTTTACCCTTTGGAATACCGTAATTAGAGACACAAGAGTAAAATAATTAGAGAGCGAACGCCGACGTTCGCATGGGGTTTAATGAGTTAATGCACTTAGGTAGTTTTTTTTTTTAAGAAATTAATTATCCTAATTAATTATAAAATAAAATGAGCATCGACGCATTACACTGGTAGCGTATTGATATTAGCATAAGTGGATCAGCAATGTTCGTGAGTATGAATGTTGTCAAATCTTAGTTTGTGTCAGTATGTGAACAAAAACCAATATTTGTCAAGAATCTATAAAAAAAAATGTCGATATTTTTTTTTAAATCTGAATAGGTAGGTACTCGGTTATTTTTGTGAAAAAAAAAATACCTATTATAAAAACAGCTGAACACGATTCAGTACCGATTTCGAACACACTACTTTCAGATTGTGCGTCAATTATATAATCCATGTCGTATAATCTCAAAAAGGTGATGTACCTATAATAGCCCACCTACCCACCATAAAAAACCACTTTTAAAACCGCATCGTTTAACCGGTGCAAAATCCAATTGATAGTCCAAACAACTCTATTACACTCTATCCAAAAAATAAACAATCACGGTTGCTCTCAAACAAATCTAGCAGGCAAACGGTTTACAAAAACAAAAACGCATCAAGTGTGCCAACACGGACCGCGGCCGTTTTAAACTACAGCTGGGCTATCCATCATTTTTCCCCTCTTTGACAACGATGTCAAAATAAAACTCGACAACACCGGTATGTTCTCGTTCGTATTTTCATAGTAACTTTCCTGGCTGTACGAAAATCATTTCTATTTTCTATTAATTTTAATTGTTCTCAATTTCATATTTTTCTAAGATGTATTCGACCTGTCATACTGTATGGATCAGAATGTTGGGCTGTGAAAAATATGGATAAAAAACACTAAAACCATCAAAATAACTTTAATTTCGGAAGTCGGTGTTTCTATAATAGTTTTGCCTCTTCGTTATTTAACACCGACTTCCGAAATTAAAGTTATTTTGATGGTTTTAGTGTTTTTTTTAGTAAGTCGGTTATTTTTTTTGTAAAAAGTTTTTTATTTCACTTTTTAGTTGCAACACACTTACAGCCAGAGTACCTTTTTCTCATGACAATTCCAATTAACTCAAACCTTGCTAGGATACATTGTTTTATTATGAAGTTCCCGTGTCTACCTTCCTGCTCCATTATCATCATCAGATCAGTTCGATAGTACCTGATAGCCAAAGTGCATCTCATGACAATTCTAATAAACCCAAACACGGCTAGGATACATTGATTAATTACGGAGTTCCGGTGCCTATCTTCCGGCTCCATCATCATCATCAGGTCACATCGATGATACCATTTTCAACGTACCTATTCAGAACTATTCATTTATTTGTAACTATGTTCATTGAGAGATCTGTGTGAGTATGAACTTCCGTTGGCCATTTCTGGTCTTCTTCACCAGTTCCACTTCATCAAATGTCATGTTTTGACTCGAAACTACAAAAATCTTCAGTCTTTGATGAAAATATCAAAAGAACTATATGGTTGCCTATAATATTTGAGGATTTCCCTCGATTTCGCCAAGATTCCATCATCAGATCCCGACTTAGTGACTATGGGACCATTTGGAAAGTATACCCTGTCCAACAAAAAAAAGAATTTTTCAAATCAGTTGGCAAGTGACGAAGTTATGCGCGAACATACATAAAAAAAAATACAAACATCCGAATTGAGAACCTCCTCCTTTTTTAGAAGTCGGTTAAAAAAGATTGCATATAGCGGAGATAAGAATGTTGAGATGGATGTGTGGTGTGACGAGAAAGGATAAAGTGAGAAATGAGTATATTAGAGGAAGTATGAAAGTGCGCCAATGACTGAAAAGTTGAAAGGAAATCGTTTGTCTTGGTATGGTCATGTGAAGAGGAGGGATGAAACGCATGATACTAAGAGTTCTGAGTATACATGTAGATGGATGGAGAGGGAGAAAGAGGCCAAAGAAATAAAGAATGGATTGTGTGAGGAGTGATATGAAAGAAAAGGAAGTTAATGATACTGTGACGGGTGACAGGACAGAATGGAAGAAAAAAACGTGTTGCGTCGACCCCAAGTAATATGGGATAAGGGTAGGAAGGAGATATACTCATTAGGTGACTGGTGCTGGTACTATTAAAAAATAAGTACCAACTACATTGTACCAACACGACAGTGGACGGCTGTTTTACAGTGGATTTACATCTATTTTATAGTATAGTCACTATAATCAGCCTTCTAATCTTCCTACTGTTGGAACACAGGCTTCCTCTCAAGAAGAGGAATTGGACGATAACCCACTACGCGATCCCAGAGTGGTCATGCCTTTGAATTTTTGGTTTTAGGACATGCCTGTTACCTCACGATGTTTTTTGATTCTCTTCCCGCATAGTACGGTACGGAGACTAACCGTACAAATCTAACATGTTCGTGAGTAACAAGTAGGTGCGGGCTTTCGGACGGTGAGCAAAAGCTGCCATCGAAGTGGTCTAACAGACGTTGCCCTGCGTGAAAGCTAGCTTTTCGTCAGAAAAAAATGAGAACCCTATTGCGGCACCACCTGGGTTCAAATTATATTTTCAAACCATGCAGGGTAAATTGATTTTGACGGCAGATTCCGGCCATGACTTTTCTTCCATAAAGGTCAAGCCGTTTACGAGAAGTTAGGTGACAAACACACTTACAGAAGCTGTTGCCTCTAGTAATTTTTCCACTGTTTGACAGCGGCGTGAAACTAAAACACGGCCACATCGGTATGTTTGCGGCCGTATTTGAGTATTTTCCCAGCGGCTCTCCTGTTTACGAAAGCCGCAAACATTTGACGAACTACCGTCCAAAATGTTCTACCCTCATAATTACGAAATTAGTTGTTGTGTCCGTACTCCATTGGCTATTTAATTTTGAGAGCCAATGAGTTGTTTCCAGGCTATTTTTAGGTTGTTAGTGAAATAAACATGAACGTTGTTTTGTATACACACTTTAGAATGGATATGAAGACCGCTTCCTCTTATCATTTGAATTTTGCTCAGTGATGTTGAATTTTATCAGATTCCGGGCTACAGTTGTACGCTTACCAATTTAAGATCTACCACGTACATCGAAGGATTGGAACAATATGCTTGCAGCGATCTTCCCGTCTGATTATAATTTAGGTGTCTTCAAAGCTAGAATGAATAAGCTTTTAATAAACTAGTGCACCTCACCATCAACGATTGGAAGAAAGAAAGAAAGAAAAAACTTTTATTCGTACCTCACACATACAGCAGAATTCGATAATAAATAAAAAAATTAAAAAACTTTAAAATCTGTGCAAGGCCAAAAGGGCGCCTAACTCAGCGTATGCTGCGATATTTAAAAAGATAAATAACGCAGCGCTGGTATTCTGTTAGGGCCCGCGGTGATGCCACGGTCACATTCACGGAGGCTCAATATATTAATTGGTATCGAAACATTAAAATAATAAATAATTAAATACGAACATTGATAAGACAACCACTGGAAAAATAATAAATACAATACGTGTTATGTGTTATATATAAGAAAATATAAGAAAAAATGCAATAAATAATGAACTAGAGACAGACGCCCGACGACTTGCGCTCCAAAATCATTTGTCAAAATCATAGACAAACGGAGGAACGCGAGCGCACGGGCGCACTGCAGGGCGCCGCAGCCGGCGCAGCGGCGGTTCGCGAATATTAGAGTATACTCTTACTAAACTGTGGAGTCTAAAGCTAATCTGTGGAAACTAGTAGTCTATGGCAAGTACCATCGACTGTCAAAAGAAAAAGTAGGTGGATCTTCAAACAAAACAAATAAACAAAAGTTGAGTAAATATTGATACATAAATACGTTTAGAACAAAAGTGATTCGGGTGCATCTGAAATGTTATTGTGTATGTCTGTGAAGTATAATTGTAGTGTTGTGTTGGACGCAAGAAAAAGATGCCAAACTAGCCGAGCGACGAGTGACATTAAGTCACTAATGCAAAATCGTGCAGAACTCTGGTTAAATTATTAATAATTGCATCACTGCTTGCCATCATATGGGATCGTAGTCAAGAAATACTTTACATTATTTTAAAAAATATATTTAAATAATATAATATCTGTTTGTAATCAAACCCTAAAATATTTAAACAACAACTGAAAACTGAAATAGCAAAGCCTAAATACAGCAGAAAATTGAGATAGCGAAGCCTAAAGACAACAAACAAATGAGCTAAATATGTCATATAAAAATATGAACAGCACAAAATGCCTGGTAGGTAAATTTGCCACAACTACTACGGGCTTATTTATATTTATCTTTCCCACGGCAGACTTCTAGTAACATATACAGACAGAAACATCTCTATCTAATCTCGGTGACTCGAAGCCTGAGCCTCAATTTGCAAAAAGGTAGAAGTTTCCTCTCCATTTCGTCGCTTCATAAGATCGTGGGGGAACTCGGCTTATTTGTTCCGCGAAATATGTATGAAGAATAAAGGGTTGCCTACACCAAGGAACACTGTGTTCATAAATTTTTTAAGTTGCTACAAAAATATAACAAACTAAAAAAAAAAACTTTTAACAGAAAAAAAATACAGTCGTCAGCCAAATAAACAAAGTGCAAAATAACTTTAATTTCTGAAAAAATAATTTTTATTTCGAACCTTGAAACATCGAAACTTCGACTTTCGAAATTTAAATTATTCAAACACAAGTAATGAAGTAAAATAAATAACAAAGCCTTTTATTATATTTCTTGCATTATTTTTTTTTTTATTAGTAGTCCTTCTCAGGTGAAGGTCCTCCTCTAAAGAATTTCATTTATCTCTGTCCTGGGCTATTAGCGTCCAGCAGGGCCCAGCTATTTTTATTTTTTCGTCTGCTCATCTCGAATATGGTCTACCTTTGAGACGTTTGCCGTATGGACCCTTTCACTTTGTTACCCTGCTAGTCCACCTGTCATCCTCTAGCCTCGCTTTATGACCTCATCATTATCATTTCAGCCGAAAGACGTCCACTGTTGGACATAACCTTCCCCAAGTGTCGCCACAATGAACGGTCCGTCTCGCATCCTTCGGATTCCCGCAACTCTTACCAGGTCATCGGTCCACCTTGTAGGAGGCCATCCAACGTTACATCTTCCGGTGTGTGGTCGCCATTCCAGAACCTTTCGGCCCCAACGTTCATCTGTTCTGCGAGCAATGCGCCCTGGCCATTGCCACTTAAGTTTGGCGATTCTTCGTGCTATGTCGGTAACCTTGGTTCCTCTGCGGATATCCTTATGACCTGCCCACTTCTAATAACACAAGTTAAAATAGTTCAATAGTACCATTTCTTCGTCACAATAATTTAAATATTTCAGTTGAGATCTTATCACCCCCCTTAAAATACTTATTGAGTTCTGATAACCATGTGTGGTGTACTTCATAAGTTCCACTTCACCAAATAATACTTTCTGAACGCAATTACTTGACTTGTTGATGAAAATACTAAAATAGCTACATGTGTACCTACTTATAATAGGAGCCCAGCAGGGTCGAATCCTGCTGTGACCATGGGTGAGTAAAAGTGAACCCCGGGGTCCTGGATCGAATGCAAAGAAGGAAAAGTAGTGGGTTTTAGTCAGTAACCACGCGAGAAGACACGCCCCGGGAGCTCGGAGGGCTTCGCCTAAAAGCGAGGGAGGTCATTGGATGATTTCCCACCACAAAAAATGTTTACTTTTATTTTTAAAGAATTCCTTCTTCATAGGCCCCGTAATTAGAACTGGGTTTGTTAAAAGTAGGACTAACCTGAGAGTATATCATTTGATTTTTTTCCCAAATCGTTTTATAAATAACGGAGTTCTGAAAATCATAAAAATACAACCGAAATTAGAACCTCTTCCTTTTTTGAGGTCGGTTAAGAATAAATAATTCTGTACCATTTATTAGAGAAGTATTGGCTACTCGGACATCGTGAAACAGGCCCATAAAGCTTACTTATTTTGAATTCGTTCTTCAATACATAATACTCGTAAATTGAGGTTTTATACTATTTGAATAGTATAAAACCTCAATTTACGAGTATAATATACATGACATTTACTTTTTTGATATGACATTTATTTAAGATATTTTTCTTTTTTAAATAAAAATGACAGAATATGTTAAAAATAAAAGCTGACCTTTAACAATGAAAAAAAAAATAGGCAAAGCCATTTTATTTAAAAACAAAATACAAAAATACTAAATTTTAGTGGCGTTTCCCTATTACATTGATACAAATAGCCCAAGCATTTGAAATTAGAACAGATAAAAAGGTCTCATACCGAAAAAAATAAAGCCGTCAAGAAAAATCCACGTAAGATCGGAACCATATAAGTGAGCCTTTACGAACAGACATATAAAAAGATAAATGTGAATGAAGATGCAGTGAAATGAAGAAAAATAACGTTCCGTTGGTTTCGGATGTGGGGGAGGGAACAAAATTGTTTTCTCGTTAATACACGAGGATGACAACATCGCTTTTGTATAATATTTTATCTGTTATAAATTGAAGTACAGAAAACATTTTCATAATGACTGTAATCTCTCTTCGCTGATTGAAATTTCGTGTGAAATTATTTAAAAATTGTTTCTTTGTTTCTTTTGTTCTTTATTTCAAAACAAATTAAAAGTTTGCGCTCATCAGGTTACATTTCATCTGACTGGCCTGTTGGTCTAGTGATTAGTAGCCCTGACTGCTATGCCGGAGGTCGTGGGTTCGATTCCCACCCAGGACAAATGTTTGTATGATGAGCACGATCATTTGTTCTGTGTCTGGGTGTAATTTATCTATACGAGTAATATGTATGTATTTAGAAATATATAAGCAAGTTTATCTGTTGTCTAGTACTCATAACACAAGCTCTGCTTAGCTTGGGACTAGACGGCGTTGTGTGATAATTGTGGAATATTATTATTATTTTCTTTAATATATACATATACTAGCGGTACCGGCGGAAGTTATCCTGCCCGAAAGCTGAGTTTGCATCAGAAAAATAAATTGAGAACCCGACTGCAGCGCCAGCTACTGTATTTTGAAACCCTCCAAGAACACACTCAAATATACACACAACATTTCATCTAAATCCGTCAAGCTGTTTAGGAGAACTTAGGTAACAAACACACGTACTGAAGAATTATATGTAATAAAGATGTGTGTGGTATTCAGAGAGATGCAGTTAATAAGTTGAAAAATAGTACTATATCGCCAAGTCAGTTACAAAAATAAAATACAAATCAATAATACGCAGCATTGGAAAACTTTCAAGAAAATAGATCTGAAATGGACTGCGGGAATCCGCTGGTTGCGAGGATAGGTTGATGTGGCGAAACAAAACTCCTACTACTTCTGCTCGCCCTAAGGACTATAACAAGCTCAAAATTCAACACTAACCTGCCCTACAAATGAACAGTCCTAAACCTTCATCAAACTAATTTGCCGCAAACTATCCAGCAAATGTATCCCGTGAGGCTTGAAGCTATTCTTCTAAACGGGCACATAACGTTTTAGAATGTTATATACCGGCCAGCCATCAGTCAATGTCGGCGTGCTCTGCATAGTTGATACTGGCCATATCGCCCACCTGCAAATAGGGATGGGCAAAAAGTATCGATAAATTAATATCGAATTGATATTTATGGACAGTTCTGATGTTTATCGGCTTAATATCACTTTTGTAACAAGGAAATGCTTGCGTGTTAATTATTTATAGAATGTTATTTTTAAGGGTTTAATATTTGTACACCTCTAAAGGTCCTAAACCTCATGATCGACTCATATCTATTGTCTGACTTAGAATAATTCACAAAGTGTATTACAAAAAAAATAAATTACAATAATTGAGGTATGTTTGTATAAAGATATCGAATTTGCTTTATTTGTTAGATACTGGGCAAATTATGTCGTATTTTGTTGTACTAGAATTAAAAATATTGGCGACTAGCTTTAGCCCGCGGCTTCACCAGCGTACATAAAATATAGCCTATGCCACTCAGCAATAAGGCAGTTTTCTATTAGCGAAATCATTTCAGCAATCGGACCAGTACTTTCAGAGGTCATCTCCTGCAAACAAAAAAAAAAAAAACTATATTATTGGTGTAGATAAATATTGGTTAACTTATGAAAAAAAAAAAGAACTATCGATATATTCTGACCAAGCGTAGCTGCAAACCTTATGGTTACGTGCCTTGAGAGGAGCTGGATGGTCTGAGATAGTTATAAAAATGAGGACTTATGAGAGACGATATTTTTGAAAAGGTTTATGCAACGTTGATTTTTGAAAAAGGAATTTGGTTGGTTTTCTTTTGCCTTCAGTTTATATACAATACTAGCTGTGCCCGCGACTTCGTTCGCGTGGACTACAGGATTTTGAATTTATTTTTTATAAAATAAAAGTAGCCTAAGTTACTCCTTATTACATCAGCTACCTGCCAATAAAAGTCCCGTTAAAATCGGTCCAGCCATTTTAGAGATTAGCCGGAACAAACAGACAGACAGACAGAAAAAAAATTAAAAAAGATGTTATTTTGGTGTATATACCGCATGTGGTAAAAAGCGGTTATTTCAATATTACAAACAGACACTCCAATTTTATTTATATGTATAGATGTATAGATTAGTTTTAGTATGTGCGAAACCCGAAACACGTGACCATTTTTATGTAAAGAATCTATGTGCAAAATTTCATAACTGTATCATAGAACACACAAAGTTATGAGCCTATTATAATACTCGGTTGTTAGCTGAAATACATGGTGACCGGGCCATTCGGGCGACTGAGGGGTTGTTTTGCTCCCGCATCCGGCTGTGTACTGGCTCCTAATGCCCACTATGAACTGCCGTGACCTGTGACTTAGTGTCGATGGTGTGGATGATGAATTAATTTGATTGACATCTAATATTCTTTGACATTTAAATTATTTGGACATAAACACTTAGATTTTTTGACATTTTAATTATTTGGACTTATGCACTTAGATTTTTGACATTTATAACTAACAATTTAAATTTATAATTATGCATGGTTCTCAAATATTTTTTAACTTTAATTTGTAATCATGAGCTAGATGCACATATATTTGTACGCCTCCTGGCATAACATGGCGCACTGTTAATAAAATTTAAGATCTGTATATATCTACACCTGTGTTAACAAATAAAAGTGATTTGATTTGATTTGTTTGATTTGTGTCCAACTTGTGATCTTTTTTAAATATTTTTGGGACAAAATATAACATGGTGTAAAAATTATTGGAATCGATTCAGTTATTGATTCTGAACAAATTATACTCAGTTTTCGCATATACTTACTAAAAGTAATGTTGTATATACGTGGTTCCGTTTCTCGTTATTTGTTTAGAATTTTTCTAGTTTTAATCTTGTGAGAGTCAGTCCTGATGCATGGTTCCTATAGGAATTTGTAGTCATTATTGTAATAAATGTTATTATTTATTATATTTTGTTTCCTTTCTTGTAGTCTATACGTGATTATGATCAGGCTGTTTATGATGATGAACACAAACACAACATGTTTTATCTCTAAGCAAGGCAAATAGAAATAAAAACGCCGACTGCGGCATACTCATAAATTACAACTGGTTGTAACTGGTTATAACTAGAACATTAAATTCATCTAACTGTCATATTAGGCAGTTCGCCAAACAGTTATCGCGACTTTTGCATTACACTTTATTAGATGGTAAACGGTTATCATCTCAACACTATATTTTGTGAATATATGCTGTTGTAAATCAACGCCAGCTTTATAAATGTTTATTAATTTATGATAGAAATAGACGACCATAAAATTTTATGTGACAATTTTCCAAAAGGTGCGAGATGCACAGGATCAGTCGTTTTGGCGACACTTGGGGGGGGGGGGGCTATGTCCAACAGTGTTTGTCTTTTGGCTGAAATTATGATGATGATGATGAGATTTTATGATAGAAATTCTGTCAGTGGCTTCGACCGCGTAAATTTTAAGTGGTCTAATATCCCAAGGGTTCATAAAAGGATAAATAGCTAGTATAAAACCGAATAAATCCTATGTTATTTCAGGACTTAGTCTACCCATTTTCCAAACATCCAAAGTCGTTCAGCCGTTTAAGCGTGAAGAAGCAACAAATACACACACACCCTTCTATACTGGTATACACCAACTTTCGCCTCTAAATGTTATTGTGATATATCATCCGTTTGGCATTTTCATTCAATCTAAAAATCTGTAATTTAAATGAATAATTTTAAAGCAAATACAAACATGACCTACCAACACTTAGGTATTTTTGAATTAAAATAGTTTAATAAATCTTAATTTGACTATAGAAATATCTTAGATCTCTCTTTTGTTTCCTTTTAGTGGCAATAGACCATTCGATATTTGAAATTCTTGAATTAGACTTTCAAAATAAAACACGATTTCTATTCCACCACTCTACAGGTACTACGAGTAGTAAGTACGAGTACTTACTAACCAGTTCAAAAAGTTTTTGCAGGGATTTCTTCAAGTGAAGTTCAGTGGCTGTTTTAATTATTCACAAATTGGTTCCTAGTAGATATTATGATGTAAAGTTGGTGTAGTTTTGTTTCTCACGTGTCTGCACAACTGGACAATATCTATATAGAATCATTTAAACAGGTGTGATCTCAGTAAAATGGGTTTTGGCTACCTCCACGCAATTTACCGATAAGGCTGACTCGATACATTTGCTGCCAAATACTACAAATAAATTATAATGTGTTGCACCCGCATTCTCATTGTAAATGAATGAAATATTCATGCTTGGCTTAAAAGACTTAGTATCTAAGCCAAAAACGTTAACAGAAAATAAAATTGCCAGTTCAAAAAGTAAACGCGCCCGGCCTCTGTCTCTGTCGATTCCAGTGACGTGGCGGCCATGTTGTGACGTATGTTGGAGCCGCGCAAGTGCGATTCATTCAAGTCAACCGCTACGAAACCGAGTGTCTTTGCATTGATGAATGAAGCTGGCTGAAGCGGTAGAGTTAGGAGCTCGCTCGGTACAGCTGCATCAAAGTTTACTGAAAGGGACAAGTTTAGATTGTGTGTTGGTTTTATAATAGTTGTCGACACAGGAGCTTGACTTTTGAACTAAGAATAATAGAACATCGGGTGTAGCGCTGTGATCGATATTTGAAATCTGGTTTAAAAAGGTCAAACGTTCTAAAATTGAACTCAAATATGGAATGGAATTCAAATTCAAGAAAAAAAACTCAAATCGAAACAGCGTTGTCAAAAACGTCATCGAGTTGAAATTTTTGACAATTCATGAGCACTTTGATTGACGTTGAGTGGAGTTGAAGATTTTTCGCAGATCTCAGAAGTCGGGGGTGAAAATCATCTAGTTTTATGAGAGTTGTTTATAATTCTTCGGGTTTTTATTCTTATATTTTATTCTTAATCGATATGAAGTTCTAATAAATATTTTTCAATACACTTACTCGGAAACTTGCTCTTATCCCTACCGCTTTTAAGCACGCAGTGTACTGTTTTTCGCACTAGTATAAAGTGTACAAGCTCACCCTCGCATCATTGATTGTACGTATATTTATCGCATCAGGCTGGGCACTAAAAGACCTTCACGAGTCACCCCCGTTTATTAATTTCTTCATAAATGTATTGAAAAATATTTCATACATGTTTTTATCACTGTAGTACTCGGCAACATTACACCCTCACCTGCAGCTCGGGCGAATTCCGCCTCACTAACAATGACAATCTTTCTCCATTTGTATAAAAATGTAAGTACTATTTTAAATAAAAATATCCTATTTAGAAAGTTGAAATGTGTTCTAAATACCATGGAGCCTAATTTTAAACTAAAAATCCGTATTCCGTTTTGTTAATCAGTCGGTGGTTATAATTACCGCCTAATTAATGGAACGAAGAGGGATTCATATCCTAATTGATACACTATACCTACTTATACTATGCTACATAACGTTTCCGGAAATTAGCTTAGGTAGGTACCGTGAATATTATAGTGATGTGGGTTCTGATTATATAGGTAAGTAAATATAAATTCAAATTAGAGCCTCATTTAATCTGAGAGTTCTTTAATTTCAATTCATTATGATTGATTGTAATGAACTTGGGTTAGGAAGATGGGTATTATTGTTGTGAAGGTTGCTGGGTCATAGGTAGCGTAAATAGACCACTACGGGTCATCGACTCGTGCTTGATCTTTACCAGATGGCTGGACCGTGAGCTACCCGTTGGTCGTCGTCCAGAAGCCCGCACCTATCGTGATCGGGAAGTACCCTGTGACTCCTGATGTCTGAAGAGTCTCCCATCGTCGCGGTGGCTGGGGTTTGCGGACGTTCTCTCACTCAGTGTTTTTAAACGTTGGAAAACCATCTAATGACATCCCTCGCTCTTAGGCGGAGCAGAAGATAGTGTCAGACTTTTACTGACTAAAAACCCATTCCTGTTCCTTCTTTGCTATTATTCCAGGGCCTCGGGGATCTCTTTTGCATCACCCATGGACCCTACTGGGCCCCTACGGTTGCTGACAAGTTCGCCGTCCGCAATCCGGCCTCCCTCATCGTTGCGGCCATCTCTTTCACTCGCATTACTACTTCGCAGAACTGACTGCTTCCCATTTTTTCTCGCCCGCGGCCATGGCCCGAGCCGGACGCGAAATGTCGCCGTCACTGAACGCCTCTACGAAAAGACGTTGGTGCTCTGCCTAACCGGGGTAAATTTCCATCGTATTCTCCACCGTGTCTCCTGGGCTAGATCGATGTACTGGAACAGATTTCCACAATTTGGCTGTGCGTACAATAAATGTGGAAGAAAAGATAAACGGTGCACGACCGGTTGGGATATCAACCCATGTTTAAAGCTATGTAGATACAATGATTACTATAGAGTACTAGCTGATCAAATGAAATGAAAAATGAAGATATCCGCAGGAAAACTAAGGTTGCCGACATAGCACAAAGAATTGCCAAACTTAAGTGGCAATGGGCAGGGCACATTGCTCGCAGAACAGATGGCCGTTGGAGCCGAAAGGTTTTGGAGTGGCGACCGCGTACCGGAAGACGCAGTGTTGGAAGGCCTCCTACAAGGTGGACCGACGACTGGGTGAAGATAGCGGGAAACCGATGGATGCGGGACGCACAGGAACGTTCGATGTGGCGACGCTTGGGGGAGGCCTATGTCCAACAGTGGACGTGTATCGGCTGAGATGATGACTAGCTGATCCGGCAAATGTTGTCCTGCCGCATTATCAAAGGAAAAAAAGGTAGGATAAAAAACAGCCCACTATTTGTTCTCGAACCTGTAAAATATACCCAAAAAAATTAATAAAATCGATCAAGCCGTTTCGGAAAAGCTCGATAACAAAAAAACTGTTACTCAGGGAAAAGTATAACACAAAAATGTCACCTTCAGCTTGCCAGAACCCCTTCCAAATACATTGTTTATGTCAACCCCAACTCCCATAAAGTTTGATATATTGCAATGTTATCAGGATATTAAAGTTTATGCCTCTCGAAGATATTAATAGCCCTCTGTGCGACTACAATGCTCTCTAAATACCAAGTAAAGGGCAAGCCCCATGTGGCATAGGGCCTTGACATCGCGTCACAGGGTGGCATTTTTGAGGAAAAAATTTAGCGTTTTTTTATCAAATTATTACACTCATATTGTACAGGTGAAAGTTTGAATGTCATATTTTTATGATGTTGGCGAACACTAAGAGAGGATTTTCCAAAAAAATCGAAAGTTTGTAAATGTGTATGTTTGTTACGCTCCTGGTCCCAGTGGTTTCGGCTGTACGTTGAAATGAAAGTCAGTTTCTTCTTTTATATTTGTATAAAATAACAATTATTTTAATTCAGGAAAATATTCTCATATATATAAATTACATAAGAGTAAAAATTACAAAAATATAATTACGTAACTCAATTATACATTTAATAAAAAAAAGATAATTATGTAGATGAGTTTTACTTGAAGTATTTGTTACGATTTTCCTATTTACAATCATGTCTCTCTGTTACGTAAAAACCGGTTAGAATACGTCCCATCTATATAAATTACCGAACAATTCCTTTATTCTTTCTAGAATAATGTCTGAGGCAGGCGACCACCTCCCGTCCGCGTAATGTTATGGCCGTCGAGGCACCCGTGCGGTACCTAATGATCGCACGTTTTGTTCTTTAGACCGAAACCGATCGAGTCCGGTGGTACAATTCGCTTATTGTTCGATTAAATGTACGATAAAACGAAATGTTTATAAATATTTTTTTATCGGCTATTTTAGGTGACTAAGAAAACGAAATTTTACAGATGTGATATACAAAATATAACACAGTAAACGCACATCCTGAAACTTGTTCAGAATCAGCTGCTGAATCGATTTCAGCTACTCTTAACATGGGTATTTTTTTTCTAAAATAATCAAAATTTATTTCAGAATAATAAAATTCCCTATATATTTTGATAAATGTTTGTTAACTTTGATTACGTCATTAGCGTGTTTGTGTGTGCATGAGGGGATACATATATATACACTACCAATGTAATGCGTGAATTCTCGTATTTTTTGCTTAAAATTAAGATATTATTCAATTTCTTAAAAACATTACCTATAAATCCGTTAAACAAATAGGATCATAATCTAAGTAATACGCTAGTCATGTTTAATGCCGGGGTTCTCAAGGCTCAGTCAGTACTGTCAGCAACATTGTTCTTGCTACATATTAATGATCTTCTGAAATCCCGGTATCTATCCTTGGCATTAGATGACAACACTGTCTTATGTACGAACTAGTGGGCCATAGATCCAACTTCTCTTACAAACTTTGGTTGTGTCCTCGACTTTATCCTTAAAAGCAGTCTCTTCACGGGGCGAAGCTGCTGAAACGCTGTTAGTTGTGGTTTTCTCCCCTAAAAATATCCAATACCAACCCGGTTTATCTTTCCGGGTATAATCATTCTGAAAACCTGAAAAAATCTCAAGCTTCCTGGTGTAGATAACGAAGAAATCCTCCTTCAATTTTGGTCTTTACATCGAGGTAAAGGCTCAACTGGTTACCAAAAAGTGGCGAATCTCAGTTAAAGTGGGACAGTACTTCACACAAGCACGGCGAAAGAGAAACATGACTATATCACTGAAAAGATACTTCAGCACTCTTATATTGCAATTTAAAATTTTGAATGTGCCACATCTGCAGAGCTTTAAAACTTATTGCGTCGACGGAAACAAGCTTGTCACACAAAATTGATATTCGATCGCCCGATACGAGCGTTGCCTGCTCTAAGTTTTATTATAACTCCTGTCACTTGATGATAGGGGTTTCAGAACAGAGGTTAGAATAGAATGAAAGTATCATTCTTTTTTCTTTGGGCATAAAATAGATTTTAGACGTATTTATCATGTATGTCGGGCTGTTGACCACAACAATGACATAAGCATAGAACGTTTTGGAACTGCTATGAAATTGTTTCCTACTGTGGTAGTAAAGTTCCCTGTCGTAGTCTGTATGTCCTTATAGCTAGAACCTGGGGCATTTAAAGAATTAGCATTGCCATTTATCGTGGTATTCTTCTGTGCACATTTTCGGTTGATAGCCAAGTGGAGGAGTATCTTTAACGCCTGAATGTATTTTTGTGTCATCATCATCATATTAGCCGAAAGACGTCCACTGTTGGACATAGGCCTCCCCCAAGCGTCGCCACAACGACCGGTCCTGTGTGGTTACAACACGTACTGGTCATAGACGTTTGTCTTGAGACACTGTGGTATATTGGACGAGAAAACACCCCGCAGCTACCCGAACGCTACCCAGCCGAGTCGGATTCGACGATCGACCTCTTTCTCGAAGTTAGACCTACACAACTGGACCGTTTGTCCTAGGTAAACGTAGTCGTCCACAACTTCGAGTGTAGAGTCTGCGATCTTAATAGGAGTGGGTGTATTTTTGTGTATTTATCTTTAATATTTGACTTCCTTATATACATATATCCATCAGATTTCCGCGACCCTCACTAGGTCACCAGTCTACCTTGTGGGAGGCTTTCCAACACTGTACCTTCTGGTATGTGGGTCACGGGAATCTGATGGATGTGAGACCCACGAGACGGGTCGTTATGGTGAAACTTGGAGGAAGCCTATGTGCAATAGTTGACGTCTTTAGGCTGCAATAATGGTGATGATGATACGTATATTGTTAGAAATCTTTGCAGTAAGTGAATTTGAATTGTTTAATAAAAAGATTTTTTTCCTAAATTAGAAAAAATACAAGTAAAAAGTAACAGAAACATATAAGTTAAATTTTAAACTATTTGTTTCTTACTAAATGGCTTCAGTTGTATGTTTAAAACGGGCGATTAGACGCTAAGCTCGGTGGTCTCGCAAAAAGTCCGGTGTTAGTGCTCCACTTAAGAGAAGAGTACAAAGTAACAAGTCGTTAATGTCTCCCGCGAGACATATTACTGTTGCACTGGAAGATACACGGTGGGGTTAGTACTTAACACTCCCCCTGTAGGTAGTGCAGTATCAAACTGAAGGTACTTTTTTTTTTGAGGTCGGAAAATCATGAAATGAGTCCTGTCCTGGGTGGAAAAGAGAGTCTGACTTTTACCGACCAAAATCCACCTGTGTTCTTTCAATTTATTTTATTCCTATTTTATTTTAAGTTACTTCGCAAGAGAAACTTCTATTTTAATCTAACGATACCGCAACACAGGCAAACTAGGCATAGCATAGTTTGCGGGGTATAGTATCTAATAATTTTGGTAAAATGTTGATCAGTAACAGGAGTTGTTCCTGTTGCTGATCAGCAATTGTGTTATACCTATGATTAAGAAAAAAAAATTGCCGTCACGGATCTTGAGCGCTGGCTTCAAGTTGCGCTGAAGTCAAATATTCGGTCTCTTTAGTGGTGCGAAGTGAGACGCGGGGGCGGGGCGTGTCAGTGATTGGCTTGCCGCACCATTGCGTCATAGACGTCACTCCTGATTCGTTCCCTGCGTTGCTGCATGTATTTAACAACGAAAACGATTGGCTCGCCAATGTATGGAATGCGCAAAGTAATCCCCACTCTGAAGCCGAGCGTTCAAGATCCGTTTCGGCAATTGTACTTGTAACAATTGTTGTAGCCTTGTAACAATGGGTATTGTCTTTGCGTTCTAGGGCCGTGGTAACTTGTTCGAATAATCTTGCAGACTTTAGGAAAGTTTATTAATCACCTCTGTCTTTTTTTAGTAACTTTGGCGGTATTCTTAAATGTTGTCAATTCATTTCTGTCCCTCAACATCATATTATATGGGCATGCCATAAATATGTCGGTAAGTCCCGTCTATGAGGAAGTTTTTGCACCGGATTCGTAAGGAAGAAACGCCCGGGTGTCACCATTGTATGGTAGCTCACGCCGAGCCCTGGTACAGGTCATGGTCCGGAGCGAGGAAGAATGGCAGTCGCCTCCTTTTGCGAAGCAGAAATGCTAGCAAAGGAGGTGGCCATTATCCATTTTCAACAATTCTTCCTATATCTCCATTCAGGCTTCATATTATATTCTGTTACAATCCCATAGTACCTAAGCTTCTCTTTTAAAAGACAGCAAGGCAATGATATTTTGAATTGAATGTAACAAAAAAATAAAATTATATTTTCTCTAGCGTAGCAAAAGTGCTACGCGCCTCCGTTGCTACGCGCTACGTTCGTAGCATCGGTGCGTAGCGAACTCGTAGCTATACGTAATCAAACTAACCGTTTGCGTTTCGACACTATCATGTAAATTTTAAAACCCATTTTTTATTCTGAACATTGACTCTCTAGTTTGTTTAGAATAAAAAAAAAAACTAAAAAGAGAAATAAAATCGTATGTTTTTATTTGAAACGTTTAGCCAATATTTATTTTGTATGTAGTTGCGCAAAGAGTTGCGAGTTTGTGAGTTAAATTAAGTTAATAACTGGATATCTGATAGTCATCTATTTGAAAAGTTAGTATGCGTGCTAAATGGATTGGTGACACCAGTATGCTGTTATTTTGCACTATTTTTCTCTCCCACACACGTCTGTTTTCGGTCATTGCGGGCCAGTCCCTCTAGTAAGCGTCATGTACCTCTTTCAACTGTCGTCTTGGTCTGCCAGGATGTTGTCGTAGTATTTAATGGGGTCCAACAAATAATTTGTTTAGCCCACAGCTCATCTGATATACGGCAGACAAGTCTAGCCCAATCCCACTAAAAAATAGTGGTAAATACCGGGTAACATTTCGGTGATCTTAGTTTTGGCGCAAAATTTTGTGTTCCTAACAAGGTTTGAAATTCGAACCTTTTTTTTTTCCGATGGGAAAAATCATCCATTGACAACCCCCGCTCTTGGGCAGAGCGGGAGATAGTGTCAGACTCTTACTGACTAAAAAACCTATCCCGTTTCTTCAAGCCTTCATACCGGGGCTCGAGAGCCCTTTCGGATAACCCTGGCTCCAGTAGACTTCGACCCAGCTGGGCCCTTGTTGTTGCTGACAACTCCTTGAGGCGCGCGGGAAAATTCGAACCTCCATGTTTCTTTTTTTTATTGTTGATAGGTTCGCGCTTGACCGCTATCTCACCTGATGAAAAGCGACGATGCAGTCGACGATGGAACGCGCTTACCAAGAAGTAACCTATTCACTCTCGACTTAAAGATTCCCGGGTTGTAGCTATCAGGACACACAGACTCCGGCAAGGAATTCCACTCTCTAGCCGCACGCACAATGAATGTGTTCCCAAAACGTTTTGTACATGTAGGTGGGATATCCACCATGTACCGGTGGCGCATCGCCGTACGTCTGGTAGTCCGATGATGGAGCGGGCTAGGCGGAATTAGGTTATGCAATCCCGATGCACACTCCCCGAAATGCAACCGGTAGAAAACCGACAGGCTAGCAACTCTACGTCGATGCTCAAGACTTTGAAGCCTCGACTCGACGAGTGTATCTACATAGTATTCTGCTCTCCATAGCACACATTTGTTGATTTTTTTACCTTTCACATTATCTGTAACACATTTAAGACTGTTTAATATCTTAATGTACCTTCTACATCAATTTTACACATAAAATAACCACAAAATGATGTATTTTCTTTGAAAATTGTACACATAGTAAAGTGTATTGGCAAGTTAGACTTTCTTAACACTCCATAAATGTAGATTCTAACTTGCAGATTCGATTGAAATGCAAAATTGTTCTTTGTAGCTAAGGAGAGAAGAAATAATTTAAATAATATGAAGTTGTTTCGTATACAGGAGAATTTGCATTACAAATATACGAGTATTTGCAGATATTTTACCCTGAGCACTTGTAAGAAAAACAGACGTAATGACGTAATATTGATTTCCTTATTTTATTGTGTAATGAAAATTGTTTTTTTTTTTGTAATTTTCTGTCAGATTTCTATGTAAATAAAAACTGGGCAAGTGCGAATCGGTTCCGTGCAAACTACAATTTCCGAATTGCAGTATTTTTTTTTATGACTTATGTAAAAATAAATTAACTGTTTTCAGATTTTTTCCTATACCTGTACTATAAGACCTTACTTTGTGCCAAACAGAATTCTGGGTCAACGGGAAAAACCCTATGAATTTCGATCTTTGAGAGTACCAAAAATACGTTTTTTTGCGACATAAACGGCCGGATCTTTTTTATTCGTTAACTTAGAAGTTTGATTTTTTTCACAGCTTGAAGAGACTGCAGACATGAGTATAAGATTTTAATAAAATAGTATCCTATGTGCTATTCCATGACATGGTCTACCCGTGTGCTATTTGTGTCCACATTAAAAAGTAAAAATTCGACAAGTAGCGCTCCGTAAATATCCCTGATGCATTGCAAAAGCGCGGGAGCCCTAAAATTAGACCGAAAAGCTTTATTATATATATAATTATATATTTACAATAATTGGTAGTCTCGCGTATGACCACTATTTCATCTGATGGTAAGTGATGATGTGGTCGACGATGTAGCACGCTTAGTTAACAGTAGCTTATTCACTCTTGACTTAAAGACCCTCATGTTGTAGCTATCAGGAAACAATCACTCTTTAGCTGTAAGCACAATTAATGTGTTCCCAAAACGTTTGAGCTTGTAGGACATTATATGAGCTTTTCATATAGTAGACCTATAGGGCGCAAGGTGTACAAAAACTGGCCAGATAACTCAGTCCAAAAATCTTAAGAGACAATGATATTTTCGTTCGTTCTATTTCCTTAAAATCTTGCAATTAAGGCGAAATTTACTGTGTGTGCATTCTTTAAAAAAACAATTCCGCATCAAGTACAACACAAATTGTGTCATATTTTAGTACAGTATTTTACGAGAAATTTAAAGGAAGCATTTAAGTATTAAAAATACTTTTTATACCAACAGACTGTTCTGGTGTCTGGAAAGTTTTTATCACCACAAAAAGATAGTATTACACTGCCAACCGAGGAATCCAGGCCAAGCACTCGTATTTTAAATGAAAACATCACGCGTTCTTGAGAACATTTTGTCTTTTTAATTCTCACTGTTATTAATATAAAGTTTGTTACTTTTAGTTGCACTGAAGTGTAATATAAAATACAAGCACTTTGCCTGCGACAATTTTTTACGTAAGAACTTCTAACACCTCATAGACCATATTTTATATGAAAGTTTTGAAAAACTAATAACGACAGTCTTCATTAGAATTTGTGGCCAAGTTTCATGTTTATTAACCCAAGGAATAAGATTTTCCCATTCAACCTTTAACATGCCCTAACTCATTTTGTAGAGGTAGTTTTGAAGAACAAATAATGAAAACCTTTTTTTATTTACTTGGACTACTATTTATGCTAAGTTTCAGGAATATAAGCTCAAGGAATATAATTTTGTAAACAAAAGAATTTTTACCTTTTCACCCCCATAAAAGATGAATTTTTATAAAACCCTACTTAGTGCTTGTGCTCGCCTACATCTTAGTACCAGTGTTTTACATATAGCGACTGCCTCAGACCACCACCCATTTACTGGGTAACACGATACTCATTGGATAGACTGATGATTAAACTTTTATTTCTTTCTTTCTTAATGTTTGATTTTTTTTTATATTAAATACAAAAATACAATATAAATACAAAAAGTTTATTTGTGCACACAGGTATTAAGTTGTTACAAAATATTTCTACGTGTCTCTGTGTTCTGCCACAGTAAATGGCATACAAATATTAATAAAATAGTTACAATTACGCGTATAGGTATACTTAGCCTACAATATTCAGTAAGATAGACATTACTAATGAATACCTATCTACTATAAACCTGGAGAAACCTGGAGGTTTGGTACCTATTTCTTTATATTCTGTGGTACCTACGTATTACAGGGTTAATATTATTTATCTTCTATTTTGGGCGCTTGCGTGTATGTAGGCAATAAAATTGTACAAAAACATGGTTTTATTTACAGTGTGTGCATAGACGTTCGTGGAAAATTTAAAGTTATTCAAAGCCATCGTTACATGCGTGCATGCAATGCTTTCATGCCCGTGTTGTCGTTTATATGAATAAAACAGTGGCATCTGTGACTTTAACATGACTTCAGGAATATAACGTAACTTTGTACATGGAGATATACCCTCAATTTATGTGTTAAGCTTTTCAGGAATTCGGAATGCCTGAAAACTCAACGATAATAATATTCAACAAACACATAACGCCATTTAGTCCCAAACTAAGCAGAGCTTATGCTATGAGTACTAAACAACTGATAAACATAATTATACATTACTAAATACATATGTACATATGGGTATTTCAGTTAAATTACACCCAGATACAGAACAAAATGATTGTGCTCATGACACAAACATTTGTCTTGGGTGGGATTCAATCAACAATCAGCAATCAGCCTAATAATATAATAGTATAAACAGCGTTATAATGTTCCCACTGCATAGGCTCAGGCTTTCCATCCAAAAGAGGGAATGGGCCGTAATCTATCGTTAGGTTATCGTTGTATCCACCCTTATGTTTTTGACACTTCTACTGTACAGACTAGAGATGTGCCGTTGGCGGTAATATGGGAATATTGCTGGCAATATTGCCACCAATATTCATACTTCGAGCAATATTTCCGGCAATATTCCCACTTCACGGCAATATTGCCGACAACGGCACATCTCTAGTCCAGACTAAGCGTTTCACCTCGTCGGACTCCGCGTTCAATGAAGGGCTGCAACAATTTGCCTGCAGCGGTCTTCCCATCCAATTTAGGAGTCTTCAAGGCTAGAGTGTATAGGCTCTTAATAAACGAGTGCGATTCACATTCGCAAGCAAAACCTATTTCATATCATTAAAAAAAAATCAATCGTTTGTTGTACATTATTATTATTTGGTCTCCCAAACAAATTAAGCCTCCGTAGAACACTTTGGCCACGTTCACACGGCGATTATTTTCCCGTATACCGTATACGAGATTTTATCGAATAGAGTAGTGACAACAGAATATATATGAAAACTTAAAAATTGTTTACACGGCGTTCATACGGGAAAATCCCGTGTTCGAGAAATATATTTTAACGTATACCGTGCGAAGTTGTCACCGGAACGCCGCGTCTCGAAACGATTTTATCGAATACGACACGCAGTGGCGCTTATGTTCATGTTGTCTCGTTCACACGACTCGCTTACCGTATACATGAAAAAATCGAATCGAATGGTTGCCGTGTGAACGATTGCATCGTATACGGTAAAACCGTATACGTGAAAAAATCGAATCGAATGGTCGCCGTGTGAACGTGGCTTATCCATCCGCTGAAAAAACAAAACACAGCTCTAATCAAAAGAACAGCAGAGCTCAGTTAATTCAACTGGTTTGCGGAAAGCCTGCGGGCATCGTACTCGTATTAAAAAATACAGAACATCATGAAAAAGATAATATTTTATTCACGACGTCTCTAGGACGTTTTTAATTTATGAAATTAAGATTTCCCGGGGGTCTGTGCTTCACTCGCGGTTATATTTTGTTCGGTAGGTTTTTATAGTTTTCTGTCGTACTAGAATAGTACCTATCAGGAACTTATGGTTTCATAATTCTGGCTGCACGGATCTATCTCTCGTGTCTTCTTGGACGCGATCGACGATGGCGACCTCTCGCGTTCGGTCCTGACTCGAATGACTGAACGGATTTCAATGAAACTTGGTACACGGATAGACCATTTCTTGGAATGGCACATAAGATACTTTTTAATTCTTTTCCCTCTGAATAATTTTCCTCAAAACGCGGTTGAATGAAACCGCTTGCCTTAGCTAATGACAAAAAAATAAAGTTTAATTTTAGAATTTCAAGGTGTTTTTCTAACCCTCGGGATAATTATCTGAATCTTTTACATTGATTGTAATTTTATTCCTCCCTTGTTGTATTCTAATGGTGGTTGAACCTTTGCGTCCCATTAGAATGAACCCGACAGACCCAGGCTGTGACCCATGGTAATTATTCCAAGTCGTTATTGGTAGAATTAACATAAAGAACATATTGTTTGAAATCTATCTCATGAGCTGTTTCGGAGCGGGTGATAAGAGAAATACGAGTATGGTCTAACATGTTTAAAAATAGCTAGCTTACTGCTGATTTTTCTTAGAGAACCTATCTATAAGTCTATCTATACTATATGCATTCTAGCTATGTGCATGTTTTTTAGGGTTCCATACCTCAAAAGGTAAAAACGAAACCCTTATAGGATCACTTTCTAGTCCATCCGTCTGTCTGTCTGTCTGTCTGTCAAAACCCTTTATCTCGAGAATGCGTAAAGTTATCGAATTTAAATTAAAACCATATACTCAGGTCTGCGGTCCCTTCAAGCCATGAAAAAATCAAACTTCTAAATTAACGAATAAAAAAGATACGGCCGTTTATGTCGCAATAAAACGTATATTTTGATACTCTCAAAGATCGAAATTCATAGAGTACTTCCCGTTGACCCAGATTCCTGAAATTTGGCACAAAGCAAGGTATAGGAATAAATCTGAAAACAGTAAATTTGTTGTTACCTGCGTCACAAAAAATAGTCTATACATATATACCTATAATTTTATATTTTACATGTTTTATATTTTATATATGCTGTATACTACTTGTATACAGCTTATAAAATTATATATAAGTTGTATACAACGACTGCTTTTCGATGAGAAAAGTGTTAAATATTTGCTCCTTTCATACTTTTACTCAATTTAAGCTGAAAATAATTTGCAAGTAAGACTCCACATTCGCAAAAACATTTTTGCATATCACAAACATTTCCAACCCAGAAGTGAGAACTCAATATTAAAGTTTAAACACAAAAACTTGTGAAACAACACAGCAGATGTTAAAGAAACTTACAAACAATTACAAACTTACGAATTGTTTCTATTTAGTTAAACTACAAACAAGATAAATAACTTGAAAACTGTGACGTCATGCCTCATTGGTGAGCATTCAAGCATGGGTCATATTTACCTTTTAAGGCGTATAGTCCCTTGAAAAATGCACACATACTCGTACTACCTCCTGCGCACGCATAAAGCCCCGCTGCTCTTTAAAACTATTTTGTTTTTATTGCGAAATATTGATTGATTTACATATGACCTGGTGATGGTCGCCGGAATCCGATGGATACGAGATGCACCAAACCGTTCGTTATAGCGACACTTGAGGGCGCTCTATGTACATCTGTGGACGTCTTTAGAGAGGTATTTCTACTTTAAATTAGAGCATCTAGGCTCTTCATAGTGTTAATTATTTGCACATGAAAAGTTTTATGTTCAATTTTGTTTCCGTGAAATGACGACATTTGAAAATGACGGCTGTTTAATAAATTAATATATGTTTTATTCATGCCTATGTATGTTATTTTAAACAATGATAATATACGAGTATAAAATACTGGGTCACATTTAGTATATATGAATAATTATAATGCCGCATAGCATAACATAATTTTAAATGACAATTGTCATATTCAGAGCAACCATATTGCATTTTCGAGCACAAAAGACTCAAAAACGACGCCAAAATTCAATACAATTTTAGCGGTCTTTTTCTAGGTGAGAAATCATCAAATGATTTCTTAAACTCTGGGAGAGGGTGTTTGAATTTTACTAACAAAAATCCACTCCTACATTTCTTTTTTGCCTTGCGTCCCAAACCCCAGGTTTACCTTTCAGAAGTGAACCCATGGCCCCAGTAAGCTTCGAGCCTGCTGGGCCCCTACGGTTTTGTTGTAAACTACGTGCAATCGACGACTTGGCCTCAGCCCGGACAGTTACCGGGCGGCCGGATGACGAGCTACTCATTGCTCACCGTCAACAAACCCACGCCTACGGCGGCAGGAATACAGCATCCCGTCGTTTAGGGCGTAAGGAAGTCTGTTCTCACACGCGTGATGCCGCCTCCTTCGTTACCATTACTGCTTCGCAGAAAGAGGCGACCGCTTGCCATTCCTCCTCGCCATGGCCTGCACCAGGGCCCAGAAGTTTGAACTCAATGGCCATTTAATTTCAACCTCATTATATAACGAATTACTTAAAATAAATAGTAATGCTCAGTGTGTTTATATTGCGCCGGATTTGTTATCAAAACACGTATGCAGCGCGCCTAATGCTAAGTTAACACAACAAGCGAGCATATCTCGTTATTACCATTACCTCCTGTGTTTATTTAACAAAATTACTGTTGAGCTTAAAGCGAGTCTCATGTTCTGTTTGCATCAGAAAGTTTAGATCAGAAGGAGGGGTAAGAGCAGCATTTATTTGTGGTAAATATACAGACTATAGTTAAAATGAAACATATATCTACATTTTAAATCGCGCTCTCTTGCTGCAAATCTGCTGAAAATAAAAACTATTAGAATTAGTAGTACTCTTTACAGCTACTAACTATACAGCTTAGAATGTAAACATGAACCTTTATACAGCTCTTATAAAGATAATTATACAGCTTGTGCTATTTTTAAAGATACCCAAGGATGTCTTACACATCACAAACACACTATTTCACTAATACGGGTATTATAAACAGTGATCAAATGGTGAGTGTGTATGTATGTTTGTTACTCTTTCACTTTCAAATAGTTTAATTGATTTAAGATGCTTAAACCACGTCTTGGACTATTTTATCCTAGGAATATATTCTCTAGGGATAATTTTCAGACTTGGGAATCATGGAAAAGATGCATAGTGAGGGAGACAGATGAATTCCTTTTCTCCTCAGAAAAAAGGTTAAAGACCACTGTTCTAGTACCTAGGGTAAGTCCAGGATAGATGCCTCAGTGGGATAGATGACTTTTTGGAACGAAGTTCCTTATCGCGCGTTGTGAAAGGGGGCTAGACGGAAAAAATTCTCACGAAAAATTGTACCGACACTTTTACTGTCAAAATATAAATCCAAGATGGCGGCTGCAAGAAATTGTTAACTTTTCCGTCATGGGTATCGTTTTCATGGTTTTCGAGGGTGTTGAAACCGATGGTATTGTCAAAATATAAATCCAAGATGGCGGCTGCAAGAAATTATCAAATTTTTCGTCATGGGTGTCGTTTTCATGGTTTTCGAGGGTGTTGAAACCGATAGTACTGTCAAAATGTAAATCCAAGATGGCGGCTGCAAGAAATTATCGACTTTTTCGTCATGGGTGTCGTTTTCATGGTTTTCGAGGGTGTTGAAACCGATGGTACTGTCAAAGTATAAATCCAAGATGGCGGCTGCAAGAAATTATCAAATTTTTCGTCATGGGTGTCGTTTTCATGATTTTCGAAGGTGTTGAAACCGATGGTACTGTCAAAATGTAAATCCAAGATGGCGGCTGCAAGAAATTATCAACTTTTTCGTCATGGGTGTCGTTTTCATGGTTTTCGAGGGTGTTGAAACCGATAGTATTGTCAAAATGTAAATCCAAGATGGCGGCTGCAAGAAATTATCAACTTTTTCGTCATGGGTGTCGTTTTTATGGTTTTTGAGGGCGTGGAAACCGATAGTACTGTCAAAATGTAAATCCAAGATAGCGGCTGCAAGAAATTATCAACTTTTTCGTCATGGGTGTCGTTTTCATGGTTTTCGAGGGTGTTGAAACCGATAGTTCTGTCAAAATGTAAATCCAAGATGGCGGCTGCAAGAAATTGTTAACTTTTCCGTCATGGGTATCGTTTTCATGGTTTTCGAGGGTGTTGAAACCGATAGTACTGTCAAAATATAAATCCAATATGGCGGCTGCAAGAAATTATTAACTTTTCCGTCATGGGTGTCGTTTTCATGGTTTTCGAGGGTGTTGAAACCGATAGTACTGTCAAAATATAAATCGAAGATGGCGGCTGCAAGAAATTATCAACTTTTTCGTCATGGGTGTCGTTTTCATGGTTTTCGAGGGTGTTGAAACCGATGGTACTGTCAAAATATAAATCCAAGATGACGGCTGCAAGAAATTATCAAATTTTTCGTCATGGGTGTCGTTTTCATGGTTTTCGAGGGTGTTGAAACCGATGGTACTGTCAAAATATAAATCCAAAATGGCGGCTGCAAGAAATTATCAAATTTTCCGTCATGGGTGTCGTTTTCATGGTTTTCGAGGGTGTTGAAACCGATGGTACTGTCAAAATATAAATCCAAGATGGCGGCTGCAAGAAATTATCAAATTTTTCGTCATGGGTGTCGTTTTCATGGTTTTCGAGGGTGTTGAAACCGATAGTACTGTCAAAATGTAAATCCAAGATGGCGGCTGCAAGAAATTATCAACTTTTTCGTCATGGGTGTCGTTTTCATGGTTTTCGAGGGTGTTGAAACCGATGGTACTGTCAAAATATAAATCCAAGATGGCGGCTGCAAGAAATTATCAAATTTTTCGTCATGGGTGTCGTTTTCATGATTTTCGAAGGTGTTGAAACCGATGGTACTGTCAAAATGTAAATCCAAGATGGCGGCTGCAAGAAATTATCAACTTTTTCGTCATGGGAGTCGTTTTCGTGGTTTTCGAGGGTGTTGAAACCGATAGTATTGTCAAAATGTAAATCCAAGATGGCGGCTACAAGAAATTATCAACTTTTTCGTCATGGGTGTCGTTTTTATGGTTTTCGAGGGCGTGGAAACCGATAGTACTGTCAAAATGTAAATCCAAGATGGCGGCTACAAGAAATTATCAACTTTTTCGTCATGGGTGTCGTTTTCATGGTTTTCGAGGGTGTTGAAACCGATTGTACTGTCAAAATGTAAATCTAAGATAGCGGCTGCAATAAATTATCAACTTTTTCGATATGGGTGTCTTTTTCATGGTTTTCGAGGTTGTTGAAGCCGATAGTGCTGTCAAAATGTAAATCTAAGATGGCGGCTGTCAGAAATTATCAACTTTTTCGTCATGAGTGTCGTTTTCATGGTTTCGAAGATGTTGAAATAGTGCTGTCAAAATGTACATAAAATGGGATTGTATTTTTTAGTTATCTTGTATTGGCTAGACGGAAAAAATTCTCACGAAAAGTTGTAACGATACTTTTTGCTATAGTAAGCTATTGTCAGCCGTGCGGCGTGCGCATGTTTCTCTGTCTGTCTCTCTCTCTCTCTCTCTCTTATAGAAAGCAAGCCAGAACGGAACTTCGTTCCATCCGGGTGTCCCTTGACACCTCAGTAGTTTTTTTTTGTCACTATGTTAGGAGCATTGTGAGAGTTATATTTTACTATGAGTAACGAGTCCTCCTCCCGCAAACCTCAGTGCCGGGAGACTGTCGACGGGAACGCAAGCGTTTCGTCTGTATGAGTAAAAATCTTCCGCGGCGAGACGACAAAAGGCGCCAAAATAAGATTCGTGAGTACTTTCAACAGTGTATTTTTTCTCTCGCTTATAATGTCTAATTTTTTTCTATTAGTTTGCTTGCATTGAAGATTAGCCTATATAAATTGATAGATTTTATAGTCATTGAAACTCATCTTTTGTTTTTATTGAGAAGCCCTTCTCTATAAAAACAAAAGATGTCTGATCTATCACCTACAAAAAGTATAGTTGCCTCGTTTTTTATTAGGATAGATGCCCCTAAGGACAACTATCTCCAACTGTTTTTATAAGAGTTGTATTGTTGCAGGAGAGCAAAATGAATGGATTGCATGTTCTAAATGTTAACAGTTCTTATATGAAAATTGCACAAGATATCAGAATTATTGCACAAGATGCATGCTTCAAGTAACAAATAATATACAATTTAAGTACCTCCCTATCCTAAGAACAATTTATTTAGTCTGATACCAAAGCTGATTTTACTTTTTAAGATAATTACTCAAGAAAAAAAAGACTGAAGAAGTATTTAAGTTCCTACAAATTTATTACTACCTAGCAGTAAATTTAAGTAAAATATGTTGATTAATATTGAAACAATTATGTGATCGTTTTATAGATGACAAAGTTTATTTGTGTTAAAACACCATAAAGACTGATTATAATAATATAGTTGTTTGATTTCAGAAAAATCAATTACAATGTACTATGGGCACCTATCCTCAGAAACTTTTTCATGATAAGTCTTCTATCCGCCACAGTAGGCGTCTATCCCATTTTTTAGAGGTCCAGAAAATTACAATTTACACAAAATCTACACAGTCTATATCAGAACGGTTCAGATAATATAATACATTAAGAAATATATTTAATATCTCTCAAAGAACACAAGATTATCTTCGGAATTATTAAGCATTTTCGAAAAGTGGGGCATCTATCCTGGACTTACCCTACATGATGGCATAACAAAACCTATTTCTTGTATTCATAGGTCCAATATGTATGGCATCTACTGCATGGTGATATTCTTCACCACTACCATATTTCTCTATGGTGCGTTAATAGAGAACTTAGAACATGCTCTGAAACACAATTTGAAATTACAGAAAGCGGCCAAGTGCGAGTCGGACTCGCCCATGAAAGGTTCCGTAGCAGCAATTAACATAAAATAAAAGTTCTTGTAGTTCGTTGTAACTTTGATCGATGTTTTAATAATTGTTTTTTTTTTTAGATTTATTACGTATTAAAAAAAACTACTTACTAAATCTTGCTCAAACCAATTTTCGGTGGAGGTTTGCATGGTAATGTACATTATCTATTTTTTTACCACTTTGGTAGTCTCTCGCGCAGACTATTCAGTTTAGAAAAAAATATTTTAAAAACCTCAATATCATTTTTGAAGACCTATCCATAGATACCCCGCACGTATGGGTTTGAAGAAAAAAACATTTTAGATCCTCGCTAACCACACGTTATCATCATAAGGCGTGTACGCACGTACGAACACGAATATAGCGAACACAAACGTCAAAATTGAACATTTGGTTTGTTCGTATGGATGGCATATTCGAACACAAAAATTCGAATCAAGTTCGTTCACAACAGTCGTGTACTCTCTTAATAATCATGGCAGCATTCTTAGAAGTGGTCGATTGTGAAGTAGCGAAAAGTTATTTGGTGTTTGTATTTATTCATGAAGAACACCGCTCATACAGTACATACTAATAGGATCACCGCGAACATGTTTGACGAACAAAGTGTTCGATGTTCGTTAGTGCACGTGCGAACCAAGTTGTTGCTTATCATGCAACGCAAGTAATATGTTCGTACGTGCATACACGGCTTTACACTTAAACCGACAAACAGATTAGTGTGAGTGCCCACTCGAGTCCTTGGGTCTATATTACAAAATAGATAAGTACAGAAGACAATCTACATACAAAGTGCGCTCGAGCAACGCACACATAGACATCGCTCAAGGACACGATATCTCGGCTCAATCGTCCGGTCGCACTCATACAGTTCGGCTCAACGCGCTGACGTGTGTGCGATCGCCTAGCGTAGGTATAAAAAGAGAAGTACATACATGAGATTGACTTCTGTCCCTATCTATTTTGTGATATTACTAAACCTGATTATAACAAACATGACCAGCCTGACTTTGAAACTTTTGACTATTCTGACTGCTTCAATGTCTAATTAACGTTAATTCGACGCCTTTAATAAAGTTGTAGAGCAATTTGTTTTATTAGATGAAGTTAGATGTGTAAAAAGTTTAGGCGCCAATAGTGGTGAAGTGATTAATCGCTTACACTAAATAGGCTGTATTAAACACAGAACAAAGGAATCATACGTGATATTAAAGCTGAAATAACATAGCAAAATCAAAGAGGAATAATTGAAAGTTTTTGTTTACAATATACAACTTGAAACTTACAACCAGGGATGTCAGGGAGCTCCATAACCGTAACCGAAACTATCGGATATCCGATATAAAATAATATCCATAACCGTAACCGAATCCGAAATAAAAGTTTCGGATAATATCGGATAGGGGCGGAGCCTAATTGCGACACGTTATGACAGGTTGTTTTGTTTATCGGCCGGGCAGCGGCCAACACACGCGCGCATTGTTTGTTTTCTGCTGTGGTTCCTACCAAATAAAACCATTTTATTAGCTATTTTATATTTTACTTCTGAAATTCCTTAAAAATCTAATATCCGTAACCGAAATTATCCGAAGCTAACGGATAATCCGAAATAATTTCATATCCGTATCCGTAACCATATCCGGTATAATAATCATTTTTATATCCGTATCCAATCCGTATCCGAAATTTCATATCCATAACATCCCTAGTAGGTACTTAGTTTTATTCAACAATAGAAGATAATTATTTGTAACTAGCTTTTGCCCGCAGCTTCGCCCGCTCACCTACATAAAATATAGCCTATGTCACTCAGGAATAAAGCAACTTTCTGTCGGTGAAAACATTTTAGCAATCGGACCAGAGACTTTCAGAGATTACCTCCTACAAACAAAAAAATATGAAAACAAACTTTATCTCTTTATATATATATATATATATATATATATATAAAGAGATATTATATTTGATAGGTATATATTAGTGTAGATTATTTACCTACGTAGAATTTTTATCGCCCTAGCTTTGCCCGGGAGTTACAGATCTTTGTAATTCTTGGCGTTTTTGTACTTTAATGTGCATGAATTAAGGAAAAGAAAGATTCTAAAGTGGTGAAGATGCAGCGTAGAAAGACCTTCCACAAGGTGGACCAATGACCTTGTGGCGATCGCGGGAATCCGACGGATGCGAGAGACACTGGACCGTTCGTTGTGGCGACACTTGGGGGAGGTCTATGTCCAGCCGTGGACGTCTCTCGGCTGAAATGATGATGAAATTGAACATCTAAACATTCCTCATGAATTGCTCTGTCTATTAGTGAAAATTGTATGGAAGTTCGTTCTGTGGTTTTTAAGTACATTGAGTTCGCAGTGGAGAACGTTGTTTTAAAAATATGAAAGGATGCATGTCTGTTTTTACAGAGTTTTTTCATGGAAGTTGTGAAAATCTAACCTTTAAAAAGAAACAAAAATATCAGTCTTTACTTTGCCAGTTATTCCGCGGGTACAGAACCCGCATTGTGCCGTACAAAGCGATCAGCTGTTGCGCCTAAAACGCCGTCGAAAAAAGCATTCCTCCCTTCCTTTGAAGTGCTTTCCATTTATTTACAATCAAGATTATAGCAAAGAAATCATTTCCTTTGCTCATCGATCAAAGAAATAAATTCCCGGGTCAGTGGAACGTCACTAATCTATCTATATAGATCAGGTAGTAGTCAGTTTTTCCATTTTGTATCAAGAAAAGGAGAACTGACTGACTGACATATCAACATCAATGCACACAGCCGAAACTACTGCTCAGGTTGTTGGAGGCCTTCCAACGCTGCGTCTTCCGGTACGTAGTCGTCATTCCAGAACCTTTTGTCCAAATCGACCATCTGTTCTGCGTGCAATGTGCCCTGCCCATTATTATTTTTTGTTACATATAATACATTAGCAACAAAAAATTATAAAATAAAATATTCGTAGAACATTTTGACATCAACATTGCAAACCGTTTACCCTTTTAACGAGAGTAATTATGAAGTAATTTGTTGTCTGAACGGTTTTATCGATAACTTTACCTTTATATTTTTACCCTTTATTTATTTAAACTTGATACCTTGTCCTTGACATTTTGACGTCGTTGAGTTGTTCTCTAACAATCAATCACTTTGTGCCATCGTTTGTGTTCCACGAAGATATACTGGGTGTCTTTGACATCGACGCATAAACGACTATCACGGATCCAGTACAATATAAGACGTCAGTTCTTCCTAAAAATTATATAAATCCATAATCCAAACAAACATAAGCATTAAGACAAGATTACATAAGTATTAAGCTAAGGAAATAAATAAACATAAATCCAATCTAACAATATCCACGACCGATTTACGCTAGAACCGTGAAACCAAAACCTTCGATACCTCCACGTTATCTCGCACGATTGTGACATATCCTTCGAGATACGGTTTGATTTAAAATAGGGGCGACAGGTCCCGAGGGCAGATCTCGACACCTCGTGCCAGGAGCGAGGATTGAGGGGAGAAAAAGTCTATTTGTGGTGTCGTATATTGTGTGATTTCCGATCAAGTTGTGAGATTGTGTTGCGTTGTATTGATGGGGGATTGATACCTACCTGTTAGTGGTGCAGTAATTTTCTATAGACTACAATGTCGTACTAGAGTTTTGTTTTTAGGTTATAATCTATGCATTTAATTTTTTATTTCATTTTAAACTTGGGGTCCCGAGTGCTCATACGCTTTTTAAGGAATTATCCAAACGGTTAGTTGACTCTTCTTGTGACCCAAGGGTTGGCTTTTACCTCGGTCAGAGATTAAGCATTGTCATACAACGTGGCAATGCCGCCAGTCTTTTGGGCACACTTCTAGTCGACAGCGATGTGGAAGAGTTTTATGACGTCATATTTAACTAGGCCTTTAGTGTATATTATTTCTAATTAGTTTAGTGTATTTTATAATTTAATTTGTTTAATACTTAATTGTCCGAAAATATTTTAGAATAATATAAAATTTACATTATTTTTCGAGAGGGTCAATCGATTTACAGAATAAAGTATGAACTTTTTTGATTAATAGGTCGTTCTACTAATCAAAAAAGTTCATAATCACACTATTATTATAAAAGTAAAAGTTGCTTGTTTGTTTGTTACTTCTTCACGCTCGAACAGCAGCACCGATTTTGATAAAACTTGGTAAATGGATAGATTACATCTTGGAATAGCAGATAGGTTATTTTTTACCTCTGAAATATGTTCTTTTGGTATAAATTTCTACATTACGCGGGCGAAGCCGTTGGCAACTGCTAGTGAATTAATATAAAATAATAACAGTCACAAACGAAAAAATAATATACTTACGTTACTCAATACTGACCATAGTTCAGGCTTATGAGTTTCGGCCAGTAAATGTAATATTCGACACATTGACCTTTTTAATGAGGCCGTAAAGCATCGTTAGTAATTCTCGCCGCGCGCCGGTATCGATAACTCGCCGCTCGCCAGCCCGCCTTCAGGGCAGGCTCCTCATTATTCCTCTTTTTTCGAGGAAGCGCTCGATTCAGCGGCTGAAGCGCTTAATTGTAGAGCACTTCACTTGTCTCTGATTTTTATAATGATCTATTTTTTGATAGCGATATTTACTAAAGGATCTAGGAGCAGTGATTTTGATAGGTATTATTATTTCACAACTTTAACACAACGCCATCTAGTCCCAAACTAAGCAGAGCTATTTCTAAATACATGCCTACATATTATAGATAAAATTACACCCAGATACAGAACAAATGATCGTGCTCTTCATCCAAAAACTTGTTTCGGATGGGAATCGAACCCACGATCTCCAGCATAGCAGTCAGGGCCACTGGCCACTAGACCAGCAGGCCAGCCTAATATTCTGTTTACTTTAATAATTGTAATGTAATGCGTATGTAACTTATGTTTCACCACTGCTCTCAAAACGGTGAAGAAAAACATCGTGAGGAAACAGGCATGGCCTAGAAAAATTCGAAGACATGTGACATCCACCAATCCGTACTGAGCCCGCGTGGTGGTTATAAAACCCGGAATGGGTTTCTCAAAAAGGAGGCCTGAGTCCCAGCAGTGGGAACTATGCTATGTTATGCTATGACTTATGTTTTTTTATTTATCTTTTCAGGTAAGTGCTGCTTGTCTTCAACCTGGATTTTGTATGTAAGTCAATCGACCTAACTTCGTAAAGAGGTAAATACCAATAAAACCCATTCAATTATAAAATCTCTTTTCGATCAAAACAATTAAGAACCAAAAAAAAAGCTAAATATCCGAACACAAAAACAGCCATAAACAGCTAATCGAGTTACATTTCACAGACCCGCTTACTCTTGCCGTTAATTTAATTAATCTAGACTCTAAAAAGTGAAAATATCCAACAACAGTCGAGATGTTTACTAGGCTAGCGCCGTAGAACAATTATAAAGTCCATACGGCCGTATGGCGAGCGTGGGGCCAATTTGGAAGCCAGCCAATGAGCGCACGTTGTCGGTGGCTGAATATGCAAGTGGTCAAAACTGACATTAGGGCTGTCACTAATGTCATACTGCCTAGGTAAATGAATCACGTTTATGGAAGCTTTGAGTTCGGGATTTTTTTTCGTGTTTACGTACAGAAATTATTTTTTAAAATACTTTTTAATACCAATTGCTGCGTTATGATTTGAAAGGCGTTGCAAATATTTCATTGAACAAACAGCTTTGTCAGTTGGGGTGTTTATTCCAGCCACCGTAGGCGCGGGCTTGCGGACAGTAAGCAATGGGTAGCTCGCTGTCCGGCCGTCCGGTAACTGTCCGGACCAAGTCCAAGTCGTCGACGGTGCGCACTGTTCCCGCGCGCCTCAAGGAGTTGTCAGCAACAGCAGGGACCCAGCCGGGTCGAAGCCTACTGGGGCCAGGGTTATCCGAAAGGGCGCTCGAGCCCCGGTATGAAGGCTAGAAGGAACGGGGTGGGTCTTTTAGTCAGTAAGAGTCTGACACTATCTCCCGCTCGGCCCAAGAGCGGGGGATGTCATTGGATGATTTTTTCTAAGCATAAAAAAAAGGTGTAGATAGATAATACAACCTACGAAATGACAAAAAAATCTAAGAATTAACTTTGCCATTCACATCCCACGACTTTTGATAAGAAACTTAGTGTCTACTTATCACCCACCAACATAAACATTTTAGCTAAGAGGGTATAGAACTAAAATTGAAGTTACTCCCACGATTTCTTTGTACTCTTAAACGGGAGGTAGATAAAGACTAACTTAATTTCAGCACTTTAATCTTGTGAATTGTTAAAGCATCGTATTTATCTAGATAAAATTATCTGCTATCTAAATATAGAATTCCAATAAATATTTTGATTAAGTATTTAGGTATTAAAACGCAAAAACTGTTTCTACTTATGTCCATTACAGACTAAGGCCAGAATTAAATTAGACCACCGCACACGTGTAACACGCCTGATTTGTACGAACTGAAATGAACGACGTCGCGTGGCGTGGATCAAGTGTAGCTCTACAAGTCTAGTTTCCATATAAAATGTATGGATACCGACGCGACGTGGCACACGTGTGTGCAGAGTAGAAAAATCAATAACATATTAGAATGGTAATAATACAAAGACGGTTTTAAACCATTAAAATTCTCGTGGGGGTCAGCGGCACGGCGACCCCTGGCGCCGACCCCTGATTCAGGGCATGGTCCAAAGTGAGGAGGACTGGGCAGTGGTCGCCTCCTTCTGCGAAGCAGTCGGGCGTGGACTTGCGGATGACAAACAATAACTAGCTTGCCATCCGGCCCCCAGTAACTGTCCGGACCACAGCGTGTAGTTGTTCCATGCGCGCCTGAAAGAGATGTCAGCAAAACAGTTGGGGTACAGCGGGGCCGAAGCCTCCCGGTGCCATGGGTTGACTTCTGAAAGGGAATCCTGTGGTCCTAGAATACAAAGGACTGAAGGAACATTGGTGTGGTTTTAGTCAGTAAAAGTCTGAGCTGAGAAACGCTCTTTCTGAGAAGTCATTAGATTATTTCCAACCGAGAAAAAGACCATTAAAATTGTTTCATTAAAAAAAAATGTTTCCTACAAACAAAATGTATTTCATTTGTTAGTGTAGTAGCACATACCGGATATTGACTAGTATAAAATACACAGGCCTATCAAATAAAACCTCAAATAATAGGAAAAGGTAAAAGTAATCGTATTTCTATGCATCTCTCATCTCAGTTTTCATACTAGTGCGACAATTTAGAGACCATTAAGTTAAAGGTCATCCAAACTTGTGCAGTTAGAGTAACTGCCACGCAATGGGCGGGAGGCAGCCTACTTTGTTAGCAACATGTGAGTACAAATGTCACCTGAGCACGATTACAATTAGCTCCAATGTTGCTCTCGGCACCTGTGAGTATGAACAATACAAATACAGCTCCTGTTTAACATGCAAACTATTTGCTGAGCTTTATCAGACAACGATTCAGTGTCTGCACGGTGACGTCAAACGGTTCCTGGCTTCTTCTTTTGATGCAGATGTCTGTAAAATCAACAGGAGATACACAGAAAACTTTGCAGACATTTTAATTGTAAATTATAAACAAGACAAGAAAAAATAAATAAAAAAGCATAAAAAAACATTAAAAAATAATAACAAGCAAAATATTTTTATTAATTTATTATTAGCAAACATTTTTTGGCTCCTATCGATTTTCGGACCGGTACATTTTTTTTGGTGGCAAAACATCAACTAATTTCTCCTGCTCTAGGTGTAACGAGAAGGAGTGTCAGACTTTTACTGACTAAAACAAACCTGTGTTTTTTTAGCTGCCTGAATCTTGGTGACACTTAAATTTGAAATACCCCACACCGCAAGTAGGCATGTGCATTAATTCGGACAGTTTTATCTTTTACAATTTATAGTAGGTACAGTAAATAGTAAAAGATAAAACACAATAAATTAGAGATTGTTTTTTTTTTATTTTATTTGACATGTATGGAGAGGGAGAGGGAGACCAAAGAAAAAATGTACAGATTCTGTGAAGAGTGATATGAAAGAAACAGGAGTTAGTGATTGGACAGCGGGCCTATTACAACCTCTTAATTCCAGTCAATTTACGCCGTAAAATGAACTGACTTGCTTATCCGTATTATGACATCTTATTGCCAGCCAGTCAGTAGTCACGTGACACTTGACCGTCTTCTGCATGGATATTGGCTGGGAATTCCGTATTATGAGCGTCCAACTGACATTATGTAGCTTGCTAAAGTGTCAAAAATTGTGACAAACAAGCCAGTCAGTTTAAGCCAGTTTCTAGTAACTTTAAGTGAATTGTTTTGACTTTTTATTATATTTGAATCTATTTGATAGTTAAATAAAACATTAAATATGTGTGATGAGTTGATAATCTTCGAATTTCTCGAAAGTGATGAGTTTATAGTTTTAGAAATGATCGAAGTTTGCAATGTTCGCGATCCCGATTACGTAATTGTAAACTGATGTTTACCTTTTTTGTTTTGTGTTCAATTCTCACCATTACTGTATTTTTAGTTAAAACTTACCTAAAAAATGATAATATAGCAGTTAGATTGACAATGGGTATAATATTGGGTGAGAAATTGAAAGATTTGTGTTTCAGAATATGACCGACATTGTATCTTTTGCAGTTTTTGTTCTAGAAACTTTTTTATGTGTTAAGTTATGCAAAAGATTATTGTTTTATATGAAAGTAGACATCATAACGAGTATTTTGATGTGCATATTGTATATGTTATGTGAAAGAATAAATAAATATGACATCCGAAAAGGCAGAAGCTTATAGCCGAACCCCTAGGAACCTTTTCGTCGAAAACGTGTTTTATTGATCCTCATCGATACCCGCTGTGAGGTGCTGCTACGTTCCCCCTTAGTCGAAAACGTACGCATTCAGGGGTGCGTGGTGGCGTACGAGACCAGCGCAACAAGCAACGTACCCCAAAAATCGGGTTGAACTGTCCCGAGGGCTCGGTAGCCGAAGGGTACTGCCTGCTACCGTCACCGCCTCCTAACAGGGGCCAGTCCACCACACCGTAGGTTATCGGATGTTTACGTCTGGGCTCAGGGTGGCGCAGCACTTCAACACCGCCACCGCGGCGACCACCATGCCGATCCCGTGACGTCACCCAGCACTCCAACTCCATCGCTAACCGGGATGCCAATCCGATGATATCACCCTTACACAGCACAGCGATCGCCAAGCTAACATATTTTTGTTAAAAAGTTTTGTTCAAGTAGGTACGTACACACGCTTACCCTTAGTTCCGAATTACGTCTAAAGCGATTATATCGCAAATCCGACCAAATGTAATAGTCACAAAATATAAGGACTATCAAGTACTATTTGTGACTTTGCGCGTTGGTCGGATTCGCAATATAATCGCTTTTGACGCAATTCGGAACACGGGGTTAATTTTGTTTTTGCCGGGTTAGGAGTTATCCTAGTACGTTCAGAAATGAAGTATATGAGACAATGCTCTATTTTCCATTTTATGACATTGTATTTACGGAAATAACACATAATTCGTTTTTAAACTCGTTGTTAATTTAGATTTCTGTTATAAAATTACATTAATTTCATCAATAAACAATATTTCATACAAAAATTTAAAAACCGTAAATACCGGTAACCTTTATTTTTATGTTTTCGAACGCCATCTTTCAAAGCAGTGCAAACCAGCCACAGACAACTGTCCTTATATTTTGTGACTATTACATTTGGTCGGATTTGCGATATAATCGCTTTAGACGTAACTCGGAACTAAGGGTAAGCGTGTGTATGTACCTACTTGAACAAAACTTTTTAACAAAAATATGTTAGCTTGGCGATCGCTGTGCTGCGGCATGGTGGTCGCCGCGGTGACGGTGTTGAAGTGCTGCGCCACCCTGAGCCCAGACGTAAACATCCGATAACCTACGGTGTGGTGGACTGGCCCCTGTTAGTAGGCGGTGACGGTAGCAGGCAGTACCCTTCGGCTACCGAGCCCTCGGGACAGTTCAACCCGATTTTTGGCGTACGTTGCTTGTTGCGCTGGTCTCGTACGCCACCACGCACCCCTGAATGCGTACGTTTTCGACTAAGGGGGAACGTAGCAGCACCTCACAGCGGGTATCGATGAGGATCAATAAAACACGTTTTCGACGAAAAGGTTCCTAGGGGTTCGGCTATAAGCTTCTGCCTTTTCGGATGTCATATTTATTTATTCTTTCACATAACATATACAATATGCACATCAAAATACTCGTTATGATGTCTACTTTCATATAAAACAATAATCTTTTGCATAACTTAACACATAAAAAAGTTTCTAGAACAAAAACTGCAAAAGACAATTTCGGTCATATTCTGAAACACAACTCTTTCAATTTCTCACCCAATATTATACGAATTGTCAATCTAACTGCTATATTATCATTTTTTAGGTAATTTTTACTAAAAATACAGTAATGGTGAGAATTGAACACAAAACAAAAAAGGTAAACATCAGTTTACAATTACGAAATCGGGATCGCGAACATTACAAACTTCGATCATTTCTAAAACTATAAACGCATCACTTTCGAGAAATTCGAAGATTATCAACTCATCACACATATTTAATGTTTTATTTAACTATCAAATAGATTCAAATATAATAAAAAGTCAAAACAATTCACTTAACCCTAGAGTACTAATCATCGCCTGAGAGGCCGCCCGCGGTCGGTTTTTTCTGGTTATTTTGAAATTGCGGGGACGTGTCGCGCCGTGCTTTCGCGCCAACTCAGTGTAGCCCACGACGCGGCGGGGAGAGCTTGCGCGCTCGGCGGGGATACAGCGTTCCCGAGATATTGCCTACGTGATCGCCTGGGAGGCGATCATTAGTATTAAAGGTAGGGTTTTTACTATTGACTTAATTTACATTTTTGAGTTTTTTCTTTGTTTACTCACTATTATAAGATATAAAATACATGTTTTATTTCATAGATGGATCTCAACGAGCAGCAGATAGCAAATTGCTTGGAAGATGACACCTCTGATAGTGAGACCGAGGATAATTTAGAAGTCGCGGATTACGATTCTGATGACAGTGTGGTTGATCCTACTTTTGTTCCATACCGACTCGAAAATGAGTTACAAAATATTGTGCTAGATGACCCTGATCCTCAAGACCGAAGCTCCCCAATACCGTCATCATCCGGAAGCACTTTACCAAATCCACAAACATCACCTAGTTCGACTTAGTCTGCAGTAAGCTATGTGATGATTAGACTAGTTTTTTGTTATGTTTTTCATACTTTATATATTATATTGTAGTTTTTATACCAAAACAGTGGTCCAATGTCAACATTTTTTTTTTTAATATAATATCCCTTAAGGCTGTGTTAGAAAGTTAAGTATTATGTGTAAGGCTGATTTTAAGACAAATAAGAGTTTCTCAGATATATATTTTTTGCATTTCATAAAGGCAGAGGTATGCCTGTTATTTGTTATAAATTTTGTTACATTTTAATAAAAGTTTAGTACTAAAATTTTGCTTTATTTACAAAGTAGCCTCCCAGGCGATAATTAGTATTAAGCAGTAATAAATTTACATTAGTACCTACTCTAGGGTTAAAGTTACTAGAAACTGGCTTAAACTGACTGGCTTGTTTGTCACAATTTTTGACACTTTAGCAAGCTACATAATGTCAGTTGGACGCTCATAATACGGAATTCCCAGCCAATATCCATGCAGAAGACGGTCAAGTGTCACGTGACTACTGACTGGCTGGCAATAAGATGTCATAATACGGATAAGCAAGTCAGTTCATTTTACGGCGTAAATTGACTGGAATTAAGAGGTTGTAATAGGCCCGCAGGATGATTCCAGTCAGAATAACGTACGTCATAATACGAAAAAGAACAAGGCAGTTTACGGCCGTAAACTGACTTGCCTGGAAACTGACTGGATTTTAAAACGGTCGTAATAGGCCCGCAGAATAGAAGAAAACAACGTTTTGCACCGACCCTTAATAACACGAAATAAGGGCAGGAAGAAGATGATGACTCATACTTAATAGTCACTATTATCCATAGCCGTAAATGTTACCTAAATTTAGAGAAAATTACATTGACAACTAGCGCGCGGCTGCTACATTTTAGCAGGTCACGCTTCCGTGAACGTGCTGTAGCTTGTCTAATTCATACTCTGAGGTCGGTAACTATTGTCTCTTGATTCTTGAACTGGAGCAAACTCCGGGGAATAGTTATTAACTGTGTACGTACGTTTAGTACCTAGATGTCTACGAGGCTCCAATTTATAGATGCTTGCTTTCCAAACTTGAGATTGTTGTCTGAATTTGAGTAAGTGATAGTTTGATTTGTATGTCGTTTGGCCCCGTTTTGGTTTTGGAGTTTATCTAAAATCTGTGACAGTTTACCGAGATGTCATGATTGGAGGATTCAGGCTGTTATGCCGGATAATATGAAACAGTGTGATTTACAGAGGCCCTAGCACCAGCTCCTAAAACGATCTATTTGACGATCTAAACTGACCTGTTAAAGGATTGGAGCTGTACGGTGGCCGCACGTTTGACTTTTTGTAAACACGTCATGGTTAGGCCCCGGTTCAACGTTTTCGTAGTACCTACTGTGTTTTCGTAGATTTTTTTTTGTTTTTTTTTTTTTTTTTTATTGTTTGTTTCGGTGTAAGTGCTTGGTTCTGTATAATTTAGTTGCGCTTTTGTGTGCGTTTTGTGTTACAACGATTCAATGTTTTATCTATCTACTACCGTTGTTGAATTCAGCCTACTGCATCTTTGGTTAAATGATTCGGTTATAAAACATATATACAACTACCTGAAATCAACTATCAACCAGTCGCCCGGACCAGACACCATACCCGTCTAGTCGGAGGTTCTTCCCATTTCAATGGAGGTTTGGTAAAACTTTACACCCTGTTTCGCGTATGTGCCTTCTTAAGGGTGTCAGAAAAGCCGTTAGGGGCCCAGTAACTTTCGAAATGGAAACCCAGGGTACTGGAACGCAAGGTATAGAAGAAACATGTGAATGGGTTTTAGTCAGTAAAAATCTGATACGCCCTCCCGCTCCGCAATAGAGCGGGAGAAGTAATTGGATGATTTCCCACCTAAAAAAACCTTCTCAAAGTGATATAAAAGTAATGTAATCTTGTTAAATTTTGTATGAAAGGTGACAATACAATGACAAAGGCTTACCAAAATATTTATGTTAGTAAAATGAGAAGTACAAAACCTATTCTGCATGAATCGCTCTACGAGTATTTCGCTAATATTTGACACAGTGTAGGTATTTCGGCCTGAAAAAATTCCGACGGCGGATTTGTTAGGCCGGGACTCGACCCTGGGGGTTGGCTTAACGCGACAGTCAATCTTTTGAATTTATTTTATTTACTCGCCTGTCCACCAAACGGTGGGCATTTTGCATTTTTATCTAGCACTCTGTTGGAAATAAAATCACATTTTTGTTGAAGTTTTGTTAGAATATTTGTCGATATTTTCATGCATAGCTGGAGTTTCTATTGAACTGAAATTGGGTGGTATTGTTGTAACAATTCAATCAGTCTGTGTAGGCCTTTTTCCCAACTTTGTTAGAGTCAGTTTCCAGTCTATCCGAATTAAGCTGGGTTAATATGTGCCAGTAGTTTACATATCATCGTCATCAACCTTTTTCATGTTCCCACTGAAGGGACTCAGGCCTCCTCTCTAAGAAAAGGAATGGGCCGTAATCCACCACGCGGGCCCAGTGCGGGTTGGTGAATGCCACATGTGTTCGAAGTATACACACATATAGCAACTACTTAACTGACCTTTACTTTCTTGTTTTCTAGAGTTCCACTGTATCAGATTCCAAGGCACGAATGAATCTTGGTTTGTAATGGATAATTAATTAAACCATTCATAGACCAACCTTAGCAAGGGTTACTTAAACTCGAAAATAGACAGCGCTAAACAACTTGTACAGCTCTGGAATAAGAATAAAACAATTGTACTTTAAATGTCATGATTACCCACCTTATCAAGTCACGAGGTTTTCGTTTCTCCATATTTACATAGTTGCATTAATTGTGTATGTAAGCAGTACAATTCCCTGCCGGATTCTGTTTTCCTGACAGAATAGAATAGAATAGAATAAACTACAACCTAAGGATCATTAGATCAGAGATGGCGCTTTCGCATTATGAAAAAATACTTTTAGACTTAATGAAATAAGAAACGATTATTTTAAATAGACCAATTACAAGCACTTTTGAATTATCAAAATGTCAGTCAGTCAAAAAAAAATGAAGCTAAATTGCAATGTTTCGATGTTCTTTTAATAGGTGGTCACTTTAAGCGAAAACTGTGTTTAACTTTCCGCAATAACTGAAAAAAAACTACTGCACCTAATAAACAATGGGATTACCTTTTTAAAAACTTGGCATCTTATTCATCTGTGACAACCCCTTCAACTCCATGTGACCTCAGCTTTATATGGGGCGGTGCGCGGTCGTGGCGCGGCTGTGGCGTGGCGCGATTCCAGGCCCGACGACTTACGACACACATTACTGTCGAAGGCACACTTGCTGCGATCATTTGAGGCCTCTTGGCGAGCTGTGTGCGAGTGTGTTGCTTAGAATGTTCGTAAAAATCTTAAAATGTTTCAGGCTGTGAGAGAATATTGTTTTTGGCTGGCTTCCGCGTCGTTTATGGCCAGTAGGTACTTATTTCAAGATGGTTATGAATTGGCTTAGATATCTTTTTTTTACATTTGTTTTTGAGAACCGAGAAAGTTGCCAAAAAGAAATATAAATGAAGGTGATCATAGAACTCCGTTTACTTATAACTATCAGTATGAGACTCGTGTTGAAACTTTGAAAATACAAAATCTATACTTACTAATATCATAAAACCGAAGAGTTTGTTTGAGCGCGCTTATCTCAGGATCTACTGGTTCATCGATAAGAAAAAATTTTAAGTGTTGGATAGCCTATTTATCCGAGAAAGTCTATAGGCTAAATAACATCACGCTATAACCTACGGGAGCGGAGAAGTAACCATAAATACGTAAGCAAAGTTTCATCCAAATCCGTTCAGCCATTGGAGTGTGATTCAGCATGGAGAAGTAACAACCATACATACAAACTTCAGCTTAGATAAAATTATTGTGTTATGCTATTGTTGAACAACCAACTATAGTAACCAAATTCTTCCCCACATTGCATAAAAGTTATATTTCGTTTGAATTTAAAAAATTAAAACCGGAGACACTCTATCGCACTTCCAAATTCATCATAAATATAAAAAACGCGGTTAAAATTACAATAACTTTTCTGACCGATTCTTTAAAATATTCATAGTTTTTAACACGTTCGGCCAAAACCACAGCGTGTCGTGTCAATCTGAATAATTTATGAGAAATGAGGTTCTACACCACAAACCAATGAAACCTATTCATGAAGACTGTCCTAATGAATTAGACTAGACCTTTGAATTTTCTAAATTAGTAGAAAATTCAAAGCAGAAAATTGAAAGCACTAATTCAGAAAATTCAATGAAGAGTTTGGACTATAATTTACGCTTTGAAAATTTATCTTATTTTGCTAAAATTATACATAATATGCAAGTCGCAGTGCCGTAATTAGCATTTTATACGACTGGTGTGAGCTTCTATAACTGCGCCCCATCAGGGACTGCGCCCTGTACCTGGGTACAGCTAAAACCGCCTTAGTTACGGCACTGCAAGTCTGTACTCGGAACGCAAGTAGACTATGGCGCAAAGAGTGACTGTATGATGTAGAGTAACGTTTTATCGAAATGTTCACAAGTATACAACACGCAAAAATCAAAAGGATTGTGCCGCAATTTTCAGAAAACTGACCGCTAACATATCGCCCATTATCCCAGCCATATATCAACGATCAAAGTCTTATTTACGTCCAAAAGCAGTAATAGTAAACCACGAAGCACCCATAGTGTATAAAACTTGTTAGAGTCTTCTTGGCAAGCAGCACCATCTGTTCGGGCAATTTGGCAAACTTTAAAACCAATATACCGTATTTTCTGTGAAATGGGACCTGTTGGCGGTATTAGATGTAAGACAATTGCCAGATTCAACAAAAAGGAAAGGTATTATTTTAGCGGTTGGGTAGGCTCTCCATTGGTTACAGTCTCACCTTGCACCTACTTGTATTTGCTTGTGTTGGAAAGTGTACACGATATTAACGATTGTATTTATTGTAGAAAATCGTGCAAACGTGCACTGTTTTTTGTCGCTCGCGTAGTTATTAGGAAACATAATATGGTTATATATATGTAAGTAGGTATTAGCTTATTTTTAACTAGCTGTTTTTACTTGCGTCTTTGGTTACTATTCCACTCCCATAGTTCATAGTGTGATGTTATAAAGCCTATATTTATATCTTCCTCGATAAATGGACTATCCAACAATAATATCTATTAGATTCACTATGATTCCTATGTTCTGTGATTCGATTAGCGATTTCAAACGAACTCTTCAGTTATAAAACATTAGTAAAAAAAATTACATACAGATCAAGTTTAAGGAACCCACGGGGTTTCTTATTTTCGTTCAGATGAGCAATACAGTTGGAATCTGTCAAAAAAACGTCTAATTTCTCTTCCTTTTTGACATTAATTGAGAATGCAAAAATGTTTTTTAACTTATTAACAGAACTGCTCCCCTAGCCAAGTTACAACCGTTTCGCTTGCGCTTCGAGTTGACCTTGCCGCCAATTCTTTTGTTCTGACCACGTGACTGAGCGTTGAGACGACGTCATTCCCGTACATTTTAAGCTTTCTACAAGCGTTAACTATTGCAGATTAGAAACTTGGCTAGGGGCACTGGGGCCTTACCGGACGACGACTATTTGACGCGAGCGAGAAAGTATGATGGAGTTATAGGCCCTATGTAGCTCCATGCCATTAACAGTTCAATTTAGAACGTCAAATGGTTGAATCAACCAAATCTCTCAACTTTATAGCGGGTAACTAGCGACGTCACGAACGTTTACCCAAATATGGGTCCCTAGGTGACTGGGAAATATTGGGTCGATGTCCAGAAAATGAGAAAATATATTATGATTGATTAAGTTAGGAAAATAATACCTATCTCAGTAACGCGTGAAGGTATTGAGTAGAAATTAAAATTATATACTTAGGTCTGCAGTCCCTTAAAGTTATATCAAATTACTAAGTTAACGAAAAAAACAGATACAGCCGTTTATGTCGCAGAAAAGTGTATTTTGACACTCTCAAGGGAATCAAAATTCATAGGGTACTTTCCGTTGACTAAGAATCCTGAAATTTGTAGTGAAACAATTATAGTAATAAATCTAAAAACTGAAAATTTGTAGTTACGTCACAAAAAAAAAGCGATTCGGAAAAATCTTCGTAACTTAATTCGGGAATTGAACTGTTTTCATAGAAGTTGCAATTCTCATATAAATTATACCTGTGTCACATCACTTAATACCAAGAATATGTATTTGTTTTATTGGAGTAAATTGATCATCCAGCACTCACATTCATCACTTTTATAAAACATTTCTTCCTCGTACGAACAACACTCAAACTCCAGAGTCTAAAAATAAAAATTTCACAACTTTGCTCGATCAAAAGTTGGTCTGTTCCTATTTATGGAGCTCGGATATGTTACAGTAAAAAAATAGCCTAGCATAGTCGGCCTTATAATGTTCCCACTTTTGGGACTCAGGCCTCCTCTCTCGGAGAGGGAATGGGCCATAATCCACCACGCGGGCCCAGTGCGGGTTGGTGGATGTCACATGTCTTCAAATTTTTGGTTCTATGACATGCCGGTTTCCTCACGATGTTTTCCTTCACCGTTTTGAGAGCAGTGGTAATTAAATAACATAAAGTAATGCGCCTGGCTGGGTTTCAACCCGCGACCTACACCTTGTAAGTCGGGGCCGTTACCAATCGGCCACCACTGCTCAAAAAAAAAAAAAAAAGCTTTGCATTGTTAAAGGTAAAATTAAACGTGGGCTTTTAAAAATCAATTGGTTCAAACATTCCACCTGGTTTTTACTGGAATTTAGATCCGTGAGTAAACAAAGGAAGGGTGAAATTGCAGGGTTAGTGGGTAAGCGAGCACACTGTTAGTAGATTGTTCACACAATTCTCTGTACTTATTGAATTAGTGGTGTCTTCCGCCTTCAAAGCTTTGGGTTGGGGGTAATTCTTGTGAGTGTTATTTGCCTGTGTATTTGCTTGTTGCGTTTTAGTGGAAGATTAGGTTACTTACACGAGAACTTCGGTTATATCGGTTTAAATCAGGCTCGGTTTTGTACACAAACCCCAGCATTTTGCTGAGTGCCGGTCGTTTTGCGCTGCTTTAACGCATATCTTCCCAATATATAGAGGTGTTATTGTTATGTTTTAAGGTATAAGCCATGTTTGATGCAAATAAACTCTTTTTCTTTCTTTCTATTTTTACATAATACTAGCTTTTACTCGCGGCTTCACTCGCGTCCATAAAATATAGCCTGTCACTCAGGAATATAGTAGCTTTGTATCAGTGAAATAATTTCAGCAATGGGGCCAGTACTTTCAGAGATTACCTCCTAAAAACTAAATGACAAAAAAAACTTTTCATCCCACCATCTCCGAAAGGGAGTTTTTGCTCTTCTTTATCTGAGAGCAAAAGCCGTTTTTATTCTCTAGAGAGATAAAGTAAATTGAATTTAGAACATTGCGTGTTTATGTGTTCAAAAAATCATTAAATCTATTTACTTCTACCTCCATGGTACCAAATTCGTCATACAACTTTTTTTTAATTTGTTAAAAACTCAGACTCAGAGCCTTCTTGGTGTACTTTTTTTACATTTAGTCATTTCCTCGCTGAGGTGGGATGAAAAGTTACGTGTTGCACTCGACTGCAAAGATTTTTCACCTCGTGCTCTTTTGATTCTCTCGCTAACGCTCAGGATTCTAATTTTTAAATCACTCGCTACGCTCATGATTCAATTTTAGAATCCTTCGCTTGCTCGGTCATCAAAAATGAGCACGCGGTTAAAAAGCATCTTTGCACTCTTGTTTAACAAATACCTAACTATTTCATCCCACCATCTTGGAAAGAGTATTTTTGCTCTTCGATATCTGAGAGCAAAAGCCGTTTTTATTCTCTAGAGAGATAAAGTAAATTGAATTTAGAACATCGCGTGCACTAAGTTTATGAATTCAAAACATCATTAAACCTATTTACTTCTACCTCCATGGTACCAAATTTGTCATACAACTTTTTTTTAATTTGTTAAATCTCAGACTCGAACCTTCTTGGTGTAGTTTTTTTTTTGCATTTAGTCATTTCCTCGCTGAGGTGGGATGAAAAGTTACGTGTTGCGCTCGACTGCAAAGATTTTTCACCTCGTGCTCTTTTGATTCTCTCGCTAACGCTCAGGATTCTAATTTTTAAATCACTCGCTGCGCTCGTGAGTCAATTTTGGAATCCTTCGCTTGCTCGGTCATCAAAATTGAGCACGCGGTTAAAAAGAAACTTTGCACTCTTGTATAACAAATAACTATTACCTCTTTATAATATTAGTGTCAGTAATCATAGTTGTTTTATGCGTCTGTCTATTTGTTCCTATTTTTATGGATCCTCCTAAACCACGCAATGGATCTTGACGCGGTTTTCACTAAATAGGCAATATAAATAACAATAAACGAGAAAGGTTAAGAGTAATGGTTCACCTCGTGTAAAATCCTTGTGGGTCACTGGTATGTTATATTTTGTAATTGTACTCCACCCTAGAACTGAAGAAGTCATTAGATGATTACCCCTCTCGAAAAACCCAATCAAATTGTGCCAACCAAACCATAATAACTTGTGTGGACAAAATAAGCATCTTTTTGATGTCATTGAGCTTCAACCATGTCAAAGAAGAAATCAGCAAGCCTACTAGGGCAATCAAATAAGTAAATTAGGTACAAGACAATGTTCCTACTTAAATAGGAAGAAGCGTTGTCAGGTAGAGTATCTACTCTACCTGACATCATTCCTTAATCCTCTTTACCAGTGCCCTCAAAATAACTTACACGTATGACGTAGGTAGTTGGTACAAAACGTAAACATGACAAGTTTACATTCATAACTCTCAATATGAACTAAGGCAAGGGTCACTCGGGGTTCCTCCTTCTGTGAGTGGCAAATCTTAAGACGCTCAGAACTCAAAGGAGGAGGCCGACCGTATCAGGCAACGGCGGCGCTCACAGAGCCCCAGCCGCCGCCGGGATTCCGATCCCGATTTCAGACCACCGTAGGCGCGGGCTTGCGGACGACGAGCAATGGGTAGCTCGCTGTCCGACCGTCCGGTAACTGTCCGGACCGAGCCCAAGTTGTCGACGGCGCGCACTGTTCCCGCGTGCCTCAAGAAGTTGTCAGCAGCAGCAGGGGCCCAGTAGGGTCTAAAGCTACTGGGGCCAGGGTTATCCGAAAGGGAAGCTTCGTCCCGGTACGAAAGGCAAGAAGGAACAGGAGTGGATTTTTAGTCAGTAAAAGTCTGACACTATCTCCCGCTCCGCCCAAGAGCGGGGATGTCATTAGATAATTTTCCCACCGCGAAAAAAAAAGACACTCGGAACTTCATAGTAACTAATAGCTGGATGATTGCATGAGTTCACAAAATAATAAGTTTGAAATAAATCTATAGTGTTGTGTGAACATTGATGTCTTTAGTCAAGATAAATTCGTTTGCATTGAGACAATTTGTGATCAAATCAGAGATCGTAACAAATATAATCTTATAATGTTCCCACTGCTAGGACTCACACCTCCTCTCGAGGTTAGCGGAAGTCATATAAAAAAAAAACATGGTGGAGGCCTTTTTTTTTATGGTGATTGTTTATTGACATCCCCCGCCCTTGGGCGGAGCGGGAGATAGTGTCAGACTCTTACTGACTAAAAGACCCACCCCGTTCCTTCTAGCCTTCATACCGGGGCTCGAGCGCCCTTTCGGATAACCCTGGCCCCAGTAGGCTTCGACCCGGCTGGGTCCCTACTGTTGCTGACAACTCCTTGAGGCGCGCGGGTACAGTGCGCGCCGTCGACGACTTGGGCTTGGTCCGGACAGTTACCGGACGATGGTGGAGGGCTGGACCAAGACCAGGATCAGTATTTTCTACTTAAAACAAAACAATATTCAGAATATCCGAATCCCGCAAACCCGTGGGATTGATGAATTTAATCCCGCATGCTTACGGGATCGCAATTTTGATTCCCTAATTTTGATGAAAGATGAAAGCACCTGTCTGGGTTTAAAAGCGTCAATCATAATCATATTTAGTAACAAACTAATTTAATTTAGTTATGTATGCAATGTATGTTAGTTTATAAGGTAACTGTGATATGGGTCCATTCATCATCATCATTTCAGCCGATACACGTCTACTGTTGGACATAGGCCTCCCCCAAGCGTCGCCACATCGAACGTTCCTGTGCGTGGATCCATTACCTGAAACAAAATGATTATTAATATTTTCATTAATTTATTTATCCCAGGACCTCAGGGTCAGTTTTGTTTTTTTTTGGTTTGCCAACATTTTACTGGACTAATGACAGCAAATTTAAATCTTGCGTTAATTTTGGGACACCATTTAGTTTATGATTCAATAAAAAATCACAATTTGAAGACTAAAAACTGTTTTTTCTGTTTAATTCCAATCTTGCGTTTATTTTGGGACAGACTTTATAAGGTTATGGTTTTGGGAATCTTAAGTACCTAGTCTGGATGCCAAGAACTATATTCCTCTGCTTTAACAATGTTATTAATCTTTGATCTATACTTTACTGTAAAAAAATCATACTTTCTGTTTGGCAAATCCATACCTACTTTACTTTAAAAAATCCATACTTTATTTTAATAATTATAAAAATAAAGGCATACTAAATGCTGACCAGCAGATAGAGCGTGATGAAGTAACCAACATACGTACAAAAATACAAACTTTCACCTTTGTAATATTAGGGTGATAATAAACGCAGATTAACGAAAGCAATATCTCTATTATGCTGCGGAGTAAAAGAAGATGAGCTTTTATAGTGAAAAATAAATATAATGAACGCGAAAGAAAAGCAACGATTCATAACGGGGAAAAAGAACGAAGGGGCAAAAGTCCTATTGTTCGGGTAATTACCTATACTTAATGTAGAACGGTTTCGGGAAACTGAAATTTCCTCCTTAGAACGGCTTTATTTGTCGTGAGAATATTTTTAATGTTCTCGACTAAGAATTATGTTGGTGGCACAAGACAAAGTGTTTTATAAAGTTTATTTATGTACTTTATAATGTCTTAAGACTTTGCTTTCTGGCTTCTTGTGTTTTCAATTCCATGAATTATAAGTTAAGTAAATAAACGGCTTAGGAAGAAAATGCTGCGAGGAAATGTTTATCATTGATATAATTTGTGTCATCTTTTTTTTGTTGTTATCTGCAGTTTGAACGGGTTGAAATAATAAATTACTAACTTTTTTAGGTTGAAGAATAAGTATATTTTACATTATAATTTCAATAGTTGCAACTAAATACTAATGGAATACATCACTTTAACCGAAAAACATTCACTGTTGGATAATATCTGTTGTATATATATATGTCGCAGGGAAATGACAATATCAGGGATTTCGCGAAATCCCTAGGGATATCACGAAACCCCGGTAGATGTCGAATATTCTTGTTTATTACGTCTTCTTACTAAAAGTATCTAGTGATATGACAAAACACTAATTTATCGTCAGTGAAACGTCGTTTCACTAAACTAAATCTAGTAAATGACAGAAATGCAGATATTAATGAATAAAAATTCGTGAATAATAAAACCCTTTACTAATTGACACTAACAAAAAACAATCTAAAATATGGCTCCAAAACACTCCTCCGCATTGCTGTCGACAGGTAATGTGCCCAAAAGTCTGATGGCATTGCCACGCTATATGGTAATGCTGATCTTTTGCTTTAGGCAAAAACCCTTTTATAATTGTTACTTAAATTAACCTTTTTAATCGCATATGCTTTCACGAAAAATCAACATGTACTCTTCGACACTAATATTATAAAAAGGTAAAGTTTGTTTTTATATTTTTTTGTTTGTAGGAGGCAATCTCTAAAAATACTGGTCTGATTGCTAAGATTTTTCACCGATAGAAAGCTGCTTTATTCCTAAGTGACATAAAAAGCTATATTTTATGTACCTATGCGGGCGAAGCTGTGGGCAAAAGCTAGTCGAAAAAAATCAAAAAAATGGCGTAACGTTAATCGAATCGATTGGCTGTAACCGAACACTCGTACCAGACAACACAGCTTCTTGTAGTGTTTTTACCATCATTGACAAGTGTGGTTACTACGACGACGCGACGACTCTTTATTCAGTAGTGATGTGCATTTGAATGTAACGGTTTATCGATAACCTACATTGAATTCAGCTTAACGAGGATGGAATAAACCACTGCTACTTTTTCCACTTTTAGATAATATATTAGTATTAAAATTTATTTAGGTAATAAATTATCCGTAACAGCTGAAACCTAAAACATTATTTAACAGCGATTTATGAAATGTTACACGAGGTATAACAATAATTATCAATAAACGGCTGTAGTACTGTAATATGAAACGTTGAACGCGTTGTGGCTAAACTGTTCACAGTGAAATATTATTTGATATCACGTACATTTTGTAACAAAATATGAAACAGCGTGTAGTTCAGCGGTTCGCTGGGTTTATGGAACTATGTTTACACTTTATTTAACCTACATATGTATTAACGTAACGAGTGGGGAATTCTTAATAAATGTTGGTTACGAGTGCACGCATGGAATCATTATATTATTAAAGCATAGCGTGATGTAATTCGTTATTTATTTTAGTTTGTTAAACTTTTAATTATATTATGGATAGCAACCAAGTAGAGAATTGCCCTAAAGCAACATTCTCCCGGAACAAAAAGTATTCTTTATGCTATTCCAGGGCATGATCTACCCGTATGGCAAATCTCATCCAAATCCCTACAGTAGCTCTAGCGTGAAGGAGAAACAAACATACACACATATACACACTCACAAAATTTTTGCTTTTATAATATTATCGTGATTATAAGGAAAAGTGCCCAGATTACTAGTAGCATACGTGGCAACGTTAAATAGCAATTTATTGTCCAAAGAAAAGCCCAGCCCTAAAAGGTCACGTCAATAGTCGACTAGTTGATTGACAATATAGTATTAGTTAATTTATTAAAAAGTTTTATCAAAAAATTATAATTTTTAATCTTAATCACGGCAACGAAAGTGATGTTAACATCTCTTATTTTTTAAAGGGACAGAGTGGTTGGTCTCTTCTTTATCCTTTTAAAGGAGAGGCTGAATTTGCCCAGCAGTGAATGAACTAGCTATCGATAGCTGAAAAAATGTTGCCCCATCCCTATAAATTCCGAGAGAGATCTTAACATTATTGTGAAGGATCTCTTAATATCGAGTACAGAAAGGGTTGCCTTGTAAACGTACGTATGAGGTGATAATTGGCAAAACTAATAGTTACTCGTAGCTAGATATATTGGGAAACCACTGATGGAGGGAACTTGGATAAAATTTAGTTCGAATGTCGTTTCTTGAACTTAGTTATTATAGTTGAGTTTAGAATTAGTAAAGGTAGATAAATAAAATAAATACAACATGTAACATAATATATGCACATTCCGCATTCTGAAACAAATTTGAACAGAATCAGCTACTAAAACGATTTCAGCTAAATTATAGGTAATTATAATTTTAAATTTCTTAAAAAACACTACTTGAGTGCATTTATGTTATTTTGTCTTAATTTTCTATTATGGGTGTTTAAAGGTGTTCATTATTCCAGTTACATGGTTTAGAGATATTGTGATAAAAAACAGGAAGACTTTTAATTTTCTGGCAATATTTACTAAAATATTGCCAGAAAATTAAAAGTCTCAAAAAAAGTGTTAAAAAAAAGAAAAAAAGGAAAGAAAAAAAAAGAGAAAAGGAAAGTGTTATTAAAACCCTGCTCTGAAATATAAAAATAAAATAAATAATAATAAACACAACTTATCATTACAATAAATTCATTATTTGTCCTAGTAAGTTCTATATATTTGCACTACATTAATAAAGCAATACCGAGGCATATAAAATACATAAATACTTGAACAAATACTATAATACATCACTCAATGGCAACATAATTTGTAGTCACATCACGTTTCGTTTCGTACGTAGAGAAAGCCCGGATAAAGTTATATATATACTAGCTTTTGCCTACAACTCTGCCTGCGTATACGTGCCTTACTATCGATGAAAAAAAATTAGCAGCTGGACCAGTACTTTCAGAGATTGCCTCTTTCAAAACTGGGACCATGGGTGATTTGAAAGAGAACCCCGGAGCCCTGGAACGAAGGCAAAGAAGGAACAGAAGTGGGTTTTAGTCAGTAAAAGTCTGACACGACTTCTCGCCCCACCCAAGGGCGGGAGATGTCATTATGAATTTTCCACCTAAAAAAAGAACCTCCTACAAACAAAAAAATAAAATTAAAAAAAAACTTTATTTCTTTATAATATTATTGTGGATATAGAAAAGTGTACTCTTAAAAGCTACGCCCTCGGTAACAAGTTTCTTGACGTTTAAAACTAAAGTATATTTACAATTTTGTCGGCACTACAAGCACGACGTAGTTGCGGTATTAGTTTCATCTTTTCCTGGTTTCAGTGACAAGACTTTATGTAAACTCGTTAAAAAATAAAAGACTCGTTTTGACATTTAAGAAAGACCCTAGAATGTAACTTGGAACAAAACTGAAAGAAAGAATAAAATAATAAATTCTCTGAAGTCTAATACTCAAAAGCTCTACTTTCACTGCCACTTAGGTCGGCCATTTTTCGGGTTATATAATTCTCATGTTGTTCTCCTGCGGATATCTTCATTTCTGATTTGACCACGCATAGTAAGAGTAAGTATAAGCGATATAATATATATTTCTGTAAATTAGGTAGTTTTGATTTTAGAAACTGCTAAAGAAAACAAAAAAAACAGTGAACGCATACATTTCATGTATCGGAAGAGGGGATTGTTGGAAAAATAAAACTAAACCAACACTAAAAAGGAACGTAACTATCATGACAGTGAAAAAGGCTCCACCTTATACAATTTTTAAACGTAAACGTTGCGTAATGACACGCCCTAGAGACGCGCCCTGCATTCGTACGAAAATCTGTTAATAATTCAGTGGTTGTTACATTAATACCATTCTCAATGTGCCCGAAGTGCCCCCAGAAGGTTGTAGCAATTGTGTTGACAATTTCGTTGATTTTATCACTTATTCCCTGGTGAATGAAAGGTGACAGTTACGTTGTAGAAAGGTAAAAAGTGTAAGTTTGACGGTGTGATAGCCGTATTGTGGTGCAAACAGAGCACCAGAAACACGCAAGCTTCAAAACGCTTGTCACGCAATAGCTACGAAATATACCTACACCAACATTGTAACGGCGTAAGCGATGAGAGGTTCACGATTCAGATTTGAAGCCTAAATGTTATTGTATGCCACCTCCAGAGGCAGAATTAGGTAATTCAGAGTCTTAAAATAACATCGTACGTGCTTATGATAACGAAACGAAATTCAAATAGGTTCTGAGATAGGATTTATATAAGTAGAACGTGTTGAAAGCTTTGTAATACGGCTATATTCTCTCACCCATTGATAGTAAATACCCAAGTAGGTGCTATATGCCAGTATTTTTTCTTTAATTACATGAATTATTTAATATACAAGGTATAAGGGACAGCCCTCCACAAACTTTAAGGGCTTGCTCAGTAGACGAAACTGAACAACCTGCAACAAAAAAATTTTTCAGGAAACAAAAAAAAAATTTGGCCTCACCATACAAACTGTCCAATCAAGTTTATAATTTTGTATGACGAGCCGGATTTTTTTTTTTCGTTTCCTGAATAAACGTTTTGTGGGATGTGGTTCAGTTTCTTCTACTGAGCAAGCCCTTAAAGTTTGTGGAGGGCTGTCCCTTACACCTTGTATACTTATCTACACTATTATAATAAAGAGGTAAAATTTGTTTTTTTATTTGTAGGAGGTATGAGTATGAAAGTTATGAGTTAAAAAAAAAGTTATGAGTTTACACGTGGATGGATGGAGGGGAAGAGGGAGGCCAAAGAAAAGATGGATGGATTGTGTGAGAAGCGATATGAAAGAAAAGGGAGTAAGTGATAGCATGACGAGTGACAGGACAGAATGGAAGAAAAAAACGTGTTGCGCCGACCCCAAATAAAACGGGACTAGGGCAGGAAGATGATGATGTTTGTAGGAGGTAATCTCTAAAAGTACTGATCCGATTGCTAAAATTTTTTCACCGATAGAAAGCTGCTTTATTCCTGAGTGAGATAGGCTATATTTTATGTACACTAGTACTAAATAAATTACTGGAAAACGCGGTAATAATAGTAATATTCTCGATAATTTTATCTAGAACATTATTGACACCCCGTGGCCTCCATTTCGATTGTCCTGTAATTCTTTGAAATACCGAAAACGCCACGACACAATATCGCACCTGTCCATTAACAACTTTAAATCCCATTCTCTTATAATTTAGAGTTTTATTCTTTCAAATAAAATACAAATCTTTCCTCTTTATATTATTAGTAGAGATAGTAGAGACCTACAGTCAACTTAATAAGCAACACTTAACACTACATTCTAACGACTTAATGACGACCAAATAAAATTTAAGCTGCTTTCAAGTTGAAGCTAGAAGTAAACACGCAAATAAAGCTGAACTGCTGCAAGGAGCTTAACTTGCGTTATGCTGCTTGATTTCAGGATTTAATTTAAGTAAATTTTGCACATTTTAAGTTAATTTTCTTATTTTGAACGTTGTACCATTTATTCACATTATTTACACAGTACAACTATACACTACTTGTATAACTGTACACTATACTAACTATAAAATATAACTAAAATAAATAAAAACCCATAAATAACTAAAACTAACTAAAAACAATTAAAAATATAGCGTCGACATATTTTTCCGCATTACTATCGACAGATTAATGTGCCCAAAAGACAGTAGTAAACCATAAATACAAAAATGTTTATTTTCATTGTGAGTTTGTATAATTAATTTAGGCAACCCAATTAAGTTACAATCCATATAAATAATATTAAATGTGAAAGTAACTCTCGTCGGTCGCTTTCACGATTAAACTACTCTGCCGATTTCATGCAAGTTTGGTACCTATAGCCTAGCCTCATAGGATCCTTTTTACAGGAATGAAAAGAACAATATTTACATATTTTTTTTAACATTTAGCAAAATCCGACATTTATGTGAACGCAGTCGAAGTCAAAAGCTTTAGTTCACAAAGTCAAATGCAATAAATGAGTACCAAATGTTTTTATTAATTTAATTGCTACCAAGTTCATAAATTAAATACACAAAGATTTAGAATGTAGTGGCAACACCCAATTCTGTATCATCTTAAAATTGTACCTACATTGCTTGCAAATAAATAATTCTGATTCTGATTCTGAAAGATACATGACGGGTCAAGTAGTCAGTGCACGTAAAAAAATATAGGTACCAACCGAAACACTTTAATAACATGTGACTACGGCTTTTCTTTTTGTTCTGTTCCTGTTTTTCAACCTCCTGAAAACCTTGTTTCATAATTCTTTTTCAGCGTCGTTTTTTTGTCATAGTCGGGTTTTAAATTCAACTCCTAAGGGAATGAAATGGGGGTCCAAAGTTATTATCGAGAATCCAACTTTCACGCGGGTGCAACCGATGGCAGCGGCTAGTCTTCTATATGAATAAAAGTGATATACTGGTCGTTGACCAGACGCAAAGTTAAAAGGCCTCTCACAAGTTGTACCGATGACCTGGTAAGGATCGCAAGAAACCGATGGATGCGAGGCGCAAAATACCGGCCTATGTCTAGCAGTAGACGGCTGTCTGTTTTTTCAATAAACGCAAAAGATCTATACCTAATTAAAGATGGGCAGGTTTCTGAATCGAGTAAGCATGTCTTAAACCCTAATTTAATGTCTGTTTTTGACAGATTTTCAGGCTAAGTAGAATATGACAAATACTCAACTTCAAATGCTTAAATCGAAAATAGGAGGAAATTCATGTTTTCCATTCTCAATCATTGTTAAATAGTTGTGGGCACCCGGTTTTCTATGATTGGCTTTACGTCTTACCCAGGGCCTTAAGTCTGCTATTACAATAGTGTCAGAATGGTCTATAATTGATTTCTTAATTGTTGATTTTGATAACTTTTGGTAATCTACTAATGTAATGGCATCATTATGACTTTCCAATGTTAATCCACTGACACTCCATTGAAAGAAATGGCATAGAATGGTAATCTTGTACACAATGATAAATGAATGTCTGACGTATGCGGTAGTCTGCTAAAATTTTGACAGTTCCTCTCATCAGTGTTCTACCATTAGAACGTCATTGTGCAGTCAGTGCTTTTAATAAGCTCGATATCGTCATTCTACTACAATTTTATTACGAGACCATTGACTGATCAATGACCGATCATTATGAATTAGCAGATTACGAACTTTTAGCAAAATAACGATGGGATCGTGTTGGAATGACGAATTTATAAAAATAGCAGACTTAGGCCCCTGGTTTAAGTAATAAACTTAATCCAGTATAAACAATTAAAAGTCCATAAAACGAACACATAACTTAATACAAGCAATACGCGATACGCATGACTAAGTTAGAATAATTTCCTCAAACTCAATTTTATTTCCATCATAAAGTTGTATGTGAAGCCAGGGTGATTCTGAATTCATTCCGTCGCCATCGCCTCATTCCGAAGTCTATATAACAGTATACGCAATTTACTATTAAAACATTTGTTTATTTTATGAGAATATGTGACTTTTTTATAATTATATCATTTGCCTTGCCCTCGCATATATTATCTTTGTTTTATTGTATAAGGATGTCACGATATCCCATGCTTCGGAAAACACGTAGAGCCGTTGGTCCCGATTGCTATTCGTAGACTTTTGACAATCGTTAGGGGCCGTCCATTAATCACGTGATATTTTTTTAGCATTTTTAACCCCCTCCCTCCCCCTTGGTGATACGTGGTGAGGTTTAAGAATACCCCTCCCCCCTCCCTCCAATATCACGTATATTTATCTTTAAATACAGATTTATAGTATAATCTTATTTTATTCTGAAATTAAAGACCATTAGAATTTTTTAATCTAAAGGTTGAAGGTTGCTTTTCATAGGCATAAAAATAATATTTTCGGTTTAAAAATCTCGCGTTTGACGAAAAAACACGTGATATTTTACTACATCCCAATTTGTATTATTTCGTGATTTTTGTCAACCCCCCCCCTCCCCATCAAACCTCACGTGATTAATGGCTGGCCCCTTACAGGTAGTCAGACGCCAGAAAGTCTGACCATCAGCCTATCCAAGGAGTACCATGGTGCTCAATAACTTGGTCGTGGAGGTCTGACAGGCAGTCGCTCCATGTAAAACGTGGGCACCCAGTTGGACTGGAAACCGATCAAAGGCTAGGGAGATGATAGTGACGTAGGAGAATATCACGTGACTATTACTAAATTCATTTGCCTTCATATGTATTTACTTTTAGTAAATATTTTTGCTTTTAGTGTCTGAGTCGTGGAAATGTTTGTTAACATTGTGAATTTTGACTGAAATAGCTATGACTGAATAAATATTTAACATGAAGACAAATGACCCGTGAATTTGACACGACAAATATTGTTATCTCTAAGGATTTTTGCTATTAAATTTTCCCTAAAGTAGATCTTGAATCTTTAATATTCTTTATAAAATTACATGGAAGCCCAACTAGGCGTCTCTATTCAAAACAGGTTAATGGAATAATCTGTTTTTTTTTTTTATACAAATACATTCAGAATAGTCCTGAAATATGAAGATCTGTGATCTTCTGATTTCTTTTTATTTGGGACTTTTTCAGTCTATATGACATTGTCAGGGAGCAGTCTTCTTCTTCTGCAAAGACCGTAACGGAAAGTGTGAGGGAGAGGTAATCCTGACGACCCAGTTACAACAGGAGGCGCCCCGTGGCGTTAGGAATTGAAGCGCGGTTCCCGTCGGTTACAAAATAAATGAAAACATGTAACAAAACACTCACAAGTATATGTGTGGAACACTTTTACGCGCCGTCGACTATACCACCGCTGAGTGAATATGTCACATATAAGTTTGTTCAACGCTTACTTTTTATTAAATAAAGATAAATAAAATGGTTTATATAATTTAACCCCTGAGACCCCAAGCATTTAAATAGGTATAAATACGGGAAAAATGGAAAGGTTGCTCATTTTCGAAATTTACAGACTACTTTATGAAGAATTTATTAATTACATTCTTAGATACATAACTAATAAATGAAACGCTCAAAATTTTAATAATCTACGCGGACTTTTAATAATCTTAGTGTTCAACCGAATGGCGCGAACTCACGCGCGAACGGCGTTCGCTTGGGGTTTGAGGGGTACAAATGTATATTTACAAAGTTTACGTTCATTTCCGAAGCACAGATTGACGGAATTTCTTAATAACAAAATTACATAAAAACTGTGCTACATCTATTTACTTTCTACCGGTTATAACTTGGACCACAGCCTTTTTGCTTGGTGGGAAATCATAACACTCTCTCTGGGTGGAGCGAGAAGTGTCAAACTTTTACTGAACTACACCCTTCAGTAGCCCATCGCGTTCAAGGGTCACAATAACTCGTTCAAACAATTTCACAACATTGGCAGGTTACCGTAGGCGCGAGCTTGCGGGCGACGAGCAATGGACCGCTCACCGTTCGGCCATCCGGTAACTGTCCGGACCACGCCTGAGTCGTCAAAGGCGCGTAGCGTTCCATGCGCGCCTCAAAAAGATATCGTTGAAACCGTAGGGCAGGGCCGATAGCTACTAGGGCCGTGAACTGCCCTCCCACTCTCTTTTAGAGCGAGAAAACCATCAGATGATGACAGAGAGGTATATGTTGACTTATAGATGAGATTTTCCCCCTCAAAAAGCCCTTGTAGGTATACATTAAATGAAAAATTAGAACTCGCTACCTCCGCTAACCTAGACCACAGTCTACCGATTAATTCAGTTGCAAAATGGGTGCAGTACAACCTGTAACACAACACACAAAAGGAACTTTACCATCATTGTGAATATGTCGCATACAAGTTTGTGCAACTTTTGCCAATGCCTACTAGGGTTATAGGAGGACCTCTGAAAAGGTAATCCCTGGCCCTAGAACGCAAAACGGCAACTGAAGAATCATCGGTGTTGTTTTAGTCAGTAAAAATCTGAGACGCTCTCCCACTCCTCTCTGAAGTGTAGAAGTCATTAAATGATTTCCCAAATCAAAGAAAACTTTGCAGGTAAAAAATTAAATGTATGATTCGAAATCACTACTATCTCCGCTAACTTAGACCACAGCCTACCGATTAATTCAGTTACAAAATGGGTGCAGTACAACATGTAACAAAACACACAAAAGTATGTTTGTGGAGCACTTTTACGCGCCGCCGACTGTACCACCATTGTGTGAATGTGTCGCATACAAGTTTGTGTGGCGCCTACTTTTTATGCCTTTTCCCTCTGAATGTCGAGTTTTGTTGAGTTTATTAAACATGTTAAATAATAAAGAATGCTTAATAGAGCTTGTTGAGTTTGAATGGGCTTAATTTTCTTTTCCATTGTACTAGTACCTATAATCATCATCATCATTTAAGCCGATATACGTCCACTGTTAGACATTTGCCTCCCCCAAGTGTCGCCGCTACGAACGATCCTGTACGTCCCGCATCTATCGGATTCCCGCAACCTTCATCAGGTCATCGGTCCACCTTAGGAGGCCTTCCAACGCTGCGTTTTCCGGTACGCGGTCGCCACTCCAGAACCTTTCAGCCTCAACGGCCATCTGTTCTGCAAGCAATGTGCTCTGCCCATAGTCACTTAAGTTTGGCGATTCTTCGTGCTAAGTCGGCAACCTTGGTTCTCCTGCGGGTATCTCATTTCTGACTCGATCACGCAAGGAAACTCCGTGCATAGCCCTTTCTATCGCTCTTTGGGAAACTTTAAGCCTTCTGATGAGGCCTATTGTGAGCGACCACGTTTCGGATCCATATGTCCTATAATACAATTTATACTTATTTATCTTTGCCAGACATCGAAATCCTTTTTTTGGTATTGGACCGACAGCCTAGGGTTTATTTACTTATGGCGTTGTTTTAAAGTACTTAAGGGGGTAAGTGGTTCCGTGGTCCTGGTACGCAAAACAAAGAAGGAACATAGGTGTAGGTTTTAGTCAGTAAAAGTCTGTCATGCCCTCCCACTCCGCCCTTTAGCGGGAGAATGAGTTCTCATTGGATGATTACCTACCTAAAAAAAGGGAGGTAATGTGTCTCATCCACAAAAAGCAAATGAAGGAATATGATGAATACGGTGGGTTTTAATCTCTCTTGCTCCAGAGCAAAAGAATGAACTAAAATGAAAGAAAGAAATTCAACTTATTGTATTATTTACTAGCTTTTGCCTGCTGCTTCGCCCAGGTACATAAAATATAGCCAATGTCACTCAAGAATAAAGTAGCTTTCTATCAGTGAAAAAATAATCGGACCAGTAATTTCAGAGATCAAAAAAAAAAAACAAACTTTGTAATATTAGTATGGATGAATAAATATATATGAATTAATTATCTTGACGTACAATAAAGTCATAAATGTAATAAGTGTTAGAATTATACTATATAAGTTAAGTTATCAAAACAAATCGGGTATAACGTTATAATTAATGTAATAAAATCAATGGGAACGAAGTCCCGGTGGAGCACTAACCACAAATTAACACCATGTCCCGCACAGTCCAATTATCTTGATAATTGGTACGCTATCAAGTTTTATCACTTCACTATTAGAGCTTGTAAACTAAATTGGCACTACAAGCTTAGACCTATTTATTAATTATTTATTGGACTTTCATTAATATCATTCTTCTTCTTCCTGCCCTTGTCCCATCTTATTTGGGGTCGGCGCAATACGTTTTTTTCTTCCATTCTGCCCTGTCACTCGTCATGCTATCACTAACTTCCTTTTCTTTCATATCATTCTTCACGCAATCCATCCATCTTTTCTTTGGCCTCCCTCTCCCTCTCCACCCATCCACATGTATACTCATAACTCTTTTGGTAACATGCATTTCATCCCTCCTCTTTACATGACCATACCAAGACAAACGATTCCCCTTCAGCTTGTCAGTCACTGGCGCCACTTTCAAACTTCCTCTAATATACTCATTTCTCACTTTATCCAATCTCGTCACACCGCACATCCATCTCAACATTCTCATCTCCGCTACATGCAATCTTTTTTCATCCGTCTTTTTCACAGCCCAACATTCTGATCCATACAGTATGACAGGTCTTATCACGGACTTGTAGATTTTACCCTTCAACTTAAAGGGCATCCGTGGGTCACAAGTTGTTCCAGTGACCTGTCGTTCATTAATATCATATCGCACCCTTATTGCAGAAACCAACTATCTGCATTTTTACCCAAATCAAGTTAGTAATTACTGTATGACATATTTAGCTCATTTGTTTGCTGTCTTTAGGCTTCGCTACCTCAATTTTCTGCTGTATTTAGGCTTTGCTATCTCAGTTTTCAGTTGTTGTTTAAATATTTTAGGGTTTGATTACAAACAGGTATTATATTATAGTAGTTAGTAGTATAGCTATCGATTCGTCTCATCAAGACGAATCTGCAAATAAAACTGATTGTTTGCTGCGACACTTATTTACCAAGATGGCAACTATCTGTATTTTTGATGAATACAAAAATGCAGATAGTTACTTGGTTTTTGCAATAAGAGTACGATATCTTTCTTTTTAGAGTTCCGTACCTCAAAAGAAAAAAACGGAACCCTTATAGGATCACTTTGTTGTCCGTCCGTCTGTCTGTCTGTCTGTCAAGACCCTTTATCTCGAGAACGCGCGGAGGTATCGAGTTGAAATTAAAACCATATATTTAGGTCTTTTTTTATAGGTGGGAAAATCATCCAATGACACCTCCCGCCCTTGGGCGGAGCGGGAGGGCGTGTCAGACTTTTACTGACTAAAAACCCATTCCTGTTCCTTCTTTGCCATTGTTCCAGGTCTCCGGGGATCACTTTCAGATCACCCATGGCCCCAGTAGGCTTCGACCCTGCTGGGCCCCTGCGGTTACTGACAACTCCTTGAGGCGCATTGTACAGTTGCCATCACGGATCTTGAACGCTCGGCGTCTGAGTGGGGATCGCTTTGCGCATTTCATACATTGGCGAGCCAATCGTCTTCGTTGTTAGATACATGCAGCAACGCAGTGAACGAATGAAGAGTGACGTCTATGACGTGATGGCGCGGCCAGCCAATCACTGACATTCCCCGCCCCTGCGTCGCACTTCGCACCACTAAAGAGACCGAGTATTTGACTTCTGCGCAAGTGTTCAAGATCCGTGATGGCAACTGTACCTATAGATTTAAGTTTCTGTGAAATTGTTATCATTTTGGTGTACATTAAATTTTTTTTTTATTCTATTCTTTCGAGATTGCGTCTTCTATGATATCATAGGTCTATAGAAAGTAGGCCAAACAGGGATTAACATATCATCTTTTAACGTTTAAAACGATCAACCAGTTTTACTTGGCCCTTCATGATAGATATGATCAATTTCTATGTTCTGGTAACGACAACTTTAAACTGGAATATCTTTAATCCCAGACTTCTAATAGAAGATAGAATTGTTTAAGAAATTGATCTATACACCGTTAAATTTTAATCGTTTCAATCCCGTGGAGGGTCGATCCGGTACATGAAACACTATCGATTTGTAAAGATAAAATTAAAAAATAAAGTACCTTTAGTTAATAGTCGGCGTTGCGTATAAACTACCTACAGGTTATTGAACTCGCTCAGCTGACGTTTTCTTAAAGAAATTAATTTCGTACATGCGTAAATTAATACGAGTTTTGAAAAAAAATTCTTTATTTTTTTATTTTATCTTTACAAATCGAATAGTGTTTCATGTACCGGATCGACCCTCCACGGGATTAAAACGATTAAAATAAGCGGTGTATAGGTATTTTTATGTATATATCAGGTATGATACTCGTAAATAATGATAATGTAAAAATGACATTTTTTTCAGATTTTCCCCATTTGTCTAGGTTCCAAACTAGATAATATCCTGAAATAATACAATTGCGATATTTCTTTACATTCACATTTGCTTTTATCATCATCGTTCTGATATAATATCTTGCATGCTCTTTTATGTACCAAATCATCATCATCATTTCAGCCGATAGACGTCCACTGTTGGACATAGACCTCCCCTAAGTGTCGCCACAATCCTATGCGTCTCGCATCCATCCCGCAACCTTCACTAGGTCATAAGTCCACCTTGTAGGAGGCCTTCAGACGCTGCGTCTTCCAGTACGCGGTCGCCACTCCAGAACCTTTCGGCCCCAACGGCCATCCGTTCTGCAAGCAATGTGCCCTGCCCATTGCCACTTACATAAGTTTGGCAATTATTCGTGCTATGTCGGCAACCCTGGTTCTCCTGCGGATATCTTCATTCCTGATTCGATCACGCAGTGAAACTCCGAACATAGCCCTTTTCATTGCCCTTTGGGTGACTTTAAGAATCCTGATGAGGCCCATTGTACCAAATAAAGAAAAAAAAATCTAATTTACTCAAGTGAAATCGCTGATCGAACCTAGTAAATAATATTTTTCACTATTGGTATACACAAACTGATTGGATAGCAAGGGTTTCTTGAATGATAATAATAAATAATACCCTAAAATCCGGGGAAATATTGAATATTCCATTCTCGTTCATGATACGTTTGACAATTTCTGGGCCGAAATGAATCTGATTCAATCATGTCAAGATGGAAAGATGAATATTCGTAATTTTCCGTGTCATAACACCTTTCATATAATATCGATTGCCATGACGCGGCTGCAAGAGTGAGGGAACGTACATCTTCACGCCCCAGCCACCGAGACAGAAGACGCCCTGGGCTACGAGAACCGCAGAGCGATTTCTGGCCACTGTAGGCGCGGGCTTGCGGACAACAAGCAATAAGTAGCTCGCCGTCTGCTCGTCCTATAAGCACCAACCTCGAGTTGTCGACAGCGTGTAGTGTTCCAAGCGATCCGTAAAGAGATGTCAGTAAACCGTAGGGATAGGGAGCGGGGCCGATGCCTCCGTCCGCTCGAGTCCGAGTCGTCAACGACGCGTAGTGATCCACGCGCGCCCAGCAGGGCCGATGCCTGTTGGAGCCATCAGAAAGATACTCGTAAGAAAGGAATACTCGTGGTTCTAAAACGCAAAAGTCAACTGAAGAAACAAAGGTGTAGATTAAGTCATTAAAAAATCTAAAACACTCTCAAGCTTCACGCTAAAGCGGGAGAAGTCATAAGATGATTTCCAACCTTAAAAAATATGAGCATTATATGAATTTATTAACAGAAAAAAAACAAAGCTAGCAATATAAGAATATGCTAGCTTTGTTTGTGATAGCTAAGAACACTCAGCGTGGAATATAATGTTGTCTCACAGATAATTAAATACGGACGAAGTAATCCATATAAATATCCACCTAGTTACATAAAGGGACACAATAGATTTAGGTTGAGGTTATCAATAGGGTGAGCCAGGTGAAGTGGGTAGAAAATGTCACGGGTGATGGAGAGGCAAGGAAGTAAGGTCGGGCTCGCGACATAGGCTGAGGTAGTGCGGTATGTAGACTAGTGGGATACGATCTAGCGCGTGATTGGCTGACGAAATAAATGGTTCTAAATTCAAATATCGGTCCAAAAATCAATCATATAAATGTGCTGTATTGTATACCAAAACTTGTCTAGCGGTAAATGATAATGATAAATGATATTTATTTTGTAAATAGGTATAAAAAACAATTTTCTTTTGGAATCCGCTGTTGGCTGTCAACAAGGTGATCCCCTCGGGCCAGTGATCTTCAGTTTAGCCATTCACCCCATTATTCGACAGTTAAATTCCAAATTCAACGTTTGGTATCTCGATGACGGTACCCTAGGAGGCGATGCAGATACAGTTTTAAATGACTTACACTTTCTAAAAAATGAACTCCACTCAATAGGACTTGATCTAAACCTTTCAAAATGTGAACTATTCTTATCTGACAGCACCGACAGACAACACACCCTTTCCAAATTTAATACAATAGCCCCAGAAATTAAAATTATAGAAAAAAGCTCTCTTCGCCTCCTGGGGTCTCCTATTTTCGAAGATTCCTTTCCCAACTTTGTCGAGGAAAAAATTCAAAATTTTAATGATGTTTCGAAAAGATTACTCCAATTGAACATGCATTCGGCCATCACTATAATTCGTTTCTGCTGTTTCGGCCCTAAATTAATTTATTTCCTTCGCGCTTCTCATTTATGGAAACACCCCCAGCTTTTGGAAAAAATGGACCAAATTATTCGGCATACTCTGACATCAATTTTAAACGTAGCCATGGATGACCGAGCTTGGGCTCAGGCTACTCTTCCTATCCGTATGGGTGGCCTCGGCGTCCGCAAAATTTCGAGTATTAGCTTACCAGCCTTTATATCCTCGGTTCACGGCACTGAGAAATTAATCAGGAATATTCTATCTCCATTACTGAATGATTTCAATGTGCCGTGCTTCATCGAGGCTATAGATGCCTGGAGACTCGCTTGCCCGAATTCTAATCCGCCCGACGAACCATCATCCCAAAGACGGTGGGATGAGCCGCTCTGCAAAGTAGTTCAGGAAAACCTGATTGCAACATTTACTGCTCCTGCAGAGCGAGCGCGCCTGCTGGCTGTGGGAGAGTGGGAGTCGGGTCTCTGGCTTCACGCACTACCGTCGTCGAACATTGGCACCTTGCTCGATGATAACACTTTCCGCCTCGCTGTTGCCTTACGTGTAGGTGCTCCATGCTGTTCTCCTCATCGCTGCCACTGTGGCGAAGTCGTCAACAGCCTCGGACACCACGGTCTGTCATGCAGCCGTAGTGCGGGTCGCATAGCGCGACACGCGAATATCAACGATATAATCAGACGCGCTCTTGTCACCGTCGGCGTTCCAGCCGTATTGGAACCCCATGGCCTGGCACGCGACGATGGCAAGAGACCGGACGGCATGTCGTTATTCCCTTGGAAGATGGGAAGGCCTTTAGTATGGGACGCTACTTGTGTCGATACTCTTGCGCCTTCACATCTTCCTAGCTCGTCGTGTCGTGCTGGTGCTGCCGCTGCGGCTGCGGAGAACCTCAAGCGGCGGAAATATAACAACCTTGTTGGAAGTTATATTTTCGAACCGTTTGGGGTTGAAACTCTTGGATCGTGGGGTCCGAGTGCTCACAAGTTGTTTAAAGATCTATCGAAACGTCTAGTTGACACTTCGCGTGACCCAAGGGCTGGCTTTTACCTCGGACAGAGGATAAGCATTGCCATACAGCGTGGCAATGCCGCCAGCCTTTTGGGCACATTACCAGTGGACAGCGATGTGGAAGAGTTTTTTGACGCCATATTTTAGTTTGATTTTAGTTAGTTGTAATTAGCGTAGGGTTTTATTATTATTATTTTTTTATTTTACACGTCAATTTTTTTTCTTCAGTTTATGCTAGATTAGGCCGGTGTTTCCTATCTGACTACCCTGAGAAGAAACACCGAAACAAACTCAGGTGGTTGGTCAGGTGTTTTTAATATCGAGAGATTTTGATCACGCATGCGGGACTGCTCCGCACGCGTAACCCCCGCAAACGTCCATTTATTGTAATGCTTGAAATGCGCACGCGGGATGCGTTTATTTGCATTTTAAAATTTTCTGCATGCGGAGCTAACCCGCATGCGTAATGCGTTATGATACCCGCACGATATTAAAAACACCCTTAATAAAGGATACAAAAAAATGTGATTAATTAAAACAACCGTTAAATCAACGTTTCATTAAAACAACGTTTATTTCAATTCACTTATATTTCGCTAACAGAATTTTCGTATCTTAATTATTAGGTTGCCATAATTAACTTTATTTCATCTTAATCTAATTAAACAAAAAATATGATGGTGCCGTTATTTTAATAATATTTTTCAGAAAAATATGACGTGATAAATTACTGAATTATGTATTTTGGCTTATTTTTTTTTCAGTTATTGTTAGTATAGTCTTTAAGTATCCTAACAAGCTTATATAAGTATCCTAACAGGCTTATTTAATTATTTAAGATGTATTTTTTGAGGAGTAAAATCATCTTATGACTTTTGCCCCTCAAGCGTAGACTGGGAGGACGTGTCGGACTATTACTAAATAAAAGCACTCCTGTGTCCTTCGGTTGCCCTTTGCGTTATAAGGCCACGGGTTTCCTTTACAGAAATTCCTCAGCATCAACCCAGAATAGCAGTTGTGACAGAAATACTAGCAGACTTGACAATTACTCGTATTTGATTACTGACAAAGTATGTGCCCCTAGCTTTGCTGGGACAGAGGGCATCGACAGTAGTCACCCATCGCGACCGGTCTTGAGCTTCACCAACACGATACGTCGCCAGGTTTGCTGAGAACGGTCGCGCTTCCTTTTCCCTTGAGGATTCCAGTCCAAATCCTGTTTAGATATATGATTGGAATCCTTCCTAAGTGTTTTCCACTGATAACTTTAGGATACCTAAATAATATCTTCACAGTAGTAAAAAATCGACACGTTCTAGTAAAAAACCAAACACATTCCCATTGGCATGGATATTCAAATCCAGTAACATCCATTTTTCTGCCAGCCTGAATAATGTTGCAGTAACTAGGAGGACTGGCAGGTGGTCACCTTCTACGGAGCAGTAATGCTAGCAAAGGAGGCGGCCGCACGCATGAGGCAACAGACTTCCTCACACCCCAGTCATCGGGACCGTGATCCGAACGATGAGTAATGTTTAGCTCGCCGTCCGGGCCGGGATGCCGAGTCTTCGACGGTGCGTAGCGTTCCACGCGCGCCTCAAAGAGATGTAAGCAAAACTGTAGTGGCCTAGCAGGGCTAAAGCCTACTGGAACCATGGATTCACTTCCATGAAACCAGGGGTCCTGGAACGCAACGCAAAAGTGTAATACGCCCTCTCGCTCTGCGCTAGAGCGGGAGAAGTTATTGAATGATTACACACATGGTTATGCCCGATCCACACATGGCCTGACTGAGATACTGTGTTTTGTTAATAATTGTGTGTATATTTAGGCAGAAAAAAACATGTTTTCTTTCTTCCGTTTTATTTTCCATCTAAAAAAAATAGGTAATCACCTGTATTTCACCCCGTAAAATAAATGGAAAAATACATTTTCACCCCAAAACAACTAACCAAAGTCGACAGTGTTTTGCTTAAATCTCTCACAATTACCTATTATCCGACAAAATTGCCCTCCGAATATAAAACTAGCGAGGTCGCGAAGGTTCATCCGAAAATGGGTCGCCAGGTGACTGAGAAATATTGGGTCGATGTCCAGAGAAATGAGAAAATGTATGAAGATTGATTAAGTTATGAAAATAATAAGTTTTGATTAATGGTCGCGCAGCGGAAAACGCAGCATTGGAAGGCCTCTCACAAGGTGGACCAATAACCTGATGAGATGATGATGCGACACACACAGGATCGGTCGTTGTGGCGACGCTTGGGGGAGGCCGATGTCTAATAGTGGACGTCTTTCTGCTGAAATGATGATGATGATGATGAACGTTCATTATGTTATTAGTTTTATACAGATTGAAAGTTTTACTGTTTCAAACATACATATATGTCATCTAAAACGATGGAAGGACTGCGTGAAAGATAGTATGGGTAGAAAGGGGAGAGGGGGATGACTTTAATTTTTGACGAGGAAAATCATCAAATTATTTCGCTCCAGAGTAGAGCGAGAGAGCGTGTTAGACTTTAAACAAAAACCAATCTTTTTCAGTTGTATGTTGTGTAACTCTTTCAAAAAGTCCCCTGGCCCTAGCAGGTATCGGCCCTGCTAGGCTCCTACGATTTGCTGACATCTCTTTGATCCTTACCAGATAGTCGGACGACAGACAGAAATAGAATATTTCAGAAATAAATTATTTATGAAATATTTGACTTTTATTTAGTATCGATTAGTTTTTCGCAACAAACAGAATCTGTAACGTGTCATTTAGAAACCCTTTATTGGAAACTATCCGAAACTTTTATATCGATTTCGGTTACGGTATCTGACAATTCCGGTTACAGAGTTCCATAACATCATTGACGTTATGAAACTACCCGGTTAATACCCGATCAATACTCGATTACTACCCGGGCAATACCCGGTTACAACCAGGTTGCTACCCGGGCAATACCCGGTTACAACCAGGTTGCTACCCGGGCAATACCCGGTTAATACTCGGTATTTAATCTGAAAAGTCTCTTAGAAACAACGCCCAACCCCAACATTCGAAACGTGAAGGTTGGTATGTAGGTATATTATTGTGTCTACGTTTTCCTCGACACGAGATCCTCAGCGGAATATTAATATGATAGCAATAAAATCCTACTGTATTCGTTACTATTACGGCCAACAATAGAGCGTCTTAGGTACATAAAAGGATCAATAGAAACTTGTAATAGAGGTTGATTTGTACTAGTAAATAGGGTTGGAACAAAATTTTGTGTCTTAATCGGGAAGTAGATACGGAAACTCTGCAAAATGTGGTACGTATCTATATCTCATCATCAATAACACCATTTCATATTATGATCCACGCGCGCCTTAAAGAGATGTCAGCTAAACGTAGGGGCCCAGCAGGGCCAATACCTGTTGGTAATAGATCCAAATGAAAGATACTCGTAAGAAAGGGATACTGTGGTTCTAAAACGCAAAAGGTAACTGAAGGAACATAGGTGTGGATTAAGTCAGTAAAAATTATCATCATTTCAGCCGAAAGATGTCCACTGTTGGACATAGGCCTCCCCCAAGTGTCGACACAATGAACGGTCCTGTGCGTCTCGCACCCATCGGATCTTCGCAACCCTTTCCAGGTCATCGGTCCACCTATATCTAGCATAAGTTTAATGGAGTTATAGCAAATATCTTATAATGGTTTTCTTAGTCTTGAAAAACTGAGTTTCAAGTTTGCTTCTATTTTTTTATTTATTCAAAATTCACTTATATTTTATGTAACACTACTATATGTAAAGGTGGATTTAATTCCTTATACATTCTTTACCAGTCCACCAAGTGTGGTAGAAAGACAACGGGGCAGATGCATAAAAAAATCAATAAAGAGAAACCGGCCAAGTGCGAGTCGGACTCGCCCATGAAGGGTTCTGTAGCAGCAAGTAACATAATATAAAAGTTTTTGAAGTCCGTTGTAACTTTGATCGATGTTTTAATAATAGTGTATTTTTTAGATTTACGACGTATTAAAAAAAAACTACTTACTAGATCTCGTTCAAATCAATTTTCGTTGGCAGTTTGTATGGTAATGTATATCATATATTTTTTTTAGTTTTATCATTCTCTTATTTTAGAAGTTAGAGGGGGCGGACACACATTTTACCTCTTTGGAAGTGCCTCTCGCGCAAACTATTCAGTTTAGAAAAAAATTATATTAGAAACCTCAATATCATTTTTCGTATTGGCGTGATGAAAAAAAAATTTTTGAGTTTCAGTTCTAAGTATGGGACTCCCAAAATGTATTGTTTTTTTTTTTCTATTTTTGTGTGAAAATCTTAATGCGGTTTACAGAATACATCTACTTACAAAGTTTCACAAGTATAACTCTTATAGTTTCGGAAAAAAGTGGCTGTGACATACGGACGGACAGACAGACAGACAGACATGACGAATCTATAAGGGTTCCGTTTTTTGTCATTTGGCCACGGAACCCTAAGAACGTGCGCACAATAGCATGTATACGTATTAAAAACAAACGTCAAACGTCGTAATGAATTGTAGATGCTTTACCCTTATTGCAAAAACCGATTATAATTTTTGTATTATCATGTTTTATTATTATATTCGATCAATTCTTTAGAGTATTTAGGTACCTTTCACCGAAGCCATCTTGGTAAATAAGTGTCATTGCTAACAATCAGTTTTACTTGTAGATTCGTCTTGATGAGACGAATCAATAGCTATAATTAATTTAATTTGGGTAAAAATGCAGATAGTTGGTTTTTGCAATAAGGTTACGATATGTAATATTCTAAATGCTGCGTCCAAGTTCATTCTAAACCAAACTGCTTGTGAAGATATATTTTTTCTGTGTTGGCAAGATTGGATGTATTTAATTTTGAAAGACTAAACGGAGTCTTTCAAAAAGCTTTAACAAGCAGACGGAATCCAAATACACGGATATTGATCTTTTTTTTGAGGTAGAAAGTCACCAAATAACTTCTCCCTCTCTGTGTAGAGGCAGAAGGCTTGTTTTATTGACTAAAACCAACCTATGTTCCTTTATTATTTAGTTATGAAATTCTTTTTATTCTACCTCCATTCTTGCAGAGATGATGCTAAGGTCGGAACAGAGGCCCCGTTTCATCCCTACATGTATCTAATTTTTAAAAGAAAGTTAAAAAAAAAGTTTGTAATAAGACAACACTTTAGTAGGAATGTTGTGCAATGAAAATTAATGCGATCTAAGAAAAAGATCTAATATTGAAAGCTTCTAGTCGCCATTTTTTCCATGGGCTCACTTCGTCCGTTACCTACGGGAGATAAGTCTTAAAGATTACTCGGAGGTCCTTAAGAGATTTCCGGCTTACACGACTTGGCCGCACCGTCTTAGTGAACTTTGCCACTTTGCACTGAAAACGCCAAAGACCAGCAGTTTGTCAGAATAACATAATATTAAGGAAGCACTTACAAAATAGCGTTACTCTTAATGGTGGGATCAAGTTTTACCTGGTTTCAAAACTCTCTAACAATCCATTTTCTTTAGGCGCATATATTAGTAACTAGCTGACCCGGCGAACTACGTACCGCCTAATACTCAATCCCATTGCGATGAAACAAAACCGAAGTAGTACACACAATTTTAATGTATAAAAGTTATATAAGTCGATTTCGTACATTTTACGTGATGCGCGCACAATTAAAAATTTCTACAGATTTATTATATGTACAACATATTAATTAAAGTTCACACAAATACTTCAAAAAAAGAACAACTATATATCTTTGACGGTATGATTGGGGCAATGGTAGAGCGATTAGCTACTGCTGCATCGCGGGTTCGGTTCCCGCACGGAATAAATATTTATATGGCCTACAGAGTCTTCAGTCTTGTGTACATGTGATTTTATATGTTTGTGAACGCATCTACAATACAGGAATTATTTCTAGAGTGGGGCAACCTTTAAAAAAAATTACTGAATAGCACAAAATGGTGCTTCTTATTTCAAAAGAAAATTGTAGAAACCGCCAACTCTTCAGAAGAAGAATTGACAGTTTGTATAAATAGGTTAGTACGTCTCACATCCATCGAATTCCAACGTGATAAATCTATCAGTTCGATAAGATTTATCTGTACAATTAGATTGTAGCGACATCTATGTCGCAACAATCTAATTGAATAAGTGTACGTAGTCCCTTAGACATAACATCCGTCTGGCCAGAGGTTCCTCTCTTTTCAACTGTTCCAGATCTCTGTACGAAGTTTCCAGGTGTTCATGTAAATAAATACAAAAACAGTGAACACAATCCGCCCTGCTAATCATCTAAGTAAAAAAAATACAGTAATATCCCACCAACAACAGTCTGTCCCTTCGGGAAATACTCGCTTGCATTTTATTCATAAACCCAACGTTGAATGACGGTATTAATAGCGACGAGACTCGATAGAGTGAAAGTGTTGTTCCTGGAATTTTGTCTGCAACGCTGTAATCTGTCTGTAACACAGAATGTAGCAGCGAATAGAGAAGCCAATTTAAATTATATTTTTATTCGCACTAGTGTATTTATAATATTTAGTTATTAATGTAAAAGCTGTAAGGTTGCACACGAAATTCATTTTTTTTTAACAATACACTTACTCAAAAACCCACTCCTAGCCCTAGCTTTTAGGCACGCAACTTACTGTTTGTCGCACTAAAGCGGAAAATACACATGCTCACTTCTGCCACTATTTATTGTATTTATCGTGTCGGGCCGGTCATTTTTCGAGGTATTTTGTAGGGTTCCGTACCTAAAAGGTAAAAACAGGACCCTATTACTAAAATAAGATAGCCGTCAAGCTATCACGGTTGAAATTTTTACTGATGACCTATTTCTGTTGCCGCTATAACAACAAATATTAAAAACAAAATAAAATAAATATTTAAGTGGGTACCTGTGGGGAGTGGACTGTATAATTGTTCAATAAAACACACTTCGAAGCTCAGTTCAATAATTACCAATTTAATTCACTATTTACAAGTTCAGTCTTTTAATCACTTAGTCTATAATTCACAAAAGTTCACGAAAGTTCACATACAATACTCAATAAAGTCTATAACAAAATAGAGTACATAACACAATAGAGCACATAAGACAGTACACAAGAGATTGGAGAGAACTTACTACTTTTCACTTATTACTTCTTGATCTGGATCCGACGAACTGTACTGCACTGAGCCTTTTGCCCATATTTATACGTGTGCACATGGGTGCAGGTAGTGGCGGGGGCGATCCTTAATTTTCCCAATTTTTCCTATTTCCTCCAATCTCTTCTCTTGTGCTCGGTCGAGTCCTCGTTCCTGACCCGAACTGGTTCTGACCTGTCGCGACCTGCTCGCGGCACACGTTAGTGCTCGGCGAGCGGCGCCACTTTACTCATTGGTTTGTACGTTATCTTTCTGTGTTATCTTACATAACTCGGCGTCCGTTACATTTCTCCCCCCGGCGTAGCTCGCGAAGCCTCCTCTCTTCTTACCAGGACGACGAGTTTTCTTGTAGGGCGCCGAAACGTCCCCGTCTTGGTTCGCACCTCTGCGACTCTGATGCCGCCGTCTGGTCCGCGGTGCGTCTTTTCTATGACTCCCATTGGCCAGACGTTTCTGGGCAAAGTTCCGTCGACCACTAGGACAATGTCGCCTTCTTGGAGCGGCCGGGCGTTGTTTGTCGGTTCGCCTCGTGGTACCAGCAGTGGTAAGTATTCTTTTAGCCAGCGTCGCCAGAACTGGTCGGCGAGCGCCTGACTAGCCCGCCACGTTCGGCGGTCCGCTTCGTCACATGGCCCCGTAGTCGGCAGGCCGGTTGAGGACCCCAACAGGAAGTGGTTCGGGGTGAGGGCCTCTGGATCTTCTGGATTCACGCTGACGTGCGTCAAGGGGCGTGCGTTGACGGCGAACTCCGCTTCAGTCATCAGCGTGCTGAGCACCTCTTCTGGTGGCGCCTTCTCGTTCAAGGTTACGCTGAGCGCCGACTTCACCGTCCGCACCATCCGCTCCCATGCTCCTCCTTGGTTCGGGGCGCCTGGTGGTATGAAGCGCCACTCCATCCGGTTTATCAACCCCACATCTTTCAGGGCTGGCAGCCATTCCTGGTATGCTGCTCGCAGCTCGTGGTCAGCTCCTCTGAAATTGGTTCCGTTGTCGGAATACATTACTTGCGGCCATCCTCTTCGTGCCGCCATGCGTCTCAGCGCCATTATGGCCGAGTCTGTCGATAGCGATGCCACAAGCTCTAGGTGCACCGCTCGGCAGGTTAGGCACGTAAATAGTGCGCCCCATCTCTTCTCCCGCCGGCGCCCCACCTTGACCATCATTGGTCCGAAATAGTCCACCCCGCAATTGGAAAACGGGCGGTGGAACGGGTCCATGCGGGCACGCGGCAGGTCTCCGGTGGCCGGCGTCTGTGGCATAGATTTTCGTCGTTTACAAAACGCACAGTTCTTCTCGACCGCGCGGACTGTCGGTCGCAGATGAATGACCCAGTATTTCTGTCTTAGGTCGTTGGTCACGCGTTCGCGATTGGCGTGACCGGCAGCGCAGTGTTCTCGCAGCACGAGGAGCTTCGTAATCTGATGTCGACCGTCCAGGATGATGGGCCTCTTCGTTTCGTTCGGTGCTGTCGCTGCTTGGATCCGACCTCGCACTCGCAGTAGTCCATCTTCGTATATAGGGTCGAGCTTGTACAGTCTGCTCGTTTTGGGAATCGTGCGAGCTGACTGCATCCTCTTGATTTCATCTCGAAAGCTCTCTTCCTGTACTCGCTGGAGAAGCTCTTTCTCGGCGCGCTGTATGTGTCGGTGCTCCAGTCCTCTTGCTGTGCGCCGACATATGTCGATGAAGGCGAGCACTCTTGCTGTGGCTCTTACCAGGGTCTCGTACTTTGAGAAGCGGGCAGGATCGGGTAGCCAGCTCTCGTTCGTTTTGCCTTCTTGTATGTGCAAAACTTCTTCCTCTCTTTCCTCTTCTTCCTCCGCCTTACTGGGCCACTGCTCCTCAGGATCGTGTAGGAAGCTGGGCCCTTGGAACCAGCGGTCGGTCGCGCTGATCGGCGTATTGTTGAGACGGGTGGCGTCGTCGGCTGTGTTCTCTTTGGTTGGCAGCCAACGCCACTCTTCCTTCTTCGTCAGTTCGGCAATCTCTCCCAGCCGGTTCGCCACAAAGGGAGTGTAGCGTCGCCCCTCGTTCTGGATCCAGTGGACGACGGTGGAAGAGTCTGTCCAGTACACAGTCCGGCTGACCTTGATTCGATGTTCTCTTCTTATATGGTCAGCAAGTCTCGCTCCAATTACTGCTGCTTGGAGTTCCAATCGAGGGATGGTTTGGGCTCGTCGTGGCGCCACCTTTGCTTTGGCCGCCACCATTACGACTGTCACCTTTTCGTCGTAATCCTCCACCCTCCAGTAGGCCACGGTCGCGTACGCTTGTTCGCTTGCTTGTTCTGATCCGTCGCACGGTGCTGCGTACCCCTTTTCAAATAAGTTTTCCATCTGGGCACTATACTGCTGGGCGAACTCTGGTGAGGCGTCCATTTTCTGTTCTATTTTGTGGAGGCGTCGAAGGGCCGCATTGTAGCTGGGCGGCATAGTGACGTCATCCTCCCGCCATGGCAATCCGACTTCATAGCCACTGTTCGTTCTTCTTATGGTTCTGGTGACTATGTCCATGGCGCGCTGGTCGGAGTCGTTCACCCGCGGTTCTCGCGAGACCCCTATTGCTTCAAGTCTGAAGTGTGCTTCTACCTGTTCATGAAGCTGTTGATCCTGTTGACGGTCTTGCTGCTGTCGTTCGGTCTCGAAGATATGCAGCACGTTGTTTTCCTCAACGACTACTCTTCGTGGTGCGGTCCCGTGTATCACCCAGCCCAGCCGCGTTAGGGATGCAGCGGGTTGGTTGGGACTACCGACGCGTAGCTCTCTTGACACGATGCACTCCCAGTGGTCTGTCCCCACTAGAAGCCCTGGTCGCGTGGCTCCGTAACATACCTCCTCCTTGGGAAGGTCACGGAGGTGTTCATATTCCAGCAGTGTGTCTGGGATCGACTGCTGATGTAACTTCAGGCCCTTCATGGTTCTGGCCCGAAGTTTATGTGGAGCGCTGTCCTTACCGACGCCCCTTACTTTCAGTTGTACCACCCTACTACCCCGTTCTTGAGATGACATATTGACCCCATGGATATGTAGTGGTTGTGGTGTCCCCTCTGCCCCGATGCTCGTAGCCAGGTCTTCGTCTATGAGGGTGATGGTGGCTCCCTCATCGAAGAGCGCGTGCGTTCTCACCTCCCCCCGTGGACCGGCGATGATGACTGGGCACATCTTGAGAAGGACTGTTCTGGTGTCGGCGGTTGTTCGGGAGGCCACCGACATGACTGTGCCTTCGTTGGTCTGGTGCTGGTCTGATTCCGCTGGAGCTGTAGTCTTCTCGTCAGGCGACTTCCGTTCTTGATGCAGTGTGGCGTGGTGCGGTCGACGGCATTGGTTCACCCCGCACAGCTTCTCTTGACATACGGCACGCCTGTGCTTCTTGCGGGCGCACCTGAAGCATATTTTGTTCTCTTTGACAAACTCCCAACGTTGATCTATCGACAGCGCCTTATATTTGGGGCACTGTGTCAGCTCATGCTTCTGTTTGCAGCACGGACAACGGGCTTCTGCTTGTTCATTCTGATCGGTCGTAGTATATATGGTGGTGGCTTTCTTCTTAGTCATTGCAGCAGGCCTTGGTTCCCTTTTTATAGTTGCGGACGCGCTGCTTGTTGACGGGGCGTAGGTGTAGCGTAACGCCCTGTCTGCCTCACGCATCAGGAAACGTGATAGTAGAACTATCTCTGGCTCTGCTGTCCCTTCGTTGTCTGAAGCGAAGTCGCACCATCTCGATTTTATGTGCGGGCTCAGCTTATCTAATATTTCTCTTGTTAGTAGAGGGTTGTACAGATAACCTCTACGGTCGATAGTCTTCAATACGCAGATCGTGTTTTGAATCTTGATCGCGAAACTATTTAGATCACTTGCTGACGTACCTGGTCTAGGCATTTTTCTTAGTTCGTCTAGTGCCTTATCTATAATTACTTCAGGTCGTCCGAAGCACTGTTCCAGAGTTTTCATGATTGCCTCCGGATCGGTAGCAGTGTGTAATAATGCCGACACTGCATCTCTTGCTTCTCCTTTAAGGCAGCTTCGCAGGCGCTGCAGGTTTTCCGCTGATGACACGCCATACATACTTGTTGTGTCTTGATATGCCGCCTTGAACGGCAGCCATTCGCTCACGGCACCCGAGAAGTTGGGTAGGTCGGTGTGCCGGAGTCGCGGCCTGGCCATCTTCTCCAAGGTCGCAGCCAGTTGTTCAATGTTGTTCTTGCTTCTCGTTGGCGTCGGCGATCTCGCTCTTGAGGTTTCGAAACGCAGCTGTTTCTCTTCTCTGCTGTCCATGCGTCCCCCAACCTCCCCCCGTGTGATGGGTGGGTTGGTGCGCAGCCATTGGTCGACCTTCTGGTGCTGCTGTTCGGCCTGGAGAGGTTCATCATGGATGCTCTCTTCATCTTGTATTACCGAGACATCCACCGCTAACCTTTTCTTGATCAATTCTGCCTCCAGACTCAGCTCCTTTCTTTGTAGGTCGGCCAGCTTCTCTGCAGCCTCAAGTTCAGCTAGCCGTAGCCTCGTAGTGATGCTCGTTGTAGACCTCACTGATCGGGGCGGCGATCTAGCTAGGCGCCGCTCCGATGGTCCTGCTGTTTCAGTGGTGCCAGCAGGCCCGATCACGCTCTCCAGCTGTGGTGATGCTGGCGGATCGATTGACAGTCGTCGGGTTCTCTCCAATTGTATGCGTTCAGCCTCACGGCGACGCATCACGGTCAATTCGTCTCGACGGTCTTGTGCGCGCTTTTGTTCTTCTAGTTCAGCTAGGTCGCTTTGACTTCTAGTTACGACCATTTTTGCACTGGTTATATTTATTTAGCACTGGTTATACTTATTTAGCACTGGTTATACTTATTTAGCACTGGTTATACTGGCTCTAAGTACTTTGTTCTAGTACTCAAAAAACACTGGCTCTATTTACTTGACAACACTGGCTCTAAAGTACTTTGTTCTAGTACTCAAAACACTGGCTCTATGTACTTGACAAACACTGACTCTAAGTACTTCGTTCTAGTACTTAAAACACTGGCTCTATTTACTTAGCAAACACTGACTCTAAAGTACTTCGTTCTAGTACTTAAAGCACTGGTTCTATTTACTTAGCAATCGTTGACTTTAAGTACTTCGTTCTAGTACTTAAAGGCACTGGTTCTTGTTGAACACTAATTCTAGGTACTGGTTCTAGTACGCAAGCACTGAATTTAATACTTTTCCGAACACTGAGTCTAAAGTACTAACTCTTAGTACGCACACTGATTCTAGTACTTTTCCAAACACTGAGTCTAAAGTACTAACTCTTAGTACGCAACACTGATTCTAGTACTTTTCCAAACGCTGAGACACTGATTCTAATATGAAAACACTATGACACTGATTCTAAACCCCTTGATCCGGCTCGATTGGACCAGAAACTGTGGGGAGTGGACTGTATAATTGTTCAATAAAACACACTTCGAAGCTCAGTTCAATAATTACCAATTTAATTCACTATTTACAAGTTCAGTCTTTTAATCACTTAGTCTATAATTCACAAAAGTTCACGAAAGTTCACATACAATACACAATAAAGTCTATAACAAAATAGAGTACATAACACAATAGAGCACATAAGACAGTACACAAGAGATTGGAGAGAACTTACTACTTTTCACTTATTACTTATTGATCTGGATCCGACGAACTGTACTGCACTGAGCCTTTTGCCCATATTTATACGTGTGCACATGGGTGCAGGTAGTGGCGGGGGCGATCCTTAATTTTCCCAATTTTTCCTATTTCCTCCAATCTCTTCTCTTGTGCTCGGTCGAGTCCTCGTTCCTGACCCGAACTGGTTCTAACCTGTCGCGACCTGCTCGCGGCACACGTTAGTGCTCGGCGAGCGGCGCCACTTTACTCATTGGTTTGTACGTTATCTTTCCGTGTTATCTTACATAACTCGGCGTCCGTTACAGTACCCATACAATAAACGTGGTTTTATTTGTGTTTTTTTGCTACGATAAAATCCCTCATGCGCGAGTCCGATTCGCACTTGGCCGGTTTTTTGTTCGATTGTAAGCAATATCAAAACAATTCAATAAAACGGTCAAATGCCTTAATATCACAAGCCGTAAATTTATAAAATTAATCTGTGACACTCACCGACTCAATCGATTTGTATAGCAAATATTCACACTGTCATCTGCAGCAAAGGTCGCGCTGCCGCGTTATGCCTGTACTATAGTCTGTATTTCTGTAATGTCAATAACTGGAATTACTCTGTCTGGAAAATGGTAGAATCAGGTGAATCCACACAAAAGATAAGTACAGAGGTCAATCATCATGATCTACATACAAAGCGCGCTTGAGAAAGCGAACAAGACTTCGTGGTCATGTAATATTTTTACAAATTTATATTTGTAGTGTAATATTTTTAACAATTTATAACAGTATTACAATTTATATTTGTAGGTATCTATTGTAGTTCAATAATCTTATTAAACTGTTAAGATAGGAACTGCTCGGCGAGCCGGCCGCCCGTGCTGCCGCCGCCGGGCATGACGGAACAGCGCCCACCATAGCGCGACCGCCGAGCGTAGGCATGAAAAGTGAAGTGCATAAATGAGATTGAATTATGTAGTACCTATCTACTTTGTGTCTCAGTTAATTGCCTTTAATCCTCGGACATGATAGTAAACAATAGTACTACGAAATACTGACCTTGAGTGCTACGGTTCCAGGAACAGGTAGGTTATATTATAGCTATAGGTACGTAAATGGTATTTGTTCGGTATATACTTAATACAATGTCAATGACAAATGTGATATTTTGGGACCAGTTATTTTTTAATTCAAACCATTTACGATATTCGTTTCATTTTACATTATAATTTCAGCCCGTTTTCATAAAAAGGTAGGTAGATAAATAATGTATGATATGGGGACCACCATATGTTGACTGTTATTTTTTTTCACTTTGGGTGATATTTCTATTACCAATAGGAGTCTAAATGCTGACAGCAATTTCATCCACGTAAATGTCAAAAAATATCCCAAGGGAACATACTCCTAGAATAAAAACCGGGCAAAAGCAAGTCGGACTCGCACACTGAGGGTTCCATATATGTAGATACGAGTAGATTTATCTACGAAAATAATTAAATTCCCGAATCGAATCTCGAAGTTTCTTTCGAGTATTTTTTTAATGACGTAACTACAAAATATCTGATGTTTTCCTATACTTGTACTATGAAACCTTGCTTCATGAAAAATTGCAGGATTGTAGATCAATGGAAAGTAAGTACCCTAGATTTTGATATCCTAGTGAGTGTCAAGATATGCGCCTAAACTGTGCATCTTATCATAGATTTTGTTGACTTCAAAGTTTGATTTTTTTGTTGCTGCTTAGAGTAGCATATTTGAGGTATTTGATATAATATTAGGTATTAATTTCAGCTTCGTACCCTATGCGTTCCTAGGACAAAGAGTCTTGACTGACGGACAGACCAACAGCAAAGTTATCATATACGGGTTCCGTTTTTGCCGACTTTGGTACGGAACCCTAAAAATATCCTATGTCCTATTCCAAGACATGTTCTGTGTGTACCTTGTGCTGTATCAAATAAATTCTTTTTTTTTGTGTTTGAGCGTGAAAAAGTAACAAACATACAACACATAAGCAAATATCTGCCTCTACAGTATCAGCGTGTATATATATTTTTTATTATCTATGGATAGACTCGGGTTTGACCACTATCTCACCTGATCGTAAGAGATGATGTGGCAGACGATGGAACCAACCAAATAAGGGCCCATTTACCAAGAATTACACCAAAAATCAATACATTTTTCCTATGTGCTGATAACTTACACCAAACTACGTTAAGCCGAAGTACGGTCGGCAGCAGCTTACGATAATGGAACACGTAGTGTCCCACATTAATTACTTACTAAAGCCGAACATTCCAACATTGACAACGGCTAAGCCCTTGTACATTTTTATAGATTAACTTCGAATGGATTCGTACGAGTATTTTTACCTGTTAATTACGACTTGTTTGAGGAGATTTTTGACGTATAGAAATACTGTTGCCATTATTGAGATGTAACTAATTGTCAAAATAATGTACCCGTTTTTTTTTTGTCGGTGGGTAAAAACCAAATTACTTCCCACGGCCTTGGGTGGAGCGGGAGATAGTGTCAGACTCTTACTGACTAAAAAACCCACCCCGTTCCTTCTTGCCTTTCATACCGGGGCCGAACCTCCCTTTCGGAAATGGACCCTAGCCCCAGGCAGACCCTAGCCCCAGGCAAACTCTAGCCCCAGGCAGACCCTAGCCCCAGAAATCTACCCGTTTGTACATTTTCAGTTTGAATACTCCACTAATTTTTAATTGGTAGAAATATATAAAGGGTTTTGTTATTATCTAAGTCTCAGTAAATAACATTCATAAACAGCAAAGTTATTAGCGTTTGTTTATATCCCAAAATGTCACTCAATTTAGTGAAATATTGTAACAGGCTATTTATTAGGACTCAAGATGTTGGGCAACATACGCTGATAGTTTAGCCCTAAAGTTCATCCACTTCAATCAAATTAGTCGCCATGACAACGATCAAATCCCTTGATAAATGTCACTAATAAGATAAAAAAAAAATCAGTTTGATTAATTGGAGTGGAAGAAACGACTTAGAATATAGGAGTACAATGATCATTAATTTTAATTCCTTCCCCCTTCAGACCGCCCCCTCCCTGTTTCCCTCCTCGGATTTGATTTGGAATGTGATATTTTTTTATTTTAGTCAAGTTAAAGACCAATGCAAACTATTGGTATGTTTTTTTTTTCGCCAGAAATGAAACCTAGATTATATGTTAGAAGCTAATACGAGGAATTAATAGAAAAAAGAACCAGGTCTTTAAACCGTAACCAAACAAAAATACGTATGGAAGCATTGCTAGTATGTTTTTTGCCAGGCGTTGATTTTCGACATATTATAAAAAAAATGAAAATATAATACGTAATATTTTGAGGTTTCCATTGATAAAATAGATTAAATTGGTTACTCATTACTTTTTTATTTTTTTTCTAAAATAAAATTAAAAAAAAAAAATTAGTGATAAACGAATCGAAAAGATATGAAATGTGAAAAGTAACGCCTATTATCAAACTTTAGCAATATAACTAAATAGTCTCTAATTTTGTTTGGTTACGGTTGGTAGACATAATTCTTTTTGCTATTTATTTATCGTACGGTCCTTTGTTTACGGACCATAATTTTTTAGAGTGAATAGGCTCTTAATAAACTAGTGTGCCTCACCATCAATGATTGCATCACTGATTACTATCAGGTGGGATCGCAGTCAAGCACTAATTTATACCAATTAAAAAAAAAAAGGATTTCACTTTTGGCTAATAGAAAAAAAATTACATGCCAGCTATGTATGGGAAAAGTTTTATTCCCCTTTAGTGTCGATGATTATGATGCACGATAAAATTCTAAAGTTTATGATTTACATCATCTGTAATGTAAATTCAGAAAACAAATAAATGAAAAATGGCTTTTAATAAACTAGTGCGCCTCACCATCAATGATTGCAACACTACTTACCATCAGGTGAGATCGCAGTCATGCACTAGTTTATAACATAAAAACAAATGGTATAAAAGCTCTTCAATTCTGTTTTGTGACCTTATAAAAATTTCCCAAGGGACAGCAAATCTCAAAGAGTCTGTATCAAATCCACCCAATCGAAATCTGGGCCTAGGTAATGACAACAACAAAAAAATATCTTTCAAATATTTATGTTTTGACATTTTCTCTGTGATCCTCTTATCCCGAGAAAGGATAATAATGTAAGGTTAATACAAAATATGAAGCCGGCTCAATAATGAACCGGGTAGGAAGTTGGTCTTCACGATATATTATTTACCTATTGTCCGGTGAAAGGATAAAGGGTACAATTGTATTTGGGTAATTTTCTACAACTGTGACTGTAGCAAGGATAATACATTTTATGAGATGGAAAATTTCGTTTGTAGATTCTATTATTATAAGATGGACCTACCTATAACTTTATTAGGGACAAAATTTGAATAAGTGTTTTTAAGGTCGGAAATCTTCCACTGACTGCTCCAGCTCTAGGGTGGATCGAGAGAACAAAGTGTAAGACTTTTACTGACTAAAATCTTAAGTATGTTTCTTCTAAGTCTTTCATTCCAGGACCCCGGCTTTTCCTTCCAGAAGCGAACCCATGGCCACAGTAGGCTTCGACTCTGCTGGGCCCCTACGCTTTTGCTGATATACTTATGTTTGAGCCGCTCGAGGAACACGAAGCGCCGTTGGACGACTCGGGTTTGGTCTGAACAGTTACCGGACGGCCGGACGATGAGCTACCCATTGCTCGTCGTCAGCAAGCGCATGAATAAGTATTTAAGGTTACTTTACAAGGAGCCAGGTTTTTTGATTTCACTTTCATGGAAGTTAACTTCTTGATCGAGTTCCGAAACTGTCACTGAATGGAAAGCGTAGTGTCTGTATCGCTCAGAGTCATCTAGGCTAGTGTTTGTGTTCCACGCGTGCCTTAAAATATCAGCAAATCTTAAGGGCCCAGCAGGGTCGAAGCCTACTGGGGCCATGGGTTAAGTGAAAATGAACCCCCGGGGCCCTGGTACGCAAGGGGAAGAAGGAACAACGAGTGGGTTTTAGTCAGTAAAAGTCTGACACTCCCTCCCGCTCCGCCTAATAAAAAAAATCTAAGCTAATGTTTTATCTATAAAAAGTTTTCTATGTTTTAACATAATACCAGAGAAGTGGAACATGATGAGAAAGAACGTCCTTCACCTACATAGGCGTGTTTAATAAAGCATTCTTATTTTTTATTTTTTTCTAATATCCCAGCGACTGCCCACTGTCTTCGTCAGCTCGAGTAATTAAAAACAAATCAGTTTTATCTATATATTTTCCAAATTCATTTCACAACTAAACATCGCTAACTAATCGGAACAAACAACAACTCCATATTATACAGGTTGTTCAAAAAAAAATCCCGTTTTTTTTTCGGGACAAATATAAACCGTTATTCCAGCGCGATAGTGTCTGGTCTGTCGTCGTACTAATTAGACGGAGCCACTTCACCCGAGGGCCCTCGCTCTAAGGCAAAAGAGTTTCTTTGCGGGAGTACACGACGCGGTCTACTTAATTTACATGCATTCTGCCATCTATGCTGAGATCGAAATGAATGAGGAAGTGAGTTAACTACCGCTTATGTGTGGAGTGGATTGAGAGATGTGTTATGTCGGTTCGATATATTGTATTATAATAATAATATCCGAATTAATGTTAGTGTAATTTTTATAATTCCAACATGTTTGATTCGTCTGATTTTTTTATCAGTTAAGGTTTTTACCTAAAACCGATTGAAACTCCACTCCAAACAATTTAGTCGCTATGACAAAGACAAAACCAAATTAAAGTCAATAAATAACAAATCAATTCAATTAACAGTGTAATTTGAATCATCTTGAAGTAAATGACTTGGAAAATTAGGGTAACTTTGGCATACAATCACACTTTCTGTAGCTTTAGTAAGTATGAAAATTTGTCTCGATTCGTAAAATGAAGGACATCGTGGTGTTTTATTTTTAAACCTAATTTAAACTCAAACGTAGCTACACAAGTTTTCAGAACGTGTTCTATCTGTTTCACCTACAACAGATAGGCGGATGATACATTCATTCTGCTATTGAAAACGTTGTGTGATAAAGAAACACCCTGTTAATGGAACGTTAGCTGATTAACTTGGGGGATTGCGACGGGGATGGTGGAAAGTGAGAGTGAAGCACGACTTCATTTTATGATTTTGAAAGTTATTTACGAATTTATTTTATGTATTGTGGGATAGTAAAAAAAATGTAGTATGTAAAAATTTGTAACGGAAAAAAATCGTATTTTTTTTTCTAAAACATCCTTGAGGCGTGGCTGGAAAGACCTCACGGCGTCCTTACCTTCCGCATGACGCAGGTACTCACCGGACATGGTTCGTTCGGGAGATTCCTGCACTCGATTCATGCGGAAGTGACGCCCGGGTGTCGCCACTGTGCGGAACGCCCGGAGGACACGGTGGAGCACACAGTCGAGGTGTGCCCTGCTTGGGCGGAGCATCGCCGTGCCCTCGTGGGGGCGATCGGCGGCGGAGACCTCTCGCGCCGGGCCCTGGTTGAGGCCATGGTCCGGAGCGAGGAGGAGTGGCAGGCGGTCGCCGACTTCTGCGAAGCAGTAATGCTCGCAAAGGAGGAGGCCGAACGCATCAGGCAACGGCGTTATCGCCGCCGCCGTCGCCGGGATTCTGATCCCGATTTCCGGCCAACGTAGACGCGGGCTTGCGGACAGTGAGCAATGGGTAGCTCGCTGTCCGGCCGTCCGGTAACTGTCCGGACCAAGCCCAAGTCGTCGACGGCGCGCGCTGTTCCCGCGCGCCTCAAGGAGTTGTCAGCAACAGCAGGGACCCAGCCGGGTCGAAGCCTACTGGGGCCAGGGTTATCCGAAAGGGCGCTCGAGCCCCGGTATGAAGGCTAGAAGGAACGGGGTGGGTCTTTTAGTCAGTAAGAGTCTGACACTATCTCCCGCTCCGCCCAAGGGCGGGGGATGTCAATGCATGATTTTTTCCCACCATAAAAAAAAAAAAAAAAAAAAAAAAAAAAAAAAAAAAAAAAGGTGCACATTTTTTTAATTTTAATTTTACATAAAAAATGTGCATAACATTACCACCACCAATCGCTTTAGGGCAATAGTGTACAAAAGTGTGGCCTCCCTGATGCGTCGTGCGCGGGGCATCTCCAACGGCCTTCCATGCAACATAAATACACAAAAAGGGTTGAGTGTCATAATGTGTCGCACTAAAATAAGGTACACAGTTCCGATGGTGAATATAAAATAAATGACTAACAGTTTTAAGTAACTAACAATTTAAAATAGAACTTGCTTTTGCTTACAGCTTCGCTTGCGTTTATAAAATATAGCCTATGTCACTCAGGAATAAAGCAGCTTTCTATCTGTGAAAAAGAAAATTTTAGCAATCAGACCAGTACTTTCAGAGATTACCGCCAACAAAAAAAAACTTTACCACTTTATAATATTAGTGTAGAAGTGTAGATTATGTTTTGAATTAAATTATGAAATAAATAAATTAATTAATGACGAGGCTTAACTTCGAAGAACTAATCATAACATGTTGAACATAAATGTTTAGGTCAGCCACATTTATAAAAGGCTAATTCTACTACATGGCTACGACTTAAGTACCCATCCTTAATGAATATTAGTGGCAATCAAATAACCATATTGAAACTATTTATTTCTACCATTTCAAACTGAAAATACGCTTTTGTAAACCGTCAAAGGAATTAGCTGATTAACTAGAACTGCGATGGATGTGATGTGGATGATAGCAATTTAGAAAGAGCCACGATATAATTTATAAGTATCTATTGTTTATTGTTGTTGTTTTTGTTTATTGTTTTGTTTGTATTGTATTGTGTATCTTGTATTGACAAGCTCTGCTTAGCTTGAGACTAGACGGCGTCGTGTGATAGTTGTGGAATATTATTACTATTATTTTATTATTATTATTGTTCAGGATTTGTGATTTACTGTGTGATGTTTTTGAATTCAGGTTCCAATTAGGCCGCAATTTTAGCTGGGTTATGTTTTTTTTTTAACTTTGAGATGTCATAACTTTTCTTATTGTTATTGTTGTTATTATCTTGCCGACTGTGAAAATAGACCAAAATTTATAAAAAGTTTTTGTACAGTTTCGGCAGGTTTCCCATTTTTTGCCGGAACTCGACCGAGACCGAAACCGAACATACGGTCGGACACTAATTATACTATTTAATTGTTTAAAAAAACCTATCTATTATTTACAACATAATTTAGTAATCAACACTCAGACTTTGAGAAATGTGAATAATGGTACATTGACCACCGTCGTCCCAAGCTAGCAGGTATGAATATCTACGTTCAATACTATAACAAAGCGCCAGATAAACTTAAAATAAAGTACAATGACCTTTTCATAATAGGTATCTCCAATATATCGAAGGTACCAGAAAAACCGTCAATGAACTGTTTGTCAGAAAAGGTAAAGAATCTCGGTCGATTCAAGACAGCGTTGTGCCTTTAATTCCGTTTTTGAAATTAAGAATGTCGATAAATGTAGGAGGGTCAATGACCGTTATTCCACGTTTATTTGAGCCTACCTTAAGGGCTATATTTCACCGGGACATCATGGCGGCGCGACCAGTCGCCGCTACCAACAAAATGTATGCAGCTCTATAGAAAGTTGCTTACCTGGTGTCCGTGTGGTTGCGCAACCAATTTGGTGGCGCGACCTGGGCCCCAAGTCTGCTATTACAATAGTGTCAGAATGGTCTATCATTGATTTCATAATTTTTGATTTTGAGTAAGTTAGGTAATCTACTAACATAATGGCGTCATCATGACTTTCCAATGATCAATCACTGACACTCCATTGAAATAAGTGGGATAGAATGGTAATCTCGTACATATTTACAAATGAATGTCTTATTTATGCGGTAATCTGCAAAAATTTTGACAGTTCCTTTGATCAGTGACCTACCATTAGAACGTCATTGTACAGTCATTGCTTTTAATAAGCTCGATATTGTCATTTAACACAACTCTATTACGAGACCATTGACCGATCAATCATCGATCATTATAAATTAGCAGATTAGGAACTTTTAGCAAAATGACAATGGGATCGTGTTGGAATGACGAATTTATAAAAAGAGCAGACTTGGGCCCCAGCTCGGACGTGTGGCGACTCTGTTGTCTGTATGGTGTCTAGTTTGGTAGCTTAGCGCTATATTTCACCGGGACACCACGCCGCCATGGTGTCCCGGTGAAATATAGCCCTAACACTACTTATTCCCCCACATTTTATTCAGAAATCAGAAACGTTTATTTCAAATAGACCAGTTACAGGCACTTTTGAATTGTCAAAATGTCGGTCAGTCAAACAAGTGAAGCTAAATTGCACGTTCCAAAGAGTAGGTCTCTATGGAGAAGAACGTGCAAGAAACTCCATGGACACCATATTAATCAGAAAACAAGTAATGTCTGGAGTCTCTGGGATCTTCCTTTGAAAGGATGAAATTGTCGGAAATATTCATGAAATAATATTCAACACACGTAAAAAAAAATAAACAAAAAAAAATAAGGCTAATAAAAATTGTTTTTTTGATCGACATAAATTCAATTCCGAACGATGATAGCTAATTGGTTTCTAGGAAAATGTTCCCTTATAATAACCTAATTTTAATTCCTCGCTTAGGGCGCCGTCGTCATTCATTTATTCAAGAGTTGGGGTGGCCGTCCCATAATTTCGGATATTACGCCCTTGTGCCTCTAGGGATGGCCTTTGGTTGGATCTTCACTCAATTCCTGAGAGTTATATGGAAGCTAGATTTATAGTTCAAGTGGCAAAAAAGCTGAAAATTATTGGCATGGTATCCCTTGGATTTCCTGTGTAAAACCATTTTTTGTAGGTTGAATATCTGCGGAAAGATTAATTTAAGACACAAACTTCATAACTAGATCGATTGGCGGACTAAGAAATGGGACTTAGTAGGACAGACTAGCATGGATGTGATGTAATTTGTTTTTTTTTTTGGTTGTAATTCAATTTTCCTTTTCCATATCTATGTATTTTTTAATTTATACGATTGATTGAGGTGAGAATAAAAGTTTTTTCTTTTTTTCAATAACTTCTTCCGCTCTATGGTGGAGTGAGAACGAGTGTAAGCTTTTTCTCGAGTACAACCCACCAGTCTACCTCCAGTTGCCTTTGCTTTTCAGTACCGCGATAACTCTTTCGAACAATTCCTCAGCCAATTTGGGTGAGGCTTATGTTTATAAGTAACAGTGAATTTTTATATATCTCATATAGATAGCCTGGTCCCCAAAGTAGAGAGGAGATAGACACAATTTTCGCTCGACTTAATTCAAAACTCGGCCATCCATACGTGGCGCAGCTGGTTCAAAACAGAACCAATTAAATGTAGTTTAATATTTAGTAGAAATTAACTGTTTCCCGCGACTTCGTTTGCTTCAGAGGCATAAAATAGTAAGTTACCATTTGGTCACACTTCCAAGTACTTTTAGTCCAAGTTTTTTTTTGCACTGAACCAAAAGTTTTTCAAAAACGAAAGTTGCCGAAGTAGTAAATTAGGCTACTTAAACTACTGAGTTGGGTTACAAATAGAGTACCTTAGAGTATCAGCTATCTACTAGTGACAGACCCGTCAAAATCAGTCCAGCCATTTTGGATTTTAGATGGCACAAACAGATTTTTTTTGTTATAGTATCGAATATACTTTCATACGCATTTAGTATAATAAACCCAGCAAATTTACCCGGAAAATTAGTTTAATTCCCGACTTGAGTTACAATGTTTTTTCAGAAACAAAAAAAAAAATTTTTTTATGACGTAACTACAAATTTACGGTTTTCAGATTTTTTCTATTAAAATACTTGTGCTATAAGACCTTACTTCATGCCAAATTTCAGGATTCTAGGTCACCGGGAAGTACCCTATGAATTTTGAATCCCTTGAGAGTGTCGAAATACACGTTTTTTGCGACACCAATTTTTCAACCGTATCTTTTTGTTTTGATAAATCAGAAGTTTAATTTTTTCACAACTTCAAGGGACCGCAAACCTAAATATATGGTTTTAATTTGAACTCGATATCTCCACGCGTTCCCGAGTTAAAGGTCTTGACAAACAGATAGGCGGACGGACAACAAACAGATGCTATAATGGTTCCGTTTTTTTCGTGAGGTATGCAACTCTAAAAACATTTTTTAATCATAAACAGATACTTAAATTTTGTTCATATACATGAACACTTAACAGAAATAGTAATATAAGGTGGAGTGGGTTTGCCGTTAATGCAGAAGTATGTCGCTAATGACTCTCGCACTGCTAACATGGCCCAGCGTGGCCCAACGTGGCCCAACTATGAATATTACTCGCGCTGTTTTAAATTACTTGTACCAGTTGTACCACACTTCTTTCTAATTGGGCACCTGGCTTTGTGAACGCTCGAAATGTTGGTTCGTAATGTTTGCTTTAAATGTTTTTATTTAGTAGTTAATGTATTATGATAATTATAAGTGTTATTGTTAACTAGTTTTTGAGCATTGACTTAGTGTTTCGTAATTTTTTTAGTCTATATGTATAATTATAAAAATTTATTAATGCAACAAATACCTTAGGTTCACAATACAAGCACTGTGAGATGTATGTTATTATTGTGTTGTATGTATGTTATTTTGATGCATTTAAGATTATCTAAACTTGTCAAATCAAAGTATATTTTCAAAATTTCTTCTATACAAATTATACATACAAATATTACAATTTAAATAAAAATGCATAAAGAAACAAAAAAAAATATTCTGCATAAATTCAATTCATTAAAATAATTTCTGATAGGTTCCCACACATCCTCAATGTGACGGACAGTGAGCTACTAATCATTGGTAACAAGTTTTGCAAAGGATCAATGTACTACCAACGTTGTGCGTAGAGGCAACCTCATGCACCGAGCCCTGGTCCGAAGTGAGAGCGAATGGGATGCGGTCGCAATCATCTGCGAAGCAGTAATGCTACACGTACGTGCTACGTACATCCTCATACCCCAGCTGCCGCGACGAATAACGCCTAGGGCGTCGGAAATCGCAGAACGATCTCCGGCCACCGTAGGCTCGGGCTTGCGAAGCAATGGGTAGCTCGCTGTCCGCTCGTTCTATAAAGACCAAACCCAAGTCGGAGACGGCGCGTAGTTTCCACGAGCACTTCAAAGAGATGTCAGCAAACCGTAGGAGCTCAGCAGGGTCGATGCCTGCTAGGTCCTTAGGGAAAAGTAGGTATGCAAGGGATACTTGTGGTCCTAGAACGCAAAAGACAACAGAAAGTGAGCGAAGTCATCACATGATTTCTCACCTTTAAGAAAGAAACCTTTGTGCGTCGACTGTACAAGCTTATAAAGGAAAAATACAACCCGTATACCTACAGGATATACCATCTTCGCGATGTCTCGAGTATCTATGGAACACAAAAGAATATTAATGAATACCAAGAAGAGAGGTTTTGTTTTATGATTAACATCAGAGCACTGTTAATTATTGGGACTCTCTTGTTTGGTGTCTAATTAACACAAGAATTTTTTTTGTACGTAGCTTCTATGTGTAGACGCCATTTTTTTTTCGGGCAAAGTCCTATGAGGTTTTATAATTTTTAGAGTTGCGGATGGCGGCATGGCGGATATATTTTCGGTGGGATCTAATGGCGATATGGAGACAGTGACTGTCGCAACCCAGTGTTGGGCACGCCACAATCACGGAGGTAGGACCCCTCTTTGAGGAGGGGCTGAAAAGACGCTAAGGCGCCCAAACCTTCTACCTGACGCAAGTCTTACGATCCCCAGCGACTATAGGTGCAGGCTTGCCGATGATGAGCAATGGGTTTCTCGCCGTCCGGCTGTCTGGTAAGGACCGATCCCTAGTCGTCGCATGGTGTCCCACTTGCACCTCAAAGAGATGTCAGCAAAACCGAAGGGGCGCAACAGGACCGATACCCGTCAGGGATATGGGAATTTCTGAAATGTATACCGTGGCTCTGGATCGCAAAGGGCCACTAACAACAATCAATAACGTTGTTCACACATCGTCTGAAAATCAAAGAAATCGAGAAATCCAGCTCATCGTAACCACAAAAAAACATCAATTGAAGACATAAATCCACGTAAAACTATATTTTTCAATCAGTCATCGATGATTCGTGAGGAATAACAAAGGATACCCTTTTCTTCGGCCTAACGCCATCAATTCGGCGGATTCGCTGAAACAATAGGAGCAAAAAATACTTGGTCCAGATCTCAGTTGAAATGATTGACGAGCGCGGGGTGAGGGGTGGTGAAGAGGGGGGAGGGGTACAATATCAGATCATATCTCCCGGGTAGATGTGTTATATCTTCTGTAAGCCTTAGTTTACATGGGTACTTTGATGTGAATACGTTTTTAAAATTACTTCCATAGTGGGAGGCAATCTAGAAAAAAAAAAACAAAGATAACAAAATCTTAACGGATATAGTTTGGTGCTACAGACACATATGTATAATGTCTATCCCTAATGTATGCCTGTGTCCCTCAGTTATAAAATAATATTGAACAGGAGAAAACCTTTTTAAAATAGTGTTTGTTTTGAGTTTATTCATTACAATCAAAAATACAAATATTTTCCCTAAGGTCGACTGGTAGAAAATGCCTAAGGCATTAAGTCCTACTTTGTACAGTGTTTCTTACTAGTGCTTTAATAAATAAATAATATTAGTACTTACTTATAGTAAGAAACAAACAAAAACTGTTTATTCGTGCCTCATACAAGAACTTATTAAAACTAATAATATACTTATTTGAAAAAAAAAGTCTATGCGAAGGCAAAAAGACGCCTAATTCAACTTAATTCTTTGTTATTTAAAAACAAAGTATCCAAAAAAATTGACTCATTCCCCCAGTGACCCATCCACGTCTTCTCTATCTCGTCATATTTCCGATGGTCTTTCAACTTCACCAGTTGTATAAAAAATAAAAATATTTGAAAGGACGATGCCGGATTTTGTATGGGCACCGTCCCCACCCTCCAACAAACATGAGACAGGTGTCATTCGAAGCGTCTAGTTAAATAGAGTATTTTTATATATATGCGCACAACTTAGGTTAGGTCAGGTTAGGTTAGGTTACAATAATAATTGTTTATAAAACCTAAACTCCATACTTTTGAGGTGTGTCGCCATAAAAAAAAATCTTTATTCAGTTAGACACTTCAAATGACACCTGTTGTTGTTGTGTCATTTTTGGAGACAGTTTTACGCAATGTTCTTTGTCAAATATTTTTATAAAATCGTCTCGGGCTCGCCAAGCTCATGTATGATAGATAGTACTATAATATGAGTAAATTTAAGGTCCAAAACACTTTAGGTTAGGTCAAAATATAATGCTTTATAAAACCTAAACCCCCATACTTTAGAGATGTGTCGCCATAATGAAATACTCTATTTAACTAGAGGCTTCGAATGACGCCTGTCTCAAGTCTGTTGGTGGGTGGGGACACTTTTATGCAATGCCCTTTAAAAAAGCCCCGACACAAAAAGAAAGTAAAAAATAAGTTAATAAATTACTCTTTCAGCATTTTAACTTCATTAAAAGAATCTATAAATATTTTAAAGATGAGCGTCACTGAGTCGGGGGACCGCAATGTGCAGAAGTTAATTTAGCTTTAACGAATAGAAAATAACTATTAGTTTGAAATGCATGTATAAGCTTAGTTTATTTGTATATCAATCTATGGCCTACTTAGGTTCCTTACTTAACGGGCCCCGACTCATAAATTGTAGTTAAGACCCATTTGGTCAGCTTTAAAAGAAAAACCGAATCAAAATCGGTCCGTTCGTTTGGGACCGTTCATTTAAATAGCCCATATAAACGTACCTTTAGACCTAGAGCTATAAAAACATAAATCATATAAACCAGCGTAGCTAGGTTATCATAGGTCACATATTATATTCTAACTTGTTCATAGAGAGTTTGTTGAACTGTTATAGAATCCCTGGAGTCCAATAAATAGACCTAAACTTATACCGCTTGAGGCCAGTGTGTTTAATTTATATACACTTAAGGGTTTAAAGGCTATCTCGTAAACGGGGCCTCAAATACAAAGAGTGTTTAGAATCTCTTGCTATACGAGGCAATGGGAGGACTACCTGAAGAGATAACCCATGGTCTTAGAACAAGAAGGGCAACTAGAGGAACATAGGTGTGGTTTTAGCCAGCAAAAGCACATATTTTTTCGTTGCACCCTAGAGTGAGAAAAAAATGTTGCCTAAAAGACTTCTTGTTTCAGTGTCAATAATTCGTTGGTCAAGGGGTTTCGTGACTGATGCCTGCCAGAGTTGCAGGATTGTTCAAAATAGTTACCGAGCCTGAAGGAACTCAGGTGGGCTTTAGCCAGTGAAGGTGCGATGCTCTATTTCACGCCACCTAGAGCGGGGGAAGCCATTTATAAATATATCAAAATATCGTGTAACGCAATTACATTTTTTTTTTTATCTGTTATAAACTAGTACTTGACTGCGATCCCGCCTGATGGTAAACAGTGATGCAATCGTTGATGGTGAGGCGCACTAGTTTATTAAGAGCCTATTCACTCTAGCCTTGAAGACACCTAAATTATAATCAGACGGGAAGACCGCAGCAGGCAAACCGTTCCAGTCCCACGATGTACGCAGTATAAATGACGAGACATTTATACCGCGTACCTCGAGGATACATGTCTTATGGACACCCAGGTTGTAGTTATCAGGAAACACACTCCGGCAGGGAATTCCACTCCTTTACTATAGATAAAATAATAAATAGATTCCAAAACGTTTTGTATGTATGGGTGGGTTGTCTATCATGTACCGGTGGCACAACGCCGTATGTCTAATGATCCGATGATGGAACGGGCTTGGCGGTATTAAATTGTGAAATTCTAGCTATTTAACCAACCCGTACTGGATCTGCGTGGTGGATTACCCTTCGTCTATAGAATAAATCTGACTCCCAGCTGTGGGAACATTATAAGACTGGACACCTGTTGGTCTAGTATTTAGTAGCTCTGACTGCTATGCCGGAGGTCGTAGGTTCGATTCCCACACAGAACAAACGTTTATGTGATGAGTACGAACATTTGTTTTGTGTCTGGGTGTAATTTATCTATAATATGTATGTATTTAGAAATATATAAATTTGTTTAACAGTTGTTTAGTGCTCATAACATAAGCTCTGCTTAGCTTGAGACTAGACGGCGTTGTGTGATATTTTTGGAATATTATATTATAAGGCTGAATATAGGGAGAATATCGATCATTGTGGCGACACTTGGGGGAGGCCTATGTCCAACAGTGGACGTCTATCGGCTGAAATGATGATGATGATGATGATGATGAAGGCTGAATATGCTTATGCATAAAGCTATTATCTATACTTTAAAACTTTCCACCAAATAACCTCCACCAATATCATTGTCCTAATCTTTTTCCTTGAACTTCCATATTTTTTCAATAGAAGCCCCGCCAGTGGCGGCTCGATTAGATAGTGAGGGGCATATCTAATCGATTGCTATTCATCGTGCGTGCGGATCGATTGTGCGTTTATTAAAGCTGTGTAATCGAGCGCTGGCTCGTGGTGGGGAGCGGGAGCTGTTGCTATGTGGAATGGTAGTTAGCATTCTGTTGTAGATGGCGAAAAAATTGAAGAAATACTTAGGTAGTTGCTTTTTTTTGAGGTAGGAAATCATTACATAACTTCTCCCGATCTGGGTACAATCAAAGGCACTGTCAGAGTTTATGTTATTTTTTAGTGTAGTAAATAGACATTTGTCAAACAAAAAGTGGCCGCGGTCATGGAACGCGAAGTGCAACTGGAACACAGGTGGGTTTTAGTTGACTTTAGTCGTTAAAGGTAAACCATACATTGCGGGAATCCGATGGTTGCGTAACGCACAGGACTGTTCGTTGTGGCGACATTTGGGTTAGGCCGATGTCCAACAGGGAGCAGTGGTGGCCGAATGGTAATGGCCTCGACTTACAAGCTGTAGGTCGCAGGTTCGAACCCAGCCAGGCGCATTACTTTGTGTAATTTATTTCATCACCACTGCTTTCAAAACGGTGAAGGACATTGTGAGAAAACTGGCATGTCCTAGAACCAAAAATTCGAAGACATGTGACATTCACCAACCCGAACTGGGCCCGCGTGGTGGATGACGGCCCATTCCCTCTCCTAGAGAGGAGGCCTGAGTCCCAGCAGTGGGAACATTAAAAAGGCTGATGATGATGATGATAATGTCCAACAGTGGACGTCTTTATGCTGAAGTTATTGTGTTATGAGTACTAGACAACTGATAAACATACTTATATATTTCTAAATACATACATATTCATAATTTACACCCAGACACAGAACAAATAATCATGGTCATCACACAAACATTTTTCCTGGGTGGGAATCGAACCCACGACCTCCGACAAAGCAGTCAGGGCCACTAACTACTAGATTCTAGTAACTAGACCAACAGCCAACAGGCCAGTCAAATTGGTGGCAATTATCTTGTTATTAGATAAAATGAACATCCTATACATATGTCCTAGTCGCCATTTTGGACGCACTGTTTCATTAGCGTAATGTTAAATGGTGCCATTGATAACATAATCAGTAATCACATTACCAAGAGTGCTTGTAATCTACATGCTATACTAAATCTAATCTAATCCGTTACTTCTTTCTGACAGCCTGTTAATTATAGGAAAATTTATAGATATACTTAAATTAACTGTAGGAACATAGGAGTATTACCCGTAGTTTGTAAAAATCTGATACCTACTTCCTCTTACTCCACCTAGAAAGGGAGGAAATATTTGATCATTTCCCATCCCAAAAAAAAACCGGGCAAGTGCGAGTCGTCGTACAAACTTATCCTATAAAAACAGTTTAAATCCCGAATTAAGTTACGAAAATTTTTCGAAATGCCAAATTTTTTTTTCACCTTAAAACAAATTTACAGTTTTCAGAAATTTCCTTATACCTACTTGTTCTATGAGACCTTGCTTCATGCCAAATTTCAGAATTCTAGATCAACGGGAAGTACCTTATGAATTTTGATTTCCTTGAAATTTTAGAAATAAACATTTTTTGCTACATTAACGACTGTTTCTTTTTTTTTCATTAACTCTGAAGTTTAATTTTTTCACAACTTCAAGGGACCGCAAACCTGAGTAGGTATATGGTTTTAATTTCAACTCAATACCGGCACGCGTTCCCGAGATAAAGGGTCTTGAGACAGACCGACAGACGGACAACAAAGTGATCCTATAAGGGTTCCGTTTTTTCCTTTCGAGTTACGGAACCCTAAAAATAGAACTCATAATTTTAAAAATTTGGAAAAAACCGGTCAATGCGAGTCGGACTCGCGCACGAAAGATTCCGTACCAACATCTAAAGAATATTATGCACTTACCTGTCCCGGTGTTTGTTTGTTGAAAAATCACGTTTGTTGTATAGGAGTTCCACATAAATATTTATTTTATTCTGTTTATAGCGGCAACAGAAATACATCATATGTGAAAACTGTCTTGCTATCACAGTTCATGAGATACAGCTTGGTGACAGACAGACGGACTGCGGAGTCCAGTTTTTACCTCTTGGGTACGGAACCCTAGAAATATTTTTTCTATACTCTACAAAGTACACATTTACCGAATTGCGAACACAAAATACGAATAATCGACAACTCTCATAAAACAATTCGACAGAACTGAACTGTCTGTGAAACTGGTAAAGTAATCAGACGTTCTAATCGCTCAAACATGTATTTGTTCAACACGCAGCGGCTTCATGTTACGTCTGCAGAAATCTAAATATAAACCTAGTCTAGGCTTAACGTAATCTGTTCCACTGTACCATTGTAGGCTGCTAATTGAGAATTATCTTCACAAAGCGATTTAGGATTTGTTACAAGATTTCTAAATACAATCTTAATATTTTCAAATTCTTCTTAGGCAACAAGCTTACTTCTAACCCCACCAACTGTGTTCCCACGTTGTCGTCGTGGTGGGGCTTGCGTGTCTCAATGACCTTGAGGGCTATGCCGGTAGAGCTACTCATGCCGGAAGGCCTCAAGCGAGAGACCAGACCAAGAGGAACATACGGCGGAGTCCAGTCGGACCGCCCGGAGGGTGCGTTGTCCAGGAGCGCTGGCACCAACAGCTGTTGGCGCCTTCTGGACAGCGATTTAGAAGAGATAGGGTTCGCCTCCGGTACGTGTCTGTTCAGCAGACATGACCAGGATGGCGAACGTGTAATGGGGACCCCACCCCATTTAAATAAAAAAGGCAAAGCTGTGTCCAGCACCATCATGAGCGCGACTGGTAAAAAAATGACTACCCCAGGAGGGTACCTGCTTGCAGGAGAATCCCTCCCTGAGCAGAGCTCGGGCTGCCCCACGTATTCTGGGGGGGGCAACCACCGCCTCGGGTCTCCGGACCCTTTACCGTCCTCAGTGGACGCACAGAGCCAGGGTGGCTCACATTTTGGCAGCGCGGAGTCCCTGGGACCAGTTCCCAGCACGTCCGCGACGCCGGTAGAGGCCGGCCGTAGATACGGCCTCAGGGAGGTGAGTGAAGACGCGGCGTCGGACTCAGATGCCGCGTCTTCACTCAACTCAGACGGGAAGGAGGACGAAGAAGTAGTGGAGGTGCAGGAGCCCTTCCATTTGATGGAGGTGGAAGTATCCGCCTCCAACAGAAGGAGGGCGTTCATGCGCTCCGCATCCGACGACGAGACGGGACCTGCCCGGAAAATCTCGTCCTCGGGGCGGGGCGCAGCCCGAAAAACGGGCAAAGGGAGAGGGCTCCCCACTGAGATCGCCAGTGAGGGACGCCAGGCCAGCGCATCGGTGCCGAAGATCCCTCAGGACTTGCCAGAAGGGATGGTTGAGGCGCTGGCTAAGTTTCGGGAGGTTGTGGCAGCCGCAATAACGAGCGTGGCCAACAAGAGGGAGAGGGTGGCCAAAAAGCGGTCTATTGAGCTGGCCAACACCTCGATTGAGGAGGCGCTGGGGATCGTTTTTGAGCCCTACGAGCGCACCCTCAGCGGGAGGTTTGGCCGGCTTGAGGCGGCCGTGGCCGCTCTCCAGGGCCCTCGTCCCGAAGGGAGGGACAGGCAGGTGCAGGGCCGATCTCAGCCTTCGCCCCAGGCGGAAGGCGGGGGAGTTGTGTCCCTGCTGCGGCAGGAGCTGGCTGCCTTCAGGGAGCAGCAGCAGCAACAGCAGCAGCAGTTCCAGGGGCACATACAGCGCCAGCTCTCCGTCCTGGAGGGCATTGTTCTGCGCCCCCCTCTCGCGGCCTCCGGCCAAAAGAAGACGGCGTCGTATGCCGCTGTCGCCGCGGCCACGACGACTGCAGCACCTAAGGCAGGCCCGTCGGGGCAAGCCAGGCGCGTGGCCGCGGCGTCGGAGCCTGCAAGGGCAGCCCCGGCGGCCAAGCTACAGCAGCGGCAGGGGAAGCCTGCCCCTCCCCCGAAGGGCAGGGTGGCGGCTGCCACCAAATCGGCGGGACCTCTCGCCGCGGCGGCGACTAGGTCGCGCCTGCCGCCTTCTCCGCCCGAAGACCCCTCGGCTGGCGCCGAGTGGACGGTCGTCGGCGCCAAGAAGAAGGCGAGCAAGGCGGCAAGGGCGGCCAAAAAGCGCAGGCGGCGACAGGAGCGCAAGAAGCGGGCCATGGCTGCTCGTCTTCGCGCCCCGACTTCCGCAGCTGTAGTGATCACACTACAGCCAGCTGCGGAAAAGAAGGGCGTGAACTACGATGTAGTCATGGCGAAGGCGAAACAGGCGGTGGTGGGCCACCTCGATGAGTTCGGAGCCTCCGGGGGCTTCCGAATGAGGCGTACAGCGACCGGGGCCCGAATGTTGGAGGTCCCTGGGGCAGACAGCGGAGAGCTCGCCGACGCCCTGGCCGAAAGGATCAGGGCGTCCCTAGACGTCGAGGAGGCCCGAGTGTCCAGACCCACCAAAAGCATGGACATGCGCATAATGGGTCTGGACGACTCTGTCAGGGTGGAAGAGGTGGTGGCCGCCATCGTCGGGGCGGGAGGGTGCACGACCGATCAGGTCCGGGCGGGCACCATCCGCGCCGACAGCACGGGCATGCGAGCCGTCACGGTGAGCTGCCCCGTGTCGGCGGCCAAGGCCATCACGGCCGAGGGCCGAAGGCTGTTGGTGGGCTGGGTTTCGGCCCAGGTAAAGCTGCTGGAGCCCAGACCTCTGCGGTGCTACCGCTGCCACGTGGGGCACCACGTGGGGGCCTATTGCGCCGCAGAGGACCGCAGTGACCGTTGCCACCAGTGCGGACAGCCCGGGCACAAGGCCGTTGAATGCCGTGCAAAGCCGCACTGCTACGCATGTGCGGCTGCAGGCAAGCCGGCCGACCACCGGGCTGGGGGCAGGTCCTGCGACCCCCCCGCCAAGGCCAAGGGCAAAGTCAGGCCCATCCACCCTGACGTCCTCACCGCCGCAGCCACCACCTTGGCTGCCGCCGCTGTCGCCGCCGCTCCCGCCGCGGCAGTGCCCTCACAGGGGGCTCAGGAGGAGACTGTAATGGAATGTCAATAACGACACCATTACGTCTCCTCCAGGCGAACATCAACCACTGCGCCCCCGCTCAGGATCTGTTGCTCCAGAGCATGGCGCAGTGGTCGATCAATGTCGCCGTCGTCTCCGAGCCGTACTACGTCCATCCCCGCTGGGTTCAGGACCTAGACGGCTCGGTGACGCTAATTTCGTCGGCCGCCGCCGGTACCCCGCCCCTCGAGGCTGTTGCGAGGGGACGGGGTTGCGTGGCAGCACGGGTCGGGGACATTGCAGTGGTAGGCGTCTACCTGTCCCCGACCAGAACTCCCGACGAACTCCATGTCTCCCTTATGGAGCTAAGTGCCGTCGTCGCTGGGTTTGGTACCCTCCCCGTGGTCGTTTGTGGGGACTTCAACGCCTGGAATACGGCTTGGGGTTCCCGGCGCACGAGCACACGGGGTCGGTTGGTGGAGGACTGGGCCTTGGAGCTGGGCCTGGTCGTCCTGAACCGGGGTTCTGTCCCCACGTTGGTGCGGAGGCGGGGTGAATCTGTGGTGGACCTCTCGTTCGCCAGCCCCGCTCTGTCGCCGCGTGTCGTCGACTGGCGCGTTATGGAGGAGGTGGAGACGTACTCCGACCACCGGTATATCCGGTTGGACGTCTCCGCCGAAACCTCGGCCGCGCCGGTCCGACAGAGCCCTTGCGGTCCGCGGTGGGCGCTTAAGCAGATGGACCGGGAGCTCCTCCTGGAAGCCGCGACGGTACAGGCCTGGGTGCAAGCACCGGACAGGCCTGTCGACATCGACATCGAGGCGGAGTGGTTCCAGGAGGCCATGTCGCAAATTTGCGATGCGGCAATGCCCCGAGTCCGTCCAGGACGTGCTAAGCGCCAGGTGTACTGGTGGTCGCCGGAAATCGCTGCACTGCGCAACACGTGCAATCACGCGCGACGCCGGTACGCCAGATACTGCAGGCGCCGCATCCGCGCGCCGGATGCGGAGGCCAGAGAGGCGGAGCTGTACGAAGGTTACAGAGAGGCAAAACACACCCTCCGAGCGGAGATTAAGCGGGCCAAACTCGAGGCCCGCGACGTGTGGCTGGGGTCTCTGAACGCGGACCCGTGGGGGCGCCCGTACAAATTGATACGGGAGAAACTGCGCCCCTGGGCTCCGCCGCTGACTCAGAGTCTCCGGCCCCAACTCGTGGAGGGTGTGGTGAGCGCTCTGTTCCCTGCGCGAGGGGAACACTCCCCCCCGCCCATGGCTCCGCCTCCGCCAGCGGTGTCTGACGCGGACCGCAATAGCGACGACGACGATAATGCTCCAGAGGTGACCGAGGCAGAGATGAGAGTGGCGGTGCAAAGGCTGAGTGCCAAGAACGCCGCCCCAGGACCCGATGGCTTGCCTGGGAAAGCCTGGGTCCTGGCCATGGAGGCTCTCGGGCCTCGACTGAGAGGGCTCTTCAGCGCATGCTTGGAGAGGGGCCAGTTCCCACTTCGCTGGAAGACGGGGAAACTGGTCCTCATCGCGAAGCCAGGGCGCCCTGCGGACTCTCCGTCCGCGTACCGGCCCATTGTGCTGCTCGACGAGGTGGGCAAGCTCTTTGAAAGAGTGATTGCGAGCCGCCTCGTCGCGCGCCTTTCACGGGTGGGGCCGGACCTTTCGGACGGACAGTTCGGCTTTCGCAGGATGCGCTCGACGGTGGACGCCATCATGCGCGTGCGAGCCCTCACGACGGGGGATGCGGTGTCCCAGGGTAGGCGTGTCGTGGCAGTGTCCTTGGACATTGCCAACGCTTTTAATTCCCTGCCCTGGAGTACGATCCGGAGGGCACTCCGGTACCACCGGGTGCCCGAATACCTCTGTCGAGTAGTCGAGGCCTACCTGTCGGACAGGTATATTGTCTACCCCGGTCACCAGGGAGACTGGAAACGTCGGGAGATGTCGTGCGGTGTTCCGCAGGGGTCGGTACTAGGGCCACCCTTGTGGAACATCGGGTACGATTACGTGCTGCGGGGCGACCTCCCTGACGGGGTCAGCGTGGTCTGCTACGCAGACGACACGCTGGTTCTAGCGCAGGGAGAGTCGTACCGGGCGGCGGCCGCTTTAGCGACACGCGGGGTTGCGATAGTCGTTGGTAGGATCCAGGAGTTGGGACTCGAGGTGGCGCTGCGCAAATCCGAGGCCATGTGTTTTCACGGTCGCGGCCGTCGGAACGCGCCACCGCCGGGTTCTCAACTAACGGTAGGAGGAGTTCGCATCGGCGTCGGGACATCGATGAGGTATCTGGGACTCATCCTCGACAGCCGATGGAATTTCGAGGAGCATTTCCGACGTCTGGCTCCCAAACTCAACCGGACTGGGGCCGCTCTCGGGCGGCTCCTGCCCAACCTTGGGGGTCCAGACGCCTCCTGCCGGAGGCTCTACGCGGGGATCGTTCGGTCCATGGCCCTCTACGGGGCGCCGGTGTGGGCGCTGTCGCTGCAAAAGCGACCGGCGTCCATTCTGAACGCCTGCCAGAGGGCCATGGCAATTCGGATGGTGCGGGGATACCGCACGATTTCCCGCGAAGCGGCGAGCCTTCTGGCTGGCCTACCACCGTGGGATCTGGAGGCAACAGTCCTTGCACACATGCACGACATGCGCGTGGAGATGCAACGCCGGGGTGAAAGTCCTCTGCCGCGACAGGTCACGGCATGGCTGACAGAGCTCCGGCGGGATCTCATGGTGGAATGGCGTCAGCGACTGTCGCAACCCCGTCATGGGCACGCCACAATTATGGCGATAAGTCCCCTCTTTGAGGCGTGGCTGGAAAGACCTCACGGCGTCCTTACCTTCCGCATGACACAGGTCCTCTCCGGAAATGGCAAGTTCGGGAGGTTCCTGTTCCGAATCAAAGCGGAAGTGACGCCCGGGTGTCGCCACTGTGCGGAACGCCCGGAGGACACGGTGGAGCACACAATCGCGGTGTGCCCTGCTTGGGCGGAGCATCGCCGTGCCCTCGTGGGGGTGATCGGCGGCGGAGACCTCTCGCGCCGGGCCTTGGTCGAGGCCATGGTCCGGAGCGAGGAGGAGTGGCAGGCGGTCGCCGACTTCTGTGAAGCAGTAATGCTCGCTAAGGAGGAGGCCGACCGCATCAGGCAACGGCGCTCTCGCCGCCGCCGCCGGGATTCCGATCCCGATTTCCAGCCACCGTAGGCGCGGGCTTGCGGACAGTGAGCAATGGGTAGCTCGCTGTCCGGCCGTCCGGTAACCGTCCGGACCAAGCCCAAGTCGTCGACGGCGCGCGCTGTTCCCGCGCGCCTCAAGGAGTTGTCAGCAACAGCAGGGGCCCAGCCGGGTCGAAGCCTACCGGGGCCAGGGTAATCCGAAAGGGCGCTCGAGCCCCGGTATCGAAGGCTTGAAGGAACGGGATGGGTTTTTTAGTCAGTAAGAGTCTGACACTATCTCCCGCTCCGCCCAAGAGCGGGGGTTGTCATAAGATGATTTTTCCCATCGAAAAAAAAAAAAAAAAAAAAAAGCTTACTTCTAAAACGATGTTTTATAATCCAAAATAACGCTCCAACATATTTATTTTTACAGCATTTTTTACCAGTCAACATTTGGGTGAAGCAGAAACAAATTGTTCAAGATACAATATTGAATTTTTTTTATTATTATTGATTGGCTCGCGTTTGACCACCATCTCACCTGAGCATAGTTGCCCAGAAAGGCTAAACATAAAGGCTTCATTGACATACAGAGATATGCAAAAAATATAAAATCATAATTATGCTCTATAACCTCTCTCTCACCATCCAAACCGCGAAAGCTCGTGTATCTGGATGAGTTTACTTCTTCACTTTCAAACAGATTTAGAAGAAAATTGGTACACAGGTAGTCCTAAAATAGCACATATGACACTTTTTAACCCAGGAGTATGTTCCATTAGGACAATTTTTTACTTTCGTGCAAGCAAAGCCACTGATAGCAGCTAGTATGACATATTTCCTGAAACAACACTTTACGCAGAGGGATTTAGACCCAAGACATTGTTTTTAGGAGACAAGTGAGTGCTACCGCTCAACTCCTTCAGCCTAATCCTTTAAACACCTCACACTACACACACTCACCTATCTTTAGTAAAGGCCCTAAGGGTGCTTTTTCACAAGAGATGAGCTTATACTACATTGCTATGAGTGCTAATCTTCAATAAAGGTCCCTATGGGCGCTTTTTCACCAGTGATGACCTATACTACATTGCTATGGATGTATTTGATATCCATCAATCATATTCATCAGCTCCATATAGCTTAGTACTGGTGGAAACGGGTTCAATGAAGCTGTTTTTTTTATGTGCTTGATGGTAGCGGTGGCGGTATGTTCGCTCTAGATGCGTACTATGCTGGCGCAGAGGCGCGAGTGCCTCTCCCATTATCGCACCACCTCTGTATGATACATCGCATAACTTGAGACATCTACGCATCTTCCTCGCACAGCTTTCTCGCGGCGGTTCATCCTCATAACACATCTTACTCGCTCCGCTACATAACTCAGTATCAGTGGAAACGGTCAAACGGTGAAAAGCGTGCTCAAATGCTACCGACCTTTAAAACAATGTGAAGGAGAATCTTTTAATATTCTTTATTCTTTTTTTTATATTTGATATTTATTAGTATATTAATTGATATTTTATGTTTGTATTATGTCAAATTAATATTATTTATGATATTTGTACACTGACTGTCGTCTGTCCCAAGACTATTTCCTTTCGTTCAGTCCATCCTTAGGTTGCCTGTAAGAGATTGCCCTGTGCCCACCCATTTTACACTGTGTTTTTGCAATTGTTGATCCTATCCACATTATTAGATGTACAATAAAATATATAATATACAAATAAAAATAAAAGATCACATAATTTCTTCATCTTAGATCAGCTTAGCTTTCACATCGTCGCAGCATAGCAGCATAGCACATCTTTAGTGGCAAAGCACCCTAAACGTCTATACGTAAAATCTTTTGAGAAGCAATCAAATCCAATCCCACACATTTCGCTTTGAGAGTAGCAAGCCAGGGATTTAACAATAGCATACAAAGAGAATACTGAACAATTACGGTCTTACAAGCTCTTTAGGGAATTCTTAACTGACCTAACAACCTATAAAAGGTGTTATAGCAATCTCTACTGTAATAGCTACGAAATAAGGATTACAAAATCACAAAAATGCATTTGACTTTTAACTTGTAGAGTTAGTTCTTTAATAGTTTGAGGTGTATGAGCAGTATCTATAAACCTATTGCGAATAAGATGATACAAATCCAGATTCCAACCTGGAGAAACTTCAAGAAAATAATGTATAGTTATTACTGTGTTATACGAATAGTTTAACGAGCTAACCATCAAATCGAAAAGAAGAAGACGGCAACATATTTAAAACAAATTGTTTAATATTTGCTTAATAATTGTACATCCAGCCAGCACCTAACTAGTTACAAAGCTGTCAAGATCCGTTCAGGAATAAAGTCCTGAACAGATCAAATTACCGAGCCATTCAGCCATTCAGTCAATCATTCATAATAACAGGCCGTAAAAACCAGCCATTAACCATGAGCGCCCCCTATAAACTGCCACAATGAACAATATTGACGCTTACAACGATTTTACTTTTTCGGTGTAAAGGCAAAGTTGCTATATTGCTACGTAAAAATGGCGATACGAGTCTATAAAAATGAACTGGTTAATATGAACTTAACAGACCTTAAATATGGCAGTTGCGAATGACTACGGTCTTATAGAGTACTTTTAGGGTTCCGTACCTACAAACGGAACCCTATAAGGGTGTTTTTAATATCATGCGGATTTCATCACGCATGTGGGATTCCTCCGCATGCAGAAAATTTCAAACTGCAAAAAAATCGCGTCCCGCATGCGTATTCCACGCATTACAATAAATATTCCTATGAAAAACATATTTAGGTATGGGGATTACGCATGCGGAGCAATCCCGCATAAGACTCCGGTGTCCGTCTGTCTGTCGCAAAGCTGTATCTCATGAACCGTGATAGTTAGACAGTTGAAATTCTCACAGACATATTTAGTTGTTATGACAGCGGCAACAGAAGCCACTATGAGAACTAAAAACCGGAAAAAAATAATATTCATGTGTGTCTCCCATACATCCGTATCCGCATGACGTTGACTGCGCGTATTTATTCTACACGCGTCTCAAAGAGTTGTCAGCAAACCATAGGGGCCCGCAGGGTCGAAGCGGGCCAAGGATCTGCTTCTGAAAGGAAGATTCGGCCCTAGTACGAAAGGCAACAGAAGTGGGTTTTAAGTCAGACAATAGCACCCGCTGTGCCCAAAAGCTTTTGATGATGTCAGATGTCATTGGATAATAATCCTACCATCAAAAAATTCGTGATTTTTTTGCCGTTTTTTGCTATGGACGGTACGGAACCCTTCGTGCGCGAGTCCGACTCGCACTTGGCCGGTTTTTAAGAATTAGTATTGACCACACATTGTTTTTCATGGTTTACAGGATAATGCCTTTACCTAACCATAAAGGGTTAGGAGAACGTTTACTTTGATAATACCTCCTACCTACGCACACACTTCTTACTGGTCCCTTTACAGCCTGAGGTATAACATACCAAAACATATTTTGTGAATATTTACCCATAATATATGTTAAATCCTTCTTTGGGTACCAGAATGCTTCTACTAATATTTCTGATACTACCTACTTGTTATTATTTTCTAATGTCTTTGTTTTTTGTGTTGTTTGTCAATGGTTGCTCGTACAAAATGTTTTAGTCTAATAGATTAATTATTATTCATATTATACCTACAAGCTGAGTCGGCAAGTAGGAGGGTAAAAAATAGTCTACAATCTGTTTTCAAACCTACCAATTATACACAAAAAAGCCGTTGCGGAGAAGTTCGATAAAAAACACTGCATAAAGAAATTTTTGTATATTAGAAGAAATAAATTATAATTTCTTTGTATTAATAAAATTAAGAAAAACTATTTACATGTCAATTTTTTAGTCAATTTAATTTTTATCGTACAACTGCCTAACAAGATAATATTTAAAACTTGGCGCAGTTTCTATTTTTAGACGAATTATGTCATTAACGCTACAATCTACAAAAACGGCCAAGTGCGAGTCAAACTCGCGCACCGAGAGCATTCTCTACATACTTACTTAAGTAAATAGTTCAATTCCCGAATCGAGTCCCAAAGTGTTTTGCAAATTGCAAAAAAGTTTTTTTTTTTGAGACGTAAATATAAAAATATAAAACAGTATTCTGACTTTTTCCGATACTTGTGCTATGAGACCTTGCTTCATGCCCAATTTCAGGATTCTAGGTCAACGGAAAATACTTACCCCGGTTTTGATTTCCTAGCGAGTTTCAAAATATGCGCCTAATACACGGAACATAAACTTTAGATTGTGTTGACTTAGAATTTTGATTTTTTCACTGTTGCTTATGGTAGCGAATTTCCACTTTAAACCTTTACGCGATCCTGAGAAAAAGAGTCTTGACAGACGGTCAATAGAGTGTATAGGAACACTTTGTTGACCTGCAGCATTCTATTTTTGATGGCTTAAATACGGAACCCTAAAAAACGACTTTCAAAGGTTTAGAATATTATTTTATAAAATACGGTCGTAATATTATAATCCTTTAATCGCCTGATACAACACCCGCGGGTAAAGCTGTTACAGGAAAATTGTGTTAGTAATTAAAAAGCACTTAATAAAATATTTTATATTTATAATTCCTGGAATCCGTGACTGAGCTAACTGATTTAAAATTATCGCAGTCTTAAAACTCGAAGCTTGATTTTTTTATGGTTTTATAAAACCTTTTTATTGCTGCCAGATGTTGCTAGAATAAAAAATCTAGATTTTCTTTTTAAGAAACGAGCGAAAGTTTTCTTTGCGACTTTGTTTTTTTTTTTGTTGTAAATATCAGTTGAGTTTACTTAAGCGGTCAAAAAAAGGAGAATAGGATTTAAATATTTTTTGAGTTTTCTGTCTTGTGTTTTTTTTTTCGATGGGAAAAATCATCCAATGACAACCCTCGCTCTTGGGCGGAGCGGGAGATAGTGTCAGACTCTTACTGACTAAAAAACCCATCCCGTTCCTTCAAGCCTTCATACCGGGGCTCGAGCGCCCTTTCGGATAACCCTGGCCGCAGTAGGCTTCGACCCGGCTAGGCCCCTGCTGTTGCTGACAACTCCTTGAGGCGCGCGGGAACCGTGCGCGCCGTCGACGACTTGGGCTTGGTCCGGATAGTTACCGGACGGCCGGACAGCGAGCTACCCATTGCTCACTGTCCGCAAGCCCTTCTTTCTTGTGTCTAAATGTTAATTTCAATTTCATTTTGATAAATTTTGAACTTACCGAACTTCATAGTTTAATGGAAATATTAAACGATATTATTTACCTTTTTTCCATAATTATTTTACTAAAAAGAAATTCCAAATTATTGCAAATAATTACACTACTTACGTATAGCGCCATCTATTGTCGAGTAGCGAATAGTTTTGCGTAAAAGCTCAAAAGCGGTTAGTTCCTCAGTCTACCGTAACAATATAATATAGTGGCACTTTATGTAGTAGTACCGTATTGCTCCACTGCGAAACATACATTTCGACAACAAACGCATTATATCAGTTATAACTCGTACCTACTAAACTGAATTTACTATGAGTCATATGATAATTTCATTCACTTTTATAATTTATTGAAACTGTTGACCGTTTGATAAGAAGCTGTTATCAAGTGTAGGTATTAGGGACAGTAAGAAAAACCTAAAACCCAGAACATTAAAAAGAATCAACAAAAAAAAACTTTTTCATTTCGTATTATTTTTCATTCTAAAGCCCTTGTAACATTTAAAGTGAGCCGGATGTCATCAACACAATGCAAGAAACATAGCTATAAAATCGTACGATTGTTAGTGGCTTTACAAAGAAACCATTTTCTTTTGTGTCGGTCACAAAGGGCAGTGTTCAAGGGCACTCTGAAGGCTGTATGTTTGTTTAGCGACTGATATTGCGGATTAGGTCGTGATCCACATTTCGCCCGCTTACCTGAAGTGTCTATATGAAACATAACATTCATAGCTGGCTAGCTGTTGGTGTAGTTCCATTGTCTGCCGATAGATGGCACTATTAAGTTTCTGTATGTTAAATCCTGAAGCGGTCTGTTAGGAACATTGAAAAAAAGTCATTTACTAGTTTAAAGAAATAATAAGATTAAAGTAAGTATAATTTAGATTTCCTTAGTAGGTCGCAGGTATCTACATAATTGTTCATCTTGATCTTCAATTATTCAATTGTAGGTACTCGTGGGCTTTCTTTTTATCCTTGAGTTTTTCTCTGAACTTTTCTATTTAAATCAAATTACGAAACCTGCCTTTTTCAAATTACAAAACCTGCCACTTTAGATTATGAAAAAATCGTAGGCACAATTTTGTACGGACTTTCAAATTGCTATCAGTAATAACGAATAACGATAGACATTTAATATTTATCTAGTTACTAGCTGTACCCGCGCGGCTTCGCTCCCGCTCTTCCCTACTTCAGTCTACTCTACCCTACTCTACCCTACCCTACTCTACCCTACTCTACCCTACTCTACCCTACTCTACCCTACTCTACCCTACTCTACCCTACTCTACCCTACTCTACCCTACTCTACCCTACTCTACCCTACTCTACCCTACTCTACCCTACTCTACCCTACTCTACCCTACTCTACCCTACTCTACCCTACTCTACCCTACTCTACCCTACTCTACCCTACTCTACCCTACTCTACCCTACTCTACCCTACTCTACCCTACCCTACTCTACTCTACCCTGCTCTACCCTCCTCTACCTTACTCTACCCTACACTACCCTACACTACCCTAATTTTCATTTTTTTTTTCCATAAGAACCTTCTCCTCATAATAACGAACACAACAAAAAAAAAATTAGCGAAATCGGTCCAGGCGTTGTTGAGTTATGCGCTTACCAACACATTTTGCGATTCATTTTTATATTATAGAAGATAAATGCCCACTTTAAACAAAATATTTTCCAGTCTTGTCATATTAAATTAAACTAGCTTCTGCTAGCGACTTCACTTGCGTGAAAGCAGAAAATTATCTCAAAGGAAATTATCGCCGCATTAGCATATTACAAGTTTATAGACTATGTCGAAGACACGCTTGTTTGGCAATGACTAACGACCTCTGCACATGTGGCCCCTGGTAAATCATAAATATTTTATCTATTAACTGCTCTCCTCCTTGCGTCGTATTCCTCAATGCTGAGGGTCGTGACCGGGTGTTTCATCACTCTATCCCTTATGATATTCCTCCATCTGTTCCTGTCTCTGGCGGTGTGAAGGACATTGTACATCGTGGAGTCAAGAGCGGTGCGGATCTGGTCGGACCAACGTATTGGGCTGCGCCCGCGAGGCCTTTTCCCGTCCATTTTACCGGTCACAATTAGCCTTTCGAGGTTGCCACCGCATTATTATTAACTGCTATACCTTTGTTTTAATATATATACTTTTTTTTCTGTAACACTTCGCTTTTGCAATTTTTTTTTTATTATTTAGAATTCAACTGTCTTAAATTTGTTGGTTTGGAATTTATTTTGTGAACATTTTATTGATAATTGTGATTATTTAAGAGTATATTATTCCTGTTTTTTTTTTATAGAGCTTCTTTTTTGTTATGTGAATGTGAGAACACTGTATACTCCACGAACTCTTAGATCACTTCTTATTACGAGTTACTTTTTTTTATGATTATTTTTATTGTGCTTCTGTCTACAATATTAACTGGTCTACACTGTTCTTACATAATATGTATCTATCAATATTGTAACAACAACCACTTTTTTTAAAAGAGTAACCATGGGGTTTCTTGCCGGTTCTTCTCCATAGGAAACGACTAATTTGGAACCGTGCACTAGAATCTGACGTTTTATAAGTGCCCATTTAGGCCTATGTGAAATAAAATATTTTGACTTTAACTTTGGCTGAAATAGAAGTTCTAGTCCAAACAAGTCCAGACCAGACTCTCCCATGTGCCAAATTTTATCCAAATCCATTCAGCCGTCAAAGAGTGACAAACATACATACATAAAAATTTTCATCTTTAGTGTGATGAGTGTGATGATGTACCTAGTATGTAGATTTCTTGCATTCTACTCTCTGCTTTTTTTAGATAACTTTGCTTACCTCAACTATTAAATCAACTTCCAATCTTCCTCCCTATACAGTAATATGTCTGTTAACAAAACGGAACGAATGCCAGATACCTTCAGCTTGCCAAAACCAAAACACAAGCTATTTCTTGATAATCAATTCAACCGGGATTACCTTGGGATATCAAATCTCAAGGTAAGCCGGCTCTTTAGATCTTCAGTCTTCAAAAGGAGCTAAGTATAAACGACTGTCTACCGCTCGTACCAAGATGCTTAAAATCCTGCTTAGTGATCAGAAAATCTCGGTTTACGATCTTTCTATTATTCTCTTTAATCTTATACTTAAGACCTTATCGTATGTACTAAAGACCAAAGGTTGTAAAAGTACTATTAAAATATATTCCACAAGATTCCAATTGATGAAACTTAAATGCGCGCCGTTCGTCTTTCCTACCACACTCATTTACTTTATTCGTCTGGAATGGCACATCAGCGTGGTACGCAATTTCTTTACTTAATTTAGTTTTTAGCCTGAAAGCTGAAGTAATTTCAAAAATAAATTAGCCTAGATTACAAAACCAGAAATAAAGAATTCAATATTTTTTGGAGACTAAACCGCGTTGCTTTCAATATCCATTGTTCGAATCTATTTCAAATTGAGTTATAGTAAAACTAGTTCACAATGTAGACGATAAATACCTATATAAATAATAAATGTAACATTTATTAATGTTATAAGAAAAGTACAGCCAATTCATTAGTAGGTACTCCAGCAAAATGTCTATCCCAATTCTTACAGCCGGTATTAAACCAAGAAAATGAAATTTATTGCTCTGTAATCTCAAGAGTATCATTTTTAATACAAGTGGTTAAGTGGGCGCTTGTTGAAGGATCGTCTGAGCAGTTACGTGCTCCTTTTATATTTCACACGAATACTGAATGTAAGATGTTTATCCCGAGAGCTTAGTATAATTGTGATCAGCTGGACAGACGCATAAATGCCAAAGTGGGAGTAGGACGCGGAAGGGAAGGGGTCGTGTCAGGTGCGGGGCGCGGCGGCGCACGCCACCCGCGGCCAGTGCTCGCCCGGCCCCCATCCCGCGCGCATGTCCCCACGACATACCCCTTCAATACAATTTCCACACAACGCGACTCCGTTACATAAGAACCCCCGAAGGGCACATTAAAAATCTCATAGTGTTAAGGCTTCTTTCTGTGATCAATAGATTTTAGCACGTTTTACACGCGTAGTTTAGGTTAGCGTTACGTAAGCCGCCGCCGTCCACGAAGCTTCGCTTGCCACCGCTTTATTGTGATATTCGGTTGTGATATATTCGTTTAGGCTAGCTTTTTGCTCGTAGGTAGTATTATAGGACTAGTGATTTGTTGATAAATTTGCACTGTTTAAGTACGATCGTGTAACGGAGTCGCGTACGTCAAAGCCGCCGTTCTGACGTTGTGGTACTTGTATCCTCTTGGTCCCTTCCTGTAACTTGTTGATTTTGTTTTGTCCGGTCCGATTCCTTGTTCCCGTGTTCCTGGTCGTAAGGTGAGCACAGGGTGGGTACGGTCGGTGTTCGCGCGGGACTTGTTGATCGCGGGGTGACAATGCGCGCGTAGCGCTCCCGAGTGTGGCTCGTCACGGATTCGCGCGGCTGGTGGCGGCCCGCCACGCCATCTGGCGGTTGCGGCGCTCCGGCTCGCAGCCGGCCCAAGAGAACAATGACCATGAACAGACCAACCATCTGTACGTTTCTTCCTCTATCTTCAATTCTCAATGTCTGTCTTGCAAGCTTCTGTAACCATGAACCATCATTGCCTTCACTGTGTTATTTTTTCATTCCAACCTTTTTATGTTTTCAAATCAGTAAAGTTTCAAAAGGAACTAACGCCATTCTGAAAGTGACGCTTATGTATGCAGTTCAAAGAGCGCCACCCGTTTTGTGAAAGTGGGTAAATAAGCAAAGCGTCTGTGCAAAGAGTCCGGTCAAGCGTATTTCCGCGGCGACTCTTTCACATTCAGTTTGTTTTGCTCCGGCTGCCAGCTGCTCACCCGCTTTACATTTCCAATTTTCATATTTCCCATGTCACGTTGGAGTTGCGGTCCCAGTCTGTTGTATGCATCGTTGGTCATAATGCAATGCCTGCTATAATAAATGTTATTCCCACAATTGTTGTTTTATTTTGCGTTTTGATGTCAGCAATGTTTGGATCCCTATTCGTGCTTATTGTAGCTTTGTGTATAGAGAGAAGCTATCGATGTTTAGATGAAGTAAGTATTATGTAGACGCACGTTGATCAATGTTACATGTTCAGTATGAAACACACGTTCATCAAATTCACTCATGCCCCAGTCGATTTCGTTACGTAAGAGCGCCCGACGCGGGACTATTTTGTACTACTTTTGAACGCTGTTTTATATTATTACTTTTCAGGGACACAGAATAATGGCACAGCAGTTTTGTCAGACATAGTAGTAAAATGAAATCATTATTGAAACAGAATAAAAGAGTCTTTTAAAGAACAGTTTGAATAGCCTTAATGTGGGTGGTTTCCTTGGGGAATATTGTATAGGTATTTTTACAAATTAATAAATAAAGAATGCGAATTCCATGCCTACAATAAACAAATGTTGTTGTGTAGGTGGGTTAGTTCATCATAATAATGTCCATGATATTCATTCATATGTTAATATTATACAATGAAAAAGTAATAAATTTTAAAACTGTGTTACAACCTCGTTCCCATTGACTACAGCCAAATAAAAGGAGAAAATAGGCCAAAGGCGGCGGCGCCATGAGATGCAACACGACATTCTCGTAACTGCCGAGCCAAAAACTGTAATGTTATAAAAGAAAGTCCTTGTCCCGACCTTGACCAGAAATTTCAACTGAACGCGTTTGGATTACGAGCTTTCAGAAACGCGATGTGACTCGCATGAGTTGCTAACACAGTCAGAATGATTGATTCAATAAACTGTTCCGTGTTCAACAAATGTACTAAATCATTATTGGCGCCCAGCAGGGACCAAATTAACATTATTCAATTGTGAGTCAAATCGAATGTGTCAATATAGTTACTAATTCTTGCTAGTTAGTCAAGTTCAAGTGATTCATGAGTCTATTAATAATAGATAAGGTCTAGACTCGGCTAAAAATAACCCAGCACCGATTTCTCGTGGGCGTCGTAAACAACGGCTCTATTGAACTGAAAGCATTTAGAGTACCTACTGGTGCTCGGATATTGTGAAATCATTAAAATTTATTGAGAAATTTATTATTTGTAATTAGTTCAGCGTCTAATTTATGTACACTGAGCATTTTATATTTAACTAGTGACTCACCCCAGTTCCGAACGGGTGGGTGTAAACTGTCTATTTTTAATCTTTCTAATTTTTTGTGGAAAGCAATTTTGTGGTACTCCAAAAATAATAACAAAATCATCTTTTTGAAGGAGATAATCTATTACTATGCCACAGAAAACACCCTTCTGCTAATAAAATGGGCGTCTATTCAGTCAAGATTGAATTATTTTCATAAAAGAGCACGGTATGTCGACGTTTTTCTGAGCTAAAAATAGAAAGAGATATAATCTTTCGTGGGCGTCATAAAAAACGGTAGGGACACATTTTCTAAATCTTGTCTGAAGGTATGAACACGACAAATGGAAAGTATGACTCTAATTTTAAATTTGACTCATGCTTATAACTAACTTGCTTGAGTTACTCATACAGTGAGTTCTCTTCGTGTTACTAAAACCTATTTTAAGAAATAATTATTGGCGCCCAGCATGGGCCAACCAAGCTGGGCGCCAATAGTCTTATTTCTCGGTCGTTCTATTTTAAATAAAATAAAAAAAATGTGATCAGCTGAAGGTAGAATGCAATCAGAATTGCCTTGTCAGCATTTAGTTGATTCAAATTCAATTAATAAAAGATTACCACCGGTTTTTCTCTGAAATGGGAAAACGTCTATTGCTTGCTCCCGCTCTAAGATGGAGCGAGAGGGCGACAGACTTTTACTGACTAAAATTCGTCTATGCTCCTTCAGTTGCCTTTTGAATTCTAGGACCACAGGTTTCCTTTTCAGAAATTCACCATGGCACTAGCGGAAAGTTTAATTAGCTGAAGTTATAATGCAACCATAATAACCCAGACTGGGTTTATTTGCTTCAAGTTCAATTAATAAACGTTCACAACCGTCGATATCTCAAAATAAACCAGTTACCATATCTCGTGGGCGTTGCAAAAGGGCGAAGGATTCTATCAATATTTAAATTGGTTGGATCATTCATGCTTAGATTACCAATCCGCTTTTAATACTCTACGGTACAGTTTTGATACGCCAATATTCTTCTGAGAGGTTTGTTATGATCAAAGAGTTTTTGAATCTCACTTATTTTCTTTATACATATAAATGAATAGAATGGAAATATTTTTATTCGGTACTGTAACGGGAGGAGACGCTAATGAAAGGCTTTAAACTATATTGTTAGGAGCCTTTATAATGTTATTCCATAAAATTAAATTCAATATTTTTTCTTGTGACAACTTCCGTCATAATTCGAATCTATTTTTTTAATAACCATAAACCTTAAAAGGTCCATTACAATGCAGTTTTTACTGCAACTAATATGTGACCTTCATAGTCGTCACAGTACATACACAACACAACGGTTTGTACAAAGTACAAAAATGGTCTTTGATAACTTATGTCTCTCTGACTGCTATGACGTCACGCTGAACATGTGGTCATTAACTACGACTGGCCTGTTGGTCTAGTGTTAAGTGGCCCTAACTGCTATGCCGGAGGTCGTGGGATTGATTCCCACCCAAGGCAAATGCTCACGATCATTTGTTCTGTGTCAAGGTGTAATTTTTCTATAATATGTATGTATTTAGAAATATATAAGTATGTTTATCGGTTGTATAGTACTCATAGCACAACTCTGTGTGATACTTGTGAAATATTATTATTATTATGCATACTAGACAGCCTACGATCTCAAGTTAGAAAGAAGTCTTTAAAATTCTTTGTTGTGCTTAATTTTTGTTGGCGTCTTCTTTCGCATAATTTGGCAATAGCAACAAGGCTGATAGGAATAGTAATGACGCGATACTTAACCTAGATCTTTGGAGGGGGAATCATGCTTATGGCCTAATTACAATTCAAGATTCACTTGTTGAAGCTTTACTACAAAAAAAACATTTGAGTCTTGTGCCAGTTTTGGAATCTTCATAGGCTAGCGTTTGATTACTATCTCACCGGATTGTAAGCGATGATATAGCCGATGATGGAGTACGCTTGCTTAGAAGTAACCTATGCACTCTTGATTTAAAGACCTCCAGGTCAAAGCTATCAGGAAACGCAAACACTGGCAAGGAATTCTACTCCTTAGCTGTACGCACAATGAATGTGTTCCCAAAACACATTTGACAGGCCTGTTGGTCTAGTGGTTAGTGACCCTGACTGCTATGCCGTAGGTCGTGGGTTCGATCCCCACCCAGGACAAATGTTTGTGTGATGAGCACGATCATTTATTCTGTGTCTGGGTGTAATTTATCTATAATATGTATGTATTTAGAAATATATAAGTATGTTTATCAGTTGTCTAGTACCCATAACACAAGCTCTGCTTAGCTTGGGACTAGACGGCGCTGTGTGATAGTTGTGGAATATTATATTATTATGTGGAATATAATTGAACGTAAGGGTAGTGTATGGGTTCACGTACACATTAACAAACTAAAACGTTAATTTTCTATTGTTAAATACAGAATATGCATGGAAGAATATATTGTTATGTGGCCTATTGAAACAGTAACCTAATTTAATTTATATACAGAAGCATTCTCTAATAGTAAATCAAACTGCCTAGTAGAAAATAATTACAAAAATACAAATTGTAGAGGGGCTGCAGGGTCGATGCCCACCACGACCATGGGATCGATTCTAGAAAGAATATAGGTACTTGTGGTCTTGAACACAAAAGGCAACTGAAGGAACATAAGTGTTATTTTAATCAGTATAAGTCTGACACCCGCTCCACTCTAGAGCGGGAGAAGTCATAAGATAACCAAACAAAACCTAATTTAATTAATCAACAAAAGTATTTTCCAACCGTAATTCAAACTACCTAACAGAAATTTATTTTTTTAATGAGTTATGACTAGTCAAGTTTATCAGTAAATATACTATTAAGAAAAAATTGAATACTAAGTGTGCAGAAATCAAAATTGATCAAAAAGAAAACGAGACGTAAACATTTTTAACAAAATAATATTTCTATCTTGTGCAATGGATTTTCGTTTACAGTAATCAGCTTAGAAGCTTTATAATTTCGTCGTTGATGAAGATATTTTTAGTATTGTTACATCTAAGATCACCAGACGTAATAAGTTTATTAAGAACTAGCTTTTGTCGTCAGCTTCACTCGCATATATAAAATATAGCCTATGTCACTCTGGAATAAAGCAATTTTCTGTCGATGAAAACATTTTAGCAATCGGACTAGTACTTTCAGAGATTACCTCCTACAAACAAAAAAACATAAAAACAAAAAAACAAACTGTGCGTAAATGCTATTAAAAGTTTCTGCTAAGGGTGAGTTGCACCATTTAACTATAATGATAACCAAACCATAACCAGCCGTGAAACGGCCGCCTATTGGTCAATTCGACGATTTGACAACTGTTAACGGCTTTGTTGTCGTTATAGTTAAATGGTGCAACTCACCATAAGTGCTTAAAAGTATTTACTATTGTCACTAGTATTAAATTAAGAAGCAATTACATAATAAAGTAATTAAATACCTAAACATATACTTAAAACGCATCGATATATATGTACTACGTTAAAATGTTTATTCTAGCTAACGCTTTATTAATCTAATAAGTTTGCTATGAGGCCTTTAATAAGATATTGAAATACTATTAAGCCAGCGCCTTGTAATACAAAGTTGAACTAATGACATAATATCTCCTCCGAGACAAACACTACAGATAGGACACTATATCATTCAACCCATTAGAAACTAGGTAACTTATCTTATGATCGGTAGCCTTTTTTATGGTGGGAAAAATCATCCAATGACATCCCCCGCTCTTGGGCGGAGCGGGAGATAGTGTCAGACTCTTACTGACTAAAAGACCCACCCCGTTCCTTCTAGCCTTCATACCGGGGCTCGAGCGCCCTTTCGGATAACCCTGGCCCCAGATGATCGGTAGCCTGATAACTAAAGTGGCTTTTTTTTATTGTTGATAGGTTCGCGCTTGACCGCTATCTCACCTGATGGAAAGCGACGAAAGCCTTACAGAAGATTTCTTTTATTTAACTTATGCTGTCCCACTGTTGGGAAAATGCCTACCCCAAATTCTTTCAGTAATCTTTTCCAGTTTCGCCATGAACCGGCTCATGATTAATACAGAAATAATTTAAAGAGCATTCGTTTTTTGACATTTTCTGCTCTGAGTGGAGCAGTGTTAGATTTTAAATGACTAACCCCCGATTTTTGATTTACCTAAGCATTCGAAGTTGAGTATTTTTCAAACTCTAATCAGAAAACCTTTACTAACCTCTTTTTTTCCGGTGGGAAAATCATCTAATGCCATTCCCCGCTCTTAGGCGGAGCGAGAGATAGTGTCAGACTTTAGCTGACCAAAAACCCACTCCTGTTCCTTCGTTGCCTTTCGTACCGGGGCTGAGCTATCTTTCAAAACTAACCCTGGCCCCAGTAGGCTTCGACCCAGTTGGGGCCCTGCGGTTGCTGATAACTCTTTGAGGCGCGTGGGAACAGTGCGCGCCGTCGACGACTTGGGCTCGGTCCGGACAGTTACCGGACGATCGGACAGCGAGCTACCCATTGCTCGCCGTCCGCAAGCCCGCGTTTATTAACCTCTTGACTTAAAGCCCCTTAGAGTTATAGCTATGAGGAAACACAGAATACGGCTGAATTCCAATCGTTAGCTGTACACATAATTAATGTTTACGCGGACTAAGCCGTTAACAAAAGCTAGTTCAGTAAATAATACGTAACTGCATACTGCGAAATAAACCATTAAAGTTTGAATGAAACTAATGTTACTGAGACGAAGACATTTAATAGTAATTTGATTGAGACCCCATAAAAGCTCGGTAACGAAACCATAGCGAGATGTAGAAATGTGACGTAATCTAACAACGCCATCTAGTGACCAAAATTGATACTACTTTACTACAGTTTTATAGATAAATATACAAAATTATACAAAGTTATAAATACTTACTACATAAAAACCTGGACTTTCTCAGACTACCAAGTTTTTACTTCCCCCATTCCTGTCTCATAAATAACTCATAAAGCCGGGTTTATTACAACTACCTTCCATTCGTAAATATCGGATAAACTGAGAATGGATTACATGTGTTCTCGCTTCTCAGTTATTATCGTAGCGGTCGATACGAATGGAGAACTGAGGTAAACAATACACTTAGGGCGATGACTTTTTTAATCGATAGTTCTATCGACGAGCTCGAGTTTGTAACTCTTTGAGTTGAAAGTTGGACTGTAGATTTAATTAATCGCTTTAGTTAGATTTAAAGTTTCATTTATGTGATTGTTTTCCGTACTGTGTTTATAAACGATATATTTGCTATCGTTAAGTAAAAGTAAAAGATTAACTATTGGTATGTCCGGTTTAGTAATCTAATTTGAATGTATTACGATTCAAAATTGAAAGAAAGGTGTTACTTTTTGTGTATATGGTTTTTTTTTTATATGTTAACTATTGTAGCTAAACCTTTTTTTTGAGCGTGGATCAATCATCAAATTACTTATCTCGCTCTGGGTAGAGCAAGAAGGAATGTCAGACACTTACTGACTAAAACCTGCCTGTGTTTCTTCAGTTGCTCTTTGTGTTCCAGGACCGTGACGAATCAAAACTTCAAAACCTTTTACAAACACTTATCACGTTCCGAAATGTAGCAAAAAAATTACTCTATGGACACTCTTTTAAATCTGTAAATAATTACAAAATTATGGTTCATCAACCTTTTCAAACAAGCCAGTAGGCCATCATAATCAACCACTAATCTAAATAATTTGGGTCGGCCAAGCATTACAAACTACTCGGTAAATGTAAGAAGTTAAAAACCATCGATTAAAATAATTACATTCGGAACCATTAAAACTAACTAACTATTAATAACAACACCACCCACGCAACTCTAAAAATAAACTTCCAAGTAACAACAACGATAGCGCTATTGAACACGCCTGAACTACCCTCAAAACGTCAAAAACCTTTACATAATCCAAAAAATAATAATAATCCTCCCGACCGTATGTCGTTCACGGTTGCTACTCTCAATAGAGAAGAGCCAAGTACGCAGGAAATACTATAGTATCTTGTTAACACAGGTGCACTCTCTGTTTTCAAAGTTTCAAAGACTAAAAGCATTTTATTTCAAACTAGCTTTTGCCTGCAGCTTCGCTTACATAAAATATTGGTTATGTCACTCAGGAATAAAGCAGCTTTCTATTGGTGAAACAATTTTCGCTATCGGACCAATACCTTCAGAGATTACCTTCTACAAACAAAAAACAAACTTTACCTCTTTATTAAATTAGTGTAGATAAACCATTTACAGATACTTTTGAAATAACAAGAAGTCAGTTGGAAAAATGATGATAATTGCACATTCGAAAGTCAAAGTCAAAGTCAAAGTATTTATTAGTGTGCTTTTTGGTGATACAACAGGTCTTACAGTTCATTTATGGTAACTCAAAAAGCTGCCCATTGGGCATACACTATTTAACAATATGAAAATTTAAAATTGATATAATATTCAAAACAATTAAGTTACAATACAATTAATCATTATTACAAATATTAAAAATACAATCAATTAGTCAAGTTTTTAATTTACAATCCATACAGTCAAATTTTATTAATTAGTCAATAAATACATACATACTAAAGCTTAGATCTCTATGGAGAAGAACGTGCAAGAAACTCCATGGACAGTCTTTTCAACCATGTTATGTATTACAAACTAGCTTTTGCCCGCAATTTCGCCCGCATACATAAAATATAGCCTATATCACTCAAGAACAAAGCAGCTTTCTATCGATGAAAACATTTTAGCAATCGGACCAGTACTTTCAGAGATTACCTCCTACAAACAAACTGTACCTCTTTATTATTAGTTTAGATATGTCTGTTACATGTTCCTTTACTCTCACAGTCCGATGGGACGGTAATTCAACACGACCGGAGAGAGAGCAGGCGGCCAAAGGCTTTACGTGCTTTTTGAGTCACGTAGGTGTTACACCACCAACTTTCCAAACTCCGAGCAGCTACAATGTAATTCGTTATGGTAAAAGCCAACAGCACTTTTTGCCCGACCTGGGAATTAAACCTAGAACCCCACGCCCAGCAGTCGCGATTAAATGTAACCAGAAGAGAGTGAGACAGATCTTAGCAATATTAATACACGAATATCATTATTTAATAAGGTGTCAGTCAAGCCAGTCAATATGCCTTAGACTACTGAAGGCTATATAAAAGTTCTTATAAAAACCTTTTAAATGGACGTGGGCGGGGGGGTGTAAGAAATAAGGTGGTGGTGGGAGGAGGGGGAGGGGGGGTTATATTCACAGTCGCCTCACGTACAAGTACCCCCGGTTCCAGACTTCAGCATCTAGTTAGTATGAAATACATTTTTACTTTTACGTAAGGCTACGTAATTGTTTTATTAATTTTCGCGTGGGTTTCTTTGTGGATGGCACTAGACTAATTTATTGTTATACGAAGATTTGTCGCAGCTTCCAGAATATTACAAGCCAATATTATTTCTCTGGTCCTGCTGACACAGCTTCTCGACTCATCTATACATTTTGTTACAACATCGAAATTAGGTCAATTTACATTTGGGTCGTCCTCCAATCAGACTCCACATGAGTTATCCGTATAATTAAACGTAATCATAGCAATCACGGATATTTTATTTATATGTACATACATAATGTATATAGGGTGACTGGCAATTAGTGTACGATACTTAAACACGTGATTGTGATAACAACCAATTTTTATTATGACAGCAAAGCCGAAATCATGAAAAAAATATCAGCTGTTCAGTACATTAGGCAAACATAAATGTACTGAACAGCTGATTTTTTTTCGCGATTTCAGGTTTGTTCCCGTAGTAAAAGTTGTTGGTTATCATGAGCAGAATCACGTGCTTAAGTATCGTACACTAATTACCAGTCACCCTATATATGTTTGTGAGTGCCGTCCACGTACCGGAAGACGCAGCGTCGTTTATGGAAGGCCTCCCTCAAGGTGGACCGATGACCTGGTGAGGGTCGCGGGGATCCGATGAATGCGCACATAACCAGTTGTTATGGTGACACTTGGGGAGACCTATCTCCAACAGTATCTCCATCAGTAGACGTCTATGGGCTGAAATAATGATGGCGATGATGTATATAGGGTGACGGGTAATTAGTGTACGATACTTAAACACGTGATTGTACTCGTGATAACCAACAACTTTTACTATGGCAACAAACCTGAAATCGCGAAAAAAAATCAGCTGTTCAGTACATTTATGTTTGCCTAATGTAGGTACTGAACAGCTAATATTTTTTTCGCGATTCCAGCTTTACTCCCATAATAAAAATCGTTTGTTATCATGAGCACAATCACCTGTTTAAGTATCGTACACTAATTGCCAGTCACCCTATATAATTAGTTATTTAAATGGAATCTAAAATATTGCTTAATTCATTGTAACAGTATTTATGGCCAGGCTAATTATAAGCCATTGTTTATTGTTACTTTATGTAGAGACGGGGTAATTTACAAATGTAAAATTTAACACCATAATTAAACAGTACACACTGATGCTTACGACACAAAATAACAGATCTTTTTATGATTATGTCTGTTAACGAACGAGCTACACAAACACGAAAGATACTGAGGAAAACAATGAAAATAAATACTTGCTCTTTATGAGACGATAAAAACTGCCGTGATAAAAAAATCCGTCGGCCAATAGCCGTGAACCGCCAAGAACATCAATATCCTACATCAATATCCTTGGGCCGCGTATTCAGACTTGTATTTATCTACTAGCTTCTGCCCGCAGCTTCGCTTGCGTACAAAATATATAGCCTATGTCACTCAGGAATAAAGCTGCTTTCTATCGGTGAAAAAATTTTAGCAAATGGACCAGTACTTCCAGAGATTACCTACCACAAACAAAAGAAAACAAACTTTACCTCTTTATTATATTAGTGTAAATTTAATCTTCATGTAACAAGAAGGTACAGAGACTGATGCCTTAGGTATTCTCTACCACTTTAGTAGTAAGACTTGTATTATATTAATTTATTTAATCTTTGTGTAACACAAAGTATATAATAATTATAGTCGGACTTAATGCCTTAGGCATGCTCTACCAGTCAACCTGAGGTGCTGAAGAAACCACACGTAAAACCATTTATTTCCAAAAAACCATTAAAGTCACTTTAAAATTGTTGTCACAATCTTAGTTATATATTTCTCGTCACTTCTGTAATATTATGTGAGAACAATGTAAATGAATAAATGAAGAAAACCAATTCATAATATAGAAATTAAAGCACTAAAAAGCCTGTAAAATATGCTACTGGTTGTAAAGAAATGACCAGTCAAGACAAGTGACTTCTTAACGGCTGAACGGCATTGGATGAAACTTGGCAGAGGGTAGGTTACCTTGACATGGATTTTGAGTTTCACGCGGGCGAATCCACTGGTAGAAGCTAGTAAACATAAATATAAGTAATACACTTTAAAGAAACTCATGTAGATGAGGCTTAGGTAAGGAATTAAAAATTGAGGCTTAGGTACGGAATTGAAAATTGATTTGGCTACGAGTGCTACGACATCTCTACGCGCGTAGGCCGGGCACGTAGCACCGTCTACGAGCTACGGAGCGTAGCGACTCATACGCAGCTAGATATAGTACGGCGTTTGAATAGCATTGAAGCACGTTTGACGTTTAGAATCGTGCATATTTCTTTTGCTGAATTATTCGAGATTTTCTTTTTGTACTCAGCAATAGTTCTTCTATCTTCATTTTATATTTTTTAAAGCGTTAGTGTCTGTGTACATATGAATATGCTAGCTTCTGCTAGCGACTTCGTCTTCATAAAAGTAGGTTTCTCCGCACAAATTTTGGACTCCCGTTTCGTTCCCTTGGGGCGAAAATTTTGGTTAATCCTCTCTTAGTGCTCGCCGACGCCAAAAAAGGAAAGAAAGCCCCAGTCCCAGTAGTTTCGGATGCGCGTTGTCAGTCAGTCAGTATCTCCTTTCATATGTATACATATCTACACAATCTACACTAATATCATAAAGAGGCAAAGTTTGTTTTTTTGTTTGTAGGAGGTAATCTCCGGAAGTACTGATCCGATTCCAATTTTTTTTTTTCACCAAAAGAAAGCTGCTTTATTCCTAAGTGACATAGGCTATATTTCATATACGCAAGCGAAGCCGTGGGAAAAAGCTAGTACATTATATACAGAAAAAAAATCAACGAAGCACTCTCTTTAAATACCAGTAATAATAAACTAATCCATATAATCTGATTAGTATCATTCACGCTTTATTTTGATAGAATACGCTAACAGAATATTACTCGTAGTATCGATACCTTTCAAATGGCTTAAATATTTCATGAGCTTCTTATAACTGTGGGGTAACACAATATGACAAGTATAAATATGTAATGGATTTCTGTACATATTATATTATAGCGGAAGAAAGTTTTTGTTTGTTTAAACCCACTAAATTCTGGAACTTCTAGTCGAATTAGAATAGTACATTTTGATACATGTAAATGGAGAAAGTTAATCATTGCGAGCGAGGTGGAATTCGCCCGAGCCGCAGGTGAGAGTGTTATGGAGCCGAGTGTTGCAGTGATAAATTTCCATGTGTATCAAACGACGTTTCTCAATACGCTTACCAAGTAATAAATAAACAAGGATTGACAAATTTTCACGTGTTTTAAACACTTTACATTTATGAAGATTTAAAATAAACGGGGGTTGACTAGTAAATCGTGGGGCCTGTCCCATACGATAAATACAACAAATTGTGGCAGGGGCGAGCTCGCGCACTTTTCCACACTAATATGGAAAACAATATAGGTGATATCTTGAAGGACAGCTAGTATTATTATATCACGCTCCAGTGTAAGGCCTAGTGTCCACAGTTACGTCTATAAAGCTACGCGTCCGTGAACAACAGGCCTAAGCGCAACTATAGAAAGTAGCGCGCGATATTTTATTCATATAACGTTCAAGTTTCGCGTTATGAAGTTATATTACTTTGGCGAGGAAGTTCAGACGCTTCAAGATTTAATACTTGGCTCTTTCATTCAATACGTGATTTTTAAATGGTTTGGGAATAGTTTCAATTTATGATGTAAAAAGTCAGTTTAAATGTGCCGTCGAACAATGATAACTTCATTGTTCGACGGTGTAATATTGTCACAATTATCTAGCCCTGTTTGAAAGGAAAAGGTATAGTTAAATCTAAATATTTTCAATTATGTACATACGTCGTAACTTTCAATATTAACCCTAAGTACGCATCTTTAGGCGTAAATAAATAATTTAAAAAGTATAATATAAATATGGCTAAATAGGTTCGATAGACAGATTTTATTTATTAATAAAAGTAAAACAAAAATAATTTTGACCAGATAAATTCAATAGTTATTTCAATAAAATTATATAACATTAATTTCAAAATAATAAAATATAGCGCAAAATAAAATTAACTAAATAATTTTATGTCAAACCACTCGTATGCTTCGACATTGTAAGTTTTGATATAATATAAACATTCAAATCCTATTTGTTAAAATCAAAACAATATTACTTTACAAAGAACGGTCACTTCCACATCCCACCATAGAGTATTTATAATGAAGTTTTGCTTCTACTGAATGAAATAAGATTTTGTATTTCGAAGAGTTATTTATGGTTTTACTTTTTTTTTACTGAAACCGTACCGGCACCGATTCAAACTACCACACAGATAATATATTTTCTACCATTTGACTATGTACTCGTACCAAAACGACAAAGCATTACTTATTTCCAACATTCGACTAAAAAGACAAACTAGTACTCCTCGTTCAGCTACCAAAAATATACTTAAAATCACGGGATACTTTTTGATATTATGTTTCACTTTTATGTACAATGCACTCGCCATTTTTTGGCTACCGCCCAAAAATGCGTTAAATTCTTCATATTTAAGTAAAAACTGTTTCGCTTCTCCTTCAAGATCTTTGCATGTTGATTCAACCGTGAGATAAGGCTACAATATCGATCAGTGTACAGTGTGGACGAAAGTAAGTTTATGATAATAATTGTACTAACCCATAATATTATGGTAGTATGCACAAATGGCTGTCATGTAAACGCTGGAATATTGATTGCATTTTTTTTAAACTAGCATCTACCAGAGGTTCGTTCACGTGAAAGTAGAAACTTATCCTAAGGGAAAAAGTATCCTATACGTTATTCTGGAGCATAGGACACCTCACCTGTAAAACTTGGCATACATTTGCTAGAACCTTTTCTAGGGCATGGTGTACCTACGTTGTTGAGGTATCCAGTGGGACTTATTTGAGGACATAGTTAAGCTCTTCGATATCGTTACATATTTTTAATTAGTTTCGTCATATGTTCGTTGAATAAACGTCGAAAACATCTATTCTGTACTGAGCACAAGTTCCAGCTGCTTGCTAGTCAGAGAGACATCATCGTCAAATTATCCGAAAGACGTCCACTGTTGGACATAGGCCTCATCAAAAGGTCGCGACGACGAATGATTCTGTGCGTCTCACTTCCATCAGATTCCCGTGACTCTTACCAGATCATCCGTCCACCTTAAGGGAGGCCTTGCAACGCTACGTCTTCCGATGCGCGGTCGCCACTCTAGAACCTTTCGGCCCCATCCGTCATCTGATCTGCGAGCAATTTTTTTTTTTTTATGGTGGGAAAAAATCATGCATTGACATCCCCCGCCCTTGGGCGGAGCGGGAGATAGTGTCAGACTCTTACTGACTAAAAGACCCACCCCGTTCCTTCTAACCTTCATACCGGGGCTCGAGCGCCCTTTCGGATAACCCTGGCCCCAGTAGGCTTCGACCCGGCTGGGTCCCTGCTGTTGCTGACAACTCCTTGAGGCGCGCGGGAACAGTGCGCGCCGTCGACGACTTGGGCTTGGTCCGGGCAGTTACCGGACGGCCGGACAGTGAGCTACCCATTGCTCACTGTCCGCAAGCCCGCGCCTACGTTGGCCGGAAATCGGGATCAGAATCCCGGCGGCGGCGGCGGCGATAACGCCGTTGCCTGATGCGTTCGGCCTCCTCCTTTGCGAGCATTACTGCTTCGCAGAAGTCGGCGACCACCTGCCACTCCTCCTCGCTCCGGACCATGGCCTCAACCAAGGCCCGGCGCGAGAGGTCTCCACCGCCGATCGCCCCAGCCGCCCGAGGGCACGGCTATGCTCCGCATCTGCGAGCAATGAACCCTGCCCACAGCCATTTCAATTTCGCGGTTCTTAGGGCTGAATGCAGTCTTAAGGAGACAGGGAGAAATATTAAGTGAAAAAGACAGATTCTTTTCGTGCCCTTCAATCATCCCATGTGTCAGACTTTTACTGACTAAAAACCACTCCTATGTTCCTTCGTTGCCTTGCATTCCATGACTCCAGGTTTTAATTTCAGAAGTCTCCCTCAGTAGGCTTTGACCCTGCTGGGCCACTACGGTTTTGTTGACATCTCTTTGAGACGCGCGTGGAAAACTACGTGCCGTCGACGACTTGGGTTCGGTCCGGACGATTACCGAACGGTCGGACGACGAGCTACCCATTGCTCGCCGTCTTCTTCGCCAATAGATGTGAAAGCTTTCTTATTCAGCCTGAGACCCCGGCTACCAAGAGCCGACTGCATGAGAATGTAGCGTGTGGAAAGTTGCTGACTCGCTATCCAAATATAACCGAGGGGCACTCAACTAATCACGTGACCTTGGACGTCTTCACCCTCTAATCACTCCTTATCGATGCAAAGCCTACTAATTTTCCTTCCAGACTTCTTGCAATGGATCGCAAGGTTGCGTGTGAGGTGTTAGTATCGATTTAGTGATTACACGGAGGCAGGCACGCGATGAAAGTGAAAGGAGGCCGATGAGTTTGTTGAGCAGACTTTGTGTTACGTGTGTTGGACACGAGTGCTGGCTAACTTTTGATTAGAGGACAGCAATATTTGCTATATTGTTGTTTGTGTTATGATTATCCGGAGTTCTTTAGACAGTCTGTTTTGCTATTAACACTCTGACTTCTTACACGTTTTATTGCTATTGTGTATGATTAGGTATTATTGTGTAGTATCGACCGATCTAAAAAAGGTGAAGGAAAACATTGTGAGGAAACCAGCATGTCCTAGAACCTCAAACACACAATTTAAAGTTCCTGACTGGGTTTGAATCACATTTTGATCACGATAATCGGGACCGTCACTTCTCTCAACTATATATTATGATATATATTAATAATAATAACAAAATAGTTTATTTCACACAATTACATTTTAGAAGGTACATACATTACAAAATTACCGATTTCTGTATTGGATATAAAATTCACAGAGTATTGACCCAACCCCTGAACTAGGCGGGAACCTGTATCCTGTATTATATTAGAAGACATTGCATTGATACGAGTATTATTTTGAAGTGCCGACCACGTACTGGAAGACAAAGCGTTGGAAGTCCTCCTATAAGGTGGACCGCTAACATGGTGAAGGTCACGGGACTCCGATAGATGCGATACAGACAATAGGAGTCGTTATGGCGACACCTGGGGGAGGCCTATGTCCAATAGTGGATGTCTTTCGGCTGAAATGATGATGGTGATTGCATTGCAGTATAGAATCAGCTTTTAAAGCATCTTATTTAACTCTTAAATTCTTAGAAGCATTAAACGTGTCGGCGAACAGTATGTTTTACATAAATATTCATAAAATGAATGTCGAATGGAAATGGTTCTTGGTAAAACCTTGACTGTCGCCATGTCAAGTACTTTAAAACATAAGTTTATATTTTATTAAAGTTTTTTTTTATGCAAGGCCTTACCTTGACTTAAGTGAAACGTTGATGATAGTTCACTGAAAGTCACAAATGGTATACTTATTTATTAATTTGGCCCTCAAGACTAAATTCCAAGTAAAATATATTAACTTCATATCATCATCATCAGCCTTTTTAATGTTACCACTGCTAGGACTCAGGCCTCCTCTCTAGGAGAGGGAAAGGGCCGTAATCCACCACGCGGGCCCAGTGCGGGTTGGTGAATGTCACATGTCTTCGAATTTTTGGTTCTAGAACATGCCGGTTTCCTCACGATGTTTTCCTTCACCGTTTTTGAGAGCAGTGGTGGCCCAATGGTAATAGCCCCGACTTACGCGTTGTCGGTCCCGGGTTCGAACCTAGCCAGGCGCATTACTTTTTGTAATTTATTTAACTTCATATACAACATTAGTTTTAATATATAATGCGAAACCCGAAACACGACTCTAGTATTTTTATGAAAATAATTTATGTAAAAACTAGCTTTTACCCGCGGCTTCGCCCGCGTCTCCCCTTTTCTTCCCTGTTTCTCACTTAAAAAAAAATTAGCCTATGTCCGTCTCCAGGGTCCCAACTATCTCTGTACCTACCAAAATTCATCAAAATCGGTTTTGCCATTTAGGCGTGAAGACGTAACAAACAAACTCACTTTCGCTTTTATAATATTAGTAAGGATTTCATAACTGTATTATGAAAAATCACAAAGTTAAAGCTTGTTATTTAGTAAAAATACATAGTCACCAGGCCATCCAGACGCCTGAGGGGTTGGTTTTCAGTTGCATCCAGCTGTTTGCTAGCGCTTAATGCTCGCTATGACCTGCTCTGATCTATGTTGTAGTTAGTGTCGCTGGCGTCTAACTTGTGACCTTTATAAATATTTTTGAAAAAAAATATAACATGGTGTAAAAACGATTGGAATCCATTTAGTTACTGATTCTGAACACACTATATTCAAGTTTCACAATAACTAAAAACATTTTTGTATTAAACAAAACTTCTTCACACCGTGTGTGATCAGAATCCCTATTCTGCCTCTTCCGACTGACGATGAAAAGTGTCATACAGAAGTAAGCTCTATTCAAAGAGATACTGTATCCATAATCCGATACACTTTTACATTTCAATATTCACTATCACTGATGCCAGTTTTAGTCCCTCCAAAGCAATGATAGATTCACGTTCGTTCTGTCAGGGTGTGGGATTATTCGTTACTGTGGAATGTAAAAACCAACTTAAGTAACACGGAGTGGAGACTTTTACTGACTAAATCTCATTAATCCGTAAAAGTCTGACACTCCCTCTTTCCATCCAGAGCGGGAGAAGTAATCAGAATTATTTTATTGTGGGCATAGGTTTTTAACAGATGTTAAGATTAATAATAAATTATAGGTCCATTTTGTCCTGCCACGCAGGCATACAATAATAAATTACAGATTAAACTAACAAAACAAAACATTATAATGCAATGTTTAAATAATATAAAATGCAATAATTTGATGACTTCGTGCTTAAAACGTACTTCATAGCACAAATTAAATATTGCATAAAAGTAAATAGACTGACATTTATTAGGGAAAATAACTATCTCAAAATTTAATTGAAGTGACGACCGTATAATCGTAGCTCAAAGTGCTACGCCGTAGCACGAACAGCGTAGCACTCTGCCCTACGATTATCGTAGTAAACTTCATAGCATCACTCAACTTTACAACGTACATACCCTACTATTATAAAATTCAATATTAGCCAACTCAATCATCTCCTCAACACTTTCCATGCTAAAATAATCATCTAAACATTTAATAGTAGTGGCGACCGTTTAATCGTAGCTTAAAGTGCTACGCCGTAGCACAGACAGCGTAGCACTCTGACCTACGATTATCGTAACATCGCTAAAGTTTACAACGTTCACTACTATTACAAAATTCAATATTAGTCTACTCAATCATCTTCTCACCACTTCCAAGCTAAAATTAGCCTTCTTGTACTTCAACGGACAGTTTCTTGAAGCCCTGTCAGGTGAAACAAATGGTTTCGCATCACTTATTCAGAAGCGAAGGGTCTACCGTGTTTAAGACTCGTAATAAATTGGAATTCACACAACTCACACACGCGTGCTTAAAGTGAAATAAATGACGGCCATTTTTCTATTTGATTTCTTACTCAAAGAGGGTTCACAGGGAGCTAAAGGAAAATTTAAATTAAGTCGGCAATATTATAAGTCATGCTCACTTGTTTACTTTTTCTTGATTAGTATCTTACATGTTTTAATGCCATATATTAAAGAACACATTAAGCTTATCGCTCAATAAACTGGACAGACGTATGGCCCTTTTTTGTAAAGGGAAATTACTAACTGACTTCTTCCGCTCTATGGTGGAGTGAGAAGACGCGTCAGACTTTTACTGTTTTGGTAAAAGTCTGACACGCCCTCCTGTGCCCTTTTTTTAGGAGGGAAATCATCCAATGGCTTCTCCCGGTCTAGGGAGAAGCGGGCGTGTCAGAATATTACTGGCTAAAACTAACTCCTATGTTCCTTCTTTGCCTTCATTACAGGACTGCGGGGCTCTCTTTCGCACAACTTTGCTGTCTAAATTCCACCTGTGTCTTTCAGTTGCCATTGAGTTCCATTTCTACAGTAACTATTTTAAACTTTCCCTAAAAAACAATTAAAGATCAAATAGGTCAAGTACTCTATACGATCTTCAACTGTCTCTCTCTCCTCAACAAAGTTTGGGTCACAACTCTAGCTAGTCTAGGTGTAACGGCATAATTGATGATCTAACCAGCTGTCATTGAACCAATTAGTAAGTCGCTCCGTCCTAAAGGCCACGGTAACACTTTCAAATGTTCCCACAGCAGACGTATGGTCTACAGCTACATTCACACAGTGTCATATGTAATAAGTTTAAAAATAAGTGTAGAGTCTCAATTGAAGAGTCATTTTAAACTCAACCATTATCAAACCTAGGACCTCATGTTCATCATTTACACAAATACTATACTGAGCAACTAAGATACTCTCACTAATTTCAAATTCAAAATGTTTTTTTTTCCACTCACAGAGGCCTACATGGGCAAGTGTGTAATGTAAAAGTGTTTATAAGTATAGAACCTCAGAAGCTAGTGCTACCATTAACCAAAGAATATCTTGAACTATCAATTTAACTCTTATTTATTGCATTACACAACCACCTCTCTACTATACCGTTACCAGTGGGTGAAACCAGCAACAAACGGGTCATTCAGTTTCATTAGGCAGTGGACACATCGTAAATAAACATTGAGGGAGGATGCCAATCTGACCACTGGCGTAAATACATAAAGTGACATCACGCGTTTACTTACCAAATGTTTGACAATGGGGCCCATGTATTTATATGTTGGTCAGCATTGTCAAACATTTGGGTAGAATACAAAACTTGTATAGTAATTGGCAAAGGCTAGATTATGATGTTAAAATGGCCGTGTTTGAAAGTTTAACAATGTACTGTCGTATTACACTGCTTTGGTGGATTTACAACCACTTTAAGCAGACGGGTACTTAACTCAACTTGTTTTATTATTTGTGTCAAAAATTTACTTTATACAAAATGGCAAATAGAAAGAAATTTTCAAATCAGTTCAATATTAATCAAATTAGAAACCTTTCGAATCTGGTGGAAGAGGAAACTGTCAAATAACAGTATAAAGATACACTTACTAAAATGTGACGTCACTGCCATTAGGTTACGTGTTCTCAAAAGAGCTAATGCGATGTTCCCATCACACCTCCAGTCTTCGTCAAACCAATATTTGTAATACTAGCTACTGCTTCATTTAATAATCAATTTTGATGCTGTTTTCAGGAAAAAAAATCTTTTTAGTGTTATTTTTTGTTTAGTATAAAATATTGTACAAAAATAAGCACAAGCAAATTATGTCAAGATATGATTTCTTGTAGAGGGAAAGAAGGCACTAAAATTTAAACTAGTATTTCTAAAGCTGCAGACAAATCACTATAAAATTTCTGTGATTTTTACGACGTAATGGCGCATGTACACAGAAACACGAGTGGGTTTTAGTCAGTAAAAGTCTCACACACTCTCTCACTCCACTCAGAGAGGGATAAACTATTTAACTAGTTCCCACTACATAAAACAAAAGGCAGCTTCCTACGCAATTAATGTGCGTGACAATCGCTTTGAATGTAACCTACCCACTCAATTACTCCATGATTCACTGTTGGAACTAACCACCATGGCTCATTTCTCCAAACCTCCCCCATATTAGTCATTCCTTGTAAAGATGACGTCATTAAAAAGATCTGAACGTCTCGATAAGATAAAAGCTAACAGGTCCACTACTAAAAGGTTAGATTAAGTTAGAATACGTCTATAACAAAGGGATGTCTAGATCAAGCTTCTAAAAAGGTTCTGTTTAGTATTCAGAGTGCCTGCAAGAAATTAGGGCTCAACGAGCTTGATACTAGCGAAAGGTACGTCCGAACCCGACTCCTGCCTTACTTAATTCGTTCGAAAACAAAGACAAAAGGTCGAAATGTTTTCAAAATCCACGACTCGACTAAAATCAAGGATTTATCTTCGTTTACGACACAAATATGTAAAGTAAAGCTCAAACTAATGACATTTTAAATCGTAGCGATTTATATTCTCGGTCTTCTCCAAATTTCGAATTTCAAGTAGATAATTTTCCCTGCCAATTGCAACATGACATCATGGCGGTAGCATCTCTATCTTGTGAGATGGCTTTGTCTCGACATATTTATTTGTTCCGACCCACTGACATCATTCGTGACAAAGCTACAAGAGTTTTTCAAGACCTAATGACATAAGTGACCCGTCTAGGTCGCCTTTGTTATACATTTTCTCTTTCACAATCAGTTTTACACATTAAATGCTGTGCCAGAAATGTAGCTTCACTTTGTTCAGGCTTGCAATGTCCTTGCCAATATTTGAGTAGGTCATAGGCTACGGCTAACTTACTTTATGTGACTCATGGTTAATAAAAAAAATATATTTGAAACCACATTAAAGTTCAGTCACTTATTTTGTACGCAGAAAAAAGTTACTGCTAAAAGGTTTTCGACCTTTCGCTTTCAACGTTAACCACAATAATAATACCCAAAATGAAAATAACTCAGCACTCGAACGAGTTTAAACCTCATACTTTCAGCTGAAAATGAAACAGGGACGGTAAATAGAAATACGGCACACATAGGGTGTTTCGAGCGACGAGACGCAACGCCGGCGGCAGTAGTGATATTGACCCGTCTATATTTAGAAGCGAACGTTCTGCGAATCTAAGCGATCGGGCGATCGCTTTTGTCGCTTTCAATGTTCATGCTCGCGTGATTAGCGACGAGCGACACGCCGTCTCGACTACTGCGTTACCGACTTTATTACTATTGCGATTATGATTCGATTGGCTGGGTGATAATGTAATTGACAGTCTATGTTGTCGAGTTGTTGACATAGAATTTAATTTGCTCGAGTTTGTTTGATTAAGGTCTGGCTTTGTCATCAGTTTGCTTTATGTTAACGATCTATTGTAAATTATTAAAATCTATATGCTTTAGAAGTCAAACTTAAATGACAGTGGGCAAGGCACATTATTGGTTCTGGAAAGGCGAAACCATAACCGAAGACGCAGCGTTGAAAGGCCTCCCACAAGGTGGACCGATGATCTCATGAGGGTCGCGGGAATCTGATGGATGCGAGACGCACAGAACCGGTTGTTATGACAACATTTTGGGGGAGGCCTATGTCCAATAGTATACAAGAAGTACTTTTTTTTTATAATTGATATAACTAATGCTTGACTGCGATCCCACTTGATGGAGAGCAGGATGCAATTTCTGATGGTGAGGCGCACTACTTTATTAAGAGTCTATTCACTCTAGCCTTGAAGACACACAAATTATAATCGGACGGGAAGACCGTTATGACCTAACTGATTCAATTTACTAAAACCTATTAATATTTATTACCATCTTGTTTTACACAAAATGTTGCTATCTAATAAACAACAATGCTCCCACCCCCATTCATAAACTGGCCTAAGCCCCCACGCCTTAACACTTCAACCGCTGCCAATAATCTGAAATGATAGCCTAAACACAATCATAGTACCAACCTACCAACATTGTAAGCTATTAGCCGCGTATTTGAGAGCAACAAGCGAGTCAGGCTAATAAAACCTGCCATAAACCGAAGAGAACCCTTACAATTAGGGGCGGATCGCCCACGGAATGCCGCCTCCACTGCCGGCCCGGCTAATTTACCGTGTCTCGAATAAATCCTATTATTTTGTCTGTTGAAACTTTTTCAATTACGATAAATCGGTTACCGACCTGTAAGCTTTTAAACAGTTATATGATTAAGTCAATATATTGTGTATCCGTTGCTTTGAACATGAAAAACTTCAATGAGGTTACTTTTAAATTCTGGAATGGGTAAAACTTCGTTGGGTTTACCTTGTTAAATTCGACTAGGTACTCGTATATGTTTTGTGAAACGGTAATTGACCTAAATATGATGACTTCGATATATGATTTTTTTAAGGTCAGAAATCATCCAAAGACTTCTTCCGCTCTATGGTGGAGCGGGAGAAGTCTTTGGACAGACTTTTACTGATTTAAATACATCTGTGTTCCTTCAGTTTCCCTTTGCGTTCCAGCGCCACGGAACCTCTTTTAAGCATTACCGTAGCCCTTATTTTAGACTAATAAATTAAAATAATTATGTGTACTTACCCACATAAACTCAAGCTTTTTTTCATGGGTGAAAACTGCAAAACATTATCTGCTATATGTAATTGGTTTTGAAAAAAAACATTTACTTTTCTGGAAAGTATTATTTTTTATTTTGAAAAACACTAGTCTAATTCACTTTCGTATAAATCGCATGATATAATCGCAATGTCGATAATTTTGCTTTCTCGTGAATACTTTCACCTTTTTGCATGGAAAAAGCTAATGGTAAAACTATTATAACAGACCATAATAGCAGTAAATATGGGCCTCGGCTTCCGATTCGAGGAACAGCTTTACCTTCGCATTATCAACACGACTGGCATTTGGTATCGGATCGATGAGCTATACTGTCCATTTAGTTCTGACAGTATCTTTGTCTTGATTAGCTTAGTCGACCTTATAATATTTTCACTGTTGGGACTCAGGCCTCCTCTCTAGGAGATGGAATGGGCCGTAATCCACGACGCGGGCAACGTGCGGGTTGGTGGATGTCATATGTCTTCGAATTTTTTAATTCTAGTACATGCCGGTTTCCTCACGATTTTAAGAGCAGTGGTGATGAAATAAATTACACAAAGTAATGCGCCTGGTTGGGTTTGAACCTGCGACGTACAATTCGTAAGTCGAAGCCATTACCACTCGGCCACCACTGCTCTCGAGATCGATAACGTTTGGCTAAAGAAGAATAATAATATTTTTTTTTTAACCATTGTTATAAATTTAAACTTAAAAAATCTAAACTTATGTACCTAGATCTGTAGACAACTATTTGCGGGCAGTATAAACTGTCATATTTATAAAGGAGAAACTGACTGACAGGCTATCAACGCACATCCGAAACTACTGGGACTAGGAGCGTGACATTTTCAGCAAGAGATCTTTCCTATATATATAGGGAGGGACCCTAAATTATACCAAAAATTATATGGAGAAAGCTACTTTGCCGCGGCATATTTATTCCGAAATTAAACTTTTCTGGGTTTAATTTTGCCTTCACAACAAAGCTAGGAATCTTAATCATAAGCAAAATCTTTTTTCTACCTTACAGACTGTATTTAAACTTAATATAAATGGATCATAACTTTCATCTTATTATTTAAAATTCGCCACAAGCATAATAGCGAAAAATGATTTCCACGCAAATATTGCCATAGTCTATGTTATTTTTATTTATTACTAGCTACTGCCAGTGACTTCACCCCGTTATAATAGAATATTATCCCAAGGGAACACTGCCGAGACAAAAAGTATCCCATGTTCTATTCCAAGACATGGTCTAACCGTGAATCACACCAAAATCAGTCCAGCCGTTCGAGCGTGAAGAAGTAACAAACACACACACTCACAAACTTTCACCTATAAAACATAGTGTGAGTTAACATCATTAATTAAGAGTGAGTTAACATCATATATTAAAACAGTAGAGAGGTTGGCTGAGGAAAGCTTCCCAATAATAAATTCTTTCTCGAAAACTATTATTTCTATGCACTTTATGCACTACGGCATGTGTCTGATGGGTCGAATCGAATCGCCAAATCCATCCATTACGTTCGATAGTCCATGTAAAGCGAATGCATGAGAATTTTTGCAGCATTTTACTACGCCATCGGCTCGACGTGATTTGTATTTGAAGTTTTTGAAAGCCTGATGGAAATCTCCTTTGCATTACACTCCTACAACTTATTGTGGCACTTATATTTTATGAAAGACAGTTTGAAAACTCTTTGTATAAGTTAATTCTTTATCGAGTTAAAAAAATAGTCTAATAACAAAAAAAAACCAATCGTAGAATGCGATAAAGTCGCCATTGTATATTTTTTAAAGGCTCAAATTGTAACATTTATTATCTTAGTGTATAATTTAATATATATAGATAAATAAGTAAAAAAAATATTTAGGTTTGACTCATATTCAACATATGCGTTTAGTTGGAATCAGAAACCCAGCTTTTAAATAACCTCTTTTCCACAAATTAAAAGATAATAATAGAATAACCATTAAAAAATTTAGTGATTTCTTCAAAGATCCTATCGTTAGAATCACCTTGAAGAGGCCGTGAAAATAGCAGTCCTGTCCCGTCATTATCTTATCTGTCTACGCCATCTATCGGCAGAATGATGAACTATATGACAATACTCATCATGATAGCACATTATTTTAATTACTCATAAAATTGTCGCGAAATAGCCTTCACAATTCTTTGAAAAGCAGGTAATTATGTAATGGAAATTGATTTGCAGGTAGTCCAGTTTTTCATGGTAAAATCTTACTCATATTAATTAATAGTAGAACTCATGCTTCTAGTATAAAATACTTATTGAAATAGTTATGATGTAAAATCGACTCACTTTTCAAAACAACGAAGCGTAATCTTTACAGAATAATTTTATGAGGACGCATATTTTCTCGCTGAGTCTCACTTAGCTGCGCTCCTTTTGATGAACTTAATTTGTACAGAATAAAAAATGTTACCAGTACACAAGTACTTTTAGCTTTGAAGTTAAATTTATCACTGCAAAAGCTTTTTGAAGTGCACTTAAGCGTAACAAGCACAAAAAAGTTGGAGTAGCGGGCAACCACAACTCAGTAGCGCCATTCATTTTCAGTGGTACAAGTTGTGCAACACTTAGTACCAGCTGAGCAGTACAGATGGCGCTGCACTTGTACATTTTAGTTTAGCTACTTGCCGCTAGATGGCGCAAAACTTTTCTTTTTATCATGACTTTTGTTGTTTTATAACAAAAGCTATTTTAGACTTATTTTACAAAATAAGAGCTTTTCAATCTTGTCAAATGAATTAAACATTATATTTTTTTGAAACATAAATATTTTTTCTTTTAATAACAACCCTAAAATGGGTCAGTGACGTAACGTCCGACGGCGGCAGGGTGAACACGGCAGCTGTTTGCGAAAGTCATCGATGTCGGCACAAGATACACCCGTAAAGTGGTACAGTATCGACCCTGACCCCGAGGTCGCGTGCTACCTGAGTCTCCAGGGTTACATCGTCTACCAATAACTAGAGGGGTGGCCGACTTACTTTTTATCGAGTGTACGATTTTGCGATTTAGTTTTGAGCTCCGCAATTTATTTGATGGTTAGATTAAAGCTGTTGGGAGGTTTTAGTGGAATCTCTTATTTAATAACGGACTGGGTTAGTAGAGACGCCTTATTTAGTTTTAAAAAACGAAATGGATAAAATTAACTTTTTACGTTTCTTTTTCGTTACCTACCTCAGTTATTATTATCTACTAATTTCATTTTATACCTCCTTTCCTGCCCATTTGGTTGCACTATTTGGTGAATATTGTACAAGATGTCAATACAAGTAGATATGGGGTGACCAGCTCGCAGCCCAGATTTAAACCCCATGAAACTTTATACAGCGTTGTCCAGTTTCAGCTACTTTACCTTCATGAGTAAAAGAGAGCGCTAGTGTAATAATTATAATCAAATGTAAATCAAAATCATGTCAAAATTGTTGTTTAATTCATTAAACCCCAAGCGAACGCCGGCGTTCGCGCACCTATTGTCTTTCTATTGTGTCTGTAATTCTCTACATGGCACAACGTATAAATAAAGTGATACGGGCTCGTGAAAGAAATATTATACAAAGTATAAAAGGACAAAGTCATATTTTTTAAGATTTATCTGCAATGTGTGTTTTTACAACATTGAGATTAAAGTTTTTTTTTTTTATTTAACCTTTCGAATACATAATTAGAGACACAATAGAAAGACAATGAGAGAGCGAACCGTTCGCTCGGGGTGTAATGAATTAATTGAGGATCTACCAGATATACCTACTTAAAAATTAAAAATTAATCGGAGGAGTTTGATATTAATATAAATTGTGACACGAGATTTTTATATTTTTTTAGATTTGCGTAGTAGTTATACCTAACCAATTTTTTTTAAAGTTTATAGTTTTACGTCGAATAAAGTGTTATCTTCTAAAGTAGAATAAGGCAATTATGTAAAAACATAAATGGCTAATAAATAATAGCTAGGTACCTAATCAATTTTCCAGGAAAATGTCAGTCAATAAAATACGAATCGAAATAAAAACCCAGATTACCTATTTACTAGGTATCTATTGTTAAAAGTTAGTTTATATTTTACCTACGTATACCAAAAAAAAAGAAAGTTTGTATGTATGTTTTTTACTCCTTCACGCTCAAACGACTGAACCGATATGGATGGCACACGGGTAGACCAGTCCTAGATTTTTTTTTTAAGTTAGGAAATCATCCAATGACTTCTCCCGCTCTAGCGCGGAGTGGGAGACCGTGTCAGACTTTTATTGACTGAAAAACCGCACCTATGTTCCTTAAGTTGCTCTCGGCCTCTCAGGACCACCTTTCAAGAGTAGACCCATGGACTCGTCAGGTTTCGGCCTTACTGGACCCCTACGGTTAGGCTGAGTTTGCTGTCGACGACTCAGGCTCAGTCTGGATGGTTACCGGACAGCAGGACGGCGATCGATATAGAATATTTTTATCCCGAAAGTATATTTGCTTAGTATATGTTTTATATTCACGCGGACGAAGCCGCTGGCAGTAGCTAGTGTATATATTTGAAAGTTACGTATGACGGAATACAGGGTTCTTACCGGTACCAACACAGAATGGTACCGCATCACTTCTAGCTTAGGGGGAAAATGCACAAACTGCATGCATGAATTATAGCTAATTTATGGGTAGCTATGGCCTATGACAAACTGGAAAATTTAAACAGAAGTCCTTTTAGAATATCGAGAAGGTATTTGAGTTTTTATTGAATTTATCATTATCATCATCTTCCTGCCCTTGTCCCGTGTTATTTGGGGTCGGTGCAATACGTTTTTTACTTCCATTCTGTCCTGTCTCTTCCGTCATGCTATCACCCGTCGGATGGTAGTTAGCCCCCGCGTATAGTTTTTAATGAATTTTAATTATATTTATTTTGCAAATGAGCTTAAAAATATAATTACATTTTTCGTTAATTTGAACTAGATGAGGCCGAATGCCAGGCTAATTTGCTATATAACCAACTACTAGTTATTATTTTATTAAAGGATTTTTCTACTAAAAATCCAGTCTAATTTCACAGTGTTAGTTTTCAAGTGGAGAAGCTCGAAAATTAGCTTCTCCAAAAAAGCTTGACCGATTTTATGTTTTTTTTTTTTTTGAGAATAGTTTATAGACAATTTTTTACACTCCTACCCCCACCCCCATTTTTATATTTATATGGCAGAACAACATTTGCCGAATCAGCTGGTGCATATAATTATATTTTAACAATGAGAGATATAGGCAATCTATTGTTATATAATTTGCAATTTCGTGTAGCCATAAATTTTGTTTTAGGTAGTCGTGTGGAAACCCCAGTTAGGGAAAATACAAAAAAAAAATCTTTGGTATACAAGTTTGCAAGTTTTATCCACAGATCCGCGCTGGGCCCGCGTTACGGCCCATTACCCCTCCTAGAGAGGAGGCCTGAGTCCCAGCTGTGGGAACATTAAAAGGCTGATTATGCTTTGTTATGCAAGTTTGGCATATACTTACTGGTAACTTACTAATCAATTGGTCATTCTACGACCCAGTTTAGTCATTATTGCTTCGTCATTTCATTAAGTTTGATGCAACTCGTACACAGTGCATACATAATGAGCAATACATTTTTATATATTTACCTTCATTTCTTGACTTGGGGATTTCTACGTCTATTACTTTACGTAACAGAGAAATGATTACAGTATATGCAAGCTCTAGCACTAGCTCGCGACTTCGCTTGCGAGTATGTCTTCATAAAAAACGGTTTGGTTGATATTTTTAAAAAACTAATACCGCGTACAAAGAAGGACTCGAACATCTGCCTGTTACGGTCTTCCCGTGCGATTATAATGTAGGTGTCTTTAAGGCTAGAGTGTATAGGCTCTTATTAATAAACAAGTGCGCCTCACCATCAACGATTGCATCACTGCTTACCATCAGGTGTAATCGCGGTCAAACACTGGTTTATATCAATTTAAAAAAAATACAATAATAACAGTCCTTGATTAGAATTTAAGCCAAGTTACAAGTTAATTAACTCAAGGAATAAGATTCTCCACAACCTTTCACACCCCTTAAATCGATTTATTAGAGTTGTTTTGAAAAACAAAAGATGAACACCTTTTATTTACTTGGGTTACTTTTCATGCTAAGTTTTAAGTATTTGGACCCAAGGAATAAAAGGGGATCGCCCATTTGAGGCCATGAGCGGACAATTGACTAAAGAAAAAATACTTTGTTCATTAATTTTGCCATAAAAAAATATGTATTCCCTTAGTTCCAAATGAGCGCCACTATAATAAACAATAAGTGTTAAATAAAAAGTAACTTTATGGAAAAAACAATAGTTTTATCATTGATAGTAATATTTGATGTCCGTCTTTGGCCTGGAACACCATAGAGGCTGGGCAATCCCCTTTACATACAGACGAATTTTCTCCATTTCACCCCCTTAAAAGTTGTACATTCAAAAACCTATTTTTAGTGCTCACCTACATCACAAAAGGAGAATTGTGAAAAATTTCACCTTCCAATAATTCCGTTGATATTTTCGTCAGTCAGTACCTCCTTTTATATATAATAGATTACAGACAATTTTACAAAATGACGTGTGTTTTGAAATTATTTGCATCATTCGTAATCATATTTGTTAAAATACCTATATAGATATTATGTAACGTAATATTTGGATTCAATGCAATCTTACTAATATTAAGACCTACCTACGCGGGATTTAAATTGAGCGATAAAACAGACATTCTGTATTTCTATTCTGGCAACATTTTCAATTGATACACCACGTGGCAATATTACCTAGAAATAATATGACTGATATCCACGTGCATCACTTGTGGCCATCATTGTCCATAAATTGGTAGCCAGTATAGTCTCCATTAAAGTGCAGTAGAGATAAGGTAAAAGGATTATTTCAATAATATTAACTCAGCTCGCCAGTTTCCAGTTCTAGTTTGGGTTTAGAGTCGTGGTTTTGTTACTACCTTTTCTTTTTTAGGGTTCCGTAGTCAACTAGGAACCGTTATAGTTTCGCCATGTCTGTCTGTCCGTCTGTCTGTCTGTCCGTCCTCGCTTAATCTCAATGACCGTTAGCACTAGAAAGCTGAAATTTGGTACCAATATGTATATCAATCACGCCGACAAAGTGGTAAAATAAAAATTGGAAAAAAATGTTTTATTAGGGTAGGGAAAGTGATTTTTTTTTTAATTTCAACCCTAACGTGTGATATATTGTTGGATAGATATTTAAAAATGAATAGGGGTTTACTAAAATCATTTTTTGATAATGTCAATAATTTCGGAAATAATCGCTCCAAAAGTAAAAAACAATGTGTGTGTCCCCCTCTAACTTTTGAACCATAAGTTTAGAAAATATGGAAAAAATCTGAAAAGTAGAACTTTATAAGGACTTTCTAGCAAAATTATTTTGAACTTGATGGAAAGAACAGTTTTTGTACAAAAAAGACAAAAAGGTTGTACAAAATAATTTCTGGACTAAGTTTGTAGTATAATCGTATATGCAAGCATTTTTTAAACTCATAAGTGGGTACACTTATTGTGACGGACGGGAAACTACGGAACCCTACACTGAGCGTGGCCCGACACGCTCTTGTTTTTTTTTTCGTTGGGTAAAATCACAGATACTGTCAATTATAGACACAATAGTAAGACAATAGATGCGCGAACACCGGCGTTCGCTTGGGGTCTAATGAATTAAATATTTGTGAGAGAAAAATAATACAGGTAGTCTTTTATTATTATTGATCGCGTTTGAACACTATCTCACACGATAAATGATGATGTAATCGACGATGAAGCACGCTAGCCTAAAAGTAACCTATTCACTCTTGGTTTAAGGTTGCGGCTATTTTTTTTTTTTTTTTCGCTGGGAAAATCATCTTATGACAATCCCCGCTCTTGGGCGGAGCGGAAGATAGTGTCAGACTCTTACTGATTAAAAAACCCATCCCGTTCCTTCAAACCTTCATACCGGGGCTCGAGCGCCCTTTCGGATAACCCTGGCCCCAGTAAGCTTCGACCCGACTGGGCCCCTGCTGTTGCTGACAACTCCTTGAGGCGCGCGGGAACAGCGCGCGCCGTCGACGACTTGGGCTTGGTCCGGACGGTTACCGGACGGCCGGACAGCGAGCTACCCATTGCTCACTGTCCGCAAGCCCGCGAGGTTGCGGCTATCAGGAATCACAGGTTTGCATCCCCATTGAAGTCGGTACATTTTGATAACTTTATGACATTGATTGAGACCAGACTAAGATTATTATTGTATGTAATATGTGTGATGATATATATTACGTACACACTAATAAAAAAAATGTAGGATAATTTGTTTTCACATCTTCAATGTGGTTTCCATGGTGAAAATGGTCCATTTTCATTCATGTGTTACTAATTGCTGCCGCTTTACACGAGTGACAGTTGAAAATTGTCTCAAAAGAAAGTTCCCGGATTAAAAAGTATCCTACATGTTATTTGTTTGCCTATCCAAATCCTTTCAGTCGTTCGAGTGTGAAAAAGTAACAAACACACAGTCACAACCTTTGAAAATAGAACTAGTTTTATTAAATAATTTGACATCTGTCAGTTGAATATAAAACTCCCTAGGGATGAAAAGTATTAGTTTCAACCCGCTCCTTAGGCAACTACAGACCCACTTTCAGAGTATGAGTAATGAAAATTTGTTTTTATGTTTGTAGGAGGTAATCTCTGAAATTACTGGACCGATTGCAAATTTTTTGTCACCTATAGAAAGCTGCTTGACTCCTGAGTGACTTATGCTCTAATTTATGTACGCGGGCGAAGCCGCAGGCAACAGCTAGTATACAATATTTAAACAGATATTTAAAACAGTAAATGTATTTATCCCGGCTGTAATTTCCTTGGCATAATTTTCTACTCGTACTTTCACACGGCTCAAACCGCTGCCAGAAGCTAGTATGCAAATAAATATAATATGTGTATGCAGATACTTATAAATTAGTTATCAGTCGTAAGACGTCAAGCGTCATCACTTCGCCCTGTACCATACTCGTATATATTTTGTAGTATTACATCTTAATTGAGTTATTTGTTTACACAATTAGTGGAACATAAACATATAATAGAACAGATAAGAATAAATGCAATACGTCAATACATAAACACAATGTAACCGCGGGCGATATGCAAATGGCTTGTAATATGCATGTCTATCTTTATGCTCTACGGAAACGATTTCCCTAGTAGGAACTAGATCACTACATTAGTCCTATTAATAATAATAGCCATAATTATTTATTATAGTACCTAGATCTTACAACCCTAGTCTTAATGACAATCTAATAAAGGACACGACGGTTGAAAGTGCTCACGCTTATGATAGGAAATGCAGCTTGGTATCCTGTATTTTTATCCGTCTAAAAATATTCAACAACTAAGCGATATACTTACTCGTAATTTGGCCTTTCTTAAAAATAGTTGCAGATAGTCAAAGAAGTCTTATAGATAGATGACATATCTTTCAAAAATCGTTAAAATTATACCAATTTTGCTACTAAATTACATTTAATAACATCCAAATATGTTGTCATGAAAAGCTACGAGTGAACAGCCATCAAAAATTTAAATCATTGGATGCGACCTACCTCGTCAGGTTGTGACTCTTCTCAGTAGAGACACTTTTCCCCCATAGGCTTACAAAGTAAAATTATCTGGTAGTTGTATTTGTTGCTATAGCAGCAACTGAAATATATGATCTAAATTTCAACTATCTAGCTATCACAGTTCATGAGGTGCAACATGGTGACAGACAGACGGATAGTGGAGTCTTGACGGGAATCGGGACCCTATTGGTCCCTTTTTTAATCTTGGAGTACGAAAGGACTATGCTTGGAGTTTTCATGCATGATCACATCAGAAATGAAGATAGCCGCAGGAGAACCAAGGTTACCGACATAGCTCGAAGAATCGCCAAACTTAAGTGGCAATGGGCAGGGCACATTGCACACAGAACAGATGGTCGATGGGGACGAAAGGTTCTGGAGTAGCGACCACGTACCGGAAGACGCAGCGTTGGACGGCCTCCAACAAGGTGGACCGATGACCTGGTCAGGGTAACGGGAATCCGATGGATGCGTGATGCACAGGACCGGTCGTTGTGGCGACGCTTGGGGGAAGCCTATGTCCAACAGTGGACGACTTTCGGTTGATATGATGATGATGATGAGTACGAAACCTTAAAAAGGCTCAACAATATCTAAATCTGTACTGACCCATTACTGGCCAAAAGCTTTCCTCCATTCTTTCCACAATTATTATTAATTTTATAAAATTGCGATATCAAACAAAGACACAAAGCAGCGATCACAACTTGTCACAATCCAAAAATAGCAGAAACATTATATCAAAATGACAAATTTGATGAGCCCACCATTTACTTACGTCCGCAATAGAATTAAATAATAAATTGGTAACGTAATTCCGAGATCGCATGCTGTATTTAATCACTGCTAATGGAGAACGGGTTAGGTTCCAACACAAACTGTATTATTCCAAGAGAAGCATTTCAATTATTCATGTAGTTTTGGTGGATTTTATGCACTAACTGAAATTAAATGTATTTCAGAGTGCAAAATACTTAGATACTTGAATAGCTAAAGTTTAGCTTTATTAAACGATTGTATTATAATAAAACTTGCTCCCTTAGCCAAAATACAACCGTTTCGCTTGCGTCAATCGCCTCGAGTTGGCCACGCCTCCTAATCTTTTGTTCATAGTCCCCTTTACTAGGAAGCGTAAGTTGGACAAACTTGTAACGCCCACTGTAAAGGGGACTCTCATACCATTCTCCAGCGAAGTCAAGTACCTGGGCGTAACTATCGACCAGAGACTGACCTGGAACACTCACATTAACAATGTGATCCAAAAGGCTAAAATAGCTTTAGGAATATGCTGTCGCTTAGCAGGGAAGAAATGGGGCTTAAACCCTAAAATCGCCCTGTGGTTGTACACCGCCATAGTCAGGCCGATAATAACGTATGCCTGCGTAGTATGGTGGAGGAAAACAACTCAGGTGACAGTCATTAACAAACTTAATGGTTTGCAGAGACTTGCATGCCTCATATCAACAGGGGCCATGTCCACAACCCCAGGAGCTGCTCTAAATGCCCTGCTTAACCTACCGCCACTTCATCTATTCATTGCGAAGGAGGCGAAGGCAAGCATGTACAGAACAAACAACACTGGCAAAGCAAACTGGCGCTCTCAAGCACTGAGATCGCTACACGAATCAGTACTTGAACACGATCAACTAGCTATGACAACAGACGTCATGCTTCCACAGTGTAATTTCACAAGGAATTACACAGTGGAACTGCCGAGCAGAGAGGATTGGTCAAACAACCTCATCACTTGCAAGGCTGGAAGCCTGATCTGGTTTACAGACGGGTCCAAAATGGGTGAGAATGTAGGATGTGGAATATTTGGCATTAGCCCGAAATTCAGCAAAAGCTTGAATCTGGGTAAACATGCTACCATATTCCAAGCGGAGGTATACGCAATTATAGAATGTGTGGAGGCCAACCGTCAACGAAACTACATAAATCAATTAATTCTGATTTACTCAGATAGCCAGGCAGCTCTTAACGCCTTGAACTCGAATACTTTAAATTCGAAACTGGTAAAAGACTGCGTTAACAAACTGAATGACCTGGGGCAAAGGAATAAAGTTATTCTGAGATGGGTACCAGGTCACTCTGGAATCAACGGCAACGAAAAAGCCGATGAACTTGCACGGGCTGGGGCTCAAGATCATCAGATAGGTCCAGAACCCTTCTGTGGTATCTCAAAGAACCAGGCCATGCAGACCCTTAAGGGCAACTTATTTGGCGATTCAAAAAAGCACTGGTTGGTACAATCAGGTCTGCTACACGCCAAATCTCTCATAGAAGGCTATTCACAAAAACGAACTGCCGAGCTTCTTGAGCTTAGCAGGACGAACATCTGTGCGATAGCCCGCGCCTTAACCGGCCACTGCAAACTAAACAGGCACCAATTTCACATGAAACTGAGTGACACTGATGTTTGCCGGTACTGCAATCAGGAGAGGGAGACGCCTAAGCACCTCTTGTGTGAATGCGGGCCCCTTGTCCACAAACGCAGTGTCCATCTGGGCCGACACATTATTCGCCCGAAGGAGATTAAAACTCTAAAAGCTAGGAGTATTCTAAGTTTCTTGGAAGCCTCCGGGCTAAAAGAGTTACTCTAACAAGGTGGCGAGTCACAATAGATCTTTTAGGTCGCAGTGACTACATCCCCTACACTATGGGTGATGCATAGCCCCTTATCTTCTAAATAATAATCTTTTGTTCTGACCACGTCACTGAGCGTTGAGATGACGTCATTCTCGTACATTTGAAGTTTTGTACTAGCGTTAACGATTGCATAATTATTATCAATTTGGGTATGGGTAGTATTTAGCGTTTTTTTTTTTACATTGAAGAAGATTATCTACTATCACACATATATTATGACGAAGCCATGGGCAGCAGCTTATAACTTATCATATAAACATGCATTCTATTTAGCATATTTGTTGATAAACTAGTTACAAAACCAATATTGGTTTCGGGCATAATCCCTACTGTTTGTTTTAACTAAACAAACAATCCACTGTCGCTTGAGCAGTTTCATTTATGGTCGGAGGATGATGCTATAGGCGCTACGCAAATGTAGACACTTTCAGTTTTCAGTTACCGACACCGAACACTTTTTAATCGTCATAAGTATGTGTTAAGTGGAAGAAACTGGACACAAAAAATGTTTACGTACGCGCAGGGAGTCAATGATTTCATACTGGTTCTATAGAAATCAAATATTCATTGGTAGCTTGTATCTGACACAAGCAAGACACACGTTAGCGCCCTGCCTAAATTCAACAGTGCGACGTGCAACTTAGTTTCACTTTTTTTTTTGACTGACCGACATTTTAACAATTCAGAAGTGCTTGTTATTGGTCCATTTGAAATAGTTCCATAAAAAAATATAAGGGTACAGTTTCAATTTGTTCAAGTTCTATCCTTCTAATTTGCTTTTGATATCCCACGGCTGGGCAAAATCACATGACTATTACTTGCTATTGAGAGAGAGATAGAGAGGCCCACTCTCTTTTCAGTAGGAGTCAAATTCGTCTCTTTATCTTCGTCTTAGTCTGCCGTGATGTGACCTAGCAGAGGTGATACTTATTGACCTTTACATTGAAGTGAGAAATTATCCAATAACTTCTCCTTCTCTGGGTGGAAGTGGAACGTATCAGACATTTACCGACTTAAACTCACCTGTTTTCCTTCAGTTGCGAAACGGTTTCGAATATTACCGCAGCCCACATAAGACTCCTCTTTCAAAATCGGAGACTGTAGGCTCAAAAAACATCCAAAGAAGAATAGCGAAACTGAAATGGTAGTGGACAGGGCACATTGCATAGAACAGATGGTCGACGGGGCTGTAAGGTTCTGGACAAACACGACAGGCCAGAAGGAACAGAAGGGCTCCTACGATGTGGACTTATGACCAGGTGAGAGTAGTGGGAATCTGATGGACGCGAGATGCACAGGACCCGTCGTGACGATATTTGGAGGAAGTATGTGTCCAGCAGTGGACAATTTTCAACTGAAATCATGATGATGATGACGTAAGAGAAGCTATGCTCTTCATATACAAGAAATATAGATAACAGTCGCCTTTTACCTTTCAGGTGTCAAGGAAAATTCATATCACATCATCAAGAAACCAGCTAATCATCCTGTTCATAATTACTCTTCTAAAATTAAGTAGAAACGTACCAATTAACCTTAGTAGTTTGCCTATCAGAACCTTAACCCACATAGATGTGGAAGCCAAAGGCTGCGTGTTTCATTATCTTTGCCCGTCATACCGTATCAGGTTGGTAAAAGCTTTTTACCTTGTCTATGGTAGCACGAGGTGTTTCGAAATTTAAATGTGTTGGTGTTAACTTTGTTATAGAGGTGTCGTAACTTGTGTGATGAGGTTACTAGATGTTTGTAGTGTTGGCACTCGTGAGTCTATGACTTTTTAATGAAGTTACACTGTATAACAGGCCTAGCTAAGTTAAGACCGTTTCGAAGAGAGTTTCGTTTCGATTGCCTCGAGTCGGCAACGCTTCTGATTCCTTTGTTCTGCCCCCCTAGCCAAGTTACAACTGTATCGTGTCGAATTCCGTTCTCCAATCGGTAACGCTTTGGTGTCAGCAATTGTAGAAAACGATAAGTGGCTAGCCATGTTGACGCACCTGCGTCGGCCGCTCGTTCTACAATGTAGCGTTTGTTTATCAAAGGACGTAGCGTTAAACGTTGTAGAAATTCATTCTATCATTTTGAACGATGTGAACTTGGCTACGAATTTTCTATTCGTTTGTTCCGAACACGCGACTTTACATTGAGATGACGTCATTCCCATACGTTTCATCACTTTTCGACAGCGTTAACGATTGCAGAATAACAACTTGGCTAAGCGTGCTGGCCACGTGACTTGACGTTGAGAAAAAAATATCTCAAGAGAACATACAACCTGTCTAAAAAGTATCTTATGTCCTATTCCTAACCCAGGACATGGTCTACACGTGTGCCAAACATTCGAATTCGTTCAGACGTTTATGCATGAAGGTGTAACAATCATACACACACATACATACATACATGTAAACTTTCGTCTTCCGCTCGTCTGTGAAAAAGCGTGTGATTAATCAAAAACTAAAAATAGATAGAGCAACTCATAGACAAGCTTAATTTCTAGAAGGAAAATGATCGCGTACAGAATGTGAGCCAAAAATTGCGGTGGTTGTTTGAATTAATTTTCGACAGCCACTCGTATTATTTTATTTGCGCTTAATTTGTGATCCCCCTTCTTTTTGTTCGAGATTATCAAATCTTTAAGAACAATATACAACAAATGCATAATTATTTATGAATGATTAAAATAAATAAAAATATATTAATTAATATGAATTTTTTTATTCATTGAATGTACTTAATAATCTAGTACGAATATAAACATCTTAACTAATAAATATTATAGCTTAACAAGTGTATATACACTAAAAATAAAAATATGTACAAACGAGTTGAAAAAAACTCATAGGGTGTCAAAAAATTCATCCACATTGATTTCAAAGGAAAATTTTAGTGCCCAGAACGCTGGCTTTATTTGCTGTCACATAAAAAAGAAACTACAACATGTAACGGGAATACTGCACACCCTTATACACCCCTATTAGAAAATTAACTTAGAATCACAATTTAAACACTGAAAGTTTATTTAAATACACTTAGATAGTGTATTCTAAGAACACAAACATGCAAAAAAAAATTCTGAATTGCGCTATGGCATATTCAGACTTTATGTTTTTTTCCTAAACTAATTATAGGTTAATTTTTGGAAATAAAATATACCTATTTAAAAAATAGGTAGCTGAAATCGATTCAATAGCCGATATTGAACACGCTACTTCCAGAATGCATTTATTATGTTACATGTTGTATATCAAAAATCTTTTAAAATTGTGTTCACAAACTGCGAAACAAGCAACGGAACAGATTGAATAAACTCGTTCAAAGTCTTCCAATGTTCCGCTCAGTTGGAGTAACATGTGGAGCTGTAGACTAGAAGTACGTGAACACGACTGTTACACCCACAGAACAGGGGTGTCGTGGATATGAAATACTACATCTGCATACGGATACCGATATAGGAATAATATTAGACTTATGAAATTAGGTCAGATTATCCGCTAGTTTCGTATAATATCGGTTACGGATATTAGAATTTTAAAATTTTTTCATCGTTATCATCATCGTTTCAACCGAAAGATGTCCTTTGTTCGACATAGGCCTCCACCCACCAAGTGTCGCCATAAAGTTCGGTTCTGTGCGTCTAGCATCCGTCGGATTTCCGTGATCCTCACTTGGTCTTGTGTCCGCCTTGTCGGAGACCTTCCTTTATTTTAAAGTTATAAAACAGCAAAACAAATAGCAAGATTTAACATTTTTTAGGTAGGTACCAGTTTAGTCTAGGTTTCATTTTTGAAAACTTGTCGTAACCTGTCATTTAGACTCCGCCTTTATCTGAAACTGTCCGAAACTTTTATATCGGTTTCGATTACGGTTACGGATTTTTATTTCGGATAACCGATAGTTTCGGTTATGGTTACGGAATTCTGTAACATCCCTGCTACAGAGTAGTTTCAGACATCCTTACTGCAGCAGATCGATCGGATGCGACCGGAGTGAGTTTGCATCTTTAAGGATTGGTTTAGACTAGCTGACTATATAGAAAGACAAAGCCGTAATATATTAAGAGTGAAAAGGGTATTTAAAAATTCAAACTTATCATTGAAACACGTGTTTTACGGTTTGCAAGTTCTTTTTTTTTTTAGTTCGTTCGCTTTATGATTAAGCGCACAATGTACTGACGTACCTCCGACTAGTGTGCAAGTAAGGGGATCAGAGTTAATAAAAAGGGTTTATTCTAGAATGTATTCCAATAATTTACTCTTTCAAATTATTGAATCTCTCTTTAATTTATGGCATAAAGTAACTTAATCTGAAATTTGAAAACAGAAAGAATGTTTGAAATCCATTCAATTTAAGTAGGTAAGTTAGAAACTTTTCAAATGTGAGAGTCAACGTCGCGACGCACAAATGGCGTCAGCGACTATCGCAACCGTGCTGGGCAAGCCACAATTATGGCGGTAAGTCCCCTCTTTGAGGCGTGGCTGGAAAAACCTCACGGCGTCCTCACCTTCCGCATGACGCAGGTTCTAACCAGACATGGTCAGTTCGGGAAGTTCCTGCACCAGATTCGTGCGGAAGTGAAGCCCAGGTGTCGCCACTGTGCGGAACGCCCGTAGGACACGGTGGAGCACTCAGTTGAGGTATGCCCCGTTTGGGCAGAGCATCGCCGTGCCCTCGTGGGGTTGATCGGCGGCGGCGATCTCTCGCGCCGGGCCATGGTGGCCACGGAGCGAGTAGGAGTGGCTGGCGGTCGTCTCATCCTGCGAAGCAGTAATGCTAGCAAAAGAGGAGGCCGACTGCATCAGGAAACGATGCTCACAGCGCCCCAGCCACCGCCAGGATTCCGATCCCGATTTCCGGCCACCGTAGGCGCGAGTTTGCGGACGGCGAGCAATGGGTAACTCGCTGTCCGACCGTTCGGTAACTGTCCGGACCGTATCTCCCACTCCACTCAAGGGCGGGGATTGTCATTTGGATGAAAAAAAGTCGCGACGCACAGCTCAGCAGCTAAACGTTTAGTATAAAATGTTGTACAAAAGTGAACACTCGAACATGCCATGCAATCCCGTGGTGTAGACCTACCTCAACATCCACATATAAGCCAGTAGCTACACTACATGAAGTCGTGAAGCCTACACGGCTGATATAATTAATAACCGTGTATCATGCAAATGCATATCTGTACGCTACTACGTATTTCTGTGGGAGCCTCCCTAGGCGCTCTGCAGGCTCTCTCTAGAGGCGAATCGATCAATCATAATATTCCGATTATTTATTTGGTCTATACTACGACTAATATTATAAAGTTGAAAAGTTTGTTGGTGTAATCACCGTTGTTTATTTGTTATCTACCTGTGACAAAATCGGACAAATAAAACCCTTAGTAAGAAAACAAAACGGTTGATATATTTGCCTGTTAAACCTAATAGTATTGTGATAAGAGTCAGTTTTCGAGGAAGTGTATTGAAAATGGTTTTTTTTCACTCGGTGCGAAATCACCTCACGCGTGGAGAAATACCGGTCCTGAGATATTCCAGAGTGTGTGGCAAGAACTCCCTGGGTCATAATCACCAAGTGGTGTTTTGACTGTAATTCCTATGAGTACCTAAGTATATTTTTCATTATTTGTTGCTTCTCCTCGAAGCTTCCAAGTTCTTGTTTCTGACTGATGTACATTCCTGGCCAAGAACACTGACGAGGTGTGATACCCTGGTTTTTGTCTGGTTGATCTTGGTCAAACTTGGACCAGGCATCGATATAGGTCGACGATAGTGTGGTCAGCCCACGACAGCCGTAGGTCACACCTATATAAACGTCGCTGCTGGAATTGCATCAGGTATTCTAAGTCGTTCATTCCCTTTGATCCTGAGAAGATACCCACCCTGCAGGACGGTACTGGTTTCTTTGAATTTTTCTAATTTCATATTCATATATCTCTTTAAAAATATATATTTGCAAAACTAGCAGATACTTTAACGCTCCGGGGTCAACCTTATCCTGGAATTAATTTTAAAACGACTACTCCTTATTACTTATAGCAAAACAAAAAAAAACATTCAAACGATTTGAGAATCTCCTCCTTTTTTGGTCGGTTAAAAATTATACAACAAAACTTTTACAAAGAAAAATATTTAAGTAAAGCCAAGACAAGAACATAAATCAGAGCCAATAATTAAGACTTACAATTAATATCAACTAAAACTAATTAATAAATTCCCGCGAACCGCCACAAAACGGCAACACTTTAGTATCATAAAGAAACCGCTCAGGATTACGCAAAGACACCAAAACCGAAATCCAAGCCTAAAGTATAAACAAGGTCTTTAATTTTGCACAACACTAAGGAATAATTGTAAACAAACCCAGGCTAAAACACGGAGCGTGCCCATTTCAATTCTAAATGAGATTTAGACTCAACCTAGTTAGGGTTAAAAGACTGCAGAACTGTGTATTTGTGCCCTGTTTCGTCAGTTAGCTTCGTTGTCGAAATTAATAACAAACAATGTCGGTATGGAAATGTACCTACAAGAACAAGTTGGTCGGGATACATTTTGTTCAGAGTCACGTCGGGCAATATCGTGTATGGTTCGAGTTAGGTTAAAGAGTGGTATTGCATAAAGTACCTACATATACATATGTTCCTGGTACATTGCCGACGATGGACGCGTAAGAACTGTAGATATTTAATGTTCTTTACCGTGACGTCATTTGAAACAATGAATCTTTTAAGTAGGCATGTAAGGGGAAGAACATAATTCAAGCTTCAAATAAGATTTGACTAATTTAACATTCTTCCTTTTATGTTGCATCAACACGGTACAGACTTACATAGATTATAAGATTATACAGTCACCGATATTTGTCTGGGACTCGGTATCCTCTCTATGAGAGGGAATGGGTCGTAATCCACCTTGCAGGCACATTGCGGGTTGGTGGATGTTACGTTACGTCTAAGAAATTTTGGTTCAAAAGCCTTCATCCTTCACTGGTTTGAGAGTTGTGGTAATGTACCGGTTTAGGTTGGAACCCACGACATAAATGACTTATAAGTCGGGACCGATTTTTTCTAACCACTGATCTCATTGTAAACGTACACAACATGAAACAAACAAGGTTATCTTTTTATAACATGAGTTAAGATTACATTCGCAATACTTTTTACATTTTCCTCAAACATCTATTATCATGCGTATCTACACATTTGTAGCAATCTCGGGACTATCCTTGAGTGACGTGTGACAGAAAGTAACCTCAGTCCTAATTGAGACGGAGTGACTTACTAACTGGTTCACTAACTGCTGGTTAGCTCATCAATTATATCATTACACCTAGACTAACTCGAGTTGTGGCTCAGACGATGCTGAGGAGAGAGGAACAATTGAAGATCGTATAGGTTAATGTACTTATTGTACTAGTAGCGACATTTATGGCGCCATGTATGAACTAATCCTGCATCGCGCAATATTTAATCATAATCATAATCATTATCGTTAATTCACTAAGCCTCAAGCGAACGCCGACGTTCGCTCTCTCAATGTCTTGTGTCTCTAATTACGGTATTGGAAAGGGTGGTTCTCCGCGCGATTTGAACATACAGAACAACCCGAAATCATCTATCGGGCAGTTGCCCACCAGACATAACATCCGTCGGAGAATCCTCCCTTTTCTACGGCGGTTTGCGGGACTTTACTTTCTGTTCCGCTTGCCCCTAAACTGGTGACCCCGACGTGATGAAACTAAGCAATATTCTCTTTGTGTTTTGTTTGTTTGTGTGTTCTCGTTGTGTTTTTATAAGACTGCGCGAACGTTTTAAATAGTTATGGTGGTCCTGAAACGCAAAGGGCAGCTGTAGGACACAGGTGAGTTTTATCTAAAGCTATTTAGTAAAGGACAGCCTTCCTTACATTTTGCAGACTATTTATTTATTACTAGGAAAAGGACAGAATATACTTATTACTTGTTTATCACGACCTCAATTTAGGTTGTTTGGTTTTTATTTGAATTTTATGCTTGCAATACGACGCATTTATAACCGATAGTTATGACGTTTCATAATACAGCTATCATCTTCACATGATAACAGTTTTCAGTGTGATTGTAAATCGAATGCCACGCTAAGGTCAGCGAGTCAATATCATTATGCTGAACAAGCTCGTGAGACGAGATCATCAAAGCGTTATCTATGCGGATACAAATTGATACAATTAAGCTATGACCCCGTATGTTATCTCTTTACACTATGTCTTGTAGGTTATATCACATTAGCTTTAGTATATTATGCGAAACTCGAAACACATGTCTAGTATTTTTATGTAAATAATCTATGTACAAAATTTCATAACTGTGTCATGAAAAATCACAAAGTTATAAGCTTATTATGTCTGCAAAAATCACCGGGTCATCCCGGCGACTGAGGGATAATTTTGCCCTTGCACCCAGCTGTTTGATGGCGCCTTATAGCCTCTATGATCAGCCGTGACCTGCCCCCGTAGCCAAGTTGTTTCGCTTGCGTCGAACGCTTCGAGTTGGCCGCGTCGCTGAATCTTTTGTTCTGACAACGTGACTGAGCGTTAGGATGACGTCATTCCCTTACATTTGAAGCTTTCTACTAGCGTTAACTATTGCAGATTAGCAACTTGGCTAGGGGTACTGTATTGTACTTAGTGTCGGTGGTGTCCAACTTGTGACCTTTTTAACTCGGCGTCATGGGGGTTGGGTCTGTGAGACCCGTCACATTTTATATCGCTTCTAGTTCGGTTACTATGTATGCGACGTTGCTGTTCTTCTCAATAGCTGGAGCTGTCGAGTTCTTCTATGCATCGTAGTCAACACTTTTGACGTGCAACAGCCGCAGTGGGAGTTACACGATCTCAAAATTGAAAAGGGTCTGTGAGACCCATCCCCGCAGTTCGTGTAACACTTTTGCGCCAGTTTGTATAGATGTTATTTTATTTATTATCCGTGTACTTATTTGTTTTTTGTTGTTGTTTACAATTAAAGTTGCTAATATATAGTTTAATGTATAGAATTTGTGTTTACTGAAGGTACTTAGTAAAAAATGGATCTAGAAGAGATAGAACGGCAGCGTATTCTTTCGAATTTACAAGAGTCTGACTCTGATTCTGCTTTGTCCGACCAGGAGATGTGTGATGACGAAGATCGCTTGAGTGAGCGTAGTGATCTTAGTGAGACAGAGCAAGATACCTCAAAATCTGAGTTTGATGATGATATTCCACTGTCTACGCTATCGGATATATCGTTCGCCGGTGGAGTATTGGATATCTGGATTGGTTAGTTCTTCAAACGCAAGCCATGAGTGTTCTTCGGGTTTTTATCATGGCAAAGACGGTACCAGTGGTAAAAGACGCCTTTTCGACAAAATGTCAGGACTAGAGTCGATAACAAAATCCATCAATTGCCAGAAATAGTACCAGTTGTTATTTTTTAAAGTTCTAATAAATATGATAAAAACATATTTTAATACGATATTTGAGTTTAATTTATTTACATTAATACCTCAAAAACTAAACACAAACAAAATATTAACTTTATTATTTATAATTTATTGGATAATTTGATATCTAATGAACGGGTCTGTGAGACCCACCCCAACGTCCGTGTAACACTTTTCCACCCCCATGACCCCGGGTTAAATATTTTTGGAAAAAAAATTAACATGCTATAAAAACTATTGGAAGCCATTCAGTTACTGATTCTGAAGAAACTATATTTAGGTTTCACATAAACTAAAAATAATGTTGTATACATATCACACTAATACCACAAAATAGGTACAGAAGACAATCTCATGTATGTACTTCACTTTTTATACCTATGCTCGGTGGACGCACACTAATGAGCGTTTGAGCCGGAACTGTTCGACGAGTGATCCGAGACGCGACCGAGACATCGTGTCCATGAGCGGTGTCTATGTGTGCGTTGCTCGAGCGCGCTTTGTCTGGAGATTGACTTCTGTACCTATCTATTTTGTCATAATACGACGAAAAACGACAGACGCATAATGTGATGTGGTTTTATAATAAAGATGTAGAGATTTCAACGTCTTAGCTCCTTAGTTCTTCACAATGAATGTGTCTTTCTTTTTCTTTTCAGCTTAAAGTTTAAAAGTAAATGATCAATGAATAAACGATCTTTCTACGTTCATAGCATAATAATAGCATGTCCTGCCGTATAATATTCCAACGGCTGGGACTCAGGCCTCTTCTCTAGGAGAGGGAATGGATCGTATGGATAAAATGGGAATACAGTATCCATGCAGATCAAGTGCGGATTGTTGGATGTTAAATTTCTTCAAATTTTTACGTCATATGCCGGTTTCCTCACGGTATTTTCCTTCTCTGATTTGAGAGCTGAAACTAAATTATACAAATTAATACGCCTCATCATCATCATTTCAGCCGATAGACGTCCACTGTTGGACATAGGCGTCCCCCAAGTGTCGCCACTATGAACGATCCTGTGCGTCCCGCAACCATCGGATTCCCGCAACCTTCACCAGGGGCCTAAGTCTGCTATTTTTATAAATTCGTCATTCCAACACGATCCCATTGTCATTTTGCTAAAAGTTTGTAATCTGGTAATCCATAATGATCGATCATTGATCGGTCAGTGATCTTGTAATATAATTGTGGTAGAATGACAATACCGAGATTATTAAAAGCACTAATTGCGCAATGACGTCGTAATGGTAGGTCACTGATCAAAGGAACTGTCAAAATTTTTGCAGATTACCGCATACGTCAGATATTCATTTTGTCGATTTTGACAAGTTTGGTAATCTAGAGTCCATTTCACGAAAGAAGTCCCGCAGACACAGCGCTGTATTCGCGCGACATAATGTTGCCACGGTTAAATATGGGGAAATCAGGGGAAATAATTTATAGTTCATTTACTTTCATTTTATTAACTAGGTACCTACTCGAATAGTTAGATAAGAAAAAAAATGTTTTTAATAGAATGTATTTTTAATATAATAGGTACCATTTGATGTCCATACTGCTAAGGTCAGATTAGTGAAAAATAAATCTTCCTGTAATTTCTAAAATATAAAATGGAGATGTTCTACCAACTTTAAATTAGAAAAATAAAATAACATTTAAAACTTTTATTCAAATTCAAAATCACTGTCAGAAGAGTGAATAGAAACATTTTTTGCCGTATAGCGCACAAATCAAATCCATCCAAGTCGAACTTTTTAGGATGCGGGCGACTCTTCCCTGGGGTGACGATAACTTCAGAAGTACTCGCCGCTGTTGCGCCTTCTTTTGTAACTCTCGTTACAGTTTTCTCTGAAACACCTGCAATAAAATGAACAATAAAAAAAAATTAAAATTCAAACAAAGATAATTTTCGTATTTAATTACATTATTGTTGAATATAACTTTACAAATTTTTGTTGTGTTGTGTTAATTCCTTTTCAAATTTTCCTTAATAAAAATCGTGCATTAAAAAAACAAAAAACTTAATTCCAATCTGTAAATCAATCGGGAAAAAATCTGTATATGGCAGCCCCAAAATTTACCTGTCATGGCGGCGACTCTTTTGCGAACATTGCTTATTGGTATTAAAACACCGCGATTCTTGTGTTCCGCTTCACAGAACTCCTTCACCTTTAATATCATTTCTCGACCTGCACTTTTTACAACTTTTGGCATCGTAAATAAACCTTATAACTCACTAATCCAATACTAAACTCACAAAATATCTACCACAACAAACGCACCTTGATAACATCGACAAACGACAACATGGCCGATCTCCCCATCTGTCAAATTTAGTTCCACAATTGTCCGCGGGACTTCTTTCGTGAAATGGACTTTACTAATATAATGGCGTCATTATGACTTTCCAATGGTCAACCACTGACACTCCATTGAAAGAAGTGACATAGAATGGTAATCTCGTACATATTGACAAATGAATATTTGAAGTTTGCGGTAATCTACTAAAACTTTGACAGTTTATTTGATCAGTGTTTTACCATTAGAACGTTATTGTGCAGTTATTGGTTTTAATATGCTCGAAATTATCATTCTACCACAATTCTATTACAAGACCATTGACCGATCAGTGATCGATCATTATGAATTAGCAGATTACAAACTTTTAGCAAAATGACAATTGGATCGTGTTGGAATGACGAATTTATGAAAATAGCAGACTTGGGGCCCTGGTCATCTGTCCACCTTGTAGGAGGCCGGAAAACGCAGCGTTGGAATACGCCTGGCTGGGTTTGAACCCGCGACTTACATGCTCGTAAGTCGGGGCTGTTACGACTGGGCCTACTATGACCTACATTTATGCTCGATTGCAAATATTGAAACTGTTTTGTACAGTAGCGTTCACGATGTTATTACTGGCCTTGATGCACTAAACTATGAGGTTGGAATACATTTCTTTCACGGCCGCGTTGCACCATGTCAGGGTTTAACTTGGATATGGAGGGGTAGGTCAGTACCGCTTTATATACTACGATGATGTAAGGCGCTGCGCCTAACCCAAATACATTTTCAATACACATACTCGAAAACCCGCTCTTATCCCACCGCCTCTACACAAGCAATATATGGTTTTCCGCACTGGTGCAGAAAAGTGCACGTATTCTCCCCGCCATAATGTTATTACATTTATCGTACCAGGCTGGGCGTGCGTGGACCCCCTCGAGTCGCCGGTCAACCTCCGTTTATTCTTTTTCTTCGTAAATGTGTTAAAAAAGTCGTTTGATACACGTGCAAATTTGTCACTGATGCCCTCGGCTCGCTTACTGCTCGTGCGAATTCCGCCTCGGTCGCAATAACAAACTTTCTGCACTTGTATCAAAATCTTTTTTGATGTAGGAAATCATCCAATAACTCTTCCCGCTCTGGGGTGGAAAGAAGCGTATCAGACTGACTAATACCCACTTGTCTTCACACCTCGGTAGGTCTTTCAAAAGTTCCTGCGACCCTAGAAGGTAAATCTCAAATACTTACATTGGTTTTTTTGATTGATAGATTTCAACGTAAGTATTTGGAATTTACCCAGTAATACAATGTAAGTGTTGAATAGTGACGTTCCCATCACCACAGTACTACTATTGAACTTCCTGTGACAGTATTTTCTCTTTGTTGAAGGTTTTTATGACTTGGCTCGCATTTGACTACTGTCTCACTTGGTAGGTTAATGAAGCTCGCTTCCTGAAAAGTAACATACTCACTTTTACGTGGGAAATAGTCATGTAGCGATATCTATGGTGTCACATAAGAACTAATCTTTCGCGTCAATGAATCTTTCTTCCCATTGTTAATAAAAAAACTTGAGATGAACAATTGATAATGCCTGGTGCCAGCTTTTCATTCGATACTCCTTTAGAACAAAATATAGACCATACTAATATGTGCCCGTCGCGCCCCACGCCGGACTAAGACTTCCGATGTTTTTTTTTTCCACTCCACTTCTGCCTGTTCATAGCTATAACTGGCCAATCCTTTAGGTAGAAGTCCAATTCATCAGGTCATTGCTTCCTGGACCAACCACGTCACCGGGTTCCTGTTGTTAGGGGTCCAGGCAGTTGCCTTCGCCTAAGTTTGTACCTAATTTATTCCGTAAAGATTTCACGGGTCAGTCCTAGTTCAGGCCCTAGAAGGTCTCTTCCAGAACAAATCTGTCATAAGCAGCTCAGAACTAACAGAACAAAAGCTAGACGGCAGTAAAGTTAGTGTTCACGTTTGAAACTATGTTATAGTTACGCTACGCAAGGATTCCCCAAACTTGTGCAGCAGCTAAATTAAAAAGGAAAAATACGTCATCATTATCATCATCATGATATCAGCTGAAAGACGTCCACTTTTGGACATAGACTTCCCCCAAATGAATGATCCTGTTCGTCGGATTCCCGCAACCCTTACCAGGTCATCGGTCCACTGGCCGCAGGCAAAACTGTGGTGAAGCTTCCGCATATGGTAGACCCATTAGTCTACTTATATGGGTAGATAGGTAGATAGGCACTTACTACAGCTCGTACAAAAGCGTGTCATGAACAGTCCTTCAGATTTTTTCGTCCACTCCAACATTGTGTGACACCAAACGTTTTTTGGCAACAGGATTATAGATAAGTGGCGGTACTTTGTGTTATATCCTCGTTAAGGACGCTGAAATGTCCTTTAGAAGGTTTTGTTTGTTTAGGCTTCCAAATAGGCAACTTAGGGTAGACTTAGAGGTAATGTGAAAGCTTCAAGCGAGCCCGCGAAATTCAATTTTTATTAAGTTTTTTTTGGACTTTGCAGGTGTAGTTGTAAATTGATTTAAATATGAATAGCGACCGTAATAAATATTTTTTTTTTTACGGAATTATAATCATTTATTATTAAAACTTTCTCAGTTCGCCTTACCCTGTTGATTGGCTATTTCATAAAAAGTCTAATTCCAATAGGGGCATTCAACTTGATGCAGAATTTCGCGGTCTAAGTATACCCCATAAGGTGATCTCGTTTGTGATATCAACATAACCGTCGTCAGTATTAAAGCCAAAAGACGTTCACTAATAAATATAGACCTGCAACCCATCCGTGATCCTTCAGTTGCGTCTTGAGTTCTAGAGACACGGTGACTAGGACTAAATATAGGCCTTCCCTGGCACACGTGATTGATTAAATAATTACTTAATAATTTAATGGTGTTAAATTTTAAGGCATAACAAAAGTATATTTTCATGTAAATTTTTAATACCCAAGCGAATAACTATCCAAATAATAAAATTCTCTTACATGATTAAATTCGGCAACGAGCAAAAAAATATACGCAGTGCATTTTTTTCAATTAACAGTACAACAAAAATAACAATAAAACGACGTACAGATATGGACACAACCGCAGTTTCACTAACAAACCTATTATACAATTTGTGTAAACGTCCATTTGAGCGACGTCCATTGAAAATTGAGCTGCGACGCTTCATTAGGCTTCGTCTCCCATTGTTGGGCGGCCTTGTTTGCGGGGGGAGTGGGAGATAAAGTTATTCTGGTGATTCTGAGAGGAATTCCCGGTATGGAACCTCCCCCGGTCGGGGGCATGCGGTGGCCATACGTCATGCCCGACACTCAGTAGCTGTCCCACGGGGATGGAGCGGAAACATTCAGTAATCCAACCGTTGAAATTATACGCCGACCTTCGAACAGAAATATCTTACTGAAACTTATCACGAACTGTGCCGTACGTGGTTTAAGTAGGTGTTTTGGTATTAGTAAAGCGTGATGGACCATCAAGTACATCTGACTCTGTAGTATTTTTAGTGTAGATCTGCAACAGATTATTCTACACAGTGTTTTGCGTCGTGTTGGTGATCTAAGGAACAATCTTCCCTTGCTAAATTATGTCTATTTTAGCTTTTTTTTAATAATTTCCAGCCTAAACCTTAGATCATGTACATCAAAAATTATGATTTTAGTGTAGATAAGTAGCAGATTATGCTATAGGTACAGTTCTTTGGTTTCGCGTAGATGATCTAAGGATCAATCTTCCCTTTCATTATTTTTATGCAAAACTTTAGTTCAAGTACATCAGAAACTATGTTTTAGTGTAGATAAGTAGCAGATTATTCCATACAGTCCTCTAGCTTCATGTTAATGATCTAAGGACCAACCTTCACTGCTAAATCATGTCAATTTTAGCCTTATATTTCGTCATTTCCGGCCTAAACTTTAGATCAAGTACATCAGAAACTGTGGTGTTTTTAGTGCAGATCTGCATCAGATTATTCTGTATTTTTCTTTGGCATTCTGTTGATGACCTGAAGAACAACCTTCCCTTACTAAATCATGTCTATTTTAGCCTTATACTTAGTCATTTCCAGCCTGAACCTAAGTTCTTAAACAACAAAAGAGAGTATCGCATGCACGATTTCAGCTATCTTCAATCTTGATCGTATTAAGCGTCGCCTTGGAGCCGTTTCCAAAGGTTACATTATATAACGCCATTAAGAAAGTTCCCGATGGCAATGAAACATAATGTAACAAGTGCAAACTTCCACTAGCAATTAGAAGGTAGGTTAAGTTCAGTTCGGTTCGAGCACCGAAGTTTTCCACCGAGAGTTTTTATTGAAGCTAGGTCTTCATATGAATAATGTGCCGTACGAACGCTAGCGAACATTTATTTGTTCCGAGAAAATTTTGAAAAGAAACGGTTCCCGGTAGCGTTTTAGTTCAGCTAAGCGTGGGATGAATATGATTTCCTGGTAATTTCTAGTGCAACCTCATATTCTACGGAATTCTGTAGTGCCTGGTGTTCCAAAATTCTGGGAATCGCTTAGCATTTTGCCGTTACCAGTCACTGTGACGTAAGTTATGTTTGCCGCATCTTTGCGTGGTACTATGTCATTATATCACAATCACATTTTAGTTTTTCTTCTTCGCAGACAAAAAAAGGTAATTTATTGCGGTTTCTCCTCGAATTGTAATCGATGGGTCTAATACTGTCTTTTATCCTAAAAGTTAGTACGTAGACGGACAAAAACGTAGCAGAATTAATCAGAGATATCTAGATTCATTTGTTTGGGTTTTTTTGTTTCTTGCGTCAATTATTTTAAGGCGTTTATTGCCAAAATCTAAATTGGTAATATATTTATCTAGTTGCTACCAGCGGGACATAGTCCCGAGATAAAAAGTAGGTATTCTATGTGCTCATTCAGGACACGCTCTACCCATGTGCCAAATTCTATGCAAATTCGTTTAGCCGTTCGAGCATGAAGAAGTAACAAACATACATTTATTTTTATTGTAGATCTGCAACAGATTGCACTCATTGCTCGCCCATTGTGCACTTATTTTTTTAAATGTTTGTCCTGTATTTTTGTTTATTTGGTGTACAATAAAGATTGTAATAAATAAATAAATAAATTTATTTTGTTATATTTTATTATATTATAATCGGAAAACAAACAGTATTAACAACTAACAAAACAACAAATTATGCAACTATTAACCAATGACATGATTGTTTTCACATTTAATTTAATTATCTATTACGTCTTGCAGGACAAACTAAAACAGTTATCGAACCAATATTTGGTAAGTATTTGATTGAATACACGCGTCTTAAAAGTGAATAAGTCAAGTTCAGAAAAGTCAACCAAATTATTGTAGGACATACACCCACTCAAAAGCTTTCGCCTTTATAATATTATTGCGATTTTTCATAGGTCATTTTTATACACATCCGTGAAAAGAAAATGCCCCAGATTGAGTCACTCACTTGAATAAGTATTTTATTGATCATGCCCCACAGGCTGAACTAGTTCAGCGGACGTTTCGGGTGGTTGGCTTAAATCGAGATATGCACTGCACTGTATGCATGTCGCGTACGTGAGACCGACCGCCTCTGTGGCGTTGGTAATCGATTCACTTTATCCAATTGTAATCACTTGGACTGAATTGTGTCGTTTAAAAACGTTAAATCGTCGTAGTGTCGCCTCGATTAGTTTAGAGGAAAATGTCAGTAACAGGTAAAATTGAAGGGGCCTTTTTTTGTTCAGAAAGGCCTACGGCCAGCATTGAACGCCTTTCAGCTGAATTGATGATAATGATTACAGGTTTATGTTCATATTTCTTTCGATATTTACTGTTTTCCAGAATTTGCCCGACATTGAAATGGCCTTGAACAGCCACACTGGAGAATCGATTGATTGCGATATTCGGTTTCAAATTTAAAATGTTCCTTTGTCATCTGGCTACACCAGAGTTGAGATTTTTTTTTGACTTCGCACGTATTGTGCGAAATTCACACGTATTGGAATGCGCAATACGTGCGATTTTGACTGGCCTGTTCGTCTAGTGGTTCGTGGCCCTGACTGCTACGCCGGAGGTCGTGGGTTTAATTCCCACCCAGGGCAAATGTTTGTGTGATGAGCACGATCATTTGTTCTGTGTCTGGGTGTAATTATATCTATAATATGTATGTATTTAGAAATATATAAGTATGTTTATCAGTTGTTTAGTACCCATAACACAAGCTCTGCTTAGCTTGGGACTAGACGGCGCTGTGTGATAGTTGTGTATTATTATTATTATTATTTGCCGTGGCCAGATCTTAGAAATAGATCACTTCACGATATGGCCAAACGAGGATTGACATATCATCAAACGTTAACGTTTAAACAATCTGGCCAGTTTTAGTCGGCCATAAACTATGAAATAATTGCATCATTTCAGGTACAAGTAGAGTAAAAACCGTTTATTTACTTTTATTTTTTGGTGGGGAAAATCATCCAATGACAACCCCGCTCTTGGGCGGAGCGGGAGATAGTGTCAGACTCTTACTGACTAAAACCCACCCCGTTCCTTCAAGCCTTCATACCGGGGCTCGGGGGCTTTCGGATAACCCTGGCCCCAGTAGGCTTCGACCCGGCTGGGTTCTGTTGCTGACAACTCCTTGAGGCGCGTGGGAACAGTGCGCGCCGTCGACGACTTGGACTTGGTCCGGACAGTTACCGGACGGCCGGACAGCGAGCTACCCATTGCTCACTGTCCGCAAGCCCACGCCTACGGTGGCTGGAAGTCGGGATCGGAATCCCGGCGGCGGCGAGAGCGCTGTTGCCACCGTTTATATACTTAATATCTCGACTAATTCTGAGTAAAATTATAAAAACAAGCTTTTATTTGTTGCGTTTTGTATCTACACATAATAATTAGTAACATGACGTTCCTTTGTTTTACCACAATTTTAAGAAAACAATGCGGCGCTGCGTTGTCTATGGCAACGTACGAACGCGTTCGCTATGGTCAATGTTCTTACAGTTTATGACAATGACTGACTGAAAAATGAGCCGAACGATTATATGCATATTTATAGAAAATTAAAAGTGGAACTACATATTTCTTTGAAGTTTAGTTGCTAATATATTGTAGAAAGGTCGATTTTTGACATCAAAACAAAGATTTTTATAACTACTATCTACTTACGTAGGTTTAAAGTTCTTTTTTTTTAACCGACTTCGAAAAGGAGGAGGTTCTATGTTCGGCTGAATGTATGTTTTTTTTTTAATGTTTGTTCACCGATATCTCGGTCAATTGCGACCGAGCTATCAATGTGACCAATTTTGAAAATTAATTTTTTGATTGAAAAGTTATGCTTCCAAGTTGGTCCCATAGAAATATTCTTATGATCTGATAATGAACTTCGAAGAAATGGAACAGAACTCCTCATAGCATCACAGCAAAACTGTGGTTACAAAAAGTTGCTTTGTTTATACGTGTAGTCGATGACTGACTGTCAGAAAAGGCCCCCCCTTTTTCGGAAGTCGGTGTTAAATAACGAAGAGACAAAACTATTATAGAAACACCGACTTCCGAAATTAAAGTTATTTTATACTTTTCAGTGTTTTTTAACATTGAAGTCGGTTATGAGTTTTTTATTTATGTAGGTATTAAATAAATAACTTCAGCATTAGGGAGTATCGGACTTTCAATGACTAAAACCCATTGTATTCCTTCAGTTGCTCTTATCATGAGAACTATCGTAACTGGCCCAGTCGTTTGGGCCAGTTGTGGCGACATTTGGAAGAGGACTATGTCCAGCAGTAGACGTCTTTTGACTGATGTGATGATGATGATGATAACAGTATATTACTTTCGATATTTTCTGATTCCCCGAATTTTGCCGCCATTGAAATGTCCTTAAAGAAGAGCCACACGGGAATCGAGGATTTCAATATTCTGTGTTTTATTTATTTATACTCTCAAAAGAATAGAGGCGTACTTGATGCAAAGATTGCAGAATTGTGGTTAATGCAATATTGAAAATGAAACACTTTGTTGTGTGTGTTTTTTTAAGCTATTGCATAGCTTCTATCGCGGGCCTTGAGCGTGGAGACCGAATCCAGAAATTCCGTAACGAAAATAACCTAACACCCCCCACTCATTTGTTTTTTGAGCGTGGTGACCGATAAGAAAACAAATGAGTGAACAATCAATCAAAATTCAATTCAATGTGTGAAAGTGTAACTTCAATCAAAGAAATCATATCAAAGAAAAAAAAACAAAGGAAAAAAAATACTGCATAAATAAAATAAATAAATAATTATAATTGCATAAGTTGATAAAAATGTTATGCAATAGCTTTACCGCGGCAGTCCCCGAGTGCCACACGTCTTTTTTTTTTATAATTGGTGTCTTAGTGGTATAAAATACAGTTAAGATAAGAAAAGTTGAAAAAAAAATATGTTCAATTATTAGATACCTATACTCCATCTCTTTATATAGTTAACTAAACGTAAACAATCTTGACATATGTCTTTTTATTAAAATAAATCGTATAAAATAAAGTACAAAGATATTAATTGAAGTTACACTTTCACACATTGAATTGAATTTTGATTGATTGTTCACTCATTTGTTTTCTTATCGGTCACCACGCTCAAAAAACAAATGAGTGGGGGGTGTTAGGTTATTTTCGTTACGGAATTTCTGGATTCGGTCTCCACGCTCAAGGCCCGCGATAGAAGGTATGCAATAGCTTAATAATTGGTTTCATTTGAAAATAATTTTCCTTAGTGGTCCACTAGTTAGGTAATAGCTATTAAGAAGGTACAACTCTTCCTCGTTGCATAATTAAAGACCAATCAAGTAATAAAGCAAATAATTATTGGTGGATTTTTAATTGTGGTAGGTTTATTATAAGTACTAATGTCCCCTGCAGTTTTACCCGCGTCTTTATTAACAGCAAAGATTCAAAGCATTTTATTTCAAACTAGCTTTTGTCCGCGACTTCGCCCGTGTACCTACATAAAATATAACCTATATCACTCAGGAATAAAGCAGCTTTCTATCGGTGAAAAAATTTTAGCAATCGGACAAGTACTTGCAGAGATTACCTCCTACAAACAAAAAAAAAAAAAACAAAAAAAACAAACTTTACCTCTTTATTATATTAGTGTTGAAGATAAACAATATATAGGCAATTTTGAAATGTCAAGAAGTCAGTCAATCAGAAAAATAATGCTAATTGCACATTCCAAAGCGTAGATCTCTATGGAGAAGAATGTGCAAGAAACTCCATGGACACTCCTTGTCTAACGTGGTTTTCGTGGTTCGTGGTTTAAAACAGACGAATAGAAAAACTTTTTTTTGGAAATCAGCTAAAATCATTCCTTTCATATCCAAAGTTGTGTATAAAAATAAAAATATTTTCAGTTTTCATTCGACAGTTACGTAGCGAATACGTGTCGTTAAACTCTGTGATATTTTTAAAACCATGTTAAACGAGCGCGCACGAAAATGCAGATGTTTAAACTGATTTATTTCTGTGGTTCGCCCGTACTGTCCAAGTAAATATGTACTTTAAAACAAATAAATTTGAGTGAATACCACTGAAAAATATCTTCAAATGTACATGTCCCTACTTATAAAGGTATAACGACGAAACGGTCGCTCCGAGGAAAATATCCATATTTTAGTAGCTAGGTATTTTTAGAGTACATAAGCTTTAAATTTATAACTAGCTTTTGCCCGCGGCTTCGCCTGCGTACATGAAATATAGCCTATGTCACTCGGAAAAAAAGCAGCTTTCTATCAGTGAAAAACTTTTAGCAATCGGACCAGTACTTCCAGAGATTACCTCCTTTATTAAATGTAGATCATTTGGATAATATATTCCACAATTTTCAAACAACGTCATCTAGTCTCAAACTACTAATAATACCTCAACACTACCCCCCCCCCCCTCTACTTATAATATTTCAACATATTTTAACATACTTATAATATTTCCAAATACATACATATTATAGATAAATCACCCCCAAACATACTCAAACATACCCATAACAATCGTGCTCATCACACAAACATTTTTTTTGGGGGCAACAGTGGAAAACAAACCAAAAATGTATAGTAAAACAATGTAAAAATACTAATCTTACAGTGCGCGTGGATATACTAAGATAAAATATGACATCCATTTTAAAGATGATTAAAAAAAAATATCTTCATGTTCTGGAAAAAACATTAAAAATAAACAAATATTCCTCTTGCACAGGGAAATATGAAGTAAATTTATGTCAGCTAAGTCATAATAAATTAATTAGAAAATTAATAATAACTATAACAATAGTCCATAAAAAATAATTTATTTTTACCTTCATCATCATAATTATAATGAATGACTTTATTGAAATTACACAATATTTTACTAAGCGGCTACTTAAAAACCCATAATATCGTAAAACATTTTTTTAGTAAATTTTCCAATGACGTAGAAGTCGGACACACTCTCGATCCGGCCTAGAGTGGGAAAGCGTCTCAAAATATTACTGACAACGTGGGTAGTCAGTAAAGTGCCGAAAAGGAAGATAGTTGTGGAACTATTTCCCTTCTTCGGTTACCCTACAGCTGGACGGCGAGATACCCATCGCTCGTCGTCCGCAAGCCCACGCCTATGGTAGCTGGAAATCGGAGTAGGGGTCCCGGCGGAGCGTGGAAGCGTGAGGAAGTCCTTACCCTCACGCGAGTGGCCGCCTCCTTTGCTTGCATTACTGCTTCGCAGAAGAAGGCTGCAGCCTGCCGTCCCTCCTCCTGTACCAGAGCCCGATGTGAGAGGTCGTTACCGCCGACCGACAAGAACACGGCGCCAGTGCTCCGTCCAAGCGGATCGTAAAACAAATAACACCTGAATTATGTTTATCATGCTTATTACTTTGTAAAAGGCAAAGTCAGGCTAAATCTGAACCAAAATAATCACATTTCAGGAATCCACTGTTTACAAGTCTGAAATTAGAAACGCAACGAAAATAAGTAAACTATGAACAACATACCTACACAAACGTTACCTCACACTAAATTTACCGCAAAGGAAGGTACATTTCAGGAAATAAATCTAAATAAAAAATGAACCTACTCTTTTGTCGCCAGTTACATCATCATCATCATCAATTTAGCCGAAAGATGTCCACTTTTGATCACAAGCCTCTGGACCAAGTGTTCTGTGAGTCTCCCGTCCATCGGATTTCAGCAACCTTCACCAAGTCATCGATCCACCTTGTGGGAGACCTCCCAACGCTGCGTCATCATTTAGTATCTTGATAAAAATTGAAGATTGCAAGATTGATCTTGAAAAAGCACTGCAAGCTTCTATTGTTATACTTTTTTGACTTTTTTATTTTTTTAGTAAATTATGAAGAGTCAAACTTCATGCAAAATAGCAGATTATCAGAGGTCTTTACTGGATTAGTTTAACACATTGATTTGAAATCAATAGAAGCATTTTATTTCAATATAAGCCTAGATAATATGCACAAGATACTGTTTTTCCTAAATGTCTAAAGAAAAATGTGTAAAACGTTGTAATCGTACAAGAGCGATTGTATACAAATCAGTGAAAATGTATGTCGAGTAGCATCCCGTTAAAAAATCTCAATAGATTGCTTTTTAACCTATATTTTACTCCATACCAATTAACGGTTACGGAGTGGTATTTTATCCCTCTGTCACGTTTTTTTAAACATAAAATTTAAAAAAAAATTAGATATGTCATAATAACGCTATAATAAAACATATGGTTTTGATAACGTAATAATAGTAATAGAAATATAAAATTAATTAGTTATGATGTAAAATGTATTCATTTAGGTTTAGGAGACGATTCAATTTTGGGTAAAAAAAAGGATGAATGTCCCAAATACAAAATCCAACTACACTAGATTTAATAAACTGAAAAACCCATCCTCAGCAGTCGACCTTACTATTAGGCCAACAAATCAAAATAGTTACAATAGGGGTATCTACCGTTAACAAATCTGAAAATTAGCAACGCTACCAAAATAAATGGAACTACAAACTGAATTAACATAATCCTATTACTAACCAAACTATATTGCTAACTAACTACTACAAAAGCTAACACCTTTTATTCTGGATCACGTACGGAAGCCATTGGGAGCTCATTGATGAAGCCCTGCCCGATTGTGACCCACTTTTCAAGGCGCCCGAAAGCCTGTCAAAGCCTACATTATTTCTTTTGTTTCTTTCTTTAGTTAAAAAGATTCGAGTTCCAAGACTGAATTTTTGTAGACATTGGTATAAAGTACGATACAATCTATAATATACTTCCTTACCTAATGTAAAGTGGCACAACGTCTGTCTGTCTGTATGAACGCGATCAACGACAACATTATTTTTAGTATAACCGAAACCTAAATATGTTTATTCAGAATCAGTAACTGAAGAATTCCAATTTAAAAAAGTTGGACACCACCGACACTAAATACAACATAGGTCACGGCAGATCATAGCGGGTATTAGACGCCAGCAAACAGCTGGGTGCAAGTGCAAAACTACCCCTCAATCGACTGGATGGCCCGGTAACTATGTATTTTTTTTTGACTGGCCTGTTGGTCTAGTGGTTAGTGGCTCTGACTGCTATGCCAGAGGTCGTGGGTTCGATTCCCACCCAGGACAATGTTTGTGTGATGAGCATGATCATTTGTTCTGTGTCTGGGTGTTATTTATCTATAATAAGTATGTATTTAGAAATATGTAAGTATGTTTATCAGTTGTCTAGTACTCATAACATAAGCTCTGCTTAGCTTGAGACTGGACGGCGTTGTGATAGTTGTGGAATATTATATTATATTGGAATATTATTTTTGCTGCTTATTACTTTGTGATTTTTCATGATACAATTATGAAATTATGTACATAGATTCTTTTCATAAAAATACTAGATTCGTGTTTCGGGTTTCGGATATACTCAAACTAATGTTATATACAATAACTACTGAACTGATTTTCATGCATTTTTCACTAAATCCATCAAAAACACTTCCGCCTGACCACCGCTAAGTTCATTTTTGCTTGAACTCGAAATAAAAATTTCAAAGGGTATCGTTTTGCACCGGGCCGCAGAATCTAAGCGAAAAAGTGATCAGGCAGAAATGACAGGATAAATTAGGATATTATAAAACAGAAGAGTTTATTTGGTTGAAAGCGTTCAATTGTAACTAGTACGAGTAGTTCTCAAGAACTAATGGTTAGAATTGAAGAATAGAATTTTAATTATAATTGAAATTTATTTTAGTGTTTGATAGCCCATTCTTTGAGAAAGGCAATAACCTATTGCCTATTTATAACATCATGTTTGGCTTTTAGCGGCAGTGCAATAATCTAAGATACAGGTGAATCTGCGACGTACCAGTACTAGTAATTAAATAATAATGCAAAGTCACAATAATTCACACGTTGCTAATGTATTTTTAGAGTACCTATGTATACTTACATTTAAACTAATTTGATACCAATTATACCAGGAAGTCTGAAGCCCTCAAGGTTTTTCCTGCTAGATCCAACTTTTGAGAAGGTAACTAGTACCTAAAGATAATCGAAGTGCACTTCCTAACTGAAATACGTAGTAAGCGATTGATATTAGTAAATTCGCTTATATTAGGAGGCCATTTAGGCTCGTATCATACTTATCACACAAATATTATAAAAGCGAAAGTTTATGTGTTTGTTACTTCATTATGCTCGAACGGCTGCACGGATTTCGATGAAACTCGGTGCATAAGTAGATCATATCCGGGATTAGCACATAGAATACTTTTTATCCCAGGAGTATGTTCATTCGGGACAATTTTCTGATAAAACGCGAGCGAAACCGCTGACATCAGCTAGTAAGCATTTAAATCAGAGTCAATGAAATGTTATGGAAAAAAACTCAAATTAATATGCAGACTTCTGAATGTGAAATGTATATGTACGAAAGCCTCGTATATGTTAATAAGTCGTTAATTTTCATATCAGAGTATACGTGAAGTCATCCATTTACTGAATGTTTTTCACAACTGTTTCCGTTAATTATTCGGTAGAGGTTACCTCAAACAATTATACCTAGACGATAGATAATAAGTATCCGTTCATCACTGTAACATTTGTCATCTGTCTGCTTATATTTTTTATTAGTTAGTTATATTTATTTTTTTGTTAATCCTATGTGAGTCAGATATAAAATTCTTTCTCTTTTTATGTCAAATTCTAAAGCTCTTTGTCCAAAAAAACTAAAACCTAGTAACGTAGTTAGTAGTCTTAAATCAACCCACACATTTTTTTCTTTGTTTAAGCTGGTATGTCATCTATTGCCTTCTCCCACTTTAGGAGGGAACGAGAGAGCGAGTCAGACTAAAATCTGCACCTGTGTCCTTCAATAGCCCTTTGTGTTCTAGGGCTACGGTCACTCTTTCAAACGTTCTTGAAACCCTAGACATTTCTTCTTTCTACATTTTACAAATCAGCGATCAAATACTATATCTACAGCCCAGCAGAAACCACTTCACTCAATATGTTTTACAACACTCTAGGGAAAAATTCAGCTTCCTACGTGCAAAATGGCAAAGCTCTCTTTACCTAACGCTTTTGGAAAACGTGATTCTGATTTGTGAAATAATATATTTGCAGTGATAGTAGTTGGCAATGCTATTTTAGAGCTTGTTTGAGAAACGATCCGAAATTGATCTACATTCGATTTGATTTCTGCCAATGTATCATTATCATCATCTCAGCCGACAGACGTCCACTGTTGGATATAGGCCTCCCCCAAGCGTCGCCACAATGCACGATCCTGTGCGTCCCGCATCCATCGGATTCCCGCAACCTTCACCAGGTCATCGGACCACCTTGTAGGTAGCCTTCTCAGGCTGCGTTTTCCGGTGCGCGAGAGCGATGGAAAGGGCTATGCTCGGAGTTTCCTTGCGTGATCGAGTCAGAAATGAAGATATCCGCAGGAGAACTAAGGTTGCCGACATAGCACGAAGAATCGCCAAACTTAAGTGGCAATGGGCAGGGCACATTGCTCGTAGAACAGATGGCCGTTGGTGATAGAAAAGTTCTGGAGTGGCGACCGCGCACCGGAAAACGCCAATGTATAAAATGACATAATCGTGGCGGTAAGTTCCCTCTTCAAGGTGTACCTAGAGTCCTCACTTTCCGCTTGATGCAGATCCTCAGTGGGCTTGGCCAGTTTTGAAAGTTCCAGTTTCGAATTCAGGCGGAAGGTTCACCCAGGTGTCATCATTGTGCGAAGCGACTGTAGGACCCAAATGAGCATGCGGTAGAAGTCTGCCGTATCCTTGTAGAGGTGATCGGCACCAGCTATCTTTCATGTTCAACCTTAGTTCAGGTAATGATCAGGAGCAAAACAATCAGCGGTAGAGACCTCTCACGGTTGGCCGAGGTCCGCAGTAAGAGAGAATGAGAACCGGTCGTCTCTTCTCGCGAGGCACTAATGCGAGCGAAGGAGATGACCGTAACCGTGAGGGAGCAAACAATCTGAAAGTCTGATTGGCCCTCTCGCTCCACCCTAGAGCGGTAGAAGGCATTTGACAATTTCCCACGTAAAAATAAAAGATTACACGAGACATTTCAGCTTCATTTCAACTTCATCAGCTATTGCCTCAGTATCGGTAAAGCATTGTGCGTTATAGATGTCTTCAAAATGTATCCGCATTCCGTGAGGGGATCCTAACCAATTAACTTTATTGTAGATCGTTAACACTTCCCTTTTGTGTGTAGGTGACTCTTAAACTTAATGTCCAACAAGGCTATGAAGGTATTATGTTCCATACCAAGGCGATGAGTAGTATTCTCCCATGCACTAATAGGATCATAAAGCGTTTGCTAAAATACTTCACAAACTTGATCATTATGAGTTATGCGGCTGTCACGACAGTTCTTTGTGACAGTTCAGTTAATTAGGGGCTCAAATTTAGGTGTGAGGGCTACACAAACATACAAACATGTTTCCGTTAATACCTGTGATATTTACATAAATGTTTATAATCATCATTATCAGTTCAGACGAAGGACGTTGATTATTAGACGTTCAAACGTGGAACGTTCCTCATTTTTTTAGGTAGTGGAGGAATTCTCCCGCTCTAGTTTGGAGTGGGGGGTACGTCAGACTTTTACTGACTAAAACCCAACTGTGTCCTATATTATTTATACCCTTTGCGTTTTAGGGCCATGAGACTTTCTAAAATGTTCCCCCTGCAGGCATGCCCAAGTCATCGATGGCGCGTAGTGTTCCACACGAGCCTCAAAAAGATGTCAGCAAACGTAAGGGCTTAACAGGGCGAATGCCTGCTAGGGCCACGGAGAATTTTTCGAAAAGGAAGCCCGTGGACGGCGTGGACCTAGAACACAAAAGGCAAATGAAGGATACAGATGTGTTATTGTCAGTAAAAAAAAAAAAAAATTCTGACACGCCTTCTCGCACCTCCCTAAATCAGGATGATTTCCCACCAGAAAAAAATGCCTAGCAGGCATGGGCATCGACCATTCCCCTACATCTCATGAAAATCACACTTTATCCTCTATGTTTACATCATCGTATAAAACAGTCACTTTTTGCGTCAGTTTGTTTATTTACTAACTCGACAATACATTACGCAACGGATCTTGATTCAGATTTTACTGATAGAAAAAGCAATAAGTAAACGAGGAAAGTTTATATATAATTTGCGCCCGAACGAAGCTGGGGCAGAGTTACTAGTCACTCTAATATTATAAAGGTAAAAGTTTGTGAGTGTGTGTGTATACGTCTGCTACTTCATCAAGCTTGAACGGCTGAACCGATTGGAAAGAAATTTGGAACACGAGTAGACCTTGTCTTGGAACCGCAAATAGGATACTTTTTATCCCGAGAATATTTTTCTTTGGGACAATTTTTTACTATCACGCGGACGAAGCCACTAGTAGCAGCTAATCTAAACTAATATAATAAAGAGGTAAAGTTTGTTTTCTTGTTTTTAAATTTTTTTTGTTTGTAGCAGGTAATCTCTGAAAGTACTGGTCCGATTGCGATATTTTTTTCACCGATAGAAAGCTGCTTTATTCCTGAGTGACATAGGCTATATTTTACGTAGGCGAGCGAAGCCGCTGGCAAAAGCTAGTAAGAAATAAACTGAACACAATGATCAATGAAAGACACAAATATAGTTTTATATCCGACCCAAATACCGGACAGTGAGAGAATCGCTGATGTTATTGCTGGATATTTGAAGAAAGGCATATGTTGACCCATTAATAACAATATTGAACAATCTGAAAACAACTGAATAACTACTTCCCAAGCCGCGGAAATCTGCTTTCAGTTGAGTGTAATGGTGTGATAATACATTTACGTAGTGGCTTGCAAACTGTATAGCTAGTTATTGTGTTGTGTATAATAATATGTACTAACTAGCTTCTGCCATCGGTTTCGCCCGCGTGAAAGTGAGTTTCTCCATAAAAACTTTAGACCTCCGTTTCATCCCCTTAGAGGGTGAATTTCGGAAAATCCGTTTTTAGCGGATTTCTACACCCTACATAGTATATGGAACCTAGCTGCCAAATTTTAAGTTTGTAGGTGATAAAGTTTCTGAGCTTTCGTGATTAATCAGTGAGTGGTATTTCGCTTGTATATATACGTATAGGTATAGATAGATTGCCAAGCTGGCTCTAAATTAAAAGCTTTTTGTTTAAAAAAAAATATTAACTAGTTCTTGACTGGGTCCCACCTGATGGTAAGCGGTGAGGCCATCATCGATGGTAAGGCGCACTAGTTTATGAGAAGCCTATTTACTCAAGCTTTGAAGACACCCAAGTACACTCATTTGAGCAGTATTATACACTAGCTGCTTCCAGAGGCTTTGCCCGCTTGATAGTAGAAACGTATGCCAAGTGAACATCCCACCGCACAAAGCATTTTGGGAACACATTTATTATGCGAACAGCCAAGGAGGGGAATTCCCTACTGCAATCTGTATTTCCTCATAACTACAACTTAGGGGTTAGTCACGAATTAATAGGTTACTTCTAGGCAAGCCTGCTCCATCGTCGACCACGTCATCGCTTACGATTAGGTGAGATGGCGGTTTTTTTGGTGGGGAAAATCATCCAATTACAACCCCCGCTCTAGGGCGGAGCGGGAGATAGTGTCAGACTCTTACTGACTAAAAAACCCACCCCGTTCCTTCAAGCCTTCATACCGGGGCTCGCGCCGTCGACGACTTGGGCTTGGTCCGGATAGTTACCGGACGGTCGGACAGCGAGCTACCCATTGGTCACTGTCCGCAAGCCCGCGTCTACGGTGGCTGGAAATCGGGATCGGAATCCCGGCGGTGGCGAGAGCACCGTTGCCTGATGCGGTCGGCCTCCTCTTTTGCGAGCATTACTGCTTCGCAGAAGTCGGCGACCGCCTGCCACTCCTCCTCGCTCCGGACCAGGTGAGATGGCGGTCAAACGCGAACCTATCATAAAAGTGCTTTTCCAGAACATGGTCTACCCGTGTACCAAGTTTCATTGAAATCCGTTCAACAGTTCGAGCGTGAACATATACCAAACATACACACACACTCACAAATTTTCGCCTTTATAATATTAATTCTGCGGTTCCCTTGTGAGATTTGCTTTCTGTATTTCCTCATAACTAATACTCTTTCGGTCCTCTGGCCTCCAAATCAGCGAACATAACTACTGTCACCAGTTTCTACAGCCTTGTGTGCGATCGTCGCCTTGATACAAGTTTCAAAGACTAACTTTATGTACTTTGGTCTTCTTATGAGAAAAAGGAACGGTTCTTTATTTAATGTGAACTACACTTGAAAGTTTGAACCATACAGAATATCCCGATTATCATAGTTCGATGTTCCGGCTTCGATAAGTTACTTCGGCTGCAAGCTGTATTCGTCTAACGACTAGGTTTACCAACCCAGTATTGGTAATACAACTAACCTGCCTGAAAGTGTCTGTTTTAGGTTTACTGTCCATTTCTTAGGGTTCCGTCTGTTGTCCATCTGTCAAGACCTTTTTCTCAGCAACGCCTGGAGGTATTACGCTGAAATTTTTTTTTTTTTGTTAGCCAGTTCTGTCCCACTCCTGGGCAAGAAGAAGCCCGGGCGCGCGAAAAATGGAAGGAGTGGAGGGAGGCCTTTGCCCAGGAGTGGGACGCTGAAATTAATATCAAATATATCGATAATAATCATCCAAGCAGCAATGATTAAATCAAACTTCAAAATCAACTTTATCTTAAAATAAGACCGTTTATACTCCTACTCCTATACATTCTGTTGACCTAGAATTTTAAAAAACTAGTAGAGAGGGCTCACGTAAAGAAACTCATCGTATAAGTAAAGAAAAAAGTCTGTAAACCGTTAATTTGCATTTACATCACAATTTAATTTAATTACTTACTGTTTTTCGATTCGAAATAATCTTCGAGACTCAATTCGGGAATCGAACTATTTTTATTTATTTAGATTAACCAACAATAATTTACACATATACATTTCTAACTTAATGACTAGGTTAACATTTATAAGTGCAACAATTAATTAAAGGTTAACACCACATGCACCAAAAACGAAAAACAATCATACAAGTATAGTACGGAATCCTCGGTGTAGGTACGAGTCCGACTCGCACTTGACTGGCTTTTTATTTTCTTATGATCTTTCCTGTTGTCTCCAGATGCGAGGATGGTGGAGGCGGCGCGGCGACAGGCACGGGCGGACGCGCGGCGTCGCTGCGGCTCGCCAACGGGCGCGTGGCGACGCAGTCGGCGGAGCAGCTGCCGCACTCGCCGGCCGACTGCAACTCCGTGCGCATCAGCATGGACAACACCAACACCTGCTGCACCGACTCACTCGTCACCGCCCTCGACGATGAGACACTGCTCTTGGGTAAGCAACCAAGCAACTAAAACTTTTCATTCTAGGTCTTTCATCTTAAGTAGATACCCGAAGACGGGCGTCGTCATCACCAGGACAGGCCGAAAATAACGCTGGCATTTCGACATAGACTCGTTACAGACAGGTCGTTCGGAAAAAATAGAGGGAAAAAAATATGGGAGAAGCATGTGCAAGGCAATGGGGCTGAGTAAAATAAACGTCTCTAGTCTAAGACTCTTCGTAGTATCTGATTTATGGATTGTGCTGGACACAAGTTTTGTCCTTCAGAACGGACTCAGTAAGAATAAGAAAAGGAAAGAGCTAAAAGTATGGTTACATAAATAGACATGTCATTTAAAAAAAACACGTGTTGACTGCAGTAAGTCTTCTTCGCTTCGCTTTTGACATATCAATCCTGGTCGTGATGTTATACAATCTCTAGAGCCAAGAGCTAAACGTATGGCCTATGTTACCAACATAAATAGATAGGCATGGATCTTTCGAAAAAATCACGTGATGACTGAAAGATTATTATTACCATCTCTTTTTTGCTCTTGGCATATTATCTTTCGTGGTCGTGATGAATGTTATATAATCTCCAGAGAACAAAGCTAAAAGCATGGCCCTTATTATCTATACTCAGGTAAGCTTGGACCTTTTCAAAAAGACAAGTCATGACTTTGACTGAAGCATTATCGTCTTCTTCGCTTCGCTCCGGACGGATCACTGGTAGCAGTACCTAATAGTTTCGCCTCGTCGGCACACATCGAAGGACTGGAACAATTTGCCTGCTGCGGTTTTCCCGTCCGATTATATTATAGGTGTCTTCAAGATAGGTGGGATTGTAGTCAAGGAACTAGTCCTTGACTACAGTTAGGGAACCCAATCCCGCAAGCGCAGGATCCTGCACCTTTTCTGCGGGATCAGAAATGCGGGATTACTCATGCGGGATAACGCACGTCTGCGGGATTAAAGTTTTTTAACAGAAAATTGGATTCCGACGACCTGTCGCCGTTTTGGTTATTTATTAGACCCAGCTCATCCACATTGAAAAATGATGAAACAACTTTATGTAACTTTATGTATGAAAAATAATTATGTTGTTTTCGATAAATAAGCAGCTTGTAGCTAAATAATTTTTGAATTTCTATTTCATATTGTGGAGTCATGTATCGTAACAGGAACGGAACGTAATCAATGTCAGTTTAGGTACTCTATGACCTGGGATTCCCCAAAGGACGTTCCATATCGCAAACAAAATCTTCGATATTCATTTCGGGAATCCAACGGTAAGAAAAACTTATAGGAAATGCTCGGACTGCAAGTAGGACTCGCACTTGATCGATTTTTATGTTCATTACTGCTTAAAACAAAAAATAAATTAAAAATCCCAGTCCCGTAAATCCCGCGGGGACCCCGGGATTGCTGACTTCAATCCGAATGCGATTTTTATGCGGGATTGGATTCCCTAACTACAATCTTATATCATTAAAAAAAATCATGATAAATGTTGTTCAATCGTTGGTGTAATCTTAGCTTGATTACAAACTATCCCTTATTTAGCATCAGTTATATGACAGTTTGGCACACTCACACATCTAAGAAGGGGTTTAAACCCTGCAGCTTTGTTGCAAATTGCAAATACATTAGCTATTTAGTCAGATACATACGTCACATGCCCGCAATTCAGGTGTTAATTTAGATATCTCGCCATCTTGGTCAGTGCAAGCTTGTCGAATGACGCGTGCATTAACAAGCTGCGGAAGTGGGTCGTTGACATTGTCAGTCCCCACGTTTGAGCTCCGAAGATTACAGTTCTGCTTCAAGAAAGCAGCTATAACTTTATAGTCAATATAGTAAAGATGATATTACTAGAAAGGATACTAATAGAGAAGTGCCAGAAACTAACTCCAAGTAAATTGGAAAAAGGACAAAAAAATTATAATATTGGTCAATCTTAAATCAATCTATTTGACTTTTTTCCAATTTATTTTTTTAATAGGAAATCATCCAATGACTTCTCTTGCTCTTGGGTGGAGTGGGAGGGTGTGTAAGACTTTTACTGACTCTCGAGAAGCAAGCATAGAGATGCGTTCTAGGACCATGGGCTTCCTTTTCAGAAATTCCTTGAGGGTTAGCTTCTAACTTAACCAGATTTAGCTGGATATCAGTACATTACATGGAGCGACTGCCTATCTGACTTCCACAACCCAGTTATTGAGTAATACGATACCCCATGGTTAGATTACAAACCAAACTTCAGTATCTACATCAAAGAATAGGTTATTTAAAAAAAAAACACCTACAGAAATTTCACTCGAAAGATTACATCCGCTGTAGTAAAATCTACGTCATCTCATACGAAATATCACTGAACAAATGAATTAAAATTCGCCTTCGCAGACTCAAGACACTCTTTGGTAAAAACCATTTGTTTTACTACAAGAAGTATAACTACACTAAAACGCATTCAGATGCCTCCTTGCCTTTCAACAGTCTGACTCCAGCTAATCCAGTTGTGACGGTATTCACTTCGCTTTATATTGGCTAGTAGGGCAGGCAGAGGCAGTTAAAAAATAACCTAAAGTATAAGTCAAAAGATTCCATTCTCTGCAGCAAAATCTACGTCATCTCACAGGAAATACCCCTAAACAAATGAGGTTCTCCTTCGCAGGCTCAGGACACTCTTGGGTAAAAACCATATTTCGTCTACAAGTAGGAGTCATAGTCATAGTCATTTATTGGTAAGGGATACTTACAAGTCATATACAGAATTTTTTACACCGCCTGCTCGATAATGTCGTTTTATACGTCATACAAACCTCACTTTAAGCAAGTCATTCTATCCCTAGGGAGATAATGCAGTATCCATGGCCGATCCCTAGGGAATAATGAGATTTGAATTTGGAACATCAAAAATTGTCACCATTGTGAATTAACTTAAACGTGCATCGAACAAGTTGACTCGAACTTCAAACTGGCCACTAACAAAAAAAAAAAGAAAATAGAATAAAACGTGCTTACTGACGGGAGCGTTATAGAAAATTGAAACTATAGAATCTTGGAGTAGTGAATTTTGTTTGTTTGATGAACTTGTAAAATAATACCTATATTTCTCTAATATATGATTTGGTCGACCAATTTGTCTTTTAATTATCTCACAGATGGTGTAAAAAGTAGAGTATGCAACACGGGGATAAAGCTGTATTAACTCCCTCGCAATGCTCGGGAGTTAATTTTATAAATCCCTCACTGTCGTTTGGGGTTAAAATCAGCAACCTTCGTTTCGTTCGGAATTCAACATGCCGCCCTCGACATAAAGACACTGCTTTATCCCCTAGTCACATAAACTACTATTACATTATACTTAGTCAATAAAATGAATACATACAATGTCAAATAATAAACAATGACAAAAAAATAAAATACAAAAAAAACAAATAAATAGCAGTTAAATCATAAATTAAAATAAATAATAATAAAAGTCAATAATATTAAGTCGTCAAAGTTAAATTACATCATAAATTCTTCAAAAGAATAAAAAGCTGGCTTGATAAGGCATTTTTTCAAACGAGCTTTGAAACTCCCTACAGTCGGGGCACCAAAAATAGCAGCAGTAAGTAAAAATAAAACGCATAACTCATGCAGATGCCTCCTTGCCTTACAAGTCTGACTCCAGCTAATCCAGTTGTGACGGTATTCACCCCGCTTTATATTGGCTAGTGGGACAGGCAGAGGCAGCTTTAAATCAAGTGCCAGCGCCTACGACCTCCTGAAACATGCAAAGGTCGGACATGTTGGCACGTGACTCCTTGCACAATACTACAAGTGACGTATGCACTGCAACCCTGTACGTAATTGTCTTGACCCATTTACTATTTTTCTTTGTAATAGACATGACGTTATGAGATGAGTCAAATTTATAGTATTTAGATTCTATTAAGGAATTTCAAAAATCGCTGGTACAAGGCTTGTTAGGCCGTCCGCAAAACTAAGGGCCAAAGAAAATGAAAAGTTACATAGCGGTATCAGTTTTCGAATATTTTAAAATGACGTTGACGGTTGACGCATTTTTGGACAATTCAAAATAACACGTTCTAGTGTGGTTTTGAATGATTCTCGCACACAACAAATATTTGTGTACTTACATATAAAAATTGATTCGGGTTTGGGTGTCTTGTGAATTTGAATGTTTGTGAATGCACCTACGGCATTGGATTAATTTTTAGTGTGCGGCAAAGTTTGTTTTTAAATTTCCTGTAGGTAGTCAAGGCATATTTATTTTGACCAGAGAAATATCTGATAATACATCACTTTGTCGAGGCCCTCTCTTGTGCAGACTGTCAATTAGACAACCGCTCTAAAAGAAAAAAATATACCTAATGCAAAACAAACGATGTCGACCGGAAACAGATTTAACACTATTTTAATGTGCACATTCAAAACAATTACAAACTCGTATTTTAGGAAACTCAGTATAATCTAAACATTTCACTCACTAACCCTACCCTCAAATGTCGCTATAAAAATAATTTAAATAAAAAATAAAAACAATGCTATCACGCTATCGTGCCGTTAAGCGTGTTATTATCGATCCGGTACCTAAACATAATGGCCATCACTGCAGTCACCGCAACCTCTGTGACGGTGCTGAATTCCTGGTTGACATTGCCACCAAACCACGACCTAGAATGAACGAAAAAACCCAAAAGCACTTTTGCCCGACTCGAAAATCGAAAACAAGACGTCACGCTGAACATATGGTCACTAACTACGACTGGTCTGTTGGTCTAGTGGTTAATGGCCTTGACTGCTATGTGGACCTCGTGGGTTCGATTCCCACCCAGGACAAAGTTTGTGTGATAAGCACGATTACTTGTTCTGTGTCAGGGTGTAATATTTTCCATAAATTAGAAATATTGTACTCGTATGTTTATCAGTTGTCTAGTACTCATGGTACAAGCTCTGCTTAGTTTGGGACTAGATGGCGATGTGTGATAGTTGTGGAATAATATTATTATTACTAACTAGACTACTGGTCTAAAGTAGACCAGTCTAGTTTAGACTAGTGGTACCCAACCTTTGGTCCACTGAGCACTGGTGGTTCGTAAGAGCTAAAATATGTCCCAAATTTTTTTCCAACTTTTAACTTAGAAATAAAATTCATGTAAACTGATTCTAAGTTTCAATTATTACTTTTGAAATTACCGAAAAAGTACGTATGATGTAAGTTTTAATTTACCTAAGTTTATTTTGGTCTCTACTAACAAATATTGAAAATAAGTAAATATAATAGAAATAAATATTGAAATGGTCCCAAGTCTAAAAACGTAGAAAACCAATTGGTTTTCTACGTTTTTAGTGACTTATCTTATCTTATTATCACTGACAGAATCCCTAGACCAATTGGTCTAGGGATTCTGTCAGTGATAATGCTAATCGAAAAGTCTTTATTGTATGCGATTGACATGTACCGAAATGTTACGTTATCAATCCCTTATATTTCAGTATTTCGAAAATCGCTTATAGAATCTTACTTTGACTAGAGCCCTTAGGTAACAGTAGTACAACTTCTCTAAAAAAAAATTTGATCTTGATTAATGTTATTAGGGCGTTTCCGGGCAGGCAGTAACTCATAAAAAAAAGTTTCAAAAATTACGTTTTCCGTTCTAATTTCCAGTTATTTCGGTAGCCGAATCAATAGCAAAAAACACACTGGAATTCTTAAATCGGAACTGAAACCGCTGACTCATTGATTGAACGCATCTGCGTCAGGGTCAATGACAGAAGCAATTAAGCAAGAACACATGTAGAATAGAAACCTCAGGTTACTAGAACTTCATAAGTCCGCAGCCAGTCTGTTGTGATTAACACAGGGTTTATACTACGCTTACTTATTTTTGGGGATTTGAAATCATCGCAAAAGTTATATGATGCTGAGGAAAATAATAAGATAATTAACGTTTAATAGGTTAATAAGTTAATTAGCTTACTTTAAAATGAAAGTTTTACTATTTTGAACATTTATATTTATTTATTCTTTTATGTGCACACAAAGATTTAAAAATGAAATGAACAAATACAGATAGAAGAAACGATGGATAGACTATCAAAGCACAAAATAGATAGGTACAGAAGACAATCTCATGTTGTACTTTATTTTTTATACCTACGCTCAGTGGACGCACACTAATGAGCGTTTGAGCCGGAACTGTTCGACGAGTGGTCCGAGACGCGACCGAGATTTCGTGTCCGTGAGCGGTGTCTATGTGTGCGTTGCTCGAGCGCGCTTTGTGTGTAGATTGACTTCTGTACCTATCTATTTTGTGGTCAAAGATAGTATTGGAGGATAGGTATAAAAGGGTATGAGTCAGAGATGACTTTTTTCGATGTTGTAATCCATCAAATAATTTCGCCAGCTATAGGTGGAGCAAGACGGTGTGACAAACTTTTACTAACTATAATATAACCCACCTATGTTCCTTCATAACTATTTCGAATAATCCCGCCGACCTAGCTAATACTGTGTTGCGTTTAGTTTTCATTGTCCGACCTAAACAACGTATGTCCGACAGTTATAATGATCATACTAACTCTTGATGCCACGCCACATTACTAATTTGTCACTTGTTCCGTTGTTAGAGCTCGCTACTGACCAAGCACAGCCCCTAACGAGTGACATTTTAGGGAATGAAAGATGAAGGGTTTTTATTGAGGTGGAAAATCACGCAATGACTTCTCCCACACTAGAGTGGAGTGGGAAGGCGGGTCAAACTTTTACTAACTAAACCCACACCTTCGTCCTTCAGTTGCTCTTTGTTTTCTAGGACCACGGATTTCCCTTTTAGGAATTTCCCGTGAACCTAGCGGGCATCAGCTCCTACGGTTTTGCTGGCATCTCTTTGAGGTGCTCGTGAAATACTACGCAGCGTCAACCGACTCGGACTTGGTCCAGACAGTTACTGGACGGCCAGTTACCCATCGTTCGTCGTCCGTAAGCCCGCGACTACCGTGGCCGAGGATCCTTCTGCGATTCCTGATGCCCAGGGCGTCTCCTGTCGCGGTGGCTGGGGCGTGAAGAGGTCCGTTCCCTCGTGTGCCCGTCTCCTTCGCTAGCATTACTGAGCTATCAAATGGTAGCCAGCAAGATTCAAAACTGTAACCAATATGTTATAATGACGAACGTTTGCATGTCTGTTGGCTACTCCTTGATGCTTAAACGGCTGAACGGATTTAGCATACGGGTAGACCATGTCTTGAAATAACACAAGATACTTTTTTACTTTGGTAGTTTGTTTCCTTGAGATAATTTTCTACTCACACGCGTACCAAGCCGCTGGCAGAAGCTAGTATTATAAAAACGCTAAAATGCTAATATATGTATGTGTGACTTTACACGAATTGTTGAATCAGCAAAATGGTATTCGATGACATTTTATTGAGTAACCTTACCTAATACTTAAACACAGGTGTAAGCTTTGTCAATATCGGACTTGGAGAACCCACATTAGGATCACTAGGTTACTGTCAGTCACCAGCAGTAAGGTCGATACAAAACTGCGCATCCTGTACAAACACATTCTACTTAAATCGAAAACGAGTATGATCCTGATCGCACTGAATCTTTGCTCTAACGATCTGTTTGTCGGTAAATTACCTTGCAGCTTGCTCGTAGCTCTCCTAACCAATATGACAATATTTTTTTTTATTGAAAGATATAAACCAGTGCTTGACTGCGATCCCACCTGATGGTAAGTAGTAAAACAATCGTTGATGCCCAAGGGCTCCGCCTAAGAGCGGAAGATATAATTTGATGATTTCTCACCAAATATAAAATCCCCTGTGTTTGTTTCGGTGTTTCTTCTCAGAGTAGTCAGCTAGGAAACACCTGCTTCATCTAGTTCACGCTGACAAAAAAATTACGTGTAAAAGTGTTTTTTAAAACCTATTTGCAAAATAAATTGTATCATTTATCATTTTGATCAGACTCTATAAAAAAGGAAAGTACCTGTTTAGTGTTTGCCCTGTACGTGTACATAGTTTCCGAAGAATCAATCTCAATTCTCCATAGCTGTGTGACACATGACATTGCGATTCCTTTAAAAGTATTTGAACTCCCGTAACGTATCCATAATAGCCACAAATCGCCTTGATCTCTTTCGTTTTTAGGGTTCCGTAGTCAACTAGGAACCCTTATAGTTTCGCCTTGTCTGTCTGTCCGTCTGTCTGTCTGTCTGTCCGTCTGTCCGTCCTCGCTTAATCTCTGTGACCTTTAGCACTAGAAAGCTGAAATTTGGTACCAATATGTATATCAATCTCGCCGACAAAGTGGTAAAATAAAAATTGGAAAAAAATGTTTTATTAGGGTAGCCCCCCTATATGTAAAGTGGGAAGTGAATTTTTTTTTAATTTCAACCCTAACGTGTGATATATCGTTGGATAGGTATTTAAAAATGAATAGGAGTTTACTAAAATCATTTTTTGATAATGTCAATAATTTCGGAAATAATCGCTCCAAAAGTAAAAAACAATGTGTGTCCTCTAACTTTTGAACTATAAGTTTAGAAAATATGAAAAAAACTGAAAAGTAGAACTTTATAAGGACTTTCTAGGAAAATTATTTTGAATTTGATGGAAAGAACAGTTTTTGTACAAAAAGGTTCTACAAAATAATTTCTGGACTAAGTTTGTAGTATAATCGTATATGCAAGCATTTTTTTAAACTCATAAGTGGGTACACTTATTGTGACGGATGGGAAACTACGGAACACTACACTCTTGGCCGGTTTTTTTTTCATTTCACCACTAGTCGCTGGGCACCACTCAATACAGAGCCCACAGTTTAAGTATTTGTTCTTTTCAAGACAAAATGACCGACGATTTTTTACCCTTAAGATGGTAGATACTGATTCTTTTGAATCGAGTTATCAAGACATTGTAACGCCTTTGAACTACAACAAAGATGAAATTACTAAAAAAAAAGTACCCGGTTTACCCAATGCGTCATCGTAGTCGTAATGATTAATTTATCTGTAACAGAGCAGGTAAAAGTAATCCGTATTCGTCACGATGGGAAGTACCTTCTTATTTTAGTTACTTATTCAGCTATTTTTTCCAAGAAATACCGGATCGACGCACCAAAATACCCTAACGCAACACAACAAAGGCTGCATGAATCGATTACATAAGAAAGGTTACTGAAATGTTTGCTGAAACCGAGTCAAAGGTCACCGATTAAACTTCCGACTACAGTTAGAGTTTTTACCGGCGCTGGTGAATCACAGAGATGGGGGGAAACATCATAACGCCCCGGAACTCGGTCACCAATCACAATTTAATTTTATCCAACTCACACATACACCGGAAGCTCTCTGAAACAAACCAGTGTAAAGCGAAGATTGGGCCCGCGGTGATGGTAACACGCGCGGATACGAAACACATTTCCTGAAACAATTAAGGAGCAGCGACATTAATATTGCAATGTTGACGCCGCTCTCCATCCGAACGATTAAACATTCAGCGATACTGCTGGCTCGCTCGCTCTACAAACGGTCAAAAACGATACGTATAGAATATGAACCAGCTAATAAATACAACCCATTGGTACAGGAAGCTCCAGGGAAAACCGCGCGAAATATATCGAGTACTAATAATCACTGAAACGTTCGCACATCACTGAGTGGGCACCAAGGAAAAACAACCGTGCTTCATGTCATTACAATGTTGTATATTTATTATCAACTAATTGAGCCCATAGAATCTTGTCATTCTTGTAAATTTTAAAAGCCCAATTTAGACAGAAACAACTGTAATTTTCCAATTAGCAATAGTTCCAGCTTTAATTATCCGGGCTTAACGTGCGTATAATTGGTGCAATTTGTTTGTTTGGCATTGTATTGAAATTCGGTGGCGATTTGGGCAGGAGGAACAGCGGTGTCGCGGGGTATCGGCTATCAAGCAGTTAGCATTGGCCATGAATGTTGGGCATGTGAGATGTGCGAGCAGCGGGCACGGCGGGCTGGCACAGGAGGCGGCGCGCATGGCATCGCTTCCGCGCCGCGTACTCGCTCCGAGCAGCAAGCAGTCCTCCGCCGCCCAGCCAAGCGCGATGACATGCCGCGCTCACCCCCACAACTAAAGCTCCATACATACGCGAAACAAGCTCGACGACCATACCAAACAAAACCGTATTTCGCGTGTGCAGTGATTAAAACCAATATCAAAGGATTTATCTCAACGTGAACGAAATTATTCAAGCAAAATGTCGCGAAGGGGATTTTGTCACGTTCGTAGATAATTTGAATTTCAGTGTCAAAGCTTATAAATGTTGTACATGTCTAAATGTTCGGGTTTGTTTTGTCTCGTCAGCTGGGGTCTAACTAAGGGACTAACAATGAAATTGAATGTTAAAAATTATGAATTCATGGGGAACAATTAGGTAATATTGTTCGATTCTCTGATAAAATATTACAATATAAATAAAGACTCGACAATTCAACCAAGTATTAATCAAGTTGATAAAACTTATTAATCTCAGCTAAACCGTCTTATTTTGTGCTCAAAAAATAAAAATATAAAAAAACTTTATCTGAAAAATCATTTAGTTCAGTGAAAATAATTTGAGTTCAAAATAGGATGTACTGCCTCAGCAAATAAACAAATTAAAACTGTGTAATTTAAATATAGCTTCAAAGTAATTTTTGTAACGACGTTATCGCATGTCCTAACCTTGTGTAACAAACCTAAATGTCACATTTATCAACATTGAAAAAAACATCATTCATCGCTGAAACCATAGAAAAAGAGTATAACTAACAGAAATAAATGTAAAAGTGGGTTAACACATAGTTCGTGCTTAGTGCCAAACGGATTGCCACACCATCGCGATCGCTGCAGAGCGCTCCGATTACTGCGATACTGAGAATAGAAGAGATCCCTCAAATTTGTATAACAGATATTAATAAAGTACCATTAATTTTTCAAACGTGAACTATTGACCTAGATATAAAGTTTTACAATCGTAGAAAACGTAAAAATCTGCGGTAGGAGTTACCTATAAGAAAACACAATAAACAGAGAAAGCAATTAGGAGTTTGAAAGAATCCGACACCTACTCAAATACTAAGAACAATATTTACAATAAAACACAGGTTACCCATATCAATTTGCTATACCGCGGTGCGCACCGCCTTGAATAAAAACTAATCGTAACAACAAACTTTGATAAAGTATACCCGATTAGAAATCGCATACAACAAATCGATTTAACTACAGTACAAAGTGCTCGAATCTCAGAAATATCGCAGATGTTAAATTAGCTGCGTAGAGAATCAAAATAACGTGCAATAACAACCGGCAATATTTGTGGCACACTGTAATGTGTTACGAAGACTATCGCAATCCCATCGTGATTGCCCTCAGGAGTATCCGCAGCAGCTGGTACACTTGATATCGACGCACCCGATACCCCAGTTCAATTGATATAATCCAAGATTCCGAACTACCAACACATATTGCTTACAACCACTTGAGTCTTGACATTGCAACTATATTATTTACCATTCGAAGTCACGTGGCGGGAACGTCGCACGATGACGATTAATTCATGTTTATTAAACAAATTAACGATACCAGTGTGGCATTAGATACGCGGCGACTAATTGCCGAGAACACTGAAGTGACGATGGGAAAAAAGAACCTCATAGACTATATTGCGAAAGGTTGAAGTCGTGAAACCGGAACGGTATCGGCGCCGGAATGATTGTGACGACGACGCGATCATAAAAACGTAATTTCTGTCATTCAGGTTGGAATTGGGAATAGTTTACACTCAGCGACGCGCATCAATTGTCAACTCAAACGTAACCGTACTAATAATAAAAAACTTGAAGAAACCAGTTAAATTATAAAATCTCAGGTTTTGTAATATGAATGAAAAACAACGTTTTTGTTAATAACAGCTTCAATTGATTTCCTATAAAGTTAGTTAAATGCTTCTGCAAGAATGCTGCCTACACATATAATACAACGCCTACACTAAATGACGGAGTCTTTTCATAAGATTGATGGCTTTACACACGTATAACATTCGCAAATGACAAATTCTTCATCGTCAAACCGATTCAAACCATTGTTAATTTTTCTCACATATTACAGAGCATTTTATTCAAAGCTTTCGTCACCGCCTCTAATCTAAAGAAACATACTTATATAGAACACCCTTTTGTTCAACGTCATCTGTATTTTATAGTATGATATAATATTCGATTTTTCAGTTCGTATTCCTCATATAGGTAATAAATACGTACAGAAGATAATATATTCCAGTGGTGTCATGTTAAGCAGATTCGGCGTCAAACTGTTTTGCATGCCAATAAACTGTGAATAACGTCAGTCAGGAACCGCATTTTGTAATTGACATAGAACGAGGCTCGACCGAATTCTGTTATGAGAAGCTTAGTGATACCAAATCATTGTGAAATGACAAACGTCCTCTTATCATAGACATCACAAAACAGCTGTATACGAATAGTTTGTAGTAGCGCCATTCACTGCATTCATTCACAGGGACAATAGAAATTGTGTCTGGATCAATTCATTTGTGCAATGGGCGTGCACCTATGAAAGCATGGGCTAGTAAATTCCATGTGAAATCATCAAGTTTTGGGTCATGTTACATTGAATTTTCTCATGGTTCCGAAATGTTTTTGAATGGACCTTTAAGTTCCATATGAATTTCATCATCATCATGTAGTGTGATAGCATTTCTACTGCTATATCTTTTGTCCATTTTGATTGGATTTATGATCATCACGGTCGTGTCTTGGTTAATTAAAATGTAAATTGTAGAGTATGAGTAAAATGGTAATCATATCTCCGAAGACGATTGTGAGAAGTACCAATCTGATGATAATTTCTACATTATCTTTCTTTGTAACTGATATCAGATTCAGTTTACTTTAGTAAAACAAAGCCTTGTTCGAAATAGTGATTTATCGTAGTTTTAACACATAATTTATAACTTCTTATTATTCAACTCTTCAAATAATGTCTAAAGGTCAATCAATTCAAAGTTCGGTCAAAAAAGTTGAAACTTTTTTGCTATATGCCTTCGGTGACAATTACGCAGACAGAGCGGCGCCTAGCGTTATATGCCAAATTCAATTAATTTATAATAATTCACACATTAAGCATTTTTGCTGATGTCCGAATTAATTAGTATCATTAGCTAGATATGAATCGTAGACTTTGTTCCATCCAGTTTGGTTTTTATTGCAGCGTTGGATTTAATATTTTGACAGATGATGACGTTATTCTTTGTTATTTATTAAACCGTGCAGTTACTGTCACAACTACAATTTATTACTCAACTGTTCTTTTGTTTATTGTAGCATTTACATACGATTGCTCTAGTACACTTTTGGGAATGTATTTTCAGTTGTCATCTGCCGTTTATGTTACCTTTCTTAAAGGTTCTAAAGTAAATGTCACTTTGAACCGTTATTTGCTCAGCTGCGTCTTGCATATCTTAATGCTTTACTTCATTATTATTTATTATTATGTAAAGAATTCTGTAATCTACTTTTTAATTTACATATGTAAACAATGGAACTCATCAAGCAATTCGAGTTTGAACACGAGTGTTCGTTTAATTAACATTGCGTCTTAATGACTTGATTTAAAGTCAAAAGAGGCCGTAACGTCATTGATTGTCGACTAATTATTTTAATTCGATTGGTCGTTATCAAGGCGTGAGTAAGAATCGTCGTGATCCGTCGCACCACGTGCCGCGGCACCGGACCGGTTTTCTGTTCTTTTAATATATTCGTTGTTTATAAAACACTAATAAAATTAAGTGAATTCTCTTGATATGCCAGTTTTCTTTAAGCCTCACAGCAAGTATGTTGTGTGTATGTGACGTCACATTTGATCGCGTAATCCTTTGGTGTTCGTGTTTTATATTATTTACTCGCAAGAGTTGACAAATATGGACTTTTTGAAGAGAATTGGTTTGACTTTCCGTAAAGCGATGAGGAACGCAGTTCATTTATCGCGCCTTCCGCAAAGTGACTGCGGATATACGATAAGTACGATTTATTTTTGGATTTTCAGTTATTAGTAAAGAATAATTTTATATCTATAAAATTAAATTTGTTAAAATGCTATGATTTAAGGCATGGCTTTGTTTTGTTTACGTTGATCAGGACAGTTGCAGTGTTATAGATATGTTTGTTTTAAATGATATCAATTTTGATCTGTAGCGCTCGCTAAAATTTGTTCGACATAATTGTACCAACTGCATTCTTATATGTATTTAAAATTATCGATTACGCACAGTTGTTGTTACCTTGATAATAAAAGTGAAATATGGCACAGAATACACAGATAATATATAGACAGACCTAAAGTTTTTTGTCTGTGAACTAACTGTAAACGTTGACACGGTTACCGCGTTGTTAGATACATGTCGCACATATGTCTCTGTTCTATCTTTTGTTAAAGAATAATGCAGGATGAGATATGAAAGATGAGACGACGAAGATCGTAAAAATCCAATAAAATACAACAAAAAATCATATTTTATATGTAACGAGGCTATTGAATTCTCATAAACCGTATCTTCTACTTATAAGACCAAAACGATGCAAACCCGACAGAATTAATTCGTCTCGTACATGAACACCTGACAAAAAATGTCTGAGTAAACATACATTTAGGAAAAAACGCGCGATCCGCCACTGAAAAATGGCGTCAGTGGAATAAAATAAAAACACGCTTCATTCTCGTTCGTATTCATCATTCAATTCGGCTCTTTTATTTCTAAATTAAAACAATATTTCCATATTTGAAGAACGCGTGAAATAAGGAAGGCTAATGTTGTAACGTTGTCATTATTTAATAATACTGTTAAACACACATTGCTTCTGTATTATTTCAATAACAATTTTTTTTCTCTCTAAATACGTTCTTACATAATTATGCAATTACAATAAGTTCGTTGACCTATGGCACAATACAGAACCAAACGTGACAGCTCTAGTTTCAAATTCGGAATAGTGAAAAAATATTCAGTATTGCCAGTTCCAATTGTGAGGTTTCGTCCAAATTCTGTGTATCCAGCCAGCAGCAAAAACCGCCACATGTGTTGCCTGACGCCAAAAAACTGGCATGTTTTCACACTCAATCTATCTGTTTTCATTCTTTCCACTAGAAAAGCAACTGGAGGCTGGAGGACCGTTCTATTACTCAAATATTATTTTAACAAATAGGTATCATGTGGAATTTGCTCAATCGAATATAACTGAATTTTTCAGTATAGTGTTTTATATAACATATTATGTATCAGATTTTATTACGTTTTTGAAATCATAAAACCGCGTCTGCAAATTCTTTAAAACCGTTTTAAAATAAACACTCACGCAATAGACTGATAGTGATAACCCCCTAAATATAACATTATCTCTAGTTTTTAATTTTATTCCACAACTTCAACCTGACCGTTTGGCTGCAAAAATAAACATTAGCTAGATAAAACAAATGTACAACCAGATAAATTGCGGGAAATGGCCACAACATTTATTGTAGAAACAAGCAATATCCGTGCCAATCGCCACACCCACCCGTTCGAATTCACCAACAATTAATCGATTCGGTGGACACTATAGGCTGAAAACCGTATAGACGAAGCCACAGGCCTAGAAGTCGAGAGAAACAAAGGAACATAGGTAGGCTATAGCTAACCATTGCGTATACAATGTTGATAGAATTGATTTCGAACGTCTTATCGCTGACGACCTTTCAGCTCAAGTTGGCTCTTTAGTCACAGTTTGCTAATCCACAATCAATGACTACGTTCTGAGACACGTGTGTTTTCATGTGAGTTAAATTCTAAGGCCTAGACGTTACGTCTTCAATCGAAATCAAATAAACTCTCACAGGTTGGAATTCCTTGCATATTTTGAACAACTCTTTTCACACTTCACGTTATTAATAAATTTGATTTGACTTTAAATACAATCATACTTCTTACATAACCCTCTAAATAATAATCGATTGAAAACCTTTTTATTTGCCAGTAGCGGTCAATGTTTTCATTCGTTCTCCTAAATCATCGGTATCACAGCATTCGCGATCCTAATCCGTTCCTGCCACGCATTCATTCATTCATCTAATTTCATTCGCCACACTGGTCACGACTACTAACGCGTTGATATTGTTCTGCAGTTCAAGCACTTTTAACATCTCATGTCCACATTAACCGCCTCTTATCCAATTGTGATCTAGATTGTGCGATACCTTTAGAACGGTTAACTCGTTAATATTACCGCTGGTAATTTTAAGTGACATGGAAAGAGCTTGATTGCCTTCACCAATTACTTACAGCTTACGATAAATTTTCATCTGCATAATATTGAGATTATTATTGAGAACTATTTTAAAGTTTCTAATTTCTTCCATAGTTCGACCAGGTACATCAGTATATGCAATTTAGCAAATCACAGTTAAAATACTCTTGAATTTTGAATAGTATTATGTAGTATTGTCGCACTTGCTGTGAATCTAGTTTGAGTTACATTGAAAAAGACGATATCTTTCTGCGCCCTTGACGGCATTCATGCACGTTGCGTCTAGTTAAGCTTCTGTCATAAAATTGTCTTTAAACTTCGAGGAATCAAAACTATTAGAATTCATTGAATGTTATGGCATTGTTCTATTCTAGAAATTGGATGGATAAGCAGTTCACGTAGTAGGTATACCGGAGATATTTTTTATACTTATCTTCTTGTATCCGATCGCTCACTGATCTAATGTATCCTTTCTTACTACATTTGCGAGAAGTTTTATCCACGGTCCCAAGCCGTAACGATCAACAATTTCCGAACACTTTCCGCACAAAGTTTTTATTATGTTGCAAATTGTCTGACAATCGTGAAGAATTTGACTGATAGCTTTCGTTTTGCGTGACAGCGTTAACGCCGCTACCGTCCGCCTACATTGTCCGCGCATCATACGCTCGGTAATGTTCGGACGTATTTGCCAGGCCTTGATCTTAGCGCCGACCGACGGACGTAATTTGATTGTACGATATCTGTCAAGCTTGTGTTTGAAATGGTTCGGATATTGTGTTTGTTGTTGTGACTGTCTTTCTTGTAATTGCTGGATTTAAGCTTTGTTATTTGTATTTCATCGTCAGTCAAATTTCGATGTTTATTGACATATACTTCAGATTATAATTTCAATGTCGCTCATTAATTTCTTTCCAAATCGAATCAACAATTGAACTTGTTTAACAACAATCAAAAAGTTTTTTGAAAATTCAAAGTAAAAAATGTCGATCGTGAGTCACTTCACAATATGGCATTTATAACTTCCATATTTTTTTTTATAATTGACGTTAGATCTGACGGTGACTATACTTTTTAAAAAATCACAGCGTACGATTGCGATTACATGACAGAATAAACAGCTGTTTTATGTTGACGGTTTTTCAAGATCATCTTTGAAACAGCTGACCCTGTAAAATTAGAGAAACTGTGCAAATAGAACCTGTTTTGTTAGAATCGTTTGTCGTTTCAGGAAAAATAAACATACCAATGTTTTTAGGCTCTGAAAGATGACGACTAGCTCTATTAAAATAACAGATATAATAACGCTGCGAAAAACCCAAACAACTCATCAAGTAGGTATTTTTTTTTAAAATTCCAACTCTCAAGAGTTTTGGATTCGTAGCTCGATTAATATAACAGATAAAAATGGTGAAAAATTGTGAACCACAAAACTTAAGTCATTACTCACAGTCATATACTTTTTTAATAAAATATAAAAAGCTCAGTTTTTTTTAAATTTTTATTAAGTATTTTAACACTATTGGTAAAGTTGACTCACTAAGTGGAATTTTGCGAACAAGAAATACATGTGCCTATCTAAAGGCAAATCTCAAATTGTAATGTAGAGTTTACCATAACATTTGTTATATTACTTCCAATTATTTAAAGAAAGGACAGTTTCGAGAGAGCAGAACAAACATGTAAGTGATAATGTGTGTACAGATGACCCCCACATCGCACCTCTGTGACCCCCAGTCACTACCGACAGAGATAACAAATAGCTTGATATGATAATTAATCGATATACAAGACAATGTTTATTTATATACATTGTAATTACGTTTAACTAACATGTTTTGCGCTTGTTTTTCGTAATATGACAATACTTACTTAAAATCGATCAAAATAAATAGATTATTTTTTGTATAATATAAACTAGTGCTTGACTGCGATCCCGCCTGATAACAAGCAGTGATGCTAGCGTTGATGGTGAGGCGCACTAGTGTATGTATTATTTGCCTATTCACTAAATATATGTATATATAATAAATAATAATCAATCAATAAGATAATGATGAGATATACTCTTTATTATATACCATAAAAATACAAAAGGAGCTTAAAATGCAATATATAAAAGCAATGGAGGGTATTATTGCTAAAACCGATTATTATTTATAGACAACTTTCCAAGATTAAGAGGGAACATATTATACATAGTGAGAGCAGTGGTGGCCGAGTGGTAACGGCCCCGACTTACAAGTTGTAGGTCGCGGGTTCGAACCCAGACAGGCGCATTACTTTGTGTAATTTATTTCATCACCACTGCTCTCAAAACGGTGAAGGAAAACATCGTGAGGAAACCGGCATGTCCTAGAACCAAAAATTCGAAGACATGTGACATTCACCAACACGCACTAGGCCCGCGTGATGGATTACGGCCCATTCCCTCTCCCAGAGAGGAGGCTTGAATCCCAACAGTGGGAACATTAAAAAAGGCTGATGATGATGATGATATTATACATAGAGCAAGCTAAAAATGATGATTAGGAATTTGGTTGTGTAGGAAAAAAAACCCAAGGATAAAGAACTGTATAACAACTATCATTAGCATTTGGGAATTAAATGAATACAGGAAAATTTGGTAGCTTTTCCCGTACTGTCCCGACGTCATAACCTTGAAGACCTCTTTTATGATGCAAGCAGAATGACGTACGTAATTTTTTTTTTAATTATGACCTCTATGGCCCACATTCATAATAGAAAAATACATGAATACACCATCAACATTTTTTATGTTTTAAACTTTCCTTGTTAAAAATAGAATTTCGAAAACGTTTGCCGAATAATTTAATAATCACGAATTCGTTAGACGTCACACGTTCTCGTCACGTCATTCGGATGAGTCAATGAAGTGAACTTTGACGGTCGATCATCTGTTGGCAGAGATGTACAACATTTTTTTTTTAGTTATGACATTACTAGCTTCTGCTAGCGGCTTCGTACGCGTGAATGTAGCTTTTCCGTACAAACTTTAGACCTCGCTTTATCCTCTCAGGAAGTGAATTTTGGTAAATCCTTTCTTAGTGCACGCCTACGTCATAAAAGGACTACTACTACTACTACTAATAGTGCAAAATTTCACAGTCCCAGTACTTTCGTCTGTGCATTGATATGACAATCTGTCAGTTTATCCTTTTATACATACTGATATTATTGCAATCTTTTCGTCCGTCCTCTGCTATTTCCATGAATGTTTTTCATTGGCATACCAATGTGTGGTGTGGAGGTTCTTGTTGAGATAGGTATTATACCTTTTGTACAACCTGGCATATTGCCAGAGTCCAGTTTTGCTAAATGGGATTGGTACATCCTCAATCCGTTATAGCAGGTTTTAGACATTTCGTGGAACTATAGCTACCTTGTGCGGTGGACATTTAAGTAGAAACTAAAATATATATAGCATAGCAGTGTTTGAGCTTTCGAGAGGTTTGTAGGTACCTCCTATATTTACTGCCTATATTTTCAAAATGATTTAATGGATCGTGATTTTGTCGAGAAAAGTAGTGTAAGTAAAGCAAATCAGTAATAATAAAGATTATATATGTTTAAACATAGACATAATTCAGTTGAATTATATTATATTAATTATATACCCAGTTGGGTAAATACTCACTTAAGTAGAAAATCCACAAACTCACATGGACTTTTATTGTCTGTGCGATAAAAGAACCGTCGTGGCGTAAAGTGAAAACAACATTAAAGATTTTAAGTAGCAACCCAACCCAGCCATCCGTCACATGCCAAATGTCATATCATGTTGACAGAGGGTTTGTTGATTATGCTATTTTATTGTGATTTTTTATTGAAATCTTCAGAAATGTGATAAAAAATTTCACTGAGCTGCAAGGGAAATAATATTTAATATATTACAGTTTTGCCAAAGATAACAAGTGGCAAATCACACCATTATTGATCAAAACAAAGTCACGAACTTGGGAAACATTGGTATGCTGTTTTTTTGGTACTTAACACTTTTATTTTAATGTTTTTAGACTTCCTAGATAGACGCCTGTCCCTGTTATCTCCAAATATATATAAATTAAACGGAAATTCATTTAAACATGACGATATTTGTTTATTTTGTTTTGTTCAATATTTTCGATGACTAGTATAAAGAGTATTGATACTTTAAATTTATAATGCATTTCGACTAACTTAGAATATTTCTTTTCAGGCTTGAGTAAGGATACAGTACCTAACTCAAGTAAAAAAGGGCAAGTGCGAGTCGGACTCGCGCACTGAGGATTCTGTACAAAACCTATGCTATGACATCAATTCCCGAATTGAGTTACGAAGATTTTTCCGAATTGCAAACAATTATTTTTTTTGTGGCTTATCTACAAATTTACAATTTTCAGATTTTTCCCTGTACTTGTTCTATGAGACCTTGATTTATGCCAAATTTCAGGATTCTAGGTCAACGAGATTAACCCTATGAACTTTGATTCCCTTGAGTATCGAAATATACATTTTTTTGCGACATAAACGGCCGTATCTTTTTTTCGTTAACTTAGAAGTCTGATTTTTTCACAACTTCCAAAGACCGCAGACTTGAGTGTATGGTTTTAATTTTAACTCGATACCTCCAAGCGTTCTCGAGTTAAAGGGTCTTAACAGATAAACAGACGGACAACCAAGTGATCCCAAGGATCTTATATATGAGATGGTCCCTTACAGGATAAATAGATTTTTTACGAAGCAACATTACAAATTCTGAAGTGTACTTTATTTTCATAGTCATTAAGTTCATATTTTTCATTGATTAGCAAAAGGGAAAAATGTACTGAGGAAGACAACGAGAAAGTGGTAGTGTGTCCTATTTTTACCTTTATATTTAACCAGGGTAAACATTAACTTGCTGTTAGCTAGAATATTCCAGTCGGTGATAATAGACCGATCCCAGTCAAAGTGATAGAACCATTTTCGTTGGAACTGGGTAAGTGGTCGTTGGTGGAACCTACCTAGATAGGCAGTACATCAGTTTCTTCACGCTATTTTCCTTTACCGGTTCGTGTTTGCATTTAAATATTCATCATTATTACAATCGAAAGACGTCCACTGTTCGAAATAAGCCTCCCACAGGTGTCGCCACAATTAACGGTTTTGTTACTCATTACGCAAAAACTTATAAACGGATGAATTTAATGATAAACGTGGCAATAATATAGCTTATAACCTATATTTTTGCTAAGTTTCATCACGTGAGCAAGTTCAATAAATAGGCTACTAATATTATAAATGCGAAAGTTTGTGAAGATGGATGGAGGTACTCGTATGTATGGATGTGTCGCGCAAAAACTACTAGACAGATGTACCATTGCAATAATATAGCACATAAGCTATAACTTTGCAGTTTCATTAGGTGAGCAAATTCAGCCAAAAGGATAATTTTTATAATAGGGTGAAGCCGCTGGAAGAAGCTAGTCTAACATAGTTTCAAAATATCAAGATTAACAGTCGCACTATAATGACGTCACAATGTTGCTTACATAACAAAAACGACATTTATCTACAGCAGCGCCCTCAAATCCCACGATGGTTTACTTTCCGCACAGACTCTAATAGCATACTGCGGCCTCATCGTGAATATTTATTATCAAATGAATCATATTTTTTTGCGTGCGAGTCAACACCTTTTCAAAGTGTGTACAATTTGTTTTAACCCTCAACGGAAAGGTTTAACACTCCATCATTTAAGTCATGACCTTTTGGGCACACACCGTGTAACGTTTCCTTCCTACGTTTGTTACATAATATTGTTCTGGACCACACAAAAGTGAAAAAAAGGTGCTTTACCCCTTAATTCTAAAACCAAATTCAAATTTAGCTTTTTTTTATCACACCTGGTAGGTATTGAATTTGATTTATGGTCAAAACTTTTTTGTTTACAAAATAACATTTAACCGCTTGTTAAATAGATCATTGTCGTATGACAAGGAGGTCTTAAATCATTAGGTACTAGGTTCAATATCAAAGGTCAATGACCGATCAATGATTTAATTTATCAAGAGATATTTAAAGTCTGCATAATAGGTAATGTTTTTGTACCTATAAACAACAGTATGTACGGTCTACCTAAAGTTATTATAAATGAAGGTCCTCTTTGAGACACAAAATAATGACAAATACATCATTAGCGTTTAACCATATGCATCTTTTCTCTTGAAAAGTCCTTGTTATTTTAGGCCACTGCGACACGTGGTAAGTCCCTTTCAAAGTGTCGATTACAAATGAGAGAATGAATGAATGTTTATTCACTAGAAGAGACAAGTTTTTGTTACAGTTTAAACTAGGAACAATAATATGAGTTAACTTTTTTTGTAGATCCTAGTATTTTTTGCTTACTCAGACTAATGCACTTGCCTTTCAATATGGCTACAAAAAAAAATATATAAAACTAACAAAAGATATGTTAAATGATCGCTTCATAGGTTTTTACGACGTTACTAGTACATGAAACTCTTTGAACCATATCAAAATAAAACAATTTTACGCTGCCACTAAAAATATGTTTCGCCGAAATGTATTTTGAACGGAACTCGCATAAAGCTCCTTAATCCGGGGTTTCCTTTATAAACTATGGTAGATAAACAAAACTATAGCGTAATACATATAAATATAACATGTAGGTAGGTTCCTATAGCATTCACCGCAGCGAGGAAGGTCGGAAGCCAGACGTAAGTTTGACTACCAGAAAGTATCGATTTTGATTCTCGCTCGGGACCGAACCACTGTCGCGAATTATAATACAAAAGCTTTTATTTTTCATGTACGAATGCGCTGCACTTTCTGTTTCCATGCATTTTTAAATTTCGAACTTGAAATTGTTCTTTTTCTTCTTTGTTCGTTCGAATTATGAATGTCGGCGGGGAAACCTTTCGACATCCGTTTCTTATTTCGAGCATCAAAATCGCATTCGCTGTCGTAAGAAGTTCTTGTTAACGTCATCGACTTCGTCATCTTAATATTAGGTAGAAGGATATTCATTCTCGTTTGAGGATAAAGTTGTGACACTGATAATTTGATATAGTAAAACGTGACTTCTAGAGTTTGCTAACGTTTAAAATTTTCCTCATATTAACGCATAATAACATTGGTTAGCTCGCCGTCCGGCCGTCCGATAATCGTCCGGACTGAGCCCTAGTCGTGGACGGTGCGTAGTGTTCCACGCATACTTTTCCCACCGAACCCCGAAGAACCCCGAGGGCTCTGAAACGAAATACATAATAAAAGTATCCTCGATAAATACCTACAAGTTGATTAATTGTGCAGTCCAGTTGCATCGTGCGGAGCGACTATTTATGTATTGTTCTGTAATGAAACTTATCAAGTGACCGGCAGCAACTGGAATTCCCTTGGAGAAGAGAACACGTCAAACGGGCTCGAAGGTCGCGGCGATTTAGGGCGCCCGCAGACTGACGACTGGACACTAATCAAGTACTTTATAGTCCGAATCAAAAACATTGAAAAGTTGTATGGAATGAATACAACAAAATTTTGAATAGACAGTTCAGAAATCGCATTGCTAATAACAAAAAACCATATAAAAAATATTTTTGTTGCAATTCTTCTGCTGTCATTTCGTATCGTCTATACAACGTATAATAAATATGCAGTGGTTAAAAGATCATTCTGTAGAAGTAAGCAATCAGTTGAATTCATAAACTAAATGAATGTGATGAGGAAAAAAAATTACGAAAAAAATGCATTCAATTATTCGAATGTAATATGGCAAAACTTGGACTTATCGATTAAATGACTGTGTTGAAAAAGAGTTATGAAACTAGCTTCTACCAGCGGCTTCACTCGCGTGAAAGTAGGTTTCTTCATACAAACTTTGAAGTATCAGACTTGTACTGAAAAAACCCACGGTGTTCCTTCAGATACCCTTTTTTGCAAGGGCTGCAACTCCTTCGGACAACCTGCAACTACAAACATGTTACTCGTAAGGTTATACCTAATTGAAAAATTCAGGCGACTTAATGGTAACCGATAAAATAATAAACAAAACAACGGTCACCTTGAACTTTTTAATACATTATACTTTTTGCTTCAATTTGGCAAACAGTGTCGTACGAATTTTCGGGTTGCCAATTTTGTGTGCAATTCTTTTCTCTCGGTTTGTAAGTACAGAACAAACCTCTACAATTACATTAAATATTTTAGTAGAGTCTGGACTATATGTGGCATTAATAAATTGGGTTTTGAAACAAAATATTAGGCAACAAATGACATGCAGTTAGACATCCAAGCTATTATGAAATAGCTACTATAGTGTTATTCTTGTTCCAAATATTATCTCGTAAATCTTTGGCATACGTACGTAGTTAAAATTTTTAGAAAATATTATGTTACTTTGGAAAATATGATACAATTAAAACTAGCGAATAGTAAACTGAACACGTTATTTTATTTACTTAGTCATGTATATTTATCTGAGTTCAAGACATGTTCTAAACAAACGCACATAACCGAATTTCCAATGTACGCGCTATAGACACCGAATTGAGTGTGGCGTATGAATTTCCATAAATTGTTTATGGTTACTAATGACTGTCGCTAACTCCTTTACCTACGATATGTCGTAAACCAATAGTCATGTCATGACGTCACATTCACCTGGAGGTTCCGTATCCAAAAGGTTATAATGGGGATTTACTACTAAGACTTCGCTGTCCGTCTATCTGTCACAAGGCTGAATCTCATAAACTGTAACAGCTAGACATTTGGGATTTTCACAAACAATGAATTTCTGTAGTCGCAACAAGTACAAAAAAACAAAATGAAGAATAGTATAAATACGTAAGTGGGGATACAACAAACGTGATATTTTTGCGTTTTTTTTCTACGGACAGTATGGAACCCCTCGTGTACGAGTCCGACTTACACTGTACCGGCAAAGCGTGAGTTGGAAAATGAGTTAGAAAAAATATCTTTTTTTTTTGCCTGCACACTCGACTCAACCTCGACTCACCCTCTATCAATCAAATTGACAGCTAGCATGTTAATTTTTTGATACTTAAAAAAAAATAGAGATTTTATTTGTTCATACAGTTTATCCAAAAGTTATCAGGTTGATATCACTATCAGCGATAAGACCGCCATGATAGCCTTAGATTTAAGTTTTTGGTACTATTTTGTACAATAAAGTTTATTCTATTCTCTCTCTTTATTCACCATTATCAAAGCGACTATGTTGAGTAGCGAGGATGAAATTTCCTTTAAAATAAGCTTGAAATATTATGGGTCAGATTATTCCGTAGCACCGTAGCGTCGTAGCCCCGTAGCCTCGTAGCCCCGTAGCCAGGTAGGTACACCTAACCCAAATCTGCATAACCATTCCCCACTTCTTCAATCCTTGAATAATTAACGTGTATTGTTTGCGCAGAGTAACGTCGAGATCTGTACCTCACGAATAAGTAATAATATGCCTACGTAGATATTTAAGTAAGGACGAAGAAGGCAGCTGTTTAAAAATTTAATGTACGTTAGATATTGGGTATGAAAAACAAATGAGGTTTAATTGGGTTAAATGGAGCACCTTCATAAGATAATGTGAGTTGCCATGACATTTTATATTCGAAAAACTAGCTTCTGCCAGTGACCTCGCCCGCTTGAAAGTAAGCTTCTCCATACAAACTTTGGACCCCTGTTTTGTCCCCTTAAGGTCTGAATTATGGAAAACCCTCTCTTAAAGCTCGCCTGTGTTGTAAAAAAGAAGCTATGTGCAAAATTTCATGCTCCTAGAATTAACGGTTTCGGCTGTGTTGATATATCAGTCAGTTGATTTCTCTTTTTATATATTCACTAGCTTCTGCCAGCGGCTTTGCCCGCTTATGTCATAAAAGAAAACCTTCTGCAAAATTTCACACTTTTAGTCCCAGTAGTTTCGGCTGTGCATTGAAGCGTTAGTCAGTCAGTTAGTTTCTCCTTTTATATACAGGGTGTAAGGGACAGCCCTCCACAAACTTTAAGGGGTTGCTCAGTATACAAAACTGAACAACCTTCCACAAGATTTTTTTTCAGGTAACGAAAAAAAAATCGGCCTCTCCATACAAACTGTCCAAACAAGTTTTTAATTTTGTATGGTGAGGCTGATTTTTTTTTTTGTTTCCTGAAAAAAAATCTAGTGGAAAGTTGTTCAGTTTCGTCTACTGAGCTAGCCCTTAAAGTTTGTGGAGGGCTGTCCCTTACACCCTGTATATAAATAAGTTAAGCATATATAAAAGTTCAGACCCAGGGTCACATTTCAAAGATTAGACGTAATGTATATGGCGACTAAGTGCCTTGTACTTGAATTGAAATAAGAAAAATGATGTCAAAAAACAATTAGACTTATGTAGCGTGAGTCAGACAATTATTTAGTGTTTCCCAGTCAAAGTCTAATTTACGATGTTTTTTGTAACATTCTGAGGTATTTTGATCTGACATATTTGTCTTGCATTATTCATCTTGTCACAGTTTCTCATACCAAAGAAAACAATTTACAGAGAGATAAACGACCTCAAATTGTTGAAAGAATACAAAAAAAATATAACTTTATTGGACACCTAAATATGGCTGCAGGTATATTGGAAAGAGTAACCGTGGCTCTAGACACCAAAGGGTAACGGAAGGACACTGGTGAATTTTAGTCGGTAAAAGTCTAGCACGCTTTCTTGCTCAACTCTAGAGCGGAAAAAGTCATTTGATGATCTCACGCCTCAAAAAAAGGTACATTGGCAACCTTATCGCTGACAGATTGCTGTCAGATATTGATCTACCAGAAAACCTTTAGATGCACTGGGAGAACTTAGAACAAAAATGCTTCCTCGCACACATTATTATAAAGTCCTCCGCCGCGTCTGTCGTCTGATCGCGACAAACTCAAAAACGACCGAAAAAAGAACCGGATTTCCATGCGAATTACGCCAATAGACAGAGTGATTTATGAGAAAGGTTTAACTTTTCGGATACCGTAATTAGAGACACAATAGAAAGACAATTAAAGAGCGAACGCCGGCGTTCGCTTGCGGTTTAATTCATTAAGTGTATAACACATGTAAATTATAGTAGAGAAAAGCCAAGAATTTCAAAGATTTCTAACGCTGTAATGTAAAGCCAGGGCGGGCTACTAGTGTTGGTTAAACATGAAACTAAACTTCTATCCCATACCCGAAGGTCGAACAACAATTAAACTTTTCCCATGAATAGACTGATAAGTTCTGTTAACTTTCTGAAACGAAGTATTCAGCAGCCCGGTATTCAATGAACACTTTCAACTTGATAAAACATGTATGAATGGAGCTCCTTTTCCTGCCGCACAAATAAAATCTCAGCATACTATGTAGTTAACGTTTTGGGAACACATTAATTGTGCGTACTGCTAAAGAGTGGAATTCCCTGCCGGAGTCTGTGTTTCCTGATGGCTACAACCCGAGAATCTTTAAGTCAAGAGTGAATAGGTTACTTCTAGGTAAGCGCGTTCCATCGCATCGTCGCTTTCCATCAGGTTAAATAGCGGTTAATGAGAACTTGTCAACAATAAAAAAAAAGTTAAGTAGATTCGTACTTGGATGCGGTCGATGATGGAGCGCGCTTACCTAGAAGTAACCTATTCACTCTTGACTTAAAGATTCTCGTGTTGTAGCCATTCAGGAAACACAGTCTCCGGCAGATAATTCCACTCTTTGGCTGTGTGCTTTTATATTTCAAAACTAATGATTAACTACGGGGCATAGAACATGATACTACTGCCTACTCCTTCAAATCTTAATAAAGTCGTGAAGATGCCTAAAGCGGAATGCAGACTATCGATTTCACTTCACCTTGCAAGCCGTAAACATAAAGTTTGCTAGACGATCTACTGACAATATAGCCTCGGTTACTACTCCGCTGCAGGGTATAACTTAGGAGCATTACTCTTGAACACGGTAGTCTGTATGCTCGGCATATCAATTGGATAAAAACTTCTGGTTACAGAATGTTCCTTGTGACATCGTTTAATCGTCCTAAAGGGGCGGCCAGATGCATGTAAACCAACGTCCCAACCAAGGTAACCTTGCTAGTTTCAATTCGTGTAGACAGCAGTTGTAATCCATGACCTTCAACGCCCTTGGTTGGGAAGCGCGTTTTCCCAACTACCGAACGTGTTGGCGCGTGGTTTACATCTATGTAGCTGCAACACAAACCAAACACACAAACCAAGGTCACCTTAGTCGCGACTTTTAGTTGGGGTGTTGGTTTACATACATCTGGCCGCTCCTTTACCTTCTGTTATTAAGGCTGCCATCAGACAGACTGCATCACAGCAACCGCTTGCATTCGATATATAACTGCATGCAGTCGTATGTTCGACTTCGTTCAGTCCTGCCCCTCTAGCCAAGTTACAACCATTTCGCTTGCGCCGAACGCTTCGAGTTGACCTTGCCGCCAATTCTTTTGTTCTGACCACGTGACTGAGCGTCAAAACGACGTCATTCTCATACATTTGAAGCTTTCTACAAGCGTTAACTATTGCAGATTAGCAACTTGGCTAAGGGTACTGATATCAACTTCACGTGGTCGGCTGCAGTCGTTTGAAGTCATTAACTGCATATAGTCTTGACTACAACTTTACGCGGTCGACTACAATCGTGTAGTGTTAACGCACGCTGTCCAGTAGCTTCTGCCAGCAATGCCAGCGGCTTCATTCACATGAATGTCGGTTATTACGGGCGCGAAGTCAAAGTCGAAGCCAGATAAGAAGTAGCCTACGTGCTTCCTTAGAGTTCAAGCTTACCCCGTACCAAATTTCTTCAAAATGGAATTAGCAGTTTATCCGTGAAAGCGTAACAGTCAGCCAGACAAAGTAACTTTCTCTTTTATAATATAAGTATGGATACACAAATAATCAAGTACAATCAACCACACGTAACCATACGTACGTAAGCATTTTGATTTTTGCAGAGCATCTGTCATAGTTACATTGGTAATAATCAGTATTATATTATACCACTGTACCTAAGAAATATTCTGATATATTCAATCATACAAAAAATATCATCATCATCATATCAGCCGAAAGATGGACGGACTAGTCCTCCCTCAAGAGTAACCATGGAGTTTCTTGCCGGTTCTTCTCCATAGGAAACGACCAATTTGGAACCGTGCACTAGCTTCTGACGTTTTATAAGTGCCCATGTAGGCCTATGTGAAATGAAATATTTTTGATTTTTTTGATTTTCAAGCGTTGCCACAACGACCGGTCCTGTACGTCACGTATCCCTCAGGATATACTGATATTTATATACTGATACTAGCTTTTGAACGCAGCTTCACCCGCGTTCATAAAATATAGCCTATGTCACTCAGGAATAAAGGACCTTTTTATCAGTGAAAAAATTTTAGCAAACGGACTAGTGCTTCCAGAGATTACCTCCTACAAACAAAAAAATAAAAAACATACTTTACCTCTTTATTATATTAGTGTAGATTTAATTATAAATACAAAAAATATACTGATATTTAATTATATAAAAAATATAATGATTATTAATTTTGTACAAATACGATTATAGTATACTAATAATAACCGTGTTTGTATATACATATTTCGTTTCGCCAAAACATTGGACAAACGGTTCAGAGGGCGGTCATTCCCACGACTGCAGTATAAAAGCGCTAAAGGCCAGGGCCGCGCGTGCGCAAGGTTCCTTCCTTCCTGCTCTGTGCGAACGTTATCGAAATACGCTTATGTAGATATGAGAGTATGCTAATAGGTTGTACATGTCATTTATGTTAATATTAAAATGTTTTAAATGCCAAAAAGATTCGATCACTTCAAAACACAAATGTAGGGTAACAATGAATGTTATACTTATAACTAGCTTCAGTTAAAGTTCCTATTAAGTTTAAAAACATTTTGTATTATTATTAAGGTCCTTTTAGTAGACCATTTTAAAACAATAGGTGCACCTAACCCCTATTTTTTTAAAATGGCCTTAAAATATTGTTTATTGTTTTAAAATACCGACTTAACAGTAATTTCACAGTAGGTCTAACTGGTCAGAAATTCTTCTGGCCAATTCTGGCAGATATTTAGTTTTCACCAATTGCTTTTGACTATGACTTATACATATGTATAGTGGTTCGATTTGTGTTTTGAGGTTTAAAGCAATATACTAAGTATTTAAAAACAATAACTTATTAAGCAAATAAAAAAAAACTTAAAAATAAATCATAAAATGTATCACCGTTTTACGTAATCTTTGTGATACGGAATAACCACACAGAGTAGTTAAATAACTAACAGGTTTTATTAATATCCATAATTATTATGTATAACTTAATACTCATATAATCAATACCCATTAAAATATTATATAAACTAATTAATATAATCACGTGACACTAATTCAGACAAACGTGAAAATTTAGTAGGTATCCACAAATAGATTTGTTTTTGCTTAGATAAGTCAATTATATAAACTTTGATAATACTGTCTTAAAACGTGAGACTTAGGCACCTCGCCTACGGCGACTTTTCGTATCGATGCTGTCGCGCGTTTCGTAAGCGCGCGACATCATCGCTACTAACGCGCGTTAGTCGCATTTGTAAGCGATAAAAGATAAAAAAGTCAACGCGCTACTGCATCGCGACTGTATCGATGCGAACGCGCTACTGCATCGCGACTGTATCGATGCGAACGCGCTACTGCATCGCGACTGTATCGATGCGAACGCGCTACTGCATCGCGACTGTATCGATGCGAACGCGCTACAGCATCGCTACAAAAAGTCGCCGTGGTTAAGGGGCCTTAAGATGAACTATAATAGCTTCAAGTAGATATGAATGACCTTTAAATAAAACCAGTTTCTCGATAATTTCGTACCATATAATATATGGATCGGAAGTACTTCCGAATCTTATTTATTACACAAGCGATTAGTAACCACCATTTTTTGTTGCGGCTAATTGAATATATTACGTATGATAGCTTCTCGTACTTTAAATTGGTACATGACACACCTATTGATATTTATTATACATTCGTAATTTAAATTCAAATACATAGTTACTATGTCTGTCTATTAGAAGGTCTTTACATCAAAATAAAGGAATTTGACATTTGATAGAAACACATTTTGCAGAATGATATTTTAAGTACTTTACAAATACTTTTATAGTAAACCAAACTATGTACATATAATACAACTAGCTTTTGCCCGCGGCTTAGCCAGCATACATAAAATAAAGCCTATGTCACACAGGAATAAAGCAGCTTTATATCGGTGAAAAAAAAAATCGCAGTCAGACCAGTACTTACAGAGATTATTTCCTACAAACAAAAAGACAAACTTTACTTCTTTATAATCTTCGTAAATAAAGTAATAAATAATACAATAACACAAAATACACTAAGGCGTCGAACTAATCTTCCACATCGTTGTCATCCGGAAATATTCACAGAAGGCTAGCAGCGTTGTCACGTTAAAATTGTAAATCCTAATTCTTTGGGCGAAGAACGAGCCAGCCCTCTGGTCACGCAAAGTGTCGATCAGTCGTCGTCGGAATCAATTTGCGGATAATTAAAACAACCACTGAACTTCACATAAAAAATCCAACCAAAAAACTCTGTTGTTTTGGGATTAAGCATAATAAGTGGTGATGTGCATTTGAAGAATTATCGACTAAAACGTGAATCTCGGTTCTTGAGTATATAGCCCGGAATGGTTCACAACTACTTAGTTTATTTAGTTCATACAATACTTTAGATTCTATGCTACCAATTTAATCCAACGACCTTACAGCTACTAGACGCCCCATGTTTGAACTAGCGCACCAAAACAATTCTGTCAACTAGCCGAGGTACGGGGAACTACTGCATTCTGGTTGGTTCTGATTGGTACGGGGGAGCGAGGTACCTACTGGCGTTCAGATGGATCGAGACATCAGATCTATAAGTCATATGTGTTGACAGACAAGCGCTACCTGTTATTTGACCTATAGTAGCTGTGAGGTCGTTGAATTAAATCAATCATGAACCATTAACCCTCTTCTAAAAATAAATTTAAGACGCTTTAGCATTAGTAGAGTGCAACTACAGTACTACTACGAGTATAAGCTCTTAACGCAATCCAGTTACGACCTAAACTGAACTGTTAAAGAGATGGAGCTGTATAGCTCTACCCCTTTTTCTCGCTCGCACGTCTTACTTTTTAACACGTCATGGTAAAGGTAGAACTACATTGCGCACACGTGGATCTCGTACGCCAATCTAGGCTCGACGGTCTCCATACATTTTATATGGCAACTAGACTTGCAGAGCTACATTAGTACAAATCAGGCGTGGTCCACATTTGCGTCAGTCTTGCGTAGTTCTCGCTTTAGTCTCCTATACTTTTGACTCCTGAATGTACATTCGCAAAACCTACATAGAGTCCAGTACCTAAGGTACAGGCGTTGCTAGTCATTCTATTAAACCGCCTAACCTCTAGTTTAGAAACGACTATTCATAAATAACACATGTGTTGATCATTTACACGTACCTAAGTCGTGAGTTAAATAAACATTGCATTAGCGATAGATCAGCTAAACGATCGGACCTTTCACCTTAAACTAACATGTTTATATCTTATTTGACGCCCTGTATATGGGCGTAAGATAATCTTATACATATTATTATATAACAAAGTCCCCAACCTGCGTCTGTCTGTCAATATCTTTGCGATAAATTCAAAAACAGAACGGCATGCAATTTTAACCAATATAGTGTTTAATGAGAAAAGTTTAAGTGAGCAATATATAATACATAAAAGCTAAGAATTTCAATGATTTGTAACATCCGTGCGAAGCTGGAGCGGGTCGCTAGTATACTATATTATATTTACTAATTAAATACAAGTATTATGTTAATAATATTACAAAGCTAGAGTTTCTGTCTTTATTTGAACAAACTAATCTCAAGAACTGTAGGTTCGAATTGAAAAAACCTTTTAGTGTGGGGTAGCCCGTTTATCTAAGAAGGTTATAGACTATATAACTTCACGCTACAAACCACGAGAGCAGAGCAGTAACCAAAACATTGGGTGACGACGCAGGGTAAAGTTAGTATTTTCATATTTCTCGATAACTATAGTATTTTTATGACCTATACTGATCGTTATCTAATATTCAACCTTGCATTTAATGTAAGTACAACCTATTCATCCCTTGTATTTACAAAAGGTTCTGTTAGCAAGGAAATCACTTGTAATGGTAACTGCATATACCAGGCAAACAGTGTCGTATTCATAGATATTTGCATGCAGGTTAACGGTCGCCTAAAGTCATAATGCAAATTAGGCATCACTACACATACGACACCTGTATGCACACTTGCGGAAGAGTTTCAAGAACGAAGGCGTCGTGCGGGACATATACACTGCAAATAATTTGTTTCGTACTTCGATTTATTTACAATGTAGCACATTAGTCGGTGCAATTTTCGATTCTTCCAGTGAATTTAAAAAAAGAAATCTTAGAAACCTTGTTCTGATAATTTATTACGAATATTAAAATAAACCAAATCATTCCATATATTTTCAAATGTTTATTCTATGGTTTTACTATTTCGGTTTCATTAAAAATAAAATTATCAAGACTAAAAAGCCAGTTGGCTAGGACCGATGCCTAGAGCAGCGATGCGGGCTGGAATGTTCCAAAGATTTACAGTCGCCGTGGAACGAAAGGAACAAGAAAAGAAGGTTGTTGAAGGTGAAGTAAAAGTCTGACACGCCCTCTCGCTCTACCCAAAGCGGGAGAAATTATTTGATGCTTTCCCACCCAAAATGAGAGAGAGAAAAAATCAAATCGGACTCGCGAACGAAAGGTTCCTTGCCATTATCTATACAACGTTTTTTACACAATTGTTTTTTGTTTTTTAGTATTTGTTGTTATAGCGGCAATAGACATCTTTGAAAATTTCATCTGTATAGCTAACACCTTCATGAGATACAGCCTGGTGACAGACAGACGGACAGCGGAGTAATAGCAATAGGGTCCCGTTTTTAACATATCTATTCTATGATCCAATCTAAAGATCCCTCTCCAATAAGTGGTTTTTACGAACATAAAATGTATTTCGTTGATTAAGTTATCAAAATTATAAACAAAATTTCGGCGTGACGGAGCGGACAATAATTATATTCGTGTCAGTGGCTTACTGAACATGTTTTTAAGTTCAACGTCACTTTGCCGTACGTACATATGTAGGTACACCTTGAAATATATTTATGAAACGAGACGTCCTTTTAAAAACACGTATTTGAGACGAAGACTGACAGTCGTCCTAAGTTTAGCTCTCTTGGGTAACGTCAATTTTAGTAGTATTTTTTTCAATGAAACGAAGTATTTTTACAATATTTAATAATTTATGTATATTGAAAAGTAAAATATGTAAATGCTTCTTCAAGCGTTAATTGGATCTACGGTATAATGGTACCTAATTTAGGAATATTTTCAACTGTGCATCTAAAATCTTATTTTTCGCTAAAAATACTAATTGTACACCTAATATTAAGGGATTTTTTTACAATTATTAAGAGACTTTAGGCAACCAACTCGGATAAGTACGATTAGAAGTAAATGGCGGGGTCTAGTGAGCGTGCGAATCGAGCGAACACAGACTCCGCCATCCCATTCGAAATTATTTTTTTAAACCACCTATAAGAGCATATTTTAATGCACCATTTCATTTTTTGGTGGAATGAAGGCATGTTTTGTAGTAAAAAACAGGAATGAATTGAAAAACAGTTAATACTACCTTTTTAGAAATATACCATCATGAGCTGCTCTAGTTTCTTTTTTCTCTAATCGACAAAATTTTCTTTTCAATTGGGCATAAATGTAGGTTTTTTACAAACTTATGATAAAACCTGACATTTATGACATTAATATATGTTTCAAAAAATATTAACAAAGAAAACAAGATTTACATTACTGCATTACGTACCTACTTATGTTTGTTTTCATTACTTATTCAAGAGAAACAATTAGTAACAATACTTAAGTGTAGAACACACTTAAGTAATTAGCTAACTTAAAACAGTAATTTCTTCGTTTATTTACCTACGAATATTACAGTTGCTCATTTTAAATATAAGCTACACTCAGAGAAATAGTCTTTTAAAACTGTACAGTAAATGTAGTGATAATTTTATTCTTAAAATAATTCGTGAGCACTATATGTCCTAGCTATTTTATTTTTCCCTTGCATATTCAGCTTTTCCAAACGACGGAAAATTTCCTTTAAAATAAATCCCAGTACCTATTATAATTATTTTTACTGTAAAACTGCTGATATTTCAGTAACTACAAACCTGAGCATGATAATTTCTTCTATTCTCTAGATTGTTATTTATTTATTTTTTTAAAAGAATTTAGAGTAATAAATAACATAAAATTAGAAAACAAACGATCGCGTGCAAATAACCAGCCTTTCTCTCGTTCGAGACGGGAGCTGATGAACTAAAAGAGTGAACTACAATACATATTTAGTTTACTGAGAAGCTGCGAACTATACTAACAGCTCCAGGTCACGAACCATTATGCACAAGACTACTCTTGAACCAAAGCAACGAAGTAGATAATAATACAAGCTATGCTAAAACCTTACCTGTGTTGCTTTAACTGAATGTGCCTTTCCATTTTACAAAAAGTGAAATTATGCTTTATATAGAATCAAGACTGGGCTTTTGACGCGAACCGGAAGTTTAGTTGCGATTTTTTAAGGTAATAGAGCATAAAGCTTCTTTCTGGCCTTTGAGTCGTATAATAAAATAATTTGAATTTGGAACAAAAGTTTCGATTCTGTACGAAATTTTTTTTCAAAGCACAGACTAAAACTCGGTTTACAATGTTCCTCTCATTGTTCTTAACGGCCTGAAAAACACATAATCAGTACCTATTTAGAAATCTTCGTAAAACGATTAGCATTACGAAGGCGCCTCCCATCCATCAATAGCAGTCTCAACAGAATTAAACTCTTTGATGGCTTGTATGTGGATGTGTTTACAACAATGTATGATATCACCATCACACAACGGTGGCCAGTACTGGCCAGCCATGTACTGGTTTAAATCATATCGATGTATAGACAGGACACAATGCAGAATGCCTGAATAGGTTCACAAGTAAATAGTTCAATGTTGTGGATAGATCTGGTATATTCTATCACAGCATATTAAATAGTTGTATATATTTAGAAATCGACACAATTTTTGCTCTAATCTACACTAATATGTATAACTAGCTTTTGCCCGCGACTTCGCCCGCGTACATAAGATATAGCCTATTTTTTTTTTTTTTTATGGTGGGAAAAAATCATGCATTGACATCCCCCGCCCTTGGGCGGAGCGGGAGATAGTGTCAGACTCTTACTGACTAAAAGACCCACCCCGTTCCTTCTAGCCTTCATACCGGGGCTCGAGCGCCCTTTCGGATAACCCTGGAGATATAGCCTATGCCACTCAGGAATAAAGCAGCTTTGTATCGGTGAAAAAGTTTTAACAATCGGACCAGTACTTCCAGAGATTACCTCCTGCAAACAAAAAAAAAAAACTTTACCTCTTTATTATACTAGTGTAGATAAGAGGTCATGTTTGTTTTTTGTTTGTATCTGTAGAAGTATTGGTCCGTTGTTGTTTGTTAAACATTTTTGCACCAATAGAAAGCTGATTTATTCCTAAGAGGCTATTATAGCTTTTCAAGAAAAAGCTAGAATTAACATAAAATCGTCCACCGTCGTCGTCGTTTTTTTACCACCTCACTTTTTTCGTGTCATCGCAGTAACCAAAAAATGGAACTTAATTAGAATGCATCTTGTCTTGTTTTTATGTAGGTAATCAAATTTCATAAAATTGGATTCCAAATTGATGTATTAACTTATTGATTATATTACCTATTGGTTTGGGTATCATTATTATTTAATTGACTTAAACAATAATGAGATAGGGGGTATATATTTAAAACATTGGAATACGAAGAAACTCATTTGAAGTGATTGTATACAGTAGGATCAGTTCCGCACGTCATTTGCGTGTTTCGACAATTTCAAAAGGCAGACAACGTTTTCCACGCCTCATTTAATTACATATACACACACTACATGCTATTAATGACTTGTCAAAATTGAATACTCCATTGTACGCAAGTTTTCTGAATTATTATGGCCTAAGAATACTGGCGTGACTAAAATATCTGTCGGTAACTCAGTGGAATTTACTCGAAAACTAATTTATTATTAAAGTTTCCTAAAGTCGGCAATTTAACTATTTTGATAACTGTAATGAGAGACTGCGTCAATTCTTGTAATAGGGTGTTTGAACGAAGTTATTTTGATATGAAAGTATTAGAAATAATTTCTTGCTAATTACTTTTTCATTGTCTTCCTGGTTTCCTGAGTGTCCTTTGTTTCAACTTCCTGTTTATGAACTGGTTCCTTTTATTTATTTATTTAAAGCTTTATGCACAAAAAAACTGTACAAAGGCGGACTTAATGCCTTAGGCATTATCTGCCAGTCGACCTTACGGTGGTGCAGAAACAAAACATGGCAGGTGCAACTTAATAAATAGACAAAACAGAAGAGAAACAAATATATACAATAGTAAAAACATACTTAGATACATACATATAAAAAAAAAAACAATGCTGTTGTGAAAAAACAAATCCAACCAATTAGCGCGGTGATGATTCTTAAGATTTTCTTAAGATGATTATTAAGATTTTGTTTTTTAAAAGGTTTCATTTTCATTTTTTTATACCTTTTTAAAATTGCGATTCTTTTTTTAAATCAAAGTTTATGTTGCCCAACCGATTGCAAGACCTTCTTTTTTTTTTCGATGGGAAAAATCATCTTATGACAACCCCCGCTCTTGGGCGGAGCGGGAGATAGTGTCAGACTCTTACTGACTAAAAAACCCATCCCGTTCCTTCAAGCCTTCATACCGGGGCTCGAACGCCCTTTCGGATAACCCTAGCCCCAGTAGCCTTCGACTCGGCTGGGCCCCTGCTGTTGTTGTGTGTGTGCGGGAACAGCGCGCGCCGTCGACGACTTGGGCTTGGTCCGGACAGTTACCGGACGGCCGGACAGCGAGCTACCCATTGCTCACTGTCCGCAAGCCCGTGCCCTCGTGGGGGTGATCGGCGGCGGAGACCGATTGCAAGACCTCTGCAATCCCATGAGAAACTATATCTGGTTTACTTGTTTTCTTGTAAAATTTTAAAATAAATTCTACCGCTTTGGGAGCCGCGAGAGGGGGTGTCAGAGTTTTACTGACTGAAGCGTCCTAAGTTTGCGGTAATTCTTTTGAATAGCCCTGCAGCCTTGTTCCGCCTGCTGTCATGAGTTTACCTAATCACAATAAATCCTAAAGGCGAAAGTTTATACGAGTATGTTTGTGTTCGTGTATATTTGTTATTCCTTCACGATCAAACGGCATGAATTTTTTACCAGAATAGCTTATATCCTGGATTAACACACAGGCTATAATTTACGAGTATATAGCAGGAATAACTAACATCACGCGGGCCGATCCGCAGGTTGCAGCTAGTATCTAATATCTCTGGGAAGTATTATGGTAGCATGATTGATATTTATTTTCATTTTTCTAATGATTATGATTTTTTGTTTTTGAATTTTTAACTAAAATGAAAAACAAAGGCTTTAGCAAATTCTTTCACCAGTAGCATGCTACGTTATTACTGAGTGACATAGACTATAATATATTTTCTATTTCCACGCTAGTTCTTTTTTTTAAACTCCAACATTGAAATTTCTATTGTAATTAAAACATTTAAAAAAACAAAGCACTAAGATAATAAATCATATCATTTGTCCTATCAATTAGTGAACAATGATTATTCCCACCTTGCGACCACGAAAGGCTATCAATTATCTTGTAACAATCTTGTACCGTCAACACAAACGGTTACTAATTGTTCAACGTCGTGCTGTTTCAATTTCAATACAATTGTATTGGGCTCACTGGCGTAGCTAGGCAAGGCAGTGCCCCGGGGAACCGTACCTTAGGGGCCCCACCTTAGGGGCGCAAACCTTAGGGGCCTCTCCTTAGGGTCCCCCACCTTAGGGGTTCACACCTTAGGGACCCCCAAAACCTAATAAACCTTGTTAGCAAACCTTATATTGAACTACCGAGAATTTTTTCTACCTCCTAAATCTTTGTTGCAACACTAATCAAAACAACTGGTTTAGTAAGTAAAGTTCTTTGGCGCTAACCAGCGCAGTAGAGGTTATTTGATGATTTTCCATGTAAAAAAGGGGCCACAGTTTTTTTTTTTTTATGCCCCTTTGCCTTGGTTAGCTATCTACGCCTTTGATTGTTCTCCTACCTAAAGGATTGGCCAGAGGTAGCTATGGACTGAGAAAACAGGCAGAACGGGAGGGGAGGTATTTACCTTACAGTGGGACAAAAGGTTCATAATAATAATATTTTAATATTATTATCTAGTTCTTTCCCGTGACTTCGCTCCTGTAGTCCTGTGACCTGTTCCACCGAAAGTCGGTATTATTTGAGCTAAAAATAAGTTTAGCCGATACTGTAACTTTCTATCAGTTTTTTTTAGGTTGTTTTTACACAGATAAGTATCTACAAAAAAAAACAAGCAATTTCACCTCTCATCTGACTTGTATGTATATCCTAACTTATATATATTATAAAAGGACTATTATACTGGCGTGTGTGTGTATGTATGTGTGAGGTACGAATAAAAGTTTTTTCTTTCTTTCTTATATGTTTGTTATTCCTTCACGCTCAAACGACTAAAAGATTTTTTTTGAAATTATACACACGGTACAGACTGTAATAATAGCACATAGAATACTTTATACCTGAAGAATATGTTCATATAATAATTTTCGCGGATGAAGCCGCTGACATAAGCAAGTGTAACACAAAAGAAAACAAAAGTATTTAATAAGTTTTGTTGCTGACCGTTCACAATAAAAAGGCAGTAATTTTCTTCATCACTTTATCTAGTAATTAGTGAGTTTTGCCGCACTAAACAGGAAAGAAACAAAAGTTGTACCAACTTCAACATAAACTTCCCGGTCACCAGGTAGACGCGCGGGTATCATCGCTTCTGTCCTTTTTTTCTTGCCATGGTCCAAAACTTTGCTACTATCTAAATAGTCGCGAAGTTTTATAAGACTAGAGAGAAGAGGTCTTCGCGACTTACACTTTGACTGACTCTGTCTGAGACAAGTCTTGGGACTTTCAAGTCATCATCCGAGGTGGCACAGTAGCGTCGTGGTCGGTTTTGATATTCGGTTTTAGGGCAACGTGGACTGGAAAAATTGAATGGGACATGAACATTTCAGTCGAAAAACGACCACTACCAGTTGCCAGACCGATCCGTCCCTTGCTTCTCTAGATGGGTATTCTTTACTAAGAAGGAAGTCCATAGCGTGATATTAGCTATTAAAATCAGCAGATACTAATACGAATATAGTAATAGATTACTTAGTAAGGGAAAACTTTGTGAAGAGAGAACATTTTATATATAATAATTATAGATATATTTATAAAAGCTATGAAGGACACCTTAATAATGAAATCGTAAAAATATAAAGACTAAAAAGTTATTTCTATATTAATAATACAATGCATTGACCCCTCTGAATTCACGTTCCGTTTTGGAGTATTATAGTATACTTTCAGAACAGTTTTTATTTACATAATTAAATTATCATGAATGCTAACTGTAAAGTTTATATAATCCGTAGCCGCGTCAAGGTGATGTTTTTAAATTTTTTGGCGTGTCTACGATGACTTTTGACGTGTTTTATATCATTGTAACTTTGTACGAATCGACGCCACTGGGTATACCTAATGTCTGTTTAAATTTATCTTTTTCCTATATGAAACTACATTCAGCAAGTATTCAATTTAAAAATTGACAAAAAACATAAGAAGAAATTCATTCAAAAATAGAATGGTACAAAAATATGCAATCATTTAATTCAAATATAGAATCACATTAAACGCGACCATCGATACTTTTAGAACTTTTTTTTTTTACTGAACATAACCTTTAATTAAATTGGTCAATTGATGAAATCAATAGTGTCCATTTATCAATACGTAATAGATTCTTAATCGATAATTATAGTTCGTACCATGTCTAATTTTACACGTAATTTATTCACAAGGTCACTACACTACTTAGAAGCTTCCCGTGTTTTAGTCATTTTCTTTCTCAGTAGCGATTAGGTAAAGTGTCATTGAACTCGTGCAAGCATTTGAGGATTTCCAATTAAACTTTATTTCAATATATTATGCTAATTTTGAAGGGAAAGTAAAAAAATAACCCACTGAATCGGTTGACTCAGATGGGGACATATGGGGTCTATTCCATAGGCCTACAAAAAAAGTAAATCCTAGCCTCGGACTCTTCCTAGGCCAGGACTTATTTATAATTATTATTAATAGACTCACGCTTGACCACTATCTCACTTTAATAAGTGAAGATGTAGTCGATAATAAAGCACGCTTGCCTAGAAATAACTTATTCAATTTTGACTTGAAAACACAGACTCCGACAGGGAACACCACTCCTTAGCTGTACCTACGTATAATAAAGCTAGAACTACATTAGACCGACGCACACGTGGACCACGCCTGTAGCCTGATTCACGTAAAATCAAACAAGCCAAATATCGTTGAAGTTTTATAGTCGTTCGATCGAAATCTTATCCAAAAGCGGTATTCACGATCTATCGACTTATTTCCAGTTACATTAATAAGTGTTCTACCAGGATAATTTAATACAGATTTTTTTTTAATCGACGAATTTCAAACGACTTTAAAATCGGTGTCGTTCAAACTCGATTGATGGATGTGAATACGGAAATGGTCTAAACGACTGAATCGCTACGATATCGTTACAGTTTTCATTACGTGAATCGGGCTACTGATTTGTACGAACGTAGAACCATGTCGCGTGGCGTGTATCAAGTGTAGCTCTACAAGTCTAGTTTCCATATAAAATGTATCGCAATGTAGTTCTATCTTGAATTTGTTCTTGTACCCACATAAAATACACAAAAATCTATAAATACCTACAGTGCATACATGGCGGTCGGGAAAATTAAAATTCTTGAATTTATAAGTAAACAATTCTATACTTTTCTTCGATTGTATGACGCATTTTCATATAACAGAATGTATTGCTGTTTGACAAGTTTGTTTAAGTAAACAAATATTCTTTTGTTTCTCAAACAATTAGCTATTGAAAACAAGACAAAGTAGTTTACAAAATAGGTGACATGTTTATTGCTTTATTAAATGTGTTTTTACCAGCCATTTTTTGACAAGTTATTTTTTAGCCGAGGATATTTTGCATATTATGCTGCGCGTTGTCTGATAGTGATTTTTTTTTATCCAATAGCCTAGCTCCTTAGTGACTAACCTAACCTAACCTACACCAGAATAAAAAATGTGGGTAAGTAATACTAATAAATTGTGACCCACTCACTCGCCGCGGAAGGAAGACCTGGAGTCCTGAAGCATAGGACAACCCTAGTTTAGGCTCCAGCCCACTCAATTTATTTGAATAATAATGTCTATACTGTGTTTCATTAGCGTGGAAAATAAATGTTTTTTTCCTTTTTATTTACTTTAGATACTTTACTCCAGGACATGGACTGCCCATGTGCCATTTTATACGAATTCAAACAGACAGATAGATAATATTAGCGGTCACTTATTATCTTTCTGAATTTCGGTAATGTTCGGTAAAGTTCCGCTCGTTCAGGAACTAGTCTAGATCTTATATCGCATAGTACCGATGGGAACGACTCGAATCACTGACACATCATTATTTACTAGACAAATATAATACGTCCGCTCAGAACAAAAACGTGGGAGTTTCCCAACTACGAAATAAAACAAAATGAAGTTTATTACTGCTTACTACATTATTAATAATCATTATGACTTGAGACGTTGAGACATCGCAAAATCACCCAGTCGCGTGAAACTGGCTAATACTAGACGTAATTGCACTACCTTGAGACTTCAGCAGGAATCTTGCGAGTTTCTGAAATAGCTCGAACTGTCAGTGTTTGTATTTAGTCTCGAGCTTTTCACAATACATAATCAAACTAGTTGTTTTATAGAAGTATATAAGTTTAGGGCACGAATATCCGTTTATATTATTATTTATCCGTTTTTTTTTTCCTCTTACAATATTATGACTTTAATATGGTATCAATAGATTTGTGATGTCACAATATAACACGCTCCAATATCGCACATTGACCACAGGAAAGACATTTTTTTAGTGTCGGACAGTTATAACAAGAATACTTAAGCAAAAAAAATAGGATTTGTAGAAGGAAAATTAATCAAAATAAAAACTTACTACACATGTAAAAAAAAAGAGATAATTATATGTAACTGCCACTGTATTTATACTATTTACATTTCGTTGTTTTTTTTTCATTAATTTTTTTGATGAAAATTAATAAAAATTATTAAAAATTTTACTTTAAAAAAATGTTTTTATTAAATCGATACATACAGTCACTGCTTTTTTCACTGTTTTTTTTCTTTTTATTAAAAAGCTCGCGTTTAACCACTATCACACTTGCTAAGCGGTTGTGGTCGCCGACCGAAGCAACATGCGAATGCATAGCAATTATTCATTTCTAGAACTCAATATCGATTCTCAATTCGAAACAAATGAAAGACAATACTTTATAGTCTACAAAACAATAGTCATGAATCACAGTTTCATAAACAATTTAAGTTATAAGTAGTTGAGAAAACAAGTCGCTTCCCACTAACAGATTCAAATTGTCTAAGTGTTCACTGAATGTTATTATGACTTATGTTTTTATAGCACACACTGTAGGTAAGTGATTGTTCATCTTATTAACAATGGATTCAAAAACTAAGTAGGTAATATTCACACTTATTATCCTTATAGGATGAGTAGAATGTTTAAACTACTTTCTCGAAGGGTACTGCTATTTGTATATGCAGTTGCATGATATCCTCATTCCTTGTATACTCGTACATATATATTATATCTCCTTTTCCTTACATATTAGAAAAAAGTCCCCCATTGAGTTTGTCCTTCTGTCCGCGGTAAACTCAAAAACTACTGAAGGGATATTCATTCTTCCACAAATAGACAGAGTGATTAATTACGAAAGTTTAGTTGCTTACACTAATATTATAATGAGGTAAAGTTTGTTTTTTTTTGTTTGTTTGTAGGAGGTAATAATCTCTGAAAGTACTGGTCCGATTGCAAAAATTTTGTCATCGTTAGGAATCTGCTTTATTGCTGAGTGACAAAGGCTATATTTTATATACGCCGGCAAAGCCGCGAGTAAAAGCTTGTCCAAAATAAATAAAAATATCCATAACCGTAACCGAAGCCGATATAAAAGTTTCGGATAAAAGCTGACTCTAAATCTCTATTTTTATTTCTTTTGCCCGGCTAAACTAATGATTATTCAAACAATCTAGAAATAAAAGTCAAGTCATGCTATTTGAAGTTTTACTTTTATAATAATCATAAAATTCTAATATCCTAAAATCTCCGAAACTCGTGGATATCATGTAAAATGTAGTTTTATACAATAAAATTGTGTATAACTTGATATATTACTTGGGCTTTGTTCATTCATTGACTGGAAGGCGGTACGAAATTCGCCGGGTGAGCTAGTTTAATTATATATAAAATTCTAATATCCGTATCCGAAACTCTCCGAAACAAGTGGATAATCCGAAATAATTTTAATATCCGTAACTGTATCCGAAACCGGTATAATATCCTCGATTAATATACGTTTGAAAGGTATCCAAAGTAGCTTAATCTTAAAATTATTTTATAGATACAGTTTCGTTCACTACAACTAACTTAAAAGATTGATATTGTACTAGCGGACCGCAATAATCCATTTTCCTTAATCCACTTATTGCATGATTCAAGAAATATGCAACACATAAATGCTAAAATAGTCCATAAAGTACCTAAGCACATCTATTGTGGTTTAAATTTTTCCACAGCTTACAGAGAAGGCGTTCTTTTTATGGACATAAATAACACCTTAAAACTAATCAATAGTTATGTCCAGTGTTTTTCAATCTGTGGTTTGTGACCCCCAGATGGTTCACAAAATCTTTTTTTTACTTTGGAGGTCGCGGTCGTGAACCACTTAAAACTGACCCTACGCTACAGAAAAGTATAACAATTTAAATAAAGCTATGCATTTGGTTAAGCTTTAATATCATTTTATTTATTCATTCATATACACACAAACACTTAAAAATGTAATGAACAGATACAGATAGAAGACCACAAAGGTACTACTTATTTCAAATGAAATTTCTTCCAGCAGACCTGCAACAGGAGAGTTGGATGAGAGATGTAGACACATTGTATACAAATGAGTCAGAAAATACAATTTCAGATGTTTGTTCCATTTTCGACACTAAAAAAAACTGGTCACAAGAGCGCAGTGCGCTCGTCAACCGCAATGTTATGGTCCTAGGCGGTCACACCAAAAAGGGTCACATATTCATAAAGATTGAAAACCATTGATTTTATCAATCAAATCGTGATGAATGATTATTAAAATATTTAAATAGCATCACTAAAACCACAACTGCGCCACATAACCAGTATTTTAAGTGAGCTTACTCAAAGCAATCGCTTTTTTTTGATGGCAAATCATTCTATAACTCCTCCCACACTGGGTGACACGAGAGAGAGTGTAAGATTAAAACCCACCTGTGTTTCTTCAATTGCTCTTTACACTCCAGGACCACAGTGACTCTTTCGAACCACCGCAATCAAATAAGACTGGCATTATAACCAATATTTTCATCACTTTCCTGGTTAAGTGATTCACTGTCCAGGCCGCTCGTCTATGGAATTCTTTGCCTGTGACAATAAAGTATGCGCAAACACTGCCTGTGTCTAAAAGGCTTCTGAAGGAACATTACATGTCACTGTGATCATGTTTTCGTTTTACCACTTATTCTCTTGCTTATATAAATTTTGCACGTATGTATATATGTACTATCTCTTTTAGAGTACCTACTTTTATTTACTTTTATATTTTCACCAAGCGCAACACTATTTTGTATCCAGGTAATGTCAGAAATCGTCGAGTAAGATAAAGCCGCCATTTCTGTTTTTATTGTATGTTGATGTACAATAAAGTAAAAATTAAATCTATATATTATAAAAGCGAAATACCACTCACTAATTAATCACGAAATCATAGAAACTATAACACCGACAAACTTAAAATTTGGTCGGTAGGTTCCCTAAGGAGTGCAGACATCCACTAAGAACGGGTTTTCCGAAATTCACTCCTAAAAGGATGAAACGGGTGTCCAAAATTTGTATGGAGAAACCGATATTCACGCAGGCGAAGCCACTGGCAAAAGCTAGTAAATAATAAACCGCTAAGCTAAGATTGCCTTTAGTTTCTCCAAATTACTGCAATCTGTATTCCTGAGTTCCCAATTTACGCATCGTATAAGCTCTACAAATAGCCATTAAAACAGTTTAAATTATATTATTTAAAACAGTCTCCGAATTTTAACAAGTCCACAGAAGGGTTGCCTCTGCGTTGCTTATATTTGCATACTAAATAAAGGTTGGTCAGACGTACTTTCTACTTTAGATTAACTAGAGAGTTAAAACACGGTTAGGGTTCCTATCACAAAACTGGTTACAGATAATTAGACAGGACAGCATATTAATTGCATTAAATTTAAGTAGTTATGTAAGTTTTCACGCCTACAGTGACAACGCCTAAAATGTCTATTCTATTTTACTTTTTAATAATGGCAAATAGAGCCGATGTCGATTATTCTACCAATGTCGAAAGTAAATTGGATAAGTAAGTTTGTATATCTGTAACGCAAGTAATTAGTATTCTAGAAACATAGTAGATAACTATAGGTGTATAAATCTTTGATTGATACAATTGGACTTCATTTGTTAGTGGACTGAAACAAACAAAAAAATAAAAGTACATAAACATTAAAATTGTTAGAACATTAAATATATGTATAGGCACACGTAACCACAATTAATTAGAAACCAAGGCTCACAATTTGATGTTATTGTGACGGATAAGGCGCCTGAAGTATCAACCCTAAAGTGTCAAACCTAAAGTGTCGACGTCTAAATCTAAAATGTCAACGCCTAGTTGACACCTTTGACCCAAGGGCTGGCTTTTACCTTGGTCAGAGATTTAGCATTGCCACGTTGTATAGCATCCCACCGCCGGTCATCTGTAGTGTCATCACTTTCAATCAACAGCAATGTGGAGGAATTCATCAACTCCATATTTCAAGAGTAGGTAGATTATGTTTTGCTTAAATACTCGTACTATAAAAAATACCCGATATAAATTAATATAAAATATACCTAGTACCAACTTTACCACGATATTACATCGATAAATATGTCGTGGCCAGATCTTAGTATTGATCACTTCATAATATGGCCAACTAACTGGCTAGATCGTTTTAAACCTTTAAGTTTGATGATATTTCAATCTTCGTTTGGCCTACTTTATTTAGACCTTTTATTATCGTTGAAATCAAATCCTAATGATATAGCCAAACGAGGATTGACATATCTTAGCTTGGGACTAGACGGCGCTGTGTAATAGTTGTGGAATATTATATTATATTATATTATATTATATTATATTATATTATATTATATTATATTATATTATATTATATTATATTATATTATATTATATTATATTATATTATATTATATTATATTATATTATATTATATTATATTATATTATATTATATTATATTATATTATATTATATTATATTATATTATATTATATTATATTATATTATATTATATTATATTATATTATATTATATTATATTATATTATATTATATTATATTATATTATATTATATTATCATCAAATGACGTTTAAACGATCTGGCTAGTTTTAGTTGGCCATATCATGAAGTCATAATTTCTAAGATCTGGCCATGACAGACACACAAATCACAAAAACAATTTTAATCAATTGCTAGTAAGATACATCCTAAAACAATGCCGTAGCAAATAGATGCCGAAGATATAACAACGAGGCATTCCACAAACAACATTTTTCTCTAAACTTTAGAATATCTTCTAAAGAACCCAAGAAACACTTTCCCCAAGTATTCTAATTAACTTCATCTGATTAACATGAATTATATCTTCAAAGTTGAAAAGCTAAAAAATAATTTTAACTTTATTTACCTTCGGGCTGAGAATGACTTTTGACACTTGAACATTGATCTTTAGAGAGATAAATCTAGGAATAGTCGAACCGTTTCGAAAGTCATTTTGCGAATTAGCCAATCAGCCACTGGGTAACGAAATGACACTAGTTACATATTACTTTCCATCAACACTTTAAACCACGATCTATGTTTAATGAGCCTCTTACAAGTTATTAATGTCACTCGATCGTCACTCACCGCGTAAGAAAGATGCCATAAATTATATCCCGAGATACTCACACAGTAGATAAAATTCGCTGCAAAGCTATCGGCCCATAAAACGGTTGTAAACATTAAACCTATTAGCTGAGAAATACCACTGATCTGCTTCTGGTTTCGTCAGTCATTGGCATTAATTGGTCTCTGTATTGAAAAAAATATCAGTGCATGGTAGATTGCGGAGTCGGGCGGGCGCTCTGTTCGTCAGTTCGTCAGCTCGTTTACAATACATGGTATTATAAGCTCAGAGTGTGTATTTGGGGGGCGCTGTGTATCTGATCGACGGCAAGCCCTGCCACCACCGCCGGTCAATTGTACAGTGCTATGTGCGTCGCTCAGTCGCGCTCGCCTCGCCGCCCGTCGCCGCCGCCCGCGCCTCCCGCGCCCGCCGCTCATCAAAATGACATTCTCAATACATTGACGTTAAATTAAAAACATTCAACATGTGTTGTGCCAGGTTCACCAACTACCTGTTCCGAAGTGTAGTGAAGTACACATGTGGACTAGCCAGCCGCGAAAGTAAGTACAGCTGCGCCTACGTCTCCCACACTCAATCTGCACTGTTCCCGACGCTAAAATTAAACCCGATAACGTTCTATGGATACATTATAATTACCTATATGTGACTACAAAATTCATTGTAACTTATCAACGGCGAGGGCACATAAAATTTACTACATTGTGTTGTGTTTATGTTAGTTTAATGCTTGTTTTTATTGACGTCTGTCGTCAAATTACGAAACTATTAAGATTTTTCGAGGTGCATATCGTTTTTGCTTGCGTCCTAGTGCGGTGCAGACAGGCGAGTATTACTGCACAATCTCCACTTATCAAGGCAACTTTCTAGAATGTTTCTGAGAACTAACTTGAGTGAATAAGCACAGACTAATGTGTGCGAACACATTGTGTAAGCTGAAGCCTGGTAATAACAAACCACCAACACACCGTTGGTATGTGGTGCTGAAACATGCGTCGCGTCGGTGACACTGAAGCCATGAGTGGGTGCATCTCGAAAATTAAACGAATACGTGGTAAACCTGCAACATGAAGTCACGTGAAGTGATTGACGCACCGAAGTATTGGTGGACACAGACTGTCATGATAAAATTAAGTTTATAAGTTAATGTTTACGTTAACCATGCTTAAAATCAAACACAGACATGAGAAGAAAATATTCACGTCAATAATACTTTATAAGTATTGAACAACAAACAGTATATTGTTTTTCACTTATATATATGTACGTACTAAATTGGTTTATAATATAAATTATAAGTAAAGTAAAAATCATACGCCAATGTCGGCCGCGAGAATAGTTCAGGAGTCAAGGTTTAATATGTCATTTGTTATTGCATGTCGCATTATAATGAAAGTTTCTATACAATAGCAATACAATATAGAAGCACACTGAATGTTTCCGTAATAAAATAACAAATAATTGTACAATATTTTACGGTGATGCTTAAGAAACCAATTTATTTCTTGGTTACCTCGTTAAAATCGTAAATAAATTAAGTGTGTAATTGAAAGATGCAATTTACCTTTAACTGAGAAAAACTAAGTAGTACTGGTACTTGAGACTTGTAATTAAAGTCCAATATTTATCCCTGTTCATAGACCCTACTACGACTTCTTGACACGATCCATTTGAGAACCTGAACTGAACTGTGGGTTGAAGCTATATAGGTACCTAACATTAATTTTACTATATGCAAAACCCGAAACACGTGTCTAGTATTTTTACCTAAAGAATCTATGTAAAAAAATACATAACTTTATCATAAAAAATCACAAAGTTATAAACTTGTTCTTATCTGACTGTCCGCAGTCTACGGGCCATCTGGGCGACTGAGGGGTTGTTTTGCTCCCGCGCTCAGCTGTGCGTTGGCGCCTAATGCCCGCTATGACTCGCCGTGACGTGTGTTGTACTTAGTGTCGGTGGTATCCAACTTGTGCCCTTTTTTAAATGTTTTTAGAAAAAAAATATACCTAACATAGTATAAAAATTATAGGAATCGATTCAGTTACTGATACTGAACAAACTACCTACATTATATATATCTATATTCACATTTCGCATATACTAAAAATAATGTTTTAAAGGGTGTATAGCTCCATCCCTCTTTCGCGCTCATGGTAAGGCCCCAGTAGCCTGATTCTCGTAAAATCAAACAAGCCAAATATCGTTTAAGTTTTATAGTCGTTCGATCGAAGTCCTATCCAAAAGCGGTATTCACGTGTTCCTAAGATAGATAGAACGACAACTCAACTGGGTCGAAACTAAACGATCTATCGACTTATTTCCAGTTACATTAATAAATATTCTACCAGGATAATGAAATACAGTTTTTTTTTTTTAAATCGACTCTTTGACCAAACGACTTTAAAATCGGCGTCGTTCAAACTCTAGTAATAGTCTAATCGACTAAATCGCTACGATATCGTTACGGTTTTGATTACGTGAATCGGCCCTCTGATCATATGCTCTATTTCAAATACCTGGTATATAATAATATTCTGTAGTTGATCATTCTAGTGAACAACATTTACCTACTTCATTAAATATACACTTACTGATACTTGTTTGTGTCTATATTGCAACTTGCTAATTACTGTCTTTTTACCGGTAATTATTTCGTAACCTCATAAAGGAAAACTACTTTCTGCTAGCGGCTTCACCTACATGAATGTCGCAAAGCAACGTAATCCCGGGATAAAAGTGTCGTATATTCCTATTACGATGTGAGATAAATTTCATCTAAATCTCTTCAGCCGTTTGAGCTTGAAGGACTAACAAAACTTTCATAAAGACATAAAAACTTTCGCCTGTATATTAGTGTAATGTAGTAATTTCAACTAAATATTAGGTAGTACCTCCACGTTTACAGGAATAAATACAACGGTTATGTACCGAAACAAACCACAAGGAAAATAATATTAGTAGCACACATACATTTTTACTTTTATATTATGGTTAATAACTACTAAGGAAAACTGATCAATGAGTAAGGAGCATGATATGGCAGGTAGGTATTTTAAGTACACTTCAAAAACGCCCGGTGAAGTTTAAAACCAAACAAACAGTTTGCAAGTCTGACGGCACGGTTGGCGCAGCGACGATTGAGCGATCTGCTTCTGCGCTGCGTGTCATGGGTACGATTTCCGCACTGAACAAAATTTTGTACGGCCTACAGATAGGTGTTCAGGCACTAGATGATTCATATATGTGAGTTTACTTGTTTGTGAACGGACTCACGATAAAGAAGTAATTCCTTGCGTGGTGGGATTACCCTACACTTCATTAAGTATAAATTAAAAGAAAAATTTGTAAATTTAACTCTAATTATTTAACTTAATTATTAATTAATTAACTATAGATTCAAAGGTATCTTCAATCAAAAGTTCACATAAATTATTTATTGATAAAATAAAAATAAAATTTAATTAATAAATCTAGCGTGTCAATTTTTATTTCCAATTGAACGAATAAAGCGCGCTGACCTTGACCAGGCGGCCAAACATTATCCTTTTGTCTCAATTGGCCCGTAATTGCTGGGGACGTCTTCTGTTCTATTCTCAGATACAATTTGCACTTACTGTGCTGTCAAATTGCACCTTAACTGTAACTCCGCGTCAAAACTTATTATGCCTCACCACGATACGACAAATTGCACGAAAAAACTGTTCGCGATACACTGACCTAAGCGACACACGACCCACAATTCATACCGCCAAAATGTAGCGATGAATTCGAATTTTTCGAATGCGATAACGTCAAACAAATTTTTACATAGTAATTTTTTTTTTACAGCCAAAATATAAAGCCAAAACAAAATTAGTCAATTATACATAGTCATTGGGATTAAGTAAAGTTTAGTGGATGAATAGTGTAAATACAACTAATAATAAATATAAAGTGTCTCCGTGCTGATTGTGCTGTTTCCAATGTGTGTTATATGTGATGCGCTTGAGATCTGCATGGAGCGTGAGCGCCACGTGGATTTTATTTATAACTAACCGCTAACCACAAATCGTCACGTTTACTGGAAACTAAAAACTGTAAAGATGCCTAAAGGTAAGTGTCGCTTTAAGGCTCCCGTGGACAGGCGCAGCGTTGTCGCTTCGCGCCTGTCTTCGGAAGCCTTCACACAGCAACGTTCACCAATATCGCAGATCCATTAATCATTATAATTATTGTGACTCACTTCTATCGACGTATTTTCCTTAAGATTCTCGTTATGGCATGAAGTTGAAACTTGTATTAATTGCCATTTCGAAATTATGTTAATTGTTAAAGGAAATGCTATGATCACGAGTTTGCATTATGAATTAGTTGACACAGATTTAAAGGAAACATCGCTCCTCGTCTATAGTCATTCGTGGAATGTTTACAATTCCCTGGTTGTGGCTCACGTGTCCACATCTCGTGACATCACCGCCACTAAACTGTATCGTCAACTGCTGATTTCAAGGCTGGCAATAATAAAATCAACAAACGCAACTAATCTAATAAAGTCAGTATTAAAATAACTAATCAATCACATGTCTATGTTGCCTCGCTTCATGTAATAAGCAATCAATTCCAAAGTTTATAATTGTTTGAGTGCTTCCACGGAAACTGCTGGTGCATCAATCCGCTACGGCGCACCTGCTTCTTAAAACGTTCATTTCGAATAAAACTTTACATTTAATTAAAGTATTTGAGCTCTCAAACAAATAAAGTACCTCACAGCACCAAGTAATATTACCAGAGGACATAAATCTGACTACTGCTTATTATTCCGGCCATAATGAATCACTATTGTTTATAGTCTTTATAGCAATATCTGCTTCGTCTTTTCATCTCTCAGTCTGATACTTTGAGGTCACGTATATCAAGATTATTATGTTTTTATTTCACCTATACTCAAACTCATCATAAAACAAGATGAGGTTGGTTATCGTTTATTCGTATGTATGCATTTATTTAATATACACTGCAATACACTTGCAGTGCATGTCAGTGGACACACTGCAGATAATAAAAAATTCAAACGGAAAAGTACATTTTCTAGTAGTTTTATTTTACCGTCTGGAACAGCTTGGAAAAATAGTGAGTGCAGATAATAGAAAGGGAAAAAATTGAGATGCACAACACACACACACACATTCTACTTCAGTCTTCATACAAAATTTATAGAGGAATAACCAAGTTTACCTCATGACAGATAATTTGAAGAGGAACAGGATGGCTTCATGGACTAAGCAGCTAGGCTTGTTAGAAACGACAAAATATTTGATAAGTGAAACGATTTTGCTATTAGGGCAGTATCTCACGCACCGCTTGATTGGCCGTCTCCCGTTTCATGTTGACGCCACTTGTATCAATGAAGTGCCATTGGCTCATTGTTTAATCGTCTGTTTTATCAGCTGTAATGAATGTAGCTGAGATGTCCGTGCAGGCGACTCGTTAAGGAATCCAATCATGATACATCGACATTCAGCGTGCCTACATATTGTTCGTAGTTCTGCTAACGTGCGATTTTTTACGCCAATTTCCAAGAATTTGTTTATTTTGATGTCTGAACTAACGCAACTGTTTACCTAATTAAATTCCTGAGGATTACATTCAGATTTAGCTTTTCTGATTTCGTAATCGTTCCCTCTTTTGAGATTGCTTTTCTTTTAGCAACCCTGCCACCTGTCCCCGCAATATCATGCGTAATTTAGTCGAAAACATACATAATATGACCACAGGCGGTATTTTTTTGTCCGACCTTTGCAAAAATCAATGTTATTTTTATAAAGGACTCTGTGTGGTTCAATTGAGTTACTATTGGAACCTCAGGCTCATTGTTTCGAGAACGTAGTCCCACAAGCTATGATTCTCAAAGCCGTTTAATAATAAACTATCCTCGCATTCACAGATCTGCAAATATTGTATGTGAAACAGTTCGGTGGAAGCGAATGCATTAAAAGAACAATACCACTGGCTTGATTGGCGCGCCTCGGGCGTCGCTTCTGTGGGTCACACCGCCGCGCTTGCTCACATCTCTATTGATTTTGGAACAATTGTGCACAAACGTCACTGACCCTGGCGCTTTGTTGGAACATGTGAATTGTACTATTGCACCATTTCGGGGCTGCCGTTACGTCTAGCACTGTGGGTCATAAATGTTGAATTGGAATAGGATTTGTTGAAATGTGCGTAGTCCTAGTCACTTTATTGAATTCATTATTTTCTAGTATGCTTACTGAAATGTGAAGAGTGAAAAAAAATATTGCGAAACTGTTTTTTCGTAATAAATGCAGTCATAATATGAGTCAACATTTGCTTGATAAGAAAGGTGTAATTACATTCCACACTGCAATCGCAATTCTGTTTTGTTGACAATTAGGTACAAATGTTCATTCTGTATTCTCACTAACATCCATCAACACGGGATGCACATGAGAATGCACATGTAAACGATCCTCAACATCTGTTTCTCCGGAAAGCCGGAACCGATCCGCATCGAAGCTGTTCATCATTTATTATTGTCACGTTTCTGGTACAGACAGGAAACTGCAAATGGGATTTATGTTCTTGAATTTAGTGGCAGAATATGTCAGGGTCTTTCGGAGAAGAAGGAAACCTTATAATACAATGAGCTGGCTGGATAGCCAAGTTAATATTTGTTTGAGAGTGTTAAAAATCTGAATTTAGAGATGATTCAGGCCACACGTTTTCTTCATGCTCTCTTGGACTCAGTTGCAGGGAACGCAAACATTTACCGTTCCTGATTGCCTCGGATTCGGATCCAGGGATGAAAAACACTTTCTATGCAATTTCTAACGCGACGTTTTGTCCACAGGCGACGCCGATATGTCGCTGAAGCAGGGCAGCGGCACCGGCAAAGTCCACTTCGGTGGTTTGGACGATGTGTCCTTGTATGGCACGCCAGTGGAACCTGCGCCTCCGACCACAGACGCCAAGCAAGGATTTCTGCGAAATCAGCTGCAGGCACTCTTCCAACCCACCGACAACAAACTAGCCATGAAACTGTTTGGCTCGAAGAAGGCGCTGATGAAGGAGCGCATCAGGCAGAAGGCTGCGGGCCACTGGGTCATACATCCGTGCAGTAGTTTCAGGTGAGTGGCTTTTGTTTTACGAATGTTGTATCTGGAGCGTTTTTCTAGGTTCACGGCGCGTTCCATATATTGAATGTGATAATGTAATAGACGAGTTTATTTAGACGATTCATCATGATGTTTCGTATACCTAAAATAGATTTTATATTTAGATAAAATGAGTACGGTAGGTCAATATTTCTTAAGCTTTAAAAATAATTAATTATGTTAATCACCCTTGCTAATTATAATAAAATAACCATTAATCAATACGTAACGCTGCGCATAAAGAGTTTCCGATGGACCGTACTTTAAATCCGTTTTATAAACGCCACTTCTGTCAATTAATTGTTTCTATATTAAAAAACCATCAATGAGATACTTTAATATTGTAATTAATATCGTTTCGCGAATAAAGCTCTTCATATAATACGTATTAACGAGCGATTAACTAACAACGCACAGTTTATTGTTTACACTAGTTTAGCATTGGTAAGTTTAACTATAGTTTAACGGTTTTACTCCCGCCATCTTTGATGAGAGATCGTAATTCTGACGTAAACTCAGGCATATGCGTTTCGTTCGTTCGTCTCGTTCAATGTCAAGTATTTTTTCAAGGATACTTTTTGTTTGGTAATTAATAATGATATTTTCAGCTTGATGCGTTTTGTTTAAGGTTTAATTACTGTGTGTGTCTGTAAACACAGACTTTTCTGAGAAAAAATATCGTCTCATGTTTTATTATTTTTTCCCGCAGTGTTGCTCTAGTCAGGACAGGCTCCTGTGTATTTTTTTTTTTCAAAATGTAAACTGGGCTTTTATCCGTACCGTCAAGGTTGACCATTATAAACAAATATTTACCTTTCAATTAATTTAGTGTTTTATTTAGATTATCGCTAGCCATATGATTGAATTCTAGTTAGTATTTTGACTTAAAAAAATTAAATTAAATTAACTTCCATCTCATAATCCCTGTCCGATTAGGGTAAACGTACGCCATACGTGCCCCAGTCAGTCAGTTGCCAAACTAAGACGCATTTAAAATTACATAAATAAAAAAACGTAAATTAAACTTGCATTGTATAATTTACATCGTCGTCATACTTATAAACTAACCAGATCAACTCAAATAAGCACCAAATTTTAAATAAGTGTCTTATTTATTTATTTAAGAATTTATGTACACACAATTATCATAGCTAACAATAAAATTATATAACATGCAAAAAAAGATATAATAATATAATTATATAGATACACATAGTAAAATAAATATCTATCACAAAAACACATACTAAATAATAATAATATAATACATACTAATATGCAACTATGTCGAAATGCATAGTTATTTCTCTTTTACTTTTCTTTTAAAAACTGGGTCTTAGTTTTGTAAATGGGGCATATTACCAACTGGGACATGTATGCCTGTTTTACCATAAGTACTTCTATCTGACATTTTTCACAATTAACACAGCACAATACGGCCGATCATAGAAACCTATCACAAAAGCATGTAGGTTATTTTACAGATAAACGTAGCAGTTAGTCACCTGCCGATCATTTTGTTCAGCGGACCGTTAAGAAGTGGTGTTGAATGAGTAATTATATAGAGCTGTTAGCTCATTGTCAGTCCATATGTGGAGCTGACTGTACTAGGCAGTTGAGTTTTTTTTTAATAAAAGCGTTGTTTTACATTAGAAATTACTCCTGTTGGAAAAGCACCCTCATGGTGCTTAAGGAATTGAAAATCCTGAATTTTTTTTTAAAGAAAGCGTACAGACTAATAACGTAACTGTTTTTCTACTTATGTAGGGAAATTTTTTAATAAAAAGCTTCCACATATTCTTTATAATTCAGGGACCTCCTTGTATGTTCAAAGGTGCTGGATAATTATTCTACTATCAGAGCTATATTTAATTAAATCCAAAATAGATTAATGTTATTTTGTTTAAACATTATATTATTTTAATTTCCAGCAATTATTTGCGCTGGCAAAAAAGTAGGTTATGATAAGTTCCTCCTACACTTAATGTATGTATGTACGTACATACCTATATGTTATCAGGATTGATATGTTGTTTAGTGTTTTCCCTGTACATTTACTTACAGTTAATATAATTATGTATTTATTTATTTTAAAATAATATTAGTGTCATGTAAAAAAATCCCGTAAAATTAACCAAATGAATATCCATTTTGAAATAAAACAGTAATTATAACATAATAAAATGATGACCTTATATGGTGTAACAATAATAAGTACTAGGCGCCGATATAATTGCGTAAATGGTCCTTATTTACAATAAAATGATGCATAATATACATTAAAAAAAAAAATTAAATGTTTAAAAACTAAACTTTTTTTTCTTAATGTGTGTCAAGAAGTAACAAAAATTCACACACTCGCAAACTTTCGCATTTATAAAATTAATGTGATTACTTCCAAGAAAATTGTTCTTTAATATTGTCAGAAACAGTTTATACCATTCATATAACCAACCATCTGTTACACTCTGTATAAAGAAAATCAATAAAATATTATCCGACCAAATAATTTCTTTCCGGAAAAGTAATTCTCCGAAAACTTTCTACATACGGTAAATATAAAATTACAATGCTATTATTAAAAAAAACGCACCTAATAGTGAGGTAATTGATATAGGAAGTTACTTCCATAGGTGATTGTGCCGACTCCGCCTGCCGACCTTCACTCTATGGTTAAGCAATCCGTTACACTAAACGGAGTTCATATTTTCATAGCAACTAAAAGTTTGTGACTCACTCGCATCTGTTTTTATGCCACTTAGAGTTGACATAAGTGGCCTAATCAAAATACTTTTTAAAGTATATACGGTCTGTATTTGATCATTCGGTTACCTCTAAAATTGTTGAACTGTACTGTACTGATATCAGTACCCCTAGCCAAGTTGATAATCTGCAATCGTTAACGCTAATAGAAAACTTCAAATGTACGGGAATCATCTTAACGTTCAGTCACGTGTTCAAAACAAAAGAATCGGAGGCGTGGCCAACTCCAGGCGTTCGTCGCAAACGAAACGATAGATAGTAACTTCGCCAGGGTGACAGTTCCACTCGATTCGTTATTGAAAAAAATATTGAAGTAAAAATGTGTCAATTCGGACACTGCGTCTGAATATATTGTATCAAAATTATCAGCAACTCAAAAAACCTAATATATCTTAAAAAAACACATTCGTTCAAAAATAAACACCCAGCTACTTCGCCAGTTACTGCACCAAGCTTTTAAACACATTGATTGCATTAATTATCCTTACAGTAAAATAGACACAAAATACTCGACCAACACTGAAAAAACTTAATTTATCATAAAAACCACATTCGTTCAGAAATACGAGTACCTAAACACCCAGCTACTTCGCCAGTTACTGCACTAAGCTTAAAAACACATTGATTACATTAATGATCCGTACAGTAAAATAGACACAAAATACTCGACCAACACTGAAAAAACTTAATATATCATAAAAAACAAATTCGTTCAAAAACAAACACCCAGCTACTTCGCCAGTCACTGCACCAAGCTTTTAAACACATTGATTGCATTAACGATCCGTACTGTAAAATGGACACAAAGTGTAGCTAGTTTAACTGTCATCCTATGTATTGTAGGCAATATGTTTTAATTTAGGTATTAAACTCAGCATGAACTTTAAATTGAGTGTTGCAAGAGCTGTCCTCACAAAGGCAGAATTGAAGGCCTAATTCGGACTAGTAATTAGGCCGCCATTGCAAATTCTTATAAAGGAGAAAAGCCTGTTAACTATGCTAAGGAAACTTCGCAATTAAAGCCGTTAACGAGCTTCTGGCAAATAGAATTTAAATTCATCTTGCTAAACTAGTGGCCAATACTTGTTTGAGGAATTTATACATTTTCTTTTGTTATTAAGCTTTGAAGCAGACTTAACATAGTCTCTTATACTATTCTGTATCCGTTTGTTTTATCAAATTAATATTAATTTGTTAACCAAATGCAAAATAAAAAATTAATTAGTCCGTCTTTTAGATTATTCAAAAATAAGGTACACGTATTTTTTTATTTGTAAATTAAACCAAAAATGACAAAGATATAGCCCATTAAAGTAACGTGTAACGTCACGCCTGCGCCGTGCTGAATTTTTTCGCACGGGGTGACGTCACACGTAACTTTATTGGGCTATATCTTTGTTATTTTTTGTTTAATCGAAAAAAAGAAAAAATACGTGTCCAATATTTTTTTATAATCTAAAATACGGACTAAATAAAATGTAATTATTTTGACCCTGGAAACTACCTTATTATGAAAGTATATCCGTTACCTATAATAAAAAACCGGCCAAGTGCGAGTCGGACTCGCCCATGGAGGGTTCCGTAGCAGCAAGTAACATAATATAAAAGTTATTGTAGTTCGTTGTAACTTTGATCGATGTTTTAATAAAAAAATATTTTTTTTAGATTTATGACGTATTAAAAAAAAACTATTTATTAGATCTCGTTCAAACCAATTTTCGTTGGTAGTTTGCATGATAATGTACATCATATATTTTTTTTAGTTTTGTCATTCTCTTATTTTAGAAGTTACGGGGGGGGGGACACACATTTTACCACTTTGGAAGTGTCTCACGCGTAAACTATTCAATTTAGAAAAAAAATATATTAGAAACCTCAATATCATTTTTGAAGACCTATCCATAGATACCCCACACGTATTGGTTTGATGAAAAAAAAAATTTTGAGTTTCAGTTCTAAGTATGGGGACCCCCAAAATTGATTGCTTTTTTTCTATTTTTGTGTAAAAATCTTAATGCGGTTCACAGAATACATCTACTTACTAAGTTTCAACAGTATAGCTCTTATAGTTTCGGAAAAAAATGGCTGTGACATACGGACGGACAGACGGACAGACGGACAGACAGACAGACAGACAGACAGACATGACGAATCTATAAGGGTTCCGTTTTTTGCCATTTGGCTACGGAACCCTAAAAAGGCAATTTTTAAAATGGTTGTCGATTTACCTTTTTTATGACTAATCACTGAAACGGCTGGACCAATTTTGAAGGTACTTTCACTGATGGATGGAAGGAATTGATGTTGTAGGCACGAGTATCTTAGGCTACAATCCATCTTCCTGTGGGAACGTGATTTCAAACAATATATCTTCGAAATGGTTGAACAATATTTGACGAGATTTTCATTGGGATAAAGTTAATGTTATAATATAAGTAACTTAAGCTACTTTTTATTATTACGCAAGAACAAGACTAATTCCCGACCAGACGGTTAAAAGTCAACTTTCCTTTTTATCTACAAATAAACAAAATTTATTCATTTATTTTTTTGCGTAAGTTGCACACGCCGGCTAGTATCATAAAAAAGTTTATCTTCGGTATTTTTAACGCTTATATTCCAAAAATAGAACTTATTTAAAAATATACTGGTTTATTTAGTATATCGTCAGTAAAAAAAATATGTCTGTCAAAGTTTATCACATTCACAACATATTGAAACTAGATTAAAAATTCAAAACATTGTCATGCATAAATATTTACTGTAATGCCTCCACGTGATAAGCATTAATCATTCATGCAATTAGCAATCATTTCAATATCTATGTCACTGTATTTATGCCAGCAATATTTTTCTGCTCAGTTCTGCGTTGCAGATAAAAAATAAAAAGTTGACTTTTTTTTTTGATTGCAAGTGAATTGACATAACATGACGTTCTTAAAAATGATAATAATTTAAATTGACGTTAGTCTTATGGTTTAGTGAAAGGTAACATGTAAGCTTTCTACCCATTATCGCACTAATATTGTGATGGCGAAAGTTGTTTGTCTATGTGTACATTTGTTTACGGGTTCCTTAGTTTAAATCGAATGACGTTAGCTTAACTAATACTTGCTCTTGAAAACGTGAACTTGACAGTAGTTGAAATCAATAAATTATGAACGCGACAATTCACTATAGAAGTCGCCAGATAACCGTGGAATAAAGTACATTGACCTTTTCCTAATATCTCTGCGTAGGTACCCGAAAAACAAACAATGAACTGCTTTTCATTACTAGATCATGTAAAGGATCACGATACATGTCGATTCAAGGCAACTTTATTTCCATTTTTGAAATTAAGAATGTCAACAAATGAAGGAGGATCAATGACCTTTATTCCACGTTTATGTGGCGCCTACCTTACCTCGATGCTTTAAAATCTCGAAACCTAGCAGTCATCGTCTTTTTATAACTGATCAGGAGACCAAACGTCAGTTTTTGGTTGATACTGGATCGGATTTGTGCCGCTTTCCTCACCTCTGGCTCACAGATAGAAGGTAATGACTTAAGGTCGTATCATTTCTCGACCAACTATCTAATCGATTTGCAGAATGGTTTTAATTACTTTATAGTTTACTTATTTTACAGTTTTCCTTGACACTCAAACGGCTGATCGGTTTTTTTTATTATTGACTAGCTTTTTCCCGCGGCTTCGCCAGCATACATAAATTATAATAGCCTGTCACTCAGGAATAAAGCAGCTATCTATCGGTAAAAAAAAAAATTGCAATCGGACCAGTATTTTCAGGGATAACCTCCTACAAACAAAAACAAACTTTACCTCTTTATAATACTATCATGTAGATAGGCACGCGCTTGACCACTATCTCACCTGCCCCTTTAGCCAAGTTACAACCGTTTCGCTTGCACCGAACGCTTCGAGTTGACCTTGCCGCCAATTCTTTTGTTCTGACCACGTGACTGAGCGTTAAGACGACGTCATTCCCGTACATTTGAAGCTTTCTAAAAGCGTTAACTATTGCAGATTAGCAACTTGGCTAGGGGTACTGATCGTCGATCTCACCATCGCTTACCTACCGTAAGTGATGGTGTAATCGACGATGGAGCACGCACGCCTACACGTAACCTATTCACTCTTGACTTATAGATTCCTAGGTTGTATTGATCAGGAAACACAGACTCTGACAGAGAATTCCAATGCTTAGGTATCTGTATTATGCTGGATTTACTTATATGAAATTTGGTACACAGTTAGACCAATGGAAAGAATATAAAGCAGCCATAGCTGTGGCTATGACTATAACACAGCATAGACATTTCAGCAAATAATTTTTTTAATGGCGAGAAATCATCTAATGGCTTCTCTCGCTCTAGGGCGGAGCGAGAGGGCGTGTCAGACTTTTGCTGACTAAACACACCTATATTCCTTTAGTTTTAGCCTTTTACGTTCTAGGACCACAGGTTTTCCTTTCAGAAATCCACCTATGGCCCCAGATTGCATCATAAAACTGGAATAGCATAGGATACTTTTTATCTATTTACATGTATTTCTTGGACGCGAGCGCAGCCACTGGTACAAGATAGTAATGTTGGGTTCTGTAAATTTAAATCAAGCGTTAGTCGTTTATCGGACGGTGTCCGTTCGACATCGGAAAGCTTCCGGCCGAGTCGATGTCTCGATTAGATACCGTCAGTCGATCGAGCTTGATACTTGATATCGAATTCTATAGACACTCAAGATTGACTTCAATGATTTTTTTTTTCTAATCTTGTTATTTCGACCGCCTTGTCGTTCTGTCACTATAAGAACAACCGTTTGTAAGTGCAACTAATCTTGGCAAAATCTTTATGTTGCGCAAGTGCATAATCATGAAATAACTTCTCTCGCTCTGGGTGGAATGACGGGGAGTTTCAGACTTTTGCTAACTAAAACCCAACCATATTCTTTCAATTATCTTTTGCGTTCCAGGGCACAACTGAATCTTTGGAATAATTCGGCAACCCAAACATAAATCGGCTCTGTCGGGCCCCATCAAGGTCTAGGCAAGACTGTAATTATTCCCAAATTGAGCAAAGCTTCATTGAATTTTTCAGTAAGAAATTCACAAACCCAACCAGATGTTTAAATATTCCCTTAGTTAATGGCAACGCCCCCTACCCTACATAGGGTTAAACTTAATCAGAGCGCTGAGTGCGAGTTGTTTTTACGATGCGATCGAAACGTTTACCGCGTTTGGCTCTCTGATTGGTAAATAGCTAGGATTGGGCCAATCGGAGCATAGAACTTCATAAACGTGTCGATCACCTTAACGTAAAAAATAAACTCATACTAGGCACTCTGACAAATATGAAAGTAGGTAAATGACACTGCTCCCTACCTCTTCAGACAATACAAGCTTGATGTTATGTTTCAACCTTCTCGTACCCGGTTCATTTGAGATCAACTTCATCAAATCATTGAATAGGTACTTGTCAGCCAACCTTTGCTGACGGTAAAGATCAAACCAATGACCTTGGCACCCGTAATTTATCCATTCGCGCCGAATAACCCACTTTTCTCAATAAAATTCAATAATAAGTACTGCTTCAGATTGTACGTTTCTGTTTTTTGTATTACACTCTTAAAGTAACTTGACAACTACATATGTCCCATTTTTTAAAGTGGGATATCATTAAATAATTTCTCCCGTTCTGGGTAGAAGGAGAGGGAGGATCAGATTTTTACAAAACCCACCAGTGTTCCATCAGTTGCCCTTTGCGTTCCTGGGCCGCGGTAATGCGTCCAAAAAATCCTACAGCCCTAAGACACGTCCTTCGCAATATTATCAACCACAAGGCATTCTTTAAAAAGGAGAAAATTCGGGATATTAATTAAAAAGGAGAAATTATAAGCCACACTTTTCTTTATTAGCCACGTGATCAAACTTCTCATTTTATAACCAAACAAGGAAAAAATGAGATAGCCTCTAATAAACTAATTCGCCTTTTTTTTACAATGTCAATCAAATATTTTTAGTACAAGGGCGAGCGAAGCGAGCTCGGATCTGTAGAACACCCGACACGGATTATTTTTTTTATAACCACCCAGTGACATTCAGACGCTCGTTAATTATGGCAATGTAAATTAGAGGCGCATAATGCTATTAAAAAGAAATCTGTTTAATTAGCACCCATTAAAAAGATTAAGAACATTAAAAAGATTAAGAAAAACTCATATAATATTATTGGCTTGGCCTGAAAATCACATAAACCCAGTTTCCTGAGTTAGTGCAATTCCCGAAGTGCTCAACTGTATAATCGAGACAGCCAATAAATCACTAACAAAGAATACAAAAACCTACAACACAAAAAATAATATATCAGTCAATCGATGCAATATTGAGCGTACGTAGATTTATTATATCACAGTGTCGTTTCGCGACATGCCAACAGTAAAACAAAGGACGATTCGACGAAACAAATGCCGCATGAAAATGTAACAGACGATGTTATTTGAGTGATGTCTCAGAACTATGAGGCTTCATTGATTTCTGAAATGAATTGGTTGCAATTGAAAACATATAACGGAAAAATCCCGTCTTTTACGGTTTTTCCATCTGGACTGGAATTACTCAGTAACAGGCTGTTGAAATTTGTACTTGGTTGGAGCCAGCCGGCTTGACACTATTCACATGTAACTTAAGAGGGACCTTCCCGATCCAACTACCATCATCAACGTGATCATGGTTTAAAAGCTTGTTGTTTCATCCAACACAACCGGGTTGGAGGTGTGGGGCTTCACACGAGTGCAAATTATACCTACACGTACACGCAAACCTTCCTCGTTCATTGCTCTTTCTATAAGTGAGAACCACATCAAAATCCGCTGCGTGATTTAGGAGGAATTGGCAGATAAATTAACAGACGTCAACTGTGACTTTGTTTCTTGTGTAAATAAAGATTAGATGTATAGAAAAATAAAAATCGTAATAAATCAAACAGAGAAGCGGTAACCGCTCAAAGCGTTAGACATGCAATAGGTCAAAATTATCATACCACAAGATGACGTGATCCCACTCCTTAGAAATTATACTTGAGTCTCTGTACAACTTTCATTAAATTACAAGTAATCTTTCAACCACAGCCATTAGATTACAACAGACATAGAAAAACCACAATCCTTTTTAATCCAAAAAAACCCAAAGAATACAGACTAGCGATCACGCGTACAATCAGTTCAACGCCATTTATAAAATCAACAAAGTAACAATGTTCATCAAAAGCCATTGGCAGAACAATGGCAGCGTGCGCTTCGCGTAATAACCGGACAATGCATGAGAATGACTGTATCCACATTGACCACACAGAATGCAGAGCTAACCAGAAGCCGCACAAGTTAAAAGTTTTTAAGAAATGGCTGATATTTTCGACACCAGATTTATTTTATGGGAGAAAAAAATATCTCAAAATCATAGTATAAAAAGCTAAAGCCTACTCACAGCTTATGACGAAGGAGCGCGCGACAGCACGTTGCCGCTTCGTCGACAGAATTTCATAGTTCTGTATATTATATATTACGGACACGACTATTTTTCATCAATTTTCTGAGAAAAAAAAATATTATTTTTTTGTAAGCAATTATTATTTTTTTGATTTGCCATACATTAATATATTTATTAATGTATGGCAAATCATCAACACAAACGTGGACATATTATATATCGTTTATGAGGTTTTAAAATAAGAAAAAGAGTTAATATCACATCTTGGATGCTGTTTATTACATTTATAATACTAAAAATTTCATTAAAAATCCCAAGCTCTTGGTTGCAGGAGTATTTTTCTCTGATAATTATTTTATTTTGAGACATACAGCTATGGTCGTATACGCATTCTGGTTCGTTTTATGTTCTGTGGTTGACCAGTATGTCCAGCGGAAACAATCTCATTGAAAGAAGATGCAACCGGTTAGGGGGAGCAATTCTCGGCTCCAATGTCAAGGGTTCAGAAATTATAGGCTACGCGTGTATAAAAAGTGATGTTCTTTAAATATATTATTTTTATATTTATTAAAAATGAAGTGTCAATCTAGTGGTCGCTAATTATTAGTTTCTGCCTAGAATGGGAGTCTTGTTTGCCAAACTGAAGACGCCCAGTAGAGCCGATGCTTGCTAGGCTTGCAGGATCGTTCGAAAGAGTTACCGTGGCCTTGGAACGTGAAGGGCAACAGAAAGGAACACTGGTAGGTTTTAGTCAGTAAAAATCCTCCCAACTTCTCCACATTTCATCACGCCATCATAACATCTCGAGGTTTGGACGCGAACTGCAGTGTCCAGTCTGGATATCACTAGCCAAATACACGTCAGAAACAAATTTGTTTGAGTCCATCGCAGTACGAAAAGGAGAAGAAGAAGAAATTAAAGTCTGTCATGTCCTCTCGCTTCATTCAGAGCGGGAGAAGATATTCGATGATTTTCCACCTCAAAAAAGGCGACTTGTTTCAAACAAGATGTTTCTCTGTAGCAGCATAACTTACCCGTTTTATGGGACTGAGTTTTCCTTCTGATAATTAATTTATTCAGTTCCTGTTCTCAGTTCAGGACCAGCTCCTACACAGTTTTGCCTAACCCTTTAATATGCCGTTAGTTAATTTTAATAAATACATTAACTTATTGTCCTTGCTCAACTCGATACGAATTCAAAGTAGAGCCACTGACTAACTTTAAGATGCATGAACTTGTAAAGCTTTCCAAAGAAAGAATGCTTCAACAAGTGTAAGAAAAATGCAAATAGGTCCAAACTTTCTTTCTGACACGTTCTTGGAACTTTTCTCTTAGCATGGAAGTTCATTGACACAAGTTTTATGAGCGAGCTTTTGTGTCCACTTAGAACGGTGTCGCCGCGGCTTTTCCGGAATGGAAATAATGCTTATCTAAGACAGATGCAATTCTTTGTTCGGATCCAAAATTATTTAAAATACTATGTGGAGTTGAATAATATTATTAGAATTAACATAATGTCTTAATTCCAAAACCAATATAGGATTGAACAAATACTATTTTGAAACTGGATCTCAATCTCATATAATTATTTTCATTTTGATATTTAAATTGAAAAATATATGTCATTGCGATCGAGGCGGAATTGGCTCAAGCCGCAGACGAGGATGTTGTGAAGCCGAGTGCTGCAATGACAAATTTCCTCGTAAATCAAACTACGTTTTTCAATACTCTTACGAAGGTTTTAGATTCGTTTTTTAATAAACGGGGGTTGACCGGCGACGTGTGGGCTTCGCTTAGCGCCCAATCTAATACGATAAATTTTGCAAACTTTCGCACTTTTTCGCACTTGTGCGGAAAACAGAAAAATTGCGTGCTAAAAAGCAGTAGGAATAAGAGCTTAGAAAATATAATTTTTTTTTTATCTGTTATAAACTAGTACTTGACTGCGATCCCGCCTGATGGTAAGCAGTGATGCAATCGTTGATGGTGAGGCGCACTAGTTTATTAAGAGCCTATTCACTCTAGTCTTGAAGACACCCAAATTATAATCAGACGGAAAGACCGCAGCAGGCAAACTGTTCCAGTCCTTCGAAGTTCGCGGTATAAATGACGAGGCGAAACGCTTAGTCCGGACCGTAGATGTTTCAACAACGTAAGGGTGGATACTCGCCGTGCGTCGGTTTGTCCGATGGTAGAAATGAGATGGCGGAATCAAGTCATGCAATTCCTGCGCACACTCTCCAAAATGCAATCTGTAAAACACCGAAAGGCTGGCTACCCTACGCCTGTGCTCAAGGCTTTGAAGATTGGACTTAACCAAATCTGGATCACCAATCAGCCTCTTCGCACGTCTTTCCACCGAGTCCAAAGCTGCCAGGTGGCACTTTGCAGCACCAGCCCATATGTGGCTGCAGTACTCCACACACGATCGGACCTGTGCTTTGTATAACATTAAAAGCTGTCTCGGTGTGAAGTACCGCCGGACTTTTGCGAGCGATTTTATACTCTGCAGGATTGTTCGAAAGATTCACCTCACCCTGGGAACTTCAAGGGCAAGTGAAAGACGGGGCTAAACCGGGTGGGTTTTAATCAGTACATCTCTCACCTCTTTTCATAACTAAAAATCTAAACGAAAAATAAGTTCAACCGCACTGACCAAACACTTAAAGCTTGGTACAAATTCTTCAATACCAAGTACGACAAGGTAAACAGTTGTCTTCCATTACGTTGTTCTAACAGACGTCAACCGTGAGAGGGATCGCTGCATCGTTTAGCCACAAATTGGATCGCACCTGGTCGAGTCTGGCTACAACTGAATCGGTCAATAGCGCTCGAGTTCCGCCTCTGGCTGCCATTTGCACATGATTGCAAGAGACACCTTCACACGATACCCCGACGAGATCATTTCATACTATAAATAATAATAATAATAATAATAAATCATTTATTTTCAGGCATCTTGGCCCATAGACACATACCTTACAGACTAACATAAATATAAAGTAAATACAGTTTATTGTTAGTAAATAAGACTTATGACTAAGTTAGTAGCACTTCCACTGCACTAATTCACTTTGTGCTGTTCTGCGGCACCTGTCCGCGGAAGCGACGGAACACCACGCCCTGCGGCCAAAAGTCTTCCTTCAACACGAGGGGCAGAAAACTGTTCGGGACTCGCACCACGAACGCCTTGAAATTGACGTTACGGTGCGACTCCAGCAGTTGATAAAGGCCAGACTAGTTAGCTGTAATAACCGTTACACCGATTATACGACTCATACTAAGTTCTGTTACTGGACCTTTATATTAGTTTTAAATGGACAACACTGGTGGTCCATGACACTGGTATGCGTGAGAGCGTTACTGAACTTTGAAATACATTTGTAAGTAAGAGTAATTAAACCCACTAGGGCTGCGGAATTGGATGCAAGGCTTTGCTTCTGAAAGGCAAACCCGGGATCCTAGATTTTTTTTGGGAATTTTTCAATTCGAACCAGTAGCTCCGGAGATTAGTGCGTTCAACCAAACAAAAGAGATATAAGCAAATCGTAGGGGCCCAGCAGGTTCGAAGCCTACTTGGGCCATGGATTAAGTGAAAGTGAAACCTGGAGCTCTGGAACGCAAGGTAAAGAAGGAATATAGCAGTGGGTTTTAGTCAGTAAAAGTCTGATACTCCCTCTCGCTCCGCTCTGAGCGGGAGAAGTCATTGGATGATTTTTCACCTAAAACGCTCGAACTTAAGTAACGAAGTAAAAATCTGATAGTCCGTCTCGCTCCACAAAAAGCGGATTTTTTTTTAATGAATTCTCACTGATTATCAAGGTACGAAAGATTAGAGTACCTAATAGTGGTGCGTGTCTGCGATTAATAGTAGTAAAAAAGAACCATAGTGCAATGACCAATATAGGAACAGCATCTTTGCAACAAGCTAAATTGCAAATATGAAACGAAGCGACATCAATGTCCAATGACAGAAACGACGCATTAAGCCGAACTTTTTCTAACACTCGAAGTGCCATATAAACGAACGGATACTGTGGCTACTTTACATAACCTCTAAGCATATAAGTATGATGGATTAGCTTTAAAATATATATAATACAGTAGATTGGAAAGTAGTTCAGAGTAATTTCTTTGAGCAAATGGATCGTAAAACACGAACATAAACTTACTACACTTCTGGATTGTGACTAGTGATGTAACACTATAATTAACTCAATATAATGTACTTTGTTATATTGCTCACTCAGGCACATGACCGCAAGATGAACGCGAGAGCAATGAAGAAATTGCTATGATGCATTTAAATACCAAGCAAATATGGCTTTTCCTTCGGATTGCATACAACGTCGCAATGCCGCCAGTCTTTTGGGCATACTTCCAGTCGACAGCGATGTGGAGAAATTTTTTGACGCCATATTTTAAATACAAGTTTTTGTTTCGGCTTCAATGTATAAATACAGTATTCAATTAAGTGTTTTTAGAATATATATAATTATTATTAAAAGTACAGGGCATTCTCTTGATAAAATAAGATAAAAAAATCTACGGGCAAAATTGACAGCTTTAAAGCAAAAATACGTTTTCATATATTTAATAATAAAAACACCTATACAGCCATTTCAATGAACCAAAGTAAATAGCTATTGATTTTTCATCAAATTGTTTAACGAGTCCGAAAACACGGACGATTCGTATAAAAACTGCAATTCATGTCTGTTTCAGACAAAAATATGGCTGCCGGCGCGGGTTCTTCCGTTTGTTATTATATTGCTGGCTGGATACACAGGCTAAATTAGTTAGATAAAAAGTATTGCGAGGATTTTAAACATTATGAATTTTGTAATAATACTAGTAATTGTATCTCTGGGGAAAAACCTAGGTTGTAATGTGTACAAGAGTAAAGTTCTAATGCTAAACAGAAAAACTATGGATGATCGCCTTGTTCTAATATATGTTCTTAAAAAATTACTTCATGTAATTGATTTCTTCACAAGCCGATTTCGTCCTCATTGTCTTTTGTTTCAAATCTCTATGCAAAACAATTGAAACAGCACACTATCGGGTTGCCACAGAATCAAGGGCAGCCGCAATAACAAATGGCGCTACTAGGAAATGAAGAAATTGCTTATCAATATTGTTTCCTACACGGACCGTATCGCGAATAATGTTTTATAAACATTAGCCGTCTGAGAAGTACGGACAATGAGAACGGTACAAAGCTCTATGACTCGACTGTACTTACCTCGTGTATTTTCTGTAGAAAACGAAAGAATACAAGGGTACAATACGGTACATAATGTGTTTGTTCTCATTGTACAGGGGCTTAAAATATTAAAGCACGAAGTCTGAAACCCGCAGTGCATGTTACGTAACACAGGAAAATCTGCCAAATTATCATGCTTCCACGTTTATGATGCCTTTTCACGGTTTCAAGATTGCCTCAAGAAAGCGTGTGGGAGGAATCTTAAGAATTTCAAGCACTGTAGGTACACACGTTCATACGTATGTTTGCAGGACAATTAGACTCAATCGTATAACCATGTGTATGTAGTTAGTCATTGTTTGCAGAACTGGAACAAACCGACGGAAATCATTCATTACGATTATGACTCTGTGCACTCATCTTGCTAGATCATTGACTAATCCTCAAATCAAAATAGAAATGATTACACACTGATCTGTGTTCTGGATTTTCCTGGGAAACTTTCTGGCGAGGAAATCTTGAAGTTCCAAAACACTTGAAGTTACAAATTTTCCGGTCAAAATAGAAATAACCAGCTGTCTCCTGCGATATCACTCGCTTCTTTGGTTACTGCTCCGCTTCTATTAGTCAAAGCGTGATGTTTCATAATCGATAGCCTTCCGCGATAAATGGACTATGCAACACTAAAAGAATTCTTCAATTCGAACTAGTAGTTCCTGAGATTTGTGCGTTCAAACAAACAAGCAAAGGAGATGTCAGCAAATCGTAGGGCCCTAGCAGATTCGAAGCCAAGTTAAGTCAAAGCGAACCCCGTAAAAATGGAACGCAAGGTAAAGAAGGAAAATAAGAGTGGGTTTTAGCCAGTAAAAGTCTGACACGCCCTCTCACACCGCCCAAGAGCGGAAGAAGTCATTGGAGGATTTACCACCTAAAAAAACCAAAACTCTTCAGCTTTATAAGTATATAATATACATTACGCAATAATCTGCATTCAAGATTTTCCCGGGAACCTTTCTTATGAGGAAATCTTAATCCTTATCTAAAATGGAAGTCACGGTAGAACATAAACTGTTATCAAAGTTTATGGGGCTCCTGATTCATGACTTCCTTGTACAGTGAACCCTTATGGGTCACGTACCAGGGTACCAGAGGAACCAGGAACTTCATAATGAGCCATGACCTGACCACCTGTGTATGTTAAGGGTATATAATATTGTGAGCTTATACGTTAGTTAAGTGTGGTAACTTTATTAACTATTGTTTCACAATCAGTGCTCGTATATTATGCTTTATGTGTTACTTTAGCATAATCAGCCTTTTAATGTTCCCACTGCTGGTACTTAGACCTCCTCTCTAGGAAATGGGAATGACTCGTAATCCACCACACGGGCCCAGTGCGGATTGGTAGTTAGAATAGAATAGAATTATAAACTATATTGACATGTGATATTTCCTTGTCTCATGTCTTCGAATTTGGCTCCTCACGATGTTTTCCTCCACCGTTTTGTGAGCAGTAGTGATGTGAAATGAATAACACAAAAAAAAAGCAACACAGGAAATTCAGACCTTTTTTTGGAGGTAGAAAATCATCAAATAAGTTCTCCCACTCTGGGTGGAGTGGAAAGGAGTGTTAGTCTAGCCCAGTCGTATTTCTTTAGTTACCTTATTCATTCCGGGGCGGTGACTTTTGGAACTATCGTTACTATCGCAAGAAAATCCTGACCTACGAGTGCTTTTAAAATCAGACTAAATTATAATAGCGAGTGCATGTGTATGTTTGTTACTTCTTCACGCTCGAACGGCTGAACAGATTTAGATGAAAATTGGCACACAGACAGACCATATCCTGGAATATAGGATACTTTTTATCCTTTTTTTTCGATGGGAAAAATCATCCAATTACAACCCCCGCTCTTGGGCGAAGCGGGAGATAGTGTCAGACTCTTACTTAGCGAGCATTACTGCTTCGTAGAAGTCGGCGACCGCCTGCCACTCCTCCTCGATACTTTTTATCCCGGGAGTATGTTCCCTCGGGACAATTTTCTACTTTTACGCGAGCGAATCCGCTAACAGCAGCTAGTCTACCAATATTTACAATCCGCCGCCATCAATTCATAAATAACGGCTTCTGTATGTAAATAAACAAGATACTCGTATTGACTGGAAGTTTCCTCCATGACACACGGACAGATCACTGGTGGCGTGATTGCTATTGCACTATTCATATCCGGAGTTCGATTCTACATCCTGTGCTGCGCCGCACTGATGAATATTTAATTAAAACGCCAAAGAGACAGACGATGATGGGTGAACAGTGGAAATTAATCTTGGAATAAATGTTTTGTATCTACATGTGATTGCTTTCACAGGGCTTTCACACGCCAGGAGTGTGGGAATATTCGAAAGAGTTACCGTGGTCCTATAACGCAAAGGGTTTGAGATGCCCGGTAGGGTTTTTATATCTAGCATAACATAGCATGCTCGTACTATTGGGACTCAGGCCTCCTCTCTAGGAGAGAGAATGGGCCGTAATCCATTGTAGTGATAATAATGATACCTTCTATACTTTTCCTGCAGCTCAGCTCCCGGGCCTATCTCACAGAAACTTAGAATACAATCTTGGTTAAAAAGCACCCTTAACGATACTGTAGGATTCTATCATTGTAGCAATCACCTTAATCCTAACAGTAACTTCAATATTTAACCTCCTACAAACAAACTACCATACTTCTTCTCATATGCTGCACAGCTACCAAGAACTTTCCACTCATCCGTTACATTCTCTCCCCAAGGATCGCAGACTTGTAACAAGCACAATACATAAAATCAGAAAGTTCATCTCATGAATAAAAGAAATGGTCGCACGCTCCTTGACAAGCTGGCGACCAAGATAATCCTTTTCAAGACCGGAACAATCTTGTTCTTTCTACGAGCAATCTACAACAAAAACTGGATACGCAATGTCTTTTTACTGGCCATTCCGTTCAGTGATTTTTTAAAGCTCGTTTCAATTATACTGGTTAGGGTACGTTTACACAGGAGGCGGGAATGTCTGAAAAAGTTACCGTGGTCCTTGAACAGGTTTTGGGAGATGGTTTTTGATTATTTCAAACCTCAAAAAAAAAGGTCCGTTTACATGCCTCTAGATTTTAATTCACTTGAGTTACTTAGCTTCTGCCAGCGGCTTAGCCCGCGTGTTAGTACAAAATATACTAATTTGATTTTATTCGTATAAATAAATAAAACTACAAAAATATTTCCTTTTTATTGTATCATTATTGTACAAATTAAGTCTACTTTTTTATTTTCTCATATCCCGATGATAGAAAAAGTTGGTGCAGCTTTTCTACCTGTCATATTTAATACTTTATCTTTTTTTACATATTAAAAAACAAAGTCTCCCGCCACGTCTGTCTGTTTTTTCGCGACAAACTCAAAAACTAGTGTACTCTCATGCCGTTTTCACCAATTTATAGATAAATTTATGAGAAAGGATACATTACACGGCTTAGGCATACTATCGTAGTAGAAAAAAGCCAAGAAGTTCAAAGATAAACTAGAGAAAAAAGAAGAACGTGCAAAGCTGGGACGGTTCAATAGTAAAAATTAAAACTGTTGTATTTGCTCATGAACATTTTGAACAATCAGCAATGTTACCAACTCCCTGAATTGCATTTTTTATTCAATTTAGCGAGTATAATAAAACTTACATCATTCTTTTCGAGTTCCATGTAAGAACACCATAATAATCAGTCAATGCTATAAAATTATGAGTTTACATTGTTTAATATTTCTTGCAACATACTATTTACACATTTAAAACACTTACCAGACCTATAATAAAATATAACTACTCAAAAAAACTCCTAACGAAAAACAATCTAAAAAAATGTAGCGATGAAAATTTTCTTCACATCGCTTTCGACAGATATTGTGACAAAAAGACTGGCGGCAATGCTCATACTCTATCCCAGGTAAACCAGCCCTTAGGTCATAAGAAGTGTCAATGAGGCGTTTAGAATTTACATTAGTTATATTCGGCTGAAATTATGATGATGAATTTGACTGGCCTGTTAGTCCAGTGGTTAGTGGGCCTGACTGCTATACCAGAGGTCGTGTAATTTATCTAATATGTATGTATTTAGAAATATAGCATAGCATAGTCGGCCTTATAATGTTCCCTCTGTTTAGAAATATATAATTATGTTTTTCAGTTATCTAGTACTCATAACAATAGCTCTGCTTAGCTTGGGACTAGATGTGTTATTTATTTCCAAGAATAAATGTCATTGTGATAGAATAAATAGCACAGGTCTTATTAAATGTTTGTGGATGAAAAGAAAACGATACTGTCAGACAGAATGTTTGATTTTTTGTGAGAAGGATGCATGATTAAGTTAAATAAATTTGGTATAAGTTTAAATAGTGTATAGGTTTCGACCGTTTATTTAAAACCAAACGGGACTGCCGCTGCGGCTGCTGAGAGCCTCAAACTCGAATCAGTAACTTTTGGGTTTGGGGTCGAAACGCTTAGGTCATGGGGTCCGAGTGCGCGTCTCCTTTTCAGGGAAATTTCACGCCGACTGATCGCCAGCGTGTCCAGAGGGCTAGCTCATCGTTCTTCGCTCGATGAATTAGCATTGCCATTCAACGTGGCAGCCAGCCTTCTGGACACATTTCGATGTGGAGGAGTACTTCGACGCCAGTGTATGAGTGTATTTTGGGTCTTCGTATTATATGTACATAATTATGTTTAGTATAAAATTATTTATAGTTAAAATTTAAACCAAATAAATAAATGTGTCAGTTTCTACGCACATTTACGTACTTGTCGACCTACTCACACTGCACGTGGATTTAAGAGGTAGCTATTGAGAAAATGAGCGTGAAGCTATGCATGCCTAATGCCTAGGTAAACATAGACATCGACCTCTATATTGCACTGCACGTGCGCGAGCGCAGATTGATTAAAAGTATCGAATGCTGACGTCACAGTCATTGGATACTGCGTCATGTAGGTACATGATTCTATTGCTAGCTAATTAAGGGATAGTTCATTTTATACTAGCTATTGCCCGCGGCTTTGCACGTATACATAAAATGTAGCATGTCACTTAGGAATAAAGCAGCTTTCTATCGGTGAAAAAAATTTCGTAATCGGACCAGTACTTTCAGAGCTTGCTAGCTACCTTCTGCCAGCGGCTTCACTCGCATGAAACTAGGTTTTTCCGTACAAACTTTGTACCCCCAGTTCACCCCCCATAAAAGTTGAATTTCCAAAAATCCTTTCTTAGTCCGACCTACGTCATAAAAGGAAGCCTTGTGCAAGTTTTCACGTTCCTTGACGTGTCTTGTAGTGTGTTGATATGTCAGTCAGTCAGTTTCTCATTTTATATGTATATGTAAAGCTAACATATAAACTGCATAAAATAATGACACAAGATTCTTCACACGTGTTCTACCTGCTACTGTTTATAAGAAAATATTAAAATATATTTTTTATGACTATAAATAATCTGTAAATTAAATTACAATATTTAATAATGTATAATAAATAAATTTCGAACACAGTAAGAGTCGATAAATAATTTTATTCACACAAAAATCCGTCGTCATTCGATTGATTGTACTAAAGATTGATTTTATTCTCATTCAATATAAAGTAAAGATTAATGTTATTAATGGCTGAATATTTTGTAAAACAAAAAAAAAACTTCACTAGCACCGAGACAAACTGTAGGTAAACAAAACAACATAATTACTTACCTAAGTAAAACATAATACTTCAATAATAAAACAAATCTGTTTACTTTTTTTTTAATACTTCATTATACTTCAAACATCTATTAGGTAATTATTTATTTATTATACACACACACCCCTACCACAGTGTAGTCTTTTTTAACTCAAAGGTTGAATGGCAGAGAGTGCCTTGTTGCATTAAGTCGCCTATGTAGCAACCACTACCTATCGTAGAAAAAGTTTAAATAAATAAATAAGCACTTTTATTTCATAAAACTAAAGCTAACTTACATTCTATGTCCAGGCTCAACAATGCAAACAATACTAGATAAACGTTTCGTAGTTTTTTTTTTTTTATGTGGGAAATCATGCAATAACTTTTTCTGTTCGCGAATTTAGCAGACTTTCACTGACTAAAACCACTCCTATGTCCTTTAGTTGCCCATGAGTTTCCTTTTCAGTAAATCCCCGTGGCCTAGTACTCGTAGGCGTCGGCCCTACTGAGCCCCGGTTTACTGACATCTCTTTGAGGAATGCGTAGAACAATACGCGCTGCCGACGACTTGGGCTCGCTCTGGACAGCTATCAAACGGCCGGACACTCATTACGTAGTTATGTTTGTCGTAACATACCAGGAAATTATAGCACGATTTCAAACCTCATCTTCATAAAACTTCCTACAGACATCGTACGATAGTTGACTGTTACTTCTACGAAACTAGGCAAACAACATACCTACCATTGCGACATTCACCAATCCAAATATGCTAAGGCAACAGAAATTATGACATTCTGTCTGCGATATTGACTGCTGAAAATTCGAAACATGAAAAATTTATCACGTCACATATTTTGTGACTTCATTTAGAGCCTTATGTCCTGCAAGCTTGCACACTTTGGCAATTGACAATGTATTCGCAGCTTAAGGCACAAAGCCGGTAGCCAGATAATAACTCTATCCAGCCAGCGAACACAGCAAGCAAATGTAGCCTGCATAATACAAGCCTTGTGGATCAATATCGTGTGCGCCGTGCACGGTTCATGCTCTCAGTGCCGTGTGTGGACCGGTGAACAATGCTGACTCGAACTAATGTAATTGAATTTGAATTTGGAATCGCGTTTAATTTTGTTAACGACCAGTTATATTTTATTTTTGTTTTTATTCTTTATTTGAATTCATAAACTTTAAAGTCATTATAGAACATTATAGTAGGAATATGACGTTTGACAATTCTGCAAAATTATTACTGAATCTAAATAACTCTTATCTGCAACGGTGAAGATAAGGATCAATCTTATAGGCGTATCTACCAAGGAAAAGTTTATGTTGATAAATATAATATATGGGTTAATTAAAAAGACCTAGAATTTAGTTTGTGGAATGACTTACGAATGATAGAACACAACGTGCCTGGTAATTTAATCAACAAAGCTAAATTCTATCAGAAATTATAAAATAAGCAAGTCAAATCAAATATTAAACCCATTCAATGGGTTAGCGTCTATACCTCACTAATCCAATCATAGACTTATTAATATTTATGCGATCAATTTAGAACTATACAAGCATGTACCAAGAAATTGTTATATAACAATAGTTGTAGGTAAACCACGGATTGCCCACTTGTATAAGTTTGTTATGTAAGTATACTCAAGTCTAGATGTTTCATATAGCCGATATATTCGGATGGATACCGTATTTTAATAGAAAGTTATTTGCCGAAGATACCCAAAAGTCTTGATTCTAGGAAGTCACCGTACGTAATATCCCCAACTCAACTCGAAACCACAAAACTATTGAGATATTATTTCCTTATACGCATATAAGTTGCCTTTTAATACACTTGGGGTTTCTCTTTTAGGAAATGACTAAATATTCTTTTGCACTCCACGCTTTGTACATTTTCAAATTTTCTTTGGCAAAATTTTGCAAATGACACTTGAAAGACAAAAATTATTGAGCGACATTGAGTAAACTTTACTGAAGAGTAATTTGAAGTTAAAATTTTTGTAAAAAAATGGTTAATTCAAAAAATGTTGGATTTAGATACTATATACTCGTTGTTAATACATATATATAAATCCGACTATTTCGTCATTTTTTTTTTATTAAAAATTTAACTTTAAATTACTTTCCTGTAATGTTTATTCAATGTTGCTTAGTAATGTTTGCCTTTCTAGCGTCAAAATTTACTTTACCAATATTTTTTTCATACTTAGGTACTCCTTGAGTATATAAATGTTTCTATATTTTACAATACAAGTTTTGTGCACATCCTTTTGCTTCTTCATTAGGGTGACTGGCTACTACCCTGCGACGATTTCAACCAGAATTCATTTAGAATTAAAAGCACTATAGGTACCACAAAATAGCTAGGTACAGAAGATAATCTCATGTATGTACTTCACTTTTTATACCTACGCTCGGTGGACGCACACTAATGAGCGTTTGAGCCGGAACTGTTCGACGAATGGTCCGAGACGCTCCGAGATATCGTGTCCATGAGCGGTGTCTATGTGTGTGTTGCTCGAGCGCGCTTTGTATGTAGATTGACTTCTGTACCTATCTATTTTGTGACTATACTTAGTATATTTTTTTGGTGGGATCAAATAACTCATCCCACTCAGAGTGGAGCGAGTGGGTGTATCAGATCTTTACAGACTAAATCCCACCAGTGCCCTTTGCGTCCCATTGTGGCGATGACTCTTTCAAACAATCGCGCTGTTTTTTTTTAGGTGTGAAATCATAGCTAATGACATCTCGCGCCCTTGGGTGAAGCGAGAGGGCGTGTTAGACTTTTACTGACTAAAACTCACTCCTGTTACTTCTTTGCCTTCGTTCCAGAGCCCGGGGTTTCACTTTATCCCGCTACCTTGGACTGTAGTCAACTAGACTTGATTCGTAATGAGTACAACGAAACGCCAATAAATACATATTACCAGTATGTCTCTGTGTAAACAGGTTCATTACTTAAGTTTATTATATTAAGGACTTTGTTTACTCATAAGCTGATTAAATTCTACTATGACTTGTAAACAACACGTGTGCACGTAATACTGTAGCCATAAGCAAAAAGACATATCTAACCAAAACTGAAAACCGAGGGAAAATCAAAGAGAATTGAAATGTTGAACGTGTGCTTGGCGAGGGTAAACTTTTGACGAGTAACTCAAGCGTAAAAGGAAGCTCGTAGAAAAATGTAGCAAAACAGTAGAACTCGGTACACCTCGTTTCTCTGAATCCAACGATGTGAATAACTCAGTTTTCTTTAAAAAACGCAGATGTGTCCCTTTTTCATTGAATGCAGAATAAGTGACATATTTCGTTTATTGAATTATGTTTACCGTAAAGAAGCTTATTGGCTTAGTAGGAAAAATAAGTGACAGTTGAAACTAAGAAAATGAAGATTAATTTTAAGGTTTTTAGAGAAAACTTCCTACACTCTGTCGACATGACAACAGAAATACTAATGTCAATAAATAACAAACTACAAATTGAACAACTTAAGTGTAGGAAATGCTTATTTTAAACATAGAATATAGAGGTATCTACCATTGTTCAAAAGAGTCGCAAAGGGCCCAGCAGGGTCGATGGTCACTAGCAAGGACCGCGGGAAATTTCTGAAGGGGAAACCCGCAGTCCTAGAACGCAAAGGGCAACTGAAGCTTAAAGGTGTGATTATAATCAGTAAAAGTCTGACACGCCCGCCCAAGAGTGGGAGGTGACATTGTACGATTTCTACACTAAAAAAACAAAACTCCATCCATAAAAAAATCTGACGTACCTACCTCAAAAAATATAATATAGAGGTAAGGTCTATTTTGACGCAGACAACTCATGCAAAATTTCGTGAAATCGTGGGACTTCCGCTAACCAAACCACAATTACAAGTTGTGTAAACAGGTTAGCAAATACATAACGGGCAAGTATATAAGAGTGGAGTAGACCACCGCGTACAGCACAAGCGTAACCACAAAACAAACATGTATGGGCCTTTGAAGTAAAATAAAACACATTAAAAATTCACTTTCATAGAAGAAAAAGTTTCTCACGTTATTGACAGATAAAAATCCATTACTTTGTCTACCGCAAAGCAAATTAAATGTTTACAATGAGGTCTATGCCCTGATGTTATTTGAAATACTAGCTTCTGCCAGCGGCTTCGCCCGCGTAATACCTCATACGAATATAGAAAATTATCCTAAGTGTACAATAAGTGTTTCCACAAAGCATAGGTAAATTATATTCTGGGAGTACTTCTAGGATAAAAAAGCATTCTATATTTTATTCCAAATCCAGAATATGTCTACCCGTATTTCACCCAAATCCGTCCAGCCTGAAGTGGGCAGGACACGCTCGCAGAACAAATGGTCGATAAAACCGAAAGGTTCTAGAGTGGCGACGGTGCACCGAAAGATGCAGCATTGGAAGTCCGCCCACGAGATGGATTAATGATTTGATGAGAGTCGCGAGAATCCGATGGATGCGAGACGCACAGGACCAGTCGTTGTGGCGACACTTGGGGGTGGCCCATAACCAACAGTGGACGTCTTTTAGCTGAAAGGATGATGATGATGATGATGATGATGATGATTGAGCATGAAGGAGTAACAAACGTACACAACTTATGCATACATACAAACTTTCGCCGTTATAAATAACTAGCTATTGCATATAAAAATAGCCTATGTCACTCAAGAATAAAACAGCTTTCTATCGGTAAAAAATTTTAGCAATCAGACCAGTACTTCCAGAGATCCTACAAACAAAAAAAACATTAAAACAAAAGAAAAACGAACTTTACCTCTTTATAATATTAGTGTAGAAATGTAAATAATAGTGTGAATTCACTTTCCAAATGACCAGTTGACAGAAAAGAAAACTAAACGATAATACTATTGAACGAAAATTCATTTGCGTGTTAAATACCCCACTCAACATTAATTACATTTCAAGCAACGTTTCAGAACAGCCATTTGTTCGTGAACACAGAAAAGCTTTTATTTTTTTGCTAATATCAATTAAATGTGGCCAGTCTCTGAATGCATCTTGGATCCTTCTTAATGACGTGGCTTGGTTCAGTCTGGTTGGGTTTCATTATCGTAATGCTTGTAACACTTGTCAGCGGGGTGTAATTATGGCCAATCAACGACTTAAACGGTTAATCATCTTTCCCTTATCATCAATTAAGGGTTTTCTTTGAAAAATGTGTCGCATACAGTTTTAAACAGGGTAACGTTAAGGGCTTTTTTTGAAATGGGAAATTTTCTTGTGACTTCTCCCATTCTTGGGTAGAGTAGGAAGAGAAGTCACAAGACGATTTCGAGATGCGCGTACTGTTCCCGCGCGCCTCAAGGAGTTGTCAGCAACAGCAGGGGCCCAGCCGGTTCAAAGCCTATTGGGGCCAGGGTTATCCCAAAGGGAACTCGAGCCCCGGTATGAAGCCTAGAAGGAACGGGGTGGGCTTTTAGTCAGTAAGAGTCTGACACTATCTCCCGCTCCGCCCAAGAGCGGGAGTTGTCATTGGATGATTTTTCCCACCATAAAAAAAAGACATTTACTTACTGATAAAAACTACTTTTTTTTTCTGAAGTCAACAAATGGCCTTAGTAAGCATCGGCCATGTTGGGCTGCTACGGTTTTCTGACATCTATTTGACGCGCATGTGGAACACTACGCGCCGTCGACGACTTGGACTCGTTCCGGACGGTTACCGGAGTGCTGGACGGCAAGCTACCTATTGCTCATCGTCCGCAAGGCTGCGCCTACAGCGGCCTATAGTTGGGATTGGGGTCCCAGTGACTGGGGCGTAAAGAAGCGTCTCCTTCGCTAGCGTTACTGCTTCGCAGAGGGAGGCGACGAACAGGAATAAATATTTGAAGAGAAGTTTTGCGTTAGTTAACAATTTTTTCAGTGTTTCAGTACTCTTATTCATTCATTCATACAATCGATGCTTTAATAGAAATCTATAATTCAGATATAAACCCAAGTGAAAATCCTAATCAAAGTGTTGTTCCCATTCACCCCTGCGTTCTTACTCACTCTTGCTAAAATATTAAAGGCACAAATGACTTCTCTCGATGTGGTTAGAGCGAGAGGGAGTATATTTACTGACTAAAACCCACAGCTGCGTTCCTTCAGTTGCTCATAACGTTCCAGGGCCGTGGTTACATGGTCTTTCGAACAATCTCTCAGCCCTGCCTCCCTAGCCAAATTACAACGGCTTCGTTTCTATTTTCTTGCGCCGAACGTCTCGATTTGGCCACACCTCCGATTTCTTTGTTCTGACGACAGCTCTTGACTCTACGATGTATAATGCCCTTCACACCGCCAGAGACAGGAACAGATGGAGGAATATCATAAGGGTTAGAGTGGTGAAGCAGGGAGGTCACGACCCGCAGCATTGAGGAATACGACGCAAGGAGGAGGGGGAGGACGTCATCGCAACGCTCAGTCACAACAAAGGAATCGGAGACGTGGCAAACTCGAGGCGTTCGATGCTGGTTGGGACAACAAGACACCAAACAAACAAACAACAAGCGACACAAATCGTTAACAACATAATAACTTAAAAGATGTTAAGTGACATGTTTTTGTATCATTATGTGCACTTAAAAATACCTACTCTTTAGTATGAACGGTGATTTACATGACGACGTTAGGTAATTTATTCATCATTGTGCGCTTGCATCCAAGGAATGGTACAATTAAAATGACATTCTGCTTCTTCGAGTAATATAAAGTTTACGTAAATGTATTTCATTATCTAGTACAGTGCTAATAAAAGCTGGCAAGAAGATAATAGATTCTGTCGTTAAAAGTCTAGTTACAGCTTTACTTATTTTGTTGTCTTCTTCTTCTTCTTGATCGTTTCACTCTTGCCCGTGGTTATCACGAAGGCATTTAGTTCTCTGGAAGCTGTGATCAAATAACTTCCCATCACTTCTGCCTGCTGGCAGTCATTTGGGTACACTCGTTCAATGGGCCACATTTTTTTTGATGTTATATTAGAGGTTATTTTATGAGGTGATTTAAGCCCCAGTACACTACGCAAAAAAATAAAAACAGAACATTAAAATACAGTACTTATCAGAGTTAGAAACCTCGCTCGACATAGTTAACGATCGCGTAGCCGCTGAAATTCATTTCAATTTCATTCACTGTGCGTACAGTTAAAAAGTGGAATTACCTACAGGAGTTTCTTTCTTGGTAGCTACAACTTGGCGGTTTTTAAGGCCCAAGCGCCCGAAAAGTGCCATAAAACAGTGACTTTCTGAAGCCTACTCCTCGGTAACGGCCAGGTTAATAGATTTGAAAAAAATATATGTTTATTATAGATTCATGAACAATATTATCAACATTTGATTTTTTCGTGCTATTAATACTTTTGTCTAAAAAAAATATTTACTAATTTCGCAACTTTTCGCAACTTTTCCCTACTCCTTCGAAACGGCTTGGATCTTTAGAAACATTTTTACACATAAAAATTGGTGGTTAAATATTCTTCAAAGTGAACATTGCATAATTATGTAAATCAATCAATATTTCGCTAAGAAAATGGATTTAAAGGTCAGCCGCGCTCTTTCCGGGCGCTGTTGGCCGCAAATAAATGCACAGATTTGCGTACTGGCGCCTAGGCGGGTGCGAGAGGTGCGTCCACATAATTTTGGCCAGATGGTTCAAGAGACTATAAGCCGTAAGTCTAGAGTTAATATAGACCACATCGTCGCTTTGTACCAGATGAGATAGTGGCGAAAAAAATATTTCTAAGATACTAATACTAATTCTACAAGGAGACAAACTTTTATGTCCTTAAATATTTTGAGTTAATTTAATTCTTAGAGACAAAAGTTACTCGTTAAAAGTTAAATGACTTTTGAAGTTTTCATGAAAAATAGGATTCACAAGACAAGATTTTTTAAGTTATGCCCTCAATGTATTTCTCATATTCAAGGAACTTGTTTAAGGGACTAGTAATTTATAGACCGGCAGCTAATGTCAGTTTCGATTTAATTGCAAACTTTTACTCCATAGTCAACACCCTTTCTTTCGATAAGAAACTGACCAAAAAGTAGCTATTATTTGCAAACTAGATTGTCATAAAGTATCTAACAGACAAACAAAAAAAATATAGTTGTTAACGTAGAACGACATAATCTCATTACTTAATTCGACGTCGTCTTCAGAGAAAATTCAGAAGTCGTTCTCGTTAACAAATGGGATTGCGAGCAATTGGAAGTTGGTGCAGCGAACTAAATAAATTTCGAAGCAGATAAGTCTGTTAGTGCCAACTTGCCAGGAACGCACAACTTTGTTCAGGATTGCACCGCATTCCCTCCGCCGAATGATTTCACTCGCTGTCACACGTAAATAGTTAACTTTCTTGAAACCTCACCTATTCCAAACAAGGCGGCGAATTCTCCTCGCCTGGGCCTGGTTCAAACCATGGTCCAAAGCGAGAGTTAATGGGAAGGAGATGGCCGCAGCCATAAAGGAACGGACATCCTCACGCCTCAACTGCTGCGATGTGATGCCGCGGGCGTGCTGTAGGCGCGAGCTTGCGGACGACGATCTATGGGTAGCTCACCGTCCGCCTCGATGGATCTAGTCTGAGTTGTCCACGCGCGAATAATTGAACGACAACGAGAGTATTGAAAAAATACTTTATTTGGACAGAGTTACAGCTAGTAATCCCTTAACTCGCGCCTCAAAGAGATATCCAGTAGGGCTACGGAAAATTTTAAAAGAGTTACCGTGGGCCTGGAATGCAAAAAGTAGCTGAAGGACACAGGGTTTTAGTCAGCAAAAGTCTGACCCGCCTTCTCGCTCCACCCACTCCAACGGAAGAAGCAAATTAGAAGCAGTTTTAGACGACTCTCCCGGAGGAAAGGCCCGAGACCCAGCAATAGAAACATTACAAGGCTGATTACTATGCTTATGCTCTACACTAGAGTTTACTCCTATAATGTGGTGCATTCACATGTAAACTCACAAAACACCGAGGCATAAAACCACTTCGTGTAGGTCACACTCGCAAATATATATTTTTTCGTGAAGGAATCAAACTCACGACATGCAACTTTGCAGTTAATCGCTCAACCACTACAATCACTAAAAACAACACATCCAATACAATCGCTTATCGAAAGGTTCAACGAACCTATCAAACCTAGACGATTGCTAATAAATATTATTATGTACCTGAAGTACACAAACTCGTAAAGCAACATAACAGTATACCAAACATCCCAATCGGCTGTTCTGACAAAGTTTTAATTAAAGATATTACAATACAGATATATTTGTCTTATGGACTGGAAGTTGGAAGGGCACCAATGGGTCTGACCTTTTAGAAATAGTAATTTTCAGACACGACTTGCTGTAAAAACGTGTTTATGAGAGCTTTTAGCTGAGAACGTATTAAAAGGGGTTCAATGACCGGTTGAAACTTTAAGGTAGGTTTACCCTCGAAGAGCCGAGCTCAAATTGGTTTAGTGTGGACCGACTTTAAAGAAGCCGAGCACGAACTATACCACACGAATTTAAGCTCGGCTCATGCTCGGTTCCTCTAGCATAGACCCACCTTTAGCTTTGACCTAAAAGAGCTTAACAATATACACAAACTTTAATTAAAACAAATACCTTCTTTGTACAATGCTTCCACTGGACGGGGTTCAGGAAATTCCGTCTCAAAAATGTAATACAATTTTATCTGAAAACGAAATCGGAACAAAGAATAGTGGAGCCACTCATAGAGTATTTACAGAATTCCACGTTCAATTCATGCATTAGGAAACCGTAAAAACTACGATTAACGTATAAGTTATTCGAACAAGAATGCCACGGAAAATAAGTCAAGTTTGACCTAATAATGCACGGACGACATAACTCACCAATTAAAAACTTGAGCAATGTCGGAACTTTTCCTAACGACCTTATAATACTAGGCAGGTAGACCGGGTACCCGGGTAGTAGGGTATCCGGCCGAGGTGAAGCTACACTATAAAATATTACCCTAGTTTTTCCAAAACAGCTCCGCTAAATCTCCCCGTTTTCCATGCCTAATCTTTAGGCTGAAAAACATTCTTGAAAAACAAAAGTCTGAACAAAAAATAAATGTCTAAAACTGAAGAAGATTAAATGTTTTACAAACTTCCCCGAGTCGTTACGTGATTGTTTTAAATTAATTAACTTTCTTTATAAAGTTATTATAGAACACTGGATTGCGATTTATTAAACAAAAGTTTATAAAGTCAGTTAATTTAATTACCTAAATAGGTATGTATTAATAAAAAATACATAATATATAAATATAATATCTATACTATATCGCACCCCTATATGAAGTAACACAAAAAGTGCTCGTTTGTATTTAATTACGTTTATAAATGCGATATATACATTTGTTTGATTGAACGCGCTAATCTCAAAAAGCAGTGGTTCGAACTAAAAAATTCTAATAGTGTTGTTCAGTTAGGCCATTGAAGGAGGAAGGCAAATAAGGTTATAAAACCTTATTTTGAGTATATGCGAAATCTAAAACACCTGTAAAGAATCTATGTACAAAATTTCAATACTATATATAATGAAAAATCACAGTTATAAGCCAGTTATGGTACCTGATGGTGATGGGTGACATAAATAATGGTCACGGGCCACCCGGGTGACTAAGAGGTTGTTTTGCTTCCGCACCCAGCTGTGCGCTGGCTCTTAATGCCCGCTATGACCTGCCGTGACCGTTTCGTACCTAGTGTACCACCAGTAGTTTTACAATAAAATGTCTTACGCTTCGTCACGCTCCGGTGTAAACTGAAATAACTACACATAAAACATTTATCGCTTCAGTGGTCCATTTTTCCAGCTATTTTACATTTCCTTTGAGAAAATGTAGTAATGTAATAGACCTCACGTAATAAATAGCGACAGTATTGTTTACTATTGGCGTTCCACGTTCAAGTGTTCAATTCTAACCGCAAATGTGCTACATTATGTCGGAAAATTTGTAATTTAACTAAAAAGTTATGTTTATTAATACGTGCGTATCTGAAACGCTGAATGAAACATAAGGAGGCAAGAGAAAGGTCACTTTTACCCGCAATAACTTCAATTGTGATGTCGGCAGTGGGGGTGAAATATTGACACTGCAATATGCCTTTGAACACACCCATTGTTACAGGCTTGTGACTTCCAATGTTCATTTCAAGTGACAAGAGACGAGACTAGACGCTTCCATAAGTTGGGACAATATTTTTTTTATGATATAGCGCTCTGTGCTCTCAGAATTCAATGTGAATGCGACCCCGACCCGGTTCGCGTTTTGCTACAATTTCACCTCATAGTAAGCGATTTGTGGAATATTATATTATTAAATATTATGACCCTACTACACGCACAAGTTTGTAGACATGGCGAAACGCGTAGTCCGGACCGTAGAAATGTCAATAAAGTAGGTGAATACTTGCTGTATGTCGGGTTAAGTTAGGTTAGGTTTACGTGTGGTTGGTAAAAATCATAAGTTGTTCCGTGCACAAACCGGCCAGCGCAGCTAAAACTATGGTGAAGCCTGTAAATGGACGTAGGTCCATTCATCATTAGGTGTATTTGACTAATATCAATGCTAAAATACATTTTATTATTATTATGTATAGGCTCGCGTTTGCCCACTATCTCACCTGATGGAAAGGGATGATGTGGTCTACGATGGAGCACGCTTGCCTAGAAGCAACCTACTCACCCTTGACTTAAAGACCACTAGGTTATAGGCTATCAGGAAACGCAGACTCCGGCAGGGAATTCTTATTCCTTAGCAGTACGCATAACGAATGTGTTCCCAAAACGCTTTGTACGTATGGGTGGAATGTCCACCATGTACCGGCCGGGTGTATGTAATTGCATTGACTTTGAAATTATTCCAAATCTTGCGACTATTTATGTGTTATCTTGTTTGCTAATAAAATCTAAAATGATCTGTTTGTTTATCAGTCCCAAAGTTTTATTTTCTCGAAAAACCAACTGCCTATTTTCAATTTTTAAAAAGCTGGATTCGATTCAAATTATTCTTCTTTGATTATTGATATCACACCGACCTCTTTACTGTACCTATACTTATATTATTATGATAAAAAATGGTATTTTTGGATTTATGTATTTTTTTTTTGTTATGCAAAACTACTGAACCGATTTAAAAAAAGCTTTAAACAGTAGAATGTTAATTTAACACTGAGTGATAAAGCCATATATTTTTTTAAATAGTCTGTGTCACTCAGAAGTAAAGCAGCTTTTTAAAGGTGAAAAAATTTTAGCAACTTGTACTTCCAGAGATTACCTGCTACAAACAAAAAAAAAACAAACTCTACCTCTTTAAAATATTAGATACAATATGGTGTATAGTCTGTCTAATAAGTCAACCGACTTGGGAATTTTCTATAATATTTAATCATTTAAAAAATACTTATATTCGATACTTTTCATAAGGTTCTTCTGTTAGTAAACAATGATCTCTATCTTTTAATCAACCTTGATTATTGAACCCGTGTTGGTTACATCAAATTTTATTAAATCCTAATAATTACCCAAGTCGTTTAACTTATTAGACAGACTCTAGATAAATAAATGTCAGAAGAATGAAGTGCAATGACACTTTGATCTCGTCGCGAGAAATGAACGGTGTTCGTCATTTTTTTTGTAAACATATTGTCAGTCGATATTATCATAATACGGTACATGCATCTGTTACAAATTAACATGCCAGTTAGCTATTTACATATTTATTTTCAATATAGGTAACTATTACATCTTACAATGACACTTGTTAACCATTTACTCAGCTGTATTTACCTACTATGTAATGCATTCAATATAATAAAGGCGAAAGTTTGTGAGTATGTGTGTATGTTTGTAACTTTTTCACAGTCAAACGGCTGAACAAATTTGGATGAAATTTGACTCACGGGTTGAAAATGTCTTGGAATAGCAAATAGGTTACACAGCTGGCAACAGTGGCACCATCTGGTTGTTCTTAACTAAAGTCATAATGGTAATTATACACACGTACTTTAATTGTTAGCAAACAATATTTCTGCTTGCGTAATAATAAAACTATTAGTTATCATGAAATAAAAGGAAATGAAAAACATACAGAGGCACGAGACAAGCGGCTAACTCTTGAAAAATAAATAAAAGACTAGTAACTGTAGTTAATATTGCTTACGTAACCAATATAAACCACAGAAGCCATACTATGAGCTATTAACGCGATCCTTTTGACGACCTAAACTGAAATGTTAAAGGGACGGAGATATATACATATGTATTATATAGGTAGGTATATTGATATATTGTATTGTATAGTATTGTATATACGGAATAAAGTTCTATCCCACTTTCTCGTCGTCGTCCCTCATACTAAGGCCCTAAAGGCCCTACCACGAGTCCTTAACGCGATCCATTTGACGACCTAAAGTGGCCTGAAAAGGGACGGAGCTATAAAGGATGTAAAGCTTTTTACCTCTTTCTCACACGCACGCCTAATATTTTACTTTACTTGTTATGCAACCGATGTTATGACGTCAAAAAAGTGCATTGCCATGGCCAATGCGTCACAGACAGTACGGACGTAGTTACAAACGCTCCCAAGGTCTTGCATCTGAACTTTACCCAAAGCAACTTGAAGCAAGTTGCTAGCGTGCACTTACTGGCTTCAAGTGACTTGAGGGTTGCCTGCGTTCTAAACGATGCATGAACCACAGACTATGTTACGAACTAGAAATGCTATAATAATGTAAAGCCTGGAGAAAACTGCATAACATACAATCAACGGTCTTTATTTTAACAATTGATCAAAATATTCAAAATGGGTTGACGAGATGGCGAATTTTTTAAACTTATAAAGCACTAACTGATGCCCGCGGCTTTGCCCGCGTAAAATATATCCTTTGTCACTCAGGAGTAAAGCAACTTTCTATCGGTAAAAAATTTTAGCAATCGGACCAGTACTTCCAGAGATTACCTCCTACAAACAAAAAAAAAACAAAAAAAGCTAGCTCTTTATAATATCAGTGTACATGGAGATTAGATTTTGATGAACGTCCTCCAGTTCATAATATAAACTGTGAATAATTATGCATTTAAGATATCTTCAAGGCTAGTGTGAACAGGCTCTTAATAAACTTGTATGCTTCACCATCAACAATTGCATCACTGCTTACCATCAGTTGGAATCGCAATCAAGCACTAGTTTATATCAATAAAAAAAAATGAGAGCTACTTTTGTACTTTTGAAGTTTACACTTTTCTCGGGCGAATTGTCTGTTTTTGCATATCATAAACTCACATATACAAGGTGTAAGGGACAGCCCTCCACAAACTTTAAGGGCTTGCTCAGTAGACGAAACTGAACAACCTACCATAAAAAAACTTTTCAGGAAACGAAAAAAAAATCCGCCTCTCCATACAAACTGAATAATTAATAATCAAGTTAATAATTTTGTATGGAGAGGCTGAATTTTTTTTTCGTTTCCTGAAAAAAATTTTATGGTGGGTTGTTCAGTTTCGTCTACTGAGCAAGCCCTTAAAGTTTGTGGAGGGCTGTACCTTACACCATTTATACTTACCTAATGAAAGTCATAAAGAAATACAGGAATTAAATTAGAAGCTCGAATCGAAATTAAACGACAATATTACAAAAGATAAAAACCGGAAGACCTTAAACCCTCGACGTTACATTGTCACAATTTCAAAGATGCATTATTAGAAATTTAATTTAAAAGCTATAAAACTGTAAAGTCTATTTAAGCTCACTCATAAAGTTTATTTTTAATGTCGGCGAGAACAGTTTACTGCGAAGATTACGAACGTCCACTTCAAATCACTCTTGACTCAATTTATGGCCGCTGCGGCTTCTATGATAGACTGTTATGTCTATGAAAAAATATAGGATAGGTCGGATATGTCTGCTAGATTGTCTATGGATTTCCAGCTTTGAAGCTGTGGAAGTTTATAAGAGTGGAGTTCTTTAATCTAGATGAAAGACTGTGTTATATTTACGAGTATATAACTGCTGAAAACATATTTTTTTCAGGATGGAAATCATCTAAAACGCGGGAAAAAATCATCTAAAAGTCGAATTTTCACTGACTAAAACGTGTGTTTCTTCAGCTGGAACTCTTTCGAAGAATCTCGCAGCCCCAACAGGCGTCAGTCTTACTGACCCCGTCTTTACTGACATCTCTTTGAGGCCACTGTTAAGCACGTTCACGTACCTATATTATTTCAATTTTGTAATTCTAATTTATCCACCTATTTCCTGAAATCAGTTTGAGCCCTTAGTTATTTACATTATTTATCAATATTTAACTGACACGTAATAATCCTTTGAAAGGCAGCAAAAAGCATACCAAAATATAAAGCATACCATAAAACAGGTATTTACAAAACTTAACGGAACCTAAATACTAGTCCACAGCTATACACGAGCGAATACCGGAACTGTTTCAGTTGTTTAGAGAAAGAAAAACCGCAGTATCGTGCAAAATGTACAGTTTTCTGCGGTTCCAGTAACAGTTCAGGATTTACACGAACAACCATTGTTCGCTTTGTTCCAATTGTTACTTTGATAATGGGTTTTTGTAACGTTCCTCGTTAATTTTTGTTATCTACCTTAGAAATGCAAAGTGTTTGCAGATCTAAACTGTTGTTTGTATTTTTATTGGGTTAGCAGTAGTCTTGACTAAGCTAAGCGCCAAATAAACGTGGAATAACGAAAGAAAGAAAACTATTTTATTTGGCATACACCATCGTAACAACGGTCATTGACCTTCCTACATTTATTGACATTCTTAATTTCAAAAAAGGGATTAAAGGCATAAAGCTGTCTTGAATCACATCTGTCATGATCCTTTACCTTTTCTGAAAAACAGTTCATTAATGGTTTTTCGGGTACCTTCGATATATTGGAGATATTAGGAAAAGGTCAATGTACTTTAAGTTTATCTGGCGCCTTGTATATAGTTTGTGTTAGAGCAAGTTAGATCGTTAGTGGTAAAAAAAATTGGTCGGAATTTAGTGTCAGAAGTAGTAGCACTCAAAGATAGTTTAGCTTTCTTACAGTAAAAGCATCTTAGTAATCGGATATTTTTTTCAGAGATTATCTCCATTAAAGTATCTATTTTATCTCTTTACTAGCTGTCAAGACGCACTTCGTTCTCGTGGAGTATAAAAACATTACTCTCCATTTTTGGGGTATTTTAATTTATTAAACCCCAAGCGAACCGGCGTTCGCTCTCTGATTGTCTTTCTGTTGTGTCTCTAATTACGGTATTCGACAGGTTAATAGTATAAAAAATTAATATAATAGTTTAAAAAATTAAGTATCTTCCCCTGCCTTGGGAATTAAGTCCCGTTCGCGCATAAAAATAAAAAAAAAATATATCCCAGTGTACGTTCCGTGAAATTTTGTTCAACCATTTCGAAGACATTCCGTAACTTCAACTGTTCTTGCAGGACAATGAAATGTAGCTTAATTTACTCCTTGTAACACCAGCTAGCCGTAAGTGATAGTACCATCAAACTCCGTCCAGCCCTTATGGAGATTAGTCGAAACAAATTGCAAAGCAGAACAAAAATTAAAAAATCGAGAATCATGCTACCATAAAGGACGAGTCTTTATTAGGTACCGCACTTCAACAACTCAGCAACCCATTTCAGCAGTTCCAAACTGAAAGACCACAGTCTCGTACGAATAATCAAAACGTTAGTGAAGTCGTGCAGTTCACACATTTAGTTCACAGTTTAAAAGAGGAACTCTTGTTAGTCTGTGTTCTCAGATAATACTGTTACGTTTCACATTAGCTAACCTTTTTATTAAGTTCACTAAATGCAATCTAGTTTAACATCCAAGGTATACATACTAATATAGGATTTTTTCGTAAAACACTAGCAACCTCTCAGGACTCATCATAAACAGCTTTTGTTCTATGACTTTCAAAAAATTACCATATTTTAATTCATCAGATTTTCATACAAATATAAAAATATTTAAATTGAATGTTCTAAATATTATGAAGTCTATGCCAAGCAAAAGTTTAGTATAATAGCGGAGGGGAGCGGGTATCGGTCGGCGGGTGTGTTTGTTGCACTTGCATCGCGTCATACAGACATAGGTAGGTACAGCAAAATACAGAGTTGAAATGTGTTAGATCGAACTACGAAATCTTGAAGGTTTGTTTTTGGTATGTAAAGTCATAGAACAATAGTTGTTGTGTATGATGTTAGCAATACAGTTCTGCAAGGTAGTTATAGTGTTTTACAAATAACCCTGTATATTATATCTTATTTGCATGTATAAAAACATATGATATTATAAATGTGAATGTGAAGTTGTTTATTTGGTACACTTTCACGTCTTAAGGGCCCGGCGACGGATGAATTTCCATACAAACGTAATACCACGCTCATTTGCAGTTGGAGCATATTTCCAACATATTATGATGATATTCGGTTATATATTATATTTATCTAGGTTCTTGCGTCTTTCTTTTTTAAAAAACAAAATGAAATTTAAGCGAATTGTATTTCGCACTTTTTTACAGCGTAAATGGCAAAACATGCCATTTGGCTTTTCCTGTATTAAAAATAACAATATTTCTAATATTCTCGACGTAGGAACCTAGATAAATATTGTCTATAACTGAATATCATCATAATATGTTGGAAATATGCTCCAACTGCAAATGAGCGTGGTATTACGTTTTTATGGAAATTCATCCATCGCCGGCCCCTTAACATCTGAATATATTTGGATGGAACTTGGCACACTAGTAGACCATATCCTGGAATATTTCACTATATGTATTTTAGTATAATCTTCTTCTACTTCTACGCTATTGAAGGCACTAGCAGAAACTAGTAATATTATCAGTTTGTTTGTTCCGTTATCACGCGTGTACCGCTGAACCGATTTCGAAGAGTTTCTTCATAGAAATACATGGACTTGAAAGAACTTAATATATGCTTTTTTTCCGGGAAGTACGTTCACTTGAGATAATTTCCGATCGAAGAAGCAAACAGAAAGTTAGTGGAACATTATTAATGTTGACTCTATGAAGTTTATTTATCCATAGTCAACATTCAATATTGGCTTTTTTATGAAGAGATATGTCGATATACATGTTCATCGCTACTTATTTTTAGTTTTTCAATAACGTCAAAGAAGAAACTAACTGACTGACTGACATCAACGCACACCCGAAACCACTGAGGCTAAGAGAGCATTGAGCATTTTGCACAAGGTTTCCTTTTATATACTAGGCGAGCACTAAGAGAAAATTTTCTAAAATTTTTCCCTTAAGGGGTATACAGGGGACCAAAGTTTGTATGGAAAAACCTACTTTTACGCAGGCGAAGCCGGCAGACGCTACAAAATGAAAAAAAGAAATAGAATAAATGTGCCTATGTTGGCCTATGTACTTGTAAAACGAAATGCTGAAGTACATTGACTTTTTCCTAATATCTCTGCGTAGGTACCTCAAAAACAAACAATTAACTGCATTTTCTTACCTACTAGATCATGTAAAGGATCACGATAAATGTCGATTCAATACAGCTTTAGGTATGTCTTAAATTCCTTTTTTTAAATTAAGAATGTCAACAAATGTAGAAGGGTCAATGACCATTATTCCACGGTTATCTGGCGCCTACCTTAGTATATTGGATAAGTGCACTAGCATCATGGTCGTTTCTGTTTATTGAACAGTGTCTTTTTTTTCATCTACGTTTATCGTCTTTTTCCTCTAGCAGGCATATCCGGAGCCATGTTTAGTTAATTGGCCGGTTATTATGATTTTATGTCTACGCATGGATAGGTATTTACAGTGTTAGCCATACATCCATGGGTCAATCAAAGTAATTTAAAACCTATTTTTAGATGCCTAATCTTAATTGAGGTCTTGTGCGCCAGGATTTTTTTTCGCTCTTAGGATTCATTAGTAAATAGGGGTATTACTATTCTGTGGTTTATAAGCCATGTCCGGTGAGGACTTGCGACAGGCGGACAGTGAGGACGCTGTGGTGACTCTCTAACCACTCTCCTCAAAGAAGGGACTTATCACCGCGATTGTAGCATACCCACACAAGTTTACCTTAGTGTTCGAGCACTATGTGTATTTATTGCAAGTCTATTGCTAATGGCATGCATCTCTGAAACGTGGTCGCTCAGAATGACCTTCACCAGAAGGCTTAAAGTCTATATTGCTCAGAGTTTCCTTGCAATCCTTGCATTATTGAGTTAGGAATGAAGATATCCGCAAAAGAACCAAGGTTTCCAACATAGCCAGAGAACTGGACAAACTTAAAAGTGGCAGTGGGCAGAGAAAATTGCTCGCAGACCAGATGGCCGATGAAGCCGAATGGTTCTGAAAGCACTGGAAGTCGTCTTTTGGCTGAAATTATGTGATGATAATTTTACCGTTCCAAAGACGTCTAAACTATAATTATTATGTTTTTCAAAAACAATGCAGTTTCTATGCATACAGGGTGGATTTTAAGATGAGGCCATAAGCGCTGGTTACCTTAACTATAGTCACTATATGAAAACGTAAAGCTATGACTGGTCTTAACTTTTTGATAAATTTCTGTTCATCTGTCGTTCTATACGCAGAGCAATATAATGTAGTGAATTTCGTGCACACATCCATTTCGTGTGGAACTCACTCAATTGATATAAACTGCACTAAGAGGATTAAATGCATCGACGAGAGAGGATTGCGTTTGCACTAAATAGGTGATTTCATTCGTGAGTAAACTTTGTATTCCGATGGTATTAGGTTAAGTGACCACTCATTCTGAACTAATTTTATAAGTTTATAGATGAATTTAAAGTTGTATGTAGCACATATGCACTGTTGAATAAAGATTCTGTTAGTAAAAGAGCTATGAGTATACATGTGGTGTGGATGGAAGTAGAGGGAGAGAGAGGCTAAAGAAAAGATGAATGGACGAAAATGGAGTTAGTAATAGCGCGACGAAAGACAGGACGGAATGGAAGTAAAATGGGACATGGACAGGAACATGATAACATAAACACTGTTGCATTATAAAAATATTAATAAAACCCACCTCACTCCACCCAGAGCGGAAGGAGTTATTTGATGATAAAATATGGCACGTAAACTAAGTACTTACAAATATGATTTGTCACTGATAGAAAGTTCCGTAAGCCATCAATACCAAAGGCTTCTTTTAATGCCGAATAGTACCCGGTACCTAAGGGCTGACCCATGGGACCATCAGAACCGCCACTTGAAGGGTCTCGTGAATGAAGCCACGGAAAAAACTAGTTGATTAAATGCCGAGATATGTGCTGAAGATTTTTGGTATCGTGTGTGAGTAAAAAGATATAGTAAAAAGATTCGTGGATGACGTAAATGGCACTAACCTAAAGGATTGGAGATGGGGTAACAATTATCATTTTTATGCACCTGCCATATGGCCTCTCCCTAACGCTTGGTTGACTGGTAGAAATGCCTAAGGCGTTAAGTCCGCCTTTGTACCTTTGTGTTGCATAAAGGCAAAATAAATATTCCTTTTTTATTAAATAAACTCCTTTCAGATTCTACGCAACAGTTATGGTACTTGCTAAAAAGTACACATGTTTCTAGCTAAAAACCAATGATTTTAAGTACCTACTTACTACGTCCGTAAGTACTATTACACTACAGTTGCTAAAGGATGATGCGGGTGACAGCTGTCAGATTCATGTTATATGACAGATATTTATTTATTTAAAGCTTTATCCACATAACACTGTACAAAGGCGGACTTAATGCCTTAAGCATTATCTACCAGTCGACCAAAAAACAAATACCTATCCTTTTCTCTCATCTTTAAGATTAAGATTTTCATCCTGCTTTCATCCTACTTATGCTATGTAAAGAAGACCTTAGGTACTGTACTTATTTTAATACTTGTAGGTACATCACAAATCTGCCTGAAAAAGGACGGTTCTCAAGGGATATGCATATTTCTACATACATTTCTAAAACCCGTCTTTGTTTAAATATTACCAGCCATATTCAGGCGCTTTCAGTTGAATGTTAATGAAGTAGTCACGAAAACCTGTCTGTACATATTGATCCTAAACCGAAAAAGTATCCTATATAATAAACTTTTTTATGTGTTTGTCTGAACTTAAAGAAGGCTTGTTTCATTAGTTTTTGTTACTTTTCCAAGGTCCTCTGAGACGTAAACTTTAACAATTTTCACACAAAAAAAGGTGAAGGTTTCAAAAAAAAAAAATTTCGCAAAGTATCTTTCTGTTACAAATAGGAAGGAACGTTCTTAAATACTACTTAAACTATAATTGAAACCAATATAAAATGTATATTTTTAATCTGGTCAAATCAACTGTCAAATGACTACAATTTCTCTAACTTCGAATAATTTACCATTGATATAAAACAAAAATAAAATAAACTACATAGAGTAAAAACTATGTTTACTATAGTAAAAACTGACACTCCATTCGAATTTTAAGAACTACCAAAATTGATTATAACATACCAATCGGTATCACCCAGTACATGCTAAGTCAAAAATATCCGTGCACAGAATTTAGAACATAAGTTACCGAAATACCTAGTATTGGAACACCTGACTAGTTCGTATGACGAATAGCATCACGACATGTAAGCTTCCAAAGATGTTTTGAATTTAAAATATCTAAGTACCTAATCGATTTGAAATCGAATCATAAAATTGAGTAATGACATTTGCAAATAAAATCTATTCTTGTCAATGATAACGACCACGTAAATTTTGAATTTCGAACACGGTTTCATTTTTATTGAGTCGTCCATTTTGGAAAATTTCAGTGTGTTGTGCATCTTTGCTCAAGGTAAACACATAGTAAGTCAGGCCAAGCTCACTGAAGCAAAATAAGTTATTTTTTATTGGAAGAACTCGCAGAGTGGGGCACATTATGCATTCCTTGTGCTTTTTACGAGCAACATTCAAAATATTGCCGGGTAGGTAATGCTTCACCAAACGTTATGTAGCTAGGTAGTTTTGGTTTTTGATTTGCTTTTGATTTCATTTCTAGCTGAAACGAAGCAGCGAAACATTTGCATGATAGTTTTATTAGGTCCTCATGGATTTACGGGATTACTCGAAAGAATTACCCTGCCTGCCTTACCATGACGTGTAAAAATGTCAAACGTGCGAGCGAGAAAGATTGATGGAGCTATACACCCTACATAGCTCCATCCCTTTCACAGTTTAGTTTAGGTCGTCAAATGGATCGCGTTACGAACTCTAGAAGGATCTCATGAATTCTGAATATTCCCAAAAGATTATTTGTGGCACAGCAATGTTTAAAAAAATAAAGCAGTACCTAATACCGCTTTCGAATACCGTAATTAGAGACACAATAGAAAGACAATGAGAGAGCAAACGCCGGCGTTCGCTTGGGGTGTAATGAATCAATTGACATAACAAGATAAAAACCAATTAATAGAAGATCTAAATAAGTCTGAACAAAAAAAAACTAACTTGTTATAGACATACAATTCCTCGTATAACCGCAGCGAAATAAATAAAAGAACAATATATTAGCCATTTATCTCACAACATCGCGGTTGTAGGTACATATCGAGATTATTTAACCATTAGTCTTACTTTATCCTATGTGCCACCTTCAAACTTGCTGGATTTATTGCTAGAACGTACTTCCAACGTAAATAAAATACATGTCGCCGAAGAACTGGATATTCAAGATTGGTTTTCTCACCCCTGTTCGTTATTGACCAACTTCAGGCTAACATGCTTTTAGTATGAATGATTTGCATAGACATTGCAGTGCCGGCTTAAGACAGCGTGGGACCTAGCAGTGCCGTAACTAGGGCAGTGCCAGCGGTGCCCAAGCACAAGGCGCGTAAAAATTTTAATCTAGTCTTTTTTGTTTGTACTAGAATATTATGTTCTAGGGGCGCATTTCTAGAAGCACGCACCGTGCGTAAAAATAGCTAATTACGGTACTGGGGCCTAATAGCAAATTCTACCTAGGCCTTCCAAAATCTTTATAAATTACTAGCTAACCAGCAAACGTAATTCTGCCAAATAAATTATCAAAGAAAAAATGAGGGGTGGGAGAGAAGGAAGTTAAAAATTAGCCTACGTTCTATAATCAGACCTATCTACCTCTCTATAAAAATCGATCAAGGCGTTTCGGAGGAGTTCGACAACAAACGCAGTGACACGAGATTTTGAAATATTATAATTATAATGAATTAAAACTTTTAACTTAATTTTCAAACAGTCCTGCTTTAGCTAGCGTTAACCCCAACCAAAAAATTAGAATGACTTTAAGGAAAATCTGGAATTAGTTAAATTAAATATGGATTTTCATGTATCCTGATTGATTTTTGCACGTCTAAGCGGGGCCCACATCAATGTGCGGGGCCCTGAGTATTTGCTACTTTTCCTTCGTGGCCGATCCGGCGCTGGACATTGGCAGGTTAAATCTCAATTAAATTCTAATGTATTTATTACTGGCAGTTTCATGATGCAGTTTAATCAATTAAGCTGTTGCAATACACGGCCATAACATTAAGGCACAAGCGCCCGAAAAGTGCCATAAAACAGTGACTTTCTGAAGCCTACTCCTCGGTAACGGTCAGGTTAATAGGTTTGAAAAAAATATATGTTTATTATAGATTCATGAAAAACATTATCAACATTTGTTTTTTTCGTACGATTAATACTTTTGTCAAAAAAAAAATATTTAGCAATTTCGCAACTTTTCCCTACTCCTTCGAAACGGCTTGGATCTTTAGAATCATTTTTACACATAAAAATTGGTGGTTAAATATTCTTCAAAGTGAACATAGTACATGTTAATCGATCAATATTTCGCAAAGAAAATGGATTTAAAGGTCAGCCGCGCACTATCCAGGTACTACTAGCCGCAATTAAATGCACAGATATGCGTATTGCCGCCTAGGAGGGTACGAGAGTTTGTCCATTTAATTTCGGCCAGATGGTTCAAGGGACTATAAGCCTTAAGTACTCCCCTTCTTTCTGCATCCAGTGTATTCCAACCGCCTTCAATGCTTCCTTAGACTTTCTAGCCTTTTTTTTTTGAAGTGTGAATAGTTCCTTTCACTATATGAGTGGAGCAAGACCCAATGTTAGACTTTTAACCCAACCCAACAATTACCAATGTTCCTTCTGTTGCCCATTACGTTCCAGCAGTGGCGTACCTGATGCCTTTACAGGGGGCAAGCCAAGGAATCTTGACCTAACTACTACTTACCTATTAAAAAAAATCTCGTGCTACCACGTGTCATCAGTGCAGTAATGCTGATTTTTCTGAATTGCTACACTACTATTAATTCTACCAACAGCTGATTTTCAATTGCAATCAAAGGTAATTCGGAAAGCCGCTCTTGTTGTCGAGTGCCGGCCGGCCGGCCGGGATGGTCAGCCAATACTTTAAAACGATTAATTTGTATATCTAATGTAAGGTTGAGTTGAGTGTGAAATAAAACAACCGAGTACTAGATACTGATCTAATGTTACTTTTTTGACGCCAACGCCATCTAGTTATGAATGTGTAACTAATACATAATTTTTTTTGAAATCTTGGTGTTTCAAACACTTGTTCTTTATAATAATATGTAATATTATTGGCAAATACTCACAATTGAAACAGCGGTAGCTTTTCGTTGTTCGCTTTTTTAAAACACACTTATCACTGGTACGACAGTTATGTCGAGAAAGAGAACCAACTTTCTATTGGCGGTTCACCAAAAATAAAGAATGAAATAACAGCGTTCAAGTACTTTTGAGAATTTTCATGGCACTCGCGAAGTTATTTGAGTCATACCTGATGTATTCCAAGCATTGTTATTAACTTTTCTGAGAAATATTCAAAATAGTAAAGTTTTAAGATTATATTTATCTTTAAAACTCAAACCCTACCTGGCCAATATCGATTCCACACATAATAATATCCACACACAACCACAAGTATAGTTTCCGAATTCATAAACTGTTAAATGACGGAAAACAAAAAAAAACTATCAAAACAATAATTACGTACAACACGATAACCGATCAAAGCAAAGAACTGAGTACTTTTTAGTTCGTACAACTTTACGCGTCATAGAGGGCGCCTCGTATTATAATATGCGTAAAAATTTGTCAAAAAAAACCATTCATAAATTTACCAAAGCCCAGCTTTTTTTTAGAACAAAATGTTCGACGAGCATTTGCACACAATAACAAATTACACCCACACACACTCAAAATTTGACGTTTTTATATCAAAAGTAGAGATAGAAGATAAAGCCTCATAAAAGCCTTTGAGGCAGAAAAAGACAACAACACATTAGTGTTCATCTCTTTCTTTTGTTATGTGTTAGAGTGAGATCGGAGAGATTTCGCTCAGAATGGCATCCTCACTTCGCCCTGGTATCGTCTTTTGAATGATTTTTGAATTTCGTACAACACAGTGGCAACTTAGCGTAACCGCGTAAACGCGCGAAGTTTAAAGTTTAGATTTTTGTGATAATTAATTGATTGGTCGTGTTCTATGAATTAGGTGAGGTTTTGGTAGGGCAAGCCGGGCTTTTTGGCTTATATGGCGGGCACGCCACTGCGTTCCAGAGCCGCGGTAACTCTTTCGAACAATACCGCAAATACCTAGCCTAAGATCAATTCATTCATATAAATAGGTTGTTTATATACGTTTATAGAAGTGTTAATTTAATTTACTATAAATCATTTCCGAAAATATCTCGATGTACTCAGTATTAAATAACGTATTAATATATTTAAAAAAATGATTCATTCAACTCCTTAAGATATTTTGTTGAACCATCATTTAGCGGTTCATCTATAAATACGGTATCACGATTCACGTGACAAATATCCAATAATGCATTAGTATTGGAATTAGCAAGGTATCGAATACCCAAGATAATTTGTTTGTACCGGCAATCTATATAATCCAGTACCTATTGTATAGAATGTCTAAATCGTCCAGGAAACGTCTCAAATATTTTCTATTATTTTGAACGCAGACTGTCCGAGTTATGACACCCTTCGTTTGGCTCGCTTCGTTAGGACAGAGTCCAAATCGACGATGGTGTTTGATTGTTCCATTACACGCGCGCCCGCAAACCTTAGGGGCCCAATAGAGCAATCACTCTATTGGGCCCTTAAGATTTGTCTTGGCCTTAGAACACAAAGGGCAACTTAAGGTGACAGCAGCGTTTAAGTCAGTAAAAATCTGACAATTCTCACGCTCCTCCATGGACCAATAGGTGATTTCACACCTCAAAAAAAAGGGTGCCCTTAGTCCCCGAGCTCATTTCGCTTTATCTTGAACTAATTAGAATTAGTTTGTAGTATTATTTTCGATACTACATACCCTAGCTTATCTTCTCATAACTGGGCAGGGTATTTAATAAATAAATAAATGAAAAATGAAATATTATTATTTTAAAGTATTAGTTCTTCCCTAAAATAGGTCAATAGAATAGTACTAAGTAGTGGGCACTATGTTGTTAAATATAAATTGTTCTTTAGGTACCTATAGCTAAATAATCTATGAGTACTTGGAATTCCTTGAACAACTACTGGCTGTTGACACTTCAAGCTAACTTCGATAAAAAGTTTGACCCTCACATGAAACAAACCTGAACTGTCCCAAGTTTCAGTAACTTAGCTTGTGTACGTTTCTACGGTACACAAGCACTAACTTGATAGCTTACTGTGGGTCAACCTCAACTAACAAATTAGATTCGTTTGTCTTTTTTTTGCAACCAACTCATTTTTCAACCAACTACCATGGGTACTGGCTGGAAAGCGATACCAGAAATCAAATCATTCCAATTTTTTTTTTTCAATTTTTGCTTCGCACGTTTTGTCCATTTAGCCAGTGTCAAGTTTAGAAAGTATAAAATTATTAATCACTTTAAGTTATTTTGAAATTTGTTAGAACATGGATATCATACATTCTAATTTTTGTGCAATATTTTGAAGCAAATGTGTCGGATGATAGGGTCAGCCTTCTCGGTAAACTTTGCTGTGGTAGTCAATACTACAATAATTCTCAGCTTCATTTTGATTCCACACTTTCCAAGTCCAGTTGCGCAGACACTTGAAATACAAAACTGCATCAATTTTTTATCACAATGTCCATTAGAAATCAATTTGCGGATAATTATCATTATCTATCATTAATTAACTGAACTTCACTCGTAGAAGTCCCGCCAAAAACCCATTCCAACTTACCACAGAGTAAAGAACAGAATACGAAATACTCTTTGGTCGTGCCCAAACAATAGTGTAGAATTGGGTTGCCAGAGTAAAAAGGCGGTTGTGACACGTTCAGGTGGCCCCCTAGTACCCTCAAACAAGTGACTCTCGTCCACTTGGCCCTGTCGAGGCCACTTGAAGCTTTGCCGACGTCGACATCAGAATTCTCCTTACTCTCGATACCTATTTCCGTTATAAGATTGGATATTTCATATAATCAAACTTCGATATCTTGAGTAGCCAGATGAAATTATCCAGGCTAGTTATGGAAGTATGGTGTTTTATTTAGATGTATGTATGGAGATAACTAGGCAACTATTTAGGTTGGTACCGCTATGGCAGGTGGAAAGTCCGTGAATATTTTTGCGACCTATTTTTCAGTGTTGTTTTTCATATCACTTGCTAATTATATCTAGATAAGATTACGGTAGGTACACTTACATGCATTTTTTTCCCTTGTTTCCTTAACTTAGACTAGATCGTGAGGGAGAATTACGAGAACTATCTCGGGGCTAAACCCAGTTGCAAGATTGGTTTCCGACGTAATGACTGATAACTTAAGGTCCTGAAAAAAATCATGTTCTTGTAAATATTTATGTATCTATCTATCCCATAATTATTTAGCCAGTTACTTTAATCCTACAAACAGTTCAAAAACTTTATATTATTTTTTTGATGCGATCCCATCTGATGATAAGCAGAGATGCAATCGTTGATAGTGAGGCGCACTAGTTTATTAGGAACGTTTTCACTCTAGCCTTGAAGATACCTAAATTATAATTGGACGATAAGACCGCAGCAGGAATTTTTTTCCAGTCCTTTGATGTACGCGGTATAAACGATGTATAACTTTCATAAAATAATCAAATAAAGTAAAAAAATACCCAATTTTCATTCACAAATTGTGTTCCCCAAAGACAACAGTAGAAGCACGGCTGACAGCCTTTTGATCAAGCCTATGCGAAGCCAGCACTTTCGTGGACACGAGACAAGAACCCTCCACAGCGTGATAAAGATATCTCGGGTTCTGTGTTGTTAACGTACAAAATGTACCTTAAACTTTACAGACAATGTATTTGCTTTATGTACGAGTAGAGAAGATTTATGTTGGCTTGAGAAATGGTTTTATATTTAAATAGACGGAGACTGCATCCTACGTGTCGGATGTTTTTCATTTCTAAGTTTTCTTCATTTTACTTATGTTTTAAAGATCATGGAGCTTAGCAGCCAATAAAACTATTTTGGTTAAAAGCATTATATTGTGATTTTATTTTTATAAAGGTATATTCTTCAGGCTTCACTTAATTGTAATTTAGCTTCACTTTTTTTGGACTGACCGACATTTGACTATTCAATAGAGCCTGTAAATGGTATATTTGAAATAAATGCTTTTGGTTTGATTTGATTGATATATGAGTCTGCTATGTCATGTTATATTAGTTTTAACTAAACTTCGTGTAATATATTTTTTTGTATTATGATTGTGTCACAAATTCTCCTGTACTAAAATATATGGAGGTTTGTAGATGTCTCCACCGTGCTGTAATATTCTAGTAGGTATTCCTTATTTTTATTAAAATTATATAACTACAAAAAATATATATATAGAATAGTAGCCGACCAGTATTATATAGCAGCAGTTAAAGCTCGTTGCGTTGCGTTGTTTTTTTGTATTGTTAACTAGGCTACCTAAATGAAATGAGTAAATAGAGTTCTGTTCTATATAGAGATCATCAGGAATATGAACTGCTGCATTTGCAATTTCTTCTCACAATAAAATATATTCGAAAAGGAGGTAGCCAATTGATGAAGCTATCCTGTGCGCACCTCCTGTAAGGTTATATGAATAAGAAAACCTACTCGAGCACGTTACTATATATTTTCATTTCAATTTTATATTTAACCTCGCAAAAATATTGCCAAATTGAATACCAGTTACAAATCAGACTTTAAGCTTTTATAAACAGACGAAGGCTTATTTCAATCACATTTAAATTTCAGATCATCTAAATAAAATAAATATCAACACACTCATTTTTCGTCGAGATTAGAATCCTCACCAAAGTAATTCCATAGTCATTTTTCTTATAAGTAATCCAAGGGCGTTGTGCCCGGGATAAAGTGTTGAATAAAACAGTAGGCAGGTATGTATTAAATAATCAAAGAGTATTGAGGCTACCTACCGACCTCTGTAGGTAGGTACTAGGTACTCGAGTTACCTGTGAATCTGATCGTCTTATTGATTTACGTAACCAGAATCTGGTTCAATGCCTACGAGTGTTTCAAGGATGGGAGTGCTAAGTGATCGGCTATCCGATCGGTTTTAGATTTATTCGGGATTGGGTGCTGAATGAACGATGTGATAGAATAGAAACACAAAAGGTCAGTATTGGTCTGAGTTCGAAATGTAGAATAGCTAAGAGTGTTCGTCGTTTAGTATCAAAATAAAGATTTAGCATTGACTTTAATAGAGCTTTTGTCTTTTTCGACATTAACGACTAGAAAGGTCTCAACTAAAGTGAAATTAATTTATACTGATTTATGTAAAACAGAAACAGAGCAAGTACCGACATACCACAATTTTATTTTTTATGTTAAGCATCAATTGCTAGAAAATCCTAATTCGTGCCTACTAACATTAGAATAACAAAATTGTCTACCAAAATCCGCAACCATAGATCAGGTAGTATGTAAAAATTCAAAATCTACGTACCTTTTACTGCGGCTACACTGAAACAGACTCTGTAACAAAGTTTGGTGTCTCTCAAAACTAAATTACTCTGTGTAATCCGTTGTACAGGAGATGACAGTTAGGCATTATCCTATTATGCAAAAGCCTGAAAGCTCAGGCTAGCATGACACAATTGTCCGGAATCGTTGTGTACACTGTACACAGGTATTGCATCTTGCTTCATCCACAGATAGAAGCTATACGAGTGAAAGGGATAGCACTAAGTCCGTTACGGTCCAGTCGCTTACTGCAAGCTTAACGAGGTGATGCAAATTTCAGCTGTATCACACAAAGGAGGTATAAACTGCTTGTTGTATTTCTTTTAGAGACTATCTGCGCTGTCACTAGCACACCGGCAGAGATAAATTGTTGTAATTTAGCAGATTTACATTCAAATTCAAGCTGCAATTACACGAGTTCCCTCTATTTGTCTGAGACGCCATTTTCCTTCGGGTTTGAAGATTACTTTATAATTGAAATGTAATTTGTACTTGAGAATAAATGCTAACAAACCTCTTGTGTTAACTATTGCACCATAGTTAAACATTAAATAATTGGATAGGTGCTAATGTGGTTAGCACTGTAACAACTATATTATTTTAAAGTAAATTGAGTCGTTACTCTCACAAAAACCGCATAGAAGTCGACAATATTCTTTGTATTACGTACAACTCCAAAACGACAATACTTTTCACGATTCCAGAGCCATTCACCATCATTCCCACGAGCGTGGGACGATATAACTTATAACCCAACCCTATGACGTCAAATCAAACAGCTGTCACGGCAAATATTTTTAGAGAAACAATTTATCAACATTTGCATTTTTGCGAGGGTAATTTGGACGACGTTCCGGCTCCGTAGCCCCCTGTCCCCTAACCACCTAGCCACCAAGCCCCCTAGCCACATAAAGGTCAGCTTTGACATTTCCTTGACTTTCGCCACACTGAAATGTGAGGGACGAATTGAAATATTGGTACGTTTTTTCATGGAAATACTGAGTGATAGTAGGTGTTCTAAATTCAAAGACCATGAATAGAATATTAAGAAGATCGTATTCCAAATTACCTTCTGATAATGATATGGGGCTTCTATATCAGTACCTAAGTAGAAATATAGGTAATTTATTCCGCATTTGTCTTAATTTTTCACTACACTTTCGGAAAATAAAGACACTACTTTATAGTTATGCAAAATTTAGAACGAAAGGAAAAAACACGGTAACTCAGAATATCACGATTGTACCATGAAGTCATTATTGCGAAAGATCATTTTTCTAAGAACTGATTGAAACGAGCACAAATACTATATCTAATTTGACTTAATCACACTGTTTACTTAAGTAGGTACCTTAGCAATCTTGAATAAATAAATTTAATTTAAATAAAAAACCATCTATTCCGTCTGTCCATAAAATACAGTTCGATTCAATGTTTTCCGTTTTAAAACCGTATTTAATCTGCGCTAAGGTATACAATCCAGTAAGGTCTAAACCAGACTTTACTACTTTGAACTAGTTGTTGTGAGTTGTAGCATCCCTAGAGGATGCTACGAAGCTGTTACGCCACTACGCCACACAGCCAGGTGACTTTGATTAGCAAATCCCTTGACGGTTTCCTTACAATTCACTGTTAGATATTAATATTTTGTATTGTTCAGTATTTCTCTACACATGCCAATTCAATCATTAATTTGTTTTATCTAAATAACATTATATTTCCATAACATCATTAATTCTATGATGTCATTTACAGTGTATAACGAATAACATTTGAACTTATTAAATAGTTTAATTCATAGTTTTCCTCTTCGATTCTACAGTGTCTAGCTTCTATACAACGTGTAACGTTAAATGCGTAAAACCTCAGACTACTCAAATGATTTTTAATTTAATTATTGACCTAATTCTAAGATATTTTTTTTTAAGTTTTAGTTTCTTTAAAATTCGTATCTGCATTGAAATAAGAACTATTATTATCCCGCATATGAGAAAATTTAAATAGGATAACAACTATTTGTGCTTGTTTACCCATTTGGCGGGTTTGCGCAGATGATGGCTTAACCTATTAATAAATAGACAGGGCAAAATTTTTGATTAAGTTTTTTTTTTTTTAAATGTGACCTGTTTAAAAAGTGTTTCAATTGATCTACTCGTTATTCTGATCAAACTATTTTCAGATTTTGCACATTTAACGTTACACGTTCTATACATGCACAACTAATCTCAGTTTCACGTAAGCTAGATCTCGAGTATATCTGAGACGTGGCATCCCACGAGGATGCTACCGAGCTACGCCGCCGCCGGTTAGACAGCTAAGACTTTGATTAACAAATCCCTTAACGGCTACAGTACTGTCTAAGGCTGCATATGAAATTGCATATATTATTATTACTATCTTATCGAAACTAATATTACAAAACTGAAGAGTTTGTTTGATTGTACCTACGCGTTAATGTCACAAACTACTTCTTCAAACTGAAAAATTTAAACTTTTAGTGTTAGATGGCTTATTTGTCGAGGAAGGTGAAACCGCTACGGACAGTTAGTAAATTATAATAGGTACCTAGAAGCTAGGTTTTTGCCTGTTAAATTATGATTATGAGCTCGACCTTAAAAGTGAAGAGCTTATCATTTTCAGGAAAAACTGGCTTGAAGTTAGGTAATTTGTAGTAATTTTACCACGCACATCATTAATTAATTAGTTAGATATATAAAGCAAATTAGATGAATTTCCTAAATATTGCAAGTAGTATGATAATTGCTAAATTAGCTACATTGAATGATCTCACTAGAGCGGAAGCCTGCCGGGGTTGTGAGATTGCTTGAAAATGTTATCGTTACCCTGGAATGCACAGAGCAAATGAAGAAACAGAGGTAGGTTTTAGTCTTTGTTCGCCCTCCTTCTCACTCACAAAGGAGGAAAAGTCATTTAATGCTTTTCCATCAAGAAAAAGATAGTAAGGTAATTCTAAGGTAAGTAATACTAAGTCAGTTAGTTATTAACGTGCTGGTTAGCGCTTTACTAATGACAGCAAGATGTAATATTTCAAGTCGGTGAGATTATAATAAGTACCTATCCACCTAGTAATTTCAGTAGCCACTTTGACTCAACATGTTTGTTTCCTTAGAAATAATTATTTATGATATCATCGAATCAACAAGAGTTACTTTAAACTTCGTTAACTTTAAACCACATCCTACTAAAGGTTAATCGTTTATCTTATAAGCAAACAAAAGTAAAACCTTTGACAATATCACGTTACACAGTTAAGAATTTCCGATGAGTTTCCTGCTTCTGGGGAACATTTGAAGTGGTCTAGGCACTTGTATAGTGGCCCATCACGCTATGTTAGCATTAGGAGCGAAGTAAACCTCGCTTGGCTGTGAGATATGGTGGAACCCGCCGCACCGTAGTCGTATCCATGAAGGTCTCATGGTTTTAAGTCTTCTTTTATCTTTTTAGAACACAGAAGTTACTGAAATGCGATTCTGGTTCGTTAATATTATCAAGTCTCTTTTAAAATTGTGCCTGATATGAAATAGTTTTTCGTTCAAAAAAATCTCAGATAAAAATTTTTCCCTGATTTCTAATTTAAGCATTTGACGTTGAGTATTTGTCAAACTCTACTTTAGCCAGAAAACTTGCCAAAATTTGTGTCTGTGTGTGTTTGTTACTCCTTCTCGCTTGAACGGCTGAACGGATTCGGATGAAATTTGGCACACGGGTTAAACATCTCCTGGAATAGGGCATAATGCCTTTATTGGAGCGAAGCCACTAGACGAAGCTAGTACTTAATAATACGCTTATAAAAGTCTGTGTAATTGGTTCGGATGTGTGTTTATCAATGACGCCTAAACGGCTGAATAACACGATGTCTATGACACTTGTCACACGCGGAAACCTTGATTCGGACTAGGTCGTGAAACACTTTTCAGCACGTTGAGATACCAAAATCCAACATTTGCGCCGGCTAAGCCACTAGGTTTTTTATGTAAGTACTTATAGTACATAGCCTGTCTTATATAATACAGCATCTGCCCTTTGTAAGTAGGCAGTAACAAAGACCGTACTTGTCACAAGCCCGCACAAATTAGCTTTCATTTCAAAGCAAGTGCCATTCTGAAGTGAAGAGCATCATAAATGTAAAATTATATGCTGCTGTTAATGTATGCGCCTCTTGAGATGAACTCTGACATTGTCGTAAAGGTAGGACTTGGCAGGTTCGCTGCTTGAACCTAAATAGACTAGGATTTTATTAGTCTAAGACGAAAATTAGGCTGAGATTTTCAGGTTACGTCGTTGTTTAATAAAGTTGTACCAACATAATTGATACTTACAAATAATGTGGACCAAAAGTGGTTTTTAAATAAATTATTATGTCATTTATGTCTATATACATACAGTAAGCAGTGAGCAGTGGTGGCCGAGTGGTAATAGCTCCGACTTACGAGTTGTAGGTCGTGGGTTCAAACCCTGTCTTTGTGTAATTTATTTCATTACAATGCGTTCCAAATAAGAATAGGATCGCCCGCCATGTTGTGAAGTCACGATTTACTGTCAAATCGAGGAAAGAAATTTTTAAACATTAATTAATTTACGAAAAATTTAATTTATTTATGAACTGTGAACGAAAAAAGTTTAATCAGAATCCAGTTCTTCGATTTTACTCATCGCAAGTTTTTCAATTTTGCCAAAATTTCTTCGATTTGACAGTACGACAAGACGTCAAAACATAGGAATCGGTCCTATTCTCATTTGGAACGCGTAGTACCACTGCTCTCAAAACGGTGAAGGAAAACATCGTGAGGAAACCGGCATGTCCTAGAACCAAAAATTCGAAGACATGTGACATCCATCAAACCGCACTGGGCCTGCGTGGTGGATGACGGCCCATTCCCTCTCCTAGAGAGGAGGCCTGAGTCCCAGCAGTGGGAACATTAAAAAGGCTGATGATGACGATGATGATACATATTATTTACATTTTTAAATATTAAAACAAAAACATTTAAAAATAAAACTAAAATTATTCTTCGTTTAGATATTTGTTGATAGGTTTTTTTACAGCCATTCTTTCTTTTAACATATTCATATGTATTATATTAGCTTCTGTCACTGGCTTCACCCGTTTCCTCCTCTCAGGGGGTTAATTTTGGAAAAATTTGAAAGAAGTCTAATTTGGTTGTACCTACTGTGAGTTATGTCAAATGTTAGATTATGTTTTTTATGTTTTTTTTGTTTTAAGATCGTTCTGTGGATGTGGCGTGTATGCGATGTGGCTATACTTAATTTAAATAAAATCAAACCACGTACTAATTCTACCTATACTTAATAGCTATTCAGTGTACCTATTTGATGTTGCATGTTATTCGCACTTCCATTGTATTGTTCATCACTGACTGACACGACTATGAATAGTCACCATTAAATAACTGGCTGGACTATGAGTAGTGTTTATGCACCTAACTAAACTGTTTACCTAGTTATTTTTAATAATGACATAGTGTTCTATTATTTTCCTATTTACGCCTGTAGCAAGGCTTTTAATTTAAATTATGATTTATAGTTTGCTGTTATTTTTTATGGCGTGTGCATAGCGTACCTACTAAAGAAATAAAAAATTAAGATTCCTACAGAATATTTCACTATTAAACAGTAACTAATAAATCAAAACTCTCGAGTTTTTCATTAAAATTAGTAGACAAATAACCCCCGGTTTTTATTTAAATACTTGAAGTGTTGCGGAGGAGTTTTTCGAATACTTTAGATACTTTTAGTTAGTTCTTTAGGACATTTATTTTAATTTTGTGTTAAAAATTATAGTTAAGTGTTTTTTTTATATGTGCTAGTTTATTACAAAATCATTTGAAGTTGAGTATAATAACCTTTACTTTAGTCTGAGAAGCAACTTGACATAGGGCTTACTAAAAATTCTTAAATCAGAAACCGACCTTAAAAATACATAATAACTAAGTAATAACACCTACTTACTATAAAACAATATACCCATATCGACACTTGAAAGGCAAAAATTACCAAGCGACGTTGAGTAAACACTCTCCTGTTTTAAAGTTAAAATTTTTAGTTAAAAATGACGAAGTAGTTGGAATTAGACATTTAATAAAATCATGGTAATAGTACCTATCTAAACACGACTAAAAAAAAAAAAAACAATTTTTTTTTTCTAAAAGTTTTAACGTTAAATCTCTCGCCTGTAAAGTTGTGTCGCTTCAATGTCGCGTCAATGTCGCTTGGTAATTTTTGCCTTTCAAGCGTCGATATGGAAAATAAATTTCCGTATCCCGGATACAAAAGACATGTACAATCAATTATATCTTTATTGATATCCGTTAAGTCACAGTTATACCGACGTTTTACAATAGGAAGCTATCCATCGCTGCGCACATATGGATATTGTGTAGACAGACATAGACACTGTGTAGACAGGGCACAATGTTTGCTCAACGCAACATTGGTGGTCGAGCCGTCGGCAAATATGACTGGCCACATCCAACATGCCTTCTGTACGTACTCGGCATTATGTAGAAAAATAGAAAGCTCATTCTGGTTGTAGGTATAAGATTATAGATGATGAAGAAGTATGAGAAGAGAGTATTGTGTCCTACAGTAAAGAATAGTACATTTTGATACAAGTGGGGAAAGTTTGTCATTGCAACCGAGACAAAATTCACCCGAGCCGTATAAGCGAGGGTGTTATGGAGCCGAGTGCTGCAGTTACAAATCTCCACGTGTATCAAACGACGTTTTTCAATACACTTACGAAGAAATACTTACTTTCTCTGAAAATTACGACGCACTATTGTTCATTTTGCAGTGAAGAAAATTTTCCAAAGTTGCCATACATTTTCGTTTTGATTTAGATGGCAGCAAGCTATCGTGAGTATTTTTTAACTTAATCACAATATCTGACGGCGCCGGCACCATCTAGAGAATTCTCTTCAAATCTTAAATTCAACATTTTTTTCACAAAACATAACTCAAATAAAAAATAATTTTAATAGACTTTTTTCCCGCGCTTTACCTTTGCAGGTTGAAGAAGAAGCAAAGGTATCAAAACGTATACATCCTAATACTTAATATAGGAATTCAAATATTTTTGAATTTAGAACACAGATAATGTTAATTTCTTGTTATAATAACAAATTATGGTGTAAATAATCTTATTTATTCTTGATATTCTGTTCATAAAACACAATTTTAATTTTCATTAAATATTAAAGCCTTAAAAGTATCCACATCTTTGCTTTAAAAAAAAAATATCTAATAATCACGGTTGACCGTGACGAAATAGGAATGAAAAAAAGCCCTTGTTATGATAAATTAATTTAAAAAAAACACGAGGGTGATAAACATGGCATGTCGAACCTATTTGTATTGCGATAAGAGCCTGTTTTCGAGTAAGTGTATTAAAAAAAATATTTAAATGGATATCCAGTAGGTATTTACCAGGATACCAGTATTTTGCATGAAGCGACTGCCTATCTGACCTCCATAACCCAGTAACTAGGTAATATACTATCCGTAAATAAGACTATCTACAACTTGGTACAACAATTCTTTAATGATTGTATACTGACTTTATTTTAGTTAAGACAATTAATAAAATTAATATTTTGTGACGAAAAAAACGAAAGATAAAAAATTAAAAGAACGGAAAGTTTTTCGACATGTTGCCTCAAAAGGTATTAAACTCAGAGACTTAATAATATGATTATAATAATAATAACACGGTGACACATTTTTGTAAATATAACGGGACTTCTGTAAGTTAGTTTTAACTTAATTTTTTTATTAATACGAGATTATTTGAAATGAGCATGTTAGATTCCTATCTAGAAAGAAGCATTAGATATATTGTGTTGTGACATGTTTTACATATATTTTGTGTTTATTTTACATCAATTTTATGAATTATAAAAAAAAAGGATTAAGAGTCTAATCACCATGTCAAATCACATTATTAACATTAAAGAATTTATGTAAAGCAACAAGTCGTTGATTAACCACTATAATATTACTTTAAAGGTAATCAAAGTAGAAAATATAAATTTTGTTGGTAAATTAAGTATTTTGCTAAGAAAATAACTATGAATAATCATAAAAGTAAATAGGTACCATGTACCTACATAATCATGACGCCGGATTTATATATAATGTATAATGAGGAAATAAACAAGACGATTTAATGGCGTTTCTCTCCGATACACGTAAACAAGTTTATGAGCAAATATCCTGGAAATATAAAATAAGTCGACACAACACTAATCATTGCTTTTAAATACGTATACATACCCTCACTATTCTGGCTATTTTTATCTGTGGTTCACACCTTTAGTAATAAGAAAAACATTATACCTTCTCTATGGTTTGCCAAGATTTTCTCTATGATCTACATTCGTATTGTAATGGCAAAGACACGGTTGAATGTAATTCGTGAAATATAATTCTCAGAATGCCTAGTACGAATTCGTTAACGGGTTCGCTCGCGGTCGACACGTTTATGACGTTCAGCGCTCCGATTGGCTCACTCCAAACTCTTAACCAATCAGAGAGCTAAACGCGGTGAACGTTTCGATCGCATTAACGTTGGAACAACTCACTCTTAGCGCAGAGAAGTATTTACCCAAGTCCGGAGTTTTATTTTACACCGTCAAAGGAAGATTGGGTGGATTCGCTCCCATACATACTTAACAGTAATAACCATAATACGTAGTACGTGCCTAGGTACCTTCCTATTGAAATATTTCAATAGCTGATCAAGAATTAAGTACTAAGATTCATTGTATTGGCCTGAAACGCCTTAACTAAGTAATGTTATTGTTATTCATCGTTATTTTTATGTTTCTTTGTACAATATTACGAGTACATCTTCATAGTCTGTATCATCATAAAAACTCATAGTTAATTATCTTCAGATAATATCTCACTTCTGATTTAAAAACCTTAGGTTTGCGGCACTGTTCGAAACACATGTCTTGGCCCTTGAACGCAAAGGGCAACTGAAGGACACAGATGGGTTTTAGACAGAGAAAGTTGAACACTCCCTCTCGCTCCACTCATAGCTGGAGTTATTTGAAGATTTTCCAAGAAAAAAAAACTGGGCAAGTGTGAGTCGGGCTCGCGCCCTGAGGGTTCCGTGCCTACAATTCTCGAATGGAGTCTCGAAGATTTTTCCAAATTGCAAAATTTTTTATTTTTTATTTTGGTCACAACTTTACTGATCTCAGATTTTTTCTTATACCTACGTTATAAGACCTTCCTTTGTGCCAAATTTCAGGATTCTGGGTCAACGGGAAGTACCCTATGAATTTCGATATTTGTGAATATCAAAATATACTTTTTTTTAGACATAAACGGCCGTATCTTTTTTATTCATTAACTTAGAAGTTTGATTTTCACAGCTTGAAGGGACCGCAGACCGTTTTAATTTCAACTCGATACCTCCACGCGTTCTCGAGATAAATGGTTTTGACAGACAGACGTACGGACAACAAAGTGAACCTATAAGGGTTCCGTTTTTTTCCTTTTGAGGCACAGAACCCTAAAAAGAGTTTTAAATCCTTACCTACTCTACATTATTATTCTATAGCAAATCTATGGAATTAAAAAGCAGATAAAATTATCCGCTTTTGCATCTCGATAGTTCGCCTCCCCGATTTGATACTTATTCTTTATTCGCCGCGCAGTTTAAATCCTTTTTAGCTTCGATAGTTTTATTATACAATGTTGCATTGTCTTTTTACTGTGTATGTTATTTTATTACCCACAAATGCAAACTAAAAAAAGCAATAGATAATCACTTCTTCACAATTTAGCAACAAAAGCATAACTCAAACAATAACAGTATAACTAAAAATAAAACAGCAACTGTTACTCGTAATTATGTTGCAGATCTGTTATCCGACATCAAACAACAAAGGTTATATTTAACGGACGCGTTAAGGCCGTTGCCAGAATAATCAGGCGGCTGCCACTACTCTACAGACCCTAACTTGATAAGTAAGCCACAAACCGGGGCCAACGAGCCACAAGCCTAGACGAATTAACTTGCTTACGTCACAAGTTATATTTTCGCCAAGTTATGTTGATGATGAGATAAGCTTTGATATCTATCTCATCAAGTCTCATTGTGTTAGTGATGAGAACGGATAAGTTGAGAAATGGGTAGGTACATTAGAAGAAGTTTGAAAGTGGTTCCAGTGATTGATAAGTTGAACATGACCATAATATTAGTATGGTCTGACCCTAAGTATCAAGAGACAAGAGCAAAAAGATGATGATGTTGATGGTTATAATATATCATTTGTAGATCTAAGCCAAAAATTAAAATTTTGTTTAAATGAGCCCCATTTAAACAAAATTTTAATTTTGTAATAATTTCTAATGTTACTTATGACTTTCACATCGGTAAATGGTTTACTTAGCATTTTGCTTTTATTCTGATTAACAAAAAGCTAATTCTTACGTAACACCATTAGAGCACAAATACTCTTAAGTATTATGTTGCATATTTTACTTTTAATGGATATTGCAGAAAATTTAATATTGTTGAAATCTTTTTTGGCAAACAACGTTGTGTTGTCCTTAGTAGAATGTAACAAATCTCTATGGCCACGTAGGAAAAATGCTTATAATGTGATCTGAAACGCGTTCCAAGTGCTTTCTGAACGAGAATAATAACAATAATCCAATTCTTTCTAAAGACATCAAAGTTGTATTCGTTGTTCAAACATATCAGTTTCAGGAAATTATATTAAGAAAACTAAAAAGCACTATCTCCCTATAGAAATTTTATTATAGCAAAACAATAACGTAACAAAGGAATTGTGTCTTGCTCTTGTGAATAGTACCTTTTCAATACATTTTTCATCAGGTATCATTAAAGGCAATCACATTTTCCTTTTATTCAAATGTAAATAAGCCCATTCATTTACAAAGTAAATCATTTATTACATCAAAAGCGTTTCATTGTGAATAAATTAATGATCAAACATCACGTGTATAATTTGAAGTGTGCTTAATTTACTACGAACGCATCATTAGCCACTTAACTAGTGATGTGCAATTTGATAGAGCTGTAGTCGATTAGTCAACAGTTACGGTTTATAATTAGATCATAAACTGTGCAACGTGTATAAACAAGAGTCATAACAGAATGTATGTATGTAGTTACTCTTCCCCGCCGGCTGACATTACCCCAGTTCTAGCCGGACAGTCGATTTCTGCAGCCGAAACACCGTACACGACTGAATAAAACCGTTCCTACATGATAAACATCGGAGTGTAATCTGATCAATACAGCGAGCTCACATGAACTACGATATAATTAGCAATATTGCCAATTTGGTCGGGTCACCGCACACGCGTATCTCTGTACGCCTGTCTGAGTCTAATTTGACACGGAAATGTACGGAATTATCCGTTACCTGCTTATGAATTACACCTCATTTGACAATTTCAGCTGAACTGAATAATAGGGGCTGTCGAACTCAGGTACTTAAGGGAAATACCTATAACTAGAGTTAAACATGCTTAAATTAGTTTAATCTGCTATAAACCACAATAATTTTCTGCATGAGTTCTTGGGCTTCAGTTTATTCCCAACATTCCAAGGTCGACTATACCATTCATCATCGCCGACCTTATGGCTGCTACGGCTATCAATTTACAATCCATTTAAGAATTCAATCTCTTTCCAAGTTTTGATGCACGTTTAGATTTAATCCAATAGAATGTATTTATCGATCGATTTCATTTTAAAATTGACTGTTACCTTGTCCTTTTGTTAAAAAGTGTTTCATAATCTTAATTTATTTGACCATAGCAAATCGTTAATAGAGCATAATTTAATATACTAACAAGAAAGACATTTATCCAATTATCAGCTTTGACAGGTTCTTTTATATCTTCACTTATATTTCAAAAACCATTGCTTACTATTTACTAGCACTGATGGGATTGTCAGTCATACTGCACTTTGAAAGACCTTTATTGTTTGGCGGAATTCTATCGAGTTAAGTTCAATGACTGTTTTAATTATTCGCTAATTGATTCTCAGTAGGTATTGTGATGTATAATTAGTGTAATTTTGTAACAGTGTCTACAAAACTGGATGAATCATTGAAACAGGCGCGATCTTGATAAAATGGAGTTAAGAATTTTAATTTAGTAACGATTACTTCAGCGAAGCTTGCTGAGAAGGCTGACTCGACACATTTGATGCCAAATACTGCAAAAAACATTAGAAAGTGTTACATCCGCAAAAAACACTACTTTTTAAAGTTTACGCTTCTATATACTGAAAAAGAAAAAATGATAAACGATCTTTCGAGAAAAATGCTAATGTAGTCGAGATGGCTGAATTTCGGTAATTTTGGAATCAACGATATGACGAAGAAAAATGTCATTTTATGGAACATACAAACTGCATTTACTTAGGTAACTTTTACTCGTTAAACCGAACAGCTACCCCTGTAGTAGGTTACCTAGTCAAAACCAATACATACAGACCGATGAATAAATCAACAACCTATATCACATCCTGTAGATTACATAAATATAAACTTACATTTACATTGTATGTTACATCATCTCCTATGTATTGATTTACCTCAGCAGTAATATAAGGAGCTAGTGCCACAAAATAAGCCATCATGTGTTATGGTCCTCAGTTATAGTCCATTCCATTTAACGATCTCTTAAAATGGCTTCGTAGGGAACCGAATATGTGTTAAAAATTTCCCCTGTAATGATTTAATGGGTGTAATCACTGCTTGATGTTCTGATTACATTTCCGCATTACAGTGTGTTATGTAATAGGAAGTTTTTTTAAATAATATTGTTGATAGGCTTGAGCTTGACCATGGTGAGATATCACCTGCTAGTTAGCGATGATGTGGTCGACCACATCATCGCACGGAGCACGCTTGGTTGCTAGGTTATATCTATCGGGAAACATAGACTCTGACAGGGAATTCAACTCCTTAGCTGTATACACAATGAATGTGTTCCCAAAACGTTTTGAGTGTATGGGTGGGATGACCACCATGTATCGGCGGTGTATCGCCGCACCTCTAGAACGTAGGTATGCAGTACGTCTGCATACGAATATGAAGGAACGATAAAAAAATTTTTTTTCAGAATAGAGTATCTCTATATTCAAATATTCATTGATGTAAAACGGTTTATACGATTTACATAAACTGCTATCTTTACCAACAATCTAACATACAGGTTTTATGAACTTTCACGGAAAAACATCCCAAAGGATCTCTGGTAGACTCTTCAAGCTGCTAACTAATTCAAATATGTGCTACACCCACGATTTATCTAAGGGTCGCATCGAACTTGAAACTTTCCGTCCTCACGACCACAGGGATACCTTTTATTAAGGATTAAGGTGCTACAGGTACTTTCGCAGGTACAGGCAGTATCAAAAATGTTGGGACCAACACATGATTCATATCTTAACATTTAATGAAATTAAACTTTATTTCAATAGCGTAAACTTCTTTTTAGAATAACTTGTCATATATTATGTACTCTGTAACCCTTGTACTTAAGAGATTTTGTTTAATTACCATGGTTTTTCTGGTATCTTCATCCTGTTTATGACGCTGACTATAGGTATATCAGGTACATAATATACTTTTTACACCACCTGCTCGATAATGTCGTTTTATACGTCATACAAACCTCACTTAAAGCAAGTCATTCTATCCCTAGGGAGATAATGCAGTATGGCCGATCCCTAGGGAATAATGAGATTTGAATTTGGAACATTAAAAATCGTCAACATTGTGAATTAAAATGTAGGCGCATCGAACAAGTTGACTTGAAATTCAAACCAAAGAGTATGTAATCACTATGATTCAAACTGGCCACTAACAAAAAAAAGAAAATAGAATAAAACGTGCGTACTGACGGGAGCGTTATAGAAAATTGAAACTATAGAATCTTGGAGTAGTGAATTTTGTTTGTTTGATGAACTTGTAAATACTCGTATAAAGTCTGACTAATAAGTCAACCGACTTGGGAATTTTGTATAATATTTAATCATTTAAAAAATACTTATATTCGATACTTTTCATAAGGTTCTTATGTTAATAAACAATAATCTCTATCTCTTAATTAACCTTGATTATTGAACCCGTGTTGACTACATCAGATTTAATTAAATCTTGATAATTACCCAAGTCGTTTAACTTATTAGACAGACTCTAATACTTATATTTCTCTAGTATATGATTTGGTCGACCAAATTGTCTTTTAATTATCTCACAGATGGTGTAAAAAGTAGAGTATGCAACACGGGGATAAAGCTGTCTTTGTCTTGGGCGGCTTGAATTCCTCACTTCACTCAGGTTTCTTTATTAACTCCCTCGCGATGCTCGGGAGTTAATTTTATAAATCCCTCACTATCGTTCGGGATTAATATCAGCAACCTTCGTTTCGTTCGGAATTCAACATGCCGCCCGCGACTTAAAGACACTGCTTTATCCCCTAGTCACATAAACTACTATTCTGGTGTTTAAAACGAGTACCGATTATGAACTTTACAACCCTTGTGCCAAAGAGATTTTCTTTAAGAGCATCCAACCCGACATACATTTTCACTGTTTTTCATACAACCGCTCTTACACATTTTTCATTAGATATTTTGGAAACATAGATATCTTATGGATATAATCTAGGCTTCTATTGAATTTAATTTATTTTGTGTAAAACTAATCTAGTAAAGAATTCTGAAAATCTGCTATACCAATTGCACCAATTTTAACCCTTCATAATGAACTCAAAAATTAAAAAGTAAAAAAAATATAACAATCCTTTGAAGATTCTAAATGACATTTTTTTTCCAAAAACTTTTACAGTTTAAAAAAAAACTGTAGGTTTTTCCTGGAACAAGTTTTGTGAAATATTCGAGTGAATGACGATATTACCGAGTGGCAGCACAACTTTCTGGTATTATCGCTCTGTTTTCGCGTTGCCTTTTTATTAAACACTAGCTTTAGCCCGCAGCTTCGCCCGCGTCCATAAAATATAGCCTATATCACTCAGGGATAAAACAGCTTTCTATCGTTGAAAAATTTTTATCAATCGGACCAGTACCTACTTCCAGAGATTACCTCTTACAAACAAAAAAAAAAAGACGTATGGCACTCGGGGACTGCCGCGGTAAAGCTATTGCATAGCATTTTTATCAACTTATGCAATTATAATTATTTATTTATTTTATTTATGCAGTATTTTTTTTCTTTTGTTTTTTTTTTCTTTGATATTAATTGAAGTTACACTTTCACACATTGAATTGAATTTTGATTGATTGTTCACTCATTTGTTTTCTTATCGGTCACCACGCTCAAAAAACAAATGAGTGGGGGGTGTTAGGTTATTTTCGTTACGGAATTTCTGGATTCGGTCTCCACGCTCATGGCCCGCGATAGAAGCTATGCAATAGCTTAAAAATATATATTAGTGTAGATTGCATTGGATGAACTGGCTTTTAAACTATACTCAGGTTGACGATAGACGAGTGGGGGAAGGGCCCTCTTAATTTAGTTATTCTGGTATTTTCCTCCTGAAATTTATGACACTGACTGTAGATATAACAGGTACGTATACTTTCTGGTATATACGAGTACTGATTAGGGTCGTTGTCTCACGTGATGTGATCGTTAATCTTACCTTTGTTTGAGCTTTTATCGACGCAGTATAGTGAGTGAGAGCTCTTACCACCTTTATTAACACATGCGTACAATTTGGTGTTTTGGGTATATTTTTTCCAAGTTTCTACACACTCTGGCTTACCCTAAGCTTAGTAGGTATTAGTGTCAACTTTTTTTTAAATGATAGATGCAAACTAGTGTTTGACTGCGATCCCACCTAATGGTAAGCAGTGATGCAATCGATGATAGTGAAGTGCACTGGTTTATTAAGCTGCTATATTCGCCTATATAAAAAAAAAATCACTAGTTAGTTTTTTTAAAGTATAAATTTAAATAAAGCAAGAGTGTTAGTAGTGTTTTAATGCAGCTTAAAGTTCTTCTCGCCCCAGATATTAAAAATACTACCGCATAAAACTGATTAAACAAAACATCTTTATTTAAATATGTAAAACTGCCACTAAAAGCAGGCCTCGGGCCGAATATTGTCTACATTTCATGAATTTCTGAGTCGTCCAGTTTTTTCTCGGCGTCTGTATAACTTTTATTATTTAGTTCACTATCCACTTCATTTCAGTGAGGGACTTCATGCGCTATTACAGTTCGAACTTAACATATCTTGTAAGAATATCAGTCGTTCGAGAAAGAAAGATGGATGCAGCTATACAGTATACAGCCAATATACGAGTAGTTCCATCCCTTTAACAATTCAGTTTAGGTCCTAAAATAGCTTGTGGTAGAACTACTGAACTTAAAAAATAAAAATGAGACTGTTTTTGATTGAAGTATCTTTTACTACACTGTAATCACATTGAATTAGAATCGAAATCTGGACCATTACAGTTAGTTCCTCATACGATTGCGCTATTTGAATGTACAACAATAGGTAAGTGCATAGAATTAAGGTTAATTAAACCAATTACTATTAATGTTTCCAATGAATACGATGGACACAACAAACTCAACTCTATCACCCACCTAATAGAGATTACACCGGACGAACTAATGTGCCTGCAATCACGTAAATTGATAGCGATACTCTAGATAAACGTACGCATATTAGCTATATAATGTTGCAATTTTTATGAGCTCTTCATTCGTCCGTCCCGACGTTTTATCACGAGAAAATAAGCGCCATGTTTTGTTGTTATAACTCGTCGATAAAACTATAATAAAATAAAAATTGACGTTCCACATCGGAATGTTATTTATAATTTAATATAAAATGTTATTATGGAGCTCCCACGCCGTAATGTCTATAAACACTGATATTTTAACAGCCTTTTTCTATTGGCCGGCCGTAACTCTTGTACGAGCTTTACGGCGGCGTTCCGAGCTGCGATTTTCTGCTACATATTAGACACCAGAAAGAAATATTTTCAACTTTACTACACGTTATTCTTAGTAGTTTATTTTTAACTAAACTTACAGTAAAGATCTTTAAAAATAGACGGCTGAAGATGAAGCAAAATCACCAAAATGAGGTACGTATACAGGGACCTAGCAGAATATTAGCGTCAGGTATATTTACTAGACACATGCTGACTTTTGGACTCCCATTTAGTGTAACTTTGGGTTACTCACCACGCTATTTTTTTTCTTATGTCTCTTTATTTAGTAAAAGTAAAGAGACATAAGAAAAAAAACAGCGCATAAGCATAGAGTCACTTTCTTCTTTTTAATGCTTTTAATTTTTATTTATTTTTTCTTCTCTATGTATCTACTCGTTAGATTCACGTTTGTGATTGTTTTTATTTTATTTAGTAACTAGTATTAAATTTAATTTAACTATACTTTGGTGTATTATCTTTATTCCATATTTTTTTTATCTATTCGTAAAAGCATAACCGAAAACATTTCAAAGGAACCAAAACACAACCCTGAAAACGTCATCCTTTAACAATATTATTCTCCGTTCCTACGTACAAATTCCCTTTTCCAATTAATTTCACATAAATTATTTACTGTACAATTTCAGTCTAATTAGGAATGTTTATTAAGATGACATTAGAGAAGCACAAAGGAGATAAGGCTAGTTATACATCGTTACAGAGGAGCTAATTTTAGCGAGGATGCCCGTTGTTTTGTGTCGGTAATAATCATCTTTTGTAAGCCCAACAAAAGACGAAGATTGGATAATGCCTTCGCTAAGATGAGAGTGATGTAAGAACAGAAGAAGTGCTTTTAAGCTGACTTACGAGATATCTACGTTAATTATTAACCGACTTCGTTTTATTTACACCAATATTATAAAGAGGTTAAGTTTGTTTATTTGTTTGTAGGAGGTTATCTTTGAAAGTACTGGTCCAATTGCTAAATTTTTTTACCGATAGAAAGCTGCTTTATTCCTGAGTGACATAGGCTATGTTTTATGTACGCGGGTGAAGCCGTGGGCAAAAGCTACTGAAAAGAGAAAGAGAAGAGTAGTTATAGAATGGTTATTATCACGCTACAACACATATCTTACCATTCCATAGTAATTGTTGTAAATACTGAATTAATGAATTTCTGTACTTCAATGGCTATCATAGAAGCAAAAGATGTTTTTTTACCCGTCTAAAATTGTCGAAAACTTTTCATTTGCTTTTTGAACTGAAATTTAAAAAAATATATATATATATCACACATTATTTAGAATTATCGAAATCATGATAAATCAAAACTTTACGGTCATGATAACAACTAGGTATAAGCTTTATTGTACTAAAACACAAATATATCCCGTCCTCTTTTTGATCATCAAATTCAGTCACGTAGAAAGAAAATTTCTCAAATGTCTAGATGGAAAATTAATGTAGGGTTAAACTCCAAGAGCAAGACAAACTTTCAATAAAGTTTGAAAATACAATTTTTTTTTAAATACCTACATAAACTAGTGACTTTCTAGTACGTATCCTATCTACATTCATAACTTCATTAAATATCAAAATGATCAATGTGAATACACCTCTGTTCTCTCCTACAATGAATACATGTATATTATAATATTCAGTGCTGCTCTCTTAGAGAGGAGGCCTGAGTCCCAAAAGTGGGAACATTAAAAAGGCTGATTATGCTTATGATTATTTATGCGTTGTTTAGGCTCTGAATATGAACTTTTCTGATCGTAGAAAAGTTCATTTTCAGAGTTTAAAGTACGAGTCATATTAAACCCCAAATACCAGGACAGCAAAACATTAGAGCAGTAAAGAGTACAATATTTCACGTTGGCTTCAATCTTAATCCAGCATCGGTCCATCAAAGTAGTAATTAAACCATAACTGTTGTTCGTGTTGCTAACATCGGTCATTGTAGGTATGTACTGCATCCATTATGGACCAGACTGGGACGTATACTGCAGACGTTAAGCGGCCATAAATATGGTACACTTGTTTGCACTACATTAATACCGTAATAACGTTGTGGAATCTCAGGAACGTTACTGACGAACGTTACATACCTTTTTCTGATGTTGGCAGACATTTTTCTGTCTAGTCTACGAAATATTTTTTTTAAGTAATGCTTTTGGCTTGGATACTAAGTCATTCAAGTCATGTCTTCATATGAATGGTTAATTTGTTTACCATTAGAATAGGGATATACACATTCTAATGTTTTTGTAGTAATTGGCAAATGTATCAAGTTAACTTTCTCGGCAAGCTTCGCTGAGGTAGTGAACACTGCAAAAACATTCTCAGCTCCATTTTACCGAGATCGTACCTGTATTTATGATTTCATATATTGTTCAGTTGCGCAGACACTTGGGATACAAAACTATACCAATTTTATATCGCAATATCTACTCTCCACTATTAGGAATCAATTTGCGAAAAATTACAACAGCCACTGAACTTCACTGGAAGAAATCCCATCAAAACTCCCACTGGTAATAGTTACACGAGAGCACAGATTAAAAAAGGGTGTGTCACAAGGACTGCAATCTGATGATTCCGTCGTCTTTTTAAAGATCTCCAAAATATAGATACTGCAAAGATGTAGTCCAAGGTACAGATTGGTTTGAAAATGATATCTAACACATTGTAGTTATGGTTTATATCATTTATGAACTATATTTTTTGACAGCTGACCTATTTATGTACATCTACTAAACCTACATACAAACTAAGCTGTAGAAAGTGGATTACAGCAATACTGCTCTAGCAACATACTGCCAAATTCAACAGTAAATTACTGCTTTAAATAAATCTCCTAAGTTAACAGCTCTGTTGGTATAGCGTTGAATACACAATGTACTTGTTTAGCGCTACATAAGGTATTGTTCGGAGTATCAAGAGACAATGTATACAAGATAATGCATATTCGTAATTCCTCTAATGCTTAGGTGTCATCCCTTATTATCTCACCCTGTTACGGGCGACCTTTCTCCACATACGTCAAGGCCCTAACATCTGTAATAGGTGCTCCCTAAATAACTGTGTCAATAATATAATCTATACCCAAAGAAGATCTTGCAGTAATGTTTTTAGTATAGAAACTTTTTTCCTTGTATTTCTTTCATTAACTATGAAGTGCTGTAAGAAATGAACAGTCCCCTGCATCACTGTTGATTGCTATTGTGCCCAACAGACTGACGGCATAGTAAAATGCTGTGATAGTGATACTGACATTTGACCAAGATAAAAGTCAGCCCTTGTACTAAGAGTAGTGTCAAAAGTAGACATGTCTCTCCCACGTGCCTTTAAGTGACCATTCATTCATTCATAAGATAAAATCACATGACACTTGGTACATTAAACTGCATTGTACCAAATACTTCGAATTGGAGCAAGGCAAAGGTCGCAATACATTTGAAAGGAATGTGGTTGAACTGCTTATTAGAACTTTGACACCATTCCCATTTGTAAGCCATGTTTGTAAACAATTTGGCGATGTTCATTAATCAGGAACTAAAGGAGCTGAAATATATATTTAATAGTTATAACATTATTATCGATAGAATAGATATATAAACTTTATTGTACACTGAACTATTAACAATTCGATGGTGGTGATGGTGGATGGTAATATCGATGTCAAAATTTAAAATGTATAGCTAGATTTCAGTTTTTCGATATTTTTAATATAAGGTTAAGAAAAAATAAAGAACGGAAGACTAAAGGAAGATTAGTTAAGGTCACTAATTAACAAATTCCAGAAAAAAAACTTATTTCTTCATAATTTCATTGTGACTTTATCCAAGATAAACCAAAGATAAAAAATAAAACTGACTAGCTAAGAGCTGTATGTAATAAAGAATTTAAAATTAAATCACTCAAGACACAAAATATAAGTAATTTTCATCTCTTTATGAATCAGTTTCACTTATACGCGTCATTAAAAGTTTCAAGCATTTAAAGTCGGCTTTCCTAGCCCCGCAGATCTCTTGAAACCGGAGTTATAGTGGTGATTTTTCTAGCTTATTGTTGGAAATTGCCGTCATTTACCTCTTTATATTTCTGCGAACTGCGGCCGACTGCTCGACCGTCAGATTTTTGTAATTTCAGTGAGCTTAAAGGCAAACTGCGCGGTATTACTAAAGTGGGTTTGAGGATCGTAATGACATAAGTCGGATAGTTTTTTTGATGGGTATATAAATACAAGTACCTAATTAGTTGATATAGCTTAATTATTTTTAAAAACATTTTTCAAAACAATTTTGAGAAGCTATTGTTACCAGAGAAATTATTCAGCGGTTAATACATTTACAAAATTTAAAACAAAAGAACATCTCTTTTATTCCACAGTAAAATTATGCGGGTCTTTTCATATCAGGAGTGTAAATCGGTCGCGGGGGGGCAGCCCAGGTGTGGTCAGATTATAAGCCAGATGAGATCATTCTACGGCCAATTGCTGGCTCAATCGCCTCTCAATTAGGTAATTGTGGTTATGAGCATGCTACGCGTCCTGCCCGCCTTCAACTGACAACAATGTAACTGCTTACTGCACCATTACTCACCTGCTGAAACAGATTAGCTGGTGTCATAACTCTGAAATGGCAAATGACTCAAAACTGCTTGATGTGGAGATCTTAAGGAAAAATCTATAATGGGCATTGGTAAGCTGAGAGATGAAAAACTATGCCAAAGTTTTATGACAAACACTTTGACGCTATCGGCCAGAGTACGCTCGTAGTCTCTTGTCTGGAATAAATCTTTTACATTCAGAATAAACATGTAGATGTGCAGTACGATTTTTCGGAAACTCTCTGTCGGTTATGTTTTCATTTAAAAAGTTACAGTAATAAATCTCTTACTAGAATACCTCTCAATTATATTTTCTAAACCAACTTCATCAATGTCCAAACTTTGCAATCGTGCATCTTTTAAAAACTTTCCTAAATGTCTATGTTTTCTTTGTCTGCAGATTCTACTGGGATCTATGTATGTTACTGCTGCTCGTGGCCAACCTGATCATCCTGCCAGTTGCCATCTCCTTCTTCAACGATGACCTCAGCACGCGCTGGATCGCCTTTAATTGTCTTTCTGACACCATATTTCTTATAGATATCGTTGTTAATTTTAGAACAGGTACGTATTTATTCAGTATTCACTCTAAATCTCCAGATTGATAAATCTAGAGCAAAAAGTTTCATAAAGCTTTTCTCTCATCTTTCCAGGAATAATGCAGCAAGATAATGCAGAACAAGTGATATTAGATCCCAAGTTAATAGCGAAGCACTATTTGAGGACATGGTTCTTCCTTGACCTCATCTCTAGTATACCACTAGATTATATATTTTTGATCTTCAATCAGGTAAACGTACGTTGCAATTTGGCCGTGTTGTTCTTATTACTATAGTTTTAAACTGTCTTTTATGTTGTTGATATTCTGTTTCAGCTTGGGTGTTCATTTGTTTTATAGACAATATGTTATTATTGTTTCCGTTTTATTTTTGTTTCTCATTGTGAACTTTTACCCAACCGCCACGAGAACCTGTGCGTCATCGTGTATTCAATTTAGTATTTGTATTATCAGGGTCTAAGAAAACATGCAAAGGTTTGATTAAAGCACACCACTATCATTCTCATTGAAGTCTTTTCTATTATAATTTAGTATAATTTCAACACACTCAGAACATCACCTGCACGTCATCATCAGTAACCCATATGATTTCTCGATGTTGTTCTATTCTCCGCTGTGAAAGCGACCTTACGTATCCGATTATGTGATCGTATGGGATACTCAATCCTTTTCTAAAACTTTTGAAGATTTTAAGCAGCACTTTCCAACTTATTGCACGAGCTATTCTAAAATGCTTCCACTAAATTGCACTCTGTTGATCCGAAGGTGTTTATTGTGTATCTTTATAATTTGGTACTTAGGTATATACAGTTGTATTTCCTATTCTAAGCTCTACTTTGGTCACATGCACGTCGTCTTCTTTCTACCTCCTAATATTTGGTTTCCTACCTTCGTGTTGTCTACAGCATGGTCTCAAAGCTTCCTAATGTAACAATTATTACCACTTCTGAATATTTTTGGTTTCCTATTTATCATATTTATAACATGTTTTGGGTTTGATTATATAAGTATATATTTTCTTTTAGTTTCAATTTTATAACAGCTACAACACGACCAAATTGTAATATTAACAATCTACACTGACAAGTCTTAATGGCCCTCTATATAACTTTGAATTGCATCAGTACTGAAGCTTAATATGATAGATTAGCCACTGAAAGATATTTACAAGCCTAATTCTTTACATACTTATACAGCTTTCACTAATAATAGACAGAATTCCCCACTTGAACTCTACTAAAATTGTAAATTTACAAAACATAATTATAACATGTTTATTATGCTTCAGCACTTTTCTTTGGCTGACAAAATCTTTCAAATACTGCAATTATGCATGTCTTCAACACTTCGTCTGTATAAAATCAATAGGAATAGAGGCTAGTTGCGATGCTCTGAACGTTTTATTTTAGAGCATCATTAGGCTAATCACCTCCATTTAAATTGTGTGTTTTTGTGTTGACAGGACTTTAGTGAAAGCTTTCAAATTCTTCACGCGGGTCGTGCACTAAGGATACTTCGGTTAGCAAAGCTCCTCTCTCTGGTCCGGTTGTTGCGGCTGTCGAGGCTCGTCCGATATGTATCACAATGGGAGGAAGTATATGTAAGCCATCATGCTCTTCTGACCCACATACCCTGGGTTACCCTAACTACTTGCCACTAACACTGCTCTAATATACATTACGCTCACATTTACTAACACGACATGACTAAATACGCTACTAAAACTTACTATAATATTGGATTAATTGATTGCAATAATGAAGATTTTTCTAAATTTTATCGAATATGATACCTTGAAATTAGCTACTGATTTTAATGAAATTGTTGTGATAATGATGAGTAACAATGTTAACTGTTTTAGCGTAGTGATCCTAATGACATAATATGGAGTTTTGTTGTAATCCTGTATTATACCATTGATCCCGCCCCCACTGTATGTGAGCCCCACGTCCCGCTCTGCACTTCTCTACTGCTTCTCTGCAAGCTTCTTTCTGCCTGAGCACGCTCTCACTCGTGAAGTCTGATCTATCTCTTGTTTCTGCGCCCGCGCCGCGAACCACGCCCGCAACGTGTCCGCCACGTGAACGCCACGTGACCGCCACGCGACCGCGACGTGTCCGCCGACCCGAACCGTCCCACACTTGCCAACATGACATATTATATTATTTGCCAAAATGTTCATATTATGTTGCCGCTTTTCAAAGCCTTTAGTAAAAAAATTGTACGCTGAAGCTGACGTTCTGCAAAACATAACAAAAATCAAAAAACGTCATAAAACATAGAACCTCCATGAGTAATCTAACGCGACTTTACGCGACTATTAAATTCGAATGCCTTCCGATCCAAATACCTGCCTGTTCAGTGAAAGTGAGCACGTAGTTTCCGAATAATATGTAGACCTTTAGAGGAAAAAGCAACTCGCATTCCGAGAATGATACCTCGCCTCATAAGAAGCTAATGAAACAAATCATTACTCGCACTTGTTGCATAACATTAGAAAGTTAGAGTTGGCAATACAAAGAGTAGGTAGTGGTTACGTCCGACAACGTACAACCATCGGTAACGAAGCGGAGAGTCAGTGAGAAGTGGAGTACGGGGAGGGTGGTGGTGACGCCGTCGCAGTGACGCTGTTGTGTGCAGATGAGCCCCGCCCCGCAGCCGCGCGACGAGCCGGGCGACGCGGACGGCGGCTCGCGCGACCTCGCCTCGCAGGTGCAGCATGCCCCGCCTAGCGCCGCGCGCTAGCGCATTTGTAGGGGACTAGCCCGCGTCCGCTCGTCTCGGTGTTAGTGCATCCTGTGTGTGCCTGCACGCGCCCCAGCCCCGCCCCGCACACCTCGCGTCGGCCTTTGCCCGCCGACCCCTCCGCGCTTCGGGCGCGCCTGGCTCTCTTCCTACTATCTCGTGTTTCTCGCTTGTTTTCTAGATCTTGCAGAATCTTCAAAAAAAGCGCACGGAACGGAGGGGACGTCTCAGCTCCGACGTTGCCAACAAAAAGAAGGGTGGCACCAAAAGCAATCTAATCTTCAAGGTAACCAGGGTCGGCACGAGCCGGCGCGCATGTGCTCGTTCGCCCGCTTAGCATGTTGCCGGCGGCGCCGCCCGGCGTCCCTTAGTCCGCTGCGTTCGCTTCGCTTTCTCTCTTTCTTTGGCGTTTCTGTTTCTGACCCTCGTCCCGCCGGCGGCCGCGCGGGCTGAGGCGCGCAGGGGTGGGTCGCGCGACCGCGCGGCGGCCGCGGCCGCGCGACCTCACGCCGCCACCACGCATGCTCGCTCGACGACTCGTCTCACGCGTTCATATTTTATTTCTCACTTCTTTACGACTCCATCGGTAGAGAATCATCGCGATGCTTGACCTCGAGCGTCCTGTCGCGCGCAGTCCGCACGGCTTCCTTTAGAGGCGACATCACCTCAGTTGCTGACCTCATTAATGTATTCTCTTCTCTTTCCAGTTCCTCAACATGGCATCAGTTTTCATGCGGATATTTAACCTGATCTGCATGATGTTGTTGATCGGACACTGGTCCGGTTGTCTACAGTTCCTCGTTCCTATGCTGCAAGGGTTCCCAGCTAACTCCTGGGTTGCAATAAATGAACTACAGGTCAGTTTTCGACGTTTTCTTCAAACTATTACAAATAACATTGTTTTTTGGGCAAAAATTCTTGATCATCCGGTATATGCACAGTTGGACTTGCTCTTTTTTACAAAGCACCAAAATTTATCTTTAATAGACTGTTTTTACGACGGTGCTCGATTTTATGCTCTTGCGTTCCTAGTGCAGCCGAGTGAATCGAATGTCATATTTGTCTTACCTGTAAATATGCACTTTGGATGCAGAGGAAAAAGGATAGAACCATGATACAACAAAAAGTTTTACTTAGTGTATCTAAAATCGGTTAAACCGAATACAACCACTGTTAAGTGTTAAGCCCATAAAATAACCGTAAATTGCGTTGACTTTCCAGGAGGCGTTCTGGCTAGAGCAGTACTCGTGGGCGCTGTTCAAAGCCATGTCGCACATGCTGTGCATTGGCTACGGTCGCTTCCCACCGCAGTCGCTCACCGATATGTGGCTCACCATGCTGTCCATGATCTCCGGCGCCACCTGCTACGCCCTCTTCCTCGGTCATGCTACCAACCTCATCCAGAGTCTTGACTCCTCACGAAGACAGTACCGAGAAAAGGTATACTTAGAACTCTTTTACAGCATCATTTGCATACAAACCTTTTTAGTGGATTGATCCTCCTAACATCTTTCCTATTGTTGGAGATAAATCGTTATGAACACCTGCAGAGTCAACTTTCAGGACATAAATCGGACAAAGTTTCGATCAACAACTTCTGAATAAGTATTCTATGATAAGTCTCGAACTTATACCATTACATCAGAACCGTACATGCATGTGTTTGACTAAATTTTCTATATAATATCCCCATCTAATAAATCGATCACTAAAGCCTTCATTGCCTGTTTCAGAGATTAGACGTGAGTACAAAGAGAATGTTTGTTTAGTGTTTCACTGGTTGTTATTACAGATTCAATCATCTGCACCAATACTCATGTCTCCCATCAAAATAACAAAGTCATTATTTCGTTTCACAAATATTAACGGGTGTTCATAACTATTTACTTCCATGGGTACTAACTGCTGGACTCTGTTCGTTAGGGTTATACATACGTGTATTGTTGATGAATCGGTTGTTTGCAGGTGTGTAGTTTGTCCTTCAATGTAAAGTGAAGTTGTCGCTAACAGTCAGTGGTTTTGAAGCTGCATGAGTTTATATGTAGTTGCTATAGGCGTGTGTGACTCGCGGCTTTCCATTGTTCCACGTTTAAAGGCTTCTTGTGTACGTATTCTAGGTAAAACAAGTGGAGGAGTACATGGCGTACCGGAAGCTGCCTCGGGAGATGCGACAGCGGATCACGGAGTACTTCGAGCACCGATACCAGGGCAAGTTCTTCGACGAGGAGTTGATTCTGGGCGAACTCAGCGAGAAGCTGCGGGAAGACGTCATCAACTACAACTGTCGCTCGCTCGTCGCCTCCGTGCCCTTCTTCGCCAACGCCGACTCAAACTTCGTGTCTGACGTTGTGACCAAATTACGTTACGAAGTCTTCCAACCTGGTGAGTTACTATGCCGAACACAAGTGCTTGTTAATCATGTATGCTATCATCCTATTTAGAGCAGGCGCCAAAGGGAGTTGAGTATGCAAAATATGAGGACCACCTTCTGTGAATGGTTTCGGACTCTGAAAAGCATGCAGATTATGATTCTGGATGTTGCCAGGAGGCATATTGGTCCATTTTTTTTATACCCCTCTCCCTGAAGCAGTAAGTAAATTGACTAAACAAATGCTAAGAATCATATTATTAATTGTTTAAGTAACAATATCTAATTGTTTCTTATAATTAAATAAATCTATAGGAAGTCAACTAAAACAAAAGTGAGTCGGACTCGCGCACTAAGGGTTCAAAAAAAATTCGGGAATTGAACAGTTTTCATAGGATCGCGTTGAAATAAAAATCATATCCCCAAATCTGCGGTCCCCAGAAGCTGTGAAACAATTAAGCTTCTAAGTTAACGAAAAAAAAGATTCGGTCGCTAAAAAGCGTGTATTTCGACACCCTTAGAAGAATCTAAATTTATAGGGCACTTACCGTTGAGCTAGAATTCTGAAATTTGGCACAAAGCAAGGTCTCATAGCACTAATATAGGTAAAATTCTGAAAACTGTAAATTTGTCATCATGTCAAAAAAAAAAACTATTCTTGTGATTCGGAAAAATCTTCGTAACTCAATTTGGGAATTGAACTGTTTTCATGTGAAAATTTGTACGGAACCTTTTTTTTTAGTTGACTGCCTATAGATATATTTAATCATAAGAAACAATTAGATATTGTTACTTAAACAATTAATAAAATCAATCAATCATTTATTTGCTATAAATATGGTACAGGAGTTGTTACAGTGACAGTTATAGACCGAGACATATTTCACCTAAGTTACAGGTATGCAAATAAATAAAAAATAGATTTTATACATACATGAATTAATAAAATTGATTAACATATAATTGAAGTTTACAAAATTGATTACATAACAATGTCAAAATAGATAAAAATTAAACATGAAATAATTTTATGCATCCTTAAAAAACTTTTCTTCAAAAACTCTTTAACTGAATAAAAGCTTTCCTCTATCAACCAGTCCCGTAAAACACGACAGAATTTATTAAATGGTAATTCTGAAATATGTTTGGGTAAGGACCGCTAAACAGTTCTAATTTAGGGACCGGCATTTTGAGGGGTAACCGCGTTAACAACCGCTTACTTTTATTATCGTTACCTTCGAAAAGGAATGGATGACCCTTAACAAATTTGGCGACTTCGTAGATGTAAATACTAGGGACAGTTAGTAACTTTTTTGATTTAAAAATCGGTTTACAGGAATCAAACCATTTCATAACATAAATTGCACGAATACATTTTTTCTGCGCTATAAAAACCCGGTTTACCTCTGAAGAGTTGCCCCAGACTACAATGCCATAACGAATGAGTGAACAAACATAAGCATGGTACACCATTAGAGATGTTTCTCTAGTTGTTACATCTTTAACTTTACGAAGAGCAAAAACGAATTTATTAATTTTCTTACAAATACTGTCAATATGATCCTTCCATGTGAGATGTGCGTCTAAATTTATACCGAGAAATTTAGTACTTTGTATTTGTTCCACTTTATCATGGTCAAGGCTTATATTAAACTGAAACTCTTTTCGGCTAGGCGTTTTGAAGTATATCAGTTTTGTCTTGTCAATATTTATTTTTAATTTGTTACCTTTCAACCATTCAACTATTGAATGGAGAGTTTGATTTATTTCAGATTCATAAGAATTTGAATTTTTACATTCAATAATGACAGTCGTATCATCTGCAAATAGGACACAGTTGTGCAGTATCTCTTGGGGAAGATCATTTATGTATATAAGGAATAGTAACGGCCCCAGGATACTTCCTTGGGGCACTCCAAAATGATTTGTACGGTGCTGTGAGTCATAGTTTTCTATGCAATTAGTCTTTTTATTTAATTTAGTTACCCTTGTAAACTGTTTCCGGTTACTTAAATACGATTGGAACCACTGAGAAGCCAGACCTCTTATACCGTATTTGTCCAATTTTTCTATGAGTATGGATCTTAGCTTTTGTTCAGTCAATTTACTTGCAGCTTCAGGGAGAGGAGTATAAAAAAAATGGACCAATATGCCTCCTGGCAACATCCAGAATCCTAATCTGCATGCTTTTCTGAGTCCGAAACCATTCACAGAAGGCAGTCCTCATATTTCTGTGGCCCTAGTGAAAAGGGGTATAAGTCCGATTTTGTTGAAAATGAGTTAAGTATACCAAAATGATCAGAAAAAAATGCTCTATCGTTTGGTGAAAAGAGATCTAAGCTAGCCCTAAAAATAAGGAAGTTACTTTGTGCAAAAGGATTCAACTGACACCAAAAAAACATGCAAGTTGGTTTCAAGTCCTTTTATATTGTTTTAAACGGAAAAATAAAAACTTTCTTTTGTGTTTTTTAATCTAAATTAACATAAATCAACCACATTTCAATTTGGTTGGTGTTTATCGATACAAAAACACTTAGTCCATAAAAATGGTTTAAGTTAGAAAGGATATTATTAGACTTATATCCGTTTTCACCGAAATAAAGAGAAAAAATATTTCTTTCCATTAGGTAATTAGTTATTAAAAATAATTTCAAATGCGTATCCCTTTTCACGTGCATGAATTAATATTTAACTTATGGGAGAACGGGTCTAACTTATTTTATACCCTTATGGAATTCATTTTGTGATTGGTATAAGTCACTATCTTAAAAACTATTAACTTTACATAAAAAATAACCCAATAATAGTAAAGAGCATAAATTGTTTACCTATAAAAAACATCATATGTATTTCATTTGGTAGCGGTTTGAATGACACACGAGGTCAAACACGAATTTGAAGCACGCAGAGTGTTTTTTACGTCTCCTGTAAAGTTGCATTTTTGGACTTAGATCCTTTTTCACTAGGGCCACAGATTTTGCATACTCAACTCCCTTTGGCGCCTCCTCTAATTACTTATATCTGATCTATCCGTATTATAAAAATACTAATATGTCCAATTTTATGATTTCAGGTGATATCATCATCAAGGAAGGAACCATTGGGAGCAAAATGTATTTCATCCAAGAAGGCATCGTGGACATCGTCATGGCTAACGGCGAGGTGGCCACGAGTTTGTCAGACGGTTCCTACTTTGGTGAAATCTGTCTCCTAACGAACGCTCGTAGAGTGGCCTCCGTCCGCGCCGAGACGTACTGCAACCTGTTCTCCCTATCCGTGGACCACTTCAACGCCGTGCTCGACCAGTATCCGCTCATGCGGCGGACCATGGAGAGCGTGGCGGCCGAACGACTAAACAAGATAGGGAAGAACCCCAACCTAGTGGCGCACCGGGAGGACGACACCACGTCCGAGGGCAACACCATCAACGCCGTGGTGAACGCGCTGGCGGCCGAGGCCGAGCACGTGTCGCTGTCGGACGACAGCGTGGCGCGCCTGTCGGAGCGCTCGCTGGGGCTGGCGCTGCAGCCGCTGCAGGCGGCGTCGTGCCGCATGGCGGGCGTGGCGCTGCCGGGGCTGGGCGTGGCGGCGCAGCTGCCGCGGCCCAAGTCCGAGCACGACTTCAGCGCCGCCGCGACGCTGGCGGCCGGCTCCGCCGCCTTCCACAAGTCGGACGCGGGCATCGCGCCCTGACGCCGCACCACGTGCTAGGCGCCCGCGAATAGCAATACTAGGCTTAGTGCGAGCGGCCCGCGGCACGCTCGCTAGTTGTAGCGTAGACACGAGTATTATAGCTGCGACTTCGCCGGGCGGACGAGCGCCGCCCGTTGAATCTCATTTTGTGATCTTATACTTAATTCTCCTGTGTTATAATTTAGGTTAAATTTTATATCATTGACGCTGTGAGGAATCGAAGAATACGTGACGTATTCCGATTGTATAGATATACCTGTTATATATTGAAGAATGATACTATTGAATCTTTATAGAGATACCTTGCCATTAAAAGAGGAAATAATTATATAGACTAGACTGAAATGTAAAGATATCACTATTTTATGCTTTGTTGGCGTATGAAATAGACCTCTATTGTTGATGCGGAATATTCGATCGCGAAGTTTAAGTACGAAGTGTATAAACGTTCCTGATTATCACGATTCAGAGATTATTATATTGGAAGCTCTTTAATTATAAAGTTGGATCGTGGGAGGGTACACGTGGAGGAGGGCGAGAGGGCGCGGCTCGGCCGTGTCACGCGCACGGCACGGCGGCCGCCGCCCAGCTCCGGGGCCGGCTTGCATCGGCGGCTACACCTGTTGCATGCAACATTAGAATAATGCTCATCGACGTAACAGATATTACTGAAGAGAAATGCCCTTTCCGTAATCTCTGTTCCATCGATGCCCGCTACAGCCGTGCTGGCAGCCGGCCGCGGAGGAAGCGCCCCGCCACTGCACAAGCGACGCACAACTGAACAGAGCCTCACGCGCGATTCCAATAGCACACGGTTGCTTTCTTCATTTAATTATAAGTAGTATTTACCGATAATCGGCATAATTAGCGCAAACAAGTCTCTCAGTTTCTTAAGTAGAGGTGGATCAGTAGCGCTTCGAATCTTTTGAGAGTCGTTTCTGTATGTAAATATTGTAATATCGAGGATTTGCCTTAGTGCGGTTCGTTGAGCGGAGTGCTAGCGGGCGTTCGTTCGAGCGGTCCAGTCAATTATCCGAGCGCTCGCCTCGCGACGGACGTCTCGGTTCTCGATGCACTACTACACTTCATACCTTGTTTTTAATTGTAGGTGAAAATAATTTATTGTCGATAGTGATCATTTCGTAGGAGTAAGTAGGCCGGAGCGTTAACAAATTCGGACGAATTACATTATGTGATAGAGCAGCGGTCGGCTGCGCGCGCCCGCGGCCCGCCTCGGCGACAGACACGTACATTATGTACTCGTAGTAGTCCGTAGATAGCGCAGGAACTGCATGACACGTTGATTCTTTGACTTGAACCCATCTATCGTTTGAATCTTTCGATAGCCACTTTAGTTACTTCTGGCAATAAATATGGCTTACTGCAAACGCTTATTAATTTTTGAATAACTTAGACTAACTTAGGAACTATGTATAATGAGCGACATATCCTAGCGAGGCTCAGTCCACAGTCTGTCGCCGAGCCGGGCCGCGTCGGCGTCGCAAACTTGGGCACGAATCATCGTTGACTAATTCTTATAGTGTCATGACAATTTGTGAAGACGGTTTTGCAAATGTTGACTTTTTAGCCAAATATAGTTAATGAATGACGAACCAATACGCAGTAGCTTACTTGTAGATGAACGCAGCCTAGTTCTCAGTTTTGGCGACTAACACCAATAGATACTTTGTACTCGTAAGATATTTATACATTGGTCTTAGCAGAGTGACTATCTGTCAATTTATCTACAAAGAGAAATATAATTGCGTTTCATTCCCAGAAGCATTTATTTGTTGTTGTTTTATCTACCTAACATTACCGCTTTTGTAAATTATATAAATTTTATAGAAGAGATCTATTTTTATTGTGAAGTTGATCTACTGGATGTAAGTAAAAACCTATATAAAATTTATTTCTTTTTAATCTGAACTGTTATTTGTTAAATATTTTAATAATTTCTGGTAACTATTGTCACCAAAAGTGCTCATCGCTGTCAAGAAAATTAGAGAAAAAATGCATTAAAGAATGAAGAAAACCGCTTCGTTGTTTGAATTACTGACTATGATTTACCTTACCCAATATATTTCCTATTATCCTAACCTCTTAGTTACAATTTACAATACAATCTAGTATTTATACCTACCACACTTCTAAAAAAAGCTCCGAAAATAAAGGAACATCGGCTATAATATCCCAATTCCCTAGTACCTACATAGCATTAGACAACGCTCAATGATTACCTTTCCTTAAATAAATGACCAATTCAATGATTCTAAGGTATCATCATACCTAAGCTAAATAATACCTTAGTAGAAAATTGCCTGAAAATAATTAAATTAAAAGGCGTTCAGTTTGCTCAGTTCCATTAGGTGTGCCGCAAGGCCTCATTTTAGACCCGTTCCGTATTTATTTACTCATGTAGGTTATCGCACATTTATCAACTCTGAAACTTACCTATCTTCACCACCTCGTCTAGATCAACTCGCATTCAAGCACCTACAGCGCGCTGCAGCGCCGCCACATGAACCAGGCTACTGCTAGGCAGAACCGTACTTACGGCCAGGTTACGTAACGTAACGTAATAGGGTGGACAAGCAAGGCATGCGCCAGTGATGTAAGCGCGGAAACGGTGACTACCTGCCCGTGAATGTGGAAAGCGCGAGTTGACCATGATCATACACCACTAGACGATCATGTTATCTCGAGGCGATGAGCTGCCGTTATGATGCTGATTAGTGTGTATAGGTACCGGCACGAATCTTGAGCGCTCGGCGTCAGAGTGGGGATCGCTTTGCGCGTTCCATACATTGGCGAGCCAATCGTCGTCGTTGTTAGATACATGCAGCAATCACGAGTGACGTCTATGACACGATGGCGGGCCAATCACTGACACTGGCCCCCGCATCTCACTTCATACCACTAAATAGGCCCGATATTTGACTTCTGCGCAAGTGAAGGTCAGCGCTCAAGATTCGTACCGGTTATTATATTACAGTAGAGAATTTAATAGTAAGAACACTGGCCGCGATGGTGACAGCTCACAGTCCCAAAGAGCCCTTATAATTAAGAAAATTAAAAGGCCCCTTTTTATTAAGATAGGAAATCATCCAATGACTTCTCCCACTCTAGGGCGGCGCGAGAGGGCGTGTCAGAGTTTTACTGATTAAAAAACTCACTCCTGTTCCTTCTTTGCTTTGCTTTCTAGGAACCCATTACCCGGGTTTCACTTTCGGAATTAAATCCATATAGTCTACCCGTGTAGGTACCAAGTTTGTACCAAATCCGTCCAGCCATTAGACGCGAGGAGGTAACAGACAGAAAGAGTTCCTTTCAGATTTATATCTTTTTTTATTATTATTGAAAACTTTGCCTTATAGGTACCTACCAGGATTTACTTTTCACAAACATATAAACTCGAAAAACGACCGTCTAATGACCCATAAGGTGGGACACCCACAGACTACAAGGAACGACGGTCTTCGCAGAATGACTGGTAGCTGCACGAGTGTTGCCACCAATCGAGATGAATGGCATAGGATTGAAGAGGCCGATGCCCAGTAGCGAACTGCTGCCATATTACAATTTGACCAACATAAAAAGCGGCACACTTTACCAATATCTTGTGTTTTATCCCTTATAATAAAATAAAACTGTGGTCAGTAAATAATACTGGCAAGGCAATAGGTAATATTTAGCGAGGGAATTAAATAAAATCAAGAATGTTAAAAGATATTAAGTTAATAAGTTCTCGCATGTAGTTTATGCTGTTCAAATTGTCTATGATAAGGTTTGTTCCTTTTGTGCCTTAACTAAAAAATCTACCTTGTTACAAAAAACCAAAATAACCATACATCCTGATTGAGAAAATGCCTTTTACCCGACTGTGCAACGAACAGGAGGGTTATTTACTATGCAGCTCTGTTTATAAAATTTCATCAAAATAACTAATATGCAAACATAAACTTCATTATTAAATTACTCGGGAAATTATCAAATTATTTCTCTCGCTCTGGGTGTGAAGCGAAAGAGAGGATCAGACTTGTACTGAATAAAACCCAGTGTTTCTTAAGTTGTCCTTTTTTGCGTGGGCTGTGGTAACTCCTTTAATCATGCCTGCTAGATACTGACAATCCCTAGATGTGATTTGGAGCAGGCACCAAAGGGAGTTGAGTATGCAAAATATGAGGACCACCTTCTGTGAATGCTTTCGGACTCAGAAAAAGCATGCAGATTATGATTCTGGATGTTGCCATGTTGGTCCATTTTTTTTATACCCCTCTCCCTGAAGCAGCAAGTAAATTGACTGAACAAATGCTAAGAATCATTTTATTAATTGTTTAAGTAACAATATCTAATTGTTTCTAAACTAACATCGTCTCCAAGGACCTTGTATCCCAGTATAAAAAATTCGTGCGTGTCTGATATAATGTCGTCTATGGCCGCGTCTCGTGTAGTTGTCAATGTCAACTTGTCAACGTGACAAACGACTGGTTTCTAGTAGGGATGGCCATTCTTCTTAGAGAAGATCGATTTTTTTATCAAACCAAATCGTATTCCATGGAATCAATTCAGTGATTTATCGAGTTATAAAAGATTGATTTACTAAAAATCGATCCATTGCATGTTGGTTACCCTGCGGTTACTGAATCATAAATAATGTAAATAGTAGAGTACAAATGATACTACTATGCACATGTGAGTGAATAATTGGGTGTACAATATTCACATAAAAACTGAACCTGAGTTAAATAGAGGCTACGGATGTCTTTTAATAATATTATGGTTTCATTCCTTTGATGACTACGACTCCACTGCTTACAAGATGTTAGAAAGTATTAGATTCAGAACTAATTGTGCTCCATTGGTGTAATTACTGCAAGGCGTTCCGATGTGAAGGTAAACAAATAAATAAATTCCGCAAGAAAACAAATTGAATTACAATTTCAAGTTTCTGAGATCGATTCATAGAACCAATCCGTTCAGAAAGATCAATTTAATCAAATCGATGTTCTATACCTATAAAATCGATTCCTAAATAAATCACACTCAGAATCAGAAGTCAGATCGCCATCCCTACCCTATAGTGGTTCTTGTGTCTCTGTCTCTGTCTTCCTATAATATCTTACTCAATCTTACTATTATTTTGATTGTGTGTGGCGCTCCATAACTCAGTACAATATGGATTGGGGAATAAATGTTTCATGACCGTATATTGCAGTGATTAATCTATACGTACAAATATTCAAGTGCACTTTAACAATAGGTTTTTATAGCTGTTTCTCTACAAGTTCGTGTGGTTAATTTACTACCGCAATGTCGACAAGACGAGCAAGAATTAAAGCTGTTACCTCTTTACCGCCTCGTAGAAAAAATAACGATGTCACCGACGACACCAAAGCCAAAAATCTTGATAAAGAATCTATTGAAAAGCCGATTAGAAGTCCTAGAACGCCACGAGGTTCTATTAGACCTCAAGATAACTTTGATAGACGTTCCCCGAAGCCAGGATCTCCATTAAAATCACCTCGCTCTGTAAATAATGTGTTTAAATACCAAGCAGAAAGAATACCATCGCCTTTAGCGCAAACTGAAGTCACAAAAGAGGTTTCAGTGACTCCAAAAAGGTCTGAAAAAGTTTCAGTAATTACAAGTGTTTATAGTGTTAAGTCTAATAATGTGTTTGTGTCACCAAGAAGCGTCGGGAGTCCTCTCAGGAGGCATGCGGTTTCTCCTCTGGTACATAGCTCTAAAGTAGAGGTGAATGTCCAAAGATTGACACCAGTTATATCTGAGAAGGTTCTTGAAAAACCAAAACAAAAGAGTGTAGAGAGAAGACCTGTGGAGGATGGTGCTGACAGCAAATCTAAGGAAGCTAGGAAGGATGTGGCCAGCATTGTTACATCAGATGTTCCAGATGGTATAGTATAATTATTCAATATCTTTTTTTTATGGCCATTGAACCAGTTTTGACTATTCTGCCAGTGTCACATTGGGTACAATTTCTTGTGCCGTCTTAGAATGATGTTATTAGGGAAAAAAATCAGTAATATAATTGCTATTGTATTATGTTTATTCAGTAAACTCAGTGTAAACGTGATGATGAGTTTTTCAAGATGTATTTCATTTATCACAAACCACTAACATAAGGATTTATAAATTGCTGGCCTGTTGGTCTAGTGGTTAGTGACCCTGACTGCTATGCCGGTAGTCGTGGGTTCGATCCCCACCCAGGCCAAATGTTTGTGTGATGAGCATGATCATTTGTTCTGTGTCTGGGTGTAATTTATATATATATGTATGTATTTAGAAATATATAAGTATGTTTATCGGTTGCCTAGTACTCATAACAGAAGCTCTGCTGAGCTTGGGACTAGACGGCGTTGTGTGATAGTTGTGGAATATTATAATTAATTCATGAAACTCCAAGCGAACGCCAGTGTTCTCTCTCTCACTATCTTTCTATTGTGTCTCTAATTACAGTATTTGAAAGGTTAATTCAATAAATTTACATTAGTAAATTGATCACCAAAACCCAAAAAATTTTGTACCTCTTGTTGTGCATCAGAGTTCTTGTAGCCACCATCACCATGGTACAATAGTATACGGCTACCTCCTGATGATTTCTTCTTTGCAATCGTTTTGACAAGCATCAATCATACATTCATAACAAGAACTGTTTTTTTTTTTTCAGATTACAGTGTCCCCAGTGTACCGGAAAGCATCACTGAAGATACCGTCATGGATGGCATTGTGCCCCTCCAAGCAGTGGCTAGTGCCCCGAAACCCCTGGCTTTGTTGAAAAATGAGATCATATCAGAAAATGCTGAAGTCTTGTTTGACCCTATTGTACCCCTGCCATCACCAAGTAAAGTACGGCCGAAACTTCGACCTGTACCGAGACTAGCACCTTTGAGAAGGAACAGTGTGCAGGTGAGGGTTCATTTGCCACTCACAGTTTTAAATAAAGAATTGTTCTTATATAGCCTGCAGAGTGCCACTGCAAAACACAGGCAGGTTTGCCACTTCTGTGAAGCAGTAATGAGGGAACGGATATCCTCATGCTCCAGCCATCTCTACGCCAACCTCGACTGCCGCCTACGGATTGCAGACAACAAACAATAGGTAGTTTGCAGTGCTCGTAGTGTTCCACGTGCTCGTCAAGAAGATGTCAGTAAACTATACTAGGCCCCTACAGTATGGCCAATGACTTGACTAAACTCTCACCCGCATATTAGTGTGATATATGTACAATTTATACACAGTTCCTTTTAGAAGATTAAAATAACCCTTATGAACCAATTAACATTTTCTTGAATATTTTGTCTATCTCCAGGGTAGTGCATCAGAGTCAGAGGATGAAAGTCGTCGTGCGTTGCTGAGTAGCGGCGGGGCCAGCACACCGGCGCCACCCCGACAGAGACATGACTCCCACACCTCGCACAGTACCATGCATTCAGTGCCAAACAGGTGACTTTGATACCTATTATTATACTAACTCGACTGACGTTGTCCTGAGGCCCTACTATGAGCTCATAACACGATCCTTTCACCGAAATGTGTACCTTTTCGCGTAGTACATAAAGTTTTATATTGTATCGCTATCGCGTCGCGTTGCATCCCACCTCGGTGTAGACTGAATCTCATTTCATTTGTTTCAGGGAAGTCAATCGTATACGAAATGACTCCGTGTGCTCAAGTGTCAGTCTGGCAACGACACAACCGGCGCCCGCCACGTCTCCTGTTAAGGAAAAACACGTATCAAAGTATGCTTTGCTGCTTTCAATCCATTTTTTATTCCTAATCAGACTATTGAAGTGTGTTTTATCATCGTCAAGTGAAAAATACTTAATGATGAAAACCGATCATGAATGCAGGTATGTAAGTACTAATAAAGATAACCTTCACTAGCTAGTACTACTACTTGTACATTAAAACAACATATTTGTTTTACTTTTGTAACTCAGCATCCATTTCAGGTCTTCTGTTAACTTTTAATCCCTTACTGCCTACGTTGGATATATCCAATAAACACTATCGCGTTTATTTCGCCAGGGTCGCCCATCCAAGACCAAATACTCCGTTTCGTCAGCTCTTCTGTCATTTATGGGAATTGAAGAGCTAAACGCGATAGAGAACCCAGTCGTAAATCCACGACCCTGGCGAATAGGACGCGAAAATACTCATTTTGAATTTCTAACAAAATCTGTCAATGTTTTTTTCTATCACTTGCCTTAGTAAAAACAGTCGAAACGGTGTCCTTCGGCCGTATAGAGGTTTTTGTAGTGTTCGAGACCATGAGGACACACGGTGTCCGCCGCGGCCTGCTGGGCTAAACATGGTTTTTAGTGAGGCGTTCACCGTGTTAATGGAAAACATAGCCTTGTAAATGGCTGCAATAAACTGTAGGCCATCTCAAACAGAATCATATTATTCTTATTATGAACATCCAGATCCCGCCGCCTGGACATGTCCCGGCGCACGGCCGCGATGCGCCGGCGCCGCGAGACCGTCAAGAAGGACACGATGACTATGTACGACCTCATCTTCTACAACCCCACCAGCAACCCTATTGTGTGAGTATGTGGTCAGTCTTCATTTATTTTATTATACTGTACCTGGGTGTAAACATGATAAGTTTATTTTTTATAATTATAAAAAAGTAACTCACATATTACACGGAGTTTTCTATAACCCAAAACACAATGAAACGAGTAATACATACCTAAATTACCACCTAATTACCATTCTGTACATACCTAAATTATTTTTCTTCAGGGCTGATTTTTTAAAATAGTTATACGAGTAGGTACTTAAATAAATATGGCGGTTTGATATATATTCTCCCTTCAAAAGCTGTCAAGTATAAAGTAATCAGGCGGTTGTAAAATCGGCCCTAGATTCTTATATATTTTTGGTAATAAAGTCCGAGCGATTGGGAAAAGAAAGTCCCACTTGAGATTAATCGCCATTTGATCGCCTAATGTTTTCTAGGGCAAGTATTTTCTAGACTTCACTATAGACCTTATTTTCGATGTACACATACTATGAAGGTTTTTTTTATTTACGTTTTTGGATAAATACTTTAACTCTAACTAATTTACTCCCCAGTCCCGACAAAGACGAAATGAAGGCCCAGGAAGCCAACAAGGAAGCCAAAGAAGAGGCAGCTCGCAAAGCCGTCAAGAAAATTGAAGACAAGGTGGAAGATCACTCTGAACCGGAGACCGAAGCCGCGCCTGTGCCACAGATCAAACTGGGGCCTAATGGCGAGATCATGTTGGATGAGCAGAGCTTGGTATGTATGCACAATCGTTTGTTATCATAAGAGATCGGAATTAGGTATCATGTACTCGCATCAAAATGTTGATATTAATTCATTAAACCCCAAGCGAACGCCGGCACCTATTGTCTTTCTATTGTGTCTGTAATTTCCACGATTGAAAGGTTAATATGGATCTTTCCGGATTTCTAATAAAAAATTACAAATAAATAGTAACATATTATAATAGCAAAAAAAAAATAGTCGTAGTAGAAGTCGCCCGACGGAGCTCTAAGGCGCCCTAAGCCGCTCGAAGCCGGCGTAAAGCGCTCGAGCTGTACCGAGCCGCACCGATGCCCACCGATAGTGGGCGCCGGGCCTAAAACTGTAAGCCTGACGCGAGCTTGAAAAATTAAAACTTATAATTGTGGAGAGATTAACTTGTTCGTAATTACCATTCATACACTAATTAACTCATCGAAAGCCGTAATTAAAGACGCAATAGAAAGACAATTGCTTATGTCGATCTGTGTAACTTAAGACATTCAAAAGGTTAATACAGTAACTTGGTTGTCTCGCACAAAAATGATTAAGAACCAAGGATACTCGGGTTGTAAGAGAGTGAACAGTAATTAGGCTTTTAAATAATTCATTTTCAAGACGTGAGCAAGGCCGCCAAAGACAGTCTCTCTTTACGCAGCCTCTGACTGTCCGTGATACGCATTGTGTGGAAATGTTTACATAATGAGCAGTGTGCGGTGGCAGTCCCTGTCACCGGACGTAGGCTACCTCTGTTCAGTCGCAGGTTTCTGGTTAGGGTTCTATTTAAAAGGTGGCAAGGCTTCTTCGCTTCTGATACACGTTGTAAAGGTGCCTTTGCGAAAGAGCACTAGGGACCAAGCGTGCAGTTCGGTTACGAACATTTTTTCATAACGACCGTTTGTTCTACTTCGCTACTCGCCAGGCGACTTGCTAAACACTAGGCTGTAACCCAAGCCACCTGGCATCATCTTTCCGAGGTATAACCGCCTAGGGGTAACGTTGTCATCTACCTTCAATTTCGGCTCATACATCTAGGCAAAAGCTTAACTAGCTGCCAAAAAATTGGGAATCTTAGCAAAAGTGAGACGGTACCTACTTCACGTTGGAACAGCTGCTCAATTTATCAAGCGCAAGTTCGATGAAATATTACTGCTCTCATCCAAAGTTTTAGACGAAAATCGATGAAATTACAAGAGTCTGTTAAAATGTAAAAAAAGAAAATATGGACATTAAAAGAACGTGCAACAGCTTACTGGGGCAGTGCGGGGTCCCGCGACCGGCTGTTGATCGACCGGCTGATTCCTCGGCGATGTTGAGAGAAGCGACCTTGACAGTATATCTATCCATAATAGCAGCATAACCATTGGGTTATGCTGCTATGCTATGCTATGGGGTATTGACCCATACTGATTATTCGTACCCTTCTCTAGGTGATCAAACAATCAGAAAAGCGCAAGGTATCATCCAACGTCGTGCACGAGGGCTCGTGGGCCACTGGCAGCAGTAGCGGCCGCTACCGCCGCACGCCGCGCACGGCTGACTGGAGCGACGCGGAGACCGTGCGCTTCTACCGCGCGCTAGCCGCACTGGGCACTGACTTCATGCTGATGGAGAACCTGTTCCCGGGCCGAACTAGGAGGGACCTGAAGCTCAAGGTAACACACAGGCACCGGCAGCACTAGCGGCCTCCTTCGACCATTTGTTCGGAGAGCAATGTCCACTTCGAGATTGATTAACTATTATTCTTCGTGCAATATCGGTCATCCTATATTTACAAGTTTTTGAAATTTAACCTTGGCCAATATTTTCTTTTTAGTTCAAAAAAGAAGAGCGCGTTAACATGGCACAAGTAGACAAGGCGCTCCGCATGACGTGCAAGTGGGACGCGGCGCGGCTGGTGGACGAGTTTCAGGCGGAGCGCGAGGAGGCCGACCGAGCCGCGCGCGCCGAGGCCGCCGAGCTGCAGCGCCGCGCCAGGGAGCACAGGCAGCGCCAGAAGGACGCCAGGGAGCTGCGGGTGCGGATGAGTAAGTACTCACAAGTAGACAAGGCGCTCCGCATGACGTGCAAGTGGGACGCGGCTCCGAGGCCGCCGAGCTGCAGCGCCGCGCCAGGGAGCACAGGCAGCGCCAGAAGGACGCCAGGGAGCTGCGGGTGCGGATGAGTAAGTACTCACAAGTAGACAAGGCGCTCCGCATGACGTGCAAGTGGGACGCGGCTCCGAGGCCGCCGAGCTGCAGCGCCGCGCCAGGGAGCACAGGCAGCGCCAGAAGGACGCCAGGGAGCTGCGGGTGCGGATGAGTAAGTACTCACAAGTAGACAAGGCGCTCCGCATGACGTGCAAGTGGGACGCGGCTCCGAGGCCGCCGAGCTGCAGCGCCGCGCCAGGGAGCACAGGCAGCGCCAGAAGGACGCCAGGGAGCTGCGGGTGCGGATGAGTAAGTACTCACAAGTAGACAAGGCGCTCCGCATGACGTGCAAGTAGGACGCGGTGCGGCTGGCGGCGAGTTCCAGGCGGAGCGCGAGGAGGCCGACTGAGTTATCAAAATCAATTGGGCTTTCTTGAGGTCTCTCTCGATGTTAGACCACCAGGTCAATATCCGATGACCTCTACTTCTCTTTTGTTCGGGTCATTATCACTATCGCTACGCCAAGTAGCCTGAGAGCTTAGATCGAACCCTGCCAAACCTTTATTGAGATGACAATTAATGCAACAAGCTGATGCGAACCTATGACAATAAAAAAGGGAGATATAATAGTGCTCTACTACCCGTGCAAAGCCGGGATGGCGGATGAGTTTATAACAAAAATCAAATTAGCGTATTGGATTTGATTTTGATCCTTCTTACCATACACCGTCTATTGATCGACTGCATACTTATGATCGTTCTTGTTTATTACAGGTCGAAGTTCAAAAGCCTTGGGATCCTCCATTTTACCTGCGGCAAGCAGCGGTCTCACGGCTGACGAAGTTATTCAAAGACACCACGAGGCCAAAGCAAAGAACGAGAAATCCCATCAGAGACCCACGAGGAGCCGACCCAAATCAACGCCCTCTGCCCAATTCGCGACCATCACACGCATCGCGCCGGCCAAGACGCCTAATGACATGGCCACTATACGTAAAATCGATTCTTCTAAACCACAGGTCGACAAACAACCGCCAACCACACCGGTAGTGCCTTCCAATATCGAAAACGGGTCCTTAGTCGTACTCACGGTCAATGACCCCAACTCTCCTTCCAAGAAGATGTTACAGACTTACATAGCAAGCGGAGGGGGAAGATTGACTCCTGTAGCTTTACCGACATCGTTCTTGAACTCCGTCGTTACTTATATGAAGAAGGGTGGTACTCCTAAAAGCAATGCGGGATCTTCACCTCATCTGACCTCTCCTAGCAGTGTAGCCAGCCAGGATAGCCGACCCTGCTCCACTCCAGGAGTTATTCAGATGAACAACAGTCCTGCTAAAAGGCAGCGACATAGTTCGTACACCATCACACAGCTTTAAGATTAGTGTACAGTACTTGATGGTTAAGGATGAGCCACATTGAGCAGAATGAAAAGGTCTTTTAAATACTCTTTTCTTGGCAGGTAGGTGGTTTCAAAGTTTTTTTTGCTTAGCGAGGGTACAAATTTACCTTTTTTGTACTCTGGCTGATCAAATAAAGTAATGCCGCTACGTGCTATGAAAATAAAGACAAAACCTTATGTTTGTGTTAGTACCATATAGGGAACTCGCCATTTTAACATTACAAAAATGATGAACCCATATAGCATAGTCAGTCTTTTTTAATGTTTTCAATGCTGGGACTCAAGCTTCCTCTCTAGGAGAGAGAAACTTTATAGAACTATAGCTTTAGAACTTTTTTGCTAAGCGAGAGTACACCGCCTTTGTTGTACTCTAGCTGAGCAATCAAAGTGAAGACCACGTGTTTTCTTTATAGAAAATTTTTCATTCTAAAGCGATGAAATAGTGTGCTCAGACACCATCGATCAGACATTACGTATACAGTTTACGACCCTTACTCCCTCGCACAAAATTTATGACTTACGGCCTTAGACTTATAAAGTACGAGACTCAGACTTTCCGAACTTTTTTCTTTTTTGCTAAGAGAGAGTACACCGCATTTGTTGTACTCTAACTGAGCAATCAAAGTGAAAACCACGTGTTTTCTTTCTAAACAGCTTTTCATTCTAAGGCGTCGAAATAAAGAATGCTCTAACATCATCGATATTTACATTACTTATAAAGTTTACCCCCTTTCTCCCTCGCAAAAAATTATTGACTTACGGCCCTTTGACTTCTGAAGTGCGAGACTGAAGCACTATTGCGCTAATTTGGATACTGCTATCTGCTTTACGTTATATGAAAGAGATAGCGCTATACGAAACCTAATGAGGCCACCACACGACGCTTGTAACATGGACAAAAGTTCAGAGATAACCAGTGGAACAAGAGAGTGAGTCAAGAGTCCAACAAAAAATTACGCAACAAGATTGATTGGACGTGACATCGCACAAACGTCCATCAAGTCACCGCTTATAAGTCAACTGCCTATATTATGTCCCTAACATGTTCAAGTTACTTTTGCGCCCTGTATAAGTGCTTTAACCAGCGCAAGACCTCTTTTTCTTTTGCCTGATTTATCTCATTTAGTCCCGTATTCATGGTAAACAAAGTTACTCTATATTGTTGCAGCAACAACTGCGTTGCTAGAAACATGCTGCATATACTTACTTTTGGCAGTGTTGCTAGCAACGTGTTACGCTAATTTAATTTACCATGAACACGAGATTCCACGGTCAGGTACTGTAACCGAAAAAATATTATTCATAAAGTCATAATAATATGCTAAGTGAATTGTTTATGCCTGAAGCAATAAAATCATGTTCAACTTTTACTAAATTAGTGTAATCTCGGTAATTATTTACTGCCCTGCTAATGCTAGTAGACAGTTGTTTTGATTATCATTAGTTATTAGGGTTTCATTGTTATTGATTCCACAGGGTCAATTTTGATCGATGTATTTAGCTATATCAATTAAAATACAACTTATTTATGAGCCATTACCACATTAATACAGATAGGCACAGAAGTCATTCTCATGTATGTACTTCACTTTTTATACCTACGCTAGGCGATCGCACACACGCCAACGCGTTGCGCCGAACTGTATGAGCTCGACCGGGCGATCAAGCCGAGATATAGTGTCCGTGAGCGGTGTCTATTCGTGCGTTGCTCAAACGTGCTTATGTAGATTGTCTTCTGTACCTATCTATTTAGTGCCATTAGTTAGGTAAACTAATGGCAAGTATATAGATAGTACTTGGGATATTAAGTTAACGTTTCAACCAATATGTTTTTATATTCGTAATGAGAACAAGTTCGTTATACGATTATCACTTTTATGAGCTAAAGTACAAGGTTCATATAATATCGTTATACGATTATCACTTTTATGAGCTTTTTTTTTTCCGATGGGAAAAATCATCCTATGACAACCCCCGCTCTTGGGCGGAGCGGGAGATAGTGTCAGACTCTTACTGACTAAAAAACCCATCCCGTTCCTTCAAGCCTTCATACCGGGGCTCGAGCGCCCTTTCGGATAACCCTGGCCCCAGTAGGCTTCGACCCGGCTGGGTCCCTGCTGTTGCTGACAACTCCTTGAGGCGCGCGGGAACAGCGCGCGCCGTCGACGACTTAGGCTTGGTCCGGACAGTTACCGGACGGCCGGACAGTGAGCTACCCATTGCTTACTGTCCGCAAGCCCGCGCCTACGGTGGCCGGAAATCGGGATCAGTATCCCGGCGCCGGCGGCGGCGGCGATAACGCCGTTGCCTGATGCGTTCGGCCTCCTCCTTTGCGAGCATTACTGCTTCGCAGAAGTCGGCAACCGCCTGCCACTCCTCCTCACTCGGGAACTTTTATGAGCTAAAGTACAAGGTCCATATAATACGCATAATTAAAGTATAATACGCATATAAAACGCTAATTTTGCAAAGTAAAATCAATGTCTGTAAATCTTACTTTGCTCTGCCGAGATAATCGATTATATAATGCTGATCGGAAATACATTGATTGTTTATGACTTTTTAATAAAAGTTTAAGGCTGTCTTTGGTTGATCCTTAGCACATGGCTGATGCATTCTTGTTCGACAACGAGTTGAGTTGTTGACAAAACATCGATACGACATTGATCCCGTGGGTGTGACACTACTAGTGATAATTTAATTACAAGGTAAATCTTACGGTCCCGAACGTGACCAAGTTCTCACTAGATAGAGCTAAACTTTACATTTTTGATTTATATTGGTTTTAGTGTATGGGATTATTAAGTGAAGGAAATGGTATTTGCCAAAATTTGATATTCCACTTTATCGAACTTAGTCACATTATTACCTCAAAATGTGATCCTCAAATCTGATTCATCTAATTCTTAATATTCATGTAACACATGTCAGAATTTTTAGGTAATAATTTGACTAAGTTCAATAAAATGGACTGTCCGATTTTAGCACATACAATTTCTTTGACTTAATTAATGCTCCCATACACTAAGGCGGTCATCACACTGCTACCACGCAGCGTGGCGCGTGAAAACGCTCCTACGCACGTATTTGCGGGAGTGCAGATCTGCATCATCGTGCGGGTTTTTTACGCACTTACGCGCGTAGGTGCGTCTTGTAAATCCACGCAGCCAAGCACTCATTTCATACAAAATCACGCACGGTACTACGAGACTCAGAGTGGCACAAACATGCGTGTCGCCCCGCACCCACGCGCGTGAGTGCATGTTTTTCCGCATGTAGGTGCGTGATCTGCATGAACGCGCGTGGATGCAGTTTCAGTGTGTTGGACTGCGCGTATTTTCTATACAAACGGAGGTACTTACAAGCAACGCTAAGACACGCATTCACGCACTACGCTGCGGGGTGCGTGGCAGTGTGATAATCGCCTAAAAACAAAATAAACTAAAAAAAAATTGAGAACAGCGCCATCTAGCAAGAACACGGCCACGCTTGAGCCTAAAATTTTCACCTAAATGTGTTTACCGCTGAATTAAATACGATTGTTATATGTTATGTTTTAGATGTAAGTTATAGACTTAAGGGTGTTAAATTATTTTACTTACTTTATTGTATTTTTGCATTTTAATTGTGAAACTATCTTTCACATTCTTCCTCAAGCTAGGTTTCCCTACGAAATTAATTCTAACTTAGAATTAATTTTGTAGGGAAACCTAGCTAGCGACTAATTAGCTACTACAATAGAGTCGCAATAGTTCCATTTTGATGAGTAGCTGTTCAAGTAGCTGTGTATATGAGTCACTAAACTGCTAAATACATACTATTAAGCGCACGGGTAGTGTTGAAAGTCTAGCAACCAGTATTTTTACAGAGGACTATATAAAATGGGACGGTTCATGTTTATTTTGTGTTGTACACATTCTAAAAATGAGAATGAATAAACCGATGCTAAAATAGTAGAGCAGGTAGGGGTCAACTTATATACAAATGATAAACGATATTTGTTTTGCAAATAGACAATTTTTTTTCGTCAGTTTAAACTAGATGAGGCCTGTTTTTCCTGCCCTGAGAAGAAACATCGAAACAAACTCAGGGTTCAAAGTCTCTTTTAAAGTCCTTAGTAAATATGTAATGGTCAAATCACATGAAAACATGCAGATTTGTCTGAGATGGTCTATTGAAGAAAGAACCATACAGATTTGAGTGGACCTGTCCAGTCAGTGCAAGCATTTATCAGTATTCGCAAAGCTCAACTCAGGACTACCAAGGACATCAACTACTTGACGAACAAAAACAAAGAAAGGACATTTGAACATGAAATGTAACTAGATGTCTCCAGTTTTACCCACCTTTGGTTACTGCTCAGTATCCCACCACTTTTAGGCACGCAATTGACGCTTTTACTAGTGCGGCAAAGTGCGCGTGCCCACCTACGCCACAATTTTGTTACATGTATCGTATCAGGATAGGCGCGGCGCGACCCCCACGAGGCGCGCGTCAACCCCCTTTTATTTATATCTTTGTAAGTGTATTGAAAAACGTCGTTTGATACACATAGAAAGTCACTGCAGCCCTCGGCTCCTCCATGACTCTCTCGCCAAGGCTTGAATGCCGCCTCGATCACAATGACAAACTTTCCACTTGTAACAAAATGTATTGTGTCCCAAGAACGAATATGGGTAATCAGAAAAAGTGCGCCGTCTTCTGTTTTATCAGCTCCAAACCTATGAAATAGCGCTCTAAAATAGTATAGTCTTAAAACTACTTACAATGGAGTCAAAACGGAGTATAATATTGTGTAGCAATAATTAATAGGTTCGAACGTAGCTATGTGATATTGAATATATTAATAATATTGGAATCTTGTGCGATCTCAGATAAATTTTATATTTACAAATATAAAGCTTTTTAATGTTTTGACAGTAAATTGTATACAAATTATATTCAATAGGGAGAACTTTTAGCATTACAATTATGTATTATAATAATGTTTTAGGACTTATGCAAATCTGATAAGCAATATACATCGAAATACCTACATGAATATTTGTATTACATACAGTAGACCCGTCAACTATGTTATGAAGTATTGTTCCAAATAATAAATGAGTTCTAATATAAATATAAGTGTTAATTATCTTGTACACACACATGGGACCAGACGAAATGTGGACGTTTTAAGGTACACCTTTGCGTTACCTACCTTTCGAGATATACAGGCGAGATGGCCCGTCAATGAAGCTCTGAAATATCCCTAGACATTTCCATGACTAGTCGACTACCTACCTTCTTTTTTCCTTCAAAAGGCGCCCGGACTTAGGGGATAAGTCTGGGGAGTGTGGAATTTTTACCTCACTAAAACCATCCCAATGATCACCATCAGCACATGGAAAGGGCGCCGTTGCCTCTTAAAAGACCCTTCCGGAACCCCCTCTAAACAACGCCTGTTAGGGTACATCCCTGAAAAGACTATACAATGGTCTCTCCTGGGCCACATTGTGCAACTATGTGATCACTGTGCCACCGTCTTCCTTGGAATCACTCGACGGACGGGCAGTCCCGACTCTACACGCCCGTGGTTCCAAAGTCCCGTCAGCATTGGATGATGCAAGCAATTTTTGTCCGGAAACCTGGCGGGCGATTATCGCAAGACGGGCGGTGAAATGATGCCCGGTTGCCCACCAACCAACCACAAAGCGTGCGGACGCAAACTGCCGAAGCTGCGAGCCACCGCGGCCCGCGAGGTTCAACTAGTTACTCGCCGGTGCAACCGCGCACACCACGAGCGTAAAATACATCTTATAATTTGCTTCTACTTTTTACACATAGGTATCTAGGTATATCAACATTCTACAGAAGCTGCAGTTAGCCTTAAAGATAATTACAATTGCCGGCACGGATCGCTGGCTTCAAGTTGCGCAGAAGTCACATATTTGGTCTCTTTAGTGGTGCGAAGTGAGACGCGGGGCGGGGAGTGTCAGTGATTGGCTCGCCGCGCCATCGCGTCATAGACGTCACTCATGATTCGTTCCCTGCCTTGCTGCATGTTTCTAACAACGACGACGATTGGCTCGCCAATGTATGGAATGCGCAAAGCGATCCCCACTCTGACGCCGAGCGTTCAAGATCCGTGACGGTAATTGTACCGTGCAAGTCAATTGTTCAAATTTGGAGCGGTCAAGGTACTTTGGCCGTACCTACTGTAATTTTCAGTCGAGTTAATTTTGCAGTTTATTTGTCTTTATAATTTTGAAGTTACCGCTACAAATAAAAGCAAAAAACGTAAATGCAAAGTCATTTATTTACAATTTTATAAGAGACTTAATTTAAACGTCATTAACTCATATAATGAAAAAAATATATGTACACTCAGCATTCCACAACCTCATGGGGGAACCACTGCGACTCTTCGAGGCTGTCCCACAGTGACAACTCAGGGTCCAGAAACTCTTGGTTCAGTAGGTCAACGTCGAGAACTTTCTTGTGTTCTGTAAAACAAACGGCATAGATATCAGAATAACAACAATCCCTGCAGTGCTACCACGAGATCTTAATGTGATCCATTTTACTAGCTAAACCGAACTGTTATAGGGGTGTTATAAAAGGTGTGTCTGACATCGACGCACAAACGAATACCATGGATCCAGTACATGATTCTGGACCCACTAGTGGTGGAATTTTTCGTCGGCTTATTCCTCATTTAAAAACAAAGAAAAATTTTATGAATTAAAAACTAAAATTGTGCTTGCGCAACACTTATACAAGTGTACAATACACACAAGTATTTATATTTACTTTTTTAATTAAGATATATTAGGCGGCAAGGTAGTGCCCCCACCACTGTGACCAGATAGATTGACTTGGCAACCGCATATTTATCACAAGTAACATATTAGGTACCTATATTAAATTAAATAGTTTAGTCCGATAGTCCGATTGCCAAGTCATTCTAGGTCATCAAGATCGGACTGAATAAATTAACCGATTTGGTATGTATTACATGGATCTCACAACTTTTTACGGTAGAAGTAGGTACCTGATTTGGGAGCTTTGGTTTTTTTACAAGTTATGTTTTTGTGATTTTATTTGTAACTAGCTTTTGCCCGCGCGGCTTCGCTCCCGCTCTTCCCTACTTCAGCCTACTATACCCTACTCTACCCTACTATACCCCACTCTACCCTACCCTACCCTACTTTACTCTACCCTACTCTACCCTACCCTACTCTACTCTACCCTACTCTACCCTCCTCTACCTTACTCTACCCTACTCTACCCTACACTACCCTAATTTTCATTTTTTTTTTCCATAAGAACCTTCTCCTCATAATAACGAACACAACAAAAAAAAAATTAGCGAAATCGGTCCAGGCGTTGTTGAGTTATGCGCTTACCAACACATTTTGCGATTCATTTTTATAGTATAGATAGTAGGTACCTACCTACCTAAGATTTTGTGGTAAAAATGTTTCTATGATATAAAAGAAGTCCATTGGAGCATTGGTGGTCTAATCATATCCACTAAGGAGGCTTACGTTCACAGCATGCAGTACACTTTGTACCTACCTAATTATTTGTTGTATATCTATGACAACCTTCACTGAAAATGCGGTATGTCCTACAACAACATCGAAGACACATGGCGCAAAACCACATACGGCCCGCTCCCTTTCAGAGAGGGAAGGCCTGAAACTCAGGGGTTAAAACATTACAAACTGATTTTCAGTATAACTTATCAATACATACGTATAGTCGACTTACCAACTAGCGCCAGCTCGTCCGGCTGGGCCTTGGCCGCGGGCGCTTGCGCAGGATCGGCGACCGGCACGGTCTGCGCAGGCGCGCCGCCCGGCTCCCCTTGCCCGTAGTAGCCAGACCACGCAGAGTAGTTCTGCCAGTATGTTGACGGATCATAGTATTGATTGTACTCCTATAAAGTAAAATGTTACTTTATATGTACAACATCCTGACAGTCATCCTTCAAGCCAAAATCCAGGGTCCGCTTTTTTCTTTAGTTTCAGTTGATGAAGTTTCATAAGATGCAAGCTTGATCTGAAGCTGAATTCTCCTTGACTCATTTGATAAGCAATAAGCGGTTGGCCTACAGATATTGTCAGTGTTGAAAATTAAAATCATTGGCAAATTGTATTAGTTTTATTAGTTATATTAACTGTTTAAAAATCAGTCAAAAAGTGTTCAACTTTAAATTAAAAATTTAGTAGTATGTAGTTTATTTTTCATAAAAAGTGACTTCATGAGCTTTGAAGGTAAATGCCAATGATTTCAATTTAATTCTGTATATTTTTCATGTTGCACAAATATATATTTCCCAAGCCATCTGCATGACTGTTCATAGCGCTGAAAAGCAAGCTATAGAATGAAAGATTTCTTTATATTGAAGGTGAAATTTCAGACATCTGGCGCCAGCAGCATGTAGCATCCACACTTAGAAAGAACACAAGCCAATTAAGTAAATCTAGCATTTTTTTAAGAAAGAGCTACTTACCGTTCCACCACTAAATGTGGAGTTTGCTGTCGTCGGAGCATGTTGGTTCGCTGAGCCTATAGGGCACTTAGGCTTGGGCACTGCAGTACAAATCTTCAAAGGTTTTGAACCAAGCCCCGTGTAACCGTTCATTGCATACAATGCATTCCTTTGCTCCTCTTCATTGCCAAACCTCACAAATCCATAGCCTTTTGTATATCCTGAGCTGTCCAAGATAACTGAAATGAAATTTTGAATTAATAACTAATTTAAAAAGAACTCTAGGTAGAAATGTGTATGTTAGAGGATTATTGTTACCTTTTGCAGTTTTTATTGAAGAATACTTAGATGCAAAGATTCTATAGAGTGAATAGTCATCAACATCAGGGCTTAAGTCACCCACCCACACGGAGAACTCTCTTTCTGTCTGCATGTTGGCGCGTGCTTCCCGGGATGCCGTGTTTAGGCGGAATCTTACTACTGGAAATGTTCCTGGGATCGGTTTACCATTCAATTTGTGCATAGCATCTATTGCTTCTTCATCAGTCTGTAATTCAAAGTATTAAAAACATAATTTGTAATATTAAGGATACTATTATAAATAAAAGCTAGGTAAGTACTTAATTCTGTAGCATTTTTACCATACCTGAAAATGTACAAAAGCATATCCAGCCGGTTCTCCAGTAAATTTATTTCTCATGACTTTTACAGCCAGTGGACGCTGCCCCATCCGGTTGAAAGCAGCCATGATGAAACTCTCGGTCATATTGGGCTCCAACTAAAAATAAATTGATATTTATTAGTAGAGGAAAATCTTTCATCATATTTGACTGGCCTGTATTTGCTATGCCAGAGGCTGTGGGTTCGATTCCCACCACGGCAAATGTTTGCGTGATGAGCACGATCATTTGATGTGTCTGGGTGTAATTTATCTATAATATAATAAATTTATTTAGGTTTTTAACAATATATACGTTTATCAGTTGTCTAATACTCATAACACAAGCTCTGCTTAACTTGGGACTAGACAGCATTGTATGATTGTTGTGCAATATTATTAGCCTAAGGGCTATTTTATATCTCAGAACCCTGGGGTCCTGGACCTTTGGAAGGCATATGGGGGGTCGAAACTAACTCGCAGAGACCCATTTGACGCTTTTAATGGAACGCGATTATCGATTATCCCTGTATGCCTGCCACCTGCTGTGCTGGTGCATCAAAGGACGACCCTCGGTTGGTGGGAATCTATTGCAACATATGGAAAACAAAAACAATTTAGGATTAGGTTAAGACTATGGCTATGTTAAGACAATAGCCCCTGCCTGAACAATTTTTTTTAATTTCCATCAATAAAAAGGAAGGAGGAGACTTGCACACTCAACAAATGGGCCCCCAAAAACGGTCGCTAGCCCGAAGATTATTGTTATTATTATTTCTACATAAAATTCTATCATTTTGTAATGTTTGGCATAAATGAACATTTGAATCTTGAATCTATTTTTTATATGGCAAAATAAACCACATGAAGGACTAGCAAGTAAAATTAAATATTTTCAATTATGTGTCTATACATTTATATTCTATAAGGAAAATATAAATAAAACACTAAGATGGAACAATTTATAATTATGGCTTAGAAATACTATAGATGTGTATCTAATACTAACGCTGCCCATCCATAGTTGGCACTGCATAGCCATGATTTAAACTTAAACTGTTATAATATGGAGAATAAAATGGTTTATTTTAAAATATATATTTTCAAAATAACAAAAAGCGTCCCTCGCTTCCCAAACTAAACCACCACGCGAAACCCAAAACCATTGAGTCAATGCGCCGCGCGACACAACAAAACTGTTACTGTCAGTGTGACAGTGTCAATGTTTTTTTTTAGTTTCGACTGGTTACGGTTTCGACCACAGAGTACTTTTTATATTGGTTTCGACCGACTCACGATAAACACAGACATCTCTATATTATTCTACTCTTTGACAGACATGCTCAAAGCGTGCCATCATTAGCGATGGGCGACTCGAGTTATCTAACTCGAGTCAGACCGTAAGTAGGGAATGCAATCCCGATCTCGCGGGATCCCGATCTCGCGAGATCCCGTGTAATTTTTCGAGATCAATCCCGAAGCATAATATGACGAGATCCCGTTCGAGATTGACGGGATTGGGCGGCCCTAGTTGACCTCTCACTCAGTTCCAATTCAGACTATTTTTTCACGGATGAAGAACATGCAGTCCTTATCGATTTGGAAAATACATTTCAGCAAGTGAAATTGGCTGTTGAGGTACTGTGCTGTCGAGATACTGATTTAGTTAGTGCAGAACATACGTTGCGTTTCATGATTCGAAAGCTAGAAGACCTAAAAACTCCTCTCTCCGAAAATTTGGTATCTTCGATGAACAATCGTATCTCCGAGCGTCGCATAAAAGCAACTGCAGCGCTATTATATTTGAAAAATCCGAATAATCATCAAGATTTGAAGCAATGGAAAGGCAACGAGACTTTCCAATTGCCAAGTAAATATCTCATAAGGAAAGAAATTAAAAATATAATCACACGATTATATCGTGAAGAACCAAACCAAGTAGAGATTAATACGACAGTATTAAACGAAAATAACTTGCCACTTTCTATGATTGCAGAGGATTTACATTTAAGTGCTACTGCTACACAAAGTAATACTTCACTTCAAGAGGAATTAGAAAAAACTCTGCGAGCGTCTAAAAGCCCTTTTACACGTGTATCCAGATCCACAAGCTTAGATAAATTAGAGTCAATAATAAAAAAAGAAATGGATTTATTTGAGTGTGGAGGAACAAGGGGGAGCTTTTTGCAGTTTGCATATAAGTTACGCTGTTGCCAAACAGTGTTGAGTCGGAGTAGGCATTCTCAGCAGCTGGCTTCATTGCAACGGATATTAGATGCCGATTAGCAGATAGAGTCTGTGCGGAAAGTAAACCATCGTGGGATTTGAGGGCGCTGCTGTAGATAAATATTGTTTTTGTTATGTAAGCAACATTATGACGTCATTATAGTGCGACTGTTAAATCTTGATATTTTGAAACTGTTAGACTAGCTTCTTCCAGCGGCTTCACCCTATAATGAAAATGATCCTATTGGCTGAATTTGCTCACCTAATGAAACTGCAAAGTTATAGCTTATGTGTAGCCTATTTATTGAACTTGCTCACGTGATGAAACTTAGCAAAAATATAGGTTATAAGCTATATTATTGCAACGTTTATCATTAAATCCATCCGTTTATAAGTTTTTGCGTAATGAGTAACAAACCGTTATTTGTGGCGATACCTGGGGGAGGCCTATGTCGAACAGTGGGCGTCTTTCAATTGTAATGATGATGAACATTTAAATGCAAACACGAACCGGTAAAGGAAAATAGCGTGAAGAAACTGCTTTACTGCCTATCTAAGTAGGTTCCACCAACAACCACTTACCCAATTCCAACGAAAATGGTTCTACCACTTTGACTGGGATCGGTCTATTATTACTGACTGGAATATTGTAGCTAACAGCAAGTTTATGTTTACCCTAGTTAAATATAAAAGTAAAAATGGGACACACTACCACTTTCTCGTTGTCTTCCTCAGTACATTTTTCCCTTTGCTAATCAATGAAAAATATGAACTTAATGACTATGAAAATAAAGTACATTTCAGAATTTGTAATGTTGCTTCGTAAAAAATCTATTTAGCCTGTAAGCGACCATCTCGTATATAAGATCCTTGGGATCACTTGGTTGTCCGTCTGTTTATCTGTTAAGACCCTTTAACTCGAGAACGCTTGGAGGTATCGAGTTAAAATTAAAACCATACACTCAAATCTGCGGTCTTTTGAAGATGTGAAAACATCAGACTCCTGAGTTAACGAAAAAAAAAGATACGGCCGTTTATGTCGCAAAAAAACGTATATTTAGATGCTCAAGGGAATCAAAGTTCATAGGGTAAATCCCGTTGACCTAGAATCCTGAAATATGGCATAAATCAAGGTCTCAAAGTACAGTGAAAAATGACAATTTGTATATCCGCCACAAAAAAAAATTGTTTGCAATTCGGAAAAATCTTCGTAACTCAATTCGGGAATTCTCAGTGCGCGAGTCCGACTCGCACTTGCCCTTTTTTATTTTAGTTACTGTATCCTTACTCAAGCCTGAAAAGAAATATTCTAAGTTAGTCGAAATGCATTATAAATTTAAAGTATCAATACTCTTTATACTAGCCATCGAAAATATTGACAAAAACAAAAATAAACAAATAGCGCCATGTTTAAATGAATTTCCGTTTAATTTATTTATATTTGGAGATAACAGGGACAGGAGTTTACCTAGGAAGTCTAAAAACATTAAAATAAAAGTGTTACGTACCAAAAAAACAGCATACCAATGTTTCCCAAGTTCGTGACTTTGCTTTGATCAATAATGGTGTGATTTGCCATTTGTTATCTTTGGTAAAACTGTAATATATTAAATATTATTTCCCTTGCAGCTCAGTGAAATTTTTTATCACATTTCTGAAGATTTTAATTAAAAATCACAATAAAATAACATAATAAAGAAACCGGTGTCAAAATAATATGACGTTTGGCATTTGACGGATGGCTGGGTTGGGTTGCTACTTAAAATCTTTAATGTTGTTTTCACTTCACGCCACGACGGTTCTTTTATCGCACAGACAATAGTACTCTGGATACACTTTGTTTTTTAAGAAGTTTCTTTCAAAATCACCCGTAACTACTTTTTAATCTCCTTGAGCTATACTATACCTACTTTTGTTTTGATTATGTTCATGTCAGTAAAACTGTTAATTATTTAGTTAGTAATATAGGCTTTTGTTTTCTTTCAAATAATATTTTGTTTTAATTAACCTCACTATAACAAACAAGCAGTTTTCATCGTATTCAGTAAAGCGATTTTTTTTTAACTAGACGATATCCCGAAAATTTCGGGATCCCGCGGGATTGACATTTCTAATCCCGAGGGATCTCGACTTTACGATCTCGAGTCGGGATTGCATTCCCTAACCGTAAGCGAGTCAGCCCGAGTCAAAATATCTGCAAACCGAGTTGACCCGGAGATCGCGCGCGGCGGGCGGTGCGGTGGGGTGGGTTGGCGGCCCGTGGCTAGCCCGCGAGTCGCGAGGCACGAACGACTCCGAGCGAGCCCGATTCAACCCGACGACCGAACGTCCGAGCCGCGAGTGAAAGAGATAGTTCTCGTTCTTGGTTTCCTAATAGACGATTAGTTAGACAGAATGAGAACGATGTGTGAGTTTTGACATGAAAGCCAGCTCGCTTTTTTGTTTTGATGACGTTTTTGTTATTGTTACTTCGTTCGTTGTTTATTGTTTTGTTGCCATTTCATTAGTTTGAATTACAGTTATGTTTATAAAGTTACATAAAAGGTATTTTTTTAACTTAAAACTGGTATTCATTCAGAAGCCATTAGATTTATTTTAGTTTCTTATTATTTACTAGGTGAAAATGTTACTATTCTTATGCACTACATAAATAGTTCGATTTGTGATGTGATGTTTGTAAACGCTAATAATGAACGTCTGATTTTTGAACGATCTCAATTTTATTTAATTACCATTGAATAGACTCGACGCCATGCAGCCCGCGGCCCGCCGAACCCGACCCGGCGAACCGTTAACGTAGCAAACTAGCAACCCGCGGAACGATGCACCGAGTTTACTGACTCGGACGGCCAACGCGGCGACGCGGTAGGCTGAATCGAGTCAACTCGAGTTACTCGAGTTACCAAAAAGTCAACTCGGCCCATCGCTAGCCATCATGAGCAATTTCTATATCCAGTATCATGATTTTTTTCTTTGAATTCAAAATGAGCATACTTTTGAATAAGCAAGCTTAAAACAAGTATTCATTTATGTATTTTTCGGTATCATAGACTATAGATATACCGCTGTGATTAATCGACTAAAATAAAAAGAAAATGTACCATGTCTTTTTCCTATACGACTACTTTAATTTTAATAAACAAAAGAAATATCATATGCAGCTAAAATACTTTAGATTCTATTGAGCAATGACATGATTTATTATATTTTTTTTGCAAGATTTTTATGCGCTGGCGCATGACATGCAATATACTAATTTAATCTGTGGAAATAAAATTGCATTTTTGCATTTGCACTCTATGGCTAACTATGACGTGTGAGTGTGGAACATGTCATCATCGAACCAATGCAAGGCGAACGAGACAAGTGGAATATAAGATAACAAAAGCATTTTCTTCAAATGTGTAAAGTCAATGTGATACTCACAAAAGAATGTGGTTCTTACATTAAAAACAGATATATATTTATAAAAGCACATCTTCAAAACACATAAGGTAAATATTCTTAACGATCGCTTGCCATTCTCACATTATCAGGTCAATAATATCGCAGAAATGTCACGACTTGATAACATTGATGCATTGGAAAAGCAATTAGCTGAATTGCAAATGGCTAAGGAGTTAAATAACTCTGGTAAAGTTAAAAAGATACCACCAGCAGTACCGCCAAAAAAGAAAGCTCAGCCTCAAGTTCCACACAGTGCTGTTGTAAGCACTATTTGTGAGCCGTCGTATTCTGCGATGATCATGCCGACTGCAAATAATAACACAACATATAGCAACACACTTCCAGGCAATGCACGTCCTCATATTCATAAAGATTACGCAAATGTAAATCAATTGAATCTGGCAACTTTTAACCATTCTTATAGACAAAACTTACCTACGCAGCCTAAGAGTTACAATGCAACGTACAGCAATATACCTCCATACAGAAGTAATGATACCTTGCCACCGGTACCACCACCACCACCGCCGCCTCCTCCACCTCCATCTGTTTCTATCGCATCATCAAAGCCATATAATGTGACTCAAAATAATGACGAATATTTACCTCCGCCATCGCCTGTTAGCTCTAACTACAGTGAGTTGGTCAGAGCCACTGCAAACTTGAACTACAATCAAGAAAGGCCAACTTACCCACCTATTTATCAAAATGAGTTTCCTGACTATGGGGTTTCACAATCTTCAACTTATGAGTCACTTTATGAGCCTATTAACCCACGTCCACACAGCAACATGTCATCGCAGTCAAATTCCTTGCACAATTATCGCAATAACATGTCTAACGCAAGTAAGTCACCATTGCATAAAGAAGAAGAGGTGGATGCACTTACCAATCTTTTAGTGAAGTCAATCTCTGACAGCCAGGATTTAGATGTGTTTGGAACATGTATCAAATGCGACGAAAAAGTTATAGGTGAGAGTTCTGGATGTACAGCAATGGGAAACATGTATCATGTGACATGCTTTTGTTGTCACCGCTGCAACGTAAACTTACAAGGGAAACCCTTTTATGCTGTGGAAGGCCAGCCATATTGTGAAACTGATTACTATGAAACCTTAGAGAAATGTTCTGTGTGTGACATGCCAATCCTGGATAGGATTTTGCGAGCTACTGGGAAACCATACCATCCTAACTGTTTCACTTGTGTTGTGTGTGGTAAAAGTCTGGATGGAATACCATTCACTGTAGATGCCATGAATCAAATTCATTGTATTGAGGATTTCCATAAGAAATTTGCCCCACGCTGTTGTGTTTGTGAATTGCCTATTATGCCAGAAGAAGGCGAAGAAGAAACAGTTAGAGTGGTGGCATTGGATCGGAGTTTCCACGTAAGATGTTACCGGTGTGAAGACTGTGGGCTGTTACTGTCTTCGGAATCAGAAGGCCGAGGATGTTACCCACTTGACGATCACATTCTTTGTCGAAACTGCAACGCGCATCGCATCCGTCTCCTCACAAATGTTATGACGACTGATCTTTAAAAATTTTGCTCATTAAAATTCAACTAAAGCAATATTTTTTTCATACTCAATTTATTATTTTATTCCATAAACTTATCACGAAGTGTAACTCATCATTTATTAATTTATCTAATATATTTTTATATTTCTTAGAAGCTTTTTCTAGAAGTAGGCAGTTATATTTTTATAATTTTAGCTGGTAATATATAATTAATGTTCTAGTGATATGTCCTAAGTACTACAGTAGTTATTCCTATTTATATGTATATTTTGAGCCATTGTATTCTATAAGAAGACTGTTATCAGAGTAATATTTGTCAATTTTATTGTAATGTTAGTGAACAATGAAAAATAATTTAATTGGTTTTTATTATAACTACATAATGTGATAATCAAGACAATATTGTTGTGTATCTTCTATTTATGAAGCATTATAAATGCTATAAAATCATTTAGGTTGATAAGTTAGGATGAACATGTATTTACTTCTGTAATCTATTTTAGTGGCAGCATGTTATTTTTATTAAATAATATAATATTATATTTGACTTAACTTTGTATCATTTCATTTTATAATAATAACAACCTTAGTATATTTAATAGAATTTATTTTACTTCTATAAAATTAACTACAACTAACTATAGTTTACAATACTGGCTTAATCATAAAAAATATAAAGGCAAGTTTTCGATATGTCTTAGTTCCACAATTTCACAAAATTACTTAAATATTATCACAAATACATGATAAAAACAGTCGACAAACAATCATCAGGGCAAATTTTTCTAAACACACTTATTAGCAGCAATTTATCCGATATTAATATCACATAATGGAAGACTATAACCGTGGTCATCAGTACTACTATATTATTCTTATCTTACTAAAAAGTTTAAACAACACAACATTTTATATCAATGGAAAGGACATTAACCAGGTTTGGGATAAATGCTGCCCATACTTGGGAGTACTTCCAAATGGATTTTTACATAAATATTTTAAAAAATGGCAATGCAGGGTTAATTTTTTTATAATAATAATAGTATTTTTTTTTTTTCAATTAAAGGATGTAGCCTGCAGAAAATACTTCTGGCCATTCTTGAGTCGTGTAAATGTAGAATTTGATTGGAAAATAGAGAAATACAGTTGACATGCGGCCAGTAAGGCTTAGGCCTAATTTAAATTTGATTAAACTTATTCATTTACATATTCGTATTCGCTATTCACGTAATCATTAGACGATTTTTTTTTGTAAAGTGAGCTAGGCGAATAGCGAATGCGCTGTTTACATATGCTTGCTCGCTATTCGCGAGAATTTATAAAAGCACCTTTAAAAAGTACTAGACTAGCGCGTATAACATCAATAATGTTCCATGGGCACTATGTGTCCATCCTAAACAGCATTTGGTCCCATTATTATACATAGATAGTAAATGTCCTTCCCTAAATTGTAATATAATGGTAGTATAAAATGACTACACTCATTTTGAGATCCATGTTCACATTTGACTTCATTCCTTGTAGCGATAATATAGAAAAAACTAGGAACAAGATAATCACATAAAATAACTACCGATTTAATTAAACCTTATGTCTTAATTTCGTGTTGAATTTTGGTGGGCTTAAAACTTGTTTCATAAATAAGGACCGTTTTTCCTTTATATTTTTTGACATTATCAAGTCACATCCAGTAGCACTTGGAAGATTTTCACTAGTTTCAAAAGATGAATTATCATAATTTTGTTTTTGTTGATTTTTCCTTATTCCTTGATCTATTTCGAATTGATTTTTTACATGAACAACGCTAGGATCAGTTTGCGGCTGAATAATTTCACATGAACGATATAAAATTTCTTCATCAGAGTTTAAATTAAGCCTTGGCTCAAACCTTTCTCTCAATATAGAAAACTTTCGTCGTGGTCGACTTCTTGCTCCTTTTTTCACATTAGATATTTTCGATGTTGAAGTGTTTACTACTGGAATAGCAGTATCTTTTTGTATCAGTGACTGTAAAGATGTCGATATTTTATTTGAAGAACAGTCTTCACTAGAGTTTGTAGGAGCAGAGCTTTCAGAAACTAGTTGCCACAAAAAATCAATATCCTTATTTGAAAAATCGTGTTGATTTTGTTCAGGTTTCGTATTAATTTTTTTGCCTTGCAGTTTAATATTACTAGAATTCGATTTTTGACGACGTCTCGTATTTTTATTGTAAGCAGTGACATTTTCTATACTGTGTAAGTCTGTGGATGTTGATGATACATTAGAAACGTTTAGTTCTTTTTTAATCATCTCAAATTTTGATCTTTGGGTAATATTCATACAGTTTTCCTTTTCTGGCAGAGACTCCATTATATTGCTTGAATCAAACTTGGAAGGTTCTTTCCATAGTGCTTGCTTTAAATCAATTTTCGTGGAAGTGTTGAATTGAGGCGAGTCCCATAAATGGTCTCGCCTGTAGTATAAATTCCTTGGAGAGTTTGTTACGGTCGACTTACGAATTTCATCTATTGTTGCCACCAAAGAGCTCTCAGAATTCAGTCTTTTCTTATTTGAGGGATCAATGTCGCCCAAGTCATCTAACTCTTCCATTATAGGTTCTAAGTGGTTTGGATCTTTGCTTACATCAGTTATGCATGGTTTAGCTAAGAAAGTATCATCATGAGATACTAATGTATTGGCATAGTCATCCTGATTAGTTCTATCAAACTTCACAAATACATTTGAGTAAGTGTGTGGTTTTTTTGGGAAAGGTGGTGCAGCCAGAATGGCATTCTTGAGATCTTGTGAGACACAGCTACTTATTTCAGAGCTGCCTGATGTTAAAGTATCTCTTCTTCTGTCTCTTACCACACTTCCATCATGAAGCCAGTTTTCTATGTCGGAATAGCCATTCCAGGATCTCAGTCCCCAAGCTTCTCGAGCTATATTCACGGCGCATATATTTTCATAATCATGAACTGATAATACCTCCGTCGGAGTGTCTAATTCTCGTGGTTTCGAAGGAAACAAGTCCGTACCTATTCCATTCTTATTTTTATCCTTTTTGGCATACATTTCCTTGAGGATATCTAAAGCTATTCTTTGAATGTTTTCGATATCTGCATCTTGATTTCCAACCTTAATATTCTTGAGTGCACTCAAACATAACTTTTGGACAATATTTTCGTTAAATGTGTTTATATCGGAGCTATTGATATCGCTAAAACTTAAGTCTAAATCCATATCAATGGAGTCTGAAGAAGTTTTTTTATTAGAACCATCTGTGTCGTGGCTGATCTCCGAGCTGTCCGTTTTTAACATTTTCATAAATTCTGCATTAATTAAATTACAAACGTCTAGGTTTAAATTAGTTAAGTCGTCTCTTAATGCATCTGAGGAACATATACCTCTACGTTTATGCAAGTTTAAATTGCTGGAAGTTATTTCATCTATCGAACTTTCTAAATTATCCATGGAACTTAACTTTAATGTTAACTCAGTTGGTGAGCAAATAGCAATTTTTTTGTTGTTTTTGTGTTTGTATTCATCATCATGCAAAATTGATTGAGGTGTATTTTCAACCGTGTAAAATTCTACGCTTGATACCTCTAGGCTATTATTGCCGATAGGCGCCGATGTAAATGTAGGTGTACCAGATCTAGCTATCCAGTGTTCCAATAAAAACTTTTTGTCAGCGTTTTCACTTTCCTGTCTCTGAGATTGCTCCGTTGATACATCTTTACTGTAAAAATAAAATATTATTTTATAGCATTTACATAGTTTGTTAAATATATAGCCAAAGAATAACTTTTACTCAATTACCTAGGGCTAGCGTCGGTTTCTTCTTCTTTCCGAGAACTTTTAAATGACCTGACATGGTTCAGACTGCTGCCTTGGTCTCTTTTATTATTTGATTCTTGTATGTCAACTTTATTATTTAATTCGATATCGTCATTCTTCCATGAAATTGGCCCCGTTGAATGAAAATATCTGTAGTATAATATCATAGAAAGAATGCCTGAAAATTATAAAAAAAATTGTGCAATATAACAAAATATGTGACTATTTTCTAATTATTGACTGTTTATTTTAACTTACCTACTATTGTACCAAATATAATACATATGGCTGCAGCAATAGACCATGATTTCTTTTGACGCTCAGCGTCAGAAATAAGCACGTACAAGAATAGACTCCCAAAGTTTTGTGATATCATCAACGTATAAAACAACATCAAACGATATCGTGTATGTCCTTCTCGCAAGTTAATATAACAAAAACAATAAACGAAGCCCATGACAACATTATATAGAGTTTCTTCCAATTTATTTGGACAAAACGTAGTTTTTTGAACAAGAATCCAAAAGGTCATTGCAAACCAATGTAGGCCTGAAAAATTAACAAAGTTTAAATCAAAATACATCATAATAAATATATTACATCTATTACAATATTGATATTAATTTAGATATGTATCAGTATAGTCCTGTATGCCAAATATCTACATAACTAAACAATAAGGAATAATTGAAATAGGCGCGATCTCGTTAAATGGAGCCGAAATTTTAATTGTTGGATTGATTTAGTGAAGCTTACAGAGCTGACGATACATTTTCAGCCAAATACCACTAAAAAATTAAAATAAATCGTTGGTAGAGTCTAATATTTTGATTGCTTAAATTATTTTACGTAAAAAGAACAACAATAAAGGATATTACTCACCCAAAGGTATTAATGTCCAGATACCAAAAATTACCGCAAATAACAAAATTCCCGGAATTCTTCCAATCAACATCCCAAAATGCCATATTAATTTTAGCAGTAATGAATTCCAACTGAAATTCTCATTGGAGAATGCCGTTATACTGTAGATGTATGTTGCGCAGCCCCAAATAACCGAGGCAATCGACGCAGATAAAGCAAACACTGAAAATAAAATGAATATATTATTAAATAGCTATCATTTAATGAATTAATATAAGTAACTGATTGCTTTTGTTTTCAAAAATATATTAATTAGAAATTAATTTACCTTTCGTATAGTAATTTTCATCTAAAGTGACGATTGCATACGTTTGTAATATTATTTGTGGCACAGTACCAATAAAAATATATAAAAAATGCAACAAACTCAAATCATTTCTTTGGGAAATTAATTTGTGAGTTTTTATAGATTCTAGGTTTTTACACACAAATACTTTACGCAAGAATATGATATATCTGTAACAAAAACACACACATTAAATAAAAATAATACATAACATCTCAAAAAGTTTGTAATTATTAATACTTTACCTTTCTAATAAACCAACAAGGCAAATATGAGTAATCCAATGACGCAAACTTGATTTTTGATCAGTTACAAACCACCTGATTGAAAATATATTTATAAGAATATTTGGAGTTACTATAAAAATTAACGTGCCAAATGCCCAGTAAAGATGTCCATCTTTACAATATTCAGCAAAAACTATCACATCTGTAATAATAATAATAATAAAACGTTATTACGTTTCGAAATATTGATTAAACCGGCTTCAATTCAAATGATAACAGAAAAATAGTCGATAGATTTAAGTACTTAATTAACTTCAATTTTACAAACGTAAAAATGCTCACCTGTCGTCAAATCAGCTAATATAGTAACTAGTGATATAAATACACATAAAACATGAATGATACAAAAGTTTTCATCTTGATTGTTTGATGTTTTACTTTCTATGTTATGGTTTCCAAATCTACAAGCCTCCGCCATTCTAAAAATTCATTCATAAACACATATTGAAAACAAACAAAAAACCTTCAGCTTATTCTGTTTTATCGTCATTACTACTATTTTAGAATCTACTGTTATTCCATTTAACGAAGTCTTTGCAGTATCAGGATCACTATTATATGTCAAATTCAGCAATCCAATACAATCAATACTAGTTGAATGCCGTAAGTCACAGCGCAGCGTGGGCGCATAATACAAGTAAACTTTTGTGCTTTTGTTCACGCTTTGTAGGGCGACTCGGGCTCGCCACCATACAGATAATATATAATGCAATGACAGTTTTGGAACTTCAGTCATTTCTGTTACCCCGCGTTCCGAATTGCGTCAAAAGCGATTATATCGCGAATCCGACCAACGCGCAACGTTACAAACAGTACTCAATAATAAATTCTTATATTTTGAGACTATTAAATTCGGTCGGATTTGCGATAAAATCGCTTTTGACGTAATTCGGAACTAAGGGTTAATATTGTCTACAAAATATCATACACAGAGTACTTTGTATACCTACCAGCAAACAAGAACAAAAATCAAAGAATTCACTCACTACAAAAGTAAAGTATTTACGTGTGAGTGAGAGTGAGTGTTTTGTTTAAGTTGTAGTGTTGGTAAAAGTATAAAAATTTGAAAATCGACTAAAATTACTGATTGAATGTTTTACAAACATGTTATCTGTCTGTGGTTATCTGTGTGTCTGATGTTGTCTGTGGCTGTTGTTTTTATTTTCAAAATATCATTACAAATGTCATTTGTCTGAGCGACTTAAGTAATAATTATTGGCTTATTGCAAATATTTAATGTTTAGGCTTTAAAGACTTCACGACAAGTTATTATTAAAAACTAAAAAATGATTCACGATGCTCTACTAATTCTTTGGGATTGTTCTCATACCACTGAAGCGGAACAAGTTGTAAGTGAAGTTTAAAAATAAGGGTTAAAGTTTCTTGTTTTTCGGTGACTAAATAGCTATGGCGAGTTCATAGCTAGTCACCGAAAAACAAGAAACACTACGAAAAGTACTAATGATGATGATTTATAAAGTAAAGTACTCTTGCTATTTCATAATTTTTCATTCCAGAGCGAGCTAGTAGAATACGCTAACCAAGGCGATCCAGAAGTTTTTGGTCGAATAAATGATATAGCCAAGAGTCACCACAGAATACAACGTTTTGTTGAAGCCACAGGGTTTCGCTCCAGGAAGACCCATGCAGGTAATCTTATAAGATATATATACAAATAGACTAAAGGTCTAAACCTTCTTATACATCTCGATATATTTCAAAGACAATAAGTGTGCATAGGTATTCTTTTTTTAAATTGGGGTTATGGTATGAAAACTGTTTAATTTAACTTTTTAGCAGGACTCAAGATGTGTGGTCTATACTCTCAAGCACTCAGTGAAGGTTTTTCTGAAGTTCTACAGTCATATAAGCAAGATTTGATGGAAGTGGAGAGCCTAGTGATAGGCAATCATAACTACACACTCTCATTTGTGTATAGTTATGTAGAGAAGTACCGTGGGCTGTTCAACACATTGAATAAGATTATAGAGACCATTGAGCAGAGGAAACTCACTGGGTGTCAGATACTGAGTTTGCTGCATCAGTATATTTTGACAGGCAATGAAAGAGTACATGAAGCTGTTGTGAAGTAATTTCTTTTTTTTATTGAAATAAATAACTAAAACAATAATGAAATGTTATATTAAATTTTTTCTTTGATTTGAAATAAATTGATATTGATGGATGGAAGTGTCGCCACAACACTACAATGCGTTGTGGCGACACTTGAGGGAGGCTTATGTCAAGCAGTGGACGTCCTTCGACTGAAATGATGAATCTGATATCATTGTATTCTTTTAAAATTTTTTTAGAAAACTGTTAATTGAATTTTTCCAGAATATTCTCATGTGTGAACAAAGTATTTGTAAACCAGCTATGCACATGGCTCTTGTATGGCGACCTAAAGGACCCATATGAAGAGTTCATCATACTGCACAACCAGAGTCATCCTAGTGCGTCAGACACTTTCCTAACTTCTCCGACATCTACTTGTGAAAAATCTCTTGTGTCTACTGTAAGTATCAAAATTGCATTTAACAATAATATACCACAACTATCACACAACGCCGTCTAGTCCCAGGCTAATGCGTCTAGTGTTATGGGTACTAGACAACTGATAAACATACTTATACACTGCTAAATTTTAATCGTTTTAATCCCATGGAGGGTCGATCCGGTACATGAAACACTATCGATAAATAAAGATAAAATTAAAAAATAAAGTACCTTTTTTTCAAAACTCGTATTAATTTACGCATGTACGAAATTAATTTCTTTAAGAAAACATCAGCTGAGCGAGTTCAATGACCTGTAGGTAGTAATCGGCGTTGCGTACAAACTACCCTCCACGGGATTAAAAGGATTAAAATTTAATGGTGTATATTTCTAAATACATAAATATATAGATAAATTACACCCAGACACAGAACAAATGATTATGCTCATCATACAAACATTTGTCCTGGGTGGGAATCGAACCCACAACCTCCGGCATAGCAGTCAGGGTCACTAACCACTAGACCAACGGGCCAGTCAAACAAAAACAAAACAAAGGCATTTAATTCACTAAACCCCAAGCGAACGCCGTTGTTCACTCTCTCATTGCCTTTCTATTGTGTCTCTAATTACGATATTCGAAAGGTTAAACCATTCGATTTTTTTTGTTTCTAGACTTGGTTGCTAAGTTGGTATAGTTGCTCTAGCTCTGGAATGTAAAGAGCAATTATTGAAAGAACATAGGTGGATTTTAGTTATAAGTCTGACAATAGGCTAGTTGCCGAAAAAAATGTAATTAGTCCGTTTTTTAGATTATTCAAAAATAAGGGACACGTATTTTTTTATTTGTAAATTAAACTAAAAATTACAAAGATATAGCCCATTAAAGTTACGTGTAACGTCACGCCGTGCTGCATTTTTTCGCAGTGACGTCACACGTAACTTTAATGGGCTATATCTTTGTTATTTTTTGTTTAATCGAAAAAAGAAAAAATACGTGTCCAACATTTTTTTAAATCTAAAATACGGACTAAATAAAATTTAATTATTTTGACCCTGGAAACTAACCATTCCACGCACAGCAGGAAGAGTTTTTTGATAAATACTTGTACCAAAAAAAAAAAACAAATTTTCCCCACTGTTTAGTTTTTTTTTTTTATAATGGAGAGGCTCGCGTTTGACCACAATCTCACCTGATGGTAAGCGATGATGTGGCCGACGATGGAACACGCTTGCCTAGAAGCAATCTATTCACTCTTGACTTAAAGACCCCTAGGTTATAGCTATCCACACATAGATAAGTTGTCGAAAAAACTTAGCTCTGCCGCAACCGCTGTTAGACAAATTCGAAATCTAACTGACTTAGAGACAGCCCGTTTAGTTTACTTCAGTTATTTTCATAGTGTCATGTCGTACGGTATTCTATTATGGGGAAATGCCGCCGATATCCAAACGATTTTTGTTTTGCAGAAAAGGGCCATTCGTTCAATTTATAAATTAAGTCCCAGATACTCCCTCAGAGATAAATTTAAAAATATTAATATTTTGACTGTGCCATCTCAGTATATCTATGAAAATATTTTGTATGTTCATAAAAATAAAAACATGTTTAAAAAATACAGTGACATTCACAACGTTAATACTAGGAACAAACACAAGTTAGTGGTTCCTGCCACCAGGCTCAAAAAAATAGGACGCTCATTTAGATGCCAAAGTATACATTTTTATAATAAGCTTCCCAGTCCTATTCAGGAACTTAGCATTAATAAATTCAAAATATTTGTAAAGCGAAAACTTTGCCAAAAGGCTTTTTATACTGTAAAAGAGTATCTCGAGGATAAAACGGCTTGGGATTGACCTGCTCCAGTACCTACTCACTATAATTATTATCATTTGAATGTTTTTTTTGTTTTAACTGCCTTTTTTTTATTGACGATTGTTGTTGTTTTACAATTGTGATATTGTATATATATATATATTATTATTATTTTTTAACAATTATGACATGTTTATTTTTACTATTTGACTGATTTTTTTTTATATACTTACTTTTTTTTACAATTTGTAATATTTACACTTTTGTAAATTTTATTATTGTGAATGTGAGAACTATGTGGATTACTCTTTCCTTTTCTTTTATTTTCACATGATGTCTGGCAGTTTTGAGTATTTGATGTGGCCTACCCAAATGTCCTTTCTTTGGCATTGTTCGTCAAGTCGTTGAGCTCCTTAGTAATCCTGAGTTGAGCTACACGCATATTGACAAATGCTTGCACTGACTGGACAGGTCCACTTAGAACTGTGTGGTTCTTTCTTCAAAAGACCATCTCAGGCTCAATCTGCATGGTTCTCATATGATTTGACCATTACATGTTTTGTTGTATGGACTTTAAAAGAGACTTTGACCCCTGAGTTTGTTTCGGTGTTTCTTCTCAGGGTAGTCAGCTAGGAAACACCGGCCTCATCTAGCATTAATTGACGAAAAAAAAAAATTGACGTGTAAAAGTGTTTTTATAAAACCTACTTGCAAAATAAAGATCATTTATCATTTATCAGGAAACACAGACTCCGGCAGGGAATTCCATTCCTTAGCTGTACGCATAATGAATGTACTCCCTAAACGCTTTGTACGTATAGGTGGGATGTCCACCATGTACCGGTGGCGCAACGTCGTACGTCTTGTGGTCTGATGATGGAACGGACTTGGCGGAATTTGATATTCCCTCTCGCTCCACCAGTAGTGGGAGAAATACTTTAGAGTAGTATTCAATCAATACCAAAGACAAGCCCTTTATGACTTGCAAAATGTGCTCCCGATATGGAAAACAGATGGTTTTTAGTCAGTAAAAATCTGACACACCCTCTCCACCCAGAGCAGGAAAATTTATTGAGTGCAAATCTTTTATTTTTATTGCAGCTCCAAGACACAAGTCTAGAATGTGGATACACCCTTAACACAAACATGATCCCATACTTCATGCCTCTCTCCCTGGCCCAAGAGATCCTGTTTATTGGGAAGACTATTATATTATTTGGTTTTGATCCTAAGAAGGTGAAGAAAAATAGTTCTTTTGTCGCCAATAGGACTTTGATGCCCCTGCAGAAGTTAGGGGTGGAGTCTAGAAGGTATTTTTTTAATTATCCTACTAATATTATAAACGCGAAAGTTTGTCTGTTGTTATTCTTACACGGAAAATCTACTGAATGGATTTTGATGAAACTTGGTACACAAGTATCCCATGTCCTGAAATAGCACATAGGATACTTTTTATCCTTGGAGTATGTTCCCTTGTAAAGCCACTGGCAGAAGCTAGTTTACAAATGACAACGAATGAAAACACTGGGAATACTCATAATTATTATTATGATCTACTTTTAGGGCCTGCCCGCACAGCGGTATTTCACCGCGCGGTTTTTTTTTTTCGTTATTCAGTAAGACATTGAATCTTATGGAAGTTTCCGCACAGGCGATAAAAAAAACCGCGATAAAAAATTCTGTGATTTCTTGCAGATTTGACGCGGTGCGCTGCGGAAATAAATCCGCGCGAAAATTTTCCGCGCGGAGTAATATCGCTGTGCGGACAGGCCCTTACTATAGTGAAAGATTAACCAACTGCCCCATACATTTATTTTCGCATTACTCGACAAAATATAGGTACTGAACACTACTTTTCACTTAACTGTCGTACTTTTACTTTTACTTCATTTAACTGTCGTGTCTTTGTATTCACGTTGCATACTAGTCGACTAATCTGTCTGTAAAGTGAATTTAGATAAAACCAAAGGATGTGTATGTTTGGCATATTTTTAGTACCATTTCAGGATTTGTCTTCAGTCATATTTATCACACACAAAACTCACCCACTCAACTCATTTTTACTTACATAAAACACTCGCCAACGCAACTCATTTTTACTCACATAAAATTAAGATTAATTTTATGTAGGGATTAAATATAAAATTTTCATATTTGTTCTTAAGCTCCAGCGAAATTCACGAAAAATTCAATATCACCATGATGTCATTGTAAAAAAGAAATAGTGCTAATCATCCTGTATAGCTCTCTCTCTCTCTTACAATGAAATGATGTTGGAATCGTCGTAGCATAAGACCCAGCATACACTTTTTAACTAAAATGTGCTTAGCTGATATTATGTCTTATGTCTACTGTACAATTTTAAGATTCACAATTTGGGAAGACAAAGAAGCTGAGTTTCACGAGAAGTTGCAGAAACTGAAGAACCCTGAAGTGTTTGAAGTTTGTAATCTTAGAGGAGTCATCAGGGAAATCAAGGAATGTGTTACTAAGGTAAATATAAGAAGCATTGGCCCTACCCTTGACGGGGCCTACCAGGACTGATACCCTTGACCGGCCAGGGTAGCGTGATTAATCGATTATAAGCCAACTGAAGGAACTCGTATTGCCGCCTAGAAGGCATTACGAGTCAAAATATTGAATACAAAAAAAATACGAGTCGAAGTTATGTACATTCTGTAAACATATTTCTAAAGATCAAAGTCGTTTGAGGAGTAAAGAAAGGAGTAGGGAAAACAAGCGAAAAAATATCATGTTTTAGATTTTTTTTTTTTGGCAAAAGTATTAGTCTTACGAAAAAACCATTATGTTGATAATTTTGTACATGAATCTATAATAAACATATTTATTTTTCAAACCTATTGACTTAGCCGTTACCGAGGAGTAGGCATCAGAAAGTCACTGTTTTATAGCACTGCTTGGGAGAAAGGTATCTGGCACGCCACTGCTATTTAGCTGACTATAACTGGGTGGATCGTTGGCAGTTCAATATTCGCTCGTGGAAGTGGAGCCTATCAGTAGCCGAAACAATCTCTTGCTTGATTTCATTGTATTATATTTTACTTCTGTTCATCTCGTCCTGCCCTTGTCTGGTTTTATTTGGGGTCGGCGCAACACGTTTTTTTCTTCCATTCTGTCCTGTCAATCGTCACGCTAGCACTAACTCTCTTTTCTTTCATATCACTTCTCACACACTTCATCCATCTTTTCTTTGGCCTCGCTCTCCTCCTTCATCCAGCCACATTTTAATTCTGTTAAATAGTTTTAAAAAATCCTTCTAGCATCTATGGACAGTAGCGGTGGAAGAGGCTCAGTTGATTCATGAACTGCGGCTCATGAAGGACTTCTACCTGCTGGGTCGCGGGGAACTGTTCCTGGAGCTATTGAGACTGACTGCACACATGCTTGACAAACCTACTGCTAGAACGTCTACTAGAGGTAATATTATAAATATAACTCTTTAAATTATAGAGTTCTCAAGTTTTTATCAAAATTGCCTCTTCTCTAAGTTACAGATTTATGTTGATTGAATGTTTAAATTTGGCCGCCTTAAAATTAGCCGCAAAGTGCTGCAGCCGCCCTGCAATCGCGCCTAATTTGATGGCGCCCTTAAATAAGGAATGGAGTACATAAGTACCTGTGTTCTTTTCTTATTTCAGATATGAACCACGCCTTCCAGTTAGCAGCAAGAGCGGTTTTCCTTAGCAACAGTGCCGATATAGAGAAATTTTGCTTCGAATTGCCTTACGTGAAGCCAAATGTTTCCACTAATACCACTGGGGATGATGACAGTACCACTGGTATGTATAACTTATCTCCCTAGCTTTTTTATTATCTTGGGGCCAGCTTCCAGTCTAACCAGACACGGCTGAATACTCATGTTATGTAAAACGACTTCCTTGTCTTCCAACCTAGTTTCTGGGTGATACGAACCCAATCTCTAATCTCAAATCGTTGTCTAATCTTTGTATTTTCTAAGTTCTAATTATAAATCTAAGTTCGAACTTTGAATGTACGAAAGAATTTTATGATAGCATTCTAAATTCCCTTGCAGTGGCGGATGGCTGGTCCAGTATAATCCTCAAGTACGATTTCAAATGGCCGCTCCACCTGTTATTTACGCCCGAAGTGCTCGCGCGGTATAACGATATGTTCCGATTACTGTTAAGGATCAAGAAGACGCAGCATGATCTGCATGCGCTTTGGAAAACTTATAAACAGTCTACTAGGTAAGTTTGTAATGTCAATAGGTCCACCAGTTAATTATTGGAATTCTCTCTTCATCATCATCATATCAGCCGAAAGACGTTGGACACTGTTAGACACAGGCCTCCCCCAAGCGTCGCCACAACGACCGGTCCTGTGCGTCACACATCCATCGGATTTCCGCGACCCTGACCAGGTCATCGGTCTACCTTGTTGGAGGCCTTCCAATGAATTCTCTTTTACTGCAGTTAAACTTGGTTTCTTTACTAACTTACAAGTTTACTTGTCGCTGTATTAATATTTTTAACCTTAGGATCAGCAATCAACACGTACAACTTAGAACTTTATTTACTACACTAAAAGGTATAAAATTCAGTGAGATAATTAGAATACGCCGTACGACACGACGTTACGCTGCCATTCAGAAAGCAGCGCGAAATAACTGACCTCTTTATGAAACGCCCTGCCTTGTCTTATCTCGTTGACTTTGCAACTGAGAACGAATCAAAATCAGTATATTGGACAGATCCATTTTACGACCTAAACTGAATAGTTAAAGAGATGGAGCTATTTAGGGTATATCTATAGCTTCATCCTTCTTGGTAAGGCGCCAGTTCAATATAATGCTACATAGCAGTTGCCTGGCGCTGGTTTTCAACTTTTTTTTATTGTTATAAACTAGTGCTTGACTGCGATCCCACCTGATGGTAAGCAGTGATGCGATCGTTGATGGTGAAGCGCACAAATTTATTAAGAGCTTATTTTGAACTGACCCTTTGAGTTACTATTATTTCTTCATGTTATTTATTTTCCAGTTTCTCAATGTGCCAGCTCCACAACAAGCTAATGTTCCTGATGGACAACCTGCAGCACTACATGCAGGCCGACGTGCTGGAGACCAACTTCTCGCGGCTCATGGACGCCGTGCACAAGACCAATGACTTCGAGAAGCTCAAGAAGGCACACGCTAACTTCCTCGCTGATATACTTAGCCAGTCCTTCTTGACTGTTACTTCGGTAAGCATCATCATCACCATTTCAGCTGAAAGACGTCCACCGTTGGACATACGCCTCCCCCAAGTGCCACAAAGAAGAAAGAAAACATATTTATTCTGCCTGAATAGTCGCACAATTCGTTACAAATAATTTACAAAAAAAAAAAAAACAAGTTTCCCCGCCAGGCTATGTGTGCATCGGGCTTAAATGTATTGCACCATAGGACCATAGACAATACAGTTGAACGGTCCTGTGAGTCTCGCATACATCCGATTCCCGCAACACTTACCAAGTCATCGGTCTACCTTTTAAGGGGCCTTCCAACGCTGCGTCTTTCGTAACGTGGTCGTCACTCTAGAACCTTTTGGTACCAATGGTCATCTGTTCTGCGATCAATGTGCCCTGTCCACTAAACCAAGGTTACCACATATTCTTCGGAATATGTCGGTAACCTTGGTTCTGCGGATATCTTCATTCCTGATGCAATGACGCAAGGACCCTCTGAGCATAGCCGTTTCCATTGCCCTTTGGGTTAGATTTGAGAATAACTTATTTACACAGATATGCGTTTCACGCATTACATGGTACTTGTTTAAGCCATACCCTTAGGAGATTATAGCTGTGAGATTGTTATATGTGAAGACAATTTACTTGAGTCTAAGAAGGCAGAATTGAATGTATCAGTCAAAAGGCTGATGATGACACGCAGTATTCGCCAAATATCCTAGCACTCATAAAACTTGGTGGAGTGAGATGACACGACACACTACATTACATTACATTACTACACACTAAGTTTTTTTAAACGCGCGTTTGTAGCGATACAGACGCGATACGCACGCGAGTCAAACGCAGCCTATAGACCTAAACGGCCTAATACACTACGCGTTATTTAGCACACGATATTTAGACTCGTCTTATTTTTCTTTCCGAGTAAGACAGTCTGACCCTTATTACACTATGCGATACGCCGAACCATAGACTAAAACGGTCTGAATAACGCGTAGTATAATAGGCCCTTTATAATTTTGATTGTTTCAGTCTTGCGAGAGTGACTGTTCGGGCGACACGACGGACTCGCTGAACAACCCGGTGTTCTGTAACATCATGGAACTACTGAAGCTGTGCCACTCCTTCTGCGGAATGAGCGATAATGTCGCCGATAGAGAAGCAGAGGATTACTATATTAGAGGATATTCTGATCGGTTGGTATTAGTTTTTTTTATTTGAAGCCCTTTACGACGTAGATCAACGGCGACGGCTCTCCGCGCGATTAGACACCACTGCAGGGCTTTTTTCATAGGTGGGAAATAATCCAATGACTTCTCTCGCTCTTGGGCACAGCGGGAGAGCATGTCAGACTTTTACTGACTAAAATCCAGTCCTATGTTCCTTCTTTGCCCCGAGGTTCACTTTCACTTAACGCATGGTTCCAGTATGCTTCGACCCTGCTGGGCCCCTACGATTTGCTGACATCTGCTTAAGGTGCGTGTGGAATACTACGCGCACGCCGTCGACGACTTGGGCTTGATCCGGACGGTCGGACGGCGAGCTACCTATGGCTCGCTGACCGCAAGCCCATAATCACTGCAGGGCTAAGTCCTCCCATACATTCAGGCATCTCCTTCTGGGCCACTGTAACCCTGGTTTTTCAGGACAACAAACTTTGTGCCCCGTTTCTAAATAGTTTTGACGCTGACTGACAATTTCTTTGCAATATTTCAGATTCAGCAAGCTAGTGAAGCAATTGATGCAACTGCTGGTATCACTACGCGACCGTCCTTGCGGGGTGTACCTAGCGCGGCTACTGATGAGGCTCGACTACAACCGGTGGCTCAGTGGAGAGGCACAGCTTACACAGTCTGTTACTAACATGTTGCGATGTTGATGAACACTGAAGATGAAGATACCCTGGGTCTTATCATAAATTCACATAATGAATAGTGAACATTGTTAATTCTTGCTCTGGATGAAAAGCGGGCCATGTTATAATGCTAGGCTAATATTATTATCTCGTGACCAGTCCCAGATTCGCTGAGGTGCAAATTATGTACACAAACTTTCCTTGCGTTATTATTGCTCTTTCTTTTAGTGAAAACCGTATTAAAATCTGGCGCGTCGTTTAGGAGTTGGCAGATACACAGATTGACGTAGCGTATTTGAAAGCGACTTTTATATACTAAGTAAAGATGGCGAATGTGAGTGTGTTACGCTGTAAATGTAGACCATCGCCTGGAATAGTGCACAAGATACATTTTATCTCGGGAGTAAGTTCCTTTAGAATAATCTTCACCCGAGAGAAGCTGCTGGCAAAAGCTAGCTCGAATAATCAAATCTGATGTTTTGAAGGAGTCTTTCTACTGAGTGAAAGTGATATAGCATGCTTTTAAAATTATTAGGCGTAATTACGTTAATTGGAAGCAAAGTAACTTGAACTTTACTTATATTAAATATATTTTTTGTAAACTTGTTTGGTATAATTTTTCTTAACACTTGAATTAATTTTAATATTAGTCAAATAATATTACAATGATTGAATGAAAACCCTGTTATATGTTTAAAGTGTTATCTTTTTAAAATAAAACCACTATACTTGTGTTATTTTGTGTTTATTAATCATCATCATCTTCATCATCATTAATCTCTTCATCTTGTAGAATATTGGTATTATTTTCTTTATTGTTCATCTCATGTTCAGCGTGTTGCATCATGAAGGCTTTAGTTAGTATACACTTGGTCATGTGGCATGAACATGGCAGTGGGTGTTCAATGGTTTCTGGGTCTAACATTGTCATTTGTAGATTGTATCTGTAAAGAAAAAATATTATGTTGTATCTGGGAAATGGGTATCTTTGGAATTTGTTGCGTCACTTCTCAGCAACGCTAGACTGTGGTGACATGTGGTCGGTGGAAAGCAGACGACCGCGCGGTCCCATACAAAAATGCTCCGTAGTGGGGACCCCACACGGGCATCCGTCGTGGGGAGCTGGGACCCGCGCCCGTTTTTCTACGTAATATTATTATTAAGTTCTCCATCGACACGACTACATGCATACCGTTAAAATTGAACTAACGACACTGCGTAGGTAATAATCCGGCTTTCGCAGTGGGGACAGTCGCGTGAACACATGGGCTTTGCCACGCAACGGGTGCACGTCACGGGCGTTTGTTTAACACAGTTTTGGCCCTTACCTTGTCGCTCCGTAACTTGTTCGTCAAAAGAAAATTAAACATATTCGAGGAATTTTACTCAGTTTATTGACAAAGGCAGGATTATGATAATTTTGTAGTTGGTAGATCTCACAATATAGAAGGAAACAGTAGATTTTGGGTTGAACCAAGTTGGCCACACTTGTACTAGATGATCATGCCCACGCCATGACGAACAGGTATCTGCTTGAGACTATGATAAGCATAGAAATTCCATACAATTTGGTAAATTAGCACCATAAGTCCATAATGAACAATGGAGTTTGAAAAACTATGCTGTAATTTATGAGATCATACAAAATATGAACAATATTCTACCTTCTACTAGTAGCCTCAGCCCTGGTCATATCCAACTGAAAGGCGATAGGTTCTCCCTCTTCCACTTCCTGTTGCTGCGGCAACACTATCACCGTTTGTTTCCAATGTGTTGCCGGACTTTGTGGACTTGTGTCCAGAACTGTGTGACTGTCTCCTGCACCGTCAGGAAGCTTGGGGAAATTACAGTTGAACCATATGCAGAGGCCTTGGTAGTAACCATTTTTGCTTGCACCTGGAATTGAAAAGAAAAATATATTTTTTTCTCTTATATTGCTGTTAGTGTGGAGTATATTTTAGGCCTAATGCTGTGTTACGCGGGCGCCCACTAGGTCCCATACAAAAGTGCTCCTTCCGGGTACCGTCGCGGGCAGCCGCGTCCCGCGCCGGTTTTGATGCGTAATATAACACATTAAAGTTCTCCATCGACACGACTACATGCACACCGTTAAGGACGCGTGAGCAAGATTCACTCGCTCGAATTTAGGTATCTTGGTCGCAATACATCGACCTTACGCGCACGCACACATAGAGCCCATTGTTCGCTCAATTTTATACTTTAACCGAACATGTCTTGATATTTGAGGTATTATTTTATTTTTCTTAGTAAGTATTAATTGAGTCAAGCTTGTTTGATTTTTAGTATCAGTATTACTATATGGCAATATGTAATTGCCTGCTTATCCAGTTTCGAGTACTACTCTTATAGCAAAAATAAGTAGTTGCAATATCGTTACGGGTAATAACGACCAATTTCTTTGTAAACCTACGATTATTTCCCAGGCTTAATTCTTTAAAAATATTATATTTAACAAAATCAAATGGGTATTTGAGATTAATTTTATCAGACAATTAGATACAACGCACAACCCCTCTCCGACATGAATTAAATCTTCAAACTCAATAAATACTCGTACGATGTCTGAAGCAAGTAGGTATTTCCAATTTAATATTCGATCTAATCGTAAAATACAGTTAAAACTATGAATACTTATGTATTTTTAACCGACTTCTAAAAAAGGAGGAGGTTCTTAAGTCGGATGTTTGATTTTTGGAACGAAGTTCCTTATCGCGCGTTGTGAAAGGGGGCTAGACGGAAAAATATCTCACGAAAAGTTGTACCGACACTTTTTGCTTTTTTTTTCTTTTTTTTCCTTCTTTAATATTCCTTCACTATTTTTTTTTTAATGTTTTTGGCTTGGAAACTAAATCTTTATCTATTAATGGAAATCCAAGATGGCGGCTGCAAGAAATTATCAACTTTTCCGTCATGGGTGTCGTTTTCGTGGTTTTCGAGGGTGTTGAAACCGATTGTACTGTGAAAATGTAAATCTAAGATGGCGGCTGCAATAAATTATCAACTTTTTCGATATAGGTGTCTTTTTCATGGTTTTCGAGGTTGTTGAAGCCGATAGTGCTGTCAAAATGTAAATCTAAGATGGCGGCTGTCAGAAATTATCAACTTTTTCATCATGAGTGTCGTTTTCATGGTTTCGATGATGTTGAAATAGTGCTGTCAAAATGTACATAAAATGGGATAGTATTTTTTAGTTATCTTGTATTGGCTAGACGGAAAAAAATCTCACGAAAAGTTGTAACGATACTTTTTGCTATAGTAAGCTATTGTAAGCCGTGCGGCGTGCGCATGTTTCTCTGTCTGTCTCTCTCTCTCTCTCTTATAGAAAGCAAGCCAAAACGGAACTTCGTTCCATCAGGGTGTCCCTTGACACCTCAGTAGTTTTTTTTTTTTATGTATGTTCGCGCATAACTTCGTTGCTTGCCGACCGATTTGAAAAATTCTTTTTTTGTTGGAAAGTGTATACTTCCCAAATGGTCCCATAGTCACCAAGTCGGGATCTGATGATGGAATCTTGGCGAATTCAAGGGAACTCCTCAAATATCATAAGCAACCGTATAGTTCTTTTGGTATTTTCATCAAAGACTTAAGCATTTACACTCAAAAAATTACATTTGATGAAGTGGAACTGGTGAAGAAGACCAGAAATGGCCAGTGGAAGTTCATACTCACACAGATATCACAATGAACATAGTTATGCGAGCCGGAAGATAGGCACCGGAACGCCGTAATTAATCAATGTATCCTACCCGTGTTTGGGCTATTTAGAATTATCATGAGATGCGCCGCACTTTGGCTATAAGGTACTATCAAACTGATCTGATGATGATGATGGAGCCGCAAGGTAGACACGGAAGCTTCATAATAAAACAATGAATTTATCCTAGCAGGGTTTGAGTTAATGGGATTTGTCATGAGAAAAAGGTACTCTGGCTGTAAATAAGTGTATTGCAACTAAAAAGTGTGAAATAAAAAACTTTTTCCAAAAAAAATATAACCGACTTCACTAAAAAAAACACTAAAACCATCAAAATAATTTTAATTTCGGAAGTCGGTGTTTCTCGATATTGTTTGTTCCTTATTTAACACCGACTAGTGAAATCGGTTATATCTTTTTTGGAAAAAGTTTTTTTTTTTTTTAAATATAAGGTTAAATATACAACGGATTTAGCAGTTATGTGTACTATCCAGACCCTATTTGTAGCATAGCCAATTTCTGTATTGTATTTGTGTGAAAAGATTGTATGGGACTGAATAATTTTAAAGCTGGGAGATGAATAAATCATCGTTAATTTGATATCATGATATTGTGGCAACTTTAATTCCTTGTATATCAAAATGGTAACTGGAAAAATTGATTTATAAATACACTAGCTTTTGCCCGCGGCTTCGCCCGCGTGGCGTAACCTAATGTTATTTCCCATAAATTTTGGACCTCCATTTTACACGCGTGAGCAGCGTAGTTCTTACTACCTTAATTCACATATACTACCATTGTTGGTGTTGTGTTAGTTAAGAAAACAAACACAAAACAAAATTGCAATTATAACTTTTCAACAACTTCCAAAAGAAAACACAGTCATCAGTCGTGCGTTATTGTCGTTCGGCTTATTAGCTAAAGAAACAGTAGGCAAAACAGCGCGGGGGGAGGATCAGTGACCGCGTCATGCGTAGCTACTGAAGAGGGGAACTCGTGAACTCGTGAATTTAATTTTGAGAATTATTAAATTTATGAAAGCTTTCTACTAGTACGTCCGATTTAAATGATTCAAAAAGTAATTTACAGATACTGATATAGTCTTGAACGCGAAGTAACTTATTTTGATAAGAATTAATACCGTAATTATGTAAATAGCTTTCCAATAAATGCTTCATGAATGCCAATTTTTAAAAGTAGTAAAATGGATATATTATGTTAACCTTAAGAGATAGACATATGCCACCGCGGACTTTTCTGTAGACCTATATAAGATACACAATTCCACGATACATTATTTTGTTATATCTCAAAGGGTTTAGGCAGCGTTTGCGTTAAAAGCTCCCAGACGGCTTATTTTTTCCCGACATCTTCAACAAATAACGTTAATGTACACAAAAATACATACAAAAACTTAACAAATTATATACTAAAAGCTTCCTCAAGAATCACGCTATCGAGTGGTGAAAACTGCTTGAAAATCGGTGCCGTAAATTTTGATTTTATTGCGAACAGACAGACAGACGGACTCGGCGGCGACTTTGTTTTATAATATGTAGTGAAAAGTGTCCTAATTTATCTTGGTACTCGAAGATATAGGCAAGCGTGCTCTATCGTCGGCCACATCATCGCTTACCATCAGGTGAGATTGTGGTCAAACGCGAGCCTATACATTATATAAAAAAAACCTATTACTACTGTCCGTTCAACCGATTTTGACTTTCATTACGTTGGTAGCATGACAAATGGTGGCTGCAGCAAATAGTTGGTATTGTAATTAGTTTTTTGCTTTTAATGCCATCTTTATGCCTACGAAATAGAAGTTGAAATCGGTTGAACTGACAGTAAAAAAACTTTCTTTATATGTCTAATCCGCGAATAGGGTACAGCTCCTATTACTTGCTTCGATTTGTCTGTCAGATATTTAGCAATATAAAAAAACTACTGAGGTGTCAAGGGACACCCGGATGGAACGAAGTTCCGTTCTGGCTTGCTTTCTATAAGAGAGAGAGAGAGAGAGACAGACAGAGAAACATGCGCACGCCGCACGGCTTACAATAGCTTACTATAGCAAAAAGTATCGTTGCAACTTTTCGTGAGAATTTTTTCCGTCTAGCCAATACAAGATAACTAAAAAATACTATCCTATTTTATATACATTTTGACAGCACTATTTCAACATCTTCGAAACCATGAAAACGACACTCATGACGAAAAAGTTGATAATTTCTGACAGCCGCCATCTTAGATTTACATGTTGACAGCACTATCGGCTTCAACAACCTCGAAAACCATGAATACACCCATATCGAAAAAGTTGATAATTTATTGCAGCCGCCATCTTAGATTTACATTTTGACAGTACAATCGGTTTTAACACCCTCGAAAACCACGAAAACGACACCCATGACGAAAAAGTTGATAATTACTTGCAGCCGCCATCTTGGATTTACATTTTGACAATACTATCGGTTTCAACACCCTTGAAAACCATGAAAACGACACCCATGACGAAAAATTTAATAATTTTTTGCAGCCGCCATCTTGGATTTATATTTTGACAGTACTATCGGTTTCAACACCCTCGAAAACCATGAAAACGACACCCATGACGGAAAAGTTAATAATTTCTTGCAGCCGCTATCTTGGATTTATACTTTGACAGTACTATCGGTTTCAACACCCTTGAAAACCATGAAAACGACACCCATGACGGAAAAGTTAACAATTTCTTGCAGCCGCCATCTTGGATTTACATTTTGACAGTACTATCGGTTTCAACACCCTCGAAAACCATGAAAACGACACCCATGACGAAAAAGTTGATAATTTCTTGCAGCCGCCATCTTGGATTTACATTTTGACAGTACCATCGGTTTCAACACCCTCGAAAACCATGAAAACGACACCCATGACGGAAAAGTTAACAATTTCTTGCACCCGCCATCTTGGATTTATATTTTGACAGTACTATCGGTTTCAACACCCTCGAAAACCATGAAAACGACACCCATGACGAAAAAGTTGATAATTTCTTGCAGCCGCCATCTTGGATTTACATTTTGACAGTACCATCGGTTTCAACACCCTCGAAAACCATGAAAACGACACCCATGACGAAAAATTTAATAATTTTTTGCAGCCGCCATCTTGGATTTATATTTTGACAGTACTATCGGTTTCAACACCCTTGAAAACCATGAAAACGACACCCATGACGAAAAATTTTTTTTTGCAGCCGCCATCTTGGATTTATATTTTGACAGTACTATCGGTTTCAACCAACACCCTCGAAAACCATGAGAACGACACCCATGACGGAAAAGTTAATAATTTCTTGCAACCGCCATCTTGGATTTACATTTTGACAGTACTATCGGTTTCAACACCCTTGAAAACCATGAAAACGACACCCATGATGAAAAATTTGATAATTTCTTGCAGCCGCCATCTTGGATTTATATTTTGACAGTACTATCGGTTTCAACACCCTCGAAAACCATGAAAACGACACCCATGACGGACCATTTATTTATTTTTATTGTCATAGTCGCTTAACTATCTACATTGTGATATCTATGTAAGTATGAAGTTCCGTTGGCCATTTCTGGTCTTTGTTTTAGAATAAAACTCATTCTGTATCAGTGAGTCCGTTATTACTCCATAATAACAATTTTAAAAATAAGTATGATATTTGTACTTTTATTTCGGTCCGAAAAAGTAGCACGTCTTTGCAGTCGCAGTATACAAGTCGGCACACATTTTAGACGTATTTATTTTTTGTAAGAGAGCGATACGGACATCCGTTCACAAGCGCTTCTGAGCGCGGACTGACTAGAGGTTTGCACCGGAGCATTGAGTACCGGAGAATCACCGGAGATTTACCGGTAAAAGTACTCGATTAAAATAATCGGTATTTCACCGATTGATCTCCGGTGATCGTCGCATCTTATTTTTTTTTATATAATAAATTTACACAAAATAAAAGACACATTCAACAATCAATTAAATAAATAAATTGGCTGCTAAAGATGCTTTATAGGCAGAAAGATGCTTTATAGGCAGAAATAAATAATATTTTCCGGATCCGAAGCATATCTTAAAGCGCAGAAGAAATTGCCACGTCAAGTGAAAATAGTACAAGAGAAACTGGTCATCCGGATTTGCTTGGATTTCTAAAAAGAAACACCAGTAATGCAGATATGACATCCGCTTCGGCAATGAATTTATTCAAAATGAATACGGAAACACAGTATCCTGAAAAAAGCCACAATTGGGATGAAGTTGTGCAATTCTGGATATGCAATAAACATTTAAAGCCATTAGACGAAATAGCCTTCAAATACCTAACTGTGCTTGCTACTTCTGTAAGGTCAGAGTACTTAATGATAGAATAAACATGTTACGCTATGACGCTGTTGACATGTTGTGTTTTTTAAACCAAAATCAGCATTTATTGTCTTTATAAGACGTTTTTTTTTAATAAATGATTATATAAATTAAATCAACTACATAATTATTCTTATTTCTTCATTTTAAATGTATAAATTAAAAAAGAAACAAAATTTCATTATTCTCCGGTGACCTCCGGTTTTTCTCCGGAGATTGGTCAATCACCGGTGAATTCAATCGGTTGTTGAAATCTCGCTCCGGTGCAAACCTCTAGGACTGACGCTAGACATCGCGCGTTCAATGAAAAATGTATGAAGAAATATTGAGAGTGGTTTTATTTTGGTCATAAATCATAAAGTTATTTATGTAGGTTCAAAATAATTAGCTATAGGTGTTGAAGACTATATAAGCTGTATTATTTTATGTTTTTTAAAGTAAAAATGTTTACTGGATTTAAGTTACGGGTTCCTACTCAGACCCTGTGTTTCGTAATTTTCTTGTATTAGTGCGTTGGTAAAATCGTATTTATATGAAAATTTTATATGAGACCGTAATATTTTTTTTATGCTATCCTGGAGATAAATATATTGTCTTTTATTTGATACCAAGATATACTCATAATTATGATTCCTAGAGTATCATAATGGTTCCCGAAAAACCGTGATATTTGTCGAAATAGGTGAATACGTCCTTAAAGTTGAACTAGCGACACTGCGCTGGTAATAATCCGGTTTCCGCAACGGTGAGCACCGCACACGTCACACGCGCGATGTCACGCGACGGTGCACGAGCCGGCTCCCGCTGCAGCGTTGTCCCATAAAGGGTGGAGTGTATAATATTTTAAGAAAAACACATTTAAGAGATGTGTTATATTACTATAGAAACAAGTACCTAGTTGAGAATGAAATACTATACACATGGCTGTGATACCAGTACAAAATAGGAATACACAAACATAGTGACATTCTCAGTTCTAAGCCCTTCATATATTTTTTAAAATTATAACTAGATTTATGGTTATAGAATACTGAAGGATAAAGTTAATTTTATGATTATACCTATGTTCATTTCCAAAGTAAACATATTTCAATACAGTAATAATCTGTCCTCTGTGTGTAAGTTTATAATATAGTAATAAACTTTACCAGTCCTTTAAATATGTGTCTTAGTTTTGCTATTAGAGCAACCTTCAGCTTTTTTCTTAATCTGAGTATTTCTTGGAGCGGGAAACAGAACATCTCATAATGAAACAGCATTTTTATATCTTGCACATAACTCACACATTATTTTCTAAGAGAACTGTCTGTTAACAAGACAGTGAAACTTATACAAATATATTTATTTTATTAGATTTCTCATAATTTGAATACTTAATTTTCTGTTTTTCACACATTTGTTTGCTTTTGTTGTTGTATTTTGACAGTTACTATATGTTTTGGCATTTTTGACAAGCCATTGTTGTTTTGTTTTTTTTTGGGATTTTTTGACCTGGTAACTAAGACCTTTAGGTCCTGTCTTTATTTCCATTGAATACAGTAAATTCTACAGTACAATTCACGAATGATGGCGGCCGTGAAGTTTGCGCAGAAGGCTGCGCAGTAACGTGTTTTAGGAACCAAATGGCGACGTGCGTGTGCGAGAAGAGTGTAGTATGCGCGAACGTTCGCAAAGGCTAACTTCACGGCCGCCATCATTCGTGAATTGTACTGTACTTTGTTTACTATTTTAGTATGGATATAAAACTTTCTAATGTTTTTATCATTTGGCAGCAAATGTATTGAGTCAGCTTTTATGGCAAGCTTTGCAGAGATAGTCATCACTACAAAAAATCTCAGCTCTATTTTATCCAGATCCTGCCCGTTTCAATGATTCTACATATTAGTTCTCTAGTTGAGTACATTTGAGATACAAATCTACAACAATTTTACATCACAATATGAATCAATTTTCGAATAATTCAAACAACCACTGAACTTCACCTGAAGTACTACATAGTGATGTGCAGTTTGGAAAATATGTATTTTGTTAGTATCATCATTATCTTTTTTTAACCATTGCCACAATCAATGATCCTTCTAAGGTTGTTGACTTGATGATTAACTTCTCTGGGACATACATCATGCTTTGCATAAGCCCAATAGTCAGCTTTATAATGTTCCCACTGTTAGAACTCAGCTGTCCTCTCTTGGAGAAGGAATGGGCCCAGTGCAGATTTGGTGGATGTCACATGTCTTCAAATTAAGCGGACCACATCAGAACCATCAATCACAATCACCAACCATGCTATAGCTTGTGATAATTGTATGAATACTTACTTACCAACAACATGTTCTATGCTGTATGCATTTAAATCATGTGATTCATCTTCTCTCAAGTTGACCCAGCAGAGGGCTACTTCAGTCCCCAGCAAGTCTTCAGGCTTTACAGTGAGGATCTCTGGCTTGCTGCCTTTACTTGCCCTCAGCTCTCTGGCAAATGTTGACATAGACACACCATGTAGGTTATCCCAGTTGTTGTATAATGATGGAACACTGGAAAATAAAATTATTTTATGAGAGCTGCAAAATATATCTTATGTATAAAAATCTTGTGAATTCCTCTGAAACGGTTTGACCTAAGTTGATAGGCATACTCCATTCCTAAGGATAAATTAATAAGTTCATAAACCTGCTTTTTATATGCCTTGTTTCAAAAATGGAAGGAGTAAAGATGAAATAACTTCAAATAAATTAGTGTCTTTTTTTTCTTACCCCTTCAGTCCCACAGCTGGGCTATGGCCTTCTGCAAGTCTTTCCACACTTCCTTTTCGATTATGATTTTAATAAAAATAAATGTTGGTAAGAAAGATGGCTTACCTACATGGTGCAATATAAATAGCAGCACTCTCAGGAAATATTTCTCCTCCATCTTTGAGGAACCTGTCCCTGGCGAACAGGACTGAGTCTAACATACCCTCATGGAGCAGATAGAACCCCATCCACTCTGACACTATGGCATCTACCTTCATGTAGTTGGGTAAAACTACATCTTCAACTCTGCTGTGGATAACCTGAAAAATTTTAATTACTTTTTAATTTTTTTTTTTATTGTCTCTCAACCTTACCACAAAAAATAGATATGAGGAAAGGAGAGTCTTTTGGTTTTCATGGTAAGGCTAGTCAACAAAGTTTACTGGTCTGCAAAAATTTTAGACAACAAATTGATGCCTTCTTACCTCTATAATGTTTTCAAATTTATTTTCCTTCACTATTTCTTTAGCTAAATTCGCCAAATTACTAGCTTCGACAGCGAATACTTTCTTTGCACCAGCTTGAGCACAAAATATAGACAAAATCCCAGTGCCACATCCAACGTCCATTACAACTTTGTCTTTAAAATATGTCTTATTATTCAAAATTGCATTCTTATAAGCCAAGGTTCTTGGCTCATCTTCCAGCATTAATTTATGCACCTAAAACCAATATATATCGCAAGCAGATTTGATTTTGATCATATAGGTATTTGGTTAGACAGAATTATTTACTTCTAAATCTTCATAGCTTGAAAAATATTGCTCCGAATCCACTTCCATTATGTAATTCTAGAAATTAATTTAATGCAGCGCTATAAACAATAACACATAAATAAATTAACAAAAATACTAATTCTTTGAAAAACAGTAAACAATACCACGATACCTAACCTATGAATTTATATTTATTATTTTAATCAAAACATTGGAGTATTATCTGCTCAAAAAAAGATTTCCCCGTCACTAGTAATGATTTTAAAATTTTCCCTTTGTTTGCTATTGGATTGGGTGACAAAAATAAGTAAAACTTTTAAATTCATGAATTTCTCTTCTTTCTTCTTTTCTATTCTGAAGATTGTATTCCAAAGATAGAGATTGATAGAGATTAGAGACGCAGTTTCAGCTAGTTTTAGGAAAAAATCCCCAAAGAGTATATATTCACTACGTTCTAAAAATCCCTTTTCTTAGGGAAAGTTTTATACGTTGGCATCATTTAAAAAAACACTCTGTTCCACGAACGCAATAAATATAAGAATTATCATCAAACATAACGTGAATATCTTCTATCAAAATCGACTAAATCCATATTTTTTTACTCTGTGGCATAGTTTTGACATTATTGACTGACACAAAGCTTTATTTTTCAATCTGTTCCCGTTTTATTCGCGTGCGTTGTTGTAAAGAATTAAACAAAAATTAATTAAGTTTTTCTATAGATAATGGTTTCTCATTGAGTTCAACACAATTTTTAACTTTAGTAATTGTGAAAAAATGGCTAAGGAAGGGGATATGTCACTGTTCAATGATGTCTTAGAGCCATTTAGACGAGTAATAAATACGGACCCGCCGAAAGATAAATTGTCGTCTGCTACAAAACTGAATTTTTCTGATAGTAATCAGTCCCTGAAGGATGGTAATATTTTAAACGGTTTCTTATATTGTATGCCGACCATGCATTTGCTAAAATTCCGTTAATATTGATGTAATAATTTGCAGGACTCAATAACCTATTGTCAGGCAAAAGAAAGTCAAGCATTTGCATGAACGATGTTAGCACACCTGAGAAACGTGTCAGGACGGAGTCTGGCTCCACGCCGACTGCACCACCTTCGCCGTGGGAGACGAAGAGGCTGAAGATAGATCTGATAGCTGCTAAAGCTCAGGTAAACATGCTATACTACTACTACTGCTACTTTTCACTTAAGAAAAGTTATGCACGTTGTTAAAAAGCCATCAAGCATCTATATTTTCAGATGTAACCAGACTCTGCTTTAGAAGTAATGCTTAAGAATTTGTTACCCTACTTCAAATGGTGCTAGGTCTGGACTGTAAGAAGGATGTTGCGTCTTGAGTTTGGCTGTTTATTTTTCAATGCTTCCAAAGTTATTGTCTACCATACTTCCATGTACCAAATAGCTGAGTCTGTCTAAAAAGTCATACGACTTGGCAATTTTGAAACAAATTAAAAATCTGTTGTAGATATTTCATACAATATTTTTTTATGGTCCTATTAGTAAACAATGATCATCACTTTGCAACCTTGATTGTTCAACCAGTTTGATTATTTTATTAGATTACTCAAGTCGTTTGACTTTTTAGACAGACTAAGTCTTTTTTGGTTTAACAGAACAATAGCTAATATTTCTTTTTTAAGAAATAAAAGAAGTGTTTGACATTTTGACAGATATTGAAGGGTCTTTATCCTTAATCAATCATTACCTTTGTCTGGGAAAGGTAGTGAATGATAAAGGATTGAGAATTTTATACTACATATTGCTAAGGATAATAATTAATTCCACTAATATACTTCTAGATCACCAAGTTAGAATCCCGCATAAACCATCAGCACACAATTTGCAAGGAGATGCAGATCTTATTTGAAGAGGAGAAGGGGTCTCTTATGGAGCAACACAAGAGAGATGAGAGAGCTCTCTCTGACATGGAGGATAGACTACAGTTGATAAGAAGAAGAGAACAGGAGTTAAAGGATGAGTACAATCAGGTTATAATGTTATTTATTTTAAAACACTTAGTTTATAACCTTTCAAATACCATAATTAAAGACAATAGAAAGACAATGAGAGAGTGAATGCCAACATTTGTTGGTTTAAACCCTCAAACCCCAAGCGAACGCGTTCGCGCGAATGCAGGTGTTCGCGCGAATGCGGGCGTTCGTGCGAACTCGGGCGTTCGCGCGTGATCTCGCGCCATTTGGTTGAACACTAATATTATTAAAAGGCCACATAGATTAATAAAATTTTGAGCGTTTATTTATTGGTTATGTATCTAACAATGTAAATAAGAAATTCTTCATAAAGTAGTCAGTAAATTTCGAAAATAAGCAACCTTTTCTATTTATCCGTATTTATACCTATTTAAATGCTTGGGGTCTCAGGGGTGAATTAACAACTAAATAATAATAATGGTCAACAATATAATTAATGAAAAGAAATTAAAGCTGTCATTTTAACTGTTTTTTGACTCTAGCAATCTAGTTTATCTAAATTCCATTTAGCATCTTCTTAATTCAAAAAATATTCTATTGATAATTTGAAATTAGAATTAGCTAATCATATGCAAATACTAGTAAATGGATTGTGAGTTTTATCCAAACAAGGGTGTTTTAATTCATTAAACCCCTAGCGAACGTCCGCGTTTGTGCTGTCATATTGTCTTTCTATTGTCTCTAATTGACACGATTGAAAGGTTAATTTAAGGTTAAAACACAAAATAGCAGATTCTTCATTCAAATCCCTTTAATATAAAAGTAACCAACAATTATACTTTGTTTATAATGTAATTAATAGAATCCATTAAATAATCTGCTATTTTGTGTTTATACTAAACATATGGTTACCTTAGTAGTACAACAGGCTGTTTTCCGCAACTCTACGACCAAAGCGCGTATTTTGCGTATATATGGTTACCTTATTTTATATAGAAAGAAATGAATATTATCTTATGAATAGCTCGTTGCGGATTATTGGAACACATCTGATTATGTCTAGATAGCTGATGGCAGATTAATTAGAAAGAAAACAAAAGGATGATCAGCTCATGCTTAAAAGATTTATCTTCTATTGAAGAGTGCATTTTATGAATGAAGGTTCCAGATGTAAAAAAAATACTCTTTGGTTATTTAACATTTTGTTTTAATATTTAGGCAATAAAAGAACACAAAGAGCACAAAGCGACTTGGGACAAAGAAAAGGGGGAGCTTCAGAAGCAGATAGCTGATATGAGAGACAAACTCCTAGAATGTAGCGTCAGCTGCAAGGATCAGCTGTCGGAGATGAAGAAGGATATGGATGAGCTGCTACAGGTATGCTTTGTGATAATGCAGTTAAGATAGATATCCTCAGTAGACGAAACTGAACAACCCACAATAAAAAAATTTTTCAGGAAACGAAAAAAAAAATCCGCCTCACCATACAAAATTATAAACTTGATTGGACAGTTTGTATGGAGAGGCCGAATTTTTTTTTCGTTTCCTGAAAACATTTTTTATGGTGGGTTGTTCAGTTTGGGCTGTCCCTTACACCATTTATACTCTTTATTGTACACCATAAGAAAATACAGTAGGAGCTTAAAATGAAAAGGGTGTAACATTGGGCGGTCTTATTACTAAAAGCGAGTTTTTAATGGTTAAGGTGATATTAAAAACAGTATGTAAATTTACCATTGAAGTTGATACGATTGATAGTTGGTAGTGAAATGCCAACATAATTGTATGTTTTTTTTATTTAATAATGATCATAAATGATATTTATTTTGCAAATAGGTTTAACCTTTCGTATGCCGTAATTAGAGACACAATTAAAAAGTTATTGTGTCTCGCGTGGATCCACGTTTTGGACACACAAGTGGTTAAAAACAAACTTGCATGTCAATTTGATTCATCATTTTAAACTTGATGAGGCTAAGTTTTTCCTAGTTGTCTGTGAAAAATGTGGTTGTGAAAAGAAAAGTCATAGAATCTATGAATAAAACCTAAACTAGCATTGGTAAAGGTATACCAATTAGCTTTTCTTTGGTCACATTTGATGTGTAATATACTTAATTATTATTTTTTTTGTTTGTAATGAATAAGGTACTGGACCAATTTTAAATATACTTTTACCATAACGTTGCATAGTTTTGTAGTCCAACTATATATTTTTTTCAAATATTGTCACATTTTGGGTGTTCCAAGACTAGGTATATGAAGATGACCAGTTTCCACTCCCAGCCTTATGATTCACCAACACTTCACCAAGTTGTGACATTAACAAAACAAAAAATGTTTTAAAGTATCATTAATTGTTCATTTCTCTTTGATAGGCTTTAGAAGGTTCTCAATCCGAAGTAGAAATGTTAAAGGCAGAAGTAACGAAACAAACCAGCAGAGCTGAACAGTGCACTACCCTCAGGACTCAAATGGAGAAGCAGACCTTCGAGCTTCAGAGTGTGACCAACAAACTCAAGGAATTAGAGTATGAGAGAGACTCTTATAAAGACTGGCAGCAACAGGCTAAGGTAATGTATGATTATGACAGAATTGGTTTACATCATGTAAATTTTCGCGGACTTGCGGACGACGAGCAATGGGTAACTGGCTGTCCAGCCGTTCGGTAAGGACCGAACCCGAGCCGTCGACGGCGCACCTCAAAGAGATACAGCAATACCGTATCGCATGATCGCTAGGACCACATGAAATTTCTGAATCAGAAACCATGGTCCTAGAATGTATAGGGCAAGAAGAACATAGGTTTGGTTTTTCGTCAGTAAAAGTCTAAGTACTTGTTCACGTAAAAAAGCGCGGGCGCGGTGGCGGGTGCGGTTGCGAAGACGTTTCGAGTTCGAGCCGCTAGTTCGACGTGATCACACACAAACATCTCGCGCGTTTGATATAGCCGCGAGCGCGCCGCGCGTTACTGTCGCTAGCTAGCCCGCTACTTTGACCGCACGTGCGTTCCGTACGTAAACACTTCGAAATTACGCTATATGTTTCATATTTCGTGACCGCGCCCGCGAGTCATCGTGAATGAGTATGTTAGGTTTAGGAGTGAATGAAACCACTGATGATAGCTTTCAACATTTATTTCCAAAATGGGCCTGCTTACCTAATTGTGCTAGTCGTACATGTAGTGGAAATTCTCCCTATGTACAATTCTTATCAACCAATAGAAATCACCCAAAATGCAAAACCAAAATTATATTCTTAACTCGAGGTCGGCGGCAATGAATGTGCACGGGTAATCATCCTGTCCCTTTCGCTCGCACGCTCGCCACCATCAGTAGCGTGGCCTGTTCGCACACTATAAAGGCTTCCGTGCCCCGCGCGGACCCGCAGTACAGTGACCAGTTGACTCCAGCGCACACGCGTAGAACGAAGTTGCAGCAAATGATTATGTGAATGCTACATCACTCCCTCCTAAGCAAAGCGAACAACGGGCTTCACGTTTCTTCCGGATCTTGTGGTGTATGGCTGGCTTGGATGTGTGCATAGACGGTTGGTTTTATCAGGAGTAGCGTCATCCGCGATTTCTTCTGACTCGTTAAGAATGTATGCGGGTTTAAGCCTGTCCAGGGATATCACTGATGTTCGTAGCGGTAACTTGATCTTGTAGTATTTGTCGTAGCGCTTAATCACTTCGTAAGGTCCATCATATGGCGGCGTTAGCGGGGGACGTACTGCATCGTTTCTCACGAAAACATGTGTGCACGTTGCGAGGTCCTTGTGAATGAACGGCCGTGTGCGACAGTGGTGCGATTGTGGTGCGGTTTTTATTGATGCCATTGTTTCTGCGAGGCGGCGCACGTAGTCGTTATCATTAATATTTGCCTTTGCGGGTAAGATAAAATCCGACGGTAAGCGGAGAGTGGTACCATACGTCATCATTGCTGGGCTTAAATTGTTATTGGTGCGTAAAGCTGTTCGCAAACCCAATAAAACACTCGGCAACTCTTCTGCCCATTGCGTTGTAGCCCCACGAGCCATAAGTGCTGCCTTCAAAGTGCGATGAAGTCTCTCAATTTGACCATTCGATTGTGCGTGGTATGCCGTGGTCCGTATTCTTGTGATTCCAAACTTCATCATTAATGACCTGAATAATGATGATTCAAATTGGCGCCCTTGATCTGTAGATATTCTTAGGGGGCATCCAAAACGGGCAATCCAGCTTTCATAAAATACTTTGGCGATGATCTCGGCGGTGATCTCATAAACGGGTACAACTTCTGGCCATTTGGTGCAACGATCGATCATGGTCACACAGTATCGGTAATCATTAGACAGTCTCAATGGCCCAATCACGTCGATATGAACATGTTCTAATCTTGCCGACTGTGGAAAATCACTGAGCGGGGTCACAACGTGGCGATGAATCTTTGACCGCTGACAGTCGATGCATGCTCGGGTCCAGTTGGTGACTTCCTTGTTCATATTTGGCCAAAAGAATTTCGAACATATCTGTTTTCTTGTGCATTTGACACCAGGATGACATAAGCCGTGTTGTGCTTTAAATGCAGCAAAACGGTACGTTGTTGGTAAGTAAGGTCGTGGTGTTCCAGTAAACGTCTCACACGTGATTGGGCGGCTGATACCAGGCATTGTGACGTCAGTGAACGTCAGGTTCGATTGCTTCCTTAACTGTTTCAAAACTGGGTCGTTTTCTTGATCACTGGCTAGCTCGGTGTAATCGATGTTTGATGGGCACTGTATATCTTCAATGCGTGATAGTGCGTCAGCCACCGGGTTGGATTCCCCTTGTATGTATTTAATACTCGAGCAAAATTGACTGATAAAGTGCAACTGCCGTTCTCGGCGTGGTGTGTCGGTAGTACTCGGTGGACGCGATAGGGCGCAAGCGAGTGGCTTGTGATCCGTAAACACCGTTACATCACCTCCTTCTATTAGTCTTCGAAAGTGTTTGACCGCCGTATATATCGCTAATAGTTCGCGGTCATATACACTGTAGCGGCGTTGAGTTTCACTCATGTTTTTTGAGAAATATGCCAGAGGTCTCCACTCGTTCTGTATTTTTTGTTGTAATACTGCTCCAAGGCTGATATCTGAAGCGTCTGTCATCAAGGCGAGGGGGCTTCCAGGCATCGGGTGCACCAGGTCTGTCGCTGCTAGAATGCTTTGTCGGCATTTCTCAAAAGCTAATTCGGCCTGCGGTGTCCATTCGATGGGCGTTTTATCATTACGTTTCTGGTTATGAAGATATTTGTTTAGCTCGTTTTGTAAGTTAGCTTGGCGGGGTAAGCAGCTGCGATAAAAATTGAGCATGCCGAGGAATCGGCGCAACTCTGCGATCGTTTTGGGTTTCGGATAGTTGCATATGGCTTTCGTTCGTTCGTCTGTCGGTTTGATGCCGTTTTCCGATACTTCGTAACCGAGGAAGTTAATCTTGTTCTTGCCAAACTCGCATTTTTCTATGTTCAGCATGACACCGTATTGTTTTAGGCGCTCCAAAACTTGACATAGGAGTTGTTTGTGTGCCTCCTCATTCTCTGTATATAACAGTATGTCATCGACGTAACAAAAGCAATTATCTATTCCGCGCAGCACTCGATGCATGAATCGTTGAAATGTTTGGCTAGCATTCCGTAAGCCGAACGTCATGCATTTAAATTCGAACAGTCCGAAAGGTGTGATTATGGCTGTTTTTTTGAGCGTCTTCATCTGCTATTGGGATCCAGTAATATGCCATTTTGAGGTCTAGCTTCGAGTATATTTTCATATTGTGCAGCTGGTATGTGAAATCTTGTATACGGGGTATAGGGTAACGATCTGGCTGAGTAGCTGCGTTCAATCTTCGATAGTCGCCGCAAACTCGTAGTCCTCCATCTTTCTTTTTGACTATGTGTAGCGGACTCGCCCAAGGACTCTTTGATGGTCTGCATATGCCCAGTTCCATCATGTGCTCGAATTCCTCCCTTGCAGCCTTATATTTATCCGGTGGTAAGGGACGGGCTCGGGCAAAAAGTGGAGGGGTGTTTGTAGTGTCTATACGATGCACGACGTCGTGTTTCGGTGGTTCCTTGAGGGTCATAGGGCGGAGCACTTCTGGGTACCGCTTTAAGATGTCAAAATATACTTGATCGGTACTGATGACATGTACAGTTTCTTCGCTTATAGCAACTTCGAAGGCGTCAATTGACAAGTCTGTAACATTGTCGACGAGCTTCCTTTTGTGAAGATCAACGAGGAGTTTGAAATGACGTATGAAATCTGCTCCCAGAATTGAGGTCTTCACGTCCGCCACGACGAATTTCCATAGAAAACTGCGACGTAAACCAAGATTTAGCCTTATCGTTTTTTCACCGTAAGTGTTGATTGGTGTATTGTTTGCGGCATATAAACGGTAGGCGCTTGCGGTCGTTCCCTTTCTTTTATTTGTGGCGGCCAACACTGATATGTCTGCGCCCGTGTCCACGAGGAAACGCTCCCTGGTGTCGCGATCGAAGACACAAAGGCGGTTAGTGGTGCAGGGAACATCGACGTCCGCCGCCGTCGATGTTGTAGCTAGTTTAACGACGTTTGGTTCTTCCTTCTACAGCACGGTGATTCGCAACGTTTTGCCTTATCGCCGAAACGAAAATGATATCTACACTCCCATGTAGGATCACCGGGCTTTATTGAAGGCTTGTTATTCTGACGACGCCGCGATTGTGAACGCGAGTGTGAACGCGAGTGTGACCGGAACGGGGGTCTACGACGCTGCATTGAACGTCCGCGTAACTCGGCTACTTCTAAGCATAACTTTTCCATTTGCTTTGAAAGGACTTCCAAATGTGCAGACATTACTGGGTCCTGCGAAGTTGTGGATACTGCAGCAACTGTCGCCGGTTCAGAGTACTCCACCATCTTATCGGCCATCGCGGCGAGGGTATCTAGTGAAGATTCGGTGTTTACTGATAACACGACGCGCACTTGTGTGGGTAGGTGGTTAAGCCATTCTATCTTCAATCCTTCGTCTGTTATCATGCCACTTCCCAACTCTCGCATTTTTCGCAGCAGCTGTGTGGGTTTTTGGTCGCCTAATTCCAGACCACTGATAAGCTTCTGGAAGTTTTTCACGTCTGACTTGTCGTACACGGTGAGTAGGCGATTCTTCACAGCGATATATTTATCTGTTGCCGGCGGGTTATATAAAATGTCCGTAATGTGCTGTAGGTCGGTGGTTTGCAATTGTTGCAGGACGTAACGAAATTTTTGGTCATCAGAAGTCTTCAGAGGATCCACGACGGCTTCGAACTGTATGAACCAGGCTCGTGGAATCTCTCTCCAGAATGGTAATAGTCTGGATTGGACGGAAATTGCTGACAAGTCGGGTTCCGGCTTCATTGTTTTGCTTCCTTCTCCTGTGTTCTCTTGCGACATTTTTTGTTTCGGGGTCACCAATGTTAGGTTTAGGAGTGAATGAAACCACTGATGATAGCTTTCAACATTTATTTCCAAAATGGGCCTGCTTACCTAATTGTGCTAGTCGTACATGTAGTGGAAATTCTCCCTATGTACAATTCTTATCAACCAATAGAAATCTTTTTTTTTTTTTTTTTTTTTTTTTTTTTTTTAATTGAGATAAACTAGTGCTTGACTGCGATCCCACCTGATGGTAAGTAGCGATGCAATCTTTGATGGTGAGGCGCACTAGTTTATTAAGAGCCTATTCACTCTAGCCTTGAAGACACCCAAATTATAATCGGACGGGAAGACCGCAGCAGGCAGACTGTTCCAGTCCTTCGACGTACGCGGTATAAACGACGAGGCGAAACGCTTAGTCCGGACCGTAGAGGTTTCAACAACGTAAGGGTGAATATTCGCCGTACGTCGGGTTGTCCGATGGTAGAATTGCGATGGCGGAATCAAGTCATGCAATTCCTGCGCACACTCTCCAAAATGCATCCTGTAAAACACCGAAAGGCTGGCTACCCTACGCCTATGCTCAAGGCTTTGAAGGTTGGTAAATTCCGAAAAGTAGGAACCAAGGTGCACAGGCTCCTTTTGGCAGTGAAAAGACACGCTTGTGTTTTGGCGGCGTTGAGTCCCACTAGATTGGCTTCACCCCACTTGGAGACTGCCTGAAGTGAGATATTCGTTCGCTCTACCATAGCCTCTCTTTCGGACCGGATTAGCTCCTTACTAGCCCGAGCACTGGGCAGGTATCTCTCTACAACTGTGCTATCATCTGCATACCCATAGATACCGGGCACCAGCAGATCGTTGATATGCAACAGGAAGAGAGTTGCAGAGAGAACAGACCCCTGAGGAACTCCGGCATTAATCGTCATGGGCTCTGATGAGCATCCGTCGACAACAACTCGGAGAGACCGTTCACTCAGGAAATCTTTTACCCAGTTAATCAGACCAGGGGAAATGCCGTACGCTGGAAGCTTACTCAATAGGCTAGCGTGCCATACCCTGTCGAAGGCCTTCGAGACGTCTAAGGAAACGGCAATCGCTTCCCCATTCTTCTCGAGGGCCTCGCCCCACAAGTGGGTGGCATAAACCAGTAGGTCCCCAGTAGACCGCTTGCGGCGAAACCCGTACTGTCGGTCACTGAGGAGATCGTTACCTTCCAGGTATGCCATGAGGCGCGAGTTCAATACACGCTCCATAATCTTGCAGAGTATGGAGGTTACCGAAATCGGCCGATAGTTGGCAGGATCGGCACGACTGCCCTTTTTGGGCACGGGTTGCACGTTGGCAAGCTTCCAGGACTTGGGCACTATACCAGTCCTAAATGAGAGGCGATACAAGCGCGTCAATACAGGAGACAACTCGGGCGCACAAGCCTTTAGAACAATCGCTGGTATGCCATCTGGTCCACTGGCTTTATTCACGTCTAGACGACGCAGCTCTCTCAGAACTTCTCTGTTCCTCATGTGAACCTCCTGCATTGAAGAGTTACAATGAGGCAGAGTCGGTGGAGCAGCATTGCTAGTGTCAAGACGAGAATTATGGGCAAAGAGAGATGCAAAGAGTCCTGCTTTCTCTCTTGCCGTGTGAGCCAGTGTTCCATCAGGCTTTACCAACGGAGGCAAAGTGGGCCGACAGAAGTTCGCCTCGACCGACTTGGCAAGAGACCAGAATGCTCTGCTACCGGACGGCTGTGCAGAGAGTTTTTTGCCAATATGGGTTATGCGGTCGAAGCGTGCCTTCTTTAATGCTTTTTTGTAGGACTTGGCAGCATGGTTGAAGGCTCTCTTCTTTGAATTCAGATCCGGAGCTTTGCGGTCACGAGCGTCAACCCAGGCGAGAAACGCCGAATGCTTACGCTCTTCAGCCTGAACGCAATCGGCGTTGAAATCACCCAAAATGCAAAACCAAAATTATATTCTTAACTCGAGGTCGGCGGCAATGAATGTGCACGGGTAATCATCCTGTCCCTTTCGCTCGCACGCTCGCCACCATCAGTAGCGTGGCCTGTTCGCACACTATAAAGGCTTCCGTGCCCCGCGCGGACCCGCAGTACAGTGACCAGTTGACTCCAGCGCACACGCGTAGAACGAAGTTGCGGCAAATGATTATGTGAATGCTACAAGTACTTACTCGCCCTCCCGCTCGACGTAGACGTCATTGGATGATTGTTGATGACACTATTCACAGCAAACACCAAACCATTCTTTGTTGATGTCAATGTAATTTAATATTTATTTCACTGCAGACTGCACAAAAACGCTTAACCAACATGGCGGAGTTAGAAAAGGAAGTAGCACGGTTACGTTCGCAAGAGCGATCCCTACGGGACTCCATATGCAACAAACTGCTGCTGGAAGAACAAGTGCATCTGTTGCAGTCCCGGGTCGACGCCTTGCAGCCAGTTCAGAATGAGCTGCACGAAGCCAAGGTAATGTGGTCTTTATGTTGTTAGAATAAGACTCAATTCTAAATACCTTTCTGTTATGATATATAACTGACTAGCTTTTGGCCACATCTTGGCCTGCGTACATAAAATATAGCCTATGTCACTCAGGAATAAAGCAGCTTTCTATTGGTGAAGAAATGATAGCAATCGGACCAGTACTTCCAAAGAGTACCTCCTGCAAACAAAAAATAAAAAACAAACTTTACCTCTTTATTATATTAGTTTAGATAACTAACTTACTTATTGTTATGTGACTTGAATTAGTTCATTTATTAGTCAAGCGCTCCAAATCATGCGGCATAAGGGGGCCTAGACAACGTTACATTTTTATCAACGATGACGAAATTCGATATCTCCGAAATGTATGAAACTGACATAAGCTTTCGAACTGTCACGTGATCGATCGCTAATTGCTAGACAATGTCACACTACGTTACGAAACGACAACGAACTTCGATCAACATAAACGATATTCTCATACAATGCTTAGACAAGTGGCACTTTCGACATTCGAATTCGCTGAGATTTCGAAATTCTCTTTCGACAGCTAAGCGAAGTCTTCGACCCTGTAGAAAAGCAAATCAACATGGCCGCTTTTAGTCAGCTGTTGGTGTTATTTGTATCAAGTGTGCTTGTTTCTTGTCTTTTGTTGTTGTTTTCTAAGAAAAATGCATACATTGCAATTACTACGGGCGGCTTTCTATCAGAAAAGATACAATTACTGGCAAAAAATGGAAAGAGTGGAAAATATGGCAGAGTTATTATTCATGGAGAATTTCCGATTGAACAAGAGCCTTTGCCGGCAGCTTTGTAACGATTTGCGTGTTCGGACTTCAACACAACATACAACAAAAGTTTTATAATAGATTTGATGTTACCTATCAAAAATGGAAATGTTGAAAACTAAGCAATAGTTGAAAAGTTAAGGAATAATAATGATTAACATACATGGCTGTACAATTGCTACCTTTTTCCATTTTTCTGACGTTTTATTAACCAATCCAGTTTAATATTGTTACCAACTCACGATACTGACGCAGGACGCTCAAATTTCAATCGCCTTTGACGTCCGCTAGACGCAAGGATCACGTCATTGTTTACATTGAGCATATTCAAGTGATATGAATTGTATCAAGTTCATGGTCACGTAGCGTTTTTTCGAATCAACACTTCGTTCCGACTTCGACTTAGCGATATGTTGGTCGATGTAACGTTGTCTACCATTTTATAGTCGACATCGCTAAGGCGAAATCGAACTTCGAAGCAACTTCGACACGGAGCGAATGCCTCTTGTCTAGGCCCCCTTCATGTTAGCGATAACGTGGAAATTGTAAAGACGCGTGTAACTTGTATACGCAAAATGGTTTTCAATCACTTATTATCTTTATCTCTGCAGTAATGATCTACTTATCTATGAAATTAATCCTGAGGTTTTGTCTAAAATTTTGCTTTTAGCAATAAGGCTCGTAGTAGTGTGATAGTGGTATCATGGTCGCCCGATAGACATACTAATAAATGTATTTTATATACGAAAGTATAGTTGCCATCACGGATCTTGAGCGCTCGGCGTCAGAGTGGGGATCGCTTTGCGCATTCCATACATTGGCGAGCCAATCGTCTTCGTTGTTAGATACACGCAGCAACGCAGGGAACGAATTAGGAGTGACGTCTATGACGCGAAGGCGCGGCGAGCCAATCACTGACACTCCCCGCCCCCGCGTCTCACTTCGCACCACTAAAGAGACCGAATATTTGACTTCTGCTCAACCGCTCAAGATCCGTGATGGCAACTGTATGTGAGTGTATGTTTACTTCTTCACGCTCGAAGGATGCAATGGATTTTAATTAAACTTAGTACATGGGTAGACCACGTCTTGTAATAGCACGTACTTTATATCCAGGGAATATGTTCCCTTGGGATAATTTTCTACCTTCACGCGGGCTATGCCACCGACAACAGTCGGTCGTTTTTCTAAACTAATATTATAAAGAGGAAAGATTTGATTTCTTTGTTTGTTTGATTTAACTCAAAAACTACTAACTTAACCAATTTTTTAAATTCTTTCACCATTAGAAAGCTACATCTTCACTGAGTAATATAGGCTATATTACGTTTTAAGATTATTTTGTACTATCACGCGGTTGAAGTCGATGGCAGCAGCTAGTATACAATGCGATTACAGAAACATCTTTTGGGATATTTTTTACTTTCACGCGGACGACGACGCTGACAGTATTTTAAATAATAATATTTCTTATTGACATTATTATAAGGTTGTTACAATTAATGAAGCCTGACTCCCGAACTAAGCGGGCCTGTATGTCAAGAGTCAGCACCAGTCGTGTTGGCTTAATTTTAAAATGAAATTGTTATTTAAATGATGCACCAGTAAAGATCTATCGATCCCCTAAAATCCTAAATGAAATTAATGCTTATAAACACTAACCATAAATGACATATTGTGACAGGTCAAGCTAGCTTCTCTCGAGTCATCTCTAGAAGAATGGAAGGCGGCAGCGCTTGCGCACGGCATAGAGAACCCGCGGTCCTTGTCTCGCACACTGGACTCTGCGCTCAGCGGCCAGGTCAGCGCCACCGCCGCTTCCTCGCAGGCGCACTCACAACTGGCGCAACTTTCTGAGGTAGGCTTCGTTGATTATTATAATGTTACGGCTCGTTCACGACCTTGCGGCTGTCAGTGGTAGCTAAGCGAGAGGCGGCGAGCGTAAGATCAAAAGTATGAAAATGTTTGAAGCATGCCACGAGACGCTGCTCATAGTGAAAACGCGCGCGTGCTTATCGATGCCGCTTTGCTCGCCGCGTCGCGTGCCTTTAAGGCCGGAGTCGTGACTAGGCCGTTAGAGTCTTCCTCGCGAGATCTATGTTTAACGCGCTGAAGACTGCGCTCAACAATCTGCTGAACACAACCGCTTCATCGCAAACGCAGTCAAAACTGATGCAACTTATTGAATAAGGTCTACTGTCCACGGACGCATAGCTTCATAGACGTCTACACATCATCATACGCTTGGTGTACGCCTGCTCACAGCTTACATACAAAACTATAAAACACGATGGCACAACGTTGCCACTTCGCCGTGAAGAGTTTACGCTACGCGCCTGTGGATAGTAGACCTTAATTTGTTTATTAGGATGTTAGAGTCATCTCTAGAGACTTCATCTAGCGCTTCCAGTACTCGCTCAACAGTCAGCTGGACGCCAGCACCGCACCGGACCGTTTCATAGAAGTTTGATCGAAGAAATGCCTATTATAAAAATAGGTTATTAAAAAGAAATGTACTTTGTGTGGCTCTTGAACCTTTCATAAAATATCTAACTTAACATTGCAAACATTTAAAAAACATTATACAGAATAACTTGTAGGTAAATGTTAATTGTGCTTGTAAGTTAGGGCCAACGCTGCGTTAAGCGGGCGCCCGTCGTGTGACTATGCCGTGTGTCGTGTGCGATGGTCCCGGTCCGTAGCGGAAACCAGATTATTACCTGCGTAGTGTCGCTATTTCAACTATTCATTAAACCCCAAGCGAACGCCGGCGTTCGCGCACCTATTGTCTTTCTATTGTGTCTGTAATTTCCACGATTGAAAGGTTAATTGTGTGCATGTAATCGTGTTGAGCAGTGGTGGCCGAGTGGTAACGGCCCCGAGTTACGAGTTGTAGGTCACGGGTTCATCAATCCCAGCCAGACGCGTTACTTTGTGTAATTTATTTCACCACTGCTCTCAAAACTCTGAAGGAAAACATCATGAGGAAATCTGCATGTCCTAGAACCAAATATTTATTCGAAGACATATGACATCCACTAACCCGCATTGGCTGTGCGTGGTGGATTACGGCCCATTCTCTCCGAGAGCGGAGGCCTGAGTCCCAACAGTGGGAACATTATAAGGTCGACTATGCTATGCTATGTAGTCGTGTCGATGGAGAACGCACGGGCGCGACGGGTGCTCGCGCGGATCACCGCGACGGAGCACTTTTGTATGGGACCGCGTGGGCGCCCGCTTAACGCAGCGTCGCCCCTTATACATATATTATAAACCGCCTTATTTGTTCGTAGGAAGTAGCATCGGTAAAGTTTGAGCGCGACAAGGCGACGGGCAAGCTGAACGAACTGCTTTTGGTTCGCAAGAACCAGGAGAGTCTTATTCATCGGCTACAGAAGAGACTGCTGCTCGTGACCCGCGAGAGAGATAGTTACAGGTAAGAGCAGCAACAGCGTATAACATTTATTTGCATTAACACAAATTTCTATACCTTTTCCTGACAGTAATGCTACCCATACCAGTGTTTGTGGTCATGTTCAGCTACAAAGACGAATAAGATCGCAAAATTTAAAATTATTCACAAAAGCGATGAATGGGGAAGGTTTGTATATAATTTGTACCTGAGCGAAACCGCGGCCGGTTGCTAGTTAGTGATCTATTAAAATGAGTTTCTTTTGTTCACAGACAACAACTAGACTGTTATGAAAAGGAGCTGACAGTGACGCTTTGTGGTGAGCCAGGAGCCGGCAGCGCTGCACTGCTGTCAGCGCGCGTGGAGCAGCTGGAGAAGGCGCTGCAGGGGTACCGCGACCTGCTGGCCACGCACGACCAGACCGCGCACACCAAACGTAACTATACACTCACAACTATACAGCGCTGTAGACAATATAGCTAGTTAACCAGGTTTTAAAATAATAATGAAATCGATAATGCTTCTATGGACCTAGGAAAAACCGCAAAATTCCCCTTTAACTTTTAAAAGAGGAATTTTTAAAACATCAGCTCAAACCATCCTTCATCCTCCTTCATCCTCAGGTTGAAAATTGAATATTTGTTTTTATTATTTCATCTCTTTATAGAGTGTGCAATAGAGAGTATAGCATTCAACTAAAATGCTATTACATTAGTCTGTTTCCTGGTAGCTACAACTTGTCAAGAATGAATAGGTTACTTCTTGGCAAGCGTGCTCCATCGTCGACCACATCATCGCTCACCATCACGCATCGCGTTTGACCACGATCTCACGTACTCGTGAGATCGTGGTTAAACACGAGCTTATCAATAATAAAAAAAATATTTCTAGTTGTAGAAAGTCTTCGCGCGGAGTCGAGCAAATGGCGCGAGGAGGCTGAAACATTGAAACGTGACGTCGCCAAGTTGCGTGCACAGCGGGATACACTGCACGCTAATCTAGAACGTATTGGGGCGCAGTCACAAACTAAGGTACCATTCTACTTTACTTATCTTTACACCCCCCGGTTATGCTAGTTCTATACGCGATAGATTCATTTTTTGGGTTGGTTGTTGCATTAATATTTCGACCCCTTTTCTAGCACATGCCTATCTCCCTAGTGTGAGCGAAAAGAACTGAACGACCCGTGTAATCGAATATGGAATGATGTTTCAACGTGAACCCCGCAAATTTTTAGTGGCCGTTTACAGGCCATCAAATAAATAAATTCTAATAATAATAAATTCACGAGAGAAGTACCGTTTGACGTTATTTCTTTCCAAGCCGAAATTACTTTGTATGTGCCTAACTCACACAATTTCAATTACCTTTTCCATAAAACCATAGAAAATATTTCTTTTATAAACTTCAGACATTTGCCTACATATGTTACTACATCCCATGATTTACTAATAAAATCAAGATATACCACAAACGGGCTTTTACAGTAACTCATAAATCTGTAAAATTATAATCTATTACTATCTAGTAGTCGGCGTTGCGTACTAACTACCTACAGGTCATTGGACTCGCTCAGCTGACGTTTTCTTAAAGAAATTAATTTCGTTCATGCGTAAATTAATACGAGTTTTAAAAAAAGGTACTTTATTTTTTAATTTTATCGTTATAAATCGATAGTGTTCCAAGTACCAGATCGACTCTCCACGGGATTAAATCGATCAAAATTTAGCGGTGTATATAAATGAACCCCTATTTCTCCTGGTCACACTATAACTTAAGAACGGCTGAACCAAAATCATCAGATTGAGTGAAAATGCTAATCAGTGAAGCGTTCAAAGTCTTTGACGTAAAATACTAAAGCTGTTTTTTTAAAGTTGCGTTTTTAAAATTACTTCCATGGTGGGAGGAGTATATAGTTACGTGTTACAGCTTCACATCTATCATCTCCATTCAAAATATATTAATAAAAATAAATAAATAAATAAAATTTTATTCAAAAATATAAGGTAATACAGTAAAAACATTTTTGCCTTAATTTATGTCAAGTTCACAAGTGCTATATGCCTGAACAAAAATGAATGAATGAATGTTTTTTGTAATGAATAGCTAAAGAATCAAAGAATTCAGTACGTTAGACGAAGACAGTGACGCATCGCCCATTGCGAACGGTTTAGGGAGAAACGCCCCTATTTTTTTATTTGTTAATGAAATTAATTTTCTAACGTTCGATTTCTATGTCCAAGGTTCTCCACTTGGCTAACAACCCAGCTGCTGAAGCCCAGAAACAAATCACAGCAGAACTAGAAGCTGCTCAAGAAGAGGTATGTCAACTTTTATGTTATCTTGAATCTTTTTCATATTTCATCTAATCCAAACTCTTATATTATAAAAGCGAAAGTAACTCTGTCTGTGTGTTTGTTACCTCCACTTCTTAACGACTGAACTGATTTGGGTAAAACGTGTCGGGTGCCAAGATCCAAAAGCACCCAGTTGGGTAGTCTATGTCTTGGTATAGGATAATATTCAATTTTCACGTTGGCTAACCTCATATTTACATTATGTATTTTTTTTAATCTTAGATGCCATTATTGTAATCACGGAACAGTAAAAACAGTGGAAGAAGTAAGTAGGCATGGCACTGTCACCGCTAGTAAGAATCGCGTTGCGCACTTGCTGTTCAAGCGGTCTTATTCTCTAACTAGACTGCATAACATAATATTAACGAAAAATAATATGAAAATGCCTAATTGTCCCATACTGTATTTTAAAAACCATAGTCGGACTAAAAATCTAACTCATGGAGGTGTATCATAATAAAATAAAAATACAAAATTACGTGAAACATTGCGCAGAATATACAAACAAAACTAGTCCTTAACGACATAAAAACAAAGTTGATTTTCTTTTCTCGATTATTAGCCTTTCTGAAATATTCGTTAGTCTACCTATACTTTTTACGCTATTCAAATAGTGCGTGACTTTATCGATAAAATCAATCGATTATGTATTACATTGCCTTTTTAGAATAAAAGTAATTATATATGTATATAGTTTAATAGTTTTTGTAAGTAGTATAATACAGATAATTATTAAATTTAATAAAATAAAAATTGTGGTATGATATTTGAGATGTTACATCACAAATATCATACATCGTCATGGTCCACTGCTAGACATCAGGGATGTATTTTAAATAAATTTAGTTAAATAGTTAGGAACAATATAGGGCGTTTGAATATACTTAATATTCTTATGTCTAGCAGTGGACCATGACGATGATTTCAGTTGAGATGATGACAATTGATGTACATGCAAATAAATACCCTTTTTACTACGTTTAAAAATTGCCCTGCGACATATTAATTTCATTATTTTAATACTATAATACTATCGCATACTTTTTTTTTGCATAGTATGTTTTATATAAGTTTTCATACAATCGCCATTATTTTTATCGAATTAGGTTACATCACTATTGGAGTAGCAGCCTGCATTCGTGTCAGTGATACGCCATTTAAATACCACCCTTATAGTACAATTCACGAATGATGGCGGCCCTGAAGTTAGCCTTTGCGAACTTTCGCGCATGTACACTCATAGAAAAAACTGTTATTGTCATTCATTTTATTTTAAACCGAAATACGAATAAAAAAATCCTTATGCAGGAACCAAGTACAAATAAAAGTAATATCACAACGCTATGAGACAGAAAGCTATAAAAATAACGTAATAAATTAAGGATTCACTCATCTCTCGACAAAATAATTAACAACAAATTATCGAAAACTTTTGTAACTGTCCGTACTCTAGAGAGAGATAACAACACGAACTCGACACCAATGCTAACGTGTGACTGAGACACATGATCGCGTACCGAGAGTTGCCGAATATGCACGAAGATATACGATGTCAACAAAAAGGGATGTCCAATATGCATTTCCGAGGATGTTGTTTAGTCGATTTTTTTTCGAATCGATTAAAATTGAATTATAAAAATATATTTATAATCAATTTTATACTTGGTTTAAATTACTCTCGAACAGTAGTTATTGAAGTAGTAGTTAATAAATAACTGATATTTAACTAAATTATGTCTTTGAACTAAGAAAATGATATGTTACTATTTTTTTTTTAATTAAAGTTTGAAATCTCATTTACTAACGACAATGTTTAATAAGTTTTTAAATCTATTTCGTTCAGTATCTTATATAAACAAAAATCAATAAATTGCAAATCGATAAAAATCGATTACGATATTTGATTGAACAAAGGAACGATTGTGTTTAAATAGAGTCAATCCCTAGCATATCCCTGCCTCGCGCACGTCGCAATTTGGTTCCTAAAACACGTTACTGCGCAGCCTTCTGCGCAAACTTCACGGCCGCCATCATTCGTGAATTGTACTGTACTTTTACGTGTTTACAGTTCATACAGCAGGCATTGTTCACAATGCCATCTAGCGACCAGTGGCGGCACTTGGTAGTCCAATATGTATTTCTTTCTTGTTTTTGGCAATTTGATTTATACATAGTTGATTTTAAAGTTGCATTTCGTTTACGCCCTATTTTGTTTTTAGCCAATCGTATTTTTGGGTTTGCAGTAAGAGTAAATCGTAAATGTATGAGTTTGGCGACACCGGTTCTGGGACAAACATTTTCTCAAGCTACTTCCACTGTTTTTACTGTTCCGTGATTGTAATAACAGTCTAACCTTGCTAATGAGCTAATAAGTAATGAATTAAGAACCTTAATTAAAATATAGCCAGGAGAATGAAAACCTAGAATGCTCGGTAGTAGGAGTAATTTTATGTACCATGCATTTTTGTCATCTGTTCATGGAAGACACCAGGCCGCTTCTTAAAAACCTTGAACGTTCCATCAGGCTTAGTAGTCACGCTAGCGGGCCCGCTGCAAACCTGGTAAAGAACAGAACAGTGCAGCTATCACTGCCAAACAAATATCATCATTGTGTTCCTTAAAATATAGTCCAATCCTTAGTTCCTTAAAATAAATCTCTTATCTATCTATATACTAGTACTTGACTGCGATCCCGCCTGATGGTAAGCAGTGATGCAATCGTTGATGGTGAGGCGCACTAGTTTATTAAGAGCCTAATCACTCTAGCCTTGAAGACACCTAAATTATAATCAGACGGGTAGACCGAAGCAGGCAAATTGTTCCAGTCTTTTGATGTACGCGGTGACGACGAGGCGAAGCGCTTAGTCCGGACCGTAGATGTAATATACCCAAACTAACCTGAGACACGCACCTCAGTTGCTATTAATCGCTCATAACTAAGTTTATACATTTTTAACTGCACCTTCATTATAGTAAGGTCGATATTTATTTCGTAGCGACAACTGTGCTTCGCCAAGTCTGCGCCAGTCCTTATGAGGCTTTGATAGTTTTTTGTCTAATATAGTCCACCGCACCGACAAGCTACTATTGTTGTGGTAAGCTCCTAAACCATAGAAGATGGCCTATATTGTGTTTTTTTTTTGTTGACCATGTCTACCTTTTCCTCCAAAATGGATGAACCAATTTAAACCGTAGTTTTTGCGATGCTATGCGTCTCACGTAAGTTTTTCAACTTTTGCGAACGGTGATGTATTTTTTGTCTTCCGTCTACGTTAATTCCTGTAATCTCAAACGTTAAACACTTGTGTAGAAAGGTCACACTGAAGTTTGGTAAAATACACTCAAAATAAAACGTAAAGTATTTTTGAAGTGAAAACTTCTTTAGCGGCGTTGAGCACTTTTTCTGTAATGGGTATAAAATCTTAAACTCGCGTCAGGACACGTGACCTGATCGAAAAAGCGTAAGACGGATGGAGAGTAGACAGCTATCCCTTATCGCGCGTTGTGAAAGGGGGCTAGACGGAAAAAATTCTCACGAAAAATTGTACCGACACTTTTACTGTCAAAATATAAATCCAAGATGGCGGCTGCAAGAATTTATCAACTTTTTCGTCATGGGTGTCGTTTTCATGGTTTTCGAGGGTGTTGAAACCGATGGTACTGTCAAAATATAAATCCAAGATGGCGGCTGCAAGAAATTATCAAATTTTTCGTCATGGGTGTCGTTTTCATGGTTTTCGAGGGTGTTGAAACCGATAGTACTGTCAAAATGTAAATCCAAGATGGCGGCTGCAAGAAATTATCAAATTTTCCGTCATGGGTGTCGTTTTCATGGTTTTCGAGGGCGTGGAAACCGATGGTACTGTCAAAATGTAAATCCAAGATGGCGGCTGCAAGAAATTATCAACTTTTTCATCATGGGTGTCGTTTTCATGGTTTTCGAGGGTGTTGAAACCGATGGTACTGTCAAAATATAAATCCAAGATGGCGGCTGCAAGAAATTATCAACTTTTTCGTCATGGGTGTCTTTTTCATGGTTTTCGAGGGTGTTGCAACCGATGGTACTGTCAAAATGTAAATCCAAGATGGCGGCTGCAAGAAATTATCAACTTTTTCGTCATGGGTGTCGTTTTCATGGTTTTCGAGGGTGTTGAAACCGATGGTACTGTCAAAATATAAATCCAAGATGGCGGCTGCTAGAAATTATCAACTTTTTCGTCATGGGTGTCGTTTTCATGGTTTTCGAGGGCGTTGAAACCGATGGTACTGTCAAAATATAAATCCAAGATGGCGGCTGCAAGAAATTATCAAATTTTTCGTCATGGGTGTCGTTTTCGTGGTTTTCGAGGGTGTTGAAACCGATAATACTGTCAAAATGTAAATCCAAGATGGCGGCTGCAAGAAATTATCAACTTTTTCGCCATGGGTGTCGTTTTCGTGGTTTTCGAGGGTGTTGAAACCGATAGTACTGTCAAAATGTAAATCCAAGATGGCGGCTGCAAGAAATTATTAACTTTTCCGTCATGGGTGTCGTTTTCATGGTTTTCGAGGGTGTTGAAACCGATAGAACTGTCAAAATATAAATCCAAGATGGTGGCTGCAAGAAATTATCAAATTTTCCGTCATGGGTGTCGTTTTCATGGTTTTCGAGGGTGTTGAAACCGATGGTACTGTCAAAATATAAATCCAAGATGGTGGCTGCAAGAAATTATCAAATTTTCCGTCGTGGGTGTCGTTTTCATGGTTTTCGAGGGTGTTGAAACCGATAGTACTGTCAAAATATAAATCCAAGATGGCGGCTGCAAGAAATTATCAAATTTTCCATCATGGGTGTCGTTTTCATGGTTTTCGAGGGTGTTGAAACCGATAGTACTGTCAAAATATAAATCCAAGATGGCGGCTGCAAGAAATTATCAAATTTTTCGTCATGGGTGTCGTTTTCATGGTTTTCGAGGGCGTGGAAATCGATGGTACTGTCAAAATGTAAATCCAAGATGGCGGCTGCAAGAAATTATCAACTTTTTCGTCATGGGTGTCGTTTTCGTGGTTTTCGAGGGTGTTGAAACCGATAGTACTGTCAAAATATAAATCCAAGATGGCGGCTGCAAGAAATTATTAAATTTTTCGTCATGGGTGTCGTTTTCATGGTTTTCAAGGCTGTTGAAACCGATAGTATTGTCAAAATGTAAATCCAAGATGGCGGCTGCAAGAAATTATCAACTTTTTCCTCATGGGTGTCGTTTTCGTGGTTTTCGAGGGTGTTGAAACCGATAGTACTGTCAAAATTTAAATCTAAGATGGTGGCTGCAATAAATTATCAACTTTTTCGATATGGGTGTCTTTTTCATGGTTTTCGAGTTTGTTGAAGCCGATAGTGCTGTCAAAATGTAAATCTAAGATGGCGGATGTCAGAAATTATCAACTTTTTCGTCATGAGTGTCGTTTTCATGGTTTCGAAGATGTTGAAATAGTGCTGTCAAAATGTACATAAAATAGGATAGTATTTTTTAGTTATATTGTATTGGCTAGACGGAAAAAATTCTCACGAAAAGTTGTAACGACACTTTTTCTATAGTAAGCTATTGTAAGCCGTGCGGCGTGCGCATGTTTCTCTGTCTTTCTCTCTTTCTCTCTCTTATAGAAAGCAAGCCAGAACGGAACTTCGTTCCATCCGGGTGTCCCTTGACACCTCAGTAGTTTTTCGGAGAGATAAACTTTTTAATGTAAAATAATTGTAATAGTTTTAAAGTGTTAAATTTTTAATGTAATATAAATTGTCATGTTTGTGTACGATAGCGCAATAAATGAATATTGTATTCTACCACATAAATGATAGGTAGTACTTTTATACTGATAAAGCAATTGGTGCAAAATTATTCCCTAACCATTCCAAAATATCAAACATGCTCAACGTTAAAAATCAAGTTTTCACTTCTGCCGGCACTCCCGGAGTGCAACCCGTCTTTTATACTCATAACTAGGTACTTAATTTTATTTCGAAAAAGTATCAACGCATACAATCGCAGTATACGTTTTTTTTTTTTAAGATATAAGTCGGAAGGATATTGTGGTGAGGTTGTTACCTTACTAGTCTGACATGAAGTAAAATCTGCATACCACCGTTGAAAAGGGAGGTTCCTCCGACCACATGTGTGTTATGTCTGATCCAGGCAACTGCCCGATAGGTAATTTCGGGCTGTTGTACTTGTTCTACTCCCTTGTAGATCTCTAATACCGCGATGCAGAAATTAGCATTTTAGTTTACACGTGGTGTCATAGATGTCGCTACACCCGTATTTTACTTTTGGTAGTTAGGTAAAGGACGTCCCATCGTTTCTTTGACGCAGAGGCAATAAAAACGAAAAAACGACAGTTAACTTTGAAACAGGAATCAACGTAGATGGAGTAGGTATACACTATTACATATAGTAACAACATACTTTTTAGAACCAAATCAAAATCGTCTTAATTTACACTAAAAAATCTAATCAAAGAAAAATTATTAGAATAGGGTTCTTTAGATTCCCAGATACAATTGCCGAAACGGATCTTGAGCGCTGGCTTCAAGTTGCGCAGAAGTCAAATATTCGGTCTCTTTAGTGGTGCGAAGTGAGACGCGGGGGCGGGGGGAGTGTCAGTGATTGGCGCGTCATAGACGTCACTCATGATTCGTTCCCTGCGCTTGCAGCATGTATCTAATAACGACGACGATTGGCTCGCCAATGTATGGAATGCGCAAAGCGATCCCCACTCTGACGCCGAGCGCTCAAGATCCGTGACGGTAATTGTATGTCAGAAGACCAGCTAGACTGACCTGCTAGATTAGATTCTATCTATACAGGGTTATTTGTAAACACTGGCAACCTCTTCGGACTATATTACTAACATCATAATTAAATAATAACATTAGTTCTATGATTTTTAAAAATTTATCATATTTTAGTTCATCAGATTATCATACAAAAATAAAAGTATTTAAATTGAACGTTCTTAATGTTACGAAGTCTGCGTAGTAAGCGATAGTACAATAGAGGAGGGGAGCGGGGATCGGGCGGCGGGAGTGCTTGATGCGCTTGCGTCGCGTCATACCGACGTAGGTGGGTATAGTAAAATACAGAGTTGAAATGTGTTAGATAGAATAACAAAATCTTGAATGTTTTTAAAAAAGACTTTTAGTATGTTTTTAGTACAGACCTGCCAGGTTGTTAGTGTTTTGCAAATAATTATCCCTGTATATGTTTTTTCCTCTGTGACAAAACGCAAAAACTCAGATTTTGGTTCAAACCAGCTGCCAAAATAAACAGAAATCATGAAATGCCTTACTGTAATCAATTACATTACTAACAAAACCAAAACATGACACAATATCTAGTATCACTAATGCAGATGCGACAAAATTTGCTTAATTTATTTTGTTATTGTATGTGATACTACAAAATTTTTATACTTTTTATTGAACATCTCTCATTATATTATATTGTTTGGATGTGTCGTTTCCAGTTGAAAAGGCTAAAGGCAACGATGCGAGACGGAAATGGGGCGCGCGCATGCCCGGAAGAAACGCAGCAACTAAAGCGGCAGTTGGAGAGTAGTCGTATTAAACTTAAAAGGTAGAATATTCTACATGTCAATTGTCGTGACACTATAACTGTGGGAGAGAGAAAGAGCTATATAGAATGAATAGTACTATCTCTTTTTCACAGCTTCTAGTAAAACCGCTTCTAAAAAAAATAGGTAAAAAAACTTTTTAAGTTAAACGGTTTTATGTTAAACATACATTGCAATGTTTAAGATAAATGTACTAAAAACCAAAAAATAATAAAATAGATACAGTCGTGGGAATTATAAACATATGCATAGACTAGACTGAAATAAAACCGTGGGGCACGTCAATTGTCTACAAATTAATTAACATTTTAATCAACGATTGTAGACAATTGACGTGCCCCACGGTTTTATTTCAGTCTAGTCTATGCATATGTTTATAATTCCCACGACTGTATCTATTTTATTATTTTTTGGTTTTTAGTACATTTATCTTAAACATTGCAATGTATGTTTAACATAAAACCGTTTAACTTAAAAAGTTTTTTTACCTATTTTTATTTTCTAGTTTTTAGTTTTTATTTCGCATTCTGTATGATAATTATTATTACGTATTATTATTATCGCCTGAGTCTTGAGGGGAAAACGCTAACGACGTATCATTTTTAGCCACCCTAACGCCACACAGTCCTCAACACGATACAAAATCTTGACTTGGGTGGTGGATTCAGGCTGGATTAATCAGATACCTAAATTACAGATTCAATTTCTAAATTTAAATCTTATTATTATACGCCATTTGGTGGCTGCGCCCATCTTAAATATTGAGGTTGTATAGTGCACTGTATTCTTCTTGTCAAGCCCTTTTATTTGATACCCATATTGGTGGGATTGATAAAAAATTGTTATCAGCCATTTGGTAGCGGCGGCCATCTTAGATTTCAATTTTGCATAGTAAATTGTATTCTACTTGTTGAGACCTTTCATTTGATACCCATGTTGATGGGATTGATAAAACCTAAGTTATCCGCCATTTTGTAGAGGCCGCCATCTTGGATTTTAATTTTATATAGTACATTGTATTATACTGGTTGAGAACTTTCATTTGATACCCATATTGATGGGATCGATAAAACCTACGTTATCCGCCATTTTGTAGCGGCCGCCATCTTGTATTTCAATTTTTTATAGTATATTGTATTCTGCTTGTTGAGCCCTTTCATTTGATACCCATATTGATGGGATTGATAAAACCTACGTTATCCGCCATTTTGTAGCGGCCGCCATCTTGGATTTCAATTTTTTATAGTATATTGTATTCTGCTTGTTGAGCCCTTTCATTTGATACCCATATTGGTGGGATTAATAAAACATATATTATCCGCCATTTTGTAGCGGCGGCCATCTTGAATTTATAATGATAATGAATAAACATAATTGTATTGTCACCAAAATCCAAAGTGTATACAAAATTTCAGATTAATCGGTTGACAGGAAGAGGGTGAAATTTGAATTACTAAATTTGATCAAAGAATAAAACAAACGGGGTGAGCTAAATAAAACCGTTTAAAAAAGGACCAGCGGAGACTAAGGACTACATTTCATCGAGACACCACGGTGTCACCAGTTGCCGCTGCCAATAAAATGTATACAGCTCTATAGACTCACCTGGTGTCTGTTTGGTTGCGCAACCAATTTGGTGGTGCGACCAGCTCGGACGTGTGGCGACTCTGGCGCCTGTGTGGTGTCTAGTTTGGTGGCTTAGGTCTATATTTCACCGAGTGTCCCAGTGAAATATAGCCCTAAAGGTTACGTTAAGGGCGTAGTTCCTTCGGGCACGGAACTCTAGGTTAGAAAGACAAAACCCATTACAGTTCAGGAGCGCCTCTCTTGAACTTAGTACCGTATTGAATATATGTAATATTTTGTTTCAGGTTGAAAGAAGAGTTCACGTCTTCTGCTCAGGAGTACAGAAATGTATGTTACATGCTATTAGGTTATAAAATTGATAGAACCGGCCACAAGAATTACAGGTGAGTCAGTCACATAATTATATTTATAATCTAACTATAATAATGTATTTATACATCCAATTATAATTATTAGTATTAAAAAAAATATCAATAAAAATTGTTTTTTTCTAGTGCAGTTGACGTCTAGCCATAAGCTTGGTTATCTCATGTTTATTTTACTATTTTTGCATAAACAGGGACACAGTAATGTATAAAAATATAGTCATGATAAATAAAAAGTAGCAACTGTTTGAAAATTATGGTATAAAGGGAACACCTCGGTATAAAAAGTACCATTTTTGCTATTATAAGACATGGTCTACCGATGTACCAAGTTACATCGAGCCCCAATGAAAATTTTGGCCCTCCCGACTTTTATTATGTCTATCTTTTTTATTTTAAACGTGCTTTTAATTATTAACAGAATATCAAACATGTACGCCGAGTCGTCAGAAGAATATCTATCATTCACTCTGGACGACGATGGTATAGAGATGGTGCATACCGACTATTCTTCCACCCTAGGCGAGCTCGTAGAGCTGCACCTACACCAGCACCGCTCTATCCCGCTGTTCCTAAGTGCTCTAACGATGGACCTCTTTACAAGAACAACTATGCAGCAAGTTCAGTGAGGGAAGGTATTATAGGACTAAGCTCTAGAGACTTTGTCGCACGACTGTTTTGTCGCACGACTGTTTTATCGCTGCGAAACTTTTTGGCTCATACTTCGTAAATGTTATTTAAGCGACAAAATGTCTTGAGTTAGCGGTAATCATAATTATTTGTTTTTCATATTAAATACGAAGGATGTAAAAGTGTTACTGAATTGTTAATTAGCTAAACATTTTTGTCATAGTTAATAATGTGTCGTCACTTAGTATGAATAGTGGTATAGTTGTAAAATGTATGTAAAAATTTTAAACACTTATTTTCTTCAATTGTGAACTGTGTCGAGTATAAAGCGTCAATAATAGTATTATTTAAAAACTAGCTTTTGCCAGCGACTTCGTTCGCGTGCATAAAATATAGCCTATGTCACTCGGGAATGAAGCAGCTTTCTATCGGTGAAAAAAATTTAGCAATTGGACCAGTACTTCCAGAGATTACCTCCTACAAATAAAAAAACAAACTACCTCTTTATTATATTAGTGTAGGTTACAAGAAAATCGCGTATGATTTTTTTAAGACAAATATGCCTGGTAAATGTTGGGCTCTAGACAAAGAGAGGTCTATTCGGCCTAGCGTTTGTTGACATCCCAAAATGTATGGGATCGATGCACGAAACATCTCGGTAACGTTTGTCCATACCATGCATTTTAGAGGTTTTGACTGTCGTAAAATTTTCATCCGAATGCAGAGGTCATTGAAATGAATTACTATTATAATACTTTGTGCCACTATTCATAATAAAAGAAAAATTAATAACCTAGAATTCTAGAATAATATTTAACCTCCTGGATCTTCCATGTTTCCGAAGCATTCGTATTTAGGGCTGTAATAGTAATTTAATATAGATAGGTTTCAATTAAACTTGTTAGAATTGCATATTATAAAAGTTTTTATGTATTGTATCATTGTTACATCCTTCGTTTGAAATTCGAAAAGAATTTCGACTATAGTTTTCCTATGGTTAGATTAGATTTTCTTGAATAGTTGTCTAGAATGATTTATTATCGTAGTTTAATTGTTAAAGTAAGGAAACTTAGTGAACTTTTAAATTACGGTTTAGCAGACATGATGCTTTCAACAGTGGCGGTCAACAATATCGCGGCGGTCAGCAATATCACGGCATCATCAAAATTATATCTAAAGATTTAAATCTCTCATCAGTATATGAGCGTACTAAGTCGTGCTAAACGTGGTAGTTTAGCACGACTTAGTACGCTCATATTGAGAAAAGAATAATAAAAAGAAAATAATAGCTTAGAGTAATCAATATTACCATGTTCCCACTGCTAGGACTCAGATCTCTCTAGGAGAGGGAATGGGCCTTAATCTTTTGAATGTCTTAAGTTACACAGTTCGACATAAGCCATTGTCTTTCTATTGTGTCTCTAATTACGGCATTCGAAGAGTTAATCCACCACACGAGCTCAATGCAAGTTGATGCATGTCACGAGTCTTCGAAATTTTGATTCTAGGACCAAGAAAGGGTTTTCTTAACCGTTATAATAATAATAATTTTATTTATTCAGACATCATTGATCCAATGGTTAGTAGCAAACTTATCATCTAGGTGTTAGTAAAATTAAAAGAGAGGAGGGGGGGGGGGGTTCGTTATGAGAGTAGTGCTGATGAAATAAATTATACAAAGCAAAGCTGCAGGGTTTGAACTCGCGACGTGCGACACTTTTTGTCTGAGCCGGTACCACTGATCACGGCTCACTACTGCTCTGCGTTTTATGACAATTAAGTTTTTATGACACTGCTTGTCAGAAGTATAAAAGAGAAACAGAAAAGTGGGAACTAGGATGATTCTAATGATTAAAATCAATGAATGCGATACATCTGGGTGGTGCCTGAATTTCCTACATTCGATCGCAAATCGGCTTGACTGCCTCGATGCCGCATCGCGTTTTATCGCTTCGATGCTGAAACTATAATGTCTGCTAACGCCCTAAGCCGAAGAATTGACATGTTTATTCATATTTCAAGACGAACAGTTCGTATTTACCTTCATATTTATTATTATTATTACAAGCCTGCTTCACAATCGCATAAATAACTACAACTTCACACAGTTTTAGCATTTATTTACGTACAAGTTTATAGAATTTAAATTAGTGCACCAAGAATACACAAATGGCACGGTTTTGAAAGCGTTATTATTGCTTGTTTTATTTCTGCAAGTCTCATTTTGAACGGCAGTTTCGATTCGCTATTAGATTTCGACGTTTCAAAATATTTTATAGTACTTTGATTCTTTGAATCATTTGATCGTGATTTTCAAAGTGAGGCCTAAACACATGCGTCAATGAACTAAGCAAAGTATGCGACGCAAAATAGCTTGCTTGATATTGGAGCCTTTTTGGCACTATTTTTTTTAATTTTGTCAGTTTTCACACATATCCGGTTGATAACTCTTCATATAATTAGGCTCTACAAACGAGGTGCTGCTGCGATTTCTAAATTATGTAAATCAACTATTTATTTATTTCAATTTCATGTACAATAGTGGTACATAAGCAGGTTTAATGTACCAACTTATTCTGTATCAGTCAACCTTTAAGTTTTAGAGTTAACGATTACAGTAGATGTAAAATAACAACAATATTTAAAACCGAAATTAGTATCAAAAAGATTATGGTCTACTTCCCGTTATTAGGGTTCCGTAACTCAAAAGGAAAAAACGGAATCCTTAAGGACACTTTGTTGTCCGTCCGTCTGTCTGTCTGTCAAGACTCTTTATCTCGAGAACGCGTAGAGGTATCGAGTTGAAATTAAAACCATATACTCAGATCTGCGGTCTAAATTAACAAATAAATTTTTGATGCTTTCAAAGATCAAAATTCATAGGGTACTTCCCGTTGATCCAGAATCCTGGTATCGAGCAGAAAACGCCGGCAAAATAACGTTTCTTGTATGGGATTTTAATTTTATTAGTGGTTGTTGTAGAGGCAATAGAAATCCACATTCATAGGGTCTCGTTGGCACCAATCGGGTACGGACCTTTAAAAACGTCCTACTCACAGAAATAATTCTTAACAGAACGTTATTGTATTTGGAGTTTAATTCCACAATACGATTTGTTTTTCCTGTATTTGTGTTTAAAAATGTCAAAAGGTAACTCTTCAAGTGCTTACTATGTATTCTCTTTGTTGTATAGATGCCTTAGATGTTAGGCGTAGATCGCACTATGAAATCTATTTATATAAACTGGGGTTGTGCTATGAAGTTGTGAGAATACATAACCTTTCATATAGATATATTAAAACTTAATAGCGCCTCGAAATAAGAAGCTAGTTGCTGCGCAGCACCAAATACGTATGACTGAGGGGCGAAGGGGGGGTACTGTTACTCTGAAGTAGATTGTTCGAAAGAGTAATTTTCTCTATACAAACTTTTTACACTCGCTTTTTGCCTATTCATTAAACCCCAAGCGGACGCGTTCGCGCATCTATTGTCTTACTATTGTGTCTCAAATTGACGGTATCTGAAAGGTTAAATTAAAAATTATTTATTAAAAATAATTATTTATATTATAAATTGTAAATTTAGGAAAATCCTCTCTTATTGGTCGTCTACGTTATAAAAGGAAGTTTTCTGCAAAATTTCACACTCCTAATCTCATGAGATTGTGCGTTGATATATTAGTCAATTAGTTTCTTCTGTTATATAGCTTGATTAACGACACTACTGGCGGTCTATAATACATAACTTCATAGTACATCTCCAATAGTAGAATCTGTATTAATTATAAGTACTTGTTAATCAGTCGTAAATAATGTACAAACTGTCTGCCTTTGCTTTGTCGGCTACCAATAGCAATAATAGTAATTTTTTATACACTATATTATTATAATTATTATCCTTATAAAAGATAAAGCTTCGCGCATATTAAGCTTCTTATCCTTGTTATCCTAAAACATAAATATTACATTGTAAGATAATATTTACTTAAGTTATCAGTGACATGTCCGTAATGTTGTACTTCAATAAAAATAAATATTTGTAATTAAAAGATTGACATTCCTTCGGTATGGTTTTTTTAAGACACTGTAATAACAAAACGACCCATTTTTTACAATAATAAAAGGTGTCTTGTGTCAACTATTGGTTTTATTTTAACAAATTATTTAAAATTCTTGTGCTAAAGTAACCGTTTTTACCTCTAAAGTAGAGGTAAAAACGGTCAAAGGCCAAGTAGATCTCGAGATTATGTATCCCTTTTTTATCGTGTGAAAATCCACACGGTGTGCCCTTACCCCTTAGACAAATTACTTCTGGTAACGTTCTTGTCAAACGCTACGTCTAAAATGTATGGTAATGACATTACCTACGGAGAAGTCACGTGACAGTGGCGTGACAGGTAATGTCATTGCCACACGATTTTTACTTTGCCGGAAACGCTAATAGAAAAGTTATCTGTCTAACCCCCCTGGTCAGATTTCTGATAAAAATCGCACGGTGTTGTTCAGTTACCGTTGCACATTGGTCGGGGCGCTGGAGTGCTTGTATTGACATATATATTACGCCACGGTCCCCCGGCTAGGTATTGACTTGGGTAAGACTGTAGAAGCCTTAATAATTTGTCTAAACTTGGGTTTAGACAAGTTATTAGGGCTGCTAGTCTTAGGGCCTGTCCGCACAGCGATATTTCACCGCGCGGAAAATATTCGCGCGGATTTATTTCCGCACCGCACCGCGTCAAATCTGCAAGAAATCGCAGAAAAAATTCTGCGCGTTTTTTTATCGCCTGTGCGAAAACTTCTATAAGATTCAACGTGTTACAGATTAAAGCAAAAAAACCGCGCGGTGAAATATCGCTGTGCGGACAGGCCCTTAAGTAGGCTATTGTTTTCTTTCGGTTGTGCATTGATGTCTGTCAGTCAGTCACTTTTACCTTGTTTGTAATTTTGGTTGGTATTTTTTTCGCTATTATAGGTGTAGGGATATAAAATGATAATACAGATACCAGTGTAAAATATTTATGAAGAAACAAGGACAATATATTATACAAATCATCTAATGTTTGCAATGAATTCAACTACAACAATTTAGTATTATTATAGTCAGACACAGTTAACAACGTGATTAGCACTAGGAAATAATTGACAAGAGCCGAGCTACTGTCTTATGTATTGTTTTGTTCACAATATTAAACGTAAGTACACATATAAACAATAATCATTTTTCGTTTGATGAAAAATTAACATAATATAATTAATTATTAAGCTTTTATGACTATACAATGACTTCAACTATTGAGCTGCGTTTTCCCTCTTCGAATTTTCAGGAAACATAAAACAAATGTACTATGCACATGCAACGCATCGCTCAAGTCACGACACACTGAATGGCCAGACTAAAATAATAAGTAGCGATAATATTAGTCCAAATTCGATGGATTTAAATTATAGTATTAAGTATGCATTAAAGCTTATGCCATCCGCTGTCCTGAAGTTATACCATTACATATTATAATGAATAGTAGAAAAACTTGTAACTATTTAAAGCTAAGAAGGACGCCGAGAAAGTTGTTTCTACTACTTTGACATCACACATTGCTTTGATTCATTTGAGAAATTCACGAAGATAAAACTCACATACAAATAGTCTTGGAAACATTTTTGGAAATAATTTAAAAGTAACAATAAATTACTTTTTACCTACAGTCTATAAAAATCACTTAATTTTCAATGTAAAATGTTTCGAAAATAACGATAGTCTAAAAATCTTACATACACATAATACTGAAAACGTATTGTATAACACTCTCCCCATGCCGACTGCCGTGTTGACGTTTCTGTGCTACGCATCACCTCAGCGCCTCACCGCTCACGAGCCATGTGTAAAGACAAACAAAACAAAACATATAACATAAATTTCATACAATTTTCAATAAAATTATTGCACTAAACTTCATACTCGTAACTTAATAATAAATATTGCATTAAGCGTTAACGACATCTCGTGAAGTAAAATTATTTAAGTCTTAAAGTACTAAGAGTTAATTAAATTTTAAGAACAATATGTCAGTCCGATGAAAGTAACATTTCATCCTAATACGAGCTTCGTTCATGTAGCGACGTTCAACAAGACGGAAATTAGAATTTATATAGAAAGTACCTAGGTTCCAAATATTGTGCTAACTACAGTCCCTATGTTTAACATTTTGACTAAATATTAAGTACGATTTGGTGCTCAAATTTAATAATGTAAGTGTTAATTATTTAAAACTAGGTTTATAGAATTATTTATCTACAAAGGTCGAAAGGGTGCACCAGCTTGACAGATTTATCTAAGTCTAAACTAGCTAAGAATTTTTGAATTTCAATAGACCTGACACGATGTTGAGTCTCAATCGATGGAGCGGTCACTGACGCCACGATTTTTATAAATAGTAAATAGTTAAACATTATTTTAATTACACCAGGTGTTTAAATAAGATTATCTGCTGTATGAAAGTAACAGCCGTAGGCAGAAATGACCGCTTCCAAAACAACAGGCATTTATAATCTGTTGCACAATCTGCACAGCTTTCCTCATTCTGAGTATTTCAAAACGATGACCCTTTGTTCACGCTGAGAAGAACTTGCTCAAAGACTTTAGTAGGTAGATGCATCGACGGGTGATGGTCCAGTCTGCCGCTCTGGGCGCCAGGCTGGCCCCGCGTCGCCCATCGCCTACGTCAGCCGCACACTAGGAAGCCAGTGGCCCGGCCACGCTGCTAGAGAGTCTATGACTATAGGACGCGCGTGGTGTCCACTTCGCTCACACTTCTCTCAATCACACTATTGTCCGTTATGTTTTTGTTGCCTGTGAACAAAAGAAAAACGTTAGGTACTATTTTTCTAATCTAACATTGCGTCATCGCAGATTGTAACTAAGTTTTTAAGTACGAAGCTGAGGTTGGGTATGGCAGCATTATTAAGTCAAGGAAATAGTGTTTGCTACAATTGGACATTCCATTTTAAAACTTAGTTTAATTATTGCCTCAAATATGTGACTGTTCAATTTATTGTTAATGTCTCTAAGTGACTTCAACATTTCGCCATACTTAAGTGCTCTAGTTAGAGATAGCATAGTCAGAGTTCAGGACAGTTTTCGCGTCCAGTGTGACCGTATAATATTAATTTGGAGATAAAAGGCGACAATTAGGCCGAACGCTGCGCTACGCGGACGCCAGCGCGGTCCTATACAAAAGTGCTCCGTCCGCGGCGAGCCGCGTATTGCTACGTAATAACACAATCGACACGACTACATGTTTACCGTTAAAATTAAACCAGTTATAGGTACTGCGCATGTAATTATCCGGTTTCCGCAACGGGGACCGCCGCACACGATACACGTGGTCTGATTTGGGATGCTGAAAAATCTAGGCTTGAAAGTGTACGTATGCGGTCTTGTCCTAGATCATGAAGGTAGATAACTGTTTTCCATTTGCGTTGTTTTAATCTAGGTTAGAAAAGCTACCTTTGCAGGGTCCAGTATGCAAGGGGTCGACGACGCGCCCGGCGTGGCAGGCGGCGCGCTGCAGGCGGCACCAGGACGGGTAGGTGCGGCGGTCGGAGCCGCACAGCTGTCGCCGCGCCGCCGCGCCGCACGCGCCGCACGACACGCAGCGCGCGCCGCTGGCGCCGCCCGACACGCAGCGCTGTCCCGCGCCGCACGATATGGACAAGCACGTTGCGTTCGCTGGAACAGTGGTAACGTTCAGCAATGTCAAAAGTAACAAACTAAGTGCGAGTGTTTGGAGGTATGCGGAACAGGGTGTAAAGTCCCATATGAAAAGGGAGGATCCTCCGACCAGGCAAGTGTTGTGTCTGATTGATCCGGGCAACTGCCCAATAGTTGATTTCGGGCTGTCGTATGTTATACAGTGAACTAATACTGCGATGCAGGATTCCGAATTTTAGTTTTCATGTGGCGTCATAGATGTTGCTACATGTATACGGACTACGTGCGGTTGACTGAACTAGGAAATTCGATATAAAAACAGTTTTTGTTCCTTTTTTGGCTGTTAAAGTTTAAAGACAAGGAAAGGCAGGCCTTTCGTTAAGCCTTGCCTTGTGATTATAGATTGTACCTACCACCGTACCAAGGTACCAACCTATCTATCAAAATGATGATGATGCAGTTGGTTATACTGCATGCTTGTCTTTGTAGCTTGATTTACCAATTCACGTTTGATTTGTCTCTTGGGCTATACTTGACTATCAGTAAACAGAATCCGAAAGCAAGGGAGTTTCACTCAAATCAAATTATTTTATTTAAAAAAAACATTCAGACACTGTTGAATTGTCAAAAAGTCAGTCAGAAAAATAATGTTAATAGCACATTCCAAAGCGTACGTCTCTATGGAGAAGAATGTGAAAAAAATTCAATCTCTTATGCTTTTTACTGTATTTACCTATACAAGGTCCTCTGTAAGCCAGCGGCAGGGCTCTGCCCCGCTCGCATGCGGCTCGTCGCAGCGCGCAAGCGCCGGCGTACGTGCGTCCGTCGACGGCGCATACGGGCGTGCCCGCAACGCCGCAAGCGCCGCACCGCACGCAATGCGCGCCCAGTTCTGCGTCCAGTACGCAACGCTTTTCGCCGCCACAGCGCACGCCTTCGCAACTACCCTCTGCAACACATGAAGTGGTAGATGATGGTTAAATTAGGAAATAATTTGATTTTGATACACTCTCATTAGGTTATAAGGAAAAAGAAGCCGGAGATGGATCCTTGCATCGTCAATTAGGCTTCCAAGTCCAACGCTAGATTTTCTTGTTAGGTGATCCTAACGAAACTCATCCCTTCACGTAAATACCTAGCTGTCAGTACTAAAACTTTTCGTATAACGACTAATTATAGACAAAAACCAGTAGTAATTTAAAGTACCTACAAATTCAGTAAATATATTAATTTTAAATTATCGCAAAATCCAGCTTTAAATTTTCATTAACTCAGAATTTAACATCCTCGTAAAGTGCAGCAAACATTAAATGTGTTTGTAAATTGTCTTGTTAATCAACAATTATAAAACATCCTGTATATAGTGTGCAGGCTCACTTAATTTTACAGTTATCATTTCGATCGCTGAACAGGAGTAGGATATTTAAACATAAAAGTCTGTAGAACCAACGGCTATACTTAAAAGCCATAAATTCGTGCGAGATAAAATAAATTGTAACTGGGTGTAACTAGGTAACTTTCTTAGCCGCGGCGGTTACATAGAAACGTCTGGGTTACATTATAACGTGATAGAAATCAGTCAAAGCGCGTGTAAATCCCGTGTTTTCCCGGGATTGTATCGTATTGCTGTTTATGGGGTGTTAGTGTAGACCGGGACGATCGAGTGCCGGACTTAACAGGGCAGATTACATAGGATTTATCGTTTCTGATCGCGGCCGGTACACGTCTGCTTTATGTCTTAAGATACCTGCGAGTACTAAAGTACTCGTTGAAGCTCGAGGGGCCCGGAAATTATTTTTTTTTTAAATCTACACTAATGTTATAAAAAGGAAAATTTGTATTTTTGTGTGTATGTTTGTAATGAATAAATTCAAAAACTACTGTGCCGATTTCAAAAATTCTTTCACCATTGGAAAGCTACATTCACCCTGAGTAACATAGGCTATATTTATTGCCCGTGCGAAGCCGGGACGGGCCGCTAGTATGATATAAACTATATAGTGCTTGACTGCGATCCCACCTGATGGTAAGCAGTGATGGTGAAGGCACACTAGTTTATCAAGAGCCTATTCACTCTAGCCTTGACCCAAATTTAATCGGATGGCCCAGAAACATCAACGTCATCTGAGAATTGGCTTTTAGTTTTGAATTAGCTGTTGCCAGCATCGTCTCCCGAGCGAAAGTAGAAAATTGTTCCAAGGGAACATACTGTCGAGATAAAAAGTATCCTATGTGTTATTCCAAGGTGTGGTCTACACTTGTGCCAAATTGCTTTTAAATCCGTTCAGCAGTTCGGGCGTGACAAATAACAAACATACATACACACTCACATATGTATTTTTGCCTTTATAATGTGGTAAAGCTTCTGACGAAGTTAAATGTATACTTAGTAGATACCTACTTTAGTCTATGGTAAACTTCAGTGTCCATGCGTGCCTTGATATCTGCAAGTTACAGGATTTACCGGACAACCGGGACAACTCAACATTAATTTTCATCAACACGGTAAACCCAAGTGTCTATATAATGGACCTAATATATTCAGATGATATTGTTATGTCTCCACCACCTATACTTGCAGGCATAACCGTAAAACGAAAAATGTGTTTCTATACATAAATAAAATCTGATGCGCAGATCTACCACCGTTCGAGTGCTATTCCTGGGTTAGAGTCTCTTTTCCACTTAAGGCGTATAGTCCCTTGAACATCTGACCGGAGTTAAATGCACACATACCTACTCGTACTGCTGCCTGCGCCTGCATAAAGCCCTGCTGACCTTTAAAACCATTTTTTATTTAATTATTTATTAAATCTTTATGCACATAAAACTGTACAAAGGTGGACTTAATGCCTTAGGCATTATCTGCCAGTCGACCTTAAGGTGGTGCAGAAACATAACATGGCAGGTGCAACTTAATAAAATAATAGACAAACAGAAGAGAAAACAAAAACAATAGTAAATACATACTTAGATACATACCTAGATACATACACATGAATAAGCAATGCTGTAGTGAAAAAACAAATCCAACCAATTAGTGCTGTGATGATTCTATCAACTTCTTGCGAAAATGCTCACGTGCCTTCACCTTAAAGAAAAATCGGATAAGCCCAAAGCGGTGTGAGGGACATCGTAGAAGCACTCTAGTTATTAGTAGACCAAAGATTTTTATTGTGCCTAGAGCAAGGAAATAGAAGTTCTGAAATCAGATAAGAAGGGGAAGAAGGATTATCTAGAAAAGAGAACAGGGTAGTCAAGGCTCTTAGCGCTCTGCGCTGACGAATCGGTAACCATTTTAATACGGAGGTTGAAGACAAATCGAATGCAAGTTATTCAGAAGACGGTCAAGACGGTCATTTTCTTTGTGAAATATTTTTTTTTTACCTATGCATTCTGAAGAACACTTAACCAGCTATATTTTGTGAGCCTTTTGAAAGGAGTAGGGAAAACAAGTGAAAAATATCATGTAGTAATTTTTTTTTTTGCAAAAGTATTAGTTAAACGAATAAATAATGTATTGATAATGTTACATATGAATCTATGTAGCGTTGGAAGGCCTCCTACAAGGTGAACCGTTGATAAAGGTTGCGAGAATCCGTTGGATGCGAGACGCAAGGGACCGTTCATTGTGGCGGCACTTACGGGAAGGCTTAAGTCCAACAGTGGCCGTCTTTCGGCTGAAATGATGATGATGATGATGATAAATCTATGGTAAATATTTTTTTTTTAATTTAATAGACCATCCGTTACTGAAGAGTTTTTTTCAGAAAGTCACCTTTTTATGACACTAAATGGGATCAAGGGTCTTAATAAGTCGAACCTTAACACATAATTCGAAACTGTCCTGTACTGGACCTACCCAATAAACAAATTCATAAATGTATATTCAGCTAGTCACAATGAGTAGTTTACGTCAAGTTTAGGTTGCGGTCTAGCCTATTCGCTCGTAAACGCAATGAAGTGGTGTGGCGGCGTTTAGAAGCAAGTTTACGTCGATATTATCGCGGGATATTATTCATAATATGGAATGAGGACGTCTGGGGCGACTGTGGTTGTACCTCCCCACACGAGGTTCAAATGGCAAGGTGACACGCGGATGTGGTGTCTTACGATCATTTTTATTGCTGCTGCGAAACGTCATGCATCTTTTTCGTCAAAGCTCATACATGCCATCAATAGTAGCTAAAGATCTGTCTGAACTGGAACCTTACCATGACGTTTTTTTTTCTTTGGGTAAATATCATCCAGATGACATGCCCCACTCTTGGGTGCAGCGAGAGACAGTGTCAGACTCTTACTGACTAAAAAACTCACCCCGTTCCTTCGTGGCCTTTCATAACGGGACCGAACCTCCCTTTTGGAACTAGACCTTTGGCCCCAGTAGGCTTCGACCCTGCTGGGTCCCTACGGATCATGCCGTGTTAAAGTGTCGACCGTGCAAGTGTGAAACAAGGATGGAGCTATACACCCTATATAGCTCCTCGACAGCCGGTGGAATTTCGTGGAGCATTTCCGACGTCTGGCTCCCAAACTCAACCGGACTGGGGCCGCTCTCAAGCGGCTCCTGCCCAACCTTGGGGGTCCAGACGCCTCCTGCCGGAGGCTCTACGCGGGGATCGTTCGGTCCATGGCCCTCTACGGGGCGCCGGTGTGGGCGCCGTCGCTGAAAAAGCGACCGGCGGCCATTCTGAACGCCTGCCAGAGGGTCATGGCAATTCGGATGGTGCGGGGATACCGCACGATTTCCTGCGAAGCGGCGAGCCTTCTGGCTGGCCTACCACCGTGGGATCTGGAGGCAACAGTCCTTGCACACATGCACGACATGCGCGTGGAGATGCAACGCCGGGGTGAAAGTCCTCTGCCGCGACAGGTCACGGCATGGCGGACAGAGCTCCGGCGGGATCTCATGGTGGAATGGCGTCAGCGACTATCGCAACCCCGTCATGGGCACGCCACAATTATGGCGATAAGTCCCCTCTTTGAGGCGTGGCTGGAAAGACCTCACGGCGTCCTTACCTTCCGCATGACACAGGTCCTCACCGGAAATGGCAAGTTCGGGAGGTTCCTGTTCCGAATTAAAGCGGAAGTGACGCCCGGGTGTCGCCACTGTGCGGAACGCCCGGAGGACACGGTGGAGCACACAATCGCGGTGTGCCCTGCTTGGGTAGAGCATCGCCGTGCCCTCGTGGGGGTGATTGGCGGCGGAGACCTCTCGCGCCGGGCCTTGGTCGAGGCCATGGTCCGGAGCGAGGAGGAGTGGCAGGCGGTCGCCGACTTCTGCGAAGCAGTAATGCTCGCTAAGGAGGAGGCCGACCGCATCAGGCAACGGCGCTCTCGCCGCCGCCGCCGGGATTCCGATCCCGATTTCCAGCCACCGTAGGCGCGGGCTTGCGGACAGAGAGCAATGGGTAGCTCGCTGTCCGGCCGTCCGGTAACCGTCCGGACCAAGCCCAAGTCGTCGACGGCGCGCGCTGTTCCCGCGCGCCTCAAGGAGTTGTCAGCAACAGCAGGGGCCCAGCCGGGTCGAAGCCTACTGGGGCCAGGGTAATCCGAAAGGGCGCTCGAGCCCCGGTATGAAGGCTTGAAGGAACGGGATGGGTTTTTTAGTCAGTAAGAGTCTGACACTATCTCCCGCTCCGCCCAAGAGCGGGGGTTGTCATAAGATGATTTTTCCCATCGGAAAAAAAAAAAAAAAAAAACCCTATATAGCTCCATTCCTTTCAGTTCAGTTTAGGTCTTAAAATGGATCGCGTTAAGAGCTCGTGGTTCGGCCTCTGATTACCGGACCCTGGTACGGGCTATAGTCCGGAGCGAGTAGGAATGGCAGACGGTTGCCTCCTGCTGCGAAGCAGTAATGCTAGCGACGGAGGCGGCCTTACGCTTAATGGAACGGACTTCCTCACGCCCCATCTGTTGAGATACCGACCCCGATTTCCCCCACCGTTTGCCGTCCTAGAGCGGGTGAAGCCATTGGATGATTTCACATCTTAAAAGAAAAAGCACCTGATTTGAAGTCCACAGGTACATACCTAATGTATGTGGCTGCTTTGAACTAAATAAACAGATCGTTTCGACTCCGGTCAGACCGATCAGATCCGAACAGTTTATACAAAAAAATCTTCCTTCCCGTGGATGGTAGTTGGGCTGTTCGATTATTCTAACGACAGCTCTGCAAAACATTCAACTTGCATGTTCTAACAGCTAACAGATAACTAAGAAAACTTTCCGCGTAATAAAGGAGCCAGCCCATAAAATATTATTGCCACAACCACAACTTGTCTTTGAGGAGACATTTTAATAAAATTATTTATCCTACTCGTAAACTTGCCAGATAATTTTATAAATGCTATGTCTGCGATGAAGTTAAGCGTTAAATATTATGAATAATAAAGGAACAACTTTTTATACATAAAGTTTGTTTATGGAAGCTGGTTTAGCAGTAACTGTGCTGTGTAATAGCTTGCTGGTTATCTGCATCCTACATCTTGTTCCGTGGGCGTCGGTAGGAGTTATGTGAGTGGATGCAGCATCCCATCTGGCTATAAAGACATCACATGCCTTCCTGCCTTGTGTGGTAGCTATGGCATAGGAATAGCCTTGACAATTATCTCTCAGGCTATTGGACGTTTAACGTTTCACCGGTATTTATTTCACAATTCTGATGTGCGATCGATATCTGAGGATCAGTTTAATTATTCATCTATATTTCATCTACATCCAGTGATAGACGTGGTTTAATATTGTAACTCTTTGAATATTCAAAGAGTTACAATATGATGTTATCCTTTATTGGAACCCATACTTTACTTAAGGATTATAGTTCCTTGAACCATCTGGTCGAAATTGAATGGACGCAACTCTCGCACCTGCCTAGGCGGCAGTACGCATATCTGTGCATTTATTTGCAGCCAGAAGCGCCCGGAAAGCGCGCGGCTGACCTTTAAATCCATTTTCTTTGCGAAATATTGATTGATTTACATATGCTATGTTCACTTTGAAGAATATTTAACCATCAATGTTTATGTGTAAAAATGTTTCTAAAGATCCAAGCCGTTTCGAAGGAGTAGGGAAAAGTTGCGAAAAGTTGCGAAATTGCTAAATGTTTTTTTTTTAGACAAAAGTATTAATAGCACGAAAAAATCAAATGTTGATAATGTTGTTCATGAATCTGTAATAAACATATATTTTTTTCAAACCGTAGGCTTCAGAAAGTCACTGTTTTATGGCACTTTTCGGTCGCTTGGGCCTTAAGAAAGATATAACTGCTCGACAACTTTTAAAGAAGGCCAACCGAAATGTTCTATTCACAATCTATCTTATGAAGAGCGCAAAGAATTTGACTAGATCTCACTGGCACAACGCACACAAAGGGGTAGACTTATTGAGACTTTTTGAAAATCGGTTGGACAGACTAAATCTCTCCAAACTATTTGAAACACGTATCAGAGCTACTAGTATGTCTTACCAAATAATGATAATTAATATGGTATGGTAATACGATTCATATATTTTAGGATTTGATGGGATTTTATTACCTATGTACCTATTAGGCAAGTACACGCTTTAGTCTTTCGGTATATCCGACATATCCGCTCCAAAGAGGGCTGAAAGTTTTTTTATTCGTAACTGTGTAGTATTAGGATGAAAATGCTACCGGAACAAATAGAATACAACTTGAGTCATAAATGTGCTAAGCAGACGACGTTGATGCTAAACGTTATCCGTTTAGACTACGTTGTTCGATGCCAAATGATTGAGCGCAGCTCGTTTAATAGTTTTGTTTACTTCTGTTTACTATAGGCACAGAGTTATATAATTATTTAGAATCATTGTTTTTCTGGAATAGCAAAGAAAAAAGAAATGCTTTCAATTTTAAACAAGTAAAAAAACCGGCCAAGAGCGTATCGGGCCACGCTCAGTGTAGGGTTCCGTAGTTTCCCGTCCGTCACAATAAGTGTACCCACTTATGAGTTTAAAAAAATGCTTGCATATACGATTATACTACAAACTTAGCCCAGCAATTATTTTGTAGAACCTTTTTGTCTTTTTGTACAAAAACTGTTCTTTCCATCAAGTTCAAAATGATTTTCCTAGAAAGTCCTTATAAAGTTCTATTTTTCAGATTTTTTTCATATTTTTTAAACTTATGGTTCAAAAGTTAGAGGGGGGGGGGACACATTGTTTTTTTACTTTTGGAGCGATTATTTCCGAAATTATTGACATTATCAAAAAATTATTTTAGTAAACCCCTATTTATTTTTAAATACCTATCCAACGATATATCACACGTTAGGGTTGAAATTAAAAAAAAAAACACTTCCCACTTTACATACAGGGGGGCTACTCTAATAAAACATTTTTTTCCAATTTTTATTTTACCAGTTTGTCGGCGTGATTGATATACATATTGGTACCAAATTTCAGCTTTCTAGTGCTAACGGTCAGAGAGATTAAGCGAGGACGGACAGACAGACGGACAGACAGACATGGCGAAACTATAAGGGTTCCTAGTTGACTACGGAACCCTAAAAAAAGGGACTGCTTCCTTTTAGTTACAGGTAAGAGAATTATAGCGCAACTTGAACGATGTCCTTTACTTTGACTAACCTGTTTACCCTAAAATCTTCTCTCGTACGATTACGTGGCTGATTTGTTGGTAAAATGACTAGTCCCTCTACAAAGTAAGAGAACGTCTGGCTGCCCAAATGCGCCTAACAAAGTATATATTTACTGTCACCAATGGCTGTTTTCTTAGCTAGATCAAACGTCGTAAGTGGAGATGATGCACCCGCTCCGGATGGACGGACGGAAGGGAAAATGAAGCGTCCCCGTCAAACCTCGGTGGCAGAAGTGACGAGCATCGGAATGACGTAGAGCGAAGTGAAGAGTGAAGCTTAAACCAGCTGGCAATGGCGGACTAAGTACTGTGGACGCACTTTTCCCTATCTATAGGCCGTAGGATCTTTATAATCATTTAATTTAAATCAGCGTTGGAAGCCCTGGCCTGACCTGTTGAGGGTCGCGGGAATCCAATGGATGTGAAACGTGTGCGACACTTGGAGGAGGCCTAAGTCGAACAGTGGTCGTCTCTCGACTAAAATGATGATGATGATGATGATGATGAATTATTAATCAAAAATCAGATAACAATAATCTATAAATAGTTAACGTTTAAGTTAGTACCTACCTATGTAGATACGGCCGTTTTCTTAGAGGAGAAGACTAGCGTAATTTCTAAAGCAAGACACATTAGTGTAGATATATTCTGCACATTCTACCTACCCAGTTACCCGCCTTACAGTTGCGTAAATTCTTGTTTACCTTTTGAAAACCGTAGACAGTATCACGAATATTCATAGGGCCGATCCTATGAATATTTACATTCCTGAGTAATTATGATTCGATTGTTTTCAGGTCAACTAAATATGTATATTGCACCATATGCAAAATTCACCTAGACAGTGTACACTGCGAAGTCATTCAGATAACAAACGATTTCATATTTGTATTTTTGGTAAGTAGTTTTGATATTTTTAAATCTTAGTTTTTTTTTTGTAAATGTATAAAACGACAACGGTAATAACCGACCCTAAAAACAATGTCATGACAAATAATAAACTGTGAAAAAAATAAATAATATTAAAAAAAAACCCTGCAAAGAATCTGTTAGTTTTATAATAGGTGTCTAATCAATACAATCATTTCAAAATTAGCTTAATTAAATAACTATGTGCTGATTATGTCTAATTTATTAAAAAAAAAAGGACTCACAATGACAACGTATTTATGCAATTCAACGAAATGCCATATTTACTAAGGTTCTGAACTGCCTTAACCTAGACGTAAATGCGATGTGATATTTAAAAATTGCAGGTCAATACAGAAAGGTACAATTACAACAGGTCCTTACCCACTATTTACCTGTAACACAGCTATTAGTTAGCTTCAGGGTCTACCACCAACAAAAAACGACTACTCAAACAGTGGTAGTAGCGTACGGGCTACCTTAGGAACTCGAACTATAGCCACTATCATTTCTCGATCCACAAACTTCCTGCCCTTATCCCAATTATTACTTGGGGTCGACGCAACACGTTTTTTTCTTCCATTCTCTCCTGTCACATGTCACGCTATCACTAACTTCCCTTTTCTTTCATAACACTCCTCACACAATCCATCCATTTTTTTTTTAGCCTACCCTCTCCCACTCCATCCATCTACATGTATTTCTCGATCCACAAACACGGATCGTATATTGACTAATAGGTCATAGGGAAGATGATACTGTCAGAATGTTTGAATTTTTGTGAAGGATGCAGGACTTAGTTAAATAAATTAGGTATAATATGTCTAAATAGTGTAATTGGTTTCGGCCGCTCTATTTAAAAACTTAAATAAATAAATAAGGATAGTTTTCTTCATGATATTTCTATAGTTTTTGTATCGCCATTTGTGTGAATTTTAATTTTATACAGCGTGGAAAATCTTGGTAACTTTGTTATATACTTAGTCACACATTCCTATAAATAGGTATAAATCTAACGGAGTTTCTTAATTTCATTTTCCGGTAGGTAACATCATAATAGACAGGATGGCTTTACGTTCTAGGGAAGTAGTAATATTCTATGCGTTTAAAACACCACAATCGTAGAACCGTTGGAACACGGTTCTACGATTGTGGTGTTTGTGGTGTGAAGTTCGGGAACCGTTCCATGCTCGTATCAGTCCGGCTTGCTCACGACTACCAAAACAGTGATATTTTCTCGAAAGTGACTTCTCGGTGAGAACCAATAGTAGAAACTTAGCGAGCTCTCATTCTCATTCATGCACCTCGGGCGAGACGCGTTCGTCCAGACGTATCGTGCATCGCAATGAGCCATTATTGAGTCCCGATCCCAATAGAGATGTAGGTAGCCTTCTAGGAACACGCGGGCAATTTACAAGCGCGATAGCAGGGGTGTGTCCGGTCATTACAGCAGTCAGGATTAATGCACCCGAGCGCCAACGAACAAAAGAAAACCCGCGAAACTCCCATTTAGCGAGCTAAGTAAAAAGTTCCGTGACTTTCAATAGGCGATTGTTCTGCGGACCTAGTAGGCGGTAAAGTGGAAAATAAATATGGTCAGCATTATAGGTGCCTGGGTAAATAGCTGATAGTTTTATATAAATGTAGTTTTTTTTTTAATACTGATAATTATTTTATTCATTAAGATAATATTGATCCACTGCTTAGTAAAAATCGTCTAGGTGTTAATAAATTAAAGATGTCAAAATTTCAGATTATAGGTAATTAATTCATAATTAACCATCAGCACCCTAATTTCAATTTGATACGTTTTCGTTGTGTTGTTGTTGTTATTTTGTTCGTTGTTTAGGGAAGTTAAATTGATCAGCAACAACCGGAGTTCTATGGCAACAACCTAACCTTAAATAATGACTATATGACTGGCTTCACCCGCAGCTTCGCTCGCTCAAGCATGATATCCTTTTCACACCCATAAGGATAGAATTTCGAAAAATCTGTTCTTCGTCTAAGTCTCAAAAACGAACGGTTAAAAAATTCAGCTTTCTAGGTACAAGCGTTTATGCTGGGTGAAGGTGAATCAGAGAACAGCAACAGATTTTGCCGATGACAAAAAATCCGGACGGTCCGGACGGTTATCAGACGGCCGGACGGCGAGTTACTCATTGCTCGCCGTCCGCAAGCACGGTACTACGGAGGCTGGTAGTCGTAGTTGGGGTAGCGGCGGCTAGGGCGTGAGGACGGCCTAATACGCAAAGGGCAACTGAAGGAACAGAAGTGAGTTTTAGTCAGTAAAAGTAACGTGCCATCTCACTCCACCCAGAGTGGGAGAAGTTATTTTTAGACTACCCACCTCAAACAAAAACATAGGTATTGAAACTGCACTGCGCTACTTTTCAGGCGTGGTTTTCGTTCCAAAACCCGTTATTCAGAATCTCCGAGCTCATGTAAAGTAAGACATTAAATTCACATTTAAAATTCGAAGGTAAAATTCAGTGAAACAGGGTCGGCCATCACTGCGATCGGTTCGTTTGCATGTGCGCATGAGAGGTGCAAATGATGCCATTGTGTCGGCGGAGACGCTGGACTCGCCGGCGCGGTGACTTGCGCGAATTATATGAAAGCTTGCAAGTTTCGCAACACGCCATTATCATTATGCGATATGACAGCCAGAGGCGTAGCGTAGACTTATTTAAGCATGGGCGAAGACGCATCAAAGAGGCCTTTTTCTTCCATATATTCGAAAACAAGGACTGAATGTCGCAATTCAGTGTGCGACCACATTGTCGCTTAACATTAGTTAAAAAAGTGATCAAACGTGAGCCTATCTACATCTACACTAATATTGTAAAGAGGTAGTTTTTTTTTTTTTTTGTTTGTAGGAGGTAATGTCTGAAAGTTCTGGTCCGATTGCTAAAATTTTTTCACCGATAGAAAGCTGTTATATTTCTGAGTGACATAGGCTATATTTTATGTACGCGGGCGAAGCTGCGGGCAAAAACTAGTAAATTATAAAACCCCTTGTACTTAAAAAGACACCGCTTGCGCGAAGCCCCTTTCGATGCGAGGCCGTGGGCGAGGGGCCGCTTCGCCCGCGCCTGTCTACGCAACTGATGGCAGCGACAACAATCATAGATTTCAAACGTTGGCATCTTCTGAACTGTCATGCTCCGGTAATTTCTGCACTTGATGAGAAAAGTGACCGTGGCTATTGCAAATGACTTAAAAATGCACGTCATTCATTATTCTGTATGAATGAATGAAGCCTATGCGTCAGAGTTTACTGGCGACTTGAACTTTTCTTAATCTTTTTTTTCTGAGCTGAGATATCATCAAATAACTCCACCCGTTCTAGGTGCAGCGAGAAAATGTGTCAGACTTTTACTGACAAAATCTGTGTTCCTTCAGTCATCCTTTGCTTTTAAGGCCAGAGTAACTCTTTCGAACAATTTCGCAGCCCTAGCAGGCCCTAGGCCTTCTAGGCCCCGTCCATTTTGCTAACATCTCTTTGATACGTCAATTTTACTAACATCGGCTTTGCTATCCACGATAATTATTGTGCAACGTATTCCCTCAAAATCATGAAACATATCAGTCACATTTCGTTCACACTTCACAACGTTCTACACAGAATCTGAACACCAGATTATTGCAGGCGCACCTTAAATTAGAAATGATTGTCTGTCAGACCTAGATATTGTTATTCTCGTGGATTTGCGTCAGAGCTTGGTGCATTTCAACATTCTGGGGGCGAGAAGCGTAGCTAGCGTTTGCCGCGGTCAAGCTTGAGCGCGCCAATAATTTGCTAAACTACGATGGGGCTTTTACAGTCGGTTTGTACAGGTATTATTATATTTATCCAGTCGGCTAGACAGTTACTAGGTGCCCGCGATTGCCAATGATGGATGGTCGAGCTGTTGCCAAGTGAACGGCAATGAATCATGTTCCTATTTATAGATGTAGATAGATACGATTAATATGCAACTTAAGTGCAGATGATATAGATAATAATTGAATGGCGATGTACGCAGCTATGCTGCAATTTGTGTATGATATACACCACGTTATTAATAATCATAGATTAGATTATGTGGAGGGGCTGATTCTGCGAATAGTCGTGTTTATGATCGATATAATGTATTCAACGCTTGATTAAACTATCGTCAACTGGCATAAATTGACTGGCACTGTAGAGTTGATTGTTTAAATGTGGTTGTAAGTCCTTATTGTTCTATTATTAATTCCAAAGCTCTGTGCAAAGCCTTCTTTACGAGCTGAAGTAAATGAAGATTTATGATTCATTGTAATATTCATGTTTGGCTTCAATTTCAATGTCTATTTGTAATTTAACTACAAGCTAATCATATACCTTCCTGTCTCATTACCAGCAGATAATGTACTATTTAGACAGCAATAATAATTGTCATTTACTGGGATGGATAACTAAGACAATAAGACAAAATATATTTCCGACAGCAGAAGATTTACATGCATATTCATTACTTCTCTCATTATATTGGCACAGACTATCATTCAGAAAGGTTTGCGAGCGTAGTCACCATAAGTATCTTAACTGGTCGAAGGGCTTCCCTACATGCGTTCTTCTTTCAAACTCCCGTCCTGGTTAATTTTTTTTTTTCGTTTTTCTCATAATAGACTTTTCCGTTTCCAGATATTTGTGGACCTATATTATGCTGTCAGTCTATAGTTATTACTACTACAACTATATTTTTTTATATCTCCCATCATTGATCTGTCTATACTTAGAGTCTTTTAAGATCAAAAGAGCAATTAGTAGAAGACTAGCACACTAGCACACAGTCACACCATATGCACCAGTAGAGTGAAATCTGTCTGAATAAATGAAATCTCCAAGAGCTCCAGATCAACTGCCGATCCTATAAACTAAACTGTTGGTTTAGTAGAAGGCTGGCTACCTGCCCTAAACAAGGATGATGGATGGTGGCGCTGTTGGCAACTGAACGATAATGAATCATTCGCTGATAATATTATATTATTATAAATGAATGAGGCCTAGTGTATTACACTCATCACTGACAATTTATAACTGACTCAGGAGTCACGAGATCATTAGGTGTTTAATCATGAGAGACCTAAATAACAGTCGAATTTTCGAGAGATTTCAGGAAGCCATCTATTTTTTTCATCATACTTCAACTGATGAATACCTAGAATAATTCCGAAAGGTATTACGAAATGAATGCGACTTTAGAAAGAAGTCGAGTGTAGGGATTGGTTTACATCACAGGGTTTCTTAAGTCCATTAAAGATCTCCATTCCTTGCTGATGGTCCTATTTTGCAACTTATCACTCACTTGGGCCACGTTTATTGCTGCGTGGTCTGTACTATGACGAACCAATGTTATCATGATTGCGTGGTGACAAAGAGATAATGCTATGCTTCTTGTTCGTATGTATAGCTTCGTTTCCTCTTGACAATTAAACCAGAACTATCAATTAAACAAACATATGAAGAACCTTACCTTGACAAGGTCCTGGGTAGTCGAGCACGAGGTGCTTGGCGGGTCTCCGGCAGGCGCGGCGCCGGAGTCGGCACAGCGACGGGTAGGTGCGGCCGTCGCTGCCGCACACGGCGCCGACACGGCGGCAGGCGGCTGCGCACACGCAGCGGGCACGCCCGCCGCGCACTACGCAGCGTCTCCCATTGCCGCATGACACTCCGGCGCATGATTCTGTCACGAGAGAGTATGTTGATATAATAACAAATTGGTGCATCATTATCATCACTAGCTAATTCGTAATACTAAGGGTCCATGATACCTTCAGCTTTTAACCCTGACGAGGACAGTCAACGAGTTTAAAAAAAATAAACTCTTCTGTAGATTTTCTTGTTATTTAAAGTTTTTTTTTGTTAATAATTTTTGTTCTCTTGTTAATAATTTATAATGTGTATAGAGTATTACTTATTAATTTATTTGGTGATTGATGATATGCGATCAATGTTGTTTAGTTACTACGAGTAACTTGTATACTCGATATATGTATTAACTTTATGTATGATGTTATGCACACTTTTATGCACAATTATTTGCATCATATCGTTGTTTGTTTGGAATGCAGCATTCACCAAAATACTTGTAACATCTTTTATACCATATTTTTTTATAAATAAAAACCTACTAACTGAATAGGAGGCTGATAATGCAACAATATAAAACATAGATTTAAAGAGCTAGATAAAAAATAAATAACAATATATTGTAACTCACACCGATGTTAAAGAAATCACCAGAATGACAAAAATTATGAAGTTAAAAATAAAAAGCAAAGAATAAACAATAAAACATAAAAGAGAATAATAATAATAATATAACAATCAATAAAAGAAAAAATTAAAACATAAATGAAAGCTCCACTTCAGAAGTTAGGGTGGTCATGTAAAAATACCTATAGGTATAATATTCAAAAGTCTCGTTGCAAGAATCAAACATTCTGCGAACAGGCAAACGCAAGCCAGATTGAATATACCTTCGCACACCTTTCGCATATTTGGAATGTTAAAGACACAGATGCTATTTCTTTGTCATCCAATATTAACTGGCCTCTGCCAGTGCCTTTTCTCTAAAAGGAACCTAAGGGAACGAAGGGCTTTGTGAAAGGTAAGCATAGCATGGCTTAGCCAGCCTTATAATGTGTTTCCTCTACTGGGACTCAAGCCTCCTCTTTAGGAGAGGGAATGGAGTGTAATCCACCACGCGAGCCCATTGCGATGTGGACGTCTTAGATTTTTTAGTTGTAGAACATTTAACACAGTTTTATCTCGATGTTTTCTTCACCGGTTTGAGAGCAGTGGTGATGAAATAAATAGTACAAAGTAATGCGCTCACCACGATTTGAACCTAAGATTTAGGTACCTACAATTCGTAAGTAGAGGTGGTGTGGTGACCATAGACTAAACAGTATAAACAGAAAATGGTAACCACCGGGCCACCACTGCTCCGACTAAATCGGAAATCTTTGTTATTATTGCGTTACAGTAGGTATATGAATACATAATATTAAAAATATGAGATTTTCTTTATATAAACCAGTGCTTGACTGCGATCCCACCTGATGGTAAGCAGTGGTGCAATCGTTGATGGCGAGGCGCACTAGTCTATTAAGAGAAAGAAAACGGTGCAATCATAAATTGCGAAAACTCAAAAATAAGATTCTCTTTGCTAAAGTATCTATCAAGGTATGTGGTCTTAGAAATGTATGACTTATATAAAAAGCTAAGAAAACATCCGCCAGATATCGATGTCGGATGTCGTCGTTGACGTAGGTACACATGTAGAATATTTAGATAAATCTCGAGATATTTAGATAGAATCGAGTATTTTATGGCTCACGTGGTGGCCAAACAAATATGTAGACGTAGATCAACGAGATATATCAAAACTCTCAGCTCTTGAGTCGCTCGTTAAAGACAAAACTAGAAATTGCCACATTTGCGATTTGTTTAAGAATTTTGTGTTTACGACTGATGACATTTTACGAGTCATTAAAAGCTGATCTTACGCGTTTTCTCTTAACCCACGCAATGTAATTTGTAAAATGTTATTCGACGTGTTCGTGAGAAAAACACACTTTTGTTTAAATGGCAATAAAGAAAAAAACTGCGACATTGTTAGTGACTGTATTTATAGAGTGCACTTTTGTGACTGAATTTATAAAGTGCACTTTTTCGCTGAAATGAATAAATTAAGATAATCGCCATACAACACACTTGGACTAAGTAATATTTTCCTTGTAAACAAGTAATTTTTCACCTTTTCGTCGCCAACATTAATTTATACCACCTACATTACATGCACGAGACGATAAATGCCCTTACATAAGATCACTCTCTGCCAAAACAATTCATTTATTTGAGAAATTATTTGTTTATTTCTAAAATCACGAATATTTGACGTTTTGCCAAGTTTGTGTTGATTCGATGCGCTATGTTCATCTATCGGGCGATGCACTCGCCGGCCCAATTTTATTATTTGCTGAACAATATTGTTGGCTGTAAGTTGTTAGCAGTAGGATATACTTTATCTGTTTGTTCTGTTGATTGGCGTAATTGGGCTTCAGGAACGTCTATTGAGTCAATTGTTGTAGAGCTTAGGTTTGTTTTTATTTTTATAAAATGTCTATAAGTCTTGCTAACTCGACTTGCGTGTATTGGCGCATACATACGGTACAAAATAAGAGCCTGACTGTGTGGCCAGGTTCGTTAACCGTAATGTCCAGTTTCTTTAGTCATGTCACTAAAGGAATTTACAGTTTTACCAAAAAATAATTAGGTACACACAGCCAAACTCATGTCTATATTTTTACTAACAAAAACATAGTCGCTGTTCTGTACACCCATACCAGGATACAGTGACTAGATCTATTGGGTGACGTCATTCTCTGCTCAAATTACTACAAAAACAATACCTTCTTTGAATTCTAATTGGCTTGTATTTTTCCTAGAAGCAGCGAGCCCGGAAGGATGTGACCATGTCTTTAATTAACTAAGGAAGCAGCTTCGTCGAATTGACGCAAACTATCGTGAGAAAAACATTGAAATAATAAAAGAGAATGGGCATTTTGGACCCACTCAAGTTGAGGTATATGTCATTTGAAAGGTAATAATAATTATTTTCATTGTATGACGTCAATAGTCAGACATGCAGGAAAAGAATATTTATTTATAATTTTATTTTTAGATAATATTCTGCTGTACCTACGTACCTATATACTTTGTTACTTTAATTATTATCCATATAGACAAAAATAAAGTCGAAGTAGTAGTGATGAACGGAACCTCCCCTTCTTTAATGAACTCTTTGTATAGTGAACGCATATACCTACATCTTTGAAATAATTTGGGTGAAGACAGACAGTGCCTGGAAAAAATAGCAATAGAAGAGCTGCTGGACTACAGGTTCATATCTGCAGCATGAATGATTAATTAAAAGTGCCTCTAGAACTCGGTTTAACTGGTTTAACCGAGCCCTAGAGGCTGCGTAACCTAATCTATAATGGGAGAGCCTAATCAGCCAGGAAACACGTCCAATCCTTTTACAGAACGTATGGTGGTCGGTTGCACACATCTTGGTGTTTCCTGGCATCTCCACCTTATGATAGGACATGCGGTTTGTTTTTGCTCTTGAACCTGTACAATACTTTTATATATTATTACTTGTATGATTAGACCAACTAATAAAAGGGACATATTTATTTAAAGTAAAAAAATCCAAAAGCGTTTTATTTTGTCTCATTGGTTGCAATGAAAAAAAATTCTACATACATAGGCGAAGTCCTGCTGAAATAAAAATGAGTAATAATTATTTCCCTGCACGTGTCTGACTATTCGCGTCGTTCAATCAAATGAAGCTTTTATTATTGCCTTTCAAATAGAATGTGCCACAGCTTCATACAGCACTGGGTACAGAGTCAATACAAAAGTGCTCATTGTCTTTTCAATATGCATTGTGCTGGCAGCTAACTAGCTCATTGTCTACTGGTAAACTTTGCCTTGCTTCCCTTTGTCTATGAATTAAATGATTAACGGAAAGCCTAGACAATTTCTCGAATAGGTTTCCTTCCTACTCATTTAATTCTCTAATGCAATTATTTTTATTGCCTTATTAGCTCTTGCCAGTCGCTCGCGCGAAAGTATAAAATTAATACAAAGAAAATACAGCCGAGATAAAAATTTACATAATAAATATAATTATGTTATGAGGTGTATAATAAAGTATATAATAAATATATAATATATTCTATGGTCTACTCATGATACTCGTATTATTAATTAATTTTTCAAAAAACACATACATACAATTACAAACTTTAGTCACTTTAGTGTGATTTTATTGTGGTCCTTCGAGCCGGATATTGGTAGATTACGTTGCTTATTTTATTATTGTAATAATTATAATGGCAAATTCAGTATTTTTATTGCATAGATTTAATTTATTTTGACTTTTATAGCTCTATGGTGACCTACTTGAAAGAGTAAAATAAATATAATTATTGACTTCGAAGCGAGCAGTATTTTTTTTCTGCAATACCGTTTGTCCGTGTTGTGTTTATTTATGTGTTCTTCTTTTAAGTTTCCTAAGTAAGGAAAAGAAGATTCGATTCTCTCTGGACCTGGAATTGCAACCACAATATAGTTTTTTTTTTAAAGGAAAAATACAACATATAGGCAGCTGTTGACCAATAATCGCCAGCATTTTACGTAGAAGTAGATCTAGCTGCCGTTAAGGTCAAGAGTTAAAACAGCTGGTTTACTCTAGCCAAGAAGGTACCATAAGTACATAAGCTTCCACAACAGGTGCATGTGCCAAATGAGAAGGAAGGTTTAACTTTTCCAAATTTTTAATCTGAACAGCGAATGTGGAAATGGTACATTTTGATACAAATGGAGAAAGTTTGTCATTGCGAATTTGCGACCGAGGCAAAATAAGCCGAATGCTGCAGTGACAAATCACGTGTATCAAACGACGCTTTTCAATACGCTTCGAAGATACAAATAAATGGAGGCTAACACGCGACTCGTGGGGTTCACTTAGCGCCCAGCCTGATACGATAAATGTAATAAGCTTGGGCTGGGGCAAAGCTTGCTCTTTTTCCACACTAGTGCGGAAAACAGTAAATTGCATGCCTAAAAGCAGGTCTTCGAATATGTCTATTGAAAAAGTCTTACCAGCACAAGCAACACAGGGCACTCCTCCAGAGAGCGCCTTATAGAAGAAGATTTCGCCGCTGTCGAGGTCACGGGGGCTCCAGGCGGCGGGCGCGCGGGATGCGCCGGCGCAGCACTCGGCGCGCCCCACGCGCAGCGCCGCCACTGAGCTGCAGCGCCCACCGCGATCCATCCCCGTCCAGCAGATCCCGGCTGCGGACAAATTAGAAACTTATGAGTACATTGAGTAAGTTTAATGCTGTTCGTTGCAAGCGCATCACTTGTGACTGGCTGGAATGATTTGCCTTATTTAAATAGTGTAATGAAATGAAAATAGAAAGACTAATAATGATAATACGAATAAGTCAGTTTATTCAGAATAGAAATCAAGTGTTCTTGTGACTTTCATTAATGTAAAAACAGTCAAGGCTTCTAACTGACAATATTGATGTAATAAACAAGGGTATATCCATCTAACGAGTACAATTAAATTAGCATAGACCCCTCATAAGATATCAATTCACGTTAGACCGTAGTCCGTAGCCCTAATAGCCTTTGTGAGTAGCTAGTTCCACTCTATCTTATCAGCCTATAACTTCCTAAGCAGAACATTACAAAATTGCAATACGAAGGTATAATAAAACGTTCGCTCCGGGTCCAGACTAAACATAAATTGAACAGATGTGTCTGGAGTGCGCTTGCGCAGGCGGCGGCGGCGGCGGGCGGCTAGCTTGGAGCGCCGTATTCGGTCGGATTCCTGCGCATGAGTCACGGGGCTGGGCCGCGCGCGCCGCTCGCTAGACGACCGCCAGACACTATTTTTCAATGTGCGCCCGCGCCGGCCGGCGACGCGACCGAACGACCGCAACCCGACATGCCTATAACTAGTAATCGATTGACTTTTTACAACTATTCGCTCGAAAATACGGATTTAAAGATCAACTTTATATTATTTGGTGTTTAATGATCGATGCGGACGTCTTCGGATATGTTTACAGTTTTGATTGATCGTGATATCTTAAGATATTGTCACGCTCCGTCGTGTCGTCTGGTTTACACTTTAATTATATTTTGGGTAATTCTATGTGAGTATATAAGTTTTAATAACTTCTGATGAGTTAGCGTCAGACTAAAGTGTGCCGATATGTTCTTGGAAATCAATTTGTCGTATTAGAAACATTCTTTATAGACGTATCAAACCTTAATAGTGTGATGATGAGTAGATACAAAAACTATTCTCCTAAAAAATAAAAATAAAATTCTGCGGTAGAAGACATTCGAAATAAGTGAGCTTAAAAGAATTTATATATTAACATTTTACAAATACTAATGGTTTAATTTAAATTAATTAAGACTCATAAATGAATATTCAAAAAAACTTTAGACATAAATTTTATTGATATTTTTTATTTGAATATTAAAAAAAAATATCTTTAAATTTTGAAATGTTTTATGTAAAATCATAAATCATTATCATATCTGCATTATGTACGTATGAGCAAGCATAGATTTGTGTCTACGATCGACGAGCATTAATTTTTAGCTTGCTTTTTTTTGTTTTTGAATTGTTATGTCGATAATAGCAGGTAGGTGTAGATAGCCTCAAACTATGTAGTCATAGTGCATAACAAATTTTCAGACAGTTACGTAATCACCCGTTAGTTTGTTCAAAATATATCAATGCATAGGTGATTATAGCACTATTGGCTACTACGCTCGATGCGAGTTTTTTTTTTATCGATAAGTAGGTACCTATTATTTTATTTTTAGCCTTTAACCGCGTCTTAGTTTCCGTGACCCGTTCCATAGAAACTATACATTTGTTTGAGATGAAAAAAAAACTTAATTTATTACACAGAGGTAAATAGTAATGATATCTACTAAATAATATCATAGTTATAATCATACCAAACTAATATTATAAAGGTGAAAGTTTGTACGTATGTATGTTTGTTACTCATTCACGCTCAAACGGCAGAACTGATTTGGATAAAAATTACTAGGTACAACCTGTTACAAAACAGCAATAGCGTTGTTTTTTAGTTCTACTAGTAATAGTCAAAATTTTTTTTTAAATTTGCCTAGTATCCAAAGATAATTATTTCCCGATAACCGTAACCAGTCTTATACCAATAGTGGGAATATTTCCCACTATTGAGATTCAGACTCTAGGTAAAGAAATGGGCCGTAATCCATCACGCAGACTCTGTAGGTTTATGTTCATGTCTTAGAATTTTTAGTCCTACGATGTTTTCCCACAGCGTTTTGAAGTCAAAAAGATATAATAAATAATACAATGTAAAACGCTTGTCTGGGTTTGAACCTGCAACTTTGGAAAATCATCTAATGACATATCCCGCTCTTGGGCGGAGCGACAGGGTGTGTCAGACTTTTACTGACTATAAACCCACTCCTGTTCCTTTGTTGCCTTTCTTACCAGAGCTGAGTTTTCCTTTCAGCAGTAAACTCTTGGGCCCAGTAAGCCGAAGCTACTGGGTCTAGGAACGTGCCATTTTGCCCAAGGTTTCCCTTTATGACGTAGATGAGCACTTATCTTACTTATCATTTGTTCTGTGTCTGGGTGTAATTTATCTATAATATGTACCTATGTATTTAGAAATATATAAGTATGTTTATCAGTTGTCTAGTACCCATAACACAAGCTCTGCTTAGCTTGGGACTAGACGGCGTTGTGTGATATTTGTGGAATATTATTATTATTATTATTACTTAGAGAAGTTTTTCAAAACTTGACCCCCTAAGGGGATGAAACGGATGTCCAAAGTTTGTATGGAAAAACCTCCTTCGAAGCCGCTGAAGCCGCTGGCAGAAGCTATTAGTCTGCACTAAATAGAGGTAAAGTTTGTAATTTTGTAAGTAATCTTTGGAACTACTGAACCGGTTTTGAAAAATTCCTTCATCAGTAGTTCCTGATCCTGAGTGACATAGGCTAAGTATATTTAATTGTAATTAATAATATTTCTTTACCAAAAAAATTTCATACCCCGCAAAGCAAGCATTGGTCAGCTAGTATTCTATGTACATTATTTCAGATGATTAGATAGCCAAGAGTATTATATATGTAACTTTATACAACACGTTGGAATACATTTCGCGGCCGTCTGGCAGTGCAACGGTTTCCATGGTAACCGGTTGTCGGGCCTACGTGAGAGAACTCGACTCTCCCATCCTGTGTTTTCCCGGCTCACGTCAGGTTTGAAGGAAGTAGACATGTTTTATTTCACCTTGACTTGACCTTAGCTATTATAGATCCTCCTAACTTTCACAAGTTGGAGAAAATTGCTCTTCAAATCCTTGAGTCATTGAAATCTGCTGCTCATTAAACCAGCACATAAGATTTCTCGTTTCTGATTTTAAGACGACCACTAGGATTAGAAATTACCAACATCATAGGCATTGAGAGCAGTGATGGCCGAGCGGTAATAGCTCCGGCTTACGAGTTGCAGGTCGCGGGTTCAAACTCTGCCAGGTGCTTTACTTTGTGTAATTTATTTCATTACAACTGCTCTCAAAACGGTGAAGAAAAACATCATGAGGAAACCGGCAAGTCCTAGAACCAAAAATTGGAAAACATGTGACATTCAATAACCAGCACTGGGCCCGCGTGGTGGATTATGGCCCTCTCCTAGAGAGGAGGCCTGAGTCCCAGCAGTGAGAACATTAAAAAGGCTGATGATGATGATGAACATCATAGGCGATTGCACCAATATTAAGGTTGCATGTTCCTATTGCAAAAATACTCCCACCTCCCACCCCTCTCTTTTATTCACTGTGCACCCTTCCTTATGTACTCTTTATACACTAAAGATTATAAAAACTACATTTACCCCGGAAGCTGTGTTTCCTGATAGCTATAAGCTAGAGGTCTTAAAGTCTAGAAACAATAGGTTACTTCTAGGCAAGCGTGCTCTATCGTTGACCACATCATCGCTTACCATCAGGTGAGATAGTGGTCAAACGCGAGCCTGTCCATAATAAAAAAAAAGGTTGAGTGGTAGACAATGCCTGTTCCGCCTGTGTACCTAATCTTTAAGTATATTTTTTTTAGCTTGATAACTGCAACTGTTGCCAATGACAATAAGTGGCAAGTGTTAATAGCCAGCGGCCTTTAGGTCAATCAGTATATTTAAACAAACAAACAAGCGACAATGAACGCTTGAGAGGGATTTGTGAGTTAAATCGTTCTAACCGCCTATTGGTTAGACAGCCGTTGCCAACGTTGCTACCACGCGCGACTTGCACTACGGACTACGCAATGAGATTTTGCTATCAAGAAGCCTTGTGTGTGTGAATTGTGATGCTACGTTTTTAATGAAGCCTCGAAAGTTTAAATTGATATATGGCGCGCGTTAATGTCCAGAGCGTGCTTGACCGGTTCTCGGTATTCGGACTTCAGCACAGGCAGTAAAGCACCTTGGGAGAAATGTAAATATATTCGAATATGATTTTAGTGTGGCGAGCGAGGACGTTGACTCCGGCCGTCGTAGGAGCATGTAGCTTATATTTTCGGAGGCTAGAGTATTGATTACAGATATAGAGCGCTACCGTAAACACGTGTGTTTTGCAACTATTATTGATGTGAGAATAATTGAGACGCGTTTCGAAATAAAAGTCCTGAGTTGTTTTCGGTGTTTCTTTTAAGGATAGTCAGCTAGGAAACACCGGCCTCATCTAGTTTAAACTGACTAGAAAAAAAGTGGGAACATTGATAAAATCTTTTATCATTAAAAAAAAATCGCAACCAATTTTCTGTCAGTGTCAAAAAGACCAAATTTTTGATCACAAACATACAAATAGGGTTAAGGGCTCAGTGCTCTTGGGCTGCCTGACTAGCTATAAATATAACATATAAACCATAGTGCGACTGTTTGCATAGGTGCTTTATGCTGATCTTTTAGAACAACAATTCATTTATTAATAATCATCTACCCAAAACAGCCACCCTGTCATCTCTTTGAAGATGTGCAAAAAAAGAAGTCAGTTCAAAGTAATCATGCGCTCTACAAAACATCTAAATACCTCAGTCGTCCTCATCGGTCGGTTCCGTCAACTTTGGCGCCACAATTTGGAGCCGAGATCCGGCTGCGATTGTGTGGGTGTGAGAAATGGCGACAAAAAATCTGTTAGCTGTGCATGACTCGTGTGTTTTTAACGTCGCACTGTCGAGATCATAGGATACTCCAATGTTTTTTTGACATAAAACTTACTAATCTATACTTCTCGTATGGATTAGTAAGTACTAATGCTAAAAAAATAAATAAAAAACAATGGGAAGTAACCTTGTCCTTTTTACACCTTAACGGCAACCAGATTTGGGCACGTCAGATAAATTTAAAACTATTTAAAGTGAAACTTTTTGATTCTAGTATTATAGTCCTGATTTACGTGGGGAATCAATAAATTACTTCTTTTTTTTATTATTGATAGGCTTGCGTTTGACCACTATCTCACCTGATGGTAAGTGATAATGTGGCCGACGATGGAGCACTCTTGCCTAGAAATAACCTATTCACTCTTGACTTAAAGACCCCTAGGTTGTAGCTATCAGGAAACACAGACTCCGGTAGGGAATTCCACTCCTTAGCTATACGCATAATGAATGTGTTTCCAAAACGTTTTGTACGAATGGGTGGGATATCCACTGTGTACCGATGGCGCAACGGCGTACGTATAGTGGTCCGATGATGGAACGGACTTGGCGGAATTAAATTGTGCAATTCCAACGCACACTCACCGAAGTGTAATCGATAGAAAACTGTCAGGCCAGCAACTCGGCGTCGATGCTCAAGGCTTTGGAGCTTTGACTCTACAAGCGCATCATCACCGATGATCCTCTTGGCTCGCTTCTCCATCGACTCGAGAGCATCAAGATGATACTTGGCAGACCTATCCCAAAGATGAGAACAGTACTCCATACACGATCGAGCTTGCGCTTGGTATAGGTTGAGCAGCTGTTCCGGCGTGAAGTACCGCTTCACCTTAGCTAAGATCCCCAGTTTTTTGGCAGCCTGTTGTGCTTTTGCCTCGATGTAAGAGCCGAGTAATCTCAGTCTTCTGCTCTGAGTAGAGTGAGAGGGACCATCAGACTTTACTGACTAGAACCCACGCCACGGTAACTATTTAAAACAAATTGGTAGTTTATTCCAATGGTACAATTTAAAACTTTCACGCGGAAAAAAGCATGCTTTATAAAATGCAAAAAAACTAAATCAGTGTATAATGATGTTTAAAAAAGAACTAATAGTAAGTATTAGCACTTGGCGTTATTTGTAAATATATTTATGTAGTATATAGTAAGCAGAAAATTTGATAATAATGTCCCATTAATGCAAGTTTGAACCTTCTGTCGCCAGGGTTCCAACGATACTTTTCAACTTCAATGGGACACAAAGGTATTCCATAACACACGCAGGAGTTTCAGGAACTATGGCACTAGTATTGCATATTAATTTGCCTTGATAAAAGGAACTGATCGTGAGCTAAATATTAAGTACGTGATATTTACCCGTGATCTATACTAATATTATTAGAGGAACGATTTATATTTTTGTTTGTAATGAATAAACTCAAAAAACTTCTGGATCTATTTTAAAAATTATTTCTCCAGTGGAATGCTACTTTATCGCTCTATGACAAAAGCATACATTTTCTATTTTTATGCAGGTGAATACACAGGCAGAAATTTATACTTTCAGTGTTGTTTTTTGTTGACTTTATACTGCCCTCTGTAGTCCCGAAAGAAACCAGGTCAAGAGCGTGAGGGCGAGAAGTGGCTTCGTAGACAAGGACCCTTAAAACGTTAAAAATTTAGGTCCTATTGTATTACAAGTTTCACGAAACAATAGATAAGGTAGCAGTGTAGACACAACAAATACGAAGTAAGTTGTAAGTCACGGGAATATAGTTAGTCTGTTTCTGGAAATGTGGAAAAGTTTTGAGGATGGAGTTCTTAACGGCAAGCCTAGTATAAATAAGTTAAATGCCTATGAACCTCAGTTACAACTTATTGCTCAGTTAGATAGCAGATTTAATCATATGTCGTGTATTACTAAATTGAATGTACCTACCGCTGTCGTGTTTTTTGAAAAAGACACCGCAGCCCTCGAAAGCAAAGGAAAACTGAAGGATCAAGGATAGGTTTTAGTTTGTAAACGTCTGATACTCTTTCTAACTCGACTCAAAGCTAGTAAAGTTATTTGTTGGCTTCCGATCTTCAAAAAAAAGTTTTGTATTCTTGTTTTTACTTTATTATTTTGTAAGATTATTTGTGTATTTTATCTATGGGCCTTAGTTGCCTGAAAATAAAGTATTATTATTATTATTCACATAGATGTTTGGAATAGATAACTTTTCCATTTATGTCATTGTACTTTTGATATTAATCTTACAATATTAAACCTCATCAGCAAATCTCCAACCAGCACAATTCTCACGACATCGTAAATAACTGGAACAACATATATAAAAGCTATAAGAACTGCAGTCTCCATGAAAATGGTTACAATCCGATGTGTGTACGGATAATATTGTTGGAGCAATTAGCGGGGGAATTCTAAACGATCGTGAAAAACAAACAAGCGAGGAGTCAAGAGCGGGCACGCTGGAAATAGATCAGAGGCGTCATCGTGTCAACCGAGTGAGGAACGGGCACAGGGCTGACTGACACCCTAGTCTTAAAAAAAAAAACGAAAAAAGAAAATGATTTTGTTTTTATCTATGTGCTGAATGCGCTGAATTCCAAATCTAAAAAATAAAAGATAATAATAAGCAGCCTACGCATATTTAAAATCGGAGTAATAAATAAAACGTTCCATTTTTAAATGAGTTCGACTCCGAAGCTTGTATGATTGATACTCTGTGGTAAAAGATAAACGTAGAGCATATGCAACCCTATGAGTTAGTATATGAATGGCCTAAGAATAGTGACGTTTAAATCGGTCAGTCTAATTATATTGAATGGCCGTTTTATCCGTACTATCAACAAAACATTTAACAACATCCGTTAGCTTGATTACGTCAAAGTAGATTACGTTAAAGTAATAATATTTAAGAGTGATTTACGCAACACAGTTTATTAGTTTTGGCAGAGAGTTCGTTATAAACAAAATGTCACAGGCTCACAGGTAAATGTGGATTAATTTTAGTGAATTGAGAAATGGCGTGCATCCTGTTTGTCGCTTGTTATTTTGATGGCTTAATGCTTCTATGGCATTCTTGGCATGAAAACTGCTCATCGAGGAAGTTATTTGTTAATTATTATCTTTTGCCAGCGGATACGCTCGCGTGAAAGTAGAAAAATATATTTTTTTTTTAAATCGGTCTGTAGGAAGTTTTTGAAATTATTCGTTACAAACGAGAATATAAATCATTGCTCTTTATAATATTATAGTATAGATATGGAAGCGTTATTTATTTTTAGTGGAAAATCATCAAATAACTCCTCCCGTTCCGGACGGAGCGAGAAGGTGTATCAAAATTTTACTGACTAAACCCTTCTGTGTTCCTTTATGTGCCTTATTTCATTCCAGGACCACGGTAAGTCGAACGGTCCCACATAGGTAAGAATGCTGAAAATGATTGTTGACAAAGCAGGCTATTTCATCCAGAGATACTGTAGGTTCATTTTCGCGGGTTTTTTTCGAGTAAAGTTCAGCGGCTGTTTTAATTTCATTCACAAATTGATTTCTAGTGGATAATGACTTCATTTTATAAAAAAGATTGTGGAGTGTTAACTAAGTACAAAGATTAATAAATGACTGATTTGATTATTAATTTTACTGGTTTAGTTTCCGTTTTTTTTTAAATAGATGAGTTAGTTAGATCTTATCTTAGACCGAATGTTCGGCATTTGAACCGAAAGTCGGCCGAATGTCGTAGTTCGGCTCAAGCCACCGAAATTCGGTTAAACCGAATGTGAAACGAATTTCGGCCCATCCCTAGTTACAACACTATACCTTTTTTTAGTGTGGAACTTATCGGTGGCAACCCATGGATCATTTTTGAATAAAACGGCGCGACGCGGTTTGTTACGGCCTATTTTTCGTGCAAAGATACAGACGACAAAGAGGACTCGAGTCTTATTTTTACGTTGTGGTATAGCAATGAATAGATTTGAACCAGCATTCGCGTGTGTATTTCTTTCACCACACAATTGAACTACATGTAGAATCATTGAAATGAATTGTAGTATTGACTACTTCAGTGAAGCTTGCCGAGGACGGCGATTTGATACATTTGCTGCCAAATACTGCAATAATGTTTCAATTAGTTACATCCGCACTCTAATGGAAAAAGAGACCGTACCTACCTATTCTGTACCAAAAAACGAATCATTTTTTATTCGTAGAAGCACGAAGTATGCAAAGAAAAAAAACCGTAAAACGGGGTGAATAGAGACTTAGGGGTGAATAGAGACAAAACTTTAGTTTGGTTTTTCACTTTGATACCTTAATATCGGCCTCTAAAAAAGCATCGATTTTTTAGAATAACAATTCATTAATAAATTGATATACTTAGTTAAATGCTGCAAAAAAGATTCAAATATCGAGAAAATACCCTTTAAAGTTTTGTCTCTATTCACCCCTAAGTCTCTATTCACCCCATTTTACTGAATATAGAAACTGAAATGTTCAATGTACATAGGTGTACCTATCTATCTATAACACTTCTTTTTTAAATAGCCATTACTGTCCCACTGTTGGGCAAAGGCCTCCCGTAAGTCCAAACTTTCTTCTCCTGCGCCGTCTCTAACCAGTCTAAAGACTACATATAAATAAATTAAAAATATACGAGTACTAACAAATAACATATTTTGTGATTAACTAACAAGTTATGGACTAAAAAATATTTATAATGACATTATTTTATTTTTATCAAGATTTTTTTTTAATATTTTCAATTCATTTTGACATTATTTTTTTTATTTTCTTACTTACGAGTATCAAGGTAACATTAAAATGTTTACGACCCATCAAATCATAATTTCCCAAGATCTCTTCAAGTCTCCTTAGCAACACATTCCCTATTTAATACAAATTGCTGGGCTAATGGAAGTTACGTCATAAAATCTACAAAACAGTTAGTAGCTGAGACGATCACTATTAATGAGCCGTAAAGTTTTACCGCCTAACTTCAAAGTGGCTTTGACAAAGGCGTCTAGCTCTCAGACGGCCTAATAAAAGCCTCTCGTAAATTAAGACCTAGGGACATCTAATGAAATGCATTTACATACCTATACTCTAAGTCAGGGGTTGCCAATTAGATTCATTGCGGGCCCGTTTATAAAAAAAGATCTGTCACGGACTCTAGGCCCGTTTGGTAAATGATAACCAGCAACCAGGATTTAAAATGTCAGCTTAAACAAATCAGAATATTTTTACTAACGATATATTTAATTAAAAATCTCTAGTATTTTTTACTTTAAAGAGTACCTATGTCTGAAGTTTGGATTAGACTTTTTACAAGCTATTGCCATTCAATTAATATTATATTTTTTTTAAATATTTCAAACCCTGAAGATGGTCATCGGTCAGACGTGATCGAAATATAGTTATTTTTGTTTCATTTTGGAAAACGCTGCGTCACAAAAATGTATGTTTATCCAAACTTTACACCTAAAAAGTTTCAAAGCCGCACAAATTATCATTATTGCTTTCTCCGTCACCAAGAGCATGTGCTATTGCTCGCGTTGTCCGTTGTCGCGTAGCTATCGCGTGTGTGGCAGAGACATACATACATACAGGTCGCGCAGTGAGTCAAGATCGCTCGGTGAAAGTAGTGGGGGCAATCGGCGCATGTGTACAATTGCGCACAGAAATTCTTAGTATGTTAGGATTTTATTTTTAATTTCGTATGTTTGAACCTTAGTAACATAACTTATAATAACACTAGTTTTTGATTGTAATTTATCTTGTAAGTAGGTAAATTCAAAAAATTAAAAATTATAAAATAAAACATAAAATTAAAAAAAATAATTTAGTTAGTTTCTTTCTTTAACGTAATAATACGTCGTAAACCATTTTTCTGGCTAGCCGTTTTAAAACTTTATTTTTAACCATTTTTTTTTTTACGACTACGTATTACTATTACGATAACACAAGCTGTACGCAACAGTACCCAAGTACAACAGTATCCAATGACAGGCGAGAACGCAACGCGAGAATTGAAGAGCGACTCTATCTACCAATGACGTGTCGCCGACGGCGCACACCCGCCCGTACGTCGCCAAATAGACCGTAGAATTGAATACTGCGCATGCCCCTTCCACTTTTGCCGAGCGATCTTGATTCATCGCGCGACCTGTACACATTTTTCATTTTTGAATCGAATATTGTGGCTAATAGTAATTTTGATTAAGTATTTATTTACGCATTGACTGTAGAAATTACTCCACATTGGTACATTTATAATTTTTGATTATATTTATTTATTATTTAATTTTAAATTAATTTACACATATCTACCAAATAATTTTAGTTTAGGGATCTACCGCGTGATTAATATTGTACGCTTCTTGGTATAACATTAATTAAGATCTGCACCTACTACCTACATTACACACCAAAAAAGTAATTCAATTAATATCCCAAAAATGTTATTTTTAGGTTCCTATTCTTTTTGATCCGTACAGAATAGGTCAGCAGTCCGGATGCGGACCGCGGTCCGCCACTTGGTAACCCCTGGTCTACGTATTGCAAAGTCCGTCTAACGTTTAAAGGGTACCTAATTTAAAATTGTGATTGTCTGGCAGCCTCCCGCCGACCTAGTTCTCGTTTCTGGGACAGTGAAGGACAAATTTAACCAGGTGTCTGGGTTGAAAGCACATTTTGCATAATATGAAAAGTCAGCGTCTAGCCGTTTGATTAAATATTTTAATTTTGGGACGTTAACACAGAATTCATGTTCCCTTTAAGTTAGTTACGCGGCCAGCCCGACTCGTTAAGTTATTCATATCTATTAAGATTCAAACATTAACATCATAGTTTACATAGTTATTTAATTACAATGTTTCTCGGGAACTTGGATATTATATTTCTTCAAAATTGTTTTTCTTAGACATTTTTACATTTATAATTAAAATAAAGTTACTCATATTATAGTTTACTATGCAGACGAGTCTGTTATTCAAATAATTTAAATCAATTCAATGGTAAAAGTCGCGTTATTTTGCAGTTAATAAAAAAATATATAATGTCGCTTCTAAACGAGATTATTAGTAGAAGTCGTAATTTTAAATATTTTTTTTCTCATAACTCTATCATTCGAAAACTAAAAAATACATTATAAATAAATGTAACGACCACATATAAATAAATAATGAGTTCAGAGTTTTATTTATTAAATGTTTTATTTATTCAAAAGTACAGAGGCGGACTTAATGCCTGACATAATGTTATGACGACATAGTAGGCATGGTTGAGATTTTGAGACTACGCAGGAGTTCAGTACAATGCCGAAAGAGTAGGTCTTAATATGAACATGGACAAAAGAAAGTCACACCCACCACTCTATCAAGATCGAAAATTGGCACTCGAAGTTGTGGACGACTTCGTTTACCACAGACAGTCAAGTTGGGTAGTTTGATTTCGAGAAAAACGTTAATCGTCGAATCATACCACAGTGTCTCAAGACAGTCAAAGCGTGTGACTAGTGATGATATACCTATGGCACTGAAACGTGGTCACTCACAATAAGCTTTATCAGAAGGTTTAACATCAGCCAAAGAGCAATGGAAAGGGTTATGCTCGGAGTTTCCTTGCGTGATTGCATCAGGAATGAAGATTTCCACAGGAGAACCAAGGTTACCGACATAGTCCGAAGAATCGCAAAACTTAAGAGGCAGTGGGCAGGGGACATTGTTCGCCGAACAGAAGGTGATGGGGCCGAAAGGTACTGATTTTGGTTGGAAGGCCTCCCACGAGGTGGACCGATAACCTGGTGGGTGTCGCGAGAATTCGATGGATGCGAAATTCTCAGGATCGTTCGTGGTGGCGATACTAGGGGCAGGCCTATGACCAACAGTGGGTGTCTATCGGCTGAAATGATGACCTCTACAAAATAAACGCAGCATTAATAACGAATGATATACTCTTAAATGCTTCCAAAAGTTTTCACGCTGTGAGCAACAAGCAACCGAACACGGAGCTCCATAGACTGCTGCTTCGTCATGACAACACGTCTGTGCAGACAGTGGTCAAAACAACAGACTTCCTGGAGAGCACACCACTTAAACTTCTAAGTCATCCGCCCTACAGCCCTGATTTAGCCCGGAGTGACTTCTTTTTATTTCCTAAAATAAAAAAAAATCTGCTGGCTATCAGTTGTTGATCTTTGACAATCGTTACGGATGATCAGAAACTAGGACAGCCAAGAGGTACCTGTGCTGCGGGATTGATGGCGGCGAAAGAATTACCGCGACCCTGGAACGCAAAGGTCAACAGCTAGGAACCCAGGTTTCAACACTCCGTCGTTTTACCCAGTGTGGGAGGAGATTTGTTGGGACTCTATCCCCGACCTTCAGTCACCGTAGGCGAGGGTTTGCGGACGACGAGCAATGGGTGGCGCCATCCGGCCATCCGTTAGCCGCCCGGACCGAGCCCGAGTCGTCGACGGCGCGTCACGCATTCTTCAAAGAGACGTCAGCAAAACCGTAGGGGCCCAGCAGGGCCGAAGCCTACTGAGACCATAGGTTGACTTCCAAAAGGGAAACCCGGGGTCCTAAAACGGAAGGCAATTAAGAAGGAACATAGGTGTGGTTTTTGTCAGTAAAAGTCTGACACACCATCCGCCCTAGAGCAAGAGAAGTCAAGCAAGAGAAGTCGAGCAAGAGAAGTTGAGCAAGAGAAGTCGAGCAAGAGAATGATTTTCCACCTAAAAAAAAAGGTTAAAGGATCTTTTCGCTCCTATTCTCCCGTTCGTAGGTATGTCTTTACTTCTAATCGTGACGTGCCAAACACGCACGTGATTTATAACCTGTTTCTTTTGGCACTGATGCTACAAAAAAGTTGATTAATAAATTATTTCGTGAATAGCATTATATCGATTGGCGCCAACATTTTAGAATTACGAGGTTTTTAATGCGGTTCTACTTTTTTAATAATCTGTTTATTAACTTTTATGAACTAACATGTTTAAGGTGATTATTGCTAATATGATGTCCCTACATATATCTACGTGATAAATAATTTAATATAGATAGTTATGAATGTGTGTTCGTCTTTAACGTATTTGTAATAGTTTCTGTTACCTTATTGTTATATTTTGTTATATTATTATAAATAGCATTTTTAAGAAAAATCATATAAAACCTTTTTTTAAACGGCTTCAAAAAGCTTCTCAATTGGTTGTATGTTTTTTTTTTATATGTATTTTCGAAATAATAAACGCACCATCGTCTATGGTACTTTTCATTCATTAGCAGGCCCATTGACAACACAGTTATTTTATAATAATAATAAAATAATAATAATAATAATTCATTTATTTGCCTATATGCCTATGACATTAAACAGAAGTCAGCTCAAATACACTTAAAATATACTCGAAAATAAAAAAAAACCAGTTAATCAATCTGCTTAGCCCTATCCAATTATGACAGTGTTCTGCTTCCAATCTCACTCACTACTCTAAAACTTGATGGTGTCAAACCACAGTTTCCCAACTTCGTAGAATCATCAAAAATATCGTAGCAGATGTGCTACGCGTGCTACGAAAGTCAATAGAGCTATCAAAATATTTTTTTTTTTCAACTGACAGTTCTTTTTTCCAACATGACGTTTGTTTTACATTGACAGAAGGTTCTTTTTTTTCAAAATATATGACGTATGTTTTGTCATGAACAGATTGTACTCTTTTCAAATATGACGTATGGAGGGAACATAGAGGGATTGCATGAGGGTTCGTGGCTGCAATTTGTAATGCGATAGGCGTCTGCATTCGATAACAATAACATAGGCATGAATACCGCCAATTACGAGCGTGTTTCAACATGAAATACGATATCTTAATAGAACTTCCATTTTGAGCGTTTATTTTGGCTATCCATTTTAATATTTTGACTCGGTTTGAATGCAAATAAATTGATAAGTTTATGTGCATACAAGAATATTATTCGTATCTGGTTTAAAAGATATTTTTGCCTTTGGATGATTTTTGTTTTGATGAGTTTTAAAACAGTACCTATAGCATTTTATTTGAGCATGTTAATAATATTTAATGTCACGTTGTTTTTTATTGTTAAAAGACAAATGTAGACATATTCTGCTTATACCCTTTAGAATTAAGTTTAATTCTACAGTACCACAAGTTATTTTTAGACATTTTACTAAAATAATCGCGAATACAACCAGCTAATTGTCCTATATAAAACACATATAAAAAGCGAGTTTTACACAAGTACGTCTAATTAAGAGCAAGTGAGAACTTAAGTTGAAGTTGATGCTGAAGTGAGACACAAAATACTCCGGTTTGGAGGCCCCAGGATGTCGTGGCCGGGCCCCTGGGCCGTAGGGCCGATGCGTGGCAGGATCTCAGGCGCACGCCACGTATTTTTTCAATTCCTACTCTAACAATAGCGGGAGTGCATCGATGCACCGCCGCGACTGCACCACGCTTGCATTCGCACTAGTGATGCGATAACTTGCCAGCTTGGGTAAGATATCGATGCATTAATTTTTTTACCTAGATTTTAGTATTCGAGGTCGTTAGATGAATTTAAAAATGCTGTTTTAGATTTATCTGCATACTGAATATAAATATAACTTTGATAAAGATTTATTTTAACAAATCACAGATCATAAACAAGTCGTAACATAATCGATTGGACTTGTTATAGCTTTTCGAAATATTTACTTAATGAATTCGAATCGATACAACTAAAATATACCGTTGTAATCGATTACTGGCACATAGATAACAAACGGGTTCCAGACGTTATGATTAATAGTCTCTTTGAAGTCAACAATTTGCACATGAGGAGTTAAACGCGCGATAACATAAAACAGATGGAGTGAATTGATGTTAATGTAAGTGTGCACAGAGGCGGCTGCGGCCGGCACACCGGGCTTCTCACGTCGAAATTCATGGAAATATTTGTATGTGGCAAACACGAGGGACACACATAAATCTAGTCGGGTGATTGAATGCAGACGCGTAAGCGTGCCCGTGCGCATAATTCAAAGGGGCGATCACCAGGAATCGCCGCTTGGCATGCAGACGGCTGCGTTCATTCCAAAGCAATAAACCCGTTAGTGGCGACGTAATGTGCATATTGGAGAACAATAAACGACATACACGGGCCGCGTCTCCGCTCTGTCCACCGATAAATTTATCAATCGTCATATTTCCTAAAAATGTCGCCATGAGTTGCGTTGCAATGATCTTCCTTAAAATGTTGTGGACAAGACAACTAAGTTGCAGTATAATATATTTTGAGTATCAGACGTATATGCAACCATTCACTTAGCAAAAAGAAAAGTAACATATTTATTATTAATGTTTATTTACGAAAAGTTTAATTAGCACTAAACCGTAACCTGAATCACCCATTTCTCCTTCTCCAATAGTTTCTAAGAACTATCGATATCGATAAACTTTGCGCACCAACCCGCAGGTGTTCTGTTGTCCGATACAAGGTTCCTCTGGAACCATCGCGACGCCGACGGATCGAGAGTCGAGCCCAGACTACCGAACTCTTTGATATTTATTTACAAATGCAAATGTGCACACTTCTGGCCGAAAACATTACCAAGCGGTTCCAATCCAGTCTGATAACTATTTTTTTGGGGTTTTGCTGACATTACGCTGACAGTTTTTTGGCTCAATTTACTTTTACACGTATCATGTAATAAGATCGTTTCTAAGAATTTTCTATGAGGAAAACTGCATTATAGTAACTCGGCGCGTTTATATTTATAAACTTTGATCATGATGCTTTTATACATTCGATTTTCGTTGATGTGACGTCTGTCAACGTCATGTGCATTCTAATTCGTTTTTTTAAAAATTGTTTTGATTGACTCACACAACACAAAACATTGACGGCTATCATTTACGGATTACATTTGAATATTTAACCTTATTTCGATTCTTTTTTTTAGAACCGTTTGTATTTATTTAACCTTCCATTTATACAAAAAAGTCGATTAAAATAAATTTCAGGTAGGATCAACTCTAGTTAAGTTTAAAAAACGCGTTTTTATCAATAATCTTTTTACGATGTGCTTAACCGTTGATGGTTACCCTTTATTTGTCCAGGGTCATGAAATCAACCAGACGTCGCGTCGAAGTTAATGAAGCAATAACGAGTACATATATAAATTTAACATAATGCATTGATATCGGCGCGGCGGCTAGGCTGTACACGCACAGGATACTATACGTACAGAAAGTTACGGACTCTAGACAAAGTGTATTTATCTTTGTATATATAATTCTTCTGTACGTGTGTTTATCACATAACTCCATCTAAACAGCTTGACCGATTTGAAAGAAACTTCGTCAGTATTTTTGAGTGGGCCCCTGGACTGTTTGAAAATAAAATTGGACCTGGAAAGTGGCGCTGCTTTCGGGTTATCAATTCTTTTTTCTGACGAAAAACCAGTTTTCGGACAAGACAAAGTCTGTCTGGACTGCTATTTTTAAATATATTATCTCAGTGATAGCGATTATCTACTGCGATATACTACAGCGCCTGTCATACATTTTTGACTTTATGACACATTGTCACTTGTTTATAGCCTCAAAGCTGTACATGCGTTTACATTGGTAAGTATCTAATACATAAAGTGCATTTTCGACTGGCATTCTTTGATTTCGCCGTACTACACGCTTCAATGTATGCGTGTGCCTGTTTTTAATCTTTGTACGGAGCGGAGCTTCTACATTTATTTATTCTGTGGTCCTAGGCAGGCCGCAGTCGGGTGGCGGTCTAGCCAGCGGATGTTTCCCAGACAGAGAAATATTATGTTATTCAGTTAAGTGGATATTAAATACATAGAAGCAGGCGCTAACTGCCACTAATTTCACTTAAACGCTGGTAGCTGCGTGTACGCGCCATAACTAGCAGGTTTTATGGGCGAATTATACGAAGACGACGCTACTCAAAAATTGGGACGAAAAATAGTTCCATTCAGGACATTCAGGTTAGTTATTTGACACAAACATCTCGAGTCGCAAGCCTTTACGAGATCTGCCGTTTTATAGCCCATTAAAATATACGACCGAGTTTTTGGGAGTTGGATGCTGTACTTCGGAATTTATTTTGGGCACGCAAATGATGTTGCATCGACAAGTAAATATAAAGACTTTAATATCCTTACAGGGCCCAAAAAAAAATGCAGCAATTTTGAAATCAATTAGTTCGGAAGTACGGTGTTATGGCTGCAAGCTGCAATAAATGTTGTATCATTTTTTATGCGCAAAATTTATCTGATCACACAATAAAACTGAAATTAAATTCTTGGAGCAGTAAACACTTGGGAAAAATCAAGCTGCCTACGTAAAAACGTCACGCGAAAAATGTTTGGTACATAGTCATTTGTCGAGTTTTCTCATTATTTCAGTGTTCGTTATGATAGTGTGTAACAGTTTGACAGACGAGCGCGGCCGTCACTGTCACTGCGACAAGTGCGTCGCTTCCTGTGGTTCCGCTTCAATGCAACTATGTGCGCCAACCGCCAAATGACTGCTTTTTATGTCACATTCTTCTGAGATTTTTTAAGAAAATTCTCAATTATAGCTCGGGGTTGGAATTGTGCCCGGGGAATGATGATAGGCATTTGAAAAGTGTTTATGAACCCACTTATGTAACTTGTAATGAGACTACTCGTTAATATATAAGTTTTGTTGTTAGGTATCGAGTTTTGGTACATATCTCCATCTCCATTTTAATATTTTTTTATTAAATTATGAGAGTGTTAGTGCACGGTTCCAAATGGTCGCTTTCTATGAAGGAGAACCGGCAAGAAACTACTTGGTTACTCTTGATGCTGTGACTTTATAGTATGTAGAGATAGCTCTATAGTATGTAACTATGAAAAAAATCGTAGCTTGTGTCTGTCTGTTCATCGCTAACACCACCTAAACTACGTAACGAATTTCGATCCAGTTTTCACAAAGAGCGATAAACGGGGAAGGTTTCTGTACGTAATTTGCACTCAAGCAAAGCTGCGGGTTAGTGTGAAATAAAATATTTAGATGAAATACAATTGAATTTCAGAAAAAGTAAGTTAGCCAAGCAAAGTAAGTTAGCTAAGTAAGTTTTTAACAGTGAATCAATTTACATAATCCTATCAGTAGGTAGGAGATTATCTGTTAGTAACAAAGAAAAAAAAAATCAGAAATAAAAAATCAGAAACGTGACCAAGGCACTTTTGAATTGTCAAAATGTTGGTCAGTGAAAAAAGTGAAGTTTCATGTGTATGGGTCCTGGCTATGTAAGAAACCTCTGTTGCGGATAATTACAATGAGTCCCTGAAACCATTGCATTGAAATATCTCTGTTACGAGAATAATAAACCATAACTGAGATTAATTATTTTTTTTGATTTTTCTATGTTTACTTGAGACTTTTTGGCTTAATGGCCTCAGTAAGTGAAACAATTAATTAATAATATAATCCATTCATGCTTTATGGTTAGGTTAATCCACAGAATGAAAATTTCGATGAAATTTGTTACGGAGTAAGCTTGAACCCCAACGCCTAATTTTTATCTGGTTTCGATTTCGACTTCACGTCCGCAATAATCGACAATCACGCTAAAGAAGTCGCCGGAAAAAGTTAGTTAGTAATTTATATTGAAAATTGCTCCGGATAGATCGCGGGTGGAGTATGGTGATGGATTTCTTTATTACGAGTAGCATCCATTTAAAACTAGCTATACGGAAAACTATAAATAAAAATCTACACATATCATAAAGAGGTAAAGTTTGCTTGTTTGTTGTTTTGTTTGTAGGAGGTAATCTCTGAAAGTACTGTTCCGGTTAATAAAACTTTATCACCGATAGAAAGCTGCTTTATTCACATAGGCTATATTTTATGTATGCGGCGGGCAAAATCTAATCCTCCATAATTATACGGCTCGAAGGACCATTTTGAATTTAGATAATACTCTATAACTTTCTAAATCCTTTATAAGTGATAAAAATCCTAGGTCTTTTGAACTCCCAGTTACCCATATTTCACTGTAATTATAAGTTTACTATTTGTAAAATTAATTAAGATATGTTTACAGGATGGTAAAGGTGCCTACTCTCCTGCTGCGGGAATATACGAAACAGTTATCATGATTCGGGAACGTAGAAGGCAATTGAAAAAACAAAGGTGGGTTTTAGTCGGTAAAAGTCTGACACTCCTTCTCGCTCCACCCACAGCGGGAGAAATTATTTCATTTCATGCTAAGATTGTGAAGGAAAAAGTAAAAAATTATAGAGAAACTAGCTTCTGCCAGCGGCTTCGCCCACCTAAAGAAGGGCTCTTCAGGCAAAATATGGACCCCTGTTTCATCCCCTTAGGGGGAGAGTTTCGGAAAATCTTCTATTAGTGCTCGGCTACGTCATAAAAGGAAGCTTTAGTCCTACTAGTTTCGGCTGTGCTTTGATATATCAGTCAATCAGTTTTTGGTTTTATTATTAAAATAGTAACAAGAATTATGGTGCGCAGCAACGTATACTTATCGGTGAATATATATGTGAATAAATTAATTGATTGATAGGACAAATATTATTCGTGCTAGGTCTACTAAAAGTGTAAATTTCAAATACTATTTCGTTCTCACTATGATAAGCAGATAATTAATCAGATAGATATCAGTACCCTAGTTATAATAACTTAACGTATAGAACCTTGATTGCTGTACTCATATTTTCAGTATCAAAGTTATACTTACAAGGAATATTATTGTACCTAACTCAGTTTTTATTGACAGGCCTGTTTGTCTGGTTAGTGGCCCAGACTGCTATGCCGTAGGTCGTGGGTTCAATTCCCACCCAAGACAAATGTTTGTCTGATGAGCATGATCATTTGTTCTGTATCTGGGTGTAATTTATCTATAATATGTATTTAGAAATATAAGTGTGTTTATCAGTTATCTAGTACTCATACCATTAGCTCTGCTTAGTTTAAGACTAGATGGCGTTGTGTGAAAGTTGTGGAATATTATGTATTATTTCTTGTAGATGTCGATATTTTTTTATTGTTTAACTTAGGAAATCATCTAAGTAATGACTTCTCCACAGACTCGGACGGAAAGACTCACTCAGAGTGACTCAGTCCGTCTTCTTCAGACTTTTGCTGACTAAAACAACACCTATGTTCCTTCAGCTGCCCTTCACTGACACTTCCTTTCGCTCCACCCAGAGCGGAAGAAACTATTAGATGATAACCCACCCTCAAAAAAGCGTGATGTTACCACGCGATACTTTCTTTAAGAAATTAAGATTTTTCTAAAATATTAATAAGTTACATACCTAATATATTATTATTGTTGTGTTTACAAAATTTCGTTTACGAATATTTGGGCTGTTTCTAGTCAGAGCCCATAATATTTGAAAATGATTGGGTTTTCAGAAACGGTTTTGGGTTCTATACATAAGTAGAATTAACCTCGCTAAATGTTAGTATGCTGTAATTGAAGTGTCACTGTATTTATTAACAATGACAAACTCCTGAAATTATAAAATATTGACATTATATATACGTTTTAGATATTTACAGAATCTCTAAAATATACCACATTTTTTTAATAGGTAAACTTTTTTAATACCTATTATTAACTAGCTTTTAAGTTTAAGTTTGCCATGACAGCATCAGCGTACGGCATTGCCGTGGCCAAATTCTGGGCCAGGCAAGGAATTTAACTAATTTTGCCATCGATATGCTAAGAAGAAGAAGAACTAGCTTTTGCCCGTGGCTTCACCCACGTACATAAAATATAGCCTATATCAGTCAGGAATAAAGCAGCTGCTCTTTCTATCGGTAAAAAAAATTTAGCAATCGGACCAGTACTTTCAGAGATTACCTCCCACAAACAAAAATATAAAAAAACAAACTTTTCTCTTTATAATATTAGTGTAGATTTATTAGTTGCACACATCACATTTTCTTTTTAAATTTCATCCACCGCAAAAATAAAAATCCGAGGTTTTGGTGATTTTAACGCCCTAAGTAGGTAATGGATAGTCCATCTATTGTGTTATCTCTATGAAACGGCTCGACCGATTTTAATGTTTTTTTTTTTTATATTTGGTTGGTGTGAGTAGATCGTAAAGTATTTTTTATTCTCCAAATTATTTAGTATCGAAGTTGCACTACAAGGAATAACATTGTTACTCAGTATTTTATTCTTGCAGATGTCGATATGTTTTTCTTTTTTTAACGGAAGAAGTCATTAGATCATGACTTCTTCCGTTCTAGAGCGGAGCGGGACCTGACCGGGTATCAGACTTTTACGGATTAAAACCTTTTTTATCGAAGTTTCGATATTTTTATTTCGATTTATATTTTCGTTCGATTTCTTTGTAATTTATATAGCAGAACAACGTTAGTCGGGTCAGCTAGTATTTATATTATATTTTTCCTTACATGTTATATCTTGATTGAACATTGCTTTAAAATATTTTCCTCAAGACTTTTAAAGAAAGTTTCCAAGAAACTTGTAAATAAAATACCTAACAGGATGAGTATCTTGTAGTGATTAAATAAATTCAATCAATTTGATATTTAAGTTCTCCTTCGATTTACACGTAGTCGTTGAAATATTTGTGTTTTTTTTTATAAACTCCCTCAATCTCTATTTTCTGAATGACTTTATTTTTTAAAACGAAGAGCTCCGATAAAGCTACCCGTGACTTGGAAAATAAATAAAATATTAATAGAGAATTTCAACTGAACTGACCAATTTATTAGACCACAGCTTAAAATATTTTTCAGAAAAATCTAATTGGTTTTTTAAAAACATTACTGTACGTGTATATAACATATATGTGTACAATAATGGTTAATTTAGGTGTTGTTTAAATAATATATCTATATATTTGTAAAATTTTTAAAAAAGAATAAAAAGTTTTTTTGACAAATTATTTAAACTTTTTTTTAACATTTAAATGTACTTACTAAAAATATAGCATAATATATTTTTTAGTATATAATAAACATCGTAACATTAAAGCGTGTCAAAAGTTGGTGCGTTCAAAACGGTTCGTCACGCGTAACGCGACGCGGAAGCCGTCGCACCGGTCCGGCGACAGCGACCTATCACATGTCCTGATTAATGCACCCAATCATTACACCCACTCCAAAAACTAACATTATAATAATATACAGCAGAAATAAATCACCAGCAACAAATCACTCCACAACCTTTCCAAAAACTTTTTTTAAGGAATTAGGTTAAACAATTAACACATGCAACAGTGCCAAATAATTATTTAAAGATAAAGGCAAAAATAAAAGCACAATAATAACGTACCCATATAGAATATGAACGAACGAAAATAAGTAACCTTATAAATACAACGGACGCAGATAGTTCACGAATTGTAATTTTCCGTCGAAGAAAGTTAGGTAAACTTTGTAGGAAACTTTTTACAGTTATCATAGTGTGTAATGTATGACAAAAATTTCTTTTAATTTTAATTCACGAATTTATTTTTACCGCATCAAACTTTTTTTCTGTTGATTACTGTAAAAGCGTACCACATTTTATTGCTTATCAAATAGAATTAAATACAAAATTTTTCCTTGAGTTTTTCCAATTTTCCGAAAATATAAAAACTTTTAAACTTTTACGAGTTAACAACTCTTTCACTTCTTGAGTGTTACAGACGCTGAAAAGTCCATATAAGTGAAACATTCCCGAGGAATAACTTTGAGTAAATTTCACTGGTGATGTGTGGCGTGGAGACTACAGAGGCAATGTGCCGCCAAACTTGACTGCAGACCTCACTGGTGATGTGTGGAGAGCATGGTCTAAGAAATAAAGGGTTATAGCTCACCTGCTGCCGGACGCGCGTTCACGAGCGCCAGCACGAGCAGCGGCAGCGCAGGCAGCCGCATGCTCGGGCTAGCGGGGCATGCCGGCGCGCGCGGTCGGCGGCCGGCGCGCCACTGCGGCCCCGACACGTGCCCAACAAGTCAGCTGCACTCCGCGAGACGTGCGGCGTGCGACCTCGTCCCCCTGAGAGCCGGCGCGGACTGAGCGAGCGCCGCCGCGCCACACGCGCGGTGCAAGTGCAGCGGAGTCGACGACCCAAGCCACGCGCCGCCCGGCCTTCCGCCAGACGACCAGCACGCACCCGGCACCACCCGCGCCCGCGCCCAGCCCGACTCTCACCCCGGGACCATCCTACCATCACACCTTTTTTCCACTCCTCAACAACTTACTTTCCCGCCAAAATCACTTCATCATCGAACTCCAATTCCGATCAAAATCTAAATAATTCATACATTACATAATCAGAGTTGTATTAAAGTTAATCTGATTAAAAGCATGCTCAATAATAGCGCTGGATCAATGAACTTCAAGTCGGTTAGCGTTGAAGTCTTTTCAAGGGCGCTTATTACGTTACATTCTTAAAAAAACAAGTTTGTCTTGTAACACAAAATACTTCGAATATTACAAAGTGTAATCTATTACTACTTAATGGTAAATCCATTTATCATAATGTCTTGTCATATGCTCGAGGTTTTTCGTAATTATAATAATTGTACGGAGATTAAGACAAAACACATGATCGACAGAAAAAGGGAAGGTCTTGTGCGAATTCTTGAAACATTTTGTCGTTTATTTCTGTGGCTAATGATTTGAAAACGCACAGTAGCCGGTCCGATTATTAGTGGTAATGGTTCAAGAAATCCGCCTTGATTGCGGGTTGGGCGTGCAGTGTGTACCTGTGTACCTGCGAGCGTGTACCGCGGCGACAGGATATAATCTACATCTCGTGATTGACCACGAGACATATATTAAACGGTATCATCGGATTTAAGACCGCTCCGGTCTGAGATCGAACGCGGGAGAGAACCGAATGTTTATTTGTTGATACATACATACGTAGATGTACATTTACTATATTTTGGTTTTGTAAAGGTACCGTATAGAGGTAGGTACCATTAATTTCTGTCAAATTAAACGGTCACAAACACAGTGACTGCGAGACACATCGCCGTGTCCTTTTCCATGTAATGTCATTTTTTGTCCATGAACAAAAAGGATCTGACTTTGACGTACGAGTATGCACGCTAGATGCAATGAGTCTACAGACTAATGTCGTAATTTATGTGTTGTTCGCAGAAAATAAAGGAAACATAATATATAAAAAACAAACGACCTATTAGTTACGGTCAAGAGTGAGTCATGATTATGCAAAAAGGTTTCATGTTCTAGATTCGATGATAAGTCTGCATTCGACAGTTTATCCAATAAGAACCATCCAATTAGGATAATAAGAAAAAAATACTAGTTATTCTAGATATTTACTGGATTTGATATCCACTTCACATCATAACATTGGAACACATCATATGATCAATAACAACAAAATTTAATAATAATGACGACAATAAATAAATAAAATATACCAATACTTATACATAGACATAATTATATTATTATGTCTATGTATAAGTATTGGTATATTTTTTTATACATATGGAATGCAATAAAGTATTAAGTATAGAGGATGGCTGAAAGAAAATTTTCATCTACATCATGTTTTATCAACTTAGCACAAAATTATTTTGTTACCTTCCTAATGTCTAGGCTACTCTAGTCTAGACCAATCATCGCGTACACTGAAAGATTTATTTTATTCTACAACTAGCTGTGCCCGCGACTTCATTCGCGTGGACTACAAGATTTGGAATTTATTTTTTCTAAAATAAAAGTAGCCTATGCTACTCCTTATTACATCAGCTACCTCCCAAAAAAAGTCCCGTCAAAATCGGGCCAGCCATTTCGGAGATTAGCCCGGACAAACAGACAGACAGACAAAAATTGTAAAAAAAATATTTAGGTGTATGTACCGTATATATATTCATATGCATGTAGTAAAAAGCAGTTATTTCAATATTACAAACAGACACTCCAATTTTATTTATATGTATAGATGTATAGATTTTATTTATTTTAATCTTCGTGCAACACAAAGGCACAGAAGTGGACTTAATGCGTTAAACATTGTCTAGCAATCGACCTAGGATGGTAGTAGAGATAAGTGCATAAAAAAAGAAAATAATATTGAGAAAAAAAGTTTTATCCTTTTTTTTTTTTTTTTTATGGTGGGAAAAAATCATGCATTGACATCCCCCGCCCTTGGGCGGAGCGGGAGATAGTGTCAGACTCTTACTGACTAAAAGACCCACCCCGTTCCTTCTAGCCTTCATACCGGGGCTCGAGCGCCCTTTCGGATAACCCTGGCCCCAGTAGGCTTCGACCCGGCTGGGTCCCTGCTGTTGCTGACAACTCCTTGAGGCGCGCGGGAACAGTGCGCGCCGTCGACGACTTGGGCTTGGTCCGGACAGTTACCGGACGGCCGGACAGTGAGCTAACACTTTACGATACCCTAAAACTGTCGATAAATAAAGTATATTTAAAATTACCTCTCGATTATTTTCACACGCGAAACAAAACAATGTTCTTCATCATAACAACATTATAATAATATACCTACACTGGCGAGACATAAATAAAACAAGCAAGAAAAGTGAAATACCGATATTTTCCTGTAATAATCATAATTTGTACACTTTGGGAAATACTATTGCATCATTATAAGAATTTAATGTAAGCCCAAAAAGTATTTAGAACATTAGACAAATGAACTGCAAAAAGAAGTTGAAGAAAGCACATCAGTCTTAATTACATTTTCTTTTTCATCATCATCATCATTATCATCCATAAGCCTCAATATCATCATCACCACCCGGCCTTCAATATAAATATTTATCATTTTCACCTCAATATCAATATCATCATCATCCATAGCCTGCCATGGTCCGGAGCGAAGAGTGGCAGGCGGTCGCCGCCTTCTGCGAAGCAGTAATGCTCGCAAAGGAGGAGGCCGACCGCATCAGGCAACGGCGCTCTCGCCGCCGCCGGGATTTCGATACCGATTTCCAACCACCGTAGGCGCGGGCTTGCGGACAGTGAGCAATGGGTAGCTCGCTGTCCGACCGTCCGGTAACTGTCCGGACCAAGCCTAAGTCGTCGATGGCGCGCACTGTTTCATTGCGCCTCAAGGAGTTGTCAGTAACAGCAGGGGTCCAGCCGGGTCGAAGCCTACTGGGGCCAGGGTTATCCGAAAGGGAGTTCGAGCCCCGGTATGAAGGCTTGAAGGAACGGGGTGGGTTTTTAGTCAGTAAGAGACTGACACTATCTCCCGCTCCGCCCAAGAGCGGGGGTTGTCATTGGATGATTTTCCCCACCATAAAAAAAAACCAATAGCCTTCAATATCACCGTCATTATCATCACTCATAGCCTTCAATATCACCGTCATCATCAACACCCATAGCATTTGGGGTCAGGGTTATCCGAAAGGGAAGCTCGGCCCCGGTACGAAAGGTAAAAGAGAACGGGGTGGGTTTTTTAGTGAGTGACACTATCTCTCGCTCCGCCCAAGGGCGGGGGATGTCATTTTGATGATTTTTACCCACTAAAGAAAAAATCGCCCATAGCCTTCAATATCACCGTCATTATCGTCACCAAGAACATTCAAAATCATTATCACCCACAGCCCACAATATCATCATCACCATCACATATAGCCCTTAGCATTCTACCACTGGGTAGACTCTTCTCGGATGAATTCGCTTAGGTGTTGTGATAATTTTATCAATGTGAGATGATCACCATTGTTACAACTGTAAATAAAAGTAGTCTGATGAGCAGTTTTTCTTTTTCACATCCTTGAACTTGGACTTTGTTTTGATCATATCTATCATCGGCCCAATGTCCTCTGTCTGGTCTCATTTGCGTTGCCAAGGCTGCGAAAAAGTTAGGTACCGCGGTCCTAGAACGCAGCATAGTTAAGGAACACAGGTTAGTTTTAGTCAATCAAAGTTTAACACTCCCCTCGCTATACACAGAGCGGGATGAATTTTATGTTCTTGTTAAGAAGTCAGTACTTCCTAACAAGAACAAAATAGTTTATTTTCTAAATTAAATTATTTGCCTAGTTCAGTATTCGGCTACAGCAATACCAATCACAATATTATTTGATGATTCCACCATTTCCACCTAAAAAAGGTCTCATTTAAGAAAACTGAATCTTAACAGCTGTATCAATGTCAATTGTGAGAGCCTTCAACCTTCTAGTATTACACTATTCAATTGCTGCTCAACTACTTGTAACATCGGGTATCGAAAGTCCCTAGGCGATCTGCGGCCATCGTGACTGCGGGCTTGCGGACGATGAGTAATGGTTAGCTCGCCGTCCGCCTGTCCGATAAGGAAAGAGACCGCAGTAGTTGACGGCGGCACGTGTAGCACAACACGTGCCTCAAAAAGGCTGTACTTCGGCAGGGCAGATATCCGCTAGGGCCACGGAGAACTTCTGAATAGGAAACCCCTGTGGTCCTAGAACGCAAAAGGCAACTGAAGGACGCAGGTGAAGTTTTAGTGAGTGAAAGTCTGACACGCCTTATCGCTCCAACAAAGAGCGGGATCTGAGAAGTCATAAGATGAATTCCGACTTAAAAAAAACTACTCATAACATGATTTTTACAACATGAAGAGTTTTTCTTAAATTATACAATTATTTACTTTATTGTTTTCAGTAAGTACTTTTTCAAGTTTCATTGACTTATTATTCAAAGTGTAAGGGACAGCCCTCCGGAAGCTTTAAGGGCTTGCTCAGTAGACGAAATTGAACAAACTTCCAAAAAAATTTTTTGCAGGAAACGAAAAAAAAATCCGCCTAACCATACAAAATTATAAACTTTTTTGGACAGTTTGTATGGAGAAGCCGATTTTTTTTTTCTTGTCCCTTGCGTTATAAAGTCGCAAAACATTGCCAGTCCTTGCTTTAAATTCACTCTTGAACCCGTAAGTTATGTTTTAATTACTATCACCTCGAAACCCAATCTAAACTATTAAATTAAACCTCAATATCAGAGCTGGACATATTTATGTATAAGCTGAACTTTAATCGCTTATTAATACGAATTATTGGGTGTGATTGATCGTAGTTTGATTTGGTGAGCGGTCAGTGTAGGTATCCAGTTGTAGGAGTTTTAAGTTGTTAGGAGGTACACAAAGCAGGCGTGGGCTTGTGGACGACGAGCTTGGGTAGCTCGTCGTCCGCTCATCCTAAATAGACCGAGCCCGAGTCGTGTTCGGTGCGCGCCTCAAAGAGATGTCAGTAAACCGTAGGGGCTAGCAGGGCCGATGACCGCTAGAGCCACCAGCCATGGAGATAAGTATGAAAAGGATTCTCGTGGTCCTAGAACTCAAAAAATAACTGAAGAAACAGAAGTATGGATTTAGTCAGTAAAAGTCTGAAACGCCCTCCCACTCCACTCTAGAGCGGGAGAAGTCATCAGATTATTTTCCACCTCAAAAAAACCACTGTGCTTTACAATAGAAGTCCTGTGGAAGAAGGAATTACAAATGAAGTATTTAAATTCGGCTCACTTCGTTGCCTCATCTTACTAAACTGTTCAACACCATTTTAAAGTCAAGAAAAGTACCAAAAATAATTTGCAATTTCAATATAGTAAAACTTGAATATTAAATCTACTTATTTGATGGTACCTTTTGAAGGAAACATTTTTTTACGGGTATAACTTTTTTTTTATGGTAGGAAAAAATCATCCAATGACATCCCCCGCTCTTGGGCGGAGCGGGAGATAGTGTCAGACTCTTACTGACTAAAAGACCCACCCCGTTCCTTCTAGCTTTCATACCGGGGCTCGAGCGCCCTTTCGGATAACCCTGGCCCCAGTAGGCTTCGACCCGGCTGGGTCCCTGCTGTTGGTGAAAATTCCTTGAGGCGCGCGGGAACAGTGCGCGCCGCCGACGACTTGGGCTTGGTCCGGACAGTTACCGGACGGCCGGACAGCGAGCTGTAACTGACGGGTATAACTTGAAAAGCTACTTATGCATATCAGCCTTATAATACACAACAGGCTTATGGCCTAGTTTAGGAGGCAGCAGTTCGGATTCTAGTTTTGCCATTTTGTAAACATAGTATCTGTAATAGTGTACTAGTTTATTTAAATTGGAAAAGTACGAATAAACGACTTTCTAGTTATCTACAATATATAATATTATAGAGTTAAAAAAGTTTATTTTTTTGTTTGTAGGAGGCAATCTCTGAAAGTACAGGTCAAATTGCTAAAATTTCACCGATAGAAAGCTGCTTGCTATTCCTGAGTGACAGGCTACATTTTATGTACGCGGGTGAAGCCGCGGGCTGCTAGTAACATATATTACAATGATTTCGGAAATCCAAGTCCAAGAGAGAGTTGACAAAAAGTTAATTAAAAATGAATTACCAAAATGTGAATTCGTCAATGTATTTTTTAATGAAGCATTTCCTGTGTGGTTGGTAGCACCGTTACGTCCGACCCGCGCAAGGCTGCCAACCTGCCGGACTGCCAGGCTGCCAGACTGCCATAATTGCACAAATGACAGACTTTACATTTCCGTCTGTGTGATCCGTTTTCCGTTCCGTTAATTTCGCAAATAATACATTGAATGTACGCGAAACGAAATAAATGTATAATTTACAAAATTGCTCATCACAACTCTACAAAAACAAAAATTTTCTTTGTCCTAAAATTTATTTTGTGATTTTTCCATTTACTATGCTTTATAATATAGGAAAATATTAACATTCATAAACAAAGTTTGCTTTTGTGGTGGTTATGACAATAAATCTTTTTTCATGAGTTTAAAAAAAGTATTCAATTATTCAGTAGTTTTTAAAAATACCGAGAAAAAATTTAGATGGCATAACAGTCGCACAGCATCTACTGATGTTACATAAGTGATAAACAACAATTAAATGTTTTTTAGAAGACTCAAAGAGGTTAAAATGTCGGTGTAAAGGTGTAAATATGAAGCTGATGCATTTTGTTATTTATGTGTTATATTTATTCAAAGTACGAAAGATAAATTTTATTAAATATGTGTGAAAAACTTTGTGAAGCTTACGAAGCTTATTTCAAATGCCCTGTTCGTAATTTAGATATACCGTGGGTTTCACATGTTGCTTACAGTAATTGCAAAAGATATTTAGAAGGTAGGTAAACAAGTTTTTAGTAAAAACAAAAACATTTCTTTTATATAAAGAAATTTTTATTGGTAACTATCTATTAATTTAGGTTGGTATCAAGGTAAGAAATGGAATATGAAATTCGCAGTACCAAGAATTTGGCGAGAACCAAAAGACCACGTCGGTGACTATTATTTTTGTGTAGTTAATCCTACTAAAAGATGTAAACGCAAAAATGCAAAACCTATCGAATATTCTGATCTTGCTTCGTCTTCGGCTCCAATTTCTCATAGCCCACAACTTCCAGTATCTTAACCTCCTACAAAATTGTCTCAATCAAGCTCATCTCAGAGTTCTAATAAAATGAAGAATCTGTACTCAGATATTGGAGATGAAGAATCTGTACTCTCACAGACTGTTACCGAGAGCTAGTTGATAAAATGTTAGAAGATTTTAAAACTATGGGCTGCAGAATGTCTTTAAGGGTACATATGCTGCATGCTTTTTAAGACAAGTTTAAAAACAATATGGAGGCGTATTCGAAGAACAAGGAGAACGTTTTCATCAAGACATCATGGACTTCGAATGCTATTATCAGAGTCAATCAGGGCCGGTTTATGCACGTCTCGGGGCCCCCCTACCCTCTTCTAACTTCTTAATATATTTTGTGTATAACACAAATTTATTCATAATTACGTTGTTTTTAGGGTTCCGTAGTCAACTAGGAACCCTTATAGTTTCGCCAAGTCTGTCTGTCTGTCCGTCCGTCCGCGGATTATGTCAGTGACCATTAGCACTAGAAAGCTGAGTAGTATTCGACCGAAAGTTCGGTTTCGGCGTCGGTCGAGTTTCAGCGCGTTAAATTCCTTCTAAGGGATTAAGCAACGAAGACATTTTGCCGTGTCCACGCACCTAATCATGTCGTCACTGGCTTGTGTTTGCAGTTCGTTTTACCTACTCCCAAACTAAAATCGAGTGCAGTAAAATTCATGACAGTCAACGAATATAAATACCTGATATAAAAACACATTTTAAAAAAATAGGGACTGGCTGATTACAGTAATGTTTTCTTTATTTTTCCCTCAAAACATGATCCTTGTAAGGAAGTTTCTGTTTTGGCTGTCTTGTGACAGCCGGTTGTGACTGTTGCCGAAATTCGGTTTCGTTTTCGGTTTCGGTTGAAAAACCAGTTTCGGTCGGGCACTAGAAATTTAATACCAATATGTACATATCAATCACGCCGACCAAGTGGTAAAATAAAAGTAGAAAAAAATGTTTTATTAGGTTATACCCCCTACACGTAAAGTGGGGAGTGATTTATTTTTTGATTTCAACACTAACGTGTGATATATTGTTGGATAAGTATTTAAAAATGAATAGGGGTTCACTCAAATATTTTTTTTATAAAATCAATATTTTCGGAAATAAACGATCCAAAAGTAAAAAAAAATGTGTGTGGGTCCCGCTCCAACTTATGCACCATAAGTTTAGAAAATATGAAAAACATCTCAAAAGTAGAACTTTATAAAGGCTTTTTAGGAAAATTATTTTGAACTTATGGGTTGAAAAGTTTTTGAAAAGTTTTACAAAATAATATCGACCTAAGTTTATAATTTAACCGTATATGCAAGCATTTTTTTAACATTATTTACATATTTTATTATTTTGAACGTATCTTCTTTCAAATAAAAAAAGAATTATTAAAATCCGTTCACGCAATCCAAAATTACCACCGAAAACAAACCTACGTAATTCGCCAATGAAAGATTGTTTTTAGGGTTCCGTAGCCAAATGGCAAAAAACGGAACCCTTATAGATTCGTCATGTCTGTCTGTCTGTCTGTCTGTCCGTCCGTATGTCACAGCCACTTATTTCCGAAACTATAAGAGCTATACTGTTGAAACTTAGTAAATAGGTGTATTCTGTGAACCGCTTTAAGATTTTCACACAAAAATAGAAAAAGAGCAATAAATTTTGGGGGTCCCCATACTTAGAACTGAAACTCAAAAATTTTTTTTTATCAAACCCATACGTGTGGGGTATCTATGGATAGGTCTTCAAAAATGACATTGAGGTTTCTAATATCATTTTTTTCTAAATTGAATAGTTTACGCGAGAGACACTTCCAAAGTGGTAAAATGTGTGTCCCCCCCCCTGTAACTTCTAAAATAAGAGAATGATAAAACTAAAAAAAATATATGATGTACATTACCATGTAAACTACCAACGAAAATTGGTTTGAACGAGATCAAGTAAGTAGTTTTTTTTTAATACGTCATAAATCTAAAAAAATACACTATTATTAAAACATCGATCAAAGTTACAACGAACTACAAGAACTTTTATATTGTGTTACTTGCTGCTACGGAACCCTCCATGGGCGAGTCCGACTCGCACTTGGCCGGTTTTTATTAACTCTATTTGTTGACCGCTTTTCGCATAATCCAATGCTGGGATTGCTAGTGAAGTGTCATATCATCAAAATTACAATTTGCAGGGCCCCTGAACCTGGCGGGGCCCCTAGGCAGTTGCCTACAGTGCCTGAAGGATAAAACGGCCCTGTAGCCAATACAACGAAAATATGATGAACTTATATTTGGAGTTTAGTGAGACCAAATTCTTGTAAACATGATAGAAAATGTAACAGGGTTCACTTAAAAACTTTTTTCTACTATTTTCTTATTTGATATGATATAAAAAACTGATAAAAAATTATACCTACATAAATTAATTTGTTTCAATTTTTTTTTTTTAATTACTTACTTACTATGAATTTTCAAAAAAATCAACCATTCTCCTGGATACAATAGCAAACTTTTTCAGGCTATATATATTTTTTTGACTAAAATATCGATAAATCTATCGATAATTATTTAATACTCTCTTATCGAAGTCAAAATTGTGTTATCTTGTTGTTATTTATGTAAATTTTTGTTTCTATTGGTTGTTGGTTTTCTTAAGTCTAGTGATATAGCATAGCATAATTAGCCTTTTAATGTGCCCACTGCTGAGGTTTGGTTGGTTTGGAATGGTTGAGCTGAGTGGGGCTGATGCACGCGTCATGCTCGTAAACGGGTGCCGTCAGTTGAGACTGGTCATCTCATAGCTGCCAGTGGCTTAATTCAGTTTGTATCTTTTAATTATTATTATTTTTTATTTTTACTTTATTATCTACATTGTGCTTACACAATAGAAGCAACATAAAAATTTGTAACCAAGCATTATACAAAAAAAAAACATAGTTAATATGATTTAAAAGAGTGTCCATGGAGTATTTTACACGTTCTTCTCCATAGAGACCTACGCTTTGGAACGTGCAATTTAGCTTCACTTTTCTTGGACTGACCGACATTTGACTATTCAAAAGTGCCTGCAAATGGTCTATTTGAAATAAATGATTTTGAATTTTGAATTTTGCTGAGACTCAGGCCATCTCTCTAGGAGAGGGAATGGGTCGTAATCCACCACGTTTGAGAGCAGTGGCGATGAAATAAATTACACAAAGTAATGCGCCTGGCTGGGTTTGAACCCGTGACCTACAACTTGTAAGTCGGGGCCATTACCACTCGGCGACCACTGCTTTACGGAAAATTAAAAAGGCTGATGATGTGCCACCACTGGCGCGCGTACTATAGGTTCGCCATCCCTGCATTAGACCAACAGGACAATCTAAGTTAAACATCATGTATTGCCCAGTGCAAATTATTTGTGTGTTTGTTCGTGCCCTGAATACCGCGATGCGTTTAGTTTAGGGCGGAGCGAATATTTCGTGAATTTACACTAATGGGTTTATGACAGGAATTGCGCTATAAACATGACACCCGGCTGCTCGTCTGTTTCTTCATACATTCACAAAACCGTTTGATGTGAAGAGAGACATAGGTTTTATGATCCGCATTCGCCAGCGTTAAGTGCTTTTCAATAGTATCATTAAGATCAATGAAATATCTCAGAATGTACATCAAAAGATTAATCTTTTTCAACACGCTTACTCTAAAAGACGCTCCTACCCTTAATGTTTTTAGGCACGTAAGTTACTGTTTTCCGCACTAGTGCGGTAAAGTGCGCCAGCTTCGACCATGACTTATTATATTTATCGTATCAGGCTTTGGATAAGCAGCCCCATTTATTTATCTCTTCGTAAGAGTATTGAAAAACGTCGTTTAATACACGTGGAAATTTGTTACCACAGCAATGTCAATGGCTAAATTTCTCTACTTGTATCAAAATGTTCTATTTCGTTTTACTTCTGTAACACATAATTTCACGGTAAAATTAGCGCAGTAGTTGAGCGATCGGCTGCTGCGCTGCATGTCACGGGTTTGATTCCCACACGGAACAGTTGTTTGTATAACCTCCTGTTGTTCCGGGTCTGTGTGCCGTGTGTTACATGTCAGTTTACACGTTTATGAATGCAACCACGATACAAAAGATAATGACTAGTGTGGGGCAAAGTCTTGCTTTTATTATTACTTAGGTACTGAAAAATACGGCGAGCAATGGGTAGTTCGCCGTCCGGCCGTCTGGTAACCGTCCGAACCGAGTTCGAATCGTCGACGGCCCGTAGTCTTTTACGCGCGCAGCAAAGGCCCAGCTGGGTCGAATCCTACTGGGGCCATGTGTTGTGTGAAAGTGTACCGCGGGACCCTGGAACGAAGGCAAAGAAGCAACAGGAGTGGGTTTTAGTCAGTAAAAGTCTGACACGACCTCCTGGTCCGCCCAAGAGCGGGAATAGTCATTGGATAATTTCCCACATAAATAAAAGCCTATCTTTTCTATCAGGCTTATCTCTCGGAGAGAGAAAACGGCATGATAAAAATGTTGAATAAAACTGAAATTATTCAGTTGAGTAATTTCCTACACGGAATATTTTTTACGAAACAACAAATAAATAGTACATTGTTATAATAGGGGGGAAAGTAAATCATTTCGTCCCGAATTCGAGGGACTAAATTAGTTACTTTCACCCCGAGGTAAGCACTGTGCTTTTCATTACGAATACAGGGAAAGTAAAAATAAAATAAAAAGTTTGTAAAACCTGAGTCGATGTACCTATGATTTTATGTAGGTATCTTTCTTCAGATTTATGTGGTAAAAGGTTTTCCACTACTGCTTTAGCCTAGGTATTCTACTTTGGGCACCCGAAAAAACGGCACCCGAGTGAATGGCACCTGAGGTATTCCACTTTGGGCACCCGTCGGTATTTTTCTCAGGTGCCCAAAGTGGAACACATTATTATTTAAAATTTTGTTCCACTTTGGGCACCTACTGATTAGTAGCTACTAGTGTTGGGACGTTTACTTTTTAGGACGTAATAATAAATAAAAATACAAAGATTAAAATCAGTCAACAGTATAATAACATTATTAATATATAACTTAGAAATATACGAATATTTGTCATCTAAATTAACTACTACTTTGGGTTTATTCTCTCAGGTGCCCAAAAATATTTATTCCATTTTAATACCAACAAGTAATACCAATGGTATTTGTTTGGACTCATATTTAAAATTATTTTAATTAGGTTTGACTGTGTAGAACGTACCAAGTTGTTGGTATTTGTTCTGAATAGAAAATATATAAGATTTCAAAAAAATATAATTGGTATTAGTTTTTGGTGCAAACATTTTTACAGGTGGTATTGATAAGGATTTATCCCAGTCACCGCATTCCAAATCTAGTACGCACTGAACTGTAGGAAAACACGCGCCTAAATCTAGCTGCACAAGACTGCTCTAATTTGTAACGTGCTTTTACAACACATCCTGATTCCTGCCCGTGCTGGCCGGACCGTCTGCAAATAAACAACACTATCGCACATTTTGGCGCAAATACTCACGAGTACTATCAACTGCCCGTCTTAGTGACGACTGTTGGACTATGAATACCGATTACCAAGACGTTAAGAGTACCTTACCACACGAAAATGGGATAATGGACACCCTTATACACCGGCACACCAATTAGAAAATTAAGTTACGAATATAATTCAAGCACTGTTTTACCTAAATGCCCTTAAGTAGTGTTTTTAAAAGTAACTAATATGTGTACGTAAATGTTCTCAAATAAAATGGAAATCGACTCACGACATTGGTAGTGCATCGGTAATATTATCAAAACCAACATATAAACACGCACCCACATCATTCTAGAGAAAATGTATAAGGATTTATTAAAAAATTATCGAAATAGGTACCTATTTTTTTTTTTTTTTATTATCCTAATTAATAACATAAAATACGTATTTCAAAAATACATATTAATTTCAGGATGTACGTTTATTAGGTACGAGTACCTACGTTACATTTTGTATAAGTTTGATGAAGTGGAACTGATGAAGAAGAACTTTATACTCATATAGATATTACAGTGACAATAGTTAAGCAACTATGATAATACAAATAAATAAATGGTTCTGCATAGTTGTGTTGAAAATGGTATCGTCGAAATGATTTTATGATGGAGCCGAAAGGTGGATGGTAGGCACGGCAACTTCATAATGAAATAATGTAAGTATTAGGATACATGCAGTGTTTTGAGCTAATTGGAAAAAAAAATTGCAATGGTGTCTGGTACTTATTATTTTTGTTTGCTATTTAACACCAACTTATGAAATTATTTTGATCGTTTTAGTATTTTTTTTTCTAGTGAAGTCAGCTTTTTTTTATGTTCTGTCCATTAGTACCGAAAGTATCACTCATACAATTACAATTTTATAACTGCATTCATTCGTTTTCCTACTTAGCATAAAATAATTGTACCTCATGTAAGTGCAGTTGATTGTACGTACTTAAAACCCAGTGCGCATATATCCCTAATCTGGGTGCTTAGTACACTTGTTGAGCAGTCCGTGTGTTTATAATCAAGTTGCTTCTGGCTCTATTTTGTTCATGTATAATTAGAGCTTTTATCCCCCTTCTAATCCGGATAGTTTGAAAATAATGCTGATTTAAATGGGGGAAAATGTTGAGTAGTCATCGTCAGCGAGTCATTGCATACCGAGTGACTGATTCAGACCCTTTATTCACAGATATTCTTACATTTTCCCGTTTTAATCTGTGGGTGGAGAGGGTATTTCAATGAATCTGATGATTAAAGGCGCTCTATTGGTATAGGTACAATGCGAAATAATGTGATGAGTCAATTTGATCAAATGTTTTTGATTGATTTGATTTCATTTTTGTGTGCCTTGTGTTGTGCCAAATATTTTTTTTTCTTTTTATTTAAATCCTGTTTCATCACTACCTCTTTAGAGAATTTAAAACTCATCATCATCATCCTCATCATTTCAACCAAAAGAAATCCAATGTTGGATATAGGCCTCCCTCAAGTGTCGCCTTAACAATGGGTCTCATATCAATCGGATTCCCACGACCCTCGCCAGGTCATTGGTTCACCTAATGGGAGGCTTTCCAATGTTGCGTCTTCCAGTACCTGGACTCCGTGATTTAAAGTAATAAAGCAGCACATTATATTTTGACTTCTCTCGCTCTACGGCCGAGCGAGAGGGCGAGTCAGAGTTTTACTGACAAAAACTTACTCCTATATTCCTTCCTTGCCTTGTGTTCCAGGACCCCGGGTTTTGCTTTCGGATAACCCATGGATCCATTAGGCTTCAGACCTGATGCATGGGTTCCTAAGGTTTTGCTGACATAACTTTGAGCCACGCGTGGAATACTAAGCGCCTCGCATCGACGGCTCGGGCTCAGCTTACCGGACGGCGAGCTATACATTGCTCGCCGTCTGCAGCACATTATGCGTAAGCCATAAACACTATTTGATTTTAAAATAAAAGAAATTGTTAGAAAGATTTTTAGGACGGCGCGCGGTCCAGGGCCACGGAAACTCTTTCAAGTAATCCTACATATTGTCAACACCTTACACTTTTACTTTTCCACAGTCAATGTTGTTAAACATATCAATGTCTATTTTTCTTTGAGATAGTTTAAACCTTAGTGAAGTTATAAGTTTAACTGCAAATTGTTTTCAAAAGTGGTAAATTAATCACCTTGAGTTAATATTATTCATCTACCGACTTCATCATCATCAGCCTTTTTAATGTGCCCACTGCTGGGAATCATGCCTCCTCTCTAGGAGAGGGGAATGGGCCGTAATCCACCACGCGGGCCCAGTGCGGGTTGGTGAATGTCAGTCACATGTCTTCGAATTTTTGGTTCTAGGACATGCTGGTTTCCTCATGATGTTTTGTTTAGTCACACAAATAGTCTGTATTTACGCGTAGCAGTGTACATAAGATTTAAAATAATATTGTAGCAGTTATGGAAACATTTTAGCACAGTTGTTTAGGACCGTAGTACAAATATTTTACATTCTTCCAGTTGCATCGATTGATTGTTGTGAAAATGACTGAACTTGCTGAAGCTGCATTAAAATGTGATGTGATTGTTATGGGCTCATGCCTCAGAAACCGTGATTTTTGTGGACAAATTAAACTGTGGCACTCAAGCGTAATTATTGATATTGTAGGTATCAAAAAATATAACCTTTGATTAGTATAGATAAGTAGATGCCTATTGAACACATCACGGCACGCAATTGACTGTTTTCAGCACTAGTGCGAAATTGTACGCGGCTCGCCACCGCCACACTTGACTGCATTTATCGTATCAGGCTGGGTGCCAGGCTATCCCACGAGTTATATGTCAACCCCCGTAGATTTATATCTTCGTAAGTGTTGAAAAACGTCGTTTGATATACGTACCTACGTGAAAATGTGTCATTGCGAATGAGGCGGAAATCGAATAGCCCCGAGCCGTAGGCAAGGGTGTTATGGAGAACAAGTCGAGATATTTGTCACTACAGCACTCGGCTGCAGTGCTAAAGTTTCTTCACTTGAATCTAAAGAACTACCATCAGGTCAGGTCAACATTAGTTTGATAATTATGGATAAGTAGGTGTTTACTAAAAAAGTAATTACTTTTCTTCTCGAATGCCGTAATTAGAGACACAATAGAAAGACAATTGCTTATGTCGAACTGTGTAACTTAAGATATTCAAAAGGTTAAACCTACTGTATTTACAGAATCATAACTTTAACTTAATTAAATACTTATTCTTAATAATATTGTAGCATGACCTACCAATTGTAAGAAATAGGTACCTACTTAAATCCACTCGAGTGGTATTTTATTTAGAAGGCTTAGTTATTAATTCCTCACTCAATACCAGGTTTACTGCAACACTACTTTGATTATTTAATTATAAATAATATTTGTTTTGAATGTTATCACTAACTGTATAAAGCTATTTTAGTAAACTGAGACAAATAAATTGTATACAAACGATCAGTATTTTACGATACCATCTATTTTTAGTCCAAGACGTGACATTCGCAAAGATGCACTGCCAAAATCAACATATTCATGCCCCACACTAATTGCGTTGACATTTGGCAGCCAATCAGGCATCGGCATCAGACACTCGATCGGAAAGTACGCGCCAAAGTACGCCTGTACTAAAGTTACGAACATTTGTTCCATACGTAAGGTCCGCCCCGTTCACCATCAACTAATGACCATTAACAAATACCGCGGGGCTCAAGAAATATGCGGCCAGGCGTGCGATGCCAAGAATTTGGTCGAATCGGCAACTTTACATAGCACTTGTTTACCTCGCTGTGGCAACGGCTATTTCTGAATGTACACTATATTTACGGACACAATACCGGTATAGTACCGTTAATTCGTGTTCACACGACCACTTTGTATCACAAGCTATACGATCTCGCAGGCGAGATGCCATCGAGTTTCGATTGGTGTGAACATCTAAGTCATCGCTTGAGGTCAGGGAGCTCTTTTACTGCTTACTTTGAAAGCTTTTCAGAACAAAAACATGTCTTAGAGCTGTCAAAACAGAGACTGATTAAGTGATAAAGTTTGAGATTCTGAAAAATTACCGAAACTGCAAATATTTTTATATTGTTTCGCAGTGGTTCATGAACCCATTGCAGTTAGTTTCAATTAGCGAGGTTAATCAGAGGTTACACATGGTTGGTTTAACCATTACTTCAGATTAATACCACTTCTGAAATGGTTATTGGTTACATGTCGCACTAAAAATGCACTAACAACCAACAGTCCTTGAAAAAAAATTTAAAGGGCACAAATATTGACAACAGCCAAGAATATGCGACACACCCTCAAATAGTTTTAGAAAAAAATTGGAAACGGCCCAGCACTCTACCTACAGAATTCGTTTCATATTCCAGACAATCCGTGGTGATTCACCATTCTATCCCAAAATGAGCCTAATAGCATAAACTACAGACAAAAATTCTAGACTTGCCAAAAAAAAAAAAAATTGGCAAACTTCGAGAAAAGCTGCGGGTGAGCAACATCTTGTTATGTAGATGAGTTGTCAACGTCAACTGTCAATCAAGACGTTTACCTATGTTATGTAAATACATCATGTACTCATTATAAAAAGTATTTAGTGACAAATTGGTGACAGATCGGCTATTTCTCGCCTAGATCAAAGCATTTTCCATATTACTTTTTTGTACACATAGAATTTTCGAAGAAATTCAATTAGTCACCTCTTGTGAAAATTGTTTATATGAATAATATTTATAGACATTTTTCTCAAAAAATATTGTTAGAAAGATGACGTGGATTTTGACAGTGAAAGCTCTCAAAAGTCAAGTAGGTATAAAAATACAGCCTCTACTTTTCTCGAAGAGGCTACAAATTGCCCAGTTGTAAAGAAAAACTATGTAGATAGTTTTTGCCAAATCCTACTAAGAACTATAACTATTTTATAAATTATTATTTTATCTTTTCAAGATGCATAAGAAAAATACTTGGAGCCTCTACTTGTCCCAACGAGGCACCAAGCGCGATCTGGGTAAAATGATGTTGAGATAGTATATTTTCATACAGGTCGCGCGGTGGTTTAAGATCGCTCGATGAAAGTAGTGGGGAAAATCGGCGCATGTGTACAATCGCGCACAGAAATTCTTAGTGTGTTATTAAGGGATATTTTTAAAAAAAATTTATTTCGTACGTTTGAACCTTAGTAACTTAACATAATATAATAACACTAGTTTTTGCTTGTAATTTATCTTGTAAGTAGGTAAATTCAGAAAAATTAAAAATTAATGTAAATAGTTACTATAGTTAATACATAAAATTGTAGGAAAATTAATCATCCGACAGTGGTGATATTCCTTCCAATAATTCATCTTGGGATATTGAAGTAGAAGGTTGAGGGTGGAAGCACGAGACTGAGAGCACAAGTGCACAACGTTGTCGACAGGCATTTCGGAGTCATTATCATCACTCTCTTCGCTGTCGGAGTGTCAATTCTTACCACTACGTACTAATACGATAACACAAGCTGTACGCAACAGTACCCAAATACAACAGTATCCAATGAGACGCGTGAACGCAACGCGGAAATTGAAAAGCGACTGATCTACCAATGACGTGTCGCCGTCGGCGCACACCCGCCCCCCTCGCGCCGCACGTCACCAAATAGACCTTAGAATTGAATACTGCGCATGCCCCTTTCACCTTTGCCGAGCGATCCGACCTGTGCAAGTGCAGAAAGTTTGTTATTGCGATCGAGGCGGTATTCGCACGAGCCGTAGGCGAGCATATTATGTAGCCGAACTGCAGTTACAAAGCACGTGTATCAAACGACTTTTTTCAATACACTTACGAAGAAATGAATAAACGGAGGTTGATCGGCGATTCGTGGGGGTCGACGCACGCCCAGCCTGATACAATAAATGTAATAAAATTGACAAATTGTGGCGGGGAGAACACTTTTCTGCACTAGTACGAAAAACAGTCTATTGCGTGCCTAAAAGCGGTGGGATAAGAGCGGGTTTTTGAGTAAATGTATTAAAAAAATTATTAACTTTGTTGCCATATGTTACATCCGCATCCCAATGGGAAACGAAGTGACTGTATACCTTATTAAAAATTAATACATTCTAAACTTGACTCTGTTGTGTATAATTAAAAAAACAAAATTAAAAAAAAAAACACTAAACAATTTCTTTACACACGATGTCCTTGACATCGACGTACAAACGAATACCACGGGTCCAGAACATGATTACAGGGGTACAGTTACCCCTAGCCAAGTTGCTAATCTGCAATAGTTAACGCTTGTAGAAAGCTTCGAATGTACGGGAATGACGTCGTCTTATCGCTCAGTCACGTGGTCAGAACAAAAGAGTTGGCGGCAAGGTCAATTCGAAGCGTTCGGCGCAAGCGAAACGGTTGTAACTTGGCTAGGGGGGCTGCAGCGCGTTTGCAACTGTCATACGTAGTACTCTATTTAAAATTAATAAATATAGTAGCATTATTGTTTTTTTTTTGGACCTCAATAAAAATGTTCAATGTTATATGGACCCCACTTAAAACTACTTGCCGACCCCTGGTGTAGATGTAGGATTTCAATGATAATAAAAGGTCTAAAGGAAGTAGATCAAAGAAGGATTGAAATATCATCAAACTTTAACGTTTAAAACGATCTGGCCAGTCTTACTTGGCCATGTCATGAACTGATCAATTTCTAAGATCTGGCCACGACATTTAGATGTAAGTGGATCGTTATCCGATGATTTATTTATTGGCTTCGTTCAGACGTCTGTGCCAAAAGCCACACTTTTGATAATTCATTAATATGGTCTTTCCGTTGTCCATTTTTGTCTTGTTTGGCTTTAAGTCGGCGTAAAATTCTAGACTACGTATGATTGTAATACATCTTTCCTTATATGTATATCCTGATATTCTTTATTGTACATAAATTTACATATTATTCATAGTAAGAAAGCCGATGTAGGGTAGACCGGGGACAATTGAAACAATTTTACTTAAACCGTGTGCAGTGACTTATCTATTGTACCTACATCCCTCTTATTTATACCGCTGAAAGGGTCGTTATCTAGTTCCTAAATTAAACATAATCTGTATCTCTATTTCAAATAGTTAACCTACAATCACCTATTTAAGAAGACCGGGCGCAGTGGTTCTATTGACCCCACCCTAAGGACGGTTGAAACAGTATGTAGGGATAATTGAAACACTGGAAATATTTTATGAACTACTGGAGCTTTTTAATCAATCTTAACAAGTTAACATGCCACTAAATTGTTTATTGAGATCGTGATAAATCCGTCATTGTAACATAAATATTTCAAAAATTATACATGCAAAAACTTTTTCAGTATAAACAACTCAAAATATATCTTATTTAAATAATTTAAGTGCTCTAATCTGTGCTATTGAATACTATTTCACATTATTAAAAGACTTAATATGTTATTATGCTTATAATAGCACTTACATGGGGGAGAAAACAAAGTATTCCAGTCTCATACAAAACAGCCTGTTTCAATCTTAACAATGTTTTAATCATGACAATGTTTCAAGCATAAAAATGTTTCAATCATAACCATCGTTTATTGACCCGTATAGGTTTAACTCTTCTTGTGAAATTTAATTTCAAAGGAGATCAATCAACATCATTCAAGATCAATCAATCGATTTACCGAATAGCAATTCCTCATATATTATGTTATTATTATTATAATGAAAAAATATAGATCAAACTTAATGTCATGGGTTCAATTTTAGGGTCGTCAGAGTTATCGAGTTGCCCATCAGATGTAATTTTAACTAATAGGTAACCCAACCCCAACATAAAATAACCATTTAAACCACTTTTTACTTGTAACCATTAGGTATTTTAATTTTATAATACCTAGTGATTGTGAGTAAAAAGTGGTTTTAAATGATTATTTTCTTTCATCGTAATACTGTTCTTTTTTTTAATTCTGTGCGTTTTTATATTTTTTTGTGATTGATATTTTAATAAACACAACCTTTTTCTGTGCAGTCGGATAAAAACGTGGAATATGTGGGGACGTTTGAAACGTTTCAAACGTCCACAGATAAGTCGTTTCAAATGTACCCATGTCACATCTTCTAATTCAATACTCAATATTTTGGTATATATTGACTTAAACATTAATTACCAGTAATAAACACAATCTTAAATAGATAAACAATACCCCAAAATAAGGAAAATTGCCAAAAAATCAAGACTTAAATATGAAAACAACAAAAGTTAAAGATCCGGAATATTTACTTTTTGGCACGAAATTCGTCGAAGCGTCCTGTGCATGACTGTGTCGCTCGCTGGCTCGAGCCATTTTAAACATAAAACCGAACATAGCCGACGATGCAACCAACGACGCGTCACAAGCGTAGGTATTATAGTTTACGAGAAATTGAAGTTGTTGCAATCATGACCTGTTTCAATTGTCCCCGGTCTACCCTACTCAGGCGAGCTTAACCCAAAAATTGGGTTTTCTTACAGCAAACCTTAATTTTTTTTTTTTTTTTTTTCTTTATTAGATTACTAGCTTTTGCCCGCAGTTTCGCCCGCGTATATAAAATGTAGCTTATGCTATGTCACTCAGGAATAAAGCAGCTTCTATCGGTGAAAGAATTTTAGCAATCGGACCAGTACTTCCAGAGATTACCTCCTACAAACAAAAAAGACGTGTGGCACTCGGGGACTGCCGCGGTAAAGCTATTGCATAGCATTTTTATCAACTTATGCAATTATAATTATTTATTTATTTTATTTATGCAGTATTTCTTTCCTTTGTTTTTTTTTCTTTGATATTAATTGAAGTTACACTTTCACACATTGAATTGAATTTTGATTGATTGTTCACTCATTTGTTTTCTTATCGGTCACCACGCTCAAAAAACAAATGAGGGGGGGGTGTTAGGTTATTTTCGTTACGGAATTTCTGGATTCGGTCTCCATGCTCAAGGCCCGCGATAGAAGCTATGCAATAGCTTAAAAGACAAACTTTACCTCTTTATTATATTAGTGTAGAAGTGTAGATAATTATAATTTCTCGATATATTAAAAAAAAATCGTTTTATATGCTATACGATAAATCACCACCAAATTCATTAGTTTTCAACATCTTATTTACAATTTTTCGTAATATTTTATTTATGGCGTTTGCAATTTTCTGATGACATTATTACCTACACTGTGTCTCAGATATCGACGTGCGATTTTCAAACGTGTACCATGTACCTATCACATACTGTATGATTCTGGACTCTTCAGTGTTGGAAATTAGTGGCGTTTTACTTAAAAAAAGGCGATTAAAAAAAAGAAAATGTTTTCGGTAAGTATGATTTATTAAAAAAAAAAATAAACGACTTACTAAAGAGACACTAAAACCATCAAAATAACTTTAATTTCGGAAGTCGGTGTTTCTATAATAGTTTTGCCTCTTCGGTAATTAACACCGACTTCCGAAATTAAAGTTATTTTGATGGTTTTAGTGTTTTTTTAGTAAGTCGGTTATTTTTTTTTGTAAAAAGTTTTTTATTTCACACTTTTTAGTTGCATTACACTTACAGCCAGAGTACCTTTTTCTCATGACAATTCCAATTAACTCAAACCCTGCTAGGATACATTGTTTTATTATAAAGTTCCCGTGTCTACCTTCCGGCTCCATCATCATCATCAGATCAGTTCGATAGTACCTTATAGCCAAAGTGCATTTCATGACAATTCTAATAAGCCCAAACACGGCTAGGATACATTGATTAATTACGGAGTTCTGGTGCCTATCTTCCGACTCCATCATCATCATCAGATAAGTTCCATAGTACCTTATAGCCAAAGTGCATCTCATGACAATTCTAATAAACCCAAACACGGCTAGGATAAGTACATTGATTAATTACAGAGTTCCGGTGCCTATCTTCCAGCTCTATCATAATCATCAGGTCACATCGATGATACCATTTTCAACATACCTATTCATAACTATTCATTTATTTGTAACTATGTTCATTGGGAGATCTGTGTGAGTATGAATTTCCGTTGGCCATTTCTGGTCTTCTTCACCAGTTCCACTTCATCAAATGTCTTGTTTTGACTATAAATGCTTAAGTCTTTGATAAAAATACCAAAAGAACTATATGGTTGCCTATAATATTTGAGGAGTTCTCTCGATTTCGCCAAGATTCCATCATCAGATCCCGACTTGGTGATTATGGGACCATTTGGGAAGAAGAATTTTTCAAATCGGTTGCCAAGTGACGAAGTTATGCGCGAACATACAAAAAAAAAAAATACAAACATCCGAATTGAGAACCTCCTCCTTTTTTAGAAGTCGGTTAAAAAAAAATGACCTTAGCGTTTTCCACATCCCAAAAAAAAGTTTTAAAAAATATGTGAAAAGCGACACGGCGGTACTTAAGCCCAAGCGGGACACACCTCCAGGTGATTTACACATTGCAATTGGTGGCACCCACTTTGGTGACTGAGTGGATCAGAATTATAGGAAGTTTTCATTCAAAAGAATTTTAAACTGGAAAAGTACCTACTATGGACAGGTAAACACTATAATAATAGTTATAGCTATTTCATGGCTATTTTCACAGATATTTTCGTAAATTATCAAATATTTCTGTTAGTTCTGAGAACTGACTAACAGCGGAACTGCTTCAAATTCCCTTCTCATTAGGTAAAAGTAGATCGGTCGATATGATACATTATTTTTAAGATATTTTTAGATTTAATTATGAATCAGTTATAATGATTCATTTTTATTTGGCGTAGATGACGTACTCGTATTAGGAGTCATTGACGGCGTAATGGAAGACAGGACAGACCGGTAGAAAAAAAACTAGTTGCTCCAACCCCAAGGGAAAAGAGACGAGGGCTAGAAGACGATGATGTACCTAAGGGAAATAATGTCAATCTATGTATATAAAAATCAATGCCACTTTTCGTTGTAATTTTATAACTCAAGAACTCGGGCTCACCTATCCAAACTAAATGTTTAGGCTTTGTTCGGACTATTTAGTAGATGATTTATGTGAAGTTTGGTAGGGTAGATTAGGGTAGAGTAGTGTAAAGTAGTGTAGAGTAGGGTAGAGTAAGGTAGAGTAGGATAAGGTAGAGTAGGATAAGGTAGGGTAGAGTAGGGTAGAGTAGGGTAGAGTAGGGTAGAGTAGGGTAAGATAGGGTAGAGTAGGGTAGGGTAGGGTAGGGTAGAGTAGGGTAGAGTAGGGTAGAGTAGGATAGAGTAGGATAGAGTAGGGTAGAGTAGGGTAGAGTAGGGTAGAGTAGGGTAGAGTAGGGTAGAGTAGGGTAGAGTAGGGTAGAGTAGGGTAGAGTAGGGTAGAGTAGGATAGAGTAGGGTTGAGTAGGGTTGAGTAGGGTAGAGTAGGGTGGAGTAGGGAAGAGCGGGAGCGAAGCCGCGCGGGCAAAAGCTAGTTTGTTTATAATTTTGTACTTTATTCCATAGGAAATTGTTCACGACACAATTTATATTTTTAGATATCTGGAATCATTTTGGGAAGATGTCACTTGCTTTCACTTTCGACCCCCGGCTATGGTTATGGTTGTTACGAATATTATTTTTAGTTATTTTTATTTAATATTACTTAGTTTTGATACGCATTATAAAATAACCTAACTACTAAATATATGGACCAAGATATACGTCAGCCCTTGGATCGCACGATGTGTGAACTAGCCATTTGGATAAATCTTTAAAATAAACATTCTTTATGATCACGGTCTTCAGAGATATCGTCTTTTTTTTCTAATTAGCAATACTTTCTTTCCTGCGCGTGAGCGCAAGTAAAGCCACTGTCATTTTAGTATCTTTCTTTTCAATAAAGCCCCGGCGCTTTAATAGGTATTTTAGTGAGAGTTAGTCGCAGTAGCATCCTCAGAACTGTATATTGTAAAATTTCTTGTTCAAAGTGTAATTGGTACTAATACTACATAATAAGTTATTTATTGGGTCTTTTTGTGTTTGAAATTAAATAAATTATATTCTGTTCTAATAAAATACTCTGCGATACCACTCTAATTGCTTTTATGATTACTTTTATAGGTCTTCGATTAAAACAGTAGGTAATTTCACTCTTTCCGCGACAGAGAATAATTTTCTTAAAAGACAATAAAAATATCAAATCGTTTAAGAACATAATGACTCGGCAACAGGCTTAAGCGCCATTTCAATAATTAAAGTGACGATATAATCGTCATTTAGCGTTATAAAGCCTCAAGTATACTTTAAATCCTTGCCTCTACATAATTGCTATGCGTAACTTTTCCTATGAACGCGGTGTCTAACAACTTTCTTCGACTTTACAACAGATTTAGTAAATTACGCCTCGTGTTTCAGCTTTCCATTTGAAGTACTAAGTAGGTACTCAGTATGATCTACGTTCCAGGAATTTTCCTTAGTGACTATGAGCGACTAAGTTAGCATTACAGTTTGATTGATTATGTGATACCTAAGTTTGTAAGCCGATCTAGTTGTTGACATTAACAAGAGTAACTTGGGAATGTGTTGTTAAAATAATTAGGAATCTTGACAATTCCTGGTAAGTTTGTAAGTTTCCAGACAGTTGTAATAAGTTAGTCAATTTTATTAAGTATAGGGAGTTGCTTGATTGTATTACTATGTTACTTATCCTTTGTTTGACAAAATTTGTCATAAGTTAAATCAACGTCTTGTCGTCAACTCGTTACTCAATAAGTTAATAAATATCTAAAACAATATGAAGAGGTATTGTGTCTGTAAGTATTTTTTATGAAAAAATAAATCTCTTGTGTTTATACGTTTGCAATACTAAAAGTAAATTCTATAGTTAAAGTAGTTTAAAATGGCTTCAAATTAATGTCTGCTACTTTGTATTCAATGATTCATTTTCTTTGCTTCACATTCAATCAAAATCAACCAAAAAGTTTTCAGTTATTATAATAAAATATTTAAAAAAGGAACCATACCGTTCAAAATTCAAATCGCGTTCAAAGATTCGTGGTATTCGTCATCTAGATAAAAAAAAAAATGAACCATAATAAATTGTTTTTTTTTTAATTATTATTTTTAAAAGAGCTGTGATAGCAGGCAGCGGGCATGCACCGGTGACCGATGCAGACGAGCATTATGTCATCTCGTCTAGACAGGACGACACGAACGGTAAACATCACTCCATGTTTACTCTAAATCTACGAAAAATGTACGAACAACTCAGCAGAACAAGATTTTACTTATATAGATTTAACAAATATTACGCAGTTATTTCCCCGAAAAGAAATAACTGATTACAGAGATGAAAAAGTAAATCTTCAATAGCTAAAATGTGGACGAAAACTTGTCTTTGAAAATTTTTATTATTATGCTCTGTTTTGGATCTGGTTCAAGAACCTCAAGATTGAGATTTTCCCTAACGCAATTTCAGCTACTTTATGTCAATTTTATTTTTTCTCCACTTTCACAAAAATCGAGGCAAAACTTTCCAAGTTGGTAATTTATTTTGATAGATAAAATTCTAATATTTTTATTTCACATAGGCTTACATGGGCACTTATAAAACGTCAGACAATACAAAACATAAACGAAAACACAATTATTATGAAAACTAAGCACTTTTACAAAAACAAACAAGAACTAATAAGAAATAACTTTTTTTGTGTTTGTTTTGTGTATTGACATTTTTTTTTTTAATGATTTCAATATAATAATACTATTTTCATATTGATTTTATTGGCTTAATAACGTTCAAAATTAAAAAGTCAAACGACTTGGCTAATCTAATCAAATAATCAAATTCTTGAAATGCACTGGTTGAACAATCAGGGTTGCAAAGAGATGATCATTGTTTATTAAGAAAACCTTATAAAAAGTAGGTATTGTATGTAGGTAATATATATGACAGATTTTTAATTCGTTTAAAATTTTCCAAGTCGTTTGACTTTTTAGACGGACTATGCATAAAACATTTGTACGCCGATGACGGCTAGACATAGCGAGGTTTAATTAGACCAACTGTACCTAAGCCATATGTTTAACAAATAAAAATATTTGTATTTGTATATCTGTATTTGTAGAATTACAAAAACATATAGGTACTTAGGAAAATCAAAGAAATGCATAGATGAGAGCTACAATGCTGCATTTCAATGTTGCACTATATAGGAGTCCAGGGGGTGTAGGTACTATGCCGAATCGAATGCCAAATAGTCGAACATCTAATAATCGTACACTTTAAATCGAAAACCTAAATGCTCAAACGTTCATAATATCGAATGGTTAATAAATCGACCACTCAATACGTCGACTGTTCAAAATATAAATTTTTTCGCGGTGGGAACATCATCTAATGACATCCCCCGCTCTTGGGCGGAGCGGGATATAGTGTCAGACTTTTACTGACTAAAAACTCACTCCTGTTCCTTCGTTGCCTTTCGTACCGGGGCTGAGCTATCTTTCGAATTAACCCTGGCCATGTGTCAGACAAATATAACTGAAATATTTATTTGTGTTATGTTCTTAACTTTGATGATGACGAAGAAAAAAGCGAGTAGGTGTAGGCCTACGCATTTTCAACATGGTGCTGATTCTCGTGTGACGAAAATATCTGTCCGATCAGTTCAATCGTCATAACAAGATATCAAAAGACAATCGTCATAACATTATGTGTAAATAAAAAAGACTCGCCAAAACAAATGACGAAAATTTATAAATAAAGCGCTGAATACAGCGTTTCCACGATGCTGGGTTTCAAAGAAACTGTCTTGTCATAGATCACAGAAGCGGCTCGGCGGCCATTCCTAGAACGCACGGAACCTTCCATACAAACCAAAAGTGTCAGTGGGAGTTGAATTTGCAAGCAGAAACTAATGGGCCGTGAACTCTTGACACAATTGTGTCTATGGCTATGACAGTCGAAGCTACATTCAGCGTCATTGCGTCGCCAATAACATTATTAGTAAACTAGCTGTTGCCTATGACTTCGTTCGTGTCTGTTCACTGACAGATTTCAATTTCCGCGGAACCTTAATTATTTTAGTATCTATTTCAGAGGTTAGCAGGAACAGCTAGGGTCGCGGGAATTTTTGAAAGAGATATCGTGGTCCTGTAACGCAAATTGTAACTCAAGGACACAACTCGTGAGTTTTAGTCTGTAAAAGTCTTACACGCCCTCTTACTCCACCCTAAAACGGGAGAAGACATTCAAGTAATTCCCACCTCAAAAAAAGTAGAAGCCAACGTAATAGAAGGATAATAATTATAATAAATATTTTTGGTTGTTATTTTAACATGACAGACATACACGTCATTTCCTTTTTTTATATAGATGGCGTCTCTGGTCGCTGCCAGAGTGTCGTTCCGTACTCTATGGTTTAGGCATACGTGCAAACATATCGCGTGTCAGTCTCAATGGCTCCATTGATCACATGTGTTTGTGATAACGAATTACAACATTGTGATTAAGCGAGCCTTAATTGTTACTTGTACTAAGTAATTGGAGTAGAGAGTATAAGAAAGGCTTTGAAGCCGCTTACAGCCGATTTATTGAAGTAAGACTTGTTCACGCCCTCGTAGAAGCTGGGAAAGTGAGGTAAAAAGTAGTTATTAAGTTGTCTGTTGCTAAACATGGCTTTCACTAGCGACCAAACGTACACGTACGAACTTACGCAAGTACGTGTACCTACGTTACGTTTTTCGTCAAATAACTATGATCATTATCAGATCGTCACACGTACTACCTTCGCGTTAACGACGTCGTCCTCCCTCAGGCGTCCAGTGAGTTGAGACCCGTACAAGTAGGCGATCTTCACCACAATCCCGCGATGTGGCCAATCCAATACCTCTTCAGCCCTTCGCGGGGCAAACTTGGTCAGGGATCGCCCAAGATAGAGAGCCCACTTGTGGGACATAATGTAAGCTGATAAAAAAGTAGCTATTGTGTGTGCAGATATTGTCAATCAGTGAAATCCTCTTGAAGAGATCTTACTGCTCGGCAATTTTTGAAGTCTCCAAATTTTATAGATTTTCAGTTATAAGACTGATTTTTTTTACATTTTAATTTTTATTTCCACTAAAAATGTCGTTTGTATCGGGAACAAATATCAAAATTGACAGTTTGCTATGTTTGCTTTCAAAGCTGCAACTTTTTGACAAGAGAAAGAAAAGAAAGAAAGAAAGAAAGAAAGAAAATAAAGAAAAGAAAGAAAATAAAGAAAAGAAATAAAAGAAAGAAAATAAAGTAAAGAAAGAAAGAAAAGAAAGAAAAGAAAGAAAAAAGGAAAACAAAGAAAACAAAAAAGAAAAGAAAGAAAAAACGTTTATTCACTTCCGTCATAATCTACTTTTTCATATCTTGGGAAATCATCAAATGTCTCCTGCCTTGGGTGGGGCGAGAGGGAGTGTTAGACTTTTACTGACTAAAACACACCAGTGTGCCTTCAATGTGCCTTAGTCTTCGAGAAGCTACTCTAAGTACTACTTCTAAAGCTAGTGGAATACCTATATTCTCTGTGGTATTTTTTTTGTTTCTTTTTTATTCTGACCATGAAGGACGTTCCGCAGACCTTGACCGAGCTGGTCCCAATTCTTATTCGACCATCAAGTTTTTGTACCAAATGCGTAACGTGGCAATATATTTTATAGGTAAACAAGTATACCTATATAACTTCTTGCTTTGTCACTTTTTGCGTCCATAGACAAAAAATGATCAAGGCTAGAAAAAGTGAAACACGATGTCTTCACACTCGTTATGAATCTTAGATGTATGTCGAAAGTAATCATTTAAGCGGAATGGATAATAAAAAATAAAATCACGAGCTGCCTAGTGACAGCTTTTTTATGGGGTGTGTCAGACTTTTACTGACTAAAACCCAGCTCTGACACCTTCGGTGGTCCGTTGCGTTTGAAGACCGCGGTAACTGCAGTGCTATTCTCTAAGAAAACAGTCTTGAGCGCAGCGCTAGCCGCATTGACGAGTCGAGAGCGCAGTACATTGAATTAATATAATCCAATTTATAGATTCATTGGATTGTTAATCCAATGCACCTATTTGGATTTCGTCGTTGCGGTCAGCGCTGCGCTCAAGGCTGTGTTCTTAGACAATAGCACCGCTGTACAGGCCTAATGACAAATCTCGTTTTTTTACTAGGAATGTTCGCTTTCGCGTCGCAGTCGGTTCACTAAAACCAAAAATTATTCATGCAAAAAAAAGTGCAAAATATCTGACTTTAATTTCCAAAGTCGGTGTTAAATAACTAAGAAACAACACTATTACAAAAACACCGACTTCCGAAATAAAAGTTACTTTGCACTTTTCTGTTTTTTTTTTTTTATATTGAAGTCGATTGTATTTATCTGATAAAAAGTTTTATATTTTGTTACAAGTCTATCTGTATTGCCTAGTGACTGCTGTCTCACTGAAAGTCTGTTTGGCTAGACCGTGGGAAAGCGAGAGTGCGTCGATAAACTTCGGGAAATTTCTATCGTTTTATTATATGAAAAAATAATCGGCTCTAGCTAGATATTGTAACATTCTATCGGCAACAATGTTTATTGAAATGTCACGAGCCGCCACTGAACACGCGTTCTCCACCACGCGGGCCTAGCCAGGCAGAACGCAGGTCACTAACGTTCCCACTGCTAGGAATTAGGCCTGGGCCTGATTCCTAGCAGTGGGAACGTTATAAGGCTGATTACGATGATGATTATAACCACATGACATTTCAAGAGCGCGTCTTACTATTTTTCAAGAAACTCTGAAAATCAAGATGTGATGGATTTTTTCTACTATCAAATTCGAACCTTCAAATACACCGTTAAATTTAAATCGTTTTAATCCCGTGGAGGGTCGATCCGGTACATGAAACACTATCGATTTGTAAAGATAAAATTAAAAATAAAGTACCTCTTTTTCAAAACTCGTACTAATTTACGCATGTACGAAATTAGTATCTTTAAGAAAACGTCAGCTGAGCGAGTTCAATGACCTGTAGATAATAGTCGGCGTTGCGTACAAAGTACCTACAGGTCATTGAACTCGCTCAGCTGACTTTTTCTTAAAGAATTTAATTTCGTACATGCGTAAATTAATACGAGTTTTGAAAAAGAGGCACTTTATTTTTTAATTTTATCTTTACAAATCGATGGTGTTTCATGTACCGAATCGACCCTCCACGGGATTAAAACGATTAAAATTTAACGGTGTATAACGAAACCAAATATAGTTATATCTATCGCATTTTAAAAATAAAAATTTGTAGACTAGTGATAAATCGTTTCCGTTAATAGATTGTCAATTTGATACGTAGTTCACATAATATATCGGTGAGTCTAAGGGTTCCTAGTAAGTATATATCTTCGATCCCATGGCAAGAATTAACGAAGATAAATTAAGTTAAGAATATTTATATGAAAAGTATATCGTAATTTGTATCTGTCATAAATAAATGCAGGCTGTATTTATCGGGCATTTGCAGATCAGAGATCCCAATCTCTGATCTGCAAATGGGGTAAAATTGACATGTTTAGAAAGAGAAGTTTGAAAGTGGAGCGGGTAACTTTCGCAGCCCTTGGCGATAAGGTTTATGTTCTCTACTGCACCGAGATTGTTAACTGAGGATAAAGCAGCACTTCCTAAGTACATGAAAAATACAAACCAACTACTCTCGTTTCATTTTTGAAAACTTTTTATATGCTGATTGACTATTTTCTCTTCATCACCCAAAGGTTGACTTGTAGAAAATGCCTAAAGCATTAAGTACTTTTATTATCAATTATTATATATTCTTTATTGTACACCACATATACAAAAAAATACAGGACAAACATTCTTATACGTACTTTTGTGTGCTTATAGCATTTAATAAACAAATAAATAGTTCATTTCTAGACAAGATGTGTGAGATATTGCCGGAAGAGTATATCAGAATCCAGACAACAGATCCAGATGGAAACTCGGCCATAGGTATTCATAGGCATGTGAAGCCAGCTGCGCATGGTAGGACGAGGCTTATATTTATCAGCTTTAGCTCTGGCATAATAAACCTACTTCTGTTGATGTCTACAACGTGTCTTACACGAAAGATATGTAAAGTAAGTTGGTGTGGTATCAGATTCATCAAAAACAAATTAAGTTTGATATTACCTATAGCTTCTCTTCGTAAGACTAAAAATTTCCAAAAGTCTTGGAAGGCCACTAAAATGCTGCTATTACTGCTGCAAGCTCCGGAGCATGGTCTAATTTATAACGTAAAAACAAATGAGTTGTTGGTCTTTAGGGCAATCGGTAGTAAATGTCCTGATTATGTTCCCCCTATTAAACTTAATGAGAATGATACACGTGTGCAAGCTTAAGTACTTGGGGCTTTGTGTCATCCGTCAAAGATCTCGACCAAAAGGATATTAGAAGGGAAGGTAGGGTGCTGGCATTCTCATGTAATATGTTGACTTGCAGGTTTGCACGGTGCAGTTAAAATAACGCTTTTTAGAGTTTATTGTTAGGTGTTTTACACGTGCAGTCTGTGGAATATACAGCGGACTATCAGCGACCTGCAGGTTCAGTATAATAACAGGTTTATGATGCTAATGAAGCTGCCTCGTTTCTACAGTGCATTCGGTATGTTCGCAGAGGTACAAGTCGATGGCTTCCACCCCATCATCAGACAGAAATCTGTATCTTTGCTCTGCAGAGTCTGGGCTAGCTCCAACTCAATGGTAAAGACGATATGTGATGCTATTCATAAATATGTATATTATGAACAAACGACCTTATTCCAAAATAGTACCTAAGTTTAGTAATATAGGTATATGTATAGTTTTTCTTAATTGCTTACTAACCCGTGTGGATGTCACAAAACTGAATTATAGTTTTTTTTTGTAACATTCCAGTTTGCAGCATAACACAGACAATGACAAGTCAAGTCAAATACCTATGTTGATGACGCAAATCTAGATAGTAAACATAAAACTGATGACTTACATTTAAATTAAAACTGATTTTTCTAGGATTCAACCAGCAATTGCATAGTCCTTTTCAACCTCATAGGCATATAGCGTGGCCCTACTTTCTGCGAAGCAGTATTGCGAGCAAAGGAGGTGACGGTAAGCGTGAGGGAGAGGGCATCCTCACGCCCGTGCGCCCCTGCAAGCTGTCGCAGGAGACGCCCTGGACATCGGGAGTCACAAGGCGATTCATGGTCATCGTGTATAATTCAATCAATGTATCTTGCACGCTACACTTGTAATCAAGCAGTTATTAATTTTAGCTTTTCATAAAAACATCATCATCATCATCAGCCTTTTTAATGTTCCCACTGCTGGGACTCAGGCTTCCTCTCTAGGAGAGGGAAACACATACTAATTAATAAAAACAATAACAATACAACAATAATTCATAAAAACATACTAATGTCCAAATAAAAAAAAATACTGAGTTCAAAAGTTACATTTTGACATAATGTGAAAGTGGCATTTTGCGAAAAGTCATTTTGCGAAAATGGCATTTTGCACAATGATGTGACGTTTTTGATGTGGCGTTTGGAGAATATGACATTTTGCGAAACTGAAATGTGTCATTTTGCGAATTTGGCATTATGCGCCTAATCCTTCGAATCGTCAGCTTACTGTTCAATAGGAACCAAGCCCGGCTCGACGGCGCATTGTGTTTCACGCACGCCTCAAAGAATTATCAGTAAAATTGACGAGGCCCACTAAGGCCGATACTTATCAGGGTTACAGGATTGATCAAAGAGTTGCCATGACCCTGGAACGTAAAAGGTAGATAATGGAACATACGTGTGTTTTAGCCAGTAAAAGTTTGGCACTCCATCTCTTTCCACCTAGAACGGGAAGAGTCATTGAAAGATTTCCTATTGAAAAAAGGAAAAAGGCATAGCGAGCCTATAATAACAGGATACAACACTCTTAAACCGTACCATCAAGGCGGACAGTTGTCTAATTGGTAGAATATTAACTCTAGCACAATTGTATCGTCAACGACCATCATTATTGTCGTGTGGTATCTAGTTATCGGCACAAAACACCTTCGTTTAGCTCCCAGCCCTGTTTTTACCACGGTTCGGTATCGATTTAACGATTGCAACAATGTTGCGACCACTTGACAACTAAATAACTCTTGTCGATGATCTTGTCAACTTGTTTCCCTCGATGTAACTGCTGTACTTTAACTGTTGTTACTGCCAGTTGAGCCGGATGGTACGACACTCGATTCCCATCGTTTTTTATGGCAGTTCGATGTTTGATTTCAAATTAGGATAAGTTGCACCATTTAACTATAACGATAACCAAACCATAACCAGCCGTGAAACGGCCGCCTATTGGTCAATTCGACGATTTGACAACTGTTAACGGCTTTGTTATCGTTATAGTTAAATGGTGCAACTCACCCTTAAACTTCTTCGTACTGGTTGTAGGGTTTATGGCAAGGAAAATTGTTTTGTTCTAATTAGCATTAGCTTGTTCTATTACTTATTTTGTGGCATTAGAAGTTAGAACACAACACAGCACAGAACACAGAACAGATGAAAGAGGTCAGAATGGCCTTATGGGCGGAACAGGCATGCCACAAAGTAGGGCAATGCTCATAGTTCAACTACCAATAGCAAACATACGATCTAAGTGTGCGTGGTCTGTTAGTTGCTTAATGCGCTTTCGTATTGGTTTATTGCCTGTAGTGGAGTTAAAAGATGTCAGACAAGCGGCGACACTCGCTGTAGTACAAATCGGAAAGTATTTCCTTTCTAACTTCTTTCATCTTTTCTGTCGCTATAAATCATATGCCAAAATGCCGATGACTGTTGGAGTAAAAGAAACTGAAGAAGATCTGAAAAACCTGTGAGTGAAAAACGATGAGTGCCAGTGTTTTTACGCTCACGCAATTGAAACGTCTACCGCGTTCAGCAGCTCTGATTGGTTGAGAGCTTAGAGCACCGAACGTCATAAACGTATCAATCGCGTTAATGTTAATGAAAATCGCACTAGGCTCTCTGATGAAGACGAAGAAGAAAATAGTTAGTTTAGAGAACCAAGTGTTGTTGTAGTGAAACTAATTAAAAAGTATGTACACATAACCGAAACACGGGTCACAATGTCATGCGCTCCGTCATGGATATGACGAAAATTGTAATTAAAGTTTCTTGTACTGTTTTTTTAGCAAGATAAGTAGTTAGAAGTAATTATGAGCAGTGTATTGACAATGTTAGTTGAGGCACGTGTTAGTGACGATGTCAACAGGACGTCAGGCGTCACCTTGGAGTCACTCTATTGACGCTTAATTTCCATTGACTAGCGCATAATGACTGCGAGTCAATTACGGAATTTGTGTGTAAACTAACGATGACTTTATCTTAATGATAATAAATGCCAAAAAATTTAACGGATAATGTCTGGATTTGGGTGTTATTACAGACGAGATCACAGGTAAAATTAGACTGGAACTAGTAAAAGTCTAGAAAGGAGTTTTGCTCATGAAGGACCTTGAGAACAGTAGGTAACTACTATCATTCATAATCAACTAAAATAACTCACTGTAATATATTTTGTATGGAGAACGGAATACGCCACCATCGACCATATCAGTAAACGGTCGCAATGCAATGGTCAAACGCGAGCCCACCATTAAATAAAATGAGAGTGACGACTGGAAAAATGCAACAGGAAACACGAAAAAATCGTGACTTAGTTACCTTAGAATGACTCAGTAAGAGCATGCACATAGCATCCTCAAGACGTTATTTCAAGGTCACAAACAGGATTTTGCTGCGAGTGTGTAACATGGTAGTCATAACTCAATCCAGCAATCGCATACTGACCACTATAAATGAGTCAAAAAACAGCAAAAACCTAAAAAAACTATCCAAAAAACGAACGATGACGTATCTCAAGATCTTTTGAAATAGCGGATGTAGACGGTAGACAACTATTTGTCTTGTTCTTATTGTAAATACTAACAGGATTAGTTTTTATTTGCCATCCCACATGCAGTTTGCAACCTACCTTACTTGTTGGTGATTATCATAAGTCCTGAATGACCTTGTGGCTTGTGTGATGACTGATGCTGATCAGTATGTGACAATATCAGACTGTTGGCTTGTTCGTTTTTGGTTGCTGTTTTTGAGAGGACGTGATTATACTAAATTTTATGGAAATAGACGTTTTATGCGGTAGCTAACTGTTTTTACATTCCTGGGTGGAACGGAACGACGTGTCAGACTTTGAATAACTAAAACCAGAAGAAAGAGCTGATCGAGAGAAATGTCAGCAAAATTGATGCCTAGATCGATGCTAGGGCTGCGGATTGTTCGAAAGGCCCATCCTTCGTAGCTCTGACAAAAGGCACCTAAAGGAATATAGTTTATGTAGGTTTTATCAGTAAAAGTCCGACAATACGTCTTGCTCCACCCAGAGATTTGAGAAGTATTTTGATGATCGCCCACATCAAAAATACATAGGTACTCGTGAGCCAAGCTTCTGTCTGTAATGTGCCTGAGTTAGCTGCAAAAGAAAGTTGTAATTTGTTTGTTGTGTTTTTTTTTTTGTTTGATATAGATCGGAATTACCAATGTTGAACGAGTAATAAAAGGCTACTACGAGTACATCATTGTCATTGATTAGGTAAATATAAAAGGAGACTGACTGACATATCAATGCACAGCCGAAACGACTGATATTAGGAGCGGCTTTTGCACTAGGCTTCCTTTTATGACGTAGACGAGCGCTAAGAGGATTTTTTAAGCTATTGCATAGCTTCTATCGCGGGCCTTGAGCGTGGAGACCGAATCCAGAAATTCCGTAACGAAAATAACCTAACACCCCCCACTCATTTGTTTTTTGAGCGTGGTGACCGATAAGAAAACAAATGAGTGAACAATCAATCAAAATTTAATTCAATGTGTGAAAAAAAAATAAAAGGAGAAAAATAAATAAATAATTATAATTGCTTAAGTTGATAAAAATGCTATGCAATAGCTTTACCGCGGCAGTCCCCGAGTGCCACACGTCTACACGTCTTTTTTTTTAAATTTACCTTCAATCGGGATGAAACGGAAGCCGAAAGTTTGATGGAAAAACCCACTTCACGCGGACGAACCACTGGCAGAAGCTATCCCAAAATGATATTGGTTTTAAATTGAACTTTGCAACAGAAGATTAATCCACATCCGATATTTCTTATCAAAATAAACGTCAAAAGGATGTTCTCCCGTTGTCATAATCTACGTAAAAGAAAATAAAAAGCATGACATAAGTGTATGGGTATTCCATAATATTTATATGCTTAATGGTGCATCAGTAAACGGCGGACATCGAATTAAATCTTACTTAAGAAGTAATTTATTTCTGATTATAATTTCTCTTTAATTATTATTGCTGTACATAAATGGATGGACTTGAATCCTTTATGGCGGTCGAGAACGGCGATATGTGTAAAAAATCGATTAAAAACCCATTATCGATCGAGTGACTAAAAACTATACGTTTTTACTGCGTCTACGCAAGTGCTTGCGTAGCGAGCGATGTACCGAGTATGAGGTAAGCGACGCGGCGACGTAGGATCATAGTACCTTTAGTAATTGCTTAGTGATAGGTAGTACTTCATTTGTGATGATTTTACCCGACTGCGCCAGAAGGAGGGTTATGTTTTGTTGACTGTAAGTATAAATCTTTGGCACTCTAGAGTCTAAAGGGCTTTTTGCATCTTAGCTTGTCTTGGCAAGGGTCGTTAGATTCGTCTTAGATGCTAGAGTGACACTGGGTACAAAAAAAAAATATAAAAAAAAACTGGGCAAGTGCGAGTCGGATTTGCGCACTGAGGATTCCGTACAAACTTACGTATGAAAACAGTTCAATTCCCGAATTGAGTTACGAAGATTCTTCCGAATTTCAAAATATTTTTATTTTGTGATGTAACTACAAATTCACAGTTTTCAGATTTATTCCTATAGGAATAATTTGAGCAAGTATACTTGAGCCATAAGACCTTGCTTCATGCCAAATTTCAGGATTCTAGGTAAACGGGAAGTACCCTATGAATTTTGATTCCCGTAACAGTATCGAAATACACGTTTTTTTGCGACATAAACGGCCGTATCTTTTTTTTTTCGATAATGCAGAAGTTTGATATTTTCACAGCTTAAAGGGACCGCAGACTTGAGTATTTGGTTTTAATTATTTAATTTCAACTCGATACCTCCACGCGTTCCTGAAATAAAGGGTCTTGACAGACAGACAGACAGACGGACGGACGGACAACAAAGTGATATAGAATAAGGGTTCCGTTTTTTCCTTTTGAGGTACGGAACCTTAAAAAAACAAAATAGCTTATTTTTGGCGCCAAATTATGTTTTATCGTGACAAAATTATATAAGGTCGTAGATCTAAAATGTCAACATTTAGCGTCTCTATTCTGGCATACGAAGATCGATGCCGTCACCTTTTTAATATCCCTTTTCCTTTACTTTGTAAGTAGGTATATATATTATATGAAATATATTAATGTATATATATTTCTTAAATTATATATAGCTATATTTTTGTACCTTTGTGCGGCGTGGAGTTTTAATAAATAAATAAACCCTTATTTGTTCACAAAATTGAAAGTATTTGCTTTAGTTTTCAAACTCAAGTGCCGGATACAATCAAACATTTAAAAGGGACTGTTAAACGTTTACTTATCAGCATTCTTTATTGTCCTGAAGCAATATTATAGTGTAAGGCAGGGCGCAAACGCGTGTCCTAAGTCAGATACAAGCCACCGAATATTTTAATTCTATAGAACTAGTATGAAATCATCCACTCCCTGCGCTTACGTAAAATTTTTTTGCGTCCAGTAATCCAGTTGCTTCCACTTAATACTCATGACGATCAAAAAGTGTTAGAGTGAGTTGCACTATTTAACTATAACGATAACCAAACCATAACCAGCCGTGAAAAGGCCGCCTATTGGTCAATTCGACGGTTTGACAACTGTTAACGGCTTTGTTATCGTTATAGTTAAATGGTGTAACTCACCCTTAGTGTTAGTGTGTTGTGGTAACTATAACAAAAAGTGTCTCCGTTTGCGCAGCGCCTAAGGTACTGCACTTTCCTGCCGTTTAGCTAATCTAAAGCACACGAAACGATACAAAATTAACAAATAAATAGCAGCTATACGTACAGCTGGATCAGCTGCTGATAGAGCAGCCACCGGTATCTCGTAACTTATAGCTCGTGATAACAACCACCTATATACAGTGTTGCCAACTTTTATTACTTACAAGAAATAGAGTATATTATTATCTCCTTTCAAAGGAGGTAAATAAACAGTATAATAATAGGATAATCAGCCTTTTTAATGTTTCCACTGCTGGGACTCAAGCCTCCTCTCTAGGAGAGGAAATGGGCCGTAATCCACCACGCGGGCCCAGTGCGGGTTGGTGAATGTCACATGTCTTCGAATTTTTGGTTCTAGGACATGCCGCTTTCCTCACGATGTTTTCCTTCACCGTTTTGAGAGTAGTGGTGATCTACAACTCGTAAGTCGGGACCGTTACCACTCGGCCATCCCTGCTCTATAAAGAGTACGGACTTATAAAAAGATTATCATTTATTAAAAAAATAAAATAAAAAGGTATCTTTTGGTACTTTTTGCAGCACATAACAATTTTTCATTGTTTTTAAAAGAGTTGTTTCACTTTTTATTTTAATTCAATAGTTTTTATTTACATAGGCTTATTATTTATTATTATATATATAATAATACATAGGCTTACATGAGCACTTATAAAACGTCAGAAGCTAGTGCACGGTTCCAAATTCCAAACATTCTAACTCTAAAGCATAGCGCACACTGGTGACTTTTGTCACCGTGACTGTTTCGTCACTCTTATCAAGTCTATGGATATGTATGGAGGTGCGCGCGACGTGACAACTGGGTGACATTTTTTCCGCCGACCGGCGAACAAGCTCGGGACGAAACTGTCACCGCACCGTTGGCTTTTCATAGAGGTGCGCGCACTGGCGACAAAATTGTCACTCGTTGTCAGTCGTTCGCCATTTACATTCTGACTACCGACATTGGCGCGCGCAAAATGGCATCACCATCTATGCTATAACTGTATGATAAAAAGTTGGAAGAGTAGGTATTCAGAAAAAATATCTTTGGATGTTCTTGAAGTTAAAATACATAGTATATAAAGAACTTTCCTCAGTATTCTCTTCGCTTTTTAGGGTTCCATACCTCAAAAGGAAAAAACGGAACTCTTATAGGATACCTTTGTTGTCCGTCCGTTCCGCAGAACAAAGGACCGTCCATCCGCCTGTCTGTCTGTCTGTCTGTCAAGACCCTTTATCTCGGGAATACGTGTAGGTATCGAGTTGAAATTAAAACCATATACTCAGGTCTGCGGACTCTTGAAGCTGTAAAAAAATCAAAGTAACGTTAACGAGAAAAAAGATAATTCAATTTATGAGTCAAAAAACGTATATTACGTACGACATTCTCGAGGAAATCAAACCAGGTTTTTTCTCCTCAATCTCATGAGTTCACAGAGAACAACCGTCTCTTTGAAATCCATATCGGCAAAATATGACGCTTCGATTTAAAAAAAAAATTGTCACTGTCTCTCTTCGTGTGCGCACTCGACCCACTTTGGAAAGGTGACGCGACAGTGACCAACACAAGTAACCAGTGCGCGCTATGCCTAAGAGCTAGCGATATGTAAATAAGAGTATTTTAGCGTCCTCTATTAGTGTTATAGATTATAGAGTATTTACACCGGTCTACATGATATAGAATACAATACTCTATTTTAGAGTACGGCTGGCAACCCTGTAATACCGCACAGTCCCTTATAAGGGTGATTATGAAACTGGTCATAATTTAATTTCGACTTTATCAAGTCAATAGACAGGCCGCTCCAATAAACTATTTATCTACAGCACCAATTATCAAGTCGCCGGTTGCTCGGTCAACCATTGCCTACTATTTATTGAATGATACTAGATAACGTGTATGAGCCGCTTTTAGATAACAATACTTTGAAATTCCGCATGCGTTTTATCTGCTAGCACGGAATTTTAAGTGACTGAAAGGCGTAAGTAACGGCTCTGATTTTTGAATTAAGTACACTTTGAATTCTGAATAAATGTGGACAGATCTTAAAAAAATATCACTTTATGACAGAGATGCACAGACCGCGGCCCGCGGGCCGCATGCGGCCACCCGGCAATATGCCAGTGGCCTGCCAGAAAGCTGAACACAAACAAATTCGGGCAATTACAATCATTTTCATAATGATGATTATGAGAAAATGACAAGAAAATTATTGAAAAAATTCAATACAACTGCGGTTAATCTTAGCTTTGTCGAAAAGTTAGATATTTTGATATAATCTTTTCGTGAACGATTTTCTGAGTTTCAAAAAGTTAAACCTCTATTGAACATATAGCAATCCTTTCACCGTTTCAGCTGAAACTGCACCAGAGTCAATGCAGTTAGAATAAATCGATATTCAAAAGGATCAAGATTTTAGCAACAAATTCAATGAAGGAGTCTTGCTGAACTTTTACCGCTTCATTGATAAAATTACAAAGTACAAAGAGTTGCGCACAAATGAACTGAAATGCGCTAACTTATTTAACCTTTTCTGTATTGAATAATAACAAAACAAAAAATCGAAACCACCTTGCAAATGAAAGTTTAAAAATAGACTGTGAGCACAATATAGTGTCACGCTTCAAATTAATAGATATATTATTATTTTTTGAATATTTTTAAGTTTTCAACTTTTGCTGTTTTCTTTTTTTGCTGGTGGCCCGTCATTAGTTCATTATTTGCCCAAGTGGCCCCTAGTCTCAATAAGTCTGTGCATCCCTGCTTTATGATATGTCCAAATAAAACTGACCAGATTGTTTTAAACGTTAAAGTTTGATGACATTTCAATATTCGTTGTCTACTTTCTTTTACTGTCATTATAATCCTACATCAATGTTATGGCCAAACGAGGTTTGACATATCATCAAATGTTAACTTTTAAACAATGTGACCAGTATTATTTGGCCATATCATGAAGTGATCAATTTCTAAGATCTGGCCACATTTATTCAGAATTCGAAATGTAATTAAAAAAATCAGAGCCGTTCCTTACGCCTTTCAGTACGTACTTAGTTTCAAATGATCAATTCTAAGAAATGGCCACGACATATGCATGTGTTTGCAGATTTTAGTAGGGTGCTTAGCAATTCTTAGTGGTTCAACGGTTGTTATAGCTTGTCCAGGTTCGAACGTGTGGTGGAAAGTTCACGTTTCATTGAGCATGGTGAGTTATCGTGGTTTTTGCTGCGGTCGCGCCCCCCGCCACCGCGCACCTCGCAGTGCGCGCGAGTCTCTCGATGCACTATTTTTTCCTCACTCGCACGTCCGCGTCTGCACTAGTTTTTACCCCAGTCCCCACCTCTGTTTTTACCCCAGTCCCCACCTGTGTTTTTCTCGATTGATGACCGTCTGGTTCCTCGTCTGTGTTTACACGAGTCCACGACGCGTCTATCCAACGTATCAAAACTACTGTGCGTATCACGGTAGCCGTAACAAAATGATCATTACTTTGTAAATAAATGACTTTGGAAATTGTGGACGGACCCAACAAAAAGTGTTAGTCATACACTTATTCGTTTATTATATTATTATACTGAGGATGTTGCTTTTGAAATAGATAGGTATCTAGTTATTGCCATATAGTATGTAGGTGCAAGCTAAATTACTTATACATTATAATAATATGATGTCATTCGTTGTTAGTAATTAGGGTCTGAATGGTCTGATTCTCCAAATCATTGGAAACCTAAACATTTTATTGCAAATCATCATTTTCGAGGTTGCATATATTATATACCTCCCTATGAAAGTGCAAGGTAGGTATAAAACCCTAATTAGATTACCTAAAAGTTGGCAAAAATGAAAATGTCATCAATTTAAAAATTAGTAAAGAAAACGACATTTCCAACTTTCCAGCACCATAACTCAACAACAACAGAGTTGCTCGTAACAAATCGAACTCAAAACCTTTATCACTCAGTAGTTCATTGACCGCATGAAAAAGTCGGAGCATATTAATTAACATCTGTACCGTCCGCAGACGCGTGGCTTATACACCGCGCACATTGAAATATGAACAATACGGGCACGGCCACTAGCGTCGGCCACTGGATTGGTAATTGGTGGCTTTGTATGGCCCATCAGACTACGGCTAGGCCAGACAGGCGGCCTCCGGCGTCTAGACAGACCATTGCGATTTGCGAGATCACGTTTCGGCCGGCCGAACATGCTAAGTGCACGTCTGGCAACGTACATGAGACCCGCGATGTACAAACACCCTGGATGTGACTCGAATGTGTTACCAGTCCACTTGTATAATAATCGTTAAATTTTCGCATGTGTGGCTTGTAGGCATGTGTCGTGAATGTCGCGCTAATATCGTAAATCGATCAGAGAGGTGAACACCCGGTTCCTGGTAGACGATTCAGTTTTTTCTAATGTCAATGCTAATGTCATTGTTGCGAATGCTGTAGTTGGTATTAAGGCCGTATCATGACCGCGTTCACTGTTAGACTGCATAGATGATACGCGACGGCCATTTATTGCAAAAAAAAAAAATTGAAAAAAATAGTTTATTGAAACTCTAAAATAACCAGGTTTTGCGTTAAGATTCGATCAATTAAATGTATATGTAATAATTAAACGTCATATTTAGCTAGGTCTTTGGTGTATATATTAGTTTTAATTATTTAGGTGTATTTTATAATTTAATTTGTTTGTTTACTTGGAGATTAAAATAATATTATATTATATTATTACTTAATAGATATAAATTGAAAAAAAATTAAATGTCAATCGAGATATTGTAGTTAGTAATAGTTCATTTCTACCGAGCCTTTTGGTTTTAACGTGTTTCGGCATCAACTAAATTCTTGGAAATATAGTCAAGATTATTTTTCAATTAAACAGATTTGGTAAAAAAAATTAAAATACCATAATTTTTTGATTACGTACGAATGACAGCATCTTATAAATAACCAAAACTAGAAATGAATACAACTGATTAAAGATTTTCCTCTATAAAAAATCTATGATTCAGCCGAATACATGCCACAATTTCAACAGTGTATCCCTTCTATGAGGAGTGGGAGAGGCGCCAGGGCGCCGGCGTCTTCACTTGTCGCCTGATGCATGTCCTCATTGGACACGGTTTTTCGGGAGGTTTCTGTTTCGTATTCGGCGGGAGTAAAGGTTTGTGAGTTATCATTGTGAGAATCACCTCGAGGACATAGTGGAGCATATCTGCCCCACTTGAGTGGAGTACTGCCGTGTCCTCGTGGAGGCGATCAGCGGCGACGCCCTCTTGCGTCCGACTCTGGTTCAGGCTGTGGTCTGGGGAGAGAGGTAATGGTAGGCAGTCACCTTCTTCTACAAAGCAATAATGCGAGTTCTTCAGCTGCCCATAGAGACGCCCCAGGCATCGGGAGTCGCAGAGCGATTCCTGGCCACAGTTTTCGCGGGCTGGCGTGCGGTAGCTGTCCGGTAAGGACCAAGCTCGGGTCAACGGCGGCGGCGCGTTGTGTTCTACGTGAAACTCAAAGAGATGTTATCAAGCTTGACGGAGCCAGGGTATTAGTCAGTAGAAGTCTGACACTCCCTCCCATTCCGCCTTATACAGGTGTTCATGATTAAACATTTTCGCAAATCTTAGAGGCCCAGCAGGCTCGAAGCCTACTGGGGCCATGGGTGAAAGTGAACTCCAGGGGCCTGGAACGCAAGCCAAAGAAGGAACATAGGAGTGGGTTTTTGTCAGTAAAGTCTGACAGGCCCTCCCGCTCCGCCCAAGAGCGGGAGAAGTCATTGAATGATTTCCCACCTAAAAAAAGTTAGTTAAGTAAATAAATAATCTGGATAAATTTGTTTCCTTGGAGAATGAAGAATTGCTGCCGGAGTCTCTGTTTCCTGATAGCTACTCCCTAGAGGTATTTTAGTCAAGAGTGAATTGGTAACTTTTAAGCAAGCGTGTATCATCGTCGCTCGGCCACATCAGCGCTTACCGTCAAGTGATATACTAGTGGTTAAACGCGAGCCTGCGCATAATAATTTGGGACTTTCCTTTTCTCATAGAAAATGTAAAATCTTCATAATAACAATTATCTACGTATGAACGAAAATATTGGCATGTGTTAAGGCGTCAAAAGAAACGTATATCTTTTTAAGAATATTTAGGTACCTACCAAAGTAGTAGTAGGTAATTCCGTTTACTTAATCGTGTAAGTATCTTAGCGTTGAATTTTTATAAGGGCCTGTCCGCACAGCGGTATTTCATCGCGCAGTTTTTTTTTTGTGATTCTGTAACACATTGAATCTTATGGAAGTTTCCGCACAGGCGATAAAAAAAACGCGCGATAAAAAATTCTGTGATTTCTTGCAGATTTGACGAGGTGCAGTGCGGAAATAAATCCGCGCGATTATTTTCCGCGCGGTGATATATCGCTGTGCGGACAGGCCCTAAAATGTGTAAAATTTTACGATGCATAAATTAAAAGTCACGAATTTGCAAAATAGTCAAGAAAATAAACATTGAAATAGGTTACTTTGATAATATAATTGAAATAGATTACTTTGGACGCATAGTTGTTATTCGATAGTTCTGCATCACACATTAATTCACTCAAATGGAATTAATGTGTGATGCAGAAAAAGATAATCCGTTTTCACCTGGACAGCGCCTACCAACGCGATACCTCAGCGGTTGGCGAAAATCTACGAATTACGGTTTGAACTGCTTGATCATCATCCTTACAAATACCGGCACGAATCTTAAGCGCTCGTCGAAAGAGTCAGGATCAATTTGCGCATCGTACACATCGTCGAGCCAATCACTATAACTACAAAGATGTACTCCCAGCTCCCGCGTCTCACTTCATACCACTAAAGAGACCCAATACTTCACTTTTCATTCAAGTCTGCGCGATTTCATGTTCAAGTCAGCGCTCAAGATCCGTGCCGGTATTTGTACTAACCAGATCTAGCTCCAAGCAACAATCTTTTTCTTCCCTTATCTATTAACTGCGCTCGGAGGATAGAGATTATCATCATATACGGAGGCAAACTTGGTGAATAATTATTTTGCAGAGAAAAATGCCAATTACTATTTGAATCAGTTAGGGAGATGGAGGCATCACCGGGAGAAGATTATTATTATTATTATACCTAGCACATACTGTCCCACTGCTGGGCAAAGGCCTCCCTCCATTTCTTCCAATGTTCTCGGTTTTGAGCCACCTCTTTCCAATTCCCAAGGAAGACAATCAAGTCGAGAAGATAGTGTAAAAAAAAGAAAAACAAATTGTAAGAAAAAAATTCTTGTTTCTTGTCACTTCCAGTAGACCGTGTGAACTATTCCTATATCCACGTTCAGTTTGTAGTCTCAAATGACTACGTACACAGTTAGCACATAGTTACGGTAGGCCTAGACCGCTGTCCGGCACACGCAGGAAGATTGCTGAATGCTCAGATACACACAGTAATGACACATAACAAGCGTGACGACTTCTCTTAACCCTTTCCTAACGAACATAACAAAAAAAAAAAATTAAAAACAAAGTTCTATACACTCCAATTTTTTTATTAGTACAAAAAATGAGGCTCATATCAGTACCCGTTACTGATCATATTTGTGTAGTCAAAAGAAAAAAAAAATTGTACTAATTTAAATTTGTGATGTATGAATAAAGGGTAGTTAGTAAATCTTATTTTTTATTAGACTTTTTATTATATCTAGGTACTATTTTTATAACCTAGACTCATAAGTACCGTCAGGGACAGCTGTTGACGGTAAATAGGCAAAATTTAAATAAATACTGTCATCGGCTAGCGTAACCTTTTGAGTACTACTAAGTACTCAAAAGGATCGTCAGTATCTAACTAATATGTAATGTTTGATGGTATTTTCGAAATAAAGGAGGGGGGATCACTGGGTACAAGTGGGTTACCATGACGTTCAAAGTAAGTTTGTTTTATTTTTATTCCGGTGTAGGTAAGACACAGAGCTATGCAGGTTGTCTAGCGCCATCTCTTACCCACACTGGAATAAGAATTCTTACTTTAAACGACGTGATGCGTGGGCAAATTAATACCGTCAGGTAGGAAAGGGTTAATTATTGTCTTTGGATCGTCTGTCTGCAGTCTGTGGTTGTCGGGTTTTTTGTGACGCCCGACAATGTAAACAAATGACGAATCAAAAGGTTAAATTGACTGAAACTTTTGGAATGATTTTTATTAATGTTGTCGTGTTGACGCACACTTCACTGAAACAATTATTTTGTTTCGATGTAGGTACCTTTTTTTTGGTGCAAAATTGTAAAATGAACCCTTACGCTCTGGGTGGAGTGAAAGGGAGTATATTTTGTTTTAATCACTAAAAAGCACCTGTGTTTCTTCAGTTGCCCTAAGCATTCCTAGGCTATGCTACCTACCTAAAGCTCATTCGAACAATCGTCCTTGTTTTGATCTTATCATCAAAAAGGTTAGCTATACACCCTATTAGCTCCACCCCTTTAGGTCGTCAAATGGATCGTGTTAAGAGCTCGTGGAGGACCTAATAAGTATTAAAAATAATAAGTGTTAAAGATTTTTTTTTTTTAATGATACCTATGCTCACATTTTAAAAGTCTCAATTTCTATGCTTTTAAGTATAAGTTTGATTTACTGTTAAGTTTTATGTACATAAATGATATTTATTTTGCAAATAGGTTTTTTAAAATCAATTTTACACGTCAAAAACACTTTTACCCGTCAGTAATATTTTTACACGTCAATGTAACGTCTGTTCTGTATATAGTCTATGCTAGGTCTCAAGTTGTGTCAGATCAAGGTTTTCTTATAAAAAAAATTAACTATAGGATATCGCCATCGATACAAGACAGTTTTTTTTTTTGTTTAAGTATTTATAACAATTAATATCCAAAAAAAACTGCCGACGACTCAAAAGGTTAAATTGATTGAAACTTTTTGGGATGATTCAGCTGACTCATAATTTGCTGAAACATATATTTTTTGTTATGATGTGTGTTGTACCTATTTTAAGTTAGATGGCAATTAAAAATAAAATGTTCCTACATCTAATCAAAAATATACATATATTTATCTATTATAACTTTTTTTTTATGGTGGGAAAAATCATCCAATGACAACCCCCGCTCTTGGGCGGAGTGGGAGATAGTGTCAGACTCTTACTGACTAAAAGACCCACCCTGTTCCTTCTAGCCTTCATACCGGGGCTCGAGCGCCCTTTCGGATAACCCTGGCCCCAGTAGGCTTCGACCCGGTTGGGTTGTTGTTGCTGACAACTCCTTGAGGCGCGCGGGAACAGTGCGCGCCGTCGACGACTTGGGCTTGGTCCGGACAGTTACCGGACGGCCGGACAGCGCACTGTCCGCAAGCCCTTATATATTTTAACTACTACCTACAATAATTTATTTATTAATGCTTTATGCACATTACACTGTACAAAGGCGGACTTAATGCCATAGGCATTATTTATATGGAGTGGATAAGTCCAGAGCGGTGTGAGAGACATCGTAGATGAGGATTATTTGTAGACCGAAGATTTTTATTGTGCCCAGAGCAAATAAATTGAATTTGTGAAATCAGATAAGAAGGGGAAGAAGGCTTATCAATAATAAGGTACATTCAAAGACACTTCCGCCTGGCCACCTCTAAGTTCATTTTTGCTCCTCTAGGAGAGGGAATTTACTGTTATTTTTACATAATATGTGTTATGTATGTACTAATTCTGTTACAATAGTCTAATCTAGATCCCTGAATTTATGTCCGATCATAGTATTCATATAAAAAATGACAATTTAAACTACAATAAGAACACCCAGGGTTGGCAATGATTAAAACAAGTGATTTAAAAAACACATGTTTAAAACAGTGTTTAAAACCGTTTAAATTTAAACCGTGTTTTTTATTACTTGTTTAAAAACACAGATTAAAACAAGTTTTAAACATTGTATAAAACGATTAAAAAAAATGTTTAAAACAATGTTTCATGGTGAATATAAATGGGTATAAACTGAAAACAAGTTTATATTTAGGAGACTAAATAGCTTGACATATACCCAGTTAAGTCTATGCCATTGCTGTTATATTTTTGAAGTTATATTAGCATTGTAACTAAATAGAACATCATTTTTGTGCTAAGTAATTTTATTTCATCAAACAACCAGGTGTTATATATTATAAACATCAAAATTATATCCGTCAGGTCAGAATAAGAGAATTTTAATATAGCAAGATCATGATATCAATAATTTTTTCTTAAAAACAGTGAAAGAAAGTAAAGCGCTCAGTATTGAATAAAGATACGCAACATAAAATAAATGTTTATCAATTGATAGTTTTTGTAAATATTTAATTTAGTATAGCGAATTTGAAAAGATCTAGTCTAGAAATGAAAAATTATAGTTCAAATTGATTGAAATTGTGCCCATATCTAAAAAAAAAAACAAAAAGAACACTTGTTTAAAACAATTTGAACTGTTTGTTTTATAAAATTAATAAAAAACTGTTTTTTTTCCAACCCTGAGAACACCATAATCGTTGCTGGTGCATTGAGCAACTATACACAAATATCCAAAAAAAACGTCTCGTTCAGGTAAGTTGTCGGTAACAATGAAAAATCTTCGGTACCTAACTATAATATCGTAAGTACTATATAATTGAAGCACACAAAAAATAAACACTATATAATAGAAACATGTGTTTTTCCCTTGTTTACACGTAATCATACAAATTGGCCGCGGTATTATGTGTTTACTGCCAAGTGTGTACTTTTCATATAATAATAAACGTCAAGACAGACACGTCAATTTACTTGTGTAAATCTGTTGACAGGTGGGCTCAACTAATTGGTACATTTAAAAAATTAACTAGCTTTTACTCACGACTTCGGTGCCGAGGCTTTACTGATTAAACCGTGTAGTTTTTTGGAAGTAAATGTAAACTATGACACTCACTGACAATGTAGCATTCATATAAGTAAGTTAAAGATTTCTTCGTAATTAGAGATCTTTTTTTTAGCCTTTTGTTTCACAAAATGAGTTTTTTTTTAAATAAAATTTTCATAAAATCGTAGCTAAATAATAAATTATCAACAGTAAAGATAACAATAAATTATTTTTCTGTACATAATATAGATAGTATAGTAAATATATCATTTCTTTACACAATAAAAAAAAATCATAACCAATTACACATATGCGTTTAAAATAAAAACTATCTAAACAGAGATAAATTTGCTCCTTGTTTATTAACCATAGATTGCGTACTATGTAATTAAAATTTAATTGATTGATTTTGTATTTAAGGCTAGTGTTGCAACAGAACTCTGCTTCCGCTTCCGCTTCTGCAGAAGTTTCGCAAACTTCTTCACTTCCGTGTCCGTTTCTGCTTCCGCAAAATTATAACGGAACTCTAAACGGAAGCGTACAGCGAAGAGCGCGGGGTGCGTGGACGACTAGGCTCTTCGAAGAAGCGCGCGGTGGGGGCGGGGGCGGTACACAAGTGTCGCAAAGAGTTTGTTTATATTTTTTTAGTTCATTCTGCGCATCAAGGTACTGTGTGTGCATCACCGCGTCCCGAGACATGATTACGATTACGACGTAAATCTTGTTTTTTTTTTGTTTGTTGTTTGCTTATAAGCATTAGTTTTGTTCGCACCTTCGGGAGTACAAAAAGGAGAAAAGGCTGCCTCTTCATGAGGATCCACTTATTTGGTGGAAAATCAATGCCAACAAATACCCCCATCTGTTGCAGGTAGTGCGTCAGTATCCCAGCAGTGTTGCAATGCCAGCAGCGTAGCCAGTGAGCAATTGTATAGTGGAGCTGGTCTAATATATAAAGAACACAGAAACAGGTTGCAAGGTGTAAAAGCGGCGAAATTACTTTTTATAAAATATTATTTACCATTATTTAATTTCGAGTACTAAAAGTGCAAATAATAATACTATCTAATATTCAATTACTTACTTAAACAAATTAAAAAAAAAATTGTGGTTTTTCTTCATAGTAATAACACTTCCGTTTCCGCTTCTGCTTCCGCTTCCGTTAGGACACTTTCGTTGCATCACTATTTAAGGCCTCCTCCGTTTTTCGCCATTTCTCTCTATCTTGTGCTCCATAGATTATTATAAGTATTTCTATGCTTGTGCTATAAGTCTAGTCCATTTGGGTATACCCATAGAAATCTGCCTGCCGCACCGATGTCAATGAGATGATCTTTTACAAGCATATACACAAACATACAATTTTACCTCTTAGGTGTATTACTCAAGAATACGATTAATATTTCTACAAATGTTCGCCATAGATAAGTTACCGTTCACTGTCAACTTTGTTGTATCATTATTTATGTCAGGGTAACATAATTACAGTGAATTTAATTATTATTATGAACATAACTGTAGCAACTATTTTTTTTTTCGGTCGTTATCGTGTAGGTACTTTTAATTACGGGCGTGTTCCAAATGACAAATTGTATCCTTTAAAAAAAACAGGCTTTTTAGTGACAGTAAACATTGCATTTGCTATTGATACCTGACGAGGCAACATGTTAGGTGATTGGTAAAAAATACGTTACATACAGAAAAATACTTAATTTATTGCATTTTTTTGAGGTAGGAAATCATCCAGTGACTTCTACCGCTATTTAGGTAGTACCACAAAGTACTAGTATCACAAAGGCGAAATGTATGAAACATATGCAGTGCTTCACAGGTTCGATTCTCGCGCGGAACAAATATTTGTAGGACCTTTAGATAGTTGTTCGGGTTCTGGGTGTCTTATATATGCGAATTTACATGTTTGTGAACAAATCCACAATACTGGATTAACTCCTGGTCTGGGATAACGATGTAAAACAAAAAAAAGAAGCTAGTCACACTATAATGTGTATATGTTGTTAGGTTGGGCTAGGTTAGGTTCCTTCATGCAGAAACAGCTGGAAGTATTTAGATAAAAATTGGCACACGAGTAAAAAAGGTTCCCAAAGGTTGACTGGGAGAGAATGCCTTGTTGCATTAAGTCCGCCTATGTACCACTACTGTACCTACCGACATGAAGTTTTGAATAAATAAATAAATAAATCATGGTCTGGAATATGCTACTTTTTATCCCGGGAGAAAGAAGGGGAAAAGAAAGAAGGTACTTATCCCCAGAAAACATACCTGGGGATAATTTTCTATTATCACCCGGAGGATTGGAAGACCTTGCACAAGGTGTATCTGACATGGTGAGGATCGCGGGAATCCAATGGATGTGAGACGGACAGGACCTGTCGTTATGGCGACACTTGGGGGAGGCCTGTGTCCAACAGTGGAGTCTTCCGAAACTAGTATTAAACAAAATAATTTCCGTTGACTGATTGATATCCCTGCGTAACTCGCAGTTCGTCTCTACTAAAACGACTACGGATAGACTCAGCAATATCAACTTACTCCTCCCCTTGGCGAGCCATCCGATATTCCTTTTGATTTTAGCTGAAAAGCGATCATAGACGTCTGAGAGGTACGAACCCGCTGCTCTCCGACCGAGAGATGTATATACAAAAACTATGTTCTATACTTCATAGTTCCAATAGGTACATTGATGCGTCTATCATTATAAAGTTTCTCCTTTGTGAGAAATGTAGATAAAGGTAAGGCTGAGCAGGAGCTGAAATTCGTAGGAAAAGATATTCTAGCCGACCGAAACATGATTTGCAGCCGAGAGCGATACCGCCGAAACCAGTTTTTTTGGCCGAAACTGGACTAAACCGAAACTATCTAGTTTAACACATTTTAAAATGATTTTAATTTTCAAATTCAATTAATTAATTATTTTTGTGTTGTGTTGTTTTTTTTAATTATTTTTGTGTCATTATTTTTAAAATCTTACAAGTAGGTAAGTTTTTGTTATGAGCTTTTAGAAAAAAACTTATTTGTGAAAACATGGACCGTACTAAACGAAGGTTACGAAGCCAACATAAAGATAAAACAATAGGCTTGATAGTTTATGATATACCTACTTACCTAACTGCTGAAGAAAACAAAGAAAAGTAATTGTCAAGGCTAAAGAACTCAGGATGCGAGATTGTTCGAAAGAGTTATGGATTGCAAAAAGCAACTGAAGAAACACTATACTGACTACGTAGCTAGGTACCTACCTAAAACTTAGGTAGTCATCTTACTCTCTCACTCCACTCAGAGCAAAAGGGCTATTTGATGATTTCTTTCGTAAAAAATGTGCTGCAGATTAGCGTTGAAACTTGCGAAAATAATAATTTGTTTTTATTTTTCACGAAAAAATATTTTAATAGGCTAAATACAAAAAAAAGAAAACATACGGGATATACCCGTAAATAAATAAATAGGTAAAAATACTAGATTCATCTAGTTCTCCACAGCCACAATCTCAATTTCATATTTTTTTTCACTTTACCCTCCATTTTATTAGTACATATTATTATGGAAAAAGTTAAAGCAAGTATGTACTTATTAGAAAAAAAAAACAAAGTATCCCGTTCTTTTTTTACATACTATTGTGTTTCTTTTTTTTGATTTTATTGAAAAAAAAGACATGGAATATGTATATATAGGTACCTACTGGAATATTTTTTCGAAACATTCGAATGAACTCGCAATAGGTTTCTTCTAGGCAGGCGTGCGCGTGTCGTCGACCACATCATCGCTTACCATCAGGTGAGATGGTGGTCAAACGCAAGCCTATCAATAATAAAAAAAAAGTGAAACAATTAATAAAACAACGGAATTTTGAATGTCTGTTTCTTTCCAGAAACTGAAATTTTTCCTGCTTTTTTCAACACTACTGCAGATATAGACAGTTTAATGCTTATCACGCATTTGTCGCTATAGCCTACACGCATGCGGCACTGAAGAAACCCCAGTTGAACTCGCAGACAACAATGTTAATTGCCAAATGCTGTATGCTTGTCAGACCAAAACCTATTCCAACTATGCTATTGTTTTTTCTAATTACAAATTCAGAATACAGACACATTTTCAGTAGATTTAGCAAGCCAGTTTTTGCGGGTCTACTTTTTTGGCTAATTATAAAATACTACAAGTAGAGCTACTGGAATATTTGGCTAGTGATGTACATATTATATTTTACTTTTATTGAAATTTTTAAATAGGTATTATTATAAAATATATTGTACACGAGCGAGATACAACAAATAATTATAACGACTGATCATACACCTATACCTACTAAGTAATAAATGAATTTGAATTGGATTCAAAGTATGTTTTTAAAACGGAGCGAAACTTTTGGGAAAGATTTTTGTTTTAATTATAAGCTTGCAACGTCTGGCTACAAAAAGAGTGAAACCTCTTAAACGTTGATTTTCGATTAGCGCCCGTATGTGGGCCTAACGCGGGCTGTACACCCAAGCCCCCAAGGTCGTTCGGCAGACGGCCGCACCTCTGGGACTCGTTACGCCGTCTGCAACCTTGACACACACCTGTTCTGCCCACCTCCATTCACCAGTGTGCTCTTGTCCTTCGATAATGCACCTTTTTGCAGCGCCCGCCTTTTTTTTATTTTTTTCTTTTTTATTCGCATGACACATTGTGTGTCTATTGTTGAAATGACGTGTGTTTATAAAATATGACTGGTCGATTTATAATACCTATTTATGGAGCGGCTGCTATTAGCAGTTTAGGGGACGTATTCTGTACCTAATTACGAGTACTTCACCAATAAGAAAATGTAGATAGTTCTGTTTGTAGCGCCATTGTCATTTATAAACTTTTACCAGAATAATTTACATAGTAAAATGAAAAAAATAAATAAAAGGAAATCATGATCCTTTGGTTTCTTTTTATTTATTTTTTTAGACAGATGACCTATTTTTAACCGATTTCAAAAAGAAGGAGGTTCTATGTTCGGCTGAATGTAGTTTTAATTTATTGTTACTAGCTGCTGCCAGCGGCTACGCCCGCGTGACAGTAGAAAATTATCCCAGGAGGACATACTCCCTGGATAAAAAGTACCATAAGTGTTATTCCCAGGACATAGTCTATCCGTGTATCAAGTTTCATCGAAATCCATTTAGTAGTTTTTGCGTGCAAGAGTAACAAACATCCATACATACCAACTTTCGTATTTATAATATTAGTAGGATATTATTTTTGTTGGCCTAGTTGTTTGTTGCCAAATTGTTTTTGTACATGCTTTAGTCTCCTACAAAAGAAATAGTATACCAATAGGATACACACTAATTTATAAGGTGTATAATATTAGTAGGATATTATTTTTGTTAGCATAATTGTTTGTTGCCAAATTGTTTTTGTACATGCTTTAGTCTCCTACAACAGAAAGAGTATACCAATAGGATACCTAAACACTAATTTATAAGGTATATATTGTGTCATCCTTTGTTAGGGATCCTAAATAAATGTGTTATGAAAAAGATTGTTTGGAAATGATATTTTTAAAAGAAAAATAAGTATGTGGATATACACGTAAATACACCTCACCTTTATCTAATAAGAAATGTTCTATGTTCTGAATAATTTTAGTAATTTAATTAGTATCTGTAGTCTGTCTAAAAAGTTAAACGACTTGGGAATTTTGTATAATATTAATCATAAAAAAATACATAGATTCGATACTTTTTATAAGGTTCTTCTATTAGTAAACAATGATCAAGATCTCTTAATCCACCTTGATTATTGAACTAGTGTTGACTACATCAGATTTCATTTTATTCTAAGAATTACCCAAGTCGTTTGACTTGTTAGACAGACTCTAGGAAACGTGGCTATGTAGCATATAGGGTTATATCCTAACACCATCGTACTTACAACACACTACAAATCTCTTGACTTCTGATCTGTCAGTCTGATTCATCCACAAACAGATGATTCACATATATTATCGTAGATCAACGTAAATAGCACACATTTCCCGGAATCGAATCTGGATTTCGAGGGATATTCATCTCGAGATAATGTAGGTTGGGCTATAGTGAGCCGATCTTTGAATAAACTAACTCAAACACTAAATACGTCGGCAGTTCGGCACCATTTCAAGATACTGAGTGAGGTAAATAGGTAAGTAGCTGTTAAAATACATAGGAAGGATTCAAGAGATCAGTCAGAATATTCCCTTCTGAAATCGGTACTAGATTTATATAAATTATACAGTGATTAAAAGTTTAAAAAACCACTTATACATTTTAAAATTAATTTGAAACTATCGATTGATGGCCAATTAAAAATTGGCAATAAAAATGGAATTTCACAAATATAGTGTATGCTTCCTCTGGTAACATCCATTTATAATCATAATCTCGCCGCTAAGACAACGCTACGACGATTCTACTACGCCCCTACAATACTTTTAGGATGATGCTACGAATCTACTACAATACGGCTACGACGCTAGTACAACGTCCGTCGCTACAATGCCGCTGTATTGTTGCAGCACCGCTGTCTACGACAAAACCGAGACAGGCCTTAGAGAAGAGACACATTATTTTTATGTACTTTAAAATACAAGCAATTTCTGTAACCTCATTTTAACTCTTTGAATGTCGTAATTAGAGACACAATAGAAAGACAATTACCTTATGTCGGACTGTGTAACTTAAGACATTCGAAAGGTTAATTATGGTCTTTTACTCACTAATTGTAGTAAGTACAAATACATCATAAAGTATGCAATAGCACTTTGATAATTCGATATCTAAGTAAAATAACGGAAGTGCGTTGCATTAAATCACGCTTTAAATGCTCTATAAAACAACTAAGTACTCATATCATCACTCATATTTGAATAGGTAGTAAACGTACTCTGTAAAATGAGTGCTGGGTTTATTACGATCAAAATGTTAATAGATAAGTTAGTTCCTATCTCCTCCTATGTTTAATGCATGCCGTGGCAGCCTTTAATTAAGGCTACACTACATAGTATAATAATATTGAATCTTTAGCATGTATTATGGTGTATGCTTTTTTGGTTGTCCATAAATAAATAAATAAATATCGGCTGATTTGGCATTCGATATATAGTAGTACATAAATACTACGCTATATCGAATACCCTTAAGTTATCTTGTGTAATCTTTCAACTCAAGCCTACACAAACACTATGAACAATAATGTATTTTACTAACGAGACAATGTTCTCGGTTTCGGCAGTAAATCGCACAGTTGCGTGTGTCATTCTCAAAGGGACGACTTGCAGACGACTCGACCCCGACTGCACCTGTTGCATACGCACGGCCACGCAGACTATTGTGACAGCCCACTATTTACAGTACGGACTAATAAGTAGGAGTTAAGTCGTAGCGTATTATGATGATGAATGGCTGAAAGCGTTTTTATTATTTTCTATACTTAATTAGTCGTCGTAATTCTGTCTCTGTTATGTGTCCCCCGCGATTTTACCCCTTCTTTGGTTACTGCTCCGCTCCTGTTTGTCGTAGCGTGATGTTATATGGTATATGGCCTTCCTCGTTAAAAGGGACTATCTAATTTTTAAATGAAATAATTTGCGACTCTTGCTAGGGATTCCCAAGATTAGTGCGTTCAAACATGCAAACTCTTCTATTATGAAGATATACTTAATAAAGCTTTTTGGAAAATATCATGTACTTCAAAAAACTTCAACTTCTTAGTAAAAGAGTCAATGGACTAGGCTGTTACTAGTTTGGGACTAATCAGATCAACCAAGTTGCAGACTGGCCAAATAGCCTCATCTTTCATGGGATACTGTTTGAAATGTATGTGACACTTCAATTTTATTTATTGCATGTAGCATGATAGAATGTATTTAAATACATAAAATAAACCATTGCGGTTTAAATACCCGTTGATATTTTTTTAATAGTTCCCACATGTTTAAATTAGTCACTAGAGCGGGGGTGCCGACAGAAATCGCGCCCAGGGCGCCGCGGCGCGGCCCGCGCGGGCGATAATGCTAAAACCAGCACTGGTTTACAATTGTTTACAATAAACGAATTAGTTTGCTAATAGATTTATCGATTCTAAAGATAGCTAAAGTGTGTCACTGCAACTGAAACTCATCAATTAATCAGCGCTTCACTGATTGAAACGTTGAAGACCTATAGCATTAAACTTACGTGCTACATAAATCTGCCTACGATCCGCACCGTAAAAATACTTCAGTGTATTTTCACGGAGAGGTGAGATATGAATGAAACGATGCATACTTTTAACTATTGTGCAATGCAGTTCTTGTTTCAAAAACCCAAAAATATATTCATTGAAATCTTTATTTAACGTTGCAACTGAAAGATTTTACACGAGAACCATATTTTACAGGAGATCATTCAGTAAACATGAGGGTAATTTCCTTAGAATTTTATGAACAGTCTGGCAGCTCTCCGAGTCTGGAACGTATCATCAGCGCTTTATAGTAATCTGGAGTCTATTGACTGGGCTGGGGATCCGTCACGATTTATTTGCACAACATATATTTAGCATTTGGAACATGCATAAGGGGCTATAACTCTGCAAAAGTACTCCGCTTATTTAAACACAGTCGATTTTCTAATGTTTATACGTCTGTCGGCGTGGAACACGTATTCAAGACGAAGGTAAACAGCGGAGAGCCGAGAGGTCGCGTCCTGGACTGTTTAGTGTTTTTATCGACTAATTTTAGACATTGTTTAGATGAATCAAGTTATTTTTGAGGTTATAAACGTTTTTGTAACGTTATAAGTCGGTTGGCAGAGTTTTGCGCCGTTTACGCGGTATATTAAAATAAAATAAGTAGATACGTTTATTTAACTTCGTCTAGACATATTTTTTTAGCTCTTTTTAAGCATGTAGGTATAATACTGTGTAAACAACTTCAGATCGTTATTTTTATGTTCAAGTCAATGTTACATTTAAGTGGTAGGTAAATAGTGTTTAGTTAACGCTCAAACTGTTTACTTACGAGTAGAGATTAAAGTTTCTGACATTTGTTTTAATGATGGTTTCTTGTAAGATTTGTAGGTATTTAACTGCAGAAGCTTCTAAAAATAAAGTTATGAATAACTTAACCCAACGTTTGATGTTGGTCTAAAAATAGCATTTATTATATTACCAATATTTCAAGACGCTAGACGTAATCACATTTACATAAATAAACCAATTTGATGAACTTGAAAAAACAAAGTCGCTTTCCGTGTCTCTCTGTTTAGGCGTTAACCCCTCCTTAACTACGCGACGGATCTCGTTGCGGATTTTTTTATTATTTTATTGATAGACTCATGCTTGACCACTATCTCACCTAATAGTAAGCGATGATGTGGTCGACGGTAAAGCACGTTTGCCCAGAACTGCCCAGAAGTAACCTATTCACTAATCTGCCGTCCTTTAGCTAGAATGCCGTTAACTGACATTTGACATTTTCACGTTTTAGCGTAGGTTTACTATATGATTGTGCTTTTAACGGCATTTCTTTTTTTCATATCTCGAAAACCATAATAGCTATTGAAACTGTAATCAGACGAATCAATAGAACTTTTTTTCTGCTATAAATTACCTCAGAAAACGTGAAAATGCCAAATGTCAGTTAACGGCATTCTAGTTAAAGGACGGCAGTAATGATGACTTAAAGACTCCTAGGTTGTAGCTATGAGGAAACAGACTCGAGCAGAGAATTAAACTTCTTAGCTGTACGTACAATGAATATATTTCCATAACTGTTTCATTAAAAGAAAGAGCAATCAACAAGACACAAGACACAAAACGCAAGACGCAAAACGCAGGACACAAAGCAGGTCTAAGTATAGGATACAAAATTCAAGATTAGTTGTCTTCACCAGGTCGTCAGTCCACCTTGTAGGAGGCCTTCCAACGCTGCGTTTTCCGGTACGCGGTCGCCACTCCAGAACCTTTCGGCCCCAACGGCCATCTGTTCTGCGAGCAGTGTGCCCTGCCCATTACCACTTAAGTTCGATCGGCGATTCTTTGTGCTATGTCGGCAACCTTGGTTCTCCTGCGGATATCTTCATTTCTGATTCGATCACGCAAGGAAACTCCGAGCATAGCCCTTTCCATTGCTCTTTGGGTGACTTTAAGCCTTTTGATGAGGCCCATTGTGAGCGACCACGTTTCGGATCCATATGTCATCACTGGCAACACACACTGTTCATAGACTTTCGTCTTGAGACACTGTGGTATGTTGGATGAGAAGATACCGCGTAGCTTCCCGAACGCTGCCCAGCCGAGTCGGATTCGACGGTTGACCTCTTTCTTGAAATTAGATCTACCCAACTCATTGCCCAACTGGACTGTCTGCCCGAGGTAGACGTAATCGTCCACAACTTCGAGTATAGAGTCTCCGATCTTGATAGAAGTGGGTACTACATGGTTGTTTATCATGACTTTAGTTTTGTCCATGTTCATTTTAAGACCCACTCTTTCGGAAGCTCTACTGAGGTCATTGAGCATTGTACTGAGCTGTTCTGTATTCTCAGCCATGACTACTATGTCGTCGCCAAACCGAAGGTGAGTACCCATTTATAAAGCTATATATCCTCATCAATAAATATAATACCCAATCCATAAATGTACTAAGTACTTACATAGTACCAGTACTTTATTTAAAGGCCCAGGATACCTACATCATGCTCGGATCAACAGTGCATAGTATTCCATGCGCACCCCGAAGAGCTATCAGGAAAATTGACGGCGCTCTCTAGAGCCAAAGCCTGCCAGGATGGCTCGAGAGAGTACTTTGCGGCTCTGGACAGCAAAGGACAACTGAAGGAACACAAGTGAGTTTTAGTCAGTAAAAGTCTGATACTCCTTCTATCTCCACGGTAGTGCGGGAGAAGTTATTTGATGAACTCTTAAGCGCCATTTAGTCGTCGTCATAGGGAGCCGCAAAACTGCCTGAGCCAGTCTACTCGTAATCATGCAGTTATCAGTTCCAGACTAGACCACTAGGTTAGTCTACAAGTCGACTATAACGTAGGTAATTGAGATAAGACGGGGACGATTACGCATGCTCGTAGACATACTGATAAATGTGCATTTGCAAGACGCTGTCATTAGCAAAAAAAAACTGAAAGAAAAATATTGAGTTAAAAAAAATTGCCTCTTTTTTATTTGAGACTGCGGGAAAGATGTATGTTAATCCATGTAATTAATGTCTGTTATGCTTTCACGGTTAAACTAAGAAACCGATTTTGATGGTATGAAGCAAGTTTGAACTCCAAGGATGGACATAGGCTACTTTTTATGTCTTCGCGCCCTCAATAACCAACATCCACGTGGACGAAACCGCTGGCAGAAGCTAGTCTTCTATTACTTCTAAAAACTTGATTATTCACAAAAGATTAAAAAAATAAATCTAGATTGAAATGATCGTAAAAAATAATGTTACAAACACCACTATTTTTTAATTAGTACAAATACTTAAAGGGCTTATTAGAAAAGCCATTATTTTATAAATAAAATCTCAACAAATAATATTCATAAACAGCAAAGTTATTAGCGTTGGTTTATGTTCCAAAATGTCACTCAATTTATGGAAATACTGTGCAGGCTATTGATAAATGAAAGAATAAGTGACAATTATTAAGGAAAAACACTGCCCGCAGTATTTTCTACTAGTAATTGTTTTGTTTGATTGATTCTATGATGAATTTACCTTTTCGTGGTCAATTTTAGGATTTCGGTTTTTTCTACTTTTGACTACAAAAATATGATCAATGACAGGTACAGATAGAGCCCCATTTTTTTGTACTATTTAAAAAGTAGGGGTGTATAAGGCCGAGGTCGGAGGAAGAAGCTGGTGTAAAAAAAAAGTTTTATCGCTTTACTGAAAATGAAAATATTTTCATGAAAATGTAAAAATATTGTGACACATTTGCTCAAAACATCGTTTGAAATATCAACATATTTCATCGTTCGATAAAGCGTAACAAATCAAAGAAAAATATGGTTTTAATTATTTCAAATCACGATAAGTAAATGATACGAAATTGTCCAGAAGGGCTAGCTAGATACCCCAAATTATAAAAATAATGGCCGTCATATTCTTTCAAAATCAAAAAATGGATTTCCCAATTATTAATCATTTTAATGAAACCTCAGAGAGGAGGTGCCAAAGGGAGTTGAGTTGCAAAATATGAGGACCGCCTTCTGTGAATGGTTTCGGACTCAGAAAAGTATGCAGATTATGATTCTGGATGTTGCCAGGAGGCATATTGGTCCATTTTTTTTTTATACCCCTCTCCCTGAAGCAGCAAGTAAATTGACTGAACAAATGCTTAGAATCATTTTATTAATTGTTTAAGTAACAATATCTAGTTGTATCTTATGATTTAATATATATATAGGAAGTCAACTAAAAAAAAAGTGAGTCGGACTCGCGCACTGAGGGTTCCGTACAAATTTACACATGAAAACAGTTCAATTCCCAAATTGAGTTATGAAGATTTTTCCGAATCACAAGAATAGTTTTTTTTTGTGACATAATGACAAATTTACAATTTTTAGAATTTTACCTACATTAGTGCTATGAGACCTTGCTTCATGCCAAATTTTAGAATTCTAGCTCAATGGGAAGTACCCTATAAATTTTGATTTCCTTAGGGGTGTCGAAATACACGCTTTTTGCGACATAAACTGCCGTATCTTTTTTTTTCACTAACTTAGAAGCTTGATTTTTTCACAGCTTCAAAGAACCGCAGATTTGAGGATATGATTTTAATTTCAACGCGATCCTATGAAAACCGTTCAATTCCCTAATTGATATAGATGGCGCTTGCTCTATTAGGCAATACTTAATTCATAATTGTTTTTTACATATATTTCTTACATTAAAATAAATGTATAAAGAATCCAAGCAGAGTCCAACCTACTGGTGGTTAAGGAGTCCAGATATCGAAACCTCTTTACAATACAAGCCATATTGAGGAGTACTGCTTGATGTATCAGCCCGTTGTACAATAAGACAACCCTATTGGTGTTTTTAGTGTCGTGCTTCACGCATTACAATAAAATACTTGTAGAGTCTGTCTAATAAGTTAAACGACTTGGGTAATTATTAGGATTTAATTAAATCTGATGTAGTCAACACGGGTTCAATAATCAAGGTTGATTAAGAGATAGATATCATTGTTTACTAACAGAAGAACCGTATAAAAAGTACAGAATATTTGTATTTTTTAAATGATTAAATATTAAACAAAATTCCCTAGACAGACTATATGAAATGAACATTTGCGGGGGTTACGTGTGCGACATATTTACATTTCAGTAAAAAAAACTCTTACGTCAATTCATATTACAGGTATCGATAAAGTAACACACAAGATTTTCATTACCAATTATAATAATTACTAAAAACAACACCAAAGATGAGCAAAGTTTCGCCAACGGTCGCGAGGGGAGGCGTGGGAGCGGTGGGGTGACAGGAAGCGACGCAGACGGCGCACCCGCCACGCATTACTAATTCCTCGGGCGCCACCTGCTGCCGGGTCACCCTGACCTTACAGGCTCACCCATGAGCCTGGAAAACTTTTGGAAAGGGCTACGCGGTTATTGCCAGTCTGTTACTTTTTGAGATAGCTAGATACGTAGCTAATTATAATTTTTGGTATTTGTAGTACATAGTAGGTATGGGTTAAGGGATGTCGTGATGGCCCAGGGGTCAAGGTACCTGCTTCTCATGCTTGAGGTAGTGGGTTCGAAACCAAGCAAGTACCAATGTGAATTTTTCAATTATGTATTATTCTAATTTTATCTTGGACATTACTGACACCTCGTGCTTCGGAAAGCACGTAAAGCCGTTGGTCCCAGATATCTTATGTAGAACATTGACAGTCCTTGTGCCAGAAAGTCTGACCATGAGTCTATCCAAGGAGAATCGTGCTGCTCAGTAACTGGATTGTGGAGGTCTGATAAACTTCCGTTCCATGTAAAACATGGTATTCAACCGCATCCAGTTAGACTAGAAGCCGACCCTAAGCAAGTTGAGAAAAAGGTAGGTGATAATGAATATCATTTGAGGAAATATGAAACCTTTGCTGTCACCAAGCAGTTTTGTTACTTCACGATGCTATATGATTGCCGCTGCAGTAAGATTTAGCCTCTTGAGAAATTACCTAGGTCACCCTGACCTTACACAGTCACCTGGGAAAGCTTTGGAAAGTGTTGATGAGAATGTACGAACGGGGACCGTAGGGAGTCGTCTCGATCTACGTAATCTTGTCGATCGGCTGCTCTGAGAGATGTGTAGTTAATTTTAACACTTACTTTTGATAGTTATAGACACTCTGGATGGTAGAAATTCCACCCATTTAAACGAACAAAACGGTTTTGAGAACACATTCATTGAGCGTAAAACTTAATAGTGGAATTCCCAGCCGGAGTCTGTTTCCTGATACCTGAACCTTGTGGGTTTTTAGGTTAAAAGTGAATAGGTAACTTCTAGGCAAGCATGCTCCATCATCGACCTCATTCAGTATTCGGTGAGATAGTGGTTAAACGCTAGCCTATCAACTGAAATAAAAAAAAACCGGACTCCGAATAGCAAAAAAAGGTTTTTTTTTGTGACGTAACTATGAATTTAGAGTTTTCAGGTTTTTTCCTATACTTGTGCTATGAGACCTTGATTCATGCCAAATTTCAGGATTCTAGGTCAACGGAAAGTACCCTATGTATTTTGATTCCCTTGAGACTATCGAAATACAAGTATTTTTGCGATTCGAAAAAATATGGTCGTCTTATTTTTTCGTTAAGCTAACTCAGAAGTTTGATTTTTTCACAACTTCAAGGGACCGCAGACCTGAGTATATAGTTTTAATTTAAACTTAATACCTTTACGGGTTCCTGAGATAAAGGGTCTTGACAGACAGACAGATGGACAATAAAGTGATCCTATAAGGGTTTCGTTTTTGCCTTTTGAAGTACGGAACCCTAAAATGTATGTCTTCTGAGGAAATAAATAACTTGTTAAACTAACAATTAGTAATTTAGCTAGACGATATGTCTGCCGGTGTAATTAGTATCATCATCATTATCATTGTCAGTCTTTTTAATGTTACTATCCTACTGCTGGAACTCAGGCCTTCTCTCTAGGAGAGGGAATGGGCCGTAATCCACCACGCGGGCATGCCAGTTTCCTCACGATGTTTTTCTTCACCGTTTTGAGAACAGTGGTGATGAAATTAATTACACAAAGTAATGCGCCTGGTTGGGTTAGTTAGTTAGTATGTATCAGCCTCTTGAGACTGCTAAGGTCACCCTGGCTTTACACACTCACCTGGAACGATTTGGATAGTGCTAATGAGAATGTAGAGGGGCGCCGATCCGATCTATGCAATTTTGCCGGTCTGCTGCTTTATGAGATGCGTAAATAATGTTAATTACAATTGTTAATAGTATACCTTTATAAAGTACCTATCTTTTTTGGAGATAACCACCACTTTTACAGCCGACCTAGTAGCAGTACGATTAGTGCGTTTCGGCTTTTTAAACTCCTTGAAGATATGTGTGGTAAAAAGTTTTCAGCTACTGAAGTGGTTTGGCTTGACTTCACAGATGACAACAGTGCTAGGGCTACGGGAAAGTTTGAAACAGTGACCTGGCGCGCATTGGTTGATAGTATAGACTTTATTATACATCAAAATAGTACTTAACATTTTTTTTTTATGGACTTCCATTTGTGTCGGTTAGTTACTGCTTCGTGTCAGGATACCCGCTAGTTTTCACGTTACGAGAGATAAAATGAAAAATGAACATTTTTTTTGTTTTCTAACACATTTTTGCAATATTTTTTAAGTTATTTAGACATCAACTATTGTAAATTCGTTGGTAATTTATTTTGTTAACATTTATTGATAGTTGTATTTATTTATATTGTTCTAGCCTTTTTTTATATTCTTTTTGATGATGTGAATGTGAGAAAACTTTAGACTCGAATTTTTAGATTACTTCCTTTAAAAGTCACTTTTTTATGTTTTTTTTTGTGCTTTAGGGTATAATATTGACTTGTCTACACTGTTTTTACATAAATTGTTATTATTACTGTAATATGGAAATATTGTAACGACAGCCACTTTTTTTTTAAGTAACCATGGTGTTTCTTGCCAGTTCTTCTCCATAGGAAACGACCAATTTGGAACCGTGCACTAGCTTCTGGCGTTTTATAAGTGCCCATGTAGGCCTATGAGAAATAAAAATATTTTGAATTTTTGAATTGAATGCCTATTTAGTCACTATTTTTCTTACACTATAGAAATCTCTCGGACACGCCAAAACTGACTCAGTATTTTCAAAAAGTATATTTTATAAAACGTTAGGTTGATTTAAATGTCGCCAGAAAAGGTAGGTAGGTTATGTGGCAAGGTACCTACTTGCATATTTTGTCTATGACAATACCTCATAACATCATGTAGGATTTCGCGCCCATAGGTTGCGGATTTTTCACGCTTTTATTTCAAGCGTGGATAAGCGGGTACAATAAATATAACTACTACGTGTCATCTACACTCTAGAAACTTCCAAATTCATCGATGCCACTGGAAGATACCGGCTCGAATCAATTCGATACAGGCCGTATAGACGGGCAGAAGCCCAAAACTCCGACAACCGATTTTACTTTAAGATAGGTATCGATATCTCCCAGCAAGTTATTGGAATTTAACAATCAGGTATTCCACTCTTATCTAAAAATTTCACGGTAACTGTAACATTTTATAAAAACCTGACCGAGATCCACATCAATGACGTAATCATGAAGATTTTTTGTATGCTCTGCTGATGGAAACGTTTCCAACCGTACCTATAAAATTTGCCGGTCATTTGGAGTGACTAACACAAAAATCCTTCTGCGAAATCATTTGTCTCGTCTCGAGCAACCATTTGGCTCCTTCGCTCCTTTCCGTCGGCATTTAAAGCAACGAGCGATAATTACATAAACGCAGCATATATCGAATACGAATCGAAATGATATAAAACACATTGTTTACGAGCACAGACGAGCACCGGGACACGAATGTGATATTCGGCTTCATTCAGACTCCATTTATAGGTGGATGACCCATTGTTTTATAATTAAAACCGAATTAATTCTTTGAAGAAATTATCATTGGAGAATTCCCGCAGTGCGTGGGAAAACGGTGCTGGAAAGCTTCGAGTGTACGTATTTCCAATTTCCATATATCGTTGGTATATATTACTTACGTAGGTATCTAGATACCTAAGCAAATGCTAATCAGCAAAACACCCGTGTTTTTCGATATTTTAACATGGTTAAGTTGTTAGCCGCTTCTAAATTCTAAATTGAAACAAGGTGACCAACATGACGACGGGTTTTTAAAAAAAGAACCATTTTTAAAAAAACTTTTTAATTTCGGAAGTCGGTGTTTCTCGATATTGTTTGTACCTTATTTAACACCGACTTCCGAAATTAAAATTATTTTGATGGTTTTAGTGTTTTTTTAGTAATTCGGTTTTTTTTTATAAAAAGTTTTTTATTGCACACTTTTTAGTTTCTTTTTCTCATGATAATTCCAATTAACTCAAACCCTGCTAGGTTACATTTTTTTAATATGAAGTTCCCGTGTCTACCTTTCGGATCCATCATCATCATCAGATCAGTTCGATAGTACCTTATAGCCAAAGTGCATCTCATGACAATTCTAATAAGCCCAAACACGGCTAGGATACATTGATTAATTACAGAGTTCCGGTGCCTATCTTCTAGCTTCATCAACATCAGAACAGTTCGATAGTACCTTATAGCCAAAGTGCATCTCATGACATTTCTAAAAAGCCCAAACACGGCTAGGATACATTAATTAATTACGGAGTTCCAGTGCCTATCTTCCGGCTCCATTATCATCATCAGGTCACATCGATGATACCATTTTCAACATACCTATTAAGAACCATTCATTTATTTGTATTATCGTAGTCGCATAACTTGTTCATTGTGAGATCTGTGTGAGTATGAACTTCCATTGGCCATTTCTGATCTTCTTCACCAGTTCCACTTCATCAAATGTCATGTTTTGACTGTAAATTCTTAAGTCTTTGATGAAAATATCAAAAGAACTATATAGTTGCCTATAATATTTGAGGAGTTCGCTCGATTTCGCCAAGATTCCATCATCAGATCCCGACTTGGTGAGTATGGGACCGTTTGGGAAGTATACTCTTTCCTTTTCAAATCGGTTTGCAAACGACGAAGAAATGCGCGAACATACATAACAAAAAAAATACAAACATCCGAATTGAGAACCTCCTCCTTTTTTAGAAGTCGGTTAATAAAAATGGATTATTCTAAATTAGAGCCGCGATTTAAAAAAATCGATTTTATTGCAGTTTACATATGCGGCCAGTGTGCAGTTGCAGCCATGGTAGGTACTCGCGTGCATGTCACCATTGAAAGCCGCCCAGCGTTTCCGTGCCTTAATCGTGTATGAAAGAAAGTGCATGTAGCCGTGTGGCGTCGCCCACACGCGAGCCACATCCCGAACACTGATTTCCCACATCACGATAATCAAGTCTTGCCTATTAAGTACACTATTACACTAAAGAATTGTCGGCTAATAACAGGAACTTTAGAGAGTTGAGCGCTAAAAATATCAGCCAATTCAAGGAAGAGAAATCGTAGGAATAAATAAAAAGAAAGAAAATCTACACACATACACTAAGTAAACAAGTTGATCATCCATTACTAAGCGGGCTTTTGTATCCTGGACTCCAAGCTGTAGATGAAGAATATTTGAAAGTTGACGCACAGTTTGGAGGGGTTGATCAAAGGAAAATATGTGGTAGGTAATATTCTATGCTAAGTTATTTTTATTATAACTTTTTTAATTAGAACTAAGATTTGGTGTATTTTTATCAGTTTTATTGAAGCAGATGTTATCAAAAAACGGTGTAAATTTTATGTGGTGGGAAGTATATAAAATTAAATTGGTCATAAAATCTCTAAGTAAAACGATTATACATTTATTCTTTGACCACATAATGAATAACTTAATTTACAAGTAAAATTATACGAATAAAATTATTATTATCATACTTAAAATATTTTTAAAAGAAATATTTTTCTTGGCGATTGATGCTCAATCAATGTGCTGCAGAAGCATATATCTCGATAGACCATAGCATAAGCATAATAGCTTAGTTACCCATTTACCTAATGTTCCCACTGCTGGGACTCAGGCCTCCTCTCTAGAGAGAATCCTATGAGAGGGAATGGACCGGAATCCACCACGCGGGCCCAGTGGGGGTTGGTGAATGTCACATATCTTCAAATTTTTGGTTCTGCCAGGATATGCCAGTTTTCTCACGATGTTGTCCTTCACCGTTTTGAGAGCAGTGGTGATGAAATTAATTACACAAAGTAATGCACCTGGCTGCGTTTGAACCCGCGACCTACAACTCTTAAGTCGGGGTTGTTACCACTCGACCACCACACCGCAATAGACCATATCCTACCTAAATTGGTAACAGATAGGTAGATACTTACCGACAAAGATAGACCCTGAAATCTACATCCACACGCCCCAGCCGACGAGACAAGAGACGCTTTGGGCGGTAGAAGTCGCTGGGCAAATCCCGGCCACCGTAGGCGCAGGCTTGCAGACGACGAGCGATGGGTAGCTCGCCGTCCGGCCGTGTGGTAAAATAGAAAGAAAGAAAACAATTTTATTTGGCATACACACTCGTAGATACACACAATGTACAAAACAAAAAAAAAGAGACAACAGACAATGTGTGTCTCACGGCGGCGCTAAATAGGTCCAGTTCAGCAAAAATGCCAAACAACTACGTGGTAGTTGCCTGACGCTGGTTTTCAATTGAACCTTATTTCGAGTGTACAGTTGAAAATTGGTTTATATTTACTCAGTTATTACGTAAGGAACAAGTCCGAATCGACGGTATGTGATGATCTGTGTAAAAGATAAGGGCAAAACTGTATCTGATGTGGACTTATTTTGAGAAGGACTTATACACGTAGGTACGATGAAAATAGAAATTTTCGAAGCTATGTCCTAGGTGTGGGCTTGCGGACGACGTCCGAACTGAGCCCGAGTCGCGGACGGCGTCTAGCTAGTGTTGTAAAAACGCTCGAGTCGGCGCTAAAACGCTCGAGTCCGGACTCAAGCAGTTTAAAAACGCTCGAGTTGGGACTCGAGTCGGTTTGAAAACGCTCGAGCGCTTGCTTGAGCGTTTATAAAAAAAGTTCGATAAATAGCGCCGAGTCGACGCACGAGTCTTTATAAAATAGGTGAAGAACAAATCAGTTTAATACTAACTACTTATTGTATATGTTATTCCCGCGGTTTTATCTGCGTGGTTTTTATTTTTTATAGAAAGTTTTATCACTTCCTTCGGGTGGGACTTTTTCGCCTTTTATGGGTTATCTAGAAATATATTTTATAATACTGGTGTGTCTACGTTTACTTAGGTATATTTAGTTAGACAACAGGCATGGCCAAGTTGACCTATTTCTAACTCTTCCCCCTTTTTTCACACGAGAAAAAATTAATCCGTCAATACTAACCTCCATGTCATTTTGATACTCACTACCACTAACTATATCGCTATAGTTTTCCATTTGTTGAAAAACACTTGACATTATTAACGCAAAAAGATATATAAAACTAGTTTCTGCCAGCGGCTCCGCCCGCTTAAAAATAGGTTTCTCCATACAAACTTTGGACCCCCGTTCATCTCCTTAGGGAGATGAATGGGGGTCCAAAGTTTGGAACTTCCTTTCTTAGTGCTCGCCTAGCTTCCTCTAACTCTATTTTGCTCAAGCTTTCTTTTTATAATAAAAAGGAAGCTTGAGCAAAATTTCACGCTCCTAGTCTCATTACTTTCGGCTGTGCCTTGATATGTCAGTCAGTCAGTTCATGCATCATAATGATTAAAGATTTCCCTCTAGTCAAATAAAATTATTAATATACCCCCAGTAAAAATGTTAACGCTTCGACGCTCGAGCGCGCGACTCGAGCATCGAGCCCCCGAGTCTTCAACGCTCACGAGTCCTAAACGCTCGAGTCTTGAACGCTCAATAGCGTCGACTCAGCGCTCAACGCTCGACGCTCAGCGCTTATTTTTACAACACTACGTCTAGCACGCAAATCCGTAGGGGTCCAGCAGGGCCGAAGCTTACTGGGGCCACTGGGTCGCTTCCGAAAGGGAAACCCGGAGTCTTGGAACGCATGGTAAAGAAGGAACATAGGAGTGGGTTTTAGTCAGTAAAAGTCTGACACGCCTTCTCGTTCCGCCCTAGAGTGGGAGAAATCATTGGATTATTTCCTACCTAAAAATGTCCTACAGATAAACTTATTCTAATTTTTCAACAATCATGTGTACCTAGACTAATTCGGATTTTTTTTGTGCAGAAAAAATCGAAATATGAAAAAAAACCGTCATTCCAAATGAAGTCATGATCTCGTGGCGCAATCAGCTACATTTCCTTCGGCAGTGCAGTTTGCAGAGCAGTGGCGATATAATTATTTTCAAGAATGTATTACGACAAATGCGAGTGATTACTGTACACTGAATGCTACTGTTTAGGGTTCGTGAGAACAAAAACTATATCTACGTAAAAGTTGACATCATCATCATCATCAACCTCTTTAATGTTCCCGCTGCTGGGACTCAGGCCTCCTCTCTAGGAGAGGGAATGGGCCGTAATCCACCACGCGGGCCCAGTGCGGTTTGATGGATGTCACATGTCTTCGATTTTTTGGTTCTAGGACTTGCCGGTTTCCTCACGATATTTGGGCAAAATCACGGGATCTACATTTGACAGGCCTCTTGGTCTAGTTGTCAGTGGACCTGACTGCTATGCTGGAGGTCGTGGGTTCGATTCCCACACAGGACAAATGTTTGTGTGATGAGCACGATCATTTGTTCTGCGTCTGTACAAGTATTTAGAAATAGAACCAATATAAGTATGTTTATCAGCTAATACTCATAACACAAGCTCTGCTTAACTTGGGGCTAGATGGCGTTGTGTGATGGTTGTGGAATATTATATCATTATTATATTACGGGCAAAATCACGGGTACATCTGCATTTATGTGTACATCCTGAGCCTGGACATTCGAAAATTATACCAGGGACCGAAGCCCCCGAAGTAGAGGCTCCGATAGTCTCATCATTATTTCAGCTGAAAGACCGCTGTAAAAACAATTTGGCCAAATGGGGCTTCCTCGACCCATCTCTAACACAGTGCCAGTGTGGGGCCGCTGCACAGGACATGCGTCACCTGCTATGCTGTCCATCCTGCACAATCACCTGCAGTTTTCAGGATCTATACGAGGACAATAACAGAGCCGTAGAGGTTGCCAAACACTGAAATTGTAAGAGTACATCGACACGAAAAGAAGAAGAGGCCGAAAGACGTCCACTGTTGGACATAGGCCTCCCCAAGTGTGACGGTCCTGTGCATCTCGCATCCATCGGATTCCTGCGGCCCTCACCAGGTCATCAGTTCACCTTGTCCGAAGCCTTCCAACGCTGCGTTTTCTGGTGCACGGTCGCCGGAACCTTTCGACCCTATCCCCGTTACTAAACGTTTTGATGAGGCCCATTGTAAGCGACCACGTTTCAGTCCCATAAATCATTATAATAATAATATTCCACAACTATCACACAACACCGTCTAGTCCCAAGCTAAGCAGGGCTTGTGTTATGGGTACTAGACAACTGATAAACATACTTATATATTTCTAAATACATACATATTATAGATAAATTACACCCAGACACAGAACAAATGATCGTGCTCATCACACAAACATTTGTCCTGAGTGGGAATCGAATCCACGATCTCCGGCATTACTGGCCATATTTATATAAAATGTGACAGGAACCAAGATCTGCAATATTATTATTATTACCTGTAGTAGATACCAAAACTATAGTTAATCAATTATGTAGGCAAGTAGATATGTTTAATTAGATATATCAAAATTTAAACGATGCAGTTTAGTTATTCTCGTATTAATTTAACAGTTGGGCTAGCATTCGTAATCTGGAGTATTTTCAACAAGTTCATGGACACGTCTTATAAAAATACAAAAATAAAAATTAAGAATGTCAGAATTTTAATTAGTTGCACTGAAAAGAATTTTAATTAATATACTTTTAACTTATTAACATTACCTTGATAACTGTAAGGTGATACGATTTTCATGCCTTGGTGTCGTAACTGGTAAGTGTGGATACCTTTTGGCCTTTTTTTATAAGAATTTTTAGAAATTTATATAAAGTCTGTAAGCAGTTTCAATATTCATAATAATCTATACATTTTGATCGTTTTAATCTCATAGAGTTTCGATCCGGCACATGAAACACTATCGATTTGTAAAGATAAAATTAAAAAATAAAGTAACTTTTTTTTTAAACTCGTATTAATTTACGCATGTATGAAATTAATTTCTTTAAGAAAACGTTAGCTGAGCGAGTTCAATGACTTGTAGGTAATTAGTATGCAACGCCGACTACTGATCAGCAGCTGATGGAGTCACCGTCCCATGTAGTACTTACGATGATGCTACTAGTCATGCCTAAAGATAGAACTACATTAGACCGACGAACACGTATAACACGCCTGATTTGTACGTAGAACGACGTCGCGTGGCGTGGATCAAGTGTAGCTCTACAAATCTAGTTTCTGTATAAAATGTTGCATGGAGACCGAAGCGCTCAGATTGGCGTGTGTTTCATTCACACGTGTGCGCAGTGTAATTATGGCTTTACTTTAATTATTACTGACGAGAAACAGCTTTATTTTAATTATTACTGACGAGAAACTAGGCGGCAGCTTCCCATACAATCGCAACTTACCAACTGAGCATTTGTTTCACCTACGGAACCTCAGCCCCAGCAAGCATTGTCACTCAACACATTTATAATCGACAACAAAATTGGCTCGCGGCGAGTTGACAGGACGGGGCCGCGCGCCGCACCTCGCCAGCCGCACTTCTAGGAAACGCACCGCAAACGTGTTGTCTGTCATTTAGTCCGATTCCTCGGGAACTTGGATTAATTGTTACCTTTCGTAGCTATTAGCCAGCCGGCTTTAATACGGAGTTTCCTCAATCGACAGCGCTTATTTCTCCGTCTACATGTCTAATGTGAAACACAAATGATATGCTTGCCACCGACTGCCACTTGCTCAGCTCTCGAGCAATAACTTAAATGGAGGCTTAGATATTGTAGGTATTTATATAATTGTCCGCTTCCTTTACAAGTTAGGTATGATGGTTTAAATTGTAGTTGTAATCGTAAAACAGCGAGCGCGACAGCCAGCTTTCAAAGTAATTATATTTCCCGCTGCACGGTTTAGTTGCAGTAATTAATTTCAAGTATTTTTTATTTGCGGGTTACAATTCTTTGGCCATGATAGACTTGGGAGTTAGTTCTGAGAACGAATTTCAATAGACGCTTGTACATATCTTTTAGTTTTTAAGGTTTCGTACCTAAAGGGTAAAAATGGGACCCTGTTGCTAAGACTCTGCTGTCCGATTGTCTGTCACCAGGCTGTATCTCATAAACCGTGATAGCCAGACAGTTAAAATTCCCACAAATTATGTATATCTGTTGCCATTACAACAATAAATACTAAAAACAGAATTAAAAAAAATTATTTAAGTGGGGCTCTCACACAACAAACATGATTTTTTGCCGTTCTTCGCTACGTAAAGTACGGAATCCTTCGTGAGCGAGTCCGACTCGCGCTTAGCGATTTTCATGGCAATGTACCATGCTTGATTCTGGGAGCCAGCATACAGAAAGGTGTCTAATGCCAACGCCAGCCTTTCTTGGGAATTCCTTGGCAAGCTGCTTGACTGCCGTGTCCAATTGACTGACGAGTGAAGAATGTACATTCTGGTGAATTCTAATAGTTGAATCAAATTATCTAAGACATTTTCTAGTGTTATCCATGAAAACTTGGTCTTATATTAATTAATATTTATAAAGGCGAAAGTGAGTGTGTGTTTGTTTGTTACTTTTTCACGCTCGAACGGCTGAAAGGATTTCAATTATACTTGGTACACTGTATCCTGAAATAGCTTACTTATACTTTTATCTCAGAAGTGTAGGAAATTGTCTCAAAGGAACATCCCTTGAGACAATTTCCTACACTCACGCGGGCGAAGTCGCTGGCAGTAGTTAGTTCAGAAATCTTCTTTTTCTTCCTGCCCCTATCCCATAATACTTGGGGTCGTCGCAACACGTTTTTTCTTCCATTATGTCCTGTCACCCGTCACACTATCACTAACTCCCTTTTCTTTCATTTCACTCTTCACACAATCCATCCATCTTTTCTCTCCATCATCCATCAGTTAATTCAGAAATAAAACCAAAAAATTAGAACATTAACTTAAGTTTATTCTTTTCTGGCAATAAATATCAAGAATATACATAGACACAAATAGACTTTCTCTATTAAATTCGATTGTGGCTATACTAACTTAAAAATTGTATTTACATATAAACATATTATATTTTCAGTACTGTTTCCTGATAGCTACAACCTAGGTGTCTTTACATCAAGAGTGTATAGGTTACTTCTAGGCAAGCGTGATCCATCGTCGGCCGCATCATCGCTTACCATCAGGCGATATAGTAGTCAAACGTGAGCCTATACATAATAAAAAAAAAATAGATTTGCAAATACCTAAATAACGTATTATATTAGAACAAAATTTAGTTCAATTTCTTGATTTTTAAGTCGAATACATTTAGATATATCTGTCGCCTCACCATTAACGATTGCATCACTGCTTACCATCAGGTGGGATCGCAGTCAAGCCACCAGATTATGTCAATTAAAAAAAAAGTTCAATCAATATTGTACCTTATGGTAACATAAATAAATAACACATTCTTCCATCATCATCAACATCTTGGTCACTCTAATTCCTCTTCATCATCATCTAAAGTATTTTGGAATGCTTTGGCTGGTGGCTTCAGTAGCTTGGTCCTGTTGGCCAGACGCATGGTTGCTTGGCCCAGGGAGTTCTTAACCAGAGGAGTTGGCGGAACACGCCCTGCTCCTAATCCTGCTTTACCCTCGTTGGATATTAGAGGCACCTGGAACAAGGAAAGTGGTATTGAAATGATTGGAAAAATAAATAAATAAATGGGAGTCCGTCATCATCATCATCCATTCAGCCGATAGACATAGGTCTCCCCCAAGTATCGCCACAATGAAAGGTCCTGTGCATCGCGCATCCATCGGATTCCCGCAACCCTTACCAGGTTCCCTCATCAGTTCATCTTGTAGGAGGCCTTCCAACGCTACGTCTTCTGGTACGTGGTAGCTATTTCAGAACCTTTCGGCTCCAACAGCCATCTGTTCAGCGAGCAATGTGCCCTGCCCATTGCCACATCATTACATCACACTAATATTATGAAGGCGAGAGTTGTATGCGTATATATGTGTGTGTATATGTATATTAACGCTTCGTCTTTCACGCTTCACAAAATGAAATGATTTCAATAGAACCCTAGATAATATCCACAAGACATCTGTTTCCAAAATATATAGAAAAATGTGTAATAACGTCATAATCACGTAAGAGCGGTTGTATGAAAAACAATGAAAATGTGTCTCAGGTTGGACGCTAAAAACACCTAATTATTTAAGCACTATTGATACTAACACACCAATACTAATAAAACAATGGACTTAATATGAAAAGTCTAAAAATAAACTTATTATTATTTATAGGACTATTACTTAATACAGAACTACTCTTTAATGAAAAGTTCAAATTCCAAACTAGGGTTTAATATCTACAAACTGAACACACGTCGATATTAAGCCAGGAATTAGGTATTGATCCCAGTTTTTAAAGGCTCTTAATGCTAAGATATCTCGATAACCTCATAGTACACTCAACAGTAGACCAATTACTTCATATTATAGCAGTAAAACTTCAATACGAAGCAGGTAGGTAGATTAAACCAAACAATATTACATTCATATCAGAGTTAATAAGAGACCGTAAGCCGATCAGTTCAGTTAAGCCCACTAACTACAGGATACATGAACCTGTTCCAAGACTTACTAGCAGAAAAAACATAGGACTTTATCTAGTCCATAATGTATGGGAATTATTCCTACCATGGAATTAAATTTTAAATGCAACAAACAAAATTAAGAAATGTTTAAGTATATTTTCCATTTATGTTATCTCTGAACGTCATATAAAATTAAAAGCGAGATAGCGGCGGCCACAAGGCGGCAAACATTTTCCTTTTTATAAGTAAACCCATTACGTGTTTGGTGTTTTAATGTTCACCCGCCAAGCCTTTGTATGCCTACGCTCAAATGCACTCAAATTGTGTGAAAAGCTTACTCGTGATCTTCAAATTAGACTGACAGTACTGACGCACGTCCAACGACGAGTGTCGTAACAACCCTATTCTTTTCTACCCATGAACGTCATTCATTCAAGTAGACCTAAAGAAAAAGAGCTCACTAAATCACTAGACCATAAATGACTGGTAACTACGCATATATTAGGTTTAACGACAGACAGATGCACAGACAATGTGTTATTAGCGATTCATTGTCTAGCCAGGTGAATATCCTAGACGGACGGAAGTCCAGATTTCCTGTGCCATACTTATGAGTGCGGTGTATGGAGATCCGCGGGGCAACGGCTTCCAGCCAAACAATACCATGTATAGGGGACTCAATGCCGCTCACTACATGGCTAGACAGTTTTTTGTACGCAGGAAAAAATACCAATCACAATTGCGAAGTGATGGATAAATTTTCTTTATTAGGACCGTGCAACTCAGTTGCATGCATGTGAGCATTTTGAGTGCGAAACGACAGCGTGGTCACGAAACTACGTAAATATGTTGTTCGTATTTCTTTTTCAAAGTTAGTTTGACATTTTTTTTTGCATTTTCGTTCACGAGAATCAATTTGGGTCGATGGAATATGCAAAAAAAAATGCTTTTATTATTTATTTATTTATTTTACAATTTATGTACACACAAAAATAACAGAAACAGATAATACATAAGAGACGTTAGTACAAAGGTACTGCTTATTTCCAAAGAAATTTCTTCCAGCAGACCTGCGAAAGGAGAAATCAAAAAGAAATGTAGACCATAGTGTGTAGGAAGCAAAAGAAGAATGTGTGAAGTCTTAAACCAAAGTCATATATAATTATATATACCTAAAAATAATATATACCTACAGCTATAAATATATACCATACCATACATAGTTATTTTCGTTTTGATAAAATTTATCTTTACACTTTTAAAATTTTTAGGCCTTTTCCAAATACGAGTATGTATTTCCATTTATAGTTTTGGACTCGCTACACCATTTGTTTATATCTAATTTTCGATATACGAGAGATTTTCGGGTTCATTGTTTTATTGTAGGTACGGCTTTAACTCACATCGCAAAAACCACCAAAATACTATCTAGTAACGCAGACATTTTAACAATGATTTCTTGAAACCTCATACCTCCTATTACTCAGTTGCCCCCAAGCCTTTCTAAGCCATTGGAGAGAGTACACAACACACATTAGCTGCATACCAGTAGACAAGAAAGTGACCGCAGTAACCCGATCAGCGGCACACCGGCATCGTCTGCGGTGGGCCTAGCCGGGGCAATCCCACGCGACAATGTTGCAGCGACCGCCACTTAAGTACCCGATGATATCGCACCCACAATCTCATTCACCGATGACAATTTATGCTGACGTAATTACGTATATATTGTGGTGTGGAGAAGTGGGCAGAGTGCACCACTAATCGTGATTGTAATGGACTTCCTTTTGCATTTTTTTTGTAATTTAGACCTTTTTTTTGCCGGATTCTCCTCTAAATTGTTACGCTAATATTAAAAAGACGAAAGTCTGAACTTCCACACGCTCGAACAAATTTAGATTAAATTCGGTACAGGCAAAGACATTAGGGGTAGATCATATCCTGGAGCAGCACATAGGATATTTTTAATAGGACAATTTTTCTATTCTCACGCGGGCAAAGGCGCTGGTAGAAGCTAGTTTAAAATATAAGTGATACCTTTAGTAGGTTTCATGTCCAGGCAAATTAGAATTTACGTATTCGTGTATCGTACAATCGATCAACAAATCGACTGAGTTATCAATCAGCCTTTTGTCAAGCTTTTGCAAGTGTAAGTATTTACTTTAAATACTAAGAAATCTAGAACGAAACCAGAATAAGAATGTTTTGGTCTAAATATAGAACAAACGACACCATTAGGAATGGCATTTTCCATCAAGACACAAAATCCGGAACCACCGCCAAAGGCTCCGCTCTAAAATTCTACGAAAGTGGATGGACAGGACACGTTTATGATTCAGATGTCAGACCCACCACATATCATAATGCGAGACGCAATAAAATAATTTAAGATCTTCATAATATTGTGAATGTGCATAATTTAGAGTTGTCGGTTGTCTTAATATGGGCATTAAAGACAATTACGTTGGCTGCGTGCGGCTCGCGAGGCGGTGCATATGCGGCGCGGGCGCAGCGCCCGATGCAGTTTAGATAGCCGCCGACGAGGACTGACGCACTGACGGCTTCGAGACAGTTCCACAGTTTTGTTGCAGCCCTCTTATAAAACTGTTATTGTAGCATTGTTACTAGCTTGTACTTAATGTGGCCCACTTTCAAGCAACCAAATGTAGGATTCGAACAATGCAGTGGGTAGATTAGATGTAGCTCTTTATTTTGTTACGAAACAAAATGGCAAGCTTCGCAAGATCCACGTCCATTTAGAAATATGTGCCTACATGGTACATATTTTTTATGCCGATTTTTCTGAGAGAATATACATATATTTAAAATAAAAAGCCTTATACTCGTTCGAGGTAGCTCAAGAAAAGGATACCTGGAAGAAGTTGGGGGAGGCCTTTGCCCAGCAGTGGGACAGTATAGGCATTTAAAAAAAAAATACTCGTATTTCTTGCAAACTTACTTACAAATAATAAATCTTAATATTAGGTGTTAATATTTTTATATCTAATTCTATGTTAGTGTGTCTTAATTCCAATTTTATTCCTAAGTACCTTAAATGCTAGATTTATCTTAACTCTAATAAAATATCCTATGTATCTTCAAGAACCCCTCTACAGGTGAAGGCCTCCTCTAAAGATGTCAGTCTTCTCTAGACTGGGCTATTTGCATTCAGTTCATTCCGCCAATCTTTTTGATGTCGTCTTCCCATCTAGCATAGGGTCTCCCTGTCTTGCATTTTCTTTGGGGGCCCTGCCATGCCGATACCTTTTTCCTCCACCTGTGGTCTTGTAGACGCGCAACATGCCCTACCCATTTCCACTTTAGTGTTAGGCTTGTACTAGCCCATCCACTGATTTAGTGTTTTCTCTGATTTTTGTGTGTCTTATCTTTTGGATTTTAGTTTTAACCGCATTAGTAACGAACTAGAGGTAGAACGCAGGATTCAACTAACTTGGAATAAATATTGGAGTTTAAAAGAAATTTTATAAAAGAAACTTTAAAACGAAACTCTAGGGCCCCAAGTCTGCTATTTTTATAAATTTGTCATTCCAACACGATCCCATTGCCATTTTCCTAAAAGTTTGTAATCTGCTAATTCATAATGATCGATCATTGATCGGGCAATGGTCTTGTAATAGAATTGTGGTAGAATGATAATATCGAGCATATTAAAATCAATAACTGCACAATAACGTTCTAATGGTAAAATACTGATCAAATAAACTGTCAAAGTTTTAGCAGATTACCGCAAACTTCAAATATTTATTTGTCAATATGTACGAGATTACCATTCTATGTCACTTCTTTCAATGGAGTGTCAGTGGTTGACCATTGGAAAGTCACAATGACGCCATTATATTAGTAGATTACCAAACTTGTCAAAATCGACAATTATAACATCAATGATAGACCATTCTGACACTATTTTAATAGCAGACTTGAGGCCCTGGACACTTGTCTTCTGCCATGCTTAATATTTGCATGTTAAACATGGAAATTTAATAAAAACCATAAAAAATAAGATAATAACGTGTCAAAGAGGAATATAATGCAGCATGCTAAATATAAAGAAAAAAAAACACATATATTTAAATAAATTTATTGTAAATAAGGAGGGGTAATCTGCTGTGTGCTACTAGTAAATGTATCAACCAGTAAATTTTGCATTAGAAATATTTATGGATATAATATTTAACTACATAAAAGACAATACGTAAGCTTAAAAATACATTATGTAAATAAATTATATTTTACGAAATACAAAGAAGCAAATGAAACAATAAAATTGGGTTAGTGATGGAAGTAAAGAAATGACCTTTAACTAGATTTTTTAAAGCTATTGACTGGGCTTGCCTAACCGGCATTGGCAACGTGTTCTAAAATCACTCCACCTGGACCGAGAACAATAACTTATATTTTAATTGTTGATAGACATATGGTTAACCACTACCTCAGCCGATGGAAAGCGATGATGTGGTCAATGATGGAGCACGCTTGCCTAGAAGTAATATATTCACTCTTCTTAATTACTTCACTATATCAGGAAATACAAACTGAAATAGCAGGGTATCAAAAGCCAATGCAAAATATGGGCATGATTTATTTTTTTCTTTTCTTCGAAATGAAACCTAGATTATAAGTTAGAGGACTCAATTAACGAGGAATCAATAGCAAAAAGAACCAGGTCTTTAAACCGTAACCGAACGAAGATATCTCTAGAAGCATTGCTTATACTTTTTTGTCAGACGTTACATATTTTTCATAATATATTACAATTAAGACGACTTGAGGACTCGAGTTCTTTGCAACACTATATGCCCCCGTACCACACCCGGTGATAAATGCGGAATCGAGGGACGCCGAATAACTCATTAGAGAAATCGTGTAGTACGAGGGGGCGTTTTTAAGTTCGCGGAATGGAGGGGAAGAAATGAAAATAAAATTACAAAATTATTTTTCTTTTTCAATATATTCATCTGCTACTCTAATACATTTTTCAGATCTTTCAATTAGCCTATGTATACCTTTATAAAAAAATGTTTTGTCTTAGTCCGAAAAATACGCTGAAACCGCGTCCTTCCTTTCTTACTCAGTTGAAAATTTCTTCCCACGAAGTTCTTTTTTCAGTTTTAAAAAGAGGTAATAATCACTGGGAGTCAGGTCTCGACTGTAGGGTGGATGGTTTAAAATATCGAAGCCCACCTTATGCAGGGCAGCCAACGCAACACGGCTCTTGTGAACAGGCGCGTTATCGTGATGAAGAAAGACACCTTCGGTCAATTTTCCCCTCCTTTTTTCTTTACTGCCTTCTTTCAACCTCTCGAGAATAAAACTATATTATTCTCCGATGATAGAAATGCCTTTATCTTTATAATCGGTCAACAGGATCCCTTCCTAATCTCAAAACACTGTTGCCATGATTTTTTAACCGATTTTGACACTTTAAATTTCTTGGGTGGTGGTGTGCCTTTTTTGTGCGACTGCATAGTGTCCTGTTTTGGCTCAGGTTCATAATGATGAAGTCAAATTTCATCCCCAGTAACAATTCGACTCAATAGCCTATCCGTATCTTCGTTACAGAGCTCCAAAAACGTGCGAAAAAATTCCATGCGGCGTTGTTTTTGATGTGGCGTGAGCATTCTTGACACCCATCTTGCACTGACCTTTGTCATACCAAGATGATCGTATAAAATTTTGAAATTTGTCGTATCCGATAGTCCAACTATTTCTGAAAGCTGTTTCTTCTTTAGTTTGGCATCTTCTCATATATTTTTTTTGACTTTTCTAATGATTTCCGGAGTAGTCACCTCGATTGACCGTCTGGGCAGTGGGTCGTCTTCAAGTGAGGTCCTGCTTTGTTTAAAAAGACTGTGCCACTTGTAAACCATTAGTCCAGGATACGGTTAAGAACGACCTTCACCGGTTTGTTTAATGGATGAAACCTATTTTATGATAAATTTAGTATATTAAATAATATAACGCGGGTGGGTTGCCTGAGAAATTCCTGGCCAAACAATTTTTTTTTTTATTTTGTAAATTGCACCGGTGTGTTTAACGAATAAATTTAATACTAACCGAAAGAATGAAGCCTTTAGAACATAAAAATGTTGGGTTGCCTATTTGTTTCCTGGCATAGCTATGGGTTGCCAGGTATAAACAGGTATGCATAAACAGGTGTGTTTTTTTTATATACAACAAATTCTATATCAAAATAAACGCTGTTTCATTACGAATACGATGTTATAGTGTTGTTTGCAAAAAAATCTGGTATGGATAACGGTTGTGCATTTTTCTAAAAATAAAATAAATTTTCAATTTTTAATTAATAATAGTCTGGCCAGGAATTTCTTAGGCAACCCACCCGCGTTATATTATTTAATACACTAAATTTATAATAAAATACGTTTCATCCATTAAACAGACCGGTGAAGGTCGTTCTTAATCGGATCTAAGACTACATGTTTCTACCCAGGCAAGAGTCCCCGTAAACGGATTCCATCTCTTTCAGTATGTTTTGAACTGATTTTCCATGCTTGGTAAGCAACTTTATTACGGCACGGTACTCGATTTTTCCCATAATTCACACTTTCTTCCCGATTGAGTTGTTTGCTTAACGATAGTTTAAAGACTAATGACCCAATAAAGATAAAACCTGGTATTTATACTAATATTGAGTGGGTGAAGTCGTGGCCACCCCGATAATGACCAATTTTTATTACCTTCCCTCTCATTCCGCGAACTTAAAAACGCACCCTCGTATATTTAACAATGGGAAACTTAAAATGTCAGACAGAGTACTTTTATTTAAGAAAAATAACGCCTGATAAAAAACAATAGCGATCTACTACATAGTCTCCTAACTTCGTTCGGTTACGGTTGGTAGACATAATTCTTTTTGCTATTGATTTCTCATACAGATTATACTTTAAATATGGCCTAGGTTTCATTACTGGCAAAAAGAAAAAAAAAATGCCAGCTATGTATGGCAAAAAATTAATTCCCCTTTCTAAATAGAAATTCAATATCCTAGTCCTGCTGCTTCATTAGTTCGCAGTGTTTCCAGTGAACTTTAAAATGACGACAAAGAGTAAAGTAGCAATACAAAATTGCAACTAAAATATTACTTGACCTACTTGAACTAAAATATTGAATACCAACAACACATAACTTGGTGGCAATGGAAATCAGAATATGTACATGAAGTTAACAAAATATTGATCCTTATCAAAGCTTGTAGTTGCATGTGTCATTTTCCATATTTACGCAGCTACATTAAATGCGGGCTATATGAGATAGAGATATAGCTGACGGGAACGACGATCTTGATAGAAATAATATGTACAGTTGCCAAAACGGATCTTGAGCGCTCGGCGTCAGAGTAGGGATCGCTTTGCGCATTCCATACATTGGCGAACCAATCGTTGTCGTTGTTAGATACATACAGCAACGCAGGGAACGAATTAGGAGTGACGTCTATGACGCGATGGCGCGGCGAGCCAATCACTGACACTCCCCGCCCGCGCGTCTCACTTCGCACCACTAAAGAGACTGAATATTTGACTTCTGCGCAACCGCTTATGATCCGTGATGGCAACTGTAACACGGATATTTTTTTTGGAACTTTCGATGTTGAATAAAAAGGTAGTACAGTTTTTTAACGTCATGACCTATTTCAACAATAAAACTGATACACGCTTAAGATATGCATTGATGTACGCATATATATACTGTAGCTGTGGGTATATTTCTTTTACTGAACGATGATATCTCGGGAGTTATCGTGCGAAGCATCCGAGTGTCTGGATGTGCCTATTTTGCATACGCGGTGTGTCAAGGCTGGGTACCGTGCCAACAGTATGTCATTACCTTTGCAGACTTATTGCAATTTCATTTGTGCTAAGAATTTTTATTCGTCGTGAATCAGATTCTCCTCGCATATAAAATCATCGGGTCAAGTAAATACTGTCTGACGAGATTTGATGCGCGGTAGCTGTGTTGATAAGATCAGAAAGATTTTTGAACAGGATACCGAGATAACAGTTTACGGTTTCGATAACTGTGAAGATAAAGAAGAAACTGGCGTGGTCAGAAAAAATAAAATTTTATAAGGAAATAAAAGTTGAATTAAATACGAAATGTTAGTTCAGGATCGAGGCGTCTTCGTTTTAAATTCAAGACCATAAAAGCACACAACTGCATTACCATAGTCATTTCAAAAAAATAAAATTGGTTCTCATTTAAAGTAAAGTTTTTTTAGATATTTGCATGCTTATTTTATAGTTGACATGCAGAATTATTGTCATAATAATATGTTAAAATAATTTGCTCATCGCATGAATTTATTCTTAACCCGTTGTATGGCCGGAACTCGGATCCACGCGGGACGCAATAACTTTTTAATTGTGTCTTTAATTACGGCATACGAAAGGTTAATGGTGTTAGAACTTTGGCTTAAAGGTATTAAAAAATGTAATTTTAAAAATAATATTGGCACTACAATGGTAACTAAATATTTATAAGATTTCACAGTAACAAGTACTCTTTCAAACATTTTTCCCGCTTTTTTTTCGCATATTCGCGTTTTTTCTCCTAGCAGGCATCGACCCTACTGGGCCCGCCTGGACACCTCTATGAGTCTATGAGGCGGGCGTAGAGTACAACGCATCGTCGAGTCGTGCTTGGTCTTTCCCAGGCGACTGCACAGCTAGTCACCGTTGCTCGCAGTTTGCAAGCCTGCGCCTACGGTGGTGAGAATCCACCGACGCCCGCGACGTCTCTTGCGGCGACGGCTGTGGATGACTTTTCCCTTACTGTTTCGGTCACCTATTTTGCTCGTATTTTTGTTTTGCAAAAGGAGATGACCGCTTCCCATTCCCTCTCGCTTTATTTTCACACATTATTTTTCAAATTTGATGGGCGAGTTTCAAATTTGTAAACTTGCTATAATCGCTCTTTAAACGAAATATTTTTGTAAAATAATTTTCTTAGGTGCGATTTTTTTTTTTTGTAAATACGTTTAGCTTTCAATTTCAGCAATTTTATTTATGATCATGACATTTTAATCGCATATTTGTAGTATACTTCTACAGAAAATGATTTAATCATTGCAACTATTTTAGTATTTACGGGAAAAACCAGTTTTTTTTTTTGTTATAAGTGAATTTAAAAAGAAAAACTAAGGAGAACGAATGTTTAGAAAAGTAAGGATCATGGGCATTTAATCGCATATTCTCTAAGAGCAACAAGTTGCATGTGACACCTATCTCTTTATTTTTAAGTAGATACGTAGCATAATGCTAAGTTAGGAGTCTTTTTGGGCGCGCAGATTTTTTTAAAAGTATTGTTGGTTTTATAAACTCAAAAAAAAAAAAATAAGAGGCACAAATAAACATGTTTTTTAAACCGGAAGACCCAATGAACCAACAGCACCGCATATCACAAATTAATTTATCATGACCATCATGAAGACCTACTAAGCGAGCTCGAGAAGATTCCACGTCTAGACAGATCGCCTACCCAGATACGCAGACAGCCGTCATCTAACTTATCTTAATCATGATGACATCCATGACGAACGAACCATCTGCTTAGAAAACACTATTTGAATAAAATTACCACAACCATAAAAACAAACGATCGTGAAACGTAATAAGTATGCTTTTTGAAACAAAACAAATGATTAATATAATCTTTGCATCCTTCCTCCTTACATTATTTATTCGTGTACGTACATAATTATTATAACACAAAGCCCCCACCACGTCCGTCTGTCTGTCTAAAATAAAATCAAGAACTACTGAACGGGATTTTATGCGTTTCATGGTTTTCAGTTAGGTATAGACAGAGTGATTTATGAGGAAGGTTGAGGTGTCAACAGATGCAAAACTACAGTAAGAAAACCCGAGAATTTCAAAGATCATTTCAACATCTGTGCGAAGTAAGGGTGATCCGAGTCGCTAAAAGTAGTAGGTATATTTGCAGAGATGTTAAACTAGCTAATCCTGTCAATGGAGAACTTTTTATGGTTGCGTGCCAAGATAAAATCTATAGCATGTTTTAGATTTGTAGTTAAGTCTAATGTGGCAAAGTTATGAGAGCGAAATAAATAAATTTTAATGAATGGAAGGAGATATGACGACCTAGGAATATAATTGTATGGGTAGTAGGTACGATATGAAGAGAGTGGATGGTATAAAGACGGCTGACAACGAATAATGCAAGAGTAAATTTTGTCCCTAGCTAACATTAGCTAAGCCAGAAGAATATAAAGAGTTACACCTTATAAAAGGTTGGATTACTAGTCCACGAGTACTTGACGTATTTTCCGGCAAGACGTAACAGTGTGACGGTTAATCGCTGCCTGTGATATATGCCTGTAAAAACATCTAAGAAAAAAGGCTTCTTATATATTGAGACAATCAAAGTGTTTTAAAAAAGTTGTCATTCGTTCATTGTCCGAGTCATCGCCGCAAAGCCTCAAACGTGTTATAAATTTTATTGCCCTTCATAAAAATACAATAAATCTTTCCCTAAGTAGTACGTGCAGCCGTCGCTAATAATCTAGTGTGCACATATATTGTAGAGATTACTAGTTTCAATGTCAAGTAAATAAGTCTTCCACAGTTGGCGTGTACTTTCCACATCTGCATACGAATTGCGGGACCTCTGCTTATGTCGTTTTATGAGCGAGTTGCACACTAGTGCGCCGCGCCGTCGCTGACGGACATGCAAATACTGCACACCCACTGATTACACCCGCGCCCCCACATATGCATACTTTTTAACCAGACGGACACCTTCGCCGTATGAAATTTGATGATGCGCAGGGGCGTAGCGATGACCAACGGCCCTGGCGCAACAAAATAACTAGGGCCCCATTTTTTACGTGGGAAATCATTTCATTTTGTCAGACTTTTACTGACTAAAATGAGTTGCCATAATTAGTGTTGTGCGACCTATTTTGTTTAGATTTTGAAGGTGGGAGAATTTTTCGCTAATTCAATAAGAGGTTTGTTAATCAGGTTTAGGGCATACCCGAGCTTGGGGACCCCGGGATTGCCCCAGCTAGCCCTTCGGCAGCTACTGCAGTGATGCCGCGCATTAAACCTTCACAGCAGTTCGCCACACTACGTCATCTTCAATTGACACAACATGCACAATTTTAAAATACCACCATGTCGCACGTATGACACCTCGAAATGTAACAACACGCTCGTAAAAAATATCCTGCTGCAAAATAAAAACCTAGATAAGCTCTAAACGATGCGTGTCCGTCCATTCGTGCCGTGTATCGTTATGTTTCCACATTAAGCATACAATCGTATCGATAAAGACAACCGTAAAGTTTCGATTTAAGTGTCTCGAGCCTACATTCAGCTCATTTCAGTCGGCGGCCTTCGTCCGGTTACGAGTGGCGAACGTGCTAAAAGGCGTACTAAATAGGTCCCCACCGAGTAGTAACACATTTAAAAATGTAAAATACATTCGTACTAAAACGATAATGGAGTCTGATCTGATAATGTTTCGATTTTACGCGTCGCATAAGAAATGCGAAGGCGACATAATAGACTGTACGCATATGAGTATCTGCGAGGCATGGGCCTTATTTTCTTGGGTTATGTACGCGCTGCTGTCATTGTTAATTCTAACTTAAACGAGCCCACGGGCCACGGCGTCGCGACCGACGACTTCTTGCCCACTACGGCTAGAATAGGATATCAGCTTATGCTTGTTTACGATCAACTTATGGAGTTGCTGTACTTATTTCCCTGGACTATAGTCGACTAATTTAGAGATGATATTACATCAAGCTCGAAGGTTCGAGTTAACCTGAGCTGCATGAAGAGTGCAGTGACCTGTGGTAATGAAATAAAATTCGTTTGTAAACGGTACGAAATAATTAAAGAGTGCAGCGGTTGTGTTGTGTTGTGGCGGGCAGTGGGCAGCGGGTGCGGTCGGCGAGCGCTCCGCGCGGCCAATTTGCATTGTGTCTGGAGTGTAGCGAGTGCCGAGTGCCGAACCTCCCCCTCACCACGTCAACGTAATGCTTCTTGTATTTTAATTAATTTTGATTTTAAATTTCGATGAACACGAGAGCTCAATTAATTTGCAATTAAATTAAAGTTAACCCTTCATAATGACGCATCAGTTTACGAAAATTATATTTTTTGTACAAATTCCACAGCAATTTAAATTTGTTTGTAAAGGACAGCCAGTTCACAGTGATTATGGTAAATAATATTAATGTTTTCGAGAACTGTTTAAATAAATGCGAATGTTGGGATTGTAACGGGTTGAATAGTGGAGTTATTTCAAGCCTTGAAGCGTGGTCAATTTTAGTTGTGTTCGTTATTAAAGCATGTTTGACAGGTGAATTATGGTATCCTATTAAAGTGTACAAACAATGTGCAGCACGAGGTACTCGAGTAGATAGTAGAGCGCGTGTAAAAGATTGCGCGTGCCGAGCGGGGCCGACCGATTTGTAATACGCCACGGAGCGCGCGCGAGCGTCTACAAGCTACATTGTTGCAAGTTTGCGAGTGCAAGCTATTAGTGCGCCGCATTATCCTACCTAGATCCCGGCCCGGCTGCTAATTCTACACTTTGCACGTTTTTGTTTACTTAGTTTTATTTGGACTTTACTGCAAACCATCGCGTGTCAAATTGACATTGGAGACTGAATTTTAAGAGTACTATTCTGATATTCTCGGACTTTTATTGGACGTACAGTAAACCAAGAATTATGAAAACGTATATAAAGTTTTCATAATTCTGTTTTCTAGTAGCTTAAATAAGACATTTACTACTTTGTTGCTTTTAGTAAATATTCTCTATGATTCTCAACCCATTATATCATCATAAGCGAAGCAGTGCTAAAAGCTACACGGCGTATGTGCAGAAATATGGATCGCAGGCAGTTAGAGTCAGAGTAGGTACACTTTATCGGCGATGACAGGCCTATAGAACGGATAGCAGAGAAATCGGTTACAATGAATACTTCAGCACGATAATGAGTCTGTCGCGACTCTGCCTTACAGATGAATCACTGTCACGTGGGAGTCAAAGTTTACAACGCGGTCGAGGTGTGTTTAAGATGATGTCTAACTTAAGTGACCATATTTCTTTTAAATTCAACATGTTAAGGAAATGCACTAAGGTTGAATTTGAAAAACAATAGAAAGATAGTTTGGCGGCGGCGACCTCAACACCCAGCTCTTTTTCAAACCATGGTCCGGAGCGAGAAGGAATGGAAAACGATCTCCTCCTACGAAGCAGTAATGCAAGCGAAGGAGATGGCCACAACCGTGAGGGAACGGACATCCTCACGCCCCAGCCGCCGCCAAAGGAAATGCGTCGGGAGCAGCGGAGCAATGAGTAGCTCGTCGTCCGCTGTCCAGTAAGGCTTAAGCCTGAGTCGACGGCGCATAGTTTTCCAAACGCGCCTCATTGAGGTGTCAGCAAAACTGAAGGAGTCCAGTAGGGCTGATGTGTGCTAAGGCTGCGGGAAAGTTTGAAAAGGATTTTAAGCAGTAAAAACTGACACGCCCTCTCGTTCTCACAAATGATTGAACGATGATTTCTCACAAAAAAAAAAATAGAAATATAGTTTTGTCAGATATTAAATACTAGCTTTTGCCCGCAGCTTCGCCCGCGTACATAAAATATAGTCTAAGTCACTCATGAATAAAGCAGCTTTCTATCGGTGAAAAAAATTTAGCAATCGGACCAATACTTTCAGAGATTACCTCCTACAAACAAAAAAATAAAAAAGAACAAACTTTACCTCTTTAGAATATTAGTGTAGAAGAACGAAGTCATGTTGTCATGACATCAAAAAGAATACCAATATACACTACAAAATACATACATCCCATATTCGGCGAAAACATCAATTTCATCCTAGGAACTTGCTGATTGCTGATGCTTCTTCCCCAAAGGAAGCGACCAATCGGAATAATGCATTTCATTTAAAAAAATGCCCATGTAAAAAACTTAAAAAAAAAATATTAACCGACTTCACTAAAAAAAACACTGAAATCGTCAAAATAATTTTAATTTGGTTTTTTTGCTATTGCATAGCTTCTATCGCGGGCCTTGAGCGTGGAGACCGAATCCAGAAATTCCGTAACGAAAATAACCTAACACCCCCCACTCATTTGTTTTTTGAGCGTAGTGACCGATAAGAAAACAAATGAGTGAACAAGCAATCAAAATTCAATTCAATGTGTGAAAGTGTAACTTCAATTAATATCAAAGAAAAAAAAACAAAGGAAAAAAAATACTGCATAAATAAAATAAATAAATAATCATAATTGCATAAGTTGATAAAAATGCTATGCTTTACCGCGGCAGTCCCCGAGTGTCTTTTTTTTATTTCACACTTTTTAATTGCAATACACTTACAGCCAGAGTACCTTATTCTCATGACAATTCCAATTAACTCAAACCCTGCTAGGATACATTGTTTTATTATGAAGTTCCCATGTCAGATCAGATCCCAACTTGGTGACTATGGGACCATTTGGGAAGTATACCCTTTCCAACAAAAAAAGAATTTTTCAAATCAGTTGGCAAGCAACGAAGTTAAGCGCGAACATAAATTTAAAAAAAATACAAACATCAGAATTGAGAACCTCCTCCTTTTTTTGAAAACGGTTAAAAACCAATGTGAAATAAAATATTTTAGATTGAATTCAATTGAAATTCAATTGAAATTAGAGGCCATACAACTTAATTCCTATAAGCTTTTCTCTATTCAAACCTTCAACTGTCTCCAACAAGTGACGGAAATTCAGCTAATATTAACATTGTATGAAGATTGAGATCAGGTTCTGATCTCGCTTGTAACGGCTGCAATGCTCTTATTCGTTCAGGTACAACAACTGTGCTGATTGTACCACGGAATTGTCATTTAAATGTCGAGCGGATAAATGGTCTGAGCGTGACATTCTCGAAGTCAGCGAAATATTTTCGCTTGATTTATTGAGACAGAGGTGTTATATGGAATTTGGCTGGTATTTCGCTACTTATGAAGTGAATTAAATTTGTAACTAGGAAATAGATTTCTTTAATAGGTTGTTAGAAACAGGGGCCATGAGGTGTTAAAATGTCAGTCGTTCGAGCGAGGAGAGAGATGGAGTTTTACACCCTATATAGCTCCATATCATTACCAGTTCAGTTTAGGTGTTGTTAGGTGCGTTAAGAGATCGTGGTAAAGCCTTAGAACGCGAAGGACAACTGAAGAAACACAGGTCTTCATCATCATTTCAGCCGGTCGTCCAAAGTTGGACAAAGGCCTCCCCCAAGTGTCGCCATAACGAACTGTCTTGTGCGTCTCGCATCCACTGCATTCCCGCGACTCTCACCAGGTCATCGGCCAACCTTGTGGGAGGCCTTCAAACAGTTCCAACGCTGCGTTTTCCGTTGCGCGGTGGCCACAGTAGAACCTTTGGGCCCCATCGACCATCCGTTCTACGAGCAATGTGCCCTGCCCACTGCCACTTCAGTTTGGCGATTCTTCACAGGGTGGAGGAATTAGTCAGTAAATGTCAGATTTTTGGTCCATCCTAAGCAGGAGAAGTTATTTGATTGTTTCCAAAAAATAAAAACAGATTTCTTCATAGTGTATATCTGCACTGTTTCAGTATTTATAAATGGATGACTGAATCATGATGCAAGAGACTGATTAGCTTAATCAAATAGATAGAGAATAGAGAGCAATAAATATACAGATAGCTCAAGTATCTGTGTCTGGAAGATCAACGAAGTAAGCTTACCTACTGATGCTGGGGATCACTCTTTTTTTTATCTGATATAAACCAGTGCTTGATTGTGATCCCATCTGATGGTAAGCAATGATGCAATCGTTGATGGTGAGGCGCACTAAATTATTACTCTACTCTGAAGGTATTGATACACTTTCAAGACATATAAGCTACGGGGTCGCAACTCCAATGTTACAAAACTTTTTCTGGTAGCATTTTGATTTCAGGCCATTTTTGAATCGTTACCCGAAAAATATCTATTTATATATCTATACTAATATTATAAAGAGGAAAGATTTGTATTTTTGTATGTAACGTATAAACTCAACTACTGTGCTGATTTCAAAAATTCTTACACTATTACATTCTCCCGAGTAACATAGGCTATAATTATTGCCCGTGCGAAGCCGGGACGGGCCGCTAGTAATATATAAAAGAAAGTCGTGTTACTTACACTATTTATAACTCAAGAACTGCTGAACTGATTTGGCTGAAAATTGATGGGGAGGTAGCTTAGTACCAGGAGACGGGCATAGGATTTTTTATCCCGTTCCCGTGGAACGTGACATAAAACGTGGTAAGACAAAACGCAACTGACATGGAATAAAAAAACGCAACTCACAGATAAACCTAATGTTGTCAATGGTTAAGTATGGTTGATTTGACAATTTGTTAGGGTAGGGTAGAGTAGAGTAGAGTTGGGTAGAGTAGGGTAGAGTAGGGTAGAGTAGGATAGAGTAGGGTAAAGTAGGGTAGAGTAGGATAGAATAGGGCAGCGTAGGGTAGAGTTGGGTAGAGTAGAATATAGTAGTCAGTTGGCGGTAGCGAAGTCACGGGCAAAAGCTAGTTAGTTATTGATAAAAGTTTTGTCATTCTTCAATTGACCCCGAAACTTATGTGTTATAACAGATCCTGATTTTTCTCAGGTGTTAGGTGGTACGAAGTTCGATGGATCAGCTAGTAAAGAATATTATTAAAGAAAGAAAGAATATTAGGTACAATATAAAATTCCAATGATCCAAGTCAAGAATACACCCCCTGACAGTAAGTACGAATGCAACATTGTTGCGGGAAGATCGAAAATCTGTTCGTTCTATGCATGTAATGGGCTGGGACAGGGAAACGACTAACACAATTACTGGGTGAAGCTGACATGCGGCTGACATATGAGAATAATTTGTACGAGTTGCAATGTAGAGACACTTCCTCTAGTCAAGTCTGCGATCCATTTGTAATATGGAAATACTGTGAGTTTTTTTTTAAGGTAGTTGTTTTGTTTTCTCCGTCTCTCCTCTATAGGAAACCACCAATTGGATTGCGCACTAGCTTCTGGCGTTTTACAAGTGCCTACGTAGGCATATCTACACTATAAAGACGTGTAAAGTTTTTTTTTTGTGTTTTTTTGTTTGTAGGAGATAATCTCTGGAAGTACTGGTCCGATTGCTCAAATTTTTTCACCAATAGAAAGCTGTTTTATTCCTGAGTGACATAGGCTATATTTTATGAACGCAGGCGAAGCTGCGGGCAAAAGCTAGTTTATAATAAAAAGGAATTGATGTGTCAAAGAAAAACTGAAACAGATTGAAATCAGTGAAAATTCTAAATAAGTAGTACCTATTATCTGATTTAATATATAAAAATCTCTACATAAAATCGAACTCCTCCGAAAAAGCTTGACCGATTTTTTTTTTGTGTATACTTTGTAAGTCTGAAAATAGATTGTAAGCAATTTTTTACCTTCTACGACCTAGCATTTTTTTTTTCTTAATTAATTTAATTAGCTTAACGTTTGCTGGGTCAGCTAGTAGCTAAATAAAATTATTCTGTTTGCAGGAAAAAGATCACCTCTGCAAATACTGATCCAGAAATTTACAACTTTTACAATGGAAAATGCAGTCTCTAAGGAGTAGGTTCGAAGCCACGGGAAACAGCTAGTATATTCCTTACCAGAATTACTAATCAATGTAAGGGACTTTTTTGGGTAAAAGGCCCTTACGTCAATCGTTGTATGGGACACTTACATTTTAGATAAATGTCCTTTACGTTAATTGATACTTCTGGTATCGAATTATGATACAGCGAAGATGATAAAGATGCAATAAATTTTCAGAGACATCATAGATTTATTTGGTGTAGAAGTTGCCAAATATCAGTTGAAGATTTAAGACGTGGTAGGCTGGTAGCAGACGAAGTGTAATGCAATAATATCTCATGCTTCTAACTGAGGAACAGTTACGAATGAACAACTGCGAAATACGTTATGTATGTCGTCGATAAACTGCGAATTGGACGACGCACCTGCGCTTATTCCATCCTGTGTGTTTTACACGCGTGGCGGCTGACATAGACTTAGCACAGGAAGATAATATGCGAATGATCTACAACTTCAAAACAAAACATTACAGGTACTCGAATGTAAATGTACAGCACAATAGAACACTCTCTATACTAAATGAATTTATGATTGTTACAAAGAAAAATCTTATTTAGAAAGAAAGTTTGAAAGTCGTTTACACGTAGTCACTTTTCAGTTTCTGCCCTATGACGTCAGATGAAGCAGCACTGTCAAACATTTACACACATCGATTTGCGTACAGTTGCCATCACGGAATTTGAGCGGTTGCGCAGAAGTCAAATATTCGGTCTCTTTAATGGTGCGAAGTGAGACGCGGGGACGGGGAGTGTCAGTGATTGGCTCGCCGCGCCATCGCGTCATAGACGTCACACCTAATTCGTTCCCTGGGTTGCTGCATGTATCTAACAACGAAGACGATTGGCTCGCCAATGTATGGAATGCGCAAAGCGATACCCACTCTGACGCCGAGCGCTCAAGATCCGTTTTGGCAACTGTACATCGAAGGACTAAAACAAATTGCCTGCCCCGTCTCCCCGTCCGATTATAATTTAAGTATCTTCAAGGCTAGAGCCATCGGCGACTGAATTACTGGATACCATCAGGTGAGATCGCAGTCAAGCACTACCTAGTCTATATTAGGTACTTAGGGAGAAAAAAAATGCGCACAACTTCGTCAAGTTCTGAGATTTTCAAAAGTTTTATAGGACCTACTGACTAACCATTTTTTTTCAGGTTTTTCGAAATATAATTTAAAAAGAAAATTAGTCATACAGCCTGCTACAACTTGGAGCGCACATCCACCGTGCCAGATTGATGTTAACATTTACTCAAATTTTATCTTTTCATTTTTGTGCCTTTCCGACCGGTTCAGAGGCGGTTGTGTAAAAGTAAAAAAGAGTAGATTTTTAAGACATCGCATTTTGTGGAGTCCCAAAGCCCAAAATAAAGTTTATTGTCAGCCTGCGTGGGTTGGGATCTTTTATTTTGAAAAAAAAAAAAGTACCCTTTCCGATTTACACGTCCACTTTTCATATTAAGCACAGAATATCGGACAGCAGTCGCCTGCAACATTGTATCGAGTTATTCATATAATATGTCAAGTACTCTTATATTAATGATATGCGATTAAACTAATTTGAATAAATTTTTCATTCAAGCGCAATTTATTGATAATAATTAAATATGCATTCGGGTTACTGTTTGTTGTCGTACGTTTTCTTAATTTGTGATTATTAATGGTTAATTAATTCGGATTATCTTTAACAGTTTTATTATGCCGTTGCAACTGGGAAAGTTACAATGTATTCCGCTCATTATATTTTGCGCGTTTTTACTTTTTTAATTTTGAGTCGGCAATTTTTTTGTATTAAATTAAATCGACACAATGATTTACACTAATATTATAAAGAAGTAAAGTTTGTTTTTTTGTTCGTAGGAGGTAATCTTTAAAAATACTGGTCCGATTGCTAAAATTCACCGAGAGGAAGCTGCTTTATTCCTGAGTCACATAGGCTATATTTTATGTACGCGGGTACAGTCGCAGGCAAAAGCTAGAGCCTAATATAAAAATAACAAGAGTGCGTATAAATAGTAGGAGTTAAAATAAACAAAATTACTCATCTAGTGTGAAAGGAATCACTCTTTCCATATAATATATACTCGTATCTCTTTAGTCAGTAAAGTCTTACAGGCCCTCCCGCTTCACCATAGAAGCAGGAAAAGTCATTACATGATTTCCCACCTTAAAATACATCTCGGTAACCTAAGATAACATTTTGCTTGTCTTATCAGTACCTCTACCATGAGTTTAAAGCAATAGTATTTGTCGATACTCGATACCGACTACGTAAATATTTTGTATGGCAAATTTTGGTTCCGTAAGTGACCGCTAGAGGCGCTGTAAAATTTGCCATACAAAATATTTACGTAGTCGGTATCGAGCATCGACAATACTATTGCTTTAAACTCATGGTAGAGATACAGGTCTTTTCAAAACTTCCCTTCCTGCAACAAACTAACACTACTTAAGACAGCTACAACTTAAGGGTTTACAAGACATTTACATGTAAAACTTCATTTATTCCAATCATTGTCACAACAGGATATGGTAAACAGTAATATTTTCCATCGCTTTACTGCTTCCAATTTCACTATAACATTGTCACCAAAGATGTCTTATTGAATTATGTCGTAACTTCTCTACCTTATGTTCAGAGCTTTTGGTTTGCCGACATACACTATTAGGGTTACCATTTAGACATTTGAAAAGTCCTGACTTAAAGCCTGACATTTTAGTCACAAACTGCAAACATTACCAACTTTTTACTATTCTTTTGTTTCCTTCTTCTTTTCTTTTATTATTGTGTGTACATAAATTATTATTGTTAAATAAATAAATTATCCACTAATGGGTACGCACAAGCTTCACCACAGCTTTGCCTGCGTAGATCGGTTTGTACACGGAACGCTGTGCGTATGGTTAGTAAAACTCATACAATTTTAATTTGTCTTATATTAACTATAGTACACGTACGTCGTATTCTATCAAAGCTGAAAAAAACCGAAAAAATAAAGAACCGGACGACCAAAAGTCCGGACATGTCCGCACTAATCCGGACGGATGGTAACCCTATACACAATCAACCTGCTGACGACAGTGGCAACAAATTGTTTTATTAAACAGTTTTAGATTCGTATGCCTATACTGTTCCGCCATCGATAAAAAACAAAAGTTGTGTAACATTGTTGTAGTAACAAGTTTCAAGCTGCTTGTAACATGTTGCATACACACTGTATTTAGTACTGCCAGAAACAGAATATAATAAACTTGATTGTACACGGTCTAAATAATATTACCATCATTTTATAAAAACTTAAGAACTTAAACTAAAACAAGTTTACAATGAAAATATTTTTTTCATAGCAAGCTTTAAGGCTTATAGTCCCTTGAACCATCTGGCCAAAATTATGTAGACGCACCTCTCGCACCCGCCTAGGCGGCAGTACGCAAATCTGTGCATTTATTTGCGGCCAACAGCGCCCGGAAAGCGCGCGGCTGACGTTTAAAGCCATTTTCTTTGCGAAATGTTGATTGATTTACATAATTTGCAATGTTCACTTTGAAGAATATAACCACCCATTTTTACGTGTAAAAATGATTTTAAAAGATCCAAGCTGTTTCCAAGGAGTAGGGAAAAGTTGCGAAAAGTTACAAAATTGCTAAATATTTTTTTTAGACAAAATTATTAATAGCACGAAAAAATCAAATGTTGATAATGTTGTTCATGAATCTATTATAAACATATATTTTTTTCAAACCTATTAACCTGGCCGTTACCGAGGAGTAGGCTTTAGAAAGTCACTGTTTTATAGCACTTTTCGGGCGCTTGGGCCTTAATAGAGCGGTCTATACTTTTATAATTAATACTCATCAAGACCATTCCAAAAAGTTCAAACACGATAGGATTATCTTATTGCGCTTATTACCGAAATCCTATGGCCACCTTCCGGTTCCATCATCAGATCAGATCCATGTCACAATCATTTTGTATTGTCATCTGATTTCTACAGAGCTGAAATGCATGCAGCATTTCAGCTTAATCGGTAACCGGAAAGTGGATCAAAAATTAGCAAGATTTGATTACTTTGGCAAATAAATATCGGGACAGGTGAAACTAAATAAAAGTTTGTAAAAAGGGGTAGTCTGCGGTGCACTGCTAGCAAATAATAAATATAAATGTGTAAATGTTTGTTGCTTCAAAATGCCTGCCTAGCCTTAACCCAACTATATTGGGGTCGACTTCCAGACAAACCGGATGCAGCTGGCTATCAGCATTTTATGTGGAGCAACTGCTTATCTGACCTTTCACAACACGATGTTTGTTGCAACAACACATAAACATGTTGCTGCAACAATGCTGCGTTTCTTATGTCAACCATAAAAACGAGACTTTACGATAGTAATACCTTGGTATTCGAAAGATAACAAAATGTTATAGAAGATAATATGATTTGAATTTTTTATTTGAGGTGTGATGTCATCAATTAGGTAATCTTTTCCGATTTGTGTAGAGCGAGAGTGTATCAGATTTTTAATGACTAAAATCCATCTGTGTCCGAAGCAACTCTTTTAGAACAATTCCGCGGCCCTTTTTCTTATGTGGAAAATCGTTTAATAACTTCGCCCATTCTGGGTGGGACGAAGGGAAATGTCAGGCTATTACTAAAATGGTGTTTCTTCAGCTGTTGCAACAACACCTAAACATGTTGCTGCAACAATGCTGGACATCCTATGTCAACCATGAAAACGAGACTGTAAGAGAACAATATTCTATGTATCTTAGTATCCAAAAGATAGCAAAATATTATACAAGCTAATAGAACTATAAGAAAGTGTTTTAGAATGCTAAGTTACTCGACGTTTATTCTCTTCAAGACCACTTGTGCAGATAAGTGGTTCAATCAATTGGCTATGCGCCAGTAATGTCCGAGGTACTCCAAGTTTCTAAACTGGCGCATTAGAATTGAATTCCGGGGTGTTACTGTGAATGTAATAGACTTTAGTCAGCTCTTGAATATTCAAGCCGTTCTTTAAGATTTCTTTATAAGGAAAGAAAAACGGCGAGGATATATCAACCATGATATTATATATGTAGTTGCGAGATAATTTACTAAGTATTATAAAATCACGCTAATAGCCAGTTTAAGCAGTGCAAAAATATGGTCATAATTCGAAACTGAATTGGGTATAGGTATGTTGACATAATATACGTAATCTCATCAACTTTAAACTGGAATATCTTTAATATACGGATTCTATTAATAGTAATGTCCGAGAAATCATTTGCGTTCTAGGGCCACAGGTTTTCTTTTTCTGAAATTCCCCGTGGTCCTACCGGCCCGATACACCGTAATAACATTGAACTATGCGGAAATGTAAACATGTGCATAAGAAGCTAATTTCAAGACCTCTTATGAAGAAGTAAGTAGGTTTTCACTCACAATTGGCTACAAGAGCATACAAATGAAAAGTCATCGTGAAAGCAACTTGGCGATATCGGTACTACCTACTCCAAGTCTTCAACACATTAGTCTGACAATACGAAGACACAAGCACTTCTCCTATTGACAGAACACTTGGAGCAACCACCGCAAGGCGTCGAAGCGTCCTCGGACAGATGTGCAAACTCATCAAGGACATGCCAATATGTATGAGTGAGGCGACGCGCTGACGCAAACCAACCAACATTATTTCCAATATTACCTTAGCAAATGTACTCACTAAACTTTGGTTCGAGAATTCTTTTAGGATGCACCTTTGTCTGAGGAGTTATAAGTGAATCCATCATAAAGATATACGAGAATTGCAAAACTGCAGTTTGATAGATACAAAACGAAATATAGTCAGTGAATGGTGATTTATGATGCGCTAGTATGTACATTAAATCCTACGGTTAACGACGACGACGGTAACTACGATAATATTAATTTAAAGACAATTTATTAGTTGTAAACGATGTCATGCTAAATACTACTCGTCTGCTCTAACTGTGGCCCGGAAGAGTTACCGTAGCTATCGCAAAGGACAACTGAAGAAACACTACTCGTAAGGGTTTTAGTCAGTAAAAGTCTGTGACTCCCTGTCGCTACACCCAAAGCGGGAGAAATCATTCAATGATTTTGCACGTAAAGGGCCGCGGGATTGTTCGAATAGGGTAGCGCGGCCCTTGAACGCAGAGGGCGACTGAAGGCACTGGGTTTTAATCAGTAAAAGTCTGATACTTCCATACTTTCCACCCAGAGTAGGTAAAGTCAATTAATGATGTTCCACGTAAGAAAAAAGGCCGTGGGATCGTTGTAAAAGAGTTGCCACGGCCCTAGATAAAAGCAAAGGGCAATTAAAGGGATACAAATGGATTTTAGTCAGTAAAAATCTGATACACTCTCGCTCTACACTTGTCTCTCTTGTACTTTTATTCTTGTTTACTTTGTGTATGTAACCGTTGTGCTGTGTCTGTATCGAATAAAAGTATTTATATTCTATTCTATTCTCTACCCAGAGCGGAAAAGAGTATTTGATGACATCACACCTCAAAAAAAAAAATGCTAAATACTTTTTCTCCATTATCATACATCACATTACAGAACTGGCTACAAAAATAAATCAGACAGCTTTATTATTTGCTTGAAACTTGCATTAACCGCAAACCTACACTTAAGATTAGATTGAAGACTGAAATGAAAGACTGCCATTTAATTTCGCATCACCGTCCCACAGGTTGTAATCATCGGCGGGGAAATCTATAATCTAGGTAATTGTGATATTTTATATAAATTTCTTGTATGCACCATTATACGTTAATAGGTAGTCTAATCACCGGCGGCACAAAGCAGACAGGTACAAAAGACAATCTCATGTATGTACTTCACTTTTTATACCTACGCTCGGTGGATGCACACTAATGAACGTTTGAGCCGGAACTGTTCGACGAGCGGGCCAAGGCGCTCCGAGATATTGTGTCCGTGAGCGGTGTCTATGTGTGCGTTGCTCGAGCGCGCTTTGTATGTAGATTGACTTCTGTATCTATCTATTTTGTGCCGGCGGCTCATTGGGAACATAATATACGATGTGTGGTTACAGGCAACAATGTAAGGCGCAATGTAGTGGCGGGGCGAGTTGCAGACGGTGAGACGGCCCACGGCAGACACCCGACAAATGACTAAATTGCCTCGGAACCAATAACGGTAAGATATTTTATGTGAGATAGTGTTACGTGTCGGGTAACCATGGTTTTACATTTTATAGAAAACACATCTAGTTGAAAGTTTAACCAAAATGAAATGAACTTGAGGTATTAAAGTAAGTGCGTCTGTAGAATCGCAGTGGGCCCCATCACAATATTCACATCAACACATCTCTGCGTTATTTTTTTTTTAAATATCGCAGCTGACACGCCTTTTTGGTCACGCACAGGTTTTTTTTTCGTATGTATTTTTTAGTTTTAATAGGTAAGTTGTGCGAGACAAAATATTTTTTCTTTCTTCCTAAAGTGGAATTGAAGAAACGAGACGGTTTGCAGAAAGCAAGTCCATTAATAAAGCACACGATGAATCTTCATCGTTACTTTGGTTAGCTTTGGAGATTGCTCTTTCCGGGCATTCAGTCTATGAGCCCTTCACGTCATCAGGCCCTTGTACTTGGGCTGTAGTGGTCATCATTCCATCTCCCTACCTCTCTCCAAACAAGATAAGGCCTCACAGCTTATTCATAGCGTCTGAGGGAATTCAGTGATCCTAAAGTTCGCATGGGTATTTCGGTGACAACCGACCACTCAAAGAGTAGGTACATGCTCGATTCTCTTTTCGCTTCGTCTCGATTGTTTTCTCCGTCTCCAAGCATGGCAAAGGTCGTATTGTAGCCTTTTTAACAGTCATCATCATGATTTCAGCAGATAGAACTTTCTCTACTGGCCATTAGGCCAACCACAAGCGTTGCCTTATCGACCTTTTCTTCTCAGTCACAATTGATTAAGGATTATCAAGGACTTCTCACAGAACTGGTAATCATAGTTTCACTACTGACAGTGGTGTAGCAACGCGATTGTCAGCGATTTCATCACGTGGGCGGTTTCTATTTACAATTAACTGTGATGTCCTCTTTACATAAGTCCATTTCATAATTACGTTCAATATACTGTTAAATTGTCGTAGTTGCTAAAATACATCGATAAAGGACTAGGTAAGGAAATCCATTTACGTAAGTACTGGTTTTGTGCCAGTTACTATATCTTTCAGAGGTAATTATAAATATCATCAGGTTCATATTCTTAAACAGTGTGTATCGAAGAAGTGTATCCATTTTCTTCGTGTTCCGTGATTGCCCGTGGCATCACAAGCCATATGAGAATATCATTACTGCTGCGTTACTTTTTTTTTTTTAATATCGCAACTAGGAGTCTTTTTGGCCACGCAAAGGTCTTTTGTTGTTATTTTATTTTAATTAGTTTATGTTTATGATTAGTTAATCATTTATTTTATTGTTTATTTATAAAAGATAAATTCTTTCGCTCCTTTTTATTACTCTACCTACACGCGTCAAGGTGTAATATAAGTTCACTTAAATCTCACTTTATCTAAGTTAACGGTGAGACGTGATTCAACTTATTTTTTAATGTGGTTAATTACATTTCCTTGTATTCTCTGTGCCTATGGCACAATCTGATACAAGATACACCAAGATTTACTGATTTTAGTCCCATATAACATTACAATCTCCGGGTCAGATGTTACAATAATTAATGTTATATACGCCTTGACTCAGGGCTAGGGAATTAAGTACCTTAGGCGACAACCTTCATACTTCGATGACCAGACGATACATAATTTAAAATTCCGCTTTTAAAATGCCTTATTATTTGCATAAAATAAAAACAAAATTATTGTAATGGAAAAAAAAAATAACGGAAAAGTATAAGGGACGGTTTTGTATTATATTCAAAGTTAGTTGATTGTCGACGAATGCAAAGGGCCTTATTACCGAGATCCTTGTTTAAATGATTGATGACAAACGCCTCCGTACCTACCTACAGGTACTTAGGTAGGTGTAGGTAGAAAAGGTATACAAATAATGAGTCATAATTGCGTCTGGGTCCTGAAAGACAGATTCGTGACGAATACGTGTTTTTTTTTTTTAAATCTTCGGGTATTTTAACGATTTTTTAAATTTTATGCCCAAATGTTTGGATAAATATACAAATGCTTGCATGTTGAAATACCATTCAGTTATTTGCAAATCCTCCAACACTTTGAATTTGCATATTTGCGATGAGACATCGAAACAATCGGTTAATATTTAGAGGTTGCGCAACGCCAATAAAGTTTTCTCTTACAAAGTTTATTTGAACTTATAATTCTAAGCCAAGCCAAAGATATAAGGGGCCATGGGTGATGCGAAAAAGACCCCCGGGGTCCTGGAACAATGGCAAAGAAGGAACAGGAGTGGGTTTTTAGTCAGTAAAAGTCTGACACGCCCTCCCTCTCAGCCCAAGGGCGGGAGATGTCATTTAAATGATTTTCCCACCTTAAAAAAAGCCAAAGATAAAACACTTTAAAGCAATCCGTTTTAAAAACGGCAATATCATAGGTAAAGGCCTGTTCTTAACCGATTATGGTGATTTTTAGCACATAAACACTGAGCCGAGTGGTATAAAGAATTCAAATGGTAACAAAGTCAAATGAAAATCGAAAATCAAAAAAAAATTAAACACCCTAATAATAATACTATAATACTATCCACAGTAAATAAAAGCTCCGTTACCTAAACGAAACTATCAGATATCCATATTATCCGTAACCGAAACCTATGTAAACGTACTTAACGCTATAGATGTCGCTACTTGCCCATAAAGGTGGCAACTTTAAGGGCAAGTAGCGACATCTATAGCGTCATATAAGAACTAAACTACGAACTCCTGCATCGCACAATTACAGTTCTACGCACGATTTGAACATACAAGCCTGAAATCATCAATCAGCTAGTTGCCCAAACCAGACATAACACCGGTCTGGTCGGAGGATCCTCCCAATGCTGTAATAATATTAACCTATATTCAAATGCCGAAACGATCTTGAGCGCTCGGCGTCAAAGTGGGGACCGCTTTGTGCATTCCATACATTGGCGAGCTAATCGTCTTCGTTGTTAGATACATGCAGCAACGCAGGGCACGAATCAGGAGTGACATCTATGACGCGATGGCGCGGCGAGCCAATCACTGACACTCCCCGCCCCCGAAAGAGTAACTCTGCCGCTCACTAAAGAGACCGAATATTTGACTTCTGCGCAACTTGAAGCCAGCGCTCAAGATCCGTGACGGGAATTGTAACTGACTGTAATAAAAAACTTTTTATAAAAAAAATATAACCGACTTCACTAAAAAAACACTAAAACGATCAAAATAATTTTAATTTCGGAAGTCGGTGTTTTTCGTTATTGTTTGTTCCTTATTTAACACCGACTTCCGAAATTAAAATTATTTTGATCGTTTTAGTGTTTTTTTAGTGAAGTCGGTTATATTTTTTTTATAAAAAGTTTTTTATTTCATACTTTTTAGTTGCAACACACTTACAGCCAGAGTACTTTTTTCTCATGTCAATTCCAATTAACTCAAACCCTGCTAGAATACATCATTTTCATATGAAGTTCCCGTGTCTACTTTCCACCTTCCGGCTCCATCATCAGATCACTTCGATAGTACCTTATAGCCAAAGTGCATCTCATGACATTTCTAATAAGCCCAAACACGGGTAGGATACATTGATTAATTACGGAGTTCCGGTGCCTATCTTCCAGCTCCATCACTATCATCAGGTTACTTCGATGATACCATTTTCAACATAACTATTCAGAACTATTCATTTATTTGTATTGTCATAGTCGCTTAACTATGTTCATTGTGATATTTGTTTGAGTATGAAGTTCCGTTGGCAATTTCTGGTCTTCTTAACCAGTTCCACCTCATCAAATGTCACTTTTTGACTGTAAATGCTTAATTCCTTGATGAAAATATCAAAATGACTATATAATTGCCTATAATATTTGAGGAGTTCCCTCGATTTAGCCAAGATTCCATCATCAGATCCCGACTTGGTGACTATGGGACCATTTGGGAAGTATACCCTTTCCAACAAAAAAAGAATTTTTCAAATCGGTTGGCAAGCGACGAAGTTATGCCCGAACATACATAAAAAAAAAAAAAAAAAATACAAACATCCGAATTGAGAACCTCCTCCTTTTTTAGAAGTCGGTTAAAAACAAATGAATAATAATTTAGTTTTTTTTTTTGTTTTAGTCAAACCTATTTGTATTTTACTTTTACATTCCGAAATTTTATATCTCTAACGACCCTAGTAATATAAATATCTATGTGAACAATCGCTTACATAATCATACCGAGGACAAATTAAAAGGTCTTCCCATCCAATTATAATTTAGGTGTCTTCAAGGCTAGAGTGAATAGACTCGTAATAAACTAGTGCGCCTCACCATCAACGATTGCATCACTGCTTACCATCAGGTGGGATCGCAGTCAAGCACTAGTTTATATTATTAAAAAAAAATCACACGAGTTCAGTACGAATCGTGATTACTGACTAAAGTCACGTCACACGGCACGGCGGGAGTGATCCGTGACACGCAGTACTTACGCGGGTCGTTTATTTGCGTTAAATAGCCCTGCCCTTGTGAGCTTGTGACGTCTAAATGCACCAATAATTGCATCGTCGCGACTACACGGTGATGTGTGAGACGCCCTAATAAGGCACCGCGAACATTCGTAATGTTTGCATCGGAATACGCGTAAATTAGCTTTAGGATAAGATATGCGTAGACTTATTTTATGCGTTTTAGATTCGCATTTTAATTGGGGTTGGGAAGTTATTCTGTAGGCGCTAGTTGCGCAGGTGTTAGATGCCGATACGATCATGTTTCTCATAGGATTTACATTACAATTGGAACCAAGATTTATGTAACTCATAATATGATTTAAAAGAGTGTAGATACTTTTCTAAATCCTCATAAAAATCTACGCTTTGGAACCTGCAATTTAGCTTCACTTTTTGTCTGACCGATCTTTTGACAGTTAAAAAGTGCCTGTAAATAGTCTATTTGAAATAAACGTACCAACTACAATATTTAATTAATCTTACATAATAGACTAAGAATTCAATTATCCTTATTCAATTAACTTAATATATTTTTAAGGCTTTAGTGCTGAAGAAAGCAACCTTCCATGGCCATGGTAATTAGTACTAAATGTCGCATGGCCCTATCAGGCATTAACTCTAGCGGCCCCTTCTCTAACGCGAAATTGATCACCAAACCATTGTGAAACAAATTATAACACAAAAATTGAGTATCGTCTTGTATCCAAGTACATATAGGTACACATTTACATGGCACAGAATGTAAACGTCACAGTATACACAAGTTAATGGCACGCCATCACTCCGGCTCTAATGCGTTGCGGCTGCGACGCCAAATAAAACAAGTGCGCAAATTATTTTAAATGGGCAGGTAGGCTCACGCCCGCTTGACCTACAGACGGGCCTTATTGCCAAAAACGAGGAAAAAATTCGGTTTTAGAGTACCGTATGAGATATTGGAAATATTGTGGAATGTGAAAATGATTGGGGTAATATATTAGCAGAAAACATAGCACATTCTGGCAACAAAAATGGAATTATTTTTATGAACGAGATCAACAAATATAAAAAATCTAGCTTTTGCCCGGGGATTCACCCGTGTACCTACATAAAATATAGTCTATGTTACTAAGGAATAAAACAGCTATTTATCGGTGAAAAAATATTAGCAATCGGACCAGTACTTTCGGAGATTACATGAGACAGAAGGTATCCTACAAACAAAAAACAATTGTTTTATAATATTAGTGTAGATTATACTTCCCTTTTTTATACTCAGTATAATAAATCAGAGCAGGATTTTTTTTTCTTAATGCACATTTGTGCCTTGAATGCCTAAACAAGAACGTTACATACAATTTGTGCCAAATGAGGAATTTGAAGAATTTGAAATCATAATAAATTATGTTGTTTATGCCGAAATTCAATTCGGTAGACGGCTATCATTTCTAAAAAAAATAAAGATATTTTTTTTACTCAATTTGTAAATTTTGGTATGGACCGATATAAAAATAAATTAGCTATACTTATTATGGATTCGCATATTATATTATTATTCCCCTGCGATGCTGAGCACCTGATAAATATTATCCAAAACTACAATATATAAAATGAATGGAGTCACAAAAACAAGGTACTAAATTTTTATGACCGCAGTTTGTGCTTAGGATGTAATAAAACAGAAATAAGATCCAACACGTAACCTTTCTTGGCACTTTAATTTGTCAAACGAAAAAAATCAACGATAAATAAAAGTCCTCAATGAATAATAACTACGTCTTTGAAATGGCAAATAATCATTTCTAGGTGTGCTTCATCGTCGACCACATCATTGCTTACCATCAGAGATTGTGCCAAAAATAAAAAAACTTTTACAAAACAAATGGTTTAGTAGAGCAGTCTCTGGCACGCATACTGTTTTTTTTTTTAGTGGGGAACCATCAAATAACTTCTCCCGTTCTGGGTTGAGTGAGAGGAAGCGTCAGACTATTCCTGAAACCCACCTGTGTAATTCACCAACCCTTTGCGTAAGAAAATCGTGGTGACTTGGTGACTTTTTCTAAAAACATTCGTCAGTTTCTAATTTAAGAACTGCGTATCATTTTTACGACTTACAAAAAAATCCAGTGCGTCGTTAATTCCGATTCGCACTTGACCATTCGGGTTTTAAGATTCCGTAGCAAGAGCAAGGTTAAAGATATTATTTGGTCTGGACTAATTAGTCACGTCAAAACGAAATGGAGTTATAATTCATTTCGTAGTCTTACACGGATGAAGATAATGGATTTTAGTATTTTTTTCTCTGGACCTTTATGAACGAACATTCATTGATAATATCAATTTTGACCTACTCGCATTCTTTGAGATGATTTAGATACTTATTGATTTTCCACTTTGGTTACTTATTTATTTATTAAAACTTCATGCAACACAAAGGTCTGGTGGGATTTATCGTCAGCGTTGAAAGGTGCTCTGGAGTAGCGCTACTTGCAGGTGGAGTTACCCAGAAGCAAATAATGTCCAACTGTCAAACAAGGGCACGGACGTCATGTCTGTGGTTTAAATGTAAGGCGGGAGTGTAGTTTTAGTTAGTAGGAGTCTGACACTGTCCAGACATGTTCATCTATGAGGCAGCCTGGGTGTCCATAAGGATTTCCCACTCCTGCCGAAAGAAAAAGGTACGAAGGCGGACTTTATGTCTTGGGCATTCTCTACTAGCCAACCAATGAGAACAGAAAGCAGGGCATGGTTACTGCTTGTTTATAGTGTCTGCCTCGTTGATCTCATGGTTGTAACCGCGACGTCACACTCAACAGTCGTAAGTCGTGGGATCGATTCCCGGGACAAGCCAAAATAACTATTGGGTCTTTCTATTAAGAATTACTTTGTATGACCGGTTATTGGAAGTTGGTGGTGTGACCCCTGGGGAAACAAGTAGTAGCTCTAATTGTTTTCCTTTCCTCGATCTTGCACCTGATGTCTCTCCAGTCGTGACGGATTGACGTCCCATCGGACAATGAGGATAAAAAAAAAACAGAGAGTCCACACATTTGTTTTGCACTAAAACATCTCTTGCGTACTTGTCTAATCTCAGAGATTAGCCAGCTTCATCGAAATTCAGTTGGCAGGATTATTATGCTATAGCAGTGTCACTGTAATAAATATCATTTCAAGATGGGATTGTCTCTCGTCACATCTAGATTTTGGGATTATGTTCGTTTAAATTAGTTACTATACAGGGATCGTTCAAGTATTACGTGAGCAGATTTTTTGCAAATATTCGGCACTGTTCACGATAAACATCATTCATGAGATTTTCACCAATAGACAGAAATAATTCATGAGAAAGATTTAGGTGTATAATCACACGTTCCCGGCGGTTCACGTTTATCGCCCGCCTTGTATGATACTTATCGTATTTTTTTTTTAATCTGGTTTTCTGATCGCTGTAAAGAAATCAAGCAACTGACACACTAATCTGTTTATAATATCTCAGATTATGTTTTAACATTGTTAATATCTCTTTTATTGACATGCCATCATATTTATTTAAAAATATTACCCTCCTTCTAGGACAATCGGGTAAAAACGGAATTAAAGATTTATGTTTTTATTCACTGTCCTAAATATATAGAAACATATGCAATATTTGTTATATTATTTATAAATGCGAAACCTGAATCCCGTGTCTAACATTTTTTTTTTTATGTAAACAATCTAATGTACACAATTTCATAACTGTATCATGAAAAATCACAAAGTTATAAGATTGTTATGTTAACTGGTTGTCCGCGCAAATACATGGTCACCGGACCATCCGAGCTACTGAGGGGTTGTTTTGCTCCTGCACCTAGCTGTACGTTGGCGACTAATACCCGCTATGACCTGCCGTGACCTGTGTTGTACTTAGTGTCGGTGGAGTTTTGAATATTTTTGGGAAAAAATATAACATGGTGTAAAAAAAATTGTAATCAATTCAGTTATTGATTTTGACCAATTATATTCAGATTTCGCATATACTAAAAATAATGGTGTAAAGTAGCCGCTTACTAAGAAAATAAATAAGAGGTGACTTACCGGCTCCGTTTCACCTTGATTCCCTTTGCCGAGTCCCTCGCCTTTGTTCCAACCCATCTTTTCCAGCAATTTGAAACCTTTGTTCTCTGGTGTAATGGACCTGCCAAAAAAAAAACTATTTTAGTAAAAAAGGTAATAAATGTAATATATAACTATACTAACCGATCAGGCAAACGAATCGAACGTAAATATAAAACGAAACTGAAATACTGAAATGGTCAATAAAAACTAGGAGGTGGTAGGAGGTTGAAAAATACCTTGTGACCTATTTTCATTTACACCAATTATACAAAAAAAAAAAAAAAACAATGCGATCGTGTGAAAGAATAGTACATTGTTACACTAGGGGTGAAAGTAACTCATTTCGTCCCGAGAAGGAGTTGGCGGGCGAGCGAAGCGAGGTCGCTAATTCGAGGGGTTAAATGGGTTACTTTCACCCCGAGGTAAACACTGTGCTTTTCATTACGAATACGAGGAAACTAAAAATAAACTAAAAAGTTTGTAAAACCTGAGTCGTCGTACCTATGATTTTAAGTAGGTATCTTTCTTCTGATTTAGGCGGTAAAAGGTATTCCACTACTGCTTTAGCCTCTTCTCTTATGAAATTAGGCGTTAAATCACTATTTTAATCTGATAAATATAACGTGTTAATACAAATCTCTGTTGTGCGGAAACGTAAACAAAACTCGAAAAAACCAACGACTGATTGCCACTTTCCCGCCATTTTGTTTTTTTTTTTCTGCGGCCGGCCTTCAGCCTTCAGCCTTCAGCCTCATTAATGAAAAATTAGAAATTAATTGTAATCTTTTAAAAATAAAGTATTTTAAAGAAATAGTTGAACAAATAAATCACTTAAATTTAACATTATTTAATTAATACTTGTCTTTAAGTTATTTCAATTTTATATCGCGCTGTGATTGACTGGCTGTATGGAAAATTGGAACATGGTTCAATAGAAATGTGAAGATAGAACTAGTTTTTTTTTTAATAATTTGACAGCTGTCAGTTGTAAAGTAAAACTCCCTAGGGATGAAAAGTATCACTTTCAGCCCGCTCCTCAGGCAACTTCAGACCTACTTTCAGAGTATGAGTAATGAAATAGTACATTGTTACACTAGGGGTGAAAGTAACTCATTCCGTCCCGAGAAGGAGTTGGCGGGCGAGCGCAGCGAGGTCGCTAATTCGAGGGACTAAATGGGTTACTTTCACCCCGAGGTAAACACTGTGCTTTTCATTACGAATACGAGGAAACTAAAAATAAAAAATAAAGTTTGTAAAACCTGAGTCGTCGTAGGTATCTTTCTTCTGATTTAGGCAGTAAAAGGTATTCCACTATAACTGCTTTAGCCTCTTCTCTTACGAAATTAGGCGTTAAATCACTATTTTAATCTGTTAAACATAACGTGTTAATACAAATCTCGTTGTACGGAAATGTAAACAAAACTCGAAAAAACCAACGACTGATTGCCACTTTCCCGCCATTTTGTTTTTTTTTTCTGCGGCCGGTCAGCTATTCAGCCTCATTAATAAAAAAATTGAAATTAATTGTAATCTTTTAAAAATAAAGTATTTTAAAGAAATAGTTGAACAAATAAATCACTTAAAATATAACATTATTTAATTAACAATTGTCTTTAAGTTATTTCAATTTTATATCGCGCTGTGATTGACTGGCTGTATGGAAAATTGGAACATGGTTCAATAGAAATGTAAAGATTGAACTAGTTTTTTTTTAATAATTTGACAGCTGTCAGTTGTAAAGTAAAACTCCCTAGGGATGAAAAGTATCACTTTCAGCCCGCTCCTCAGGCAACTTCAGACCTACTTTCAGAGTATGAGTAATGAAAAAGAATTTTTGTAATTGGACCCTCTGGTCCAGCCTTACCACGAGCTATGAAAGCGATCCGTTTGACGACCTAAACAGAGCTATCGCAGGAATGGAGCTATATATGGTGTATATCTCTCGCTCGCACGCCTTTTATTTTTATGGGTAATAATCATCTAAATGACATCCCCCGCCCTTGGGCGGAGCGGGAGATAGTGTCAGAATCTAATCTTACTGACTAAAAACCCACCCCGTTTCTTCGTGCTTTTCACACCGGGGCTGAGCTACCTTTCGGAGCTAACCCTGGCCCCAGTAGGCTTCGACCCAGCTGGGCCCCTGCATCGCTCGCACGCCTGACATTTTAACTTCATGGTAAGGCCACAGTAATTCCAGAGATAACTTTTTAAAATATGATAGCCTCAGTTTCTGAAGCTAAAATTATTACATAATTAATGTGACAAACTGCCAAAAGAGCGTGAGCGTTATAATCGGTTAAATTAATTTAAAAACCTGAGCACTTCACTATACTTGCATTTAATTATACCATTGCTTAACTGGGGGTTAAATAAAGAGAACCTTTTGTCTACCTATAATATTGGTTTAGATCAGTGTTTTTCAAACTGTGCGTCGCGACTCCTAAGTGTGACAGTCTTGCTTAGGGGGTCGCAGTCGCGGGTAAGGTAAAAATTAAAAGCGTTACTGATCCTACACTACAAAAAGTATAACTAGGTATTCAGTCATAAAATTGTGTCTGTTTATGTGTCAATACTTTTTCTGATTTTTGTTATATTTTTGACACGCAAATAATGGGGGAATTGAAACATATTCGACTTAGATGTCTAAACTCAAAAAGCGGTCACAAGAGCGTAATTCGCTCGTCGACTCACCGTAATCTTACGGTCCTAGGGGGGTCGCCACTATTTGTTTATTTAATAAAGGGGTCACGTATTCAAAGATATAAAAAAAACAATCAATTGGCCTGCTCCAGTCTTCCCGTCCAATTATAATTTAGATGTCTTCAAGGCTACAGTGAATAGGCTCTTAATAAACGTGCGATGCACCATCAACGATTGCATAACTGCTTACCATCAAGTATCAAGATCGCAGTCAAGCACTGGTTTATACTGTTAAAAAAAATCACTGGTTTAGATAGCGTAATGAATGTAATGATGTTCTACTAACGTGTTCACATCCGTGATCTGTGTCTTCTCGGAGTGGTGCGAGGAGCCCACAGTCTCCCGCCGCGCCTGCGCCCTGTCGTTGTACGCGGTCTCCTCGATGGCCAGCGGCTTGGGCGCGTACTTGTTCTTCAGACGGGCCAGCTCTAGTTGATGCTGCTTCTGCACGTTGCAGGTGCGCGTGTACGCCACTTTCTTCTCTTTTTCTATGGCTTTAGGGGTGGTTTTAGATTAGTAGTAGTTGTGTAATAATTATATTTATAAAGTAAGAAGCTACCATAGCATAGTCGGCTTTATAATGTTCCCACTGTTGGGACTCAGGCCTCCTCTCTAGGAGAGGGAATGGGCTTTAATCCACCACGCGGGCCAAGTGCGGGTTGGTAGATGTCATGTCTTCGAATTTTTGGTTCTAGGACATGCCGGTTCCCTCACGATGTTTTCCTTCACCGTTTTGAGAGCAGTGGTGATGAAATAAATTACACAAAGTTATGCGCCTGGCTGGGTTTGAACCCGCGACCTACAACTCGTAAGTCGGGGCCGTTACCACTCGGCCACCACTGCTCTCTCTAGAAGCTACCACTCATCTCAAATTACAATATTTTTATATTTCTGTTATGTAAGTTTATGATGTTGCAGCCATAGTTAAAACACATACCTTCCATCAAAAGACCAGGTTCACAATGCCCACACGTATCATTGCCTGGGTGTATATGACATAGTAGTTTTGTTTCTCCAAGCTGTATGGTACTGCCGTGGACTATCTGTGAAAGACAACAAGCTTTACGATACTCACTCACATATAGACTCATTACCTAAAAGATATTTATCCTAGCCTCCGAATTACAATGGAATGGAAGGGAGGGACAAATAGTTACCGCGGCTCTTGAATGCAAAGAGCAACTGAAGAAGCGCAGGTGAGTTTTAGTCAGTAAAAGTCTAACACTCACTCCACCCAGAGTGAGATAAATTATTTAATAATTTCCCACCATCATCAAAAAATGAAGGGCTAAATGAGAATAAGCGTTTTAGACCAAAACACTATAGTAGAGGGCTTTTCACACCAAGTATTAAATTGGTAGCAGCGATACCATAATTCCACTTCCATTTAGTTTTTGTTTAAATATAAGGAGAACAACAAGCTGCCGGCGTTATTTACAAGAAAGTATACAAAGATGCATATACTATACGAGTAAAGGCATTTCCTTTACTCTGAGCATAACCTCAATTTTGCAGAAAATATTGAAAAATTAATTAAAAATTTGATCAAGACATTACCTCCATAGGTTTGCTCATAACTTGGCTCTCTGACATCCGTGTCCCGTTGAGTACCGTCCCGTTCTTAGAGCCGAGATCGGTCGCCATGTACAAGTTGCGTGAAGGGTCGAATTGTATATCCAGATGATTCTAGAAACAATATAATACGATAAAACATCAATTTCAGTCGTCCTTACTTGGAAAATGAGCTTAAGAGGGTCCTTCCCGACCCGTCTAAAATAAACCTGACCATGTTTTAAAACATTAATATATATAATTTAATATAATAAAGAAGTTTTTTTTTTATTTGTAGTTAATCTCTACAAGTACTAGGCCGATTGCTAAAATTTTTCACCGATAGAAAGTTGCTTCTTTCCTGAGTGACATAGGCTATATTTTATGTATCCAGGCGAAGCCGCGGGCAATAGCTAGTCTTTGATAAAGAGGCAACGCGAAAAACGAGAGATAATACCTGAGCAATCTCTTGGCATTCAGGATTTCTTTTACTTACTCGAATATTACACAAAGCCTGTTTATTCCAGGAACTTTTTAGAAGAATAAACCGTCTAGCAACCTGTCTAACAAACTTTAATTTTCAGATAACATATTTCAATAAATATTACACATATATTTAAGGTTTGTATAATTGTTTTGGAGCAAAACAAAGGTCTATTGTAGTCTACTTACCCTAGAAACATTATTATCTCTAAGCAGTATAGTGTGCTGTTCCCCCTCCCGGCCGACGGTGCCGCCATCTTTGGTGACGATGAACAGGTTGCCCACGCGCAGCTTCGGTAACGTCGTCTCGCGCACGATTACCCGCATGCATGGCGGATGATGCTTGACTATGGATTCTGGATAAGAGAAGTATGTATATTTTTAATTCTAAGCATATTTTTTTTAGCAGATCACAAATATTGATATCTAAAGAATCACAACATGAAGCAGGTTCAGTTGTCGGATGGGGGAGGACATAGAGCCAAAATCCCCCAAATCATCCCAATTATATTCCATTCGCAAAATGATTAAACACTTAAACAAACCTTTTTTTACTGTCTCAAAACAAAAACTTGACTTCTATTTCAACTCTTCGCTTCTTTTCTTGACTTTTATTTTTATTTCTTTTTTGACTTCTATTTCGTAATCATAAGACAGGCATTAAAAACAAAAATTGGTTACAATACCAATTATTTACTGCAGCCGCAATTTGACATACCACTAACGCAATAAAAGTCAAAATCGGTTGAACGGACAGTAAAAAAGGTGTGTTTAAGTGTCTAATCTTATTGCGAATATAGTAACAGCATTATGATTTTTTTAACTGGTATATTTGGATCTGGATTTCCCCTAAAATCTAGCGTGGTGTCCTATGTAGGCGATTCTACACGAACACGGTCGCGAAGCGAAGCGGCACGAAAGGAACAAATAATTGATTCTTTATTGCAGTGAGCTACGTGTCTAACCGTACGTTGATGCGGTGCGGCGACGAGCGAAGCGAATGCTGTTTTGTTTATTAGGAGCCCTGCTGATGGCTATAGATAAACTCCGTTACATGAAACTCGAATATAACAGGTCAAATGTGGCTGCACTTTAAGCCTACTGACCACGGACGCGTAGCTTCGACAAACCCGGTCGACGAAGCGTACGTTGTGCCATTATGTCGTTGCAGCTTCGTCGACAGAGTTTCTTCAGAAGCGTTAGAGGACAGTAGACCTTACATACACTGACTTTTAACCCTTAAACGAATACAATTGTGATGTTACGCTTTTATTACATGCCTTATAAAATTTTGGTACATATTTAGGCAAGTGACAAAATTTTGGTTAACAAATGAATCACAGCTGTGAAAATATTACCATCATCACTAGCTGTTGATGTGCTAATGTTCGACTTTTTGTCTTCATCTTCTTCATCAGAATTTTCAGTGCTTGTATCACTGCATTCACCATCTTCTAACTCTTCTGTCACTGCAGTTTTAGGTTCAGATTTTTCTTTCTTATCTTCTTCATTAACAGAAGCTTCAGTTTCATCATTTACTTCTACTTTTTCATTAACTTCTGTAGTTTCGTCCTTAGCCTTATCTTCAGAAGAATCTGTTTTAACTTTCTTTGTATGATTCTTCTTACGCTTAGGTTTCTTTACTTCTTCTTTTCCATCTGCTTCTTTGTCCTGTAATATAACATTTAGAATGTTGGTATGGGTGTAACCGTTCATGATTTAATTACCTAAGGCGGCTTGGCCTCGGAGTGAAACCTGAGATAAGTTTTTCGTCAGGTTATCAATGTCATCTTCCGTTTTTCTTTCCTGAAAACATAATACAGTTTTTCAGTAAGTTGGTGCTTTTAAACATTTATTTACTATATTAACACTAATCTCTAAATCTGAATAACTCTTTTTGTTTAAAGGTTTATATTTTAACCACCTGCGTCGGATATATCCAACAAACACTCTCGCGTTCTTTCCGCCAGGATCGCACATCCACCCAAATACTCCATCTCATCAGCTCTTCGCTCACCTATGAGGAAAATGGATTGAAGAGTTAGCTCTTCTTCTTAATGAGATGGAGTACTCAGTCGCAAACACACGTACAACACTTGTCGGACCAATCCGACGCAAATGGTTAAAGGCTTGAATAGTTGCATTTGTGAATTGGGATTTATTAATTCATAAAACCTAGGCAAGCATGCTCCATTGTCGGCGACATCATCGCTTACCATCAGGTGAGACAGTGGTCAAACGCGAGCCCATCAATATTAATAAAAAAAATCTTACAGACAGTGATGTCATACTAAATTTTATATTAGTCATTTCAAAAATAAGATCAACGCTTTAATATAATTCTAGAATTTAAATAACAAAACTAAGAACCACGTCTACACACCATTTTATGTTTTCTAGCTTTTCTCTTCTCATGAGCCAGTAATGCTGCATTAGAGGAACTTCTGTCCGGGTATGAGTGGAAGACAAAGGTCTTCTTATCTTCTGAGTAGTAATAGTAACATTCTGTGTCTGTGTGGTAGTAGAGCCCAAGCTCCTGAAAATCAAAATTTGTGACATAAGTTACGCATTTAATTATTGAAAAGCACACAAATGAGTGACAAAAACTCTTTTAATTCAATAAACCCCAAGTAAATGCCGGTGTCCACTCTCTCATTGTCTTTCTATTGTCTCTAATTATGGTATTCAAAAAGTTAAGAGGATTTCTCAAACTTTCTCAAAAACTACAAAACCTACTGAACTATAAGTATTTTTGTAACTGATGCAAATAATAATTCAATCCACTTAATTTAGTTTCACTATTGTAAGGACAAAACCCTTTGTGCTAATAGAATAGAATAGAATAGAATAGACTTTATTGTACACCAAAAAGTAATACAGCCAGTAATACAGCTAATGCTACATATAGGGTAGAGTCACACAGTAAATAAGTTAATAGTAAACCAATCTTTAGATAGGTAGATTTGATTGAAAAGGAGAAAATATTTGCAGGTAGATTGTGATGTAACATTATTCTTCGTTGAATTATTTTGCACCTGCACGCTCTGCGGTCGGCTGGCGGCGACCACGCAGTGGCTAGCGTGGGTAATAATAATAATAATATAATAATATTCCACAACTATCACACAGCGCCGTCTAGTCCCAAGCTAAGCAGAGCTTGTGTTATGGGTACTAGACAACTGATAAACATATTTATATATTTCTAAATACATACATATTATAGATAAATTACACCCAGACACAGAACAAATGATCGTGCTCATCACACAAACATTTGTCCTGGGTGGGAATCGAACCCACGACCTCCGGCATAGCAGTCAGGGCCACTAACCACTAGACCAACAGGCCTGTCAAAGGTGGTAAGAGAAGGTGTTCATAAAAGAGCCGCGCTTGTGGTCGAAAACGGCGGCGGTGGCGGCGGCGAATCGGCTTCGTTAGTTCAGTGCCTAAAACTGTATTTTGAGGTTAGTTTTGAATAACTCTAAACTAATGACAGTTTTATTATTCATTTTAATTAGAATTTGTAACAAGTTTCAAGTTTATCAACTCAAGGAATGACATTCTCCCATACAAACTTTAACACCCCCTAAATTGTTTTATAGGGGAAGTTTTTAAACAAATAATAAATACCTTTTTTATTTATTTGGGTTACTACTATTTATGCTAAGTTTCAGAAACGTACACCCAAGAATTAATTTTTTGCATAAAACCGAATTGTCCACATTTCATCCCCATAAAAGTTGCTTGCATTTAACCCCTGAGACCCCAAGCATTTAAATAGGTATAAATACGGATAAATAGAAAAGGTTGCTTATTTTCGAAATTTACAGACTACTTTATGAAGAATTTCTTATTTACATTCTTAGATACATAAACAATAAATAAACCCTCAAAATTTTAATAATCTACGTGGACTTTTAATAATATTAGTGTTCGCGAATGCCGGCGTTCGCTTGGGGTTTGAGGGGTTGGAAGCACTGTGCAAAATTTCGTATTCCTAGTCTCATTCGTTTCAGCTGTGCGTTGATAATTATATCAGTCAGTCAATGTACATTTAGCCTACCTTTTCTACCATTCTACCATTGAAATCTAACATCAACGATATGGCTAAACGAGACTTAACATTTCATCAAATGTTAATGTTTAAACGATCTGGGCAGTTTTAGGTGGCCATATCACGAAGTATCAATATAAAGATCTGGCCACAACATATATATAGACTAAAGATTAATCCTACTTATCTTTATTTCTTACCGAATTATAATAGTAACCAGTCTTATAGTCATAGTACATTCCTGCAGACTCAACATAAACCATTCCAGATTCCTTCATTGCATCCTGTGCAACCTCAGCCACTTGCTCTGCTAAGCTCTTAGTTTCCTTGTCATCAGTTATATTCCATCCCGAGTCCTCTTTTTCCTCAGCAAGGACTTCTTTTGGATCTTTCTGTTTTGTTTTCTTTATTATTTCTTTCGTTTGTGTTGTTTGGTCCTTGGTTTCAATTGATTTAGAATTAACAGGTTCTTTTTCCTCTGATTTTGAAATGTCATCAGGCTCAGTTTGATTTGGTTGATCTTTATCATTAGCAGTGTCTGTGCTTGCTACTATAATATCAGTGTTAGTACTACTATCTACCAGTTCTTTCACAGAACTAACATCGTGATATCTATTTTCATTAACCTGTAAAATTGCATGATATGATGTAAGTACCTAGTATATGTGAATAAATATTAAATATATTTATTTTTTTAGAAGAATGTACATCTGAAACTGGTCAGTGGGTCGTCTTAAAACTGCAAAATAAAAACACCGATAAAGTGAAATCAACACATGTGTAGAGTGTTTATTTACCATTTCATATATCCCAGACTTTAACTTTTCTATCATAATTTGTTTCTGGCTGAGACGCAGTTTTAGTCTTAGTATCAACTCCAGGATTTCAGGCCTGTATTTCAGAGATAGTCGAAGACTCCTTAGGTTGAAACTATGTTTCGGCTTTCTGCTACGTGACTCAATCATTTTTATATTAAGGTTTGAAAAACTTAACTCAACTTAAACAAGTTATAAAGCACTGTGATAACATATCACGAAAAAGCACGAAATAATCTAAACTGTTTTGATTTTACAACAAAATATCTTTTAATCATTTGACTTCACAAATTCGGTAGAAAACGAATGTCACTAACGTAAAATGTCAACGTCACTGTCACTCACTGTGGCTGTGACAGTGACAAATATAAAATCGTGATTTTAAAGACGCGTTCACAGAAATACGAAAATTGCATGCCATCCAAAATAAATACTGTGGGATTGTTCGAAACATTTTTCAACACGTTATGTGTAAGTGAAGGAACACAGCGGAGTTGTAGGTAGTAAAAGCTTACTCAGAGCGGGAGGAGTTATTTGATGATTTCTCACGTCAATAAAAAGAGCAGCAGCAAAGGAAAACGTAAAAGCTTCCTTTTTCTCTTGTTCGCGCTTTAAAAAACTTTACCAATCGGACCAGCACTTCCAGAGATTACTTTCCACAAACAAAAAAAAACATAAAAACAAACTTTGCCTCTATAGAATATTATTATAGATTATATTCATAGACGCAGGCGGCCAGATGTGGATTTTGCGCAATATTCGAGTGCGTCAGAAAATCATACGGGGAGAATCCTTGTGAACCCTTTATTTATTAAGGTACGTTGAGGGCAGCCCGTCAGATTAGTAACAAAAAATTGATCCTCGGAAAAACTCGAGCGCGTCAGATTAACGGCCGATTCACGACTTCGGTCTTAGCGGCGAGCGACGCGGCAGGCGGGGCGGCGGCGGCAAGCGGTGCGTTTTACACGCTACGTACTCTCAGTAGCGGCCTGCTACAAAGTACTCTGGCGGCTAGCGGCAGCGGCCGAGGTGGACGTATTTAGGTAGTCAGAACGTGCTCAAAAGTACACGAACTGAATAAAGATAGGTCATGAAATTCGCCACTTAAATAAGTGGCGAATTTCGTGACCTATATACGAACATTACAGAAAATATCCGGATAAGTTTTATGAGTAGGTATTGTCTGTGCGATAAAAGAACCGTTGTGGCGTAAAGTGAAAACAACATTAAAGATTTTAAGTAGCAACCCAAACCAGCCATCCGTCAAATGCCAAATGTCAAATCATGACGACACTGGTTTGTTTATTATGTTATTTTATTGTGATTATTAATTGAAATCTTCAGAAATGTGATAAAAAATTTCACTGAGCTGCAAGGGAAATAATATTTAATATATTACAGTTTTGCCAAAGATAACAAATGGCAAATCACACCATTATTGATCAAAACAAAGTCACGAACTTGGGAAACATTGGTATGCTGTTTTTTTGGTACGTAACACTTTTATTTTAATGTTTTTAGGCTTCCTAGGTAAACTTCTGTCCCTGTTATCTCCAAATATTTATAAATTAAATGGAAATTCATATAAACATGACGATATTAGTTTATTTTGTTTTGGTCAATATTTTCGATGGCTAGTATAAAGAGTATTGATACTTTAAATTTATAGTGCGTTTTGACTAACTTAGAATATTTCTTTTTAGGCTTGAGTAAGGATACAGTAACTAAAATAAAAAAAGGGCAAGTGCGATTCGGACTCGCGCACTGAGGATTCTGTACAAATTTACCTATGAAATCAGTTCCCGAATTGAGTTACGAAGATTTTTCCGAATTGAAAAACAATTTTTTTTTTGTGGCGGATCTACAAATTTACAATTTTCAGATTATTCCCTGTACTTTTTCCTATGAGACCTTGATTTATGTCAAATTTCAGGATTCTAGGTCAATTGGATTCACCCTATGAACTTTGATTCCTTTGAGTATCGAAATATACGTTTTTTGCGACATAAACGGCCGTATCTTTTTTTTTCGTTAACTCAGAAGTCTGATTTCTTCACAACTTGAGTGAAAGACCGCAGACTTGAGTGTATGGTTTTAATTTGAACTCAATACCTCCAAGCGTTCTCGAGTTAAAGGGTCTTAACAGATAAACAGACGGACAACAAAGTAATCCCAAGGATCTTATATACGAGATGGTCCCTTAAAGGCTAAATAGATTTTTTGCGAAGCAACATTACAAATTCTGAAGTGTACTTTATTTTCATAGGTAGTCATCAAGTTCATATTTTTCATTGATTAGCAAAAGGGAAAAATGTACTGAGGAAGACAACGAGAAAGTGGTAGTGTACTGGTAACTAGGGTAAACATAAACTTGCTGTTAGCTACAGTCTGTCAAGAAAGTCATGAAAAGAAGGGAGGGCGCCACCATCATTAACATGGTATCCCAATAAACTTCGACTAAAAGATATTGATACTTTTATTTATAAAATAATAATTACCGATTTAGTCCCTTTACTGCCGTGTAGGTACATTATTTTACCGATCTATCTGACACTCGTCTATCTATTTAATACATGCTTGCAAACGAGTTTTGACTTTCATTGGTAGTGGCTCCCTATAAATAAAAGTACTTACTCTGTCGTAGTGGCGAACTACATTTTTATTAGAACTAATTTTCATTCAAGTGACGTTTAATTTTACCTGATACATAATAGTTATAGTAGTTCTCATTTATTTATTAAAACTTTATCCAACACAAAAGTACAAAGGCGGAGTTAATGCCCTAGGCATTCTCTACCAGTCTGAATTTGGTTTTATAAACATTGCGACGAAACCAGACTTCTCTATTTGCTTATTAGGATAATTATATGTTTATCCTACGTACCTACACGCAAGAGTTTATCAAAACAGACATTCTTCTGAATATCTGGTTTTATATTCATAAGAATGTCTGGTTTGATCAACCCTTGTTTGCGTCCTTTCAGCTACTAGCATTTATGTACTTACTACAAAGTGCAAATCACGATGTTTTGCCTCTCTGCACTGCCGTCAGCATGGCGCTGAGTATCGATAGGTATGAGCTCATTGCAAAAATAAAAAGTTTATGAAATAAATCTTTATTAATCCGAATCCAAATAATCAGAGTCGAGGTATTCGACTCCAGAAATGTTGCCTGAAACTTCTTCAAAATGAAACCGGCCAACATCTGACTCGTAGTTTGTTTCGTAGGTCGGCCTCTCCTGTGTTTTCCAAGCGTTGAAAATTTACCTCCATTCTTCATGCCTTAGTCCACAATGCGCCGAACTGTACTTTCGGTAACACCTGAAGTCAAGATATGTTAAATTTACAAATACATTTATCATACCTAAATAAAAAACACCAAAATATCAAAACCGTTAAGTGGTAGTATAATAAATCGTAGGTAAATTTCATAACCTTAGCAAGACATAAACAATGTTAAAGATAGATAAATTGTACTTAAAAACAGAAGATTGTCAAAACATTATATTTCCGTTAGTGTGTTAAACTTTAGAATATATTTACGTACCGGTTAACTTTGCTGTTCGACCATAAACATCGTCTTTGTTTGTCCCAGCACTCCCACCTTGAATTTCGGCCATACACCCTTGAAAAACTTTAAATATAATTTGTCTCGCACCGCTCTTATAAACATTTCGATTCATTTTTTGTATCTTAACGCTTACACGATTTAAAAAACTCGAAATAGCACCGAAATATTGTAAAAAATCAACCACACAGATCCGACGTGACAGTTCAGGTACTCAGCTTAACAATTATTCAGTGTTGCCAGTATTAGCAAAAACAGTAGTTCCCAAAACATTCTTTTCATGACTTTCTTGACAGACTGTATAATATTCCAGTCAGTGATAATAGACCGATCGCAGTCAAAGTGATAGAACCATTTTCGTTGGAACTGGGTAAGTGGTCGTTGGTGGAACCTACCTAGATAGGCAGTACAGCAGTTTCTTCACGCTATTTTCCTTTACCGGTTCGTGTTTGCATTTAAATGTTCATCATCATTACAATCGAAAGACGTCCACTGTTCGACATAGGCCTCCCCCAGGTGTCGCCACAATTAACGGTATTCATTACGCAAAAACTTATAAACGGATGAATTTAATGATAAACGTTGCAATAATATACCTATATTTTTGCTTAGTTTCATCATGTGAGCAAGTTCAATAAATAGGCTACTAATATTATAAACGCGAAAGTTTGTGAAGATGGATGGAGGTACTCGTATATATGGATGTGTCGCGCAAAAACTACTACACAGATGAACTTAATAATAATATAGCACATATGCTATAACTTCGCAGTTCCATTAAGTGAGCAAATTCAGCCAATCGGGTAATTTTTATTATAGGGTGAAGCCGCTGGAAGAAGCTAGTCTAACATAGTTAAATCAAGATACCTATATAAAAAATAATAATGAAATGACCTCCTTGGAAATGACATTTCATTTTTTTAATTTTTAAGCTGTAGATACGGGGTGACGTATCATTCAATGACACATGATGTTTAGATTATTTTGTGCATTTTATTGTTATAAAAACTTATAGAGAGATAATTAAAGGGATATAATTGAGGAGGCGATATTATTAAACTTTAAATGTCGTTTCTTTGTTTTCAGGTGAGATAAAAGTGTAATTTTAGTTAAGCGATAATTGTTATACTGTAAAAGCATGTTGAATAAAACAAATCTTTGTTTTCAGAGAAACAATTTGTGGTTTATTTCGAAAATCCTCAATAAAATCCATTATAAAACGACATTTTTGTTAACTAAAAGAAGATGGACCGGCTGCAATTTGAGTTTACGATGATAGCTTCAAATGATGGCAAATCAAATGTATTAGCCATAACCTCAATATCTACAGAAGAAGGAAAATGTTATGTTTTACCTGATGAGCTGAAGCCGGTGATTCATCATACATATATTGTCAAAATTAATACTTTCTCAAAAATAAAAAATAGTATAAAGAAAAGGTATCAAAGTAGAAAAATATGGATAAAATTGGATGAAGATCTTAAGAAAACATATAGAGATGAGGAAGGTAATATGCAATTTTTAGATCAATATTTAGAAGAAATAAGCACAAAACAACCAATAGACAAAAACGACAATTTGCAACATATCTTGGAAAAATTAATAGAAACTACTACAAAGAAAGAAAATCAACATAACCTAAAACATATTTCAGAGAAATTTATTATTGAAAAATTCACAAGCAAGAACCCTAATGCAATGCAATGGATTGAGAATTTTGAAAAGGAGTGTGAGCGCTTTAATATATCAAAGGATGAAACAAAAATAGATATATTGAGATTATTTTTGGAAAAATCTTGTTTGGATTGGTATAGCTCGATGGCCATAAAACTAACAATAAAGGCTGAATGGAATGAAAGGAAAGACAAATTTTTAGAAACTTTTAAAAACCGAGGATGGGACATAGTTACATATGCTCTCGCATTTAGATATAAAGAAGGACTACTAATTGATTACGCTATTAGAAAAGAAAGGCTTATGCTAGACATAAACAAATCGATAGACTCCAAAACAATGATAGATCTTATTGCAACAGGTTTACCTGGGTTTATCTTAAATAGGTTAAACAGAGATGAACGCAATGACACTACTGATTTGTTCAATGAGATAAGAAAATATGAAGGTATGATGTACAAGAAAAACTCAAGTACAATAAAGAGTTGTACATTCCTTTATAAAAATAAAACTAATGAGAAGAAGCCATGTAACACTTGTGAATCTTTGAACAAAGGAATAAGATATCATCCGGAAGAGTCATGTTGGTTCAAGAAAAATAAAAAAGAATCTGAAAAAGTTTTTAAACCCAGAAATGTAAATAACAACTCCATTATTGAAGTAGATATAAATACTGAGAAAAAAACGAGTAAGTACACCATTAATCAAAATCAAGCTCTTATTAGAAAATAAACTAGAAGTGAGCGGCATTTATGATTCAGGCTCACAGATCTCTATAATAAATTCAAGACTGATTAAAATAAAAGAAAAAAAGGACAATGAGAATATAGCATATATGAAAACGGTTAATGGTGTGAAAAAAACAGATGGCTTGATAACAATAAAAATAAAAATATTTGATTTAGAAGAAGAGGTGGATGTATACATAGTAGAAAATGAATATTTTGATGATTTTATAATCGGATTGGATATGATAAAGAAATTCAAACTAACCCAAAACGAGGACTTGCGGATAGAACAAAAGATAAGAACAAATTAAATAGATGAAATGTCTAAAGAAAACAGAAATGAAGAAAAGAATATAAAAACATTAGCAATAAATTTTAATGAACATATAGAAACAGAAGAGTTTGTAAGTATGACAGACCATTTAGATAATGAAAAGAAAATTGAGATCGAGAAAATAATAAAGGAATATAAAACAATTTTTGCAAAGGACAAGTATGATATAGGAACAGTTAGAGATCATGAAGCTCACATAGATTTACTAGTAAATAGATACTGTAGTAAAAGACCATACAGATGTACAATAGAAGATAAATTAGAAATTGAAAAGCAAATATCCATGTTACTAAAGAATAATTTAATAGAAGAATCCTACAGTCCTTTCGCTGCTCCAGTGACATTGGCATTTAAAAAGGGTGAAAATAGGAAATCCCGCTTGTGTATAGATTTCAGGGAACTAAATAAAATTGTTGTTCCACAAGCTCAACCTTTTCCGTTAATAGATGATTTGATTGTTAAAACTAGAAATTGTAAAGTATTTAACTACACTGGATATAAATTCAGCATTCTGGGCGATACCATTACGGGTGGAAGATAGATATAAAACAGGATTTGTCACACAAGATGGCCACTTCCAGTGGACCTGCCTTCCCTTTGGCTTGAAAACATCACCAGCAATTTTCCAGAGAATTTTAAGCAATATTCTAAGAAAGCACAATCTCACAGGATACTCCGTAAACTATATTGATGATATTCTGATATACTCGAACACCTTTGAAGAACATATAAAACACATAAGAAATGTATTAGAGGCTAAATGTAACTTTGCTTCAGACTCAGTAAAGTACCTCGGCCATGTAATTCAGAACAATTCGGTAAGACCACTAAAAGACAATTTGATCTCGATAAGACATTTTCCAACTCCTAAGACACAAAAGAATATCAGACAATTTTTGGGAAAAATTAACTTCAACCATGAATACATACCAAGAAGTGCAATTATTTTAGACCCATTACATAATTTATTAAGAAAAAATGAAAAGTTTGTGTGGTCAGAGAAGTGTGAAGAATCATTTAATCAAATAAAAAGATATTTATGTTCTCAACCAGTGTTGGAAATATTCGACAAAGACTTACCAATAAAAATCTTTACAGATGCGTCTTTAGAGGGTATCGGGGCAATATTAAAACAGACTCAACTAGACGGTAAAGACAAACCGGTGGCATATTTTTCAAAAAAACTAAACGAACCTCAATAACGAAAAAAGGCCATATATTTGGAATGTAATGCTATGAAAGAAGCAGTTAAATACTGGCAACACTGGCTAATTGGAAAACATTTCACTATTTACTCAGACCACAAACCTCTAGAGAACATGAATATTAAATGCAGGACAGATGAAGAATTGGGTGACCTCACATATTACCTATCTCAATATGACTTTACAGTAAAATATATACCTGGTAAAGAAAATATAGAAGCAGACTGTTTGAGCCGAAACCCTGTATTAGAATCAGAAGATAACAAGGAGGAACTATTAAAAATAGTTAATTTAATACAAATAAAAGATATAGTAGAAGACCAAGAAAAAAATGAAACAATAAAAGAAAAGAAACAAAATCTACTACATAAAAATAAAATAAATTATAAAAAAATAAAGAAACTTGAAAAAATTATACTCTCAGAAGAATTTAGTAAAAAAATTATAAAAAAGGTGCATGAAGATTTATGCCATATTGGAATCAGACAATTACAGAAAAAAATAAGTCCACTATATACAGCTAAAAACCTAACAAAACATATCATAAATATTTGTAAAACATGCGAAATATGCATAAAAAATAAATCAAGATGTCAAGGAAAATTTGGGTAAATGTCACAACTGAGACCAGCAACAAAACCATTTGAGATAATGTCAATGGATACTATAGGTGGCTTTGGAGGATCTAGGTCAACAAAAAAATACTTACACCTTTTAGTAGACCACTACACAAGATACAGTCTGTCAAGAAAGTCATGAAAAGAAGGGAGGGCGCCACCATCATTAACATGGTATCCCAATAAACTTCGACTAAAAGATATTGATACTTTTATTTATAAAATAATAATTACCGATTTACGGTCCCTTTACTGCCGTGTAGGTACATTATTTTACCGATCTATCTGACACTCGTCTATCTATTTAATACATACTTGCAAACGAGTTTTGACTTTCATTGGTAGACGAGTCAGTATGCATTTAAGCGGAAGTTGCGGAATTACTTTCTGAACAAATAGCAGAATCATCTCAAAACTCCTTTTCTTTGTGTATATATATATATATATATAGTATATATTTGTATGTATGTATAGCTATATATTTTATTAAATATGCTTTTGTATATGTATGTTTAGTTTTAGCTTTATATATAATTCTATAATTGTTTTAGATAATATTTTCTTTTTTTTATATGCACCTGCCATTTTGTCTCTGCACTACCCTAGGTTGACTGGTAGAGAATGCCTAAGGCATTAAGTCCGCCTTTGTATCTTTTGTTACATGAAGATTAAATAAATAAATAATAAATTGGTAGTGGCTCCCTATAAATAAATGTACTTACTCTGTCGTAGTGGCGAACAACATTTTTATTAGAACTAATTTTCATTCAAGTGACGTTTAATTTTACCTGATACATAATAGTTATAGTAGTTCTCATTTATTTATTAAAACTTTATCCAACACAAAAGTACAAAGGCGGAGTTAATTCTTTAGGCATTCTCTACCAGTCTGAATTTTGTTTTATAAACATTGCGACGAAACCAGACTTCTCTATTTGCTTATTAGGATAATTATATGTTTAACCTACACGCAAGAGTTTATCAAAACAGACATTCTTCTGGATATCTGGTTTTATATTCATAAGAATGTCTGGTTTGATCAACCCTTGTTTTCGTCCTTTCAGCTACTAGCATTTATGTACTTACTACAAAGTGCAAATCACGATGTTTTGCCTCTCTGCACTGCCGTCAGCATGGCGCTGAGTATCGATAGGTATGAGCTCATTGCAAAAATAAAAAGTTTATGAAATAAATCTTTATTAATCCGAATCCAAATAATCAGAGTCGAAGTATTCGACTCCAGAAATGTTGCCTGAAACTTCTTCAAAATGAAACCGGCCAACATCTGACTCGTAGTTTGTTTCGTAGGTCGGCCTTTCCTGTGTTTTCCAAGCGTTGAAAATTTACCTCCATTCTTCATGCCTTAGTCCACAATGCGCCGAACTGTACTTTCGGTAACACCTGAAGTCAATAAAGATATGTTAAATATACAAATACATTTATCATACCTAAATAAAAAACACCAAAATATCAAAACCGTTAAGTGGTAGTATAATAAATCGTAGGTAAATTTCATAACCTTAGCAAGACATAAACAATGTTAAAGATAGATAAATTGTACTTAAAAACAGAAGATTGTCAAAACATTATATTTCCGTTAGTGTGTTAAACTTTAGAATATATTTACGTACCGGTTAACTTTGCTGTTCGACCATAAACATCGTCTTTGTTCGTCCCAGCACTCCCACCTTGAATTTCGGCCATACACCCTTGAAAAACTTTAAATATAATTTGTCTCGCACCGCTCTTATAAACATTTCGATTCATTTTTTGTATCTTAACGCTTACACGATTTAAAAAACTCGAAATAGCACCGAAATATTGTAAAAAATCAACCACACAGATACGACGTGACAGTTCAGGTACTCAGCTTAACAATTATTCAGTGTTGCCAGTATTATCAAAAACAGTAGTTCCCAAAACATTCTTTTCATGACTTTCTTGACAGACTGTATGCGTTTATTGTGACTTCAAAAACACAGAACGCAAGTGACTTTATAAAACTAACAAAGAAAGTACTCGAGACAGATGAGATTGGAATAATTCTAACAGACCAATATCCAGGCATCAATTCAAAAGAATTTAAACAGTATTTGCAGGAGAATAACATCAAACTAATATTTACAGCTGTGAATACGCCATTTTCGAACGGCTTGAACGAAAGATTAAACCAAACAATAGTAAATAAAATAAGATGTAAAATAAATGAGAAAAATAATAAGAGAACATGGACAACAGTAGCAAGAGAATGTGTACAGAAATATAATGAAACAGACCATTCTGTTACAGGTTTTGCACCAAAATATTTACTGGATGGTACAAATGTCAGTATTTTACCAAATGAAATTAAAACAATAGAAAAGGAAGACAAGTGGATTGCTGATAGAAGATTAGCATTAGAGAATACAATAAAATCTCACAAGTACAACAAGAAAATATTTGATAGAAATAGGAAAATACAAGAGTTCGAGATAGGAGACAGTGTATATGTAGAAAATGGAAATAGACTGAACAGGAAAAAATTAGACGAATTAAAAATAGGCCCTTTCAAGATAATAGAGAAAATATCGAACTCCATTTATAAGATTGACACTGGCAACAGAAAAACAGAATCAACTTTATTCCACATAACAAAATTACAACCTGTTACGGCAGAAGATGAAGTAGAAGAAAACGAATAGGTATAAAGATAGCTTGCAGGTGCATTGTTTGTATTATATTATTTAGAATTTTCGTTCCTATGGGGGGGAGATGTAATGAAATGACCTCCTTGGAAATGACATTTCATTTTTTTAATTTTTAAGCTGTAGATACGGGGTGACGTATCATTCAATGACAGATGATGTTTAGATTATTTTGTGCATTTTATTGTTATAAAAACTTGTAGAGAGATAATTAAAGGGATATAATTGAGGAGGCGATATTATTAAACTTTAAATGTCGTTTCTTTGTTTTCAGGTGAGATAAAAGTGTAATTTTAGTTAAACGATAATTGTTATACTGTAAAAGCATGTTGAATAAAATAAATCTTTGTTTTCAGAGAAACAATTTGTGGTTTATTTCGAAAATCCTCAATAAAATCCATTATATATAATATCAAGATTTAACAATCGCACTATAATGACGTCACAATGTTGCTTACATAACAAAAACGATATCTAGCTACAGCAGCGCCCTTAAATCCCACGGTGGTTTACTTTCCGCACAGACTCTAACCTATATTTTTGCTAAGTTTCATCACGTGAGCAAGTTCAATAAATAGGCTACTAATATTATAAATGCGAAAGTTTGTGAAGATGGATGAAGGTAGTCGTATGTATGGATGTGTCGCGCAAAAACTACTAGACAGATGAACTTAATCATCTTCTTCTTCCTGCCCTTGTCCCATCTTATTTGGGGTCGGCGCAATACGTTTTTTTCTTCCATTCTACCCTGTCACTCGTCATGCTATCACTAACTTCCTTTTCTTTCATATGATTCTTCACGCAATCCATCCATCTTTTCTTTGGCCTCCCTCTCCCTCTCCACCCATCCACATGTATACTCATAACTGTTTTGGTAACATGCATTTCATCCCTCCTCTTTACATGACCATACCAAGACAAACGATTCCCCTTCAGCTTGTCAGTCACTGGCGCCACTTTCAAACTTCCTCTAATATACTCATTTCTCACTTTATCCAATCTCGTCACACCGCACATCCATCTCAACATTCTCATCTCCGCTACATGCAATCTTTTTTCATCCGTCTTTTTCACAGCCCAACATTCTGATCCATACAGTATGACAGGTCTTATCACGGACTTGTAGATTTTACCCTTCAACTTGAGGGGCATCCGTGGGTCACAAGTTGTTCCAGTGACCTGTCGCCATTTCATCCATCCTGAATTGATCCGATGTGTTATGTCTCGGTCTACCTCCCCATCTCCTTGGATAAGCGACCCGAGGTACCGAAAGTCGGAGCAGATTGGTATGGGCGTTCCAGCGAGAGCTAAGGGCACAGAACCGGAGAGACCGCCAAAATCGCAGAATAAGTACTCAGTTTTCGTTCTACTTAATTTTAAGCCAACACTCTCCAGTCTATGCCACCACACCTCCAATTTGCTCTGGACCTCTAGGCCACTCTCGGCAACCAGCACAATGTCATCGGCAAACAGCATACACCAGGGAGCCTCTTCCTGGAGGTCCGACGTCAGATGAACTTAATCATAAACATTGCAATAATATAGCACATAAGCTATAACTTTGCAGTTTCATTAGGTGAGCAAATTCAGCCAATAGGATAATTTTTATTATAGGGTGAAGCCGCTGGAAGAAGCTAGTCTAACATAGTTTCAAAATATCAAGATTTAACAGTCACACTATAATGACGTCACAATGTTGCTTACATAACAAAAATGATATTTATCTACAGCAGCGCCCTCAAATCCCACGACGGTTTACTTTCCGCACAGACTCTACACAAGAAAATGAGTGTGGAAACATTTGATTATATTCTGCATGACGTATATTTAAAACAGCACATCAGATTTAAAATTTCAGTTATAAACGCCTCGGTATTCATTACCGCCACAAAATTGTCTATTTTGTTTATAAGTTCGCCGCTGAGTCCGTCACACCTACACCGTTATCCGCGCCGCTGTTTCGTGGCTTCGCACTCATTCGCATGCTCTTTGTCATTCGCTTGTACTTTTGATCTCGCCGCTCCCCGCTCCGCGCGCCGCTGCAGCGATTCGCTCCGAGTTCCGACAAAACCGCGCGCGTTTTCGCCATGAGCGGCGACTCGTGGCGTGCTTCAAACATTTTTTTACTTTTGTTCTTATCGTTCGCCGCCCCGCACTTAGTCGCCGCTCACCACGGGAAGATCGTGAATGGGCCGTAAGACCAAGTTACTAAGTACATGCAGAAACGTGTGTATTTCAATAATGAAAATTGAACGTGGCATAAGCAAATGGGCGAGTCATAAAGTTATTTTTTTTTACCACAATTTGCTAAGATAATTTTATTAGGAACGTTGAAAATTTTACACTTATTTAAGGTTTTAGTTTAGCTACATCGCCCTATGAAAACCGTCAGATTATAGATTTTTCGTAATCTTGATAGAATTACCTTACAAAAAAAACAATCATAACTTCGAAGTGACGCTTTTTTTACATTTTTGAAATGAAAACTTGTTTTATTATTTTTTCTTGTTTTAGAATCTAATCTTCACAATTCAATAGGTTCCCAGGATGCTTTAGTCGACTGCAAACTTAGCATCCCGGCCTATCCTACTCTTAGTTATTTAGGCAAACATGCTCTATAGTCGACCACGTCACCGGTTACCCTCAGGTGAGATAGTGGTCAAACGCGAGTTTATCAATAATAAAAATCTAGTGGCAATACGATTCGACGTCGAAAATAAAACATATCATCTCTAGACCAATTTTTATTTATTTAAAATAAAAAGCTCATTAATTACATAAATTATGTGCGTTTATAATTAGAACGGTTTAAAAGAAAATAAAGTAGCTAGTATGGATAAATTTCGAAGAATGAAAATGGTACGGTCTTACATGGACATTTAAGTACTTCTATTACAAAACTTGAGAAACTAAAAATACAAATGAAAACTTGAATGTATCTGGCCTATAAAATTGTATATTAATAACACTAAAAAGATCTATAAATGCAAAACTCTAAATGAGTATACAGTAGAAAAAAATACATCCAAAGGAAAAGTTATCATTATAGCTCATTTCGTTCAAGTCCCTAAGTTTACACAATTTGTTAACCTTATATCTATGGTAATATTAGACAAGTACAAAATGATATTCCATCCTTAAAAATATCTATTCGTAGCCTAAAACTAGAGTCAGTTGTATATTCATTACAATAGTATGTTAATTGTAATTCATAGTTTACACACCAGCTAATCATGATCGATTCATGCATTATAAACAGCGATTCGTTAATGTGGCGTCTCGCCGCGCACTCAACAGTAACCTCATATGTACTTCACACACACACACGCACTACCTTTAAATATAACGTGTATGGAAGATCTACGCTAAAGGCTAAAATGTTACACTTTCGATATGTTTTATTTTAAATTACATTAAATAACAACTGTGAAACAATGGCACATTTTTAGCCAAACACTTTTAATTACTGCTGTTTTGGTACGTTAGCAAATAAATAAGTTGTATTAAGTAATTGACAATATGTCAACGTGAATCTTTTTTAGAGTAAATATTGCGTATTGTTGTCACGAATATTAAGAGGGTTCAGTTCACATTGTTCAATAACATTCGTGTGGTTCACACATTTCTCTCTCTACGGCCATTTGTAAATGATTAAAGTTTTATTACGAAATCATTCACACATTCGACTGAACTTCGGCTTATTCTAAGAGCTAATGTAACATCATCTACTTCAACAATAACACTAGTACTTTATCTCATTGTGAAGTCTCCAGTTTTTACATAATTGAAAAGTCGACATCACGTTACCCTAACAGTCAGGTATATTTCGTGACATTCTTACATTATAAGAAATTCGTAGTCACATTAAACTGTGCACAATTCCTCGTTTCGTCGACGTCGGGTTACTTCCCTACTTAATTTATAAATGCATCTCATTTTAAGTGCGTTAAATGCTGCCAAAAGTTTTAATGTTATAAGACAGCTGTCGTAGTTAGATAATAAATAAATAGTAGAAAAAAAACTGCCGGTGCTCGCGTCGACTAGTGAAACCGTATCGCAGTTAAAAATCGAGAGAATTTCGTAAAAGATGACTCGACTATGACGACGTTACGTGTACTACAGCCCCCGTGGTAGTGTCGTCGTCACAAGCAAGATCGAAATCGCGTACATACTAGGCGGGCGGGGGCGCACTGTGGTGTACGCTTAGGGGGGCACGTACGGGGGAGGCTTGCGGTAGGTGGGCGTGGCCTTGGGCCGCGGCGGCGTGCGCGAGGCCGCGAAGGGCGGCGGCGGCCGGTAGGGCGCGTCGTCGGCGCCGCGGTACTCGGGCGCGGGCGGCAGCAGCGGCGGCTTCTCCTCGCGCATGATGACGGGCGACTTGTGCACGGGCTCGCTGTCGCCGCGCTCCTCCAGCTCGTCCTGGAAGATCACCGGGATGCCCTTCGACCGGAACGCTTGTCGCTCCTCCTCGTCGCCCACGCTCATTTTACCTGGAAGAACACATTGTTACGTTTTGTTAAGAGAATGACAACACTAAAAGCGAGCGCATTACTGTTTCCTCTCACGAAATTAGATTATCTGTGCTCGAAATAGATAGGTACAGAAGGCTGGTTTCCTATGACGATCAGAAGCAACCATGCGAAAACCAACGAAAACAATTAACGATGGTATCTCTGTAATCTAAAGCCAGCAGGTGTGACTTCATTTACACTGGCGATACGTCTGCGTGTACTCGTTGTAAGAAATCAGCCTTCTGAACTTTATCTATTTTGGTTCCTGTGCTATTGTTTAAAATCATTTGTAGCCAATCAGATGTGTCTATGAATTCGTGAATGTTTTTCGTTTCAACTGAGTATCTTACGATGGTAGCGCACCCAAAAAAATGTTTACGCAACAGTTAAACTATTTTCGCTGTGATTCTCCATGACACCAAAATGTACTAGGTTGATCCAAAATTAATAATAATGGGTATATAAATTAAACAGTTAAGATTACGCTTAAAAAGATATACTCCTTAGAAGTCGATCTAAGTAGTTCATCCTGTCCTCAACACTTCATTCAAATAAAATAATCTGTTTAAATCTGTCCTCTAAAACTGCCTAAAAGCAGCCATCACCACACTATCTTCTTCAAAATGGTTGATCCTGAAGTGTTTCTTGAGCCGAAAAGTACATGAGAATAACGGGAAGAGTTCATTTCACCTCGACTAGTTCGACGCTGAAAGTTTTCGGCACTCAACAAATGCAAATTTTATTCAAATTTAATTCATTTGTAAGGGTCCGCTGAATACTGCCATTGAGATCTCTGTCACAGTGTGGAGCCTAATGGTCACTTGTTGGTCTGAATCGGAACTTATTTGACGTTAACCTCTGAAAGGTTAAAGTTGAGTTGCTGAGTCCCCAGTGTCCGTGTACTAGCGTGTTACTTGAGAGAGCAAAGACCCATGGTGTTTCCTATCAGTCAGCATTCAGTGAACATGTTCAGTAGATGCGAAACGCCAACAGGGACTCCTTAACAATAAATTTTGACTCGACTTGTCGGTAAAATTATTCTGAAAGTTCAAATTCAAATTATCTCCCTGAAGTGACGTTCTAAGCAATTTTTTTTATTGTGATTTACACTACAATTGCTATAGGATGGTGCAGGTGACAGATGTCGAATTCAAACAATGTAGCTACCTATCCGTTTCTCATCCTAATTATGCATATTTTCGTTCTGCTGTCATCCGTGTACAAAGACGTTAGTAAAGGTATACTATAGTTCCAAAATAACAATAACTAGTTTTATTGCCTTATTAGAACACCCGATTATTATTAATTTTGTTGGATCAACATAATATTTACATAAACTTTTTTAGCAATCAACTTTCAAGCATTTAGTATTTGTAAAAACCTTGGTGTATGTACTTTAGCATAGGCAAGCAATACTGTGAGGTTATTATTTGATATAATTCAGCGCACAATTTTGGCGATTAACATAATTCCAATTACGTGAAAAGCAATGTTATATTTAAATAATGTGGAACACTAAAATATTGTTTTGTATCTTTTAAAATCACCTTATTATTCAAGCATTGTCACCTCCTACAGAATTAAACTAGATGTTAGTTATCCCTTAATATGCTTCTTCAATAACTCATTAAATTATTTATTTTACATAACTGACTGTTCGGTTAGGCACATAAAATTTTTTGTTGTAGTCACTGAATTGCAAATATTACCAGTAACATTTTGCTTTTTTGACTTAGGACTTTAACTGTAGTTTGATTTATAATATCGTCGTTCCGTGATCTTACTATATAGAACATTCTTGTTAGAAAAATAGTGGTTTTGCGTTACAGTATGACATTCGGTTACAAAGTTACACTCTTCAAAACTGCAAATAAGCCATATTCCCTTCCTATACGGAATAAATGATGATAAACTGCTATAGGTACAGCTTGGAACAGCATTTTTAATTGATTATTTGAATACTAGTTGTCTCAGCAAACATTGTTCTGTTATGTAAATGATGTAGGGGTGATCCACCCAGAAGAGTAAGAAATAGCCTACGACCGATTCACAGACGAGTTCGATAAGAAATTCTGTGACACGAGATTTTTGTATACACCGTTAAATTTTGATCGTTTTAATCCCGTGGAGTGTCGATCCGGTACATGAAACACTATCGATTTGTAAAGATAAAATTAAAAAATAAAGTACCTTTTTTCAAAACTCGTACCTATTAATTTACGCATGTACGAAATTAATTTCTTTAAGAAAACGTCAGCTGAGCGAGTCCAATGACCTGTAGGTAGTTTGTACGCAACGCCGACTACTACTTGTGTGTTGTCTCAAAACTGCTCATTTGAAAATGTTCCAGTAAGGTCTCGGATCGACGATATACAGAAGAAGATTTTATGAAGATAGTTTTTCATGTTTGCCTAACCTAACAAATCTATTATAAAATATGGAAAAAAAATTACCTGTCCTCCTTCTCCTATACAGGACGCAGGCGATGATAGCAGCCAACAATATCATACAAACAATCACAATGGCCGGTATGATAAACGTCACCAAATAGTTGGGATCAGCTGCCGCCTTATTATTCTGCAGATTCGGTATCCCAGCAGCGTATATCTGTGGCGGTGTCTTAAGTATCTTAGTATTTTGTTCGGCACATAACCCGAGAGGAATGAGCCTTATGGACATGACTTTAAGGTCTTTATCGAATACGTGGTCGACGTTTTCTTTTAGAGCGCCGCCCGTGGAGCCTCGTTCGTCAACTATGATCATTTTGCGTAGTTCCTCGATCTCCTTTTTAGGGCATCGGTCCATTGGTAGACTTGTGTTGTACCTGGAAGAGAGATGTCTTTAAACAAGATATCGATAAACATTAACATGTTAGGTCGCTAGTAACCGTCAAGGGTTTTGTGCCTCATGTCATGTACTAGTTTAACAAGACAAACTACTTAGTAGTACTTTTTGTTAGAATAAATTATAACAACAGGATCTAGGTACGGATTTGTCGTGAAGTAACGTAGTACGTGAGGGTCGTAGGAATTCGATGAATGTGAGACGCACAGGACCGGTCGTTATGGCCAGACTTGGAGCGTCTACTTATGTGTAATAGAGGACGTATGTTGGCTGAAATGATGATAATAATAAACGTAGTTCGTGTCCCAGTTTGTTGAGAATGGAAACAACTATAGGATACTTAATAACAGGCTTGTGAGACATTCATAACTGCACATGATTTTCTTCTCGATTAGCCTCAGGTAATTTTTTGTTTTAAAGGTATTTTTTCTTTTTTTTTGGAGTGAAAACTTTAGTCTCGCTGAGCGCGAATGAGCGTTACATAACCAGCTCAATTGTGTAACGCTTGTTCGGATATGATCAGCTCGTTAGTATTTAACTTCGCCTTGCTTTTCACTTCTGTTGCGCACTTTAGCAAATAACGTTTTTTTCTTTATTTTAGTGTCTTCTGTGCCAATACTAGAGTATTACTGTCATAAATAGTCTCACTCCATTAATATTAAATATTTAAAAAAGGAGAAACTGGCTGGCTGACACATCAACACACAGCCGAAACTACTGGTACTAGAAATGTAAAATTTTGGTGTGTACTAACTAAACTACCTTCAACACACCAACATTTTACGTTTAGGAGAATTTTATTCCTAGGTATAGTTATTAAACTTGAAATTTGACACTTTCAATTAATTCATTAAACCCCAAGCGAACGCCGGCGTTCGCTCGCTCATTGTCTTTATATTGTGTCTCTAATTACGATATTCTACTTAAAAGCAAATGAGAGTTGTAAAAAAATGAATAAAAAAAGTTATTCTTCATTTTTGCCTGTACGCCCCTTGTGCCTAGCGCTAGTTATAATTAAGTAAAAACAAGCTAAACTCACCATATGATAGTAGTTGGATTATTCGAGATGCTCTGTATCCGGATATTGTCGGTCTCCTTCTGGCCGAACAGTGCCGCCAGCTTCTCGACCACCTTGCGCTTGTTATTGGCGTCGTACGCGAGCATCGGGAACGGGTACTCCATGGTCATCTGGAACTCCACCGTGGGTCGGATGGTCGGGGCTTTCACCACTTCAACTACTAAACTGTCGTAGGCACTCATCTTAGTTGAGTCTTCGGCAATCTGGAATTATTGTAAAAAACTTACGTTAGTATAATATTTTTTTTAGTTAAATATTTCTCCGTAGCAGCCATAAATGTAGATTTTTTGCAAAAAGGTCGTCTTTTTATCCGACTTCAAAAAGAATGAGGTTCTATGTTCGGCTGAATGTATTTTCTTTTTATTATTTATGCTCCTTCAAAATAACTACCACAAATATACACTCAAAGGATGCCTTCACCTAGTTATTTAGTTAATTTTGTATGCTGCTATACAGTTCATGATATTGCGATAAGATAAAACTTTGTAAACTTATTGCTGGCACATGCTAGGTTATAATATGGGTATAGTTTTGCGGCAGAAACGAGCCGAACACTAATGGGATTAAAACTTGTCGCGACTTGGAACACACCGCGAGTCGCTGCGTAATAGCTAATTCATGTGACAGCGGTTGTATGTTGAGGGGTGGGGTAGTGCATAGCGAAAAGCGAACTACTAAGACGTCATTAAATTTCAATCGACTGATATCAGCTGCTAATAAATTAATAAAATTCAGCACCACGCTACGTTTTTATAACAAGCTTCCAAATTCAGTTACAGAATTCAGCGAAGGAAAGTTCAAAACCAACATCATGCGTATCCAATAAAGCATATTACAAAGTTTAAGACTATTTTTTTTTTTTTTTTGAGTTCTTGGCTGTTCGTCTTCATAGGAAACAAGCAATTGCAGCCGTGCATTAAGCTTCTGATATTTTATAAATGCCCATGTAGACCTATGAGAAATAAAAACATTAGTAATGTTACCAGTTGATAAGACACACTGCCCTCGTCGCTGGGCGCGGGCAGGCCGTAGAACTCCTGGTTCTTGGCGTCGAACTGAAGCCAGTGTCCCGCCGGCAGCTCCGTGCGGTCGCTGTAACGCAGCGACAGCGACAGCTTGCGCGTGTCGCCGTCCTCGGGGTCGTAGAACGTGTCCTGGAACAGGCGGGAGCAAATTACTTTTTTCGAAGGGTTTTGTTTTTGATACCCATTGCTCGTTGTCTGCAAGGCCGCGGCTTCAGTGGCCGAGGATCGCCATGCGACTTCCGGATGACCGGGACGTCTCTTGCCGTGGTTAGGACGTGGTTTGTCGTAAAAAGAGACGACTGCCACACATTTCCCCTTACTCCAAACCATGGCCTGAACAGTAACTGGCTCGAGAGGTCGGTTTTTTTTTTTATAATGGATAGGCTCGCGTTGAGGCACGGTGTGGACCAGCAGGTGTCCCACGGTGGCAGTGAAGTGGTCGACCTGGTTGCGCGTGACGGGCGGGTATGTGTTGGGCGCTCTCGTGGCGGGCTGCACGTGCTCGCAGGGCCCGGCGCCGCGCCAGCGTGTAGGATCTCCGTGAACTAACCTGAGGCACGGTGTAGACCAGCAGGTGTCCCACGGTGGCAGTGAAGTGGTCGACCTGGTTGCGCGTGACGGGCGGGTATGTGTTGGGCGCTCTCGTGGCGGGCTGCACGTGCTCGCAGGGCCCGGCGCCGCGCCAGCGTGTAGGATCTCCGTGAACTAACCTGAGGCACGGTGTAGACCAGCAGGTGTCCCACGGTGGCAGTGAAGTGGTCGACCTGGTTGCGCGTGACGGGCGGGTATGTGTTGGGCGCTCTCGTGGCGGGCTGCACGTGCTCGCAGGGCCCGGCGCCGCGCCAGCGTGTAGGATCTCCGTGAACTAACCTGAGGCACGGTGTAGACCAGCAGGTGTCCCACGGTGGCAGTGAAGTGGTCGACCTGGTTGCGCGTGACGGGCGGGTATGTGTTGGGCGCTCTCGTGGCGGGCTGCACGTGCTCGCAGGGCCCGGCGCCGCGCCAGCGTGTAGGATCTCCGTGAACTAACCTGAGGCACGGTGTAGACCAGCAGGTGTCCCACGGTGGCAGTGAAGTGGTCGACCTGGTTGCGCGTGACGGGCGGGTATGTGTTGGGCGCTCTCGTGGCGGGCTGCACGTGCTCGCAGGGCCCGGCGCCGCGCCAGCGTGTAGGATCTCCGTGAACTAACCTGAGGCACGGTGTAGACCAGCAGGTGTCCCACGGTGGCAGTGAAGTGGTCGACCTGGTTGCGCGTGACGGGCGGGTATGTGTTGGGCGCTCTCGTGGCGGGCTGCACGTGCTCGCAGGGCCCGGCGCCGCGCCAGCGTGTAGGATCTCCGTGAACTAACCTGAGGCACGGTGTAGACCAGCAGGTGTCCCACGGTGGCAGTGAAGTGGTCGACCTGGTTGCGCGTGACGGGCGGGTATGTGTTGGGCGCTCTCGTGGCGGGCTGCACGTGCTCGCAGGGCCCGGCGCCGCGCCAGCGTGTAGGATCTCCGTGAACTAACCTGAGGCACGGTGTAGACCAGCAGGTGTCCCACGGTGGCAGTGAAGTGGTCGACCTGGTTGCGCGTGACGGGCGGGTATGTGTTGGGCGCTCTCGTGGCGGGCTGCACGTGCTCGCAGGGCCCGGCGCCGCGCCAGCGTGTAGGATCTCCGTGAACTAACCTGAGGCACGGTGTAGACCAGCAGGTGTCCCACGGTGGCAGTGAAGTGGTCGACCTGGTTGCGCGTGACGGGCGGGTATGTGTTGGGCGCTCTCGTGGCGGGCTGCACGTGCTCGCAGGGCCCGGCGCCGCGCCAGCGTGTAGGATCTCCGTGAACTAACCTGAGGCACGGTGTAGACCAGCAGGTGTCCCACGGTGGCAGTGAAGTGGTCGACCTGGTTGCGCGTGACGGGCGGGTATGTGTTGGGCGCTCTCGTGGCGGGCTGCACGTGCTCGCAGGGCCCGGCGCCGCGCCAGCGTGTAGGATCTCCGTGAACTAACCTGAGGCACGGTGTAGACCAGCAGGTGTCCCACGGTGGCAGTGAAGTGGTCGACCTGGTTGCGCGTGACGGGCGGGTATGTGTTGGGCGCTCTCGTGGCGGGCTGCACGTGCTCGCAGGGCCCGGCGCCGCGCCAGCGTGTAGGATCTCCGTGAACTAACCTGAGGCACGGTGTAGACCAGCAGGTGTCCCACGGTGGCAGTGAAGTGGTCGACCTGGTTGCGCGTGACGGGCGGGTATGTGTTGGGCGCTCTCGTGGCGGGCTGCACGTGCTCGCAGGGCCCGGCGCCGCGCCAGCGTGTAGGATCTCCGTGAACTAACCTGAGGCACGGTGTAGACCAGCAGGTGTCCCACGGTGGCAGTGAAGTGGTCGACCTGGTTGCGCGTGACGGGCGGGTATGTGTTGGGCGCTCTCGTGGCGGGCTGCACGTGCTCGCAGGGCCCGGCGCCGCGCCAGCGTGTAGGATCTCCGTGAACTAACCTGAGGCACGGTGTAGACCAGCAGGTGTCCCACGGTGGCAGTGAAGTGGTCGACCTGGTTGCGCGTGACGGGCGGGTATGTGTTGGGCGCTCTCGTGGCGGGCTGCACGTGCTCGCAGGGCCCGGCGCCGCGCCAGCGTGTAGGATCTCCGTGAACTAACCTGAGGCACGGTGTAGACCAGCAGGTGTCCCACGGTGGCAGTGAAGTGGTCGACCTGGTTGCGCGTGACGGGCGGGTATGTGTTGGGCGCTCTCGTGGCGGGCTGCACGTGCTCGCAGGGCCCGGCGCCGCGCCAGCGTGTAGGATCTCCGTGAACTAACCTGAGGCACGGTGTAGACCAGCAGGTGTCCCACGGTGGCAGTGAAGTGGTCGACCTGGTTGCGCGTGACGGGCGGGTATGTGTTGGGCGCTCTCGTGGCGGGCTGCACGTGCTCGCAGGGCCCGGCGCCGCGCCAGCGTGTAGGATCTCCGTGAACTAACCTGAGGCACGGTGTAGACCAGCAGGTGTCCCACGGTGGCAGTGAAGTGGTCGACCTGGTTGCGCGTGACGGGCGGGTATGTGTTGGGCGCTCTCGTGGCGGGCTGCACGTGCTCGCAGGGCCCGGCGCCGCGCCAGCGTGTAGGATCTCCGTGAACTAACCTGAGGCACGGTGTAGACCAGCAGGTGTCCCACGGTGGCAGTGAAGTGGTCGACCTGGTTGCGCGTGACGGGCGGGTATGTGTTGGGCGCTCTCGTGGCGGGCTGCACGTGCTCGCAGGGCCCGGCGCCGCGCCAGCGTGTAGGATCTCCGTGAACTAACCTGAGGCACGGTGTAGACCAGCAGGTGTCCCACGGTGGCAGTGAAGTGGTCGACCTGGTTGCGCGTGACGGGCGGGTATGTGTTGGGCGCTCTCGTGGCGGGCTGCACGTGCTCGCAGGGCCCGGCGCCGCGCCAGCGTGTAGGATCTCCGTGAACTAACCTGAGGCACGGTGTAGACCAGCAGGTGTCCCACGGTGGCAGTGAAGTGGTCGACCTGGTTGCGCGTGACGGGCGGGTATGTGTTGGGCGCTCTCGTGGCGGGCTGCACGTGCTCGCAGGGCCCGGCGCCGCGCCAGCGTGTAGGATCTCCGTGAACTAACCTGAGGCACGGTGTAGACCAGCAGGTGTCCCACGGTGGCAGTGAAGTGGTCGACCTGGTTGCGCGTGACGGGCGGGTATGTGTTGGGCGCTCTCGTGGCGGGCTGCACGTGCTCGCAGGGCCCGGCGCCGCGCCAGCGCACGCCGCCCACCTTCAGCTCCGGCTGCATGGCACGCGCAAGCCCTGCGGATGGACTGCCCGCTTCTGTGTCGGATTCCATTATCTGAAAAGGACGAAAATAAATTAAATCTAGAAATGCTACAGTACGATTTCCTGTTACATCAGGACTCCGGAAGTAAGGATGTACGGATGTCCTCTTATCCGTCGACCTCCAGAGTCCGCATCCATCCGTCACATCAATTTAGACCCGATCCACCATGGATCGTAATGTTCCACGCATGCCACTCTTGGACGTATCTAAGGGGACTCACTCCCCAATGGGAGACGAGACTCCAGACAGCAAGGCAACATTAGCCCGAAGCAGCAGAAGTCACACTGCAACCACAGCCCCCGCCACAAATGTGCGAGTATAAACTCGCGCAGCGGGGGTTGTGGTTGTGTATCGGGGCGGTTTTGGTCAATAAAAGTGTAACAGACCCCTCCACTCACCCTCAAGAAGATCTCAGAGGATTTCCCACCCTCCGGACATCAGCTTAATCCTACAAAATAAAATGCGGTCTTCCCGTCCAATTACGATTTAGGTGTCGTCAAGGCTAGAGTGAATAGGCTCTTAAGAAACTAGTGCGCCTCATCATCAACGATTGCATCACTGCTTACATCTAGTGGGATCGCAGTCAAGTACCTACTGGTTTATATCAAATTAAAAAAAAACTCAAAATGAGATATTGCCAGGTTACAGTTGTGAGATGTGGTGTTTAATGGGAGAGCTAAGAATGTTTGCATACATTGCATCTCTATTTTACAACCTATATGATTGATTTCCAATGCACATTTATTCTTGAACCCTTTGATTATTGTAAAAAAAACTCTTGCTAGTCACTAGGGAGGTTGAATTGGGGGGAGGAGGGTTTCGATGTTTGGTCATTGCAGTATTTGGCCGGAGTTTTGACACAGTTGTTTGCAAAATAATGTTTACGTCCCTATTGGAGTTATTCCAATTTTTTAAATTTTTGATAGGTTCGCGCTTGACCGCTATCTCACTTGATGGAAAGCGACGATGCGGTCAACGATGGAGCGCGCTTACCTGGAAGTAACCTATTCACTCTCGACTTAAAGATTCCCGGGTTGTAGCCATGAGGAAATACAGACTCCACTCCTTAGCTGTACGCACAATGAACGTGTTCCCAAAACGTTTTGTGCATGTAGGTGGGATGTCTACCATGTACCGGTGGCGCATCGCCGTACGCCTGGTGGTCCGATGATGGAACGGGCTAGGCGGAATTAGGTTATGCAATTCCGACGCACACTCCCCGAAATGCAACTGGTAGAAAACTGACAGGCCAGCGACTCGGCGTCGATGCTCAAGACTTTGAAACATCGACTCGACGAGTGCATCATTGCCAATAATCCTCTTGGAACTCCTGAGTGACATAGGTTATATTTTATGTACGCGGGCGAAGCCGCGGGCAAAGGCTAGTCAGTAACAAAATTCATCTTAATGCAATGAACGTACCTTCATCAACCTGTTGATGTCATCCATAGGACAGGCGGGATCTTTGGGTAGCGTGTCGTTAGTCCACACGAACTCGCACATGTTGCCGTTCTGAGTCGTGTTCAGTACAGTTAGGTGATCCATATCCGTATCTCTGAAATAAAAATGATTCCTATTTTTACCAAGTTCGGCACTGTATGTCGAAGTGTCACTTTAGTCATGTTTTCAGTTTAGTAGGTAACGTTATTGTACCTACTTATAGATGAAGCGAAACATGCATAGTATTCCAAAGGACATACTCCCGGACTTGATCTGACCAAAATTTAATTCAAATACATACATAAAAAAAACTTACCTGAACAAATTAACAATCCCCTCCAAGGCTCTGATCTGCCAGTCGATAGCGTTATTGTAGTCCTTCAAGAGCTTGAACTCCATGGTGAACTGATGGTTGATGGTGCGACCACTCTTGTGCTGCTGCACCGTGATGTCCAGGGGCCCGCGCGCGACCAGACCTTCGCTGTCCTGAGCTTCGACTATGAAGTTCCAGCGAGATACGTGCGCTTCTAACGGCCTAAGGGTGGGGAAAAATGGTTTAGACTTATGCCTGAGTGTGGTTTCCGCACTTAGTCCTATGCGGACCATTGTACGCGGACAAGGTTAAGACTTAGAATACATTGATATTGAACTTAAGAGTAACAGTGTGAAAAAAGAAAACGTATGGAAAAAAAAAGTTATGATGCCAAGTTTTCAATGAGAAAATGAAGAAAAAATCCATTAGTAAGAAAAAAAATACAAACGAGGAAATGAAAGGTATGTTTAGCTCAGAAACAAAGAATAATTATTTTTGAAGTTAAATAAAAAAGCCATCTGAACAGGGATAGAAAATCATAGATTGCCATACAAACTATGAATTGAAGTTACGTTTCACACAGTGGCGTGCCCGCCATATAAGCCAAAAAGCCCGGCTTGCCCTACCAAAACCTCACCTAATTCATAGAACACGACCAATCAATTAATTATCACAAAAATCTAAACTTTAAACTTCGCGCGCTTACGCGGTTACGCTAAGTTGCCACTGTGTTGTGCGGAATTCAAAAATCATTCATAAGACGATACCAGGGCGAAGCGAGGATGCCATTCTGAGCGAAATCTCTCCGATCTCACTCTAACACTTAACAAAAGAAAGAGATGAACACTAATGTGTTGTTGTCTTTTTCTGCCTCAAAGGCTTTTATGAGGCTTTATCTTCTATCTCTACTTTTGATATAAAAACGTCAAATTTTGAGTGTGTGTGGGTGTAATTTGTTATTGTGTGCAAATGCTCGTCGAACATTTTGTTCTAAAAAAAAGCTGAGCTTTGGTAAATTTATGAATGGTGTTTTTTTGACAAATTTTTACGCATATTATAATACGAGGCGCCCTCTATGACGCGTAAAGTTGTACGAACTAAAAAGTACTCAGTTCTTTGCTTTGATCGGTTATCGTGTTGTACGTAATTATTGTTTTGATCGTTTTTTTTGTTTTCCGTCATTTAACAGTTTATGAATTCGGAAACTATACTTGTGGTTGTGTGTGGATATTATTATGCGTGGAATTGATATTGGCCAGGTAGGGTTTGAGTTTTAAAGATAAATATAATCATAAAACTTTACTATTTTGAATATTTCTCAGAAAAGTTAATAACAATGCTTGGAATACATCAGGTATGACTCAAATAACTTCGCGAGTGCCATGAAAATTCTCAAAAGTACTTGAACGCTGTTATTTCATTCTTTATTTTTTGTAAACCGCCAATAGAAAGTTGGTTCTCTTTCTCGACAGTTAAGTGATAAGTGTGTTTTAAAAAAGCGAACAACGAAAAGCTACCGCTGTTTCAATTGTGAGTATTTGCCAATAATATTACATATTATTATAAAGAACAAGTGTTTGATTTCAAAAAAAATTATGTATTAGTTACACATTCATAACTAGATGGCGTTGGCGTCAAAAAAGTAACATTAGATCAGTATCTAGTACTCGGTTGTTTTATTTCATACTCAACTCAACCTTACATTAGATATTCATTAAGTTCAAATTAATCGTTTTAAAGTATTGGCTGACCATCCCGGCCGGCCGGCCGGCACTCGACAACAAGAGCGGCTTTCCGAATTATCTTTGATTGCAATTGAAAATCAGCTGTTGGTAGAATTAAAACGTTCACAAACTTTTTACGCTGGTGTAAGTAATAAAATCATTTTTAAATAAAGATAGACAATTTGAATTAGAATACAATTTTTTTTTTCTATTCATGTATTCAAACTTCACGATTATTGGTATGATGATAAAGTTGTAGTGGTGAAGCTTTTGTTATCATTATTTATTACTTACTATTAACATTATATTTGTATAGTAGTGTAGCAATTCAGAAAAATCAGCATTACTGCACTGATGACACGTGGTAGCACGAGATTTTTTTTAATAGGTAAGTAGTAGTTAGGTCAAGATTCCTTGGCTTGCCCCCTGTAAAGGCATCAGGCACGCCACTGGTTTCACATAATACATATATTGTTTAATTTGCAGTAGAATATTACATTTCATTAATCTATATTAAATCAACTAAACCTTAATAAAAAATCAACTACACCCACTTCGAGTAATAATAATAAATAAATATGAATATGAGTAATATACATATAACTTCAATATAGCATCAAAAAAAATCCTTATTTAATTCTCTAAAGTCGTAATTGTTCCATAAAGTCGAACGCACACAAATCATACGAGATCTATTCAATGTAAGGACACAGTGAAAATATCTACTCACAATCCATAAACTTCTCTAGCAGCGGGTATGAACTGTATCCAGGAGTTGTTGCTGAGAGGCACGTTCTCCGCTTCGTACATCGTGAACGTGAGGTTGCTGCCCTCCTCTGGGTCCGTGAATAGGTCCGCAGGGATTATGTACCTGGACAAGTATCCATGATTAGTACATACGGAACACAAATAGACCATTGGTAGGAAGTATCATCGCGGTCATTTTTGCCTGATCCCTTAAAAAAAAATTTGCTTGAATCCTGTGGCGTGGCACCAAACAAAACCCGTAAGTTTTCGTTTCGAGTGCAAGCAAAAATGAACTTAGCGGTGGTCCGGCTAAAGCGTTTTTGATGGTACATAAAACCTGTGACAGCCTACTACCGAACTGCGGTACCTAAAAGTTCATAATCAATTGCATAGCTTTTCATTTTCATAATTCAATATTATCCATTGCGTGTTTTAGGTGCTGAAGTAGTCGATTTATTTTTAAACATATGAAGCAATTGGAATTTCTTTCGATTGTGAGAGAATCGAAAACGATTTTGTGATTTATGCAATTATGGAGCTTGTTGGAACCGAGAAATCTGAAAAGAGACCTGGTTTGAAGACACACCCCGGGTGTCGGGTCTCGTGGAGACCATGTTAAATACTGGTATGTATACAATTGCATTAGGTTATACAGGAAGTCGCCCCAAACATAGTTCGCAAAAGGCTATATAGAAGATTGATTGGCACATACCTGAAAGCTTTACCAGCAGTGATGGCCAGTTTCTTCATGTGGTGTTTGAGTGTGGGCGGCTGGTTCACCGGCATGGCCCACGTCACGGTCTCCGTGGTCTGACCGATTATCGTGCTTCTACCCTCCGTAGGGTTCGCTTCCTAAATTATTGAAGAATTAATTAGTAACATACTTGTAGAAAGATCATTGAATACCAATGTATTTTTAAAGCAACTTTTATTCAATTTTAAAGTTATATATTAAAATCATTATACACAAAAGTGATCTTTACATTATCTGATGTGCTCATAATATTTTTTTATGATACATTTTGAGTAAGAAATTTACACTATTTTAGGCCTAGATAAAAAATATGTTGAAAGAAATTGAAGAATTTACACTATATGACAGACTCGTTTTGAAAGAATACTAGAATAATTTGTACAATTTAGAAGTTTCTGCTTTACACTTGCCAATTAATAATTTAGAAAATATTTGTGTTAAATGAACGAAACCCAATCACAATCTAAATTCAGTACGCACACACGTTCCGAGTAGTTAGTAAAGAATGAAATACAAAACACCTGATGATGTTTGATGCGGTGATTCAGGAAGTTATCGTGGATAAGTATCTACTTACTTCTAAGCACTAGGCTTACCACATTGTTCCGAGCCAATATTTTCAATGAGCTTATCCTGTTGTTAACTGAATATATATCTATAATATGGTTATTGACTTCAGGTATTTTTCCTGAAATACCAATTCGTTAAAGCCTGGATACAGTCGCATTTTATCCAAGAACTATCAAACAGACATCAACCAATCGAAAATATGTTCCCGGCCACAAGTGTAATCCACTACAGACCTGTTTAGTGACCTCCTGTAAAGTGGTCTCAGGTGTCGGTGTTGTAGTGGGCGTCGTAGCCGCCACAGTGGTGGGGACTGTCGTCGGCGTAGTGGCCGTCGGCGTCGGCGGCGGCGGCGGTGGTGTCGGCGTCGTGGCCGGCAGCGTCGGCGGCAGTGGGGCTTCTGTCGACGTGGTTGTCGGCGGAGGTGCCGGCGTCGGTAACTCAGGAACCGGGGTTGGTAACGTCACATTTTCTCTCTCCTTTTCCCTCTCCGTCGTTGACGACAGTGGAGGAAGTTCGTTCGACTCACGGATTATTACGGTTTGCTGAAAGTGCCATGCGGACGCTCACACGATGTGTTGTGAAATATAGACGTTAAGACAACGTTTTAGAAGGCCAATACAGCCAGTAGTCATATGTACAGAATTGAAGTTGAGAATATTTATACAGAAAATTAGTCCCAGAAAGAATAGAGTATTAAGAATCCTGATGCATCTAAATTTAGTGTGTTTTTTACATCAAATAATTTAGTGCCGTTGTCTACACGTCGCAGATTAGTTCGAGAACATATTTACATCCAAAGTTACTCTAAATGGGGTATGAATCGTGTGAAACCCATCACTGCCCAATGTTAAATAAAATCAACTCACACACGATTAGTTTTCAACTTTTACAGGAGTGAAGTTAAGTTGGACTCTAGTTTTGATATTACGTACCAATTCCGGTTCTAAAGTTGTGGTTTCTTCGACGATCGGTGGTGCGAAGACATCGAAGCGTCTGGGACTGATGGGCAGCGTCGGGGCGATTGATATGTTAACGTTGGTTGTCTCTGACGGTGACGCGGATAGTGCGGTGATGCCCACTTCATTATGCTGCAGAAAAGGATAGGTTTAGTATTTTGCTGTGGGTTTTTGTGGGTGTGAAGTGTTGAGTGGAAACTAGTGTTCATTATGAACGTGATCGCTATTATTTCGTTTTTTTTTGTAGCATTCTTTAATCTGTTAAATCGGTGGTTAGTATTTAGTATAATTCTAGTGTATTGTTCATTGTAGATGAAAACTTATGAAGCAGTGTTTCTAGTTCAATATGTTAAATTACTGTAACTGTCATATAAATCATATGCAAAATACATATGTCTGTAAGATACCTACGCCAAGAGATGTGTGAAACTACGAGTATATTTAAAGGTTGGGAACAGGTAAGCATTACTGTTTGTCTCTTATCAAATTAAAAACAAATGGTGATCTTATCGTAAAGGACACTTGTAAGTACGTACTTCAATAAAAAAATATGAAGAAACAAAATTATGTGGTATTATGTCTTTTGAATAATAACGGTCACATTCTTGTTGAACAAACTGTATGTGCTGTTAGTCACTGTCTGTGTGTGACTTGGTAGTCGTTAGTTTACTATGAAAACCTTGCATTATCAACAATTTTAAGTAAATGTTTTGGATAGGTGTTCTATATAATATAATAATAGTACTAAAATTAGTCTAATGTTCTGTTATAGTAATACGTTATTTTTTTATTATATATAAGCTCGCGTTTGACCATTACCTCACCCGATGGTAAGCGAAATAATTTATCCCGTCAAGTGTTTTTCTGGAGCCCTTGTTGTATTTTAGTGCTTTCCTTAATAACACTTGGTCTAATTCTAAGACAGGAGTAGAGTTTTTAGATAGTTGTTATTGCTCTACGTTTTCATAGTAAACGGTGATTGCAAGTATCTATTAACTTAATTAGTCAAAAAGAGGTTGTCTGTTAAGCCACGGAGTTTCTAAACTCAATATTATCACAGTCATGCTCAGTGTTTTTAAACACAATCTAATTTCTACTACAGATGCACTAATAATTTAAACATAATCTTTAAAACGCATTGACAATAATTTGAATAAAATATTACTACATAAAACATTCCGAAACTATCCTATATCTTGATACATATAAAATATATAAAACTAAATAGAATAATCAGTTAGAATAGCTGTAAATAGGTACCTACACAATTATTTAATATATACAGTAGGTTACATTTCCAGGCTTACTATTACAAAAAATATTATATAATTTAACATAACACACACTGGAAAAAAAGGGGTTAGCACAATTTTGTTGAAAGGTAAAATTTTAGCTAGCGCAACTGTTATGAATAATGAATGAATATTTTATTAGGTTACATCTATAGTACAATAGCATTTAATTAAGAATCTCCTTATGTCTAAAAAATAAGACATTGTCAATATTAAAATTAGCGCGACCGGATTCTGTGCAGCCGCAGGCGCAGGTGGGAGTCAATGTGAGCATTCCTACAGTTGTGCTAGCTATAAAACTGCAGATCGACTCCTCCGAGACCATTTTGCTAATAGTAACTTACAACAAAAACAGATCTTAACTACTAATTAGCTGCAAACGTAGCATGCGAGCGGGCCACAACACGCACATGCATATGACACGAACGCGAGAGCGGGTTACGACAAACCTCCGTGGTATACGAGTTAGTTGCGGACTCGGGAGTGGTTTCCTCTCGGGCGTCTTCGGTGGTAGTGAGCGGGGCACTCGGCGGGGCGGACGTCGGGGGGGACGGGGAGGGGGAGGGGGACGGGGCCGGGGAGGCGGGGGTCGGCGGCGGGGCGGCGCTCTCGGTCTGAAACGTGTCGGTGCTAGTGTGTGGCGCGCCGGCAGAGGGGGGCGGGGGTGGCGGGCCGGGGGGGTCGGGGGACGGCTCCTCGCCGTGGTGGTGGCGGTGCGGGTGCGGGCCGGGGGTCAGGGGGTCCACCTGGGCGGCGCCGCGACACACACGCACGTTAGTACGTGAGCCCTTACGTACCCAAGAGCGCTGTCTGTGGTTATCATCTACATGGACTTAGATATTAAAGTGGCGTCATCAATCCATCTTCAGATCATTGGCAATTGACTACTAAAACTCGAGGCTACTTTAATGAGACGCCATCGATAGAAACCAGTTTCGATTCGATTCGCTGAACAGTCTGATCTAGATTTACAAACCCACCGTAACAAAGCAGTTTTAGAATTATTTTAACTACTTCTAGATAGTTTTGAGGCACTTCTCTATATTGTAATTACCACAACCATTAATTCGGTGCAATTCCAGTGCTGTTTTTGCATATTTATTTGAAAATAGTGCATGGTAAGATGCATTTAAAGCATGTATAATTCAGTGACAATACAGTTCGAGGAGAGTGGAATAAAGTATGCTGGGTTAAAAGAGTTTTTGTGTAATATTGTTCGAAGTTTCAATGGTCGAAGCGCGTTTAATTTTCTCAGTCCATGCGTAACACAAATACGCTTCAGCTTCTATTAATATGCTCAAGTTAGTCTGTTTATATACAGTGATGGACAAAGCAGCGTTTTGGTATGTCAAGCGTTATTATAACCACACACAAAGCTCACAATTATGTTTATATTATAAGGTAAACTTAATTAATAACAATCATGTCCAAGTAGTTATGAAATTGGATGTCAAATGAATGTAGGTATGTTAAAATAATGTGGGTTCTTGGATGTAGAATATTTGTGAGAATGTAGAACTTAAAAGAAAATAAAACAGAGCCAAAAGACAAAGTGATCAGCGATTTTCGAACATTCAAAAATATATGGGAGCGGCAAGCGCTATTGATTTTTTTTTTTGTAGTGAGATGTTATCAATTAACTCTCTCTCGCTCCGAGTGCAGTGAGAGAGAAGGTCAGACTTTTATTGACGAAAACCCAGTCGTGTTCCTTCAGTCAACACTCTCCTACAGCTCTGGCAGAATCGAAATTTGGTTACACCCAAACATTTTTGCATTTCGACAATCACTAGGCCAATTTGTTTATAGCCAGTGGAAGGGACCAAAGAAATAAACAAATGAGACTCGGGTAGTTTTCAAGTGACAAGGATACTTCATTCAACATTCCATGCTATGTGGTTCCCAGTACGAAGAACGCTGCTATATGTGGTGACATTAAAGTGCAAGGATATGCATTCCGTAGTATGTGGGATGACTAGACGTACTCATTGGGAAATACGGGCCTAATAAATAAACAGTAGCCGTCTTTGTCTAGAAAGCTTCCACGAATAAATGTATTAATATCATTCGAATGAACAGTTAGGCATATTTGTCAATGAGCAGTGAATGATGCATAAGTACTAAGAAACATAGAATGTATGACAGATCCACATTATAGTAATATATGAGTTGCATTGATTATTATATTAAATGATTCATTGGCGCGTGATGAAGTAATTTTTATTTAAGTCTGTGATCGCTTTTAAAGCACAAGTGTGTAACTAAATGGTAGGTTAAAAGGTATTGTTAACCTTGTACCAAATATTACCATTTCCCTTAGTGAGTAGAATGGAGCGAATTAAGTTATTAGTTGCCTCACAGGAAATTCAACATTTTAGCACTTCATCAGTTACGATCCGTTCACGACCTTGATGCTGTGAGCGGTAGCTAAGCGCGGGGCGTCGAGCGGTAAGAACAAAAGTATAAAAATGTTTGAAGCACGCCATGAGAGGCCGCTCACAGCGCCCTGCGGCCGTTTACCGATGCCGCCCCGCTTGCCGCGCCGCTTTCCGCTTAGATCGAAGTCGTGAATAGGCCGTTAGAGTCCAGGTTTCTTTGAAGAATGTGCATCTCGTTTCTAACTAAACCCAATTAATTGATTAAGTTAATGCCAGTTGAAGATCTAACTACCATCCAGTCTTTGTATTATGCTCTTAGAAGATGAGTAATCATTAAAAGTTAGGATTAAAATGCTCATGTCATGAAAGACGATGATGCACATCACAGCAATGGCGGCCAGTTCGGACAGAATTTTAACAATGTCACATGATTCCTCACTGTTTTTATACACTTTTAATGCATTTAATTGCGATCGCCAATTAGCTTTCTATGTTTGGTTTATAATTTCTACACTATTGATTTTGTTTTATAATACAAGCACGGTAATAATATCATACAGTATTGTTACTCGCCCGTATCTTTGAAATAAATGCCTACAGCCACGCGGTACGTAAACATGCGATAGGGTTGCCCGCCTCCAGCATTCTAATTACATTTACCTACTTTGTGTTTGTGTCCATTTAGTTTTGTGATTGTAAATATACTTTTTTATATAAACAAATAAAATACTTTGTGAATTTTCATTAAACCCCAAGCGAACTACCTATTTCGCGCATCTATTGTCTTACTATTGTGTCTCAAATTGACGGTATTTGAAAGGTTAATAGGAAGTTTTCAATAAAAATGCGTGTCGTTTTTGTTCCGTTTTTTGCCATTTGGCTACGAAAACCTAAAAACGGTTTTTAGTGGTAGGTATATGTTGTTAAATCAGCAGCAGAAATACTTAATTTGAAAAAATTTCAACTATCTCGTGACAGACAGACGGTCAAATTTATTTTTCTAGTACTATTCATGCACACAGTACAATAAACAACTACTTATTATTAATAATAAAATACCACTTTACTATGAATTATAAAAACTAACAAAACAAAACACATGACCCGAGGTTTTTTAAAACAAGCGGGTCTACCGTATCATGATTGATGTACCTATTTCACTTGTGTCAATCACTTTATTCATTTTATTTATTCCATATATCCAGAAATGGTTTTTTTTTTTCGGGACATAAAAAGAAATACTTATGCATTAAAAATACATACAATATGTACTTACCTGCCTACTAGTAAGTACCTTTTAGAGTTTAAAGGTAATCTAAAAAAAAGTTATGTCTGGATGCGTTATTGACGAATTAATGCAACTAAAAACAGCACAATATATCCTACTCGTCACATTAAATATGTACTTGAACTTATTTTTAGAGAAAAAATCGCGCGGTTATTGTTAAGAACACACCGTCCGTTCGTCACTGCGGCACAGTCGCGACTGTCTGCACCACGAGCGCACCGCGAGGTCGAGGCTCTTAGGTATAGCTCGCGTTTAGTCCGTTTGTATGAAGTTGGAATACTGTAGGATATTATTACCGTAATACAAGTCTTCTCATACTTAGTTGACAATTCCGGTGTAAGGGCTGGTTTTTGAATTGAGTATCCAGAGTTAAGAACGTGTCAAATCCTACTTTAGTTGACTTTAGCTAGACTGATTTTTAGCCTAGAGTTCTTTTTGGAGTGGATGCCATCACATAACTTCACCCACTCTGGATGGAGTGAGAGGGAGTATCAAGACTTTTACTGACTAAACCGCAGTTCTGTTCAATTCTACAACCAGAAATAAAGAAACGTGTAATAACCCAGCAAAAAGTACTTCGGTACATTATGATAACTTAAAACTGGTCTTCGTTTGTGACATTGCCAAAAATCTGCCGAACACAGCCCGAGCTCTGCCGAACACAGGACGAGCACTGCCGAATCGTCCCGCAACTTCGCACTCACCAGGTCGGTGATGCCGACGTCGTTGTTAGTGTAGCCGTCCTCGTCGTCGTTGTCGTCGTAGCCGCTGTAGTCAGCGTCAGCATCGGCATCGGCGTCGTCTTCCTCGCCGTCGTATTCGGCGTCGTAGATACCGCCGCCTGAGCCGTCGAGCTGAAGAGTGACAGATTGGTTTTAGTTAGAGAATAGCTTTTAGTTTCAAGTACCTTCTTCATTACAACACTCATTCCCTACAATCATAAGTCCTGGGGTTCTAGACAAAGTGTCATGTTAAAATGCTTGGGATTGACAATGGGACATTTTGGTAGCGAATAACAATCCCACACATTTTTATATAAGACTAGACCCGGCGAATTGTACCGCCTAACAGTCAATGAATGTAGTATATCTTTCGATATAGTCAACCGATTGCGATGAAACAAAGCCTAAGTAATATATCAAGTTACACACTATTTTAATGTATAAAAGTTATCTACGTCAATTTATTCAGATTTATTCTAAGTGTAGATTTCACGGGTTACCCTGGCGCTTTCACCATAAATTAGAAACCTCTTTGTCTCGTGCGATCTCTCAATATTGTTTGCTAAGCCGAGATGAACGACTTACGTTGTCGAAGCTAAGCTTGCTCAGGACGGTCTTTGGCTGTGTAACCACCTACTACACACTGAGACTTCTTCAAGCCTCGTAAAGTAACTTAAGCTGCAGGCCCCTGCGATAGATATTTTACAATCGTTACGGGTAGTTAGAAGCCAGGAAATCTAACACTAGATTTGCTAAGGCCCTATGTAAAATTCTGCCACTCAACTTTAAGTTGGAAGCCTCGACATAGATGGAAAAAGGCTAGCCAGATTTATTGCTAGGACGAAATGGTCTCTTACCTGTCTCTTGATCCTGGGCGCGGGCTGTATGGACTGCAGCCTCCAGCCGATGACGGGCAGTCGCAGTACATGCGCTAAAGTGCCGTCCCGCGCCTGTTCCCGAAGACCAGCTACTAGCACTTTGTGGTGCTTCCATAGTTTGTTGCCACAGCCCACCTGGAAAATATAGCGAAAGTATCTATGTAAATGATTAAGCACACAAAAAATATGTAAAACTAAACTTACATACCTACCCAAACTGATTAAACATAGTGCGAAAGTGAATTATTGAGATTGATTGTTACATTTCAGTGTTTTAAGTTTGGGAACTAAGTTTTACTTATTTGGCAGGGACCACGTGGGGCCCAGTGCGGATTTACTATGGTTAATAGTAAATCCACACTGGGCCCCACGTGGTGGATTACAACCAATTCCCTCTCATAGAATGGAGACCTGAGTTCCAGCAGTGGACTGGATTATAAGGTTTAACGCGAGCAGAGAGGAGACAGAACGGGGAAACCCAAAAATTTAGTATAAAAATTGAGGGTTTTCCGTTCCATCTCCTTGATAAGGAAGTTAAGCTCATGCCTCTTCGAAATGTCAAAACACAATTATTTTTGGACACATCGCCGAGAACGCAAACATATATTAATACCTATGGGTCGTAAATTATTAGACAATGTGCATTTATCCTATATTTGTATTGGATCACCAAAGCTACAACCTAGAAGGGTATTTAAGTCAAGAATGAATAGGTTACTTCCAGGTATGCGTGCTCTATCGTTGACCACATCATCGCTTTCCATTAGGGGCGATAGTGGTCAAATGCGAGTCTATCAATAATAATAAAAAAAAAAATAGTAATCCTATAAAAGATGTGCAATAAACGTGCATCTTTATGTGTCTGGCACAGGTCGAACGTGACTAATGGATAAGGTTGTTCCAAACATTAAATGCCGTTAAATATTTATAACTTCATCTTTTGTTTCCTTAATAGTTTTATTAGCATGGACATTACTTGAATATGTATTACATAGTTTCTCCTAAGCGGGAGATAATTCGACGCACATTATAAGCGCTTAGGCACTTTTGAGGGAATGGAATAATCCTACGTGACGGCAAGGCTGACACAGTGATTGAGCGATGAACTCCTATACTGTAAGTCGTAAGTTATATTCCTGCATATAATTGGCCTTGTAATGTTCCCACTGCTGGGACTTAGGCCTGCTCTCTAGGAGAGAGAATGGGTCGTAATCCACCAAGCGGACCCAGTGCCTTCGAATTTTTTGGTCCTAGTACATGCCGGTTCCCACACGATGTTTTTCTTCACCGTATTGAGAGTAATGGGGATGAAATAAATTACAAGTAATGCGCCTGGCTGGGTTTTAACCCGCGACCGTCGCTCGGGGCAGTGACCACAGGGTCACTACTGCTCACTTATATTCCCGCACGGGGTAAATATTTTTATGGCCCTCAGATAGTTGTTCCGTGTCTTGTGTATGTAAGTTTACATTTTTGTGAACGCACCTGCGATACAGGAGTTATTCCCAGTACGCAACGAAAAACTAAATATTGCTACAAAGGTGAACGCACACTTATCCGAGCCGTGCGGGTCGAAAAAATCGAAAGAAATTAATTTTAGAATTCTCAATAAGAAATTCAATGAAACACCGCGAATTCTATGAACCCGCGTCGAATCGTCCGAATCTGGAAGGAGTCCAGAATGAAATTTTCAAAAAATTCAAATAATTTTATTTCACATAGGCCTACATGGGCTCTTATAAAACATTAGAAGCTAGTGCACGGTTCCAAATTGGTCGTTTCCTATGGAGAAGAACCGGCAAGAAACTACATGGTTCATCTAAGAAAAGAATTATAGGAATTCTATAATTCTTTTTTTCTTTCGATTCGTTCGACGCGTTCAGTTCAGATAAGTGTGTATCTTTAGTTACCAATATAAGAATTAAATAAATATTTTTTTCTCTCTAGGACATTAAAATGACAAAAACAAATACTTATCTTTATAATAGACTTTATTATGTGTAGTTCGCAACATAGGTCGCCGTATAAACGACAGAGGTCAAAGCTAGTGGGTATATGCCAGTTTACCTCGCACGACACAGTGTTGTATTGGTCACATGTTGTTCTAAAGTAAACTAATTACCGTCATCCAATAGTTGTTCTACACTCATATGGCAATTTGTCACCTCATTGAAATACAAGTACCTAGCTCATCAAATTAACACTGCCTTTTGATTCACCCCAAAAAATGGTTTTGACAACATTATTTTTTGTATATGCGAAGTTTGTTCAGAAGTAACTGAATCGATCCCAATAATTTTTCACCGTGTTATATTTTTCCCAAAAATATTTAAAAAAAAAGGTCACCAGTTGGACACCACCGATATTAAGTACAAGAAAGGTCTCGGGCTCACGGCAGGTCATAGCGGCCATTAGGCGACAGCGCACAGCTGCGTGTGGGAGCAAAGTATTCTCTCCGTTACCAGGATGGCCCGGTAACCATATATTTGTTCGGACAACCAGTTTATAGCTTGTAACATTTTTCATAATACAGTTATGTAATTTTGTACTTGGCAAGAAGTGGCTTAAACCGCAACAATGCTGGGCAGAAGCCTTACTCCATCCCTTGAAGGAGTAAGGCGTCTGCCCAGCATTAGAACAGACTGTACTGTCCTACTCCTGGGCAATGGTGTCCATAGACTAGAGTTCAACTAAATATGGCATCGAGAAACTTCTTATCACTGTCGAGTGATAATGTGCCCAAAGTGCCTACTGTATTGCTTATACACCTGCACACGGCATTGCCACGCTGTGTAGCAATGATTAGCATAAAGACAAAAGCCAGGCCATGAGTCACACGAAGTTAACTAAGCGTTTGGAAACTTCTTATGGGGTGCAGATTATAAAGAGTATTCTATCTTACTCATCATCCTAAAGCTTTCAGCCGAAAGACGTCCACTGTTGGACATAGGCCTCCACCAAGTGTCGCCATAATGACCGGTCCTGTGCGCCTCGCATCCATCGGATTTCCGCGACTTCCGCGACGGCCACCTTGTCGGTCTTCCAACGCTGCGTCTTCCGGTATGTAATTCCATTCCAGAACCTTTCGTCCCCATCGAACATCTGTTCTACGAGCAATGTGCCCTGTTTGGCGATTCTTTGGGTTATGTCTGTAACCTTGGTTCTCCTGCGGACATCTTTATTTCTGATGTGACCATGCAAAGATATTCCGATCATAGCCCTATCCATTGCCCTTTGGGTGACTTTAAGTTTTCTGATGAGGCCCATTGTAAGCGACCACGTTTCGAAGCCATGTGTCATCACATGTAATATGGGTCTAACTCATTTCCTACCTCCCGCTTAGGGAAAGCTTTATGTTACGTCATAGTAGACTTACATTAAGATAGATGGCGGTAGTGGCGTCCCCGTGCCTGCGCTGCGAGGAGCCAGTCCCACTCATGATGGTGTCAGCGTGTGTCTCTGCTTTATAGGGCTCCATCCAGAACTCGTTCTGAAAACAGAAAAACAGTTAAGCAAATGGATTCGAAAACTCATCTAAAACAAGCTTCTGCAACCGTCTTAGCCTGCGTGACGATGAACAATGGGTAGCTCGCCGTCCGGACGAGAGTATGTCAGCAAAACCGTAGGGGCCCAGCAGGGTCGAACCCTACTGGTGCCAAGGGTTCGCTTCTGAAAGGAAAACTCGGGGTTCTGGAACACAAGGCAAAAAAGAACGTAGGAGTGTGTTTTAGTCAGTTAAAGTCTAACACACCCTCCCGATCCGCCCAAGAGCGGGAGAAGTCATTGGATTATTTAAAAAAAAATGCCCGCGTAAAATTAGGTTTGTACATACAAATTTTTGGACCCTCGTTTCTTCCCATAGGAGGTGAATTCTGGAAAATCCTTTCTTATTCTTAGTTAACGTCATAAAAGGCACTCCGTGTAAAATTTCAGTTTTCTAGGTCCAAGGGTTTGAGCTGGTCGTTGATGAGTCAGTGAGTCTGGACTTTGCCTTTTAGATACAGAAGATATGGGTGGCGTATCTATTATGATTTTATGCAATTGAGTATCGCTCAATTGGAAGTCAACTCCCAATAAAAATAAAATCAATCGCGTCTCATCATTTATTTCGTTTATTCAGATGTCAGCTAGTCAGTATAATAACACATTTTGTGCAACCTTATAAGTTCACCATGATGGTAGCAAAACCGACACATATTTAGAAACAACAATTTGCCTCCTTTTTTTGGGTAGGAAATCATCTAATGACATATTCCGCCCATGGGCGGATTGCGAGGGCGTGTCAGACTTTTACTGACTAAAACCCACTCGTAGTTCCTCCTTTGCTTTTCATTCTAGGGCCAGGTTTTCCTTTCAGAAGCGAAGCTATGGACCCAGTAGGCTTCGACCCCGGAACACTACGCGCCGACGACGACTTGGGCTTGGTCGGACGGCGACGACCAATTGCTCACCATCCGCAAGCACTGGCGGCTGCGGATGGTGAGTACGCGCGTCGTACGTACGTACGTGCGACCGCCTCCTTTGCTTATATTATTGCTTCGCAGAAGGAGGCGACCGCCTGCCACTCCTCGCTTCAGACCATTGGCATGAACCAAGGCCATATGAGCCTTGGTATAGGCTATGGTCTTCACCATGTCTTCCGGGCGGCCCACACAGTGGTGACACCTGAGCGATTCTTCCGCACGAATCCGGTGCATGAACCTCTCGAACTGACCATGTCCGGTGAGAACTTGCGTCATGTGAAAGGTGAGGACGCCGTGAGGTCTTTCCAGCCACTCCTCAAAGAGGGGACTTACCGCCATAACAATTTGCCTGCTGCGGTCTTCCCGTCTGGTATTAATTTAGGTGTTTTCAAGGCTAGAGTGAATATGCTCTTAATAACTTACTGCCATCAACGATTGCATCACTGGTTACCATGAGGTGGGATCGCATTCAAGCACTAGTTGTTTATATCATTAAAAAAGTCATAACTCACGCCATCCAGCGCCATGAAGCTGGCGAGCTGCATGAGCGCTCGTATCCTCTGCCGCGGCGCCACGCTGTGGAAGGACCCGTCCACCATGATGACCAGCACCAACCGACTCTCTTCGCCGACGCACGATCCATATTTAGAGTGAGGTTTGTCTTGGGCTTTCTTCACCTGCAATTGAAAAAGGACTTTAAATATAATATGTTTGTTTTTGCATACGGTTTTCAGAATAACTACTTCTCATGCGTCAAAAACAATAGAAGCGAAAATGGTTCTAACTACGAAATAACAGCCAGTATTCGAAAGAAGTTTTCCGATGAGAAAAGAAAGGAAAACACCGCTACCATTTCCCGTAAATAATTATAATGCAGAAATTTCTCATTCCGTGTTTCTGACTCATGCACGACAGATCCTGTTAGGAAGTTTGGTACGACAGACGCTTAGAAAATTGTTGCTCTACACGAGTTTCAAGCCCGGTGTCTCTTTTCTGAAAGTTATGAGAATATTCATACCGGAAATTAATGAAGTATCTTCCTACATAAATTTCGCCAAAGCCAATCACTTCAACGTACTTACCTAACATTAAGAAAATGAGGACACAATTTCCGCAACATCATTACTTTCAACATTACCATGACAGTTCAGAATGAAAATGATCCTCTTTTATTGAAAACTGCTGGCGTAGTGAAATAAAAATTCATTTATTACACCGCACCCCCAGCGGTTAATGTAATGTCAATAATATAATTGAATGGCTGTATGAACAAGCCAACTGTCGCAACTTTATTGGCCACCTCCCTCTTCAAAAAGTAAAATATCAGTATTGCATATGTCACAACACTTGTATATGGATATTAATTTTTATGGTCCTATAGATCTGTCGTCGACGTTTAAAACGATTGATTTATGTTTGGAAATCTATTATGGTACTTATGTATACTCGTAATATTGTTATTTGAGTAATTTGTTTTTAACTACCAAGATCGTACATACTTTAATATTAAACTATGCTATTAACGAAGCATGATACTATCTAATGAGTGTACTAATAAATTATTGGTTTGTTTCGTTGAAACCATTAATTACAATTACATAATCACGATATATCTTCGTAATAATTTGATATTTTCAGTCGTATGACGGACTATTATTTACTGAACATGACGTCAGTTCTCATTATACGTACAATACACAGAAGGCTTCGCTACACAGGAACTATAGTGTAGCAGGATGTGCATTCTTGAGACGCCGTAGTAGTAGCTAAACACTTCAATAGTAAAGGAAGCGGGAGGTGTGCCTATGACGTCACTCAGACGCGACAGGAACACCAAAGAGAATGTAGCGGTAGGCATACGAACTCCACAGGACGTGCTCGCTCCTATGATTTCATAGAACATAACGACATAGTGGTGTGACGGATTCCCATGACTTAACATCCGACTATGCTACTCTTACAACGTACGATAACACACATCTCATATATCTTTTAACCAATTATTGTGTATGACTCAGACTGGTCATTGCTCTTCTAAAAAGAACAATAAAATTCCGACTAGTGCCAATGACTGCAGGTCACGCGGAAACTAAACTAAGTAATTCGGAACAGCATTCAAAATTATTAAGGCTACCATAAATTGACGGGTCATGCAAATATACGGTACGGTTACAACAGCGTAAACTAATAAATAACATACTAAGCATGCTTATTATTATTATAAATATAGAAGCGTGTATAAAAAGTTGGGAAGTGAAGACCACATCAGGGCACATTTATCAATGAGAAAAGTGCCCAAAATTCTAGCAGCACGTTGTATAGCAATGCTAATAAATTGGCCAGCTCTCTTCTTCAACTGACCTCAACAGTGAAAGAGTCGGTGGCAGTAAGGCCGCGCGTGCTTCCGTGCGCGGTCACAGTGAAGGTATGCGTGCCTAAGTCCTGCTTCTGGGGCACACCGCTGATCAGACCGTGCCTTGAATCCACGGCTAGCCAACTTGGCATGCGCCGACCACCCTCACTTCGAACCTGGTTAGTAATAGTTAGGTTAGGACTTATCTTCATATAAAGTAGAATTAAACCGCTCATCATAAGCTACGCTGCCAAAATAGGATAGCTTTTTTATAATAGGTACTTAAAGGCTAATCTAGGCGTGCGTTTTGCCAAATTGCCCGTATACCCACGGCTAGTTGAAACGCGATAAACATAACCGTCTTTAAATCCCGGCTTCAACTGTTTTTTTTTTGCCCGAAATTTACACTGGCTTTTAGCCAGAAAGCGTAAACGTTGTATTCCATGAAAATGATTCAACTATCTTGGAATCGAAACCGAATTATGCATAAAGAGAAATTGGAGCAGTAGACTACAATTGTAAAACTTCTATAGTTTCCACCGGTTTTTTTCTTCCGTATGAGCTCTCCAAATCTTAAGCCCTAGTTTTCCTTTATAGCGTCAGCGATGCGATGGCAGGCTCTTAACGTTCCGTCAAGCGAAGGACCTGAGTGCCGTCTTGTGTACGACTTTCCAAGGCCACGAATGTAGGGTGTGTATTTTTTTTTTAATAAATTGAACTCACGTCTTTGTAAACTAGAACGCTCTTGGAAAATTTCGTTCCCGAATAAAGAACTTTTAAGACTTCGGAAAAGAATGTTTCTTTAAATCTAAATTAAATCTAAGCCCGAACTAAAAAAGAGCATGACGAACTCTCTTTTTCACGTACCTTATAAGCTAGAACTTTTCCCGAGAAAGCTTCCTTTGGGATTTCCATTCGGAACAGATGTCCCACATAGGCCGATGTGTCGGGCACGCCCCATAACCTTCTTAGGCCATTTTTTGCTATTTCTGAGTGGTTTGCTGTTAATTCAACCTGAAAGGTCAATCATAAAACTTTACGCTTCTATTGTTCAATCGGGGAACGTATGAGGAGTAGCTGTAGCCTGTTAGCTACGTTTTGTCGTTTGGGTGACGTAATATGATTAATATTCTGAAATAATACGTGGAAATCGTGCCGGGTTAATATAGTTAGTTGTAGGAAGTGAGTTAGAGAGTGCACTGACCAGAAATTCTTCGCTGTTGTCGAATGCGAAGTCGTCATCGTGCCTCGTGAGCGCGAGTGGACATAGCATGAGCAGAGCACACGCGATGAACCGCGCCCGCCCCATCTCGCCTCCCCACCACTACCACACTCATAAACACATCTTGATCATCTGTGGACAATAATACAACACTTTATTACATTTTCTCATATTTGTAAACAAGTTTGTTTGTAGTAGATGCATTGTTGAATGCTGTATAAGGTCGTGATGGCCCATGCAGTATGTTTTTCTTGAGTGGATTAATTAAAAAATTAAGTAAATAAGCATAGCAATCTTATAATGTTCCTACTGCTGGGACTCACGACCCATTTTCATTTTCACCACGCGGGCGCAATGCCGGTTTCCTCACGATGTTTTCTTTCGCCGTTTGGAGAGCAGAATTAATAAATTACATGTGTCATAACATGGTTGGATCGAAGGCTGTTAAGTAGTAACTTTATCTACAAGTTTAAGTTTTGATGCTGAGCTTGCTGTACCCGTAATATCAAGTGGGAAGGGAAATGTGTAGGGCACCGTGACGGGTAAAAGTGCAGAAGATGACTAGACTCGATGGCTTCACTAAAAAGGCCGAAGTGGGTGAGAATAGGGGACGGTCAAAGATTCTAGAGAGCCCTTTGTCTGACATAGACGGCGACACTTGCTAACATAAAGAAAAGTAAAGATTTCAATAGATGCGGCGGGTGATACTTTTAGGCTTTCAATGTCACCCTCTAGAATCACAATGAACAAAGAAATTCCAATAATGAATCAATATAGAATGAACATCAAGAAACATTTATGACTAAAATGAAATATGTATACCACATGTTAAACAAAGATGGGCGTGGTAATTTAGACATTGTTTAGCTCTGGATGCTGCGTTTAAATATAGACAAATTTTCGTTAAATATCGTGTACAAATGACTTGGTAATAAAGAAGAAAGAGAAGGGAGGGCAAACGGAAACGACTCGGGTACTGTTACACAGTTAAAGGCGCGTGTTGGCGCATAATGATTGGACACAAATAGAATGAGCTTTTGAACGCTCCCCGCCTTGCTTAGCATGCTGTCGCAAAACCACTTCAGGGAATACTTTTATATCCCTTTTAAAATAATGTGGCCTTAACTTTACTACCACTCGAGACGAGAGCCAATATCGTGAGAGCAACGTTTAATTCCGAATATACTTTTAATGAGTTCAAGTTAATTGTGTTGTTATTTAAGGACCTAGACAATTCGGCTCCGGGAAAAAGTCCCGAGACAACAAAGCTTAGGCGTGGTCGTTAGTTTGCGAGACGCAGTAATCTGGAAGGCAAATACTAATGTAACCAAGATCCCTCGGGGACAACAAGCCTAAATAATGTAGGTAGATACTCGTACTATGTTAATTTTGGAGACCTACGATAAAGTACGGAAGGTAACGATGCCCATTAATGATAATTTAGGAAAATAAAACTCAACATATTTTACGTGAAACATAAACAGACTCGTTAAAAATGATTTATGACGATTCCTGAGATTCTGGACATAACTCGACCACTCCAATTATTTTCAAGAAGAGCGCGAGAAGCGGAAACGTTTCGAATGAAACGTGCTCAGCGATAAACGGTTAAGCCTACAAACTTCTCTAACGTAACAAAATATTTTAACAAAAACATTATTCCAAAAATATTGATCTCTTTTAGGAATAGGAAGTTTCTGAATGATAAACATTTTTGCGGTAATCCGACCGAGGGGAAAGATCCTGAGGCGAATGTGCGGATACAGGGGTCGGTCAATCGGTTTCGATCGGAAAGTTTTTATCAAGTCGGCACTATAAAGATGAGAGGAAACGGGAGTGGTTTCGTTCAAAGTGCTTCCCTTCCACCCAGCCGCATAAACCAGAGTAAAATCTACAGCTAAAGCTGAAATGTAAACTCAACTTGTTGAAATCACATACAAAAATAACTCCTACATAAAAGTGGCAGTCAACGGCAATTCGCTGAATGTAGGGACACATATCGGTTTTATTAAATTGTCAGCATTTGTTTACTGTTACAGAAATATCTTGAAGTACTATTGTAAAAGGAAGTCTGGATGTAACGAGCGGAATAATTTAGCAGTTAAGCAAATACTCGTAATATGCTGTTTCTAATAGATGGGGAAAATAAAACCGCTCAGCCATTGCAAAAGTGTTTGTTTATTTGGAGCTAGTGACTTCCTGCTGAGTTTAAGAATGTTAATAGATACAAATATAATGATTAAAATTACACTTTTTGGAAATAACATTTATGTAGGTGCAGAAGTAGCAAAAAAAGTTGCTGTATTACAAAATTCAGGTAGCAAAACAAAAAACAAGTAGGTATTCTAAGGAATGCAATGTAAACGAAATTGATAATGTTAACGTAAGAAGAATTTAATATTACAAAATTGATTGACATACCAGTAAAGATGAATTTTGGTCTTTGTACGAATATACTCGTAAGAGATGCTTCAAAAACTTTTTAAGTAATAAAAGGAAAACGAAAGCTGCAAAATTTGTCCCAGTTTGAGAACAATTCCTGTAGGTGTTTGCTTTTCTAAATCATAAGCACTTTACAATATTTTTCACAAGTTTTCACCCACTTAAACTTCGTTATAATAATTTCAGAGCGAATTAGGGTCATTTTTTATCGCCAAGTATCAAGCTAATTTTCCCCGTTACTTCCAGAACGTTCTGGTTGTTATTAATTAGATGTAGGATGATAAATCTGGAGCAAAACAACAGTGGTATTTGTAAAATGTCTTTTGGATACAGACACTTCCTATTTCAAGTTTGTAAGCATGTTAAAGGCAGGGAACCTCTCTGGCAGCTTACCCTTGGTTTGTGAGGGGACCGGCGACTAAGAGGGTTACCACAATGGATCCTTTCCCCCGACAAAATCTCGTCTCGAGTTTATATACGGCGTATGTAGTGATTGTGTTCAATACCAATATCACGCTGTAAACTAAGTTCTATTATGTCTATGTAGAAAATATTATGTAGATTATTCAAATCTCACAATGCCTGTACTACATGGTAATCATCAAAATTAAACAAGCATTTAAATTGATAGACTTGTAAACGCGCGACGCGACAATATTTGCTAACTTCGCAAATATTTGCTTAGTAATCACTGTTGGTTCGGGCTACAAAGATATTTACCGTCATTACTCATTATTTTCGTTTAAATAAGGAAAATGGAAAAGATATCAGACCCCTTCTTGAGGGGCCAATACATGACACGAAAATCGTTCAAAGAAGGATCCCCCAATGTTCGGAGTTTGGGGTGCAAAATATATCTATTATAAAATATTCAACAAAAACTTTTTCAGTTTCGATAATTAAATGTCTTGAGGGCTGTATGGGAGAAAAAGAGGATGTAAACAAGAATTTAAGATGACAAGAAGTTAATGCGCCTGTCTCATTGGTTGTAATTACTTAAGGAACCCAACGTCCTAAGCTAGATTGTCAAATGTAAGGAATTGGCTTTTTCTCAGTGGGAATTATAGGTCCTGGTTTAAACAGGATTGTTCATAATATTACTAGTTTAATTTTTTGACAGTACTTTTTATTGTAATTTCAAATCAGTCTTTTTATTTTCCAAGACTGTGTACGATATAACACACTTTCGAGTCAAAGGTTTTTGGAATCATGGTGACCGCAGAACATTCACTCTTAACTCACAGGATCTCCTAGTTTGGGAGTCAGGGTTTACTTTGTTTCTAACCTTTTAACTATCTGTACCTAATACAGATACGACCTAGTACTTTATAAATAAAAAATATATTTTATTATCCATTTTATTCATTTTCTATTAAAGTTACACCAATTTCTTTTTTTTTTTTCGAGTCGATAATCAGGCATAGCTGAATATGCTTTTTATTGTAATTTCAAATCAGTCTTTTTATTTTCCAAGACTGTGTACGATATAACACACTTTCGAGTCAAAGGTTTTTGGAATCATGGTGACCGCAGAATATTCACTCTTAACTCACAGGATCTCCTAGTTTGGGAGTCAGGGTTTACTTTGTTTCTAACCTTTTAACTATCTGTACCTAATACAGATACGACCTAGTACTTTATAAATAAAAAATATATTTTATTATCCATTTTATTCATTTTCTATTAAAGTTACACCAATTTCTTTTCTTTTTTTTTCGAGTCGATGATAAGGCATAGCTGAATATGATTACAATACGTTGGTCTAATATTAGATTTCACCTAAGTAATTTTTGATTGGCTGCGAGATTGTCCGATAGAGTTACCGTGGCCCTGGATTGTAAAAAGGTAGCCGAAGTAACACCGGTAGATTTTAGTCAGTAAAGTCTTTCACTCTCTTTAGTTCCAGAGAGAGAGAGAGAGAGAGAGATGTCGTTTGATCATTTTTGATGAAAAAGGTTTCATTAGTCATGTGTCCTCCAATACGCAAATATTCTTCTAAGCACGTTATTTGAATGATATCGAAGGTTTTTAATCAGTAAATGTCTTTCACTCCTTCTTGCTCCACCGCAGCAGGAGAAGTCTAAGAATTTGATGCTTTCCGACCAAAAAAAAAAAACAAAAGATTTTATAAATTCTACGTCCTCCAATGCGCAGATATCTTCTAAGGTTTTTAGTCAGTAAGTCTTTCACTCCCTCTTACTCCACCCATACCAGAAGAAGTCAATTGATGCTCTCCCACCAAAAGCAGGTTTCATTAGTTATTCGTCCTCCAATCCGTAGATATTCTTCTAAGCATGTTATTTGAAGGATGTCCAAGGTTTTTGTCCAGTAAAGTCTTTCACTCCCTCTTACTCCACTCATACCTTTTTTATTATTATTGATAGGCTCTCGTTTGACCACCATCTCACCTGATGGTAAGCGATGATGTGGTCGACGATGGAGCACGTTTGCCTAGAAGTAACCTATTCACTCTTTTTGTTTATGGTGGGTAAAACCATCCAATGACAACCCCCGCTCTTGGGCGGAGCGGGAGATAGTGACTCTTACTGACTAAAAGCCCATCCCGTTCCTTCTAGCTTTCATACCGGGGCTCGGGTTCCCTTTCGGATAACCCTGGCCCCAGTAACCTATTCACTCTTGACTTAAAGACCTTAGGGGTCTAGCCATCTAGGTTGTTGCTATCAGGAAACACAGACTCCGGCAGGGAATTTGGGAAGAATTCAATTGATCCTTTCCCATCAAAAGCAGGTTTCATTAGTTTTATTCGTCCTCCAATCCGCAGATATTCTTCTAAGCACGTTATTTGAAGGACGGCCAACTTTTAACTTGCCTGCGTAGTATATCAGTCAGCCACCGTGCGCAGCGTCGTCAGGGGTATGAGAACGGCACTACATTCCGCATCGCTTATTTAGGTCAGCTGGTAATAAGGCTCGTCATAACGTGAATAATTCACCGTATCAGATTGAATTTACGTCTGAAACGTTCTTTGCGTGCACGATGCTATCTGTTCACGACTCAAATCAGTTCTTTTTAATGATTATTACTATAATAAATACAAGGGGAAAGTGTTTTTGACCATGGATTTATATTCTCCATATCAATTTTGTTATTTTCCTTCACTTTAACACACCCATTAGTCGATTGGGTTACAATCGTTTTACTTCCGGTTAAGTTTAGATGCGTTTGATATAACATTTTCTTTGATATCACACTTTTAGGAATATATAAAAAGAGCATTCGGAGAATCCGTTTTCAAAGATTTTTCGTTGGAATCGGCGAGCTTCGCAAATCCGCCCCAAATCTTTTCCGGGGCGTTATTTTATAGATGCGGGAAAACGGAAGCGGAAACAATAAAATTAACAGCAACACATTTTTTGCGAAGATGTCCGAGTTTAAGAATGTGCAGTAAAAATCTTTATCAGCCTTTTAACTAGGATTACATTGTTGGCTTTCAGCCTGACCTGAAAGCTGCAGTTATTATCAGAGAATGCAGTTATTCTTAGGTGATTATAGCGGTGAGAATTTCAGATATTTGGCAGCCGACGTTTGCCAGGAGCTTATGTAGGTCTCCGTCTGGGGTACGGTCAGAATTGAAAATTGCAAAATATTCAATTCGAGAAAATTCTGAGAACCAAAACATCTTCAGGCTGAGAAGGCGGACGCAGCGTCAGTCTATTTCGACAGCGGAAGTCACGTGGTGCACTTGCGCGTGTGTGCATCATAATGTCATGATTCTCGGTATCCAGCCGCTATAAATATGCATGTGTCTCTGCGTCCGTGTGTTTATAGTTCTACGTCCACGTCGGACGCCAGCCATCGATAGGAGCCCACCCAAGCGAGCATTGTGTGTGTAATCGCAAAGGTTAAAAAGGGGTTTTGTTTCGAGCCGTATGGGGTGCAAAAACTGCAGGTGACGTGATAAATTACCTAGCTTAAGTAAAAAAGATACTATACCTTTTGTGATGTTTTTTTTGTGTCGGATAATAATCTTGGAAGCAATTTAAGCACAAGAATGATAGTCTGCTAAAACATAGTTCAGTGGTTCGTCTAATAAATTGGCGGATGGTAACGGCAGGAGGAAGCCGGGGCTCGGGCGTTTTACGACTCGACTTAATTGAGTTTTCGAAAGAGGCTGTCACTCGCGAACCTGATTATTTGCAGACATGATAGGTTTCGAGAGAGTTGTGTTTCGTCCTCGACACATCAAGCCAGGTTAGACAGTCACTTTTAGCTTTATGACAATATTAAAATGGCACATCTATTTTCAGTACGATGCTTTATAGTCTGATCGTAAATTATCGCCGCCGCGCCTATACCTTCAGTTTATGTGTATGACAGAACGTTTAAATATATATATATTTTGTTGGCACATGTATACATAAATGTTTATGTAGGCCAACATTAAATAAAATTTCTTTCATTAAAATTAAATTGTAGAGGTGAAACTATATACATTTATTAGCACTAGTTTAAATAAGCTGTTCTGCTTTAAGGAATTAATTAAAGCAGACTTCATTCAGGTTGTGAATAAATTTGAAATAAACTGGAGCAAAAAGCGGTTTGTATCTCTGGCTGGAGATAACAAAACAATAGACAATGTTTCTATTGTACTATGAATGCGAATTTGTGGGTCACTATTATCATTAAGTATTCGGATGACTGATTTTCCTTCTGAGTAGGGCCATCGATATCCAAGTAAACGTAATGATACTCCAAATAGCTAGAAAAGCTGAATGTTTTTAACATAAATCTAAACTTTCCTGCACCGCTCCGCCCTGTCTCCGAGAAACTGCTGTTTTATAGCCTAGACGTATCCACCCGGCGTTTTATGGTTTTACAAGAGAGGCTTCAGACTTAAAGAAAGCTTCAACAGAAATGAGAACAAACGAACGAATTCTTTTTTTCAAGGTGGGCATTAGCAAGAAGTTGGCAGATCCACGGACACCATTAGTCCATCATGTTCATCAGAATCAGTCATTGTTTTTGTTGGATTCGTTTTTCTTATAGAAAATGACCAGGTCACTGGGTTACAATAAGCACCATAAGTTTATACCTGATATGTGAAATTGTAAACTGTTCTCTTCTTGTTATGACTTGGATATTACTATCGAATTTGGATGACGAAAATTGTATTTTATAAAATTATTTGTGTACAATCTCACAGTATTGATAAATGTTGCACCTGCCATATCCTAAGATTAACTTGTAGAATAAAGCATTAAGTTCGCCTTACGAAAATGCTTATTACTTGTGAATCAAAATTTGAATAAGAAATAAAACAAATTTCATTCTAGTTGTGATGAGGCTCTTTTTTGCCACCAAATATCAGAACAGGGTAACGCAGAGCGCATAAAAAAAGGCAGGTTGTATCGGCACTTCCCTACAATAACACGGACGTCTGAAACAACCGGTATATTGTTTCAACAAACGCGATATTGCCTCGGCATGTCACTGTACAAGTGACGAGAGAAGGAACAAACTTTTAACACAAAGTCTTTAGCCTTCACAAAGAGATTAAACTTCATAAATAAGGCAAAATATACGGGAATACGCGAAGAGTGTATTCGTAGAGTGCCATTATGTCGAAACTCGAAACCGAAATGGAAGAGGCGGGCTCTGAATTATTATAAGATATTTTGTATTCGGTGAATAATCTTACAACGTAGTTCTCTTAATGTTAGATTGTTATTTCCAGTAAAAGATTTTGGTGTGATGAGAATATTTCAGTGAAACAAGTGTTGCGTTTACGATAATTCGTTGAACATTGAATAAACGCATAAAGATACAAATGACGCCAACAAAATTCAGGTCAATAAAATATTTGCTAGCTTTGAATCAATTGCATTACCAATATAATCTAGTTGAAACTTCATTTTGCACTACAGCACTCTAGAAACCATTCGAATCTATAGCTCGAGTCGATATCTACAAAACATTTCTCGATTCACTCTACATTGGTTCCACAAGTCTTGTTCAATAGTTTCCTCGGAAGGCTTTCATTAATGTGCACGACTGAGTGTTTACAAGGGTTTTAAAGTGATATGGCGATCATTGTTCTGCGAAAATGTAAATTCAGCTTTCTAAGATACTAGGTATGCTTTTACATGGGCACGCCACAATCTTGGCGGTAAGTCCCCTCTTTGAGGCGTGGCTGGAAAGACCTCACGGCGTCCTTACCTTCCGCATGACTCAGGTACTCACCGGACATGGTTCGTTCGGGAGTTTCCTGCACCGGATTCATGTGGAAGTGACGCCCGGGTGTCGCCACTGTGCGGAACGCCCGGAGGACACGGTGGAGCACACAGTCGAGGTGTGCCCTGCTTGGGCGGAGCATCGCCGTGCCCTCGTGGGGGCGATCGGCGGCGGAGACCTCTCGCGTCGGACCTTGGTTGAGGCCATGATCCGGAGCGAGGAGGAGTGGCAGGCGGTCGCCGACTTCTGCGAAGCAGTAATGCTCGCAAAGGAGGAGGCCGAACGCATAAGGCAACGGCGTTATCGCCGCCGCCGCCGCCGCCGCCGGGATTCTGATCCCGATTTCCGGCCACCGTAGGCACTTGCTTGCGGACAGTGAGCAATGGGTAGCTCGCTGTCCGGCCGTCCGGTAACTGTCCGGACCAAGCCCAAGTCGTCGACGGCGCGCACTGTTCCCGCGCGCCTCAAGGAGTTGTCAGCAACAGCAGGGACCCAGCCGGGTCGAAGCCTACTGGGGCCAGGGTTATCCGAAAGGGCGCTCGAGCCCCGGTATGAAGGCTAGAAGGAACGGGGTGGGTCTTTTAGTCAGTAAGAGTCTGACACTATCTTCCGCTCCGCCCAAGGGCGGGGGATGTCAATGCATGATTTTTTCCCACCATTAAAAAAAAAAAAAAAAAAAAAAAAAAAAAAAAAAAAAAAAAAAAAAGGTATGCTTTTACAGAAGACATGGCAGTTTAAAATGAAACTGGAGCGTCGTATAGTTGAGTGCTCATAATGAGCAACATTGTCCTTTGGGGGAGCGCTTGTCGTTTAAACCAGGCAAATCTGCGATATTGTTGGCATGTGTACGCAGCTCGCAGGGGCGGACCACACGGCTGCAGCAGACTGTGATTTACACGACACTGGCACCAAAACACCTCTCCCTTTATGGCCAGACATTTCGGGGAATGGCGATTTATTAGTCTGGCTGCAGATAGATTGTTATCAACAAGCATACAAGTTTTATTCGTATTCAAATTGTTCAATGCATATTTGATGCTACGCGTCAAATATTAGTTGGATGAAATTGAAATAGCCAGCGGAAAAGACCATTAATGCGGAAATGAAGCGTGCACGTTAAAAGCGCTGAAATGGAAAACCATTTCAAACGGATTTTTTAAGAACCGTGATAGAGATTCGTGATCCCCGTTTATCAGGTTACTGATCTCACTAAATCTTACCCTGCTAACGAAGTTAGGAAATAAAACTGAATAAAAGTAGCGAAGTTTTGTAATATTTCTCTAAACTACTTGTTTCACGCAAGGGTTTACCGAGAAAGCGAGCACATATTTCAATGTCAAAGTAAATACTTCTTAATATGTAATACATTAGTGTGTAAATTAGGGAGGCATTTATATAACAGCACAATGCCTGTCTAGACGAATCACTGAACCCAACGCAACCCACCACCGACACACCGATTTACATATAGATATCGGGATCACTCGGGATTCCGGGACATCTGTCGCAAAATCCTGTGAGATTATGTCTTTTAAATACATATATGAAATAATTTGTTACCTGTCACATTAATAATGAAAACATGATGAGAATATAAAAAATATTGGCAGCAAAACCGAAAACACAAGATGAAACATACTAGCCAATTTTAACTTTAATATTTTTGGTCTGATTCGCTTCGATCGATACCTCATTTTGCTGCTGGCTATTCTTGGTTTATTTTTTAGTCTCATGCTAAAGTTAGTTCAAACTGATGAACAGTAGGTACAATCTAGAACTTCAGTTTCATGCACGCCCTACCATCAGACATTCTGAATAACTGAAAACTAAATTCAACGAACACTGAAACTCACTCTCAAAATGTATCTCGGCAATAATTTTGTAACACGGCAACACAAGTATTATTCGTGGAACTTCGCATGAGAATCCGAGCTGCATTTTGCACATTACGGGGATATTGCGATACTGGACATTATAGTCAGACGCCGTTAAACTGATTTACGATAGTCTTTATTAAACGAAATTCTACATTAATGTTCTGGAATCATAAGCACTGGGTTTAATGCACCTTTTTATTAGGAGGCAGTAAACAATTTAATAACTTTGTTGCATTTTCATGGAACGAAATGTTTTTCACATGGAAATTAAGGTTTGCACGAAAGGGTGTGAAAATTCCAAGTATGGATTTACTTTTCAGGTTTAGTTGTTTTTGACTGCTAAACCAAATTCGACTTAATTCGTTAAATTATTTCTAGCAATTAGAATGCAGACAGAAAAAGATGAAGTGCTCATAAGAGGGCCGAAGACATACATTTATGAATGAGTAGGACGTATTAGATCTACAGCAGAAGAATTTGGTACAGAATAGTCATGTTTGTACTGGGCTGACACAGTCATAAGTCCTGCAGTTGATAAACATAGGTAGTATGAAAGCAATGAGCTTGCCAATCTGCTGCTATTTATGTCCCATTGTGGCCTATATTAAAATGGAGTACGCAGATGTGCGTAGTTAGTTTCAATTGATACCCACGAGGCTAACGTTTCGGCTGCAACATGCGAATGATTTTATGAGGTTACAACTGTGACAGCATTATTGCTTAAATTGAATTTTAACTCCGAATCAACGTTAAAATTAAACGATGATGTTGAAATTGCGCATAGAATTTATAGAGGATTCCAGAGTTGATTTATTGATACAGTAGGAATACTTCGGTGTCTGTACGAGCCATTTGGTTCGGGTTTAAACTAAAGTTCGTATAGCGCCCTATCATTAGCGTCCGAGCCTGGCTGTGGCTTAGATCCTAAAACCACAGCTATACTTCGACGGTGATTAAATTGCTTCTCTTCCAAAGCTACGCTCCTTTTTCGAACTAAATAGCAAATGAAACGAACATTTTAGACTTTTGAAAGTAAACCTAGGCTTTTAAATATTCATAACGATTATATTCGGCTATGAAATTAAGTAAAACGCAACAGAAGAGTACCGTTCAATAACACTTACTTGTTTAAATTAAAGCCGCAATGGACGGCGTTACAGGAACTTTTTTGAACTGAAAAGATAAAGAAAACGGCATTATGTAAATGAGATCTTTTTAGAAATTAACACAAGAATTTATAGCTGCCTTTGAAAGGAATTAATCTTGAGGTAGGTAGGTACTCTTAATTTTAATTTATATTACAGAGAATGTTCAACATCACGTTCATGAATACTTGAAACTTGAATATCTCGGTTTTTCACGACTTTAGTGCTTATTTTTGTGTTAAACTTTTTAGGTTTTGTGGGTGCAAAAAGCGAAGATGGCTTCGCTATAGACTTTCCAACTACTCAGACTTGTTCTTCACAAAATAATAAATAATTGGGAGATCCTTTTTACTCTTCAGAGATGGAATAATGTTTTTCGTATTTCAAGAGTTCATTTAGTAGGTAGAATGTCATATTAGATATATACTGTGGTTGTGTTCTTTCGTAGTGTAACAAAACAAACCTTTGTTCAACACTGCAAATAGCATTTAGCACTGGTCGTGGCTTTATTACAAGTTTGTTGGACAGTCGACTTCTCGGCGCTACATCCGTTGCCTGCCAACTTTACCCCTGGCCTGACTCAATCCTGACCCAGTTCGGGATACAACAGCTACACTATGAATAAAATCATTGGTATATTTGTTGCTGTTACTTTATGAGTGGCGTTGCTTCTGTTAGCAACAGACCAGTCTGGTTCGAATTGCATCATTTGCTTTCTGTATCGAGTTAACGATCGTATTACACTTATTATGTCATGAAGCCAGTTTGTAAAGGTACTGTCAAGATATTTCCCCCAATATGACCTTTACAAGTTGCGCGGGACGTTAAACAACAGGTTTATTCTACATGTTGTCAAGTTGGATGGACATTTTGAACGGAGACTTCGCTGAAGTTTATGAATATCGTATTTACCATCGTGTGGGTAGTAGTCAATGCGAAGTCATAACGACACGCTGCGGTTACTAATCCGTTTGCCAAGCGAGATGATTTTATACATTCAATATGTTTCAAAGATCGTGGCACAAACAGACAGTATTGTAGAGATTCAGGTAAAGAAGCGATTGCTAATAATGTATTCAGATCAGGCTCCGTCAGAAGTTCTGTTTTCGGCTTTCCTCGTAAGGGACAAAGAGAATAAAGATTTAGATTGTATTTCATTACAATAGTCATTGGTAGGTACAGTCAAGGGACTGAAGATGAGCTCATTTGTATTCAATTCGATAAAGGATGAATAATAAAAGCGATCCATATAACTTTTATAGTTTAACTCCAGTTTAAGCTCGTGTTAGTGAAGAATGATGTCATCTGCAAGAATAGGGAAGAATTAGATAGTGACATTAGTTGTTGTGTTAGATATACACATAATTATATCTACTGACTATGATTTATAGGTAAAGTTGAATCAATAGTGACGTTTGCTTACGCACTTTGTGGTAAATGACTGTATAGCTTCGCTGCAATAATTTTAATAGCCTACTTGACTCACATTAAAATTAATTTAGGAAATTACTTTTTTTTTTGTTTACTGCAATTATAGTTCTCTGAGTACATAAATCTACAGTAATATAATAAAGAGGTAAAGTTTGTTTTTTGTTCGTAGGAAGTAATCTCTGGAAGTACTGGTCCAATTGCTAAAATTTTTTCACCAATAGAAAGCTGCTTTATTCCTAAGTGACATTGGCTATATTTTATATACACGGACGAAGTCGCGACCAAAAGCTAGTTAATAAATAAAGTGCCCTAGAAAATGACTATATTCAGTAGTTATTAGACCTAATTTAGTTCATACAAGTGAGATGACGTGTTAATTCATAGTTCCATGCAAGTAACGGTATGTTATGGTCTACGTTGACGACTAGGGAATCCAATCCCGCAAGTGCGGGATCCCGCAACTGCGGGATCCGCGGGATTGCTGACTTCAATCCCGCAGGCTTGTGGGATCGCGATTTTCATGCGGGATTGCATTATATATTGGTTATATATTGACGACATACTAAACAATCACCCCATACTAATGTATTTTTTGGGAACGTTTTTGTTTACTACAACATTGACGTCATGACATCGATATCCTAACACCCATCATGGCCGGCCATGTTTTTGACAGTTCACGAAAAGTTTATTTTTAAATTACTGTTTTGTTGTTTTCCAAGTTACAAAAAATATAATCGTTTTTTTACGATCTAATAGTACAATGATATTAATTTGAAACCTATTTATAAAAAGGTTAACTAGTTTATTACCAAAATATTAGGTTTTCAAAGAGATAAAGGATATAAATAATGCTATACTGGATTAGGTAAACGCAATTTTCGATGCAGTTATATTTAATAAACGATGTAAATCTAGGAACGGGCAAACGTTTTGTGATTTTATTATACATTGAAGATTTAGTTTTTTTTCTTTCAGATTTTCAGCTAATGTAGACTACAACGAGCTTCCATACTTACCTAACATAGACAGCAAAATTCGACATCGAAATCCAGAAACAACAGAGCCAATTTGAAACAATTCAATTGGAAAAATAAAAGGCAAAAGAAGTTTATCGGGTGTCATAAACAGGAGGTTGTAACAAATTAACAAGGAGCAGTCGGGTGCATGTTCAGTGTTCATGTGCAAACGATTCGTGTGGAATCGTCGCTTATCGGCGCCGCCCGCACCGCGACTACCATTTAAAACCTCCTCGCATATTCATTCCGAAAACTTTCGCAATTCCCTTTGGTTTGCAGCGCCTCTAAATTTATGTAAAGCGTTTTCGCTTCTACGTTTACTGTAAACAGCCGTTATATACTCTTTTGAACGAGTTAATTGCAAAATATTTCATTTCTGTACTTTCGCCTTGCAGGGCAGAGGTGCGAGATTTTTAACGTTATTTTTGTTGAAAACCTCGAGATAAGTTTAATTCAAGGTTTACGATTCAGTATGAGCTCATGTCAGTTAGCGTGCGTGAATCATTATTTGTATAACTACGCAACGGAGGTCTTTAGCAGATGCTTTCGACGCAAGTCATGGATTATCGTGGAATAATAAGCTTTTGTGTATGCTTCAAATATGCGTGGAGTACCTTCCTCATTTATAAACACAGGTTCTCCTCGTAGGTCTAAAATGTTTAATAATTCTATCTCCATGCCGCTTGCCGCCAGGCTCGTTTATTTAGAGCAAATGACAGTGACGGATAACAGTAATTAATGGTTCCGAAAACCCGGGTTTTTCTTCAATCTCCAATATCAGGTGTGTCGAAAGATAATTTATAGATTTTAATTTTAAAAATGATTTACGTTTGCCGACAAAACTCGAAGTTCCAGTGGACCCATTTCAACGTTTTACTGATTACATATACATATTAAGTAATCTGTAGAACATTTGTCAAAATAGTCAACAAAGGTTGACCGTCCCGCTTCGGCAACGCGTCGAAATAACGAAGTGTCACCAAATATTTGATACAATTACAATTTACGAGTGAACCGATAAATCCTTACAACGTTTTAATTGGCTCGTAAATCGATAGCAGCTGTTACTGAAATAAATGTAAGGGCCAATTTAAAAGAAATTGATAATACGGGTGCTGCAGTAGGTATATGGAAACGGTCGTTTAGATTCATTTTATTGGTACTTCACACTAATTAAGGTATGACTCTATTAATTTTTAGTGATACTCCCCGTTTAGGAGGACCAGCAGATATTTTTAAAGCTATAATATCTGAACTTCACCTCGTTTATTGGAGTTATAAAGTAATATCGTAAGTACCAGTTCCATCGGTCGGTGGCTACCAGTTTTACTTTCAAATCACCAGTACCGACAGACACTGCACTTTTATTTCATTGATTTTATTATAAAACTTACAGTTTAATGGCGCCATATCAATGGAGAACTATCAGTAATTTATATCAATGGAGAGAAACGGTAATGCCGACACTGTTATAAAACAAGTTCAACAGACCGTTGATAATTACAAATGGACGGCCCAAATTAATATATATTACCGATGGATGTTGCGACACCGAATGTCGATACTCTGTGACAGTGCGCAGAGATGGTGTGCGCCGTGGAGGCAGGGCAGTGATGTCATCTGGGCCGCCGGTCAATTGTCGCCGCGCCATCGCTTGCGCAACCTTCGTGGGCTCGCTTTATGGAAATGTAAATTACCCAGTGCCGGTGATAATTATACTGCACAAACACTGCATTTCTATAAACGCATATAAATGTTTGCGTACGTAGGTTTGTGTTAAATTGTAAAGATACGGATACGCGACAGCGTTAACGTGTATCAGTAGCTAAGAATGGCTGCGGTAAACATTGCCGCAGTACTACTACGTGTGCGTAACCGCCCACGTTATTTTATTATTCGATTCACGAGTAACGTGAATTAGAGCAAGCAACAAAAAACATAACTGTTTCGTCAGGTCGGATTCCAGGAGTTTGATCCCCGCTTATCGGTTAGGTAAAAGGGAAATTGACATGGAATATATCTCACTGTCAGATAACGTGCAATTTATGTACAATATATTGTGTCAGTACGTTCAACCGCGTATTTCGCATAGCGCAACTCCGCACAAGTTTGATATATGAGATTTTCGTCAATGTCGACGTGAGCATGAACACTAGCTAAAGTAACAAGATCTCAGCGTAAAATTACGTGCGTGCTGATTGTCGGCTTGATTGACGGAATGAGAATGAGTGCGAGGGAAATAGCGCTGCGTTGTAGTGAAATTGAGACAAAGACTTGTTTCAGTATATTGCCTCGTCCGCAAAAACTGACATTGACTGGGTGTTACTTGAGCCTTTAGGCGATATTGAGTTTCACCCTCAAATAGGTACAATAATGAATGATTGTTTACAATAACCATGCTCTATTTGCACAGAAACGTCACATTAGGAGCAAGTACCATAACAATAAATGTAGGTATTTCATTCAAAGAAACTCAATTACGGTTGAACGCTACAAGGCCGTTCATATCCGTATCTGAAGTGTGGAGCTAATCCTGTCTTAACTTGACTTGACTCTTACCAGGAGGTCTGTGGGCGCGGCTATACGCGCCGGTCGTTCCTGGCAAATTAATCGGTGTGACTGAACCGACCGAACTGTCATGCACTCGGCTCGAGTCGCGATTCGTCATATGCACCGCACTAACCCGACCGGCCGCGCTTTACTGGTACTTCGACCTCTTTCGTGCCATGCTTTGTTAAAACGTAAACTTGATTCGATAAGGTAATTTTAGTTAACCCGTTTGTTCTTTGATCGTAGTCTGTAGCCATTTAAGAGGTTGATTTATTCATGTCCTTTGTACTTTAAGGTTAGTTATAATATGATCTATGGAAGTTACCTATCTACGGCTAACACAGCCTTCAATTCAGAGAACTTAATGATTACGACACGAGGAACTGTCTGCGTAACGTCGGAACGGTATAACACAAGAAACTTCGCAGTAACGAGGGCGAGATAACAAATGTTGTTTTCTCTTGTTCAAGGGGATAAAGTTTTTATTAAATATTCATTGCTCCCGTTGCTCGTGATAATTCTTATTGAGGATTTCTTTTACGACTCGGCTCTTGTTTTCTAAGCGTGCAATATTTATCTCACAACAGGTAAAATGCAGCAACACTCCTAAGCTTAGGGAAGCTCAAGTTAGTGCACTTTGTCAACTGCTGTTTGGACACATATATTTTTTTTTTGTAAAAAGTTTTTTATTTTACACTTTTTAGTTATGGTACCACCACTAAAAAGTACCCCTCAGACAAACATAACGATTCTTATAATCCCAAACATAACATAAATTGACGCTATTTACCAATGGTATATATTTATTATTTTTCCAATGGTTGTTTTATCAGTGTTCGTATTTAATTATTCATTATTTTTTTGTTTCGATACCATTTAATTAATTGAACCTCCGTGAATGTGACCGTGGCATCACCGCGGGCCCTAACAGAATACCAGCGCTGCGTTATTTATCTTTTTAAATATCGCAGCATAATTATGCTGAGTTAGGCGCCCTTTTGGCCTTGCACAGATTTTAAAGTTTTCTTTTTTTTATTATTATCGAATTCTACTGTATGTATGAGGTACGAATAAATTTTTTTCTTTCTTTCTTTATTTCTAACACGGTTAGATTACATTTTTTTTTTTTCCTTCTGGCTTCATCATCAGATCAGTTGAATACATCCCCCCCCCTTTCTGACAGCCAGTCATCGACTACACGTTTAAACAAAGCAACTTTACTTATAACCACAATTCTGCTGTGATTCTCTGAGGTGTACTGTTCCATATCTTCGAAGTTCATGATCAGATCATAACAATATTTCTATGGGACCAACTTGGAAGCATAATCTTTCAATCAAAAAAAGAATTTTCAAAATCGGTCCACAATTGACCGCGATATCGGTGAAAATACATTAAAAAAAAAACATACATTCAGCCGAACGAAGTCGGTTAAAAAATACGACCTTCAGATTTATACTCAAATAATAAATACTAATGATAAAATCAATCAGCAGGATACTAAGGTCTCCGGCGCAGTATAATAGACCAAAGCGATATATTGGCATCACATAAGAACTAAGCTTACATCGCGTAATTAACGTTCTCCGCGCGATTTGAACATATAATTATGTACCTACCTAGAACAGCACCAAAATCATCTATCGAGCAGTTGCGAACCAGACATAACATTCGTCTGGTCGGAGGATCCTCCCTTTTCAACGGAGGTTTGCGGGACTTTACTCTCTGTTCTGCTTACCTCCAAAAATGTTTCAAATGATGGGAGAACGCCAAAAAGTTAAGTAACGACCCTAGTAGTGGGCAAACGATTAAAAGACGAAAACAATCTCATATTTAGGCATTGTCTCTCAGAAAGTTGACACATGAATCCTGAATCATTCCTTTTAGGTGACTAACTGTTCCATAAACAGAACAAGCTCATTTGACATGACGTGATACGGATTCTAGTTCACGAGTTCACATAACATAGATAGATCATGCGCACTATTACTCCACTAGACACGGCAACGCCCGATTACCGTTCATTAGTAAGACTATTACTAAAGTGCATAGCGAATGCTACAGCCCTATATTAGATAATGGCTCTTCCAGTTCACTCGGGTCAATAGGATTAATGCCTGCTATTTTCCATTGTATGTTTCAATGAATTAGTTGACTTAATTAATTGTTGTTATATGGGTATTGAACTGCGGCCTTAAAAGTTTTGTGTTGGTTTTAATGGAAATTCGTTGTTTTTTAGTTTAAGTATGTATTGTGACATCTGAAGAGGTCGTATCAGCTATGGCTCATACTTTTGGTAGTTAGTTATAGGTTTATGATTTAAATAGCTTAGATGTTCATATTTTGATAGGAAGAAAAGAAGAATGTTTTAGAGATTTCAAAATAATCATGAGAATAAGCAGATTAAATAGTATATTTTTAAATGTTTCTTATACAAGGTGTAAGGGACAGCCCTCCACAAACTTTAAGGGCTTGCTCAGTGGACGAAACTGAACAACCTTCCACAAAAATTTTTTTCAGGAAACGAAAACATTTTAAAAGACAATAGGTATAGTCTCTCTAATAAGTCAACCGACTTGGGAATTTTGTATAATATTTAGTCATTTAAAAAATACTTATATTCGATACTTTTCCTAAGGTTCTTCTGTTAGTAAACAATGATCTCTATCTCCTAATCAACCTTGTTTATTGAACCCGTGTTGACTACATCAGATTTCATTAAATCCTAATAATTACCCAAGTGCCAAGTCGTTTAACTTATTAGACAGACTCTAGTTATGTTTTTATTTTATATTAAAAGATAGTGTTATTACCTATAATACTGCGTGGTATATGTGTGTGATGGTGAATACTTAAGAATAATTAATTACTTAAGAAATGATAGTTTTGTTTTTACCCGACTACAGCAAAGCCAAAGGAGGGTTATGATTTTTGATTTTTGGTGTGTATTTGCTACTATAGAAATGTGGAAAAAGTGTTGCGCCGACTCCAACAAATACCTATAATCATAAATTATAATATTTTAAAGCTGAGAGTTTGTTTGTTTGGTTGTACGAGCTAATCTCAGGGTCTGTCAAAGGAGGAGGGTTGATAAAGGGGTCGTGGGACTCTTTGGACCCGGAATGCGATCCCAGCCTTCACCTATAAAAATAATATAATTTTGAGTAGTATTTTGGGACCACAATTAAAATTAATACAGTTTTTTGGTGACTGTCCTTAAGGTCGTTTTCCTTGTGGTCCCAAAATACTAGAAAAAAAAATTATAGGTGAAATTTGGGCGACCCTGATAAAGAGGCATTTTTCGCCCATCCCACACTCAAAAAAGTTTCCGACAATTTTTTGTATTGGTATATTTAAAGATATATTATATACTTTAATTTTTAATAAATTGACATTTATATGTTAAATATTATAGTCCAAGCAATTATTTCCCAAACAGAGAGTGATTCAAAATGTGAAATAATTAAATAAAGTTATTTATTCACTTAAATATACGACAAGCAAAACAAGGAAACTTAGAAACTCTATGAGCTTAATTATACATAATAAGAGTGTGGTTCTTGGGTAAGGGTCTCGAAAGTCTTAAAGTAAAACAATTTGTTTAATTACAACCCCAACTTATATGTTTATTAAACATAAAACTTTAGACTACATAGCCAACCCTACAAAACTTAGAAATCGAAAAATGTTGAATTAGAAAATATTTTCAAAACTATTCACTCACTAAAATCATTAGTGTTCATTTAAAGACCAATCATTTACAGGACAATCAAATCAACTTAAATTCTTAAAACTTTAATTGATAAATGGATAATTAATTAATCTTAATAGTCAATTGTAGAACACAATGCAATTAAACAAATGTTCTCGTTTAAAAGCAAGTAGCACGCACCGATTTAATCATTGATTAACTTTGTTGATTAGTTCGTTTATCGGTAAGTAAAAAGTTGTATCATCAGACATGCGTGATCTAACGATGAAAATAAACAGCAACGACTGGCCATACATTATTAACAAGGTATTAATGTCCCTGGGTAACGAGTAATGACTTCTTCTTTGAAGTTATCAGCATAATGAGAGGTGACTGACATACGCCCCAGCTATCAACGTGGGGGAACCACTCTCTTGTAATGGCTGCCGGGATCATTCGAAAGAGTTAAGCTAGAACTACACTGCTCACACGTGTGCCACACACGCCGATCTGGGCGCGTTGGTCATCATGCATTTTATATGGAAACTAGTCTTGTAGGGCTACACTAGATCCACGCCACACGACGTCGTTCTACATACAAATCAGGCGCGTGTTACAAGTGTGTGTCGGTCTAATGTAGTTCTAGCTTTACCGTGGCCCTTGAACGGAAACGGTAACTGAAACCCAGTGGGATTTAGTCAGTATAAGTCTGACAGTCCCTTTCGCTCCACCCAGAACGGGAGAAGTTATTTGATGATTTGCCAATAGAAAAGGGAAACAACAATACTTTTCGGATACTAGAGCTACGTCAATTAGGAGAGGCATCTATTTGGTCTGTCATGTTTGGACTACTGGGTTTAGAATCGTCAAGGGATACAAAAGGGACGTAAAAGGTCGGCTGAAAGTTTGCTTAACAAAGACCTGAATTTTCTAGTGGACTTTAAGCGTAAGCTCATTGGCGCTTGAAGATAAATACTGGTTGTATAAATAAAGCTGGGTCTAGAGCAAGACAGTTCAATCCCACTGCGAACAAGTTGTTTAGGCATTAAGCCGAGAATTCCTCGGCTGCGTAATTAGTATGTTGGCCCCACACACAGCGCTGTAATGCGCTAACTAAATTGCCCTCAGGATAACATGGAGACGAGACAGCCTTATTAATTAAAACTCTTCATAAAACTCCGCTAAGACCGTTTTGAACTCTCAAAATGTGTTAAGAGATTTCAGTTTTGTTCTTTAAAAATTTCGCAGACTGGAATAATTTTCCTTTGTTAAAAGTCAGCATTGTAGTGGCTAACGAAACAACCAATTAAAATAATAAACGCGGCTCAATTAAACCGTTGTTGGACGCTGATGGCTGACGCAGATGGAATGCTTCTGATAAGTACTAGAACAAAACGAACGATTTAAATCGCGAGAATTGATAAAATACAACTGGCAGGTACCATCAAAGGCATTTCCGCCTGACCACCATTAAGTTAATTTTTGCTTGCACTCGAAACGAAAACTTAAAGGGTTTGGTTTGGCCCGCGCTACAGAATTCAAGCGAATTTTTTTTTAAAGTGGTCATGCAGAAATTACCGCGATGGTACAATTTGACAAATAATAATTAATGTATAATCATCGTCACGCGTGTGAAAATAGCGATTGGATTTTGATTATACTTAATTATGAACTATTAAACATGATTAACAAATACATACAGATTACGCTATTGTTTTTGTTTAGACATTAAAAACGCACGTTACCCAGAAATTGACAATTATCTCTATAAGTGGTAAGCGTTACAAACTTACAGTATTGTCTGAATCTTTCATTCCTCGTATAGACGTGAAACAACTGTTAATCTATGACGGACGTCAGATTGGCTGCCGATAACCGCTTAAATCATTGTCGATAAACGGATTCCGAAGAAATCGAGGGATCCTTTACACCGTGTTTAGATCATGAATAAACAAACAAGGCCACCTGCTCCGAAATGAGGTAGAATATGCCGTTGGTTACAATCGATACGAAGATGCGAGGTGCGTACGATGTTACATTCTACCTTCTACGTTCTCACTTCGTGATCGCAGTGAAGTTATCGATTTCATGTCCAAACTGATTGACTTGACGTGACGTTGGCAGAAAAAAACATACTCGAGCGGTTTAGGGTCAACACTGACAGATTTCATGCGACAGCAGAATGGTCGTCCCGAATTGGGTGACCGAGGCTTTTTTTGGGAAAATGATTTTTCGTACGTTATTTGTTTGTCGGTTACGAAATGCGTTAGAAATTTTAAATACTTACTCATTTTGTTTTTGTGTTATAATACGGTAATTCTCATGAGTAATGAGGGGAAAAAATGTAGCACGTAAGCACATAATATAATTTGGTATATTATCGTTATTTGATCAGAGTTTCCTTTCATCAAGAATCTATAACTCGGCATCTCGCAAGCCGCCCCTGGCTAAAGCAACGGGGGAGGATTGTAGAAATTGGATAACACGGTTTGTTGCTTTATGACAAAAGGATCGTTAAATCTCATTCGATTTTCCAAACTCTCAAAGCTGTATTTATATTTTAAAACGGATAAAACCGTATTGAGCCAGTAGGTAGGTATTATGTTCACTAGTGAGAGGCATGCATGCAAGTAATCGATTAAGTGAAACGACTAACGAAAATGATTTATCGATCTTTTTTTGCTATTTGTAATGACTGGTTAACAGCTGTCACGACTGATCTTAAATTCAGCAACAAAGTGTGGCGATGCTAAAAATTAACCGTCCGGAACATTAATTTGCGACTGCAAAAGAAGAGGAACACGACTATAAATTAAAATAATGTAATTGCTTCAAGTGTCATAGAAGAATGTTAATAAATTATAGATAAGGTTTTTATATCACGATTAATGCCTACTTCCTTACGAATGAGTCATAACATTAAATCAACCACACATATTAATCACTTTCTTTAAATTAATCTATTCATAATAAATTCAAAGGACTGATTAAGAAAAAGTCATATTATAAATTCGATAAATCCTTTTTACCACAGAGTTTGTCGCAACACGATAAACAAAACACGGTGGAATATTAAACAAGTTATTAAGGTGGCAGTGCCAAGGGTGAAAATGTTCATCACGTAATTGTTATGAAACTGTAAAATTGAAAAGGGGATTGGGGATTGGAACCTCCGAAACACCCTAATGTAATTGGAATGGATTGAATACAGTGCATTTCAGTAGACACAGATTGATTGGGATAAAATTACCCGTTGATTAGAATGATAATGAAGTAGAGGAAGTTTTTGTAGTTTCAGGATTAGAAGAAGTCATTATTACAGAAGGAGTCATTATTTTTCTTAAAAAAAAGTTGCCTTACTCTAGGAATTGCTCCTCCTGTATCGTGGTACGTTCAGATATAAACTCACATATACAAAACACCAAAACTTGTATGTTTCTGTAGGCCATACAAATATTTGTTTAGTGTGAAAAACGAAACCGCGACACGCAGCGCAGCTGCCAATTGCTCAAGTAGTGCCTGTGCTGTCAGAATTAGTTTAAAGTAAGTAGATGGTAGCAGACGAAGCTTTGACGAATAATGAAGTACTAAAGCAAGTTATAATAACTGTTACAGAAAAGCTAAAGGATTGCGGAGACTGATAGCACGTGCTTCTCTTGCTTGTTCCTTAATCCGCCGCAGGAAGTTTGCGCCAAGCAGATTTTCCACAAAATTTTGTAGTCTTAACCCGAATTAACATAGAGATTACTTTAGAAATTCACGTAGATAAACCTCGGCTATAAGCTGATGTAGCATGAGAGCAGCCTAGTGCTGTGGAAGCATTTTCGTTGGAGTTGGAAATTCGAGGCAGAATTCCAGATGCGACATAATAAAGATTTGACGGTGTGTAACAGGAATTGTGGCTGCTCAAGTCGGCTGTGCGTGACGGAGTTGCGTGCTTTCTGCCGGTCGTCATAGTAACCAATAGTTTCTAACTACCAAGAAATCTCCAACGCCGGATGGGCTCCTAGAGGCCAGTAAACTACAGCATACGTTAAACTAAAGTATAAATATTGTGGTTGAGTCACGCTCTGCATACTGATTGGAGATCCATATCTATGCGAGGAATAAGTTATAAATGTTTGATGTGACATAATCATGCAAAAACACTGGTAGGTATAATGCCACCCGCATATCATAGTTCAGAGTCTAAGAATATAAGAAATGATATATAGCCTTTTCCTTCTTCCTTGTAAGAATTCCAGGGTAAGTATATAGGAAATCCGTTTATAATAAAAAGTATTTTCTTCCGAAATAATAGATTGACAATGGACGTAGGATATAAATGTTAGCAAAGGAAATTTTGGGCATACCCATTTTATAAATGGCACGCTTTGAATTGACTGATCTTAATCCAAAGTGAACCCGAGGTGAATGCGCGTTCCCTCTCAATATATGAAATAGGGCCGCTCTCAATACGCGAGTTTTATTAGGGTTGCGAATCAATAGCCCTCCACGTATTTCAACCCCTTTTTAAATGTTTATGACGGCAATAAATACTGTAGCGCTAATAATGTGGCGTGTGATTGAAAAAAACATGCAATTAAGCCAAAATTTAAAAGTGTAATAAAATTCCAATAACTTTTTCGAAAATTCAAGCTAGTAAAAGTATCATAATGAATATAAATCTGGTATGAATAAGTAGGTGACATGTTTGCTCAATTTATCAATGAAAGATAAGATAAAATTGCAACCGTAGTCATCTGTTGTGGTGTGTGTAGGTAACCTGAAAGTTTTACCTTGAACCGGTGTGCAACTTAGTTCCAAACGTAGAAAAAAAAGCACGGTGGGTCGAAATATTACAACTTGCGTTCACTTAACACAGCAACGTTCACACAAAATCAACTATTTGAGAAGAAGACACTGTTTGTGACACTTTTATTTAACCATACCGAGTTATATGTAAAGATGAAAACATTAGAGCCGGGGCGTCGACCGACTTCAGCGACGCGAGACAACTGACTGGGTAACGAGCTGAACTACTGCACGCACGGCGACCGCGCTGTCAGTGTGATCCCGCCCCTCGCGCCGAACACACATCAGCTGAGCACACCTTATCATCATAGATTATTCTTAAACAAACATTCGGCCTTAGTCATCCTAACCAACTGAAGTTTTGCCATCAACACGATCCTCATTAGTAGCTTCCACGTATTTCTTAATGATCTAATTATTTGAAAAGTAATTATGAAAGCAGCCGGAAGTTTTAGGGAATTTCATCAGGAACTTACATACATATTTGAATGTGTAGTACCTACGAGTTAGATTTGAGATTTTAGAGTAATGTATAAAACAAGTAAAACATGAATAAGTCACAAAAGCCACTAATGAAAGGGAAATTATTTTGTACACATGCACTGCTTTTATGAATGAGGGTTTTATACAAAAGATAGAGCAACAAAAAGACTTGTGTAGTCTTGTTAGTTTTTCATTCACTTGTACAAAATTTTTGGTCAAGAAGTTTTTTTGCCATATGGCTGTTCGGCCCACACTATTTTAGGACCGTAGCCCTTTTGGAATGTCATCAATCACTGACAAACGAAAAAACTCGGACCTTTGCATAAAAAACGTATTCGATGTCGTTATGGATTTACTTTTATTTCGATGCCGTGCGGTAAAATCAACGTTAAAAACAGAGTTCTCTTTGATGTAGTCATGTTGCCCTGAAGGCAAATAAAGTAAGATAGAATAATGTTGAATAACTTTATGAACAAGCTTTTATATGGAATTTTTCAATTAGACAAGATTTCTTCTTCATATTTTATAGGTACATAAATAAACAAAGAGATCATTCCTATTTAAAAATTAAATATACTTATTATTTATTACAAAACTGTAGACCAGGTACCGGAACAAAGGATGTCTTCACAAACAAATTTTGAAATGAATAAATAAACACTTACGCGAATTTGTAAGAAAGAGCAACGTAATTATATTGAACAAGGTACCGGGGGAGAAATTAAACCCAGAATGAGCAATAAAGTAATTTTGGCAAAGAGTACAATGTAAAATTAATTGCGGAGCACATTTTCCCCTTCAAAACATTACGTGGTCTGAAAAATTATAACGAAAGCTCGAATCACAACGACATCGGAATCTCCATTTTCTTTGAATAGCAGGAAGCCAAAACAACACGCGATCATAAGCGTCCATTCAAATAATTGTCGCTGTAATAACCTGTGTGAGAATGGTTGCCAATGAAACGATACTCGGAATCAATCAACGATAAAGGGATTTACTAATGTAGGTTTTAATTTACTTTTTTTCGGACCACAAAGAATTAATAGGAGATAATGGGAACTGGACATCGTAAAAAGTATCACACGGCAGGGTAATTAGCATGACAGATCGATAAACACGAAAATGTAATAAGGCAACGCAGTACCGCATCGAGGAAAGGGAGTCTAACGTATAATATATTCTGTGCTTGTGATTACAGAAAATAACAAACGGGCCTCGGAGCCAGCTTTGAAGTGAAATTACACGGCGAGCCGGGGCGACGGAGCTTTTTCATTAACAACTTGGAAAATTTAGGCCAGAGGAGACAACGCAAACAAGACGTAGATACGGATTGTAATGCCTGACAGACATCTTTGTCGACTGGATGATGTATTTGAAGCCTCAATCATATGTTTTGTCAATGACATACGATAGAATATGTGGAGCGAACATAGGTAAGGGGTCGCGTAGGCGTGCGAATTATATACACAAACTTTCCTCGTTTACTATTAGTGAAGACCGAATTAGCAGACACACAGAAAGACAGACGTAGAAAGCGACTTTGCTCAATACAAGCCGTCAGTTGGAGGAAAATCCGAGCGAATTGGAGGCGTTAAAACCAGTCGTACACAGAGTAAATAAAGTGTCAGTCCACCCATGCCGTTGACACTCCTGTCAATCAGTTCATCATCGCTTATGCCTAGGGCTTTAGTTCATCCAAGCTGGTAAATTGGATGCGTCCTGTTATTTGTCGTTTGTCAGAGTTTTGTCAATTTGCTCCAGTCACTCTGCTGTTCCTATAGTGGTAACGAACTTATTTACAAAATGCCTATTCTTGGAAATGTCATCCATTTCTTTATGAGAATCTTTCTTTACAAAGCAAGTGACATCCAGGTGACACCTATTTCCGGAGCAGATAAGTTTGTGGTAACTGTTAGTAAGGTTGGCATTCAGGCAGCTCTTTCGTTACGCAATTCCCCATAATGTAAAGATTTACACAATGAGTGATACAATTGTAAACGATTTCCGCAAAGCTTTCGACAAAGACAGGTAAGCACTAATTTAGTGTTTTATTAGGGGTGTGCAACAGGTCGTAAATGTTGCGGTCACAACTGAAATTACATCGCTTTGTTTTCTTAATACGTAATCCAATAGCGTTCGGTTAGGACGCGGAGTTGTGCTCGACATGCTTGGTGCCATATGCTCCGCTATTATGCGTCTTTACGAGAAGTTTATACTTCTTTGTTATGAAATATATCGAGATAATTAACTTTTAGGAAAAAAAAAGTTAAAAAAAAAAACGAGAAATAATGAGTGGTCACATTTAAAATGTAGCCATAAGAAACAGCTAAGCAGTTAAAATAATGAAAAAAAAAAAACCCGCTGCGTTGGGATTTTTGAAATAAAACAATAATACAAGTAAAAGATAAAAAAAGTAAAGAGCCAAGGACGCTCGAAAGACCGATCACATTTCAAAAGTTTCCGGTAACAGAAGTATCCTAATGGATGAAAAGCATGAACAATCGAAAACTGTGTGTCTCTTCCAACAGATTTACATAATATGAACAGATTTTGATACTGCGGTGAGTGCATATTGTTCGCTTGCCGACCGCAGTAACCGAATCCAGTACCTGTTTACTGAGCTAAGTACTAACGAGTTTCGCAATATTAAGTTAATCGTACAGCAGCCACCACCTACCTTTATTTACTTATATGCTAGCTTGTCCTGTCTTACTCCTGGGCACAGGTCTTTCTCCACTCCTTCCATCGTTCGCGGGCCTATGCTTTCTCCTCCTGTCTAGCACGTCGTTCTGAAATCTGTCTAGTTCTTCCCACAATTTCCTTCATGGTCTTTCGGACCCGGTCTCACTGTCTCAGGGCCTACAGTTTGACAGGCATGGTCTACAGGTTGGGCAGCCTTTTGAACCACATCAGCTATCCTGATTTTTGAGTGTAGTGCAATGCTTTTAAATCGATTCGTTAATTTAACACCACAGTATTGCGCTGTATACATATAAGTTAATTAATTCTTGCACATTCTTCTCCAGAGAGATCAGAGTATCATTTTTTCTGACTGACTTCTTGACGTTTCAAAAGTGCCTGTGAATGGTTTATTTGAAATAAAAATCTTTGACCCTTGAATCTTTAATTAATCGACTTCTTTCCACAGACAGTTTTCTTTTTACTTGGTGATTTCAATTAAACAGCAAGTCATAAGTACTTATGAATGAATTATCTTTATACAAGCTTAGTTCAAATTTAACACTAGCTTATTCAAACTCGATGAATATATAAAGTGTCTATTTAAAGTAAGCTTTAAAAATTTAAGTCAACAATATCTCCATCCAGGTGGTTGAGTAAATAGATAATTCTAGCAGGTCACTGGGAATCGGGTCTCGAGAGTTTACCGTTGAAATTCAATTATTCACGTTTGTATGATAGACGGAGCCGGTCTGTTCAAATTCAGAGGGTCTACGGTACGGAACACTCCAACGATGAGATTCGATTATGTGAATAATATTCGAGTTGACACGTCCGGCAGAGGTCCGCAATCAACGAATATGGTAATTGAGAACGAAAGATAATTCATTCAAAGTTCGGTACGAAAGGAAAATGTTCATGACAACTATGAGACATCAAAGCAAACCTTTTATTAGGTAATTCGTTGTTTTTGAATTCAAAGCTTTATTAACTTCAATGTACGATGCCGATTTTTCAAAGAGAGCAAAACAAAGCCCCGACTAAAGCAGTACCTACCTAATATTTGTAGAAAATAAATGTAAATGGACTAATTAAAGCATTGTTTCAGGAAGTTTTTCAATTAGACGAAAAACGTCTGGAAACTTTATCAATTTATCTAAACATAATTACAGACTAGGCACATACTTCCAGTTGCTATTGATTTCAGACTTGTCTGTCTGTATTCCTTTAATTACCACTTACTGTCTATCTTACTGTTATTAAAGTTTGAATATGTTCTGTATTAATAACAGAAAGTTCTTTGCCGCAGGGTAAATCAATACTCGTGCGGCAACCAAAAACGTACGATTTCTACGTTACCAAGTAAGCCTGTGGCCTTCCAAAATATTGTTGGCTTACCTATTCCCAACAAATTCAATACAATTGCTACATTTCCAGGAATCGGAAGTTTGAAATCATTATCGTTGGATATGAAAACAAACAATTGTTCAGGCAGCGGTGTTGTTTTTCGTAATAACAGTTCTCAAATATTTCCGATTTATACTTCTACATAAGAGTAACACAGATCTGAATAAAAAAAATCATGGTCCAAAAGTGTATGCCATAAATTGTTCGGAACAATTGCAGATGGGGCACATTGTACTCAAACAATAGCCAAACATGGACTCAGGCGGCGACCCTTGGCAGGATGAATCTGATTTATTACACTGCTGTAGCGTTTGAAGGTAATGACGTTGCTGATATGAATGTCCACATTTGTAAAAGTGACAGTCCACTCATGCAATAAATGTATAAAAATTTCATAAATGCGGACGTTGTACGAAGTCCTGGAATAAAACGTTTGAAAAACGATGAATGCATCTCCAAATACAGATAGGAACAGGTCAACGTCTTGGAACAGAAATAGCCCGGTGCGGTCGGGCCGCCCCTGGCCCATGTCTTTCATCGCGCTTACTTAGCAATTCGTTCCGACATCTCGTTAATATGTCAACAAGGTTATCAATAAACAATATCTATGGTATGGTCTCCCACTACTGTTTACTTCAAATATACATATTTAAAAAGAATTATAATGAAGTTGTGTTTACTATCGAATCAGGCATAATAGAAGGCATAGGTCGTCAACCGAACAAAGGCGACCTATTTTTTTACAACTGGCCACTAACAATCGAGTCGTCAACTCATTTGCCATCAACAATATCTCGTTCACTTCACATTCCTTTCATAACTCGTCTGAAAGTCCATTTGTGAAATGAGACGTGGCCTACTGATGAAATTAATTTCAATTCAGATGAATCTGAATAGTAGAGTATCGTCGTTTTCTTTTTTATAGCTTTGTCAGGTTTATTGTTATTTGTGGGTTTTGGGTTTTGTAGACCATTATGAATTTAATATTTACGATGTTTAATAAAATGCTCTGTTGAATACCTCCAACAAAGTTGACTGAATTGCGATGAAGAATCAAGTATTATGTTCATCATTAGCTGAATTTCTTTTTTATGAACAGTCTCCAAACGGAATCCTCGTAACTCTTTGTTTTTATTTCCTTCATTACGGTAATGTCCGCGTTCGAGCCCATTAATATTGTTTTGTCGTTTCTTGTCAACATGTGTTAAATCTTGGGACAACTCATGGACTAAAGCGCTCTCACTTACATAATTCACACAAGTTATAGTATCTGTTAAGTTAATATACGGTAAGAAATTAAGTTGGCTGGAGTCTCAACGATCTCTATATGCTATGCAGACGAGTACATATTAGTAGATTGAACCGCTCATGTACCGTTCAATTTCCCTAGAGAGTATAGATGAGACACGATACACAACGCATCGTGATCCTATGTCGCGTGTTGGTTTAAATCGAGACAATGCTGTAAGTTCGATCCCTTTAGGGGAGCGCCGAAGCTCGTAAGTATTGAAGTTTAGCGTACGCTTTTTACGATCTTTCGCGCAGAAAAAAAGCGGATAGTGAAGCCAAGTATGGTCGTCTATAAAAGGTTGTCCGGATGACTAGTCCTTTCTTTCAGAAATTAGAATTTATATATTTAGGAACTAAAGTATGAGTAATTTCTGTTATCAGTTTGAAATTTGATATCAAGACATAATTGCCCTACTCTTGCTTAAAGAAATGTGTACTCAAATGATGCGCATAAAAAAGAATGTGCGAAGTTTTTGTGGCCATGACATCTTTTTCCAGATGAGGTTAATTGGCAAATCGTCCTTGAAGGAGTGCAGTATTGAGAGCAATTTAATCACTATGGTGTACATAAAGCGTAATAAATTAGGCTTATCTAGACAGTGTGTCTATAGGCTGCAATTCATCACTGTCTCACTACACGGGACTTCGGCGAGAATTAGCGAAAGTGAATTGATTGTCTTCGAGACAATCATAATCAAGTTAATTACTTTATCGATTGCCACATGAGATTAGTGCACTCACATTGTAGCCAGTCACCGAAACGCGATTTAAAAAAAATCTATGTTGTCTATATGGGGTTAATAAACTCAATATAACATGTCTAAAAACAACATATGAAAAATACGGAGCAGAGAAATGCCAACAATCCAACACAATCCGCTGTATCGTTAAAAAACCACAGTATGGACTGGACTATAAACAGTTCTATAGTTGCTCAGGTTTTTTACATTACTATCCGATACGGAACTACAAAAAACGTACGAAAACTTTAATTTCGCAGGCTATCCTGGAGCATTCACCTTAAACCAAATGCAGAATCTGCAAATCGACGATAGATGTTTTCCTGGGTTAGCAGAAATTAGAAGGAAGTGAATGTTCATGAATATTAAGTAGGTAGGTCTACTGTATAAATTGTCAATGATATGCTTAGTAAAGAGCAGAAAGCAGAACCATCAAGTAAAGTAGATCTAGCGTTGAGCCGCGTAGAAGCCAGGACTAAGAACGATTCCTCGTAAATTACAGAAGCAAAAACTAGTTTCACTGAAGCAACAGACAAATATACACCAACGACTTACTATTCACTAACACGTTAAAATACGCTCAGGAGCAAGTAGTGGGTACTATAACTATGCTCAGATGACATTTTCGTACGACAAAGACAAAACACAAGCAAAGGATACAGAATTTTCGCAGAGCCCGAGATTAGGGCCCCAGTAACAATGAGAACAATGGTCTAAGAAACATATCTAACTAAACTTAAGTAATCCAGTGCTCATATAAACATACATCCTCTTCAATGGCTTAGGGGACTTCTGAACAACTGTACTGAAATATTTAGGGAAAATAATATACGTACACGCGGGAGTATTGCTCGTTGTTCTATTTCGTTTATTGTTTCTAGAGAAAAACCGTCTGTTCGGTATTATTTCTGGCTTTAGTTCCGCTGTATTTTATTGCCTATAAAAAACTTCTGTAGAAATCGGCGGTGACTATATTTCTATTAAGTGGTGGTTTTTAGTTGTCTCTTAATATTCTGGTTTCATTGACCCTAAATGCTTTATTATTTTTCAGCAGTAAGTAGTATTATTAGTAGCCTAGATACTAGAATTGAAGTCTTCCATGAGCTATCTTTATTCTCTATATCTTTCGTCCCCAATGAGTTGCAAAGTTGTCAGAGAAACAGAGACCACGAAAACAGGAAAAGATTATATCATAAAAGAAAACAGTTATTTGGCTCAATTTGAGGCGGGATCACTGCTGAATACAGGCTTAATAGCAGCACGAATATTGCATACGTTTATTTCCTTTATTACATCACACATAATAAAATGAAATGCGAGAAACATCCAGTCGGAGAGCCTCGTGAAATTGCTGTATTGTGACTCTCTAAATGTACCATTATAACAACATGTAAGATGGGGTTTTACGTCACTAATTATAAATGATTACCAGTTCTCTTCGTTAATTAATATTAACAAGATTTATAACCATGTTTTACTTTTTCGGCCGGTAGCTAATTGGCAAACAGGACCTGTTTTCGTGACCTTTATTACTTACGTACGACATTATTCACAGAAAAAAATTAATTCAAATTATCTGAAACATAACCAAAGTTTTTACAGTGTATGAGAAAATTACTTGAGATATATAAGCCTTGCTTTATGTGCGTGTTTTAAAAAGGTTAAAGCGCCCCAAAAAAGTAACAAAAAGGAAATCAATTTGCCTGTCTGTCTCAGCAAATTAAATTCTTTCTTTCCGGCGGCAAAGCTTTCGTTCAGGAGCACAATGTGTGGGAAATTGTCACGTGACTTTTAAGTAAAATGCGTAATTCCAACAAATACGGAGGGAGTGTGACACGTCCTGCGTCGTACACCACCGCCTATTGTATGCAAATTAAAGTCGAGCGGGACATTTTTCAAAACGTTGACTCCAGGATTAGTATTCGCAGTTTCGCGTTGGCATAACGTTAGTTGCTTCCATTTGGACTAGGCGGCAAACGGTATTTCGCGAGTCAGCAACCGTTGTTTTTTCTTTTTTGTTGTAAATTGCAACATTACGTCGATAAAATATGTCCGTGTCTTAAATACGTCGCGTAGAATATGAACTTGATTGCTCACACAAATAAAAACAAAAGTGATTGTTTCATTTACAGTTTATATATAATGTTACATTATGTTATAGAACTCGATGTAATAGGTATTATAATGTAAATAAATCAAAGTTAACTTACTCGTGAAAATAGATTAGGATGGGACGTGTATAGTATCAAGACAAAAGGCCGCTGATGAGTGGGACAGAGCATTGTTGGTGGGAATCTGGGCGTTGCAGCAATCACCGCGACCCAAATACCGAGCTCGGACCATTTTATGTTACAACCCGTCATAGATTATCTCGACACCAATCAAAAGGATTACTAACGCAGAGTACTGTACCTACTACTAATTAGAGATGCGCCGAATATTCGCTTTATATTCGGTTTTCGGCGTCTTCGGTAGTATTTTGAGGCAATCGACTGAATAATTCGGTTGAAATGCCGAATGTATTCGGTTTAATGGATCATTGTAAATCAGCCTGAGCCAAAATAAATTTAAGGAATTCCATACTCTACTACAGCTAACAATCATATTGTAATAGGAAAGGTTTACTTTAAGCATGATTTAAGAAATTTAAACACAAATCAAAAATATTTGTAATTAAAATTTAATATTTCTAATGAAGCAGCTGTAGATTATGAAGCAAGATCAAGTTTTCAGCTCTTATTAACAAAAGCTTATTTATTTTCTCCTCATACACATTTCCTGACTTTGTTTGTGTGGCAAAACTATCGAACGGGGAGTCGAATTATCCGGCTATGTATTCGGTTATTTGGCGAAACCGCTATTTGGCGCATCTCTACTAATTAATGCAACTGTAGCCTATTAAAGTACAGCGTAACGAGAAACGGTAGCTGGATGTCAATGACCCCCCGCTCAGTTGCTCGCGATCAAATTGATTAAGCGATATTATGATACGAGTCTTCACGCGAGTCGATGTTCTTTAATTATTTTTAATTGTTAAAAAACGCACAGAAGTTTCAAATAGCGCATGCATTTGTAAAAACGCACGCCCCATGCGTGCGTTTTGTGACAATTTTTTTTTTTTTTTTTTTAATTTGTATAAACTAGTGCTTGACTGCGATCCCACCTGATGGTAAGCAGTGATGCAATCGTTGATGGTGAGGCGCACTAGTTTATTAAGAGCCTATTCACTCTTGCCTTAAAGACACCTAAATTATAAATTGATACACCTATACAGCTAATTAATCCATCACTTATCAATAAAGGTCGGAATTAGGTAGACGTATACTTATGATATACTTGCATCGAAATGTTGATATTAATATGGATCTTCCCGGAATTTCTAATGACAAATCGTGTCGCCAACAATATTACAAATAAATAATAATAAAAATAAAAAGCTCAGAAATAGATAAGACAAATAAAACAAATTAACATTCAATTTTTGTTAGTATTTTTCTGCGTTATTATTCTAAGTATTTTTCATTGAAAACAGATCTCTGTAGCTACGTCAACTGAGTTGAGGTTAACAAATTTATACACTTCCTCCTCCAAATTTTTCTTGCTATATTTCTGACAGTGTCACAAAAGAAATCTACTCTTTAAAATTACATGAATAACTTTACTTAATTCCGACCTCTGCTTATCAATCACACGATTATAAAGCTGCTATTGAAACTGGTATGTAGATCTGATGTTTACGTACAAAGCAACTTGAAATAGCTAATGAGTCACATTACCCGCAAGTTCATTAAAGGATCAACGGTGAAAATAACTTTGTTTCGTTCCGTTTCTGGATCAAAGTGGTATTGTGACTAGAAATAGGCGCTTAGTCACTTGATCACCAACTAACCATTAAGTCATTCTTGCTGTTACTATTGACTTGAATAATGGATTAGAAGACAGAAGCAGACTAATAACAGATATATGTAGGTAAACAAGATTTTTTGCTAGGTGATGCCCGCGACTTTGTTCGCTTAAAGCTCGTAAAACAGCACAATGCGAATTGGCCAGAAGTTTATTTTTATTGCGCGGCTACCTAGCCTAATCTACTAGTGAAAATCCCGTCAAAATAGATCTACCTAATCGTAAATAATAAATATAATCGTTTTGGAGATTAGCCAGAAAAAATAGACCAAAATTGGAATTTTGTTATACCTAGGTATCGAATATGCTTTCTTAAGAATTTAGTAAAAATGATATTTTGGTATTACCAACAGATACTTCAATTTTATTTACAATATGTATAGATAGACCAACATAAATACCGTCGTTGCAATCGCTTCCTTATTGGGGCGACAGTCCACAGGCGCCGACGACACCTAAAATGGATGAAGCAAGAGCTTTAACGAGTGAGTTCTAACTCGCTCTAAGGACTAAGCCCTTTACTATAAGGACACACATTTTTTTCGTCCCTTTCTATCTCCTTTAAAGTATACATGAGAGAACGAGACGCTAGCATGGTCAGCAACTACAACTAGTTTATTAGGATCGAATATATCACGAAGTTTGCTCAAGACTGCAGCAGTACAGCTAAACTATAATTTGATTAAATAATTAATTTACCCCGCACACGTATTTCCGTCCCAGTAGTTTGAGAGTAAGTGTAATAAAATTAACGGAGTGTGAGTAGCCTAACAGTTTTTGCTGTGAAATTCTCTAGTACCTCTAATAAAGCTTCAAGGCCATTTTTAAATGGTAATTAGTTGCAGTAACCAGTATTTTATCTGGCTTATTTATAGCTAAGTGGCACGCACTGCTGTCCTTATCGGGATAGACGAGTGCGGGTCGCAGTCGACTCGACTCGAGTTGACTTAACATATCAATGTCAAGTTGGTCTGTTTCTTATCCTGAGGTGTAAGGACACTGATTTTCTGACTCAATATTGCACTATTTATTTAGGTTCTACCGTGACAGATTTTTTTAAATTCTTTTGCAGACTGTGCCGTTTTTATTGCACAAATAATTATTTAAAAAATGTTAAGATAGCCATATACGCGGCTAGGGTATACCTGTTAGTTAAGCCTGTATGAAAATCTGCACTTATGTGCAACATACACGCTCCGGTTTACCTGCAAGTTAACTGTACAGGGAAACCTGTCAGGTATACCCTAGGGTATATGGCTACCTTTGGGTTTTGTAAATCGAATCAGAATAATATTCTATGAGGTAGGTAGGTACGTGTATCGATACAGACATCAATAAAATTTATTATCACAACTTCCTTAAATTGGGTTCTATTGTTACATTATAATGTCACAAGCATAATGTATCCACAAAAGCAGGAACAATGCAAGAGCTTCCATATATTTCTAGTACTAATACCATTATGGCCGTTCATATAATCGACACGACGCGTTTGCTTAGCATATTAAGGATTTGTATTGAAAATAAACTTTAATTTGCTTGGAATTCAGTATCTCTTTCCGGCGCGAAGGAAGACGGACATTGATGGATTGACGTTTGTGGATCGAAGTTTAGAATGGGCAGCGCGTGCGCCGATACTCTCGCATCCGGCGTCATTGCGGCGCTCCTCTTGTTTGGCGAGGCCGGATGCCGCAGAATAACTATACTTGTTCAATATTTATTTTCAGTTTTAAGAAGAGGAAATGTAATTACTTTTTTTGTTTCTGCAGGATTGGTTCCAGATAGCTAGAGTGATAGACATCCACAGCTGCCACATGACTGCAAGCTAATATGTTTTCATTGAACTACTATCTCACCTCTTGCAGTCATGACTGTAAGCTAATATGTTTTCATTGAACTACTAACTCACCTCTTGCAGTCATGACTGCAAGCTAATATGTTTTCATTGAACTACTATCTCACCTCTTGCAGTCATGACTGTAAGCTAATATGTTTTCATTGAACTACTAACTCACCTCTTGCAGTCATGACTGTAAGCTAATATGTTTTCATTGAACTACTAACTCACCTCTTGCAGTCATGACTGTAAGCTAATATGTTTTCATTGAACTACTATCTCACCTCTTGCAGTCATGACTGTAAGCTAATATGTTTTCATTGAACTACTAACTCACCTCTTGCAGTCATGACTGTAAGCTAATATGTTTTCATTGAACTACTAACTCACCTCTTGCAGTCATGACTGTAAGCTAATATGTTTTCATTAAACTACTATCTCACTTCTTGCAGTCATGACTGCAAGCTAATATGTTTAATTTGTTGTTATATGGGTTTATTGGAATACTATCTCACCTGGATTAATTTGTGTAATTTATTTCATCATCATAGTTGTCAAACCGGTGAAGAAACCGGTAAGTATGTCCTAGAACCAAAAATTCTAAGACATGTGACATCCACCTATTCGCACTGGCCCAACATGGTGGAGTCCCAGCAGTGGGAACATTACAAGGCTGATTATGCTTATTATTATACTATCTCACCCATCTCACCTTTCATGTATGTTCCTTTAACGTTTGTTTGATGATGGATGACGCAGTTTAACATTGTAAGTACTGAGTTTCTAAGAAAGGCGAGCTATTATTGTTTGCCCTTGTGAGGCCTACCTACCAATTATTTTTAAATAACGTAGTCATGGTATAAATATATGCTATATGTATATAGATATATATAGCGAAATCCTAGCGAAATCAACGGTCAGTTTTACTTTTAAGGCCTACCTTACCACAAAAGTATTATAATCGAGCATGGAAATAATGGAGTACGAAGGTCACAGGTATAGGTTAAAAAATAATAAAGAAAGGCACTTAATAAAACTTATTAGGAAAGTGGCTTTATTGTAAACAACAATAGCTAGGCTATTTGGGGCGTTATAATGTGGATACAAAAGTGGTTTGATTAAAGGGCTTATTTTCACAGTATAGGTTCCCTCCTTTGTTCTTATAACGGTGTAAGTACAAGATTCTGCGATAAAAATCATTTATGATACATGAAATCAAAATATTTTAAGTCTTGTACCAATTTCAGAGATTTTTTTTTTATACGGCGTTTTAGATCTCATGATCAGTTTCTTTGGGCATTTTGCAGAAGTCCAAGAAATCTGCATTTAATAAAACACTTAGGTATATGACATAATCTATGACATTACTAGCTGACTCGGCCAACATTTTTTATCAAAGAAAAAATCGCCAAAAAGTGTGAAATTCTTAGATCTACCAAATATATACACAAAAAATTAAAAATCACAAAAATCGGTAAAGCTGTTTCAGAGGAGTTAATCAACGTAATATAAATGAACAAAAGAGATATCTATTGAAAATAACACAATATATTAGGCCTATAGTCGAAAAAAAAGGGAAGGTTAGTACTAAATAAAAACAAGGGTCATCAAACTGAGGATAGATCTCAAAACTTGGATCTAAACAAAAAGCTTGCAACGATTTTTTCATTGACGATTTACCCTAAAATGAAATCAACTTGAACAGCACTTTGATCCGAGGATAAAGTCGCATGTAAAAGTAGACAAGTTCGAAACTAAGAAGTTCCCAAAACTCGCTAGTAAAATTTAAACTACCAGCTCAAGAGTTGTAGTGTTCCCGATTTGTTTTAGACGAAAAATTGGGGTGTAAAATTTTACTATCCAAATCCTGAGCTCCATCGGTGAACGTACCGGCCTAGCCTAAAGTCGATCTTTCGCTGCAAATTTTGTGCATTAAATATAAACAGAAGTTTTAATCGGATAAGTTTTTAAGGCTACACAGAATCAAGAATAATTTATTTCTCATTTCAAGATTTCCCCTTAGGTTCCTTAAATATTGAGTGCGAATTAGAAATTTTTGCAGCGAAATAACTATGACATTTTTTTATATTTAGTTGATATATTTAAGCATGCAAGCAAGCGGATAATTCTTATCCAAAATTTTTGAACAGTGAAGAACTAATTTTTGAACCAAAATAATAAGTACAAAATAATAAGACTTAAATAGTACTTAAATGAAGATGTTTTATCTGGCAATTAACTTGTAATTAGTGATAAAACGCTTTAAAAAACGACCAACTGTGTGGTGTAATAAAAACATGAGACGTCTATGAATAATTTCTAGTTTTGATGTATGGTTTCTATTAGAGTAGGTACATTTAATTCTAGACAAATATGCTTTAGCGAGTGCCAACTTTGATTAAAACGGGTCTTATGAAGTTCTATACCAGAGTATCGATCTTCATGTTTGAAACTGTACAATTACTAATGGGGAATCGGGACAGCTAAATACGAGAGCATGAGAATCGAATAGGAGCTTCAAATATGCCACAATTACTCAGGATTATCGTAAATTTTTCATTAATACCCCTCTCTTAAAGCCCCGAGATTAAGTTAAAAGCATGAATGGTTTCGCATTTTTTACTTCATTCGTGGTTATTCAAGGTTTTTTTTGTATTGCTTGACTGCGATCTCACCTGATGGTAAGCATTGATACAGTGGGAAGACCGCAGGCGATTTTTTCCAGTTCAGCGATATAAACGACGAGAAACTCCGGACCGTAAAGATGTCAATACTGGTGGACACTCGCCGTACGTCGGATTGTCTGATAGCAGAAACTTAGAAAGGTAATGACGGAATCAAGTTATGTAATTCCCAAAATTCTCCAAAATGCATCCTAAAGAAGACCAAAAGAATAGCTACCCTACACCTGTGCTCCAGGCTTTGTAGATACTATACGAACTGTTTTACAGGCTCCGAAAAGGGATACGGTGCTTGCTGTTTAAATTGTGTATACTAGAACTTTCAAACATACATAGTGAACCACGGCACTGTAGACATTGTGGATCTAAAACCGAATCCCAATTTCCAATTCCCAAACTTCGCACTAGTGATGTACAAATATTCGTTTAGCTAGAACAGCGAGGCGAAATTACTAAATTAAGCAAACATTGCTCACCGTACAAGTACAGTAAGTAAGTAGGTATACTCGAGGGATTTAGAAGGTCAAGCTTGTGGTTTCGTTCCAAGTTTACAGGATTCCATGGAAACTACAGGTAGGTGACCGTTAAGGCTGTCCTAATAACTTTTAAGGGTCGTTTGAAGAGAATATTGAAGGAAGGCATCAAGTACAAAAGTGACAGTTATACGTCTCGGATCCTTTGGCCTCCGGCGATACGTTCAGAACAATATTAGCGAACGCATGGGAGATATCAGGAGGATTTAACTTGGCAACCCCGGCAGTTCATTCACATAGATGTTATACAATATTAATTTTGACCGTGTTCGGATACAGCTTTTCTGATAGTAACAGTTCCATATTGATTGGGGAAAACTGTAACTGATATTATGTATCGAAAAATAAAACTACCACGCAGATTCGTTCATAATTTTTATTCGTTTCTTTTTCGTTAAAAACAAGTCGTGTAAACCTACTTAATGGGTTTTTCTAAAATAACGAATTTCAAAACAAACTGTCACAAATTTTACCATTTACAACCCTACTACCATTAACTTTACCTCTTTATAACATTGGTGATGATGATGAAGATGATATCTATAATAATATAGATGACAATTTGTCGATCAATTTTGAAAATTATTTTTCTGATTGAAACATGTATCTCCATCTCCATGGAAGAGACAAAACTAATTCTAAGGCTGTGAACTGTCTGTCAGTTAACAAATAAATATGTTAAAGATTTCTGAAAAGTAGATTAGCTTACTTAAGTATTCTTAATACAAATATAGAATTATAACGTAGGTGTTAAAACAGTTTGTTAGGTACATATTAAAATACAACAGTCACATTATTTATTCAGAGTTTCGTGTACAATTGTTACGTGCACAATCGCTAAGTTTTACGTCTACCGTCTAATGATGATTGATGAAATATTTATAAGCGACGCCTTTGTAACGCATACTTTCTGTTGAGCCCTTAATATCATATTAATTGCTGTACCCCGCAAATTGCAAGGTTTCCGTGTGAAATATTTTGTAAATTACATGGCGTGAAATAAGTTGGACGATTTTCATGATTCGTGAAAATATTAATTGAGTTTTGCCTGAAGTATTAGACGACTTAGTTTATTATTGAGAGGGTTTTGTATAAAGCAACTTACGAGCTTCATGCGGTGCTTAATTGTTGCAAATAGGTCACACTATTTCACTCCTGACGGGAATACGTCGAGTTACCAGTTAAATTTTTCGTGAAAAATCATAAAATAACTTCTGCTCTGGGTAGAGCGAAAGGGCGCGTCAGACTTTTACTGACATAAACCTCCGCTCAAATAGTGTCACAAATAAAAAAAATTGTTTGTTGATAATTAAGTATGCTGTTATGCTAGATATTAATTTCAGAATTCATCATACTTTCTTAAAGTAAATTTTTGTAATTCAATTATTTGCCCCCGGGTGACCATTTTTATTTATTTTATGTAGCTTCACATCCCTGGATTATTAGAATTTGAAGGCCTTTTAAAGGTTGCGAGAATTCGATGGATGCCAGCCCCACAGGGCCGTTCATTGTGGCGACGCTTGGGGGAGGCCTATGTCCGACAGTGAAAGTCTTTCGGCTGAAATGATGATGATGATGAAAGGCTTTTTCTCAATAATTTGATACTATTTGAGCGGAGGTGCGATGTGTCCTTTTAGTTGTCCTTTGAGTTTCTTGGGCGCAATAAATCTTTCGAACAATCTCACAGCATGCCATTGAGACTGTATATTTCACTGATGATCTATCCCTAATTGCCAAGATTATTTATTGTTCTGAAGAAACGCACGGTTTCTCTAAGACTGTAGGACAGGACACGGAAGTAAATTCGCAGGAAAAACTAGTGCTCGATGTTAAGAGAAACGACTAAGTACTAGTTTTTCACACTGTTTCTGTTTTAAGCTAATTGATTTCTTTGTCGGTTTTAAGACAGTCGTTTCATTTCTCTGGGACTCATTGAGCTGATTTGCCTTGAGGCATAGAAATGCGTAGGTACTAACTAGAAAGTCGATAGTCTTTAAAAATTCAGGCTCACAAGAGCGTAGGGTTGTTCGGAAAAGTTACCATGGCCCTGGCATGCAAAGGGCATTTAAAGGAACACAGGTGGGTTGAGTACCTACTGAATAAAACCCAACTGCACTGAAAAACCTGACACTCACTCTGCTCAGGATTGGTGAAGCTTTTTGATGAATCTCTATTTAACTCATCGAATGCCGTAATTAGAGACACAATAGAAAGACTTTTTGCATTTCACACACACATTCATTGCTTATGTCGAACTGTGTAACTTAAGACATTCAAAAGGTTAAGAAAAAGGGGCGCGATAACTCTTCCGAACAACCTCACAGCCGGAACTAACTAAACCTTGCATTATCACAGCAATAAGAAATTTAATGATTTTTCTAAAACATTTGCCTTTCACTATTAGTACTTGATATTGCAATTCCGGTATAATTTCAACATCATAAAGTTGTAATAATACAATAGTAAAGTACAGCTGAACATCGCATAAACAATATTAAACGTCCTCAAAATTCATCATTGACACCGCGTGCCAGCAATAACACGACAGTAAAACATGTAACAGGCTTTGCGTAACATGCGATACATATTTTGATAGCTGACTGTACTCTGCGATTAAAACGCCCATTCCGACGAGAGATTAAAATATATTTTGGAAGCTCAAGCTTTGGTAGGAGCTTAAATTATGAATTATTTCTTGGAAACCGAATTCTGGAAGCCTTGTGAAGATTGATTTAGAACCCGATTGTATTTCAGGAATCTAAAAATGTAACTTAGACTAAAATCCGTGTTTTATCTTCCTTTCGTCTTAAGAAAATTGAGGTACCATCGAGGTCAATTCTGACTGATCACTTAAAAAAAAATCCCTTAAATCCTGCGGCGCGGCGCCAAACCAAGTCAGTTTTCATTTTGAGTGCAAGCAAAAATAAACTTAGCGGTGGTCAGGCGGAAGTGTCTTTGATGGTACCTACCATCTTCTGTGTGACCTTAGTTTGACTTGAAAATCACTTTAATATTTTCTCACTAGGCGATTCAATGGACGACTTTCATGTGGGTTTTCGATTAGGTACCGACTCAATTTGTAAGAAATAAATGAGATCACTCAAGGAAAATAATGTAATCGGAACTTGAGTAAAGTTATCTTTTCTTGAGCTTCTTTTGTTTATGCGTTTACTTACTGACGCGGTGTTCAATGATCACGTACCAAAATAAAAATGATTCATGTTATTGTGGCAGCGATGATGCGTTTATACCTCGGTTTGTAGCATAATTGCCAACAACTCACAAGTGCCAATAAAGCGACCTTTATAATATAGTTATTAACTTTAACTGCTGGCGTCGGATTAGTCCAACAAGTCTTTTCGTGTCTTAATCGCCAGGGTCGTACTTACTCCATCTTGTGTAGCTCTTCAATCCCCATAGGTGACAGAAGAGCTGACAAGATTGAGTATTTGGTCGTGGATGTACGATCCCGGCTGAATAAAGGCGTGAGTGTTGGTCGGATATATCCGACATACTTATGCGTTTAAAAGATTAAATAATCTCCATAATGAATCATACCACAAATCACACAAATAACGGGAGCATTGATAAGCTAACCAATAAAATGTAGTGCTTACCTTAAATCAATGGAATGGAAGCCTCGTTCATCAGACTAGCTTGATGTGTAATTGACCTGGAAAGATAAAAATAAATTGACTTTTTATGTCCACGGAAGCTGGTAGGAGAAAGAATGGCAGCTCTTTCATATGAAAGCATAATTAAACGCCATGAATCGCATGTGTGGCGCCGTCCGACGACCTTCATCAGTCTTGCAGACGCAACGCCCCTCATTCATATTCCCTGCTTGTACGCAAAATATTTTCATATTTAGATTAACCTAACATATCCCGTGTTGTTTCAGTATAATAAGTTTTTGCGGAGAACTCGAACAACAGCCTCGTATAATGAACTTCATTCAATAGACGTAAAGTATCTTCTCTAGGTATAATTTTGGTAAATATATCAAACAATATAGTCTCCAGCTATATTTTTATATGAAAGCGTAAACTGTGACATTACTGTTTTATGAGTACCATAAATGAGAATACAAAAAGTCCTCCTAGCTAAAAGATAGGGTTTTGAGCAAAATATAGTAGGTATCATGTTTCATACTCTTACCTACTTATGAAGTAGCTCTGTCTTGTGTCATTTGAGTGTTAAAGAGGTTCTTCAGACAAAAGTATTAACTACCCAAACTAGACGTTGGGAAAATACAAAATTTTCATCTTTCAGCAGGAAATTTCCTGATCATGATAATTATAATATAGGTACGTTACGAATAGTTTTATTGTACGTTAGACACTTTAATAATATATAATGTAAGCAGCATGACTTGGATTCCTATATGGCTAGTGTGATACTGACATCATGAAAAACCTGAGGCCGATGCGTCTTCTGGTCAGCCAGAAGCTCAGGCCTTTTTTTTAAGTAACATCAGAGATTGCATTACTGCTTGCCATCAGGTGAGATCGCAGTCAAGCACTAAATGATAAATGATAAATAATCTTTATTTTTCAAATAGGTTTTCAAAAAACACTTTTACACGTCAATTTTGTTTTCAGTCAGTTTAAACTAGATCAGGCCGTGTTTCCTAGCTGACTACCCTGAGAAAAAACACCGAAACTCAGGGGTCAAAGTCTCTTTTAAAGTCCATACAGTAAAGAACATGTAATGGTCAAATCATATGAGAACCATGCAGATTAGTGTCTCAGATGGTCTTTTGAGGAAACTACTTTATATCAATTAAAAAAAAAACCCTAACACTAAACCGTTTCCCTATTTTTCTGTAATATTTTTATTATTGCTCATTTTACAGTTAACTAAAGAGTTTCAGTTAACTAGCCTTGCAATAGACTTGGTTTTTGTTTTTATGTAATCTTAACTCAGTGTTAAGGGCTTTTTATGCTCACTTCTCAATTTTAGGTTTGACGTCCGTTTTTTTTTTATAAGCTGTAAGTCCTTACAACCTGTAATAAATAACTACATTATACGAGTATTATAATCCTAAAAATTAAGGACTTTAACACACAGGCAAATTATCGTTTGAATCATATGAAAGTTTATCGCATGCTATTTTCAATACCCGAACGTGGCAGTCAAGTTTCATAACACGTTTATCAAAAATATTTGGCACATAAAATGTAGCACGAACCTATATTTCGGTGTCGACTAATGGTAGATTATGTGAAGGTTATAAACTCCTAACGAGCTTTGTTTACAGTAAACATTAACAATAATATCGTCCGACCGTATACACAACATTGCTTTTAGGAATATTTGAAAAAAAAAAAGCATTCCCTTGGTAATATTTGATCAATATAGGTGTACGTACGTGACTGTGTGTACCTGTGTACATACTTTGACTCTAAAAGCGCTCATATTTTTATTTAAACAGTACTGAATTCATGTGAAGTAACTATGTATACCTTGTGTCACATTTTAAGTTTAGTTTCTTTAAAGTGGGACAACTAGAACTCAAGTTGTTGACGTTTTGCCTTATTCAGTGTTGTTTGACAAACAAACGGAAAAGCTAACACTTGATCCAATTCCCTACGTGCACCTAGGAAAATCTGTGCACACAATCTTCAAGTATTTTCCAACCGAGCGAATTCCTCGATTTTTAAAACGCAATTGCTTGAACTCGATGCAGCAGAGACCGACATCTCAGACTTATTTTAATCAAACGAAGCCGGGGAATTTCATTACAAGTCTTGTAACTTATTGCCGGCGTTTGTTTTAACTTAGATGAGAACTGAGAATATACTACTGGATCCGATATTCTTCAGAGGAGCCAACGCGATTCATTGTGTAAATAACGAGTTCTACTTAATCCTGGTTATCGTTTCAAATACCTTCAGTCCTTCACTACTTACAAGAATTTTCGATACGATGTTACCTCCGAAACAGCCATTATGATTCAGGCACGGAAATGCCTCCGACATTCACGAGTGACCCCACACGCACGACCAACGATTCGCTAATAAAAGTTATATTGGATCCACACCGAGAATAGAATAACGACACTGAAGCGGTGATGTTATAAAAGGCCCTTCGACAACACTGCAAGAACTTTAAAGCAGAAAATAATAAAAATTACCTCTCGCTTAGCTGAGGTTTGTCAATTTTCTGCATACGTTTCGTGAAAAGTTAGAATCCAAAGACGCGAGTAGCACAAAAGCCTCTCTCGAAAATGTTTTCCTCCACTTTTCTCTCAAGGCGAGTGCTAGGCGAGGTGCGAAGTTAAAGTGTTCGCTGGAGGAGTTATGATTATAAATGATGCAGAGGGTCGAAGCAAAGAAAGCCGGTAGTCGTTTACTACATCCCTGTGGATGAAAATGGAAGCGCGCCGAAGCCTAGAAACATCAACTCGAGTAATCTTACATTACACTGTGATCCACTGAATATTTGATCGAGTACGCGAGGTTGGAATTAAAGTCACCTTGAAGTAAGTCACACACGCACATTTGTCTGTAACAATTTCGACACCCTAAATTCAGTGGCTCTACACACAATAGCCCAATTAGTTACCAATAAACGACAAAGTAAAATCAGATCGTTATAATTATGAGATAGCTCTGATCCCTATTAAGGCGAAGAGGCAGAGGTTTATAATTGCGTCCCTCATTAGGCAGCAGTTGCGTTTTGTGTAATTAGATTTTATTTATGAAATTCCATTGGGTAGGACCTGAATCAAATTCAGGACACGGGACGCGATTATGTTTAACTTTTCATACTAAAATTTTCGTTGAATACAAATGGGCTAAGTTTTTTCATTTTAGAATTCATTGAACCGTGGCGTGTAGGTTACGATAGATGTGATGTAATTAAGAGGGAAAGTCTTTTTGTTTGTTTATGTGGAACTGGTGCCGTGCTGCCGAGATAGCACCATCTATCTTCACGGCTATCTACCTTCTATGTGGGCCACACGGCATTGTTTGCGCACGCGAGGGAATTAACTTCACGAGTTATCTTTTAATGCTGCTGAATACATACTCAGTTATCTACTTATGTGATAACAATCTGGGAACTTGATTGGAAGTCAAAACAGTCTCCATAAAATATAAGCATATAATGAGCCAATGCCTTAAGCAACGATGTATTCGAAGCCAGAAATATAATTGATGAGATGGAGGTTTTCTGAGAATTCATCTGCTTTAATGGAGTTAACCTAATTTCATAGGATAGCGACGGTATTGTTTTCGATGAAAACATTTCTTTGCTACAGGGATAAATATTTTTTTGAGCTACGTTGTCTGAAACTTACAATTATTATTATGACACCTGCATAAACTACATGATGGCGCAAGTAATAATAAAATAAAAAACAATTTTCATCTTATTACTAGGCAACTAATGATAACAAACTGACATAATTAATAGAAAAGCAGAAAAAAAATTTACACGTTATATACAATATGGTGTAAGCACCAAACATAATCTTACACAGTGCAGCACACGCTAATTAGAAAGCATTTCAATTTATAATTATTATGTCCGGAATTCTACTCAAACTAATAATATACACGGAAACGTGGACCTAAAGGTTTGCATGTTTTTAAAATACTTTCTATCAGGGTAATACATAACAACTTTGATCGCGTCGTAAAAAATGTAGAGGTGGCCAACACGCCATGTTTCTTTGTAATATGAACGTTATTCAAGGTTCAAAATGTGACTTGTAATAACCTGACACGGGTAATGTTACGTTTTGCATACGTGTCCTCATATTTTCATGTTTCAGTTATGAGGTTATGTCGTTAAAGGCGTGAGCTGATTTTTAGATGACATAATCAGAATGTGATGAATTAAGTACATACACATAACACACAGAAGAAAGGATGAATTTTCTGCAGTCAATGGAGAAAGAAATCGAAATGGATATGGTTAGATTGAAAAAGAATCGATCAAAAAAAGAACACAATCAAATTTTTAAAAGACCAAACATACCTAATTTGAAACTTTTCTGAAAGGTTTAACAGCGAACAACCACAGTAGGGTATAGAAAAACTAAGCAGTAAAGCCAGGGATAACGTTAATTAAGGTAGTGAAGAACGGTACGTAAGATTAATTCGCTGATAAAAACAACTTAGTGCCGGAGCAAAGAACTAGGACAACTTGTAAGAAGCTAAATGACACGGTGATTTTAGATGAAAGAATAGATACTTTTAACGATTCAGATAAAAATCAAAAGCTTTTAACCAGAATCAAACAGTGATCTCGTTTGACATGATGTGTAAAGAATTAGGTAAGGATGACAGTAGGTACAACAAATAAGTACAATCAATATACACGTTCAATATTTCATCGACAAGCACTCCCAAATTTGTTAGAAAGAATATCATAGATTATATTTTTCTTAACAACAGATGGTTATAATTTTATCCTCGAGAGCACCCTTGATGGACATTACCCACATATACAAAGATGATGGACAGTGAATCACGCGCTGCGTGTGGTCCCCTTGTTTGTTTAAGAACTCCTTTCTAAAATATCATAAAAAATTTAAGAGTATAGTTTACAAAACTTGGCAATGGTTTGTGTGAAAAAATATTTACAGTAACGTGGTTTGTTTGTATTGTTTTAGTTTAGATTAAGATATTTAGTGGTTTAAAAGTTTAAGAATCGACGTATATTGGCATGAGAGCAGATGGTAACCGCATATCCCGAGTCTTAACCTGCAATAAAGATTTATCTTCGGACTTAGTCTCATAAGAGAACGTGTAATTTAGCCTAATCCTGGTCTCATAGAAATAATTATATTTGTTGAAATTAGAATGAACCTTTTTTTGCAGTTACCAATAATAACTTAAATCGTTTTGTAAGAGATACTCTAAAATTGACAGAAACAAATGAGATGATTAAGAAAGATAATTACTTAAAAAGTCTCACACATGTGTTAACTAAAGAGTGTGAGATTTGTTGCGCCAGCTCATTCGAATCTTCATGAGATAAATATAATATCATGATTTCATATATCTAATTCTGTAAGTAGTTCAAACGATTACGATAAAACCAAATAAAGAATGCTGCGTATGATTCAGCTAATCGAACATTGTGCAATGTAAATTGTTAAACAATCAAAATATTTGAGTGTTTCACATACTAAAAACCTTCATCGGACAAATGTTCGTTTTCTGTAGTCACCTAGTTTTATAATACTCGTAACTCAACCGTTTACACGCGATTGTATTTTCTGTAGATGTTGCTATACATGTGCGATATACAAGATAGCAAGAAATCAACGAGAACTTAAATATACAATAGCAAACGAGACAATCAAGTAAAATTTGAGCTTCCAGACGACTTCGATCTAACCATCTGAAGTGGAATAGAAGTCGATCAATGTGCAGTAGACGTTGATATACTGTTTCCGCAAACTGTTAGACAATCTATCATCTGATATTGATCCATGAGGTCTGCGGCTATTTACTACCGCAACAACCCATAAATCGTTATTGAGCAAGTGCTATACAGCCTAAAATGCTAATTGAAAGTTGTTGAATATATTTAGAATTCAACGTCGGAGATGCAAAAATAATAAATGTATCAAGGCTACGGAGAAATCTAATTTAAATAAGAGATAAATGCTTTCTGGTGAATGAAAAATGATTAGTCATTAAATTCAATAAGATCTTTGTAATTTTAGATAATTTTGAGTAAGTCATACTTAAATGTATTGAATTTTTAATACATCCTCGCTGCATTGTTCATATTTATAAGTTTGAAACACATTATAAATAGTCCAGAACCAATTGTCTTAGATTGATTGAAATGAAATCAATATGCAAGCAACAAATACAACAAGCAACAGCTGCAATTGCAATCCATGAATACAATCAGTCCCTATTAAATTCTTGTAGTTAGTTGGTATGCCGAGGCCTGTTGCATACTAATAAATAACAAACCACTGATATTTCTCCATATTCTCGATTCTTCATTACTAAAACTACTAAGAAATAATCTATTGCATCTAGTTTATGAGTAAGTGCTAATTCACACTATATCGCAAAGGCCGACAATGTGAATGCCCATTGTTCTTTTTAAAACAGAATAATTTGAAGGCGTGAGAAGATTTGACATCGATCTCAAAGAAAAAAGGAGGTCTTATGAAGCAGACAATAGTCCTAATAAGTCATCTTCGTATTAGTCATAAGATTCAAAATTGACACAGTGGACGTGGTTACTAATCCTGCATTTGAAATCAGTTGACTGCCTTATTTACTTGTACTGATGAGTACAGAATACAAATAATGGATTCAAACTGTCAGCTTCGTCGCGAAACGAAAACGCACTGCAAGTATGAGCAGTGACATCACGAAAGGCGGAATATTAGCAATTCCTTCCGCCACGTTCTGTCGTTCCGCCCGAACGCCTGTTTTATGATCAGACACCTCGCTTTTCGCTCCTCGCTCCGAAGCATGTCTCGCGTTGCTATCATAGCTCCGGGGAAATTTTGTACACCTCGTCGCTTCGTACCTAACATTAGCATCTGCTGAACATATACTTTCATTCAGAGGTACGGAATGGATGGCACATGATCAGTTGATGTTTCTTTATAACAAAGAAATGAAAAGAAAAATGGTTAAGGTATGTCTCAAATTCTCAATGCTTAAGGTATGTAGCGATTGTACATTTATTAGATAAAGATGGCTGGCCATCGTGTTACTCGGCAGTTTTATCCACACTAGCGCACATTTTTGGGACTGATAACTCGACGTATTTATGTTTCTTATTTACATTACTGTACATTTATCTAGTAAGCAGTAGTTTCACCTTCAAAAAAGTAACTTGACATTGTGACTGTGTGAGTTGCTTGTGTCGCGACTAACCAAGGCTAAGAAGCAACCAAAGTATATTTTAAAGAATAGGATTTTCACAGTAACACTTCAATTTTAATTACTTTTGTTTAATTGCAAGTTTAAGCAAATAAAGAGGGGAGGAGCTTATGGCTAAATAACAATAAACATACGGGTCAATGTTTGAGGTTAAGCTACGCTAGCTGAGATCGGTTCGAGGATAGGTGACCAGACGTTCCATATCAAGATTGTAGCGACATCTATGGCGCCACATAAGAACTACGAAGAAAGTACGAAATCCTGCATCGCGCAATCAAAGTTCTCCGCGCGATTTGAACATATACGACAGCCCGAAATCATCTATCGGGCAGTCGCCCACCAGACTATCACACCTGTCTCGTCGGAGGGTCCTCCCTTTTCAACGGAGGTTTGCGGGACTTTACTCTCTGTTCCGCATATCTCCAAACTGGTGACCCTCGACAAAGAACGTCAGCGCAGCCTTCGTGCAGCTACTACTTCGTGACGTCATCATCACTTCCTCAAGCTTTCGAGCAGCGAGCCCTACAGCCAGCACCCACGGCTATGAAGGGTATCCTGACCACCAGCATGACTACCTGGTCATCCCCCTCAGCCTCATCAGCGACCTTGGCTATGGACACCGCACCTTCGGCCAGCACTTGAAGAGCAATGAAGAACTTCACCTGGTCGACGCCAGCAGTCAAGCCCTACGTCGCACAAGCACCGCTCCGACTCACTGGAGCCAGCAGCACTACTCCGACTCACTGGAGCCTGCAGCATCATCCCGACTCACTGGGACAGCACCACCCCGACTCACTGGGGCATCATCCCGACTCACTAGGATAGCACCACCCCGACTCACTGGGGCATCATCCCGACTCACTGAGACATCATCACCCCGACTCACTGGGGCATCATCCCGACTCACTGGGACATCATCACCCCGACTCACTGGGGCATCATCCCGACTCACAGGGATAGCAACACCCCGACTCACTGGGGCATCACCGCAGACAGTTCCGACTCACCGAGAACTATGCGGCATCGGTTCCGACCCACTGGAACCAACCTTCGCTGGCCTGGCGCGCATCAAGAACCATCGATCTCCGATCTCCGGAGGGGAGTGATGTAGCGACATCTATGGCGCCACATAAGAACTACGAAGAAAGTACGAAATCCTGCATCGCGCAATCAAAGTTCTCCGCGCGATTTAAACATATACGACAGCCCGAAATCATCTATCGGGCAGTAGCCCACCAGACCATAACACCTGTCTGGTCGGAGGATCCTCCCTTTTCAACGGAGGTATGTGGACTTTACTCTCTATTCCGCATACCTCCAAAAGATTACTCCGAGTCTTCGGAAAGCATATTAACCTTTTGAATGTCTTAAGTTACACAGTTCGACATAAGCAATTGTCTTTCTATTGTGTCTCTAATTACGGCATTCGATGAGTTAAGCCTCTGATCTCCTGGACAGTCATTTCGGATTGTCAGATACCTGAAAATCTGACATGAGTCTTGCCAAGGGGTATTGTATTACTCAGTTACTGCGTTTAGGTAGTCAAAGATGTAGTCGCTTCATGTAAAAACTAGTACATATTCAGTTAGCTGGATCCGTATCTCTACATGAAGACCATTTTTATAAGAATACATACTTGTTTTTACTGATAGCCTTTATTAATACATTTAGGCACAAACATGTGACCATCATGTTATCATTCTATAAAACGTGTTTATACACCACATTCTGTCTCAGGCAACTGCCCCTGAATCCCTATCTCTACACAAAGACCATTTTTATAAGAATACTTGTTTTACTGATAGTCTTAATACAATACATTTAGGCACAAACAAGTGAGCATCATGATATCATTCTATAATACGTGTTTATATACCACATTCTGTTTTAGACAACTGCCCTTGACCTTCGTAACGAAGGCTAATCAGGGTATAATCAATTATATTATTAGCACGGATCATTGTCAAGAATAGGCCGCTCTATTTTTAGTTATTCTGAGCAAGAGGCAATTTTTGTATCAGGTTCACTGCACTCATGAGTATGACTGACATCACACTTCGAAGACCTGGGAGAGTTTACAAATAGCTCATGAATCGTTTCGTTTTGGCCTTGTTGCAATCTGGATTGATTTAATATTCGAAACAAACAAGCGAATCTCAAAAATGAATATACTCGTACGATGGAGAAAATTAAACCACGTAATATAATTTAGAGCACAGCATCGACTTCCTCATGTAAGAACTAGCGAAATCGCTGGCATAAAACGCTTCGTCGTTAAAAACGATGTCTGCACATAAAATTGATGATTTCACTCGATTTCCTGCGTTCAAAACTCAGGCAAGAGCATTTCTATCAGCGTTTATGTTTAGTACTGTATCTTACTAGCGATAACTGCCTTACTCAAGCGCAGAACATTTCGGCTTGAGCAGTCTTTATATGGCCTGAAGAATAATGTGCAGCAGTAACGAAACGAGTTAAGGTTTACTGACAATATGTTTGTAAGCGGAGTCGTTTTCCTCCTTTGCCTTACAATTCGCGCAGAAAAAGGGAAATGCTCCCACCTATATTTTTCTTACATCACTGATAGATGAGAACTGAAAGCACTAGTAGTACTTTTATTACACAAAATAAAACTTTAAACAGTTTATATTATAAGGACACTTTACATGACCTGGCGTTGAACATATAGAATATTAAAGATTGAATTTACCCGCATGACCAACCATAAAAAAACATTTCTGTATTATTGTATCTCTCCAATATTTGTGGCAACTGGTGCCATATGTCGACGCCCTGACAAATTGGGTTCACCTTAAAATATACGACTTCGTTCGCTCTCGACAACTTTATTACGTTTCTGTGTTAAGACTATTCCAAATGGGGTGTTGTTAAATTAAAACAAAATAATGATTGATGTCTTTTACGGTGACAGAGTCTAAATGAGAAAAGTAACTAGTACGCCTAGAGACAAATTAAGCTTGGTGTGTTTACATCAGCTGTGTCGCAATGGCATATCTACACGTTTATTGTAAGAAGGGAGAGAAATAACTTGTCAACTTTTTATCCTCTTATCTTTTTCTTTTGAGTGTAAAGAACTTGCTTCCTTGTTTGTCTGGGAATAACAGAAAAACTTCGTAACACCTGCATTCTTTGCTCACGAGTTATGCAACTGGAGTAAAAGAAAAGTTATCGTCTGGTAACCTGTGTTTACCACTGTTGTGCAATTTCATCAATTCGTTGGTACAAGATGAAACATTGTTTTATAGAAAGAAAATTGATTTATTTGCTACAACACAAAGTAAACAAACACTAGTTCGGTATAAACGAAACAAAAAAAGGAGTAAAATATAATATGCCTCACGTCTGCGCCAAAATTTGTCCAGTTCGGCTTAAATGCCAGATAACTAGTGCCTGACGCGATGACGCTGGTTTTCAAATGAACCTGAAGTTGTGACAACTTACGTAAATCATTTTGTAGTAGAACGTAAACGGTGAGTGATGTGTGCTAAAGCCATTCGGTCTATCTATGGGGTTCTTTAAACATAGTATACTCGTAGTACGGTAATTTAACTTCGGTTCAAAGATAATGTCTCAGGTACCGTTTCTTTGCCCTCGTGGGGGCGATCGGCGGCGGAGACCTCTCGCGCCCGGCCTTGGTTGAGGCCATGGTCCGGAGCGAGGAGGAGTGGCAGGCGGTCGCCGACTTCTGCGAAGCAGTAATGCTCGCAAAGGAGGAGGCCGAACGCATCAGGCAACGGCGTTATCGCCGCCGCCGCCGCCGGGATCCTGATCCCGATTTCCGGCCAACGTAGGCGCGGGCTTGCGGACAGTGAGCAATGGGTAGCTCACTGTCCAGCCGTCCGGTAACTGTCCGGATCAAGCCCAAGTCGTCGACGGCGCGCACTGTTCCCGCGCGCCTCAAGGAGTTGTCAGCAACAGCAGGGACCCAGCCGGGTCGAAGCCTACTGGGGCCAGGGTTATCCGAAAGGGCGCTCGAGCCCCGGTATGAAGGCTAGAAGGAACGGGGTGGGTCTTTTAATCAGTAAGAGTCTGACACTATCTCCCGCTCCGCCCAAGGGCGGGGGATGTCAATGCATGATTTTTCCCACAATAAAAAAAAAAGGTACATTTCTTCACAATAGAGAATATGGATATAATTTTTTTATTTGCTAAATTAAATGATTTTTAGCTTTAGTAAACAAATAAGTATGAAAGAATTTTACACATCTTTATCAACAATAAAGTTATAAAGCTAAGCTGCTAATAAGGAGAAGTCTGATATGGTATATTACGTCAAAGCGCATCATGCCTTTATGGTTTGTCATACAAAACTGCGGTTTTGGCGAGAGACCGATATATTTGTTTAAAATTGTAATATCTCGTTTGCGTTTACTGATTTTGATATTATTTTCACAGTTAGTGTTTTATTTTTGGACATAAAATTGATAAACGGGTTAGATAACAAATATTTTTCTTGTATGTCCTCTATTCGAACTCTACTAGTACAAAATTGTAAAATGTATTGTAGGTATACGTATTATTCATAACTAAATATTGATTAACCATTGCCCCGAGCCCAGCAGTAATAAAGTGTTCAGATTAAAGATTACAATCGTGCATTATGTAGTAAGTTGCCAGTCTATCGCCCACCCACATTCCTTTCTGCCATTATGCCTTGTTTACTTCAAAAACATGCTGTGACAAGTGGCTGACGGTCTGTTTTTCTATCCTTTTCCTCATTTTTTTCACGACCACGGTCACGCTTGACTGACTTTGACGGACAGGCGAAGATCTTCATTGAGTGTCCGTATTTTTGTAAGCTTGGGTACTTGATTTGACCACGTCTTTTTCCCTACCATGTATTCTTTATTACCTCATATCTTCCAAACCGCTGAACGGCTATAAATAATTAAGTTAGCGTTAGATTTATCTTGATAACCCAAGTATTCTTAGGCTTTTTTAAATTGTATAATATAATCTAGTTTAGAATCTATCTATCCAATATGGGTCCCGACAGTTGCAGTCAATATTTTCTGCTTTAGAATTTATTATTTGTAGTAATTAAATTGCTTTCTACACTTTTGGACTGAACTTGTTTTTCCTTTTCAGTTTTTATTATATTTTATTTTTACAACAGCCAGGTTTTTTAATGTTAACGTGTGTTCTGTTTTCCTCTTCTTTGAGGAATGTCAGTGTTAAAAAATAGTCATCAGCTATATTTTATTACAGTGCACTCAATAATACAGAATCCGATAGTGTTGTAAAGGAAATTAATCAATTAAATCAACATTAAATAATTTAATCACTGTCATTACGTCTCCCTGTGCTAGAAAGTCGTAGGGATATGAAATGAAACAACTATATCTTGTAACCAGTTGCGTAGAAATCTTGTCCGCGTAGGCGTAGTCGAGTTGCTTCACCGGTGGATAACTTCGTGAATGGGATCGTACACGGGATAAATAGCTATAAGACAAAACTAAATTGGGTATTACCAGACTTTTCCTTTTGCCCAGCCACTTCGGAAGTAGTTACGATTGAAAGATACAAGTTATTGTATTAGATTGTGAGAAAATAACTTCTATTATCTTTGTCTATTTATTAGTCTCTCGACAGGGAATTTGGCGCTTGAAAAATGTACGTGCCTGTCAATATGTCTGTGTTTCGAAGTAATCATCTTCTGTTTATTGCTTTTGCTAGACAGTTTCTTTGTTTTCCGAAGGGCAACGATTCTGGCAATGCGCATTAACAGTCATATCTCAACAGATTAAACCAGCAATAAATTCGCCTTTAAACATATCATCGGTTCGTTGGATCCGATTAGTGATCCCATATGGCGTTATCATATTTTTTGTGTTCTCATTGCCTGCAAGGCTTCGAATCTCAGCGTATTGATATTCTTGGATCGTGCCAGATGTGCTTGTACTTTTAAACAAATTGGAATTGTACCACTCTTTTATTGATAAAGAATTGTAATCAGACTGGATTACAAAGTCAACGACTTAGCTTTTGAATTCAATCTTGCAAGTTTCTTAAGAAAGTTTTACTGTCGCTACTAGGCAAGATACTCAGCCAATAAGCGGCTCTTTAGGGCCACATATAAACTGGATAGTAATAGCACAATGCTCATTACTAATGCAATACAATAATACTTGTATCCGTCAAGTGCGTTTCTCTTTACGATCGTCGCACGCGTCAACTACTCAGTGTATATCCGAAGCCCTCAGAAAGTTCATTGCACCCATTCGACGGTACCAGATAACTAATGTGAGAAAACACATTCCCCGAATGGAACTTATGACAGTTATGATAATATTTAGGCGCTCCACTAATTAGAATTACACTCAAGTGACGATCATTTGAGAACTTTTTATCCTATATTTTCATTGGACGGAGAAAGTTAACATTTTAAAGCCAATGTTGTCTGAGAAGGCAAATAAATAACCGAAGAAGTTTTCAATGGAACTTCGTTAGCACCGAGTTCAGTATCAAGTAAACTTTTGAACCACGACCATAAATTAACTAGAGGTGGGTATTATCACTTCATAATTTATATCGTAATCGAGGAAGTTTGGGATCCCTATAATCGAATTGCTATTTTCGTTTGGTGGAGACCAATCCAGAAAATAAGAACTTACTGATAAATAAAGTGATCGAATGCTACAATTGTTTGGTCACGTATTGATGTTAGTTGGTCTAGTGTTTGCTCTGTAACTCAAACAGACGAAACTAATCATCTTTAGTATTTGTACCTATTATTGTATATCTTGAGGAAAGCTGTTACATTAAAATTTGTCTAAAAAGTCAAACGACTTGGATAATTATTAGGACAAAATGAAATCTGATGTATATTATATTCCAGATAAACGTGCAATAACGGCCATTGACCCCCTCCTACATTTGTTGAAATTCTTAATTTAAAAAACGGAAATAAAGACATAAAGCTGTCTTGAATCGACATGTATCGTGATCCTCTGCATGACATAGTAAAAAAGCAGTACATTGTTTGTTTTTCGTGTACCTACGCAGAGATATTAGGAAAAGGTCAATGTAATTTATTGCACGGTTATCTGGAACCGATTTTAGTCAACACTCTGGTTCAATATCAAGGTTGATCAAGAGATCTTGATCATAGTTTACTAATAGAAGAACTTTATAAAAAGTATCGAATATAAGTATTTTTTTTTAATTATTAAATATTTTAGGTACAAACCCAAGTCGTTTGACTTTTTCATCGTGTGACTTATATTAACATTAATTGCAGAATCACTGACTTTAATTTAATTGCAAATCGATGAAGCATAAAACGCAGGTCAATGAGATAACGCTTTTCTTTCGAGGTCGATCAACCGTGGTTGTGGTTTATTGTAGATATCGGCACATAAACCCCTCTCCCACATTCCGAACGGGTTTAAATTCAGAAATTAGATCTGCAATATCTATTGCAGGTATCTCAACCAATCATCGCGTTCAATATTGAAGCTATCATATCCATAAAGTAGTCAATTCCGCCGCCAATTGACCGACGCGGCAAGATGGTGCAACTGGCTAGGGTGGCAACACTGACCTTAATTCGAAATAGATCGGCGGAATACATTTATGAGCTGAATTAATCACTTTATTGGCCACAATGACCGGCATTGATGACAATGCGAGTGGGTTGGCCCCAGGATCGGCATCGGGGCTCGATCGCCTCGAAAGTAGAGCGTCTGTTGACCCATACATTGTATTCATCTAAATTACACGGCGCTGATTCAAAATAGAGTCGTTATTAGATTGGGAATGGGCCATATGAGACATTAGCAGCACATTATACTGCGATAAAATGTAGCAGTGTGTCCAATTCGACCCTAATTTTGAGAATTAATTAAGTCCAGCTGTGCCTATTTAAAATCACGAAATAATAAATGAAATCTAGTTTTTATTTTCATTTATCGAACCCATCCTGTGATGTAGTCTAATTTTATTGTGAAAGGGGATCAAAGCTCGGTAATGGGCGATGATGACGTCACTTTTAGTCAGAACCGATCCGCAATGTCACCATTCAAACAATGAGCGATCCATTTCGATGGGTTTGCCGGACCATCGCTTGCTTTGTTTGTCGTTAAAAAGCTTTGGTAAAAACAGAGGTTCGGTTAATGTTTGAGATGTTCGCGGGCGTAATTGAGATATAACGTGCAAGGTTGCCATTATTATGAAACTGTTCAACATAAAGCGGCTGGTTGTTTATATTTGTTGACGACAATTTGACCTCGTCTAATGCAATAGATAGTACAGTAGATCTCCGCCAACAGAATGAGTCACAAACGCACAAGTCGGTTCAGTCTAGTGATGATTCAATAGCGCTATTCTTGCAATGCTCCTCAGTTAACCAGTGACAGCTTTATGCATGTACAAGCATGTTGTAACAAACTGTATTGTATCATAGCCAGGCAACAAGAAATAGGCCAACAATACCCTTCAAGCACAGGTATGTTGTGTAGAAAAGTTACATGAATTTGCGTGTTCCACGCTAGTCTGTGGCAAGACTGACGTCTAACTTTGTACGAATTCCGATTCCTAGAGGACATTACGAACAAACAAACTTAACAAAAAGGTAATAACATAAATATAGCTGTATAAAAAGTTGCTGCTGAGGAGTTTGAAGATTTTTTATGACCAAATTGTAGGCGCTACAACAAAAAGGTCCCATAATTTTAGACCGACAAGCGGTCACGGAGATCGCTCGTCTAGATCGCGACAAAACAAAACGTCAACAAAAAAATACACCGCTATGTTGAAGCAAAAAATCGTCTATGGATACAAACGATCTATGCGCAGATAGTAGGTATAATATATTAGTCATTGTTCGTTATGGCGCCCGTAGGTATCGTGATAACGCGATCAACAGCATCTGTTTCAATAGTGAAAAGATATCTTCAGCACGCGTATAAAAATCTCGATCTGTACTAATTACTTGCAACTCAGTGGAACCGATAAATAACTAGCAAGACAGTGAAAATAACATTTCAAAAATGTGGATAAGTATCTTTGTTACGGACGAGACTGAAGTTTGTAAAGCGTTTTCAGAAAACATTAATTTTATGAAGGTCGTTTCTGAAAAATTATAGCTCCGAAGCAGGCAGATACTGATTTTTTTTTTTCTATAGGAAACTGAATAATGGGAACGTGATTTTTTGCCATTATTTTATAGCGTTTGAAGGTCTTTGTTGTCTGCTTTATTTCAAAACAGTTTATGCAAAGACAGTAAATCATTGATGGTAACTAGAGTAAGTGTTAGGGTTTCGTATCTCAGTTCGTAAAAACGAAACCCTTATAGGATTACTTTATTGTTCGTCTGTCAAGACACTTTCTCTCAAGAACGCTCAGGTCTGCTACCCCTTGGAGCAGTGAATAAATCAAACATTTAGGTAAACGAAATCTAAATATAGGCCGTTTTTGGCACATATTTTTGGATCACCAGGATATAAAGGCTTTGCCTAGTTTGGGGCCCATTGCTAACCTGTTAACGTCATTCTTAGTGTAATTTCTATTTACTGTTTCGTAATTTTTAGTGTATTCTTATGAAATTGTATAAAAACTGTGTATTTTTCAATCAATGATACCTATAATGTTTCGGTGAATAAATAAAATAAATAATTTTGACACTCGCAAGGGAATCAAAACCTTACCTTAAACCTTATAGGATACTTCCCGTGGACTTAATCATGAAATTCGGTAAGAAGCAATGTCTCACTCTACAAGAAAAGGAAAAGTCTGACACTGTAAATTTACCATCACAAGTAAGTTACTTTTTTGTGATGGGATTTCAATCTATTTACATAGTTAGGTAATTTTGTACGGAACCCACGGTGTGCAAATCCAACTTGCACTTGACCGGTTTCTTAGCATTTGCGCGAATATACTTTACTTTTTGTAGAAAGTCAGTCGGTAATACTTGTATAAGAGGATGCCACTGTTTACGGATATCGTCATCATAAAAAATCGATTAAACGGTAGACTCACATAAATAGCAACGAATGCCTACTTTTGAATGGTATCTTAATTAAACCACCACTTTTGGAGACCAACCAAATTATTCTTGACCAAACATGGGATATGAATTCCTAGCCCAAACACTGCGTCCACTTGAAAAGTGGGCCAACTAAAAATACGGTCGGATAGATAGCGTGATTCAATCGAGTCTTTCATGTTAGGAAAGATAGTCTTAAATAGGTAGCTAAACGAGTTACTGACGATTCGGACACAATATATTCGGACACAGTGTCTGAATCGACACATTTTCGTATTGGAATGCAAAATATTTGACGGAGCCCTTAAATATAAAAATCGGTTTACGCGATCCATTTCACGACTTAAACTGTACTGTTAAAGAGATGGAACTAGTGTGTATAGCTCCATCACTCTTTCTCGCTCGCACGCTTGACATTTTAACACGTCATGGTAAGGCCCTAATCTTATACTTTTTTCCACATTCAAACACTCGAAAGAGGCTATTGCGGTGCCCTAGGGTTCCGCAGAGCACACTTTGAGTATGACTGCCTTGGGGGTGAATTTGGAAAAATTCTTATCGGATGTCTACCACCCTATAAGGAACCTACCTGCCAAATTTTGACTTTGTAGGTGTGTGTTTCTGAGAATTTGTGATTAATCAGTGAGTGGTATTTCGCTTTTATATATATATAGATTTCAAAACTATTTATCTGACTGTACTAAGTAGTAAAAAAAATATTGAAATAAAAATGTGTTAATTCGGACACTGTGTCCGAATCGTCAGTACCTAAGTCAGCAAAACGCAAATGAGTGGAACTGGGTCGAACAGGTTCTGAGACGTGGTTCAGACGAACGATAGCCAATCTTTACTAGGCACCAGTTAAAATGTAAATCAGCAGTTAGCCCACTAATGGAAACTGTTTAAACGATCGGGGAAAAATTTAAGAAAATAGCTGTCGTACGTGGAGCCAGTCTATTATGTGGCCAGTTGAAGGTTATTATGTAAAATGAATAGCGTTTATCCACCAATGAATGGGCGACCGTTCTTTGAGAGAGGTAAGGTGGAAAATATGGTTTTAGTTATGGCGCAACTTTCCCGACCGGCATATCAAATTTCCAGGGTAATTAGTAGATAAAAAAAAAAAGCGATTTCTAAGTATTTGTAGGTACAAAGACGTTTGGAGTCTCAGGACAGTTTCCGGCACGGACTTGTGGACAGCGAGCAATGGGTAGATCGCTGTCTGGTCGTCCGGTAAGGATCAAGCTTAGGTCGACGCGACGGTGCGTTGTTTTCCACGTGCGCCCCAATAAAAAGTCAGAAGGATTGACGAGGCCAGTTAAGGCCGATGCCTGTTAGGGCTGCGGATTGTTCGAAGGAGTTACCGTGGCCCTCGCAAACGGACAACTGAAGAAACACAAGATGTAAGGTTTTTAGTCAGTATAAGTCTGACACTCCTTCCCGCACCGCCCAGAGCGAGAGAAATAATTGGATGATTTCCTTTGTAGTAAAATAAAGTATTTTTAGGTAAGATATCTATACATCTATACATATAAATCAAATTGGAGTGTCTGTTTGTAATATTGAAATAAATGCTTTTTACTACATGCATATGAATATACATATATACGGTACATACACCAAAATAACATTTTTTACAATTTTTGACTGTCAGTCTGTATGTCTGTTTGTCCGGGCTAATCTCTGAAATGGCTGGACCGATTTTGACGGGCCTTTTTTTGGCAAGTAGCTGATGTAATAAGGAGTAACATAGGCTACTTTTATTTTAGAAAAAATAAATTTTTAAATCCTGTAGTCCACGCGAACGAAGTCGCGGGCACAGCTAGTCTGTACATAATATGACACATTATCAAGCGTATATCAGTATCCACGTGTGTTAACGATGCTCAATGTGCGATTTGTTTGCTGATTAATGGAAGACGATATTATTAGAGTTTGTAGTAAGAAGTCAGAATGAAAGGATTAACGTATTTTAATGTTATTGATTATTTTGCTGTGTAAATAATAAATACAACATTATTTTTAGTATATGAGAAACCGGAAAGACGTGTCTAGTATTTTTATGTAAAGAATCTATGTGAGACGCACAGGACAGGCGACATTTGGGGGTTGGTCTATGTCCAGTAGTGTAAGTCTTCTGGTTGAAATGATGACTCGTAGTGACTGACGAATGTTTTATTTAGGTGCTTGGTTAAAACAACAATTGAGAATTGGTAAACGACCACACCGTTAAATTTCAGCACTGAAGCGCTTACGCACTTAATAATTAGCATCATCGTTGTCTAATAATAAAAAATAAAAAAACTCCAATTGATATTGTTTTTACGCATTAATGCGTAAAAGATGTGCATCCTTGATGCGCAGCGTGCGAAACAGTCTCAGCGGCATCCGGACATGATTGCTGACAGGCTGGACTGCCATGAATCGTTGCTCCAGTAACTCAGGCTGGACAGTAGACTGCCGAGTATACATATAAGCTGAAGCAATGATTATTTTATTGGGTGTGTTAATGACATTTGTGGTTGTATTTGTGTCACTAACATAGTTAAGTAGTATGTTTATTACTAACATTAAATGAGTCTCATAGTTACTCGTCTACATTATATTATTATATTAATATTATAAAGTAGTACCTAGGTAGTTTGTTTTTTTTTGTTTGTAGTAATCTCTGAAACAACTGGTTCGATTGTTTTTATACCAACAATGGAAAGCTGCTTTATTCCTGAGTGACATAGGCTATATTTTATGTACGAAAACCTAAGTACAACCTATTAATAAATAAAAATAAAATTCTTATTAGAATGTATTTCAAGTTCTGCTAGTATAATAATTTTAGATGAAAGCCAGTAATTCCGCCTGTCTTCCTGTAAGGCCTACCAATACCTTTCAAATCCCAGTTCATCCCTGTCAGACTATCTCTCGGAGAAACGATCATTTCACTTAGGAGAATTTCAGAATGCTGTTAAATGCTTGCTTGATGTACGATGATGACGGTGATATAACTTTCCCTAACATAAACTTGTCAGTTAAGACAGTTTTTACGCAACGACGATATTCGCAAACAAACTGATCTATCGCAATACCATCGCTGTTGGATATTTCTTTGTCACGACAGTTTTGCAACTTTGTCATGATACACGCACGAATAGGGGTTGGCGTACTTAAGCATCATTAAAAACTTATTTAATCAATGTCATAAATTCATAACGTACTCCTTGAATGCTATGTGAAAAATAACGAAATTGATTTTGATTTTTATAGCAGTAGGAAACTATTTTAAATATTTAGCACTTTTCAGAATCTAAACAAGGACAATAACAGAGCTGTAGAATTTTCAAAAACTGGTCAGAAAAAAATTAGTTTGAGTACATCGACACGGAAAAGAAGTACAGGCTAGGCTACCTAACCAAATTTTTTTGACAATGAAACCCAATACGAATCCTCTTCTATATTTCGATTTCTAGATCTATATTTTGCAGGCCGCATGTTTGTTTTGCAAAATTCGCGATAATATTATGCCATCGATAGCAGAATAGAATTTAGGTACCTACTAGGTTTCGTTCACAGGTTTATTTGCATCAAAATTGGCGCACGGTTTCGCAAACGAAATCGGTTCGGGGAAAAAATATCTTTCGTTTGGATAGGATCATAGGACCACAAATCTGCGGTGCCAAGTTTCATACAAATATAAATCTGGTTGTTCTACTTTCCGTCGAGAAAATATTGTATTATTTTCTTTAAGATATTAAAAGATTGTGCAGCAGATTATCATCAATCATCAGCAAAGATCAGAATAGATTGTAAGTAGAGTACCTATGTATTTTTAAGTATCCAAGTTCGTGGAAGAAGTAATTTCTACGAATTATTGTACTGTTTCCGACCTTTACTCCTCTGGTGTAGCTACCGAAGGGCTCGGCCCCCTAAAACCAAATTAGCAAATAGGTTGCAATACTACTTTACTAATCAGAAGGCTTAAAGTCACCCAAAAGCAAGGGCTATGCTCGGAGTTACCTTGCGTGATCGAATCAGAAATAAAGATATCCGCAGCATATACGAAGAATCGCCAAACTTAAGTGGCAATGCGCCATCTGTTCTGCGAGCAATGTGCTCTACATTGCTCGCAGAACAGATGGCCGTTGGGGCCGAAAGGTTCTGGATGGTGACCGCGGACCGGAAGACGCAGCGTTAGGTCTTCTACAAGGTGGACCGATGACCTGGTGAAGTTTGCGGGAATCCGATGAAAGCAGGAGGACAGGATGGTTCATCGTGGCGACACTTGGGGTAGGCCTATGTGGACGTCTATCGGCTGAAATGATGATGATGATGACTACTTTAATCATGGCAAGTCAACTCGTAAAACGAGTAAAATTCTGTTACTCCCTCCCGATCCATCCAGAGCAGGAGAGGTTATTTAACGATTTCCCATGTAAAACAGGGGCCTCAGTTTTATTTTACCTCAAGGTCGTTGTTGTTCAAGACCAAAATGTAAATGCAATCATTACTTTTAATATAACCAACAAATACCTACAATAGCGGAAGTAGGCTACCAAAATAATTTAGCAGATTGCTAGAACGATTTCAACACAACCGTGACAGAACTTCATAACACTCACGAACTCCTGGGGAAATTGTACCGGATTTTCTTTTGATATTCACTCGCTATATTCAATGTTTGAACGCAGCTAGAATATTTTTATGCATGCGACCTATTTCCGAGCACTGACATTTAAACAACACATGGCGCGCAATATGTATTCAGATATTTCAGGTGAGGTCAACGACCGCAGGATACGGTTGTGACGAGGTGACGACGCGGTCTAAACTAGTGTGCTTTGCTCAGGTTTAATGCACTGTGCACGCGAATTGGATTATGGAGTACCTATTATATATTGGTGGACGTAGATTTTCTCTTAATATAAATATTTCCCTCACGGTTTTTCAGTTATTCAGTCAAGTCTTAGTCAGAAATTCAGTAGGATTATTTCTCATAATTTTTTTCTTAGGTGGGAAAATCATCCAAAGATATCCCGCGCTCTTGGATGGGTGGATAGGGAGAGGGAGGCCAAATAAAAGATGGATGGATTGTTTGAACAGTGATAAGAAAGAAAAGGAAGTTAGTGATAGCATGACGAGTGACAGGGCAGAAAGGAAGAAAAAAAGGTGTTGCAAACCCCAAATAATATGGGACAAGGGCAGGAAGATGATGATGACATCCCGCGCTCTTTGGCGGAGCGGAGAGTGTGTTAGATTTTTACTGACTTAAACTCGCTCCTGTTCCTTCGTTGCCTTTCATAGAAAGGTCGAGCCTTACTTTCAGAAGCAGACCCTTGGCCCCAGTAGGCTTCAACCCTGCAGAGCCTCTACGGTTTGCTGACATTTCCTTGAGGCGCGCGTGGAATCAAAACATATTTCTACCACCTCTTTTTCCACTAAACAGCTAAGTAAGTAATTACCTATTAGATCATAAAAGTAATTAATTCGATAAGTAATGATATTACTATAAAAAATGGATTAAAACTCGAGCTGAGTGTTGATTAGTCTTGCATTGCATTTCACGTCAAAAAATAATTTGTTTATAATAAAGTGCACTATCAACTTTATGTTAATGTCAATTCACAGGCATTAAAAGTATCATTAATATTTTATTGAATAAAGATGGTGGGAAAATATGTAAAGTAATAAAAATGTTAATGATTGTAATACGAACTGTAAGAATGGAATTAATGTCATCAGTTCAACCACGCGTCTGATAATAGGCTACACTCAAAAAGTACTCAAATGACAGTCCATTCATGTATTTTTTTGAGTGTTGTAAGAAAACTAGATTTTTTACATTTTCTTTAAAGTATTTTTTTAGCTCTAAATAACAGGTGCGGTGAAGCACAATAGATACTGGTTGCATGCACATTTGCTCAGAAAACGGAAAGTTTTTATTTGCTTAGCCACAAAAACTACAAGTATCTTGAGCAAACAAAAATGCTGAGAAAAACTGTAAAGTAATACTCGTACTAAACTATGTATTACCTAACAATAAAACTTTTTAAGTGAAAAAAGTTAGGTATTTGCAATTCTTCAATTATTTGAAAACTGCAGTAACTTACTGAAAATATCAATATTAATCAACATGACAAAAAATTTTACAGCAATCGCTTTAATTTGGTACTTTTAAAGTAAGTATTGTGAAAGAAAGATTTGCCATGTCATAGAATTATCAGAAAATTGCAAAAGTGTAAATAATTTTTTCATTTTACACTTGTTTTTTTAACGTTGAAAGTTTGAAACTAACCTTTTAAAATGCCCCGATGTTGTTGTTGTTGTATTATACTAGTTGCTACTAGCGGCTTCACTAGTAGAAAATTATTCCAAGGGAATGTTCCAAGGCTCATTTTTTTTAACCAACTTCAAAAAAAGCAGGAGGTTCTCAATTGTATTTTTTTAAATGGATAAAATGTATGTGCTATTTCAGGATATGGTCTACCTGTGTGGCAAATCTCGTTTAAATCTGTTCAGCGATTCACATATGAAATGCAACAAATGTATTGTACACACACAAACAATACCTTTATATTATTAGTGTGACTTACTCAACTATCTTCAATGACACTGGTGACGAAAATATAATTATATTATTATCTAAAACAAACAAGATACAAAGTGCAGTGTATCAGCATTTTAAAATATAATAAGTATGTTTCGAAATGTGCAAGTGATGTTCCACACACACCTGTTATTTCCCTTTTAATTACTTTTCTGGAGAGTACAATAATAATAATAATAATTTATTCATACATAAGCCTAATACAGATGTGATGAGAGAAGATAGATAAAATACATTTGTTATCTACAATAATACATATTATAAAGAGGTAAAGTATGATTGTTGTGGGAGGTAATCTCTGAAAGTACTGGTCCAATTGCTAAAATTTTTTCTTCAATAGAAGCTGCTTTATTCCTGAGTGACATTTAAGGCTATATTTCATGTATTTGGGCGAAGCCGCTGGGAAAAGCTAGTGTCGAAATAATCCTTGCTGTGATTAGGCTATCTGATAGTGAATGCAGTAAACCATGTGCCTTCAGACACCCAAACTAGGACACAAGTCCTGTGTCTCAGGTGTCAGCGTTCTTTCCTGACTATTCACAAAATGCAGCTTACATTAAAATTATATTACAATAGCTGTAACTTGTGTCTCAGGTGTCAGCGTTCTTTCCTGACTATTCACAAAATGCAGCTTACATTAAAATTATATTACAATAGCTGTAACTTGTGTCTCAGGTGTCAGCGTTCTTTCCTGACTATTCACAAAATGCAGCTTACATTAAAATTATATTACAATAGCTGTAAATAAAACACAAGATGATTGTTAACCTATCAGACAATATTGATTGTCCAGTGGTAGGTTCATACTTATCTGATGTACTTATTAGATAACTTATTATCAGCCATATTACTATATATTGTTAACGTTTACCTATTAATTAATAACAATGGTATTATTGTAACGGACAATGAAAAGAATTATTGCTTTACTTATTTAAAGTTTTCCTCATGAACAAATAAATAGATAATTATTTCCTATCATTATGGGAAGTTGATTACCTAAATCTGGCTAGCATAAAATTCTTTTTGTAAGATTTTAAACTATCAAAGATTAAGAAGAGGGGTTGAAACAATTGAAGATATTGATGATAGAAAAGATATAATAGTATTTTATCTCTATTCCTAGGTTTTGGACTGACCAAGAATTTACAAAGTTAATAAATGAAAATTAATAAATGAATCATTTTACTTAGATTCGTGTAATTAGTCAGAGATAAATTAATATTCTTAAGAGAATGTAAGTAAGGTGTTATTTGAGTTGAAACATGGGTCAGTAGGTTATCTTAGGTAGATTTAAAAAGTTAATGTTTTATTATAACTTTATATTAGGGAGTACTAAAACTAAGTTAGTAACTGGCTTAGTTTGAAACCATGTTAGTTTCGATTCCGTTATATTAACATTAAAATTAGAACAACAGTAACTAAGTCTCAGGTACCTATCTAGTTAACGTATAATTTATTCAAGATTTAGGCCAGTGTGTAGGTGCAAGGGACAAGCACGAAGTTGTAAGACAGGTTATAGATAAGTTTACTTAACTGTAAATACGCGTGTTCTTGTCAAACAAACTCGCCGAAGCCCTTTCCAAATAATAAGTCGCCCACATTAAAGCAATGAGCCTTAATTATCGTCGAGGCATTCACTTGTAAAATGTTTTTATGATTGTATGAAGGATAAGCCGCATTGATGATTTTCTTACAGACAGGAGGTCAAAGGAACTCTTGAGCAAATATTTATACAGTACTTAACGTCCATCGTTAGATTTTTACACCCAAACAAAAGATTAACCATCTTCAATGGGATTTTCTTACAACCAAAATTTGCAAGTCTGTAAGAGTTTGATGACTTCAAAAATGTTAAATAAACTCACTTACCTTGTACTTCGTTTGTTTCGACGCCGAAAAAATAAAATAAACAATATTTTAATTCATAAACAAAACACTACATAAATCGACAGTCACACACCAAACCACAGTCCAGTCAACTTCCACGGTTCTCAAACTTGACCCATCCCGAGTCCCGGCCGGAGAAATCCTTGCCCAAAAAAATAATTTTTCCGTTCTTTCTTACCAGACACTTAAATTAATCTAATCTAATTTAAAATTTATTTAAAAAATGCAAAGCTGAATGAAAATAATCGACGTTTAGTAAGAGTTATTATGATAATGGTTTAATTCTTTCGTTTAAATTAAGAGATGACTTCAAGACAAATTTATTTTTTAGCGTAATGGCAATACTTAGTGCTAGTGTTGTAGTTCACATTTAGCGTCATCTGTCGTTCGGTTTTCCATATTAGTATTTTGATTTAGCGCCATCTATTGAACGTTACTTTTTCTATAATTTTCGTTAATATTCGAGCGCCATCTATATTCAAAATCGGAATCGTAACTCAAGTTTTTTCAGCATCTACTTTTGAAACTAGATGGTGCTGTTGTTCCGATGTAACATTGCGATTCGTTTTATAAGCGACATCTAGTAACGAGTAGAGCACAAGTTTCGATAGTGACATCTATTAGGTAGTAGTGTGACTATTTTTTTTTGTTTTGTGTGTAAATATAGATGGCAGGCCAATGAAAGTTTTTCAAAACGCTCACTAGATATCGGTATTAATTATTCATTAAATTCATAAATAAATGATCTTAATTATCTTACTGTGTCTTGCGCGCGTAATGCCTTATTTTACGACATGAATAAAGATATTAAATTAAGTAACGTTATTAGTTTAGTTAGTTAGGTATGTATACTTAGTACATATCTAAGCTTTTATGTCTGTAGGTATATAGTTTTACACTAATGTAAAAAATATACCTAAAAAAGTGCAACTTACCCAAGGATAAAAGTATCATTTAAAAAAAGAGGTCAAACGTAACTGTGGTTAATTTTTGCGATTTTTCATGATCAGTTATGTTTTGTGCATAGATTCTCGTAAAAATACTAGACACGTTTTTCAGGTTTCGCATGTCCTAAAAATAATGTTGTAGGTAGGTATATGTAGTATGTATACATAGGTATGAATAGACAATTGTCTAGAAATCGCAGCCATATCGTATAACACGCCTTATTACAAATTGATACGTCGTATTGAAAAACGTCGCTGTAATATTGCTAGCCGCATTGCATTGTAAAGTGACTGTCTTTCTGTTTATATCCCACTTGGAATTTGGTTTCACCATACAAACTTTAGACCCCCATTTTACCTTCTTAGGGGTTGAGTTTCGTAAAATCCGTTCTTAGCGGATGTCTACAACCGGAACCTACTGCTAAATTTTAAGTTTCTAGGTGTTATAGTTTCTGAGATTTCGTGATTAATCAGTGAGTGGTATTTCGCTATGTACAATTGCGTGCAAAAAAGTCGGTCCACTCCTAACGTTTTGCTTTAAAACACGATACTTAGGTAGGTAGGTACTTATATGAAAAACTAAAATTAATTAAATAAAGTTTTTGGCATTAATTTATATATAAAGAAGGAAAGTTTCATAACACTAGTTTTAAAAGTTATAGATTTATTTTACAAACTTATTTAGGTATAGCACTAGCAAATGGAAACCACGCTTAGCTATTTGCAGGAGATAATTTTCGATCATTGGCAGGCTTGTGTGGATGTAATCTCCTTTCTTCTTCGTCGTAAGTACAGTTTACTCACTGAGAACTCCAGTAAGATGTCGATTACGCAAAGACTTTGATACCATAAAGCGGTCATCGCGCTTTAGATCTCCATAAAGATGTTGACTATTGATGACATCCACCCTGGCCTTCAATGCTGCTGTTGCTACAGTACCAAAGAAATAGTCATCTAAAATAGACCTATGTAGCCCCGAAGTTTCTGTTCAAAAATCATTTAAATAATAATAGACTTGTTTTTGACTTGTTCTTGTCTGCAAATACTAAAAACGGCAATTTCATAATAAGCAAGACCTAAAACGAATCACGAATAATAAGATACTGAGAGTGTGCGTCAGAATTGCATAGCCCAATTCCGCCAAGCCCGTTCCATCTTCGGACAACCAAGCATCCCAACTTTAAGCACAAAATGTTTTTGAAACACACTCATTGTTCGCACAGCTAATGAATGGAATTTCCTGCCGGTGTCCGTGTTTCCTGATAGTTACAACTTCAACAATCTTTCAGGCCCAAGCGCTCGAAAAGTGCCATGAAACAGTGACTTTCTGAAGCCTCCACCTCGGGAACGGCCAGGTTAATGGGTTTGAAAAATATATGTTTATTATAAGATTCATGGACAACATTATCGACTATTGATTTTTTCGTGCGATTAATACTTTTGTCTGAAAAAATATTTATCAATTTCACAACTTTTTCCTACTTCTTCGAAACGGCCTAGATCTTTAGAAACATTTTTACATATAAAAATTGATAGATATTCTTCAAAGTGAACTTAGCATAATATGCAAATCAATTAATATTTCGCAAAAAAAATGGATACAGAGGTCAGCGGGGCTCTTTCTGGGCATAGCTACGGGTACTGCCGCCTAGGCGGTTGCAAGTGTTTTGTCCATTTAATTTCGGCCAGATGTTCAAGGGACTATTATAATATTAATTCAATCTCTTAAGGCTTGTAATAACCCTTAAGAGATTGAATAGATTACTTCTAGGCAAGCGCACTCCATCGTCGTTTTCCATCAGGTGAGATCACGGAACAGTAAAGTTTTTACTGTTCCGTGGGTGAGATAGTGATCAAACGCAACCCTACCAATAATAAAAAACAGATCAGATATATCGTCACATTTTCTATCTAATTATTTGATGTTAGAAGCATTTGTCGAAACCTCTACGATGCAAACTGAGCATTTCGCCTCATCGTTTATACAGCGCGTACATCGAGGAACTGGAACAATTTGCCTGCTGCGGTCTTCGATATTATAATTCAGGTGTCTTCAAAGCTAGAGTGAATATGCTCTTTTACTAGCGCGCCTCACCATCAACGATTGCATCACTGCTTGCCATCAGGTGGGATCGCAGTCAAACTGGTAATTTAAAAAAAAAAACACTAAAACGATCAAAATAATTTTAATTTCGGAAGTCGGTGTTTTTCGTTATTGTTTGTTCCTTATTTAACACCGACTTCCGAAATTAAAATTATTTTGATCGTTTTAGTGTTTTTTTTTTTTTTGTGAAGTCGGTTATATTTTTTTTATAAAAAGTTTTTTATTTCACACTTTTTAGTTGCAACACACTTACAGCCAGAGTACTTTTTTCTCATGTCAATTCCAATTAACTCAAACCCTGCTAGAATACATCATTTTCACATGAAGTTCCCGTGTCTACCTTCCACCTTCCGGCTCCATCATCATATCACTTCGATAGTACCTTATAGCCAAAGTGCATCTCATGACATTTCTAATAAGCCCAAACACGGGTAGGATACATTGATTAATTACGGAGTTCCGGTGCCTATCTTCCAGCCCCATCACTATCATCAGGTTACTTCGATGATACCATTTTCAACATAACTATTCAGAACTATTCATTTATTTGTATTGTCATAGTCGCTTAACTATGTTCATTGTGATATTTGTTTGAGTATGAAGTTCCGTTGGCAATTTCTGGTCTTCTTAACCAGTTCCACCTCATCAAATGTCACTTTTTGACTGTAAATGCTTAACTCCTTGATGAAAATATCAAAATGACTATATAGTTGCCTATAATATTTGAGGAGTTCCCTCGATTTAGCCAAGATTCCATCATCAGATCCCGACTTGGTGACTATGGGACCATTTGGGAAGTATACCCTTTCCAACAAAAAAAGAATTTTTCAAATCGGTTCGCAAGCGACGAAGTTATGCCCGAACATACATAAAAAAAAAAATAAAAAAAATACAAACATCCGAATTGAGAACCTCCTCCTTTTTTAGAAGTCGGTTAATAATATTAAAAAAACCTACACTTATTTCTAGAATAAAACAAAGGTTAAAATAGATTGAACAGAGATACGTTGGCTGTGCTAACTATATCTACTCCTTCGAAGATTATATCCGTAAAGTGATGTTTAATTACGTTAAAACATAATATACCTATTCCTAAACACACAAAACACAAATTAACATCTAAAACAATAAGTAAATTCCCATTCGATCAGAGTGGTCACCAGCGGCATCGTGCCAGCACATGCTGATATTCCCAACGCTGGTCCCACTCTAACGAGCTGTCACTTCTGTCACACATTTGTGACAACTGGCGACGTTGACGGCCTATCTCAGGGCTTTATCTATTTCAATAAGATACGGGCCGTCGCCTGTTACTCGTCGCCAGTACCGCCCGTTATTTTTATTTCGAGATTTTAATCTCGAATGTCTTTTCGATGACAATGTAATGTCAGCGAGAAAATGTAGTGTGAAGTTTGTTTGGGTGTATTTTGAGATCATTCGTTGTGGGGGATACTTTACATTATACATGCTTTTAAGCTCAGTTTTTTTTTTAATTTATAATATTTATTTTCTTGTGATATTTTTACAATTTTGGTGAAGTCCCTGATGACACAGCACAGGAGTTAAGTATTAACCTGTGTGACAGAAGCTAGTGTACTCTCCCGAGAGAAATAGGTGTAATTATAATAGTTCCTATACAATACATGGATACACAAAAAATAGTTAAAAAAAAAAAAAAAATGATTGAATTACTGCTAAAATAAAGTCGGCGTCTGTCCGCAGACCTTGTCCCACCTTCCATCTTGCGTCATGTGCCCTGTTACCTGTTCACGTAGGGATCTAATGACAGGATCAGTGGACAGCATTGCCGTGGCCAAATACTGGGCCAGGCAAGGGATTTAATTAGTTTTGCCATTGTCACGCTAAGAAGAAGCAAAAATAAATAAATTGTTAGTTTTCAGTTTTACTTAGGTGAGTGAGTGCGGTAAGTAAGTGTCTGCGGTGAGTGAGTACGGTAAGTGAGTGAGTGTGCGTGGTGAGTGACTGAGTGCGGTGAGTGAGTGTTTGCAAAGAGTTCATGAAGATGTATGTTCAGTACAGTTTACCCTTGGTAATCCGGCCCCTGTCTAATCCGGCACCCCTCATAATTCAACACACCTATTGATTGACATCAATTCGATTACGATTACCTATCGTATATTATCTATTTACTACAAATGTATGGATTTGATATTACATTTTTTGCAAGTATATAAGGTATTTGACTGATTACAAGGTTCTGTTTTTCAGGAAAGTTCTGGACTACCTAGTCGGTCGGTCGCAGTACCTACTCCATAATCCGACAAATTCGTTAATACGATACCGCCATGCAAAACGTTTGTCGGATCACCGCGGGTCCACTGTAGCCTCTACTTAAATTCTTAAAAACCAATCTAATTTTCTTCTCAGACAGAAAAGTAGGCAAACCATAGCCTTAGGTAAGCATGATATCGTTTTAATGATTCTCATTGCGTCGATTAATGTTTTCATACGCAGTTTAATAGTCTTTTAATTAAAATCAAAAAGTACTGAACACAATTTATTAGCTATTTTGAAAATCCTACCAGAAATCATTAATTATTATTGTTTTATGGATGCCTACAGAAGTACAGAAGTAAGGCCCCGATTGTGATTTCATTATCTCGGTAGATGGCGCCTAAGTCGACGTTTTTAGTTTATTTGGTTTTACGTGTGGGAGCATTATTATCCCTCTGTAGCGCCATATTAATGATATCATATCATTAGATATCAAATTTTAAAAATAAGTAGTGAAAAATGTTAATATAAAGTAATAAAAATACACACATGTTTGTTGAAAAATCTGTTTTTTTTTTATTTATTTGAAAATATAATATAATAAAGAGGTAATGTTTGTTTTTTTTTGTTTTTATGTTTTTTTTTTGTTTGTAGGAGATAATCTGTGGAAGTAATGGTCGGATTGCTAACATTTTTTCACCGATATAAATATATTGATAGAAAGCTGCTTTATTCTTGAGTGACATAGGCTGTATTTTATGTATGCGGACGAAGTCGCAGGCAAAAGCTACTGTGAAAATAAAACAGAACTAAACAGACAGAAATGTTACACTGCATGAAAAGTGAAAAAATCTAAAACATGTGTTTATTGTAATAAAGAGCCGCACACACATACGCACCCCACACGCACATACTACGCGAACCCCACACACATACACACCCACACATACATCTTAATAAATATTTATGTATCTTGAAATACTTGTAAAAACCAAAAAACTAAAAACCTAGAGAGTGAATAGGTTTCTTCTAGTTAAGCGCGTTCCATCGTCGACCGCATCGTCGCTTTCCATCAGGTGAGATAGCGGTCAAGCGCGAACCTATCAACAATAAAAAAAAACGGAAATTATTAAAATATTCTTAAGTTATGGAAGAGCGGTGTCTCCTAATACAGGCATTATTTACCTTTTTTTATAGTGGGAAAAATCATCCAATGACAACCCCCGCATCGCTCTTCGGCGGAGCGGGAGATAGTGCCAGACTCTTACTGACTAAAAGCCCACCCCATTCCTTCTAGCCTTCATACCTGGGCTCGAGTTCCCTTTCGGATAGCCCTGGTCCCAGTAGGCTTCGACCCGGCTGGGTCCCTGCTGTTGCTGACAACTCCTTGAGGCGCGAGGGAACAGTGCGCGCCGTTGACGACTTAAGCCTGGTCCGGACAGTTACCGGACGGCCGGACAGCGAGCTACCCATTGCTCACTGTCCGCAAGCCCGCGCCTACGGTGGCCGGAAATCGGTATCGCAATCCCGGCGGCGGTGGTGAGAGCGCCGTTGCCTGATGCGGTCGGCCTCCTCCTTTGCGAGCATTACTGCTTCGCAGAAGTCGGCGACCGCCTGCCACTCCTCCTCGCTACGGACCATGGCCTCAACCAAGGCCCGGTGCGAGAGGCCTCCGCTGCCGATCGCCCCCACGAGGGCACGGCGATGCTCCGCCCAAGCACCTCGACTGTCTGTTCCACCGTGTCCTCCGGGCATTCCGCACAATGGCGACACCCGGACGTCACTTCCGCTTTAATCCGGAACAGGAACCTCCCGAACGTGCCTTGTCCGGTGAGGACCTGCGTCATGGAAGGTAAGGACGTCGTGAGGTCTTTCCAGCCACGCGTCAAAGAGGGGACTTACCGAGGCATTTTTTACCTAAAAGGAGGCTCCAATCACAATCTATTGTTAAAAAATATTTGGTTCTGAAAATAAACACTTTTGTATTTTATTTTTTTTCTAAGAAGAACGTCACATTTCTCGCACATTGTGAGAATGATACCTAGATTACCTAGTACTTAATCAAAGTAAAGTAGTATAGTGCCAAGGAAATGGTATAGTAGATAATAAAATCTTCCACTTTATTGAATTCAAGTTATTGTCTCGAAAACCTCGTATTTCTGAATGTTCTTTTCTCTAACTACATATAGTGCTTAAGTATAACACAATGCTCCGATTTTGGGATATACATACTATTTTAGTGACTGCGATATTTCTCCCAAAAAATCGCTAAACTTAAGTGGCAGTGGGGAGGCACATTGCTCGCAGAACAGATGGTCGTTGGGGCTGAAAGATTCTGGAGTGGTGACCGCGCACCAGAAAACGCAGCGTTGGAAAAGTTAAGTTTAGCGTCATCTAGCAGGGACAGGGCTACGATCGGCCCTGGCGCTTACATCTTATGCTCTTTTATCTATCTATATATTTTTTTTTACTATCATTTACTTACCTAATCTAACCAGTCTGTTAACCAAATTATTGAAACGTTACCTAAGCGTTACGTCGTAGTTGCTAGCAACTCGACACAGTGACATTTCCTCCGAGAACAAATTTCGAAATTTCAGTGAAATCTTATAAACAAGAAAAAGGGGCTGTGAATTTCACAATTCTCCTCCGAGAGCAAATTTCGAAACTTCCAGGGAAACCTTATAAACTAAAAAAAAGGGGCTGTGAGTTTCACCATCCGTAGTTACAACACCAGTGGAAGGTGCATGCTGGTGTTGGGACCGTCCACGTGAGCCACGTGACCACGTCCACCCCGACCGCCCACCGCCCCACCTCCCCAACCCCCCAGCCTTTATAAATCCAGCTTTTGTCATAATTTTCCCTTTAAAAACTTCCCGCTATTGTCTACGGCAAACTCACGAAGTACACGCTGAAGTTGAGGTAAAACAATCTACTTTATATGGACTCCCTTTTATTTATAACGAGAATGAAATTGTGCGAGCAAATAAAATGCCATGAATTTCACTATCCGCCTTAAACGTTTTGACAAGCGTATACATTTGCATTAAGTCGTCGTCCGCTCATCGAGGCAGAAAACTTACAATTAATATTAAAACATGCGCAATAAAATAAAGCCAAGCAGTCGGAAAGTATTCGCGTCAGTCGAGCAGTGCTTTTGACATGGCTATTATTTTAATGGAAAATTAAAATGTTCTAAGTGATCTGTCAGAGCGTTAGAATTTTCCACCTTATTTTAAACCGCTTACAGGTTTTAATCCTTTGATTGTATTGAAGTGTAAGCCTGTAATATGTTGGGGAGTTCATCACTATCCTGGGCTATAAGCACGGGCATGCAAATGATACAGTTCAGGATATTGTTCTTTAGCGTTCTATAGACACAGTTTCTGGATACGGGTTGATTATCCAACCGATATTATGTGCGCACGAAATAACAAACATTTATCATAATAAAACAATATTACCTAGTATTTGTTTACCTGTATTATACAATGCCTTCAGGATATGACCAAACTTTAGCTTATGTATATGTTATTGTTGCCGTGTTGTTGAAATTATACGACATTTTGCATTTATGTATGTATTAGCTACGGCAAATCACGTGTACGAGAGTTTTTTAATCAGCGATAAATGTGTTTCGATTGGTTATTTTCAGAAATTGAATCTTTTAGCGATTCGAATACACATACCACACGTGACACGCTGGTTAGAACATTGAAGTTTACTTTCAGTTTCAACGACAGACTAGAATCTTAGATTCTGGACCTTTCTCGGAAAATAGATAATCCAATAAGTACCTATCCAATTTGTAGGTTGCTCTCAGCAAGCAGCATCACCATAATTTCAGCCGAAAAATGTCCGCTGTTGGACATAGGCTTCATAATGCTCTATAAATAAAAATAAAATATCTGTATTAAATAATTAATTGAATTAAATAATTGTATTCTGGTAATTAATTGACTTATATTGTATGTTATATTCATTTTATTATATTGACTAAATAATTTTATTTTTGTAAATGTTATGAATTGGATCTAATCGGTATGAAATCATTATTGTAATTTATATTTTTGACTACAATATCACATTGGTTTAGTCTGTAATGAAAGCTGTATGTACCTACATGCCCAATAAATAAATAATAAAAAAAAATTGATCATAACCTACTTTTAGGTACAGTGTAGGTAGCCAAAAAGGACAAAGAAAATTGATCCACATAAAGCTAGCAAAACAAGTCCACATTTCAGTAACATACTTCAGTGATATTTTGTTATCAACATTCGTAGGAACAGAATTGGCGTTGGAGCATGCATAGCTCGGGTAAAAATGATCAGCATTTGACCCGCAATCAACCGGAGTGCACCCAGTACATAGGTACCTCCGTATGTAAATAAACACCCGACGGAGTAAGATTTCTAATGTAATTGACAGCAAAAAGATTGTTTCGGACCTCGGATCTCGAGATCTTCCTACCCGTTGTAGCGGCCATTGAATTTAAATAATGTTTTTTTTTGTGCTGTGGTTACTTCGACTTATTTGCAGTTTTATTTCTCGAGTTCAGTTTTTTCAGTCTTCATAAATATGTATGTGCAAGTTTCACTTATTAGTTAATAATACTGCTAGTTATTATAACCGCTCCCAAAAGGTTCAATATTCAAATTTTTTAAGTCATTTTAGTCCCGCAACACGCATAATGGTCCGCTTAGGACTAAGTGCGGAAATCAGACCATGATAACTTTAGTCTCCAAATTGTGGAAATTCATCCACTGAAGTTAAAACACGATGATGGGATTGATTGTAAGAAATGACTTGTTTTTTTTTTAATGACATAAACTAGTGCTTGACTGCGATGCGATCCCACCTGATGGTAAGCAGTGATTCAATCGCTGATTGTGAAGCTCACTAGTTTACATAATCACTCTTACTTTGAAAACAACTAAATTATAACTGGACGGGAAGGCAGAACTAACCACTAACTATATAGATGGTTTACTTACAATACATTATAAAACTTATTTTTAGTATATATATGCGAAACTTGAAACACCTGTCTAGTATTTTTATGTAAAGAATCTATGTACAAAATTTCAAAACCCTATCATGAAAAATTACAAAGTTATATGCTGGTTATGTCAGCAAAAATACATAGTCACCGGACCATCCAGGCGTCTGGTGTTGTTTTTCCCCCGTATCCAGAAGTGCGCTGGCGCCTAATGCCCGCTATGACCTGCCATGACCTGTGTTATACTTAGTGTCAGTGGTGTCCGACTTGTGACTTATTAATTTTTTTTTGGGAAAAAATATAAAACATGGTGTAAAATATATTGGAATCGATTCAATTACTAATTCTGAACAAACTATATTATATATAAATAAAAATAATGTTGTAGGTATTTATACTGACCATATTATCCATAGAGACCTACTTTTTGGAACGTGCAATTTAGCTTCACTTTTCTTGGACTGACCGACATTTGACTATTCAAAAGTGCCTGTAAATGGTCTATTTGAAATAAATGTTTTGATTTGATTTGATATAATCTTTTCATTAAAGAAAACTAATTCCAATTAACAGCCACCTTGAATCGGTCCTAAAGCTCGCATATATCTAGTACACATCGAGTTTGCGATCGCCATTTCATTTGAGGAGTCTTCTCCAAGTAGAAGGACATTGGGCGTCCTCCCGAGATTTAGTTCCACTCCATCGTATTAGCAGATTGGATCCCCGTCAGCCGCTATAAAACCCGCCCCTGAAGCGTTCCTACCACTTCATTGAACAACGCTTTTTGTTTTATTTAAATTTTGTTTACTTGTTCAACGTTAGAATTAACTGATATTGGCAGCTTCACCTCTATGAGCGATGAATTGGAAATTGATTTTGAAATATTATGTAGTGGATTTTACTGTAAGTACCTAAACGTAAATCAATCGACTCTATGTATCTACTGCTAGTCTTCTAAGTAGATATTGTTAAAAAAGAATGCAAAATGAACTTAGAGGTCAAGTTACTTCTTCATGTAGAAGAAACTAGCTGCGTTGTAACTGTTGAATTTGTTGAAGGAATAATCTTATTCAAAAGGGGAAATATTGTAAAGAATTTATTTTAATATAGAACAGAACTGATAAAAATCTAAAATGACAACAATAAAGTATAGAGTACAAAACAATAGATTTTTGTACCTAGGTAAGTAAGTATGTAGATCTAATAAGTATCATAATACAACAGAATTGTTCACACAATAAAACATTTATAATGTTAATTGTGTATTCACGCATTAATTCAAACAAAAGTCGACGATGTAGGGTGTCGCAAGTGCCAGCCGTGTCAGGCCGAGTGTACGAGACTACGACACTGCGAGGAAGGGTGAAGCTAGCCCTCACTCACTTTATTACTACAATGACTTGACATTTATTATCAGTTATGAAAATAAATTCTCGTCATGAAATAAAGGGAAAAAATGAATTAAACTCAGTCGGCCGCAAAGGAAACGTGTTTAAGACTTAATTGTGTGATATATTAGGAGTAAAGGGCCGGTTTTGTTGCAGTTTTATTATAATATTTTAATAATTAGTGCCATCGCTCCAGTTGTGCGTTTCTTATGAGAAGGCGGCCCTCAGCCGGGAAATCGTTGGGCTTAACGGTTTGTTTTATTGTCGACAAAATTTGATGTTAATGTACTGCGCACTTCATAGACGGCCATTAGGAACCGCCATTTTGATGACTGGGGTGAGGCACAAGGAAATATGAAGTTCTTGATGAAGTGCGATTTTTTAAATATAATCTGCGGATTCTGTGTACGTGACGATTCATTTTTGGAAAACATTTATAATGGTTGGAAAGGCGTTATTTTTTACAGTGAGCTCGTGTAGCTGTGTTCCGTGACTGTGCCCAGTTTGTAGGGTTTAGCACCTTGTAAATCTGCACATAAAATATACAATGTTGTTTGTCACTCACTAACTACTGTTTCGGCGCGTGCCCTTACATTCTTGCTTTTTAGTTTCGATTTAAATGAACTGCGGGCAAATACGATTTATGACGGTTTTCCTGTCTTATCGAAAATTGTTTTGGGTTCTTAAAATAATATTGTGATATAGAAATACAATAAAAAAAATCTTTTTGAGAGTACCTAACCGTGTAGTTTTTTGTCTATTCTTCCCATAGGATATGAGATATGACCAATTGGTACTGTATATTGGAAGCTTGATGTTTAATAAATGATGGCATTTAATAAACATCAAACTAGTAGTTCTATAATGTGAAATATGAAAACTTGAATCTTCTTTCGCGGGCTTTATTCCAAGTGTGAGTAAGGCCACAGGTTTGGCCTAACATAATTTGATGCGAGCGTGAGGATTTCGTGATTTCTTGAGGTTTGGATGAAATTGAATACACGTATTACACTTGAAAAAGAAGGAGCTTATTTTAAATCCTTCTTAAGTTCAATGCAAGACCATTACCAGGCGGTCAGAACGCACCCCCAGCCACCGTTTAAGGTCAGTCGTCCGATTTACGGCACCAGCGTCGGATGAAGATTGAGTCGGTACTGCTAACAGTTTTTTTGTGTTGGTGTAAATCTTAAGGCGCGTTTACGACGCTTTATAATACGGCGTAAATGATGAGCGTTGGCGGTAGAACATAGATCCACTACTACTTAAGAATACCTAGCCCTATATTTATTTATACATCTCCTTTTATAAGCCATCCAAGGGCAATGGTCTAAGTAGTGATGTCGATGCCATTTCATATAACAGGCTGTATTACAAGTTAACGTCAGATTGAAAAATGTTGTTGTAATTTAATGCGGCTATCTCTGGTTCAGCCTGATTGTGGTGGCGGACAAACTTGTTTACAAAGCGGCGTCAAATGTTTAGCTGTATTGTCAGTGTAGGATGACTATAAATTATCGTATAGGCCTAATCGTATAGGTATAATTATATATAGACTATATATATCCCAAAAACGGTATACGATACGGCTGCGTGATCCAATCAGGTATGAAGAAAAAATACCAATGTCATACGAAACACGAACCAAAGAATTTCCAAACTTAAGTAGTTTGGTCGATGAGATTGAAAGATTTTGGATGGGCAACATCGCATAGAAAGTTAGCGATAAAAGGTACGAGTATCATTTAGTGTGGACCAGTAATTTGATGAAGACCGCGATGTTCTGACGCTTTTAAGAACCCTATGTCCAGATATGCACGTCTCTCAGAAACGATGATGACGGACCTTAATAATGCATTTTATGCCAGACGGCCATCGCTTTGTAGGTACCCTTTTTATTTATTTAGACTTCTTATATAAAGTTAGAAACGCGGACTTAATGTTTCAGGCTAATGGCTTAATCAACTAAAGGTGATCAAGACATTTGTGTACAGTCCATTTTTTGGTAACGAAAGATTCTAAGTGTGTGTGTAAGTTTGTTAGTTCTTCACGCTCGAATAGCTGAACGGCATTTGATGTAACTTGGTACACGGGTATAGCACATAGGACATGTTTTATCCCGGGAGTAGTCCTTTATTTAAGAACACACAACTGGGTGCAGTTGCTGGAGTCGCACCCCGGTATGACAATTTTAAGGCATTTGTGGTGCGAGAGCCGAGCTGTTTTCTGCACATTGCTATGGAAGAAGACTTTTGGACATAGCGCGTGGTGTTCCGTCGCTTCCGCGGACAAGTACCACAGGACAGCACCAAGGCAAAATAGTGCTAAATGAAGTTTTACTAACATAGTTTTAAATCATGTCTAATTTATCTTAAAGTTATGTATCTTAGTCTATAAGGTATTTCTGACATTTTAAGTCAAAAGTGAATAGGTTACTTCTAGGCAAGCGTGCTCCATCGTCGACCACGTCATCGCTTACCATCAGGTGAGGTGGTGGTCAAACGCGTGCCTCATCATCTTCCTGCCCTTGTCCCATTTTATTTGGGGTCAGCGCAATACGTTTTTTTCTTGCATTATATCCTGTCACTCGTCACGCTATCACTAACTCCCTTTTATTTCATATCACTTCTCACACAATCCATCCCTCTTTTCTTTTGCCTCCTTCTTCCTCTCCAACCATCCACATGTAAATTCATAACTCTTTTAGCAACATGCTTGTCATCTCTCCTCCAATACAAACGATTTCCTTTCAACTTTTCAGTCACTGGCGCCACTTTCAAACTTCCCCTAATATACTAATTCCTCACTTTATCCATTCTCGTCACACCACAAATCCATCTTAACATTCTTATCTCCGCTACTTGCTATCTTTTTTCATCTGTCTTTTTCACAGCCCAACTTTCTGATCCATACAGTATGACAGGCCTTATCACGGACTTGTAGATTTTACCCTTCAACTTGAGGGGCATCTGTGGGTCCGTTGTTTTCGTGACCTGTCGCCATTTCATACATCCTGCTTTGATCCGATGTGTTATGGTCAAACGCAAACCTATAGCCTAAAAAAAATACATATCCGTGTGTATAGGCAGCTACAGGGTATTGAAAGAATATCTATTATACTTCTAGATGACCTAATGGCTTACGCATCGCACTTGGGCCGTGGCGTTACTGCCAGACCTTTGCCATAACAACCAGAAACAGTAAACCAACACTTTTAGAAGGGTCGTGAAAATTTTAATGTCCTTGTGGTTCGAATTTAAGGCTGCGTATAGTGTAGCGATCATTTTTCTTAAAATACTTCTGTTGTTAAATAAGTTTATAAAGGTTTTTTTATGGCTGCTTGCGTAATGCATGGGAAGAAATGCGATGGAAGTTGATAAAGTTTTATTACCATAAAATTAATTTGAATGGTACCTAGATGTTTGTCAAGGGGTGTTGTAATACCCTGACATAAGTCAAGGGTGAATAGGTTGGTTCTAGGACAGCGTGCTCCATCGTCGGCCACATTGTCGCTTTCTATTAGGTGACATAGTGGTCAAACGCGAGCCCATCCATAATAATAATTTAAAAAAAACATATCCCGAAGAATCGCCAAACTTACAGTGGGCAGGGCACATTTCTCGTAGAATGATGATGAACGAATGATGCCGTTGAGGCCGAAAATTTCTGGAGGACCGCGTGTTGGAACAAGGTGGGCTGATGACCTGGTGAGGATCGCGGGCATCCGATAGATATGAGACGCACAGAGTCCTGTGCGTCAATGAACAATCGTTCATTGTGGCGACACTTGTGGAGGCCTATGTCCAGCAGTGGACATTTTTTGCTGAAAATGCTGCTCGTAAAACTGATGATGATGATCGTAATACTCAATTACTAGGTTGTGGAGTGACTTCCAGGTCACTCCACAAGCAGAACAAGCAGTAGGTCATGGTTGGCAGTAGCAGAATCGAAGCCGACCCGAATGCAGACGACGATGCATTGTGGTAATTAATGACTATGAGGTTGACGATGCCTCAAAGAGTTCTTAGCAAACCGTAGGAACTTAGCAGCCTTGAAGCCTACTGGGGCTAAGGGTCTGCTTCTGAAAAGAAGATTCGGCCCTGGTTCGAAAGGCAACGAAGGAACAGGAGTGGGTTTTTTAGTCAGTAAAAGTCTTACACTATCTCCCGCTCCTCCCAAGGACGCGGAGATGTCATTGGATGATTTTCCCACCAAAAAAAATGGGTTTGACGTTGCTGTTCTGATAAACTTGTGAAATGTCCGCAGATGTGGTGCTTGAGCTCTTACAGAAGTTTTTTTTATATGTGAAATCATCAACTAACCTATCCTGCTCTGAGTGCAGCGGGACGAAATGTCAGACTTTTACTGACAAAAACCCACCACAAAAACACAGGATTACAGTAACTCTTTTAAACAATCTTGCATCGACACAAGTTTTGGATGGGTGCAAATACCAAGTATCAGTTTCATAATCTTTCAAGAACGAATGTTCTGTGGATGATCAAAGATCGCTTAGTGCGAGTTTGTTTTACACTAACACGATCGACACGTTTATGACGTTCGGTGCTCCGATTGGCCCACTCCAAGCACTCAACCAATCGCAGAGTCACACGCGGTAAACGTTTCGATCGAGTTAATGCAAAATAACTCACACTCAGCGCACAATATTATTGACTTATATCAACACGTGGACCACGCCTGATTTGTACGTAGAACGACATCGCGTTGCGTGGATCTAGTGTGGCTCTACAAGGCTAGTTTCCTTAAAAAATGCATGGAGACCGACGTCGCGCCCAGATCGGCGTGTGCGTCACATGTGTGCGCTGTGTAGTTCTAGCTTAATTTTATTTTTATCCGAGAGCTGTAAACTTGTAATGTAATAAATAATATTACCTTTTGATAAAGTTATAAGTGGATATGTAAGTAATATATCGATTTCATACATGTGTGACTTTATATTAAATTTAATACAATATTAAATTTGTTTAGAAATGATCAAAATTTTAGGAATATTTGCCTTTGTTTTACTGTACTACTGTGAAATTAATGCAGGTATAGTTAAATAGTTTTATATATTATTATGTAAAGTGCTGTAGCTGTAAAGATAATGTAGCTAGCTACTTCGAAAAAGTCGATAAGGTGCAATATCTTATCGACCTTTCAAACTTCTACAATTTAGATACAATTTTTTTTTTTAGCTTATATTTGTCTTTGCACAATTTGTGCATTTGGCCAGAGTCAAATCTTATGGCATTTGATACAGAATACAATCACTTTTTTCGATTAAGATGCGGATATAACACATTTTAATGTTTTTGCTGTTTTGCCAATGCTGGCCATGTGTGCTGAGTCTTGTGTGTTGTGTAGTAGGGTCACTCAGATGAGAACTGATTGTAACTCTGGTTGGATGCTTTACTTATTATGAATATATTATATTGGAATTGTACACAGTTATTACAGAACGAGCTCCGTGAGCGACTACTCTAAACATATTATTCTAGGCAACTAATTTAGGGTACAATAATGATGCAGTGCTCATGTGGCAGAAACATTATGGCATACGGTACAATACTACGGTAAAATGCTCTTTCAGATCGAGCCTGTTTCCATGATTCCACATATTGTCCAGTTGTGTAGAGACTTGACATACAAAACTACACTAGGAATCGATTTGCCAATAATTAAAATAGCCACTAGACTTTACTCGAATAACCCCACCGAAAACTGTCTATAAAGTGTCATTCTGTCAGCGAACACGTTTGTCAAAAGTGAAAATTATTGGGAACAAATTTGACAGGGGAATGTGAAGAAGAGGGATGGAACGCATGTTACTAAAAAGTAATTACTAGGGTAGTAAGAGAGTATACAAGTCGATGGATGGAGAGGGAGAGGGAAGCCAAAGAAGAGATAGTTGGATTATGTGAGGAGAGATATAAAACAAGGGAGTCGGTGATAGCGTGATGGGTGACAGGACGGAATGATAGAAAAAAAAATGTTGCACTGATCCCAAGCAAAATGGAACAAGGGCAGGAAGATGGTAATATAGACCACGTGATATTTCGCTAAGTCATCATCACCTTCAGGAAGACTTACATCTACTGTTGGACATTGGCCTCTCTAAATGTTCCCACAGCGACTGGTCCTATGCGTCTCGCATCCATCGGATTCCCGCGACCTATACTTATAGGTCCAGCTTCCAAAGTTGCTTCTTACGGTATGCGGTCGTCAGTCCAGAACCTTTGTCTACCTTTGTTTGCCTTTGTTTGTTTTGTTTTATGTCTTTTTTGTCAATTTTTATCATAGATTGAATGTCATTACATAGGTACATTCGGTGTTTTAGAAAAATTCTCTGCATCTCATCGTATAGATCAAGAGAGAACAACATCTCAGACGACATAGAAGCAATTTAGTAGGTATTGCCCCTCGAATAAGTTGAAATGGATCGTACGACTACTATGGTTATATACGTCTAGTCTTCTTGGTCCAACCCTTTTCTCAGTTTAGCTGGTTTTGTATTTTACGCGCCTCAGTTCTGTTCTGACTTTTCTGTGTGTCAGAATCGCTTGCTGGATACCCATAGGTATACCATATACAGCTATATATGTCTATGACAAAAATTAACAAAACCTAAAGGATACTTTTGTAGTGAACCCACTGGAAAAAACTTGTCATTAAGTAAATGTATTAATAAAAAAAAATATTTTACAGAAATAGGGCGATATGGGTAAGTACTTATTTTTTATTGGTTCATAAAATTAATATAAAAATATAGGATAAAATCCAAAACTGTATGATTTTTTTGCATAGGAAAGCGACTACCAAATATACGCGAAAAGGTTCCTCGAAGAAAACATTTTCAGGCAATTACTCCTTTGAAGCTCAACCACGTGCCAAGTAAAGACTCATTATATTTATGTAAACCTCATTTACTTAGTTTATATTTAGATGGCCAGTGTATCATTCTTGTAATACTTTCAAAATTATTCAATGAAAAAACCTAATTGCTTCATTCTATACATAATTACATATAACAGTCCAAAAGAAAATATAAAAAACATTACAATTTGGCCTGTTACATGTAATTCCGTTTATAATATCAAATATAAATATAATACAGTATGTTTAAACAGAAATTAGTCTTGAAAACATATGGAAATTACATGGAGTCAGAGAAAAATATTAAATATTTTCTTGGGGTAGGTCTATACTCAGTAGAGGAGGGTTCCAGGCAGGTAGTAGGATGATGATGATGATTTTTCTGGACCAGGTTAACAACGAGGTTTCCAGAGGGAGTAGGAAATCCACTTTTGAAGTTTACTAAAAAGAATGATGAAACTTTAAGCACTGATTTGAGACCACGCGTGGTTGAGGCCCGTAGGACAAATAATAGGGATGAGAAAAAAGGTCAACAGGATAAAAAAGTAAATACAGAGAAGGCCCGCAATGGAAAGATTGAAAAAAATGAAAATAAAAATAAAAACATACATCGTGATAAGCATACCGCTATTACCACAGAAAGAAAGAATGGTCACATAATTAAACTAAAGGAAATTGAAGAAATAAAAAAACGTAAAGACAGTAAAAAAAGGAATCAGGCTGTTGGTAAATCCAATAAACATAACAAGAGAACCACGTCTACTTCGAAGCAAAGGTCAAAACCGGTACGAGTGGGTGTAGTGTACAAAACAAGGTACAACCATAAAGTTCCGCTTGATTCTCACAAGGATGGAGAAAAATAAAGTCTAACGAATATATTTTAATAGAAAATATTATGCAATATTATTCTTTGATGTTGCTGAGTTTAAATCTTTACTCAGGGATATTGGAATTACCAGTCCAACCATTTATTATTATGCATTTATTGATTATCGGTATGCCAGTTTTAAAACGATTTCAAGTCAACAAGAATGATACCATTGGCTTTGAATAGGCTAACCGATCAGTAAGTAAGTAAGGAATAAAAGATATTGTGCTCTCTCAGTAGGACACTGCCTGACACGTCTAGATTGCTCCTTCATCGTAGCATATGAGGTGACTGGTAATTAGTGACCGATAATTATACTGGTAATTATACTCATGATTTCAAGTAACTTTCCCAAAGACACTTTTTTTATAGTCATTAGTTTTATCATAATAACAAAACAGCTGTTCGAACAAATTTGCGCCCACCACTCGGTGTTCGCGAAACGCCGATGCAAGCGGCGCGGGTGATCGTGGGGAATCACGTATTGTAAGTAAATGAGACAACGGCGTTTCGCAGCTAACAGTTGAGCTGATGAGTATAAAAAAAAGTTTCTTTGGAAAAGTTATTTGTAATCATGAGTACAATCACGTGTATAAGTATCGGTCACTAATTACCAGTCACCCTGTATGCACGAAATAAATTTGTTACTGATTAAGGTTTTTGGTACATCTAAAGTGGCAATGGCAAAGCATACTTTATTTATGTATTTTTTAATGCTGTCTTGTGTTCACCTGCCGTGTTTTGCCGCTGTATCACCCTAAGGTAGGCTGAGGTCCCATAGTTTACTTTTGCCATGCCAATTGTTTAATAAATTTTAGCATTTTGATTTAAATAATATTTTTTGTGTTAAAGAAATAATTTTACATGCTGTTCTTTCAGAGGAGGTTATAGGCAGGGGAGTGGAGAAGGAGGAGGTGAACACGGTGATCACGGTGGTGAGCACTTTGAAGAAGGTGGTGAACACGTTGAAGAACATGGTGAACACGTTGAAGAACATGGTAAACACGGTGATGGAGGTGGTGAACACGGTGATGGAGGTGGTGAACACGGTGATGGAGGTGGTGAACACGGTGATGGAGGTGATCATAAATGGGAAGCAGGTGGACATGGAGAGCATGATCATGCTCATCATGGAGATCCAAGCCATAAGGAAAAATCAGATAATCCCTCATACCTCAGTCCCTACGCTGTAAGTTAGCCTACCAGGTTGTCGCTAAAATTTTCTATCTATACATATATATATAAATAAAACTGGAGTGTCTGTTTGTAATATTGAAATAACTGCTTTTTACAACATGCATAAGAATATATATACGGTACATACACCAAAATATTATTTTTTACAATTTTTGTCTGTCTGTTTGTCCGGGCTAATCTCAGAAATGGCTGGACGGATTTTGACGGGATTTTTTTTGGCAGGTTGCTGATGTAATAAGGAGTAACATAGGCTACTTTTATTTTAGAAAAAATAAATTCAAAATCCTGTAGTCCACGCGAACGAAGTCGCGGGCACATCTAGTATTCTAATAAGAACACATATGGAGGGATTAACTTCTATCGTTGGTTTCGTTTGCGTGGAAGCAGGTTTCTTCATACAAAAGAACCCCCGTTATATCCGACCTCATCATAATAATTGTTTTATAGTATCTGCGTAAAAAATAGATAAATAAATAATTATCAAAATAAGTATAAAAAGGAAGAAGAACCTCGACCTCTAGTAACATAGGAAGAAGAAAGCGAGTGAATATTTATAAGTTAAGAGTGATGATTGTCTATTATTACGTGTAAATATGTAAGTCTTATCTGAAACGAGCAATCGAACTTTATTAGTTTGTATTGACAGGTACTATAAGAGTGACTTTGTTTTGCAGATAATGGCCCAAATGGAGGAACTAATGAAAGAGTTTCCCAATGCGAATGCAACCGTCACAAAGTTTGCTCGTACCGTAGAATACAACGACATAGTCTTGGTCTCAGTTAGTGAAAAAACGAAAAATGAGAGATTCCATTCCAGAGCAAAAGATAGCAAGTACATTGACGACGCTCCAGAGAAAAAAATCATATTTTTAGTCCATGGACTGACCGTGATGGGATTGAATCGCTTGAAAAGCCTGACCGAAATGTCGCAATTGAAATTACTCTTTTCATATTATTTCAAACATTTAGACAAATTTGATTTCTATATAATTCCGCTGGCTAATCCTGACGGATACTCCGCTGGGCGTAATGTAAATATTTTTTTACTACATACACTAACTTGAATTAACTTTTTTATGAACTCGAATGAAAAAGTGTTTTTGTAGCTTTTAACACATGTAATTGGAATCGAACGACGGGGTTGCAGCAGCCCACGAAAAAGATGGCGGGATGACTTAGATATCTTCCTTAGGAATTGGCAAGAGGTGGCTCAGAGCCAAGAACTATGGAAGAAATGGGGAGAGATCATTACGCAGCAGTAGCACAGTATCAGGCTAGATATGAACACGTAATTTAGAAAAATCATGCCTTATCAATTGTCAGTATGAATCGTACGTGGCACAATGTTTTATGAAGACCATTTTTCGGACATGGCTTTTTTATATAAAAAACTGATGGTTTAAGTTATTCAAATGCAATATTTCATATCCCCATTTCACTGGCATTTTTAGTTTTTGAGATAGAAATTTTTGAAAATCGTCTTTTTTACAACCGGGTATTTCGAAAAAAAAAAACATTAATTATGATACGCAATTATGACTTTAGAAACATCGACGGCGTTTTTTATGTTGCATATTTTAGAATAAAAATGAACCTCGAAACTTTGTTAGATTCAGACTTATACAAGATTTTTAGTTTTTAGTTTATATTTCTTTTCTCGGTAATTCTATCGTATTTGGGAAAGTTATTTATACTAAAATGCCCTTTATTTTTCCTACATACCACAAAAATGACACATCCTAATTGCGTGGAATCTAGAAACCACAACAATTTTATGTTTAATCCGTATTTTACGTCGCTAGGGTTGTCACGCGGTCATATTAATTTTATATTTATTGACAGGCCTGTTGGTCTAGTGGTCAATGACCCTGACTGCTATGCCGGAGGTCATGGGTTCGATTCCCACCCAGGACAAATGTTTGTGTGATGAGCACGATCATTTGTTCTGCGTCTGGGTGTAATTTATCTATAATATGTATGTATTTAGAAATATATAAGTATGTTTATCAGTTGTCTAGTACTCATAACACAAGCTCTGCTTAGCTTGAGACTAGACGGCGTTGTGTGATAGTTGTGGAATATTATATTATTATTATATTAGAAAGAAAAGTCGCGGAACATACATGGGGGTGATTCGGATACCCCACGATACGAGGGACCTAAATTTTATTTTTGGACATCAATGTTCTGGCCACCCTGTATACACCGTTAAATTTTAATCGTTTTAATCCCGTGGAGGGTCATCCGATTTATAAGATAAAATAATAAAATAAAGTAGCTTTTTTTTCAAAACTCGTATTAATTTACGCATGTACAAAATTAATTTATCTGTGAAAACGTCAGCTGAGCGAGTCCAATGACCCATAGGTAGTAGTCGGCATTGCGTACAAATTACCTACAGGACTCGCTCAGCTGACGTTTTCTTAAAGAAATTAATTTCGTACATGCGTTTTAATACGAGTTTTAAAAAAAAGGTACTCTATTTTTTAATTATATCTTTATAAATCGATAGTGTTTAATGTACCGGATCGACCCCCCACGGGATTAAAACAATTAAATTTAGCGGTGTATAAAAGGAGAAATTGACTGACTAACATACCAACGCATAGCCGAAACTACAGGGCCTAGGAACATGAAATTTTGCACACGGTTTCGTTTTTAACCGACTTCAAAAAAAGAAGATTATATGTTCGGATGGATGTATTTTTTTATGTATATTTACCGATTTCTCGGTCGTTCGCGAACTGATGTTTACGATCGTTGGTTCGTTCGTTTCGTTTCGTTTTCATTTATGTTTTTAGTGATCTGTTGAAAAATGGATAGGGTGAAAACCATGACTGATTTATTCCATAGGGCCTTAGAGTCATCTGATCCGGTAATCTCAAGTGTACACATGCTTCAAAGACAAAAAAAAAACAAAGTAAGATCCTTTGCCCGCAGCCGCGATCGCATTGTACAAACCAGTGCCTCTCCCGGACTCGTTGGAAGAGCTTACCAGCACTAATGAGGTTGGAAGTTATGATTCACAAGAATGTGTAGTGCTTTCCACCGAAGATGAAATTTAAAGATGGTGTACTTTCGTCTTCTGTTTTGTGACTAAGGCAATATAAAATAGTCAAAACATTGTGTTTTTCTAATTATTCTATTCTATTTAACTCGGTTAGGCAGCATTCAGGAAGCTGTGTGATGTTTTACTCAACCGACATACCACATATTAAGACGAAAGTCTACGACCAGTTCGTGTTGTCAGTGGTGACATGTGGCTTTGAAACGTAATCGCAATGGGTCTTGGGCGTAAGTTTCCTAACATGATCGAATCAAGAATCCGAAATATCCGTAGAAGAAAGTTATCCACACAGTCTGAAAAATCGCCAATTACGGGCAGTGGGTAGGGCACTTTTCCATTTTGATGTCATTTTTGATTTTCAGAACTACCTCCAACAAAACAATTTAGGGGGTTTTAAAGATCCGTTAGGCGAATGTTTCTGACAAACAAAAAGTAAATAATATTTTGATTGAATGGATACATAAAGACAATACAATTTATATCATTTTATATTTACTTGAATAATTTTCTATCACACAACTTTATTTCACATTTGCAGTATCATAAATTGTGAAACTTAACTGAATTTCGGTAATGCGCGGCCCCCTGTTTCTCCAGATGGGTGCGTGACGAGTATGTCGGATATTCGTATCCATCAGAAGGACGTTCGTGAGGTTTTGCGTAACCTTGATGTGGATAAAACCAGTGGCGCCGACGGGATACCAGCAGTTGTTCTTAAACCTTATACCCTTGAATTACCTCAAATCTTGACCCGCCTATTTCGCCTCTCATATGAGTCTGAAAAAGGGTCGATGGCTTGGAAACAAGTTAACATTCAGCCTGTGCCCAAAAAGGGCAGTCGAGCTGACCTGGCAAAATACCGATCCATTTCCGGTTCGTCCATTCTCTGTGAGAGTGGAACTGGTTCTTAACAAAAAATTCAGGCATACCTAGAAGCTGACAACATCTTCAGTGACCGACAATATCGTTTTCGCCGAAATCGGTCTACTGGTGTATGCCATTCACATCTGGAGTGAGGCCATCGAGAAGCATGGGGAAGCGCTTGCCGTCTCCCTAAAGCCTTATTGCTAAGCTTCCTTTCTTCGGTCTAACAACTGGTCTGTGTGACTGGATCGTAAACTTCTTCAGGGATCCATCCATCCTATTGGTTATTGATGGCTCCTCGTCGGGTCAAATGGATATTAATGCAGGGGTCCCTCAGGAGACGGTACTTTCGGCAACACATAAGTGATCTACTTAAACCCGGTACCTTTAGGAATGTGGATAATAGCACTGTTATTGAGAGTTACATGTCTGGCGCGCGAGCTAGTGGGTCTCAGATCCAGTCTCCCCTAAATTTCTTTCAGATCCAGACTATGGTTGAACGCTTGATCTTGTTCTTGGAGACAGTTTCAAACTGGAGCGATGCAAATCTGGTCTAGTTCAAAACCCACACGTGTCTTTTTTCCGCTAAATAGAGCCAATTCTACCCGTCTCTATCTTTCCGGGGTGTGACCGTATCGATAACCGACGACCTTGAGCTTTTTGGGGTGCCACTGTCGTCTACCCTAAATTTCGGCTTCTATATCGAGGCAAAAGCTCAACTGCCTGCCAAAGAATTGGGGATCTTAGCGAAGGCGACACAGTATTTCACGCCGGAACAGGTGCTCAACCTCTATCAAGCGCAAGTTCGATCGGGTATGGAGTAATATAGTAGTCATCTTTGGGATGGGTTTGCCGAATACCAGCTTGGTGCACTAAAGTCAGCAATGATGCACTTGTCAAGTCAAAACTTCAAAGTCTTGAGCATCGACGCCGAGTTGCTAGCCTTTCGATTTTTTTATTGTTTATGGCCAAGTCCGTTCAATCATCGGACCACAAGACGTACGGAGTTGCGACACCGGTATGTGGTGGACATTTCACCTATACAAAGCGTTTTGGGAACACACTCATTATGCGTACAGCTAAGGAGTGGAATTCTGACACGAAATGTGAAACCTGTATGACATTTTGCGCGCACTTTGTTTGAAAGTCAATATTCGCATTCGCATTCGCGAATATTGAATTTGAATATTCGCATTCGCGAATGTGAGAAATCAGACATTCGTTACATCACTAGTACGGAATTATCGAGAACAAAATTAATAAAAACTAAAAACCTTATATAAGTCTGAATCTAACAAAGTTCCTAAGTTTAATAGTCGAAATTTTAATAACCAATACGTCCCATTAAATAAAAATTAAGGCGTATAGTCCCTTGAACCATCTGACCGAAATTATGTGAACGCAACTCTCGCACTCGCCTAGGCGGCAGTACGCAAATCTGTGCATTTATTTGTGGCCAGCAGCGCCCGGAAAGCGCTTTAAATCCATTTTCTCTGCGAGATATTGATTGATTTACATATGCAATGTTCACTTTGAGAATATTTAACCACCAATTTTTATGTGTAAAAATGTTTCTAAATGTCCAAGCCGTTTCGAAGGAGTAGGAAAAAGTTGCGAAATATTTTTTTTTGACAAAAGTATTAATTGCACGAAAAAATCAAATGTTGATATATTGTTCATGAATCTCTAATAAACATATATTTTTTTCAAACCAATTGACCTAGCCGTTACGGAGGAGTAGGCCTCAGAAAATCACTGTTTTATGGCACTTTTCGGGCGCTTGGCCCTTAAGTCATCAATATTTAGATTCGAAAGTGACCCCTAGTGACAGCCCTAGCAAAAACAGTTAATTTGGAATAACTTCTAGATTCCACGCAATTAGGATGTGTCATTTTTGTAGTATATAGGAAAAGTAAAGGGCATTATTTTAGTATATAAATAACTTTTCCAAATACGATGGAATTACCGTGAAAAAAAATATAAACTAAAAACTAAAAATCTCGTAAGTCTGAATCTAACGAAGTTTAAGAGGTTTTTTTTTTTTCGATGGGAAAAATCATCCAATGACAACCCCCGCTCTTGGGCGGAGCGGGAGATAGTGTCAGACTCTTACTGACTAAAAAACCCATCCCGTTCCTTCAAGCCTTCATACCGGGGCTCGAGCGCCCTTTCGGATAACCCTGGCCCCAGTAGGCTTCGACCCGGCTGGGCCACTGCTGTTGCTGACAACTCCTTGAGGCGCGCGAGAACAGCGCGCGCCGTCGACAACTTGGGCTTGGTCCGGACAGTTACCGGACGGCCGGACAGCGAGCTACCCATTGCTTACTGTCCGCAAGCCCGCGCCTACGGTGGCTGGAAATCGGGATCGGAATCACGGCGGCGGCGAGAGCGCCGTTGCCTGATGCGGTCGGCCTCCTCCTTAGCGAGCATTACTGCTTCGCAGAAGTCGGCGACCGCCTGCCACTCCTCCTCGCTCCGGACTGTGTGCTCCAACGTGTCCTCCGGGCGTTCCGCACAGTGGCGAAACCCGGGCGTCACTTCCGCTTTAATTCGGAACAGGAACCTCCCGAACTTGCCATTTCCGGTGAGGACCTGTGTCATGCGGAAGGTAAGGACGCCATGAGGTCTTTCCAGCCACGCCTCAAAGAGGGGACTTATCGCCATAATTGTGGCGTGCCCAGCACTGGGTTGCGATAGTCGTTGACGCCATTCCACCATGAGATCCCGCCGGAGTTCTGTCCGCCATGCCGTGACCTGTCGCGGCAGAGGACTTTCACCCCGGCGTTGCATCTCCACGCGCATGTCGTGCATGTATGCAAGGACTGTTGCCTCCAGATCCCACGGTGGTAGGCCAGCCAGAAGACTCGCCGCTTCGCGGGAAATCGTGCGGTATCCCCGCATATTTATCCTGTTCTGCAGCACTTATTCTAAAATATGCAGCATAAAAAACGCGGTCGATGTTTCTAAGGTCACAACTGCGTATCATATTTAGTTTCCGAGAAATTATTTTTTTTTTTCTAAATAACCGGTTGAAAAAAAGACGATTTTCAAAAAGGTTTATCTCAAAAACTAAAAATGCTAGTGAAATGGGGATACGAAATATTGCATTTGAATAACTTAAACTATCAGTTTTGTATAAAAAAGCCATGTCCGAAAAATGGTCTTCATAAATCACTGCGAGTGATGGTCTAGAATGAGAATTTCCACAACGCGTGCTGTATCCAACTACTTACTACTGCCTATTTGAGGAAGCTGTTGAGTGGTAGCTATCGATTTATTGACCGACATAACCGTTAGAAAATTAGTCGTAAAAGTTTCAAAAGTCGTCAAAGCTGGATGGCTTGTTAATAAGGACCTAAAGTTACAGTTAAAATTTCAAGTATTCAACTGGTTTTTGCCAGCGGCTTCGCCCGCCCACAAGTTGGAAATTGCTTCACGGGAATCTACCGTAAAATAGTTCTATTGGGGTAGTAAGTAGTAATACGATTAGATCATGAATTTAAGGTCTGATCGTATGCCAAGTTCCATTCAAATCCATTGAGGCGAGATTGATGAATAGACAGCCTAACTAGAAAGTAAGATGACTAAAGGGGTGACCAGATAGTTGCAAACTAGCGTTCCAACCAAGGTCACCTTTATGTGTTTGGTATAAGCTGCGGCTACATGGATGTAAACCACGCGTCAACGCTTTCGGTGGTTGGGAAAACGTGTATCCCAACCAAGGGCGTTGAAGGTCATGATTTACAACTGTTATCTTCGCGGGTATAAACTAGCAATGTCACCTTAGTTGGGACGTTGGTTTGCAATCATCTGGTCACCTCTTTACTTTCATTGAACACACCCAGACCGCACTCTACGTATGGAACAAGAATATGTCGCCACAATCCGTGTGTCCTGGCGTGTTCGTCGACCGGAACTTTGATATCGCATGGAACAATACAAAAGACATCAGCTCTTGCAGTCAGTTATTCCCTGGAGACGCTCCTTTCTCTGAGGTGGAGTCTAAGGCCGTTCGTGACGTCTTCCACTACTACAGTCATAAGATCCTGGCATATATACACGTACACGCTGGAACGTTTACTGAAAAAGATTTCAAGGTAAAAATGGTTTAACTATTTGATCCCTTTTCCCGGTACAGCTCGCATTTCTAACGTTAGAAAGGATGAAAAATTGCTTGAAATGATTAAAAAGGGGTAAAACACAGAAATAAAAAACAAAGCACAGTTTAACGAAACAGGGTCCCGCTGTTTCAACTTCATCCTATCTTCCTCCTTGCGTCATATTCCTCAATGCTGAGGGTCGTGACCTCCCTGTTTCATCACTCTAACCCTTATGATATTCCTCCATCTGTTCCTGTCTCTGGCGGGGTGAAGGGCATTGTACATCGTGGAGTCAAGAGCGGATCTGGTCGGACCAACGTATTGGGCTGCGCCCGCGAGGCCTTTTCCCGTCCACTTTGCCGGTCACAATTAGCCTTTCGAGGTTGCCACTGTCTTTCCTTGCAATGTGACCGAAGTATTGCAGAACCTTGCGAAGACACTCGGAAGACAGCCGTGAGGGGATTTTGAGTTCTTGCAAAAGGGATACGTTGGCCCGTAATGCTGTCCAAGGGATACGGAGCATCCTTCTCCAACACCACATCTCAAAGGCGTCGATGCGTTTGCGGTCTGCAGCCTTTAGCGACCAAGTCTTAGCACCATACGAAAAGATCCAAAAGACTAGTATCCGTACCAGTTTGGTTTTGGTCTTTACGGAGATGTTGCGATCCTTCCAGACTTTATTAAGCTGAGACATGGCGCTCTTAGCCATGCCAATTCTCCTGCGAACTTCCCCCTCGCACGACCCATCGTTACTGATATTGGAGCCCAGGTAAATAAAGTTGTCCAGTTTGAGCTCCAATTTTCCAGTTCTATCCACAACCATGACCTTGGTTTTGGACCTGTTTACGGAAAGTCCCATCTTTTCGCTGATACGCTCCATTCGGGCTAGGAGTGCCACTATTTCTGACACATTTGCTGCAAGTAGAGTAGTGTCACCAGTGTAGCGCAGGTTGGTAATTTTTACGCCACCAACTGTGATGCCTTCCTCCCAATTCTCTCAGGTTCGTCTCATGATGTATTCTCCATACACGTCATATATGTCAGTATTCTTCATCCTATATGATCCTATAAAAATAATTAATTTTTTTAAGTAGTATTATGGGACTACAAATAAAATAAACACAGTTTTTTTGGTTACTGTACTTTTCCTTGTGGTTCCAAAATACTACACAAAAAAAAGGTGGAAGTTGAGACCGCGGTCCCGGACCAAAGAAACCCCATGATCCAAAAATTAGTAGTGTTAACAGTTTTTTTTTTAATTGCATTATAATTTAACTTAATTTAAGGGCGATGCAATTTTATACCCTCGAGGGTTTACGGAGACGCAATCCGATGATGACAAGTATATTGACTTGAAAGGCGAGATCGACGAGACTATGAAGAACGCCAGCTTCCGGGTCATGTCTGTGACGGTGGACACCCTAGCTAACTGGTACGGAACCGTGTCCGGTACCAGTGTGGACTACGCCGCTGCGGTAAGAAAACAACCCAAAAAAAAAGACGGGTCCCCACAAAATTGATTTTTTTTATGCATAGGCGTCGCGTTAGACCTCTACCTATCTCACCTTTTTGCTGCAAGGATGGATTGCTATATCCTTAAGCATTGTAGTGGCCGACATGTAGCGGTACAAAAAGCACTCAGATGCTATTAACTAATGACTATTGTGTATTTAAAGGTAAATGTAAATGCTATTTATTTATTTATTTAATGTAATGATGGACTTATTTATTATTTTATTATTATTATTATATTATTATTTTTGAATTGTTAATGTATTTGTATTCTGTAGTATTAATTGATGAATTGTGAATTGAATTGTATTGTGTAATGATATGGGTGTAACTTACCTGATTAAAGATTATTATTATTTTATTATTATTATTATTATAGTCAGCGATGATGTGCCCGATGATGGAACATGCTTGCCTCGAAATCAGAAATCAGAAACGTTTATTTCAAATAGAACAATTACAGGCACTTTTGAATTGTCAAAATGTCGGTCAGTCAAACAAGTGAGGAGATAGGAGTAACCTATTCACTCTTGATTTAAAGACTACATTGATTTAAAGGTTATCAGGAAACACAGACTCTAGCAGGGAATTCCACTCCATAGCTATACGCATAATGAATGTGTTCCCAAAACGCTGTTTACGTATGAGTGGGATGTCCACCATGTACCGGTGTGGCGCAACACCTTACGTCTAGTGGTCCGATGATGGAGCGGACTTGGCGGAATTAAATTGTGCAATTTTAGATCACAGACGCACTGTTCCCGCGCGCCTCAAGGAGTTGTCAGTAACAGCAGGGGCCGAGCCGGGTCGAAGCCCACTGGGGCCAGGGTTATACGAAAGAGAAGCTCGGCTCCGGTACGAAAGGCAAGAAGGAACGGGGAGGGTTTTTCAGTCAGTAAGAGTCACTATCATAGCTCCCCAAGGTCCCGCTCCGCCCAAGGGCGGGGGACGTAATTTGGATGTTTTTTATCCACCAAAAAAAGGGCTTACACAATGTGGCTGTATTTCTAGTTTAACTTGACCTCTTCGTGAAATACATTTATTGATTTTATGTTGTTTCCAGGTTTTCGGTATTCCTTACGCCTTGGAGTTCGTGATGCAGATATATGAATCTCCAGAATTAAATAACGCTGCGCTGACGCAGATCTGGAGTCGACTTATTGACACCACAATCATTAACATGTGGAAGAGTCTGCATCACGCCAGCGAAGAGAGGAAATCGCATTGATTCAACTTTATGCAATACGTTCATGTATTTAATACATTGATACTAAGTATATTTTTGTGTATTTCACGTGCAGTGTGCTTCTTTTTCTCTTACCGCACTCGTGCTAAAAAGAACGATCCCTACCTAATTTAAGTGTTTTGAAAAAATAATTTTCTCCTTTTCAGTTACATACATAAATGTAAAGCATTAGAATTTTGTTTTTCATATTGTTTTATTAGTTAGCTTAGCGTCGAACAAAATGTTAATAATTGTAGATGGTAATACATTAGGTCATAATCCTCTATTTAATGCATGAGGCAGCCTCCAATTAAGGCTACACTATAAAATGTAAGAATACTGAAACTTTAGCATGTAAAATGATGTATGCTTTGTTGGTTGTCCTTAAAATAAACAAATACATAAATATGTTACTGTAGCTGAGACTAAACTGGCGTGTTATGGAGTCGAATCGTACTTTGTACAGCAACCTTCGGTTCCATAACACACTCGCCAGCGCCTTGTGCGAATTTTGCCCCAGTCGCAAGGATTAACTTTCCGCACTTGTATCAAAATGTACTATATCAGTTCTGTGATAATGCCTTATGCAAGACAGACTTGAATTTACACAAATAATAGAATAGAATAAACTTTATTGTACACCAAAATAGTTATAAAACTTTTTACACTAACTTAAATCTATGAGTACAATGACGGTGTTATCGCTGACAGCGATATATAGGTACAGAAGACAATCTCACGTATGTACTTCACTTTTTATACCTACGCACGGTGGACGCACAGTAATGAGTGTATGAGCCGGAACTGTTCGACGAGTGATCCGAGACGCGACCGAGACATCGTGTTCGTGAGCGGTGTCTATGTGTGCGTTGCTCGAGCGCGCTTTGTATGTAGATTGACTTCTGTACCTATCTATTTTGTGGTGATATTTACCAATTTTAGAATAGATCGAAAGGATTAATAAAGAATAAAAATAAAAAAGGGGGTATTAAGACCGAAGACCTGCAACCTGTTAACGGTGGAAAAATGACCTACATGACCAGGTACTTGCATCAAAATATACTATTTCACATATCTACCCTGTCCTTATGTCACAAAATGGTGTTCAAAAATTCTTCTGTTACTATTAGATCGAAATAAAAATAATTGTCTTCAATGTAGTTTTGGGTTAATAGAGAATATTTACGGTCGCAGCGGGGAGCTAGCTCGATCCACGTAATGAAAACCGTAACCGTAGGTCACGCTATTAAGTATCCTTGGTGGAACCTCTGGTGCTGTTCCACTGAGGATGGGGTTATATACATACGTATCACCACCTTTTTTCTTCACTAAAACCCACCTGTGGTCCTTTAGTTACCCTTTGCCTTCCAGGGCCCAGTAACCCTTTCGAACATTGCCGCAGCCTATGAATCACCATGAAAATAAAATTTCTTTGCTGCGGACTACTTGGATGAAAGACTTCCTGATTAGTCAAGGCAACTCATACTCTCAGTTCGCTTACTACTTGACCAAAGCCTGTTTTAGATTCTTTCATTATAAAGAGTGAGTAACTCAAAGTTGAGTAAAACCAGCGTCTGGCAACTACCATGTAGGCATGTAGTTGTCTGGCATTATTGCTGAACTGGACCTATTTGGCGCCGCCGTGAGACACACATTGTTAGTTGTCTCTTTTTTTTATAAATAATAATTTATAAGTGTCTACATGTTGTTACTACATTGTGTGTATCTACGAGTGTGTATGCCAAATAAAATAGTTTTCTTTCTTTTCTTTAGTTTTCTTCCAGCAAACCATAGAGTGATATCCAGTGCACAATTTTTACCGACTTCTAGAAAAGGAGGAGGTTCTCAATTCGGATGTTTGCATTTTTTTTTTATGTATGTTTGCGCATAACTTCGACGCTTGCCAGTCGATTTGAAAAATTCTTTTTTTGTTGGAAAGGGTATACATCCCATATGGTCCCATAGTCATCAAGTTGGGATCTGGTGATGAAATCTTGGCGAAATCAAGGGAACTCCTCAAATATTATTGGCAATCATATAGTTCTTATGGTATTTTCATCAAAGACTTAAGCAATTACAGTAAAAAAAAAAATGACATTTGATGAAGTGGAACTGGTGACGAAGACCAGAAATGGCCAACAGAAGTTCATTCTCACACAGATATCACAATGAACTTAGTTATACGACTACGATAATATAAATAATGAATGGTTCTGAATAGATATGTTGAAAATGGTATCATCGAAGTGACCTGATGGTGATGATGGAGCCGTAAGATAGGCACCAGAACTCCGTAATTAATCAATATATCCTAGCCGTGTTTGGGCTTATTAGAATTGTCATGAGATGCACTTTGACTATAAGGTACTATCGAACTGATCTGATGATGATGATGATGAAGCTAGAAGATAGGCACCGGAACTCCGTAATTAATCAATGTATCCTACCCGTGTTGGGGCTTATTAGAATTGTCATGAGATTCACTTTGGCTATAGGGTACTATCGAACTGATCTAATGATGATGAAGAAGCCGAAAGGTAGACAAGAACTTCATAATAAAACAATGTATCCTAGCAGGGTTTGAGATAATTGGAATTGTCATGAGAAAAAGGTACTCTGGCTGTAAGTGTATTGCAACTAAAAAGTTTGAAATAAAAATCTTTTTTTCAAAAAAAAAAAAATAGCCGACTTCACTAAAAACCGACTTGTTACTACATTGTGTGTATCTACGAGTGTGTATGCCAAATAAAATAGTTTAAAATAGTGAAATAATACCACTAAAAAATAACAGACGTAAGCAACTCAACCGCCAAAGTAAAATGGAACTGGGTATATCTGAGGCATGCACGCAACGAAATTGAATGAAGGCAGCCACTGGCTGGATCCCGAACAGCAGGAGCCGGCGACGCGGTAGGCCTGGAAAGAGATGGCGTTACGATTTGGACTCCTACCTGAAGGATCGGCCAGAAGTGGCTTAAGACAGAGAAGAATAGGAGAATGGAAGGGAGGCATTTGTCCTGTAGTGGGACACTAGAGGCTCATAATAATAATATCCTTCCTTTTTATCGATGGAAATTAACATTGTTCAGGCAGGGGCCATAGTCAACATAGTTCCTGGTAACCAGTCCATTTAAGAATCCTAAAATCATAGCCCTATTGTGTTTGTTTTCCATATCGACGGTTGAAAGGCAAAATGATCTAAGCGACATTGAGTAAACTTTACAAAAGAGTGACTTAAAATTAAAATATTTGAGATCACTTTTGTAAAGTTTACTTAATGTCGCTTAGATCATTTTGCCTTTCAACCGTCGAATATATTGCATTAGTTTTCCACCAACAGAGGATTGTCCTTGGATGCACTAGCACAGCGCGTATAGACATAATCGCCGGTTGATACCACATTCCATTAAAAGCGTCGAAGAGGCCTCTGCGAGTTGGTTTCGCAACTCGTACTTCTTCCAATGGTCCAGGACCCCAGGGTTCTGAGATATATAATAAAAATATATAATAACCCATATATGTAATAATAAAAACGACAAAAATAATACATAAACTTTTATTATGTTCTGACTTCACGAGGGAACTCGTAATTAAAATTTATTTTTAGCTGTCCCACTTCAGGACAGAAGCCTCCTTTTAACAAATATATGAGTAATTTTAAACTTTCGACAGCAATTTACGTTAGGTACACACATTTATAATAAACCTTTTTGAACAAAACACTTTTCATTCGGCAAATAATGACGAATATGACGAATGACACTTTCTCTCACTTATTACTTATGCGTCATCGGTTATCGTGGCAAGATATTTGGTTCAACGACGCAATTCAACTGAAGTACACGCTTTACATTGCGTATTTACAAGGGCTAGGTTACTTTACTGTTGATTTAAAAACAGCAATGTATTCGAAAGTCATCAATACTGCAATGTGGTTATAAGTATGTCAAGCCATGTCGCTAGAACTGGTTCTGCATACGAAAAGGCTTATGAGAGAGAGAATGAAGAAAGTGAATGCGTGGTTCCGTTTCTCGTGATTGTTAAGTGTTTTTGTTTGTTGTCACTTTTGTTTAATACCGTCCTTGTGCGTTATTCCGTTATTCGGGGCGTGCGTGACGCACGTTCTTGGTCCCGTTCAACAAGCCTGTTTGGTTGACGACCCATAGATTTATCATTCAACTAGCTACTGCCAGCGGCTTCGCTTGCGTGATTATTGCTATGAAATTGATAAAAATGTATCCTATGTGCTATTTCAGGATATAGTCTACTCGTATACCAAGTTTCATCGAAATCGTTTCAGCCGTTTAAGTGTTAAGAAGTAACAAACAAACACACACAATTTTCGCATTTAATATTACTGGGATTAAGTTAGAACTACTTTATACCGACGCACACGTGTAACACGCCTGATTTGTACGTAGAACGACGTCGCATGGCGTGGATCAAGTGTAGCTCTAGAAGTCTAGTTTCCATATAAAATGTATAGAGACTGACGCGCCCAAATCGGCGTGTGTGGCACACGTGTGTGCAGTGAAGTTCTAGCTAAACGTTTTTTGGCGTCATTGATGATCGTTCGATGGCTTTGGCGATATGAAGGTACTGTCACATGCCTTGCTTGCTAGAATTTTAGGGAGTTGCGGGAATGTTCGAGAGAGTTATCGAGGCTATGGAACGCAAAGGGCAACTAGAGGACCATGATTCTTCTTTGTATTTCTGATTATAATTAGATTTCATTTTCAAAACTTCACCGTTCTAGGTTCAAAATTAAAATGCTGAAATTTTGAGGGTGCTCTTGGGAGTTTGAGTTGAGAAGAAGAAGAATCGATTACTGTTGTGGAGGTTAGCTACCCATATTGACCCTTTTTTTAGTTGGGATATCATCTAATGACATCTCTCGCCCTTGGGTGGAGCGAGAGGGCGTTTAAGACTTTTATTGACTAAAACCCACTCCTGTTCCTTCTTTACCTTCGTCCCAGGGCCCTGGGTTCACTTTTGCTTAACCCATGGCCCCAGTAGGCTTTGATCCTGCTGGGCCCTTACGGTTTGCTAACATCTTTTTTTTTATTGTTGATCTCCTCGAGGAGCGCGTGGTACTCTACGCACCGTCGACGACAGAGCTCGGTCTGGACGGTTATTGGACGGTTGAACGGCGAGCCACCCATTGCTCGCCGTCCGCAATTCGGTTATCGGACGGTCGGACGGCGAGCTACCCATGGCTGGCAATTATGTTGACCCTGTATTTACAAATAGACTTAGCATTCAATTGTTTCTAATAAGTATTGATTTAAACAAACATGTTATTCACGGTGAGCCAATACCACAGTAATTTAATGTGTATTCGATTGTAGTTAATTCTTCGCTTGTTGTAAGATTTCACGGTACTTTAATGGTGTTATATCTTGTTCAAGAAAATACTTTTGATAACGTGAAAGAAATTATTATCGCTTAATGTTTATCTTCTGTATTTTTTTTTTTTAATTCATGATTTTTTTTTAATGATATAAACTAATGCTTGACTGCTATTCCATCTGATGGTAAGCAGTGATGCAATCGTTTTTAGGATTCCGTCCTTATCTAAGTCGGCAAGAAAGGAACCTTTATAAGATCACTTTGTGGGCCGTCTTTCAAGATCCTGTTTTTCAAGAATGCGTGGAGGTAGGAAGCTTAAATTAATATCAAATACTCAAAACTGCTACCCGTAGAAGCAGTGAAAAAAGTCAATCAATCTTGTAGGTCATTACAATCTAAACATAAGACCAGTATTGATATTTACTAGGAAATCAAAACCTATAGGGTAATAATTCCTGTTGACTTAAAAGTCCTGAAAGGCATGAAGCAAGGTCTTACAGTACAAGTAAAGGAAAAGCCGAGAGAGTAAAGTCAAGAGCGAGCAAAGTGAGCTTTAATTTGTAGGGCACTTCGACGTGGACAGGTTAGGTTAGAAGGTTAAGGTGGGAACGGAGCGGCACGGAGCTCCTACCTTAGCCTTCGTGGTTATTTATTTTATAACCACCCCGAGACCTTACATAGAAAATAACCAGTGGTTAAAATATAGTATCATTCAGACGCTCATTAATTGTGGCTGATTTTGTAATTTAGATTTTTAAAGGCGAATAATGCTATTAAAAAGATGCCATAAGTACCCTTTTTAAATGAACCTACATATATTTAATACATGCAACGTATCCAAAGCACAATGCACTCGTGATGTCACTGTGAGTGTAATAAATTATATTTGTTCAACGTTTTAGCTTCACAAAGAAGACCGTCTGTTCTTTGAAGGTGTACTTTGTATAAACTTAGCACACGGTACCTAAAATAATACTGCAACTGCGAGGGCTTTTAGTGCATATAAACGTTTTAAACATTAAAATTACACAAATTTTTAACGTCAATTTACCTGCTTAGGTTTTTTTTTTAATTTAAGATTTTTTTAAATTCCCTTAAGACAATGAATCTAACTTAACAAGCGTCAGATTTCCGAATCTAATGCTTGTTACTTTTAGAGGAATATTTTGACTAGTGTAGGGCCAAACAAGAATTAGGGAAGTAGAAGAAAAAACATCGTGAGGAAACCGGCATGTCCTAGAACCAAAAATTCGAAGACATGTGACATTCACGAACCCACACTGGGCCCGCGTGGTGGATTACGGCCCATTCCCTCTCCTAGAGAGGAGGCCTGAGTCCCAGCAGTGGGAACATTAAAAGCTGATTATGCTATGAGAGCTACACTAGATCCACGCCACGCGACGCCAGGCGATGTCCTTCTACGTAAAAATCAGGCGTGGTCCACGTGTCCATCAGTTTAATGTCGTTCTAGCTTATTTGTAACTGTAATAAGTGCATACATCAAACATATGGTGCTTACTTATACCTTGACAGGTCAAGTGATCGAACCTTTCCTATGATCCCCAATTTTTTGGCAGTCAGCATATACTTAATGTGTACCTATACCTAATAACTCTAAATGAGGGTAAGTGTAAAGAGAAATTGAGTAAATCATAAAATGACTTTTTGCGCACAGGCTGGAGCTGCAGGGCGTGTCAGACTTTTGCTGACTAAAACCAGCCAGACCTATGTCCTTCAGTTGCTCATAACGTTCTAAAACCACGAGTTTACTTTTCACAATATCCTCGCAGCCTTAGCAGGTATTTCTGCATGATCACTTAAAAAAAAATTTCGCTTGAATCCTGTGGCGCGGCGGAAAATCAAACCCTTTGAAGTTTTCGTTTCGAGTGCGAGCAAAATGAAATTAGCTTTGATGATACTTATAGTACCTACAATATGTTTTATATAAACAATGTTACGAAGCTCTAAACTCAACTGGACGATATAACTACGTTCTATCAATCAATGACAAATCGCATGATCGCAACCAGTCAACTCCATCCATCTCACCATAATCGAAGATCTTTCTCATGATCCCCGGAAAGTTCCTGCCTTATCTGATGCTTGACAAGGAATGACCGTTGTCTTGTCATGACAATGACAATGAGACCGTTAGCATGTGGGCGGCTCCTAACCGGTAACCCATCGGTTCACTAAACTCTGTACATACTGTCTTTGATTTATTTTGTGTCGTTCATTTGTTTACTGGTACCGTATTTTGTAACTGACTCATGTGTGTCCATCGATATATATGTGTGTGTCAGAGTTACGAACAAAATCCTTTAGTCATTTGATACTTTATGCACATAAAGTTATAGAAGCGCACGCATTTTCTACCAGTGAACCTTTGGGTGATTCAGAGAAGAATAGTGGTAGGTGCAATAAAAGAGGGATGAAAGGTGAATATGAAAAAGATATACTAATGAATGACATTGACACATGCTCGCTTACAATGTGCCTCATCAGAAGGCTTACAGTCACCCAAAAGGCAATGGAAAGAGCTATGCTCGGAGTTTCCTTGCGTGATCGTATCAGGAATGAAGATATTCTTGCTTATAAGTGCTTGTCAGTTGTCTAGTTCTATAAATAAAAACATACTTATATATTACTAAATACATATACATACGAGTATTATACTCGTAGATAATTACACTCAGACACCGAGCAAATGATCGTGCTCATCACACAAACATTTGTCCTGGGTGGGAATCGAACCCGACCTCCAGCATAGTAGTCAGGGCCACTAACCACTAGATCAACAGGCCAGTCAAAATAAATTGCAATAAACACCGTTAAATTTTAATCGTTTTAATCCCGTGGAGGGTCGATTCGGTACATGAAACACTATCGATTTGTAAAGATAAAAATAAAAAATAAAGTACCTTTTTTTTAAAACTCCTGTTAATTTACGCATGTCCGAAATTCATTTCTTTAAGAAAACGTCAGCTGAGCGAGTTCAATGACCTGTAGTTAATAGTCGGCGTTGCGTGCAAACTACCTACATTGAACTCGCTCAGCTGACGTTTTCTTAAAGAAATTAATTTCGTTCATGCGTATTTTAATACGAGTTTAGAAAAAACCGGCCAAGAGCGTGTCGGGCCACGCTCAGTGTAGGGTTCCGTAGTTTCCCGTCCGTCACAATAAGTGTACACACTTATGAGTTTAAAAAAAATGCATATACGATTATACTACAAACTTAGTCCAGAAATTATTTTGTAGAACCCTTTTGTCTTTTTTGTACAAAAACTGTTCTTTCCATCAAGTTCAAAATAATTTTCCTAGAAAGTCCTTATAAAGTTCTACTTTTCAGATTTTTTTCATATTTTCTAAACTTATGGTTCAAAAGTTAGAGGGGGGGGGACACATTGTTTTTTACTTTTGGAGCGATTATTTCCGAAATTATTGACATTATCAAAAAATGATTTTAGTAAACCCCTATTCATTTTTAAATACCTATCCAACAATATATCACACGTTAGGGTTGAAATTAAAAAAAAAATCACTTCCCACTTTACATATAGGGGGGCTACCCTAATAAAACATTTTTTTCCAAATTTTATTTTACCACTTTGTCGGCGTGATTGATACACATATTGGTACCAAATTTCAGCTTTCTAGTGCTAACGGTCACAGAGATTAAGCGAGGACGGACAGACAGACAGACGGACAGACAGACATGGCGAAACTATAAGGGTTCCTAGTTGACTACGGAACCCTAAAAAAGATATTTTATTTTTTAATTTTATCTTTACAAATCGATAGTGTTTCATGTACCGGATCGACCCTCCACGGGATTAAAACGATTAAAATTTAGCGGTGTATGTATATTACATATATTTCAGGTATGCTTTCAGGTTTTACAACGGATTAATGTGTCAATTGTGGTGTGGTGTCCATAAAAGCATTAAAAGCAAACTAATTGACGGATTAGAAGAGTGGAATTAGCAGAATTGCAGGTTTTATTGTGAGCGATCTATCATCATTGGATGCTATCAAAACTATAAGCCTACGAATTTAGGTCCGGCTGTGACCTAGATAACTTTGTTTGTGTTGTAGTTATTGATTTCCGAATCCGTGCTTGTACATATCATATAAGCTTTGGCATGCCGTAATGGTACAGTTAAATTCAGTTAAAGGCTATGTATGGTATTTGGAATGGATATTTCGTGGCTATATCATAGAAATTTAATTGATCATTTAATAGTATGGTGAAGTTAAACTGGCCAGATCGTTTCAAACTTTAAAGTTTGATGATCAAGTTGCAAAATAATGTCATATAAATGGTACAATAACGTTTTTAGGGTTCCGTACCTCAAAAGGAAAAAAACGGAACCCTTATAGGATCACTTTGTTGTCCATCCGTCTGTCTGTCTGTCTGTCAAGATCCTTTATCTCGAGAACGCGTAAAGGTATCGAGTTGAAATTAAAACCATATACTCAGGTCTGCGGTCCCTTCAAGCTGTGAAAAAAACAAACTTTTAAGTTAACGAATAAAAAAGATACGGCCGTTTATGTCGCAAAAAAAACGTATATTTTGATACTCTCAAAGATCGAAATTCTTATGGTACTTCCCGTTGACCTAGAATCCTGAAATTTGGCACAAAGCAAGGTCTTATAGCCCAAGTGCAGCCAACAGTAAATTTGTTGTTACCTAGGTCACAAAAAAAAAACAAAATTTGCAATTCGGAAAAATTTTCGAGACTCCATTCGGTAATTGTAGTTTGCACGGAACTCTCAGTGCGCGAGTCCGACTCGCACTTGCCCGGTTTTTTGTTATCTTACTATCAGCCTTATGAAATGGTCTTATCATAGTTTTTTAAACCTAAATATAATGCGGGTTTGGGCGCAGATTATATAATTTTAAAATCGGCTAAGGGTCGCTGTGAGATCGCATCAACAACTATTACGTTGGGTAAAAGTCATATACATTCAGTCAAAAAAGTATCGGGAATGGATGATTTGTTTATGGTTCCAAATTCAAATTTTAGATTTTTTTGTTGTTGCTAGATTGGCACAACTGTTTTCCATTTGTGTGTGCTGTTTTTAGTTATATCATATCTAGTTTGTATTGCGAATTTCATAATGGACAAAAACATTGAACAACGCGTTTGTTCTTAAATTTTGCATCGCCAATGGAATTTCGTGTTCACTGAAAATGTTACAGAAGGCTTACGGTGAATCGACTTTATCAAAAACACGTGCTTATGAGTGGTACAAAGCATTCAAAAGCGGTCGATATGTGATGGAAGATTTGCCTCGCTCTGGTAGGCCATCAACCTCTGCAACTGAAGTTAACATCGCAAAAGTGAAGGAAATAGTGACTGAAAATCCTCATTCAAGTTTGAGAGAGATAGCCGCCGAACTTTCTGTATCTCACGAGTCGATCCGTGCCATTTTGTCCCAAAAGACCTGATTTTTCTCCAAAAACTCAATCGCATGAGAGTCGCCGAGGACATGCTAGAACGAGTCAATTCCGACCCAACATTCATGAAACGCATTGTTGCTGGCGACGAGACGTGGGTTTACGAGTTTGACATGCAAACAAGTCAACAAGCTTCGGAGTGGCGCCTTCCAACTGAACCAAAACTGAAAAAACCATGCCAAAGTCGATCAAAAGTCAAAGTCATGTTGACTGTTTCCTTTGACTATCGCGGTGTTGTGCACTCGGAATTCTTACCGAAAGGTCAAACGGTAAATAAAGAATATTATTTGAGCATTATGCGGCATTTAAGAGAGCAAATTCGACGAAAAAGGCCAGATTTGTGGAAAGAAAATTCTTGGATTTTGCACCACGATAATTCGCCTTCGCACAAGGCCATCACTGTGAACGAATTTTTGACCAAACACTCAACAAATACCATCGAGCAGCCACCATATTTGCCAGATATGGCTCCAGCCGAATTCGATCTTTTTCCTAAACTCAAATTACCACTTCGTGGCACCCGTTTTCAATCTGTAGAAGACATAAAGGAGAATTGGCGGCGAGAACTGAACTCAATTTCGGAAACAGCGTTTAAAAAATGTTTTGATGATTAGATTATTCCTTGGCGTAAGTGTATCATTTCTGAAGGGGCATTATTTGAAGGTGATAAAATAAATTTGGATGAATAACAAAAAAATTGTGTATTGTTGATCTTTTCCCGGTACTTTCTTGACAGAGTAGTCGTTTTAAGTTTAACTAATAAGGTTTTTATCGTTTCTAGTAATACTTTTACATTATCGTATCGACGTAAATATTTTGATACGTTGGTGATCATTTGTGCAAGCCAGACAATTTGTGTGACGTTTGATTCATTCCTGTGATAAAACTTAAAAAATAAAAATTAAAGTGAAATGTTTGTTTTATTTAATATAAAGATTATGTAGCTTATTGTGGTGGAAGATGATGAGTATGTGTTAAACCTGGGAATTTAAAATTTACGATGATATATCTATGGTTATTTTTGTTAATATTTTAATGGGCCTTCATAATATTGGAATTTTGAATTTTTTTTATAAAAATTAAATACATTAATTGTCATCAATATTTTTCGCCATATTGCCAATAGATGTTGGGCGACCGTATTTTGACCTTTATGTAACTACTAGCTTTTGCCCGCGGCTTCGCTCGCGTTAAATTCGTGGTAACACGGTTCCCCTTTTCTGATTTAGAACACAGAAGAGAACACGGAACAGAATATTATTTTAATACGCTACTGTAGACGATATTATATGTCTTTCCAATTGGGGATTGAATGTTAAGGTTCTGGGCATTGGACACACGCGAACATGCTACACACAATGCCAGCGACTTCGTCCGCGTACATAAAATATATGCCTATGTCACTCAGGAATAAAGCAGCTTTCTATCGGTGAAAAAAATTTAGCAATCAAACCAGTACTTCCAGCGATTACCTCCTGCAAACAAAAAAACATAAAAACAAACTTTACCTCTTTATTATATTAGTGTAGATTGAAACACCAACGACTCATTCACTGAATAACATTACAGATATAGGCCAGTCAAAATCGACATCGAACATCGCAAATGTGAATCCGATGAAAGCGGGACGCTCAAGACCGTTCATTGTGGCGACACTTGGGGGAGGCCTATGTCCAACAGTCGACGTCTTTCGGCTGAAATGATGATGATGATGATGATGACTGGTAGTCAGGCCTTTCGTAGTCTACCACGCGGACCCAGTGTGGGTTGGGTGCTTCGAATTTTTGGTTCTTGGACATTCCCCATGATGTTTTCCTTGACCAATTTGAAAGTATTGGTGATGAAATAAATTATACAAAGTAAACGCTTGACAGGGTTTGAACCCACGATCTAAAACTCGTCAGTTGGGGCAGTTACTGGTCGGAAAGTTCAGTATTAGTCAAAGTCAAATTCTTTATTGCGAACTAAGTGTATGGTTTGTAGATGTTAACAATGCTAGGTTCTTAGAACTTAGTTACCTGTTAAGGCATTGCAATATAAATGGTCAATGTTAAATGGAGAAGGAAAGAAATAAAAAAGTCATTAGTCAAAAATTTTACGCACATATTTTCCGAGTAAAACACAAAAAACCTCGGAAACTCTTTCTCGTTCCAGTCACTCATTCTAAGATCCGATAAATGAACAAAACACAATTCACAATTATAAATGCGTAGCTAATCAACCAGTAATGTCATCTGCAATCATTAACTGCCTTGTAATCAAATAAATCTGCCGTGTAAATGAGTACGAAGTAGGCGACACTGAGAAAATTTCCCAGGAGTCAGGGACCACGTAATTCAACAGTCAGCCATATTGATATACCGTCCGGAATTGAATTGAATTGTGGAGCAGTGGTGGCCGTTTGGTAACGACTCCGACTTACGAGTTGTAGGTCGTGCGTTCGAACCCAGCCAAGTGCGTTACTTTGTGTAATTTATTTCATCACCACTGCTCTCAAAACGGTGAAGGAAAACATCGTGAGGAAACCGGCATGTCCTAGAACTAAAAATTCGAAGACATGTGACATTCACCAACCCGCACTGGGCCCGCGTGGTAGATTACGGCCCATGCTCTCTCTTAGAGAGGAGGCTACTCAAGCCTTAACTTGGCTGATGATGATTATGATGATGTCCAGAATTCTGGATCGAGTTCGAGACGTCGACGGCGCGTGGTATTCTACGCGCTCTTCAAGGAGATGTCAGTAAAACCGTAGGGGGCCAGCAGGGTCGAAGCCTACTGGGGCCATGGGCTGTGCGAAAGAGAACTCTGGGATCCTGGAACGAAGGCAAAGAAGGAACATAGGTGTGGATTTTAGTCAGTAAAAGTCTGACTCGCCTTCGCGTTCCGCCCTGGACCTGAACAGGAGAAGTCACTGAATAATTTCCCACCTAAAAACACAGTGATACATTATACCCATATGCAAGATTGTTCAAAAGAGTTACTGAGACTCTAGAATAGGAACACAGGTGGGTTTTATTCAGTCAAAGTCTGTCTCTCTCGCTCTACCCGAATGGGAGAAGTCATTTCATGATTTCCCGCCTCAAAAAAAAAGAAGCTATGCAAGTTTTTAATTTTGTTTTCTTTATTGTCTGTAGGGTCGCGTTGGACCACTATCTCACATGTTGGTAAGTAATGATGTGGTGGATGATAGAGCACGCTGGGACACGTGGGGCCTATAGCAAATTTTATTAAGATTTCACATTACATCAGGAACTGTGAAGTTAGACTTCGGACTCACAGAAACCTACTGGCCTCGAGTCTAAAAGGGGAAGGCAGTGTAAGACACACAGGCCTCAGAGAGCACAGTGTCTCCTCTCTAACTAGCAGATTCAACAGAATCACACACTCAATAATCGTAAGAGCATTCATTGGAGCCTTTTGACGAGCTACCTTACACTTCCAATACTATGGTACAGTCAATAGATGATGATAATACGATACGATATGTCATGATGATGATGATAATAATAATGTTAATGATGATAATATTGTGATTACGTAATTTATTTTTATTTTTTTCTTGTTATATTGTAATAATAATGACTCTCTGCACGTATTGTTAGTGCAGAGAGTACCTGAAATAAAATAAATAAATAAATAGAGTGTCTCATTTGTTGAACATCATTGAAGATGTGAAAAAAAAAATAGCGGGACGAAGCGTCTTGCAGGATAAGGTGAACTGATCTCATGAACGTCTTACCTCTAACGAGTTATATCCGAGGCAAACCAGTGTAGTCAGTAATGCGATAAATATCTAGTAAATTTATATGAACTGACTTGAGCATAGATTGTGTGAGAAGAGATATGAAAGAAAAGGGAGTTAGTGATAGCGTGACGAGTGACAGGACAGGATGAAAGAAAAAAACGTGTTGTGGCGACCCCAAATAAAACGGGACTAGGGCAGGAAGATGATGATGATGATGACTGACTTGAGCAGATTGGTACTCTATCTATATTTACGGAAAAAGTAGATGGTTGTATAAGGCATGGAAAAGGCTTACCTAACATAATTGCATTGCCTAGTAGGTTTAATTGACACTTAAAATTTTAGCACAAGATTTTTGAGCAATTATTTCATTAAAGAATTTTACGACAATTTTATACGACTTAAGTGCGTGCGTCCTTGGATACTGCATGTGAAATTATTAGGGTGGTTGTATACCGTTACGGTCGCTTGGAGAGGTTCCCTCGTGGCCTGGATCCGAGCTGCGCGGGCGCAGTGCGCGAGATCATACGGCGACGTGCACACGCGCCGACATTATTTTTTAATACTTCGTTTTTAATTGAAAGTTTACAGTCTCGTAAATATACTCGTAGTTAATGAAGTGTTCAGTTATGGCGCGTTTTTTAATTATTGTGTTCGGTGAGTGTTTTTGTTATAAAGAAAGTTTGGTTTTGAAGAAAGAATGAAACGGTTTTGTGAGGATACAAAGAGTTGTGTTTAATTTATAAAAATGTTATTATACTGAAGAATATTGTAGAGGTAAAATAGATATTATGGGTAACATGTTCGTTCCGCTCCTTTTCCTTTCGGGAGTGGACCTCGAAGCGGTATCTTCGTGAGTTAATTTCACTTTCGCTTGTAACTCTAGAATCGGAATAAATACATACATTGAACATACCATGTTCGGATTAGAACTTGTAAGCTTTAATTGGTACAGATGTTTCGAAAAATAAATTAATGAACTTGTATTATTTTTTATTACTTTTGTTGTTAGACAGAAATCTGTCTTTACAGGCTGGAATAGAGCTTGAAAAATATGGGAGATGCCTTAGCTGAAAAAAAAATTACTTAAGTTTTTTTTTTTTGGCTCGCGTTTGCCCATTATCTACTACTCAGTGAGTAAGTCTGACATTTCTTCTCGCTCCATCTAGAGCGAAAGGAGTTATTTGATGATTTTCCGCGAAAAAAAATAAACAACACATCTATGCATCTTTTATTTCGTGTTTTTGTTTTTGGTAGGCGTGCTTGACCACTATCTCATCTGATGATAAGCGATGATGTGGTTGATGATGGAGCAAGTTTGCCTAGAAGTAACTTAATCAATCTTGACATAGATCTCCAGGTTGTTCTTTTTCATGAAACACAGACTTTGGCAGGGAATTGCATTTCTTTGCTTGACTTAAGTAATTATTACTTAACGAAAGTGTTACCGAAACTTTTTGTGGATTGCTGTGCGTTTTTGCTATCTAATGATGACTTACCATGACGTCTTAAAATGTCAGGCGTTTGTCCTAATGACATTCCCTGCCCTTGGGCGGAGGGGGAGATAGTGTCAGAAGACTCTTACTGACTAAAAAACCCACCCCGTTCCTTCTTGCCTTTCATACTGCTACCATAGCTCCATCCCGTTAACAGTTTAATCAGGTCACAATGGATCGCATAAGGAGTTCGTGGTAGCACTAAACGTTAGTGAGATTTAAGCCTACTGTCCGCGGACTCGTAGCTTCAAGGACGCGTATTCGTCATTATACACTTGGTGCGCAAAACTATGAAACTGTCAAAGAAGTGCAATGCATACTCCCAAAACCAAGTTCTATTTTTTTCTCGAACCCATGAAATCTTTGAAAGACGATTTTTTATCAGATCCTAAAAAATAATTTTCGTTCAATATATCACAAATAATTACAGTTATCATTCCAATGTGTACTGGTTTGTGCTAATTGCAGCGAGGCAGATTAATTAACAGAAAAAAAAACAAAACACAGTAAGACATAACATTACTTCGCGATTCAATTTCCAGTAAATTAAAGAAAAAACTAACGTGAAATCCAGTTGTTTTTCTTATCGTATTTTTAACCATTTGCTTCTGCAATTTCACAGTTTTAATTTTGCTTTTTTCCACTGCGGTAGGTTATTATTTTTCATAGATTATGAAGACTGGTATTTTTTAGGGTTCCGTACTTCAAAAGGAAAAAACGGAACCCTTATAGGATTACTTTGTTGTCCGTCCGTCTGTCTGTCTGTCTGTCAAGACCCCTATATCTCGGGAACGCATAGAGGCATCGAGTTGAAATTAAAACCATATACTCAAATCTACGATCCCTTAAAGCTGTGAACAAATCAACCTTCTGCGTTAGTGAAAAAAGTAATTAAAAAAAGTCCTAAAAAATTTGTAGAAAAAAATTTTTGAGTAAAACCACTGAAAACCATTTTAAATTGTGTCTACTGATTTTGTGTCAATTTAGATAATAAAGACCCCAAAACAAAGGATTTTCTTTCCGATGTCAATATTTAAAAAATTAATGGTTTTGTCATGAACTTCAGGAAGGTTACTATTATGACTGGCCTGTTGGTCTAGTGGTTAGTGACCCTGACTGCTATGCCGTAGGTTGTGGGTTCGATTCCCACCCAGGACAAATGTTTGTGTGATGAGCATAATCATTTGTTCTCTGTCTGGGTGTAATTTATCTATAATATGTATGTATTTAGAAATATATATGTATGTTTATCAGTTGTCTAGTACCCATAACACAAGCTCTGCTTAGCTTGGGACTAGATGGCATTGTGTGATAATTGTGGAATATATTATATATATATAAATATTTAGAATCAATATAGCTGATAATTAATCAATATGGTGGATGCAAGACGCACAGAATCGGTCGTTGTGGCGACGCTTGGGGAAGGCCTATGTCCAGTAGTGAACGTCTTTCGGCTGAAATGATGATGATGATGATAGCTGATAAAATATCACTTAAAGTGAAGGCCAAACAAGACTAAATACTTATTTTTTAAATGGGGCAGAAAAGACATAGTAGAAGATTCATTTGGCCTAATTACAAACAGGATCGTATAGACAAAGTTTTTGTATAATCCGCTGCCTCCCTTGCTGTTCAAGTTCTAACACCAAAGTATGTAACGTTGATGTAAAATTAGTTAACACTTTTGCTCATAGATGGTGGTGTCTAAAAAATTAGTTCTTAATTTGATTAAGAGATGGCGTTGTGCAATTACAATTACAAAATTTAAATTAAAAAACGTACTTAAAAAATTATAAAAAAAAAAGGAAAAGCCGACGAAAAGTTCCACCACTGGGACCACAATCATGTACTGGATCCGCGGTTTTCATTTGTCCGTCGATGTCAAAGACACCCTGTAATATAAATATTATACGTACACAAATATAACAAGCTTGTAATGAAAACCTTTTTTTCATATCAAGCTTTTATAGCTCGGTATACCTATATAATTAATACTCGTCAAGACGAGCCCAAACTCGATGGGGTTGTGTCGTTTAACTACCAAGTTCCTATAGCCACCTTCCGTTTCCATCATCAGTCATCTGATTTAGACATGCATGCATGCAAAATTTCAGCTCATCATTATTATTAGGTTTTTTTGTTTGTAGGAGGTAATCTCTGGAAGTCCAGGTCCGATTGGTAAAAAAAATATTCACCGATAGAAAGCTGCTTTATTCCTGAGTGACATATATATGTCTTATGTACGTGAGCGAAGCTGTGGGCATAAGCTAGTACTGTATTATGTAGATGAAAAATTAGTGTTAATCGATCTTTTTTGCTGCCCGTGGCACGAATCTTACAAGAAAATGTTAGCATAATTAGCGTGCTTCGAGTGGAAAAAATGGATTAGTAATGGATTACCTTTCTTCCTGTGTTGTATAGATAAGTATCGATCGATATGCACAGTAGCTATTGAACTGAATTTTACCAAATCAAATAATGAATGGATATAAAATAACGAATAATATTGTGGCCAGACTGTTTATTTTATCTTGTTTTTTTGTATCTTTTATTGTGCTTTTGTGTACAATATTTGACTGGTCTACACTGTTCTTACATAATATCTATCAATATTGTAATACCAACCACTTTTTTTAAAAAGAGTAACCATGGAGTTTCTTGCCGGTTCTTCTCCATAGGAAACGACCAATTTGGAACCGTGCACTAGCTTCTGACGTTTTATAAGTGCCCATGTAGGCCTATGTGAAATAAAATATTTTTGATTTGATTTTATTTGAAATCTTAGAATTTATCACTTCAAAGTGGCAACATCGTTTAAACGTTAACATTTGATGGTTTATCAATCCTCGTTTGGCCATATCATTGATGTAGGATTTCTATGATAATAAAAGGTAAAACAAGAAGTATTCCAAACGAGGATTGACATATCATCAAACTTTAACGTTTGAAAAGATCTGGCCAACTTTACTTAGCCATATCATGAAGTGATCAATTTCTAAGATCTGTGATGTCTAAATGTAACTTATTTTTTATTAAACGGTTTTATTTAGCTCACCCCGTTTGTTTTATTTATTCTTGGATCAAATTTAGTAATTCAAATTTCACCCTCTTCCTGTCAACCGATTAATCTGAAATTTTGTATACACTTTGGATTTTGGTGACAATACAATTATGTTTATTCATTATCATTATAAATTCAAGATGGCCGCCGCTACAAAATGGCGGATAATTTATGTTTTATTAATCCCATTAATATGGGTATCAAATGAAAGGGCTCAATAAGCAGAATACAATATACTATAAAAAATTGAAATCCAAGATGGCGGCCGCTACAAAATGGCGGATAACGTAGGTTTTATCAATCCCATCAATATGGGTATCAAATGAAAGGGCTCAACAAGCAGAATACAATATACTATAAAAAATTGAAATACAAGATGGCGGCCGCTACAAAATGGCGGATAACGTAGGTTTTATCGATCCCATCAATATGGGTATCAAATGAAAGTGCTCAACCAGTATAATACAATGTACTATATAAAATTAAAATCCAAGATGGTGGCCTCTACAAAATGGCGGATAACTTAGGTTTTATCAATCCCATCAACATGGGTATCAAATGAAAGATCTCAACAAGTAGAATACAATTTACTATGCAAAATTGAAATCTAAGATAATTAATTAATAATCTACAATACATAAAATGCAGGGCAGCACTGTGGATCACGCAGTCGTATACTTAGGTGCGAAACTGTTTGAAGAAGGTCAAGCCTACGTGGCTCTTAGTAGAGTAAGATCTTAGCAGGGACTACGTATAGAGGAGTTGGACTGCAATAAACTAACGGGCAAGAAACCTTGCAATAATGAAGCACTAAATGAATTAAACAGAATGCGAAATAAAAACTAAAAACTAGAAAATAAAAATAGGTAAAAAAACTTTTTAAGTTAAACGGTTTTATGTTAAACATACATTGCAATGTTTAAGATAAATGTACTAAAAACCAAAAAATAATAAAATAGATACAGTCGTGGGAATTATAAACATATGCATAGACTAGACTAAAATAAAACCGTGGGGCACGTCAATTGTAATTATAGTGTAACATTACAAAACAAACATTTTAATCAACGATTGTAGACAATTGACGTGCCCCACGGTTTTATTTTAGTCTAGTCTATGCATATGTTTATAATTCCCACGACTGTATCTATTTTATTATTTTTTGGTTTTTAGTACATTTATCTTAAACATTGCAATGTATGTTTAACATAAAACCGTTTAACTTAAAAAGTTTTTTTACCTATTTTTTATTAAACCATTCTAGAAAATTAAACAATAAAATCCACTTAAATAATTATAAATAATATATACACTAAATGCCTAGACACTAAATGCCATATGACGTCATAAAACTCCTCCGCATCGCTATCGACTGGAAGTGTGCCCAAAAGGCTGGCGGCATTGCCACGTTGTATGGCAATGCTTATTCTCTGACCGAGGTAGAAGCCAGCCCTTGGGTCACGCGAAGAGTCAACTAAACGTAACTAACTTATTTTCATTTAGATTGTTAAAGCCACATGCCCAGATTTGAATTCAAAACTTAGAGCATAAGAGGCGAAGGTTTAATCACTTAGCCACCATACCATTTAGACAGTACCAGAACCTTTATTATTATTAGATATTTATTTCTATCAGATACAGGATTACGTTCGTTCCATATTATGTTAGTAGGTACAGGCTACTTAAAAACTATGTTAGTAAGGAATATTATGTGGAAATAATAAAATACTCAATAATTTGGTAATTAATACTGACTATTTGTTTTATTTAAATAACCATAAAACTAGTTTTAAAAGTTTCAACTAGGTTTTAAACTAGGTTTAAATTTGAATTGTGTGATAGATTTATCAAGAAAAATAATACTAACAACCAACAAAGTGTAAGCGTGTAACGTATCAATAATACCGTGACATTGACATGAGGCTCTACGGAAAGTAAACGCGTGACTTTCGACATGCTACTTTTTTTAACTTCAAGACTTGATTTTTTTTTTTGTTATTGCACTCATTTGTTTTCTTATCGGTCAACACGCTCAAAAAACAAATAAGTGGGGGGTGTTAGGTTATTTTCGTTACGGAATTTCTGGATTCGGTCTCCACGCTCAAGGCCCGCGATAGAAGCTATGCAATAGCTTAAAAAAATACAATCTGAAGATTAAAAATTGTGTATTCTAATTAATTCGAATTTTGGGCCACCTTATATACAAGATCAGCAAGGACAGCTCTCCACAAACTTTAAGGGCTTGCTCAGTGGACGAAACTGAACAACTTGCCACAAAATTTTTTTTCATTATTCGAAAAAAATTATCCGCCTCACCATAGAAAATTATAAACTTGATTGGACAGTTTGTATGGAGAGGCCGATTTTTTTTTTTGGTTTCCGTAAAAAAAAATTTTTGGAAGATTGTTCAGTTTCGTCTACTGAGAAAGCCCTTAAAGTTTGTGGAGGGATGTCCATTATACCTTGTATATACGATTTACACACATATATCAAAAAAATATAATACATCATAAATATTGTGCAAAGGTACTGCTTATTTCGAATGAAACTCCCAGCAGATCTGCTAAAGGAATGTAAAAAATAGTGTGTAACTACTTACTTTAGGTACAACACAAGACGATAATAGTTACATCAAGAAACAATCAGTCAATCATGACATGGTGTTTGCATTCGCTGAATTAATAGGTTGAGATGAAGAACACCTACATTTCTCCAGTAACCTTAAAGAGGAGAGAGTACATACGAAGGTACGAAGGATGGTAGCTAAGGTCCTATTATAGCCAATAAGGAACCATAAAATCCAACTTGGTTCGAAAGAGTGATTGCAATCTTGGAACACAAAGGCCGACAGAAATAAAGGAAAGATGAAGTAATGATGTATCGTTGAAATTTAATTTTATACAATTACTGACTGACTTACTAATATTATAATTTAATGCAATTCAATTTAATTTTAATTACTTGAATTTTGTGCAATTTAATTTACTTGTGATGTTTATCTACATTAGTCTACACTTAATATCATAAAGAGGTAATGTTTGCTGTTATGTTTTTTGCTTATAGGAGATAATCTCTGAAAGTACTGGTCCGATTGCTAAAATTTATTCCCCGATAAAAAGCTTATTTATTCCTGAATGACATAGAAGGCTATATTTTATGTACGCAGGCAAAGCTGCGGGCTAAAGCTAGTCTCACATAATTTTGCTTTCAATGGAATAGAATATCTACGATGTATGTGCCTAAAGTGAGTCTATTGTAATTAGAAAAATAAATGAACTAAATAATAATGACAAGTGCGAATTTACCCACTCGTAAGTTTTCAGTTCAGCCTAAGTAAGTAAAAAGTTGACATTCCTTCTCGCTCCATCCAGAGGAGGAGAAGATATTTGTTTATTTCTTATCCAATAAAAAAACCTACCATTAAAAAGGTGTATAAAAAAAATGGGTGTGGTAGGGAGTAGAGCCAAACGTGAGATATGACTAGTGTTGCCAGGTCGGTTTGGATAAAAATCGGGACTGATAGTAAAACAAATCGGGATTTAGGGTTTTAGATCGGAACAAATATTTTTTTTTTTAATAAAGATTTTTTTAGATGGGAAATCATCCAATGACTTCTTCCCCTCTGGGGTGGAACGAGAGGGCGTGTCAAATTTTTAATTTGTAAAACCCAGACTTCTTTAGTCGCTCTTAGAGTTCCAGGGTTTTTAATTTATTTATTTATGATCGAGACATTTAGCGTCCCGATCAGTTGCAAATCGGGACGCGTCCCCAGACCCCTAAAAATCGGGACATCCCGCGCAAATCGGGATGCCTGGCAACACTAGATATGACATAACTAGCATAAACATAATCAGCCTTATACTGTTCGCACTTCTGGGACTCGGCCTTCTCTCTAGGAGAGGGAAAGGGCCGTAATCCACCATGCGGGCCCAGTACGGATTGGTGGTTGTCACAATTCTTCGAATTCTTGGTTCTAGGGCATCGGCGTGTCCTAGGACTAAAACTTCGAAGAAGTTTCTCACGATGTTCTCCTTTACCGTTTTGAGAGCGGTGGTGAAGAAAGAAAATACACAAAGTAATGCGTCTGGCTGCATTTGAGGCCGGCTAGGCGCGTTACTTTCGCCTGATTAAAAAAAATCTTTATATATCATATATTACGAGTATATGGTGATCTAGTGACCTGCCCCAGTTTTGTTCCAATGCAAATTACTTAATTTGTAAAAACCTCATCGAAACTCGTTATGCAGTTTAGGAGGAGTTAACGGATAAACAGATAGACGTGAAAAGTGATTTTGTTTCATACTCAGTTAAATGAAGATTTGTCAAACCACATACTGATCTACATCACACTAATGTTACAAAGGCGAAAGTTTGTGAGTGTGTAATTGTGTATGTTTGTTATTTCTCCACGCTCGAACTACTGAACGGATTTGAAAGACATTTGGCACATGGGTAGACCATGTCCTGGAATAACATAACGTCTTCGTTCTGACTTTAAGACCTCTTATGTGTAAATTTAAATTTTATGAGAAAATCGATATAAACCTCAAGGAGTTGTCAGCAACAGCAGGGGCCCAGCCGGGTCGAAGCCTACTGGGGCCAGGGTAATCCAAAGGGCGCTCGAGCCCCGGTATGAAGGCTTGAAGGAACGGGATGGGTTTTTTAGTCAGTAAGAGTCTGACACTATCTCCCGCTCCGCCCAAGAGCGGGGGTTGTCATAAGATGATTTTTCCCATCGAAAAAAAAAAATATATATATAAACCTAATGAAAATGAAATAAAAGATATAATGAAACCTATTACAACAAAAAGTCATATCAGCCGTCTGATTTTCTGCTTTTAATTTCTCTAATGTTTTTTTTTTTACTGTACATAGGTTCGCGCTTGACCTCTACTATCTATCTGACGGAAAGCGACGATGCGGTCGACGATGGAACGCGCTTACCTAGAAGAAACCTATTGTTATTATAAAAGTAGTATGATAGTGGAAAAAAAAAAGTTTCAGTTAACACAATAAGATATTTTAAACACCAACAGAAGCACATTTTTGATCTTGAAATTGGTAAACAAATGACAATTAAATCGTCTACAACCCGTACGCATTAACATGGCACCTGATGAATGACGTTTGAAGTATTGAGTGCATTGAATTTTATTTTAGTTTTTTGTAGATCAATATTTATTTGCGCTAAGTAGTTTCTCAAGACATAAACTTCTTACTTTACGAATTAACGATGCTTTAAACGTGACAATACAAACTATTTTGGAGTACTTATCCATTGTAGCAACAGTTTTCGAGCCAGGTGCCTTGTTTACGCGCTCGGGTTATTTTATAATTTAAGAGAGTTCTTGCACTCGATAGATCTTCAAAATGTGAAAAAGGCTGGCGTAAAAAAGTGATTTTGCCAAAAGTGACACGTGAGAGGTCTTAAATTAAAGTCGCAATGACGATAAATATTTTTTTTCCCCGGAGTATGTTCAACACATGAAACAAACAAACAACACAAGACAACATGTTTTTTTTTTTTTGGTAGAATTCTATTTTCATGCGGGTGAAGTCGCGGGCAGCAGCTTGTAGGCTATATTACAGACTATAGTTATCTCGGTTCCCCATTATTTTATTACAGTAAAATTGATGGGTTAATTAACTATGGCGTAAGTAGTGATTGCACAACAATGGCTTCAAAATATCAGTTATAATAGGAAGGTTAGGTTAGGGGTTATTTTATTGAATGCTTAGCAACTTTAACTTCAGAAAGGTGTAAGAGTCAGTTTTTGACTGTCTTGTGTTCTACAGTATGTGCATTACATTACTTGTACATTTTATTTATTTCATGAACAATTTTATTTTAACATTGTATCGAAATCTTCCACTATATTATAAGCAAAGACATTTTCAAGATAATGATTATAATAAATAAATATAATTATTATAATAAAGAGGTAAAATTTATTTACATGTTTTTTTTGCTTGTAAGAGATAATCTTTGAAAGTACAGGTCTGACTGCGAATATTTTTTTTTTTCAAAGTCAAAATCAATGCATTTATTGCGAACTAAGTGTACAATGTTGTTGTCATAAATAATTTCAGTACTTTTGACTTAGCAGCCTTTTTTACCGATAGAAAGCTGCATTATTCCTGAGTGACATTAGACTATATTTGATGTACGCGGGCGAAGCTTTGGGTAAAAGCTAGTAATAAATAAACAACAAATATTTAACAATAAAAAAAAAATTTCAAACATTTTACAGTTCTCCTGTCATAGTATGGTGTATCTCAATAATAAAAGTAAATAAATTCAGATTCCATTAGAAACGACAAAAACAAAAAATCTTATGTCATACATTTTTTTTAGAATGTTTCAAGTTAAACCTGTACCTACCCAATAAATATTTTTTAGATTTTATGATAAAATCCCACGACAACACACTAATTACTTAACTTGAAAGATATTTAAACACAAGCTTTAGTATACTCGCTCGCCGGCATGCCATACAAGTGTTCACAATAATTTCAATGAGACTTTTTATTACAGGCCAAATTAACTTCCCACGAACTAATACATCAAAGAGCCCTCTCAATTCAACTTTAATTTCGTCCGACCAATACAGCTAATTTCAATGGGAAACGTTCCGATTTTATTAAATTAAAATCATCGGGGATTCTCGATCAAAGGCCCTGTAATGATGTCAATTGCTACGAAATTGGTCTTAGAGCCGAAGCCAGATACATCCCTGTAAAGAGGGCTCAATTATTTGAAGCCAAAGAAACACGATAAATGTCACCACAAATTAAAGAATTGTTCCACGCAAATAATCTGCCCTCTGAACATCGTGACACAAATATGGCGGACGAACGGTTAGGGAGCATATACACTTTTACAGCATCACTCAATGTTAATGTGGAAAGATTTTGATAACACATTTCAATAAAAAATAATAAATTCGTTGATTTGTACACTAACATCTACACTAATATAATAAAGAGGTAAAGTTTGTTTTTTATTTTGTTGTTTGTAGGAGGTAATCTCTGGAAGTACTGGTCCGATTGCTAAAATTTTTTCACCGATAGAAAGCTGCTTTATTCCTGAGTGACATGGCTATATTTTATGTACGCGAGCAAAGTTGCGGGCAAAAGCTAGTTTTAAATAATTTAGTACTCTGTTACAATCAAATGTTGTACATTGAGACACAAAGAAAACGCGAACTTTGCATTTTGTTTTGCATTCGCAATATAAGACCAAGAGGGTAGTGACCCAGTGGTAATTGTCCCGACTTATGAGTTGTAGGTCGTGGGTTTAAACCCAGCCAGGCGCATTATTTTGTGTAGTTTATTTCATCACCACTACTCTCAAAACGGTGAAAGAAATCATCGTCAGGAAACGAGCATGTCCTGGCAGAACTAAAAACTCGACATGTGACATTCACCAACCAGCACTGGGTCAGCATGGTGGATTTACGTACGGGCCATTCCCTCTCTTAGAGTGCATGGAGGCTTGTGTTCCAGCAGTTTTTTTTTAAGGGTGGAAATCATCCAATGACTTCTCCCGCTCTGGGTGGAAAGTGAGGGCGTGTCAGACTTTTACTGACTAAAACCACACCTGTGTCCTTCAATTGCCCTTTGCATACTAGGGCTACGGGGTTCCTTTACAGAAATTCCCCGCGGTCCTAGCTAGCGGGCATCGGCCCTGATGGGCCCCTACGGGTACGGACTAGGCACGGTCCGGTTGAATACCGGACGGCCGGACGGCGGGCTACCCATTGCTCAACGTCCGCAAGCCCGCGTTGTGTTCCAGCAGTGGGAACAATAAAAGGCATGTTTATATGTATATGCTTATATGAAAGAAAAGGGAGTAAAGCTTAGCGTCCACTGCGTCGAAAACCGGAGCGTACGTAGTGTACAAGCTGTTGGTATCTACAAAATGCCGATAGGGTGCGTCTACTGCATTCGGATTTTGCATCGGCAATTTCCGATCCAATGCACGCTGTATCATACAAATCAATGAATCCGTCAGCTCCGTACGCTCCGATCCCAACGTAGTGGACGCTTAGCTTTAGTGATAGCGTGACGGGTGATAGGACAGGATGGAAGAAAAACACGTGTTGCACTGACCCCAAGTAACATGGGATAAGGGCAGGAAGATGATGATGACTCCAGAACAGTGTTATTATTCCACAAAGTTCACTCCTAACCGCACTAAAGTACACTATTCTCACAAAAGTGCTCAAAAAATCGAAATCGTACATAGGAGTAATAAAAAAAATTTACTTTAGTATTTTTTTAAATTTACCTTTCAATACACTCACTGAAATGAATAAACGGGGGTTGACCGGCGACTCGTGGGGGACGACCTGTGCCCAGCCTGATACGATAATGTATTAAAATTATGGCGGGGGAGCGGTTGAACAATAAGGTTTTACATTATAGCGTAATGGTAATCAAAATGTCACAGTTTGGTAACAAGGGCCATTATATACCTAAGTACACTGCAATAAGAGTCACTTTCTGCGCAAGTGTATTGAAAAAATTAAAATGTCACATAAATAATTATAATTATAATGTCAATGAATAGATACACACACACACATACCGTGTCCGTGAGTCATGGGTAAAGAAGGAATATAGGAGTGGATTTTAGTCAGTAAAAGTTAGACACGGCCTCGCGCTCCACCCTAGACCGTGAGAAGTCTTTGGATGATTTACCACCTAATAAAAACACATACCCTGTAGATTCGAAATAGTCACCGCGGCCCTGGAACGCATTAAGGCCCAAGCGCCCGAAAAGTGCAATAAAACAGTGACTTTCTGGAGCCTACTCCTCGGTAACGGCCAAGTTTATAGGTTTGAAAAAAAATATGTTTATCATAGATTCATGAACAACATTGTCAACATTTGATTTTTTCGTGCTATTAATACTTTTGTCTAAAAAAAATATTTAGCAATTTCGCAACTTTTCCCTACTTCTTCGAAATAGCTTGGATCTTTAGAAACATTTTTACACATAAAAATTGGTGGGTAAATATTCTTCAAAGTGAACATAGCATAAGTAAATCAATCAATATTTCGCAAAGAAAATGGATTTAAAAGTCAGCCACGCGCTTTCCAGGAGCTGCTGGCCGCAAATAAATGAACAGATATGCGTACTGCCGCCTAGGCGGGTGCGAGAGTTGTGTCCATTTCATTTCGGCCAAATGGTTCAAGGAACTATAAGCCTTAAGCAACTGAAGGAAACTCCGAACTCCTAAGCCGCAAGGTAAATAAGGAACCTAGGAGGGAGTTTTAGTCAGCACAAGTCTGACATACTACTCGCTCCACCTTGGAGCAGGAGAATTCATGGGATGATTTCCCATCTCAAAAAAAGAGGTAGAGTGAATCAAAATGTGGTGTAAAGACACGAAGGGATTGTGAAACACCTTATTTTAATTAGCGACTATAAAAATCCTCATAAAAAATCACTTAAGATAATTAACAACCACTTAAACTATAATACAATTATTGTAATAAAAAATAGTTTTAACAATAGTTTGTGTATCTAATTCTACTCAAAACATTCCTTATTTTGAGATTAGATATCATCAAATAGCTCCTCCTGCTCTGGTTAGAGAAAAAGAGAGAGAGTGTCAGAGTTACTGATTAAAATCCACCTGTGTTAGTTGAGTTGCCCTTTGCATTTACGGTAATCTTTCGAACTACATTAGACTACTTTGCATAGCCTAATTCCAATCCGCCCCTAAGACGATCCACTGATCCTAATTCCACCTAGCCATTATAGGACCACCAGGCATACGGCGATGCGCCACCAGTACATGGTGGACATCCCACCTATATTCCTATACGTACGCACGAAACGCTTTAGAACACATTAATTGTGCGTACAGCTAAGGAGTGGAATTCCTTGCCGGAGGCTGTGTTCCTGATGGCTCACGGGAATCTTTAAGTTAAGAGTGACTAGGTTACTTCTAAGTAAGCGCGTTCCATCGTCGACGGCTTCGTCGCTTTCCTTCAGGTGAGATAGCGGTCAAACGCGAACCTATAAAAAAAAAAAAAAAATACTACCCACGCCACATTCTCGTTTGTATTCCTTTTTTACACTAATCTATAATATAAAAATGAATCACAAAATGTGTTGGTAAGCGCATAACTCAACAACGCCTGGACCGATTTCGCTATTTTTTTTTTTGTTGTGTTCGTTATTATGAGGAGAAGGTTCTTCTGGAAAAAAATTGAAAATTAGGGTAGTGTAGGGTAGAGTAGGGTAGTGTAGGGTAGTGTAAGGTAGAGGAGGGTAGAGTAGGGTAGAGTAGGGTAGAGTAGGGTAGAGTAGAGTAGGGTAGGGTAGAGTAGGGTAAAGTAGGGTAGAGTAGGGTAGAGTAGGGTAGAGTAGGGTAGAGTAAGGTAGAGGAGGGTAGAGTAGGGTAGAGTAGAGTAGAGTAGGGTAGGGTAGAGTAGGGTAGAGTAGGGTAGAGTAGGGTATAGTAGGCTGAAGAAGGGAAGAGCGGGAGCGAAGCCGCGCGGGTACAGCTAGTATATTATAAAGAGGGATTTGTATTTTTGTGTGTGTGGGTGTGTATGTTTGTAATGAATAAACTCAAAAACTACTGTGCCGATTTAAAAAATTCTTTCACATTGGAAAGTTACATTCGCCCTGAGTAACATAAGCTATATTTGTATTTTACACGTGCGAAGCCGGGACGGGCCACTAGTCTCAAATAAACCAAGAAGATCGCATCATAAAATGTATGAAATATTTTCTATAAACTAATCAAAAATAATCCCAGCAGTGGGAACATTAAAAAGGCTGATTATGTAATCAAAAGAGTCAATTTTCACATCTCCATTGTCCAGTAATGCGCATTGGTTTGTTTCATTTTATTTTACAATGCAATTAGTAAAAGGTCTCCCTGGGTCTGTGTCGGACATTTTATGACGGCACCTATGTCAACTGCAAACTTCTATGTTGTAGGCAATCGTTTTATTATAATTTAAAAGAGTATATTCTGTCTGGAATGGAAGTGGATGAGAATTAGCTATGAGTTTTTATGACTTTGATATTCTAAAAGTAAAATGAGTACATTAGAAGCCGTTGCAACCACAACCTGGAAAAGTGGGGGATTTATAGACCCATCCGACACCCAGTGCGAGTGCGGTGCTCCTGACCAGACGATGGCCCACTTATTGGAAATTATACATATTACTCAAAGTGTCCCTACATCTACACTTAAAAAAGCCACTAATGCTGCTATAAACATGGCAACTGGGCCCAAAAACTTTGAGGGAAAAGAAAACCATACATTCGAGAAGAAGAAGAAGTAGGTACATTAGAGGAAGTTTGAAAGTAGCTTCAGTGACTGAAAAGTCGAAAGGGAATTGGTATGGTCATGTAAAGATGAGGGATGAAACGGATGTTACTAAAACAGTATACATGCCGATGGGTGGGAAGGGAGAGGGAGTTAGTGATAACGTGACGGATGGCAGGACGGAATGGAAGGAAAAAACGTGTCGCATCGAACCCTAGTAACATGGAAAGATGATGATAATACTGAAAAAGTGAAAGTTTGTTCGTATGTTTGTTACATCTTCATGCTCAAATGGCTTAACGGGTTGAAATGAAATTTGGGACACGGATAGACTATGTTCTGGAAAAGAACATAAGCTCTTTAAATCTCGGGAGGTTTCTCATGAGATAATTTTTCGGGATTGGTTAAGAAATTTTCAGATTGGCCCCTTCAGTTTCTGTGTAAGTGGTAGGTACTAGAGTTATGAAACTTTGAAGCATGTGTTGTCTATATCTCCAAAATTTGCATATAAATGTTTGCTCAAGCTGGTGTGGCCTTCTACTTCTTCCCTAATCGATGGTTTCCTCTTTCCTCATAGTTTTTGGGCCCAGTATGTTGCCAGGATTATAGCGGCGTCAATGGCATTTTTTAGCTTCTCCAAAGTACAGATGTTGGGACACTTTGGGCACTCTAATAAGTGGGCCATCGTCTGATCAGGAAGACTCGGGTCAGGTCTGAGAGTAGTGCAGTGAAAAGATTATTAGCGTATCTGTCTGAATACCTTCAGTATAAACTTTTATAGAAGCTCTTTACTTGCCAAGCCTACTGGGGCCAGGATCTGTTTCCGAAAGGGAGGCTCGGCCCCGGTATGAAAGGCAAGAAAGAACGAGGTGGACTTTTTAGTCAGTAAGAGTCTGACACTATCTCCCGCACCGCCCAAGAGCGGGGGATGTCATCCGGATGATTTTTACTAACCGAAAAAAAAAACCTTCATTACTCAAGGTACTGCTAGACTTGATTCGCAAGTTATGTAAACGGTACGTCTTCTGTTACAGGTATTTTTGGCTTCATCTTTCAAGTTCACTGCAGCAATCAGTACGATAAGTGAGTAAAATATATGTTAATCATCTATCAACGTACATCGGGTAATAGATTCAGGTGGCGAGGATCATGTCATAATAATTATACTTTTATTTACGATCATGGATTAAGTTACTATTTGAATTAAAGTATTTAAAAAAATAGTTCTTCTAGGCAAGCGTGCTTCATCGTCGACCACATCATCGCTTACCATCAGGTGAGATAGTGGTCAAACGCAAGCCTATCATTAATAAAAAAAAATAAAATAAAAAATAGTTAACTACTTTGTCACGATAATAAAAATGTCAAAGGGAAACAGACATTTTAGCAACTTTCGAGTTGAATCTAACTCCAAAAAACTTCTCTAAAATCTAACTACAAAAAAAACTAATTCCAAAAATCGAACTACAAAAAAAAAAATAAACCGACTTCAATGTAAAAAAAACACTGAAAAGTACAAAATAACTTTAATTTCGGAAGTCGGTGTTTCTATAATAGTTAGTTTTGTCTCTTCGTTATTTAACACCGACTTCCGAAATTAAAGTTATTTTGTACTTTTCAGTGTTTTTTCTTACATTGAAGTCGGTTTATTTTTTTTTGTAAAAAGTTTTTTATTTTTCACTTTTTAGTTATGGTACCACCACTAAAAAGTACCCCTCAGCCAAACTTAAATACCTTATAGCCAGAGTGCATCTCATAACGTTTCTCATAATCCCAAACACAGTTGGATTATATTAATTTACCTTCAGGCTTCATCACCAGATCAGTTTGATACATCCCCTCCCCCTTTTCTTTCAGTCAGACGATCGATCACACAGATCGACTACACGTAGATATAAACAAAGCAATTTTACTTGTTACGACAATACTGCTGTGATGCTATGAGGAGTTCTGTTCCATATTCATGATCAGATCATAACAAAATTTCTATGGGACCAACGTGAAAGCATAACATTTCAATGAAAAAAATACGGTCCACAATAGACTGAGATATCGGTGAATATACCTACAACGAAAAATATAACCTAGAACCTCCTACCTACCTCTAGAAACATAGAACCTCCTCCTTTTCGAAGTCGGTTAAAAAAACATTCAGCCGAACATAGAACCTCCTTCTGTTTTTGAAGTCGGTTTAAAATGCACTACATTTTTGTAGTTAAGCAGATTTGACAAGTGTACGCATTGCTATATGTTTTTAAAAAGGCGTCTTTCTTTTCATTATTCATCAAATTTGAATTTAGAATTATAAACTATTACCAAATTTTAAAACAACCAACCCTATGACATAAATGATAAAGTTGAAATTCCATTACAACCTACACATTTTCATTTAATTTTGCAGCCACACACTCATACGCCTCCACCCGACGTTACCCGTTCATTTGAACATAGTCAAGTCATTTCAAGACCCATCAGGAGAGGTATCAGTTTTGAAGGAAAGCAGAGGGGTCAATGACACGTTAGACCTCTTAGTGCCATCAAATAAGTTGGGATATGTACACGACTTTGCTAACTCCAATGGGCTAACCATAGAAGAAAAACAACGGAATTATGGCAGGTAAGATTTTTATATACTAATCTAGATATAGGTACACTAGGTCACAAACATTCTGACCCACTAGTAATAAGTGTGAGAGCAGTGGTGGCCCAGTAGTCACAGGTTCAAACCTAACCAGGCGCATTACTTTGTGTAACTTATTTCATCACCACTGCACCCATTAATTGGTGAAGGAAAACATCGTGAGGAAACCGGCATACGAGTTGTAGGTCGCGGGTTTAAACCCAGCCAGGCGCAATTACTTTGAGTAATTTAAATTTAATCACCACCTCTCAAAACGGTGAAGGAAACATTGTGAGGAAAGCGGCATGTCCTAGAACCAAAAAATCGAAGACATGTGACATCCACCACCTGCACTGGGCCCGCGTGTTGGATTACAGTCCATTCCCTCTCGTGGAGAGGCCTGAGTCCCAACAGTGGGAACATTATAAGGTCGACTATGCTATGTGGTGGCCTAGTAGCAGGTAATGGCCCCGACTTACGAGTCGCAGGGTCAAACCCAGCCATGTGTATTACTTTGTGTAATTTATTTCATTGCCACTACTCTCAAAACTGTGAAGGAAAATATCCTGAGGAAATCGACATATCCTAGAACTAAACTATCGAAGACATGTGATATCCACCATTACGGTTCATTCCCTCTTCTAGAAAGGAGGCTTGAGTCCCAGCAGTGGGAACAATAAAAGGCTGCTACTACGAGTAAATGCTACGTGCACGATAATGTATTAGTAATATTTATTTATTTAATTTACGAATAACGTCTTGATTAAGATTTATATTGGAGGTTTAGGTAAAGTTAAAAAAAGTCTCTTCGTTATTAGGTGTATTAGTTATAAATGAATTAATTTATTATTAGATTTTTTATAATTTATCTATAGGACACTGGAGGCTGATTCTCAGCGTCTTCCTCGAAGAAGGCTACTTCGCGGTTTCAACTTGTTTGGCTACAATTCTTTCGGAGACGTAAGTGTTTCAAATAATGAGGAAACCATAAAACAACAACAATAAATTTAAGCAAAAATGGATTAACTGAAACATATCCATCATGAAACCAAAAAAGTATCTAATATATAATGTAAAGTAATAAATGTTCTTCATCCTCTCATTTCGATGCACTTTATTTTTTTTTCTGACCAGTATTTGGCAACCTGTACAGCTCTGTTATTAGCCTATTATACAGGGTTATTTGAAAAAAACCTTTGCAGGACTGCATTACTAACATCCTATACAACTTTTGTTCTATGACTTTTCACGAAATATAATTAATATAACAAAAAAAAAAACCTTCATGATTTCGTTGTTCTGTTCGTTGCTATACCTACCTACGTCTGTATATCACGACGCAAGCGCATCAAGCACCCCACCGCCCAATCTCTGCTCGCCTCCGCTATTGTACTATCGCTTGCTTAACTTCGTAATATTTAGAACGTTCAATTTAAATATATTTATTTTTGTACGAAAATCTGATGAACATATGATATAGTCTGTCTAATAAGTCAACCGACTTGGGAATTTTGTATAATATTTAATCATTTAAAAAATACTTATATTCGAAACTTTTCACAAGGTTCTTCTGTTAATATACAATGATCTCTATCTCTTAATCAACCTTAATTATTGAACTCATGTTGACTACATCAGATTTAATTAAATACTAATAATTACCCAAGTCGTTTAACTTATTAGACAGACTCTAAATATTAAATATTTTATATGATAAATTTTTCATAGAACATAAGTTGTTGTTTATGATGTTCTTAACATAGTCCTGAGAGGTTGCCAGTGTTTTACAAATAACCCTGTAAACTCTGTAAAGTGCAAGTGGTTGTGCAGGATAGGCAGCAGAGTAAGCGATGTCCTGTAAAGTGCAAGTGGTTGTGCAGGGTAGGCAGCAGAGTAAGCGATGTCCTGTAAAGTGCAAGTGGTTGTGCAGGATAGGCAGCAGAGTAAGCGATGTCCTGTAAAGTGCAAGTGGTTGTGCAGGATAGGCAGCAGAGTAAGCGATGTCCTGTAAAGTGCAAGTGGTTGTGCAGGATAGGCAGCAGAGTAAGCGATGTCCTGTAAAGTGCAAGTGGTTGTGCAGGTTAGGCAGCAGAGTAAGCGATGTCCTGTAAAGTGCAAGTGGTTGTGCAGGATAGGCAGCAGAGTAAGCGATGTCCTGTAAAGTGCAAGTGGTTGTGCAGGATAGGCAGCAGAGTAAGCGATGTCCTGTAAAGTGCAAGTGGTTGTGCAGGATAGGCAGCAGAGTAAGCGATGTCCTGTAAAGTGCAAGTGGTTGTGCAGGATAGGCAGCAGAGTAAGCGATGTCCTGTGCAGAGGCTCTACACATGCACTGTGTTAGAGATGGGTCGAGGAAACTTAATTTGGCCAGATGATTTCTGCAGCGGCCAATCTGGGTCTGCAGTTGGATAAAGTTATAAAGCACATCAATCTTACTAAAAGTGCTCAGACTGCAATATCAATGCCATGTTTCAAGTCTTAATTAAAACTTCAAGAAAAAGTCTTCATACAGCTCTTCCTTCACAGATACAAGGCTACATGGAAGAGCTTGCCCATAAGCACCCCAATTTGGTGCGACTCCAGGACCTTGGCAAGAGTTTTGAGGGACGCAAGATGAAGCTCATCAAGATATCTTCACAGCCAGAGGCTGGCAACCCCGTCATATTTGTTGACGCAGGTACAAATAGTGCTCCAATCTCGACCACAAAGATTACGGAAACCACTACAGAGATCAAGGGCCTAGCTAGTCCCAAAAGGCCCTTTAAAATAAAAAAAAAATGCCTTTTTATATAAAATAAAATACCCAGCTACTGCAAAGTCTTGTCTTGTCTGCTGCAAAGAGTTTGCAACAGCTCGGTATATATATATTGTTTTTACCATAAAATAAATCCAACTAGCACGGAATTGTCACGGTACACCAATTTGAAAGCCTCTCATTTATATAAAATTAATTTTGTGGACAACGTTTTACTGATATTCAAAGTTTACATCAAAACTGGGTCTTTCATAAGTCATCAGTAAAGAGTTACACCGTAGGCGCGGGCTTGCGGACGGTGAGCAATGGGTAGTTTGCTGTCCGACCGTCTGATAACCGTCCGGACCGAGCCCAAGTCGTTGACGGCGCGTACTGTTCCCGCGCGGCTCAAGGATTTGTCAGCATCCATAGGGGCTCAGCAGGGTCGAAGCCTATAAGGGCCAAGGGTCTACTTCTGAAAGGAAGGAAGGCTTGGCCCCGGTATGTAAGGCAACGATGGAACTTACAGCTAAGATACAGATAGTTGAAAAATATTGAAAGAAGGCCAATTACAAGTTTTCACAGATAATATTAGAGCAGAACAAGAGACAGTAGACAGATTTATTTATTTATTTATTTATTTATTTATTGGCACACCAACAGCATTACATACATGATTTTGTAAAAATAATATTAAAAACAAGACACTGGTATGCATGCCTATTACAGGTATGCACAGCTTACACCATGCTAGATATAATATTAATTATTAAAAATTACTACAAAAAAATTAAATATACAAGGGGGGAGAAAAAAAACACAGATACAATTATAAAAATAAAAAAAAAGAAATATATCTAAAATAGAAAATTAAACTTTGAAACATTCAAAAAAAGAGAGGATAGAGTAGGTATATGGCATTGACATGTAATAACAGAATAAAAAAATGACAGATAAGAAGAAAAAAGTAAAGACGCTCGGAGCAAGTACATAATTAAATTATAGTAAGAAAAATTAAACATATGTGCACTAGATTTCTCGAAGATCGCTGAAACTGTCAGCGGTCTTCGAAAAATCCAGCACACATAATTTTCTTAAGTTTGGTGATGCTGAAAAACTCTTGAAATCTGAGGGCCTCTTATCGGACAGTTGTTTCAAGAGGAAAGGAAGCTGCCAAAACGTTTGGGGAGGTATAATGGATAGTCGCCGCGTGTAAGACACTGTCACTCAACAGCATTCAGTCCGACTGGAAGCTGACTCCAAAATAGAAGAGAAAATGCTTGGCAGATTGATTGATGAAGATCAGGAGAGGTTACTGATTATTTTCCCTTCTTAGGTGTCCACAGCAGAGAATGGGTAGCTCCTGCGATGGCCACGTATCTTATTAACCGGCTGGCCACTGATTCCGATGCCATACAGATAGGGGGGATCCTGGACGGTGTCGACTGGTATATATTACCCGTAGTCAACCCAGACGGCTACGAATATAGCAGGTCCAGCTCTAACGTAAGTATTATAAAAAAAATTGTGCCTAAACCAAAAAATTATAATGAAATAAAAAATATATATATGGCGTCAAAAAACTGCTCCACATAGTTGTCGACTAACATACATATGTGCTCAAAAGACTGGCGGCATTGTGACAATATAATGTAATGCTTGGTAAAAGCCAGCCCAAATATTCATTCATGTTGGTAAGATTTAGAAATAAAAGAAGCCGATAAGGTACGGGTAAAGACACAAAGAGAAACGTTTGCCCAGGAGAGGAATGATACAGGCTATCAGTTAGGTACTCACCAGTGCTTGACCTAAAAAAACCACTTCAGTGTAGCGTTTACAGACACCATCTGCGTGACCTAAATAACAATATTTTTGCTTCAGAAACGCTTGTGGAGAAAAACAAGATCCAAATCTCCGAATAGCCGTTGTTATGGCGTCGACGGCAATCGCAACTATGGCTTCAAGTGGGCGGTGAGCGGGGTGTCCAACGACCCCTGTCACGCGGAGACCTATGCGGGGCCCAAGGCGTTCTCAGAGCCCGAGACACGCATGGTTAGCAGTGTCATGTTGGACAACAGGCAGCGGATAAAGTTATACGTATCCTTGCATTCGTACGGACAGTATTTGGTATACCCTTGGGGATATACGGGAGATTTCCTTCCAAAACAGTGGAAGAAACTAGATAGCATGGCGAAAGCAGTGTCGTCCGCTGTCGTGCGAGCTGGTGGTAAACCCTTCAAAGTGTTGAGCGCCGGAAAGTGGTATCCGGCGGCCGGAGGTAGTGACGACTTCGCTTTCGGCGCGGCAGGGATCCCTTACTCCTACACCATGGAGCTGACCCAAGGATACGAGTTTACATACCCAGAAAACCTTCTTAGTAAAGTTTTACCACAGTTCTATGAAGGGTTCAAAGAATTTGGGAAACGGATCAAGAAAGAATTTGGTCGATGATGGTTGATGACATAAGCTACGACTGTTATATATAAGAATAAAATTTTTGAAATGGTTTCTTTTTTATTGATTTCTTGTAGTTTATTGCTGCTGCAATATTTTCCGATCTCTGTGTTGCAATATTAACACGACCGTGGTGAGGTTTTGTAGATATTCAGAAGACGGAAAAGGAATGAATTTGTTTTTATTATGCTTAGTGTTATTTGTTGGTGCGTCCAATTTTTTTACTAATTAATTCCTTCTTTGTTCCGTATTTACGTTTAACTTGCTTACGACATCCTTATTTATTTTAATTTTTAGTGAATTTTCATGAAAACAATGCCTCGCGATGTGGGTAAGTTAAACCTATCAATTTAAATTTGTACACTTGGTATAATGTGTAACTCTGTTCTTATTCCCTATTCCAACTACCCACTTCAATTATACAACATTATTTTTAACTAGCTGTGCTCGCGACTTCGTTCGCGTGGACTACAGGATTTTGAATTTGTTTTTTCTAAAATAAAAGTAGTTTATTTTGCTCCTTATTACATCAGCTACCTGCCAAGAAAAGTCCCGTCAAAATCGGTTCAAGGACAAACAGACAGACAGACAAAAATTGTAAAAAATGTTATTTTGGTGTATGTACCGTATATATATTCACATGCGTGTAGTAAATAGCAGTTATTTCAATATTACAAACAGACACTCCAATTTTATTTATATGTATGTATAGATGTATAGATGTATCCTAGATATATGCAAAAGCTGAATATAGTTTGTTCAGAATCAGGAAGTGAATCGATTCGAAATAATTATTACACCCATGTTATATTTTTTTCTCAAAAATATTTAAAACAGGTGACAAGTTGTACCTACACCACCGGCACTAAGTACAAAAAAGGTCACGGCTAGTCATAGCGGGCATTAGGAGCGAGCGCACAGCTGGATGAGGAAGCAAAACAAACCCTCAGTCGCCCGGGTGGCTCAGTGACCATGTATTTATGTCGCCAAATAAGTACCATAATCTGCCCCCGTTAATAAAAAAGACGCATCCAACATTTTTTCCAGATTTGATTTGAGTTTCATATTATTATTAAACCAAGTTAAAGCTTTATATTCGGCTTTATTTTCAACTTTTAATATGTAACTATTTAAATTTACTCAAAGACAGCAAACAATTTCCCGTTTCATTCATTAAAACATTTTTTTCTCAGTTTTTACTTTTTGTTAGATACGTCTTTTTAACTATTAGGGGCAGACTGGCTTATAACTTTGTGTTTTTTTATAATACAGTTTTGAAATGTACATAGATTCTTTACATTAAAATAGTAGACAGGTGTTCCAGGTTTTGTATACACTAATAATAAGGTTATATTTAAATGTGAAAGTGTATAACGATGGCTTAATGTGATAATCTCGGGTAGGTAGGAAGTTATGTGACTTTAGGTAATTTTATTTTATTATATTTCTTGAAAGAAAATTTCGTAACGCACAATCTTGTATTACGCCAAAGATTCGATACTTGTAGCGCCATCTATGATGTTGAATGCGTACCTTGCTGGCAACGGCGCTTTATTTATTACTTGTCCGAAAAATTAAAAAAAAAGAGAAATAAAACGTTCTTTATATTTGAATAAAAATGTTTAAATTAAATAATGACACTAATAACAGGTCTAATTCGTTTTTTTGTGCCTCCTGAAAAGTTACGTAGTTCACAGTTACGAGGTATTCACTATAAGCCATCGATGTTTGCATGTGTGTGTTTTTTTAATCAATGAAGCCATAACCGCTACCTTCTAAGGTCGACTGGTAGATAATGCCTATGGCATTAAGTCCGCCTTTGTACGGTGTAAAGTGCATAAAGCATTAATAAATAAATAAATAAACCGCTAAACAGATTTAGATAAAATTTAGAACACATAACTATGGCTTGGAAGACAAATAATTATTTTTATTCCGGTACGTTCTATAGGATAACTTCTGACATTCACGCAGGAAAAACAACTGGAAAAGGTAGTTAAATATATTTTTGCCTTAAATAACGTTAATATGCAGTTGCAAGATTTGATTGGAAAGGGAGATCCTGAGGCCAAAGAAAAGATGGACGGATTGTGTGAGAAGTGATATTCATGAAAGAAAAGGGAGTTAGTGATAGCGTGGTGGGTGACAGGACAAAGTGGAAAAAAAATAACATGTTGCGCCGACACCAAATAAAACGGGACAGGGCAGGAAGTTGATGATGATGATAATGATGTTGATGATAATGATGATGATGATAATGATGATGATGATAATGATGATGATGATAATGATGATGATGACGATGATGCAGTTGCAAGATCATGCGGTCCTGCTACGATGACATGTTGAAAACTTTACTGGATAGAGATGAAGCAGCCTGCATAGAGGATGCTGCCATCGGAGCTAGCACTGTAAGAAAACAGAACCATTCTTTCTCTATTCCTAATTTTTATTATTGTTTTTTTATTTTTAGGGTTCCGTTCCTCAGTCGGAAAAACGGAACCCTTACAGAACTTTGATGTCCGTCAGACAAAACTTTTTTATCAGGAACACCTTTTTTTTTTAATAATATAAACCAGTGCTTGACTGCGATCTCACCTGATGGTAAGCAGTGATGCAATATGTAGTGTATTAAAGCTGAAATTAATATCAGATACAAATACCGGCACGGATCTTGAGCGCTGACTTGAACTTGAAATCGCGCAGATTTGAATGAGGAGTGAAGTATTGGGTCTCTTTAGTGGTATGAAGTGAGATGCGGGAGCTGGGAGTACATGTTTGTAGTAACAGTGATTGGCTCGACGATGTGTACGATGCGCAAATTGATCCTGAGTCTGTCGACGAGCGCTCAAGATTCGTGCCGGTATTTGTACTCTGGTTTGCTGCCCCTCAGAGTAGTGACAAAATGCAACTTCTATGTCGAGTTGTCGACACAATCTTCTACTTCTAAGTCACCTAAACGAAGCAAAAACGGCCTTATCATTAATAACAGTTTATAATTTTACACTCGTAAGGAAATCAAAACCAATATTTAACACTACTCGTTGACCTAAAACCAAAAATTTGGCAAGAAGCAAAGTAGCACAAACTGAAAATTTGTAGTAACAAAATAATTACTTTTTACGAGTCGGAGAAATCTTTGAGAACCGAGTTATTTACGTAGGTAAGTTTATACGGAACCCTGCTTCAGTGCGCGAGTCCAACTTGGCTCAGTTTTTTTTTTTTGAGATATGCTTGTGAACTTTGGCAGTAACTAACCATATCATGAACTAAGTCTACCATTTGCTATGTTTTTTTTAGAGATGGGAAATCGTCACATAACTCCTCACTCTCAGGGTGGGCTAAGAGGGAGTGTCAGACTATTACCACGTATTACTAACTTTAGCTCAAAAATAATAAAATTATATTAAAATTATGAATGATTTTTGATGACTGAGTCGAATGAAGTGGGGGTTTCCAATCTATATTCTGGATCCGTCCATCAAACTGCTCATAGATTGTAAATGGTACTGCGGGATTATTCAAAAGAGTCATGGCGGAACGGAGGTAGGTTTTAGTTCCATGGGTGAACCCCGGGGGTTTGGAACGCTAGGCAAGAAAGGAACATAGAACAGGTCAGTAAAAGTCTGATACGACTAAAAGTCAGTAAAATTGTGTAACGACTAAAAGTCAGTAAAAGTCTGATACGACTATAAGTCAGTAAAAGTCTGATACGACTATAAGTCAGTAAAAGTCTGATACGACTAAAAGTCAGTGAAAGTCTGATACGACTAAAAGTGTGTAAAAGTCTGATACGACTAAAAGTCAGTAAAAGTTTGATACGACTAGAAGTCAGTAAAAGTCTGATACGACTAAAAGTCAGTAAAAGTCTGTTACGACTAAAAGTCAGTAAAAGTCTGATACGACTAAAAGTCAGTAAAAGACGGTTACGACTAAAAGTCAGTAAAAGTCTGATACGACTAAAAATCCGTAAAAGTCTGATGCGCCATCTCGCTCCACTCAAGAGCGGGAAAAGTCATTGGATAATTTACCACCTAAAAAAAAGGTACAAAGAAAAAAGTAGAGGGAAAGTTGTTTGATTATCACCTCAAAAAATAGTCGGATGATTTTTATTTAATGATTGCTAATGATCATGTTTGCAGGTGACCATCTTTCTGAAAGCTCTAAGAGAATACTGTGGACGAGTCTTGAACCTCGTAAACGAGCACATGACTTTTGAAGGCAGGCATCTATATGAGGTACTCGCTTTGGACAAAATAACCACTACTAACTACTACTTTAATACCTACTACTACTACATTAAGACTTAATTTAAATAGATAGGCACATAATTTATTAATAATAATGACAAAAATAAGTGAAATATCTTTATTAGCCTTCATCCTCTTTCCTAGCTTTGCTGTGCCCGACAGGGTCCATATTGATCTTAACTATATTTTTATACCATCTATTTATGTACATATGGAATGCAATAGAGTATTAAGTATTGACTCAATCAATACACTTCACTACTACAACTCTATTACTACACGACTACTACATCACTACTACATCATTACTGCATCAGTACTGCATCGCTACTGCTACACCACTACTACATCACTACTACATCACTACTGCTACACCACTACTACATCATTACTACTACTATTACTTTAATTATTCTACTAGCGAAAACGGTATAGTGTTTTTTTTTATTATTGTTCGACTTACGTTTGACTAGTATCTCATCTGATGGTGAGCGATGATGTGGCCGACGATGGAGCACGCTTGCCTAAAGGTAAGCTATTCTCTGTTGTCTTAAATATCTTTAGGTTGTAGCTATCAGGAAACACGTATTCTGGCAGGATAGGGTGTTTTAAGATTGATTATCGTATATTTTAATTTATTTTAGCGTATTTATTTATAAAGGGTAGATTTTTGAGACGACACAACCGTTAAGGTACCTGCCCCTACTTACACGTCTTTTTTTTTCCCGCTCTTGGGCGGAGTGGAAGATAGTGTCAGACTCTTACTGACTAAAAAATCCATCCCGTTCCTTTAAGCCTTCATACCGGGGCTCGAGCGCCCTTTCGGATAACCCTGGCCCCAGTAGGCTTCGACCCGGCTGGGCCCCTGCTGTTGCTGACAACAACTTGAGGCGCGCGGGAAAAGTGCATGCCGTCGACGACTTGGGCTTGGTTCGGGCAGTTACCGGACGGCCGGACATCGAACTTACCTATTGCTCACTGTCCGCAAGCCCGCGCCTACGGTGGCTGGAAATCGGGATCGGAATCCCGGCGGCGGCGAGAGCGCCGTTCCCTGATGCGGTCGGCCTCCTCCTTAGCGAACATTACAGCTTCGCAGAAGTCGGCGACCGGCACCGCCTGCCACTGCTCCTCGCTCCGGACCATGGCCTCAACCAAGGCCCGGCGCGAGAGGTCTCCGCCGCCGATCACCTCCTCGAGGGAACGGCGACTACTTACACGTCTCAAAAATCAACCCTGTATATTTTATTATTATGAGTATATGAGTACTCTACCTAATCTTAATAATGCCTCGAATATTATTTATTTATATCATATCATAACTGCTTCTTCCCACTCCTAGAGAGGAGGCCTGAGTCCCAGCAGTGGGAACATTAAAAAGGCTGATGATGAGGATAACTACTTCTATTATATCTTACCATCACCTCACAGTATCATTACATCCTGCAGGTGGTTTTAGACCAAACGCCACCAAGTGACAAGCAGGCAAACGCGGCCGATTCAAAACCAAAGCCGGTGATCATCATCGAGGCTGGACAGCAAGGTGGCACGGAGCCGGTGGGACTGGCCCTGTACATTGTGGAGCAGCTCGTGGCCTGCGAGGAGTACGAGGACATGCTGCGCCGTGCCACTTGGGTGGTGCTGCCCTGCACCAATCCTGATGGACAGGAGTACTCCAGATATGTATGTTGCTCAAACAATCATTATTATTATGATTATTTTTTTGTCCTTACATCTTCTTCTTCATCCTGTCTTTATCCCATATTACTTGGGGCCGAACAATACGTTTTTTTTCTTCCATCTCTCCTGTCTGTTGTCATTTTTAGTTGATGCGAAACCTGAATATAATTAGTTCCGAATCAGTAACTGAACGGATTCCAATAGTTTTTACACCATGTTATATTTTTTCTCAAAAATATTTAAAAAGGTTGCAAGTTGGACACCACCGTCTCTAAGTACAACACAGGTCACGGAAGGTTATATCGGATATTAGCACCAGCAAAAATCTGGGTGCAAGTCCAAAACAACCCCTAAGTAGCCTTTTTTATGGTGGGAAAAATCATCCAATGACAACCCCCGCTCTTGGGCGGAGCGGGAGATACTGTCAGACTCTTACTGACTAAAAGCCCACCCCGTTCCTTCTAGCCTTCATACCGGGGCTCGAGTTCCCTTTCGGATGACTCTGGCCCCAGTAGGCTTCGACCTAGCTGGGCCTCTGCTGTTGCTGACAACTCCTTAAGGCGCGCGGGAACATTGCGCGCCGTCGACCCCTCAGTAGTCTGGATGGCCCGCTGACTATGTATTTTTGCTGACATAACAAGCTTATAACTCTGTGATTTTTCATGATACAGTTATGAAATTTTGTACACAAATTCTTTACATAGAAATACTTGACAGGCGTTTCAGGTTCCGCATATATACTGAAAATAAGGTTATATAATATCCATTAATACTGTAAAATGGAAATATTGTAAGGACAACCATTTTTTTAAAACAGTAACCATGGCGTTTCTTGCGGTTCTTCTTCATAGGAAACGAGTAATTTGGAACCGTGCACTAGCTTCTGACGTTTTATAAGTGACCATGAAAGCCTATATGAAATAAAAACATTTGAATTTTGAAAGTTTTCAATGTTAATCGATTTGATTTCATTATATGCCGCCAGAATTGTTCACTCGTTATTATTAGCTGTAGGTTTAGCTCTTCCGTTAGCATAGCATAGCATAATGAGCCTTCATAATGTTCTTACTGCTGAAACTTAGGCCTCCTCTCTAAGAGAAGGAGTGGGTCATAATCCATCAAGCGGGCCCAGTGCTGGTTGGTAGATATCACATGTTATTGAATTTATGATTCTAGAACATGCCGGTTTCCGATGCTCAAACAGTTTTCAATGTTAATAGAACTGATTTTTTGCTGTTTGGTTATATGCCGTTAGAATTCCATTACGTCTTATGTAGATATAAAACAGCAGTGTTTTATTAGGTGGGTAGCCTTAATATAAAAGACCTAGCTTTTGCCCGCGGATTTGCCTGCGTACATAAAATATAGCCTATGTCACTCAGGGATAAATTCACTTTATATTGGTGAAAAAATTTTTGCAATCGGACCAGTACTTTCAGAGACCTCCTGCAAACAAAAAAGAATAAACTTTACCTCTATAATAGTGTAGATAAATTATAATTATTTTCTGTTTTCAGAGTCAAGCCCCTTGGAAAAAGAATCTGAAACCCTCAGATGACCAGTTAAGTTACGGTGTAGACATAACACGAAACTTTGATGTCCATTGGGGTTCATGTGAAAAAAGTGATTCCACTTTCTCACAAACCTACCCTGGCTCTTCAGCTGCGTCAGAAAACGAGACCAAGTTCATCAAAGCCGTTCTTGCGAAGTATAAAAAGAATGCGAAAGTGTATATTTCCCTAAGAAGGGATGGGCATGCCATTCTTTATCCCTACGGATACACGAAGGAGAACACGCGCAACGTGACGCAGTTGCACCGCGTGGCGGGCGAGATAGCCGTGCGCGTCAACCAGCGCACCGGCGGCGTGCACCTGTTCGAGAACATGAGCATCTTCGCCGCCGAGGGCAAGCCGCACTGCGGACACAGCGTCGACTACGCCTACGACAACGCCATCCCTCTGTCCTACGAGATGCGGGTCTTCCTCGGATCAGAAAACAAAATAATGTCCAAGTTCCAACAGCTGCCGCGGGGCTACGAGACTTCTCTGAGAAACGGATATTTCAGCGGCATCAGAGAATTATATAACGTTCTCACTAACGAGAAGAAATACGGAAAAATTGAATAATTATCTTTATAAAACGCTGGGGCGTCTTTTAATCGCTCCTACGAACGCATTATTTATATGTATGCGGGGCGTACATTAGAAGTATATAAGAAGGAGAAACGCAATCGGGCCCAAGACTATTCAGATTCCCTCAAATTATGTGCTCCAAATCGAGCATAAAAAATCTTCAACTAGGTCAAAATTATGTACTGGGATCGGCATCTATTACGATACAATATTTATTTAGTACATAATGGTGTATCTACGTTGGAGGAGTCACTTTTCCACTTTTCGGTAGGATGTCGGTCATGCGCGCTGGGGAGCCTGAAGCGCGCCTGCGCTAGGGGTGGGGCCCGAGGCCGTACAGCCCGCTACCACTCTGTAGTCAGCCGCGGCGGCGGCACCGCGCCTAGCTCCGACACCTCTCCCAGTGCCCTGTCCTCCTAGTACCTCCGAGACTCTAACTCGAACTTACTCTGCCGCCGCTCGCGCTAAATTACAAACATTTTTTATTAATTCGTTTCTTTTCACATTCCGCATTTCATTTCTAGTTGACGATTAATTTGTAGTGTTTTTAGATTTATGAGTTGGTTTTATAAAAAAATAATTTTGAAAAACTTAAAGACATTAAAAATCCATTAAATTGTTTTTTTGGTAGTTCATTAATTTTGTGTTTTAAATGAAAAAGAAAACGGGGCCATCGGGTTCTTCTCGTCGAAGGTAAGTAAAATTTAGGATAGATTTTCAGATGCAGCCGGGAGTTGAGACTTTGAAAAAAAAAATTAGAGAGTTTAGATACTGGAGCATAGCAAGAGGAAAAGCGCTGTTTCGAATGGGGCGGAAGGCGGGCCCGTCGGCAACAGGTTGCGGCGAGCGCCGGGCGCCGGGCGTCGGGCCGACACGGAGCTCTGTGCCGCTTGCTGAGCTCCGCAATTCTATTAACTGTTCATAAACACCCCAGATAGCAGCCTTTAGCGCTAATTACCAACGAGGGACTTATAATATTAAATTTCTTGCCATTCTCGCCGAAAATTCCGCTAAAATATGACTTTTCTGCAATATGAACCGGGGAAATAAATTGCACGGTCTTTGTCGGCTTCTTGACACATTTTTTGATGAAATTGGGGATATTATTACGGAAAGTAAGTGGGGACGGTTTCGAAGACTTTAGAAAGCATTTTTATTTGTTAAAGTCGAAAGGGAAATATAACTAGCTTCTAAGTCAGTTATTATACCATTTTTTTAAAACTAATACGATTGAATAAAAAATGTGTTTTTTTCCTAATTCTTACAAATACTTTATCTTGATTTTCCATCAAGATAAAGTATTATAAAGGATAATGGCTCGAAGGGAAAACTAGATACCGATTACGCTTTAAAATTGTCGTTTATCAAACTAAATAAAAGTTAAATTTATCGAACTGAGGGAAATATCATATTAAATCAGAGTTGAAACTAACTGTTTAGAAACGTGGCTGTAAAAAACGACTGGTTTTTAAACAACAGAGCTGTAAAATAAATATTGAATACCTTTTCAAATTAATTCGTGTCCTACAAAGAGGTTTTTCAAATAACTTATTTTAAATACCATTAAAATAAGTTTTACGGGCGTTTTAAATTACATTTAATTCGTTTTTTTTTTTAACGTTACACAAAGTTTTATAACGTCGCATACTTCGGTCAGTTAGGAACATTTACGGTTACATTTGTAACTTATATTCGTGTTGCTGCGTTGATTTCCATAAAAAAAAATCTTTCAGATAAAGGTGGACCGTTTTTATTTCGACAACCGGAGTTTTGGTTCGGTTTTGACTTAATTTTAATACAACATGATATCAAAATACAGTAAGTCGCGTTCAGTTTGATTTTTAACTGTTTAAAACAAAAAATACGTGAAAAAGTTAAATTGGTCCAGTTTTAATCATGAATCTGCTGAATTTAAGGTTTACTCTATAAACCATTAGAAAAAATATTTTAATTAAATATTGTATTATGGAGTACTAGCTGGACTGATAAACCTTTTACTGCTTAGGAGGGTTAAGAATAGCCTACAACCTATTCTCAAACCTACCAAAAAGTTTCATAAAAATCGATCAAACCGTTTCGGAGGATAATAAACACTGAGATACGAGATTTTTACATTTCATGAGAAGTTTTTATAAATTTTATAGAAATAAAAGTGGTCATTCCGGTGCCAAAATTTTGAAGTTAACGTAATGGGTGTGAAAACAAAAGTTAATAATTTTGAGGGTAAATATTTGAATTATGGTGAACCCGCAGATAGACGTAGTTTTCTTTTTTAATAGTAAAAAATGTGTAGAGCGGTTTTTCTTGTAATTGTCTAGATTTTTTTCCCATCCCTCATGTTTGGGTTCGAAGTAATTAATGTTGTTTAATTCTATAAAGCAATAGGCATCCAAAAGACAGACTTAAGTCGATAAAAATATTGTTTTGGGCGACCTTGTGTTAATTTTTGATAGTTCCGGATGTTTAATTATTCTGATTTTTCGTCGTTCTGAAACTTATGATTTATAAGAATAAAATATCAGAAGATAACAGAAGTAATTGCTTAAGTCAATAAATCGCAAAAAGAAAACAAGCGTGAAATACTATTAAATAGTTAATATAGAACCTGTATAAATCGTTAAAAAATTATTTATTAGCGATTCAGTGGTCGTTTTTATAGCCAAACTAGGTTTGTGGCGACCTCGGTTAATTTTTGATACTTTAGGATAGGTATACCGAAGTTATTCAGATTTTTCTTGTTCTGAAACTTAAGATTTTTGCGTATAAAATAACAGAAGTGGTTGCTTAAATTAATAAAGCACAACCAGAAAATAAGCAAGAAATAGTAGTTTGGTCCAGCAGCTGCTTATGCCGATAAAAACGAGTTTATTGGCGATTCTATGGTATTTTTTATAGTTAAACTAGGTTTTGGGCAACCTAGGTTCATTTTTGATACTTCAGGATGGGTAAACCTAAATTATTCCGATTTTTCTTGTTCTGAAACTTAAGATTTTTGCGTATATAATAACAGAAGTGGTTGCTTAAATTAATAAAGCACAATCAGAAAATAAGCAAGAAATAGTAGTTTGGTCCAGCAGCTATTTAGGTTGATAAAAACGAGTTTATTGGCGATTCTATGGTATTTTTTATAGTTAAACTAGGTTTTGGGCGACCTAGGTTCATTTTTGATACTTCAGGATGGGTAAACCTAAATTATTCCGATTTTTCTTGTTCTGAAACTTAAGATTTTTGCGTATAAAATAACAGAAGTGGTTGCTTAAATTAATAAAGCACAACCAGAAAATAAGCAAGAAATAGTAGTTTGGTCCAGCAGGTGTTTATGTCGATAAAAACGAGTTTATTGGCGATTCTATGATATTTTTTATAGTTAAACTAGGTTTTGGGCAACCTAGGTTCATTTTTAATACGGACGAGTATGCTTATAATTATTTCGATATTTCGTCGTTCTAAAACTTAAGATTATGCGTATAAAATAACAGAATTTGTTGCTGAAGTCAATAAAGCACAAGCAGAAAACAAGCGTGAAGTACTATTGGATAGTTAGTCTAGAACTTGTATAAGTTGATAAAAATGTGTTTATTGGCGATTCTAAAAATTTTTTTTAGTTAAACTAGGTTTTAGGCGACTTAGCTTCATTTTTGACATTTCAGGATGAGTTTTCCTAATTATTTCGATTTTTTTATTGTTACGTAAGATTTTTGCGTATAAAATGACAGATATTGCTTAACTCAGTAAAGCACATCCGGAAAATAAGCGTGAAATACTATTCTTATTATTATTATTGCATAGTTAGTCCAGAAGCTGTCTAAGTCAATAAAAATGTGTTTATTAGCGATTTAGTAGTCGTTTTTATAGCCATACTACGTTTTACCAACAGTTTTGCTCTTGTGAAAGTAGACGGATATGCTTATAAATTATTATTATCCCAAGAGAATCTAGTCCCGGGATAAAAAGTATGATAAAAAATCTATTCAGCCGTTTGAACGTCAAAAATGTAACAAACATTCTTACTAACTTTTGCCATTATAATATTAGTGTCATATTCAGGGTTTGAGAGCAGTAGTGGCCGACTACGTGTTGTAGATCGCGGGTTCAAACCCAGCCAGGCCCATTACTTTGTGTAATTTATTTCATTACCACTACTCTCAAAACGGTGAAGGAAATCATAGTGAGGAAAACGGCATATCCGAGAACCAAAAATTCGAAGACATGTGACATTCACCAACCCACACTGGGCCCGCGTATTGGATTACGATTCACTGAGTCCCAGCAGTGGGAACATTAAAAAGGCTGATGATGATGATGATGATGATCATTCAGGGCTTATCACCCTGCAAATATTTTTATTGGCACTTAAAATATATTCAAAATTGCTGGTGTTCTATAAGTTAATTTATCATAACCAGCTTTACTTGACGTGTTGAAATGTCAAGCGTGCGAGCGGGAGAGGGGGATGGAGCGATACATCTATATATCTCTTTAACAGTTCAGTGTAGGTCGTCAAATTGATTGCGTTAAGAGCTCGTGGTAGGGTATCTGGAAGTACAAAATTTCTATAAGCAGGCGTAGAAGAATATGGGATATTTTTGCCTTGCAAGCGTGAAGACTAGAAAAATATGATTAACTTGACTGCTAAAAATGTTTAGGGAAATATTTCTTAAGATTTTGTTTCTGCTTCAATAGTACATTAATACATTTTAATACAAGTGCAGAAAGTTTGTCTTTGCAACCGAGGCGGAATTCGCACGATACGTAGGCGATTATGTTTTGGAGTAAAGGGCTGCAGTGACAAATTTGCACGTGTATCAAACGACTTTTTTCAATACACTTATGAAAAAATGAAAAAAAAAAGGTTTTGACCGGCGACTCGTGGGGTTCGACGCGCGCCCAGCCTAATACAGCAAATGTAAAAACATTGAGCGGGGAGAGCACGCACACTTTTCTGCACTGATGCGGAAAACAATCTATTGCGGATTTTCGAGTAGGCGTATTGAAAAATTTTACGAAATGGTAGTTCTTCCTCGAGTCTGTAAAGCACAAGTTGAAAAGGGAATACTAAGAGAAATTTTGCTCAGAAGCTGCAAAAGTCAATAAAAAATGACCTAATAAGACTGAGCTCAGTTTTATACAGCTTTGTACCAATTATGTCCGGTATCAGATAGAGTTGGGTAGACCGGGACAAACAGAGGGGACACTAGTTACTTTCATAACTAAAGTTTGGAGTGTTGATAAGAACTGTGCTGTGTATCGATCGCTCTCATTAGGAGTCGAGCCGCGTATCGTTGCGATAAGACCACTGTACTATGCGGGTGCTTAGCGCAAAACACTCGCCCACATGCTGACGTTACGTGCATTAGATGTATGTTTTAAAGCAGTTTTAGTCACAATTTTGAGGTTATTTTTGGTAATTTTATTGGTTCGGTCATAATTCTTTCTATACTTCGTCATCATAACGCATAAGAAAACGTCTATTTTTTAATCGTTTAAGATAAATTTGATGCTTCTTTCTTTTTTACCCTCGCGCGCGGAGGGGTATTATTATTACGTAATTGCGCGTTTTTACGTAAATCACCAAAAAAATAAAAATCTTTTTCTGCTTTTTTCTAAGAAAAACAAAGATATAGAAACCAAAATTTTCGGCTAAATAAATTTCGTACAAACGTGTGTACAAAATGATAATTAGATAAGCCTTTTTCAAGGTAATAAAAGTTGTACAGACGTATGTACAATCAAAGCTCGAGGGGTTAATTTAAATAGTAGATCCCACCTGACGGTAAGCAGTGATACAATCATTGATGGTGAAGCGCACTAGTTCATTAAGAGCCTATTCACTTTAGCCTTGAAGACACTTAAATTATAATCGAACAGGAAGACCAGCAGGCAAATTGTTCCAGTCAGCGAAACGCTTAGTCCAGACCGTAGAGGTGGTAACAATGTAAGGGTGGTTACTCGCCGTATGCCTTTTCTATTCGGTAAGAACGAAGTAAGATCAAACTGTGGTAACATATTAACCTTTCGAATACCATAATTAGAGACACAATAGAAAGTCGATGAGAGAGCGAACGCCTGCTTTGGCTTGGGGTTTAACGAATTAAGAAGTGCACAAGGTCGTAGCCAGCTGACTGTCTAGGGTGTGGATGAAGATATAGTTTTTCTATATCTATATATATATAAAAATCAATGCCACTTTTCGTTGTAATTTTATAACTCAAGAACGGGCTCACCTATCCAAACCAAATGTTTAGGCTTTGATCGGCCTATTTAGTAGATGGTTTATGTGAAGTTTGGTAGGGTAGAGTAGTGTAGAGTAGTGTAGAGTAGGGTAGAGTAGGGTAGAGTGGGATAGGGTAGGGTAGAGTAGGGTAGAGTAGGGTAGAGTAAGGTAGAGTAGGGTAGAGTAGGGTAGAGTAGGGTGGAGTAGGGTGGAGTAGAGAAGAGCGGGAGCGAAGCCGCGCGGGCAAAAGCTAGTATATACATAGTTTATTTTAATGACAGCTCGATTGGCACAGTGGTTGAGCTATTTGAACTGCGTGTCGCGGGTTCGATTACTGCACGGAACAAAGATTTGTATAACTGTCCCCGCACACGGGCCTCAAAAAAACATCGCCACAAAAAACGCTAGAAGTGGCCACAAAAAAAAGCTAGAAGCGGCCGCAAAAAACAGCTGAAGCGCGCGACACCTCTTGTGTCCGGTGAAGCTTGAAGCCGCTTCAAGCGTTTTTTTTGGTGGCACCGCCGCACACGAGCCACAAAAAAAGGCTTTAATGAAATAGAAATCATTTATTTGCCAATAATGTAGGTGACAGATATGGTGATAATTTATGGAGAGTCCCGATACATTTTGCCTTACGGCATGCAAAATTATTTAATTAATTTAATATATTGCAGTTGCTACGTTTCTACTTAATATTTTCTAATTTTCTACTTAACATTTCTATACAATTGAGACACATAATGACATAGAATTACATCTAAAATTCAGATTACATCCGAGTCTACCATTATATGATGATTATTATTCTATATAATCATCGTATAATGGTAGATATTAAAAAAATATTTTTCAAATTATTAAAAAACAATAATATCAGAACAAAAAATAAAAAATGTAATAGAGATGAATATAAATAGGCACTTGTTTAATTTATATTTTCGTTTACTTTAGGGTAAATGATAATTATAACTAGTTTCAAGGAAAGGGTTGCAAAATTTGAAAATGAATGGATCGAGTGAGTAATTGAGAAGGGCAGGAAGATAATGACTAATTATCATTACATAGTTTAGAAAAATTACACCGATGGATGCGTGACGCACAGGACCGGTCATTGTAGCGACGCTTGGGGAAGGCCTATGTCCAATAGTGGACGTCTTTCGGCTGATATGATGATCATGATGACACCAATAACAAAAAATAAACTTATTTTTGGGGGGTAAACTTTAATTTTCTATTTCATCAGAGAGAGAGAAAAACAGAGTTGGACTTTATAAATCAAAATAAATTATGATACGATTTTGGAGACTGACTTAAGAGATTTATTTGCAAACATGATAAGTTGTTCAAAAAATGGTTTTTATTTTCAGTTTTTGCTGTAAATAAAAATTAATTTAAGTAGTTTTTGAGCGATTAGAAAAAACATATAATTGCTTAGGGCCTGCTAGCCTTTTACCATCAAAGTTAAAAAAATAAAAAATTACGCAGACATCAACTTTAATCAAATATCTAGTCTTGTTCAAACAAATCGTTTGTACAAACTGTTAAGCTCATAATTAGCTGTTTTTTTTTTAATGCTTACCTTCTATGTCAAGCAATTTATTAAAAAAAATATCCTGTAGCTAAACATCAGAACATTAATAATAAAATTAATTTAGTAAAAGTACACAAAACAGGCACGGTCTATAAGAATAACAATGAAAATAGATTTTCTAATTCTATCAAACCATTCCTGCAAACTAAAATTAATATTAAATCAATAACTCGAAATTCAAATTTAAAATGGATGATTTTGAAAAAAATCGTGTAATAATACTTTGAATTGTTATTATTTTTGAATTATTCGCATATAACTGGATTAAATCACCATATTTCAGTTTATATTCAAGATTAATTTTTAAATTCTAGCACGCAAAAAAAGCAAATCGTAGATAAAACATCAAGAATCGGTACGTAAAACTAGATAGACGCAAATGTACTTCATGATTTTTATTTGCCTATTGTTGTCGGATTAGAAATTAGATAACAAATTATATGTAACAATAGAATGGCTAAATAAGAAATTCTACAATATAGTACTTCATACTTTTAAATAATTTTGTTGAAAATCGTTTATTTTCACAATCATTTTCATTATATTATAATGGGATACTTACTATTTATAAATTTAATTTTACGTTTTTACTGTCATTGGTGAAAAATTGTCACAAGAGGAAAATCCCATTTGGGCGCCACTAGGTTCTTAATGGCGCCCAACAATGTGGCAAAAAATATTAACTAACTAGCTTTTGTTCGCGGCTTCACCCGCGTACATAAAATATAACCTATATCACTCAGGAGTTTTTTATTGGAGAAAAAACCTCTTTATAATATTAGTGTAGATGTACAGTCTTATTATGTTAAAATATTTTTTTCCCTCTCCTAGAGATGAGGCCTGAGTCCCAGCAGTGGGAACATTAGAAAGGCTGATGATGATATTTTTTTACACATTACGTAATTAAAATTCTTCTATTGACAAGTTACGTATCTACATGTTTGTAAATACATCTATAATACTTAAATTGTTGTATCTAAATAGTGTCATCAATTTCGGTTGGCTTTGGAATTTAATTCGAGAAGTTACAATAGGTTAGTAGTCGACCCTTTCGCTACAGTGGCACTTCAAAGAGCCCCACAGACTGATATTTAATATTTATTGGGTTACAACCCAAAAGAGTTGAATTCAAGTTTTCTTCATTCATTCCTCTTAATGTAAAAATACCCACATAATATAAAATATTTTTATGTGGAATCCAAAAAAAAACTTATAGTTTTAATTTATTCGCAAAATCATAATATCTGTACAATTCTATGACATTGCAGTAATTTATTGTTTTTGCGTATGATATAGTCTGAAAAATCAATGTGTATTGCAGTGTAGCTCAGCTCACGGTAGGCTTCGTATTGGGATTTATCTATAAAGAAAAGACACAGGCCACACTTCTATATTTTTTTATAAAAAAACAACACGCAGCTTTTTTCTATAAATTTTTAAACCCATTCTAGAAACGCAAAGTCCTTAAAAGTATATTTTACAAGCCAGTCCGTTGGCTACATAAAAAAAAAAAAACAATTCATGCGATCTGCCTTCGATATCACAGTATCTTGAAACTGATTACTTTCTTTCAATCCATCGATTGTTAATTTATTACATACCTAATTTTCATCGACACCAAAAACGACGCCATATATCTTAGAAGCCAATTATATAAACTTCTGCTTAACTCGCCAGACTTATCAAATATGCGCGTTTTATCTACAAAGCCATGGTCGGGTACTTTACAGAATGTTCCAAGTCCGCACGTTTAATTATTTGCCACGAAAACTCGTGTTCGTGGTTTAATTCTCACAAACACATCTTGAAGTATCACAAAGATAATTTAAAAGCCAGGCAAACAGGAGGCAGAGTTCATTTAAAAGCAAGTTACAGAGGATATTGGATTTCTAACTCTGACGGTACCTATGAATTCCATACGGCCAATTTAGTATTAAACCTTGTCCGCGGCGAACCGTGCAGAGCAGTATTAAAATTTGAAGCGTTCAAACTTCCCTCCTTTTAGTGTTCATTATGTCGGAAAGTTGGTGAAAATTCATACAAGTCTAAGTTCTAGTGAACACCGGTCGGCGAAGTTGGACGGTTGTAGCGATCGCTCATAACAACTCACACGCGCGACTTTTTGTCGGCGCGAGGCCGCCTTTGTTACTGATATTAAAGTAATTAACACGAGCGTGCAGCCGCTAGATCGATTCTTCACGTTTGATGTATATCGCATGACAATTTAAAGTTCAATTAGACTTAAAACTTGAGCGCCGAAGTTGAATGGGTTGGAGTAGGATGTGGCGTTACCGCGCTACTCTAAAACGCCTGCCACCCGAGGGATATCAACAACTTGCCAACTTGGAACTGCTCGAAACTAATTTCCCTCAAAATTTCAAACGTGCGAATATATCGTATTCGTTAAACATCGCACTTACAAACGTAGCTTTCAGAACATTTTTTTTTAACTAGTATTTGACTGCGATCCCACTTGGTAGTAAGCAGTGATGCAATCGTTGATAGTGAAGCGCACTAGTTTACTATGAGCCTATTCACTTTGGCTTTGAAGAGGCAAAAAATTTATAATTTTTTACTACATAACTTTGCAAGTTGGTTTATAAATTACAATATGCGTTACTATTACAGGTAGTAGTAAAAACAAAGCTTCATATATAAATATGAATTCGTTAACATTATTACTTATTATAACGAAAAATATAGAATACAACTCTAGACACACAGTTACTCGTACTTCGAAAATGATTACCAAAAGTAAATCCCCAAATGTACTACAATTGCTGCAATATTCTTGCCTGTCCTGGGAGAACGTACAACTTGTTATAAATTGGCACAAAATCCCTGAGACACAAGACAATAAGAAACGCCGAGGTTTTGCGGGGGCGCATTAGCCCTGTTGTTATTTTAAGTGGATTAAGGCCAGCGCATTTCAGATCTGGTTAAGCTGGAATCCTACATTAAGTCTGACGGAAAGCTTACAACCCACGGTTGCACTTTGTGCCCGCTGCTCATGAAACTTGCTTTTATTTTGTGTGTTTTAGCTACCTTTAATAAATGGAGGAACTGTAGTGTTCGTCTTTTACTATCCTTAAATTCGTATTGGTATGGTTTATGGATATGATAGTGTCGCAAGAAACGTGACTTAATCTCTGATTCTATGGTGGACATCCCATTTGTAAAAAGGTGTTTCGGGAGTACCTACATTAATTATGCGTACAGCTAAGGAGTGGAATCCCCTGCTAGAGTTTATGTCTCCTGATAGCTTCAACCTCAAGAGTGAATTGGTTACTTCTAGGCAAATAGGTTACTTCTAGGCATATCATCGCTTACCATTAAGTGAGATAGTGGACAAACGCGAGCTTATCAAGGATAAAAAAAAATGGTGAAGAAAGTGGGAATAAAACCACATACTCGTACATACTCTTGCAGAGATGTAACTGGACTGTGTAGATCAGATAGGCAGTCGTTCCATAAAATACTGATATTCAGGCAGTTAAACTAGAAGTCAACTCAAACATTAATATAGTTGGGAAAAAGTTGTTTAACTAAAATTTGAAAAAAGACATTCAGAAAGAAAAGACTATCAAGTTGAACTGCATCAAGTCGCTCAATTATATAAGTTCACTTACAAGTTGCGCTAGCGCATGTCGCAACTTCACAAGTTGGTGATGTCGGATAGTGACGTTATATTTCAATATTATAATCATAATGAACAAAGTCGTTTAGAAAACAACGGGATTCTTGTTAGTGATAATTAATTTATAAACGGTCCTTGGAATAATACACCGTTAAATTTTGATCGTTTTAATCCCGTGGAGGGTCGATCCGGTACATGAAACACTATCGATTTGTAAACATAAAATTGAGCGAGTCCAATGACCTGTAGGTAGTGTGTACGCAACGCCGACTACTACCTACTACATTGAACTCGTTCAGCTGACGTTTTCTTAAAGAAATTAATTTCGTACATGCGTAAATTAATACGAGTTTTGAAAAAAAGGTACTTTATTTTTTAATTTTATCTTTACAAATCGATAGTGTTTCATGTATCGGATCGACTCTCCACGGGATTAAAACGATCAAAATTTAGCGGTGCATAATACGCTTTGCTGATCCCGAAAATGTAAAGAGCTAATTTGGTATGACGATTTTCTATGATTACTACTAAAAACTGTTGTGCTTTTCTTCAGTTTATGCAGCTGTGTCAGAAGTAAAATTTTTTTTTTTAGTTTGGTTATCGTCAAATCTCTTCTCCCGCTCTAAGGGTAGAGCCTATCGCTCTGTGTATCTGGTGTTGCTCTGCTGTCAGCCTTTTATTGACTATAACTCATTTCTATCCTAAAGTTACTCTTTGGATTCTGCAGCCACAGTAATTCTTTCAAACATTGCCGTGGTCCGTTATATTCGCACGACACCCGAAAAATCTATGATACAATGACCTTGCAATCCCTTTTCTTGAGGTGATTTTTTTAGGATCTTGCGACTCATAGAATGGAAATAATCATGTATAACAATATTAAATATATCAAATCGTTTCAAGTATCAACAGCATACTTTTCCTCAACATTATTAGAACGTTCATACTTGTTTCCACCCGATTAATTCATCAAGACGTGTCGAAGTGCGACCCCGCCCGGCACCGGCCCGGCAAACAGGGGGTGTGGGCATCGGGAACTCATTAGATAAATTAAAGAGTTCAGGCGATGATCGGTCGGTACGGCCTGCGATGATTGATCGACTTCACGCAAGTAAGGGTGAGTTCATTGAGTTCTTACTCCTCCCGAGAAATATCGAGAGTCGGGACTTCAAGCCGTCGGTGTCGAATTACCTATTTATTCACTTACGTGGAGTGCGTGTTTGAGTTGCGACGCGATATGTCGGTAGGTAGGTACTCCTACTTGCTGAGAGCAATAAATTAGTGGTGTTGTTTTGCGGGGTTCGGGTTGCCGGCAATTTGATTGTCACCGGTTTTTTTTTTTGTTTTTGCGTTCTGCTTACTTTAATTCATTGGTGGGTGTGATGAGCAATAAAGGTCTCTGAAGCTCTGCAATGAAATATAACCACAAGGCATTTGTTTTAACTCTAAAAAAGATTGTGGATTTGTTTTTGACGCTACACCTTAAATATATTTTGAAATTCGCCAGTAAATTCTGGAACTCAATGAACGAAAGGTAGATTTTGCTGCCATAGTTTCGTGCGCCAAGATTCTAGAGTCTTAATGAGATATGATGATGATAATCGAGATACATCTTCTTCAAGTCCAGCTACCTAAACCATCCTACCTACTTAGGATGATATACTGGTATCGTGGTATTTATTTAAGATAGAAAGAACAGCTTAATCATAACTGTGTGAGCATGATCTACTCCGACAGCTTCCATTGGTTTTTGAAGAGATCTACGAGTATCGTCACGACCCTTTCAACTTGCTGAGTCCGAAAAACTTAGAACACAGACTAAAATTATTCCACATATTACAGAGTTGCAGATCTAACAGCGGTTATGTCACATTTCAGTATGTGTGCAATATGTGCGTTCTTGTACTGTTATGTGACAGTTTTTCCTTCTACCAAATTTAAAAGGTGTCCAACTTCATTAATATTGAACGAATTTGATTTTTTTTTTTCTATTTGTGATTTTAGATAAAGTTACATTTGATAAAAACGAAAAAAAAATTGAGTAATTTAGTCAAATAAACAATGTAGTTTTTTCTACAATCTCTCGAACATTAGGATTGTGGTCAAAACTGCATTAGCTTTCGCATTATATGATAAGGAAACCTCAATTTTTGTGATTGGCACCTACAAGCCGTTATCAGTAAATCGATATTATTTGGCACCCACATAAATTGTGTCATTGAGTAATATAAAATGCGCTCACTGATATAGCAACTTTGATATACACAATGAATATTTACCACACGACTGTTTTCCTATTACTACATTATCATCATCATTTCATCCGAAAGGCGTCCACTGTTGGACATGGGCATGCCCCAGGTGTCGCCATAATGATCGGTCTTGTGCGTCTCGCATCCATCGGTTTCCCGCGACCCTCACCAGGTCATCGGTCCACCTTGTGGAAGGCCTTCCAGCGTTGCGTCTTCCGGTACGTAGTCGCCATTCCAGACCTTTTTGTCCACATCGACCATCTGTTCTGTGAGCAATCATCTTTGAACTTTCGTTTTGGTCTGCTGCGAAAGCATTTAAGTACGAATACGCACTATCCATTGAGGTCCAAGCACCCGAGCAGTGGAATTAAAAAGTGACTTTCTGCAGTCTACTCCTCGGTAACGGTTAGGTGAATAGGTTTGAAAAAACATATGTTTACTAAATAATAATCATAATATGTTAATATATATGAACATTATGAACTATTGATTTTTTCGTGCGATTAATACTTTTGTCTAAAAAACATATTTAGCAATTTCGCCACTTTTCCCTACTCTTTCGAAACGGCTTGGATCTTTAGAAACATTTTTACACATACAAATTGGTGGTTCTTCAAACTGAACATAGAATACGTAAGTCAATCAATATTTCGCAAAGAAAATAGATTTAAAGGTCAGCGGGGCTCTATCCGGGCGCAACTGGCCGCAATTAAATGCACAGATACTTGTACGGCAGTACAAGTATTACTACTAGGCTGGTACGAGTATTGTGTCCATATAATTTCGGCCAGATGTTCAAGGAACTAAAAGCCTTAAATTACTCAATAATAAAGTTGGGTTTAGGAATCTGTTCAGGGCCTCAAGTCTACTATTACAATAGTGTTAGAATGGTCTATCATTGATTTCATAATTGTTGATTTTGACAAGTTTTGGTAATCTACTAATATAATGGCGTCATTATGACTTTCCGATGGTCAACCACTGACACTCCATTGAAAGAAATGGCATAGAATAGTAATCTCGTACATAATGACAAATGAATATCTAACGTATGCGGTAATCTGCAAACATTTTGACAGTTCCTTTCACCAGTGACCTACCATTACGATGTCATTGCGAAATTAGTACTTACGTACTTATTAGTAAGCTCGATATTGTCATTCTACCACAATTCTATTACAAGACCATTGACCGATCAATGATCGATCATTATGAATTACAAACTTTTAGCAAAATGACAATGGAATCGTGTTGGAATGACGAGTGTATAAAAATAGCAGACTTAGGCCCCTGGTAATATACAGGGCCTTTCTAAAATTATTAACATTACTCGGTAACTTCAACCAGACAAATTGGTTTTAAGTACTTCTAAAATTATTACGAGGATAAGTTACATATTTGAGACAAACGACCGACCCCTACCTCGACCTCTAGTTTATATTTATTACTACACAAGGTATAAATATAGATGCTACTATTATAGGACTGATATAGAATTTTTAGAAAGGGTCCGTGAAAGTTTCTGTGTTTTACGAAATTGACAAAGGTACGAGTTTGTATTCGACTGAAGAGTGAAGCAGCTGACGATGTGACATTTGTGACAAGATGTCTGACTAATGACATTGCCTGTCACGTGACTTCTCTCTCTCTTACTCTTAGCGTTTTGCGGGAACTCTAACGTAAAATTCTTTTATCTAAACCGGCTATTTGAGTTTGACTTTTGTTAGAAGATATTGGACCACCTGGTTTATTAGTTTTCCTGCATCGGAATCGAAGAATTTCATTTTTGGAATACATCACATTTTTGAAGCACGAGCCAAGCACAAATTCATGTTCCGACTTACAAGCCCCGAACGAGCGCGCTTCGAGCGTTTAGTTTATTTCAAATTCAAATTCAAATTCAAAATATTTATTTCAGATAATTATCCATATGTGTTAGTAGTAGTACAAACTTAGCCTAATGTTAGTATTAAATTAAATAATAATAATAATCAACCAATGAACCATTGCACGAGCAGTTCAATGATTCATTAGTTTATTACAATAAACGAGTTTGGACACTTATCCACCTTCGTAACAGGGGGGAGTCCCACCTGTCTGAAAACACATTCAGGATGCCATTGGAGGAAGAGCGCAGGCGCGCCAACATGGAAGCGCATCGCTTACGCATGATCGCGGTGAACCCGTCAACACATGCGTCCGCGAACATCCCTGATGCGCTACATCGCCACGGCAACCCCAAAAGCACCCTGAATGCGTTATTGTACTGTACGCGCAGGTCGCTGTATGCCCGCTGGGTATACTTGGTCCACAGGCTGCACGTGTAAAACGACTGACAGAACGCTTTAAAAAGTGTTATTTTGACAGAGTCAGTACAGCGTGCAAACCTGCGGGCCAGCATGTTGCAGCGGACAGCCAGCGATCTGCGCTCCCTATCTATATCAACGTTATCTTTAAAGTCATCAGTGACCCAATGACCCAAATACTTGAATTTCGAAACCCGAATTAAAGGAGACCCAGAGAGTAAGAGTTCAGGCAACTGTTTGTAGGTTAAAGAACCCGATTTAAAAACTAACCATTCACTCTTATCGGTATTGTATTTGAGCCCGTGAGCCACCGCATAACTTTCACAAATTTTGAGAAGCCTTCTCATTGCACCGATAGATGGGCTCAACAACACCATGTCATCAGCGTAGCTGATGTTGTTCACACAAACACCGTCGACGTGACAACCAATATTAGTGCTACTGAGCTCACCTATCAGTTTGTTTATGTATAAGTTGAAAAGACGAGGAGAGCTCAAACCCCCTTGCCTCACCCCACAATCCAGCCCATACATATCAGAACAAGCGTCAGCCCACCTAACTTTATTCCTTTGAGTACTGTACCAACATTCAAACAGTGATATCACATCAGCCGGGACAGTAGTGTCATGAGAGAGCTTATGCCAAAGCAGGTCATAATTGACCAGGTCGAACGCCCTCGATAAATCCAAGAAACATGCTATAACAGGGGTCTTTCTGTCCGTATAATATTGGACAGTCTGCTTAAGGCATAAAATTGCACTATCCGTTGACAAGTTAGGTCTAAAACCAAACTGACCATCCTCGAGAGCGATATGTTTAGCTAGAATTTTATCAAGCAGACCATCCAATACCTTAGCACAGATAGTAGCAAGCGATATCGGTCTATAGTTGGAAATATCGGAGGCGTCACCAGTCCTGTTCTTTATTACCGGCACAACGATCGTATCGCTAAGTTCTGCAGGTAAGTAACTATGACTTACACATAAGTTAAAAATCAGTGCAAGTACTCGCGGTAAGTGTACCCCAGCGTATTTAAGATGTTCGACGCTGAGGCCGTCGTGACCGGGGGACTTTCCCCTCACCATGTTCTGTATACTTGACGCGACTTCTTTAGCGGGGAACCTGACGGTAGGCGTCCCGGTCACGGCGGCCCCCGCGCCACTATATGACGGTTCACTATAGCCACACAAACGTGACTTGACGTCAAAAAGTTTTTTAAAGGCATTAGCTATATCAGTGGGGTCGCTCACACCCGCGACGCTCACCGGTACCCCCGACCTATGTTTTAACTTATTCGTTAATTTCCAAAATTTATTAAATTGTTTACTTTTATGACAAGATGCCAGCATATCCAATTATGATCAACTGCTTCTGTCTATCGTCGGTTTTTTGACGAACGCAAAGAACGCATCACGTTTGAGGACAGTGATCTTTAGAGACTAGTTGTATGTCCACACTTGTCACCATGAATAATAATAATAATGTTTGTTACAAAATTACACGTGACATTGGATCCCGCACTGGATGCCCTGTGTCGCAGAATAGAGCGGCTTATGCTCAGCTCGTGCTCGGCTCCTCTAGCGTAGACTCATCCTTACAAAACCACTAAAGGATGAATGAACACACTAAAAACATCTTAACACAAAATAAAAAAAAACAAATCTTAGTACCTCTCTACTAACAAAACGTGCCCAACCCAATTACTCACAATAAAAATAATAATAAACTAACCCTAGTAAACTAAAACATCTTAAACATGAAGAATGTTCCTCCAATAAGGCTTGTACTCCGGCCATTCATTTTTTCGAGTGGGGTATACTATACCCTCCTCACAATATATCGTGCACTACTCGAAAACAAAGTCAACAGCCTTGACATCGGTTTCGTCATGTATCCTTACATTGTGCAATATTTTGGGGTTCTTCGTTCTTAAGATTGGGATGGGCTGTAAGTAATATAGATAGATGTCTATAAGTTGCATAGTCGCTCGTATTTTTATTATTTTTTACCTCTATATGGAGTCCATTCAGTGGCGTAAGAATAGGGGCCCAAAATGTTATTATGATGTTTTACTGGCCACGATGTGGATGCTTTTTTTGAGATGAGTAATTGTAAATGGTTTTTCCCGTTCTAAGTGGCGAAAAAGCTAGAGTGATGTGTGAACCTTGGTTACAAGTTTATTTTATTTAACTATTTATGGGACAAAAAACAGCTATAATATACAACAATATACACTAAAAACACGGCACAAATGCCAGCAGCCAAATTATTAAAAAAAAACTTTTCCAGAAAAGAAGGCAAAGCTAGTTCAGCTCGTTGAAAGTACTAGGCTTGCGTAAAGCACAAAAAGTGTCTCAGAAATCCTTCACACTATCACAAAATTACCCTACTACGTCATTAACTCATTACCTCGCTTCACAATTCGTCTTCACACAGTTCCCTACAATTTGGCTGTAGGCAATACAAAGCGAAGGACACACCGTATCGAGGAGAACGGAAATAGAGTCCAGGCGAACGGAAACAGTCCGCCGGTGGGAAACCGACGGGCCAACAGACAATCTGCGACGGGCAAATAGCGTGCGGCTCATATTAGATCTATGGTTCTCAACCTTTTTATGACCGGGGCCCACTTTGGTTTCTTTGTTATTAGCAGAGACCAGAAAGAAGTTCAGAAGAATTTAATAATGATAAATTCAAAACGTGCACAACTGATTGTTTAAATCAAAAGAAACGAAAAGAAAAAAAATTGATTAATTAATTATTACGGGCTAGTATTACTATGTTGTCCCATTTCTGAGCAATGGCCTTCCTAAATTCCTTACAACGAACACGGGTTTTCGTTTCTTTTATCCATCATCTTCACCGTCATCTTACCATTTCCTTCGTGGTCTGCTGTGGCCTAGTGTCCGTGTGTCTGGGCACGAATCCGATGTTTTACGGGCCCATAGTTCATGGCTAGCATAATCCCATTTAAGTTGCGCAGTTTTTTGAGCAACAACAACGAAAAGCGTTTTGGATAAAAACACAGTACATCAAAATGTACAAAGGCAGACTTAATGCCTTTTAATGCCTTCAGTCCACCAAGGGTCAAAGTCAATCAATGTTACTTATCAGTTAAAAACTTTGTAATTTTTAGCCCATTCACGGACCTTTAGCTCTTGAGGACCTCTAGTTGTCCGCGGACTATAAGTTGTGAACCACTGCGTTAGGTCGAACATTTGAGACTTAAGCTTGATTTCCGTGTACACTTGATTGTGTGAAAGTGTGAATTGATTGTAAATGTGATGGGTCGATCAAAGTCAATGTGTCAAAGGATTGTATTGATTAGGTTTATTCTTGTAATTTCATGTTTCAGTTTATTAATATCATCACCATAATAGGTCTATTCAAATAGGAGTTTCGAAAGTCTGCTGAAACGCCTAAATGAAAATGCATTAAAAGCTAAATTATTTACTATCATCGATCTACAAAATATGAATACTACCTTCTGTCAGCGTAAAAATCGAAAATTATACAAAAAAAAACACACTTTTTAGAAAAAAAAAACCTATTCTCGGACATAGCCTTCCTACTCGTGTTCTTTCGTCCAAATCCGTCCACACTTTTGAGTGTGATGGAATACAAACATACATACATAATAAACAAACTTTAGCCTCATCATTTTAGTGTATAATACTCGTAATATTTTTACCCTAAAAGTTTAAACTAAGTTTAATAACAAAGAAAGAAATCTTTAATTAAGATTTTCAACTGTTATATTAATTCTCATTTCGCCAGTCAGCCATTAAAGCATTAATTCCGCCTTTGTACAGTGTTTTACTATTGCATAAAGTTCGAAATAAATAACCACAAACATAAGTTTTGTACATCTGTATCTAAATAAAAGCACAAGCGAAGCAATAAAGCTCACAATCTGCACTCACAGCTTGTTTAAAAAGCGTGAAATAATTCAGAAGCGAGAGATTCTCGTTAAAATGCAGCTTGAATTTACTAACCGCGAACTTCACTTTATCACCTGGGCTGTTCACACTTTATAGCGTTGATCCGCGGTCTCATAAACTTGTACATAAACGCGCACTTTTGCTGACATGGAAAATAGTTTACAGGCTGTCTCCGCCTTACGGACTGTTTATCTCTTTTACTACCAGATATATTCCTCTAATCTTAAAAATAAAACTTTATTCGCCATTTTTAGGGGTCGGTTTATGGCAACACTTTGTAGACGGAATTAAAGATTAAATGGTTAATGAGTTGTTTGTGAACGTTTGAAAGTTTTTAACAGGTTTTCGGTTTGGCAGTTTAGTTAACTTGATTTTTATTTGATCTGGCACCGGTCTGGTTAATTAAAAGGAATAATTAAAATGCGTTTAAGTTTTTTTATGTACATGTAGAAAGAATATTAAGCTAGTGTGTCTAGTGAATGAATGCAGTTACCGTAATGATGCGTTTGAGTCAACTGAGGAGCGAGCCAAGAGGATCATTGGTAATGATGCACATTGCACTCGTGAACTCGTCGAATCGAAGCTTCAAAGTCTTGAGTATCGATGCCGAGTTGCTAGCCAATAGGCCTAAAGAAAAACCAATATGTTTTCTACCTAATTCCACCAAGCCCTTCCATCATCAGAAGACCAGAAGTACGGCAACTTGCCACTGTACATGGTGGAAATGCTACATAAACGCATATACGTTTTGGGAATACATTCAATGTGCGTACAGCTAAGGAGTGGAATTTCCTGTTGGAGCCTGTCTTTCAGCTACAACCTGGGGGTATTTAAGTCAAGAGTGAATAGCTAGGCTATTTCTACGCAAGCATGCTCCATCGTCGACGTCGTAATTTTCAAACTTTTCCAAGAATTTAAGATATTTCCAAAGATTTAAGCTAATACAGCTAACGTAACAATATTACAATACTTTAATAACAACACGATTCACCACCCAAACCATCTCCCTCGTATCGTAATACAATCTATGCAACCCCTCCGTCTTATACTCCAATATTTCATAACGAACTCTTCTCACCAACTCATATGACTGTATCATGTAATCACCCAATATAACAATATTGCAGGTACAAGTACATTCCTCGAAAGAAATCAATAAACGCAGTTAAGTTAATAAACTGGAACAATTTGCCTACTGCGGTCTTCCCGTCCGATTATAATTTACGTGCCTTCAATGCTAGAGTGAATAGGCTCTTAATAAACTAGTGCGGCTCACCATCAACGATTGCATCACTGCATACCATCAGGTGGGATTGCAGTCAAGCACTAGTTTGTATTATTAAAAAAAAAAGTTTCTATGGCCTACTCTGTCCACGGACGCGTAGCGTCATACACGCGTATTCATCATTATACGCTGGGTGTACGCCTACGTGAAGCTTATAAATATACAAAACTATGAAACTATGTCAATGAAGCGACAATGTGCCGTCGTGACGCTGTGAGCAGCTACGCATCTACGATGCTACGCGTCTATGATGCTACGAGCTTATGATGCTACGCGTCTATGATGCTACGAGTCTATGAAACTACGCGTCTATGATGCTACGAGTCTATGATGCTACGAGTCTATGAAACTACGCGTCTATGATGCTACGAGTCTATGATGCTACGAGTCTATGATGCTACGAGTCTATGAAACTACGCGTCTATGATGCTACGAGTCTATGATGCTACGAGTCTATAAAACTACGCGTCTATGATGCTACGAGTCTACGAAACTACACGTCTATGATGCTACAAGTCTATGATGCTACGAGTCTATGATGCTACGAGTCTATGAAACTACGCGTATATGATGCTACGCGTCTATGAAGCTACGCGACTATGAAGCTACGCGACTATGAAGCTATACGCCTATAATGATACGCATCTTCGATGCTACGCGTCTATGATGCTACAAGTCTATGAAACTACACGTCTATGAAGCTAGTCGTCTATGAAGCTACACGCCTAATGATACACATCTTTGATGCTACGCGTCTTGATGCTACGCGTCTTGATGCTACGCGTCTACGAAGCTACGCGTCTATGAAGCTACGAGTTTATGAAGCTACGCGTCTGTGGACAATAGCGCGACTTATCCTGCCCGCTACGCGGCTACGGTTGCAGAAAACAGCAGACAATCAGAAACTCTATGCTCCAATGTCGGCAATAACTAATCCTCGCATTAAAACTTTCATAGTAGAAACAAAAGAGGGAATGAAAATCTCGTTTCGCTCGCTCATTTCTCGCTCATCTTCTTATGTAGCGTCACCCCAATCTCTCAATAAAAGCAATATGAGATCGTTTACGTTCCCCTGTCGGAAAACTCTTATTGTACAATAAAAATGTTATGAGGTAACTCTATTCAATGAACTCTTCGGTTATTGAAATCGACCGCGTTTCACCGTTTTGCTGAAAGTAGCCTTTCTTAGGAGCGAGGATAATAAACAGTGGTTTTGTCTGTACGGAACCCTTTTGTTGAGGAATGTATCGATGGTTTCGGTCTGATTGCTTTTTTTTTAAATCAGTCATAATGCTGGTTGTATTGTGGTGTTCATAGCGATGAACAAAGGCTTGACTTCTTAAGGATAGTATCAAAAAATATCAAGTCATAATAATAAAATCTCAATTTTCCCCTATTGCTAGTTGGGAGACCACTGCTCTCAAAACGGTGAAGGAAAACATCGTGAAAAAACCGGTTCTAAAATCAAAAATTCGAAAACATGTGACATCTACCAACTCGTACTATGCCCGTCCGTATGGATTACGATCCATTCCCTCTCCTGGAGAGGAGGCTTGAGACCCACCACTGAGAACGTTAAAAGGCTGGCTATGCCCATGCTTTGCTATCCAGAATTATAATACATATAAGAGAGGCATTAATAAACACAAAAGATTCGAGTATCGTTTCAAATATTTTTCTGACCACAAAAAAATTGTTCAAAAAATCAAATTCGAAATTTAACATTACAATATTTGTTACGAAATTTCTTAGCTATGAATTTTTAGTGGCAACATTCACGTTCAAGTAGCTGAGCGTTCATATTTTATTTAAACTCAGTTCCCCACGTTCCGTCAATACCTTAACAGCAATAAGCTAAAACCGAAAACCGAACACAACAGTATATCGTCAAGTATCGATGCAATTCCCGAAAGGATGCGTGCGTCTATTTCCCCGTCTGTGTGCGAAGTCAATATGTCGTCGGAGATGAGTTATTTTTCCATAATTCTGACTCGTCGGCTCCGCTCCGACCGTCGGGCGCCGCAGCCCCGAGAATTCCCAAATAAATAATAAATACGTCAACCCACATAAGCAGACATGTGGCTCACAGAGCAATGCAAACTTTGCCATATTTGTTTTTCGAATTTAATATGCACTGGCTTAGAACAAGTTGGATCTAAAGTTACTCTCAACACACGTTTATTTTATCATAAAATAGGATTTAATTTCAAGTAAACTGGCGATTAAAATACGTGATTAGTTTAAACAAAGTGCTATTGCACATCATGTTAATGCCCTTAGGAATTGCAGGCGACGGCGATACATAACTAATTTAATCGTGTTAAGTGCTGTCAACGTTGCAAATAGCTCAGTATTTAGTAACATAACGACCAAGAAAACAAAACATAATAAAAATATTTTCAAACTAGATGCTGCTAGCGGCTTTGAACGCGTGATTGTAGAAAATTATCCCAAAGGAGCATACTCTCTGGATTAAAAGTATCCTATTTGCTTTTCCAGGACATGGTCTACCCCTTTATTAAGTTTCATCGAAAACCATTTTGTAGTTTTGCGTAAAAGAGTAACAATCATCCATACATACCAACTTTCGCGATTATAATATTATTAGTCTATTAAATTGGGCATCAGTTCTGATCGTGACGTGGTCTATGCAACTGTTGTTTATGGTAGCTCTAGGGATGCCGCACCACGGAACAACTTCGCACAAACTAGTTGCACCCTCCCCGTCTCCTCCGTCCTACTGGGACTTATGCTCCGCTCAAAAACTTTCACATTTTAAGACATTATTTAGTTTCCGTGCGGTACCCTAAGGACTTAGACGGTAAATTATTAAATTTACCAAACTTCAACGTTTAATATTAAAGTGCTTGACTCGACTTTTGTCGGATTCAATTTTATTGAAACTTTTGTCATAATTTTGTTTTTGGTTTTTCTTTACATTTTTGGGAGAATCCATCTCGAAATAGTTCACCACTTCATATTAATGGAAAGTCGATGCATTAAAATGGAGTTATAAAAATGTATATTTTGTACACAAATTTCCGATAATCGACTAAGTGTGTTCGGTTCCATGAAGCGGGAAAAGCTGCTTTTAAAATTTAACCAAATTAATAAATTACTCGCTGTAAAACTGTTTGTAATATTTCGTACGAAGCGATGTGTTGGGTACAGATTGCTTCGTATACGAAATATATTGTACACGATGGTTTTAAAATTATTAAGGCCATCGTTAATTTTGTAGCTTATTCCAAAAAGTTTAAAAGGAAATTAAAATAGTTAGTTGACTGTTGCAATTAATTTTGTCAGCGGTTTTTGTTAGCGTGAAAGTCTAAACTCATCCCAGAATGTCCTCGTAACAAATAGTTGCCTATGTCTTTCTCCGAAGTCTAATCTGTCCCTATTTCAAAATTAATCGCAATTACTTCTGCGGTTCAAGAATATACCTAAACAGACAGACAAATGCTTGCATTGAATGGACAGGTCCACTCAAATTATATGGTTCTTTTCTCGAAACACCATGAACATACATAGTTTTCATGAGACTACTCAGGGTAGTCGGCTAGGAAACAGCGGCCTCATTTAGTTTGAACTGACAAAAAAAAATGACGTGTAAAAGTGTTTTTAAATTTGTACCATTTACCATTAGCCACTATACTATTTCCGCAGCTTACCAATTTGTAATCCTTTAACAAACGTGAAATTTTGTCAATAGACAGAGTGATACCTACGTACAGACAATAGATGGCGCTGCATGCCGCTGGCCCAGCTCACGTGGTCGGGCCAAAGCCCCATTGTGCCGCTAAGCTGCTATATCCGGGCATATCCGGGCTAATGGTCGCTGGCCTTTGTGATTCGGGTTTCATTTCTATTGCAGCATCCGACGCACATGCTCCGTTAAATAATATAGGCTGGGCCTCCTTTCGTTGCTCTGTTTCAGTGTTTCGATTATAAGTGGCTGGTTGTATTAATGAGGATTTATTGTGATCTGGTTTTTAAGATTGGGCATTTTTTTTTATTATTGGCACAGCGAATCTAAGAAGTACCTACCATTTGAAGTTTCACATTTTTCTATAAAAATAGCTTTGTATAGGCGTAATTCACACTATTTCTATTATCTTTTCCGTAAAACCATTGAATTATGAAGCTATTTTTATTTTATCACAACTTATACAATTGTTATTAAACAAATTAAAATGTACTACGTGTAGAACTGTCAAACGGTACTTCTTAGATTTGCTGGGCTTTATTTTGGGGATTTTTATCCACAAGGATACTTCAACCCCATTGTACCTTAAACAATATTTTTATACTATGAACTAAATGTAACAATTCGGATCCGAGATTACCGCCATACTACGAGTATAAAGTTGTTTTGCTAGATCAGACTTATTTGAGCATTCCATTGGAATATGTTAAACTTTATATGTTTATGTAAATTACCTAACCATTAACGTATTTAAATAATCGCTCAATTAATCTCCCATGTAATGCCATAAATATTGGGTTTATTTGCTCGTCGAGTTAGTTTGTTTGAGAATGATATCTCAATTGGGAGACGTTATAAAAATATCAATGGTAGAGTTTGTGTTTCATATCAGTAATCATTTTAAGAAATCCACTACACGTATGGGTTCCGTACCCGTCCATAACAAAAATCTGTGAAAATTTCAACTGTTTAGCTATCACAGTTCATGAGATACAGGCTGGTGACAGACAGACAGACAGTGGACTGATAGCAAATAGGATCCCATTTTTACCCTTTAGGTACATAACCCAAAAAAGCAACCACAATCCAATAAACAAACTAAGCCAACATAAGTAAATAAGTGCGAGAGCGTCCACTAATGACCTGAGATCTGACCCACATAGCACAAAGAGCAATTTCTCTCAGTCGAGTCTCACCGGCAATGTACAAATTACAGCCTCCCATTTGGCTGTAATTCGGGTTTTGTCCGACTACCCTCATAGGCGCACGCTACAATTTACACCGGACGCGGCCACTCGTGAACGAGCTGTCGTCAAGGCAACACGTGTATTTTACTGCAGCCTGCGTTTTATACGGCATTATTTAGCCTAGTTGCCAGTTAACAGATAGTTGGACGTTTGCTGCATGCTCATGTGTTCTGTTAAACGGGGCTGAAATGTATGTCGTGTTTGGTTAAAAGTTTTTTTTGTAACTTTAGGTTTGTGTTTAGTACGGCCAAAATAAAATAACTCGCTGTTTTACACAAATTATATACCTAATGAAAACTTTTCTAACAATAGTCATAATCTCCCCACAGAATCGTGCGATAATTAGGTAACATTTTTATACTACCGAAGTCTCAACATTAAACAATAAACAAATGAGGGTTCTTCTTGTTTCTTAAAAAGGGAGATTTCATTTTTATGAACAGACGTCTATCCGACGAGATTTGAGCGACGCGACGAGGCGAGCGAATTAAAGATTGTCAACAGATTTATTACTCGGTCCGGTGAACTCCCCCCCATCGGGGAGATAATATTACTTACCTATTTATTCTGAGAAGACGATTCTGGACGGTTTTGTAATATTTTTGGGGATCTGCCAATTAGGTAAAAAGTTTTAATAAACTTTTAAAGATTTGAAAGTCATCACATTTTTTTTTAAATATTGAGTTTCAGACTTTTGTTTCGGTATGTAGCTTGAAACTATGGTTTAAATACTATTTTTAAATGTCAAAACAGTACCTAAAAATAAAGAGCAAGATTTCTTTTTGGCATAAAATTAAGTTTATTCTATTCTTATCTAAGCTCATAAATAAGCAAAGCAACGGGCAACTGGAGGAACAAAGATGGGTCTGTAAAAGTCTAATGTATATTAGACTTTATGGTGGAGTGAGAGGGTATCCTCTCACTCCACCATAAAGCTGGAGAAGATAATAATAATGAATAATTTCCCACCTCCACAAAAAAGAAAATCTCAAATAGAAATGATTAAAATTTCAATATGATCAAAAAACTTCAGTCGTGTAACACTAACCCAGTCCATTCATTCTCATTGATCAGCCGTCACATCATAAAGCAACTTCACCTCACAAATCAATAGTAGACACTCAAAAATTAACACAGCAGCAGAGTAAGTCAACTAGACACAGTATGTTTGTCGGTCGTGTGCTCCACTAATAGGGTATTATGAACTTGGGCTAAGAACTCAAGGGCTGAAGGGTGCCGTAGGGAAGTCAGAGGGGTGGGGGAGGGTCCGGGAGGTATTTGAGGTATCTCCTCGCAGTAGGCAACGGGGGCGAGATTACAGATGGCAAGATAAGCCTCGAATTAGATACAACGAATTTTGTATGATGTTGTAAAGGTATTAACCGTCTTGCGTATCCTTGCTTTGAGAATAAAATATTAGGTTTATTTTACAAAAACCTTTTAAGCGGGCATTATGGTATTAATGCATCTATATTCGGTTTTGCTGTAGTTAAAATTACGTTTAATTAATAATTACATGAAAATGTTTGAAATTTAATTCTGGCGGATCGTTGTTCTTATGAAGTTTTTAATGGGAAGATTGCCTCGGGGGAAGGTTGAGAATGAAGATGGAAAAAAGCTCTTTTTTGTGCATCTATTGTTAAGAGCCCTTATTACGGAATATACTGATGGAATTTTACTAATGTTCTGGTAGTTCTATGTAGGTAGATATGCGCGATTTGACGAAAATCTGTAATAAAATGCGGTCCTCATAGCCGAAGTAGACTACAAATTATTATTAGAAAAAAATAAAATAAGTACACATTTAAAAAAAAAAACATAATATTCTTGAAAACTAGTAAGTAGAACAGTTATTAGTTAACTTCCTATGACTGGAACAAAAATTTTCCAGTCATAGGAATCTGACGATATAAATCAAAGAAAAACATCGCAATCCAAATCCAAATCATTCAAATATTTTCACGCCCCTCCGCCGTAGACATACCAAAACATTCCAATTCGAAAAAAAAGACAAGATTACAAAGCGCTTTTCCTCAATACGCATTCACAATAAGTCACTTAACATTTAATTAGGCAAGCTAAAAGTGCCGCGCCGCGCAAACAACTGAATTATAGAGGTAGAAGAGATACCTATGTACCAGGAGAGCAGCGGGGCTTAGAGGGAGTGTCTTGCCCGAGGCTGGAGGCTGTATCCAGTGGCGTAGGTGACCAAGGACCCTAGGGCGAAAACAAACTGAGGCCCCCAAATAGTTTAGGCATTATCATATTTAAAAAATATTTATATACATATTTTAAAAATGCAAAGCTACTTTATCTTTTATATAAATCCCAAGTTATAAGAAGATTTATCATGAACATGTACACAATGATTATGGAGACATGGTCGTCGTTAATATGATCGGCAACGATATCTTTCACATCTTAATTACCTACCGAATCTTCATGAGTAAACTTTTCAACCACTACTGCAGTGGTCACACTATCTGATTCACTATCACTATCAACATAAATATTTTCGTTCATTCAATAAGCGGTATGTTAATCAGGTTTTGGGGCCCCCCAAGCTAGAGGGCCCCGGGGCACTGCCCCATCTTGCCCCTTAGTAGCTACGGCACTGGCTGCATCCAAACACAAAAACACCCCAGAGCGGTTCTTAAATCTCAATTAAGGTTAAAACCGTGTCTTGTGCGCACGTACACAGAATTAAATTAATGGCCCCACATATTGCAGTACGGTTCCCGATTAATTGCGTATTTTTTCGGTCTTCTTTTGTTTTCAGGTTAAATGTTTTATTAGAGACTCGTTTATTTATAGTAGCGTGGGTAGGAGTGCTCTTTGTATTAATTATTGAGCTCAGTGGCTTTACGATACGCCGGTTTAGAAATGCTGAAGAATTTAATCACTTCTGTCAGTATTACATAACTTTGTTTTCATTTCTCTGCGTTTCTTGATAGCTATAAATAGGGGTATTTCAGTCAAGAGTGAATAGTTTACTTCTAGGCAAGTGTGCTCCATCGCCGGCCACATCATCGCTTCCCATCTGGTGAGATAGTGTTCAAACGCAAGCCTATAAAAAAATCTATACTTGAAAGCAAGCTTTCAACCTAAAGTAAGTAGTTTTCACAAGTTCAAAATTTCAATTTTATTGCTCAACAACCGTGCCTGAACTTGCTGAATGATATATCAGAAAAGAAGACACGTGCAGCTCCTTGAGACATTATTATTGAAGTACTTATCTAATAACTTATACAGGCAGACAAGTCGGTAGCATGCACGGTGGAGGCGCCGCTAAATCAAGTTGGCAACTTCACCACTGACATTACACGAAAATGACTTTATGACGCAATATTGTGTAACAACAACCTCCGAAACTTAAACTATTTACCTAGTGAACAAGTTTGGCGTTCCGCCCGGATGCCTTTAGCGTGTTCCCTGCCTTAAAACACGGGATAATCTGTATGCTGTGCGTCGTATTTTCGGCAAATCTGGCGTTGCCATGACGACCGGCCCTTGAAGTAAACCCCACTGAAGAGTCAAAGCGTAAGGCGAAATAATGACGCGTCGAGATATGGCAACTGAGGACGTGAGTACACTGTACAACGTTCTATAAAAATATCTGTTTCGGAGGCTTTGTGTGTTTGTTTATGAAATCGGATCTGGAGGCTGCAAAGTTGGATCAGTGGGACAGGACCGAAATAAGTATGTCTTACGGCTAAACTTTATATTCTATTTCTGATATCCGCTCAGTTACAAAAATAGCAAAAACGATTTAGAATTGTGCTTTTTTTTGACGGTGTTCTCCAGATCTGAGTGGATTGAGAGGGGGTGTCAGACTTTTACTGACTAATAAAACCCACCTTTCCTTTAGATGCCCTCAGCGTGCGTTTCAGAGCCATGGTGATACTTTCGCAGCCCAAATTTTTTTTACATAGCATAAGCATAGCATAATCAGCCTTTTGGTGTTCCCACTGCTGGGACTCAGGCCTCCTTTATAGGAGAGTGAACAGGCCGTAATCCACCACGCGGACCCAGTGCGGGTTGGTGAATGTCGCATGACTTCGAATTTTTGGTTCTATGACATGCCGCTTATCTCACGATGTTTTCCTTCACCGTTTTGAGAGGTGGTGATTAAAAAATTACTCAAAGTATTTGCGCCTGGCTGGGTTTGAACCCGCGACCTATGTACAACTCGTAAGCCTGTTACCACTCGGCCACCACTGCTCTCAAATTTGTGACGTATGACGTAAATTACTAAAAGGTTCAAGACGAAACTTCGCAAGTTACATAAAATGGAGTTACACATCTAGTTAGAGCCTGACCAACATAATTAGCTATTTGATATGTCTGTAATATATAATAGTAATTGGACATTCGCTACAGACCCTATTCGGTTTCAGGCACCTTATCCTGTAACGACGACACGATTACGGTACATCCGATGTCTTCTTTGATCTGAGAGAAAAAGTCTTAGCATCATCGCCGAGTCGCTAGCCCGTCGGTTTTATACCGGTTGCATTTCGGAGAGTGTGTGTGCTTAGTCCATTCCATCATCGAACCACTAGACGTATGGCGATGCGCCACCGGTACATGTTAGACCTCCCACTCATCTCATACGCACGAAACGTTTTGGGAATACATTCATAGTGCGGACAACTAAAGAGTGGAATTCCTTGCTGGAGTCTGTGTTTCCTGATGGCTAAAACCCAGGAATCTTTAAGTCAAGAGTGAGTAAGGTAAGCGCGCTCCATCGTCGACCGCATCATAGCTTTCCATCAGGTGATATAGCGGTCAAGCGCAAAACTAACAACAACGAAAAAAAAGAGACCAGTGGCCTTACCATGACATGTTAAAATGTCAGTCGTGCGATGAGAGAAAAAGGGATGGAGCAAACACCCTAATATAGCTCCATCCCTTTCACAGTTCAGTTTAGATCGTAAAATGGATCGCGTTCAGACCTCAGTGTCCTCCCACGAGCAAGTCTATTCTATTCTATTCTTTGTGGTCTGTAGCCTAATTCACCTAACATCAAACAAGCCAAATATCGTAGAAGTTTTATAGTCGTTCGATCGAAGTCCTATCCAAAAGCGGTATTCACGTGTTCCTTAATCGGGATTGGATAGAACGACAACTCAACTGGCTCGAAACTAAACGATCTATTGACGACTTATTTCCAGTTACATTTATGAGTATTCTACCAGGATAATGTAATACAGATTTTTTTCGAATCTTCGACTAAACGACTTTAAAATCGGTGTCGTTCAAACTCGATTGATGGATGTGAATTCGGAAATGGTCTAAACAACTAAACTCGCTACGATATCGTTACGGTTTTCATTACGTGAATCGGGCTACTGGTCTCCGCATTTAGTATTTTTTACGTGGGCCAAGGTGGTCTTCATTCCAACCAGCCCAGCTCTCTCCAAGAGCAGATGAGTCTTTTCAGTTTGTTTAGGGTGTCTATGAGTGAATTCAGAGCTCCTAAAGTTCGTGTTCTTATTTCACTGACGGCTGTGCGCTCGAGGATTACGTGCGTGCTCTGCACAGAGGACTATCCGTGGGGAGACCTTGCTGTCCGATAAGAACTAGGCCTGGGTCGAAAGGCTGTTTTAACGTGTGAAGAGATGTCATGCCGATACCTGCCAGGGTTGTGGGATTTTATAAGACAGCCACATTGGCCCTAGAACGCAAAGGAAACCTAACAAGGGTGGTTTTTAGTCAGTTAAAGTCAAATACTTCCTCTTGTTCCACCCAGAGTGGGAGAATTTATTTAATGATTTTCCACCCGAGATTTGCCAACTAAGTTCTCTATATACAACACGATTATTACTCGGAAATGATCCGATAATTACATAGCAACAACTATTAGGTTACTATTCAATCTGTCAACTATATGTACACATTTGTATCGAAGCCGGGGTTTGCATTGCGATGCGGTCATCACACATTCCTAGTCATATTATTATCGAAATGTGTATCGATATTGGGAGCTTCATTAGTGCGTCAATCTGTTTGTATCCGGCTTATAATGCAATATGTAAGTAGATTGAATGGTCATTAAATGCAAAGTACTCGTAGGTATTTCTGCCCGTTGTTAAGGGATAAGCAAGACTGGACTGTTGGATAGTGATTAGTGGGCTTGATTCTATGCCGGAGGTCGTGGGTTCGGTGCCCATCCAAAACATATGTTTGTGTGATGAGCACAATCATTTTTTCTGTGTCTGGGTGTAAGTTATCTTTAATTGTATGTAGGTTTATCCGTGTACTGGAAGTAGTGGTGCTTATAACGGTTATTGGTACTGGTCTACACAAAATTGTTATAAGAAATTAAAAGAAAAATGTCTATAAAAAAATTTAAGATGTAAAGATATGTATTCGTTCATAATTCCTTAAAACAAAAAATAGCTCTACCTACTCCGATAATTGGTAAAAAATAAAATTTTCAAATTCATTGACCTATCCGAGAACAAAATAACTACATTTAATTATAAATACATGGTACTTTTTCATTACCAATGCTTATTAGCCAGATTAGATTGAAGATCAAGCATACAAGTAGGTAGATGAAATACAAACCCTATTAACAGACGAAACAAATATGTCAGCAGCAATAAACCAAACCATATTCGGTAAACAAAACAAAAATACACATCACTATAATAAACGTAAATAAAATTAAAAGAGACGGACAGCGGGAATCACACAAGTGATTGTGATCACTACACTAGTGTCATAAGGAAGGAGGGGACAGCTCTATTATTTTTAACGAGCAAATAAATATTCGGCATTCGTTTACATTTTCATAACGAATGGGCGCATTTTAAAAGCCTTATTACTGGGTGTCACGCCTTGACGTACGACGTAAAATATACTGCCTCCCGATAATAACATATCGACTTTTCAGTTTTTCGGGAAATTAATAGATATTTCAATAATGACGTTATTTAAGACTCGGCTGATACTTAACTGGTTTATTGAGTAAAAATGCTGTTAGCTTTAGAAGTTATTTATTAATTTTTTCATTTGCCTATATTCAAGATCCTATAGGCTCTTGGGCAAAGGCCTTCTTCTACTCCTTCCATCTTTTGCGGGCCCATACTTACTCCATCTAGCTCTGGCGTAATCGGTATACTCCGTCCCGTCATCTCCTTCGTGGTCTACCGCGACCCCGTCGCCACGTCATTTTGACCTAAGTATTTTGGCTCACAGTTTGTCAGGCATGTACCAGACATGTCAAGCAGCTGGAAAGAGAAATTATTATTTTCATAAAATATATCTAGTTATTTGTCTTTAATTCACAACGTCGAAAAAATTATATAGCTCATCGAATTAATCTTCATAAATTTTCATTGTTTACAGTAAAACAAGCGACGCCAGTTAAATAAGTACGAGTTTTCCATTAACCGCAAACGAATCCTCCAATAACTTGCGCCGGATCAATATGCTATTTCCTTTTTTAACTACTAATTGAATTGGGCGCGTACTTACAGTCCCGTTCAAATTAATTAACTCGTTCAACAGGGACTCACTGGGGCCGCATTCACTTTAATAGGTGATAAAAATCTTCTTCTCCAAATACTCCATATCTTTCAAAATAATGCTCCTTAAATTTTATTTGACAAACATTAAAATATGTAGTGATTGTTCGGGGTTTATTAGCAGAGTTTTATTACCCGCCTCCGCCGACACACGCGGAGACAAAGCTCCGCACAGATATTGTTGCTTGTGACAATAAATAAGACGTAAAATTTTATTTTACAACGGTAAACGAAAGAAGCTAACGAAATTACATTCAATTACGGCAGTGTGCCCGCGGCATTCCACCGTCGCAATAAAGGCCGCAAAGTAACGTTCCTCGCGTAAATTTTTCGGACATAAAACTCTGTAAAAGTGAAGTTAGTGAGATGTAGAGCGACAATAAATGTTTATAGAGGTTGGAGCGCTCGCGCGGGTGCCGCGCCGCACCGCGCCGCGCCGCGACGCGTCTCGCCGGATCACCGCAGCTCTCCTCGCCCCACTCAATTAAGTTTCACCAGAAGAAAAATAAAAATTCACCGTAGCAAAGGTTCTTCATTCGCAGAACAAACACGAATGAGGCAAATTAAGTGAGCAAAATAACGTGCCCTTAAATTAGGTCACGCAACCAAAGTGAGACTTGGAGGACCCTTGCATCTCGTTACAGAGATGAAGTATCGCCGCCGCGCCGCACCGCACCGCGCCGCGACGCGGTTAATGTAATCAAATTTTTAATTTTTAACTTTTTTCCTTTCTTTGATATTCTCGGAAAGCTTTTCTTTGTGCGTAATTCAGTTAAACGCAGAAATGTGTAGCTTTTACTTAGTTTGGAAATAAACTCAGCAATTTTCTTCTTTATTTTCATTTTTACAGTTATCTGGTCGGCTGAGCGCTTAATAGTCAGTTTTCCGCTGTGTGCGAGTTATAATAACAGGAATTGTAAATTGAATTTTTCTACTAAAATAATAATTGGCATTTTAAAAAGTTCTGGGAAAATAGAAATGATGGATATCGGATTGTTTTTCTATGAATTAAGAGCTAATTTAGTTAGTATAACTATTACCTAAACTATATTTACTGGTGTAGATCAAAAAATCGATTTATTATTGGTAAAATATTGTCTAGTTGTTACAAAGTTACCGGGTATCATCAATTCATGAAAAAGTGTGTGAATAAGAATTCCTTTCAATAAAATGAAATGGCTTCAGAGCAACACTCGTAGTGTTTTAGTTAAAGCACTTTTATGGGACTGTGAGTTAGGGGGTCGGCGTCCCACCATGCACCGTACGCCGACGTTCTTTTATACGTGTTACCTACTGTTTTATGTACCGACTTACATGATCCAGATTGCTGAAACTGAGCTTTTTATTACGTGTTCTTTGATACACAGGCTGTTCGATAAAGTTATCTTAAATCCTAACTAATATTATAAATGTGAAAGTGTGGATGTTTGGATGTTTGTTACTTAATCACGCAAAAACGGCTGAACGGATTTGGATGAAATTTGGCATGCATATAGCCTTTGACATGGAAAAGAACATAGGCTACCTTTTATCCCGATTCCTTAAGTACTTAATGCCACGCGGGCGAAGCCGCGGGCAAAAGATAGTTTTATATACATATAAAATCTCGCCACTGGGTTTGTTATTGATCTCCCCCGAAACGGCTTGACAGATTTTTATGAAATTGTTTTGTGTATTTTTGGTAGGACTGTAAGGCTATTTTTTACCCTCCTACTTCCTCGTTTTTTGTGTAATATGTTAGGTCTAAACATATGTAGTAGTCTATGTTTTACTTACTCCACCTCCATTTTTTTTTTTGTTAATTTATATGGCAGAACAAAGTTTGCAGGTCAGGTTACATTATAAATAACTAGCTTTTGCCTGCAGCGTCGCCCGCGTACATAAACTATAGCCTATGTCACTCAGAAATAAAGCAGCCTTCTATCGGTGAAAGAATTTTAGCAATCGGACCAGTACTTCCAGAGATTACCTGCTACAAACAAAAAAACAAACTTTACCTCTTTATTACATTAGTGTAGATAAATCGGAAAGCGTTTCTAGAAAATCTTTTAAAATAAATATATCATTTAAAATTTTCGTTTTTGTTTCGGTATTTTAAAGATCACCCTCTATGGACATCGAAATTGTTTGAAAGAGTCTCCGTGGCCATGAAATTGAAGGGGCAACGAAAGGAACACTGGTGGTATTAGTCAGTAAAAGTCTGACATTGCCTCTCACTCCACCAAGAGCGGAAGAATTTATTTGATGATTTTCCATCTAAAAATAAAATGTATCACCCTCTATAATGAACATCACATCCTGTGTATTGGTCCATAATGAGGTAGCGTCAGGACTGTGTTACGTGGTAATTAGATGACATGAATTAGGGAAATAAGATACGTCTTAACATTAAGGGTGCCCATTGGGAAGATGAGATTCCATGTTTTCGTGTGATTTTGTGTAAATATATGACCAGTTAGTAGTAAGTATATTTATCAATACATAAATACATATAAACATACCACATACACATTAATAAAATTGAAGGGTCTGTTGTTATGTCTAAATAACATTTTTTAAATAAATGCATAGACATGTACCTAAGAATATATTCTATACTTATAATAAAAATGCATTTTTTTAATGAATGTCTGGTTACTGAAATATAACTTTGTAATAGTTACCTTAACATATTTAAAAAGCAGATATGTAAAAATAAGTAAAGTTCATTTAGTTTTTCTGGAGCTTTAAAGCATCTGACAAAAGTTTTGGTCCACGGAAAGTGTCTGACACTTATGATACTACTTTAGAATAATATTCTACAAAACGTACCTATATAAAAATCAGCCATCAAACTTTAAGTTAAGTAACACTTATTTTTAGTTCCCGGTCTCACTCGGTACCTGCCCAGGGGTCCCAAGGGGGAGCTCCACAAGCACACAGGTATTCAAAGCAGACGAGCCGCTACTGAGAACCTAAGGTTTCATCCATGTGAAAATAAGTTATGTCAGATCACACTGGGATCTTAGTACCTACATATTTTATAATACACGGTTCCAAATAAGACTGAGTAAGTCGTCATTTATTTAAAAAAAAAGGTTTACTATTTAATACCCTACTAATTCTTCTTTATAATCTCATTAACATCACGCTTAAAATGCTTTCCAATTACAAACCAATATACCTACTTAATACAAGTTTCACGACTTCAAGCAAAACTTCTACAATTACCTCGCATTACATTACGTCACAGTAAAATAAAATCCTTAGATTAATCCTCAGACACATAATTCACGTTTATCTCGCCACCGAAATTACCCACTAACGCAACCAATTTTCTTACCTTTGACAAAATCACGTTCTTACCTATTACGTAACATTACCCAAAGGGCGCACGCGGCGCGAATACGGCGCGAAACACATGTCTAGACATTCATGCGTTTTTGAAACATATTAATAAGTAGTAGGGTGTATTTTACTGTGGTGTGTTACGCCGGCAAAAGGCGAATGGCAAACGATGTATCACACTGTAGGCTTGTGTGAAATATTTTTCTCGTGTATCGATAATTTTTCTTATCTTCCAGACGGGTTGAAAAATAAAAACTGATTTTGGTTTTTTTTTTAAATAAAGTTGTCAAAAATTAAAAGGTCCGTTTTGCCATTTGTATTTAACTACCTAGCCCTAATTATTAATAATAATAATATAATAATAATTTATTTCCAAGAAAACTTAGCACTATGCATATTACATTTCATTTGCCAATACATTTATATGTAAACTAACAATTGAATCGTACATCTGTAACCGAACTAGGCAAAGCCTGTATTTCAGTTATCAGCGCGAAATCCCATCGATATAATTTTATTGTTTCTTTTATTTTTTAATAAACCTAAAGACCAGTGGCTCCGCTCGCATGAAAGAAAATAATTGACCCAATTAATCATACTCCTAAGATAAAAATTATCAGATATGCTTTTCCAAGACATGGTTTACCGTTGTTTCATCAAAATCCGTGCAGCCATTCAAACATGAAGAAGTAGCAAACATATATACTTCCGAACTGTTGCCCTAATAGTATTAAGGTAGCCATACACGCTAGGGTATCAGTTATACTTGTCAGGTAAGCTTGTGTGGAAACCTGCACAGTTGTACAATATACACGCTCCGGTTTACCTGTAAAGCTCAAGTGTACAGGAAAACCTGTCAGCGTGTATAGCTATATTTAGTTTGATTCTGATACGTTTTGAAAATACTTTCGTTTAGTTCTTAGTTGATTAACGAAAAATATCGATAACTTCTTACCGAAAAATATCGACACTTCTAAAAAATATCGATTCGACATTTATCGATATTTTTTTTTTCACGAGTCCATCCCTATGACACTCCGTGAGGGTGACGGTAGGCCTATAATGGGTCCTTGCGAGGAGGGCTTTGGGACCGCATGTGTTCGTGCCTGCGGTCCTCGCTTCCGAGGAACAAATTAGAAAATCTTTTGGAGAATAATTTAAGAAGTAGGCCCGCGGTTGCGAGTTAACTTTGTTGCGAAACTCGCGAGCTATGGGGCGATCAAAGCTATTTAAGTGTTCATTTTGAGTCGAAGTGTATCGTGAGAAAATTGACCGAGAAAGTTTGTCGTGAATCGACATTTCACAGTTTGTCACAGAATTTTATATAGGCATTTTAGAAATAGATAAACTTAGATGTAATTCGTGATGTAGATTTAAAACATTTTGTAAAGTTTCTAAAAATGTCATAAATATTAATAAGGTCTCGCTTAAAAAAAAAACTCAATAAAAGCATATTGATACTAAGCCTGAAGAAATGTCTTTACTTTAGCTTCTGCCAATGGAGATAAATAAAAACTAGGCATCCTATGTTCTATTCCAGGATATGGTCTATCCAAGTGCTAAATTTCATCCGAATACGTTCAGAAGTTTGAGTGTGTAAAAGTAACAAACACTCACACGTATAAACTTTCACTTTTATAATCTACACCTATCTACACTGATGACCCGTTAAATTTTGATCGTTTTAATCCCGTGGAGGGTCGATCCGGTACATGAAACACTATCGATTTGTAAAGATAACATTTAAAATAAAGTAGGTACCTTTTTTTCAAAACTCGTATTAATTTACGCATTTACGAAATTAATTTCTTTAAGAAAACGTCAGCTGAGCGAGTCCAATGACCTGTACGTAGTTTGTACGCAACACCGACTACTAGACTACACTCTAGCCTTGAAGACACCTAAATTATAATCACATCTTTTATCAACACCTTTTATACTTCTAACATATTTAGTTAACGCTTCTTTCCGCTCTTATTTCGTTAAATATATATGTATGTATAGATATATTACGTATACATGTCGGAAATCCCGCTTTTTGCCACGGCCATAAGTACCTTGTAATTGAGATGCCATGTTATTAAGATTTTAATGAACATGCGTACACTTGCATGAACAGGGGAACGAAGCCGAAAAACCAAGATGTGTTAATAAATATTGTCTAAGCTAGGTTTTATGTATATGACCTCTATGAGGGTACAAAGGAACTAAAATTCAAAATCCTGCATCGTTGTATTATAGTACTTCGCGCGATTAGAATATATAACAGCCTGAAATTAACTCCGGGTAGTTACCTGGACCAGACACAACACCCGTCTGGTTGGAGGATCCTCCATTTTCAACGTAGGGGACTTGAGGGACTACACTCTGTTCCGCATACCTCTAAAGTGGCAACAAAATGAATTAACCATTTAATCTGGTCTTTTCCTAATTAATATGTTGTCTAAACACAACTGGAACAAATACATCATCAGAAGGCTTGAAGGAACGGGATGGGTTTTTAGTCAGTAAGAGTCTGACACTATCTCCCGCTCCGCCCAAGAGCGGGGGTTGTCATAGGATGATTTTTCCCATCGAAAAAAAAAAATCATCATCAGCCTTTTTAATGTTCCCACTGCTGGGACTCAGGCCTTCTCTCTAGCAAGTTCCCAGCAGTGGAAACTTTATAAAGGCTGATGATGATTTTTTTTTTTCGATGGGAAAAATCATCCTATGACAACCCCCGCGCTTAATTCATATAGCATAACAAACTTTGTCGAGTCGGCTAGTACAAATATAATATTCTAAACCACATGTGGAAAATATTCGGAAAATTTAAATAGAGTAGGTATCTCCACAATATTGAGATTGTTTCCAAGCCACGCGCCCGGCTCCGCCTGCCTGCGCCTCATATCTGCGCTATCCAAACATTGCCAGACTTTCCTCGTCAAACTTTATCTCAACGCGATCATATTTTCGTATTTTTCTTCACTGAGACGCGAACCGTGAACGGTTTAAATGTATTCCATAAATCAGGATACACTTACGAATTTCGAACAAGAGGCCCCAACAGCCTAACAAAAATACTTACTTAACAATTTGTCGAAAATTCGTTCAACGATTAACAAACGTGTTCGCTCGTTGTTGGCATACATCTTAAATTAATAAAGTTAGGATTGCCGCGCGGCTGCACGCGTATTTTGACGTAAATGCAAGTATATGGAACAAGTATTATGATACTTGTTCCGTCGCCGTACCCAGTACCGCGGGTCCTCGAGTATCCTAGTACAATATTGACACAAATCCCTTAACTTATAAAATCGTGCTTCCGTCCCCGATGTAGGCAATATGGGATTTCCGTCGTCATTTTGATGTGGACCCCCGGGCTGGGGGGTCGTGTTTGCGCGGGGGACACCTGGCTACTCTCCCTGTTTGCTGATCGATATGAGTCCGCTTTTGTGGATGACACACCGCTAATGTAACACTAAAATATATTTTGTCACTTTTCACCCTATGTCACTTTTAAAATAGATTGTTTTCGTGCAAAATAACGCAATTTAGGCATTTTTTTCACGTTAGTTGTTCGTACTTTAGATTTGTAATGACTATCATGTAATTGCTCTTTTAAAATAAAAGCTGTACCTACTATATCAAAATAGTGATTCTTCAGAAAACCTTTATAAAGCTTTTGATGTATTTATTTAGGTACTCGATAAAAAATTGCAAATCAATCAACTTTTCAACTATAAAAACAAAAACTTTGACAATCGAATAATATTTTTTTCAGGTATTTCAAAAATTAGAACTTAAAAAAATAGTAGAGTCATATTTGTTTTAAGAATGCCAAATGTAGTATTGTTCATTCATGTCGATAGCCTATTCAAACTGAAAAGTCTAACTTGAAATAAAGATAGATAGAATATATATTTGAAGCAACACAGAAAATGAACAAACACTACACAAAAGCACACTAAAATTACAAAATTATGGACATACATTAATAAAAAAATGTTCACAATCACAAACATCAATGCTACGAGTACATTCAATTAAAGAATACAATTATACCCAAGTCTCAGAACATTCCAGGCAAGCAAAGCCGGGGTGCAAGCATATTAGCAGACACTCATTGAGCCAGTCCACCGCACATGATTCACCAATAAGTACGTATTTGCTGCAATAACCGACAAAACAAAGCATCCGGCCGGTACGCTCCTAATCCTCGATTTGGGGAGGGTTTGCGTGCAAATGGAAAAATATTTGTCTGGCAACACTCGGCAAACGTACTGACAGCCGATAGCACGTAGCGTTTTATTTTACGCTAAGACAACTACAGATTGTCGACTTCACGTGTCGACGGGTTTATTTTTCTGTGCTGGCAACACGTTCGATCTTTTACAACGTGGTTCGTTCAGTTTAGCGCGTTTAAAGGAGGTGTAATGCAATCTCTGATTTTTACGCTGGAATTTGCTGTGAATTTTCAAAGAGTCTGACTTCTACCCTGAAAGATGTTACGTGGTTGAAACTTGGAATTTAATTTATTACAAATACTATAACTTTTAAATTTTTAGTTTCTTTCTGATAAAAATAATATTTTGCAGGATAATTCAGACTTGAATTGATAATTGTTTGAATAACGATTTTACTACACTACCTAGTGCGGGCTTGCGGACGACGAACAATAGGTAGCTCGAAGTCCGTCCGTCAGATAAGGACCGAGCCCAGTCGTCGACACCGCGTGGTGTTCCACGCGCACCTCAAAGAGATTTCACCAATACCGTAGAGGCCCAACAGGGTCGAGACGCCCGCTAGAGCCATGGGGAATTTCTGAAAAGGAGACCTGTGGTCCTAAACTGCAAAGGGCAACTAAAGAAATATAAGTGGGTGACAGTCAGTCAAATTCTGACACGCCCTCTCGCTAAATCCTAGAGCGTCATTCATTTGATGATTTCCCACCTCCTTAAAAAAATACACTACCTAAACTTAACCATTAATAACTAAAATCAAAACAGCAATAACCTGAAACAAATTCAAAAACTTCAACCTCAAGCATTCCGTCTAAAGTTAGTTAAAAACAGATTCGTAGTCAACAAACAAAATATAAGTGGTGAGCTCATGAACTCATGATATCGTTTTAGTGCAAGGTTCACTTTGTAACTTTTCAAATATCTGCTAAACGGGACACCTCGGTTGCTCTTATGAGGGCGTTATGACCAAAGCGGATCATATTATTATTGGAACATCACAACTTTTACTGTTTGTGGTTCAAAAGTTATTCCGAATATTTGGATGAAATTTTCTGGACATGGAATATAGTATTTTTGTAATTTATGAAGGGTAAGGGATAATGTATTTTAATTAATGACACAGTGGTTGAGCGATTGACTGCAGCACTATGTATCGCTAGTTCGATCCCCGCACCAAACAAGTATTTGTATGGCAATTGTTCTGAGTCTGGGCGTCTTCTGCATATGAGTTTACATGTTTGTAAAATTGAAACAGGAGTCATTCCTAGTGATTACCCCCACTAAAAAAATAACAAAAAAAATCTCGAACTACAAAAGCCAGTCTTTAACCTTTTCTAAATCATAGCTAATAGTCATCAAATAAGACATCTAATTTACGCCTGTATCCCTTCCCCATCTGTCTCCCACCAGCCCAGACGCGCTTCGCATCTACGCGCCGTTTACGCCTTTTACGCCAGTTTATGCCGTTTTAACGCCGTGTACGCCAGGATTGCGATCCGCCCGCTATTTAAACCGGATCGCTTTCCACTCTTCTTGTCTTTAATAGACCTGTTCGCTTTTATACCCTAATGACCGCGTAAAATGGGAAGCGTTTGTTTGGCCTTTATTAACCGGTAAGTGATGCAGCTGCTTTATTTGAAATGTTATTATATTTAACGGTGAAGCAGTGATTTTATGGGACGATTCTGTTTCAGTTTTGTGGGGATGCAAATTTAGGTGTTTTTAGTTGAGGAGTCATCAATTACCTATTCTCGCTCTAGGAGGAGCGACAGGTACAGACTTGTACTGACTAAAACTCTACCTGTGTTCCTTCGGCAAAAGCAAAGGGAAACCAAGGCCACTGTAACTTAGAAGGTATTGGCCCTACTGAGACTAAGAGATGTCAGCCTAAAGACATTACGCGCATGGTTTGACGACGCATTATCACACAAGAAAGTATTATTGCAAATCTAAACACAAAAAGTTTATAAAATTACAGACAGAAATACTCACTTCAGCACCTCTAGAGAATTCCATCCCTTTGTTTATCGAACAAAACTTAAAGAAAACATAAGTTATAGTTTGTATATAAAACTATATAGAAACTGTCCTCAATATCAGGTCACAGTTCGAGTGTTAAAAAGCTCGGATTTGTAGTGGCTCAATGGGGAAGTTATTGAAAACAAAACAAGTAAGAATACCGAAACGCAAAAGTTTGACTTGTTGCACTGAGAAGAAAACTAATAAATGTTTCCCGCGGCGAATATAAGAGCCAGTCGGTGGCAGAGCACGACATTAAACTTGGGTATAAAGTGAGCGTGCAATATCGAGTTAGCGAGTTTCACAGACCAAACAAGACGGCATCGGACTTCCTGGCGTAAACTACTTAAATCTTGACGCGTCTTGCCGCTGTCCGCTGCGGGCGAGAATAAACTTGCCGCGCCGTTTATGTGTGACGTAGCTGCGGTATGTAGCCGCAAATCCACACCACAATCATCTTTGTGCCGTCAGGATAACATCTAAAATCGCTTGATGTGAAAAGGCAGCGGTACGGTGGGATTACAGAGCGATGTAGTCCGCGTACTTTCGACAGATAACGCACAGTCCGGAGTGGAGTGGCTTTCTCGCTTGATTGACACTGGCTCAGTGGCTTTTAGTTGGCAAACGTAGCCATTACACGCGGTGAAGTGTTCCAACTCACACATGTTGGAGTACACTTTGAGCGTCATTTCGGGTGTGTGGAACATTTCGAGGTATATTTGTGGGTAGGTGTGGCAGACAGAGCTGTCTTGTTTGCATACAGCACTGACGTACCGTGTTGTGTTGTGATGTTAACTATTGGAATGTTTCAGTTAGCTCAGTTATTTCATCATGGGTGAAGAGTTTATAGGCATAGTAAGAGAATTGTTATAGTTGAATTCTCACTTTGAAAATTAGGTTTAATTCACGAAAATACCATTGATTAATTGAACTTTAAAGACGTAAAGTTGTCTGTCTATATAAGATGTTCAGTTAGCTTTCTTATATTTAAATAAGCAAGTCTGAAAGTCGCAAAAGAAAAAGGAAACAGAAGTCGCCAAAAGGTTTTTTTACAGCCACTTAACATCCATGTCCGATCTAAATGAAGACACCATGATTACGGAGACCAACAAAAACGGAAGCAAACGGCAATTACATTGGAATTGCTAAAAGGACCCACCTGTTGACTGCCGCAGACGAGAATGCTAAAAGATTTTATTGGTTGAAAATGTTGGCTCTCCGCGACAGATGTTCTGCGGGATTTGCTCTCGACTCGGAAAACTTGTGTTCGAGAACGCTTTTCAACTTTGAATAGTAGTTTAGTTCAGAGCTCTTTAGCTTATTTTTGTGACTGTTTAACTTTATCTGTAGACTGGCTTTTACCTGCTTCTGTTTTAGTGAATTGCTCCAGGAGGTATGGTTAAAAGATAAGCCAATCGTTGACTCGTGTATTCTCAAGCAATAATTTAGTGTTTAAGTTTATTACGAGTGTATCAAGATCTGTATTTGTTTTCTGTTTAAAGAATTATTTATGAGACAGTTCCTTTTAATTACGACACACAAAACAAAGAAACCAACCCTCTAACTTTACCAAACAAAATCAAATTCATTAGCACATTATAATGAAGTTGAGGAAAGTCCAAAAAGCACGGTATTCGGGTGAAATTGATAGGAGAAATTTCAACAAAAAGTGTGGGCTTTAAGCTTGCGCGGGGAACGCCACACACGGAGCAATTATCTAAAACACACACGACGTTTAGCCTCAAATTTCACTAATGAAAATTTCCGTCGGCTGGCGGCGAAGGGCGCACCTTATCGCTTATCTGTGGGATTGCTTTCCACCGACACACCGACAGTCATTATCGTATGGTGTTTCCGTGTCCGACAAATAGCTCCGACGATTAAATACGCTCGGATATTCTATAGGCTTTATGGTAGAGCTAATTGTGGAATAATACTTGACAAAATGACAAAAATAAATATTTACCCGTGAATTTACGATATTTTCTTTTAGCTTTGTTTATTCTTATGTACGTGTGTTAGTCACCTAATTTTTTAAAAATAGCTTGACCCATTTGGATGAAATTTTGAATGTATTTTTGAGTGGATCCTTGAATGGTTTTAAAATACAATTGGATCCGATAGGTAGTGCTGCTATCGGGACCTCAATTTTTTATTCTGTTGAAAAGTCAGCGTTCGAACAGGAAAACGTCTGGACCGCTATATTGACAATTAATTTTTATTAGCAAAAGATAGATACTTAAATACCACAATAGGTAGCCAACACAATGAAATGAAAAAGCTTATTTAAACAACATAACTTTACAATTCCAATTTCATTTGATGCGCGATCAAAAGAATGTATTTCAATTAACATTGCTTAATGAACTGGTGGACGATAAAATGTTCTTATTAGTTATTATGAAGAGTCCTTTACAGTAACAAAGTGAACCGGGTTTATTACGAGACCGGTACAATAACTAAAATTAAATGACGCCACAAACAAACGCGGGGTCGGTGGATGCACGACACAATTTACGTCGCCATTCCCCACCGGCCGCTGTATCGATGTCGTTTGCATCTGAAATCTTTCGAGCCACGACTATATTAGAGAGGGGAATTGGCTGGGATCTTAATTTATCGAAGTTTTTATGGTTTAATTAACGGAATTCACTTAGGCGAGGGTCGTGCGCGGAACGGCGCGGCGCGACGCGACGTCGCCGCGGTTTGCGCTTTATTTTATACTAATAGATGTCCCTGGGCCGCGCTATAATTAGCGCCAGGACGCCATTGAAAGTTTTAATTGAAAAGCCTTTGTGCAGTTTTATAGTCCGTTAACAATTTTAGAGTGTATTTTCATGCAGTCGCCGCGAGCCGCCTCGCCGCGCCGCCGAGACCTGACGAGCCCGACGCGCTGGATGCTTAATCTTGACACCTCCGTTTTGTTCCTCCTTCACTCGCGCCTACATCGTTGTCATTTTAAACATTTTGCAGAAACATCCCGTTTTCATCTTTAGGCTAATTTATTTACTTCTTTTGTGGCATAAACTCTTTAGCAAATCCTTTTACTAAAGAGTTTTCTTTTACTATTCAATGATTCGGAAGTTGTTCGGGCTTGTCGGAAACTTTCGGAAATTAAATATGGCGACAGGTACAATACAGGGTGAACGAAACCTATCAAACTTAATAAAGCACGGGGCGCACGTTGCGAAACTTTTCATTGTATTATTACAACATTGTTCTTGAAATACACACTAAATTAATTCACCCTTCCGAAATTTGGAATTCAAAACTGTAAATTTGTAGCCTCTTGCCCCAATTATTATAACATTTATTCTTTATGGGGTAAACAGATCCCTATTTATTAGGGTTCATTATTCGAATTAATTTGTTTGTGTTATGTTGCGGGCGCGGGCGGTAGATGGAGGTTGGCTAACCGCGCGTAAAGAGGCTGTTTTGATATTTAAATGAGGGTAGGCTTGATTGTGGCCATTGAGTAGGACCGCGGGCGGTCGGACTCGGCCAGGCGCCCAGGCGCCCGAGCGGGCCGGGCGGCCCATGCGGTGATACGGTAGGCATGCGGCCACGATCGACCGCAACTGAACTGAATACTTATGTGTGTTAATTATTTAAGAGGCGTTAATGTTTGCAAGGGTCTCTAGAAAATTACTCGTGTATGGACAACTTCTACTTTCGCTGAAGGGAAAATAAGAAGGTCAGACACACCTATAACACATGATCAATCGGTTTTAGGTTCATGATATACTTAATTAAAAATTAAAATTTACTCCAATATTTTGTCCCAAATCCCCAATAACCCAACACAAAAATTAAAAAATTAAACCAGTTCAAATTAAGAACTTTATTAACGGCCAGTTGATGTAACAATAGAATCGCTAATTTTCAATTAGGGTTCCTCAGGGCGCGTGCGGGATCGGTGGGTTCCGATTACAAAGCTAATTACAAGTGTCGCTTTCGTTACACCGCCCGAGTGTTTCCGAGTGTTCACGAGTCAACAGCCGAGCTTTTTATCGCTGTTCGGATCTTGTAGGAAATGTTGTTGAGTGGTTACAGGGAGTTGGGTATTAGGATTGGTAATTTATTAACCGTTGATTTGTTAGGTGTAAGTTCAACTTACACAGTAATTGTCTATGTGTTAATTATTACTTTATTCTTAGTATTATTGATATGGCTATTATTAGGTTAGGTATTTACTTGCTTGTATGAGACTTGAGTACTAATTCGATTGCTAAATTTTTTTTACCGATAGAAAGCTGCTTTATTTGTGAGACATAGGCTACCTGTATTTTATGTACGCAAGTGAAGCCGCGGGCAAAAGCTAGTATGTTATAAATGCATATTTTATTATTTTATGTACCTAATTTTAATGATACGTACCTATGTATCATTAAAATTAGGTATAAGAATACGTAGAATAAGTACCTACCTACTTCATCCTATTTTAGTGTGTGTAGTCTTTTTTAACCTAAAGTTTTTTTAGTAGAGAATGTCTTATTGCGTTACGCCTGGCTGTGTACCACTACTATACATAAAGTATAAATAACATGAATAGGACTCAAAAGCAAAATATAAGCCGATTATACCCCAATAAAACTATTGAATATCTTTACCAATTCCAAGAATCCTTTGCACCAATAAAAAAGGCAAAAGCGCAGTCGATATTGTGCGGAAACACAAATCTCTATTTGTGGGAACGAAATCACATATTCAAATAGACGTCAAGCTTTCGACAAGCGGATGAATGAATGAATGCAAATCTTCCACGATTCAGGCCCATTTCACACTGAATACATTCACGAGGACATATTGTCGACTACACCCAGTGGGTCTCTTACACCCGGCTTTTACAAAAAATATTTTTTTCTAATAAAAATATGCGATGGTGGCAACTAAGCCCACCGTGTGAGGTAAGGGATCCTTCTCAACTCGACAACTTTTTAATAAAAGGAAGATTAGGAAATCGGCTCGTCGCTTACATTTATAGTAGATGTGAAGAATGTCATATAAGGCGTGACGCGCTCGGATACATTTCACACCTCGCTTGACGCTTTCCCTAAATCTGTTGTCATTTCGGCGCGATCCCGTGGAAATAGGGGCAGGAATCCCTCGGATACTCGCCAGATATTCGGAGCTATTTCTCACACGAGTCCCCCCCCCTGCCGCCTGCCCGCTGTCCTCCCCCCCGCACCCTCAGAGCAATGCCAACTTCTCCTTTTAAATATTTTAGCGTGTAAAAAGTGAAGTCGTGTTACCTTGTTACTGAACCAGATTTTTCAACAGTCCTACAAATGTTACGTGACTTATTTGACAAATATCCATCTTCCCTTTAATATGAAGTGTGATATGACTTGAGGAAGTTCTAATTCGTTAAAAATTTATAAAATCGCTACGCATTTTTACTGTAATAAGCTTTCCGCCTCGTTTTACATTTTAGCTTATCAGATTAATATTTTATTATGGAATTTACGCTGAAATTTTCCTGTTAAGACGACGGCTCGTCAAAAATCTTAGCTTTATTTGGGAGATCAACAAGGGTTCTTAGATATGGGTCTCTGGCGGCCATTGAACAAAGCTCTTTGAAGTGCCTAAATAAAGTGTCCTCACGTTCAGAAAGTTAAATACTAGCCTTAATATCTGAACTTAATTGTAAATTCTTACATGGTTAAAAATCTACTCTACATAGAAATAAGAGAAAGAAGAAAGTCATTTCTTCACAACAGGATTGCTACAAAGGAGTTATTGTTTACCTTACCACGTGGAAGCGTATTTCAAAATACGGAATTGAGTGTTCGTATAGAAATTCGGCATTGTGTTGACAATCGGCGGCGAAGGAGTCGACCGTCCGAGCGGGCGCGGCTATCATGTACATCGGCCTTCTTTCACCAGACAGCTTAACTCGGCTCCGCGCCATTTGTGTTTTCCCGTGCAGACAAATCGGTAACAATAAAACGAGGCCCTCCTTCACAATGCCCGCACGCATGGCCTGCTTTTAATTTGCCGAACGTATATATCGGATCGTGCGCTCCGCCGGGGATCGCTTAAAAACACTCCCCGGAAAATCCCGCCGGCCTGCCCTTCGCTTACGGCTCTTGTCTGTTTTTAATACCTCTATTTTTATTACGTGTGTAAATTTCCTCTTCAACCTTTTTTATTTGTTCTGCAAACAAATCGAAGCGTCCACAATTAAGCAGCGATCGATTACTCATCAAATCTCTTCGGATTTTGAGATGATATGCCAAAGAGTAGAAAGTAATTAGAGGCGCGCACTCTCTCAGCCGTACGATGTTTTGTTGATAATTCAATAATCCGGCCCGAGGCTGATCTCTTTTCACGACGGCGCCTGGCGCCTCTTATCACCCCTCCCCCCTCTCATCCCTCGCACTCCACTCGATACCGATAGCATTCTTATGTAATCAGTTATCTTGTTTTTTCATTTCCTACACCATATTTAAGGACGATAAGGTACTCGCAAAAAGTTATTTAAGTCCCGAGTATTGCTCGATACAAATAAAGTTAAATTGGCAAAGTTGTCCAACGAGAAGAGGGATAGGAGGCACAGATGACATCCATTAGGATTCTTCAAAATTATTTTGTAGATATAAATTAGTTTGAGAGGTCGTTAACATTAAGGTAGTCACTACAACATTCTGGCATCAATGAATGTAGGTAGGTTGGTATTTTTCACGTCGTAAACAGAGCAATAGCTGGGCCAATTTGTGTAGTCCGCGTGTAAGTGGAAAATATGGTGGTTGGTTAGTTGCAGGCCGGGCACCTGCGGGGAGCGGGGCGGGGGGGTGGGACGCGCCAGGGTGCGTGTTTGCACCTTATATAGGGAAATGGAACAATTAATTAAATTAGCACTTAAATGTATGGTCGGTAAGGACGGGCGCGCCTGTGCGCCGCAGACAACACTTTTATTAAAACTATACGTCTTTCAAATTGTTTGCAGGCTTAGTGTTATGCATTTTATGCTTCTCGGTCATTAGAACTGTGCATTCTTATGTAATTTTATGTATTAAGTACCTTATTGAAGACATAAACAGAAATTAACCATATTCAACGTAAACCTACATTTCTTTTGTTGATTAAATATTGTTTTGTCAAAAAGATAACGAACTCAACCACCAAAAGAAAACTAAACCACCCGCCCGTCCAGTCCGTGGCTAATCCACTTACTGAATTCGATTCACAGCCACACCCCCCATTTATCATACTACCATCGACTGCTCCATTCATTAGCGGTATCATCACTATCTACTTTACACCTTATACAGTTGACAATAAACTGGTATTGCTTTAACAATGTACGAATTACAAGTCCACTATGTGGTAATGGACGGAGGTCTTCACGACTTTATGGGCTCCTAGTAGCTCGACACATTAGGCGATTGCTGTTTTTACCTTAAATTAATTACTGTGAGTTGACATTTTTATGTTTTAATGAATTTAGGTTTTAGTTTAACGAGGACTTCTAGTTTTGTTTGTCGTCCTGAAAAGTTTATGGGTAATTAAATATTGGTCAATAGTCGCCATCGTCAATGATAGTAAATTTATTTTTTTGTTTGCTTTAATTTTAATAGTAGCTTTTTCTTTTACGTATTTTATTTCCGTGAGACCATACACGTATATGTCGTGGCCAGCTTCCCTAGCCATGTTACAACCGTTTCGCTTGCGCCGAACGCTTACAGTTGGCCACGCCGCCAATTCTTTTGTTCTGACCACGTGACTGAGCGTTGAGATGACGTCATTCCCATACATTTGAAGCTTTCTGCTAGCGTTAACTATTGCAGATTAGCAACTTGGCTAGGCGTACAGATCTTAGAATTGATCACATCCTGATATGGTCAAATAAAACTGGCCAGATCGTTAAAACGTTAACAAATGATGATATGAATCCTCGTTTGGCCATATCATTCATATTAGTATTTCTATAACAGCAAAAAGGCTTATAAAAGTAGGCCAAACGAGGACTAGAATATCATCAAACCTTAACGTTTGAAACGATCTGGCCAGTCTTACTTGGGCATGTCATGAAGTGATCAATTTCTAAGATCTGCCCATGACGAATAAGGAAAGATAAGAATGATGATGAATAAGGTTCAGTCGAAAACCAGCGTCAAGCAGGTTGCTACCCAGCTTGCGGGTATTATGCTGAGCTGGACCTATTTGGCACAGCCGTGAGACACATAGTGTTGTTTTTTTATTTTTCTACATAAGTTAGTTTCTTCATTGTGTGTGTCTGTGTGCTAAATTAATATCTTTTCTTTCGAGGGGAGTGCGAACCATGCCCACCCTAGTATGGTCTAGCTTGCACCCTAGGATTTTGGGCTACCGATTCGAAACTCATCACAACAATCAGCCTAGACAGGGGCCAGGCCCCCTTGAAAATATAACCCTAGATATGCCAATGCGAGAGCCGATGATTGCCTCGTCCATTTTTCTAGTAGAAATCAAAACACTGTAGGTGGAATGAGATAAGGTATTACTACCAAAAATCTATCACCAATCTTAAAAGTACAACTTCTAAATTTTAAACCTTAACACTAACAAAACCGTTCCCATTCAGCAAACTCGACTAAACGCGTTTCAAAAGCCAAAAATCCAACAAACAGTCGTTTTATTTTCGTGTAACTACTGAACAAGTGCAGTGGGGGAGTGCGTTCAGCCGCGGGGTCCCGGGGCCCCCACACCCGGGGCCCGGGGCCCGGCTCAATCATCCACTCGAGACGTTTCCGTTGTCTGTGGTCGAGCGATTATTTTCCGCGGTCGATTGCTACCAATCTACAGAATAAGGACGCAAGGGGAGTTCGATATTATGTTACTTTCTTAAGTATGTCCTTCAGGTTTTTGGAGACGAAAACTAAGTCGATTTTGTGAACTGTTTCATTTTGTTAAGATCCTATATGTATAAGCGAAACCTAATACAGTTTGTTTAGAATCAGTAAGTGAATCGATTCCAATAATTTTTACACCACGTTATATTTTTCCCAAAAATATTTAAAAAGTTACAAGTTAGACACCACCGACACTAAGTACAACAGAGGTCACGGCAGGTTGGGCACGCCACAATCATGGCGGTAAGTCCCCTCTTTGAGGCGTGGCTGGAAAGACCTCACGGCGTCCTTACCTTCCGCATGACGCAGGTACTCACCGGACATGGTTCGTTCGGGAGATTCCTGCACTCGATTCATGCGGAAGTGACGCCCGGGTGTCGCCACTGTGCGGAACGCCCGGAGGACACGGTGGAGCACACAGTCGAGGTGTGCCCTGCTTGGGCGGAGCATCGCCGTGCCCTCGTGGGGGCGATCGGCGGCGGAGACCTCTCGCGCCGGGCCCTGGTTGAGGCCATGGTCCGGAGCGAGGAGGAGTGGCAGGCGGTCGCCGACTTCTGCGAAGCAGTAATGCTCGCAAAGGAGGAGGCCGAACGCATCAGGCAACGGCGTTATCGCCGCCGCCGTCGCCGGGATTCTGATCCCGATTTCCGGCCAACGTAGACGCGGGCTTGCGGACAGTGAGCAATGGGTAGCTCGCTGTCCGGCCGTCCGGTAACTGTCCGGACCAAGCCCAAGTCGTCGACGGCGCGCGCTGTTCCCGCGCGCCTCAAGGAGTTGTCAGCAACAGCAGGGACCCAGCCGGGTCGAAGCCTACTGGGGCCAGGGTTATCCGAAAGGGCGCTCGAGCCCCGGTATGAAGGCTAGAAGGAACGGGGTGGGTCTTTTAGTCAGTAAGAGTCTGACACTATCTCCCGCTCCGCCCAAGGGCGGGGGATGTCAATGCATGATTTTTTCCCACCATAAAAAAAAAAAAAAAAAAAAAGGTCACGGCAGGTCATAGCTGGCATTAGGTACCAGTGCACAGCTGGGTGCAAGAGCAAAACAAACCCTCAGTCGCCCGGATGACCCAGTGACCATGTATTTGTGCGGACAACCAGGTAACATAATAAGCTTATAACCTTGTATTTTTTATGAAATTTTGTACATAGATTATTTACATAAAAATACTGGACACGTATTTCGGGTTTAGTATATATTAAAACTAATGTAATAAACAAACAACAGCCAAACTGTAATCCACGGACCACTGGATGTCTATCAGAGCATAAATATAAGCTTGACTACCAACCATTAACCTGACAGGCCTGTTGGTCTAGTGGTTAGTGACCCTGAATGCTATGCCGGAGGTCGTGGGTTCGATACCCACTCAGGACAAATGTTTGTGTGATGAGCACGATCATTTGTTCTGTGTCTGGGTGTAATTTATCTATAATATGTATGTATTTAGAAATATATAAGTATGTTTATCAGTTGTCTAGTACCCATAACACAAGCTCTTGCTTGCTAGCTTGGGACTAGACGGCGTTGTGTGATAGTTGTGGAATATTGTATTATTATATAATATATATTTTTTTTTTAAATTTGTTTTACATTTTATTTAAATCAATTTAACTTATTACATATATTTAATTTAACTTATTATATTATATTATATTAAACCATTGTAAAAACTTTTGTAACCATATTTATCTGCAGATCTTTATATCTATCTAGATCTTTGATTTTTACATAAAATATTTTCCGCAAAACGTTTAAATGTAAAATTTTTCAACTGAAAAGTAACATATTGTGGTTTTTATGGAAATTTTCACTTTAAAGTGATATTTACTTTTTGTCAGTTTGAACTAGATGAAACCGGTATTTCCTAGCTGATTATCCTAAGAAGAAACATCGAAACAAACTCAGGGGTCAAAGTCTCTTTTAAAGAATACATAAGTGGCTATATCATACATTTTTATCTGATCTTTTGATTTCTGTAGGATCCAAAATGGTTCCAGTCAAAAAAGATTCGGGAACATTGGAATATAACAAGGTACCACATTATAAGTAGGTACAACATTACAAATGTAGAGATATATTTATATTATTTTTATCAAGCACCCGAAGCCTCAAAAATATCTGATTTTCTAAGAAAAGAGAATCGTACGATATTATTAATGTAGATATTCAGTTTTTCTTTCATTCTCCGGAAAACTTCGGATCATACGAGTATCTTATGTAACATACCCACCTGTGTACCTATGTCATATTTTGACGACATATGTTGATAGCAATATCGAGCGATACATTAAAGAGGATTTGCAAATTATGTGAACTCAGTCATTCACAATAATAATATGAAATAATGGGGAAACTCATCCGGGCCAATTAAAACAGGATTACAAGCAGCAATTGAAACATCGATGAAATTGCACTTCAAAGCACAAATCTGAATAAAATGATCCTAAAATAATAATAAACTGGATAGAACACTGTACTGTTAAAACAGAAAATGTATCTCGAATATCTGCATAAACAAAACAAATAAGAGAGTTTTGTTAGGATATTTTCATTACCAAAAACACAGAGCAAATATACATGAATATCGTACCGAAACAGATTTGGGAAGTACTAAAAAATATAAAAATGCCAATGAGATTAAAACCGCTCCGATTTTCGTATAACCTAGCGGAGAGCTCTCATTCAATATAAATACCTACCTATCATTGGAATGAATATTAGATTTCACTATCGCAACAACGAAATCTGTGGAGTCGAATTTGGATTTTCTATTTAAATATTTTTATCTTACCGACAAAAGGTATTTGAAATTGTGTTTAATATTATGTTTAAGTTCATTGGATTAAGTTTGCTGAAATACTTTTATATTAGATATAAAAACATTTACTTCTATAAATTCATACGCAATTTAAATGGTGGTACCTACATACTACAAAAAATTTTATTCAAAAATCCGCTAAAATTATTGAAATATTTTAATAGAGAGAGATGTATGTCAAATACTAAAAGTACAATAATCATTATGTTTTGGTCCTTTTTACAAACTTTTAACTATTTTATTGATTTTGGGTTAAGCTCGCCTGTGTACATCGGCTTTCTTACTATGTATTATAATCTGTAGTAAAGTTATGTACAATAAAGAATATAAGAATATATAAGAGACAGTTCAATACTTTTAGATTGAACTATCTAATCAAGTTGCACAGTTTCGCAAAAATTAAACGCATAACACGACTCCACATCTCTCTAGTTATTCGTTTCAGTTGTTTAGGGGCGTCGAGTCTCCCCTATTGATTACCCAAAAAGCGGAAAATAAAATTGTGTACCTCTAGGTCTCGTCGTAACACAATACTGTGGTCGATGGGCCCCTAGAATTTATCGCAAAAACATACTAAGTCTGCCCTTCGGATACAACCACTTAAATGAATTGGATCTCACTTTTTGTGATATAATTTTATTTACCAAGTGTTGTTCCACGCGCGCCTAAAAGAGTTGTCAGCAAACCGTAGGGGCCCAGCAGGGTCGAAGCCTACTAGGGCCTACCGGGGTCAAATCTTCCTTTCAGAAGCAGACCCTTGCTGCCTCAGAAAGGAAGGTTTGACCCCGGTACGAAAGGTGGTTAGGTCCCGGGAAGAGGAGTGTGTTTTTAGTCAGCAAAAGTCTGGCACTATCTCCCGCTCCGCCTAGAGATGTCGAGATGTCATTGGATAATTTTCTCAACTACAAAAAAAAAAGATTATCAAATTTTTTTTTTGTTTGATAATGAGTTACATTTTAATCCTCAGCCAGTTTCGGTAAGCTAAGAAACACCGCGATGTCGAAAGTTGGAGAGCAATTTGTTTTACTATGAGAACTCGATGAGCGTCTCGAAAGTAATTATGTAATGTGTTGGTGGCTGGTGTTTTTAGTCGACGGTGTTAGTGTCTAGAGTAGTGATTACTATAATATTATTTTCAGCATACATTTTGTGAGAGATCGTATAAAAATGAAGTTAGTCTTTTTTAAACTTTACCATTACTTTACTCATATTAACTACAAAAACAAAGAGGAAAATAAAATAGATAATAAGAGACGAACGTAGGTTTTCGAGAGTTACCAGTTTCAGTTTTAGCGAAAAAAAAACACCCGCGCCCCCATTGTGCTTATCGCCTGGAGGATATGGTGGAGCATAAGCGGTGGAAATTTGCCCAGTGTGTGCGGAGCGCCGCCGTGTCATCGTGAAGGCCGCGACCTTTCTCATAAGGCCCTGGTTCAGGTCAGATTGGTCATGGTCTGGAGCTGAGAGGGTATGGGAAGCGGCTATCAACCGCTGCGAAGTGGTATTGTGAACAAAGTAGATGGCCCCAACCATGAGGGAATGGAAATCCTCACGACCCAGACTCTGCTACAGGAAACAACTCAGGCGCCGTAAGTCGCAGGGCCCAAGTCGACGTTATCTATTTACTACGTGTTGAGTTCCACGCGTATCTCAAAGTGAAGTCAGTAGAACTGAAGGGGCCCGGTAGAGCCGATGCCTGCTAGAGTTGCAGAAATGATCGAAATAGTTACCGTGCCCCTAAAATGCAAAGGGTTACTGAAGGAACACATGTAGGTTTTAGTCAGTAAAAGTCAATTACAAGCGGGAGAAGTAATTTACAGCATGTTTTGCTACTGATCAGAATACAACAACTACTACTTACTGATAGAAAGCCACCACCAAACCAGTCCTGAGTATGGTACGGCATAGTAGTAGCTGGAACCAAAATTGTAACATCTATTGTACCTACCATATTCTGTCAAATAAACATTTCTGATTTGATTTGGTAATAGTCAATTTTATTGCAAGTGGGCAGACTTTCATTACAGTCGAAGCGGCTTTGCGCGTTTTAGGGTCACGGTCACTCTTAAATGTTCGCATTCCCACAAAAAGCGTTTGGGGTAGAAGCGGATTTTTCGAGTACACTTAAGTAGGTGTGTTAAAAATCATCATCAGCCTTTTAATCTTCTCACTGCTGGGACTCAGGCCTCCTCTCTAGGAGAGGGAATGGGCCGTAATCCACCACGTCGGAAATACATATTTAAAAATACATATTTTATGTTAAAACGAAGATCTTCACTCGGACAAAGTCGTCAGATATTAAAAAAAACGATCAGAAAACTGGTAGTAAGTCCCATCACGTCATTGTTCGACAACTAGTGGTAAAGGCGCGCGCGTCGCTCACTGCCGACAAACTTCACCGACATGCTTCCTCTCCGCAATCTTTATCGAATAAAGCAGTTTAGCAAACCGCCGCCGAACTCCCGCCTCCCTTTATTATCTATTTATGAACAAATTTAAATAGACCGGCACCCCATGAGACTAACATTCGTTTAGTTTATAACCTCACAGGTAACTGCCTTTTCTGATCATATTTTATGCATATGGCTCAGATTTAATGTTGAAGGATTTAATGTTTTTTTTTTGTGAGTTTTTTTAGGAGTTGTCGTGTCTTTAAGGGATGATTAAATGAGTTATGGATTAAGAAATGAAGCAAAAGTAGATCTTTTTCTATTAACGTTTTCCTTGAGCGGTTACCTCAAATTGCTCTTTCGTTCACGATTGATTTTGCATATCAAAAATAGTATTAAATCGATTTATATTAAACAAATATAGTTGAGGATATACTCTGAGTACCATATGATGTGAAAACACGATTCGTTAAAAAATCTTGATACCTACTAAAAATCACAAACTTCTCTCAAAGTTTTGCAAATAAACCATGTTATTAAGATCTAATGAATTTTTTACTTTAGTTCTAATGAAACGTGAACTTTTTATATAAACCTACACTAGTACAATACATGTAGTATATGATTATATATAATAATTAATTATATAACATTATTTATAATTTAAAATAATGTTATTATTATTACTGAAATATTGCGTGGGCGACTTACGCGTCGGCCATAGTCACTGCACGAATTATTGAGCTAGAGTAATAAAGGCTCATATGAGATAAATGAGCTAATTAGAATAAGAAGAATGATCGCAGACTAACGGAAAAGTGAATGTTATTTAGTATATATAAAGGACACAAACTTAGAGATCTGTAATTAGAACCAGAATCTTAGAAAAATATGCAGTATCGATGCAACTCGGGCTACGGGGAACGCAAAGGACAACTGAAGGAACACAAGTGTGTTTCAATCAGTAAAAGTCTGACACTCCCTCTCGCTCTACCCATAGCGGGAAGAAAAAGAAAGAAAGTTACAGCAATTTTATAAAACATGCTCACAGAGACAAAACATAGTTTCCAATTTCCCCAGCACTACCGTCAAAAAATCCCAAGTACACCATCATTATTTTTGATAAAAAAATATCCTCAAACTTACCCGCCTCGTAGCGGAAACCTGTGAAGTAATATTTTGATGTTCATAATAATAATAGAAGGAGCGACACACGCTAGGGAGAGGGCGCGGATTTATTTCTATTTTATTACTTTTTTACGGGTCCCGTAGACCCGCAGCTACCAAACATCTCCTAACGTTACGACCGCCATATTGTGCCAGATATAGCACCTTTATTAGTGTTATTAGTATTTATAAGTTAAAAATGTGTGGCTTGAATGGGGAGAGGTACCTTATCGGCTGGGGAAAATCAAAGAATCAAAATTTGTATCTAATAAACCTTTTACAGGCACTATTGAATTGTTAAAAAGTTAATCAGAAATGATGCTAATTGCATAACGCGTAGATCTGTATGGAGAAGAATGCGCAAGAAATACTATAAACATCTATAGGCTCTAATCAACGATTGCATCCCTGCTTACCATCAGATGGGATTGCAGTCAAGCACTACCTACTTTATATCAAATAAAAAAAAGGACACACTTAAATTACGTTATGTATTAAAAATATCTCGGTTACATATTTCTTGTTGCTTCTATTAATTGAAAACAATGTAAAAAAAGTAAAAAAATAATAATTCATTCTTTTCAATCGATAAAATTAAAACGTTGTAGTGTTTAAACGAATATAGATACAGATACTTTGGGCTGGTCTGATGAGACTAAACAATCATACCAATCTAATATTTTTCTGCCCATCATGCATAAAAGAACAGTCTAGGTACTGAAACTATCGCCAACATCGAAACAAAATGTTCTCTTGTATCTTTCCTTTTATTGTTTTTAAATATAACATATTCAAGCGAAGTAACCCTTGCTTACCCTTCTCAATAAAACCTGACTATCGGTGTTAGAAACCGAAGGAGTGTAAGAAACGTCGATTTAATCCAAAACATTGTATCTGAGCGCGGAGTTGTGAGAAAATAAAAATAATAGCAGTGTTTGAGCCCAATGGCCGGAACGAGCCGCGAGTGTTTGCATTTGATAAGACGATCCTACCCTCCCGCCGAGGGCGCCCGATACGCTACACACACCACCCAATGTTTCAGACGTCTTTTGTTTTTATTTAAAATTCTGCTCAACATTCTACACTCCTTTGGTTTAGGTGGCTGCTGTAAAAACACTCATCTGCGACTGTGACCTCAAACAAAGTTTGTCACCGTTTACACTCTAAAATACACGAAACTAGCGCTCTGCTGGACCGAGTTAGCCTCACGTAAAGTGTACACAAACAAATAAAATATGAGCTGACAAACACCGGATTTTGTTCCGCCACCAAAGAGACCTGATGTCCGTACACTACAAATATTAACCCGCGTTATTAATGCAGAACATTGCGACCGGCCAAAGGACAGCGCTCCACAAAAAGACCAAAACCAAAACACAATTTAAAAGAGAATTCTTAAAGAGCGAAGACGTTGCCCGGCAAAAAGATAATTTGGAGCGTCTGCCCGGGGCGGCGGCGGGCCGGAGCGGCGGGCCGGGCAGGGCACGCGGCTTGCGTTTGTCTTTGCTATTGTGAACTTTTATTTCGCTCACTTTTATGAATTATTTTCAGTTGTTTTTATCACCGGCAAATTCAAATGGAAGCTTCAGGCGAGTTCTTTTAGTCCGAACCGCAATGTTTGAAATGTTGAGTTTAAACCATCCTTTGGTTTTAATATTTAGCTACGTTTTTAGCAGGTGCCGTGCGCTCGCGGGGAACCTGGGCGACGCTGATTTGAATAATTTTGATACAAAACATAAATTGTCGGTTGAAAAATAAGCTCGTGTATATGATGTATTGCATTTAAATGAATCTGGATTGTATCTGGAAAATGAAATATGTTCGCTGTAATACCTTTTAGTCGTGGCAGTCTTAATTAGCGGAGTCAGTTTGTCGGCATCATAGATAGCTTGTTAGCTCGCCTTGTCATGTTAATACATGTTGTGTGAGCTCGCGACTTAAATTACAGAACAGTGGGGTAATTAGTCAGCTCGTACCATTGACACGAGTAATTGGTACGTGAATGCGAGTGAGTCAGTAATTGCATAATTATTAGCAACCGTCTCATTTACTTGTATTGTGTCTATTGATATGTGCGTCGTATAATTTAGTAACAGGATATATTCATGCATTTCAATATAGTTATGACATGTAAGACACGCTATAATTATTACAGTAAGTTCCCTCTTTGAGGAATGGCAGAAGAGGAGTTACAGCGTCCTTACCTTTCGCAAGTTGGAGACACTCTCCTGAAATGGTTAGTTTGGGAGGTTTCTGGACCGAATTTAGGCGGAAGAAACCCCCGGGTGCCACCATTATGAGAACCACTCGCAGAACGCAAGGGCAATTATAGGACACAGGTGTGCCATTAAATGATTTTTCAATTCAAAAAAACCTTTGTAACGAAGAAAACAAAGCTAAATATATATATTCCAAGTACGTTGAAAATATACATGACTGCTAAAAATCTGCTCGACATTATCAAATAAAACATATCAGTAAACAAACGTGCAACACACATCATATAAAAGTAAAATCTCATCAAAGACAAGCTGCAACAAACAGACAATTTGCAAACAGTGAATACTTAAATAAAAGAAACGAACGCAATACAAAATAAGAAGCAAACATTACGAAGCTTACAAATTTTCACGCATAGTGAGCGTGCACTCGCCCGAGAGGAATTCGCTTCGTGCAAAACAAGCGAATAACGCGGACAAACAATATACAGAACAGTTGACGAAACGAATGAAAAAGAAGACAGGAGCAGTCTCAAATCTAACAAACGTAAAAGAGATTACCCACGCTCCAACTGCTCTCAACTTGTATAAACAAAAAAAGCTCAATTTGCCCGTTTTAAAACAAGGAATTGCCATAGAATGGCAAAGACGGAGAGGAATATTAAAAACGCTTTTAAAAAACAACTCTGTGTGAGGGCAAGTTATTTGAATTTTTTATTGTGACAAGTGTCACAGTGAATTTTAGGAGGGATTTGGTTGAATCGTTTATTATAATAGGTTTTTTATTAGCATGTTTTGTTCAGCTCTTAAGTAAGGGCATTAAATTACACCATGTTTTCCGTATCTCTTGATGATGAGCGTGTCTTATTAACTAAGAGGGAGTTCTGTTAAGGAATCTAAGGTCTGTTTCACATATTGGCGGCGGAGACCTCTCGCGCCGGGCCTTGGTCGAGGCCATGGTCCGGAGCGAGGAGGAGTGGCAGGCGGTCGCCGACTTCTGCGAAACAGTAATGCTCGCTAAGGAGGAGGCCGACCGCATCAGGCAACGGCGCTCTCGCCGCCGCCGGGATTCCGATCCCGATTTCCAGCCACCGTAGGCGCGGGCTTGCGGACAGTGAGCAATGGGTAGCTAGCTGTCCGGCCGTCCGGACCAAGCCCAAGTCGTCAACGGCGCGCGCTGTTCCCGCGCGCCTTAAGGAGTTGTCAGCAACAGCAGGGCCCCAGCCGGGTCGAAGCCTACTGGGGCCAGGGTTATCCGAAAGGGTGCTCGAGCCCCGGTATGAAGGCTTGAAGGAACGGGATGGGTTTTTTAGTCAGTAAGAGTCTGACACTATCTCCCGCTCCGCCCAAGAGCGGGGGTTGTCATAAGATGATTTTTCCCATCGAAAAAAAAAAGGTCTGTTTCACATAGCATAGCACGATATGTTATGTAAAACAGGACATATGACAGAAGGATTAGAGAAAAGGACTCGCCCTATCCTATATTTAACAATTTTAGTGCTAATATGATCAACACATGATGTGGAATAAAAAAACACATTGGTTTGTCTGTAACGCATTGCATTCTGTAAACGTCAACACGTCGTGAAATCGTTATCTCATGTGTCTACACAACTGGACAAATTCTGGAATCATTGAAACAGGCGCAACTTTGGTAAAATGGAACTGAGAAATTTATTGCAGAATTAACTAACTCAGTGAAGTCTGCCGAAAAGGCTGACTCGCTGCCAAATATTGCAAAAAACATTAGAATGTGTAACATCTGGATTCTGATAAGAAACTAAGCATACCACTAACTGTATGAAAATCGAAATAGTTCCTTAACTTGATACACAAACCGTGCAAAAAAGTCATATTTTTCTACCTTTATCCTTTTTTTAGATGATAACAAATCATCAAATAACTTCTCCCACTCTGGTTGGAGCGAAAGGGTGTCTCAGACTTTTACTGACTAAAATGCACCTGTGTTCCTACAGTTGCCCATTCCTTTCCAGGGCCGGGGCGACTCTGGCGAACAATCCCGCTTTCTGTAATCCCCTAGGCTTGTATTCTACAAAAGTATAAAATCGATTAATTTAAAGACCTAATTGCTGTGTAGGTGTTGACCCACAAAATATTGTAGGTGTGAAACTAGTCGTTAAATGTTGATTGCTCTAGGTTTTGAATCATTGTGTTAGTGATGTTTATTATTTTGAAGTTTACTTTCATGTTTTAAACACTATTTGACAAACCTTTTGCTGTGTCAATTGTTTTAGATTTTTTTGATCATCTTAAGCCTTCCGAAAAGGACACAAGTTAAATGGTAGTGAGCAGGGCACATTCCTCGCAATACAGATGGTCATTCGGGCTGAAAGGTTCTGGAGTGGAAACCACGAATTGGAAGACATGGAGTTGGAAGGCCTCCCACAAGGTGGACTGATGACCTGGTGAGGGTCGCGGGAATCCGTGGGAAGACCGTACGTTGTGGTGACATTTGGGACAGGCCTATGTCTACCAGTAGACGTTTTTTGGCTGAAGTGATGAAAAAAAGGAGGCCTGAAATATTTCTATGTCATAAACGTTATTATCCCCTTGTCTGTGGCGCAGAGCCGCTCTCTATAAAAATGGCCGTCTGTGGGAGAGCCGATTCGGCTTCCTTAAATCTGTGCCACATGTTTTGACGTAATAAGCTTATTAAACCTATGTTTATCCCGCTCAAACTTGCACAGAGTAAACTAGACAGACATATTTACCTTAGTACGTCTTTCAATGAATGAATGAGCTAAGCGAACAGAAAAATATTACGTCACAAAGTCAGTCGCCAAAATGTACCATGTTATCAGATTCTATCGCCAATCCTTCTCCTTGTACATTCAATTTAAATCGACTTGTAAGTCCCAAATCCCCGAACAAATAAACTCAAATCGATACCCCCAAATTCTTAACCCACGAACGCCTCCCCCAAACACTACAACAGTGTAACAGATCACTAGTAAGTAATTACAAGTCCCCGTTTCCCGAAACAGAGCTGATTTCCATAGCCAACGCTAAGCGATCTGTCTACCCCGCAATATAAAGCGAGCGCGTATTTTTGTGTTAACCCCCCTCTGATTACACACAAATTGAAATAAATTGAATTTTAAACCTAACCGCCTCGCCCGAATCTGTGGAACAAGAGCCTAGCGGTAGGGTTATTTATTCAGTTTAGGGGTGGTAAAACCTTCTTAGAAAAAAAAAAGTTATTGTGATACCTTCAGTAGTTGGAAAATAATAAATCATCTGTCATGGATAACAATGAAATCTATACATTATAATAAATCTGTAGAAGTTTTTATTTATGCCCGCATTACGTAAAGTGTACGAAATCGACTTAGATAACTTTTATACATTAAAATTGTGTGTAACTTGACATATTACTTAGGCTTTGTTTCATCGCAATCGGCTGACTATATCGAAAGATATAATATACATTCATTGACTGTTCGGCGGAACGAAGTTCGCCGTCATCTACGAGTAGTAATAAGTTTTGTTGTGAAAAAATACAATAGCAGTTTGTTGTAGTATTCTTTACGCCTAGAAATTTTAAAAGTAATAGAGGCAGACCATTTAAAAGGTGGAAATATGACATAGTCAAAGTAGCTGGTAACTTTGGGCCAGACCAGCCAGACTACGTGATGGATGGAAGTATTTGTAGGAGGATTTTACCGCCGCCGCAAGCTCTCTTTACATTTGAAACGAGAGCAATGGAGAACACACAACACTAACAAATATAGTAATAAGTATTTTTTATATTAATAACACTCTAACCTTAATTTATTTAAAAAAAAAAATAATAAAACGTTTATACTATTTATTATTAATAAGAAAATTGTATTATACTTCTTTATATATTTATGCAGGTAAAAATGTTATTTGAATAATAGTGTAGAGCATTTTTATAGACCCATTTATAATCATGTATATTATTTGTAACTATTTTTACCTAATTTATTATTTTTTATTTTCAAGGAACAATTAACAATCACAATATCTATACAATGTGTAAATCGATTGTCCCTAGGTAAACTATCGAAATTCAAAAAAGTTACTTACAGGAAAGCGATTTGAAGTTTATTTTATGCATAACTTTGTCATTAATGACTGTATCTGTTTTTGGTTTCATATTTAGGTTGGGTTTAAGTAACATTATTTTTATTAATTATGAATAGTTTTTGAGAAAAATGAGTACTATAATATACTACGTAACTGCACTGACACTATAGATGGAAACTGACACTTTCGATTATTTATAGGAAACGCACTTACCAAAACATATCGAAACAGGTAAAGTCGCTTATTTACGTCACTTGAAACACGTAGATTATGTAAAATAATAATGCTCATTTAGCAAATAAAAAAACTATTAAATGAAAATAAAAAAACCGGCCAAGAGCGTGTCGGGCCACGCTCAGTGTAGGGTTCCGTAGTTTCCCGTCCGTCACAATAAGTGTACCCATTTATGAGTGTAAAAAAATGCTTGCATATACGATTATACTACAAACTTAGTCCAGAAATTATTTTGTACAACCTTTTTGTCTTTTTTGTACAAAAATTGTTCTTTCCATCAAGTTCAAAATGATTTTCCTAGAAAGTCCTTTTATAGTTCTACTTTTCAGATTTTTTTCATATTTTCTAAACTTATGGTTCAAAAGTTAGAGGGGGACACACACATTGTTTTTTACTTTTAGAGCATATATTGACATTATAAAAAAATATTTTAGTAAACCCCTATTCATTTTTAAATACCTATCCAACAATATATCACACGTTAGGGTTAAAATTTAAAAAAAAAATCACTTCCTACTTTACATATAGGGGGGCTACCCTAATAAAACATTTTTTTCCAACTTTTATTTTACCACTTTGTCGGCGTGATTGATGTACACACATATTGGTACCAAATTTCAGCTTTCTAGTGCTAACGGTCACAGAGATTAAGCGAAGACGGACAGACGGACAGACGGACAGACAGACAGACGGACAGACAGACATGGCGAAACTATAAGGGTTCCTAGTTGACTACGGAACCCTAAAAAGACGTGTGGCACTCGGGGACTGCCGCGGTAAGGCTATTGTATAGCATTTTTATCAACTTATGCAATTATAATTATTTATTTATTTTATTTATGCAGTATTTTTTTTCCTTTGTTTTTTATTCTTTGATATTAATTGAAGTTACACTTTCACACATTGAATTGAATTTTGATTGATTGTTCACTCATTTGTTTTCTTATCGTGGCCACGCTCAAAAAACAAATGAGTGGGGGGTGTTAGGTTATTTTCGTTACGGAATTTCTGGATTCGGTCTCCACGCTCAAGGCCCGCGATAGAAGCTATGCAATAGCTTAAAATCAGCTAAAAGCATATTAATTTTGAAATTAAACCCAGTTTGAGGCAACAGTCGGAAAAATAAGTCTATATTTCAAATACTTAACTCCAAAATAAAGTGACAGTCGACAGGCCTGCTACATTAAAGTCAGTATAATGGCCGCGATGATTTCTTGGCTCAAAACGTCTCATAACAAGTAACTTGTACCCTCGTCACTCACCGTTAACTTTGTTTTCACTTATAAGCTCCGTTTTGCCTATCATTCTGATTTGAGTGCTTTTAAGTTTAAGTGTGTCAATCGGAATGATACGGGAACGTGTTTTGAGAAACTTGTGGCCAAAGTTTTTTTTTTTGAGACGAGAAATCAAGGAGGAAACTCACTGAGAAATGCATTATTTTTTCTATTAACTTTTCCCCTCACCAGGAGTTACTCCTGTATCGTCGCTTTTTTTTTTGAGAGATAGGAAATTTTTTTATGACTTCTCTCGTTTTAGGGTGGAACGAGAGAGAGTGTCTAACTTTTACTGACCAAAACCTACTTATGTTCCTTCATTTGCCCTTTGCGTTCTAAGACCATGGGTTTCTTTTTCAGAAATTCATCATGGCTCCTGTATCATCAGTGCGTTTATGAAACATGTAATATGAAATAAGGGAGAATGTGTGGGTGAGATTTTGTTGGAATGCTACTTGCCTCTTACGTTTTTTAAACCAAAAAACAAGGAGAGAAACTCCCCACACTAGAATATTGCTCCTGTATCGTGGGTGCATTCATAAACATGTAAACTAACATACATATGACGCCCAAATCCGGAACAACTATCTGTATATGTGCGGAAACGAAACCCGAGGCACGCAGTGAAGCAGTCATCGCTCAACCACTGCCCCAACCTCTTTTTTTTTGTTTCGTGGCTCCAACTTTGCCATCGAAGTCGCAACAGAATGATAGAATATTACTTATCGTGTTGTGTAAGCATTATCGGGAAAATAGTTTCATTAACTACGTAAAGTAATGTTCCCCTCAAGACAATTTTCGAACCAAATCAGTGCAAATACACTTCGGTCCAAAAACAAGCCGATAGCTTACCACTGGTGTAAATTAGCGGTATAGTTTGAGCGTCGGACAGCGATTCTATTGCATTACTGCGGGGAGCCAGCCTTTATTGCTCAATTTGACTTTATTTAACGCAATTCGCAGGCGGCGCGGGGGTGAGCGGCCACCCCACGCCCGCCTGACGGGGAACAGATGAGGTCCCACTCCAATCCACTTAGTACGCGGCAAGCCAGTAGGTGATCGCAATCTGCAGACTAAGACGCCCGAACGCTTTCCACTATATTTCTTTGCGGCGTCCTCAACGAGAATTCAATCGAGTGTTGCGAAATGAGCAAATGTTTCCCAAGTCTTCTCTCGCGAGTGTGATAAGAATTGACCGCGTCCCTCTAGCCAGTCTGCATCAGGTCCAACTTTATGCAACACCTAACTAATGTCTCCGCCACAAATTACTATAACATCCATACATCCACGTCGCCGCAGAACCGTGTCTACATTTTGTGCACGTGCATGCTAACTTGGCACAACTTTGGGACTATCCAAATTTAATTTAGCTGCCGCAACACCACGCGCTCACTCCGCGTTTATTTTGGTTAATTTGTGAACAAGTTTGTGCTATAGAGTGATCTTCTTAACCATCATGTTTATTATCCGAGATACGGCATCGAGTCGGCCCTAATCTGGGGGTTTGAAGGGAGCGGGGCGTGAAGGGTGTCATTTTCACGCTGGCATATTGCTCGCCACCGAACCATAATTGAATAATAAAATTGTTGCGAATTTCGGTACAGAGTCCTTTGATTCGTTGCATTTGATAGGGGACACCGGGACACGAGAGTTTTATGTAAGACGGATTTTGTGAGATCCGTGTTCATAAAAATGTCGAGCGAGACTCAGTAACGGTTTGGGAAAATGTAATTTCTATTACGTGATTATTTGTTAACGTCTCTTTCATTGGCAGTTATTTATTATAAAATTAGGCGGTTGCTGCTTGAGATTTATGCATGAGAGAGATTTAAATCAATATTACAGCTTCAGATATTTGGCACACGTATGGTTCATACACATCTGCTCCCGACTCCGTATTCGTTGCACACGTCATGGTGTCGCAGCTCTCCTCAGAGACACCTCTCCCACCTAATTTCCCCGCGCTGAATACTAAACAAGAATTTCCATTAACCAGCCGCTGTTTACAGTGAAATTCTTTTTCATCAAACGAGATTTATTCCCTCAAAAATATGTAAAATTGGGTGTGGAGACACCTCGGATAGCGGCCGATGGGGGCGAAATTAAAATAATGCCTCAGCATTCGAGTCACGCGAAACATTAAGTTGGCGTCGCAATAAACCGCGCCTTAAAGAGCTTCATTCAGAATTAAAATTTGCCGCCTGATCTCTTCCCGCGGCTGATGGATCACCGACTGCCTATTTTGTTTAATTTCAGACGCCGCCGACGTCGACTGCCGCGCTCGTGTCAACTGTTCACGCCGCCACTCAAGTCGCCGTGTAAAATTATGGCAAAACAAATTAAAAGTTAATTTCAACACATCACCTGCCTGTTTCAGCAATGTTATCAAATTAATTATAATTATCACACTGTCCTAAAAAGTTTTTATTTAAACTTGAACTCATTCATGAAACATTAATAAAATGTCTCGAAACTTTAATTAATAATTAACTGTCAGTCTAAAATTAACAATTCACGTACGTTATTTGAGTTTTTGTAATGTTTAACCAACGAAATTAGTCTACGTAATTTAAAGTTTGTGTTCGTAGATGCCTCGTAGCAAGTGCTACGACGTAGCACTGAATCGTAGCCGGAGTCGTATAACAAGTAAATGACTGTGTAACAATATTTGAACTTGTTTAATAAAGCAGTAATAGCATTACAGTAGGTACACACAAACTACAGAGTAATATGATTGCTGAGCATTAAATGCGTCGTAAAAGCGCGCGGGTAGCGGTAAAATAATGAATATAAAATGCAGTAAACGAGTTAGAGGGCGGACGAGAGAAGACGTTTTTTAAAATCATTTGTAGTTAGTTGGTGTGGCCCACTTGGTATTCAAGACGGCGTGGCGTGGCGGCAGCGCACATATTTTATATTTATTACTGGCGACAACGGCGCGATGTGTCGTGAAATTGCAGCGGCTTCAATATGCATGCGCACACGTCTTACTTAATGCCGCTTACGAGCAGATAACACGCTGATCATATTGAGAGCTTGCTTCCCACTGACATCCAAGCCATAATATCATTATAATATTCCACAACTTTCACACAACGCCATCTAGTCTCAAACTAAGCAGAGCTTGTGCTTATGTACTATACATACATATTATAGATACACTACACCCATACACAGAACAAATGGTCGTGTTCATCACACAAACATTTGTCCTGGGTGGGAATCGAACCCACGATCTCCAGCATAGCAGTCAGGCCTACTGACTACTAGACCAATACGGTTTCAAGTATACATGGTACTTACTTAACACAAAGTAAGTATATTTTACCGCAAACCACAGTGATTTAAATTTCTCAAGAACGAACAGAGTCGATAAATAAATCATAAATATTATTTATCAATAATAAGCGTTTGTAAATATAATTAAGAGGAAAACGCACGATCACAGCTCGCATCTTAATGAAAGCCTGATGGAATCAATCATCCTATAATGAGATAATCAAACAATGACCTCCGATAATATCCTGATACCGGCGCGGCGTGTTGGCACAAGAAATTTGTCGGAGCAATATCGCGGGGATCCCTCCGAGGGAATCGCCAATTTTAGGGGAAATCGACGAAGATAATTATGTTTGAAGTTAGTTATTGAGTAGAGTCAACATGCGAGGAGATTAGCCGTCCGCCGGCCGTCCGGCCCGTCCGCCGCTCGTCCGGCCCGGACGCTCTCGTGTGCACACACTTATATTTGGGACGGGACTCAATACTTAATTATCTACATGACATTTATTATTACTTGATATTTTCCCTTCGTTGAATATAAATGTGTGAGGTAGATATGTGAGTACCTCTTACTTATTAACTTGGAAAAATATGTTTTTGTATCCGTGAAATAATATGAGCGGAGCTTTGATATGTAGTTATTTAAGTACTTGCATGTACTACGTGTTTTATATTTTTAGGAACGTTCCTCAAAATATTTTCTCTATTTTGATTTCATTTCAAAAAATTTTCAAGTTTCAACAATCTTCCATTAAAACAAACTATAAATAAACACAAATGACATCCAATTATTAATCTCGTATTTATCTTTCTTTGTATTATTACCTTTTAAATAATATTCCTTTAACTTAAAGTAATATTGTATAATACCTTTTAATTTCTATTTTTTTTTCTCATCAGTAAGTTCGCATATTATAAACTAAGGGAAGGAAACCTATTAATTAGCCAATGAAAACTTTAATACACTTATTTTGTAACATCCCTTACTATCGCTGTTGAGGATATTTGAATAAGCAACTTTTTTTTAAAATTTTATTGCAGCTAGCAAATAAAATATAATTAGGTAGGTATCGTTTTTTCTACAATATTATTGTTTATGGTTTCTGGCATAAACACCTCTTTTTCATGCTCTTCAACTGAAATATTATTTCAGCTGATCACATCGGCGTTTCAGCCTTCTAATAAGCAATACGTTTTAAGACTTCATTAATTAATAACAGAAACATATGAATTAGGAAAATTGGGTTAAACATCACCTCGGCTCGTTGGGACCGCCCTAATCACTCGGCTTTGCTTACATATAAATAATTTTCACGCGATATTAGTAAAAGCGAGTAAGCCGATAGACGTCGGAGGCCTTACGAAGGCTTTCATTTAGTTGATACGTAATTTGTGAGCCTCCCTGGGGTGTATTTCTTAGCGAATCAACACTAGTGTAATTAACGAATTCATTTAAAGTTATCGTTGGGATTATTTCGGGGCAACCAACCCTTTGATGTGTCTCGGCTCGGCGTGGCGTCGGTGTGGCTGTGGTGTGGATGTAGCGCGGCGACCCGTCACCGCTCTCACTCGACTTGTGTTTTCAGCTTCAAGTCACATGTCACCGCGTAATTTAAATCAAGTTAGTTTGATTAATGATGGAAGCAAATTGTCTTGAGTTGATAGCGGTTGATAAATTCAATGTGTGGACGATGTTCGTTGTGCATTAAAAATATGAATAAATATTTGTGTCTAGACTTTATAACAGTTTTTCTTTTTTGCTTTGCAGGTTAAATCTACATGGACAATGGAATTGGCGATGAACGAAGACAAGACGAGAGAGACAACTTCAGCGTCATCGAGATCAGTTTCTGCAATTCAGAACTTCACAATACTTAGGTAATTATTACTAAGTATTATTATTAGGTAATTATATTATTAATTTGAAGTTCGATAACAAACACTGTGACACGAGATTTTACAATAGTGTTATCTTACATATAAAAATCAGACCGACTATAACCCTGGAATCTTTAAGTCAACAGTGACTAGGTTACTTCTAGGTAAGCGCGCTCCATCGTCGACCTCATCGTCGCTTTCCATCAGGTGAGATAGCGGTCAAGCGCAAACCTATCAACAATAAAAAAAGTCGGTCGTATGGTTTGATTTTTTATCTCATTGATGATGAATGTCTAAATTGATAATATACCTACCTATACCGAGAGAATCAAAAACCATTGCCATGGTAAAAATCTATACTTTTCTATGAAATGGTTGTCTCAAAGTTCTGAAACTAAAGACAAAGTAAAGGCGACCAACATTTCGAGAAAATATGAATGGAAAAGACTCCACCGTATTTTTGTTTGAACGAAATGCGAGGTTTGTACAAAAAGTGGTCAACACTAGATTATAATGTAGGAAGATAACTAGGTACTTAAATATTTCCCAATCTAAAATATAAAAAAAATACCATCTTATAATATACACACATTTTAGTAATCATTTCTTGTCAATTCCCACAAACAACTTTGTCGTCAACCACAATATCCGTTGAAAACTAAAACTCAAGAAAAAAAAAACTAAAAACTATTATCTCATAAAAAGACGATAAAGAGGAATCTAGCTATCTCCTTGCGCGATGTTCCAGTGCTGCAAATTAGATATCTTGAGCAACCAAAGGGTAAACGCTGCGTTGCGTGTCTCGGTTCATTTGCATGGTAATTACCTGTCGGTCTTGGGTCCTGCTACAGAGCAGCCACCTGCGAACCCTTTGCTACTCATTTTTGTTCCACTATTTAAATATTATGCATATTTTTTGCTGAAAAGTGGGCGTTAGGTAGATTTTTTGTGATTTAAGATTATTTTTTATGTTCTTTTAAGCTTCTGTTTTATTTTGGAAGCAACTAAATTAGTGAAATAGAACGTTTACCCAATTACATTTTTGAGAATGGTCTAAGTGAGCTACGAGGCTATCTTTATACCCTTTTAAAAACAACTATTTTATTGCAAAACAATAAAAATAATATACCTAAGTATATACTGCATTGATGTAAAACCACTAAAAACTTATTGAAACACCACTAAATGTAACTTGAAACTTAGTCTTAAGCTTTTGACCTCCACTTAGCACGCAATCTCTTTTAAACACATTTTTAATTCCAATCACAAAACTCGTCTAAAAATAAATGTACAAAAGTTTTAATCACCCACCTGTTCGATAAATATTTAAAAGAAAATCCTCCAACCGAAACACGTCCAGAGAAGATAGCTAACAAAAACAAAACACTGTATCTTCCATAAAGCTGATTTATTATAAGCATCCTAATAGTTCCGCTAGGCTCCTTTGTTCCTAGTCAGGATTGGCAGTTCGATTATCCTTAGCTCTCGCAAAAAGGCATATAAAAATTAGTCTATAATGTCCCAGACTGCTTAAGTACACCGCGGGGAGCGAGCGAGCGCTACGTTAAATTAAAACGTCTGAAATATGAGACGTTGCTCAACTGAGAAAAACTTAGGTAGCTGCTAATACTGCTTTACAGTTTGTTAATTAATTTTTTGATGGTTCATATCTTCTTATGGTTTTGGGAGGTCGGTTTTTTCGAAACCAAATTAGGCTTTGACTTGTATTGAAGACAATGACTTATGATGTGTCTCTTCTAAAGACAAGTCAACATTTGATGCTATATCTGTAACATGGATTGTTATAGGTTACCTAACTTATATTGTTTGTTAGAGTCACCAATTAATTTACTTAAGTATAATAACTACTCTCTCTCTAATTAATTATAATACGAATAACAACTCTCTTTTTTCGGCCTCTCTAACAAAAGAAACGAAAAGAATAAATACCCATTACAAAATTAATTCAAACAAAAAATGAAAAACAATTACAATAAAAAACAGAGAACCCTAAGCACTTATTGCCAAAATTACCCAGAAGCCTTTTAAAAATCAAGTTTACAAAAACATGATGGACTACAAAGTAACAATATAAACATGGGATTGTCCCCGGCACGGCTCGCGTTTGTGTCCGCTTTATTATTTTTAAGTCGTTTCGAGTGCTCTTTCGTTGGGAACTTTCACCTTTTCCCTCAGACACGAATGAAAGTTAATTTCTTTTGGTGAATTTTAAAATTAATTTTGCTTTTGTGGCGACCGCGACCGCACGCCCCGGGACGAATTGTAAGCGGCCAAATGGTAAAGCTTTCTGTATAATAGCCCGGAAAATGCTCGAAAAACATTTTTATGCTTTTGAACATCCACGTGATCGGGCGCGCCTTTGGCTAAATAGGTTGTTTTTTAATTAGAATACGTACCTAATAATTCTGTTTATTTTGTCTCTAATGTCTAATTAACAAGCTATTGTTATGTCTGTTTGTGTCTAATTTACTGTCTGTTAGTTGTTAACAGCGGAAAACGTAAACAATATTTTGATTGTAATTATTTTCTCCTAAAATCAAGTTTCAATACCGACGTAAACAATACAAACAACACAACTAAATACGTTTTTTGGACATTTTGTTTTCAGGAAACAATATCACAATTAAAAGCTATTTCATATAAAAATTTAAAACAAAATGTTCGTAGTTTTATAGGCGATGTGAACATGCTGTTACTTGTCATAATATTTTAGTCGGAACAATAAAACTGGATAAATGAATGACACTGTAATCGCCACGCGGCGCTCTGCCGTAAAATACAAAAGGATTGTGAAGCTAACTTTACACCGTCATACTATTTTAAACTTTGTATCTATAAAAATAAGATTTAATATCGAGTAGCGTAGAATTACGAAAAAATACACGTTGAAACATGAAATCATAAAACCGCAATTAAATATAATATAATCACTACTTAACACTTAATAAAATGACTATGGCAGCGAGTCAAACACTAAAATATCTCATCAAACTATTATAAACTTTATACTAATGTGCTAAGATTTAATTCTGATTGTTGTTCTGGGTCTGATTCTGCGTGATGTTGGCAAATGAAATAGGGGTGTAAAATTATGTAAATAGTTTATAGTTTCCATTTTGTGAACTGGTGACTAGAGCAGACTGAAATATTTGCTCATTTTTATAGAGCAGTCATTGGCTTGGTAAAAATGGGGATGTTATCAATTTGACGAGTGGATTTTTTAGTTGGGAAATCTTCAAGTTATTTCTCTCTGTCTGGGAGGAGCAACAGGTAGTGTCACATGTGTTCCTACAATGCACGGCTGCGTCTGATTGTGCCATCGCAGCTCCTAAACGGATGAAATGATTTTGATTTAGTTTTTTTAATAGGTGACTAAACTTAACCTATGATTTAAGAAAATCTATTCAGCTGTTTGAAAGATAACCAATTTTTTTTAGTTGATGAAGGGATTTGAAAAATTTCCACAGGTCAGAAAAATTCAAAAGGTATTCTGTAACTTCAACAAAATTGCAAGAGTATGGCCACGTTGACATAACCAGGAATCTGCAAAATGCCTAACGCCTCTCTTACTAAAGCGTCATCGTAAGAACGCTACATTAATAAAATAAAACATAGGCGGTAAAATTACCGATTTCCGAGTAATATACATAATTATTACCCATAATATATATGTATAGCTATAATAATGAAGAATGATTAAGAACAGCCAGATGAATAAATTCATTCAGAATAAGGCACATTAACATAACATAATTATCTAGTAGGTAAGCTTCAGAGATTTTGTCAAATAGGAAGGGAAAAGCCAATCTCTGCTACCTACGTGATAAACTCTATATAAATATTCTTTTTCTTCTTTCAGTCGGTCATTTTTCGGACATTATTCATACACAAAAAACAAACAGTCTAAAAACTCCACTAAAACTTTCATGTTAATTTTCCGTGCGCTGCATCCAACAGGTTGTAAGCAGACAGACTGCTGGCTAATTGTCTTTCATATTTATGAGACTTTTCTACTTTTTCATCCCTCCTGCAACCAACTTTATACGTACCATTTTACTTCATAATTGTGACCTCATGTTGCCATTTCAGTTTAAAAGGCTCACTCACCACTGAAACCAACCATTAAATTAATTAATTGTTACCGTGAAATACTGAAACCAGAAGTAATTATCTGCTGTAATTCAGCCACCAATTTCGTTGGAAAACCTGTTGTATTAAAATTATGCTGAAAAGGTAATTTGGCAGCGAAGAGCTTTTGGAAACAATTTTGATGCAAAATGTTTCGTATAATAGTATCTACTTACCTACTTATTATTGTTAATAACGATGTCATCTCAATGTATCTTCCGAAATAACCTTAATCGTTTGTACAGGTACTCGGAGGCGCCAGGCGCGGTGCGGACAAAGGGCGCGTGCAACTTCAAAGCGAGCCGCACGGATCAAAGAGCCCTCAGATAACGGCCAGATAAAACCTCCGCTATCGGGCGAACGCCGTTTGATATCAGATTGTCGGTTAAAGATCGTGCCACCCAACAAACATCGAATAAAAAGGTGTTACACATTTCTCTCTTCAAAATTCTGCAAGTCTTTTGTGACAATTTTCTCATAATGCGATCAAAAGAGCTTAAAGCGGTAGGAATGGAAAGAAAAATCTTAACTGTTGGTCCATTCATACGAGTACTTTGCACAAAGAAGGTTAAAGATCAAATGTTAAAAGTTAGAGGTCACCAACATTTCATAAGCTGCTAAATTGAAACATTTTCGTAACTTAGATAAGTTGTTGTCAAAGAAACAGCAAAGATTTTTTTGTGTTAAATATAAAAACTTTTTAACACGACTGCACGAGTATGCAGGGCACATTTAAAAAAAAAATTCAACAGTTTCAATAAATCTCAGATTGTTCGCCAAACAATGGTAAATCTCTCTAAAACGCGCTGGTCAGGGCGTACGGCGTTTAATCTCGACAATCAGCTGTGTGTCTATTTCGTCCGGCAGTAAATCCGGAGGTGCACGGCGCTGGGTCCGGCGGCATGCGGGCCGGATTACCGGCTGCGAGCTCGTTCGTGCCGAAGCACTCCCATTCGCGATTAGTCCCGCTAAGGGCACTGGGACTTGTCGGAAAATTCGACCCGGGTCATAACCCGGATAAGACTCGCAGATAAGTACAAATAAATATGGATTGTGTCATTGTTTAGATTTTTGTCTCTGTTATTTGATGATGTCCTAATATTTTCTTCTGACAGGATATTGTAAGCATGTTGTAGGAATGAAGTTTATTTTAATGTACTTAGGCGATATGTGTTTAATATAGACTGTCAAACGGAGTGAATAGAAACAAAATTTTGATGGAGGATTTTCACATTATGTGAAAATTGTTTACAGCATTTCAGTACTCGAATTTATTATTAAAATATGTTTCAATATTTTAAAATAAAGCATTTATCTTAACTAATAGAATGATTTCAAAGTATAAATCTTAATCATTGTCTTGTTTCTATTCACCCCTGAATTTTTATAGCGCATTTTTTTTTTATTATAGATGCTTTATTAGATCTTGAAGACTTCACAATCTTGAATTCAAAGGCATGTAATGTATGTATAAAAAAAGGAAAAAAAAAGGAAAAGGGAGTAATTTGGCGTTTTTTTTTTTTAAACAGAATACCACACAGTTCTAAGCAAGCACATTCATGAGGCAGCGCTAGCGAGTTGTTACAAGCGTGAGGAGGATAAATATCTTCATACTAGTAACATATAGGAAACTGTATGGTATTTTGTTTAAAAAATATCACATCACCAATATACCTCCCCTTATATATACTTTATTTTAACATGGCAATGCCATTATGATTCCTATGTGCGCGGGAGACAGAGCTTTACAGGACGTGCGGTTCTGTCTCTCTTCACAACGGTTTCATGATTGCATCCGCACATCATAGTATGGCCTAATACCATTAATCGTCAGAAGTAATGTAGGAACTAGACACACAAGAATCTACTTAGGTACAAACAGGAACTAGCAGCCATTTCGAAGGTCTATCAACGCTCCACGGGACATCGGCTACGTACGTTTCCGACCGCGTATGAAAACGTCGTTTAATACCGATAGCGTTGCTTTCGCATGCGATCGGGCTCGTCCGTAGTATTGGCATCTATTTCGCCGAAAATACTGTGCGGAGACCTGACTGAAGATATTGGTTTATTTTGGTTGGTCTTTAAGTCAAGAGTGAATAAGGTTACTTCTAGGTTTAGCGTGCTCTATCGTCGACCACATCGTCGCTTTCCTTCAGGCTAGATAATGGTCAAGCACGAGTCTTTTAACAATAAAAAAAACTTTCTTTATCTACACTAATATTATAAAGAGGTAAAATTTGTTTTTATGTTTGTAGGAGTTAGTCTCCGAAAGTACTAGTCTGATTGCTAAAATTTTTTCACCAATAGTAAGCTTCTGTCTTTCTATATTGCCACCAATATTCATATAACGGCACATCTCTAGACTATATTTTATATACATTACGCGGGTGAAGCCGCGGGCAAAAGTTAGTTTATTATATTCATAACTTTGTAGGTACGTATTTAAGTAGTTTCTTTGTGTGTCTAGTCTCTGATTTCTTCGTATTGTGTACATAAGGTTGAAGTCACACAGCTATGTAACTTGCTGTGACTTAGGTGTTATGCTTTAGGCAAACGATGCATGACTATAGATTCTATCAGAAGATTGCATGATAAGTCACATTATAGTTTGAGCAACGCTGTTCACTATGTTACAAGTGCTGTGAGGTTTTGACCTAATGTTGAGGGTGCGGGAATGTTCGAAAAACTTATCATGGCTTTGGAATGCAAAAGGCAACTGAAGAAACATAGGTGGGTCTTAGATAGTAAAAGTCTGACATGCCCTCTTGCTCCACACGAGAGAGAGAAGTAATTTGATGATTACAACCTTAAAAAAAGGCAAAAGTCGTGTTTAGTTTAAGGGCTAAGCTCGCATAACTTTTTTATTTTTTCAATGGGAAATCATCAATTGACTGGAGCTGGGTAGACCGAGAAGCAGTATCAGACTTTTACCTGCTGACTTAAACCCCACTTGTGTTACTTCAGCTGCCCTTTGCGGTTCCGGTCCACGGTATAACGTTCGAATACCTAATCCCACAACTCTGACTAGCTCGCATAGCTGATAAGACATAAACTTAGCTCGCATAGCTGATGACCTCAGCTATGCGAGCTAAGGTTTTGCATGAAACTAGTTGACAAAGTAGATTTCGCTTATTTTTTTTCAACTGGAACGCATCTGGACCTGGTCGCTGAAAAGACGAAGAAAACCCTATCTAACTTTGAGGTCACGCGTATTCTTGGGGAATTAACACACATTATGAGATGTTATTGCTTGAGAATACACGTAGCTGACGAGGAGAAATTCATCGGAAGAGTCCGGAAGGACGAAGACTGAAGAGAAGAACGAAGATGCATTTAGTTCTGTGTTCCTCGTGCTTCTACAGTACGCGCCGAGGATCTTTGTGGATGTGAAGCTAGCTGCAGACTTTGGAAAGAAGTGGATATACGTACCTACTTCTTTTCAAAGTCCGTACCTACATGGGTGTTTTATAAGAATATTCGGCTCGCAGCTTATTTCACATACCTACAAAAGAACCGTGGTGTGTACTGTATTTCAGATGCGCTTACACAGGCAATCAATTGCGCAAATTTCAGAACTAATATTGAAATTGTCAATCTTGCACAATTTCAGATGCCCGTGTAAGCACACCTTTATACTTGAATGGTATTCCTATAGAAAGATATTCCACTGTATGTTCTAGTACCTAATTATGGCTGTAATTAACTTGTAGTGCTTACACTGATCAATTGCTAGATTGAGGTATCTGTACTGAGGCGGCGTTCTGCAACAAACGCCGTAGGTCGCGGCCGGCGTGACGCTGTAGGCGACGTACGAATGCTTACCATAGAAATGCACTATAGTGGTCTCCATCACACGCCATACACGGCGTACGAGCGCCGTGCGCCGCGTCTGGCCATAGGTCCATTGGTCGTATGCCGCCAACGCAATCATTTCAGAGAATTCTGGCGTCACGGACGCCGCGTTTTTGTCAACGAAGATAGTGTTTACAAAGGAGCAAGACGAATTACTAAATGAATCAGTTAAATTAAACAGAATTTTATTGAACTTGAAATCGTTAGTTTATAATTTTTTAGGGTTCCGTACCTCAAAACGAAAAAACGGAACCCTTATAGGATCACTTTGTTGTCCATCCGTCTGTCTGTCTGTCAAGCCCGTTTATCTCTAGAACGCGTGGCGGTATCGAGTTGAAATTAAAACCATGTACTCAAGTTTGCGGTCCGTTCAAGCTGTGAAAAAATCAAACTTCTAAGTTAAAACGAATAAAAAAGATACGGCCGTTTATGTCGCAAAAAACATATATTTTGATACTCTCAAAGATCGAAATTGATAGGCTACTTCCCGTTGACCCAGAATCCTGAAATTTGGCACAAAGCAAGGTCTTATAGCACAGGTATACGAATAAATCTGAAAACAGTTAATTTGTTGTTACCTACGTACGTCACAAAAAAAAAATTGCAATTAGGAAAAACCTTCGAGACTCCATTCGGGAATTGTAGTTTGCACGGAACCCTCAGTGTGCGAGTCCGATTCGCACTTGCCCAGTTTTTTTTTTTTATCTAAGTACGTATTAAAACAACCCTCAACCTCTCTCTTCATGAAAATTCTTTTTCTTGTCTTCTGTTTCAATTACATTTGTATGACAACATCATCATCCTCTTCTTTAAGAAGAATGCAAGAAACTGACCGCAGTTTGAGTTGGAAGCCGCGTCCTAGAGTGACCATCGCAAGTTCTCGCTGCGTAGGCCGCGTTTGGCGTCTGCGTCCAGCAGACGCCGGACGCGACCTACGGCGTTTCTTGCAGATCACCGCCTAAGGTCCACGAATCCTCTAACCTTTTAGCGATCGCTCAGTGAGGCACAAAAGGTAAGATGAAGCGTTTTTGACAACACTAATCCATTAGGATAGTTAAGGTTAAAAAACAATCTTTAAAAAGTTGTAATTACCTACTCTAAAAATATTAGTTTTTACCAGCATACCAGCATATAGTTTTTAGCAGCCTCCTTCCAAACCTCTTTTGTCTTGGATGAACTCTGCCCAAGTTCGCCCCATAAAAATAACCAGATCGTCACATCACCTTCGCCGCAGTCGGCCTCAACGGTGTGTCACCCTCCTTCAGGCGTCTAGTGAATGACGAACTACCAGTCTGGGTGCATTGTCACAACGTGGCGAGCCCCCTCCTGCTTTAAGCTAGCTGATTTCTCCCTGACATCTTTTTTTTAGGGAGGTAAAAATCATCCAGATGACATCCCCCGCCCTTGGGCGGAACGGGAGATAGTGTCAGACTTTTACTAAAAAACCCACCCCATTCCTTCGTTGCCTTTCATACCGGGGTCGAGCCTTCCTTTCAGAAATAGACCCTAGGCCCCAGTAGGCTTCGACCCTGCTGGGCCCCTACGATTGCTGACAACTCTTTGAGGCGCGTAGGAACAGTACGCGACGTCGACGATTTGAGCTTGGTCTGGACGGACGGTTACCTGACGGTCGGACAGCGAGCTACCCATCGCTCCCGTCCGCCTACCACTCCTCCTCGCTCCGGACCGTGGCCTATACAAAGGCCCGGCGCGAGAGATCGCCGCCGCCGATCGCCCCCACAAGGAAACGGCGATGCTCTGTCCAAGCGGGGCTTCTCCCCGACATCTGCTACTTGAGTTATGGTGCGCGCTATTATTACCTAACTTACTAATATTATACACGGTGTCTTTGACATCGACGCACAAATGAATACCACGGATCTACCCACATGATTCTGGACGCCCCAGTGGTAGAATTTTTCGTTCGCTTTTTCCTAATTAAAAAAAAAATCTAATTTTTAAAATTCAAACCATGTAAAATAGTTTTCTAATCAACCCCGATGATATTTTTAGTAAAAATAAATTAAATAAAAATTAGTTAATTAAAAAGTCATTGGGGTAGATAAAATCATTAATCTAATCAACTTCGATGACATTTTTAATTCATTCAGTCTTTTCCCCAAAAATGTTAGAATATAGTTTAAATTATAAAAAAAAAACTTAGGAAAACCGACGAAAAATTCCACCACTGGGGGGTCCAGAGTCATGTACTGGATCCATAGTATTCGTTTGCGCTTCGATATCAAAGACACCCTGTATAAGCGAAAGCTTGTGTGTATGGACTTTTGTTAATATTTTACGTAAAAAACTACTGAATGGATTTCGATGAAACTTGGTCACAGGGGGAAACCATGTCCTGGAATAGCACATAGGATATCTACTTTTTATCCTGGGAGTATGTTCCCTTGTAATAATTTCAAACATAAGCCTGTAAATAAACGACGTGATGGTAAATAGAGCATTCTTAAATGTCTGAACAGAGTTGGTTAGAATTTGCAACACAGGTTTATAAATTCCAGTTGGAAAGCTTTTGAAATCGATTAAATGTTGCCATCCAAGATGCAACATCGTGCTATTTAATAGTTACTGTGAGCATTTTATATACATTTTTGAACTCTATTCGCAGATCTGGAAAAGGCGGGTCGATTGGATGGTGTTTCTGCAATGTGGTGCAGCATGGCGGCGTCACCTGAACAATCGCATCGCTTCCACGTGTCAACAGCAGTATGAACAAGACATGAAGATTTTTGTAGATAAAAGAAAATAATAAACAAATGTTGGAATTTTCATGTAGAGTGCCTACATTGTGCAATTAAAATCTAATATATATTTACATTAAAACTTATAAGAACCTGTACAAGTAGATACCAACTTAAACATTTTTAATGTACGTTTCCATGTTTATTGGAGTCTTAAAGTTATTTGAGACGAAAAAATAAATACGCTTTTGTAATTATATAAGTGGTTTCATTTTCTTACCCTTGAAAAGGTACATTGATATTAGGTACTCGAATATACATAACTTACTAGGTTAGATGAGATAATACTGATATCGTCATGGCTAAGTAAGACAGTACTGCCATCATCATGGCTAGGTAAGACAGTATGACATCGTTATGGCTAGGTAAGACAGTACTGACATCGTCAAGGCTAAGTAAGATAGTACTGACATCACCATGGCTAAGTAAGACAGTACTGACACTGTCATGAGACAGTACTGACATCACCATGGCTAAGTAAGATAGTACTGACATCGCCACAGCTAAGTTAGAAAGTACTGACATCGACTTGGCTAGGTTAGACAGTAGGTCATCGTTTTGGCTAGGTAAAATAGTACGGACATCGTTATGGCTAGGTGACACATTACTGAATCCGTCTTTTCTAGGTAAGACAGTACTAACATTGTCATGGTTAGGAAAGATAGAACTGACATCGTCATGGCTAGGTAAGATAGTACTGACTTTGTCATTGCTATGTAAGATTGTACTGACAATGCATGGCTAGGCAAGATAGTACTGACATCGGCATGGCTAAGTAAGATAGAACTAACAAGGCATGGCTAGGCAAGATAGTACTGACATCGTCATGCCTAGGTAAGATAGTACTGACATCGTAATGGCCAGGTAAAATAGTATTGACATCGTCATGACTAGGTAAGATAGTATTGACATCGTCATGGCTAGGTAAGACAGTACTTACATCGTCATGGCTAGGTAAGATAGTACTGACATCGTCACGGCTAGGTAAGATCTATAGTACTGACATCGTCATGGCTAGGTAAGATAGTAGATACTGAGAGTGTAAAAAGCGTGTTGGCAAAGTTTTCGCTTAACAAATGATTTGAATTCATTAAGGCTAATTCTTGAATAAGCTATTTTTTTCTTAAAATATTTCCTTCTTCAAAGTACATATACAATAGATATTCTTACGTTTCCATTTCCGTCCTACAGAATTAGATACAATCAAGTACTATAGAGGTTTGTACATTTTTTATAACCGTTGAAATCACAAAATAGTGTGCGACGGGTCCATGTAAAATGTATTAAAACTAAAGGAAATAAATCGCTGGCAGCGCTTTGTGATTGTGGTCGATGGCCCGTATACGGCTACCTAAGAACCTCATACCTGCTAAATTAAAAGAGAGAGATCTTAAACTATTTGTAGACTTATCTATATAATATATAAAAAAGCGAAATACCACTTACTGATTAATCACGAAATCTCAGAAAATATAAGACCTATAAGGAAGGCTCGGCCCCGGTATGAAAGGCAGGAACGGGGTGGGTTTTTTAGTCAGTAAGAGTCTGACACTATCTCCCACTCCGCCCAAGAGCGGGGGATGTCATTTGAATGATTTTTACCCACCAAAAAAAGACCTACAAACTTAAAATTTGGATACCTTCCGGTGCCATATAGGGTGTAGACATTCGCTAAGAACGGATAATCCGAAATTCACCCCCTATGATGAACGGGGGTCCAAAACTTTTAGTATGGAGAAGCCGACTTTCACGCGGGCGAAGCCGCTGACAGAAGCTAGTTGGCAATAAGCAAATAGTGGATTGTCGCGTCTGTATGGATATATTCGTGACAAACTCAAAAACTAATGAACGGACTTTCAAGCTGTTTTTAGATAATTCATGAGAAAGGTTTACACATGCACATTAAAACTGCACTAGATGAATGCCGCGAATTTCAGGACGTTACCAATTTTGTATTGTATAGACACTTACCACTACTTCACATTCTTAGAAATACTTAAATAATTCGCATGCTTACCATGCTTGTTGTGGTTCCTCAAATGAAAATTTCATTTTCATTTAAATGGTTTTTTTTTTATGATGGGAAAAATCATCCAATGACAACCCCCGCTCTTGGACGGAGCGGGAGATAGTGTCAGACTCTTACTGATTAAAAGACCCACGTCGTTCCTTCTAGCCTTTATACCGGGGCTCGAGTTCCCTTTCGGATAACCCTGGCCCCAGTAGGCTTCGATCCGGCTGGGTCCCTGCTGATGCTGACAACTCCTTGAGGCGCGCGGGAACAGTGCGCGCCGGGCTTGGTCCGGCCAGTTGCCGGACGGCCGGACAGCGAGCTACCCATTGCTCACTGTCCGCAAGCCCGCGCCTGCGGTGGTCGGAAATCGAGATCAGAATCCCGGCGGCGGCGGCGAGAACTCCGTTGCCTGATGCGGTCGGCCTCCTCCTTTGCGAGCATTACTGCTTTTCAGAAGTCGGCGACCGCCTGCCACTCATTTACATGGTTTGCTGTAAGAAAACCCAGTTGTGGGTTAAGCTCGCCTGTGTACATCAAATGTCCTATAAGTATTTTGTTTGTTGTTTGTTAAAATTTTGGTGTACAATAAAGAATAAATTATATAAATTAAAGAAAGAAAAAAGACACTGCAGGACTTTGTTCCCAATGCGAGTAATGTAGCAGCTTCAGTATCTACTCTCCGAATACGCCCACAACTGTTACTGTTCTGTTCTAACGGACTGGAACACTCCCAACGAATACTTCTCGAATAACGCTGAGTACGATGACACTTATGATTTTGATATTTTTTTTTAACAATATAAACTAGTCCTTGAATGCGATCCCACCTGATGGTAAGCAGTGATGCAATCGTCGATGGTGAGGTGCACTAGTTTATGGGGAGCCTATTCATTCGATATCCCAATATTTTAAAATACAATAAAAATAAAGAGGGAAAGATATAAATAAGAAGATAATTATGACAGTAATGTCATAGCTAATATGCTGCTCAATCAGGGTCCTAATATTGATTGAAATATAAAGATGCCAAAAATAACAGCCAGATTTGAACAAAAATATTTAATTGCTAAAAACTAAATCACTGAATAGAGTATGCCAACCTCCAGCGCCCACCTCTAAGCATAATCAAAGTAACATGTTATTTCGATAACACAAACTTCTAATATAGACAATATTAGAATACCATAAATATTTACAGATTTGCTTTAGGTAATGACAGAATACATCTTACACTACAATCACCTTTGTAACATACCATAAATTAAGTTTATTTTTTTATTATATAAAAAAATAAAGAACATCGTCAACATATTTTTGATCAATATATTCAAGATTCGTCCGATATATTGTAACTTATTTGATCTTATTCGAAGATAAAATTCTCTAATAAGTTCTTGAGACAGTTTCATCTACTAGATATAATATTATATTAACAGTTATTGTTACGGCAACATCTTTACTTGTTCACAAAAGCGGTTACGAATAATCGGAACTAACATGTAGATAGTATTGTGAAACGAGCTCGGAATAATTTAATGTTTATTAGGTTAGTCTAATTCGTCAGCCTCAGGGGAAGCTCTTGGAGCCAGACTATCTGAGGCCGTCGCCAGTGTGTCGTCAGGGACCAGAGGCGGGTCGTCGTTGTTCAAAACAACGCTGTCTTTTCGCCGGCGGTCTAGAGTGGACGTTTCATCATTAACATCCATCGTCACATTAGTGGAGTCACTATTAGCTCCACTCGGCAAGACTGCATGCTCAGCTTCATTGGTAACGGAGTTACTATTAGGAATATTAATTTTATTATTAGTATCCTTTTTCCTAGCGATCTCTTCAATCTTGATGTCTGCGTCACCAGCAGGTGTAGCGGAGTTATCCTTATCAGTAGTTCTCACCTCATTACTGGGGCGCGCGGCAACACCACTCTCCTGTGTATCCCCACGGGAGTTGGAATTTCTTCTGCGACTATTCAACGCCCTCTGCACCGCTTGGTCAAAGATTTCAGGTGACAACATGTCGCCAGAATGGAGGGTGTTCGTTTGAGCAGTGGAGACGGACGGTGACGTTTGGGTGGTGGACTGCGCGGTGTTCTGAACTGTTTGCGTGGTTGACTGAGTGGTAGGAGGAGTGGCCTGCGTGCCCGTACCGGGAGCGTCGTGGTAGGCGCCAACGCTGGCGAGGGCCGCGTTGCCGGCCGCGATGACGCGAAGCAGCTGCTGCAACTGACCCTGTTGTAGTATGACGGGCAGCTCGTAGTGATGGAAGAAGTACAGCATGGAGTGCTGTAACAAAAACATTGAATAAAGAAACATTCTAGACAATTTTAAATTCTTATTGAGAATTTAAAATTGGCTTTCCATTGGGGATGTAAACGGAAATGTAGCAATAAATAAACGGCAAAGAGATAAGCTGGTAATAGTTGCGGCGGAGGTGTCGCCCGGCTAGCGGCGGCGGCGGTGCGCTCGCAGATAGATGCTGTGAGTGCAGATTATGAGACACGTCCGTCGAACTGAGCAAAACTCCTTTAGACAAATAAATGAGCGACTCGTGACGGTGTCCTCACTGCTCCCCAGTCTTTATTTATTTATTTCTGGGTCAAAGTTGCCACCCCTCGCGTCGTCCGACGTAAGTTTTAATTAAGAAACTTGTGACCGCGCCTGACTCAACTTTTATTTGAAATTACATTTTCTGATCCCCTCATTTTGATTTTTTCCAAGTGGCGGTGTAACGGGTTACCGGCGCAGACAAGTTGCGACACCTTGTGATTTATTATTCGCGGTGTGCGCTGCTTGACAGATAATTGAATGAATTTTACATCATTTTTTACAATGAAGCTGCTCCCTTTTACAAATAAACAGTCATATCCAAAGAAATTGCGTTTCGTACGATTAGCATATAAGGAACGATTGAATACTGTTCATTATTTTCCGCCAGTAGATTCAGAGGGCACTTTGCAACGGTTTCTATTTGAATGGCACACATGTGCTAAGGACGATAGGTCAATGGGACACGGTTACTTTGTAGGGGCTTAATTAACAGCATCCGTTCGTGCCCCAATCTGTTCGCGGATCATCGCAACAGCAGCAAATATAAAAAAGGATCAAACGTTTAAAAGGTATTTAATGGAGAGATGACGGCCTTTTATACGTCCATTAAAATCGGCCGCTTTGAGATTTACCGCCCGCCCTGTTAGAAAGATACGTGAATAAAAAACGAGGTCATTTTTATCAATTTTCAGATCGTTTGTAACAGATTACGTTGGCAGCGTATAGATGTATGTATACGCAAAGTTTTCTAGGGGTTTGGCTGTTTAGTAATATCTAACATTAACGTTGTTATTTTTCTAAGGAATATCTTTAGCTGCTTTGTGTCTTATTCACCAGCAAAATAATATAATAACAATGTTTTGTACAAAGCCACATAATGTATCGCCTATTAAAATATAGTGCGTGGACCTTTTTAAAGATATACGAGCACGAGTTCAAGTAACGCTTGCCGAGATCCGACACTTCAAAGGAGACTGCGAGTTCTTTGTGATAATACATTTTTAAGCCGCAAATTGTCTTAAACACTTTACGGGCGGCGCGTTGATTATGCCAAGACGGTAGAAAACTCTGACAAAAATAAAGATATTTTGATTTAAAATGCAAAGAAAAAACAGCGGACGAAGGAGCGCGGCCCTCTCTGGACAAGACATTTTAAAAAATGCCTTTTTATTAACAAATCCTTAGCTGTGCAAAAGAATGACTACGTAAGACTTGAATTTCTACAACATTGTCGCTATTCACTTGACCTTTCTGTCTATAAATAAAGCATGAGGTGCATTTAGGGTTCCGTCGACACTTGCCCTCAAGGTATGCCCAGCATAATGTACCACAAAGTAAGCCGCTGAGAGTGTTTGACTTAAGTTTAACTATAATTTGCAAGAGATCTGCAAGATTACAACACTTTACATTGTTCCATGATGGCGGGCCTTTTCTGTTGATTTAGGACTTGACAGAAATTAACTGAACCTCCACAATAATAAGTGCCTCGAGTTAGTCTTTAACAACCGCTTTGACGGACGATATTATTCGACGGTATCAAAAATTTGCGAGACAATAGAAAGTTGGGTGATTATTAATTGAAAGTGAAATCCTATTTGAGCCTGTTGTCAACAAGTTGTTCCGAGTGTTGAAATTAATGTTGGGAGGATCGCACGTCGGCGTCGGCGTCTGTGACAGTATTATGCGCGGCGCGTCGCGCTGGCCCGACCTCATGAAATATGATTTTTAATAATAAGTTGACACGCTCGATGATTAGAAGATAAGCCCCCACTTTGCATTCCGAAGGGGCTCCTTGTTTTTCGTCGTCGCCCTCTCGCTGTAATCCGGCAGAGCCTACTCCCGCTGAGCTCGCCCGAGGCGCGCCTAATGTTATCTCCATACTCAATTATAACTGCGCTTTCGCTGTCACCATGTCAGTGGCGTGCCTAGGGTTTCAAAATAAGGCAAGCCCAAAAAAATTTTAACCGATTTCAAAAAAAGAAAGTTCAGTTTTCGACTGAGTATGTAGGTACGTACGTATGTATCATCGCAATTTTCTCATAAACTACTGGTTAGGTACAATAAATTAAAAGTGAATTCATCCATCTTCTTCTTTCTTCAATTTCACTCTTGCTTGTCGTGCGGTGAATGAGGTAACCAAAGCTCACTGAAGGCACGCTAGTGCTAGATTGAATATAATAAACATATCAGCAATTGCATACCTCGGGTGGCTTTAAAAAAAGTCGTTTGGTTTGCTTCATTGCTTGAGGGAACAAAGTTATGGTAAGTACCTCAGATAACTGGCGTGATATAGATGTCTCAATTCGTTGTTTACCAAAATTACCGAAAGAAACCATTGCACACAGGTGTTTATGGGAATTTGCGTACCTTTTAATGGCGCCAGATATGTTATTTAATGAAGAAATTAACTGTTTTTTCTGAGCAAAGTTTAAAGATTTTACCTTATCTTCGCCAATCAAAACTAGAACGCATTTTAAATCCTCACAAGGTACAATTGCCTCCATTGTTGTATGTAAGTCACCAAAACAATTGTATCACTGAGAAAATCTAAGAAAACACACAAAAAACAACAAACAACAAAAAACAAAAAGTCTAATTTCCACTCAAGCAAATGAAACTGAAGTGAGTTGCAAACAGAGTTGCAGTGACAAGGTCACGCATACGCGAGCAACTTCATACGAATGCCAGGCTTAAATCTTCCATACTGATCGATTTGTAGACGCAAAAGGTCCTAACTCGTTATACGGCACGTCGCCATAGGTGCGAAAGAGACAGAGATAGTATTTGAAAGCCAGGTAAAAGCCGGTGCGTGTAAGCGAGATAGCTATATGTACATGCTGCAAATGCGAAACTCTGCGCGCGAACAATCGCGATGTGTAGTAGTGTGTCATAGGCAGATACTTTGTGTTATTTTGATAAGAATTAAGCGCGCGAACTTTTAAATAGTTTGGGTTTGATATTGATTCTCTATCGAGCATTTTAGTAAGGCATGCCTGGCTTCTGGGCTTGTATGAAGGAACCGCCACTGCACCATGTATTGTTCACGTGTACATCGGAGATTAGGGAAGATTCCTAAGATTAAAGTTACTCGTGTCAAAAGTAACAAAACATAAGAAAATATAAAACAACGGTAGTGGACCTAACATAATCAGGGAAAGAGCAAATAAGAACTTGGATTTCAAAAGGATCTAACAAAACAGTACGGTACATAGACACGATCTACTAAATTAATTTAAACTAACTTATTAAATCACTGGGTTTATAAAAAAGGAACATTTATACATTGTAAACTATTTTTGACAGACCAGCGTTTTAGTTTTCATGGGATTCTGTGAGAAAATGCGACCATGTTCAAAAATATATTACTACCTAACTTGGTAATGTAATATTAAAACTTAAGCAATGTTTTTTTTTTTCATAACTTTATCTAGTAAAGAAAGAATGCATACTATAGGATGCAAAATACAATGCCCATATACACATACACAACATGACAGTCCAATCTAAGATGAAACCCACTGTCATCATCAAAGACCACAATTTAGATAGCTTGCTCTCGATTAATACACTGTCCACACACAATACAGATACATCGTGTAGGTACCTGTTGTGTAGTGTGTATGTGTAGTTGTGTCGTGCCGAAGTCCGCTCGGCGTGTTATTAACTTCCGTGTAGCATAGAGACCGGAAATCGACGCCGGAGTAGATCCGCTCAAGACACACAGTCTGAATCACCCCTAACGTTCACAGATCAACTACCTCACGATATTATCAGAAAACAGTAGAACCCATCCTTAACACTCACGTGTGTTCAATATGTAATTCTCGTCATCGCTTTGATATTTTAATTTTGCAGTGTATTAATGTTACAAATTAAAATGTATGGATTCTATGGTAGGAATCAAATTAAATGTTCCAGTTATTTGTATTCGGAGAAAAGTAAATGTTTGATTTTCTGGTTATCGATAAAATTTGCTTCAGCTCGCGCATAGCAATATTAATGGCTGATTTTGATATTCAATTAGTGAATTATTCAGAGAAAAAATATACGCTACGATGAACCATTTAGCTGTAAATTAAAATTACGGCAGTTAATAATATTTGGTAAGAAAAAATGGTAAATTACTTTAATTTATTATATTATATTTTTCCTACAATATTTTCATTTTTATTGATATAAATTAGTACTTGACTGCGATCCCATCTGATGATAAGTAGTGATGCAATCGTTGATGGCAAGGTGCACAAATTTGCGGGCTTGCGGAAAGTGAGCAATGGGTAGCTCGCTGTCCGACCGACTGGGGCCAGGGTTATCCGAAAGGAAACTCGAGCCCAGGTATGAAGGCTTGAAGAACGAGTTGGATTTTTTAGTCAAAAAGAGTTTGACACTATCTCCCGCTCCGCTTAAGAGCGGGGGTTGTCATTGGATGATTTTCCCCAAGAAAAAGGTGCACTAATTTATTAAGAGCCTATTCACTCTAGTCTTGAAGACACCTAAATTATAATCAGCCGGGAAGAACGCAGCAATAACAATTTACATCAAACGTCACATTTCGGTCAATCACAAGTCGGCCCGTGTGTCCACAAATCAGTCGGACGTAATGTGTCAGGGCCGCATCCCCGCGGGCCCGAACAAAATATTACACGCACCGCGCCGTCATTTGACTCGTCGCGGGACACATTTGACAAAACTTTGACGTTACACGACACACGTCTTTTGGAACATTCTTGCGTTAGAAAAAGACTTTCAATTTATATCATTGAGATTGTGAATTGATTGTGAAAGAAAACCGTTTTTATTTATAAGTTTGATTATAAAACATCAGTATTATGGCAATATTTGCCAGTCTTCAGTTAGTTTAGCTTAGCTCTCGTAGCTGACGTCATATTCTTCACAATTAGACAATTTAATTTATATAAATTGGGCCAACTAAGCTTGGTAAGTATGAATACTTAGTTATTCGACTAGCTTAACTCTTGGTTTGCAACCAGGGTTATCGTATATCCATCAAAATAGGCGCTGTTTATCAATCCAGAACTTTACATAACACTTGAAAGATTGACATGTCTCTATAAACCTAACAATGTTACACAAATTGACAATTCTTTCCGGAAAACACTATTTTACCTTGCAGAGAATACAGTCGAATTTTCCGTGGTGCGTGTTTTCGGCACAATCACAAAAACGTATAGGGACGTGATTTGTTGACAAATGCTCGCGGCTCGACCCCGCTTCCTAGCAAAGAAGCTTTCTCTTTTAGTTTAAAAAATAATAATAACTCCCGATCTGTGCAACGATGATACAAATATGTGTGTGATGTGAGTAAGGGAAGGGTGTGTATGTGTGTGTAAGGCTTTGTCTAGAGCGAACGCGCGGTGACTAGAGCGGGAGCGGGCGCGATAAAGTGACAGTGCATGGCGAGCATATAAATACTAGACTAGCGAGGCTGCTCCGTCACATCCCACTAGGCAGCTATCATAATGATCTGGCGAATGTGCCGCTCGCGAGCCGCTTGCGAACCGCGCGCGTGCATTTCGAGCACGGTTCGTTCGTAAGAAGCCCTTGAACCGCGCGCGCGGCGTACAGACATGACATGCACACATACAGTTGGCAAGCAGCTCGCGGACGGCTCGCGAACAGCGTATTCGCCAGATCTGGACGCACCCTATCACTTCAGAATGGGACACAAATGTCGGGTTCAAGCGTTTGATTCCTCGTACCCGCTGTAGCACCCGCGTGAGCTCCTCACCCTGTTCAGGGCCCACGAGTCCCTTAGGCAGCCGTTCGACCCCGTGACCCGTCTGCTATTGTAACGTTGTCATGACATACATGATGCTTATTTTATAATAAGACGTTATTTTTCCACTATTCAGCTGGGACTCCCATAAATATCAGCGGGTACATTTTCTGGTGTTAAGTCCGACAGCTGGTCTAACCTAATGTCGGTCTTGCCCTGAAATTGGGTTGTGGTCATGACATGGCAATTTCTTTAAAACATTTGACATTAAGTCGTATATATATGAATGGAAGAAGAATAATAAATTAATCCTTTTAAAGTAACGGATTTTTATAAAAAAACGCTCAAAAAACACCACAGACCCAGAAATGCAACCCGAAAAACAAAAAACCAACATTTATTACAATAATTAAAAATAAAAATTTGTTTCAACCCATGTATTTGACTCATATACAAGACAAGCGGCGAGGGCACGAAATTGATTTGTCACATATATCAGACTGTGGCGTTGAAAGGTGATACAGGCATGATGGTCACGTCCATTTGATATTCAGCTATATCTGTTTAGTTAGCAAGCCGACTCTAACCTTAGGGAAAAGGCTAAAATACTGACGATGATCTGCAGTTGTCAGAAATGGACACTGACCACTGATTAATTGAACATTACACATCCATATAGCATACAAATTACGGCTCGCTTGACATGACTTATCAGCACCAAGTATACCAATAACGGTGTGGAGCAGCGCAAACCTAATATCGCTTTAGACAAACAGTTTATCTATAAAGCGTCCGGCCTGCGTGGCGAGTGCGTGGCGCCTGCGGGCCCTGACCGACGTCAAAGCGCCCTCGACAAACACGCCACTGCATTTGGTAAATAGGCTAGTAGCAAATTATCATGTGGCATTTGAGTACATCAAATTCTGTATGTATGTGTGACGTGTGAGTATGATGCTCATAGAGTTATTTCAATTGTTGCAGGAAGATGTTGATGTGTATTCATGAAAGTTTTAAACAGTTAAAACGAGTTACTTTGAACTGTGATATCTATTACTATAACTTCTTCTTCTTCTTCTTTTAGTGTCGATTCTCTCAAGCTATATTTCTTTTGACCAATATTTGGCAACCTGTACAGCTCTATTGTTGGCCTCGTATAGACCCTGAAAACTGCAGGTGGTTACGCAGGATGGGCAGCATAGCTGGTGGCGCATGTCTTGTGGAGAGGCTCCACACTGGCACTGTGTTAGTGATGGGTCAAGGAAACCCCATTTGGCCAGATTGTTTATACAGCGGCCAACCTGGGTTATACCAACTATAACTAATAGTTATAATAATAGTCTAACTATTTTTTAAACGTTGTAATCTAAAAACTGATAATAAAAATCATATAGGACCTAAAAATCATATATATAGGACCTTAAAATCATAAGCACTAATTAATTGTAGTGTTTATCCTGTAAAATCCGTTCTTCAAGTCGCATAAATTAGCAACTAGCCTAAAAAAATATGATTTATTAAGGTCTCATAAACGTACAATTTGCCTAATTGTGAACGAGTTCTAGAATGTCTGTTCATGCTGAACTGGATATATTTTAGCGGAGCTGTGAGGCATATTATTTTGTTTTGGTTTTTTGTCGTTTGGACCTTGTCTGTTGTGTTTGTGCCAAATAAACGTATTATTTTTGTTTCATGTAATGGCGAATGCTACACACTCGATATGTATCGCGATATTTAACGTGATATTGATCTAGTAATATTTTCATATACTACACATACGATACGAATCGCGTCAGTACGACGGTAAATTTCATTGAGTGCACTCACATTAATAATTATTTTTGATTCTTTCCTATAATTCGATTTTAATGAGTTTATTTTCGCAAGGACGTCTTTGGTAGTCGCGCCAGGATTAATTATTTTTTTTTATTTCAAGTAGTTGTTCATAGGCATTCGCCCTTTTCACTTTATTTAAACTGTTGGCACTTGAACTGTCCCATACCTCTAGTAGTGTATCTAACACTAGTATAAATTCTTTCAATTGCTTTTGGTCGTTTCTTTGAGGTACAGCGGGCGCCGCCGCCTCAATATGCGCGTCCTGTTTCATAGCTGACAGAATTAATACTAACGCGATAAATATCGATTATAGACTAGACGCTCGATATTTGTTAACGATACTTGATACAAATCGTGGATTTTTAGATTTCTAGAAATCCAGCGATCCGTATCACGATAGGTTATACGCTATACTACAGACTCGATAAATATCGTGATCCTGGATTACAATCCAAATATCACGATAAATATCGAGCGTGTAGCATTCGCCAATGGTGCGTCCAGATGTGACGAATGCACCGCTCGCGAGTCGTTCGCGAGCCGCTTGCGAACTGCGCGCGTGCATTTTATCTTCGTACGAAGCGTACGCGGCGCAGGGGCTTCGTACAAATGAGCCTTGCGCGAAATGCAGCACATTCGCCAGATCTGGACACACCATAATACTTGCCTGGATGAAGAGCCATGACGTGACGAGTGCAAGGCTGCTGTATTGTCCGTTGAACCGGTAGTGGTACGCGTAGAATGAGAAGTGGTATAGGTAGAAGAACCTGTTAACAAAGAAAATAAAATATTAATTAATATTTAAATAGATTAATGCAACACCGTTTCATTTCTTCTCGGATAAACTATTAATTTAAATAGTAAGGACAAAGCGGGCCGCGCGAATTTGGGCGAGACATTTAGAATGCCATGTTTCTAGTATGATGAACGTGTATAAAATGGAATGTCAGGGCTCTTTAAGTCAAAAGTGAGGTTGCTTCTAGGCAAGCGAGCTACATCATCGCTGCCCATCAGGTGAGATAGTGGTAAAACGCGAGCCATTTGAGCATTTTAAGGCCCAAGCGCCCGAAAAGTGCCACAAAACAGTGACTTTCTGAAGCCTACTCCTCTGTAACGGCCAGGTTAATAGGTTTGAAAAAAATACATGTTTATTATAGATTTATGAACAACATTATCAACATTTGATTTTTTCGTGCTATTAATACTTATGTCCAAAAAAAATATTTAGCAACTTCGCAACTTTTCCCTACTCCTTCGAAACGGCTTGGATCTTTAGAAACATTTTTACACTTAATAATGGGTGGTTATATATTCTCCAAAGTGGACATTGCATTTGTAAATCAATCAATATTTCGCAAAGAAAATGGATTTAAAGGTCGGCCGCGCGCTTTCCGGGCGTTGTTGGCCGCAAATAAATGCACAGATTTGCGTACTGCCACCTAGGCGGATGCGAGAGGTGCGTCCACATAATTTTGGCCAGATGGTTCAAGGGACTATAAGCCTTAATTCATTAAACCCCAAACGCACGTTTGCTTTCTCATTGTCTTTCTATTGTATCTCTAATTACTGTATTCGAAAGCTTAAAGGGGTAGTTACTATACTTTTCGCAAGTTTTTTTTATTTAGCATGCTGATGATAAACTGAAGACATGATCATCCTGAAACAACTTAGAGGAGAACTAGGTATAGATTTTTCCAGTTTTTATTTTTGGCGTATTTGTAAAGATGACAGGCAGAAATGGAGGGAGTCCCTTGCCCAGGAATGACACAGTTTAGGTCGATTAAATAAGTAAGTTTTACATGTATGTACAAAGGCACATAAGAGGCGCTGTATTGAATATCAATTACGGGAGCACTAGAAGACAATAGCTAGGTAATATAAACAAGCGTGTAGTAGCAACCATCACATAAACAGTATTCTAGTGTTATCTCGTTACGGCCAATGTTGTAAGGCTGCAAAATATATCGGTAGAGAAGGTTCACTGAACACTGAATCCAAGCTATATAGACATCATGACAATGATTTTAAAAGATCGCGTATGATTTACTTAAATTAACTGAATTAATAAGAAAATGAACCGAGTGTAAATCCATATGACCTCTTTCAAATAACTATTAATTTATGTGACTGAGACTATAAGTCACAAATATAGAAAACGTTACCCGATTTCAACTGTCCCTAAGTGTACCCATTTATTTTTCTGAATCTATTAAAATTTCGAAATCTATGTACATAAAAATGAAACTCTATTAATTTGGTCACGTCATCACACGTGAACGGCTGAACCAATTTCACCAGTTATTTTTTCGTTGTGTTTCTTAATGTCTAAAGATTCTTACAGAAAGAAAAATGTGCAAAAAAATTTGAAAATTTACAGAAAACTACGACTTCAGCGTTTTACAGTTCATAGCTAAGACAGGACAATGTCTGTAGGTTTGGTTAGTAAATTGAAAAAAGTGTTAAATTATATTATAACACAGGCCCCAGGTGACCTGGTGAAGGTTGCGGGAATCCGATGGATGTGGGACGCACAGGATCGATCAATGTGGCGACACTTGGGGGAGGCCTATGTCCAACAGTGGACGTCTATCGGCTGAAATGATGATGATGATGACAGGCTCCTACTTGACTCACGCGAATCCCATATCTATGTAGAAAAGTATACATTATCTAGTAAATAGTAATGTTATTGGAAGAAATGCAGCCATTTTGTAATACGCTTGAATTTTTATAAATGAGGCGGAAGCTTGAGGCTTCCGATTTATGATCAACAAATAATATACGATGGAAGTAGACAAGGGTTACACCAGGTGGTGTACATCGCACATAGCTGTTAAGGTAGCCATACTCGCAAGGGTATACCTGACAGGCTTGTCTGTACAGTTATACCTGTCAGGTAAGATTGTGTGGAGACCTGCACAGTTGTGCAACATACCTGATCCGGGTTACAACTCAACTGTTTAGGTATCTTTACATCACAGCACATAAGTGATACTTCTGTATGTTTTATTCAGCGGCACGGCGTCGAGTCCAGCAACAAGTATACGCGAAGCTACGTCGCAGTGGGCGAGCATCATTAGGAGCTTATTGAAACAGAAGACGCCATGTTTGATTATAAGTTCCTATGTACGGCGCTGGTGCCAATTTTAGATGTCTTTTTTGGCTTTTTGTGTGACTGAAAACGTGAGGATTTAGGAGCATAGAATTTTTGGGACGTGAAGAAATGTTTTCTCTTTGCCGGTAAGTAATGCAGTTTTTATTTCTGACTCTTAATAATATGTTTGATGTGTGACATTCAGGCTCTAAAATAAACAATGTTGGCAGGAAAAACCTTCAAGGGAAGACTTGTGATAGGAAAAAACAGAGTTCCAAAAGTGTATTGAAATACAAGAAGCCATGTTTCTTACGAAACTAGTCGAAATTTTAACCACTTTATTTTTTGTGAATAAGCTCGTATTTTTGTAGGAAATGGACATAGATTTGTGTAAAATATAAGTTTAAACAGTTGGGTATAAAGGTTTCGTCAGTAGGTACCTACAGTATTAAAGAGTGTTACAAAAATCTTAGCATTTAGTGCAAAGTAAGTGTACGAATAGCAGCCTTTTGCAAATTGAACTAAGATCGTTTATCATTACAAAATCCAGTCACAGACCTTTAAATAAATTATAATCTTTATAACACTGGTTTAATAAAGTTACTAGAAATCGTTGAGTTTATTTTATAATTTGCAATTAAGAAAAACAATAGTTTGTGTGGTTTATTGGTCCCCATGTAGGCATGTGGTTAATATTTATTTTTTATAAGAACAGCAGCCTAATTATCCACTAAAATATCTAATGTGTTTTTAAAACGTCTACAATTTATAAAAAAAAGAACATTACAAATCCGACTTTACAAATGGTTCAAAGGGGCCGCCAAACATTTCAAGAATGCAACTCGACAACACTCCGACAATACTTTCAACAAGCGATTCGAGCCAATCGTACATTTTTCTTGTATATAGATGCCATTAGATTCGTTATCTGCTTATTTCGGTGGATAAATTTCCAATGTACGACAAGGGCGGCAAACGGTCCCCGGAAAAGGGGAAATGTCACCTCGTTATCTGAAAAGGTTGCAATTTTATTTGAAATCGATATTCACTGAGATATACATTTTTCTTCAGCTATTGTGCTCTAGTGTGGAAACATGCCTTTGCAACACGTCTTCACGGTGCTCTTTGAGTCGTGCTTCTTATGAGCGACTTATTGCGATGGTGCATATGAAGTAGCGAAGTAATAAGCGTTGAGACTCGTAATGATTTAAAAGAGCAAATAGCAATCTATATTAAATTTGTCTGGTTTTAAGGTTGTATACAACAAAATAAACGCTCATTCTGAAAATAGTATGTTCAGAATCGGCTACTAGCCAGATATTTTTTTATAATTAGAATAATCAAAAAATTATTTTAGGCTGTTTTTTTTTATTGTTGACAGGTTCGCGCTTGACCGCTATCTCACCTGATGGAAAGCGACAATGCGGTCGACGATGGAACGCGCTTACCTAGAAGAAACCTATTCACTCTCGACTTAAAGATTCCAGGGTTGTAGCTATCAGGAAACACAGATTCCGGCAAGGAATTCCACTCCCTAGCCGCACGCACAATGAATGTGTTCCCAAATCGTTTTGTGCGTGTAGGTGGGATATCCACCATATACCGGTTGCGCATAGCCGTACGTCTGGTAGTCCGATGATGGAACGGGCTAGGCGGAATTGGGTTATGCAATTCCGACGCAAACTCCTCGAAATGCAATCGGTAGAAAACCGACAGGCTAGCAACTCTGCGTCGATGCTCAAGACACACTGAATACGCTCGTCGAGTCGAGGCTTCAAAGCTTCGACTCGACGAGTGTATCATCGCCAATTATCCTGACAAGTTATCTATGACAAATTCTCGGTAAGTCTTGATTACGTCACTAGCGTATTTGCATATGCGTGCTTAGATATCAAATACCGAAGGGCTGTAACACATCAATGTAGTACGTCTACTTATTTTCCTACAATTAGGAAAACAAATTTTAGAAAAAAAAAAACCTTACCACAGTAAAATTTTTTAGTGCTTGAATTATGTGTTACTTGAATTTTCTATATGTTCTTTGATTTAGCTACATTTTGTGGCTTTTGATTATCCGTAACGACTGCCAAACAAAATGGTTTGTTTGACAGTCTTTCCAAGACACGGAGGAAACTCGCTATGAAATGGATGGTCACCCATCTACGGACTGACCTCGGTAAGGGTAGCTTAACCTGAAAATTCGACCTGGGCGGCTGTTATTATTTAGCTACGACCTTGTCAGCCAACTGAAAGATATAAATTCAATTTAAATCATATTTCAGTCCCGTGTTATTTGGAGTCGGCCCAACACGTTTATTTTCTTCTATGCTGTCCCACCACGCTGTCACTAACTTCCTTTTCTATTATATCATTCCTCACGCAACCCATTCATCTTTTCTGTGGCCTCCCTCTACCTCTCCATCATGATGTATACTCGTAACTCTTTTTAACCGACTTCAAAAAAGGAGGAGGTTCTCAATTCGACCGTATATATGTTTTTTTTAGTAGCATGCGTTTCATCCCTCAAATACAAGAAACAAAGTAAGATTGGAACCCAAGGAAGGACATAGGCTACTTATTATCTGGTTTCAACTTCGCGTCTGTAACAACCAACACTCACGCGAACGAAGCCGTTGGTGTTAAATAAATTGATCTTTACTTTTCGATTGATGTTATGTTTTTAGCTAGTTTTAAGATTGCTACTTTATTCGCGTAAATAAACTGTTTTTCTAAAAAAATGAAAAAAAAAAACATTAATTTCAAAAACGTTTGACAAGAAAGTTTTTCTTTCTTGTCAAATGTTTTTAAAATTCATTTTTTTTACATTTTTTTTATTTTGTTAACATTCTGTCTCGGTTTTTTTTTTGGTGACATTACTATTTAATTGTTTGACGTTATACTATAATTTTAAATACCTAATTATTGTTACTACGCATGCTGAGATTTGATATAAGCTTGTATGCCAATATTTAGTAAAACATAGCGCACTGTACTTGTATACCACCCTCTGTAATAGGCTATGTTTTACTAACAATATAAATGATTAAGATTAAAAATGAAATAACATCACTCACTGCACATTCCAACATTGAACCTAGCATAAACAGGTCGGTAACGATTAACATGGTAATACAAGCATAAGGCGCTAATTAGTAGCTTGAGGTAAATCCCGAGCGCGCATGAGCAAGCACAGGCACGTGTATTAGAGCTTATCTGGTTGGTAATGTTGATGTTACTGATACAGTAGCCTTACCGTTACGTGTTGAAATGTCAGGAGTGCGGGCGAGAAAGGGAGCTATATGAGTATAACTCCATCTCTTTAACAGATCAGTTTGGGTCGTCAAATGGATCGTGTTAAGAGCTGGCATTAGCCTCAGCTCGGGTTTGAGAAAGTTCACATGGGATTAGAACACTCTTAAAATGATTTTGAAACTAGCTGCTGCCAGTAGCTTCACCCACATGATAGTAAAAAAACTGGGCAAGTGCGAGTCGGACTCGCGCACTGAGGGTTTCGTGCAAACTACAATTCCCGAATGGAGTCTCGAAGATTTTTACGAATTGCAAGATTTCTTTTTGTTACAACAATTTTACGATTTTCAGATTTTTTCCTATACCTGTACTATAAGATCTTGCTTTGTGCCAAATTTCAGGATTCTGGGTCAACGGGAAGTACCCTATGAATTTCGATATTTGAGAGTATCAATATATACGTTTTTTTGCGACATAAACGGCCGTATCTTTTTTATTCGTTAACTTAAATATTTGCTTTTTTTCACAGCTTGAAGGGACCGCAGACTTGAGTATATGGTTTTAATTTCAACTCGATACCTCCACGCGTTCTTGAGATAAAAGGTCTTGACAGACAAACAGACAGACAGACGGACGGACAACAAAGTGATCCTATAAGGGTTCCGTTTTTTCCTTTTAAGGTACGGAACCCTAAAAATATCTCAAGGGAACATACTCCAGGAACAAAAAGTATCTTATGTGTTAATCCAGAACATGGTTTACCCGCGCATCAATTTTCATAGAAATGCGTTCATCTCAGCGTGACCAAAAAACAAAGATACACATACCATCATACTCACAAAGTTTCGCCTTTATAATATTAGTGTGATAGGATTATTTAATAGCAGCTGGTTTTGTTGCAATCTAGACTAAATGTTGTTAATAATGTTAATTTACTTAATTGATTATGGTGTAGGTATATAGGGTCGGTCTGGAGTAGAATATTAAGTGGATAAAATTTAATTATTACACAAAAATGCTATAACCAAAGCTTAGGGCGCTTTCAATTTATGCGTACTGCACCCGGGCGACTGCCGCACGTTTTTTAACGTGCCGCAGCCGGCCGGTTGCAGTACGTTAGCAGTCCGACAACAAACGCTTAAATTGAAAACGTATTTGACTGCCGTGCGTTTGTATGCTAGTGATGCGCTATTCAAAACCGAATTAAACACGTGGTGCTTGTGATGTTGCCGTCCTGTTGTCGACCGTTCGCCGCATGGTTGACGCAACTTTTTATGAAAAATACTATTGTCCGTACGCAGTATGACTAACGCACCGCATACGCACTGCAGCAGGCAGTAAAAAAACGCATAAATTGAACGCACCCTTATTGTTTGTCTAATTCGTTTTTAATTATGACTTGGAGCATCATTATCATCATCAACTTGCATCAATCAATTCGATATAATTATTTCTCAACGTTGGAACGCCTGATAATCAACGTCTCTAATGAGCACTATTTAGTATTGTAATGTGTCCGGTCTTGATGTCATTTTACTTGTTTAATATACCTGATGTTGTCAACACCGAATTATATTTATTTCTGACTTGCATTGAGCACCTTAAGTTTATTTCTACCGAAATATCTCTTAGGTCCCCTGCACATTATGTTAAAACGTTTTACATTATTACAAACATCTCTAAAATTAAAACACATTCAAGATCAAAACACCATAAAAGAGCACTAAAAAACAAATTAAACCAATTTAAAATCAGAGGTAAAAAAAAAAACACAAAAGGAAGAGACACAAAAATTGGAATTCAATAAAATGTTGTTTTAAAAAACATCTGTTCGGCAGACAAAGAGCAACGCGTCGATTAAGTTCTTAAGTAACAATTTCAGCGACAGATCGTTCCCGGAATAATTTAAAGGAGGGTAGGCAACTAGGGACTGGTCCTCAGTAGTCCAGCTAAGCTCCGTAGGCGTCGGCTCTTTGAGCGACATCAAACGACGCGAGATTACCAACGCATTAAACATACATGCTAGAAGAAACAAGCACCGTTTTCTTAATGTTATTTCGTCCATAAATATTTTATCGCCTCTGTAATGGAAAATGTAAATGACGTTTTGACACGGACGTGTGACTTTTTCGTTCCGTTCCTTTTACCTTATTATTTAAGATGCATTGGCCATAATTTATGGATTTGACGTAAAGACCATTTCTGTCTGACAAATACAACGACAGTTATGGAAATTCGACACTGAAATATAGGATCCTTATTAAGAAAACAGTCAGGTAAAGCATACAACATGAACGTGCCGAAATTAAAAAAAATATTGAACCCGTCTGTTTGAATAGGTAAGACATCACTCCACCGACTGATAGGCTGTATAAAATACCAAGAGTCGAATGCCCATTTACAATTTTCCTTATTACACGAAAATTATTCAGAAGCCTGATAGGAGCGGGGCGAAACTGAATCTTGTTGAACTAACTCAGTGCGAAATCACTTTCGCCTCGGCCTTTGATCTCGACTGCGCCAAAGGAATGTTATTCAGTAAAAACATGCAAATTCGATAAGGTATAACACAATATTATGGAGAGCGGCTGCCGTCGCGACGCTCTCTTTACAATACTCGGCGAGCATCGGAAATGCTTTGAATATTGTTTATCAGATCACGAATCTTTGGGTGACGATTTATGTTGAGTTAATTTGTGAAATCCTATTGGCCTTAAAAAAAGTTGAAAAAATATCCATGCTAATCTTAATGCATCTACTTTAATCTGTTTGTTTTAATTTTTTATCTGAATAAAATCTTACAATAAGTTATAAAATTAATTTAGGTACAGGGTGGTATTTGGCAAATAAACAAGAAATTGTGTAATAAAAAAAAATAAACAACCGCCGCCGAAGGACTAGGCAAGTATGAAAAATACTTTAGTATTAAAATTATGCTCTTTTTTGAATATTACATCACTGAAGCTCAACTTCTAATGGCGTTCTGAAAAATATGAAAGGATGCTCCCAATTAGGTTATAACTGTTCCTTTTAACGCAAATTGCCTTATCTCAGTCTTAAATCAATGTTCTCCCTGTATATTATGATAATGGCGTTTTTTAACGCCGCTCAATTTGAAATAGAATTTAGAAAATGTTTGTACTAATAATTATAATAAATGAACTTAGGGACAATTTAGTGGATGTTTTATGACGCACGTTCAGTTGTGGAGTTCGTCAATATAGAACAGAAGGAGTGAGTGTGTAGGGCGCTGGCGTGGGGCCTGGGGTTGACCGCAGGAATCCGCAACCCCGGCAGGGTGCGCCACTAACGAAATGAAATTCCGCTGACATTCCGCACGACGGCTACGTTCGCGACTATGACTACTGACTGCTGACAATACCAACTATCCAATAATTCCATGGCTCCATGCCGGCGATACGAAAAAGGCCACAAGTTTATTAATAACAGGGAACAAACACACGAGGCTTCGATTGTTAAACAGGAATGCGTGGGTAGTGAAATGCGCTGGTAATTATGCTGCACCTATTGTTAGAGCTTCGAGTTCGTTTTAAAGCGTTTTCAATCATATGTTTCTTGGTCATCAAAGCGTAATGGTATAATGCCTTATGGAATTCAAATTAAAATGTTCATTCTTTTTCTTCTTTTGTGACGATTTGACTCAAATCTTTTCCGACAAATATTAGCGAGCTATTCAGGTGGCTACCACCTGAATAGCTCTGTCATTGATCTCGTTAAGTCATGAAAGTTGCAGATGGTTGTGCATACCGAGCAGGAAAGGAGGTGACGCATATCCTGTGAAGTTATCCCACACTGGTACTGTGTTTGCAATAGATCAAGAATAACCCATTGGCCAGACTGCTTCTGAAGCGCCAATCTGAAGCGGAAATCGGTTCAGAGATTTTCAGATTGGCCACTGCAGTTCGTGTCCAGGTGGCAGATATTCTGCTGAGGAGATGAATCATGATTTTTCTTTGTCATAAACAGTTTGAATCAAACTACATGTTAAAGCGATACCTACATTACTGTGACGCGATGAATTAATAAATATTAAGTACAGAATTTGAAGCTGCAGTTACTGATTCATTGTTATTATTAACTTAATAGACTGTGATGACTGTGTGTTTATTCGACGAACGTGAGACTTAATTTTATCATTATTTTGTTCACTGCACAAAGTTCATCGTTATTTTTGTTCATTGTTTTAAAAAAGATATAATATTGCTTGGATTCAAATGTAGGTATAATTAATCATGTCACACTTTTATTATAAAAGCGAAAGTTTGTGAATATGTGTGTATGTTTGTTACTTCTTCACGCTTCGACTGAACGTATTTGGATGAAACTTGGCACACGGGTAGAGCATATCCTGGAGTAGCACGTAGGATTTTATCCTGGGAGTAGGCTCCCTCAGGACAATTTCCTACTAATTTTTTTAAGCTGCTAACAACAACCAGTGACAGTTAAGGCATACCGACCAACAATATTTTTTCGAACTTAAAAAAAAAGTATTCTAAATATCTCATAAATTAACACAACAATCTATTCCCTACAAAGTCTATTAGCGTCTGTCCCTCGAATGATTAATATGTAGTGTATGAAATTAGAATGTCGATATAGAGGAGCAAGTTGGTGTCGAAGTTAATCGGGGCAGAAGTTGCGATCGGCCCGACAAATGCGGTTCAACACACAAACTTGCTCCAGTCGCAAGTTTGGGCCGATACGTCTGGGGTACTTGTGTTGCTGAGAATACGGCTTTATAGACTGTTTCTGGAAGATGTCCGACATTGGACAGGTCATGTTGGGTAGGGAATTCTATTACTTTTTCAGTCAAGTCAAAAGTTTTTTATTTCACATAGGCCTACATGGGCACTCATAAAACGTCAAAAGCTAGTGCACGGTTCCAAATTGGGTGTGGCAATATTAATACTATATTTTCAAAACTTTTCCAAAATTTCTGAGACGGATATTATAGTCTCGAAATGCAAACGGCAACTGAAAGTCACAGGTAGTTTTTAGTCAATAATCTGTATTTTACTAATAAACCTTAAAAGACAATTGAAAATCCTTAAAAAATTCAAGCGTGAATACGATACTTATTTTTCGAGAGACAAGTGACTATTGGTAGAAAATAAGAATTACCCATATTACGTATCATATCTTTAAACTGACACAGGGCAATGCCGTCTACAATAGAAACTGAATATTTTTTTTTCTAAAAAACGTAATTTCATTGTAAGTTAACAAAGTCTGTAGCCTTATATATATATATTTATTATGTCACTAACTCAAATTATTGCTAAAACAATAATATTTTGAAATATAACGATTAGATTTTTTTTACTTGCTATTATTGCAATTATAGCTATAATCTAAATACATACCAATTTGAATCACTTGGCTGAGTCTTGGTGAGACATCTTAAAAGAACTAACTTTCAATATGCCAAGTTGTTACAACTTTGAGTGATTCTAGTCCAATTAACTATTGACCTAGGCAACCCCGTGGCTGCCATAATTTAATGAACATCCACGGCGTTCAATTAGCTGGCTAATTTAACTAGACGGTTGCGACATATACATAAGATGTTATCACAGCACTATTACCGAGCAAGAATGCTCAAACCAATGCATCTATTTGTCAAACTCATGTACAAGTCATGCCAACAGCGCCGGGATGGCTCGATTCGTCGTGAGGAAGCCACACCACTACAAAGATGCCAACTTGGACGGGAACCACTTCCTATTTAGCCAAGTTCCCGCAGACAGGGCCCAACTTCTAGCCCCATTCAGAGTTGCTAAGGGTTGCCAACTCCAACATATCATAAAACACCGGTATTTCTACGACTTCTTACGTAAAAAAATTCAACAAGTTTTTTCTATTGTTTTGAATTTTCTTTTTTAAACAATACTCAATGGTTACGGTTCTTCGAAAGTTTCGCAATTTGCGAGAGGGTTACTGCGTGGTTATTTAACTTATGGAAACATACTTTTTATTGCTTCGTTTAGAGACGGAGGAAGTTTTTTTTGTTATTCTAAACGAGTGTTGGCCAACGTGACGCTGTAACGACAATACGTTTGGTCTGAACAATGCCTTATTCTGCTTTTTTCCAACATGCCATGCAAAATATAAAATTAACTCTATTGCGTAGTTCTTAAACTTTTACAAAGATACGTTTTTAATGCTTCGTTTAGAAACGAGGGGAGGTTGTTTTGCTATTGTTAGGTAAATGTATATTTGAAATTGTAAACGAATGTTGGTCAACGTGAGGCAGTAGAGAGCATTCAATAGAAAGTATAAAAATATTGTAAAAGCCCTGTTGCGTAGTTTTGACTTTTTAATGCTTCGTTTAGAAATGAAAAAATGTATTTTTTTAAATTGTAAATGAATGTTGGTCAAAGGGTATTCATTATTCTAATATTTCAATAGGAAATATAAAATGAACACAATTGCCTGATTACGTAGCATTTCAACTTTTTTATGCATGCTTTTTAATGTTTCGTCTTGGAAAAAAAAGGAAATGTATCGCTGTCGTCAAATAAAAGAGACATTTTTTTTTTAAAGAAAATATGAAATTAAATATTAGTTAGTTAGTTAGTAAGCCCATTTACATGTGGATGGATGGAGGGGAAGAGGGAGGCCAAAGAAAAGATGGATGGACTGTGTGAGAAGCGATATGAAAGAAAAGGGAGTTAGTGATAGCGTGACGAGTGACAGGACAGAATGGAAGAAAAAAACGTGTTGCGCCGACCCCAAATAAAACGGGACTAGGGCAGGAAGATGATGATGAGTTAGTAAGCCCATTTATGTCCCACTGCTGGGCGAAGGAAATTAAATATTAGATATTTTATATTTAGTTGTATCTATGTGAGGACTTTTTAATGTGATATTAGGGTCTTCCGATTTTTCATAGCCAAATATGGAATTATCAATGATTTTTATGACACCGTAGGAGCAATGGTTATAGCCCAGCGTGGTAACGATCCCGACAAAAAATATGATAAGTTGTTGAAGATAAAAAAAAAAAAACTAATATTATTGTAGCGACATCTATCGAAATCCTGCATCGCTCAATTTGAGTTCTTCACGTGATTTGAACATATACAACAGTCCGAAATCACCTCTGGGGCAGTTGCCCAAACCAGTTATAACACCCGTCTGGTCGGAGGATCCTCTCTTTTCAATGGAGATTTGCGAGACTTTACACTCACACTCACTTTGTTCCGCATACTTCCAAATTATATCAGATCAATATTTAATAGTCAAAATTATTTAATATGTATTCCAATAAGAATAAATCTGCTACGATTTATCGTAGGTAGACGAAAAGCTCTACGGCAACTTCGTAGCGCCGCGGTCGTAGCACTTCGTAGCACCGTAACTCCGTAGAGGTCTCGTAGCGCTCGGTCACGTGCGCGGCGATCACGAAACGTTTTTACCGTATTTCCGTTTTTTCAACTGCACACGTGGCAATCGCGTCGCAAATTTTAAACCGAAGCTTTTAAAATTTAGAATTTTACAAAGTTCTGAAAGCATTTATGATTTGAAATAGTAAAGGGAGGAAATATTCGGGTTTTAAAATCAATATAGTATATATTGATACAAGTGGGGAAAGTTTGTCATTGCAACCAAGGCGAAATTCACCCGAGCCGTACAGGCAAGGGTGTTATGGAGCCGAGTGTTGCAGTGACAAACTTTCTCCTGCAAAGCGCCCGAAAAGTGCCATAAAACAGTGATTTTCTGAGGCCTACTCCTCCGTAACGGCTTGGTCAATTGGTTTGAAAAAAATATATGTTTATTATAGATTCATGAACAATAATATCAACATTTGATTTTTTCGTGCAATTAATATTTTTGTCAAAAAAAAATATTTAGCAATTTCGCAACTTTTCGCAACTTTTCCCTACTCCTTCGAAACGGCTTGGACCTTTAGAAACATTTTTACACATAAAAATTGGTGGTTAAATATTCTTCAAAGTGAACATTGCATATGTAAATCAATCAATATCTCGCAGAGAAAATGGATTTAAAGCGCTTTCCGGGCGCAGCTGGCCGCAAATAAATGCACAGATTTGCGTACTGCCGCCTAGGCGAGTGCGAGAGTTGTGTTCACATAATTTCGGTCAGATGGTTCAAGGGACTATACGCCTTAATATTAAAAATAGAAATTCAAAAATTTTTTTTTTGGAATTTAGAACACATTTTAATTAAATATTAAAACCTTAAAAGTTTCCACCTCTTTGCTTTGAAAATAATAATAATCACGGTTGACCGTGACGAAATAGGAATGAAAAAGCCCTTGTTATGATAAATTAAAAAAAGCACGAGGGTGATAAACATGTCATGTTGAACCTATTCGTAGTGCGATAAGAGCCAGTTTTCGATTAAGTGTACTGAAAAATACTTATCAGTACTGTGGCACTGGATGACGACTTATCGTGCGTCATTAAAATATATCAAATCAAAAGCATTTATTTCAAATAGACCATTTACAGGCATTTTCGAATAGTCAAATGTCGGTCAGTTAAAAAAAAAGTGAAGCTAAGTTGCACGTTGCATGTTAAAAAAATATTAAATTTAGTCGTTTTAATTTTGTATGTCTAATAATATGTTTGTGTATATGTGATTTGTTTAAGTTTTATAAGTAATTTGTTTCTGTATGTATAATTTGTTTAAGTATTGTGCATTTTGTTGTATAGGGTAATTATAATTGCATTATGTTTTAAATCAACGATTGCATCACCGCTTACCATTAGGTGGGATCGCAGTCAAGCACTGGTATATACCATTAAAAAAAATAATGGACTCTGCTGGACTGAAATAAATTTATTATTATTTACTCTGCGGTCAGGGTCTTACTGAATTTGCCTCGTGCGAGAAATAATAATTTCAATATCATGAATTCAAGAAAACACGAAATACTCCTTTGACCAAATACACAACTTTGTAAGTCTCTGAAATGTTCTACAGTTTAGTAATTAATGCCTGTGTTATGAGACTAGACAAAGATCGAGTAGATGAAATTATTTTGACGGGTGGAAAAATATAACTGCACTTTTGGCCCTCCCTGTCCCATACAGCAGCTTGGACGTGTGGAATCGGGTCTGTTTGCTCACGAGACGTGTGTCGGTCGTGTTATTAAATACTCGTCGTTTTTAGGATTCCGTACCCTAAGGGTAAAACGGGACCCTATAACTAAGACTCCGCTGTCTGTCCGTCTGTCCGTCCGTCCGTCCGTCTTTCTGTCTGTCTGTAAGTCTGTCAACAGGCTGTAGAACTCATGAACCGTGATAACTAAACAGTTGAAATTTTCAGATGATGTATTTCTGCCACTACAACAAATACTAAAAACAGAATCAAATAAATATTTAAGTGGGGCTCCTATACAACCGCCGTTTATTTGCCGTTTTTTGCTATGGACGGTATGGACCCCTTGGTGCGCGAGTCCGACTCACACTTGGCCGGTTTTTTATTTCCCTAATGTTGTTGTAACACGGGCCGCGGGTGCTCATCGGAAATGGCATGATTTCCCGGCCGTCCCGCGTCCCACTAGGACACCGGATGCCCTCCAGCGGTACGCACTCGGGGTGGACGATCACCCCAAAAAACACGACTCTCTGTTTGAGTGAGAATTTTCAGCCATTTCCTCCGACATCCGTTCTTATAGTACATTACTTTGTCGTCGATGTTTGTGTTTTAAAATCAACGTCACAAGTTTTGGTTGTTTATGTCAGTTTAGATTTTAATTGGTTTAAATTGTTATGAAATCGAGACTTGTCAGAAAGAACATCGCTACCGACAGTTTACACTTTTTGCAGAAAGAGTAAATCTAGAACTACATTAGACCGACGCACACGTGTAACACGCCTGATTTTTACGTAGAACTACGTCGCGTAGTGTGGTTCAAGTGTAGCTCTACAAGTCTAGTTTCCATATAAAATGTATGAAGACCGACGCACCCAGATCGGCGTGTGTGACACACGTGTGCGCAGTGTAGTTCTATCTTTATTATCTTTCCTAATTTAAAGCTATTTATGATAATATATTATGCGTAATTTATTTCATCATCTCTACTCTCAAAACGATGAAGGAAAAAAACGTGAGAAAACTGGCATGTCCTAGAACCAAAAATTCAAAAACATGTGACATCCACTAATCCTCACTGGGCCCGCGCCTTGGATTAGGGCCCATTCCCTCTTTTGAGTCCCAGCAGTGGGAACATAACTAGGCCGATTATTCCTGAATATCTTCAATAATCAATCAATGCAATCTAACAGTCCGAAAATTTTTTTTTATGATAATCATGATGGTCATGGTGTGGTAAGGCGTAGTGGGCCGAATCTATAAGGCTGTATAACGAGCAACATTTAAATAAAATCTTAAACAAAACATCAGTAGCTATGATACAATTTAATCTTCTTAGAAGCCTCATTAGGAACACCGACGTAAGTCAGTCGTTAATGAATCGAAATCCAATCCTTGTTTACTTTCACCGCTGAAGGTATTGTTAGTCCTGGTTTGTACTGCCCAGCGGTTATCATAATATTTTCTATTGCCCTCGGTATTACGGTTACACCAACATTTGATATTACAAGAAATAAAAACAAATCTAGGGTAGAATCTCTAAGAAATTAATAAGGTAAATAATGTTAGTTCGTTCGATGGTACTTATATCTAACGTGTGTTATAATAACAATGGTTCGTCGTGGACAGGTCTCAATTTCACCCTGCTGGCTATTTTTCTGACCTTTGTTTTGATATTCTCTAGAGATAAACCAAAATATCTAATTACTTCTTCGTGTTAAGGCGTGTAGAGTCGCCAATGGTACTTATATCTAACGTGTGTTATAATAACAATGGTTCGTCATGGACAGGTCTCAATTTCAACCTGCTGGCTATTTTTCTGACCTTTGTTTTGATATTCTCTAGAGATAAACCAAAATATCTAATTACTTCTTCGTGTAAAGGCGTGTAGAGTCGCCAATGATCTTGAGCATGTGGGCGTAGCTGAAAGTATTATACCTGCTAGTCTTGTATAAATTATGCAGAAGCATGCCTCTCTTTGGAAATTTTGACTACGAGATCTGAAAAGAATGGCGGATGCTCTCCATATAATTTTAATTAGGTCGAGAGTAAATAAAAGAATTTACTTAGGTAAGTAATTTCAAATATTTATGATAAAGAACTCTAGCTTGAATGGCAGCAATATCGTGTTGTTAAATACTTTTGACCGAACGAAAAAAAACAGTATATTGATAATGATGCACATGAATAGAATAGAATAGAATAGAATAAACTTTATTGTACACCAAAATAGTAACAATTTTACAGAAACTTAAACCTATGTGCACAGTGGCGGTCTTATCGCTGAAAGCGATGTCTTCCAGACAACCTTGGGATGGAATATAAGAACTGAAACTAAAAAAGGGGGTAGTCTGCGGTGTACTTCAAGCAATATATCAAGGGACAAATTAATTAAGGGGGAAAAAATAATAATAATAATATGCAAGTACATATATACATATATAAATATATACAATATACATATATATATATCATGTGTTACAATGAAATGGAAGCGAAAAAGAAAAGAATAGAATAAAGATTAGCGATGGAAGAAATTAAATTTGGCAGTATCAAAGTAATATTAGAGAGAAAGGTAATGTTCTTTGACAAGGTTTTTAAAAGAACCTAGCGACTGGGCTTGTCTAATTGACAATGGCAAAGCGTTCCATAATCGCACCGCCTGAACCGTAAACGATTTGTCGCAGAATTTGGTAGAATGCGAAGGCATCAAAAGTTTCAAGTTCTCCGATGATCTCAAATGTCTAGTATGTGTGTCATGAAGGAACTTAAAACGTTCTTTGAGATATGAGGGGGTTGTGGGAACAAACAGGACACTGTAAAGTAACGATAAGATATGGGTATTCCGGCGAAGTCGGATCGGCAGCCACTTGAGCTTTTTACGGAATTCAGAGACATGGTCATACTTGCGTAAACCAAATATGAACCTTATACAAAAGTTTTGAAGTCGCTCAAGCTTATCTAGCTGCACTTCAGTTAGATCTAAATAACTGACATCGGCATAATCAAGGATTGGGAGAAGGAGGGATTGGGCAAGCGCAGTTTTGGTGGCAGTTGGAAGAAAATTGCGCAGCCTTCGCAAAGACCCCGCAGACGCAAACAACTTACGGCTTACTTCCTGCAACTGAGGAGCCCACGAAAAGTCTTTGTCAATAAAAATACCAAGATCTTTCACTGAATTTATAATAACATTTTTCTATCACCTAGCTGTTTCTAAGGTTTTAGAAAGAAACCATTTTGCACTAAACCGGAGTAAGGGCCTTAACGTTCCAACATTGGAAGAACTGTAGCTATGTTGGTTTATACAAAATATTTCTCAATTTTGCTTTTTCAATGGTATAACAAAATTTACATAACTACGTATTTATTTAGGTTTTAGTATAAATAGTTTAGTTAATATTTAAGTTTTTTTATGTACACATGTAGTTATGGTATAACTGATATACAAGAAAAATATTTGAATAAACTCTATTTCATTTCTGCGTACAGACAAAATCTCGCACAAAACACAAAACGACCAAATCTAAACATGACATATTTTATGTACCTGATACCCAATAAAACAATTGTAAAGAACTCTTACAAAACTCTGACACAAAACGGGGTATTAAATGTTCTTACAGATAAATAAAATAAAAAAAGAAGTGGAGTTGTCTATGGAACACACTCACGGGTTCTCACGTCCCCGATATTTGTCGCCTGTCGCCCTGTCGCCTGGCGACGGCATTGTATGGAAAGGAGGCGACACCTGCAAAGGCTTATAAGGACGATGGTCCGCTTCCATTGTGCCACAACACCCAACATATAACTTCTTCCAACTCTTATTGTTAGACACACTTATCTGTTTCAAATTTTGTAAGTAGCTCCCAGTTATGAATTGTTCGGAAAATAGATACAAGATATTATATTATTTATTATTTTTCACAACGTAAACAAGTCTAAATCCTTCTGTATTTTTTATTTTTGCTTCTGATTCCACGAAAAAGTGTTCTGAAAGATGTTCTACAGCTTTATATCAAATCACAAACAACATTCTAAAAAAGCAATTTGTAAGTACGACTGCGCTTTATTCTCAAGAATATTGCACTTCAGGCTTCTTACGATGATGATGAAGCATTGCTTACGCTGCTCTATTTCACAACTATAGTGCTTTCGTCGAGCGGTGCATTGTTATTTCTTAGCAAAGTGCTGAAATATTGCGGCGGCGCGTTCGGAAGCGGAACAATGGCGCTACGAAACTGATCTTTACCGCAACCACTTTAAGGAGACCGAGAAATTCTCGTTTGGGGTATAGTTTTTGGCTGAGTGTACTGCATTTTTCTAAAATGAACCTTAAGGTTACGAGGATAACAGTGGTTTTGTGTTAAGGGATGAAGTAGCCGCAGGTGCTGGCAGTCCCTGCAGTGGCTGCGGAGCCACGGTTTGAATCAAGCCTGTTGCACGGCGTCGCATATATCTTAGCTCACTCAGCGCGTCACACCTTGTTGCTCTTTTTATACACTTAGTATTTCACACAATGTTACTTTAAAAATATTACTTGGCGTGTAGGTACTAGTGTATTTTTGTTATACAGGGACACAGACATGAATCAATACGCTATTTAAGGTTTTCTAGAAGATCTACTTACACGTTCAGGAGAAAACAATGACAAGGTTCGCCGGGGACATGAAGTGTGACAGTCCATTAGGTTCTCATTGTCACACGCTGGAACACAATGGACGTCGATCGAAAGGCTTGACGTTTTGTTTTCTTGTAACTCGACACTGATACACTAAAGACAAGACAAATAGCTAATGGTACATTTTTATAAAACGCGAGAGGTTGCATCGACGATAAAGGAGAAAATGTAATGCGATTTTAATGAGGTAATGAGTAAGGAGAAAATATTTATTGAAGAGACGGCACATAGATGCAAACAGCGTGTAAGTGTAGCATCATATATCACGTAGAGAGCTCTCAGAAGCTTCTAAGGTAAAAGACAGCATCTCAAAGTAACTGCACTCAATTCGATTTGGCTGCGTCTTGTTTAAACATCTCGACGGGAAGCGCCAAACATATCAGTTACCGAGGCTAGGCGCACCTCCGCGTCTTATTTGTGGCGCAAATACGAGGAAAATGGAAGGGTAAAGTAAAAAATGGAGAAACGCGTCCCGAATAAACACAAGAGAAATAACGACATCAAACAATAATTGAAATCATAGGTCGCGGCGGGAGCGAGGCTCACGCCGGAGTCGCATGCGTGCCGCCACATATACTTACTGTGTACCTATATACTGTAAGTAGCTGCACGTGTCTACGTCTTAATATTTCATAAGAAATTTATTTTAAAATGGTAAGAAGATTATGATTTTTTACATCTTAGCGCGTCGATAAACAAGTTAACTTTTATAAATCGGTGTTAGCCTCACTAATGAATCCATCATAATCCTATTAAAAAGCAGATAAACAAGATTTTCCTCCACAATTAGTATCTGATCCATCATAAAATCTTGAATTTAATCCGCTTAGTTACTAATAGTTTAAGCCGAAGTAATTGTTCTACGATACAATTTATTCTTGTAAAACTTTCGCAGTCAAAACATCGTTAGGTAATAGGGTAGATTTCGCGAGATATACACATCGTAGCTAATAATCTGGACAAATCGAATAAAAAGGTTAATAGAGGCTCGCTGGGAGGGGGAGGAAAGATTGCCTCTGTCCTCAATGGAGAGGCGAGCCCTCTGCAGCCGCGATACCATTATTAGTGAGTTAACTCAATTTGCGGTATATTGTTTGAGAGGAGCTTAATAACAGAGGCGAGAGGGCCTGGGACATCGTCAAGACTACTCTTGATCCGGCGCTAACCATATCCAACATAAGACTCGCAACATGCTTGTGAGGGGCAGTGTGACCAGTTGTTTTGATACTATACTGAGATGCTTCCTTGTTAGTAAACTTGATGCTTTAGGCATTTTTACAGAGTCTATAAGTAAAATTATACTAAATTTATAAATAGCATGGTTACTACATAATTTATTGCCTCTATCAAAATGTGTAATACTGAAACTGATAAATACTAATATATAATTACGAAACTTGATATTCGTGGCCTTTTAATTTTCACTACGCGAAATTACTTGAAAATTCAGCGGAGTAATAATATAATTACAGGCCAAATTAATGCCCATTAAATTAAGAAGTGGATCGCACCGAGCCTATTTTGAAAGCGATACCTTCGCCTTTGGAAGTTGATACAAATGCCGTTGAGAACCGAAAATAATTTGTCCATTGAGGGTTATTTAACAGTTGTACGGTTGTTTATTTGCACCGCGGCGCTCCTACAAAAACTACCAAATTAAACCCGGTCACAAAATTGAAAGCAACTCAATACTAGACCCTATAGCAATGTCGTAAAGTTGATAATTACAATTTTACGCTCGGCAATTACGAGCTCAAGTCGATACAGTCGGAGTAAATTATTAAAACGAGCTGTCGAACAAGTGAAATTAATCGAAAGTATTCCGTTTGAATTTGAAACGAAGTCGGAGGAGCACTTGTAGTTTATTAGTTAGCTCGCTCGGAATTACTGGGCTACTAGGCTCCTATTTTTTTAAGATGCGATATCATTCAATAACTTTTCCCGCAGGGGTAATTCGCATGTGGTGTTTGCCTGTAATTCGTTGTACAGTTAGATTTAAGACACGATTTACTTATCTACCTATATATCGTCGCCCTCCCCGCTAACTGTCGTATCTCACAAACTGGTGTATCTGCACTGATATTACCAACGTGTTCATAACATTATTTCGAATAAATTCTCTCTAATCGTCATATCTGTATCGTTTGCCGTTTAGAAGATATTCAAGTATTTCGTTTTGCGGAAGTGTAAAAGAAGGGAAAAAATATCCTCACTACCTTCGTAATTTAGGGCTTTAAGGCCACTACTAACTAAAAGATATGCCAAGATTAATATAAAAAACTAATTAATTCATTAATAATAAAGCTACAGCCAACGCAACTACAGGAATATGATTTTAACGCCCGACCGAAAAACGGTCGCCCTGGAATAATATCAATTGCTAGTTACGACAGCTAGCAGGGTGGGTGATGATACATATATCTGTAACAACTGTTGGTGAACCTTAAATAAATAAGGGGGTGTAAATTTTTTTCTGACTAAAACCAGCTACAGCCAACGCAACTACAGGAATATGATTTTAACGCCCGACCGAAAAACGGTCTCCCTGGAATATTATCAATTGCTAGTTACGACAGTTAGCAGGGAGGGTGACGATATATCTGTAACAACTGTTGGTGAACCTTAAATAAATAAATTAAATAAATAAGGGCGTGTAAATTTTTTTCTGACTAAAACCACATCAGTATCCGTCAGTTGTCCTTTATATTCTAAAACCACGGGTTTTCTTTTTAGAAAATCTTAAGGTACTGGGCTAACTTGAAGATAGCTTCTCAATAAATTACACTAGTCTACAACCACAATGCAAAGTGGCTCAATAGCGTGTGTGAGTGGTGGTTTGATACATAAATATGATTCCGTGTTCAAAAAATCCGTAACACGTATTATTTTAGAGATTTTTGACCTCAAAACCATAAAAAGGCTTAAAGTATACACTTATAACAACGTTGTTAAATTACATGAGTGAAAAAATGATTTTTTTAAATTGCATAAAATAAACTAAATTAGTACTCGTATATCTACTATTTCAGCTAACCTGAGTGAACCTAGATCAAAACTCCGGGTTGCTAATATTTTAAAAAAAGTTTACTACACGGTTAAACACAATGTACATTTAAACGCATCATTACTTTGAAAGTAAATATAAAACAAACATGATCAATTTACAATTTTATTATTATCAGCGCCATTGAAGTGTATTTTACTGACAATTTTTCAAGAAATTTTACTTAGATGCCACTAAAAATCTATTTGCTTTAGTATAGAATAGTGCATAGACTAGTTTTTTTTTAATATGTATTACTATATTATTTTGTAAGCTTATTATTTATGTATTTTGTCTATGGGCCTTAGTTGTCTGATAATAAAGAGTAATTATTATTAATTTAAGAAGCTTTTAATTCATTAAACCCTAAGCGAATGCGTTCGCACTCTCATTGTCTTTCTATTGTGTCTCTAATTACAATATTCGAAAGGTTAAATATAAAGAACCATCATATATTGCATTTTAAAAATAATAATTTGTAGGCTAGTGCCATTATTCAAATTATATAAAATTACCTGTGTTAAAATATATGATTGGTACTTTATGTTAGACCACGATTTACTGTTCCGGAAGTTACAAGAAACCCATTTCCAATATTAGAATCCCGTCTCCGATTCGTCTTTATTATCCAAAATTGTTCATCCTCGATTAGATTCGAAGGACGTTCTTACGAAGTCGTATATAAAATTATCACTTAAAAAATATTATTGGTACAATAGATACCACGATTTACCGCGGAAGAAATCCGTTTCCAATATTTGAAGGGAGATTTTATTATACAAAACTGCTCATCCTTGACTAGGTACAAAGGACGATCGTATAAGTCGTATACACGTCCTAAATTTCCCATAAAAGGTAAAATTGAGAGACGAGAGAAATTAATCATCTGTAAAATCGGTATCGGGACGGTAGTAAAGACCAATAATGGCGACAAAAACCGTGTCGACAAGTTATTTAGCGAGCGTTCGAGCATATCGTTGAATAGCATTAGCGGAACAATATTTTATGCAGTGCGAGGGGAGGCGCGGGGCGCGTGGCGGGGACAGGCCGGCGGGGCACCGGATGTCATGGAAAAATTGCTACTTCCGAGCCGGGGCCCGCACAAAAGGGCCCGTCTGCGATTTTATTATCAAGTGTAGTGACCTCCACGGTGCTCTGTTACAAGCAGTCTATCAAAAATATGACAGTTCTTTTAGTGAATAGCTCGCGTTGTATCTTAGCTGATATTGTTTTCTCTACAGTTTCTTGCAAGATTGTTTGTAACGAGTACGCGTGTAGCTTTTCAAAACTATAAAAGAATGTTGGAACATTCCAACATTCTCTTCGTTATGAGATTAAAAGCTTAATTAGTAGCAAAGAAGTTGTGTTTTTAATTTTCTAAAATAACGTGCAAGCTACGCTGAAATAATGACATACAATCAGCTCGGTTATAATTTTGGGAGTACTGTTCATACATCACAGCGAGGCTGCTCAGCGGCGATTGTTTACAAGTTGATACGTTTTCAATTGCAGACGGCTGTCAGTGTGCCAATTTCGCGGCATTCACAACAAATTACGTATTAAAGCGAGTGGAAGCGCAAACAAAACGGTCCGTGTTCGTGACGTGAATTGAGCGGGTAGAACGTGCACCGCGGACCGGATGCGGACACAGTGCTGCGGACAGCGGACACGCAAGCATGTTTAGCGCCGATATGAATACAATTGTGCGAAAGGGCAGTGTCCATGATAAAAGCAGAGTCTCAAAATAAATCTGAAATTAACAAAAATGAAATCGTTTGGACTTCAATTCGTAGGATTGCAATTTCAATACCGGTATCCATTTTTAAACACTGATTTGTTCTCTGTGTTGTTTGTAAGTGTTTGAGTATACAAAATGTTTTAATTCAATATATTATTATTCCATTGAGCCTGCCTGTAGGGGAGACCGGGCTGGTTGTGACATTTTAACTATAAAGTGTCATATCTCTTTGTTTGATTGTTTTATCTGAGTATAGAATTATTTGGTTGAGCAACTATTCAGTATTAAAATTTAAAATATTTTTTATCAACGGCTAAGTAGTGCGCTCTAGGGTTTGAGTATGTGAATACACTCACTGAGTGCTAACTACACGCGGAACCTCCATTCGATTTGAGGACCCCACACCTTGCCGTCTCCTTGTAAGTAAAATTGACAAAATCAATTTTGAATGTAATAAAGGTCGAATTAAATTAAAGATTGTTTGATAAATCCTGTATGTCACCTAGTCACGTAAAATAAGCAGACGGAATTTAGCCATGGTTAAACAAATAATTTAGTTACCAAGGGCTATTACTATTTTTCGTCTATCCCAGGTATAAGCTAGCGTTCTCCTTTTCAAATGATACAGCTGCTACTGTCAAAGAAATTATTGTTTGTATGTACCACGTATAATATTCCACGTATAATTTACAATATTCCTATGTACCACGAAAAATTTATTTCGATGAAATGCTGTGAGAATGTAGGATAGCCCTTATATTCAGATCCCAATGCAAATATAAAATTAAAATAAAATGATGCACAATTTGCGCTCACTTGTGAGAGTTTTCATCTGGAATTCCGTTGAAATCCGCAATATTTCGTTTAAATACAGGAAGCATGGAAATAATAACCATATTCACGCGATAAATTCTGTTATTTAAAAATATATTCACGCTTTAGGTAGGCAGAGACGACAGAAAAATACTACACATACTTAGCTAGTTGGACTGCAAGAACCTTACCTTACTCAATATTATTATCTACATAGCCTTTTACGACGCCAAGACCAAACAACATTAGTAAAATGTTGAAATAACAAGAAAACCAATATCATGTCAGGAAAAATCAAAATATATTCTTTTTTGTTTACTACCACGTATAAAAAAAAAATTCTTCAATGCACTTACATAAAAACCCTACTCTTATCCGCGTTTTTAGGCACGTAATCTTTTTCGCACTAGTGCGGAAAAGTGCGCCAGTTTATCCCAACACAATTTATTGTTTTTTATCGTATTACGCTGGTCGCTAAGAGAGTAACCAACCAACACTCCACTCATTTATTTCTTCGTGTGCAAACGTCGTTACGTGGACAGTCATAGCAGCACTCGGTTCTATAACATTATTCCACATTAGTCACAATCACAATGAAAAACTTTCTCGCCTAGTATCAATATATACTATTTAAAAAACAATCTTTTACCACAAGATCCGCTGTGCCAACCACAATGGCCGTACCCAAAGTGGTACACGTTTAATTTAATTACTCATGTGCCAGACCGACCCAGCTGACCTTAGAGACACGTGGCACTGTTTCAAGGGCCTCAAATGTACGACTCGGCCTAAATTGGACCAACTATTGTGGCTAATACTAGGCTCTTACGAACTTCATTAGTACTCGTAGTATCGTGTTTCTAAAAGAGTTGTGTTTAGGATTGTAGACTTTGTTTAATTTGGACCATATAAATTTTTGTCCCTGATAACTATTGCCGGGCAAGACAGTATTAATTATTTGTAGTGCCACGTTGCCGTATGGTTGCACGACGTATGTCACCTATTCCGCGAAAGTTATTCGCACTCAACGCTCTCCTTGAATCCAGTCCTTGACTAGATCTAAACTAAACTATTCAAAAACAATCTTCTACAACAAGAATCGCTGTACCAACCACAATGGCCGGACCCAAAGTAGTACACGTTTAATTTAATTACTCATGTGCCAGACACCGACCCGGCTGGCTTTAGAGACACGTGACACTGTTTCAAGGGCCTCAAATGTACGACTCGGCCTAAATTGGACCAGCTATTGTGGTTAATAATAGCTCTTACCAACTTCATTAGTAGTATCGGGTTTCTAAAAGAGTTGCGTTTGGGACGACTTTGTTTAATTTGAACTAAATATATGTAGGTGGTTAAATTAAATTTAGAATAGAATATAATAAATCTGTAAAAGTTTTTAGTTGTGCGCGCAACACGTAAAATGTACGAAATCGATGGAGATAACTTTTATAAAGGGTGTAAGGGACCGCCCTCCACAAACTTTAAGAGCCTGCTCAGTAGACGAAACTGAACGACCTTCCAGAAGACTTTTTAGCCAACGAAAACGAAAATTAGCCTCACCATACAAAATTAAAAACTTGATTGGACAGTTTGTATGGAGGCCGATTTTTTTTTTCGTTTCCTAAAAAAAACTTGTGGAAGGTTGTTCAGTTTTGTCTACAGAGCACGCCCTTAAAATTTGTAGAAGGCTGTCCCTTACACCCAGTATATTAAAATTGTGTGTAATTTGATTTATTACTTAGGCTTTGTTTCATCGCAATTAGTTGACTATGTCGAAAGATATACTACATTTATTGACTGTAAGACGGTACGCAGTTCGCCGGGTCAGGTAGTTTGGACTATATATTTATAGTTGATTAAATTATATTTAGAACAGATTTATTACAATATTTGTCAATGTATCATGTTTCCCTTTATAAAAGCTGATCTAAACTAGGGCTGCGGGATTGTTCGACAGAGTTACCGTGGAAGGCAAAGAGCAACTAAAGGAACACACATGGTTAGGTATTAGTCAGTACAAGTCTGACACTCCGAGCGAATATTTCGCTCCACCTAGAGCGGGACAAGTTATAGCATAACCAACAACATTTCCCATATAATATAAAAGTGAATGTAAAACTGACTACTAGACCAACAGACCTGTCAAATAACGTAATGACGCCTACTATACTATACTCACCTACTATACTATAGAAACAGATACACTAAGTATACAAAACACTACCTTCATTTGATCTAAAAAAAAAACATGATAATAATAATATTCCACAACTATCATACAGCGCCGTCTAGTCCCAAGCTAAGCAGAGCTTGTGTTATGGGTATTAGACAACTGATAAACATACTTATATATTTCTAAATACATACATATTATAGATAAATTACACCCAGACTTATATTAGACCCAGACAGATTTTGACATATTTTCTTGGTAATTTCATCTTCAGTCTAATAACAACAATTTCACAAATATTATAATAATTCTGAAAACCGCACCGTACCTACACGCGTAAGAGATGAGCAAAAAAAGAAAGAAAAAAGTCGAGGACGATCGTCTATTTTCGCAAAAGATATTGTATACCTACTAATTAGCTACGGCAAGGTAAACAAATCCTCGATAAAAATGAAACTCAATACGATAAACAAGCTTAAGAATGTTTACATCGTTATTTCATAAAAATAGTTCGAGCTACTTAGAAATGTTTGTGACCGTACTAGCTTATACTCGTGGCTTTGCCCGCGTGAAAACTGTTTTCGTTATTTTTTCCAAAGGAACATACTACCGGAATAAAAATTACCTTAGGGCAAGTTGCCCTAAGGTAATTTATTAATAAGTCAATTAATTAATCTAGTTGTTGATTATTTTTAAATAATAATAATATATCCTTATTCCTTATGAATGAACTAAAACTAATCTAAAATATAATTTATTTCGTCAAGCATGGCGTCGAAAAGCTCCTCGGCATAGCTGTCGACTGGTAATGTCCAAAACCCAAAAGGTTTCTGGCATTGCCATGCTGTATGGCAATGATTACCGTCTGCTTGTCCTCTCAATGATAGTTAAGTGGTTTTTTTACATGTATAAAAACTGGAAATATTTAAAAAAAATACACCACAAGTCGTTGAGGTGTGATTGATTAACAAATATTAAAAAAATGTAACACCCAAACATACATACTTTCACATTTATAATAGAAACTCTTAAAAAGTAGATAGGATTATGTTATTGTAGGATTACCTGGAGGAAGAGCAGAGAAGGGTATAAGATACTGCCCACTAGCATTTTGTTTATAAAGAAATCATACACCTATTGTTGGATACGAAATAAATATGAATTAGGTAGGCTTTCCAGAAAATATGCTTGACGTTGTTTAAATTAATTACTTGGTCTGTTCTGCTTGAGAAACACAATAAAAAAAAATGGATATTATGAATACCAAACTAATAGTGCTCCATCGTCGGCCACATCATCGCTTAAATCAGGTGAGATAGTGGTCAAACGCGAGCCTATCCGTAATGACAAAAAAGAAAATGATGATCATGATTATGATTAATATGGCGCCACCCTAAGGTCGACTGGTAGAAAATGCCTAAGGCATTAAGTCCGACTTAGTACAGTGTTTCATTAGTGCATAATGTTTTAAATAAATAATCGTAACGAATCTATCGCTGAAGTTCGAAACTATCTCTCTTAAGTCTCTGTAAACGATACCTACTCCTCAGTCACTGTTGACACAGCACTAAATAGCCGGGTTTATTCAAGCAGACACAATTACAAGTTCCGTTGCAAGCAGGCAGGCGGCTCGATATCGGAAAGAGATGTTGTTATCTAGAACACGAGCACTCGGAGTAATCCCTTTAATTAGCAAAGCAAGACGAAATGACACCCTCCATAGAACTACGACGCGTTTAGAACAGGTATTTCAATTTAAATTTTAAAATGGATGTCTGTCGGAATATTAGGTTTTGAGATATTGACACAAAAGTGAAATATGTAGTTCGGATTCACGCGTGACTTTATCATCGTAACGCGTCAAGTGTGAATTCACATCGTATTTATAGGTACAGATAGCAGTCATGTGTCTACATAGAAATGACGCTAGTGATGTGTGTGAAGAAATAAAAGGCATCTGAATGAAATTAACGGGACGCATTCAAAGCAGACAACCGGTCTAGTCGGCGACAAAGCCGCGCAGACAGCCCGCAGCGCGCGAGACTCGTCGTGAATGCCTAATTACGACGCTGAGTAAATAACTTTTCTATTTGCCTCGGGTCGGGTCGCGTTCGGTAAAACATTAATCATGATTGAGCTAAGTGGCTTAATACGGGAGGGATAATGGCGAGCAATGATCGCCGGCAGGGGGTGGCGCCGTACGGGCGCGCTGTTGGACGTCCGCGGTGCGTCATGCGACGACGCCCAGATGTACCGACACATACGGTGACGGCTGTGAGAGTCGATGACACGTTACATTCGGTACAACTGCTGATAAATATAAAAAAATAAACAATTACAGTTGTCAAATTGTGTAGGTCTATGTGGTACTTGGAGTTCTATCAGTTTAATAACCAAAGGCTAAAACTATTGGGTCCCGGCCTTTAAGTACAGAAATGAAGCCGCGATGGCTCCTAAATGGAAAACACAAACACAGGGGTGGTGCGCCGCGGGCGCCCCGTACTGTTATTGTTTGTACACCGAAACTAAAGCCAGCAGAGGAAGCCCTACTCGGGAACAAACGGGAAACTTTAAAAGAAACCATCAAGGTAAATGCGCGCTGGAGCACTTCCCACACATTTTGATATAAAGCATCAATGCGAACGCTTCTTGAGAAATATGCTTTCAGTTTTAAGTTGAAGAGGCGTTGGAGAAGTTAAAATATAACTTTATAGTCTAATTAGTTTCAAGTATAAACGTTTCATCATATTCCATGAAATTCCTCAGAAATACTGTAGTCGAGTGTTTCCATGTTACATTTTGTATTCTGTGAAATACTTAAGAGGTATACAAAGAAATCCTCTTAAATATTCATATTCTTTTGAAGAATACCTCGTATCTTACAAAAAAAAATAAGCTAATTACAGTACAATCAGGTACCGTGTATGCGAATGTGAGGTATAGTAGAGAAGTGCAATATCGATATCAAGTCTCGACAAAAGTGGGCAGTATAGCGCACCGCAGGCGACGTCAGGGGGCGCGCGCCTCGCCCAGAGAGCTTTTCCTTGTCACCGGGCATAACACTAAACGATAATATTGCGATCGACTTCCGATCCTTAAACGGCAACAATTGTCGTATGTAACGTTAATGGAACCGCTGCTCCGGCGGTTTGCGAGCCGCACCCGTTTTATGCATATCGACGTCTATCGAGATTTAACGCCGATAGCGAACCATTAGTGAACGCGTATGATGTAGGATTTTATATGAAAAGGTCATTTCGATGTGTTATCGATAGTGGGTTTCGCATGCTGTTTTAAAAGAATGAGCTGATTTATTCTTGCATACTGGCTTTAGCTTTAAGACATGTATGATATCGCTTGCTTTACTATATGTTATGAGAGTTTTTTTTTTCGCAGTGGGAGTTATGAGAGTTAATTTCGCCACCAAATACCTACATTTGAAAGCGTCAACTGCCAAAAAAGCAATATCGAGAGCTAAAGGCTACGAAAACGAGCACGCTGCAAGGATTCTTTCCAATTGCGCGTCGATAAGGATTCACCTTTCAGCGTGGCCGCGACGGCACAACAATATCAAACATTTCCCACTTGCCTTGCGGTGGCTTCTTTCGATACAAGCTCGAAATTTAAGTGGGAGGTTACGGGGTAATGCAGCTCTCGGAAGGTTCAACTTTCAAGTTAGATGAAGTTTATTATGGTATATTTTAGAGAGGCGAGACGAGGTGACTAGTTATCAGAGCTAGCTGAGATATGGGAGATAAAAATTTTGCAAACCAGCAGGCTTATAGATGTCACCGGGTAATTGCAAACTACGTAAGTTTATAGTAAACCACGTCAATTGTACACGTAAACTCTTTCTTCTTAATTTAAGGTAATTTAATTAGTCTTTGGAGGAAACGGATATCCCCGCGCCTGCCGTAGCGCGTAGCGCCGTAGGCCTGCGGTCGTCGAGCAATGGGTAGCTCACTGTCCGGACGTCCCGTAAGAACCGAACTCAAATCGTCAAAGGGGCGTAGTTTTGCACGCGCTGATGTTCTGTAGGGCCAAAGGAAGTTTTAAAAGAGATAGGTACTGTACTTTGGTCCTGGAACGCAAAGCGCAAATGAAGGATAAATTCACATGCATATGGCGTTATAAAAATAAGCTAAAGCAACTCGGGATCTTCTCCCTCTTAATCCTTATTTAATCTCAAACTAACAGACATTTAAAAAATAAACATTGCAATGGTTACCGATTCATTATCGAGAAAAATTTATTAAACCCACCTATGCCCTTGGCTACTAATAGATACAGTTATGAAATTCTATTCACCTGAAAACAGAGTCTGGCTAAATCGAGATTCAACGTAATGAAGATAAAACTAGAAGATATTTCTAAAAGGTGACTTTCAGAAAGGAAAATATCGTAGATATTATTAATTAGCGATAACATCCTCTTATTATCGAAAGGAAGTGGGAGTTCGCATTGCTAGACTCGCTCATGAGGAACAAGTTCGCAATAATTGGCAGCTTACAGGAAACTATAGCTCGCAGCTCATCGGTGCGAGCGGCCCCATCCGCGACAATATTATTGAACCAATTAATTTGTTATTTCTCTATCACTGTTGCAAATGTCCGTTTCCAGTCTGAGATAAAATGTAGAAATGATATTCCAAGAATATGATAGGAAAATGTTCTTCCTGTGATTTGTTTTTTTTTTCTCCGCTTTATTTTTAGGGACTTTAATCTCAAAGAGCACGTCAGCCCCATCGTAACTTAAAATGAGTTTACAATCTAAGCGCACGGCAGTGCGCAGGCCAAGTTTCAGAAACAGGCCGCGCGATCCACTTTTGACCCCCTTGTAGCTCAGTGCCTATTGCAAGTACAGAGATAAAATTGTACCTACGTAATCATATACTAGTACTAAAGCAGTATGCCAAATTTCATAGATATAGCATCAGTAGATCCTGAAATTGACCCTGTGAATATAGCTAATTTTGGCACTGACTGACTCACTGACCGGTAATCAAAACCACTTCCAATTGTCCTAGCGTTATGAAATTTGGCACACAGGTCGTTTTTTATATGTAGATTAACAAAAAATTAAGAAATTTAAGAAATCGGTCAAGCGTGAGTTGGCTCAATCTAATATCGAATTTTTAATAAAAATATTTATGAACCAGTGATATGAGAATACAAAGAGGAGGGAGGGAGGAAAGGGGGAGGGGGTATTTTATACCCCCTACCCCTTTCCTCCCCCCCTCCTTTCAAAATATCTAAAATGGGGGTCCTGTACGTAACACTTGAATAATTGTATAATTAAATTTATTATTTATTTACTTAAATTAACCTGCCAAGTTCAAATTTAGAAGTATTATAATTTTAGATATTTTTAACCAAGTACCTACGTATTTTCACAACTATACCATATTTTAAGTTGGGTGTATGGTAAAGTGAATTTCGGCCAGATGGACCGTTGACGTGAATACGGTGGCGGGTAGTGGCTGGACGCGGAAGGCGGAGGACTGGGTGTGGTGGCGAGTCTTGGGAATGGCAAATGTTTACCAGTGAATCAGGCTGTTGATGAAGATGATTATGATCGATTTTAAAGATCTAAACTTGGCATCGGATTGGATTTCAACCCTTTTAAAACAGTTTTTTACTATGGTTGAGCTATGTTATGGGATGTGTTATTAAGCCTCAAAGAGTTGTCAGAAAAACTGAAGGGGCCCAGTGCGGCCGATGCCTGCTAGGGCTGCAAGATTATTCGAGAAATACCATGGCTCTGAAACACGAAGTGTAAATGAAGAAACACAGGTGGGTTTTAGTCGGTCTGACAAGGCCTCTCGCTCCACCAAGAGCGGAAGAAGTTATTTGATGATTTGCCACCTCCAATAAATGGGGATGTTTTACAGAGTGAATATTATTAGTATTTTTTTCAACGGTGTAAGAAACCCGTGTATAAAAAATGACTTTAAACAAAGCTTCTTGAGTAAGTAACGCAAATAGAAGTTCAAATATTGCACTCCACCATGTAGAAATATTATATAATGCATTTTTGGGCAAGTACGCAGAAATTCAATATAGTCGATATTAAATGTATGACAAGTGGATTTCATATGAAAAATATCTTACGCCTGACTGCACAACCATAACTCGAGAATGTAGAGTACGTAATACGAAACGGATTCGACGAACAAAATTAATATTAACTCAGCAGCATCGAATTCCAATATCGAATATCAGAAAATACAGATTCCTTGAAATCATTTCAGTACTTTAAAAAACGAATAGCATCACGCATTTAATGGCATAAAAATCTTCGTAACTCAACAATAAATAGTATCCGAAAACGAAACCAAACAAAATTCGCTTCAGATGGTAGTGCGAGACTGGGGAGCAGGGCGAAGCACGAGAGACGGAGGGAGGGGGCTCCGTGGTGTTGCCGGCTCACAATGCTGATTGAAAGCAAATAATGAAATCATAGGGAATGGAACCCCAGCCGCACCCGCAAATACTGTGAAAAATTGCACTCGACTCTCACAACAGTGAATGCACAAAATACAATACGGAAACCTGGTCAAATACCGACCGTGTGCATGTTTCACGCTGCCAAAAACATCGACGATATCCCAATGAAAAATATTTATTTGTTTGATTTAAATATCATCATTTCATATAAAGCCTTTATTGTATACCTAGGATTATTTTCATACGTAAACCTCGAACATAACCGGTACAATGAGTATTTTATAAGCGGTTCTGTGAAACTAAGCTTCCCAAACTTTTCAGAGGGTTTCAAAACGTATCTTTGAAATGCGTGAGTGGGGGCAGGATACCAAGAATTCGGGGTTTGAACGCTGGTAAATTGTTCAGCGTTATTCTATTCAGTCACCTCAAACGAGCGTAACAAAAAATTAATGGGAACATTTACGTAGGAATAACGTTTCTAAAAACATCTTTACGCTCTATGAATAATAACAAAATGTATACCACACGCAAACTCAGACGTTAACTTTTGTTATCTTTCAAAATACAATATGTTTTGTATTCGTAATGATTTGCACGTGTAAAAGATTATACAATATTTTGATACGTGTAACATTTCCACAGACCAATTATTTCCAAAATATACACATTTCAATAGTATTATTGAAAAGCTCCAACGAGAGTATTTCGCACAATTGGTATTTTGAAAATGGAATATTTCCGGGAATCCTGAATGTGGTATTAAATAAAAGCGACATTTAAAAGTATTCACTGAATCGGCCGCTAATTAACATAACTACTGGCAAATATTTCTGTTGAATTTTAATTGAAGTTCATACCGAAAATATGTTTCAACATTATAGCGGAAATGGCAATTTATGACTTCATTTGATGAACAAAAATATCAATCAGAGCCAGCCTAAAAGTTAATCTTTCATAACTGAAATTTTCACTGAACACTGTTTTACCAACGTTCAACTCCAACAAAGAAATAGGAAAGTCGACGCTAGCTGCAACATTGAATCTATACACAAACAAGAAAAGAGCGGCCACCCTCGATATTTACACCATAATTCACGAAAAGCTACACAAAAAGGTGTGTTCTTCCAATTTTCAAATACGCTAGACTTAGTATCGTGGCTTCGCGATGGGCGATCATAAAGAAGGCGGTCAAACACTGGCGACAAACAGAGGAGCGTCTGGCCGCACCTTAGTTCAAACACCACTTGACCGATCATCCTTACCGCGACCATATTTTACCAAGCCAACGATATATTGCCATGTTTTATATCGATGTTATGTTTGGTATATTTAATTGAAATATGTTTAGGGATTTTGGGCGTTGAGGCCGAATTAACTCACGAAATTTTCTTGTCTATTCTGGATTTGTTTCAAAGCATCATCTAGGTTTGGAAGAGGAGTACAACTGGGAACTATCATACGCTCAGTAGAGATAACATTGGCTTTTTAAATCGAAATATAATCCCTCTAATTTATAATATTATATCTATTTACTTGAATTATTTTATTATTAATTACTGTTGTTTTGACCTAATAATTATTCTACCTAGTATTCTCTATAGCTAAACATTGTATTTAAATAAGACTGTAACATCATTATACCATTTTAAGGCAAATAAAGACTTATGTTATTTCTAAAAGATAAGTAGGCTAAATGATACAGTTTCAAAAAAAAAAATTGGATGAAAAAAGATATTGCAAAAGGACTAAGGAAAAAAAAATACTATTTTCAAGTCAGAAAATTCAGTACATGTTTGTTCCCCATTGTTAAGCGTCCATCGATGGCGTCGATTATGAAAATGACATGTCAGCGATGTCAGTGCGCCGCGTCGTCGAGACTTGCGCCTGATGCTAATGATATACAAATGAAGCGAGACAGACTGCCTCCGCACTTGATCAAAATATAACCTACCCTTGCTGTTAAAAATGTGCATGTTTTTTGGAGTGTAGAAATTAAGGTTCAGTTTTTTTGATGAGCACAAAATTAATGTGAATAGCAACTTAATGAAACTGAGTATTATCTCATTGAGGGCCCATTTTATATAAAATCAATATTTCCGATACCGAAAAGCCGCGGCGTTTGGTACATAATAGGTATATGTATCAATTTTCGAAATTGCACTCCGCATTATACCCAGTCCGTTATTTTATCAATTAAACTTTAGTTATTTTTATAAGAAGCGACATGATTAGTGATAATTAATATAAAGCGAGAACGATCTTTTTGTATAAAAAATACTAAAAGAGATACTCATTTTTTTTTTAAATATGTCGTAAGTTTGAAAATAGAATTGAACAAAATCGTGATAAATTTTAACAGAATTTCTTCTGATGACACCTAGCATTTTGTCAACAAAACATAAAATTCAGCGACGGACCTCAGTAATTTTGTAATTTCACTTAACAACTGTGCCGCATCCCACTAATAGTGAAGTCCATTGCGTATTAACCATAATGAGATTTTAATTGAGGCGTCGCGGTGATCTGTCCTCGGATACGGTTAACTTCATTAGGATAGCCGCCGATTAACTTACGTAATGTAATTGTGATGTTAAACTATTTATCACAAAAATATGTTGCTATAGCTCGACTAGCTTAATTAAATCGGTAGATTTCGATAGGTTTCGAGTGCCAAATTGAGTACAAATATTGAACTTTTCTGTAGAAAATACTTTTATTAAAGCTGGTCCTTCGAGCCGGATAGCTGATAGATAAACATCGCAACTCACATAACTCATACTCATTATAACCTGATATATTTAGATCCTTATTTGATATTAGTTAGTTCCCGAAACCTAAAAGTACGTGACATTTTGAATGCCACAAAATCATGTAGGTAAACTTACATTTTACCTGCTTGATTAACCCACTTGTAAGCATACAAACACTAGCACGAAAATAAATTTAGTAATCAGCTAAAATAGAACATCTATTCCTAGTTCATGGAATGAACATGACAGAGGTGAATGTTGGCTTTAATTGAGTTATAACTGGGTTATGAGACTCATGGTGCTGACAAGTCATGTTACGTTATAAAGAGACTAACTTTAGTTGGGGAATAGCATGGACGGTTGAAGGTTCTAATTTACAGACTGAAGTATTTCAATAATCCCGTCGTACTTTTTAACTGATATAAGCATTTGGAACAGTTTACATTACAAAAATGTAAATGAACATTTCAGAGGTAAGCTACAACACAAGGGGTGTAATTTGAAACTTACAGTAGCTAAGTCGACATTTTACCTCTTCCTATTCTTTTTCGTGAAAACTACGCATGATTATTTCTCAACTACGAATCATTTTTCCTTATTAAATATATTTTCTTTCACTACCATGTTACTAAACGGTACCCTAATATTTCTTAACTACTGCATCGCACTATATTCGTGATAATTTCGACGGAACCATCAGTGTTCAAGTTGTCATCTATGTGGAGATGCAAATGAGCGGGCGGCGTCAAGCGTGGCGCCGCACAGTATTGTCAGTGGCAGTTAGTTCGTGGACAAAATTCACTTGAATATTTTCAAGGGAAATTGTGACATTTAGTTAAAATAATAAATTTTCAACAAGAAAAATTAATTATTTTTAGCATTTACAATGTATTAAAAAAAAAATGATTAGATTGCGTGAAGAATGAAATGGCAGTCAAGGACTCGTTTGAAAATATCACCTAGAAAAGTGAAATGAGGTGTCATTTCGCCTTGATTGAATGGCTTCATTGAACACAATAGAAGAAAAAAATCGTGTTGCGTTAAAACCCCAATAAATAGTTTCAGAACTAAGTAATCTAATCACATGTTGATGCTTATGATAATTATTATTTTGGTTTATAATTCAAGATATCCGCTGACAGGTAAATAAGCAATAGATTTACTGATTAAATACTTGATTTGCTTTTCAGAACCAGAAAATTCCTTACGTTAATAATGTACATTTACACTCACAAAAAAAAAACTCAGATCTGAGTTAGTAGAATCTATTCGTATTTTCTTTATAGAATGTTGATAAAAAGTTGCTTAGCAGGTGTGTAACGGTTTAGAGATTTTATTTTAAACCATAATATACAAAATCAGTTTTCTGAAACTCGACTCAAGCCTTCATAAAGGACGATAATCAGTTTTATATGGTTTGCAGTAAAAATGTGCATTTATATATTTTGACCAGCTAGCTAGCTTCAGTGAGAGCACTGTGCACCGCCCGGGGCGCCAAACTGACGGCCGCGACTAATCGCTGCCACGACATACGTCGATCGCACTCATTTGCGATTTAATTATGGATTATTTTGATTTATGTACACATGTAAACAACTAAGAGACAAAACTCCGTTAAGTATGGTCATTTTGTGTTGTGTCTTATGTCATAAAATATGTATCTTAATCTTCTACTACTTATTACTTATTCTGTGCCTTAATGTAGATTGTAGATGCAACGAGTGCATTATATCAGAATTTAAAAATACTTTTCTTCAACATGGTATTTGATTGTATACGAAGAACGGCATTGATAACCACAGAAAAAAAATTAAGTGAGCGAATACCAAAAAATTGTGAAAAAAAAATCGTAGAATACACATAGAGACATCGAAATCTTAAAAAAGCACACCTTTTAAGAATGTTCACTAAAGCTCATCCTTCAAGAAATAATGTCACTGGACGCTAAGCTGCCCTAAGACCAGTAAATGTTTTCCCGCAGTTTACAAGGATCTATTAGGGACAGTTTGGAGTGTTTTCGGCATACGTTGGTTGTTCGTTGGGCCGTAATTAACGCTAGGTGCCAGCCGTCGTGACGCATTTGGCTCACGGCTAAGCGGGCCCGACTCACGGGCACGTGCGTGCCTAGTGTCACAGCGCCACCGAAACATTGCTGATAAACCGCGTTAAAATGGAACAAGGGTGTGTAATAGATGTTAGCAAGCGTTAGGAACGGGTTGAAAGAAATGATTTTATGGTGACTTTTAATTTATAGACTACTAGCTGTCCGCCCGCGACTTCGTCCGCGTGTACTTCGGTTATCGCACTCTAAAAGTGTTTTCCCGTAAGAATAAGATGTTTTTCCGGGATAAAAAGTAGCCTATATTTTTTTCCATGTCAAAGGCTATATGCATGCCAAATTTCATCCAAATCCGTTCAGCCGTTTTTGGGTGATTAAGTAACAAACATCCAAACATCCACACTTTCACATTTATAATATTATATAGTTAGGATTTCAGGTGGTAATAGTACTCCTAAATATGTTTATTTTTTACTAAGAGTTGGTGCCATCATTATCATTATCATTTCAGCCGAAAGACGGGGTAGGACTCTGTCGACGAAGCGGCACTGTCGCGTAGTGCCGTCGTGTCGTTGCCGCTTTGTCGACAGAGTTCCAGTTTTGTCTCTAAGCTTTACGCAGGTGTATACTATAGAAACTATTTTATTTGACATACACACACGTAGATACACACAATTTAGTAACAACATGTAGACACTAATAAGTTATTATATAAAAAAAAACAACTAACAATGTGTCTTACGGCGCCAAATAGGTCCAGTTCAGCAATAATGCCAGACAACTATATGGTAGTTGCCTGACGCTGGTTTTCAACTGAACCTTATTTCGAGTGTACGGTTGAAAATTGGTTTATATTTAAGGACTCAGTTATTTAGGTGCCAATACCAAGCGTATAATGACGAATACGTGTCTATAAAGCTAGGCGTCAGTGGACAATAGGCCATATACTTCCCCGTGCGTTACTACAACGAAACGGTCATGTGTGTCTCGCTTCCATCGGATTCCCGCGACTCACACCAGGTCATCGGTCTACCTTCTGGAAGGCCTTAAAATGCTACGTCTTCTGGTACGCGGTCGCCATTCCAGAACTTAGCCATATTCCTAAGTATCTCTCATACGCAGAAGATCTGCTTTACAAACATCCTCTGTGCATTTTTTATCTATAAACAACTTGTGCTGCTCTGAGTGGAGCGAGAGTGTCAGACTTACTGACTAAAACCCACCCGTGTACCTTTAGTTACCATACCTACAACCTGTGTACTTAAGTTTTAAGATTTTTTGTTATTGAAGCCAGCAACAAGCGTAATAAGAAATTTCAATTAGTGATGTCTATTTTATTAAGATTAGACTTACTGCCTATTCAACCGTATCGCAATTGAGTGGAAAATCTAAAAAGCCTTATAAGATTTTAATTAGGAGTGTACCGTCTTTTATTAAAATCATTTTTTATCTCCGCGCACCGACAACGCGACTACCTACAGTGCTTAGCAATCTTTTTTTCTAATAGGACTCTTTTAAGTCAATGCAAAAGCTGTCCGGAGATGATTGATTTGATTGATATACTTAACTGCTTACTGGAACACCCAATCTGTCTTTGAAAGGTTCAGTTTTTAAATTGAAATTATCCGTACATCTATATCTAAAAGACAGTACTTACTCACTCAATGAGTCATAAACGCCCAGCTCAAATCCTTGGACTTTTTTTTGTTTACAAAGGAAGGCTGAAGTTTTGGTCAGATACCTTTCATGATGTATTTGTATATGATATAATAATTAACTCAAGAGAACTCGGAATTTTAGCGCACCCAGAGACGGACAGTATAGGTTGGCCTAATAATAGCTTTCGGATTTTTTTTTATCATTCAGAAATAGGCCCGCGGTGGCTTCGCTTGTGTAGAGAGAACTAGTTGGGCCTAAGCAAAACTAGTTCACCGATTGGCCGGTAACACATACCAAGAAAGGAAGAATTTTCCAAAATTCACATAAGAGGTTGAAACGGAGTCCAAAGTTTATTTGGAGAAACCTATTTTCATGCGGGTGAAAACGTTAGCAGAAGTTAGTGCCTTATAAAATTAGTCATTCTGTTTATTTGGAGGTCGATTCAGACTAACATCAAATGAGTAAATGCACATTATATGTACTTTGTGTTGCATGAAGATTAAATTAATAAATCACCAGTCTTAACAAATATTTTGTTGTGTAAACAGGGACAGAGCTTTCGCGGGCCATCCATACCAAAATATCCCAATGTCAAAAAAATAATGTTTCTACTGGTCGACTGGCTGGCGCATTGACTGCTGCGCTGCATATCGCAGGTAGGTTTCACTCATCGAACAAACATGTGTATGGCCTACAGATAGTTGATTCGGGTCCGAGGTATTCTGTAGGTATACATGTGAGTTTACATGTTTATGACTGCACCCATGATACAGGAGCAATACCTAGTGCGGGGCAAAGTTTCTGTTTTTGTTTTTTGGGTTTAAAAATTTTAAGAGCTGTAGCATCCTAACAAAATCTCATTATCACGTTCCTCCATTATCCCAAGTTTTCTTCAATTCTGTTGTCTACCACGTTATCGCTACTATCCTAACACAATAAAATTGATAACAACAGCAATAATAATATAAAAATTGTCATCACCGCTCACATTTTTCCAGGGAACAGTTCCAATTAACACAATTGTCTCGTCGTATAGTGCGGTGGACATAAAACTACGACGGCGTCGAGGTGGAACGTTAAACCGCTGCAGACTCGAGACTGGCGGGTTTACTGCCGCAGCAGACACGCTGCGTTTATTGCGTGTTGCGTGTTGCTGGTTATGACGTTTATTCGGAACCTGCTCTTGTAAGGTGTCGTGTCGTGACGTGCGTTTATCTACACTAATATTATAGAGAGGTAATTAGTTTTTTTTTTTTATTTTTTGTTTGTATGAGGTAATCTCTGAAAGTACCTACGTACTGGTCCGATTGCTAAATATTTTCACCGATAGAAAGCTGCTTCATTTCTGAGTGACATGGTTCATATTTTATGTATACTCAATTGACACTAGTCTTTGAATATGGAGATTCTTCGAGTAAATTAGTCACCATATAACTTTAATAATCTCCAAATTGAACATTCCTAGAACACCCCAAAAGTTCAAAACTATAATTCTAAGAACTTAATTCCAATTCAAAACTAATTCAAACCCGACGCGCTTTGATCTTAAATTATAAGGCACGCGGTCATTACGTCATACTGCACACAACACTTTGACGTTTCCGACGAAATTATTAACGCGTTATTTTCGTTGCCCTAATAATAAATGCGGGTAATATGGCCGTAAGGGGTGCGTGCTAGATAACCTCCACGTGTGCTCTCTTGCTGTTCGTCCCAGTTCATGCATGTATGCATCTGCATTTTATATGCGGCTGTATGTAGGCATTCGCTGGGAAGAACAGTGGGGGGGACGGTGCATCCTGGGCGCCACTGTAGGTGGCTCTCTTACGTGTGTCATTACTTATGGCATGGGTAGGGGAATCACTTACAGTGGTGGCGAATAATCAGCAAAACCCAATCCAAGGTGTCATACGTACCGAGCCGAAGGATGCGTGGCCAAGGGGGAGCTTGGTTCCTATCGGTGTCTCTCCAGGGAGATGGCAATCCTGGAGTAGTAATTTCGCCTTACCTGGGCAAGCGGGGCTCTGCCCAGGTGGACTGTTTATTTCCCTAGCTTCTCGTGGGAACTGTATGGATCTACACCTTTTTAAAAAAAATACTCCATCTCTGGACGATGACGAACGTCCGGAACTCTCGAGTAGTCTGACTGGGTCAATTCCCGATCTGACTGCTCTCTTGCTCGGTTCTGAGGGAGACTCCCTAGTCACCTTGGACACCGAACTCAACCCTCCTGAGCTGGAGTCGGCAAACGATGGCACGAGGCCTACTGAGATGGACTCGGAAGTGCCGTCGGGAACTGACCTCAGTCCCAGGAAACGACGGTTGACAGGAGCAGCGCGTAAGCGCCTGCGGCGCCTCAAGGCTGGCGGTATGGACCCCATTGAGGCCTACAAGCTGGTCACGGAGCGGTTGGCAAGTGCGCATACTCCTTCGACTGGTCTAATGGCCGATATGTCCTCGGGGAAGAGGCCGGTAAAACGATCCCGATCCGAGGACGAGTCGCCAAAGGATCATGTCAAAAAGACTACGCGTGTGGACGAAAAGTCAGGGTCAATTCCAATGATCCCTGATGAGCCGTCCGCAACTCAGGTCGGACCACCGCCTGAGACAAGCGCTATGTCTTTTAAGGATGAACTAGCCAATCTAGCGCAGGGATTCTGCCACCTGCTCAACACGCTCCTAGGGCGGGGCCGAGCGTCCAGGTCTCTGGTAAAACGGCAAAGCGGCAAAACGCCAAGCCGAAACCTGGAGGCCAGGGCGTCAGGAACCGCCCCCTCGGAGCACCACCGACGAAAAGGGCTACACGTCCCAATCGATCGGGAGTGGAGAGCCGACCGGCCAAACCTCGGGGCTGCCCTACAGCCCCGAAGCCAAGCGGGTCGAATAACGCCACTTAACCCACCCACCGACACAAACACACAACACTAACACAACACAAACACACCATAACACAGACACACACAAACACACAAGTGGTGCAGATCAACCTGCACCATGCCAGAGCAGCCACGGCTGTTCTGGAAAAACACTTCACACAGAAGAACCTTCACATTGCTCTTATTCAGGAACCGTGGCTGGCTAATACTAACACGGTGTCTGGACTGGGCTCTGCAGGTAAGGTCGTACACCATATCGGAGGAGTCAAACCAAGAGCGTGTATACTTTTCAATAATAATATTGATTTCTTATGCATACCAGGCCTGTGCAGCGATGACCTGATTGCAGCTTATGTTAATGTCAAGAGCGGAAATGGACGCCTCATCGTGTGCTCGGCATACCTGGACGGGACGAATACCGACCCATCCGAGGAGCTTGCAAAGGTAGTCGAGTACGCCTATGCCAACAATGCCGAGCTTCTCATTGGGTGTGACGCCAACGCCCACCATACCAACTGGGGCAGCACTGACATCAACGACAGAGGTGAGTTGCTTCATGATTTTGTACTAACTAACCGCCTCCAAATAGTTAATGAGGGATGTAAACCGACCTTTGTAACTAGATCGAGGAAGGAAGTTCTTGATGTAACTCTCGCTACTATTCACACTGCCAGGCTGATAACCAATTGGCATGTCAGTGATGAACCATCTATGTCTGATCATCGACTAATTAAATTCGCACTGAATACATCCAACATTTGCGAAACCATCACTTTTAGGGATGCAAAAGCCACGGACTGGGACTTGTACAGAATAAAGCTCCAGGATAGACTCCAAGACTTCCCTAAAACCATACGCTCCCCTGAAACATTGGATTATGCTGTTGCTCAAGTTACGGAAGCCATTACAGCCTCTTACGAAGAGAGCTGCCCTCTAAGAACTGTGAGGGATAGAAAAGTGACGTGGTGGAACAAAAAGCTCGATGTTTTAAGGGAAGAATCACGTAGGTTGTTTAATAAGGCTAAATCGACTGACGACTGGGATCGGTATCGGAAAGCTTTAACTACCTATAATAAAGAAATCCGAAAGGCGAAAAGACTGTCATGGAGGAAGTTCTGCGAGGAGATTACTAAAGTCCCTCAAGGAGCCAGAATCCACAAAGTCTTATCCAAATCGCCTACAAATCAACTGGGATTCTTAAAGAAACCAGACGGTGCCTTCACTGCATCAGCGGAAGAAACCCTGAAACTTCTGGCGTCTACACACTTCCCTGGCTCGGTGATGGCACCAGATAACATCGTACAAAATACTCCTCATATCCGCCTCACCAGGCCTTCAAATGAAGACTGGAGAAGAGCGGCGAGGTATTTTAGACCGAACAAGGTAGAATGGGCTATAGACTCATTCAAGCCAATTAAATCTGCAGGGGATGACGATGTCTTCCCAGCTCTTCTGCAGCAAGGGAAGACTATTCTCATCCCTATTTTAATCAAAATCTTCAGAGCAAGCTTTGCCTGGGGATATATACCAGAGAAATGGACTATGGTTAAAGTCTGTTTTATCCCAAAGGCCGGTAAGAAGGACTACTCTCAACCAAAGTCCTTCAGACCAATAAGCCTTACCTCCTTCCTACTCAAGAGTATGGAAAAGGTTATTGACGAATGCATCAGGGATGGACCATTAAGGGATAACCCTCTGCATCCGAAGCAACACGCTTACCAAAAAGGAAAATCTACAGAAACTGCTCTGTTAGAACTAACAGACAGGATCGAAAGGGCTTTGGAAGATAAACAGATAGCCCTATGTGCTTTCCTTGATATTGAAGGAGCTTTCGACAACGTCACCATAGACGCCCTTTCCAAGGGAATGAAGGCGAAAGGGATTGACGAAACAACTACTCGTTGGATCGAATTCATGCTCCTCAACAGAACTATCAGTGTTACCTTACACGGAACTACAAAGAGCTTCAAAACAACTAAAGGGTGCCCGCAAGGAGGCGTTTTATCGCCACTTCTATGGCTACTCGTTGTTGACCAATTGCTGGTTGAAGCCTCTACAAGAGACTTAGATGTACATAGCTATGCTGACGATGTGGTGGCTTGTGTTGTCGGCCCCTGTCACAGCACGGTATCATCTATACTACAGAGATCTCTGAACATTATTAACACATGGTGCACAGAAAACAATTTATCGGTTAACCCGAGTAAAACAACAATAGTCCCCTTTACTAGGAAGCGTAAGTTGGACAAACTTGTAACGCCCACTGTAAAGGGGACTCTCATACCATTCTCCAGCGAAGTCAAGTACCTGGGCGTAACTATCGACCAGAGACTGACCTGGAACACTCACATTAACAATGTGATCCAAAAGGCTAAAATAGCTTTAGGAATATGCTGTCGCTTAGCAGGGAAGAAATGGGGCTTAAACCCTAAAATCGCCCTGTGGTTGTACACCGCCATAGTCAGGCCGATAATAACGTATGCCTGCGTAGTATGGTGGAGGAAAACAGCTCAAGTGACAGTCATTAACAAACTTAATGGTTTGCAGAGACTTGCATGCCTCATATCAACAGGGGCCATGTCCACAACCCCAGGAGCTGCTCTAAATGCCCTGCTTAACCTACCGCCACTTCATCTATTCATTGCGAAGGAGGCGAAGGCAAGCATGTACAGAACAAACAGCACTGGCAAAGCAAACTGGCGCTCTCAAGCACTGAGATCGCTACACGAATCAGTACTTGAACACGATCAACTAGCTATGACAACAGACGTCATGCTTCCACAGTGTAATTTCACAAGGAATTACACAGTGGAACTGCCGAGCAGAGAGGATTGGTCAAACAACCTCATCACTTGCAAGGCTGGAAGCCTGATCTGGTTTACAGACGGGTCCAAAATGGGTGAGAATGTAGGATGTGGAATATTTGGCATTAGCCCGAAATTCAGCAAAAGCTTGAATCTGGGTAAACATGCTACCATATTCCAAGCGGAGGTATACGCCATTATAGAATGTGTGGAGGCCAACCGTCAACGAAACTACATAAATCAATTAATTCTGATTTACTCAGATAGCCAGGCAGCTCTTAACGCCTTGAACTCGAATACTTTAAATTCGAAACTGGTAAAAGACTGCGTTAACAAACTGAATGACCTGGGGCAAAGGAATAAAGTTATTCTGAGATGGGTACCAGGTCATTCTGGAATCAACGGCAACGAAAAAGCCGATGAACTTGCACGGGCTGGGGCTCAAGGTCATCAGATAGGTCCAGAACCCTTCTGTGGTATCTCAAAGAACCAGGCCATGCAGACCCTTAAGGGCAACTTATTTGGCGATTCAAAAAAGAACTGGTTGGTACAACCAGGTCTGCTACACGCCAAATCTCTCATAGAAGGCTACTCACAAAAACGAACTGCCGAGCTTCTTGAGCTTAGCAGGACGAACATCTGTGCGATAGCCCGCGCCTTAACCGGCCACTGCAAACTAAACAGGCACCAATTTCACATGAAACTGAGTGACACTGATGTTTGCCGGTACTGCAATCAGGAGAGGGAGACGCCTAAGCACCTCTTGTGTGAATGCGGGCCCCTTGTCCACAAACGCAGTGTCCATCTGGGCCGACACATTATTCGCCCGGAGGAGATTAAAACTCTAAAAGCTAGGAGTATTCTAAATTTCTTGGAAGCCTCCGGGCTAAAAGAGTTACTCTAACAAGGTGGCGAGTCACAATAGATCTTTTAGGTCGCAGTGACTACATCCCCTACACTATGGGTGATGCATAGCCCCTTATCTTCTAAATAATAATAATAATATGGCCGTCGTTCGTATAAGAAAACTGACCTCGGCCGAATGAATAAACCTGTGATCGAAAGTGCGGGGGCGCGACGGTCCCGGAGCATAAATCAGACTCCCCTCGCGATAGCGCTGGAGCCTTCAATTTGGCACATCCTTAAAATGACACACGAGAAGCACACCCCTAACGACGCCCGCGTCAACTCTCACACCACGCTTATAAATAAAATCGCACACATATTACCGCATTATATGTCATTTGCCCAGTGGTAACGAGCGATGCTTTCAACTGGTGACATTTGTAAGTCGTGAGTTTGATCCCCAGATCGACATGTGCTTTTTTTGTATTCTATTTTCTATTGAAGGGGTATCTACAAAAGCCCTCATTAGAATCTTTTTTGACAATTTTATGCTCTTCTGAAGTATGCCGTGCGAAAAGTGAGATCAATGAAAGATACGTTTTTAGCATACCTAAATTGGAATGTGACCTACACAGGTGTATCATTATAAAATCCCACTTTAAAATCTGCTACTGCCGTCTATTATACACCCCACACTCACTGCTCTCATACTGAGTATCTGCACTCAAAATATGAGTGGCAAGAGACACTCACCGTGAGTGTCTCTTGCCACTCATATTTTTTTCTTAAAATATAATAATATGTTTTATATAGTAAATCTTATGATAGGTTGGCACAGTCTGCAGTTGTAGTAATCCTTTCTTATGTAACCTCATGTAGCTTCACAACTGAACACTATCTCATAAAATACAGGTTATCCTAGTTTGAAAGGCAGGGATCACAATATCTGCATACAAACTTCAGCAGCGCAGTAATTATTTTGTTAACCAGTGTATGTATGTTTCTTTCTAACAATAAACTCACTATTATTGTCTTAAAGACAATTTTTCCACAAACTCAACCTTATGACATACGGTCACACTCGTACATCTCTATCTCATTACTAGCTATTGCCAGCGGCTTCGCTTGCGTGAATGTAAGTTTCTCTATAGAAACTTTGGAACTCCTCCTTTTCATCCCTTTAGAGGAGAATTGTCAAAAATCCTCACTTAGCAGTGTTGTATGTAACGTATCAGAATCTGTATCAACCTGCAAGTGGGTACGGCTCGTCCACGGTCCACCACGTATCTAGCTACGAGCTGCCGGATCCACTGCGAGCCGCCTTTGTGTTCGCAGTGATACCGCCACTCGGCGGGTCACTGCAAGCTTACAACGCTCCACGCGCGAGCGGCTCGCAGCGGGCTCGTGCCTACGTATTCACTTGATACTGTATCTGATACATTACATGCTACACTGCTAAGTGAGTACCCAGCTAAACCTTGTGCAAAATTTCACGCTAGTTCTAGTAGTTTCGGCTGTGCGTTGATATGTCAGTCTAGTCAGTTTCTCCTTTTTAGGGTTCCGTAGTCAACTAGAAACATCCTTATAGTTTCGCCATGTCTGTCTGTCTGTCCGTCCGTCCGCGGATAATCTCAGTGACCGTTAGCGTTACAAAGCTGAAATTTGGTACCAATGTGTATATCAATGACGCCGACAAAGTGGTAAAATAAAAAGTGGAAAAAAAATGTTTTATTAGGGTACTCTCCCCCTTTACACGTAAAAGGGGAGTAGTGATATATTGTTGAATAGGTATTTAAAATAAATAGGGGTTTAATAAAATATTTTTTGATGATGTTAATATTTTTGGAAATAATCGCTCCAAAAGTAAAAAAAAACTGTATCCCCCCCCTCTAAATTTTGAACCATAAGTTTAGAAAATATGGAAAAATCTCAAAAGTAGAACTTTATAAAGGCTTTCTAGGAAAATTATTTTGAATTTGATGGGTTGAAAAGTTTTAGAAAAGTTGTACAAAATAATTTCTGAACTAAATTTGTAGTTTAACCGTATGTACAAGCATTCAGCCTATATAAATTAGTAACCCATTTTCCCGAGAGATGGCGCTGTACTTTGGGTTACTTTGCGCGTTTAAGATTTTTCCTGAGTTGATAGGGTCAGGACGGGTATGAGCTATTATATTGTCGAATAACTTATTATATCTCTTTCTTTAGTTATCGCCGTCCTTTGTCGACCCGTTTTTAGGGTTCCTTACTTGGTATGTCAACTTCATGTAACAAATAGCCCATTTTTTTAACTCTTAAGTGGGGACACTTATTGTGACGGACGGAAAACTACGGAACCCTACACTGAGCTTGGCCTGACACGCTCTTGGCCAGTTTTATGTATTTTATTCCACTGTCATACTAAACCTTTTCCGCTTATCCCTGAAATGTTTGAAAAGAAACGTCACAAAAACCAATAACCGTTTCGAGTATTGGTAGGTGTACAAATAAAGGGTTATCGATCTGACATGGGCATGGGGTAGTTATAAATGAGAACAGGGGTGCACTCTATGTCAGAAGTCAAATTCGTAATTGAATGCAAGAAGGGAGTTCTGACAGTAAAATAAATGTGTGTATTTTTTTTTGTGTGGCGTAAGATTGTTTTAGGGTTTTAAATTAATGACGTCAAATTATATCATCAATGATATAATTATTTTTTTAATTTCTCATCATTTAACCCTTTTACGAAAGCAAATATCAAAAATCTTTCCTTAGTGCCCACTAAGGCCATGGGGAATTTCTGAAAAGGAAACCCTTAGTCTTGAACGCAAAAGGCCAAAAAACAAGGTGGGTTTTAGTCAGTAAAAGTCTGTTGCGTCCTGTTGCGTCCTGTTGCTGCACCCTTGAGTGAAAAAAGACATTAGGTCCACCTCTCAAAATAATAAACGTGGTCAATATCAAAGGAAAATGTGCTTCACCAGTCGAAAGTTTATAAGCTGTGCTTTGTCTGTCAATGAATTTATTTATTTTATATTTTCATCTACGATGTGGTAAAACATCAGGCTTGAAGGCAATCGTCCAATCCGCAGGGACTTTTAGCCCTTTCCCAGGCATTTCCAATTTTATTGGCACCGTATATTCGTCAATTTAAGAGTCGTTTCCACATATAGACGCGGAGAGGTTGCTCGTGTCGCAGCGAAAGCAATCAGGGCGGCGTCGTAGACAAACTGTCGGGGCGGGCCTTAATTGGCGGTCGGTGAGATTTATGCGGAGAACCGATCGTCACGCGGTCGCCGATTTCGTCCGACCGCAGGGTCCCAGAGACCCCGGCTGCCGAGCCACGTAACACGACCGCGTCCACGACAAGTCGAGGGTTAACCCTTAGTAAACACTGGCCGCGCACTTATTAACACATTGCATTTGAACTGGTAAGGTAAAGGTTTGTGAACCGCAATTATGGTACTAATTAGATAAGTGCTCTAGTTTTTGGGATCTTGCCTAATGAAGTGTCATGAGTTTTAAGTTTAAGATCTGTTTTTTCGGTATTTTTAGACAACACTGAGTTTTGACAGTCTAAAGTCTTAAATAATAAAAATAAGAAAAAATAAAATTCATTTAATTCAGACTATTTTCAATGTCCATACGTAATACGTAGTGAGCGAGCTTAGTGACTAAAATGCTTCCTTATTTATTTTTTTAATGATATAAACTAGTGCATGACTGCGAATTGACAGAAGATTTTTCTGAATCACAAAAAGAATTTTCTTGTAACGTCACTACAATTTTACAGTTTTCAGAAATTTTCCTGTGCTTGTGCTATGAGATCTTGTTGCATGCCAAATTCCAGGATTCTAGGTCAGTTAGGGTCTGTCTGACAAAATTCATAGGGTACTTCCTATGAATTTTGGCAGACAGACAGATAGACGGTAAACAAAGTGAGGGTTCCGTTTTTCCCTTTTGAGGTATGGAACCCTAAAAATAATAAAAATGTAAAATATCGTACTACACCACTTTTCAAGCGAACTGAAAATAAAACGAGCTCAATATCGAAAAAGTTAAGCAAAAGTTTTGACAGGGATGTTAATAACAATGCGTAATTGAATTATCCACCGGCTATTTTAATTAACTATCCAGTCCTGACGCGTCTCCACCAACATGCATATTTTGAAGGCATGCATTGTTTTAATATTAATTTCTGTTGTGGAATTCTCCATTTCACTCGTAAGAATGGACGTTTTAATTTAATTTTACGGTTTGTGTGTTAATTATTTTGTTAAAATTGCATTGTTAAAACCAATACTTATGTAGGTTACACATAAGTCATTTCAGCCTGAAATTTTGTCATTGTAGGATTAAGAGCTTTTATTTTACAAATAACTTAGCCATGAGCACAGGCGAATCAGAAATGAAGATATCCGCAAGAGAACCAAGGTTGCCGACAAACCACGAAGAATTGTCAAACTTAAGTGGCAATGGGCAGGGCTCATTGCTCGCAGAACAGATTGCCGTTGGCGCCGAAAGATTCTGGAGTGGCGACCGCGTACCGGAAGACGCAGCGTTGGAAGGCCTCCTACAAGGTGGACCGATGAATTGGTGAAGGTTAAGGGAATCCGATAGATGCGGGACGCATAGGAGGCCTAGGTCCAACAATGGACGTCTATCGGCTGAAGTGATGAGCACAGGCGTAGGGTCTTTCGGTATTTCTCAGGATGCATTTTGGAGAATGCACGGGAATTGCATGACTTAATTCCGCCATCTCATTACTACCATCGGACAACCCGACGTATGGCGAGTATCCGCCCTTACGTTGTTGAAATCTCTACGGTCCGGTCTAAGCGTTTCGTCTCGTCGTTTATACCGCGTACATCAAGGAGTGGAACAATTAGCCTGCTACGGTTTTCCCGTCCGACTTATAATTTAGGTGTCTTCAAGGCTAGAGTGAATAAGCTCTTAATAAACTAATGCGTCTCACCATCAATGATTGCATCACTGCTTACCATCAGATGGGATCGCAGTCAAGCGCTAGTTTATATCAATTAAAAAAGGGGGTAATTCATGCTGCCGGCAGTACCTATCTACTATATTACTAGTGTTTATTTAAAACGAATATGATAAATAAATAAAAGCTTTTATAGTACATTATGATGTAAGTGTGTAATGTTAGTGATTACAGTCGAGGCGGTATTAAGTAGCCGAGAACGGTAATCATTAATTACTCACGTGTATCATACGACTTTTTCAATACTCTTGTGAAGAAAATAAACAGTAAAACTAGTTATTTTTTTTGTGACATGGTTACCACCACAAAACAATCTGTTTTCATATGCACGCGCATAGGTAATTTTTTTTATTTTATCCCTAGGGGAAGGGGCTAAGCTATTTTGATCATACTTAGGTAGTATAATTTTTAACGCAAAAAACATAGTCTTACGTTTATGTTTTTTGCGTAATTTTTTTTTACTATAATGTCTTACGTAGTGACAATGGAATACGCATGTAACATTTTCTAATGATTTTTTAGTATTTAATTTTATTTAATTAATACAGCCACTGATATTTTCTCGAATAAATCAAGCCAAAAACCGCGCGCATCTTAAAATGGCGGCCAAAGACCACAAAAAAAAACATTTTCATTTGAATGTACGATTTATTTAATAAATGTTTTTTTTTTAATAAATAAATCGTTTTTACAAGTTAAAATGATCAAAATTGCATGAAATAAGTAAGTGAGACACTAATATATGTACCATTGAACGCAATAACTTATGTGAAATTTTTTCGTACTCAAAATTTGTTCTGCGAACAAAGAGGTTGAACAAAAAGGTTATATATATATATATATATAAATATTATGTATTTATTTTTAGTATAAGGTATATATAGTCATATAAGTAGGAGGGTATTTTTACCGTTTACCGGGCGGACGTGTTTTTCTTGCGTTCTTATTACAAATATTCTGAAATATTGTTAAAAATGTCGATGGACTGTCGAGCTTGTGGCGTAATAGTGCCAGATGAATTGTTTATGAAGTGCTGTAATAAACAATGCAGAAAAGTTTATGACATCAAGTGTCTGGGCATTGTGGAAGACGAATACAAATCTTTCTCCAAGGAGCGTAGACTCGAGTGGATTTGTCCTGAGTGCGTTTGCTCCAAACCCAAAAGAAACGACCCGAATACACCAGTCCGCAGCACCTTCCAAATGAAGTCAGATGAGACCAGCTTCGTTAACACTCAACGAGGAAGTCGCGCGAAAAAAACAGCTGATGAATCGATCGTCGAGTGTGATCACGATGGCATTTTGCTGAGGGAGTTCAGGGAATTTAGACTTGAAGTGCTCCAACGATTAGACATGCAAACAAAGCTTGTTAAACATCTTCAAGAAGTATGTTATTCGACGAAAGCGGAGTTGGAATACCTAAAATCAAATATGAAGGTAATTCAAGAAAACCTGCCGCAAAGGGATTTATTGTTCACTCGAAAGCAGCCAGATGGGACAAAAGAAGCGGGAACAGATGGTTCTAGATCGGGACCAGAGGTGACTAATCAACTCACTACTCCAACTTCATTTGCTGCTGTGGCCCGTAGTGATTATAATATAAACAAACGGAATATTATTACTACTACCCGCGCCACAAGTAAAACTAGTGAGGCCGCAAAAACAGCGCCGGTGAGCGTATCAGCTATAAAGTCCCCAACTATTTCTCAACCTGTAGATTCAACTCATACGGTAGTGGAAGTTGAGTTAAATTATAATGAGGACAAGGATGACCTGAATGGGTGGAACACGGTCCAGAGAAAGAGGGGAAGTTTTAAAACTAAAAGTGTGAAGAGGGGGAAAAATTCGGATTTGGTAGAAATACAGGCTACAGAAAAAAAGAAGTTTCTGCACGTTTGGCGATTGGCTACCGACACTACTGTTGAAAAGCTTACATCGCATGTGAAAGGAGTATGTGGCTCTGAAGTGAGTGTCAAGGTTGAAAAAATTAAACATAAAACCGAGAGGGATTATGCATCTTTTGTGATCACTGTTCCAGCGTCAGGGTATGAAAAGTTATGTCAACCAGAGAGGTGGCCAGTTAATGCTGAATTTTGCGAGTGGATTTGGTTTCGTAAATCAACCAGGATGCAAATCAAGTAATAAAAAAATCACCTTGGATATTTATTACCAAAATGCAAGAGGTCTTCGAACAAAGTTGACCAGTTTTGGTAATAATATAGAATCATTACAGGCTGACATATTTGCCATCACAGAAACGGGATGTAATGATTCTATAATGGATGCAGAGATCGTACCTTCGGGATACCAATTGTTACGATGTGACAGGGCTGACGGCCGCAAGCAGGGCGGCGCGTTTCTCGTGGCCACACACGAACTCGAGCTGCGACGAGTGAATCCACCGGGTGACGTCAACGTAGATAACTGCTCATTTGAATTAGTTTGTGCGACCGTACAGATTAAATGTAGATTCATGTTTTTGTGTTGCGTTGTTTACATACCACCAAAGACAAATGAGTATGAGTATATGATATTTTTTAGAATAATCGAACAATTATGTGTTAAATATAAGAGTGTTTTGTTACTAGGTGATTTTAATTTAAACTCGAGTAATGAAAATACTAAACATTATTTTGAATATTTTGTGTCATTTTGCGAATTTGCTCAGATGAACAAAGTACCTAACTGCAGTGAAAGACAATTGGACTTGGTGTTGTGTTCATTGTGCTTGTGTGATGGCGTGCGGGTGTGCGAGGCAGACGAGCCCCTGGTGCCTGTAGACGCGTACCATCCGCCGCTCACCATAGCCCTGCAGCTCAACGAGATCAGGAGGCGCGCTTCCTTGCCGGCCATCAAGGCCGTATCTCCGGATCATCAGGTACCCATAAGCCAAAGCGAACAGCAATGGAACTTTTATAGGGCAGACTATAGTTTATTATATTCCAACCTAGCGTCCACCGATTGGAGTCCAATTTATGACATTCAGCAACCGGATGAAGCTTTAGAGTGTTTTTATAATATTTTTAATGGCATTTTGGATAAATTTGTACCTAAAAAACGGCCTAGGCGGGCACATATGCGTAGGTACTGCTATCCCGAATGGTATACAAAAGAAATAATTTCTGATATTCGGTTAAAGGCGAAACTTCACAAGAAATATAAATCAACTAAGTCACGCAGTGATTACGATGTTTTTTCCGCATGCAGGGCGCGCATTAAAGAAAGTATTGACCGGGAATACCAAAACCACCAGGATAGAGTGCAGAACAACTTAGCAAATGACCCTAAGTCCTTCTGGAATTATATAAGAACTAAAACGAGATCCAATGCTCAAACTAAAATAATTAAAAACGGGTCTGTCTTATCCAATTTAGAGTGCGCGACGGAATTTGCGAAATATTTCTTTTCTGTGTATAATGAGGAGCCAGCGCGGCTTGATGTGAATGAAGCGGTGGAAGCTGGCGGCGCGAGCAGCGCGCGCGTTCACGTCCCACAACTGACGCTCGCGCAAGTGCAGGCGGCTCTGGAGCGTCTCAAACCCAAGCGCTCAGCTGGCCCAGACGGGATCCCGGCATTTGTAATGCGAGATTGCGGATCGGTACTGGCGGAGCCACTCGTACACATTTTTAACAGTTGCCTAAATAATTCCTATTTCCCGGAACGTTGGAAGGTCACCCGTGTGATTCCCATACCAAAAGGGGGTGATGGAACAGCAGTCGAGTCTTATAGACCAGTAGCGATTTTGTCGACCCCAGCGAAGGTATTTGAATCTGCCTTTCAGCGGGATGTTCAAGGACAAGTGGCTTCGCAACTGTCAGACGCACAACATGGCTTCCGTCCTGCGCGGAGTACAACCAGCAATCTTTTGAACGCTATGACGTACCTGGTTCCTCATATCGACGCGGGGGTGCAGGTGGACACCGCCTACTTTGACTTTAAGAAGGCATTTGACCTAGTGGATAATGACGTCTTATTGTCAAAGTTGGCGAAAGTCGGCTGTACTCCAAAATTGCTCCAATTTTTTGCGAGCTATATGAGGGACAGGAAACAGTACGTGGAGTATTGTAGTTGTCAGTCTGAGCCTTATTTTACTAGGTCGGGGGTGAGTCAAGGCACCAATGTGGGGCCGTTGCAATTTATTATTATGATCAATGACCTGCCTGAAGTGGTAAGCGATGCCAGGTGTCTGCTATTTGCGGACGACCTAAAGTTGCTTTTGGCCATCGAGACTGAGCAAGACTGTCACCGCCTTCAGCAGGACATTGATCATGTGGTTGAGTGGAGTCGGAAAAACAAACTGCAGTTCAACGTTTCGAAATGTTCAATTTTGACATTCAGCCGCGCAAGATCACCACTTCACTACAGCTACAAAATGGACGATACGCCCCTGAAAAGAGAAAATGTAGTGCGGGACCTTGGCGTCCGTATGGATACACAGCTGAGATTCCGGGAACATATAGTGAGCGTTTGTAAGAAGGCGTACAAGCGACTGGGATTCGTGCTTCGCAGAGCAACCGGTTTCACCAACGTTAAGGCTATTTCGGCATTGTACGACGCGCTAATCAGGAGCCAGTTGGAGAGTAATGCAGCTATATGGGCTCCACATGAGGCGAAATACACTCTCATGTTAGAGCGCATACAAAATAAATATACGCGATACCTATACCTACGATTGTATGGGGTATACCCTCTCTATCCCTTGATGTATCCAACCTTGTTCGTTTTGGGCATGGTGGGATACAACAAGTTGGAGACAAGAAGGGATCTAGCATTGGTATCATATATATTAGGAGTATTCCGGGGTCACACCAACAATCCGGGTGTGTTGCAGGAGATGTGTTTGTGCGTGCCCGATGGATACGTTCAACGTCGTAGAAGGCCAGATTTGTTCGCTCTGCCACGCGGTCGCACCAAGCTGATAGCCAACGTCCCATTCTCGAGGGCAATGCGCACGCTGAACCAGGTTGCTGATAAAATTGATATATTCTCATGTTCACTGAGTGAGTTCGCAAAAGTTACGTTACACTTGTTATGTTATAATGAAAATATATAATAATAATTTATTGTGACATTGAAATTGAAATTGACATTGAAATTGACATTGAATTTGACTTTTAATTTATATTAAAATTGACATAAAAATTGATATTCAAATTGACATCGAAATTGACGTTAACATTTTGCGAGAAATTGTATGTTATATTAATTTTATTATATTGGTTAATTTATTAATTATTATTATTGTTTTTTTGGTAAATGTTATGAATTTAATCAAATTGACATGAAATTCTTATTGTTTATTTATTATTATTATTTTGACAACTTTGTCGCACTGGGTTGATTTGTTCCTTTCTGTTATTTATGTATTTGAAAGTGTTATTTATTTGCTTGAAGTGGAATTGGATTTACCTAATAACTATGAAATTAAAATTGTAATTAATAATTTTGACTACACTATCGCATTGGATTCGTCTGTAATGATAGGTGTATGTAAGTCTAATAAATAAATAAAAAAAAAAAAAAAAAAAAAAAAAAAAGTATTTATTGGTTTAATTTAAGATTTCACTAACTCTACTCATTTCTGCACACTACTGTCTACATCTCTTGTAATTTCTCCTTTCGCAGGTCTGCTGGAAGAAATTTCTATTTGAAATAAGCAGTACCTTTGTACAAAGTATTCTATTAATGTTATCCTCCTCAGTATATTTGTGTGTGCATAAATTGTAAAATAAATAAATAAGGTTTTAACTACATTATAGCACTAGTGCGTTATGGTAATCAAAATGTCACAGTTTGGTAATAAGTGCCTTTATATACCTAAGTGTAGTACAATAAGAGTCACTTCCTGAGCGAGTGTATTGAAAAATATGTTTAAAGTTGCATTACATTTATAACGTTAAAACTCTTTTCCCGTTGACGGAAGCTCTGACACAGGTCGCAAGCGGAAAATGCAATATTTTTTTAATATTTTTATTACATCACAGTTAATATGATGAGATACATAGAGGAGAGCTCTCGTGTATAAAGTGAAGCGAACACGGGAAATTAAATTGACAAAGAACTGGCTTGAAACAGTAAAAAGTATCTTATTTGCACTGTTGTGAAAGGTGTACCTACGTTTTTTTTTTTAAAGCAGCGTATATTAAAAAGAATTTGTTATTTCAAAGCCTCTGGCCGTCTTTGTGAGGTGCTTTTACGAAGCCTTATATGTGAAAATAAGTCCTTCATAAAAGCATGTTCAGTCATTATACTCTGTAAATAATAGTTGGAACAGTACCGAGTAAAACAGACGTGTACCGTGTCGTGTATCGGTACACGCTACACGTATCGATAGTTCTGGAGATATATGTGGCAGTTAGATGAAGCAAGTGGTTTCTCCAGACGACAGTCGGTTGTTTTTGCAGGGTGGGCGAGGATGCGGGGCCGGTACTAGTGCCCGCTCCGAGGGGGGAGCGGTACCATTTTCAATTTGCTTTATTTGCGCTTGTTTTAATAGCGCTCACTCCTTATTGCTCGCGCGGACGGCCAGCCAAATTGCTTCGTGCCCGGACGCCTTTTGATTAAGGAGAAACACGCGCGAAAGAAGTAGGCGTAAAAACAAAGTGCCCGAACAAACAGAAAGATGACACTGTGTACTAGACCATTAGTTTGGAATAAGATAACATTCTTCTGTCTAAATTAAAGTCTTATGGGTAACAAGGTAGACAACCTTCTGTGAAAGTTTGAACACCCCAAACACTGATTTCCTTTTGGAAAGCTGCATATAAACAAAAAATAATGATAATAAGCCCTGCAAAATATCAGCACAACGCAATCATGAATCAGTCGCCATTAAACCTGTCTAGAGTCGAATTAAAAGACCGTCTCGACATAAAATCAGGAAAATATTCTTGAATGTACACCGCTTGTTAAACATCAATCGTATAATAAGTAAATACTTAGACGCTCAACACTCGTCACGACGCGAGCAATATGTCGATATTTGCACGAACACACAAATGCCACAAAATAATGAGCCCAGTGCAAACACGAAGGATATATAAACAAACAATTACAGTATTTATATATTTATTTTTCTGTATTAAAAGGAAGTTGAGTGTCGATGCTGAGTCGAGTAGAATGAACAATTTTATCGTTGCTGGTTTTCAGGTGTCACGTGTATCGATTTTAAGTTATTTGAGTTGGACAGAAGATATAGTAGAATTTTATGTAGAATTGTTTTACAGTTGTAATAATTTCCGTTTTAACATTCTAATAATGCAGTTGCTATTATCTCATTCATAAAGCTTAATGATTTAGTCCACCATTGTAATTTGCCTTTTTATTTTATCTTTTTGCAACATACTTATGGATTTATTTTGAGAAAATTAATATAATTAATTTGCTCAGCAATGTTTTGCTGAACTACGTTAGAAAAGAATAGAAAACTGTTTATTTGTGCTTCACATGACTTATTGCATTACATTGATCGCTTTTTGTTCAATGTCGACATAATAGTGGGCTCATTTAGGTAATTATCTCAACATCAGCCAGTCAGATTTTATTAAATATTACGAGTTTTATTGTTTTGTATTGTTTATTTGTATTGTATACAAAAGCGGTACCAATTGATAAACATGATACTAGTTAATTAATACTTTAAGTTTATTGTGGACCATCATAAAATGGACATTAACAATACTTGTAAAGAAAGCGTTTCGATAACCAAGTTCTAAATCTAGTAATTATCTTGTTATTTAAACATGAAAAACTTAAATACTTCTTCTTCTTATTTAGGTTACTGCTAGGCAAGCGTGCTCCATCGTCAACCACATCATCGCACACCATCAGGTGAGATGGTGGTCAAACGCGAGCCTATCAATAATAATTTTAAAAAATCAATATAAAGAAAGCCCTGTGTTAATTGCTTGAAGGCAATAAAAGTTGTACACTAAGGCTGCCATCAGACGGACTGCATCGCAGCAACCGCACGCAGTTCATATATTCAACTGCACGCCAACGCACGCGCCCAGGAGCTTAGTGTATGATTTGATCTTTAAGTGCCTCAAAATAAAGTTGACATGTCAATGTGCGTTTGCTCTTTGTAATTAACTGCACACTGACTGTATGCGGTTAGTGATGGACAGCGTGCGTCGACACTAAACGACTGTAGCCGACCGTGTAAAGTTGAAGGCACGAGCACGACTGCATGCAGTTGATTTTGACTACACTCGACTGCAGCCGACCGCGTGCAGTTGATATCATGACCGCACGAAGTTTAAACGTACAACAATGCAGTTAAATATATCAACCGCACGCGGTCGTTGCGATGCAGTCCGTCTGATGTCATCCTAAGATTACATAAAGTCCCTCATTAGGATTTAGTCCTAGTCCATAAAAACTCAAACTCACATAAACAAGATACCTAGATCCAAAACTGTTCGGAACCTGTGTAGGAAGAGTACCTAAATATTAAAACCAAAAAAAAAAGGACATAAGCATTTCATCATTGATTTCTACCAAATATTGTCCTCCTCAGAAACAACAAAACTATGGTCCAAAATTAATTTTGGTCCTGTGAGTCGCACTTACCTGAGCCAATGTCTCTTAGCTATAGCAGTGTGGCAGCAGATTGCGTCGTACTGGTCGGCGATCCAGACTATCAGGATGATGTAGAACGCAGTCGACGTGTCGTTGAAGAACTCGGACATTATCGCCTCCATACCTGCAAAGAGGATATTTGCTTAGAAATTATAGAGAAGGACCAGTAAGAAAATAAGTAATATGAGGCTTATCATTCTCAAATCAAATGAGGGAGTAGTTTCAGATTGTAGAGAAATTGGTTCATGATCCTAATAACTGTTTTTAAAAAATACCTACAACTTGCTTAAAAAAAAAACTTTATTTTCAGAAATGGTTATTTGTAAAAAAAAAAATACGTCTGTTTTTATTATGTTTTTGCGGTAACAAAATGGTTGCACCATAATAATTAAAAAAAATAATGCAATTATTGTAAGTAATTCTCAAAAAGCTTACTCAATACTAAAGGTTTATTCCCATCGGCCAATTTATGCCAATATTAATTAAATAATTATTTTATAAGTGCTATAGTAACTTTCCGTTTGGTACGTCTTCACGTCATAACGACTGAACGGATTTGTTTGAAACTAGGCATACGATATACGGGAAGATTATGTCCTAAAATACAAAAGTGCCAGAAAAAACCATTTGGTAACAAGTACGCCATGTAGTTTTAATTCTCAAATCAAGCGAGGAACTTGATTGACATTTAAAATTGTTGCATGATCCAAAAAAGGTACAGATTTATCATTGTAACAGACCGTGCAGTGTCAGAGCGACCACTGCAACTCTAGCACCACACTCTAAATCAAAGGTATCACCCACAAAAGGCAGTTAATAAACCATCTCAAGCTCACTGCTAGTACATTGCTGTCGGTCGAGGTGGCGATGGCGCGTCGCGTTAAATATCGCGGGTCATGTGTGAGCGCGACATCGGAGACCCTTACTCCAGTGTCGAGACTAATTAGGTGTCGACAATTACTCGCTAACGACCGAAATCCGAGGAGAAGCCAGCAGCCAGGAGCTTATTAAACTGCATACAGCTACGACCGTACAATTCATTTCTGTGTCTTTCAGACGAAGACGCTGTGTGTCGAGTTTATAAGCTTCTTTGCATGAATGGTGTAGCGTTTGATGCAGTTTGGTGTGTTGCTATGATTAGGTTGTATTGAAAGCGTTGATTGCACTCTGTTTCGGTAACATGGTGAATAAGATGGTTGAAGATGTCGGACGTGTTTTCATGTTTGTCTCTGAAATATGAGGAAGCCAAAAAAGCCGCTCATACACCACATTGTAAGAAGGTTGCTTCAGATGTTATAAAGATGAGACTAATTAGCCCGGGTTTCACGCTAGTCATTTTTACCTTGTGTATACTGAACTCTCATTTAAGAACGGCTAACCCGAGGTACATTTTCATACAATCGCTCTTACTTGATTATGATGTTATACTTATCTTTCTCCAGATAATTTGGATACAGATATCTCGTGGATATTATCGAGGCTTCTATAGAAATCAAAACATTTTGTGTAAAACTAATCCAGTAAAGACCTCTAAAAATCTGCTATTTTACGTGAACTTTGGCCCTCCATAATATACTCATATATTAAAAATATAAAAAAAAAGTACTTGTTTAAGGCATCTTGCACATTTAATCGAGTATTTGAATAACGAAAATTTTTCTCAAAATCTTAAAAGGGTATTAAGATAACATGTATTTCCTAGAACCAGTTTTGTGAAATAATCGAGTACGGATCACGGAATTATCGAATGCCAACAGAGTCTTCAGGCGTTTTCTCTTTTTTTTTCGCATTGCCTCTCCATCAACCATTGCTTTGGATTGCGTACTTGGGGAAAAAGTGCAATTGTATACTGAATTATTTATTCCATTATTCAACATGACCTTAACAAAAATCGAACAAAAAAAATCTATACGAACACCAAAAACCCCAAGCAAACTCCTCAAAATAATTGAAAGCTGCAGATCTAACGGTAGCAGACACAATACGGTCGAAACAAGGGTACATAGGAAACAGAAGTGTAGTGAGGATTATAACTCAATACAGCGCCGACAACTGTCCGGCGCCGTGGCCGGGCCTGGGCGTGCCTTATTTGCATTTTGATGAGCCTCGACACTGATACAATAAACACGCCGGGTGCCGGGCGCGATCGGAAGTCCGGACGGCCGGCGACCGGCCGACACTCGACCCGGCTCCGGCGACGTTTAGCCGTATCATTCATAACCATGTTCGGTCAATTAACTCTGGCTTTGAATTATATACGTGCCGTGTCTATGCTCCAAACTTGGTGGTGTTGGTAATGAAATTTGAAAATTTGTGAGGATTTGTAAAGGTGGTGGCTGGGTTTAAAGTTTTGTAATAAAATTCGATCAGAAGCGACGCAATTTTTCCGGTACATTGTTAATAGGCTGCTAGTGGCGACACTTGGGGAGGCCTAGGTCGAACAATGGACGTCAATCAGCTGAAATGATGATGACGACGATGATCCGCTAGTGTGTTTTAAAACTGCAAACGATGTGTCTGGGTTTTAAAATCTACAATATATTTCGTTTGTTCTTCTTCTTCCTGCCTTTATCCCATATTACTTGGGGTCTGCGCAACACGTTTTCTTCTTCCATTCTGTCCTGTCACCCGTCAAACTATCACTAACTCCCTTTTCTTTCATATCACTTCTCACACAATCCATCCATCTTTTTTTCGGCCTTCCTCTCTCTCTCCAACCATCTACATGTACAATCATCTAAATGTACGTGTACAATATATTTCGTTTGTTCTTTAAAGAAAATAAACAAGCATTATAAAACGCCAGTAATCTTGAAAACAACACGGAAAAGCTAGGATAAAAATTAATGCACGTGAAAAAGTTATTAAAACGATAAAAATTCATTAGCAAAGCGAAGTGGAGGTTGACTGATACTTATGAAAAGTCACCGGGAGTTACCTATTCAGCGGAGCATGCGGCGTAATCCTCAGCGAGACGAGTAAACAAATTACTGGGACCGGGTCGGACCTACCGCGACGTGCCTTCGCCCGCCCGCTATTAATTTTAATTCCGGCGCTAGCGAAGATCACCCAAGATGAGCGTGGGGCACGCGCGACAGCCGTCGACTCGAATCAGTGTTACATTATCGAAATACAAAATCGAACGCGCTGCATCCAAAGCAATAACAAAATAAATCTTTATGTATAAAAAAAACAGTCTGTGGTAAGAAAATTTTCTTCATGTTGAAGTATTAAAAAAAGAACTAATAGGGGTCTTGAGTCAAGAGTGAATAGATTGCTTTTAGACAAGCGTGCTCCAGCGTCTGCCATGTCATCGCTTTACATTAGGTGAGATAGTGGTCAAACGCGAGCCTATCCAAAATTTTAAACTAAAAACTGAAAAATTCATAGCAAAATGTTCTGCATGGCGAGAGAGAAAATCTATCAAAATATTAGAAAAAAAACCTGAAAAAAAAATACAAACAAAATTGACACGTAACAAAGGCGTATTAAAAACCATGAAAACAGGCCTTTCAAAAAATACAGAGTACAATTTAAACAGGTTTCAGTGTCCGACAAGCATCGATACGTTTACGTAGGCTCGTGTCACCGCCAGAGCTGGACTGCAGGCGGTCGCGCCGCCCTCGTCAGCCTGCCACCGAGGGGTACACGTCTGTACGACGTATCAGGATACCCCAATGTGTACAATGGCGAATGATTTTGAAAACACATTTACGTTTCTTTTTGGAATTATGCTGATGAAGTGATTTCTCTGAAAATGATGTTGAAAATATACATGCTATCGTACCAGCGCCACAAAGATAGAGAAGAATGATGTTTTAAAGTTTTCAGACAAGACATCATTACAAGATAATTTAAATCTAAAAGCTTATCTTACTCAGAAATAGATAAGTTACAAGCAATCTCAACAAAACCACAAGCAATCATAACTGGAACAAAATTGAGCTAACTTTCGTTTAGTTAACATCTTCAAGAAGTCTCTTTCAAAAACAAAGTAATAAAAGTTATGAAATTCTCAGGTAAAATGGAATCTAGTAAGCTGAAGAGCAATTCAGGAGCTAGTGTATAAACCGGGGAATGTAGGAATACACACAAATTGTTACTTCTTACTTCCCGGGGTTTAATCAAGGGGGACACCCGCCGCGTCTGCCGCCGTGCCGTCCGCGCTTGCTTCAACTTGGCGCAAATTGAGAATAATGGATCCACTAGCCAGTTTAGGGTTCCCTGAACAAAAAATCTGTTACATCTGATTGTTCCTTTAGCGAGGTGTCGGTTGAGCAACGACTGATGAATTCTACGTTTAAACTTTACACGTTTTCGGCTGCTTGAAGTGATTGCTTCATAAAATCCGTTCCGTATTCGTAAACGCTCATATATCAAGTGTGCCTACCCGCGGCGCTTATGTTCCGGCTAAGCCGTGCATTGGAGATCCGTCTTTACGATCTCGTTAGTGCCGGTAATCGCGACGTTGCACGATCCGGATTACGTCTGTGCATTATTAGTGTTTTTATTGATTCAGTCGGCTGGCGTCGTAAACTGAGATTATTATTCGCGACGTAGCCCGCGCTCCGGCCCGCCCCGCGACGCCCTCCAGCCAAGTTGTTTTGTTACTTAATCGCGACGATAACAACATTTAACGACGGCTAGGTGACTGGCAAAATTCCGCTTCGATGTTTAGTGCTCATTCTGTTTTCATTAACCATTTACCCACTTAATGATCCAGATCCTAAGGGAGTGATTCAATGACTTGGACCCATAAAATTAAACCTTAGCGTGACCTGTACACTGTAATTAATAGTTGTTACTAGAGATTCTTTACTACCTTTGGAATTTGAGAGGACATTTGTTGGGGCTTAGTCCAATTAAACAAATTTAGTTTCTGAAAATGCAAAATGCAGTAGGCATAATGTTTTTATTTTTAACAGTAAACATTGAAAGATTTACAAATTATGTTTCCAGCAAAGCGCACACAATCATTTTTTCAAGAACCGCAACTCCGGCCGGAAAATACCTCTGCAAACGAAAATTCAATCTATCAACGAATCCGCGAACTACCGTACTTTCCGGCAAGACCTGTACAAACATGAGGCAGGTCAACAGGAACATCCCACTTTAATCAAATTAAGGGAGCAAACGGCCAACACTTTCAGTTGTTATAATAAATTTAATAATGTATGCGCTTAAATACTCCGCGGAAAGTGGGTCATTGACGAACCTTTTCCGTAATAGCTTTTATGAAATGGTATTGTGTGTTACCGCTAATTCTATATATAGTTTATGAGTACCTATAATATTCTTTATATTTAATCTTTATTTCCGCATATTGTTTTATGAAAAGTAGGTTTTTCTGAAGATAAGAACCACACATACCTATTTTCGTCCCCATGTTTGCTAGTCAATCACATATAAAACAGCTAAGTACTTTTACAAAAAAAAATAACTAAAATAACTGTTACTATTTTGGTATACAATAAAATTTATTCGATTCTATTCAAACTGCCATGATACGTATAAGTTAATAAACGATTTGAACAAGGGTACCAAAAAAATTCAGCTGCCTCTCCTGGCTCGATAATTAATTAATTAAATAGTCGTTCCAAACTTAAACATGGTCCTTATTTAAATTACATACTGCGGACATCAATATCATTTCAGTATGTTTGTAGTTTTTTTTTTTTTTTGTTTTTTGATTTTTTTTTTGTAGTATTTTTTTTTCTAGTTTTCAGTATATTTAAATATAGTTATTCAGGCACGCAATTTTAATGTCATGTCTCTATAGAATTTGGTGCGAATAATATCAGTCTTTTCTATCACTTCTACATTTTTCAGAAAAGCTGAAGATAAAAAATCGAAAAAAAAAACAAGCTTTTACAAAAAATTAAGAACGTGCCTACTTTCTAACTATGAAAATTTTTATTATAAATAAAAATATAGGTATGTAATTACAAAATAACAAAGTTATTTATAATAAATATATTAATTTTCTTTGTGGAACCTGGTCCTTTTTTCCAAACTTTCTGTTGTGCCACGACTACGTCGACCACCACAACCTTAAATGATTTCCATGTTTGTAAATCGGCATCATTGAGATGCCGATTTACAAACTTATCTCAGGTGGTAGGTACCGTGGTAATAAACTTATCTCAGAGCTGACGAAAATTCTTTCTTTTAATATTTTATTAATTAATTTTGTCGTTTTATCGCCATTTATTTCCTGTAAATATAACAAAAACAGTCTGGAGCATTTTAGTTATTTAAGTGACGTCGCGATGACACTTTCAAGTTTACGTTGCAACTGTTGCAAGATCCGCAAACTAACTATAAATTATCTAAATCAGTGTTAGTACTTATATAAAAAAACTTATGGCTTACTTTCATTAGACACTTTTCTAGTATTATTCATAACAATATTCCTATTAATTTCGCTCCTACTGTTTTTTTTTATGGTTTACATAAAAGAGTATATCAATCAATAAATCGCTAAGCTAATTTATGTTTTTTTTATGTATGGATAGTCTCATTACTAAATGAAGCTAAAATGTCTCGTTTTAGACGTGATAAAGTGATTAACTCTTTGAATGTCGTAATTAGAGACACAATAGAAAGACAATTACCTTATGTCGGACTGTGTAACTTAAGACATTCGAAAGGTTAATTAGCAAATTACGGAATAGAAAGAAGAGTTTGTGTCATCAGAGTAATACAATGAATTGAGTATTACGCTGAACTAATTTGATTAAGTTTTAATAGCTTTTCAAATGTTTTCAAAATTAAATATATTCTATATTTAATTTTGGAAACACTTTATCGAGAATATCAAATAATCCTGATATATTATTGGATTTTTTCAATTACTTTTTTTCTTTATCACTTTATCAAAAACTATCCATAGTAAAAGATATTCAGATCCTAGAAAATAAAACCATTGCAGGCCTGTGATATTATATCGATTTTTTATTTTTGTTTTTGTTGGAACAACTGTGGCTCAAAGCCACAATTATAATCGTTGATCAACTATCTTAGTTGGACAGACTAGACAGAAAATTGTATCAACCAAAGTATTCTAATAAATGCCTACCCTACAAGTACCGTTCCCTAGCGTTTAATCAGTGAAGTAATTTTTTGAACCACTTTAGTACAACCAGAAATTGCTTTACAATTTTTTATTTTTTTTTTTAAGTGGGAAATCACCCACTTCTCCCACTTTAGGGCGGATCGACAGACTTTTACTGACTTAAACCGTAATGTTCCTTCTTTAATTACGTTCCAGTTCTTGCGTTTGTTTTCCTAGGTTTTTACCTTTAGGAAGCCAACCCATATCCATACATAAATAAATGTAGAACAGAATACGTAATAATAAAAATCTCTTCTAAATTACTGAAGTCTTAGTCCACATTGAGGATCGAGGCAGAACATTATTACACGGTAGAATCGGCTCGCCGCACGGCGCCGTCGCCGTCGCCTCATCGCCAATTTGTATCGAACGGGATGCATGCATGTTAATAAAGCCTATTGTAGTCCCGTGCCCGTGCCAGATTAGTGCCCGACTGCAACAACCTAATATACAGCCTTTATCCCCTATCCTATTATGAATACTGCACAATGGAAAGATTTGCTGATTATACCTATATGTTCATGGAAGCCGCGATGTTGTCTTATATGAATCTGGGAAGGTATTGTCAACGTTATCAAAGAAGAAGCATATTATATGCAATTTTATTTTTGCAAAATGTTCATATAAAAAAAACTGGTCAAGTGCGAGTTGAACTCGCACACTCTGGGTTCCGTTTAAATTGACTATGTGAATAGTTCGATTTCCGAATCGAATAGCGAAGATTTTTCCGAATCGCAAAAAAGTAAATATTTTGTGAGGTAACTAATAGTGCTCGGCCAAACTGGCAGCGCGATGCGGGGAGCGGCACGGGTGAGGGAACGCGCACGTTTTGCTTGCTCACACTGGCAGCGTGGTGCCCGAGCAGTGTGTCAGGAACAAGGTTTCCGCTCGCCGCCCGCGCATTCACTTAGGCCACTTGTATGAACAAGCTATGGAGATAATTGCCCACGCGCGTCCCGCGTTGAGCAACCCGCGCCACTTCCCGCGCCCGCGTGCCCGCTATAGACACCCAAATGAAGTTCTTATGTCTGAGATTGCCACGCAGCGCCCGTTGCACAGCACAGCAGTTAGCTAAACACACAGTTTTCAGACTTTTTTCTATACTTGCTTCTTGCCAAATTTCAAGATTCTATAGGTCAATAGGAGGTAAGGGTACTTCCTATTGACCTATAGAATCTTAAAATAAGTTTTGATTTCCTTGCAAGTGTTAAAATATCGTGCCTAAACAGAGTACAAACGGACTCATCTTTAAATTACGTTGAGTTTTCACTGCTCCAAGGGGTAGCAGACCTGTATTTGATAATAATTTCAGTTTGATATCTCCACACGTTCTTAAGATAAAGGATCTTGACAGACGGACAACAAAATGATCCTACAAGGGTTCTGTTTTTACCGACTGAGCTTTGGAACCCCAAAAATGATAGTTAACCGATGCACTTTTTTATTGTTTGTTTTTTTAGAACTTTCAGGACCTCAGTATCTTTTAATTTACTTGAAAGCAAAATATCAATAAGTAACAAACATATTTTAAAGACGAAGTTATGTTTTACTAAGTAAGTGGGTATTATTAGCGATTGTGCCGGTTGAGAGGAACCCCCGGCAGTCGAGTGGAAGAGTCGATCATTAGAGTCGTTGAAGAGGTTAATTTCGATAATCCGCTTTCCCACTCGCCTGAAATCTACTGCCTGACTCCCTCTAGCCAACATTAAGCAGATTATCGTTATGCGTACACGCTACTCCAAGTTCTCGATGGAAATCTGTGTTTATTTTGTGAGATAATATCGTCTGTTTATTTTGAAAATTTTGGAGTACCTAGCTGTAATATTCGTGCATAAATGTTAAGTTGTTTTATCTCACAAAGGTCGTTCGGACTTGATTGTGTGTATAGATTTACGCTCACATTGATTCTGTACTATTTTCTACGACATCCAGTTCACTAAACTTACGCACATAAAAAAGTACGACACTAACCCACATCCATATATCCAAAATCAACCCGCTTTGGGGAGATAGAACAACTATATACGACATTGTTTTAGTTCATGAGCTCGGTTGCAGTGAAATGAGATTAAACAAAAACATATTTATTTTATGTTTTGTATTAACCAAAATATCTAGTTAGTAAAATAATGATTTTAAATAGACAGATTTGTAATAAACATAGACAGTATAAAACTTAATATCATGCATACAATAACTGGAACTGTTCTCGTGAATACAGCAACGAGTTTTGCGTGAATAAGCCAAATGAACAATGGCACAAAAGGTAATACATAATTAAGCCTATTAAACGAGCTGTCAATACTGAAACAGCCGTACAATAGTAGTTCCAAATCCATTTGCGAGTCAGTTACGTGTTTGGTTGTGCCTAGTTTAATTAAGGCGTAACATTTTAGGTGAGGCAAAAGTGGATCAGTGGTGTGCATGGTGGCGCGGGCTGGCGGGCTGCGGGCTCGCCGACGATGGACATGCCCCACGGTCGAATCAACATTTGCCGACGGATCGAATTACCCCACCGCCGCGTCAACGTAACGTAATTGATTCAGCGTCCGACGGGCGCCGCCACGCCTTTTTGTCTCACAGTCAGGAAAAAAAATGCAAAATCCGCCACTAATTCAATATCCTCACACTTTACCAACGTTTTAAGCAGTGAAGCGAATTTTTTCCGAAAAAATGTAAAGGATTTTTCCGAGGTTACATTGGTTATTGGTTAGCGATATGCATCGGCGGTTACAGGGTTGATCCACTTTATAGATACTAGATTACGGGCAGTAATCTTATAAACCGGAAACTTGTAAAGTATTTTTTAAATATTTTCACGCGATTGGGCGAGGATTTCTTTTTTAAATCTCGTAGCGGACTTGTAGTTGAAAAGTGGATTAATTAATTGAATACTTGACTAGCGAGTGGTGCCTGGGGACGTAACTTCTTTATGGGTATGAAATTACTGCACGGCAATTCCATAATCTTAAGTAGAGCAAAGTTTTAAAATGATTCTGTAATTTTAAAAACAAACTTGAATATAAAGTACTAGGGTCTCAGTACCTAATGGGCTGTGGGATTGTTCGAAAGAATTCGGCCCTGAAACAGCTGAAGGATCCCGTATGGGTTTTAGTCAGAAAAAGTCTGACGTAATTTCAATAATCGTTTAGGACAAAGCTAAAAGAAGTCAAAAAGTCTGACACTCCTTTCCGTTCTGCCCTGAGCAGAAGAAGTCATTTTATAATTTCTCACAAAACAGAGATTCGGTAATTTCAATACTCGTTTACAAGTTCTTTTTTTTTAATATCAAGAACTGAAAGACAACTGGAAAAAAGAAGCACGGGTCAGCGAAAGATGGAAGGAAACCTTTACCTAGGAGTGGGGCGGAATAGGCAAGCAAAAAAAAATAAAGGCCTAAATAAAGGTTCCTCTCCATTTAATTTAACGATCGACGTGAAACAAATTATTTAAGCAGAGACGGACAACGCGCGGACTTTGGAGAAAAATACAGATTTCTCTTTTCTACAAAAGTAATAGAACCTAACATACCAACTAAATAGCTACATCAAAATTCAATCGCCCGATGACTACCATCTCATCACACGACACAGCTCTAAAGAAGCCTGAAATATCTCGAGCATTTTTCCGTGAAATACCTCCGTGTATCAGTCATATAAGGAGGACGGGGGTCCATTCCGATGCGAGTGCAATTCGACTTCGTGCAATTGAACACCATGCGACTTGGAAACTGATACAACGAATGCACTCGAATACGGAGGAAGAGGCCATACTTCGAATCGTACGTATGATAAGTTATTTTGTATTTTTGTTGAGGAATTTCTACCTGTTTGTTGTTGTTAGAAATGGATGGTATTTTTAAGTAATTCCATATCAAAAGAGAACAAGAGGTTTTTATAATGATGTATCTTCTTCTGTGTATGTATGTACATAAATAAATAAGATGACTTTGTAGTATGAAACGTGTCATCTTTAAAATGGTTAAGTGTTTAGCTAAACGCAAAACTTGAAAATGACGGTAACTGACCGTCACCCAAAAAGCCAATAATATATTTCCAGCCAGAAATATATTGTCCTAACAATGTGTATCAAAACCAATATTGATAGAGAAATAACAAAATAGAATAATGCGCCCTACCGCGAACATAATGCATATTGCATTTCACAAATTAATCCAATGACAATACAACAATAGTAACAACATGAAAGCCAACATATTCATGCCACACAGTAATAAAGTTCATATTAGTTTCATGAAAGAATCACAGCATTGTATGTATGCATTGCGAAATGATATAATCAACCTGGTGAAATCACCTGGGAGACTCGGGCAAGCTATATTGCGGGATTCGATTTAAAACTACGACAGCTATCGGCACAGGCAACCTATAAAGTACTCAATTCTCCGGTGAAAAACTAAATATGAGCGATATTGACTTCCACACATGACCGATTCAACATTGTAGGTAACCAATATATGAGTTGTTTTGAGTTATTTTGTTTGTGAAATGAAATTGAGAAAAACAATTTAGAATTATATTGTCTCATCATTTATTTGGCCTTGTTCAAGGGCATGTGTATCCCGCCCATTCTAACCTACGGTGTTCAGACATGGTCGCTCTTCGAGTCGCGAAAGTTTCACCTTGGGGTTTGTCAACGAGCAATGGAGCGCAGCATTCTGAGTGTCAAAAGAGCCGACAGAGTGAAGAACACCACACTGCGCCAAAAGACTGGGATCTTAAATGAGATTGGGTGGGTCACATAAGCCGCATGTACACATTGCACACTGATTACTGAGCAAGAGCCCCACAAAGTGGGTACCTGAGGATGGACGAAGCCGCCGAGGTCGACCTGGGAAGAGATGGAGAGCGCCAACCGCAAGGGCTGTTTCGAGGTAGCTCAAGAAAAAAATACTTGAAAGAAGGCGGGGGAAGCCCAGCAGTGGGAAAATATAGGCTAAATAAAAAAAAAAACAAAGTCATAGTTAAAAGCAAAACATTTTGAAAGAAAACCTAAATTGAAAGCATGTGACATCAATTTATAGTTAATAGGCAGGTCTCCGCGATCACGGCATGGATGCGGCGTCGTATAATCAAAAGTTGCACGGCCGGGGCGGGCTCCCTGCAGCTTCCGGTACCCGCCGGATGTTACCAATTTACACAAACTGACTTAATTCTTCAATACAGGCAACCCATTTACCTAGGCTTTGAACCGTAAATAGGACGCTTCAGTGCGGCCCCGCTATCGCTGCCGATATTAAAGTCCACCGACAATATACCTACAGCGATGCAACGGAATTTTGTGGAAAATAAATTTCATCTCTATTCCGTATCCCGACTATAATTCTGTTTTCGGTTTTTATTTACAGTGAAAGTAATACGTATGCAATACAAAATTGGAATTTTACATTTGTCCCGGGAGTAGCACGAAATGAATTTTTATTTTGGCTTGATTTTGTTTGTTTCTATGGTTGATAATGAAGTCGGATAGTGAGGCCGGGCGCGCGGCATGCAGTCGCATACGCGTCGATATCCGTGTTTTGTTTGACTTTTACCCGTCCGCCGGACCGGGCCGCGCCGGCAGCCGATCACGAAACTAATTATACCTCGAGGCGAGCACGGCGTCGCGTCCGTTCTTCGCAAACTTCGAAATGAATCACTAAACTCATGTGTGGGCCGTTGTGCGGTGGGAGCCGAGCGTCGCAAACACTGGGAGGTTTTCACTAAACTTGAGGAACTACAAAAACACAATATGGCGCATATTTATCACAGACTATACAGTTTATATTCCGGAGTAGATGTAGTAATACGATGAACATATAAAGAACACATAAAGGTCTATAGTTCATACCCCGGTTTGACTTTCTGATCCTACTTCAAAGTTCAAATAACATCGACTACCTTCTACCGAGCACTATTTATCTTTTCAGCCAATTAGGTCCACGCGAGCGTCAAATAGCGGAAGTAAGTCTGTTGATTTTCGTTACCATTTCATCGCCTTTTTCAAGAGACGGGACGTTCAGCGTCTCATCTGTATACTAGCTCGGGGGAACGAATGCTCGATCTAATTAACTTTATCATAAAGCGTGGGTTATTGCCTTGTCGGCCGTCAGGAGGTTTAATCGAAAACTCGCTACAGTATTACAACATTTCAGGACTTAGTGTTACATCTGTGTTCGATGTTTCAAGATTCTAACCGAAGTTATATTGCAGTTGTAACATATTAGGTACAAGTCATCTCAAACGTAAAATCGCAAAATATATTTAGTAGCAGGGCATTAGTTTATCATCATCATCCACCAACCCGTGCCGGGCCTACGAGGCGACCTTTACGGCCAACTATGTCTTATAGAGAGAAGGCCTGAGTCCCAGCAGAAGGAACATTATAAGGCTGAATATGTTTTATGCATCGGTTAATTCAAATCATGAAGTGTATAAATAAAATGATCTCTTTTGACGAGTAAAACCTTTTTGCAAAATAATCATTTTGAAATCCAAAGACAAAAATAATCGCCGTCGAATAATAAACTTTCAATCCTAAACTAGCTAAAGGTCTCTGACGTCACACCAAAACAGAGCCCCTGAAATCATCCTAAAATCTAAAACGCCGATACAATAATGTATCATCATAATCATATACCATAAGCACGTATAGGGCGGAGTGCGGCAAAGTGGCAGTTTTCACGAGATTACGTCGGATTTCGTCGGGGTAATTCACTTGGCAGATTGGTGCGGCTCGCACGCTCTCGTACGGGATCGTCCGGCTCGGTTTACGTCCCGTGTCCGATTACGAGCACTCCGTACGATACGGCTGTTCCATCATCGATTTCGACACCGTTGATAACCGCATGGGAGACACCTATTTCTAGCGTGGCATTTTGTGACCCCGTGGAACACAAAATAACGTTGGAATAACATTGATTGTCTTGTTGGAAAGTAGTGGAGCTGAGTATGGTCATAAACAGAAATTGTAGTGTAAGGTCCAAAAGAAAAACTAGATAACTCAAGCTTTTGGTCGACAACCAAAACGCACTAGGTCCGCTTTTGGTCGACAACCAAAACGCACTAGGTCCGCGCGGTAGATTTGTAATCCATTCGCTCAACTGGAGAGGACGCTCGAGTCATATCAGTGGAAACATTCTAAGGCTAATTATGCTATGTTTATAATCGTCGATAGTTGTTTCTGTTCGAAATACGGACTTTTGAAATACCTACGTGCCGAATTCATTTAATAAATAACAAATAATGTACGCCACAGACCAATCTAGTTTATAAACGTACATTATATTCCATAATTTCCACACAGGTAACTTTACAGTTGACACATATTGGCGTGTTTTATTAACAAAGCGCTGTTTTCATTACACGACAAAATGTATATCAAATGAACTGATTTTATTTAATGAGGCACATATCAAAGGGATGTGACGGTCCGACAAATATTGTGCCGTAATTAAATATTTCGATGTGTGACGTTCTCTTTGTTAAAATTAAATAAGTTTTGTTTCATTTCCACTTGCGTATTTACGTGGATATGAGAGGTGGAAATATTTTCATAGGTGTAAATTGTTTTATCAGAATTTACGGTGCATAAAATTGTATGTGCGAAAAATTCGGTTATTTCATTCCATCAGGTGAAGGAACGTAGTAGAGCTACCGACAGAGTAATTCACTTAGTAAGATTAAGCCCGACGCTATCGGGGTTTACACCTCGGAACGTGAGTCCACTAAGCATTACCAACACTTTAATGTGTTGAGCGAAGCTTTGTTTTTTATATATTTTGTGAAAATACTCGGGTTGCAATCAGCTCTAAGGCGTTGATTCAATTAAGGGAACATTCGTGTGTATTTTCTAGGAATCTCGCACATGTTAGAAGCACACTGTTGAATATAAAGAAGTTGGTATTTTTTTTTTCTAATTTATCAGACAAGGTATTTTAAACAAAGTACCCACCAAAACTAAATTAATTAATTTTAAAAACACTGCATTTTTAAGTCTGTAATCGACTTTTTTACTAGTCTTTTAAAATAGTAGACACAGTATTCATTTAATAGTGGATAAGCATTGTCAGATTGGTTGCTACGTGAGTGCTACGCGTTCATGCTACGGCGTAGCAAATATTAGATTTATTTTGAGGACAAACTAGCAAAACGACCAAATGCAAATCGATACCAAGCGATGTTTACTATAAAATCTTCGTTTGAATAAGTTCATTTAATAAACTCTTGTCAAAACATTAAAGTTTAAACAAGTTTAAATAATTTTTCACTTCGTGGTTTTATTTCACGACAACATTCTGTGCCTAGACCAATAAAGGTACCTATAAGTTAGGCACAAACTAATCTCTTAAATTGTTCCCGAGTAAAAAATAGAGTTTTCTCAATTAAATGCAAAGGAAAGAACGTACGGGCAAAGTTTCAGCTTTCATCTAAGATAGAACGTCTGGCCGAGATCCTATCGGCTGTAGATTAATAATAAAGGAGATAGCATTGGCTCCTATTTTAGTTCGTATCCAAGTTATTATCGAGCGTCAATTTTCGATAGATTTTCTGCAAATCAAATGTGGCACTGATATGATTATGATAGTGTCCCCTGGGAGTGTTCGTGAGGCGTGATGTAGGTTAATATGGTCATTGCGAGAACCGAAAATTGCTAACATAGGTACACTAATCCTGAAATCAGGTTAGGAATAGGTCGGTTGGAATTTGGACAAGTTTGAGTCGTGATGTTGTTTTCTGATGCGCATAGTGTAGGACTGTAGGTACATTAGTACATGTTTGGTATACTTTCAGTAGAGTGGGACGTTGGTAGCCCAATGGTAACGGCTCTGGACGAACACGGAGTTGCAGGTTGCAGGTAATAGGTTTAAATCTAGGCAATCGCTTGCGTAATTTATTTCAACACAAATGCCTCCAAAGCGGTGAAGGAAAACATCGTGAGGAAACCGTCATGTCCGAGAACCAGATTCGAAGACATGTGATATCCACCGACCTGTACTAATTCAACCACCCTGGCACCGCGAGGTGGATTACGGTGCATATCCTCTCCCAGAGAAGATGCCAGAGTCCCAGTAGTAGAAACATTATAAGGCTATTATGCTATGCCATTATATAATACTACTGAATACAGGGGCAGGTTTAATAACCATAGGCATTTTCTACCAGTTAACACGACTACCAAAAAATGGCAACAACTTAACTCATTTTTATTTAAGTTTCATTCCTAAGCCAAAATTTCAAAGAAGATCATGACAAGATGACCAAAATAACGGAAACAAAGTAACAAGACCTGGAGAACAGGACCAAGATAAGAGAACCAAAGTAATAGGACTTGGAGAACTGAACCAAGATAACAGGACCAGTAACACAATAATGTAAGTATAAGATAAGTACAGTTAACAGCGAACGCCATCACCCAGGCGTGCATGAATGAAATCTAACTTATTGCATCGTGAAGACCTATTAATTATAGTAATTCGGTTCAGTGAGTTCAGCTCGAGAACTTACACTATGCTGTTGGCAATCGAGATAGCTTTCTGCTTGTTATGCAATAAAAATACCTTGAAGGAGCTGTGAACTAGGTCGGTTATTAGCTAGAGTCAATACTCACTTCTGACTTCAATAAGTTTAAGAATTGTTATTTATTTAATATTATTATGTGTGCGCTGGTTATTAATGTCACACGATAAGATTTAGACTTGACAACGACGATACAGTCCACAATACAACGGCTATGTGACCGTTATATCTTTCTCGATGTTTAGAACCAGATTCTTCTGTTCCGCAAAAGGAGGCACCCGCATTTCATTCCGCCGTGCTTCAAACCAAACGTCTGAACCTGGGACCAGTGAGAGATCACCGTCGCCAATCGCCTCCATGAGAACACGACAGTGCTCCATCCAACCGGAGCACACCTCCACCCGCGGCTTCTAGAAGTAATACAGCTGAAAGTACGACTACCTACTCACATTTTTATAGACAAACACTTTCCCAAGAAACAACAAGCAGCACAACACAAATAAACAATAAATTCCATTATCGTGAACAAGTTGGAAACTTGATTGCACTAAGTCCATAAGGAAATAATAAAAGTATCAGTGGCACTCGTTGCCGGTCGAAGTATCGGCTCGCAACGATAGAAGAATCAAACAAACGGAGCGAAACTTCTCAAAACTCCAACTGGCGAGTTGTTTCCACCAGACACTAACTCTTATTACAAACTTAGGGCCACACGCCCACCGCGTCTCGCTTGCCGATAGACAACTTATAACTAGGAAAGATATCGTATTACAAATTACTTAAGATATGAAAACATTGTCGGTAATGATGTCGGAAAGTTTTTCGCCGCTCCACGGTTTGATCGTGGTTTGATGAACACTAATTGGCAGCTAAGTTGCAATTTTCATTATGCCACGCGTCGCTGATGCGTACCAATATTTGAACGAACAGTTTAATAATATAATATTTCGTCGAATATTTACGGAACGTTAAAATTATTTCAGGGACAGTCTACATGTCTGCTTGATTTTGAGGTCGATAGATTTAATGGTGGTACATGAGGCTGAATCGTGTTGGAATGACGGCCGAAATTAGTAGACATTGTATGACAAGTCCTGAAATATGCTACCTTGCTAAATTGAAGGCATACAAAAGTGGTTATGGCTAAATCGATGCCAATGAGACTTGACTGCGTTGATGACAAGAACAGCGAGAGAGCAAAATGCTGTTTAATAATTAAAAAAGTATCTAAATACCTGAAGCTCGTGTCATGATTCTATTTTTTTACATACAGGTCCTAAGCAAAAGGCACACGAAACATTTCAACGTAGCAGATTTTAAATGTAATAAAAAAGCACTCCGGTTAATTTTCCAGTTCTGTTGAACAAACAAACCGGACTGAATCCGCCATAAAGACAGTGCTCCCGGCCAAACGACGCTCTGCGCGGTACAACGAGACAAATTATTGAGATAATCACATCGCCAGCAATTGCGGTAAGAAACAACATTTCTCAGAACCGGCGTTTATTAGAACAAGCCACTGTAAAAATATTAGCTGTCAAGAGATTTGCAAAGTTTATCCTTCATTCGTTTCTTTCAAATTACATTTTGATTATATTTTTTTTATCGATGAAGTTTAAATTGGACTTGTTATGACAGGTTCGAATTTGTGAAAGAGAAACTGTGTGTAACGTTGTGAGAACTAAGCGATTATGGCATGACAAAGTGCTGTCAACGATGTGTAGGTAACTATGATATCGAGAGCCTCCAGGAATTCATCTCTGCCAAGTAGACGTTCTAACATACGGTCCAGCGTCGTAGCCTCCATAAATCTGGGTCTGCTGTGTTAGCCGTCTCAAAGTGTACAAAGTCATGAAGTAAGAATACACCTTATGAATATCCAAGAGTACAATTAAATTTAAGACAATATTTCTTTATAAAATTGATTCGATACACCAACAATCGATTACAGATATTTCACGTCAACATTTGCATGAGCCAATTTCGCTGGATATCGGACAGCCGAAAAACTCGGGAAGCTTCATAATAAAACTGCACTCTATACGATGTGATGACAGTAAATTGAATGAGTCGGGCGCGGCGTAGTGTGTTTGCGGCGCTCATCAATCATCCCCGTATGGATTTCATTTTAATGCGACGTCATCGGCGTCTCGTGTGGCCGCCCCGTCATGCTACCCGAGCTCACGGTCTATTGTTTTACGCGACCGACACCCAAAGCCTAACTGAATATTTAGTCGTATAATTAGCTGCGACATTGCTAAACAAAACCCTTGTGTAGTTATGTATTTTATAAACATAATTAAAGGTAGTTCCGAGGACACGAATAGCAAAAAGTTTGAAGCATTTTCATCCTCATGCATCTGCTGCATATATTAGTATCCTCTACTGCACAGGACATGAGTGAGGCGATGGGGAGGCAAACAAATTTCCGGCTATTGTATTTACGGATACGGCAAATTAAATCCCCATTTGTAGGAGCAGGACACCTAAGGGGGGCAGTAATCCAATATCGTGGTCGCCTCCATTGTCGTCCGGCCTGCGCTAGTAACGGGCTTAAGAGCTTCGACACGAATCGAAAATCTACGAACATTTTGCAAATTAATAACCGGTCTCACCGATACTCAACATTATTTCATACGGAGTGGGTATTTAAACGATAGGAAGCGATAGGGTACCGGGATTTTGACGTGTAACAATAGGTATTCATTTTGCTAAAGTTAGAGTACAGAAATAAAAGCTCCAGATTTATTCGCTGAATTCAAAGGCTTATTTAGTGAAGCCACGCCTATAGAGGCGCAACGATATTCGTGGAAAATACCGGGAGGCCAAAAAAGCTAAAAATGAAAACAACAATCAAATTCAGTGAGCGGCTCTGTACCGGTAACCGTGTGGTGCAGCGTACAAACAACGGTGATTCATGCTCCGCGCCGGTGCGCTGGGATTACTGCTCCGAACCAGATTATAATTCGTCACGCGCGTTCCACAATCCTTACTATGCAATACAGCTGAAATAATTCGCCAATCGAAAATAAACTGTTATTTTAAAAAATAGTCCATGCCCTGATTTTCGCTTCATCCATCATCAATGCTAATATGATAGCACTTTCATCGCAATATCACAAATGGACTCGAAAACATTTGTTCATCAAAAAGTTTTGTATAAACTGTAGCAACCAATATTATAACTTGGATGGTAGTGCGAAAGGTGCACTACATTTGATTGGGCATTGTTTCGGACGGTCGGGCGTTAATACCATGTGCAGTGTATGCGATGCGAATCCAATTTTCGGACGCGCGACCTGAGCGGCGTCTATCCGGTGCTATCCATTAGTATTCAGCGTGCGCGTCGGGACGTGCTCGCGGAAAACGTGATGCGACGCGCGAGCAAACAAAAACACGAGCGCAACTGAAATAGGCTCGCCCGCGCCGCCTCACCTTTGCCAAACGTTATTGTTTTCGAAGTTCGGTGAATACATTGACGAGATTTTTATTTCATTTTGGAAGCTCAACAACAATAACGATCTTCATCTTCATCGCCTTTTCCTACCGTAGGCGCGGGCTTGCGGACAGTGAGCAATGGGTAGCTCGCTGTCCGGCCGTCCGGTAACTGTCCGGACCAAGCCCAAGTCGTCGACGGCGTGCACTGTTCCCGCGCGCCTCAAGTAGTTGTCAGCAACAGCAGGGACCCAGCCGGGTCGAAGCCTACTGGGGCCAGGGTTAGTTTCGAAAGACAGCTCGAGCCCCGGTATGAAGGCTAGAAGGAACGGGGTGGGTCTTTTAGTCCTGAGTGTGACACTATCTCCCGCTCCGCCCAGGAGCGGGGGTTGTCATTGGATGATTTTTCCCACCACAAAAAAAAAATCGCCTTTTCCTATCTCGGGATCGGCTTCCAGTCTGACAGACAGAATGCAGCAGAATATCCATGTTTTACATGCAGCGACTTCTCGTATCTATTAGACCTCCGCAACTAATTACTGAGCAACACGATAGTCCTTGAATAGACTGCTGGTCAGAGTTTCTGCCGTCTGACTATCTGTAACGACTGTCAAAGATCTATGAATGAAAACGATAATAATGACACAGCACCAAAAATAAATGCAAAAGTAACCAAGCTTATCTGATAGCGGTGTAATTGAAAAGTCTGCTCGTCGCGGACAAGAGTGATGTAGATAATAGAAGCTTATTAAATATGCCGAACATCTCGGTGGCTGCCGAGAACGGATTGAAAGTAATCTCTTAGGTAGTCATTTGTCAGAGTTCACGAGTGGCGACCCAGAGACGAGCGGCGCACGATAGCATCGTCGGGGACAGATTGAAATTTAAAATGCGTAAGCCTCCGAAATGACAACTAAAAGGAACCTCAAAGGGACGACGGAAAAGATGACATATTTTTTATGGAGTTTTATTAGTTGAAGACTTATTATCGAAATCTGCTTTGTGATATCCCTGAAGAGCTCAGATATACGATCTATGGATATGTTAGTGCAGTGCGGAAGATGTCTAACACACACAAAGTTTTCCATTGACAGCCATCGATGTGTATTGAAGAAAACCGGCTATATTTTGCTCAAAACAAACTCTCAGTAGAGAATACCAACCTACATTTCTCGTTCTCAGTACACGGTCGAAGTACACAGTAGGTATGCGGTAGAATTCGAAAGTTGTCTGAATCCATACGACATGGGCGAGTCGGCGGACGATATTAATCAGACGATATGCAATGCAGGGCTCACGTGTCCAACTTCAAGATTAGAAATTCTGTGGAAGCTCGTAACAAATAATTGAGTCAGACGTACATGGCGGTATTCTGGTGGCTTGCATTGAACTATGAGGGTTTTTGGATAAGATTGTTTCGAATAAAAACAGGGTTTATACAAGTTTCTGCTTTAATTGTTTCATTCACGAAAACGAAAGAAAGCCAGGTGTACTAAGCCAAAGCAATACTATTTGAAAAATTAAAAAAAACTAAAAAAAACTAGTGCTTGACTGCGATCCCACCTGATGGTAAGCAGTAATGCAATCGTTGATAGTGAGTTGCACTAGTTTATTAAGAGCCTATTCACTCGTCCTGAAGTCACCCAAATTATAATCTATGTTCCGGCAAGTACCATTTATATACGGCACACATGCTGCATGCCAAGTTATTCCAATTTATTTTATCATAAAAATAATAATCTAAAAGTCACCAGTACTAAACAATGGATTGTAGTACAAGATCCCAGGGCCGCCAGACATCACGTATTTAAGGAAATGTGGACGATTGAGTACTGCTAGCTTGCTTAAACGGCCAATTTTCAGATATCAGGTAATCAAGGTACATAAAAACAGTACTTCACGCAAATTCTTCAAGCTGATTTTTACGTATATTATACGCAATATCTTTAAAATCAAGTCGCCAATACTCCCAGACACATTCCGTGGGCCGTATTGCTTTACAGACGCTTTAAAGCTCCCAAAATAATGACGTAACTTCACGTAAATTCTCATGCTTGATTTTTATTTATGTTCACCAGACAACTATTTTAAAACCTTTTACAAGAAGACAGACCGATTCAAGGGGCCATATAATAGTTAATAAACAGTTAGAGCCAGGCAGCATCTACATCAATTATTCCAGGAACGTTGTTTAAATTACAGATATTTTTTTGTATTATTTTGATTATTAAATTGAGTTTAGGGGATGATTGGCCCCTTGGATCGGTCTGTCTTCTTGTAAAAGGTTTTAAAATACGTGACGTCTGGCGGGCCTGGGATCTTACTCTATTGTACTTCACAGGCTATACCTATAAGTATATACCTTCGTGGCTTCATAAAATACCTGCAAAACTGAAATCTGGGCTAGTAAAATGTTGCTAGTATCAGGTTTATTTTTATTTCAGCTCAACTTGCCTGTCAAAAACAGAGCACACTTTTAGCGAACGTTTCGTTGCTTTTTCCATTTAACTACAGCCATCTTCAGTGTTGTTCGTTGCATTTTATTTTTATAAAGTCATATTTTAATCGCCTATCTTACTCTACTGGGTTATTTGTAAAATACTAACAATCTTGCAGGACTGTATTACTAACATTATAAACAACAAATTTTGTTCTACGACTTTTTACAAAACATCTCATTTAACAAAAACAAACCTTCAAGATTTCGTTGTTCTATATAAACACATTTCAACACTGTATTTTACTATACCTATCTACGTCTGTATGACGCGACGCAAGCGCATCAAGCACCCCCGTCGCCCAATCCCCGCTTCCCTCCGCTATTGTACTATCGCTTGCTTCGCATAGACTTCGTAATATTTAGAACGTTCTATTTTTATTTTTGTATGAAAATCTGACGAACTAAAATAAAATCAATTTTTAAAAGTCACAGAACAAAAGTTTTTGTTTATTATATCAGTAACATAGTTCTGAGAGGTAGCCAGTGTTTTACAAGTAACCCTGTAAAGGCCGAAACATTATCATAATAGGGTAGTGTCCAGGGTCAAAATAATGACGTTTTATTTAGTCCGTATTTTAGATTATAAAAAAATATTGGACACGTGTTTTTTTATTTTTTCGATTAAACAAAAAATAACAAACATACAGCTCATTAAAGTTACGTGTGACGTCACCCCGTGCGAAAAAATGCAGCACGGCGTGTAATCTAAAAGACGGACTAATTACATTTTTTACGGCCACTAGCCTATTCTCATACCCTTTATTTTTTCAAACATAAAACCTTAAAGTTACGTGTGACGTCACCCCGTGCGAAAAAATGCAGCACGGCGTGTAATCTAAAAGACGGACTAATTACATTTTTTACGGCCACTAGCCTATTCTCATACCCTTTATTTTTTCAAACATAAAACCTACCACCTGGTCAATTTTGAAGCAAAACCGTTTTTGGGTTACACACAAGCTTCAGATATCTAGGGGTCTTACTATGACGTGTAAAAATGTCAGGCGTGCGAGCGAGAAAGAGGGATGGAGCAATACACCTTAGATAGCTACATCCCTTTAACAGTTCAGTTTAGGTCGTCAAACGGAGTTCGTGGTAAGGCCTCAATAATGATCAGCATTAAATAGAATAAGGTGTCTATCACGCACGAGACTTTTTTTAAGGTGCAGGTGGAAAATCATCTAATGACATCGAAAACGGCGAGCAGAGGCAGGAAGGGCGTGTCAAACTTTTACTGACTACAATCACACCAGTGTCCTTCAATTGCCCTATTGCAATCTGGGAACACGGATTTTCTTTTTAGAGAATCCCCGCGACCCCAGCGGGCATCGGCCCTGCTAGGCACCTACGGTTTCCAAACATCTTTTTGAGGAGCGCATGGAACACTACGCGCTGTCGACGAACTGGGCTCGGTCAGGACGATAACTAGACGGCCGGACGGCGAACTACGCATTGCTCGTCATCCGCTGTAAGACCACGCCTACAATGGCTGGTAGTCGGGGTCGGAGTTACGAGGGCTGGGATGTGAGGACGTTTTTTTTTTATCTGTTATAAACTAGTACTTGACTGCGATCCCACCTGATGGTAAGCAGTGATACAATCGTTGATGGCTTTTTTTTTTTTTATGGTGGGTAAAAATCATGCATTGACATCCCCCGCCCTTGGGCGGAGCGGGAGATAGTGTCAGACTCTTACTGACTAAAAGACCCACCCCGTTCCTTCTAGCCTTCATACCGGGGCTCGAGCGCCCTTTCGGATAACCCTGGCCCCAGTAGGCTTCGACCCGGCTGGGTCCCTGCTGTTGCTGACAACTCCTTGAAGCGCGCGGGAACAGTGCGCGCCGTCGACGACTTGGGCTTGGTCCGGACAGTTACCGGACGGCCGGACAGTGAGCTACCCATTGCTCACTGTCCGCAAGCCCGCGTCTACGTTGGCCGGAAATCGGGATCAGAATCCCGGCGACGGCGGCAGCGATAACGCCGTTGCCTGATGCGTTCGGCCTCCTCCTTTGCGAGCATTACTGCTTCGCAGAAGTCGGCGACCGCCTGCCACTCCTCCTCGCTCCGGACCATGGCCTCAACCAAGGCCCGGCGCGAGAGGTCAATCGTTGATGGTGAGGCGCACTAGTTTATTAAGAGCCTATTCACTCTAGCCCTGAAGACACCTAAATTATAATCGGACAGGAAGACCGCAGCAGGCAAATTGTTCCAGTCCTTCGATGTACGCGGTATAAATGACGAAGCGAAACGCATGGTCCGGACCGTAGAGGTTTCAACAACGTAAGGGTGGATACTCGCCGTACGTCGGTTTGTCCGATGGTAGAAATGAGATGGCGGGATCAAGTCATGCAATGTCCGTTCCCCTCACGCATGCGGCCGTCCCTTTCACTACCGTTATTGCTTTGCAGAAGGGCGACCGCCTACCATTCCTCGTCGCTCCAGATCATGGCTTGAACTAAGGCCCGGCGCGAGAGTTCGCCCCCGCCGATATTCTCTACGAGGACACGGCGATGTTCCGCTCAAGCGGGACAGACTTCCACCGTATGCTCCACTGTGTGGTCTTATGGTATGCGTAGCGGTCAATTAAGTAAGCCTTTGTACCTTTGTGTTGCATGAAGTTTCATCTATATCTATACTTATAATAAATCTGTAGAAGTGAAAGTTCTGTACATTGAAAATATCAAAAAAATAAATGTCAGGGGGTGTTACTAGACCGCACCGAACCCAAAAATATGATTAAAAAAATTTTTGTCTGTCTGTCTGTCTGTTTGTTCAGGCATCACGCAAAAACTACCGGTTCGATTACGATGAAACTTGGTATAATTATTCTTTAATATCCTGGGCACCACACTGGGTACTTTTTATCCCGGTAAAGTATATACAATAAAAAAACAAACTTAAATTTGCGGTTCGATCCCTAGACCCGATTACTGTACCAACTGCAAATAATAAGTTTGTCGTAGGTTACGTTACCTGCAATGGAGTTCGCTAAGAGGAGTTCACTAACCCCCCATAGAAAGGAGAACCGTGTTACCCTGAATTTAACGCGAGCGAAGCCGCGGGCAAAAGCTAGTAAATAAATAAAGCCACTTAGAACAATTAATGAAAGGAAGAGACTTAAATAGGCTAAAGAACACACAAGAATTGGACAACTGCCGACCAGAAAAAGGTTATTTTGACTGAAGAATCAAAATTTGAAATTTTTATATCGAAATAAGAAGTTTTTATTTGGTGGTAGGTAGTTGAACTAAAAGGTAAAGGAGGCAAGTACCATGGCTTTAATTAAACACGGTGGAAGGTCTGTGATGGTTTGGGGCTGCTTTGGTGGTTCCAGCGTCAGGGAACGTTACAGAATCATATTAGAGAACAGTGGGACCAGTTTAATTGGTCTGGGATTCATATTTCAACAAGATAATGATCCAAACCAAAGGCATGTGACATCCACCAACCCGCACTGGACCGCGGCCAGCCCGCCAGGAAACAAGCCGTAATCCACCAGGATTACGGCTTGTTTCCTCTCTTAGAGAGGAGGCCTGAGTATCAGCAATAGGAACATTGCTGATACTGTATAGGCTGATTATACTTGACGATCCAAACCAAAAATCAAAACCTTGCAAGAGTTTTTCAAGTGAAAAAGAAGCACAGCATGTATTGAAAATCACGACATAGCCTCCGCAATCTCCGGATTTGAACCCAATTGAATTGTTATAGGATCAGGTTGACAGACAGGTAGGAATATTCTACCCTACATCTCAGGAAGATTTGTGGGGAACGCTGTAAGGCGAATGGCAAAAAATAACCAATACGACAAATAAATTAGTCGCTCGGTTGCCGAAGCTATATGAGGCCGTCATTAAAAACAAGTGGCCACATACATGAGTCTAAAATTTAACGAGAGTGTTGACTTTAAATAATAAAAATAAATATGAAGATGATGTCAAGATGATGATGTCATGTTAAGGTTGCAGGTTCGAAACCGGTCAAGTATCAATGTAAATATTTCGATTCATATGTCCATTTGGAAGTTTATCTAGGATATTACTGACACCCTGTGCCTCACGCAGCACGTAAAGCCGTTGATCTTAGTTGTCATTCGTAGATCTTTTACAGTCATTACATATAGACAGAAAGCTAGGAACTGTGACCTGATGGTCACAGTTTCTGGCTTTCTGGACTGATGTCCATCCACGAATTACCGTGTTGCCCAGTAATTGGGTTGTGGAGACCTGACAGACCGTCGCTCCTTGTAAAACACAAGTATTCAGCCGTAGCCGGTTACACAAGAAACCGACCCCCTAGTTGGGGAAAGGCTAGGGAGATGAAGATGATGATGATGATGAAAAAAAAAGTTTAAAATTCACACGAACGAAGTCGCAGTCGTGTTATTGTCATCATAATTTTAACGTGATTGGTTTATTTATATGGCCCATAAGCAGTTTGAAAGAAAGAAAGAAAAATAATTTAATTGGTACAGCACAAGGCACAAACACAATATTTAGGTAACACGAAACAAATGAAAAAGAAGCAAAAAATATAAAAAATTTAGTACACAACTACATTTTTTATATTTTCAGCCTCACGGCTACACCAAAATAGGTCTAGTTCAGCATGAATGCCAGCCAACTAGTGCCTGACGATGGTTTTCAACTGAACCTGTCGCTGTGACGTAGCGGACGTAAAACAGTTCAATAGGTCCATCTCCATATATCTTTACCTAAAATCAATGACAACGGGACAGGAGAATAAGGAATACTTCTATCTTCATGTAAATCTGGTACCTTATTGCCTCTTATACGAGTACCTTATGCTCTACAACTTATGCGAAACCAGGTCATCATTTAATATTACAATTTCAAAATATACCTAGCTAGCAAAGTATATAATAAGACGAATCAATCGTTCGTTAGCGGCAACTTCACGGAGCTTTCAGCGTTGCTTTTGTTATTGTTTACCAAGTACGTACAAGAAGCCTTTGCTTGTTTATTATTGAATCAAATCGGCCCTGGAATTACCTACAAGAACAAATTGAATAATTATTATTATTCAATTCGACTTCATCGGCAAATATTATGCTTCTTCTTCTTCTTTTCGTGTAGCCGTAGAAGTTGCCAAATGTACTTTTACTAATTTTTTTTCTGACCAGTATTTGGCAACTGGCTGTTATTGGCCTCGTTTAGATCCTGAAACTGCAGTTGGTGGCGCCATATTATGCTGAATGTTCTAGATTTCAACGTCCACTGTTGGACATAGGCCTCCCCCAAGCGTCGCCACAACAAACGATCCTGTACGTCTCGCATCTGCCGCATTCCTCCGACTAACCAGGTCGTCGGTCCACCTTGTGGGAAGCCTACAAACACTGCGTTTTCTGGTGCGCGGTCGCCACTCTAGTACCTTTCGGCTTCATCGACCATCCGTTCTACGAGCAATGTGCCACTGCCAAGTTTGGCGATTCTTCGGGCGATGTCAGCGACCTTGATTGTCCTGCGGATATCTTCATTCCTGATGCGATCACGCAAGAAAACTCCGAGCATAGCCCTTTCCATTGTCCCCTGATTTTCTTATTTGATTCTTTAACATTAATTTACTTTAAAAACACTTTGCCCCACACTAGGAATTAGTCCTGTACCGCGGCTGCGTTCACAAATATGTTACCTCACATACACTAGGCACTTTGATCCGAAACAAAAATCTGTAGGGCATACAAATTTTGTTTCTTGCGGGAATTGAACTTGCGACACGTAGCGCAGCATCCAATCGTTCAACCAATGCACCAACTACGCCGGTATCAAACGTTTAGTGGCAGGTGGAACAGGGAGGATCCTCCAACCAGACGGATGTTTTTGTCTGACCTCGGCAACTGCCCAATAGACTATTACAGACTGTTGTACATGTTCAAATGGCGCCAAGAACTCTAATTGCGCGATGCAAGATTTCGTAGTTTAGGTCCTATGTGACGTCATAGATGTCACTACAAATGTCGTTGTAACAAAAATGTATTTGTAAGCTTACATCAAGATCTTCTTCGATTTTAGTCTAGACAGTGATTATGAATGCTGATTTCCTTCCAGCTACAGCTGAGTTCATTCATTTGTCAAAGTGAATTCCGCCAATAGAAACTCAAGACGCTACGTAGGTAGTTAAACTTGCTATCAGAGCTAAAAAGACTTGTGACCGGCTATCAGAGCTAAAAAGACTTGTTGTGACTTGCTATCAGAACCAAAACACTTGTTCTGAATTGCTATCAAAGCTAAAAAGTCTTGTTGTGATTTGCTATCAGAGCTAAACGACTTGTTGTAACTTGCTATCATAGCTAAACGACTTGTTGTGACTTGCTATCAAAGCTAAAAAGACTTGTTTTGAATTGCTATCAGAGCCAAAAAGACTTATTGTGACTTGCTATGAGAGATAAAACGACTTGTTGTGACTTGCTATCAGAGCTAAACGGACTTGTTGTAATTTGCTATCACAGCTAAAATTGCTTGTTGTGTCTTTATATAATACAACTACTAGTAAGAAATACTGATCTTGTTCTTCTAAACACTACTTCAGGAGAACAGGATCGGCACTTCTCGACTACCAGTCAACTCCTGAAATGCTGAAGACTCACATAAAATGACCTCTACTAAGACTACCATTTAGTCATAAAAGAAATTACCTCCTCCACTAACCAAACTGAACCGAATTCGATAATTTCAACCCGCAAACACCACCATTCGACTAAACAACTCTCGCCCGTTTCTACGAGCCCCATATCGGGATATCCGCCATCCAAACGTACGATCATGTAGAAGTGGGTCAAAAGTATCTCCATTATGGGTGAAGCACAGGCGTGTTGTGGTGGTGGGCGGCTGAGGCGTCTGGCGGGCGCAACAGGCGCCCCGCCCCCGCCCTGCGCGCAACAGATGCCCCGACTTACTTGTTGAATCGACCGACCTACTAACGTGCCAAGACACTCGACACACCAAATTCTCGTACATAAGGAAAAAGGAATAATGGTACGGTCTACAAAAGGTAGGACGTGGTAGGGGCAATTGGTCTCTCCTGAAGCTAACGCACTCTAGCTAGTACTCGTACGTGATGACGATGCGATCAGTGGTGCCTGTCATCTCTTATTTATGACATCATAAGATAACAAAAACTAAAGACGTAGCTTGTGAAGTTTCATTTCAGTTCGAATATAACCAAGTTTTAGTAACGATACAAAACTGTTCCATTAAACCAAAACTTTAAGTCTCAAATGTAGGATAGTAATAAACTGCCAGGTAGTCTTTATCTTCCAATATCTAGATAAATCTTAATGATTCTTATTCTTTAATATAACATCATAATACATCACGTACGATGCAGCGGAACAATTTCTGCATATATGATTCTTACAAATGAATCTTGGATACTTAAGAAAGATGAAATTAAGGAGCTTGCTACTAATGCTTCAGAAATAAACTAATTGGTCTGATACAATATTCCGCCAGTTGCATTTCCATCAATATTTCTACATTTCTATCACTACGTACACGACTTTTATCACGTAATAATGACGCCTCCTAACAAGGAATGCAATCCTAGTACTTCTCAAAATGACAGTTCTGCACCTTTACAAAGCTATGAACGTCAAAGAGCCGCGCTTTGCCGCGAACGTGTGCATTTCAAGGGACATTGCTAGAGCTGCTTATATGCAAAGTACCACGCCGAGCTATAATAATATGTTTGCTGCTTACAGGGTGTTACCAGAGCGATAGATTGGCTGCAATAACTAAAAGTTTTAAAGCCAAATGCGTCGTTTACATAACTATCAGTTGAATAAACTGAAGCTAGTAGGTGCCTACACCATTAAAAATATTTTTACTGTTTCCTTAATCTGTTATAACCAAGATTATTTCTGGCCGGTGCTGTGCTACTGCTGGGGATATAAGATATAGGATTAGTGACCTAACAGCAAGACAGGGTCGCGGCAGACAACGAAGGAGATGGCGGGAGGACCTAGATGTGTGGAAAATTGTGACCTTCAGAAGAAATGAAGCCTAACAAACAAAAACCGACAGGTAGTATTAGAATAATATTAATTTTCAAATCGACCAGTAATTTACTTTTCGCACAAAAAATTTGTCCTTCGGTACAAATCATATCATCTTCGAATTTTCGTGCCATCCTGTAGACGGTATAGCTGTTTGCACAGCAGACTTCGCCGCAAGCATCGAAGTTCCCCCGAGCCTCTACGATGTCGCAACTATTAATTTGTTGGCTCGAAAAGCACCTAGAGTTATTCACGTGTTACAAGGGGCACTAATTTGCCCCAACATAGTAATGCAAAGTCTCATGTCAACACCTTATGTGCATAATGTATTTCGCGAACATTGAAGACAGTTTACACTCGACTTAATAAGGTGTTAGGAAGAAACTTTGAATTTATGAAGCGGAGTAAAGTTGCTCGTTTGATATCGTGACTCGTGGTGATGGAAAATCCTGAAACGGTTCGACTTTTAAAATTGAGTTTTAACACGGAAAGGTGACGTAACAATAGTGACGAAAAGCAGAAACAGAAAATAGTGTTATCTCAAACCGTGCTACGAGCATTCTTAGATACAACAACTTTCTCTTTTGTACTATCCTAACTGGAAAATTGTACTTTTTTTCTTTTCGTAATTGTAGTGTTAGGCACAAAATAATAAAGCACTTACCAACTAGCGCCAAAATTACTGTGAGGAGCGGTGCAGCCGGGAAAGATACTGTCACGTTGAACTCTAGCATCTGCAGTAAGTCCACTAAAACAAAATGATTTACCATTAAAAAACATCACTCAAATCCAATTGTAAAGTCTAATTGTCAAATCAAATCCAATTGTTTATCTTGTAGTTTTTTTTTTAAATTCTGATAAGAATTAAGACAAAAGATCTTTACGTAGAGTTAGTGAGGTATTTTTTTAAATATTTTTTATATTCCCTTAGTTCCGAATTACGTCAAAAGCGATTATATCGGGAATCCAACCAAATTTGAGTACTATTTGTGACGTTGCACGTTAGTCGGATTCGCGATATAATCGATTTTGACGCAATTCGGAACGCAGGGTGTATCATCGAATATTTCAAAACAAGTTAAGGTTAACCCTTGTTTTGAAATATTCGATGAAGTGTTTCATAATTTTACACTGAGCATCTGCAACATGCATGAAGGTGTGTGCCTTGGTGTATAACCATCTACCTTTTTAAATATTCAATATGTCATTCCGAGAACAAGTTTATTTATTATTATTGTTTAAGAGGGAGATCTAGGTATATTATTAGCACAATATTTAATGAAAATAGCAGCTAAAATGAAATTCTGAGAAGCCAATAATAAATCCATTTGGAAACTATCAACATTTCATAGAATACTTCAAAGTTCACTAAAAGCATTTCTGTTTGCGTTGCATTGCACTGATGCATAATGCTTATATTTCCGTGCGATGCAGAATATGCATTTTTCTATAAATAAATAAAAACTTCTAGCAGTCACCAATGTTTACGGTTTGCAATATGAACTGTCAAAAGACTGCATATTTAAATCCTTATTAAGACCTAAATAACTCTCTAAGGATGCGTTTCAGTACCTTCCTGTATCGATATTTCATAAAATAACGGCTACTGTTTTATATTTTACAGTAAAATTATGAATAAGTGTTATAGTGCACATTTAAAACAAGCATAAGAGAGCGTGGCTGCCATAAGCCGCGCTTAGCGCCCCCTGGAGGCGTGCGCGCGCGACGCCACCGCACGTTAACGCGATCAAACGGCTGCTATATGAATTTTTCATGCGCCACGAGAAGTAATGGTGTCGCTCGAGACGTTGGATCATTCTTTACGAGCCGACAACGGAAACCTTTAAAAATATACGATTTATCTATTGGTGTATCGTTATAAGTTGCCCGATGCGCCACCGCACACCAGACACTGCACTCAGACTTTTCAAAATCGGATCCAGTTTGAAAAAAGTACGCTAAATAGATTAGCCGCTTCCGAAAACAGCCGGTAAAAATCCGCCTTAATAGGGTTGGGTTCAAAGTGACGCACCGTGTCATGGTTTGGGGAGAGTAGATCTGTAATAAAGGTTTTATCGTCTTTTCGTTAGCATAGTTCTCGTGTGCTCTCGGTTTGTCTGAGCTTTGTGGACGGTTGTTTGCTTAAGGTGGGATAATCCCGGTACAGTTTCCGTATCGAATACATACGCCTTTGTCCCCTCCGTCACATCTTTTGATGTTGTCTAGCTGAATAAAGGGTTTGATATGACGATTCTAAGGATATATTTCATGAAAGGTCGTTCTGAGTCCGTCTTAACCTTTACGGGTTAGTAAAGGTTCCTTATTATAAAAAGATTATTATGACAGATGTTCCAGTTGTTAAATTTAATCTGTGGTTTAAGGCTGTATGTCTACACAAATCGACTTTCATCAACTGAAACTCTTTCTTCTAATCGACTTCCATCAAATTAAAGTAACTTATCCCCAATGAAGTAAGTAAACAGGTGTTAAAGAAAATTCGTTGCACAGAGGACAATTTTTGATATTTTTTCAATAAAAATTGTAAATTGCAACGTCATCGTTCATCATTCATCATGTGAAATTAATTTCGCCGTCGCTTCCCCCGTTCCCGTTTCGTTGCGTACTTTCTACGATTTACTGCGCGGATTCATATTACCATAAAGTATTGGTAGCAAAGGAGGACGGAGGACGACGATATTAAATATTGTGCAATATGCGATCGTGGAGTTACATTTTCAAATTCCACTTAGGAGATAAATTTTGATGTTTTAAAATGAAATGTTTTCTGATAGCGGCAATTAATTTTGAGCACCTATATTTTGCGAACGAGTAGAGCAATCTCTCTTGACACGGTATGGAATCTTGGAGGTCGGGCGAAATCGGAGATACTTGACGCTCGGAACAATGGAGTGAGCAGGTAATTGGCATTAAACCGTGCTTGAAACGGTTGTTAGTGCAAGCCGGAGCGGCGAAAGAGCGGCGCCTCTCCTGTACCGTTTGCCCTAATTAGGTAGAAATACGAGAAATAAGAGGAAAAATGATATTGTCCTAGAGCTATCGTTACACGAAGCACCTTACTTTTCGTGACAAATACGTACCTATACCTAAGCTTGATTATATGGTTATATGTACTACTTAAATCTTTATGTAGATAAGATAACAAAAATCTACATACAGGACGTTCATTATTTTATTTTTTTAATGGTTTATTTTAAACTATTACTTGACTGTGATCTCACTTGATGGTAAGCAGTGATGTAATCGTTGCTAGTGAATCGCACTAGTTTATTAAGTGTCTATTATTAACTCTAGCCTTGAAGACACCTACATTATAATATAATCGGCTGCTGCACGCTGCAGGTAAATAGTTCCAGCATCAATTTTCGCATTTTTGCTTTTCTAATTAAACGTGTTTGGGTCATTTCCATTGGATGGTTTAAAAGTATATAACGGATATAGGAGGACATAAGTAGATATTATTTGTGATGTATATATTAGTACCTAGGTAAACCTAACTAGGTACTAATATATACATCACAAATAAGGTAACCTAAAGAGAACTACATTTAGGTACACTATCTTTCGAGGGAAGAGGCGAATGTCGATAAAAAAAGAACGTCTCATCACTAACCTCTCTTCAAAACTAGACGTTAATATCACAAAAACATAATTATAATGTAAAATAAAGTTAGTCTGACGGTAAAGCAGACATAAAATTCAAACAAAAACAAAATGAGTTTCTGCGGAGCGCGGACCGGGCGGAGAAAATAAGTCAGAATTTTATTGACGTCGTCACATCATTATTATCTGCTTATTTTCCTCTGGGCCCCGATACCTTCTAATACCTTATTGCTATGGAAAATTACGTTCTATTTGAGAGCTAAATAATTGGCCAAATTACATCGCAAATCGGCTTATAGAAGAAAAAAATTGCAAATTAGATACTTAAAGGATTTCCAAACCTACGCAACAACCTCGGCGCCGAAGATTTTATTTATTGGGTTCCTTATTGGACAGGTTAAAATATTAAGTGAAGCCCTTTAATATTAAGTGAAATAATGTTAACTGGTTCTGAATATAGAATATGCTCTATTTAGCATAGCATAGCATAATCGGCCTTATAATGTTCCCACTGTTGGAATTAAAGCCTCCTCTTTAAGAGAGGGAATAGGCTGTAATCCACCACACGGGCCCAGTGCGTGTTGGTGAATGTCACATGTCTTCGAATTTTTGGTTCTAGGACATGCCGGTTTCCTCACTTTGTTTTCCTTCACCGTTTTAAGAGCAGTGCTGATGAAATAAATTACACAAAGTAATGCGCCTGGCTGGGTTTAAACCCGTAAGTCGGGGCTGTTACCACTCGACTACTACTACTCAATGCTGCAAAGCTTTACTTGTGAAAATAGAACTAAATATTCTTATCATAATAGATGTTTTCTTTTGCGTAACAATTCTGGTAAGAAAATATAAAAAATAGTCCTATACAAATGGTACAGAACCTTACAGGAAAACCTTCAAAAGAAAATAATCTAATCTTTATTTTAGTAACCTACAATATCTTATTTTCAATGAAAAATTTTCCAATTAGCAGTGTTTTCAAGGAAATTCTATTTCTGCGATAAGTAGTCTCGTGCTTCAAAGAACATTTTATTTTCACAATTTTCTTATAATTTATGATACTCGATGAAGCAGTACAAGTGCTGTTAAAGACTCTCAATCAAAGCCTTTAGAATCCAGAGGTTGTTCATTTATGTAACAACTAGCTTCTGCTTGCAGCTTCGCCTGCGTGATAGTAGATTTCTCTGAACAAACTTTGGACCCTCATTTTATCCTCTTAAGAGGCGAATTTTGGAAAATGACACTAACAACCTTTGTTAGTGTTTTACAAATAACCCTGCATATGGATTTGTCTAGTATTCAAACTGCTTGTATTAGAGTTAACAAAATTCGACATACTGCCTAGTTCCACGTGTTAAGGATACATAAAGCATTATCGTTAAACTTTTTTTACTTTGATAAAAAAAGTTTAACGATAATGCTTTATGTAAAAGTACTAAATAAATGCCACTAACTCCGAAAGCAAAGAACAGACTTAATTTATTTACTTATTTGCGGTTAATGAGTATGGTAAGTAGTTTAAAATTTTATCTTGCATTTTTTAATAAAAAGTAAAACAGGAACTTTTAACATTGAATTCTTCAGAAATGTCTTTAACAGTCTATGTACAAATCGAGCCCTATATTTTTAATTAAATTCCAAAAATAAGCGCTCCTCAAATAAGATTTTTTTTTTTTTAATTAATAGACGCGTTTGGCCACTATCTCATATTATGGTAAGTGATGACATAGTCGACGATAGGTCACCTAGAAGTAAACAATTCAGACTTAAAGAATTACACTCCTTAGCTGTGCGCACAATGAATGTATACCCAAAAAGTTTTGTAGGAATTTCTAACACGCACCGGCGGCGCAACGCCCGTACGTCTAGTGTTCCGATAATGGAACGGGTTAGCGGAATTAAAATGTGCAATTCCGATGCACACTCCCCGAAATGTAAACGACAGGCTAGCAACTCTGACTGACTGATCTCGAATTATATAATAAAGTACATAAATTTAAATTCAAACATGAACATTCTCTAAAATGTTTTCTTTTTCGCCGTTATGTTTTATATTTCTATAAAACCCAAAACTTGACTAACAATTCAGATGAGTTCAAAAAAATTCGCGCATTTAGCATCAACTCCTTGGCGACAAAATAAGTCTCAGACTTCTTAGTTTTACTTAAAACCTTTACATAATTACCAAGAAAATTATTCAAGGAAATATACATTGGTAAAGATTGAGTCTCGAAGGTAGCAATAGTAAGTTTAAAGCCAAAGGAGCAAGTGAAGCAATTTGCTGTGTGAGCCGGAGCGAGCAGAGCGAGTGAAGCCGTGCAAACGAGCACGTCTCGAAAACACCAATTGGAAATTACCAGTTACACCCAGCAAAGTTTTGTAGAATTTCTAGTTAGATACATATGCACCTAATTATTAGTTGGAATATTAAGTAGGGTGCATTTCCGGCAAACAGCTTTATTTAGATATCACACAATCCTGTTTTATTTATGTTATGTTATCCGATAAATACATAATAAATTATGGGTGTTTGGTAACTCAGATAAGAATCTAATCTAATTAGCCCTTTATGTCCCACTTTTGGGCTTTTCCACGTCTCGTCTCGTCACCTCAGCAATTGCAGGCCAGTCCCTCCAGTAAGAGTGAAGCTCATCTCTCTATCTTCGCCTTGGTCTGCCGCGATGTCGCCTTGTGTTTAGTGGAACCCAATAAGTGGCTCTTTTAGCCCCTGTGGGCTAAAATAACTAAATAACTAAAAGGGGTAAAAGAACCACTTATTGGGTTCCATGTTTATAATAATAAAGAGATTGGATACTTTCCTCTGTGTTAATATATAATATGTATAAAATTTTGTAATAAACAACAAATAACACTAAAAAGAAATCTTTTCTGAGCATAGTATAGAGATTGGCGAAGAGAATTAAGCTTGAACTACATTAGACCGACGTCACACACGTGTAACACGCCTGATTTATACGTAGAACGACAGCGCGTGGCGTCATTTGGCATGTATGTGTAGCTCTAAGTCTAGTTTCCATATAAAATGTATGGAGACCGACGCACCCAGATCAGCGTATGAGGCACAAGTGTGAGCAGTGTAGTTCTACCTTGAAGGAGCAACTAACATTTCAAGTATGTGCATAATCTTTACCATGAGGAACATCTCATACAAGATATTGTCGAGTTTGCGAAAACGCTCATGTGAGCTTATCTTTGTTACACCAATCTCTCCAATATCATAATTGTTCTTAACAAACTAGGTAGGTAAGGCTGCTGGTTCTAGCAACAGGGATCATACGAGTATTAATACAGTTACATATGTGAAAAGGGAATTGCTCAGCTTGTTCGATGATTTAGAGGAAAATGTATCTACTTTAATTGCCCATGATGAATCGGTCTACTCATGTAGTTTACACCTTGGCCTACCATTTCCTGGTCTTCTGCTGTATATGCCTGTATCTTGAGATTACTGCAAGTATATCAACAACAAAATGTTGTGAGTCTGTACACTTCGATGTAAAAAAAAATAATGTTTTGTCAACTTCGTATGATTGAAATGGCGACTGATTGGAACAACTTGCGACCTTCGGATGCCCTTCAAGTTAATGTAAAATCTGCATGACCGTGATAAGACCTTGTAATACTGTATGGATCAGAATGTTGGGCTATGAAAAAGACACTGATGGAAAACGATTGCAAGTAGCGGAGATGAAAATATTCAGATGGATATTTGGTATGACGAGAATGGATAAAATGAGAAATACATCTACTCAATATTAGAGGAAGTTTCAAATTGGTACCAGTGACTGAAAAGTTAAAAGATAATCGTATCCAGATTTCCGAATTGCGTTTATGAAACCGCTTACACGGTTGAAGAATCAAACCAAATTCGCAGCGTTACCTTATGTAACACTGCTGTACACTCATAATTTCAGCATCGAGATATATCGCGTCAATATATACTACCTAATTATAATAAATTCGCAGTGTTACTTCATGTAATACTGCGAATGTGATTCAAAAGGAATTAGCATGTTAAAATGAGTCCAATTTAACATGTTAATATTTACAAAAACAAATTAACCTCAATCTTGCGAAATACTCTTTCAAAACCTCACACTGCTGCGTTCCTTCAGACTCATTTCCATTTAATTATTAAGATACGTTTGCGGTTACGTACCTCACTATATTTTCGTTGCGAACAAACCATTTTTGTTCATTAAAATCAGACTAAACAACGTTTGTTGTATAATCCTAAAATACGGTTGTTTTTCTTACCATCCATTAGCGGCTCGGAAGCTAAAGAAAATGTTTAAGCTCTGAGATTTACAAACATCTAAAATACCTGAAAATGACGAATAAAAGATTGATAAAAATATCTTGGGTGTTTTTTTTTTTTTATAGAGCTCTTAATTATCTCGGCGGGATCGTCGCATTAATTCGGATATTTAATTATGCAAATGATCTACCCTTTTTCCGGTGCTGTCTTATCCCTGAGTATTAATTGAGGTGAGTCAATCAGAGTGCAAGAAGTAGGAGACTCTGTTGTCCGGAATTATTTTAAGATATAAGTTAGTTAGGTATAGGAAGGTACTAAACAGGAATGGTAAATACCGCGTGGTAAAACCTCTGGATAGGTCAGGAAATAAAGGGTACCTACCTATGAAATTGTCGGACAGTGTATAGGTACTTTGAAAAACCCACTTCAGACGCATAATTTTCACGTAAGAACACATTATACTAATCGAAAAATAAATAAATATGGCAGTATTATAGAAAAGACCCAAAGAAATAAACGAAGAAATATTTGAAAACGGGAATAACATGTCATAATTATGATATAACGTATATTTGAACTTATAATTCTATTGGGGGAGGCCTATGTCCAACAGTGAACCTCTTTCGGCTGATATGATGATGATGATGAACTTATAATTCCAAGTCTTTTTATAGGCATCAAATTTCAATGTGTGCTGTTTCTTAAAATGTCATATTATGTAAAGACCCAAGACTTATGTAGAGACCACATATAGATTAGTAATTAAGACTATAATAATTAGTTAAATAATGATTTTTGATAATATTTTGGAAGCTGTGTACACCTGTAATAAGCATACATATTCGTACCAGTGATCATATTTCTATGTAATATAAATAACTTATCTTCATCATCATTTTAGCTGAAAGACCAACCAACAGTGGATATAGGCCTCCTCAAGTGTCGCCACAACGAACGGTCTGTCTAACGCATGTAGTCTCATCAAAAATTATTTAATATTGAAATGAAAATATTTCATGGCTAAAAGCCAGCTAGCACAATCGCAATCCCAATAATGACCAACTTCATTAAAAGCATACCGTCAACAATTAAATTAGGTACGGCAAACAGCGGTCACCATAGTACACCGCATAGTGCGGTTCTTTTGTGTACCAGTAATATCGGCATCGAGATATATCGCGTCAATACGTACTAATTACTTATAATACGGTACCTACCTAGATACCTAGTGTCGATTTAATAGCAATCGTTTTTGGAATTTATCGTTATGATGGATGGACAGATTGATGTCCAGTTAGACCGCGAGGATTATCAGGATGATCTAACCAAGCGTTTTGGGGTATTAATTTATATATTACTAGCGGCCTTTCCCGGCTTTGCATGAGTAATAAATATAGCCTATGTTACTCAGGGTGAATGTAGCTTTCCAATGATGAATTTTTGAAATCAGTAGTGTTTGAGTTTATTCATTACAAACATACACACACACAAAAATACGAATTTTCCCTCTTTATAATATTAGTGTAGATATAGATTGAAATAGGAAACACTTATAGATACTATAGATACAATCAATTAGCTAAACTGTAAAATGTCTGGTAAGACTAGATCACTATGAGGGTGTTCACTTGCTCCGCGTGAAACAAGTTATAAACAATCCGTGCGTGGTTTACAAGCAAGTGTACCATGTAATCCACAAAAAAAAACAGAAATATACTGCAATAACAATTCCTGTTAGAGCTCAAACACACGAGCGGTATGTTACCAACGGCAGGAATAACTGCAGCCGCCGACGGCGGACGTCGGCATTCCAACAAATGAAGATCAACGGCAGCCGTCGTGTATATCAAAGGGCTTCTTCACATGTTCCACAACCATACCACGACCACAACCACACCACGTGGCCGGGAGTATATTTCGTATTGAAAATGTATAGGACTTTTCACACGTACCACAATTTGCAGTTGTTGTCGACAGTGTGTGAGATACCGACCACATCGCAACTACAACGTAACTACCAGCGACACTGCGAACTTGTGGTCGACCACATCGCAAACACAACGATGCGTCGACGCAACGACAATGCGTAACCTTGTCTGCAAACCACGTAACCGCATCGCAACTACTGGCGACAACGCAACCACATCGACATTTTGTCGGTAGCACAACGCAACTACAAAAAGCTGCAGCGACACTATTCACACGTAACCATTGCTTGACAGTATTTTGTCGTTGCGACGTGGTGTTATTGTGATACGTGTGAAGAAGCCCAAATATAGATCAACGACTGACGCCGACGCGTTGACGGCTGTCAACTAAATTTTGACGGCTACAGTACCTCTGCCGTTGACAACATGCCGCTCGTGTGTATGAGTTCTAACTAACATCTTCGACTTTTATTTACTTAACGTTTGAGTCCTATCTTCCACTTGAAAAGCTTTAAGGGTAATGAAATGAAGAAAATCTAGAAGTATTATTGTACCGTTCCAATAGCAAAACAAACGGGATAACAATACGTTGAAAATGAATCAATACAACCGCAAACAGAGCAAGTATGACAGGTGGCAGCATAGAGAAAGGTTGCATTGAAACAAAAAGACTAATAGAATCTGCAATATTATTTGCTTTAACATATTGTATTGATTTCAGTTTTAATTAGAATTATTACTGGATATAATGTAGTAAGAAATTTTCAGTATTTTATAAAGGATTAGCTTTTGCCCATAGCTTCGCCTGCGTACATAAAAATCTGTACCTCAGAAAAAAGACAAACAACAGTATGTGCCAAAAAGTAAATTATACAGGAGAGGCAAAAACGCGCGAATAGAAACTTTAAATGTATTTTTGACATAGTTGCTTTAAAGATATTGAAACCAACTCAATTGTATTTTTTATAATTATTAGATGGAATTATTATGTATTACACATAATTACAATCAAGTTTAGAACAACATTAAGTGCGCGTAAAGTTGAGGAGTAAACAATCTTAGCATCATTTTAAGTCCTATACCCGATATGTTTTTTGTCATAAACGATTGGATATTTCTCTTCCTAAATGTCGTAGGACTTGATGCCCTATACCATTACGTAGAACTGGTTCTTACGATTTTAACAGTGCAAAAAAACATATTTTCAAAAAAGTGGAGTTACTATTGTTTACCTTTGAGGTACAGAAATATAGCCTATGCCTTAGGATTAAATCAGCATTCTATCCGTGTAAAAATTTTAACAATCGGACCAGACTTTCAGAGATTACCTCTTACAAACAAAAAAAATAGATAGATAGATTAAAAATTAAAAAAAAACTAACTACCTCTCTATTATATTGGTGTAGATTTGTACCCTTTACCATTATTAGGGGTATCATTTAGGCCGCCCATGGTATGTATGTGTTTTAGTGTTTGTTTCTTTTGTATGTGTAATGGTGTAATACAATAATCTGGTCAAAAGTAAGGTACTACTACCTTATGTCCCCGGCTTTTAAACGGCAATAAAAAGATTCAATATGAACGTCGTAATACTGAATTAAATTCAAGAATTCTCAGTAATAAACCAGTTGTGGGTTAAGCTCGCCTATGTACATCAAATATCCTATTTTTGTTGTTTGTTAAAATTTATGTATACAATAAAGAATACTATTCATAATAATAATACTCTACAACTATCACACAGCGCCGTCTAGTCCCAAGCTAAGCAGAGCTTGTGTTATGGGTACTAGACAACTGATAAACATACTTCTGGTACATCTAAATACATACATATTATAGATAAATTACACCCAGACACAGAACAAATGATCGTGTTCATCACACAAACATTTGTCCTGGGTGGGAATCGAACCCACGACCTCCGGCATAGCAGTCAGGGTCACTAACCACTAGACCAACAGGCCTGTCATAATACAGCGTACAGCTAAGGAGTGGAATTCCCTGTCGGAGTCTGTGGTTTCTGATAGCTACAGCCTAGGGGTCTTTTTAAATCAAGTGTGAATAGGTTATTTTTAGGCAAGCGTGCCCCATCGTCGATCACATCATCGCTTACCATCAGGTGAAAAAATTCATAATATCGAAATGTAAATTTGATTGAACACAAAATAAGTGGACAAGGAATAAATACAAACAGTGACCTAACACTAGACGAAAATACATAGGCATTTATGTTCTAGAATGCAGGAAAATAGGGCTGGTACCTGGCCGGAATTTCCAATAAATCAGTAGTATTGTACTATCCTTTAACAGATTTCATCATTGATTTCAGCATTTTGGATTTGTCTGTTGTGTGTTTCAGTCTAATAATGTATCAATCAATGCATCTTCCGTAATAGTGTAGTTTCCAGCGTCAAAATAATTACATTTTATTTAGTCCGTATTTTAGATTACCTATAAAAAATATTGGACACGTATTTTTTCTTTTTTCGATTAAACAAAAATTAACAAAGATATAGCCCATTAAAGTAACGTGTGACGTCACCCCGTGCGAAAAAATGTAGGACGGCGTGACGTTACACGTAACTTTAATGGGCTATATCTTTGTCATTTTTGGTTTAATTTACAAATAAAAAAATACGTATCCTTTATTGTTGAATAATCTAAAAGACGGACTAATTACATTTTTTACGGCAACTAGCCTATTGTAGAAATAATCAGTCAGCATTATTATGCACTACACAATGTGGTTAGACAAGGTATGTGTTCCATGATTAGTTTTGGATCATTAATTTTTTGCTTTCGACAATATGAATGAAACTGGTAAAAAGAACCACCGAATGAGCCCCATTAAACCGGACGACATCGCGGCAGACTAAGAAGAAGATTGCGGAACGAGCTCGATTCCTACCGAACGGACTAGTCTGCTCAAAAGACTGAATTTCTATGCCCAGATAAATAGAACATGAATAAAGGCACAGGTTTGTACTTCACAATAGACCACAGCTTTCAAAACATCTAATCTACAAAGTAAGAACATCTTTCTAGAATTTCTTTTCACAAACAGAAAAGTTTCCAAAAATATATTCCTATATGGTAACCCCACACCATTCTCCAGCTTCAAACACAGGATAGTATAGCCTGTGACGTTGCACAGGGTGTAATCCTCTAAGCGTCCAAGCGTCCATGTGTGGCGGATCGTACACAACAGATCTGCGACCTAAAAATATCTTTTTATTCATCCGATAAGCTGCTTGAAGAGTGGTCCACACAGTTTGTGTTGTGTTAAATCCTCCTTTGTTGTAACTTAAACTCTCTTGTATTCTTTTAGGCCAGTTTGTGGCAAATCTATTGTAAGAATGAGGGTTTCGTATAACTGTTCGTTCTGTATGGTTGTTAAAAACGACTTATATTTGATTTCGTTTCAACGTAGATTCATTACATTTGTCCTTTCTTATTTGTGACATTAGTCAAGCGTATTTCCGGAAACGCTCCATTAGTTTCTAACTTATAGGTACTCACCGCTAATTATTTTTCACACCCTACATGCCCCGTGACCGTTAAATGTATCGAATATCATAAGTCATAAGTACCTACGTCCATCACTTATAAAAAAATAATATAAACCTTTAAATTTTTTAATTAGTGTAAAAATATATCTTGAATAAGCAATTTTTAAATCCCACGTTATTTTATTCTATAAAATAATCTTAACTAAAAATAAAAGCAAAGTCGAGCGAGCATCTCCGTTTTTCATAAAACGAAGAAAACTCTTTACATCGATAAAATAATGGCACTTTTTAAAAAGATTTTCTATACACAGCGTCAAAGCGATGTTCACAGCATCTCTAGCAGTAGGCAGGGATGAGTCGCCATAGCGACCAACTGGATCCCATTGAACAGATTTACCCTTATCTGATATTGTGAGTTGAATAGTTTATTCTACAAACTCGAGCTAAGAGCTCCTTTAGATATAAATCTTATTTTACTGTTGGGGTTCTATACAAAAATGATAAAAGGTGCCCCTTGTAGGTGATACGCAGATGACTCGCTTGTCGAGTCTAAATACGTACCCTAAGACTAAAAATTATGATAATTTTACAAAAGAAAGATGTTTTTCATGTATACGTATAGATCTCGTTACATGATCGTTTAGTAACGCGTGATGGGTCTCAATAATGATACAATGTTAATCAGAAACAAATAAATCTACCGTAATAAAACTTTATTAGTAGATATCCGTGCAAAACTAAACAAATGTCCAAATATCAACAATATTAATAAGAGATCATCGAGGCATAAGTCCCGGATATCACTAACGAACGATATACGTAATCATATCTACTAATTAATAGACGAAGTATCTCACAATATTTATTTGTTCTACCAAAGCTCCGCTTGTTATTTACGACTATACAAATGCAGAAACGTAATCCGAGTTCACTGAAATCCTCCACGATGAATATAATAACAAACAAATGTTGGAGAAAATGAAGATTTTTCATTTCCAAGGAAAAGAGATTTAAAAAGATTTTAAAACAATCATCGTATTGAAACACTACAGCAAGTGGCGGTGCGAGGGAATACAGAAAGAAACAAATTATCTCTATCTAGCTAATTGTCGGCAGATCAAAGAGGAGGGCGGGGGGGGGGGATTGGCTAGGTAAACCCGAGTCGGTATTTTTTTACAAAACAAGGGTGGGTCGCGGCCGCGGGCGCTATTCGCAATTATTGTTATTACAAAGAGTTCGCCTAAGCCGGCTCACGACTCGAGAATTTTTACTGAAATCATCCTCACAACATCCAATTGCCACGTAGAAACATTTCGACGTGGAAACGACACCTATTTTGTTTCGTAAATAGGACTCATCGGTAATTAAAAAATATATAAGTTTATCATATTTCACAAAACCGCAGCTGCGAAATCTCGTTTTTGCTCAAAGGACGTCAAAAATAAAGCAAATATTATTAATTAGAGCTTACCGATGAATACGAAGATCTGGTGGTGTGCGTAGCGCAGTAGCATTGATATGGACACCGTCTGCAAAAAGAAATAAACTTTAGTAAAATTGTTTGATTAATTCTGAGAAACGCTGAGAAGAATTTATGCAAAGAATTATTTCATTATAGAATGCAATGGAGATTTTTTAATTAACTCCATTCGATATAATAAGTAACACGTAGGTATGTACACAGTGTTAGTATTTTTTATTTTAACTCCTTCTATTACGGCATCTATTATGGCAGACATCCCACCCATATGCACAATTATTTTCGGGAACACATTGTGCGTACTTACGTCTAAGGAGTGGAATTCCCTGTAGGAGTCTATGTTTTCTGATAGCTACAACCTTTCTTCTTCTCTCGTATTTAAATCAAGAGTTATAAAACATTAGTTTTAGTATATACGAAACCCGAAACTCATGTCATTTTTATGTAAAGAATCTATTTACAAAATTTCATAACTGTATCATGAAAAATCACAAAGTTATAAGCTTGTTATATCAGCAAAAAAAAACAAAGTCACTGGGCCATCTAGGCGACTGAGGGGTTGTTTTGCACTTGCATCCAGCTGTTTGCTGGTGCCTAATGCCCGCTATGACCTGTGTTGTACTTAGTGTCGTTGGTATCCAACTTGTGAACTTTTTAAATATTTTTGGGAAAAAATATAACAAAATGTAAAAACAATTTGAATTCATTCAGTTACTGATTCAGGTTGCGCATAAACTGAAAATAATGTTGTATAGGTCACTTCTAAGCAAGTCAAGGTCCACCAAAGCTTACGGTGAGATAGCGATCAAGCACGAGCGTATCGATGTAAATACAAACATGTCTTGTGTGTGGGAGTGGAATTCCCTGCCGGAATCTGTGTTTCCTGATAGCTACAACTTAGGAGTATTTAAGTCGAGAGTGAATAGGTTTCTTCTAGGCAAGCGTGCTTCATCGTTGACCACATCATCGCTTACCATCAGGTGAGATGGTGGTCAAACGCAAGCCTATCAATAATAAAAAAAAAATCTGTCAAAGACATTTTACGACCAGTTTTTTGCTATTTCGAATAATACTTTGTAGTTCTTTATCACTTCAAGCTGGTGCTTCCCAACAACCAAGCTTTACTGGGGAGCTGTCCGTAAATGTTGCCACAGAGGCCCAACAAAGTACCGTGTCCAGGCCACAAAATGAGCACTGTTAATAAAACGTAACATAAAATTGAAAATTCCTGTAGCTTTTAATCGTGTACAATGTTACTACATAAGGGTACATTTAGGAGGGCCAAACCCACTGTTACTTAAATGGATTCAATCTGCACTAAGCGTTTCGTTAATGAAATTCAATCGCGGCGAGGCGGTGCGGGGAGCAAATGATGTGGCGAAAAGATTGATAGCGGCCTCTGGGACGCGACCAGCTACCTTTACGTACCTACATGTTGTACAACTTGTGAGTTGTGATGCTAGTTCGGTCAGTTAACTCGCTTTTAGCGTTTGAAACTTTAAAATTTAAACTGGAGTCTGTGTTTCGACGTGCCTTTTGATTTCTACTAAAAAAATCTCGGTTTCGACTCACGTTTATGGTTTAGTGTTGGTTACCGTTAACTTTTGATGACAAAAGAGCAAAAGCGTGCTCTCGGTGCGAAGCTATCAGAGGATGAAATCGTTCATCTTTTAATCTGTCATTCAGTCGTGACCGTGGCGTCCTAGACACAACTTCCTTTGTCATCTGACTCGTCTGATTGTAATAAATCTTTAATCGGTTATTATAATTTCTCGATATATTATCTAAAAGTCGTCTTGTATACGACAAGACACATCCAAATTCATGACTGTCCCCGCACACGGGCCACAAAAAAACGTCGCTTCAACGTTCTTTTTGAGGCGGCCTTATTTGTGCCTCGTATGCGGCGGTACCGCCACAAAAAAAACGCTTGAAGCGGTTTCAAGCTTCTCTGGACACAAAGTGTCGCGCGCTTCAGCTGTTTTTTACGGCCGCTTCTAATTTTTAGTGGCTGCTTCTAGCGTTTTTTTTGTGGCGGCGTTTTTTTCAAACCCGTTTTCGGGGACGTTTAAGTACAAAAGCGGACTTAAAGCATTCTCTACCTGTGAACATAGGGTAATTTCTCGCGATATTTTATACTCTTACGGTGTTTGCAGTTTGCCGATGACATATAGTTTAGATCAAAATAAAACTGAGCCAAAAACGTAAGAAATTTTGAATTTCGCCGGCTATGTTGATGGAGCCCCTTAACCACTATGCCTTTTAATATTAACTGTGGTAGACGATCGATGTGAGCCGCTCTTTACTTTACGGGGCCGTAAAAACTAACAGCTCGGCGGGGATTACGTGCGGCCCATTGCGTTGCGGCGGCCGCACGGTCCAGCGCGCCTCACTGCAGCCCGGGGGCCAGGGGGCCCAGACCTAGACCAAAATAGTTCGGGACTTCACGATTACTTTCCGGTTGTAAAGATGCAATTACGAGGCTGTATGACCTCGGTCTTCCGTTTATTGAAGATCTCTATGTATTAAAAGCTTTTGAATTTGATACTACGGGTGTATTTTTCCAAATCAGTTCTTATTGAAATGAACGCACCAGAAATAACACAGCACACAATGATTTGAGTTTTCTCCCAGCCAACCTTTGTCGAAAAAGGGAGGTCATGTGAACAATTAAGGTCTCAAAAATATATTTGCTGTAGTTTATATTGTGTAGTTATATATATATTTCAATATTACAAACAGACACTCCAATTTTATGTATATGTATAGATGATTCTATGAAGTCTAGAAGGTGTATCATTCATCTGTCCTAGATTTTTTTTTTCAATTTGATGGTTTTATTTGCATATTAGTGTTCCCCGATCACTAAATGTATCCAAGGCACTCATTTGCGCCCAGTAGCTTACGACAGAAAATAGGTAGGCACCTACGAAAACTAGGCCCAATGAATGAGACGTTTTCTAGATTTCAAAGAATCAACAAACGGCCGAACGGAATCCGATAAAATTGAGACACAAGTAGACCATGTCCTGAATTTGCACATGACCGACAGTATGTTTCCTATAGAGCTAGTTATTAATATTTTGATAGATTTGTTATGGACCAAGTCAAATCGCCGTGCCCTCGTGGGGGCGATCGGCGGCGGTGACCTCTCGCGCCGGGCCTTGGTTGAGGCCATGGTCCGGAGCGAGGAGAAGTGGCAGGCGGTCGTCGACTTCTGCGAAGCAGTAATGCTCGCAAAGGAGGAGGCTGACCGCATCAGGCAACGGCATTCTCGCCGCCGCCGCCGGGATTCCGATCCCGATTTCCGGCCACCGTAGGCGCGGGCTTGCGGACAGTTAGCAATGGGTAGCTCGCTGTCCGGCGGTCCGGTAACTGTCCGGACCAAGCCCAAGTCGTCGACGGAGCGCACTTTTCCCGCGCGCCACAAAGAGTTGTCAGGAACGGGGTGGGCTTTTAGTCAGTAAGAGTCTGACACTATCTCCCGCTCCGCCCAAGAGCGGGGGTTGTCATTGGATGATTTTTCCCACCATAAAAAAAATGGACCAAGTCAAGATCATTAAGACTTTATAAATAATGCCCACGCAGTTTGAAAAATGCCCAAAACAGTACAGAGAGCAATATGATATTTTGTATATGTCGTGGCCAGATCTTAGAAAGTGATCACTTCATGATATGGCCAAATAAAACTGGCCAGATTGTTTTAAACGTTAAAGTTTGATGATATTTCAATCTTCTTTTGGGCTACTTTCTTTAGACCTTTTATTATCATAGAACTCCTACATCAATGATATGGCCAAACGAGGATTTACATATTCATCATCAAACGTTAACATTTATACGATTTGGGTAATTTTAGTTGGCCAAATCATGAAGTGATCAATATTAAGGTCTGGCCACGACATACTGTATATAAAATAAATGAAAACGGCGCTGCAACTTCCAAAAACAAGTAAGAAATTTTGTACTTTGCGAGCTACATTGAATTATGCTCCGGCTTCTGCTTTTATTATAGGTCCCAACAGTGATCGATCAAACGGGAGTTCCGACAAACGCCTCATTGTTCCTCTCCAAGTTCGGGGTCGGAATTGTTACCATTCGGATTTACCTTGATGAAGCACTAGTAACGACACAAGTTAACTACGAATTCAAATGTGGATACGGTACGTAGGTATTCCATAATTCCGTACCTAAAATAATATTGGAGTAACTTGGATTTGTAAACATGAAATTATGTCGGATAAGAAAAAGTTTCACTCAAGTTTATATTTACTTCATATTTTATTTAAGTAGAAACCTATATATGTAAAAGGCAGCATGTTATTTTGGAGTTGATTTAGAATGTTTTCATTAAAAACTTTTTTATCGGACTTTTTAAACTTAAAAGAATACTACCTAGTAGGTCGTTATTAAGGAACCAAAATGACTTATTAAATGCGAAGATGTTTTTCTCCCGAGCTTAGCAAAGGAGTAGGTAAATAGAAACAGAGTTACAATTGATTTTTAGCGCCGTGCATTACACTATACTTTTTACTATGTGGGCGAGAAAATAAATTAATGTAATACTTATTAATATTTAGATAATAGTAATAATAGTTTGAATAATATTAGTAGTATTTCTAATAGTTTTTTTTATTTCTTTAGTAGTCCGCCTTGGTACCATGTGTTGCTTGAAGATTAAATAAATAAATATTTTTATTAAAAATTAAATGTACAATTCTGGATATTTTGATTCAACTTTATTTCAGTGCTCCATGGAACTATGCACAGTTGTTTGTAACATTGAATACATGGTCCAAAGTGCTAAACTTTAGAAAGTTCATCAAAATACGTTAGACAAACTCCTACCGTAAGCGAATCCACTCATTTTTAACCGACTTCTAAAAAAGGAGGAGGTTCTCAATTCGGATGTTTGTATTTTTTTTTTATTTTTTTTTTTTTTTTATGTATGTTCGGGCATAACTTCGTCGCTTGCCAACCGATTTGAAAAAATCTTTTTTTGTTGGAAAGGGTATACTTCCCAAATGGTCCCATAGTCACCAAGTCGGGATCTGATGATGAAATCTTGGCTAAATCGAGGGAACTCCTCAAATATTATAGGCAACTATATAGTCATTTTGATATTTTATCAAGGAATTAAGCATTTACAGTCAAAAAGTGACATTTGATGAGGTGGAACTGGTTAAGAAGACCAGAAATTGCCAACGGAACTTCATGCTCAAACAAATATCACAATGAACATAGTTAAGCGACTATGACAATACAAATAAATGAATAGTTCTGAATAGTTATGTTGAAAATGGTATCATCGAAGTAACCTGCTGGGCCCCAAGTCTGCTATTTTCATATATTCGTCATTCCAACACGATCCAATTGTCATTTTGCTAAAAGTTTGTAATCTGCTAATTCATAATGATCGATCACTGACCGGTCAATGGTCTTGTAATAGAATTGTGGTAGAATGATAATTTCGAGCATATTAAAACCAATAACTGCACAATAACGTTCTAATGGTAAAACACTGATCAAATAAACTGTCAAAGTTTTAGTAGATTACCGCAAACTTCAAATATTCATTTGTCAATATGTACGAGATTACCATTCTATGTCACTTCTTTCAATGGAGAGTCAGTGGGTGACCATTGGAAAGTCATAATGACGCCATTATATTAGTAGATTACCAAACTTGTCAAAATCGACAATTATGACACCAATGATAGACCATTGTGACACTATTGTAATAGCAGACTTGAGGCCCTGGAAGATAGGCACCGGAACTCCGTAATTAATCAATGTATCCTACCCGTGTTTGGGCTTATTAGAAATGTCATGAGATGCAGTTTGGCTATAAGGTACTATCGAAGTGATCTGATGATGGAGCCGGAAGGTGGAAGGTAGGAACGGGAACTTCATATGAAAATGATATATTCTAGCAGGGTTTGAGTTAATTGGAATTGACATGAGAAAAAAGTACTCTGACTGTAAGTGTGTTGCAACTAAAAAGTATGAAATAAAAAACTTTTTATAAAAAAAATATAACCGACTTCACTAAAAAAACACTAAAACGATCAAAATAATTTTAAATTCGGAAGTCGGTGTTAAATAAGGAACAAACAATAACGAAAAACACCGACTTCCGAAATTAAAATTATTTTGATCGTTTTAGTGTTTTTTTAGTGAAGTCGGTTATATTTTTTTTATAAAAAGTTTTTTTTATCTATCCTCCAGTTGCTACAATGACACTTTTGGAGTAAGAGTAATGAAAAGGATATTACATATTTACTTCTTCTAATGTGTGTACATTGGACGACATTTCAATAAGTATAATACCACCAACACACAAAAAAAAAACCGGCCAAAGTAGAGTCACAACCGCGCACGAAGAATTTCGTACCATCATCTATAAAACGGCAGACGGACACACGTATGGACTGACAGCGGAGTCCTAGTAACACGATTCCGTTTTTCGTTAGTAACGGAGCCCCAGTTTTTTTTCCAAAACGCGTTTAGGTCGCGTTCGCCTTGTACATTAATGCATGAACCTTTCAAATACCGTAATTAGAGACACAATAGAAAGACAAAAAGAGGACGAACGCCAGCGTTCACTTGGGGCTTAATGAATTGAGAGGATTAAGCTCCACAACGCCATTAGCAAATCGAGTTACTAAAATTTTTGTAACGTCCGAACCTAAGCTCTAAGGTGACTGCGATAGACACTAATATATATCTCACATGCAGCATCCGCCAATTCCAAATCCACTTTGAACTTTGGCATGTGAAACCGGATATATGTTAGGCAATACGTGGCTCGTTTGACAATTGATTAATGCAATTTCTCCGACTAGTGACGTCGGCCATGGAATTAGTTCCTGAAACGTATATTGCATGTTACACGTCACACACAATGCCGATATTACAACGCACACTGACAAATAATGGAAATCAATATTAATATGATATTGTAGTTCGTTAATGGCTATGTAGGACATGCAAATAGATGCTCAGGTACATTAATTTATAATCGAAACCCAATTCTCTGTATGCCAGTGTGTTACGTCAACGGTATTGAGATGTAAAATAACAAATAATAGCAAGCAACAGAAAACCACAATATTACTCATAAACGCCATGAAAATATAGGTTTCGTTTTCTTTTTCTGTTGTTTTATAAATTTTTATATTCTAACTCAGAATGTCGTCGTCTTTTATTTGATATTCCAAACAATAGGACTGAAAAAAAAATGTTTTTTTGGACTCCCACTTATTATTGTCGTCATATAGATTTTGTACTTATAAAATTCTAGGTTCTACTAGCAGTAAAAACACCACGTGAAAAAAACTAAAAAAAAAAACACGTGTAAAAGTATTTTTATCAAACCTATTTGCAAAATAAAGATCACATACATCATCATACTCCGCGAATAAAAAAGTCTGTGCTATTCAAGGACTTGCTTACGCGTGGGTAAAAATTCATCCTCATCCATTCAGCCAATTGATCGTAAAAGCGTAATAAACATAGACACATACATACAAACTTTCGCCATTAGAATATTAGTCATAGTGATAGCCTATATCTTGCGCACCATAATTACGAATCTATAGACATCTTATTCATCAAAAATCTCTTCAGTAGTTTAACTACTACGGTAGAAAATAGTACCTACAAATATACACTGACTGCTAAAATCATAACCCTTCGTTTTGGTTTCGCTGTAGTCAGGTAAAAATAACAAGCACCAACTACAAGGAGACTCTTACATAAGCTGTCAAAAGAATATTACCAAACATCTTGCGATATCAAAGCTTCTTAAATCTATATTTGTAAAACCCTTGAAGTCTAACAAGTACGGCGAAAATAACTTCCTCTACATAAGAAAAACTGTTGCGAAATGAGGGCTTTTCGAATCTATGTCAAGTAAAAAATTGTCGCAATAAGAAGCATAACAACAAGAAACTTGCTTTGCATAAAAATGTTACAAAAATACATTTTTACAAAATGTTTCATTTAAGTGAGTGGGTTGCACCAAGACCTAACGTAGATTTACATCAAAGGTTAACAATTGACCATTGTATTTTACCATTTGCTAGTGCACCATAATGTTAAAAGTTAACGCTTTGTCAAAACGTCATTGTTTATCATCCGTTTCAACTGTTAATAGCCCGAATTTGAGCGGTTGATGTTATAGTTATTGACAACGTCATTTTAACCAGTACTGGGGATAATTACCGGCAGAATTGATTTCCCTTATATCGGACGTTGCTGTAGCAGATACCTTGCTGGCTATGTCCGATAGTGTAATGTATTTCTTTGAGTGTGTGTATTCTGTTTTGTAATTGCTGTATGCCATTGGTTGATTGAAATAAATGCTTTTTATTTATTTATTGCTAAATTGGTGCAACCGAAATACGCTTAACCATTGGTTATCATTTAAGTTGGTGCAACTGGCGTTCATTTTTCTAACACATTAAAAAAAAATGTGAACTGTTAGGTATCTAAAGAGCAAATATGGCGTTTTGACAATTTTCTATAGAAAAGCTGTGAAACCACCATTTTTATTTCTGAGATAAGAAATATCTGGCTATTGAAATATCAGCCCTTAATGTGCTTAAAGGGATGCAACTCGACTTACATTTTCACTGTTGATGATGACGTTATTACACATTTTTCCTTAGATATTTTGGAAACCAAGTATCTTAAGGATACTTTACACTTCATAATGTACTCAAAAATTAATAAAGTCAAAAAAGGTATAACAATAGAAAGCCTTGCAAATTCTATCAAGATTCTAAATGACGACAATTTTTTTCGAAACCTTTTTAAGGGTTTAAAAAAAAACACACATATTTCCTGGAACAAGTTTAGTAAAATATTCAAGTAAATTATTATTATTATTCCATTCATTTATTATTATATACATATTTATCATATTTTTAAATATTTCTTCAAAAATTAACATAAAAAAAAACATTTAAAAATATAAAAAATAGTAGCCCACCGGCATCGGGAACAGGGTCCAGGCTGCCGGCGGTCAGGGCTCCTGAGAGAGGAACCTCCGGACAATACGCGCCGTGTCTAGGAGTACTGCCTTCTGGATCAAGCCCTTGATCCAACTGCCTAACGAGAGCCTCCGCAGATGTTGGTCGAGGCTCTTGGCTATTAAGCCATTGGCCGTCACGACTATCGGCACAATGATTGCTCTATCCACTTCCCACATGTCGACAACCTCGCGAGCCAAGTCAAGATATTTAGTTTGTTTATCTTTCTCAGCTTTCACGAGGTTCTCGTCATGAGGGACCGCTATATCAACAATCATTGTGCGACGCTCTAGTCGATCTATCACCACTATGTCAGGCTTATTGGCAACAATAGTCCTGTCAGTGATGATAGATCGGTCCCAATACAATGTGACGCTGCCATTCTCGAGAACTGGGTCGGGCACATACCTATAGTACGGTACTTCTGATTCAACAAGATTGTATTTAAGAGCAAGTTGCTGATGGATAATCCTGGCTACAAGGTTGTGTCTGTGCAAATAGTCTCCGTTAGCTAAATGAGAACACCCAGAAATAATGTGTCGGATTGATTCTCCGGGCCGGTGGCATGCCCGACAGATGTCAACCGTACCGTCCTTCACAATATATTTCCGGTAGTTGTTCGTCATCATAACTTCGTCCATAATTGCAAAGACAAAACCTTCGGTTTCTCCAAAGAGATCACCAAAGCGTAGCCAGGATACGGACGCTAAAAGATCTACATCGGGCCCATGTAAGGCCCGGTAAAAGCGCCCGTGAAGCTCCTTGCCCTTCCATACTTCCTTGCGTTCATTAATATCCATTACTATAGGTTTGCGCCAGTTCTCGTTGGCCAAGGAGAGCGGGGTGAGGCCTTTGTCCACCGCCACTACATCTCGGTGCATCCCCACGTCGGTTTCCAGGAAGTATTTCCTGAGACTGCATACCTCACGGTTGTGCAGGGTCTTGGCATTTAAGAAGCCACGACCCCCACACTTCCGCGGGATATACAGCCTCATCACCGATGATCGTGGGTGATGCATCCGATTTGCGGTAAGCAGAGTGCGGACCCTCCTATCCAGGGCGTCGAGTTCCGTCTGAGTCCATTTGAGTATGCCGAAAGAGTACATCAAAACCGGCATGACCCAACCGTTGAAGGCGCGCACCTTGTTCCCGCCTGATAAAAGACTTTTCAGTACTTTATTCCGGCGGCCAAAGAAGCGCTCCCTCAACGATTGTTTCACGTCAGCAGCATTGATGCCCAACGCTTCCGACATACCCAAATACTTGTAAGTTTCGGTTGAGCAGAGGGATCTAAGGTGTATGGAATCCGAGAGTTGGGTTCCCACGGATTCCATAATCTCCCCTCGTTTTACATGCATGACTGCACATTTGTCCAAACCAAATTCCATCCTGATGGCACTACTGAAGGTTTCAGTTACCTTCAGTAGCTCCATCAGTTGCAAGTTGTTGGAAGCAAAAAGTTTCAGATCATCCATGTAAAGAAGGTGAGATATGACCTGACCCTCTCTTCTCAACCGGTAGCCTACACCCGAACCCTCCAGCAGTGTGCTGAGAGGGTTCAAGGCTAGGCAAAACCACAGTGGACTCAGACTGTCACCCTGGAATATGCCACGCTCGATCCTTAACGGTTCGCTGTTCTCCGAAACCCGTCGACACCCTGGATAGTGAAGGACCGTCCTCCACTGCCCCATACATGACATCAGAAAGGTGCGCAGAGTTACATCAATTTTATATAGCTCTAGCACCCTCATATCTCTTATTATTATTATTGTTATTTAATTTAATACTCACATTAGGCTAAGTTTGTACTACTACTAACACATATGGATAATTATCTGAAATAAATATTTTGAATTGAATTGAAATTACAGAATTACCGAATGCTAACAGAGTTTTCAGGCGTTATATTTCGCATTGCCTTTTCGTCAAACATCGCGTTGGATTGCGTTAGATGAAGTATAGTTATCGGCACGAATATTGAACGCTGGCTTCAAGTTGCGCAGAAGTCAAATATTCCGTCTCTTTAGTGGTGCGACGTGAGACGCGGGGGCGGGGAATGTCAGTGATTAGCTCGCCGCGCCATCGTGTCATAGACGTCACTCGTGATTCGTTCCATGCGCTTGCTGCATGTATCTAACAACGACGACGATTGGCTCGCCAATGTATGGAATGCGCAAAACGATCCCCACTCTGACGCCGAGCGCTCAATATTCGTGCCGATAACTATAACAAGCTTTTAAAAACCATGCTCGATTTTGACGATAGGCGAGTGGAAAAGCAGCCTCTTAAATAGGTAACTTTGAACAGTGATTGTTTCGAATGTACTTCCAATGTTTATTAGGAAATAACAACTAACTATTTATAACCTAAATACATGCAAAAACGAAGTACACTTAGGCGTCGAAGTACTTCTCCAAATCGCTGTCATCTTGGCACACCACACGAATCGTGTCCAGCAGACTGGTAGCATTGCCACGTCGAATGGCAATGCTGATTCTTTGAAAATGTTCATCACTTAGTGAGAAATATCTTTGAAAAGATGACGTGCGCTCAAACCCTAAGCGTTTCGACCTCAAACAGCTTAAACTAACTTTAAAATGTAATTGTAATTAATTTAGAGTATCTGGTATGTCCGAATCAGTCATCTAGGCTTCATAACAATTTACTACAATTGGAGTAGATAAACACACCACAGAAATAAATGTTTTCTTCTTTCATAATTATCATCATGTTAGTAATCATCCTTTTTCTAGCCAATTATCATATTTCACACAGTTCCTGCATGCATAGGCGTCGGGAGGGGAGAGCAAAGATGTGCACTGGTTGCTCGCCCCGCTGCATATTTGGGGGGTAATATAAGAAAGCTTTTTTATATTTTAGTTATTAGAGAACCTAGCACATACGCAGTGAGGTTCATAATTTTGTGTGCTCCCATCGCTCGTATCCTTCATCTTTTGTTCCTAAGCTTTTTTTCTACATAAATTGGGAAAAATAATTCTATCCTTGTATGTATGGGCAACAGAAAACAGGTACTGAAGAAGTGCGAAACTTGTCCAGCCTATGTCCACGGAACCATAATTTAATTTAATTCTAAATCACAATAGTAAACAGACATCAGACCCAGTAAATAAACAGGCTCTGAATGAAACCTAAAGAGACTTCAACATGCTTCCTTCATTTTATTAAAACTAAACAACAATTTTGAAGTCGTTTTTTATTCGTTTTAATGTTAGGACATCCTCCGCCTGTTTAGTTTGCATAAGTTGTGGAAGTAATCACAGCAAAATAGGATTACTATGGCTTGCCTTGGAGTTGTGTTACCGACTACTAAAAACTGCTATCGCATTATTTTGCAAGTTGAGTTTCACAGATTATTTTACTTACACAATTTTTATAGTATTTACAATTTTTTTTTTCTTGAATAAAGAATGGATCATTTTAGGAGTTTCGACATAAAAAACAATTTTCTCTGTTGTCCACTTTTTGCAAAAAAAAAAAAAAAATTATAAAAGCTTTTCTTGCTCTTTGTATCTAATCACTTAAATACAAATCAATTGCGTATGTACGGTGCAACCGCACATTGCGTAAATGCTCTCTCATCATAATTGAGTTGTAATTAATTAACACACATTTTAAATGGACAGATATCCACAGTAATTTTAAAGCCATACAGTCTAAACTACAATTAATTAATATAACCCCAAGCGAACGCGCCGGCGTTTGCTCTCTCATTGTATTACTATTGTGTCTCTAATTACGGTATTCGACAGGTTAAAATGTTAAGATGTTCAAAAAAAAAAAAAATATTACCCACTTTTCTGTGTACAATGGGTTTCTTGCCATGATCAGTTCTAAAAGAATAATGTTTTTGGATCTCTCCTACTTTCTCACACTTTAGCTCGTAAATAGGGATGGGCCGAAATTCGTTTCACATTCGGTTTAACCGAATTTCGGTGGCTTGAGCCGAACTACGACATTCGGCCGACTTTCGGTTCAAATGCCGAACATTCGGTCCAAGATAAGATCTAATTAACTCATCTATTTTTACAAAAAAAAAAAAAAAACAATTTAAACCAGTTATATTAATAATCAAATCAGTCATTATTAATTTTTGTAATTAGTTAACACTCCACAACCTTTTTTATAAAATAAAATAAATTTTAAATTATTATGCCTCCTTTACCTCTTGACATGGACATTGATATAATTAAGCTCGCGTGTCGCGAAGATAACATATTCGGTAATGACAGAGAGCCGGCTGAGGTTGCAGGAGGTGCGGGTGGGGCGAATGCGCGTAAGCGAGTTGCGACTTGTCCTGACTTATCGCTCCCTAGAAAGCACACCAAAAATAACCGAAGTTCGGCCGAATTTCAGCCGAATTTTAAAATTGTACCGAATGTCTGGCCGAAGTTCGTATTCGGTACAAACCACATTCGGCCCACTACTCGTAAACTATTCACCCATTAAATAATAATCAGAGCAACTTTTTCATGAATGGTATAGTCCGACACTATGAGGAATATTTACAAGCTCTAATTTCATAAAAATTAAAATTGCACAATTGTATTTTAGAAAAATCAATATTCCTATGACATAGTAAATATATGTATTTATGTATATATTATATGAGTATGTATTTATGCATGTAGGTATGTTTATGTATTATTTTATTCATATTATTTGTAATTCTAAAATTGTGCACTGGATACCCTCTACTGTGATCTCTCTCTATCACTCACAATGGTTTGCTGGAAGAAAACTCAACTTTGAGTTAAGCTCGCCTATGTACATGAACTCTGATATTCACATAATTTGTTATTTATCATGGTGTACAATAAAGAATTAAAGAATTCCTAGCCATTTTAGATATTTAAAATAAATACGCATTTTCACACAATTTCACAGTGAAGCTAATAAGGATTAAAATATTATACGAAGTAATTATGATACACGTAGGGTATTTTTTAGAGGAAAATTTCAGATTTATACATACGACATAACATAAATAACTACATACTAGTTGATTTCAATTAAAAAATAAAATATAAACTGCGGAAATCATCACTGTCCCAAACCAGAAAGTCTGTTTTGTTTTCTTCTCTCTTTTAATTTTTTATAAAAGAAAAAGTTTAATAAGTAACATGTTTTTGAACTTAAATAAAACATTTTCAATACCAAAAGATCCGTTATCGACATTAAAAATGTAATGCAAATAGATCCTTAAATGTTTACAACGTGATAAACGTAATGTATCTATGTAAACCTAAAATTGGAGTACCATCGACTATAAAATCTAGATTTATTCGAATTTATTGAAGCCCCCAATCTCCAATACCACACAGTCGAACAACATACATAAATTATTACAGCTATGTTGGACTCCTAAATCAAATAAATTGTAAACAATTCACTTAAAATGTTTGTATTTGCTCTTCTGAAAAGAAGCATAAATGAATATCGGGCCAGATGATCCTGATGTCGAGAAATATCTATCAGAGTTCTACAGGGGTTAATTTTGTATGGTTTCACGAAGCATTCCTGTACTTTGCAGTTTAAGCACTAACTGAACGGTCAATAGTAAAGTACTGGATAAAATTAGGCCGTTCTGTATTTATTCATTGCAACATAAGTTTTGATACGTGTATTATATTCAGCTATCCGACTGACTGACTCCTTAACAATTCAACGGTGTCTGTAAATGGTTTATTAGAAACAAATGGCTCGAGTTTACATCTATCCCCAGCACACCATTAGGAATTACGACACAAGCGTCCAACACTTGTAAACAATCCCAGCGCATCAACATTTAGATGCAACCAAAACTTCGGACATCACCTGAGTTTCAAAACACGGAAGTGGCCATTCGAGCGCGGAGTTTTGTGAAACAAACACAAGGCAGGTTACAGTCGGGCGTCAGAATTTGGAACCGTAATAAAGTTAGAAAGGGCCATAAAAGAGCCGTAACTGTATGTTGGAGAGAGCCTGATTTTAGTGGGGTAGGGACCGCGCCTCGCGATAACCTATTAATTGATCTGTAATGTCTTTGTGGAATGCAACACGCTCTTGGGACACGTTTCTGGGTTAAAAGATAAGAGTGAAGGCAGAATTTGTTGAAGGAGACTTTTTTCCTTTGTTACTTATCTAAATAGGTAACCTCCGCACCGCACGGATGTTACAAATCATTGAAATTCTCGGCTATTTATAATATGTTCGTATGATTATACACCTAAATAAAAATCATGCATCACTCTGTCATGTCCGTAGGTCATAACCGAATAAAACACTTTTCAATCGTTTTTGAGTTTATCGCGAACATCACATCACACAACTGCAGACTCGGTATGATAAAATGTGTGTGTGTCTGTCTAAAAAGTCAATCGACTCCGGTAGTTCGAACAAAGGATCGGTCGTTGTGGCGACGCTTGGGAGAGGCCTACGTCCAGCGGTGGACGTCTTTCGGCTGAAATGATGATGATGGTGATGATGATGATGGTGATGATGATGATGATGATGATGATGATGATGATGATGATGATGATGATGATGATAGTTGTATCAATAATTGAAAAAGCTAAAAATTGCTGAGAAGCTATGACAATGCAGTTTTCAAATTCTGCAATTTCGTCAAACTTTATTTCACATTCGAGTTTTTGTTACTGCCTGATCAACTTAATAAATTAATAAAATATAAGCATGGATATTTCCGAATTGAGTTATGCATATCACTTGTTAATAACACATTTTACTGCAAGTGTGCTAGGTTTGTCAAAGCAATTTCAGCTCATGCATTTTTCAAGCGAAATAGTCAAAATAATCGTTATAAGGCAGGCTTTTTTTTCTACATGAAAAAATAAACGTTTTGGCGCGCTAATGGAAAATGAGCCCTTTTCTCTCTTTCTTTCACATTTTGACCAAAACAAAAATATAGCCAATTACTGATTGACTGTCCAATAGTACGGAAAAATATTAAAAGTTCATGACGAAGTACCGAACAAAATTTTGCTGGCATGTTTTTTTAACGTCAACTGATAAAAAATATATAAAAGTATATAGATTAAATTACCAAAAAATATTTTCCCAGGCATTACTATTAATAGAATCCGCATATTAAAGATATTCCATTTTAAAGTTGATGAGATTACGTATATTATGTCTATAATACCTACGTACCTCCTAATGAATTTTAAAAACGCATTTTTGAACGAACGGCAAGTTGTCATGTCATGTTTTCTTTTTCTAAAAGTCATTAGGCTGGATGGCAGGTGAGATGTCTAATGCCATGCTTTTTTCTGATGATGTGATTCTCGATATTGTATTTATTGTAATGACAATGTCACATTGTCATTTTAGCCACTGTATTCTAAGTAGAAACAGTTATTTTTATGTTTATTATCTAAATGCGGAAATGGAATGTTCTAAGTATTTATTATCAATATATAAAGCAAAGCATATTATTTTACTTGACCAAGATTTATATTAATAGCAACATTAAAAGTCTAAGAGCACGGCCGTGCGCAGTCCAAGTTCCAGCAACAGGCCGCGCGCATGCCGTGCACTATTTACACAAACCGTTTCGACCCACATTTGACCCCCCGTAGCTCAGTGCCTATTGCAAGTATGGAGATAAAATTGTACCTACGTTATCATATACTAGTACAAAGCAGTATGCCAAATTTCATAGATATAGCTTCAGTAGATCCTGAAATATGATCCTGTGAATATAGCTAATTTTGGCACTGACTCACTGATCGGTAATCAAAACCTCTAGGCCACTTCCAATTGTCTTAGCGTTATGAAATTTGGCACACAGATCGTATGCAGATTAACAAAAAATTAAGAAATTTAAGAAATCGGTCAAGCGTGAGTTGGCTCAATCTAATATCAAAATTTTAATAAAATATTTATGAACCAGTTATACAATGAGAATACGATCTAAGTTTAACAATGGACGCGGGAGTGGCACAAAAAGAAAGAAATATGTACGGTTTCTTGAAAAAAAGTATTGAAATCCCACTAAAAATATACCTGTTAAAAAGGGGGCCAAGTTCCTATCGGCTAATTGTTCGCCTAAAAAAGGGTTGAAATCCAATCCAATGCCAAGTTTAGATGTACTTTAAAATCGATCATAATCATCTTCATCAACAGCCTGATCATCGTTAAATTTGAACTTGGCAGGTTAATTTAATTATATAAATAATAAATTTAATTATACAATTAATCAAGTGTTACGTGTAGCATGAAAACCTGCCAAGTTCAAATTTACCGAAGATCAGGCTGTTGATGAAGATGATTATGATCGATTTTATTTATTTATTTATTATATTCTTTATTGTACACCACATCAACAAAAAAGATATAGGACAAACATTATTCAAAATAAATGTACAATGGGGGGTCTTATCGCACAGGGCGATCTCTTACAGACAACCTTTGGATGGACTGAAAGAGAGGAGAAAGATATAGGGCTGTCAGTGTACATCAGAAATAATACTAATATGAAATAACAACACAAATACATACATACATTACAAAAAATATACTAATAAATATTAAATATGTAATCAAGCCAGGAGAAGACAAAATCAAAGTGAAAGGTGATGCTCCTTTACCATTTTTTTAAACGGTAGCGTTTGAACACGTCTCACTTCAATAGGTAACGCATTCCACAAACGAGCAGCTTGGACTGTAAAGTGTAATTTTAAAGTGCATCTAAACTTGGCATTGGATTGGATTTCAACCCTTTTTTAGGCGAACAATTAGCCGATAGGAACTTGGCCCCCTTTTTAACAGGTATGTTTTTGGTGGGATTCAATTTACTCAAAATTCATAAAATCACGCCAGCAAAAAATAACTAAGCCATTATTATTTATTATCGTAAAAATCTAGTAAATTCGTTTCCAATCATGACGATTTTTTGCAAACCTTACTCAGGAAATTAATTTGATAAAACTTAATCAATTATTCCTTTGGTATACATCATGGTAACATACGTAGACACTAGACACTTAGTAATTTCATCAACAATTTCCTCGCCGTTGTTCTTTGTTAGACCCTTAGTACAAAAAAAATAAAAGCGCCATCTGAACCTTCTCCCATGAACTAAATCTTGACAATGAAATACGGTTGTCAATAATTTCAGCTATCCGACGCTAGGGGATCAAACGACCATAGCAAAGAAGACAAACAGCAGATTTCTCCCTACTTCCGTTACAAGAGAAAACTGGTGCCGCTACTCGGCACTAGATGGCGTTAAAAGGTAGTGCGGTGTGTAGAAGTATAAAAATGTGAGCGGTTTACATTTGACTACATTTAGCGCCATCTACCTTTGATCGACGCGATTGACAAAGAAATGTATAGTGGCGGCTAGCAAGTGTAGACTCAGTATAATTTATATTATTGTAAAATAATAGTAACATAAATAAATCGGCGTCTGGATCAAGGGGTTCATTCAGAAACGGTGCTCATAGAGACGGCTCCTATAGGTAGTAGGTTCTTTTCTCTAGAATCCTGACCATCTGAAGCTTGGACCCTATTCCTGATGCCGTTGGAGGCAGGTGGACTACTCTTTATTTAAATATAAATAATTTATACTTTTTTTGTATTGTTGACAGGTTTGCGCTTGACCACTACCTCAACTGATGGAAAGCGACGATGTGGTCGACGATGGAACGCGTCTCTTACTTAGAAGAAACCTAATGAAAGATCCCCAGGTTGTAGCTATCAGGAAACACTAGACTCCGGCAGGGAATTCCACTCCTTAGCTGTAGGCACATGAGTGTGTGCCCAAAACGTTTTGTGCGTATAGGTGGGTCCACCATGTACCACGTAGCGCATCGCTGTAAGCCTGTTTATTTTTTAATAATTTTTAGAAATATTTATAACTGTAGTAAATAGGTAAGAATACTGAATAAACGGTATAAATAAAAATATCGAGATAAAGTCAAGAATGTCATCATCATCATTGGGAGAACAAATACATAATTTTTATTTAATTACTGCGTTATTGCATAACAGTATAGACAAGGTTATGTTTTGCCAATTATACACACTTTATTTGTTGACTCAAATATATCCTTGAGTTGTATTTCATGATTTTTAAATTATTATTCACTAGCGACCGCCTAAGGTGCGATTTGACATAAACCTTCTTCTTTTAATCGTTCGTATCTGACTTTTAGTAAAATTCGTATCAAATTCTGTTGCATAGTTTAGAAAAAGTAAGCGAATTAACAGAATTGTGAACTCGGAAAGCGACTTCGTTTTATACATGATTTTTTTTAGGTGTCATAATATCATTGAATGACTGCTCCCGATCTAGGGCTGAGCGGGATGTTTGACCCTATATAAGAGGGATTCTCCACGGTAGGCCGCACAATTCTAATTTTCGTAGATAAGTTTTTTACATAAACGGCTTTTTCATGTATCCGAGGTTATATGAACTTCGAGTTGTATTGATGATGTTAATGATTATGGCTTTGTAAATACTAACTTTAAATGATTACTTTTAATGATTATGTTTTTTGTGTGTGTTACGGTCGCCTATTATGTTTTATCCAAAATACAACTTGACAGTTATCTGCAATATACAAAAAACTTCAGAAAATGTAAATTTCGAGCACTTTCACCTTAAAAGCGCCCAACCCGTAATACTATTTCCATCCGGGCTTGCGGACAGTGAGCAATGGGTAGCTCGCTGTCCAACCGTCCGGTCACACAACACCACACGCACACGGCGGCGCTCCCCCCAAGCGGGGTACAATTCCACCGTATGCTCTACCGTGTCCTTCGAGCCACGAGCCTTTAACACCGCTACTCGTAACGGTTATTTTAATTTTTACACGACTGCCCCAAAAAAGGGGTGTTATGTTTTTACAAAAAAATCATTACATCATCATACGTTGTCCTACTTACGGCGTCCTATTCACTTTTTCTATAGTATTTGTTTGTATATACTTACGAAGACTAGCATTATGAAGAAGGCAGCGATATAAGAGCTGCGCGCCGTCAGCATCGACACGAAGCGGTAGTGTTCGCCCGTTATAACGTTTCTGAAACAATACAGTCAGAACAAGTCAGATATAGGTAACTTCTCATAATCCATATGATGAAATTTTGAATCTAGCTAATCTTTGAATAGGTTGTAACCATAGAAAAGATGAAAGAGATTATTTAGGAAATACTTTCCGATTTGTACTACGAGTGTCGCCGCTTGTCTCCCATCCTTTAACTACACTACAGGCAATAAATCAATACGAATGCGCATTACGCAACTAACAGACCACGCACACTTTGATCGCAAGTCTGCTATTGGTTGTGTCAATTATGAGCATGATCATAATTTTGAGGCATGCCTGCCCCCCCACAAGGCCATTCTAACATCTTGCATTTTTTTCTGTTGTTGTAACAATAGATGAATGTTTGGACAAAAGATTTGTCACAGATAAATTGTGACTAACTTGGCTTTTATCAAATGTGAAGAGATCCCAAGTGGGCTGTGGAATTGTTCAAAACGGTTACCGCAGACTTGGAACGCAAAGAGCAACTGAATTCACACAGGTGAGTTTAAAAACCAGTAAAAGTCTGACAGGGAGAGTCAGACTTTTAATCGTTCTATCCAGAACAGGAGAAATTGTTTGATAATCATACAAATATTTGGTCCGCTCGGGAATCGTACCCGCAAAACGTAACGCAGCAGATATTCGCTCACTCGACCACTGCGCCAGCCGTGACGTCGGGTTAAAACAAAGGCACTGTCTGCCACAGATATCAAGATCCACACAACGGATATTGATACGGGTTTCACTAACACAAATAACTATGAACGAGCAAGGTTCGAATATATAAATTGCACCCGTGCGAAGTCGGGGCAGATCGCTAGTTCATTACAAAAGTATTCACCTTAAATATCCTTTATTATCTTCCTGTTCAGCCAAGCTCTTGATAGACGCCATGAGCAGGTCATCGTAACCCAGAAACTCGTCAAGCACGAACCGCGAGAAGGGGTCGCCAAAGCACGCATCGTTTATAGGGTCTAATGTGACGATCTTGACAGGGATCTTCAATCGCAGGCGAGCGCTCGGCGATAGTCGAAGGAACCCGTACTCCAATGAATATTCAAGTATGTAGTCTTCATCTGAAATTAGACATAAATAAAATATTAGTAGGTATATACCTTATAATAATTTTAAATTTATTTGTGATCGAGATCAATAAACTGGAATAATTCTGAGCAGGCGGAAGCAACCTATTCACTCTTGGACTAGTGTCCGACCGAAACTGGTTTTTCAACCGAAACCGAAGAATTTCGGCAACAGTCTCAGTTTCGGCCGAAACCGAAACCAAAACTTCCATATAAGGATATTTTGAGGGAAAAATAAAGAAAGCGCTATTATATCATCAGTCAGTCCTTATTTTTTATTTTTTATGCCTTTTAAATTCAGGGTTTTTATATTCGTTGACTAACATGAATTTTACTGCACTCGATTTTAGTTTGGGAGTAGGTACAACGCAAGTCAAGTCATGATTAGGCACGTGGACACGGCAAAATGATACTCCTTGGATAATTATACTGATAGTCAGACTTTCCGGCGTCTGACTACCTGTAACAACTGTGAATGAGAACCGGTATACAGTTTTACGTGCTTTCCGAGGCGCGTCATGCTCGTGAACGGGTACGGTCAGTTGATACTGGTCATCTTTTAGCTGCCAACGGCTTAATTCAGTTTCTATCTTTTAATTATTTTTTTTATTTTTATTTTATTATGTACATTGTGCTCACATAATAGAAGCAACAAGAAATATGTATAACCAAGCATTATCTGTAACACATAATATAATTTAAAAGAGTGTCCATGGAGTTTCTTGCATGTTCTTCTCCATAGAGATCTACGCTTTGGAACATGCAAGTTAGCTTCACTTTCTTGGACTGACCGACATTTGACTAATCAAAAATGCCTGCAAATGGTCTATTTGAAATAAATGATTTTTGATTTTGATTTTGACAGGTTGTCAGTAATATCATAGATAAACTTAGAGATGTACATAAGAATTGGTTATGATGACACACTCATTTCTTTGACTCATATTTACCGTAAAAATATTCAAATTAAATAACACTATGTCATACGAGGCATTAGAATAAGCTTATTAGTTTTTACGTCAGTCGAAGCCCTTTCAATGTTTTTCTTTTATTGAGTAGTCATGATTTTGTCAGTAGTGAAGTTGAATTACTTTTTGATCAACTTCAAAAAAGGTCATGTACTTGAAGAGTTGACACAAAATATAATTGTTTTGTCTTCTGAGCAACTCAGTCGTTTTTGTCTTCTAATACTACTAATATGATTGTGTTAAAAAAAGAAATAAGTGTTTCATAAACAAAAATATTAATGTTTGTTTATAAAACCGTTTCTAATTGTTGAATGCTCGTCCCAAAATTAAGCAAAGATTTGTCCACATCTGAGATCGGAACAATAATAAATCAAATAAAGATTTTATCTAGTATTTTCATAATTGTTACATTATCTCATTATGTACGACAATGCATTTGAGAGCCATATAAAATATACAAGTAATCAGATTTTGTCGTTTTATTCTACTTACGGTTTATTTTTCGTAATTAAAACCGTTAATAAATGTGCTACAAAACTTTGATTTTACAAGCAATGTGTAATGAATTTTAGTTATATCGCACTTTGACTCTGTGGAAAAAAAAATTAAAATGATATTGTAAATACGTACCTATTACAGAGTCGTTTGAAACGGACTCGTCTAGAGATTCCTGAAAATAAGAAAAATGACACTTTAATGATCATTGTTTATTTAGGCGCAATTTTACTACCTTTTCAAAGTAGTCTAAGTACAATTTGGCATTAGTCTGTGGTTATTTTTGTATAATACTTTACGCTAAACAAATTACACTAAAATTAAAACTAATACAAAATTGGTTATTAAGGTTTGTTTTATCAACTTTTGAAAATATATTTTAGTATAAAATAAAATATTTAGCAATTTCGCAACTTTTCGAAACCGCTTGGATCTTTAGAAACATTTTTAAACATAAAAATTGGTGGTTAAATATTCTTCAAAGAGAACATAGCATATGTAAATCAATCAATATTTCGCAAAAATAAAGTCAGCGGGGCTCTATCCGGGCGCAACTGGCTGGAATTAAATGCACAAATACTCGTACTGCCGCCTAGGCGGGTAAATGAATCAGCAATATTATCATTTTAAATATTGGTATGATGAAGAGTGGGAGCGTGGTGAAAACATCTCGCTATCTCTTTTGCACACACGGAAGCTAATAGCGGTGACGTCAAATTTCGATGTCTGCATCCTTATTCTGTTACTTGTTACCTAAATGATATTCACTAGTGCATGGCCGATCCCAACTGATGGTAAGTAATGATGCAATCGTTGATAGTGAAGCGCACTAGTTTATTAAAAAGCCTATCTTCCACCCACTCTAATCTTGAAGACACCTATTTTATTTGCGGTTTTGGTTAAGTTCAAAAAGTACCTAACTTATACACATTGAATTACAGTAACCGCCGAACTTTACGGCGGATGTGAAGTGCGCTACTCTCTGTGCCTTACCACACACCCGATGTCACATGAATTTGTTACATACTGCAAAGGTTTGCCAACAAGCAATGGCGCGTAGGTATTAAATTAACGGAACACTTTACTGCGCTCCAAAACCAGAATAGTTGATGTGGCTCAAAAGTCTGCCAAACTGAAACGGGACTGGGCAGGACATGTTTAGGCCGTATACCCGACCAACTGTGGGCCAAAGTAACACAAAGTTGGTGCCCTGAAACACTGAGACGGTGTCACGGCAGATCACGAAGGAGATGGCGCAACGAACTCGACAGATTCCACCAGAAGTAGCAAAAGGAAGCCCGGGCGCGTGAACGATGGAAGGAGTGGAGGCTTTTGGCCAGGAGTGGGATAGAGCAGACTATAAAAAAAAACTACAAAGGATGTCGAATCGGTTTAGAGACGCTATGATAGCATCGAATAGTAATGACGAGGTTACTGGCACAATTTACAGTTAAATGTAATAGCATAGAGCAAAATTAAACGTTTTTAATTGCAAACAAGCACATATAATACTTTGCTTTTTTTGCGATTATAAATTAGTCATCACTTATAAATAAGCGTATCTACAATGTGAGAATAAACAAGTAATAGGTACGGTAATGTTTTAACGTGTTATTATTATGCTAACATGGTTGTTCTATCTCACGAAGTCCCGTTTGTCCAGTTTCGACCCTGCTGGGCCCCTACGGAGTCAGTCTTGGATGTGTGTTTAGTTTACATAAGTATACTTTTTTTCTATGCTTGTGTTAGCATAGAGTGCTCGATGTCATAAAAATTAGGTTACATTACTATTTGTTTACAAAGTACCTAGTTTTGTACAAAAAACAACTCAAATAGATTTCAAGCGATTCCAAGTGGATAATTAGGTATACCTACAATGTATCTACAATTAAGATAATTACAAGGTTACCGTGTTTTGCTCATTATTTTCACGAATTACGATTTGAATAATTACAATGTACAAACTAAAATTAAACGTTAACTAATTGATATGAATATGAAACTTCTATTACCGACTAGACTCTGCCAGTAGGTTCGCCAGCATGTAATAAGTACCTACGTCCACTGTCAACAAGTCATAGCCTATACGTTACTCTCACAGAACAGATAAAAGAGATTAGAATGGCCTTGTGATCATGGCGGCGTGCCATAAAGTAGGGCAATGCTCATAGTTCAACTACCAATAGCAAACTTGCGATCTAAGTGTGCGTGGTCTGTTAGTTGCGTAATGCGCGTTCGTATTGGTTTATTGCCTGTAGTGGTGTTAAAGGGCGACAAGCAGCGACACTCGTTGTAGTACAAATCGGAAAGTATTTCCATTCTAACCCCTTTCATCTTTTCTGTGGTTACTCCGATGCACAAGCTACATCAGCTCAAAGTTTCATCAAAATTCGTTCAGTCGCTTCACCGTGAAGAGAAAGAAAAACCTACACACATAAACATAGAAACTTTCGCTTTCTGTGTTTACTTATTATTCAGGTTTTTTTTTTATATGATAAAACTAGGTTCTGTTAATCCTACGTGCTATTCTAGAATAAGCTCTACCCGTGTGCCATATTCCATCCGTATCCGTTCAGCCGTTTACACATGAAGGAGTAGCAAACGCACCACTAAAATATCAATGTGATAAACTGTGTTTGTTTGGGTGTCATTGTATAAGATTTTTTTTCTTTAGTTAGCATAATCTACAGACAGATATGCATTATTGGGCAAAGCTAAAAATTAAGAAAAAGGCCTGAGGCAAACAAATTATACATATCAGAAATAATGTGCGAACTCTCACATTGTAAATAATGCGGCTTATGAATAATAATATATAAGTTACACATTTCATGAAGGTCAGTACATACTAGACAAAGTTGATAAGGACAGCAACAACAATATTATAATCTGAAAGTTTACCTGAGGGCAATACACTCAGACATGAACAAAATAATTAAATTACTAAAATTAAACAAAGATAACCATTAGTAAATTCTTAAATCCCCTTGTTTATCAGTTATATTATACTGATAAACTTGGGAATTTAAAAAATATTGGCGCATAGGCCAAATTTATTTTAAACCTCTTAGGGTTTTTTTAGGCGGGAAAATCATCTAAATGACATCTAGTAGGTAGGCTTCGACCCTGCTGGGCCCCTACGGTTGCTAACAACTCCTTGAGGCGCGCGTGGGATACTACGCTCCGTCGACGACTTGGGCTCGGTCCGGACCGTTACCGGACGGTCGAGCGGCGAGTTACCCATTGCTCACTGTCCGCAAGCCCGCACCTACGGTGGCAAACCTCTTGGGGTTGGTTTCCAGTCTATTCGGATGTGGCTGAATATCTGTGTTTGACATGGAGCGACCTTGTGTGATCACATCAAAAATGAAGATATCCGCAGGAGAACCAAGGTTGCCGACATAGCTCGAAGAATCGCCAAACTTAAGTGGCAATGGGCAGGGCACATTGCACGCAGAACAGATGGTCGATGGGGACGAAAGGTTCTGGAGTAGCGACCACGTACCGGAAGACGCAGCTTTGGAAGGCCTCCAACAAGGTGGGCCGGTGACCTGGTCAAGGTCGCGGGAATCCGATGGATGCGTGACGCACAGGACCGGTCGTTGTGGCGACACTTGGGGGAGGCCTATGTCCAACAGTGGACGTCTTTCGGCTGATATGATGATGATGATGATGACATGGAGCGACTGCTTATCAAACCTCCACAACCGAGTTGCTCGGCCACACAAAACATCTTGGATAGATTGATGGTCAGACATTCTGGGTTACAACATTAGTTTTATTATATGCGAAACCCGAATCTAGCATTTTTATGTAAAGAATCTATGTAAAAAATCACAAAGTTATAAGCTTATTATGTTACCTAGTTGACCCCACAAATATATGGTCACCGTGTTATCCAGGTGACAGAGGAGTGGCTTTGCTCCCGCACCCAGCTGTGCGCTGGCACCTAATACCTACTATGACCTAGGTCATAGTAGCAGCCCTGTGTTGTACTTAGTTTCGGTGGTGACCAATTTGTGACTTTTTTTAAGATAATATAATATCTTGCCTCATATCTTTATGAGGAAAACATCCAAAATCTGATCTTATTAGTCTCATTGTGTATAGATACATTGGTATTAATAAAAACCAAATTATACTCACATCAACCAATTTGGAATCCCTATCAATATCCTCAACAAGTCCCATTATTCCTTCCCAAATAGACGAAGAAGGTTCTACATCTTCTCCAGATACTATGGTTGCATTGAGATCTGTCTCCTCATCTGTGCTTGCTGTGCTGCCTTCCCCTTCAGGCTTTAAATAGGCTGTCTCTATGACTTTGTCAGGTGGAGGGGCTTCTGCCTCATCATGAACTCGGGTGATGTTCCCATAGTCTGTTCCATCGCGAATGTAATCATCGTCGTCTATATCATCATTTGTTGAAGACTCTATGTTAATGAACCTGAAAACAGGGATAAGACGGCTATTAATAAAAGTAAACAGTAAAATAAGGAAAAATGTGCACGGAATATGTCAGCTGGCAGTCAATTATTAATTTTGCTCAGTATTAAATTCAAAACAAATCTGTTGTGACTCAAAAGCTGGTTTACAGGTATCAAAACTTGAATTATTATATAAGGTACTAGCAGTTCCGACAGATGTTGACCTACCCCAAAAATTTAAAACCTGATTGCAGCACCATGTACTGGGTTCAATTTCATTTTCAAACCATCCAGGGACCTAGTCTAACATGCATACAAAAGATCCATCCAAATTGGACAATTAGGAGGAATTAGGTGACAAACACACATATAGAAGAATTATACATATAAAAATTATTAATTAAGATTTTAAAACAGGTTACACAATTCATAAAAATTAGCAAATATTGGCATCTTTTGGATGCTACATAATTATAATTCAGTAAGATGTCATTGTCAGAATCTATATATAATAAATCTGTAGAAGATTTTAGTTGTGCGAGCATCACATGAAATGTACAAAATCGTTGTAGATAACTTTTATACATAAAAATTGTGTGTTGTGGTTGACTATATCGAAAGTTATACTACATTCATTGACTGTTAAGCGGCACGAAGCTTGCCAGGTCAGCTAGTATTGACTAAGGATCAATATACTCCAAGAATATTTCAAGCATTGCCAACAAATTGGCAATGCTAGGAATCTGAGAATGTTCAAGCATTTTAATATAATAATTACAAATTGAATATCCAGCACTGTGGCAAAGATTTTACTACCTAAAAAAAAATGTAAAAAAGATAGAAAGATTTTACTACCTGTAGCAAAAAAATAAATGTATAATTATTAGCAAAGAAGCAACCATTCTACACCCATTATGATTTTTAAAATTTAGAGGATACTAGGCCATTGAACTTGCCATAACCAGATAAGTTCAATGACTGAAGTCTGTATTGCAAATTAGTTTTTGTGAGAACCACTCAACTATTAAACATTATTTTTTTCGCTTATCTCCTACCTTATAGTATTGCAGATTACTTAAAAATTCAGATTTGAAAAAAAGAAATTGGGTAGGACTCAATAAATTTTTATTATTACCTATAACCATAAATAGAAAGAATTTTTAAAACCTGTTGAATATGAAATTAAAAAAAAATAGAAGCCAATCAAATCTGGTAGAAAAGGAAAGCGTTAAGACACATACCGAAATGTGACATTACTGCCACTAGGTTATGCGTGTATGAAAGGGAGAGTGAGATATTCACACCAATCTTTGAAACGCTAATTGCTGCTTCAGATATTAACCAATTTTGGTGGTATATTTAGAAAAAGATGTCTTTTTAATGTTATTATTTTGTTGTTTTGTATAAAATATTATATAAAAACTAAATATGAATAAAAAGTTAAGTATGTCGCACTAAGACAATAACACACAAATCACAATGTACTTCGTAATATTGACGTTTTAATTAACATAGTACTCCACATTAATTAAAACAAAAACACATAAATAAATAATTGACACTGTTAAATAGCCGTGAAATTGTAACTTATTCACGAATAGAATAGATTTACAAAAACCAGGCCAAGAAAGTGTGTCAAAACTAAATGTAAGTGCTAAAAATATTTGACCTACGACTTATGAATTTCTATTGAGTGGTTTATGGTAATATCATAATAACAATAGATATTATTAATTCACATGTGCAGTTAATATACTATTGGATTGTGTCTAAAACTATCTGCCCTAAGTTTAGATTTAGTGACTGGGCAACTAAAGGAATCAGAATAAGTAGGGAAAGACTTTTCGAGTTGTATGGCCTTAAGCCTATTATTAACACTGAAACTTTTAATAAATATGTTGCTACTTATTCTAAAATGTTTAAAAATACTTGTAAGGCAGCTAAGGCCTTATATATCAGCAACAAAGTTAAAACAGCAGATAATAAAATAAAAACGGTTTGGAATATAATAAATAATGAAACCAACAGAAACAAAAGAAATAATAATGATTACACATTGGAGACTCATCATGGTCTTATTAGCGATAACAAACTAGTTGCAGAAGAATTTGTAAATTTCTTTACCAGTATTCCAATTAAAACTACTGAAGCCCTAAATTCGTCGCCATCGCATGCTTTTGGTTTATTACAGGCGAACGTTGCAGCCTGTTCGACTGAATTTAACTTTAAACATATAAACCCCATAACAGTAATAAAAGCTTTTAAAGAAATCAAGATTAAATTGACAGAAGATCTATGGGGTATATCTATCAAAGTTTGTACCTCAATTATTGAGACTGTAGCGCCGTACTTAGCGTTAATATTTAATTTGTGTATAGATCAAGGGGTCTTTCCGGATCTAATGAAATATAGTAAAGTGATACCACTTTTTAAATCCGGAGACAGTAAAGACACTAATAATTATAGGCCGGTGTCCGTTTTGCCGGTTTTTAGCAAGATATTTGAAAAGGTGATGTTAAATCAAATGCTTAATCATTTTAACACCAATAACATCTTACACGATAAACAGTATGGTTTCACCAAAGGACGTTGTACGACTGACGCTGGTGTCTCCTTACTAAAACACATTTTTAATGCGTGGGAGGAGGCACAAGATGCTATAGGCATCTTCTGCGACCTGTCTAAGGCGTTTGATTGTGTGGTTCATGAAACATTACTCCTGAAACTGGAGCATTACGGACTAGGCAAAACAGCGTTAAGCTTATTAAAATCGTATTTGAATGACAGACAGCAACTAGTTCAAATAAACGGTGTCAATTCGTCGGGATTAAATGTGAAAATGGGGGTACCCCAAGGTTCAATTTTAGGTCCTTTTTTATTTTTAGTATATATTAATGATTTACCCTATTTGTTGAAAAATAAACTTAATATGGTGTTGTTTGCTGACGACACTTCTTTGATTTTTAAGATAAATAGAAGGACTAATAATCTTGACGATGAAAATAATGCTTTATTGCAGGTCCAAAACTGGTTCACTGCTAATAATCTAGTTCTAAATGGGAAAAAAACTAAATGCATAAGATTTTCCTTACCAAATGTCATAAGTAGTGATTGCGACATAGTATTGAACAATGAGAAACTAGAATTTGTTGATAAAACAGTTTTCTTGGGGATTACGCTTGACTCTAGGCTACAATGGGGTCCTCACTTAACATCTCTTGCAGGACGGCTTAGCTCGGCTGCATATGCTGTTAGAAAAATCCGCCAATTTACGGATGTTGATACCGCTAGACTAGTCTATTTTAGTTATTTTCATAGTGTCATGTCGTACGGTATCTTACTATGGGGACGGGCTGCAGACATCGAGTCAATCTTTATATTACAGAAAAGAGCCATCAGAGCTATTTACAATCTCCGCCGGTGCGATTCTTTAAGGGAACTGTTTAAAGATATTAGCATAATGACGGTACCTTGTCAATATATCTATGAAAACATCATGTATGTTAGAAAAAATCTTCATCTTTTTAGCAAAAGAGGCGATAGACATAATTATGTTACAAGAAATAGGGATCAATTAGTTCAACCAGGTTTCAGACTGGCTAAAGTGGCCTCTTCTTTCATGGGGTACTGTTTGAAATGTTATAATAAAATACCACCCCAAATATTAGAACTCAATGAAACAAACATAAATTTGTAGTTCCTGCAACCAGGCTCAAAAAAATAGGGGGCTCATTTAGATGCCAATGTATACACTTCTATAATAAACTTCCTAGTCATATTCAACAACTAAGCCTTAATAAGTTCAAATCATTTGTAAAACGTAAACTTTGTCAAAAGGCTTTTTACACTGTAAAAGACTATATTCAGGACGAAAAGGCTTGGGATTGACCTGCTCCAGTACCTACTTACTACAACTGTTGTCATTTTTATTTTTCATCTTTTGTATTTTTTTAATTATTTTTATTTTCAAATGTGCTTTTTCTTTTTATTTTATTTGTTTTTTTCACATTTTGACATTGGAGATTATTTTTATTTTACAAAATGACATGTATACATTTTAAGTACTTAAAGTATTTTTTTTTTTTTTCTTTGACATAAATATTTACTTTTCTAAATATTTTGTAAATTATCAATTTGCTTATATTATTGTAAATGTGAGGACTATGTTGATTGCTTTTTCTTTTCTTTTCAGTAATTTTAACGTATGTCTGGCAATTTGAGTGTTTTCTGCGGCCTACCCAAATGTCCTTTCTTTGGTATTGTTCGTCAAGTCGTAGAGCTCCTTAGTAGTCCTAAGTTGAGCTTTTCGAATACTGACAAATGCTTACACTGATTGGACAGGTCCACTCAAATCTGTATGGTTCTTTCTTCAAAAGACCATCTCAGACAAATCTGCATGGTTCTCATGTGATTTGACCATTACATATTTACTGTATGGACTTTAAAAGAGACCTTGACCCCTGAGTTTGTTTCGGTGTTTCTTCTCAGGGTAGTCAGATAGGAAACACCGGCCTCATCTAGAATAAAATGACGAAAAAAAAAATTGACGTGTAAAAGTGTTTTTTAAACCTATTTACAAAATAAATATCATTTATCATTTATCATTATCATTTAAACGAAATTTAAATCTTGTATTAAACGCACACTATGCAGGCAAGCATATTACAAGTTGGAGGATTATATTCAAGATAAAAATGCTTGGCTCAATGCTGGTCCAGCTCCACTACCACTAGGGCGTACTAATTAGTTGATTAGTTGGAAACTAATATTATTATTTTTTAATTTGAAAGACAGAATTGCATTGTATAATGTAGAAGCACTTTTTCCAAGTTTGTGAATGTGAAGCACCATGGAGCATTTTTATTAGGTTACAACTTTTTTTTTTTTTTTGACATTACGAGCATGGCAGTTGAGAGTTTGTCATGCTCACTCAAATGTCTCGCTGTTGGTGGCACGTGTTATTGGGTCGTTCAGTTCCCTTCAAAATGGTTGAGCTGAGTGGGGCTGATGCACGCGTCATGCTCGTGAACGGGTGCCGTCAGATGGGACTGGTCATCTCTTAGCTGCCAGTGGCTTAATTCAGTTTCTATCTTTTAATTATTTTACATTTTTATTTCATTATCGACATTGTGCTCACATGATAGAAGCAACAAGTAATATGTAACCAAGCATTATATGTAACACATAATATGATTTAAAAGAGTGTCCATGGAGTTTCTTGCACGTTCTTCTCCATAGAGACCTACTCTTTGGAACGTGCAATTTAGCTTCACTTTTCTTGGACTGACCGACATTTGACTATTCAAAAGTGCCTGTAAATGGTCTATTTGAAATAAATGCTTTGATTCTTGATTCTTGATTCTTGATTCTTGTCATATTTTGAAGGTAAATATTTCTTTCATAACTTTTGATTTCAACCTGTGGTCAAATCTCAAAACTCATTTTTGCTTCATAACCATTAGGTATAAAAAATGCTTGTCATTGTCCAACCTACATTAATTATAATAAATTATATAGACACTTACCCCTCAGTGGCCAACATCCCTAGCATTGAATTAAGCTCCTCTTTATCCTTTTTCAGTTTCCTCTCCTTAGCATAACTCTGTTCAATAGTATAGTCCTGTGATGGGTTTCTTATTATCTCAACCCTCAGTATGCCATCTCTTGGCCACGAGTCTTTCACATGGTTCAAACATGTCGTAGGAGTTCTTGAAAATGCTATGTGTATATATGCAAGGACAAAAAACGCAACTAGCGCTTTCAATAACACAAGGAACTCAAAAAATCTTCGCACAGGCCTCGGGAAGGTCCGAGCATAAGCCAGTGCAAATTTAAAAAACAATGCATGAAATAATCTCTCTCTCATATTAAAGAGAGGATTTTGATTATTATTCCTATTTCTATTGACGGTTGGATTTATTATGGGGCCACCAGGCAACAAGTTGTTGTCCATATTGACTCCGGGTGGCAAGTTATTCATTATTTGTTGCCCACCAGCACTCATATTTTTGTTATTGTTTATCCTTTTCACCCAATCTCTTTATACCAACGACATTCTAATTATCTGCAAGTGAAAGTTTTAACTAAAATTAAAAACGATAATTTAACCTTTAGTAAAATGTCAAAGTTAGAGGACACAGACAAATGATGCCAAATAAACTAACTGAAACGCTGAATAGGAACATCCAATTTATTATAAATGGGGCAGTAATCGCATGAATTATAAATCCAGGTCTGGCCTCTCACTGGACGATATATAACGACATATGGAACGAGAGACTCTGTTATAAATAAACATTGAAATAACAAAACGGAGAAAAACAATTGCAGTATGGGCGATTGGCAATAAATAACAAGCATTTCAGATGAAGTGAATGAGTTTAGTATCCAATAATTTTAGGCCAAAGAGTAAAAGTAAGTAGGTAACATGTTAGCATACATACACCTGGGCATATGTCAAAATCGATATTATCACTTGTTGATCCGTATTTTTAATATATGTTGTAAGTGATTTTCCACCTTAAACTATTATTTATATTATATTTAAATTCACAATTCACTTTCTATTTGATAATTACGAGATAAATAAAAAGGAAAACTGTCAAAATCAATCTTGACAAAACAACTTGTCACTTGACGTCGTTGATTGGTGCGTTCATTTTATCCATTTGTTTATGGTTTTTACAGGTTATATACCGTTCAACAATAAATGTACATATTTTTAATTTAAATTTAGATTCACCTTGCATAAACAGAAAACATGTTAGATTAAAACGAAATCAAACTTTGTAGTATCAAAAATTTTTACAACTCTAAACATAGTTTCCCTGTATTGCTTCAGTGTAGATACACGTGTAGGTATTCTATCTACTGCACCGTCTCATTTAGTTCACGCTGTGGGTGCTAGATGGCATTATACCACGATAATATGTATTTAAATAAATAGTGAGTCTTTAAAGTTATTTGTTTTAATTACATGCCGGTTTTATCTAAAATTATTCTAATCACCGAAACGCGGCCATAGCCATTTTGGCATCTATCAAATATATAAGTCTGTCTCTAGTATTATACTGTAAGTAATATACCTACCTATCTTCTTAGAAGGCGCCTTGTACAGGTTCCGAAGAAGGCTGTGATAGCAGGTTGATTGATGAGTAGGTAACCGCGACTACCTCTTCCCAAAGTACCTACTTGCTGTCATCCAATTTGGAATGGAACCCTCAGTGTGCGAGTCTGACTCGCACTTGACCGATTTTTTCTACCATTGTGGTGCCCGAGTGTCTGTGCTATTTTAGTACCCATAAAATAAAGAGTAAGTATCAATTACTACCAATGTCTATTTTATTTTATTTTCTAGGTCTACTTTCTTATAGATATCGTGCTGAAACGTACCCAAGTCATCTTAAATATGTCTAGCCTTTTCCTACCTATGTTATCAACAATAGCATAACAATCTGAGGTCCAAAACTAGTCAACCAGTGATTTATAGGTAGGTAGCGGTAGGTACTCAGAGTGCCTGTGCACTGGGTAGCACGTATAATATAATATAGGAAAGAAGACTTTAAGACCATTAGGGTAAAACTTCATGATAATTAAAAAGTTGTTAATCTAGTTACAGTAACTCCACACAATTTTTAAAAGAGACTTTGACCCCTATGTTTGTTTCAGTGTTTCTTGTCAAGGTAGTCAGCTAGGAAATACCGACTTATCCAGTCAAAAAAAGCTGTCAAAAGAAATTGACGAGTAAAAGTGTTTTTTTAAAACCGGTTTGCAAAATAAATATAATTTACAATAGGCATTACAGACAGTCCCTTGTGCAGGGCACTTTTGGAGGGGGAGGAGACAATTGTACATGTGCTACTAGACTGCACAGGTGTCACTGTAACACGCACACGAACCTTAGAATACCCGAACTCCTACATTGACGCCCTGAAAAACCTGAGATTATTATGTTATTATGTTATTAGTTATACCGCTCTACCTATTTAAAGACAATAAATACAGCATCCAAATGCGAATGAATGCGTTCACATAAAGAAGTAGCAATAATTTAATGGATCATTTGCAACACAAAGCATGGGGTTTACAACTCTCGCAACATGAAGAGAGCTTATGAAAGGACCAACTGTGACTAGGGAACAAAACCCATGGAATTATAACAAAAACCTACCATTACCTCTACAGAGAATGTGATGGACGTCTAAATTGTGCGCGAGACTTGTAAAAGGATTTTTTTTTATAATAAACGTCATCTATTCAAAGATTTAATAAGGAAAGACTGAGTGATAGATGCAAGAAAAAATCTATTGTAACGTCAATCTAAGAACCTTTTACCTGAGCACGTCACGCGTCGTGTGAACCGGGATTAATGAGCTGAACATAATGCTTTACATTATGATTTTATTGGTACCTAAGGAATCTGGTTTACACCTACCTACGTCTTGACCTCCAGATTGAGAAAACTTAAGGAAAAGCTTGGTTCTAAAATAGTACATTTTGAAACTGTCATTGAGACCGAGGCGAAATTCGCCCGAGCCACAAGAGAGGGTGTTATAGAGCTGAGTAGGTGCTGCAGTAATCAATTCGTGTATCAAACGACTTTTGTCAATACACTTACAAAATGCGAGCTGGCGCACTTTTCCGCACTAATGTGAAAATTAGTAAATTGTGTGCCTAAAAGCGATACGGGAAGGAGCAGGTTTTCAAATAAGTGTGTTGAAAAATGAATTAACGAACTCTTCGTTAATCTAACCTCTACTCCAAAAACTTAACCCATTATAGATTCCACTTAATACAAGTACAAGTCGAAATGAGCCGAGTTAGATAAAGGAACAGAGATAACGAGAGGTAAACTTAAATTACGGTCCGCTCACGTTATAAATATTCAAAAAGCGGTCCGGGCCGGTCTTGGCTTAGAAAAAATTGACGTCTCAATTATCGAAGCCTTCGCTTCGTTGGGACGAAGCTGTACCTCTTAATTTATATTATTCTCACGACTTTTATTTCCTGTTGGCATCTCACTATAGTTAAGATCACACTGTGCGTCGGTTTGAAATCATCTCAAGGATCGTGGACATAAATTGTGAATTATTAGGTAAGCAATTTACATATTTGAGCAGAGGTTAATAATTTAGGAATCAAAACTGCATGGATTCATTTAACTAGATATAAGACAGTACTAAGTAATATATTTTCCTGCAGTACCTAAAACCAAGTAGGTACCTATCTAAGGATTGACGCCATAATTACGGCCTCAATTCTCCTCTTTGAGGAGTGGCTGGAAAGATGTCACGGCGTCCTCACCTTCCACATGACGCAACTCCTCACGGATTTGATAAGTTTGGGAGATTCCTGCAACGGATTCGTGCGGAAGAAACACCCAGGTGATACGGTAGAGCATACAGTAGAGGTGTGCCCCGCTAAGGCGGAGCAAAGCCGTGTCCTCGTGGGTGCGATCGTCGGCAACGACCTCTCGCGTCGGGCCTGGTACAGGCCATGGCCTGGAGTGAGCACGAATGGCAGGCGGCCGCCTCCTTCTGCAAAGCAGTGATGCTAGCCAATTATATACATAAATAGCAAGATTGAACGGATTTTCCGTTCTAAAGGACTTGTAATTTTTACCTGCTTTTGAGAAAATCTTCTTTCATCCTGGTGAAAACATAAGATAATGTATTGGTCGAACAGCGTCTAAGTCAAACCTTCCTATCTACGAACCTTTAATAAATTCTTCCTGTCAGCCGAACGTCTGCTCGAAGGTGCTCGTGCCGACTTAATCATTCTTCTGTGAATTATTACACACTCGTTATTGGAACTGTCATCGTTGTTAATATTAATTGTGTAGTGGCTTTACGACTTACTTATTTTTTGTCGTATCTATCTACCTATTCTTATACATAGGTTGAGAATAGGTGGATAGGTAAGAACCTATATACGTATCTAGTCACCCGAATTCAATATTTGGAAAGAAGTAGGTAGGTACCTAATTTGAAAATATAGCTACACATTAGCAGATGTAAGGAAAGAGTAGAATAGAACAGAATAAACTTTATTGTATCTACACCAAAAAGTAACATAGCTTTTACATAAACTTTTAAATCTATGAGTACAATGGCGGTCTTATCGCTAACAGCGATATCTAAGCGATATATACTAGACAACCATAGGATGGATTGAAACGATTAAAATAAGTAAGTAGCCATCTACCTAAATACACTTAGTCCTTGTAAGCCTTTATACCCTACATTATTTTCTGTAATTCTATTATTGTTAAGTTGGTCCTATCTTAGATAACAGTATTGACTTTCAGTTCAGGTCCACTGTGCATTTCAGCCTTCAACTTATTACGTATTTCGAAAACTGAACAGAACAAAAATGGACATACCTACTCATTATCTTCCTGACATAAAAACACCATTGCTTGCAATAAGGAATGTTGAAGCAACGTGTTACTTTAAACATCTTAATGCTGTAGATATGTCCAAAAACGTAACTTGAAAACCGCAGTGCGAACATGCGAACACTTATCAGTACTGCTTGTTTAAATGGAAAACCATGAGCGAAACGTACAAACAGCATACATAAATATGCAGTTGTGCGACTTTTTACACCACGAAACAAACCCAATTTACCGGGTGCCATATACTTGTACAACCAGTTACGGCAATATGACACGGAACATTTTTTTTTATTCTTACTCCGCTTCTCCGAAAGATTTTATCACCTTATGAATATTTTATTGGCTTGAAAATCGTATGCACCATAAATTATTGTGTTAGATTAGGTAAATGTTAAGAACAAAATTTATTTGGACAACGGACGGTCTTCAACGAATACTAGCAAGGTCGTAAACTTGACTGATTTACTTAGTCTGCGGTTGGAGAAACTTCGGGGTGAATGCTTCTACTAAAACCGTAAATTGCAGTGTGGTAGGCGATGTAAAAACACTGAATTATATCAGCTGATAATAGGAGTGTGTATAACCCAAGGCTATAGTCGTAAATGTCGACGGTGAGAAATGCTTTATAAGTAAGCAGTAAAGTGGCTTACCACAAGAAGGTGCAATTTTCGGAGTCATTATCTAAACTCACGTAAAGCTTGCTGGACGCAAATTGCGTTCTTCCTCTCCAAACATGCTGCAGGGCATCCTTACTTTGTATTTCTTCCATGAATGACGCGTCAAACACATTTAGTTCAGTGTATGTTCATGCTGTCATTGAAAATGGCACCTAGTTAGAGATAAAGCTCTAACTAGGTGCCATTTGTGTTGTGAAATATGTAGTTGAGATAGATTGCTTACATTGAGAGGATAAAAGAAATTCGACCTAAGGTATTTATGCAAGTCGAAATGCCTAAAACGACAAGGCTTGTTTATCTCGGAGTTAGGTTAGGGTTTCATTATACGAAAGAGTCACGCGGTCCTGGGCAACGGGCGACTGAAGACTTTTAGACGCAGTTTTAGCCAGTTTAGGTCTTACTCTCCCCCTCTCCGTCTCGCTCCATCCAGAGAGAGTAGAGTCATTTGATGATGTCGCACAGGAAAAAAGGCCAAATGCTCACCCACTCAGAGCTAACCTAACCTCTGAGTCTGATCAGTTCTTAAACAAGATCAAAGCAATAGTTATCACACAATTCAGGAATATAAAAAATTGTCACACGAAAAAAAAATCAAAGCATTGCTTCTAAAACTGACGTAGGTATAATTTACCTTTCTAACTTATATGCTTACTTCTTATTGATATATTATGTAATATAACAATGTAAACTCCAGCCGGTTCACTAACCTGGCGTGGATGTTCATCTCAATTAAGAAGTTACATTGTTCACGGATGACAATGTGTCTGCTCGTACAATGGGCGTGCGCGTAACGCCTACTCGTTCCAAATGCTTGCTTGAGTACAGAGGCGTAGCGTCGATTAACTTAGACGTGGGCGAAGACCAATCAGCAAGACTGTCTCAACCACAGATTCCGATTTGTACTACAATGAGTATCGCCGCTTGTCTCCACTCCCTTTAACTCCACCCAATACGAACGTGCATTACGCAACTAACAGACCACGCACACTTGGAGCGCAAGTTTGCTATCGGTTGTGTCAATTATGTGCATGATCATATTTTGAGGCACGCCTGCCCCGCCCACAAGGCCATTCTAATCTTTTTCATCTTTTCTGTGGTCTCAACCTAGTCTTCGACCACATCGTCTCTTACCATCAGGTGTAATAGTGGTCAAACGCGAGTCTTTCAATTATAAAATACTAAGGGTGAATTGCACCATTTAATTATAATGATAACCAAACCTTAAATAACTGTGAAACAGCCGCCTATTTGTCAATTCGACGATTTGACAACTGTTAACGGCCATGTTATCGTTATAGTTAAATGGTGCAACTCTCCCTAAGAACGTTTCTAAAGAGCTCTCACTTGTGCGAGCCCCCTTTGCCCTTTTTTTGTTCTTTGGGACCGAGGCCGAGGGCGAGGGCCCACTTCACCCACGCCTAGCTACGCCACTGCTTGAGTAATAAGCCGAACAATATGAATTAACCTTTCTGGATGAGAAGCAGCTGCTTTTGTAGAATTTTTATTTGTATTTTTTTTATTAGCTAAGTCACAGAAAAAGTTGGACTACTAGGGCAGGTTGCTTTCAGTACTCCAGGCTGTTCGTAAGAGTTACCGCGGCCCTAGAACACAAAGGGCAACTGTAGAATGATCCTGCATCGCGTTATTATAATTCTCCGCTCGATAGAAGAAGAATATATACTTATACAACAGCCCGAAATCGTACCTAGGGCAGTTATCTGGACTAGATGTAACATCCGTCTAGTCAGAGGATCCTCTCTTTTCAAGGGCTTTACACCTTATCCCACATATATACCTCTAAAGATTTATTAGATGATTTCTTGCGTAAAAAAGGACAGGGTGTTTGTCTCATAGTGTATAAAATTATTTATTATTATTATTTTCATGCATTTATTTATCTCAGGACCATGAGGTCCTGGACCTTTGGAAGGCATACGAGGAGCCGAAACCAACTCGCAGAGGCCCTTTTAGCTGCTTCTAATGGAACGTGGTACCAACCGGCGATTATCCCTGTATGCGCTATGCTAGTGCATCCAAGGACAACCCCCGGTTGAAGGAAAACTATTGCAACATGTGAAAAACTAATATAAGGCTATGGTTTTTGGAGACTTAAGTGGACTGGTTACCAGAAACTATGTTAAGACTATGGCCCCTGCCTAAACAATGTTTTTAATTTCCATCGATAAAAAGATTATTATTATTATTATTTCCTTTATTAATTTTTTTACATGTTACAATATATTTTTAAATATTTCTTAAAAAACAATAAAAAAAAATAAAAAAAAAATATAAAAAACAGTATCCCACCGGTATCGGGAACAGGGTCCAAGCTACCGGCGGTCAGGGCTCCAGAGAAAGGAACCTCCTAACTATACGAGCCGTGTCCAGGAGTACCGCTTTCTGAATCAAGCCCTTGATCCAGCCGCTTAACGAGAGCCTCCTAAGGTGTTGGTCGAGGCTCTTGGCTATTAAGCCATTGGCTGACACGACTATCGGTACAATGATCGCTGAGTCCACATCCCACATGTCGACAACCTCGCGAGCCAAATCGATATACTTGATTTGTTTATCTTTCTCGGCTTTCACGAGGTTCTCGTCATGCGGAACGGATATGTCAACAATCATTGCACGCCTCTCCCTTCGGTCCACCACCACTATATCAGGCTTATTGGCTACAATAGTCCTGTCAGTGATGATGGACCGATCCCAGTACAACGTGATATCGCCACTATCGAGAACTGGGTCGGGCACATACCTGTAGTATGGCACCTCCGATTCCACAAGAGAGTACTTCAGAGCAAGTTGCTGATGGATTATCCTGGCTACAAGGTTATGTCTATGCAAGTATTTCCCGTTAGCTAGACGAGAACAACCAGAAATAATGTGGCGGATTGATTCACCCGGTCGGTGACATGCCCGACATATGTCAACCGTGCCGTCCTTCACAATAAATCTCCGGTAGTTATTCGTCATGATAACTTCGTCCATAATTGCACAGACAAACCCTTCGGTTTCCCCAAAGAGGTCACCGCTGCGTAGCCAGGCTACGGACGCCAGTTGGTCTACATCAGGCCCATGAAGGACCCGGAAAAAGCGTCCGTGAAGTTCCTTACTCTGCCATACTTCCTTGCGTACGTTCTCGTTAGCCAAGGAGAGCGGGGTGAGTCCCTTGTCCACTGCTACTACATCACGATGCATACCCCCGTCGGCGGCTAGGAAGTATTCCCTGAGACTGCATACCTCGCGATTGTGCAGGGTCTTAGCATTTAAAAAGCCTCGACCCCCACACTTCCGCGGGATATACAGTCTCATTACCGACGACCGAGGGTGATGCATTCGATATGCAGTCAGCAGTGTACGAACCCTCCTATCCAGGGCGTCAAGTTCCGTTTGAGTCCATATGAGTACACCGAAGGCGTACATCAATACCGGCATGACCCAACCGTTGAAGGCACGCACTTTGTTTCCACCTGAAAGAAGGCTGTTAAGTACCTTCTTCAGGCGGCCAAAGAAGCGCTCCCTCAACGATTGCTTCATGTCACTGGCATTGATGCCTAACGCTTCCGACATACCCAAATACTTGTAGGTTTCGGTTGGAGAGAGGGATCTCAGGTGTATGGAATCCGAGAGTTGGATACCCACGGATTCCACAATCTCCCCTCGCTTTATATGCATAACCACACATTTGTCCACACCAAACTCCATCCTGATGGCACTACTGAAGGTTTCCGTTACCTTCAGTAGCTCCATCAGTTGCAGATTGTTGGGGGCAAAGAGCTTCAAGTCATCCATATAAAGGAGGTGAGATATAACCTGACCACCTCTCTTCAACCGATAGCCTAGGCCTGAATTCTCCAGCAATGTGCTCAGAGGATTCAAGGCTAGGCAGAACCAAAGCGGACTCAAACTGTCACCCTGGAATATACCTCGCTCGATCCTTACCGGTTCGCCGTTCCTATGGATATTTCGACATCCTGGATAGCGAAGGACTGTCCTCCATTGCCTCATACATGACATCAGGAAGGTGCGAAGAGTTGCATCAACTTTATACAACTCCAGCACCCTCATGAGCCATGTATGAGGAACTGAGTCGTAGGCCTTCTTATAGTCTATCCAACATGTCGACAGATCCTTTCGGGAACGCCGAACCTGTTGGCTGATGGCCATATCGATGAGGAGTAGCTCCTTCGTACCGCGGGACCCATTCCTACATCCACTTTGAGAGGCAGACATGATAGCGTTACTATCAACGTGGTGGTTAATCTTTGCTCTCAAAATGGATGTAAGAACCTTATAAACTGTCGGTAGACACGTGATCGGCCGATAGTTTTTGGGTTCCGCGGTGCTACCTGATTTGTGGAGCAGGTGGGTAACTCCTGTTGTAAGAAACTCGGGTAGCGAGCCAGACTCTAAGGCGGCCTGATACTGAGATGCCAAACGAGCGTGCGACCTTTGCAACCACTTTATCCAAAAGTTGTGCAGTTCGTCCGGCCCTGGAGATTTCCAATTAGGCAACGGATGGACTGCACGGGCCACATCTTGGGGGCTGATTGTGATTGCCCCCATTTCTGTTATCGATTCGCACGCTCGTTCGACCTCTCGAGTCCAACCACCTTCAGTATGACTGACAGGCACCGACCAAATGTTGCGCCAGAACGAAGTCATGGCGTCATCATCCGGAAGGCGCGTGTCAGTCACACCCTGGTCCGGTCGCTCCCAAGCCCTGTATACCCACCTTTCATTACTCCGGAATGTGCTATTCTGGGTGTATCTTTCAACACGCCGCTTATACCTTCGTATACGATTTGCCCATGCATACACTTTCTGCTTCAGGAAGTCGATGCGCTCTGTGACTCGGGACATATAGTCTCGGGGGCTGATGTCAGTCCCCGAAAACGCCCGCCTCACAAAGCGCATCACTCGTGGGCGAGTGTTGCCCTCCCTGAAGCAGATTAGTTTGCCAATGAGTGCTCTGGCCCCACCAATACGACGCTCGATCCTACACTGCCAGGCCGGCACAGCTGGTTTTGGTCGTATAGCTACGTCACTGTTTGGAAATTATACGTGAGCTACACGACATGCCGCTACGGCCGCGCAGTACATGATCGAGTGTGTATCGGTGAGATCTTCGCAGTCATCAAAATAGTTTGACAACTGCGAATCCAGAGCAGCCACCAGCGCCTTATTCTTATTACGCATGGGCAAACGAGGTAAACGCGGCCTAAGCTCAAGCGGCATGTTGCGATACTCCCGAATAGCATACTCCAAAGCACTCCTCAGTTCATTATTGCACTGGGCACTTACGTTAGTGACCGTGTCAGTACTCACCTCGTCAGTGTGAAAGGATATGTGGCTGGACGGTGGTACCACAACTGGCACCACAGGCTGCGACGGGGGGGTAATGACACGGTCACTCATTTCCGTTCGGAGGCGATCAAGTACAGTATCGTCCAACATATGATTACGCTGGATGACCCGCACCTGATCCGATAGTCGTTGTGCCGAAACGTTGACGGCTGGCTCAAGCACCTGAAACAAAGAGAGCATCCGGACACGGTACGCGGTCAGGTTGTTTCCTCCCTCTGTAGCCCCATAGTATGCGCGCATGACGTTTTCATTGGTCGATTGCGTCCATCTCATGCGCGGCACACTTCCGCTGGCAGCTGAGACCCTATCAGAGGCCGGTGGGCCTCGAGGTCCTAAGCACGCTGGCGGCCGGCGTCCTCCCCGACGACGCGTAGGTGGCGGTGTCGTCGGCGGCGAGTAGTACTCGTCGCTCGAGCTCGACGCAGCTGCCACGGCCGGTGTCACAGCACTCTCAGTGAGGCTGGGTTCCGACGGCGGCGAGGCGGAGCTGAGCGACGAGGCCGGAGGTGGTGGGCGTGCACGTCGTGCAGCAGCTCTTGTCAACATAATGATTCCAGCGTTGTTGTCGTTTTTATTTCATCATCATTCCAGTATAAAATATTATTGTGTGACATAAAATGTCATCTGTCTTTAGTCAATTTTATATTTTCTTTTCCTTTCATGTTTCGGCCTTTATTTGTGCAGAGAGGTTTAGATTTGGTTTATTGCTTACTGTAGGGGTATTGGAATAAAAAATTGTGGGTTTGCGGTACCGCAAAATTATTTTATTATTATTATTATTATAATCTTTATTGTACACCAAATAAACAAAAATACAGGACAAACATTTAAAATAATAAGTGCACAATGGGCGGTCTTATCGCACAGGGCGATCTCTATTTAGTACCTAATAAGGAATTATATAGCTTGTCCAGTAAGTTAATGGTATCTCACAAACACTGCATTGTTTCGGAATTAAAAGCATTTAAATCATAGTGGCAGTGTCACCTTCTATCTGTGAAATAATTATCTAATTTCGCAATTTAATCAGCACTTTTAGAGGCTACACCTTATTCACAACTTTACTTTTTTTTTATATAACATTACATAGACATGGGCAAAAAGGCTGCTAGTCTCAAATGATATTGGGTGGGTCACATCAACTGCATGTACCGTAACGGATGGGCAAGTGTCGTGGATTCTTGTAGATAGAAAGGGCTGTCAAGACAGGTCCAAAAAGAGGTGACCTGATGATTTAGTCACTTTCCACGAGGGCTGATTTGAGAAGGCAAGGGTGAAGAATGTCTGGAAGAACTTGGGGGATGCCTTTGCCTAACAGTGGCTAGAAAAAAGAAATAACATTAAGTACTTAAATTTTTGTAAACTGGCAATTGTGGCAAGCTGTACCTAATTAAAACCTATTTTTAGACGAGGTGGAAGATACGTAGATAAATTGTAGATATCTTTTGATACAAGTACAGAAACTTTGTTATTGCGACCGAGGCGGAATTCGTAAGCGAGTGTGTTATGGAGCCGAGGGCTGCAGTGACAAATTTGCACGTGTATCAAACGTTTTTTTTTTCAATACACTTACGAAGAAATGGATAAACGGGGGTTGATCGGCGACTCATGGGAGTCGACGCGCGCCCAGCCTGATACGATACATGTAATAAAGTTGTGGCCGATGAGAGCACGCGCACTTTTCTGCACTAGTGCGGAAAAAGTATATTGCGTGCCTAAAAACGGTGGGATATGAGCGGCTTTTCGAGTATGTGTAGGTATTGAAAAAAATATTACAGCACTTGTCTTCTTAGAGCTTTTGCAACTGGTACTATTACCTATAGGTCAATCACCTACTAGTTTAAGGTTCTGTCGTAATTATCGTAAAATTCGTAGGCCAATCTTACCTTCAACAAGAACTATCTTGAAAAGTTCAATGGCGCCCGCGCCGCAGGTGGAGCAACAAAAAACAAAAAAGAAAAGTTTCTTACACTCATGTTTCTATTCCCGATACAGTACGATGATAAGCCTTCCTCCATGATTAATCACCTCACCAGCGTTCGGTTATGGCCACTCAAAAAAAGCAATTTGTTCTTTATTTTAGGAATGGCTTTGATTCTAGTCATGGATTTTTTGCCCTATCAATTTATTGGTCGATGTCCGTGTTCTTTTTTTTTAAATTGTCACAAATCTTATAAAGATTTTATGTTCGATTGGTTGTTTTTTTTTTTATTTGGAGGCGCGGTATCTTCTAGGAAAGGCTACTATGCTAATAAGATTTATTTGAATCATGAATTGCATAAAAACTTACTAAGTAAAGTTGTCAGTTGTCTTGTCTGCGATATGATCTATCGTTGATAGATAAGCTAGAAGAATCACACAAAAAATGTTCAAGATCTCTCTATTCTATCTGATACATACATATTAAAAGTTTAATTTTATTTTGCTACGCATACATTGGTTTTAATTTAACCCCTCGAGCGCCGATTGTACATACGTATCTGTACAATTTGGATGTCCTTCAAAAATGCTTAAGTTGCAGATTCCTTGATAACGAATCTGTTGAATGCTGTTTTTTAAAGCAGTGTATCTCTTAAACCGTACATAATTTTAAGAACCAATAAAGATATGTTATTTTTAAGTCTTTTTAGCATGCCGTGACATTGCTTAAAACATAATTAAACATACTTTAATGCATTAAAAAAATCTTCAAACATACCTCTAAATTCTGTTTTTAAAACCAATTTATGGGTAGCGAAATAAAATTAAGTTTAAAAAATCCTACTATTGATTTCAAGAAAAACACTACTTACTGCCAAGTACTGTTACTCGTACCTCTAGATTTAAGTTAAAAAGCGTCATAAATCAAAACGTTATTGTAAAAGCAACAAACAATGCCTTGATCAAGTTATTTCCGGCTCAAACTGCGCAAGGTGAATAAGATAATCCGCCAGTTTCAACATTACTAAGATACTACTGTTTGACTCCCACTTCACAAATATTTACCCAGTACTGTGTAAACTAAAGTTATATCTCCACAAAAATAACTTTGCCACTCAAAGAAACAGAAAACTACCCTTGAATATTAAGTTTTTGGGTTCAAAATCCAATGTCAGTGTCGATCGTATGTGTATAAAAGGTTTCTTTGCTTATTCAGGTTGACAGCTCCCGTTTTGGGAGCATTTCTTTGTTTTTCTCAGTAAGTCGCTAATCTGTATTTATTTTTTATGTTAGTCATGTTGACGTTCGTACTTATTTGACTAATCATGATGACATGATCGCTCTGTTTGCTTGCTGCCGTACCAACTGTTACATTTAGAGCAACTTTACCATTTTTTTTCTAATGTTGGTGACACTTTTTTTATCTAACTTTTACCAGTGACTTCGTCATGTTGAAGCCAGTTCAAAAGTAGCCTATGTCATTCCGTGGGGTTGAAGCTTACTTCGTACAAAATTTAAACTAAATCGGTTCAGTACTTTTACCATGCAAGCGTAACAGACAGACAGATACTTTCACATTTATAGTATCAGTATGAAAATTTTTAAGAAAAGAACTGAATTTAATCCATACTGGGATTAAATTCAGTTGTTTTCTTATAATGTTTAATTATTTAATTTCATCTATGAGCTCCACAAGAAACTTGGAAGCCGAGTCTTTTTTAAAATTTTTATCGATATTACCCTCATTACTATTCCAGACAATCATCCACTTTAATAAAGGACAATTTATTCGAATCAATTATAAATGCAAGTCACAATCTTTAAATAATCTCTGGATATCTAATAAAAACCTACAACATACACATAAAGTTTCTTCCTCAAGATGAAGACGAAGAAATAAACATATTTATTTGTAACTGCAGGAACTCGACAGAAATAAATAAAGCCTCCAACAAAAAAAAACGTACAAACCTTACTAAAGCTTTCCTACAGAGCCGAGTACAAAAGAAAAAGAGAGAGATAGATAGGGTTAAGTAGGAGTGCGAGAGGGATGGGTAGAGTGGGACCACGTGACACCTGCCGACCGCCAAATGAAGATATCGCAGCTGGATGCGAGAGGATCATGGGCAGGTATCGTCAACATTTTGAATAAGTCTGAACTATCATTCGTAACTTGAAATTTTTAACCTCTCGTGTGCCTTAATTAGAGACACAATTAAAAAGCCATTGTGTCTCGCGTGGATCCACGTTTAGACACACAACGGGTTAATAAATTTCACGGACTGTCTTCTTGGTTTTTCATTTCCTAGGTGGAATTTTCGAAATAAGAATAGAATCTGATATACAACAGAATCACCGAAACAGTAACAAAACTTTTACACTAACTCTGATCTGTGTTAATTTATGATATACCTAGGCGGATGTATCTATTGTTACAAAGAGCAAGATAGCATAAAACAAACATATAGCTGAAGTTAGCCTGAAATAAAGAGTTTAGAGAAGAAGTATTCTAGATCTGAGGACCTACCACGAGCTCTAAACGCAACCCATTTGACGACGTAAACTGAACTGTTAAAGGGACGGAACTACGGTGTATAGCTCCATCCCTCTGTCTCGCTCACACGCTTGACATTTTGACACGTCTTGGTAAAGTCCCTGATCGATAACTAACAGCCTCCTTTCTCACACTCATACCTGCCAATGAAGTTAACAAAATACGATTTCAAATCTAAATCAACCCTGAGGTTGACAACCTACGCCTGGACAACACGAAGACGTATACAGATGCTACCACGGCACTAAGGCTGCGGTGTTACCGGGACTTATAAAACGAATACAATACATTCAGGATATTACTTTAAATACGTTTGCCTTTATCGACGAGACTGTCGCTTCACGTCGTAAACTAGACAGATTTAATGGTGTTGGAAGGTATTCAAAGATCTCGTATTTCAAACGTTGTTTAGATGGTTGGGGCAAAGATGGAGTGGATTTGTGGATAGAAAACATACCCGCGAAAGTCGATTTCTCTATAGAAAAATCGACCCGAGAAGCTTGGACCCCTGTTTCATCCCCTTAGGGGTGAATTTCGGAAAATTCGTTTTAAGCAGATATTTACACCCTATAAAGAACCTTCTTGCCAAATTTTAATTTTGAAAGTGTTATAGTTTTTGAGTTTGAAAGTTGTATTTCGCTTTTATAATTATAGATTTTGTTTGATAAAGTTAGTACTATTTGTACCGTCAGCAACGCGCAATCTCATTAAGAATTACTGCGAGATTATTCGACAGAGTTACCGTGGCCCTGAAACACAAAAAGCAACTGAAGGAACACGTGGGTTTTAGTCAGTAAAGTCTGACACACCCTTACGCTTCTCCCAGAGTGGGAGAGTTATTTGATGATTTCCTACCTCAAAAAAGAAAGAAAAGGATTTTTCTGTAAAGTGCTATAAACTGAGAAAAAATCAGACAGAAAGGAGGATTTGGCCTTATGACACAATCCTAACTAATATTATAAATGTGAAAGTGTGGATGTTTGTTACTTAATCACGCAAAAACGGCTGAACGGATTTGGATGAAATTTGGCATGCATATAGCCTTTGACATGGAAAAGAACAAAGGCTACCTTTTATCTCGATTCCTTAAGTACCTAATGCCACGCGGGCGATGCCGCGGGCAAAAGCTAGTTACTAATAAAAAAATCATGTTAGGTTCGCTTGGATAATTATTTACCATTTAGTAATACCATCAAACTTGTTTTCTACACTATTATAATAATAAAGAGGTAGTTAGTTTTTTTGTTTGATAGCCTGGTGAAGATAGCGGGAAACCGATGGATGCGGGACGCACAGGAACGTTCGATGTGGCGACGCTTGGGGGAGGCCTATGTCCAACAGTGGACGTGTATCGGCTGAGATGATGATGATGATGAGTTTGTTTTTTTGTTTGTAGTAGGTAATCTCTGGAGTAAAAATTTAAATTTAAAAGTACTGGTCCGTTTGTAAAAATTTTTTCACCAGATAGAAAACTGCTTTATTCCTGAGTGACATTATATAGGCTATATTTTATGTACGCAGGCGAAGCTGCAGACTAAAACTAGTAAGCAATATTTATACAAAACTTATAAGCCGGATTAATCCATGGAAGGCTTAAGTGCTTCTAAAGCTCCCCAGTGTAGAGCCACTTGACATTTACTGCTAATGAAGTTTCTCAATCATTAATTAAAGGTACGTAATTCAAAGTTTTTATGAAAGAATCAAGTAGGTTGTAAAGTACATAGGTAAAAATGAAGAAGAGAAAATTGAAGGTTTTTATGTTAATGGTTTTCTGTCAGCTTATCGTTATGGTTAATAGCACGTTTTGGTACAAGTACAGAAAGCCGAGGACTGCAGTGACTTTGCATGTGTATCAAACGACTTATTTCAAATGGGTACACTTACAAAGAAATTAATAAACGGGGGTTGACCGGCGACTCGTGAGGTCGACGTGTGCCCAGCCTAATACGATACATTTATTAACATGGTGGCGGGGAGAGCACGCGCACTTTTCTGCACTAGTGCCGAAAACAGTCTATTGAGTGCTTAAAAGTGGTGGGATAAGAGAGGGTTTTTGAGTAAGTGTATTGAAAAATTCATTACGTTAACTTTATATGCTGTAAAAGTTTTTGATAACCAGACAGGATAAACCTCTCGGTCATACGCATAAATCGTTTTGGGAGTTGAATTTTCTTCTCTTGAAGTGAATGGGTTTCTTCTAGGCAACTGTGCTCCAACTTGGACCACACCATCATCAGGTGAGATAGTGGCCAAACCTGTACGTGTACGCAAAGTTCTGACGCCAAGCCCGAACCCTTGGACCTAGAAAGTTGAAGTTTTCACAGAGGTTCTTTTTATGACGTATACAGAGAATAAGGCTGCCTGTCCACATGAGCGGAGCGAGGCTGTGGAGCGGACAAACGTAGAAATATAGGATTGCACAAAATCTTCACTCCTCTGATTTTGTGCAATCCTACTGGTTAATATTTCTCCATTTCTCCACTCCGCAGCTTCGCTCCGCTCCTGTGGGTCTAAGGGAAAATTTTTCAAAATTCACCCCTGTAGAGAATGATGTTTACATGAAAAAACCTACTAGGCGAAGCTGCTGGCTAGTCAATAATACAGACTTAAAGATGATGCCATACCAACTTGTTCACCATCATTATCATCATCATCAGCCTTTTTATTATTCCCACTGCCTCCTCTCTAGGAGAGAGACTGGGCTGCAGTCCCAGTGCGGGTTGATGAATGTCACATGTCTTTGAATTTTTGGTTCTAGGACATGCCAGTTTGCTCACGATGTTTTCATTCACCGTTTTGAGAGCAGTGGTAATGAAATTAATTACACAAAGTAATGCACCTAGCAGTATTTGAACCCGCGACCTACAACTCGTAACTCGGAGTTCAACTTGTTACATTGATGAAAAGTTGAGGTTGATGTAAGTTATAATACTTACCCAAGAATAAGGTACTCATACCTTTTTATTCAGCATAAAATTATAAAGAAAAACCATTTTTATATTTTATATTTTTGTCTGACCTTACATGTTCTATATAAAAGACATCAACGACTTTATACAAGACTTGCTTCCTAGTAATATTAAATTAGTAATTTATAGCATATAACATCAAGGATAGTGCAGTTATATATAATAATAATAATAATAATAATAATAATAATAAGCCCCCTAAACAACCACACGTCCTGATTGACCATCTAATCACGTGGGGGGCGGACACACGAATGAGAAATTACTGGCGTGGCTAACGTGGCTCTGGAAACCCATTCAACATGGAGACACGTTCAAAGAGTAAACGTTTAGGACCGCTGCCCGGGGGCGATCGCCGGGGCGCACCTGGAGCTGACGCTGGGTGTCACAGCATGCGAACCGTCAGCGGTGAGGGGTTGAGCAGGCGGGCTCCCACCGATAATGATGCTACAGCCGAAATCACTGACGATGGTGACAGACTGACGGACAGGACAAACACCCCTGTAGAACCGTATAGTCCTAGCACAGTATCATACACACCTTCAAGTAGATCATCGCCATCCATACCATCGTCACCTCCCAATATTAATTTAAATACAGTCCGATCTACTCCGGTTTTGGATGTTGCGCGGGAGGTATCTACCTTTTTACCCGCGTCCACCAAGGCTGGAAAAGCTAGAGTTCGCATGAAATGGAGCAAAGAAGTTAACCTATTCATCATGCGATCTTATTTTTACATAACTAAATTAGAGACTAATATGACCACCTACAGACAACAACTGCATGCAATTTTTACCCGGCAATATCCAGAAATTAATGTTTCTGAACAAAGAATATCAGATCAAAGAAGAACTATAGTTAGGAATAAACTTCTATCTCAAGAAGTTATAGATCAGGTAAAAGAAGAAGTACGAACACAGTTATTGCAGGAGGAATCAGAAAATTATGTAGATATTGCCTATGTCACACAAAATACACACGAAAATAGTCTGCTAGAATCACCACAATCACTCACTCTCTCAAATCTGAATGTCGAATCTCAGCAATACGACCAAACACAAATTCAACACACACAAACTGAAATATTAACTTTAACGCTTGAAAATGATATTGAAACAGTTGCTGTGGATCAAAACCCAATACCTAATAATATATATGTAAAAGAAATACATGATAAATTTAGTGCGACACTGGCACAATATTCTGGAATGGACCCAGCAGCTCGACCAAAACTACCTAAACTTAAATATACACCTCACCTTTTCCGTTTAGTTAACTTATTTAACGAAAATATATTAAAGCAGTTTTTATCAGATGACACTCAACTGATAGATATACACACCCTCATTTATTGCACAGCGGTTGTTATTGCTGAAGAACTTAACTTCAAAATTATTGATCATGCCAGGACCACCAGACCTAGAGAGAACGTTAAACTACCTTGGCAGATTAGACTAGAAAAAGATATCGAAAAGTTAAGAGCAGATTGTGGTAGACTCACTCATTACATCAACGGCTGTAGATCTCGAAAATTAATAAAAAAAGTGGAAGCAATATTTAATAATGTTTCAGTTCACACTCGACACGAAAACAACAATAAAAAAACAGAAGAGTATTTAGATACGTTAAAACAAAAATTAGCACTTAAAGTCCATAGGCTTAGGAGATATATAAAGGCACAGCAGCGTAAAAATGATAATGCTATATTTGCTACTAATGAAAAAGTATTTTATAGGAACCTACAAAAACCACACACCGATTCAACAATAGGAATACACCACATAAACACACCTTCAAAAGAACTCTTAGAAACATTCTGGTCTAGTATATGGGAAGAGCAGGTACATCACAACGATAAAGCAACTTGGATTACAGAAGAAGAAACAAAATGGAAAGAAATAGATGAAATGGAATTTCAAGAGATAACTGAATCTGACATTGCAAATATAACAGCTAGATTACATAATTGGAAGTCACCGGGTATCGATAAAATTCAAAATTTTTGGTTCAAAAAGTTAACGATACTCCACAGGTTTATAGCTAAAAGTTTCACAGATATAGTATTAGGAAAGCAAAACATACCTGACTTCATTGCGACAGGAGTAACCTACATGCTACCTAAATCTATACACACATCAGAGCCATCCCAATACAGACCAATCACATGTTTACCTACAATTTACAAAATACTAACATCGGTTCTAACTAATAAAATCAACTCACATATTGAATATCATAAAATAATTGCAGAGGAACAGAAGGGATGCAGACGGGGACACATGGGATGCAAAGAGCAATTAATTATAGATTCAACTATCCATAAACATGCCACTACAAAAAATAGAAACTTACATTGTACTTACATAGATTATCAAAAAGCGTTCGATAGCATACCACACTCTTGGTTAATACACATATTAGAAATTTACAAAATAAATCCGAAAATAATAGAGTTTTTGCGCACTGTGATGACACGATGGAAAACGACACTACAGCTAAATAACCATCTCAGCACTCTTGTGACTCGAGAGATATATATTAGGAAGGGTATTTTTCAGGGTGATTCACTGAGCCCCCTCTGGTTCTGTCTCGCCCTGAACCCTTTGTCTCATTTACTCAATCAATGTAAAGCCGGATATAATTTTAAACATAATTCCAAAGAAACCACTGTCTCACATCTCATATACATGGATGACATTAAATTATACTCTAAAAATGAAAAAGAAATGAAAAGTCTTTTAAAAGCAACAACAAAATTTAGTCACGATATTAATATGATATTTGGATTAAATAAATGTAGGACATTACATATTATAAGAGGCAAAGTAAAACCTGGCAATTATATAGTAAATGACAGCGACACAATAGCAGCTATGGAACCCACAGATCTCTACAAGTATTTAGGATACAAGCAACTTAAAGGACTCGATCACATATCAATAAAAAAAACACTTAATACCGAATATCAGAGACGAATGAACGCAATTTGTAAAACACAGTTATCGGGAAAACATCTTATAAAAGCCTTGAACACTTTTGCCATACCAATATTGACCTACTCATTCGGAGTTATAAAGTGGTCAAAAACTGACATCGAGCAGTTAGAAAGAATCACACGCACCACACTAACAAAATATAACAATCTACACCCTAAATCTGCTATCGAACGTCTCACCATTAAAAGACAAAATGGAGGTAGAGGCCTAATCGACATTCATCACCTGTGGCAGAAACAAATTTCTAGGCTTAAAACATTTTTCTACTCAAAATCTCGAACAAGTGACATACATAAAGCTATCACTTGTAATGACTTTAATTACACACCGCTAAACTTAAGCGATCAAAGTTTGCCAGATATAAACGACTCTAACCCACAAAATCAAAAAATAGAAAACTGGAAGAAAAAAGTACTCCATGGTAGGCACCCTCATGATTTAGAACAATCGCATATTAATATCGCAGCATCAAATAAGTGGCTAAAAATAGGAAGTCTGTTTCCAGAAACCGAAGGTTTTATGATAGCCATACAAGACCAAATTATTAATACAAGAAACTACAGGAAATATATTATTAAAGACCCTACTATCACAAATGACAAATGTCGTAGGTGTCATATACAACCAGAAACCATACAACACATAACCGGATCATGCACTACACTTACACAAACGGACTACACTCACCGACACAATCAAGTTGCTAATATCATCCATCAAAAGCTAGCAATCAAGTATAGTCTTATACAAAACTCCGGCACGCCTTACTACAAATATAAACCTGAAACTATCTTAGAGAATGACGCATACAAACTTTACTACGACCGCGCCATACTTACAGATAGGACCATCCACTATAACAGACCAGACATAACACTTCAGGATAAAATTAATAAAGTCACTTACCTCATAGACATTGCAGTTCCCAACACCCACAACCTACAAAAAACCATATCCGAAAAAATCAGCAAATACGCTGACCTTAAAGACGAAATAACAAGATTGTGGAGACAAGACAAAGTTTACGTTATACCTATAGTCCTCTCCACGACAGGCGTAATCCCCAACCATCTCCTCCGTAGTTTAAAATTAATAGATTTAGAAGAATCCGTTTACATATCCCTACAGAAAGCTGCCATATTAAACACATGCAGAATAGTTAGGAAATTCATGCAGTTGGAAGACGACAATACACCCCTACACTGAAAACACCATACATACTACATTTACTTGGCTTTGGCCCGTAAATGTAGTCGAAACCAGCCATGAGCTGAGAAAAATAACACTTCCGATAATAATAATAATAATAATAATAATAGATATAGATATTGCAGTCCCTAATACGCATAATTTGCAAAAGACGATAGGAGAGAAATTAAGTAAATATGCAGAACTTAAAGAAGAAGTAACAAGAATCTGGAGGCAAGAAAAAGTTTATGTCGTACCTATAGTTGTCTCTACTACTGGGGTTATACCCAACCATCTTCACCATAGCCTCAAATTAATAGATTTAAAAGATTCCATCTACATTTCGGTCCAAAAAGCAGCAATTTTGAACACCTGCAGAATAGTGAGAAAGTTCATGCAGATAGAGGAAAATGAAATTTCTCCTCATAATACCCACTCTACACCAATCACACACACGCTACATTAACTTAGCTTGGCCCGTTAATGTAGCTTAAAACTAGCCAAAGAGCTAAGCAACAGCCAACGTTTTTTCAAAATAATAATAATAATAATATTTCACAACTATCACACCACGTCGTCTAGTCCCAAGCTAAGCAGAGCTTGTGTTATGAGTACTAGACAACTGATAAACATACTTATATATTTCTAAATACATACATATTACACATAATTACATTATATATGTATGTAAGTATGTATTACTGACGATCCAAACAGTGGTGACACCCGGGCCTTTCTTCCGTCTGAATTCGATGGAAGATGAAGACGCTGTGACGCCTCTCCAAAATTACTGACTATCAGTTCAGTAGTTTCAGAGATTACTAGCGGGTACAACCAATCTACAATTTTTTTGTTTTATATTTTTTTATATCTTTCATGTAACCGAAATACCTAATGCAAATCCTTATATAACCCGCACTGGGGAATTTTATTTAAATGCACTTAGGTAGTATTTTTTTTTCGGTGGGAAAAATCATCCAATGACAACCCCCACTCTTGGGCGGAGCGGGAGATAGTGTCAGACTCTTACTGACTAAAAAACCCACCCCGTTCCTTCAAGCCTTCATACCGGGGCTCGAGTTCCCTTTCGGATAACCCTGACCCCAGTAGGCTTCAACTCCGGTTGGGCCCCTGCTGTTGCTGACAACACCTTGAGGCGCGCGGGAACAGTGCGCGCCGTCGACGACTTGGGCTTGGTAAGGACAGTTACCGGACGGCCGGACAGCGAGCTACCCATTGCTCACTGTCCGCAAGCCCGCGCTTACGGTGCACTTAGGTAGTGCTTTACCTTTCAAATACCGTAATTAGAGATACAATAGAAAGACAATGAGTGCGCGAACGCCGACGCTTGCTTGAGGTTTAATGAATTAAGAAACTTGTTAATCTAACCTGTTATTGGTAAATAATATAGCCATTTATGCGTTACTTTGATAACGCAATAGTATATGAGAAATAATAAGTCCAGCCACATACTTTTTATTTGGCCCCGTCATCAACCTTCTTTTTTTATAACTAATAATAATAGTAATCCACAACTATCACACAACGCCGTCTAGTCTCAAGCTAAGCAGAGCTTGTGTTACGAGTACTACATACATACAGTACTCATAGTATATTATATAGGCACTCAAGAATTTTATTTAGCTTTTTTAATAACAGCCGAAATCGATTCAGTAACTGATTCTGAACCTACTATCAGGATGTCCGTTTTTTAAGTTACAATTTGTAGGTATATCTTTTTCACTTTGCACATTTTACTGCCGATTTATTATTTGCCCTTTGTTTTTTTTTTGGTGGGCAAAAATCATCCAAATGACATCCCCCGCCCTTGGGCGGAGCGGGAGATAGTGTCAAACTCTTACTGACTAAAAAACCCACCCGTTCCTTCTTGCCTATCTTACCTAGTAGTAAGCTATTACTAAGCTTCCTATTTCCGTCCGTCCGTCTGTCAGTGGGCTGTATCTCATAAACCATATGAGGTAGAGATTTGAAATTTTGATACAATGTGTATTTCTATTACCACTACAATAACAAATACGTTTATGTACCATATAAGTAACGTTATTTTGTCCTAGTTTTTTTGCTCGATTTTAATATTGTTAATCTAATTGGCCAGTTTTTAAGCTATTGCATAGCTCTTTAGAAATTCCGTAACGAAAATAACCTAACACCCCCCACTCATTTGTTTTTTGAGCGTGGTGACCGATAAGAAAACAAATGAGTGAAGAATCAATCAAAATTCAATTCAAAGTGTAACTTCAATTAATATCAAAGAAAAAAAAAAACAAAGGAAAAAAAATACTGCATAAATAAAATAAATAAATAATTATAATTGCATAAGTTGATAAAAATGCATAAGTTGATAAAAATGCATAAGTTGATAAAAATGCATAAGTTGATAAAAATGCTATGCAATAGCTGCTTTACCGCGGCAGTCCCCGAGTGCCACACGTCTTTTTTTTTCATTATGGTAGTAGATAACAAACTCTAAGTATTCCCAAGAACTGCATTCAGTTCTTAGCATGGCAACACCGAGAAGAATACGTTGTAAAAGGTATCCTACCCATTTACAGATATAAAATGATTAAGTTATCAAGTTATATTGGACTCGGCAATGAAACTTATTATACTGTATCTTTTATTGGCCAGACAGATTTTCAACTTTATTTTTTGAGTAACAGAGCACAAAATTCGACATGGTCACGTTTAAAGAAAGCCACTACGAAATTGTCATTTTACGAGTTACGTAAATGTTATGCTGCCATTTATCGCTTCATCACTTAATGAGAAGAGCTGTTAAGGAAGTTTATCCGTGTGTAAAAATAAAACTTTAGAAAAAACAACATTCTTTTACACTTCGAGACGTTTTTCGGTTTTAGTATCTGTCCAATACCGGAAAATTCTAATAAATTATGCATTCTAAATCGTAATTTGTTTTTTTTTTGCTTTTTGGATTCTGCTTATAGCTGACTAGATTTTTATATTTTACCAAATATACCACTAGACGTACGGCGTTGCGCCACCGGTACATGGTAGATCCCACTTATACCCACAAAGCGTTATGGGAGTACATTTATTGTCCGTACAGCCAATAAGTGGAATTCCCTGCCGGAGTTCTGAGTTTCCTGATGCTACAACTTAGAGGTCTTTAAGTCAAGAGTGGATAGATTTTTAGGCAAGCGTAACTGATGATGTGGTCGACGATGAAGCGTCGACCACATCATCACTTACCATCAGGTGAGATGGTGGTCAAACGTGAGCCTATCAATAATTATAAAAAAAAAAAAAAACAAAAATAATGTTGTTATTGTACTTTATATTTTAATAGGTATTTAGGTAATGTGTAAACAAACGTGATGGAAATTGTCGTCGGAAATATACGAAATATCTGACTATCCTCAATTTATTTCCTTTAGGGAATAAATTAAAAATCCGAGCTAAAAAATATAAGGATCATGGTCAATGTAAAGTTTTGTGCATTTCTTTCTAGGCGCAGTTGTTAAAGTCCAAGTTTTTGTCGGCAAACGAATTCAAGATTTTTATTAATAGAATAAAGTGCCTACTACATGAGCTAGTAGACTACTTATGCTCCGTTTATTATTTTGAACTTGTTTTATATCTCAAAATAATAATAAAAAAATCCGGTGTACATAGACAGCATTACTTAATTTTTTTTACTACAAGTTACCCTTACATTAATTATTACTTTTCGTGTGCAAATCCAACTCGCTCTTGTCCTGTTTTTTCTTTTTCGTATTACAGCTTATAACTTTTTAATCCTCAGTAATTGCAAGCTCTAGAACTGGTCTTCATGTCCTCTAGTTAATGTTAATAAAGTTGTAACATGGGACACCTAGCAACTAAATATGATTCATAATATAGTATGGTTTGGTTTGGTGGGAAATTTTAACTTCGGTCCCTCTAGTGGTCCGAGAGGGTATCTTCTGTAAATACTATCTACTGTAGTATCATAATTCGCACCTTTAAAACAAAGTGGCACTGAACTTGTGTTTTTAATAGAAGAAGCTATTCACATTCACAACAAATGTACCTTGAAATAAATTGTTAAAAATAGCCACGGCTGAACACTGTGTCCCAAAATACAAGTGAAAACTTAGTTTGGGAACCAGTATCTGCAACTTCTGCGATTACTGTACCTGTGTTATATTGGACTTATAATATTGTGAATGCTTATGTTTGGTATCAATAAACAATTATTTTCTTTTTTAATATCTTTTAAACCTTTAACTTTTCAATCTGATTATCACAACCGGTTCTCTGATTGTCAAAGTCATTGTTCCAATTGTTAATGTTCCTCGGTAATTGATTCGCTACTTTTTACCGAGTAAATAAGTAGATACTTACACTGAAAACTTTATGACTGCTAAAAATTGGCCCTTTTGGCATAGTGCCACTTATGTTTTAAGGGTGAGATTGTTAAATTATTATGTTACAAACATCTATGTAGGTGTTTGTTTAAGTACCAACATAGTTTTTTAAGTTGTTATAATACTAACTTTGTTTAGGGAAATTAATTAATTAAACCCAAAGCGAACGCCGGCGTTGTTCTCTCATTGAATGAATAGATGAATGATGAATGATTGAATGATTGATTAAATAGATGAAATGGAATTTCAAGAGATAACTGAATCTGACATTGCAAATATAACAGCTAGATTACATAATTGGAAGTCACCGGGTATCGATAAAATTCAAAATTTTTGGTTCAAAAAGTTAACGATACTCCACAGGTTTATAGCTAAAAGTTTCACAGATATAGTATTAGGAAAGCAAAACATACCTGACTTCATTGCGACAGGAGTAACCTACATGCTACCTAAATCTATACACACATCAGAGCCATCCCAATACAGACCAATCACATGTTTACCTACAATTTACAAAATACTAACATCGGTTCTAACTAATAAAATCAACTCACATATTGAATATCATAAAATAATTGCAGAGGAACAGAAGGGATGCAGACGGGGACACATGGGATGCAAAGAGCAATTAATTATAGATTCAACTATCCATAAACATGCCACTACAAAAAATAGAAACTTACATTGTACTTACATAGATTATCAAAAAGCGTTCGATAGCATACCACACTCTTGGTTAATACACATATTAGAAATTTACAAAATAAATCCGAAAATAATAGAGTTTTTGCGCACTGTGATGACACGATGGAAAACGACACTACAGCTAAATAACCATCTCAGCACTCTTGTGACTCGAGAGATATATATTAGGAAGGGTATTTTTCAGGGTGATTCACTGAGCCCCCTCTGGTTCTGTCTCGCCCTGAACCCTTTGTCTCATTTACTCAATCAATGTAAAGCCGGATATAATTTTAAACATAATTCCAAAGAAACCACTGTCTCACATCTCATATACATGGATGACATTAAATTATACTCTAAAAATGAAAAAGAAATGAAAAGTCTTTTAAAAGCAACAACAAAATTTAGTCACGATATTAATATGATATTTGGATTAAATAAATGTAGGACATTACATATTATAAGAGGCAAAGTAAAACCTGGCAATTATATAGTAAATGACAGCGACACAATAGCAGCTATGGAACCCACAGATCTCTACAAGTATTTAGGATACAAGCAACTTAAAGGACTCGATCACATATCAATAAAAAAAACACTTAATACCGAATATCAGAGACGAATGAACGCAATTTGTAAAACACAGTTATCGGGAAAACATCTTATAAAAGCCTTGAACACTTTTGCCATACCAATATTGACCTACTCATTCGGAGTTATAAAGTGGTCAAAAACTGACATCGAGCAGTTAGAAAGAATCACACGCACCACACTAACAAAATATAACAATCTACACCCTAAATCTGCTATCGAACGTCTCACCATTAAAAGACAAAATGGAGGTAGAGGCCTAATCGACATTCATCACCTGTGGCAGAAACAAATTTCTAGGCTTAAAACATTTTTCTACTCAAAATCTCGAACAAGTGACATACATAAAGCTATCACTTGTAATGACTTTAATTACACACCGCTAAACTTAAGCGATCAAAGTTTGCCAGATATAAACGACTCTAACCCACAAAATCAAAAAATAGAAAACTGGAAGAAAAAAGTACTCCATGGTAGGCACCCTCATGATTTAGAACAATCGCATATTAATATCGCAGCATCAAATAAGTGGCTAAAAATAGGAAGTCTGTTTCCAGAAACCGAAGGTTTTATGATAGCCATACAAGACCAAATTATTAATACAAGAAACTACAGGAAATATATTATTAAAGACCCTACTATCACAAATGACAAATGTCGTAGGTGTCATATACAACCAGAAACCATACAACACATAACCGGATCATGCACTACACTTACACAAACGGACTACACTCACCGACACAATCAAGTTGCTAATATCATCCATCAAAAGCTAGCAATCAAGTATAGTCTTATACAAAACTCCGGCACGCCTTACTACAAATATAAACCTGAAACTATCTTAGAGAATGACGCATACAAACTTTACTACGACCGCGCCATACTTACAGATAGGACCATCCACTATAACAGACCAGACATAACACTTCAGGATAAAATTAATAAAGTCACTTACCTCATAGACATTGCAGTTCCCAACACCCACAACCTACAAAAAACCATATCCGAAAAAATCAGCAAATACGCTGACCTTAAAGACGAAATAACAAGATTGTGGAGACAAGACAAAGTTTACGTTATACCTATAGTCCTCTCCACGACAGGCGTAATCCCCAACCATCTCCTCCGTAGTTTAAAATTAATAGATTTAGAAGAATCCGTTTACATATCCCTACAGAAAGCTGCCATATTAAACACATGCAGAATAGTTAGGAAATTCATGCAGTTGGAAGACGACAATACACCCCTACACTGAAAACACCATACATACTACATTTACTTGGCTTTGGCCCGTAAATGTAGTCGAAACCAGCCATGAGCTGAGAAAAATAACACTTCCGATAATAATAATAATAATAATAATAATAGATATAGATATTGCAGTCCCTAATACGCATAATTTGCAAAAGACGATAGGAGAGAAATTAAGTAAATATGCAGAACTTAAAGAAGAAGTAACAAGAATCTGGAGGCAAGAAAAAGTTTATGTCGTACCTATAGTTGTCTCTACTACTGGGGTTATACCCAACCATCTTCACCATAGCCTCAAATTAATAGATTTAAAAGATTCCATCTACATTTCGGTCCAAAAAGCAGCAATTTTGAACACCTGCAGAATAGTGAGAAAGTTCATGCAGATAGAGGAAAATGAAATTTCTCCTCATAATACCCACTCTACACCAATCACACACACGCTACATTAACTTAGCTTGGCCCGTTAATGTAGCTTAAAACTAGCCAAAGAGCTAAGCAACAGCCAACGTTTTTTCAAAATAATAATAATAATAATATTTCACAACTATCACACCACGTCGTCTAGTCCCAAGCTAAGCAGAGCTTGTGTTATGAGTACTAGACAACTGATAAACATACTTATATATTTCTAAATACATACATATTACACATAATTACATTATATATGTATGTAAGTATGTATTACTGACGATCCAAACAGTGGTGACACCCGGGCCTTTCTTCCGTCTGAATTCGATGGAAGATGAAGACGCTGTGACGCCTCTCCAAAATTACTGACTATCAGTTCAGTAGTTTCAGAGATTACTAGCGGGTACAACCAATCTACAATTTTTTTGTTTTATATTTTTTTATATCTTTCATGTAACCGAAATACCTAATGCAAATCCTTATATAACCCGCACTGGGGAATTTTATTTAAATGCACTTAGGTAGTATTTTTTTTTCGGTGGGAAAAATCATCCAATGACAACCCCCACTCTTGGGCGGAGCGGGAGATAGTGTCAGACTCTTACTGACTAAAAAACCCACCCCGTTCCTTCAAGCCTTCATACCGGGGCTCGAGTTCCCTTTCGGATAACCCTGACCCCAGTAGGCTTCAACTCCGGTTGGGCCCCTGCTGTTGCTGACAACACCTTGAGGCGCGCGGGAACAGTGCGCGCCGTCGACGACTTGGGCTTGGTAAGGACAGTTACCGGACGGCCGGACAGCGAGCTACCCATTGCTCACTGTCCGCAAGCCCGCGCTTACGGTGCACTTAGGTAGTGCTTTACCTTTCAAATACCGTAATTAGAGATACAATAGAAAGACAATGAGTGCGCGAACGCCGACGCTTGCTTGAGGTTTAATGAATTAAGAAACTTGTTAATCTAACCTGTTATTGGTAAATAATATAGCCATTTATGCGTTACTTTGATAACGCAATAGTATATGAGAAATAATAAGTCCAGCCACATACTTTTTATTTGGCCCCGTCATCAACCTTCTTTTTTTATAACTAATAATAATAGTAATCCACAACTATCACACAACGCCGTCTAGTCTCAAGCTAAGCAGAGCTTGTGTTACGAGTACTACATACATACAGTACTCATAGTATATTATATAGGCACTCAAGAATTTTATTTAGCTTTTTTAATAACAGCCGAAATCGATTCAGTAACTGATTCTGAACCTACTATCAGGATGTCCGTTTTTTAAGTTACAATTTGTAGGTATATCTTTTTCACTTTGCACATTTTACTGCCGATTTATTATTTGCCCTTTGTTTTTTTTTTGGTGGGCAAAAATCATCCAAATGACATCCCCCGCCCTTGGGCGGAGCGGGAGATAGTGTCAAACTCTTACTGACTAAAAAACCCACCCGTTCCTTCTTGCCTATCTTACCTAGTAGTAAGCTATTACTAAGCTTCCTATTTCCGTCCGTCCGTCTGTCAGTGGGCTGTATCTCATAAACCATATGAGGTAGAGATTTGAAATTTTGATACAATGTGTATTTCTATTACCACTACAATAACAAATACGTTTATGTACCATATAAGTAACGTTATTTTGTCCTAGTTTTTTTGCTCGATTTTAATATTGTTAATCTAATTGGCCAGTTTTTAAGCTATTGCATAGCTCTTTAGAAATTCCGTAACGAAAATAACCTAACACCCCCCACTCATTTGTTTTTTGAGCGTGGTGACCGATAAGAAAACAAATGAGTGAAGAATCAATCAAAATTCAATTCAAAGTGTAACTTCAATTAATATCAAAGAAAAAAAAAAACAAAGGAAAAAAAATACTGCATAAATAAAATAAATAAATAATTATAATTGCATAAGTTGATAAAAATGCATAAGTTGATAAAAATGCATAAGTTGATAAAAATGCATAAGTTGATAAAAATGCTATGCAATAGCTGCTTTACCGCGGCAGTCCCCGAGTGCCACACGTCTTTTTTTTTCATTATGGTAGTAGATAACAAACTCTAAGTATTCCCAAGAACTGCATTCAGTTCTTAGCATGGCAACACCGAGAAGAATACGTTGTAAAAGGTATCCTACCCATTTACAGATATAAAATGATTAAGTTATCAAGTTATATTGGACTCGGCAATGAAACTTATTATACTGTATCTTTTATTGGCCAGACAGATTTTCAACTTTATTTTTTGAGTAACAGAGCACAAAATTCGACATGGTCACGTTTAAAGAAAGCCACTACGAAATTGTCATTTTACGAGTTACGTAAATGTTATGCTGCCATTTATCGCTTCATCACTTAATGAGAAGAGCTGTTAAGGAAGTTTATCCGTGTGTAAAAATAAAACTTTAGAAAAAACAACATTCTTTTACACTTCGAGACGTTTTTCGGTTTTAGTATCTGTCCAATACCGGAAAATTCTAATAAATTATGCATTCTAAATCGTAATTTGTTTTTTTTTTGCTTTTTGGATTCTGCTTATAGCTGACTAGATTTTTATATTTTACCAAATATACCACTAGACGTACGGCGTTGCGCCACCGGTACATGGTAGATCCCACTTATACCCACAAAGCGTTATGGGAGTACATTTATTGTCCGTACAGCCAATAAGTGGAATTCCCTGCCGGAGTTCTGAGTTTCCTGATGCTACAACTTAGAGGTCTTTAAGTCAAGAGTGGATAGATTTTTAGGCAAGCGTAACTGATGATGTGGTCGACGATGAAGCGTCGACCACATCATCACTTACCATCAGGTGAGATGGTGGTCAAACGTGAGCCTATCAATAATTATAAAAAAAAAAAAAAACAAAAATAATGTTGTTATTGTACTTTATATTTTAATAGGTATTTAGGTAATGTGTAAACAAACGTGATGGAAATTGTCGTCGGAAATATACGAAATATCTGACTATCCTCAATTTATTTCCTTTAGGGAATAAATTAAAAATCCGAGCTAAAAAATATAAGGATCATGGTCAATGTAAAGTTTTGTGCATTTCTTTCTAGGCGCAGTTGTTAAAGTCCAAGTTTTTGTCGGCAAACGAATTCAAGATTTTTATTAATAGAATAAAGTGCCTACTACATGAGCTAGTAGACTACTTATGCTCCGTTTATTATTTTGAACTTGTTTTATATCTCAAAATAATAATAAAAAAATCCGGTGTACATAGACAGCATTACTTAATTTTTTTTACTACAAGTTACCCTTACATTAATTATTACTTTTCGTGTGCAAATCCAACTCGCTCTTGTCCTGTTTTTTCTTTTTCGTATTACAGCTTATAACTTTTTAATCCTCAGTAATTGCAAGCTCTAGAACTGGTCTTCATGTCCTCTAGTTAATGTTAATAAAGTTGTAACATGGGACACCTAGCAACTAAATATGATTCATAATATAGTATGGTTTGGTTTGGTGGGAAATTTTAACTTCGGTCCCTCTAGTGGTCCGAGAGGGTATCTTCTGTAAATACTATCTACTGTAGTATCATAATTCGCACCTTTAAAACAAAGTGGCACTGAACTTGTGTTTTTAATAGAAGAAGCTATTCACATTCACAACAAATGTACCTTGAAATAAATTGTTAAAAATAGCCACGGCTGAACACTGTGTCCCAAAATACAAGTGAAAACTTAGTTTGGGAACCAGTATCTGCAACTTCTGCGATTACTGTACCTGTGTTATATTGGACTTATAATATTGTGAATGCTTATGTTTGGTATCAATAAACAATTATTTTCTTTTTTAATATCTTTTAAACCTTTAACTTTTCAATCTGATTATCACAACCGGTTCTCTGATTGTCAAAGTCATTGTTCCAATTGTTAATGTTCCTCGGTAATTGATTCGCTACTTTTTACCGAGTAAATAAGTAGATACTTACACTGAAAACTTTATGACTGCTAAAAATTGGCCCTTTTGGCATAGTGCCACTTATGTTTTAAGGGTGAGATTGTTAAATTATTATGTTACAAACATCTATGTAGGTGTTTGTTTAAGTACCAACATAGTTTTTTAAGTTGTTATAATACTAACTTTGTTTAGGGAAATTAATTAATTAAACCCAAAGCGAACGCCGGCGTTGTTCTCTCATTGTCTGTCTATTGTGTCTCTAATTACCGTATTTGAAATGTTAATCCTGAATTAAAAAGGTTGTTATTTTTATATTTATAGCATCGAGTCTTGGCGCTATCAGAAGTGATCGACATAATGTCAAGGAAGCCGTCTTTTATTACTCACCTGTCCTTAAATAATTCAATGCTATTAAACACCTTTAAATACACCCACAACTGCATCATAATTTAAAGCCCATCTCACCAAATTAATGGAAAAAATATATCTTCAGACTTTTTTCTCCATTTTGGTTTTTCTCACGCCATGTTTCCATAGATAAGATGGCGATATAGAACAGGTATTTGCTCGTTAGCGCCGATGAAGTTGTTCTACGACACCTAGGGGCTACTACATCACCTAGGTACTTAACTAAACCTGACTAGATAGAATATAATGGGTTGGTAGTTGGTATTAAAAAATTGCAGGCTCGTTAGAATAAATATGAAGATGTTATAGTTTACATTAATTTAAATGCATCACCATGTTAGGGTTTGTGTCAGGAGATATATACTTTTTTAAATTTGGAACTTGAAGAATAAAGTGCATACCTATAATATTTTTAAGAAGGTGCAGCTACCGGCCATTTTATCTATTATTTTATATATTTTTTATCTATTAAATCAGTCTTGCGTATATTGATCGTGCTCTTAGGTCACTGCCATTTCATTCTCAGATTTTAAGTATAGAAATCATCTAATTAGATCAGGTTATCAGTATTTATAGCCACTATTTTTTTATTATTAATCTCTTTATATTTCATTATAACTTATTCAATACATTTTTAAATATTTCTTAAAAAAAAAAAAATTAAAACAACTAAAATTTATTATTATTATTAATAGGCTCTCACTTGACGACTATCTCACCTGATAGAAAAAGTCTGATGTGGTCGACGATGAAGCACGCTTGCCTAGAAGTAACCTATTCACAGTTCTCAATAAATATCAAAGTAACTATTGGAAAGACGTCTAGATTCAAAATATGTTTGACTAGAAAATAAGTCAAGGCATTGGTAGTCAATGCCCCTAGCTCTCCGACCTTACTAAAGCAAATCATTAATTATACAGCCACGTTAATGAGAAAGCTGGACACATTTATTGACTTTTTTTTTTAAATGGTCTCACGATAAGGTGGCAATGCCGCATGGCGGCTACTTTAGAACGTGAGTGGCCAGTACGCGTCGTTCGCGCCAATGAAGTTGTTATACTCGCTGGCTCGCGCCTGCTTTTTGTTCTACACCCTGTTTTTGTTAGCAAAGATCAGGTAAGAAAACACAAACGTGTTTATATTTTATAAGTAGTTACTAGGGATTGGGAATTGCAGTGTAGAAACGTGAGGATTTTTGGAAAAAAAACTGTTCTAAAAATCGAATCTAAGTTATAAGTTAATCCTTTTTTAGGAAATAACATTTATTTTTATACTAAACCTAACTTACTTACATACATATAATACAAAAACCATACACTCCGGCGTCGAATCTTCATATCGCTGTTATCCGGAAATGTGCCCAGAAGGCTGGCAGGATTGCCACGTTGAAATGGCAAAGCTAATTCGAGCCAGACCTCTGGTCACGCAATGTGTCGATCAGTTGTCGGCGTGAAATTTCCTTAAAAAGGAAACGCACAATTGGACCCCATGACCCAAGCGTTTCGACCCCAAAGAGCTCAAAACTGTACCAATAAGGTTTAAAGTATTTGCGCCTTTTTTAGGTATTTATTTTAGAATTAGAATAAAGAAGTTTTGAATCGAATAAATAGAAAGCCGAGCATGCAAGCGGGTACTAATTAGTTCTACTTGAATGTGAACATACTGGCGAATTTAAAATCGGTTAAAAATATTTATACAATGTGTCCATAGTTTAGAACCGCAGATTTAAACCTGATATTGAATTTAAATGGATACATTTTACCTTAATATTGTTATCTTATTACTGACTAGCTTCTGTATCTTATTAATGCGGCTTTGCCTCCGTATAAGACTGTAAGTAGAAAATATATAGCCTATATGTCTCAGTGATAAAGTAGCATTCTATTTGTGACCGAATTATTAAAATCGGTCCAGTAATTTTTGAGTTTATTTATAATATGTATTACCTATAGATATAGGGAGGCTGTATATGTAAGCACAGCTACATCAGCCATGCAAAGACAAGCAGTGTATTAAGATACTACACGAAATAACCAAGAAAATCAATGTACAAACTGGCTGCCTATGTACAAAAAACGAACTGCAATTACTTTTTTACCAGTAATCAAAGCTGAGCAAGATATTGGAACATGCTATTGCTCTCGTAATATCATGATCCTTAATATCTTCCGCAACAGTTTTATAGCCTTCGGGTTTCGCCCTCCTTATAATGACTTCGTGGAATATTTGCCACGAAGTCATATTTCCAATCTGACGCGTGTAAGTAGTCTAAGTATTTACATAAAATATTTTTCTTTCTTTTTTTTTTCTTTCTTTGTACTTTCTTTCTTTATTTCTTGCTGAAGCAAAACATGTGCAATTCAACAGGATTGGTGTATGTGAACATGAAGGTTAGATGCTTAAAGTCTACACACAACACACCGCCTTTTACTCGTAAAAAAATTACCAAAAATTCACAGACGAATTGTTTAGTCAGTAAGTACTTCATACTTAATATATTCTTTTAATTTGCAATATGATAATCATGTATTGTAAAGTTGTCAAGGTAGAATTTGCATAGATTGAAGTAGACATACAGATTTATTTCGTGTTCAACCAATTTATAGATAAGCCGAGTAATAAATCATTCTGGCAAAATTATCATAAACATACCAAGACATTGCGAAGACAATAGACTGGGTTAACACATGGAATGCAATACCCGTTCAAGGAATACTTGAATACGGCAAAGAGATATAAATGGAAGGGCTTTTAAAACGCCACAATACAAAAATAATTAATTAATTTCACGCTCTTAATTGTCCTAGATTTGGATACTTAATTAACATAAACCATACGTAGGTCCAAGTTCTGGAAAATCATTATCGCAAAATAAATCTGATAAATATCAAAGTCAATGAAAAATGAGTATAAGTATTAGAGGAAGTTTGAAAGTGGTGTCAGTGACTGAAAGTTTATCTTGATATGGCCGCGTGAAGAGGAGGGATGAAACGCCTGTTACTAAAAGAATTACGAAGAGGGAGAGGGAGCCCAAAGAAAATATGGATGGATCGTGTGAGAAGTGATATACCTAACAAAAAAGGTAATTAGTGATAGCGTGGTGGGTGATAGCACAGGATGGAAGAAAAGAACATGGTGCGCCGACCCCAAATAGAACAGGACAAGGGCAGGATCGGGCGTTAATAAGATGACTATTAAGGCAAAAAAAAAATCAATGGACAGGTGCAAAAATGTTTGCCAAGCATATACTCACATCCTCAGCTGTTGAAGAAACAGGAAAATATTACAATGTAAAATCGATTGCCGATTTGAAACAATGTTGAAAGTAAGCAAATGGCAACGGACTGCCCAGTCAAAAACCGGCGCAGCGCAGGCACAATTTGTTTAGTGGCTTCATCAGGTTCATGGTCAAAACCTGTACTTCTTATGGGTAATTTTTGCTTGCACTGCCCGTCCGGTAGAGTAGCGCCTTTGTTCCTCATCCACCAATTGCAGCCACACAAAACTTAAAAAAATAATAGCTTTCTATTTTCCAGTCCTTTTGTGTCTATAGTAGGTAAAAGAAATCCTAATGTCCAGATGTTTTTTGGGCTAATAGCCCAGATGTCCAGATGATCGCAAAAAAATGCCGTTACTTTTTTTATCCTTTTTTATTCCACTGTTATTGTTTGAAGCAAAAGGGCAAATTGGTTAAAGCAGACTTGGTTGTCTGCGCAAGGGATTTTGTTTTAAAATCGAATAGGTTTGGACATTGGTGACTTTTTAAACTCGGGGTGTTACTCCAATTTGTAGCTATGTGAAGGGTATAATTAGCGCCTAATTATTTTTTTATTCAACGATTGCATGTTTAATGTCGAGTAGAGTCTGTCTAATAAGTTAAACGACTTGGGTAATTATTAGGATTTAATGAAATCTGATGTAGTCAACACGGGTTCAATAATCAAGGTTGATTAAGAGATAGAGATCATTGTTTACTAACAGAAGAACTTTAAAAATAGTACCGAATATAAGTATTTTTTAAATGATTAAATATTATACAAAATTCCCAAGTCGGTTGACTTAATAGACAGACTATAACACCGGTAATACCTTGGTACTCTTGTGCCAAAGTTTTTATGTCTAATTCTTTTTAGTGATTGATCTCAAGTCAGCGATTTACACAGTATGTTGTCTGTGAGCAAATTTGAAATAAATAATGAAGTCCGTAAAGCTCAATAACCATTTTTTAGACGTTATTTGAATAATGCGACCAAAATATAAACCTACCTACTCTCAATATTTTATGAAGCTCTTTATAAAGTGCAGTAGGTACCTTATACCTACAGTTAACTAAAGGGTATAGTATAAATAATGAGTTCTTTTTCTACCCGTTTGCCTTTGCATATTATCAATCTTAGTTTGTTTAAAGGTATATAATATTATGTACTTACCCATTAACTGGCCTGTTGGTCTAGTGGTTAGTGGCCCTGACTGCTATGCCGCAGGTCGTGGGTTCGATTCCCACCCAGGACAAATGTTTATGTGATGAGCATGATCATTTGTTCTGTGTCTGGGTGTAATTTATCTATAATATGTATGTATTTAGAAATATATAAGTATGTTTATCAGTTGTCTAGTACCCATAACACAAGCTCTGCTTAGTTTGGGACTAGACGGCGTTGTGTGATAGTTGTGGAATATTATTATTATTATATTATTATTATTATTAAGCTATAATGATTATTTATCCTACTTTAGATGTTTGCTAGCGACCGTTTTTGGGGGCCTATTTATTGAGTGTGCAAGTCACCCCCGGCCATTTTTATCAATGTATATTATTAACATTATTCAGGCAGGTGCCAATATTTTTTGCAGTTGAAAAAATCATCATATGACATCTCCCGCTCTTGGGCGGAGCGGGAGATGTCTAGGATGACACACCCGCGTGTCAGATTTTTACTTACTAAAAACCCACTCCTGTTCCTTCGTTGCCTTTCATACTAGGGCTGAGTCTTCCTTTCAGACAGGCTGGGGCAATTTAACTTAGTTTTTGGTAACAAGTCCAGTCCAGTCTTAAGTCTTAATAAACTAGTGCGCCTCACCATCAACGATTGCATCACTGCTTTCCATCAGGTGGGATCGCAGTCAAGTACTAGTTTATAACAGATAAAAAAAAGCATCAAAAAAGCCATAGCCTCACCATAGCCATAACCATAGCATCTTTAGTTTCCATATCGCAATAGTTCCCCACCCATTGAGGATTGCATTGCGCGTACAGGGATAATCGTCGATTGGTACTTATCACATTCTATGAAAATTATTTATAGGGCCTCTGCGAAATAGCTTCGACCCTTCGTACGTCTTCCAAAGGTCTAGGACCTCAGGGTTCAGTAATAAATGAATAAATAAAAGTATGTATAATAATAAACTTTGTATTGACCTTAATAAACTTGACTGGCCTGTTGGTCTAGTGGTTAGTGGCCCTGACTGCTATGCCGGAGGTCGTGGGTTCGAATCCCACCCTGGACAAATGTTTGTGTCATAAGCATGATCATTTGTTCTGTGTCTGGGTGTAATTTATCTATAATATGTATGTATTTAGAAATATATAAGTATGTTTATCAGTTGTCTGTATAGTACTCATCATAACACATGATCTGCTTAGCTTGGGACTAGACGACGTTGTGTGATAGTTATGGAGTATTAAAAAAAAAGAAAAAAATATGTCTTAAAATTTAAGTTTAGTAATAACATAAGCTTCATATTTCAAAGCTTGTTACATCGCATCCATGTTTGACTACAAAAAACCACTTTTGAAACGGCTTTATTCAAAGCAATAACACCGTATAGGTACGACCTGCCACATAACACGATCGTGATTCGTGAACGACAAAAAGTCATCAAAGTAACCATCAATCTACATATCATTATAGGTGAGAGGGATAACATCCGGCACACGTGTGGATAGAAACTACCTACTAGGGATGCAACGGAGGTCATTAGAGGAGGCGGAGATGCAGAGCTTATTAACCTCGGTGGATACGGAGGTTTACTGAAGTGGGGGTGGAAAAAAAAAACTCCATAATAGTTTTTCAATACACTTACTCGAAAACCCACTTTTATCCCTACCGCTTTTATGCACGCAATTTACTATTTTCTGGACTAGTGCGGAAAAGTGTACGAGCTTACCCGCGCTACAATTTATTGTATTTATTTTATCAGGCTGGGCGCTCAGCGACCCTTATGTCTCCGGTCAATCCTTATTTATTCAATTCTTCGTCAGTGTATTGAAAAATATTCCTCCATGATACCTTCACCAGCGGCTCGGACGAATTTCCCCTCGGTCGCAGCAACAAACTATCTACTAACTTTTATCAAAATGTATTATTTCAGTCTGGCACCATCTAGCTACTTTGGCCAGACAGTACCATTCATCTCGTACGTCTATTATTTATTTATTTATGTACACACAAATACTTAAAAGAAAAGAACTTTATACAGATACAAGAGTACAAAGGTGCTGCTTATTTCAACGAAATTTCTTCCAGCAGACCTGCGACAGGAGAGTTGAATGAGAAATGTAGACAGTGTGTATACCTAAATACGAGTAATTAATAAAAGTTAAAATGGGTTTATTATTTAGCCACGACTTATAACTTTTTTCCTTTTGGTAGGAAATTCATACTCCGTCTCGCTTCACTCAGACAGACGGTGCGAGAGGTAGTTACAGATATATTTCTGACTATAAAACCCACCTATGTTCTTCCAGTAGCCCTTTGCGTTCCTGGGCCGCGGTATTTCTTTCGCTTTCTTTATCTGCGCGCATAATAAATGTGCTCATCCGGCGCACGTGTGGATAGTCCCTACCTACGTACTGTCCACCCACACTCATCCCCTTTAAGGCAGGCGCCTCAACTTAAACATAGACGATTTAAAACCAATTGTATTTTAATTAGACGCAAGAGAATGTAGGCCTCATCCTTTTGGAACAATCAACGGTATAATTTTGTATAGTAATTCCGTTTGTGGAATAGGAAGACGGTAATAAGGTTTGATGGCCCTGTTTCTCAACTGTTACGACTGCAAGTGGGTTTCCTTATGTCCTTTTATAGCACCTTTTTGTTATAGGAGTTACGACAGCCTACTTTGCAGAACTTGCAGGAAGGACGACACAGCAGCTCATCTGTTATAGGATTACACTCTGCAGAGCCTGTATGGAGGATGAAACAGTAACTCGTCTGCTTCTAAGCTGCTCACTATAGGGATTACTTCGGAAACCCAGTTCATTACCATCATCATCATTTCAGCAGATATTCATCCGCTGTTGGACATAGGCCTCCCCCGAGCGTCGCCACAACGAATGTTCCTGTGCGTCTCGCATCCATCGGTTTCCCGCAGCCTTCACCAGGTCATCGGTTCACCTTGTAGGAGGCCTTCCAACGCGTCTTCCGGTACGCGGTCGCCACTCCAGAACCTTTCGGCCCCAACGGCCTTCTGTTCTGCGAGCAAGGTGCCAATGTGTGAGTTTGGTAATTCTTCGTACTATGTCGTCGTGTATGAGTGAAACTCAGTTACACCCTATGAAATAATCAGTAACACCAAGAAATTGCTGTCTATTAAACTGTTACTCAACATAATCATGATATTAGCTCAGCTTTCTTGAGCAGGTGGGTGGGAGCAATCGAATAGCAGACTTGCCCTATCCGTACGCAAAATATGCGCGTAGTTGGGGACACTAGCCCGACAGTGGATTTCTTTAACAAACTGATTCTTCTTCTTAATTCTTTATTGTACACCAAAAAAATAAAAATACAATATGTATAACAGATTCATGTACCTACGTAAGCGAGCTTAATTTAAATTCTTCGTTAGATAACCCAGACTCGACTGAAAAACCACTACGTCTTTCCAAATCAGGAGGCTTACCTATTTGAAAAGACGTCCTGTCCTTGACCGTCTAATTAAAAGGTAGGTACTATTAAAAATACTTTCAAATTATTCGGTGACTACTAGGAGTACTAATACCAAGCTTAATTAGTCACCAAAAATACTGCCTTACCACACCTAAATCACCGTAGATCGCAAAACAAAAAGCAATAAAAGCTAACCTAAGTAAACTCTACATGTGCCAATGTTAAAAACAAAACACAATGATGATAATAATATTTTGTTGAATAAGTCATACGCGAAAAATTTTCAAGCCGAGCTGAGAGGAAGCGTAAAAAAGGCTAGCCGCGAGCTAAGGCAGGAAGAAAATGATATACATTATGGTTGGGGGCAAGCGGCTCTCCCCGCAAGCCACGCTGCGCCCGCGCCGCGCCCTGCTCGACGAGTTAATCAGCCATCCGACTGAGGAGCTCAAAGTTTTTGGTCTTATGCTTTTATTATTCACATTTCTATCTGTGATAAAAACGCAAAACGAGAAAGTAACTTTGGCTAACTGTGTCATTTGTTCTAATTTGGTATAGAGAAAAATAAGATCTTAGACATGAAAGAGTTGTCAGCAAAACTGTAGGGGCCCAGCAGGGCCGAAGCCTACTTGGGTCATGGGTTGACTTCTGAAATGGAAACCCGAGGTCCTAGAACTCAAGGCACAAAAGTTACATAAGTGTGGTTTTAGTCAGTAAAAGTCTGATGTACGCCGTCCCGCTTCGATCCTTTCCCACCTTAAAAAAAAGAAATGGATGTTCATACAAGTATTTGTTGAAACTTTTGAAAGATTTTTATGAATATCAATCTGCTAGTCAGTAATAAATAAGAATGAAAAATATACAAAGACGAATAAAATATATTACAGAGGCTACAATAATAAGCTAATCGGGTACCGTAATACCGTTAGCATTATAATTGACCAGTCGACGTACTATAACTCACAAGGAGTCAGGAAGTTGCATCCGGTTAGTCTCCAAGTTATTCTCAGCATAGTTAGGAAGAAAGCTATACAGATAGATTCTATAAACATCAATTTAAATACACCAGAAAATACAGGCTTCAAAAGTTTGAGGTCCAGTGTAGAATAATGGAACATAATGACTCTATCGGCGGCGGCGAGGCGGCCAGCGCTCGCAGTCTGGTCGAGGCCTTTTTCTACTACCAATGAGTAAGTGCTCATTCTCAGAATAATGCGTGCCTTTGGACGATATTCAGACTTCTGAATAGTGTGCACGCAACGCGTAGGCATTTTAAATGCGAACTTTGTAGCTGAGGCAAAAACTTAAATGAAGATAAAGACAAAGGAATCTGAAGATAATGTACTCGTCAAGAATAACACCAATATTGTAACAACACTTAACACACTTACTAAAATTACCAATAAAGACACACCCAAGACTCATTATAAGAACATTCAAGCAATTACCCAAACGTCAAATACAATAATGCGAAGCAATCAAACACGTAACCGAACGACAGATCAAAGCTGAACTTTTAATGAAGCCTTCATAGGCGCGCGCGCAAGCGGCTCCACAAAGACATGCACCGCTTTGATGTCGCCGACGCGCCGCGGCGACAGCGGAGGCGATGATGCCTTTATAAAAACCCAATGATTTATTCCGAGTTTAGGACTGTTCGGTCGTTTGACGAGTCTATCAACGACTCTATCCGCGCTTGCGCATCCCAAGACTATAAATTATTGTAATAACCATACGGCGGCAATCGCGATTTATGACGGCTGCTCCTTTGACCGCTCAAATGGGCCGAGGTGTAAAATTTAACGTTTTGTCAATAAAATTTAAATAAGAGCAGCAGATGCTGCGTTTTCTCATGAACTATATGCTCATTATAAAGTTCTGAGGAATACATAAATAGTAGCCAATAAAAAAGATATACCTACATATATTTAATGCTGTTCTGAAACTGGTTCTTTAAATTTAGTCCAGTAGTCCAGTTACATGCATTCCGACGACGGTTTTTAACTATTCTAAAATTTCTATCTATACTTTTGCTAATAACATCCTGATAAATATCCATCTTATGTCATATTCCTCTTTATTCTCTAAGTGTAAACAGAATTATTGTCGAAAGCTATGTCTTGCATATTCTGTAATGGTGTTAGAGCATAATAGCTTCATTAGCATGCATGTCCACGTTTTCGCCTTTTTGTTTTAACAAAAACCTTATTGGTAATCACCTCTCATTTTATTAGCTAACATAATTTTGTGCGAATATATGTGGGAAGAAAAGTCTGCAGAAATAAGGAAAAGGAAATATTGTAAGCAAATAAACAAAGACCAGGAAACTATAAAGGAAGAACGCACAATAATGATGTAAGTTTTATCCAATTCTAACATAATTCAGTTAATTAAGTTAATGCTAACATAATTTAGTGCGAATACATACACGATATAAAAAGAAAAGTCTGCAAAAATAATAATAATAATTCAAAAGATGGACCAGAAACCTATAAAGAAGTGCTGTAGGTACAATGATAATGAACATGATTCAGTGATTGTAGAAATGGCTCCAGTATATTCCTAAATATAACACTATCAAATTCCATATGTGACTTCATGCGAATAACAAATCTAATTCATTTCTTTAATGAGCATCTTTTGTCCACTACTTAATCTTATTCCTTACTCGTACGAGAACTTCGCAGAATTGTTTATTTTCCATTGTTATTAGTGGTTCTCGGAAGGGTGAACAAGAGCAATCATAACAAACATCCAGTGCCCCTTATCTACAATAATAGAGACGCAACTCCGTTTGTTTGTAAACTATCTTCCGGACACGTTGGATCATATTGCTTGCTTGTTCTGAGATAAAGCGGTAACGTATTTTTTTTACTTTTACCTTTATCACTGAAAAGCTATAATGGAGACGTAGAAATTACATAAACTAAAATGCCTATTAAAATTGTATTTAATACTAACTGCTGCCCGCGACATCGTCTGCGTGAAGGCTCTACAGCACCAAAAATACCTAAGATGCCAGTGTCGCCATAGTATTATAAGTAAACAACTTTTAAAATAGCATTAAAATATAAGTTTTTTTTTGCAAACGAAGCAAGTGAAGAGAGTTATATGGGAATCCTGCTGAGTTCAGTCATAAGATGAGACTGAAGGAAATAGAGAAAATAATGCAGGAATACATTCCAGGACACAAAAGAGTAAAAATACGTACAAAGGTATCATACCTTACAACACTTCCCTATAAACTACGTTGGTAGTTATGCTGCCAGGAGCCAAAATGTAAAGAGAGTCAGTACTGGTGACGCGGGAGCAAGCGACGTACAGTTGCCCCTGTGACTTATTGATGGTCATCGCGATACAAACAGTCACGGGGAACTGTACGCGCTTGAACTGCAACGGGAAGTGGTGAGGTATGAGGGGAATGCGTGGTATAAATACTGGCTCGCCGACGCTACAACCTGTAAGAATTTCCGCCTCAATGGTGTGTCTGTGGAGAGAGATGACTTTAAGGCGGGTCCCGTTACACAACTTCGGTGGAGATAGGATCCGAAGAAGCATAATCGGGACACCGACCTTCAGCTTGATGGTATGCGCTGGAAGTCCACTTGCTGACAGGGAGTTCAGAAATTTCACGGGATAATGTGTGGCGTCATCTTGCTGACAACAGTGTTTATCAAGGTGTAGACCACTTCATTCCCCTCAATTTCCGAGAGAATGCATTCGTTATTTGCTTCAGCCTGATCATTTTTGGGCGTCGGCGTTATCGCTCACACTCCCAAGAAGCTGGTGCGATATACGACTGATGTCCCCGTACACACAGCGAATGAGTTCTTCTAAGCTGGATACCACTCTACCGAGAGACTCTGGAAGCACCACCTGTCAGAGTGCCTTCTCCAAGACTTAGAAGGACATCGGAGAATTCTTGCAATGCACGTGCATTGCCGCCGAGCCGAGCTCTCATATTAATGGTCAAGCGCAGCTTACGAACTCGCGACCACAACGAAGATCGTTTCAACGAAGCATTCACCTCGTCAGCCCTCGATCCCTGCGTCACCACGGAAAGTGTTTGCCGGAAATCGCCACTGAACAGAACTGTGACACCACCCATCAAATGTTCGTTCCTGCGGATGTCCTGCAGGGTTCTGTCCACGGCCTCAACTGCCTTCCTATTGGCCATCGTACACTCATCCCATACGATCAGAGAGCAATCCTTGAGCAAGTGTCCCTTATCGCTGTTACGTGACATACCACAAACAGGCGATAAGAATTTTAAACATGGCATGTGCTGTCTTGCCACCCGGAAGCAGTATGGCAGCGATTCCCGACGACGCTACAGCAATAGCAATTTTGCCTTGCCTCCTGACCTCTGCAAGTATGCCAGTGGTAACAAATGTTTTTCCTGTTCTACCAAGAGCATCCAAGAAAAACATTTTACCCTGGTTTTGCCCAACGCTTTCAAGGACGGTGTCATTTGTTTTTGCTCTGAAGAGAACAAAGTGAAATGGTCATTTCGTATGGTGGTCATTTCGCCCGGATCGTAATTTGTCTCAGCGTTATACTCCCGATTTCCACGGCCTTGATGCGGTGATGATTGGGGAGCTGGTAACCCATATTCGATCAGTGGATTGCCGCCCATAAAAATGACCACATCTTGAAGTGAACTGAGACAGGTGTTCAGCACGCGTTCATCAGTTACTTCGACTTCGTCTCCAGTAGCACGCCTCAAAGCTCGTAGAAAATCTTCAGACAGATGATGGCGATACTTCTCCCACAAAGCTACCGGGTTCGCGACTCCACAAAACATCAAGATGACGGCAAACAGATGACGCATGCGGCTGGGACTGTCACTGACGCTCGCCTCCGCGATGATCCCAATTTTGGTCACCGTCGAGAAGGTGACGTGTTACGCAGGCTGCGCGATAAGTGGGATACTCCACGCCATCAAATGTCCTCAGAAAGGCGAAAGACGTTGGGCCTCGGACAGTGTGAAATAACAACCGCAGAAAATAGCATTCGCCATTATTCGGATGCACGGTATAAACCCTACCCAATGGGGCGTCCTTGAAAATTCCCGGAAAACCGGATGTCGGCTATAATACACCCCTTTGCTTGTCGTTCGCGTATTATGAAGGCACCTCGTCATACGTAAGGAATCTCGCAAACTGGTCGACTTCACAGAGCTGGAAAAATGACACCATGACACCGCATTTTTTTTTTATTGTTTCCTCAACTCTACTCAAGATTTTGAGGGTTTTGTTGGAACTTGAATTTGTCAAAACGAACTATATGATACAACTTTTAAATGCACATCACATCACATCACCATCTATGAATTTTAAGAATAACTAACTACTAACCTCGCCAACATGATCAAATTTAAATTATTAATTTCCAAAAAATATTAACATGTATTGATTTGATTTTTATGAAATCTCATAGATGGCGCTGCTTCAAAATTATCTTTATACTACTAACATTCATTAAACTATGTTTCTCTGCCCAAGTTACTTAAATGGCGTAGTTTATATAGTGTAAAGCTAGATAATAGCATGGCTTACTCAAAAACAACATTTAAATATGCATTGTTAGATTACACGCTGTCACAGAATGCGTAAGAAAAATAAAGATTCACAGCTCCTCCCCCGTAGGTGATAGCGTGATAATATGTCGCCTATATGTTGACCCGACCTCTTAGTAATATTCATGCAAAATTTGAAATAAATCCATGCAGTACTTTTTGAGTTTAGTCCGGACATACATACAGACAAACAGACAAACAGACAAAAATTCTAAAAACTATATTTTTGGCTTCAATATCGATTGTAGATCACGCCCCAAGTACTCTTTTTTAAAAATATTCAATGTACAGTTTTGACTTTCCTACGATTTTATTATATGTATAGATTTCCCTCCCAGAATAGGCTCCACCATTTTTTGAAGTTTATTTTATTATTCACTTTGGATTTGCAAAAACTCACACATTTTTGGTGGCAAAATTCAAAGCGAATAACAAAATAGCTTTATAAAAATAAATTTTGAATAATATGTAAGTAGTTAAATACAGTTATATGAAATCTAAACAAAACATAGTAAACTAACTATAATACAAACACTTAAAAAAAATTGCATGGTTTATTACCTGCCGTTCAATCCGCAAAAAATAAGGATAAACTTGAAAGCTCTCAATGTTAAGTACCCTGTAATTACCAGATTTAGAGGATCTTCCATTGTAAAAGCACCAACCGACGGTAACGGTCAAATACAACGTACAATAAATTCAAACAGTCTTTGAAGATTAGACGGTAATCTTTAAAAACGCCGGCGACCGATGTTGAAATAAGCAGGAAATACACAATACTAATAAGCAGGCATTAGTGACAATAAAGAACATAACCCTCTTTTAGCCGACGCGGTTGGGTAATAAGTAACGCCGGTAGCGGATTGAGGTCGGAACTCTTAAGAACCTATTCGAAGATTATAGCCAAGAAGATGACATAAACGAAGATTATTTCGAACTTTTTATGAGCGTCTGGCTGGATTCTGGTAATATTTTTTTTTTTGTAGAATTTTGTGTTGGTGTTTTTCTGAAAGCCTGTGTTGAATATTTACAATAGCCAACTGACCGCTAAATTTTGGGACCAAGCTTCGTAATTATATAATTAAAAGCTTCGTAATTATATAATTACGAAGCTTTGTCCCAAACATATGTTAGGTATATTAAATATGAATTTTGGACTTTATTTTTTAATCTTTTGGATTTGCAATTTTGACTGACAAGTTAAAAAAAGTTTATAGGTTTTGATACACAAATCATAATACAGTCACTTTGGTTTCGATTAGAATGTGGAAATAACATATTTTCAAATGTATCAAGAAATCAGCGTTGATAACGGACTGTTAGAGCAGCATCACAGATAACTGAAATGCAGTGTTTTTGTAATCATCATCATCATCATCATTTCAGCCGATACACGTCCTCCGACTGTTGGATATAGGCGTCCCCCAAGCGTCGCCACATCGAACGTTCCTGTGCGTCCCGCGTTGTTATAGTATGACAAAAACTAATCTATGCTACTTCAACACCATGGTCTTTCTCTTCTAAACAATAAATGTTGTATTCAGTGGCCCGAGTCGCTTGTCACGACTTTACTTAAATCCCTAGTAGGTACAGTATGGTTACTAGTGTATTCCTTACCTTGTTTATTAGGAGCACACGTCTCACGTAATATTACTGAAACATACCTTCCAGCATGTAAAGAAAAAAAATATAAACAGTTGTTATTAAAATCCTTTAAACAGTGTTTTCTTTGGTGTCCACCTGTTAAGCCTAACAGTTTTAGTCATTGCCTCGTAGGGCTCTATAAATTAAAATTATTGGAGGAATAAAATTCAATGAACTTAATGGAAACATCAACAAATGAGATAGGCACGGGTGAAGTCAATCGAATCGTCAACGAATGAACACATAAACAAGAACGACTTTCAATAATGATATGCTACGATAATGACGCAAGCTGCAACAAAATTCAATCTATTATTCACGTTTTTCGATAACACAGCCCTAGTTCTGGTGAAACACGACATCTATATCTGAGATAGTCGCCTCCACTCCATCATGGACCCGTTATAACATAACCAAGTAAAGACAACTCGTAATTCTACTGTAACTACGTTTCTGATACCTTACCTAACGGTTTTATAACATTTACACGGCGAACTCAAAATGTTGAATGTTTCAAGTTGGTCGTTTTAAGGGCAACGGTAAGATAGCTAACCTCTTTGGTAGAATTGTTTGCTATTTGGCTATGTTGACAGTGTGATCTGTTTCTGTATTTTAATGCATGTCATACTTCATTTAGGATGGAAGCTACGGGGCTGACTGTATGTCAGCAAAGTCGTAAGGGCCAAGCAGGAACTGGATACCCTGTGTTCCCTGCGACTCCAGGGGGTCCTAGAACGCAGGGTAAAGAAGGAAATGACGCGACCTCTCGCTCCATCCAAGAGGAGGGATTATCATTGGATGATTTACCCACCGAAAATGCAATCTACTTTAGTGATCATGTTATAATACTGCTCCTTCATTATGCAGTAATCACCCGATTTTCTGCTAGACACAACTCACTCCGCAATGTTAATAGTCTCTACTAATTAACTGTATGATCTTAGCACTAACTGTAGCCTGTGGGAATATTTGAAAGATATACCTTAGAACATAAAGAAAAAAGAAGGAACATGGTTGGGTTTTAGTCAGTTAAACACTCAATGATATTAATCTCAATGATTCTTCTTCTAGGTCGTACACTCTTGGCAGAAAGGTCGTGGGCAAGTCTCGGTCGAGTCCTGCGCCACTGCCTTTCTAGCGATATGACGCCATGCAGCTCTGTGATTGGTTCTCAATGAGAATGAAAAAATTTTTCTAAAAGCAGTATCAATATTGTTTATTAATGAAGCAGCAATTCGAATTTCAAAAATTGGTTTAAAGAAGAGTGGAGGTGTGGTAAGAATATTTCGCTTTTTTAAGCACACGTAACCTAATGGCGGTGACGTCACATTTCAGTATGTGCATCCTTATATTGGTATTTGACCATCTCTATGTATTTAATATGGGGAATTATAAAACGAGCGGCTAAAAAAAAACTTAGCGACTGATGATGAGATACTGTTTTAATAACTTGAGCGGTATGAATTTGAGTAAGCGACACATTAACTAAACTAACAACAAATATTGATTAACAATAAAATCCAGAACGAGCTTACTAAAAGTGGGTTATTGAAATCCTAGTTAAACGATTAAATTAGTATGTGAGCGACTAAAATAATAAGTGAGCGACTAGAAATAAAAATGAGGTTTTAAATAAGGAATTTACGCTAGCTAATGTTTTCATCATTGTCTAATTATCTAGTCGCAGGTAGATTCATTATTTGAACTGGGTGAAATAGGTTAGGTTAGGTTAGAACTGTGACCTACCGCGCGTGAGCCGAGTGAGCGGTGCCGCGGCAGCGGCCGGCGAACGCTACGACCAAGTTGCTCGCAGATTTTATTTCACCATTTTTTAATTATTCGGGTTTTCGCAATATCCGGATTATCAAATTACCTTGTGACATACATAATACATAAATATCGGTATTTAGGACATTCGATACTGTGTACATTTATATTTAGGACATTCGAAACACTTTATTTAAGATAAAATGCCGCTCAGTATAAATAAATCATTGGCCAAATATTGAAAAAAATGTAAGACGTTGACACACAAACACAAACAAATATTAGGTCGCTCAAATATTATGAAGCTTCTCATTTTGTATTTTAAGTAAGTCAAATTAAAGTTTCTAAGTCGCTGTTCTATTGATTTCTCGTCACTCGCAGTCAGTCGCTCACTTATTATTTCTATAACCCAAAATAATTATTTTTGTCACTTAAAATTTTATTTTCAGTCACTCGTTTAAATACTACCCATTTAATATCCATTTCCAGCAGATTTGAGAGATGTCTGTCATTTCCACCAGTTTTGTTAGTAAGTGGTTATATCTGAAAGTACAGGTCCGATTGCAAAATTTTTTTACCGATAGAAAGCAGCTTTATTCCTGAGTGACATAGGATTCCGTGGACATAGGCTATATTTTAAGTAGGCGGGCGAAGCCGCGCGCAGAAACTTGTTTTGGATAAAGTTACTTGTCGATATAAACAATTTAAAAAATTGAGTCAAGTACCCAATTGAAAAAGCAATAACTGTAGTGTCAGTTTCGAACTTTTGAGTGGCAAAAGGCCCGCCATTCCCGTTCGAAGTAACGGTTTGGCCCATAGAGCAGTAAAATGTAAAGTAAGAAGTTGGCTTAATGCGTTAAACGTTGAATAGGTACTGTTAACTACGGGAACTGTAATTGAGAAATTTTCTGTGAAGGAAATGGCTACAAGCAATGATAATAATTTTAAGTGCGGACATATTCATTTCAGAGTTCCTACCATGAACTTATAACGCGATCCATTTTACGATCTAAACTGAACTGTTAAAGGGATTGATCTATATAGGGTGTATAACTTCATCCCTCTTTTTCGTTTGCACAACTGACATTTTAAAACTAGAAGCGCGGGCGTACTAACATTTTGATTTTCTTTCTGCTCTAGTACTATTTTTTGGGTTCCGTACCTCAAAAAGAAAAAACGGAACCCTTATAGAATCACTTTGTTGTCCGTCCGTCTGTCTGTCTGTCTGTCTGTCAAGATCCTTTATCTCGAGAACGCGTGGAGGTATCGAGTTGAAACTTAGGTCTGTGGTTCCTTCAAGCTGTGAAAAAATCAAACTTCTAACAATAAAAAAGATACGGCCGTTTTTGTTGCAAAAAAACGTATATTTTGATACTCTCAAAATCGAATTTCATAGGGTACTTCCCGTTGACCCACAATCCTGAAATTTGGCACAAAGCAAGGTCTTATAGCACAGGTATAAGAAAAAATCTGAAAACAGTAAATTTATTGTTACCTAGGTCACAAAAAAAAAATGCAATTCGGAAAAGTCTTCGACACTCCATTCGGGAATTGTAATTTGCATGTAACCCTCAGTGCGCGAGTCCGACTCGCACTTGCCCACTTTTTTTTTTTTATTATACGTAGAATCGTAATTATTTATGACTTTTTATGAAATCTCGTGAACAATAATCAGCTCATTTCATAAAAAATTGCGAGAAATGGGTCAAATTTCGGACGCCTGCGCTTCTAATGTTAACACGTCATACTAAAGCCCTCGATCTTTCAAATGGCCATGTAGTTATAGTCACCATCCATTAGTGACTATAACTACATGACCATTTAAAACTCTCAATTTTGAAATTGTAAATAACGTTGAGTACCTAGTTACTGGGTTATCATTTAAGACCCTTTCTTCCTACATTTTAGTCTTGTCACCAAAGAGTGGCATCAAACAGACAGGCTGGCTTAATTTACTAATATCCTTCGTACTCCTGACATCCTGACATATGAGTAGATAAACTTAAGCCAGCTTGCTTCACTGACACCAAGTGAATCCCTGTTGAAGTGAAAACAAGAATTTGGGAGCATGAGGTTCTTGGATAAAAACTCTACTCCACTTTATTATATTAGTATCTATTAGTATGGAAGTATAGGTCACTATTATTAACTTTTGAACTAAAATGTAGTTAGAGATTTCATTTAAGAGATACGTTCGAAATACTCCACGTCTGTTTTTAGATGCCGTAGGCGGACTGCGAGCCTCTCTAACTCTCTTTTAACACTATTCATTTTCGAGAATTACATACACTTACCGTAAGATTTAATGTGAATGACATCTCCGCCACACACGCAGCTCCAAATCGTGGCGCAAGCGCAACAATGACGGAACTATTCGGCCCAGGCATAATTACTGGCATCATCAACGATCATTACGTGGTAAGCCAGTAATGTCTGGTGACTGAGCGACCACCCACCAGCATTACAACAAATCACCTAGACGAAATAGTGCTGGCCTAGTTTTTACAAACATTTATTTTAATTTTACGCTGAAAAACGAGCAAAATATTAATGAAGTTCTTAGAACTCTGTAAATTAAATGAGAGTAAGGATGCCACCAGTTGAAAAATTTATGCGATTACTCAATTTGTTTTTTTTATTTTTTGAAGAAAAAGAAGTTAAAAGATCAGAAGCTGTTCTGTGAACTGTCACCGTAAGTTAGTTAGTTATATTTGACTTTAACTCTGACTTTAGTTCTAACGGTTCATTTCGAATCATGCGAGACTAGGTGGAGCACAGAGGAGAGGACAGCGAATTAGCCAATCAAAATGCTCGAAATCTCTACTCTGCATCAGTGGAAACTGTGTAAGTGGACCAGAGTAGAGCAGAGCGGACTTTCAAATAAGAGAAATGAGCACGCGGCTTCGAGCCGGACAGAACGGAATCTGGTGCTGAGTGGAAAGCACAAACCGGAGGGGGCATAAATCCACTACTCCCCAGTCCGCAATAAACGAAAGATACCTTTAAAACTTTTAAAGTCTCAGAATGTGATGCCGAGCGGAGAACACGAAACGAAGGGTAGATCAAATCCACTCCACCGCGCTCCACTTCAATGGAAACGTATGCTTAAAGTCTCGATCTACATTTTACGTCAAAGAAGTAATATGTCTCTACCCTACCAATCAATCTACCCAGCTTTTTCCTAACTATGTTGGGATCAGCTTTCAGTCTAACTGGAGTCTTTTACATGGAGCTCTGCCTATCTGACATTCACAACCCAACTGGGTAAAACGATACCGTTCCTGTTATTTGAATATCCGTAACGATTGACATAGGTCTAAAAATGACAGTTTTTCCCAAGTACGGAAACCCGATATGACCCTTACCCCCATTTAGTGTCATAAAATAGTGACTTTCTTAAAGCCTATTCCTCGGTAACGGCAGGGTTAATAGAAGTTATTAGATGATTTCTATTGACCCTATGCGTTGCGGAATTAAGCATCTAGATAAGCTTATTATCTGACTGCATCGAAAGTATATATATATTTTCTTGATGTATATTTCTTTGGCACGCCCTAGTGCCTAAAAGGTTTGTTGCTATTTAATTTGAGAGATGCTGTTAAATTCAATTAGATATGAGGGACACTCTGTATATCAAAATTGTAATAAAATTGAAAACGCCAATTTTCGGCGCCAAATTATAAGTTTATTTTTTTGTTGTAAGTAGTTATGTAGAGCATCAAAGTAAAGGGCTCAAAGAAACAATTTCAAAATGTAGAAAATAAAAAAAGTTGACTGTACTTCTTAGTTGTTTTATTTTGCGGTCGGGTTTTTTTCTATTAAATATTATGCTATTCACGAACAGGACATGCCAACACTAGACAAGATTAGTAGTCTGCCAACGTGTGAGATAGATTAATTGACGACATTGTGCGTTTTGCGAAATGAATCTAAGAATAACCTATTTCGACTATGAGTAATACGCAAATTAATAACAGAGAGAAGCTAAAAATAACTGTCTCAATTAAGCTTCTGGAGTTATTGGCTCAAGAATCAAGAATTAAAGCGTTTGTTTCAAATAAACCATGTTCAGGCACTTTTAAATTGTCAAGAAGTCAGTCAGTCAACAAAATTATGCTAATTGCATATTCCAAAGCGTGGATCTCCATGGAGAAGAATGTGCAGGAAACTCCATGGACACTCTTTTCAATCATGTTTGTTAGGTGGATGGATGGAGTGGTGGAGGCAGGCTAAAGTAAATAAAGATGGATTTTTTTTTAAGCGGGAAAATAATCCAATTACGTCCCCTGCTCTTAAACGGTGCGGAAGATAGTGACAGACTTTTACTGACTATAAACCCACTCCTGTCCCTTCGTTGCTTTTCGAACCGAGGCCGAATCTTCCTTTCAGAAGCAGATCCTTGGCCCCAGTAGATTTCGATCCTGCTGAGCCCCTACGGTTTGCTGACAACTCCTTGAGGCACGCGTGGAACAATACGTGCCGTCGCGAGGCCTTCGAGGCTCGGTAAAGTAAAGATGGATGGATTGTGTGAGAAGTGATATGAAATAAAAGGGAGTTAGTGGGTGAGAGCTAACTCTTACTAACTAATTCTAACTAACATTACGGGTGACAGGACGGAATGGAAAAAAACACGTTGCGCTGACCCCAATTAACACGGACCCAGGGCACGAAGATGATGATGAAATATTGTCTGTTATTTTATGGACAGTCGTCCTTCAGGTGAAAGATTGCTAAAGGAACAATTTGCAGGCTGCGGTCTTCCCATCCAATTATAATTTAAGTGTCTTCAAGACTGCAGCGAATAGGCTCTGAATAAACTATTACGCTTCACCATCAACGACTGCATCACTGCTTACCATCAGGTTGAATTACAGTCAAGCTCTAGTTTATTTACACTTCTACACAAATGTTATAAAGAGGTAAAGTTTTTTTTTTGTTTGTAGGAGTTAATCTCTGTGAAAGGAGGTACTGGTCCAAAAGCTTTTTCACCAATAGAAAGTTGCTTTATTCCTAAGTAAGATAGGTTATATTTTATGTATGCGACTGAAGCCGCGGACAAAGCTAGTATCAATTAAAAAAAACTTTTCCCAGCAGTTTCCCTCGCGTGGAATTAATATTTCACCCAATATAAATTATGGCCTCAGAAAAAAAAATATTATTCTGGTTTATAAGCTATGGTACCATGAATAAAGTTTCATCAAAATCTATTCAGATACAGGCATACAAACTTTTGCTTTACATCAGTGTGATTTGTTTTTGGGCTCCAGGGAATTCCGTGATCATAACTCTCTTACTTGGTACAAGGTAAAACGTAAAGTTTTTATTATATAGCAGATTTTAATGAATATTATTGAGCAAATATATCAAAACCGCAAATAATAAATTTATTACCCGGTACTAAACTGCGAATTGCCAAAAACACGTTAGTACGAAAATTTGAGTTTGGCTGGTTATCTTTTTTTTTAAAGTGAGAAATCATCTACTTAATAACTTCTCTCGCTCTAGGGCGAAGTGGAAGGGCGTGTCAGACTTTTACAGACTAAAACCCATTCCTATTTTCCTTCTTTGCCTTGCGTTCCAGGACTCCAGGTTTCGCAGGTTTTTCTGGAGTAATAATCTTAGTGATTGCTATTGCGTATGACTATTGCGCTAAGTAATGGGGTGAGTGCAGGAAGATGATGAACTCCGATCTTTTTGAACCTTAATGTAGAGCTACTAGCAAGCTAGTACTCTTTTCTTCTACTACTCTTACATTTTAAATAATAAATTATTATCATTATCAGCATCTCTGAAAATCCCCATAAACTATAGCCACCGTGTTTCGTGATAATTCGTTTGGTTATTGGAAAATTGGAATTGAGAACTCAAGAAAATTTAGCTCACTACCTCTAGAAATAGTTTAATCCAGTTTCTAGAATTCCTATTTCAAAGAAGTGGCCCGTATGTATTAATGAAAAACTTAATAACGTCCTCAAAAAATACATCTAAAATAAGACTATTTCGTTGAAATACATGTAAGTACACGCAACCCACAAAACCGAACATAAAAATTCAAAACACATAGATTACCAATCTGCTTTTGTATATTTTGCGCATTTAGAACTAAGGAAACTGAATATATTACACAAGTTGTTCCAACAATACTTGCGGAACTCAACTCTCATGAAAATAGATGCTAATTCCTTTGTCAAAGTAATTGTAAAGTAAGCAAAGTGCGTAAAACGGCGGGAGTTTCAAAAGGTTAGTCAGAAACGTGCGAAAGAATATATTTACATGTAAATATATGACAAGTGTGGGTATAGAAAATATGTGAAGGTTCACCATATTAGGCCTACAAATGGCGTACAACAAAGATGAGATGGCGAACCTATGGCAAAATACTTCAGCAGTATAAGATGTTAAACATATAAATAATTTAAAACAACAGTAATGTAATCACACAAACTTTCACTTTAATAAAATAAATAAAATAACAATTACACATAAGAACCATTTTTATTACATAATGCAGTAGAGTAGGTAGGTAGGTAACCAGGGTCCCAAATCTGCTATTTTTATAAATTCGTCATTCCAACACGATCCCATTGTCATTTTGTTAAAAGATTGTGATCTGCTAATTCACAATGATCGATCATTGATCGGTCAATGGTCTTGTAATAGAATTGTGGTAGAATGATAATTTCGAGCATATTAAAACCAATAACTGCACAATAACGTTCTAATGGTAAAACATAGATCAAATAAACTGTCAAAGTTTTAGCAGATTACCGCAAACGTCAAATATTTATTTGTCAATATGTACGAGATTACCATTCTATGCCACTTCTTTCAATGGAGTGTCAGTGGTTGATCATTGGAAAATCATAATGACGCCATTATATTAGTAGATTACCAAACTTGTCAAAATCGACAATTATGAAACCAATGATAGACCATTCTGACACTATTGTAATAGCAGACTTGAGCTGGAGTAAGATGGATTGCCCGAGACCGGGATTTTACACCAAATTCAAAAGGTAACTGTCACCCCTCCAAACGTATACTTTCACTTTGCATTCCGCCACGCTGTTATTAAGGAATCAATTGAGGAGCGTCTTTTTATAGCATTTTAATAATCGCTGACTTTACTATATATACGAATCTAGTTTCATTATTTGCCCATCAAATCACTAAGTCAAGATTCTTCGACGGTACATCATGACCATTTTTAGGGTTCCGTAGTCAACTAGGAACCCTTATAGTTTCGCCATGTCTGTCTGTCCGTCTGTCTGTCTGTCTGTCTGTCCGTCTGTCCGTCTGTCCGTCCTCGCTTAATCTCTGTGACCGTTAGCACTAGAAAGCTGAAATTTGGTACCAATATGTATATCAATCACGCCGACAAAGTGGTAAAATAAAAACTGGAAAAAAAGCTCCCCTATATGTAAAGTGGGAAGTGATTTTTTTTTTATTTCAACCCTAACGTGTGATATATTGTTGGATAGGTATTTAAAAATGAATACGGGTTTACTCAAATCATTTTTTGATAATGTCAATAATTTCGGAAATAATCGCTCCAAAAGTAAAAAACAATGTGACCATAAGTTTAGAAAATATGAAAAAAATCTGAAAAGTAGAACTTTATAAGGACTTTCTAGGAAAATCATTTTGAACTTGATGGAAAGAACAGTTTTTGTACAAAAAGACAAAAAGGTTCAACAAAATAATTTCTGGACTAAGTTTGTAGTATAATCGTATATGCAAGCATTTTTTTAAACTCATAAGTGGGTACACTTATTGTGACGGACGGGAAACTACGGAACCCTACACTGAGCGTGGCCCGACACGCTCTTGGCCGATTTTTTTTTTCATAAACATACTTATTTAGTGACACCTTGTAAAATAAATGTTCACCATCCCTGGCCTACAGCGTCGCTGGCATCGGTGATTTTCTCGGGCATTTTCTTGACAACACAACGGGTATTGCTACCTTTTGAGGATCATGTTTAATTATTTATTTATTTATTTATAACTTTATTGGCACCTTTCTTTCTACTTTCTAAGACTTTCTTTCTAATTTCTTTGTCTTTATCATGGCCCGTCCTCAAATTAAAATTTCTGCTCAACTTTTATAATTGTATGTAGAATAGAAGAGTTCGTGGAATGGCAGAAATAACATTTTTTTAAATAATTACTATAAGTATACACATATTTTCCACGATTTACTTCCTTTAAAAAACTTAAAACATTTTTTTTTTATAAAACCCGTTTTATAAAGCCTTCGTTCGAAAACATTCATTAAAAGAGTAAATATGCAGTTTAGAAATGATCAAATCGACAAAATATACTAATATTATATAATTCGTTATGCCCACATGTATAACTTAATTCCTATCGGAGTTATTTCTTCCCTCTTTGAGGCGTGGCTGGAAAGACCTCACGGCGTCCTTACCTTCCGCATGACGCATCCTCACCGGACATGGTTCGTTCGGGAGTTTCCTGCACCGGATTCATGCGGAAGTGACGCCCGGGTGTCGCCAATGTGCGGAACGCCCGGAGGACACGGTGGAGCACACAGTCGAGGTGTGCCCTGCTTGGGCGAAGCATCGCCGTGCCCTCGTGGGGGCGATCGGCGGCGGAGACCTCTCGCGCCGGGCCTTGGTTGAGGCCATGGTCCGGAGCGAGGAGGAGTGGCAGGCGGTCGCCGACTTCTGCGAAGCAGTAATGCTTGCAAAGGAGGAGGCCGAACGCATCAGGCAACGGCGTTATCGCCGCCGCCGCCGCCGGGATTCAGATCCCGATTTCCGACCACCGTAGGTGCGGGCTTGCGGACAATGAGCAATGGGTAGCTCACTGTCCGGCCGTCCGATAACTGTCCGGACCAAGCCCAAGTCGTCGACGGCGCGCACTGTTTCCGCGCGCCTCAAGGAGTTGTCAGCAACAGCAGGGACCCAACCGGGTCGAAGCCTACTGGGGCCAGGGTTATCCGAAAGGGCGCTCGAGCTCCGGTATGAAGGCTAGAAGGAACAGGGTGGGTCTTTTAGTCAGTAAGAGTCTGACACTATCTTCCGCTCCGCCCAAGAGCGAGCGATGTCAAGTCTAAGCTCTTAACCAATCAGGGAGCCAGACGCGATTTACGTTTTAAATAAAAACATCTAGTACTCGGCTGTCGCAACAAGTACATAACATGGGTTACGCGGAAGTGATCCCTGGGGTCCTGGAACAATGGCAAAGAAGGAGTGGGTTTTAGTAAGTAAAAGTCTGCCACGCCCTCCCGCTCCGCCCGAGGGAGATGTCATGTATATGTATGTAGCTCGCTGTCCGACCGTCCGGTAACTGTCCGGACCAAGGCCAAGTCATCGACGACGCGCACTGTTCCCGCGCGCCTCAAGGAGTTGTCAGCAACAGCAGGGGCCCAGATGGGTCGAAGCCTACTGAGGCCAGGGTTAGTTTCGAAAGACAACTCGAGCCCCGGTATGAAGGCTTGAAGGAACGGGGTGGGTTTTTACTCAGTAAGAGTCTGACACCAGCTCCGCCCAAGAGCGAGGGTGGTCATTGATGATTTTCCCACCATAAAAAAAGGAAGATGTCATTTAGATGATTTTCCCTCATAGAAAGAAAGATAGTACATAACATCGTAAAAGTTAGTTTCACAATAGTGCCTTTACATATATTACGTTCTCATGGAGCATAGCAGGAAGCTGGGGCTGGATCTGCCATCGAGGAAACGACAAAATAATTGAGATTACAAGATAAACTCACCAAACTTGTTTAACTTACGAAATATATTTTTTTTGGCACCACGCGTACGTATGGCACAAAAAATCTAATTGATTACTTGATTTAGCTATTCAAGTGTGTATAATTTTTATGTTAGATTTAAATAATGTGGCTTGACTGAGTTTACACGTAAAATGTTAATCTACCGGGCACTCAGAAATTGATTCGCCGCTCCGGTCAATTCGCTTGGTTCAAAAAACTTTTACAATATCATAGTTATGCATTTTTTTTTTGGAATGAGAAATCATCCAATTACTTCTCCCACTCTAGGGTGGAATGAGGGGGCTGATCGGACTTTTACTGACTAAAACTCACTGTGTCCTTCAGTTGCCCTTTGCGTTCCAAGACCACGGTTTTCTAATTCAGAAACCCCCCGAACCCGTGAAAATAATTCCCTGAATATTATGTGTATTTACACGTAACTTATGACGAAGTGTGTGAGTAACATAGGTTTTGATTTGAGGTGGAAACACCAAAAAACTCCTCCTGCACTGGGTAGAGCTAGAGGGAGAGTCAGAATTGTATTGACTTACCCCCTTTTTTTTTATTCTTGATAGGTTCGTGCTCGACCGCTATCTCACCTGATGGAGAGCGACGTTGCGGTCGACGATGGAACGCGCTTACCTAGAAGAAACCTATTCACTCTCGACTTAAAGATTCCCGGGTTGTAGCTATCAGGAAACACAGACTCCGGCAAGGAATTCACTTACCCCTTACCAGGGCTGCGGTAACGATGTTTCGAACAATCCCGCAGCCCATTAAAGGTCCGTCTTTCTTATTTCCGAGGAAGACCACCATAATGTTAAGGTTTTCAAGATACTACCTGGAGACATCCAAAAAATTGATCCAAGTACAAGCTATTTCGTTTACAACACATTCCTACTTAACTCCACTTAACCTAAGCTTCCAAACTTACCATTCCACTCGATTAAGCTTATCCCATACTTTTCCATCCAAAGTTATGAACATCTAAACATGTAAACGTCGTGTCGTGCATTGCGCAAGAGACGCAGATTAGAGGCGGGGAGCTTCGTGCCGAGCGAGCTAACGTGGTGGTCCACAGGCTACGACGGCTTCATTGCACCACATTTTAATCTCACTGATGATTCAGTGCCTCCTAAAAACTTTGATAGACGTAGAACACTGTTATTAAAGATATAGAGACATCAAGTTTTTGTAACATCGTAGAATAAATTGAAGATAAGTTATGACTTCTTTAAGGATTGGTTTTTAATTAGACTGGTTTAGTACTCGCAACTTTGATGACTCAATTGTGGCTGTTATGCGATCTTATATATGACTTTTTTTTTTTTTTTGTATATGTAAAAGGAGAAACTGACTGACATAGCAACACACAGCCGAAACTACTGGGACTAGGAGCGTGAAATTTTTGCACAAGGTTTTCTTTTATGACATAGACGAGCACTAAAAGAAGATTTTTCAAAATTCACCCCCTCTAAGGCGATGAAATGTGGGTTCAAAATTTGAATGGAGAACCTATTTTTTAAGCGGACAAAACCGCTGGCAAAAGCTAGTCGACAATAATATTATAAAGAACTAAAGTTTGTTTTTAGGGTTCCATAGTCAACTAGGAACCCTTAGGTATAATTTCGCCATGTCTGTCTGTCCGTCTGTCTGTCCTCGCTTAATCTCTGTGACCGTTAGCACTAGAAAGCTGAAATTTGGTACCAATATGTATATCAATCACGCCGACAAAGTGGTAAAATAAAAATTGGAAAAAAATGTTTTATTAGGGTAGCCCCCCTATATGTAAAGTGGGAAGTGATTTTTTTTTTTAATTTCAACCCTAACGTGTGATATATTGTTGGATAGGTATTTAAAAATGAATAGGGGTTTACTAAAATCATTTTTTGATAATGTCAATAATTTCGGAAATAATCGCTCCAAAAGTAAAAAACAATGTCTCCCCCCTTTAACTTTTGAACCATAAGTTTAGAAAATATGAAAAAAATCTGAAAAGTAGAACTTTATAAGGACTTTCTAGGAAAATTATTTTGAACTTGATGGAAAGAACAGTTTTGTACAAAAAAGACAAAAAGTTTGTACAAAATAATTTCTGGACTAAGTTTGTAGTATAATCGTATATGCAAGCATTTTTTTAAACTTACAAGTGGGTACACTTGTTGTGACGGACGGGAAACTACGGAACCCTACACTGAGCGTGGCCCGACACGCTCTTGGCCGGTTTTTTTTTGTTTGTAGGAGATAATCTCTGGAAATACTGGTGCAATTGATAAAATTTTTTCACCGATAGAAAGCTGCTTTATTCCTGAGTGACATAGGCTATATATTATTATGTACGCGGGCGAAGCCGCGAGTAAAAGTTTTTTTAAAACATAATCGTGTCAGTAAACCTAAAAATAATTGAGCATTACCTTATCGGATCCTTTTGCAATTTTTTCACCAGCAATGACTTGACCATTAAGAAATAATTACAGTAAATTATATAGCCATTAATTATGATGACCAAAAATAGTTTCCTGATTAAGCTGTTGTTGGAAATGTATTAAATAAGGCTGCGGTATTCTTAAAGCGTAGATAAGTCAAGAAATGCCGTGACCGACCGAACTACGGAGCCAATTTAGGAATTCCAGCTATCTAATCATTATATTTCATAGAACACGCACAATTTCGGTTGGTTTTTTGTCTCCCGAGTTTCTTTCTATACAAATGGTCAACTTTACTTGAAGTGGTAATAATTAGGGTTACGTATGTAAGCCGTACGTGGAAGGCTCGCTACGTGTAATTGGGACCACCCGCGGAGCCCTGGGGCCGCGCTGGCGGCTCGGGGCCAAAACAATGCATTACGCGAATTTAGAGCGCGCTCTGATTAGATAATAACGTCATAACCAATAAGTGCTTCTTTTGAACGGCAATTGAGTAATTTTCTGCGCACGGTCATGCAGCTGCTGATTGGATTGTGTACCAAGCAAATTGCTCAGCAGTTCTGATTTGTTTATTCAGCAGGATCTTGAACAGTGTAAAGGCAAGTAGAATTGTTCGAAAGAGTTTTTTTTTACTTTTCCCCACATTAGAAATGACTCCTGTATCCTATATCGTAAACGTAAAAGTGTAAACTCACGTACACAAGACACCCAGACCCGGAACACCTATCTATAATACATACAATAATTGTTCCGTACGGAAATCGAACACGCGGCACACAACGCAGCAATCAAACATTCAACCACTGCGCTAAGCGTACCTTAGCGTACCGTTGCTTAGCTGGAACGCAGAGGGCGACTGAAGAAACATAGGTGTTTTAGTCAGTAAGTACCTAGATAACGGCCTGTCAATCCCTTGCTCCGCCAAGAGTAGAAAGAGCTATTTGATGATTTCCCACAAAAAAAAAATCGTGAACAGGGGCCTTTCTATGACGTGTTAAAATGTAATTCATGACGTGCGAGCCAAAAAGAGGGATGGAGCTACACACTCTATATAGGGTGACTGGTAATTAGTGTACGATACTTAACACGTGATTGTGCTCATGATAACCAACAACTTTTACTACGGGAACAAACCTGAAATCGCGAAAAAAGAATCAGCTGTTCAGTACATTTATGTTTGCCTAATGTACTGAACAGCTGATATTTTTTTCGCGATTGATTTCGGCTTTGCTGCCATAATAAAAATTGTTTGTTATCATGAGCACAATCACGTGTTTAAGTATCGTACACTAATTGCCAGTCACCCTATATAGCCATCCCTTTAACAGTTCAATTTAGGTCTTGAAATGGATCGCCTTAAGAGTTCCTAGTAAGTCCTCAATATGTACCTACATGTGCTGTGAGTTCTGATTAATACTGTTAAGGTAGCCATACACGCTAGGGTGTACCTGGCAGGTTTCCCTGTACCTAGGCTGTCAGGTAAGCTTGTGTGGAAACCTACGGGTTACCTGCAAAACTCAACTGTACAGGCAAACCTGTCAGGTATAGGTAATGGTAATACTACCTTAACAGCAAAAAAACCCAGTTAGCTGAAGAATCAATCGAGCCAAACGTGGCATCTTCCATTGTGTTGTGGCAGCTAGCCATTTTCCGCTTCACACCACCAATTATATTTTTTCAAACGAATTTCTTACACTTTGTGAAGATTATAAAAAGCACAGTACTAACCACAAAACCGCGAGCTGTCCAGCAATGTGCCGCGCTTGACTTTGGTAAGATAATCGAGTCGAATCGCCGAAACCACAACACAAAAAATGATGGTGCGGTTGACAAAAAACTACAGAACCCATTCAGATTATTTTGCGAACCCTTTCATGTTTTCGTCTTGATCTCTAGCCATGAAAACACATGTCGTTCAAAATACTCGGATTTATAAAAGGCTAGAGTAAATAGGCTCCTCACCATCAACGATTGCATCACTGCTTACCATCAGGTGGGATCGCAGTAATGCACTGGTTTATATCATAAAAAAATTGTAACCCATTGAAGTGGAACAGGGGGTTGCCTCCGTCTGCGAACCAATAATGCTAGCGAAGGAGGCAGCCGCACGCGTGAGGGAACGGACATCTTCACGCCGCGAACGCCGGCTTAGATCACGACCCCGATTACGCTTGCGGATGATGAGCATAACTCGCCATCCGACCGTCCGATATTATAACAGACGTCGGGTAGCCAGCCTTTCGATGTTTTACAGGATGAATTTTGGAAAGTGTCCGCGAGAATTGCATGACTTGATTCCGCCATCTCATTTCTACCATCAGACCACCCGACGTACGGCGAGTATAGTACCTTACGTTGTTGAAACCTCTACGGTCCAGACTAAGCGTTTCGCCTCGTCGTTTATACCGCGTACATCGAAGGATTGGAACAATTTGCCTGCTGCGGCCTTCCCGTCCGATTATAATTTAGGTGTCTTCAAGGCTAGAGTGAATAGGCTCTTAATAAACTAGTGCGCCTCACCATCTACGATTGCATACTACTGCTTACCATCAGGTGGGATCGCAATCAAGCACTAGTTATATCAGATTAAAAAAAAAGTAACCATGCCGAGCCTCATAGAGATATCAGCAAAACTGTGGGGGCCCTAGCAAGGCCGAAGCCTGCTGAAGTTATTTACTTCCGAAAGGGAAACCCGTGGTCTTGAAAACAGAAAGAGCAAAGAAGGAACATAAGTGTGGATTTAGTCAGTAAAAGTCTGAGACGCTACGCCCTAGAGCCGGAGAAGTCATTGGATTATTTACCATCTTAAAGTAAAAAAAAAAATTAAGCAGAAGTGATGTACTTAGTACATGTTGATACAAGTGCAGAAAGTTTTTCATTGCGACTGAGGCGAAAATTCGCACGAGTCTTAGGCGAGTGTGTTATGGAGCCGCGGTCTGCAATGACTTCGCACGTGTATCAAACGACTGTTTTCAATACACTCACGAAGAAATGAATAAACGAGGGTTGATTAGCGACTCGGGGTGGTCGACGCGCGCCTAGCCTGATACGATAAATGTAAAAAAAATGAGGCGGGGAGAGCACGCGCACTTTTTTGAACTAGGGTGGAAAACAGTTTATTGCGTTAAAAGCGGTGGAATAAGAGCGGGTTTTCGTGTAAGTCTATTGAAAAATTACTGTCGCGAGTTTTCCCCAAGACATGATCTTTGTCTACCCCTCTCTTCATCCTCCCACTTCTGAATGTACCTACCTATCTTTCTCTAGATACTGTACACTAATTGAACTTTATATGTCAGTCCATGACCACGGGCACTTTCAACTCCATCATCAGTCTGCTCATAACTGCTATAGGTAGTTAGGTACAGTTACAGCATACGCTATATGAGCTATGGAATCCTGTGAAAACAGTGGCGATTGATTGATTTCCAAGTACCAAAACATCACTGAAAACCACCTGTAAGTGTGCCTTTAGTTAAAAATCATTGAATGACACCTCCCGCTCTTGGGCGGAGCGGGAGCGCATGTCAGACTTTTATTGACTAAACCCCGCTCCTATGTTCCTTTGTTGCCTTCCATTCCAGGGTCGAGTTTTCCTTTCAGAAGCGAACCCATGGCCCCAGTAGGCTTCAACTCTACTGGGCCCCTACGGTTTGCTGACAAAGTACGTAGGCGTGCGACTAAATTATTTTTATCCCTACAATGAGTTTTTAATTACGTTACCACAATGATGATGACAACATTATGCGTAGGAGTAGACCACCCAAACTCGCTTCGTGTTTTATTTAAAAGGCGAAATTTAAATAAAATAACCGTTTCTGAACACATTCTAAATTTGCGTTCAATTTTTTTTTGTGTGTAAACGTCCAATGACTAGAATTGCTGGTGGAAAGAGAAGGTGTGTCAGACTTTTACTGACTAAAATCCCCCTGTGTCCTTCAGTCGCCCTTTGTATTTTAGGGCCACGGTAATTGTTTCAAACATACACGCATCCCTAGTACTGACTATAGCTAGTAGAACAAAGTATATATAATTCTAGATATATAATATAGTATATATATACTTTGTTCTACTAGCTATAGTAATAGTATATTATAGTATAGTAATAATAATTTTAGATTTATATTCCTAAGTATACTTTTGTAATCTTTTTATTCAAAATAATATTTTCTTTTTTTATCCACCGGCCATATTGTCTCACCTCCTAAATCCACCTTTGTACTTACCATTGGTTAAAGATGAAGATTAAAAAAATGACATACTAGCTGCTGCCAACGACTTCGCCGCGTGGTAGTTGAAAATTATCCCAATATAAAAGTATCTGTGCTATTCGAAAACATAGTCTACTCGTGTACCATATTTCATCGAAATCCATTCAGTAGTTTTTGCGTGAAAGAGTAACAAACATCCACACATACCAATTTTCGCATTTATAATATAGGATGCATTTTGTATTAAATTTAAATATAGGATGAATTTTGTATTAAATTTATATATAGGATGAATTTTGTATTAAACCTTTTTTTATACCAATCTCCTTCAAAGATTCGCTGCACATTTTCACACGCTCCTCAACCCAGCGGACGTAGCTCTCAGCTCTCAGGATATACGCTCTACCGTTGAGTGCTAATCTTCAAGCACCTCTCGACGGTCCCTGAGTTAAGTGGCTCCGTGGCTCTGCGACTCTATGCCTCCCTGGTACCTTTGATCCGAGTGCCCGTACGTGATGATTCGGCGAGAACAGTTTCGCAAACCATGGGAACGGATGTGCTGAGTTGCATAACACTGCTGGGGGTAATGTTGCAAAAAACTGTTTCCGGCACTTATTGGGGAATTCGGTGCATTTAGTGTTATCTGGGTACTTATAAACAAGACTTAGGTATGAAAGTGCTTCAAGTATTATGAAAAAGGTCATTGGAATGACAGTTTTGGCAACCCGGGTTTTTGTGTCCTTCCTTAGTTAGGTAACCTACCTGACCGTCATTGTACCCATAGATTTAAGTTTCTGTGAAATTGTTACTAATTTGATGTAAGTACAATAAAGTTTATTCTATTCTACCTGCTCAATGCTAAAAACTGATCTCATCAGAGAATAAGCAAAAATATATAGAAGCATATGGATGTGTTTAAGTAATTTTAGTGCTTTCAAACGGCTACCTGACGTTTCTGACACAAATGATTGGACACAGTACCGATTCAGAAACAATATGTACAGATACAGTATCAGAATTGGCACATTTAAAACATTTTTTCAATAAATTTGGTGGTGTCCGAATATATATTGTCCAAATCGTCAGCCACTCTTACAAACATACAATTTATTAGCATTAATAATAATGATTTTAGTATTTACTGATGTCTTTTACAGTTAAAACCATCAATCACTTATAAAGAACTTCAGAGGTTACTTATTAGTGATCGATGGAGATAAACTAACTCTAGCCTATTCTAACTGTGCAGTAACCAAAGATGTATTTCCACTGAGACGGAGCGTAGCTGAGCGGGGCGGAGTTGGTACATCAGCAGGCCAGGCCAAGTTACGACCGTCTGGTTTCGAATCTTTTTCTACAGTCAGTAACGCCTTCGATTTCTTTGTTCAGACCACGTGACTTAATGTTGAGATGATGTCATTCCCATACATATAAAGTTGTCTACAAGTGTTAACGATTGCAGGTTATCAACTCGGCTAAGCCGCCTTCAAAGCGTGTTTCCGTTTCCAGAAATCTTTTTGATTAAACTTTGTAAATTAAGTTGCATAATTGTTTAAAACCAATATCTTTAACAATTTTTCCAAATTTCATCATCGTCAACTAACTCTCCTTCAATCTCTTTCATTTAAACATCAAAGTTTATGTAGTTTTCCCACAAGCTTCATATAATACAAGTAGTTTATTTATTAATATCGGTAGAGTTACTTAGTTACCATTACTTATTTGGTCATGCCTCATTACATACATAGGAACTTGTAAAATATTTACCTAGATATGGCAATCAACTCAACAACGCGTAGTACTCTCCACGCGAGCCCGTAAAACCGTACGGGCCCAGCAGCTCCGATACCCGCTAGGGCCACGGAGAATTCCTGAAAGTTACCGTGGTCCTGGAAAGCAAGGCAACTGAAGGACACAGATGAATTTGAGTCAATAATATCTGACATGCACTCTCGCGTTAGACCAGTAGGTTCTTTAGTTTTCAAGAGTTCCTCTAAGCTCGAAGTTTTCTCTAGTGTTAAATTATTTATTTGTAGTTTCATCTACGATTTCAGGGCACCAGTTTTGTGTTTTACTGGCCCACCGCTCAATCGGCATGCGGAAGACATTTGTCCAGTCCAGAGTAGAAATGTACCGTTGCTGGCAATATGGGAATTTTGCTGGCAATATTGCTTCGGGCAATGTTCCCGGCAACTTCACGGCAATATTGGCCCTACCAGAGGCTCTTAACGCAATCCATTTGACGACCCAAACTGAACTGTTAAAGGGTTAGAGCTGTATAGGGTATTTATAAGTATATCTCCATCCCTCTTCCTCGCTCTCATAACACGTCATGGTACAGTAAGCACAACGGATCTTTAGCGCTCGGCGTCAGAGTGGGGATCGCTTTGCTCATTCCATACATTGGCGAGCCAATCGTCTTCGTTGTTAGATACATGCAGCAACGCAGGGAACGAATGAGGAGTGACGTCTATGACGCGATAGCGCGGCGAGCCAATCACTGACACTCCCCGCCCCCGCGTCTCACTTCGCACCACTAAAGAGACCGAATATTTGACTTCTGCGCAATCGCTCAAGATCCGTTATGGCAACTGTAAGGCCCCAAGCCCATTTAAACAGCCTTCTGAACTACGTCAACGATCTGTGTCTTGGAGCCCAGTGATTGACATATTTATTTATCTTTCTTGGGAGTAGTAATAAAAGAAAGCTTAGAAAACAGAAAATTTATTACAATTTTGTAAAATAAATATAATTAAAATCCTTAAAATAATTGTACAAAACGAAACAAAATACAACAATCCTTATGACTTAAGTTTCTAATTTATTCAATAAATTATTCGTTTTATTCTAAAATACTTTGTACGAATTTTCATAGTTATAAAACAATGCGACCGACGGACGGCTTACAGCTAAACTTAAGAACTAAAGCTATTTACAATTCTTGTACTAGTCTAATAATCTCACTTTGGTAAACTGTGGTTAATGAGTTTCTTCTCTTACAGTAAAACCTATAATTATTATTTATCTACTTATGCTAAGGAAAACACTGGAAAAACTTGTTCATATTATGAACTCTGGTCAAATAATTATATAACTCTCAAAGATTTTTTGCGTACATTATTCAAAACAGTTCAATCAATTTGAAATTTAAATTAAGTCAAAATATTCGCTTGAATTATAGAGTTCTTGAACTTTACACTCGATATACAAACACAGACAAAGACACACACACTTATAATATAATATTATATTAATAATAACTAATGAACACATACATAAACATGTTTAATTTATTGAGGTACTATCTATACTGAATCGATTGGATTATATCTATATCTGTTTAAATAGAACTGAAACATTTACCTACAAATAAAACGATATTTAAGGGTCCGGCGACGGATGAATTTCCATACAAACGTAATACCACGCTCATTTGCAGTTGGAGCATATTTACAACATATTATGATGATATCGGTTATAGACAATATTTATCTAGGTTCCTATGTCGAGAATATTAGAAATATTGTTATTTTTAATAGGGTAGTAATAAAAGCTCCGACAAAAAAAGAAGAATTGTCCTTACTCAAAATATTAAATCTACTGCCTAAAATACTAACTTTCCGACTACTTTTGTCCGAATAAAAATGATGAAACGACCAAATGAGATACTGAAATCTTCGAAAAATAAACATGACTGTCTATTGCTATAATACTTTTCTACCAGCATAAATTACGTTCTACTGAAAACTTTGCTTTGTAATTTTTATCTTTACTTGCCTACTATTAATTCATAAATTACCTTTCATATTTCATAGATTGTGGTGGTATTTTAACTGTCACATTATACTGAAAATATTATTCTGAGTGGCTATACAGAAACTTATAAAAAATATAAAAATGTACTTGTAACAATAACATTTAATTGCATCATATATGATGAATTTTACTTACCACGGGTATGCTTCGATATCGGTACCTATTTCAAGCGTCAAAAAGTTAAAACAGTCGTATTCATGGGTACGTATAAAAATCCCGAATTTTAAATTACCGATGGACGAAATCCCGAAAATTGAAACGCCAAATGGACGAAAGTTTAAAATCCCGAAAGTTCATTTGTTCGAATGTTTAAAATCCCGAAGTTCAAAATCCCGACTCGTCCGTGTCGGGGTGCCCTAAGGTCGCGATTTCTTTTATTTTGAGAAGTCGCTTTTGTCACAATTCTAACCTAACCTATTTCAGCCACAATCTCTCGTAAAAATGTGTTTACCATTGTCTAATAGTCTATTCACAGGTAGATTGTATCTTGATTGCTCTTTGAACTGGGTGAAATAGGTTAGGTAACGTTAGAACTGTGACCAACCGCTACGTTCAAGTTGTTTCGTCTATTCGGGATTTCGTCCTTTCGGGCATTTGAACATCGGTATTTTGTGTTTCGATATAACGACTATCGGCATTTAAACCTTTCGGTATTTTGAATTTCGGTGTTTTGCACGTCGGTGTTTCAGCCATAGGTATAATGAACTTTCGGGATTTTGATACGTACCCCTTATTCATGCCTTAATCGAAAACCAAGTAGACTTTGGTTTCCTAGAATATTGTACTGTATTATTATTCGACAAATTTCCTAACTTTTATAATGTCAGCGAGAACAAAGATAAAAATAAAACAAAACTCAGTTTATTATGAAAATGTAGTTACATAGTAGATCCGAACCCCATCGCGCGGGCCGAACAGTTGAGGTATTTTCATCATTATTGAGAGCTAAAAAATAAATTTGATAACCAACAATAGAAATTAAAACAGTTCATGCAAGTTGTAAAAATATGATTATTTTGACCAAACCTCTGTTGTCGGTAACTTAGTCATTTTGTCGGAGGTTCAGTATTCTATTCGGAAGTTTAGTTTTGTTATTCGAAGATCCATTTTTTTTTTAGGAGAAAATGTAATTTGAACATGCTCTTATTTGTTGTTAAATTGGATATTTTTTTTCGTTTATGTTTTGGATTTTTTGGTCGGTAATTCATTATAACGCTAGTTAATTAGAATAATAGTCGGCCACAGATCGCTGGAGATTAAATTGTTTTTCGGAACCATTATTATTTCCCTTTTTAATACAGGAAAAGCCAAATGGCATGTTTTGCCATTTACGCTGTAAAAAAGTGCGAAATACATTTCGCTTTAATTTCTTTTTGTTTTTTTAAAAAAGAAAGACGAAGGGACCTAGATAAATATTGTCTATAACCGAATATCATCATAATATGTTGGAAATATGCTCCAACTGCAAATGAGCGTGGTATTACGTTTGTTTGGAAATTCATCCGTCGCCGGCCACTTAAAGCGATGATTTAGAAAAATATAGCAATGGTACAGAATAAATCATATTGGAATTTAAATATGTAAAATAAAAGTAGTTGTAGTAATCTATAAAGTCAAAACACATTTTAAGCCCATGAAACCAAAGAGTTTAGCAACATCGTGATGGAGCGGTTACATTCAAATTATATACGCAAAGAAATGAAATTAGCAAGTCATACCTTGCAAATTCACAAAGCCATGTCACACAAATTACTTGAAATGCCCAAACAAATCGATCTAATGAAACATGTAAACGATTACACAACTTACTAACATGTGTACAAGGCGAAGGTACAAAGTCAAAATCAACGCCACTTGGTATTCTGCGCATTGGTGTTGCATTATACATAAGGACATGATTCGGGCGACGAGACATTAGTTCGCCGTCGACTGCGAGATGCATACAAAGTGTTCCATGACACTTGTATGAGAAGATATATGGCTGTGACGTCAGCACCTTTAGACTACCCGCGCAAAACTACATTTAAAGTCTCTTCTATGCAAACTGCGCGCATGATGGCCGATATACGACTGTCGCAGCAGCATCCTATTGAGATTTGTATCTGGCCGTAGGAATAGTATGGGAAAATTTCTTATGCATGGGATTTTAATACTTATCCGCTTTGAAAGATTGAGTTACATACTTCATCGGCTTATGATAATTTCGAAAATGATCTTGAGGATTTGTATGACAATTTCAATATTTTATTGGACTCTTGGTGTCGCAAAAATGGAATAACAGAGTTTTGAATTCTTTCGCGATCTATTTTTGACAACGAAATAAGCCTACAATGTCAAGAAGATTGATTCGACAACGCATCACCACATAACTGTTTGAATCCTAAATTCTGTCTTGAAAGCTGATTTGCACTCAATTTAAGGTTCAGTTGAAAACTAACGTCGGGCAAAATGGTCTTTGTTGAAATGAACTTATTTGGTGCAGCCGTGAGGCACACAATATTTTTAAGTTCTTTATATTTATTTGTTTCTACATTGTTTGTATGTTATCAGTGTGTCAAATAAACGTATTCTCTTCTTCTTAAATTAAAAAAAAAGTGCTGTGCTTACATAAAAATATACTCTATACGACTCCGAATTTTCGTTCAAAACACGTATTTATTACTCAGATTTTCCTTTTAAAGTATAAGAAACTATATCATTCACGTTGCTCTGATTTTATTTCGTGTTGCCAGTCTGGGCCCTGGGACCGGTTCTCCTCTTCATTACTGACACACGGTACCGAGAAACGGACGTACCAACAATACACACATTACGCTGCCACTATTTCACGAGCTTCACGTACGCTCTTAACATTTTAAATGAGATACTTCGAAAAAAATCAATGGTTTCGTGGTACAACAGATATCTCAATCTCGACAATGTGGGAATTGAACGAGGAAAAAATGATTCGGAACGTGGTCCAATTTTAATAAATTGTGTGAAGTATTAAGATGACGGCAACCAATTTGTTTCAAACGAATATAAATCACTTGCAGCAGTTCTTTGTTAGCCGCTCAATCATTACTGACATTGCACCACTAATTGCTGACAAAACTAAACACACAGAAGGACACACATTCATCTCATGAAAGCAACAAATCTTCTAAAAACTAAAGCACTTTTTTAAACGGATGTCAAAGAAAAATATCAAAAGTAGTTCTAAAAAAAAATCTGGCATCCCATGCCGCATATTTGTAAAACGTTAACCGACGCCCTACATCACTGGGAACGATTAGTGCCGTCTACCGGATTTAGCTACGACTGTGTCATTAGATCAGCCACTTCCCTAATCCATGCAACATCTCATACACAGCACAGCTAACACTCTGTCCTTCTCAGATTGTATGATACAGAAAGAGATCCAAGACTTTCTCTTAGACGTAAATATGTGAGGATGATGGTGTTACCGGAACAGTCGTTAGATCAATCGGCGTGGCGCTACATGGGGAACAGACCAGCATTTGTCACCGGACCACCGGCGCCGCAGTATTTATAGCGACGCCTGCGCAACCCGTGGGCGGCGACACATCCACGACATATATTAAAGACAATAGTTAAAGTATAAACAACAATCTACATAATTACCCTTGATTCCCTCACGATAGCCTTAAGTTAACTAATACTGTTTTTACATTATTTACACTGTATTGTACTTCAATTTAACTCCTACTTAGCCGAAATTATTTCTATGTAGAAACACTACAGAATTTTTCACACGAATAGTCTCTTCTATGGCAGTGTCCTTATGAAATATTTCTTTAATATACACTTTAAACTATTAGAAGTAAACTTCTATCACGTAATGAAGCTACTAGACACACATATCAACGCTATTAGTCCGGAGATTCGGGCATAGTTCGCGGCACTGACCGACGGCACTTCCTCTATGGGGAGTTTCTTGTGTCTCTCCCCAGGTCTATCGTGGTTCTTTGTATGATTCTTCATTTTATGGTAGCATAGCCTCGCTAGATTGTTCTGTATTCTTGGACAGTCGTAGTCATTACCGTCACATTGGCAGGCTGTTAATGCTGCCGCTTTATCCTGCTTTCTTAGGATTTCTATGGAGTTGAGGCACTTGTTGGAGCACTTTCTACCTCGAAACATAGACCGACAGAGTCTGAGGTAGTATTGAAGGGCGGTGGAGCACTGTGCGTCAGCGAGGCAGATGAGTTGTGACAGGCTACAAGAAGAGGTTGCGTTGGCTGCCCCCTTCAGCACCTGAGGTCGACAGATGTCGATGCGCTGTTTCGCCTCCAAGCAATATTCGTCTTCACATTCACACTGTAACAAGAGAGAAAGAAATTAACGATTTATGACAACCATATATTGCATAGAAAAATATGGTGGGAAGCACTCTAATGTGTTTGAGTCCTTACTTTCCCTGTAATCTATTCATCTTTGTCTAGGTTACACAACAATTACAAGGAACAAAGAATAGTCAGCATGAAACACTTTATGGATAGAACAGAAACATAATATCGAGTTTCTTATCAAATGTTTCAACCTACACACCGCAACGGTCACCATTCTAAACTGCATTCAAGATTACAAAATACGTTATGTAAAAGAAAATCTATTAATAATTCAATGTAATAAAGTTTTAGGGAAACTCGTAAATCTACGCGGTCCATGGCGCATAATAATAACGTTGTAGAACGTAAAATACATTTTACGACACCAAACATTCCGGAATCTATCCACTATCAAAACATGGCGTGATTTGTGAAATTTATAACTCGACTCGGATTATACTCGAACATTAACTCAGCTTAAATAGATGGCCCATTAGTTCAGCTTACTGAAATTACCATTACAGATTATTTCAAGGCTTTAAAACAAATGACTGCTCATTATAATGGCATGCATTAACACTACAATTTACAAGAACAAACGAAGGATCAGAGAACACATAAGAATGCACTCATGAATAGCTAATACCGTATAAAATCGCAGTCTTGCTCGGAACGAAGAGAAACGACCTCGGAAATTGGCAGTTGCTTCGTTAAGATGCAACAATCGGTTCCGCTCTCAAAAAGGTCAATTTACCGGATATCTAGCGCAGATTAATGAAGACACGGCCGCCCGTCTTACGCTTAGTTTTTTGTGAGATCACAGCAACACCTGCGCAAGAGTCGACGCTGCGGTAGGTCCCGATCAAGACGTCAAATCTCAAGGCTGTGCGCGGCCGCTCCTTTGCTCTGCCTTTCGATATACATTGCCCAACGTAGTACTCGTAATCACACTCGCTACTGCGATATAATTAAAGGTTGGACCGGTTTAAGTTCAAAATGCTGCTTTATCTATGCATAGTTCTGGTAAAGTAGAAAATATGTAAACGATAACACTTACTATACACGCACCTGCTTTATGTAAAAATGTAACAGCAGAAGTTAATGAACATTTAATTCGATAGTACGAAAGTAGTCCTTAAAATTCATGAGCAAGATGTAAATAAATTCGAATATGGTGTAATGTTTTCTGTAATTTAGTGCGAGGAAGCACCTGCGCGACTGGGGGGTCCATGAGTGGCAGATAGGAAGGCTTTTTGTTGATACAATTGCGAATGGTGGCGATACAATTTCATTACTCCTTCGACTTATAATGTTGAACACAAAAAGCTGCATTTGAAAAAGATCAAGTATAAAAGGTTTTGAAGTAAGATACACGTACATATTGCTTTAACTGTGTTGATACACTAATGCTAGTTGCATCTACGCACCATGCTGAATCTATTCTGAACTTCTGAATAAGTTAATTTCAAAAACCGTACCGTAGCACCTTCGTGCTGCATATTAGAAATCTTTACGAAACAAACTAAAGACATTAAATCTCAAAGAAGCATAACATTTTATTTATAAAACCAAAATTAGCAGATTCTAATTAACTCTACCAAACAATCTTACAGGCAGTTACAGGTAATATTAAAATTTCTTTGCCTAACGACAACATTGATTTTCACAAAAGATACAACCGACATTTAATTATGACTAAACAAAGTATGAGTTCATAATAAAACGATTGTCTCTTTGTAGATAATTTTACTGTTGGCAGTTGCTTGATTATCTGAAAATCGTTTTAAAGCCGTTAAATTACGATAAGATGCAGACGGTGTTAATAAAATTATTTAATTGGGTGTAGGTCGTTTTAGTGCAATTGCGTGTGTCAGTTTATATGTATTGTTATTTATTTAGACTTATTTACGTAGGTAGATACGAAGCAGAGATGCTTTTTAGTGACAAACACAAGGGACTAGTTGTAACGAAAGTTTTCTTTATTAATGTGTTGCGGTTACAAGAATATTTCTTCTAAATCTTGTAACCGCATTCACAATAGGAAGGAAGTCGGACAAAAAGTAACAGATTCATGGATTTTGTGAAAGATGCAGTTAGAAAGCGATGAAATTGAGATAAAGGCTGATAAAAATTATCAAGACGACGCGCTTGCTATTACCATTTAAAAATTTGTTTATAGGAAAGAGGATAATGATGATTTTAAAAGATGCACTTTACCTAAATCACTACAGCCCTGAAATAACTCAATTTTAGTCCTCCATCTGACAACGATTCAACCGTGTTTGAAAAAAACAAGTAAATATTTGAAGTTGAGTATTTTTACACATTAAAAAAAATGCTGGTGATGATGATGATGATGAGTATTTTTCAAGCTCAATTTTCAGTAGAAAGCCTGTCAAAATTTGGCATTAGTGTTTGAGACGTTCTTAATACATAACACTTAATTCAGCAAATCTATATCGAAAATAAACCCGCCATAATTCGCTCTATGATCCCACCTCTTATATTTAGACCATATTTCCAGAAATTATTATGAAACACTCTCTCTTTACAGGAATATCTGCTAGCTGTCTCACTGGTTGGTGTAAGTGCATTAGCACCACTTGAGACCACATGTAGCAGTGACGTGATAATTGAAAGATCAAAATTGTGCATAAACAGTACCAGGTTGCTCCGCCTACACTGTGGAGTAATACTGTTATGGATATTATGAGTGTTGACTTGAATGAAAGTGCTTCCTAAAATCTTTTTTATAGCATGAAAAGCCAGGTATCTATCTAAAGCCTACTCCATGGCCTACTCCTATGGCTTTTCTACGTTAAACAGAAGATATTCCAATATCTCTTGTTTTCTTGTCTGATTCTGGACCGTGCTCAGCTGAGATATCTTTTTTTTCTGTTACTGATTCGTAATTACCTTTACAGTCTCTCACAGCTTCAAAGTGATCTTGGTTTAATGATCAGGTTTTAAAATCAGTTTCTGAAGCTCACCTCAAGAAAAAATTTACCTGTAGGACAACTGCATCATAACCACAACTGTAATTTTCTGCCACTGAATTCTAAGAAACGTTTCACATGTTCAGTATACAAACACTCAATAAAGCTTATTGAAACAATAATAAAGCCAAAAGTATGCCCGCTCTGTTTACTACGGTCACGTGCCTCTCCACGTGAAGTGATTCGCCAACAATCCAGCATTTTTCAAATATTTCTTCCCAGTTTAGAATCACGAAATCTTTATAGCCAGTATTTAGGTGGAGAAATTTACTCTTAATATGCCGTGAGCCTATGCCATGCCGTGACACCGCATTTAAAACTGTGGTATCCAAAACTTTTTCGGGTTTATCATACAATTTTATTTAACTAGGTCTATTTTATAATCGATCTTAAATCAATACGTGTATCGATTAAAATAATCATTAGATAATAATATGATTTGATTCGATCGGTACCTATTTGAAATTCAGCAAGTTACTTCATAACCTCGGTAATAATGCAATGACCATAAAATATTAATAGATTTTAACCCACACAGTTTTACCTGTCAAGTCCTAAAGTATGAAATACCAATATATACGAACACAGGCATATTTATTTTTTTGTCAGTTTGACAGCTCTCGTGATTCAGTATTATAACTTGGTCCAGCAAGAGACGTGCTAGGTACCTACCAAGTTAGTTCACGAACGAGGTCGGCAACCGCGACCCTCGACGTTCCTTCGTGTCGGACAAATCTGCCCACAACGTCTAAATTAGATTTTATTGCGGGGCGTCTGCTACATGCACCTATACATAACCAAGTAAGCAAGACCTCTTCCCTCCCATCCTGGTAAACAAATCACAGCTCATAGCTTATGGCCGTATCCCCAATTGAGTGAGGCGTAAGCTGTAAACAGCTGTTATATGAGGAGTAATTGTGACAAGTCCGAACTCTGAATAACCAATCTGAATAGATTCATACTGCAGTTTATAAATAGATGATGATTGCAGTTCACAAGTGGCTGTTAAGACTATAGATTTATTAGACAGCGAGTCCACTTTCAACTCGGGTAATGAAACGATTGGAATTGAAGCACTCAATGGTATCTGCTTAAATGATTCTACAGAGACAGATTGTCTGGCCGTTGTTTACTACTTTGGATCCATCAAGCGAACCTAAGGAACTACACATTTTGTTAATTTTTTTCATAACAATGAAAAAGGTAGTATCATATCACACTAATATTTTAAAGGTTGCACATACACATTTGTGTGTGTATGTTTCTTACTTTTTCAAACTCAAACGGTTGAACGGACTTGAATGTTTGGCTCCCGGATAGTCTATGTCCTTTAGCCCGATTCACGTAAAATCAAACAAACCAAATATCGTTGAAGTTTTATAGTCGTTCGATCGAAGCCTATCCAAAAGCGGTATTCACGATGTATCGACTTATTTCCAGTTACATTAATAAGTATTCTACCAGGATAATGTAATACAGCCTTTTTTTTAATTCGACTAATTTCAAACGACTTTAAAATCGGTGTCGTTCAAACTCGATTGATGGATGTGAATACGGAAATGGTCTAAACGACTAAATCTTACGTGAATCGGGCTACTGGTATTGCATATAGGATTCTATTTCATTCTATCATAAGACTTTATCCCGGGATATTTTTCTAGTTTCTTGTGCGCTGGCTAAGCTAAGTCTGCTATATACCTAAACTAACAACCGTAAAATGTACTAAAATTCACGATGCACACATAAAATTTATATATTATTACAAGAACTTGGCTTTCTAATACAATTCTAGTGCAAGCTTCGCATGAATGGAGATATTCTGTGAAACAATAGTCTATTACTAGACTCAGTGAATGAAGCCATAGTGTCGGATAGGAACATATTCAAGAATTAGATTGCATATGAACACACTCGCAGTCTCGTATTTGCAAGTTTAGATACAGGTTAATAATTTCCGTTTGGACTACGATTTCCTTATGATCTTTAGGAAATTTGTGGCTTCATGGGTTAAGAACGCATAACTATATCTATGAAATTGGATAAACCAAAATAAACAGAATATGGAAGTACAGAAAATGCCAGCAATTATCATCCCGATTTGAGCTTGAACTCTGACTAGTACATCGTAATATTGTCAATAAATATATCTTCTAATAAAGCCCCAGGAGCAAGAACTGCTATAATACGACGAATAATCCAAGTAAATCGCCTAAACTATGTGAGCGTGACACAGTAGATTTGCTGGTGATGATGATGACAGATTTCGTATAAAATTTCAATTGTAAAGGTAATATATAATCTGTTCAACAAAGAACTATCTAAATAGACATAGGCCTCATAACTTCCGACTCTTTACGTTCAAATTAACAATAATGTGTGTTTACATCCGCTGGACAGCTAACTTGTCACTGCAACATAATCGTTAAATCTTTCAATGTTAACGTTGGACATCCGCCAAAGTCTCCGGCAATCTCGAGTTAATTCACTTTTCACGTGGGATATAAAATTATATTTGTTTTACTCATAAAGTAATGAGGTGTCAAAATATTTGCAGTGCTAAAATTGTGTGATACCGTGAGGTAGACTAACATTCCAGTAGTCAAAGACACACTTGATATTACGTATCTCAGAGATAAATTAAATGAATAACGCGCTCACATAATTGGATTTACGCGAAATTTTCTTCTTTCACAGCAATTTCTAAAGCTAACGTTTGAGGAATGCTTTACTGAGTTTTACACACCTGAATTTCTTGAATTCAACACGTAGTAGTTTTGCAACTTTATTGAGCTTAAGATTTAAAAAAAAAATCTTTATTGTTCCAAATAGATTTTCACAATCTAAATTGCACTAGCCTCTACATTATGAACCTTTGTATCGTGGAAACTAGTCTCCTGTAATTGAAGAAAGGTGAACTAAGTAATCTTTACTAAGTTAAGATTTTAGAGGCTACAATAATAATTAAGAATAGCAAAATATGTACGAGTATGTGCTTCGTATATTTTATTCTACTACTTACATTCATCAGCTCCTTCCCCTCTTCCGTGGACGTCAGCGCAATCAAGGCGTTCCCACACTCCCTCGGACATGAGCTGGCCTTCGTGGGCTCAGTCAGCACGGCCTCGCACATCATCATGTAGTTGCCGAGCGCGGCGCCGCAGCCAGTGCGGTAGGCACAGCGCGTGCGCGCCTCCGTGCACGACATCGCGCCGCCGACCGCTGCGCACGCGGCCAGCAACGCCGCTACCAGCCACATCACCTGGAAGAAAAAAAAACAATTATATTTTTTATCTTTAAAAAAGGTATCCGTGCTTTTTTAATTTTCTGGTTAACTTGGCTGCAATGCTCTACGAATAGATCTCTCCTCTAGGTTCTAAGCTAAGCTTTTAACACCACCGGCAAGATTTTAATGAACTTATCATCACAAAATTGTTATATAACAAACTTGAAAGCTGTCGACTGACTAATTTCTGCTACCTTTAGAACTTTGGACTTTATTCAAGATACGGCAAGAGTTGCCCTGTTTCTTTTATCGATGAAGTTACTTGAAACTACCGTAGCAAATCAAGTGGTTATTTCTAGTAGATATTGTGGCGTCTTAGAAGGTCACATACTAATTAACTTGCAAACTGTCAAGGTAATATTACCTTCTATGGTTTATGTTGAAAAAAGTTTAGGAATTCTTATTCGAAACAGTTTGGTTTGAAGAGGTCAACCAAAAATGGACATAATTTTGTATAAAAATACATCATAAAGTGCTTCTAATAATATATGTAATAATAGTTAAATTGAACACGACGCCTTTCATTTGCGTCTCCACACGCTACAATATATTGCAAATAAAGAAGTCAGCAGGGACTCAAACTGTAACCGTAATAATGTGTTTTAACACTGTTTTTTAAAACAGTTATAACAGAAAAACACTTTTAAATGTAACAGATACAATAATGTTGCCGAATGAAACTGTAACCTTTTATATGTGTTAAGAAGTGCTTCCGAATCAAACTGTAACCTGTTATATGTGTTAATAAGTGTTAATATGTGTAACTGAAATAATTGCACAGTACCATAAATAAGTAAATTGTAACTTTGGCAACGCTGCGTTTACCTGTTACACTTATTAGCACTGTTAACTTTTGTATAGGTATCTGTTACAGATATGTTACGGTTACACTTTTTTAAGTGTTTTGGGTTAACACATTGAAAACACATATATAAGTGTTATATTTTTGATTCTGTTACACATTCAACATGTAACACTTATAAGTCTGTAACCTTTATGAAGGTGTTTTTAAGTCCCTGGAAGTCAGGTACAACTTCACAAGTTAATTGCGTAATCGTAAGCTCTTATTCTAGCATAGTATCTTTACCACAATGTCAAACGGATATCTTAAGTTGTGGTAAAAAGCAATAGACTACAATGTATCGATAATGAAGTGGTATCCGTAATGTTGTCGTTCTCTCGCCATCTCTCGGGATCATCCATCGGTAACTCTCGGGTAATCTCGCGCTCACTCGGGCATGTTCTCGGAAGGGCTGAGCCGCTTCGTAAACAAACAGAATCGCGCCACGTCCACTCGTCACTCGCTACTAACTTACACATTTACCGTAACATTGAGATAGGGTTGGCGCTAATTTGGTCTAGTATTGGCATTAATTTTTAGAGCTTGAATTTGATTGGTATAGCAGCTCGATTAGATATCGTGTAGTGTCACTGTCAACCTTCCGGAAAGGAAGGAGACAGGAAAAATATTATATAAAACAAAATTTTCAACACTAGGTACATAGGTTCTGCCAGTCAGGTTTCCTGATAGCTACAACCTAGAGGTCTTTAAGTCAAGAGTGGAAAGTTTACGTCTGGTAAAACGTACTCCTTCGTCGACCACATCATCTCATACCATCAAGTGAAATAGTGGTCAAACGCAAGCCTACCAATATAATAAATGGTTTTCTTTTTCCTACGAATAGGAAAGAGTTGCACAAAATTGAGTTCAGTATCTAAAATGAAGAACCTTGGCTACGTAGGTATACTATTATTTAAATATAAACAGCAGCTCTATTTTGCTTATCTATTGCCAGAAATAAAAAAACGGGAAAGAATAACTTTTTGACACCCCTTTCAGAGCCATGAGTATAAGGTCGTCGTCCGCCCAAGAGTCCCCGATGCAAAAAGAAAACAAACTGACAGCCTAAGATGTCCACCACTCCGGCGCAGGAGCGAGTGTAACATTACAATAACAATTGTTACCTGCATTATAACATAACCCTTATTCACAGAACATTAAAGACTACGCCACAGTAGCAACAGATAAACAGCGTGCCCTACGTGAACTGTTTGCTTTAGTAATTCAATTACATAATAGAATTACAATCAAGACCAATATTTGAGGAGTACTCAGAGTGTAATTTTTTGGGAGTAAGGGCGCATGACTGAGGTTTAATTCGAAGAAAAATATTTAGAATGTGATTTTCTGAATCGAATCTCGTGAATCTTGACGTCTATTTGTCCACATTGCCCTTACACTTTACCTATAAAACTATTTCGCAACGCCTCAAACACGCTCCACCAAAGAGACTAAAATGGAAGTGTCGTCGCCTCAATATTATCAATATAGCACATGATTCGTGCAGTACACATTTCAAAACCAAGGACAGTTCCAGGTAGTAGATTGTGTACGTGAGATGACAAGAACTAATGGACTGGCCACGTCGAGATAAAATCAAACGTCAATATTACAAACCAAGTCGTGAAAACCGGGGTCGTGACGACTAAGCCAACACAATTTCTTTGGCACCAAACTCGGCCCGAGCCGTGGTAAACATTATCTAAATCGAAATCCGAGAAAGGCATCGCTGCGACATTTCTAGAGTCGTAGTAATCCAAACGGCGAGCGGTTAGCGGGCAGGTGTGAAAAGCGCCTAGTAATTGCTCGCACACAGTCAACAAACTTGGCTGGGCCAGCAACTCACGTGGAAATATTCCACGATATACGTACTATGTATACTGTTTAAGGAAATATTAAAACGTAGCTAGCAAAAATAGTTTACAGAACATAATATAAGTACGAGTACTAAGAATTTTAGACTGTTCTTTATCTTTATCTAAGTTTTCAACGATATAATTCCATAAATGTATGTAAAATTTCAATGTCCTTATAAATTCTAAAATACAAACATAAATTATCTACAAAAGTGCACTAAGACGTTTAAGCACAAACGTAGCATGACTACATTATGATGTAGTGCGGCTGCGGTGCGCGCGCGCCGCTCTAACCAGAAACACAAACAAGTCATGTTCCCGCGCAGCTCATTATTGCATGTCGTTAGGCGCCAACTACGAGGACAAATAGCTACCGAACATGTTCACAGACCATACTTGCTTGCTTTTGGAATACCAGTTTACGAGAAATTCCGTAAGGAGCTAATTTAGTTACTTCGTTTTTCGTTTTCGCCTGGTCTAAGTCCTTTTTACTGGCAATAAACTTTCTGTCTGGGAAATTACGGTCTCTTTTTCCTGTATTTGGTATTGCTTAATCCTAGGCTATAACTTAGGCTTGTGCTCGTTCTGTTGGCTATTTTTATAGCCCGTTAAACGCCTTTATAGGTCTTGTTTTTTTAATACTACTCTGGTCAAAGGTTTCTTGCGTCCTTGTCCCTAATCCCCACATTTGCGTGAAAATATATACAAGATTCCAAACTTGGCTAAACCTTCTATATCAATGGCACAAAGCTGCCAACCTTAACCATGTTATTAAGATAATTACCTTACAGCTTCTGTAACCACCAGTTCCCCATAAACTAAAGCAGTAATGATAATCACTAACCTCCTCGGTTCTACTCACTCAATTTCAAGTTCAACCGACACCATATTTAACGGTAGACGGTAGGTAAGTACATTATGATTTATCACGAGTACATACAAACTAATGATACCGAGTATATTCCTCTAAACCAATGTGTATAGTGCTGATTTACGATGCTCGTTTTTATAGAGTTGGATAGAAGAGTTTAGAATCGTCTCACGACACGTTATGTTCGAATATAAATGATCGTATTAAACCGCTTTCTAAAACGTGTACACCTGCTACAGCTTGCATATTGAATGATACACGATTTATTTAAACAAATATTGGTTGTAGAAATGGAAATGATATGCATGCAATGGAAGCTTGAATTACTAACGAAAATATTTCAGATTTAGTTAATAGCTCTATATTCAGGACTTGTTTACCTGATGCATCCGAATTCACGACAAGAATGCATTCAGATTCTTCTTAAGGAAGTGAAGGCAAAATGGCAACTCAGTTTCATTCTTGAATAAGCATAGATAACTGATCAACATAACATATTGAAGAAGACACGAATAAGACTAAATTCCCAAGAAAAATACAAAATTTCCGCAGTAGTAAAGTAACATAAACCAAAGATAAAGAAACGTAATACTAAATACATACAGTATCAACCGACGCGCCATGTTATTTCAACAATGTTATAATTTCCATTTAAATAAAGTTGCTGGATTAACATGTTACATTTGTATGAGAAAACCATGAGATGTCATCTCTCACGACTTGAAGTAGATAGTACTAGATAGCCCGCAGGTAGTATATGTATATCTACAGCCCACCTAAGCGAAGGATCTTGGACCTCTAAATTGTCAGAAGCTTTACTAACTTTTGAAAGAAATCGTTTGGAAAATCAGCCAGAAGCCAGAGCCAAAATAGTATCATAATAAAGACTACATATTGCAAGAATTTATAGAATAAAATTTACTTAAATATATTTGAAAACAATCTTCATAGCAAGGTTTAAATCCCGAACTACTTTACGACATTTTCGTTTTTGAATCCATCAACAATAAGGCAGTTCAGTGCAAAGTCCTTAACAATTAATTTATTAGCGTAAACAAAATTCATTCAACACTCCACACTATCAATAACTGTCCCATTAATACTAAATCAAACTAAACAAACTTACGCAACATAAAATGAAGTAATTACAAGAAAACAAGTGATTTAGATAACACTATCTTGTATTTCCGAATGTCTGCATTGCGTTATCTGACGACCAATATTGTTAGACCTCTTAATTGACCCGTGCGAAATTATCTTTGAATGAATAATAGGGTTCTTGAAGTGTCAATTAAGTTTGGGATTGTTTGAAGAGATTGGAGCTGTTGCAATAATTGCAGATAATGTATTTCAACTCAACCGATTTCCTTATGCTGACAATGAGTCTCGTTTGTAAGTTAAATCAGGTCGTCTTGCATCACGATGGTATAAAGATGAACAGTCAAGCAGATATTGTATCTTAGAGAAAAATATAGATTCAGATAGACTTTAAAGAATCATCAGAATCTAAGAAAATCTTTGTTGTGGCTTTACTGATTAGGGGTTTTTTCCAGACTAAAAAGAAACCGTAATTATTATCCTTCACGCTTCGTAAAATCTCACCACTACTAATGTTTTTGCTCCACCACAACTAATGCTTCTGAAGAATATTTTGGTACGTACTTTATATCTACGGCGTGAACTGCTGTTGTGCTACTTGAATGTATATTATTATATTTCGCAGAATATAGTGGCCTACATTCAAACAAGGATCTATTTCTAATCTATTTGCGTTTCCTTCCATAGGCGTAGAGTTATGTTCTTAGATGTACTATATATTCTAACTATTCAGATAAATTTATGATGTTTTAAAGAAAAAATTACAGCATTACTACCCCTAAGTTGAGTATTTCTCAAACTGTACGCCTGAAAACTAACATTGGCATTTAAATAGGTTTGAATCTGAGACATTCTTCACTCTAAATACTCAATTTAGAAACCCAGCATTAGCTGCATTTCTTCAATAACCCCACTGTGAAGTTCTCTTTATTAATTTAACACCAGCCTGTCTAAAATTTTACAAGCGAATTTGGTGTTATCTTGAATTTAGCGCGTTCGCTCAATGTCATAGTTTTGTGTACTCTTTAGTAACACTTTAATGAGGTTATCGCTAATTGTTTGTCACCCGATTAACGCCTTTGTTGGCCCTTGGGAGATAAAAGTTGTGAGGATACCGACTGTAATTTAATTGAAATGTTTTCATTTCAATTTGATTGCGGTCGGTCGGTACAAAATAAATGTTTATCGCAATATTTAATTTTATTCTCAAGTAGTCTCTCATATCTAATTTTGACGTTACAATTTTTCTTATTTAATTTAAAATATCTATCAAGGTAAGAATGCCTAGATCCATATGGACATGGGTACAAAAAGTACCTCTATCAACAATACAAAGCAGCTCAACTAATCCGAAACAAATATTGTGTATTTCAAACTGTAAATATCCGAGTTGCATTTCTTAGTAATAGAGAAGATAATTCCCCGGTGACCGCAGCCTTGTTTCAGGGAACACATGGCAACAGGACACCTATTACAGTCGCATAAAATGCACGAACGCAACGCATGCAGGCACACACGCTTCAGAATGATAATGTTCGCTGCACAGTTGCGTTGATATCGAGAATTTCATTATTCACGAAGGTCCTTCAGTCCTCCTCCTAGGAGGACTGAAGGACCTAAAGAGTGGTCAGTCTCGGACTGCATACGATAGAAAGAGATGCGCAAAGATACAAAGCCTGCAAATATTAAGCATTTTAGGAATTTACAGATCTTTTGTAGAAAACTACAGATTGCATAATTTGACAAAAAATAAGAATGATTGCATGTATATTAGTACAAAAGTAATTTTTAGAGGCATATTTGTGATTATTTTTCTATCATACTTTATCTGTAAGTATTATATTTTGAACACACCAGCTATCTATCACTTATCCTGAAGAACAATTATTCAGTTCACTGCGTGTGTGTGGATCATAAGATCATATACTTTTGGGCATTTTAAAACTCACCATTCGCTGCAGTAGTCCTCTTATGCATGTACTTATCCATGGGAAATGGATACTTGGACAAAAACAAAACGTTCTTATTTCTTAGTTTGCAGAACTAATTATGTTTTTTTTTTAATTAAGATAAGTGTATCCTGTGATTTGATGATGATGAAGCTGGCGCGTAACATCCGTACATGAGTTAATAATAGTAATTCTTAGTAGGCCTATATTAACATGATTTTCTTTCTCAAGCCATATCAAATGTGATAATTATAATACTACAGCCAATAAACTTAGAAGTGATTAATCGCTACTCTATTGATGAGTTCAATGATAATATGTATAATAATTACCACATGGTAAAGATAATATACTTATTAATAGAACTTTATGTCAATCAATTTATCAAACTTAACATAAAGCTAGATTAATTATGACTATTTAATAATTCTCTAAGCTTTTAATAATATTCTTACAAATAACATTACATAATTATGCAAAATTAAATAGAAAATAAATTATTTATCTGAATGTGTTAAACATGAAAATATTATTTTATGAATTGTGTAAGAAAGTTTCTTGCAGACATGTGTTGATTGGACTATGAATTTATATGTCTTCCAAGCTTAGAATGTTATTATTTAAAAAAACCGCCTAAAGTGTAGATCTTGCTAACTCCCATTTAAGTACTCTTATTGTAGTCTACTTAAGAACAAAACAAGTGGTAGGTTATGCGGGCTACACTAAAGATGTTTGGTTTCACACAAATCTCGTGTTACCAGTATAATAAATCATACAAATCAATGGGGCTCTCAACGAGGCGTAATCCTAAGCTGCGTCTGAATATATTCGCAGGATTCTGCTCTTATTACTTAGCGGGGTTGATGACTCAGATGCAGGAGCTAATACAGTACTGGATTTGAAGAGTGAATGCATTGAAGCATAAGATTACAAGCCATGTGAATAAGGCAGTAAGCTATTAAATTAATTCAGTTGGCAATAAGAGGATATCATGTGACAAATTGACTACACTTTGTCACTTGATGTTATTTTGTTTGATGTTCAAAGACATGTGAATTATTAACGATTGCTACTTAACAATGATTGTCTTTTATGTGATGAAAATGCATCAAATCTTAATTTTTAAGGAAGTCTGATTACTATTAGAGTCATCAGTTTCAAATAAAGAAAGTTATCAATGTTAATGCGACCAAAATGGTGTATCAATTTTAGAGCCAAGCTGCGGCAAGATAGGTACATAATAGAGTTACATTTCCAACTTTGAAGAAACAAGTAGATATAAATAAAGAAAATAAAAAGGCAGTCCTGGTAGTCCTCAACGCTGAATTACTTAAATATTGTTTGTTGTTCCACGAACGGAAGCAAACTGATTGGCTCCGATCCAAAGGACGTCCGGCTCAACACCACTTGAGCTCTTGTTTTTGCAGAGCAGTCCATCGAAAAACATATCGTTATACATATGAAAGTGATAATGTAGTATTGTAAAAGAAATGTCAACATTTCTTATAGCTTCACAAAAACGAGACACGACATTTAGAAGCAATACTGAATCCTGGCAAAAAATCTTGCATAACCTCTAACAATAAAAGAACATCTTAATTCTCATTTTACGCAGGTAACATCGCTTGATCTCTTCCACGGGACAGGGTAAAAATAAAACTCAAAAAAATGAACAGTAGCAAGTAAAAAAGGGCGAGTCAAAAGGGCCGCAGGTAGGAAGTCTTAACACTTTATTATAATTGTCTAGTTGTGCGTTCAAATAGAACACATTAGCTACTATTTCGGATTTTAGCAAGAGATGATTTTATTGTTCCTTTACTTGAAAACCCGAGAGTAAGTAATAAAGAAAGTTTTACGATGTCCCAACAAAATACTGCGAACTTAAATCGACCAGCTGCAGTTATCTTCCGATCATTTTGACAGTGTTGAAAAGTAGATTGACTGGCGACTGCATTGTCTCAAGAAAACATATGTTGACTTTGACTCTTCTCCGGAATCTACAAATTCGTGGGTTCAGTTGTAAGGACACACCATGCTGCTCATAAATCATTAAAAAGGTCGGTTTGGGAGACAAATTAAGACATGTGGCTTGCAGCTGCAAGGGTCAGAATAGTAAATGCTCCGTCCACATTTTTTGTTTTCAAACATCGAAATGAATATGGCAGTTCTAATTCAAGTATGGAGCGGAGATCATTCGCACGCGTGACCAAAAGGAAAACAACGTTTGAATATCGCGATCGGTTTTGGTAACGAAACCGATAAAACGGTCGTAAGCGTTCAAACGTGTTACCGTTTCGCAACGAGACACCTCGTAAATGTTTTGTTAGTCCTTTAAATTTTTCACTTAACTTATTTTCTTATAGGCACATTTTATTATTAAGAACAAAGGCGTCAATAAAAAAGTTATTTGTGTTTATATTCAAGACTTATAAAACAATGCAATAAAAGTTTGAATTGAACTCGTCAGCACCGTCCATATTTTCCAAAAACTACTAATACCTAATATAAAATACTGAGAAAACCGCGTTCACTTCCTTTAGATATGATTGCGTCTCCATATAGAAACCCCCACTTAAACAAACACTAATATAACTTCCAACTTATCACGTGCTTAGGAGACGCTTCGTGTCATATCATGTCACTATATTAATGAGAAGAAAAGTATTGTTATATTAACAATCCCAGATAACGAAAGCCGGTAACATGATATTCTTGAAGCCTAGTCATTCACTGTTAATTACGAAGGCAAACATAGATTAGAGACAACTGATGCTGCTGAAGCTATCCAATTTCTCGCTTCGTGAAAAGAAAATAAACATTTCGGAAGAAATCATTCTCAAAGCTGGACAATCTCGGTCCATTTGTTTACTTTGTAAACTTAGCCCACAGAACAAACTTTTGTAAGATCTAAGTTAAATATCAACGTAGAATTTTCCGGTTCTGGATATATTTCGAATGAGTCAAAGAAGGTGACCGTGTCATCAAAAAGAGAGCAAAGAATTATCTCTGCTTTACTGTAATTACCTGAACACACAATTCAAAACTGAGTTAGTAATCCCCCTTATCACTTGGTATTCTATGTAGTGTATAAATTTAAGCACAAGCTTCCATTTGAACACGTACCACCATACCATAAATATGCTTGAAACAAGACATCGCTAACCACTTAAAAGCAATATAGCCAGTATAGTAACATTTATTAGATTCTGCACGAACTCTAAAAAATTGATTTCCAATCTTTTCGCTTTTCTTGTTGTAGATTCAAAATAAGACAACAATGCAGCGTTTGCGTGTCCGTTTGAAAATAATATTGTTAACACCTAACGAATAGAAAACGTTCTATCTGCTAGATCTAATTTTTTTTTCACTGGCTGGTTTCCTTCTAGTCGTGCTTTATGAAATCTTTTGCAGATTGATCCTTAAGTTACTGAACTTAAGGATTGATCCTGTTCATTACTGTATGATGCTCGTGGTTATTCTAGGATGCAGTAGTACATTAATAATACTATCGGATTTTAGTATTCCAAATTATTCTGCCATCTGCCACATCGTTCGTCTATTGTCGGATACCAAAACCGAAATTATCATAATTTTCCGCTCGCCACTCGTTCTGCGAAACTCGCGAGACGTTTCGGTCGTTAAATAAAATAGGTACCTTTTTAAAACGTCGACAGTTTGCTCTGACATTTGTGTATTGTATAATTTAAAATGGGTCTAAGTTGTTTATTCTTGGTGCGTTACAAATTGTGCTTTATTGAAGTTAAACCACTAGTTAGCGACTACTTAAAAACTTTTCAGAATAATTAGGTTACCTACATCTAATTGCAAAGCACTTTTGAGTCACTAAATAGATTTGAAAAAGAATTAAGTTAGCTTGTGCTTGCACTTGTGTAGTCATAATTTATAAACTCTTAGAGCTGTCCAATAGAATATTTTAATACTAAGACCTGAAAATTTAACCATCCAAGCTTTGTCTGCTTTTAAATGTTATCTCAAGTTGTTTGGCTTGCAAACATTATTGTGTTTGTTGTTTATTAGTTTGCCCTTGACGAACAGTACCTGTAAGGTACTGTTCGTCAAGGGCAAACTTACAGAAGGGAAGATAAACATTACTATGGACAGCGTACGGCAATAAATCAATCGAGGCGCTGAATACAGCTTTATGTGCGGAACGTGCGTCCGTCTAGATTAGAAAATTGACATGTAATGACTAATTCATACGTCGACGACGGTCTGACACCCTCGGACCATTCTTGTAATCTCAGAAGTAATCAATGTCAGTCTTCTAAAGATGCGTGATGCATGCAGATCTACTTACTGCATTTATGTGTTTTGAATATATATGCGGCAGATTAAAAAAAATCAGTCGTTTATGAAATCCGAGTGCGGGAAGTTAACTCCAAGTTTCAGATTTTTATTCACAGAGCGGAATCAAAAAACACTTAGATACAGATGAAATGCAGTCCGAGATCAACCGTCTGGAATATTTTATTTTTAAATTGCAACACTTTTAGTCGTGCGAAAAATTTAAATAGCCTTTGGTTTCATTAGCATTCCGAGTTCGATCGTGTATATCCACTCAAAATCCACATAAAATGTCGTTCAGCTATTTGTCAAGTGATATATTTACGTCAAACATTTAATAGACCATCTCATTAGTTCAGTACACGTTCACTACAACTAAGGACACGGGAAAGGCGAGGACAATACTGCTTTGCCTCCCGTACTTACTCGATCAATTGAGTTATTTCTATGCGATATCACGAATATGCAAATGTGTTTTACTATGCGATGAATTAACTTGCGATCCCTGTTATTGGTGCTACGTATCGCATTCATTGTATAAATCATGACATGCGTGACCTTAAATCTTACGGTAAATAATCAATTCATTACAGATAGTTGTCCTACAATGTATGTAAGTTCTTCATTCATCGATAATATATCGTGATGTTTGTTTATATAGATGTGTTATTCGTTCTTACGAGTGGCAGTTACAAATTTTAATAGAAAATTGTTATTCGAGTCAATCTCTGTATATATATATTTATATGAAGTGGTTTCATAATTATCACCAGCTTGTATTTTTGTTTATAATGACCTACTACGGTAGACACATACCATTTTGTTATACTAGGTACTTAACTAACGTAAATATTAAAAACCCAAGGATAGTAAAAATAAAATTTAGATATTATAAAGTAACAATAATATTGTAGAAACCAGTGCATCAGCTAGGTCTTACTCTTAACGAAGTAATAAGTGAACAAGTAGAATTCCTTCGTCCAGTCTATTATTAGAAACGTTACAATAAAGTTAAAATAAGATAAATGCACGTACAAATCTTGCTTCGCCGCTCTCGCCGTAGTCACATGGCTCGTGTTCATTGGAAAGTTTAGAACTCCTGTTTTTGTTAAACTTTTACGATCTCCCACAAAAATATCACTGTTTTATAACGTCACATGAAACCATCACTATATTCTTGAATTTCCACGTAAAGTTTAATTTACGAACTCCAATTTTTAGTTTGCGTTTGTACGACAACTTGTGTTGTAGGTATTTGTTTGCGTTTTGTTTATGGTGAGCGGAAGGTCGGGTACGTAGGTACGTTCGTCCGGACCGCGCGCGCGCCTCCGATTGAGTTGTGTTTAGCTCGAGAGCCCCGCCACACGGCCAGATGACAGCTTCATATCTTCTTCCCTTCCCGACCCCACTCCTGCCTCTTATGTCTCTTCGGAATAAACGCTCTCTGAACGAAATAGACTTGTTGCATTTTTATTTTATTTTATCATTCTACTGGCACCGACCGAACAAGTCCGAATGAACTGTCTTCGGCTCTGTCGGATCTGTAGCATTACGATGAATGATTAGAGGCCTTTCTTAAATTATATTTGTTGAAAGATAATTTATCTAAGTTATGGAGGGTAGGTATAATGTATCTCCTTTAATATAACCGTTCCAACCATATCTCGATGGCATATCTACAACATTTTTAAGGTGTCAATTAAATGTTCGATGCGAATATTTTAAATGAGCATAATAAATTCTATTAAGGCTCTTTTTCTTAGTAGGTATACAAAGGTAGTGTTGAATCAGGATTAACATCAAAACTTTTCTCTCTTAAATTTAATACTTACGGTCGAAGATCGCTTGCTTTTACAAATCTGTACATACGTCCACTATCCACTGTCCATATGTAACAAGTTCTCGAGAAAGTCATTATTAAGACCTTCGCCGGGGAATATTTTTTGTTCAAGGCGGCCAGTGTTTGTACGGCATAAAAAAAGTTTATTTTAAAATTGCGTTGATTGAGTTGTTATGGGCCGGCTTCGAGTATCGGAGTGATTTCATGCTTGCAGCGTCGCTTTATAAACAACTGATTACGTGTTGATGCGGATGAAATAATTGTGGTGGTAATCTGCGTTGGGAATTTCTTCTGGAGTGCTTTTGTGAGTCATTAACAGTAATTACGAGTTTTGTTGCGGTGATTGCACTGTGCTTTTTATTCAGGGAGGATTTGATTAAGTCATTATGATTGGAAACTCTTTTATCTACAGTTGGTAGCACAGCACCAACATTTTTATATTATCTACTTTAACTGAATACTGCAAACAAATGGTTGCTTGTGGATCCAGCTGGTATTTTTTATTTAGGTATAGACTTTATTGATTGAGATATTAAAAACAACAAAATTTAAAGCAAAATCATTTATATATTTTTGTGAAAAAAAGATACATAGTAAATCGGACGAATATTACCAGAATATTGTGACAGTTTCCATTCATCGTGATATGCTCGCTATGCAAATTCTGGCATTCTGTTGCAGGTTTGTGTTATTATACCACTTTTTAATGAGAGCTACAATCAGCTAGCGCTTTTATAAGAATAATAATAAATCATTTATTTGCTTGGTGGTGATCATTTGCTAAGCGATCTACTGCTTGGTGAGCTCCAACATGTTTTCAATAGTTTTCATGTCTAGTGAATTACTTGACTAGGGTAAAACATTAATGTTTTTAGGCAGGTATGGAGTAACACTCCTGGTTTTGTAGCACAATGCAGATTCGTGCATAAAAATGGACTCTTCGTCAAAAGGGAACCATACTTCGAGCTGTGACAGCAGTTCAGTTTCTAGTACCCGCTTGTACTGTTCTTGCCTCACGGTCCCTTTCACGATATGTAGACGCTCCCATGCCCTTGGCTGAGATTAACTACTACACCATAATACTAATTGGGTGCTTAGCTCTCTCTAAACAACAGTTTACTTGAAAATATTCTCCAGGGCGTCGTCAGAAAGGAGCATTTTGTGAAGGGGCAAAGGAGCTTTTGTCAACCAAAACCTGTAACGTCGATTATTTGGAGAAGTATGTCTGAAAAATTATATTACGTCATCAGATAATGACGGTGGTTTATTAACCATGTAGGTACTATACTATTTGAAGTATTATTTTTACCTGACTTCAGTCTGCGACAGTCATATTTTGGTGTTGTTTGGCCCTGTGCAATAGTCTCTTCTTCGTGACCACGGTGAGGCGTGGTTTTTTGGTAGGCCGACGACCTATTAACTCCTCTTTCGCCTACCCTTTATGGATTGTCCTATCGAAAACTTCTAGGCTCTCGTTGTTTGTAATCGTAGTAAGATGGGCAACAGTCTTTTTACGAGATATACCTGATTTTAGGATTTTTACGAAGGGTGGTGATTCTTTTCCTGCCACATTACCTAATTAGGTAACACGGTGTCATTAGTTTTTCTTTTAATTCTGTAAACTACAGACTTTAAAATCTTTTTAATAGCTGTTATATCTCTCTGTGAATGTCTGGAGTGCAAAAATAATGTTTGAATTCGTATACGTCTTCTTGGAGACGTGCCTGAAGCCTTGCCCATACTAAAACTAGTCTATTCTATTTTGAGAATATCACCATATACCGTTGTCACAATTAAAAAATAACGTTTAAAATTTAAAAAAAGCAACGCAATAAGAAACATTAATTAAAAGGAAAAACTAGTAAAATCAAACTAAAAATATTTTTTCCTCCAACAATAAAGAACCCAATTTTTAACAAATCTTGACAATAGTCGACAAAGCTAAATGTATTGCCAATTTAAGAGGCGCGAACTCACAGTGTTCCCACATATCAAAAATAATAATAATGACACCAACAACAATACCAAATAAAAAAACCTTACATAAATGTATTGGTTTGCTCAAAAAAGTGTGTCAATCAGAAATTACGTATCTACGAGTACTGTCCCTAATAATTTGGCCAGGTATGGTAGGTAATTACACTTTTACATTTTTTTTTACATTTCGAATCAATACAATTTTTTACTTCAGAAACATCTCAATAGGTTGAAAGTCATTCTTTTGATTTTGGTAAAGCTTTCGATAGCCTCTAGAGTTTTGTTTGGATTTCTACCATTTTTATGATGTTACTCAAGCGACATAATTATGAACTTAAGCGACTTAAGAACATTTATGTTTTATTTATTATATAATTTTTCTATTGTTGTTTTTTTTTTTTAATTTTAAAATGTTTATTCGTCAATTAAATTATAAATAGACATATTATTGATAACTTATTTCATCCTACTCTAAATTTATTAAGAATACCCCTGCCTACTTATATAAAGCATGACGTTTATTTTTTTTATTGCTGATAGGTTCGCGCTTGACGTATCAAAAACATCCTATATGTAAATATATTTTGATTTCCATTATTTTTACCCGACTATGGAGGGTTAATACCTGACAACAGGGTAACTGAAAAAACAAGAACAGAACAAAAAGAAAAGCCGTAGGCACACGTTATAGGTACTAAACGAAACACTTAATTACGTATGACTACGGCTTTTCTTTTTGTTCTGTTCTTGTTTTTCCAGTTACCTTGTTTATTTCAGTACCCTGAAAATCTTGTTTCATACTTTTTCAGTGTTGTTTTTTTTGTAGTAGTAGTCAGGTTTTAGTTTTTTTATTTTTTTAATGTAAAAAATATACCTAGACAGGATTCTGTCTCCACATCTGTCGAATTTAATAATGACGAAAATAAATAAAACGGCCAGTGTGTAGCGACGTATATGGCGCCACATAAGAACTAATCCTGCATCGCGCAATTTTAAAGTTCTTCGCGCATTTAGAACATAGAACAGCTCGAAAGAAACCGTCTACCAGGCAGTTGCCCAGCATACATTACACCTGGCTGATCGGAGGATCCTTCCTTTTCAACGGAGGTTTGCGGGACTTTACTCTCTGTTCACCTTCAAAAATGTAAGAGTGAATACTCGAGTGAATATTCGTCTGGTTATTCGATGGCAGAAAAGTGATGGTGCAATCAAGTCGTGTAATTCCCAAGCACACTCATAAAAATGCATCCTATAGATAGAAGACCAAAAGGCTGTCTACCTTACGTCTGTGAAATCTGGATCACCATTGGCCTATTCGTATGCCACATTCAAATGATGAAGTCGAAAGAGTATTAAAGTTAAACGAATACCTACTTATTACAAAAACAGAACGATAGAATGTCACTAAAAAAACGTTAATTTCAACTGCGGCACTATCAGATGAGAGAGACTGAAGAATCATTTGTTTGTGATGACGACGATAAATAGCTTACATCGATTTAATTTTTGCAAGTACATACCTATACTGCTAATTTAATAGTACTTTCGCAATAGTTTTTGTGATTAATTTAATTAGTGAAAATATATTTAATTTATTAAACCCTAAGTGAACGCCGGCGTTCGCGCACCCTTTGTCTTTCTGTCCCCTTGTCTGTGGCGCGGAGCCGCTCCGGCCATTCTTGTGAAACTCCGAACAAATTACTTTTTCTGTGGAAATTGTAACCTTCTTTAGCCAACATTGAGAAAAACTTCAATTTGACCAACATTCCACAACGAACTTACTAGATGTTGTAATCTGTCTGGCACTTAAAAATAATAAACACAAATATGGCTGCCTTTGTGTAATTAAGTTTGTGTTGTATTTTTTTTTTTTATTTTTTTTTATTAATGATAGGCTTGCGTTTGACCACTATCTCACCTGATGGTAAGCGATGATGTGGTCGACGATGAAGCACGCTTGCCTAGAAGAAACCTATTCACTCTCGACTTAAAGACTCCTAAGTTGTAGCTATCAGGAAACACAGATTCCGGCAGGGAATTCCACTCCTTGGCTGTACGCACAATAAATGTGTTCGCAAAACGTTTTGTGCGTATGGGTGGGATATCTACCATGTACCGGTGGCGCAACGCTGTACGTCGTGTGGTCCGATGATGGAACGGACTTGGCGGAATTAGATTGTGCAATTCCAGTGCACACTCCCCGAAATGTAAACGATAGAAAACCGACAGACTAGCAACTCGGCGGCGATGCTCAAGGCTTTGGAGCTTCGACTCTACAAGTGCATCATTGCCGATGATTCTCTTGGCTCGCCTCTCAATCGACTCCAGCGCATCAAGCTGGTATTTGGCAGATCCATCCCAAAGATGAGAACAGTACTCCATACACGATCGAACTTGGGCTTGATAAAGATTGAGCAGCTGTTCCGGCGTGAAGTACCGTCTCACCTTTGCTAAGATCCCCAATTTTTTGGCAGCCAGTTGAGCCTTTGCATCGATGTATGAGCCGAAATTGAGAGTAGATGATAACGTAACTCCAAGAAGCTCAAGGTGGTCGGTTATCGGCACGGTTACACCCCGGAAAGTTGGAGCCGGGTGGAATTGGCTCCGTTTGGCGGAAAAAAGACACGCCTGGGTTTTAGATGCATTGAACTTGACCAGATTGGCGTCGCCCCAATCGGAGACCGCCTTCAAGGACGAGTTCAAGCGTTCAACCATAGCCTCTCGGGATGACTGGATCTGTGTCCCGCTAGCTCGTGCGTCAGATACATATCTCTCAGCAACAGTGCTGTCGTCTGCATACCCGAAGATACCGGGTTTAAGTAGATCATTTATGTGCAGCAAAAACAGCGTCGCCGAGAGCACTGACCCCTGAGGGACCCCGGCATTAATATTCCTTTTTCTTTAAGATTTCGGAATATAAATTAACAGAATAAGTTCTATGATTGTACGTATAACGTTGAGTGCGTTCTTCCGTTTCATCAGTTTTATCGAGATATTGGGGCTTACCATGACCTCTTATGGAAACGTTCAATTCCCAGTGAGTCAAATTACTTTCAAAAGCAGGCCTGCTTCTGAATCGCTAAAAATCGTACCATGACAGTTCTAAATTTGAACGATTTTTATACAGGGGTGAACAGTTACGCTTGAAGATCGCTTAATTTGACATTACAGACGCTCAAAAGACGGTCATCTGCTGTCAAATACACGTCAAATAGCACGCCATATTACAAAAAGTCTATACAAAAAAAAAGGTGAACGAATCTTGAGCGGATTTCGTAAACGTGACTTAGCAGGCCAGTTACAGGCCTGCTTTAACGAAGTCATAGTACAAAAATGCCGGGCAGTTCAACTTCAGCCCTGCTATAAGAGGTCATGGTAAGCCCCATGGACTCTGTTAGTGTCTTGCGAGATATTTAACTCTTCTATTTTTTGTTACTACACATAGATGAGAATAAGTACTAACTTTCACTACATATTTTAACGAGACGGTGACTCTTAAGTTGTTCTCAAGTTTGTGAACCATCAGGGGTATGGGCCAAAGAAGATGTGAAGTTTGCGGTATCAAAGAAGCTTGGCATACTGAAACCATAAAACCATAGGTTTAAAGGTTGATTTGTAGAAAAGCAGTATTAAAAGAAACAGCTTCTGTAACTTTGTATGTTTAAACTATTAAATATTTAAATAAACACGAAATAAAATCATATAAATTAGTGTTTTATTTTACCCAGTTTTTTAAATAAATACGTCAGTTTGGGAACCCCGTATAACAACACTAGAGCATTATCGATATCGATAATATGCACTAGTGTAAACTCTGAACATCGATAAGTTTATTGTACTGTAATGATTTTTAAAGAAAGTGTTCATAAATCGTTCAACTTCCAATGATAAGCGATAGATGGCGCTAGTAGTTGCGTGAACTTTAGGCATTCGTTGTAGACATTAAGTAATAGTTTATAATATTACATTATGGATTTGTTTTGTATAAATGTATCATGATTGTTAAAATGAAATATTTACTTGCAGTTAATTATTAGATAAACTCTAATGTATATTAGTTAGTCAATTGATGTTACGTACTCTTTGCTTTGCTCTGATTGGTCGGTTAGTCGACCGAGTGTTGGTGAAAGTTTGTGGTAGGAAACATGGAGTTGGTAACTGTCATTTTGGACAGAGGCTGTCTGCTTTGAGTTGTTGAACAGAAAACATGTCCGACTAATTTGTGTATTTGTAAATGATTGTTAATAGAACGATAAGTGTGAAATTGTGTTGATCAAAGTGAATAGAATATTTATACAATTTATCCTGAAGTGTTTGATTCATCACATTTCAGAAGTGGTATGGACCAGACAAAAAGGCACTAGAAAGCTGAAATTTGGTACCAATATGTATATCAATCACGCCAACAAAGTGGTAAAATAAAAATTGGAAAAAAAATGTTTTATTAGGGTAGCCCCCCTATATGTAAAGTGGGAAGTGACTTTTTTTTTTAATTTCAACCCTAACGTGTGATATATCGTTGGATAGGTATTTAAAAATGAATAGGGGTTTACTAAAATCATTTTTTGATAATGTCAATAATTTCGGAAATAATCGCTCCAAAAGTAAAAAACAATGTGTCCCCCCCCCCCCTCTAACTTTTGAACCATAAGTTTAGAAAACTACTACTTGAAGTCCTCTCAACCTTAGTTTGTTCTTCGTCAGATTTGTTATTAAGTTCTCTTTAAGATTTGATATTTTTCATAGTATTTATTAGTTTATTATTTTAGCATATTTATGTATTTTATTATATATTATATATAAATAACTTATTTTTTTTTCCGTTTTCATTAATTGTTATTTGTTTATTGTGCAAACCTACCACAGTGATCTCTTTTTTAACCCAAAGGTTGACTGGGAGAGAATGCCTTGTTGCATTAAGTCCGCCTATGTACCACTACTGTACATGAAGTTTAAATAAATAAATAAATAAATAAAATATGAAAAAAATCTGAAAAGTAGAACTTTATAAGGACTTTCTAGGAAAATCATTTTGAACTTGATGGAAAGAACAGTTTTTGTACAAAAAAGACAAAAGGGTTCTACAAAATAATTTCTGGACTAAGTTTGTAGTATAATCGTATATGCAAGCATTTTTTTAAACTCATAAGTGGGTACACTTATTGTGACGGACGGGGAACTACGGAACCCTACACTGAGCGTGGCCCGACACGCTCTTGGCCGGTTTTTTGTGATTAGTATGAATGGGGCGTCTTATTTAAGCGTTTTGTTTACGTTTCGTCGAGTACGGAGTCGAAATATGATACTGTAAACACAGAGATAAGCGCTTTTTAAGCACGACTTGTTATTAAAAAAAAATCGTATCTCGAAATCTAAAGCGATGACATAGTGTTTTTTTTTTAATTCCGATATTTAGGGTATATAGATAAAAAAAAAAAAAAATAATAATACCATACACCCGTCCATACAAAATAATTTATTTTTGAGCCCTTTTATTTTGCATAAACATCTGGCGGCGCGCGCCGTAAAACCGTTAAATTTTGCGTGTTGATTTACAGTTAAACTTCACATTTAGGCCTAGAATAAAAGTAATACAATAATGTAGGTAGTCTAATATTCTTACAAAATAAACAAAAGTCATAGCGATAGCGTTTACCTTTGCTGAGAAATACGACAATTAATGACAACAGTAAATTCAAATTTTTCGCGAAACCGTATCGCCAAGTTTCGGGTTTTGACGAGTAAATTTCGTGTTTCATACTAAAAACTTTACTTCTACGTATTAGTTGTTAACTTACCTTGAAAATAAAACAAACACCAAGCAAATCGAGCCACTTTAACTATTTAAACACACGGTATTCATGATAAATCTATTAGGAGTTGAGTCAAAGCATTAAATTGTAGACGAGCAAATGAATTTATTACACGTCTTCAATTCCTGTGACGTGTGCATACTGTAGCAGAGACTGATTCCATAGATAGAGAACACAGTGATATTTATTTTACAAGTAGGATAAAAATATTACTATTACATGACCATAACTAGTTCTTGTCGTCAAGACTGAAATCGAAGCCGGTTCCTAAGATAATTATGAAACAATGAATGATTTAAATAGAGCTAAATATTACATCGTAATTTATTCGGTTAAAGGAAGATAGATTGAAAATCCATACACTAGAGTAGAGGATCAATTTCAAGGTTTCAAATTAAAATAAAGTTTGACAAACAGTTTGATCCGAACTTCATTATTAGAACCTTTACTTGATACGAAATCGCGCACATATGCTGGGACCTTAGATTTAGGAGATATATTAGTACAATTAAGCCCTTAGACCCTCTAGCTGAAGAATCACTTTTATTCTAAATGCTTAAATTTCTATTTTATATTATGCTTTCAAATAATGAATGTAATGAACTCTGACTAAACGAGACGCCACACAACATATTGTAACATGGTGGCTACAGATTAGTGAGTTTCGTTTAACCATTGAGAGTGTAAGATCTAGGACGCGTATGTCGATACCTTAAGCCGTAATACCATGTTTTCTACAGAAATTAAGACGAATCCTCTGTTTCTGTTTATAGTATTGAGACGAGAATTGATTATCAACAATATAAATATCAACTTTTCGAATACTGTGACTAGGGACACAATAGAAAGACAATGAGAGAACAAACGCCAGCATTTGCTTGGGTTTTAATGAATCGGATCTAGATTTCAAATTCTTATGGCTGAACCCGATAAAAAAAACTTAATGACATGAAATGAGTTGAGTGTGCGTAAATAATGAAGACTATACTTTCGAACAAAAAGCTGATCAATTATACTTTAATATCAGTAGAGAGTTTAACAGTAGTTCAGACAGTAGTTTAATAAATAAATAAATATCTTGAATAATAGTGCAATCATGGATTTCTTTTATATACTTTACCCACTATCAAGAGCTTTTGCGATAGTCATGGTGTTGACCTTGTTCTTAACGCTATATCTTGTCTTAGGTTGACTGCGGTTTTGCTAAAATGTATAAACACTATTTTAAATCCCCTAGCAAAATAAAATGATTACTGACTACGACGAACACCAATGAAACATATGAGACTGTCACAAAACTACTAGGATCAGAGATACTTTAAATGATAAACATTACGAAGTAAAATACGTTAAAAAGTTTAAGATATGAGGTGAGCACCAATATTTGGGTTAGACTAGCAAAAAGATACTTTCGTTACCAGTAAAATCCCTACTACCTACAGCATAGGTGGTTTAATAAAGATTAGTAGATCTGACTGCAATTATGAGGGTAAAATTGAATTTGCCTCATTTTAAAATCCATAGATCCATTGAAAACAAAAAAAAGACAAAAAGTTTTAAGTATAAAATTACTGGAATTAGCGGTTTTGGCAAACTGAGGAATAACATTCATAATACATACCTTCCTCCGACCTTATATGATCTCAAATATATAGAAAAGCCTTATATATACACTATTCTTTGTGTGATGAATGTTATAAACATATGACGTGACGATAAAGCAAATAATCAAGACTAAGCCGAATGTAATGATTTTGAATGTAGGACTCAGTTCTTGGTCGAACTGGAATTAAGTTTCATAATTTTAATGAAAATATCCTATTATTTTAATTGTAATCGTGCGTCAGGAGATCGCACGATGTCGGATGGCCGAATGTAATGATTTTTAAAGAAAGTGTTCATAAATCGTTCAACTTCCAATGATAAGCGATAGATGGCGCTAGTAGTTGCGTGAACTTTAGGCATTCGTTGTAGACATTAAGTAATAGTTTATAATATTAGACATTATGGATTTGTTTTGTATAAATGTATCATGATTGTTAAAATGAAATATTTACTTGCAGTTAATTATTAGATAAACTCTAATGTATATTAGTTAGTCAATTGATGTTACGTACTCTTTGCTTTGCTCTGATTGGTCGGTTAGTCGACCGAGTGTTGGTGAAAGTTTGTGGTAGGAAACATGGAGTTGGTAACTGTCATTTTGGACAGAGGCTGTCTGCTTTGAGTTGTTGAACAGAAAACATGTCCGACTAATTTGTGTATTTGTAAATGATTGTTAATAGAACGATAAGTGTGAAATTGTGTTGATCAAAGTGAATAGAATATTTATACAATTTATCCTGAAGTGTTTGATTCATCACAGTACGTTGCGCATCTCTATCTATGACAGTTCTTAAATTCGAGTTTTCATGTTGGTAGCTTTGTTTTTTAAGTGGTTGGATAAAGAAGGTTAACATAACAATCGTTCTCGAACTGAATGTTCTAAGTTCTGTCTCTTGTTTACATGCTTAGGGTGAATTTTTACATTTAACTATAACGATAACAAAGCCGTTAACAGTTGTCAAGTTTGTCAATTGTTAATTATTGTTTAGTCAATTATCCCCGTAACGAAATGAGATAGAAGACTAAAATCACGTCAACAGTACACACTATACATGTCACTGATGTAATTCCATAATTTATTTTGCCAAAACCTTGTGGGGGCCGCGGGGCGTACCTTATCCTGCTACACCCTTTATTTTTAGAACTAAATACTGGATCTTTAAAAACTATTATTTGACCCTTAGCAGAATCAGTCAGTGATTTTAGAGTTGGTAACACTGCAGTTGCTGTCAATGTCAGTGTCACTTTGTTGTTGTCAGTCAGCAGTTGTTGTCACAACAACTCGATATCGACATGTGAATGTTTTGAAAGTTAAAAAAGTTTAAAAGAAACTAAGAGGAAAAAAATCCTGTTGTTTTTTCGTAAATTAGGCCTTAGCATAATGGCTTTAAACCCGCGGAAGTATTTAGTAAAAGACTTAGTGAATAAACCCGCGCCGCTAGAAGTTTGGTTACAGGGCACGATCGAGCAAACTGTCGGCGCGGATATATTGATAATTTTCGATTCAACTGGACGGGCGAAGATAACTAAATGCGAGTCTGCACATGGTATCATTGACAAAACTTCATTACGAAAAGGTATGTTTTGTAACACCATACTAATGGACACTTGCTTTCATTGCTTAGTTTTCTGTTTAAACAAGCTTTTTCCCGCATTTTTGCTTCCGTAACATTGAAAAAAGTACCCCAAACTCGGTTTGACGTCCTAAGCATTGGTTTTATCATACCAATATATTTTATATTTAAAATCTGTTTGACTCAACCTAAATATCACCAGATACATTGACAGTATTGAAAGCTAGAGAACTGACTTTGTAATGTATTGTTTGTTCTATAAATGTACCCATGAATTGTTAACAACACTACTGTAGTGTAATTCACATTTTTTTTTTTTCACCGCCTTAATGATGTTCTAATACATAATCATATCAATCTCTTTGTATATATCTTATTTGCCCCTAGGAAAACAATATTTATCCATTGACATGACTAAAATAGTTATTGTATAGTATTAAAACAAGTTTTTTAAAATTAATGTTATTTTTGTTGTAATTAATACAAATGTACCTCTTAATAGTATAATTATTTGCTAATTAATGTATAGAGCTTTTTGTATAGCTTTTTCATTACATGCTCATTGCTCAAACATGTTTAGTACTAATATTCTAAGTAGTACTTTATTTTGAAACCAGGTACATATTGCTGTATAATAGGTACTGCAGTAAGAACAAAAGGCCTCCCCGAAGTCCAAGCTACTAAATTCATCGACTTGACAGCAGAACCACACATGAAAATAGCTTGGGAAGCTGAAGTTAAAGAAGCAGACTTATTTTTAGAAGGAAAATTAATACCAACTATACCTAGTACATAAATAAAACAAGTTTTCTTTTTATAAAAAGTGGTGTTTAATTCCATCACCATAAAAAATAATATACATCATTCTTCACTTTTGATTGTGACAACAAAACGGACGAGCCAGAAATTGCCCTCCAGTGGAATTATACGGTCTTCATATCACAGTTCATTGATAACAATATTATACAAATGACTTACATCATAAATGCAATTTCTGGCTTGAATTACAAGAACTTTTGAAACAAAAGTATTCTTTGTGTATATGATTATTGCTTATAATACTTGGCATCTAATGCTTATTGTATTATTGCTTGTAATATATTAGCATTCATTTGTAAATAATTAAAATTACATAAATATGTATTTCCATGACCATTACATAGTGTTTTTTCTTTTATATCTTGGCAGGGGACTTCAGCAATGGGCCAAGTTTTTGAGCCAACATGATGTTGCCAGCAATCTTTAGTTTTCCCTTCATGTAAGCAACTTGTGGGCTGAGTGTGCCTGCTGCGATTGCTACCATGTCATCGTCAGATACGGTCAGGGTTGTGTCAGCCTTTCCACTCTTTGGTACTCCTTCATATACTGCGGGAGTCTTCAGGTCCAAAGCTGGAATAAAAAATATCATAAATATTATGTTTAATAAACTTGAAGTCAAGAGAATAGAAAACTTGAAAGATTTGCTTTTCGATATTAAAATCTCAGTTTGGTCGTTTTCGTTGCGGTATTTTTTCCGACAAATATATATATTTTTTTATATTCTTTTTTTCTTATTGAAGAAATTATACTCACTCCAAGATTTAGCAGTCTTTCCATTCTCAGAGATATTATATTGGAACACTCCGCCGATGCTCTTAGCCAAGTCTTTGTTTTTGCCGACTTCCTCTTGGATCTTGACGAAGAGTGCGTCACTCTTGAAGGAGCCACCAGAGGGCACTGCTGCGGGCGCAGCGGAGCTTGCACCTACTTCGCCGGCGACTACGTTCTTAAGATCGACGTATGCACCTAAAAAGAAGGAAGATTCGTTAGTGGTTAAAACATTAGCAAAATAAAGTTCAAGACGCAGTTTACTGTTTCTTTCTATGATACCATTACATAATGGTTGGCTAAGTTTCTCGTCCATTGATATTCGTTAGATGTTGTTCGCTTTATGTTTACATTGGCAAAGACTGTATTGTCTATTTCGTCCACAGATCTATGTTTGATTTTCGTATGGTTCATAAATATACAGCCTTGCTAGGTTCTGCGACCGGCTTCGCCTTCGTAACATCAGTGATTACCCCATGGAAACGTTCTGTAACTTCTCCACCCCCCTAGTTCGCTAACGGAAGAGAATACTCTTACAAGGTGCAATCAATATCTATAATATAAAAATGAATCGCAAAATGTGTTGGTAAGCGCATAACTCAACAACGCCTGGACCGATTTCGCTAATTTTTTTTTTGTTGTGTTCGTTATTATGAGGAGAAGGTTCTTATGGAAAAAAAAATGAAAATTAGGGTAGAGTAGGGTAGTGTAGGGTAGAGTAAGGTAGAGTAGGGTAGGGTAGAGTAAGGTAGAGGAGGGTAGAGTAGAGTAGGGTAGGGTATAGTAGGCTGAAGTAGGGAAGAGCGGGAGCGAAGCCGCGCGGGTACAGCTAGTTAAAATAATAAAAATCGGTTCAGCACTTTACGCGAGAAAACCTAACTGACAGATCGCACTACTTTCGCAATTATAACGGCCCGTTCACGACCTCGCCGCTGTGAACGGTAGATAAGCGCAGAGCGGTAAGATCAAAAGTATGAAAATGTTTGATGCACGCCACGAGACGCCGCCCGTAGCGCCCAGCGACCGCTTACCGACGTCGCACCGCTCGCCGCGCCCGTGCTAGGACCGAAGTTGTGACCAGGCCGTAATATTATATGAATAATACAAAAATTATACGTACCAGCAATAACAGTGTTGCCAGTCTCCTTGACTTTAGTTTGGAAGAGCACGCGCTTGCCTTCGAGCCACATCTCCGTGACCAGGGTCTGTCCCGGCAGCACGGGCTTCACGAAGCGAGCCTTGAGGGCTTTGAAGTTGCTGGGCTCATTACCGCCATACCTGGATGATGAAAATTAATTTTATTTTTAGACTTGAGTTGAGAAAGAAAAGAGATTGTAATGGGTTTTTATAACATCCTTATTTGTTTAAGGAAATGGCTTCCGAGGACCATCCCACCAGAATTGCTAATGATGGGAGACGTCGTGTTTCTGCGGGCTCATAAGCCAATAGATCTAATCTAGACCTTTTCAAAATAAGGTTTTTTTTGTATGCAAATTTTCTCGAATTTCTACGCCATCATTTTTACTTATTTTCCTAATAGGTTACTTCTAACAAAGCGTGCTCCGTCTTCGGCCACTTCGGCTACCATGATGAGCTGAGATAGTGGTCAAACGAGCGACCAATCCATAATAAAAAAAAAATAGTTTCGCGAATGGCTGCGGATAGCGAAATGTCTAGCTTTTATATTTCATTTCAAGAGCTTTTAGTTTTGATGAAACATTATAATAACAAGTTGAAAGGTACTTACTTAGCCAATACGTGTCTGGCAGAGAATCCAAGAGATGCCATACCGTGGAGGATCGGCCGCGGGTGTCCACTGGCGGTCGCTACATTAGGGTCGATGTGGAGCGGGTTGAAGTCGCCAGATAACCTGGAAATTTTTATATTTTTATTTACAAGTCACATTACCTACATTAAGTACAATTTTATTATTCTGGCATGTCCTAGGACCAAAAATTCGAAGACATGTGACATTCACCAACCCGTACTGGGTCCGCGTGGTGAATTACGGCCTATTCCCTCTCCTAGAGAGGGGGCCTGAGTCCCAGCAGTGGGAACATTAGAAGGCTGATTATGCTATATGCTAGAATTTCATTGTTGAACAAAGACTTTTTTGGGTATGAAATCATCAAATAACTTCTCTCGGTCCGGGTGGAGCGAGAGATAGTGTCACACTTTTACTGACTAAAACCCACCCGCCCAGAGCGAGAGAAGTCATTGGATGATTTCCCACCATAAAAAAGCGTGTTCCTTTTTTTCAAGTGGGAAATCATCCAATTCCCGTGTTCCTTCACTTGTCCTTTGGGTTCCAGGGCCGCGGCAAATCTTTCGAACAATTCCTCAAACTTGACTTGGACAAAGACCTCATTGTGCAGATAGCATTTATTTGCAGCATAGACATACGTTTAAATATAAAGTAATTGAAATCTCGCACCCTTACTATAGAATAGGGTTTCCTAAACTGGGATCATGTCGCGAGGGGTCCAAAAAAAATTAAATAAAAGTCAAAATAACGATAAGATTATACTTTATACGATAATTTCTTATCGTCGAATGTAATAACGTCGCGTGGCGTGACAAGCGCTTGACGTTAGACAAGCGCCATTTCACACGGGGTCCCAGAAAAAAAAGTCACAATAACGATAAGATTATACATTACACGATAAGAAAGCATGGTGTGACAAGCGCTTGACGATAGACAAGCGTCATTTCCCAAAAAAAAAAGGGGTGCGCAGAAAAAAAATAAAAAAAAAACGATGAGATTATATTAGAGACAAGTGTCATTTAAAACTATCCAACGAAACTTGATTGCATGTAGAGGCAGAATTAATCCAACATCACAAAATTTTGTTACCAAAATACAAGGTTAGTGTCACATCAATCACATTAGGTACAATACAGTTTCAATAAAAACCTTAACCTAACTAATAAAAACTGGCCAAATGCGTGTCGGACTCGCACACGACGGGTTCCATAAGACAAAATAACATTTCTAGTTTCTAGTATGGGAAACCTCTTTATTTTTATTAACTTTATTTAGTTGTTGTAGCAACAATAGAAATAAACATTCCGTGAAAATTTTAACTCTCTATCTGTTACAGTTTTTGAGATACAGGCTGCTGACATACGGACGGACAGACAAACAGACAGCGGAGGCTTAGTAATAGGGTCCCGCTGGTACCCTTGGTGTACGGAATCCAAAAAGGGGTCTGTCTTCAAGAAAAATTGAACAAAGTGTAGAATACAGGTTTATTTGTACCACTGGCAACCTCTCAGGACAATGTTACCAACATCATAAACACAAAATTTGTTCAATGACATTTAAAAAATTTCATACAGAAGTTAAAATATTAAAATTGAACATTCTAAATATTACGAAGTCTATGCGAAGCAAGCGATAGCACAATAGCGGAGGGGAGCGGGAATCGGGTGGCGGAGGCGTTTGATGCGCTTGCGTCGCGTCATGCAGACGTAGGTATGTATAGCAAAATTCAGAGATAAATTGTGTTAGAACAGCGAAATCTTAAAGGTTTGTTTTGTAAAAAATCATAGAACAAAAGTTGTTGTTTAAGATATTGATAATACAGTCTTGCAAGTTTGTTAGTGTTTAACCAATAACCCGGTATAAATAAGCTAAAAAGTTACCTGTAAAGCGCCGCCTGTCCTTCCGCCGTGCGCTGTTCCAGCACGGCATCGGGGGCCCTCTTGGGGGCCGGCTGTACCTCGACCGCCAGCTTGCTGTTGCGGGGCCCGTTGAACCCACCCTGACCCAGCACGAAGATGTGTTGCTGTGTTTTTGCTACTAGTTGTTTGTTCTGGTAGATTTCACCTAGGAGATACGAGATAAGATGTGGTTATTTACTTGTGTTATTATACTAAACTAACATTGTTTGTTTTATACATATTAAAGTACCTTTTTTGAGAGGGGAAATCATCAAATAACTCTTTCCGCTTTAGGTGTGGAGAGAGTAGTGTCAGACTTACTGTATAAAACCCACCTCAAAAAAGGTTTTCATTTTCTCTAAGCATTCCAGGGCCGCAGTAACTCTTTCGAACATTACCTACCATTACAATACCTAATATTTATTTTTAATAACTGCCTGCAACTTCGTCCGCGTTAGAGTAGAAAAACAGCACAATGTCATTTCGTCACAGTTTCAAGAACTTTTTACGCAGAACCCTAATTTCTCTCTAAAATGAAAGTAGCCTGAAGTTACTCCTTACAACACCAGTGAATCAAACAAAGTCGGTTCAGCCGCTTCGGAGATTAGCAGGAACAGACAGCCAAAAAAAAAATGTTATAGATATCGAATATACTTTAAATTCCATTTTTGTTATTAGTATCGAATATATTTTTGTATGCATTCAGAAAATAACATTTTTTGATATTTAAACCTTGACTTCAATTAATTATTCTTATGAACGTTATCTTTGAAAACGATGATCCGATTATAAAATTTCTTTTACTGATAAAATGCTACTCAATCGCCGAATGCTCTGTATCCCGTTAAAATACAGTGTAAGTGGGTAGATGTCTATAGACTGATAACACCCTCGGGGATAGGAGAAATCTATACTTAGTCTGATATCACCCCTGTGCGTTTTGAAAAGTTTTTCCCAGTAAGGGTCAAAATATACCGAAAGTTGTTAGAATAGCCTAGATGCAGCCGTTCCTATTCATTGTACATCTTCAATCGAATCACACTAATATTATAAAGGCGAAAGTTTGTCTAAGTACACCGTATGTTTGATATTTCTTGACTCTCGAACGGCTGAACGGATTTTAATAAAATTAGGTACACGGGAAGACCATCTTCTAGGATACTTTTTATCTCGGGAGTATGTTCCTTGGTCACATAGCCGGGAAAAATGGCAACAACCACGCCAGTTACGATGAGCTGTTTAACAGCTCATCGCAACTGGCGTGGTTGAAAAGACCAAGAGACCGCAGCCCATAAAGATGGGCAGATCAAGTCCGCTCCACACTGGATGCCCAATTGCACGTCACACTTCATGACGCCAAGAACCTTCACAGATGGCGAGACACCATCATCATCACCAACCTTAATGTTCCCACTGTTGGGACTCAAGCCTCCTCTCTAGGAGAGGGAATGGGCCGTAATCCACCACGCGGGCCCAGTGCGTGTTGTTGAATGTCACATGTCTTCGAATTTTTGATTCTAGGACATGCCGGTTTCCTCATGATGTTTTCCTTTACCGTTTTGAGAGCAGTGGTGATGAAATAAATAACACAAAGTAATGCGCCTGGCTGGGTTCGGACCCGCGACCTACAACTCGTAAGTCAACGGCCCCGACCACTCGGCCACCACTGCTCTCACACCATCAGTAAGAAGCTAATCCAGCAGGAACTTCACGACCATCAGTAATGAGGAATACGACTCGAGGAGGAGGAGGAGGACATTCCCTTGGGAACCTTTTCTACTTTCACGCGGACGAAGTCGCTGGCAACAGTTAGTTGCATCATAATTTTACGTTATAAAGCCTTCGACTGGCCTGTTGGTCCACTGGTTAGTGGCCCCGACTGCTAAGCCGGAGGTCATGGGTTCAATTTCTACCCAGAACAAATGTTTGTGTTATGAGCACGATCATTTGTTTCGTGTCTGGGTGTAATTTATCTATATTATGACTATGTATTTAGAAATATGTATGTTTATCAGTTGACTAGTACTCATAGCAAAGCTCTGCTTTTTTGGGACTAGATGGCGTTGTCTGATAGTTGTGCAATATTATATTAATACTACTTATAATTTTACGTCGTACACAAATTTTCCGTCTAAAAAGTTTTAAGACGCACTGCATCTATTAGTGCAAATTATGATAACAAGAATTATTTTGAATAAACCTTGTAACTAATCGCCTATTAAGAGATCATAAACAAATCCACGATAAATATTAATCTAATCATATTCTTATCATATCAAGTATATTATTTTATAATTTTTTATCACTAGTTACATAACGTTCAAAATATGACAAATATGTATTTGATACAGAAAATGTTTACGAAGGTTAAATTATAGGCAGTATCGATCAAGGGTGTATTCAGTACTATAGTAACGGCTTGGCGATCAAATGTTACCGCAGCGCTGGAACGCAAAGGCAACTGAAGGACATAAGTGGGGCCCAGTCAGTAAAAGTATGACACGCTCTTTCCTTCCACCCTAGAGTAACAAGTAATTTAACGATATCCCATCTTAAAAAAAAATACAATAAGATATTTCATGGATAACTCAAAAATTTTGTATTTGAAGATTAAATCGTTAAACATAATTATTATTATATGATTTATGCATGATTAAATTTTCAAATACATATTTTTTGAGATAGTACTCTTCATGATTAAGCGTGCGATTTGTCGCCTAAGACAGATGTTTTAAGACTTGAAAATGTTTGTCTTCTATACAAGACTGTGGCGGTGAAGACGTCAACAAAAAATGTAATAACTTCTCAAAGTCATTATCGTTACATGGTAACACCATAATTATTCAAATTTCAGAAAAATCGATATTTCTGTTGCTAACTGTAAGTAACTGCCACTTTCTATAGATAAACAAAAAACTCACTGTTAACGATGGAAACAGCGCTGGATCCTTTGTCTAACAAGTCGACGGAGTAACTGCGGATGTTGAAGTTACCCTCTGTACCGGGGAAGTCACCCACGAACTCGATGTACTGCTCTCCGTGAAGGATCTACCAACACACGCGAAATTAATTAGTATTGTTACCCGACTATGGAAAAGCCAAGAATCTATGTATGGTATGTTCCACCAAGCGCCCAAATGGCACGGCAAACACCGCTTTTTCACATCTTCAAGGGAGCGCAGACCTGAGTATAAAGTTTTAACTTCAACTCGATACCTCCACGCGTACCTGAGATAAAGGATCTTGACAGACAGACAGACCTGCGCTAACCGTTCTGTCATTTACATTCATTATGGATCACTGATAATCTATATTAAATTATCATTACTTTTTCTACTTACGTTGGTGAAGTCAGCGAATTTGCCGGGCGGCATGGAGTTGGCCACGAGTGGTGTCTCCAGAGCCATACCAGGTAAGATGAAGAACGTGGGCAGCGCCGCGAAGCCCTCGTGACTCTCGTACAAGAACCTCAGGTCGGACGGGTTCTCTACTGATGCTCCGACTGGGGAAAGGTTACGATTTATGATTCTAGAACTTTTGTGTTAGTAGGACCAGTACTTGGATCCATGTTGTTAGACATCTTAGCCGGAAAGTGACTTCTATGTAAGCTACTTTCGGGGTGAATATAAAAAAAATAACTAAGAAGGCTAAGGCGGGAGTACCGCTCCTCTCCTCTCCTACCTTAGCCTTCTAACCTAAGCTGTCCGTGTCGGAGTGGTCTACGATTCCGAATTATTTTCTAAATTCTATTTTTCTTTTTAAGTTATTTGTAGTTAACATTAAGGCAATGTTTACAATTTCTGTTCACTCAAGACTATTGGGCAAAGATTAACTTATAATAAACATAATTGCTTCGTTTCAACTAGCTACAATAGAGAAAACTTTAGTAGAGTCTGTCTAAAAAGTCAAACGTAAAATGAAATCTGATGTAATCAACACTGCTTCAATAAATCAAGGTTGATTAAAAGATCTTGATCATTGTTTACTAATAGAAGAACTTTATAAAAAGTATCAAATATAAGTATTTTTTAAACGATTAAATATTGTACAAAATTCCCAAGTCTTTTGACTTTTTAGACAGACTATAAGTACAAATATTGCATCAAATGTTGTATTTTTACCATTGTTGTCATATTGTTTTTTTTTTTAATTTGTATTTTACACATGTTATTCATAAATACTTACTGCCAAGAGCGTACAGCAAGAGGTCCTTAGAGTCGTAGCTGTAAGTTGTCCAGCAAGATTCACCGTTGCCATCCAATTTACTGCGCTCTTCAAAGTCCTACAACAAAAGATTTTTTTATAGATATTTAAGATATTTTTAGATGATTGTATATATTATGTTTATGTATAGTGTGCTGTATATGTCTGTTTAATATATTTTTAGTCTTAAGTTAAATTCAATTTATATGTTTATTTTTATTTTTTTTCTTTTGTTGTACATTTTCAAGGTTCCTCAAATGCAAAATTTCATTTTCATTCACATGGTTTGCTGTAAGAAAACCCTGTTGTGGTTTAAGCTCCCAGATGTACATAGGCACATCAAATGTCCTGTTTTGTTGTTTGTAAAAAATTGTTTGTGTACGATAAAAAATAAAGAAAGATGAGAAATAAAGAAAATAACTACAAATAACTTAATGATTTACTAGCTTTTGCCCGCAGCTTCGCCCGCGTAAATAAAATATAGTATATGTCGCTGTGGAATAATGCTTTATTATACAGCTTTCTATCAGTAAAAAAAAGTTTTGGTACAAATTCCAATCATAAAAATAATAAAGTTCAAGCAAATAAATCCATACTAATTACATTTAAGAATGAGAAAGTAGCTGTCTGTTACGCTTTCATTATTAAATTACAGAATCGATTGTGATGATATTAAGTACCAAAGACTTAAGTTACTTTTTATCTGGCTTCGACTTAGCGTCCACAATAACGACATTCACACGAACGAAGTTAACAATGTTATTATTAAGCATTTGTAATGCTTATAAAAACGTAAACTGACGTAAACTATTTGAATAATCCTCATACGAACCGATAGTTTTTTTTTGGTTCCTTCTTAAAGTTTGTTCACGTGAGATTTCGGTTTGGAATCTACAAACATCTTTGTATAAAAATCTATACGTATAATAAATTTGTAGAATGTTTTACTTGTGCGCGCGTCACGTAAAATGTACGAAATCGATGTAAATAACTTTTATACAATAAAATAGTGTGTAACTTGATATATTACTTAGGCTTTGTTTCATCGCAATCGGTTGACTATATCGGAAGATATAATACATTCATTGACTGTTAGGCGGTACGAAGTTCGTTGAGCCAGCTAGTCTATACATACATATAAATAAAATTGGAGTGTCTGTTTGTAATATTGAAATAACTGCTTTTTACTACATGCATATGAATATATATACGGTACATACACCAAAATAACATTTTTTACAATTTTTGTCTGTCTGTCTGTCTGTTTGTCAGGGATAATCTCTGAAATGGCTGAACCGGTTTTGACGGGACTTTTTTTGGCAGGTAGCTGATGTAATAAGGAGTAACATAGGCTACTTTTATTTCAGAAAAAATAAATTCAAAATCCTGTAGTCCACGCGAACGAAGTCGCGGGCACAGCTAGTATTACATATATTATAAGTATTTATGCGTAACATGGAAGGAAAACTAAAAAATGACAACTCAAAGTGAACCTCCATTCTTTATTAAACTTTGCCCCCACTCGGAATTTCTCATTCAGGTCAGTTTACAAACACCCAAACCTGAAAAAACTCTGTACCTAAGTCAAATATTTGCAGGGTGCTTGAATTGAACTTAATGAACCCAGTACAAGCAGCGCAGTAGTCAGCTTTGCTCAGCCATTGCGCCAAACGTGTTTCATTTTAAACCGATTAGGAGGAAACTGCAAACTGAACTTTCCCTAATGAGGGTTTTTATTATCATGACTAGCTTGTGTCAGTGGCTTTACCCGCATGTAAGTAGGTTTATGGTCTTAGCATCATAAAAAAAATCTCTGTGCAAAATTCCAACATTGTAGGTCCAATGGTTTGATCTGGGTGTTGATGAGTCAGGACTATGCCTTTTATTTATACACTAGCTGCCCCATCGAACTTCATACCGCCTAACAATCAATTAATGTAGTATATCTTTCGATATAGTCAACCGATTGCGATGAAACAAAGCCTAAGTAATACATATAGTTACACACAATTTTAATGTATAAAAGTTTCGTACATTTTACATGATGTGCGCACAACTAAAAACTTCTACAGATTTATTATTTGTATAGATATAAGAAAAGTTTATATTTAAAATCAAAAGAAATTATTAACTCAGTTATAAAAAAAACATGAATAGGACAAACATCATCTTATCAGCGTAGTGCAAATATAATGCGTTTAGGTAAATTGTTTGATAAAAAATAAATACTTACTGATAAAAGTTAATCTTGCTTGCGTCGACCAACCACTGTTAGTTATCTCTAATTCTCTACATATCTTTGCAGACTGATATTATTTTTAATCTTATTTTTTACTTACAAACCAGTTTTGAGTACAGAAGAACCCAGATTTTTTGAGCTAAAAGTTGCCGTAGTTCATATTATTGAGCTCTGATACGCGGTTTAGATAAGAAGGCTAAGGCAGGAGCGATACTCCCACTATGTTAGCCTTCGTGACTTTTTTCTTATAACTAACCTAACTACACATATAACTATACTCCATTTGTTTAGGTAGTTAACTAAAGGTAAACAATCTTGATATGTCTTTTTGTTTAAAATAAATCGTTCAACATTTTTGAATAAATTTTTTAGACAATTTTTTAGATAAAAGACATGTTAAGATTGTTTACATTTAGTTAACTACCTAAACAAATGGAGTATAGTGACTAAAATAGTATCTGTCAGACACTCGTTAATTATGGCTGACTTAGTCATTTAAAAGACAATATAGATTTTTAGAGGCTAATAATGCTATTAAAAAGAAGTCTATTTAATTAGGACGCCTTAATATTATAAAGTTAATTACCTGAATCTTGTCAACCAGGTCCACTGTAACTTCAGCCATCTTATCCAAATGGACGGCGTTCTTCATGTTGGTAACTTGAGGCCAGAACTCCTTCACTGACTCGATGGTCACTGGGTCTGAGGGCTTCTTCCTAATGACAAGAGTTTCAAACTATAGAAGAAATGAAGTTTCGATGGTTTGAAGTAATAAGACTTCATAGTTATATAGATAGTCGGCCTTATAATTTTCCCACTGTTGGTACTCAGGCCTCCTCTCTAGGAGAGGAAATGGGCCGTAATCTATCACGCGGGCCCATTGAGGGTTGGTGGATGTCGCATGTCTTCGAATTTTTAGTTCTAGTCTCTAGGACATGCCGGTTTCCTCACGATGTTTTGCTTCACCGTTTTGAGTGCAATGGTAATGAAATAAATTACACACAGATATGCGCCTGGCAGAGTTTGAACCCACGACCTACAACTCGTAAGTCGGAGCCATTACCACTCGGCCACTATTGCTCTCAATCATCGTTATATGCTGGCTAAAAAAACTTTATTTACAGAATGACAACATTGCGCAAAAATCATCATTATACACAAGCTAGATTTAAATAGATCTTTATTCGAAGTGGTCGATGGTAAGAGGTTCGCCTTTTGAAAGGGACTCAGACATAACTGGTATAAAATGAAATTTTTGGCAGATTTGTTTTTGGATGAATGAATCTTGACTTAAGCTACTGTGTCCCTTCAGTGCGCCGCCATCCCGTAATCCCGTTGTTTAATCTTTTGAGTAAATACAGATGTGAGTGATGTTATTATTTTTTGTTAGGTGCCATTGGAAATACAAAAACAATGATCTGTACAGCGGTTAAGACATATCAGTTATGTCATAAACTCATATTTATCAACTAAACCATTGTTATTGGGGTTGTCATAAAAATTGTTATCATGCTATCTGCTTAGTTTAATATAACATAATGAAAACTGTAATAACAAGACGATTCATTCTTTGTAGTTAGTTATGTCATTTCTCACTGCGTAGAGCAACCCCGCGTTTCTGAATTGCGTCAAAAGCGATAATATCGCGAATCCGATCGCAATTATTACTCAATAGCCCTTATATTTTGCAACTATTAAATTTAGTCAGATTCGCGATACAATCGCTTTTGACGCCATTTGGAATGCAGGATAAGTAAAGCCTCAGAATTAGGAGACAAAATGTCCCCAACATGACGCGCAACTGTGTCAAAGATTGCATCGCTACTTACCATCAGGTGGGATCGCAGTCAAGCACTAGTTTACCTCAATTAAAAAAAAAAAATCTCCAACATGTCCCGCGTGACGTAAAAGCATTGTAAAATGTTGGAAGGCAAGTTGCAGGACACTCGGTAACGTTGCAGCGTCACGTAGATTGATCGTTCAGCGTCATGTTGGGGTACATTTGGCCTCTAGCGTATCTAAGGCTTTATATCAGAAAATCACAGCAGGTTATAACAGCTTTATGAGCTCATTTTCGTTTATCATTAAATGAGTTCTTCCGTTCAGGAAGCAGCGGGAGGAAGTGTCAGACTTTTACCGACTAAAAACACACCCGTGTCCTTAAATTGCCTTTTGCGTTCTAGGTCTACGGTTCCCATTTTACTGCTAACATCTCTTTAAAGAACGCATGGAACACTACGCAATGTCGCATCGACGACTTGGGCTCGGTTTTACCTACCGGTTGAGTGGATTGAACTGACAGTTTTTTCAGGTAATTTTCTTTTTATTTTACGTGGGGATATCCCACGTAAAATAAAAAGAAAATGACTTCTTTCGCTCAGTATGGAACAGAAGGAGGTGTCAGACTTTAAACAAGTAAAACACAATGTTCCTTCAGTTACTGTTTGCGAAGGCTACTGTAACTCTTCGGAACAATTCGCGTGTTACTCTCTGGCGAATTTTCTTGTTAAATGTTTATCAGAAATAATCGTATTTAGTCTGACGTGTCTTATTGACAAAGTATAGTTGAATGGTAAATCTTCTAATTTATTATTGAACACTTGATAGTAAAAAAAATAAAAAGCTTTAGGTATTGACTCAGCGTAGATAACTCTAGTTTATTATTTCATGATAGCAAGACCACCTATTGTAGGTAAATAAGTAACTATATCTATTATTTGTAGCTATGGGTATAGATACAAATAATAGATATAAGTACTAAGATTAGGCTTTTAATGAATTCGCAAACGCCTTTGACCTTTATTGCGTTTGGGGCATGACAAATGGCGGCTACAGTAAATAGCTGGTATTCTAACCACTTATTTACTTTTCATGACAGTAAAAAAGGTTTGCTCAAATGTCTAATCTTGTTGCGAATGGAGTATAAATAAATTAAGGTATATTAAAGTATTATTTTTATGATACTGTCGCGTATTACGTAAAGGTATATCTCGTCGGTCGTAGTGAGAAGATATTGGCGCACTTTTGTGATAAGAAATGATGAGTAAGCCAATTTATTCATCAGTTTTATCCAAAAAAATGGCCGGCAAAGTTTTTGTTTAGATGTAACCTAAGCAACACAGTAAATTAACGTACCGAAAAAATAAAGAAGCAAAAGTACCACAGAAGGTATGCGCTTCGGCAATCTTCATGTGGCACTTTCATATCCGTATTTTATTTCCAGTAGGTACTAACACCGGTTCCGTTGTTTTGATGGCAAAAATAAAATGCAGTAACTAGGTACTTAAAGCTCAACAGTTAAAATTGTGGTCAGATCGACCTACATTTTAATACCGGTTTCGAACTTTGCTTTCAAGTTTCCTGAATATTGAATGTAAGTGCCAGATAATTGAACTTTATTAGGCGTCTACGAAAGTAATATTAGTGATAAATGTTGCTTTTTCTTTGATATATGTACATACATATTCCAATCTCTATTTTACAGTTTGAAATTTGACAGTAACAGGAATAATACTTAATCAAATGAATGACATTGCCCGAGGGGTGAGAGAATATGTATTAGAAAAACAAATTATGTTGTTGTAGGTATGGGTTAAATGACATACTTTTGGGTTTAACAGAATACTTACTTGAGCACAGCACCGGGACCCCTGACGTAATGCATCTTGGTGGCATAGCCGAGCGTGGAGTCGATGACCGCTCCGGTGTCAGGGAACGATTCGTGGACCATGTATGCCTGCAAGGACGTACAGACTGTAGTACTTGCAGAATCAAAAAATTAATGAATTATATACACCTTAGTGCTGAAGGCTGATAGAGTTCGGAAGTTGGGTCGCCGCCATTGCTCGTCCCCACTAGGATACGGCGGGGCTCTGCCCAAGCGGGACAAAGTTCCACTATATTCACCATGTGCATTTTGTCCCATCAACAACACAAGCACCCAGCCCGGACTGTTTTTAGGGGCGCAGTTACAAAAACTAGCACCGGGCGCACAAAAAGGCTAGATACGACACTGAGTATGATTAATTCGAACAAGTAAAATTGTAATTTTAGGGACAGCTATAGCTTGTCATGACAACTGTATCTAGGTCATAATGTAGCTATAATGTTCCCACTATTGAGTAAGTTTCCTCCTCTTTATGAGAAGAGAATGAGACTACGTCAATGCAAGTTAGTGAATGTCGGAATATGTCTTCAAATTGGTAGTTCTAATAACTACTGCGATTTTAAATGGCTTTAGAGCTTATAATACTCTGAGCTAGCCAGGATTAATCAGGATTTCTGATTCCATTGTTAAGGCCAAGGCAAGATACCTCGAAATGATCGCGCCACAGCGATTCGAACGGTACAGAACGGTCAAAATATATTAGCCACTCTGAAGTTGGCGTTCCGAACTATTGGACATACTAAAAAGAATTATTGCGCAGCCAATCGTTCGAAGTTCGGAGCTGTAAAGATATTTCAGCCGAAGCTTATACACACGAGCGACTTACTGCCAACGGCCGCCATCGAGCGTCAAAGGCTGCTACCGACGCCGTGTCGGCGGCTGCACTTATCTCTACCATTGGTAACATGCCGTTCGTATGTTAGAGCTTTAAGCTTACACAGAAATTTAGTTTTTTTTAATAGCCTATACTGTCCCACTGCTGTGCAAAGGCCTCTGCCAACTTCTTCCAGAAGAAGAGAAGAGAAGTTGAGTGGGTATACTACATTTTTTAAATTAATACTCACAACAACAGGTGCAATAAGCTCAGGCTTCATGGCCTCGAACATCTCCGGGGGCAGGATGTCCTCTGTGAGACGAGACGCGGCTGTCGGCACGATCGTGTTCACCTTGATGTTGTACTTCGAGCCCTCGATAGCCAGCGTGTTGGTCAGACCGACCAGGCCCATTTTGGCAGCACTAAAGAGAAAGAGAAAAATTTAATGTGTTGTTCAGTCGATAAGTTACTAAGGATAAGATTAAAGACCCATTATTAAAAAAAGTTAATATTATTTCCATTCCAACACAAAATTTTCGTTAATATTCCTATGAAACCCTACTTTACCTAACAGAATGACTGGCCTGTTGGTCTAGTGGTCAGTGCTATGCCGGATTCGATTCCCACCTAAGACAAATGTTTGTGTGATGAACACAATCATTTGTTCTAAGTGTTTGTTTTAATTATTTTTTTATACCACACAAGCTATGCTTAGTTTAGGAGGAGTCCTAAACTAAGCAGAGCTTGTCAAAACTCACTTTGTGTGATTGCGGGGAAAAAACCTTACGGCGAAAGTTACGCGCCGGAGCGAGGACACATTCCCGCTATAATAGATAGCACTAAACTCAACATATTCACTTTATTTTATTTTTAGTGTATGGGAGTATTAAGTAAAGGAAATGGTAGGTATTTGCTAAAATTCGACATGTAACTTTGTTGAACATAAGTAAATTATTACCTCAAAATCTACCTGCATTCTAACTGCATATGTCTCTAACTATAGTACTCAAATACAGCGCTAACCATAGACATTATTCGGTTATTTAATATCGAACATACAAGTTCAGTGACCTTGAACTTCCTCTTTTACATTCTTATTCATATTATGCATTCGTTTAGTAATTGTTTCACTTCACAATGTGTAAAGTCATTGTAAGTATGAGTTCAATATAATTAAATGTGTGAGTATTAAGCCACTATGGTTTATTTAGAACATATTTATGATTAGTTTGACCATTGAAGGAGGTACGGAAGACTTCCTGGAAAAGCTTGGGGAAGGCCCTGAGCCAGCAGAGAAACAGTTCACACTAGCAGTTTGCGAGCGGCTGAGGGGCGGGCGAATGCATCGCGAACACGCCTCAGCTGCACAGCGAAGACGTCGCGGACGCGTGGCGAATTCGCAACATTTTCAACGCGTGTTTGTAGCAAGTTAACGACGTGCAATACACTCACGTTACATAATGGATTCCGACGAGGAAACACTGCCGTTGGCTTTGTTACTTCGAAGACGCCGCACTTCGTTGCCGGATCTCGTCGCGCGTCCGGTACAAATTCGCTACGCAGCACGGCGTTTTCGTTGCGCGCCCGTAACGTATTCGTAGCGCGCCCGTAACGTATTCGTTGCGCACCCGTTTCGCTTTGAGAACGCTCGCAATCCGCTAGTATGATAAAACCTTTAGTATAAGAGACTGACCTGTAATTAGCCTGTCCAAAGTTTCCAAAAATGCCGGCGTTACTCGATGTCATTATGATGCGGCCATACTTTTGTTTTCTGAAAGTTTCCCATGCGGCTTGTGTGACTTTATAAGCACCTTTCAAGTGAACCAAGTGGATGAGGTCCCAGTCCTGCACGAGAGATCTTAGAATTACATCAAATCTTTGCTATTTAAATTAATTTGTTTTGGGTGTGGGACATGCTTTTTGATCGTCACTTGCCCTCTGTCTTAAAATACTCGTAAAATGTTGATAAGGTTAAAGTTATTATTAGTACTTAAGGGCTTTAAACTGAATAACAATATTGTCCACTTTTTTTTATTCACATGACAGGAGTGGACGTCTCCATCACTCTTAATTGTACTTACTGCCCAGTTATTGATAGGAAAAAAAAAAGATGTGTGTGATCTATAACTTTGGTTGAAGCCAAAAAGTTACGATTGTATAAGTATTTAATAAAAAAAAGAGATGACTTCAGAGAATCTATTTTTACCGAAATGCGTGACAGCGACAACAGTGTTATGTTTTTTGAAAATGAGCAAGAGATTGTAAACAATGCCATTATAATAACTAACAATATTAATAACTAGTAATAAAAAAATATATATTTGAATAGATTCCTAAAGGTCAATGACAATAAGATTAAGCAACACACTATTAGATAGCAAAATATTGTACTGAAGTGTAATATTTTCTATTATAGATAAAATTATATCTATCTCCATAAATAATGTGTCAAGTGTTTTGTCATCTTTTGTAAATTTTATTAGTGCAGCTGTAACCACAGATAAAATTATCAGTTTTTACCTGATCGGACATTTTTGTGAAACTCTTATCACGAAGAATGCCAGCATTGTTGATAAGGATATCAATCCTACCAAAGTTATCTAAGGCGGTCTTGATGATCTTCTCCCCTTCGACGACATTGTTGTAATCGGCGACTGCAATGCCACCTGATAAATAAAGAATTAATTTGATTAATGCTTACATAAGTATGTAAAATTAGGGTAATGTTACCTAAAGGTCTAAGTAAAATGGAAAGGGCAACAGGAAGGATGAGGTTAAAAACGATAGCATAAATTAGGATGCAAAATACAGAAAAGTTTTTTTTTAGTTTAGCCTGAAATATAATATTTATATTTTTTTCGATTTTCATTTGACTTTGCTCAAAACTTGATACCACTCATGCACAGTGTTCATATGCAAAAAATCAGTTTTGTACTTATTGATTTACAGTTTCAGAAAGAGTTTTTTTTTGTTTTTTTTTTTGTGGTGCTGAATACATACTAACAACACTTATTCTTTGGAAGGAAGCTAACTCCCAAAAAGTCTTCATAAGGTATCTTATCAAGTTGCCAAATTCCTCTTTTTTACTCATTTTAAAATCTAAGGCTCGTATTACATAACGTCACTCAAAACTCAAGCGTTACTTAAACTAGTTTCAACCAATCAAATAGCTTGAATCTAGTTTTAAGTAACACTTGAGTGTTGAGCGATGTTCTGTAATACGGGCCTTAATATGCTTAACTGGTTCATTATAATACATTAGAAACACTTACTACTCTTCACTGTAAAAAATAATAATGTTAAAAATTTATCCTACACTGACAACATACTAATTGTATGAAAAAACTTTATTGGCATTGTGCAACCTCTAAATATTAACCGATGATAGTGATTTTTGGTATATGAACAGTGTGCATCAGTGGTATCAAGATTTTGAGCAAAGTCAAATGAAAATCGAAAATTGACAAAATATGAAACACCCTATTACCTGTTATATTTTTGCATTTTCGAAAATGCCTTGCTGATTTGAACAACATATTAATCTCTTGAAAATTATAAATTAACTAAGATGTACTTTTGTGAATATCTTTTTTGACAAGAGCTGTGTTGTGGGAGAATATATGTAACAAAATGTATTTCACAGTTTCATTATTAATATCATTGTAAAAAACATTATAATGGTTTAAATGAATATGATTAACAGAGATATCAAATAACCGTGGGAGATTTTTTTTACTATGAATATTTTCAAGGGTGTAAACTCATGAATTAGTAGTATCCAAAGTTCAATATATGCAGAAGAAATAACACAGTACTATTTAAAAAATGTCATAGAATAATCATTAATCATAAAACCTAAATATTAAGTTGCATAAACATGAATAAATCATAATTAACATAGAGTGAATCTGCATTTTTAGTTACCTTTGTCCTTGATTTCCTTGACAACAGCGTCAGCAAAGTTTGACTTGCCAACGCCATCGCGGGCACCACCGAGGTCGTTAACCACGACTTTTGCGCCTCTCGAGCCCAACAGCAGAGCGTAGGCCTTGCCGAGACCGCCACCAGCGCCGGTCACTACCGCAACACGTCCGTCAAAGCGAAGCTGATCCATCCTTCACGACAAACGGAACACAAATGAGACAGAACCCAATCGACGAGCATTAACCCGGTGTAATTATCAGTCTCAAAGTCCAACTTAGCATTCGCTTTCGATAAACAAGTATGTGCGTTCCACTTTCAAGATAAAATTTGATAATATTGATCTTTTTGCTCAGGTTGTTTTTGAAATTCAACACGGATTACATACCTACAATTTCAAATTGGCGTGTAATGGTGACGTAAGCAAATTACGGTGAATATTTTTTGGAGAATGTAGAAATACTTGATTAAGGTTCAGTGAACAACAAACGAAAACAAGTTCTTGCTCGGCTTTTCTTCCTTCTTCGCTTTTTGACGTCATTGACAGCTGACAGAGGAAATGTCAGCTGTTTGACTTTGACATAAAGGGCAGCATTGCCCTGCGTTCAAAAATAACCGGAATAAGTTTTTTGTACTGTTCTAAATGTTTACTAACCAAAAAATGTTTTGTCCCTTTTTATCATGATGACCAGTGAATGCCATCGCTACAAAAACTGATCAATATACAACTATATTCTTGACAAAGCACCGATCATCTCCATCTCACACCTTGACATTGGCAAAATCATCGGACATTCGTTGATGGAGCCATACACTTAAAAAAATTAAATTAATTGAACCTAATTGAACCGGAATGAGTTGCAACCCAGGGTCGTTATGTAGAATAGAATTATTCAAACAGGTACAATCTCGGCAGAATGAAGCTAAGAATCTTAAGATAGAATCGACTACCTCACCTCGGCGAAGCTTTCCGAAAAGGCTAGCTCGACATTATGATAGCTGCCAAATACAGCAAAAACAATAGAATGTGTAGAGTCTGTGCGGAAAGTAAACCATCGTGGGATTTGAGGGCGCTGCTGTAGATAAATATCGTTTTTGTTATGTAAGCAACATTGTGACGTCATTATAGTGCGACTGTTAAATCTTGATATTTCGAAACTATGTTAGACTAGCTTCTTCCAGCGGCTTCACCCTATAATAAAAATTATCCTATTGGCTGAATTTGCTCACCTAGTGAAACTGTAAAGTTATAGCTTATGTGCTATATTATTGCAATGTTTATGATTAGGTTCATCAGTCTAGTAGTTTTTCCGCGACACATCCATACATACGAGTACCTCCATCCATCTTCACAAACTTTCGCATTTATAATATTAGTAGCCTATTGAACTTAGCAAAAATATAGGTTATAAGCTATACGTTAACGTTTATCATTAAATTCATCCGTTTATAAGTTTTTGCGTAATGCCGTTAATTGTGGCGACACCTGGGGGAGGCCTATGTCGAACAGTGGACGTCTTTCGATTGTAATGATGATGAACATTTAAATGCAAACACGAATCGGTATAGGAAAATAGCGTGAAGAAATGTACTGCCTATCTAGGTAGGTTCCACCAACGACCACTTACCCAGTTCCAACGAAAATGGTTGTATCACTTTGACTGGGATCGGTCTATTGTCACTGACTGGAATATTGTAGCTAGCAGCAAGTTTATGTTTACCCTATTTAAACATAAAGGTAAAATTGGGACACACTACCACTTTCTCGTTGTCTTCCTCAGTACATTTTTCCCTTTTGCTAATCAATGAAAAATATGAACTTAATGACTATAAAAATAAAGTACATTTCAGAATTTGTAATGTTGCTTTGTAAAAAATCTATTTAGCCTATAAGGGACCATCTCGCATATAAGCTCCTTAGGACCACTTGGTTGTCCGTCTGTTTATCTGTTAAGACCCTTTAACTCGAGAACGCTTGGAGGTATCGAGTTAAAATTAAAACCATACACTCAAGTCTGCGGTCTTTTGAAGTTGTGAAAAACTTCTGAGTTAACGAAAAAAAAAAAAATACGGCTGTTTATGTCGCAAAAAAACATATATTTCGATACTCAAGGGAATCAAAGTTCACAGGGTGAATCGCGTTGACCTAGAATTCTGAAATTTGGCATAAATCAAGGTCTCGTAGAACAAGTATAGGGAAAAATCTGAAAATTATAAATTGATAGATCCGCCACAAAAAAAAAATTGTTTGCAATTTGGAAAAATCTTCGTAACTCAATTCGGGAATTGATTTCATAGGTAAATTTGTACAGAATCTTCAGTGCGCGAGTCCGACTCGCACTTGCCCTTTTTTATTTTAGTTACTGTATCCTTACTCAAGCCTGAAAAGAAATATTCTAAGTTAGTCGAAATGCATTATAAATTTAAAGTATCAATACTCTTTATACTAGCCATCGAAAATATTGACCACAACAAAATAAACAAATATCGTCATGTTTAAATGAATTTCCGTTTAATTTATATATATTTGGAGATAACAGGGACAGGAGTTCACCTAGGAAGTCTAAAAACATTAAAATAAAAGTGTTACGTACCAAAAACACAGCATACCAATGTTTCCCAAGTTTGTGACTTTGTTTTGATCAATAATGGTGTGATTTGCCATTTGTTATCTTTGGCAAAACTGTAATATATTAAAAATTATTTCCCTTGCAGCTCAGTGAAATTTTTTATCACATTTCTGAAGATTTCAATTAAAAATCACAATAAAATAACATAGTAAACAAACTTTCTGTCAACATACTATGACGTTTGGCATTTGACGGATGGCTGGGTTGGGTTGCTACTTAAAATCTTTAATGTTGTTTTCACTTTACGCCACGACGGTTCTTTTATCGCACAGACAATACTACATCTGTATTCTAATGAAACATGAAACTCAAAATTGACAGTCCGCTTTTCTCCACTCCACCCAGTTTCACTTCAGTGCAAACGCAACCTAAAACCGTAAGGACTGAATCTTTTTAAACTTGACACTGGCTAAATGTACAACTATTTGAAGCAAAGTCAAACCTAAAAAAAAGTTAATAATGTCAAAGTCAAAGTATAAGCGTCAAAAATTAACCGTTTCGGTTACTTTGAATGTTTGTTTACCTTCGATCGAATTTGATAAAAATATCAACAAAATAGTGAACTTGAAATAAACATTAATATGTCATTATATCGACCAGAACCTGCCTGGCAGCGAGACAATAATTCAATTACAAGAAATGGTGATCCACTAGCCGGTAAGATCATTTTCATTTGTTCACGTAGAATTTCAGTTTCATTTTGGCAATAAAAATGAATTATTTCCCAGCTATTTACAACGAAGGGACGTGGCGGTTAAATAAAGTGTCTCCGTTGTACAATTTACAATACAGTACAGTGAAACTAAAGCAGTACGCTTCAAAAATTCGACAAGCCTTGGTGGGTGCTATAGCAGCTAATTCGTCAACAAAATATGTTGTGCAAATCGAAGAACAAGCTAATTTAAAGTACTGTGAAGATGATGCCAGTGCTTTGCATGTAAGTACTTTTTTTGTTAATAAATTAAGTGATCAATCTCAATTTGGTCTACCACACCATAAGTCATGATGTATTAGTAGCATTCCTGAAATATTAGTAGCAGGAAGTATTCATATTTTTAACTGAGTTAAAAAGTAACTAATTCTTAAATAGGTATATAGGTCTCAAAATGTAGCATCAAAAAAATTATTTGCATCAACTGGAAGTGTCCTGAAAAAAACCGTACAATTATAACAAATTGACGTGAAAACCAACCCTTCAGTCACATGAAGTGTGAGCTAGAAACTGGGATAAAACATTGAATAGTGTATTGAGCAGTCATTTACCAGAATCAAAATAACATTTAAAAATTTCAGATAAATGTATTATCATCAACTCCAGACAAAAACACTAAAAGTAAGGTGTCGTATGCAGCCATACTGCTGTCCTGGGGCATCAGTATCACTGTAGACCAAGCCACTCACCTGCCATACATGTTGGAGAGAGGTGAACAAAGAGTCGGCACTGCTGTCAAGTCTACTTTACAGACTATATTTGACTGTCAAATTAAACAATTTTGTTTTACACAGGTATGTTTAATTCATTAAAACCCAAGCGAACGCCGGCATTCGCGCACCTATTGTCTTTCTATTGTGTCTGTAATTTCCACGATTGAAAGGTTAATAACATGTTGACTAATATTATAAATTAGATACACTAACACAATATACAGCGTGAATTTTCAGAAAATTCTTCGAGCCCAGTTTTGATGAAAACTGCCATATAATATTAGTTCTGCATAATTCTAATTTGTAATACATACTATTATAATTGTGTGTAGTCTTTTTTCCAAAATCAACAGGTTCAATAGAAATCTACACTAATATAATAAAGAGGTAATGTTTGTTTTTTTTGTTTGTAAGAGGTAATCTCTAAAAGTACTGGTCCGATTGCGAAAATTTTTTCACTGATAGGAAGCTGCTTTATTCCTGAATGACATAGGCTATATTTTATGTACGCGGGCGAAGCTGCGGGCAAAAGCTAGTAGAATATATTTAGATTTTTTAAAATCAATATTTAGATTTAATAAAATAGCACAGAATATAAATTTAAAAAAATCTGAGGTTTACTAAAATCAAGCCTGATACTCCTTTGAATACTTTTTGTTATTCCTTAGGTATCATTTTAGAATTATTGGCCACTCTCACTTGACAAACTCACCCTGTATTTTATTTAAAAAATACATTCAACCGAACATAGATACTCCTCCTTTTTTAAGTCGGTCAAAAATATGCTGCTAAGCTTCACGCTTCTCTGGTTTAACTTTAGCCTTACCATGGGACATGCTAAGCAAAGGCTCAATAGATCCTGGCTGCAATAAAATGATTTCAAAGAAGCTAGTACAATGCGTTCCAAATGAGAATAGGATCGCCCGCCATGTTGTGACGTCACGATTTACTGTCAAATCGAGGAAAGAATTTTTTAAACATTAATTAATTTACGAAAAATTTAATTTATTTATGAACTGTGAACGAAAAAAGTTTAATCAGAATCCAGTTCTTCAATTTTACTCATCTCCAAGTTCTTCAATTTTGCCAAAATTTCTTCGATTTGACAGTACGAGACGTCAAAACATAGGAATTGGTCCTATTCTCATTTGGAACGCGTAGTATATTTCTGACAACCAGTTTTGCCAAGGGACGTTTTTCTTTAGTTGGGAAATCATTACAATTAGTTCTCCCGCTCTTTACTGACTAAAACTTTTTTTCCTTGTCTTCAAGGGCCTTGGGGTTCACTTTCACTTAACTCATGTCCCCAGAAGGCTTCGACCCTGCTGGGCCCATACGATTTGCTAACATCTTCTTGAGGCGCGCCTCGTTCCGGATGGCTGGATGGCGAGCTACCCATTTCTCGCCGTCCACAAGCCCGCGATCAAACAGACGCGCCAACAATCGACGATGTCCACAAGACTACGCCTACGGTGACATTTTTTTTTTTTTTTTTTTTATGGTGGGAAAAAATCATGCATTGACATCCCCCGCCCTTGGGCGGAGCGGGAGATAGTGTCAGACTCTTACTGACTAAAAGACCCACCCCGTTCCTTCTAGCCTTCATACCGGGGCTCGAGCGCCCTTTCGGATAACCCTGGCCCCAGTAGGCTTCGACCCGGCTGGGTCCCTGCTGTTGCTGACAACTCCTTGAGGCGCGCGAGAACAGTGCGCGCCGTCGACGACTTAGGCTTGGTCCGGACAGTTACCGGACGGCCGGACAGTGAGCTACCCATTGCTCACCGTCCGCAAGCCCGCGTCTACGTTGGCCGGAAATCGGGATCAGAATCCCGGCGACGGCGGCGGCGATAACGCCGTTGCCTGATGCGTTCGGCCTCCTCCTTTGCGAGCATTACTGCTTCGCAGAAGTCGGCGACCGCCTGCCACTCCTCCTCGCTCCGGACCATGGCCTCAACCAAGGCCCGGCGCGAGAGGTCTCCGCCGCCGATCGCCCCCACGAGACACCTACGGTGACTAGAATATACGAGGACACGGCGGTGCTTGGCCCAAGCGAGGCACACCTCTACCGTACGCTTCATCGTGTCTTCCGGGCGGTCCACACAATGGTGACACGCGGGCATTTCTTCCGCCTAAATCCAGTGCAGGAACTTCCCAAGGTGCATTGTGTTACCCTATACCTGGGGATCTTCACAATCAGATAGGTTGTGTCATAGGTTGGAAGATGACTCCTAGGTTATCTGGGAACAGCTCTTACTACACATTTCTACTTTTTTTTTGGTTGGCAAATCATCGAATAACTTCTCGCGCTTAGGGTGGAGCGAGAGGAAGTATCAGACTTTTACTAAATATAACCCACCTGTGTTCCTTCAGGGCCAAAGCTGCGTTAAGCGGGCGCTCGCGCGAGCTTCTGTTCTAAATAACATGTTATTTTAATTTTCAGCAACAATTGCTGTACTTTGGCTTTAACTTTGTGGAGATTGACTCGTCACGCAACACGGATCCCTTTACATTGACGTACAGGACACCGCAAGTTGATCACAAGGATAAGTTGAACTTATCCTTTCAAGTTGGAGATATTCAATTAATATGGAATGGGTATGTAAAACTCAAATTATATTGTGAAGTAATTTCCTACTAATTCGTGCCTGGGAAAGCACGCAAAACCGTTGGTCCCAGTGGTATATTGTAGATTTTTGACAGTCATTACGGGTAATCAGAGATCAGAAAGTCTGACCATCAGTCTATCCAAGGATTATCGTGTGCCTAACTGGCCTCTTAACCGAGATACTGTTAAGAGGCCAGTTAGGCAGTCGCTTAGTATAAAACACAGGTATTCACTGACCCCAAGCTAATTGCTTACCGTCTATGCCATGAGCTTCATGCACAAAGGCTTACGCCTATGTTCGAGATGTCGCCAGCATTTGTTACTACTCGAAGCCTCAGTAATTAAACAGCTACATACAAAACAAAATTATATGCAATAAGGGCCAACGCTGCGTCAAGCGCTGTCACCTGTCGCATGACTATAGTCTGTCTAATAAGTCAACCGACTTGGGAATGTTTTATAATATATAATCATTTAAAAAATACTTATATTCGGTACTTCATATAAGGTTCTTCTGTTAGTAAACAATGATCTCTATCTTATAATCAACCTTGATTATTGAACCTGTGTTGACTACATCAGATTTGATTAAATCCTAATAATTACCCAAGTTGTTTAACTTATTAGACAGACTCTATGCACGGATTTTACGTGCGGCGGTCCCCATAGCGGAGACCAGATTATTACCTGTGTCGCTAGTTCAACTTTAACGGTGTGCATGTAGTCATGTCGATGGAAAACTTTATTACGGAGCAAAACAGGCGCGAGGAGCGACGCCGGTGCCCGTTTTATGTGACCGCGCGGGCGACCGCGTAACGCAGTGTCGGCCCTAAGTCTCTTAAGATGCAAATAGAACCCCATAATATTACAAAAAGTATATCAATTTCCATTTCAGAATCAAGAACTATGAAGCAAAGAAGTCAGATATAGTAACATTAGCATACCAAAATCTACAGAATCAAATATTTGAAATGTTGTTGTTAGATATTACCGTGTTTGATTTGTGTGAAGTGAGCCTGCCGAGAGCCGAAGTGAAGAGTAGTGGTGTGGTGAAGATGAAGACTCCGGAGATTGTCAACTGTGTGCTAACAGTGCTCAATGAAATCAACCACATTATTCCACAATCTGATCAGAACTCGAGCAATGCGTCAGATACGTAGCAGTATTCAACATTTTTTTATAATAGACAGTGCATGTTTCCCTTTAGATATAAATAAAAAAACTACAATATTGTTTTTCAACATTTACTCTCATGAATTACACCTTACAAATGTGTCCGCATATTGTAACCTTACAAAATATTATATCATTACAATGTGCTAAACTTAAAAATAACCTATTTTGTAATCATGTCTTTCAGTACCTTGCAAGCAGTCCTTTTTAAAGAATTACAATTTCAACACTTCAAAACCATTCCAAAATCGGTATCTTGTGCATAACTATTTATACTAGGCCACCACCTAAAAGCATACTTGGTATTTTGATCTAAACAGCTGACAAATTGGTCTCCATTCTTCGATGCAAGGTATAGAAGGTACCAGAAATCAATCACAATTAGATGAATTTAAATTTATACAAAGTGTACATCTCGATTCACTTAACTGGATTAATTTTTTTTAAATTTGTACAGATGAAATCTTCATAAATTAAAATGTTGACATAAATAATAAAAATATTTTCCGTTTCGCTAATATTCCAATATATTATGTAAACCTAAATATATAATAATGTATGTACCTGTTAGACATTGTAGCTTAGGCTACAAAATACATAATTACAAGTAAATGTTTCGCGCATACTTTGACGACCTCAGTCGTATCCAAATAACGATAAGACGTAATGTCCACACTTTCCAGACAATTTCCTATATTGATGCAGAATTTCATCCATCGATTAGCAACTACATACTCGTCCAATCCAATAAAAAGAGTGCCAATATAGGTGATTGTGTACAAGAGGCAACAATATACATAGATGCCTCATCGAAATACCACATTCTGCCAACACAACGACCATGAGAATGAAGATACACAACATATAACACGATCTTTAAATAAATGCCAGATTACGAGATATTTGTGAAAGTTTTTATGACATTTGCAAATAAAATATACACTGAGTTACATACACACAAAATTACATAGAAGCTTAATTAATCGTATGAAGGATCTATTTAATTATTATGTATTTCATACGACTAAATTACTCACATCTGGTCCATTCAGCGTAACCATTATCTGCCATCTGTACTCGCTCGAATAAAACTTATGTTTACGGTATTAAAGATGTCTATTTATTATTTATGAGATAAGATTTTAATTTTATTGCCACCAAGTCTAGGGGACCTAACAGTTATCGCAAAAGGGAATGAGGAATAAATTGAATGCTAGAATTTGATCTGTTTGTAATGTTGTTCATTTACATCATGGATCTGATTTTTTCTTAACAATGATGGCATTATTTTAAGGTAATTGAATATTTCTACTAAGTATAGATGTGCCTTAGCGGCGTATTATATTATAACGTGAATCAGACGCAAGCTATTTTGTAGCATATATAAAATAATTCTATGAATCCGGCATGCAATAAGTTTCGTACCAATGTTCGTTGCACACAGCTGCACCTCCTCCTGAAACAAAATGATATCTTTATAATAATAAATAACATCAGTTAAGTACCGTCTTGAATAAAACGTCATAATAAGTAGTAGGTTTATAAGTACTTATTAAAGTATAAGAAACAGCAATATTATAGTAGTAAATTTGAATTAAACTTTACTTTTGCTTGCACATTTTTGCTTTCCCTTCCTTTATTCATTAGAAATCAGGCTGACCCCTGATATACCCTGTTTTTTTTTTGTGTAAAATTATATTATCAGTATTGTAGTGTCCATCATAAAATTTCGAATTTGAATATTTGGATCGAATGCAGTGCGGAGCCACACCTATTTTGGCTCATGTTTGGCCGCAAAGGTGCCTAAATACCCGATATTGGCGGTGCCATAAGATTTGAAAACTGAAGTCTTACCTCTTCAGCCCGATCTAAAGGGCAGCGATCCCTCCTCAGTGTGTGCAGTGCAGTACCTAACAACAGCCACCACCCGCGGCGCCGCCCGCGCCCGCGCCTCCCGCGCCGCTCGCGCCCCCCGCCGTTGAGTGTTGGGGTCCGATCTTGATGCCATTCGCCTGTTTCATGAGTAAAAAAGTCGTCAGTATAAAAGTGTTCTCTCCATTTGCACAATGGATATTTTTTATTAATAGTGTCCGACCGAAGGTAGATTTTTGGCCGAGGCCTTATAGTGGGCTATCGATATAATTTTCGCCTAAAACCGAAACCCAAGGACTAACAATACAAAGAAACTCTGAATTAGGTTGGCTAAAAGTGAATACAATATTGTTTTAAGTTGGATCTATTTAAGGCGACTCAACTTGAAACTCGTTAAATATATTGATAATAAAACTTTGAAATGAAGGCATCATTTCAAAGTTTTTATTTCTTTACATGTTGGAAACCTTCGGCTTCGTCCGAATCGTCGACTCTTCGGCCGAAACATAATGGTGCCCGAAACCGTGGCTTTGGCTGGAGACTACAATTATATATTTTCTTAAGCTGAGTTTTATTCTAAATTTTCTTTATTCTGAATCTCAATGGAAGGCCAATATATTGAGTTTTTAGCCCCAAGTTATGGTATAGAACCTGTGGCGATTTAGTCCTTAGGAGAATCAAAAAGTATACTCTTAGAGCCGGATACATGAGGATTTTTATGGACAAACCACAAATAACGCGAAATTAATAAGTAAAATAAATGCTCTAATTTCGATACGAGTCTCTGTATTTGCCTCGAGGATGGGCAGGTAACTATGTCAGTATCAGTCAAAACAGAAACCTAACTAATACAATTCATGATAAAAACTTTGGTTTGTTTATATTCATTTAATTTTATTATATGGCGTAGAAAACTGAAGTAGGTACCTAATTACCAATTTATTCTATTTCAGCATAAATCATTTCCAACTTTTCATAAGATCTAAGAAATAGCCAACAAAACAATAGTACAACCGCCGACTACCGATGCCCCTATGTAATTCAATGTCAAATTATCGTCAACGACTATCGATTAGCAGATAAGGCCGGTAAGCACGCACAACTCACCTCGTTGTTGATATCGAATACTCCTTCCTGTATTTTCTCATAGATCTCTTTGGCAGTGTTGATGAAGGCCTCCTCCACGTTAGCTGCAGTCTTCGCCGAGGTCTCCATGAAGACTAGACCGTGTTCACGGGCGAACGCCTCACCTTCCTCCTTCTTGACTTCACGTCGGGATTCCAAGTCACTGGAAGTTAGGCATTGTAAAGCATGTTATAGATGTCATGTCTTCGTTTTGCAACTTCAAGTTAAATCAGATTTTTGGGTTAAACAAACAGCTTTCTTCCCTAAAACAAAGCTGTGATAATCTTCAGTTTTTCTTATGTTATATAAGGAAAAACCGAATATTTTCACAGCTTGTCAGCATTTTGTTTACATAACTGGGTGCCTTACCCAATTTGGATTTGTTACACTACAGACATATTTACCAGATCGGTACCGCGGTAACTTGTAGCCAGAGCACAACTCGTGACAATTCTAATAAACCCTAACACGGCTAGAATACCTATAGTTCGGCGTTAACATTTTCATCAGTGCAATTTGTTTTAATTTGTTTCGTCATAGTCGTTTAAATCTATGTGTTTTTGAAGTACCTACTGAAGTTCTAGTCTTCATCAATAGTTTCATTTCAACAAGTGGTACGTACCTACTGAATGTAAATAAATGCTTTACTTTTGAGGGAAATACCACGCCCGTCATGTGCCTGTATAATAAGGAGTTCCTACATTTCATAATGGATCCCAGTAACAGAACTGGATTTTGATAAAAAATTACTTAAATACCTTCCAAATAAAAAAGGTACAAATCCATCAGAACATAAAAAATACAACGAGTTGAAAATCTGCTCGTTTTTTTGAGTTCGGTTAAAATTACAGTACGTTTTCCGTTGGGAAAAAGGCGTAAATCTGTTCCACTAACAATGTAATAATTTAAAGTACGACACCACCTGCTTAGTCACGCAAGATAACGGGAATATGAACAATACACTTTGTTCACATTATCACATAGTCATCTTCTATCCTTTGTGTAAAATATTAAGATTTCAGGTAAACGGTTCAGTTTCAAGTTGACGTTAATACCTATATCATTATTAGGATATTCGACACGAAATTTTTGTTAAATGAAATATTTAAAAAAAAATCATTTTTTTTCTGATTGTACCTATTCACAAATGATAACTAGCGTCCTGAGTAGAGTTGCCAGGCGTCCCGATTTGCGCGGGATGTCCCGATTTTTAGGGGTCTGGGGACGCGTCCCGATTTGCACCTGATCGGGACGCTAAATGTCCCGATAAATCAAAAATCCTGAAACGCAAATAGCGATTTTAGAAGTCTGAGTTTTACTCAGTAAGTTTAACACGCCCTCTCGTTCCACCCCTGAGCGGAAGAAGTCATTGGATAATTTCCTACCTAAAAAAAGGCTTTATTAAAAATATATGTATTTGTCCCGATCTGAAACCCTAAATCCCGATTTGTTACACCATCTGTCCCGATTTTTATACAAACGGACCTGGCAACACTAGTCCTGAGTAACCTGGCCCTATCATGAGCTCTTAACGCGATCCATTTTACGACCTAAACTGAACTGTCAAAGGCATGAAGCTGCATATGGTGTTTAGGTCCATCCCTCTTTCTCGCTCGCACATCTGACATTAACACGTCATGGCAAGGCCCCTGTATAAGTGATTTGCCACGCAGTAATGCTAGACGTAAGACGAAAGGCAGTAATCCCCAGCAGCTTATGGCAGAGAAACCACAGAATACAAACTTAAAAGTAAAACTCAAAATTTCACATAAGCTTACACACGGGGACTTATAAAACGTCAGAAGCTAGCGCACATTTCGAACGAGTCGTTTCGTATGGAGAAGGACCGGGAAATAAATACGATCCTTACTGAACATATTACAATATTAGTAGATATGAGAGGACAATGCAGAGCCGTCAACTTTTTACCCAAAAGCTCAATAAAAATAGTGGTGTATAGATAATTAAAGTGACATCTCTCACCTCTTGTTACCAATCAACATGATGACCATGTTTGAGTTGGAATGCTGGCGCGCGTCTTCGAGCCAGGTGGTGAGGTGGTTGAATGTGTCCCGCCGCGTGATGTCGTACACTAGCAGTGCGCCCGCCGCGCCCCTGTAGTATGATCGGGTGATTGATCTGCAACCAAAAGATATACTTAGAGTATTATATTGTATAATATATAAATATATTACGCTGGAGATACCAGAGATGTCGGGAGTAGCAGGGCGGTTTCCGGCCACCGTATTTCACAGGACTTGCGGACGGCAAGCAATGGGTAGCGCGCTGTCCGATGAGGACCAAACCCGGGTCGACGCCGCTGCGCGTTGTGTTCTACGTGCGCCTCAAAGAAATGTCAGCAAGAATGACGGTATTGTTCCAAAAACTTACTGTGGCTCTGGAACGCAAAACGCAACTGAAGAACACAGGTGGGTTTCAGTCAGAAAAAGTCCAAGTAGTACCAAGAGCGGGAGAAGTGATTTAATGATCTTCAACCTTACATTAAATGTTACACCACCTTTAGCGCGTGGACCGCTGAAATCAAACCCCCGTGAAACATTCGGCGGCTAAGGGTCAACTCACACCGAAAGAGCGGCGAAGCGCAGCGAAGCGGAGCGCAGTTTCAGCGTCATATGAATTTTAACTTTATTTTCATTTTTATAATACTTATTATCGCATGAGAAACTCGTACGAGTCGCGCGGATGCCCGCGGCGCCGCGGGAATTCCAGCGAATTCTATAAACGGTAAACGGGTCGCTGCGATTCGCTGCCCTTCGCCGCTCTTTCGGTGTGAGTTGACCCTAACGCGTTTTCGCTCGCACGACAGCACCGGCTCTTATCTCTGTCCTCGTCTATCAGTGACTAGGTTTGCGACTGTGGTGACACTGATCAGATGTGCGAGTTTCGGGGCATATAGTCGTGCACAGAGACCAGGTTTTCTGATTGCGATGTTAGCGCGTAACGTATCTTTCCATATAATATGTCAACGTATCCCACGTAAAAAAAGAGTATTGTATTCAGAACAGCTTGAGTGAGTAGCATACAGTTTTGGATATGTTCTAATTGATTTCTGTGAAGGACAGATTACGTCTGATTTCTGACCTACTATACAAGTATGATTCAGTAGTGTATTTGCCTATCGCTGGTATCGGCACGGCACTATCGGTTCAGTAATATAATTCAGTCTTGATTGTCGATTCAGGAATCTGCCTGTTTGTGCCTTTCGCAGCCGCGGCACCTCCACTCGTGACCTTCCCCTCGATAGTTTTTGGCTCATTAGTAGAGAATATAGTCTGTCTAAAAAGTCAAACGACTTGGATAAAAATTAAGGTAAAATGAATTCTGATGTAGCAACACTGGTTCAATAATCAAGATTGATTAAGAAATCTTGATCATTGTTTAATAATAGACATGACAATAGATATAAACCTTAAAAAAAGTATCGAAGTATTTTTTAAATGATTTAATATTAAAAAACTCTACCACAATTTGTCTCTGCATCACCCAAAGGTTGACTGGTAGAAAATGCCTTATGACATTAAGTCCGCCTTTATACTCTTTTGTGCATGAAGAATAAAATAAATAAATAAAAAACCCCGAAGTCGTTTCACTTTTTACACCAAAATAGTAGGTAATAATTTTACAAAAACTAAGTCTATGGGTACGAAGGCGATGCTATCGCTGACAGCGATGTCAACCAGACAACTTTAGGATGGACTATAAGCTCGTCGCTGCTGAATTACTCCAAAAAAAATTCCGCCGTGCCGGCCGCCCGAACTTCTCCCTTATTTCTCAGTCAGATTTCAGGTGACATCATGTTGTCCACAATGTCCAAGTGTGGGCGATCAGCGGCAACGAACTCTCGCACCAGGCCTTGGTACAGGCCATGGTCATATGCGAGGAGGAATGGCAGGCGGCCGCTCCCTTCTGCGAAGCAGTAATGCTAGCAAATGAGGCGGCCGCACGCACGAGAGAACGGCTCGCACGCTCTAGCCGCCCCATTCCCGATTTCCAGCCACTGTAAGCGCGGGCTTGCAGAAGGCATGTAGCGTTCCACGCGCGCCTCAAGTAGTGTCAGCAAAACCGTATGAGCCCAGCAGGGTCGAAGCCTACTGGGTCCATGGGTTGTGCGACAGGGAACAAAGGTAAAGAAGGAACAGGAGTAGGTTTTAATCAGTAAAAGTCTGACACGTCGCGACTAAGTACTTTGAGTCTATCTGTACCTGTTAAAACAAATGTGTGTATAAATAAAATTAATAAATGGCGTTATTTCTATGACTCATGGATGGAGTAGTTATTTTTATTGGCAATAAACGATTTTAATACAAAAACTAACCAATTATGATAATAAAATGTTCATCTCTGATTGTCTAAAATATTTTTTGTAAAATCTAGTACTTAAATTCAATCAATATTAAAAGTTTACCTAGTGTGTACTAAGACTTGCACGAAATACAAAAACATTAAAATCAAGGTCAATAGAAAAAATTAACATGTTTGAACTGTAAGTCAGTGGCTGATAATAAACTGATATGTGTTTGGGCAGTTAGATTATGGACCAGTTCAAATTGTAATGAAGTTATTTTGGTAAAATGGAGCTGATTATACAATTGTATCTAATAAAACATTTATTGGGAAGAGAAATATTCAGTTCTTTTTCAGATCTGCCCCAGTTTTAATTGTTCAAAATAATTAACTAAATATTAAATTGTGTTACACTAATAAAGACGAAAGTTTGTGTTTGTTTTAAGTACCATGCGAGGACATGCGCATGAATACACAAGGCACATCTGAGGACCTTTTCAATGCGAGGACCTTTTCGTACGTCCTCGGATGGCCCGACCCAGTTCATCGTATTCTACGTTCGATTTTGAACCTTTCTATATACTTAATAAGGAAAACTTGATATCAACCTTGGTGGACCTCGGTTTGGTTGCGAAACTTCATATTCACACACGACAGTGTGTAACCACTAGGCGGCGCCACTTAAAATTTTTACACACCAGTTTTAACACTTCAGTCATGTTTTTAGTACCTTGTGGAGACTTATGTGTAAATCTTCACACAAATGTCCTCGGGTTGGTAGCTTTTCCAGACAGTGTGTATATAAGTCCCCACATGGGTAGCTTTTCCAGACAAGTGTATTTAGGTCCCCATTTGGATAGGTTTTCCGTGTGTATTGATTATTGAAATTTCAAAAGTATCGAAACTTCTGTTCTGAGAGAGTAAAACTTCGGATTGTTGTTTACGTAAAAGTATGTCATAATGAACTGCACGAGACTTGAGAATGCACAATATATATGTTTTTGAGAATAGTATTTATATATAAAATATGTCATGCACTGAAAAACAACACACTAAGTTCTAGAATTTCAGTAATTTCTAGATGTCCTGAAACATTATTCTGAGTACAATTAATTATCTATAAAAAAAACCGGCCAAGAGCGTGTCGGGCCACGCTCAGTGTAGGGTTCCGTAGTTTCCCGTCCGTCACAATAAAGTGTACCCACTTATGAGTTTAAAAAAATGCTTGCTACGATTATACTACAAACTTAGTCCAGAAATTATTTTGTAGAACACTTTTGTCTTTTTTGTACAAAAACTGTTCTTTCCATCAAGTTCAAAATAATTTTCCTAGAAAGTCCTTATAAAGTTCTACTTCTCAGATTTTTTTCATATTTTTTAAACTTATGGTTCAAAAGTTAGAGAGGGGGGGACACATTGTTTTTTACTTTTGGAGCGATTATTTCCGAAATTATTGACATTATCAAAAAATGTTTTTAGTAAACCCCTATTCATTTTTAAATACCTATCCAACGATATATCACACGTTAGGGTTGAAATTAAAAAAAAAATCACTTCCCACTTTACATATAGGGGGGCTACCCTAATAAAACATTTTTTTCCAATTTTTATTTTACCACTTTGTCGGCGTGATTGATATACATATTGGTACCAAATTTCAGCTTTCTAGTGCCAACGGTCACAGAGATTAAGCGAGGACGGACAGACAGACGGACAGACAGACATGGCGAAACTATAAGGGTTCCTAGTTGACTACGGAACCCTAAAAAAACTCTATTTAATTCAATCGGTTTTAAAATTAAACTGGCCTTTGGCATGAAGAATTGACTACTACGTCCTTGATATTTGGCCGATCTTAAGTAGAAATTATAAACTGATCAGCATTTTATGCCCTTTTATTAATTGCCATACTCACTTTTATTACATAAAAATAGTAAACATATCAATGATCAACATAACTGTTTGAATACAAGTCTAAACAATACTAAGATTGCTAAAACTCTCTCAATTGCTTGAGGATTTACCTCAAGCAATTGAGAGAGTTTTAGCAATAAATGTTTATTCTGCAAAAGTGCCTTGTGCAGAATAAACATTTATTTTTCTTAGATAACAAACACATAGCGAGCTTAATTTTGAAAATAATAAGCTTGTTAATTTAAACTTATTAAATTAAACGGTACATAAAATACTCGAAAATTACAATTTAAAAACTTTTAAGCTATAAATTACGGTAGTCGGAGTCAATGTCAAAGAATAGCGGTTTTTTTTTTTGCCTGGTAAAATTCATCATCCCTTGCTCTTCTCTTGTACTTGCTTCGGCAGTACATATACTAAAATTGGAACGATACAGAGAAGATAAGCATGGCCCCTGCGCAAGGATGACACGCAAAATCGTGAAGCGTTCCACATTTTTCTCGGAACGCGCCGCCATTGAGTTCCCAACTAACGGTAGGAAGAGTTCACATCGGTGTTGGGTCAACGATGAAGTACCTGGGACTCGTCCTCGACAGCCGGTGGAATTTCGTGAAGCATTTCCGACGTCTGGCTCCCAAACTCAACCGGGCTGGGGCTGCGCTCAAGCGGCTCCTGCCCAACCTTGGGGGTCCAGATGCCTCCTGCCGGAGGCTCTACGCGGGGATCGTTCGGTCCATGGCCCTCTACGGGGCGCCGGCCCACACCGCCGTCGCTGAAAAAGCAACCGGCGGCCATACTGAACGCCTGCCAGAGGGTCATGGCAATAAGGATGGTGTGGGGATACTGCACGGTCTCCCGCGAAGTGGCGAGCCTTCTGGCTGGCCTACCACCGTGGGATCTGGAGGCAACAGTCCTTGCACACATGCACGATATGCGCGTGGAGATGCAACGCCGGGGTGAAAGTCCGCTGCCGCGACAGGTCACGACATGGCGGACAGAGCTTCGGCGGGATCTCATGGTGAAATGGCGTCAACGACTATCGCAACCCAGTGCTGGGCACGCCACAATCATGGCGGTAAGTCCCCTCTTTGAGGCGTGGCTGGAAAGACCTCACGGCGTCCTTACCTTCCGCATGACGCAGGTACTCACCGGACATGGTTCGTTCGGGAGTTTCCTGCACCGAATTCATGCAGAAGTGACGCCCGGGTGTCGCCACTGTGCGGAACGCCCGGAAGACACGGAGGAGCACACAGTCGAGGTGTGCCCTGCTTGGGCGGTGCATCGCCGTGCCCTCGTGGGGGCGATCGGTGGCGGAGACCTCTCGCGCCGGGCCTTGGTTGAGGCCATGGTCCGGAGCGAGGAGGAGTGGCAGGCGGTCGCCGACTTCTGCGAAGCAGTAATGCTCGCAAAGGAGGAAGCCGAACGCATCAGGCAACGGCGTTATCGCCGCCGCCGCCGCCGGGATTCTGATCCCGATTTCCGGCCACCGTAGGCGCGGGCTTGCGGACAGTAAGCAATGGGTAGCTCGCTGTCCGGCCGTCCGGTAACTGTCCGGACCAAGCCCAAGTCGTCGACGGCGCGCACTGTTCCCGCGTGCCTCAAGGAGTTGTCAGCAACAGCAGGGACCCAGCCGGGTCGAAGCCTACTGGGGCCAGGGTTAACCGAAAGGGCGCTCGAGCTCCGGTATGAAGGCTAGAAGGAACGGGGTGGGTCTTTTAGTCAGTAAGAGTCTGACACTATCTCCCGCTCCGCCCAAGGGCGGGGGATGTCAATGCATGATTTTTTCCCACCATAAAAAAAAAAAAATCATCCCTTGCTCTTGGGCGGAGCGGAAGATAGTGTCAGACTCTTACTAACTAAAAAACCCACCCCGTTCCTTCAACAGTGCGAGCCGTCGACGACTTGGGTTTGGTCCGGACGGTTATCGGACAGTCGGACAGCGAGCTACACATTGCTCGCCGTGCGCAAGCCCACGCCTTCGGTGGCCGGAAATCGGGATCGGAATCCCGGCAGCGGCTGGGGCGTGAACGCCTCATGCAGTCAACCTCCTCCTTTACTAGCATTACTGCTTTTTAGAAGGAGGCGACCGTCTGCGACTCCTTCTCGATCTGGACCATGGCCTGTACCAAAGCCCGGCGCGAGAGATCGCCACCTCCGATCACCCCCACATGGACACGGCGATGCTCCGACCAAGCGGGGTACACTTCTACCGTGTGCTCCGCACGAATCCGGTGCAGGTACCTCCCGAACTTACCATGTCCGGTGAGAACCTGCGTCATGCGGAAGGTGAGGACGCCGTGAGTTCTTTCCAGCCACGCCTCAAAGAGGGAACTTTCCGCCATAATTGTGGCGTGCCCAGTACTGGTTATCTCCGTACCATCCTTATTGCCATGACCCTCAAGCATGCGTTCAGCTGGGCTCTCGGTTGCTGACGCAGTGACGGCGCCCACACTGGCGACCCATCAAGGGCCATGGACCGAACGATTCCTGCGTAGTGCCTCCGGCAGGAGGCGTCTGGACTCCCCAGGCCCAGGTTGGGCAAGAGTCGCTTGAGCCAGTCCGGTTCAGTTTGAGTGCCTGATCTCAGAAGTGCTCCACGAAATTCCACTAGCTGTCGAGGACGAGTCTCAGGTGCTTTATCGTCGACCCGAGCCCGATGTGAAGTTCTCCTACCGTTAATTGGGAAACGATGGTAGCATGTTCCGAAGGAGGTGGAAACACATACTCGGACTTGTGCAGTACCACCTCGAGTCCCAACTGCTAGATCCTATCAACGACTATCGTAACCCTGCATGTTGCTAGATCGACCGCCGCCTGGTACAACTCTCCCTCCGCTAGAACTAGCGAGTCGTATTCTGGTGGGGGCGATTGGTGGCAGCGATCTCTCGAGTTATGCTTTGGTACAGGCCATGGTCCGGAGCGAGGAGGAGTGGCAGGCGGTCGCCTTCTTCTGCGAAGCAGTAATGCTAGCAAAGGAGGAGGCCGAGTTCCCGCGCGCCTCACTGAGTGGTCAGCAACAGCAAGGGCCCAGCTGGGTCGAAGCCTACTGGAAAGGAAGGCTCGGCCCCTAAATGAAAGGCAAGAAAGATCGGGGTGGATTTTTTAATCAATAAGAGTCTGACACTATCTCCAGCTCCGCCCAAGAGCGGGCGATGTCATTTGGATGATTTCTACCCACCAAAAAAAAAAAAAAAGATGATACAAGTAACTGTTGAAGAGCAGTCTTACATGGAGACGATTCAAGCTGCAACTTTATTTCACTTATTCAACTGTAATGCTATGCAATGTTAATTAACAGCATGCTTAGTTTGAAGACAATACACTTGACCTTTAAAGATTCGTGCCACATGTAGATTTCAGTTGCAGTTTTATGACATTAACACAACTGTGTACTGATACATAATGTCAGCAATCTACAGACAGCGTGTAGCGGGTAGATTAATGAATAATAGTTGAATATGAATGTCAACTTGTTATTTTACCTGTTACTTTAGATATCATCGTGGATCTAAACTTGCGACTATAAAATCTTTCAATTGCTGTCAAATTGTAATTGTCCACGTATTTCTAACACGACTAAGGGCCATATTTCACCGGGACACTACTGGTAGCGCAACTGGTTGCGCCACCAGCAAAATGTATAGAGCTCTATAGAGCGTTACTCACCTGGTGTCTGTTTGGTAGCTCAACCAATTTGGTGGCGCAACCAGTGCGGACACCAGTCCGGCCGCCAGTCACGCCCCCCACCAAAGAGCGTGTATAATAAGATGGAAATCTAACCTTTGAAAACAATAATTAACCAACTGTCAAACGTTAGTGACAGTGAACCAAGAATCTTGTACAATACAATCTGGATTGATTACGACAACCTTAAAGATGTAATAAAGAAGTACCATACAAGAATCTTTATCCCTTTCTACCAGTGTGTATAGACTAGTTCGTACTACGAGACATTCTGTTCTAAAGAAGTTCAAGATGTTATTAAGGACGCTTTGACCGTTTTAGACAAATATCTCGTTTTTTCGGGTACCATTATAATGCACCAAGAATCATAACTATGAGGATGTCACGGTATTAAATAAAAGATAATATACATATTCATCTCTAGGATGGCATAAAAAAATATTATGGTTTTGTATAAAACTTTCATATAGTTAAATACGATTTTACCAACGGACTAATCAAGAAAATTACAAAATACAAGGGTCTGAATAGGTCGCGTAAGCTAAATCCAGTGCACATTTTTAAAATACCACAGCTTATATAGTCTTCTACACCTTTAATTAATTATTTTGAACTTATATAAATAACTTTATGATTTATGACCAAAATAAAACCACTCTAAAAAAATCTTCATACCTACATTTTTCATTGAACCCACCACTTCCAAGCCTCAGTCCGCGCTGAACGCGTCCGCGTTCTGAGAAGCACGGGCCGTTGCGCTTTCTTTAAAAAACGTATACTGCGATTGTATGCATTGATACTTTTTCGAAATAAAATTAAGTACCTAGTTATGAGTATAAAAATAAAAAACGACTTGGGAATTTTGTATAATATTTAATCATTAAAAAAATACTATTCGATACTTTTTATAAGGTTCTTCTACTAGTAAATAATTATCAAGATCCCTTCATCAACCTTGATTATTAAACCAGTGTTAGCTACATCAGATTTCATTTTACCCTAATAATTAGCTAAGTCGTTTGACTTTTTAGACAGACTCTACCACACTTATTTTTAGAATTAGAAAGGTATTGATTTACTGATATAGAATGAAACTAAAAATAATATTTTTAACAACTTTAATTGAGTAAATTGATATGAAAGTAATTTTTGGGGGTTGTGGCTACGAATATATCATCCTTTTAATTGAAGAAGGTGGATGTAATTTTTTTTAACTGACTTCAAAAAAGGAGGAGGTTCTCAATTCGATTGTTTTTTCCTTCTAAATTCGATGGAGATCCATTCCCTCTCCTAGAGAGGAGGCCTGAGTTCCAGCAGTGGGAACATTAAAAAGGCTGATTATGTATGTGTGTATATCTATAGGGATTTTGGTGTTTTTACCAAGAAGTCTCTGTATTCATAGTCTACATTTTACTACAGTCAAAAAGTATTATTTGGTGAAGTTGAACTGATGAACAAGACCAATAATGGCCAATTAAATATACAAAAAATTTAACAAAAATATATAACCATAAAGTTGGTACAAAACTATAGAATCAAACCAAACTAATAGTTACTTTTTTAACAAAAACTATCTATAGCAACAATTAGTTACTTATGTTTGTTTTACAGTAACTGTAAAACGATCAAAATAACTTTAAATTCGGAAGTCGGTGTTAAATAACAAAATATACCAGAAACATCGACTTCCAAAATTAAAGTTATTTTGATCGTTTTAGTGTTTTTTTTGTGTATTCTTTATTCAAGTCGAGCCGATTTCGACTATTCTGCCAAGTCCATAGTAAATTGGAAAAACAAGTGTGTTTATAGAAATCTAAGTAAAGTGAGAATATTAAGCCGTCGAAGACAAAGATAGTAATAGCAAATGTACTGAAACATACTAGGTGAAATAGTGTACTACTACTTTATTTAACCTGTTTTTTCTTTATTTTAAGCTTAACAAATTACACCTTATCAGTGTGGAAATAAATAAATAAACTGGTTTTCATCTGTTAACTCAATAAGGTTCAATTGAAAACTAGTTTTAGTTAAAAAACTATATTTATAATTCACAATAGGATCCCTAAATTGATAAATAGTTTTCACACACTCGCAATATTTTTGAAAGACCTATCTAACGACATCCCACATTATGGAATAGTCTACAAAACAAAATAAAAAAGAATTAAAAAGGGCGTACTTGTATCGTACTCTTCAGTACATTTTTGAGGTTGACGTAATCAATCCAGATAGTATAAAAGATTCTTGGGTGTGGCGACCCAAGAACGCTCTCTATCCCTTTCTACTAGTGTGTCCATAGATTAGTTCGTACTACGAGCCATTGTGTTCTAAAGAAGTTCAAGTTCTTATTAATACATTATATTTTAGAAAACTAATAAAAAACTAATATGTATATTAGACAGGTAAGACCTTACCACGATTACAAACTACGAGAGCCTAGAAGTTTTCGATAAGACAATTCTTCGAGAGTAAGCAAAAGAGAAGTTGATAGGTCATCGGTCTGCCAAAAAAACCACGCCCCACTGAGGTCATTAAGAAGAGACTATTGCACAGGGCCAAACAACATCAAAATATGATTGTTTCAGACTGAAGTCGGTTAAAAATAAGACTTTAAATAGTACAGTACATTGTTAATAAACTACTGCCATTATCTGATGAAATAATATAATTTTTCAGACATGTTTCTCCGATGAATCGACGTTTCAGGTTTTGGTTGACAAAAGCTCTTTTGTCCGTTCAAAAAATGTTCCTTTCCGACGACGCCCTGGAGAATAGCTCCATAAAAACCGGTGTTAAGAGACAGCTAAATTCCCAATTAGTATTATGATGTGGTCTTTAATCTCAAGCAAGGGTCTACATATCGTGAAAGGGACCGTGAGGCATGACCAGTACAAGCGAGTACTAGAAACTGGACTGCTGCCGCATCTCGAAGAATGGTTCCTTATTGACGAAGAGTCCATTTTTATGCCCGAATCTGCATTGTGCTACAAAACCAGGGGTGTTACTGCATACTTGGCTAAAAAACATTAATGTTTTACCCTATACCTTTTTTGCCCTATGATGAGTTCCCTGACAGTTCATTTTCATACATACACGCATACTACTTTAGATTACTAAAAAATAAACTGCCAAAAAAAATAAAAAATGAAATGATAAAAAAAATATTGTCTTTCGTAAATTACTAAGTAAATTATTGTGGTTATAATTAACTGTCAATAAATTAAGTAAATAAAATAAAAAAGTATAGAACTTAAAAATGTGTAATGCGTTAAACGGAACTTCTGCCAGTAGAGATTGACACTACTCGACGACACACTAATCGACAAAATCGGAGCGGCCATCTTGTAATCGCATGTAAAATTGGAAAAAAGCAATAGAAAAAACTCAAAAAACTATAACAGAGGACTGGAATAAATATATCCGGATCGACCGAATTAGGGACCAATAAAATTAATCATCGCGGTTAGTTGAAGAAGATTCCGATTCCGATATGGATATGAGTTCAAATCAAGAGTCAAGTTCTGACAGTGAATAATAAATAAATAATTATTTTAAACAGACTGCATTTTATTTACCACTAGCCGTCCCCCGCGGTTTCGCCCGCGTTTTTCAGGTTTTTAGTTTTTGTCAGGTTTTTTAATTTACTGTAAAATTTCTTCAAAATCCGTAGACTAGTTCTTGCGTGAAAGAGTAACAAACATCCACACACACATACAAACTTTCACATTTATCATCTATAAATCTAAAATCGGTAATCCGATTCCATTACCTTTGCCAACTGATTCGTTATTGTAAAAAATCGATTAAATTTCGTTAGGTCACATCACTATAATTGTCAGACAAAAACTCAGGAAACTCATCATAGGAAAAAAAAACTTGTCAATCAATACACCAGACATGAACGCTATTGAAAACATGTAGGAGCTCACCAAGCAGGAGATCGCTTAGCAAGTGATCACCACCAAACTAATAAATTATTTATTATTATTGTTATATAAACACTAGCTGATTAAATTGCAGCTCTCAACAACACAAACCTGCAACAGGATGCCAAAATTTGCATAGAGAGCATATCACGATGAATGGAATCTATCACAAAATTCTGGTAATATTCGTCAAATTGACTACGTATCTATTTTTTTTTTCAAAAATATATAAATAATTTTGCTTTTAATTTTCGTTGTTTTTATTATCTCAATAAAAAAAAAAACTATAAATAAAAAATACCAGCCGGACCTACAAGCAACCTTTTTTCAAACCTATTAACCTGGCCGTTAGCGAGGAGTCGGCTTCAGAAAATCACTGTTTTATGGCTCTTTTCGGGCGCTTGGGCCTTAAGCGATACGCGGGAGTCCAAGCGAGCAGGCACCTTCCGATTTCACCTACTTTTTCGGTCGTCAACTCGCTCAGACTTGAAAATCTGACGTATTTATGTACAGTCAACTAAAAAAAAAAATTATAACATAGGTACCCACTAAAAATGTATTAGAAATTGTATTCGACTTGACTTTAAAATAAAACACTTATAAATCAACATTACAATAATATAATATTGCATATTTACCTATTAATTACCAACAAATCACAACATTATCAGCAATAAGCAACCAAAGTTGACGTCCAAATATTAGTTAATGTTAGCACACGTTTAAGTAAGCGGAATAGGAGACTTAGAAATACACGTAAGTGAGTGAATATGCAGTATCGACACGTCATGTATGTGTCAAAAATGTCAAGAGCGCCCACACGATGAACAAAATCTTTCTTGGATGCGTTCCATTTCACGATTAACCTGTGACCTTCAGTTGCCCTTTGCATTCTAGGACTACGGGTTTCCTTTTTAGGAATTCCCCGGGGTCCTAGCTTGCGGGCATCGGCCCTTCTGGACTCCTACGGTTTGAAGTCATCTCTTTAAGGAGCACGTCGATCACTACGCGCTGTTGACGACTGAGCTCGGTTCGGTTAATTACCGGACGTCCAGATAGCGGACTACCCATTGCTCGACGTCCGCAAGCCCGCGTCTACCGTGGTACGTTGTCGGGCTCGGAATTTCGGCGGCCGATGGTCCTTTGGCCTCCTTCTTCGCTAACATTACTGCTTCGCAGAAAGAGGCGACCGCCTGCCATTCCTCCTCGCTCCGGACCATAGTCTGAACTAGGGCCCTGCGTGAAAGGTTGTTGCCAAAAATTGCCTCCACCGGGAAACAGCGGTGCTCTGCCCGAGCGGGGCACAACTCTACCATGTCCTCGGGTGCTCCACCGTGTCCTCCGAGTGGTCCACACAATAGTAATACCCGAGCTTCACTGCCGTCTGAATCCGATGCAGGAACCGACCGAACTTGCCATTTTCGGTGAGGACCATGCAGGTGCAGGTAACATGAGAAAGTCAAAAGTAACGTAAAATGTTTTTAAAGTAACTTGGGTATCGTGTACCATTGGCCACATCCTACTCGCCTCATTCCTCACCTTTAACATAATACCCCGAAATCTAAGTAGATAACCGGTATAGCCTGCGTGAAAAAATCCGCGGGCATTAGCTAGTTATTTATAGTAATTGTTATTATTTGACTGTATTTTATACGTTTAAGCGAGAGGACAACAGAAAAAGTAGGTGAAATCGGAAGGTTCCAACTCGCGCAGACTCGCACGAATTGCTTAAGCGAGTTGACGAACAAGCCATATTAGGTAATCTCTGGAAGTACTGGTCCGATAGCAAAAAGTTTTTCACCGATAGAAAGCTGCTTTATTCCTGAGTGGGGTGTCCGCGGGCGAAGCCGCGGGCAAATGCTAGAATATTATATTTATCGACCGTGAAGTACCAATACCGCCTAAAAATATTTTTTCAAGAAAATCATAATTTACCGCTATGAATTTAAAAAGGTTTTTCCGCATGTTTTAAGCGATTATCACACTGCCACGCATCACGCTGCACGTTGCGTGTCTACGCACCTACGCGCGTACTTGTGGAAGTGCAGATCTGCATCATCGTACGGGTTTTTTACGCACTCACGCGCGTTGGTGCGTTTTGTAAATTCACGCAGGCTCTGACTCATTTCATACAAAATCATACGATAATCGTCTTAGTAAAATTCGAGTATTTTTTTTGTTTTCAGGTCTGACAGACAGTTTGGTGTTATTGGTACTTTGCTGTCGATATAAAAAAATACATTAATTAATATCAAATGCTGAAGTGACAAAAATAATAACAATTAATTTTGTAAGATCATGGTTACCCTAGTTAAAACAGAGGTAAGAAAGGGACACACCGACCCTTTCTCGTTGTCTTGTTCAGTACATTTTTCCCCGTTTGCTTGTCAATATGAACTTAATTTTAATGAAAATAAAGAACACTTTAGAGTGTGTTTGCTGCGTAGGCAATCTAGATTATCCGTAGGATACATGAAATCTTTGCTCTGGTGTCTTGTTTGGTGTCTTGCTATATTTCACTGGGACACCGTGGTAGCGCAACCAGTGGCGCTACCAGGGTGTCCCGGTGAAATATGGCTCTAAAAGTCTAAATCAATTTGAATAGTCGAGACGTAGTGCTTAGAATAATACCTTCCCTTTCATTTTAAACATTATCAGTTAAATCATGCTAAGTCCTCTGATAGTACTTAAATCGAGAAATTGGTGTGTGTAACTGGTTAAATATCTAATAATGTAGCTCAAATATTATTATGATAAAATTATAAGTGTGTAAGAAACGGCTATTGAAAATTCAGAAAAGGTCCTCGTTTAGTACAAGCCCTACCTGGAAAAACGTCCTCGTATTGTTCGTGAATATTCTAGTACTAGGTCCTCGCATCATGCAAGTAATAAGAAAAAGTGTAAAAAATTAAGTCCTCGTATAGGCGTCTCTGGTCACATGGTTAAGGTCCTCGTTTAGCTCACACACAGGTCCTCGGATGGTACTACCCAGGCGGGTTTGCGAGTGTATTTAGGTCCCCGCATCGTTTACAGAAAGTCATACCAAAAAATGTTGAGATAGCGCTATACGAATAGTCTCGTCACCCCAAATATTGTTTTCTCTTTCTTTCTGTCTTGTTAATAAGGTCGTAAGTCGTCTCTAACCTAGTTTTCTAGGAGGTCCTCGGATTGTGACTTATGACTATAGTCCTCGTATGGGTGTCTGTACAAGTAATGGTGTGTCTGTTTGTGTAATACACACACAGACACAAACATGTTTGTTACTTCTTCACACTTGAACGGCTGAACAGATTTCGATGAAACTTGTTACATCGATAGACCATGTCCTTGACACTTTTTATCTTGGTACTATGTTCGCCTGGAATAATTTTCAAACATAACGCGGACGAAGCCGCTGGCAGCAGATAGTACAAGATAAACTACAGAAGTGAGCATAATTGTATCTAAAACTAATACTTAGTAAAATCAGTATTGTTATGATGTAATTGAAATGAATTGCAGAAAATCTAGAAAATTTAAAATCAAAACACCCCATCTTATGCTCATTTAAGCATGAAATTCGTTATAATTACTTTTATAATATTCTCGATTACAAACAGTGAAATTAACAGGTAAAAATCTAGGTTAACAGTACAATAGATTGGAGTTAAGTTATTCTATTTTTTATTTAATTGCTCAATGTATTGTTAGGTGAAGCTTGTGATTTACTGTGTATTTGTGGCTGAATAATTCTCTGATTCATTTACTATCAGTAAGTACCTAGCTAAAGTGACTCATAAATTGAGGCATAAATAAGAAATGATTTTAGTAATCTGTGGTCAATTAAATCTTGTTCCATAGTGACACATGTTAATAAGCTAATAATAAGAGTAGTAGGTACCTAAAACTGTTAAACTTAACATATTGAGATTCTTCGGTACTACAAAAAGCATGTTAAAGTACCTATAAATCATTGACAGTCATTACGAATAGTCAGAAGCCAGAAAATCTGACACCAGTTTTGTCAAGAATATGCAGGAATATTGTGTTACCCAATTAATGGGTTGTGGTATTTAGATAGACAGTAGCTAGCCCATACTGTCTCACAGCTGGGCAAAAGCCTCCATTACTTCATTTACGATTCCTTGCTTTCTCTTTCCAATTTTAAAGGAAGACATCCAGGTCATCCCACCATTTCCATCATGGTCTACTGGAGCCCCATGTCACTGTGTCTGGGCATCAATCTTAGTGTTTAACAGGCTTACAGCTACCAGCCCAGTACCATTTAAGTTGAGTAGCATTTTGATATGAACAATTTGGGTCTAGAAGCCATGTAAAATACTGATACCAAGATGCATCCAGTTTGGCCCTACACAGTTTGGAAACAGGTTAGCCAGATTTATTTATGTAGTATTGAATTGTGTACACTAGAAGGTCTTATTATGTAGGTACTTTATTTTGCATTTTATTATGTTGGGCTTCATTATCATAATAATTGATGCAATGAGGGTATACTATGCACCAAAACATATCAGGAAGTATAAGTTATCAAAAATATTGTTTTCATATTAAAATGTCATTGCTTAGGTGTACTAGGCCAAAACAAACAAGATTACTTGGTGATTATGGTAATCTTGTTTAAATTAAACATAGTTGTTATGACAGAACTATAACATAACAGTCAGGGAGACTACTAAAACATAAATATTTTCATGTGGAAACAATTGTTTCTCAAATAGTGCTAGGAACAATAATATTATTCCTAGCATTCATTATAAATGTAACATGCAACTGCTCATATATTGACAGTTTTTTTTTCAGCCCAGCTCAGGTGCAGTTGCACATTTTTTATTTCTTGTGCACCAAATTTGTATAATATTATAGAGAAATAAATTATTAATTACTATTGTGTGCTTCCCTCTCTTAGAGAGGAGGCCTAAGTCCCAGCAGTGGGAACATTGAAAGGGTGATTATGCTTATGTTTATTGTGTGTGGAAGAATATTAAATTATCAAGTTATTTATTTATTTATTTAAACTTCATGTACAATAGTGGTACATAGGCGGACTTAATGCCACAAGGCATTCTCTACCAGTCAACCTTTGGGTTAAAAAAGACAACACTGCACACACAGTTACAGTTACAGTTATATGTATATGACCCAAGTGTAACCTTATTTTGTATCCAAGCAATCTCTGTCCATTCCAGATTGCATGGTAGAAATGTGCTACAGAATTGTATGTTATGTAGTGTAAGGTTTTCTTTTTGTAAATTGTAATATTATTGGTGTACAATAAAGTATAAGTAAATAAAATGGTTTTTTGACAAACTCATGTTTAGATTTATCTCAACACCTCTAGTATTTGTTTGATAATGGCGCATCAGAAAGATACAATATTCTCAATTCTGGGTTAAGCTTGCATGGCTATCCCAATGAAAAATTGTATTTTAAGATCATTGTGTACAGCCCTGATAGCTATAACCTAGGGGTCTTTAAGAGTGAATAGGTTGCTTCTAGGCAAGTATGCTCCATCATCGACCACATCATGGATTTCCATCAGGTGAGATAGTGGTCAAACACGAGCCTATCAATAATAATAATAAAAAAACAATAACAAATAAAAGGTAAGAACCAAAATAGACACAATCCAATAAGAATGTTACCTGAAGGCTTCCTGTCCAGCAGTGTCCCATATCTGCAGTTTGATCTGCTTGCCATCAATAGTGATCATGCGAGCACCAAACTCTACACCAATTGTGAGATCGTGAACTGGCTGGAATCTTTTGTCGGTGAACTGGAGTAGTAAGCATGACTTGCCTACACCTGTGAAAAAATTATTTACCATAAATATCTAGAACTGAATGTATTAACCATAGATGTGATGAAGTCATATTCTTCGAGATCATGTTTCACCTAAGTATCAAATCACATTGTTCTCTTTTATCAGATGTTGAATTTTCATTCCTTTTATTATGTTTTAGGTAAAATATCAAGTTACTGTGTTGACAATAACAAGGTCTGTTCAAAAAAAGTAGGTTTTGATTACAATGTCACAATGTGAGTTCTTATAATAAAATCGAACAAAGGAAAACAGAACAGGTGATGTCTACATAAACAAATCATTAACAAGACTAATAAGAGCTTTGAACTCTTATCACTGACATAAATCAGTCACTATTCATACAACAATGTTCTACAATAATAAAATAGGTACTATTTAATATTGATTCTTTCAATAAGTTAAAGTTATTCTAATAGACAAGATTTATAGATGAAATCTGTCCTACAAACAAACAAAGAAAGTCCTTGAAATAGCCTAAACAACAGACATATAAACACATGTTGGTATCATTATATTGATCCATAATTACATATATATTTACAGTACAACGAAGATGAACTGCACAATTTCTCATGATATGCGCATTAAAGACCTAACTTGACGTAGTTACGAGACAGCGTAGGCGGAAAAATAGAAAAAATATTATTATTCACAACAATGAGATATTGATCGATTTAGCACGGATGAACGAATGCAACTCAAATTTCAACATTCTCATCACAAAAACAGTATGATTACCCTGCACAGAAACAGAAAACGTCTAAATAAAATATCAGGAAATAAAATCAATACCTGTGTCGCCGATGATGATGTATTTGAACAAGTAGGCGTATGCCATCTTCTCTGCAGGATTTTGTAACTATTGGAAATTACAATTGACAACGAAGGTAAACAATGGTTTAAGGGGCGAATTTATAAATGTTACAAATAAGACGCAATTTTTAGAAATCTCACAGCTGGTTGAACCAATTTGTCATTGTGAAATGTATGCAAGAAAATTTGACAACCATAGCCTATTCGCTAAAGGTTGTTACACACAAAAACTTTAATCTGTCATTCTGTATTTTAAAGATTTTTTTTGTAAATACTTTACATTTCAGCTTTGTACATAATTTTTTCCAATGCCTAAAAGTTGTAAATAATTTATCTGTAAAATTATCAGTAAAAAACGTTAAATCTCACTATATAAAAAACATGACATCATGTATTTACAACTTTATATCCATAAACTAAGGCATAGATTTTCCAGTGTTGCCATAACTTTTATTCTATTTCAGGGCTGCGTTCAGAGTTTAGAGTTAACTGTAATGACGTCATTGGGTAATTACCTACCCTGGCATTTTTGTACGCGGACGGAGTTCAACTGTCAATGTGAAGCATATTGCCGCTTACTCCAACCTACCCTGCTCAAAGTTAAGGACCTATTACACTGCGCTGAATATCGCGTGCGATTTACTATTTTTCATTCATAGAAAGACAGTCTAGTCTATGGTTCGACATCTATGAATGAAAAATAGTAAGATCGCACGCGATATTCAGCGCAGTCTAATAGGTCCTCTAAGCTTAGATTAAATACCTATAGATATCGCCACCGCGTGGCCACGCATGAGACAGCACTATAACACTAAAATGAGGTTATTACGTAAACATTTCCTGAAATATGACCACTGAAGTATAAACTTAACTATATTATACTTTAATTGCCGAAATTATTCTAAAGACATAAAAATTTACTCGAGTTGACCTCAAAGTGACAGTGATAGGCCTTTGTTTGGCTCACTTTTCAAAGTGAGCCAAGCAAAAAAGCGGCACGCCGAATGAGACAGAGAATGTTATGTTTTGTCTCAATTTTCTTACTTGTTTCGTATATATGCTTCTCACTTTCGCATTTCCATAGAGTCGCATGGCTATATCTAGAGGTATATAATCTAAGCCTCTAAGGGTCAATTTATACTAGCGCAGAGTCGAAGCGCATCGAAGCGTCTGTCCAAAACTAAACATAACAAATTCAACCTTAACTCCACAGCGTAACGCACAAATTACTTATGAGATTTTAAAAAGACGCGCGCATTCTTCGGAATTCGCGCGTCTGCGCGTGAACAACGCTGACGCCGCATTCGTGAGGCTTCGCTTTAGTTGTAAAGAATTTGACGCTTCGATGCGCTTCGACTCTGCGCTAGTATAAATTGACCCTAAGGATCTATTATCCCACGCGTTATTCAGACTCGTTTTGTCTATGGTTCGACGTATCTAGTCTATGGTTTGACGTATCGCGCATTGTAATAGGGGTTAAACTGTCTTTCTATGAATGAAAAATAGTACGAGTCGGAATATCGCACGCGATATTCAGCGCAGTGTATTATGTCCTTTTGGGTTAGTTGTGTTAACTCCGGGTAGCTACTCGAGTTATTTATGAACGACCCAGGTTTGCAACTCTACTCGACTCTGGTTATTTTTGAACGCGCTGCAGAATAATTCGAATAATTACAAAAACTCGGTTGTTGAATGAATGAATTGTCGATTCGCGCAACTCTTTTCTCGATAGTCGTTGAACCAACTGTCAATTTTGTGACTGACAAATGTCAAATTAGGATTTTGATCTGAATATTGCGAATTGGTTTGTTATTATTTCCTTTTACAGATTGTGACCTATACATCCAGTGTATTATCGCTTCCTCTTAAAATTAATTCACTTGACTATTAAACTTTAGTTTAGTGCCTTCTTTATCGCCTCTATTTGAATCAACAAGCCATTGGTAACCTTAAAAAATTCATCTACGATGTATTTGTAATCATGGATTCTTCTAAAGATTCTTCGTCTATGAAGAATTCTGTAAAATTCGATGGAGAGGGAGAAAAAAATAGAAACTTCAAGAGTACTCCTAGTCAATCAGGGCAAAGAGATAACGTTGAAAATCTATTTACATCGACCTCGAATCCAAGCTGTAGCTTTGTTCCCTTGAATGGACCTCGGGCAAATCACATGAATTCAATAGCTAACAATGATTCAGTTCCTCAAACAAGCCGGTGTAGTGAAAATAACCCTGAAACTAACAAAAACCTTAATAATTCAACTCAATCACAAAAGTGTAACAACAAAGTGACCAACTCGAATGCCGAACAGGTGGATCTTGCGGTTGCAGGCAGCAGCAGGACTGCCCTTTCAGTGTATGACAATGGCACAGAGTCCAATCAAGATAAGCAGACATGTCACAGACACAAAGTCTGCTTGGACAAGACAGGGACCAGCAGTCTTCCCTCAACAAGTGGCACTAGCAGAACTAGTGACAATCCAGAGAGCAGCTCTTTCCGGGAGAACAGGAAGAGGCCATCAAGTCTGAAGCTAAACAGGCCTAACTTAGAGGATGACAGTTCCAGTGATACAGGCAATGATGACTATTCTTTGGGCTCAGAGGATGGATGTATCTACACCTACAGGGGTGGTGAACATTTGGCTGACTTGCCAAGCTCATTCTTTAGCCTTGACATGGGCTTGCCTTTAGACAAGCACCTTCCCATGCCCAACTATGTGGGGCCTCAGCAGGGAGCTGTTGCTGGCAGGGAACCAGCTTCTAGGGCATCGAGTCCTGACATGGATTTTTTGGAAATGGATTTTGATCCTGGACCATCATGTGAAGTGGATACAGGTGACGAATCTTCTCCTGATGCTGAATTGGATGCTGCAAATAACATGCCAGAGGAGATTGAACCTGTACTGGTGAGGGGGACAACTCCAGAATATGTTCCTCCTCCAGTTAGGTATGTGCCTGTGAGTGTACCTCCTGCAGCTACAGCTTCTGGGTCAGGTTCACACGGAGATGCTGATCTATATTCGTATAGTGTGCCATCAACAAGTCGAGGGGTTCCCTCAGGCCAAGGGGATGCTGCAGAAGGCAGCAGCAGCAGTACCCATAACTATGTAGACCAGAACTTTAGTTATGGTCCATACATCACTCACGTGAACTCAAGGGGTGAGCAGCTGGTGGTCAGGAGAACAATGTCGCATGGACCCATTGTTTATCCAGGCAGTCTGCATTCTTCCAGCGGAGAATTAGTATCACCATCAGAGATTTTTATTTGTAAGTGGTTTATCTTTCTTTAAATAGATTTTTGGAAATGTAACTTTTAATTCATTAAACCCCAAGCGAACGCCGGCGTCGCGCACCTATTGTCTTTCTATTGTGTCTGTAATTTCCACAATTGAAAGGATAAACTAATTTGCTGTATTTAAAATTTTATTTTGGCTTTCTTACTTAAACCTATGGTGTTCAATGGACATTTCAAGTGCTTTCTCATAACATAACTCAACTCAAATGTTGCATGATACATAAGCAGTATCATGCAACATTTGAGAGGTTAAAGACGCTTGAATAAGATGCCTGTTGGGCCTTACTACTAATACAACAAAATTGAGTTTAGAGTTAACTCTAATGACGTCATTCGGTAATTACTCTACCCTGGCATTTCTGAACGCGAACGGAGTTCACCTGTCAATGTCAAGCATATTGCCGCTTACTCCAACCTTCCCTGTTCAAAGTTAGGGTTAGTTGGGTTAACTCTAGGGAAGCTACTCAAGTTATTTATGAACGACCCTGGGTTGCAAATCTACTCGACTCTGGTTATTTTTGAACGCACTACAGAATAAGTTCAATATAACAGCCTAACAGAATAGCCCTGCTTCACACTATAGTCTTACTGTGTAGACATAGATTCAAATTATGTTCATATGTTAGGGACCACCTCTATAATTTAGCGTTTGTCCTGTACTTTTTCTAGGTGGGAAATCAGCTGATGGCTTGCGCAAGAGTAAAAGACATTTACTGACTAAAATCACACCTATGTTCCTTCTTTGCTCTTTGAATTACAGCAGCAAGTGTTTCCTTTTCAGAATTCTACCCATGGCCAGTAGCTGGATTCCATGCTTTGCTAATATTTTTTATTTTATTTGCTTCTGTTATTTTAAAAGACATTTTCATTCTTCTCTTCTATCAGCAACTGATCAGTAAAGTACAGTATGATGCAGCCTGCAGGTGTATTTTATCCACTCAAATTAACTAATTATTGTCACACAAATTAAAAAAAAGTGTATTAATATTATCCAATTTAAAATCATTGGAAATAATATTATGCACTCACATCTCCCTTTATGGGTATGTATACATTTCGATGGTGTGTATATGTCTAAAACTGGGTTTTGTTTGCAGATGATGATGATCATATAGAAGCATTTGCTCATCAAATCAACCAATCAACACATGACACTGCAGCTATCTCAGCAGCATTATTTCATGTCAAAATGTCAAAGAAATTGATTGCTGATAAGGCTAGATTGGATGCTGAGAATCAAGCTACGGCTAAGGTATTTTAAATTAACTATTAAAGGTTTTAGTTAAAAAATTTTTGATTTTGTATGAGAACATTCATTTTGAAATAATTATTTTCAGCATGGGGCCGTTAATATGGCACATAAAATTTTAAAAATTCTTCGTAGAGGACGCTCTTCTAAGCCCAACTCTGAGGTACCAAATCCGCACAGGCATGAGTGACAGAGACAACCATACCCATCACTCATACCTCTGTGACAGTCTTTCCAAATCTTGATGTGCCATATAAACGCCCACTAGGGGTACTGTAATGTATTTAAGTTAGAAGTACACTGCTCACACGTGTGACACACACGCCGATCTGGACGCGTCGGTCTCCATACATTTTATATGGAAACTAGACTTGTAGAGCTACACTTGATCCACGCCACGCGACGTCGTTCTACGTACAAATCAGGCGTGTTACACGTGTGTGTTGGTCTACTGTAGTTCTAGATTTATACATACTTCTTCAAGCAACATACTTACATTAGATTGATCTTACTACATTATACCTTACTTCAATATTATGTTCAGTTTTGCTCAAAGTAGGTAGAGAATTGAAAAATGCTTCTAATTGGCCTATTTTTTTTAGCAATTACTTCTTACACTTTGTTTATTACTACAACTATAGAGCACGGAACGCGCTGCAGCGACTAGAGACGCCATTGCTAGTAATATTCGAGGCCATAAAATTTTCCTGTTTTCATTTTTGTACATTATCATCATCATCATCATCATTATTTCAGTGTGAAAGATACCCACTGCTGGACATAGGCCTCCTCCAATAGAGTACTACCCAGAGAATGGGTAGCACGTAGCGGCATTTTCTATGCATTATAACAACCAAACTGCGATTGCCAACCTATTTGCCAAGCATGGCGCTAGTGGACCCTCCTTCCCCCACAATGAACAACACGGGAGTATAAAATACAATAATCGGTTATAAAATCTGTTGGTTATGAAGGGAGCGTTGCCATTTCAGTTTGTGCATACCTACTTAGGGTAAATACGCCAAACGTCGGCCACCCCCCAAACTTCGGCCGTCTGTACATTTTCAGCTTGCATTCATTCAAAAGGTAATTAATTGTCAAGTTTGCTTCTCAAATTGCCACCTTAGTTCATACTCTATACGTACAAACCGTTACTATCCGATTCCGTCACTTGTTCTTCTCATACTGAGCGTCAGTAGCGATAGCGCCGCTGAAGCGTCAAATTCCCATGTAAAGTAGCTTACTTGAAGTGAATACTCACATTTCGGGGATTGATATTACAACGATAAGACATTTATTTATTTTTGTTCTAAGCCTTATTATCACTAAAGGGTTATTTTTACTACATTTTAAGATAGTTTTTTCAAGGTTTTGCGTATATTTTTCAGGGCAAAATAGGAGGCCGCCATTAGGGTAACAGTTTTGACTTAAAATCGGATTCTCGGCCGTGGCCGACTTAAAGTAAATGCACTCTGTTTTATCAATTCCAATTATACCAATTCCGTTGGGTTAACAAGAGAATTTGCAAAGCTTATAGGCAAATAAATCTATTTTACGTTTAATCGCCAAATAACGGCCGGGGTGATATCAGTCGAATCTCGAGAAATAAGGTACAAGAAATAGGGGCCGACATTAGAAATATTAAAGATCGTAATGTCGACCAGCCTCGAATTCGAGTGCCGCTATACAGGCTGATGAAAAAATACTTTTAAATTTTTTCATTGATTGGTTAGTCATTTTTAATTTATTTATCAATCTTATTTTCTCAAAATGAAATATTTATTATTATAATTTATTAACATTGTAAAGAAGTTAACTTTAAATGTAGGAGTTGACAGTATTGAAGACATATTTATGGTAGTTTTATGTTTTGGGACTTGCTACTTATCTTCTAAACCCCCAAAGCAGGGAGATCTAAGGCCTTCACAGGATCAAAGAAAATTATACGGTTACGATTTTTTTTTGTTAAGGGGAAATAAAAAAAATATTTTACTATTAAACAAATACAAGTACAAATGTAGGTATACTTATTGTTATATTAGGATTCTGCCAAAATAAATCATGTTAATAATATTTGTCACTGTCTTAATTTAAAACACCCTATACCCGGCCGACATTTGGAAAAAACGCGACCGACCATGGGCCGTGAATGGCCGACTTTAGGGTTTTTCTGTTCTCGACGCATCTAAACCTTATTACTTATTTCTTTTAGTAGAAATGTCGATCTTATGCCTATAAACATGAAATAGATTAATCAAACTATCTAAAACCGCATCAGAAGCTAATTTTCGTTGGAAACTGACGGTGCTAGAGCGATCCGCAGTCAGAAAATCGCTAAGGGGGCCGACATTTGGCGTATTTACCCTATTTTGTTAGTTGACGGTTTACCCTTCTTCTAATTTATTTATTTAATTTTGACTACATTTGAAAGATTATTTCAATTTGTAATGTTGGATAGAGTTCCTTTTTACTCGACTGCAAAAAGGCTAACGTTTTTCGCGGGTATCTAGTAGGTATGTAATATTCTTTATTAGGTACTTCATATCTTCTAAACCGCTAAACGGATTTTTGATACAATGAATTTTAAGTTTCTTCTGATGATAGTCAGAATTGTCTGTCGCACTGAAAGATTGATTTGTATGGAAAGTTCTGTAAATAATGTTAATAGCAGTGGCCGTCATGGCGAAGCCCGTTCGTCTACACATTTGTTTATAATGTTACGCCGTGAAACTTGAACACGCGAATTTAGACTCTTTTGTTAGTTAGGGAAGGAACGAATTCCCTTATCTACTTAATTTACTACCTACTAAACCTTGTTAAATAATAATAGTGGTACAATTGCCATAACGGATCTTGAGCGCTCCGGGTCAGAGTGGGGATCGCTTTGCGCATTCCATACATTGGCGAGCCAATCGTCTTCGTTGTTAGATACATGCAGCAACGCAGGGAACGTATCAGGAGTGACGTCTATGGCGCGATGGCGCGGCGGGCCAATCACTGACACTCCCCGCCCCCGCGTCTCACTTCGCACCACTAAAGAGACCGAATATTTGACTTCTGGGCAACCGCTCAAGATCCGTGACGGCAGTTGTAGGTACTTTTTGGCGGACTTTCTAGAACTTGCCAGGCCTGGGTACATACTTCCATTCTAGAAATTTTGCACAGCAATGCGTTTTTATTTATTTGATACTACTCTTGATTTCACCGAAGATATGGCGTGTTCAAGTTTCAAGGCGCAACAATACAATAGCTTTAAGAGTAAAGAAATAATGGGTAACTACTCAACTCTAGGGTAACTGTGTCCCTAGGCAAGTGAAGCAGCGGCTAGCACCAGTACCAGCAGTGCTGCGTGCGTGGAACCTCCTCGGTGCATGATATGGTTGGAGAGCGAGGCCTGTGAGCGACAGGTCACGCAGATCAGCACCTCCGCCTGCGGGGTGACAGCTGTCGTCAATGTTTTTGTATGTATCCGGCGATATTGATTGAGTTTTAGTTATGAGAATGAATGAAACTTACAAAATATTTATGAATATTATAGGTACTTGTTGAATAAGTATAAGGATATTCAATCTACTAACTACTGATTGAGTTTTAGTTATGAGAATGAATGACACTTCGAAAATAATTTTGAGTACTTTATTTGTTGAATCTAAGGCTATTTAATCTACTTGAAACTATGTTTCACATAAAAGTTTGCTTAGTTAGTAAACATAAACACTGAGCTACCAAATTGAAAGTAATACTTGGAAAAAACAACTTTAAAACAGTTACATAATAATATCCAGACATGCTCAACTTTTTCATTTGTTATTTGTAACCAGTAGCGTAGTTAGGCGTGGGCGAAGTAGGCCCACGCCCACGGCCTCGCACCCAAAGGAGCCTCACACAAGCGAGGGCTCTTTAAAAACGAGGGTTTTTTTAGAATTAGTAGGCTCGTGTTTGACCACCGTTTCACCTGATGGTAAGTGATGATGTTGCCACACTGGATTGCGACAGTCACTGTTTCGTTTTCGAATGGATGAACGAAAAAGGCCTGGCCGATGTGCCTTTACCCACGTCTAAATTAATCCATGTTACGCCTCTGGTTGCAACTTAAAAGTAGTACAACGATGATGACTCAAAATACAGCATGTTATTGTATTTACGAATTCCAAGAAGCGACAAAGCGAAAGATAAAACAATACAATCGTTTTGTTGTGTTGGTCACAAGTAACAGTACCTACTTACATTATTTTAAATTTCAGAATGCATTGGGTGTGCCTGTGAATTTGGAAAAGATAAGTTCGGCTGTTGGCATACGACATAGAGCTAACAATGCGCCCGTACCAAGGTAACTACTTGCAAAACCTAATATCCTTAATTAATGACTTCCTCAATTATTTTCATTTTGCCTAAATGCGTTCACTTTCAGGCATTTTGTCTCCTCTAAGATATTTGACTACACAGAGAGATGAATTGACTGATTCAATTCATCTCTCTGTGTAGTCAAATATCATGACATTAATATACAAGGTGTCGTTTTGAAGCTGCAAAATATTTCAGGAGGTAATTATGTTAGTGATTCTCGACCCGAATCAATAATAAAATAAGTAGGTAATTTTTTTTTTTTTTATAACCGCGCTTTTTTTTCACACACACAAACACGGAACAATAAAGGGCGTTTTCACACACACTAACTCGCAACGATAGTTTCATAAATAATGTATTATCCAATCATCATCCCGCACGCCACACCCTAGCCACGCCCCCGCGGCCATCGATCAATCGATTTAGTTTAGTGTAATTAAAAAATTAAATAACAAGTATTACTGATTATTGACCAGGTATCGTTTTTTTACATGATTATTTATGAGTTTTATTACAACCTCCTGAAATATTGTGCAGTTTTAAAACTGCACCTTGTATATGTAGACTTCAGTATTAGAGTAAGAGCCCGTGATTGCCAGACCTTAATTATTTTATAAAAGCTGATAGTTTATCAGTGCATGTCCTCAACACAGGCAGGAATAAAGCCCTACTATAAAGTTTCAGTTATGGTGGCTTTGAGAGATAACAAAGGTGTGTGATACCCAAATTCATTTAATTAGTAAGCTCAACTTCTGGATAGTATCAGTAATTATGGTCATCCATTGCCAGACAGTGTGGAGGCAACACTCTCCAAAAAAAAAACACGAAGGCATAGGCGGGAGCTCCACTCCGCTCCCGCCTTAGTCTTCTGAAATAATCTGTCCGTTTCGGAATACCCTGTATTTCCGAGCTCGCTTCGCTCGCTCTTGTTGTCGTTGTAAAAATGACGGATTAATTTATTAGAGAAAGGCTATATCATTTTCCAGTTGCTTAGCTATACAATGAGAAGTTTGATCACGTGGCCACGAATAAATGTGAGGCTTGACTTATAATTTCTCATATTAAAATAAAAAATAAAAAAAACTTGTGGCAATATCACTATAACTGTTTGTTTTATTTAATTTCATAGTTTGAGCGCTCTTAATCAAACACCCTATTATATATTATCAACTAGCTGCCGGCGGCTCCGCTCACGTGAAATTCATTCGCTTCCAACCTTTTGATAATTTTCTTTTTCTTTTAAATCACACAAAACATTCAAAATAAAAATTATTAATATCGGTCAAGCTGTTTTCAAGTTTTAGCGAGACTAACGAACAGCAATATTGATTTTTAACCAACTTCAAAAAGAAAGAAGAATTATTTATATATAAAAAGGATTTAGTGTAGTAGTCCAACCATTCTTCTTCCAGATACTTACTCTCCCGTGCCGTAGCTGGGTGCACGGCTGCAGACCTGGTCTCCGGCATACACCGGGCGTCTGATGGACTGGTCACAGCACGGTTCTTCCCCACATATCCTGAACGAGCTGTGTCACTGTCACACTGGCTAGCTGACTGGATCACTCTTGGTAAATGATATTTATTTTGCAAATAGGTTTTAGAAACACTTTTGCACGTCAATTTTTTCGTTAATCTAAGCTAGGTGAGCCTGATGAGAGTAGTGGTGGCCGAGTGGTAACGGTCCGACTTACAAGTTGTAGGTCATCGCCACTGCTCTCAAAACGGTGAAGGAAATCATCATGAGGAAACCGGCATATCCTAGAACCAAAGATACAAAGACATGTGACATTCACCAACCTGCACTGGATCCGCGTGGCCGTTTACGGCCCATTCCCTCTCCTAAAGAGGAGGCCTGAGTCCCACAGTTGGGAACATTAAAAGGCTGATTGTGAGCCCGTTGCTAGTTGACTGCCCTGAGAAGATACACCGAAACTAACTCGGAGGTCAAAATCTCTTAAAGTCCATTTAGCAATCTTGTCAAATGATATGAGAACCATGCATAAGGAAAGAACCACACAGATATGGTCTAGGTCACAGGTATGGTAATTGGAAGCATTTGTCAGTATTGGTGTAGCTCAACTCACGACTACTAAAGTAGTTCAACAACTTGCAACTACGTTAAAATGACTTTATTAGTTTGATCATTTGGTTTTGAAGCAGGGGTTGATGGGCTGGAAGCAGCCTGATTTTAAGTTATGGCCCATGAAATTTTTCAAATATAACCACTATATGTGAGCTACATTCATTGTCAAACTTTTAAAGTATGCTTAAGCCATCTAGCAGTATATCAAAAATGTTGACATTCAAACGCTTTTTTGAACAAAGCCATATAAAAGTGGCCTACTTTGGCTATGGATCGACTTCTGAAAAGAGTACTCGTGGTCCTGGGACGCAAAGAGCAACTGAAGGAACGTAAGTGTGGATTTAGTCAATAAAAATCTGACATGCTCTCTCGCTCCGCGTATAGGACGGGTTGATATGCCAGTCAGTCAGTTTTACTATAATATGTAGATACATATGTATAGATAAAGATATATAGTTTTCTGCCTTTCTTAAATTATTGCAGTTACCATTCGCTCACAAAGTACGGCCATAATGACATAATTTACGCAATGACCATCAAGTTAATACGCTTTAACATGCATATTTGCATAATGTATGCTAATGACTTGACCATTACCGCGCCTGTCGATGTCAATAAATTGCTCACATTATTTACGTTTAGAACTAGTGACTTGTAATTATTGCTATTACTTACTTTACTTTATTTTGAGATGGGAAATCATCCAAGAACTTTTTCCGTTCTTGATAGAACGAGAGGGAGGGTTAGATACAGACTAAAATCCCACCCAGCTTAGTTACTTTAAAGATGACTTTTTTTTTTAATGCTACATGTTTGATCAAACAGATTTGACTGTGTGTGGGAGTGGATTAGTATGACCAACATGTTTAAACGCCACAATCGAATTTCAATTCTTTTGGTTTGATCATACCGATTGGACCGCCCCATACACGGTCCAATCTGTATGATCCAATCGGTATGATCAAACGAAAAGAATTGAAATTCGATTGTGCCGTCAAACATGTTGGTCATACCAATCCACTCCCACACACAGTCAAATCTGTTTGATCAAACATGTAGCGTCATACCGATTGGACGACAGATTTGACCTTGTATGGCTGGCATAAGTTGAGAAACCATCTAACGATTTCTCCCGCTTTAATGTGGAGCGGGCTTGTCAGACCTTTACTGACTAAAACTATACCTATGTCCCTTCTTTGCCTTGGATCTAGGTACCTTATGGTACATTCTGTTATACATCAGGAATAGAATCTGTAGATTTTATCAAAAACCGCTGGTAAATATCCGTCCATTTACAGGAGCAGTACCCATCCTCACTCTCAACCTACAAGCAGGCTACGAACACGACATTCCTGACGCGTGGCACCATCAGATGGTCTTCGGCGTGTCTCCCCGCGGGGTGTACCTCTGCAACCCCGTGGAGTGTATCCGCGAGGCGACGCTGTGGCACCACCTCACGTCGCCGTCGGTACTCCTCGTCAAGGCCATGGATGTAATCCTTAGGTTCACTATGGATACGGACCTGACCCCGCTGATGTTTGTACCTGATCGACGCTTTCAGTCGTTCAATGTACTTGGTGAGTTTCCGTCGACATTCCAACTTTGAAGATCAGCGACGGCCGTCGACACCTACCTCTGCCGTTAGAAACATGCCGCTCGTGTGTATTAGCTCTTACATAGCCGACCGTGACAGCTCAATCTCATTTAATACCTCCAAAATACAGTGCTTAACGTGACTAAAGAACTTTCACTTCAAAACTGAAGAGAGGCCGATTTTTTTTTCCGTTCCCTGAAAAAAAATCTTATGGAAGGTTGTTCAGTTTCGTCTACTGAGCAAGCGCTTAAAGTATGCGGAGACTGTCTCTTACTCCTTGTATACATTGTGTGAACATTTCGAATGACAAATTGTACAGTAACGTACAAAATAATCTTAATTTTTGAATGATTTGATGAAGCGAAAAATATTTGTTGTGTCCAAATTCTTTTGATAACTTATTTGATTATTTGTTTTTGTTTTCCTTAGAAATCATAAATTATCCCGATTGCTTACAGGTCAAGTAATAAACGTGATCCGCGAATGGCGAGCGACTGGTTGGTCAGAATATGCCACCAGGACCCGTTACATTCGGATCCCGGCGTCCTATCAAGCAGGGATCACCGTGGCCGCCCTCACTGGATCCGAAGCACATCGCCGACTCAAGCTAGCGCCACAACTCCCTATACTGACGCAAACGGACCCTGCATGAGGAGAATGTTTGTATTGTACTTTTTAACACTTTTGAACTCGCATAAATGTATTAAAACGTGGCGAGTATAAACTCGACATTGGCTGAGCAGAAACTGTCCGAGGCCATAAAAAAAAATGTGGAGAGTTCGAAAGTTTGAAATTGTCGATCGGTTGACAGGTAAGCGGCTGAGTATTTTGCCGCGCATTTTAAGTGTTCACTTAAGGAAAAGGGTTGTTGATCCGCCTTGACGGGTATGTGATGTTAATAAAGGAAATAAAGAAAGAAAATTGTATAATCTTACGAAATGTGTCGATTGGTTCGTGTACGGTTTCAAATGCACCTTTAGCTGGTATCAAAAGGTTGATTTTTGTGTGTTTTAAATATTGGTGATAGGTTAGGCCAAAGTGGCTTTTATATAGCGCGACGATTTATTCAGCTAAAATCTTCTAAGTTTCTTGAGAGGTCGGCAAAAACGTAATAATCTATGATTATATTGACTGAATTGGTAAAACTAACCTAAAAGACGTTGTATTTTCTCTCTAACCATATCATGGTTATGACGATAGAAAATTATATTCCGCTCGTGACTGATGTCTCTGTTTGGTATTGAAAATGCCAATTTATGCACGCCAAATAGATGTAGATATTCTAATATGGATGTAGTAAATAGTATTATATGGGTATGTTATTTAGCAATGGCAACACTGACGTGTTTGAGATTGAAAGAATGAGATGGCGCTATGGAATATCTCTGCGCGAAAAAGAGAACGAATCGGACATTAGCTGTCATCGCTAAAAAATCTACCCTCCTTTGTTTATTTTACTCTATATTCGTGTACAATGCATAATCGCATGAGAATATTTATAGAAAGTATGAAGACTTATGTCGAATAATAAATAATACTTTTAATTGTTCTGGAGAACAGAAATTGTAGTGTTGTCGTAAGAATCAAAATGCAGTAATACGTCTTTGTGTATATCGGAACACAGATATTAATGAGGACCACCGAATTTAACAATTTATTAGAAATAACTCGATCTGATCACAATATTAATGTCAGAGTAAGATAATCGATATCGCATATTTATTGGCAGAGCGTATTTGCACAAATATTTATGTTATTTCACGAATGCTAAATTAAACTTTACTTAGCAAGTAATAAGGTATATTTTGCAAATGACGCGGATATTGACACAAATACGCCCAGTGCCAACGTATGCTTGCTCCTCATGTTTTATAACTTGACTCTTGCAAGCTTTGTATTTTTTGTAAATACTTTAACTTTATGTGTTTTCATTTAATTTAAAATAATTATTTGCATGTTTTTAAATGTTGCTGAAAGGGAAAGTTACTTTAATGAAAAGGGCTCGTTTGATTTCTTATTAATAATTAGGTATTGGAGATTTGTTTTATAGTGTTCGAATTTAAACCTTATATCAATGGCATAGAATTCGCATTATGTCGTGAATGGAAATGAATAAAAAATTCAATAATATGGTGGAGGCGATACCATTACTTCTAGAACAGAGCGTTTCCAGTTAATATCTAAGTTCATTTGTAATTGTTTACTGCCCAGAAATATTTAAAATGTATTTGTTTAACCGTACAAATTAACTATGGTAGGCGCCAAATAAAGCATTAAAGTACTTTGAATTTTCTTTAATATTTTTATTCCTGAACAATAATAGTGAATCGTTTTTTATTTCTAAATAATAAAAAAGATCACAATGGAAGTCGATTAAGGACTGCTTTATGTCTATTTCCATTTTTGAAATTAAGTCTGTCAATAACATAGGTGGGTCAATGACCGCCATTGCAAATTTATCTGGCATCTACCATAACATACTAAAATCATACCGTAGTTACGATTATGCACAAAACAACGTATTTTATCGATATGTTAAAGATTATTTACATTTATAGGGCCACACTTCGAACGTCGCTCAAAAATTAATTTGATAATTATCACTGTATAATAATAATAGTTATCTATTTAATAACCGAATGTTTTAGTATGAAGCTGTGTGATTGGCTAAATTTTATTAGCCAAATAAGATTGTACATAGATTTTGTAAGGGATAAATATTGTTAGTCAATTGGTGCTTACTAGTCAAAATTATATTAGCACGTACTATAGTTTGCTATTTGAGTGGGAAACACAAAATTTTATTTTATTTTGTTTTTGAATATGGAATTTGAATGCCGCTTAATGTGCGAAGTTTGGATATAACGTGAAAGTGCCTCTTTCGTTGAAAATTTAAAATATTAATGAGGTGAATGCACGTTTTAAATGTTCTGCAGAAAAATTTAAAAATCTTTATACGAAAAAAAAAACCGTTGCACCACACTACGGATTACTTCTATATCGTGGGTCCGTTCGCACACATATAAAGTCTCACACAAGATACCTGGAATCGGAACTACAATAGCTGTATCCACGTACACGTAGCGCAGCCTCCAATTACAGCAGTGGTTGAGCTGTCAAAACACAAAATATTCGTAAATATACATAAGTGTGCTTTCACCTTTAGTGTTGTCATTTCTTGGGTACTAAAGAGAATAGTGCATCAATTGGTCGATATTTATGATGATTTAAAGGTATCAACAGATTGAAATCGCGATTATAATTATAATCTTGAATAAATATGTTATGCACTCGCTTTTATTGTTCATTTTTTTTTGCATCTTAGAAGGACGGTCAGATGTTAAATGAAACTTGTGTTATACTGTTCAAGGCCTACTGAACTCGGACGCGTAGCTTCATAGACGGAAACTCTGTCGGTGAAGCGGCAACATCATGACGTTATGTCGCTGCCGCTTCGCCAACAGAATTTCAGTAATCTGTAAGCAGGCGTACACCAAGCGCATAATGACGAATACGCGTCTATGAAGCTACGCGTCCGTGAACAGTATGCCAAAGATTTGAGTGACTCTAAATAAAGTTAGATGATAGGGAAATAAGTTTTGTGTTTCATATTTATATAGCAGGCGCATTGTAGTCATTTCAACACAACAAATAGACCTACTTTTGTAAACGTTATCGCACACGATGCTAACGCTTGACTCTGTACTCTATATTCGGTATATTTACTGTTAATATGTTACGAGGGCTATTACAAGGTGATGCTAAATGTTTTCGAACGTTTCTTCCCGAATAAATTCGAATCGTTACCTAAAAATGATACTAAGGGCCTATTCATATAGAAATGGCAGCGGTTGGCAGCGACGCGTCGAACATGTTTAGTGTGAATTATAAGCTTTAACTACATACTTTAAAGACCAGTATCGCTTGAATAGTTCAAAAAGAGCGAACATCTTGTCAGCGGTCGTGTTCGCGACTGCCCGCGTCAACGCGAGGTCGCTGGCGACCTTCTTTTTTCCTTTGGTAATTTCTTTCTTCTTCATAAAGAAGCTATAATAAACAATAATATAATATTAATTTCTAAAACGAGTTTCCTTGCCGAATGTAAAAACTAAACTGGTCAAGAGGAGTCAAAGCATGTATGTTCGGGAAGAAGTGCGCGGCCGGCCCAGCCGGCCTCGTCGCGTCGTTGTCGATCGCTGCTAAATTTTACTCAAAAATAATTCCGAATCTTACCCTAAAATAATTCCCAATTTTACCCAAAAATAATTCTGAATCTTACCCAAAAATAATTCCGAATCTTAAAAATAATTCCGAATCTTTCGAATATATTAAATAGTTGTTATTGAAGTTGGAGTGTTACTTAAAGTTTTAAGACAAGCAGCTGAACGATAACGCTGAACCGTATTGACGTTGTATTTATGTTATTTATTGTGTTAGTTAAAATAATAATATAATAATAGTCTAAGGTCCCCATTTTAAGTTACAATTTGTACTTTTATATACTTAATGCCTCATTATTCCTATTACCATATCAATATTTTCTATTTCTCGTAATCCTAAGCTTTCGTTTTTGTATGCAGTCCATTTGATTGGGCTTTTCATTTCTGTCATGGTCCATAGTGATACTCTAAATACGGAGCTTTGTCCAATTTGGACCGGTTGCTGATTCGGCAAGCGGCAGACATGCCCAGCTCTTTCCCATTCAAGTAGGACGTATAGTTCTAAAACATTTCAGCACCGCCTCGCACCAAGCAACTCAAATGATAGTGTATTATAATTATTTTGCAAAATTGGTAAGTTGAAATTTTGCATTTTACTTTAAGTACTGCTGTTTATCTCGGGTCAGTAACACTACCCCTTATACACGATTATATAAAGCAATGTCATGTATAACATTATATTTTTGGAATATACTATGATAGAACCCATGTTCGAGTTTGATTTTTGCCAAAAAACGTCACCATACTCGCCTAGCTCAACATTTTTTCGACCTTCTTAATTAGTTAGCCGATAAGAGCTGTTAGATCGGCACAGGCTGCCAGCTTTCATTCTGTATACGGCCTTAGATGTTAAACGGACCACATTTTTACGATTTTTTATCTTTCATATCTCCAACACTAATTTCCCGTTTTTTTTTAACCAACGCCGCTTATAAATTCAGAGATAGGTACTTATCTCTGAATTTAAAATCAATTGTACCTTAATTTTCCAAGTGATTTTCGCTTAGCCGAGCGACAACTTATTTGGAAAATAAAGGCTACATAACTTTTGAATTAAAAAATTACTTAGATAATTTATTTTCATGAATACATTTTATTTTTAATCTCCGCGTAGGAAACGAGATATGATTTTTATTGTAAAAAAATAAAACTAACGTTTTCTTGTAATCAAAATGGTGGTTCAGCGATTTTATATTTCCACTGTCGACTTGTAGGCACATATTATAAAGACATTCATAAAAAAATGCATATAATAAAAAAAAATTACGTACTTAAGTATCGCGTAAAGCATTACATATTGGTATAAAATTTATACCAATAAGTAATGCTTTAGGCGATTTAAAAAATAAAAAAAAATTTGGTCACATCTACGTAGGTACCTATTTAATTTTCAGAAATTTTGATTACGAATTGCTTCCATAATTTCTAAACAGAACTCCGTTTCTTCTTTTCTTGGTAGTTTATGTATTCTATGTTCTATACTTTCATACATAGAGTTTCTAAACTTTTCATACACCTCCTCAATATGCAATTCATCATAAAGCTGCTTGATGCGCTTCACATGTTCTGGATCTTTGCTGCCGTAGCATTCTTTGAAAATGGAACGTTGCGCTTCATTGCAGCGCTGCAGCGCTGCTGCAGCAAACCAGGTCAATTTACCTTCTTGAATGTCTGTGCCTACCTTCCCCGAGCTGGCTTCGTCCCAGTAGATGTCTTTGTGGTCGTTCTGTATAAAATGTAAGTCTAAGATTAGTAGCAATAATTTTTAACAGAACAAAAATTTTGGTATTTACAACTCTGCTTAACCAGATCGGTAGATTCTGTTATGGTCTTGTAAATAGAGGAACTTAGTAAAAAGTACATTTTTGTTATATTTCGTACCTGATATTGTAAAATTTTACCAAGCTCCAAGCAGATATTGACTAATTCTGTAGTATCTCTTTCTTTTCCATTCTTTACTAAAAGCAATCCAGTGAGCAACGGGTATCTCAACGAAAAGTAACTTGTCTTATTTAAGACGACATTGTCGACTACATCCATAGTAAATCTATCAAGATTGTTTCTTTCTTTGCTGTATCTCAATGAGTTTTCTAGGCTCTGCCCTATCGCTGTGTACATATTTTCCTGAAAATAACGGTAAAACTTTAAGTAACAGTCTTAGCGTATTTTGTACTTACACTGCGAGTGTGACAACAAACCATGTTTTCTGGCCTCTCAAAAGAAAATTTAAACTATACGAGGCAGAGTGTTTAACACTTTCGAGTTTAGCGAACTCGAAAGTGTATACCTATTATCATTTTTAGGGTTCCGTAGTCAACTAGGAACCCTTATAGTTTCGCCATGTCTGTCTGTCCGTCTGTCTGTCTGTCCGTCCTCGCTTAATCTCTGTGACCGTTAGCACTAGAAAGCTGAAATTTGGTACCAATATGTATATCAATCACGCCGACAAAGTGGTAAAATAAAAATTGGAAAAAAATGTTATAGTAGGGTAGCCCCCCTATATGTAAAGTGGGAAGTGATTTTTTTTTTAATTTCAACCCTAACGTGTGATGTATCGTTGGATAGGTATTTAAAAATGAATAGGGGTTTACTAAAATAATTAATTTATTAATTATTATTATTATTAAATTTCGGAAATAATCGCTCCAAAAGTAAAAAACAATGTGTGTCCCCCCCTCTAACTTTTGAACCATAAGTTTAGAAAATATGAAAAAAATCTGAAAAGTAGAACTTTATAAGGACTTTCTAGGAAAATCATTTTGAACTTGATGGAAAGAACAGTTTTTGTACAAAAAGACAAAAAGGTTCTACAAAATAATTTCTGGACTAAGTTTGTAGTATAATCGTATATGCAAGCATTTTTTTAAACTCATAAGTGGGTACACTTATTGTGACGGACGGGAAACTACGGAACCCTACACTGAGCGTGGCCCGACACGCTCTTGGCCGGTTTTTATGTATTTATTTATCTCTGGACCCTGGGGTCAAGGACTTTTGGAACGCGTAGTAGGTTTCTTGAGGTGGCTCTACGGGCCCTTTCAGTTTTGCTAACAACTTTGAGGCGCGCTTGGGACGCTACGCGCCGTCGCCTCGGGCTTGGTCTTACCGTATGACCGGAAAGAGAACTACCCATTCCTCGTCGTCTGCAAGCCCGCGCGTGCCTAATCGCAGTCAGTGGTGGCAGCTGGGCCGTGAGGATGTCCGTTCCGTCACTAGCATGCCGTGAGACTTCGGTAGCATTACTAGATACTTTGCAGGAGAACCATGGCCTGAACTAGGGCATGTCGCGAGCCTCCGGCGTCCACCTCCAAGGAGGACACGGCGGTACTTCGTTCAAGTGGGACACATTCCACCGTACCACCCACCGTTCCACCGTGTCCTTCAGGCGGTCTGCACAATGGTGACACTTAGGTGTTTTTCGGCTTGAAGCTGGTTCACGAACCTCCCTAACTTACCATTTCCGGTGAGGACCTGCATCATGCGGAAGGTGAGAACATCATGACGCCTCACCAGTCACTCCTCAAAGAGGAGACTTACTACCATGATTATGGTTTGCCCACCATTTGGCAGATATAGGCTCTTCGAAACAAAAAAAGAATCGTCAAAATCGGTTCTTAATATTTGGCGAAAATATCGCTGAACACCCAACAACAACAACAATATGCAGAACAGACCAAAAAAAAATTCAAGACGACTTGAGAACCTCCTTTTTTTTGGAAGTTGATTAAAAATCGAACTGAGTGATTATCAATGCATACGTACCTGATTAGTAAGTTTGACTAAATCGGAATAAAAAGGTTCTTTTCCAAATTTAATTTCGTTAGCTTCCATAAAACAATGGTATACGAGGAAACAGTCGTTGATCGCAGAGGTGCCTACGTCTGGTCGTAGGTACCAGCATGGCTGCCCACGACGCATCGTCGAACTGTCAATGATATCGTCCAATGCTACTAGAGTTCCCAGACACTGTTGAAATAGTACATTTATTATGAAACAAGTGCAAATTTGTCACTGCAGCCCTCAACTCCACATTACAAATTTAATTTCGTTAACTTCCATAAAACAATGATATACGAGGAAACAGTCGTTGATCGCAGAAGTGCCTACGTCTGGTCGTAGGTACCAGTATGGCTGCCCACGGCGCATCGTCGAACTGTCAATGATATCGTCCAATGCTACTAGGGTTCCCAGACACTGTTGAAATAGTAGTCAGTTCCCTTCAAAATGGTTGAGCTGAGTGGGGCTGATGCACGCGTCATGCTCGTGAACGGGTGCCGTCAGATGGGACTGGTCATCTCTTAGCTGCCAGTGGCTTAATTCAGTTTCTATCATTTAATTATTTTACATTTTTATTTCATTATCGACATTGTGCTCACATGATAGAAGCAACAAGTAATATGTAACCAAGCATTATATGTAACACATAATATGATTTAAAAGAGTGTCCATGGAGTTTCTTGCACGTTCTTCTCCATAGAGACCTACTCTTTGGAACGTGCAATTTAGCTTCACTTTTCTTGGACTGACCGACATTTGACTATTCAAAAGTGCCTGTAAATGGTCTATTTGAAATAAATGATTTGACTTTGAGTACATATTATGATACAAGTGCAAATTTGTCGCTGCAGCCCTTAACTCCATAACACACTCGCCTACGGCTCGTGCCAATTCCGCCTCGGTCACAATGAAAAATTTGCACTTGTATTAAACGACATTTTTTAATACACTTACGACTCGGGGAGGTACACGCGCCCACGGAATCACGCGCCCCTCGTCGCGGTCAACTCGCGCCCAGCCTGATACGATAAATGCATTAAAACTGCCAGGGTTGACGCGCACTTTTCTGAACTAGTGCGGAAAACAGTCAATTGCGCTCCTAAGAGCGAGTTTTCTAGTAAGTGATTATTATATATTGAAAAATGAATTATTAGCAGTCTGAATTAGTTCCTGTAATCTGAGGTGTGTCTGTCTGCGATAACTCAAACATCTAATTTTAAACTAATGTTATAAATAAAGAGCGTGTTCCATCGTCGGCCACATCATCGCTTACCATCAGGTCGTCAAACGCGAGCCTATCCATTATATAGAAAAATCAAAGATTTTATATAGCCTTATATAAAATCTTTGAGAAAAATCAAAATGCCACAGATACAATAACTGTTTACATGCTCTGTGCAGGTTACAAGGGCAATAGGGTTATGCCCGTTACACACATGGCCTGATAGGGATACTGGCTGTTATATTTTTTATAATATTGCGTTGATTTGTGCGTCTATTTAGGCGGAATAAACATGTTTTCTTTTTTTTTCTTTTTTATAAAAAAAAGAGGAAAGCTTTGGTTTTTGTTTGTTACGATTTAAATAAAAAAGGGTCGATTTTTCACTATTAGAAAGCCACCTCTTCACCGAGTACCTAACATAGGCCCTTCCTTTTTCCCAACAAACAAATAAAACGTATTTCTTTTATGTTATAGGGTAAGTCTGTCTTTTTGTTTGTTACGTTTTCTCATCTAATCGATTTAAATGTAACTAAACCCACGGGTAAACGTCCCCGATTAGGACATAGCATAGAGTACAATTGCCGAAACGGATCTTGAGCGCTCGGCGTCAGAATGGGGATCGCTTTGCGCATTCCATACATTGGCGAGCCAATCGTCTTCGTTATTAGATACTTGCAGCAACGCAGGGAACGAATCAGGAGTGACGTCTATGACGCGATAGCGCGGCGAGCCAATCACTGACACTCCCCGCCCCCGCGTCTCACTTCGCACCACTAAAGAGACCGAATATTTGACTTCTGCGCAACTTGAAGCCAGCGCTCAAGATCCGTGGCGGCAATTGTTTATCTTGGGAGTAGATATGTTTAATTGGGATAATTTCCGACTCTTATGCGATTGAAGCCGCTGGAAGTAATTTATTTTTTCATATTTTCAGTAAGATCACTCACCATTTCTATACCCCATCCTAAGAATCGAGCTGAGTGCAGTTTTTCTTCTGTAAAGTATTTAGGGTCTTCCAACTTCTGATACGCGAACGGAACAATCATTCCTTCACCATGCTTCCCTCCATCTATTGTGTAATTTACCAACTAAAAAATGAACAGTTACCCTTATCAGAGATTCGAATTAACAATTAAGGGTAGACGGTCACCACGGAAGGTCACCTTGGTTGGAGGTTGGTTTGTGTTACTGCTACATGGATGTAAACCACGCGTCAACACGTCCGCGGTTGGGAAAACGCGGTCGCCAACCAAAGGGCGTTGAAGGTTAGGATGGACTACAACTGCTGTCTACACGAATTGAAACTAGCAAGGTCACCTTGGATGGAAGGCTGCAACCGTCTGGTCACCCCTTAAATGTGATGTACTTGGTTGTAGTAAATAAAGTGTAACTTACCTTTTCTACCCAACTTCTAACTTCAGGCAATTGTTTTGTGAACTTAGGACTTGTCAATAAGGTGTCCATTACCTCAGGCAAGACCTCATCAAACTTTCGCTTACTAACGTTGGAAGTAACCTCCGGCACACTAAATGCAACAGCACTTCTGTGCAAAGTTCTCATCTGGTTCAGACATGTTTTACGCAGCAATAGTGATGCCATATTAACAGGACTGACGAAATAAAAACTGAACGGAAAATGTTAAACATAAATAGCTGCTTATTATATAACTTATGATGTAGGTACTAATGAAGACAAATGTGCATGGAGAGCCTAAGGTCGACTTTTGCATGTGAGGTTTTGCAATACTTTACATGAGAAGACTAGATGGCGCTGTTCAAAAATTAAAATAACACTACAAAGCTTAAAAACCTTATTATGCAGAAGCACTTAATAAGGTTTTTAATTCTTAAAATAATTACTAAGAAATAATAATATATATAAATTCAAATAAACATATATTATTTTATTTTCTTAATTCCGAGTACTTAATACAGCGCCATCTAAACCAAACCAAATAAACCAATTGGTATATTAAGTAGCTCTCATTTTCGCAATCTTTAGTAGTTAGATCGGTAGCGCAGGTAGATAAGGATGACAGAATAACAAAGCTCGTTCTACAGGGTGCTGGTTCAAAACCCAGTTCTCAGTCGACTTCTTTTTAATTTTTTTTTAATAATACAATAATTTTTTATAATAATTTATAAAATAATAATTCTATTTTTTACATTTTTAAACGTTTTATATTTTATTTTTTGTTATAAATAATATAAAAAATATGAGGTATAAGATGTATAAATGAATAAAGGCATAACATACAAGTATATATATATATATAAATTACTTTCATAATTGGTGATAAGTATTAGTATTATTAGTAAGAAACATTTATGTAAGAAGATCTAGATATATTTTTCTTACAGATTAAGATTTACTAAGTTTAATTCTCGTAAAGGATAAGAAATAAAACTACTTTAGTGATATTATAGTTTAATACATTTAATTCTCAAAGAAGAATACAATTTATTTCTTTCTTTCTTATACAGTCTATAACCTAACCTAACAGCATTACACCCAATTAACAATTATTTAATTCACTTGTTGTAAGAAATACAAGTAAAATTTATAACTGAATAACTAAATTACAAAATGGAAGACATTAACAAAGTAAAACTGTTTAATAGATATTATTATTATTCTAAATCAAAACTGTGTTGTATTATTCTTCTACAATTTAGATTTATAATCATAAATTATAAAAATATTACGTTTTGCATAATTAATAATTTATTTTAATAATAAATAAATAATTTATTATATTGGAAAGGTAAGGATATTTACTTATATTGTTTATATTTTCATTTCTTGTAATATAAGAAATTTAAATCATTAATATAATAACATTTTGTTGTATTGCGTGTCTAAGTTTGAACACTGTAATTTATCAAATAAATTATAGCTACCCCGGTCTTTGTTATTACTCAATCCAATAGTCAACACTTTTTGTATTATTTTTTTAATAACTCGTGTATCCGTCATTTTGATCGATTACAGCTTGCAAGCGCGAACCCATGGAGTTTATTAATTTTTCACATAAAGTTTGACCCCGTATAGAATACCATACCTGCTACCATGCAGTGAGTACTCAGTGCTTCCTTAGTCCTTTCGTTCCTATTGTCCCACCTTTGAACCATAACGGCCCATAAATTTTCAATGGGGTTTAAAGCTGGCGATCTCGCACCCCAAGGAATAATCCGTATGTCCGATTGCTGACTAAACCACTCTTGCACAATTATGGAACGGTGTATTAGACAATTGTCATGCACGAACGTTATCACTGGCACATCTTCTACAGGAAAAACATTCCGCCATTCATTCGTCATACATGACGTCATTCAGCACATCTATGTAGTTTACACTGTTTGCGCGACTGGGTATTACAGTAAGTTCTCCTGATCCTGCAGCACTCATCCACCCCCACTTGTTCACTGTTATACGACCGGATTCACGGTTAGGCACAATATGATCACTATCATAACGCGTATTACTCCTACGCCACATCATAACTCGCACGTGCTGGCTTCAGTTAGCAATGGCTTAATAGCATGTCGACGATAATGCAGACCTTCACTATGAAGAGCACGATACACCGTCCGCAAAGATGTGTCAAACAACTCTGCGTAATATCTTGTTGATGTAAAGCCATTTTCCTCATAACCTTGCACCATAAGTTGACGCTGGTCTTAGTCAATACGGCGTCTTCTGCCAGATCTACTCCGGTGTTCCAACGAACCCTCTTCTTGAAACCGCTTTATCCATAAAGTGACAGTCTTAACCTGTAAGGGAAATATATTATTTATTATTTTCGTGTGTGTATGTGTAGTTTTAGCTTTATATGTAATTCTATAATTGTTTTAAATAATATTTTCTTTTTTTTTATGCACCTGCCATTTTGTCTCTGCATTACCCTAGGTTGGCTGGTAGAGAATGCCTAAGGCATTAAGTCCGCCTTTGTATCTTTTGTTGCATGAAGATTAAATAAATAAATAAATAACCATGGATAATAAAATGAATAACGAACAGTGATTTTAAAACATTACTTACGTTTAAGCCGGTTTCTCTAGAAAATTCAGAATAATTTAAGCCTTGATTATGCAATGCTAATTTGAGTCCTCGTAGCCATATCAATATTTGAACGCGAACTCATGATAAAAATAAATATTAAAAACTTGTTAAACGCAATCGTAACTGAACTCACTCAAAGATAGTAAAGAACGTTATGATTGAACAAAAAGATTTAATTTTTATACAGTCAATATTAAAATACCCTCAATTCTTTTAACATTTATGATATAGTTTAAAAACGCCAAACAACTTTAATTTAATAAAGAGAGGGATAATTTCAACTCATTGCGTAATGACGCAATGGTCCAGTGGCTAATGGTGCCGGCAAATTTTATGTTACCGAGTTCGAATCCTAGTTATTATGTGCTTTGCTTCAAACGGTTTGTAATGTCGTAGGAGAATTTGTGTTAAAATTAAGTAATATTGTAACTAGCAAAAATATTCTTTAACGCCATCTATGTCATCCAAGACATATTACTATGGCGATGAAACTCTCTACAAACGATTTTGGTTTGGAATCCTCCATGCACTTTTGTCTTCATTAGTACCTATCCATCATAGGCCATTTATCAATGAGAGACAAAAAAACTATAGTGTTTGCGTCAAACGCAGCGGTGCCTAGTAATTTCCAATTGTCGATAGAAGCATACTTAAGTAGGTAGATATTTGATGTCATAAATACCTACACACTAGAGACCAAAAAAAAAAATCTTCTAAAAAGGCTTTTTTTTTTTAGCCCAGTAGGCTTCGACCCAGCTGGGCCCCTGCTGTTGCTAACAGCTCCTTGAGGCGCGCGGGAACAGTGCGCGCCGTCGACGACTTGGGCTCGGTCCGGACAGTTACCGGTCGGTCGGAGGGCGAGTTAACCATTGCTCGCCGTCCGCATGTCTGCGCCTACGGTGGCCGGAAATTGGGATCGGAATCCCGGCGGCGCGCGGCGGCTGGGGCGCTGTGAGCGACGCCGTTTTTATGTTTGTGTGAAATTTTGTTTATGTTTGTGTCTGTTGAAGCCAGTGTCAAAATGCTACAGACAACAGAGAGTACTCGCGACAGATAACCTAGACAACTGTGTTGTCTATGGTCGTATGGTGCACTATAGTTAAGCCCGATACACACATGGCCTGGCGGGGAAACTGTTTTTTATTTTTATTTCTTGTATCGAATTGTGCGTCTATTCAGGCAGAATAAACATGTTTTCTTTCTTTCTTTCTTTTCGATTGAACTGACATAAATGCTTCAAGAAGTTCGCAATGTCAGTATAAATCAGTGGACGATTAAGAAAAGACTGGGTGAAGCAGGCCTGACTGCACATCACTCAGCAAATGGTACCAAATTGACCAAGGCTCACCCACAAGCCTGGCTATAATTTGCCACGGAACACTAAAATTGGATGTATAGGTACCTAATGGCAGGCTGTTGTGTTTTCTGATAAGTGCAGAATGACTTACATGACCATGACGGACGCTTTAGGATCTAGAGAAGGTCATCAGGGTAATTTTAACAATGCTGCATATGCGAACTGGTGACTTTAGGAGGCGATTTAGAGTGGCATAATGTTGGACACTAAAACTGACATTGTAGTCATCACTGGGCCCGTACTGGCCTGATTTCGAGAGGGTTGACGACTTTATGATACATCAAAAAAGTGCTCGAAGAATATATGAAGCCGCTTGTGTGGCTTATGGTAGATTATTTTTCCTTACTGCAGAACAACACGATCGCATTGTCGCTAGAACAGTTTGCGACTACATGTAAGTCGTTGGAAACATTGCGATAGAGAGGCCAGCTCGCAGTTCTGATCTAAATCCAATTGAGCATATCTGGAATGACCTTGAAAGAAGACTTAGTGCAAAAACCTTGACTTTGCACGCCTCCAAGAGCTTCAATTTGTCATTGACAAGGAGTGGGACGTTGTACCGTAAGATTTCATGGTAAAATTAATACGGTCGATGAAAAATCTAGTAACAGCTAGTATGACTAAGGGAGGAAATACACTTTATTAACAAACAGGATGACCAAGAATTTTAAGTTTGACTCTCATTCTTTCATAAGTGAAATCTGGTAATTTTACCCATATGTTGGATTTTGTGCTCTAAAACCTTTCAAGGATATTTTTTACACTGTATTTCATATCATTATAAAGGTAGGTAATTAAATAGGCTCTCAATTAATGTACGAAATGTTTTCAATATCTATTCTTCCTGACTTAATGAAAAATAGTAAAATAATACCATTGTTCAAAACCGGTAGTACATCGGACCCCACAAATTACAGACCTATTTCAGTACTACCGACCTTTAGTAAAATATTTGAAAAGCTCATTCTACAGCAATTACAGAGATTTTTTAATAGACATAAATTGTTGCATACCAAACAGTTCGGTTTTACAAGGGGTCGTTCGACAACCGATGCTGGTGTTGAACTTTTAGGACATATTTATAATGCATGGGAAGATAAATGCGATGCCTTGGGCATTTTTTGCGATTTGTCCAAGGCCTTCGATTGCGTTCCCCATGAAACATTAATCAGGAAACTACACCATTACGGGATCCGGAACTCCTCCCTGGATCTTCTTACATCATATCTGAGTGAAAGGATTCAGAGAGTTGACGTAAACGGAAAGAGATCTCCCGGATCTGTTGTAAAAATGGGTGTCCCCCAGGGCTCAATTCTTGGTCCATTTTTGTTTCTAATTTACATAAACGACTTATCTTACCTCATAGAAGACAATCATAATATAGTGTTGTTTGCAGACGACACTTCACTTTTGTTTAAACTTAAACGTCAGCAGCAGGTTACTGACGATATAAATATAGCTCTTTCAAAAATAGTACACTGGTTTAATGTAAATAACCTGCTACTTAATGAAAAAAAAACCAAATGTATTAAGTTTATCATGCCTCATGTGAGGCAAGTAGAAACCAGTGTGCTAATAAAAGGTAAAGAGTTGAGTCCTGAAGATACTACAGTGTTCTTGGGCATTACTCTAGACGCTAAGCTTCAGTGGGGCCCACATATAGACAAATTGTCGAAAAAACTTAGTTCAGCAGCATATGCTGTAAGACAAATTCGAAATTTAACTGATTTAGAGACAGCCCGTTTAGTTTACTTTAGCTATTTTCATAGTGTCATGTCGTACGGTATTCTATTATGGGGAAATGCCGCCGATATACAGACAATTTTCGTTTTACAGAAAAGGGCTATTCGATCAATTTATAAATTAAGTCCCAGATACTCCCTCAGAGATAAATTTAAAGAAATAAATGTAATGACTGTGCCTTCACAGTATATTTACGAGAATATTATGTATGCCCATAAAAATATAGACATGTTTAAAAAATACAGTGATATTCATAATTTTAATACAAGAAACAAACATAAATTTGTAGTTCCTGCAACCAGGCTCAAAAAAATAGGGGGCTCGTTTAAATGCCAATGTATACACTTCTATAATAAACTTCCTAGTCATATTCAACAACTAAGCCTTAATAAGTTCAAATCATTTGTAAAACGTAAACTTTGTCAAAAGGCTTTTTACATTGTAAAAGACTATATTCAGGACGAAAAGGCTTGGGATTGACAGTACCTACTACAACTGTTGTCATTTTTATTTTTCTTCTTTTGTATTTTTTAATTATTTTTATTTTCAAATGTGCTTTTTCTTTTTATTTTATTTGTTTTTTTTACAATTTGACATTGGAAATTATTTTTATTTTACAAAATGACATGTATACATTTTAAGTACTTAAAGTATTTTTTTTTTTTTCTTTGACATAAATATTTACTTTTCTAAATATTTTGTAAATTATCAATTTGCTTATATTATTGTAAATGTGAGGACTATGTTGATTGCTTTTTCTTTTCTTTTCATTTAATTTTAACGTATGTCTGGCAATTTGAGTGTTTTCTGCGGCCTACCCAAATGTCCTTTCTTTGGTATTGTTCGTCAAGTCGTAGAGCTCCTTAGTAGTCCTAAGTTGAGCTTTTCGAATACTGACAAATGCTTACACTGATTGGACAGGTCCACTCAAATCTGTATGGTTCTTTCTTCAAAAGACCATCTCAGACAAATCTGCATGGTTCTCATGTGATTTGACCATTACATATTTACTGTATGGACTTTAAAAGAGACCTTGACCCCTGAGTTTGTTTCGGTGTTTCTTCTCAGGGTAGTCAGTTAAGAAACACCGGCCTCATCTAGAATAAAATGACGAAAAAAAAAATTGACGTGTAAAAGTGTTTTTTAAACCTATTTACAAAATAAATATCATTTATCATTTATCATTCACATTCATGACAAAAACTGCCTTATCAAAAAGAGTTATGATGTGCGACTTTTTTGCTCTCGAGTGTACATATATTATGTTGTAACTTTTCATTATTTACATATTTTTGATTTATTTGAAATAATATCCTAACTTTTACCCGCGGTTCTGCTCACGTTAAATTCATTTTATGTAGGTAGGTACATACTATTAAGACGCTGACTTATGACGAGGTCGGAATTAGGTAGATTTATTTCAGTACTTATACTAATTTCATACAGCGAAAGAATAATAATATGTCTCAAATCCCGAGATTTTTAATAACACTATCAGAAATGTAGTAAAAATTTCTTCCTGCATTAATGACGAGGAGGAGAAAATGTACCTAAGTACCTATAAAGTTAACCTCACCTCAGTTGACGTTGAGAGATCCATTTCAATGAAAAATACTAATAAATTTAAATGTTATGCTATTTACCTTTCTTAGTTTTTTTTTTGTCTTAACTCTCCTAAGTTTTTCATTATTATTTATTTGCAATAATAACAATTAGCCACATGCGATTTTTCACTACAAATCCCCGGAAAATCCATATTAATATCAACATTTCGATGTTAGTACCTACATGAACTCTACCTAATTCCGACCTCTGCTTAGTTATGACAGTGTGTCGACATTTGATTTTGTAGCCACGTGATTTCAACCAAATACTTTTTTTTGTATGGTGGGAAAGATCATCCAATGACAACCCCCGCTCTTGGGTGGAGCGGGAGATAGTGTCAGACTCTTACCGACTAAAAGCCCACCCCGTTCCTTCTAGCCTTCATACCGGGTCTCGAGTTCCCTTTTGGATAACCCTGGCCCCAGTCGGCTTCGACCCGGCTGTTGCTGTTCAACCAAATACTGCAAAACTAATGGAAAGCAAAATGTCTGTAAAAACTAAATGGTTTCTAAAACTTAGTTTCTAAAGCACTAGTTTATATCTATTAAAAAAAAAAAACTTTGACACTGGCAAAATGCATGAACCCTATGAAGCCAAAAGTTCTACATAAATCGTTGTTCTGCGCTAACTATGCTCACAAATTGTGGCTAAAACATCAAATGTCGAAACACCATCCATAGAAATATGAAAAACAGTTACTCCAAAAAAAACTCTCATATATATATATACCTATGGGCCTACCACACGAACAAGCCGGCTTGTGCAGGAAAAACTGGTGAAAGCTTCATCAGTGCGTGCGTGTTTTGCATGTGGTAGACCCATAACTTTCATCAGTCAGTGTCTTCAATGTTTATAAAATGAATTTAACGTGAGCAGAACCGTAGGCACCTTTATAAATTTGCAATAATTTTTGCAGATTAATAAAAAATATGTAAATAATGAAAAGTTGCAACATATTATGTAAAAGACATCAAAATAATATGCCTCTATCGACTCTTCTTCTTCTTCCTGCCCTTGTCCCATTTTATTTGGGGTCGGCGCAACACGTTTTTTTCTTCCATTCTGTCCTGTCACTCGTCACGCTATCACTAACTCCCTTTTCTTTCATATCACTTCTCACACAATCCATCCATCTTTTCTTTGGCCTCCCTCTCCCTCTCCATCCATCCACATGTAAATTCATAACTCTTTTAGCAACATGCTTTTCATCTCTCCTCTTTACATGACCATACCAAGACAAACGATTTCCTTTCAACCTTTCAGTTACTGGCGCCACTTTCAAACTTCCCCTAATATACTCATTTCTCACTTTATCCATTCTCGTCACACCACACATCCATCTTAACATTCTCATCTCCGCTACATGCAATCTTTTTTCATCCGTCTTTTTCACAGCCCAACATTCTGATCCATACAGTATGACAGGCCTTATCACGGACTTGTAGATTTTACCCTTCAACTTGAGGGGCATCCGTGGGTCACAAGTTGTTCCCGTGACCTGTCGCCATTTCATCCATCCTGCGTTGATCCGATGTGTTACGTCCCGGTCTACCTCACCATCCCCTTGGACGAGCGACCCGAGGTACCGAAAGTCGGAACAGATCGGTATGGGCGTTCCGGCGAGAGCTAAGGGCACTGGATTGGAGAGACCGCCGAAATCGCAGAACAAGTACTCCGTTTTGGTTCTACTCAATTTCAGGCCAACACTCTCCAATCTGTGCCACCACACCTCCAATCTGTTCTGGACCTCTAGGCCACTCTCGGCAACCAGCACAATGTCATCGGCAAACAACATACACCAGGGAGCCTCTTCCTGAATGTCCGACGTCAGAGCGTCCATTATCATCAGGAAGAGGTAAGGGCTGAGGGCCGACCCTTGGTGTAAGCCGACAGCCACATTGAAGCTTCCAGTAGTGCCCACTGAAGAACGGACTTGGGTACTGCATCGACTGTACATCGCTCGGATCAACTGCACATACTTCCCAGGCACACCTTTCTCCTTAAGGGCCCACCACAGAACCTCACGAGGTACCCGGTCATATGCCTTTTCGAGGTCAATGAATACCATGTGCAAGTTTTTATGCGCACCTCTGTATTTCTCGCACAGCTGGCGTATAGCAAAAATGGCATCCGTTGTACCCCGACCAGGCATAAAACCGAATTGGTTCTGTGAAATTTCACTCTCTTCTCTCAGTCGCCTTTCAATAACTTTCTCCCAGGCTTTCATAGTATGTGACATTAGCTTTATTCCTCTATAATTGTTGCACTCAAGCACATCACCTTTGTTCTTAAAAATGGGCACCAAAGAACTGCTGCACCACTCATCAGGTATGGCTTCTTCCTGCAACAACTTATTGAAGAATAAAGCTAACCACGTCCATCCATCCACTCGCAATAACTTCCACACTTCAACTGGTATTCCATCTGGACCAATGGCTTTACCATTCTTCATTCCATTTACTGCTATCCTAACTTCATCCATACTAACCATTCTCACTAACCCCACATTCACTGGTTTATTCTCTAACACACTACTCCAATTATTTTCCTCATTCATCAGTCTTTCAAAATAGTCCTTCCACCTCTTTTTGATTTTCTCATCATCCGATATAACCATTCCAGTTTCATCTTTTATACATCTTACCTGGCAAACGTCTCTCGTCTTTCTCTCTCTTATTCTAGTAAGCCGGTATAGTTCTTTTTGACCCGCAGGACTGTCCAGTGTGTCATATAATTTGTCCTGGGCTTTTGATTTTGCTATGGCCACGGCTTTCTTCGCTTTCTTCTTTAAAATGTCATACTCACTCTTTTTTTCAGCTTTTAAACTAGCGTTTCCTGGCTCTACACGCTGCCATTCCTTGAATTTTCTCTTCTTTTCTTTCAATACATTCTGAACTTCTGTCGACCACCACCATGTATCCCTATCTATTATGCCCTTTCCTTTCGTCTCTCCCAAAATATCTTTCGCTGCATGCCTGATACACCCAGCTATCTCATTCCAGCTTTCATTTATACTTCGATCATTCATATCTCCCATCTCTATCATTCTGTCCACCACTCGTTCCCTGAACTTATTCGCACAATCATTCCTCTCTAACATATGCCATTTTATTTTAGGGGGAGGATGCTCTTTGTGTTTGTTAGACAGTATTTTGACTACTGATGTCATAACTAGGAGTCTGTGTTGTGAGACTAGGTCTTCTCCTGGCAGTATTTTGCAGTCTTTGACATGCTTTAAGTTGTTGCACCGAACTAGAAAGTAGTCGATTTGGGTCTTATGACTACCACTTTTATACGTGATCATGTGTTCGTCTCTTTTCTGGAACCACGTATTGGCTACTGCCAGGTCAAATGCAGTAGCGGATTGCAGCAGCGTCTCTCCTTCACTGTTCAGACTACCGAAACCCCATCCCCCATGCACTCTTTCATAAACACCTTTCATTCTTCCCACATGTCCATTAAAATCACCTCCAACTATCAATTCTTCATGAACAGGGATGTTCATTAAAGCTCTATCAAAATCCTCCCAAAACTTCTCTTTCACTGTTTCATCACATCCTACTTGTGGTGCATACACACTAACTACATTCAACATCACATTCTCTAACATTACTTTCACAACTATAATTCTATCACTAATCCTTTGTACTTCCATCACGCATTCTATAATATGCCTCTATCGACTATTGGAAATTAATAGTTATTGCTGCGTCTGACGCAGGCACCACTTTTATTTGTCTCTCGTTTATTCTAGTATAAAGTATTAGAAAAATATTATATATTTAAGTTTTTCCCTTCAGTGTTAATATGACATCGATATTGCTGCGTAAAACATTATGTCTAAACCAGATGAGAACTTTACACAAAAGTGCTGTTGCATTTGGTGTGCCGGTCACTTTCAACGTGTATCAGAATAAACGAAAGTTTGATGAGGTCCTGCCTGAAGTAATGGACACCTTATTGACAAGTCCTAAGTTCACAAAACAATTGCCTGAAGTTAGAAGTTGGGTAGAAAAGGCAAGTTACACTTTATTCACTACAACCTACTGTACATCACATATAAGGTCATTTTGTAACTCTAACTTTTCATTTTTAGTTGGTAAATTACACAATGGATGGAGGGAAGCATGGCAAAGGAATGGCTGTTCCGTTCGTATATCAAAAATTAGAAGACCCTAAATACTTTACCGAAGAAAACCTGCACTCGGCTCGACTTTTAGGATGGTGTATAGAAATGGTGAATGGTCTTGATCATTAATTAAACAAGCCAGCATCATTTTTCTTTGAAGTCGATCAAATGACTCATCAGGTTTTTAGCTACATTTTATAGAATCTTAGAAAATCAATCGCACGAAAATGTTCTCGATGCTCCATTTTTAAATGAGACACGATAATTTGATTTGGCCCTCGAAAAAATGTGGAGGGAAATTCAAAATTGGAACAATGGTATTTTTACTTTTAAATAACCAAAGTTTTCAAAATGATTACAAGCGGCCAGTGCCTTATACATAAAAACTTTGTTTCGAAAACTTTCTAAGTGGCCTGGCACGACTGGCACTCTAGAATGGTTGGTTTATTATGTAGGGACTGTTTGACTTATTGTAGATTGCAGTAACTATTTCAGACAGCTAATCATTAATTTTTCAACAGTGTCTGGGATCCCTAATAGCAATGGACGATATTATTGACAATGCAACGATGCGTCGTGGACAACCATGCTGGTTCATCCAACACCCAGACGTAGGCACCTCTGCGATCAACGACTGTTTCCTCGTTTACCATTGTTTTATGGAAGTTTTCGAAATGAAATTCGGAAAAGAACCTTTTTATTCCGACCTAGTGAAACTTAATAATCAGGTACGTATGCATTCAATTTAATTTTAATCAACTTTTAAACAGGAGGATGTTCTCAAGTCGTTGGATTTTTGATTTTGATAAGTAACTTGATCAGTTCATTTGTTCATTTCTCATTGGTCGAAGATATCGTCGACAAATGAGAACCGATTTTGATGATTATTCGGTAAGTTCCCGCTTTAAGAAGTGGCTGGAGAAGCGCCATGACGTCCTCATCTTCCGCATGAGGTCCTCATCTTCCGCCTGACGTTCCTCACTGGACATAGTATGTTAGGAACTTAGAATAATAATATTCTAATTTCTAAGGTTAGGAAGGTTCCTGCACCGGATTCAGACGGAAGAAACGCCTGAGTGTCACCATTGTGCAAACCGCCCATAGGACACGATGGGGTACACCCATTCGGTAGAAGTATGCCCCTCTTGGATAGAGCACCGCCGTGTCTTCGTGAAGGCGATCGGCGGCGACGACTTCTCACGCCGGGTCCTAGTTCAAACCGTGGCGCGGAGCAGGAGGGAATGGCAGGCGGTCTCCTCCTTCTACGAAGCAGTATTGCTAGCGAAGGAGACGACCGCACGCGTGGGAGTACGGATATCCTCACGCTCCAAACGCCGAAATCTCGACCCCAACTACCAGCCGCGGTAGGCGCGCGCTTGCCGACAACGAGCAACGTCGCCCGGCCATACGGCAACCGGCCGAACCGAGCCCAAGTCGTTGAAAGCTTCTCAAAGAGGTGTCAATAAACCGTAGGGACCATAGAAATATAAAAAACAAAACTCCTGGCCGATGCCGGCTGGGGGGTGGTCTTAGAACGCAATGGGCTAATGAGAGTTTTAGTCAGTAAAAGTCTGATACACCCTCCCGCTCCACCCTAGAGCGCTTTAGTTGACGATTTCCCACCTCCAAAAAAACCTGCGTCATACAGCTTGAATTTTCTTTTGCCAGACTGGTTAACTTAATTTACTAGGAAAAGAAAAGGCAGATTGGTGCGTCTTGCACCACCACTCACTGTCTACCAAATATGTTAATTACTGTTACCTAAAGTTGTCCCATTATTTTCAGGTAAATATGCACACAGCGATAGGGCAGACACTAGAAAACTCATTAAGATACAGCAAAGAAAAAAACAATCTTGATAAGTTCACTATGGAAGGAATCGACGCTATCGTCTTAAATAAGACAGACTACTTTTCGTTTAGATACCCGTTGCTCGCAGGATTGCTTTTAGTAAAGAATGGAAAAGAAAGAGATACTACAGAATTACATAACATCTGCTTGGAATTTAGTAGAATTTTACAATATCAGGTATGAAACGTAACAAAAATTTACTTTCCACTAAGTTCCTCTTTCTACATGACCCAGAATCTACCGATCTGATTAAGCAGAGACGTAGAAACCTAAATTATTGTTTTATTTTGGTTTGGTCTATGGTCTATGATACTAATCGTACAGATAGTAGGTAGGTACTAATCTTAGACTTATATTTTAAACAGAACGATCACAAAGACATCTACTGGGACGAAGCCAGCTCGGGGAAGGTAGGCACAGACATTCAAGAAGGTAAAATAACCTGGTTTGCTGTACAAGCGCTGGAGCGCTGCAATGAAGAGCAACGTTCCATTTTTAAAGAATGCTACGGCAGCAAAGAACCAGAACATGTGAAGCGCATCAAGCAGCTTTTTGATGAATTGCAAATTGAGGAGGTGTATGAAATGTTTAAAAGATCATTTTATGAAAGTTTAGAACATAGAATACGTCAATTACCAAGAAAAGAAGAAATGGAGTTGCTTTTAGAAATTATGGAAGCGACTCGTTTGCAAATTTACTAAAAATAAATGATTTACGTGATGGCATAAATTATTTGTTAAGTAATTGTAATTGTCACCCAGTTACGTTATAACTATGGTACATTTGATCACATATTTTTTTAATAAATATACATTTAACACACATTATTGTGTTGTTTATTTTATTTTTATATATAATTTAATTAGCTGGTTTGAGTTATCCTTATATATGAAATTTCTGTAAGTATACCCAATTGTGGGTTAAGCTCGCCTGTACATCAGCTGTCCAATTTTTTATTAATTGTAAAAGGTGTGAACAAAAAAAAATATAAAAAATTAAATAAAGACGTACTTTTTTGTTAGATGCGCTTTTTTTTCTTTTACGAATATCATAATGATATGATTGTGCTTTTCTTTCACAAAAAACATAGGATCATACTAACACCCCGCCAGAGTTGCAGGATTGGTGGAAAGAGATACCGCGGCACACAAAAGGCAAGTGAAATAATACGGTGGGTTTTAATCAGTCGAAGTATGACACTCCCTCTCACACCACCTAGAGCGAGAGGAGTTATTTGATATATTCCAACAAAAAAAAACCGGCCAGGAGGAGGCCACCGTCCACATCGATGTCAGTGGGAAAAGTGCCCAGAACGCTGGCAGCATTGCCACGCTGGATGGCAATGCTGATTCGTTGACTGAAGAACAGTCCAGCCCTCTGGTCACGCGAAGAGTCGACCAACTGTTTGCTGATATCTCGGACAACTCGGTGAGCGCTCGGACCCCATGGCCCTAGAGTTTCAACCCCAAACGGCTCTAACACATAACTTCCAATGAGGTTATTATATTTACGCCGTTTGAGGTTTTCTGCACCTGCAGCAGCCGCTCCAGCACAGCCCGCCGTACTCAGAAGATGGGATGGCGCAACCGCGCAAGGGTGTCGGCACATGTTGCATCCCACACCAAAGGCCTACCCAATTTCCAAGGCATTATAGTCATCCCATCTGGCCTCTTCCCATCGTCACGTGCCAAGCCATTGGGTTCTAAAACAGCTGGCACCCCACCAGCGCTTCTGCTGCAAGATAGGCCATGGTGTCCGAGGCGGTCGACTGCTTCGCCACACTGACATCGATGTGGAGCTCCACTAGGAGCACCTAGACGCAGGCATGTAGCGATCCGGAAGGGTGTGTCACTTAGCAAAGTACCTATGTTAGGTGACGGTAAAGCCTGTAGCCAAAGGCCCGACTCCCATTCACCCACAGCCAGTAGGCGAGCGCGCTCAGCAGTATTGGTGGACGTATTCATGAGATTATTCCGTACCAACCTGCAGAGCGGCTCATCCCACTGTCTCTGGGAAGATGGATTTTCGGGCAACGCCTTGTCCGGGCAAGTGATTTTCCAGGCGCTTAATGCATCGGCCAAGCACGGCACCTCACAGCTAACCAGTGATGGAGTCAAAATTCTTTTGGTCAACTGTTGAGTGCTGTGGACCGAAGACAGGAACGCCGGTAGGCTTACACTAGAAATTTTGCGGATGCCGAGCCCACCAAAACGAATGGGTAGCGTGGCTTGTAGCCACGCTCGGTCATCCAGGGCCACATTTAAAATGGAAGTCAGAGTATACCGAATTGTCTGATCAATTTTGTCCAAGAGATGTGGCTGCTTCCATTACATTCTTATTAATAACAATTAACGACAGACAACGAGCAAGAACAAATACCACCAATGCCAACGAGAGACCAACCGAACAATTCGACAATACATACCCGACCCCATCAACTCAGGAAAAATCTTAACAGCGCGAAGTAGCCCAAAGTACAGCGCCATCTCTCGGGAAATTAGGTTACTAATTTATACAAACTAGACGGGTTATGTATGTTGGGTTTTCGGTGGTAATTTTGGATTGCGTGGCGTGAACCGATTTTAACAAATTTATTTCATAAATTATTTCATACAACTTTTCAAAACTGTTCATTGTTCAAAACTATTGGGTATAGATATACACCGACTTCCGAAATTAAAGTTATTCTGTAATAATAAGATTATACCTTGTTTTTGCCATATACTATGATAGAATCCATGCTAATGAAAACAATGCGTCACACATATTATTAAGTACCTTCTTGACATTTTTGTTTGTCGTGAAAAAAATTAAATTATAATGATTTGAATAAAAAAGCCAAAAGGTGAACACAATCGTTTCACAAATAAAAAAAATATAAGATAAGTTACTAGTGAAAAGAATACCTACACAAAACAATTTTTATCGCAATAAAAAAAAAGTAAAAAACTAAAACCCGACTACGACAAAGAAACGACGCTGAAAATGATTAAACAAGATTTTCAGGATGGTGAAAAATAAGAACAGAACAAAAAGAAAAGCCGTAGTCACACGTTATAGGTACCAACCGAAACACTTTAATAACGTGTGACTACGGCGTTTCTTTTTGTTCTGTTCTTATTTTTCACCATCCTGAAAATCTTGTTTCAGGATGGTGAAAAAATTTGAAAGTTAAGAAAAAACTTGAAAGGGCTTCCAAAAAATATCATCAAAATTCAATGTGGCGCCCTCTAATGGACAAAAAGTTTTGTGTTAAAAAAAGATAAATAGATACGTCGTGTTTGGTATTATTTGAAAGGGCTTCACGTAAATAGTATAGATGTTGACACAGTGATTAAACACCAAAATTGTTTAAATAAAAAAAAACTAAAAAAAACTAAAACCCGACTACGAAAACAAAACGACGCTGAAAAAGAATGAAACAAGATTTTCAGGATGGTGAAAAATAAGAACAGAACAAAAAGAATTTACCTTCTGGCTACATCATCAGATCAGTTCGATACATCCCCTCCCCCTATTCTTTCAGTCAGTCATCGACTACACGTATAAACAAAGCAATTTTACTTGTTTTTAGTTCTGCTGTGATCCTATGAGGAGTTCTGTTTCATATCTTCGAAGTTCATGATCAGATCATAACAATATTTCTATGGGACCAACTTAGGAGCCATGACCTTTCAATCAAAAATAGTACATTTTGATACAAGTGGGGAAAGTTTGTCATTGCAACCGAGGCGAAATTCACCCGAGCACATATTATAACGTATTATGGAAATAAGTGTTCGTTTTAGGGTTCCGTAGTCAACTAGGAACCTTTATAGTTTCGCCATGTCCGTCTGTCCGTCCGTCTGCGGATAATCTCTGTGATCGTTAGCACTAGAAATCTGAAATTTGGTACCAATGTGTATATCAATCACGCCGACAAAGTGATAAAATAAAAATTGGAAAAAAAAAATTATTAGGGTAGTCCCCCTACACGTAAAGCGGGAAGTGATTTTTTTTTCATTTGAACCCTAACGTGTGATTTATCTACTATATAAAAATAAGTCGGGTTTTCCTTCCTGACGCTATAACTCCAGAACGCACGAACCGATTTCCACGGTTTTGCATTCGTTGGAAAGGTCTCGGGCTCCGTGAGGTTTATTAGAGTAGAGTAGGGTAGAGTAGGGTAGAGTAGGGTAGAGTAGGGTAGGGTAGGGTAGAGTAGAGTAGGGTAGAGTAGGGTAGAGTAGGGTAGGGTAGAGTAGGGTAGAGTAGGGTACAGTAGGCTGAAGTAGGGAAGAGCGGGAGCGAAGCCGCGCGGGCAAAAGCTAGTTGTTGTATAGATATTTAAAAATAAATAGGGGTTTACTTAAATAATTTTTTGATAATGTTAATATTTTCGGAAATAATTGCACCAAAAGTAAAAAACAATGTGTAGAGCTTTATAAAGACTTTCTAGGAAAATTATTTTGAACTTGATGGGATGAACAGTTTTTGAAACGTTGTACGAAATAATTTCTGAAATCGGTTCACGCAATCCAAAATTACCACCGAAAACCCAACACATAACCCGTCTAGTTTGTATAAATTAGTAAACTAATTTCCCGAGAGATGGCGCTGTACTTTGGGCTACTTCGCGCTGTTAAGATTTTTCCTGAGTTGATGGGGTCGGGTATGTATTGTCGAATTGTTCGGTTGGTCTCTCGTTGGCATTGGTGGTATTTGTTCTTGCTCGTTGTCTGTCGTTAATTGTTATTAATAAGAATGTTTGCTATTGTGGGAAATTGTAAAGTGAGGACAGTTATTATGACGGACGGGAAACTACGGAACCCTACACTGAACGTAGCCCGACACGCTCCTGGCCGTTTTTTTTTTTGTTGGAATATATCAAATAACTACTCTCGCCCTAGGTGGTGTGAGAGGGAGTGTCATACTTCGACTGATTAAAACCCACCGTATTATTTCACTTAATCATAATCATAATCATTTATTTGTTATAACGTGGTAGGTATGTACATTACATGGTCTTAGGTTTAAACATTCAGTCTCGGCACGTTCTGCCACAAGGGCGTACAAATATTAAAGTTATATAAATAATTAATTACATTAAATTGTGATAATTAAGATAATTGAAACTAGAAATGTCAAATAAAATCATACAAAATAATCATTGAATTAATATGTCAAAGTGTCATTTAAGTAGTCATTTAAATTATAGTAACATTTATTACATTTATCACTTGCCTTTTGTGTGCCGCGGTATCTCTTTCCACTAATCCTGCAACTCTGGCGGGCTGTTAGTATGATCCTATGTTTTTGTGAAAGAAAAGCACAATCATATCATTATGATATTCGTAAAAGAAAAAAAAGCGCATCTAACAAAAAAGTACGTCCTTATTTAATTTTTTATATTTTTGATTGTTTTGTTTTCTTTTCTTTTGCCCTTTTACAATTAATAAAAAATTGGACAGCTGATGTACAGGCGAGCTTAACCCACAATTGGGTATACCTACAGAAATTTCATAGATAAGGATAACTCAAACCAGCTAACATAATTTAAATTATTTAAAAAACTAAAATAAACAACACAAATATGTGTATTAAATGTATATTTATAAAAAAATATGTGATCAAATGTACCATAGTTATAATGCAACTGGGTGACAATAACAATTAACAAATAATTTATGCCATCACGTAAATAATTTATTTTTAGTAAATTTGCAAACGAATCGCTTCCATAATTTCTAAAAGCAACTCCATTTCTTCTTTTCTTGGTAATTGACGTATTCTATGTTGTAAACTTTCATAAAATGATGTTTTAAACTTTTCATACACCTCCTCAATTTGCAATTCATCAAAAAGCTGCTTGATGCGCTTCACATGTTCTGGGTCTGGGCTGCCGTAGCATTCTTTGAAAATGGAACGTTGCTCTTCATTGCAGCGCTCCAGCGCTTGTACAGCAAACCAGGTTATTTTACCTTCTTGAATGTCTGTGCCTACCTTCCCCGAGCTGGCTTCATCCCAGTAGATGTCTTTGTGATCGTTCTGTTTAAAATATAAGTCTAAGATTAGTACCTACCTACTATCTGTACGATTAGTATAGACCATAGACCAAATCAAAATAAAACAATAATTTAAGTTTGTACGACTCTGCTTAACCAGATCGGTAGATTATGGTTCATGTAGAAAGGGGAACTTAGTAGAAAGTAAATTTTTGTTACATTTCATACCTGATAAGTTAAAATTCTACTAAATTCCAAGCAGATGTTATGTAATTCTGTAGTATCTCTTTCTTTTCCATTCTTTACTAAAAGCAATCCTGCGAGCAACGGGTATCTAAACGAAAAGTAGTCTGTCTTATTTAAGACGATAGCGTCGATTCCTTCCATAGTGAACTTTTCAAGATTGTTTTTTTCTTTGCTGTATCTTAATAAGTTTTCTAGTGTCTGCCCTATCGCTGTGTGCATATTTACCTGAAAATAATGGGACAACTTTAGGTAACAGTAATTAACATATTTGGTAGACAGTGAGTGGTGGTGCAAGACGCCCCAATCTGCCTTTTCTTTTCCTAGTAAATTATGTTAACCAGGCTGGCAAAAGAAAATTCAAGCAGTATGACGCAGGTTTTTTTGGAGGTGGGAAATCGTCAACTAAAGCGCTCTAGGGTGGAGCGAGAAGGTGCATCAGACTTTTACTGACTAAAACCCTCATTAGCCCATAGCGTTCTAGAAGAACCACCCTACCATAGTTATAAGAAAGGAGTTTTGTTTTTTTATATTTCTATGGTCCCTCTCTTTGAGAAGCTTTCAACGACTTGGGCTCGGTTCGGATGGTTGCCGTATGGCCGGGCGACGTTGCTCGTTGTCGGCAAGCCCGCGCCTACCGCGGCTGGTAGTTGGGGTCGAGATTTCGGCGTCTGGAGCGTGAGGATATCCGTACCCCCACGCGTGCGGTCGTCTCCTTCGCTAGCAATACTGCTTCGTAGAAGGAGGAGACCGCCTGCCATTCCCTCCTGCTCCGCACCACGGTTTGAACTAGGACCCGGCGTGAGAAGTCGTCACCGCCGATCACCTTCACGAAGACACGGCGGTGCTCTATCCAAGAGGGGCATATTTCTACCGAATGGGTGTACTCCATCGTGTCCTATGGGCGGTTTGCACAATGGTGACACTCAGGCGTTTCTTCCGTCTGAATCCGATGCAGGAACCTTCCTAACCTTAGAAATTAGAATATTATTATTCTAAGTTCCCGCTTTAGAGCTTACCGAATAATCATCAAAATCGGTTCTCATTTGTCGAAGATATCACTGATCAAGTTACTTATCAAAATCAAAAATCCAACGACTTGAGAACTTCCTCCTGTTTAGAAGTTGATTAAAATTGAATTGAATGCATACGTACCTGATTACTAAGTTTCACTAGGTCGGAATAAAAAGGTTCTTTTCCGAATTTCATTTCGATAACTTCCATAAAACAATGGTAAACGAGGAAACAGTCGTTGATCGCAGAGGTGCCTACGTCTGGGTGTTGGATGAACCAGCATGGTTGCCCACGACGCATCGTTGCATTGTCAATAATATCGTCCATTGCTATTAGGGATCCCAGACACTGTTAAAAAATTAATAATTAGCTGTCTGAAATAGTTACTGAAATCTACAAGTCAAACAGTCCCTACATAATAAACCAACCATTCTAGAGTGCCAGGCCACTTAGAAAGTTTTCGAAACAAGTTTTTATGTATAAGGCACTGGCCACTTGTAATTATTTTGAAAACTTTGGTTATTTAAAAGTAAAAATACCATTGTTCGAATTTTGAATTTCCCTCCACATTTTTTCGAGAGCCAAATCAAATTATCGTGTCTCATTTAAAAATGGAGCATCGAGAACTTTTTCGTGCGATTGATTTTCTACGATTTTAAATGTAGCCTAAAACCTGCTGAGTCATTTGATCGACTTCAAAGAAAAATGACGCTATTGCACATTCTAAAACTCAGTTTAGAATGTGCACAGGCTTGTTTAATTAAACAATGATCAAGACCATTCACCATTTCTATACACCATCCTAAAAATCGAGCCGAGTGCAGGTTTTCTTCGGTAAAGTATTTAGGGTCTTCCAATTTTTGATACACGAACGGAACAGACATTCCTTTACCATGCTTCCCTCCATCCATTGTGTAATTTACCAACTAAAAATGAAAAGTTATAATTTATCAGAGTTACAAAATAACCTTATATGTGATGTACAGTATGTTGTAGTGATAAAGTGTAACTTACCTTTTCTACCCAACTTCTAACTTCAGGCAATTGTTTTGTGAACTTAGGACTTGTCAATAAGGTGTCCATTACTTCAGGCAGGACCTCATCAAACTTTCGTTTACTCTGATACACGTTGAAAGTGACCGGCACACTAAATGCAACAGCAGTTTTGTGTAAAGTTCTCATCTGGTTCAGACATAATGTTTTATGCAGCAATAGCGATGCCATATTAACAGGACTAATGACAGAAAAACTGATGGGAAAAACTTAAATATTATTATTTTTCTAATACTTTATACTAGAATAAACGACAGACAAATAAAACTGGTGCCTGCGTCAGACGCAGCAATAACTAGTCATTTCCAATAGTCGATAGAGGATATTATTTTGATGTCTTTTACATAATATGTTGCAACTTTTTATTATTTACATATTTTTTATTTATCTGCAAAAAATATGCTAATTTATAAAGGTACCTACGGCTGTGCTCACGTTAAATTCATTGAAGACACTGAGTGATGAAAGTTATGGGTCTACCACACGCAAAACACGCACGCACTGATGAAGCTTTCACCAGTTTTGCCTGTACAAGCCGGCTTGTTCGTGTGGTAGGCCTATAGGTTTAAGAAAGAAGTTTTTTTTTAGAGTCCTGTTTTTATATTTCTATGGATAACCATAAACAAATGGTGTTTCGACATTTGATGTTTTAGGCACAACTTGTGAGCATAGTTAGCGCATAACAGCGATCTAAGTAGACCTTTTGGCTTCACAGGGTTCATGCATTTTGCCAGTGTCAAAGTTTTTTTTTAAATTGATATACCACTAGTGCTTTAGAAACTAAGTTTTAGAAACTAAGTTTTAGAAACTATATAGTTTTTACAGACATTTTGCCTTCCATTACCTACCTAGTTTTGCAGTATTTGGTTGAACAGCAACAGCCGGGTCGAAGCCTACTTAGGGCCAGGGTTATCCGAAAGGGAACTCGAGGATGTGAAGGCTAGAAGGAACGGGGTGGGCTTTTAGTCAGTAAGCGTCTGACACTATCTCCCGCTCCGCCCAAGAGCGGGGGTTGTCAGTGGATGATTTTTCCCAACATAAAAAAAAGTATTTGGTTGAAAATATCTCGAGTCAGCCTTGTCAATAACAAGGCTAACTCAATATGAACTTCGCTGAGGTAGTCAATACTACTCAATACTAGAATAAAATACTTAACTCCCTTTTATCGAGATATTTCATACGCATTTTTCAATGACCCCGTATATGGTCCACCTGTATAGAAACTTGGGATACAAAAATACACTCAATATCCACTAGGAATCAATAAAAAATAATAAAAACAGCCCCGCTATAAAGTTGTTTTGTGCATTTAACCAATGTTACATTTAGTTTACATAGGTTTTTATACGAAGAAAGCGAAATTACGCATGGATATATAGGATCAGAATTTTGTAAATTTATAATGGTGCCATAATGAATAGGTGTATTACGAAAATTACGAATTAATATCAGTAAGGGAAAATAAAGGCTTAGGCTTTCTGCGGACTTTTTACTTTTGCTGCTTCAATTAATTCACTGTTAGTGCCACCAACCACCAAAGATTGCAAATTGCAAGCAAGATTGAAAATAAATTATATTGTTGTTGGAAGTAACCTTGTTTGGAACCTAATAAGGCAAGACCACAGATGTTCACTCCATGAACGGACTCTTTTGATGGTTTTAATTTTTTAATTACTGCACAAGTTCTTAATTTGAACAGTTTATGACAACAGAACGGTCACTGTTATTTTGCATATGAAAGTAACTTTATAATAATGATAATAAAGATGACTAAATAAGTAATCTGGCACATGACAAACAAGCGTCTGTGCTCATAGAATAAATTAATATTATATAACTACTAGCTTTTGCCCGCGCGGCTTCGCTCCCACTCTTCCCTACTCCACCCTACTCTACCCTACCAAACTTCTCATAAACCATCTACTAAATAGTCCGAACAATGCCTAAACATTTGTTTTGGATGGGTGAGCCCGTTCTTGAGTTATAAAATTACAACGAAAAGTGGCATTGATTTTTATATATATAGATTACTAGCTTCACACAAACCTCCTTAGTTCAGAGTTCTCGAGACGCCGTAAACCGGGACAAGTGGAGACGCATCGCGAGGGCCTCACTCGCCAAATGAAAATGCAATAACATCAACCACGACCACTCTGTCAAGAGTGAACGACTAAGGAGGAGGGAGCTTCTTGTCAGTGGCTTCACCAACGTAAATGTAGGAAATAATCCCAACATACACCAGGACTAAAAGTAGATTATGAATAGGGGATAAAGCAGTGTATTGAAGTCGCGGGCAGGCAAAGGCATGTTAAATTTCGAACGAAACGAAGGTTGTGAAGGTTTAATGCCGAACTCCAGTGAGGGATTTATACTTTTAAGCTCCGAATATGCCACGTGGTTAATATAAAAACCTGAGTGAAGTGCGAAATTCAAGCCGCCCAAGACAACGACAGCATTATCCGCATGTTGGATACTCTACTTTTTAAACCTTTTGTGAGATAATTAAAAGACAATATACTGAAACAAATTATATATTAAAGAAATGTAAGTATTATATTATTTACAAGGTAATGTTAACTATCAATCGACATGTTTTAAGATTTGAGACAAAAAGAATCACTATTTTAAAATGGAGCGCGCATTGATGACTTTTGTGTGGGTGACAATAATTTTTTCACTACTCATACTCTGAAAGTAGGTGTGAAGTTGCCTGAGGAGCGGGTTGAAAGTAATACTTTTCATCCCAAGGAAGTTTTACTTTCAACTGACAGCTGTCAAATTATTAAAAAAAAAACTAGTTCTATTTTCATATTTCTATTGAACCATGTTCCAACTTTATAAACAGCCAGTCAATTACAGCACGATACAAAATTGAAATAAGTTAAAGACAAGTAAATAATATTATATTTTTAAGTGACTTAATTTTTCAACTATTTCTTTAAAATACTTTTTTTTTTTAAATTACAAATAATTTCTAATTTTTCAATAATGAAAAATAAAGACTGAATAGATGACCGGCCACAGAAAAAAAAACAAAATGGCGGGAAAGTGGCAAACCGTTTTTTCCAGTTCTAGAGTTTTGTTTACATTTAATTTTTTTGTGAAAGTAACTTATTTAGTCCCTCGAATTGGCGACCTCGCTACAAAATAAAATTATCTTTATCTTTACGCTCGTCCGCCAACTCCTTCTTGTGACGAAATGAGTTACTTTCACCCCTAGGGTAACAATGTACTATTTCATTACTTATACTGTGAAAGTAAGTTTGAAGTTGCCTGAGGAGCGGGATGAAAGTAATACTTTTCATTCCTAGGGAGTTTTACTTTCAACTCGACAGCTGTCAAATTATTAAAAAAAAAACTAGTTCTATCTTTACATTTCTAATGAGCCGTGTTCCAACTTTCTATACTGTTAGTCAATTACATTACAGCGCAATATAAAATTTGAAATAACTTAAAGGTAACTATTAATTAAATAATATTATATTTTTAAGTGACTTAATTTTTCAACTATTTCCTTAAAAAAAATACTAAAAATTTCAAATTTTTCTATAATGATAAATAATAGGCTGAATAGCTTGCCGGCCACAGAAAAAAAACCAAATAATAGGAAAGCGGCAATTCGTTATTGGTTTTTTCGAGTTGCAAAGTTTTGTTTACATTTCTGTACAGCAGAGATTTGTATTAACACGATAAGTTCATCAGATTTAAAATAGTGATTTAACGCCTAATTTCCTAAAAGAAGAGGCTAAAGCAGTTGTGGAAAACCTTTTACGACCTAAATCAGAAGAAAGATACCTACCTAAAATTATAGGTAGGTACGACGCCTCAGGTTTTGCAAACTTTTTATTTTTTATTTTATTTTTACTTTCCTTGTATTCGTAATGAAAAGCAACCTTGGGGTGAAAGTAACTTATTTCGTCCCTTGAAGGAGTTGGCGGGCGAGCGTAGCGAAGTCGCTAATTCGAGGGACTAAATAAGTTACTTTCACCCCTAGGGGTGAAAGTAACTTATTTAGTTGTTCCCTAGGGTAACAATGTACTATTTTGTAATTTTTTATCCGACTGTCACGTGTGCAAGTGCGCGCATCACATGTTGGGTACATGAGCACGGTAAAAGCAAACAAAAAGTCACGGTGACAAAAGTTACCAAAGCTCTGACTGAACTAAAGTTTTCATTTTCTGTAACGCTCCACTCGTTAGTAATCATAGTTTATTCTCTTTTTTTGTTGGTGACCAGTTTCATTTTTTAATAGACTTATTTATATATATATATTTTTTTTTAATAATTGTTTTGTCGTTCCAAATTCAAATCTCATTACCTACTCCCTAGATAATGCCCATTCTACATTTTACATCCCTAGGGATAGTAGTAGGGTAGTAGATAGTTGTTTTAGGTGATGGTTGTATTGTATGACATATAAAAGGGCATTATCGAGCAGGTGGTGTGAAAAAAAATACAATTTCAAGATATATCCGTGTGCCGACTATCGGTAGGTACGATGATCGCTGAGACGTGACGGTATCTTGAACCTACTGCCGATTTACCGCTGATATTTCGAGCACTTTCTTTAATGAACGTAAGCGGTATCATGCGAGATTTGAGAGGGTCTAAGTAGTTAAAATTAATTAAAACTAATATATTTTTAATACACTTACTCGAAAACAGGCGCTTATCGCACTACGAATAGGTTCGACATGCCATGTTTATCACCCTCGTGTTTTTTTTTTAATTTATCATAACAAGGGCTTTTTTCATTCCACGGTCAGCCGTGATTATTATTTTTTTAAAACAAATAGGTTGATACTTTTAAGGTTTTAATATTTAATTCGTTAAACCCCAAGCGAACGGCGTTCGCGCACCTATTGTCTTTCTATTGTGTCTGTAATTTCCACGATTGAAAGGTTAATGAAAATTAAAGTTGTGTTTTATGAATAGAATATCATGAATAAATAAGATTAATTATACAATAATTTGTTATTATCAACAAATTAACATTATCTGTGTTCTAAATTCAAAAATATTTGAATTTCTATTTTTAATAATAAGTAAGATGTATACGGTTTGATACCTTTGCTTCTTCTTCAATCTGCAAAGGTAAACCGCAGGAAAAAAGTCTATTAAATATAATTTTTTATTTGTGTTAGGTAGGTACATATATTTTTAGTGAAAAAAATGTTGAATTTAAGTTTTGAAGAGAATTCTTTAGATGGTGCCGGTGCCGTCAGATATTGTGATTAAGTTAAAAAATACTCGCGATAGCTTGCTGCCATCTAAATCAAAACTAAAATGTATGGCAACTTTGGATCTTCACTACAAAATGAACAAAAATGCGTCGTAATTTTCAAAGAAAGTATTTCTTCGTAAGTGTATTGAAAAACGTAGTTTGATACACGTGGAGCTTTGTCACTGCAGCACTCGGCTCCATAAAACCAACACCTTCCTCCGTCATCGGACCACACGACGTACAGCGTTGCGCCACCGGTACATGGTAGACATCCCACCCATACGCACAAAACGTTTTGCGAACACATTTATTGTGCGTACAGCCAAGGAGTGGAATTCCCTGCCGGAATCTGTGTTTCCTGATAGCTACAACTTAGGAGTCTTTAAGTCGAGAGTGAATAGGTTTCTTCTAGGCAAGCGTGCTTCATCGTCGACCACATCATCGCTTACCATCAGGTGAGATAGTGGTCAAACGCAAGCCTATCATTAATAAATAAAAAAATAAAAAAACACCCTCGCCTATACGGCTCGGGTGAATTTCGCCTCAGTTGCAATGACAAAGTTTCCCCACTTGTATCGAAATGTACTATTTTTTACCTTCATACTAAAGTGTTAATCAAAAATTTTTAAACATGACAAGTCGAGCACACGGCGAACAACGGGTAGCTCGCCGTCCGACCGTCCGGTAACCGTCCGGACCGAGCCCAAGATTAGACGTCGACAGCGCGCAGGTAGATATTGTTCCACGCGCGCCTCAAAGAGTTGTCAGCAAACCGTAGGGGCCAAGCAGCGTCGAGGCCTACTGGGGCCAAAACTTGTAACGAAAGGCAATGAAGGAACACGAGTGGGTTTTAGTCAGTAAAAGTCTGTCGGTATTTCCCGCTCCGCCCAAGAGTAACCCCCGCTTTGTAATTACATCTTATTTAATGATTTTTCCATCTAAAAAAAGGTACATGACGGTGCAATGGATTAACCATTGCAATGGTCTTGTAATTGCAATTATTTTTATACAAGTGATGATACAGAGTTGAAGTTGATTTTATGAATAAATAAGACGAAATGTATTTTATTACATATTCGTATTGTACATAGAAGATAGTTTCTTCAACAGCAACCTTTTTTTTGTTAAATTTCCTTTTACTTTTTACTTGAAATAACCAATCGAACTCAATCTTATAATTTATACAAAATTTCAAAACCTCTTAACGTAAATCGATAATTTTTCATATACGATTTTGTTCTTGGGACATGTCAATTTGGATATTTACCTCTTATCCTCATCATCAATTACAATCGACTCAAGGGGTTCACAGCTCAGGCTGGGAAAGCATTTTCTCAAAAATTAAAACAAATGCCTAGTGAATAACTAATAGCAAAGTTGAAATATTAAAGAATGTATGAAAAATCAGTAAGAAGCTAAAATTATAACAAATGTATCGTCTTATAACTATTGAACCCGTGCTTCATATGACTTTAAATCTAGGTATTTTAAAAATTCTACTAAAAAGCTATCATATGATATAAATCTGCATTCGGGTTATTGGCTGGGGAATAGCTCTATACTAATTTGGGCATTATTCTTTCGGTGACATCTACATAGCCTTATTCATTTAAAAATTTTTTTATTTAATATATTTGCTTTCGGCAGGCTTCCATAATTTCTAAAAAGAACTCCGTCTCTCCTTTTCTTGGTAGCGCACGAATTCGATGTTCCAAACTTTCATAAAAAGAATTTTTGAACTTTTCATACACCTCCTCAATATGCAATTCATCATAAAGCTGCCTGATGCGCTTCACATGTTCTGGGGCTTTGCTTCCGTAATATTCCTTGAAAATGGAACGTTGTGCTTCATTGCAGCTCTCCAGCGCTGTTACGGCAACCCAAGATAATTTTCCTTCTTGTATATCAGTGCCTGCTTTTCCCGAGCTGGATTCGTCCCAGTATATATCTTTATAGTCGTTCTGTTAAAAAAATACAGGTTATATGTTGGTTTCTTGATTATAATGGACATAAATTCACTTAAAATAGATACTGAAAAAGTGTATTCGGGGAATCAAAAGGAGTAGTTTATAAGGAGCGTAACTGCAGTCTGCAGGTGGCGTTTTGTTTGGCAGTCGCAGAGCTGTTCCGGACTGCGCTGTGTTCCACGTGCGCCTTCAATATATGTTAGCAAGGTTACCGTGGCCCTCGCAAAGGACAGTTGAAAAAACTCTGTGTGTTTTAATCAGTAACTAAAGAAATCTCTGTAGTTTCTGCGTTTCTAAGGAGAAAAGACGTGAATGTTTAATATTTCTCACCTGAATTTGCAGAATTTTACCAAACTCCAAACAGATATTGCTTAATTCTGTAGTATCTCTTTCTTTTGCATTCCTTACTAAAAGCAGAGCAACAAGCAGCGATGATCTGAATGAATAGCCTGTTTTATGTATCGCGATAGTGTTAAATCGATCCATGGTGAACCCATCAAGGTTGTTTTTTGCTTTGGAGTATCCTAATGAATGGTCTAGATATTCCCCTATCGTTGTGTACAAAACTGCCTGAAACGTAATGTATGATTTTTTATTTCTTATTTAGAATAGTCCAAATAAGTGGATCAGTGTTTTAATTTAGATTTTCAGAATCATAAATTGGGACACACGTGTCCCAAAATAGGATGCATTGTCCTTATTTAGGATCCGTGTCCTTGATTTATGTAGAATCCGAGCTCCAAATTAAGATCATTGTTCCTCTTTGGACCTCACTGTCCCAGAAATTATTTCGGACCGAACGTTCAGATTAAAAGCTTTGTTCCACACAAAAATATCAAGTCCTCATTCGAGAATTCTTGAAAGTCTTAAGTGTCGTGAAAATACAATTTTGGAAATAAAGTAGGCACATTATTTTGCTGATTGAGTAATTGCTTACTTACGTCATTAATAATTTTGACGAAGTCGATGTATAATGGTTCTTTTCCAAATTTAATTTCTATGAGTTCTATCAAACTGTGGTTCAGAAGAAGACAGTCGTTGATCGCATAGCTGCCTACGTCTGCGTGTAGGTACCAGCATGGTTTGCCACGTCGCGTTGTTGAACCGTCAATGATATCATCTGCTGCTAGTAAGGATCCCTGCAACTGTTAATAAAATAATTATTAGCAAACAGAAATATAAACAATAATCTGGGATATCATCTATAATCTACAGTAGTTCAGACAGTAAATATTTTTTTTTTATGTTCTGTTAATACTGGTTTGTACAATTACTTACTCATCAAGATCACTCACCATTTCTAAACCCCATCCTAAAAATCGAGCCGAGTGCAATTTTTCCTCTGTAATGTATTTAGGGTCTTCCAATTTTTGATACGCAAAAGGCACAGCTAACCCTCTGCCCCGTTTCCCTCCATCCATTGTGTAATTAATCAACTACAAAATTAATAGGTTACTTTAAAATCTGAAGAGTTATTAGATAGAATTTTTAAATTTTTATTACTAGCTTTTATGAGCGGCTTCACTCGCATGAAACTAGGAAACTATCTCAAAGTAATATACTCGCGGTATAAAAAGTTATGGTCTAATGGAGTACCAAATGACATCCAAAACCGTTCAGCCGTTAGAGCATACAAACTTTCACGGTTATAAATTAACGTGAAGAGAATCAGAGAAATTACATGCAAAGGTTGTAGTGAATAAAGTGTAACTCACCTTTTTTACCCAACTCCTAACTTCAGGCAATTGTTTTATGAACTTAGGACTTGTCAATAAGGTGTCCGTTATTTCAGGCAGGACATCATTAAACTTTTGCTTGTTCTGGTACGTGTTGAAAGTGACCGGCACACCAAATGCAACAGCACTTCTGTGCAAAGTTCTCATCTGGTTCAGGCATAATGTTTTACGCAGCAATAGCGATGCCATATTAACAGGACTAACGAAATTAAAATATAAAAGCAATTAATTATTTATTTATGATATATTTACGGTAGCTGGTATTAGAGACAAAAAAAAAACTGGTTCCTGCATCGTGCGCAAGCACCTAGTAATTTATAATCACCGATGGAAGCATATTTGGTGCTTTTATATAATATTTATATAGTAACTATTCATTATTCACATATTCAAGATTTATTTTTTACAGCTTTACTTATAGCCGCGGTTCTGTTCACGTTTCTAATTTATACATTTAAGCAATCAAATACAGTTCCAGATTCCTCTTTGCATCTGGAAGGAGTACATGGTTGCTTTGGAGTGCTTAGATGATGTCTCGAGGAATCTAAAAATCGTGTTATATGATTTTTTTTTAAATATCTCCTTGAGCGCCGATTGTCCATACGTCTGTACAACTTAAATGATTTTCGTTTTGTACATAAATGTTTATTTATTTTTGTTTTTCCTAGAAAAACCCAGGTTTTTTTAATTTTTTTTGGTGATTTACGAAAAAATTGCAATTTTATTGGTCACTAGCTTTTGTCTACGACTTGGCCCGCGTCTATAAAATACAACCTATGTCACTCAAGAAAGAAGCAGTTCTCTATTGGTGAAAAAATGTTAGCAACCGGACCAGTACTACCAGAGATTACCTCCTACAAACAAAAAAACAAACTTTACCTCTTTATAATATTAGTGGTCATTAAACCCTAGCGTTCCAGGGGATATATATGTATTACCTACTTACTAGCGGTCCCGCGCGATTTCGCTCGCGACTGTGGTTACTATTCCGTTGCTATAGGTAGTAGCGTTATGATTTAGCCTCCCTCGATAAATGAGCTATCCAACACAATTTTTTACAATTCAAACCCTGAGATTAGCATGTACAAACAAACAAACTAACACTTCAATTTAGTTTGCCATATATAATGCAATGAGATTTAATAAGTAATACCCTTTGTTTGAAAAATGGTGATCTACTATTAACACATATCCAGTCACGCTCTTGTGTTTGTATACATCATTATTCATTAGATTATTGTACATTCATCTTATGTTTGTACTTAATAAAGGCCGGCCCATTCATACAGATACCTACTAGGCCGTGGCCTATGGCTCGTATTAAGGGCCATTGCCACACAATCACATTCGGCAATGAAAAAATAAAACGGTATTTTTTTGCCCAATCTATACACATATAAATAAAATTAGAGTGTCTTTTTGTAATATTGAAATAACTGCTTTTTACTACATGCATATAAATGTACAGTACATACACCAAAATAACATTTTTTTTAAATTTTTGTCTGTCTGTCGATTTGTCTGGGCTAATCTCTGAAATGGCTTTACCGATTTTGACGGGACTTTTTTTGGCAGGTAGCTGATGTAATAAGGAGTAACATAGGCTACTTTTATTTTAGAAAAAATAAATTCAAAATCCTGTAGTCCACGCGAACGAAGTCGCGGGCACAGCTAGTATAATATAAACGAACGTCAGTATTAAATAATTTCAATCGCTTTTGATGCTAGTGAAATGATTGAACATGCAAATGATAGGTAACATTTACAACACTTTAAAGTCATCAATTGTGCCTATGACCGCAAATCGCGTGTGCAGGTGCCTCCGTTAGACCTACTATTTTTTTTTTATTGATATAGACTAGTGCTTGACTGTGATTCCACCTGATGATATTTAATATGCATTTAAAGTTCGCGTGAATATTGCGTCATGTGTTGTTTTACAACGCTCCGCTTAGTCGCAATTTGTCAGCTGTAGTAACAGTTGTTTACTCGTTATGTGTTATTTCATCGCTTCTAGTAATTGTATGTGATGGATGAAAGATTCGAAAAAGGATAGGTATTTTTATTTTATTTTATTTGATATAATAAAGTAGTGCTTGACTGCAATCCCACCTGATTACCATCAGCTATGCAATCGTTGATGGTAGGACGTAATAGTTTAATAAGAGCCTATTCACTTTAGCCTTGAAGACACCTAAACTTTAATCGGACGGGAAGATCACAGCAGGCAAATTGTTCCAGACCTTCACTGTACGCCGTGTTTTTCACGGTAACGAAATTTTCAATTCAATTTATTTCCATAAATTAACAACAACCTTAATCATGTTTACGTAATTATTGGTCACTTATTTTCTAAAATACACATGCCTTATTTACACTCGAGAGCAAAAAAATCGCACATCATAACTCTTTTTGTTAAGGCAGTAATTGTCATGAATGTGAATAGTTATTGAAAACATGTCGTACACTAATTGAAAGCCTATTTAATTACCTTTCTAATGATATGAAATACAGTGTAAAAAAATATCCTTGAAAGGGTTTAGAGCACAAAATCCAACAAATGGGAAAAATTACCTAATTTCACTTAAGAAAGAATGAGAGTCAAACTTAAAATTCTTGGTCATCTTGTTTGTCAATAAAGTGTATTCCCTCCCCTTAGCCTTATTTACAGCTGTTACTCGATTTTTCATCAGCCGTATTAATTTTACCATTAAATCTTAGGGTATAACGTCCCACTTCTCGTCAACGACAAATTGAAGCTCATGGAGGCGTGTAGAGCCAGGCTTTTTGAACTAAGTCTTCTTACAAGGTCATTGCAGATATGCTCAATTGGATTAAGACCAAAACTACGAGCTGGCCTCTCTATCGCAATGATTCCAACCTCTTACATGTAGTCGCAAACTGTTCTAGCGACGTGCGATCTGGTGTTGTTCTGCATTAAGGAAAAAAATCTACCATAAGCCACACAAGTGGCTTCATATATTCTTCGAGCACTTTTTTTGTGTATCATAAAGCCGTCAATCCTCTCGATATCAGGCCAGTAATGGCCCAGCGATGAATACAATGCCAGTTTTAGTGTCCAACATTATACCACCTTAATTCGCCTCCAAAACCCACTTCTTCGCTTATGCAGTATTGTTAAAATTACCCTGATGACCTTCTGTAGACCCTACAGCATCTATCATGGTCATCTAAGTTATTCTGAACTTATCAGAAAACACAACAGCCTGCCATTAGGCATACATCCAATTTAAGAGTTTCGTGGCAAATTATTGCCGGGCTTGTCGGTGAGCTGTGGTCAATTTGGTACCATTTGCTGAGTGATGTGCAGTCAGGCCTGCTTCACCCAGTCTTTACCTAATCGTCCACTGACTTATACTGACATTGCAAACTTCTTGAAAGTTTTGTGTCAGTTCAATCGTGTTTAGTAGCCGATTTCTCAAAGTACTTGTTACAGAAAAGCGATAATCACGCCCTGATCCTATGCGCCACCGGCCATATCCTGGTCGCCGAACATACCTACAGATCTCTTAAAACCTCTGGTATACCAGACGAACAGGAAAGCAGCTAAAATTTAGCTGTCGAGCGACTTCATTTTGGTTATGGCCAGCTTTGGGCAAGGCAATAACTTGAACGGCTTCTGCGGCCGTGGTATCCATATTTTTCAGTAAATCCGTCTGTTTCTAATAGAGACGTTATCACGTTAACGGAAACTGATTAAAACTCCACAACAGCACCCTTTTTGTAGCTCCAGGTAAAGGTGTAAGTAGTGAAATGCAAATGGGTGAATTTGGGGAATTGGGTAAACCGCTGGTTTTTGTGAGTTACGTGAAGGTCAATGATCTTAATTTTGTGTTTTCATAAAGCTAACTTTATATGCTTCAATTTTGCTCAATAATTTGTACTCAATATCTTTAAATTTAAGAAAAAAACAGTATTAAACGAAATTACAAGTCATGTGCGATTTTTTTGCTCTCAAGTGTATTTATACCTTTTGCCACTAAATGAGTTTTATTATTTAGATATTATCTATTAATTAATTACATTTAAGACTTTGAATAAATTGAAAATACAAGACTCTATAATTGACTAGAACATCACAAAACAAAACTATTATAAAAATTTAAAATCATAACCACATCAATTCATTCATTAATATTTTACTTATATATTTATACAAAAAAACTTGTATTGAAATAATAAAACAAGTGCAACACAGTACTAAATTCCAAATCGCGGTTATCATTTCATCATCAGGCTCTTTCGAAAAAATTTCAGCCCCTGTAGCTAGATTTTGGCTCCAAAGGGGGCTGCGAGGCTGCCTTACACGCTTTGTCGACCTACCTAAATTCTAATTTATTTTTTATGTCAACCTTCAGGATGACCCCTCCGGTCATCTTGAAGGTTGACATAAAAAATGCATTCAATTCGGTTAATTAGGGATACCTTGTTGGCAGAATCTAAAAAAGAAGTGCCCCAAATTTTTAGTTTTCTTTGGCAATGTTAAAGACAAACCTCTAAATTACTATATCGGGACAATGGAATCCGCTGTTGGCTGTCAACAAGGTGATCCCCTCGGGCCAGTGATCTTCAGTTTAGCCATTCACCCTATTATTCAACAGTTAAATTCCAAATTCAACGTTTGGTATCTCGATGACGGAACCCTAGGAGGCGATTCAGACACGGTTTTGAATGATTTACATTTCCTAAAAAATCAACTCCACTCAATAGGTCTTGACCTCAACTTTTCTAAATGTGAGTTATTCTTATCTGACAGTACTGACAGAAAACTGACTATTTCAAAATTTAACACAATAGCCCCGGAAATAAAAAATATTGAAAGAAGCACTCTTCGCCTCTTTGGGTCTCCTATTTTCGAAGATTCCTTCCCAAATTTCGTTGAGGAAAAAATTCAAGAATTTAATGATATTGCGAAAAGATTACTAGAAATTAAAATGCATTCGGTCATCACTTTAATTCGTTTCTGCTATTTCGGCCCTAAAGTAACATATTTTCTCCGCGCCTCTCATTTGTGGAAACATCACCATCTTTTGGAAAAAATGGACCAAATTATCCGGCATACCCTTACGTCAATTTTAAACGTGGCCATGGATGACCGAGCCTGGGCTCAAGCTACCCTTCCCATCCGTATGGGAGGCCTTGGCGTCCGCAAAATTTCTAGTATTAGTTTACCAGCTTTTATATCCTCGGTTCACGGCACTGAGAAATTAATCAGGAATATCCTATCTCCCTCACTGATTGATTTCAATGTGCCGTGCTTCATCGAGGCTATAGATGCCTGGAGACTTGCTTGCCCGAATACAAATCCGCCCGATAACCCGGCTTCCCAGAGACGGTGGGATGAGCCGCTCTGCAGAGTAGTTCAGGAAAACCTAATTCTAACATCTGCTACGACTGTGGAGCGGGCACACCTGCTGGCTATGGGAAATTGGGATTGGGAGTCAGGTCACGCACTGCCGTCGTCGAATATTGGCACCTTGTTCGACGATACTACTTTCCGCCTAGCTGTTGCCCTACGCCTTGGCGCTCCTTGTTGTTCTCCTCATCGCTGTCACTGTGGCGAAGCTGTCAACAGTTTCGGTCGCCACAGCTTGTCATGCGGTCGAAGCGCGGGACGCATAGCGCGGCACGCGAATATTAACGACATTATCCGACGAGCCCTTGTCACCGTCGGCGTTCCGGCTGTTTTGGAACCTCATGACCTACTGGCACGCGACGATGATAAGAGACCGGACGGTATGTCTTTATTTCCATGGAAGTTGGGTAGACCTTTAGTGTGGGACGCTACCTGTGTCGACACTCTTGCGCCATCCCATCTTCCTAGTTCATCGTGATGTGCTGGTGCTGCCGCTGCGGCAGCGGAGAACCTCAAGCGGCGGAAATATAACAACCTTGTCGGCAGTTATATTTTTGAGCCGTTTTGGGTTGAAACTCTTGGGCCGTGGGGTCCGAGTGCGCATACATTTTTTAAAGAACCGTCAAAACGCTTAGTTGACACTTCGCGTGACCCAAGGGCTGGTTTTTACCTCGGTCAGAGATTAAGCATTGCCATTCAAAGTGGCAATGCCGCCAGCCTCTTGGGCACACTTCCAGTCGACAGCAATGCGGAGGAGTTTTATGACGCCATATTTTAGTAGGGAGTATCCTTTAGTGTGTATAGTTATGTTAAGCATACTTAAATATATTTATATTTTTTAAATATTTAAGATTATTATGTATATATTTTGTTGCTTTAAGTTGTAAATAAAAAGTTAAAAAAACTGCATAAAAAAAGGTTATCATTAAATAAAGTTTCATTCGAACAAAATTTAAATGTTATGTTATGTTATGCAAATATAAATAAAATTGAATACATAATTATATGTAAAGTTGAAAATCATCATCATCATCATCATATCAGCCGAAAGACGTCCACTGTTGGACATAGGTCTCCCCCAAGTGTCGCCACAACGATGAACGAACGGTCCTGTGCGTTACGCATCCATCGGATTCCCGCGACCCTGACCAGGTCATCGGTTCACCAAGTTGAAAATAGCAAGACTATTACAAATCGGACTAAGCAATCTAATTTAATACAATACATAATTACATATTACTTGTGATATACATGCGATTGCCGAGTCAATCTAGGTCATCAACGTCCCTTAAACTGAAAAGCTCTTTATAAAGAAACTTATAATAGTATATAACATAAGAATAGAAATTACCGTAAAGGACAATATGGGGATTCTCAATAACTTCATTGAAATTAGTTTTAATTTGGTAGGTTATTTTATTACGTATAATTTGACAAAAGTGAGTTATTATGTCCTACGGCGAGATACCCATAATTCGTCGTCCGCAAGCCCACGACAACAGGGGTAGGAAATCAGGGTCGGGATCCCGGCGGCTGAGGCGTGAGGGAGTCCGTCCTTCACGAGTGGGGTCAGTGGGGCCGCCTCCTTGCCTTCTTCGCTAGCATTCCTGCTTGGCAGCGGGAGGCGACCGCCTGCCATTCCTCCTCGCTCGGGACCATGGCTAGGGCTCGGCGCGAGAAATCGCTGACACCGATCGCCCCCACGAGGACACGGCGGTGCTTGTCACAATATGTTAATTTATAATTAAAGCAATATCATATAAATTGTATTGTTACTTTCCTGTATCACTTGCTTATTTTTGGGATACGTTATACGGTTTTAAAAGGAGTTCCTTTCATGGTTAAATAAGCGAGGTGATAATTTGAGATGTGTTCGCGAATCGACCAATTGTGAGTAGATATCAGCCACATGAGAAAATGGATTTTAGTTATCTATTGGCATAACCGTACTCAAATTAAGCTAGTGCTGGGAAGAGGAACTATAGATTTTTTTAAATAAAAGTTACCCCACACTAAGAATGGGCACGCCACAATTATGGTGGTAAGTCCCCTTTTTGAGGCGTGGCTGGAAAGACCTCACGGCCTCCTCGCCTTCCGCATGACGCAGGTTCTCACCGGACATGGTATGTTCGGGAGGTTCCTGCACCGGATTCGTTAGGAAGTTACATCCGGGTGTCGCCACTGTGCGGAACGCGCGCCCGGAGGACACGGTGAAGCACACTTTGGAGGTGTGCCCCGCTTGGGCGGAGTATCGCCGTGCCATCGTGGGGTGATCGGCGGCGGCGGCGGGCCTTGGTATAGGTCAGCGAGGAGGAGTGGCAGGCTGTCGCCTCCTTCTGCGAAGCAGTAATGCTAGCAAAGGAGGAGGCCGACCGCATCAGGCAACGGCGCTCACAGCGCCCCAGCCGCCGCCGGGATTCCGGTCCCGATTTCCCGATTGCCGGCCACCGTAGGTGCGGGCTTTATTTTTTTTTTTATTATTATCATTGACGGACTTGCGGACGGCGAGCAGTGGGTAGCTCGCTATCCGACCGTCCGATAACTGTCCGGATCGAGCCCAAGTCGTCGATGGCGCGCACTGTTCCCGCGCGCCTCAAGGAGTTGTCAGCAACAGCAGGGGCCCAGCTGGGTCGAAGCCTACTGGGGCCAGGGTTAGCTCCGAAAGGTAACTCAGCCCCGGTACGAAAGGCAACGAAGGAACAGGAGTGGGTTTTAGTCAGTAAAAGCCTGACACTATCTCCCGCTCCGCCCAAGAGCGGGGGATGTCATTAGGTAGATGATTTTCCCATCGTAAAAAAACCCCAAGCTAAAGAGCAACTTCTACGCCTTAATGGGAATATAGTTTCCTATAAAAAACGAAATATAAGGCTATAGAGTCGGTCAACAAACCGTAGGGTCGAAGCCTACTGGAGTTACGGGCAGTGTGGAAGTAAGACCCAGGGACCTAGGACGAAGGCAAAGAAGAAACAGGAGTAGGTTTTTTGTCAGTAAAAGTCTGACACGAAAAGAGCGGGGGATGACATTGGATTATTTTCCCACAACAAAAAGGGCATAAAAGTTGATGATGGTATATAAAAGTTAACTTACCATTTTGAATATTTTCCAAAAGTAAACTTGCGAGTTCGGTTAAGCGAATCCAAGATTATACTGATCCATATAATGGGATCGCTTTATATATCCTTGATTTCGGTGAGAGAGAAGGACAAAACACCTTGTATCCTCTTATTGTAACACTGATGGTCACCTTTATAGGTCATCGACGCTATGGTATAGCACCTAATGTTGGACATAAATTAATTCTTTTTAGCAATAAAATTTATATCAAATTAGATACCTACTATTTTTATTTAAAGTTCTAAATGTAATTTAAGTTATTGCCGAATTATGGTAATTTATATAAGTGTTCAGAAGCCCTACCACGAGCTCTTAACGTGATGCAGTTGAGGACCTAAGGGAGCGTTCAAGTATTACGTAACGCAATTTTTGAAGATTTAGACCCTCCCTCCCCCCATGTAACGCACCGTAATATTTTTCTGTACCCCTCCTTCCCCCTCCCTAAACGTTACGTAACATTTAAGTGACCATTAAAGTCTCAATTATGTTAACGAAAGGTTTGCCAACTTAGGAAATAAAAATAAAAGTAACGTACAATACTATTGAGGGTTTCTCCGTAAACGAAAAGGGTTGCTGATTTGGAAGATTCTAATTCCCTAGCTTTTTTATTAAAATAAAAAAAAAATGTTACGTAACGCGTTGTTTAAATACTCCCCCTCCCCCCCTTGTAACGCACCATAACATTTTACAAGACCCCCATTTCCCCCAAATTGCTTTACGTACTCGTAATTCTTGAATGCTCCATAAACTGAACTCTTAAAGGGATCCCTATTTCTCGCTAGCACGCCTGGTGTTTTAATACGTCATGGTAAGACTCCAGAGCATTTACAGCCTGACAAAACTTTAGTAGATCGAGAAAGACTCGTAATTAGGTACCTATTTATTACAGATAAACAACATTATTTTAAGCTATTGCATAGCTTCTATCGCGGGCCTTGAGCGTGGAGACCGAATCCAGAAATTCCGTAACGAAAATAACCTAACACCCCCACTCATTTGTTTTTTGAGCGTGGTTACCGATAAGAAAACAAATGAGTGAACAATCAATCAAAATTCAATTCAATGTGTGAAAGTGTAACTTCAATTAATATCAAAGAAAAAAAACAAAGGAAAAAAAGTACTGCATAAATAAAATAAATAAATAATTATAATTGCATAAGTTGATAAAAATGCTATGCAATAGCTTTACCGCGGCAGTCCCCGAGTGCCACACGTCTTTTTTTTAGTTTAAGCGAAACCAGAGTATAGCTTTATCAGAGTCGGTAACCAAATCGATAATTCTTATATTAATTTATATAAATAAAAATATTTAAAAAGGTCACAAGTTGGACACCACCGACACTAAGTACAACACAGGAACCAAAACCATCCCTCAGTCGCCCGGGTGGCCCGGTGACCATGTATTTATTACGATAAACAGGTACCATAACTGACTTAACTTTGTAATTTTTCATAATACAGTTTTTAAATTTTGTACATAGATTCTTTACATAAAAAAAGACGTGTGGCACTCGGGGACTGCCGCGGTAAAGCTATTGCATAGCATTTTTTATCAACTTATGCAATTATAATTATTTATTTATTTTATTTATGCAGTATTTTTTTTCCTTTGTTTTTTTTTTCTTTGATATTAATTGAAGTTACACTTTCACACATTGAATTGAATTTTGATTGATTGTTCACTCATTTGTTTTCTTATCGGTCACTACGCTCAAAAAACAAATGAGTGGGGGGTGTTAGGTTATTTTCGTTACGGAATATCTGGATTCGGTCTCCACGCTCAAGGCCCGCGATAGAAGCTATGCAATAGCTTAAAAAAATACTAGACACGTGTTTCGGTTTCGTATATAATAAAAATAACGTTTTATAATTCTTCCAATAAGTTCCACCTTACCAGAGTTGCGGAATTGATGTTTTTTCATCTATTCTATTCTCTTAGGGTCTAAACAATGGTCTTAGTATAAGGTACAATGGGGTTGACGTATCCGTGTGGATAAAAACCCCTTAAAAAAAAAGAATTAAAAAAAAGTCGAGAGTGAATAGTTTTCTTCTAGATAAGCGCGTTCTATCGTCGACCGCATCGTCGCTCTCCATCAGGTGAGATAGCGGCTAAATTATAATCAGACGGGAAGACCGCAGCAGGCAAACTGTTCCAGTCCCTCGATGTACGTGGTATAAACAACGAGGCGAAACGCTTGGCGAAACTTTTACAAACACTTAAAGGTAGGTACTGAAACCTTATGTTAGGATATATGTCTTAACGGGATACCTACGTCAGTGCGAAAGCCGTATCATCGAAGTTTGTTTCTTCGAAAACTTTTCAACGATATCTCTATACTGCGACGCCTTGTTAAGTCGACTTTTTGTTACTGCGATGGTTCGTTACATCGAAAAACTTTACTGCGAACGATTTTAAAGCGAATACATCATACTGCGAAGCCTTGTTCAATGGATGTCTTGTTACTACGATGATAATTATGTTACTTAGGAATACTACATTTTAATTTCGTTTTTGACTAAAACGTAAGTTATATAGGTACATATGCCAAACTCAACCGAACCGGGGCCGCTCTCAAGCGGCTCCTGCCCAACCTTGGGGATCCAGACGCCTCCTGCCGGAGGCTCTACGCGGGGATCGTTCGGTCCATGGCCCTCTACAGGGAGCCGGTGTGGGCGCCGTCGCTGCAAAAGCGACCGGCGGCCATTCTGAACGCCTCCCTGAGGGTCATGGCAATTCGGATGGTGCGGGGATACCGCACGATTTCCCGCGAAGCGGCGAGCCTTCTGGCTGGCCTACCACCGTGGGATCTGGAGGCAACACTCCTTGCACACATGCACGATATGCGCGTGGAGATGCAACGCCGAGGTGAAAACACTCTGCCACGACAGGTCACGGCATGGCGGACAGAGCTCCGGCGGGATCTCATGGTGGAATGGCGTCAGCGACTATCGCAACCCAGTGCTGGGCACGCCACAATCATGGCGGTAAGTCCCCTCCTTGAGGCGTGGCTGGAAAGACCTCACGGCGTCCTTACCTTCCGCATGACAGAGATCCTCACCGGAAATGGCAAGTTCGGGAGGTTCCTGTTCCGAATTAAAGCGGACGCCCGGGTGTCGCCACTGTGCGGAATGCCCGGAGGACACGGTGGAGCACACAGTCGAGGTGTGCCCTGCTTGGGCGGAGCATCACCGTGCCCTCGTGGGGGTGATCGGCGGCGGAGACCTCTCGCGCCGGGCCTTGGTTGAGGCCATGGTCCGGAGCGAAGAGGAGTGGCAGGCGGTCGCCGACTTCTGCGAAGCAGTAATGCTCGCTAAGGAGGAGGTCGACCGCATCAGGCAACGGCGCTCTCGCCGTCGCCGGGATTCCGATCCCGATTTCCAGCCACCGTAGGCACGGGCTTGCGGACAGTTAGCAATGGGTAGCTCGCTGTCCGGCCGTCCGGTGACTGTCCGGACCAAGCCCAAGTCGTCGACGGCGCGCACTGTTCCCGCGCGCCTCAACGAGTTGTCAGCAACAGCAGGGGCCCAGCCGGATTTCGAAGCCTACTGGGGCCAGGATTATCCGAAAGGGCGCTCGAGCCCCGGTATGAAGGCTTGAAGGAACGGGATGGGTTTTTTAGTCAGTAAGAGTCTGACACTATCTCCCACTCCACCCAAGAGCGGGGGTTGTCATTGGATGATTTTTCCCATCGAAAAAAAAAAAGTTATTAACATATATATGTCAAATATTCTAAAAACAAACATTAGGTGTTGAAAATCATAACGAAATTAAAAGTTAAGTATTCCTAAGTAACATAATTATCATCGTAGTAACAAGACATCCATTGAACAAGGCTTCGCAGTATGATGTTTTCGCTTTAAAATCGTTCGCAGTAAAGTTTTTCGATGTAACGAACCATCGCAGTAACAAAAAGTCGACTTAACAAGGCGTCGCAGTATAGAGATATCGTTGAAAAGTTTTCGAAGAAACAAACTTCGATGATACGGCTTTCGCACTGACGTAGGTATCCCGTCTTAACTGCTTTTAAAAGGAGCAAGATAAGGTTATTAACACAGTACCTAAGGATTATCGATAGGTACTATAGGTGCCCTAAGACGGCTGACCCACTATTTTGATAAGCTATTTTAATCATTATTTTGCTGTTATTAAAGATGAAAATCCTTTGTGCCAGCATTTCGATAAATCTTGCTATCCTAGTGTGAGGGTAGATTGATAAAAGAAAATGGCACGTCAGTGACAAAAGTTAACTTACCTAATTCCATGAGTCTTATCAACTGCTTGTGAATTGGCCATAATATTGCGTCCAGCATTACAAGTAACGTTGAATTTCGATACTGTCTATAAGAATACATTTAGTCCAGTGGCAATATTAGCGACTTGGCACGCAGGTGTAGCTGGTTCAAATCACAGCTTAAACGCCTAACTTTTTGTTTTCCATCTTTTGTGTTTTAGTTATATTTTTTTACTTTTCTTTAACGACAAAAGTCGAGAAATGGAGTTTGTATAGAAATGAAAAAAAAATATTGCAAGTAAATAAAATGTTTATTATTTCACTATATTTAAAATATATATATATAAAGTAAGTAAATGGTCAACGTCAAAAATTAACAAAAAAAAACAGTTTTTAGGGTTCCGTAGCCAAATGGCAAAAAACGGAACCCTTATAGATTCGTGATGTCTGTCTGTCTGTCTGTCTGTCTGTCTGTCTGTCTGTCTGTCCGTCTGTCCGTCCGTATGTCACAGCCACTTTTTTCCGAAACTATAAGAGCTATACTGTTGAAACTTTGTAAGTAGATGTATTCTGTGAACCGCATTAAGATTTTCACACAAAAATAGAAAAAAAGCAATAAATTTTGGGGGTCCCCATACTTAGAACTGAAACTAAAAAAATTTTTTTTTCATCAAACCCATGCGTGTGGGGTATCTATGGATAGGTCTTCAAAAATGATACTGAGGTTTCTAATATCATTTTTTTCTAAACTGAATAGTTTGCGCGAGAGACACTTCCAAAGTGGTAAAATGTGTGTCCCCCCCCCTCTAACTTCTAAAATAAGAGAATGATAAAACTAAAAAAAATATATGATGTACATTACTATAAAAACTGCCAACGAAAATTGGTTTGAACGAAATCTAGTAAGTAGTTTTTTTTTAATGCGTCATAAATCGAAAAAAATACACTATTATTAAAACATCGATCAAAGTTACAACACATTACAAGAACTTTTATATTATGTTACTTGCTGCTACGGAACCCTTCATGGGCGAGTCCGACTCGCACTTGGCGGGTTTTTTAATATTATACCTAATCAAACTAACACATGTATAAACATTTATAAAGGGATATAATAATGGTATAAATAACTACTTATTAAGCAATTTTGATTCTTATGCCCTTAGACTTAAAGTTTATTATTGGTATTTTAAAATGTAGTGACTAATGATAGCTTATTTTGGTATTCTTAAACAAGATAGAATGGCTTATTGATCTGTGTAAAGACTTTGACGCAATAAGGCACGAGTTCAATTCTCATACCCTGTATATTGTTTTGCTTTCCATTCAGAACTTTTTTATTATTTTAAGTAACAATCATCGAACTAAATATTCTTCGAACATATTTGGAATAATTTGGCCTGACTTGTAATAAGCGGGTAGTCAAGATAAATATGCGTATTCATCATAAAACTGGTATTCAAATGTTACTTAGTTTAAGGGTAGAGGAATAAAAATGAACCGTTAAAAATGAAACGTTGCCTTACTAAATTGCGTAAAACAATATCTTTATTTAGAATATTTTTATATACCTAGTTCTAAAATACAAAATAATCTATTTACATGAGGAGAATGTTGGTTTTCGGAGAGATTGATAGGAGACATCTTAATATAGCAGTAGGTAAGTGTCTTTTTTCCATTTAATTTATACTTCTTTTTTAAACTTACACATTTTTATGCTGTGACGTAATCAAACATCTTTTTAATTATACTACGTTTTTTTGTTTCAGAGAAATACAGTCAGATTGTAGTTTAAAACTATAACAAACAATACAAGTCAGGACGTAAAATTGAAATAACTGCTGGTCATCCGTCAAGTCCATTTTCCCCAAGAATATCTGGATTTCTATCTGTGAAAAAAACATGTTATTATACTGCCGTATGGAAGTGGCGGGTATAACTCTGGGTTACCTGTGTTGAATGTCTTCTGTGGAACTTGGTTATCTTGTAGAAATTGGCCCATTCAGTAATAAATATTACGTGACGTAATGTCATCAGTGCGTGTAAGCAACAATGGATAATTATTTACTTCTTGTAAGCTGCCACAATACCTTCTTGTCAGTGCTTATGTGTAGTGTATTAGTTAAATAAATCATAGTAATCTTAATTTGTTAGGAAGTGTTTATATAATAAATTAACTGATCTTTGTTTCTTTCATAATCAAACTTAAAATGCTACATAAAACCTGTAAAGTAGTTAAAATGTCAAAATATTTAGTGCTATTTTCACTTTGATTTTTTGAGCAGATAGGACAGTTAATGCAGTGATGCTATTGTTATAAAATAGAAATATTATATATTTCTAATCATGTAACATGTTGATTCACAGCATTAAACTCTTCTTTAAAAATAAAATTAGTATTTCATTAGCACTATGTATTGAAATAAATAGTTTTTTCTCCTGCTCAAAACTGTATTACAAATAATTCTACCATATCAAAAGCAGTTTAATATTGTAACTTCTGTTATATGTTTTACCTTTATATATAGTTATTTAAATTATGTCTATTAGACGAGTAAATATTTTTTTTATGTAAATTGTAAATATTACTTGAATAAACCGTTACCTATCCTAACCATTTTTGTTTTTTATTCATTTTGCTTTTATGTTTGAAAAGATAATTTAAATTAATTTATTTAACTTAATATAAATTATAATTTGATTTCAAAAATCATACTCCAATATTGTAAACACAAAACTACTAAAAGAAGCACGACGGATTTGAACTTACGACCATGTCAATATAAGTCTACTGTTATGACCATTAGACTAATTTGACTTATGATATTTTGTTGAAATTAACAAGTGGATTATGAGACAAAACCGTGTTCAAAGTTTACCAACCTTAACGTTACCTCTTAAAGATCAAATTGACGTGACAGTATTCTATAATATTTGACTACCTACCTCTCGTTATATTCGTTTAAATTATTATGCTCCGAATTGATTATCATGTATCTTCTGCTAATTGCAGAAGGTTCAAATTCGTCTAACTTTTAGGATGTCTTATATTACCTTCTGCTGTCACGTGGGTCAGATTTCTTGGGTCTTTGTTTGTACACCCTATTAATTAATGTTGGTGTGTAGATCAACCACAAAAAAAAATGCCATGCAAGTGAAGTCAGAAAGATATCTCAGCAGACCGAGAAAATATTCGCCGTGCAGGGTCGAACTTGATTCCTACCAGAAGGACGGGCCCGTACTCATCATCATCATCATTATTTCAGGCAATAGACGTCCACTACTGTTGGACATAGGCTTCCCCCAAGTGTTGCCATAAGGACCGGTCCTGTACGTCTCACGTCCATTGGATTTTCGCGACTCTGACTAGTTTATTGGTCGACCTTGTGGGAGGTACGCAATCGCCACTTCAGAACCTTTCAGCCCCATCGACTATGCCATTCTTAGGGGGTTTGTTCTCAAAGGTACACAGTTCGTGGCCCTCCTACGCTTCAAGTAACACAGGTTTTAAAATTAACAAAATGATATACATACATAAGGTCATACCTGTATTTTCTGAAGGGTTAAACAGAGGTAGACTTATCTGCCGCCATAAGGAAAAGGAAATTGGAAATGCCAAAACATAAAACGGAGAACCAAAAACACCTGAACTAAATACAAAAAATGATGAAGGAAAAAAGGAAATTTAAGAAATGGCAGTGTACAGAACAGGAATATGCTAGCTTAAAAACTGTAAAAAATAAACAACGACAACTAAACGCCTTGCGTTATTATGTATGCTGTACTTACGTTTCACTATAAATTATTTTAATTTTTTTAAATTTCCATGACCCATACTAGGAAATCATGTGTTGTGCCAAAATTTACTAAATACAACGACCAGTGCAACGGAATCTATTTTATTTCTAACTATTTATAGTAGATTATCTGATTATCTGACTGGAACAATTTGCTTATAAGCGGATGGGAAGACCACAGTTTCCCATCCGCTTATAATTTCAAGACTAGAGTGAATAGGCTCTTAATAAACTAGTGCGCCTCACCATCAACGATTGCATAGCTGATGGTAATCAGGTGGGATTGCAGTCAAGCACTATTATATCAAATAAAAAAAAAATACCTACCTAATGTATCTGTAGGTATAGCTTTATTATAATACAGTTTCAAGAGTTTTTATATGCCTATTAACATCCCTAATTAATTATTGAAATTAGAACATAATGTAAGAAAAATAAAAAATAAAAATTTTGTTAAGAATTTACGTTATCCTTAGTATGGAATATTTTTTTTTTTTACTAAAATGTAAAGATGAAGTTTTAGTTTCCGTAAAACTGAGGCCTATTTCTCTTGGTTTTTAATTTGGCCATCATGGACTAAGTAGAGTAGTAAGACATGGAGTAAGCAGTAACAATAATTTTGTTCACATAATGTAATTTCATTTATTTAATATATTTGCTTTCGACACGCTTCCATTATTTCTAAAAAGAATTCTCTCTCTCCTTCTCTTGGTAGCGCACGTATTCGACTTTCTAAACTTTTAAAGAAAGAATTTCTAAAATTTTTATACACCTCCTTAATTTTCAATTCATCATAAAGCTGCTTGATGCGCTTCACATGTTCTGGATCTTTGCTGCCGAAGTATTCTTCAAAAATGGAACGTTGCTCTTTATTGCAGCGTTCCAGCGCTGTTACGGAAATCCAGGACAATTTTCCTTCTTGTATGTCTGTGCCTGCCTTTCCTGAGTTGGCTTCGTCCCAGTAGATATCTTTGTAGTCATTCTGTTAAAAATACAGGATATATTTGATTATATGTTGGTATCAACATGCGGCTAAAATGGGATCTTATTTATATTAGCAGCTATAGGAATCTAAAAGTGTTTTTAAAGGAGATAACATATAAGGTAAGAAGGGAAAAGGGTACCCAATATAGACGAAATTAAAGGAGTAGCTAGATATGCAAGGATCGTAACTACAGGTGGTCATCTGTTGGGCACAGTCGCCCGGCGGGCACGGTGGAGCATACGGTAGAAGTCTGCCCTGATCGGGTAGATCACCACCGTATCCTCGTAGAGGCTACCGGTGGCGGTGCCATGTTGCGCTCTGGATTAGGTCATGGCCCTAAGTGAGAGGCAATGTGAAGCGGTCACCTCCTTCTGTGAAGTAGTAATGTGAGTGAAGGAGATGGTCTTGACCATGTGGAAATGGACATCCTGTAGCCCCAGCAGTCAACACAGGAGCCCCGGGCGTCTGAAGTCGCAGCACGATTCCCGGTTACAGCAGGCGCGGGCTTACGTATGACTAGCAATGGGTAGCCCGTCGTCAAGCTCGAGTTGACGGCACGTAATATCTCAGGAGAGAATATTTCCTCAGAGAGATATCAGCAAAACCGAAGGGTCCCAGTATGGCTGATGCTTGCTAGGGCTGCGGGAGAGTATGAAAGAGTTACCGTGGCAAATTGAGGAACGAACTCGTAGGTCGGTTTTGTCAGTAAAAGTCCTACACGCCACGGAGAAGTCATTTGAAGATTTCCCAGCATAAAAAAGATAGTTTAGTTTGCAGTTTCTGCTTTTCCCCAAGGGGAAAAGACGTGAATGTACTCGTATATATATTTATGAAGTAATGCTCACCTGAAATTGCAGAGCTTTACCTAACTCTAAACAGATGCTGCTTAACTCTGTAGTGTCTCTTTCTTTTCCATTTTTTACTAAAAGCAAACCTGCTAGCAGGGGTAATCTGAACGAATAGTAGCCCGTCTTATGAGCAGCGATAGCGTTAAATCGTTCCAACGTGAACCCATTAAGATTGTTTTTTGCTTTAGTGTATCCTGATGAATGATCTAGGTATTGTCCTATCGTTGTGTACATAAATGCCTGCATTGAAACAAAAAAAATCTTTATAGTTACAGCTTAATTTTGCACTAAGTTAATACTCATTATTTCTCATTAGGGAATACTGTTCCGAATCGGGAACAATTCTAGTTCAGATCCCAATATCTTATAATATACACATATCCCAAAATAGGATACATTGTCCCTATTTTGGGTTCGTGTCCCGATTTAGGATACAAAGACCATAATTCAGAAGTCCGAAAATTAACAAAATGTCGGTCGGGCAAAAAAAATTAAGCCAAATTACACGTTCAAAGGGGCGGATCTATATAGAGAAGAACCTGCAAGAAACTCCATGGACACTCTTTTAAATCATATTACGAGTATGAGTAACATATTTCTTGTAGCTTCTAATTTGAGTACAATGTACATTAACCACAAATATGTAACCAAGATTTATGTAACTCATAATATGATTTTAAGAGTGTCCATGGAATCCAATGAAAAGAAAACTAATAAAATAATAGACGAAATGACGCGTGCATTGGCCCCACTTAGCTCAACCATTTTGAAAGGAACTGAATAACCTAATAACACACGCCACCATCAGCGAGATATTACATTTAGGTCGCGTTCTAAATTAAAATCACTATTCCTCTTTGACACGTCTCTGTCCCAAGGGATATTTGTGACCGAGTGTCTGTGTTAAGATCTCTGTCCCACACAAAAAATTCTGAAAATCTTAAGTGACGTGTAGATCAATCTGAGTAATAATTTAATTTGCTGATTAAGTTAATGCACACGTACCTCATTAATAAGTTTGACTAAGTCGATATATAATGGTTCTTTATCAAATTTAATTTCAATAAGCTCCATAAGACAATGATATATGAGAAAACAGTCGTTGATCGCAGAGGTGCCTACGTTTGGCTGTAGGTACCAGCATGGTTTGCCACGTCGCGTCGTTGAAGCGTCAATTATATCGTCTATTGCTAGTATGGATGCCTGCAACTGTTGAAGAAGCTATTATTAGTAGACAGGAATATGAACTCAATCTAGGGTGTCGTATCATCTACAACCTATGACAGATTCAATTTAACACTGATCAAAATTACTCACTATTTCTAAACTCCATCCTATAAATCTAGCTGTATGCAGATTTTCTTCTGTAAAATATTGAAGGTCTTCCAACTTTTGATATGCCAAGGGAACAGCTAATCCTCTGCCTCGCTTCCCTCCATCCATTGTGTAATTTAACAACTGCAAAATTTATACTTTTAAAAATTGAAAGATATTTTAAAATATTAACCGTATAAGAAATAGAGAAGCTACGAGCAAACAAAGGGTATCTTACCTTTTTTACCCAATTTTCAACTTCAGGCAATTGTTGTCTGACCTTAGGACTTGTCATTAAGGTGTCCATTACTTCAGGAAGGACCTCATCAAACTTTCGCTTATTTTGGTTCATGTTAAAAGTAATCGGTACACTAAATGCAATAGCACTTCTATGAAAAATTCTCAACTGGTTAAGAAATAATGTTTGACGCAACAATAGCGATGCCATATTCAACAGAACTGACAAAAGAAAAACTGAATAGAAAAATATAATAGCTAGCTATTTGTATGGTAGATAAATGAGACAAATAAATCTGATGTCTGCGTCGAACACAGCAGCATCTGCCAATTTCCAATTGTTGATAGACGCATATATTGTAATTATTTATTAGTAGCTTTTGTCCACGTTTTCGTCCGCGTGTATGACGGATGTGAAGTCGCAGTTGTTGTCTGATAAAAAGTAGCCTATGCCCTTCCTTGGAGTTCAAGCTTACTCTTTACAAAATGTCAGGTTCTGTAGTTTAACCGTAAAAGAGTAACTGACAGACAGAGTTACTTTCATATTTATGATATTATAGTAGGTATGGACTTTGGATTTACATATTTATTCAAGATTATTTTTTTTTAAGTTTGACGTACATTTGCCCACAGTACTTAGGCTCACATAAAAAACTGTATTTGAGAAAAAAGTCACGAAATCATTTAATAAATTTATGATCATGACGCACATGTTTTTAATGTTAATAGCTTTAAAGTAATTTTTTAGCTTTTTTCCGCAACTTCACTCGAGTTGGTATGAATTTTGTCAATTTATTCCCGATTTATAGTCCGATATCGGAAGCTTTAGCGTTAATCCGTTTAAATTAGATATTTAATTCAGGTTTGTAGTACCTAACCTACTACTTATAGAAAAAAGCCTCCTAGTATTAGTATACTACAAAAACTTCTAAAATAAAGTCCTGCGACCAAAGAAAGTAACCTGAGAAGGCAAATAAAAGAAATAATTAAAGTGGTGTTTGCCACTGTGACACTGCTGCACTCGGCTCCGTAATAGTAGAGGAGGAACGAATGCTAAATTTGCAGTTACTAAGGCGCCATAGGGACCTATTGGATCGAAAAAAAGTCTGCGATAAGTTTCCATTTTAGAGCGGGGAGGGCGTGCAAGAATTTTCAAAAATGTGAAAAAAAACGTCACTTCGAAATATGGGCGCGATTGTTTTTTTTTTATTTTGAAGTTAATTCTATCAGGATTACGAAAACCTATAATCTGACGGTTTTCATGGGGTTGCCAAAACCATCTTTAAAATGTTCAACGTTCCTGACAAAATTATCATAACAAACTGTGGTAAAAAAAATTGCACGTATCAACAGAATAGTAACCTTACAACCTTCATGACTCGCCTATTTGCTTATGCCACGCTCAAATTGTCAGGTTATTGAAATATATACTTTTCTGCATGTACTTAACTTACCTTGTCTTAATTTGACGCGCTCGAGTTTTTCTGAGAATCATATTTTTTTTTAAATACTAATTTGACGGGCTGCCCTCAACGAACCTCACGATATTAGGGGATTATATATGGTAAGGGTACATTACAGGGTGCAAGGTTTCTTCCCATATGATTTTCTGTCGCGCTCGAGTTCTGCACTTGTATTATAAGGTACTATTGTTTTGCTGACCTTACCTTACCAAGCGTCTACTACCTACAATTACGATTACTTTGTATTTAAAATAAAATGTAGAAAATTTGCGAAAAATTTGGTAATAGTGAAGAAACCATTGAACTTAAATTACAAAGGGATAGACATTTTTTTTTCTGCTGAATTTCTCCTGTTCTGTTAAAGATCCCTTGGAGTTAATACATAAATATTGCTAAAACATCAGTTAAAATGACAGTCGACATCTGCATATGTGACTTGTAAATTTACAAAGTTAATAATACAAAATTCTTTTTATTGGTAACAAGAAACCATGTAGGTCCCAATAGGCTTCCTTGAAGTACGCCATATGAGGTGTTTGCGACTTCACTAGTACACTGGCCTACTTTAATTCTCTGTTTCCTGTTTCCGAGATAATCTTTGAAAAGAATAATTGGCAATCCGCGAACTCATATACATTCCAGCTTTCGTACAAGTATTGGGACAGATACAGTGTCAAATGCTTTTTTTAGATCACAGAATGCAATGTAACTCACAGTTTTTACCTTTGTTCTCTGGTATATAAGTAGTAATGTATCAATAACTGAACTTTTAGTGGAAATTTCTCAATAAGAGCCAATTATGAGTCAGATAATATGTTGAAATTTTTTAAATAGGCTAAAAGTCTTATATTAATACGTTTTTCTGGTAATACAGATATGTACCTCAATTTGGAAACATCGTCTCTTCCTTGTAAAGTCAGTGCCCTAAGCTATTTTAATCATTATTGTGCTACCATTAAAGATGAAAATCCTTTGTGCCAGCATTTCGATAAATCTTGCTATCCTAGTGTGAGGGTAGATTGATAAAAGAAAATGGCAAGTCAGTGACAAAAGTTAACTTAGCTAATTCCGTGAGTCTTATCAACTGCTTGTAAATGGGCCATAATATTGCGTCCAGCATTACAAGTAACGTTGAATTTCGATACCGTCTATAAGACAGTGGCAATAACAGCGACTTGACCCGCAGGTGTAGCTGCTTCAAATCTCAGTTTAAACGTCTAACTTTTTGTTTTCCATATTTTGTGTTTTAGTTATATTTTTTTACTTTTCTTTAACGACAAAAGTCGAGAAATGGACAGTTTGTATAGAAATGAAACAAAATATTGCCAGTAAATAAAACGTTTATTATTTCACTATATTTAAAATATGTATATTTAAAAAGTAAGTAAATGGTCAAAGTCAAAAATTAAAATACATTTTTTTAATATTATAATCAAACAAACATATTTATAAACATTTATAAAAGGGATATAATAATAGTATAAATAACTACTTATTAAGCAATTATTCTTATATTAAAGACTTCTACTGATAGCTTATGTTGGTATCCTTAAACAAGGTAGTATGGCTTATTAATCTGTGTAAAGACTTTGACGCAATAAGGCACGAGTTCAATTCTCATACCCTGTATATTGTTTTGCTTTCCATTTAGAACTTTTTTATTATTTTAAGTAACAATCAACGAACTAAATATTTTTCAAACATATTTGGAATAATTTCGCCTGACTTATACTTTGATAAGCGGGTAGTCAAGATAAATATGCGTATTCATCATAAAACTGGTATTCAAATGTTACTTAGATTAAGTGTAGAGGAATAAAAATTAACCGTTCTAATAAAGCAAAAACCAGTCGGCGCTCAATAGCAGTAACGTCTTGCAAACAATTTTTACGTTGCCTTACTAAATTGCGTAAAACAACGTCTTTATTTAGAATATTTTTATATACCTAGTTCTAAAATATAAAATAATCTATTCACATGAGGTGAATGTTGGTTTTCGAAGAGATTGATAGAAGACGTCTTAATATAGCAGTAGGTAAGTGTCTTTATTTTCCATTTTATTTAGTCTTCTTTTTTAAACGTACACATTTTTATGCTGTGACGTAATTAAACATCTTTTTAATTATACTTACACATAAAGTAACTTCTGTTTCGTTTCTTTGTTTCAGAGAAATACAGTCAGATTGTGGTTTAAAACTATAACAAACAATACAAGTCAGGAAGTAAAATTGAAATAACTGCTGATCATCCGTCAAGTCCATTTTGCCCAAGAATATCTGGATTTCTATCTGAGAAAAAAAACATGTTATTATACTGCCGTATACTCGTAGATCTGGCGGGTATAACTCTGGGTTACTTGTGTTGAATGTCTTCTGTGGAACCTGGTTAACTTGTAGATATTGGTGGCCGATTCAGTAAAAAAAAAAATTTTACGTGACGTAATGTCATCAGTGCGTATAACAACAATGGATAATTATTTACTTCTTGTAAGCAGCCACAATACCTTGTCAGTGCTTATGTGTAGTGTATTGGTTAAATAAATGATAGTAATCTTAATTTGTTAGGAAGTGTTTATATAATAAATTAACTGATCTTTGTTTCTTTCATAATCAAACTTAAAATGCTACATAAAACCTGTAAAGTAGTTAAAATGTCAAAATATTTAGTGCTATTTTCATTTTTGTTATCTATATATGTTATCTTTAGAGAAAGATTGACTAAGAAAGTTATTTAGTGTACCTACGGGGTTTGTTATCAGGTTATTTAAATAAAACGACCAAAACGGGTACCACACCCTTTGTACTTTTGCCTTGACAGAACACACATATTACAAATAAGTATCATCAAATAATAACAGTAGGAATAAATAAATTATATACTAGCACTTACTGAGATGTTGCTTGCTCCGAAAACTAAAACGTAAAGAGAGACATGACAGCGCGCCGTTCCTTTTTATAAACTCTTGTAACTGTCAAAAGCGCCGCGCTGTCAAGTCGCAGTTCGTTCGAGTTGTCAGTGCAAAAAATACATTTAATGTTGCTAATACAGAAAATAATCATAGTGTATGAACATTATCATGAGAATCGCTAACACTTTGATTTTTTGAGCAGATATGACAGTTAATGCAGTGATGCTGTTGTTATAAAATAGAAATATTATATATTTCTAATCATGTAACATGTTGATTCACAGCATTAAACTCTTCTTTAAAAATAAAATTAGTATTTCATTAGCACTATTGAAATTAATAAACAGTTTTTTTTCCTGCTCAAAACTGTATTAAAAATAATTCTACCATATGAAAAGCAGTTTAATATTGTAACTTCTGTAATATGTTTTACCTTTTTATATAGTTATTTAAATTATGTCTATTAGACGAGTAAATATTTTTTTATGTAAATTGTAAATATTACTTGAATAAATCGTTACCTATCCTAACCATTCTTGTTTTTTATTCATGTTGCTTTTATGTTTGAATAGTTAATTTAAATTTAATAATTTAACTTAATATAAATTATAATTCGATTTCAAAAATCATAATCCAGTATTATAAACACAAAACTACTAAAAGAAGCACGACAGATTTGAACTTAAGACCATGTCAATATAGGACTACTGTTATAAACATTAGACTAATTTGACTTACGGTATTATGTTGAAATTAACAAGTGCATTATGAGACAAAACCGTATTCAAAGTTTACCTACCTTAACGTTTCCTTTAAAGATCGAATTGACGTGACAGTATTATATAATATTTGGCTACCTACCTCTCGTTATATTCGTTTAAATTATTATGCTCCGAATTGATTATCATGTATCTTCTGCTAATTGCAGAAGGTTCAAATTCGTCTAACTTTTAGGATGTCTTATATTACCTTCTGCTGTCACGTGGTTCAGATTTCTTGGGTGTTTGTGTGTACACTGATGTAATAATAGCCAACTATAAAGAACTCGGGAAGATGGGCTCATTATAGTAAGGATGTGCTATTATGAGAACAACTTCCTTTCGTGAATATTTTTTGGATTTCAGATTTTACTGCACAGTGCGTTTGGTCGCGATGGTTCTACTGTGCATACTGACTAGGTACCTCATGTAATGCACGCGTATGATTGTGTAGGTCACTGCAAATTATGTGCGTCATTTTATCTAAATACCCTCTATTATTGTTTTTCAACAACATAAAAAAAATTAGGTTGTATTTAAAATAAAATTAAGTATTGAACTTAGAAAAATTAAGTAAAAAAAAGTAGTTACGTAATTTATGTAAAAATGAAATTTACGTATTTAAATAAAACCATTGACCTTGAAGGTGAACCTGCACAAATTGTTTAAATTACAATTCTGAAATTTCTGAGTGGATATTGAAATGAGAATGTCACTTCTGGAGGATGGAAAGTATAAACATGACAAGGATTCACGTCCTGATATAGTGTTATCTAAATTCTTTAAATCGAATGAACCTAAAACAAATTCTGGGGTTGAAAAGTATGCACCTATTATAAATTTTAATAAAATTCAATAATTTCTTTAAATTTGTCTTTTATCATTACTGGAATAGCATAAAATACAGTGTATTTTATTTCTAAAATGAATAGGTTCGCTCCTATAAAAGAAAGTTTGTTTAATAGTTTTGATTTCGGCAGGCTTCCATAATTTCTAAGAAGAACTCCGTCTCTCCTTTCCTTGGTAGCGCACGAATACGACGTTCTAAACTTTCGTATACAGAATTTTCAAACTTTTTATAGACCTCGCCAATTTGCAATTCATCATAAAGCTGCTTGATGCGCTTCACATGTTCTGGGTCTTTACTACCGTAGTATTCTTTGAAAATAGAACGTTGCGCTTCGTTGCAGAGCTCCAGCGCTGTCACGGCAAACCAGGTCAATTTTCCTTCTTGTATATCTGTGCCTGCCTTCCCAGAGTTAGCTTCATCCCAATAGATGTCTTTGTAGTCATTCTGTTAAAAACACAGGATATTTGTAGGTCTCTTGACTATAATGTTGGTATCAATATGCAGCTAAAATGGGATCTTATTTATATTAGTAGCTATAGGAATCTAAAGGTGTTATCAAAGGAGATAATATATAGGAAGTAAGTAAGAGAGAAAAGGTTTAATAGTATAGATGAAATTAAAGGAGTAGCTACATAAATAAGTATATGTAAGGATCGTAACTACAGATGGTCATCTGTAGGGCAAGCCACAGTCGCCTGGAGGGCACGGTGGAGCATACGGTAGAAGTCTGCCCTGCTCGGGTGGAACACCACCGAAGCTTCAAGTTGACCACAGCATTATTGCCCATGATCTTCTGGACCAGTTTTTCAATAGACTCAAGCGCATCCAACTTGTATCTGGCAGATCCGCCCTATAGATAGAGGTAAGAGCAGTACCCAAGTACATAGCACAACAAGCTGTATGACAACTGCATAAAGCTCCTATAATCCATACACGATAGAACTTGCGCTTGATAGAGGATGAGCAGCTTTTACGGCGTGAAGTATAGTCTAATTATTACTAGGAACTCCAACTTCTTGGCAGCCAGTTGAACCTTTGCCTCAATGTATGGCGTTGATGGTGAATATCCAAGTTATACCACAAAGCTTACGATAAGGCATTATTATACCTTTGAAAGAAGGAGCGGGGTCGAATTGGCTCCTCTCAGTGGTTAAAAGACATTTCTGGGCCTAAGCAGATTTTAACCTAATCAAATTGTCATCGCCTCATTCAGATATAAAGCTAGTGCGTAGGATCCGTATCTCTCCAATAGTAAGTTCTATCGTCTGCGTACCCAAAGGTAAATATTTTATTGTCAAAAAAGGGGAAAAGGGGATCACAGTATATAAAAAGCAAGAGGAGTAGCTAACAAGGATTGCATCTGCAAGTAGCCTTCTGTAGAATCTGCTTACCCTAAGCAAGGTAATAGGACGTCAATGTGTAGGTATTTATAATATTTCTCACCTGGAATTGCAGAATTTTACCAAACTCCAAACTGATGCTGCATAGTTCTGTAGTATCTCTTTCTTTTCTGTTCCTTACTAGGAACATAGCAGCGAGCAACGGTAATCTGAACGAGTAGTAGCCCGTCTTTTGTACGGCGATAGCGTTAAATCGTTCCATCGTGAACCCATCAAGATTGTTTTTTTCTTTAGTATATCCTGATGAACAGTCTAGGTATTCACCTATGTGTGTGTATAAAACTGTCTGAAATGGTACGAAAGATCTTAAGTTCCTTAGAACTTAATATAATCACAATTTATCTTAAGGAAACACAATCCCAGATCGGAAAGATTGTATTAATACAAGACTTAGTATCCTAACTAACACGTGTCCCAAAATTGAGTCCGTTGAGGACAATGGACGGAGAAGGGAGGTACTTAGAGTTGGTGTCCCGAATTAGGATACAAAGTTCTGAGTTCCAGTTAAGATTATTGTCCCACTTTGAGACATCATAGACCTATGGGTTCTTCATCATCATCGCCATTTCAGCCGAAAGATGTTCTCTATTGGATATAAAGCTCCCCTAAGTGTCGCCATAACAACCGGTATATGGATTATATGGGACTAAATGAATGTTAGGGTCTCAGTTTCATACAAAAATACCAGGGATTCAAGGGATTGGAGAATTCTTGAAAATCTTAAGTAGCTTTTGACTATACAATTTGCGTAATAAATTAAATTACTTTGCTGAGTGATGATGTCCACGCACCTCATTAATAAGTTTGATTAAATCGGCGTAAAATGGTTCTTTTCCAAATTTAATTTCTATAAGTTCCATAAAACAATGGTATATAAGGAAACAGTCGTTGATCGCAGAGGTGCCTACGTCCGGCTGTAGGTACCAGCATGGTTTGCCACGTCGCGTCGTTGAAACGTCAATGATATCGTCTATTGCCAGTAAGGATGCCTGCAGCTGTAGAAAAAATAATTGTTAGCACACAAAAATATTGCAATTTGAGTATAAATATCATATATATATCTACTATCTACAAACGCTCAGACAAAAAAAAGACGGGTTGCACTCCGGGAGTGCCGGCAGAAGTGAAAACTTGATTATTACCGTTGAGCATGTTTGATATTTTGGAATGGTTAGGGAATAATTTTGCACCAATTGCTTTATCAGTATAAAAGTACTATCATTTATGTGGTAGAATACAATATTCATTTATTGCGCTATCGTACACAAACATGACAATTTATATTACATTAAAAATTTAACACTTTAAAACTATTACAATTATTTTACATTAAAAAGTTTATCTCTCCGAAAAACTACTGAGGTGTCAAGGGACACCCGGATGGAACGAAGTTCCGTTCTGGCTTGCTTTCTATAAGAGAGAGAAAGACAGAGAAACATGCGCACGCCGCACGGCTTACAATAGCTTACTATAGAAAAAGTGTCGTTACAACTTTTCGTGAGAATTTTTTCCGTCTAGCCAATACAATATAACTAAAAAATACTATCCTATTTTATGTACATTTTGACAGCACTATTTCAACATCTTCGAAACCATGAAAACGACACTCATGACGAAAAAGTTGATAATTTCTGACATCCGCCATCTTAGATTTACATTTTGACAGCACTATCGGCTTCAACAACCTCGAAAACCATGAAAAAGACACCCATATCGAAAAAGTTGATAATTTATTGCAGCCACCATCTTAGATTTAAATTTTGACAGTACTATCGGTTTCAACACCCTCGAAAACCACGAAAACGACACCCATGAGGAAAAAGTTGATAATTTCTTGCAGCCGCCATCTTGGATTTACATTTTGACAATACTATCGGTTTCAACAGCCTTGAAAACCATGAAAACGACACCCATGACGAAAAATTTAATAATTTTTTGCAGCCGCCATCTTGGATTTATATTTTGACAGTACTATCGGTTTCAACACCCTCGAAAACCATGAAAACGACACCCATGACGGAAAATTTGATAATTTCTTGCAGCCGCCATCTTGGATTTATATTTTGACAGTACCATCGGTTTCAACACCCTCGAAAACCATGAAAACGACACCCATGACGGAAAATTTGATAATTTCTTGCAGCCGCCATCTTGGATTTATATTTTTACAGTACCAACGGTTTCAACACCCTCGAAAACCATGAAAACGACACCCATGACGGAAAAGTTGATAATTTCTTGCAGCCGCCATCTTGGATTTATATTTTGACAGTACCATCGGTTTCAACACCCTCGAAAACCACGAAAACGACACCCATGGCGAAAAAGTTGATAATTTCTTGCAGCCGCCATCTTGGATTTACATTTTTACAATACTATCGGTTTCAACACCCTCGAAAACCACGAAAACGACACCCATGACGAAAAAGTTGATAATTTCTTGCAGCCGCCATCTTGGATTTACATTTTGATAGTACTATCGGTTTCCACGCCCTCGAAAACAATGAAAACGACACCCATGACGGAAAATTTGATAATTTCTTGCAGCCACCATCTTGGATTTATATTTTGACAGTACCATCGGTTTCAACACCCTCGAAAACCACGAAAACGACACCCATGGCGAAAAATTTGATAATTTCTTGCAGCCGCCATCTTGGATTTACATTTTGACAGTACCATCGGTTTCCACGCCCTCGAAAACCATGAAAACGACACCCATGACGGAAAATTTGATAATTTCTTGCAGCCACCATCTTGGATTTATATTTTGACAGTACTATCGGTTTCAACACCCTCGAAAACCATGAAAACGACACCCATGACGGAAAAATTAATAATTTCTTGCAGCCGCCATCTTGGATTTACATTTTGACAGTATTATCGGTTTCAACACCCTCGAAAACCACGAAAACGACACCCATGACGAAAAATTTGATAATTTCTTGCAGCCGCCATCTTGGATTTATATTTTGACAGTACCATCGGTTTCAACGCCCTCGAAAACCATGAAAACGACACCCATGACGAAAAAGTTGATAATTTCTAGCAGCCGCCATCTTGGATTTATATTTTGACAGTACCATCGGTTTCAACACCCTTGAAAACCATGAAAACGACACCCATGACGAAAAAGTTGATAATTTCTTGCAGCCGCCATCTTGGATTTACATTTTGACAGTACCATCGGTTTCAACACCCTCGAAAACCATGAAAAAGACACCCATGACGAAAAAGTTGATAATTTCTTGCAGCCGCCATCTTGGATTTATATTTTGACAGTACCATCGGTTTCAACACCCTCGAAAACCATGAAAACGACACCCATGATGAAAAAGTTGATAATTTCTTGCAGCCGCCATCTTGGATTTACATTTTGACAGTACCATCGGTTTCCACGCCCTCGAAAACCATGAAAACGACACCCATGACGGAAAATTTGATAATTTCTTGCAGCCGCCATCTTGGATTTACATTTTGACAGTACTATCGGTTTCAACACCCTCGAAAACCATGAAAACGACACCCATGACGAAAAATTTGATAATTTCTTGCAGCCGCCATCTTGGATTTATATTTTGACAGTACCATCGGTTTCAACACCCTCGAAAACCATGAAAACGACACCCATGACGAAAAAGTTGATAATTTCTTGCAGCCGCCATCTTGGATTTATATTTTGACAGTAAAAGTGTCGGTACAATTTTTCGTGAGAATTTTTTCCGTCTAGCCCCCTTTCACAACGCGCGATAAGGGATAGCTGTCTACTCTCCATCCGTCTTACGCTTTTTCGATCAGGTCACGTGTCCTGACGCGAGTTTAAGATTTTATACCCATTACAGAAAAAGTGCTCAACGCCGCTAAAGAAGTTCAAAAAAACCTAATTTTCAAATTCAATTAACTCAGGTTTGTTCTAAAATAAAAAGACGATTTTAATTTGAGTTGAAAAAACAAATAAAACAACGTGTTCATGAGTGATCAATAGCAGAGAGCGCTTCTTTACTTTTTTTTTATTATTGTTGATTCAAAAACAGTGTTGTTAAGTGGTGTAAACAAATCTTTAGGGTTTATACCACAAAATAACTTGAAAAAGTTATTCGACAGTAACTGGTTTAAGGCCATAATACAGTGACTTTCTGAAGTCTACTCTTCGGTAAAGGCTGGGGTTTTGAAAAAAAAAATGTTGGTACACATAATATAATATTCATTATCGTCATATGACTTTTTCGTGTGACTAATTGTTGGCAAAATAAAAAAAAATAACAACATGATATTTTTTCGCTTGTTTGCCCCAAACGGCTTTGATCTTTAGAAATATGTTTACACAAAAAAAAGGTTGTTAATTGTTCTGTATATGTATTTATGCATATGTAAATCAATAAATATTAAGCAAAAAAAAAATGGTTTTAAGGTCAGCGGAGCTCTAAGCGAGCGATAAATAAATGCACACCTAATCGTACTGTCGTCTGTACGAATATGTGTGTATTTAATTCTGTCCAGATGTTCAAGACGATATGCCTTAATATAAAACATTAATTTTATGCGCTATGCATATTATAAAAGCATTATTAAATTTTCGGCAAATTTTCAATTTACGATTTTAATCTTTTACAATTATATGAGGAATTATATATTTTATTAATACTATTATTTTAATGAATAAAACCGGGTTTCTAGGGATTTTTAGTAACAGTATTTCATTCGACAAAATGGGTTTTATTTAATTACCCCATCAAGTCCGTAATTACCCTTCGCAATAATCATGCTAAGCTTCAGTCTAAGGATCGCAAAAAAAGTCGTCATAATTAGAAACTAAATTGATTCAATTTTTTGCGATAATAATCATGGCTTAGTGTTATTTTTTGCTGGCTTGATTTCATAACTTTTGGCTAAATTGAATTTTTAATGTTGCCACTACTATAAATCTTGGTCAAGTAACCTAACATGCTTTGCTTTATGTATTGATAACAAATCCTTAGGAAATACATTTCCGCATTAGATAATAAACATAAAAATAACTGTTTGTGCTTAGAATAAAGTGGTTACAAGACATATGACATCATAGTGCATTTTGAGTGTAGCAAAAACACTAGACAAAGGCATGGCAATAAGACATATCAACTGTCATCCAGCCTAATGACTTCTAAAAAAAATCATTATGACAATGCATGCCGTTAAGGCATGATATATTGTCGTTCGTTCAAAAATGCGTTTATTGATATATAAAATTCATAAGGTACGTAGGTATTATTGACATACTCGTAGATATCTACGTAATCTCATCAACTTTAAACTGGAATATCTTTAATACGAGGATTCTCTAGTAATAGTACCTAATGTCGGAGTAAAATTGTTTGAAAACTAGCTGTGCCCGCGACTTCGTTCGCGTGGACTGCAGGATTTTGAATTATTTTTTTCGAAAATAAAAGTAGTAGTAAGATTAGCCGGAACAAACAGACAGACAGACAAAAATTGTAAAAAATGTTATTTTGGTGTATGTACCGTATGTAATGATTTTTAAAGAAAATATTCATAAATCGTTCAACTTCCAATGATAAGCGATAGATGGCGCTAGTAGTTACATGAACTTTAGACATTCGTTGTAGATATTAAGTAATAATTTATAATATTAGACTTTATGGATTTGTTTTGTATAAATATATCATAATTGTTAAAATGAAATATTTACTTGCAGTTAATTATTAGATAAACTCTAATGTATATTAGTTAGTCAATTGATGTTACGTACTCTTTACTTTGCTCTGATTGGTCGGTTAGTCGACCGAGTGTTTGTGAAAGTTTGTGGTAGGGAAACAGTGAGTTTGTTACTGTCATTTTGGACAGAGTCAGTCTGCTTTGAGTCGTTGAACAGAAAACATGTCCGACTAATCTGTGTATTTGTAAATGATTGTTAATAGAACGATAAGTATGAAATTGTGTTGATCAAAGTGAATAAAATATTTATACAATTTATCCTGAAGTGTTTGATTTATCACATTTCAGAAGTGGGATATGCCTACAAATATGTGCAGTGATAACAGGAAGAGGTTATGTGTGCCTAAATTGAAGATAAATGAGTTCGAGAAATATATTTTTGTCTTTCCAAGTGTACTAGTGTGATTTTAGACAAAAGGTTATGTGTGCCTAAATTGAAGCTAAGTGAGCTCGAGATATTTTTTTTGTCACCAAAGTGTGCAAGTGTTACTTTAAGCCAAGAAGTTGTGTGCCTAAATTGAAGCTAAATGAGCTCGAGATATTTTTTATTCTTTTTCACATGTGTGCTAGTGTTACTTCAGACAAGAGGTTATGTGTGCCTAAATTGAAGCTAAGTGAGCTCGAGATTTATTTATTTTTTTAGCCAAGTGTGCCAAGTATTTTAGACCAGTATCATACTCACCCAAATTTCTTACTGATGGTGACAGGCTCGTGTATTGAATCATTCGATTCCCTTCAAATGTGTGAACTGTGTGGTACAGATATGCGCGTCATGTTCGTAATCGAACGTTGACAAGACTAAACACCTCTTAAATGCTGGTGATTCATTTTAGTTTCTATATTTCAAATTGGGTTGCTTTTCCTTTATTTAATTTCATCGAGTTCGTATAGTGACAGATTAAAAAAAAAAAAAAAAAAAACAGTTTATATGTAAAATTTTCCTATTTCCCAAAGCGATAATTGTCATTGTTGCCTCGGATTACTTTGTGTGGCACGATAATTTCCCATTCGTTTCGACGCATAGTTGTAAAAACATGTTGTACCCCTTATTAGTATGTCACAATAATGATAAATGATATATAATGAATGATAAATGATCAGTGATCAGTGATCAGTGATAAGTGATCAGTGATAAGTAATTAGTGATAAGTAATTAGTGATAAGTGATCAGTGATAAGTGACCAGTGATTAGTGACCAGTGATTAGTGACCAGTGATTAGTGACCAGTGATTAGTGACCAGTGATTAGTGATCAGTGATAAGTGATCAGTGATAAGTGATCAGTGATAAGCGATCAGTGATAAGCGATCAGTGATAGGTGGTCAGTGATCAGTGATAAATGATAAATTTATTTATTTATAAATGTTAAACGATAAATGATAAATAGTAAATGATAAATGATGATAAATGATAAATTTATTTATTTATAAATGTTAAACGATAAAAGATAAATGACAGATGATAGATGATAAATGATAAGTCTTAAATGATAAATGATATTTATTTTGTACTGTTGTTTTATGAACTAAATTTCCACCTATGACAAACAATAAATGAATTTGAGAGAACAAAGTTAAAACTGAGTTTGTATATGTATAACACGATTTAAAAGGCTGTAAATGGAATTTCTTCTCCATAGAGATCTACACTTTGGAATATGTAATTACCGTCAATTTGCTGACTTACTGACTTCTTGGCAATTTAAGAGTCTGTAAATGGTTCATTAGAAATGTTTTGATTTGATTTCAGTGCTTTGATGAGGCCAAACGTGCCTTTGATGAGGCCAAACGTGCCTTTGATGAAGCTAAGTGTGTACCTTTGATGAAGACAAGCGTGCCTTTGATGAAGCCAAGCGTGCCTTTGACGAAGCCAAGCGAGCCTTAATAAGACCAAGGGAGCCTTAATGATGGGTCATTTGAAATGTTTTGAATTGATTTCAGTGCTTTGATGAGGCCAAGAGTGTCTTTGATGAGGCCAAGCGTGCCTTTGATGAGGCCAAACGTGACTTTGATGAGGCCCAACGTGCCTTTAATGAAGCCAAGTGTACCTTTGATGAAGCCAAGCGTGCCTTTGATGAAGCCAAGCGTGCCTTTGATGAAGCCATGCGTGCCTTTGATGAAGCCAAGCATGCCTTTGATGAAGCTAAGCGAGCCCATTTGAGGCCAAGTGGGCCATTTGAGGCCATGTGGGCCATTTGAGGCCAAGTGGGCCTTTTGAGGCCAAGTGGGCCTTTTGAGGCCAAGTGGGCCTTTTGAGGCCAAGTGGGCCATTTGAGGCCAAGTGGGCCATTTGGAGCAAAGTGGGCCATTGAGGCCAAGTGGGCCATTTGAGGCCAAGCGGGCCATTTGAGGCCAAGTGGGCCATTTGAGGCCAAGTGGGCCATCTGAGGCCAAGTGGGCCATTTGATTTGGCCAGATGAGCCAATTAAGATTCGGGTTAAGTGTGCCCGGTGCAGATGAAATTATCCTCAAGAGCGTAAGTAACGTATGAATTTACCTATTAATGTGATTTTATTCTGACTACGTTGGCTTAATGCAGATGTTGTAAATGAATTGAATAATTTATTAAGTTTATTCATATCATATTTGAACTGTTTATTGGATGAGATTTGAACATTCTGTTATAGTTTTTGAAGATATTATAGGTATAGATAAATTGAATTGAAAGTATAATTTAACACTGGGATTTGATTCTTAAAAAAAGAGTTTCAAATGTACGATACAAGTACTATTTCCTGTAAATGTTTTAACCACTGATTTTTTTTATTTTTGAGGACTTGGATTCCGACAGAACTACAGAAGGAAAAATTGCCAGTCTTATTGAACAAATAGATAGTTCCTGGTTCAAACAGTACAGACTTGAAGAAAAATGATGCAAAGAGACGATTTGGAAGGAATAAGACACCATCACGATGCAAGAAGCGAAGAGGTACCCCACGTTGGTCTAAGAGAGTGGTTGAATGATTTTCAAGGAGGAAAGCGTTACAAGTATCGAGGTTTGAACATATCCATTGGAACTTTGTGATACGGGAGTTCTATCACTTCTGTAAATTTTGAGAGTATTTAAGTTTGATTAGAAAGAGTAATTATAATTGATTTGTATTAAGCAAGTAGGATCAGAAACTGACTATACAATTTGTCTCAAAAACTTGCTAGTCTTACCAAGAGAAAATAGAAAATTTACGAAACCTTGCCAAGTTTTGTAAGTTAGCATTAAGTGACGAAATGGTAAACTAAACTAAAATGATTTTATCTAATGAGCAGAATTATGGTCGGTTTCAAGCAGAAATGTTAGCTAGTAAGAATTAAGGTGTAACTTATGTGAATATTATTACGACAAATTAATGCTTATATACGGATAACATATAAGTAAAAGAGCTGCAGATAGAAATTTAAACACACGGGATTAATGATAAATCTATTAGGAATTGAGCCAAACCATTAAATTGTAGACGAGGAAATGGATTTATTACACGTTTTCAATTCCTGTGACGTGTGCATACTGTAGCAGAGACTGATTCCATAGATAGAGAACACAATGATATTTATTTTACAAGTAGGATAAAATATACACTATTACATGACCATAACTAATTCTCGTCGTCCAGGCTGAAATCGAAGCCGGTTCCTAAGATGATTATGATACAATGAATGATTTAAATAGAGCTAAATATTACATCGTTATTTATTCGGTTAAGGGGAAGATGGATTGAAAATCCATACACTAGAGTAGAGGACCAATTTCAAGGTTTCAAATAAAAATAAAGTTTGACGAACAGTGCGATCCGAACTTCATTATTAGAACCTTTACTTGGTACGAAATCACGCACATATGCTGCTAATATTATTTGAGAGATAATATTAGTACAATTAAGTCCTTAGCCTCTAGCTGAAGGATCACTTTTATTCTAAATGCTTAAGTTTCTGTTTTATATTATGCTTTCAAATAATGAAAGTAATGAACTCTGACTAAACGAGTCGCCACACAACATGTAGCAACATGGTGGCTACAGATTTGTGAGTTTCATTTAACCGCTGAGAGTGTAAGATTTAGGACGCGTATGTCGATACCTTAAGTCGTAATATCATGTTTTCCACAGAAATTAAGACGAATACTGTTTCTGTTTATAGTATTGAGACGAGAATTGATCTAAATATCAAATTTTCGAATACTTTGACTAGAGACACAATAGAAACAATATGAGAGAGTAAGCGCCAGCATTTGCTTAGGATTAAATGAATAAGATCTAGATTTCAAATTCTTATAGCTGAACCCGATGAAAAACCTAATGACATGAAGTGAATTCAGTGCGCGTAAATAATGAAGAATACTTTCGAACAAAAAGCTGATCAATTTTACTTTATGCTTACAGTCTCACATAATTAATATTGACCAATGGTTTTGAGTACCTAATTGAGTGTTGGTTATAAAACATATTTGACAGTAGTTTATTAACTTGAATAATACTGCAATCATGGATTTCTTTTAGATACCCTACTATCAAGAGCTTTTGCGATAGTCATGGTATTGACCTTGTTTTTAACGCTGTATCTTGTCTATGGTTGAGCGCGGTTTTGCTAAAATGTATAACCACTATTTTAAATCCCCTAGCAAAATAAAATGATTCCTATGACGAACACCAAGGAAACATATGCCTATGGCGTGTTATTAATTCTGTTAAATGTCCCCCTAGACAGACTGCCACAAAACTACTAGGATCAGAGTGCCTTTAAATGATAAACATTACGAAGTAAAATACGTTAAAAAGTTTAAGATATGAAGTGAGCGCCAATATCTGGGTTAGACTAGCAAAAAGATACTTCCGTTATCAGTAAAATCCTTGATACAGCCTACAGCATAAGTGGTTTAATAAAGATTTGTAGATCTGATTGCAATTATGAGGGTAAAATTGAATTTGCCTCATTTTAAAATCCATAGATCCATTGAAAAAAAAACAAAGTTTTAAGTATAAAATTACTGTAATTACCGATTTTGGCAAACTGAGGAATAACATTTAGAAGCATACTTTCCTCCGACCTTATATAAACTCGGATATAGAGAAAAGCCTTTGACAAAAAAAAAAATACTCTATTCTTCGTGTGATGAGAATGTTATAAACATATGACGTGACGATAAAGCAAATAATCAAGACTAAGCCGAATGTAATGATTATGAATGTAAGACTCAGTTCCTTGTAGAACTGGAATTAAGTTTCATAATTTTAATGAAAATATCCTATCATTTTAATTGTAATCGTGCGTCAGGAGATCGCACGATGTCGGATGGCCGAATGTAATGATTTTTAAAGAAAATATTCATAAATCGTTCAACTTCCAATGATAAGCGATAGATGGCGCTAGTAGTTACATGAACTTTAGACATTCGTTGTAGATATTAAGTAATAATTTATAATATTAGACTTTATGGATTTGTTTTGTATAAATATATCATAATTGTTAAAATGAAATATTTACTTGCAGTTAATTATTAGATAAACTCTAATGTATATTAGTTAGTCAATTGATGTTACGTACTCTTTACTTTGCTCTGATTGGTCGGTTAGTCGACCGAGTGTTTGTGAAAGTTTGTGGTAGGGAAACAGTGAGTTTGTTACTGTCATATTGGACAGAGTCAGTCTGCTTTGAGTCGTTGAACAGAAAACATGTCCGACTAATCTGTGTATTTGTAAATGATTGTTAATAGAACGATAAGTATGAAATTGTGTTGATCAAAGTGAATAAAATATTTATACAATTTATCCTGAAGTGTTTGATTTATCACACGTATATATTCATATGGATGTAGTATAAAGCAGTTATTTCAATATTACAAACAGACACTCCAATTTTATTTATATGTATAGATTTAATCTATAGGTATACCTACTTTTCATCACTTGACGCTAAAAAAATATGCCAGCAAAATTTTGTTCGAGATTCTGACTCTTTGGTTTGAGAATCTGTTATCACTCTTTACAACACTCCTACTCAAAATATACATTCCCTAAATGAAATTAATTAATGAATTAATAAAAACTAATCAAGATTACTCACCGTTTCTATACTCCATCCCAAAAATCTAGCTGTATGCAATTTTTCTTCTGAAAAGTATTGAGGGTCTTCCATCTTTTGATATGCGAAGGGAACAGCTAATCCTCTGCCTTGTTTCCCTCCATCCATTGTGTAATTTAACAACTATAAAATAAAATAGTCACTTTCAGGTAGATCATTTTTATTTATTAAGAACTAGCGGATACCCGGTGTGCGCTGCTACGCTGAAAACATAAGTACTTATATAATACATTGTTTTAGCTGACTCACTTTTTGAAATAATTTGTGTAATGTGATGTTAACCTTGACATTAACGTCGCGAATTTGTAATGGCGAGGACACGGCGGCGTTGCTCCGCCCAAGCGGGGTACACGGGCTTTGGCGCAAGGGTAGGCCATATCCTTGAATAACAGACAGGGGATATTTTTCATCCCAAGAATGTTTCCTTAGTACATGGTGGCATTTTTTTTTTTCAAGCGTTCGAAGACTTTGGCAGCAGCGATAAACTCGTATGTTAACTCTTAATTAATTGAGTTTAACCCGCTTGTTATCAAGCTTATGAATATTTCTGTCCAATAAACTATGAGGATTTTGAATATAAATTAAGTATAAAAACTTACTTTGCATAGTAAAAAAAAAAACAAGATAGAACAATAAAAGTATCCTTTGTGTTGTTCATTTATCTGAATGTGTTCTATTCGTTTTTAATTGATAGTGTGTATAGTACATTATGTGACTAGGGTATAAAGCAGTGTCTTTAAGTCGCGGGCGTCATGTTGAATTCCGAACGAAACGAAGGTTGCTGATTTTAATCTCGAACGTTAGTGAGGGATTAATATAATTAACTCCTGAGCATTGCGAGGGAGTTAGTAAAGAAACCTGAGTGATAATTAAAAGATAATTTGGTCGACCAAATCATATATTAGAGAAAAATAAGTTCATCAAAGAAACAAAATTCACTACTCCAAGATTCTACAGTTTCAATTTTCTATAACGCTCCCGACAGTAAGCACGTTTTACTCTATTTTCTTTTTTTTTGTTACTAGCCAGTTTGAATTTCGAGTCAACTTGCTCGATGCACGTACATTTTAATTCACACTGTTGTCGATTTTTGATGTTTCAAATTCAAATCTCATTATTCCCTAGGGATCGGCCATACTGCATTATCTCCCTAGGGATACAATGACTTGCTTAAGTGAGGTTTGTATGACGTATAAAACGACATTTTCGAGCAGGTGGTGTAAAAATAAATAAACTGACACTAAGTGCGATTCCCTCTTCTAGAGAGGAGGCCTGAGTCCCAACAGTGGGAACATTATAAGGCAGACTATGTTATGCTATGCTAAATGCGATTCATACGATTTCAGAGACGTTGCGGTGCATTGATATTTTCTAATCTGTTCGAAAACTTGCACAATCGCTGATGAGACACTGGTTATTCTATAATTGTATATTAATGTCAAAATAAAGTTCGTAATTAAAAACACTTGCATTCATACAGGGACACCTTGTGTATTAACTGAGTGTACCATGTATAATGTTCCAGTCTACACTGACCTTTATGGATGGAGAGGCGCTACGGCATCTTCACTTTCCGCCTGATCCAGGTCCTCACTGGACATGGGCGTTTCGGAGGTTCTTGTCTCAGACTCGGTAGGAGGAAACACCTAGGTGTTTGCATTGTACGGATCGCCCTGAGGATACGGTTCTCGAGGAGGCTATCAGCGGCAGCGACTTCTGACCTCCGACCCTAATTTAAGCTATGCTACGGACCGAGAGGGAACACGAAGCAGACAGCTTTCTGCTGCAAAGCAGTAATGCGAGCGCAAGAGATGGTAGAAAACGTGAGGCAGAGGACATGCTCACCTCCCGGCCGCCACAGAAGACGCCCTGAGCGTGTCACCAAGGGAGGGGGAGTCACCAGGTCCAGGATACGTCAACAAGAGTGACAGGTCCATCAGGGCCGATGCCTACCAGGGCTACGGCATTTTTCGAAAGAGTTACCGTCACCCTGGAATCTGAAGGAACAAAGACTCTTGCTCCACCCAGAAAGAAAAATTGATGACTTTCCACTGAAAAAAAAAGGCTTAGTGTACTTAACGTACCTTCTTTATCCAAGTTCCAACTTCAGGCAATTGATTTCTAATCTTTGGACTTGACATTAAGGTGTCCATTACTTCAGGCAGGACTTGATCAAACTTTTGCTTATTTTGGTGCATTTTGAAAGTAACCGGGACACCAAATGCAACAGCACTTCTATGTATACTTCTTAACTGATTATGACGACATAAAGTTTTTCGAAACAATTGCGATGCCATATTAACAGAAGTAATTAAAATAAAGACTTTAAATGCAAAAAAAGAAATATACTTAATGGCTACGATACGGTAAATCGATAAATGAGGGACAAATAAAACTAGTGTTTCCGTCGAATACAAAAATCTAGTGATTTCCAATCACTGGCAGAGGTATATTTAATGCTTTGAAATGATATATTGGCAATATTTATTATGCACATATTAAATATGATTTTGTTTTTCAGTAGCTTTAACCTTTATAGCTGCTTTCACGTATTTTGCCTGAAATAAATGACGGCACTCCGTCTAGGGCGAGAAAAGTTATTTGATTTTCAAACATGACACGGACACTTTTTTTTACTAATTTGCACTGTTTACGTAAATCACCAAAAAAATATTAGAAAAAAAAACCTTTTTTGGATTTTTCTAGTAAAATCAAATAATATATAATACGAGTAAGTATAGAATATAGAAGAATATGTCTAGAAACTAAAATTTTCGGCCAAATAACTTTTTTAAGCAATTAAGCAATAAGTATTTTTCAGGGACATCCAAGTTGTACAGACGTATGTACAATCGGCGCTCGAGGGGTTAATCTGTGGTATGCCGGAACGCAGAACTACGCGGGACACAATGTCTTTTTAATTGTGTCTCTAATTACGGTATTCGAAAAGTTAAAAACAACAAATCAGACATAGGTACCTCTATGACATAATGTTATACTCGTATATCTACTGAAGGGTATTTGACCCATCCAATGGAGTCTCAAAATCTCTAGATGTGGATAAAGAATACTCATATTGAGAACTGATTTATGCTTCAGGAGAAGAAAAAACCATTTTAAACGTTCATAATGAGTATAAAATAAAGTCCCCAATCGCGTTATAAGTATCTATACAGATCGAACGCGATTGGGGACTTTATTTTTTTCGCGTTAAACTCATAAACTAATGAACAGATTTTCGTGTGGTTTGGTCACCAATAGTTAGTGATACATTATGTTATAGGTAAGTACATGCATATTATAGAAGAAAACCCCTGAGTTTGTTTCGGTGTTTCTTCTCAGGGTAGTCAGATATGAAACACCGGCCTCATCTAGTTTGAACTGACGAAAAAAAATTGACTTGTAAAAGTGTTTTTTTAAAACCAATTTGCGAAATAAATATCATTTATCATTTAAAAAATCTGAGTATTTCAAAGTTTTTTAACACCCATGCGAAGCTGGGGCAGGTTGCTAGTAGTCAATATTGCATACAAATCATAAATATATAGGAGGCCTTGAGTGTATAGGTACTCTGCCATTCAAAATAACCAATCTATTGTGCAAGTAATAAATAATGGTAAATATCATTATTTATTAGGTATTATACCTATTATGCATGTTTTTTCTAACAATTTAGTATGGTTTATGATCATGACGCACATGCCAAGTAATGATTTGTTAATCAGATTGGTTATAAGTACTTACCAAGCCACAAAAAGTTACTACTACATACTATTTAGAAAAAAAAAAACAATGACACTTTTCACCACTTACACGTTTATTTATTTTTTTGGTTTTTATCAAAAGACAATACGAAGACAGTTGTAACAAAAAAAATAAAATCTATTGGCCGAACAAAGACGAGATTTTGGGAAAAATAATAATAACTTATTTTGTAAACAGATAACACAGATCTATGAGGTTAGTAACAAATATTGTTATCCTATGGTAGTATTTAATTATAAATCGCGACAATGTACGGTCCACCAATGCCCTCACAAGCGGACTATCTTGCCTTCCGGCTAGAACACGTAGAATTAAAAAATATAAATCAGATTAGAGGACCTAAGAGCAGTTGCAACAGCTACACGGCCTGTACAGTATGATTATAATAAAAATAGAACCCTACAAAATATTAAACCTAAGAGTAAAAAAATATAGCTAATAAAAAGATTGTTCCCGGGCTCTAAGAAATAAAATTACGATATTTCCGGCTGTGGGCGGTTGGTTGCTTCCACGGAACAGTAAAAGCAGTGGAAGTAGCTTGAGAAAATGTTTGTCCCAGAACCGGTGTCGCCAAACTCATACATTTACAATTTACTCTTACTGCAAATATGATTGGCTAAAAACAAAAACAGGGCGTAAACGAAATGCAAAAAAAATATTATACGAAATGCAACTTTAATATCAACATACTATAAATCAAATTGACAAAAACAAAAAAGAAATACATCTTTGACTACCAAGTAAAAAACGAAAAAAACGAAAAAATAAGAGTGATATTTGAATGGCGTATCACTGACACGAATGCAGGCTGCTACTCAAATAGTGAAGTAACCTTGTTCGATCGAAATAATATCGATTGTATGAAAACGTATTTAAAACATATAATGCAAAAAAAAAGTATGCGATAGTGTGATAGTATTAAAATAATGAAATAAATATCTTTAAAGTCAATTTTCAAACGTAGTAAAAAGGGTATTTATTTGCATAGTACATCAATTATCATCATCTCAGTTGAAATCATCGTCATCGTCCACTGCTAAACATAAGAATATTAAGTATAATTCAAAAGCCCTATGTTGTTCTCTTTAACTAAATTTATTTAAAATACATCACAAATATCAAACCACAATTTTTATTTTATTAAATATATTAATTTAATAATTATCTGTATAATATTAATTACAAAAACTATTAAACTATAATATATAATTACTTTTATTTTAAAAAGGCAATGTAATACATATCGATTCATTTTATCGATAAAGTCACGCACTATTTGGATAGCGTCAAAAGTATAGGTAGACTAACGAATATTCCAGAAAGGCTAATAACCGAGAAAAGAAAATCAACTTTGTTTTTATGTAACTAAGGACTAGTTTTGTTTGTATATCCTGCGCAATGTTTCACGTAATTTTATTTTTTTATTTTATTATAATAAATCCGAAAATAATACTTTTCCGTGGTATGATACACCTCCATGAGTTTGATTTTTAGTCCAACTATGGTTTTTAAAGTACAGTATGGGACAATAAGGCATTTTAATATTATTTTTCATTAATATTATGTTGCGCAGTCTAGTTAGAGAATGAGAGCGCTTGAACAGCAAATGCGCAACGCGGTTCTTACTAGCGGCGTCAGTGCCACGCCTACTTACTTCTTCCACTGTTTTTACTGTTCCGTGGTAGCTTCCCATACAAGGTTCGGACAGGGTAGCTCACAAAGTAGTAATAATCTTGTAATAGTCGTAGTATTGGCACGTAGCTTTTTTTTAATTGATATAAACTAGTGCTTAACTGCGACCCCACCCGATGGTAAGTAGTGATGCAATCGTTGATGGTGAGGCGCACTAATTTATTAAGAGCCTATTCACTCTAGCCTTGAAGAAACCTACATTATAAATCGGACGGGAAGTCCGCACCAACCAAATTTTTCCAGTCCTTCGATGTACGCGGTATAAACGACGAGGCGAAACGCTTGGTCCGGACCGTAGAGGTTTCGACTACGTAAAGGTACGCCGTTCTTGGGGGTTGTCCGATGGTAGAAATGAGATAGTATAATCAAGTCATGCAATTCCTGCGCACACTCTCCAAAATGCATCCTGTAAAACACCGAAAGGCTAGCTACCCTACGCCTGTGTTCAAGGCTTTGTAGATTGGACTTAACCAGATCTGGATCACCAATTAGCTTGCGTACATAAAATATAGCCGATAGCCTATGTCATTCAGGAATAAAGCAGCTTTCTAACGGTGAAAAAATTTTAGCAATCGGACCAGTACTTGCAGAGATTACCTCCTACAAACAAAAAAAAAACTTTACCTCTCTATTATATCAGCGTAGATATTTAATAGACTTTTTATACACCTGCTCGATAATGTCGTTTTATACTTCATACAAACCTCACTTAAAGCATGTCATTCTATCCCTAGGGATACCATCCAGGCCAAGGGGCCATCCATACTACATATCTCCCTAGGGAGATATGCAGTGTGGATGGCCGATCCCTAGGAAATAATGAGATTTGATTTGGAATTTCAAAAGGATATTGTTGGGAATAAAAATAAATAAATAAATAAATAAAAAATCGACAACATTGTGAATTAAAATTTACGTGCATTGAAGAAGTTAACTCGAAATACAAACTGGCCAGTAAAAAAATAAATAATATGGAATAAAACGTACTTACTGACGGGAGCGTTAAAGAAAATTGAAACTATAGAATCTTGGAGTAGTAAATTTTGTTTGTTTGATGAACTTGTAAATATATTAATAATTATATTTTTCTAATATATGATTTGGTCGACCAAATTGCCTTTTAATTATCTCTCAGATGGTGTAAAAAGTAGAGTATCCAACACAGGGATAAAGATGTCTTCATCTTGGGCGGCTTGAATTGCTCATTTCACTCAGGTTTCTGTATTAACTCCCTCGCTCTGCTCGGGAGTTAATTATATAATATTGAATGAAACGGAATGTTTGCTTCAAATAAAAATTGTATGAATGAATGAAAGAATGCCATTTATTTTTCTTATCTGTGGATATTATTGAAACCACAGTCTTTCTTTGGCACAAAGATCCTCGAATGGTCTTAGTTTAGTAATCAGAACACAATATACCTAATGTATCTAACAAGCATAAACCTTTTACTCTTGGTCCAAACCAGTTCTAGAGATTTTTTTTTTATAATAAGACTAAGTATTTACACTATTTACACGATGAGCCTGTAACATTTATGTACCAAACATAATGCTTTATAAATAAATATGTTTTTGGTGGGATTATATCTTCGTGACGAGCTACAGATTTCGAAATATTTACATACTTATTTATTTAACTTTACTTATTAGACTATTTCGTAAATTAATTTTAGATTGGATTCCGATCATTTACACAAACGGATTAAATTGCTTGCAAAATTCATGTCAGCAACAAAGGTTCTGAAAAGTTATTTCCATTTAAGCCCTGAAAAACCCTTAACTTCTGATTTCAATAATAGTTAGGAACCTGTTTAAGTTAGTAACAAAGACAGCAAAATTTCATTTGGAAAGTTATTTCTGCAAATCGGCACATTTCTGCAATGGCGGAATCTTCACGTCCGATTGTAATTTGGGTGTCTTCAAAGCTAGAGTGGATAGGCTCTTAATAAACTACTGCGCCTCACCATCAAAGATTGCATCGCTACTTACCATCAGGTGGGATCGCAGTCAAGCACTACTTGATATCAATTAAAAAAAAATAATCTGCAGTTTTGCAAAAGAGGCGAAAAGATATCGCCTACCTGAGCGGTATAGCAATACTGTTTTTGCCTGTTTCGCGCGAAATATTACAATGAAAATACCCGGTGGGATGCCGCGTAAAACCGAGCGAAAGAAGCTTACAATCTGTGTTAGAGACCTATCTAAGGACTGAACTCAAAGGCAACCAGACTGTAATTTAAAATGAATAAGTATAATTCCTGAATAGGTACAATATTCGATGTTGATAAACGAAGAATGCCGAGTGGCCGTAGGCGCCCGCACGCGCTGTAGGTACATTACCGAGAGTGTTTTGTGTTAATTTATGTTAAGCATTGTTAACCTGAATTTTTCACTTAGTGGCATTAAAAGTGGCCCTAGACCACTTTATGGTTTAGAGTGGCCACCCTCGCCCACATGAAAAATTAAGTCTGTAGTGTGTGATGTATTAAGTGAACAGTAACAGTAATTGCCTTGTTTGGTCACGTCTATGTAATTTTATTTATTTAATATATTTGATTTCGGCAGGCTTCCATTATTTCTAAAAAGAGCTCCGTCTCCCCTTTCCTTGGTAGCGCACGTATTCGATGTTCTAAATTTTCATAAAATGATTTTCTAAACTTTTTATAAACCTCGTCAATTTGCAATTCATCATAAAGCTGCTTGATGCGCTTTACATGTTCTGGATCTTTGCTGCCGTAACATTCTTTGAAAATAGAACGTTGCGCTTCATTGCTGCGCTCCAGCGCTGTTACGGCAAGCCAGGTCAAATTTCCGTCTTGTATGTCTGTACCTATCTTCCCCGAGCTGGCTTTGTCCCAGTAGACGTCTTCGTAGTCGTTCTGTTGAAAAATAGTAGATACAGGATGTAAGGGACAGCCCTCCACAAACTTTAAGCGCTTGCTCAGTAGACAAAACTGAACTACCTTCCACAAGATTTTTTTTCAGGAAACGAAAAAAAAAGTTTGTACAGGGCTGTCCCTTACACCCTGTATATGTAGGTCTTATGATTTTATTTTGATACTATTAGTACCAAATGAAATAAAATATAGAAAAAGACAGAAAAGGGGGGTTTACAATGTTGATATAGTAGTGGGAGTAACGAGTAAGGTACTCGTATGTAATGTGAGATTTACAAGGGTGACTAAAGCCGCACGATTTTTACCTCGTAGTTGCAGATGGCCGTCTGTAGTTTCTGTTAATTCCCAAGGAGAAAAAGTATACCTAATAAGTATAATTGGGTAATATTTTAGAGGTATGCAGAACAAGGTGTAAAGTCCCTTAAACTTCCAGGTGTTGTTCAGTGTCAGGTTCAGTCCAGTTTATTTTAGACTGTTGAATATTTCTCACCTGAAATTGCAGAATTTTACCAAACTCCAAACAGATGCTGTTTAATTCTGTAGTATCTCTTTCTTTTCCATTCCTTACAAAAACCAGACCTGCTTGTAGCGGTAATCTGATCGAATAGAAAGCTGTTTTCTGTGCGGCTAAAGCGTTAAATCGATCCATCGTGAACCCATCTAGATTATTTTTTTCTTTGCTGTATCCTGATGAATGATCTAGATATTGTCCTATACTTGTGTGCATAACTGCCTGAAACGAAATATCAAGTCTTAAAAATTTTTTTAGGAATCATTATCCCAAATCGAGACTAGTATTCATTCAGGGCTCAAGTATCCTAACTAACACATCTGGTGTTCAAAATATCTAGAATTCTCTCTCTCTCTCTAATCCTTATTTTAGGATTCATGTTTCGATTTAGGATATAAGCATGTAGAATCCTAGTTACAAATTAAGATCATTATTTGGGACCAAATGTTCTACCCAATATACCTACAACATTTTTAGAAATCTTAAGTGATGTGTAAATACAATTTGGGCAATAAAGTAAATTATTTTATTGATTGAGTGATTGCACACGTACCTCATTAAGAACGTTGACTATATCGGCATAGAAAGGTCCTTTTCCAAATTTAAGCTCGATAACTTCCATAATACAATGGTTTATGAGAAAAGTGTCGTTGATCGCAGAGGTGCCTACGTCAGGCAGTTGGTGCCAGCATGGTTTGCCAAGTCGTGATGTTGAATCTTCTATGATATCGTCTACTACTATTATGGATCCCTGTACCTGTTAAAATACTAAATAAAGCAGTGTCTTAAAATCAGGTGGAATGTTGGATTCCGAACGAAACGAAGGTTGCTAAGTTTTAATCCCGAATGTAGTGACGGAATTATGTTATTAACTTCTGAGCACTGCGAGGGAGTTAATATAAAAACCTGAGTGAAGTGAGAAATCTAAGCCACCTAAGACAATGCCAGCTTTTTAAACACAGTGTTAGATACTCAACTTACTTTTACACCCGTGAGATAATTAAAAAACAATATATTGAAAGAAATTATCGAGCAGATGGTGTAAAAGTAATTATTAGCAAACTTGAATGTTAAATACAATCTGGGTTACCATCTACATCTTCGAAAGTTCAGACAGTAAATTTTTACATTCGATTAACACAGGTTTGTTCAATAGAACACTTATCAAGATTACTCACGATTAGTAAACCCCATCCTAAAAACCGAGCCGGGTGCAGTTTTTCTTCCGTAAAGTATTTAGGGTCTTCTAACTTTTGATACGTAAAGGGAACAGCTAATCCTGTGCCTTGCTTTCTTTTATCCAGTGCGTAATTTAACAACTGTAAAAAGAATAATTACCATATCTATACCAATATAATAAAGAGGTAAAGTTTTTTTTTTGTGTTTGTAGGAGGTAATCTCTGAAAGTACTGGTCAGATTGCAAAATTTCACCAATAGAATGCTGCTTTATTCCTGAGTGACATAGGCTATATTTTATGTACGTGAGTGAAATCGCGGGCAAAGGCTAGTTAACAATATTAAGAGATAATGAAGTTACGAGCAGGCAAAGTGTAACTCACCTTTTCTATCCGGCTTCTAAATTCAGGTGATTGGTTTTCAAACTTAGGACTTGTCATTAAGGTGTCCATTACTTCTGGCAGGACTTCATTAAACTTTCGTTTATTCTGATACACGTTGAAAGTAAGGGGCATACTACATGCAACAGCACTTTTGTGCAAATTTCTTAACTGGTTAAGACATAATGTTTTACGTGGCAGTAGCGATGCCATATCAACAGTAATGGCGAAATGTAAATTTGTAAAGGGAAAATAGATAAAAATTAATAAGGACTACCAGCTGTAGTCCTATGGTAGATAAAATGACTGATAAATAAAATTGTGTCTATGTCGGGTCTCATTTGTAGAAATACTCGTTTATATCCGTATAATGTATATTTTAACTAATAATTATTTACATATTTAAGTTTCATTATTTAAAGCCCGACTTACATTTACACCCGCAGTACATTACACAGCAATGCGCTTAAAAACTCCATTTGTGTAAGTACCTACTTATCATTATTCATTACATATTGAATGACTTATTTATGTATGCACAGTCGCACACATAATGTTATTTATTTAAAGCTAGTTTCTGCCTGCAGCTTCGTTCACGTTAATTTAGATTTAGACGATTAATATTTTAGAGTAGAGATGAAACAGATATTCGATGACTATCCGGTATCCGGCCTTATTTGACTATCCGGCCGGATATTGGATAGTATATTGTTAATAATGAATAAATAAATTATTTTATTAATTAGATTAGTACCTACCCAAAATTAACAATTGGCAAATTGTGGTGAATACCAAATTTTTCACATTTTTTGGTATGAGGTGACTCCGCTTGGCTTGTTATACCAGACCAGTATCTGAAAATAGCCTTTCAAAGTAAAGACTACTTCCAGGCGCTGAAAAAAAATCCTAAAAAATCAAACTGATTGCGTGATATAACGCCACTAAGGGCTGAATATTCGGTAGCCGGATATCCGGCGTTCCAGCCTCGTAGCTCGCCGAATATCCAGTATCCGGCCAAAGTCTAGTTATTGTTGTGCGCCGAAGCCGCCAGCTCACCTTCAGAGGCCTACGACCGCAGACGATCCTCCGGTTTGGGGCGCCTCTAGAAGAGCTCAATTTTGATCCAGCATCGGACTCCGATCCCATATCACTCCACTCCACTTCATTGAGTTTATCACAGCCATTTTTTTTTTCTATTGTTCCCACGAGTACAAAATTGTTTTAGCTGTTTAATTCAAGCAGTTTGCAATAATTAAGCTACCCATACAAGCTAACAACCTCTCTCATGGTGCGTCGCCGTCTGGAGGTTTGGGGATTTTTTTAGTCTCGCAGCCACGATCCCCGCTCACCATCAAAAATCAGAGACATGACCTTGACAATCTCTGGGGCTACGATACAACGTTGCCCGGCCAGGGTGCATCTCCCCCGGCCGTGTTTATAAGGGAACTTAAATGCATGTGCAAGGTTTTCTGTCCATGCACCCCAGACAATTAGAGCTTGACACTAGTTTTCAACTGGACCAAAAGATGGAGGAGTTGGAGTTGGTTGGCGTTGCAGTTGGTTGGCGTTGGAGTTGGAGATGTTGGTTTGGGGTTGGTTGGTTGGATTTGTTGGTTGGTTGGGATTGGTTGTTTGTTGGCTGGTTGGTTGTTGGAGTTGGAGTTGGTTGGTTAGATGGAGTCGGTTTGCCTGGTTGGTTGGAGTTGTTGGTTGGTTGGGTTGGAGTTGTTGATGGTGGATGTAAATCAGTTAATGTACCTATGTGTCTTTTGTAAATTGTGTAAAACATAGATAATAGTCGAATAAAACAAAAATATTACAAGACATGGTGCAATAAAGATAAAATAATTATAGACCAAACCTGTTTTGAGATAAAGCAAGACATTAAAATTAAGATTTATCTAAAACATAATAAGGAAGAATAAAACATAATTTAACATTATTATTGGTTATTCTGTGGAACATGTCAAATGAGTTAAAACATACCTGATTGTACCTACGTCAACAAGATCGCTGTAGCTGTTTTACAGGCTACTAGACCGTAGGCCTTAGAGCTTGTGCCGAGTACCTATCTACTTACTGTTCTACGAGGAGAGGGTGCAAAGGAGCGTGACAGTCTAGCAGGATCTTTAAATCGTAACTTATTTCTTATTATTATCAAAGAAAAAAATGGGGAGTGGGGGCAAGAGGGTACCAAATAGCCTGCGATCAATAAGTCGTTGTATATTTGGTATGTATGTGTTTGGATGTGTATATTTTATAGGTTTGAGAACACTAATCATAGCAATCTGTGACATGAGATTTTTATCTATTAAATTATTATTATTGTTTATAATAAAATAAATACATATTCATAATAATATTTATTCATAAAATTCAATTCATATCTTAATAGTGTATTACAAAATAAATGCACTCATTTTTTGGTTTGTCACTTTATGTCTATTACCAATTTACGGACCTACTTTCTCTGAAGACAATTTCATAGCCGGAACTCATTTGAACCTGTTGTTTCATTCATAATTCATTTAACATGTTTATATTTAGCCATAATTATATTTATTCATAATATTCAATTCACAATTTAATTGTGAATTACAAAATAATAGCATTAATTTTTGGTTTGTCACTTTATATCCATCTATAAAAAGTAAGTCGGTAATTACCGACCTACTACTACTACTACGGTAATTTCATAGTCAGATCTCAAATTCTCAGTGATCAACTGAGATCTGTCCTATGAATAATTCAATTCGCAATAATAATATTTATTCATTAAATTAAATTCACATTTTAATAATGAATTACAAAATATACATATTATACCTTAATTGTTTGGTTTGTCAATTCATATCTATTACCGACCTATTTTCTGTGAAAGCAAAGTCATGTCAGATTTCAGTCGAGTCTGTTGTTCCATAAATAACTCAATTAACACGTTTATATTTAGCATTTAAAACGTTTAAGAGAAAAACTCTATCACTTTCATGCGGTAAGTTTTGAATTTGCCGCGTTAAACCATCATACACCTTACGTTCAGACTGTTCATATATTTGAGGCAGGTGCAACTCATCATAAAGCTGCTTGATGCGCTTCACGTGCTCTGGATCTTGGCTGCCGTAGTATTCTCTGAAGATAGCAAGTTGTGCAGCATTGCAGTGCTGCAGTGCTGTTACGGCCACCCAGGTACATTTGCCTTCTTGAATATCTCTGCCAGTCTTTCCCGTGATGGTTTCAATACCATAGGCGTCCAAGTAGTCATCCTTTAAAAAAAATAGCATAGTTACTTTTCCTAAATTTCACACTTGTGTATGTTTGATTGAAATCCTATAAGACGCAAAAAAAGTTATAGTTCCTATTCTTATTAAAGGGCCTATTACACTACGCTGAATAACGCGTGCGATATTCAGTCTCGTCTTTTTTTTCTTCCCGAGTAAGACAGTCTGTCCGTTAATTACACTACGCGATACGTCGAACCATAGACTAGATACGTCGAATCATAGACTAAAACGGTCTGAATAACGCGTAGTGTAATAAGCTCTTAATAGGTAGATAGATAGATAGATGTATTCTTTATTGTACACCAAAAATAAAAATTACATCAGGAACTTAAAATCAATAGGGTGTCACAATGGGCGGCTTAATTTTCTCTATTGTCCTAATAATGAGGTAATAGAATAGAACGTTTAAGTTTACTGGCCTTATAGGTATGTAGATACGAGTATTTATGAAAATCTTAGAAGGGAAGGTAAGTTAAAGGGAAACGTTTATCAAGCAAGTTGGCGTACAAATAGTTCAGTGTGAATTTGAATTCTCATGCGATCTGTAGATCAGTATGAAATACATAAATGTAGTAGAACCTTTTGGTCTTTTAGTTTCGGAAATGTTTGGTTTAAATATATTCTAATGTATTTTGGTGTAATTGCTCATTAGTTAACGAGCTTGGGCTTACCATTACCATGATTTGAACTAAGAACTAGTGGCAATGCTCTGTTTGTTTAATGTACCTTACGAATTTATAAACACAATCTAATGTACCTCAATTATTTTGAAAGAAATTACAGTAAGCGTTATGCCCGCCATACACCTGGCAGGTTTGTCTGTACAGTTGAGTTAGACAAGTATAACTGTGCAGGCAAATCTGTCAAGTATACCCTAGCGTGAATGGCGGGCATTAGACTAGCGTCAATGCCCACAGCCGAACACGGCCTACGAACACCACGCGACTAGGCACTAGGCTGATCTTGACCAGTTTAGTCTCTACATTTGGCAAGGAAACTCGTGTCGTTGGAGAGAATCTCATGGAATTGGAATTGGAGTGGCACTGGTTGAAGCTGAAACACTCATTACAGAAGGGGAAATTTTAAAAAGAACGCATAAAAAAAACTTAGTGACTGATGATGAGATACTGTTTTAGTAACTTGAGCGGTATGAATTTGAGTTAACGAAAAATTGACTAAACTAACGACAATCATTGATTAATAATATAACGAGCTTAGTAAAAGTCGATTGTTATTTTCAACTATTAAAATTCTAGCCGAGCGACTAAATTAATAAGTGAGCACCTAGAAATACAGAGAGAGAAATTTCCAATATAGCGATGATTTTTCCAATTGAGGTTTTACGTAATGAACTATTAAAAAGTTCACTTTAAGAAATGTTTTCACCATTATTTAATTCTAGTCGCAGGCAGATTCATCATTTTGAACTGGGTGAAAGAGGTAAGGTTAGGTTAGAACTGTGATCATCATCGCTACGTTCAACTTGCTCGCAGATTTTATTTCACCATTTTCTAATTAATCGGATTTTCGATCCGAATTATCAAATTACCTTGTGACATATTTACCTAATAAATAAATATAGATATTTAGGACATTCGAAACACTTAATTTAAGATAAAATGCCGCTCAGTATAAATAATTCATTTAGCAAATATTGAAAAATATGCAGGTCGTAACATTGACACTCAATTAACCTTTCAGATACCGTCAATTTGAGACACAATAAGGGTTTAATGAATTAATATTTATAAGTTGCTGTTTTGTTGATTTCTCGTCACTAGCAGTCAGTAGCTCAATTGGTAACACTATAACTTAAATTAATTATTTTTGTCACTTAAAACTTTAATTTACAGTCACTCGTTTAAATAATACCCTCACTGAATTAGGAGAAATATGCAAAGAAAACACAAAAAAGACCAGTAGGTATCGTCTATGAGGTATCGGTTGAAAAGAAAAGTAACTTTTCAAGCGATAGGTACTGGGTTAAAACGCCGTAGGCATGTAGATAAATTTTAAAATTTTATTATTATCTCACCCTGAATTGTTCACCGCGTCTCTGATATTTACCTGATATTGCATCAGTCTCCCAAATTCGCTACAAATATTACTTAATTCTTCAGTAGCTTTCTGTTTTCCATTCTTTACTAAAAGCAGTGGCACAAATATTGGCAATTTGAAGCTGTAGTATGATATTTTGTTTTTGGCAATAGTGTTGACTAGGTCCATGGTGAATACATCGAGATTGTTTTTATCTTTGTTATAACTTGTCCATAAATCTAAATGTTCTCCCATCGTTGCTGTGTATAGAGCCTGAAAAATATTGTTGGTTATGTGACTTTTAATCTTAAACGCAGTGACAGTGAGGGATTTATATAGGTACCTAATTAACTTCCGAGCACTGCGTGGAATTACTGTAGAAACCTGAGTGAAGTGAAGAATTCAAGTTGCCCAAGATTATAACTGCTTTATTACCTACTAGCTTTTGCCCGCGGCTTCGCCCGCGTGGCATTAGGTACTTAAGGAATCGGGTTAAAAGATAGGCTATGTTCTTTTCCATGTCAAAGGCTATATGCATGCCAAATTTCATCCAAATCCGTTCAGCCGTTTTTGCGTGGTTAAGTAACAAACATCCAAACATCCACACTTTCACATTTATAATATTAGTTAGGATAAATTAGTAAACGCCACAGAAATCTTAATAATTGCCTTATTATTAAGATTTCTGTGGTAAACGCATTAGAACAAAGTGAATTTGGAAAGTTTTTGCATTATATTACCATCATATAAAAATTTTCAAGTTAAGAGGAAACAAACACAATTTGATCAAGTTTGACTGAGCTGACTGTACCAATATCAAGTTGCTGATATTTGTTCGTACATTAAATTATTTTGTTTAAAGTGGTCTCCGTTCCGTAATAGAAAATAAAAATGCGTTCAAAGAAATACCAGTGGTATTAGTTGTTTGGTATTGAAATGGAATAAATCGATAAAATAATTATCTACATAAGATTGAAAAGATTAACACAATGCTGTCATACTCATAAACGTAAATTGTATTTTTTTTTGACAATTTGTTCTTGCATATTTCTTTTTTTACAAAAACGGCCGCTTTTATTTCAAATGCACGATTATTTAATTAATCAACAACACTTGAAGTGTTGACAATGTGTTTAAATACAAATTCTTTATTGCCTTATTTGTTCTTTTAATAAACCACATTTTGCATTTTTGATTCTATTTTCGAGTTATGATTTTTTTTTTAATTAGCTGCACTAGTGGACTATGATCAGCTTCTTGATACAAGCGCCTCTTAGACAGAAGTTTGTATTTCTATGAAACAAGGAATGACCTGATGATATCCGACCGAGTCAGACTTACTATAAAAAATTAAACATACCTCATTAAAGTATCTCATTAAATCAGCATAGATAGCAGTTTTCCCGAAATACAGATCCAGTATTTCTAGCGAAGACTGGTACAGGAGTAAGGAATCGTTTATACCAGAGAGACCAACATTAGGTTGTAGGTGCCAGCAAGGCTGCCCCCGTCGAATGGTTCCACTATCTACTATATCATCTAAAATTAAAATTGTTGACTGGAACTGTGGAAATAAGATTTGAAATTTAGAACTAAACACGTTTACATTGTTTTCTCCAATATTATTTCTTTGTTCGACTAATAAATTAAATAATGATTTACCATTTCTGAACACCAGCCTAAAACGCGAGCAGAATGCTGTGTTTCTTCGGAGAAGTTTTCTGGTTCTTCAAACATTCTATATCCTATAGAAACCATCAGTCCTCTGCCTAGTTTTCCTCTTCCCAACGTGTATTCTAATAGCTGTAACAGAAGAGCATCTCGTCAAGAAATACCCTGACAGGTTCTTGGTGGACTATTTTCCGGCAGGATATGCGGTGACAAGGATGATCAATTGATTACAAGGTACAATCATGGGTAAAGTCCATCCTTTGAAGCGTGGCTTAAGACGTGCCACAGCGTCCTCATCTTACGCATGACACAGGTTTTCATCATTTCATGTCCGCTAAAGCCACGGAGAGAGGTGTGGTTTTAGCCAGTAAAAGTCTGACACGGCCTCCCGCTGCACCCTAAAGCGGGAGATGATTTCCGACCTCAAAAAAAAGTAAACGTAAGCGTAACGTGCCTATCGCATAAAATTTCGAAATCAATTTCTTACCCCTTAAAAAACCAGAAGTAACGCCCGGGTGTCCCCACACGAGGACACGGTGGAGCACACGGTATAGGTGAGCCCTGCTTGGGCAGAGCTTGCGATCGGCGGCGAAAATCTTTCGCGCAGGCGCTAGTACAGGCCATGGTCCGGAGCGACGAGGAGGGGCAGGCGGTCGCCTCCTTCTGCGAAGCAATAAAGGAGGAGACCGCATCGGGCAACGGCGCTCACGTCCCAGCCGCCGCCGGGATTCCGATCCCGATTTCCGGCAACCGTAGGCGCGGGCTTGCGGACAGCGAGTAATGGGCAGCTCGCTGTCCGACCGTCCGGTTACTGTCCAGACAGAGCCCAAGTCGTCGAACGCGCGCACTGTTCCCGCGCGCCTCAAGAAGTTGTCAGCAACCGTAGGGGCTTAGCTGGGTCGAAGCCTACTGGGGCCTGGGTCTGTTTCGGAAAGGGAGGCTCGGCCCCGGTATGAAAGGCAAGAAGGAACGGGGTGGATTTTTTAGTCAGTAAGAGTCTGACACTATCTCCCGCTCTGTCCAAGAGCGGGGGATGTCATCTGGATGATTTTTACCCACCGAAAAAAAAACCCTTAAAAAACAAAACAATAGGTATGCCTACTAACCTTCTTTACCCAGCTTGTAACTTGTGGTAGATCTTTCAGCTTAGGTCCAGTAACGACAGAGTTAATAACTTCAGGCAGGACATCTACAAAGGCTTTTCTTTCCGTGGTCATGTTGAAACTTGGTACACTAGATCTATCTGTACTTGTGTACAGTTGCGTGGTCAGTCGTCTTAGCTGATTGTAAAGCACTTTGTTCCGTCGGATTAACGCAGCCATTTTGACTGGTCAGGTTTAGGCACATGCAAAAAATGAGGGTAAAATAAATATTTGTGAAATATTTATAACTGATACTAGCGGTCCTGAACTAGTGTTGTAAGAAACTCGAGTCTTTTAGTCTTCATTTCGAGACTTGAGTTGATTTTCAAGACTAGGGCTCGTTAGTCACTTAAGTCCGAGTCCTTTGAGTACTCTGAGTCGTTTCGAATCTTTTCGAGTTTTTTAGGTTCTTCGAGCTAGACTGAGTCATGAACTTGAGTTGGTGTGACGAAAGCGATTTGAGCGATTATTTTTCTGGCAGTTTTGACGGAAATAGAGTAGGTAAATATAGGTATTTTTGTTATTAAAACGAAAGTATTAAAGCTTCAAGGCTTTAAGGTTTCAATGTGCCTGTTTTCGTGGCTCAATAAACTAAAATAATTTATTATATAAATACAAATACTTAATATAAATATGTAATAGTTACTTACTTAATAAATCATTTATTAATTACTATTTTATTTACTTCAAACTATAGCCATAGATTTAGAAGACTCAGTCATGAGTTCTTTTAAAAAGACTGAGTCTTTGAGTTCTTTTTGGCAGGACTCAAGTCTTTTTACAAAAGACTCCAAATTCTAAAAGACTTGAGCTCTTAAGTTTTATTTATAAGACTTGAGTCTTCAAAAATAGCTCAAGTCTTATTAAATGAGACTTCAAGACTTGAGTTTCTTACAACACTATCCTGAACTGATACTAGTTGTCCTGTCTGAAAGCAACAATTAGTAAAAAAAAAAAATTGGAAACCTGTTTGCAGCGCCACCTACCTGTTCCAATTTTATTTCCAAAATGGAGTCACTGTAACATACCTAAAGTTTCATCCATATGGGTCAAGCCGTAGAGAGGAGATAGTTGACAAACACGTACAGAAGAATAAATTTATATATAAATGACCTGGCCAGATCTTAGAAACTAATCACTTCATGATAAGGCCAAGTAAAACTCTGCTAGTTAAAGTTTGATCATATCTGTCAGTCCTCGTTTGGCCTACTTTCTATAGACCTTTTATATCATAGTAATCCTATATATAGTATGATATGGCCAAACGTGGATTGACATTTGTCATCAAATGTTAACGTTCAAACGATCAGGGCCTCAAGTCTGCTATTACTATAGTGTCAGAATGGTCTATCATTGATGTCATAATTGTCGCTTTTGACAAGTTTGGTAATCTACTAATATAATGGCGTCATTATGACTTTCCAATGGTCAACCACTGACACTCCATTGAAAGAAGTGACATATAATGGTAATCTCGTACATATTGACAAATGAATATTTGAAGTTTGCGGTAATCTGCTAAAACTTTGACAGTTTATTTGATCAGTGTTTTACCATTAGAACGTCATTGTGCAGTTATTGGTTTTAATATGCTCGAAATTATCATTCTACCACAATTATATTACAAGACCATTGACCGATCAATGATCGATCATTATGAATTAGCAGATTACAAACTTTTAGCAAAATGACAATTGGATCGTGTTGGAATGACGAATTTATAAAAATAACAGACTTGGGGCCCTGGCCAGTTTTAGTTGGCCATCTCATGAAGTGATTAATTCTAAGATCTGGCCACGACATATTACTATAATACCCGCCATACTCGCTATGGTACACCTGACAGGTTTACCTGTACAATCATACCTGTCAGGTAAACATGAGCGTGTATGTTGCACAACATGCAGGTTTCCACACAAGCTTACCTGACAGGTATAACTGTGCAGGTAAACCTGTCAGGCATACCCTAGAGTGTATGGTTACCTTAAAGATTACTTAGACTATTTTTTTAGGAAAGATCGTGCATTATTCGTTACACTGCAGGTAGAACCTGGGTAGGTTCCCGAAGTGGGAAAAACCAAGGCATAAATACGCATTTAGGCCCTGGTTTTTCCCACTTCGGGAATCGCTTGAATTCCGGAAAATGACCCCATAATTTGTAAAAATGGGTATATCACTGGTCATATAGGACCGTAAGAATGTATCTACTTCATACTATTTCAGAATAATCCATAAAGAATAAGGAATTATCCTTATTATAACGTAGCATAATTATGCTGAGTTAGGTGCCTTTTTGGCCTCGCACTGATTATATCTTTCTTTTTTTTTCATTGCGTATTTTAGTTTATATGATTGTGTGAGGCACGAATAAACGTTTTTTCTTTCTTTCTTTTTTCTTTCTTATTCCTTAAAGAATATTCTAAAATGCAATGCAGTTGCACAGTGTTGCATTTTAAGACAGGAAGTCAAAGCAATTAAATATTTATAATATTTGATGTTTTTGAAAAAAGAATATATTAAACAGGTATAAGCAGTAAAAAAACGTATTCCAAAAAAGTTAGCTCTAGTGATGACTTTATTGGAATTCGTTTTTTTCCTGCCTTTACCATGTTTAGATTTTTTTTTTCCGATTATACTTTTTTCGATTACAGGTCATAATTATGATTATGCGCAAAGCATTTTTACTGATCTTTACTAATTGTATCTTACATCTTGAAGCTTGTTTTTAAATATGAGTTGAAACAAATACCAGTGGTATTAGGCACTCATAGACTCATAGTTGTTGGTATTAGAATTGAATAATGAATTAATTTGAAAAAAATAAAAGATGGGTAAACGTTATGTTGGAAATGCTCATAAACAGTACTTTCAATAGCTAACAGTTTAACCATCGTGCGCCGATTGTACATACGTCTGTACAACTTGGATGTCCTTGTAAAATGCTTAATTTTCGTGCTTTCCCCAAGTTTGTACGAAAGTTATTTGGTCGAAAATTTTGGTTTCTTTACATATTCTTCTATATATATTATATTATTTGTTTTTCCTAGAAAAATCCGAAAAAAGTTTTATTTTTTATTTTTTTTGGTGACTTACGTAAACAGTGCAATTTTTCGGGTCAATGAACCCCTGGCGCTCGAGGGGCCACGTACCACACTTGATTGTCGTAGCAATAATATGAACTATGAAAACGGACCTTCCGTTTTCGTAGTTCATATTTTTGAATATTATTATTTTATGTTGTGGTATATTGTGTTGCTTGCGCCGAATAAATGCTATTCTATTCTTTCTTTTCTATTCTCACATACCTACCTTTCTATTCTAACCTACCTGCAGTTTACCGGAGGTATACCTATTTAGATTTTTGAGGTAAAGTAAACTCGTTAAAAATAAAAGGCCCATTTTGACATTTGAGAAAAACCCTACAATGTAAGTTGGAACGAACTGTGTCGTAGTAGATATTTTAGTAGTAGCGTACACTACAACGCACAAGCTGTTAGGTAGTCAAAAACAAATGTCAAAACGGTTTATTTTTTGACAACTTAAAAAAAAAAAACACAATTAGGTACTCGTACCTATTACGTTCCAATATTAACTAGAATTTACAAAATTTACTTGTAAACCTCACAGGCAATTAAAAACAGTCAAGTTCATAGGTATTTGAGTATTAGGTACTCACCTAGCAACACGGGATGAAACCAACTCCACTACTCTAATGAAAATATAACGAGTGTTTCAAATTGTCCTTTATTCAATCCTCGCCATCTCCCACATCAGCACACACCGTAACTGCAAACAATAGAATACTTAGATAATAATTATATTACTAATTGCCTCATTAGGTGGCTAATTACGTAAAGGATATGAATTATCCAGTTTGTCTATTTTTCTCACTTCATTATAACACAAAATAGATAGATTCCAGTCTGTTCCGTAAAAGTGGTATAAGTTCCGTTCAATAGTAGGCAAATACAATATAGTTCGTTTAGGTACGTAGAAATCAAAAATCAATCGTCAATGTAAGCCAGAGATACGGTAACGACTGCTTTATTAAAATCTATCTTAATCTATTACCCTCATAATTTTATTAATCAAGTACCGACATAACATTTCTCCTCGGTCTCCTCTATATTTTATAGTGAATAGTCTTAAATTAAGCTGTCCATCTCATCAGAATAAACTATAATTTACTTTTTGAGAAAATAAATTTATAATACCTAGGTATGTTGTTTTGAACGCACAAAAACATTAGTTAAAAGTTATTAATTTATAGAAAGAAAAATAATGTAGGTAGCCGGTAGGTGATCCAAAGTGTTTGTTACCTACCGAGTGAACACAGATAAAAATAAAAATTACGTACTAGATACCATGTGGCAAACAACTTGAGACAACTTAATACTAGAAAAGCACCAATATTAGTTTTTGTTTTTAAATGTTTACGATGATAATAAAAAAAAAAACAAAATAGGCGGGAAACACAACAATCCGATCTTTATTTGTTTTTTTTTGTTTGACTCTCTATACCTTTGTTTTTAATTGCGTATAGCGAAGCCTAGACAAATATTATATTAACACAATAGTATTTATTAACACAATAAGTGTATCAGGTCCAATATGGATTTAACACGTGATTTCATAAGATAAGAGGCTAAAGTAAACCTATTACCACATAAAAGAAAGAAGAAAAAACCTATTACCACTTAAAAGAACGATGCCTCAAAAATCTTAAAATCATACGACGACTCAGGCATTTACTTTTACTTTCCTTGTATTCGGAATGAAAAGGACAGTGTTTACCTCGGGTTAAAGACTTAGGTATTTGGTCCCTCGAACTGTTAACGCTAAATAAACTCGTTCTCGGGACTAAATAAGTTAGTTTCACCCATAGGGTAACAATTTACTATAATTGGCTTTTGTCTTTTCACAACTGATCTTTTTTTGAGGTGAGAAACCTTCCAATGACTTCTCGTGCTCTAGGGTGGAGTGGAAGGATGTATCAGACCTTCACTGACTAAAACCACACCTATGTCCTTCAATTCCCCATTGCGTTCAACCTTTCGACTGTCCGCGGGTTTCCTTTTCAGGAATTCCCTGTGGCTTTAGCGGGCATCGGCCTAGCTGGGCCCCGACGGTTTTGCTGGCATCTCTTTGAGGCGCGCCTGAAAGACTACATGCCGTCGAAGACTCGATCTCGGTCGTATAGTAACAGGATGATCGGACGGCGAGCTACTTATTGCTTGTCGTCCGTATCATCATCATCATTTCAGCCGGAAGATGTCCACTGTTGGACACAAGCCTCCCCCAAGTGTCGCCATAATGACCGGTCCTATGCGTCTCGCATCCATTGGTTTCCCGCGACCCTCACCAGGTCATCGGTCCACCTTGTGGGAGGCCGCATCAACGCTACGTCTTCCGGTACGTGGTCGTCATTCCAACCTTTTGTCCCCATCGACCATCTGTTCTGCGAGAAATGTGCCCCGCCCGCTGCCACTTAAATTTTGACGATTCTTTGGGCTATGTCGGTAAAGTAACTATATCTGAGTACAAGTAATAGCTATTGAATACTACAATACAACATAAGTCACTCACCAGGGTAGCTAGCAAGGCTCCCAAACTCAACCGGGCCGGGGCTGCGCTCAAGCGGCTCCTGCCTAACCTTGGGGGTCCAGATGCCTCCTGCCGGTGGCTCTACGCGGGAATCGTTCGGTCCATGGTCCTCTACGGGGCGCCGGTGTGGGCGCCGTCGCTGAAAACGCGACCGGCGGCCATGCTGAACGCCTGCCAGAGGGTCATGGCAATAAGGATGGTGCGGGGATACTGCACGGTCTCCCGCGAAGCAGCGAGCCTTCTGGCTAGCCTACCACCGTGGGATCTGGAGGCAACAGTCCTTGCACACATGCACGATATGCGCGTGGAGAAGCAACGCCGGGGTGAAAGTCCGCTGCCGCGACAGGTCACGGCATGGCGGACAGAGCTCCGGCGGGATCTCATGGTGAAGTGGCGTCAACGACTATCGCAACCCACGTCAGCTGAGCGAGTTCAATGACCTGTAGGTAGTTTGTACGCAACGCCAACTATTACCTGCAGGTCATTGAACTCGCTCACCTGACGTTTTCTGAAAGAAATTAATTTCGTACATCCATAAATTAATACGAATTTAAAAAAAAAGTCCTTTACTTTTAAATTTTATCTTTACAAATCGATAGTGTGTCATGTACCGGATCGACCCTCCACGGGATTAAAACGATTAAAATTTAACGGTGTATATACGTTACATTACATACACCAAAATGTCATTTTTTTTAAATTTTTGTCTGTTTGTCCGGGCTAATCTCTGAAATAGCTAGTCGGGACTATTTTTGGCAGGTAGCTGATGTAATAAGGAGTAACATAGGCTACTTTTATTTTAGAAAAAATAAATTCAAAATCCTGTAGTCTACAGGTAGTAAAAAATATTCAGGGCGTGGCGTAAATAGTGGCCAACGTTAAGGGGTCTATACACCATGTATTCAGCTATCACACACCACAATTTAAAACCACTTTTTACTATAGGTCTCAGAATAAAACTGATCTTTATATTTTTTTAAAAAAACAACACCTTGAGACATTAATTTGGCTCTAATTTCAACAAAAAACATTATTTTTCTATTTTGTTTTTTGTATATTACTGCTGAATACATGTGCAAATAACTGTTTTACTGTAAACTTAAAAATATTAAAGAAAAAAAATATTTATTTCAAATTTTAACTATAGTCTTCAGATGATCAATAGAGTTTGGGCGCGAATGGTGTAAAAGATATGTACCACACTGTCGGTGCCCATTACTGAAAAAATATGTCCATTAAATGCAGATTCTAATGTGTTATAAAAAAACTGATACCATGATTAAAAAAAAGTTATTGAGATTTAACTTGAAAAGGAGCTGAATTTGAAAAAAGTACACTATTTAATTTAAGTACGTTACCGATGTTGCAAAATATCTTGGACCTAATTATAAATAATATTTAACATAACTATTAACTAGTAGTTATTTAGGGTCAAACTCAAGGGTAAAAAAGGGTCAATCAATTCCCAGAAATCGGTATTTGGCCGGATAACAAATCAGACTATGTCAAGTTGTAATAAAAATGTAACTAGTCAATTTTGACTGAAAATGCTTCAATGTGATCTCCATCTCTCCCGATTTTTATCTAAGCGGACCTTTTTTTTATGGTAGGAAAAATCATCCAATGACAACCCCCGCTCTTGGACGGAGCGGGAGATAGTGTCAGAGAGTCCAATGACCCGTAGGTAGTAGTCGGCGTTGCGTACAAACTACCTACGGGTCATTGCACTCGCTCAGCTGACGTTTTCTTAAAGAAATTAATTTCTTACATGCGTAAATTATACGAGTTTTGAAAAAAAGGTATTTTATTTTTCAATTTTATCTTTTCAACTCTAAGTGTTTCATGTACCGGATCGACCCTCCACGGGATTAAAACGATTAAAATTTAACGGTGTATATTTTTATTAAAAAATAACATAATTTTTGATTACACATAGATCATCAAGGTATTTACGATTCAGAAACATTTTCAAGGCACTTTCTTTTAGTTATCACAGATGTGTGGTCCCAAACTAAGTAGGTATATACTACTATTTACGTACGTTATTAATACAATAGACAAGAACATCATCACACTCTTCTTAAAAGTTTTTTTTATGATGTAAGCCAGAAGTTCCCAAAGTGTGCGTCGCGATGCCCGCGCCCTGGGGTGTCATGGTCTCGTCCGTGAGGCTAGCAAAACCCTACGCTCATATCGCAGGCATTTTCAATTACCGAGGAAAAGCCCCCCTGGCCTAGTTACAACCATTTCTAATCTATTCTCTTCTTTACGTGACTGAGCGTTAAGATGACGTCAGATCAAAAGTATCGGAAGCGTGGCCAACTCGAGGCGTTCGACACAAGAGAGTAGAATAGAAACGGTTATAATTTGACTACCGGCTGCTCTTTGAATCAACTTGAGATATGAGCCCAAAATTACAATTCGATAAAGGCTGTTATGTTATTCAATTTTGATTAAATGTAGCCCAAGAAGTATTCCATCTACTCGCACGTAGGTATATTTTTACTTTAAAAAGGGCGTCACAAAAAAAATAGAACCTGCAAAAAGAGGCGCTGTGTAAAAAACTTTTTACAAAAAGAAAAATTAAGCCGACTTCAATGTAAAAAAAAGTCGGTGTTTCTATAATAGATAGCTTTGTCTCTTCGTTATTTAACCTCCCCATGATTCGAGTCAAGTTAGCGTGGTATCAATTTTACCTGACGTTATGTATAATAAATACAACTTATTGCGAATGGTAACCATTTTCAGTATAAATCCACGCGTTTTATTTGCGTGTTTACCTCTTAAAGTTTGTAATTTTAACAACATCATAAATCTTCCTGACCTTATCACGTAATATTGGTCGGCTGTGATTTTGACAAACAAAAAGGCAATAAAAGCAAATGCAATATTAACAGACTGCACTGAAATACCTTGGCGGCCCATGCAGACAGAGGTTATGGAATTATTCTATACGGTAAAACCGTGGCTCTAGAACGAAAAGGGCAATTAAAGGAACAGGGGTAGGTTTTAGTCAGTAAAAGTCTGACACCTGTCATGTCAGATGTCATGTCATGTGTCATGACTCTCGTTTCACCCGGAGCGGGAGATATGATGATTTCATAGATACTGCAGATGGTCTGTGACAATAGGAAATATGCATGACAATATTCTTTTCATTATTTTTTTTATTATTTGCCACAGGCTTTACCTAATCATGAACTGCTGGAAATAGATCCAAAACAGAAGTGGCCAGATCTCCAGGAAAGATACAGTAATGGAAAACTAACAGAAATCACATTCGAATAAATAAGTCAAGAGAATTGGCAGAAAATGATAATGGAAGAAATAATTTTACAACGTGTCAACCAGAGAACAAAATACAACACAACAGGACATCAAAATTCAATAAAAACGATTGCAATAAAAAACGCCTACATACAAAAAATAAATGCCTACGATGTGGAAGTACTAAGAAACGTGATATTACTAACTGCGCTGCTGCTAACCATACCTGTAAAGCTTGCCGATCGGAAAGTCATTACGAAAGCTGCTGCTTAAAGTCAGGCAGAGCATACATACCAATCAAACAACATACAAGAAAATACAAAGTATATCAAAGAGTAAAAGTTGCAATAAACAGAGCATCCGAGGAAAGCGATAAGGACACGAATTTATACAAAATTAACCCTACCAACATGAGGTGCAAAAAAATTGATGAAACGAAACGGCCTAAAGTGCACTACGGGTTGGGATCCAAGCTCAATCTATTAAATTATTAATAAACAGTCATTCAAGTCGAGAAGAAGAAGAGTCATTCTGGAAACAAATTGGATCACCAGAATTACCACAAGGACCAAAACTGCGAGCTTACGGCGACCATAAACTCACACCAAAAGGAATCACAGATGTCACTGTTGAAATAAATAGCAAACAAAGTCTTACCAGTCGCAGTAATTGAAAGAGCGAACCCGCTTTTTGGTTTGCAATGAAGCTTTATAAATTTTTTACATGCCATCCAGAAACAGGTCTCTGTTATGAAAGCATTAGTACGGTTTTACGTTTGGTGGTCCTATATAGACTTTGCAGGGCCATTTCAGGGTAAATATTGGTTAGTTCTTTGCGATGCGTTATCGAAATGGATAGAGGTCTGACCCGACGTACTAAACGACATTTCACGACGTTAGGATTACCCGAAATAATAGTATCAGACAATGGTCCTCAATTTACATCAGATAAATTCAAAGCGTATTGCAAAGAGAGAGGAATAACACACATAACATCATCTCCGTATCATCCACGTTCCAACGGTCTAGCTGAACGCTTAGTGCGCACTTTCAAAACTCGCATGTGTAGTGGAAATAAAAAATCAGCACAACTGAACGTCTAAGAGATTTCATGTTCACCTACAGAAATACACCTCATAATACTACCCTTAAGTCTCCAGCTTATATGATGTTCGGGAGACAGATGAATTGCATATTGGACAATGTGCGCCCCGCACCAAGAGAATGTTGCGACACAAAGAAGTGAGACCAGAATTGAACGCCTAACTACTTTTCCGGTAATAAGGTTTACATTCGAACTAAAGAGCAGAAAAGATGGGAGCCAGTAGAAATTGAAAAACGAACGCAAAGGTATTCGTACGTAATCAAAACACCTGAAGGTATATTGAAACGCAGACATGCCGATCATATCAGACAAAGAGATGAAACGACAATAAAATTGTGTCACCAATAGTACCAGAAAATTTAAATTCAACCGTTTTCGCAACGCCGACTGCATCATCATCATCTATAGCTACATAACCTGTTATACCACCTGAGAATCATACAGCTGACATAGCACCAACAATACTGCGAAGGATCAGGAAAATTCGACCTCCAAGACGCCTCATTGAAGAGTTAGAGTGAGGAGGAATGTTCTAACCGGACTCTTTCATCATCTCCACATAAATAGTTTTTAACGTGACTATTTCTTTGCATCTTTCATAAAAAAACGTCTCAGTTACGAATATACTTTTGAACTGAAAATGATTGTATATTTATAATATACAATAATATAATATATAATATACAATATCCCCTATTCTGACTGACTATCATAAGATATGTGTATATATGTGACTGTGCATTTGCGCGGGCTTCATTTATATTATCAATGAAGTCTTTACTCGCTGTTTGCAGTAATCTCTATGCTGTAATAACCCTTTTTCATCATCAAGTAACTCCTCTGGGTAGAACGAGACGTCGGGGCAGACTTTGATTGACTAAAACCCTTCAATTGCCCTTTCATTCTGTAACGACGGTAACTTTTTCGCACAATCCCACAACCCTACCAAGTTTTCAATACCCTTAAATAAACTATTTTCACAATGAATGTTTATTCGTTATTGGTCACTTCCATTGGCTTTATGTTCAGTCTCTTGGCAAGCGCGGCAGAAGACTCAATCTGCTGTTTGACGTACGTCACATATCCTCTAGCGTCCGTCTCCGCGGCTGACTTCTTCTCTTTATCTCCTGGAGCTAATACTGGCAGTTCGGGGTTCGTCTGAAAAAAGATGGCATACAGTATCTGGTGCTGACGAGGGTTATCCGCAATTAAGGTAACTGCACGGAATATTGGCTTCATGCTTATGCACAGCTATACAAAAAAAAAACCGATCAAATCCGTACAAACTTACCTATGAAAACAGTTCAATTCCTGAATTGAGTTACGAAGATTTTTTCAAATTGCAAAAAAAGTTTTATTTCTTGTGACGTAACTAAAAATTTACAGTTTTAAGATTTTTTCTTATACTTGTGCTATGAGACCTTGTTTCACGCCAAATTTCTGGATTCTAAGTCCACGAGAGAGTATCAAAATATACGTTTTTTGCCACATAAACGACTCTATCTTTTTATTTAATTCTGTTTTGCGCGGAGGAGACGCATATCTTCCCTATTAATTGATGTTATGTTCTGTTACCTACTTTTAAGATTGCGTCTTTAACGCGTAAATAAACTGTTTTTCTTTCTTTCTTTCTTTCTTTCTATCTTTTTTTTTCGTTAACTCAGTAGTTTGTTTTTTTTTCACGATCCGAATTTATAGATATTTGGTTTTAATTTCAACTCGATATCTCCACGCGTTCCTAAGATAAAGAGTCTTGACAGACAGACCGACGTACGGGCAACAAAGTGATTCTATAAGGGTTCCGTTTTTTCCTTTTGAGGTACGGAACCCTAAACACCCGAACCAGGACTAACTACTTTAGTCACGAATACAGAATAAAGTAACTCACTGCCTCCAGCTGTCGCCAATGTTTGACGCAATCAGCCAGGCGATCTCCGAAGCAAGGCGCGAAGCACTCGGGATTGACCGCGACAAAGCAGTGGCCCAAGTTGGCTGGCTCTTTAGCGCCACTGTGTGACCATGACCGCACGTGGTGGCCGTAGTTGGATCCTGTACAGGAATTAAGAGGGAGTTATAAAGATTCAAGCTTTCTATCTATGACTATGGGCTAAAACCCTGTTGTATATGTCGAAGCTGTTTCTTATAACACGCCGTATTACAATTTGGCTGAAATATAATACGCCGCCGTATTTTTGACACGTGGTTGCAGTACATGTAACATACTACGACCAGTGGAATAATCAGTAACACCAAGGCACTGCTGGCCTTCCTTGAGGAGTGGGGCTGGATTGAATGACACAATTGTCCCACATTTGTTTTAGTCAGTAAAAGTCTGACACTCCATCTCCCCCCCAGAGCAGGAGAAGTTATTTGATGATTTCTCACAAAAAATAGGTACTCATATAGCAGGTATCATCTGTTAGAATAGTTGATGTCAGTGTAAACCTAACATAGAGAATGACTACGATAACCTAATAAGTGTTTACCTGCCAATATTCCACAGAACAACTCCACCATGGCCGCTAGTCCGAACCCTTTGTACCCTGACGTCAGCTCTCCACCACCGAGAGGCATCAGACAGCAGGTTTTGAATGCCTGAAAATAATTATACAATAAATGGCTGATAGCCGTTTCTGTACATATGTATATTTCATTTTATATTTCGACGAAGCAAAGCAGTATTGGAAGATACTAGTTTTCGCTTCTTCTCATGGAAAAGTATGCTAAAGTATTGTCAAGAGTAGGATTACACTAGCTATTACGTTGCTACTACTAGCGACGTTGTGACCTGTTTCGGTACGAAACGAACGAACGAGTATAACCATACGTTGTTGAAATCTCTACGATCCGGACTAAGGGTTTTGCCTCATCGTTTTTACCGTAGGTATACAAACGTCGAAGGCCTGTATGCCTGGAACAATGTAATAATTTGAGTTTCTTTAAGGCAACAGTGAATAGGCTCATAAACTAGTGCCCCTCACCATCAGAAATGGGATCACGTTCAAGCACTAGATTTTTTGTTTATTGTATTTTTTTTAATTGATCAATATCGACGATGTCGACCAATCAATCAATAAATCAATCCAATTAATCAATAATAATTGGATTGATTATTTTTTTTTAAATTATTATTTGAATTCGACGATTGAATATTTTCTGCGGCCTACCCAAATGTCCTTTCTTTGGTATTGTTCGTCAAGTCGTGGAGCTCCTTAGTAGTCCTAAGTTGAGCTTTTCGAATACTGACAAATGCTTACACTGATTGGACAGGTCCACTCAAATCTGTATGGTTCTTTCTTCAAAAGACCATCTCAGACAAATCTGCATGGTTCTCATGTGATTTGACCATTACATATTTACTGTATGGACTTTAAAAGAGACTTTGACTCCTGAGTTTGTTTCGGTGTTTCTTCTCAGGGTAGTTAGATAGGAAACACCGGCCTCATCTAGCATAAACTGACGAAAAAAATTGACGTGTAAAAGTGTTTTTTAAAACCTATTTACAAAATAAATATCATTTATCATTTATTTATCATTTAATTAAAACACTAGACAAGGTTAAAGTGAATAGGCTAATAAACTAGTGCACCTCACCAGCATCGATTGCATCACCGTTTACCATCAGATGGGATCGTAGTTTTTATTATTTAAAAATCCAATTACATTACATAGGGAACATAGAATTATGAAAAAAAAACGTACAAGATACCATAACTTTAGCAGTGGTTGGATATAATTTTGAATTAATTAATTAATAATGAGACCTCGTATTTGCGGTTCTAAATAAGCTGGTAGAGTACACTAATATATAACTATTATCTAATGTACACTACACTGATATATAGGTAAAGTTTGTATTTTTTGTTAGTAGGAGATAATCTGGTATACTTGGTCCAATTGCTAAATATCTATTAATGCTATATTTTATGTACCTACGCGAGCGAAGCCTCGGGCAAAAACTAGAATAAAATAATAACCGTACCAGTTCAGCATCTTTTGTTTCATTTCCATCAGGTCCCTGCGCCCAGCCGGACGGCAATGGCTCCCCTTTCCGGCGCTGCATTTCAATCTGTAAAATGATTTAAATATGAATTATAAATAGTGAGCCTGCACCTCATACAGGGAGACCAGCCCCCCTAGCCAAGATACTACCGTTTGTTCTCTATTTTGTTGTGTCTAATGCCACGAGTTGAGCATGCCGTCGATTCCTTTGTTCTGACGTCATCAGTCACGTGGTGAGAACAAAGGAATCGGAGGCGTGGCCAACTCGAGGCGTTCGATACAAGAGAATCGGAACGAAATGGTTGTAACTTGGCTAGGGGGGCAGATAATCTAGCTACTGTACAGAGTACGGAATCGTCGGGACAATATGTGTAAAAAATGTGATGATAGGAACCCTATCAGCGTCTTTAGCAAGAATTTGGTCAGTAGGTAAAATTGCCGTCACGGACTTGAGCGCTGGCTTCAAGTTGCGCAGAAGTCAAATATTCGGTCTCTTTAGTGGTGCGAAGTGAGACGCGGGGGCGGGGAGTGTCAGTGATTGGCTCGTTGCGCCATCGCGTCATAGACGTCACTCCTGATTCGTTTCCTGCGTTGCTGCATGTATCTAACAACGAAGACGATTGGCTCGCCAATGTATGGAATGCGCAAAGCGATCCCCACTCTGACGCCGAGCGCTCAAGATCCGTTTCGGCAATTGTACTAAAACAGTAAAAAGTTACATTCACTTTTTTCTTCTTTTATCTACACTAATATTATAAACAAAGAAAATTTGTATTTTTGTGTGTATGTTTGTAATTAATAAACTCAACAACTACTGTGCCAATTTCAAAAATTCTTTCACTATTGGAAAGTTACCTGAGTAGGTAACATATTCGTGTGAAGCCGGGACGGGCCGCTAGTATTATCATAAAAGTTTTTGTTCTTTTTTAACCAACTTCAAAAACATGGGGAGGTTCTCAAATTCGGTTGTATTTTTTGAATTAATAATACGTATTTGTTGAGTGTTCCACTAAAATGCTGGTCTTATTACCTTTCCAACGGAGACGGTAGTGGTAGCCATGTCGAGATAGAAGGATTCATTATCTGAAGCTGGAGCCACACATGCTATGGGATTAGTTCCCAACGCCGCCTGGAAACAGAGAAATGAATGTAAGTATATTAGGTTCTCTACAACGATATGTATCATCATTTCACCCGACAGACGTCCACTGTTGGACATAGAGCTCCCCCTATGTCATAAGTGTCGCCACAATGAACGATCCTGTGTGTCTCGCATCCATCGGATTCCCGCAACCTTCACCAGGTCATCGGTCCACCTTGTAGGAGGCCTTCCAGCGCTGCGTCTTCTGGTACGCGGTCGCTACACCAGAATCTTTCGGCCCCAACGGCCATCCGTCCCGCGAGCAATGTGCCCTGCCCATTGCATCTTAAATTTGCAATTTGTGGAATGTTGGCAACCTTAGTTCTCCTGCGAATATCTTCATTTTTGATTCAATCACGCTAGGAAACCCCGAGCATAGACCTTTCCATTTCCCTTTGGGTGACTTTGAGCCTTCAAGACACCTAAATTATAATAGAAGACCTCTGGGCAAACTGTTCTAATCCTTCGATGTACGTGTTATAAACAGGCTCTTGAACTAGTGCAATTCACAATCAATGATATCAACGATGTCACTGGATGCCTGAAGTATACCTCCTTCAGGCATCCAGTGTCGTCGAGGACTGCTGCGGCGAAGGTGGTGTGACGATCTCATCATGTTCGAGGGACAAACTGTCCAAGTTTGCCCCGCGAGATCGCTCAAGACAAAAAGATTTGGATGGGGAACGGAAGCGCTTTGCCCAGCAGTGGGATACTGTAGAAGATATATATATAGTACATAATGATATAAGTGTGTAATGTTAGTGATTATTGTCGAGGCGGTATTTAGACCCGAGCCGTGGCGAGGGTCTTATGAGAGCCGAGAAAGTTACTTTATCATTAATTACTCACGTGTATTATACGACGTTTTTCAATACACTTGTGAAGAAAATAACTAAAATTAGTAAACTTTTGTGGCGGTAAAAATCTGTTTTCATATGCGCGCCCATATTTTTTTTATTTACCTTTCAATGCACTTATTGAAATGAATAAACGGGGGTTGACTGGCGACTCTTGGGGGACGACCTGCGCCCAACCTGATACAGTAGATGTAATATAATTATGGCGGGGAGAGGTTGAACACTAAGGTTTGAACTACATTATAGCACTAGTGCGTAATGGTAATCAAAATGTCACAATTTGGTAACAAGGGTCATTATGTACCTAAGTGCAGTGCAATAAGAGTCACATTCTGAGCAAGTGTATTGAAAAAAAATGTTACAGACCAGACTGCAACAGCACCGTATCGATTGGTCCCTCGAAATTGCATAACACGCTGAATTATCTTTGGTTTAGGGTCTTAATATGGTTGGCACGAGTATTCCTTACGTCTATTCGGACTGACCTCTTTACTCCTGGTAGGTGCAAGGAGAGGAGAGGTGTTGGTATAAGCCATGCCTATGAGACCTTGGTCTGCAGCCTTTTGCGCCCAGAACCCTGCCATGCCGTAGTGATTGGAACCTGGAACATTTAGAATATATGGGTGAATTCATCAATTCATTTGCTTTTACACCACCTGCTTGATATGTCACACAACCATCACTTAAAGCAAGTCATTCTATTCTATCCCTAGAGAGATAATGCAGTGTGGCCGATCCCTATGGAATAATGAGATTTGAATTTGGTTTAAAATAAAAAAATCACAGTATGTGAATTATGTTGGGGCCACACTAACGGCTCACGTCAATGCCAACTAGCGCGATATTTACTACGATAATTATTGCGATAATTTTAACGCGCTAAAGTGGATGGCTACACTTGAAATGTCAACGTACCGCCACCAAAGATTTTTTATATATCCTTAGAAAATCTTTGACCGCCACTTAAGCTATCGCCTAACGCCAAACGGCAATGTTAATGACGTTGTCAAATTATCGCTTTAAGTCGTGGCTACACCTCGGTTAACGTGCATTATCACAATAATTAATGGCATTTCTCGTTAGTGTGGCCCGTGCATGTACGGGCATCAAAATTTAGTTTATTAAAAAATCGAACTGGACAGTAACAAGAAAAAAAAAGTGCCTACTGATGAGTCTCTAAAGAAAGCGCGGGAGCGTATTTTAACAGCAATTTAAAACCTCAAAACATGTCGAGTGTTTAAAAGTTAATCTTAACTATTAAGGGTGAGTTGCACCATTTTAACTATAACGATAACAAAGCCGTTAACAGTTGTCAAATCGTCGAATTGACCAATAGGCGGCCGTTTCACGGCTGGTTATGGTTTGGTTATCGTTATAGTTAAATGGTGCAACTCACCATAAGATTAACTCCCTCGCGATGCTCGAGAGTTAATTATATAAATCCCTCACTAATGTTCGGGATTAAAACTTGCAACCTTCGTTTCATTTTTCGTTCAACATGCCGCCCGTGTCTTAAGGACACTGCTTTGTCCCCTAGTCACATAATCTACTATTTTATTCTATTACTTCGTGGTAGTCTCTCTCTCCTTGTCGGATGCTGGTAGGTATTTACTTGTATCTGATTCTGATGAAAGCCGACGCCTACATAGTAAGGAAAAGGTAAGGCAGATTTTTTTTATGATTTTGGTTATTACTACATATAAGCCTTCGCTATCCGTCCGTCTGTCTGTCTGTCCGTTTGTCAGCAGGCTGTATCTCGTAAGCCGTAAGAGGTAGTTTTCGCAAAATGTGTCTTTATTTTGTGTATTTATATTACAAATAAAATTACAGGGGCTTTCCATACAAAAAACGTTATTTTGTCAGCATTTTTCGCTTTTAATATTGCAGTACACTCTCTCTCTCTTCGTGGGCGAGTTCGACTCGGACTTGGCCAGTCTTTTTATTTTGCAGACAGTCTGAATCGTTTTGTTTGGTTTTGCTTTCTTAAATCGTGGTTTTTTCTAATTGTTGAAGAAATCATGGATTTTATTTTTATCTGTTATAAACTAGTACTTACTTGACCGCGATCCCGCCCGATGGTTCTTGTGGAACGACGAATTCGTTTCTAATATTGTAAAGTTTGGTTTCCAGAGAAGTGCAGAACTAATTAGAGATTGTTAAAATGATTAAAAAAATATCTTCCAAGTTACCTTTAACTGCCACCCATCCTACGCCGGCTTTCTGTGCCTTCTTGATGGCTAAGTCCATGCCGAAGTGGCTGGCCGTGGCTCCCAGCACATTGTTGGCGTCCACCCACGCTGTGGCTTCCGTCTCTTTCAGTATCTTCGGTTTGTTGTTAGGTTCACATACGCCGCTTTTGATGTCGTTCACGTACATCTCTGAAAATTATTTAAATTATTTTAAGGATGGAAATACAAGTAATTAGTGAAGATTTTTTTTATTGTTGATAGGCTCACCCTTGATCACCAGATGGAAAGCGATGATGTGCGACGATAGAGCGCGCTTACCTAGAAGAAACCTATTCACTCTTGAATTAAAGATCTCCAGGTTGTAGCTCAGCTGTTAGGAAACAAATACTCATTCCACTTTCTAGCTGTGCGCACAATGAATGTGTTCCCAAAACGTTTTGTGCGTATAGGTGGAATGTCATTTCCACCATGTACGGGTGGCGTATTGCCGTATTCCTGATCTCAATTCACCTGAAAGATCTCTAAAGTGACTTCGGGTGATGTAACTTTCCACATAATTATAGCAATTATCTTCAACCACGACATACGAGTACATGGCTATACTTCCACAATTTCTTTCATTTGTTTTCTTTTCTCTACAGTCGAAGTCATTTGAGTGTGTAGACCGTGGCCAAGAGGTTAAATTTAATTCAAATAAAAAAGATATCTAGTGTACTATAAGTGGAATCTGATCGGTACCAAATCGGTGTAAGCTCATCGGATTGACCGTATGAAAAAAAAACTGCATTCATTGATTTGGAAATTGCTTGCAGAAGATAAGGACAGAATTATTTATTTGTACAATATTTTAACTCAGTGTCTGCTTCTCCTTACAAGTCTAGTTATCATTTAACAGGAAGAAGTCCTCTACAGGACACAGGCCTGCCCAAGCGTCACCACAACGATCGGGCCTGTGCTTTTCCTATCTAGCAGTGACACAGTCAGGGTCGTTGGAATAACGTACCGGGTCATAAATCTACCTCGGTAGTTGGTGGACCCTTCGGTACGTGGTCAGCGTTTCAGGGTTTCTTAACCCTCCGACCCTCCACTTCGCAAACGATAAGCCTGATCACTGCACATCAACAAAACATGTCTTTTGCTTTGCATGATCTTTCCTTACTATTCGTAACCTTTCATGATACTCACCTAACCTATTAAGTCCATGGCTAGGATGCCCAAACCTATCAGCCTGGATAAGCAGCTCGGCTTGCTGCTCAGCCGCTTTGCTGGCAGTCCCGACAGCCTTCAGGCAGTCCACCATGAACCGCTGAGCTTCAGCCGTTACTACCCTGCCCATAATGAGTTCGGCTGCAACTGAAAAGGAGACACCATATATCTATGTTTATATAAAAGGAGAAACTGATTGACCTATCAAAGCACAGCTGAAGCTACCGGGACAGAATCCCACTCTCCATGCTCTTTTCCTCTACAAGTCGAAGCGCTTTTTGATGGTTTCCCCCCGAAGATAAAATAAAGGTACTGTTACCAATTTATAACAGTGTGTTGCAATATAAATAGGTCTATGGTATCAAATAAAGTCTAAAGTACAAAGTACATTGACCCTCTTACGTTTATGATTCCTTACTTACATTTTCTAGCAAAAAGTTCAGCTGTTTGTAAATTAAAAAAATAATAATAATAAAACCCTACGCTAATTACAACTAACTAAAATCAAACTAAAATATGGCGTCAAAAACGTGTGTGCCCAAAATGCTGGCGGCATTGCCACGCTGTATGGCAATCCTTATCCTCTGTCCGAGGTAAAAGCCAGCCCTTGGGTCACGCACAGTGTCAACTAGACTGCAATTATAGTTTTTAGTTGTGTATGTAATAAGTTAAATTGATTTAAATAAAATATTACTGTTGTTTGTTGTTCAGATCATAACAATATTTCTATGGGACTAACTTGGAAGCATAAACTTTCAATCAAATAATAATTTTCAAAATCGGTCCACAATTGACCGCGATATCGGTAAACATACATAAAAAAAAACATACATTCAGCCGAACATAGAACTTCCTCCTTTTCGAAGTCGGTTAAAAAGGTCAATGTACCTTATAGTAAATATATCTGCTCGCTTACCATATACACTACATATTCATTATACAGCTGAATATTTAAATATTATCTCGGAATAATTTTAGAAATCGTCTCTAAAGTCAGGATATCATGGCATGTGGTAGTCATAAACCAATTATGAGAAATAGGTCACCCGGTGTATGATAGTGATGGTAGTGCGCTCATAAGCACATGAGTAGATAAACCGTACAGAGGCAAAGCTTCCTAAGAATGTGTAATATTGTTACCTATTTTGATAGGGTTGTCACAATAGATGAAAACAAATTAAATAAAACAGTTGTTAAATCGTTTTATTATTCAGAAGGTTTAAAATAGGATAAGTAACTAATAAGATTCCAATAAGAATTAATAAGAAAGTGCGAATTTATTAGTGGAAATGTAAATTTGTTTGTTAACTATTATTTTGAAAGAGATTTTATTTATGTTATCGATGTATGTTTTATGTAGCTGATTGGTGTTTTTGAGTTTAATATAGTATATTAGGAACAATAGATTTAAGATAGCATAGTTTAAAAAAAATTGTCGAAGTTCATAATATTCACAACCTCGATTACGTAATTGTAAACTGGTGTTTACCTTTTTTGTTTTGTGTCCAATACTAACCATAACTTTATTTTTAGTTGAGACTTACCTAAAAAATGATAATGTAGTAGTTAGATTTTCAATCGGTATTATATTGGGTGAGATATTGAGAGATTTGTGTTGCGTAATTAAGACTAAAATTGTGTTTTTAGTAATGTGTGTTTTATAAACTTTTTTATTTGTAAAGTTATACAAAAGGTTATAGTTTTATAATATAAAAGTAAACATACGCATTCAGGGGTACCTACGTGGTGCGTACGAGACCAGCGCAACAAGCGACGTACACCAATCGGGTTGAACTGTCCCGAGGGCTCGGTAGCCGAAGGGTACTGCCTACTACCGTCACCGCCTCCTAACAGGGGTTAATCCGCCACAAATTGTATTATAGGGTAAATACGCCAAATGTCGGCCCCCTTAGCGATTTTCTGTCTGCGGGTCGCTCTAGCACCGTCAGTTTTCATCGAAAATTAGCTTCTGACGCGGTTTTGGATAGTTTGCTTAATCTATTTCATGTTTATAGGCATAAGATCGATATTTCTACTAAAAAAACTTTTTACAAAAAAAATATAACCGACTTACTAAAAAAAACACTAAAACTATCAAAATAACTTTAATTTCGGAAGTCGGTGTTTCTATAATAGTTTTGCCTCTTCGTTATTTAACACCGACTTCCGAAATTAAAGTTATTTTGATAGTTTTAGTGTTTTTTTTAGTAAGTCGGTTATATTTTTTTTGTAAAAAGTTTTTTATTTCACACTTTTTAGTTGCAATACACTTACAGCCAGAGTACCTTTTTCTCATGACAATTCCAATTAACTCAAGCCCTGCTAGGATACATTGTTTTATTATGAAGTTCCCGTGTCTACCTTCCGGCTCCATCATCATCATCAGATCAGTTCGATAGTACCTTATAGCCAAAGTGCATCTCATGATAATTGTAATAAGCCCAAACAAGGCTAGGATACATTGATTAATTACGGAGTTCCGGTGCCTATCTTCCGGCTCCATCATCATCATCAGATCAGTTCGATCGTACCTTATAGCCAAAGTGCATCTCATGATAATTGTAATAAGCCCAAACACGGCTAGGATACATTGATTAATTTCGGAGTTCCGGTACCTATCTTCCAGCTCCATCATCATCATCAGGTCACATCAATGATACCATTTTCAACATACCTATTCAGAACTATTCATTTATTTGTAACTATGTTCATTGGGAGATCTGTGTGAGTATGAACTTCCTTTGGCCATTTCTGGTCTTCTTTACCAGTTCCACTTCATCAAATGTCATGTTTTGACTATGAATGCTTAAGTCTTTGATGAAAATACCAAAAGAACTATATAGTTGCTTATAATATTTGAGGAGTTCCCTCGATTTCGCCAAGTCTCCATCATCAGATCCCGACTTGGTGACTATGGGACCATTTGGGAAGTATATCCTTTCCAACAAAAAAATAATTTTTCAAATCGGTTGACAAGTGACGAAGTTATGCGCGAACATACATAAAAAAAAAAAATAAAAAAAATACAAACATCCGAATTGAGAACCTCCTCCTTTTTTAGAAGTCGGTTAAGAAAAAAGTAATAAGGTTTAGAAGCGTCGAGAACAGAAAAACCCTAAAGTCGGCCATTCACGGCCCATGTTCGGTCGCGTTTTTCCCAAATGTCGGCCGGGTATAGGATGTTTTAAATTAAGACAGTGACAAATATTATTAACATGATTTATTTTGGCAGAATTTTAATATAACACTAAGTATACATTTGTAATTGTATTTTTTTAATAGTAAAATATTTTTTTATTTCCCCTTAACAAAAAATTCGTAATCGCATAATTTTCTTTGATTCCGTGAAGGCCTTAGATCTCCCTGCTTGGTCATTGTAGTACCTACCTAAAATCAAAAGCATTAAGAGAAAACCAACTTACTATCTAAAGGCAGCTTTTTGGTACAACAAAGATTCATGACCAACAATTTGTATTTTTTTAATAAAATATTTATTATTATAATTTGAAAAGATATTAATAAATTTTAATAATAAATATTTCATTTTGAGAAAATAAGTTTCTGAAATAAATTAATAATGACTAACCAATCAATGAATAAATATAAAAGTATTTTTTCATCAGCCTGTATAGTGGTGCTCGAATTTGAGGCTGGTCGACATTACGATCTTTAATATTTCTAATGTCGGCCCCTATTTCTTGTACCTTATTTCTCGAGATTCGACTGATATCACCCCGGCCGTTATTTGGCAAATAAACGTCAAATAGATTTATTTGCTTAAAAGCTTTGCAAATTCTCTTGTTAAGCCAACGGAATTGGTACAATTGGAATTTATAAAACAGAGTGCATTTACTTTAAGTCGGCCACGGCCGAGAATCCGGTTTTAAGTCAAAACTGTTACCCTAATGGCGGCCTCCTATTTTGCCCTGAAAAATATACGCAAAACGTTGAAAAAACTATCTTAAAATATAGTAAAAATAACCCTTTAGTGATAATAAGGCTTAAAATAAAAATAAATAAATGTCTTATCGTTGTAATATCAATCCCCGAAATGTGAGTATTCACTTTAAGTAAGCTACTTTACATGCGAATTTGACGCTTCAACGGCGCAATCGCTACTGACGCTCAGTATGAGAAGAGCAAGTGACGGAATCGGATAGTAACGGTTTGTATGTATAGAGTATGAACTAAGGTTGCAATTCGAGAAGCAAAATTGACACTTAATTACCTTTTGAATAAATGCAAGCTGAAAATGTACAGACGGCCGAAGTTTGGGGGGTGGCCGACGTTTGGCGTATTTACCCTACTATCAAAATTAAACTAGCATTCATTTCGTGATTGTGCTACTAACTGTTGAAGAATTCTCAAATGAGGAGACTATCCTGGAAACATCATCAGGTTATATCTATGCATTTATTGAAGTTACGCAGCTGTATACAAAATTTCAGCTCAATCAGACATTGGGAAGTAATTCAAATCTTACTATAAATATTTTAACACACATACCTACTACGTACATAGGTACTAACCTATTCATATAGGTTCCTACAATTGTTTATTAAAAGCTTGTAATAACAATAAAAAGGTGAAAACACATCGTGTAGTACGCAAAAAGGTACTTACTTGAAAAAGTAATAATAAAATATTCACAATTGTACTCCTTAAGATAGTTAAAGAATGATACATTTTTATTTTTTCTAGTATTGTTCATACACACAGTACAATAAACCACCATTATTAATATTAAATTAAGTACCACGTTTTTACGTTAAAATATTTAAAGTTGTACAAACAAAAGAAACAACGTGCGTCGTATAGACCCTACTATTGTCCACCGACTGTGTTTACATTAACCGGTTTTATCCAGTATCGTCGCGTACGCAACAAGCGAGCGGTGGACACTCACACATTTCCCGCGCGCTTGTAGTAGTGCAACCGATTCGAGCGGTTGTTAGAAGCTTTGCCTCTGTACGGTTTATTTACTCATGTGCTCATAAGACTGTTTATATTATATGTGTATATATCACTAGCTTTGTCAGCGGCTTTCCTTGCGTGAAAAGAAGTAGAAAATGGTCCTATGTGCTATTTTAGGAAATGATCTATCCACGAGCCAAAGAAAAACGGCGAAGAAATTGTTGATGAAATTATATGTTACCATGATGTATACTAACTTAATAATTGTTTAAGTTTTATCAAATGAAACTAATGCCCAGATTCAGGATTTCAAAAAAATCGTCATAATTGGAAACGAATTCACTAGATTTTTTACGATAATAAATAATAATGGCTTATTTTTTTTTTGCTGGCGTGACTTCATGACTTTTTGTAAATTGAACTTACTATTATAAATCTTCGTCAAATAAAATAACATGCTTTGCTTTATGTGTTGATAATAAATACGTAGAAAATACAATAATAAACATAAAAATGAAAATAATTGTTTATATTTCAAATCAAAGATCAAAGATTTTATATATCCTACGGATAAACTAAATTGACTACGAAGCAATATTACACACTCTAAAGTGTTCTTTATTCACATTGTCATTAAATTCATAGGTTTCATTGACAAGCAAAAGGAGAAAAATGTACTGAGCAAGACAACGACAAAAATGCTGTGTCCCTTTCTTACCTCTATTTTAACCATTGTATTTGCATAATTTTACTCAATTATCTTTGTTATTATTTGTAACACTACAGCATTATTTTTTTAAATCGATGGCAAAGTGCCAATAACACCTAACTGTCTGTGAAACCCGAAAAAATAGTTTAATTTATTAAGAAGCAATAACTTTTGGTTTAATTATTAAACTGCTTTAATATATTTTATTATAGTGTCTCTCTAACCACTTGTGTTTTATAACTTCTAGTTATTAGTATCCTAGGAGGTAATCGTGAAATAGACACTTTGGTATGGCAAAATTGTTTGGAAATTTAATTTTGTATATTTTTCATCAGTTGACGCTAAAAAAATATGCCAGCAAAATTTTCTTCGGGACTTCGCCATGATCCTTTAACCCACATTCATTCAGCCGTTCGCATGTGAAGAAGTAACAATCATATAAACACACTCGCAACTTTTCATCTTTTAAATACCTTCTGGGATGCATATATATTCAGATTCAGATTCAGATATTTTTATTTGTAGAACTTAGGTAGGTAAACAAAATTACAGATGTATATAAGAAAGGAGTACTGCCAACGGCTTCGCTTTTGAGAAAGTAGAAAATTGTTCCAAGAGAACATGCTCCCTGGATAAAAAGTATCCTGTTTGTTATTCCAGGATATGGTCTACCCGTTTGTCAAGTTTCATCCAGATTCGTAAAGCTTTTCAAGCGTGAGGCAGCAACCAACATTCACTCACAAACATTCGCCTTTAAAATATTATTGTGATAATTTTTGGTCAAAGATATAATGGTACCTACTGATGATGTCCTCATTTAAAAACATGATTTTCCTCCTAGGCTTAGAATCTGGTTTAATTTTGCACGTGCCTTTGTTTCAAAATAAGTATTAGTATATATACATAGTATGTATATTAGTAATAGTGTTTTTTTTTTTAAACTACAAAAACCCAGGTTATAATAACGTCAGGTAAATCGCAAAAGGAAAACATTGTAGCAAATATAGTAACTTCAGCCAAAGTAATGTTAATAAACAGGGATAATATAATCCTAAAACTAATTTACATTAAATAATGAAAACATTATGAAGGCGTGTTTTTTTTCTTCTGCAGGCAGGACAAATTGAACTAACTTTAAACAATTTATTTCAAATGCACACTGAAAACGCATCTGCGTTTACACACGAAACAATTTGTCTACATTTAGAACAAATTCTATGACAAGACATTGTAAACTGTTTTAGACTATTCTTTTATTTTGAGGAGGCGTAATTATGGCTAGTCCGAATAGTTTGTTTGTTTGTTTGAATGCACGATCTCAAGAAGTATTGGTTCGTATTGAAAAAATATGGCAATGTTTGCCTGTTTATGAAATAAATTTCCGTGGCGCGTTGTCAGTTAAAACTCTGGAGTGATGATTCGCCATTGACGATCAAATTTTGGAGTGACGCCCTAGTTTTATGCCGCAGTTTTATGTTTGGACTGATCGTCAATGGCCGGCTTTAGATTTGCCCATTCACTGGCGTCACTCCGGCTCTTCATTTTTCGATCGGCCGCTGGGCAAAGCTAACTAAAAGTGCACTACTTATATTTGTGTCGAAAAAAATGGATTCTGATTCTGAAGAAGAAACATTAATTCTAACTGTAGTTACTATATGTTGCCATATATTCACCAAGAAACGTGAAAGAAAGCAATGGATAAAAGAATGGCTTAGAAAAAGGAATCAATTCACTTACGTCAATTTGTTGAATGAGTCATCATTAGAACCAAGTGACTAGAGAAACTACTTAAGGATGAACGAAACTACATATTTCAAGCTTTTGAAACTTGCAACTCCATATATTGCTAAACAGGATACTAATATGAGAGAAGCTATTAGCCCTCATGAGAGATTGACTGGCCACTCTTCGTTTCTTAGCTTCGGGAATGAGTTATGAAGAATTAAAATTTCCAACTGCAATATCTCCACAGCGTCTGGGATCGTCATTTTAAAACTAGATGCACAACACGCTCAGTCACCGTGATCGCAGCGAGCGAACTAGCCTTGGAATGACGATCGGGCATTGACGGTCAGTTTGGTGCGATGCGCCGCTTGGATTTATGGTAGTCACGAAAATTTCCGTGACGCGTTGTCAGTTAAAACTCTGGAGATGGATGGATGATTCGCCATTGACGATCAAATTTTGGAGTGACGCCCTAGTGTTATGCCGCAGTTTTATGTTTGGACTGATCGTCATGATGGCCAGCTTTAGAATCGGAGCAGTAACCAAAAATGCGAGTGAAACCGCGTCGGATAGCTAGATCCTAACTTCCTAACTAATATTATAAATGTGAAAGTGTGGATTTTTGGATGTTTGGATGTTTGTTACTTAATCACGCAAAAACGGCTGAACGGATTTGGATGAAATTTGGCATGCATATAGCCTTTGACATGAAAAAGAACATAGGCTACCTTTTATCCCGATTCCTTATGTACCTAATGCCACGCACAAAAGCTAGTTATCAATTAAATCAGTCATTTTCCTTCACTAGGAGCCACTCCTGTATAGTGGGTGCGCATGTAGACTCACAATACACAAGACACCCAGACCCGGCGCAACTATTTGTATGCCACACAAATATTTGTTCCGTCCGGGATTCGAATTCGCGATACGCAACGTAGCCACCAATTCCACTGCGTCAACCGTGACGTCAAAATGAACAAATTATTTAAGTAATCAAATTTCCATTTACATAAACTAGAGGAGAATTTTAATACATAGATAGCCGTCTATGGCTGAAGTTTTTTTACGTGGCCAACTAAAATATACAAATTACATTGTTGACGTTTACCCATAACAACAATTGCAACATAACTGCATAAGTAGCATTATTACATAACATACCGGTTACGGAGACATCAGAACCAATTCAAGGCCAACAAACATGAATACAGTCGGAAAAAAAATCAATACTGCACTGTAGGTATCTGCTAAAAGTATTAACAAAAACTCATATCAAGCACCTAATTATGTTGATACGCGATACTAATATAAATCAAGACATACTACATAGCGATAACACATATTTATAGCTATTATTTACAAACAAAACATGCCCTTGTAACCTGTTTGCCATTTGAAAGAATTTGATTTGAATACTTACATAACTAGTGTTCTGTCTTCGTAAAGAAAAAATCTGTTTTTATGGTAATATATTTGGTTGTTACTTGGTATACTATGTGTTATTTTAACTGTTATATCTATCGACGCAGCACACGAGTGGTCGCGACGGCGCGGGCCGGTAAACTTAGCGATGGGCGACTCGAGTTATCTAACTCGATTAACTCGAGTCAGACCGTAAGCGAGTCAGCCCGAGACAAAATATCTGCAAACCGAGTTGACCCGGAGAGCGCGCGCGGCGGGCGGTGCGGTGGGTTGGCGGCCCGCGGCTAGCCCGCGAGTAGTGTTGTAAAAATAAGCGCTGAGAGTCGAGCGTTGAGCGCTGAGTCGACGCTATTGAGCGTTCAAGACTCGAGCGTTAAACGCTCGAGCGTTTAGGACTCGTGAGCGTTGAAGACTCGGGGGCTCGACGCTCGAGTCGCGCGCTCGAGCGTCGAAGCGTTAACATTTTTACTGGGGGTATATTAATAATTTTATTTGACTAGAGGGAAATCTTTAATCATTGTGATGCATGACGTGCTTTAGATGCACTTCGACTCAAATCTTTTGTGTTTATAATATTTTCGAAACACAAAAGATTTCTATAAGTAATTTATCATTATTTTATAATACACCGTTAAATTTTAATCGTTTTAATCCCGTGGAGGGTCGATCCGGTACATGAAACACTATCGATTTGTAAAGATAAAATTAAAAAATGAAGAACCTTTTTTTTAAAAAAAAAAAGGTACTTTCCTCAGCCAAAATCTCGATTCCACTGTCTGACGAATCGTCAGCTAGATCAAACTCGAGCTCCCTCAAGCCTCCCCCAAGTGTCGCCATAATGATCGGTGCCCACTGTTGGACATAAGTCTCCCCCAAGTGTTGCCATTAGGCGCTATAATGACTGATGCCCACTGTTGGGCATAAGTCTCACCTCTCTATAATGACATATGCCCACTCTTGGACATAAGCCTCCTTCAAGTGTCACCATTTAGGCGCTATAATGACTGATGCCCACAGTTGGGCATAAGTCATTATAGTGAGGGGAGACTTATGCCCACTGTTAGACATAAGCCTCCAAGTGTCGCCATTTAGGCGCTATAATGACTGATGCCCACCGTTGGGTATAAGTTTCCCCCTCACTATAATGATCTATGCCCACTGCTGGACTATGCCCACTGTTGGACATAAGCCTTCTCCAAGTGTCGCCATTTAGGCGTTATGACTGATGCCCACTGTTGGACATAAGCATCCCCCAAGTATCGCCATTTAGGCGCTATAAAGATTGATGCCCACTGTTGGACATAGGTCTCCCCCTCGCTATAGTGACCGATGTCCTCTATTGGACTGTCCAGGCGCACTAGTTTATGAGCCTATGTCCAAGTTGGACATAGGCTCATAAACTAGTGCGCCTCACCATCAGATTGCATCAATGCTTACCATCAGGTAGGATCGCAGTCAAGCGCTAGTTTATATTAATTTAAAAAAAAGTACGCATTTGAAAAAATCAAACATGAAATTTTCGGTTCTTTTGATATTTTTCCGTTTTTTTTTCGGGTTTATTGGAAAAATACATGAAATTTATACTTTATAAATTTCTTGAAAGTTTCGATTGTTACATTGAATAAACAACAGTATTGGAAAGGAACGGGAATTTTGCCTGCTTTTTTCAACGCTAGTCCCGAAGGAAGTGATAAAACTTTCTATAACAAATAAAAACCACGCACATAAAAACGCGGGAATAACATATAAAATGAGTAGTTAGTATTAAACTGATTTGTACTTCACCTATTTTATAAAGGCTCGTGCTCAAGCTCGAGTCGAGCGTTTTTTTTTTTTTTTTTTTCGATGGGAAAAATCATCTTATGACAACCTCCGCTCTTGGGCGGGAGATAGTGTCAGACTCTCGAGTCGGCGCTATTTATCGAGCTTTTTTTCTAAACGCTCAAGCCAGCGCTCGAGCGTTTTCAAACCGACTGGAGTCCCGACTCGAGCGTTTTTAAACTGCTCGAGTCCGAACTCGAGCGTTTTAGCGCCGACTCGAGCGAGCCCGAATCAGCCCGACGACCGAACGTCCAAGCTGCGAGTGAAAGAGATGTGTGAGTTTTGACATAGAAAGCCAGCTCGCTTTTTTGGTTTGTTTACGTTTTTGTTATTGTTACTTTGTTCGTTGTTTATTGTTATGTTGCCGTTTCATTAATTTGTATTACTTAGTTATTTTTATAGAGTTACATAGATGGTATTAAAACTGGTATTCATTCATAAATAAGTGCCATTACTTAGATGTTGATTAGCTTTTTCTCTATGTGTTAGTTGATAGATAGACGACCAAATGGTTTTAGATTTGCCCATTCACTGGCGTCAACTCTGGAGTGATGATTCGCCATTGACGATCAAATTTTGGAGTGACGCCCTAGTTTTATGCCGCAGTTTTATGTTTGGACTGATCGTCAATGGCCGGCTTGAGTTGTTAATCAGTCAGTCGGTCTTTTAGTTCGCGCGCGAATGTGAATTTAAAGTTGAGGAATAAAAAGAAATTTTTCCGACGTCCGACCACAGATTGCTAATCAGTCAGTCGGTCTTTTAGTTCGCGTGGCGAAGAAACTCCGAACGAGCGCGCGCGCTACGACGATTGAATGAAAGAGAGGCAAGTAGATCTTTTAGGCTACCCAAACACGTACAATAATATTGTCAATAAAGTACATATTGACAAAGAATATTGTGTGTGTGTGTTATCCGAATTTCGGTATTGTTCAATATCGTCGCCTTGGAAGCCAATGGAGTTAAGTCACAATTTTTACGAAATGGACTTTAGTGCATTATCGTACTCACAAAGAGCTATACTTTATATTACTACCACAGAGCTAAGCTACTGACTTAAAATAATAATAATGTTCTTTTAAAGAAATCTAAATGATAAAGATAAAAAGATCGAATGTCTATGTCGTTCAAAAAAACAACTGAATAAGTAGTTCGTTCGACTGGTTAGGCCTGTCTAAACGGGATTTAAACTCTATACCGATAGGTGACTGAATAGAGCTAATAGAACTAATAGTATGAACTAGTTCACTAAGCGAACTGAACTAGTTCGGAGCGATCTTTAAAATGACCGAGCAGGCACAAGCCGGCCCCGACGGTTTTGCTGGCATCTCTTTGAGGCGCGCCTGAAACACTGCATGCCGTCGAAGACTCGATCCCGGTCGTATAGTTACAGGATGACCGGACGGCGAGCTACTCATTGCTGGTCGTCCGTATCATTATCATCATTTCAGCCGGAAGATGTCCACTGTTGGACACAGGCCTCCCCCAAGTGTCGCCATAATGACCGGTCCTATGCGTCTCGCATCCATTGGTTTCCCGCGACCCTCACCAGGTCATCGGTCCACCTTGTGGGAGGCCGCACCAACGCTACGTCTTCCGGTACGTGGCCGTCATTCCAGAACCTTTTGTCCCCATCGACCATCTGTTCTGCGTGCAATGTGCCCGCCCGCTGCCACTTAAATTTTGACGATTATTTGGGCTATGTCGGTAAAGTAACTATATCTGAGTACAAGTAATAGCTATTGAATACTACAATACAATTTAAGACACTCACCAGGGTAGCTAGCAAAATTAACAATTTCTTATGTAATTTTGAATTTAAAAATATTACATTTCAGGCAACCGATAGCACCCATACAGCAACCACAAAACTTTAAAGGACAAAGCCACGTCTGCTACAGCAATTTCCAATAAAGGGCAAGCTCTGAAAACAAAGAGTGAACTCATTGCTGAGTTAAGCTCGCCTTTGTACGTGAACTGTCTGTATCCCTACATGTTATGTAATCTCTTTGTATACAATAAAGAATTAAGAATTAAGAAAGACCTGTATTGGAGCCGGCTATCCCGCACCCAGCGCACCAAAGACCCACACCGCTTGCGCATGATGGTGTGGTAACCAGTATAACCACCTTGGTTCTCCTGCGGATAGTTTCATTCTGATGTTATCACGCTAGCCTGCGCCTAATGTAGTCGGTAGTCGGGGTCGCGGCGCCTGGGTGCGATTTCAATTCGGTGCGCCAACTTGTAAAGGTGGATACAGACTTTGCGAGGTATGCGCCGCGAACGGCAAACAGTGAATGACTCAGCTTGAAGTTTGCGTGTTATCTATACATCTATACATATAAATAAAATTGGAGTGTCTGTTTGTAATATTGAAATAACTGCTTTTTACTTCATGCATATGAATATATATACGGTACATACACCAAAATATCATTTTTTACAATTTTTGTCTGTTTTTTTTTTTTTTTATTGTTGATAGGTTCCCGCTTGACTGCTATCTCACCTGATGGAAAGCGACGCTGCGGTCGACGATGGAACGCGCTTAGTGTCGCCGCACACGAGCCACTCGCCACAGCCACAAACGCCGCCACTAGAAGCTAGAAGCGGCTACAAAGGTAGCTGAAGCGCGCGACAGCCACTTGTGGCCGGTGGTCGACACTTGCGGTCGGTGGCTGCTTGTTTGCGTGCAGTACATAATGGACTGAGGCAAGGGAGAGAGGGGCGCGGAATCGCGCGAGTGGCGTGTGGCGGCTTTTTGTGTCGGCGTTTAGTGGCCGGTGCGAGCCACAAGATGCAAGCTGCGACGATTTGAAGCGTGTGGCCGTCACCGGCGCCAACCGTGTGCGGCGAGTCCATATAAAATGTATGAAAAATACAGGAAATATGCCAGTGGCGGCGTTTTGTGGTTGTGGCCGGTGGCCCGTGTGTGGGAGCTGTTACGGAGTGGGTCGGAAGATGGTTTTTAAAAAAAACTATTTAATATGCTAAAAGAAGATATATTGAATTATTAGTAAAACACGTATTGAAATTACTGTGCCCGACGGAAGTCCAATCCAAACTACTCGAAACGCAATTACAATCGCTTATGAAAATTACAACGGTTTCCTATTGCATTGACGTCAATGCAATGGGAAACTCAGCATTTTTAATTTATATTTTGGGTAATAGTTATTTCGATATAACAACCCCCCCGTTAAGATCGATCATCGCATCTGAAAGCGATGAGAGATGTCAGAGTTGATGTATGTTAAATCATGGATGCTAAGTTGGATTTACGTCGAGCATTACAATATGTACTTGTTGTGACAGTTACAACCCAAAGAAATTAGAATAAGAATTAAAATTAAAACATTGAGATAACGACTACCTTTAAGATTTATCTAAGATAGGAAGATATGAAAATAACTAGTAAGGAAAGGAATAGTTACCTACTCTAGAATTATGGTTATTACAATTGATTATTATTATATATAGTTATCAATAGAAATTCCATAAACAGTATTTATTTATTGAAGAATAATGATTAAAATCTAGACTTAATAAGTATAACAATACAGAGGGAATAGAAAAATTATAATTTAATTACCAACCATGTGCATTCGTCACAAATTAATTATCATGAGTTTTACCAAACAGAATGTTTCTTTTAATAGGGGATGGAGTCACCCGTACGTCTTCTACAGACTCTGACTCGTCCTTATTGATAGGTGTTACTGTATTACCATGAAGTATGGTTTGAGAAACGGGAACCGAGTTATTTTTAGTATTATGACATTGATTAAATATTTGAATGCAGCATGGGGCGTTAGTTGAACAAATTAGTTTACGGCTCTTGTATATAATATATAATAAAGTTAACCCAGAGATGCACAGGCTTAAAGACAAATAGTGAGTGCTATAAGTTTGAAAATGAGATGGGTTTTCTATCTTATTAATCTCTTCTTCAAAAGAGTTCAAGTGGATACTGGCTTGTAACAGAGAGTCAAGGTTATCTAAGTTGTTTAATTTTGAGTAAGGTAATCGCTGTAAGGTTTTGTTCAACTTAGATCGCTCACAACAATCATCTTGTAAGATGTTAAAATTTGATATTTTATTAGTTACGTTTCCGATAACTGTTTCGCCAACAGCGGCGAATTGCAGTGTTTTGTAAAAAGCCTTACAGTTCCTAGGCAAGGTCAAGATACCGGTGCCAAACAGAATGACGTCAGAATTTATGTCCTTATCATTACAAGTTACGTGACACTTGCCAGGTTCCGATTGTACAAAAATCCAGCGGTTTAAAGTTAACTTATGAAATAGATCGATTGAGCCATGAATAAGTTTTGTTACACATATGTCGGGAAGTTTGTTAACTACGTCACTTAAGAGAGTCGTTTCACATGTTGGGTTGGCAATCGCTGAAAACACATTGGTTAACACACACACATAACACTTATCACTTATTAATTTGCACTTGTCTATGTCTGCTATAAGTGAATAAAACATTCGATCAGCTGTGATCGCTACATATGAGCTAGTTGGCTCGATAAGAATGTAGGTATCGGGTTTCGACATATCGTAAGGAACCGGTAGGGGAATTATCCTATATAGGTCATAGACTTGTGGTAATACTAGAGGGATCTTAACAACAACAATAACTTTATTTAAGTGGAAAAAACATGCAAGTTGTGAAATATCGATTAGGCTGTGTATATTCTGTAACGTTAAAGGTATGGGAAGTTCATAATGGCTAGGAAGGTTATTCCTATGCTTATCTAATTCGTTATATAATTGGTGCGGGCTGAGTACAGTAGGATGCAAAACGTTGAGTTTCGAGAAAAGAATTGCGTTATTAATATCTTCAATATCGAAAGACAAGGTCATTATGATGGACTCTAATGAATGTAATAAAGAACTTAACTCAGATTTAATTTCTAATTTATCGTTACTATTTATAACCGTTTCTAATATTTTGTGGATTGTTTCCATGTTCCGTAATATGTGATTTTCGTTTTCATTCACCTTAGATATGGTGTTGTTGAAGTATGATATAGTAGACTTAATTACGTGGATATTGTCTTTCATGAGATGAGCAAGACGTTTTTCATCCGTCTGTACTTCTTCTATGGCTTTTGAGAATCTTACCGCGTCCTCAGAATCTAAAGTGCCAAAAATAGTTTTCAGCAGTGAGCCACCGAGGTCCATGAGACCTCTTTTAAAACGCCTATTAGGTTTTTCATCAACCAATAAATATGATATAGAAGAGAATTTGCTTACGTTAAGAATGTGACGATTTTTTAAAGCGGATAACGAATTAATACAGTCGGACTGTATTTTAGAAGAAGTAAATGAGTTGCAGAATACGTTAAGTTTTTCAAATAAAAATTCGACCTTATCTAAATTAGGTTGTACATGACTTATATCTACATATGCAATAACATTCCAATCATTGTTAGTAAACTTAATATCTAAGAGCTTATCAAAGTAGAGGCCGGGACTGCTAACGATTGAAGAAACATATTCGCATGTGATCGGCGATGGCAGCGTCGATCTGAAATAACAATGAAGTGTTCATGTATCATGCATTACGTCGCTAATGTTACGTCACCGGCTGGCTTGATTTCGTCGTAGTGGTGACGTACGTGTTTACGATTAATGAGCAGTGTAACAGAATGGTTGCCATTCAACTTTATTATTTTGTAAGGACCTTTCCATACTGGAGATAGTGCTTTATTTTGCTTATGGTGACAACGGATATAAACCATATCTCCTGTTTTATAGGATAATGGTTTCGTGCGGGAATCATAATAAGTTTTTGATTTCTCTTTCGAGGATTGAATATTTTGGAGAGCTTTCTGACGACTATAATATAGTCGGTGATTAAGGGCCCGGATGTAATCCGTGTAAGTGTTGGTATCGAGAGTATCGATACTTGAAGGTAAGTAGGGTTTGAAGCCGAAAAGCAATTCCAGGGGTGAGTAACCTGTGGTGCTATGTATATTTGAATTATATGCTATCATAGCGCTGGGGACGTAGAGGTCCCAAGTATGTTGATTCTCACCTATATATGATCTGAGGTATTCTTTTAGAGTAGAATGACTGCGTTCAAGGCTACCGCATGTCTGAGGGTGGTAAGGAGATGCGAACACGTGTTTAATGCTAAACAGTTTTTCAAGCTGTTTGAAAACATCAGAGCAGAAGTTGGTACCTTGATCAGATATTATTAGTTTAGGAATTCCCATATGAGATATGAATAGGACTAGTGATTTTGCTGTTTCTTCAGCGGAACAAGATTGCATAGGATAGGCCTGAGAAAATTTAGTTAAGTCGTCCTGTAGAGTGAGCAAAAATTTATATTTGTGTTCATGTGTTTCAGGAAGCGGACCGACTAAATCAAGATACAGTTTTTCATTAGGCCGAGATGCCGTTGACGTGATAATCATGGGGGCCTTATTCGTTTGTCTAAGAGGTTTATTAATTTGGCAAGAGCGGCAATTTTTTACATAATCCTCGATATCTTGCCTCATGTTTTTCCACCAGAATTGGGTTTTGATTCTTTCAAACATGCGTGATATACCTGGGTGGCCAGCTAGAGGAGAATCGTGATTGTCTCTAAGAATACGTTTGACCTCGTCAGGGGTCGGGTATCGTATAGAATTACGGTAGATGTTGACTTTAATGTTTGTGTTGTGGAATAGAAATGATAAAATATTATAAATTTTTGTGTAAGACAATTTCGTATAAGGATCTGTAAAGTCTGATATCGCGAATTCTTTTTCTTCCATGTACCAATACTTTATCATTTCTCTATAATCACGAAGGAGGTTAAATATGTCCTTGTAACTCATTTCGTCATAATGATTTATTTTTAGAAATAAATGAGTGAATAAATGATTATCATTAGAGGTGGAGTAGTAAGTGTTTAGTTCGCGTTCTATGTCGCAAATATTAGGTTCGCTAGTAGAGGCATCCATAATATCCTTGCAATAAGGCACAGATTCGTCTAAATCAATGGATGTCGGATAGGCAATAAGTTTGCACTTTGCTTTCATTAATGACTCGTTGTGTTCTTGGATAACGGTGTCGAATGACACATCGGGGTGTTTTATAATTTTAAGAAATTGCTCGTAAGTTTCTGATATGGATGGTGAATTATGCGAGTCCTCTTCGTTATTAGATGTCGGTGCCGGATGGCAGACAATCGAATCGGGACTTTTGTTATCTTGTAATACATTTACGGGGAACCGAGATAAAGCGTCGGTGTTTGCGTTTAATTTGCCTTTCTTATAAACGATTTCGTAATCGTACTCCTCAAGTTTCAAACGCCATCTAATGAGTCTAGATCCTGGGTCCTTGACGTTGAAAAGCCATACTAGAGGTTTGTGGTCTGTAATTATTTTGAATTTTCGACCAAACAAGTAAGGACGAAATGTTTTTACGCCGAATAAAATTGCTAGGAGCTCTTTTTCGATAGTTGAATAGTTGCCCTCGGCTTTATTTAAGGTACGCGATGCATACGAGACGGGTTTATCAGAACCGATTGCGCCCTGAGAGAGTACGGCTCCAATTGCATAATTGGAGGCATCAGTTGTTAAAAGGAATGGTTGTGTAAAGTCAGGATATTGAAGCAGAGGCGCTGACGTTAATTTATCCTTGAGGGTAGTGAACGCTTGTTCTTGACTATGCGACCATTGAAATATAGCATCCTTTTTCAGAAGGGCAGTCAGTGGCTTAGTGATTTGGGAGAAGTTACAAATAAAACGACGATAGTAGCCGACTAGCCCTAGAAATGATTTTATATCCTTAGGATTCTTGGGAGTAGGGAATTGAGAGACGGCCTTGACCTTCTCGGGATTTGGACAAACACCTTTATCGGTGATTATATGACCAAGATAAGCGACCTCGCGTCGCAAGAACTCGCACTTGTCCGGTTGAAGTTTTAAGTTGAATTTTCGGATGCGGTCGAAGACTAACCTGATTTTTTCCATATGAGATATCAAATTACTGCTATAGATGATGACGTCATCAAGATATACATATGCGTGGAGGCCTTGGAGACCAGAAAGGACAGTGTTCATCAACTTCTGGAAGGTTGATGGGGCGTTTTTAAGCCCAAAAGGCATGCGTAGGAATTCGTAATGGCCTGTAGTGCTAGAATTTGTGTTTATTGAGAATCCCGTTTTTTGCGCATCTAGGGGGTTCATCCGGATTTGGTGGAAGCCACTTGACAGGTCTAATGTGCTGAAATATTTTGAGTGGCCTAACTGATCTAAGATATCTGTAATAAGTGGCAAAGGGTAGCTCTCAGAGACAGTGACGTCATTCAGACGGCGATAGTCTATTACTATACGCCATTTCTTTTTCCCGGAAGCGTCCATCTTCTTAGGGACTACCCAAACAGGCGCGCTCCAAGGTGACGTTGACGGACGTATAATATCTTGATCGAGCATCTTGCGGATTTGTGAGTCCACTTCTTCTTTGTGGCACTCAGGGAAGCGGTAAGATTTTACGTGAATAGGGGGCGCATCACCCGAATCTATAGTGTGCTCGATCGCGTTTGTGAATGATAAAGGTTCACCTTCTAAGTGGAAAATATCTGTGTATTCAGAACAACATTCTAGCAAAGCCTCCTTTTCTTCGCAGTTTAGATGAGAACAGCGTATTAGGTTTAATACCTTTTGCGGTCTGTCAGATTCAGAATAGGATAAAGCGTTGACAGATTCGTTTGAATCTGCGGCGATATCACGTTCAAGCGGTGTTAACTGGACCTTAAAGTCTCGGACTTGGATATCAGAGTTAGTGGTATTTAAGACAGTTACGTTAATTCTTTTATTCGGTTTTATAGTAACAAGGCAATTTGCGATATAAATACCTTCGCTTATAGAGTGATCTAATAATAGGCCCTCATTGTTTTTATAATGTTCACGGGAGTAATTAGATACGGCGCATTCAATGACCGTTTCGGAGCGAGCGGGGACGACGTAAGTCGGTTGAATATAGTTAATGTCTAGATTCTGTCCGCATATATGAATCGATTGTGAGGTATAGTCTATATTGGCTTTGAAATGATTTAAAAAGTCGCTGCCAATGATACCGTCATACTCTAAGTTAATATTATCGTCAACTACATGAAATTTATATTCGTGGCAATTAGTATTCCAAATAAATTTTACTCGACACGTGCCTAAAGTTTCTGAATAAGTGCCAGTGTTATTAAAGCCTTTTATCTTAACTATTTCGCGAGATAATTCGGGCACTTCGGTTAAACTTGACTGTTTGACCAAACTAATACTCGCTCCCGTATCAATAAGAAGACACAGCGGATGATGAGAAAGGGAAATAGTTATATATACGTGGGGCAATGACACTTTCTTCGAGTATGAAAATATCTCATAGACAGGAATTTCAGGATTAATCTTAATTTCCTCTTTAGGGTAGTGCGGCACAGCGGATTCATTGTGAGAGGGAAACTTCGGACTCAACGGTACAGAGGCTCTTGGAAGAGTGTGTTGAGATGCAATAAGATTTGGACTCGACGAAACAGAGACTCTCGGAGGAGTATGTCGAGATTGAGCAGAAATGCGACTCAGCGGAGCAGGGATTCTCTTTGGAGCATGCTGAGATGAAGTATGTTTTTGACTCAACGATACAGAGGCTCTTGGAAGAGTGTGTTGAGATGCAGTAAGATTTGGACTCGACGAAACAGAGACTCTCGGAGGAGTATGTCGAGATGGAGCAGAAGTGCGACTCAGCGGAGCAGGGACTCTCTTTGGAGCATGCTGAGATGAAGTATGTTTTTGACTCAACGATTCAGAGGCTCTCGAGAGAGCGTGTTGAGATGAGATATCATTTTTATGCGATTCATGTATAAGGGTATGAGTGCCTAAATTATCCGGATGACGACGGCACGTTTTCGTAATCCGTGGCGTTAGTTTAAAGAATTATTGTAATCGTCACCGTTCTCATAAGGTGTCGGTGACGGGGCCGATGACACCGGCGGCTCGGATGTAATATGATGCATCGCAGCCGGTCTGTCGCGATTGTCAGGATTAGATATATTACGCCGTTCATTATTGTATTTTCTTTTACGACATTGAGTAATATCGTGACCCTTATTTTTACAGTATTTACAGAACAGTTGGGACCCCGAATTATTAAATGATGGTGATGGTTGAGGGTCCGACGGAGCGTGCGGTGGACCCGTGCGCTTTTGTCTCTCCCGGCATTCAGAGTCCGAGTGCCCGGGCTTACCACAGATCCTACATTTAGGTTTAATAGATGTTTTGTATAGGAGGTTTTGTATCTTCTCCTCCTCGAGGGCCACGTTAATCGCATCATTAAGTGATTTTGGGTTTCTGCATCTGACATTATTACTAAGTCGTGGATGTAACCCTAGTGTAAAAGTAAATAGTGCCAAATCTTCGGTCATAGCGATACGACCAGATATATCCTTTTTTAGGGATTCAGAATTATAAATTTCCGATTGAAGATCGGTAAGGCAACCTTCTGTACGAAGTGCGAATTGCGCAACAGTTTCATTTGCCAATTGCCTGCACGACTGTAAATCCAGTAACAAATGATTGTAATGTTTTCTCTCACCGAAATTTTGTTTGAGAAAACATTTCAACTGATTAAAGTCTTCAAATATTTTATTAGCACACGCGATCTGAGCTTTGCCTCCTAGGCGCGATAGGATATATTTTGTTAGTAAAACCGTTTGACTTGGTGATGCTAGATCTAAGGCGTTCTGGCAATTGGTGAGGAAAGCGGTAAGAGTTTCGCGCTCTCCCTTATAAGGGCTAATGAAATCACAGAGCACATTGATGGGAAACTGTTCGCTCAACGTAGTTTTCGTGGTTTTCTTAGCTTCATTAGTTTCCGTAGACATTATGAACTTGGAGGGAATTTACAAAACGTAAATATGTAACAGTTATGTAAGTATGAATAGGGTTTACGATATGCGATACCCTAGGTAATAGGAATACCTACTCGTAATTAAGAGTGTTGTAGCGATAATCAGCAAATTAATATGTTTTACTCACAGACACAGGAACACGAAGTACTCGATATGCATTTCTTGCCACTGGATTAGCACGATTACTGGAGTAGAAGTACAGCGGCGCGATAAGTCGCGGCCAGCAGCGGCAGGACGTCAGGGACAGCGGGGTGACGGCGCACGACACCCGAGCGCGACCAACGCTTACACGTGGCAACACCACGCGGTAGCACCGCACGTCAGGGCGGCAAGGGGTATCACCTGCTCCTTGCGGCGATACCACGATGACAGGACTCGCGTATGTTGAGCCCCGGGAGATGGAAGCAGTGGGAATTCTGGACGATCGGCAGGCTTACGCAAGATATTCGTAAGGCTTACTGTCGCGACTCGTCGTCAGGAGATGGCACTGAGTTTGTCGAGGTGCACTTTCACTTAGCGAAACTAGGACCACCCCGGAGATGGATTAACCCGTCGGCAACGTGAAGTTCGTATGCGATCACTTTCAGTTTTTAGGATAGTCACGACCCGATAGGGAATACCAGCGGAACGGTTACGACGATATCGACACTGGTATCCCACTTCTAACACCACTGTTACGGAGTGGGTCGGAAGATGGTTTTTAAAAAAAACTATTTAATATGCTAAAAGAAGATATATTGAATTATTAGTAAAACACGTATTGAAATTACTGTGCCCGACGGAAGTCCAATCCAAACTACTCGAAACGCAATTACAATCGCTTATGAAAATTACAACGGTTTCCTATTGCATTGACGTCAATGCAATGGGAAACTCAGCATTTTTAATTTATATTTTGGGTAATAGTTATTTCGATATAACAGAGCCCTTACTTAGAAGAAACCTATTGACTCTCGACTTAAAGATTCCCGGGTTGTACCTATCAGGAAACACAGGCTGTCTGTCTGTTTGTCCGGGCTAATCTCTGAAATGGCTCGACCGATTTTGACGGGACTTTTTTGGCAGGTAGCTGATGTAATAAGGAGTAACATAGGCTAGTTTTATTTTAGAAAAAATAAATTCAAAATCCTGTAGTCCACGCGAACGAAGTTGCGGGCACAGGTAGTAAACAATATATGTACCAACTAAACTCGGTTCGAGCCATGGCGTGCGAATCTAACGCTTCATTTGTCTGCCTTCATGTTGGTGGGGAGACAGTATGTGCTTGCGAAGCATTGACTGTGCGCCGTGCGTGGCGCATGCCTCGCAAAGTCTCTGCGACAGCATATTATTATTGCCACGTTGTCTAGGCAATGTCGCCAGTTTAGATTTTGGTCCACAGCTGTCAGAAAGGTGTAACCTAGGTAAGGGCCTGTCCGCACAGCGGTATTTGACCGCGCGGTCTTTTTTCGTTATTCTGTAACACATTTAATCATATGGAAGTTTCCGCACAGGCGATAAAAAAACGCACGATAAAAAATTCTGTGATTTCTTGCAGATTTGACGCGGTACGGTGCGGAAATAAATCCGCGCGAATATTTTTCGCGCTGTGAAATATCGCTGTGCGGCCCAGGCCCTAACAGTATTTTGTGTAGGTAATGAAATCGTAAATAGGTATACTGTTGAAATAAAAAATAAAAAAATAATTTACAATTTTTAATTAACGTACTTAAATATGTAAGAAAATAAATTCAAGATTTTTATATCATTTCATAGTCCAGCTCAGAATAGAATTAATCCATTATGCCCCAATAAATAATTCAACTATCACGTCTATAGATGCTATTTAAAACTTGTAAAAGAAAAACCTTATCCCTTTCATTTGGTAAGGCTTGAATTTGCCGCATCAAACCATCATACATGTTACGTTCACACTGTTCATATATTTGAGGTAGGTGCAACTCATCATAAAGCTGCTTGATGCGCTTCACGTGCTCTGGGTCTTTGCTGCCGTAGTATTCTCTGAAGATAGCACGCTGTGCAGCGTTGCAGTGCTGCAAAGCTGTTACCGCCACCCAGGTACATTTGCCTTCTTGAATATCTCTGCCAGTCTTCCCTGTGATGGTTTCTAAACCATAGGCGTCCATGTAGTCATCCTTTAAATAAAAATAGTATAAATTCACCTAAGTTTAGCATAAAAATAGTTCTATGTGGATTTGAATACTCATGCGAATTCGGAATCAGTATCTATAATTTTTTTTTTTAACATTTCTATACTTACTGCTGAGACTAACTCCTGCACGGTGGGTTTTTAAGGTGCCTTCTCACACTCTAGTGCGGAGCAGAAGGGCGTGTCAGACTTTTATTGACTAAAACCATACCCATGTTCCTTTTTTTCCTTGGGTTCCTGGACCCCCAACGCAATTTCCCTATCGGAAGTCAACCCATGGTCTCAGTAGGCTTCGGCCCTACTGGGCCCTTCTGTTTTTCTGACAACACTTTGTGGCGCGCGTACAGCACTTTACGCGGTCTACTCGAGCTCGATCCTCGGTCGGACGGCAAGCTAACCATTGCTCGTGGTCCGCAAACCTGCGCGTACACTGATTGGGCATCGCTTTGCGACTCTCATTCGCCCGAGTCCGAAACAAGAACCCGTGACTGCCCGTGAGGTTTTTTTAAAAAGGGAAATCATGCAATAACATTTCCCGCTCTTGGGTGGAGCGAGACGGCGTGACAGACTTACTAACTAAACACACTTCCTTCTTTGTCTTCGTTCCAGGGCCCGGGGTTCTCTTTCGCACTACCCAACAAGAGATGAACCAAAACTGTTACGGTATTTGACTATAGTCAAAAAATAACTAAAGGATTATTACCTGGCATTGCATCAGTTTTCCAAATTCGCAACAAATATTACTTAATTCTTCAGTAGCTTTCTGTTTTCCATTCTTCACCAAAAGCAATGGCACAAATATTGGCAAGTTGAAGCTATAGTATCCTGATTTGTTGATAGCAATGGCATTGATTAGGTCCATGTTGAATATGTCGAGATTGTTTTTATCTTTGTTGTAGTTTGACCGTAAATCTAAATGTTCACCTATTGTCACTCTGTATACTGACTGTAAAATACGTAATTTATGTTTATAGGTACATAATTTTTAAAAGTAGATAAGTTTAGATAAAAACAATTTCAAAGAAATATCAAGTTAAAAAGAATTCCATTTTAACAGTAGGTAAGAAGGATTCAAATTAGGGTAAAAATATAAAACGTATCTTCTTGGAATATTTGATACATATTTGTAACATATGTATCTATTAGGTACACCCAAGTTTATAGGAGTTGTAAAGTATTTCTTATCGAATTATGAGAATTTCTACATTTAAATTAAAACATACCTCATTAAAATATCTTATCAAATCAGGGTAAATAGGTGATTTCCCGAAGTACAAATCTAGAACTTCTAGCATAGATTGGTACAATATACAGCCATCGTTGATACCAGAGAACCCGACATTTGGTTGTAGGTGCCAGCACGGTTTACCACGTCGAATGATTGCATTATCTGCAATATCGTCCATTATTAAAAAACTTGACTGCATCTGAGAAAAAAATTTAAACTAAATTAAATATAGATTATTAGCTGCTGCTAGCAAAAATATAGAAAATTTACCCAAGGGAATATAGGTACTACTGCTACCGGGATGAAAAAGACATGATCTATCCGCGTGCTAAACATCCAAATCCGTTCAGCCGTTCAAGCATGAAAAAGTAACAAACACACACTCACACACTTTCGCCTATGTACCTAATATTAATTGTTTAGTTGTCTGTGGTAGATATCGCTGTCAGCAATAAGACCGCCATAGTACCTAATGTACAGTATCCATAGATTTAAGTTGTGAAATTGTTGCCATTTCGGTGTACAATAAAGTGTATTCCGAAAATCTAAGTAATGTAACAAAGGTTAAAGTTTGTAGTGTATGTAATATGTACGTTTGGTTCTGACTTCTTTAAGCTCAAATGGCTGATCGGATTTAGATAAAGCAAACAGATCTTTAAATCCTGGAAGTAAGTTTCCTTGCGAAGCCGCCGACAAAAGTACTGAACAAATAAATTAAATGTGGATTTACCATTTCGGTACACCATCCCAAAATGCGTGCAGAATGCTGTTTTTCTTCTGAAAAGTTTTCTGGATCTTCAAACATTTTGTACCCAATGGAAATCATTAGTCCTCTGCCTAGTTTTCCTCCACCCAACGTGTATTGTAATAGCTGCAACAGAAATAAAACGAAAGTATTATCAAGATATCAACTGATAGGTTCTCGATGGAATATTTTCCTGTAGAATATGCAGTTAGAAGGATCATCATAGGTTTGGGTAGGGAACGGCCTCAAAAGTGAAGGAACAGACATCCTCACGCTACAGCCGACCCCCAATTTGCCACAGGGTAGCCCGCCGTCTGCTCATCCGGTAACTACCGCGAACCGAGTCCCACGCGCGCTTCAAAGAGACGAAAAGAAACCGTAAGGGATCAGCAGGGTCAACACCCTCTAGGGCCATAGGGAAGTAATTACTGAAACGGAAACCTATGTAGTCCTAGAACGCAAAGCCCAAATGTAGGATACGAGCTGTGGTTTTAGTCAGCAAAAGTCTGACATGTTGTCTCGCTCTACTCCAGAGCGGGAAAAAGCTTTGGATGATTTTAAACCATAAAAAACTTTTACAAAAAAAAAAAAAACTAAACGGACTTCAATGTAAAAAAAAACCGGCCAAGAGCGTGTCGGGCCACGCTCAGTGTAGGGTTCCGTAGTTTCCCGTCCGTCACAATAAGTGTACCTACTTATGAGTTTAAAAAAATGCTTGCATATACGATTATACTACAAACTTTGTCCAGAAATTATTTTGTACAACCTTTGTCTTTTTTGTACAAAAACTTCTTTCCATCAAGTTCAAAATAATTTTCCTAGAAAGTCCTTATAAAGTTCTACTTCTCAGATTTTTTTCATATTTTCTAAACTTATGGTTCAAAAGTTAGAGGGGGGACACACATTTGTCTTTTACTTTTGGAGCGATTATTTCCGAAATTATTGACATCATAAAAAAATGATTTTAGTAAACACCTATTCATTTTTAAATACCTATCCAACAATATATCACACGTTAGGGTTGAAATTAAAAAAAAAATCACTTCCCACTTTACATATAGGGGGGCTACCCTAATAAAACATTTTTTTCCAATAGCCGTTTCAAAAGCCTAGTGTAACAATGTACTATTCGACACACCTGCTCAGAAAGTGACTATAATTGCACTATACTTAGGTATATAATGTAGCTTGTAACCAAACTGACTTTTTGATTACCATTATGCACAAGTGTGATAATGTAGTGATAACCTTTTAACCTCTGTTCTCAAATCAAACATTGAATTCGAAACAAAAAAAGCATTAGGTATTGCGTTCAATAGTACAAATTAGTGTCTTGCTTGCTTATTTTATGTTAAATAAACTATTTTAACTTTTACATGATTAATAAATAAAACCTTTCATAAAATAAAAAATATATTTTCTGTTTATAAACATAAGCAACCTCATTCTTATTTTTATTCAAACAGCCTAGCCAGAGTAGCTACCTAGTCTATGGCCGCCATTTTGGATGCGCACGCATAAGAAGAAAGAACAATTTTTTGCCGCCATACTACAAAGAAAAAAAAACAGTTTTGCTGATAAAGCAATAATTAATTACCTAATTTGTAAAATTTTTTTTCTCAATTGTGTCGAAAAATGTCGTATGATACACGTGAATATTGGTGATTACCGTCCTCGGCTCCGTTAAGATCCTCGCCTTCGGCTCGGATCTAAATACCGCCTCAGCGGTAATCACCAACATTATACACTTGTATCATAATGTACTATTTCATTACACTTACTCGAAAACAGGCTCTTATCGCACTACGAATAGGTTCGACATGCCATGGTTATCACCCTCGTGTTTTTTTTTTAATTTATCATAACAATGGCTTTTTTCATTCCTATTTCGTCACGGTCAACAGTGATTTTTTTTTTTTAGCAAAGAGGTGGATACTTTTAAGGTTTTAATACATATTTAATGAAAATTAAAATTGTGTTTTATAATCAGAATATCAAGAATAAATAAGATTATTTACACTATAATTTGTTATTTTAACAAGAAATTAACATTATCTGTGTTCTAAATTCAAAAATATTTGGTTTTCCTTTTTTGAATATTAAGTAGGATGTATACCTTTGCTTCTTCATCAGCCTGCATAGGTAAAACGCGGGAAAAAAGTCTACTAAATATTATCTTTTATTTCTGTTATATTTTGCGAAAACAAAAATGTTGAATTTAAGATTTGAAGAGAATTCTTTAGATGGTACCGACGCCAACAGGTATTGTGATTAAGTTAAAAAATACTCGCGATAGCTTGCTGCCATCTAAATCAAAACTAAAATGTACGGCAACTTTGGAAAATTTTCTTCACTACAAAATGAATAAAATGCGTCGTAATTTTCAGAGAAAGTATTTCTTCGTAAGTGTATTGAAAAACGTCGTTTGATATACGTGGAGATTTTTCACTGCAGCACTCTCGGCTCCATAACACCCTCGCCTATACGGCTCGGGTGAATTTCGCCTCGGTTGCAATGACAAACTTTCCCCACTTATGTATAAAAATGTACTATTTCTAAATCGGTCCACAATTATTGACCGAGATATCGGTGAAAATACATAAAAAAAACATAGATTCAGCCGAACACAGAACCTCCTCCTTTTCGAAATCGGTTAAAAATGTAGATCTCGCATAGTTCCTAAGTGGACTTTAATTCTAGAGTAACTACCAGAAATACAATTAAATAAATAATAAGAATTGAGAAAAATACTGCTGCAATTTTCCCACTCATTAAAAAAATATACATATTATATGCGAATGTATTAATCGATTTATTAATTTAGCTACTAACCTTGTTTATCCAGCTTCCAACTTCAGGCAGATCACTTAACTTAGGTCCAGTGACGACAGAGTTGATAACTTCAGGCAGGACATCTACAAAGGCTTTTTTTTCCGTGGTCATGTTAAAACTTGGTACACTAGATCCATCTGTACTTCTATGCAACTGTCTTAGCTGGGTGTAAAAAACTTTTTTCCTTCGAATTATCGCAGTCATATTATACTGTCTTAACCTGTTAAGTCTCAGGTAAAAAATGAGGCTACAATACATTTTTTGCGCAATATATATGTCGCCGGTATGATCGCCATTGGAGTCGACGTCACACGAAACACACGTTACTTCAGTTCAAGGTGTTTATTCCATGGACGGTAAAAAAGTGCCTTTCTAGTCACATTACATCGGTTTTTATACACAGAAGTTGACAAGTATAAAAATTCACTATGAAGGTAGAAATTATTTAAAATAAATAAATTGATCGGAAATTGTCACAGTAAATTCTAAATTTAAATATAACCGGATGCTCTGATATTTTTAAAGAAATAAAAAGGATGCAGTCAAGTTAAATCCTCATAAATTCGACCAGATGTTATATAGTCTGTCTAATAAGTCAACCGACTTGGGAATTTAGTATAATATTAAATCATTTAAAAAATACTTATATTCGATACTTTTTATAAGGTTCTTCTGTTAGTAAACAATGATCTCTATCTCTTAATCAACTTGATTATTGAACCCGTGTTGACTACATCAGATTTCATTAAATCCTAATAATTATCCAAGTCGTTTAACTTATTAGACAGACTCTATTATTTTCTAGAAAGGAAGTCGTCATTTAATTTGTTATAAAATGAAGAGGATGTTGTAATATTTTAAAAAATTCGAAAGGAAATTATGAGATGAAATCCTTTTATAATCCAACCGGATGTCGTAATATTTTAAAATAATTCGAAAGGAAGTTATCAAATGAGATCCTTATATAAAATTCTACAGGATTTTGCAATATTTAAAAGAAATAAGCAGGAAGTGATCAAATTAAATCCTCATCAAAATATTCAAATTATGGTTTGCGCCCATATATACCTAGTCAGTTTCTTAGAGTAATTTGTTACGAAGAATTATGTATTATTCATAACGCGAGGTAAAACCTACTTATAGCTTTGGCTTTGCTTGTGTTACATAGTATTATATGTGTGTAACACCTACCTATGCCAAATCGAATTCCAAATAATCGAATATCAGTTAATCGAACAAAATAATTATGTTTGCTGGAGCCGGAGGATGCAAAAAAAATCCAATTTACTTTAAACTAATTTAATAAAATAAAATTTTGTTCGATTAGTTCTGTTCGTTTATGTAGGGACGTTTCATTAATAGCCTCGTAAACTTTAGACATCTTGTCTCGATGTTCTTGCACGTATTGTTGCAGCAAGTGCACAGATAAATCTATATCTAAGGGGTCACGAGGATCCGTATGACCGGTAACTACTTCAAGTGGCCTACATTTTGTGAAGCTGTGTATGCTAATAAGGCGTATGTCATAAGGTTAACAATCAATTCACTACGGTGTTGTAATTTTAAGATTCTCAAATGTTCTAGTAATGTGGAGTGTAAGTGCTCCACCATACCATTATCGTTAGGTGTATGGGCCAAGGTTTTATGATGTTGAATTTTATGGACACGCGTAAATTCGGTAAATAGTTGATTAGTAAATTCGGGTCCCTGGTCCGTGACTATTGATACCGGAACGCCGTGATGGGAGCTAAACTTTATAAAGGCTTGTACTAACTACTACACTAACTGCTGTGCCATCTCTAAGATGGTATGCCTGAGCGTGTTTAGAGAAAGCATCAATGATAGTCAGGTATTTCTCGTTTTGAGCCGTAAACAAATCTAGATGAACTATATCAAACGGTTTTGCCGGTGGTGGTACTATGCAGAATCTTTGTTTTAAAGGGTTTCGGTCATATTTGGCTTGCCCACATATATTGCATTCATTTATATACTTTGAGATTTGATCCTTCATTTTTGGCCAATAGTATTTATGGGATAAGGCTAGGTAACACTCACTTATACCGCGATGGTTAGTTTTACCTTCGTGGTATTTCTGAATGATCTCTTGCTGTCTGAGATAATCTTTTACGTTTTCTACTTCGGTTTTAGTTAAAACAAGATTCATAGCGGAGCTCTTGAACTTTTCTTGTATTATTGGTACTATTTTACACATAGCTAATGGGGGATGTATTATAATGCCAGTCTTAACTTTCGGGTTTGCGAATTCTTTAATTGCGTTTATTACCTCCTCCTCTAAATTTGATTCGGAGAGTTGGATGGAAGTAAAATGATTTAGAAACTTCTGGGTGTTTTTTTATATCACCTACTACCGTAAAACATATTTGCCTGTTAAATCTATTTAAGGGGTCATCTGAAATTGGTATTTCTAATATTGGACTTTCGGCACTAGTGTGAGCTGTGAGAGTGGATGAGCCCTCTCCTGAAGGTGGCTTTTCAGATACGTTAACTATGATGGAACTCGTTTCTTCGTTATTAATTTCAATTCGCGACAAAGCATCGGCATTTGTGTTGCTTTTGCCCTGCTTATAAACTACTGAATAGTTATATTCACTGAGCTTGAGTCTCCAATGAGTCAGTCTCGAGCTAGGTTCTTTTAAGCTCATAATCCATTGGAGCGGTTTATGATCTGTTATAATTTTATATATTATATATAGATATGGCCGAAAATACTCGGTTGCCCAAACTATGGCTAAAAACTCCTTTTCTATCGTGCTATAATTGATCTCGCTTGTGTTTAGTGTGCGCGAAGCATAGGCTGTTGGTTTGTCAGAGCCTACCCTGTGAGAGTACGGCTCCTATGGCTAAGTTTGATGCATCTGTTGTGAGTAGAAAATCTTTATTAAAATCATATTGTATCGGATCGGTGGTAAGTAATGTTTTACATGTTTCGAAGCAATTTACATAATTGGTATCATTGCAGTTAATTTTTGAGCCTTTCTTTAAACATTGGGTCATTGGTTTCGTGATTTTGGCGAAATCGGCAATGAACTTCCTATAACCCTAGTAGACCTAAAAATCTTCTAATTTCTGTGACTGTTTTGGGAAGTGGGAATTTTTTGATAGCTGAGATTTTATCGGGATTCGGTTGAATGCCATCTTTACTAATTATGTGTCCAAGATATGCTGTTTCCAATTTTAAGAATTCTGACTTATCCATCTGTATTTTAAAGTTAGACTCTCTGAGTCTTCTAAAAACTTTTTCCAAATTTATAATGTGCTCCTGTAAACTAGTGCTAAATACGATGATGTCATCTAAATATACCAGACAAATAGAGTTTTGGAGGTCCCTAAGTACATTGTCCATGACCCTTTGGAAAGATGATGGTGAATTTTTAAGTCCCATCGACTTGCGTAGGAACTCAAAATGGTCATGCTCCACATTAAATGCAGTTTTTGGGATGTTGTTTGGGTTCATTTCGACTTGATAAAAGCCACTGGCGAGGTCGAGTGTTGTAAAATATTGGCAATTACCTAATTTATCTAATACGTCAGTTATATTGGGAATAGGGTACTTATCAGCGTTGGTTTTTTCGTTTAGTTTCCTGAAATCCACTACAATTCGCCATTTGGTTTTACCGGATGCATCAGCTTTTTTCGGGACTACCCAAATGGGTGAGCTCCAAGCCGATTCTGAGGGTTGGATTATTCCCTATTCTAACATTTTCGAAATTTGAATGGTACTTCTTCGCGGTGTACAAACGGGTACATATACGTTTCTCACGTACCTCATCTGAAGTACGTATGCTGTGTTTTATTTTATTGGTAAAGGTAAGTGGTTCTCCCTCTATATAAAATATATTGGCATATTGCGAAACCAAAGACTTCAGATTAGCACGCTCTTCCTCATTTAGATGGTCAGTGCGTAACCGAGATAATACTTCCTTTACCCGGGATTGAGGTGATTGGTGAGTACGTTCTAAATTATATGTTTCCGCTATAATAGGTTGGTCCATGGAAAAAATTAAGTCATTACTAGTTGGGTTAAAAACTTCTAGATAACCGTAATACACTCGTTTATGTTACAATTTGAAACTATCTGATCAGGAATTAAAGCATCACCAGCTTGAATATTAACTGGGACTCTGACTAACTTTGAGGAACTTGCTGGGATAATATCTTCATATACACCCGTATTTATAGGCATAGTATACGGCCCAAGAGTATACGGCCCAAGGGCATGCTAACGCTGACAAGCAATGGACACACTTGAAAAACCACATCAACGATGCGCTTGACCGTGTCTCTGGGAAGAGAAAGCCAGAGCAAAAGAAAAAATGTTGGATATCTGATTACTCGTGGGAGCTTATCCAGCGCAGAAAGGCTCTGAAAACTAGGGGTCTGCAAGATTGTACTGTAATGGCTGAATACTCCGATCTTAGCAGAGCTATTAAAACCAGTTGTCGCCATGACAGAAACAACTTCATCGAGGGCATTTGCAGCGAAATTGAGAGAAGTTCCACCAAATTACAAACTGCAGACCTTTTTAAGAAAGTCCGAGTCCTTTCCAAACAATTCAAGGCTAAATCGTGGGTCATAGAAGATACCGATGGCACTGTACTCCACGAGCTAGACCACATTGCCGAGAGGTGGCGTGCTTACTGCGAGCAGTTGTACAGAGATCCCCATTCAACATCCGAAGTCGTCCCGGACTGAGAGGATCTAGAATTGGAACCCACAATCCTACGTTCTGAAATATCTGCTGCTTTGCAGTACCTTAAAAAGAAGAAGGCGCCAGCGAGCGACCAAATAACAACTGAGGTTCTTATGGCTATGGGTGACTTGGGTGTAGAGGCACTCCACAAGGTTTGCTCACACATCTGGCAAAACGGTGATTGGCCGCATGACTGGTCGGAATCCGCAATTCTTCCGCTGCACAAGAAAGGGTCAACCAAGAACTGCGGTAATTATCGAACCTTGTCCCTCATCTCACATGGCAGCAAAATCTTACTCCACATTTTAAATAATCGCATCCGCTACTATCTGGATTGGCAAATCCCGCAGGAGCAAGCGGGTTTCGTTAAGGGCAAGGGCACTCGAGAGCAGATTCTCAATGTCAGACAGCTTATTGAGAAGGCATACGAGTTTGATACGCCTGTGATAATGTGTTTCGTCGATTACAGCAAAGCTTTTGACTGTGTCAACTGGGGTTGTTTGTGGAGGGTCCTACACGAACTGGGAGTACCGGATCATCTGATTGCCCTACTTCGCACCCTGTACGACTCAAGCCAGGGAGTCGTAAGAGTCGATAAAGCAACATCAAAACCTTTTAAATTTCGCCGAGGAGTGCGCCAGGGATGTATTTTATTGCCTATCCTATTCAACATCTATGGAGAATACATTATGAGACGAACCTGCGAGAATTGGGAGGGAGGCATCACAGTTGGTGGCGTAAAAATTACCAACCTGCGCTACGCTGATGACACTACTCTACTTGCAGCAAATGAGTCAGAAATGGTGGCACTCCTAGCCCGAATGGAGCGTATCAGCGAGGAGATGGGGCTTTCCGTAAACAGGTCCAAAACCAAGGTCATGGTGGTGGATAGAACTGAAAAATTGGAGCTCACTGGCGCTTTAGACCTAGAAACAGTGGACAACTTTATTTACCTGGGCTCCAATATCAGTAACGATGGGTCGTGCGAGGGGGAAGTTCGCAGGAGAATTGGCATGGCTAAGAGCGCTATGTCTCAGCTTAATAAAGTCTGGAGGGAGCGCAACATCTCCGTAAAGACCAAAACCAAACTGGTACGGACACTAGTCTTTTCGATCTTTTCGTATGGCGCTGAGACTTGGTCGCTAAAGGCTGCAGACCGCAAACGCATTGACGCCTTTGAGATGTGGTGTTGGAGAAGAATGCTCCGTATTCCTTGGACAGCATTTCGGACCAACGTATCCATTTTGCAAGAACTCAAAATCTCCTCACGGCTGTCGTCCGAGTGTCTTCGCAAGGTTTTGCAATACTTCGGTCACATTGCAAGGAAAGACGGTGGCAACCTCGAAAGGCTAATTGTGACCGGGAAAGTGGACGGGAAAAGGCCTCGCGGGCGCAGCCCAATACGTTGGTCCGACCAGATCCGCACCGCCCTTGACTCCACGATGTACAATGCCCTTCACACCGCCAGAGACAGGAACAGACGGAGGAATATCATAAGAGATAGAGTGATGAAACAGGGGGGTCACGACCCTCAGCATTGAGGAATACGACGCAAGGAGAAGGATATAGGCATAGTACACCCGTATAAGTAGTAGCGTAAACAATACTATAATTAGGTACCTATAATTAGAAAAAAAAGCTTGGATTTGGGCCGACGAACCAAATCCGTCGAATTAAATTTGAAAAACGACTCCATACTTTAAAAATGTGTGTATACAAACAGATACCAACACACATTTTGTTTTGGATTATACTGTAAGTAATAAGGATAATGTCTATAAATTCAAATTAAATGTAATTAAGTATAATATTTGCTTAATAAAATATGTGTAGGACTCGTGATTGCGGTGCAACAATTAACTTTGAGCACAACCTTTGTGGTCACAGTAATGTCAGTTTTCGTAGTTTTTCTTTTGCTACCGACGACGTGCAGTTTACCGAAGGTAGGGTTACCAGATGAAAAAATCTAAAGTTCGGAGAAAATGATCTCTAGTAAGATTTTTTAGTTTGAGAATTTTTCACGCTGCGGGTCTAACTCATGCGTTGCACATCGCAGTCAAAGTGGTGGGGGTGGCAGCGGGACCGCCGCTTACCAGGAAAATTAGTTTTAGACTATCTATATCTTTTTATTAAGTTTTTTTTTTTTTAATCTTGTTGTTTTTTTTATGTTTGTTGTTTTCTTATAAGTATTAGTTTTGTTCGCACCTTTGGGAGTTCAAAAAGGAGAAAAGGCTGCCTCTTCATGAGGATCCACTTCAGGTGGAAAATCAATGCCAACAAATACCCCCATCTGTTGCAGGTAGTGCGTCAGTATACCAGCAGTGTAGCCAGAGAGCAATTGTTTAGCGGAGCTGGTCTAATAAATAAAGAACACAGAAACAGGCTGCAAGGTGTAAAAGCGGCGTTACTTTTTAAATATAATTTAACTTTATTTAATTTTGAGTACTAAAAGTGCAAATAATAATACGATCTAATATTCAATTACTTGAACAAATTTAAAAAAATAAAATTGTGGTTTGTCTTCATAGTAATAACACTTCCGTTTCCGCATCCGCTTCCATTAAAATTTACTTTTGACTTCTGTTTCCGTTTCCGCTTCCGTTAGCCCGGCGTTACACCTCCAGATGCAGATCGTGAATGCGTCTAAGGACTATTGCCTCCAAATCCCACGCCGGCATGCCGCAAAGAGGATCACCGCTTTGCGAGAGACTGTGCGGTATTCCTACGACATACTTATGGCCATGACCCTCTAGGACGCGTTTTGCATTAGCGCGGCCGCCGGTCACTTCCACAGCGAAGACACCCACACTGGCGACCCGTAAAGGGCCATGTGCCACACAATCCTGGCGTAGAGCCTCTGACAAAAGCGTCTGGACCAGGGCTTGAAAACGTTACCAATTCACATTAAAAATAACGTTAAGTAACGGTATTTCCATATAGATACTTGCATATCGGTATGATTTGGTAACGTTAAAAATTAACGGTATTTTTAATGTTATTGTGAAAATAGCGGTAACAAGTAAAAGGTATATTTTGGTTATTTTATGCGACGTTGCCGTGTTCTCCAAGGCCGGTCGCCGGCGCGGCACGGCGGATGGTGGCGGCGGTGCGCGCCCCTCTGACGCGCTGTTGCCATTTCGTTTGTCGTCTTCTCAACTCTCACGGCAGTCAGACGCGCTTACAGAACCCGCTCGCGAATTATTACTTCAACTTAGATTATCTATTACAGCTGATTTAGTTTTTGTGTTTTGAGTAACGATTACGAAAAGTTCAACATGGGGCGTAAGAAAAGAAGGATTGTTCGTCAACTCGCTTAAGCGATTCGCGCGAGTCCGAGCAAGCTGGCACCTTCCGATTTCACCTACTTTTTCTGTAGTCATCTTGCTCAAACGTATAAAGTAGTCAAATAAAAACAGGTTTAAAACAATCACTATAAATAACTAGCTATTGCCCGTGGCTTTGTTCACGCAGGATATACCGGTTATCTACTTAGATTTCAGGATATTACGTTAAAGGTGAGGGATGAGGCGAGTAGGATGCGGCCAATGGTGCATGGTACCCAAGTTACTTTAAAAACATTTTACGTTACTTTTGACTTTCTCATGTTACCTGCACCTGTATGGTCTTCACCGGACATAATAAGATCGGGAGGGTCATCACCATCATCATCATTTCAGCCGATACACGTCCACTGTTGGACATAGGCCTCCCCCTCGCTATAATGACCTATGCCCACTATTGGGCATAAGACTCCCCAAGTGTCGCCATTTAGGCGCTATAATGATCGATGCCCACTGTTGGACATAAGTGTCCCCTTAGTGTCACTACCTGGGCGTTATAATAATTGATGCCCACTGTTGGACATAGGCCTCCCCTCGCGATAATGACCTATGCCCACTGTTGGGCATAAGCCTCCCCAAGTGTCACCACCTAGGCGCTATAATGATTGATGCTCACTGTTGGACATAGGCCTCCTCTCGCTATAATGGCCTATGGCCACTGTTGGGCATAAGCCTCCCCAAGAGTCGCCATTTAGGCACTATAATGATTGATGCCCACTGTTGGACATAGGCCTCCCCTCACTATAATGACCTATGCCCACTGTTGCACATAAGCATCCCCCAAGTGTCGCCATTCAGGTGCTACACTGTAATCGTAGATATTGTAAATTTAATTATTTTTCTTAGTCTGTTAAATCTATTTCACTAGAATGACAATTTCTGATAGTGACTACAAAATGTTAACTGTTGCGATTGGACGAGAGCGACGGTAACAAAACTAACTCATAACGATAAAATTAACAATAGCGTAGACGTTTAACGTTACACATGTTTAACGTTAAAATGTGCCAGATTTAACGTTAAATATGGTAACGTTATTTATTAGATAACGATATCTGCATCGAAAGGCGGTAACGATACCATATTTTTAACGGTATTTCAAGCCCTGGCCTGGACCCCTTAGATTGAAAAGGGTCCGCTTTAAGGTCAGCTCCGGCCTGCTCAATTTTGGGAACTTGGAAAGGCTCCTCGATATTCCACATGCCGTTAAGAACAAGTACTACATCGACGACCCGATGCCGATGTGGATCCCTCCTATCGATATTCGAATCCGGCCATGAAAACACATGACCTTGGACTTATGCAGTGACACCTTGAATCCCAACTGAGAAGAGAGGATCTCACTCCACGACTGTCGCAACCCCGCGTGTAGCTAATTCGTCAGCTGCCTGGTGCGACTCCTCTTGCGCCAAGACCAGCATATCGTTAATATCAGAATGGCGTAACAGACTACACTAACGCCGCTAGGAAACTCCCCGGCAGAGTGCCTATCGCCTTCCGCCTCTGTAGCCACTAAGATTTGGCTGTAGGCCGGTAATGTTAGATACTTATGTTGCAACGTTAAAAATAAAAATACAATTTAAATAAAATCTTTTATTTTGACAATTCCCTTATAATTGATATGCAAATGAGTATACGCAAGTAAAGGTCACTGAATAACTTTGTGGCTCATAGGTATGGTATAACTTTCTATAGAAAATATTAGAAGATCTAAAAGTTGGATATTACAATTGTCGTGTGACATGTCGTTGAATAAACATGAATCGCATGAAACAACTTGTGGGATTCATAATTTGAGATTAATTATAAAGACTTTTAGCCTTGTTGTGCCAAAAAAACCTAAAAGGTTTGTTTTAATTTCTATCATAATTAATATTGAACATAGCGTATTAATTATGAATAATTATAGTTACTATGTAGTTTAAAAAAGTTATGACCTAAATCAACTGTAGATTTCCATCTACCTCAATAAAAACTTCTTACACAATATCATAACATTAAGTAAGAACAATGAAATTATAAATACAAAAGCTACCACTCTCAACATAAATCTTCGTAATAGTAAAAGAATTTTAACATAAGCCTATTTATCTCACAAAATTAATGTAAAATATTTTTAAAGGAATTTGGAGTTTCATTTTTATTACTGGCTGTTAGATGTAGGAACACAAGTTTACATAACAACAACTTATCACTGAAATGCACAAAAACAACTAAGGCGCACGTGAGCTGTCGCGCTGTTCCTATTATTTTACGTACTTGCGCTTATTTTTGATTTCATCATAATAATAAAGGGTCGTGTGACGTCACACATGAATGCCACTTGGAACTAAATAATTCTTACAATTGCAACTTTAAAATTTCTTAAACATTTTTGATTTGTTAAAAATTTTAAGGATGTTTTTTTTATTAAGTATGTTACTTAATTTTATCATCTTTAATTAATGGAAATTTTTCCATTATAAGGTATATTTCCCTCACGATTCATTTGTGAAATGTGCATAGTTTTGACAGCTTCTCACAAACAAGCTGGCAATGACATGTCATAGTACGGCCTCTAACCTAAAGCCCTTTTAAAATATTTTACATAATTTTAACCATATGTTTTAACATAAAATTTAAACCCGTTTAAACACTGAGGTTTTGCATTCTATTATATTTATCATATACAACAAAAAAAAAAATGGTGTTGAAAGTATTCGAGATAAAATATCAAAAATAACCAGAATGAAAAAAAAAAGATGTGTAATTTTTCTCCCTCTTTTATGGTCACAATAAATATGCGTATAAGTCTTGAATATTTTAATAAATAGTTATTAATAAGCTGGATATATATATAAGATAGCACCATAGGTAACCGGCCCATTTATTAAATTGTTTAGATTTAACTTACCTACATAATTTTTTTTTTTTTTAAACATAAATACGCCCGGAGAACACTAAGCTCTTACAACGCATAGACAAACTGCGGGTTTCCTGTTCTGTATTTATTTTCAATTTCAAATTTCGAACTTGACTTTTGAAGCTCGAATGCAAACGCTATTATTTTGTTTTGTGGCCCTTGGATTAGCGTATAAGTAGTTGGCACATTATAGTTTGGACAAGTATTTTAATGAAATTTTTAGACTATAAACTTAAATATAAAGACGAAAAATGTTTAAGATTTATGACTTATTTGAGGTCTATGGATATTATAGTTACGACATGTTATTGTATCAAATATGGCATTATAAGAAGACAATAGTGATATAATATATTTAGATAATTTCTTAGATTGACGAGAGAGACACTAGTGTCGATATGACTGCACACTATGGTAGTTAAGGTTAGGTAACACAAGTACAACAGAAACGGTAACATTAAGGATGTTTTTAATATCGTGCGGATTTTATCACGCATGCGTGTTTGCTGTGCATGCTGAAAATTTCAAAATGTAAAAAAATGCGTCCCGAGTGCGTATAGTAGTACAGGTCGCGCGATGAATCAAGATCGCTCGGCAAAAGTGGAAGGGGCATGCGCAGTATTCAATTCTATGGTCTATTTGGCGACGTACGGGCGGGTGTGCGCCGTCGGCGACACGTCATTGGTAGATAGAGTCACTCTTCAATTCCCGCGTTGCGTTCTCGCCTCTCATTGGATACTGTTGTACTTGGGTACTGTTGCGTACAGCTTGTGTTATCGTAATAGTAATACGTAGTCGTAAAAAAAAAATGGTTAAAAATAAAGTTTTAAAACGGCTAGCCAGAAAAATGGTTTACGACGTGAATTATTACGTTAAAGAAAGAAACTAACGAAATATTTTTTTTTAATTTTATGTTTTATTTTATAATTTTTAATTTTTTGAATTTACCTACTTACAAGATAAATTACAATCAAAAACTAGTGTTATTATAAGTTATGTTACTAAGGTTCAAACATACGAAATTAAAAATAAAATCCTAACATACTAAGAATTTCTGTTGCGCAATTGTACACATGCGCCGATTGCCCCCACTACTTTCACCGAGCGATCTTGATTCACCGCGCGACCTGTAATAAATACTTGTATGAAATGGACATTTGCGGGAGTTACGTGTGCGAAGCAATCTTGCATGCGTGATCAAAACCGAATATTAAAAACACCCTGAGATTAGGTATTTACTGTGACACAAGGATTTCTGACGCTTCAATGACATTGTCAGCTTTCTGGGAATGATCTAAAATGAATCCCGCGAAAGTTTTTTTTTAAGATTTTTGCATATTGCACGTTTGAATTTGAATGACTTTCTATTCAAACACCAAAGGCCAGGAATCTTTACGCAAAGGTTGACTAGTACAGAATACTTCGTAGCATTAAGTCCGCCTATGTACAGTGGTGCCAACATAGGCGGACTATAAACGGTAGTACGGTACAGTAGTGACTGTACATGAAGTTTGAATAAATAAATTTAATAGGATAAGACGAACTAAGAAGGTTGTAAATGATTATAATTCCGTAAATAATACTTATTACTGACCTGCAAAATGCAAAAAACTTAAGAAAGGATTTTCTGGCGCTTTCAGCTTATGGTAAAAAAGTAAAATTATGTGTGGAAATTGTATTGAAAAACCAAGATTGCAGTATTAGTCCTGATTTTGGCCACGCCCCAAAACACACTTGTACAAATATACCTACATATAATTTCAGTCTATATGTAACACAAAACCGACTCACAATACCCCAACTTAAAAAAAAAACATCAATAAACTATATTCGTGCAAAGTTGGTAAATTAATTGACTAAAGAAAAATTAACCACTAAGAGCTGCTGAAGACCTAGTGATCTGAGTTTTCGACTGGCAAACAAACATCAACATTTTATATATTGAAATAAAGTCGAAAACAAATAAACATAACTACGTGCCCCTCTGACTTGATACTCTAGCGATTTAACGGAACCTTTTTAGTGAAATCAGTAGTTTACCAGGTCTTTGCAAGTTTCAGATGGGCGCCATCCATACACATTGGCTTCTCTCGCCAAAAAAAAAAACAATCATCACTTACTTTTCAGTTAGCACCACGGAACAGTCAAAACAGTGGAAGAAGTAAGTAGGCGTGGCACTGTCGCCGCTAGTAAGAATCGCGTTGCGCACTAGCTGTTCAAGCGCTCTCATTCTCTAACTAGACTGTGCAACATAATAATTAACGAAAAATAATATTAAAATGCCTTATTGTCCCATACTGTACTTTAAAAACCATAGTCTGACTAAAAATCTAACTCATGGAGGTGTATCATACCACCGAAAAGTTTTATTTCCGGATTTATTTTAATAAAATGAAAAAATAAAATTACGTGAAACATTGCGCAGGATATACAAACAAAACTAGTCCTTAGTCACATCACTGCAAAGTTGATTTTCTTTTCTCAGTTATTAGCTTTTCTGGAATATTCGTTAGTCTACCTATACTTTTGACGCTATCCAAATAGTGCGTGACTTTATCGATAAAATCAATCGATATGTATAATATGTATTAGGTATATTGCCTTTTTAAAATATATATTATAGTTTAATAGTTTTTGTAAGTACCTAATATAATACAGATAATTATTAAAAATATAATAAAATAAAAATTGTGGTATGATATTTGTGATGTATTTTAAATAAATTTAGTTAAAGAGTTAGGAACAACATAGGGCGTTTGAATTATACTTAATATTCTTATGTTTAGCAGTGGGCGATGACGATGATTTCAGCTGAGATGATGATAATTGATGTACTATGCAAATAAATACCCTTTTTAATACGTTTAAAAATTGCCTTTAATCATATTAATTTCATAATTTTAATACTATCACACCATCGCATACAATTTTTTTTCCATGATATGTTTTAAATACGTTTTCATACAATCGATACATATTTCGATCGAATAAGGTCACTTCCCTATCTGAGTAGCAGCGAGCGCATTCGCGTCAGTGATACGTCATACAAATACCAATTTTATTTTTACGTAATTACAGTTCATACTGAATATTATATACTGAACAATGCTATCTAGCGACGAGTGGCAGTACTTGGTAGTCAAAGATGTATTTCTTTCTTGTTTTTGTCAATTTGATTTATAGTAATTTGAAATTAAAGTTGCATTTCGTATAAATTTTTTTTTGCATTTCGTCTACGCCCTGTTTTTGTTTTCAGCCAATCATATTTTTAGGTTTGCAGTAAGAGTAAATTGTAAATGTATGAGTTTGGCGACACCGGTTCTGGAACAAACATTTTCTCAAGCTACTTCCACTGTTTTTACTGTTCCGTGGTTAGCACACTAGTTTTTGACCAACAGTACGGTTAAAATATGTTGACCACTCTGAAGTTGGCGTTCCGAACTTGAAAAAATACGCAATACGCAGTCGCCTTATTGATTCTTAAAAAGAATGACTGCGCAGCCAGTTCGAAGTTCGGAACTGTCAAGATATTTTGGCCGTACTGTAATATCAGCAGACGATTGATAATTAACATTTTATAAATCTTAAAGAACAGGTACGTAACTCAATAGATTTTGTGACTTAATTTAATTACAATAAAAAGTATTTTGCATTACCTTCTGCCCAAAGTAACCATTACAAAACGGCTACATCAACAGAATACATTCTATTATTGTCATGGTAACAACCCGAAACAGTAATTAATACAGATAATAATAACTAACAATAAATGATATTAGAGTCTAAAGGCTAAATAACATACAATAAACATATTTTTTAATCCTAAACAAAATAATTTTTATCAACATCTTTACAACAATATGGAATCAAGCTTCAATCGAATTTCTTTGATGAAACTCGAGTTTTGAAATATATAAAAAAATCTTTCGTATTTTGAATCAGTCCAGGCTATGAGCCCAGTAATAATTCTGGAAGACTTCCAAAATAGCAATAGCTTGCTCCCACAAAACTATATATTGTATTCCACCCAATCACAATATTATATTACATTTAATTTTTCCTCTTATAAATCCTATCTACGAGTTTTAAGAAGAAAGTCGGAGCTGTTTTGGAGGGTAACGCGCGTATCCTTTGCATAATATCATCATAGACATCGGTCTCTTCTTGTCTATACACCTCAGGTAGTCGCAAGTCATCGTAAAGCCGCTTTATAATATCGACGTGCGCTGGATCCTTGCTACCATAGTACTGTGTGAAGAGAGCCTTCTGCGCTTCGTTGCTGCGCTGCAAAGTGGTGACCGCTAACCAGGAGCACTTACCCTCTTGGATATCTGTTCCTGCTTTGCCTGTTATTGATTCGTCGCCGTAACAGTCTATGTAGTCGTCCTAAAAACAAAAGAAATATCGTGTTTTTAACAGACTTCAAAAAGAAAGTACGTTTTTTTATATAAGTATACGAGTATTGCATTATGTTGACCGATTTCTCGGTCAATTGTGGACCCATTTTGAAAAATAGTTTTTTTGGGAAGCTACTCCGATATTGGTCCTATAGGAATATTGTTATGAGCTGATAAAGAACATCGGAAATATGGAACGCTCATAGGATAATATCAGAAAAATCGTAAGAAGACAAAATTGCTTTTTATAAACGTGTAGTCGATAATTGACTGAAGGTAGAAGAGATTACATGGAAATGATCTGATGATGAAGCTGGATGTGACGTACCGGAACTCAGTAAATAATAAACCTTTCTTTAGCTTTAAGGTATCAGCGAACTGATCTGATGATGGAGCTTGAAGATGGAGGCAAGGGAACTTCGTAATAGACCAATCTATTCGTTTCTAGTTTTCTCTTAGTTATTTAACACCGACTTCCGAAATTAAAGTTGTTTTTCTCTTCTTAGGTTTTTTTTAGGGTTCCGTACCTCAAAAGGAAAAAACGGAACCCTTAAAGGATCACTTTCTTGTCCGTCTGTCTATCATTCAAGGCCCTTTATCTCATGAACGCGTGGAGCTATCAAGTTGAAATTAAAAATCGCTCAGGTCTGCGGTCCCTTGAAGATGTGAAAAAATCAAATGTCAGAGTTAACGAAAAAAAAGATACGGACGTCTATGTCGCAAAAAATGTGTATATCTACTCTCGATACAATCAAAATTCATAGGGTACTTCCCGTTGTCCTATAATCCTGAAAGGCATAAAGCAAGGTCTCATAGCATAAGTATAGAAAAAAGAAAAAAATGAAAAATAAATTTGTAGTCACGTCACAAAAAAAACTTTTTTTTGGGATTCGGAAACGTTCTCGTAACTCAATTCGGGAATTGAACTGTTTCCATAGGTAAGTTTGTACGGAATCCTCAGTGCGCGAGTCCGACTCGTACTTGCCCGGTTTTTTTTTTTTGAAGTGAAAACTTCTTTAGCGGCGTTGAGCACTTTTTCTGTAATGGGTATAAAATCTTAAACTCGCGTCAGGACACGTGACCTGATCGAAAAAGCGTAAGACGGATGGAGAGTAGACAGCTATCCCTTATCGCGCGTTGTGAAAGGGGGCTAGACGGAAAAAATTCTCACGAAAAATTGTACCGACACTTTTACTGTCAAAATATAAATCCAAGATGGCGGCTGCAAGAAATTATCAACTTTTTCGTCATGGGTGTCGTTTTCATGGTTTTTGAGGGTGTTGAAACCGATGGTACTGTCAAAATATAAATCCAAGATGGCGGCTGCAAGAAATTATCAAATTTTCCGTCATGGGTGTCGTTTTCATGGTTTTCGAGGGCGTGAAAACCGATGGTACTGTCAAAATGTAAATCCAAGATGGCGGCTGCAAGAAATTATCAACTTTTTCATCATGGGTGTCGTTTTCATGGTTTTCGAGGGTGTTGAAACCGATGGTACTGTCAAAATATAAATCCAAGATGGCGGCTGCAAGAAATTATCAACTTTTTCGTCATGGGTGTCTTTTTCATGGTTTTCGAGGGTGTTGAAACCGATGGTACTGTCAAAATATAAATCCAAGATGGCGGCTGCTAGAAATTATCAACTTTTTCGTCATGGGTGTCGTTTTCATGGTTTTCGAGGGCGTTGAAACCGATGGTACTGTCAAAATATAAATCCAAGATGGCGGCTGCAAGAAATTATCAAATTTTTCGTCATGGGTGTCGTTTTCGTGGTTTTCGAGGGTTTTGGAACCGATAATACTGTCAAAATGTAAATCCAAGATGGCGGCTGCAAGAAATTATTAATTTTTCCGTCATGGGTGTCGTTTTCATGGTTTTCGAGGGTGTTGAAACCGATGGTACTATCAAAATATAAATCCAAGATGGTGGCTGCAAGAAATTATTAAATTTTCCGTCATGGGTGTCGTTTTTAATGGTTTTCGAGGGCGTGGAAACCGATGGTACTGTCAAAATGTAAATCCAAGATGGCGGCTGCAAGAAATTATCAACTTTTTCGCCATGGGTGTCGTTTTCGTGGTTTTCGAGGGTGTTGAAACCGATGGTACTGTCAAAATATAAATCCAAGATGGTGGCTGCAAGAAATTATCAAATTTTCCGTTATGGGTGTCGTTTTCATGGTTTTCGAGGGCGTGGAAACCGATAGTACTGTCAAAATGTAAATCCAAGATGGCGGCTGCAAGAAATTATCAACTTTTTCGTCATGGGTGTCGTTTTCGTGGTTTTCGAGGGTGTTGAAACCGATAGTACTGTCAAAATGTAAATCCAAGATGGCGGCTGCAAGAAATTATCAACTTTTTCGCCATGGGTGTCGTTTTCGTGGTTTTCGAGGGTGTTGAAACCGATGGTACTGTCAAAATATAAATCCAAGATGGTGGCTGCAAGAAATTATCAAATTTTCCGTCATGGGTGTCGTTTTCATGGTTTTCGAGGGCGTGGAAACCGATGGTACTGTCAAAATGTAAATCCAAGATGGCAGCTGCAAGAAATTATCAACTTTTTCGTCATGGGTGTCGTTTTCGTGGTTTTCGAGGGTGTTGAAACCGATAGTACTGTCAAAATGTAAATCCAAGATGGCGGCTGCAAGAAATTATTAACTTTTCCGTCATGGGTGTCGTTTTCATGGTTTTCGAGGGTGTTGAAACCGACAGAACTGTCAAAATATAAATCCAAGATGGTGGCTGCAAGAAATTATCAAATTTTCCGTCATGGGTGTCGTTTTCATGGTTTTCGAGGGTGTTGAAACCGATGGTACTATCAAAATATAAATCCAAGATGGTGGCTGCAAGAAATTATCAAATTTTCCGTCGTGGGTGTCGTTTTCATGGTTTTCGAGGGTGTTGAAACCGATAGTACTGTCAAAATATAAATCCAAGATGGCGGCTGCAAGAATTTATCAAATTTTCCGTCATGGGTGTCGTTTTCATGGTTTTCGAGGGTGTTGAAACCGATAGTACTGTCAAAATATAAATCCAAGATGGCGGCTGCAAAAAATTATTAAATTTTTCGTCATGGGTGTCGTTTTCATGGTTTTCAAGGCTGTTGAAACCGATAGTATTGTCAAAATGTAAATCCAAGATGGCGGCTGCAAGAAATTATCAACTTTTTCCTCATGGGTGTCGTTTTCGTGGTTTTCGAGGGTGTTGAAACCGATAGTACTGTCAAAATTTAAATTGAAGATGGTGGCTGCAATAAATTATCAACTTTTTCGATATGGGTGTCTTTTTCATGGTTTTCGAGGTTGTTGAAGCCGATAGTGGTGTCAAAATGTAAATCTAAGATGGCGGATGTCAGAAATTATCAACTTTTTCGTCATGAGTGTCGTTTTCATGGTTTCGAAGATGTTGAAATAGTGCTGTCAAAATGTACATAAAATAGGATAGTATTTTTTAGTTATATTGTATTGGCTAGACGGAAAAAATTCTCACGAAAAGTTGTAACGACACTTTTTCTATAGTAAGCTATTGTAAGCCGTGCGGCGTGCGCATGTTTCTCTGTCTTTCTCTCTTTCTCTCTTATAGAAAGCAAGCCAGAACGGAACTTCGTTCCATCCGGGTGTCCCTTGACACCTCAGTAGTTTTTCGGAGAGATAAACTTTTTAATGTAAAATAATTGTAATAGTTTTAAAGTGTTAAATTTTTAATGTAATATAAATTGTCATGTTTGTGTACGATAGCGCAATAAATGAATATTGTATTCTACCACATAAATGATAGTACTTTTATACTGATAAAGCAATTGGTGCAAAATTATTCCCTAACCATTCCAAAATATCAAACATGCTCAACGTTAATAATCAAGTTTTCACTTCTGCCGGTTATATTGAAGTCAGGTTGTATTTCACTTATTGAGGTCGTCAGAACATTGACCCATTTAAGATCGTCTTGGTATGAAGTCTAGTTGTAAGTGTTACGAATATATTTTTAGCACATTCATTATATTGGCTTACGACGGTTACCGAGTGTCGTTGTAAAGAGGTCATGATGGTATAATATACCTAAGTTCGTTGCCGCCGATCGCCCCCACGAGGACACGGCAACAAACACTGTGACACATTTTTTTTTTGTAGAGTTTTATGTGATAGATCTAATTAAAAAAAAAAAACAATCTCACCTGCATTTGAAACAGTCTGCCCAATTTCATACAAATATCATGAACATGACCGTTTAGGCTTTCATTGACATCATTTACGAGAGTCAAGCCCAGTAGGACAGGCAGCCGGAAGGTATAGCAGCTCGTCTTGTACCTAACAATAGACTCGTAGCGGTCTAGTGTGAACAGACTGTAGTCTTTGAGCTGCTGTGCCGTCATGTAGTCCAGATGCTGGCCCATTGAGGTGTAGAGGAGTGCCTGGAAATCAGAAGATTAATTTTCTATGAATATTGGCTTCATTGATTACTTGTCTGTGTTTATATTTTTGTACAACTTTTTTGCTACGTATTATTACATTAAAGTTCTCCATCGATACGACTACATGCACACCGTTAAGTTGAAATAGCGAAACTGCGTTAGCCCTAATTGTTGGGCTGTGAAAAAGACTGATTACAAAAGATAGCATGTAACGGAGATCCGAATATTGTGATGGATGAGTGGTGACACGAAAATGGATAAAGTAAAAAAATGAGTACCTATACTATAAGACGTTCGAAAGTGGCGTCAGTACAAGTGCACTGATATAATGTCAGAAGCTAAGGCAAAGGCAAATTGTTGTGCTGATTCCATTCAGACTGTCATGAAGACGCTAAAATAGCGATTTGAAAGTAAACAGGGCCTCAAGTCTGCTATTACAATAGTGTCACAATGGTCTATCATTGGTGTCATAATTGTCGATTTTGACAAGTTTGGTAATCTACTAATATAATGGCGTCATTATGACTTTCCAATGGTCAACCACTGACACTCCATTGAAAGAAGTGACATAGAATAGTAATCTCGTACATATTGACAAATGAATATTTGAAGTTTGCGGTAATCTGCTAAAACTTGTTTTACCATTAGAACGTTATTGTGCAGTTATTCGTTTTAATATGCTCGAAATTATCATTCTACCACAATTCTATTACAAGACCATTGACCGATCAATGATCGATCATTATGAATTAGTAGATTACAAACTTTTAGCAAAATGACAATTGGATCGTGTTGGAATGACGAATTTATGAAAATAGCAGACTTGGGGCCCAGGTACAATGAGAAGAAATAAAATGAATGGGGTACAATGAGAAGAGGAGAATCAAATGGTAGTCAAAAACTACCATTTACATAAAAATTAAATTAGGATTATAAGAAGCAGATGCCTCTTTGCATACAAAGGAGCAATCACAAAGTTTGGTAATTGAGTAATTTGCTTGTATTTATTCTGTACACTATATTATACTAAACAACAAATAAAACCAAAAATCAAATCTTTTTCTTCAATCAGCATCAGAATTGGTTAATAAATGAAGCAGCATTCTTTGCAAATCAGAATTTCAGAAGAGGAAGAGTGGGGGTGTGGTGGGAATATCTCGCTATTGCTTTTGTACACAATAATGGCGGGCGGTGTCGAAAGATTTCAATTTTTATTGAACAATTTTCTCTTCCATCAGATTTTAAACGATTTGAAAAATTATTTCTATTTGCGATTTTGGATAAAGTTATTTTTTTGTTAAGTTGTTATTAGTTAAGTTAGTTAAATAAGGAGCAAGTGTGGACACAGCGCGCGCACGAACCTAACATGTGCCTACTTACACATCCGCGATCTCTTCCAGGTTGCCTGGAAGAGAAAACTGGAAGAGATCGCGGAATGCGACAAGACTGTGTGTTTTAAATAAAAGTTTTTCATTGTTATATTTCTTATAAGTACCTACAATAAAGTATATAATAAATAGATAAAAGAAAAGGATTTTGTTATCTTGCATGTTACGTTCCAGCAATTTATACCAGGCTTAAGGAATTACAAACCTCATTGAAAAGCCGAATAACATCAACATAATGATCTGTCTTCCCGAAGTATGCATCCAACGTTTCCATAATGGCGCAGTGGATGAGTAAGGAGTCGTTGATGGCGCCGAGACCGACGTTCGGCATCCGGTACCAACACGGCATGCCGCGCCGAGTCGTCGAGCCGTCCATTATGTCGTCTATTACTATGAAGTATGCTTGCAGCTGCGGGTAATAATAATAATCGTCTTTATAATAAAGGTACAGGCTAAGTAATAAAGGTAAGGCTACATTGATCACACGTCATGGGCCACGTACGCCGATGTGGGCGCGTCGGTCTCCATACATTTTATCCCTGGGTTCCGATTTGCGTCAAAAGCGATAATAACGCGAATCCGACCAACGCGCAACGTCACAATTATTACATAATAGCCCTTCTATTTTGTAACTATTAAATGTGGTCGGATTTGCAATATATTCGCTTTTGACGCAATTCGGAATGCATGGTATATGACAACTAGACTTGTAGAGCTACATTAGATCCACGCCACGCGACGCGACGTTACGTACAAATCAGGTGTAGTCCACGAGTGCGTCAGTCTCATATAGATTTAGCTTAAATTATTTCATCAGCTTTATTAGCTTTTTTGTTCGTGCAAACACTTAATACTAATCTTGACACTGGTTAAATCCAGTGTCAAGTTTAGTATTAAGTGTTTTTAGAGTTTCACTAGAATGCAAATGTATGTATAAGTATCTAAACACATTTTAATATTTTTGCAGTATTTTGCAGCAAATGTATCGAGTCTGCCTTCTCAGCAAGCTTCGTAATGGTAGTTCAATACTTGAACGGAATTCTCAGATCTATTTTACCGAAATGTTTTAATGATTCCACATTTGTCTAGTTGTGTAGACACTAGAAATAAAAAACTACAGCAATTTTAAATCACAATATCTACTATAAATCAATTTGCGAATAATTAAAACAGACACTGTATTCACTCGAAAAATCTAGCCAAAACCCATTTACCGCGAAACAGTCAAACGTACTCTCAATGTGGTTCTGAAGTGCAAATCAAATCAAATCAAATCATTTATTTCAAATAGACCATTTACAGGCACTTTTGAATAGTCAAATGTCGGTCAGTCCAAGAAAAGTGAAGCTAAATTGCACGTTCCAAAGAGTAGGTCTCTATGGAGAAGAACGTGCAAGAAACTCCATGGACACTCTTTTAAATCATATTATGTTACATATAATGCTTGGTTGCATATTACTTGTTGCTTCTATCATGTGAGCACAATGTCGATAATGAAATAAAAATGTAAAATAATTAAAAGATAATAAGAAACTGAATTAAGCCACTGGCAGCTAAGAGATGACCAGTCCCATCTGACGGCACCCGTTCACGAGCATGACGCGTGCATCAGCCCCACTCAGCTCAACCATTTTGAAGGGAACTGAACGACCCAATAACACGTGCCACCAACAGCGAGACATTTGAGTGAGCATGACAAACTCTCAACTGCCATGCTCGTAATGTCAAAAAAAAAAAAAAAAAGTTGTAACCTAATAAAAATGCTCCATGGTGCTTCACATTCACAAACTTGAAAAAAGTGCTTCTACATTATACAATGCTATTGTGTCTTTCAAATTAAAAAATAATAATATTAGTTTCCAACTAATCAACTAATTAGTACGCCCTAGTGGTAGTGGAGCTGGACCAGCATTGAGCCAAGCATTTTTATCTTGAATATAATCCTCCAATTTATAATATGCTTGCCTGCATAGTGTGCGTTTAATACAAGATTTAAATTTCGTTTCATTGAGTTCTAATATTTGGGGAGGTATTTTATTATAACATTTCAAACAGTACCCCATGAAAGAAGAGGCCACTTAAGCCAGTCTGAAACCTGGTTGAACTAATTGATCCCTATTTCTTGTAACATAATTATGTCTATCGCCTCTTTTGCTAAAAAGATGAAGATTTTTTCTAACATACATGATGTTTTCATAGATATATTGACAAGGTACCGTCATTATGTTAATATCTTTAAACAGTTCCCTTAAAGAATCGCACCGGCGGAGATTATAAATAGCTCTGATAGCTCTTTTCTGTAATATAAAGATTGACTCGATGTCTGCAGCCCGTCCCCATAGTAAGATAGCGTACGACATGACACTATGAAAATAACTAGAATAGACTAGTCTAGCGGTATCAACATCCGTAGATTGGCGGATTTTTCTAACAGCATATGCAGCTGAGCTAAGCCGCCCTGCAAGAGATGTTAAGTGAGGACCCCATTGTAGCCTTGAGTCAAGCGTAATCCCCAGGAAAACCGTTTTATCAACAAATTCTAGTTTTTCATTATTCAATACAATGTCACAATCACTACTTTTGACATTTGGTAAGGAAAATCTTATGCATTTAGTTTTTTTCCCATTTAGAACTAGATTATTAGCAGTAAACCAGTTTTGGACCTGCAATAAGGCGTTATTTTCATCGTCAAGATTATTAGTCCTTCTATTTATCTTAAAAATCAAAGAAGTGTCGTCGGCAAACAACACCATATTAAGTTTATTTTTCAACAAATAGGGTAAATCATTAATATAAACTAAAAATAAAAAAGGACCTAAAATTGAACCTTGGGGCACCCCCATTTCAACATTCAATCCCGACGAATTGACACCGTTTATTTGCACTTATTGCTGTCTATTATTCAAATAAGATTTTAATAAGCTTAACGCTGCATTGCCTAGTCCGTAATGCTTGAGTTTCAGAAGCAATGTTTCATGAACTATACAATCAAACGCCTTAGATAGGTCGCAGAAGATGCCTATAGTATCTTGTGCCTCTTCCCACGCATTAAAAATGTGTTTTAGTAAGGAAACACCCGCGTCAGTTGTACAACGTCCTTTGGTGAAACCATACTGTTTATCATGTAGGATGTTATTGGAGTTAAAATGACTAAGCATTTGATTTAACATTACCTTTTCAAATATCTTGCTAAGAACCGGCAAAACGGACACCGGCCTATAATTATTAGTGTCTCTACTATTCCCGGATTTAAAAAGTGGTATCACTTTACTATATTTCATTAGATCTGGAAAGACTCCTTGATCTATACACAAATTAAATATTAAAGCCAAGTACGGCGCTATAGTCTCAATAATTGAGGTACAAACTTTGATAGACATACCCCATAGAATAGATCTTCTGTCAATTTAATCTTGATTTCTTTAAAAGCTTTTATTGCGTTATTCCCAGTGCAGTGCTCAGTGCCTTACCATGACGTATTAAAATGTCAGGTGTGCGAGCGAGAAAGAGGGATGGAGGTATACACCCCATATAGCCCCATCCCTCTCACAGTTCAGTTTAGGTCATTAAATGGTTCGCGTTAACAGATCGTGGTAGGGCCTCTGATCCCTCACCCCACTGTCATAGCAATTTTCTGCGCGCAGCGACAGCGACTCACATTGTCTCATCTTCAGAGCCGAGACGTACTACACTTTGTTATTACATGGGCGACGCATACGAGCGATCGATGAGGGCAAAGGTGTTTTGTAAATACAAAACACCTTTGCTAAAACCTTTCGGGAAGTATTTACTAACTAGCTTTTCTAACGGCCTCTGTCTTTTAACTCTCGTATGAAACTGCATTTTTCCAAAGAAAAAAATGCAGTTTGTTGAGTTTTTTTTTGAGGTGGGAAATCATCTAATTACTTTTCTCGCTCTAGGACGAAGCGAGAGGGTTTGTCAGACTTTTAGTGAATAAAAGCACACCTATGTTCAGTCGCTCTTTGCGTTCTAGGGACACGGGTAACCTTTTCAGAAGTCATCCCATGACCTTAGTACCTAAGCATCGACCCTTTTAGGTCCCAATAGTTTTGCTGACATCTCTTGAGGGTATGTTCAGCGATAGTTTAGCGTTCCGACAATGAAATAATTATTGTAACCGGATCAGGACATCCAGAGATAACCTCATACAAACAAACAATTTTACCTCTTTATATAGGTTATTAATTTAGAAGTCAACATTTACTAAAGGGGTGATCAGACGGTTGTAAATCAACGTCCCAATCAAGATTGCTAGTTTCAATCCGAAAATCCCGCCTCCCAACCAACGAGTGTTTTTTTTTGTTTTGGCACGTGGTTTACGTCCACATGTAGCCGCAACTGCCCGTAACTCAAACCAAACACACAAACCAAGGTCACCTTGGTTGGAATGCTAGTTTTCAACTGTCTGGTCACCTCTTAAGTCTTCTTACTATGTACTGCGTATATCAAAAGTATTCGTGCTCGTACCTTGTACATATTAAAAAGGATAACGATGACTATAACTTACAACAACTTATAGAAACGATAATAGATCGTGAGTCAAATGCAAAAATATAATTTGAATGTGTCCGATTCAATGATTACATTGATGATTACATATTACAACCTCATTAATTAAAAATTTTATACGTTTATCAATTTTTTTTTTACTAGCCCTTACCATTGCCAATGGGCCAATGCCCAGCAATAGACAAAGGTCTCCCCTAAGTCCTTTCAAACTTTCTTCTCCCACCCCGTCTCCAACCAGTCCTCGCGGTACGCGTCCAAATCATCCCGCCACCTCTTTCTAGGTCAGCCTCGACGGCGCTTTCCTTCTGCAAGAATCCACTGTGTGGCGACGCTTACCCAGCTGTCTCTGCGCATGCGGCTGACATGACTCGCCCAATCCTATTTGAGCTTTGCAGCCTTTTTGCCCACGTCTATTATGCCCATTATGGAGGCCAGCGCGTCATACAAAACAAAAAATGTTTCTATCATTTTGTCTCTTCCTGTTACTTATAGAGTTTGAAACGCATCATGCATCGGTTGAAAACCCCAAAAATTTGAAGTCAAATATCATTAGGAAAGCAATAATGCAAATGCAATTCCTTTTTTTCAACATTTAACCAAAATGTTTTTTTTTTTTTGCAATTCGGAAAATCTTCGATACTTTATTCGGGAATCGTGCTATTTATATAGGGAGATTAACTAAGAAACTCTCAGTGTGAAATTCCGACTCGCACTTGACCGGTTTTCATGTTTATTATCTACAACTAAAAACAAAAAAGAAATAAAAAAGCTCAATCTCGCAAATCTCGCGAGATCCGCGGGATTGCCGACTTCCATCCCGCAAGCATGCGGGATCGCGATTTTGATGCGGAATTGGATTCCCTAGTAGTAACTCATGCCGGGTATTCGCTAGTACATATCATACACAATACAATGGTGTCATATAAGGCGTTCTAAATGACGTTGTTATCGTAATCGCTTCATCAGTACTACCTACGCGTCCATTGAAATGGGTCACAGTATGGCAATGGCAGGCTTGAATAAAATATTGTATTAGTAACACTGACTGCATTTAGAACAGGCGGAGGGGAAGTCGGTAATAACGTGGCGTCTTTAGGTTGGAGAACGTATGTACATGATGGATTAGCTTTTATTAGACCATTATCTACATACATAAAAGGAGCAACTGACTAACATATCAACACACAGCCCAAACTACTGAGTCTAGGAGCGTGAAATTTTGCACAAGGTTTCCTTTTATGACGTAGGCGAGCACAGAGAGGATTTTCCAAAATTTACTCCCTAAAGGGATTTTTCTTTTGCTGGGGAAAATCATCCAATGACAACCCACGCTCTTGGGCGGAGCGGGAGATAGTGTCAGACTAAAAAACCACCCTGTTCCTTCAAGCCTTCATACCGGGGCTAGAGTTCCCTTTCGGATAACCCTGGCCCCAGTAGGCTTCGACTCGGCTGGGCCCCTGCTGTTACTGACAACTCCTTGAGGCGCGCGGGAACAGTGCGCGTCGTTCCCTAAGGGGATGAAATGGGGGTCCAAAGTTTTTATGGAGAAACCTACATTCACGCGGGTAAAGCCGCTGGCAGAAGCTAGATACTATTATATACCTTGAAGGAGTAGAATTCCCTTTCGGAGTCCGTGATTTCTCTTCTTATTTTTTGTAAACATCATCGAAAGAACTTCTATGCATAATTTTTGCGTTTTAGGTTTAAACCTAGAGCTGCGTACAGACATCGCGAGGCGTGCGTCGAAAAGAAGAAAAGGCGCTGTTGGACAAAACAACTACACTGTAGGAATACATTATACGACAATATCACCTATATATTCACACGGAGCGCACTGGTCGCATTGAAGCGGCGCGGGCGTTAGCAACAATTATTATATGACGCGAATGCTCACTATGAGCACACACACACACACACACATCCCGAGACATGCGAAACGAAGCATTCGTAACGCACGCCTCGCGATGTCTGTACGCGGCTTTAAACGCAGAAACCGATTAATCAAAACATAGAGTCGATTAGAGACACAATAGAAAGACAATAGGTGCGCGAACGCCGGCGTTCGCTTGGGGTTTAATGAACTAAAATACACAGATAAGCGTAAATGTAAACTAAAGAAAATTATGCAAGCATCATAAACGATCTGGGCTGCGGAATGGTTCGCAAAAGTTACGGCACCCCTGTAACGCAACGGGCAATTGGAGAAACAGGTGGGTTTCCTCACAACAAAAACCCCGTACAGAAAATGGCCAGTGTATCAAGTTGATATAAAATTCATGAGGAAAAATATCAAGGAAACTGGTTATAAACATTCCAATGCAAGTATAAATTTCACAGTCCGCTAGTTTCTTAGCTTTACCGTATATAAATAAGCAGTTATAAATAAACGAAATGTTTATTCAACGTCAGCATATGTTTTTTTTCCATAGTGCTGCAAAGTATCAAGATAAAATATGGAGAATTTGCTTTTCGTTAAAACTTTTTAAAGATTTCTTCAGGTCTACGACTATCCTCCATAACTTGGATTTTTATACAGATACACTCGTTTTCATCATCATCTTCCAGTCTTTGTCCTATGTTACTTGGGGTCGGCACAATACGTCTTTTTCTCTCATTATGTCCTGTTACGCTACCACTAACTCTTTTCTTTCATAACTCAAACAATACAATCAAATCAATCAATTCAATATTTTCTTTGACTTCACTCTCCCTCTCCACATGTATACATACTCATAACTCTTTTATTAACAGGCGTTTCATCCCTCCTCTTCACATGACCATAGCAAGGCAAACAATTCCCTTTTAGCTTTTCAGTCACTGGATGGCGCCACTTTCAAACTTCCTCTAACAAGCTCATTTCTCACTTTATCAAAGAGTATTAAATCGATATGATGTTTTTTTTTTTAATTTAGTAAAATGGAAAAGATTTTTGTTTATGATTATGATATACGATTATGTAAACGCACTAATCTCTGGAAACTACACGAAGATTGAGAAAAATCGATCTGTGTGAGACAGCTAGGTTCATGATGACTAGTATGGACTATATAACATCACGCTACGACCCATGGAATCTGAGCAGTGAAAGTGCGGGGGCAGCTAGTTCTATACAAACTTCTCTTCTTCTTGTGTCGATTTGACTCAAATTTTGTCCGACCAATATTTAGCCACCTGGACACTGGACAGTTCTGTCGTTGGCTTCGTTTAAGTCATGGAGGGTGCAGGTAGTTGTGCATGCAGGGCAGGAAAGGAGGTGACACATATCCTGTGAAGGAGCTCCACACTGACACTGTATTTGCATTGGGTCAAGGAAACCCTATTTGGCCAAATTATCTTTGCAGCTGCCAACCAGTAGCCCGATTCACGTAATGAAAATCGTAACGATATCTAGTCGTTTAGACCATTTCCGTATTCACATCATCCATCAATCGAATTTGAACGACACCGATTTTAAAGTCGTTTGAAATTCGTCGATTTAAATAAAAGTCTGCATTACATTATCCTGGTAGAATACTTATTAATTTAACTAGAAATGAGTCGATACATCGTGAATACCGCTTTTGGATAGGACTTCGATCGAACGACTATAAAACTTCAACGATATTTGGCTTGTTTGATTTTACGTGAATCAGGCTACTGAGTCCTGTGTCTGAGTCTGAGCTAATACGTATTCTTTAGAATTACTGATCAGAGCTTTTTGCGGGATTGCTTCGAGTGAAGTTCAATTGCTGTTTTAGTTATTCGCAAATTGATACCTGTGATGTAAAATCGGTCTAGTTTTATATCGTCAAGTGTCTGTCTCAAGTGGAATCAATGAAACATGCGCGATCTCGGTAAAATGGAGCTGAGAATTTTATTGTAGTGTTGACCACCTCAGTGAAGTTAGCCAATAATGTTGACTTGATAAAGCTGCCAAATACTACAAAAATATTAGGATGTTTACATCCTTTGCAATGGTAAATAAATGAAGACATGGCTTTAAGGACTTGATAAAATTTGCTGCCAAATACTACAAAAATATTAGGATGTATACATCCTTTGCAATGGTAAATAAATGAAGACATGGCTTTAAGGACTGATCAAGTTACACTATCGCTTAGGATCTATTTATGGAAAATAAGTTGGTGAGATATAGGTACATAAAACTATAATTACCATCTCTACACACCATCCTAGAACCCTGGACAGTTTGAGTTTCTCGTCTGTTACCTTGTCAGGATCCTCAAGCATTTCATACGATAACATTGTGATCAATCCTCTTGAATGTTTGCCGCCGCTCAAGTTGTGTTCAAGTACCTGTAACATGTATAAAAATACATTTAATCTGCGGGCTTTTCCCTTTCGCCAGGGTCGTGTTTGAGACTGAGTACTCCATCTCGTTTAGATCTTTAACCCCCATACATAGGTGACAGAAGAGCTGATGAGATGGAGTATTTAGTCGTGATATGCGACCCTGGCGAAATAAACAAGTATTAAAATTTGTCGAATATTCCATAGGCGGTTAAAAGGTTAAAAATTTTGTAAAATGTTTATCTCTGGAAATACAGTTGCCATCACGGATCTTGAGCGGTTGCGCAAAAGTCAAATAATCGGTCTCTTTAGTGGTGCGAAGTGAGACGCGGGGGCGGGGAGTGTCAGTGATTGGCTCGCCGCGCCGTCGCGTCATAGACGTCACTCCTAATTCGTTCCCTGCGTTGCTGTATGTATCTAACAACGAAGACGATTGGCTCGCCAATGTATGGAATGCGCAAAGCGATCCCCACTCTGACGCCGAGCGCTCAAGATCCGTTTTGGCAACTGTAGGTACTGATCACCTAAACATCGAATTTCTCGAAATTTCTTACAACTTTTTTTTTAGTATTCAAAGAAAAATACTTATTGATGTGTGTAGTTGCATATGAGAAGAATAAGTTATACAACAGTTTACGTAATATTTTGGTCAAGGCTGAAATAAATTAAAAATGATATCACAAGGTTAATTTCATTACACATTATTTTACCTATAAATAAGAAATTTAATATAAATTATGCATTTTCACTATAATTTAAAGGCAAGCTATGGACTTCCCTGTCTAAAACTTGGGGCTGAACCTGAATACTTTAAATAATCTGTAGGTATATTACTGACAATAGGAAAATGATGGATGGATTGTGTTAAAGATAATATGGCTCGATAGAACATGGTGAAAAATTAAGATAATGGCAAATAAATATGTCTGGAAGAAAGTATTTTACATCAATTCCAAATAAAGAATACGGCAGAAAAATTATGTTAATTATTGAAGAAACTACATTGAACATGGGAAAATATTTAGTGGCCTAGAATGTCAATGGCAAAAATATATTTTTTTTTTAATTTAAGTTATTTCCTTGCCTAGCCCAATATTCAACATTAGTAGGCCATGGCAGTAGCATCTGCTGACACTGTGATTGGATCCTTATGTGAACAGGTAACAGGCCATGTGATCCAGGATGGAAGGCGGATGGTGGTGGCACTGTGCTGTAAATTGGAGTTCCGTCACTTGTAAAGGTTGATTATCTTTGCTGCGCCCAACCTGGGTGCAGAGTCTGTTTAAAGTTTTCCAGGTTGGCCATAGTAACTAATGTCCAGGTAAGAAGCCCTCCGATGGCTTATTGAAATCATCAAGAAAAAATGCTATTTCATTACCAGCTTTCACCTGTGGCCACACCCATGTGAATTATTGATAGGCTTGCATTTGACAACCATCTCACCTGATGGTAAGCAATGATGTGGTCGACGATGGAACACGCTTGCCTAGAAGTAACCTATTCACTCTTGACTTAAAGACCCCTAAGTTGTAGCTATCAGGAAACAAAGACTCCAGCAGGGAATTCGACTCCTTGGCTGTACTCATAATAAATGTGTTCCTAAAACGCTTTGTGCGTATGGGTGGGATGTCTATCATGTACCGGTGGCGCAACGCTGTACGTTGTGGTCTGATGAAATTCCTTAGATAAAATAAATAAGTATAGTTCTATTCGAGGACATGCTCCATCCATGTGTCCAATTTCATCTAGATCCATTCAGCTGTTTGGTATGTGGTACATGCATACAACCATGCCTTTTATTTCCTTATTCTTTTACCTTGCGTCACATGCCCATACTATGGCAACCGCTTCCCATATAATTCAATCACACCAAACATGTTAATTTTGCCATGTGAATCTATCGGACAGGACCGGTTGTTATAGCGACACTTGAGGGAGGCTCATGTCCAACAGTGGACGTCTTTCAGCTGAAATTATGATGATGACTCATCATCATCATAATTTTATAATAAATATGACATACCTTTCTGACCCAGTTTCCCACTTCAGGCAGTTGAGATATCTTGGAGCTGGCCTGCAGGTTGTCTATGATCCCCGGCAGCGCATCATGGAACACCTCCTTTTCCTTCGTAATCTGAGATATAGACACACTGTTTTGCATGGTTCTCTTTACCGACTGCTGTAGAAATCTGTAAATATAAAAATGTTAACACTGTGATTTATTTGAGGAAGTTAATGTTTTTGCTCAAACAAGACCTATGGAGGTGGGTCAGACAAAAATATTGTCATTACCTGACTCTAAAATCAGCTTAGTGACCTTTGAAACTTATTTTTACCATAATTGTCATACTTTCTAATTTTGGAATGACTAGGTACTTAATGCTAATGAACCTCTAGAATAAAGTGTATTTTTGATAGTTTAGAGACACTTAAGTCTAATTGATTAACTTATTAACTACTTGAGTGATAATATCATAAAAAGCATTTATAGGGAAAAAAGATGTTTTATTTGAAATATTTGTAGAAGATTTTTCAAATGTTGGAATGACTAATTGACAATAATGAACTACTAGGACAAAGTCCCTCTAAGGTAATTTTAGTGAAGTACATGTGTACTTGGTTAAATTGTTAACTACCTACTTGAATATAAATATAATAAAAAGTATTAGGAAATTAGGGCACTGTCATTTTTATTTTGTCATGTGTTATGTCAAATATTTGTAGAAGATAGCTCTTTTGAAAAAGTCTATAGCATCATCATCAGAAAACTTTGTTTACATAAGATTCGAATTGGAATGCTGAACTTTAACATCTGATTTATAGTTTTAAATCATGTTATAATATTCTTCGGTCAACTTACCCCGGATGTTTGACATAGCCGCCGCATAATGCTCGCGTTCTACTTACGAGATGAAGGAGTTTTATGTTATTCATCTTTAATTAAATAATAGCTACGTGCCCACTTTCTCTGACCGAATTCCTGGCGTAGTAAAAATATTTTAATGCACTATTCGGGCAAGCTTTATAATGTCCCTTTAAATTACTATAGTTTATGTTATAATATTCGTTCTACTGGTTTTTACTACACTAAAAACAGAAAATAACAGCACACGATATTTATAAAACTACCATTGACGGCCGAAACGTCCACAAATGTTGGCGATACTTTGACACTGACAGCACTTTACGTAAATGCTGTCATGGTGACAGCGTCATAGCAATGACAAATTAATTTTTTTTAAGTGTTAGGAAAAGTACACAATACAGTCAAACAAATAATTTTCCGTTAGAGTGAGTATTAAACGAACTAATGTGTCGAACCTATAAATCAACCGGTTTAAAATATTTTAAACCAAAATGTTGCGGTTTTAAACCCCAAATAAACCGTTTACAACGGTTGAAAACTCGCCTACAAAAATAAAAGAAATGTGTTTTACACTTCGTTATGGGCAATTTTTTGGCTTCTGACGTCATGATGTTTCGTTTTAATTAGTTAATTGAAAATCAATAGCCTCAGTACGTTTGGCCAGATAGACCAAGTAGAACTAAACCAGTTAAAAAGATCAATATCAGTCTATCACGCATTTAAAAAAATCCTTATATAGTAGTTTAGGTACATAGATTATATCCCTAGCTCGGTCAAATCAAGAAAATGTAACTATTGGAATGATGTTTAAAACCAAAAAAATGGTTTGTTTTGGTTTTAAACGGTTTTTTTCGTTTAAAACAGTTTGGTTTAATTGGTTTTAAACCGGCCTTACATCTATAGTCGAACCCTTAGAGCATTAATTAATGCTTTAAGGTCGAATCAGCCGTCTCGGCAAGATTCTAATTATACACCACTATGTTTTAATTAGTAGGTACGAATACTTAAAAGGCTAATTAGAAAATGTCATAAAAATAAAATTATCATGCTTACATACATACATTTTAGCCCACACTGTCCCACTGCTGGGTAAAGGCCTCCCACCACTCCTTCCAACGATCACGGTTCCTCGCTTTCTCATTCCAATTCTTAAAGAAGCCATCCAGGTCATCCTGCCATCTGCTTCGTGGTTTGCCTCGGCCCCGCGTTGCTTTGTCCAGGCACCACTGCAGCGTTTTACGCGCCCACAGCTCGTTATCATATAAGTTACTCGTATTATCTATGTAAAGTCTCAATAAATAATATTCAAAAACAGCAAAGTTATTAGAATAACGTTTGTTTATTTTCCAAAATGTATTTCAATATATGGAAATATTGCACAGGCTATTGATTATACATAATGAATAAATGGTAATCAAAATGGGAAAACAACAACAGCACGTAATATTTTCCAATAGCAATTGTTATGAATTGTGATTCAATTATGACTTTTGAATGAATTTTGGGATTTCATTTTTTTTTATTTTGAACTACCTACATAAATACCCATTTTGTTTGTACTAATTAAAAAATTGAGGTGTAGATGTATAAAATTATAAATTAGGCAATATCATTTTCAGTTCACGTGTTATTGAATTCCACATATCTACTGTCCAGTTGTGTCGACACTAGATGCAAAGCTACATCAATTTTAAATCAAAATATCCACTAGCAATCTATTTGCGATTATGTAACTGATCTTTACTTGATAAAAACCCGCCAATAAAACAAAAACGGTAGGGACTATTGATAGGCCACTAGTCTTTTAAGGGACGGACTTTATAAAAAACCTGACACAGAAATAAATAAAACATCTTGTTGAAGTAATAGTATTTCTTTAGTTCTCCCATTTACTATTTAAAACAAACACACAATACGAGTATAAGCACTTTAATATGAAAACTTTTAATTAACGTTTTCTGCCATACTGACTATCTAACACTTGTAAATATAAATCGCGTTCAGCATCTGAAGATACAGCCTGTATTCTCTGGATAATTTTATTGTAGTATTCATTTTCTTCTTCTTTGTAAAGCTGTGGAATCTTAAGTTGCACGTAAAGTTGCTTGATGCGCTCTGCGTGTGCCGGTTCCTTGCTGCCGTAACAAACTGTGAATACAGCGCGATGGTTCGGTTTACACTGCTGCAGCGCTTTCACTGCTAACCACGAGCATTTGCCTTCCTGGATATCGGTGCCCATTTTCCCGGTCATATTTTCGTCTCCAAAACAGTCGATGTAGTCGTCCTGTTACAAAAAAGTTCAATGAATGATAAGGTAGTTCCAACTTTGATAGATTCTTTTTTTTTTCTATAGGTTCGCGCGTGATCGGTATCTCACCTGATGGAAATGACTTGACTATAGGTACTTAAGTATAAAAATAAAAACTGCTCTCTCGTCGAGCAACACTGTGTGAATATACTGAATATATGTTTAAATGACTAACTTCTGTCAGTGGCTTCGCCCGCGTGAAGGTAGGTTTCTTAACATTGGAATCCCCATTTCATCCCTTTGGGGGGGTGAATGTGGAAAAATCCTCTGTGCTTGTCATAAGAGGAAACCTTGTTCAAAATATTTCAGGTTCCTAGTCCCGCAGTAGTTTCGGCTGAGCATTGATTGATAAATCATTCAGTTAATTTCTTATTATTTATATGAGTACCTATACCGTGCTAATACCTATATACAGAGTGTCTTTGATATCGACGCACAAACGGATACCATGGATCTTTTTTTTGTTAATAAAAATCATTTCATCCGGGTTGGTTAGAATATCGATTTTATACAGTTTAAATTAAAAAATGTAAAGTTTTTTTTTTTAATTTAGGAAATTTCGACGAAAAATTCCACCACTGAGGGTTCCAGAATCATGTACTGGATCCGTAGTATTCGTTTGTGCGTCGATGTCAAAGACACCGTGTATACAATTTAATACCTAGGTCACGAATTTAAATCAGCTCACCTGCATTTGGAAAAGCCTTCCTAGTTGCATAGAAATATCATCGGCGTTCTTGTGAGTGTCTTCGTTAAATTGGTTAGCCAACATCATTCCAATAGTTATAGGTAGTTTGAACGTATAATAAGCAGATTTGTGCTTGACAATAGCATTGTAGTGTTCCATAGTAAATAAATCAAAATTCTTATTTTTCATCCCAGTCATGATATCTAAATATTGTCCAAGGCTTGTGTAGAAGAGTGTCTATAACAATAAAATATGCACATATTAGCTTAGAGAGGTAAGTATTTATATTAGTGTTATCCCCGCAGCATCGTATTGCCATGACCCTCTGGCATGCGTTCAGCTGGGCCTTTGGTTGCTGACGCAGCGACGGTGCCCACACTAGATCCCCGTAAAGGGCCATGGACCGAACGATTCCTGTATAGAGCCTCCGGCAGGAGGTGTCTGGATCCCCCAGGTTGGGCAGGAGCCGCTTGAGAGCAGCCCCAGTCCGGTTGAGTCTAACACTATCTCCCGCTCCGCGTGGGGTATGTCATTTGGATGATTTTTACCCAACAAAAAGAAAAAGAAAAAAGAAACCCAGTCCGGTTCATTTTGGGAGCCAGACGTCGAAAATGCTCCACGAAGTTCTACCAGCTGTCGAGGACGATTCCCAGGCACTTCATCTTATTTCTAGACTTCTAACTACTGCCAGAAAAAAAGTGAAAAATGCCAAACCCAACCGAAAACCCAAAAAAAAACCTACTAATGTTTACGTAAGCATGGAGGGGGGGGGAGAGGTTTGCTTACTTTTGCTGGCGAAGGGGAGAGAGGGGTTCATATCGTCACCCTCCCGGCTGACTGTCCTAAACTGTTCGCAAAACAAAATACGTGATTATCTTCTAAACGGTAAATGGCACAGATACGACGATTATAGAGAACTTATTCAAAATAATGTTACGAACACGTTGGTAATATCAGTGCAGATATGCCAGTTTTTGTGATAGGACAGTTAGCGGGGAGGGCGACGATACTTGCAAAAAATCTGGTTACGTAATACTTGAACGATCCCTTTGACAGTTCACTTTAGGTCGTCAAATGGATCACGTTAAGAGCTCGTGGTAGGACCTCAGGTCTGATGCTGGCGATGCAATTACTACTTTAATCTTATGCGATATCACGTTTCATGATTTAATTTTAAACTTGATGCGTCATATCATACCTCATTAAAATTATGGAAAAGGTCCATATAGGCTGGTGATTTTTCGAAGTTAGCTCTTAAAATTTGCAGCAGAGAATAATGGAGAAGCGTGGCATCATTGATTGCGTTTGCGACGCCAACATCCTCCCGTCTGTACCAGCAAGGCATGCCTCGACGAGTGATGGATCCGTCTGCTATGTCGTCCAGCACTACGCAATAAGCCTGTAACTGAAAATAAAAATAGAACTAGACTATAGAATCTTTAGTAAATAAAGAAAGCAGAATTATGAACATGTGAGAACCGGAGTAATTTTATCATTTGGTCGCATTGATGTATTAACTTTGGTCGTCATGATTAGTATGTATATTTGTGACGTATTAAACACTCATCCCAACAGAAGTATTTTCAGAATCGGCAAAACCAAAGGGGACAAGGGAAAGGGACCTTTATTTTTTTTTCCGTTTAGTTTATCGCCGCACTGGAAATCATTCCAATTTATTGGAACCATGCAGCTTCTGACGGTGTTATAAGTGCCTAGTGTGTAGTGTAGGCCTTTTTTTCCGATGGGAAAAATCATCCTATGACAACCCCCGCTCTTGGGCGGAGCGGGAGATAGTGTCAGACTCTTACTGACTAAAAAACCCATCCCGTTCCTTCAAGCCTTCATATCGGGGCTCGAGCGCCCTTTCGGCCCTGGCCCCAGTAGGCTTCGACCCGGCTGGGCCCCTGCTGTTGCTTACAATTCTTTGAGGTGCACGGGAACAGTGCGCGCCGTCGACAACTTGGGATTGGTCCGGACAGTTACCGGACGGCCGGACAGCGAGCTACCCATTGCTTACTGTCCGCAAGCCCGCGCCTACGGTGGCCGGAAATCAGGATCAGTATCCCGGCGCCGGCGGCGGCGGCGATAACGCCGTTGCCTGATGCGTTCGGCCTCCTCCTTTGCAAGCATTACTGCTTCGCAAAAGTCGACGACCGCCTGCCACTCCTCCTCGCTCCGGACCATGGCCTCAACCAAGACCCGGAGCGAGAGGTCTCCGCCGCCGATCGCCCCCACGAGGGCACGGCGATGTTCCGCCCAAGCGGGGTACACCTCGACTGTGTGCTCCACCGTGTCCTCCGGGCATTCCGCACAGTGGCGACACCCGGGGTGTAGTGTAGGCCTATATTGGCACTTATAACACCGTCAGAAGCTGCACGGTTCCAATAAATTGTTATATAAAAACATTGAATTCAGAAGTGAATTTGAATTAGTTACCATCGCGGTCATTTCTCGCTGATCACTAATAGTAGTTTATGTGACTAGGGGATAAAGCAGTATCTTTAAGTCGCGGGCGGCATGTTGAATTCCGAACGAAACGAAAGTTGCTGATTTTAATCCCGAACGATAGTGAGGGATTTATAAAATTAACAAAGAAACCTGAGTGAAGTGAGGAATTTAAGCCGCCCAAGACAAAGACAGCTTTATCCCCGTGTTGCATACTCTATTTTTACACCATCTGTGAGATAATTTAAAGACAATTTGGTCGACCAAATCATATATTAGAGAAATATAAGTATTATATTTACAAGTTCATCAAACAAACAAAATTCACTACTCCAAGATTCTTTAGTTTCAATTTTCTATAATGCTCCTGTGTCGTCAGTAGCACGTTTTATTCTATTTCCTTTTTTTTTTGTTAGTGGCCAGTTTGAATCATAGTGATTACCTACATACCTACTCTTTGGTTTGAATTTCGAGTCAACATGTTCGATGCGCCTACATTTTAATTCACAATGTTGACGATTCTTGATGCTCCAAATTCAAATCTCATTATTCCCTAGGGATCGGCCATACTGCATTATCTCCCTAGGCATATAATGACTTGCTTTATGTGAGGTTTGTATGACGTGTAAAACGACATTATCGAGCAGGTGGTGTAAAAACAAATTTTTTGCTTGAATCCTGCGTCGCGGCACCAAAGCAAACCCATTGAAGTTTTCGTTTTGAGTGCAAGCAAAAATGAACTTAGTGGTGGTCAGGCGGAAGTGTATTTAATCATCAGCTTCTAACGTTTTTGGAGTGTAACCTACGTGAAATACAATATTTACCGAATTTAATTTTTTATTTTTTAGATTATTCTAAAATCAATTGAGTTGCCCAAAAAAAGCCCAAAAAGTATTCTTACAATTTCAGCACACCATCCCAAAGTTCTCGCCAGGCGCATCGTTTCTTCCGTGATGTTCTCTGGCTTCTCAATAATTTTGTACGTCATTACCGCTGTCAGTCCTCTCATGTTCTTTCCGCCAGTTAAATTGCCATTTAAAACCTGGAATTAAAAATCATTCACACTGTGGGTAGGTATACATTGCAAAAATTATATTTTTATACTTACATAAACTGGCTATCATTTTTAACCTAAGTACGAGAGTTTGGTACCCTCTCTAAAAAGCCAATACCCAGTTCATGCCAAGGCTTAACGACTGAACGGATTTGGTTGATAGTTGGCACATGGATAGAATAGGATATGATATAGTTCCTAGAATAGAATATAGGATACTGGTTATTCTTTTTTAAGGTGGGACTAGGCTTCGGCCCTACCGGCCTCGTACGGTTTTGCTGACATCTCATTGAGGCGCGCGTGAAACACTACGCGCTGACGACTCGGGCTCGGTCCTGACGGTTACCGGATGGCCGGACGGCAAGTTACTCATTACTCACGCGTCACCCGCAAGCCCACACGGTAGCTGGAAGTCGGGGTGAGGGTCTCGGCAGCTAGGACGTGAGGGTGTCCGTTCCCTCACTTTACCGGCTGTCACCTTCGCAAGCTTTACTGCTTCGCAGAAGAAAGCAACCCCACCCCTTCCCTTTCGCTTCGGATCATGAACTAAACCAGCGCCCGGCACAAGAGGTCACGTCATGAGGACACAGCTGTGTTCAGCCCAAACAGGACACACCTTCACCACGTCCTCCATGCGGTCCACACAATAGTAACACTCAGGCATTTCTTTCACATGAATCCGGTTTGGGAGCCCCCTGAACTTACCATGTCCGAAAAGGACCTGCGTTATGCGGAAGGTAAGGAGGCCGCGATGCCTCTCCAGCCACCCCTCAAAGAGGCGACCTACAGCCATGGTTAACGCGTGTCCAGTGCTGGGTTGCGACACTAGCAGTCCATATCCATATCGCCATGAAATTCCGACGGAACTCTGTTCACCATGCAGTCGCGGCAGCACAGTTTTGCCCCGAAGTTGCTAATTTGGCCACAACTTGGTACAATTGCCCCTGCGCCAAGACCAGCGTGACGTCATAGTAACAGACCACCGCTAAACCCACTGAGGAGGTCACCATGCAGCACGTAGTCGTGCCAAATGTTCCACAAGGGCGGCCCTAGTACCGATCCCTGTGGTACACCGCACGATATTTATCGACATTTCCACTATCCCTGGTCATAACAACTACTCGTTGGATCGAATTCATGCTCCTCAACAGAACTATCAGTGTTACCTTACACGGAACTACAAAGAGCTTCAAAACAACTAAAGGGTGCCCGCAAGGAGGCGTTTTATCGCCACTTCTATGGCTACTCGTTGTTGACCAATTGCTAGTTGAAGCCTCTACAAGAGACTTAGATGTACATAGCTATGCTGACGATGTGGTGGCTTGTGTTGTCGGCCCCTGTCACAGCACGGTATCATCTATACTACAAAGATCTCTGAACATTATTAACACATGGTGCACAGAAAACAATTTATCGGTTAACCCGAGTAAAACAACAATAGTCCCCTTTACTAGGAAGCGTAAGTTGGACAAACTTGTAACGCCCACTGTAAAGGGGACTCTCATACCATTCTCCAGCGAAGTCAAGTACCTGGGCGTAACTATCGACCAGAGACTGACCTGGAACACTCACATTAACAATGTGATCCAAAAGGCTAAAATAGCTTTAGGAATATGCTGTCGCTTAGCAGGGAAGAAATGGGGCTTAAACCCTAAAATCGCCCTGTGGTTGTACACCGCCATAGTCAGGCCGATAATAACGTATGCCTGCGTAGTATGGTGGAGGAAAACAACTCAGGTGACAGTCATTAACAAACTTAATGGTTTGCAGAGACTTGCATGCCTCATATCAACAGGGGCCATGTCCACAACCCCAGGAGCTGCTCTAAATGCCCTGCTTAACCTACCGCCACTTCATCTATTCATTGCGAAGGAGGCGAAGGCAAGCATGTACAGAACAAACAGCACTGGCAAAGCAAACTGGCGCTCTCAAGCACTGAGATCGCTACACGAATCAGTACTTGAACACGATCAACTAGCTATGACAACAGACGTCATGCTTCCACAGTGTAATTTCACAAGGAATTACACAGTGGAACTGCCGAGCAGAGAGGATTGGTCAAACAACCTCATCACTTGCAAGGCTGGAAGCCTGATCTGGTTTACAGACGGGTCCAAAATGGGTGAGAATGTAGGATGTGGAATATTTGGCATTAGCCCGAAATTCAGCAAAAGCTTGAATCTGGGTAAACATGCTACCATATTCCAAGCGGAGGTATACGCCATTATAGAATGTGTGGAGGCCAACCGTCAACGAAACTACATAAATCAATTAATTCTGATTTACTCAGATAGCCAGGCAGCTCTTAACGCCTTGAACTCGAATACTTTAAATTCGAAACTGGTAAAAGACTGCGTTAACAAACTGAATGACCTGGGGCAAAGGAATAAAGTTATTCTGAGATGGGTACCAGGTCACTCTGGAATCAACGGCAACGAAATAGCCGATGAACTTGCACGGGCTGGGGCTCAAGGTCATCAGATAGGTCCAGAACCCTTCTGTGGTATCTCAAAGAACCAGGCCATGCAGACCCTTAAGGGCAACTTATTTGGCGATTCAAAAAAGCACTGGTTGGTACAACCAGGTCTGCTACACGCCAAATCTCTCATAGAAGGCTACTCACAAAAACGAACTGCCGAGCTTCTTGAGCTTAGCAGGACGAACATCTGTGCGATAGCCCGCGCCTTAACCGGCCACTGCAAACTAAACAGGCACCAATTTCACATGAAACTGAGTGACACTGATGTTTGCCGGTACTGCAATCAGGAGAGGGAGACGCCTAAGCACCTCTTGTGTGAATGCGGGCCCCTTGTCCACAAACCCAGTGTCCATCTGGGCCGACACATTATTCGCCCGGAGGAGATTAAAACTCTAAAAGCTAGGAGTATTCTAAATTTCTTGGAAGCCTCCGGGCTAAAAGAGTTACTCTAACAAGGTGGCGAGTCACAATAGATCTTTTAGGTCGCAGTGACTACATCCCCTACACTATGGGTGATGCATAGCCCCTTATCTTCTAAATAATAATAATAATAAATCCCTGGTCATTGGTGGTACTGCTTATCCTGGAAAGTTTATTCTTTGGGATAATTTTCGACATTCCCATGGCCTTAGTCGTTGGCAGAAACATCAGTGTCTGTTTAAATTATTGTCGAAACCATTATGGCTGACACGGCAGCCACAATGATCCAGAAATTCTATTTCATGACCAGTTCTAGTACGATCTAATTAAGAATACAAACTCTTAAAACATGACTATAGTGCACCAAGTCCCTGACCCTTTGACCTTCAAAGATAATACGGACATAGACATACACGTGGCGCTGCAGGTGGTGTTGGGGGTCTGTCTATCTCATCAGATAGCGTCAGACAGATAACAATTACATATCTACGCATTTCTCATAGGTACTGTAATTACAAGATTATACTTCGTGACGTAGGGACAATTAGGACATTCCCACATTGAATTCGCGGGTGTGTCAGGCTCTAATTTTTCGTGACCAGAAAAATTATAATGATATTGAAGAAATTATCACACTACTCAAAAGTTTTCCGAACTATTTTTGGTACCTATATCCTATTTGCTAGAGTACTTACACTATATATTAGCACAAAATATGATATAATATAGATAATATTCCTCGGCTGCTGATTGAAAACGTCCAAAAAAAATTACTGGATTTAAAGACCTAAATTTGAACCTTCTTATTGAAGTCAAGGTACCTATCCACATAAGTTTCTGAGGAAGCAAATAAAGAAACGCAGTAATTACTACCAAAATGGTAGACAATTAGTTTAATAGTGCCTATAAAACAATCACAAATAGAAATCCCCGTTGTGTGATGTTAATTTTAACTACAAAATAATAATTTCTTTATCTTAGACTACATAGTTCCATGGATTAGTTTCTTCAGTTTCTCTCCGTCATTTTATACGATTTTTCTATTATGCACCTACCATGTTATCTCTGGTAGACAATGCCTAAGGCATTAACTTCACATTTGCATCTTTGTGTTTTAGAAGAATATACCAAATAAATAAATATATCTAGTCTACTTCCTATACTCACATTTCTCATCCACTTGTCAGCTGCTGGAACCTCTTGAAACTTCTCATGCTTAGCGAGGACATCAATGACTCCTGGAAGAGCATTATGAAGTTCCTCCCTTTCCTTCTTCAAGTCGAACTTATTTGAGGACGAATGGCACAATCTCCGGATGGCGCTGGAAGTTATGTACAATAAATTAAAGAATTCAGCGCCTGTAGCATTTTAACAGCGCCGCCAAGACAAAATGCATTTTGTTTTTAACAAGGCGACAAGTAATATTTTTTTCTTTTGGTAAATGGTACTGCCTTTTAAAAATATCTTATAGACAACTATATTCCATGGATTTGTTATTGTAAATGATTTAGAACTATGATGACCTAAACTGGTTCAATAGACGGAACTTCATAAATAACCCGATGATAAGGGAATAAAAAAGCGCCAATGATACCACTGTTTTCTGTGCTTAACAGTTTTTGCTAAAAGCGGATATTCGGTATTCTAATAGCCCAGTTTTAAATACTTGTATATCTGGGCTCTTCAATCAATTTATGAACAACAATGGTCTAGGCACTGCGGACCAGTTACTGGAATGATTGTCACAGGAGGAATACGAAGATCCCTGAATCGTAGTCTTAGTGGCAAAACCAATACCGAAGATAGCATACTTACCTAATTAGTTACAAATTGCGACCTACCTTTCAAATAACTTATTTATCGTCACAGTCGCCACATTTTTCCCAACCACTAAACTATTAGACGACACCATTCTCTTATAAAGATTCATCACAAAATAATTTCAGTAGCAAACTCAACGAGGATTGTCACAGGAATACTCCCGGCAGTCAACCAGACTATTTATAATAGGCGGATGTAAAAATTTATCTGATTGTAACTGCTTTTGTTGTCTTGGAGAAAATAGACGGCTCTTTTATTATTGTAATGCAGTTTAACATAACAAAGTATTTAATTTAGACCCGAAGAACCAACGTCAACTAACCTATTGTATAGGTGATGGGTGATTATAAATGGATGGAGAAAGATACACTCAGACAATGCTCAAAGACCCGTCAGTATCTATGCTCAGTAGCCGCAAGCACGGCTGGTGAGCTTAGAGTGTTCAGTTTCATATCCAGATTTTGAAATTGTGCTGTTGGGTTTTTCCAATAAATGAATATCAGCACCAGCATGTCAGCATTCCAGACTACGTATATGTATAACTTGCTATCAACAAGGCACGCCTGGCGGATGCAAACATTGCCTCTTATTTATAACTAGCTTTTGTCCGTGGCTTCGCCCATGTAGATGGAATATAGCCTATGTCATTCAGGATTAAAGCAACTTTCTGTCGGTGAAAAAATGTTAACAATCGGACTAGTACTTCTAAAGATTATTTCCTACAATCAAAAAAACTAACTTTACCTCTTTATATTATTAGTGTCAATTAGTGTAGATTATACCAGTGCAATCTAAATGGACCATCCATTTTTTTCTGATGTTAAGTGGTGTAGCCGGTCGTGTCTTGAGTTAACGGTCTCCGAATTCATGCTTTCTTACAAATATGGAGTCTCAATCTTGGTACTGCTTCAGCCAGAAATTGAGATTCACCGCGCATATGATAGTCGTTTGTACACGGATCAACCAAAAAAGTGGTCCAACCTGTTTTTGTATAAGAAGACTAACGCTGAGATAATGCACGACTATGTATGTACCTGAAAGAGATCGTTCGAGTTTGTAGGGACACATAGATACTCACACATACACATGTGCAAACTTCACTTTTCTGACGTTTTATAAGTGCCCATGTAGGCCTATGTGAAATAAAAAACTTATGAATTTTTTTGAATTTTGAATTTCAAATGTAAAAGGTTTGAAATCTAAAAGAAATAAAACAGTTGGCATTTGACTCTCGAGCGTTTCTCTCGTCCTCCTAGTAGGGTCACCAATGTAGCGTCTGGGTGTATAGGGTGTCTGCTAGGACGACGGCATTAGCATTTGACTCTCGAGCGTTTCTCTCGTCCTCCTAGTAGGGTCGCCAATGTAGCGTCTGGGTGTATAGGGTGCCTGCTAGGACGACGGCATTGGCATTTGACTCTCGAGCGTTTCTCTCGTCCTCCTAGTAGGGTCACCAATGTAGCGTCTGGGTGTATAGGGTGCCTGCTAGGACGACGGCATTGGCATTTGACTCTCGAGCGTTTCTCTCGTCCTCCTAGTAGGGTCGCCAATGTAGCGTCTGGGTGTATAGGGTGCCTGCTAGGACGACGGCATTGGCATTTGACTCTCGAGCGTTTCTCTCGTCCTCCTAGTAGGGTCACCAATGTAGCGTCTGGGTGTATAGGGTGCCTGCTAGGACGACGGCATTGGCATTTGACTCTCGAGCGTTTCTCTCGTCCTCCTAGTAGGGTCACCAATGTAGCGTCTGGGTGTATAGGGTGCCTGCTAGGACGACGGCATTGGCATTTGACTCTCGAGCGTTTCTCTCGTCCTCCTAGTAGGGTCACCAATGTAGCGTCTGGGTGTATAGGGTGCCTGCTAGGACGACGGCATTGGCATTTGACTCTCGAGCGTTTCTCTCGTCATCCAAGCAGGCACCCTATACACCCACACGCTACAAGTTATATCATAGCCAGTAAAAAGCGTGATTTCTAGCGTGATTAGATAAAATCACGCTTTTTAATATTAGATCTAGAAATCACCATCAGGGAAGAAACGGACGAATTCCAAAACATTGAAACGGGCGTCATTTGGTTTCGCTGAAGAGAAAGTGTAAAATGCATGTGGATCAATTTTTTTTGATGACCAATATTGAATTCGTTTCATTCAACTTTTACAGCCATAGAAACGGAACAATCGCAGGAAGCAGTATTATTACTCAGTCTGAATTTTTGGCTTAGTAAATGAGAGCTCCCACAGAAGTTACCGACGACTAATTTTTAATAGACTTCACCAAGGAAGAGGTCACCTATACATATGTTCGATTGCATGTATTTTTTTTATGTAGGTACCTATATTCATCAATTTGTCGTTGTGTCGTTTTTGAAGTACCCAATGCTCCCGAATGATCCCCTAAAAGATAACTTTAATTTCTGAATTGTAAAATAACGAAGTTAAAAAGCTAGAAACATAAACATCCGAAATTAAAGTTATTTCACAATTATTAGCGTTTTATTTTAAATATATTATATTGTTTTATGACTATGAGATATGCTTATGTACTGGTGTCTCAAATTGGCGCATTGCACGCACCAACATCTACAGGATAGCTTTAATAAAAAAATAACTGGCCCAGAAAAAAGCTTTGGACCTATATATATTTTTAAGTATTTTAGTGGTAGAAGTAAATAGGGTTCTAAATAAAAAATCTTATTAAATGCAATCAACATTTTAATATCATCATCGAGAGAAATACATGCTTAATTAGGTTTCAGTAAAAATCTTATTAAAACATTATGTATAATTAATTAGCTCATTAGGTATGTGTAGGAAAAAGTATCAAAGTTTTAACAATAAATTCTACAGTCCATACGTACAGACTATCTTAGATGGCTTATCGTATTAAGTTCATAAAGTACATCTAATTTATAAAGTTTATCTTGTTAGTTACAAGTTTAAGATAGACATTCTAATCGACTTTTACCATCACGTTCTCCCGATGTTTATCTTCCTCTCTCGGCCTGACTCTTCTCATCAATTAGGCTTTCAGTTCTCTGACAAGTTTCATAGCCCCTCGCTTTTAATATAAATTCTTAAATAACAGTGCATTCACACCCAGCGCTCAAACATAAAATTCGACGGCACTTCAGATAACTTTATTCTTCATAATGTGCGCCTATTTTATTGAGGACTTCAGTATACCTTACATAAATATACCTCTACTAGGTTTTTGCACCTTTTCTAAGTCACTAACTTAACCGATACTTTAAATTCAAGTTTAGACGCTTCGCCTGAAGATGTTATCTAAGATTTTAAAGAACAGTTCATGGGGCAGGCCCCTGGTGACTTGCTGGATTTGTGTCCTAAGGAGATCATAAGTGGCGTCTTCGAAGACTGAGTAAGTGTGTGGGAGTTGGAGATCTTCATACAAATTCTTGATTTTATTGACTGCCTCTGGGTCGGAGCTGCCATAGTTTTCTTCCATGAGCTGCTTCTGTTTTGGTGATGCCCTCTGCAAGGCAACGACTGCGAGCCAGGTGCATTTTCCATCTTGAATGTCAGTTCCGTTCTTGCCTGTGACAGCTGGGTCCCCGAAGCAATCTAAGAAGTCATCCTAAAAGAGAAGTAAATTGGTTAATATTACACAACCGTGGCATTACTACTCTTGGCGATGGGTTTGTTTATATTCCTTGCGAAAGAGAAAGATAAGTGAAAATCGTAATAGTGACGTTTTCAAGGCAACTGCTTTCAAAGTCGTGTGACTTTCTTGTTGTTTACACTTCAGTTAATAGATATTAAATCTAATTCAAACATGAGTTATTTTTATTGCAATAAATTAAAACCCGGTTTGCGATAAAATCAAATGTTTAGAGTAGAAAGTGCGTCAATAGAGTGATAAAAGTAAGACTCAATGTTGGTAAGATTACGTAATTTACAGTTTCAACTCATTTAGAGACTTAGGTTACTACCATGTCATAAAAAGTTAACTCACTTGAATTTGGAAGAACTCTCCCATCTTCAGCAGGATAGTTTTAGCTTGTCTATGGGTCTCAGGATCCTCTACTCCTGTCATAAGAAGGGCCAGAGTGACTGGCATCTGGAACGTGTGGTATGAAGTCTTGTATTTTGTGATGGCTTCGTACTTCTCCATTGTGAACTGGGTGAGGTCTGGCTTATCCGTCTTAGCCATCTGGTTCTCCAAGAAATGCCCGACTGAGCATTTTAACAGCATCTGAAAAAAGGTTTACTTTTAGCTACATATTACTGGTTAGGAAAAAAAATTTGGTGACCGTTAGTGATATTGAAGGCAAAAAAAAGAAAAAATCCTGACAGTTCTGTGAAATTGGCGGGATTATTGTAATTTTATAGGTTAAGTTTTAATAAATTAATGCTAGGAATATAAAATTTTCTAACACATGATCACTTAAGAAGGTTCATGGACACTCGGAGAAAAAGAAAGTTCATGTGCAACAACCAACAACAGCAACAACCTGTTTTGCTCAGCTTTGGATGCATGTGTTGAAGTAAGTATGTCATGTACAGATAAATTATCATTATTAAGTTTATGGTTGGATTGTGCCCATATTATTTTTACCACCAACGCAGTCTAAGTAGTTAACTCATTTGAGTGCAAAGCTTGATAACTACTTGTAAGATTAGGTAATACTAAGATTGTTTTCGTAAATACTGCATGGTTTAATTAATGTGATAACAGGTTTGTCAATTAAGATATTTGCGTGAGGACGTGTGAATATACTCATAGATAACGATACTAATAATTACAAATATTTTGTACACAATTTATTTAATGGGACATGATATCTGACGATCAATCATTCAACTTGCTTAATTTTCTGTCTGATTGAATCAAACATCATACGATAAAGACCTTACAGTAATTACAATTCCGACAGTCGACAGTACAGTGAACTAGAGTACGGTTACCTACCTAGGTATTTTGTCTTCTGAACAAAACAATGGTTCGCATAATAACGTTAAGTGTGTAAGTGTGTGCTCAATTGTTTTACATAGGTATCATACTGTCACGTTTATGACCATGCGTTAAGACCGTCGCATGACGAAGATACTATACTTAGTACTTATCTAATATACACTCCTACTTTTTAATTAGTACACAAAAAAATGGGGCTGTATCTGTACCCGTTACTGATCATATTTTTGTATTCAAAAGTAGAAAAAACCGAAATCCTAAAATTGACCACGAAAAGGTAAATTCATCATTGAATCTATGATGAATTTACCTTTTCATATCATACATAACAATTGCTAGTAGAAAATACTGCGGGAAGTGTTTTTCCATTTTAATCGTCATTTATTCATTCATAATCAATAGCCCAATAACACATAATACCTACGATGAAGATAAGAAAAAATTAAGTTTTTTCACTATGTGTAGGATATGAATGAAATCATAAATATGATTTTATAGTAGTCGTGTATAAAAGTAGTCTTTTGTTTTTATAATACCATTCACGCGGTAAACCACGTTTAATTCATTGATAGGTTGTTGGTGTGACGCAACTCACGGTTATTTTTAATTGTTGCAGAACTTACTGATAATATTTATGTAAGTTTCGTGCAAATTTTAATTGCTTGACAGCTCGAGCCTCGAGCACATGTTATTGTCATATATGAAACAAAAATAGAATCTGATTTATCTTATCTATTTTCTACTTTGTGTCATGCGAAGTTACAATACAAGTGTAACCAATTAGGACATGCTCGGATAGGTCGATTCTTTTGTTAACGCTGCGCCGAAATGTCTGTCTCATCTATTTCAGTATTGAGAAATACTTAAGTCTAGACGACAGAGAACACAGGAAATCAGCATAAAAAGGTCAAGACATAGTTTGCAAAGTAATCAAAAACTTGGAAATTAATTTCGTGACAACTTCAGAGCTGGAACCGGAAAGTCATAAACCATTGATTATACAACATACCTCATTGAATGTTTCCAGGACGGTTTTGTAGCAGTTTTTGTTATTTAAGTGACGTTTGAGCGTTGAAAACATGGCTGCTTGAATTAAGGCAGCATCGTTGATCGCTGTGAGGCCAACTTCAGGGTGCTTGTACCAGCAGGGAGCTCCACGACGCATTTCCGTGCCCTCCATGATGTCATTGAGCAGTAATTGATGGGTGTGGAACTGTAGACAATGATGTTTGATTAAAGTCAAGCGGTATAAAGTAGGGTGGGTGATATTTAGGTTTCTGAGAGACATAGATTTATTTGCCTAGTATTTTATTTGATCTTCTTATTTATTATTCAGATACTATATAGATTCATCCAGATATAGAATAGAGAGGAAGAAGAGGAATAGAGAGTGGTGGCGTAGATCTATTTAGTATTGTAGATGTAGATATGGGTAATGAATCTGATAATCATGGCAGATGTTGTTGCATGTTATGTGATAAAAACATTGATGTACCAAATACAAAACTACTGTTAGATTACGTTAGTGTACGCAGGAACCGCTGGTAAATATAAGGTTAAAAGTGAAACTTCAAAATAGAAAATACGGTAGACATAAGTAATCAATTTCCTTCACATTATGTCATGGAGACTATCCGCCATGATTGCTGTTACGAGTACGGTACATAGTTCGGTTTGTATTTGGAATATCAATAAGGATATAAATCATAAATACTTCAGTAGCTGTGTTTATTACAGGCCAGTGTTTATAGTCGCGTTTAAATCATGAAAGCTAGTGCTAATAAAATGCTTTGATAAATGTTTTCAGTTGTGAAGTCTACTGTTTTATTTTTAGATAACTAAATCTAACGCTAACATTTAACCGACCTAGGTAAATAGTGCCTAGATAAAATGGATTACACTTCTATGTACAAATTTACACGACTTATAAGTGTCAGTTACAGATCATAAACTAGATTCAAGAGTACTTATTAAAGGGCTTTAGGCGTTTCTCACTCACTTAGTGCATATAATAACTACGTATGTAGGTAGTCAGATCTCGCAACTAGATACTAACAACCTATTACAGGTTTTCTAAATATAGAAATATTGCGCGTAGATTAGTTTTTCTGCCTGTTATTGTAGGAATGTTGCTATTATGTTTAATGCGACATACTTAGTTTTAGAGGCCATGATCTTAGTAAATAACAAATACCACGGACAAGTTACCTAATGTTATTTAGTCCTTTAAAACAGTAGACATATAAAACTATCCAAACAAAGCCAGTCGTTACGTTGGTTGAATGAATCGATGGACAAACAGAGATAATAAGAATATTCGTATGTTGAATATCATTAGGTAGCTTTTGGAGGTGGTATGATGAATACCTACAAACGAATGTAAATAATGCACGAATGTCGGGACACGTGAATTGACATAATCGGCCATTGATGAAAATAATAATATCTAATATTGCCGGCTTGTCCATGGTTAGATAAGGCTGGCTTTTTTTTTTGCTGTTTATCGTAAGCTGTGGTGACTGCTACATTTATGAGTGCCAAACTGCCAAAACATAATCCCAAGGCCAAAACCACGGAGGAAGGAACTTGATAAGTTGATAAACTTGTTTTTTTTTTCTATTTTTATTTATGTAACGCTACGATGTACGTGGCGTGGCGTGATTATCATTTTTTTGTCGTTTTGAATTGAAATAGTAAACATGATTTGGTATTTTCATATTGACAGATCTTATCACTTTATCGGCATTGGAGTATTAGCTGGGGGCTTTAAGGATTACTACCAAAGTTCACTGTTACACATTCATAGGCGATTATTTTAGGCCTATCGGACGACTGATAGGGTTTGTTTTTGCCGTGGCATTAAGTGCAGCTCAAGTAGATTAAGGCCAAATGAGAAAAAAGCGATATTGCTAAGAATGAGTTCGATAACCTGATCGTAAAAATGTAATTGAGTTTTTTTTCTAGAATTTTTCAGTAGCAGCCCACAGTTTAGATCTGTGTAAAATTTTTGGCGTTAGGCTCTCCCCTAACATATTTGGGAATAACATTTATATTATCATTGTTTGATTGATTCATCATATTATAAAGATGAAAGTTTGTGTGTAGGTACCTAGATAATGTGTATTGTAAACGTTTGAGAACAGATTTGAAATTTTGCACACAAGTAGAGCATGTCCTGGAATATCACAAAGAATTATTTATACTGGGAGAATGTTCCTTCTGGATCAGAAGAGCCGTGGCGAAATGTGGGTGTGCCTACCTGCTTTCGGTACGTACCTACTCGTATCCCTATTTACCTACCTACCTCTTTTTTAACTTACCTTACGAAACATCTACAGGTGTAACGTTGTATGTTAAGAGCAAAAAATCAGTTTCCAAGCTTACCATTTCAACGGACCATCCCATCATGTTCGCCAGATGAATATTCTCTGGCGTCAAATTCTCTTTCTTCTCCAACATTTTGTAGGCCATCACCGTAGCTAGACCTCGATTCTTTTTACCGTTCGGCACATTGTATTGCAACAGCTGCAACAAAAACAATACCATTTGAATAACACGAACAAATAAGAAAGTTGGAACTGCGTAATAAGGTTTTTCAAAACATATTGTTTAAATATTGTTAAACGCATGATATCATCGACTAACGTAAAACGAATTATAAATATTTTCGAATTTTTTTAAATACATAGCCATGTCGAATTTAGCTAGGTGTAAGTAAGTCAGCCTTGAAATACAGCGCAGTTGATTTAGATTTTTTACTGACGAACTGAGACGAAAAAAATTTGAACAACGTCGATACGGTATCGAGTACCTACCGTGACCAAATCTTTTTGATACATTTTGGTTTAAAAATCTTATTCTTATTTAAAAATTTTACTTTGAAATTGAAGATATAAATAAATACTAAGTAAGCTTATTCAATTTAGTCTGAGTAAGCGACATAGGTAATTATGGCGTACCTATATAATTATATTGTGAATACAATTGATTATTTTATAATCAAATTAAGCGCACCTAAATAGCTAGTTACAGCTTTACGTCAAACTCGTTAATCTTGTTTACATTGCAAAATAGGACATCATCAACTAATCAGCATCCTTGTAATTATGTAATTATGGAAGTTAAAATTAGATTAAAAGCAAACTAAAAATACAATCGCAATTTTATGAGTTATTTTCAATTTTGTTGTAAGAATTTTGCAGTTTTACATTTCAAAATTAACATAGAAAAAAGTGCTAAGTACTAATAAATATTGTGAACTAAAAATTGCCTTTTTAATAAATTATTATTATACTACAGAAAGTTGTGAAAATATTATGCTGGTACAAAAACTGCTAGAACGAAGCGAATTAGATAGGCTGGGCATAATAAATTAACACATTGCAATAATACTCAGCAATTTATGTGTAAGTCTAAAGTCCATCCAGACATGGTAGACAGACAAGTTTCTAGTCAGTTTTTATAACAGGTTTCAACGCACTTCACTTACGACTGATCGCAGCGACATATAACGTACCTTAGCCAACCACTTGCTGGCTTCTGGCACATCAATGTGCTTGCCAGTCTCAGTGAGGTCCCTCACGATGTCCGGGAAGCAAGCCATGAACTCCCGGGACTGGTCCTTCGACACGGCCAGTCCTCGGGTAGCCATCGGCATTTCTTGAGTGGTCAGGGTCGACAGGTATCTATACATCAAAAAAGATACAAATGACTAATTTTCATCGACTGACTTACTGTAGAAATTAGAAAGTAAAGAAAAATTGTTCATGTGTCATTACTGTTAGTCATTAATATATTGTTGTTTGATTAATTAATCTATGATAGTACACACTGTTTTTGTTAAAATCAATAATATAATTAGATAAAGCGAATACTACAGCAACAAAGAAGGCTTATTCTTCTTTATTACTGTCGTATTCTTGTTGAATATTTAACTAAACGAATCAGGTACAAAGAGATCTATTTAATTCAGTGCACATGTTACGATTTCTTGAAAACACTTGTGTTGTGTTTTGCGATTTTAATTCATTGGTGAGTAACTTTAAGCCGTATCACGCTCGTTTTGCATGTTAGTTATCACCGGATCAAATTCACAATTTCAATCATAATATTTCCATGCACTCGCTTTGTTTGTGTTATTTTTAACTTGTGTACCCACATTAATGATGTAAACCTGAACGCATGATACGGCTTCGACAGTTACGCAAAGTTTGTGTCGTAGAGTTCAAACGAGTTCACTGACCTGTGATATTTTTGCAACTTCAGTAACTTCTTGGGACCAGCCTCGTCGTTCTGAGGGGACTTGGATCCCGCCTGATCGAGCCTCGGGACCATAGCATCAGAGTTCGTGACACTGGTGGTCTTGCTGATTTGCCGGCGAATCTCCTTCTTGTAAATCTGCAGCATCCTATCCAAACTTTTCTTCGTTGAAAACATCTTGAAGCTTCGTAGAATTCTTTTCCAATTAAATTTATAACTTTGAGAACTTTTCTTTAAAATTTATAAGAGTTTAATTCAATAAAATATTCTTCTTTTTGATTAACAGTGGTAGCGTCTGTTCGCGTTGGGTTTGTAGAACCGACTGATTCTTTGTTGTGTTTTGCCTCCTTACGAGCTACAGTGATACGCTAGTGACGTTCGTAATGTTTACATTATTTATAACGATATCGGCGTTCTAGCCGTAATAGCTTAATGAGCACGTGATGTCGACGTGATACTTATCTTACTTAGACAAAATACTGTAACTTACTCTTAGAAGTTGCTATTTGCCTAATAACATAACTGAGAATTTTGCTTCTTTATTTAGTTCATGTGTATTATATCTACATTTACTTGCTTCAACATTAAATAGCACAAAGAACCAATAGTATAATGGTTTCAACAAACAAAATTTTACCCAAAATATTCGATAAAAACAATGTCGGTAAAAATGACAATAATGAAGTCCCGTCACTACGCTGCGCACGCAACAAAACAAACGGGCCGGCTCCCCTCGCCCCAAGCATCGCCACGCGGGCCGCGTCACGTAGGCACCCGGCAACCGGAGCGCAGAACACACCAAACAACAAAAACCGAAGGCCTACTTACAACAACGGGTGATAAGAAGCTCACACACGACTTAACGATAAAATTGATTGAAAACTATAACTGTAGTTGCGGAAGTCGCGATTACGTCGTTTTTGTCGAAGACTTTTACTCTCAACTCTGCACAAGCCAGTTGCTCTGTGTTATTTGGAGTAGAGCTTCTGCTGCTATAACTTCATAGCTGAGCGACGCTCCTCATCAACCATTGTACCGCCTGCTGTGACCCAAAATATGCACAACAACTTCTAGAACGGCTTTCAGATCACGTACTCTCGAGACATGCACTGAGAAGGTGATCGACGTCGAAAATTATACCGATAAATGCACCTTTTCTGCATTGGCATTGGTCGGCCAATATAACTTTATACGGCAATCAATCAACACTTCGGAAGAATATAGTCAAGATCTCGGTCAAGGGTACCTATAAGGATAATATGAATGCAGCAGCACAAATATTTTGTAAATTATTTCATTAGTCATAGTTGGTTTTGGGTGAAGAAAGGTCCATTCATAAATAAATTTACATGAACGTAGAGTCTGTCTAATAAGTTAAACGACTTGGGTAATTATTAGGATTTAATGAAATCTAATGTAGTCAACACGAGTTCAATAATCAAGGTTGATTAAGAGATAGAGATCATTGTTAACTAACAGAAAAACCTTTAAAAAAAGTATCGAATTTATGTATCTTTTAAATGATTAAATATTATACAAAATTCCCAAGTCGGTTAACTTATTAGATAGACATTAAATCAGCCTGCATAAGTACACAAACAATGTGTCAAACATTTGAATTGATTGGGTTGGTGCATAAGATATCCAAGTAATTATATCACAGTTATCATAACGATTAAATGGTGATTACATGAGTTCTAAATTAAAGGTTATGCGATTATGGTAACAAGGAGACAAGAAATACATCGATGAATTCAATTCAGATTAGATTACCTACAAGGCTTCATATTGATTATGTTATGAACTGTTAACCTAAGTACCAACATCTGTTTTCGTCATGTATACCCATTATATTTAATTTCTACTATAGTATAGTAATATTATTCGCTAATGCCTGCTATCAATTAAAAAATAACGAACTTATATTAAGTTATCAATCACCTTGATAAGAAAATTGGGACAAGGGCTTATTAAATTTCTTTTCAGCAATTAAAAAAAGGGAAACTAAAATGAAATGAAGTACTGGTTTCACAACAAAATGTTTTACAATTGATTCGGAAGGTGTTGAAACCGGTTTCGGTGGCGTTTTCGCAACTTCTGTGCAACTGGACAGTTTGATTGAGTGAAACATAAAATCAATGTTATAGACTCCACTTGATCAGAGGTTCTCGATTGTTCCATGTAAACTTGGAGTGCAAGACGGCAACTGTCGTACATTCGCGTTTACGAAAGCTATTGGACGCTCTCTATACTCCCGATACAGCTAAAACCGGTAGCTAAGTTCTTGGTAGATACAATTAGGAATGCAATGATTGAGAAGAAGGTTAAACTTGAATAAATGGAACTTCGTAAATAATTTGGATTTTTTCAATTACCTAACATATCGATAATAATAAGTAGTCTGTACTTAAACGGCTAAATTCATTAAAATTAATCGTCGTTTTATTCATTAGAAACATTAGGGAAAGTAAAACAAGTTTTTAAAACAAAAAAAAAATGTATTTCGATTACTTGGCTATAAAATGAAAAATCCAATTCAATCCGCTCTAAACCATACATGAATACTACGAGTAGGTATGTATTCAACTATTCACAGAAAAAAATGAACAGTTCACGATAAAACAGCGTGCCAACATTTTTCAAGGTCAAGTTCATGATTCAAGACCAAACTAGGATCAAGATTGTTTACCGATGCTTTAATAGCCAGCCTTGTGGGCAGTAGCAATTCGAAATACATTGCTGTGTTTAGAAGCAATAAACATCATAGTTTGCTGCTTCGAAACACAATGTGTATTATTACGAACATAATTATTAAAACTGGTCTACGGCCTCTACGGACACGTAAACGATGGTTGGTAATAATTATTAATTTAATTGTTTACTCATAATATCTCGTTTAAACTCGTGGAATGGTTACATTTTGATATGGTCGAGTTTTGCAATGTTTAAACAATGATTTAAGTGCCATCGTTGATGGGCGAAGCTTTTTTAAACATTTATTTTTAATGTGTGTTTAAATTTTATTTAGCACGTAGGCGTATGCATAGTTCTTATAAATTATCTGCAGTATATTAATTCGAGTTGTTGACTGAAATATGGACATGCCTCATTTTGGCAGTTTGGTAGTCTTTATTAGATACGTATTTTGTCCTAAGACCAGCAGGTAATTTATGCAATCATACTAGACTAGCATTCTTGATTAAGTGTATGTTATGTGGTTTAAGTAGGTAAACCTCACGATATTTCTTATGCTAAGGTACTACCTTTCAAATACCGTCAATTAGAGATAAAGTAGTAAGAAAATAGGAGCGCGAACGCCAGGCGCCAGCGTTCGCTTGGGGTTTTATGAATTAAGTTACTTATTTATTAATCCACACAAGCTCGTAAGCTTTGTAGCAATTCCATTAATAAATTATATATTAGTTCAGAATCTGCTATTTTCCAACAACATGTGCGCAATGGAGTGGTAGGGGTAGCCATAAAAATAGCGGTGTGGTGGTAGGTCACGTACACTCGTTTACGTGGCGTCAGACCAGCTGTCCTCCAGGATTCCACGTGGCTCTAATTATATATCACACACATGAGTTATTGTTGATAGTGAGGACTCAAGACGCACGCGTTTCGATGGCGCAAGCCTGCCTTTCATATAAATTAAATTCTGAAAGTAGACAACATATAAAACCTATTCACCTACAATTGAAAATAAACCACGACTAGGTCAAACTGCAATAACATTTCAACACCGACAAGACAGAATTAGTTCAAGTAGTTGCAGATAAGTGACCTTAAACTATTTTCGAAGATTCTAGAATATTGCTCTATTCAAGAAACTTACAACAGGTAATACTTGCAGCAAAAAAGTAACAATAGAGCGTAACAAAGAAGTAAAAATAGGTGAGACACGTAGCTGGCACTTTGAAGAAACATGTTGTACTTAGGATAGGCAAAACAGTATTTAAATAGTAAAAAGTTATTTTGACATTCTAATTAGGTATGGTAAAGCCATTTATTTTAAGTTTTCTGCGAGTTTTGAAAATTAGAGATTTTGCTGATTTCGACGTGCTGTTTTCGAAGTTTTTCTTTTCTACATCGTATCTTTGCCGTTCCTACCGCAATATTGAAAAAAAAATTACTCTATAAAATTTAAAATTTTCAAAAGTCCTGGAATCCAGATAAATCCTTAAATTATTAATATAATTTAGTCTAGGGGTTTTAACCTCCGATTTTTGTTTTACAGTGTATAAAATTTAGTAAGAAAATATGAAAGGGTACAAAAAAAGAATATTCTTGATTTTGAAAAAAATATGACGATTGCAATATCTAGTTCCAACTAATATCTCAAGTACCTACTACTGATTCGATTCAAAATGAAGGCATTGGACTAATTATTATACTGACTGACTGACAGGATAACAGGCTGACAGGCTGACAATCGAAGCACGACACACTCTTAACCAGTGAAGTGCACTCTGCTAGATATTTCTAATTAAAAATATTCAGAAACAGAAACTGATATTAAGTTGCTCAAAACATTATTTAATATCAACCCTCAAGAGGGATTTAGCAGAAACTGAAGGGTGTATAAATAAAAAATCTATGCAGATTCTATCACATATATCTAAATATCTAATCCCCTTTTCTACTTCCCTTTCTCTGAACGGCTATTTATTATGTATCTATGTGACTTTATACGACAAGGAAGGACAAACACATAGTCCATGACTAATGATTACCTCAACGTATTATGTAAAACAAAGGATAAAAATGGTTGACATTCCTTTCAAGGCCTACCTGCATACCGCAGATAGATAACACAATGAGATAATGACAGAAGTGTCGGAACATGATTAGTAATGAGAAAAAGGCATTTTTTGTAATAGCTAATGAATCATTATATTTATGATCATAAGCTAAATGATCATTAACTCAATGAACATTAGCTTAACGAATCATTAGCTTTCTTTAATGATTAATTATAGACATTTTTACACCGTGGTCATGAAGTGACTCATCTCTGCAAGATTCTAACGAATAAAAACAATTTTCTATTGAACAATATCTGGGTTGAAATCCCAAGTAAATAAAATAACTCATTTACCTGAATGTTTTAGCAAAATCTTTTGGACCATATTTGAATAAAGACATGATGCTTTACATTCCTCAATGAATTGCTTTGCTAAAATCGTTGGATGAATAAACTAGATCTATTTTATTTAAAAAAAAAACACTTAGTTTATTTTTATACGTGCGGCTTTCAAGGAGTGCAGATTATGCGATGCGCTACCTGATCTGAAAAACTCGCCTTTTTTTAAAGTATTTTATATTTTACTACTTCTAAGTATGAATAAAAACATAAAGTAGAAAAAGGGAAACGTTTACATGACAATCGTAACTGCATATTAATTTGTATCTTACTATTTTATAATGAAAGCGTCTGCATGTTTGGATGTTTGCTAAATAAATCACACCTCAACGGCTACACGTTTATTAATGAAACTTGGAACAAGACAATGGTCCGAATTATGATTAGCTTTTCAAACATTTTGATAGTTACTCGTAGAACCGCTCCCGTGGGATGATAATCGTCTTACACCCGGCCGAAACTTTAGATAAAAGCAACTAAGTATAAAAAATATCAAATGCTTGAAAACAAAAAATAACTAACGTATAGTATCATATTGTTTTATAATTAAATATTATGACTACTTAAATACATAAGATATAGAACTGTTTTCCCCTTTCAGGTCGTTTAACACGTAAATATTTATTTTCTTATCGGTTACATTACAATCTAAGCTATGACTACGGTATTTGTTGAAGCCTATTTTTAACTGTTTTATAAACGTATTATGTTTATTGGTGCATATCCAACATTCCAATTTATCTCCATACAAAGCAACGTTATTTTTAACGCGGTTTTCGTAGTTTCCCTGTTCCAAAAAAATGATGTCATTTATTTTTCTGTGTTACTTTTTTTTTATATGTTACAAACTAGTACTTGACTGCGATCCCGCCTGATGGTAAGCACTGATGCAATCGTTGATGGTGAGGCGCAATAGTTTATTAAGAACCTATTCACTCTAGCCTTGAAGACACTCAAATTATAATCAGACGGGAAGACCGCAGCAGGCAAACTGTTCCAGTCCTTTGTTGTACGCGGTATAAATGACGAAACGAAACGCTTAGTCCGGACCGTAGGTGTTTCAATAACGTAAGGGTGGATACTTGCCGTGCGTCGGTTTGTCCGATGGTAGAAATGAGATGGCGGAATCAAGTCATGCAATTGCTGCGCACACTCTCCAAAATGCAATCTGTAAAACACCGAAAGGCTGGCTACCCTACGCCTGTGCTCAAGGCTTTGAAGATTGGACTTAACCAAATCTGGATCACCAATCAGCCTCTTCGCACGCCTTTCCATCGAGTCCAAAGCTGCCAGGTGGCACTTTGCAGCACCAGCCCATACGTGGCTACAGTACTCCACACACGATCGGACCTGTGCTTTGTATAACATTAAAAGCTGTCCCGGTGTGAAGTACCGCCGGACTTTTGCAAGAACGCCTAGTTTCCTAGCAGCTACTTTGGCTTTGGACTTTACTTTATATAGATTTCTATATTTGACTTTCGATTAGACAAGTGATATTCTATCAACAAAAGCATAGTATCCAGGAGTAGAACACCACGTCTTTATACCCTATTCACGTTAAGATAAGAGATTTCAAGAAAACTTTTTTACTGTCAGTTCAACCGATTTTAACTTCTAATTCGTAGGCATAGGGATGGTATTAAAAGCAAAAAAGTGGTTACAATACCAACTATTTACTGCAGCCGCCATTTGTCATGCCAGCAACGTAATAAAAGTCAAAATCGGTTGAACGGACAGTAATAAAATGTTAGAGTAGGAAGTTGGAAATGAGAGCGACGTGGGTGATGGTCGGAGGAGGTCGTGACTAGTGTTGCCAGGAGTCCCGATTTGCGCGGGATGTCCCGATTTTGAGGGGCCTGGGGACGCGTCCCGATTTGCGCCTGATCGGGACGCTAAATGTCCCGATTTATCAATAAATTAATTAACAGCCATTACAATTACATATCACAAAGTAACATATATCAGTAGCATTCGCATCATTGTCACACATGTTAAGTGCGTTAAAATGACACACGGCACATCTAGAGTGATTGAGCCCTGGAACGCAAAGGGCAACTGAAGAACATAATTCCACCCTAGAGCGACTATGACTACTCTAGTCATTGAATGATTTTTCACCCCAAAAAAAAAACGTTTTTTATTTGTCCCGATTTAAAACCCTAAATCCCGATTTGTTTTACCATCAGTCCCGATTTTACTCCAATCGGACCTGGCAACACTAGTCGTGACTGCTTCTATCGCAAGAAAATGAATGTGAGCCTGTGAGGTTTGTGATTCTGAGTTCCAATCAAATGAGTTTTAGACTGGCCTGTTGGTTTATGGTTAGTGGCCCTGACAGCTATGCCGAAGGTCGTGGGCTCGATTCCCACCCAGGCCAAATGTTTGTGACGCACGATAATATTAATAAAGTAATTTACTTATAATATGTATAATGTATTTAAAAATATATAAGTATGTTTATAAGTTATCTAGTGCCCATAACATAAGCATTGCTTAGCTTGGGACTTGACCACGTTGTGTGATAGTTGTGGAATATAATTATTATTAATCTTTAGTCGATGACGTTCATGCTTCTCAATTGAGACAAAATGTGCGAGTATGAGTTCCATTTTGACCTCTTGCGCCGGGCCTTGGTTGAGGCCATGGTCCGGAGCGAGGAGGAGTGGCAAGCGGTCGTCGACTTTTGCGAAGCAGTAATGCTCGCAAAAGAGGAGGCCGACCGCATCAGGCAACGGCGCTCTCGCCGCCGCCGGGATTCCGATCCCGATTTCCGGCCACCGTAGGCGCCGGCTCGCGGACAGTGAGCAATGGGCAGCTCGCTGTCCGGCCGTCCGGTAACTGTCCGGACTAAGCCCAAGTCGTCGACTGCGCGCACTGTTCCCGCGCGTCTCAAGGAGTTGACAGCAACAGTAGGGCCCAGCCGGGTCGAAGCCTACTGGGGCCAGGGTTATCCGAAAGGGAACTCGAGCCCCGGTATGAAGGCTAGAAGGAACGGGGTGGGCTTTTAGTCAGTAAGAGTAGTAAAATGAGTTCCATTTTTCGATAAATTAAAACCACTTCTCCATGATGGTTTTAATTTGTCGAAAAATGGAACGTAATGGAGTAAGTTAGGTAGGTAAAAAATCACCAAAAGAAACACTACGAACTCGAGGTCAACAGGTCAAAAATATCAATTTTTTGCTTCTTACTTCTACTATCTCTTACGATGAAAAAACTTATATGTGAACAGATACTTGTAACCGAAGATTCAATCAGTTTTAAGGATATAAGAAGAGATGCCCTCTACTGATCCGGGGAAGATGAGAAGATTTGGAAAATATTACCATTGTTCACAAGTACACAATAGGTCAGCAAATAAAAATGCAAAGGCTGTTATAGGTTGATGCGCCCGAATCACAAAATTTTCATATTTTTAGAATTCAGAGTGATGAAAAATTAAAATTATCAGTTTTTTCTAGATTCATCATCATCATTTCAGCCGAAGGTCCACTGTCAACAACGAACTGTCCTGTGCGTCTCGCATCCATCGCATTCCCTCAACTCTCACCAAATCATTGGTCCACCTTGTGGGAGGCCTTCCAACGCTGCGTCTTCCGGTGCGCGATGGCCATTCTTGAACTTTTCGGCCCCATCGACCACCAGTTCTACGGGCAATGTGCCCTCCCCACTGCCACTTAAGTTCGGCGATTCTTCGAGCTATGTCGGTGACTTTAGTTCTCCTTCGGATATCTTAATTCCTGATGCGATCACGCAATAAAACTCCGAGCATAGATAGCCCTTTTGTTTTAGATTACCCTTTAGGTGACTGTAAACTAGTGTAAACCTTCTAATGAGACCCATTGTAAGCGACCACATTAATTCTTGTTTAAGATAAGAAAAATAACATTATTGATTATAACTTTCTCAATTAAAGGTTAAAGTTGTGTAGAATAGCAACGTTCATTTTTTTAGGTTTACTCTGTTAGTAGGTACATTTTGATACAAGTGTAGAAAATTTGTCATTGCAATTACAAAGATCCAAGTTATCTGAGGCGAAATTTCAGCGACTGATTTTCACTTGTATCAAACGACGTTTTCCAATACACATACTATCACTTGCAAAAGTCCATAAGAATTCTTAAAACTTATTCGTTTGACGTTTAGTTTGACTTACGACCTTTTATTTTCAAGTTTCGCCAACAAATGATTGAAATTCACAATTTCATCAACTTATCATAAGTCAAGATGGCCCAGTGGTATAGGCACACAGATTGAAGCGCAAATCAGCGTGCCGCAAGTTCAAATCCCACGCAATTATTGACTTTTTGTAAGTTCTTACCCGATTGGAAGTTATGTATTTGCATTACATATATTAAATTATTCTTTAACTTGTTCACACATTTCTTAGAGTTAGAAAGGTAGATCACAAAAAAACTAAATAAAGAATTAGATTTCTGCGAGGTAGACATGAGTTTTAACTTAACCGAAATGAACTGTCGTTTGGTTGTAGTTGTTGGTTAGTGACGTGAGGTTGACAGTATTGTAATATTCGCAAAATGCAGGCTAATATTAGTATTGAAGTGAGGGCGACTATCATTGGGCTGCATAAAAGTGGTCTTAATAAAACACAAATATCTGAAGAAACCGGACTGAATGTGAGTATAATAGCTATTAATGAATTGTAACTTTATTACAAATTAATCTTCTAATTAAAACGTATGCCATTTATGAATCCATTCATCGTATCTTTATGAGTTTTAAAAGAGAAATACGTAAATCGTTGGGTTTATTGGATTGGTTATTGGATTAATAAATGCAGTTTTATTTTAAAATTATATTAAATAATTATGATTATTAACATTTTATATAATGAAAATGAAGTGAAGTAGGTATAGCTGCCTAATATATATTTTTTTTTATTTTAGAAAAATACTGTAAATCTTTGGCTAAAAAGATATGAGGAAGAAGGTAGCCTTGCTAGTCGAAAGAGAAGTGGGAGACCGAAGCTTATTAGCGAGGCGCAGCGGCGACATATGGTGGACGTATACGAAACGAATGGTTTCGCACCAACGAGACATTTTGTGGAATTATATGACACCTCGATGGATACTGTTCGCCGTGCACTTCACGCTGAAGGCGTGCATCACAGAAAACCTGCTAAAAAGCCGTACTTGACAGAGAGGCACAAACAAGAACGATTACGTTTCGCACTAAATATTTAATGTTAACTAAACTAAATGGCCTACCATTTTATTTTAACATATCTGTGATTATTCGTTAACAAACACTGTATTATATTGTGTTTACTTTCGTTTAAAACAGCTATATCTTTTAACTTGTGCCATCGCCTCATCTTAAGAATGCAGTGAACTCGCTATCAATTTTGTTGACAATAATCATGAGTCTATTTCGTTTTTTATTCTTCTACCCGCACTGTTTTAACATAATACTATAGTTCAATTTATTTTTCTCATCTAATTGACGATTATCTTGTGAGAACTAAAGTTCTTTTAACAGAAATTGAGGTTTGGTTTCAATCTTCTTTTCGTCAAGAAAATGAACAATTAAGCTATGACCTCAATACATTCATTGTGACGTTACACAAAAATAAAATATTTACAAAGTCCAAATCATATATCACTTTTCAATAAATAACTGGAAATAAACAATTACCTATATTTTATTTTATTAAAATTTGAATATCCGTTCATTGTTACGTTATTCATATTATGAATGGTCTAAGTGGGTATACTTCCAACAAACAATCTTAGGCGTAACATAGATAACGGTTACAAGATAACTTTTTGTCTAGGTAACAATTCGACGTCACAATTCTCATAAATGTTTAATTTGTAAATATAAAGAATAAACATTTTTATTAAACACGTCTTTTTATTTCCACCTTATAACATCGAAAAGATGTAACAACTAAATAATTGCAAATTACGAATGTGATTCTTCTTGTGGTTAATAGATCACATTCGTAATTTGCAACTATTTAGTGCAAAAAATGCAATAGTATTTTTCATAGAAATATAAAAAAACAACTATATCAATATAGATTGGGAATTTTCAAAGTAAGAAATAACTGCAACGGACCGACCATGATTTGAACTCGGGTTACGTGATTTGCGAATCCAACACTTAGTTCACACGGCTACCAGCACATGACGTATTTGGGCGAATTTTATTAATGCTATGGTAAGAACAGAAAAATAATAAATGTTTTTAAGCTCAGTGCGACGACAGTTCCTTAGTGTGTGTTATCTGTGGAATGTGGATACTCATACATGCGCACACATACGCACGGAAGTATCGCGCTCGCTCGGTTCGTAGCAATGTAATCTTTAGCGTTCCTATGGACTTTTGCGGCCTTACTGTACAAAAACATATTCTATGAAAATTACGACGCATTTCTGTTCATTTTCCACTAAAGGAAAATTTTCAAAGTTGTCTTACATTTTAGTTTTGATTTAGATAGCAACAGGCTCAGGCCCTGATTAACCCTTAGGCTAATTAGGCTGCAGCCTAGGGCGCGAGGATCGGGGGGGGCGCGCTAAAATTGTGTCTTTGCATGCACTAATCTAGCATCATTGCATCTACCCTACATATTTCAACTAGACCGAGATAAAACACTAAAACTAAATGCGCTTGAGTGTCCCTGATATTAAAACAACAAATTTTAAAATTTTAAAAGGCGCGCGTAAGACAAACACTGACTTGTTACTCGAATCGAGCGAGTGGGTGAGCTGGCAACAGAATGCCTAGCCCTAAAAACAGCGTGTATTTTCCATGCACCGTACAACTTACGCACACATAATATAAATTTCGATGTGCTATGCAAAAGTAATTTATTTTACATTTACGCTAGTGATTGACTAAATAGAAAAGTTATCGATTTTTCCATTTCTTGTTGTGCTATTTCTTTTGGGTCCCAAAAACAAAATCAATATGTCCAGAAAATAAAATATTAATAATAAAAATTGTTTCCATAAAACCCAAAAACTCCAACAATTTACCCGTCGGCATTAGGCCATTATTACGGCATTTTAGAACCTCAATATCAAATACTAAAAATCGGCCAAGTGCGTGTCCTGGTTCTCTAAAATCCTGAAAATTTAATTAATAACTTATATTATGAATTATTTACATGAAAAAGCTTTCAGTTACTAAAAAAACTTTAACTCACTTCTACAAAAATAAGGTCTAGTCTTAATTTAGGAATTGCCCATTCAAAAAGACTGCGTTATTTTTTTAGAGGCCAAAGCATTTCTGGTTTAAAGTGAATTGAGCATATGATACTATATTTTTTTAGAGAACCAATTAGGTGGCCTTCCAGTGGCATCAATCCATTGATTTTTTAAAATTGCGTCTTTCGGGAAACTGAAAACATAAAATAACATTTTAGTTATCATTTTACCTAAATTACTGCTAAACCTCACCATGTAAGGCTTTTGTTAGAAAAACACATAGTACAGAACTTGTTAAATAAAGAGAACAAATAAAGAGCTAGAACATGATGCCTTTTTTTAAGCAAAAGTCGTTAATATATTCTGAATCATGCCCATTATTGTAGCGTTTAAGAAAGAAGTGAAAATATCAAAATCGGAAAAAAAGTAAGGAAATAACACGAAGATAAGGCATAACATACGATATCCGAAACCAAAAAATAGTCCTCCGACAATTAACTTACAATTTAATCAACTTACTTTACGACAGTTGTTTGCGTAATTCTTTACTACTCTGTAAAATAATCAAAATAAATAAAAATATTTACATTATTTCACTTCGGATATCCAACCAATCGATATTATGGTCGATAGTCTACATTTACAAAGGGTTTGTTGCAGTTAATAAAAAGTTTTAATATTTCATGCATGTTCTCGAATGTGGAAATAATATTAAGAATTTTTTTGACAATGAGTGTTACCAACTGCAGCGGCGAAAGGTCTTTTTGAGCACTTAAAAGAGTAAAAAATTACTTGCGCTCCACACTCCGCCAGCAAAAACTTGCAGCGCTCTCGCTAATGTATATAGAAAGTGATTTTTTACAAACTATTAAATTTGAAAAAATTGCGGAAAGATTTGCAAACGCTAAAGCACGAAAAATGACTTTTGTATAATCTAATAATAATTACTTAATTACTATAATTTTCAAATAAATCATTAATCAGTTGCAAAAATGTTTCACTTATATGATGCCTCTCCTCTTTTTTTAACAATAACAGACGTGTAAATATTTAAAAAATAAAAAAATGTCAGGTTAAAAAATGGTTTGCCACCCTTCCTAGCGGGGGCGCGTCCTCATAATTAGCCTAGGGCGGTCAGAACTCTTGATCAGTCGCTGAACAGGCTTAAAATCGGCTAACTCGAGGTACATTTCCATACAACGGCTCTTACGTGATTATATTATAACTCATCTTTCTCCAAATATTTTGGATACACAGCTATCTTGTGGATATTATCTAGGCTTTTATAAAAATCAAAATAGATTTGTATAAAACTAATCCAGTAAAGACCTCTGAAAATCTCCTATTTTACATGAAATTTGGGCCTCCATAATCTACTCATATATTAAAAATATAAAAAAGTACATCTCTAGGAGCCTTGTAGATTTAACCGAGATTCTGAATAATGACCATTTACCTGATAAACTTTTCAGGGTTTAAAAAAAAAAACACGTATTTCAGGCGATTGGAAAAGGGCCTTCTTATACTTACAATATCTGGCGGCGTAGCATCTAAAAAATCGAGTAAATCATGGAATAAATTACCGAATGCCAACAGAGTTTTCAGGTGTTCTCCCTTTTTTCGCGTTGCTTTTTCATCAAACATTGCGTTGGATTGCATTAGATATAGCAACACGCTTTTAAAACCATGTTCGACGTTTACGATAGGCGAGTGGAAAAGGGCTCTCTTACTCACAATATCTGGCAGCGTAGCATCTAAAGAACTCTTTTGAAAATTTGAATCCGACGTTTTAATTGAAATCTATTTTATTATGTCTATACATAATTATATTTTAATCTACTAGCTTCTGCCCGCGGCTTCACTCGCGTTAAATTCGAGGTAACACGGTTCCCCTTTCTGTGGGGGGTTGGAAAGAGACAAAAAGTAGCTTATGTCACTCTCCATCCCTTTCAACTATATCCACTTAAAAAATCACGTCAATTCGTAGCTCCGTTTTGCCGTGAAAGCCGGACAAACAGACAGACACACACACTTTCCCATTTATAATATTAGTATGGATCTTAGCCGTGTCAGCGATAAGACCGCCATTGCACCCATGTACAATCTGTGTTACTTTTTGGTGTACAATAAAGTTTTATTCTATTCTATTCTATTCTTAGTGAACTCCACTGCGGGTGACGTAACCTACGACAAACTTATTATTTGCAGCTGCAAAATTAAGTTTGTTTTTTATTGTATATACTTTTCCGGGATATAAAGTACCCAGTGTAATGCCCAGGATATTAATGAATAATTATACCAATTTCATTGTAATCGAACCGATAGTTTTTGCGTGATGCCTGAACAAACAGACAGACAGACAACAATTTTTTTAATCATATTTTTGGGTTCGGTGTCGGTCTAGTAACACCCCCTGCCATTTATTTTTTTTGATATTTTCAATGCACAGAACGTTCACTTCTACAGATTTATTATAAGTACTTAGATATAGATTTTTTGAGAGCAGTGAAGGCCGAGTGGCAACGGCGCCGATTTACAAGTTGTAGGTCGTGGTGGGTTCAAACCCAGCCAGGCGCATTACATTATGTAATTTTTTTCATCACCATTGCTCTCAAAAACGGTGAAGGAAAACATCGTGAGGAAAACCGGCATGTCCTAGAACCAAAAATTCAAAGACATGTGACATCCACCAACCCGCACTGGGCCCGCGTGGTGGTTTACGGCCCATTCTCTCTCCTAGAGAGGAGGCTTGAGTCCCAACAGTGGGAACATTATAAGGCCGACTATGCTATTATTATAATTATGAGTCATATATTCATTTATACTACTCATCAACTCAAAATGATCCTACAATGGTTCCAATTTGTTCATGAAGTCTATTTTGAACCCTAAAAATTAATTTAGTGACATCATCGGATTATATGCAAAAACAAATATTGTAACGAGTTCTTGTGCAGATTAACTAAGATAACGTATTCCCAGGATTGACATTGTTGATAATATTTAACACGGAGGTGAATCCGCCCACCATTATCGTCGCCATTTTATAAATCCTGTGAACCATCATGGCGACCGGTAATCACCATTTTGGATCAGTGATGATGAGTGATGACCGTACGTCCGCATTCAAGGTCATAGTGTAAAACAATATTGTAATTAATTCGCTTGGACTAGCGAAGGAATGCGGTTTTGCTCGCTTTTGTACGTGTAAAATGGAGAACGATCTTTTGGTGGTCTTGTAGGTACATTTCTGCTGGGACTAAGATATACTTAGCTATTATTTGAAACTAAATAAATTTATGATACTGTAGTCTTTAAAGTAGCCATACACGTTAGGATACCTGACAGGTGTGCCTGTACAGTTATATCTGTCACTATCAGGTAGACTTGTGTGGAAACCTGCACAGATGTGAAACATACACGCTCCGGGTTACCTGTACAAACTCACCTGGTACAAACTACCTTTATACTTTAAAAATAAAATATACTGAGATTTTTAGCATCTAGATTTTATGGTATTTGACAATTGGTAATAACGGTATCGACAATAATGAACCGGTATCGGCAGATTGATCTGAAAACATTTCAAAATACCGTTAGGTATTGGCATTGTGATGTACCGGAATAATAATTATAAAATAAATGTATGGTAGATACACAATATCAAAGTATGTTTAAAAAATGCTCCTCGAAACTCGAGCCGGTTTCCGCGCCGATTGACTAGATTTATAGATTATTACTATAATCGGGTAAAAAAAATGATATTAGATAATTATTACGTTTCTGTAATGACTTGGGAGGTTCTGGAGTGATGACTGCGTACCGAAAAATGCAGCGTTGAAAGGTCTCCCACAAGGTGGACCGATGACCTGGTGAGGGTCGCGGGAATCCGATGAATGCGAGACGCATAAGACTGGTCGTTGTGGCGTGACTTGGGGAAGGCCTATGTCCAGCAGTGGACTTCTTTAGTATGAAATGATGATGTTGACGGATGACTCTTTCAACGGTAGAATAACTTCGGTGGGAAATTGAAGTGAGAACAGAATTTGGCGATATGGGGTTTTATAGACGAGTGCGAAAAAGTGTGTGTGTTTAAACATGAGCCACTAGTTGGAGAGCCTCATTTGTCTACACACCTGCACCTTGGCAGACTCAATGAATGCCACCGATGTTATAATAAACATAGCCACCTAATGAGCCCAAACAATTTATGGAGTTTATCTTTGACTGACTTGTATAAAATTTACAATAAACTATGAGCAAAGAAATCATACAAATATCGTAAAGGCGAAAGTTTCTCTTTTTGTACTGGTAATGACATTCAACTTGGCTTAGAGTGTAACAGAAGCTAATTAAAAAGTTCTTTTTTAGGTATTTATTTATTTTCCATTGACTCGTACTATTAGCGCCATGTCACATTATTCTTTGATTACTATAAACATGAACCCTAAACTACATATTTTAGCAGCGCCCTCGTATTAGGACGCATTCATATCTGTCAGTCTACTAACAAATTTTATTGTACCTTCTACAGGAACTCCCTGCTGAGCATGTTGAATAGGTATGGGATTGGTCAAGCGTTCATATTGGCGGTCTATGGGGGGGCCTGGTCTGCTGGGAACCGAATGGTAAGTATTTAAAATAGATTAGTTATAGATATCAGTAGAACGTTGTACCAAAAGCTACATATTTTCTATATAATTTAGTATTAGTTGTAATAATCACAGACAGACATTCTTTAATGTATTTTGTTACAGATTAAAATCTACATGGAGGGCATGTGCTGGCTGACTCGTAATGGCGGATGGCGCGAACTGTCGCGGTCGCCATATTGGATGGCGAGCGCGAGCTACCTGCGCCGACGACTCATGCCATTGTACGTGGCTTCCGGAAAAGCGCACTCTTTGGGGTCACTGAATGTATGCTTGTTAAGTTTAATGAGATCTCATAATGTTATAGGAACCCAAAGTTGTCTGTGGAATGTGGATGATATGCTACGAGGTGCTACGAGTCTACGAGGTCTACGCGCTACGTGACTACGAAAAGGAAAATGTAAGATTTCCGATGAACATTTCTTAGACTTTTGCTGCAGTCTTTATAGTTATCCAGCTAAATGAGTTTCTGAAACAGATATTATACTATGTTGGCTGCTAGACGTGCACACCTTCGTGCATAGATATAAGTTATAATGACCACACAGGTCGCTCGCACTGAATTTGTTAGTGTAACAATGGTTCACGCACGTCCACAAAGTATAATGATATTCGTTCGACCAACAGCACCCGTAAACACGGATCTTTATGGAAAATTAGCGATGCGTAGCGATGGTGTGATTCGCTCACATCGATGCTCTCCCATTGTCGTCCCCCCCTTAATGTGATTTAACTGAATTATGGAGTAGAAATGGCCACAATTTGGTTTTGGCTGTCCAGTGGTTAGCCCGTGTGATCCTGTGTGTTGGAAACACTTGGAGCGTGTGTAGCGTGATTGGACTTAGTGAGTGAAGAAGACTGAAGTGCTACGGGGACGGGTCGGTGCTACGTGTCGTAGAGGGCGCCTTGACGGAAAAGCTCAAGTAAGTTTCCTCGCGTAGCGCTACGGTTCGTAACTTCATACTTGTGTGTTGTAGCTGTATGTATGAGGGATAGCACACTTTGGATCATACACTCATAGTGGGTTTCTGATTGAGTATTTAAGTTAAGAGCGTCCTTTTTGAGGTAAATTTTCATACAACTGCTCTTACGTGATTATGATGTTATTACACATCTTTCTCTAGATATTTTGGATACATATTGTGGATATTATCTAGGCTTCTATAGAAATAAATCCATTTTGTCGAAAATTAATCTAGTCAACGCTCTAATTAAAAGTAAAATTTTGAAAAATTTTCAGGCTACAGTTTGAATACTGAACTCAAATACTTAAATCAGAAATCGAGGGTATGTCCACACGGATTAAAGTACTGGAATATGTTGGTGTATCTATAGAAAGCAAAGTAAACTTTGCATAATTTCGAGTTTGAACAAGTCACGTTTACAGAAGTAGTGGATTATTTTATCTGAGCCTGTTTGTAGTTCTTTAATCTTATTGGCAGTGTAAACTTGCTTGCCACAGAGTTTATTTTTAATAAATTTGTAAACGTTGCTAATATTAACCATTAGTTAATTCTTATGCTGAAATATTTAGTTCGAAAATTTTTATATTGGTAATTTGAAAGATTAATAACTACCTACTCACTAACATTGAAAGAAAATATTTGGAAATGTTGAACATATAGAATATTAATATACATTTGAAAATTACTTTTGTTGATTGGTTTAAATTCTAAACGAACCCTTAGGTACTTTTCGAATGTCCTACCAACAACAACATTAATAACAACACACACATTACATTACATACGTTACATTAGTAACATTATTTATTTATATTTACTTTATTGTACGCCAAAATTACAATTTACAAATAGGAAACCTATTGTACCTAAAGAATCATTAATCATCTAATCCTCGTTATTATTCAACCCAGATCAGTATCCAAATCAACTAAATAATTCAATAAAATTCAATTTAACCAAATATTTAACGAATAACAACAAAAACGCTGTTTAGGGCGGCGCCGGCGCAGCGTTGTGTGACCATATTATGCAACACCGAGCGTATCCCGCACGACGCACGTGCATTGAAAGGCACAATCGTTAAAAGTATACAACTTTTTTGTGGGATACAATAATATGGCTTCTTTAGCTCTGGGTGGAGCGAGGGAAAGTCAGACTTTTACTGAATAAAACCCCTCTCTGTTCCTTTAGTTGCCTTTTGCGCTCCAGGACCACGGTAGTTCTTTCAAACTATATCGCAACCCAGTTTTTTCCCTGATACTGTATTAAACTGTGAAAGTTAGGTTTTCACAATAAACATGGTTTTTATGGGCCTTCATGACAGAATGCTGACGGCAAAAGATGATGAATCTGTGTTCTACATCGATATATATGTATCACTAGAATATAAGTCAATGGTGTTCTATATCAGTACATCTAAATCATAGTGCCTTATTTTTATTTTTAGTTTTTCTTGGATGAGATACAATAAAGTTTTTGTGCCTATGTTAGCACATAGGCACAAAAACTTTGGATGCCAAGAAGGAGAAAATAAACTTTACAAAAACTACAACATTTATATTATTTTATTGCCCAAAACATGTCTAAATGCTGTGAAGTCAATTCCTTAACAAGTAGAGAAAGAGCTGTTAAAAATGCACTGTAAGATAATGTATTTCTTCAATTTTTAATGGATTTTGCACTAAATAATTGGGAGAAGACACTGATTCCTGTAACACAGGTGTCCCACCTAGCACAGGAGTCAGGGCCTCACTGCATTTACATGTTTTATATGCTAATAAAATTATCTAATATCTAAAAAAATTATCTAATATCTAACTGTGTGAAACTTTGCAAAAAAAAAAAACCGGCCAAGTGCGAGTCGGACTCGCCCATGAATGGTTCCGTAGCAGCAAGTAAAATAATATAAAAGTTCTTGGAGTTCATTGTAACTTTGATCGATGTTTTAAGAATAGTGTATTTTTTTAGACTTATGACGTATTAAAAAATACTACTTACTAGATCTCGTTCAAACCAATTTTCGTTGGCAATTTGTATTGTTTGTATATTTGTTTGTTGTTTGTTTGTTTATATTTTTTTTAGTTTTATCATTCTCTTATTTTAGAAGTTAGAGGGGGGGGGACACACACATTTTACCACTATGGAAGTGTCTCTCGCGCAAACTATTCAGTTTAGAAAAAAATGATTCTAGAAACCTCAATATCATTTTTGAAGATCTATCCATAGATACCCCACACGTACGAGTTTGATGAAAAAAAAATTTTTGATTTTCAGTTCTAAGTATGGGTACCCCCAAAATTTATTGTTTTTTTTTTTCTATTTTTGTGTGAAAATCTTAATGCGGTTCACAGAATACACCTACTTACAAAGTTTCAACAGTTAGCTCTTATATTTTCGGAAAAAAGTGACTGTGACATACGGACGGACAGACAGACAGACAGACATGACGAATCTATAAGGGTTCCGTTTTTTGCCATTTGGCTACGGAACCCTAAAAAAACATTCAAAGCGTTTAGATACGTACCAATTTATAATATTTTTTGGGACATTGTAACTCAATTGATCATTCCGGCCCCAAGTCTGCTATTTTTATTAATTCGTCATTCCAACACGATCCCATTGTCATTTTGCTAAAAGTTTGTAATCTGCTAATTCATAATGATCGATCATTGATCGGTCACTGGTCTTGTAATAGAATTGTGGTAGAATGATAATTTCGAGCATATTAAAACCAATAACTGCACAATAACGTTCTAATGGTAAAACACTGATCAAATAAACTGTCAAAGTTTTAGCAGATTACCGCAAACGTCAAATATTCATTTATCAATATGTACGAGATTACCATTCTATGTCACTTCTTTCAATGGAGTGTCAGTGGTTGACCATTGGAAAGTCATAATAACGCCACTATATTAGTAGATTACCAAACTTGTCAAAATCGACAATTATGACATCAATGATCATTGTCATTCTGACACTATTGTAATAGCAGACTTGAGGCCCAGTACTGAAGATACTTAAGTATTTATTTTTAACTACAGCTAAGTCTACCATAATGCAAGTTAGCTGTTAGACTACTAACAGCTAACTTACATTATAGTAGACTAACTACTAAGTTAGTCAGTAATGTAAGCTAAGTCTACCGTAATTTATTTCATCACCACTGCTCTCAAAACGATGAAGGAAAACATCGTGAGGAAACCGGCATGTCCTAGAACCAAAAATTTGAAGACATGTGACATCTACCAACCCGCACTGGACCCGCGTGGTGGATTACGGCCCATTCCCTCTCCTAGAGAGGAGGCCTGAGTCCTAACAGCGGGAAAATTATAAGGCCGACTATGTTATGCTACCATAATGTAACTTGATAAATTTTAAATTACTAAACATATCGCACCCCCGGTGCGGCACTGTTACTTTTGCAAAAAGTGCAAAAATGAGTTAAATATCTAAAAATGATCCTAAAGCAAGGTGTCAAAGTTTTAAATGCTTCTCCTGAAAAACTACATGACACTGTCACTTTTGCAAAAAATGCAAAAATGTGTTAAATATCTAAAAATGATCCTAAAGCTAGGTGACAAAATTTTAAATGCTTCTCCTGAAAAACTACATTTTTGCATAAGTGACAGTGTCGCACCGGGGGTGCGATATAATAATTATCAAACACACATACAAACTGTGTGGCACTGTTCAGCGCTTATCATGATAAGAGCAGAACGCGAAGCTAAGCGAAGTTTCGAGATCATGATCTCGAAACTTCACATCTAGAAAATAATTTTAATAAAGCGTAGCGATTTCAAGAAGACGTCAACATAACTTTGCCGCTATAAGTTCCTAGTGAGCTCTTAATTAGAGTGTCGTGATAAATTACTATAGGTATTACAGAAAGTTTGAAAGTGGCGCCAGTGACTGAAAAGTTGAAAGGAAATCGTTTGCCTTGGAATGGTCATGTGAAGAGGAGAGATGAAACGCATGTTACTAAAAAAGTTCTGAGTATACATGTAGATGGATGGAGAGGGAGGCCAAAGAAAAGAAGGATAGATTGTGTGAGGAGTGTTATGAAAGAAAAGAGAGTTAGTAATAGTGTGACGAGTGACAGGACAGAATGGAAGAAAACAACTTGTTGCGCCGACCACAAGTAATATGGGATAAGGGCAGGAAGAAGAAGAGCTTTTAATCAGAGTATTTCGTACATGGCTACAATAATATATTAAAATGATGGAACGTGTTTAGTACAAACTATTAGGTACCTACGTAACATGCATCCATGCATTGTAGATATTATGGATACTATTTATTACATCAAAATGTTCAAACCTACGTTACTTGAAAACAGGCGACAGTATCTACTTAGATTTAGATTATATTATTTTCAGTGGGTGTTGCAAGGTCAACTCTGATTTGCGTTGATCTGTACGCAGAATGATCGATTCCTCAGGATTTTAGGTTTTAGTAGTATAGGTAGGTGCATGTTTGCATTTTCTTTCATGAATATTTTCAGATTATACAAGGTGTAAGGGACAGCCCTCCACAAACTTTAAGGGCTTGCTCAGTAGACGAAACTGAACAACCTTCCACAAAAATTTTTTTCAGGAAACGAAAACAAAATCAGCCTCACCATACAAAATGATAAACTTGATTGGACAATTTGTATGGTGAGGATGATTTTTTTTTTCGTTTCCTGAAAAAAAAATTTATGGAAGGTTGTTCAGTTTCGTCTACTGAGCAAGCCCTTAATACTATAGTTAAATTGTTCTTTTCATTACGTGTCGCCCTAATTATTTTATCTACTTACCCATATTTGTATTCCAAAGCTAGTCTATAAACAGCATTGTGAGATATCTTTATTTTATCTCTGTATTCTATGTTTTATATTGTAGCTGTTTGTTTTAAAAATAAATCAAAAGAAATTTCCATTGACGATTATATTATTGTTTTGATATCTTCAATTGTAAATATAATCGGATATTGTACGTTTATCTTTACAAAAATACTACAAATAGTTAGAGGTTACCAGTATGATATTATGATGATAACAGCCTATGTTGTGAATGATACACGCGTGATTCACATGGAGTGGGCTTAGGAAATACTGCAGTGTCAAGATAAAGAAACACTTCAAATGACTAGTGTGTAAATAAGTTGCATTTGTAGATATGCAAGCGTGCAACGTCTTCATTTAGACACATGATAGAATAGCCTAAGCCCCAACACTTCTATTGGTATCCTTTGACAGCAGAACCCTTGAACGGTTTTAAAAATACTCATGTACCCCGAAAACACATGGTCTAACTATTCTTCAATCTTGTAGACAGTACTAAAATAAATTAATGACAGTCGTGTTTAAAACCAAACTTAAAAAACAAAACTTCTTCAGCACAATGCTGAAGAAGTCCTACGTAAGAGCTAACTCTTACGTGGGACTTGAATGCAAAGAGCAATTGGGTTTTGGGCAGTAAAAGTCTGACACTCTCTCTCGCCCCACCCGGAGCGAGAGAAGTTATTTGATAGCGTAATTCACCGATAAAACTGATCACAATTGTCACAGCTAAATCAGGTCGAATAGTTAAAAAATCTATAAGAATATTGACTCCGACAGTTCTTGGAAGCGGTTAAGATGTGATGAAAATGTAATCGCGTTTAGTTTTTACTCGCACTGTGCCCCTTAGTGCCAAACAGAGGCTTTCTGATTCAAGCCTTTGGTTAACTTGCGTAAATAAATTGCATGACTTAGGCCATGGTATACATGAATAGTGAAAATAACGAGACGATACTCATATAATTAGTGCACGATTATGAAACACAAATAGATAAAAATGTTAACGTATTTTTGTAACACTGTATTAACATTTGGTATTAATCTATAATATAAAAATGAATCGCAAAATGTGTTGGTAAGCGCATAACTCAACAACGCCTGGACCGATTTCGCAAATTTTTTTTTTGTTGTGTTCGTTATTATGAGGAGAAGGTTCTTATGGAAAAAAAAATGAAAATTAGGGTAGTGTAGGGTAGAGTAGGGTAGTGTAGGGTAGTGTAGGGTAGAGTAAGGTAGAGGAGGGTAGAGTAGAGTAGGGTAGGGTAGAGTAGGGTAGAGTAGGGTAGAGTAGGGTAGAGTAAGGTAGAGGAGGGTAGAGTAGAGTAGGGTAGGGTAGAGTAGGGTAGAGTAGGGTAGAGTAGGGTAGAGTAGGGTAGAGTAGGGTAGAGTAGAGTAGAGTAGGGTAGGGTAGAGTAGGGTAGAGTAGGGTATAGTAGGGTAGAGTAGGGTATAGTAGGCTGAAGTAGGGAAGAGCGGGAGCGAAGCCGCGCGGGCAAAAGCTAGTTATTTATGAAACCTTCATGCAACACAAAGGTATAAAGACGGACTTAATGCCTTAGGAACCCTGTCTTACCTTATTACTCTCACCTTTCAATTTTTTTTTTAATTTATTGATAGGCTCGCGTTTGACCATATCTCAATTGATGGTAAGCGATAGAGGACGCTTGCCTAGAAGTAACCTATTCATTCTTGACTTAAAGACCCCTAGGTTGTAGCTATCAGGAAACACAGACTCCGGCAAGGAATTCTACTTCTTAGCTATAGGCATAATGAATGTGTTTCAAAAACGCTTCGTACGAATGGGTGGGATATCCACCATTTATCGATGGCGCAACGCCGTATGTATAGTGGTCCGATGATGGAACGGACTAGGTGGAATTAAATTGTGCAATTCCAACGCACAATTTCCGAAATGTAATCGATGGAAAACCGACAGGCCAGCAACTCGGCGTCGATGCTCAAGGCTTTGACTCCTCTGTAGTACATCGATTTTTTATGTTAACCCCTTCTAAAATGCTCCTGTAACCTGATTGAGGTGAGCCTGTAAGTGGGTCACCGTCATGGCAATCTCGGGGAATGGTAAAAGATTTTAAAACATAGCTTATATTGATCGCCATAAGTAGAATTGGATTCACTTGGGGGATCCCAATGTCCAACAGTGAACGTCTGTCGGCTGAAATACATAAAGTAGGATTGATCATTGCTTCATGTTGAATAGAAGTATGTAATACGATTGAACAACTTATTTACTTATTGATTCCTCTTTTTCTATTTATTTGTCCGACTGATGGACGGTGAACCTGTGACAACCCACTTCAATTAGGCACCTACCAATTACTTGATAATTTACGAGTAAGTAAATTTCCTTACATATTATAAATATAAAACAAAGTTCGCCACCGTGTCTGTCACACGGTTATTTCTTTCTCTCGAACGGTCTGTATTTCTGTTCGCGATAAACTCAAATCTGCTGAATGGATTTTGACACGGTTTTTCAAATAGACAAAGTGATTCATAAGAAAAGTATAAGTGGGTGATAATATGATTCCAATTCTGATAATAAATTCACATAACAATAGTAAAGAAAAACTGAGATTTCAATTAATTTTAACACCCTGATGCTGAGCTGGAGCAGGACACTAACTACTTTATAAACTAAACAAAAATAATTAATATCTTGTACCTGCTAACAATAAGTTCAAACACATACCTAAGTAAGTTTAAATACTTATCTTATTAATGGTTGTTGTTACGAGGATGAAATTAAAAGGTAAGAAAAAACGGAACGGTTGCCAAAGCATTTGTAACAAGCTTAAGGATTCTTCGAGTCTTGGTCTAATTTATTTATATAGGCACATTAGCGACTTAGACCTAGACCATGACGTTTAAAGTAAGATTGTTTTAATCTTGTTTCAGTGTGAGTAAGAGACAGAGCTATATAGATTGTCTAGCGCCATCTCTTACCCGCACTGACACAAGATTAAAACAATCTTACTTTGAACGTCGTGGTAACCCCGTTATTTATAAGACAACGTCAACAATAATGTTACAATATTTACGAACAGATTCTATATATGCACATCAATCATAGATTAAGGAAATTGTAAGTTATTAATAAATAATAAACTATCAGGAGGTACGTGTGATTCATAATCTTCATTCATGTAGAATTTTCTAGTCAGGACAGGATTATCAAATCACCTTTTGATTATGGTATCTATTTTTAGCTTCGTAAAGTTGTTTATTTATTAGTTTTTCGTTCATTCAATTTCTTAATATAGATTTTACGTTTTCAATAATTCTTCTTATAGGCAGTTTTGATTAAAAACAAATATTTAAAAAATATATTATTATTTTTATTTTGCTTTTGGGTACAATGTTGTAGTCAACAGCTCTAGTGTAGATCAGTATCTACATTCATTTAGGAATACTAGCTTTCGCCCGCGAGTTCGCCCGCATACATAAAATATAGCCTATGTCACTCAGAAATACAGCAGCTTTCTATCGGTGAAAAATTTTTAGCAATCGGACCAGTACTTCCGATTGCTAAAATTCAATTCAATCCAGAGATACTACCTACTACAAACAAAAAAACATAAAAACAAACTTTATCTCTTTATTATATTAGTGTAGAATGATAAAAATAATATTTCTTTAAAAGCTAACTAACCATGTAGTTTTTTTTTTTCGGTTCTTCTCCATAAGAAACAACCAATCGTGCACGATTCTGACGTTTTATAAGTGGCATGTGGCCTTCTGCAATTCTGCCAATAAGCAAGAAAATGTATTATCCAATCACTGAGTGATTCTATTCAGCTTTTTTGCTGCCCGAGTCACGGTGCAAACTTTAACAGATTTGTGCAGGCTACCGGGACTTTAAACAGCCTTCTTTCAGTCTTACATAGCGCTATTCCTAAATAAATGTACCTATTTGGATTTCGTCTCAAGACCGTTTTCTGAGAGAATAGCACTGCTGACCGCAACTTACTGTTTGGAACGACCAAACCCAACGAGTCTAATATTTGTAGATTATTTAGCATAAAACCGTAAAACCAAAAACACGTATTTTGCAAGAATGAGATTCCGTCGAACTTCCAACTTTAGCAGCCAACCATCTCTATAAGTTCTATAACAAAGAGGGTTAGATACATAAGTGGATAGAAAAGGCAGACACTAAATTACCTTATCTATAAGTACTGAGTTTTATTCTATATTTTTTCCATCATCAGCGAATTTTTACTTTGCTAAGGATTCCAGATGATAGCACTCGTTTCCATTATTTCCTACGAGTGCAATAATATAAAGCGATTTCACTGCTGCCATTTTAGTTATGTTATAGGTACATACTCAAAACATACGATGTAATTATTTAATTTCCTATTTATATTCACTGTTTGTTAGCATCTAAGCTCGACATGTAGTCATTGCCTTCTAAATATGTACATTGTGCAGTTTTTTCCCCCACTTAATTAAGTAGAAGTGTATGCAGACTTGCCAAGGCGTGGTGAGACACGTGAGACAAACAAGTATACATAAGCATCTGGTTATGTATAGGTACTAAATGTGTAGGCAAGACATCTGAGGCTAGGCTATTAGACAGGTCAACAACTGTCCAAGGACAACTGGCTAAAACCGACGCAATAACTTATAATACAGAGAGATATCGTAGATGCGTAAATAGTTTTGTTTTCGTTCTGCCTACGCATGATCTAAAAATATACACCTATATTATTAAAAGATTTAACATTAATAACTGTAGTATTAAAAACCTATGATCCGTCTTCACTTTAACATTTTCAAATAACAACATAATTTACGTAATTTCCAAAAGATTGCTAGAATAAAAAGACAAACTATCGAATTGATAACAACTAAATTAAAAGCAAAAAAAAAAGAAAATCTGAAAATACAACTTATAATTGTGGAAATTTAATCCAGGCATAGCGCGTACAAGGGATACTCGTCAGTTGGTACCTACCATGTTACAATGAAAATGCCTAAAGGGCCCTAGTTTGCCTTGATACCTTCCAAAGGTCCAGAACCCCATGGATTTGAGATATACTAACCCATAAAATAATAATAATTGGAATTTTATTTCAAACAAAAGTGCACAACATTTGTAAAAAACTTGAAAATAAATCCTACTGCTTACACAACTGAAATACAGGGAAATATAATAAAGCATACACAGCAATGCGGCTGTCATTATTTTTTAGTTAAAACGCTAATGTCATCCTTTTCAGCCTTGAAAGCAAACAAAGAACGGAATTTTTCCCACGAAAAAACGCCAAACAGTTTTGGCTAGTTGGTCAATACTTTTGTATAAGTTTATAAACGTTTAAGTCCCGAAAATCCTATTCTAAATGTGGGATTTATAATCCAGGAAGCTGTCTCCTTGTTGCAAGCCGTTGCGTCACAGTTTCCCACGAGCCCATCCTAACCCAGCCTAGCCCATCCCAAGCCCTTTAATGGTAACTCGAACATTTTTCACACCATTTCGTTGCGCGTGATTGGTTTCCGTGAAAAGTTCAGGTACCTACTGTTTGATCAATACATTGTGTGCTTTGAATTTGAGGAATCGTTTATGAACAAAGCAATGTACTTTCACTAAAATAGGTTAATTGCTTATCTATTATATTTTTATTACATACAAATAGTTGGAGGTTTTTAGGGCGCATTAGTTGTAAATGACATTACCTACCAAAACTTGCACCAGTGACGCTATTTTAGTTCAAAATTTTTTTCATCGTCTTTACCAAAACTTTCGAATTCGGGAATCATTGTATACTTCGAGAGTCCAAAACTACACTGCCTACTGCACTTTGAAATTCTACGCACTACTTGGACGTTTATCGATCTATTGTTTTGCGTGGCAACAAAGCATAAAATATTTGAAGTTAAATTTATTAAAATAATGGAGTCCTTCAGGGAATAGGTTTAGGCCCTTTCTTTATGCAATATGTTAGTGAACTTCGCTAAAATGAAATATTGCGAAATGATTAACTAGTCGCTTGCTTGTGATTCCATATAAAAAAATAATCATTGTGATTCACCGTCATCATGAACCTATCGGTAAAAGTACAAAATTACGCCTAATAACACGAACAAAAGGCCAAATCTATTCAGAATCCATCGATCCCATTCTGCAAACAGCCAGACAGTGATTTCATGGTAAAGATAACTGTATCAAAATTTGGATGCTACGTCATTTGGCCAATTGGCCCAGCGAGGACATCGGTCGGAACACAATGGACCGGACGCAAGCATCCGCTTTCCATCGGCACAATTTTTTTGGAAACACCAAAATTTTCATAGTCCAAACCTTCGGCCTGGCATTGTCATGTAGATTCGAGGTTCATTATGTTGCTAGTACTAACTGGTGGATGGTACCTAAACTTCCTACATTTTGATACTTGCGAATTTGGAGCCATAGCTCAGATGTCCGAGAGAAAGTTGGATGGTTGACAATTTGTCTCTGCAGCACCCAAAGGTTGACTGATAGAAAATGCCTTATGGCATTAAGTCCGCCTTTGTACTATTTTGTGCATGAAGAATGAAATAATTAAAAAAATGGCTGATAAGTACTTGACATCGATTTAGTTTTCTGTATTTCATGAGAGCAATATACCGCATTATTTTTAGATTGACAGTCAATGGAAGTGAAAGACCCTTGTACTATTTTGTAAGAGCATACGTATCTAGTACTAATTCTGCCAAGGAATCCGACATGGATCTCTGAACTGGCAAAACTGACTCTCAGTATTTGGCTACTGCGCAGTTAAAATGCGTGGCTTATCTTGTTTTTGTTCAAAACGATTGTTTTCATTCGCATACCACATGAAATTAGTACTCATTAATTACCTCTGCTACAGGAAGGAAAAAGTGTAGGAAACTGATATTCTTGTTCCAATTAAATACAAGCAAAACAATCATAGGTATTGATGATAATAATGTTATGTGTTCAGTGTCTAGACAATTATGTATTTAATTTGTTTACGTATCTTGTGTTAATATTTCATAATGTTTATAATAATAACTGCAACTAGTGAGTTGTGAGGAATAACAATCAATGGTACCTATTAGATTATAAAGAGTAATTGTTCTTTTGCTTCTGAGAAAATGAAGAACAGACTACTTATCATGTTTTTGCAGTACAACATTACAAATTAGCTAAATCGGTTCGCAGAATTGGTCTTTAACACCAAAAAACTTTTGTTGCAAGCCCTTTTTAGTAAAATACTAGAAAAAGCAATCGCATGAAAAACCATAATTGTTTATTAACTATGTTGTTGCCAGTGTAGATGAAAATATTGTGATCGATAGAATTTTCCGATATTCGATAAACAATTGCAATGGAAGCAATAGGTATCTAAAGGGTATTTAAAGGCTATTTGGCTGAGAATGATATTGACCTAACAAGAAGACAAAACTGAAAAACAGGTCATACATAACATTGCAAGTATAAAAATACACAGGTACATCCAATTGAAATATTTCGCAACATTTTACATGAATACATTTAATTACATCTATTTCACGCGTGTGCGCAAAATAACGGTGTCGATGTCAGTATCTATTTCAATATGGATGCCATCGATAAAGCCAACTGTACTGTTATAGCACAAAGAGACAAGAGTAGTGATGCATGGGTTTTGTATATGACCAGTTATATTCCAACACTTCGTGCTCCGATAGTTGCGAATGTTATAAATAAGCCTGTATTGTTCAGAAACTGTATTGGGTTTATGCTTGTTAAAGCTGTTGACGATCAGTTTGTGGTGTTGGAAATAAATGGCTCTGAGTTTTATGAGCTTTTGTTGATCGCAAATTCAGCTACGCCGAATAAGTTTCTGGAATGGTCTGTTGTTAAATCTAAGCCCACAATTCATAAACTAGGGAAAATGTCTATGTATTCTCAAAGAACACATACACACAAAGAATTACAATATACATATTTGATGAACAAATATGTATATTGTGTTTCAATTCTTTGTGTTTGTTTATCTTAAATTCAAAGTGATTGAACTTGGAAACGATACCATGAATATTGTGTACTAGATCTGTGAGAAATTCATGTCAGATCAAAAAGTAAGAAAAATGGATACACGCAGAATAATTAGAAGGCGGTCATAGAAATTGTGTTCGGCATCATAGATTTTTGTACAACAAGCTAAAGATATTTTGTACAACAAGCTAAACAAATTATTAGATATATATAGCGTTAATTATATTAAATGTAGTACATTGATATCGGAATATCTATTAAAACTCAATTACACAGACACAGAAAAACTATTGGAAGTTTTAGTATGATAGTAAGGTTTAGTTCTTAAGTTGTAATTCTATAATATTCTGTATACATGCTCCCGTAATGTGTAGTCTTGTAAGTGATGACCTGAAACACAGGTTTTATATGTAAACCTAGCTCAGGAAAGTCGTTAATTATACATAATTCTAGGTTTAAAAATATTTTTCCATGAGTCCTGAAATATTGATAATTTAGTTATACACATAGTTATTGGTTGGGTACTAGCATAATTATTTATTTAAGATTTACTTGTGGCTATTATATGTAACTGTACTTTTCTGTGTAAAAGATTTAATAAAGATTATTATTATTATTATAGATGACGATCTGACGAATCAATTGATAATATACAAGTTGAAAACATGTTATTGTGGTGAAAAAATATTTGTTCAGTTGAGATATTAAGCAAATGTTTTGTCTTTGTTTCCATAAATAGAGTCGTAATGTTTCCCTATATACACGTCTTTATCTAGATCTCAAAAGACAAGTCTTTGTTGTACCTACTTTAAGTCTTTATTTACATGGTATGTACATTTACATACGCTACACAAATACAGTTTTGGAGGTTCATAGCAACAAGGAAGAGGATAAATATGTACCTAGCTACACTCACGAGCATAAACAACACTAGTTATATTATATGCAAAACCCGAAACACATGTCTAGTATTTTTATGTAAAGAATCTATGTACAAAATTTCATAACTGTCTCATCAAAAATCACAAAGTTATAAGCTTGTTATGTCAGCAAAAATACACAGTCACCGGGTCATCCAGGCGACTGAGGGGTTGTTTTGCACTTTCACCCAGCTGTTTGCTGACGCGTCATGCCGGCTATGACCTGTTGTGACCTGAGTTGTACAGTGTCGGTGGTGTCCAACTTGTGACCTTTTTAAATCTTTTTGGGAAAAAATAAAACACGGTATAAAAACTATTGGAATTTATCCAGTTACTGATTCTGAACAAGCTATATTCAGGTTTCGCATAAACTAAAAATCATGTTGTAAAGTAGTCACTGATAGAAGTTTCCCAATTTCAAAACATATTTGAAATAATGAAATTCTATATCAGCCAAAATTACTCTGGATACAACAATTTAGTAACAGGACACCTCACAGACTCATTAATGATACTAACTTTAATCAACATCCAAATAGATCGGCGCCAGTCTACATTTATTGACATTTAGACGTACAATAATACACAAACACCCTGTTTACGTGCAAAAACATCATAATTTAGATCTACATACACTGCAATCATCAGACTCACGGCCCCATGTAGATGACCACCATAATTTCCCACCTGAAGGTCGTAATTATATAGTAAACGATAAACCTCGCTGCGCTCGACATCATATTTGTTCTGTCCAACCTTGCTCTCGATTGTCTCATGTCAAGCGGTATCGGTTTGCGAAACGATAATCGGTTTTCAAATGACTAACTGAATGGTCATGTAAAACGTACGCGTATTAGCGAATTTCTTTGGCTTAAGAATGAAGCCGTTAATTATGCTATTACGTCTCCCTGTTCAGTCGTAATAATGGCAGTTAGGTACTATTAAATACTAACTTGAATATTTATTCCTGTGTTATGTTGCCATCCACTTTTCGTACATTATATGGAATGTTCATTTCTTATGAAATAAAGGATACATTGTTTCAGCAGCTTACAGAACTGGGCACGCCACAATCATGGCGGTAAGTCCCCTCTTTGAGGCGTGGCTGGAAAGACCTCACGGCGTCCTTACCTTCCGCGTGACACAGGTACTCACCGGACATGGTTCGTTCGGGAGATTCCTGCACTCGATTCATGCGGAAGTGACGCCCGGGTGTCGCCACTGTGCGGAACGCCCGGAGGACACGGTGGAACACACAGTCGAGGTGTGCCCTGCTTGGGCGGAGCATCGCCGTGCCCTCGTGGGGGCGATCGGCGGCGGAGACCTCTCGCGCCGGGCCTTGGTTGAGGCCATGGTCCGGAGCGAGGAGGAGTGGCAGGCGGTCGCCGACTTCTGCGAAGCAGTAATGCTCGCAAAGGAGGAGGCCGAACGCATAAGGCAACGGCGTTATCGCCGCCGCCGTCGCCGGGATTCTGATCCCGATTTCCGGCCAACGTAGACGCGGGCTTGCGGACAGTGAGCAATGGGTAGCTCGCTGTCCGGCCGTCCGGTAACTGTCCGGACCAAGCCCAAGTCGTCGACGGCGCGCACTGTTCCCGCGCGCCTCAAGGAGTTGTCAGCAACAGCAGGGACCCAGCCGGGTCGAAGCCTACTGGGGCCAGGGTTATCCGAAAGGGCGCTCGAGCCCCGGTATGAAGGCTAGAAGGAACGGGGTGGGTCTTTTAGTCAGTAAGAGTCTGACACTATCTCCCGCTCCGCCCAAGAGCGGGGGATGTCAATGCATGATTTTTTCCCACCATAAAAAAAAAAAAAAAAAAAGCTTACAGAACAAAAGGGATTTCTTTGTAAACGTCCTCCTCTTTAAACACAGAAACAGTGTAGAGTCATCATTATTCTTTAGCTATACTTTTCGGATAGTCATCAATAGCCTTCCAACGTTTTTTGGTAATTTTATAGTCATCCACATTTATACTTAAAACTGTCCTTAGGAAATTTTCGTTTTCATAATGGTATGAACATGGTCATGGGACCATGGATGCAGTGGACATGAGATGTGCGTTGAGTCCTAAAACATATAAGTCCAAGATCCCAGAGCTGTCAAACGAAACTGAATAATATTATTCTAAAGTAGTATCATAAGTGTCAGACACTTTTCTTGGACCAAACTTTTGTCAGACGGTTTACTGAGAACCTAAGGTTCCATCCATGTAAAAATAAGTTATGTGAGACAGCTCTGGGATCTTATTATAATATTACTAGTCCTAACTATAAAATGCTGTTTTTGCTTCAGGTGACCATATATGTGGTCGGTGACGCGGTGACCACAGCGATAGAAGATGAAGCCCCGGGGGGCGAGTGTCATGCACGCCTTCACTGCGCTTACTATGCTCACCATGGCTAATGGTAAGATGATCAATATGCACCTGATAATAAGATTAACATATATGTGGTCGGTGATGCAGTGACCACAGCGATAGATGATGAAGTCCCAGGGAGCAAAAGTCAATAGTCATACACGCCTTCACTGTGCCTACTATTCTTACCGTGGTTAATGGTAAGATGATTAATGTACACCTGTTTATGAAGATGGCGTTATTTGTGTGATCGGTGATGCAGTTACCACAGTGATAGAAGATAAATTCCTAAGGTGCAGGTGTCATGTTTGCCTTCCCTCTGCTCACTATGCTCACCTTAGCTAATAGTAAAATGAACTAGAAACACTTATCACTGATTTCCTCTTCCGTATTAGTTGTATTTGTTATTATCAGACACTTGGAAGACTCCAGAATAATAACAATAAACACGGAAGAATCAATAAATACTTGCGTCAAGGTGAATAATAAAACATATTTTAGATTTAAAGATTAAAAGCATTGTAGGAATAATCTATAATTCTTAAAATATACAGAATACACAGAAAAGAACATTATTATGTAAAAATGACAAAGTAGACTTTGGATAGTAAATACCAAGATATAATAGTGTTATAAAAGAACCCCCAACAGTTTAAACAGTTGTTAAACTAAAATACATTCATAAGTACATAATTATGATCAAACTCAATGTTTAAATTACATTGAGACATAATCTGCAGTCAACATTAACTCTTTGTTTATAAACTGATGCATGAATCCACGCGATGTTGAAGTGTGATCTAAAAATAATCCGCATTTTCCCCAGCTCAAACGACATGCAACCAAGGAATGGGACGTGTCATGTACGAAAGACTACCGAATCAACAGCTACATGGATTCGACGATGACGTTGTAAGTATAGAAACGAAATAACTGCAAAATATGGATCGTGGGTAGGCCTTTAGTGTGGGATGATACTTGTATCGATACTTTTCTGTTATCCCATCTTCCTAGCTCATCGTCCACACTCCGGTCCACAGCGGCGGTAGCGGTAGCACTAGCTGCTGTGCTACAGCTGCTGTGGACTTTGTTGGCAATTATATTTTTGAGCTTTCTTGGGTTGAAATTCTTAGATCCGAGTGCGGACAAATTATTTATAGTCCAAACACTTTGACACTTCGCGTTACGCAAGGAAAGACCTGTAATTTTTTTTTGTTTTATTGCAATATAGTCACAGTTAGTTAAGTATGTTTTGAATGTGGAATACTAGATTATTTTTCAATTTCTACAAACTGAAACAAGTAAACGTAAACAGTGAAAACTACTACCAGTCGTATACTGCAAAAGTATAGTAGCTAATAGACCTTGTATTTGTTTTTGTTTTAAATCTTCAAGGCTAGCTCAGTCGATCGTTCGATATATTCATATCAATATAGATTATGTAGTTTTAGCTTAATAATCTTTGTTGATGTTGACATAAATATCGTAGATTTGGAGACACGAATTAAAACAGTCTAAACATCGTTAAGTTTGCATTATTCATTCCTCCTTAACATAGGTACGCGAGACGGCGCCACCTTTTCGTGTCTTGGAGAAATGCCAGGACTTATGCTTGCGCGATCGCTCTGGAAACAGCCTTGTAAGGACTTGCAACTCCATAGACTTCCAACCTGGAGCCCGAATAGCTGCCTTTAGCCCTGAACCAGAATATGAGGAGTCTACTTGCTATTTGACGCGGGAGCAGGCCGCACCCGAAGGCATTGGAACTCTTATGATCGTACCAAACAGTGTCCACTTCAATGAAATCTGTCTTACATGTGAGTAACTTAAACGTTTATCAATATCGTTACTTGTTCCTGTCTACACAATGGTTATTTATTATTGGTATTGTCATTGTTTAAGCGAATCGTCCGGAGCGTGAATGCCCATCCCGCCGGTATGTTTTTGAACGCCATGCTCGCAAACGACTCAAACTTCCACCTTCGGATCTCAAGGAAATTATGGTTGCTAACCGGACGGAATGCGAAGACAAATGCCTGGGAGAGTTCAGTTTCGTTTGCCGTTCTGCTACATATGACTCTGCTTTGAGGACTTGTTCTCTGAGTAGATTTACAAGAAGGACACATCCTGAGTTATTGGAGGATGATCATAATGCTGATTATTTAGAAAATACTTGTCTGAACGGTAATTATTTTTTAATGGAATTTCCACACACGAACTAATTAGGGACTTTAACATTCCTGTGTCACATTTTTAGCTGAACGTCGCTGCGATGGGTTGGCAGTTTTCATCAAAGAAGAAAACAAGCGTCTCGGGGGACCGTTCGAAGCTGATGTTTTCTCAAACATGACTCTCGATGAATGTCAGGCAATGTGTGTTCGGGCAGAAAAGTAAGCGACAGTTTTATTTCACTTTCTCTTTGCGTTAATTGAACTATCTCACATGAATACAATATTGTTTCTAGGTATTTCTGTCGCTCGATCGAGCATGACGCTATGACTCGACAGTGCGTTCTCTCCGAAGAAGATTCTGTTTCGCAAAAAGACGACGTGACTGTCAGCGCATCTCCCACCCATCACTTCTACGACCTTGTTTGCCTGGACAATCGTGAGTATTATCGTGATTCGTTGTTTGCCTCTGATAACAGCTGTATGAAGTAGTATCTCTATTAAACACGCTTTTTTCAAGCGTTCAATGCTTGGCAATTAACATTCTAAAATTCCTGAATTAACGATGCATGAAACCACATTAAGGTTTTTCTCACGATTATGATCAGTCTCTCATCGGGTGACAGCTCGTGGCACGGAGTACCCGGACAACAGTGTGACGTCACACCTGTTCTCGCCCGGACGCCGACCGGACACGGCATTCCAAAGATACCGGAACAGCCGGATCACCGGAGAGTTCCACTCGGAGATCACCGGCCGCTCGCTCAGCGAGTGTTTGGACGAATGTTTGAGGCAGACCAGCTTCCAGTGCAGGTAATGTACCGAATCATGTCACTGTGCCGTTTGACCACAATTTCGAAATGCGCATGTCATCTCTTTTCAATTGGCGCCCATACATTTACATAACTTCTCGACCGTAAAAGGCCGTTTTGTAACTCCAACTGATATTGTCCTAGCATTCCAACTGTTGACTGTAAAGATAAAATAAAATAAGTAAAACATACTTTTGAGTTTGCCATTGCTATCTATTCTAAAAACATCAATAATGCCAAGTAAGGACACAATCCGATATCAAATCATAATATAATCTGACCTACAAAAATATTGACATATTTTGGTCATCGGAAATCGAAAAACAGTCCATTTATTAATCTGTTTAGTGTGTCACAAGTACATGCTGAGATAAGGTGCGCTAAGTTCGTTGTACGATTGCGTGCGTGTGGGCAATTCAACAGCATTCCGCAGCATTGGGTATTGTTGTATGTCGCAGGTCGGCGGTGTACAGCGACCGCGCCAGGACATGCCGACTGAGCAGATACAATCAGAAGGATGGCATGCGACTGCTTTACGATCCCGATTTCGATTATTATGAAAATTTGATGCGTGAGTATCGTTTTGGTTCGCTTTGTTGTCTTTAAAATTTAACGTAAAAACCATTTTAAATGAATTGCGATTGTTTGGGGACATTAATATGCAAAGCTAAGTAACGGTAAAGTTAGTGGTATTTTGGACCATCTAAAATGTTTTCACGAAAGTATACAGTATCGTCAACATTATGAAAATACCATAACAGTAATTATGTTATTAGATAATCCTTCGAAAGAAGCAGACGACAAAACAAGCGAAGTTATTTTAAACTAACTGCAATCTGCAATCTGCACAGTGAACGTGTACTAGACAATCTAGGTCATGCACATCACATGAGAGTGTTTAGACGACATATGACGTATAGCACTTGTGAAAGACTGGAAGGAAGAAACCAATAAATGTATCAGTACAAATTGGGATTAATAGAACTGAGCTCGACGTGCTCATATTATGCTCGTAGTATGGTTTATTATTAGGACCTATTAGGGTTATCAATGTGCTTAACAAAATTTTTTGAATAGATATGTCCAATATTTATTTTTTATTCTTGATAGGCTCGCGTTTAACCACTATCTCAACTGATGGTAGGCTATAATATGATGTGGTATACGATGCAGCACGCTTGCCTAGAAATAACCTATTCATTCTTGACCCCTAGGTTGTAGCTATCAGGAAACAGACTCCAGCAGAGAATTATACTCCATAGCTGCACGTACAATAAATGTGTTCCCAAAACGTTTTGTACGTATGGGTGAGATGAATGACGAGTACGATTTTTAGAAATTCACTCAATTCAAACCTAAATAATATGTTACATGATGTATAATACCGGAACATATCAACAATACTTTGTCATGTTGTTGAATTTAGCTCTGTTCGTGCTCATAGAATGATGCAAATCTATATTGCTTGTATACAATTCTTCCTTCACCACAATGTGGATTGTTTTTTTTTTTCATTAATCAGTGTCGGACATACTTGACAACCTTTAATAGCCGTCAATTGCCTCAACATCGCAGTTGAGAATCACCCGACATTGACCCTCCTGTGTCCACAAATAGATTTGCTTTATCTACCTTATAAGTATATCTAGATTTAAGGCCAAATATAAAGTTTCTGTAAAGGTGCTGATAAACTTGAGCATTCACTTGTAATGAGCATTCTTGCGAAGGAAAATAACGAGAGCATTTTAGCGAGCATTCTATCAAGCGTTCTGGCGAGAATTCTAGCGAAGAACGGTTTTGCTTCGAATTTTAGCGATCGTTAGAGTGCTCATGAAAATGTTCGTAGCAATGTTTGGCTCTATACTTGGCTCGGCTCGTTGTTCAATTCGACGAATTTTAAAACGGCGAATGCTCAATGTTCTGTTACAAGTGAATGCTCAGGTCTATCAGCACCTTAAAGAGGTATGTGACTCGCTACTGCAGCTCTTGAATATTTATATTGAATACAAGGAGAAACTGACAGTTCAATAGCAACAAGAGTAGTCTGTTGTGGCGATTGTTTAAATATAAAATCCTCTTGCCATGCAAGTTTTGGGGGGAGTAACAAATCTATTTGACAAATTAGTCAGAATAATACCTATGACATAACACTAGAGCAGTTTTATACTCATTTGGAATTTATAGAATGACGCAATATTAAAAAAAAAAGGTTGAAAGGTTTCCAAATTATTCTACATATTACGTAAGTATGAGAAGTCTAAGGTAAAACAAAATATTGACGACTATGATTTGGATATTCAGATCAGCTAGTTGCGGGTGAGGCCGAAGCTGGGAGTCCTGGGACTGGTTCACAGGGCAATTGGGGGGGCCGCCCCTCCACTTCCACAGGTTCGATGCATGATAGACAGGAGCAGGGTTCAGTCCCAGTGGTTGATGAACGTTTTAAGAAGATTAGAGCTTTTGCACTCCAACACTACTAGCCTATACCCCCCTATTTTTTAATTGGTACAAAAAAAAATTGATCTCTATGCGCACCCGTTACTAATCATATTTTCGTACCTAGTCAAAAGTAAAAAAAAAACAAAATCCTTAGTTGTCCACGAAAATTTGTCATAATTGGCAAATTCGTATTAGAATCAATCATTCATAACAATTGCTACGAGAAAATACTACGCGCAGTGTTTTATTTTCCATTTTGATCGTTATTTGTTCATTCTTATGCAATAGCTTGTACAATATTTTCATAAATTGAGTGACATTTTGGGATATAAACAAACGCTAATAACTTTGCTGTTTATGAATATTTATTGAGACTTTACTTTAATAATAACAAGACCTTTTCTATTAAGTATTTGTACTAATTAAAAAGTTAGGGGAAATATTTATCTGAATGATGTTAAACTCACACGACATGCTAAAGAAAAGAATTCAATTATTATTAATGTTGTAACGTTTCATTTGTTTTTCTTGATTCGACTTTCAGTTTACAAAATGGAATGAAAACATTCAACAATCACTGGGGACATCAAATGTAGTAGAAATATGATCGGTTATTTGAGTTACGTGTCTTAGGGGGGATAGTAGATATTATTGTAGTATTTGTAGATTACGTTGTGTAGTTTTTAGAAAAAACTTTTTAGTGTAAGGTGAGTATTACAAATAAGTAGTAGGTCTGTATGGTCGAAGTAGAGTAGATGTTTTTTATACATTATGAAGTAGGTGAATTACTATGTAGAAGTTGTTTTATTATTTCTAAGATTGATTTATTATGAGCATGTTGAACTTGAAAGGTAATCGTAGTTAGTATTTTATAATCATTAGTTAGTAAGTAGTTAGCAGTAGTATAGATGTTTGTTCGCATGCTTTATCACCTGTTTTTTCATAAAACTCTTTCTAATCTCAGTTTTTCATTTCAAGGTGGTAGTAACGGAGGCGACCGGGACCGATACCCGCCAGGCGTAGACCGCTACCCGGATGACGACCGGTATGGCGACGATGACCGGTACAGCGACCGTCGCCCGGACCGGTACCCCGACGACAGATACCCGGCCGGCCCTGACGACCGCTACCCCGACGACCGATACCCATCCGGTGTCGGATCAGACCGATACCCGTCTGACAGATACCCACCCGGCGTTGCAGACCGATACCCCTCTGATAGATACCCACCCGGTATCGATCAATACCCACCTGGCATTGATCGGTACCCATCCGGGCCTGATCGATATCCAGTAGGCTCCGACCGATATCCAGTGGGTCCCGGCCGTTACCCAGTTGGTGCAGACCGATACCCGGCTGGCGCAGATCGATACCCAGCTGGCGTCGATCGGTATCCCGCCGGCGTTGACCGATACCCACAGCCAGTGGATCGGTACCCACCTGGGGTTGGTCCAGGACTTGGTCCTGCAATTGACAGGTACCCCCCAGGCGGTGGAAGATATCCCTTACCCAGTGGTGATCGCTACCCAGTTGACGGCGGACGATTCCCACCACCAGTCTACGACTATCCTACTAACGACATCGGAAGATATCCAGTTGACAGATATCCTGTTAGTCGCTACCCCATCGACGTTTACCCAGAACGATACCCTCAAGATAGATACCCAGAACGCTACCCAGTTCGAGGCAGTGGGCGATACCCGTCCAGACCGGGGTGGACCCCTAGCCGCTATCCTGAAAGATTCGATCAGGACCGATACCCTGGAACTAACGATTGGGGACGGTACCCGTTCAGTAGGTACCCGGTTGGTGTGAACCGAGACCCGGTACCTCTGGGCGGGGACCGGTACCCGGATATGTATAACAAATATCCGCCGACCGGATCATCATATCCTGGTGAGCACATAACCATATTATTTACGTGTGTAGTTAGAAATGACAATGAATATTGTTCGTGATAACATGAGTGAGGGGTTTTTACAGCAGGCTATGGACGTGGAGGCTACTATGGACCGGATTATGTAGGACCTGAGCGCTTCCCAGACAGAGGAATCAGACCAGGCACTGACAGGTATAAAAAATACATTGAGTGTACTCGTACAGAAAAAGTAAACAGAATACAACCTTTTTATCCATTTGAATAGATATCCGGTGGAACCTAGACCGACATTTGGCATAAGGCGACCTATTGAGAGACCGAATGGATACCGCGGAACATATCCTCCACCTGGACCTGTAGAACGACCCATAGGTATGAAAACATTAAAAACACTCGAAACAGGTGAAAGTCTTTCATTCGCTTAATGTTTACTAATTCATGTTTTATAATTAGGTGGACCTGTATACGGTGGTGGCGGACCTTCATATGGTGGTGGTCCTGTATATGAGCCTGATGGTCCAATAGGACCAGTCGGACCCCCAATTAACGGTCTCGGCGGTCCCATAAATGGTCCTGTTGGCGGTCCAATCGGGGGGCCAATTGGGGGACCAATCGGAGGACCAATAGCGGGAAATGGTATCGGCGGACCTCTCGGCAGACCGCCAATAGGACAAAGACCATGGCAAGGATCGCGATGTGAAGAGGACAGCTTTAGACAAGTGGGCAGACAGCGAATGCAAAGAAGATATGTTCGTCGATTCACTACTGCTCAATCATTGGCGCATTGCCAACGCGAATGCATAGAGGCTAGAGACTTTATCTGCCGGTCGTTCAACTATCGGTAACTAAACAAACCATGATGTAATCCTGTAACTACGCTAGATTTAGCGACAGTATTACTGACCCGCTTTTGTGTACAGGGGCGTAGACGGCGCGTACGCAGGGGAACCTCGAGATAATTGTGAGCTAAGCGATCGAGACACTCGGGAACTTGATGCTGCCAATCCGGCGCACTTTGATAACACTGCTAACGAATATGATTTCTATGAGCGAGCTCTTGGCAGGATGGCTGATGATTGTTTGGATGGTAAGACGACAACATCTTATAACGTATGCAATTACACTACCTCTTTGTCCAGTAATACTATATTATGAAAACAACCAACTTAACACAACTATCTAACAATGGCTATAATTTCTGTACTTTATCATTAAATCAGAGACACCAGGAATCCGGGGCTTAAACCAGCCATTTATGTACAAGAATATTCATCTAAGAAATACTCTATTCTGAGATCATTCTATAGATTCTATTTCTTACAGTGTCCCAAGTATGTAATGAAGATGGTATGGAGTTTACCCTGCGGCTCCCTGAAGGATTCTACGGTCGGATGTATACTTACGGCTTCTATGATCGTTGCTTCTTCCGCGGGAACGGTGGAGCAGTTAATGTATTACGAATCACTGGGGCCCACGGGTATCCTGAGTGTGGGACACAGCGGGTTTGTACTTTATTTTACTAAGTTTTCGATGGCTGCGAAGTATCCTTCGTAATCATTAAATTCGAAAAACATAATTGGAAGGACAAAGAATCTACGAACAAATTGTAAAAATTCACGATGTTTAACTTGGCTTAGCAGTGTAGCAATAAAATGTTTTATTCATGAATATGTCTTATTCGAGCTGCATCATTGCTTTGGACACACTTGGACATCTTTGATGATTATGATTTGGGTTCCTATAATTTGAAACTGCAAGCAAAATAATCTGAAAATGAAATGTGTAAATAAACGTATTTTTCCAGTACGGAGACACAATGACGAACATCGTAGTGGTTCAATTTAGCGACAACGTGCAAACTTCCCGCGACAAGCGGTTCAACCTGACTTGTCTGTTCAGGGGCCCAGCAGAGGCCGTGGTTACGTCCAACTATATCGGCGCCGGGTGAGAATAGTGATAACGACATCCAATTTGTATCTATTTGATAATAGAGGATATTGTTTTATGAATTCGGCCGACGGATACGTGGAAAAAGAAATTAGCATCATTAGAACGTGTAGCCGAAGTGCCCAAGATATTTTTGGAAAGATCTTTATCAAATAGACACAAATTTTTGAAATTAACATTATAACAGATTTTGCGTGTTTTCATGAGTTCGCTTCTGAAATTTTCCTTTACATATGCATCAGTTTACATGATTGTTTATTTCAGAGGTTTCCTAAACATTAATGTTTTTCGCTGAAAAATTTTGTTTGTATGGGTGGTGTAGGTATTTTGGGAGAGTTGTAGACTCATATTAGTCTGGGTTTTCCGAAGCGATGTGTTTTTGTTTTTGCCAGGTTTTCCTTTATGTGTTGCAGTTAATGGAATTACTGGAATGTAGACATTAACATTATGGTTTATTTAGTTAGCTGAATGTTGGTTTTGAGTGCTGTTATCACTAACAGCTACTAACGGCCGACTTTGAATGAATTTGTCTACATATTTCAACATTAAACTTGCTATATTTTTTTGATTAATTCCTTCAAAGTCAGTAACATCAGCATAATAAAGTTTCTCATCGAATCTAACCGTAGTGTTGGGTATGATTTGGTTGACAGGTCTGGTAGTCCAATTCCCATCGAATATCTGCCTGAAGAAAGCTCCTTGAACTCCAAAGTGCGTCTGATGATCTTGTACCAAGGTAGACCGACTACTACCATTGCTGTTGGAGATCCATTGACGTTTAGATTGGAAGCCCAAGATGGATACAACTATGCAACAGATATATTTGCTACGAATGTGATTGCTAGAGATCCTTATTCAGGAAGATCGGTGCAGCTGATTGATCGAGTCGGGTAAGTGGATCATTTTTTATTATTTGTTTAAACTACTTACGTTCTACTTTCAAGAAAATGCATCATAAGTTTCTTGGCTAGTGTCCATAAGCATGATTCATATTGATTTCATATTTTAACTGACAAGTCTTTGTTCCATATTTTAAACATAATCTAAATTACTTTTCAAAATAGATCTAGCTGATGTAGCTTTGATCGTTTTCCTATATTCCAGATGCCCCGTCGATCCTGATGTGTTCCCTGAACTAGACAAAGGTCGTAACGGAGATTCTCTGGAAGCAAGATTCAATGCATTCAAAATACCGGAATCTAACTTCTTAGTGTTCGAGGCTACTGTAAGAACGTGCCGTGATGGATGCCAGCCGGTTAGTACTTTATTTTATTATATCGGATAGCTGTCCGATCAGGATGATAAATGGTGCCCGCTGTCTAACGACATCCTTAATTTCAAAGGTGATGTATAAGTCCGACAAAGGTCTTGATACTTTTGTATCATTTTAATTGATAAAACACTGCTTGGTAAGATGAGGTAGGAATTTCATTTTTGAGGTGGCCATTCATCAAATAACTTCACATGCTCCGGGTAGTGCGAGAGGAAGTAAAGAAAGACGACTTTTACTGACTACGATCTACCTATGTTCCTTCAGTTGCCCTGTGCGTTCCAGGATCTCTTCTTCTTCTTCTTGTCTCTTCTTCTAACTCTCTCAAACAATCTCACAGTTGTAGCAGGAAGATGAAGATGAATGATGTTGATGTATGATGATGCCGATGATGATGTTGGTGATGATATGATGATGGTGGTAGTATACTTCGGATGACAAGTAGACTAAAACACGATTTAGTACGTACATAGGTATAGGTAAAAATATAATCGTCGTGAACGAAGCGATGTTGAGCGAAGCATACCGGCCCATACCTATAAGTAGGTATTTAGATAGGTAGTATCATCACTCAGTAAGAGTTTGTCGATAATTGTCTCAATGGGACATGGGGCGAAGTTTCTTCTTTTTATTAGAACAATTTGTTTCAATAAAGGGCTATTGTATCTCATGTTAGTATAATTAAGAGACGTGTCTCTTTCTCACGATGGAGAAGTCAGAAGGTAAACTGCATGAATAGATCGTCTGCTCACACAAACTGCTGTGGTAGAAGAATCTGCATGTTTTCTATACAACTGCTACCTATTGCCACCTGCTGCTATTTCATACATTTGATGTCAGCAATCCGTAGGGGTCCAGCAGGGCCGATGCCCGCTAAGACTGCGTAGATTTCCTGATAAGGAAACCCTCTGACCACTAGAACGCAAAGGGCAATTGAAGGACACGAGTGTGGTTTTAATCAGTAAAAGTCTGACACACCCTCCCGCTCCACCCAAGAGCGCAAGAAGTTATTGGATGATTTCCCACCTTAAAAAAGGTAGCCTACGTTTCAAAAATATCTGTTGTTATCGGTTATTTGTTGGAATTATTGGTAGGTAGGCTATTACTGGGTGGCAGTTTGGTAACAAGCAGTCTGCATCTCTTTGTATCTCAATTGAATCTAATAATAAACTACGATGCCCTACCAACCCACCATGGCTTCGCGTGATAGATAACGGTTCATTCCCTTTCCATTACCCTGCTATGTATAAACAATGAAACTCAACTACCCTGATTGAGCCCGAATCGTGGCCGAGTCGTTGAAGGCGCGTGTGTTCTAAGCGCACCTCAAAGAGATGTCGGCGATACCATAGGGGTGCACCCGGGGTGCTGAAATGCAAGGCCAAGAAAAAACACAGGATTGGGTTTTAGTCAGTACTAGCTTTTGCCCGCGCGGCTTAGCTCCCGCTCTTCCCTACTCCACCCTACTATACCCTACTACTCTACCCAACCCTATCCTACTCTACACTACTCTACACTACTCTACACTACCCTACACTACTCTATACTACTCTACCCAGCTATACCCTACTCTACCCTACCAAACTTCACAGAAACCATCTACTAAATAGTCCGAACAAAGACTAAACATTTGGTTTGGATAGGTGAGCCCGTTCTTGAGTTATAAAATTACAACGAAAAGTGGCATTGATTTTTAGGGTTCCGTAGTCAACTAGGAACCCTTATAGTTTCGCCATGTCTGTATGTCCGTCTGTCTGTCTGTCTGTCTGTCCGTCTGTCCATCCTCGCTTAATCTCTGTGACCGTTAGCGCTAGAAAGCTGAAATTTGGTACCAATATGTATATCAATCACGCCAACAAAGTGGTAAAATAAAAATTGGAAAAAAATGTTTTATTAGGGTAGGTAGTAGTATGTAAAGTGGGAAGTGATTTTTTTTTTTTAATTTCAACCCAAACGTGTGATATATTGTTGGATAGGTATTTAAAAATGAATAGGGGTTTACTAAAGTCATTTTTTGATAATGTCAATAATTTCGGAAATAATCGCTCCAAAAGTAAAAAACAATGTGTCCCACCCCCTCTAACATTTGAACTATAAGTTTAAAAAATATGAAAAAAATCTGAAAAGTAGAACTTTATAAGGACTTTCTAGGAAAATAATTTCGAACTTGATGAAAAGAACAATTTTTGTACAAAAAAGACAAAAAGGTTGTACAAAATAATTTCTGGACTAAGTTTGTAGTATAATCGTATATGCAAGCATTTTTTTAAACTCATTAGTGGGTACACTTATTGTGACGGACGGAAAACTACGGAACCCTACACTGAGCGTGGCCCGACACGCTCTTGGCCGGTTTTTTATATATAGATAAGTCTGACAAACCCAACTCCTTTCTAGAGCGGAAGAAATCATTGGATAATTTCCTATATAAAAAAGAAACCACCCTGATTACACAATATGTTTTGCACACCATTATCTAATTAAATATTCACGGGCTGAACTGGGCTAATCACACGACTTCAATTATTTACGTCAATCCATATAAAAATATACTTTATCGAGCTCCATCCAGTTACCGGGTTATCGCGTTCTAAGATAAACTGTATTTCAGATGTGGGGTCATGCAGAAAATAGATGATGTTTATGCAGTATAGCTGCTTCGTCTATGCGATCTTTTAACCTTGCCTATCTAGGTGTGGATCACGTAAATAACAAATGGCATAATGCGCTCGTTTTTCAATAGATATGGTCTTTGCTGTTATCCAAGTTATGTAAAACTTGGAGATTACCGCGGTAGACCGGCCCGGAGTTGAAGCGATTAATAATAAGTACTTAGGTACATTTTGATACAAGTGTGGAAAGTTTGTTATTGCGACAGAGGTGGAATTCGCACGAGCCGCAGGTGAGTGTGTTATGGAGCCGAGGGCTGCAGTGACAAATTTACACGCTTATCAAACGACATTTTTCAATACACTTACAAAGAAATTCAAAAACGGGAATTGGCCTCATGGGAGTTGACGCACCCAGCCTGGTACAATGTAATTAAATTGTGGCAGGGAGAGCACGCGCACTTTTCTGCAATAGTGCGGAAAACAGTCTATTGCGTGCCTAAAAGGATGGAAGGTGGGATAAGAGCGTGTTTTCGAGTGTATTGAAGAAATTCTAATGGAGTCTTTTGATAAAAAAAGGATTTTTTTATTATTAATAGGCTCGCGTTTGAGCACACTTGCTTAGAAGTAACCTATTCACTCTTGACTTAAAGTCTAAGTTGTAGCTATCATGAAACGTAGACTCCGGCAAGGAATTCCACTCATTAGCTGTACGTACAATTCTTAAGGTGTTCCCAAAACGTTTTATACGTATGGGTGGGATGTCCACCATGTACCGGTGGCGCAACACAGTACCTCAAGTCGTCTGATGATGAAACGAGCGGTATTAAAATGATAAAGTATATAACGAATTTATCACTTGCTAATTAATGGTAGCTTAGGAAATTCATTTGGTTAAGTCGTCAGCTTATCGGCTTAATGCGGATGTTATGACTTAACAGAAAGTAGATAAATAACTGGATTAGGTAATCCATATAATCGTTATAACTTGTACTCCTTACTTGTGAGTTGTTGTGAACTTTAATAATTATGATGAATGTCACATGTATGAGTTTACATTTACACTACCCGATTACACTGTGTAGCACTTCGATACACACACGGTTGGCGCAGTGGTTTAGTGATTGGCTGCTGTGCTGCATATCGCGGGTTCGATTTCCGCACTGAACCTGTATTTGTATGGCGTACAGATTGGTCTGGGTGACTTGTTTATGTGAGTTTACAATGTTTGTGAACGAGACTTACAGGAATTATTCCAAGTGCGTTTTTGTAGTAGTCGCAACATTTTTGTTTAAGAAAAAAAAAGGCATTAGACAACGAGAGGAAACAATAGCCCCGTTTGGCTCATTTCCTGAATATCTATAACCAGGTTTTGCCCGCGGCTTCGCCCGCTTAAATAGAATATAGCCTATCTTTTCGCAATCGGATCAGCACTTTCAGAGATATCTACAGATATCTACTTTCTGATCCTACAAACAAAAAAAAACAAAAAATAAACTTTACCTCTGTATAATATTAGTGTAGTTTGTAATTAACCTAGTGTTCATATGTAGGTACCCAATCTGAATATAGACAGGAAAACAACATTCGTTACCATTTATCTTTTATGTTTCCAGGCCTACTGTCCCAGCCACACAGGACGATCAGAACCATCCTTTGGCAGACGTCGAAGGGACGTGAACTCCACAATTGGATCAGAAGGCAATGACACAGCCGAAGCTAAATCCGACGAAGGCAATGACACTAAGACAGAGAAACCAGACGAAAAGAATGCAGGAACTGTGTACAAAGTGTCTTATGAAGAGGCGAAGGTCGACAAGTATCTGAAGGAAGAGGTTGAGACCCCTAGTCATGTGCGGAAGATGATTGAGGTACCGAATATTTTTTGCTCTTAGCTTGTCGGTATTGAGTAGTTAATATAGATCTTCGCTTTAATAAGCTGTAAATCGACATGATCGTCGACTTTGATTTTGACTTTGTTTTACGTATTGATAGGTATCGCGCTTGACCATCTCACCATAGGGTAAGCGACGATGTGGTCGACGATGGATACGCTTTACTAGAAATATTTATTGTTAAAAACCTCTAGGTTGTTGCTATCAGAAAAAAAAAGCTTCTTATTGAAGAGGCATCAGTTCCAGGATTGCGAACATTACAAGGCTGACTATGCTTATACTTATGCAATATTTATGATAAGATAGTTGTTACCAGGATAGAATGTTATTTTGTATACCAAAAAAACGAATTAATAAGCCAATATCAGCATTATCACCGGTACCAACAACTAATAGGAAGGACCTTTTATCTACACTTGAAGATATAATCTGTCAGTGGGGGCTTAATCACGATTTTTATCTACCCAGCTACTCGTACTTAAAAACCTATCAACGTGTTATGAGCACCATAGTTCACATAGCAACCTAATATTTTTACTACCCACTTCATAAAATGCCTGCAGCAAAAATGGGCAGCAGAAAATTAAGTTAAAAAAACCCATGAGATAGAAGAGTGCCATCTCCATTGATACCGATCTCTGCTTGTGTAATAGAAAAGTAGGCACACGATAAACTTTACAAACTTAACTCAACAACAGAACTAGGGGATGTAAATAGACCCTCAAAGTCTCTAGGTGTGTCTCCAGGACGGACTTTCCAATAATACTTAATAGTAGTAGCGCTCACGGTTAGAGTAGAGATCATACTCATACAGACAAAGCAACTTTACGATTAGTTTGTTGATGCTCTTCAGGCCATTTTTCGTTGGATGTAAAATTTAAGTAGGTACTTACCTATCTGGGTACAGTCAGGGTTCAAAAATGCAGTTGCACTCTACCAATGCTAGTGTCTAAAATTTCTTTGTAATATAATTTCAATGGTTCACAATTAGTTTAAACAACACTTTAGATTCTCTGCTACAATCAAATCTTAAACAATTTAGTATTGGTAAAGTGCAAAATCTTCACTTTTGCCCCCAGAGGGCTTAGCCAAGTTGATAATCTACAATCGTTAACGCGGGGGAGGCCTATGTCCAACAGTGGATGTATTTCGACCGAAATGATGATGATGAATCGTTAACGCTAGTGGAATACTTCTAATGTATGGGAATGATAACATCTCAACGTTAAGTTACGTGGGCAGAACAAAGGAATTGGAGGCGTTACCGACTGTAGAAAGAGGTTCGAAACGAAACGGACGCGTCGAAACTTAGCTAGGCCTGCTGAGGTTCTACCACGAGCTCTTAACGCGATCTATCTGACGACCTAAACTGAACTGTTAAAAAAATGGAGCCATAATATAAGGTGTAAAGCTCTATCCCTCTTTCTCGCTCGCATGCTTGATGTTTTATCACGTCATGGTAAGGCCCCTTGTAGGTACGTGAAGTTTCCGATATGAAGAACACCAAACTCATCAATAAAAGAGAGACTAATAATTTATTTTTCTTCAGGTGTTTGACAACCGCAATGAGTTACTAGAAGAGAACGGCGAAAGTGACTCTTCGCCTGTAGTCTCCGCCGCCGGCATCTGCATACCGCCATACCACTACAGAGCGTTGCTAGTCGCCCTCTGTGTCCTGTTGTCGCTGTTACTGGCTATGCTGACTGCTGCCTTGTATATTTATCGGTAAGTTTATGTCGAATTAGGGAAGAGGACGCTTTTAAACAAAGTTCTGACTAGATTGGGCCCCTTGCTGGAAAGTAATTAGGTATTTAGTTTTACAGTTTTACCAACTAAACGCACACGGTTCGTGCGTATGGTAGGCCAGTAAGACGGAGGAAGTCGGATTTACAGTCAATTAGGGCCACTCGCCAGCCGCATGATCATCGGAATACGTAGGTACTTACCTAGGTACCTATTAGATAATGCAAGTGCAGCCTTGGTCCTAATTAGATAGTTTGATCCTAATCAAAGTAGATCAAAGTTATAGATACTTACAGGAAACTTTAGGCACATAGGTACTTATCAAGATAATGATTGTCAGCCTAGTTGCCGCAGTAGTAGTTGGGCTATTGGCTGCTACCTACACTGCGTGTCGCACGGACGGAACAAATATTGCAATAGTACCTAGGTATGGCCTACAGATAATTGTTCAGGGTCTGTGTACGTGAGTTTACATGTTTGGACGCAATACCTACAGAAGTAGGTATTTAAAACTTAAAAAAATATGTACACAAACATGACAAACACCATCATTGTTTATCCTGTCATTTAGCTCTCATAATATTATGAACATCTTCCGTTTACATAACAAGCTTTTGTCGACTGATTATTACCTGACTAAATGCAATGTGACGCATACAGCGTCTATTTATATGCGTAGGTATATTTTAGACGTTCACTTGCAGTCCATGCAGGGAACGCGTGACATGTGCGGTGAGCATGTGGCTTTATTGCTTATTTTAATTAATTCAATATTGGGGTTTATTTTTAATATTTTGACACTGTAGAGGTTCACTTTACATGAATAGGTACAGTCAGTGGCTAATTTATAAATAACCACTCAGAGATTACAATCCCCGATGGATGAGTGCTCTTTTATAGGTATTTATCAACAATAACAATCCATCCTTGTTATTAAACAACTAATTAACCTTTCCTTATCCAGGCGTTATTGGCGGGTGCTGCGCAAAAACATTCAGGCATCGTCGCCTGCGCCCGCGCTGCGTCCAGTGACCCCGGGACCTCGGCCTACGAGACCGTCGCTCTTCTCCGCCTCACATCTTCATAAACCATTCTCTTTGAGGTAATACTCGCTTGACCATAGGGCCTTCTTCTTATCGTTTTCTCTTGTCTTTGTAATCATAGGACGTAGGATTACAAACACAAGAAACATTGACAAAGATAAAGAGTATCAGTTCTCCTACAGTCTCTGGTGCAGTCGGGCGCCAACAATCCAAGATCTACATAGCCCACTCACTTAAATTATTACTTATTGCCTGTCGGAAATGGTCGGTTTTGGGTCTACACATTGGCAGACTGTATTCAGCAGTTTCACACCCCAGTAATGCGCACCGGTCACGGCCTGAATTAGTTTCGGGGTCTACACACTAGTAGGCGACAGTTCACAACCCAGAAGCGCAATCAAATCCATCAAATCGTTTAATGACGGCACTGTTGACGCAGTGGTCGAGAGCTTTGCCGCTGCGCTGCGTGTCGCGGGTTCCATTCCCACACGGAATAAATGTATGTGTAGGTATGACCTACAGATTGTTGTACTGGGTTTGGGTGTCTTGTATATGTGAGATTTGTGAACGCACCCACAATACAGGATTAATGCAACGTTTTTTTTTTCAATACCCCCTACAACATGCATGCCGTATTTGAGAGATAGGTGTAAATACACGAGAGATTATTTTATTTTTTGATAAGAATTTACCAGACAGGTAGGTACCTATTATTATCTTCTAGCCAGGTCAGAAGTTACAAGCAATTGCGTCAATCGACAATCAGTATTGCTATAAAAAGTGTCAACACGAACGAACAAATACCGATAAGGGTGTTTTTTATGTTGACGGAAAAAGTCGTTGATCACTTGATTCACCAGTTAAAAATTTATAAAGAAATTGCGGATTCGCAATTCTATTGTTGATTGTTGATCTGGACTTCTGGAGACTGGATTTTTTTCCAGTAATTTTAACGTTTCTCGTACCAGTAGGACCTTTCTTCGTCCCAGAGGACCAGTCGTTGTCACCACTTAGGTCCACTAAAATCGGAGTTGTTCTTTCCTCAAAAGACCCTTCTCTGTATGGTTCTCTTATGATTTGACCTTTAGACAGATACATATTTCTATGGTCCTATGTAATATTTTCTTGTCCCTCAGTTTCAATTTGATAGGTATATCTATTTTTTACAAGCTTATAAAAAATATTTATAAAATTAAAAGTTTGAGAGCTTCTATTGAAAAGAAAAATATCTCTCTAATGATCTGAATGAACTGAAAAATAGTTAACATTTATAAGTTCAACTAGTTCTGTGTGGCAGGCCGGCTTTGTAGTGGTAACGGAATACGCAGCGTTGAAGTCCTCCTAAAAGGTGGACCAACAATCTGGTGACATTTAGAAAGAAAAACAGTTTATTTACGCGTTAAAGACGCAATCTTAAAAGTAGGTAACAGAACATAACATCAATAATAATTAATAGGGAAGATATGCGTCTCCTACGCGCATAACGGCCGAACGCTCAGCATAAAGCTGCGGCCTCACGCATAATGCGTTGAGCTCACAGCGCTGGTTTTCAGCATGGGCCGGCATTTGGGGTAGGCCTATATACTTTTTCAATGGCGCGGTTAGCGCAGTGATTGAGCGCTGAGCAGCCTGTCGCAGGATCAATTCCCGCACGGAAAATATTTGTATGGCTAACAGATAGGTGCTGCGAGTGTAGGTATCGCGTGTATTTGAGTTTACATGTTTATGACTGCACCCACGATACAGGACCTTTGTTTATTAGAAAACAAAGCTCTACACTCTTTTTCTGAAATTATGAAGATAAACTAATTCTTTTTCATTTATCTGTTTTAGCGGATTAGGAAGAACGTTTGCCGAAGTAGGCGAAGAAGCGGGTTCCTCCGGACGCCTAGCGAGTGCCTTCGACGACGGCAGCGAGCCAATCTACACGGACCCCTCTCTGTTCGAGCGCTCCCGGTCTCTCCGCTCCCTCCACTCTCTGGACATGAAGCCTGACAGACGTGACCACCGCGCCTAACTTCAATGAGTCAACGCATACTAACGTTTTATAAATATCTAACTCGAAAATTAATAAATAAATATATTTTGTATAATGTGTCCCAACTTACAACAGTCAAGCAATTTAATTTTAATGCCATAAATGCTCAGTCTTACTTATTCCATCCAATATGATCTGTAATCATTAAAGTACAATAGTTATTGTTTTAACTTTTTTTTTTATATGTGTATTAATTTGAAACTTACTGTAAGTTGCTACTAATAAATATTTTACAGTGATTACTGGCTTAGTTTATTTACACCCATAGTTAAAGAAAACATTATTTGTGTACATTGTTAGTCAGTTTAATTATTTTAAATATAATATTAATAGCACTTAAAGCTAATGTTTACATATGATAGGGTGCCGGTGTTGGTACACTCATGAGGGGAGAGTCCAAATATTCCATTTCACTAGTGCTAGGCACGGGCTCAGTCTGAGTTGTCATCTTTTGTTGTAATGTCTCATAAAACTTATGCACAGATTCATTATGCTGTGTGCCAGGCTGCAAAGCCTTCATAAGAGTCTGTATTCTTGTTTCTGGCAATTTAGGATGGATGTACCACAATAATTTTAATAAATGTCTTGTAACATTGTCTTTAGACAGTCCAGCAAAAAAGAATTCATCAAACAACACAGTACTGAAGTCTTCTCCTTGGAATTCATCAGGCAGTTGAACTAATAAGGCCACAAGTGCATGCAAGAACGGGTCTTCATAAGCCCTTCCATCTTTGCAACTACCCAAAATGCTCAGGATTCGGAGTAGAGCTCCCCTGTCACGTAATTTAGCTGCATGTAGTGTGTAGTACATAGCTAGGACACCACATACTGAACTTTCTCTCATATACGCTTCACAAGCATCGGGCGGTGGACCCGAGTGTTCAATAGTAGTGATAGCAGATTCTCTCTCATCTGGAGGCAACTTATTATGTAAAGCTCTGACTTGGTCATCAACCATCAGTGACATCAGAGCTGGTAAATATTTAGTCACAACTTGACTGTCAAGTTTAGGCTCTTTAAACTCTTGAGAGTCGATCATCACCCAGGCACTCAAGCCTAATGCTAACATTCTTAATAATAGTATCAATATTGTATTATCTCTTGGAAGTCCTTCAGTGTTTATTAAGTGCTGCAATATTTTGATAGCTGAGGTTGCTAAGAAGTTTATTGCATAAGGGTCACAAAGTGTCATAGACAAGTCTCCCAGGACTTGTTCCTGTCCTCTTTTAATACTGTCCAAAAATCCTTGCAGTTCTCTTGATCTCTTTATATCAACATTTCTCTCTCTAATACATGCATCTAGACACCATGTGAACTTGTGGCAAGGGTCTACAGATATAATATCCTGGATTTCTAAGTCATGCAACGCCATCAACAACTCGGCTCGTAATGTACAGTAATGAACATTTCTTGTTCTTAGGAACAAAGTACGAAGAAACTGCAAGACCATGTCGTACAACTTCACACTATTGCCGATCATGTGGGCCAGTTTCTGTACAACAGCCCCTTGTCTCCTAACCTTAGGGGATGGGGAGAAGAACAGATTAGTGAGGTTCTCATGATCAAATAATACATTTTCCTTCTCTCGGATATATTGACTAAGTAGTGGTGACACTTCATCACCAAATAGGGATTGGTTGTCCTGCCATATTTGGCGCTTTACTTCTGTATCCGTATCATTATATAACTCACGATCTCTTACTAAGACTCTGAGGAATTTGTCATCAATATGAGGGGTGTTTTTCAGTATACTCATAATAACTGGCCTTAAGGCCTTTACTCTGACGACGGGAAAGCTCTTAGCAAGCAGTTCCTTTAGTTTTTTGTCATGCTCTTTACCATCTTTTGAACCTAATTCATTGATGTGGGCAATCAGTTTATCTCTCAGTTCTTCCAAAACTGAAGTATGGAAATCAAGCCGTCGAACTCCATGAAGGTCGAGCAGAGGCAGCATAGGTCTCAAGGAGGGTAATAATATGCCATTTTCCAGTTGAAACTCTTCAATAGCTTTTAATGGATCCGTGCAACTAGTGAGTGCATCACGAAGATAAGCCTGTCCCGGAACACCCACTTCTTCCAAGCCCGTACCGGGCAGTTTACTAGATGAAGCCATGTTCAGAATTCACGATTCTACGCACGAAAACATTTAAAATAAAGAATTTTTCAATAATTTCAGGTTGTTTGATAAACAATAAGCGCGAATGACGTATTTTAATTTTATTAATCTGTGCTTCCGTTTTTTTTTAATAATTCTCGGTTTGATACCTTGTCTTTTAGCTTACAAATGGTATTTCTAAAGGCATTTTAATATCTTCCAAAAAACTAAAAGTACAAGTTTTAACAAAATATCATAACCTGTCCTTATTTTCATAGTAAAATGGGTGAGTTTCTAGTGTGAGCCAGTGTGGGACGCTATTTGTCGTCTCGATCCGTACTCTTCAACCATCCAATCTTCCGAGCTCGTCGAGCTGGCATGTTATTACCAATACCTAGTCTAAGATCCGATTAAGAACGACCTTCACCGGTCTGTTTAATGGATGAAACGTATCTTATGATAAATTTAGTGTATTAAATAATATAACGCGGGTGGGTTGCCTAAGAAATTCCTGGCCAGACTATTATTAATTAAAAATTGAAAATTTACTTTTTTTATAGAAAAATACACAACCGTTATTTATACCAGATTTTTTTGCAGACAACTCTATAACATCGTATTCGTAATGAAACAGCATTTATTTTGATATAGAATTTGTTGTATGTCAAAATAAACACACCTGTTTATACATACCTGTTTATACCTGGCAACCCATAGTTATGCCAGGAAACAAATAGGCAACCCAACATTTTTATGTTCTAAAGGCTTCACTCTTTCGGTTAGTATTAAATTTATTCGTTAAACACATGGATACATTTTTCAAAAAAAAAAAAAAATTGTTTGGCCAGGAATTTCTCAGGCAACCCACCCGCGTTGTATTATCTAATATACTAAATTTATCATAAAATACGTTTCATCCATTAAACAAACCGGTGAAGGTCGTTCTTAACCGTATTCTCTACTACAACAGGCTGCGGAGAACATATTATAGAGAATTATTAGAACGTCGTCTCACTCAGTAGTTACTTTTTTAAGCAGTCGGAACTCTTGGCTCACCTCCAGTCGATAGTAATGCGTTTAAGTTTGATGATAAACTTTACAATACCTAAGTAAAATATCTCAAACTATGTAAATTTGATCGATCATTTAATGTATTATCTTATATCAAATGATTGATCAAAAATACCACTAAGGAAATTATAGGATAGAATAAAATCTTAGTTTGTTTCTTTACTTGCAAACTTAGTTAGTTTTAGGCTGTGTTTGTTTACATGCTCTGTGGCTGTGTTTAAATTAATCATTGTTTGATAAATAGGATTATCTAACGGGAAACATTGCAATATTTTTATCTGATGTATTTAAAAATCGACTAAATAAAACGTTTGATTATTTTTTCGACCAACCTAGAATATTTGCAGAATAAATATTAAAATGACATTGGGGGTGTCAACAACATAGAGGTGGGTTGTAACAGGTTAAATACGATATCTGTTATACTGTTACATGAAAATAACAGATCCAAATACCTGTTAATAAATAACAGCCTGTTATTTTTGTACGGACGATAAATACTTATTTAAATCTCAGTTGAATATCTTCTTTATTAAGTCCTCTTTAAAGCCGAAAATCGTATAGAAAATAGGTATAATACACTTTATTTATATTTTTGTCGTCCAGTTACTGCTGAAATACTAGAGAAATGCTTACATTCGGCCTAATTTTAATAAATGAATTAATTTGAATTTTTGAGACCCCAACCCCAACATAATAATGATTGGACAGATAGGAGATACTGATAGTTCTTTAGAAAATTCCTAACTGGACACTTTGCTTCATACTTTATTACAGGCTTAGGATTATCAGTTTACTACACAATTCTGAAACTGGCACATTTAAAAGTGTTCAATTCATTTTATCACTTAATACGCCGTAAACAAACACTGAAAAACAGAGAAATCTTTACGAAAATTTTAATATTACGATTCACCACTTTCGTTCGCAATCGTAACGAAAGAAGAAAAATTCAAATTTTCAAATTCAAAATTTCAACTATAACAAACAAATTAGCTAAATAACTTTCAATTGAAAATCATCTTTATGAACATAATTTTAAAGTCGTAAATACTTGAAACATTTTACAACCAATCCCAATCAAATGTCAAACTAAAGACTATAAGGGAGTCCTAACACAATCAATGTTATTGTTTTTTGTTGCCTCGCAAATCTAAAAAAATATTATTATATAAATAATACTATTTGTGTTAAAACTTACCAACTTTGGCAAATTACTCTTACTCTTACTTGATTTGTATACTGGTTGGCCAAAAAAACTCGTAAATAACTGGTTTTTTTGAAGTGAAAACTTCTTTAGCGGCGTTGAGCACTTTTTCTGTAATGGGTATAAAATCTTAAACTCGCGTCAGGACACGTGACCTGATCGAAAAAGCGTAAGACGGATGGAGAGTAGACAGCTATCCCTTATCGCGCGTTGTGAAAGGGGGCTAGACGGAAAAAATTCTCACGAAAAATTGTACCGACACTTTTACTGTCAAAATATAAATCCAAGATGGCGGCTGCAAGAAATTATCAACTTTTTCGTCATGGGTGTCGTTTTCATGGTTTTCGAGGGTGTTGAAACCGATGGTACTGTCAAAATATAAATCCAAGATGGCGGCTGCAAGAAATTATCAAATTTTTCGTCATGGGTGTCGTTTTCATGGTTTTCGAGGGTGTTGAAACCGATAGTACTGTCAAAATGTAAATCCAAGATGGCGGCTGCAAGAAATTATCAAATTTTCCGTCATGGGTGTCGTTTTCATGGTTTTCGAGGGCGTGGAAACCGATAGTACTGTCAAAACGTAAATCCAAGATGGCGGCTGCAAGAAATTATCAACTTTTTCATCATGGGTGTCGTTTTCATGGTTTTCGAGGGTGTTGAAACCGATGGTACTGTCAAAATGTAAATCCAAGATGGCGGCTGCAAGAAATTATCAACTTTTTCGTCATGGGTGTCTTTTTCATGGTTTTCGAGGGTGTTGAAACCGATGGTACTGTCAAAATGTAAATCCAAGATGGCGGCTGCAAGAAATTATCAACTTTTTCGTCATGGGTGTCGTTTTCATGGTTTTCGAGGGTGTTGAAACCGATGGTACTGTCAAAATATAAATCCAAGATGGCGGCTGCTAGAAATTATCAACTTTTTCGTCATGGGTGTCGTTTTCATGGTTTTCGAGGGCGTTGAAACCGATGGTACTGTCAAAATATAAATCGAAGATGGCGACTGCAAGAAATTAGCAAATTTTTCGTCATGGGTGTCGTTTTCGTGGTTTTCGAGGGTGTTGAAACCGATAATACTGTCAAAATGTAAATCCAAGATGGCGGCTGCAAGAAATTATTAATTTTTCCGTCATGGGTGTCGTTTTCATGGTTTTCGAGGGTGTTGAAACCGATAGTACTGTCAAAATATAAATCCAAGATGGTGGCTGCAAGAAATTATCAAATTTTCCGTCATGGGTGTCGTTTTCATCGTTTTCGAGGGCGTGGAAACCGATGGTACTGTCAAAATGTAAATCCAAGATGGCGGCTGCAAGAAATTATCAACTTTTTCGCCATGGGTGTCGTTTTCGTGGTTTTCGAGGGTGTTGAAACCGATGGTACTGTCAAAATATAAATCCAAGATGGTGGCTGCAAGAAATTATCAAATTTTCCGTCATGGGTGTCGTTTTCATGGTTTTCGAGGGCGTGGAAACCGATGGTACTGTCAAAATGTAAATCCAAGATGGCGGCTGCAAGAAATTATCAACTTTTTCGCCATGGGTGTCGTTTTCGTGGTTTTCGAGGGTGTTGAAACCGATGGTACTGTCAAAATATAAATCCAAGATGGTGGCTGCAAGAAATTATCAAATTTTCCGTCATGGGTGTCGTTTTCATCGTTTTCGAGGGCGTGGAAACCGATGGTACTGTCAAAATGTAAATCCAAGATGGCGGCTGCAAGAAATTATCAACTTTTTCGCCATGGGTGTCGTTTTCGTGGTTTTCGAGGGTGTTGAAACCGATGGTACTGTCAAAATATAAATCCAAGATGGTGGCTGCAAGAAATTATCAAATTTTCCGTCATGGGTGTCGTTTTCATGGTTTTCGAGGGCGTGGAAACCGATGGTACTGTCAAAATGTAAATCCAAGATGGCGGCTGCAAGAAATTATCAACTTTTTCGCCATGGGTGTCGTTTTCGTGGTTTTCGAGGGTGTTGAAACCGATGGTACTGTCAAAATATAAATCCAAGATGGTGGCTGCAAGAAATTATCAAATTTTCCGTCATGGGTGTCGTTTTCATGATTTTCGAGGGCGTGGAAACCGATGGTACTGTCAAAATGTAAATCCAAGATGGCGGCTGCAAGAAATTATCAACTTTTTCGTCATGGGTGTCGTTTTCGTGGTTTTCGAGGGTGTTGAAACCGATAGTACTGTCAAAATGTAAATCCAAGATGGCGGCTGCAAGAAATTATCAACTTTTTCGCCATGGGTGTCGTTTTCGTGGTTTTCGAGGGTGTTGAAACCGATGGTACTGTCAAAATATAAATCCAAGATGGTGGCTGCAAGAAATTATCAAATTTTCCGTCATGGGTGTCGTTTTCATGGTTTTCGAGGGCGTGGAAACCGATGGTACTGTCAAAATGTAAATCCAAGATGGCGGCTGCAAGAAATTATCAACTTTTTCGTCATGGGTGTCGTTTTCGTGGTTTTCGAGGGTGTTGAAACCGATAGTACTGTCAAAATGTAAATCCAAGATGGCGGCTGCAAGAAATTATTAACTTTTCCGTCATGGGTGTCGTTTTCATGGTTTTCGAGGGTGTTGAAACCGATAGAACTGTCGAAATATAAATCCAAGATGGTGGCTGCAAGAAATTATCAAATTTTCCGTCATGGGTGTCGTTTTCATGGTTTTCGAGGGTATTGAAACCGATGGTACTGTCAAAATATAAATCCAAGATGGTGGCTGCAAGAAATTATCAAATTTTCCGTCGTGGGTGTCGTTTTCATGGTTTTCGAGGGTGTTGAAACCGATAGTACTGTCAAAATATAAATCCAAGATGGCGGCTGCAAGAAATTATCAAATTTTCCGTCATGGGTGTCGTTTTCATGGTTTTCGAGGGTGTTGAAACCGTTGGTACTGTAAAAATATAAATCCAAGATGGCGGCTGCAAGAAATTATCAAATTTTTCGTCATGGGTGTCGTTTTCATGGTTTTCGAGGGCGTGGAAATCAATGGTACTGTCAAAATGTAAATCCAAGATGGCGGCTGCAAGAAATTATCAACTTTTTCGCCATGGGTGTCGTTTTCGTGGTTTTCGAGGGTGTTGAAACCGATGGTACTGTCAAAATATAAATCCAAGATGGTGGCTGCAAGAAATTATCAAATTTTCCGTCATGGGTGTCGTTTTCATGGTTTTCGAGGGCGTGGAAACCGATGGTACTGTCAAAATGTAAATCCAAGATGGTGGCTGCAAGAAATTATCAACTTTTTCGTCATGGGTGTCGTCTTCGTGGTTTTCGAGGGTGTTGAAACCGATATTACTGTCAAAATATAAATCCAAGATGGTGGCTGCAAGAAATTATCAACTTTTTCATCATGGGTGTCGTTTTCATGGTTTTCGAGGGTGTTGAAACCGATAGAACTGTCAAAATATAAATCCAAGATGGTGGCTGCAAGAAATTATCAAATTTTCCGTCATGGGTGTCGTTTTCATGGTTTTCGAGGGTGTTGAAACCGATAGTACTGTCAAAATATAAATCCAAGATGGCGGCTGCAAGAAATTATCAAATTTTCCGTCATGGGTGTCGTTTTCATGGTTTTCGAGGGTGTTGAAACCGATAGTACTGTCAAAATATAAATCCAAGATGGCGGCTGCAAAAAATTATTAAATTTTTCGTCATGGGTGTCGTTTTCATGGTTTTCAAGGCTGTTGAAACCGATAGTATTGTCAAAATGTAAATACAAGATGGCGGCTGCAAGAAATTATCAACTTTTTCCTCATGGGTGTCGTTTTCGTGGTTTTCGAGGGTGTTGAAACCGATAGTACTGTCAAAATTTAAATCTAAGATGGTGGCTGCAATAAATTATCAACTTTTTCGATATGGGTGTCTTTTTCATGGTTTTCGAGGTTGTTGAAGCCGATAGTGCTGTCAAAATGTAAATCTAAGATGGCGGATGTCAGAAATTATCAACTTTTTCGTCATGAGTGTCGTTTTCATGGTTTCGAAGATGTTGAAATAGTGCTGTCAAAATGTACATAAAATAGGATAGTATTTTTTAGTTATATTGTATTGGCTAGACGGAAAAAATTCTCACGAAAAGTTGTAACGACACTTTTACTATAGTAAGCTATTGTAAGCCGTGCGGCGTGCGCATGTTTCTCTGTCTTTCTCTCTTTCTCTCTCTTATAGAAAGCAAGCCAGAACGGAACTTCGTTCCATCCGGGTGTCCCTTGACACCTCAGTAGTTTTTCGGAGAGATAAACTTTTTAATGTAAAATAATTGTAATAGTTTTAAAGTGTTAAATTTTTAATGTAATATAAATTGTCATGTTTGTGTACGATAGCGCAATAAATGAATATTGTATTCTACCACATAAATGATAGTACTTTTATACTGATAAAGCAATTGGTGCAAAATTATTCCCTAACCATTCCAAAATATCAAACATGCTCAACGTTAATAATCAAGTTTTCACTTCTGCCGGCACTCCCGGAGTGCAACCCGTCTTTTTTTAATTAATTCCGTTAAACCAAAGATATTAATTACATTAAAGTTAGATACGATTATACGATCAATATTTGACTAGTTTAAAGCTTTCAGTGCAATTCTTTATTGCGTTCGCTTTGCATTTCGGTTGGCTGGTTTAAAACAATTTACTATTTAACAAGGACCTATTTTTTTTAAACTAAATCTAAAATTGCCTTATAAAAAATAATATATATATATATATATTTTTACAATACAAATACAATACAATGGTCACTGGTCAGTAACAGGCCACCTAACAGGTAATACAGCTTAATTTAGGAGTCACTTTTTCGTTTCTTTTTGGTCTTGCAAGACCACCAACTATATTTTAGGATTAATAAATACTAACAGCTTCTCTTTTTAGCGTAGTTTAACCGCTTTGGTAAAAGTGTGAAGTAAACATGTTCCGAAATAAATAATAGGTGTGTCTCTTTTTCGCAAAGGCCATTCTTTAATGAAGAAAAGAGACACACCTATTATTTATTGAGTATCTGGTAACAACCAGTAACAACTAACAGTCTGTTTGTGTAGGGACTGGTACAATGAATAACAGTAACAGCCGCGGTAACAGTGTTTGAGGGTCTGTTATTAAAATAACAGATAAAATAAGTTGATAGTAACAATTGTTATTAGTTATTTGTAAATATCTGTTACTTGTATCTGTTACGATAAATATGCCTCACTCCTACAACAACAGTAGTGGTGGGTCGTCGACGTTTTTACAGTCGACGAAACGAGACTGGTTTACTGTTCACGTTGAACTAGTTCATAAAACAGTTTAATTTTCGACTAGTTTACATTGTAGACTGAATAGCGTTTCGTAATCACTCGTTCAGTCGAGTCGTTGAGTCGTTCCATTCAGTTGTTCCGTTTCGTCGTATGTCGTCGACTAGAATGCGCAACCAAGTTGATGCTTACAATGTCGTTCATGCGTAAACAGGTTTATTCGTTAACTGTAAACCAGTCGAACAGTTGATGGCAAGAAAACAGTCTAAAAAAACCGTTCGTTCATTCAACGCCCACGCCTAAACAACAGTGCTGATTGTCAGTGTCAAGTGTCAATACTGCGCTTCTTCATCCAAATCCAGTTTCGATCCATGAAAAACAACCTAAAATCAAACAAAATAATAAATCCAGGATGGATAAACAAAAAACGTAAGTAATTTTCACCAATATAGTTTGGCATATACACGGCAATATAACAAAATTACTCTCTCTGGTAAAAAATGCCGTTCAGTGAACTCTAGAAAACCGTTTAAGCTGCTAAAGATGCTGTATAAGCGGTTTAACACTGGAATTTCATTAATATTAACTATTAGAGCAATTTATCCGTCAAGAAACCTAGATAGCATTTACAAGAAGTCTTCTTTCAGATTAATATGTGGAGATGTTAATGGAAACTTCAAAACGTTGTTTTCCCGCGTTGAATCTATAGTGAAGAAATCTGGGCCTTTTGATGTCCTCCTGTGCGCGGGAAACTTTTTTGGAGATGATAATTCACAGCTGGATGCGTATAAAATGGGCACACGGAAAGGCAAGCTATACATAATTATATTCTCTTTCTGTTCTCTCAAGTAATGGGTTTATTTATTTTCATTTAATTATTTTGTTGCAGTTCCAGTGACTACGTATGTTTTTGGCCCATCTAAAAGTGAACATGTGCCTCTCTATGGCGAAGAAGGATCTGAGATTGTTCCTAATGTGATTTACATGGGTAAAACTTTGTTAATAGTAGTTTTCATAGTATGATTCATACCAATTGCAAGACACAATGATTTGTATTTTGATTTACAGGAAAAAGAGGAATATTTACAACTAGTGCTGATGTTAAGATAGCTTATTTGACTGGCTTATCAAGGAGAGAGCTTGGCAAGGAGATTCCGATGTGTACATTTGAGCCTAGTGATTGCAGTGCGGTGAGAGATGCTTGTATGCGAGGTCAGAGTGAGTACAGAGGGGTTGATCTGTTGATAACTACCCTGTGGCCTGCTGGGATACAGCAGGATGAAATAACAAAGGTACATAAACATTTGTTATTCTAGTATTGCTTCTTGGATTTGTTTTTGTTTTGCAAATGTCTTACCAATCACTGCTAAATGCATCAACACGAACCTTTTAACCGCCTACGTCGGATAAATCTAACAAATACTGTTGCATCGATTCCATCAGGGCAGTACATCCAAGATCAAATGCTCCAACTTGTCAGTTCTTATGTCACCTAAGGGAATAGAAAAGCTAACCGAAATGGAGTACCTGGTCGCAACACACGACCTTGGCAAAATGGGCACAAAAACACTTATCAGACCAATCTGACTCAAGAAGTTAATTCATTAAACCCCAAGCAAACACCGGTACAAAATATATAGGTACAGAAGTGAATCTACATATACAACGCACACAAAGGCACCGCTCACAGACACGATGTATCGGTCGCATCTCAGATCATTCGTCGAACAATTCCGGCTCAAACGCTCATTAGTGTGCTTCCACCGACTGTAGGTATCAAAAGTCAAGTACATACATGAGATTGTCTTCTGTACCTATCTATTTTGTGACACTGGCATTCACTCTGTCATTGTTTCTATTGTCTCTAGTTACGGTATTTGAAAGGTTAAAGGGGTTACAGTGAATTAAAGGATTTTCACATTTAACTTTATTTGACACAATTTTAATATTTTCACTTGACATTTGCAGTCATATTTTTTAAAGACTATGTCCTTTTTCAGGTAGACATAGAAGAAGAGAACTTATCAAACTTGCTAGCATGGCTTGCAATGCACGTAAAACCTAGATATCATGTTGTACCCTCACCTGATAAACATTTTGAAAGACAGCCGTACAGGTAAACTGTGTGTGATTATGTGTTTTTTTGTCTATGAGTCTGTTAGATGTTGTGCCTAATTTTATAGAAGAGGCTTCTGCCTCTTATCAGTATAATATCAGTAACATGCAATATTAGGCTAACTATGTTGTAGTAGTCTAGCATTTTGCTGAACTGGACCTATTTTTCTGCTTATGTTTGTACCTACATAGTGTATACTGTAATCTGTATGTGCACACACAACATGTTCCTTTTTGCTCTTTTATGTAATTAAAAACTATTATCTTCAGGAACCTTTCAATCCACCAAGATTACAGAGAAGGAGCTACTAGGTTCATAGCATTAGCTCCAGTTGGTAACAAAGCAAAAGAGAAATGGATCTATGCATGCTCTTTGCAACCCATCTCTAAGATGAGGGTCACAGATCTGCTGCAAGGTACCACTGATGAGACAGCGTGTCCTTATGACCCTGAGCTGATGAAGCAACATCAACCTGGGAAGGTGGTCAAGGTAAATAAATAGATTTTTTGTTCATCATATTTTGCAAGGGTTGGTCATCCTTCACCTTATTTAGTAATACAGGGTAAACCTGGCCCAAACAGGGTAAATATGTGCCCCAGTCCTAAAGGTACTCCGCTTGCCAAACTAACACATGAATTTACAATTACATAAACTATACAATGCAAGTTTAGCATTGTATAGTTGACATCACAAGTTAACATAAATACCAAATTTTAAATGAGTGCCTTAGTTTTGCAAGTGGGGCATTTTACCAGCTTGGGTATGTATGCCTGGTTTACCATAGCTTTATTAATAAATTATAATAAATAAATAAATAAAAGAAAAATGATTAACTTCACAAAGTTCTAAAAAAACAAATAATTTTATGTGGACCATTACTTGTCATGGTCATGGCACCACCTACAGCAAAAATCTTCAAGGATAATGCCACATATGCCAACTGAACTTGAACTTCTTTCTTCTAAAACTGAATTAAACTGTTGTTTCAGTTCAGTGGCAATGGACAGTACTTCTTTAATATGGATGGCCCAGAAGACGATCAAGGCAAGAGAAAAAGGAAAGGCAGAGATGACAATCCTGAAAGGAAAAAGAAAGAATTTGATCCAGGTAGTTGTATTTAAGACAGCATATTAATTCCAGTTTTTGCAGCGAGTTTTCGAGTTTCGAGTGAAGTCCATGGCTGTTTTAATTATTGGCAAGTTGATTGTTAGGGAATATTGTGATGTTGAAGTGGTGTAGTTTTGTATTTAATATTTCTGTGCTCTGACTGTGTGACTGATTTACCGCGCTGACTTTCTGATTGGTCTAAAGCTTGGGAGTGGGCCAATAGGAGCACCAAACGTCAAAAAACAGGTTGATCGCGTTAGTATAAGCTAAACTCGCTACTAGGCACTCTAAATTAGATACTGGCTAAGTGCACAAACCTTGCTAAAAAAAAAAATGTTATACCAGTTGATACAAACACTTAAATTTTTAATGTGAATTGCACCAAATCTCACCAAGTAGTAGTACTGTGTTAACCATCTTTCAATCGTGGAAATTAAAGACACAATAGAAAGACAAACATAAGGCCTCAAGGAGATGTCAGCAAGACTGCAGGGGCCCAGCAGGGTCGAAGCCTACTGGGGCCATGGGTGATGTGAAAGAGAAACCTGTAATGAACGCAAATAAGGAACAGGAGTGGGTTATAGTCAGTAAAAGTCTGAAACGCTCTCACGCCCCGCTCAAGGGCGGGAGATGTCATTAGATGATTTCTCACATAAAAAAAAGGCTTGCTGCATATTTTATACTGAGTTTTTATCATATTTTATTGGAATTGATTTGGGACTGCCAAAGTACTTGAAGGAATTCAGTCATGATTTAGTTTTCTTACTCAGTTCCATACAGGAAAGAACCCAAAGTAAGCTGGCCTTAGCAAGCCTATCTAAATCTAGGCTACTTCTTATAATTCTGTTCAAATACTTGCTTCAAATGGATTTTATTGAATATTTTAAGTTGTAGCGCAAACTGAACTTTATTTGGTGGCATTAAAGTTGTTTTCCCAAAAATACGAGAACTAAACGTAGTATACATGTACGTATTTCTTTTTATTTCAGAATCGTGCTGGTTCTGCCTGTCATCTCCAAGTGTGGAGAAGCATTTAGTGATAAGTGTTGGTTCCCACTGCTATCTTGCATTAGCTAAGGGACCGCTGACTCCTTACCATGTTCTTATTTTGCCTATCACACATCATCAAGCCAGCACAAGAGTGAGTTAAATAATTTATTTTATTTTATTTTTCAAGTTTATTTCCGACTTAGACTGCCTTGACTTACTTGCAGATTTATCTGTTTGGTTTTTAAAATTCTAAAATCTTTTTTTTCTATTTTTTTTTTATTTTTGCCAATGTAATGTGTGTGGATGTTTTGATAATATTGACAATAACCAAAATTCGCTTTCGATGTAAATAAAGTAAATGAGATCTTAAAAGTGCACTTCAGGACGCCAAAAGATCAGTTTGCCGTATGCATCGATTTTCGTCTAACTTAGTACTTTACTGTGCTCGACAGGGTCCATATTGATCTTGAAAATATTTTATACCATCTATGTACACAATATGGAATGTAATAAACTACTAGTTTTGAGTACTTTAAAACACTTGTGATAAGGTTTATATTTCTATATCTTGTTGTTAGTTTGTCTTTTATTAGATCCTAGTTGGATCACTTCTTGCTTTAGATTCACTAAGATTTTGGAAGTATTCTCATGTTTCAGTTACCTGACGAAATCCTAGATGAGATAAAGAAATTCAAGGAAGCATTAAAAAAGTTCTATGCGTCGATGGATAAGTACGTGGTGTTCTTTGAGCGCAACTACAAGACGTCTCATATGCAGATACAGAGCGTGCCGGTGCCGCGCGCGTGTGAGTCGCAGCTGCTGGAAGTGTTTCAGGTAAGACTCTTTATATTACTTTGTTAAAATGGTAATTGATATAAATTATATAATTGTAATTAATATGAATAATATAATTGTAGTTAATATAAATATTGTAATTATAAATAAAGGCGATTCGATTCTGGCACGGAACAAATATTTGTATGGCCTACATATAGCGGTTCCGGGTCTTGTATATGTGGGTTTACATGTTTGTGAACGCACCCACTATACAGGAGTAATTCGTATTGTGGGGACAAGGTTTCTTTAAAAAATAAAATATTGGGAATCTTTACCACTAGGTGAAACCTAAATGAAAGCCTTTCTTTCTTTGAAATAATAAAAAAAAATGTCAAATTTCATTTTTTTTAGCAGCTTACGCGTCATGTCTTCCTATGTACGTCTTTTTTGTACTATGTTAAATAAAACAAGTCTTGTGAGATTGAAAACAAAACCGGTTGAGAAAAGGACTCTTGAAGTATCAAATAAATTGGAATAACCTTGACTCTGTTAACCAATAGGAATGTGAGAAACTGCGTTTACTGTGTTTCTATTGGTTAATGAGTTTGGATCAAAGTTATACCTCAAGGTCAATGTAAACTTCAAAGTTATACCTCAAGGTCAATGTAACCCCACGGACTTAACGGTAATTTTCCTTTTAGGACGAAGCCGGTATAAACAGCATCCAGATGGAGGTGCTCCCGCCGTACGCTGACATGCGGCAGGTGGCGCTGCCGGGCGCGCCCTACTTCCACGCGGAGCTACCCTCCGGAGACCAGATATACGTCAAAACCAAGCAACACTTCCCGCTGCATTTTGGAAGGTAATTTCTAAAACAATGAACTAAATAACCTATTACCGCATACGAAGGTTTGTTCCGAAGGCTTTTTCAGATACTTAGGTACTTACCTAAAAGTATAACCCCCACTTCCCCCATTTTGATAGTTACATTTTATTTATTTATTTATTAAATCTTTATGCACAAAAAACTGTACAAAGGCGGACTTAATGCCTTAGGACACATACATTATACATTTTAAGTTTTAATCTCAATAAAATATAAATTGGTTAAAACTGTTATTAAAAATCTAAAAAAATATAAATTTAAAGGTGATTTTCCCGAAAAATCTAAACAATATCCACAAATAAATAATTTATAATTTGGAGATAATGATTTTTTGACGTCATGAGATGAACTGTGATGAGTTGGTTAATTATCCTAATAGATTATGGAGCTAATACATCGGATTGTACACCAATTTACTTTAGCTTTCTTCTTTCTTCATAAAAAATATACATTTCGTTTGTCAGGTAGGTTCCTAAAAAGTATTGGAAACATTGTTTTTTTTTTTATCTCGTAGGCAAAAAAAGATGACACGGTGCGTAAAAAGTGTACCTAGTGGAAAATAGCAACCTTTTTTAGTTTGTAAATCATCAAATAACTTCTCCCGCTCTAGGTGGAGCGAGAGGGAGTGTTCGACTTTTACCGACTAAAACCCACCTGTGTTCCTTCACTTATTTTTTGCGTTCCAGAACCACTGTGACTGTTACAAACAGTCCCACAAGATAATTATTTTTTTTATCCAGTAAACATCCTCTTGGTAAAAAGAGACGGAGCTATACAGGACGAATAGCACTATCCTTTTCTCACACAGAAAACATGATGGTTTTAAGATGTCATAATACGGCTGCTTATCTAACAACCAATTTCCTTTCAGGGATGTACTATCATGCCCGCCCATCCTGAATTGCGAGGACAAAGCCGACTGGCGGCAGTGCCAACTGTCCCGCGAAGAAGAAGTGGAACACGTGAAAAACTTCAGAGAGAAGTTCCGGCCATTCGACTTCACAGCTGACGGGGATAGTGACAGTGATTGACGTCGAGTTGCCGAGTTGATCGCTTACCACGCTCTCCGACTGCCAATGAGACGCCATGTTCTTGGCTGCTGGTTGTTCGGTAGCGAGTGTAGGCGCAGGCGCAGGTCTGGTACATGGAGCCGGTTTATTTAAAAACATTCATAGTTACTCACGACTGTTTCTTACCGTGTTGGACACATTAGTTTCGTGATATCATCACGTTGCACGGTACCTACATGCCAATACCGTTTTCAGTATGTCGCTGCTCCAGTCGACCTAGACGTCATGTCAACGACGGAAATAAGTTCTCCATCCGTAAATTTAATTGACTGAGTTCAAGTTGAGTCGAGTAGAGAAAATGACTCACAATATGGTTGTTAGTGGTGGTTATCGAATGTCCTTGTTATGTGCTACAAAACCGGTGTCTCTAAAATACGGTAAGCACCCAGAATAACTCAGGAGCAATAAACCTACGGTCGAAGTGTGTGAATAGTGCTTTACGTGTTACGTTATATTGACAAGATGCTTTTTTACTAGATATAAGCATAGACAATTTAAAATAATGAACATTTATCTTGTCATTCAGTGTTATTGAAAAAATAATTCGAGATAATTTCAATCTATCGCCACCAGCTCAGTGGTATAGGGTTAAATTTTGTAAATTTTAAAACAATTTTTAAGTTTTTAAGTGACCGTTTTCATTAAAATGGTCCTTAAAAATATGTATTGCAATGGAATTTGAACTTTATGATGTATGTGATAGAGTTTGTTTGAAAATTTGATAATTATCTCGAATTTGAATTCAAATATTGTTAATACAGTATTCCACAGCATATAATATATATTTTATACTATCTTGTTGTCAAGTAGCAATTTACATATCAATTTGTAATTTATTTTCAATAATATTGATATATAAATGTGTCTTTGGTACTTGCGATGTTGTGTACAAAACACTTATTTTAATGTAAGGTAGGTAAATAAAATAGATCAATTTCAAGTAAATGAATTTTTATTTTCGTTCACATCATACTGTCCTAATAACTCATTTGTTTGCATTATAAAAACATATCTGTAACAACATGATTAACTAACCCTTATAATATACTTGTGTATTCATTTATATTAACAAAATGTTTAAAAATGATATGGTACATTGACTAGAATTCAGAATGATTTGAGAGTAAAGTTATGATAACGATTTTTTGCTCCTAAACTTGAGATAATCAAATATACATTTAACTAAATATAATAAATTATAGGTATTGGATAAAAATTGGATTTTCAAGCGCCTTTTGCGTCTTTATCGTCAATTCGTGAATAGTTGACCAAAAGTGACATCAAAAGTATTATGTACTTTTATGAGTAATTTTTAATATTTGTATTTTGTTGAACATGTGTTATAAATTTTCATCATTCCCAAATGTTAGAAATTCAAAATCTTGATGCAAAACAAAGAAGATCATAAATGATTGAAACATTAACATTGTTAAAATCATTACTTCACGATTACTAAAAAAATCTACATTGTATTATTGACTAGCATTAGGTAATTGTGTCTAGATTATATAAAATAGATCTCAATTAAATATAGGGCAGTCTTCGTTGGAATTACTAAAGAGTGTCAACGTAAACAATTGTAAATCATTATAAATCCACACAACTCACTTGAAAACATTGTGTTAGTCGAATACAAACGCAGTTTGTGTGTCAACACTCGTAAACTATAGCTACAACATGATACAGTTAATAATGTACATACAAAGTGTAACTTTCTGCCGTATTCACCAAACTATAGGTAAGTGTATTGTCATGTGTTACTGTTTACTGAGGATTGTATAATACTAACGTTTCATTAATTTACATCGATTATAATGCGCGAAATGATGAACATCGACCGCTTTGAACGCGCACAACTGTTGGGCAATGCGATTTCAATGCGGTCTGTATTATTATAATACAATAGGTATGTTAGGAGGTTCCACATCATTGTCAACAGTACAAGAAGCACGTATTCTCGTATCATAAAAGACAGGAGATCAAATCAAAATTAATAAGAATGTATCTTTATCCAAGCAGTCTCCGAAAAGTGATCATTTTAAGCTAAGTTGGGAAGTCCGAGTCAATTTAGTCAATAATTTAGTCTTACTGTGTCTGTGTAACGTTGGCAAGTTGTGTAAATGGTGTACTGCATATAGTATATAAGTATATTCTTGAGTACTTAACAGATTATGCGGTGATTTACTGTTGGCACTTCAACAAATGCTTATCATAATCCTAAGATATAAATAGTGACTTGAAAATTCATTTACACACTCCAAAACCTTAATGTTATAGACAATGATAAGATTTGCCAATGAAAACATTATTGTTTTCATAAACTTTACAACAATTAAACAATTCGTATTTAATTAAATATGGGATATAATTACACAATTACATCCGTAACTAGTTTTAAGACTTTTGGTCAATAAGGCATTAAGTTTAAAATATATATTTTTATTTTAATTATTGTTCTCCTTATTTTTTATATTCGATAGTCATTAATGTGTACTTAGCATTAATTACATTAATATTTACACAACGACCAGTGGTTTTAGAACCTACAACTTTGACAGCATTTGAAGCCGTTTGTTTTAAAATACTCAGTTTCGGAGTACAAAAGGATTAATGAGTTTCTCTATTATATGTGGCACTAAAGAATAAATATAATTATATTGGCTAAACCTATCTATCTACACTTTATTTACATGTCTAGCAATATGGAAGTTTATGGAGTTTGGCAACGTTTTTGTAAAAAAATTCATGCAAAATGTCAACCAATATACAGTGGCAACATTTCAAATTGGAAGATGCATTCACACAAAGTTGTAAAAATTTGGTATCCCACACTTGACTTAATGCATAGAATATCTCTGATTTAAAGTGATCTTAACTGAAAATGCGTCCTATGGCAGTGTTGTATTTGAATAGTACCGTTTTAGAGTAGAAAGTATTAGACTTACGTATTCAATCCAGCTATTTCATTATCATATTTCATTAAAGCAGATTTGTCGAATAAATTAACCCGATTGACCATGCCTTATCACCTACTCTCACAGAGTAGCAAAACCTACATCCCAAAAATTATCTACATCGATGATCTTTTTGACTTTGCGAATAAGACTCAAAATCATTCATCATAGTCTTTTCAGTACATTTGGCTGTCACTGATGGCGCCACTAGCGTACGTCCAGCCTGATTGGTCAGAGCGTATGACAGTAGCTGCTGTCATTTCAACGCGTTCTGATTGGTCGTAGATACGGCGGCCATCTTTAATAGTGCCGTTCCGTGTGTTCGTTATTTTCAAACGTTGATTTGGAAGGCTTCCCTGGTGACCTTGGGGTCGTGTGCGGCGTGCGGGTGCGGCGCCCTCTTGCGGCGGTGGTGGCCCTCGCACTCCGTGTCGTCGGAGAACCGAGATGGTGGATGTATGTGCTCGTTGAAAGACGGGTAGTTTGATATACTGCGAAGGGAATACTTATATAGGGTAACAACTGTAGCTAAAAATATTATAAGAATTTTGAATGGAATAAATAATTTAAGTATATACCTAAATAGTATAAAATTAAGTTCCAGTTCAGCAAGTTTCTTTTAATTTATAATTTTTTAAAATTGTGTATATATGTAACACGATAGAAATATTTGAATTTTTATGGTATCTATATTATGTATAATAAATTAAGTAGAATGAAATAAATTATGTTATTTCAACTTTAGATTTTGAGTGACAAACCTACTCAGCTCACTAAAAGATGTCGAGTCTTATCAGGAGGAACATCGGGGATTAATTTGTACTATCACGCGGGCGAACCCGCTGGCAGCTGCTAGTAACATTTAACAAAACTTCTTAATAAGAAAAATCCCCTTCCTGCAAAAATTGTTGGATATTCTTCCTGAAAAGGCTTCATTCATCATTTCAGCCGAAAAACATCCACTGTTGGACATAGGCCTCTACAAATATTGCCACGGCGAACGGTCCAAGTATGTAAGTCTCATGAATCTCAGAGAGGAGGATAACGCACAGTATTTTAGCAAAATAGGCATTAATTTATTTCAGGGTAGCAATTTCATTCACCGTTTGAAAATGTAGCCAAATTAACATTTTTTGACAGTTTCTTGCTTGCTTTATCCGCCTCCCTGCCACTAAAACTAAAATGAAAAAAGTAAGTAAACATCATCTACTGCTCACAGTGTCTACAGGTACCTGAAGGTGGTCTCGTCGTTGTGGCTGCTGTAGCCGGACGACGAGCGCACGTGCCGCTTGCCGAGCGCGCCCGCCTTGCCCTTGCGCGACGGGAAGGCCTTGCGCACCACGCCGCCCACTGAGTTCTCTGATGATGACGACGATTCTTCGCGCTCTACGCTTGGATCTGGGAGACGGGGTATGTTATAAATACATGTTTATTTATGCTTTAGCGTTATCCATATGCTGTTCAGTGACTTGGCTCACAAGCCAGCAGTTCGCGCAAGTTGAGCAGCAAAGGGAATCTGTCAAAAATCATGACAACGAAATATCGAGACATTGTAGAGGCTCTATTTTCAATAATGTGGTATTTCTTTTATTGTTTGAAAGTGATAATTATTAAGCTGACTTCAACCATGTTTCATACCTACCGCCATTTAAGTGGGAGTCGATAAAAAGGGTCATCGTGATGGATAACACACTTGTTCGACTTTGAACTACCTAATGGCGTTTGCATTAAGTGCACCCTCGGAGAAGCGTCAATTACTGCTTGAATTAGTTTTATAAAAAAGTTGTAATAAGACAGATGTTCATGACACTCGTCGCTTCCAATTTCGTTCCAACCGTCCCGTCCTTAGTCGACTTCTGATGTTTTTTCTGTTCTTTACCCAGCTGTGGCAAGATACCATTTAGCTGTCAAGACTGTCGTCACACAAACTAACATGAAGTGGGGTGCGCGGGCCTGAGTCTGGCTTGCGGCTCGCTGTCGGAGTGCGGCGCGCTGGCGTCGTCGCTGGCGTCGTCCTCATACTCTGTAATGGGCAGGTGCAGCGTTAGTATCTTCTTCACCTCCGAGTCCGTGGAGCCCAAGTTGTCCGACTCTGCAATGTTAACGCACCAGTCAGGTCGGGAAGAGGAGACTGGTAGCAGTGAGCACGCCTCGAGCGGGTGCTACGAAAGTGCAGATGAATATTTTGATTTTTGAAATCTGTTCTGGGGTCCTACCATAATCATTTGCAGGGTAGTCTGAGTTCAGACTGTAAGCACTAGGACGTGTTAAAACCACGTTAAAACCATCATTGTTCAAATGTGAGAAAGATGGAGTTATACGGGGTGAATAGCGCTATCTCTTTTTTACAACAGAATCATTATGACACATCATAGATGGCGCTATGGCAAGTCAAGATATCAGATAATAGCTGCACCGCAAATGGCAAAAATCCATTGACACATCGGTTTTTGTTTAATATTGTTCTGCTTTATGAATGTATGATAACTCCCTAGAACAGGTAATGACAAAATAATATCCAGCATGAATTAGTGAAACTTTCGTAGATACCCTGCAGTAAGATTTTACTTCTTAATTTATTATTAATCTCGTGGCGTAGCTCACAGCAAAGCACATGACATGATAAAAACATGGTTGATGTGTTAAATGGTTACAAATGGAACTGCGCACGACAAACACTAAGGACGGGTCGCCAACACATAAAAGCGGGTACGTTCTCACTAGGTCATGACAATGAGTGGACTACACACAAACCAAAAGGTATGTCACAATACATACTGTGTGCATGCTTACCTTTATAAATTACAACACCATTTACGCTCCCAAAGGTTGCATAAAAGGCGATCATTATGTCAAATTACAATTCAATTACTTAAACTTAAATGGGACAAAGTAAACATAGTTAATAGAGGTGCAATCTACGTAAAATAAAATGTAGCTAACTACGTCATAGATACTCGGTAAGCTGTTGTACTGTGTGTGGGGAGAGTGAAGGAGGGTCGTACCTTGGCTCTCTGAGTGCGGGTCTCGGAGTCTGTTGCCTTTTCTTCTTACTTTCGTGTATTCTGGTTCTTTACCCTGTAAAACAAATTATTTTATGGCGTTAAACAACGTTCGGTTCTGTTTGGGGTCGTTGTCAAAATTAAGGAATGTAACACCAATGCCAGTGGCTTTAGTAAGCAGCTGCAGCGCAAAGCTCTAAAATTGTTTACCATCCGCAATTGCGTAGTTGACTTTTTTTTTAAATTATTTGTTTCAAAACTTTACTCAAAATCTGTTTTTTTTTTTAATACCTATAAGTTCGAAATCTACTGGAAGCAATAAGGATGCAACTGAAATGTGACGTCACCGTCATTAGGTTACGTGTGTACATTGGAGACAGTGAGATGTTCCCACCACGCCTCCACTCTTTTTGATACCTTTATTTGAAAAGGTAATTGTTGCTTCATTTAATAACCAATTTTATGCTGTTTTCAGAAATAGATTTATTTTTAGTGTTATTTGTTGTTTAGTATAAAATATTTTACAAACAATCTCGGGCAAATATCCTATTGATTTCACTGTTCTTTTATGAGGCACTTCTTGATTATACTTATTAATAATATTGTGATTGTTAGTTGATGATTGTGTCTTCTAGATAACGGTACAGTTTCCACCGTTTCCTCCATATTTTCCAAATCAAAGAACCAATGTGAAAACGTTGATTCAAATATGTTTTTGGGCAGCCATATAGCTCTGATGAAAAGTCTAGTAACGTTATGTTTTTTCTTTTTTAATTTTTCCAATATTTGCTTACAATTCACATTACAAAAATTCTGACAAACTGTAAAACAGTTTGTCGGCAGTTGTTCTCGTTTCACATTGTTACAATTTTTGTTAAGACGTGACAATAAACTTATGCTAAGCTAACAACATAAAATAACCGATGTGGACCTGTACCTTATACTTGTCGTTCTGCTTCAGGTCGTGGTACACGAACGAGCCCCTGACGGAGTGGTAGGGGCCGCTGTACACGTTGCCGCTGTAACTGCTCTCGCTGTACGCGGTGGGCTTCGTCAGCTGGAACGTCGCGTAAGGACAGATGTCTTCTATGTATTCTGTGGAAAACATTCGCGTTGGTAAGTTTTTGCCTGTGTAATTCCTGGTAAAATAAATGCAATCTGGTCATTACGGCTTCTTCGTCATTTTCGACTGTAGGTATTTTATTAGGCATTTAATTCATTAAACCCCAAGCGAACAAGGGTTCGCTCTCTAATTGTCTTTCTATTGTGTCTCTAATTAGGATATTCGAAAGGTTATTTGCCAAAGGTACATTTTATGAATGACAAAAAATCTTCATGTTTTGTTTATTACGTTCAAATAAGATAATAAATAAGCAGCCGTTTTATATACGGAATTTTAGCTTGTAGGTATATAAGAGCTTATTTACTACTGGAGGTCACATATGAGCCCGCCGCCGTGGCCTAAACCGAAAAATTATTTCTATAGCGCCACGCGGATCACTCTGTCGGTCACATTCGTGTTTTTGACGTCCCGCCCTTTTTATTATGCGATGCGCATGAGACTAATCACCTGCAAACATGTAAGTCAAAATAAGGGATGTCGTGTCGTTTACCATTGTCCGACAGTGCGACTAACGTGATAAGATCCTAGAACCTTCCGATGAAACGAAAGAAACAAAGGAAAGTTTACTTCTCTTTTATTCTTACCATAGATATATTTCTATGATTCATACCTATTGCATGGAAAAAGAATTAACATTTAAGCAAAAAAATTTGAAAAATTGGTAGTAAATCTGGGAAAGTCGCGTCCAGCTTACCAGCGCCAAGCCATTGACAGTGACCGATGCAATTATGGGACTGGGAAAGGCCACCCTTTCCCAGTCCCACGCTTAGCTTCATAGACGCGTTTTCGTCATTATACGCTTGGTGTAAGTCTACGTGAAGCTTTATATACAACCCCCCTAGCCAAATTACGGTCGTTTCGTTTCTCTTACGTCGCACGCCTGGAGTTGGCCACGCCTCCGGTTCCTTTGTTCTGACCACGTGACCGAGCGTTGAGATGACGTTGGAACAAAGGAATCGGAGGCGTGGCTAACTTGAGGTATCGTAACTTGGCTAGGCTTGCAAAACTATGAAAGCGGCAACGGCCGTGTCGTTGCCGACAGAGTTTAGTCGAGAGAGTTATACGTGGAGCTAAGCGTCCGTGGACAGTAGACCTAAGTATCCTCATATTCGTGAAGGCAAAATTCCAAAGTAAAAATGGTCTCGTTACTTACCATTAGAAGCATGTTTGTAATGGTGCTGCGGCGGCGGGTGCTGCGCCCTGGCGGCGAGGTACTGCTGGTCGCGGTTGACCTTGTTCTGCAGCTGCGCCACCGACGGAGACTCGCCCACTCCGCTCTCCGCCGCCACCGTCTCCGTGGCACCAGCTTCTATGATCAATCAGATGTGGTGAAGGTTTTATGGTCAAATAATAATGGCATGTACGATTTTTATGGTCAAATAATAATGGCATGTTTGCTGACGTCAGCGTAGATGACTTGTAATTTGACTATGCATTTTTTTTTTAATAGCCTATACTTTCTCACTGCTGGGCAAAAGCTTCCAACTCCTTCCATTTAGCTCAACTAGCTCTTGCGATTATGCAATTATGCGCTAAAAAAATGCATCAGTGATGTGACAAGTACGGGAGAGCCCGAACAATCTCTTACGGCCTGTTCACGACTTCGGTCTTGGCGGCGAGCGGCATCGGTAATCGGTGGCCGGGCGCTATGAGCGGCGTCTCGTGGCGTGTTAACATTGCAAATATATATTTTCATACTTTTGTTCTTAGCTGCTGCTCACAGCGGCAAGGTCGTGAACGAGCCTTTAAAGATGATTGGAGAGAACCGATACTGTTCGGCCCAGTAGGTTTGCTGAATCCTATATGATGCGAGACTGCAGGGGTAGATGGTGTCTAGACTTTTATATTAATATTATTTCATTACTGACATTAGTTATAAGTTTAATTCTTGTTACTAACAACTTTTATTAGTTATTTTGTTACAATTAGAAGATATTTTTTAAATAATAATTAATAATTAGCGGGAATTCAGGATACTGCTCATAGTTAGGATGTTTCTTTCTAGGGAGCCCTGACCACCGGTAGCTTGGATTCTGTTTCGTATACTAGATTCTACTATTTTTTTTTATATTTTCCATCCCAACTTCATTCATTCCGTCCATCTCGTAGACGCCGATGAAAATGAATGCGTGTTAGTCATCTGTAAAGGATATACCAAAGCTAGTGTACTGACTGTTGCGGCGCACGAGCAGCACGATGGCCAGCAGCGCGCCCAGCACCAGCAGCGACAGCGCGGCCGGCAGCAGCACGCGCGCGCCGCCCAGCGAGCGCGCCCCGCCCGGCGCCGCGCCCGACACCTCGCCCTCCACCACTGCACGCACGACAATACAATACGAACATTATATACAAAAAAAAAAAAAAACAGAGTTACTTATAATTAAAAAAAAAAGACTTATAGGTATGCGGAACAAGGTGTTAAATCCCGTAAATCTCCCTTGAAGTGGGAGAATCCTCCGACTTGACTGGTGTTGTGCCTGGTTCTGGCAACTGACCGATATTTAATTTCGGACTGTTGCATAATTGTAGAGACCACGTAACTGCTCATCGCTAATAGTTACTATCTCTGTCGGGCATAATGTCAGATCAGACAGCACGCCTTCTGGCCACGTGATATTTGATTTTGGACTGTGTATAATTGTAGAGACCACGTAACTGCTCATCGCTGATACTATCGTTGTCGGATATAATGTCATGAGACAACACGCCTTTTGGCCACGCCCATCAGTGAGTTCTAGCCCGCGACTAGTTCAGCCTTAACATTACTTACTGCCACTTAGTGAATGCGTGGTGAAGTTATACAACGCGACGGCATGTCCCGCGTTGTTGTGCGCGGTGATTCGCAGCTGGTAGTGTGTCGCTGGTGTTAGGCCTGGGACACTGAACACTCGCTCTGTTGCTTGGACACTGTTCGACACTAGGCGCCACTGAGAAAAAAAAGCGAATATATAGGGTGAATGGTAATTAGTGTACGATACTTAAACACGTGATTGTGCTCATGATAACCACAACTTTTACTATGAGAACAAACCTAAAATCGCGAAAAAAAATCAGTTGTTCAGTGCATTTGCATGTTTGCCTAATGTATTGAACAGCTGATATTTTTTTCGCGATTTCGGCTTTGCTTCCATAATAAAAATTGTTTGTTATCATGAGCACAATCACGTGTGTAAGTATCGTACACTAATTGCCAGTCACCCTATATAAAAAATTGATTTCCTAAAACAAACTTTCATATTCAAATATTGCAGTGTCGTAAGAAAAAGACATACTGGAAAGAGAGCTGTATATAACTGCAAGATCTGATTAAAGACAGACAACGGGACAGGTGAAACTAAAGAATATGTTTGTAAAATGTGACGTTTCAGAAACTTAAAAGAACATTAACAAAACTATCAAAAAACAATTAGGGAAGAAAAGAAATTAGGAATAAACTGATTGTTTATTAGGTGCTTTCTTCATAAGCGCGTTCTTTCACAAGCGTATATTGACAGGGACCTAGGAAGAACTATAAACTAACCAGCTGGCGATATTTATTTTGATTGAATTAGAGAATCCTAGATCTAAAAACATATAGGTATTGGAAATGGAGATCTTCGCAAGATTCTGATTTCTTTACAAAAATTACCTGTGACTGGCTAATTTCCCGATATTCTATAACAAAATACAGAATCCCACAGCCTCCGTCACCCCACGAGTCCAGCCACACGGTAACCGTCGTAGTATTCAGAGTTATCATCTGGGAGTGCTTCGGTTTTACTGGAACTGGAATACAGAAATATTCATTGTTATTCAGATCATTCGAATTCAGTCCAGAAAGCTGTTATGTTCTTAATAAAACTTCAGATCTTTAGATGAAACTACTAGCAGGAATATTGAGACTATTTATTTTTTTGTTAAAATGCGTTATTTGTTCGTTAAGACTAAAGAGGTTCACTGTGTTAGTTACAAAAAAGTCTAAACAAGTAACAAAATGATAATACCAACCAGTGCCCTTCGTGTAAGCGTGTACAATATCACAAGGTAATCCAGTGCCGATGCGGTTGAAAGCAGTGATGTAGAGCTGATAACGCGTCCCACACCACAAATTCGGCAGCACATGCTCAGAAGTACCGGCTTCTACTTGTAACTCTTCCCAGTCACCGTGTTCCCGTTTGTAGTTGATCACGTAACCTAGACGATAACGGACACGTTTTTAATAGATTAAGAAGACAGTTAAAAAGATAATTAATTAATGTAATAGAGGACATATACAAGATGTCATTGAACGACAAAAAAGCTCACAGTTCTTCCAGTCTTCAACAGGTATTACTCGGTCGCATGATACTACATACTCGATGAGCAAAACTTAGATAGACTTGGACCGTATATTGCTTAACACCGGACTACAGAGAAACCCGACTTATAATGTTTTCACTGCTGGGACTCAAGGGCTCCTGAAGAGGGAATGGACCATGAATGGAATCCACCACGCGAGCCCAGTGCATGATGGTAATCCTATAGGCAATAAACCTATTGTTAAGGGATATGTTACCTAATATAGGGCTGCCGCCATCACCCTGGTCGCTCCATTGAAGATGAAGGGAATCCGCGTAAGAGTCTACAACAGCCAGTACAGGAGGTTGTGGAGGCACCTTCACTTCAACGCTGTAGGTGACCTCGTCTCTTCCGTGGACGTTCTCAACCGAACAGGTGTAGTTCCCACTGTCCAGGTACTGCGTCATGCTGTGTCAATGGTGTGAAGGGACACGGTGAAAATCAAGTAAAAAATAAAGCGAAGATCCAGTGTTTATAGTGGTATAAAAATAGCAAAAAATATGTGTGAGATAATAGCTTGTCAGAAAGCTAAAACCAGCTGAAATAGTTACCTGATGATTAAAGACCCATCGTTCGTAACGTTTTTCCTCAATGTTGACTCTAAGGTAGCCCCGTTCATACTCCACGTGGTCGACGGAGTGGGTACTCCAACCTTGTTGCATGGTAACGATATGTTTTCCTTCCAAGGAGTTACAATGCTGCGGCTAAAAGACGTGATCCGAGCTGGAACTGTCAAGAAACGGGCTTTTTTTGAATAGAAGAAAATGAACACCAGTAACCTAATCTGTCGTATATGAGACAGTATGCTTCCTAGATAAGGAACCGTTCAAATTAAAAAAGTCTCCAGAATTAAATCAGTAAGTGAAAAGAGGAAATAATCTAGAGGTCTATGGAAAATGCAGAGCAAAATAATATGCCTAGATTATATGACAGATTATAGACTAACCTGATTCAGAAGGTAGCACTGTGACGACTCGGGTGGCCTCTCCTTCTCCAAGCCTTGTTGATGCTGATACCCAGAACTGGTGAGTGGCCCGTGGTGGTGATCGCGACGTCTCGTGAGATAACGTGCTTGGAGACAGCATGCGTTTGTGGGTACCCTCCTAAAGAAATATAGAAATGATAATGAGAAACTGGTATGATTTAACTTTGAAGTCTCCTACATATCTAGGATATCGTCACGAGCATAAGAGAAGACGTTATGAGGGACGGTGTGTAATGAGAAAGATGCATCATAAGAACCAAAGATACGAAATCATATATACAGGCAATACGAAATAGTGCGAGCAGGAATCGAGGTGTGACGGTTTCGGCACCTAAATGTTAGAATAGATAACGTTCAAAAAGAAATTGAATGCAGGACATACGGTGGATGGTGCTCTGCATGCGATTAAGGGAAACTTATGGCGGAAAAATCTTGGTTGTCTGTAAAGTGATTCGTGTACCCTGTAGAGGAGTGAATGTTAGGCAAGGTAGCTTCTCAAATGGAATTAGTTGGTGCCTAAAGCTTGTTCTCGTAAAAGTTTGTAGGGTGTCAGTTAAAGATAAAAAAGAGTGTGGTAATAGAATGATAAACTTCAGTGTGGCAGAAAGTAGAGTGACAGATAAAAAAGTGTGCTGAAATGTTTTTGTCATATGGAGAGGTCAAATAAAGGACGTTTACCAAAAGGATTTAATTGGGCAATTAATACGACTTCATACCCTAGCAGGGCACACTAACCTTATTGGCGGTGTCCTTAAAAAAGTTCAGGTGCGTAGAACTCGCAACCGGTTCGCATGTATGAAAAGATGAATGAATGTGGAAGAAGCAAAAGGGATCGTAGCATGATGATTTCTGCTGTATTTTTAAGTCCATGAGAGAGTAGTATGTTGCATGTTATTTAATAGTAACTGATTGAAAGCAACAGGTTTAATTTACAGAAAGAAAACCCTATGAACCAGAATGATTGTCTGATAGTGACTGATATTACATATTCAAATATTGGTTGATAAGCCGGGTCCTTATACCACTGAATTCACTTTGTGTAGGTTACTTTAAAGTCATTCGTCCTGCAACATTGATGATAATAAGAAAACGAACCTCTCTTCCGTCTTCAATGACGCTCATGTAGAGGGTATACCCCACGAGAACTCCATTTGGTGAAGCTGGTGGCAGCCATGACACTAAGATCTTGTTGCGAGATGATACTACTGCTTTGATGTCAGCTGGTGCGGAAGGTACTGCGAAAAACAGTTATTAGTCAGTGAAAAGTAGGATTTACTTGTTAAAGAGCCGCCTTTTCCTCTAAGGTAGATTTTATTCTTCGAAAGTTCTTGACATGATCAAAGATGTCACATAACGATTTATTATATACCTCCCTACATATATTGGTCTAGCAACCTGTCGGAATATGAACATGGTTGCCTTGATCCAAGTTTTTATCGACAATTAACTTTTGAGAAAGAAACTAAGGTTACCCCAAATTGAGACAAAATTTTCTTACCATCTTCCTCAGTATGGCAATACACCGGAGCAGCTCTGACTCCATCTCCAGCTGCAGTAAACGCACACACAGTCACGGAATAATTCGTGTATCTCCGTAGTCCTGACAACGTTGTGTGTAGTCCAGATATTTGCTTTGTCACCGCTTCTTCATTTCCTGAAATCGAAGTTACTTCAGGATTCCGAAGTAAAGAAAACTGAACTGAAGTAGGTGAATTGAAAAGAACAAGAAATGTACAAGCGTCTATGCTACAGAATAAATAACAAAGCCCTGAATTTAAGAATGCCAATCAGGTTCAAGAAGCAAGAAACAAGAGGTTTGATGAAGTGGAAAAAAATGACAAGCAATCCCAATTGTGTATACAAAGTGCTTTCTTGAATAGCCAGCTTAGTATGATGAGCTTTTAATATGTTTTTTTTTTTGTAGAAGATTGAAATAAAGATGATGCTTACCATACCAATCCGTAACGGGTGCGTAAGTTACTCTGTATCCTTGTAAGACTCCGTTTCGTCCTCTGAGAGGTGGTGGCTCCCATGCTACGCGAACTGATTGAGAACTCAATGCTGTGCATTGAAGGGCTCCTGGTGGTAGACTTGGAACTGTAATGGAAGAAGTAGATTAAGTCCAAACTATCCAAGTCATGAATTTCATTATTTTAGATCTCGGATTGATGCGAATCCTTCGCATTTTACGGACAAACCAAGACAAAAATTTGTTTTCTTTGTGTATCAAAACAAATATTTCCGAACGATGGATGAAAGAATGACGAAATAGAACAACTGGTAGAAAATAGAGATCTGAGAAGAATGCGTCTCCCAAAAAATCTGGAATAATGATAGTAGTATGAATGAGCGTAGCTGTTCGCTCTTTTAACTTGGTTTCATAAAACAAACCATCTTGCATCGTAGTAAAAAGAGGCGAAGTAGGCACAGCATACACGGCATGTTTCTGTAAGTAATCCTGACAACGAGGTATTTCCACGGACAATATCGGCGCCGTAGGATCTATTTTACATTTGCTTACTTGCTCTCTGCATCTTCCATAGTAATAGCTGTAGTGAGAGTCGCTTTCTACTAGGGTTATGAGACATCTCATTCGGCGTGTTTCTTAACCCTGGCAGTGGCCCTCCAATCTCTGCTTGTATACTCACCATGTTCCATAGTAGTAGCAGTAGTAGGAGGCGAGGCAGGCCCCGCTCCCCTGCTGTTATAAGCCTGCACCACCACGGCATATGCAGCGAGTTTCTGTAACCCTGACAGTATGGTCCTCTACTTCCTGCTTGAATACTCACCATCTTCCATAGTAGTAGCAGTAGTAGGAGGCGAAGCAGGCCCCGCTCCCCTGCTGTTATAAGCCTGCACCACCACGGCATATGCAGCGTGTTTCTGTAACCCTGACAGCGTGGTCCTCGCGCGAGCAGTACCGGCGCCTTCCACTGTGCGCACTGTGTAGGACGCCCCGCCGGGACCGCTCGCGCTTAGAACTGTGCTGTTGCTGTTTAGCTGGGAAAGGTATGAACATTACTTTCATGCATTTATAGTGATAAATGAAAATCAAAAGTTGTATATTGTGATTAACGATTAAGTTTTATAATGATGAATAGCCGCAAAAATAACAGCGCGATTGCTTTTATACATTAAAATTCTTCAATTGTTAGTCACGTAAAGGTTAATTTACTTTATAATTATTATATTTTCGTCAAAACCAAATTTGCTATTGAAAACGGAGCCTAAATACCTAGAAATCAGACACAATTTCACCTTCACACTAGTTCTAAAGTAAATTTCCTAGAAGAATATAATTACGAAGTGAAAATGTTCTTACGAGATTCCAGTTAAAACCCTATTCTTAGAAATAAGAATATTAGCAAACTGTAAACTCACTTCTTGAAATCCCACGTAGTAACCGAGTATGTTCCCGTTCCACAGGTCTCTTTGTGGTGGTTCCCAGCTTACGATGAGTTCTGTGGAACTTTTCGCTTCTACTCTTACATCCAGGGGTGGTCCGCTTGGCACTATGGGAACACAAAAATCTTCAGTGTCGATATAACTATCACAAATCTTTCAACATTTTACCAGAACAAGAATTGAAAGAAGCAGAATAATTGGATGGTCGAATCTGCTGTCTGCAAAAAGCCATCGTTCTCACGAGTATCCTCGAGTAGCGATTCTTATAATAGGTTAGACGGAATCCAAAGAATCTTTTATTTTGGAAATTTGTAAAATGTGATGTAGAAAAAAACTCGTTGACTAAGGTTTTCGTGATACGACAAATGCAGCAGTGTCTTTTAATTTGTAACCATTTGATGTGGGGTTCCATAAGATACCATGGATTTCTTGATTGTCCATTGTTTTAAGAACTGCAGTAACTATTAGGGTACTTTAAATGATGCCTTTTTGGTGATGAAAGTGAAGTAGTATGGTGATTAAGTGGTTAGTGAATAAATTACCTTCTTCAGTGGTAGTAACTTGTATCAGCTGACTTGGCTCACTTTGTCCCAATCTGTTCTCTGCTATTATTCTTAGATGATACGAAGTTGCTGGTTGAAGGTTTTGCACGCTTGCTGATGTTACACTGCCTGGCACTATCACCTTTTGAGGAGTCGTTGGCCAAGAATCTGTTTGAGACGAATATAATGAAATGGGTAAAGAATAGGATATTTCGCCCCGTATTGCTTTGATTCTAAGGACAAGGATAAAAAATTGACGAAAATAAAAATATTTTCGTCTTTTGTTGTCGCCTTTAGATAAAAGAACAACAGGAAAATGGCAAGTTAAAGTTGTCAAAGGAACAAAATATATCTGTGGAACAAATAAATTCACCTGGAGCTTCCTTATACTGTACGATGTAGTTAATGATGGGACTGTTGCCAGCATACGGTTGTGTCCATGATATTTGTATCGAACGAGACTGTTGATCGATGATCCTTATGTTTTTAGGCATTTCTGGTACCTGAAATATAAAATATAATTTAATTTTCGTTGTTTTGAACCTACAATTGTACATTTACTTCGTTGTACAATTGTTTCTAAATCCTAATTATATATAGATAATTCGAACTAAAGGCAAAAAGGTTGTACTTTAGTTTTGATTTCAAGTTGGCTCTTGTTAAATCAAGCTAGCTCATGGTGGATATTAAACCATATTGGCAAGTTTACCTACTTACTTACTAGGAACCTACTCTTAAAAATCTTTTCCTATCGTTTGTTCCTAATTGGTCGATGTTCTTACCTCTTGCACAACAAGATGTATGAGCATTTCGTCCTGTCCATAAGCGTTGGACGCTCGACACGTCAGTGCGCCGGTGTCTTGTCGATACGTCTGCAGTATACTCAACTCTGAGACTAAGCCGTCATCCAACACCTGTTCTCGAATCGTGTATCTGCAAAATACGTCTTAATTGGAACCAAGATTTTTTTAAGCCTTTTGTTTATTTGACACCTTTTTTGAAAATGTTGAGATATATGTGTGGAGTGATGAAAATGGATAAAGCGAGAAAGTAGCGCTAGTGACTGAAAAGTTAAAAGAAAATCATGAAACGCATGTTATTAGGAGTTATAGGTTATAGGAGGCCAAAGAAGATGGTTGTGTGAAGAGTGATATGAAAGAAAAAGCAGTTAGTGATAGCGTGACGGGTGATGGGATAGAATGGAAAAAAAACGTGTTGCGTCGACCCCAAGTAATATGGGATAAGACATGAAGATAATGATGCTCTGGATGGAGCGAGAGGGAATGTTAGACTTGTACTAAAATCCACCTTAAACTAGATTCATACTCGTGTTCCTTCAATTGCCTTTTAAGTTCCAGGGCCGCAGTGACTCTTTCGAACAATCCCGAAGCCCTAGCAGTGAAATCTCATAGCAGGATCTGATACCCCATTGATGTTACCTCTGATCCAGATGGTGTGCAATAGTATGATGATGCGGACTCCTCCAGCTGACTTCCAGGGGCGCGTCCCCTGACGCTGCACACTGCAGGTGAGCTGCCTCCCCTGCCGTCACTTGCACTGTCTTACTCTTCATAGGGAATCTGGCAGGAGCTATATGGCGGAAGAAAATTGTATGATCAAGTAACTACTTACATTTTAATTTGAATATTAGGTTAGGTTTTTGAATTTTTATAATCATGTGGACGTGGATCGGTGATTATCTTAATATACAGAGATTCTTTCGTGCCTCGGAAAGCACGTTAATCCGTTGATTCTATCTGTCATTTATAGATTTTAACAGTTGTTAAGAGTATAGGATACCCAGTTACTGGGTTGTAGAGGTCTGACAGGATGTCGCAGTAAAATACTCGTATCCAAATGCGTTAAGAAAAAGCTAGACGTGAATTGTGTGATCGGATAATATCCCATAGAGAATACAGTTAGAATAAAATAGACTTTCAAACTTACATCTTCTTCATAACCACTTCAGTCTTTAGGGAGGAGATCTTTCAAATTAAAGTTACGGTTACAATTCTAGATAGAATATAGATATGATTTAAGACTGGCGTTTTCTATCAGCGAATGAATGAACACCTACATGGACTAAATTATGAACTGTTAAGTTTTTGGACACGCGATTGGCGCCGTAGGTATTTGAGCCAACAGATATTAGTTCCGGATCTGGGTTGATGAATAATAAAGTTGAGCCATAGGTAGTATTTTAAGAAAACTTAGTATAGTCTGTCTAAAAAGTCAAACGGATTTTTTTTTAATATTTAATCATTTAAAAATACTTATATTTAAAACTTTTTATAAGGTTTTTCTATTAGTAAACAATGATCAAGATCTTTTAATCCACCTTAATTAATGAACAAGTGTTGACTACATCAGATTTCGTTTTACTTTAATAATTACGCAAGTCGTTTGACTTATTAGACAGACTCTAAGTATAGATACTGTGATATCGAAAGGAGATCGCATGAGTTGTTTTTTTTATATAGCCAACGAACTGGCTTGTAAAATAAAGATTTTGCATGACTAGAATAGGTTTGAAAATTTGTAGAAAAAAGAAGTGTATTGTTTTTTCAGTGTTGAAGTGATTTTTGTAAGAAAATCTTGTGCATGGTCAACTATATAAGACAAATATAGCGTATAAGTGTGCAGGCCCGTGTCTTTTATTTATAGAAAAATCCCAACACGAAGCCTACGTGAGCTGAGCTACGCTACAATACTTATTTATTCCTAGTCAGGAATCGTATACATAGGTGTATGGAAAATAAGCCATTTGCCTTATAACGAGGGCGTGTTACGCTCGTTTTGCATTACATTACATGGAACAAAGATCCCTTTCCCTGCAGCCTCTTTTACAAAATCACTTTGCACGAGTAAAAATGTAAGGAGACGACATACCTACTAGCTACATAGCTGCAAACATGGCTTAAGAAGGAAACAAGCGAAGACCTGGTTAATTTACTTTAACATAAATGTACCTAGTTTTTTTTTGTAGGTAGGAAATCGTCTAACAACATCTCGCGCCCTTCCGTGTCAGACTTTTACTGACAAAAACCAACTCCTGTATCACACTGAAAGTTTGCCAGTGAATTAAACGGCACCCTATAAGCCCTATACCTAACTAAGCAATAAATCCTTAGCGTTCTTTAGAATAAGGTTTAGCCCAGATAGGTACAGCCAACAAATAAACTAGGGATATTAGAAAAACAAGGCAGGTACACAATCAACTAACCTAATCGACCTCGATCGTGCTGTGTTTCACTAACTAAACACTGAGAAAATAAGAATTTGGCAGCCCAATACATCATGTTATACACGACAGTTTCTGGGGTATCTGCCCGTAATAAGCTTTTTTTTTGCGATTCTTCATTTCGCCTAACGAATATAAATCGGACCTAAAACTATAAGTTATCGAGGGAGTCTCAGTAAAAAATCGTACCAAAGTAACCCGATAGCATTCTTAAACATTATTTTGTTTTTGTTAGAAACGTCTATATTGTTCCGTTTTTCATATTGGCAAGAAATCAAGAGTTGCGTTTGGGCACAGAAATTGCCTAACCCCACTCTACTCGATATTCCCTTTGAGTGCGGTTGAAGTGAGGAAAAAATATTTCCATAAAGGCAGGCTCGTTATATCGTGCTTGTGTAGGCCCAATGTTATTTATTGGTGAGTAGCTTGTTTACGAAATCCTCATAATTTTAAGATTTACTGTTTGTTTTAAATATTACTGCCCCATTTGCGACGCAATGCAGAAAATCTGTTCAATTTTTTATGGAGCACGGACGAGAAACCGTTTTAAATCTATTTGTTTAGGTTCAAGTGAACGTCGGCAAACTTTGTTCATGTGTAAATCCTGCTGAACCTTGTGTCAAACCGAAATAAACAAGCGGGAAATACGATTACGGCTAGAAGCGGAACTGTTTACAAACTGTTCGCGGACGTGACGCGTTTAGGAGCCGCCGCGCTGGCCGCCACAATCGAACAAAGTTTTGCTGGTGTTTGTACAATCTGCGATTTATTAACGGTAACATAAATACTTATCTTCGTCGGATGAGGGTGTTGTGTTTACACCTCGAAAAGGTTTGATTTAAACAATCATAAATAACGGCAGCTTTGTGGGCTTTCACGCCGGACGACATTTCATGATATTTGCTTCTCAACAAAAGCCAATATCTGCGAATACAAACACGTACACCGCGGACTTAGTCTAGTGGAAGCCAACTGTCTCGTTTTCCAATAAAGAGGAGACGTATTGCGACGTACGGTCATTGAGTTTTCTGCTCAGACGCGCTCGACTCGCGCTGCCGCTCGCCGACAATCAAATAAACTACAAATACATAGTGGCTTTTATTGTGTCCACGTCACGGATAGGTAAGGGGACGTTGTTTTAATTATAACCTGTAAGTGAGACAAGAGCAGGTGCTAAAGAGTGCTTGGATTAACTCAATCACTTTAAAATTGTTAAGTAAAGTTTCTGAACTTTCTACTTATTTCAACTTACAGTAATAAAACTACTGCAGTGCTGCTAATTGAGAAAGTAGATACCTATTTAAAGTTTTCATAAAAGTTACCAATAGAATGCAAGTCTAACCGCTAAACGATCTAAATTAAGTTTAAAGTACTGACAGCAGCATCAGAGACTTAACAAAGTGGTAAGAAAATGGACTTCCTTTAATTTTATTATATATAGAATCATAGCTAGGTACGAGTATATAGTACCAGTAGCTCAGCAATTTGAGCGAGTTATCGGCGGGTCGCCGCGCGGAATTCTATAGAATTGAATAAAGTGACGGAGGTATGGTTCGAGGCGATATTTATTGGAGTGCTCCATATTTGATTGTTTTCTTGCGCTTTATCAAAGCATTTACCTTCTACTAAGTGGCGCTCTTTGATCTACGATAGCTCTGAAATGTGTATTAATTTGAACGAATTTGGTACGTAACAAATTACCTACCCTCTTACCAAAATTGGCAATTTTATTAAAGCTTTTCCATGCCATTTCATTCCATTCCATATTGCAAGAGACGTAGAATTTTATAAAAAGAAGTTCCAAACCCATTATTTCCAGTTAGGAGACAATGCGTTCTTAACATTTATTTTGCTAAGGACAGCTCCATTTCTCCGCAACAAAACAATAATGACGCAAAAGAATTTTCATTTGAGTACGGCCCGGCTTGTCCCGGCGAAACTCATCGCGACGGATCCTCCATCAAGACATTCCACAACTTTTCACAGACCTTCGACAAAAAGATGCTTTTCTTTTATGCACTGTACGTATAGCTAGGGATATGATCCTCGCGGTAAAAATTCTATTTCCTTTGCCAAATTGACTGACCGAATTTGAAAAAGATTGGAATCACATCATTTATCGGTGTGGACATCTTTGATAGGTATAAAAACGTCTATCGTGTAAGTCCAAGTCTGATATTAAGTTTTGGCGTTAGAGTGGCAGTGGATTATGTTATTAATTAGGAAGGAGGGGAAGTCGTTTGTCTTGTACTTACCGTTGACTTTTAAGAAGATGAGTTTGCTTAATCCAGCGCCTATGTCGTTTCTAGCTTCACAAAGATAATGTCCCTCGCTGTCTTTGGCCACTCGCTCGAACACAAGCGAGCCATTCTCCAGGACCCTTGAGCTGCCTTCAAACATGAAGTCTTTGTACTCGCCAGGAGTGTTACCTGTTTGAAATTTGACCCAGTTGTTATGTTATGTTTCGTGGATAGCAAAAGTAGAAATTGTTGCAAACGTGTGAAGACAGTTTCAGAATAATTGGTAAACTTTTAGATTGAAAAAGTATTTTTGGATCCCAATATCGAAAAATTAACTTTTAATATGTTTGCATCTTTCTTAACAAGATTACGAGCTATGTACGTAGTTTACAACTTACCTACAGCCTTCTTCCACGTGATCGTCGGTTTTGGGTACCCATCAGCTTGACACTGCAGGGTCACATCCTGGCCGGCTGCTACCGCCACATCGTTTGGTTCCAACCGCCATCGAGGGGGTACTGAGAATGCATGCATGCAGGGCAGGTATTATTAATCAGGAGTATTTATTATAGAATTTAATTATACCGGGTTATTTGGAAAACACTGGCAAGCTCTCAGGACTATGGTACTAACATCATAAACAACAACTTTTGTTCTATGACTTTTAAAAGTTTATCATATTTTAGTTCATCAGATTTTCATTCACAAATAAAAACATTTATTAGATGTACGTTTAATAAATTAAACGTAAGTACTAAATATTACGAAGGCTATGCGAAGCAAGCGGTAGTACAATAGCGGAAGGGAGTAGGGATTGGGTGGCGGGGTGCTTGATGCGCTTGCGTTGCGTCACACAGGCGTAGCTAAATATAGCAAAATACAGAGTTGAAATGTGATAGAACAATGAAATTTTGAAGGTTTGTTTTTGGAAAATGTATTACGTTTTGTAAAAAGTCATAATACAAAAGTTATTATTTATGATGATAGTAATACAATCCTGTAAGTAATAAACCTGTATAGAAAGAAAAGTTTAATTACCATTGACTGTTAGTGGTATTGTGTATCGTTCTGAACCGGCAACATTAGAAGCAATGCACGTGTAGTTCCCGCTGTGAAGTGAAGTAACTTGCTCTATCACTAACGAAGCACTGTATTCATCCATCCTTCTTGTTATTATACCACTTGGCGCGTAAGGTGATGACGTCACTGGTTGCCCGTTTTTCTCCCACCGAAATGCGACCGGCAAGTCACCCTCTAAGATCTGGCAAGATATTGCTGCTCTCATACCTTCTCGTAATAAATTCGTTAGCGCCGGTATAGGCAAGATTTTTGGCTGAACTGCAAAAAAGAAATAACTTGTTTATTTTTTTATGTGATACCTAACAATATTGTGAGAATTCAGCTTTTTTGGACTGAAGTTTTTGCTGTAGTGGTTTTTTTTGTCAGTTTGTTTCATAATAATGTACCTAAAAAAGTCAACTCAACAAAACACGAACACTTGATAATTTGATGAGATAGAAATATGTCGTAAAGGTCGACCTCGTTCAATAGACGCATCACGTGCCTTCCAACCCTGCGAATTGGGCCCGAACATTATTCACCCAAAGTTATGAAGGTTTCAATTTCAACGCTCAATTTTCAATTTTTACGTAGGTTAACTGTTAATTAAAACGAAAATCTTTAAGCCACGTTCATGCCTTGATTTTGTGGACTTCATTTCGGAGGGGCTGTGAAGTTTCCCTCCACTTTTTTTAATATTTTTTATTTTATTGCCCTATTAACCAGGGAAAACTGGAAGTTTACGCCCCGTGGATGCCGCGGTAATGGTAAACGTGCTAACTTTAATGAATTACGGATGAGTAACTCCACCCCTCTTGAATTCGTGATTTTATAGCGCATTAAATCTTAGTGAAGAAAATGAGAAAGTTTATGGTCTGATTTCTGTTCTAAGTAGTGCTAAGGTCGGGAAAAGCGTTTATTTAAACATGTATCTGCAAAAAACAGCAAAAGCTTTCTTTGCAGTTGCTTTTTTTGCGAAATTGTTTATTTCTAATTTTATATTTACAACCTCAAATGAATTCTAAAAAAATCTTGTAAACAACACGTTTAACACTAGATTTTCAGCGACTTTGAACAGCAGCGCTACAGAATGACAATATTTTGTCTTGGCTCATCTAGATGAGTTGTACGATGAAGGGATTCATGTTAATATTGTTTAATTTATTTTAATTGTTAGATATTGTTAAAACATATTTAAAAATGTTTGTTCTTTGGCATAGTCGAACTAAACATCAATAACCAGTTATTAGTGAAATAAATGTCGGTCTCCTAAAAATAGTTCACTGGGTTAATTTTAAAAATCTGTTTCCGAATGAAAAAATCATGTGCATTCTTTGATACCTATTCATAAAATCGTTGAACTCCATAAAGGTCAAAATGAAGCAACACGATATCCGACAGATATGGACAGGTCCACTTAAACCTGTGGTCCTTTTCCCTTAAAAGGCCACCTCAAACTTTAATCTAAATGGTTCTCATATGATTTGACCATTACGTGTTTACTGTATGGGCTTTTTTTACTGTTGATAGGCTTTTGTTGAAAGGAAGCTTAGATCTTTCAGTATGTTTTGTTGTTTCTTGCCAGGCTAGCCAACTTGATAGCTAATGGCAATCATATAATTGAAATTAAAAAAAAAAATACGTAGAAGTGCTTAATAAAAATAAATTGAAAAAAGAAATTCTAGTTTGTGCCAGGATAAACGAAGGAAAACGATATAGAGACTAAAATTTTTCGGTTGAATAAATTTCGTACATCCGTGTGTATGTACAGTATGACAATTAGGCGTTTTTCAAGGTCATTCATGTCGTACAACCGTATGTGCAATTGGCGCTCGAGTGGTTGTAACATATTTGCAAAAATAAATATAATTTATCATCATTTGTATCGCCTATTTCTCGGGATCGACAGTTCTCTAACTTAATATTTGCACTTCAGCGCCTGCCGGTGGCGTGGTGTCGGCGGTAATGGCTGCCTGACACGTATACGTGCCAGTTTCCTCGTCTATCTGCATCTACATCAAGATCTATGGTATGTGGGGTAAAACTTCTGCTAGCTGTTTCGAGAGTTTGTAATAAAATGGACTCGAACTTATGTTGCGCTTTTATGTCGTTATCAGACGGCTTTGCAAAATCTTAACCGTCATTCTTGTGAAGTGAAATACCAATAACAAAGAAAAAATTTAAATGACCTCATGGTTAGCGTAGTTAAGTAATTGACTGCTGCGATGAGTGTCCTGGGTTCGATTTTCGCGCGGAGAAAATATTTTTATGGCCTACAGATACGCGTTCCGGGTCTGAGTGTCTTGTGTATGTGAGTTTTCATGCTTGTAAATGCAACGTTGTTCTTTAAAAAAAAAACACGTAAAAAGTGTGTCAATATTTATGATAAGTAGTAGAAATTTTGGGATCCATCTTGTTTTAATTCTTCAATGCTAGAGTGAATCTAATAGACTCTTAAAGTAATGCGATTCACCCTCAACGATTGCATTACTGCTTACCATCAGGACAGATCGCAGAAAAAGTAATTAAAAAAAAAATGGACTTTTTAGAGACGGCGCAGGTTTGGAAGGACTTGGAGGAAGCCTTTGCCCAGTAGAGGGACAGTAATGGCTAATTTAAAAAAAAAATACTTGTAAAATGTACAGTTTTGCTTTTCTTATTCTGTTTAGAGACTAATATTTTTAGTTTGATTTCAGCCTGACATAGTTTTGATTTTAGAGTCATCATCAAATAAATTCATACTCACCCAATATCTGTACTTCGACATCTCTCCTCGCAGCATGTCGCTGTCTGTTGGCTGCTTGACAGGTGTAGGTTCCAGCATCTTCGCCTCTCTGTGTCTGTTCCACGATGAGAGTGCCGTTGGGAAACACCTTCTGTCTTCTGTTTAGGGGAAGGTTTTGACCGTCTGTTGGATAAAAGCAATTGTTTTAGAATTGTGATAACAAGTTAATTATATTTTTTTAATGTTTTTATTAGGACTTGCAGAGAAAATATATTTTAATAACAATAAATGTAATGTACTTATTGTTAATACACTATATAAATGTTGTTATGTTTTATATATGTTTTACGTTGTCTCTTATTATACTTAGCATAGTTTCAGCGAAAACTGTAATACTTTATTTACTTATTGTTTCATGTAGGTAAACAACAAACAAGACCAAATAATGTTGCTTTCAGAAGTTTCGAGCTTCAGTGTAGATCCTAGCTTACTGGAGAAAAATGGATATCTGTCCTCTTTCTGAGAAACGAGCATACGTTTATACATAAAGTTAGATGCTAGTTAACGTATCAGAACTGAATACGTGCCGTTTTTCCTTTTTTTACTTAAAATGGTACAAGTCCAAGTACTTACACATAATAACAACGGCGGAAATATAACAACCTTGTTGGAAGTTAGGTGTATTTTCAAACCGTTTGGGGTTGAAACTCTCGGATCGTGGGGTCCGAGTGCTCACAAGTTGTTTAAAGATCGTCGAAACGTCTAGTTGACACTTCGCGTGACCCAAAGGCTGGCTTTTACCTTGGACAGAGGATAAGCATTGCCATACAGCGTGGCAATGCCGCCAGTCTTTTGGGCACATTACCAGTCGACAGCGTTGTGGAAGAGTTTTTTGACGCCATATTTTAGTTAGTGTATTTTAGCGTAGGGTTTTATAATTTATTTATTTTTTAATTTACTGTAATTATAGTTATTAAGTTGTTTATAAGTGTAGATAATTAATTAATTTAAAATAAATTGTAGTAGGTACTTACATTAATTAACAAGGAAAAGTGAAAAACAAAAATGTATCTACATAATGTTAGCAGTCATATTTATACGACTTTACGGTGAAAACACAGTTTTTTATATTGTGCAGGGCAGTTTCAGGTTCTAAGTTCATTAAAATAGGTATGTTTTGCGAATTGAGACTGTATGATACCCTAAGGTACCTAAGTAAATACGTTTAATAAGTTTAATAAGTTTTCACTCTCATTCGTCAGCTAACCGAATTGAATGATTTTTTTATGAAATAACAATTCGATTATAATAATAATTTTGTACAAATGTCAGGAAGTTTTTTTGTACCTGTTAACCTTGAATATGTAAATCGTGGTAAGTGTACACGCATATAGAATACATGATCGTTTCTCAAAACAAATGTCCAGGCGTCTAAGATTCCTTCACTAGGGTAGAAATATGATCTCTAAATATCAGCCAGTGGTCGAAGGTCACTCTCAAATCCTTTATGTTGGTGACATGAGTAATGAGTCCAACCTATACTTAGTCGTACCTAATGGATAGGTCGGAACCCCCGATCGTATGTCATGATGAAGCATTTGCTTGTATTAATAAAGATCTTGTTCGCAATGGTCCACTCATAAATGGTGTCAATGTCCCTCATCATCATTTCAGCCGATACACGTCCACTGTTGGACATAGGCCTCCCCCAAGCGTCGCCACAACGAACGTTCCTATGCGTCCCGCATCCATCGATTTCCCGCTACCTTCATCAATTTCCCTATATGTTTGCAATTCCTTGCCTCTTCTGATTTAGACCACCAGTTTTTGGTCATCAGCATATAAAGGATTTTTTTTAAGATTTATTGATCACAATCAGTAATAGAGGTGGCCTTAACACGGATTCTTTAGTTACACCCATAGATAATAGGTATTTCTATGGTCACACCCGAGAAAGTATAATTCACAAGGCTCGGATATGAGTCCAAGCATGAGCTGCCATGCCGGATGGACAGCTTACGATCCCGCAGGAATTCGGCAAAAAAAAGTTAAGGACGGTTCTTCAGCTTCGCCGAGAGCACATCATTCTCAGATCCATCAGAGAGAGACATATTTATGCTTCTGTGAATAACCGTGTGCCATATATACTTAAACACCTTTGCAATTGCTGTCAGGATAGCGATGGGTCTGTGCTCCTCTAGGTATATTTGTCACTGGTGTTTAGAAATGTAATTGATTCGTAAAATTTTCCGTGGGTCCAAGATCTACGCGGAATTGGAGAGCTAAATTAAAAAAAAACTCTTTAGGCTAAAGGCTAGAATGTTGCCAGGGGCAACCGAGCCACAGGGTTCCGTTTGGTGATAAATACTCATAACGACGTGTGGAAGGATTAAGATGAAATTTGTAACACGCAGCCACAGCCGATATCTGTAGCCTGATTCACGTAAAATCAAACAAGCCAAATATCGTTGAAGTTTTATAGTCGTTCGAACGAAGTCCTATCCAAAAGCGGTATTCACGATCTATCGACTTATTTCCAGTTACATTAATAAGTATTCTACCAGGATAATGTAATACAGACTTTTTTTTAAATCGACGAATTTCAAACGACTTTAAAATCGGTGTCGTTCAAACTCGATTGATGGATGTGAATACGGAAATGATCTAAACGACTAAATCGCTACGATATCGTTACGGTTATCATTACGTGAATCGGGCTACTGAGCATTTCTTATCCAACAATATTTTTCTAGGCTACATACAAAGGAAGTGTAAATTCGAACCAGTTAGGAAGATACATAGGTTTTGGCTCCGTAATTCCAGAAAACATGAAAGTTAGAAGTTTTGTGAAACAACTTCCGCTTGCCATCATTACCGTAAAGTTGTTTAAAGTAATTTAAATTTATAATACTTTCAAGAGTTTTACAAATGAGTTGACCTGTTTCAGGGTAGTAAAGCCTTTCAGTCGGCACTTAAATAAGTTTTTGCTTGTATAATTAGAAATCGATATTTATATTAAAAAGACCCGGACATGAATAGAGCCCACTCCATCTTATTGGTATTGTTAGTCAAGAGTTTGGGATTACCAACATCAGGTAGGCTTTGAGTGGATTATACCCATTTGTTTATTTATTCACTATTATAGAAGGGTCTACTTTGGGACTCTGTTGTTATCTTAAAATATGGCTATGATAGCTACTTAATAATCTTACATCAATTTAATCCTGTAAGACTATTTGTAAGAACATGAATTTAATAGTTTAGTCGAAGAATGGGTGTAGGATAAAATACTTACCTAATTCAACAGTACAAAGTAGCAATCAATCAGCCTAGCCTATTTCCAATTTTGATGTAGCACCACAAAAGTGAGTTACCAAAAAAAGAACCTTGGACAGACGGCTTTTAAGACTTATTTGACGCTGCTCACAGATATGTACCCTTAAAAATACGGACAGATTTTAGTATTCAATTTTATTGCAGTTTCTGACTAATATCAGAGTATTCGTACGTAGTGAAATTTTCTAATTTAAAATAGTCGTGGGCAAAACCACGTCTGGTTTAGCGAACTCGGCCGAAAGTTGGACGGTGACGGCACCAAATAAAATTTCTACAGTTGCCGGGAGTAGCAAGTTTACTGAAATGTGCACTGCCTTCGGATATGACCAATTTTAAATTTAAATATCAGAATACTGAAGTAGGTCAACGTTTAGCGTACTTATTTATAATTTAAGTGCTTGAAATAGATATGTTCCTAGTGGTTTTAAAATCTATATGGACAAGTTTCAGGCTTTAGAAAGAAAACACAAGGGGTACCTATTTAGATTGTGTGCTCCTGTAATATATAAGACTACATTTTTCTACTTCTCCCCTTGCGAAATAACCAGGGGATCTTAATAAATTGAAGCATGAGAAAGATCCTGAAGTTGTATCCTTAAGTATAAAATAAAGTACTTAGATACAGCGATAAACTCAAAATCTACTGAACAGATTTTCTTCATGCAGTTTTCAATAGACAGAGTGATTATTGAAGAAGGTTTAGTAAAAAACCGAGGATAAAAAAAATCGAACACCTATGCGAAATTGGAGCAGACTGCTACTAGTATCTAATTCTTTATTTAACTCTATTACATTAAAAGTTAACTGTCATCCGCGGTTCCACCGACGTGAATTTATTATTTTCCTATAGCTTTTTAAGTTCATCCAGGATATTCTGGAACCAAATTTCATTCATATCTTTTCATCCTTTTGAGCGTAAAGGTAAAGTTTCAAAGCCATAATCTGCCTTTTAATTTTCCCACTGCTGGGACTCATGTTTCCTCTAGGAGAGGGAATGGGCCACAATCCACCACGCGGATCCAGTGCGTGTTATTGGATGTTACATGTCTTTGATTTTCATGGTTCTAGGACATGCCGGTTTCCTCACGATGTTTTTCTTCGTCGTTTTTTGAGCAGTGGTGATGAAATAAACTACACAAAGTAATGCGTCTGGCTGGTTTTGAACCCGCGACCTACAACTCATAAGTCAGGGCCGTTACCACTCGGCCACCACTGCTCAAAAGCCCTGGGGCCTAAGTCTGCTATTTTTATAAATTCGTCATTCCAACACGATCCCATTGTCATTTTGCTAAAAGTTTGTAATCTGCTAATTCATAATGATCGATAATTGATCGGTCAATGGTCTTGTAATAGAATTGTGGTAGAATGACAATATCGAGCTCATTAAAAGCTCTAATTGCGCAATGACGTCTTAAGGCGTATAGTCCCTTGAGCCATCTGGCCGAAATTATGTGAACGCAACTCTCGCACTCGCCTAGGCGGCAGTGCGCAAATCTGTGCATTTATTTGCGGCCAGCAGCGCCCGGAAAGCGCTTTAAATCCATTTTCTCTGCGAGATGTTGATTGATTTACATATGCAATGTTCACTTTGAAGAATATTTAACCACCAATTTTTATGTGTAAAAATGTTTCTAAAGGTCCAAGCCGTTTCGAAGGAGTAGGGAAAAGTTGCGAAAAGTTGCGAAATTGCTAAATATTTTTTTTTGACAAAAGTATTGATTGCATGAAAAAATCAAATGTTGATATTATTGTTCATGAATCTATAATAAACATATATTTTTTTCAAACCAATTGGCCTAGCCGTTACGGAGGAGTAGGCCTCAGAAAATCACTGTTTTATGGCACTTTTCGGGCGCTTGGCCCTTAATGGTAGGTCACTGATCAAAGGAACTGTCAAAATTTTTGCAGACTACCGCATACGTCAGATATTCATTTGTCATTATGTACGAGATTAACATTCTATACCATTTCTTTCAATGGAGTGTCAGTGGTTGACCATCGGAAAGTCATAATGACGCCATTATATTAGTAGATTACCAAAACTTGTCAAAATCAACAATTATGAAATCAATGTTAGACCATTCTGACACTAATGTAATAGCAGACTTGAGGCCCTGCAAAGTTGCTCAAAGTTTCGCTTTTATAATATTAGTGTGATTTATTATGCAAGGTGATCAAATCCAATTTAATCTTTTGCTACGCGAGGTATGCAGGTATCAAAGATCGCAGGTCAGCTTAATGAGAGTGCCCATGCCCACTCAATGAAAAGATAAGGCCCGTTGTTGACAAGGGTCCGCAAAAGGGAAAATTACGAGGGAGTAACCGAAGAGTCTTAATTTGATCTTTACTAGTAATACTGGTAAACGAGAGGCGGGTTTACGGACTTAACAATTTTATTTCAAGTGGAATTCATTGGGATCCTTGCTGGAACCTTTAGCCACCTACTAGAATACGTGTACTAGTCGAAGTACTTCCAATTTATTTGGCGTGTTCGTGTTAGATAGGTACTCAGACATTATTATTTTAGTCTTGAACCTTTGGGTAAAAAAGGACCCTTATTTATATTGGAGATCAAAGTGCGAGTATTCACCTAGTTTCAGAGTCATTTGCTGAATAAAATACTAGCCTAAGCTCTTAATCGTACCGATCCTGTTATAATCCGTACCCATAGAAAGTACATTTGTTATTATTTAGTGAACTGTACAGACTTCTAACATTTTAATTTTTTGGCAAGCTTTCCTTGAAATAAAAACGGTTTTAAAAGATTATATTCCTCGTTTATTATTTTAATTTTACTTTGCCAGCATTCAGAGCCCTTTATTTCCCATAGACGGTACTATAAAGAATGAAAGAACCTTTTTATAGCATCCTGGTTGGAACTTGGACGGGAAATTAAAATAAGAAATTAAAAATTATCTGTAGATTGCTTTGTTTTTTTTTTTTGTAATGCTGTCTGAAACGGATATTACAATGGAATATTAGAAGTGAACTTTCAAAAACGTGTAATTAGTAACGTTAATCATGTTGATTACCTAAGGTTCGAATCTAATTACATAATTGCCTTATTCACGAATTTCCACAACGTACTGAATTAATTTTCTGCTCCAATATTTTCGTTGTTATAGTAAGCCGTAGCTAAGGAAAAACAAGAAGAATAACTTAGATTTGTCCTTAATTGGATGTTGCGAAGGTGTCTAGTCTATTATATTGCCGGACGCAATTTTCTCTGGCTGGGATATAACCAGAAAAGATATACTGAACATATTTCCAAGCCAACGTTTTATATAGAGTTTACAAATAAACAACGGAACTACGCCACGTCCAACAAGACAAGGCGTATTTTTATATTTTTATCTGGATGGTTCTTGTATCTATGCCAATAGGGCGTTTAATAACGGTGGAGGTAATCAAAAGTAATAATGTTGTTTTGTTTCATTAGCTCTCGTTTATCTATGCCAAGGAAATTATATATCAGGGAATAAAATTAAGTTCTAATGGATTTGATCAACTTTCGTTTCATTTTATTTTATTTATTACGGACAAAAATAGTTAGGTACATGTTAAATTCTTTTGTATAATTATAAGTAAACATATAACATTATAAATAAAAAATTTTAATGACGTCTCGGATAGACTTTTCAAAATTAATATGCATTCGGCTTTTACACTTATTCGATACTGTTGTTTTGGGCCAAAATTTACATATAGTCTTCGCTCCTCCCATCTTTGGAAGTATCCACAACTTTTGGAAAAAGTCGATCAAATTATTAGGAACACTCTTTCTTCTATCTTAAATGTGCCCTTGGACGTCCGAGCGTGGCAGCAAGCTATGCTTCCCATCCGAATGGGGGGCCTCGGCGTCCGCAAAATTGCAAGTATAAGTTTACCAGCATTCCTCTCCTCAGTGCACGGTACTGATACATTAACCAGGAATATTTTATCTTCCTCACTGGTTGATGTTGAGGTACCGTGTTTGTCCGATGCGTTGAGTGCTTGGAAAATGGCTTGTCCGAACACGGATTTGCCCGACAACCTGGCCTAGCAGAGACGGTGGGATGTGCCGCTCTGCAGTATTATACGTAACAATCTAATTAATACGTATTCAAATACTGCTGAGCGTGCGCGTCTGCTGGCTGTGAAGGAATGGGAGTCGGGCTTATGGCTTCAGGCACTCCCGTCATCCACCATAGGCACTATGATGGATGACGCCTCGTTTCGGCTCGCAACCTGTCTACGCTTAGGCGCACCTTGTGTTGCTCCACATCGGTGCCACTGCGGCGAAGCTGTCGACAGTCTCGGACACCATGGCCTGTCCTGCTGCAGGAGCGCAGGCCGCATAGCTCGACACGCTAGCATCAACGATATTATTCGTCGAGCTCTTGTCACCGCCGGCGTACCCGCTGTATTAGAACCAAATGGCTTGGTACGTGACGATGGAAAGAGACCAGATGGTATGACGTTGGTACCGTGGAAGGTGGGTAGGCCTCTGGTGTGGGACGCAACCTGTGTCGACACCCTTGCGCCATCCCACATTCCATGTACGGCGGGCTGTGCTGGCGCTGCCGCTGCGGCTGCTGAGACCCTTAAACGGCGCAAATACTGTAACCTCATTGGTAATTACAGTTTTGAGCCGTTTGGGGTCGAAACGCTTGGGTCATGGGGTCCGAATGCGCGTCTCCTTTTTAAGAAAATTTCTCGCCGACTGATCGACACCTTGCGTGACCAGAGGGCTGGCTCGTTCTTCGCTCAAAGAATTAGCATTGCCATTCAACGTGGTAATGCTGCCAGTCTTCTGGGCACATTCCCGGATGACAGCGATGTGGAGGAGTACTTCGACGCCTGAGTGCACTTTGTGTTTTTGTATTTTATTTATATACGTTAGGTATTTATTTAGGTTTTAGTATAAATAGTTTAAGTTTGTTTGTTTATGTAGAGTAACAAATTATTTAGAAAATACATATATGTATTTTTAAGATTAAAAAAAAAAAAGTAAACATGTAACTCACACTATTGTTCACGGATTAATCTACTTTATTTATCTCTATATAATATTAGTGTAGATAATATAGAGGTGTACATTTGCAATGTATGCAACATCATTACATCCAGTTTGTTAACACTCGATCATGTCAGCTACCTAGTTATCTATCAAACTCAAATAATAATAATGTTTATTTAGAAAAACTTATTCACAAGCTACAAAATATTTTAACAGGTTAAATTAGGCTAATAGGTATATGTGGTGTAGTCATCTGTAACCGAACTAGGCACAGCCTGTATTTCGAATTTGATAGGAAAAATAGCACAGCGTGAAATGCAATAAACCTATCGAACACTGTGTTAACTGCTTCAACCTAGATCATAACCTAACAAAATAAATGGAAGAACCACACCGTTTCTCACGTCCGAACTTGCAAACATAATCTAATACTTGCAGTTATTTCGTTTCACCTTCGACCCGTATCTAAGAACCTGTTGCTAGAAGACTTATCTAGAAACATAGATATTGTAGATAGGTTGCCCGTAGTCTCCCCAGGGCCTTAATTCGATACTGTTTGACTAAAGTGTCGTTCGTTTTGTCGTAAATGTCCTGTTTTATTTAGGAGAGACATTGAGGGCTTATTTTTGTTCGAAGATCATGTCAATAAATAATGTTTGTTGAGCTTTATCTCTAAGTTATATTGGGTTAGGGATAAGTATGTTTATGGTATAATGGTTTTAGGTTGGGTATTGAAACTTGCTTGTTTGAGCAACGCAACGCAATAGTCAATAAGTCGGTAATTGTAGGTACTTTTTAATGCATGTGGGCTAACTTTGTCATTGCAGCCGTCATGAACCCAAGAGTATGTAATGACAAATGCTCTCAGTCATAAATTTTTTAACACCCTATGAAAAAAAAAAGTTTTGTATACGCATAATATTTGGTAACAAATTATTGTGTTTTCGCGCGTCATTTCTAACATATTTACTCATCACCGATCAAATTATGAGTTGATGTAAGATATAAATTAATTAGATTAGATTTTTTTCTTACTTACAGAAAATTTTCCATCAGAGAATTTTATTGAAGTAACTAGTAAGAAGAGAGACAATACTTTTAAAGGGAGTTTAGAACGGTTAGTATACGTGGTTAAATGCAAAGTAGTCTAGTGGGCATAGTTTAAGATTAATGTTTTTGCCTCACTTCTCCGCGCGATTTGAACTTAGAGAACAGCCCGAAATGATCTATCGGGCAGTTGCCCACCAGACAACACCCGTCTGGTCGGAGGATCCTCCCTTTTCAACGAAGATTTGCGGGACTTTACTCTCTGTTCTGCTTACCTCCAAAGTATATATAGTTGGGGATATAATACAAATATTTTGGCACGAATTCCGAGACCCTTAGAACCTTATAGTATATTGCTATGTTTATTGTATGGTTGGTATTTTTAGTATCAATCAAACTAGGTAGGTAGACAAAAGGCTATGTAGGCAAATACGATCAAAATTCTAGGTAAGCTATGTGTACCCAGAATGTTGAACGAATTGACCAACATTATTAAAAGTTCTAGTTCATATGTTGATTTATAATTCTACGAAATTGATATATTACGAACTTCATCGAAGACTAGTTTTTCTTTTGAATATCAATTCATCATCATTTCAATTTGATTTTCGGAATGTTTAGCTAGGATTCTGTACTCTTATTGTTTTACGTTGGACGTTGTCTATCCGTCTGTGTGTTTGTTAGGGGGATGTACATTATTCGTCCGGAGGAGATTAAAACTCTAAAAGCTAGGAGTATTCTAAATTTCTTGGAAGCCTCCGGGCTAAAAGAGTTACTCTAACAAGGTGGCGAGTCACAATAGATCATTTAGATCGCAGTGACTACATCCCCTACACTACGAGAGATGCATAGCCCCTTATCTTCAAAAGAATAATAATAGTGGGATGTATCTGAACCTTAATCGTTACAGAAATTTGCCTATTTAATTAAGAAATCCTTTTCATCTAACTGTCCTCTTTATGGATCCTATTCATAAAAGTTTAAAAAATTGGGCAAATATGAGATGCACTCGCGCACTAAGGGTGCCGTACAAACTTACTTAAGTAAATATTTAAATTCCCGAATGGAGTCTCTAAGATTGTTCCGAATTGCAAAAAAGTGTTTTTTGTGACGTTACAAGAAGTTTACTGTTTTCAGATTTATTCCTATACCTGTGCTATAAGATGTTGTTTTATGCCAAATTTTAGGGTTCTGGGTCATCGGGAAGTACGGGTACGTTTATTGTGACTCAAACGGCTGCATCTTTTTTTTTTCGTTAATTTAAAGTTTGATTTTTTCACAGTTTAAAGGGACCGAATACTGGAGAATCTGGTTTTAATAACACGATACCTCTACGCTTTCCCGAGTTAAAGGATCTTGATAGACATACAGACAGACTGACAGTTTGACAACAAAAGGACCCAATGTTCCGTTTTTTTCTTTTGAGGTGCGGAACCCTAAAAAGGCAACATTTATCCAAAAGATTAAAATTACCTGTATTAAATTTAGGTGAATTTCCAGGTATATTATATGCTAAGGCATGCGAGCATTGAAGCTGAGTTTATTAATAAATTTATGATAGTATATATATTATACAATCGTCTTAAGAAGTACCCGATACTAAATTAAGGATACGATAGGGCTGACCTAGCCCGTAAATGGCTGCAAAAGCAAATAAATAAGGAATTAAAGAAGGTAGATTGTTCCAATTTTTACACAATGAGTGCTTCTATTGCTGCTATAACAAACAACAATAAAAATCAAAAGAATATACTAGAAACATTATTTATTTTAGTTAGTTAACGGTTTATAGCACGGAACCCTTCGTTTGCGTATCCGTCGTACTTGGAAGGTTTACTAAATCAATATTTCTCAGAAAATAAGATAACTTTTCGTCAAAATTCAGGAAACTTACATAGGCTTAGAAAAGCATTTATTTCGTTTTGCCATATTTTTCATATAATTGACGTAGGTACGTATGTACCTTAATATCTGTAAAATCGTTAAAATGGCAAAAAAATAAAGTACCTCCTATTTTTATCTCCTAGCTACCTACTCATAGCTTTAACGTGGAATGTAATAAAATATATTCCCACTTATTTCATAAACGTATATTAACTAGATACAAAAGGTACTGTAAGCCAAGATATGAGATTTTATGAATGAACATATTTTCCATTGAAATTACTGTGTTTTTAGTCACTCTATAGGTATCTAGTTAACGTAGAAAATCTTTCACTGATATTAGATTGTGATGTAGGTAACAGGTATTCATTTCGTTACTAAGCATTTTTGTAGACGAAACTATAAAAGTAAATAACATAATTTTCACAGATGTTCCGTGGCGCCAATTCAATTTCTTCGCGTAAAACTCTGAAAATTATGTCAATTTCGTGTCATTAGCGAGCTCAGGGTTGTCACATTTTATAAGTAACAACTGAGCCACGTACAGGGCCCGTACTATGACGAATTAAAGCTATAATTTCTTTCTTTCTATTGTGATAATGACATAAAAGGTATACCTATGAGACAAAGGGCACTAATCCTTGTTCACAAAGAAATCATGAGCAGAGTTAGACTGGACATGTCAATCTTCGTCATCATCTTCCTGACCTTGTCCCGTGTTATTTTGGGTCGGCGAAACATATTTTTTTTCTTTCATTTTGTCCTATCTACAGTCACGTTATCACTAACCCCCTTTTCATTCATTTCACTCCTCACACAATCCATCCATCTTTTCTTTGGCCTCCCTTTCCCTAACTATCCATTCACAATTATATACACATAGTTCTTTTAGTAACAGGCGTTTCAACCCTCCACTTCACATGGCTATATTAAGACAAAGGATTCCCTTTCAACTTTTGAGTCGGTTTTAAACTTCCTTTAATATACCTCATTTCACAGTTTACCCATTCTCGTCACACCACACATCCATTCAACATTCTCATCTCCGCTAAATGCAATTTTTTCACAGCCAGCAATATTCTGATTCATGGGTGGAAAAACTGGATATTTTAATAATTTAACATAAATCGTAAGTTTAACATTATAAAATGTGGTTTTGAGAAGAGAGACGAATTTAGACACAGTCTTAGGAACTCAAAACCTGTTACCTGTTGCACCAAAACGTTATGCATTTTCTTCGTTTTCGAAATAATGTTCTCTCTTACCGAAAAACATGTGTCAAAGTGGTCGATTCTGAGTAAGAGGAATCATTTTGAACATTATTCAGCGAACAGGTTTTCAAGGTGGGAAATCATCAAGTAACTTCTTCCGCTATTGTTGGAGCGCAAGAGCGTGTCAAATTTTTACTGACTATAAGTCACATCTGTTCTATCAGTTACCCTTTGTGTTCTAGGGCTATAGTAATTCTTTTGAACATAGCCGCAATACTGCGACTCTAAATTCAAAATCAAACACCTATTCTCGATACTAACATCCAAGTTTCATAACAAAATACGTTATTGATATTAAAAGCAGTATTTCAACTTGGCAACCCTAAGAAATATTGGAACATTAAGACTCTGGAAACAAGGCTTTTATAAGTTCAATGTCTTTTAGTTCTTTTAATTTTCTATATTTATTGCTCCTCTGGGAAATATTACCCTCGTAAATAATTATTATATGATTATGGGTAAGTACTTATTCTCACTTATTATTTCCAAACAATTATTTTATTTTTGTATTTCTTTTAGAAAAAGTGGCTATAGTAAAGTCTGTCACAAATAGTTTTTACATTAAGTTTTTTTTAAATCTGATATAAACTAGGAGGTACTTGAGTGAGATCCCACCTGATGGTAAATAGTGAAGCAATCGCTGATGGTGAGGCGCACTAGTTTATTAAGAGCCTATTCACGTTCTTCAAGGCTAGACCTTGAAGACACAAGGCTAGAATAATGTACATATACATCTATGGCCCGTAGTGAGAGCGAACTACCTTCTGCAAAGCAAACAAGCAAAGGAAGTGGCAGAAAATATTAAGGAAAAGACATCCTCACGCCCCAGCCATCGATGCAAGAGACTTCCCGGGCATCGAGAGTCGTAGGGCGATTTCCAGTCATCTAATTTGCGGACGGTGAGAAATGGGTATATTGCTATCCGAAATGGACCAAGCTTGAGTCGAAGGCGTGTTATGTATCACGCGTGCCTCAAAGATATATCAGCAAAATGGACGAGGCTACTAGGGCCAATGCTTGTTGGGGCTGCGGGATTTTTCGAATCAGTTACCATAGCCTTGGAATGCAAAGGCCAACTGAAGTAATGCAGATAGATTTTAGTCAGTAAAAGTCTGAGTTTGGTGAGTCTGTTGGGTCTTGCTAGACTCGACACAGGAGAAGTTATTTCGTGACTTCTCACCTCAAAAAAGGGGTACATATATACCCGTACCGGTTGTAAACCAAATCTCAAACTTCTAACAAAATTAGGTTCGAAACAGTTGACAAACGCTCTTGTATCAGCATTTTTCTGCCCGTCAGCATAATAAACATAAACGACAGAATACTAAAGAAGAACGTTCCCTCGTAAAACGCATTGAGATAAATGGCAAACGTATCGAATAAGGAAACAGTAGCCGTTCACTAAATAACGCGCATCATCATCAAAATGCGGTGTCTTTGGAATGAGATCGGGAGTGTTGCCAGAATGTGCGTTAAATCAGGGGCTTTTGGCAAAGAGTTGACGCAAAACATGTTATACTCAGCTTGTATAGTCTAATAAATGCTCCTCTCTTAGCTATTGGGTAAGATATCCGGGTGAATTGGGGGAAATATGAGTTAATTGTATTGTTATTACCCAGTTTGTCTATTACAGCTAAAATTACATTAGAGCGACGCACACGTTTAACACACCTGATTTGTACGTAGAACGACGTCGCGTGGCGTGGATCAAGTGTATTTCTATAAGTCTAGTTTCCATATAAAATGTATGGAGATCGACGCGCCCAGATTGGAGTGTTTTTTTATGGTGGGAAAATATCATCCAATGACAACCCCCGCTCTTGTGCGGAGCGGGAGATAGTGTCAGACTCTTACTGACTAAAAGACCCACCCCGTTTCTTCTAGCCTTCATACCGGGGCTCGAGTTCCCTTTCGGATAACCCTGGCCTCAGTAGGCTTCGAGCCGGCTGGGTCCCTGCTGTTGCTGACAATTCCTTGAGACGCGCGGGAACAGTGCGTGCCGTCGACGACTTGGGCTTGGTCCGGACAGTTACCGGACGGCCGGACAGCGAGCTACCCATTGCTCACTGTCCGCAAGCCCGCGCCTACGGTGAGATTGGAGTGTGTGGCACACGTGTGCGCAGTGTAGTTTTAGCTTTATCTGTCACAAATCGTCAGTTGTACATCAGACCCAAATTCTATTGTAACTTAATACTATTAGCTGGGTCAATTTTACCAATAATATACAGTCAGTTGTATATTTTATAGAAAAGATACCTAGAAAGGTTTTCTATAATAAGAGTTCCTTCAAAGTAGATTCACGAACCACCTGTTCATATAATTAGCAAGAAAAGAAGCGACCGGAAAGCAAAATGTTTGCAGGAAAAAAGTAAAGTAAGGTTAAGCGCTGCACGTACAAACTTAGAGCATAGACTTGTTCTAGTAAAAAACTGCCAAGTTCACAAACTTTCAAGTGAAGTTAACAATCTTGGAGCCCGGAAAATCGTTTGATAACCCCAGCTTGTAAGGTAGATGAGCGGTGAATAAGTTAAGAAAAAGAGCTGAGATCTGAGAAGCTTCAACCAATAGATTTTTTGATTTGTTGAATATTTTTCTATTTTGGTTTACGGTTTTGGGACTGAGAGGTGTTACAAATAAGTTTAACACATGTGTCTTCTCCTATCAAAACTCCCAAACGGATGGATCGATTTTGATTGTTTTGTTAACTACTTGAATTTTTTTTGATAGGCCTACACTGTATTTTCGTACATCTATTTTACACTAATAAAAAAAAAATGTGAAGACCAACTGTTTTTAAAAATGAGCAACTATGGAGCTTCTCGTCGGTTCCACTCTAAACGTAACGATCGTTTCATTTCATTAATAGACACGTATGAAACATTAGGAGCTAGGTATTACTTATGAAAGTTTAAGTGAAAAAGTAAAGTTTGACTTACCTCTTTCCCAAGTGATTGACTCGATAGGGTAGCCTGCGACCGGACATTTGATGTTCAGATCGCTGCCGGCTACGGCTGTGACTTTAGGCATCTCGCGGATGTACGGGAGCCCATACACGTTGACCCTGGCCGCATGGAGCGCCTTCCCAGCTGTGTTGGAGGCCACGCAAGCGTACTCCCCGCCATCTTGCTCCGTCACTCGACTGATGTTCAAATGGCTGACCACGTCGTCTTGTAGGGTCACGTGCTGCCCGACTACGAACCTAAATGCGAGATTATGTTGGTGTCTGAATTTTGGAAAAGAGAAAATTTGAAAGTGCTGTTAAAATTGATGTGGTAGGTGCCAATGAATAGAAAAGTGAGAAATAAGAATCGGTGATATTGCAAAGTTGAGTTTTGTCATCTTTTTATCAAACTAAGGTTGAAATCCAGTCTGATGATGGTTTTACCAAAATGACAAGAACAGTTCAAAATAATTTTGTACAAGAACGTTACTTTGTCTAGACTCCAAGGCCTGTACTAATAAATCTTGGATTCTAGACAGAGTAACATTAGACATTATATAATATTAACATAGACTACTAAATGACAGTTTGATAAGTACTTTCAAACTTAATAAAGTTTAAATTTTTAAGGAATTGTTGTAAAACGTGATAAAGCAATTACGAGGTTCTTTACACCTAAACTAGTACCATAAAAAAGTTTTACTTTCCTAAAATGCGACGCTTTTGTTTAACGGCTGTCATTTAACTGTTTGTTTTAGAGATAAACGTAACAGTCGAACTGAAAATCCGATCAAAACACGTTGAAACTTTTATGACAAGATTGTCAACAGCACGTGTTCACCTAAAAAGTTTGTCAGTAAATACAACTTTTATTGCTCCATCATGTTTTGATTACTTTTGGTATCGGGACTTAAATTGGAAATTAAAAGTTTGACAACGTTAGCTACTGTTTTAATGCCTTGTTGGCCTACTTAATATTTTATGCAAGAGCAACCCAAAGACTGAATTGAGTAGCTGATGTTCATCTGATGCCCTGTTGACGAATTGAGAATTTGGTGTTAAGAGTAGGTCAAACCGTCAAATCCAACTTTAGTGCCACAGTGTGTCAGGTTTTTAGGCTTACATAGAATTTGATAAATACTGAATTTAGCTGATTAGAGTTTTCAGGAAAGTTCACACCACCAGTAGGCGCCAATTAGCCGAGAGGTTTGCTACTTTTGAAAACGTTCACATGACGTTGACTTCAATTTAACTAATGTCATTAACATAAGCGTTTTGACAAGTGCCTGGACCTGACGACTCAGTGCTGCCACCTGGAGAATGTAATTTTAGAAAACCTTTATTCAGTGATAAATCTTGGGAACAGACAGCGATTTGGGTTCCCTTCACGTATTAAAATATCTTAATCTTGTATGGGTTGAAACATCGTTAAAAATATTGACAAATAAACCTTCTTAGTAATTCTTTGTTCAATTGCGAACACTACTTGCATCTCGCATAGTTCACAATAGCGGCGCCGGTTAGTCTTTTCACTACGCTACGAGCTACGGCGTAGCAATGTGCTACGAGCTACGGCATTGCACTGCTACGATCGCGTGATCGCCACGCTTTCGCTCTTCTGAACAGTTTCCTTTGTGTATTCAGTTCAAGACAATTATTTAATCGAGTAATAGTGAAATTGCTTCTAAGAACTTTTATAAATAGTATCTAAGTACTCATTGAAATCATACAGGCTTTTTTTTATAGGTAGGCAGGTACCTTAACGATTGTAGCTTGGTCTTATGAGACTGTCCTTAATTTTTCGGGTAATTACTAATTGCATTCATAAACGAAAAATCAAGAAATGTATAGCTACAAAATTACAAACTCCAAAAAAAAGAAAATGTATAAAAGTGCTTACTCACCTCGAGTTAGTAGGAATAGGAAAACCATCAAGTAACCACGTGAACTGAGGTGGAGGATGGCCCATAGCAACACACTTCAGCGACACACTCGGTCCTGGCTGCAAGGTCTGTTCCGAGAACCAATACACTAGCTCCGGCTTAGATTCTGCAACAAATAAATTTATCTCTTATATCGAATTGTCTGTCTAAATCTATTGGTAGAACACTCAATTCTGCTGAAACAGTATTTCAAACAAACTAGGTTATTCTTTTAAAATACTGAGAAGTTATCGAGCCAGTGAGCCATATTGTCTCAACAAGTTTTCGAGAAACTATAAGTATCTACACGCACACATATTGCTCGTAGAACAGATAGTCGATGGGGCGAAAGCGTCTAGAGTAGCGACCGCGTACGAGAATACGCAGCGTTGGAAAGCCTCCCACAAAGTAGACTGATGATCCGGTGAGGGTCACGGGAATACGATGAATTTGAGACGCATTGACCAGTCGTTGTAGCGATACTTTTGGGAGGCCTATGTCCAACAGGGGCCCAAGTCTGCTATGCACTAATCAAAGGAACTGTCAAAATTTTTGCAGATTACCGCATACGTCAGATATTTATTTGTCATTATATACGAGATTATCATTCTATGCCATTTCTTTCAATGGAGTGTCAGTGGTTGACCATCGGAAATTCATAATAGCAGACATGAGACCCAGGGCCTCGAGTCCCACTGTTTGTTTTATTGGCTAAACTTGATAAAAAATAAACGAACAATTGAGAAAAACCCTAAAATGTAACTTGGAACGAAAGTGAAAGACACAATGAAATAATAATTTGGGGCCCGGTGTAGTAGTAGCTATTTTAACTACTTTAGTAGTAGCTACACTACTACTAAGTTGATAAAAATGCTATGCAATAGCTTTACCGCGGCAGTCCCCGAGTGCCACACGTCTTTTTTATTTTTTACAAGTTTAAAATGGTGATGGTGACAAAGTATCTATATAATTATGGTGCTGGTAAAGTTAGCCTCTTACTGTTTTGCTGTCTCAATGGTTAAATTATGTATTAAAAGTCTGCTGTGTACTTTTGTCAAAGGGGATTTCATTTAGCATTTGTTAGAAATTTTCCTTTTTCTCTCATACAAACAACCCCATTAACTGGTGAGTATTAAAAACAAAGGCTAAGCTTATTATCTCGGGGAGAGAGGGGAAATAATAATAACCCCCCTCGCTCTACGTCAGAATAAACTGTGCAGTAGGTGCAGTGGGTTCCGTCTGATTAATATTCAGCTCTTTAGACGTTCAGGGAACTCTAGACTGTCGTTATCTAATGTTTGTATAGAATGTGAAGGTATTTTTTGCTTTCATGTCCAATCTATTTTCACGAGCGCTTTGTTCGTTGATAGTCTCGAGATATTATTTATTTTCAATCGCAGTAATTAATTTTGCCTTTGAAAGTGATCTCATTCGAGAAATGCTTAATTGACTTCTGAACTTTATTTTCTTCTCTCTTTGACTCTCGTTTGATTTTTTTTTATATAGTATAAACCAGTGCTTGACTACGATTCTACTTGATGGTAAGCATCGTTATGCAATCGTTGATAATGAATCGCACTAGTTTATTAAGAGCATATTCACTCTAGCATTGGAAACACATAAATTATACACGGACGTGCTTTTATTCCTTTTGTTAGTTACGCCATCAAAACAATCAGACCTACATTCTGCTCTATACAAAGTATACAGCAGCTAGTTTCCATATCAAGTAAGCTGTATAAGTAGTTAAGGTCGGTATTACTGAGACAGACAGACGGGCGGACGGGCAAATCCGTCCGGCCGGGTATACGGCACGCTTGCTCCGCTTGGGTATAATTTTTCCACCTCAAATGGTAAAGCAGGCGCGGCTCAGTTGCGCTATATAAAACTTTTACGATTGGATCAGATTAAAGATACTCAGATCCGTTTGTTAAGCTTAAAACTTTGTTTTGGGGAACGATTTGTTGAACAATTTTCGGTATGTTGTTCTGTTTTGTGATAATTGTCTGTTTGTGAAGGGCGTTTTTGTAATGTGAAACTATTGTTGAGTGTTATTTTTTATTAAATAATTACGTTCAACGATCAATTAGAACACCAATGTTTGACTGGCAGTAGGTAACAATGTTCTCCAGCTACAGAATTCATTAATTCAGGATGCAACGAAAATAACTTCTCCTTTCTAATTAAAATTTACAACAAAAAAAAACAAAGACCGGATCAGAAAAGTTGACGTGTAACAAAAAGGAGAATATTCCAAATGAATTGGACGTTCCGAGAGGCGTATCCTCCGGATTACTCTTTGACCTTTATTTCAAAAATTCACGCTCGCGAACACATGTCCCTCGTTAATTCTTTTAATTGTGCTCCATAATTAAAGGAGAACCGAAATTCTTCAATCCATTTAGAAAAAAGGCTAAAGGACTTAGCGTTAAGCTGGTTTTGTAATCTCCCCATTATCATAGTTCTTTTTATACACGCTTAGATTAAATAATCTACATAATTTTTATGCATAACATTTCTTTGCATAATTCAGAACTGTACAAAGGAAAGTGACTCCATTAGTATTCTAATACAGTGCAATAAGTGTCTACTTAGTTCCGGAATTTAAACTGACTGTTCAGTGGCTCCAAACTTAATGGTTTTGTATTTTATTCCGCTGGTTTTAGAATCGGACAGTGTTTGTTTTCGCTGTTGGGATTGTAGTTCCATTTGGAACGTGCATCCTTGGCTGTAGCCTTAATGATCTCATTAATAAATACATACGTGGAATGTATGTATTCAGTACATGTATACAGACGCCTGCATTAGTTGTCCGTATTTATAGTTATTCTGAATGTGTCTGGAATAAACTGAATTTTTATTTTTAATCTATTGCATAGCTTCTATCGCGGGCCTTGAGCGTGGAGGCCGAATCCAGAAATTCCGTAACGAAAATAACCTAACACCCCCCACTCATTTGTTTTTTGAGCGTGGTGACCGCTAAGAAAACAAATGAGTGAACAATCAATCAAAATTCAATTCAATGTGTGAAAGTGTAACTTCAATTAATATCAAAGAAATAAAAACAAAGGAAAAAAATACTGCATAAATAAAATAAATAAATAATTATAATTGCATAAGTTGATAAAAATGCTATGCAATAGCTTTACCGCGGCAGTCCCCGAGTGCCACACGTCTTTTTTAATTGTAAGTACATATGGATGGGATGTACACTATGTGCTGGTGACATAACATCGTACGTCTAGTGGTCCGATGATGGAACGGATCTGGCGGATATAGTCTACCCTATGTATGCCAATTTCATCCAAGCATTCAATTCCATAAGCAAAACTCAAAATGGAACTTGGGTTTATGACGCCAGTTAGCAATTAACAATGAAAATAAATATAAGTAACTATTTAATGTTTTTTTTTTTTAGTTTAGAAAGTGCAGTTTAATTAGTATTCAATGTAATTTTTATATTATTTTTTTTTAAATTCATGTTTGATTAAATTATTTTTATTATAAAAAAATTGAAAAATAGAAATTAATGACCAGCTCTAATATAGCAACGTTCTTCTAACAGTAATTATCGCGTAGTTTTGGAAAACGGGACTATTTTACGTCTCGGAGATTAGTTTAAGATTTGAAAAGAGACATATACTTAGTCACTTTAATTATGACGTCTCCGAATAAAAATGTAATTCTTAATTTATTTATTTTATTTGGTTGTGAATGACATTCATACCTACGTATAGTTGCTAACACGATATTCACTTTAATATAATTTTGTGAGACGTCGAACAATGGGTAGCTCGCCGTACGGCCGTCCGGTGACCGTCCGGACCGAGCCAAAGTCGTCAATGGCGTGTAGTGTTCCACGTGCGCCTCAAGGAGATGCCAGCAGAAGCCTAGGGGCCTAGCAGGCTCAAACCTACTAGGGACATGGGTTGTCCGAAAGAGAACCCCGGGTTCCTGGAACGAAGCTAAAGAAGAAACATAGGAGTGGGTTTTAGTCAAGTCTGACACGCCCTAGTGCAGGGACAAGTCATTGGATGACTTTCTAATTAACAAAAAAAAAAAAAAAAACAGTTTTGAGAACAGCAGTCGTCATTGAAATATCTAATTTATTTATTCACACAGACCGTTGCACAAATTCATAATTAGACAAATCTCGGAACTAAATTGCTTTTGTTCTTATACAAATTCGCATTGTTTCGGCACAGCGTGGGCTGGCCAGCCATATAAATGGCCCAATAAACTGTGGATTAAAATTATGTGTAGTTCGCAATACCTCCGGGTTCCGCATGTAATAATGCAGAAGGGTTCCGTCCCTTCATTAGAGACCGCATTAAATTGCGACATTTATTCGGTTACTGTTAGTTGCCCGTTTTGGGTCCAGCCCTAATGGTTAGTTTTGAAACCACTTCGATTTTGTGTGTCGTGGAAGCTGTTATTTATAGGATTTTGTTATCTACAGCTACAATAGGGTCTAAATTACATATTTTAATATATAGAACCAGGAAATGAAACGGACCTATAATTTAAAACCGTCATTAGTTACTTTGGGCGATCATTGTGAGATATAGTATAATAGGAGTGACCGTAATTTTCCCGAACCGGTACCTTCATGGAAGTTAATGGCTACAACTTTTCCACATAAAAGTTTTTAATGTATTCGGTAAGCTTATGTCCAAGAATTACTGCAAAACCAACCTTATCGACGGTATTTTCCTCGTACATAAAGTAAACAAACCAATTATGGCGAAGTCTCTAACAATTCGCATAAATTGTATTAGTCTGTGATGCACAAAGCGGCAGACGGGACACGTACTCGTCTACACGTAGGCATGATTGTTGGCGCACAATAGTCACCTGCCGTCAGACGCGTCTGTGAACTTGCCCGGCGCTATCGATAGATGTGAGGTACGAGCCTGCTTTGAATCGCGTGCCATGAGTGTTAATAGTAGATCGAGTTTATTATGCAAATATAAAGGAGCAAGATTAGACATTCTTCATATATTAATGTGATTATATTGTACTTGCTATCTTTAGACACATTTCATATGCCTAGGACCTAGGTGCATGATCGTATGTTATGCTATCGGTACCTGAATTAATGATTATTCCAGAAGATTGCAATCCGTCGCTACCAACTCAGTACAGTATTGACTTTAGCGTTGTGTATTTTAGATTTATTTTTAAATGACCATTTGTCGCGAAAAGGTCTTTATGTAATAAGATAATTCGAAAGTGGAAAGGAAAAATTGCTTAAGCGCCACTTTAGTCGACAATGAGTTATTAAACTTATTACACTTAAAATAAGCTATAAAACCTATTTTCGACCAAACTGGCGCCTAAGCAATTTTACCTTTCCACTGTCAATAAGGAGTTTCTTGTTCAAGAATTCGGTAATCATATCGAATTATATTTACAGAAAGTCATCATAATTATTGTTATTCAGATAGTGTCAGTTTTATACAAAGACATTAAATATATACGTTTTATATGACTGACATTCGATTTCTTACTGATCAATTTCGACTAAATTCTTTTATTGTTCTCCGTACTTTCTGAGAAATTACCAATTACGACAAAAAATCACTTTTGGATTAACATTTCTAGTAAAGATGCACACAAGCAGTTCTATTGAAACTCATGCTAGAAATTTCTACGAACTTTCGTACGTTTATAAAACAAATCTGATAAAAGTTTTGAATTTTATACTGAGATGTTAAATATGTACTTATCTAAACTTCTATACTAATATTATACGTAAAGTTAAAGAGTTTGTTTGAACACGCTAATCTCAGGAACGTTCAAAATGAAGACATCCCTTTATCCATTTATCGAGAAACGCTATAGGCTAGATAACATCATATTGCAGCTAAATGGAGCCAAGCAGCAACCAAACACACGGTTGAAACCGTGAAACACAGCCAGTATTCAAATATAGGTAGATATATTTAAAAAAAAAAACAAACGTGTAAACGTATACGGTGGTAAATGTATTTACGCAAAGCGTTTACTGGCCGTAAGTAAAAACAAATTAGGCGTGAACTTTCTCAAGAATCCGAACGTTGTCGACTTCCCCAAGTTTGTTCTCAACACAGGCACTAAGGAGGTTCTGAGTAAGCTGGAACATAATTGCCTACAGTACAATTCACGAATGATGGCGGGCGTGAAGTTAGCCTTTGCGAACTTTCGCGCATACCACACTCTTCTCGCACACGCACGACGTCATTTGGTTCCTAAAACACGTTACTGCGCAGCCTTCTGCGCAAACTTCACGGCCGCCATCATTCGTGAATTGTACTATACCTTTGTAAATGAGATAAACTAATAAGTGGAGGTGGACTGCAAAGTGTGGCTGTGAACTTTTTCAAGCTGTACCATAGATTATTCAGTTTTACACAAAAATTCACCCTGTTATTTTTTTTAGGTTAAAGAATATTCTACTGAGTCTAAAAAAAAATAATTAGGTTATAATCTAGAAATGATATAGTGAAGATAAATGAAACTCTTATTTGCCATAATTACCCTCCTATCGAAGATATGCTGAATGAGATTTTTTTAGAAATAAGTATCACTTTTGTACCTATTCTTCGGTTTCCGTTTTCTTATCTATATTTTATACTCTTGTCTGCGGCTTCATTTGTGTGATAGTAGAAAATTAGTTTAAGGAAACATAATTCCAGGATAAAAAGTATCCTAGGTGCTATAACACGGACGGCGAGCTATGGGTAGCTCGCTGTCCGACCGTCCGGTAACTGTCAGCGCCGGAACAGTGCGCGCCGTCGGCGACTTGGGCTTGGTCCGGAAAGTTACCGGACGGCCGGACAGCGAGCTACCCATTGCTCACTGTCCGCAAGCCCGCGCCTACAGTGGCCGGAAATCGGGATCAGAATCCCGGCGGCAGCGGCGGCGGCGATAACGCCGTTGCCTGATGCGTTTGGCCTCCTCCTTTGCGAGCATTACTGCTTCGCAGAAGTCGGCGACCGTCTGCCACTCCTCCTCGCTCCGGACCATGGCCTCAACCAAGGCCCGGCGCGAGAGGTCTCCGCCGCCGATCGCCCCCACGAGGGCACGGCGATGCTCCGCCCAAGCAGGACACACCTCGACTGTGTGCTCCACCGTAGCCGGGGCCTAGCTGGCTCGCAGCCTACCGGGGCCAGGGTTAGTTTTGAAAGATAGCTCGAGCCCCGGTATGAAGGGTTGAAGGAACGAGGTGGGCTTTTAGTCAGTAAGAGTCTGACACTATCTCCTGCTCCGCCCAAGAGCGGGGGTTGTCATTGATGATTTTCCCACCATAAAAAAGATGTTATAGCAGGACATGGTCTACCCGTGTATCTAGTTTCATCGAAATCCATTTAACCGTTCGGGTGTGGAAAAGTAACAAACATACACAAACACATCCGCACTCACAAACTTTCCTCTTTGTAATAGTATTAATGCTATATGTGTACACACACATAGCGCACATAAACATATATATACACGTACATAAATGTAGTTAAATAAATAGATTACAATTAGCAACCCTTTTAGCCTAATGTGTACCTACCTACTACCTAGTTTTTCAATCACAAAAAGCTAACTTCTTTCCATTCTAAAATGCAGCGTTTTATCAATGGCAGTGGTTCGAAGTCATTCCTCCCTGTCTGGTCGGGTTTACTGCGTGCCGTAACAAATGAGGCTTGTTAACAGAAGGTCAGCTACTTGGATAATTTATAAGAAGCCAGTCCCACACACTTGTGGGTGAATCGTCTTTAAACCTTCTGATTTTTGCTAGAGTTTCCTTTTTCTCCGTCTGTTTCTGAGTTAAGACTTCTAATAGCCATTATTGAAGAAAAAAGCCGTCGTATCCAAATTCTTTGGGTCTTTTCCGAAGAATTTATTTATTTCTAAGTTTGTTAAATGGGATCAAAGAGCTAAGTTTTGAGAAATGTGATTTTTGTGTGAGTACGGTCAAGGAAAACGATTTTGTTTTGGATTTATTTTCCATCGTTTGTTTTGCGAGGATTTCATTCAGGCTTTGGTCGTTATTTATGAAAAGCTGATGTCGGAACTTGTTTTGAAGCGTTCTTATGAGATGGAAACAGCTATCTTCTAACTAAACAAATTGCTTCCTACTTCTCACTACAAAAGTATTAAAGTGACATTTTGCTTAGCAACAAATTACCCTCCTTAAATAAGTCTTCGCCCACACGTTGATACATACTAATATCCACATCATTAATTCTAACCTCACGTGTCGGGTAGCAAAATCCATTAAGTTCTTGAAAAAGAGATTTTCCTACACAAGGAAAACAAAATAATGAAAAAAAATCGGCATAGAAATAAGTGGTTGGGTGTAACGTCACGGTCCTACTTATTCTGAACCCTGAAGAGCAGCGACACCAAATAGCGGGGAACGAATTAATAATGAAACAAAGCGGCTTATATTTCGAAGCGGGGGCGGGTAAAACCGACCTTATGAGCTCCGAGATACGATCTTAATTGGTAGCACCGCGGTTAGTATTTAGTGCGGCGGTTGGATGCGCCCGCGGCAGCCGGCTGCGTCACTGAAGCTCTTTGTTTGAGCTGAAGAGCTGACTCTAATAGCTTGCACCGGATCCGCGCTTAAAAATGGACTTTTAAATATTTTATGAAGAAGTCGGGCGGACGGATAAAAAGTTTAAAATTTACATATCTACCACCGCATGCACTCGTGCACCATACGTGTATAGAAAGTTATGTGGACACTCAACGTAAATATACAACTAAGTTGCTTCTTTTATTTAGACGCTCATTCTATGTCGCAGGGATTGCGGCGGGCGGAAACTTCCGTAACTGAAAATGGTGTCTCCCACATAAAAAGTCACGAAGAAAACTTTGGAATTTCGTTTGAATTTACGTGAATATCATTGAAATGTACGAAGGTAAACATTTTAGGAATAAACGAGTATCACAACATTTTTTTTACGAACATAGGGTCGCATTTTTAAGAGGAAAAGCATTTTTAGTCGTGTCTATAGACAACAGCGAAAAAGTGAGATATAAAATGAATGCTGTGTTATTTCCACGAGGAAAAACCTTTAAGCGTTTGATAAATCATTGGTACGTACCTAAACAAATTAAAAGAATCTGGGAGCGAAAATTAATTTATAGAGGTCATCTAATGAATTTAGTCGGACCGCTGAGGTAGCAGATGCACCTAAGAATTGTGACCGCTATAATGATAAGGTATAATGTGATAATCGTATTATGGTACATATTTCTGACCCAGTTTCAACTTTCGAATACACTTAACCTGTCCAATTGGGGTTACCACAAACTTTAGCAGTAAATATTTGTTTTGTTTCCCTTCCAAGATTATGAATGCGTGGTGTCCAAACATTTTGTAAAAACGCGCTTTAGTATCGGGGCCACGTCAAAACTTTCAACTTCGCTACCTTCTGTTTATGATAAAGTTGGGAGCTGACACCGGCAGTAAGTGGAAAAGTTATGTAGAGAACCCTTGTTTATTTCAGATAGTTGTAGAACCTCGCTAGATAATAATTTGTTGAGCAAATTACCACCTCACCGCCGCGTAGCTTTAATAAAATACGAGTTGTAACTCAACGAAGTTTTTAAATTAATTATTGTGGTACCAAGAGGGAAATATCAACAACATTTATTATGTAACAGCTGAAGAATACAGCACTGTGAGGTAGCGGGTATTTCACTGTAGCGAGACTGCTTGATAGAGAAATCCCAGTCAAGGAAAATCTGGGATCAAATTATTTGGTTACGTGAAATGTTTCGGATAGTTTTCATAGCTTGCGAGTCGTAAGGGTTTCGAAATGGGTCGTATGTTGGCTAGTTGACGTGAGCTTGTGTGTGAATACCTTACGCAGAGCTACATAATACATTAAGTAACTTCAATGCCTCAGCATATTATAAACATAGCATTATAATGTTCTTATTGCTGGAACTCAGGTCTCTCTAGGAGAGAGAATGTGTCGTAATGCAACATGCGGACCCAGTGCGAGTTGGTGGATGATATTTCCTTTAATGTTTTGAGAGGAGTGCGTTCGTCCAAGATTATTGAGACCAAATGGCTACCTTTAATTTTTTAAATAAGTTCTCCAAAAACGTAAAAAAATTGGCCATTGGGACAACTTAGCGGGTATTTAAAGATATACCTACTAAAACTATTCAATCCCGAACATTTTCTTAGACAGAAAATAAATAATGTCTAGCGGCTCTTGCACCTTGCTCTTTAAATATGTACTGCTATTTATGTACACATTCATAAAACTCGTTACAATTCTACATGGCCTATAAATCTTCTTGCATGGCTGCTACTCCTTAGTCATCATCATCTTTCTTTGTTCGTATTACTTGGGGTCGGTGCAACATGTTTTCTTCTTTCATTCTGTCCTGTCAACCGTCACGCTATCACTCGATCCTTTTCTTTTCCTTCATATCCTCCAGCGAAAGAAAATGTGAATATCTTAACTGGCACGGCTGGTGTAAAGCTTAAACAATTGATTGCTGCGCTGCGTGTCGCGGGTTCAATTCCCGCATTGAGCAAATAGTTGTATGGCCTACAATTAGCTATTACAAGTTCCAGGTCTGGGTGTCTTTTGTAAGTGTGTTTAACACGTTGATAGCGGCACTCATTTTTGTATTATTTCCATTGCTGCGACACGGGGTGTTTAAGACCTTGTTTGAAAATTATCATGACAGTAAGGGGCTTATTAGACCCCGTAATGTTTTAAAAACTAAAAGATTTATTCTAAGAGGTCAAAGTGACCCTGTATTAAAATAGACACACATCATCATCATCATTTCAGCCGAAAGACGTCCACTGCTGGACATAGGCCTCCCCCAAAAAGTAGATACTTACACCATTGCATGTTTTAATAGGTAGGTATTTTAGGTGTAAATTCATCTCTTATCTAAACTAAATTGAAATTACGGCCTTCACACAGCTGAAAACATTACCTATGTTTTTCTTAGTACCACAAGGGAAACACGTACGAGGCTTATTAGACCTCGTTCTGCACTGAACGTGTAAAATATTTTTGCCACACAATACAGGAGTAATTTCTCGTGCAGGACAACGTTCCTCCTAAAAAAAAAAAAAAAACATTGAATTATATTTTTCTAACTTACCTCTAGTGCCAGTGAAGTTCCAGTCAGCATCGTGTGTGTGTGTGCTGCGAGCATACGGCGTGCGCCGCGAGCGGTTGCCCGGAGATCGCGACCGGCCCTCGGACACTACAAATATACGAGCACGACCTTTTTACTCAAGAAAAGCAAAGTTTTCTCGACAAAACTTGGAAGTCATGGAAGGACTTGGCTTTAGGGCGTTTGGAAGGCATTTTAGTAAAGTACCAATAGAACTTCTTATTTGAAGTTTTTGTTTGTTTATTCTATATTTATATTTTTGGGTTGTTGAAGAAGACTTGACTCACCTACTCAACGATAAAATATTGTTACCAAATTAGCTAAAATGACGTTTTGTAACTTTCGACTAATTTCTGTCAGATCGCTTCGTTTGACAACCATCTACTATAGGATTATCTACAACATTAGTTTTAGTTTTACATAATATGCAAAACCCACGGAGTAGAGAAGGGCATCATGTGTCTAGTATTTTTATGTAAAGAATATATGTACAAAATTTTATAACGGTATCATGAAAAATCACAAGGTTATAAGCTTGTTATATCAGCAAAAATACATAGTCACCCAGCCTTCCAGGCTACTGAGGGGTTATTTCGCACTTGCACCCAGCTGTTTGCTTGCGCCTAATGCCAACTACGATTTGTGTTGTACTTAGTGTCGCTAGGGTCCAACTTGTGACCTTTTTAAACATTTTTGGGAAAAACTATAACATTATGTAAAAACTATTGGAATCCATCCATTCTGAACAAACATATTATGTATATTCAAGTTTCGCATAAACGTTGTATAATATATGAATATAATGATCCGATCAACAATTAGGTACCTACATTCATGATTGAAGCCCGATGGTGTAAAAGCAGGTAAAATAAAATACTATCATAATTTAAGTTATCCAAAGTATACGTATAAACTTATTTTTTTGCTTTATTGTAAGTTGTAACTTTAACTTATAACTTTTCAAAACGTATAAATTACCCAAATTACCAACGAATGGAACAGTCCATTAAATGTTCAAAATTTTCTTTTCTTTCAAGTACGCGCCCTTTACAAACTTTTCTGCTAAAACAATAAAAAGTTCAAGGTATTTTTAAAAGAGCAAAGTTATCCAATCAATTTTTTAATTACAACTCTTTAGACTCGTAGAAAGTGGGTTATGAAAGTGAGCTGATTTTTATCCTATTGTAATGTAATAAAACAGTTTCGAAAGAACAACTGAAGTCCAAATATTGTGAAAGTCTAATTGAAATGAAAATTCTTACTAAAACTAAAGTAGGTATGATAGCACAATTTCTTACCATCTATTAAGTATTCGGAGACTCCATAAGCCTGATCCTTAGTATTACTGACAAAACACTGATAAACTCCTTGGTCGTCCTTCTGAGAATTCTTGATATGTAGTCTTAGGCCGTCCTCAGAAATCTTGAGTCTTTCATTCGGTTTGACAACTTTCGCGTCATGCACCCAGTAGACAAGCTCGATTGGATGGCCCGACACTTTGCATTCAAATGTGACGTCGGCATTCGTTTTCGTTCGCACGACTTCGGGTTTTATTCGGACGGAGATGGGTTCTGAGAGAGAGAAAATAAGTTAAAAGAAGCAATACGTTATTTTGTGAGTAATAAAATTTTACGGTTAGTTCAATTAGGACGGTAATACGGAAGAAATTGTGCTCAGGAAGGAAACTGTTTACATAAATTAAGGGGATGTGTTTCTCACGTTGCCTAGCTGGGGAGAATCTCGACATATCGTCTTTTTGTTGTGTATTTTTCCTCCTTTGTAAAAGTACGGTAGCATTTATACTTTGGCTCACTAGTAAAAGCAAGATTTGTAACAAATACACTCCGTACATACGAAGGTAGTTAGAGCATGTACTGAAGTTATAGATTTCATAACCAGCTATTGTACGTTTACGACAATGGTTATAGACGGTCATAGATATTGAAATTGAGGCAATATCGTGCTCTAAACCGTCGAGTACCGTTCTCTCTGAAATATACGACAATTGTAATGTATAATAACACTAACTGGGAATGCTGAACTGAAATCATAACATCCGCACACCTACTTACAATTTATTAACCGACTTTAAAAAGAAGGAGGTTATTTATTACATGGTTTTGAAACTATTTGTTTTCGGAGATATTTTTAATCTCGCTTATTGCTTTTCGAAATAAGGCCAGCAATTTTAATATTACGTTTATTTTTTTTGTTCTTTTTTATATTTCGAAGTAAAGATAGAAGCACAGTAAAGGTTCTCTACCTTTTGAGTTTTTAAGACACAGGTATAGCGTAAAATTCATTTTTTTAAATCTACTTGGTGTACACTGCAAGAATCGACCAGCAAAGGAGAACAATGATTAATTCACAAATTACGAACTAAATTCTTTTTTTTTTACCACGATCTTGGCAAATGACAAGAGACGGGTGAGTTAATCAATGGAACGAGCGAATCAAGAACATGCCTGTTTCTCATTCTTTGAAAACTGGTAATTATAAGTGGTAGGGAATACAGATTCTGGCAGAGTTCCAAATTTTGGTTCTGTGCCATTAAAGTAGAGATGAAAAGATTCAGTCGGCATATTAAACTGATTAGAATATTATCCTGTAGGCAGTACGTCTGGTAGTTCGGTACAACTTTTCCAGCCTTTCCAGAATACTGACCTGTGACCATAAGCGTGAAATGCACGGATTCTCCCCCAACGGTATTGTTGAGCCAGCACACAAAGCGGCCAGCATCTTCACGCCGCACCGCTTGCAGGCTCAGCAGACCGCTGCCCAGGAGCCGTGCTCGAGCCCATAGAGATGTCTTCTCTATAGGAATTAGCTCTTCATGGTGCTCGCGAAACCACCTGTCGGATAAGAAGAATGAAAAACAAATACAGAAGATGTATGTATAAGTGAATAAAAATCTAGAAAAGTATAAATTACGTTAGGAATAATATGAAAAAAAAGAGTCGGTGTTAGCGTGAGAGATGAAATGAAAGAAAAAGGAATCGATGTTATTATGAAGAAAGATACAAAATAAAAGGGAGACAGTATTAGTGCAAGAAATAATATAAAAGAAAATGGAGTGGGTGTTAGCGTAAAGAATGATATGAAAGTACGGGAAGGAAGTTAGTGAGGAATAATACAAAAAAAAAGAAAGTCTGTGTTAATGTGAAGAACAATATTAAAGAAATGCGCGTCTGTGTTAGCGTGTCGATCGATAGGATAGAACGAAACAAGAAAACGAATTACTCCGACCTCAATAGCAGAGCATTGATAATGTAGAGAAAGATGAGCGTAACCTATTCTGACATTCAGCTTTTAAAAATATGTTTACTGAAGGCAAAGTTATAGTAAAATCACAATCAGTTGTATGTTCACACAAAGTAGAATTTTAATGGAGTGAGCCCTGGCACCCATAACACAAGTTTAATCTTAGCTTGAGTGTCAGAGGTCGTTAATCTGTGTTATTTTGCAGCTTCTAATAGAAACAATATCTCCTTGTGTAAAAACTGTATATTTGTGTATAATAAAAATATTATTTATATTATTTAGTTTTTATCGGACTATGAATCGTGTAAATAAAAAAAAAATACAATAAAAAGAGGATTGGTGAAACTCAGATACAATGTTGATGTATGTATTGTTTATTTCTTTCTTAGTCCTAATATATACTCCAGACAGTCTTAAAAACTGGGACCAAGAATAAAACAGATCATAAAAACAATTTAGTTGAGCTCAGGTAACAACATAGTTTCATTAAAGATACATAGCTACGTTTCTAAAGGTTAAACCACTAAAACATGTGTTTGCCTATTTCTTAGCACATAATGTCTTGTTGTAACGTAAAAGGGTTTCTTTTTCGAGGTGGGAAATCACCAAATAACTTCACACGCTCTTGGTGGAGCGAGAGAGGATGTCTGATTTTTACTGACTAAAACCAACTATTCTTTCGGTTACCTTTTGCGTTTCAGAGCTGCGGTAACTCTTTTAAACCATTCCGCAGCTTCAATAGGCATCAGTCCTAGTGGCCTCGTCTATATTGCTGATATACTCGTCTCTTTAAGGCCCAAGCGCCCGAAAAGTGCCATAAAACAGTGACTTTCTGAAGCCTAATCCTCGGTAACGGCCAGGTTAATCGGTTTGAAAAAAAATATATGTTTATTATAGATTCATATACAACATTATCAACATTTGATTTTTTCGTGCTATTAATACTTTTGTCTAAAAAAAATATTTAGCAATTTCGCAACTTTTCCCTACTCCTTCGAAACGGTTTGGATCTTTAGAAACATTTTTACCCATAAAAATTGGTGGTTAAATATTCTTCAAAGTGAACATTGCATATGTAAATCAATCAATATTTCGCAAAGAAAATGGATTTAAAGGTCAGCCGCGCGCTTTCCGGTCGCTGTTGGCGGCAAATAAATGCACAGATTTGCGTACCGCCGCCTAGGCGGGTGCGAGAGGTGCGTCCACATAATTTTGGCCAGATGGTTCAAGGGACTATAAGCCTTAAAGCGTGCGCGATATATAGAGCGCCGTCGACGGGAGCTTGGTTTTTTTAGGGAGGCGAGCTACCTATTTGCAAACCTGGTGGCAATCTTTCTTTATTTTTAATCCAAGAGCAATGGTGGCCGAGTGGTAGTGGCCTTGACTTACTAGTTGTAGGTCGCGAGTTCGAACCCAGCCAGGCGCATTACTTTCTGTAATTTATCTCATCACCACTACTCTCAAAACGGTGAAGGAAAACATCGTGAGGAAACCGGCATATCCTAGAACCAAACATTCGAAGACATGTCACATTTACCAACCCGCCGTAATCCACCACGCGGGCAATGGCACAATGGGCCGTAATCCACCACGCGGGCCCGGTCCGCGTGGTGGATTACGGCCCATTCCTTCTCCTAGAGAGGAAACCTGAGTCTCAGCAGTGGGAACATTTAAAAGGGCTGATGATGATGATGGCAATCTTTGCGTCTCCCGATGAACGAGTAGTCTCAACGGGAAACCTACCTGTACTGTTCCGTTCCAAGGCCACGATAACTATTTCTAACAATCCCGCAACGTGAAAGCGTACGTTCAACAAGCTGAAGATGTCAATAGTAAACAAGTTGTGACAAATAGCTCATTGTCACGCGACACATAATGACATGTTTCGCGCGGCCTTTCAACGTGACAACGATTCATCGTCCAATATACATTGTCGCTAGCGATTCTTTTTCTCCTTTTACAAACGGAAATCGCTATCTTTGCTGTGAATTTCCGATACATATCTTGTATTGTAAAGCTTCAGAAAAAAATATTTTTCATACTTTGATAGTCGTCGAAATTTTTCAAAGGGTATCGTAGGTAATCACATACACTTTTGTGCCTATTCGCGACGCTCTTTGCTTATACCTACTTATTTTTAGAGTTTCGCACCTCAAAAGGAAAAAATGGAACCCGCATAGGATTACTTTGTTTTCCGTCTGTCTGTTAAGACCTTTTATCTCGGTAACGCCTGGAGGTATCGAGTTGAAATTAAAACCATTGAGTAGATACATCTTCTGCGGTCCTTTGAAGCCGTGAAAAAATCAAACTTCTGATTATAACGGAAAAAGAAGATACGGCCTTCTATGTCGCAAAAAACTTGTATTTCTATTTTCTCAAGAGAAACAAAGTTCAAAGGCTACTTCCCGTTGACATAAAATTCTGAAATTTAGCATGAAGCAAGGTCACATAACACAAGTACAGGAAAAATTCTGAAAACTGTATAGTTACAAACAAACGAACACAAATATTTTTTTGCGATTCGGAAATATTTTCGTAACTCAATTCGGGAATTGAACTGTTTTCATAGGTAAGTTTGTAAGGAACCCACAGTGCGCGAGTCCGACTCGCACTTGCCCAGTTTTTTATATTTGTTTGTGACAAGGTAGTACATGATAGAAAATTCAAATAAGGTGACATCATTCTTGAGTTAATGTTCCAGTGCCAAAGCTGCGTACAATAATTACATCAAGAACATTACACCAGGCTTATATATTGTTATGAACTAATAGGAATTAAAGGATATTACATCGTTTTAGTAAATAACTCTCGAAGTTTTGGGTAGTTTTATGATGTTTACGGCATACCTATAGTTTGCTTCGTTACTCAAAGAAACGAGCAAAAACATTATTACTTATAGTACCTTTATGATTATAATCTTCATAGATTACTTGAAAGGTATTTTCTATATTATAACATTATGATTAATACTTATAACTTTATGACTGACTTGTGTAATTACGCAAAGAAGAAATAAGGTAGGTAGATAGAAATTTTTAATATAAAATGTTATGGAGAAACAACTCTAACGAATATTACAAATGCTTGTGAGTTTGTTTGTTTGTTACACTTTCACGCCTTAACAGGGATTTGGATGAAACATGGAATACGGGTAGACTGTCCTGGAATAGGACATAAGATATAGACACATTTTACTATTACGCAAGCGAATCTGCTGACAAAAGTTAAAAAGCTAATATATTAAAAGAAAGTATTGAGGCTATTTTTTTTAAACCCCAAAGGTGTGCATGATGCATAATATAGGCTATATAATATCACGCTATGACCGGCGCAATCAGAGCAGTAACCAAAGACGCGAGTGAAACCGCGCGGGACTGCTAGTCTATTATCATGTCTACCGGAAGTCCTTTATGAGACGCGCAGACATTTTTATCGCTCGAAATAATGGAAAATATTCGCAACTAATGCCGTTTCAAGTATTTAATAACCCTTGACACAGTTTATATGAAGGGAAATTTGTTTGGTATTGAATTACACACCCTGGGTGTTGAAATGGAGCAACTTATTCCGGATCTGTCCAGATAATGTTACGCGAAAGAGACTGTCGCATAGTTTCAGCTTTCAACTCGTTTCAGAAGACTATTACACGACAGCAAAAGCTTTGTGAATACGGTCTAATATCCTATGCGCAAATTCACGGAAATGAAATGGCTATGTGGCGCGAAATCTTCAATGTTCTCCAAGTTAGGTTCCCTTTTAGAAATAGTTTTGAAAGGAGTTGAAATGCACCGAGACATTTGCATTCTAAAAGGTTCCGCGAACTATGGCTGGATATGAAAGTTTATGGCGTATTCAGCTCGCCACAGTAATTCTTTGAAAACATAAAATGTTATCAGTTCACTGAAGTAGTTTGTGAACTTTTATGTAGTCAATAACTCTCTGACGTTTCGAAATCACCTGAGATTTTATTAAGGTTTAGTTCTTCATTTACTTCGTAAAGCCTTTGTTAACGTGTTTTAATATCGTGCGGTTTTGATCACTTATGCGGGATTGCTCAGCATGCGTAACCCCTTGCAAATGCTCAAAATGCAAAACGTGAAATACGCATGCGGAATGCGTTTTTTTTGCATTTTGAAATTTTCTGCGCGATGAAAACTGCATGACGTTAAAAACATTCAGAGAAGTTTTCGTAAAAATCACATTACACACAATAATAATTATTATGTGTTTCCAGACCGGTGGGACTTTCCCCTTGTACAAAATGGATCAGTGTCTAGACACTTCATCCAAATAAATTAATAAAATTGAATTGAATTGTTCGTTCAACGTTTTATTAGTTGTTTATTATTATAATTTAATTTAATACTAACATTACGCCAAGTTGTACTACTCCTAACATATGTATATATAAAGATGTTTATCTGAATTAAATATTTGAATTGAATTGAATATTATGAAGGTGAAAGTTTGTTGTGTTTATTTGTTACTTCATAACGCTCTAACGACAGGGGATTTGAATGAAATTTTGGCACGCGGAAAAATCACTTCTTGGAATAGCACATACATTTCAGTTCAAGAGTTCCCTTGGAATAATTTTCTAGATTCTTGCAGGTGAAACCGCTACCAGAAGCCAATCAGTAATAAATAATAGTAGAATCACACTAATATTGTAAAGACGTTAGTTTGTACATATGTGTGTATGCTTGTTACTTACTCCTTCAAACTTAAAACGCCGAAACGATATAGATGTTTGGCATATAGGTAGACCATGCCTTGGAATAGCGCTTAGGATAGGTACTTTTACTACAAAGTACACTTTTTATACCAGGATACCCCTGGGATAAAAAGTGTGCGATGTTTTTTTACGTTCGTTACGTTTTTACGTAGATAATATTTTCATAGGTAAACTTGCCATAAGTTTAGGTACCTTTAACAATTTAATACATTGCAGGGTTATACAGCCACATAGTGTCTTACTCTACTTCATGGGTACACTATTCTATTAGATAGAAAAGGAAAATAGAGTAAAATATCTCGCTGTATTTCAGTCTAGTGAATAAAGATGTACCTAAACAGGAGCAATCTTTTCGTTTGTGTAGGCACTAGTTGCAACCACGTTTAAAAGACAAATAGCAAGTGAAGCGAGTTCTGCCAACCATCGACCCACGATCTCGGTCTGTGCGGTTATTTGACTAAACATGGCCAAGTTTGGCCGCTGAAACTTGCCAACATTTTCTTGTGTCTACCTACTTAGTTTTCTGGTACATAACTTGAGTTCAAACCGACCTAGGTAGCTATTGATTCAGTAGGTTTTGTTTAAAGTAAGATACCGACTCAAAGCTACTTTAAAATCGATGACCCTTCTTATTGCTCCCCACACGCTGAGGTCTAACCGACAACATAACAGCAGTCTAAACGGTCACATTATGAAAATCTATTTAAATTACACGCCATTTTGCTATCCAGAGACAGGCTAAGTACAACAGCTACATAGATAGAGCTACATTTCCAAGGGTATAATGCAATTTACCGGGTTTTGCGGGCTAAATTGCTCCTTGGCAGTTAAAACGAATCACGTCGCGTGGGGATTATAAAATTGCGGTTAAATCTCGACGCGAGATCAAAACGCGTTGACGACGAAATAAAACGGCCAGTTTGACCGCGGCGTGTATCGGCAGATTTAAGGGATTTCAACCGTGAATTTTAACACGTTTTTTTTTTTCGATCAAACTTTTGTTGTCCACGCTACGTGGAAGCTATAAAATAACAGCTTCATTTTAGAACGAGGCATAGGTGTGGTACTTCAGTAATAGCGTTGAAATGTAACAGAATATTATTAAAACGTTTTCGGCCTTTATATTGATACATTGAAGCCACCAGCACTTTTCCAGGAAATGGCAGAAATATTAAATTTCATTCGAATGGAGCGCAGGAGGTAAATTCTGCAAATACAATTTTACTGAATCGAAAGCCCGCGAATATTAGGTACAATCGTGAATTATATAGGTAGTATTTGATTGAGCCAATTCAATGGTCATGTTACACGTCACAATTTCGTTGAATGTTGTTGATTTTGATACATTTTAATTAGGTGTCAACTACCTATGTTGAAATAGGTAACGCGAAACTGAACAATATAAAATACCCAGAAAATTACGTACAAAACAAATAATTAAACGTTATACAGTCAATCGGGGTGAATAGAAACGGAATTTAGATTAGAATTTTTATTTTGATACCATATTTTTTATTTCATTGAAGCGTTGATGTTTTTAATATAACATTCACTCAAAAGCTGCAGATAATTATATGTTTAATACTGGTTTTGTTACATCAATGACAGCCCCATTTCTTGTCCAGGCAATTATGTCCATTCCAGGTAGCCTGGAAGAGATCGCGGAATGCGATAAGGTCGCCCATTGTATGCGTGTGTTTTAGTTTTAGTTTCCTTTTGTATGTGTAACGGTGTACAATAAAGTATATAGATAATAAATAAATAAATATATGTTAAGCAAATATCCATCAAAGTTTAGTTTCTATTCACCCTATTAAGTAACTGTAAGCAGTAAGTAAATTGAAGGATAAAGGTAGGCAGAAAGCTTAATTCCTGAAACCTTTTAAACGAATCAGCAACTGATGGTCATAACGGGCTCATAAGACTTGTTTCTGAGGTAAAAACTAGGTCTTTAGCCTCTTTACGCCGTGATGCCAGTCTCCGCGACTCCGTTGTTTGCTTACTGAAGCGATACCTTTTAGCTAGAGGATAAAACCGCAGAAAATGTTGCTGTGTTTTTTTTTTTCTATGTCGAAAAGTATTATACAGGTTGACTTTCTTATCTTACTAAAAAGGCGAGTGTTACACAGTTATTATTTAAAGCAGGAAGTCCTTTATTTTACACTTTTCTCTAAACCTACATGTCGTGCTTAGATTGATAAAAAAAAAACATTTTCAATACAATTGCTCAGAAAGTGACTCTTATTGCACTGTACTTAGGTACATAAAGGCCCTCCCTTGTTACCAAACTGTGACATTTTGATTACCATTACGCACTAGCGCTATAATGTAGTTAAAACCTTATTGTTCAACCTCTCCCCCGACATAAATAGATCACATTGACCGTATCAGGATGGGCGCGGGTCGTCCCCTTTGAGTTGCCGGTCAACCCCCCTTTATTCATTTCAATGAGTGTATTGAAAGAAAGGTAAACAAAAAAAATATGGGCGCGCATATGAAATCAGGTTTTTATCACCACAAAAGTTTACTAGTTTTAGTTATTTTCTTCACAAGTGTACTGAAAAACGTCGTATGATACACGTGAGTTTGATTACCTTTCTCGGCTCTCTGATACCACCGCAGTATGAGGGACGATAGTGTTATCGAACACGTCCAACGGTACTCGTGGTGCGGGTTTTTATTCCAGTTTAAGACCCTCGCCACGGCTCGGGTCTAAATACCGCCTCGACGGTCAACACTAACATTACACACTTATATCATAATGTGCTATTATCAAACCAATTTCGAATAGTATCTTTTAAAAATCTGTTTGCGGAGAGTTTGCTATTGTATATTTTTTTCTTTTAAGTAGAAATAACGAGGCTGGAATGGCTCTGACCATGTGGTCTTAGCTTAGTACAACCTCTTTATTAATATGTAGCAGCTGCAGGTTATTAATATTTTACGAAAATATATTATTAACACAATTAAAATCATTGGTTACCTTTACAAAAGAAATTAACTTACTATATAGAATTTAACTAACTATAATTATATACAAGCTATAATCATCATCATCATCATCTTCCTGCCCTAGTCCCGTTTTATTTGGGGTCGGCGTAAAACGTTTTTTTCTTCCATTCTGTCCTGTCACTCGTCACGCTATCACTAACAAGCTATATAAAATAAAAAAATAATATAAAACCCTTAACTAATTAAAACCAATCTAAAATATGGGACCGACAAACTCCCCCTCCATCTCCGTTGACTGGTAATTTGTCCAAAAGACTGGCGGAATTGCCACGCTGTGTGGCCGTGCTTATCGTCTGGCCAAAGTAAAAGCTGACCCTTGAGACAGGCAGTGTCAACAGATTTAGATTGTTTTAATTAGTTAAACATTCACTTGAATACTATTGTGAAACTGTGAAAGGATTTCGTGGAAACTGACTCGAGAAATGTTATTTTGGAATAAACTAAGTATTATGAATACATAACTGTTTTATGCTTTGTGCGCTACATTTTTATTAAAACTTTTTTTTGCGAAATTATGTACCAGTCCACTACCAGTCTAACTTCTTTTGTACGTATGTTATAGTTAGAAGATACCTAACTAACGGGGTAATGCACAACTTATTGAAATGGAGTTTTACCTATATTACCTATACGTGTCAGATACACAATGTGAGTCCTAGACTAGAAATGAGATACAGTTAATTCCTATAAGGTGTGAACTCACCTGTAGCTAGGCACAGGCCAGGCGTGCGCGGCGCACGGCAGCCTCACGTCCTGTCCGGCCTGTATCCGGCGCGTGCGCGGCTCTATCGCTACCCGCGGCCGCACGCCTCCCTTTGGTTCTGTCACTATTATGTGACCTGTTAAAACAAACACACGATGAAAGATATATAATACTTTATTTGCGATTAACTAGAATTACGAAAATGTACGTCGGGTTGTTTTTGTCGTGATATGTCTACTAGTACCACTAGGTATAGTTTACATATATAAAAGGTGTAAGGGACAGCCCTCCACAAACTTTTAGGGCTTGCTCAGTAGACGAAACTGAAAAACCTTCCACAATTTTTTCCTTTCACAATTGTCCGATCAAGTTTATCATTTTGTATGGTGAGGCTGATTTTGATTTTCGTTTCCTGAAAAAAAAAATTGCGGAAGGTTGTTCAGTTTCGTCTACTGAGCAAGCCCTTAAAGTTTGTGGAGGGCTGCCCCTTACACCTTGTATAGGTACGGTACACACAACGATAAATTATACTGATAAAAGTTTATTTACTATTATTTTATAATCTGGCCAGTGTAGCGTCTATAGTTGAACAATACAAACAACGCATGCTGTTATGTATACTCATGTTTATACAAATGAATAAACTTGAGGAATTGTACAAAATGGCGCTGTTATCGCTGTAGGCAGTGTTCCACGCGACCAATTTATTAGATCAAATGGGCAATTGAGCAACATAATAAGTTTAGTTACGCTTAAGTTCCAAGATTAAGTAGGTACGATATTTTGTTTAATTGAGTGGAAAAATTACAGCCCCCTAATAAAAAGGACGGTTGGTATGCTGAAATTGGCTTGGACTTACATTAATGTATATGTACTAATTTATATAATCTGTACCTACACATAATTATATTATAGAGAGTAAATTGTAGAGATATAGATCAAAATCGTGAACTGATACTGAAAATTGGAAACTTTCCTATGTTAATTTTATATAATGCTAACTAAATATATAATACAAAATACACTAAAAACCAATTCTTTTTCTGATAATAGCATTAAAATAGTTTATTAAATTAAGAAACAATTAGAACTTTAAGTATTGGTATGACCAAATAAGTGGGGGTCTTTTTTGGAACATCTCTAGTACGCACGTAAGCTAATGGCAGTGACGTCACATTTCAGTTTGTGTAATTGTATATCTATTCTTTTTCTGTTACTCAATCTTATTTCTATAATCAAAAACAAAGTAAAATTATACATATTATTTACCTCTAAACATGTATGATCGGTCTGAATTATTATATTATTCCTTCCGGTAGTTACTTTATCAAGAGGAGCTAATTTCTACCAACTGAGACCCTACCACGAGTTCTTAATGCAATCCATTTGACGACCTAAACTGAACTGTTAAAGCTATATAGGATGTATAGCTCCATCCCTCGTTCTCGATCGCACGTCTGAGCTTTTAACAAGTCATGGTAAGGTTCCATATCTTAGATACTTAATTACTGGTAAATTATAGCTACTCACCAAAGTATTGACTAGTGTACAGTGTCCCAGTGACGCGATCCCGCACGCGGCACCGGAACGCGTTGTGTCGGTCTCTCGGGCTCACTCCGCTGATGTACAGCGCGCCGTCGTCCAGCCGCTGGTACTTAGACCCTACACCAAGTAATGGTATAAGGTATCTTACATAAATGTGAATGTCTGAAGTTTTGTGAGAGGATGGATGAAAAATAAGTAAACGTTGTCTTATTTGGTTTTGTGGGATATTTTATTTTATATTAGTGGTAATGTATATGTTTTCTTCTTCTTTTTTTACTTTCTTCCTTTATTTCTTGGTTCAGTACAACGCATTAGTTTAGATTATATATATTTATTTACCATTTACTTGTACAACATTACAGAATGTTGTACAAGTAAATGGTAAATAAATAAAAGGTAAACTGAGAAAAAATGTCTTTGTACATGCAATTTTACGTTGTGCCTATGTGAAATATCTACATATATATACATATACTTCATGCCCATAATGCCAGATCATTACGTGACAGTTCTGATAAATTGCGGTGGCATACTTAGCATATCATTTTTCATAAAATGGATATTTTTTATCTCACTTCCAACTCGTAAAATATTTGCCAAGTTGTGGAATTTTTAATTATCAGAAAATCAGAAAATTGTAAATATTTTTTTTTATCTCGTATGCCTCGATATGCTTTAAAATCGAATCACTAGACGTGACAGTGTACAATAGGCCTTATTATGAAATTACAAACATGAAACACGTACAGAGTAGCCACCCAGATGTGTGGTTAGTGATGTTTTTCTTGCTTTCCTGTGTAAGGAGATGTTTTTGGCCTGAAGTGACCTTTCCGTCGTATATAATTGTTATTGATCTATGATTTTGTAATAGACAATGTTTACATAGGTATGTCTAAAAACGCTTTAAGTTGACCTTCAACTGTGCGGAGCGGCACCATTCTACACTCGTCTTTTTTGCCTTCCAATGATGTATCCAATGTCATATAATCAAATATAATAATAAAATATTCGTAAATATGTAAACAGAGAACAAATATATCTGCAGGCCCATAAAGTATACAAGTATACATAACCTATTCATTTAGGTCACGTTAAAATATCATACAAATTGAATTCACTATACTAATTGAAACACAGGTGTGACGGAAACACATTTTCACAGCACCGCCCAATGTCCACATTAAAATAAATTAAATTCGTTATTACTCTGCAACACTCAGATTCATTGTACAGTAGTCACAGTAACACATGGTGTGAACATTTGAGGAAATATTCATTTCAACTGGGCGGCAAAATCTTCCCATTTAGAGCTTATAAGTTTTGTTAGTTGGGAGAAAACTAAACTTTTATTTAAGCTCGCCTTTGTACAAATACCGGCACGGATTTTGAGCGCTGACTTGAACTTGAAATCGCGCAGACTTGAATGAGAAGTGAAGTATTGAGTCTCTTTAGTGGTATGAAGTGAGAAGCGGGAGCTGGGAGTACATCTTTGTAGTTACAGTGATTGGCTCGACGATGTGTACGATGCGCAAATTGATCCTGACTCTTTAGACGAGCGCTCAAGATTCGTGCCGGTATTTGTATATAAATTCTTCTTTCGCTGGGTACGCTGTAGGTACCTATGTGTGCTAGGTATAAAAAATGATTATAACCTATGTATATTAACATTATACAGAGGAATGATTTGTATTTTTACTTGTGTAATGAAAAAAAATTAAAACTATTGAACCGATTTTTTTAAATCTATCTTTAGAATGCTACTTTGGCACTAAGTGACAAGTATATTTTCTAATTTACATACGGACAAAGTTAGTGACAGAAGGTAGTATTGAATAAATAATCATGACCCTATATTATACCTACATGAAGAAAATTTATGAGACGTTCAAACGTCCATTTTAACGCCTCAATTTATTTTTCGCGAAAATAAGATTCGAGATAAAAATGTAATTGCGTGTGTCGCTGGTTGACAAGTGTTTTGATGAGAACAACAATTTCCTTTTGGCGCGAAATTCTTAGATCACAAAAAAATCTTTTTTCGAGAGAGAATCGTCAGCTATCTTGTATAAATGGAATGAATGGGGTCATAGGGACGTGACTATGACAATATTATTCGTACAATCGACTATATCAAATAATTTATCTTATGAATATCACGTATTTAATGTAAATCATAACTCGATATCTAGAATAGTTATGGTACAGAGACATGTAAATCAAATTGACGACCACAAAAGAACAGTTTATTACTGCCATTTCTCTGATTAATGCTGGGCCATTGTAAATTATACCATTTTCAAATACGATTAGGTCGATTATAAACGATTTGTAGAATGGCAGCGATTATTACATTTGGGTCAAGTGGAAATTCAATACTAGGCAGATAAATATATTATTGTGTGCGCATTTTTGTAGTGGGATGCTATAAATGTCTGAGTTACTTCCTCCAAATAGAGGCATAACAACCTTTTACTGAATCCTGCTAATGAAATGAATTTTTAACATAAGATTTAGTATTAGGTTACAAAATATAAACCTATTATTTTGATATAAAGAACTTCTTTTTGTCACCAATAAATCAAATGCGTACCCCCTACGTAATGCCCATTTGAGACTTTGAAGGTCCACTGTATGTATCTTGGTCGGCGCCTCTGACGCGTGTGGATTGATCAATATAAATTGTTATTTAAATCATTGTTCACGTTAACCTGGTCGTCAGTCAAAGACATTAAATATATCGTCAGTGAACCATTCGGTGGTTCTGACGCTTTCGCCACAGCGTGAGGTGCCATCGCCATGGTAAAGATCAGCATCAGCATAAACTGTTACCCAAATGATGCCGCACGTTGACCAGGTCCTCAGTGAACCAGTCGGTGCTACTGATGCGTTCGCCTCAGCGTGAGGTGCCATCGCCATAATATAGATCATCATAAACTGTTACCTAAATGATGCGGCACGTTGACCAGGTCCTCAGTGAACCAGTCGGTGCTGCTGACGCGTTCGGCGCAGTGTGGGGGGACCACACAACGGAGCACCACGGCGTTTCCCGCCATCACGTACTCATCTGGCACGTGGATCTCCCATGGAATGTTTAGCGCTGTGGACAAAAATTAAAGTATGTTCTGCGAGAAGTTTCGTTAAAATATGAAGTCTGGATGAGAATAGATAATATTAATGTTTTTTTTTATTTACAGGATGTAAGGGATAGGTCTCCGCAAACTGTAAGGGTTTGCTAAGCAGACGAAAAAAATCTTGTGTAAAGTAGGTACACAAGATATTTTTTCAGGCTCCAAAAAAAAATCTTGTCGAAGGTTGTTCAGTTTCGTCTGCAAGCCGTTACAGTTTGCGAAGAGTATATACATAGATATGAACCCTTGTTTTCTTGACAATACAATCTTTTCTTTTTATTTATGCACCTGCCAGGTTTTCTCTTCACCAACCATGATTGACTGGTAGAGAAGGCTTACGGCATTAAGTCCAGCGTTGTACCTTTGTAATGTTGTGAAGTTTTGATAAACAAATAAAAAACTGGATGTTTGCTTATAAGAGAAGAAGAAGAAGTCATATTATCATTGATTTATTTAAAAAAGTACGAAGAAATTCAGTTCTTAAAAAAAAATAAAGAGTGCTCTGTCGTCATCGTCATGCCATAAGGCAAAAGCGCAAAAAAATATCTTTAATTAATTGAGCAATCCTTCTGTTTATGTAAAACCTTTCAAATATCGATGATATTGTATTCTTATTTGCATCACTAATTTTATTCTTGAATGGAAATAAAAAGCTACTCTGTATAATTCCAAGAAGGTAGACAAGTTTAGATTAATCAGGATTCTGTTCAGCAAAACATTTTTGTTTTTTAAAGGTGAAAGTACTATTGGCAATTTAATTTAGTAGCAAATGTTTAAAGAAAGGAAAAAGTAAAGTTGATTAAAGTGTCACATAGTCTCAGATAAATTGACTACTTGATACCCTCATCTTGTTGAAGAAAAAACTAATCCACTACTCAAGACAACTTGTCGACAGTTTTCTACAATTTTCCCAGTTTAATTTGTGAAAGTAAGGCAGGCTTTTTAGGGATACAAAAATAGAAAAAAAAAATTGCGTTACAAATTTTGGTTCATCATTTCAGCCGAAAGACGTTACGTCCACGGTTGGATATAGGCTTCCTTCAAGTGTCGCCACAACGAACGGTCCTGTGCCTCTTGCTTCCATCTGATTCCTATCGTCCTAACCGGGTCAGCGGTCCACCTTGTGGGAGTCCTTCCAGCGCGCTGCGTCTTCCGGTACGTGGTTGCCACTCCAGAAACTTTCGGCTTTATCGATAATTTCTTCTGCGAGTAATTCACCATCAAAGACACTTCCGCCTAACCACCGCTAAGTTAATTATTGCTTGCACTCGAAACGAAAACTTCATAGGGTTTGATTTGGTGCCGCGCCCCAGGATTCAAGCGAATTTTTTTTTAAGTGATCTGGCAGAAATGACCGCGATGGTACCCTGCCCACTGCTACATAAGTATGGCGATTTTTCATCTTATGTTGGTAACCGTGGTTCTCCAGTTAGCTTCATTCCCGATTCAAAATTGCGATTGGCAATTGAAAAATCATTCAACCAATTACAGCTGTTAACGTGCTTTTGACATCGTATTCGTATCATATTCATTTTGCAACCATTTTTGTTCAACTGAGTCATAATTTTACATAAATTGATCATACTTTATAACAGATTACCATTATGATAATCGGATTCAAAAACCATTTGTGCCCGTAATTATTTATAGGTCAGTACTCTGCACAGAGTAGGCCACAATTAAAAGACTGCTGACTACGTTTTATCCCAGTAATCCCTTTTAACACAAACGGAAAATTCTTCGCACAGCCCTAATTGCGGATTTCAAATCGCTTTCATCTACGCTTCATTTAGTTTATTTCCCATGAATTGTTACTGGGGACACGGTACATTTTATCTGGAGGACCCTCTATTAACATTTTGGAGTATCTAAAACTCCGTATTATCTTATTTGATAATTTTCGAAAGGAATTAAAATAAAAGATATCAACTTACATAACTCCTAAAGGTGAGTTGCACCATTTAACTATAACGATAACAGAGCTGTTAACAGTTGTCAAATCGTCGAATTGACCAATAGGCGGCCGTTTCACGGCTGGTTATGGTTTGGTTATCGTTATAGTTAAATGGTGCAACTCACCCTTAGAAACTTCTCCATTATATTTTATTTAAAAAATATTTTTTTTTATTGTGAATGATTAAAACAGCCGCTGAATTTAAACTCGAGAAAATCCCGCCGAAAATTCGAATACGAATAACAATAAAACAAAAGACTCAATGATGCACATTTCGATTCCATTTTTTTAAATTTTCTAGCTCTATTCCTGAGCGCTGCAGTGTGCCAGTATTTTTTTAAATGTTTGGTGTAGGAAAACTAAAATCAAAACTTTTTACAAGTACGCTTACCTAAAACTGGCTGGCGTTGAATAAAATTGTGTCAATCAATCGGAAAACGATCACTAATAATTCTAATAATTCTAATTTCTAAATTAATTCATGATTAATGTAACGCCATATGATTTGCAGGCAATTTCTATAGTAAAATTGATACTGACAATGTAAATTGCTATGTGAATTAATTAATTAGTGCTAGTAAAATTCAGTTGAAGTATTTTATGAGCAAACAGCACTGCATTTCAGCAATTAATTAGTCTGCTTCCAAGATGAGGTTTGAGATGCTTTGCCGAGATTAGGATCTCGACTCGAGTTGAGGTTAACCGAGACGCAAAATAAGTATTTAGCTTTACTCTAGCTTGTTACAATACGTCGGATTTTATACGGAAAAAAGCGAACAGTGCAGTTTTTTATTTGGTGAAGTAAACTTGAGACTTATTGAACTGTAGTTTCGTCTCGAGCCAATTTTCTGGTCAAGTGCAAGACGAACTTGCGAGGAGTGTAATAAGTTTTATACAATTTATCTGTGTTACATTTAGTTTTTCACGGAATTTGAGATTGTTATTTTAAATTTTCGTGCAACTACGTTCATAAAACTTTTGCTGCCTTTTTTGTTTGCTTTACTGCAGTGAGTCACTAAAATAAGGTTAAAGATCTGTGTCAGGAAACTGTTAGTAATAACGAGAAAACTGGAATGTGTTTTTGGAACTAATATTATTTTAATTAATATTACAAATGCCATCAATCGATTCTTTTAATACTGCAGCCAAAATTAGAATGCAAGGAAAGCAATTAAGTACCTACACAAAGACAAATGATTGACAATTCTCATCACAACTAATAAAAAAAGCAAAAAATATTTGGTTTGTTGTTTGGTAATGTTGAAAAACACACCGATTACTAAAATTATTTCATTGTTAGAAAACTATACGTGAAGAAGAAAGCGTGACCTGTATTTAAGCGTGTACTTTTATTATATACACACGCACTTATGCTCTATAAGATTTCCTGCGTACTTGGCTAATATCCATTGAGATAGAGCAATGACGAAGTTGTTCGGAACATGTATGAATCCTGTTGGATCCTATAACATCAACCACAGTAATGAATTCGCGGGAAATCGCGACACTAAAAGTAAGTATTACGTCTACCACTTACCAGCATGTACATGAATGTTCTTGGACAGCATCGCGAACCCGCTGCTGAGACGCAGTCGGCACCGGTACGTGGTGGCGTGCACGTCTCTCCTGAAGCGCTCCGCTGGGAAGGGCGGCAGCTCCAGGGAACCGTTCGCCAAAACCCGGCGGAGACCCGCTAGCGAACTGGCTACAGTGTTGTCTGGGAGTAGCCAGTCCAACTAGGAAAAGAAAGAGAGAGGGTCTATTAGATAATGAATGGATATACAGTCTAGCTAGGGTTATAATTCCACGAGACACAACAATTAGGGTGAGTTGCACCATTTAACTATAACGTTAGCAGAGCCGTTAACATTTGTCAAATCGTCGAATTGACCAATAGGCGGCCGTTTCACGGCTGGTTATGGTTTGGTTATCGTTATAGTTAAATGGTGCAACTCACCATAAACCATTTTTTTATTAGTGGCCAGTTTGATTATTATTGAATAAACTCGTATGATGCAAGTATAGTCTGTCTAATAAGTCAACCGACTTGGGAATTTTGTATAATATTTAATCATTTAAAAAAATACTTATATTCGGTACTTTTTATAAGGTTCTTCTGTTAGTAAACAATGATCTCTATCTCCTAATCAACCTTGATTATTGAACCCGTGTTGATTACATCAGATTTCATTAAATCCTAATAATTACCCAAGTCGTTAAACTTGTTAGACAGACTCTACATCTTATTTCACTTAATTAGCTTTTCTTTTCAAATGGTTTTGACGTTCCAATTTCAAATCACATTACGCCTATACTATATTAGATCCCTAGGACCTGTCCTGTCATTTAAAGCAATACTCGTACATCCTGATGTACGAGTATTGCTTTAAATGAGGGTTGTATGAGAAATTATGAAAGGGCATTATCGAGTAGGTGGTGTAAAAGTTAGTTATTTGCCTACACGGCTCTGTGCATATAAGGATCGCCGCACACGGCCCACACGCGATTGCCACAAACGCCACCACGAGAAGCCAGAAGCGATAACAAGGGAAGCTGAAGAGAGCGACAGCCACTTGTGGCCGGTGGCTGTTTCTTTAAACCATTACGCGCAGTATCATAATGGACTCTGAAGATGAAGGTTTAAATGCGTGAGTGGCGTGTGATGGCGTTTTAGGCAACACAAGAAGCGAGCAGCGGCGATTTGTAGCCTGTGGCGGCCACCGGCGTCAGCCGTGCGCGGCAAATTCATATAAAATGTATGAAAACTAAATATACTCGTAACTATAAAACCGCATACAGACATCGCGAGGCGTGCGTTGCGAATGGTTCGTCTCGCATGCCTCGGGCTGTGGGGACGTCTGTGCTCACAATGAGCATTCGCGTCATATGATCGTTGCAAACGCTGCCTCAGTGCGAGCCATGCGCTCGGTTTGGACAGTTATATTGTCGTTTATTGTAATTCCATCGTGTCCAACAGCGGTTTTTCTTCTTTTCTCTTTTTTTTAAGCTATTGCATAGCTTCTATCGCGGGCCTTGAGCGTGGAGACCGAATCCAGAAATTCCGTAACGAAAATAACCTAACACCCCCCACTTATTTGTTTTTTGAGCGTGGTGACCGATATGAAAACAAATGAGTGAACAATCAATCAAAATTCAATTCAATGTGTGAAAGTGTAACTTCAATTAATATCAAAGAAAAAAAACAAAGGAAAAAAAAAATACTGCATAAATAAAATAAATAAATAATTATAATTGCATAAGTTGATAAAAATGCTATGCAATAGCTTTACTGCGGCAGTCCCCGAGTGCCACACGTCTTTTTTTTTTAATATTGAATGAATCGCAAGAAAGGCTGCAGCTATAATCTGCACGACTCGCCCTGTCATTCTTGTCATTGCCATTTTTCGACAACACAATGCGTGGTTGTTTGCGTGCTCAGCTTGAGCATGTGTCGTTCGGAACGCATGCATTGTACCAATGTAGGTACCGTCGTATGCCTCAGGTTGAGGCATGCGTGACGAACCATTCACGACGCACGCCTCGCGATATCTGTACGTGGAAATAGCCGGTGGTGGCGTTTTGTGGTTGTGGCTGTTGGCCTGTGTGCGGCGACACTAACTGTGTAGTTTTTGTAATGTGTTTACAAAAAAATAGATTTTTACCTACTCCAATTTGGACGTGATATCCTCCTTTACGTGTTACAAAAGTATGTAACTGATTTAGAAAACACACGGTATTCAGATTTCAGTTCAAACTATTTAAATATTACATATCTAAAAGATCATTTGAATAACACTCTGAATCAATACCGACAAATAAACCCACATCCATTTCCCGTGCTTCTCAAAGGCACCGCATTATTTGCTCTCGTCGTAACTTGGTATAAAATATACCAGATACGAAAAGGAATAAATGAAACCAATAAAAGCATTCGCGTCCTCGGGCAATAATAACAAGCGGTGGCTTTAAGAATATTACCCTTTACATGTAAAGGTAACGTCGAATAAATCGCAAATAAGACTTACACTCGTTTACGTTACGGGAACATGGATTGGGGAGAAGCGGGGATTAAATGTCTCATGTCTTCATGTCTAAGGGCAACATGGAGATTAGGATTGTTTGAAAAAGGAATCTTGGCTTTTAATTTTTGTACGGTTGACATTGGCTTGCATTTTGACAGATCTTGTCAACTTTTTCACGTCCGCGTCAGATAAATGTTAAGTAATAGTAGATTATGATATAAGTGTGTAATGTTAGTGATTACCCACGAGGCGGTATTTAGACCCGAGCCGTGGCGAGGGTCTTAAGAGAGCCGAGAACGGTAATCATTAATTACTCACGTGTATCATACGACATTTTTCAATACACTTGTGAAGAAAATTACTATAAAAATAGTAAACTTTTGTGGCGGTAAAAATCTGTTTTTTTTTTTTATTTACCTTTCAATACACTCACTGAAATGAATAAACAGGGGTTGACCGGCGACTCGTGGGGGACGACCTGCGCCCATCCTGATACGATAATGGATTAAAATTATGGCGGGGGACCAGTTGAACAATAAGGTTTTAACTACATTATAGCACTAGTGCGTAATGGTAATCAAAATGTCACAGTTTGTTAACAAGGGCCATTATGTACCTAAGTGCAGTGCAATAAGAGTCACTTTCTGAGCAAGTGTATTGAAAAGATAAATATCGTTCGTCATATTTTATATACAAGTAAAAAGCAGGAATATAAAAATAGTAGCGCACTAGCATCGGGATCGAAGCTACCGGTGATCAGGGCTCCTGAGAGAGGAACCTCCTAAATACGAGCTAAGTCCAGAAGTACTGCTTTCTGAATTAAGCCCTTGATCCAACTGTCCATCGCGAGCATCCTCAGATGTTGGTCGAGACTCTTAGCAATTAATCCATTGGCCGTCACGATTATAGGCACAATAACACAATAACTGCTGTATCCACATATCGACAACATCGCGAGCAAAGTCAAGGTATGTACCTACCTTGTTTATCTTTTTCAGTTTTCACGAGGTTCTGCGATAATAAAAGCAAAAATTAAAATGGCGGCATCAAACCACCATTTATATATGTGTGTTTGAAAAATTAGCCCTAAATGAGAAAAACTAATTGATTAACAATAAAAACTCACTCACTAACAAGTTACAAAACTCATAGTGGTGCTCATACAATTTATTTACAAACTATGTTAGTTAACCGTTTGTTTATTGCTAGCCAGCTTAAATTAAAAGCAATTTACTGTTACAAGTGACATCGCCATTTGTTAGGACTTAGGAAAGATAAATGGAAAGTGATCTTAACCAATATAAAGCATCTGGGTTGATTAATTATTATTATTATTACACTTTGATCTTCGCTTTGCCTAAGAGAGCTTTTGTTCTGATTGTGGTTACTTACTCCTTCTTCTGCTTTGACATTTTAGCGAGTTTGAAGTAATACTACAGAGTACCGTTACCGTTCGTCTTTGATAATACTGATACAGAATTGTTATTATATAATGTAATTAACCAAACATACCAGTTTCTTCATTTACTCAAATAAACTGACGGCCAGTGACAGTTTTATTCGGACTATAGACAGATAAATATGTTTCAACAAGAAAACAAAACACAAAAGTACAATTACATAAAACAGGAGAACAAAATTTAGTAATAGAGGAAGGGCGTTAGAGCGCCTGTCTTATTTATGAACTGTCAAACGTGCGAACTGTTAAACACATGAAAGTTAAATTCCTAGTCTTCGTAGTTTTCTGTCATTTTCCGTTTTTTGCGCAAGTTTTTTTTTTTCTTTCGTAAAAACCTTCTCTTGACAAACAGCAACTTGCCGTTCATGAAGACGTAACCGAGGGAAATAGGGATTATTTTTTCCATATTGTTAGAACTTATGCGGGTTAAAATTATAATTGCGTCTTTAAACGCTGCTGGCGCTATTTCCATACTCTGTGATTAACACAAGAAGATTTCATTCAGATTTAAAATCTTTTGGTATACGGCAGAAAAAGAATAAAAAGTTCAAAAGAACAAAAAACTTCACTTAAAAAGTAACACACTTGTCCTGAAATTCAAACTCTCACGTATAAAAAACGAAAGTTAAGACATAGCGGTTTTCGTGACAGTTAATACGATACAGCGTGATATTTATACCTCTCGGGGGCATGTTCGGGATAGCTATAAGCTACGAATTCACATCCCTTGAGTGTCTTTCACGTATCGCACAGTTTTTGCATCCCCAGCCGGGTTTTTTAAGTAAATATGTATGTGTGATCCTTTGATGCTCTGTTGTCGTGCTCAAACTACGAATGTTTTTCGGAAATACAGTTTCGCGATGCGAGTTTTCTTTGTGGAACAAAGATACAAGTATTTCATAAGTTATCTCAAAGATTTGATATACCTATAAGACTATAATAACTTAAATATCTTTTTTTCAGAATTGTTTTGTACTTATGATATATAAATGATTCTGGTTTTTCATATGTAGTCACAAGATTTATTTTATACGAATATTTATTAATCTAGAAATATATATGAATGTGTGTGTACGTAATGTATAATGTAGGTGTAATGTATGTATGTATGTGTGTGTATTTTCAGTTCTTACGATCCATCCTAAGATTGACCGCTATTAGCGATAAGATCGCCGTTGAATCCATAGATTTAAGTTTATGTAAGTATTGTGTTAATTTTTTGATGTACCATGATCGATAAGAGTATCTCACGTTATCGATGTGTACAATAAAGTTTATTCTATTGTATTCTATTCTATCGTACAATTTCTTGTATTAACTATTTTCTACGTTAAAAGTAAAGACGGTAAAGGTTATCACAACAACAAAAATAACCGCAATTTTTCAAAGCATCAAGGTTGTTTGCCTTTCTTAAACAATCTTAACGGTCTAATCTACTGAAGAGTGAAGGTATAAAATATGTACTGCGATAGTATGCGGTGCGTTTCAGGCAAATTTGCATTTTTCCGCGTCATTTAACGTGGCTCGCCGAACGACCCACCGAGCAGCCCGTCGACGAACACTCACTGTTTAATTCACTGATATTTCAATATAATTCACTGATTTCATGCTGACATGAACTGTGATTGTGAGATGTATGAAATTGGTTAACTTGGGTGTTTGTGAAAAATTACTGTCATCCTTTTCAGTGGAAATTGTAGGTAGATTCAGTGGCAATGAGCCAAAAGTTCAGTGATAATGTGATCTCGTATTTTACAACTAAGTGGTATAGTAAACTAAGCTTGTCAAAAAATATAGGGGAGAGTCGGATATATTGTACCATTTTTCAGTCTCGGCAAAATATCTCGTTGTTATATTAATTAATACAAACTATTTATCCAATACCACATAGTTTAGGATCTCGTTTACCTTACACCGCAAAGTCAACACTATACTGTTTACCAATTTATCAAAATATGCGTTTTTCTAAAAGCTTTACATTGGAACAATTTACCCGACTAGTCGGTTTAATTGTACCACAGGTCTGGTAAATTGTACCAAGAAAATTTAATAGACCTTAAGTCATAATAAATGATTGATTACTTAATAAAATTATTTTAATTAAATAATACATAATATTATTCATCATGATAATATTTTAATTAAGTACAATACTATAGAAAATGTGCTAACAAAAAAAAAAAAATATTTGTTCAAAACGTAACATTTATGTATGAAAAAAATGAACAAAAGACCTATCAAAAACTAAACGTTAGTTTTTTATTTAAAAAACGAACTGTATATAAACTGGACAATGTTTAACTAGCATATTTTCCAATTCCAAATTAAAAGTATAGTTAATTAGTTTGCAAAATTATTCCTTTTTCTGGCATGAAGTAGAATAGGTTTTGGGATAAAATATCTTGCAGATCTTTGGTTTAATCTCATTTCCTTCTTTTCTAAAGCTAATAATAAAGCCCTTTCCAAGTACTAATTATTCCATCCACAATATTTTCTTTGAATACCGTCCATCTAGAAAAATAAACATGCATCTGGCTGGGTAAATTGTACCAGTACAATTAAGGCAACTGCTGGTGGTACGTTTTATCAAACTAGAAGATTTGAAAAATAAACTTTTGCCACAAAATATTCTTAAAACCTAACAATTAATTACTTTATAGTATGAAAGATGATTAGAGACCTGTTCAACAAAAAAATACAATAAAACGCTAAGTTACCTTTTCACAGAGTAATATCCTTAGGTACACGCTTCAAAACTTTCATCAATCATTAACGAAAACGTTTTAATTCTCTCACAATAAATGCACTAGCCGGACGTCACTACAAATAGAAAAGTAGTTGAGGGCGCTGTCAGGGCTTGGTTTTGTATGATCAGAAAAGAAAAATATTGACATTTAGTAGGAAATTTTGAAGTGGTACAATTTATCAAGCAGTAGGTACAATATGTCCGACTCTCCCCTACGTACGATCTTTCTTTTGTATCGTGAAATATTGAAAATCTATACCATTAGTATGTCACTGAAACGTAAGCTGATGGACATGTGTATTCTCCCCATTCTGACCTATGGTGCACAAACTTGGTCTTTGACTAACATCCAAAAGTCCAAACTCAAGGTCTGCCAGCGTGCAATGGAGCGCAGCATACTAGGTAGGTGTTAAATTAACAGATCATGTTCGAAACACAACACTGCGCTCCAAAACGCAAATCGTTGATGTGGCTCTAAAGGCTGCCCAACTTAAATGGGACTGGGCAGGACATGTCTGCCGCATGTCTAACGAGCTGTGGGCGCGTAACCATTATTATGAAGTGGTAAAAGTAAGTTCGTATGTAGGGGATAATCTCTGAAGCTACTCAACCGATTCAGAAAATTCTTTTACTAATATTTAGCTACACTACCCCTGTGTTACAGGCACAGTACATTTTCTACATACACGTGGCCAAAGCCGCTGGCAGAAGCTACTTATTAAGAAATTCAACAAACTAAAACACTTATTCAAGTTAGGTTACGCCTTTCAGACAATACAAACTTAATATTCATCAAAGCCCTAATTCCAACAAAACCAAGAACCACAAAGATGTGGCTTTTAGCATTTCAAAATTGCTCATCTCTTGCTTGCCACGAAAACTAACTTCAGAGGGTTATGTTAGCCTCAGAACAGAAGAACCTTCACATTGCTCTTATTCAGGAACCGTGGCTGGCTAATACTAACACGGTGTCTGGACTGGGCTCTGCAGGTAAGGTCGTACACCATATCGGAGGAGTCAAACCAAGAGCGTGTATACTTTTCAATAATAATATTGATTTCTTATGCATACCAGGCCTGTGCAGCGATGACCTGATTGCAGCTTATGTTAATGTCAAGAGCGGAAATGGACGCCTCATCGTGTGCTCGGCATACCTGGACGGGACGAAAACCGACCCATCCGAGGAGCTTGCAAAGGTAGTCGAGTACGCCTATGCCAACAATGCCGAGCTTCTCATTGGGTGTGACGCCAACGCCCACCATACCAACTGGGGCAGCACTGACATCAACGACAGAGGTGAGTTGCTTCATGATTTTGTACTAACTAACCGCCTCCAAATAGTTAATGAGGGATGTAAACCGACCTTTGTAACTAGATCGAGGAAGGAAGTTCTTGATGTAACTCTCTCTACTATTCACACTGCCAGGCTGATAACCAATTGGCATGTCAGTGATGAACCATCTATGTCTGATCATCGACTAATTAAATTCGCACTGAATACATCCAACATTTGCGAAACCATCACTTTTAGGGATGCAAAAGCCACGGACTGGGACTTGTTCAGAATAAAGCTCCAAGATAGACTCCAAGACTTCCCTAAAACCATACGCTCCCCTGAAACATTGGATTATGCTGTTGCTCAAGTTACGGAAGCCATTACAGCCTCTTACGAAGAGAGCTGCCCTCTAAGAACTGTGAGGGATAGAAAAGTGACGTGGTGGAACAAAAAGCTCGATGTTTTAAGGGAAGAATCACGTAGGTTGTTTAATAAGGCTAAATCGACTGACGACTGGGATCGGTATCGGAAAGCTTTAACTACCTATAATAAAGAAATCCGAAAGGCGAAAAGACTGTCATGGAGGAAGTTCTGCGAGGAGATTACTAAAGTCCCTCAAGGAGCCAGAATCCACAAAGTCTTATCCAAATCGCCTACAAATCAACTGGGATTCTTAAAGAAACCAGACGGTGCCTTCACTGCATCAGCGGAAGAAACCCTGAAACTTCTGGCGTCTACACACTTCCCTGGCTCGGTGATGGCACCAGATAACATCGTACAAAATACTCCTCATATCCGCCTCACCAGGCCTTCAAATGAAGACTGGAGAAGAGCGGCGAGGTATTTTAGACCGAACAAGGTAGAATGGGCTATAGACTCATTCAAGCCAATTAAATCTGCAGGGGATGACGATGTCTTCCCAGCTCTTCTGCAGCAAGGCAAGACTATACTCATCCCTATTTTAATCAAAATCTTCAGAGCAAGCTTTGCCTGGGGATATATACCAGAGAAATGGACTATGGTTAAAGTCTGTTTTATCCCAAAGGCCGGTAAGAAGGACTACTCTCAACCAAAGTCCTTCAGACCAATAAGCCTTACCTCCTTCCTACTCAAGAGTATGGAAAAGGTTATTGACGAATGCATCAGGGATGGACCATTAAGGGATAACCCTCTGCATCCGAAGCAACATGCTTACCAAAAAGGAAAATCTACAGAAACTGCTCTGTTAGAACTAACAGACAGGATCGAAAGGGCTTTGGAAGATAAACAGATAGCCCTATGTGCTTTCCTTGATATTGAAGGAGCTTTCGACAACGTCACCATAGACGCCCTTTCCAAGGGAATGAAGGCGAAAGGGATTGACGAAACAACTACTCGTTGGATCGAATTCATGCTCCTCAACAGAACTATCAGTGTTACCTTACACGGAACTACAAAGAGCTTCAAAACAACTAAAGGGTGCCCACAAGGAGGCGTTTTATCGCCACTTCTATGGCTACTCGTTGTTGACGAATTGCTGGTTGAAGCCTCTACAAGAGACTTAGATGTACATAGCTATGCTGACGATGTGGTGGCTTGTGTTGTCGGCCCCTGTCACAGCACGGTATCATCTATACTACAAAGATCTCTGAACATTATTAACACATGGTGCACAGAAAACAATTTATCGGTTAACCCAAGTAAAACAACAATAGTCCCCTTTACTAGGAAGCGTAAGTTGGACAAACTTGTAACGCCCACTGTAAAGGGGACTCTCATACCATTCTCCAGCGAAGTCAAGTACCTGGGCGTAACTATCGACCAGAGACTGACCTGGAACACTCACATTAACAATGTGATCCAAAAGGCTAAAATAGCTTTAGGAATATGCTGTCGCTTAGCAGGGAAGAAATGGGGCTTAAACCCTAAAATCGCCCTGTGGTTGTACACCGCCATAGTCAGGCCGATAATAACGTATGCCTGCGTAGTATGGTGGAGGAAAACAACTCAAGTGACAGTCATTAACAAACTTAATGGTTTGCAGAGACTTGCATGCCTCATATCAACAGGGGCCATGTCCACAACCCCAGGAGCTGCTCTAAATGCCCTGCTTAACCTACCGCCACTTCATCTATTCATTGCGAAGGAGGCGAAGGCAAGCATGTACAGAACAAACAGCACTGGCAAAGCAAACTGGCGCTCTCAAGCACTGAGATCGCTACACGAATCAGTACTTGAACACGATCAACTAGCTATGACAACAGACGTCATGCTTCCACAGTGTAATTTCACAAGGAATTACACAGTGGAACTGCCGAGCAGAGAGGATTGGTCAAACAACCTCATCACTTGCAAGGCAGGAAGCCTGATCTGGTTTACAGACGGGTCCAAAATGGGTGAGAATGTAGGATGTGGAATATTTGGCATTAGCCCGAAATTCAGCAAAAGCTTGAATCTGGGTAAACATGCTACCATATTCCAAGCGGAGGTATACGCCATTATAGAATGTGTGGAGGCCAACCGTCAACGAAACTACATAAATCAATTAATTCTGATTTACTCAGATAGCCAGGCAGCTCTTAACGCCTTGAACTCGAATACTTTAAATTCGAAACTGGTAAAAGACTGCGTTAACAAACTGAATGACCTGGGGCAAAGGAATAAAGTTATTCTGAGATGGGTACCAGGTCATTCTGGAATCAACGGCAACGAAAAAGCCGATGAACTTGCACGGGCTGGGGCTCAAGGTCATCAGATAGGTCCAGAACCCTTCTGTGGTATCTCAAAGAACCAGGCCATGCAGACCCTTAAGGGCAACTTATTTGGCGATTCAAAAAAGCACTGGTTGGTACAACCAGGTCTGCTACACGCCAAATCTCTCATAGAAGGCTACTCACAAAAACGAACTGCCGAGCTTCTTGAGCTTAGCAGGACGAACATCTGTGCGATAGCCCGCGCCTTAACCGGCCACTGCAAACTAAACAGGCACCAATTTCACATGAAACTGAGTGACACTGATGTTTGCCGGTACTGCAATCAGGAGAGGGAGACGCCTAAGCACCTCTTGTGTGAATGCGGGCCCCTTGTCCACAAACGCAGTGTCCATCTGGGCCGACACATTATTCGCCCGGAGGAGATTAAAACTCTAAAAGCTAGGAGTATTCTAAATTTCTTGGAAGCCTCCGGGCTAAAAGAGTTACTCTAACAAGGTGGCGAGTCACAATAGATCTTTTAGGTCGCAGTGACTACATCCCCTACACTATGGGTGATGCATAGCCCCTTATCTTCTAAATAATAATAATAATAATAATATGTTAGCCTCAAAAATCATTATAGTGTAGTCAAGCTTCTCGCCCGATATCTCCAGACAAAGCTTCGTAGTTACCTCACGTATCTACAAACACTAAGGGGTTATTACCCATTACCCATACTCCTATAGCCTGCTAACCTCCAGGTAGGTAATAGCTGATACGATGCTCTGATGTTTTTCTGTCATTTACAACAAGCTTTTCTATCTACCCTGCGGTAGAAAAGGCAACATTGGAGCGCCGTGGTTGTAAAAAATAATACAGCGCACTTCATAGAAAAATGCAGGTAAAAAATAAGTACAACGAAGAAAATAGGAAGAAAATAAGGGAGATTCTAGAGCTAGATTACAAGCGTTATTAAAAATATATATCAGAGCGCAAGAAATGTTGATAACAGTATAAGTATTCTTAGTAACAGTACCTATCCGTATTACAATATAAAGCTATAAGTTCTTTTTATTTTTTTATGCCCTCTCAATACTCAATTCTGAATACTTTATTACAATCCATATATGTACGTAGATGGTATTGCAGTGTCGTAGATTGATAGGGTTATTAAGCACAGCAAAATGAGGAGAGTGGAAAAGAGTTAAGTAGAAATCTTATCTCCTAGGGTTTTTCTCCTTTCAAACGTCTCTGTCTAGGACAATCTCTGGTCAAGTTTGCCCTACGAACATGATCAGATCGTCACCCCGTCTACACCACGTTTAACCGCAACAGCGCGTCGGTCTTTGTCATCGTTCAGCGAGTAGGAGATGTCAGCAAACCGTAGGGGCCCAGCATAGTCAAAGCCTACTGGGGCTTTGGGTGCTGCGAAAGCAAAGAAGGAACAGGAGTGGGTATTAGTCTGACACAGTCTCTCATTAGATGATTTACCACCTAAAAAAGGCGTTCAGTCCACATCATCAGTATTGAAGATTTTGAATATAGTTTGTGTTTTTAAGTACAATGATGACTGGTCTGCATTCTCCGTCCTACCTCGTTTTTAGGGTTCCGTAGCCAAATGGCAAAAAACGGAACCCTTATAGATTCGTCATGTCTGTCTGTCTGTCTGTCTGTCTGTCTGTCTGTCTGTCTGTCTGTCTGTCCGTCTGTCCGTCCGTATGTCACAGCCACTTTTTTCCGAAACTATAAGAGCTATACTGTTGAAACTTTGTAAGTAGATGTATTCTGTGAACCGCATTAAGATTTTCACACAAAAATAGAAAAAAAGCAATAAATTTTGGGGGTCCCCATACTTAGAACTTAAACTCAAAAATTTTTTTTTCATCAAACCCATGCGTGTGGGGTATCTATGAATAGGTCTTCAAAAATGATACTGAGGTTTCTAATATCATTTTTTTCTAAACTGAATAGTTTGCGCGAGAGACACTTCCAAAGTGGTAAAATGTGTGTCCCCCCCCCTCTAACTTCTAAAATAAGAGAATGATAAAACTAAAAAAAATATATGATGTACATTACTATAAAAACTGCCAACGAAAATTGGTTCGAACGAAATCTAGTAAGTAGATTTTTTTTAATGCGTCATAAATCGAAAAAAATACACTATTATTAAAACATCGATCAAAGTTACAACACATTACAAGAACTTTTATATTATGTTACTTGCTGCTACGGAACCCTTCATGGGCGAGTCCGACTCGCACTTGGCCGGTTTTTTATATTGTAAGATGGCAATATTATACTTTTTTTTAATTAAAGAGGAACTGGCAAGAAACTACATGGTTACCATGTAGTTCCTCTGTATAGGAAAGGGCTAATTGGAACCGTACACTAACTTCAAACGTTTTGTAAGAGTCCATGTTGTCCTATGAGAAAAAATAAAGATTTTAGTTTGGATTTTAAGAGTAAATTTAAACAAACATTTTTTACATTAAATAAGAAACTGACAGACATTAAAAAAAAAACATTTCTTTTACTAAACAAATCAAAGAGCCACTCCACAACAGTTACCTATTTACGCAGAACATTAGATTCTTTCTCTGAAAAGAAAGTTTAAACCTCATTTAATTAAAACCAAAGCTTTTATTCAAAGCACGTTTCATTACGTAAAGAACAAATTCTTCTTAATTAATTAAATAATTTCTAGAGCGGGGTTTATTTTTGCGTTTTTCTCAACTAATGATGTTTTGTTGTGTCGTTGGCTAGATCGCAGCCGACGGGCGAGGCGGCCTCTGAATATTTTAAGAGGCTCAACATTTGCTTACTGACACGTGAAAGCCCCGACTAGTATATATTTCGTTTGGTATTATAATACTGGATTTAGGTATTTAGTGGGGCTTGCTAATGATATAGGTCTCGGTAAGTAATGGTTTAGAGAAACTCTCACTAGAATTAAGGTTTTCGTTTAATCTTGAGCTTGCCCTTTTAATCCTGCTATCTACCCGTTTTTTTTTTGTATCGTAGGAAACCTTGGCATCTGGAATTTTGGTAAAGTCTAGAGTGGTTAGTGTGAGTTTATTTTGTGTTAACGCGATCGACACGTTTATGACGTTCGGTGCTCCGATTGGCCTGCTCCAAGCTCTTAGCCAATCACAGAGTCACACACGGTAAACGTTTCGATCGCGTTAACGTAAAAACACTCACTAAGACCTCAGCGAGACTGGAGTTCTTACCTCATTAAAAGCACTTCAGTGATCACTATCAACACGTGGACTGAGGAATGCATTACCTCTGAATAGACCAATTTGGAGCCCATTCTGGGCAACGCCTGTTAGGCCACATCGCGCTTTCCTATCCAACTATTTTAAACATAAAAGTCTATATATTTGGATCGAGTCCTCAACGGCATTTGAATGAAACTTAACACGTGAGTTCGTTCGGAGATGTGTGGAACTGTAGAGGGTTCTTTTAATCTCAGTATTAGAATAACATAGGATACCTAATTGCCAACTGGCTTGACGGCAATGTCACTGGTATAAAACAAAAAATAGCATCCCCGGGATATGAGAAAATATTATTGCAACTGCGCAAAATATATCTTCTATTATATTGTGTCTCTACCTATAGAATTATCGTTTTATAAAACTGCACACTTTTGATTGTAATATCTATGTATAAATATACATATAAATAAAATTGGAGTGTCTGTTTGTAATATTGAAATAACCGCTTTTTATTACTACATGCTTATGATATGAATACGGTACATACACCAAAATATTTTTTTTTACAATTTTTGTCTGTTGTTCTGTCTGTCTGTCTGTTTCGGCTAATCTCTAATCTCCGACTTTTATTGGCAGGTAGCTGATGTAATAAGGAGTAACTTACGCTACTTTTATTATAGAAAAAAGTTTTACGCTATACAGTATACGCTACGCTACGCTATATAGACTACGCTATATAGACAGTATACGCTAGATATAATAATAATTATAATGTATTAAAAAAAACATTGAAAATAGTGTATATCGTTATTTATTTATTAAAACTTCATGCAACACAAAAGTACAAAGGCGGACTTAATGCCTTAGGCATTCTCTACCAGTCAACCTAGGATGGTGAAGAGAAAACATGGCAGGTAAAGGTAAAGTTTTTTTTTGTTTGTGGGAGGTAATCTCTGAAAGAATTGTTATGTCCGAATGTTAAAATTTTTCATCGATCGAAAGCTGCTTTATTCCTGAGTGACAAAAGCTATATTTTAAATACTCAAAAGCTAGCATTATATAATATCTTCTGCTCTATTTCTCATGGTTTATCTACCTCGCTTCACAAAACCAAACTTGCCTTGCTATTAATTTCCACCGAGCTCACCAAGGTATTGTATACCGCGGTTAAAATAAAAGTTTATAAAACAACGAACAATAGGTGGTGCTATTTAATCGGTGTGAAAATAAACCCATATACCTCGTTTTTTATGTTTAAAAGTATCGTGGCAGGTTTTATACAATGTTTGACACTTTGACGTCGAATTTTTATCTATGACAACTTTATTGCAGATGTTAAAACGTGTTTTTATGATGCTCTAAAAGTCTAAACTAATTCTGTATTTTTTTCTATCAAATTTTCTTGCCTCTTTATTTTTATGACAGGCTCTAAATAGAAGATATACTGAGATTTTAGTGTGTTTTACATTTTAGCAGAAAAATATTTTAATTGTAACAGAAAATAATAAAATTATATATTTGTTTAGACCCAAATATACACTCTTAAATTTTCATCGTTTTAATCCCGTGGAGGGTCGATCCGGTACATGAACGTCAGCTGACCGAGTTCAATGACCTATAGGTAGTAGTCGGCGATGCGTACAAACGACCTACAGGTCATTGGACTCGCTCAGCTGACGTTTTCTTAAAGAAATTAATTTCGTACATTCGTAAATTAATACGAGTTTTGAAAAAAGGGTACTTTATTTTTAATTTTATCTTTACAAATCGATAGTGTTTCATGTACCGGATCGATCCTCCTCGGGATTAAAACGATCAAAATTTAGCGGTGTATAAATAAATATAGCAAAAATAGAGCAGAAGATATTATATAATATTTTCTACTCTATTTCTCATGCTTTATTGACTGGCCTGTTGGTCTAGTGGTTAGTGACCCTGACTGCTATGCCGGAGGCCGTGGGTTCGATTCCCACCCAGGGCAAATGTTTGTGTGATGAGCATAATCATTTGTTTTGTGTCTGGGTGTAATTTATCTCTATTATGTATTTAGAAATATTTTATCTGTTGTATTCGGATCTTCGAAGGGTGTTCTTAATATCGTGCGGTTTTGATCACGCATGCGGGATTGCTCCGCACGCGTGATCCCAGCTAATGTCCGTTTCATGCTAGTATTTATTGTAATGCGTGGAATACGTACGCAGGACGCATTTTTCTGCTTTTTTAAATTTTCTGCACGCGAAGGAAACCCGCATGCGTGATGAAATCCGCACGATATTAAAAACACCCTAACTTGTTTATGACTATAGTTTGTGTTCTCTAAACGCTATTCATTTGGCGATCAAAACTGAACTGTTAAAAGAATGTGATGGGAACTGAACTGTGAATTCAGTATGGGAGCTGTAAAGATAGCTAGATAAACTTTCCCATAGCTTTTTTTTTTCGTTTGGTAAAAATCATCCAAATGATATCTCCCGCCCTTGGGCGGAGCGGGAGATAGTGTTAGACTCTTACTGACTAAAAAACCCACCCCGTTCCTACTTGCCTTTCATACCGGGACCGACCCTTCCTTTCGAGCGGGCTTGCGGACAGTGAGCGGGCTTGCGGACAGTGAGCGGGCTTGCGGACAGTGAGCGGGCTTGCGGACAGTGAGCAATGGGTAGCTCACTTTCCGATCGTCCGGTAACTGCCCGGACCGAGCCCAAGTCGTCAACGGCGCGCACTATTCCCTCGCGCCTCAAGGAGTTGTCAGCAACAGTAGGGGCCCAGCTGAGTCGAAGCCTACCGGGGCCAGGGTTAATTTCGAAAGACAGCTGGTGCCCCGGTATGAAGGCTTGAAGGAACGGGGTGGGTTTTTAGTCAGTAAGAGTCTGACACTATCTCCCGCTCCACCCAAGAGCAGGGGTTGTCATTGATGATTTTCCCACCATAAAGAAACCCTTCATTTCGAAAACAGACCCTAGCCCCAGTAGGCTTCGACCCAGCTGGGCCCCTGCTGTTGCTGACAACTCCTTGAGGCGCGCGGAAACAGTGCGCGCCATTGACGACTTGGGCTCGGTCTGGACAGTTGCCGGACGGACGGACAGCGAGCTACCCATTACTCGCTGTCCGCAAACTTTCCCATAGCTTAAGGAAATTTCACCGTTTTGGCATTTCAATAATAAAATCGGTATTGGTATGCTATGTCTAAAATCTATCATCACCGTATCCTTTTAAAATCTGGATCACAGGTAAAAGAACCTCTTTATACTATAAAAGAGGACCTCATTACTTTCAGCACTCCTCGATTCCAATGATGGCTCGATCTGTCTCTCCACACATGACTTACTGCGAATCCTTTTTCAATTTGTCTAAGAGGCGATACTTCGCTAAGAGTGGCATCACACGCGTGCTCTGTTCCGCACCAATTATCTAAGCTTGCTTAACAAAGGATATTTTGAGATATATGGGAGTATTGAGAGGTGTTCGTTGGAGAGTAACACGTCTGACGCGTCTTTGTATCCTTAATTTTTGAGAAAAGGTTCCTATCTACTATATACCATACCATATTCAACATCTTTGATCAGTGCAGTAGGTACTATTTTCTAACCGAGCAAACCGTAGGGGCCCAACAGGGTCGAAGCTTACTGGGGCCATGGGCAGTGTGAAAATGAGACCCGGGGTCTTGGGACGAAGACAAAGAAAAACCGGAGTGGTTTTTTACTCAGCAAAAGTCGGTCACTATCAGCCGCTGCGCCCAAGAGCGGGGCATGTCATTTTTCCAGCTACAAAAAAAAACGTCATATTACCGTAAAAATTAAAGTGAAGTGAGCTCAAGGGAGTAGCTACCGCTGTATCAGCCGTTTCAATGACATGGGGCCCCGAAATGTACCAAAAGTTGTAATAATTATGTTATCCAAAACCTTAAATTCTCTTATTGATAAAAGGTCAGTATTCAATGAATAATGTCTGGACGATAGGCTGTTCTAATAGTGTTTAGCTCGCTGAGCTCGTTCACGAGCTAATTCTGTGTTAGTTGGACCTATTTTGTACAAAAAGAAAACCTAAAAAACATAACACTCCTTTTTTGGGCAGTCGTGTTTTTCATCCAAATGACATTCCCCACCCTTGGTCGGAGCAGGAGTAGTGTCAGATTCTTACTGACTAAGAAACCCAACCCGTTCCTTCTTGCCTTTCATACCGGGGCCGAGCTTCCCTTTTCGAAACAGACCCGAGCCCCAGTTGGACAAGCGTGTAAAAATATTTGTTATGAGGCCCCATTAGGACTAGTTACGTCACTGAGTGAGCTGTGAATTCACCACGTGGACGTTGCTTTACATAAGTTTTATGGAGTCATTTTAACAGAACAGACCAGCTATTCCTGTTCTACAACAATCACACTTAATTACCATAAAGTCGAAAGTTTGGTGTGTAAGTTTGTTACCTCTTTAAGCCTAAACAGCTGAACGAGTTTCAATGAAACTTATTACACGGGTGGACCATGAACTGGAATAATATAATAATATAATATTCCACAACTATCACACAGCGCCGTCTAGTCCCAAGCTAAGCAGAGCTTGTGTTATGGGTACTAGACAACTGATAAACATACTTATATATTTCTAAATACATACATATTATAGATAAATTACACCCAGACACAGAACAAATGATCGTGCTCATCACACAAACATTTGTCCTGGGTGGGAATCGAACCCACGACCTCCGGCATAGCAGTCAGGGTCACTAACCACTAGACTAACAGGCCTGTCATGGAATAACACACCTATGTGTTCGGTAAAGTACTAGGGTACTTTTTATCCCGGAATTATGTTCCCTCGGGACATTACCGTAGCCTCTGGCAACATCTAATACGCCATCTTTTGTATGTTTAAAAAATACCTGGGCCCCAAGTCTGCTATTTTTATAAATTCGTCATTCCAACACGATCCCATTGTCATTTTGCTAAAAGTTTGTAATCTGCTAATTCATAATGATCGATCATTGTTCGGTCAATGGTCTTGTAATAGAATCGTGGTAGAATGATAATTTCGAGCATATTAAAACCAATAACTGCACAATAACGTTCTAATGGTCAAACACTGATCAAATAAACTGTCAAAGTTTTAACAGATTACCGCAAACGTCAAATATTCATTTGTCAATATGTACGAGATTACCATTTTATGCCACTTCTTTCAATGGAGTGTCAGTGGTTGACCATTGGAAAGTCATGATGACGCCATTATATTAGTAGATTACCAAACTTGTCAAAATCGACAATTATGACATCAATGATAGACCATTCTGACACTATTGTAATAGCAGACTTAGGGCCCAGTTCTTTTGTTATCGATACGATATCTGTCAGTATCGCCTCGGATCTTCTTAACAGATGTGTTTTTACTCGTTTGTAGATATACTACACAATTTTTAGTTTATACGAAACATGAATATAGTTTGTTCAGAATGGATTTCAATAGTTTTTACACCATGTTATATTTTTTCCCAAAAATATTTAATTAAAAAGGTCACAAATTGTACACTTTGGACACTAAGACCAATACAGGTCACGACAGATCATAGCGGGTTTTAGGAAACAGCAAACAGTTGGATGCAAGTGCAAAACAACACTTCAGTTGCCTGGATGGCTCGGTGACTATGTATTTTTGCGGATATAACAAGCTTATGACTTTGTGATTTTTCATGATACAGTTATGAAATTTTGTACATAGATTCTTTACATAAAATTGTACTAGACACGTGTTTCGGGTTTTGCATATATTAAGGGTGAGTTGCACCATTTAACTATAACGATAACAAAGCCGTTAACAATTGTCAAATCGTCGAATTGACCAATAGGCGGCCGTTTCACGGCTGGTTAAGGTTTGGTTATCGTTATAGTTAAATAGTGCAACTCACCCTAAAACTAATGTTGTAATTTGTAAATGTTTATCTGACCTTCTTTTTTTAAAAGATGACACAAAATCCCAAATTACGCGTTACGAAAGCCTGTAGTTTGTTTCAACAGTATTCTAATTACCAATTCAATTGTTTTTGTTTTGATATAAAAACAAACGATACTCGATTTCTAAACGCCAACCATTACCATTGGTACGCATGAACGAGTTTGATATCTATTTAAAATTAACCTTTAGGCAATGTAGTCATGATTTCAATATTCTACATCGGTACAATTCAGGTATTTCAAATGTATTGAAATCGGTTCAAAGCATACTATGAAAATATCAATGAAACTTAATAGGTGTAATGTGTGTCGATGTTATAAAAAGTGCTTCGTTTTAATATCAGTATTTAATACTAACATTATAAAGCAGACGAGTAAGTTTGATGGTTGAACTTCACACGTTAATCTCAGGAACTATTGGTTGGATTTGAAAAAAATATTTTAGTTTTTGCAAGCCTATTTATCGAGAAAGGCTATATTATTATGACATCACGCTACGTCCAATAGGAGCGAATTAGTAAAAAGAAAGAATTAAAGACGCGAGATACTGCTAGTACCTACATATAATTTGCTAGCTTTTGCCCGCGGCGTCACCCGCGTACAAAATATTATAAATGGTGTAAGGGACAGCCCTCCTCAAACTTTAAGGGCTTGCTCAGTAGACGAAAATGAACAACCCAACATAAAAAAATTTTTCACGAAACAAAAAAAAATTCAGCCTCTCCATACAAATTGTCCAATCAAGTTAATAATTTTGTATGGTGAGGCGGATTTTTTTTTTCGTTTTTTGAAAAAAAATTTTATGGTGGGTTGTTCAGTTTGGTCTACTGAGCAAGCCCTTAAAGTTTGTGGAGGGCTGTCCCTTACACCTTGTATAGTATAGTCTGTATCACTCAGGAATAAAGCAGCTATTTTTCGGAGAAAAGGTTTGTAGTCGAACCAGTACTTCCAAAGATTACCTCCTAAAAACAAAATATTAGTGTAGATCGTGTAGATAATGATAGTAAAAGTCATGGATTATTTTTAAAGCAATCATTTTTCAAATGACTTATTGAGGGGTATTCTCAGTAGCCAGCCCCCGGCAAACCCCATTAAGGGCTAACATCTAAGGATGGCCTTTAATGTCTGTAGACACGCCTCCGATTATTTATTATGGTTCTCATAACCAGCAAAATGTGTTCTTCTATCTACTTCTTTGAGGAATGTTATTAGACTAGATTTAAAAACACTGATTAAAATGTTGCTTGAATAATTGTTATTGGAAACCAAACCAATTAATCGATCAAAAGCAATCGTTGACCGATTAATTGACCTGGTAGAATGGACAAACTGAAGTCGATGATTGAGAGTTCTTTCTAGACTAAAGGTTACATCGATCGACTGAAGTCATTCAATGTCATCGATCAACGATCTTCCGATTGGTGCAGCAATTTGAGCAGTCCTATAAAAACAGTATTTTTAAGTAGATAATATTAGAGACCATGATATTATATTAAACCATTAAACAGATATGTTATGAGCGCGCAATCGTGAAGACTCGAAAGGATCCCAATTGGGATCCTTTGCCTTTAGTCTGCGACACGCATCTTTGATCAAATCGCGTCTACACATTTTGTACACGCGGTTTGTACCGTCTGTCTCATTAAATTTGTTAGTCTATGATGTCAACGTGCTCTGATTGGTGGACAGAATAATGTCTGTTTACGTTGACACGTAATTGATAACAATAGCTGTTTCTTTTTTCTTGTTGGATTTATCGTGCTATCCCTTTTCTATTATTTTAACTCGTGGTGAAATGTACAATGAACGAAAGGTGTATGTGTGTGCTGCCGCTGCTGCGCGGAACACATTTTTCGGTTGATTTGTGAGTGTAAAACATATCTGTTTATTAGAATATCATTGATTAAGATAAACGAATTTAACACATGAAACTTTTAATTACTTACAACTCCGAACTATTCAAAAAGTATAACATCGTGAAAAAGGCGTAAAGATTTCAGAAGTGTGATGCGCTCATTCATCGAGTTTTTAGTCTTGTGTAACAGTAGCTCGCATAAACAAAGGCGCGTACTTTAATCTTTCAAGCTACTTAATAAGAATTGAACAAAGAAAAGTGGCCTCCATGCATTTGTTCAGAATGGGAGGTACACTCGTGCAGACAAGTCAGTGAATAATTGGCTCCTTGACTGTACAGGTAAGGGGCGTGCACGAACTTCTTGTATACTGTCTCCTCAGGTAAGATTATGTTCAGTTCGAACATGGTCGGGTCAAGATAGAATTGCCTATATTGCGTTTCATTACAGTTTTATTATATGTCGGCGGAGGATGCCGATCACGGTCGAAGGTCTGCCTAGGACTTCTGTTTTGTGGGCGATGGCTGGGTATCGAGCAATAAACAAAGTATTCCAGATCACACACCTGATTTTTTATGATGCAAGCTTTTAGGTATTTTCTTCACAACGAGCTGTGAGACAGTCTCCGAATTAGATGTTGTTCGCACGGCAGCTGACAGAAGAAAGAGCGCCGCACCTCGGCGGTCGGAACTTTTATCTGCTCGGTTCGTGCAAACGTCACCCCGGTTTCTGTCAAAGTGACATGTGTCACTTTTCACTTAGCTCGTTCATTCGTTCTCAAGCTTCTGTGCTATTTGACTTCACCGACATAATATATTTGCTATCGAATTGTAGTTAAGAGTATTGTTATGACGGTGTCCACCGACGTAGCACTTACTGTATTGCGATATCCATCACTCCATCTAGGTTACAACAGATGCTGGTATTATTATAGCCACATGAGATATTTTGGCTTTGTATCTGGTCAAACTGGGAACATCCGATGTTTCGAACACTGCAATTGTTACCTATCCAAAACGTTAGTGACCACTTACAATCATATAGACCATAATGCTTCTTTGTTACCAAATATGGTTATCATTTCAGCCGAAATATGTCCACTGTTGGACATAGACTTCCCCCTAATGTCGCCCTATCAACCAAGCCTGAGCGTCTCGTATTCATCAGATTCCTGCGACCAAGTCATCACCAGGTCATGTCAAAATATTGTAACATAGAAAAACTGGAAGTTTCTTAGGTAATATAGAAAGACTTGAAATCCAAGTTGAATTGGCATACGAAGGGTCCCGTACTATAATATTAAAATCGAGGAAAAAACACCGACAAAGTAACGTTTTTATAGGTACGAAATTATAAATTATTTGTTGTTGTAGCGGTAATAGAAATACAGATACAGTGAAAATTTCAACCTAGTTGACAGACAGACGGTCAGGCAGACGGACAGACAGACGGACAGACAGATGGACAGGCAGATGGACAGACAGATAGACGGCGGAAGCTTAGTAATGGGGTCCCAATGGCACGCTTCTGGCACGGTAGGTACCATAAAAGTAGACAATGATAACAATCAGAATACTTTTTCTTAGATTCTTGTCTTTTCCTTATGATTTTCAACAATGCTTAGGTCAAGATTGAACTACCTTTATAATACTTGTGCCAATTTTTTCTTAATGGAATAACAAGATGGAAAAGACGAAGAAAAACAAGTAAATTGTCTTGGAACGGAACCAAGCGGAGGTGATGTAAGGTCGGTGGCGAGGTTTCTTTTGGGTTTGATTCATTTTATTGATAGGTATAGGATTTTTATGTTATAGTATTATTACAGGTAGATAAATACGCAATGCAATCTTTCATTAGTTATTTAAGTGAAGAAAAGTGATGTTTTGGAATACAACTGATATGCTATTTTATTGGAATTAGATTTATGTACAGTCAGACATCAAAAGTGAAGTTGCTTTATACACTTTACCAATGCTGAAGTGTCGAAAATTTATAGTTGAAGTTCAACGATTCATAACTAGTATTCAAATACTGATAATGGGTTTTATTTTTATTTTGTAACTAACTAAATTCTAAAACAAGGAAAATGAAAGTAATTAACTAATTAAAAGTATAAATATATTAAAGGTAAAACAAATTCTTCCGTATCGCTGTCGACCCAAAAAACTGACGATATGCCACGTTGTATGGCAGTGTTTAATACCTGACCGAGATAAAAACCAAATTAAATCTGTCATAAACTATCGACCCTCTTCTTCTTCAAAAAAATGTTAGACACTTTAACATTGGTAGGGTGCAACTGCACTTTTGACCCTGCTGATTAAATATTCTACAACGTGGATGTTGTGGAATGTTTTCAAAGCCATCTAGTCGCAAACTAGACAAAGCTTGTGCTATAACTAGTAGATAGGTACTACTCGTAGATTATTGTTTATCTCTCTCAGATATATAAGTATGTATACTTATATGTTTCAAAATACATGTATATTATAGATAAATTAAATCCAGGCACAGAACAAATCATCGTGCTCATCACATAAACATTTGGTAAATATGGAACCCACGACACAGCAGTCAGGTCCACTAACAACTAGACTAACACACGCCAGTCGTTCAACAGTACTTTTATTAAATAGATCGACTTGATTTGTATAAAACAAACTGTAAAAGTACTTCCCACATCGTAGCGACTCATTCCGCCACATCCCTCGATCAACATTCATCATCGACTAACACGACAGCCCAAACCCCAAATCCCTAATAAGATTTGTTTCTTTTAAGGCATCCAACACAATTCATCATGGGTATTCCATTCCCGGGTAACAAAAAGAACACAAAAGGATGATCCCTTTCAAACTTACAAGTTTTATATTTTTCTTTGCACTTGAAGCTTTGATGGAAGTTCGGCTTTGTTTGGTACTGGCCGGCTGTAAAGAGTTCAAGAAACCCGCCCTCGGCATTAGCCGGGGGAGGTTTTCTTCCCTTCTATGAAGCTAAATAACAAAACAAGAAATGACTTGCTGAATGAAGTTGTGATATCAATGGAGGCGGAACTTATTACTGGTTGAATGTGACGGCTTGTGTTTGCATGGGACGAGAACGAATGATTTATGGGAAGCTGAGATTATACTGTGAGTTTTTAAGTGTGACTTTCAGTAGGTAAAAGGTAAAAGAATATTTATGTAACTACTAATATGATTTAAAAGAGTGGCCATGGAGTATCTTGCACGTTCTTCTCCATAGATATTTACCTACGCTTTGGAACGTGCAATTTAGCTTCACTTTTTTGACTGCCCGAAATTTTTTGAAATAAGCGTTTCTGATTTCTGGTAAAGAGATTTCATGTAAGAGGTTTCAGGTTTTTTTTTTTAATTAGCTTAAGTAGTAGGTAAATACCTCAAGATACATACATGTCACCTTGAATGAAGGTACAAGTTTTCCGTTTAGCTGTTTATATTGTAGTCTAATTAGCTTTCCTTACATAAATTATATTAATTACTAGCTGTCCGCCCGCGACTTCGTCCGAGTGTACTTCGGTTATCGAACTCTAAACGTGTTTTCCCGTAGTAATAGGATGATTTTCCGGGATAAAAAGTAGCTTATGTTATTTTCCATGTCAAACGCTATATGCAATTTCATCCTAATCCGTTCAGCCGTTTTTGCGTGATTAAGTAACAAACATGCAAACATCCACACTTTCACATTTATAATATTAGTTAGGATAAGACAGTGAAGTCATTATTAGTTTATAGTACTTATTTTCTTTTTTTTTTACTGATAGGCTTGCGTTTGACCACCATCTCACCTGATGGTAAGCGATGATGTGGTCGACGATGAATTTATATATTATGAGTAGCTGATGCCACTGCAACTGGCATTGCCCTCGTGATTGTTTAAAATAATCCGAAGAGGTACATTTTAAGAGCATGTATAAAAAATACCCTATTTCTGTCTACTCATGTACCTACCAAGTTTCATCGAAATCCGTTCAGTCAATCGAGCTTGAAGCAGTAACAAACTATACAGACTCACAAACTTTCCCTTGTATAAGAACAAAGCAAAAGTACCACATTAGTGTGATACCTAAATTCAGGAAGAAAATAATATACAGGTAATTTAATCAAGTTTATTATAGCGCTAACCCAAACATAGCTGTGGATATTATATTTCCCTTCTATATCCTCTTTTCCTTCTATAAACACTATAATACATTTAACAAAATAGTGAACACCCACTATGGACGTGGGCGATTTTCAAAGATCGCTTGCGGGCAGCAGCAAAGGCAGTAATGGCATTAGTTATCACCTTTGGCATCGGTGATCGTATTATGTTATTATAACTGTGACGCATACTGCCCACTATAGAGAAATAAGGATATTATCCTTCAGAATTTCTGATAGGCGTCGCTCAAGCGCAGACTGAACGGAAAGCAAACCTGATATCTATCGTTTGGAGCTTAATTTAGACAAGCAAAAAGTAAAAGTTATACAGTTTAAGAAGAGAATTAAAACAATGGAAAATACAACACGCGATGCAACGATTCTTCACCTGTACAGAGCGCCTTGCTACTTTTTGTGATACCTGTACCCCTAGCCAAGTTAATAATCTGCAACGTTAACGCTAGTAGAAAACTTCAAATGTATGGGAATGATGTCATCTCAACGCTCAGTCACGTGGTCAGAACAAAAGAATTGGGGGCGTGGCCAACTAGACGTGTTCGACGCAAGCGAAACGCTTATAACTTGGCTATGGGGGCTGTGCCGGCTGTCTGTAGCGAGGCATCATCGATTTATCCAACACTCAGTTTAAGTGTGGTGCTCCTAATCAGACTACCATCTACTGGTTCAAAATATCCATCTGCCAGTGCCCATGACGACCTGTACGGGGCCCCTGGTACCGCAATAAACGTGGCCACCTACTGCGAGTTTTTTTTGTTGTGAAATCATCTAATTACTTCACGCGCTCTAAGACGGAGCGCGAGGGCCGTGTTAGACTTTTACTAACTTCCGCCTGTAGTTCCTTTAGTTGCTTCACTTTCGAAGACCAGGCTTCCCTGTCAGAATTCGACCTATAGCCCCAAGTCTACAGCGGGCTTAAGGTAGGCAGCCATACCCGCTAGGTTATACCTGATAGGTTTGCCTGTACAGTTGAGTTATACAGGTAAACCGGAGCGTGTATGTTGCGCAACTATGTAGACAGGTATAACTGGGCGGGCAACCCTGTCAGGTATACCCAGGCGTGTACCTTTAAACGTTACGACAAGAAGATGCGAAACAGGCAAGAATCATCACGTTTTGTCACGTTTCAGTCTGAATTGACCCTTAGTTATATCCCTTAGTCTCCTATTACGACTCCCACGTGTAGGTCCCTGATTTACATCTATAAATAGACCTTTAGCGAATCGGTATTTTCGTTCTCATAAATCTATGGGTGCCACGTGTCTCATAAAAGTTCGTCACTATAATGTCACGCCTACGGTATCAAGGGATTACACAGATGTGCCCTTTGAATACCTTCCGTTTAATAAGGATTAAGTCCTATGAACATTGATGAAGGTTGGACCAAGTTCTTTTGGGTACCACAACATAACACACTTGTATTACCTACTCAAAGGGATTGAATACACAGATGAATACAAGCTGTACACTCACATTCTGCGAGTTACGTTTAAGTCTGATGTACATACAAATTCAGACTTCACTATATTTTATATATATAGAGTGCACGAGTGCACTATTTCCATGGCCTAGCTTTTCCTTTTAGGCAGTCATGTTGACGTTTCGATGGTGTGTGAAATCGACTTTGATTTAATTTCACCAGTATCATTATTATAAATCGATATATCTAACTACTACCTACTTATTATACACTCCTACTTTTTAATTAGTACAAAAAAAAAAATGGGGCTCTATCTGTACCCGTCACTGATCATATTTTTGTAGTCAAAAGTAGAAAAAACCGAAATCCTCAAATTGACCACGAAAAGGTAAATTCATCATAGATTCAATCAAACATAACAATTGCTAGTAGAAAATACTGCGGGCAGTGTTTTTCCTTAATAATTGTCACTTATTTATTCATTTATCAATAGCACAATATTTCCATAAATTGAGTGACATTTTGGAACATAAACCAACGCTAATAACTTTGCTGTTTATGAATATTATTTATTGAGATTTTACTTATAAAATAACAAGGGCTTTTTTAAAAGCCCTTTAAGTATTTGTACTAATTAAAAATAGTGGTGTATATAACAAGTAATACACGAGATACATCCAACAGTGTTTAATATTTACCTAGTTTCCTCGTCGTAGTGTAGTTAACAAAGAGTTAGCAAGGCATTTTCCCAAATATTTAATAAGCACTTTATTGACATTGACCAATTTGAATAGCATAATTACCACAGTATTTTTATTTTATTTTTTGCCTCTCTTATTTTTGATATGTGTTATTGTATGTTTTGTGTTTGGGCCTTGTGCTGTACCAAATAAATTATTTTTCTTTCTTTTATTCTTTCTTTAAAACAACAAAAACTAAACAAATGGAATGTAAATAGTTCAAAAATATTAATAAAACTAAGTCAAGCGAACAAATTCAATTTTTCACAAACCAATACGAGCATATTTCATAGATCAACCAAAGAAATGGACCTCGTATTATGACGTTGAATTTCTTGGACAGTTTGTCGAAGAAAAATTGAAATAAGTTCTTTATTTGCATTAGGGGATTGCGATGGGAACCCTCTGCAAATAGGAGTGGAGGAAACTACTCAGCCGATGATGTCCTGTATAGGACCTCTCTTACATCAACCTATATATTGCTTGATGGAAGAATATTGCCTTACTGCTTACTACTTCAGAATCCTTTTCATGTTTACCTGACCGTGCTTAGTTTATATACGTATTAGGTATAGTATAGATCAGTGTTATTCAATCTGTGGGTCGCGACCCCCAGGTGGGTCACAAAGTCTTGCTTACAGGGTCGCGGTCGCGAGTCAGGTAAAAGTGAAAAGTGGATGTTACTGATATGATATATAACAATTCAGCTGCTGCATTTTGTCTTATATTTGTTTTATTTTTAACTGCGTGTTAAAAATAAAACAAAGTTATAGAATGAAACAAGTATATGTTACATTTGCATAAGCTAGCTAACTACAGGACTTTAACGTACTAAAACAGGTAAAAATTGACAGAAAAGGAGAAACATCGTCAAAAAGTCGAGAAGTTAACATTACAAACGACTACCGACTACGTTGTTACTAAAGTATTGCAACAGGAACTATGCATGCAATTTCTTTATTTGTTACATTATATCATTTTAGCTTTCATAAAGAAATATGAAAGAATTTTTGAAATATCTTATTCAACAACGAAGTTATACAGATTCAAAGATGCTTATAAGAAAGAGAAGTACGACGTGGTTTTTGACGTCAAAGTTCATCACGCTTGTATGGTCACCGAACAAAATGGCGTTTTGACAAGAGAGACTGATAACACATATTTTTTCTGTTATTGATAGGTTTGCGCTTGACCACATCTCGCCTGATGGTAACTGATGACGTGGTCGACGGCTGAGTACGCTTTTGTAGAAGTAACCTATTCACACTTGAATTAAAGACCCCTAGGTTGTAGCTATTAGGGAACACAGACTCCGACAAGGAATTCCGCTCCGTAGCTTTAAAAACAATAAATATGTTCCCAAAACCTTTAAAAAAAACGAAAACAAAAACATTAAAGAAGATTACGTAAAAGAGTATTGATCTTGATTGATTGATTACAATTTACTTCTTTTTGGAGCACCTCGAGCTTATTCCTTTCATAAATCTTTTAAGTACGTAATTTTGTAAAGAAATCAATAAGCTTTTAGGTAGTTGGAATTCAAAGTTTTCTTCTGATTAAAACAAAGTTGCCAGTTTTATACTTACTACGATTCTTATTCTACAACTGAATTTAAAATTAAAACAGGAACAATATTTAAAACGTGACTTGTATTTTAAGAAACTATTTGTTATGAAAATTAATGCAACAGTCGGTAGAGCAACATTAATGGTTTGTGTAAAGAAAGTACATTCTTTAAGAATACTGAGATGACAAAGATTGATACCAGAAATTGCGGACAGAGCTCCGGCGGGATCTCATGGTGGAATGGCGTCAGCGACTGTCGCAACCCTGTCATGGGCACGCCACAATTATGGCGATAAGTCCCCTCTTTGAGGCGTGGCTGGAAAGACCTCACGGCGTCCTTACCTTCCGCATGACACAGGTCCTCTCCGGAAATGGCAAGTTCGGGAGGTTCCTGTTCCGAATCAAAGCGGAAGTGACGCCCGGGTGTCGCCACTGTGCGGAACGCCCGGAGGACACGGTGGAGCACACAATCGCGGTGTGCCCTGCTTGGGCGGAGCATCGCCGTGCCCTCGTGGGGGTGATCGGCGGCGGAGACCTCTCGCGCCGGGCCTTGGTCGAGGCCATGGTCCGGAGCGAGGAGGAGTGGCAGGCGGTCGCCGACTTCTGCGAAGCAGTAATGCTCGCTAAGGAGGAGGCCGACCGCATCAGGCAACGGCGCTCTCGCCGCCGCCGCCGGGATTCCGATCCCGATTTCCAGCCACCGTAGGCGCGGGCTTGCGGACAGTGAGCAATGGGTAGCTCGCTGTCCGGCCGTCCGGTAACCGTCCGGACCAAGCCCAAGTCGTCGACGGCGCGCGCTGTTCCCGCGCGCCTCAAGGAGTTGTCAGCAACAGCAGGGGCCCAGCCGGGTCGAAGCCTACCGGGGCCAGGGTAATCCGAAAGGGCGCTCGAGCCCCGGTATCGAAGGCTTGAAGGAACGGGATGGGTTTTTTAGTCAGTAAGAGTCTGACACTATCTCCCGCTCCGCCCAAGAGCGGGGGTTGTCATAAGATGATTTTTCCCATCGAAAAAAAAAAAAAAAAAAAAAAAAAATACCAGAAATTCTGCAAAGAATCCAAAAACGCGTCGTTATTGATGACAAGAACTCTCGAGAACGTTAGAGGGAGATAGAAAATATAAAAGAAAATGGCGCACGATTTATCTCAGGGCCCCTTCAGTTTGAGTGCAATGTTGCAGTTTTTAACGCAGTTCGCTACAGTCGCACGTGACTCTGGATTGTAACGACTTGCTTCTGCAATAGCCTTCAGCTCTATATTTCTCGTAAAAGTAAAGTGTTTACGACACAGCCAATTTCGACAAAAATACTGAACAGTCGGAAGCAATAACGAGGGGTAAGACAAATAGAGAGGTTTATCAAGAAGAGTTTGATTTTAGAAATAGTTTAACAATGCCAGACAAAGGAGAAATAGTCTTCATCTTTCTATCCATGTCTCGTATTATTTGGGGTCGGCACAACACGTTTTTTTCTTTCATTCAGTTCTGCCACCCGTCACGCTATCACTAACTCCTTTTTCTTTTATATCACTCCCCATACAATCCATCCACATTTTCTTATCCTTCAGTTCCGTTCCATCCATCCACATGTATATTCATAACACAAACGAAGGATTGGGTTGCAAAAAGGCTTTGAATAAAATTATAAAATAAAATAAAATTTCCTTTTGGGAAGAGACCAGATGGTATGACGTTGGTACCGTGGAAGGTGGGTAGGCCTCTGGTGTGGGACGCAACCTGTGTCGACACCCTTGCGCTATCCCATATTCCAAGTACGGCAGGCTGTGGTGGCGCTGCCGCTGCTGCTGCTGAGACCCTTAAATGGCTCAAATACTGTAACCTTATTGGTAATTACAGTTTTGAGCCGTTTGGGGTCGAAACACTTGGTTCATGGGGTGCGAGTGCACGTCTCCTTTTCAAGGAAATATCACGCTGACTGATCGACACTTCACGTGACCAGAGGGCTGGCTCGTTCTTCGCCCAAAGAATTAGCATTGCCATTCAACGTGGCAATGCTGCCAGTCTTCTGGGCACATTTCCGGATGACAGCGATGTGGAGTAGTACTTTGACGCCTGAGCGTACTTTGTCATTTTTTATTATATTTATGTACATAGTTAGGTTTTAGTATAAATAGTTTATTTAGTATTTAAGTTTTTTATGTACATTTGTATTCAAATAATTTGTGTATATAAGATAAAAACTTTTAATAAAAACGATGCTGCTTATTAACATTTGAAAAATTTGTACCAAAAAAGAAAGCTTTGCAAAACTAAAACTCATTATTCGTTCCATAGGAATACAACACGGTCTAAAACATAGTTAGAAATGCAAAGCATTCTCTTTGGTTCCTTCGAAATCCACTGTCAACAAGTTTTATTTTTGTTTATAAAATATCAAATTCTTGTTTCCATTTAACGCCACTTTGAAGTCAAACGAACCACTCACAAGTTTCAGAAAAGAGAAAATATAATTTAAATTACGCATATGGTTGCCTTCATCAGAAATTGTACGGAACAAAATTGATAGGATCAATTTTAGGAGAAAGACGGCTTGCCTCCAAAACTTTTGCAATTACACTCGTCTCGCGTCGTTCTAGTTAAACAATAAAGTTTAATACAACATTGAGAAGTCTTTATCAACAGTAGAAATGTTCCAGAACGTTTTTACAGTTACAGCTTCCAATTTACGAGTCGTGTGTGTCTTTGCGATGTTAATTAATAGTATTTGTACTGAAACTGAGGAAGGAGATCGCGAAACAAGTTGCTAAAACCAATAAGTAAGTTGTAAGATCCGACTTACAGGAAACGCTTCGCTGAAAACACTATCTCAAGTGTAAACATAAACTCGAGCAGTGTGTTCGTCGAAGTAGGGAATAAGTTGGTAACTAAGATATTGTACGACTGTTTCAAGTTGTGATATCATCTGTTTTGTAAGTTAAAGTTAACTGTGCTATAAAAAAGTTTGGCTTATTGTTTATAGTAAGTGCTTGAGGAAAGATTCAATTGAAACATTATTTTGCTTGAATTTTTTTTTGTAAGTTTTCATGTCGATAATTTTCCTGCCTTTTTTAGGTTTTCATCGATAAAAACGAAACCCTTATACTTTGTTTTCCGTTAGTCCGTCTGTCAAGTAAAGATCCTGATTATCACCCTGGCCAAATAAAATAAATTTTTACGTAGATTTTCTGCACTTCATTGGCAATATAATATTTTAACGATTACGTAAAGCATATGATGATGCATGTTTCTTTATCCTTTATTGTACACACAATTATATATAATAGACAATAAAATAGGACAGTTGATATACCCAGGTGAGCTCAACTCACAATACTTGTCTGTGAATGTGTCTCTGTAAGTTAGCCGTCAGAATATCCTCAGCTTAATCAAAAGTAGTATAGCGTAGTCGGCCTTATAATGTTCCCACTGTTGGGACTCAGGCCTCCTCTCTAGGAAAGAGAAAGGGCCGTAATCCACCACACGGGCCCAGTTGTTGGATGTCACATGTCTTCAAATTTTTGGTATTAGGACAAGCCGGTTTCCTCACGATATTTTCCTTCACCGTTTTGCGAGGTGTTCGAAGTTAATCTTTAAGTTCATTGTTGCACAACAACCTGTCAAAGAGTTTTAAACCGTTTTTATTCCACTCATACACAACGTAATACAAATTCCATGCACATGCAATGCCATGCACGTGACACAAGGCTCGTTGAGTGTATTCACATAATATTATCTGCATACATATATGTCGCCTTAGCTGAGAATGTCATTTGCGTAATGAAGCTAAGGAAATGTGAAAAGCGTCTGAACTCTGCAGCTTTGTACCAATTTCAATTACAAAGGAGTCCCAGAGCCATGTCTGTTTCTCCCGTAAATTATATTTGTATGTTCCGGTTGTAACTTCATTTGTATATGCTAAATAATAAGGAAATTGTACAAGTTACACATCATACACATTATCTTTAATTATAAAGATGGCTTGGTTGGCATAATGTTTGAGCGATCAGCTGCTGAACTGCGGGTCGCGGGTTTGATTCCTGCACGGATTAAATATTTGCGTGGTATCTGTCTGGGTGTGTTGAGTATGTCAGTTTACATGTTTGTGAAAAGACCCACGATACAGGAGTTTTTCTAAAGTGAGGGCAACTTTTAAAAAAAAAGGAAAGCCTCTGCTGAGCGAGTCCTGTAGGTAGTTTGTACGCAACGCCGACTACTATCTATAGGTCATTAAACTCGCTCAGCTGACGTTTTCTTAAATAAATTAATTTCGTACATGCGTAAATTAATACGAGTTTTGAAAAAAAGATACTTTATTTTTTTAATTTTATCTATAAAAATAAATATTTTAAATCGATAGTGTTTCATGTACTAGATCGACCCTCCACGGGATTAAAACGATTAAAATTTAGCGGTGTATATGTACTATTTTATAATTAAACTTACAGTCCCGAGGTTTTGCCGGTACGGAAATGCCTAATTCGCTGAAGTGTACGTTTGTGCCACCTTAGGCAATCAATCTCATCACCTAGTTGGTGGATTAATATGTGGCTATATTTATGTATTGTTGGTTTGACAAAATAAAATTCGTGTCAAGTCGAGAAAAGACTAATTTTATTTCGATCTGTAAGTATAACCTCAAAGAGATGTATACCTTGACTGGCCTGTTGGTCTAGTGGTTAGTAGCCCTGACTGCTATGCCAGAGGTCGTGGGTTCGATTCCCACCCAGGACAAATGTTTGTGTGATGAGCACGATCATTTGTTCTGTGTCTGGGTGTAATTTATCTATAATATGTATGTATTTAGAAATATATAAGTAAGTTTATCAGTTGTCTAGTACTCATAACACAAGCTCTGCTTAGCTTGAGACTAGACGGCGTTGTGTGATAGTTGTGGAATATTATTATTCTCATTTATTCATAAATATTACATATAAATTACATTTTTAAATATTTCAATATAAAAAAAAAAAACATTTAAAAATATAAAAAATAGTTACCCACCGGTATCGGGAACAGGGTCCAAGCTACCGGCGGTCAGGGCTCCAGAGAAAGGAACCTCCTAACAATACGAGCCGTGTCCAGGAGTACCGCCCTCTGAATCAAGCCCTTGATCCAGCTACCTAACGCGAGCCTCCTCAGATGTTGGTCGAGGCTCTTGGCTATTAAGCCATTACCCGACACGACTATCGGTACAATGATTGCCGAGTCTACATCCCACATGTCGACAACCTCGCGAGCCAAGTCGATATACTTGATTTGTTTATCTTTCTCAGCTTTCACGAGGTTCTCGTCATGCGGAACGGATATATCAACAATCATTGCACGCCTCTCGCTTCGGTCCACCACCACTATATCAGGCTTATTGGCTACAATAGTCCTGTCAGTGATGATGGACCGATCCCAGTACATTGTGATATCGCCATTATCGAGAACTGGGTCGGGCACATACCTATAGTACGGCACCTCCGATTCCACAAGAGAGTACTTCAGAGCAAGTTGCTGATGGATAATCCTGGCTACAAGGTTGTGTCTATGCAAGTATTCCCCGTTAGCTAGACGAGAACAACCTGAAATAATGTGGCGGATCGATTCACCCGGACGGTGACATGCCCGACAGATGTCAACCGTACCGTCCTTCACAATAAATCTTCGGTAGTTCTTCGTCATGATAACTTCGTCCATAATTGCACAGACAAAACCTTCGGTTTCCCCAAAGAGGTCACCGACGCGCAACCAGGCTACGGACGCTAGTTGGTCTACATCGGGCCCATGAAGGGCCCGGAAAAAGCGTCCGTGCAGTTCCTTACTCTGCCATACTTCCTTGCGATCGTTAGTGTCAAGCACTACAGGTTTGCGCCAGTTCTCGTTAGCCAAGGAGAGCGGGGTGAGTCCCTTGTCCACTGCTACTACATCACGATGCATACCCACGTCGGCGGCTAGGAAATATTCCCTGAGACTGCATACCTCGCGATTGTGCAGGGTCTTAGCATTTAAAAAGCCTCGACCCCCACACTTCCGCGGGATATACAGTCTCATCACCGATGACCGTGGGTGATGCATTCGGTTTGCAGTAAGCAGTGAACGAACTCGCCTGTCCAGGGCGTCCAGTTCTGTTTGAGTCCATTTGAGTACGCCGAAAGAGTACATCAATACCGGCATGACCCAACCGTTGAAGGCGCGCACCTTATTTCCGCCTGAAAGAAGGCTATTGAATACCTTCTTCAGGCGTCCAAAGAAGCGCTCCCTCAACGATTGCTTCATGTCAGTGGCATTGATACCTAAAGCTTCCGACATACCCAAATACTTATAGGTTTCAGTTGCAGAGAGGGATCTCAGGCTTATGGAGTCCGAGAGTTGAGTACTCACGGACTCCACAATCTCCCCTCGCTTTACATGCATGACCGCACATTTGTCCACACCAAACTCCATCCTGATGGCACTACTGAAGGTTTCAGTTACCTTCAGTAGCTCCATCAATTGAAGCTTGTTGGGGGCAAAAAGTTTCAAGTCATCCATGTAAAGGAGGTGAGATGTAACCTGACCACCTCTCTTCAACTGATAGCCTAGGCCTGAATTCTCCAGCAGTGTGCTTAGAGGATTTAAGGCTAGGCAAAACCAAAGCGGACTCAAACTATCACCCTGGAATATACCCCGCTCAATCCTCACCGGTTCACTGCTCCTCTGAATATTTCGACATCCTGGATAGCGAAGGACCGTCCTCCATTGCCTCATACACGACATCAGGAAGGTGCGTAGTGTTGCATCAATTTTGTACAATTCTAGCACCCTCATGAGCCATGTATGAGGAACTGAGTCATAGGCCTTCTTATAGTCTATCCAACATGTCGACAGATCCTTTCGGGAGCGCCGAACCTGTTGGCTAATGGCCATATCAATGAGGAGCAGCTCCTTAGTACCACGGGACCCTTTCCTACATCCATTCTGAGAGGCAGACATGATTGAATTATTGTCAATATGGTTGTTAATCTTATGTCTCAAAATAGATGTAAGAACTTTATAGACCGTAGGTAAGCACGTTATCGGTCTATAATTTTTAGGTTCCGCGGTACTACCTGATTTGTGGAGCAGGTGGGTAACTCCTGTTGTTAGGAACTCGGGTAGTGAACTAGACTCCAAGGCAGCCTGGTTCTGAGATGCCAAACAAGCGTGCGACCTTTGAAGCCACTTTATCCAAAAGTTGTGCAGTCCGTCCGGCCCTGGAGATTTCCAATTAGGCAACGGACGGACTGCACGGGCCACATCCTGGGGGCTGATTGTGATTGCCCCCATTTCTGTTATCGGTTCGCACGCTTGTTCGACCTCTCGAGTCCAACCACCTTCAGTATGACTGACAGGCACCGACCAGATGTTGCGCCAAAACGAACACATGGCGTCATCATCTGGAAGGCGCGTGTCAGTCACACCTTGGTCCGGTCGCTCCCAAGCCCTGTATACCCACCTTTCATTACTTTGGAATGCGCGATTCTGGGTGTACCGCTCCACCCGCCGCTTATACCTGCGGATTCGATTTGCCCATGCATACACCTTCTGCTTCAGGAAGTCGATGCGCTCTGTGACACGGAGCATATAGTCTCGGGGGCAGATGTCAGTCCCCGAAAATGCCCGTCTCACAAAGCGCATCACTCTTGGGCGAGTGTTGCCCTCCCTGAAGCAGATTAATTTGCCGATGAGTGCTCTGGCCTCACCAATACGACGCTCGATCCTGCACTGCCAGGCCGGCACAGCTGGTTTTGGTCGTGTAGCTACATCACTATTTGGAAATTTGACGTGAGCTACACGACATGCCGCTACAGCCGCGCAGTACATGATCGAGTGTGCATCAGTGAGATCTTTGCAGTTGTCAAAATAATTTGTCAATTGCATATCCAGAGCAGCCACCAGCGCCTTATTCTTGTTATGCATGGGCAAGCGAGGTAAGCGCGGCCTAAGTACGGACGGCATGTTTCAATACTCGCGAATAGCGCATTCCAAAGCACTCCTCAATTCATTAGTGCACTGGGTACTTACTTGTATAACCATGTCAGTACTCTCCACATCAGCAGGGTTGGCGACATGGTTAGACGGTGGTACCATCACTGGTACCACTGGTTGCGACGAAGGAGCAATGACATGGTTACTCATTTCCGTTCGGAGGCGATCAAGTACAGTATCGTCCAACATATGATTACGCTGGATGACCCGCACCTGATCCGATAGTCGTTGGGCTGAAACGTTGACGGCTGGCTCAAGCACCTGAAACAAAGAGAGCATCCGAACACGGTACGCGGTCAGATTGTTTCCTCCCTCTGTAGCCCCATAGTATGCGCGCATGACGTTTTCATTGGTCGATTGCGTCCATCGCATGCGCGGCACACTTCCACCGGTAGCTGGGACCCTATCAGAGGCCGGTGGGCCTTGAGGTCCGAAACATGCCGGCGGCCGGCGTCCTCCCCGGCGACGCGCAGGTGGTGGTGTCGTCGGCGGCGAGTAGTACTCGTCGCTCGAGCTCGACGCAGCTGCCACGGCCGGTGTCACAGCACTCACGGTGGGGCTGGGATCCGGCGGCGGCGAGGCGGAGCTGAGCGACGAGGCCGGAGGTGGTGGGCGTGCACGTCGAGCTGCGGCTCTAGTCAACATTTGTGTTTCCTTGTCGATATTTTTCTATGTCATAAATATGTCATATGGTATATTTTACGTGAAGCCATTTTACACACGTATTTCACAATAACGGTGGTTTTATTGTACTTTTAGACCTTTTTTTTCTTTGGATAATCTCATTTTGGTAAGGTATTTAGTATTTGTGTTTTGCAAAAATTCAAAATTATTATTATTATTATTACCTTCTTAAAAATGTATGGTATGTATACTTAGCTTCAGGTTACGACTTCGTGAGGTAGCGGGAATGGCGATTTTATGAAATGCAGAATCGCAGGCAAAGCCAAATATAAAGTAGCCTGTGTCCTTTTTTGGGGTTCAAGCTTATTCTCTACCAAGTTTTATCAAAATCGGTTCAATAGTTTAACTGTGTAAACTTGACAGACAGTTACTTTCACACTTATAATAATAGTATCAATAATTTATTATCCTACGTAAGCGAGCTGCAACGCGAGGAAGCTTGCAATGCATTTAGAGATTACGAATCGATTCAACCGAACAATGACTAAAATATCGACATTGGCCTTTGTTCCAAAACAGTCGGTAAGTATTATCGGAACATTCAGTTCGCGTATTTCAATGGTAACGGTTCAATTTCTTAAAAGCTCCATCGTGGTACTTCATTAGTTTGCCTCCGACATCTGCGACCCGTATTCACGATTGTTTGGCCCGACTCATGGCCTGCATTGCCTGCCACGCTTTTACACCCTCTTCGTTAATAAAGCTGTATATTCACATTTTACGGCTACCATTCCGTATATTTATTAAAAATACTCTTTGTTTTAGATTTCTGAAACTGAAATGAATGTAGCTGAATGTCTGAAAGTAAAGAACATTTGAAGATAACGTAGGTCTCTGTGTTTTTATTTCAGAATTTTATGATGTGATTCTAACGTAGAAAAGATTTTACGACGCATTATTGAATTGATATTCCACAGTAAAAAATGTCTGCCTATTTCAATTCAAATACCCACTTTTAGAGGCTGTTAAAAATTATGAAGGTCGGCGAGGTCTGTAACTATAGTACCAATATTTTTTTTATTTTCTGAATGATTAGGTACCGACGTGCATAGCTACGTATACCTACGTACTAAAGTAGTCGTTTGCTGTTTTGCTTTGCAGCATTAGCAAAATGGCCGTCAAATAATATTTACAATGAAAAGTTAGGGAATTAATTGTAGAATTCTGGCAGGCTCCACATTGAACAGGTAGCGAGCATCCCGGGGGAACGTTCGCAGCCAAATTCCGGCAAACTCCCCCAAACTCCGACTGAATGTGAAAACTTTGCGGGAAATTCTCGCAACCGACGAGTTTTTGCTTTAATTCGTACAACTAAAGACCCGTAAAGATTCTTTGATTAAGAAGAATTGATAACAATTCGCGTAGTTTTAATGAAATTTCTGCAAACTTGACCGTCTAGTTCTTAGTTTGAAACTACAAACCGAAATAGAAGCAGTACTGAGATTACGTTGTTATGGCCACAGTAGGCACTTAGTTGCCATGTTTTCTTCCTTTATGGGACAATCAATGTCAACACCTGATACCTCCTAAAGCCACAGTGTTGTGCGATAACAATAGGGTATTAAGTTAATGTTTGCCATAGACAATAATTGGGCTAACAATATTGAGCTATGTTTATGAGCCTTACTTAGGATTTAAGAGGACTACACGAGCTAATCGCGAGTTTTATAACACGCCAAACTACATAATCCACTGCAGTAAACGGAATTAGAAAAAATATATGTCATTCTTCATGATAAATACTAGATAGATAGGTAGTGTTTTGAAAACATAATCCAACTAATTAAAAACGACAGAAAAAAAATCAGAAAGATGATTTTTCTACAAGCAACGTTTTATCGGTTTAGTATTTAAATTTTATAATCGAATCTATAGTTAAAATAAATCGCTAAAATGTTTCATATTTTGAAGTCAGTATTTATCGTTTCTTTGCGCATCTCTTTCTTTTGTATGCAATCGGACAGTAATCGCATTATAGGTCCTGTACCTAGTCCTCTTAAGTAGAAAAAATTAGTTGTCAAATATTACCTATGTTTTTTTATTATTGATTATTTTGATTATGATTTATTATTATGTATTTTTGTGTTGTTATTTTCTGTTACAATATATGGAATATAGGGTCTGAATTAAAGTAATTTTTTATTCCGTTTTTATGTTATTTTTATTTCCCCTCAATACTAAACAGTATATCGGTGAGTGCTTAAAGAGTAGAGATGAGTTAACAAAGCACAAACCGACACAAACACAACGTAGTCATTGCGTATATCTTTATTTCCTAGTCGGTACTGTGACCGTAAACTTCCGAACTCTGTCGAATGGAAAAACTTTATTTATATTTGAGTTGGGGAAGCTGGTTTGTGAATACTAAATCAGATTGGTACAGGATGCGAAGCTGCGCGTTATATTTTATCCTATGATATGCGATTCTTGAATATAACTGTATGGATGCAAAATACCTCACAGGCATTGGGGATTACGTAATTGTTTGCATTTTTGGAGAATGAAAATTGTAAATGAAATATTGGTGTTATTTAAAAATTTTGGTGGTAGTAGCAGAGCTGACTAGTTGGAGAATTGGTGGTGGTATAATCTGTCTAAAAAGTTAAATGACTTGGGAATTTTGTATAATATTTAATTATTTAAAAAATACTTATATTTGATGCTTTTTTTATGGTTCTTCTATTAGTAAACAATGATCAAGATCTCTTAATCAACCTTGATTACTAAACCAGTGTTGATTACATCAGATTTCATTTTATCCTAATAATTACCCAAGTCGTTTGACTTTTTAGACAGACTTTACTAGAGGTTTTTATAAAACATTTTGGTTTGTGTATTTCTACTAAAGACTAATCAAAATACAATTATTATTGTCTGCCCTGTTGCTCATCTCAGTTTTTAAATTATTAAAATATTATTATGTAATTTCGGAGTTTTCATTAATTTTTTTATTAAAAAATTTGTATTTTCTCTGTACATTTATTGTATGTTTGTGTGTGTAAAAAAATTTACATACTGCCAACTCTTGTTGGCATCGATTTTAAAATAATCCCTGCCACTAAACATACAGCCACTTTTTAGTCATCAATTTTGATGATACCATCTATTTAGCATTTCATTTCACATTTATGCAAAAAAAAAATTGGATACATTTCGTTTGCGCCAAACCTGAATATTGTTTTTAACATTCTCTTCTATTATATTTGGTAAAAATAATAATATATATGCATGAAATATATTACCCATTTGATTTAAATGCATATAACTAAATGTAATATGTAAGTTTAATATGGAGAGAGATGGAAGAAAATATAATAATAAAACCCATACAAAAGTTATTATAGTTATATAAATTAATGTACCTTCATAAGATATACATGTTTTCTCTTCACCACCCTAGGTTGACTGGTAGAGAATGCCTAAGGCATTAAGTCCGCCTTTGTACCTTTGTGTTGCATGAAGTTTTAATAAATTATTACTTAAATAATTTTATCTAATATCTAGTACATAGGTATATAGCATATCACATCTCGTCGCTACAGACGGACAACTAGGCGGTCTAGATTATTAGTTCACAAACTGAGTTTACCAGGAATTCATTGGTTTTCTAAATTAAAATATTTGCTTTAAATTATTCTTTTGAACATTTATCAATTACATATTGTTATTTATCTTCACATCGGAACGCCTTAAAGCAATTGCACCAATTAAACACCAATTAGTTCAAAAAGTTCAATTAAATTTCATTTTCACCATCATGTGCGCGGTGGAGTGGTCGACATTAGAGGAGCGACACGACCGTGGCTCACGTACGTTTCTTCAAGATTCATAAATAAATTGTTATCGAGATCGGTATTTTTTTATTAAACTTTTATTGACACGAATAATTTATTATATATATTTTATATATTTTTTTTTTCTTTTTCCCGCAGCATCGCCCGCGTACATTAAATATAGCCTATGTAGTCTATGTATCTCAGGAAAACGAGTAAAGCTCTCTTTCTATCGGTGAAAAAATTTTAGCAATCGGCTCAGTACTTCCAAAGATTACCTCCTACAAACAAAAAACAATAAAACAAACCTCTTTATTATATTCGTGTAGATTAATTTTGTAACTTAAAATAATATCTTAAAATCAATCAATAAAATATCAAAATTGTTTGAGCAATCACCAAGCTCGATTCTTACGCGTTTGTACGTGTTCTCCATGCACGATGCACACAAAAATATCATTGTAGCGAATTTGCCTAAATTCTACCGAGTGAGTTTTGTGCACGGCCTCTTAACTAACTATGATATAATAACCTCTATGCTAATTACAACTAATTAAAATCAAACAAAAATATGGCGTCAAAAAACTCTTCCACATCGCTGTCGACCGTGCCCAAAAGACTGGCGGCATTGCCATGCTGTATGGCAATGCTTATCCTCTGTCCGAGGTAAATTCTAGACACGCGAAGTGTCAACTAGACGTTTTGACAGATTTTAAAAATGTAATCGGATAGTTTAGATGAAAATCAATATAATTTGGAATTGGGCTCGAAATCTTCTGTACTTTTATGTTTTACGGTACTCCGCTATAAATATCTGTACGTACGTATATGGCCACATTTTCATTGAATGCTTAAAACTGCAGCAATTAAACTGTGTTATTTTTTTTAAACGGGTCTCTTAAATATATTGCGCCACGGATTTTATTGAGACCATCCATCCTCCAACAAAAGCTATTCTGTCCAAAAACATTGCAGTAAAGCTGCGAGCTAAATTGAATTTATTAAAACTGGAAAGTTTACCGGGGTTTTGAGTGTTGAAAAAACAGACAAAATGTCTATATACGATATATGTCGAGTAAAAAAAACAACTTGCCTAGGCTCTCCAAACTATGTTTAGGCACAAAACAGATAAGTACAGAAGACAATCTCATGTATATACTTCACTTTTTATACCTAAGCTCGGTGGACGCACACTAATGAGCATTTGAGCCGCAATTGTTCGACGAGTGATCCGAGACGCGACCCAGACATCGTGTTTGTGAGCGGTGTCTGTGTGCGTTGCTCGAGCGCGCTTTGTGTGTAGATTGACTTCTGTACCTATATATTTTGTGGTTTAGGTCACTGTACAATCTAACTATAGGTATATGTACCTTTTTCATTTAATTTTTTTAAGATGGGATATCCTCTAATAACTCCCACTCTAGGTTGGAGTGGGAAGGTGTGTAAAACCACACCTGTGTTCCTTTGCCCTTTGCGCTCCAGGACCACGGGTTTCTCTTTTAGAAGTAAACCCATGGTCCCAGTAGGCTTCGGCCCTGATAGGCCTCTACGGTTTTTCTGACATTCCTTTGAGGCGGCGCATGTGGAACACTACACGCGTTTGACGATTTGGGCTTATTGCGGATGGTTACCAGACGGCTGTACGGCGAACTATCCATTGCTTGTCATCTGCAAGCCCAAGCCACCGTATGCTCCACCGTATCTTTCTGTTGGTCTGCAGAACGGTGACACCCGGAGCTATATTGCACCTGAATGCCAGGTGTACCTACATGGAACGGCTCCCTATCCGACCTCCCAACCTAGCAACTGACTAACATATGGTATATATGTTGGCAAGAGTTGTGTTAGTTTTTCTATATGGGTTCCCATTCAAAGACCGATCTCTGTATACGTTGCTTTACCTTGAGAGCAGAGCCATACAGCCGTTATTATATACTCACGAGTAACTATCATCTCTCAACTAGCTTGGGGTCGGCTTCCAATCCAATTGAATGCGGCTGAATACCTGTATTTTACAGAAGCGAGGGCCTATCAGACACACAACCCAGTTACTGGGCAACACGGCTTCTTGGATAGACTGATGGTCTGACTTTCAGACGTCTGATTACCTGTAACGACTGTCAACGATCTGTTGAGACACAAGCCTAAAATACTTGTGAGAAACGATTTTACTCACGAGTATTTTCATATATCCATATAAAGCAATATACATATAAAAGTAGACAATAAGTAAATGGGTCAAGTTGACACGAATATCTCGCGACCCGATAGAATATCCGACCGAAAAGGATTTTGTTTATTCCTTTGCGAGGGAATTACGAGAGGGGAAGTAAATTGGGAAATATTCCGTTTAGTCGGTCACTGTCTCCAATTTGTTACTGCGCCGCACTCCATTAGTTACACGCTCCTCGTTTGATTCCTACAGTAAAAGGAACGATAATATTATCTTACTTTCTATTAAATAAAAGGCTGAAGGTTTGGGTATTTAGATGTTTTGTCAATCACGTCTCATATAGGTACTTAAGTACCTAAGCATTCCTCATCATTATCATCATTTAAGCCGAAAGACGTCCACTGGTGGACGTAGGCCTCCCCCAAGCATCGCCACAACGACCGATCCTGTGCTTCTCGCATCCATCGCATTCCCGCGACTCTCACCACATTCCTTTTAATTATAAAGAAATGGTGAATATGATTCTTTATGTATATTATTATGACGGATATTTACTGATATATTGTATAATGTAACATTCATGTAAGTACCATATATACCCATAAATTTTGAAGGTTGAGCTATGGTTTTGGTCATGGTAGTTATCTTTTATAGAGGTGGGAAATCGTCAAATAATTCCTTCCACTCTGGATGGAACAAAAGGGAGTTTCAGACTTTTTCACTTAAACTCTCCCGTGTTCTTTCGGTTGCTCTTCACGGTGGTTTTTTAGATGGGAAATCTTCCAATGACTTCTGACAACGGGAGGGCGTATCAGACTTTTACTGACTAAAATCCACTCCTGTGTTCCTTCTTTGCCTTGTGTTTAACTTTCGGGATTCCCTTTCAGAGCCAACCCATAGCCCCAATGGGCTTCGGCCCTGCGCCCATCTGGCCCTACGGTTTTGGTGACATCTCGACTGGTCCTATCGACCAGTAGGGCTCGGTCTGAGCTGTTACCGGACGGCCGAACCTGTGTACCATCAGTTTTCTTATGCTTTCTAGGGCAGCGTTATCTCTTTCTGCCACTCAATCGCGGGACCATTTTCGACTTTCACGCTGTCAAAGCAACTGTCAAAACTTAGAGCAATATAAAGTTACGCCCAGTAAAATGTAATGCGAAAACCGAACTTCTAGTCTTTTTGTTACAATTGGTAATTTTATTACGATGTTGTTAAGTTTCCCTTTGTTCGACAAGAAACAATTAGATGATACATCGTTTACTTTTATTGGCTAAACCTGGTGATAACTAATTGGCATACCTGGGGATAACTGATTACGGTCTTACGGTGGAAATTATACCGTTACAAGCTTTTATTTAGTTGCACCTATCTCGATGTTTGTTTGTCTGTAATCAAATCTTGCAAATTAAAGATCCACTTCCTGATTACCGATTGAATTGAAATTTTGGATGCGTGTGTAAATCAGATGGCAATGAAAATTATTATGACATGGAGCTGATCTGATGATACCAGAAGCTGACCATTGGAACTCAGGTAACCCTATCATGTTTGAGTTTTTTGAGATGTTCTTGATGAGTATTAATTATACACCCCTACTTTTTAATTAGTACACAAAAAAATGGGGCTGTATCTGTACACGTTACTGATCATATTTTTTGTATTCAAAAGTAGAAAAAACCGTAATCCTAAAATTGACCACGAAAAGGTAAATTCGTCTTACCTAGTTTCAATCATACATAACAATTGCTAGAAGAAAATACTGCGGGAAGTGTTTTTCCATTTTAATCGTCCTCTAGTCATTCATAATCAATAGCCTGCACAATATTTCCATAAATTGAGAGACATTTTGGGATAAACACAAACGCTTATAACTTTGCTGTTTATGAATATTATTTATTGAGACTTTACTTAAAAAATAACAAGGGCTTTTCTAATAAGCCCTTTAAGTATTTGTACTAATTAAAAATTAGTGGTGTATATATGTAAATACCGAGCTATAAAAAAATATTTTCATTGAAAACTTGTTTTTTTTATCTCATCTGTTAAACTGTTTTACATTTTTATTTTATAAGTCTGACTAATATAATTTACGTTAATGGGATTAAATATGCGGTTTAGTGCCATTTTCTCTGCCTTTTCAAAGAGTGGACCCTTCCTAAGATTGTTGTTTGTAAAGAAAATTTTGTTCGTTTATATTCATAATATTATTAAGTTTAAAATAACAACGGCGGCGTCTAACAAAGTTGGAATCCCTGTATTATTTCTTGAATGAGTTTTATCAAAGTAAAATAGAAAACTGTTTATGAATCTGTAATAATAACAAACTTAATTTTATTCTTGTAATAATATTTGATTCTTAAAATAAGGTGTTTATACAACATGTAACTGGAAACATACACCACAATTAGCTACAATCATATTCAAACATTTTACTTCAGTTAATAAAATATATGTCTTAGTTAGTGTTTTTTTACGAAAATAATTATCCTGATTGTAGGTAGGGATGTTAAAGATTTTATGAAAATACTAGCTTCTGCCCGTAGCTTCGCCTGCGTACATAAAATATAGCCTATGTCACTCAGCAATAAAGCAGCTTTCTATCAGTGAAAAAATTTTAGCAATCGGACCAGTGCCTTTAGAGATTACCTCCTACAAACAAAAAAAAACAAACTTTACCTCTTTATAATACTAGTGTAGATTCTCGTGAACGCGAAGTCGCAGACTAAGTGTTAGACTACACTATAATATTATGAAGAGGTTTTGTTTTTTTTGTTTGTAAAAGGTAAACTCTGAAAGTACTGATCCGATTGCTAAAGTTTCTTCACCGATAGAAAGGTGCCAGTTGCTAAAATTTCTTCACTAATAGAAAGCTGCTTTATTCCTGAGTGACATAGGTTATATTTTATGTACGCAGACAAAACCGGGGGCAAAAGATAGTTCCTTATAAAATACAAATCAGCTTTTATAAGAAGCATACCGATTGAAATTGGTGATACTGAAGGTCTTTCAATTTTTTTTTCTTATGATTTGGGTTTCGATACAGCAACATTCTAAATGAGATCACCTGATAGTCTCCCCTGGTGGCGCAGCTGAGCAGGGCCCCCGTGTCGTTGGTGAAGTCCACATGGTGAGGTGGTTCCAGAATGCTGGGGGCCCGCCGCGGCTCGGGGGACGCTCGCACTGCTGTAACAAGAGAAAAATTAAGATTAAGAAAATCTTTTAAGGATAAGCAAAAAACTGTCTCCGAAATGGAGATTGTAGTAGAAAGAAAAACCTTTTATTTGCGGTAAATGATGCATTCTATAGGAAAACTGTGCGCCACATCCGCGCAAAATGTTCGAACGCTCAATATTATGCAGTGACCACACTCTAAATGCGACGAGTCTAATGCGCTGGTTTTCAGCGTGGACCGGTGAAGTCGACGAATTAAGAAGTAGTAAATAAGTTGGAACCTCTACCAAAGCCTTACTATGACGTGTTAAAATATAAGGTGTGCGAGATGGATGATGGAGCTATGTACCCTATACCTATAGCTCCATCTCTCTAGAAGTTCATTTTAGGTCGTCAAATTGATCGATGATTGGTCGGTTGATTGAGCTCGTGTTAGGGTTTCTGGCTCGCGTTTGATCACTATTTCACTTGATGGAAAATTATGATGTGGTTAATGATGGAGCCACTTGCCTAGAAGTTACCTATTCACTTTTCACTTAGGTAATAAAGAATAGCGTAGTCCAGAATTATCTAAAGGGTCCATTGTGTCATGGCGAATGACAAGCTAGTCCGACAATTGAGTAGATACTCAACATGAATAGAAAAAGTAGATTATGTGTTAAAAAAATCTCTGTTCATTTGCAAGTAAAGCTTCGTTTATGGAGACGCGGGGCGTTGCGCGTCGCGGGGCGGCCCACACTAAATTTAAACGTAATGTGTGCCATGGGGGGCGTTTATGGAGAAGCGATTTTACACTTGTTTGCCGCGTTGCAGGCAACGGTTGAACCGGCGACACACGCAGCAGTTTGGCGAGCTATTCCTGCAATTTTCCTTTCAGCATGAACGGTAGGGACACCCACAGTGGGGCCCGCGGTGTTGCATGCGCCATATGAACACACGACGCGACGCTGCGCTTCTCTGTAAACAGTGAAAATGCCGCAAGGCTTCACTATAAACAAGTAAATAATCATTAAACAAATAAAGACAAAGTAAATTTAACAAAATATCACCACCAGAAGATATTTTAACCTATTGCATAGCTTCTATCGCGGGCCTTGAGCGTGGAGACCGAATCCAGAAATTCCGTAACGAAAATAACCTAACACCCCCCACTCATTTGTTTTTTTGAGCGTGGTGACCGATAAGAAAACAAATGAGTGAACAATCAATCAAAATTCAATTCAATGTGTGAAAGTATAACTTCAATTAATATCAAAGAAAAAAAAACAAAAGAAAAAAAATACTGCATAAATAAAATAAATAAATAATTATAATTGCATATGTTGATAAAAATGCTATGCAATAGCTTTACCGCGGCAGTCCCCGAGTGCCACACGTCTTTTTAGGGTTCCGTAGCCAAATGGCAAAAAACGGAACCCTTATAGATTCGTCATGTCTGTCTGTCTGTCTGTCTGTCTGTCTGTCTGTCTGTCTGTCTGTCTGTCTGTCTGTCCGTCCGTATGTCACAGCCACTTTTTTCCGAAACTATAAGAGCTATACTGTTGAAACTTTGTAAGTAAATGTATTCTGTGAACCGCATTAAGATTTTTACACAAAAATAGAAAAAAAGCAATAAATTTTGGGGGTCCCCATACTTAGAACTGAAACTCAAAAAATTTTTTTTCATCAAACCCATACGTGTGGGGTATCTATGGATAGGTCTTTAAAAATGATACTGAGGTTTCTAATATCATTTTTTTCTAAAGTGAATAGTTTGCGCGTGAGACACTTCCAAAGTGGTAAAATGTGTGTCCCCCCCTCTAACTTCTAAAATAAGAGAATGATAAAACTAAAAAAAATATATGATGTACATTACTATAAAAACTGCCAACGAAAATTGGTTTGAACGAAATCTAGTAAGTAGTTTTTTTTTAATGCGTCATAAATCGAAAAAAATACAGTATTATTAGAACATCGATCAAAGTTACAACACATTACAAGAACTTTTGTATTATGTTACTTGCTGTTACGGAACCCTTCATGGGCGAGTCCGACTCGCACTTGGCCGGTTTTTTTATTTTTTATTTATATTTTCCTTGTTTGTTTGCTGATAATAAGGAAAACGAACTCCTAGTGACGTCGTTTCTTTCATATCATGAGAAGATCGCAGAGCGATTCATTTGTTTCACAATTCTTTTTTTTAAACGTAACCAATTATAACAAAAGTTGTTACCCATTAGTTACTTTTAGAGAATAATGAGAACACACTGTAGAAACCAGGAGACTGAGAAAAGCAATATTGTCACAGACAAGATCTCGTGTAGTTGTAACAAGTAAATAAAAGGATAGCCCTCGAAGACAATGTGCCTTTCAACTCCAACGTTAAGATAAATAGTGCCGAGACATTGAAACTTTACAGTAAAAGAAAAGTACCCACACTTCACAGTAAAAGTAAACTTTGAATTACCGCAAAAACCTTCACAATGTAAGCAGAATTCTCCACAATACGCTCCATTTGTTTCTTTGAACAAACTACCCAAGTTTAACTAACCTAAGCTCAGTAAAGTACATTTGTAAAATGATAAAATCGGCTTGAACGAGTCCCGCATTTGATAGCAGCACGAGTCTTGCACTTAACTTATCGATTTTATCTATGCAAACTTAAACTAGTTCCTTGGCTGGGCACAATGGGGGCTTAAGGCGGGTTTGCACGCCGTCACGTAGTGCGGGAACGTCGCCTCATGTCGGCCTTAATAGAATAAGGTCCCAAAGTTCGCATTAAAGCGGTGGGTAGTCTCGCACTCTACTCATTTGGCGATGTGAAAATTGTAATAGATCCCTCGAGCCGGATCCCGGCGAATGTGACGTGACGGGAGACTCCTGGCAACTTTTTTGTTGTGTACATTCTGAGGACACGTACAGTCCAAACATCATTCGGACGTTTCATTATCCTGAATGCTTGACGCAAGTTTGGATATTTCATTAAGTACAATGACGTTTTAAAATATCATACAGTCAAACAGTTTCTGCTTTCAGCGCGTTTCAGTTCTGTCAGTTTACATAGAGAGCAAACAAACATACATTGCAAACATAGCGCAGGAAACGCTCAGTTTCCAGTAATTTGAAACTGATGTGAAATAATTAACTGGTACTAAAGCTTAGCATCACTGGTTTGATTAGCATACAGCTTCATAATGTTCCCACTGCTGGGACTCAGGCCGCGTCTCTAGCAGAGGGAATGGGCCGTAATCCACCACGCGGGCCCAGTGCGGGTTGGTTGATGTCACATGTCTTCGAATTTTTGGTTCTAGCACTTGCCGGTTTCCTCACGATGTTTTCCTTCACCATTAATTGTTTATTTAGAATCATCAGCTGATAAAAACATCCGTTTCAATCCTTTTCAATTCAGTCAAACATAAACTCTGAGTTGAAATTCAAAAGCGACAGTTCAAAAGTAAATATTTAATTGTTTATTATTAATGTTTACCTTTTTCTTTCAACAGTAAACATTAAGTTATACACAGTAAACAAAGTTTCAATAAGGCTGATTGTTTGCTCTTTCTGGCTCTATTAAACAAATCCAAATGAAAAAATAACGTTCAAAAGTTTTTAAAGATTTTTGATGTCACTTTTTTTCTTGTTGATTGCAGAGTTCGCTCTTATGACGAAAGAAAGCTCTCTTTCCTGGAAAGTAGAGATATTCACCACCACTAGTGTTATAATCTGTCACAACTGATTAATATGCATGTGTATATGTTCTCTGTCGTATATGTATGTATATCATGTATTTGGTAGGATGTTTTTGAGTGAAGTTCAGCGACTCTTTTGATAATTTGCAAATTGCTTCCATGTAATTATTGTGATGTCCATTGGTACAAGTTTCTCTGAAGAGTCAACATAACTGAAAAATATGTTGTGATGTAAATTAGTATAAGTTTGTATCTAAACTGTTTATAAAGCTGGACACATCATAAGTGGAGTCATTAAAACAGGTGCGATCTCGGTAAAATGATGCCCAAAATTTACTGTCGTATTGACTACCGTAGCGAAGTCCAAGTCAGCCTTGTAAACAAGAAGGCAGATTCTAAGACAGAAACTATCTAATACATTGCTGCCAAATACTGTGAAAACTTTAAAGTGACTAGGTATATTATTTTGAATCAAAAACTAAATATTTTAAAAAATAAAGTCACAAAAAAAATGGTACACAAAATTATAATCCATAAAGCTTTAGCTTCCTTTTCAACCCGTGGTTTATCAGTCTCGTTATTTCCTCTTCCCCATAAATACACTGAAACGTATTACCGGCCAGTCCGACTCATTTGCCGTCAGCACACAGTGAAATAAAACCTTTTTACCGATGAACCTCGATACTGCAGGCTGGCACACAATGGTACCTGTCTACCTATAGGCGTATATACAATGGCCAACTCAGAAGCGGTCACAAGCCGCAGCGTTCGATTTCCGTTTAATTTCGCGACAACCGCGACTGCCTGTCTGTCTGTCTGTCTTCATATATATCTATAGGTCTATTGATGTCGCAGTTGACTAATCGTGTTATAATGAGTGAATTGAAGCGAATAGAGACGTCAGGGGACGATTATATAGGGAAGTGAGTAGGGGAATTGATTTGTTTATTTATGGTGACAAGTAAAGCGAGGTGTCTTGACTTATAGTAATGATTGTGTGTGGGAGTAGACGAGAGTTTTAAGCTAAAACTACATTTGACCTAAGCACGCGTGTAACACGCCTGATTGTTACGTAGAATGACGTTGCGTGGTGTTAATCAGGTGTAGCTCTACGATTCTAGTTTCCATATAAAATGTATGGTGACCGATGCGTCCAGATCGGCGTGTGTGACACATGTGTGCGCAGTGTAGTTCTAGCTTAAGTCTTCGTAGTATTTATCTGCTTCTATATTCTTAATGAAAAAGATGCACACACAGCAATCTGCGTAGTGTTTATTTTTTTCAACTGAGATGGGGTTGACATCCAGTCAATCTGGATGCAGCTGGATACCAGCATTTTACATGGAGCGACTGCCTATCTAATGTCTACAACCCAGTAACTGGGTAACATGATAACCCTTAGCAATGTATACTGGTGTAAATTTTTTTTAGTTTCTTGAATAGTAACTCACACACAAACACACACAGATACAGCCAAATATCTACAAATGAAAAAAAAAAAAACACCTGACCATTGGCTTCGTGCTTTCTGAGGTACCGAGGAATACCGGTGCGTTGAGATCGTCACCCACCCACAAAACTTGATTGGTCTTGGTTGTTAGTACTTATCTACTTGTTCCTCAAAAAGTAGCCCTCATGTATAAAGCAAAATAGTGTGAAACTCTATAGAAGGACTTTTTGTTAGGATAAACATTAGTCTTGAGATGACACCTGTATTTTCCGAAACGTTAGGTAAGGCAGGGTACAACACCTCTGCTTCAGATACTGTGATTTCTTTTTTTCTTCTATACATATAAATAAAATAGGAGAGTCTGTTTTTAATATTGATATAACTGCTATTTACTACATGCACATGAATATATATACGGTACATACACCAAAATAACATTTTTTACAATTTTTGTCTGTCTGTCTGTTTGTTCGTGCTAATCTCTGAAATGGCTGGACCGATTTTGACGGGACTTTTTTTGGCAGGTAGCTGATGTAATAAGGAGTAACATAGGCTACTTTTATTATAGAAAAAATAAATTCAAAATCCTGTAGTTCACGCGAACGAAGTCGCGGGCACAGCTAGTATCAAATAATTTCTTCCATTCTAATTGGAGACAGACGTTTACTGACTAAAACCCACCTTTGATCTAACTCCACCATAACTCTCTCGAACAATCCCGCAGCCCATAGCAGGCATCTGTCTTACTGGACCCCGTCCATTTTGCTGACTTCTGTTTCAGGCAAGCGTAGAACACAAGGCGCCTGCGCCGACAACTCGGCTTTGGTCTTACTGGACTGCGGGCTACCCATTGTTCGCCGTCTGCAAGCCCGTGCTTATGGTGGCCGGCAAGCACGCTACAACTATCAATAACCATGTTTAAAATTATGAATAAGAAACAAGAGACGACGTTCCAAATGCACATAGGCAAGTAGAGTCTACCTCCCAGGGATCTATATCTATTATTGTAAATGTGTAAGTGATTCTATCTGTGTGTTACACTTTGTCGCCTAAATTACGGAACCGATTATAAATGTGGAAGTAACTCTGTCTGTCTGTTACTCTTTCACGCTTAAACTACAGAACCTATTTTGATTATTCGAATGGAGCAAGCATAAAGCCAAAGGAAGAACATATGCTATTTTTTATATGACTTTGACTTCGTATGTGCAATAACCGACATTCACCCGGACGACGCCTCGGGCAGAAGCTACAGCAAATTATTAAATTACATCAAACGTAAATAAAATATAATAAACACACAAAGCTGTAATAAACAGACTGTCAACAAACAAACCGGCGTTCAAACAGACTGAACGTGTATACGGAAGCAGCACAGACAGCCCGTATCTGCATCCGAAGCTATTTCAACCCCTGCACACGCCTACACATACTTGTACCACTAAATAGATAGGTACAGAAGTCAATCTCATGTATATACTTCACTTTTTATACTTACGCTCAGCAATCGCGCTAGGATCGGCTCCGCTCTGTCCGAAGGCGCTCGGGCGCGGTGATAAATACCTGATACTAATTGAAAAAATATTACGAGTACATGGCTACAAAGTCATGTACTTATCTACCTATCTAACTGTTCTGCGTTGCGTAAAAATAAACTATCAAAGCAAAATTAAGGAACATTTCCTGTCAACATGACCTAAAAATATGTATGTATATAAGTATTTATTTATTGTATATATTATGTATATGTATAGTGTGCGGTATATGTCTGTTTAGTATATTTTTGGTCTTATGTTAAATTCAATTTATATGTCTTTTTTTTTCCCCCTTTTGTTGTACATTTACAAGGTTCCTCAAACACAAAATTTCATTTTAAATCACATGGTTTGCTGTAAGAAAACCCAGTTGTGGGTTAAGCTCGCCTATGTACTCATATCTAATGTCCTGTTTGTTTTGTTTGTATTTTTTTTTTGTGTACAATAAAGAATAAAGAATAAAGAATAAAGAAATACCTACCTAATTACGACAATTCAGCAATAATGTAGAATTTAAAAAACCATCCACTAAACCATTATAACTTTTTTTTTGCTCTATTATTTCACAAAAAAGTTCACAGAAGTGTGTCTCAAGCGGATGTATATGTGCTCGCAATGAGCTGAATTGAGCCGAGATATCATGTTCCTGGTGAAGGTTGCGGGAAACCGATGGATGCGAGACGCATTGGATCGTTCGCTGTGGCGACACATAGGGGAGGCCTATGTCCAATAGTGGACGTATATCGGCTGAAATGATAATAATGATGATCGTGTTCGTGAGCGGTGTCTATGTGTGTGTTGCTCGAGCGCGCTTTGTATGTAGATTGACTTCTGTACCTATCTATTTTGTGCCTGCACATTGCTGCATCCGACTGTACCGACACTTTACAATAAGGATGTTACTTCAATCACCTGTAACGTTATATTGTTGATAGTGGAGTGTCAACTTGGCTTAGAATTTCTATTCAAAGCCAAGTATTCACGGTATTTGGAAAATTCTCTCAATATTTTCTGCCTTAAAGAAAACTGGTGTTTAGGTATGGCTATTTAAACACCAGTCTTCTTTGTTTTTTTTTTTTTTTTTTTATATTGGATAGGCTCGCGTTTGTAAGTATGGTATGTCAGTTTATTTTTTGCAATGTCTTGAATGGGCATGAATATCATTTATATATTTGAGTACAATTATGTAACATAAAAGGGTTTCGTTACGATTACGATACCGTTCCTCCAAAATAATTTGTTTTATTTTTAACTAGATAGATAGAAATACTCTTTGTTGTACACTAAAAATTAAAAGCTTAGCCGGCGCCTGCGACTTCGTCTCTTAAAATAGTACAATTCGGTCACAATTTCTAGAAGATATTTAGTAAAAATAAAAAATAAAAACAGTCCAGCCGTTTCAGAGATTTGTCAGAACAAACAGATAGACAGATTATATATATAGACATATTGATTTTAAATTACTTTTTGTTGATATATTGATTTGATATTACAAACAGACACTTTAATTTTATTTACGCTAATGTATGTTTGTATAGATAATGATTACAATAATTATAATCAACCCAACCGAATTCAAAATTTTGAGTTGAATTCAATTGTTCGGGTTTTCTCGAAAAATTGGATTGAATTCAAAATTAAGTATTTTTTGAAACTGCATAAAATACTACTACTACTACCCGTCCGTAGGTGTTAGATAGCCTCAGTAACATGTAACGGCAGAGGTCAGGGAGAGGTGAGGTCTTTAGAGGCCTCCTGGGGCCACGGTTAGCTCCGAAAGGTAGCTCGGCCCCGGTATGAAAGGCAAGAAGGAACGAGGTGGGTTTTTAGTCAGTAAGAGTCTGACACTATCTCCCGCTCCGCCCAAGGGCGGGGGATGTCATTGGGATGACTTTACCCACCAAAAAAAAGGTCCTCAGAGGCCAGGAGTAACTCGAAAGGTCCTGGTCTACTATCATGTTGGTAAATTGATTGGCATAACCAAACTAGTTCCGAATAAAAACAAAGAGGTATCGTATCACCATCAGTCTGCTTTTACAAACACTTACAATTTATGGTTTCCTCGTAAAAAGAACCTTATGCTCCCTGCGCAGACACAATTTGTGAGCGCAATCAGTTTCATAGACTTGTACTTTTTGCAATGCAAATTAATTGAAAGTGTTCCGTACCTAATTGCGGCATTTATAAAACGGAGATCACAGAGCGAAGAAGAACGTAGAACGTATGTTGCGATGTTTTATTTTTTATTACATTTGTTTTCTTTGTTAATAATGTTTGCTTAATAACAAGGAAATTAAAGCATAAAAAGTAATGAAGAAAGTATCTTTTTTGGGTTCCGTACGTCCGAATTATAATTACGGAACCCTTATAGGATCACTTATGTGTCTGTCTGACGGTCTGTCATAAAAAATATTTAGAAGTGAGAGTAGTTTGGTGCATAAAGTATTCATGATCAAAACACGGACGTGTACCTAACGTAAAAAAAAATTGGGATATGCATTTGTGTGCATATACATACCCAAGGTTACTTTTGGGGTGCTTTGAAAATTCAAAGTATTTAAATTGTACCTTGCGACAAGTCGAATGAAAAGCCGTATAGTGAGAAACTTGTGCTGGTTTGAGAGAAAAATTGTACAACTATTTTCCTGCTTCTTTTATGATTAGGCATAGTTTGCAAATATTTAAGTAACTTACAGGCTTGTTTGATTGAGGAAAAGGAGATAACACAAACAGCTTCTTGTTTTGACTTTTAGACTTAGATACTTAAGTCTAAAAAATCAAAACAACACTTTAAAATTTTAAAGTATAGTATTGAAATACAAATACCTATTGTCATTATAGCCATTTTTCAAAGTTTTCCTCAAACTAAAGCGGTTTTATCCCTTCCAAAAGTTAACTTTAGTAATCTAACAGGTATAAACTAAATAAACTGCAAGTTATAAAAGAACGGATGAAATGATTTAGAAACAAAATTCAGGCCAAAACACCATCCAATTTCGTAGATAATTTCGTTCGACAAGCACATAAATCAGCAATTGGATTTGTAAGAGTTCCACGCTCACCTTCTACAATGGAACCGAATAATGTAAGCACACTATAAAATGTCATCATTAAATAGATAGAAGTTAATTTATTAGGGTTTGAACAAAGATTAAAATCTTCGGGCTGCTATTCATAGTACTTTATCATGAGATATTGAATCCTGGTTAAAAACATCTTTTTATTCAGAGTCATTTTAGGGGCAAGGATGTAAAATTATAATGATACTCGTACCTTTAGAAATATTAATAAAACCGGCCAATTGCGATTCGGACTTGCGCACCGGTAAGATTTCCGAATTTAGTCTCAAAGATTTTTCCGAATTGCAAATAGCGTCTTTTTTTTGCAATTCGGAAAAAAAATACAGTTCAAAGTCTTATAACACATATATAAGACAAAGTCTGAATTTGTCTTAAATTGGTGCCAAATTTCAGGATTCTAAGTTTCGAGACGTACCCTATAGGTTTAAATTTCCTAGTGAGTGTCAAAACATGCGCTTAAACGAAGCATACACGGCTTTATCTGAAGATGGCGATGACTTAGAAGTTTAATTCTTTCACTGCTGCTTAGGGTAGCAGGTTGGAGTATTTCATATTAATTTCAGCTTCATACATTCACGTGTTTCTAAGAAAAAGGTTCTTAACCGACAGATAAGCGGACAAAGTGATTCTATAAGGGTTCAATTTTTACCGCCTTAGATACGGAACCTTAAAATCAAAATTATAAAAAAGAAACACTTCGTTTCCCACAAGGTCGCTTTTAGCCAAAGAGGTTTAGTATATATTTAATGTCTTTGCTTCTAACTCTTGTTTAAGATTTTACCATCCATGATTGAAATAATAATTTAATTGGTCTGTAGATGCTGGTTCTATAATTTCAAAGTTACCCAGTATCATTATTATTTCTTGGGTTAGTTTAATTGCCCGACAGGTAGATCGATATTATAAATTTACTTAGAAAGCGTTTAAATGGCTCCAGCAAAATTCTCAGTGAAACTTAGTTCCATTATCTTTAAGTCCTAATAACTCTTGAAGATTCAAGTTACTTACCTATTAAAATTAAACTTGGGACGTGAAGCAATTTCTTGTAATATATCTAGTATAAAAGATTGCTATATTTATGTATATATATTTATTGATATAAACTAGTGCTTGTCTGCGATCACCTGATGGTAAGCAGCGATGCAATCTTTGATGGTGAGGCGTACTAGTTTATTAAGAGCCTATTTACTCTAGCCTTGAAGACACCCAAATTATAATCGGACGGGAAGACCGCAGCAGGCAAACTGTTCCAGTCCTTCGACGTACGCGGTATAAACGACGAGGCGAAACGCTTAGTCCGGACCGTAGAGGTTTTAATTTTCGTTATACAACCCTATTTTTAGTATATACGAAGCCTGTTTCACTGTATAGTATTTTATAACAAGAATTTATGTACAAAATTTCATAACTGTATCATAAAAAAATCACAAAGTTATAAGCTTGTTATGCCAGAAAAAGACATAGTCACCGGGCTATTCAGGCGACTGAGAGGTTGTTTTGCACTTGCACCCAGCTTTTTTTTTTTTAATTGAGATAAACTAGTGCTTGACTGCGATCCCACCTGATGGTAAGTAGCGATGCAATCTTTGATACTGCCACCTAATACCCGTTATGACCTTCCATGAACTTGTGACCTTTTTAAATATTTTTAGGAAAAAATATAACATGGTGTAAAACCTATTGGAATCCATTCTGTTACTGATTCTGAACAAACTATATTCAGGTTACGTATAAACTAATTTTTTTTTTTTTTGTTATCCTGTTCTGTCCCACTCCTGGGCAAAGGCCTCCCTCCACTCCTTCCATTTTCCGCGCGCCCGGGCTAAAAATAATGACCAAACTAAAAATAATGTGGTATTTTTATACAACATTATTTTTGGAGAAACTGACTAACTGACCTAATAACGCACAACCAAAACAACTGGGACTATGAATATGAAATCTTGCACAAGACTTCCTTTTATAACTTAGGCGAACATTTTTGGATTTTTTGGAAATTCGACTTTTAAAGGGGTGAAACGGTTGTCCAGTTTGTATGGAGAAATCTACTTTCACGTTAGCTGGCAGAAGCTAGCTTTTTTTTATGGTGGGAAAAATCATCCAATGACAACCCCCGCTCTTGGGCGGAGCGGGAGATAGTGTCAGACTCTTACTGAATAAAAGCCCACCCCGTTCCTTCTAGCCTTCATACCGGGGCTCGAGTTCCCTTTCGGATAAGCCTGGCCCCAGTAGGCTTCGACCCGGCTGGGCCCCTGCTGTTGCTGACAACACCTTGAGGCGCGCGGGAACAGTGCGCGCCGTCGACGACTTGGGCTTGGTCTGGACAGTTACCGGACGGCCGGACAGCGAGCTACCCATTGCTCACTGTCCGCAAGCCCGCGCCTACGGTGGCCGGAAATCGGAATAGGAATCCCGGCGGCGGCGGCGAGAGCGCCGTTTCCTGATGCGGTCGGCCTCCTCCTTTGCGATGGCAGAAGCTAGCTGAAATTGCATTTTGTTTTTAAATTTTGTATACAGAGCTCTTGTATACACCGCTTGTATACAGAGAATAGAGGACTCCGCGTGATTGGTTGAGCCATGCTCAGGTCTGTCAGACGACTGATGGCGGACGCCAAAATATAAACAAAACTATTATTTTTTGCAAGATATTGATTTATATATTTCCGTATTGATATAAAAGATAAGATTTATATGTCGTTTCTTTGATTTGAAGTATAATTTGTGTAGTCAGATAGGGAAACGATTTCTATTTGATAATAGTGCATTGTTACACTAGGGGTGAAAGTAACTCATTTCGTCCCGAGAAAAAGTTGGCGGCCGAGCGGAGCGAGGTCGCTAATTCGAGGGGTTAAATGGGTTACTTTCACCCCGAGGTAAACACTGTGCTTTTCATTACGAATACGAGGAAATTAAAAATAAAATAAAAAGTTTGTAAAACCTGAGTCGTCGTACCTATGATTTTAAGTAGGTATCTTTCTTCTGATTTAGGCGGTAAAAGGTATTCCACTACTGCTTTAGCCTCTTCTCTTATGAAATTAGGCGTTAAATCACTATTTTAATCTGATAAACATAACGTGTTAATACAAATCTCTGTTGTACGGAAATATAAACAAAACTCGAAAAAACCAACGACCGATTGCCACTTTCCCGCCATTTTGTTTTTTTTTCTGCGGCCGGCCAGCTATTCAGCCTCATTAATGAAAAATTAGAAATTAATTGTAATCTTTTAAAAATAAAGTATTTTAAAGAAATAGTTGAACAAATAAATCAATTATTTCATTAATACTTGTCTTTAAGTTATTTCAATAGAAATGTGAAGATAGAACTAGTTTTTTTTTTTTTAAATAATTTGACAACTGTCAGTTGTAAAGTAAAACTCCCTAGGGATGAAAAGTATCACTTTCAGCCCGCTCCTCAGGCAACTTCAGACCTACTTTCAGAGTATGAGCAATGAAAAAATATTTTTCATTACTCATACTCTGAAAGTAGGTTAAATTAACTATTTAATAAGCATACTAAAAGAACGGTAACTTGGGTTTTATTTAGTAAAAGTCTCACTCGCACCACCCAGAGCGAGAATAGTACATTGTTTCACCCCGAGGTAAACACTGTGCTTTTCATTACGAATACGAGGAAACTAAAAATAAAATAAAAATTTTGTAAAACCTGAGTCGTCGTACCTATGATTTTAAGTAGGTATCTTTCTTCTGATTTAGGCGGTAAAAGGTATTCCACTACTGCTTTAGCCTCTTCTCTTATGAAATTAGGCGTTAAGTCACTATTTTAATCTGATAAACATAACGTGTTAATACAAATCTCTGTTGTACGAAAATGTAAACAAAACTCGAAAAAACCAACGACTGATTGCCACTTTCCCGCCATTTTTTTTTTCTGCGGCCTGCGCCTGCGGCCGCATCCTCATTAATGAAAATTAGAAATTAATTGTAATCTTTTAAAAATAAAGTATTTTAAAGAAATATTTGAACAAATAAATCACTTACAATATAACATTATTTAATTAATACTTGTCTTTAAGTTATTTCAATTTTATATCGCGCTGTGATTGACTGGCTGTATGGAAAATTGGAACATGGTTCAATAGAAATATGAAGATAGAACTAGTTTTTTTTTTTAATAATTTGACAGCTGTCAGTTGTAAAGTAAAACTCCCTAGGGATGAAAAGTATCACTTTCAGCCCGCTCCTCAGGCAACTTCAGACCTACTTTCAGAGTATGAGTAATGAAAAAGTTATTAAATGTTTACTCAATAAAAATAAACTGAGTTTTTGTTTGTTTTAACCACGTACCGTCACGTACGTGTTATTGGTAAACAAGTCACATCCACTGACATATTTTATTCATAAATTCAGAATGATAATGTCATTAATCACAATAAAATATTATCTATTAGGTACCCAGAAACCCATACAAATATGATAATCGTATGCATTGAGTCAATTTCTGTATAAATCATTTACAGCAAATGAATATCGAAATAAAACAAAGGATACAAAAACGAATATGTAATTGTAACCTTTAATTAGTAGTTAAGTATTAAAATTATTTTAATTTGCTATCAAAACAACGCTTGGTAATGGCTCTCGAAGACGGGGTAATGCGACAAAATGCAGTTTTTGGCTAATTCTAATGAAACACCGTTATCGCGTTGTCACCTCTACGACAAAGTATATGTAAAGAAAAATGTAATTTTCTTTGATATTTTAAGTTAGGTTTTAATTCCCCGTATGAAATTCTGTCTGTATCATAGTCACAGATCTCAACATGCACTATGGACCTATATTGAATCTGTGCTGAATCAGAACTTCAAAGTCCAGCTAAAAGGAAATATTTTTGTAAAAATAATTTAGATTTGGGAATCGGCATTGTGATAAATAACATTTAATGTCGTTTCTTTTATTACAGGTAAGTACAGGTTATTTTGTTATTACTCAATTCATGCGGTATAAGAGTAAGTTTAATTTGATTGTATGTTAACACATTAAAAATCTTTTATTACAGAGAAACTCAGTTTTGTTTGATTCACGGTGCCATCCAAATCATTATAATAAAACTATCTTATATATATATTCATGAAATTTGTTCCTGCATCTGTATAATATGCATCGGCATCTATACGACATCGCCCGCTTTAGGACAGAGCAGGCGGATGTGTCAACTTACTTTTTTTCGGCGGTAGGTGTGAAAAAGAAAAGTCGCGCAATTTTTTGGCAGCTAAAAAAAATATATTTAAAAATAGTATTATACATTTAAAAGAGATTTAGATAATTGAAATAGTGTTAACAACAACCAAATCTGTTGTACTTACGTTGGGAAAACAATCCATGTAAGAGTGCTTAAAATACACCACCTACCAGCTCTCACTAGTTTACTCACTACAAGATTCTGCATTATGTCTACCTTGGATGACATACAATCTGCTCAGAAGAACCTGGAGGAGTGCTTCATTAAGAAAATGGACGAGCTTGAGGCGCAAATACAATGTGCAGGACCTGCCAAGGACACAGTTGCCAAGATTAGAGAAGAGTTCCGCTCATTCAGGGAACTAATGTTTGGAATGCTGGGTCTCCTGCGGAAGCAGATCACGGAGTGTTCCAGAGTTGTTGACGGGATGGAGACACGCACACGTCGCAAAGCTCTCATCTTCACCGGATTTGCTGAAGCGGACAAGGAGGACTGCAAGACTCTGGTGTTGGACTTGCTTCATGGTAAACTGGCCCTGCACGACATCAACGCTTCGTCCATTAAGGTATGTCATAGACTGGGGGCGTCGAGCAGAGAACCCACACGCAGCCGGCCCATACTCGTAAGATTCTCCACTGTCGAACATAAGTCTACTGTCTGGAAAGCGAAGTCCAAATTGAAGGGCTCGAATATCACCGTCAAAGAGTTCTTGACTAGGGTTAGGCAGACCGTGTTTAGCAGGGCTCGGTTGCACTTTGGTATGTCGGCATGCTGGACCCAGGATGGGGTTATCATTGTCAGAACCCCCGATGGAACACGGCATAAAATTGCTTCCTGTGAAGAACTTAATCCTTTGTTGGTTAAACACCCGAGGAAGGCTAGGGAATCATCCACAGGAGGCAACATTGCGGGGCGTGGCAAGTGAAGTAAAGTTTTTATTAACTAAGTTCACCAATTTTAGACACAATTTTGCAGTGATTATTTGTGCTTGCGACGTCATTGTTCACGTAATTACTACGTCAGTTGTCTTATTACTCGTGTACCCGATTATTATGCATTTCACTTTATCTATTTTGGTGGTATTTATTTACCACCAAGTTCCAAGTTTCAAGTGTCTGCCAAAGAGTCAACGGGACTTTGCGGTATCTGTATCGTCTGAGGAACTTTCTGCCTGCGAAGACAAAGACAATGCTTGTGCAGACTTTAATTTTCCCTATAATCGACTATGGTGACGTGTGCTACTTTGACCTGAATACGGTGTTGCTAGACAAGCTTGACAGACTCCTCAACAACTGCATCCGGTTTATATTTAATTTGAGGAAATATGACCATATTTCAAGTTACAGAACTGAACTTAAATGGATGCCTATACGCCAGAGAAGAAGTTTGCGCGCATTGACTACACTTTTCTCTCTGCTGAATTCTCCCACCCCTCCTTCTTATCTTATATCAAACTTTCAATTTCTATGTTCTTCCCATGCCAAGAATCTGCGTTCTTCCAACAACCTTCTTCTGCTTTGTCCTTCTCATTCTTCTGATTTTGTCCATTCTTCCTTTCATATACAGTCCATTCTTCTGTGGAATGCGCTTCCTCTTGAAATCAGCGGCCACCAGTCGGTATGCATTTAAGCGGAAGTTGCGGCTTCATTTTCAACACAAATAGCGGAGTAGTCTCAAAAATCCTTTCGTTACCTGATATAAATTATATATATTTGTATATATGTAGGTTTATATTATATTGAATATTTAAGTATGTTTATTATATAAATATTTGTACACTTGTTTTCTTATCAAACTATTCTTTTTTTTATGCACCTGCCATATTTTCTCTTCACCACCCTAGGTTGACTGGTAGAGAATGCCTAAGGCATTAAGTCCGCCTTTGTACCTTTGTGTTGCATGAAGTTGTATTAAATAAATAAATATATATCTATGTTTTTCCAAAAACCACTCTATCATGATGTGTTGTTGATATACATTTCCAGGTTACATAAAAGTTCAATTCAATATTTCTGAAAGCATTTACTGTGTCTGTGTAGGATGATTTAAGTAACTTAATAGCTAACTAAAAAAAAAAATAGGTTGCATGAGCACTTTGAATAAGTCAGTGTTTGATTTTGTATTCTCTTATATATTTAAAATACGCTGCATGTTGTAATATCTAAAGTACTTACGTTACGATTTTTGCTATTTTATGTTTTTTGCCTTCATGACCTATATTTTGCATGCAGATAGGTTAAATATGGTGATACCGAATTATATACATATATACTCGTATTATGTTATATCATACATCTCCCTAGCTTTTTTCCAAACTAGTTTGTGGCCGGCTTCCAGTCTAACCAGGCGTGCCTGAATACTTGTATTTTACATGGAGAGACTGCCTATCAAGCCTTCACAACCCAGTTAGGTACTGCGCCAACGCGATATTGCTTAGATAGACTGATGCTCAGATTTTCTGGTGTTTACCTTTACCGACTGTCAAAGATCTTTGAATAACAACCGGGACCAACTGCCTTAATTGCTCTCCGAGGCATAGGTGTTCATAATTTTTTTTATTGGTTCACGTTTGACCTCAACTAATGTTATGCGAGGTCGACAATGGAGCACGTTTGCCTAGAAGCAATCTATTCACTCTTGACTTAAAGACCCCTAAGTTATAGCTATCAGGAAACACAGACTCCGGCAGGGAATTCCATTCCTTAGCTGTACGCATAATAAATGTTCTAAATAAACTTAGGAAAGTAGGGACGTGTGAAGTGAAAAAATCACATTTCTATTAACCACTGGGCCATCATGAAACTTTTTACTATAAGTACTTTATACTTCAAATCGTATCTTATCCACTGGGCCATTATGACACTTATTACTTCAAATTAATTATTTGAAGTTTGAATGCAGACAAACTGTAGTTAGTAGTTACTCATTACATCGCTGCATAAAGCGGAATAAAGCGAACTGTTCGAATACAGCGCTTTATCGGTTCAACAGATATTTGTTCGGTTATTATGTTGATCATCTTTATTCAACGTCTCTTAAAAGCTCTGGATTTTGGTTTGCTTGTGGTGAGTTTTAATTCAACCGTTGCCCATAAAACGCTTTGAATAAAATGTTTTTAGAGGTGCTTTCTTTTGTAGTACGAGTAATTATGCACCGACTTTTAATTGTTTGGTAGAGGTACCTACCTAAAGTGTTTCATTTTACTGTAAAAAGTCCTTTTTATTTTTTACGAATAGGTACACTAGTAGCAGTAAGAAGCTTTGTTTAGAAAGCATATGTGTATAAGCGGGTTGAAGTTGAGAAGTTTGAGATCAAACCATGACGAAGTTTTTGGCTGTTTTAATTATTCGCAAATTGGATATTGTTTACCTATTCTGGAGAAGAAGTCTGAATCCCTTGCAGTGGGAATAAAGCAAGGCTGATAATATAATACATAATAATAATAATAACAAGTATCTAGTAACAACTCTGCCACGGCTGCGGGATTGTTCGAAAGAGTTTGCAAGGCATTGGAATGCAAGGAGTGTGGTACAACTGACGGAATACTGGTGGGTTTTACCACAAAATATGTAGTTACAGAAGTCAATCTACATAAAAAGCGCGCTCGAGCAATGCACACATAAACACCTCTCACGGACACGATATCTTGGAGCGCCTCGGCCCATTCGTCGAACAGTTCCGGCTCAAACGCTCATTAGTGTGCGTCCACCGAGCGTAGGTATAAAAAGTGAAGTACATACATGAGATTGAGAGCAGTGGTGGCCGAGTGGTAATGGCTCCAACTTACGAGTTGTAGGTCGCGGGTTCAAACCCTGTCAGGCGCATTACTTTGTGTAATTTATCACTGCTCTTAAAACGGTGAAGGAAAACATCGTGAGGAAACCGGCATGTCCTAGAACCAAAAATTCGAAGACGTGTGACATCCACCAACACGCACTGGGCCCGCGTGGTGGATTACGGCCCATTCCCTCTCCTAGAGAAGAGGCCTGAGTCCCAGCAGTGGGAACATTAAAAAGGCTGACGATGATGATGATAGATGAGATTGTCTTCTGTACGTATCTATTTTGTGGTTTTACTTAGTTAAAGTCGGATACTTCTTCTCGCTCCGTAAACAGCGAAAGAGGGGTTATTAGATAATTTCTTACTTAAAAAAATGTGCCAAATATGTAGTTGCAATAGGAGTGATCGGTAAAATGCTGCTGAGATTTCTATTGTAGTTGTAGAAGACATTAGTGAAGCGTTAGTGAAGTATGTTGAGATGGCTGAATCGATGCATTTTTTAAGGACATGTCTTGCTGATCCCTGTTAAGACAGTCGTTGGTTCAATAACATGTCACGTTTCGCAAGTAAAGCATATTATTCTAGTGCTTAACTAAGTAATTTAAGTTAGTAGTATGATTTGTATATGTTGTTTGATTATTATTAAATGAGACTTTGCAATGAACAGTTGTTTTCACCAACCTATCCTCATGGCTACAGTTTATTTTAATGGAAATAGAAGTGACTAAACAGTCATTTTGTCGCGCCACACGCCGTATTAAAAACGAAATACTTTCTGAACTTGACACTGGCTGAATGCATAAACAATGCAAAACTAAAATTATAATATAATAAAAGCAGCATATTAATTCCAAAGTTTAATAAGTCCTCATTTAGAAGTTTCATAATATACTCAACTTCAAGTGAATAACTCAAACTATGCTTTTATTTTGCTCATTCTCTAAAGTCATCATTATCATCTTCCTGCCCTTGTACCATGTGACTTGGGTTGGAATCCATCCATTTTTTTTTAATCTCTTCTTCGGTCTTTAAATTAAGATATACATGTAATACGTTTGTCATCATTACAAATACAATTAGTTCAACATCATCAACATCCACACAAAAACAAAATGAAAATAATCAGTCCAACAGATTTATTACCCATAACGTACACATATTTTCATCTTTTCTTTGGCCTCTCTCTCCCTCTCCATCTATCCACATGTAAACTCCGCTCTTTATCTAGAATACCTTATTAAAACTAAATCTGCTGCGAGGACGGTAGTTTTCTACACATGCTGCCTAGAAAGGCCCTTCAAAAAAAAAAAGAAATATCATCGTGCCTAAAACGCCCCTTGCTATTCAAAACACGAAATAGTGCATTGTAAATATTGCGCTGTGTAAAGCTGCAGGAGTGCTGCATACTTCATCCCTTCAGCGGCAACTGGCAGGGCTGATTGCCCCCATTCAACATTTCAGCTCGTTGTGATTCTCAACGTAAGCTCTTATAATCCTCGCATTTGACAGTAACGAAACATTTTTGTGTACTTTGCGTGTGAATGTTTTAAAGTTATTTTGTCTACGTTATGTAATATGTAGTGTAGAGAATTTTTAGTTTAATACAAGTTGTGTGCTCTATGAGATTTCAAACCCATACATGCAATATACTGAATTTGTATTAAATTTAGACCCATTAAAAGTGTATTGTGCTAGCCTGTAATTACTGAAGAAAGATGTGTGTGGAAAAAGGAGTGGAACGCTTTTGCCCAGCTTTGGGATGTAATGGGCTAGACAGATAAGTTTTAACGTTTTACAGTAGCTGATACGGTCCTATCAACAATAAACAGATACAAACGTTTCTGTTGTCAAACAAACAGAAACAAATGTTTCTGTTATGGGTTTAGATTTTGTAATAGTTTAAGCACATCCAAAACTGTTGTATCAAGGTTTACTTAACTTGGGCTTCAGTGAAGAAAATTATAGCAGAAAACATATCTAAAAAATTTGCAAATGTTGTGGTTGAGTGAATTTTTACCGGACAATTCCCCTTATTTCTGAATTAAGCATTTTGAAGAATAGTATTTTTACCACTAAAGGTAACAATATTTAATAAAACTTGTTCCAGGAAATAAGTGTTTTTTTTTTTAACTTTAAAAATAATTGGGAAAAAATATCGACATTCAGAATTTCAGTTAAACATGGAAGGATGTTACATATTGTATGTTCTTTGCGTTTCTAATTTATGAGTACATTATAAAGGACTAAAGCTTATACAAAATAACAAATTTTCATAGTTCTTTACTGGATTAGTTTTGCACAAAACGTTTTGAATTCAATAGGAACCTAGATAATATCTGTGTTTCCAAAATATCTAGACAAATATGTGTAGGTAATAACGCCATAATCACGTAAAAGCGTTTGAATGGAAATTTATCTTAGGTTGGACGCTCTTAAAAGTAGGGTTTGACGATCTTAACACGATATACTCAATTCAGAAACCTGACCTATGTCATAACTTGAGTAGCGTTTAATTTGTAACACACCGATAAATTATATTCCCAGAAAACGGATGTTAGAATCACAACACTAGATTGAGGATAACGCTAAAGAGGACTAACGCTCTCATAACATATCATATCACGTTTCCGTTTCCTTTTACTAAATTACATTATATTTTGTTTATAGATTTATGATATCAATTTGCTGGGAACGCTCCCTTTGATATCTTTTAATGCGAAACGTGAGCTTTCCGATTTATTTCTCAGAATTCGGTAACTGATTAATGTGTTTTCTTTATTGATTCAAAGAGATTCGTGGGAAAATCACACGATCTACATGTAACAGCTTATGTCGCTACGTAGGTATATGATGTACTAGCTATTACTCGCGGCTTCGTCCACGTACATAAAATATAGCTTCAGCTTATGTCTTTTAGGAATAAAGCAGCCTTCTACCAGTGAAACTAATTTTAGCAATCGGACCAGTATTTTCAGAGATTACCTCTTACAAACAAAAAAAAAAAACAATTTTACCTCTTTATAATATCAGTGTAGATGTAGGTAGGCACTACCTCCGTATTGCTGGCGTATACCAAGAATATATCACAGCGATTGATATTCAATTAGGCTTGTATCTATTCCTTGTGTGTGTCAAACTCATAGATCATATCTTATTGAGTAAGTACAATGCTAAGAACCATAACAGTTACATTTAAATAAATTACAGGTTAATTGAATCTCTTTTAGTTTTTGTCTTTTTACATTTAAAAATATTTTTTTCATTTATTTAGCATACACATTTATTTAACAAGTTAAAAATAAATAAAATAACAACCATAGCCATAGTTTCGAAGATTAGAAACGACTATTAGAATCTTGCATGTCTATGTGGAATAAAAAATCATTTTGAATTTAGATTATACCTTATGAAGTTAACAGCAAACAAATTATTCTGATCAAGTATATACGAGTATATATATAAATGTTTTAAGAAGATAAAATTGTTTATTTTAAGGAGGTCCTGCAATGATTTGGGAAACCATTTTGACTGTACATATTTATCTCAATTTCATTCAATGGCACTTAGATAAATATCCACCCTCCTACGCGACATCGGTATCAATGAAACGCACAATCCCTACATAAAACATCTATTCAAAGTTGTCTATAACTCTATTGAAAGGACGGAGTTGCGTGAAGTGAGTTGCGGTGATTGCTCATTAGTACCACAATAGATCGCGCTATAATACTCCTATAACTACACTTAAAGCCCTAGCTCCCGGGCAGTGCGAGAGATAAAACAGTGACTTTTTGAAGTCTACTCCTCGGTAACAGCTAAGTCAATGGGTTTGAAAAAATAAGTATTTATTATAGATTCATATATAATTATATTATCAATATTTGATTTTTTTTAATGACTAATACAGTATTTATTTTTAATAAGATGATAATTTTGTTCGGTTGTTTGTCCAAAGGAGTAGGCAAACGGCTTTAATCTTTACAAATATGTTTACACAAAAAAAAAATGCTTGTTAAGTATTCTTTAGACTGTACATAGCATATGTAAATCAATCAATATTTTGCAAAGAAAATGGTTTTAAAGGTCAACGTGGCTCTATGCGGGCGCGGGTGGCAGTACGAGTATGTGTGCATTTAACTCCAGCCAGATATTCAAGGGACTATACGCCTTAATATACACAAGTTGCGAGTACAGATTATGAACGAACCCTTTCGGACGGCGCCGGCGAACGCTTTCAACTAACAATACAGTCGAATTATTAGGAAGATTTTACTGAAAATGCAACAATACGATGTAAATTTAAACTGGGATTATGATTCTATTGTTATAAGCAATTAGAAATAGAATCTTATAGCCGTCTTCACTGATTTGAGAGCTTCGTCTTACAGCTTAGCAAAAGTAATGAAGATAATAGTCCTTAATTTATTGTAGCTCTAAATTTGAATAACTTCAAAATTAAAGAAAATATGAGGACGCAGGGAAAATTAATTGAAGATTTAATACTCGAAATACGAATCCAATTATGTGGAGGTAACTTAATTTATTTTATACTAGCTATTGCCCACGGTTACTGCTTCGTTCCAATTGGTCATAGCGCGATGTTATACAATATTGTTTTTAGTATATGCCTGAAACATGAATAAGTATAGTTGTTTAGAATCAGTAACTGAATTGATTCCAATAATTTTTACACAATGTTATATTTTTTCACAAAAATATTTGAAAAGGTCACAAGTTGGACACCACCGACACTAAGTACAACACAGGTCACGGCAGGTCATAGCGGGCATTAAGGGCCAGCTCACAGCTGGGTGTTGGAGCAAAACAATCCTTCAGTCGCCTAGATGGCCCTGCGACCATGTATTTTTGCGGATAACCAAGTGAAAAACCAGTCATGACTTTATGATTTTTCATGATAGGTACAGTTATGAAATTTTGCACATAGATTATTTACATAAAAATGTTACACACGTAATTCGACTTTCGAATATACTGAAATTAACGTTCTATAACCTATAATCTACTAGATAAATGAGCTATCTAACATTTCGACAGGTCACGGCATGGCGGACAGAGCTCCGGCGGGATCTCATGGTGGAATGGCGTCAGCGACTATCGCAACCCCGTCATGGGCACGCCACAATTATGGCGATAAGTCCCCTCTTTGAGGCGTGGCTGGAAAGACCTCACGGCGTCCTAACCTTCCGCATGACACAGGTCCTCACCGGAAATGGCAAGTTCGGGAGGTTCCTGTTCCGAATTAAAGCGGAAGTGACGCCCGGGTGTCGCCACTGTGCGGAACGCCCGGAGGACACGGTGGAGCACACAATCGCGGTGTGCCCTGCTTGGGCGGAGCATCGCCGTGCCCTCGTGGGGGTGATCGGCGGCGGAGACCTCTCGCGCCGGGCCTTGGTCGAGGCCATGGTCCGGAGCGAGGAGGAGTGGCAGGCGGTCGCCGACTTCTGCGAAGCAGTAATGCTCGCTAAGGAGGAGGCCGACCGCATCAGGCAACGGCGCCCTCGCCGCCGCCGGGATTCCGATCCCGATTTCCAGCCACCGTAGGCGCGGGCTTGCGGACAGTGAGCAATGGGTAGCTCGCTGTCCGGCCGTCTGGTAACTGTCCGGACCAAGCCCAAGTCGTCGACGGCGCGCGCTGTTCCCGCGCGCCTCAAGGAGTTGTCAGCAACAGCAGGGGCCCAGCCGGGTCGAAGCCTACCGGGGCCAGGGTTATCCGAAAGGGCGCTCGAGCCCCGGTATGAAGGCTTGAAGGAACGGGATGGGTTTTTTAGTCAGTAAGAGTCTGACACTATCTCCCGCTCCGCCCAAGAGCGGGGGTTGTCATAAGATGATTTTTCCCATCGAAAAAAAAAAAAAAAAAAAAAGCTATCTAACATTTTTTTGATTCTAACGTTCTCACTAGTAACTCTTCAGCTTTATAATATTACTCGTAGTATACATAGATAATCACAAAAGCGATGTTATTACTTTATGTAGAATAGATAATGCATCAACTATGTTAGTTATTATACATAAGACGGAAATTCGTGGAAGCGTCGCGTCGGAAGCAGAAGGAAGTGTTGTCTCTGCCGCGGCATAAAGTAAACAGCTTCACCAGCATACAATTATTTGACTTGCCAAAACACGGAGGAATATGCGGGCCGACAAACCTAGTTTCAATAGTGCGGTTCCAAGAACAAGAAGGAATCGCTGAACATCTACTATGAGGAGGCTTGTTTCTGAGAACCGATTGTAGTCATTGTTTCATGTATCACATCGAGAATACGTCTGTTTTTTAATTGATATAAATTAGTGCTTGACTGCGATCATATCTGATGGTAAGCAGTGATGCAATCATTGATAGTGAGGCGCAACAGTTTAATGATGCTATTCACTCTAGTCTTGAAGACACTTAAATTATATCAGACGGGAAAACCGCAGCAGACAAATTGTTCCAGTCCTTCGATGCGAAACGCTTAGTTCGGTGAATTGGTGAATCAGAAGAAAAAGATGTGATATGGGTGCACCCTTCTGCGAACTGTCTCGATATCACCGATAATAATAAGTCGAAAGACGTCCTCGAATTTGTAAGAAACAAGTCAACCCGAAACTATATTATGTTAATACAAAACGGGGAAGGTAATACTGTATTCAGATATAAATAATGCCTTGGACCCAAATTCAAAGAAATTGCCTGCCACATATCAAACGTGATTATGTCGGATGAGCGGCTTAAGGCCATTTGTGGCAATATTCGGCGTTCGTAATGGAATATGACGCTTCGAATCATCTCTATCAACTTTTGTTCAGAATATCGTACATGCGCAGCTTGGCCACATTGTATTTCGCTTCTAAGAAATTGTGAAGTCTTTTTATGAGGTCTAGTGACCGAAAAATTAAGCTTGATATAATTATAGATATAAAGTGTATTGAGGAGCTTGCTCGAGCTTTTTTTTGGGTTGGAAATCATCTTATGACTTTTTCCGCCTTAGAGCGGAGTGAGAGGGCGTGTCAGACTTTTACTGACTAAAACCCTCTCCTATGTTCCTTCTTTACCTTCGTTCCAGAGCCCCTGGGGTACCTGTCGCACAACTCATGCCCCTGGAATTCGACCCTGCTTGGCCGCTACGGTTTGGCTGACATCTCCTTAAGGCGCGTGTGGAATACTACGCGTCATCGACGACTCGAGCTTGGCGAGCTACCCATTTCTCGCCGTCCGCAAGCTCACGAGTTATACTAAGCTTTCTTATATATTGAGTGTGAAATGGGTTTTATTATTGATAGGCTCGCGTTTGACCACTATCTCACCTGATGGTAAGCGGTGATGTGGCCGACGATGAAGTACTCTTGCTTAGAAGTAACCTATTCACTCTTGACTTAAAAATCCCTAGGTTGTAGCTATCAAGAAATAAAGACTCCGACAGGGAATTCCACTCCTTAGCTGTACGCATGATGAATGTGTTCTCAAAACGCTTTGTACATATGAGCGGGATATCCACCATGTACCTGTGTGTGTTCTAATACATTACCACCTATGTAAGTTCAATTCCGTATTTATATTCCGCGTTGTCTCACAACGAACTTAGAACTGTTCGCATGAATTCGTAATATTAAGTCAAGAACATACTCTAATAGTTTTTTTTTTTTTGTGGAATCCTAATGTTCGTGTTTCGGCTTGTAATGACCACCTGTTGCGTGTACTTTATGTGTGTTAGATGGTCTTTTTACGGACCTATTAGTCGTAACTTAGTCTTGGCTTATAAGTTAATTATTAGGCATTAGTATTCAGACCATATCTTTAACATGAGAAAAGTATGAGGTCGAGAATATTAAGTTGCATTAAATTTTCATAGGTACTTGAAAAGTTTATCTGTGTATTTTGCAAATAGTAATATCAACTTACGTACATAAATATAATAGAAAAATACAAAGTATACTCAGGCATCGAAGTACTCCTCCACATCGCTGTCATCTGGAAATGTGCCCAGAAGACTGGTAGTATTGCCACGTTGAATGGCAATGCTAATTCTTTGGGCAAAGAACGAGCCAGCCCTCTGGTCACGCAAAGTGTCAATCAGTCGGAAAAGGAGACGCGCACTCGGACCCCATGACTAAACCAAATGGCTCAAAACTGTAATTACCAATGTATTTGCGCTTTAAGGGTCTTTGGAAAATGATAGCATATTTCTTTAACATTTCATTGCTGCAAAGCAAAAGTAACTTAGTTGACTATCGACATAAAGACTGTTTTACGGTGGCCATTTTCAGTCCAGCTAGATTATTTCAGATTTAACCAAAATTAACTCTGACTAAGTTTCATTTTTAAACATTTAAGCTAAAGTTGGATCATGGTTACGGGAGATTACATTTTTATTAACTTTCAAACTTTTGTGGAAGGGATGGTATCCTGTAGTTAATGAAGTAAGAGCTAAAATTCTAATTGAGTGTTTATTGATAATAGATAAATAGAGATAGATAGAAGACAGATTTTGATAGATTGAGTGTTTGTTGATAGTATGCATTTAAGCGAAAGTCGCGGCATTACTTTCAGAACAATTAGCGGAGTCGTTTCAAAAACCCCCTTCTTTTACTTTATATAAATATATATGTAGGTATATATGATATTAAATAATATGTGTGTAATTGTGTATGTCTATTTTATTTATATATATAATACATTTATACCCTTATTCTTCTTAATAATCAATTTTTTCCCTCTTTTTTTTATGCACCTGCCATGTTTTCTCTTCACCACCCTAGGTTGACTGGTAGAGAATGCCTAAGGCATTAAGTCCGCCTTTATTTAACTATTTATTTATTTAACTATTTGTTTGCCTTTGTGCATTTGTGTTGCATTAAGTTCTAATAAATAAATAAATAAAGGGTGGACGACCCGAACAGGGTTGGGACTCGGACATACCAAGGAACCACAAAGGGAGTACATGCGGAGGCTTTGCTCAGCAATGGGTGGGATAAGGGCGAGTCATGGTGATTGATAAAGCATGCGGAACAGAGTAAAGTTATAGCTGCAACCTAGAAGACTTTATGTCAAGAGTAAATAGATTACTACTAGGCAAGCATGCTCCATCGTCGGTCACATCATAGCTTACCATCAAGTGAGATAGTGGCCAAACGTAAGCCTATTCATAAGAAATAAATATATTAAAAATAAAGTCCCCATTTCCGCCGTTGCAGGAACATCCTCCAACTAGGCGGGTGTTGTCTGGTCCATTCACAAGACACAACACCCGTCGGGAACCGTCGGGTCTGTTGCCTGATAGTTGTTATTATCATGCGGGCAGTTCTAATGGCTCGATGCAGGATTTTTAGTCCGTATGCGGCGTCATAGATGTCGATACTTAACATAAATCATATATCTTAAAACAGGCACTTTTGAATTGTTGATTGTAGTTAAAAAAAAATATACGAAGCTACGGCTACATACTAATTAGTAGATCTCTATGGCAAAGAACGTACAAGGAACTCTACGGACCTAATAATAAATAAATAACAGATTATGGTTACATCCATAATTTTGATAAGTATATATGAGAACGATGATGTAGAAAAAGATGCTCATTGAAAACGTCCAGAGTAATTACGAATGATTTTATTCATACAGCAGATTTCTTATTAGTGCATTGGAAGTTGAATATTTCTCAAACTCTAGTCTGACAATCTGTCAAAATTTGACATTAAAGTAGGGTTTGAGACGTTTTTAATTTAAAATACTCAATTAAAAACCACATGTGTAGACAGAGATAGAAAATTAAGTCGTGGATGTTACAAAAGTTATCCTTATCTTGTAAGAAGTGTTTCATTTCCGTAACAAAGTACTGATCCCAAGAGTGATGAACTATACAAAAAATAGTTTACTACGCTGACTTATTATTTACTTAGAAAGTTAACTCAATCGACGAAGTCTGCCTTAACTTAATTTCCAGTCACTGAGGAATTTATTTCATAGTTTTGCCTATATTATCCCTTTTGTAATGAAATAACAATGAAAGGGTTTCACCAATTTACGTAATTTTTTTTTGTTGGTTTTAAAAACCGAAGAAAATCAGGATGAATATAAATAATTTAAAAAGGTTTAGTGTTTAATAAGTCAGCTGGTGTACCTACAGCAGAAAGTCCTTTTAAAATTTTAGAATTTTAAAAGTGAACAAGAATGAAATAAGAATTTGGTAATTCGAACCTAGGAGCTATTGGAATAACCCGTCGGACGATTGGTTTAGATTAAAAAATGGTCCTCATAATGTGCCATCAAACACGATTATTACGGTTAACCATATTCGTAGTGTTGTTCAAAGAATGTCGATAAAACTAAGGAGGTCTGTTGGCAGGTGCCTACGGAATGCCATCAGCACGATATTGCGTCTAGCCCAGAGGCGGCGCAGGCTTTCCGCCTCTCATCTCCACATATTTTCCAATAATCTATTTTTTATAAAAAAAAATCCACTATAATGGTACACTTATTAGGTGATAGGAATGTCTAAAAAGTGTATTGTAAAATATCGCTGTTGTAAGTGATCATGCTAAGTTCATTTCAGTTTTTCGTAGTAGTCGTTTGGGTAGCCTGCACTAGTTCTAGAAGCTACTTAAGGGATATAGGCGTAGGTTCTAGGAATACGTCCCATTAGGATATCAAACTACGGGTACTTACGTCGTTTTAATTATATTTAGCCTGCTATCTTATCACATAGCAATACGACTGTCAATTGATTTAGAAACAATCCAAATCTTTTATTCTTCAAATTCAAAAATCTATTTTAAATTACATTTATCAAAACAAAAAGTACATTCATCTTGCTCGCCGATAACTTTATAAAGCATAGTTTATGCGATATCTTTCAATATCACATATCATAATTAGACCGACTCAGACGTGTCTAACACCTGATTTGTAAGTAGAACGACGTCGCGTGGCGTGGACCTAGAGTAGTTCTACAAGTCTAGTTTCCATATAAAATGTATGGAGACCGACGCGCCCAGATTGGCGTGTGTGGCAGACGTGTGCGCAGTGTAGTTCTAGCTACTGTTTTATGTTGTTGTAATGTTAACATGAATCTAAATAACTTGCTATTTCGTATATTTCACCGTTACAAGTTCCGAAGTAAATTAAAATTCAAGTTTCTCTCCCTAAACCCGTGTATTTCCTAAGATATTTTAGTAAAACTAATTCTCCATTTGTAATTCTGTTGACCTAACTCCAATTGTAGAAACGTTCCACGCTTTAATTAATAAATAATTAGCAACAATATATAAACAAACAAACGGCCATTTGCATTTCTAAAAGGGTTGTGGAAACGCAAATAAATTCTCACATAAAAAAAAACTCGACCTGAATTTGCTTAATTGGTGGAGTTAATTACTTCGCAGAATCGCAGCCAACACTTGCCAAAGTGAAGCATAAAATCGCTTTGGAAAAACAAAGAGACGTCGATAGCTGTAATTAGAACGGTCAATTTTGTAAGCAGTTTTGTATAAACAAGCTTAGGTAAACATATTTTTATAAATGAATTTACAAACTCCGGAAACTGTAATAATTAGTCCTGAAATTGTTAGTGGGTACTGTCAGGGCGAATATATAATGAAAGTTTTCTGTGTAGTTAAATTGTTAGTTTATATTCTTTATTCTTAGAAGCACTTTATGTTATATTGCTCGAAAGCCGACCTGTTTTATTCGTATCTTTTCTTCCTATCAAACATGAAAGTCTATTATATATATAAAGCCTACACCGTAAAAAGTATTATTAATTATCTTGCCTGTTTGCAAGTTATTAAGGGCAAAAGCTGAAATGCGATCTCCTTTGATATCAGAGTACGATATTAGTGTAATAATAAGTGTCAGAAGTGCAAAGTATTCCATTGAAATTCCAGATGTAGTACACACTTGTGCTAGGATTTTTTTTATTTGTACTGTTTGTAGTAACGTTATGAAGACTTATTTTTCAAAGGTACGCTGTGTACTTATGGTCAATTAGAAACTGCAAAGAGTCGCTATGATAGGAGCTTAGAACATACATACATTCAACTTAACTGTTATGTAGTAGTCGGCAGTATTCTTTCATATGGATATCGAGTCATCGCTACAGACTTCAACATCGCAAAACTTTTTTAATCAGTTCTGGGTCACCATGATACTCGTAAAAAAAATGGCATACAAAATATTTATTTATCATTTAAAACATTACAAGCATAAATAAATTGAGACAGCCTCAGGAAGTTATTTATTTATTTATTAAATTCTATAAGCACAAAAAAAAGTACAGAGGCGGACTTAATGCCTCAGGCATTTTCTGCCAGGTAACCTTTGGGTGATGCTGAGAAAAAAAAGTGGTAGTGGTAGGTGCAATAAACGAGAGAGAGAGATTCGTCTTCGAATAAAAGAATAGACATAGGTACATTAGGTACTAATAAACCATACATATATAATACAATTATACATTAATTAAGTTACAGGAGTACTTGTGTGGGGGCTGTCGCACACTTCCCTTATAGCTGAACAATGTTCATGTTACTAATGAATATTTATAAAAAAAAAGCTGGCCAAGTGCAAGTTGGACTCACGCAGGAAGGGTTCCGTACCGTCCTTAGGAAAATTATGCAAATAATCGCGTTTGTTGTATGGGAGCCCCCCTTAAATATCTATTTTATTTTGTTTTACTATTTTGGTGTTATAGCGGCAACAGAAATACATAATTTGTGAAAATTTGCACTGTCAGCTATCGCGGTTCTTGAGATACAGCCTGGTGACATACAGATGGACAGACGGACGGACAGACAGCGAAGTCTTAGTAATAGGGTCCCATTTTTACTCTTTGTGTACAGAACCCTAAAAAGAGAGAAAAAATTACAATTATATACTTAAGCAGCTCTTGGTGTGTGGGGTGTGCACGTATGATGGTGTGTTTGTTTGTATAATATATGATGTTGTGAAACTGTGAGCAGCCTTATTATCAAACTTAATGACCTGCTAATCTTCGAGATATTGCTCTAAAATCACTCGAAAGTGGAAGAACTTATTTAGATTGAGGTAAATTCTAATTCTCATGGTTAACACGTAATTTTCAAACCCTAATAGACTTTCGTAGCTATTGGCATTTTGTTTTTTTAACGCGCACAGATTTGTGTGTATAAAGTTACATAGTCGATCGACTCTGGTAACGGTACAGTATTGATAACGTGAGAGCTGCTATTTCAGGCTTATGACCGCCGTTAGTTTGTTTTGTGAAACGCTTGTAAACTGCCGATGTACCCAGTACATATTATGGGACTTTAGTAGTTATCTACCAACACCAATAAATGTCTGCAGTCTTTATGTAGCAGTGGGATTTGGTAAATGCATTAAGGTATAAAAATCATTTATAATCTAGAGTAGTCAAAATAACAAACAAAAAAAAAAGTTTTTAGGATTATAATAATATGTATCGACCACAAGTTTGGCGATTCGTCGAGCTATGTCGATAACCTTGATTCTCCTGCGGATATCTTCATTTCTGATGTGATGGGGACGAAAGGTTCTGGAGTGGCGACCACGTACCGGAAGACGCAGCGTTGGAAGTCCCCAACAAGGTGGACCGATGACCTAGTCAGGGTCGCGGGAATCCGATGAATGCGTGACGCACAGGACCTGTCGGCCTTACGAAAGAAGCCAAAAGAGTACCTTACAGGTTGTGCTCTTTATTTTCTTTATTTTTGTAACACAATTTATACAAAAACCTATTTTATTGTTAAGTACCTACCTATGTAAAACAATAAATTATGATCATAAGAAGTTACAATCTAGGAATAGTGATTTTCCTATATTGTAATCAATTGTCCTAATTCACTACTACTATACTAATATAATAAAGCAGAAAAATATGTTTTGATTATTTAGACTTTTACTGACCACAAAAATAATAAAAACAATAAAATCACACGTGTTCTTTAGTTGCCTTTTGCATTGTAAGACCAGCACCCCTAGCCAAGTTGATAATCTGCAATCGTTAACGCTAGTCGAAAAGTAATCAAATATATGGGAATGACATCATCTCAACGCTAAGTGACGTAGTCGGAACAAACGAATAGAAAATTCGTAGCCAAGTTCACATCGTTCAAAATGATACAATGAATTTCTACAACGTTTAACGCGACATCCTTTGATAAACAAACGCTACATTGTAGAACGAGCGGCCGACTCAGCACGTTTAGCCAAGTTGTTATTCTGCAATCGTTAACGCTATCGAAAAGTGATGAAACGTATGGGAATGACGTCATCTCAACGTAAAGTTGCGTGGTAAGAACAAACGAATAGACAATTCGTAGCCAAGTTCACATCGTTCAAAATCGTTTCTACAATATTTAACGCTACATCCTTTGTTATACAAACGCTACATCGTAGAACGAGCGGCCGACTCAGGCGCGTCAACATGGCTACCAACTTATCGTTTTCTACAACTGCTGACACCGAACCGTTACCGATTGGACAACGGAATTCGATACGATACGGTTGTAACTTGGCTAGGGGGGCTGGGCTTCTTTTCTATAAATCCATTGTGGGTGGGGCACAACTAGTAGTAAATAATAAGTCTAGTAGAAACAAATTCTTATAATAGTTCACTCTAGGGCAGTATTTCGTAATTATGTGGATGATATGAACTTAGGCCAAGTTAGTTAAATTCGATGTCATCTACCAATCCGCATTGAGTGCACGTGGCAGATTACGGCCCATTCCCTCTCCTAGAGCCTAGTTCTAAATCGCAGCCATGAGATCATTATAAGGTTGATTAGGCTATTATGCTATGTAGTTAGGTTCATGTCCATCTCAAGCAAATCTGTTTACAGATATATATATTATGTGCATTCATTAGACATGTATCACGTACCAAGTCTGTAACATAATATCTATGTAATGAACATTCATTAGGTACAGTCATCTTGATTGGTAACTAGTTACTTAGTATATAATATATGTACATTGAAGTTAACGGTCAAAGGCTCGTTCAATACTCTAGTTAGCTAATGGTTTTATTTCTATTAAAACTAGTTTCTGACAGTGGCTTTGCGCGAATCTGTATGTATTACTTATATATTGATAGTTTAGTTTGATTGTTGATAGTTTTTTTTTTTAATCGGACAAGTACTTGAGTGTGAGTTTATTAATTATATAAACAAAAGCAGAAACATACTAAAATACCTCCTTCTTATAACATTATTATTCATTGTATTATTCATTATTATTTTTTATACAATATTTATTTATTTAATAAAAACTTGATGCACTAGAAAATAACAATGTATAAAGACGGACTTAATGTCTTAGGCGTTTTCTATCAGTCGAACTTATAATATAATTAAAAAAAAAAAAACTTTTTTTCGTGATGTCATTCCTGTAGCCTATTTCAAAGAAAATTTTCATTTTCAGGGATACAAAAGTTAGTTATCAGTCCACCTTGTGGGAGGCTAACAAACACTGCGTCTTCCGGTATGTGGACGCCACTCCAGAACCTTTCGATTTTTTTTTGTTATGGACAACCCCCGCTCTTGGGTGGAGCGGGAGATATTGTCAGACTCTTACTGACTAAACGACCCACCCTGTTCCTTCTAGCCTTCATTACGGGGTTCGAGCGCCCTTTCGGATAACCCTGGCCCCAGTAGGCTTCGACCCGGTTGGGCCCCTGCTATTGCTGACAACTCCTTGAGGCGCGCGGGAACATTGCGCGCCGTCGACGACTTGGACTTGGTCCGGACAGTTACCGGACGGCCGGACAGCGAGCTACCCATTGCTCACTGTCCGCAAGCCCGCGCCTACGGTGGCTGGAAAAGAACCTTTCGTCTACATTGACTATTTGTTCTGTGAGCAATGTGCCTTGCCCACTGTCACTATTCATTTAGATTGATCCAATTAAAATCCTACACGGGGCGAAATATTTAAGTACTAGACACTTTTGTCTTACCCTTCGAACACAACAAGCGTGATGTCACGTTATTCACTCGATACATAAAGGTACGTTTATTCCATCTCAGAAACATGTAACCTTCATATACGTTGGTGTATCTGTAACCAGGCTGTGGTGAGAACCGCTGCTAAATCACGTTGCCAAGTGGTTACTGAGTAATAAATCTAAAAAGAAACGGATTTACTTCCTCGATATAATGCGAGTTTATTTTTTTCGCGTTCTAAGCGTATAATGTAATGAAACCACGCTTATATATCTCGTCTACCAAATATGTAAACAAATGACTTTGTAAATCAATGGCGTTCTTTTACATTTTGGCACTTTACATACTTTGATGGATATTTTGTATTGATATCATATCTATGTTTATAGTTGTTATGATAGCTCACTTCTCGTGAAGTTGCGGGATCGAAGCCGGGCTAATAACAATGTGAATATATGTCCTTTTCTATGTTTATCTAGAACAATACGCTGTTGGCCATAAAGTAGTTGGTCCCGGTTGTCATCCGTAGATCTTCAATCAGACGTCAGAAAGTTTGAGAAGTATCGTGTTGCTCAGTAACCGGTTTATGAAGGTCGAATGCAGCTGAACACGGGTATTCGGCTCCATCCAGGTAGACTGGAAGCCGACCCCAAGCTAGATGAGAAAAGATTATCCTAGGGCCAACGTGGTGGAGGGATAGGGGGGAGATGATCACATTAATGTTTAAGGTTATTTTATTGTCAACTTCTAATTTCCACAGAAAATCATCACATGTCGCTAAAACTACGTTATTGCAAACTTTGATCTTAATAAAAATAATTAATAACTTTTAAACTTTATATAGATTTTTCTCAAAATCAGTTCATTGCCTGTACCATTTATTTAGCAAAATAATTTATTTACAATATGTCTGCTTAGCTTCTCAACTACAACGGAGTCGGCTTTCGCTCTATTGCAGACTGCGACTCCGTATTCGACCTCCACAACAGCCTCTGAGTAACGCAATACCCTTTGGTAAAAGTACAAAGGACTGAATAGGAGTCTAAACTGCGGTTCACGGAGTCTCCATACTACTACTTGTACCTACTACTACCCATTGGTAAGATTGGTTTTCCGACTTTCTCTAAGCCCGAGCATGAGAGTATTAAATCTTTTCAAATTACACGTGTGTAAAAGGATGTCAAAAATACAGCTTAACAAGAACTTTAACAACTGCCATCTTATTTTAAAATATATCGGATAATGCCACAGTTATGGTAGATTTCGTTGTAAAATATAAAATAAACAGAGATGAGGTGTTGTAATAACGATTACTCGTATAATAAAAACAAGTTACGTTCCACCAGATGCAATATCTTTGTTCACGCTTTATATCCAAATAAAACATCTCAGACAAGAATGCAATTTTAGCATTCGTTGCTGTAATACATGAATCTGAATTTTGAGGTCAGGTCTCAACTCTCAGCTGCATGTGTTGAGATAACATGTTCATGTAGAATGAGATAATCACTAGATTCAATACACAGCGAGGAATTTCCGTGTGTACTCGTGTTGGAATTAACAATCAGTACCGTAACCGCTTAGGCCGCGCCGCGTCGCGGGTTGCCGCATCATGCCGCACGCCGTCGCGTCATGCAGCGCGCTGCCGCGTCGAGCCGCGCCGACCGAAGCACTCAACCGGTAGCTTTCAGTCGCCAAATTACTGCTGTCGCCGCTTTTTAGCCCTGAATTCCATAAAAATGCTTTCATGCCATCATTTTTTTACGCGATAACCCTAATAGATTGACGTCGTTTGGGGAAAATGTTATATCTGTTCGTTTTACGTTTGTTCAGCCGATTGAGGTGTAATAAAGATTTTTCGGATAAAATTTTTCAAGGCGAAATAATAAAATTCAAAATAGGTAATACTGAGAAAACTGCAAAACAACAGAGTAAAATTAACCACTTAAAAGTAAAGACATTCATTTACCGTAACTTTGAAAGTCAGTTTCAGGTGAATTAATGAGTCTTTGTCTCCATAACTTGGCGACAATTTACGAGATTTAATTAGGTAGGTGGAGCAGCTGTGTGGAAACTAAGATGACGAATAATCTTCAAGCATAATAATTTCAGTTTAACAACTTACTACAATGGCTTTTTGAGAAGATAAACTGGCAGTTTCAGGCAGGGGTGGCTAAAATGTTGCTGACACAGCCACCCGTGTCTCAGATACATTCAATGTGTAATCCTTCTCTTTATGAAAATATATTCAGGTCACAATGTATAGTCAAGCGAATGTAAATTTTCATAACATACGGGATGTAACGAAAAGTCATTTTTTAAAATGGCGTCTGCCCAAGTAAACCACCAATAATGTTTGAAAAAGTGATATTCAATTCTCAAAAACAGAATGTGATGATAAATTTTACTTGGAAGTTAAATTTATATAATTATATCAGTGACCAAAATTTAAAATTAAATAATAAATATTAAATTAAATACAAACTTGTCATCAGTTGAACAAAATTTTTATCCTTGAAAACAATTGTTATTTCTAGTTGTCAAAATATGACGACTACACCCTGTTATGTAGTGGTGAATCTGCTACGCCGTAGCCACTTAGTGCTACGCCGTAGACGTACTACGAACAATGTGGCTACACAACTTTGCCGAGTCAATAAGTGGCTACACAAGTATTTTGCAGCTTTTGGTGTTACTGTTTTCATATTGATATCTTCATTTTCTCTTATGGGTTAAACACGTACTGTCATGAACTTGGTAAATAAAGATACTATTTATTTACTTTTGTAAACTACAGAGACTTTTAATAAGCACTTTCGAATGTATAAGTTATAAAATATTCTAAAGGAAGTTGAAGGGAAAGGAAGTTGGGCATAAAATCACTCAACCAGTTTGATTTTAATACTACGTATCTCAATAGGCGAAGTGCCTATTGAAATACCTTCTCTTTAGTATATTTATAAACTCTGTACGGCCGCCTCCTCATAATTTTAAACCAGGTGCTTATTTCGTAATATAAATAATCTAAGCAAACATAGCACTCTATATCAAAAGCGCTATTTTACCCAACTCTTGCGCGAGTCAGGGTCGCGGTTTCAATGTCGGCAATTCAGCACCTCAACTCACGTACCTTAATCTTTACAACGTTCCTGACAAAATTAATCTGACGTCTTAAGACTGTATATTACTCTTGTCTTAAAGAATATAAGAGGAGGACGTGACGACCTGATAGTAGGTCTTATCTTTGTTAAAAGTGAGCTAGGATTTTGTGAGTTTTGTGGTTTACATTTATATTTTAATGAAATATTTTGTAGAATATGTTATTAAAATATAAATCTATAATATATGTGGGCGAAACATATACCTACTTCATAGTGAAAAAAGGTTAGCGGCATAGATTAAAAAAAACATAAGAGGAGGAGAGTCTATGAAAAAGAAGTGAAAGTTGTAAAAGTTGAAGAAAATACAGAATTTTATTTAGTTGATAAAAAGGAGTTTCTTTCTGCCATCCCCGTAACTTTTCCATCCCACATATATGTAAAGTATATATAGATTTATATTTTTATTAAGGATAATCTGACTGACATATCAACACATAACCGAAACTGTGAAATTATGCACAAGGTTTCTTTATATGATGTAAGTGAGCACTAAGAGAAGATTTTGCTTTCAGTATCATAACCTAATGAAATGATCTATGGAATAATAATAATATCGAATGACTTAGTATAATAATTTAACTAAATAATGTATGAAATAATAGTATCGAATGACAGTATAATATAATTAATGTATGAAATTGTAATAATTTGTTTGAAATGTTTGTTAATCAATTAATTTGTATAATGCATGCAATATACACAATATAAATGTTGCTGTGCCCTTCCAGGGTCCATGTTTGAGACAATATAATTATGTAACAACTATTCACAACTTGAGTGCAAATAAATAAATAAATAAAATTTACCCCTTATGGGAGAAACCGGGCTCCAAAGTTTGTATGGAGGACCCTACTTTGACGCAGGCGGATCCTCTATCAGAAATTAATGAACCAATACACCAGTTCACACATAGCCTACACTATCTACAGGTAGTGTAGGTTATGTATGAGCTGGTATTGTAGCTTCTATATTTGTGTTAGAGTGAGTTATGTACTGTGGGTGGCATTTTTTTTTGGCGGTAGAAAATCATCCAATGACTTCTCTTGCTCTAAGATGGAGTGCGAGGGACTTTTACCGACTAAAATCACACACGTATCCTTCAGTTGCCTTTTGCATTTTAGGATCACGTGTTTCCTTTTTAAAACTTCCCTCAGCCTTAGCGCGCATCGATCCTGCTGGGAGGTTTGCTGACATCTTTTTGAGGAGCGCATGGAACACTACGTGATGTTGACGACTTGGGCTACTGTTACTGGTCAGCCAGACGGCGAGCTACCCATTGCTATGAATAAATGACAATGGCATGTATGGTATACGCACTAACCAATACTGGTTGTAATCAGACTATGACGCTTTGTGACGTACAGCTGCCACCACGAATACTGAACGCTCGGCATCGGAGTGGGGATCGCTTGGCGCATTCCATACATTGGCGAGCTTCCATAAATCGTCGTCGTTGTTAGATACATGCTGCAAGCGCAATGAACGAATCACAAGTGCCGTCTATGACGCGATGCGCAGCGAGCCAATCACTGACGCTCCCCATCCCCGCGTCTCACGTCGCACCACCTAACGAGACCCGGTTTTGAAGCCAGCGTTCAATATCCGTGGTGGCAGCTGTAATGTATTTGAAGCGAGTGGCCATCCGGCGGTTGACTGGAGCAGTTATGTAGTGCGAATATATGTCACTGTTGGTGAGCCGTAAGTCCTTCCTAAACGCAATACAATACCACTACAATTCCACTACAATTCCACTTTTATTTTGCCATTAAAAATCTGTGATATATTTGACTGAAATTGAATGAAGCAAAGCCAGCCTTGAATCGAAATTCTGTTTCCAAAACCATATTATTTAGTTTAGAATTTCATTTTCGGTTTTTAACCCTGCAGAAACCATAAGTCGAAGTTACTTTGCTAAAAAAGTTATATTTGATACCAAAATTTTTCATTTCCGAATGAAAGCAAGTATTTCAGAATTTGTGAAATACGGTTGAAACGAGAAATACTTGTGAAATGAAACTGGAGTAATTTATTGTACGGCTGAAAAATCTCTTTGATTATTTTTAATTTGCACTACAACAATCTGCCTTAGTAATGTATTCATTTAAATTCCGTATTTTAAATGAGGTTTATTTAAATTGTAGTGTTTATTGATAGCGTTGCCAGAAAAGAAAATAAACATGAATAAATACAAGATATGTTAGTTTGGGGGTGTGAGCCCCCCCACACTAATATATCTTGTATTTATTCATTTTCATCTATTCATTTTCATTTTCATCATTTATTCATTTTCATCATTTATTCAAGACTATTAAGAAGGCTTTTGTCATTATAGATCTGATTTTGTTATCCTCTACTTTATTTATCAATGAAATTCAAATATACAGAAGTAGTAGGGAATTTACATAATTTTTTTAGTCTCTTGGGAACGCATAAGTCGTCATATATGTAATTCATACGTTCATTAATTTAAGAAGCGACGCAAATATTACTGTGCCTACCTAAAGGTCTGGACAACGTTTCCAGTAATAACACCGATGATAAACTGTCAATTGGATTGAAATTTACTTTTTCATTTAGTTATATAATATAACTAAATGAAAAAGTAAAGTAATTTATTAAATGCTTTATCCACACAAATGTACAGAGGCGGACTAAACGCCTTAGGTATTTTATTTTAGTCAACCTCTGGGTGACGCAGAGAAACATAGCGGTACTTACGTGCAATAAAAGAGAGAGAGAAAAAAGTGAATACAAGAAGACAGTGCGATTAGTGGGACATTGGAGTAGATAGTTATGCGATGACTAGCTTCTGCCCGTGGCTTTGCCGGTGTGGAAGTAGGTTCCTCCATACAAACTTTGGATTCCTATTTCATCCACTTAGGGTATGAATTTTGAAAAATCCTCTCTTAACGCTCGTCTACGTCATAAAAGGAAACTTTGTGCAAAATTTAACGCTCCTAGTCCCAGTAGTTCCGGCTGTGTGTTGATATGTCATTCAGTCAGTTTTTCCTACAAATAGATGACTTTTTAAGTAGGTTAAACATTTGAAAGTTGACTGATGGAGTGACCACTTGACATTATACAATGTCAAGTGGTCACTTGCAATATCAATCCCATATTGCTTTGTATTTTTGACGATCGTTATCGTTGAAAGAATGTCACATTGTTTGTAACGACCCTCTTCTATTTTATTTTACTTCATGAAGACTATTGTAACTTTCCTTTGAATAGGTACATGGACTGCTAACCAAACGTAGCAAGCATAAGAATTCACCCTTTTATCTTTCATAAGAAGACTAAAGTCAGAACTACATTAGGCCGACGTACATGTGTACAAACACAACACGCCTGATTTGTACGTAGAACGACGTCGCATGGCATCGCGTGGCATGAATCAAGTGTAGCTCTACAAGTCTAGTTTCCATATAAAAGTATGGAGACGATGTGCGCAGATCGGCGTGTCTGTCACACGTGTGCGCAGTGTAGTCCTACCCTTATTCAGCATTTTCGAGGCGAGCCAATACGAATTTAAATTTTCACCTGACCTCATACGGAAATCCTCTCTAACTAAAGTCAGTTTTAAGGCGTATTAAGTTTGTGGAACATGCACTAACGACCCCCGGTTGCCTAGCAACGTAAGCTGATGGCGACCTGTGGCTACTGTGCTCCCTCGGTTACTGACATACTGAGGTCATTAAATGAGGATTTATTTTCAGACAAGTCTTGTAAGTAAAGTTACCTGTCCATATAACTTCGTAGTCATGTTCTCTATGAATCTTATTGTATTCGGTTAGTATATTCAGACTAACACGTTGTTGGTATACTGACCACCAAAAAATATGCCAGTAAAATTTTGTTCAGGGCGTTCAGGACGTTTTCTGTTGTATTTGTACTACGAGACCTTCTTACTAATTTTAAGATTTTAGGTCAAGCGGATAATAGTTAAATATAGATTTTGACTTTCATTGCAAGCGAGCGTAGATTGTGTTGACTTATAAGTTTGATTTTTTACTGCTTCAAGTAGTAGCACACGTGAATATTTGATGTTAATTTTAGCTTAATACCTCAACACGTTTCTAAGAAAAAGGGTCTTGACCGACGGAAAACAGGTTGATCCTACACGGATTCCATTTTTGCCGATTGAGGTACCGAACCCTAAAAAGGGATCAGCCTGCCTAGCCAAGTTACAACCGTTTCGTGTCGATTCTCTTTTGACGATCGCCTCAAGTTGGTCACGCCTCCAATCCTTTGTTCTGACGTCATCTCAATGCTCAGTCACGTGGTCAGAACAAAGAAATCGAAGGCAATCGGCGAAAGAGATCGAAAAGAAACGGTCCTAACTTGGCTAGGCCTGCAGTACTATGTTACGGAAATGAACTTTTTTTTTTTAATAGCCTATACAATTACGCAATATTATTCATATGTCTCTCACTTTGACTTCTACCTATTCGTATCTTGTCCTCAATTGATAGCAATTCCATTCTCATGTCTCACAAACTCATAAAGTTAGTCACTTCAATGTTTCTAATTCATTTCTTTTAAGGTATTAATGGTTGACATTCATTTTTCAACTTGTTGACGAAAATTAAAAAAACTGGGCTCATTGTTTAATTCAATGTTATGCGGGCGTCAGTCAGAAGTTGCGAAATGTTTTTCTTTTAAAATTTCCTAATACTTACTTTTAATTTCCTGGTCTTGTTTGCTTCTCAAGGAAAATTACTGTCGTAAAATATTTTTATGACCATTTTTATGGCTTGAAGTTTTTAACTTTTTGAACAACGTTAAATTGTAAGAAAAATAAAGAAGTTATTAATCTTGAAAAGTAAAGGGTCTCTATGGACCATGCAAACAATTTTAACTGATGGATTATTTTTTACGGTTCGAATAGGATCACGGTAAAAGAAAGACGTAAAGTTAAATAGGAAATTGTGTAGCCATTGATTGCTTGCTCCGCTACCTTTTATGATCGCCGTTTACGCTTTATTGTGTAAGGCTTTTGGGCATTGTCAATATCAATCGTTTTCAAGACTGTAAAAAATCAGGAAACTTACAAAAGATAAGTAGGAATTTATCGAAATCAATCAAAATAATAAAAATCATCAATACGTGTTTGTATTAGAATTAAGTGACACAAAAACTCGGTTGTTTTTAGAATACTGGTCTATATTCTAGCGCGGGCTTGCGGACAGTGAGCAATGGGTAGCTTGCTGTCCGGCCGTCCGGTAACTGTCCGGACCAAACCCAAGTCGTCGACGGCGCGCACTGTTTCCGCGCGCCTCAAGGAGTTCTCAGCAACAGTAGGGACCCAGCTGGGTCGAAGCCTACTGGGGCCAGGGTCAGTTTCGAAAGACAGCTCGAGCCCCGGTATGAAGGCTAGAAGGAACGGGGTGGGTCTTTTAGTCAGTAAGAGTCTGACACTATCTCCTGCTCCACCCAAGAGCGGGGGTTGTTATTGGATGATTTTTCCCACCATAAAAAAAAAAATTGGATACTTAGGTACAACTGAATTCTAATATTCTAAAATGAAGAAGGCTTAAAGTGATCCAAAGGACAATGGAAAGAAGAAAAATTTCCACATTAGGAGTAAAGATATCCACAGAATCGCCAAACTTAATTGGCAGTGAGCAGGGCAATGTTTGAAGGTATCGAAAGGTTCTGAAGTGGCGATCGGGCACCAACGACGCAGCATTGGAAGGCCTCCCACGAGGTGGACCAACGGTGACCTATAGAAGGTTGCGGGAATCTAATGGATACATATCCAAAAGAAAGACATCCATTTTTGGACATCAAAAGTGGATGTTCTTCGGCTGAATTTTATGATGAAAATGAAGAACTATCTGATCTTCACTATCCAGTTACTAGGACTCATAGCACTCATTTATAAGACGGGTTGTCAGTATGTTGGGTGTCGCAAGTGTTAGTAAAATCGTAGGGGCCCCCTGTGACTGATGCCGGCGATACCAAGGTCCTGGAACTCAAAAGGCAACTGACAGACACGCGTAGGTTTTAGTCAGTAAAAGTCTGACAAGTGCTCTCGCTACACTGTAGAGGAGGAAAAGCAATTTGATGCCTTCCAACCTAAAAAAATTGGGCAAGTGCGAGTCGGACTCGCGCACTGAGGGTTCCGTGCAAACTATATATATTCCCGATTGGAGTCTCGAAGATTTTTCTGAAATGTATTTTTTTTTTGTGGCCTATGTAACAACAAATTTACTGTTTTCAGATTTTTTCCTATACCTGTGCTATAAGACCTTGCTTTGTACCAAATTTCAGGATTCTGGGTTAACGGGAATAGTATCAAAATATACGTTTTTTTGCCACATAAATGTCCGTATCTCTTTTATTAGTTAACTTAGATGTTTGATTTTTTCACAGCTTGAAGGGACCGCAGACTTGAGTATATGATTTTAATTTAAACTCGATACCTCTACGCGTTCTCGAGATAAAGGGTCTTGACAGACAGACAGACGGACGGATAACAAAGTGATAAGGGTTCCGTTTTTTCCTTTTTAGGTACGGAACCCTAAAAATTGTAACAGATACACCTAGCCGAATGAGCTGTATGGTATACCGGTGTAACTTGGTTGATAATGCGATAATATGGTACCAAAAAGTTAGCAGCGCTGGCGTGATGATGGAGTCGAATAGTGGATAGGAATTAAGCGTAGCAAGATAACCCCATCGTGTTTCAACTCTTTGGAATGAAAGATTATTGCAAAGAGTTAATATAGTATGTAATGTAAGTTCACTTTATAAAAAAAATATTTCACAGAGCGGTGCGATCAACAAACATAATTGTTGTGGTGTGTACTTAATGGTTGAATATTTCCGACCAGCCAATTTAGGTTCATGAATTCGTTTCACTGTTTTCATATTTTGCCTCTTGTAAACTGTTTTAATTTTTGGTTCAGTTCATCCATCAAAGTGAGTATCGAATTAATAAAATGTTTACAAAATCTGCCAACTCGAATAATAGGCAATCTGTTCAAAATAGAGAAAAATAATGGGCATTTTGTTAAATCAAATAATATTAGTCACACTTATTTAAAAAAGTGAAATGTTTGTTAATTCTTCACGCTTGAACATTTTTGTTTTTAATTGATATTAAACTAGTGCTTGTCTGCGATCCCACCTGATAGTAACTGAACGGATTTAGATTAAATGTGTACACAGACAGGTCAAAATAATCTACATCTACTAATATTATAAAGAGGTAAAGCTTTTGATCTCAGCTTCGCTCGCGCACATCTTTATGGCCTAGTCAATCAGGAAAAGAGCAGCTTTCTATCGGGAAAAAAAATTAGCAATCGGATCAGTACTTCCAGAGATTACCTTCTACAAACAAAAACAAACTTTATCTCTTTATAATATTAACGTATTTTATTTATAATTTTTAACAATTTATGTACACACAATAATAAAAGAACAGAAGAAGTAAACAGAAGAATAGTACGAAGGTGATACTTATTTCTAAAGAAATATCTTTCAGCATACCTGCGAAAGGAAAATTGAAAATTGGAAAATTAATCATTTTATTTATTTCACAAGTATGGTCTACATTTGTAAATAACATAAAAATTGTGCGAAAGTATTTTCGATATTCTAACTGTACAAAATTATATGTAGCAGCAACTTATAATACTTCAGAAGCCGACATTGCCCTGTTTAACGAAACGTATATCATTAATCATCTTCCAAGGAGGCTTTCAGACATAATAACTTATAATTACGCTGCTAGTCAGTTTAAGCCTTCCGAATTTCTCTTCCCTACACATAAATGGATATCATTTGTCTACCGTTTTCAGTGTGATCCCAGCTTTAGGACATTGTATCAATTTGCAAGTCATCATTTAGGTAATTCTTTAAAAACAATGTTATTGTTTTCTGGCTAAAAGCCTAACTAGGTACAATCGAGTCGAGGCCTAAAGGAATCTGTAGGAATTTGGTAAGAACATTTTTGTGTTACAGAATCTGAACTTACTTTGCGGAAATACCTTTTTCTTGGTAGGTAATCATGAAATAGGTTGCTAAGCTTTGCAGAAAAACCTACATGAGCGTCTTCTTTTAAGCAATTACAATATTTAGTTTAAATCGCTTCAACGCGCAAAACAGCCTTGCCGCTGTTCACGACCTTTGCGCTGTAAGCGGTAGCTAAGCTTAGATATGGGTACTGTTTATCTGAAATAAAATTATTATTATTATTATTTTAAGCGCGGTGCGGCGATCGGCAAGAACAGAAGTATGAAAATGTTTCAAGCGTGCCGCTCACCGCTACGACCGAAGTCGTGAACAAGTCGTGAGCAGTCAACGAGCCAACGCGAGCAAGTTCTTATTTCAAATTTTCTTTAGGCAATTCGAATTTCAAATCAGTTAATCCGTATTAAAACATAATGATTAGCTAGTTTTTTTTTTTTTGTAAATAAGTCTAAACGTATGTTAAACTACTTTATCGACTGCATGGATGACCTAGTAGGTTTCCTTGCCCATTTGATCACAATACCCTCGATTATAAGAATTATTTCATACAATGTAGGTAATACTATTCTGTTAGCGTTAGGCGAAGGTTATGGCAGGAAAATCAGAAATATTAACAAGAACAGAGGACTTTTGTCTTTTTTATTTATAGTCAATTTTGATAGGCGTGTGTTTTATCATAATCTTGCCGGATGGCAATCGACAATATGGTCAACGATGCAGCACTCTAGCCTATAAGTAACCTATTCACTCTTGACTTAGAGATCCCCAAATTATCCAAGTTTCAGGTCTGCGTGACCCTTAAGTGAAATTAGTATTGTGGTTACCTATTCTATCAAGAAACCATTTCAAGTTGCGGTGTACGAATCCTATGGGCATTCTCCATATTTACCCGTCTTGGGATTCGCTAGATGTGTAACGAAGATAAATGACTGAACAGTCGTGTTGTTGTCCGAAGTCACTTCTCCGCTTAGTCTTCTGACCCGCATGTCAGACAAATTGTACATAGCATTGTTATTAATCGACGAACACGTTGCTTTAGTGGTCGCAAAGTCTACTGCTGAGTAAGTGGTCCTGCTTTTGGTTCTTGGGTCAGATAAAGTGTTATTACGTTTTGCTATCTGAATTAAAAAAAAAAAAACTGGCCAAGTGCGAGTTGGACTCGCGCTGTTCCGTATCGTCCTTAGAAAAATTGCGTTTGTTGTATGGGAGCCCCCCTTAAATATCTATTTTATTTTGTTTTTAGTATGTCTTGTTATGGTGGTAACAGAAATACATAATTTGTAAAAAAATCAACTGTCTAACTATCACGGTTTTTGAGATATAGCCTGGTGACAGACAGACGGACAAACGAAGTCTTAGTAATAGGATCCTGTTTTTACCCTTTGGCCACGGAACCCTAAAAACAGGCCCAGAAGCTAGATGCTATGCCTAAGGCACCACCTTATCCCAATCATATAAGAACCATGCAGATTACTGACTGAGGTGGTTTTTTGAGGAAAGATCCACACATTACCTGTATAATTAGTGCAAACAGACAATTCGTACGCTTGAACGCTTGAAGTTTGTATGTACATGTATTTATGAATGTTTGTTACTCTTTTACGATCACACACTCAATGGATATAGATAGGCACACGGATCAACCATGACCGGAAATTCCTATTTTTTTTTTTTTTTTTTACGAATATTTTAACATGAGATATATTCTATTGACCCGCGGGCGAAGATATTAGCAGAAGATTTTACAATAATCTTCACAATATAAATTAGAGTTTAATAAAAATATATATTTGAAACTACGTATTTGAAGAATTAATCTTAAAATGAATACAATTTAAATACCTCTGTAATTGGTACTTCAATTTATTAAACATATATATTATTTAACGATACATTCTCCAAATACCAGAATTAGTTATTACCTACTCTTCATGATTAAACGTGCGAATGTGTCCGAATGATGGCAATAGATTGGGTGCATTGAACTTTTATATACCTAGTAAAATGTGGGCTTATGCACCTAGTATGTGTATATTACATTGTTTTACCAAAAGGGCAAAATATCGTAGAGTTATGATCTATTTGTTTGTCAAATCATTGAGCTCCTTAGTGGTCCTAAGTTGAGCTATACATATACTGACAAATGCTTGCACAGCCAGGACAGGTCCACTCAAATCTGTGTTCTTTCCTTAAAAGACCATTTCAGACACTAATGTGCATGTTTCTCATATGATTCGACCAGTAATGGTCAAATAATAACATGTAAATGTTTGCTATATGGACTTTGAAAGAGACTTTGACCACTGAGTTTGTTTCGGTGTTTCTTCTTAGTGCAGTCAGCTAGGAAACACCGGCCTCATCTTGTTTTAACTTACGAAAACATTGACGTAAAAATGTTTAAAAAACCTATTTGCAAAATAAACAGTCACTAGGAAATCACGCCATTGCATTGGTAAAATTAAACTGTATGTCAAAGAAATAATAGTATTTACAATTCAATTTATAGGTAAGCCGTTCAAATATGAGTTTATTCAGCACACTATGGATTTTAAATCCAACGAAATATCTTCGTTTCGCATGAATTTAATATTCAAAATCTATTTCAATATTGACGCCCAAATCCGTCGGGAAATGTTTGATGCTGGCTTACTATCAAACAATTTTCTTGGAATTATTGGCAGACATATTTGATAAATTTATATAAAATGAAATAGTAGGTAAATATTAATTTTCAATAAACAAAAATATGAAATGAGAATGGACATTTTGGGCCAATTACTACTATCAAGTTGTGACATATACCATTTAGACTCTATAATAATAGCTTCAAGATTTAAAGATTCGAAGCATTTATTTCAAATAAACCATTTAAAGACACTTTTGTTTTATCAAGAAGTCAGTCAGAAAAATTATGTTAATTGCACATTCCAAAGCGTAGATTTCTATGGAGAAGAATGTGCATAAAACTCCACGGACACTCTTTTCAATTTATATATCACAAATATTTCGATTACATGTTTCTTTTCTCTACTATTATGGTTCATGTTGGTATAGTTATAAGACTAACAGTTAAAAGAATTATTATATATTATGTTTATAGCGTTTTATTTTAGATGGACGACATCATTCTATGTCTGTCAGAATCTGGTGTAAGATTTTTTTAAATCGCACGATCCAGCCGTTATTGAGTTTATTCATTGCAAAATAAATTTAAAAATGTAAATGATTCCTCTTTGTAATATTATTGTATATTAAATCGATATAGATGAATAAAATACATTTTTATGCTTATTAAACATGCTTTGACAAAAGTAAAAAAAAACGTGATCACAAATCCATGAGACAGAGATACACACATTCGTATAACATAATAAAACCCCAGAAAACCTCGTACAACACGTTTCTCAATGCTCGAATCTACGCCATATTTATTCGCCTTTCCCGATTTCCTGGACTATCTATCATCGTATACCAAAATAAACCGTCATGTGATGCTTTCAAGGGCCTTCATTCCTGACCCACTTTTCTTTGGATTTCGGATTTGACGCACTATTGATTAACACGGAAGGGATTGTTCTCGCTCTCGTTGCCTCATAAGAAACGTCTGTGTTTTTTTTTTCAAGTTGTAAATGTAACCTATTACTGTCAGGTCATCATGGTAAAATTTGTTACATAAGAGCAGTGGTTTTGGAGATTGCTTCATGTAAACAAACGAACAATAACTTTGTAATACTGACAGGTGTCAAAATCGAGTATTTTGTTACGTCGGCGGCGCGCAGTGTTCCCGCGCGCCTCAAGGAGTTGTCAGCAACAGCAGGAGCCCAGCTGGGTCGAAGCCTACTGGGGCCAGGGTTAGCTCCGAAAGGTAGATCAGCCCCGGTACGAAAGGCAACGAAGGAACAGGAGTGGGTTTTTAGTCAGTTAAAGTCGGACACTATCTCTCGCTCCGCCCAAGAGCGGGGGATGTCATTAGATGATTTTCCCACCTTAAAAAAAAGTCTACTTTAGACGGAAAATCTGTCAAAATTCGGCATTAAAATATAATTCAGGACGTACTTATCTCAAAATATTAAATTCAGAAACCCACCATAAGTACTCAGCAAATGAATACTGATTATATACGATACGAATATCTACAAAAGAACAGTTCGCTGTACCAGCTCTAAAACTTAATATTATTCAGGAAAAGTTTTAATTGAAGTTTATTTAAAAGCTTGTACGTAACTATTACACCTGGATCGTAGTTAAAACTTTATGGTACTTTGTATGGTACTTGTCGGCGCCGCAGTCGGATAAACGATACAGCTACAGAAATACGTAGAATCTATTTCACTAATGGATGGTTCAAAGGTTTAAGTTTACAGGTAAACTGGATAGTATACCTTTACTAAGTTGCCTATTGCGAACTAATGGCAACTAAGTCGCTCACACTTAGCAGATTTACTCAAGACAGGACAAGCCATACGCACTTGTGATTGATTTTTTTTATGTTAGTCTAATACCTAAGTGTTACTATATTGAACATATTAGAAGAAGTTAGAAAGTGTTATTTCAGTTTTTTTTTTTTTATCGTTATTTATCTACATTGTGCTTGCCTTGGTATGGCCATGTAAAGAGGAGGAATAAAACGTTTGTGACTAAATTAATTATGGATGTGTAAGGAGATGAATAGAGAGGGAGAAAAAGCCTAAGAAATTATGGATGGATTTTGTGAAGAGCGATATGAAAGAATAGAAAACTGACCGAATCCAAGTAACATGGCAGAAGAAGAAGGAAGATAATGATGAGTAGATACAGTTGTAGCGATATCTATGGCATCACACATCGCGCAAAAAGTTCTTTGCGTGATTTGAACATATAAAATAAAATAATTTATCGGGCAGTTGCCCACCAGACATAACATCCGTCTGGTCGTAGGCTGCTCCCTATTCAACTGAGGTTTTGCGGGACTTTACACTCTGTTCCACATACCTCGAAACAGTTATCTATCTTCTTCTTCTTCCTGCCCTTATCCCATATTACTTGGGGTCGGCGCAAAACGTTTTTTTTTCTTTCATTCTGTCCTGTCACTCGTCAAACTATCACTAACTCCCTTTTCTTTCATATCACTCCTCACACAATCCACAACATAACGAAACAGTTATCTATCGACTATTGAAAAAAAAAAACCTAGCCTTAATTCCGTCGTGCGCCACCCCTACGTTGTTTATGTAGGGTAGCGCTTGCTCGGTGACCGCAAGGATTATGCCAAGCCCTTCCTGCTAATTGGACTTTTTCCTAATTAAAAGTGCCTCTTAATACGACCACGGACTAAACTTACTACATAACGATATTAAAAGCGCGGAAGATATATTTTTATTTTATTGCGTTGGCTTAACCTCTACCATAAATACGTTTAATTAATTAGTATAATGAGTTTAACAGTTCATTCTTAAGCGAGAGTTTTTGTAGATTATGTAATAAAATTGCGAGTAAGTACAGTAAGCTGGATGAGTTATGGGTAACTTGGCCACTAGAATACTGTTGTTTTTGAGATAACCTCTCCCTCCTCCTCCTTGTGTCATTTTTCCTAAATGCTGAGAGTCTTAACCTCAACGAATGAGTTTTTTGTAGGGATGGGCCGAAATTCGTTTCACATTCGGTTTAACCGAATTTCGGTAGCTTGAACCGAACTTCGACATTCGGCCGACTTTCGGTTCAAATGCCGAACATTCGGTCCAAAATAAGATCTAATTAACTCATCTATTTTTACCAAAAAAAAAAAACAGAAACTAAACCAGTAAAATTAATAATCACATCAGTCAATTATTAATTTTTGTAATTAGTCAACACTCCACAACTTTTTTTATAAAATCAAATAAACTTTAAATTATTATTAACGAAATGGCCCTCTTGACATGGACATTGAAATAATTAAACTCGCGTGTCGCGAAGATGACATATTCGGTAATGGCAGAGAGCCGGCTGAGGTTGCAGGAGGTGTGAGTGGGGCGAATGCGCGTAAGCGAGTTGCGACTTGTCCTGACCTATCGCTCCCTAGAAAGCACACCAAAAATAATCGAATTTCGGGCGAATTTTTAAATTTTACCGAATGTCCGGCCGAAGTTCGCATTCGGTACAAACCACATTCGCCCCACCACTAGTTTTTTGTGAAACATATTTCACCATTTGGTCCTTCGGCGTTCCATCTTCGGCGATTTAGATGGCGTAGCAGTCTGTAGCACGGGTTTGGTCTGACCAACGTATCGGACTCCTGCCTCTAAGAACTCAAATAGTGGTGTGAATAAAATACGACGAATAGTTCAACAACAACGATTTTTTTTTTTGTCAGGATGTCATGAAATAGTTTCTCCCGCTCAGGGTGGAGCAAGTAAGACTTTTACTGACTATATGTCACCGTATTCCTCCAGATGCCCTTTGCGTTCCAAGTTCACGGTAAATTATTCGAAAAAATCAGGGATATGTAATGATTTTCAAAAAAAGACCGGAATGTATAGGATTGACATGTAGATGGCCGTTGGGGCCGAAAGGTTCTGGAGTGGCGGCCGTGTACCGGAAGACGCAGCGTTGAAAGGTTGAAAGGCCTCCTACAAGGTGGACCGATGACCTGGTGAAGGTTGCGGGAAACCGATGGATGCGAGACGCACAGGATCGTTCATTGTGGTGACACTTAGGGAAGGTCTATGTCCAACAGTGGACGTATATCGGCTGAAATGATGATGATGATGATGACATGTACTACCTAAACGAAATGTTCAATCCTTAAGAAGAAAGTCCTTAAGAAATACTTAAAAAGGCACTTACAGTTTTCAAAATTACAAAACATACACCGCACTGAATTACAAGAAAACAAAAAAAAAAAATGAAGGACCTAAATAGAAGTTCCAACAGTTATGTTTATAATTGTTTACAATTTAGTTAATCCTGTAAATAGAAAAAGTCGATTTAGCTGTTTTTGAGAGATGTGAACATTTTTTTTTCTAAATTGTAAGAGGTGTTTCTTAGGGACTCTTTACATTTTTTATTTATTTGTTGAGTATCACTATGTTTAAGGCCCCAGGTTATTTGTTTATTTTCAAAGAAAGCTTACTTACGGATTAATTACAAACTTCAATTTGGACTTATGAGAAATGGCTTATAATGAACTTCCAAGAATTGTGATGATTAGGAAAACCAATTTAAAAAAGTACTTAAAATCCGTCGTTGTACCTATAGATTTAAGTTTATTTATAAGTTGTGTTATTTTTTTTTTGTGTACAATGAATTTAATTCTAATTGGTTTAAGCCATACAATTTCGGAGACAAAAAAAAAAACACTTCGAGTTTATGATAAAGTACCTATTTCATATTACGATAAAAATGTTTCTTTTTATATTGATTTTTTTTTTAATTTTATTAAATATTGAAATTGACTACTTTTTTTAGATGGGGAATCATCCAATGCCTTCTCCCATTCTTGGGCGGCACGGGAGGGCGTGTCAGACTTTTGCTGACTAAGGCGCGAATTATGTATATAGAAAAACCGCAGGCATCTTGCCTGTTCAAAACGTTTCAATACAAAATGTATGTAGGCGACACGATGTGAATTATACTCAAGCGGCGTGGCGCAGGCACATCGTTTCGTCGCCTGTTCCGCGTCGCTAGCAGGCGCGACTGGAGAGGCGCGCAAGCAGCACGAGTGACTTTTATTTATACAGTAGGTGCAAAAAAATGCGTGTCGATAATTAACATTCTAGTGACATTTCATATACTGTAGGAAAACGATCAGGATTTTTCCAATATTTCAAAATATCTATGCTCTTGTGACATCTTCGGTGTCTCTGCACATTAATGAGTTGCAGCAAAGCAAGCGCATCTTCGTCGTTTGAAGAGGAAGACATGCTACCACAGTAAAGTCAGCCTGTATAATAACTAGTTGCGGCGTCTCTTCGCCTCTTTGATATAATTTAAATCGCGTCCGTGCCTTATTTGTTCCTCGCCTGCTCTGCGCCTGCGCCGTGCCTTAAACTCACTCCTATATTCCGCTTGGAACATTACGCGTACGACTAGAGCTCGTTCCGGACTGTTACCAGACAGCGAGCTGCCCATTGCTCGCCGTCCACATGTACAATTATTATTAATTGCATTCTCATTTACTTTATCGATGCGCATCCAGACACCAGCAGTAGAGGCCGCTTACATTAGTTGTTCTAATTAGTGCTTATTTATTTAGGTAGTTAAATAGATCCGAACTCGAGCCGTTGTGAGCAGTGGTGGCCGAGTGGTATCGGCCCTACTTACGAGTTGTAGGTTGCGAGTTCAAGCCCAGGCAGGCGCAACACTTTGTGTAATTTATTTTATCACCACTGCTCTCTAAACGGTGAAGGAAAACATCGTGAGGACAGCGGCATGTCCTAGAACCAAAAATTCGAAGATGCATGGTGGATTACGGCCGATTCGCTCTCCTAGAGAGGAAGCCTGAGTCCCAGCAGTGGGAACATTATTATGCTATGCTTATGCTAATCGAGCCGTTTATGTTAGCAAACGGCTCGATTAGATTGTTAGGAATATTACACAGTATTATATGTAAGAAATGATATCGCTTACAATGGTGCTCATAATCTACTGAGAATTACTCCGCTTTGAAGTCTAAGTACCGCAAAAAATTCCTCGGAATGGATTCAAGTCTCATATTGAGGGTTCCAGACTTGGGAACATATTTTTTATGCGCACGAGGAAGCAATAGAGGATTAAAGATTTTGTCTCTTTTTCAAATGACATTCTCCTTCAAAAAGATGGATACTAACAAAAAGATAACATTGCTTTTGCAATATTTTTCATTTTATTTAGACTTTGATTTAACCACCTATTTTTTATAGCCTCTTTTACGAGTATGTAATGCAAATGTGAGAAGACTATAGACTCAACGGATACATCTACACTAATATAATAAAGAGGTAAAGTTTTTTTTATTTTTTATTTTTTTTTGTTTTTATTTTTTTGTTTTTAGGAATCTCTGAAAGTACTGGTCCGATTGCTAAAATTTTTTCACCGATAGAAAGTTGCTATATTCCTGAGTGACATAAGCTATATTTTATATGCGCGGGCGAAGCCGCGGGCAAAAGCTAGTCATAAATACAAGGTGTCGTTTTGAAGCTGCAAAATATTTCAGGAGGTAATTATGTTAGTGATTCTCGACCCGAATCAATAATAAAATAAGTAGGTAATTTTTTTTTTTTTTATAACCGCGCTTTTTTTCACAAACACAAACACGGAACAATAAAGGGCGTTTTCACACACACTAACTCGCAACGATAGTTTCATAAATAATGTATCATCCAATCATCATCCCGCACGCCACACCCTAGCCACGCCCCCGCGGCCATCGATCAATCGATTTAGTTTAGTGTAATTAAAAAATTAAATAACAAGTATTACTGATTATTGACCAGGTATCGTTTCTTTATATGATTATTTATGAGTTTTATTACAACCTCCTGAAATATTGTGCAGTTTTAAAACTGCACCTTGTATATTACTTGGAACCATCTCTTTATTATTAAACATTTTGGGCACAATATTGACTGGTCTACACTGTCTTTACATTCTATTAATATCGCTAAAAAAAATCTTGCCAATTCGTCTCGATAGAAAACGATCAATTGTAACCGCAGACTATATGCGAAAAAAACTTATGTAAAAAAATAAAAACATTTAGAATGTTGTTTTTTTTTTTTAACTTTTAATAATAATAATAATAGTAATAATCATTTATTTCAGGGAATTATTCCGATATAAATTACACATTTCATACAAATATAAAATATTTTAATAAATTAAATTAATTCTTTCTTAAATTTTTTTTTGCACGTGACTGTAAATTCACTTTATAAAAAACACATTCGGTTTGTCGAAACTCATTTATGTAATAACGTTGAGAGTTGCGAGACGGACTGATCGCCGGATCGTTTTTACGACTGTTCGCAGTACTCTTTCATCCACATAGCGTTCTTTAGCGTACTATAACGTCATACATAGTGTGGGCTAATCGGAATTCGATATATCACGTCTAGCCAGTTGAATGTACCTACGAATAGTTTAATAAATAATTCCGTTTTGATTACCTACTTCTTTATAAAGGTTTTGATTAAAAGGCATCATAAAATATCTTAGTTTTAGCATCCATAAAGGAGAAATGCTAATAAAATTAGGCTCTAGATATAATAAACAAAAAAAAAAATTAAGGTAGAACTACACTGCGCACACTGCCACACACGCCGATCTGGGCGCGTCCGTCTCCATACATTTTATATGGAAACTAGACTTTTAGAGTTACACTTAATCTACGCCACGCGACGTCGTTCTACGTACAAATCAGGCGTGTTACACGTGTGCGTCGGTCTAATGTTATTAATGGCGATTGTCAGAAAGACGAAGTATAGCGTCGTTTTATTATGTCTTTATATTCTTCAAAACCCTGGGGTCCTGGTCCTTTGGAAGACGTTCGAAGCCCGAAGCCAACTTGCAGAGACCACTTACATACTTCTCACGAAATGTGGTACCAACAGAAATAAAAAATAATAATAATGCAAATGTTGTTGGTGAAGCAGTTAGTTTATTAACAGCCTATTTATTCTATTCTTGAAGTCATTTAAAATATAATAGGAGAGGAAGACCACAGCATGCAAATTGTTCCAGTCCTTCGATGTACACGGTATAAACGACGAGGCAAAACAATTTGTCCGGACCATGGAGACACATACGAGATGCCTATGTAGTAGAGGCGTCAACAATGTACGGGTACTCGCCGTGTGTCAGTTTGCCCAAATTGAATTAAATCCAAAAATATAAGCGCTACTGAAATCTTAAGCGGTTTTCCCTTACATTGTTACATTTCAACAATCGCACGAAAACATAAAACGCTCATTTAATTGATAGATATTTTGTCATTTAAAAAATTTAATAGATTTAAAACACGAATTTTCTTCTCATTTCTTTGTTAAAGCGTTGATAGAAGATCGGTATTTGAATGATTTCCGATAATTGACAATTAGTTCGCATTGCCATTGAGTCCATAAAATCTGCATAAATAACTCTGCTTTTACGAGCATCTTTACTTTTATTGTCCTATCTGCGATGGCCTTACTATTTATTTATCGTCCTACCAAGACATCTTTTGTGATGTTTACAAAGAAACTAATAAAGTTAACGTAACGTCACGTCTACGTACTCCGAAGGGTTAAGAAGTCGAAGTACCTACAATTACATATATTTTATTAATTACTAGCTTTTGCCCGCAGCTACGTCCGCATAATATATAGCCCATGTCACTCAGGAATAAAGCAGTTTTCTATCGGCGTAAAAAAAATATCAATCGGACCAGTACTTTCAGAGATTACCTCCTACAAAGAAAAAAACAAAAAAAAAATGACGTGTGGCACTCGGGGACTACCGCGGTAAAGCTATTGCATAGCATTTTTATCAACTTATGCAATTATAATTATTTATTTATTTTATTTAAGCAGTATTTTTTTTCCTTTGTTTATTTTTCTTTGATATTAATTGAAGTTACACTTTCACACATTGAATTGAATTTTGATTGATTGTTCACTCATTTGTTTTCTTATCGGTCACCACGCTCAAAAAACAGATGAGTGGGGGGTGTTAGGTTATTTTCGTTACGGAATGTCTGGATTCGGTCTCCACGCTCAAGGCCCGCGATAGAAGCTATGCAATAGCTTAAAAAAAAACTTTACCTCTTTATTATATTAATAATGTAGTAGTGTAGATTATTAAGAGCCTTGTAATAGTGGGCTAGTATATTGCCATCACCTTTAAACTGCTACCCAGAAATTTCAGATGTTAAAACCTAAACACTTAAGCCGACACAGGAGTTGAACACATGCTCTAGGTGTACCACAGGCTGGGCGATAAGTCCCTTCTTTGAGAACTAGTTAGGGAGTCGCCATTTTTTTTCGCTAGTGTTTTGGTTGGTTCGAATTCGGTGGGAAGAAATATGAAGGTGTCATCTTTATACTTTGTTTTTTATTGTCCGGATGACAATATGCTAATGCTGTAGGATTATTCGAATGAGTTACTGCAGACTTGGAACGCAAAGAAGAACTGGACGAACACAGGTTGGTTTTATTTTTGAGAGAGTCATTGCAAACCGCCTCGTCGGGCGCCTAACACGGGTGGGGCCGGACCTTTCGGACGGACAGTTCGGCTTTCGCAGAATGCGCTCTACGGTGGACGCCATCATGCGCGTGCGAGCCCTCACGACGGGGGCTGCGGTGTCCCGGGGCAGGTGTGTCGTGGCAGTGTCCTTGGATATTGCCAACGCGTTCAACTCCCTGCCCTGGAGTACGATCCGGAGGGCACTGCGGTACCACCGGGTGCCCGAATACCTCTGTCGAGTGGTCGAGGCCTATCTGTCGGATAGATTTATAGTCTACCCCGGTCACCAGGGAGACTGGAAACGTCGAGAGATGTCGTGCGGTGTTCCGCAGGGGTCGGTACTACGGCCACCCTTGTGGAACATCGGGTACGACTACGTGCTGCGCGGCGACTTCCCTGACGGGGTCAGCGTGGTTTAGTACGCAGACGACACGCTGGTTTTAGTGCAGGGAGAGTCGTACCAGGCCGCGGTCGCTCTAGCGACACGCGGGGTTGCGATGGTCGTTGATAGGATCCAGGAGTTGGGACTCGAGGTGGCGCTTCACAAATCCGAGGCGATGTGTTTCCACGGTCGCCGCTCTCGGAACGCGCCGCCATTGAGTTCCCAACTAACAGTAGGAGGAGTTCACATCGGTGTCGGGTCGACGATGAAGTACCTGGGACTCGTCCTCGACAGCCGGTGGAATTTCGTGGAGCATTTCCGACGTCTGGCTCCCAAACTCAACCGGGCTGGGGCTGCCCCCTTGGGGGTCCAGACAGGCGTCTGGACCCCTGCCGGAGGCTCTGCGCGGGGATCGTTCGGTCCATGGCCCTATACGGGGCGCAGGTGTGGGCGCCGTCGCTGAAAAAGCAACCGGCGGCCATACTGAACGCCTGCCAGAGGGTCATGGCAATTCGGATGGTGCGGGGATACTGCACGGTCTCCCGCGAAGCGGCGAGCCTTCTGGCTGGCCTACCACCGTGGGATCTGGAGGCAACAGTCCTTGCACACATGCACGATATGCGCGTGGAGATGCAACGCCGGGGTGAAAGTCCGCTGCCGCGACAGGTCTTGGCATGGCGGACAGAGCTCCGGCGGGATCTCATGGTGAAATGGCGTCAACGACTATCGCAACCCAGTGCTGGGCACGCCACAATCATGGCGGTGAGTCCCTTCTTTGAGGCGTGGCTGGAAAGACCTCACGGCGTCCTTACCTTCCGCATGACGCAGGTACTCACCGGACATGGTTCGTTCGGGAGTTTCCTGCACTCGATTCATGCGGAAGTGACGCCCGGGTGTCGCCACTGTGCGGAACGCCCGGAGGACACGGTGGAGCACACAGTCGAGGTGTGCCCTGCTTGGGCGGAGCATCGCCGTGCCCTCGTGGGGGCGATCGGCGGCGGAGACCTCTCGCGCCGGGCCTTGGTTGAGGCCATGGTCCGGAGCGAGGAGGAGTGGCAGGCGGTCGCCGACTTCTGCGAAGCAGTAATGCTCGCAAAGGAGGAGGCCGAACGCATCAGGCAACGGCGTTATCGCCGCCGCCGCCGCCGGGATTCTGATCCCGATTTCCGGCCAACGTAGGCGCGGGCTTGCGGACGGTGAGCAATGGGTAGCTCACTGTCCGGCCGTCCGGTAACTGTCCGGACCAAGCCCAAATTATCGACGGCGCGCACTGTTCCCGCGCGCCTCAAGGAGTTGTCAGCAACAGCAGGGACCCAGCCGGGTCGAAGCCTACTGGGGCCAGGGTTATCCGAAAGGGCGCTCGAACCCCGGTATGAAGGCTAGAAGGAACGGGGTGGGTCTTTTTGTCAGTAAGAGTCTGACACTATCTCCCGCTCCGCCCAAGGGCGGGGGATGTCAATGCATGATTTTTCCCACCATAAAAAAAAAGGTTGGTTTTATTTAGTAAAAGTCTGACAGTCTTTTTCTCTATACCCAACGAGACAAGTTATTTGATAATTTCCCTCTCAAAAGAAAAACAGAGAAACTCTCTTGATGGTGTTAAAAAAAATTGTATAAATGTTCCTCATTTTAGCCGGTGACCCCTCGATTTCTAATTTAAGAATTTGTAGTTGAGTCATTCTAAAATTCTTCTTTAGCCTGAAAACCTGTCAACATTTAGCGTTCAAGTAGCGTTTGAGAAGTTCCTAGCTCAAAATAATAAATTCAGAAACCCGCGCTGAGCATAGTCATTTCCTACCGAAAAGAAAAGGCCTCATTCTCAGAATTTCTTCATATACAACATTAACTTTAATTTATACGAAGCCTGAAAATTGTTCAGAATCAGTAACTGAATCGATTCCAACAATTTTTATACCCACCATGTTTCTACCCCGGTCACCAGGGAGACTGGAAACGTCGGGAGATGTCGTGCGGTGTTCCGCAGGGGTCGGTACTAGGGCCACCCTTGTGGAACATCGGGTACGATTACGTGCTGCGGGGCGACCTCCCTGACGGGGTCAGCGTGGTCTGCTACGCAGACGACACGCTGGTTCTAGCGCAGGGAGAGTCATACCGGGCGGCGGCCGCATTAGCGACACGCGGGGTTGCGATAGTCGTTGGTAGGATCCAGGAGTTGGGACTCGAGGTGGCGCTGCGCAAATCCGAGGCCATGTGTTTTCACGGTCGCGGCCGTCGGAACGCGCCACCGTCGGGTTCCCAACTAACGGTAGGAGGAGTTCGCATCGGCGTCGGGACATCGATGAGGTACCTGGGACTCATCCTCGACAGTCGATGGAATTTCGTGGAGCATTTCCGACGTCTGGCTCCCAAACTCAACCGGACTGGGGCCGCTCTCAAGCGGCTCCTGCCCAACCTTGGGGGTCCAGACGCCTCCTGCCGGAGGCTCTACGCGGGGATCGTTCGGTCCATGGCCCTCTACGGGGCGCCGGTGTGGGCGCCGTCGCTGCAAAAGCAACCGGCGGCCATTCTGAACGCCTGCCAGAGGGTCATGGCAATTCGGATGGTGCGGGGATACCGCACGATTTCCTGCGAAGCGGCGAGCCTTCTGGCTGGCCTACCACCGTGGGATCTGGAGGCAACAGTCCTTGCACACATGCACGACATGCGCGTGGAGATGCAACGCCGGGGTGAAAGTCCTCTGCCGCGACAGGTCACGGCATGGCGGACAGAGCTCCGGCGGGATCTCATGGTGGAATGGCGTCAGCGACTATCGCAACCCCGTCATGGGCACGCCACAATTATGGCGATAAGTCCCCTCTTTGAGGCGTGGCTGGAAAGACCTCACGGCGTTCTAACCTTCCGCATGACACAGGTCCTCACCGGAAATGGCAAGTTCGGGAGGTTCCTGTCCCGAATTAAAGCGGAAGTGACGCCCGGGTGTCGCCACTGTGCGGAACGCCCGGAGGACACGGTGGAGCACACAATCGCGGTGTGCCCTGCTTGGGCGGAGCATCGCCGTGCCCTCGTGGGGGTGATCGGCGGCGGAGACCTCTCGCGCCAGGCCTTGGTCGAGGCCATGGTCCGGAGCGAGGAGGAGTGGCAGGCGGTCGCCGACTTCTGCGAAGCAGTAATGCTCGCTAAGGAGGAGGCCGACCGCATCAGGCAACGGCGCCCTTGCCGCCGCCGGGATTCCGATCCCGATTTCCAGCCACCGTAGGCGCGGGCTTGCGGACAGTGAGCAATGGGTAGCTCGCTGTCCGGCCGTCCGGTAACTGTCCGGACCAAGCCCAAGTCGTCGACGGCGCGCGCTGTTCCCGCGCGCCTCAAGGAGTTGTCAGCAACAGCAGGGGCCCAGCCGGGTCGAAGCCTACCGGGGCCAGGGTTATCCGAAAGGGCGCTTGAGCCCCGGTATGAAGGCTTGAAGGAACGGGATGGGTTTTTTAGTCAGTAAGAGTCTTACACTATCTCCCGCTCCGCCCAAGAGCGGGGGTTGTCATAAGATGATTTTTCCCATCGAAAAAAAAAAAAAAAAAAAAAAAAAAAAAAAAAAAAAAAAAAAAATACCCACCATGTTATATTTTTTCCCAAAAATATTTAAAAAAGGTCACAAGTTGACACCACTGACACTTTCCGATTTCTGACTAAGTAGGTCACGGCAGGTCATAGCGGGCATTAGCCAGCGTACAGCTGCGTACGGAAGCAAAACAACCCCTCAGTCGCCTGGCTGGCCCGGTGACCATGTATTTATGTCGCCAACCAGATACCATAATTGGCTTATAACTTTGTGATTTTTCATAATTCAGTTTTGTTTGTAAATTTGTCAGCTATAACAATTTATTAAATCAATTTAACTTATTACATACACAATTAAAAACTATAATTACAGTAAATTACAAAAAAAATATAATAATAAAACCCTACGCTAATTACAACTAACTAAAATCAAACTAGAATATGGCGTCAAAAAACTCTTCCAAAATCGCTGTCGACTGGTAATGTGCCCAAAAAGCTGGCGGCATTGCCACGCTGTATGGCAATGCTTATCCTCTATCCGAGATAAAAGCCAGCCTTTGGGTCACGCGAAGTGTCAACTAGAAATTTCGACAGATCTTTAAACAACTTGTAAATAGATTCTTTACATAAAAATACTACACAAGACTAAAATAAGGTTGTGTATCATTTTCAGCGTTAGTATTTCTGAAAATTAAGCTAGTTTCACATCTAAAACATCCTACCTTTAACATTAAATAAAAAATAATGTCGAAGAAGTTAGGCTAAACAAAAACAAAGCTGTTTAGTGGTGAATAACAAAGGCGGGCGGGTGGCGTGTAATGGGCCATTCATGTCGAACTGTACTTGTTTAGTGGCAATGTAGACGCAGCTTTATTAAAGGTAGGACTAGGAGCAGCTGGCCACGGGTAATGTGGCCAAGGGTTTGTTTGTGAGGCCCAATTAAGGAAGGTTGGCCAGTGTTAAGATTAAATTAGGTGAAGGACAAATCGAAAGATAAGTTTTTGTCTCTTTGTTTACGTAGGTATGTAATTATTATTATTTTTTATGATATAAAACTTGTGCTTCATTGCGATCTCACCTGTCGGTAAGTGATGCCATCTTTGATGGTGAATCGCACTAGTTTATTCACTCTAACCAGCCCCCCTAGCCAAGTTACAACCGTTTCGCTTGCGTCGAACGCTTCGAGTTGGCCGCGCCGCCAATTCTTTTGCTCTGACCACGTGACTGAGCGTTGAGATAACGTCATTCCCGTACATTTGAAGCTTGCTACTAGCGTTACCGATTGCAGATCAGCAAGTTGGCTAGGGGTACGGTTAGGTAATAATATCTAAAAGTCACGGAGAATTTCTGAAAAGGAAAACAGAGACCGGAAGAAGTCATTGGTTGATTTCCCATCTCAAAAAAGCGACTTACTCCTGTTTCGAATAAGTGTTAGAAATCATTGCAATCATAGGCTTTTTTCTACTACAATATGCATGTATTATAGAAAAAAACTTTCGTCATGAATCACTTCTGTCTGTTAATGAAAACCGCATGGAAATCCGTTCCGTAGTTTTTGAGCTACGACAGCATGAAAATTATAAAAAGACAAGAAAGAGGCTCTTAAAATATGTTCCTGATTTTATAACAAGATCCCCAAACAGGAATCAACTCCTAACAACTCTTCCTAAAACTTAAGTAAACATTCCCCAGCTGACATAATAAACTCAATCTCTCCATCTTCCAATTTCCTTATAAGATAAATGCTTAACCCGCTAAAATAAAGAGCCAATCAAAATTCTAATATCCGCGACTCTCGTCCGTGTCATCGGCAACGCAGCGTAAAAAGCGCTCGAACGCCGCGCTCCAGCGCTGTAGCGGTCCAGATTGAAATAACCGAGCCCAGAAATGGGTCAACGATCTCTTAAGTAATTGTTCGATGGAGGCTATTGGTTTCAAGCTCACCGCATTCAAACGTACACACCAACCGCACTAAACCAGAAATATTAAAAGTCTAATCAACATAAAATTGTACTACGCACTAGATTAGGCGTGCAAAAAACTCACTTCAGTCGACTTAGGTGTATTGCAGACTATACACCTTGAACATTACAATTTGTTGAACGAAACGTGTAAGTGCCACGAAATTCATGGCGCTTAAGACATTTTGGTCGCGAAAAAAGTATTAACTAAAAGCTATCTCAGCGCTGCATGTTTTAATAGTTCTGTTAGACGACATAATGCCAATGTAGCGCTGCAGCGAACTTTTGTTTTAACTTTTCAGTATTTTGACAAAGTTTCCATTAAAAGTCAATGATAAACAGCCGTATAATGTTCCCACTGTTGGGACTCAAATCTCCTCACAATCATCTTTAAAATGTTCCTACTGCTGGGACATCCACCATGCGGGCAGTTCGGGTTAGGTGGATGTCAGGTGATTCTTTGAAACTGAGGAACTGTCTCACTCATCTGGCTTAGATTCTTCTTTACAATTTGATATTTTTATTTGCATAATAGTTTTCCCCGATCAATTAATGTATTAAAGGCACTCATTTGCACTCAGTGGTTTACGACACAAAATAGATATGTAGGTACGACAACTAGGCCAGATGAATGAGATATTCTCTCGGTTTCAAAGAATCACCCCACAAGTCTTAGAATTTTTACTTCTAGGAAAATAGATAGATGTATTCTTTATTGTACACCAAAAATAAAAATTACATCAGGAACTTAAAATTAATAGGGTATCACAATGGGTAGTCTTATCGCTAAAAGCGATTTTTTACAGACAACTTTTGGATGGATTTGACAGAGAAGGAAAAAAAAGATACGCAAGTAGTTTGTGGTGTACAAAAATAAGTGGAAGATACTGGAAATATTAAAACCACAAAAATATTCCAGATTAAAAATGCTTAGCACCGCTGCAGTGGCAAGGTTCCCCATTTCCTTATCCCCCGCTGACTAAAGACTAAAGTTTTGCTCCGAACACAAGGCTAAGAATTCTTGCTTATTCCACTCTTTATAAAGCTTTGTCCAAACTTGCAGTTGGCTCAGTTTCCTTCAAAAACCTATACATTTGTCGTAAGCACGTGTTTCTTTTATATATAAGCCGTCGCAAATTGGCGCCATTTCAAAGTTAAGACATGTGAGGACGTAATATATGGACGCGTCCACTTTCAGAACTAAGACAATGGCAGAGATTGGAACATTTCCAGCCGATAACTCAAATGAGGTCAAACTCGTCCTAACTTTTACGTTTTTATACATTTCTACTGTGGACGTATTGAAATTTTTGTTCTTGTAACTCTGACAGAATTTTATGAAATTTTCATAACTTTAGCTTAGCGGTAAATTGAGATTGTAAAATATATTACTAAAGCTCATCTTATTTCTTATCTGCATACACATGAGTGCATGAAACCTCCTTAACATACGTGAACAGGGAATTGCTAGCAGTATTCCTGCAAACTTACTGAACTGTGCACGGTCGGAATTGCATACTACGTCATCATACAGTTCTCAAAAATGACGCATCACCGGTTTCGCAATCTCGCATTGTTTTAAATTTGTATGAAGTATGGAGGGAATAAAAATGTATTCCTGACTATGCTTTAAATAGGTACGTACCTATTACGTGACTGATACTTTTTTAACGATATAAACTAGTGCTTGACTGCGATCCCACCGGTTGGTAAGCAATGATGCAATCGTTGGTGGTGAAGCGCACTAGTTTATAAAAAAGCAAAAACTCTAATAAAAAATTATCAATGACTTAATAGCGTTAGTAGTGAGCAAAATAGTTTTTATTGTCTCTAAAATTAATATTGTCATCATCTTCCTGCCCTTGTCCCATATAATGTGAGGTCGGCGCAATACGTTTTTTCTTCCATTCTGCATGACTGAACGCACGCACCCGTCACTCGATCACTAACTCCCTTTTCTTTCATATCACTCCTCACACAATCTCTTATTTGGTCTTTATAATAGAAATAACCAGGTAGCCTGGAAGAGATCGTGGAATGCGATAAGGCCGCCCATTGTATGTGTGTGTTTTAGTTTCCTTTTGTATGTGTAATGGTGTACAAGTACATAAATAAATAAATAAACAATAACAGATAATAAAAGTACGTTTGCCGTCACCATAAATATTATTATTTTAACTTAACTTAAGTACCTATGTACACACACTAAAACAAAATGAATACATCAGGCCAACAGTACCATTACCCATGACGTTCACATATTCGTTTGACCGCACTAATTTGCGATACAAATGGGATACCTTTGTCACCGCTTCTGACCCTACCTGCCACCTGCGATGAAAGGACCGAAAAATCCATGTCAAAATGTACCCGCTAAAGGTCGCATGTAACAGGCTTTAATAGAATAATGGGCTGAACCAGTCTGTTTTATTTGGGGACAATTCTGAATTATACTCCGGTTGCTCAAGTTTGGTTTGCGAATGTATGGTTGTTTGGTTAAGCTAGGGGTTGTTTGGAGTTAGTTTCCAACTTTATGTTTGTTTTAAGTTTCGTTTTAGAGATATTAGGAATTAATATGTATCTTGTTAATTATTATTTATTATAAAAGTCATTAAAAAATAAGAGGGAGAAAAATTATCTAATAATTTATTTCTTCTCTACTCTTTACTCTCCAAAATTACTACCAAGTATGAGCCATGCCACTCCTTTATAAGCTCGCGTTTGACCACTATCTCACCTGAAGGTACTTCTAGGCAAGCGTGCTCCTTCGTTGACAAAATGTCAACGAACCCCTAGAAGTAACCTATTCACTCTTGAACTTAAGGCGTATAGTCCCTTGAACCATCTGGCCGAAATTATTTGAACGCAACTCTCGCACTTGCCTAGGCGGCAGTACGCAAATCTGTGCATTTATTTGCGGCCAACAGCGCCCGGAAAGCGTTTTAAATCCATTTTCTCTGCGAGATATTGATTGATTTACATAATATAATAATAATAATAATAAATCGTTTATTTGCGTAAATATGGTACAGAAGGTTGACAACATAAATAAAATTGATCTCTTATTCTGCCTTTAATTTCGGCGTGCAAATATAAATCATAGTAAAAAAAAATTGAATTTGATTAAAATCATGCACTCATAAACAAATTATTCTATTCCATTAAAATTGTGTTGTTGAGTTAAAACATGTCAATATAACAATAAAAACTTACAATAATAATATCACAAATGTCAATAATCATGCCAATAATAAAACCATGTCAATAATACCCATGTCAAATATAATAATCATGTCAAAACTTACAATTTGTAACCTAAAAACTCGTGTACACTATAGAAACACTTTTCAATTAAAAACCTCGTCAAGCTACTTTTAAATCTAGAAAAAGGTAACGTTTTAATAGAATTTGGTAATTTATTGTACATTTTTATACACATAATATAACTATTGTTACCTGTTAAGGTGAGATTTGTCCTCGGTTGAAACAGCTTATTAGTATAGATCGTGGCGTATAGTAGCTTGTAGCCTGCTCGAAAAGTCTCTTGTGTTTGAAAACGAATATACAGGATTCTAATATATAAATACATGGCAGTGTTAAAATTTTATGTTTTCTAAAAAGTGGACGACATGACTCTATTTGTTTTAACCCAAAAATAGCTCTCACACATTTTTTCTGCATTACAAATGCTTGATCAATCTCCACACAACGACCCCACAGGATAATACCATACCTTAGGACGGAAGTTACATAGCCATGGAAAGCCGTTATTGCAGCATTTCTCGATACCTCGCAGCTAATACGCCTCAAGGGGTAAATAAAACTATTTATTTTTGCGCAAATGTCACTAATATGATGTTTCCATGAGCAATATTTATCTAGGGTTATTCCAAGAAATTTAACTGAATCAACTTCTGTCAAAGCGACCCCTTTATAGGATATATTTAGATCCAGCGGTTTTGATCTATAGGTATGAAATTGTATAAATTTTGTTTTATTAATGTTAACTTTCAAATTATTAGCCTCTAACCACTCTATAGTTCTTTGGAGAGCAATGTTTATTTCGTTTTGATACGAGCTCTTATCGTGTCCCTTGATTATAATTGATGTATCATCGGCAAATAGTATACATTTATGATTGATAATGTCTGGGAAATCATTTTTTTTTTTTTTTTTTTTTAATTGAGATAAACTAGTGCTTGACTGCGATCCCACCTGATGGTAAGTAGCGATGCAATCTTTGATGGTGAGGTGCACTAGTTTATTAAGAGCCTATTCACTCTAGCCTTGAAGACACCCAAATTATAATCGGACGGGAAGACCGCAGCAGGCAGACTGTTCCAGTCCTTCGACGTACGTGGTATAAACGACGAGGCGAAACGCTTAGTCCGGACCGTAGAGGTTTCAACAACGTAAGGGTGAATATTCGCCGTACGCCGGGTTGTCCGATGGTAGAATTGCGATGGCGGAATCAAGTCATGCAATTCCTGCGCACACTCTCCAAAATGCATCCTGTAAAACACCGAAAGGCTGGCTACCCTACGCCTATGCTCAAGGCTTTGAAGGTTGGACTTAACCAAATCTGGATCACCAATTAGCCTCTTTGCACGCCTTTCCACCGAGTCCAAAGCTGCCAGGTGGCATTTTGCAGCACCAGCCCATATGTGACTGCAGTACTCCACACACGAACGGACCTGTGCTTTGTATAACATTAAAAGCTGTCCCGGTGTGAAGTACCGCCGGACCTTTGCAAGAACGCCCAGCTTCCTAGCAGCTACCTTGGCTTTGGACTCAATGAACCGCCCAAAGTTAAGGTCTGAGGGAATTTCAACCCCCAAGAGCTGAAGGCGGTCGGTGTACTCCAGGGATAAATTCCGAAAAGTAGGAACCAAGGTGCACGGGCTCCTTTTGGCAGTGAAAAGACACGCTTGTGTTTTGGCGGCGTTGAATCCCATTAGATTGGCTTCACCCCACTTGGAGACTGCCTGAAGTGAGATATTCGTTCGCTCTACCATAGCCTCTCTTTCGGACCGGATTAGCTCCTTACTAGCCCGAGCACTGGGCAGGTATCTCTCTACAACTGTGCTATCATCTGCATACCCATAGATACCGGGCATCAGCAGATCGTTGATATGCAACAGGAAGAGAGTTGCAGAGAGAACAGACCCCTGAGGAACTCCGGCATTAATCGTCATGGGCTCTGATGAGCATCCGTCGACAACAACTCGGAGAGACCGTTCACTCAGGAAGTCTTTTACCCAGTTAATCAGACCAGGGGAAATGCCGTACGCTGGAAGCTTACTCAATAGGCTAGAGTGCCATACCCTGTCGAAGGCCTTCGAGACGTCTAAGGAAACGGCAATCGCTTCCCCATTCTTCTCGAGGGCCTCGCCCCACAAGTGGGTGGCATAAACCAGTAGGTCCCCAGTAGACCGCTTGCGACGAAACCCGTACTGTCGGTCACTGAGGAGATCGTTACCTTCCAGGTATGCCATGAGGCGCGAGTTCAATACACGCTCCATAATCTTGCAGAGTATTGAGGTTACCGAAATCGGCCGATAGTTGGCAGGATCGGCACGACTGCCCTTTTTGGGCACGGATGTAGAGCAAAAACATTGGTAATTTTGCAAATTGCATATGCAATGTTCACTTTGAAGAATATTTAACCACCAATTTTTATGTGTAAAAATGTTTCTAAAGGTCCAAGCCGTTTCGAAGGAGTAGGGAAAAGTTGCGAAAAGTTGCGAAATTGCTAAATTTTTTTTTTTTGACAAAAGTATTAATTGCCCGAAAAAATAAAATGTTGATATTATTGTTCATGAATCTATAATAAACATATATTTTTTTCAAACCAATTGACCTAGCCGTTACGGAGGAGTAGGCCTCAGAAAATCACTGTTTTATGGCACTTTTCGGGCGCTTGGCCCTTAAAGACCCCTAAGTTGTATCAGAAAACACAGTTTTGCTTTTCGCCTCGTCGTTTATCTAAGCGCACGGCCGTGCGCAGGCCAAGTTCCAGCAACAGGCCACTTTAAAATTGATCATAATCATCTTCATCAACAGCCTGATCATCGTTAAATTTGAACTTGCCAAGTTCAAATTTAAATTAACCTGCCGATTAATTTAATTACATAAATAATAAATTTAATTATACAATTAATCAAGTGTTACATGTAGCATGAAAACCTGCCAAGTTCAACTTTAACGATGATCAGGCAGTTGATGAAGATGATTATGATCAATTTTAAAGTGCATCTAAACTTGGCATTGGATTGGATTTCAACCCTTTTTTAGGCGAACAATTAGATACCATCTACATCGTAGGACTGGAACAATTTGCCCGCTGCAGTGCCCGATTATTATATAGGTGTCTTAAATTCCGGAGTAAATAGGTTTTTTTTTTTTTTTTAATTGAGATAAACTAGTGCTTGATTGCGATCCCACCTGATGGTAAGTAGCGATGCAATCGTTGATGGTGAGGCGCACTAGTTTATTAAGAGCCTATTCACTCTAACCTTGAAGACACCCAAATTATAAGTTCTTAATAAACTAGTGCGCTTTACCATGCTAACCATCAGATGGGATCGCAGTCAATCACTACATTATATTATTAAAAAATACATATATTTCACATGACCTACAAACAGTATACAGCCTGTCTGTTCCACAAAATCAGCTGTTACGTTATGATCACAACACGATGCACGTTCTCCCGTACCAACTTGAGTCATAACTTTAAACTGAGGTCTACATCATACCTTTGTTTCCCTTATAATACCCGCCACATTTTAATATTCAACCTTATTACACCTAAACACCCAAAAAAACAAACTTTGGCATATAATATGGCTACTTTTATGTATGCCAGGGTTCCGTTTATAAGAAAACTTTTGGCCCTTGAATATTATATAGGGCATGGCATTATAAATACAGGGCACAATTTAACTTGGGGCATAGAGCCGCTGCTCGATGAGAATAATTGTATGTAATTAGAAACAGAGTAAATTAGCTGAGAGGGTTCAGATAAGGGTGCCTTGTTAAAATAAACTTCCTATTGTCGATATGGTAATATCTATGGACCTCATTCAGCTGTATTTAGATGCTCATGTTTGGGGAATTGGAAATAAAATCGCAGGAAGCTCACTCATTAGGTACAATTACAGTGTCTAAATTGAGTTTAAAAAAAAAAAGACGTGTGGCACTCGGGGACTGCCGCGGTAAAGCTATTGCATAGCATTTTTATCAATTTATGCAATTATAATTATTTATTTATTTTATCTATGCAATATTTTTTTCCTTTGTTTTTTTTTCTTTGATATTAATTGAAGTTACACTTTCACACATTGAATTGAATTTTAATTGATTGTTCACTCATTTGTTTTCTTATCGGTCACCACGCTCAAAAAACAAATGAGTGGGGGGTGTTAGGTTATTTTCGTTACGGAATTTCTGGATTCGGTCTCCACGCTCAAGGCCCGCGATAGAAGCTATGCAATAGCTTAAAAGTTTTTTCAAAACAAAACAACTGACTTCAAAATATGTATTTAAAAAAGTCATAGAACAAAAGTTGTTGTTAATAATGTCAGTAATACGGTCCTGCAAGGTTGTTAGTTTTACAAATAACCCTGTATAAAAAACAAAAAAAGAATCTGATGAATTTTGATCGGTAAAAGCCTGATACTCCCTCTCATTACACCCAGAGCAGAAATATTATTTGATGATTCTCACCCTCAAAGAAAATACACCGTTCATTAATGCCTTCTGGCCTCTCAAGCCCATCCACATGAATATTCCATGTATCTCTTCTTTATTCTAACACGCTTAATCAGAAGAAGACTTATCCCAAAAAAGGAGTCCATTTGAATCTTAAAACATATGTTTCAATAATAAGGTTCAATTATCAAATAACCTCTCTTTTAAGTTAGGTCTTTTACCATCAAGCGTGAGCTATGTCTAGAGTAAAAACAAATTCATTTGTGACTCTAATTAATGTTATTTAACTCCACTTCACATCATTTACTTTGAATTAGTTTGTTGACGATGTTATTTTACAAACAAATGTATTTAAGTACCTAGATCTACAGCACAAAACAGATAGGTATAGAAGTCAATCTCATGTATGAACTTCACTTTTTATACCTACGCTCAGCGTGATGGTGGCTGTGCTGGCGGCCGGCTCGCCAAGCAGTTTTAACTATTTATGTTATTTTTTTTTTAATACAAGGCATTTATTACTATTACACAGCTTATGCCACAATAAATACTAAATATGAATTTTAAAAATATTACATGACCACAAAGTTATGTTTGCTTTCTTAGCGCAGGGCCGGGGTTCTTACCAAACTAATTAAATATTATGTGTTACTTTAAAACGAACCACCGAAATACAAACAATAATCTACTTACCTCTCTGAAACAACGGGTAGCTTAAAAAACGAAAGTTCACGGCTTTAATGTTGAATTTAAACAACCGTCCACGGAACAGTTATATCTTTTTAAGCTATTGCATAGCTTCTATCGCGGGCCTTGAGCTTGGAGAGCGAATCCAGAAATTCCGTAACGAAAATAACCTAACACCCCCCACTCATTTGTTTTTTGAGCGTGGTGACCGATAAAAAACAAATGAGTGAACAATCAATCAAAATTCAATTCAATGTGTGAAAGTGTAACTTCAATTAATATCAAAGAAAAAAAAAACAAAGGAAAAAAAATACTGCATAAATAAAATAAATAAATAATTATAATTGCATAAGTTGATAAAAATGCTATGCAATAGCTTTACTGCGGCAGTCCGCGAGTGCCACACGTCTTTTTTTTCAGTTGCTCCATTTTGGCACCAAAAAGTTCACAGACGCGTGTCTCAAGCGAATGGCACTCGCGCTCGCACTGATCCCAACCGATCCGAGATGTCGTGTCCGTGAGAGGTGTCTATGTGTGCATTGCTCTAGTGCATTTGTTATGTACATTGACTTCTGTATCTATCTCTCTTTGATGACTGAAGTGAATGATATAGGAATATGTAGAAAGGTAATTATGGATTACCGCAGTATTATATATTGCTTTATTGAGGTCGTTAGCAGTCCCATTTTCCGTTGTGTTACAGATGTTACAAGCTCGTATATTCTTTGAATTAATCTTTCCTTGGCTGTAAGAAAGCCGTATGGATACTATTATACATATAAAGCAGTAAGTAGTCTTTGGTTACTGTTCTGACTCCGTGGATCGTAGCATTATATTAGGTATATAGTCATTGTTATGAACCTGGCTCTCAAATGCAGAAAGATTTTTTCCAATCCGACTAGTAGTTCTAGAGATTAGGGTGTTTACGTAACAAACAAAAAAACTTCCACTTTATTATATTAGTATAGATAAGAATATTCTTGTTACGAGTTTTAAACTAGATGCTAAGGGTGAGTTGCACCATTTAACTATAACCATAACAAAGTGGTCAATTCGACGATTTGACAACTGTTAACGACTTTGTTATCGTTATAGTTAAATGGTGCAACTCACCCTAAATAACTCTCCTTGAAGGCAGTAATTTGTAGAAGGATAGAATTAAATAAAACAAAAACCAAGCACGTTAAACTCAATACATGATTAAACACAATAATATCAAAACAGATATTGAAAGAAAAAACAATTGTCGCTCATAAAATCCTCAATAAACATACAGAGAGATAAAGAAAACATGGTAAAATGACGGAAATACCAATGAGTTCGGATCGGAATAAAGTTGATATAAACGTTACATTTGTTAAAAGAACGATACGTAACACGGAAAACAATGTCAGAAGAAAGGATACGACTGTATTATCATTCATCGATATATGGAGGAACTACGGAGTAAATTCTGTAGTTCGTCGAAAGACGGGGGACTTCGGGAATGTTCGCAACTGCTCGGAGATTGCGTGGCTTTGATGCCTGCCTGCCTGTGTGATAACAGGCTCTCAGATTTATCTCCGGTGTATATTCCTCGTCCTGTGTGACATTTTATTGTTTGCTTGAGGTTTTTTTTGTGAAAAAGTAAATATGTGTCTTGTGTTATGATAAGACTGGAATTTGGAGGTAATAGAATTCTGACATTTATTTTTTTCTTCGAGGATTCTGATATGTGAACCTGCCATATTTTCTCTTCACTACCATTGGTTGACTGGTAGAGAATGCATAAGGCATTAAGTCCGCCTTTGTACCTTTGTGTTGCACGAAGTTTTAATAAAGAAACAATTAAAAAAAAATTAAATAAATAAGCAGATTTAATAACATAGACCTAGAGAATATACATCTAAAATTAATGACAACCGAGAAATGCAGTAGAATTTCGAGAAATAATAATGTTTCAAAAATATCTAGTATGATACAAAACCTATAAAGCATGTGACTTTCAATGCAGAATATATAGAAATATAGACGCATTTTCAGCACAAATCTATCAAAGATATCATTTTGATCGACAGCCGAATCCATCTCCTTGGTTTGACAACTTCCATTCATCCACAAGTCCAAGTTGCAACTTTACCTGCACTCGTCTACTTCAACCGTCTGTCTCCGAATGTACATGTACAGACGCCGACAGAAGTGGAGCACGTTGTTTTATTTTTACACCAGACAGCGGAAGGTCTACAGCCGGGCATGGACTTTAAAATTCACAAGTTGCCACCGCGGTTTATTCCTTAATTGAATGCAAATCAGGTAAACACAATAAATTTACTTTAACTCAGCGATGGAAATTTATAGACAGGTCGCCATTCGCCACTCACCAGACACATTTTCGTATCATTTATTATACTTTTTATCAAACCATTTTTTTTGTAACTGAAATATGTTTTATTAATTCCGGTAGAGGGTCTTTTCTGGGATAAGCTTAATTAATTTGGGCGTTGGATATTTATACCAGAATTTAGAGTATTTTAAAAATAAGCTCGCCCTGTTTAATATTGGAACGAATGAGAATGAAGTTAAAATAAGAGTAAGTTTAAAGACCAATAAGGAAGGAAAAACTTGCCAAACTTAAGTAGCAGTAGGCAGGGCACATTGCTCGCCGAAAAGGTTGTAGATGGAGCCGAAAGGTTGGACTGGTTGGAAGGTTGGACTGTGTATCAGAAGGAGCAGGGGTGGGCCGATGTCCATCTTGTTGAAAGCCAACGCTTCTCCTGGCGAGGACCTAAACCTGTACAAATCTAATGGAAACGGGAGGCACAGAACCGGTCATTGTGGTGGTACTTGGAGGAGACCTAAATCCAACAGAGGACGCCTTTCGGCTGAATGATGAATCGCTATTTATATCGCGATTTTTTTCTTACATTTCTTTCTGAGAAAATTGTAGAAAACTCAAGAAGTTGTTTATAGTAATGGATTAGTTTTTTCTTCAATGGAATGAAGTAAAAATACAAGAGAGTTACAGATGTTTTGTTTCAACATCAGAAACGACACTAACAGTTAAAATAAACAAACTTCTCAACTTGTTTCTGACCCGACGTTAAGAAAGCTCATGTGACTTTAATTATTAATTTAAAACAAACCAAGTCAAGAAGTTGAAACAATCAGGAGCAAGCTGAAGATAGAGCGGCGTTATCAGTTGTGGAACAACTTCGAGAGGATCCTTTACAAGTCGCCAGCTAAACATTTCCTCTTCTTAATGAATTTAAGAAACTGCTTGTGGAACAGAACGCTTTGTTTATTTCACTGAAAATTATAAGTTGGATCGTACTCCTGAGTCTTGTTTTAAAACGACGGCTACGAGTAAGATCTTAGTTTTCTTCAAACGATCTTTTTGGCATGTACTTTGGAGTACGTTTGTTAACGATCTTTTTGGCATGTTCTGATTCTACACTTTGGAGTTTTGATACACTAACTTCTGACGTTTTATAAGTGTTCATGTACGCATTTTAATATTTGAATTTTGATAAAGTTATCCGGCCGATATTTTCTACCATTTAGGAACCAATATTTTTCATCTATTTTTCTGGTGAGAATCGCGGGAATGTTGTGGATAAGAGACGCACAGAATCAGTCATTGTGGCGACGCTTGGGGGAGACCTATGTCCAACAGTAGTCTTTCGGCTGAAATGATGATGATGATGATTTTTCATCCGGTTAAAAAAGCGTTATCGGGACACTGAAAAACTACGCTAGGAAAACCGATACCAAAACACAAAGGACTCCCCCAAACTTAAACCAAATAGAAAAACAAACATAATGGCAAATTTATTAGGTTCAATTTGGTTTTATTGGCTAATTCATTGGCGGTCCGGGCTCTTAGGGGCTTTGCAAAAATATTTGGGCAATCCCTGATGTACGGGACCACGGGCCCTGTAGTAAGTCTCACTTTGCTGTTCAAACGACATTTTATTACGTTGAGTTTTACATATAAATAGACTCCTTTGAGGAAATACTCTTTTATTAGCCATAAAATTCCGCGGTATTTGATAAGGAAACTAACTTATCACTTATGTTAATATGCCCTGTGTGTGTGTGCACAATAAATTCTTACAACTACTGTGATATGGAAACTTGAAGCGAAATCAGCAATGCAATAAGACTCCAGTTACGAAAACGACCCCGACTTCCAGCCACCGTGGGCGTCGGTTTACGGACGATAAGCAATGGCTGGCTCGCCGTCGCCGCGTCGGCTTATCCTATAAACACTAAGTTCGAGTTGTCAACGGCGTATAATGTTCCACGCGCGCCTCAAGGAGGTGTCAGTATAACTATAGGGGACTAGCAGGGTTGATTCTTGTTTGGAAAACTTTTGAAAAATAAACTTGTTAAGACAACTAAAGAAACACAACATGAGTGTTTTTAGTCAGTAAAAGTCTGACACACCCTCACGCACCAACTTAAAAAAAAAATAAGACCCCATTTTTTATAATTTCTTTAAGTAAAAGGATTTTTCAGTTTATTGTGTCCGGCTTTTTATGGCTGAAATAAGCCGCGTTAAAGAATCGTAAAGTTTTCAGATGAAAGCAGCCAGCCATTGTTGCTTTAAAATCGTTTTGTATAAACTGGATATAAAATGGATTAACTTTAATCTCTGAGGAAATTGGAGTGTTCATGGCATTGAATTAAAGAAACAGCAACGTTGAGCAGTTTGAAACACTTGGGACCTATGTTTTTTGTTTCGCTGTTAGGCCCTTGAAGTAACATCTACTAAAACAATTATACTATGACTTACACTCAATAAGTTTCTTCTTATTTATTTATTTACTTGTATATTCTTTATTGCACATCAAGATTAAAAATTTACAAAAGAAACCATATATCTAATAAAAAACACACAATTAGCGGCCTTAACGCACTAGGCGATTTCCTCCAGGCAACCTAGAATGAACAGAGATTGCCTGGACACAAAATGGCGGGACACAAATTCTTCATGTTTTGAAACAGATTTGAATCGTGATTTTAAAATCTCAGATCAGAACCGTGATGAGACGAGTTTATCTACTCATTTTTAATAAATAGTAAAAAGAAATATATGTAAGAAACCTTTCTAATCGGTTGGAAGGAGAAACTTTTAAGAAACAAGAAAAGTATGCACAAACTGAAATGTGACGTCACTGCCATTACCCTACAAGTGTAAAAAAAGAGATAGCGAGATGTCCCTATTTCGCCCCTACTCTTCCTTATTCCAAAATTTGAAACGTTAACAGCTTCTTCTTTTAATAACCAATTTTGAAGCTGTTTTCAGAACAGTTACAGTCACAGGTAGTTCGATTCCCACACGGAAAAAAAAAATATTTTTATGGTCTTCAAATTTTAGTTCAGGGTTTAACTGTCTTGTGTATGTGAGTTTACACGTTTTTGAACGCACCCATGATACAGAAGTACAAGGCACCGTTTCATCATCATCATCATCATTTCAGCCGATACACGTCCACTGCTGGACATAGGCCTCCCCCAAGCGTCGCCACAACGAACGTTCCCGTGCGTCTCGCATCCATCGGCACCGTATATTTTAATTTAAAAAAACGGAGGAAATATTGCTGAATACTCATAAAATAAAACCTTTATTTGAAGTAGCATAATGAGGTTAACACAAGTTACAAAATCTGCCCAAGAATTTCACGTACAAAATTGTGCGGAACTACCCTATAATACCTATTCACACCTCAACCTGTAACAATTAAAATCCTAAAAGGTAGATTTACATTTACAAGCGCCCAAAACCGTTTCCAATCAAGGTACGGTTTAACAAAAGGTTATAGTAAACCGTAATTCATAGTTCGTGTAGGCTAACAATCACGGTATTGTTTATAACACCGGACTAATTAGTCTTGCCACGTCCCATTGTGATCTTGGAATAACAGCGCGAACCGAATGGCGAATTTAATGGCTCGTTAGTCGATGCATGGAGTGTGTGAGAGGGATGGTAGATGTGAGAAGAAGGAGAAAGAGCATGGTTAATATTTATCTGCGGTTGTGCAATCGAATGATTGTAATTCTGACACTGTTTGTTTATGTAGCTGGGCACTAAACTAGGATTTCAATTGTGGAACCGAATTGTACCTAATCACAATCGCTTTTATTTTGACAGTTCAAGAGTTTGACTTAAATAAATAAGCATAAGCATAGCATAGCATAATCAGCCTTTCAAAGTTCCCATTGCTGGGATTCAGGCCTTTTCTCTAAGAGAGGGAATGGGCCGTAGTCCATCCACCACGCGGGCCCAATGCGGGTTGGTAAATGTCATATGTCTTCGAATTTTTTATTTTAGGACATGCCGGTTTCCTTACGATGTTTTCCGTCACCGTTTTGAGAGCAGTGGTGATGAAATAAATTACACAAAGTAATGCGCCTAGCTGGGTTTGAATTGAACCCACGACTTACATCTCGTAAGTCGGGGCTGTTATCACTCGGCCACCACTGCTCAAATAAAATAAATAAATACTTGTTAAATTATTATGTAAATATGTTGGTGCATTCGTTTACCTTGTAAATCTTATTTACATCTTTCATGGTAACAAAAAAAATGATTATTTTAAAACAGTCCAAAATAGATATCATAGTTTATATGTACTTTTTATATACATTTAAGTTGTGAACTTCTCTAAGTGACAAATTGACTATAATAAATAAGTTATTGTTTTGTATTATATAATGGGCTATTAGATTATAGATTTGTATATATTATATCCCATTATGTCTCATTGCTGGACGAAGACCTCCCTCTCTCTTTTTCACACATGGCTGTCTTCTGCCAATGTGGGTTAATCTCTCCGGTAAGCGTCAAATTCATCTCTCCACCTTCGCGTTGGTCTGCCACAACATCGCCTTGCGATTAATCGGACCCAATAAGTGGACTTTTAGTCCACAGCTCATCTGACATGCGGCAAGCGTGTCTGGCCCAATGTTACTAAAGAATAGCAGCTTTTAGGGTAATATCGGGTGTTCCTTACACGGTTCGAAATTCGAACCTACAGGACACTGTACTCCGATATCTCGTTGGCTGGCAAACCTCAAATTAAATTAGTAAACGAAACTCTGCTGCAGGCGTGATGGAATTTCGGTATTGATATAATTTTGAAGAACTAAACTTTTAATTCGAAATAACTACAGATGACAGGGTCAGCGGCTGAAGGTGCTGTCGCGTCCTTCTGCGAAGCAGTAATGCTAGCAAAGGAGGAGGCCGACCTCATCAGGCAACGGCGGCGCTCACAGCGCCCCAGCCGCCGCCGGGATTCCGATCCCGATTTCCGGCCGGGGCTTGCGGACGGCGAGCAATGGGTATCTCGCGGTCTGACCGTCCGGTAACTGTTCGGACCGAGCCCAAGTCGTCGACGGAGCGCACTGTTCCCGCGCCTCAAGGAGCTGTCAGCAACAGCAGCGGGGTCGAAGCCTACTGGGGCCAGGGTTAGTTCGAAAGGTAGCTCAGCCCCGGTACGAAAGGCAACGAAGAAACAGGAGTGGGTTTTTAGTCAGTAAAAGTCTGACACTATCTTCCGCTCAGCCCAAGAGCGGTAACATTAGATGATTTTCCCACCGCGAAAAAAGAAAGCGGTTGAAGGTTATGAAGTTTTCCAATCTAGTTTAATTTGAATACGTATAATCAAATTAAATTGATTAGTTTTAATGAAGATTTAACGAAATTTATTGTAGTTTTTGGACAAAAATAGAACGCTCACACTAATATTATAGAGGCGAAAGTTTGTAAGTGTGTGTGTTTGTTACATCTTCACGCTTGAACGGTTTATTTGGATAAAACTTGGCACACCTTTAGGTCGTCTCCTGAAATAGAATATAAAAGACTTTTTGTTCCGGAATTATGTTTCCTAATTCCGATAATTTTCTACTTTCTCTAATAAACGTTTTTTCTTTCTTTTCTTTCTGTAAAAAAAGAAAAGAAACGGAAAGTAATTTCATTCGGTCAAAACCGCTGGCAGCAGCTAGTCATACTATACTGGCGAAAATTTGTATGTGTGTATGTTTATTACTTCTTCAGGGCCAACGGTTAAACGGTTTTGGGTGTTTAACTCACAGGTTGACGTTGTCCTGAATAATACATAGGCGTATACTTTTTGTACCATGAGTATGTTCCCTTGTGACTATTTTCTACTTCCACGCAAGCAAAGCTGCTGGTAGTAGCTAGTGGTATTATAAAATTCTATTGAAATCAGGTTCAGTCGTTTCCAACGTGATTGCTGAACAGAGATCCGATTTATAATATTACGGAGCGCGCTTTGGACGGCAATATTAATATTCACGTCTCGATTCGACGATTACTTTACTCTCACTTATAAAATAGTTTTCTGAAGTATAAAATTCCGTTTTATTTACATTTATCAGGATATTGAAAAATAAAATATTTTAGCTAACATTGAACGCTAATGAAATAGTTTTCAGAAAATGTAATACTTCTTTTTATTTATTTTTTCGTTCTTTGCAAAATCTTGCTTTTTATTGAGTACTAGATGCTGCCAGCGGCTTCATTTGCCTGAAAGTAGATAATTGACCCTACATACTACATACCATACATCCATACATACTTTCACCTTTACAATATGAGTGTTTTTTATAGGTGGGAAATAATCTAATGACATCTGCCACCCTTGTGCGTGGCGAGAGGGCTTGTCAGACTTTTACTGACTAAAACCCACTCATGTGCTTTCTTGGCCTTCGTTTCAAGGCCCGGAGTTCTGACCCATGGCTCCAGTAGGCTACGACCCACCCTTATGGTTGTTGACATCTCCTTGGGGTGCGCGTGTAGAACACTACTCGCCGTCGACAACTTGGGCTCGGTCCGGACGGTTACCGAACAGTCGGACGGCGAGCTACCCATTGCTCGCCTCATTCATCGCATCCATTGTGGCATCCCGACGGCTGGGGCGTGAGGGCTGTTGCCTCGCGAGCAGCTGCCTCCTTTGCTAGCATAACTGCTTTGTAGATGGAGGCGACCTATGGTATTAGTGTAATGATTACTCCTATATTTTGGGTGCGTACAAACAAATAAAGCCACATACAAGACACCCAGACCTTTTTTTTTTTTGTGGAGGGAAAAATCATGCATTGACATCCTCCGCCCTTGGGCGGAGCGGGAGATAGTGTCAGACTCTTACTGACTAAAAGACCTACCCCGTTCCTTCTAACCTTCATACCGGGGCTTGAGCGCCTTTTTGGATAACCCTGGCCCCAGTAGGGAAAAACTAATTTGTTCGTGTGAAAATCGATCCGTCGATATGCATCGAACCAGCCAATCGCTCAACTACTGCGCCAACCATGTTATTATATACAGTTTACATACGACATAAATTTTAAAAAACGTTTACTATATTCCAATATATTGTCATGCGTGTGGAAAAACCTGTTGTTCCGGAAGCTGCAGACATGACTTGCACAACAATATTATAGATAATGGTTTCCACGAAGACTTCATACAGCGGAATCCTTTTTTTCGTAATATCAGGATACAATATGAAATTTCTTTATTGCTATGGGTTTGTTTGTTTACGGTGGCCCTGGACCGCAGAGGGCATCTGAAAAAACACTGGTGCGTTTTAGTCGGTAAAAGGCCGGCGTTACTCTCTCGCTCCACCCAGAGCGGGAGAAGTTATTTGATGATTTTGCACGTAAAAAGAGTGTGCCTTTAAAGATTAAATTCTCTTCTACATACATTGAGGGCAAGCCCTTCATTGGACCTTTTCAGGGGAAGAATTAGGGAACATTTCCTGTCAACATGAACCTGTAATAAATATGTATGCATGGATAGGTTTTTTCAAATTCTATAAGTACGTTTATGTATTTATTAAGTATTTTATTTTGATTTAAGTAATAATAATAATAATTGCAGTTTATTTTCTCTACACAAGTTACTTAATACTAGAGTTTTAAGTGTTTTATTAATGTGCTGAAAAATTATTTGGTGCATTTATAATGTACTAAAAATTTATACAAGGTTGGCTATATGAAAACCCAATTGTGGGTTAAATTCACCTGTGTTTAAAATATGATAACTGACGAGCGATCCTATTTTGTTTGTTTCATTAAAGTTGTGTGTACAATAAAGAATAGAATTGAATAGATTGTACATTTTGTTACTGTCACTTAAAACATAAATTTGTTTACATATGAAAACATAGCGAGGCACCAGTAATTCATATGAATAACAAAGATAAATATATGTTGTAGCTACATTTTTCCCCTTTTACAAGTTTAATACAGAATTATTTACATTCACGCGAAAAATACGTACTTTTTTAATAAATGCGAACCTCAACCGACACGTATCTAATTTTGGAGCGAATAATGGAGTTCTTTTTACGTGCAAACGGTTTTTATGTACCTACACATGTACGTGTTATGCCCCGGATTGCCCCGGCCGTGACGTGCGCTCATCACTTGTTTAAACTTTAAAATCGCAACCGTTTTTTGTTTATTTGTTAACACTTTTGAATAATTAATTTAGTCTTTGTGCGAGTCGTATTTTAGATTATTTTATGATTTTTCTTGGAAGACAAAATGTCTTCTATTATATTGTTTTTAGATTGAATGACATTTATTTAATTACTTTATATTAGTATCACCTTCAACTACAACCTAAGAGTCTTTAACGCAAAAATAAATAGGTACCACATCGTCGCTTACCATCAGGTGAGATACTGGGACAGGTTTGGATTATTTCTCACCTAAAAAAAAATACTGACTGAAAGATTAAATATGTTTCTTCGTTTGCTCTTTGCGTTATAAGGCCACGGTTTGTTGCTCTCAGCCGGCATTGGCCTAACTGGTCCTCTTATGTCAAGCCTATCCCTAATGCGCTCCTAAAAAAAAAACACCGCAGCCTAAAGCGGGAACTATATTAGACCGATTATGAGACCGATGCACATGTTGGCGACGCGTAGTGTGGTAATGTAGCTCCACAAGTCTAGTTGATGTATAAAATGAGCCCTGATCATCGTACCTACGTGGCCTATCATCATCATCAGCAGGCATTTTTTTTAATGTTCTCACTGCTGGGACTCAGGCCTCCTCTCTAGGACAGGGGATGGATTGTAATCCACCACGTGGGCCCAGTGTGGGTTGGTGAATGTCACATGTCTACGAATTTTTGGTTCTAGGACATGCCGGTTTCCTCACGATGTTTTCCTTCACCGTTTTGAGAGCAGTGGTGATGAAATAAATTACACAAAGTAATGCGCCCAGCAGGGTTTGAACACGCAACCTACATCTCGTAAGTCGGAGCCATTACCACTCGGCCACCAATGCTCTCCTACGTGGCCCACGTGGACCCAATTTAGTTCTACCTTAGTAATATAATATATAATATAATATTACACAATATTATATTATATATTATTATATTATATAGTTATGCCTTAATAGAAACAGTCTCACCATTAATTTACCAGGAATTGATAAGGCGGATAAAATGGTTCGATTTTTTGTTATCATTATGCAAAACAAAGTTTTAACGATCCGCACGCAAGCACGTTGAGGTCGGCTCTTTGATAAAAATCCTCGCCATTTTTAATTACGGTTCGGCGTCATTGTCGAGGCTCGACGTATTCTCGATGGAGCGTGATCGACGCAGCCATACTGCGAAATATTACTAGCTACGACAGACTGATTGATTGCAGTGTCTCTCTTTACTCGTTAATCGGCTTCTTTATGATGAGGCTTAGCTTAGGATGGGTGGTGCTGTGGGGTGGGGTAGTTGATTTCGGTACGCAGTGGCCTGTGGTATGGTGTTGGAATATTCGGAAATAGATGTTCAGTAATGCAGTTTATCTTTGGGTATCTGTCCACTGAATCAGATATGGAGGCAAAATATAATCGGCTTCTTTATGATGAGGCTCAGCTTAGGATGGGTGGTGGTAAAGGGTGGGATAGTTGATTTCGGTACGCAGTGGTCTGCGGTATGGTGTTGGGATATTCGGAAATAGATGTTCAGTAATGCGATTTTGTTTAATATCTTTGGGTATCTGTCTACTGTGTCAAATATTAAAGCAAAATAAAATCAGACTACTAACAACGAGTATTTTAGTTAGTTGTAATTAGTTTAAGATTTTTATTTTTTTATTGAACTGTAATTGTAGTTAGTTAATTACTTTTAAAATCTAAAATATATTAATGTAAATAAATAAAGATAATGTTTAAAAAATCAGACTGCGAAACCACTGGCAAAAGCCAGTCTAAAACCCAATTAAATCAAGTACCTCTAAATGGTGCCAATAAAATCAATTTTTCTAAGTAAATTCGTTTAAGTACCTATTCATTTCAATTTATTAAAAGTAAGTACAGACAACTACACTACCAATGGAAGGAATAAAGGACGATTTATTTTGTACTCGTTCAATAAGATTATTAGGTACAGATCGTGCCCCAAGAAGGACGGTGGGTCAGTGATCACGTGCTACCTCGGGGGAGACTCCTTTACAGTTTCCTTAGAGATGTGCCTTAACCTTTTGAATGTCTTAAGTTACACAGTTCGACATAAGCCATTGTCTTTCTGTTGTGACTTTAATTACGGCATTCGAAGAGTTAAGAGGGTTCTTTCCACACACATAACGTCAACATCGAGCATGGTTTAAAAGCTTGTTGCTTCATTTAACGCAATCCAACGCGATATTTGATGAAGAGGCAACGCAAAAAAGAGAGATAACGCCTGAAAACTTCGTTGGCATTTGGTAATCACATAACTTACTCGAATATTTCACAAAACTCGTTCCAGGAAATACGTGTATTTTTAAAACACTTAAAAGTTTTTCAGAAAAATTGCCGTCATTCAGAATCTCGATTAAATATTTTTATATTTTTATGTGTAAGTATATTATGGAGGGCCAAAGTCACGTAAAATAGCAGGCTTTACTAGATTAGTTTTATACATGTTTTGAGTTCTATAGAAGCTTAGATAATATCCACAAGATAGCTATGTATCCAAAATATCTAGAGAACGATGTGTGATAACATCATAATCACGTAAGAGCGGTTTTATAAAAATGTACCTCGAATAGGACGCTTTTGGGCTCCGGGGTAGTCTTTTAGGAGGTCACAAGGATCCCTTCCATGTAATATCGGTGATCACTGGGCCGGTTTTAGATAGGTCAAAAATCTACAGTTCGTGGACTTTGCCCCAAAAGCCCAGACGTCTTTCGAAGGCTTCTCCTCGATAGCAAAAAAAGAGTTCGGATCGTGCCTAATGTTTTGTTACAATTATAGCAGAATCGTCTCGAAAACCCCATTTTCTTTTCTTTATATAGATATATACATTATATTAAGTATATAACCATGTTCATTCTATTTTATCATGATATTTTCTTTTTTATGCACCTGTCATATTGTCTCTCCACCACCCTAGGTAATGCCTAAGGCATTAAGTCTGCCTTTGTCCCATCTTATCATATCGGTCGAAAGACATCAAATGTTGAACATAGGCCTCCCCCAAGCGACGCCACAACGAGCAGTCCTGTGCGTCACGCAACCATCGGATTCCCGCGACCCTGACCAGGTCATCGGTCCACCTTGTGGGAGGCCGTCCAGCGCTGCCTTATCATCTCAGTATCCTGATGAGGAAAATGAGAGTGCAATGACATTACCATTGGCACGATCATTGCCAAGCCTACGTCAGATTACAAAGCTACACAACACGATATTATGTCATAAATATAGTATATTTGTGCATTCGCGCTCATTTCTCTCTTGTTAAATCTGTAGCTAGGTATCTAAACCGTAGCGCGGGCTTGCGGATAGCGAGCAATGGGTAGCTCGCCGCCCGACCTTCCGGTAACCGTCTGGGCCAAGCTCAACTCGTCGACGACGCGTAGTGTTCCATGCGCGTCTCAAGGAGATGTCAACAACTGTAGGGGCCCAGCAGGGTCGAAGCCTACTGGGGCCATGGATGTGCGAAAGAGAACCCCGGGGCCCGGGAACTAAGGCAAAGAAGGAACACTAATTACTAATTAGAGGTGAGGAACCTCGTACCTGTAAAAAACGTATTATTTTCGCTTACGAGGTTCTCCTAAAAAGGCTCGATATACATATTCGTAAAATGATGTGAAACTACGATTTACCTATGTTTCGTTTTGAGGTTTCCGATTCATGCGGTTTCATTTTTGTTTAGGTACGTTATACAATTTATTCATAACTGGAATGTAAGTCAAATGTAGACCAAAAACTAATGAGTTAGTTTTCCTCTATAGTATGTTGGTTTTCCTGTTTAACTTTATAAGGACAGAAACTAATAAACACATAGTTTCTAAAGGTAGTTATTAAAAATTATCCAGGTGGGTAGTATGTCAAAACATGTTTGACAGGTAGAATTTACGTCATTTTAGGTGACGTTTAAAATATTGACGTTGACGTTTGAAACATTGCCCCTATTTGAACAAGTATCATTTTGAACAATACCTAGGCCTAAAATGGGCCATCAAAGACACTTTTGCCTTTTATTTATTTTTATTTTTTATTATGGGAAAAATCATCCAATGACAACCCCCGCTCTTGGGCGGAGCAGGAGATAGTGTCAGACTCTTACTGACTAAAAAACCCATCCCGTTCCTTCAAGCCTTCATAACGGGGCTCGAGCGCCCTTTCGTATAACCCTGGCCCCAGTAGGCTTCGACCTGACAACTCCTCGAGGCGCGGGAACAGCGTGCGCCGTCGACGACTTGGGCTTGGTCCGGACAGTTACCGGACGGCCGGACAGCGAGCTACCCATTGCTCACTGTCCGCAAGCCCGCGCCTACGGTGGTTGGAAATTCCGGCGGCAGCGAGAGCGCCGTTGCCTGAAGCGGTCGGCCTCCTCCTTAGCGCGCATTACTGCTTCGCAGAAGTCGGCGACCGCCTACCACTCCTCCTCGCTCTGGACCATGGCCTCAACCAAGGCCCGGTGCGAGAGGTCTCCGCTGCCGATCGCCCCCACGAGGGCACGGCGATGCTCTGCCCAAGCAGGGCATACCTCAACTGTGTGCTCCACCGTGTCCTCCAGGCGTTCCGCACAGTGGCGACACCCGGGCGTCACTTCCGCTTTAATCCGGAACAGGAACCTCCTGAACTTGCCATGTCCGGTGAGGACCTGAAGACGCTTTCACCTGACTACCGGTAAGTTCATTTTTGCTTGCACTCGAAACGAAAACTTCAAAGGGTCTGGTTTGGCGCCGCGCCGCAGAATACAAGTGATTTTTTTTTTAAGTTATCAGGCTGAAATGACCGCGATGCATGGTACCTTTGACTGCATGAAAATAATAGGAACCAAAAAAGCATTGCAGTCTACGTAAAACCATATTTATAAGTAAGGATAGAAATATTTTGTATTATACATGTTTCCTGTGTTTGGAATTTATATTAGATGGAAATGGAAATTACAATTTCACAGGGTTGAATATATATGATTGTCGAAATTACAGTAATAAATGGCCTCTCGTATTTCCTTGTTTAGTAAATTTTATAACATACAATTTATTATTATGTTTGTATATCTACTGAAGTATAGTAGCAAACTTTATCTACGTATACATATATATATATAAATGAAGACCTATTTTCCTTGGTCACGCCATCACGCATGAATGGCTGGACCGATTTCTCTAATTCTTTTTTTGTTGTGTTTGTTATTGTCAGGAGAAGGTTCTTATGGAAAAAAAAAAACTAAAATTAGGGTAGTGTAGGGTAGTGTAGGGTGGAGTAAGGTAGAGTAGAGTAGAATTAGGTAGAGTAGGGTAGGGTAGAGTAGGGTAGAGTAGGGTAGAGTAGGGTAGAGTAGGGTGGAGTAGGGAAGAGCGGGAGCGAAGCCGCGTGGGCAAAAGCTAGTTTAATATAAAAGTAGAAACTGACTGACTGACTTATCAAGGCACAGCCGGAAATACTGGGACTAGCAACATAAATTTACACTTTTTTTTGCTATTACGACCTAGGTGAGTACTAAGAAGGGGTTTTTAAGACATCCAACCTATAAAGGTGTGAAAAGGGGAATTTAGTTTGTATGCAAAATCTCATTCCGTATACCAATATACTTGAAAGTTAGCGTAAATAGTAACCTAAGTAAGTAATAAAGGTTGTCATTATTTGTTTTTAAACTATCCTCAATAGAACCATTATTTTTTTAGAGATTGTAAGCAGGGTTCTTAATTCTAGGGTTAATAAACTGGCAAAAATTCTAATTAAAATGATTAATGATGATTGTCATCATTGACTTTTCTAAACTTCTCTCAAGGGCGCTTTTAATTTATGAAAAGCGCACGTTTACCGTGCCGCAATCGGCCGGTTGCAGTACGTCAGCAGTACGACAACAAGCGCCTAAATTGAAAACGTATCTGGCTGTCGTGCGTTTGTATGCCAGTGATGTACTATTCAACACCATATTGTAGTCGTGGTGCTTGTGATGTTGCCGTCTTGTTGACGATCGTTCGCCGCACGGTTGCTGCACCGCGCGCTTTGTATGAAAAATAAGATCGTCTGTACGCAGTACGACTAACGCACCACATCCGCACCGCAGCAGGCCGTCAAGAAACGCATAAATTGAAAGCGCCCTAAGGGATGTTTACAATTTTTTTGGAGGATACTTCGTCCTCCAGAATGTTTTCAAACAAATTGTTGAAGTTCTCTGGCAAAGTCTACCTATATTTAGACGGATGTAGTCTAAATGTAGATATATTTATAAAGTTTGCCTTCTCCACAATTTAAATTATAATAATGTGGCCTGCTCCCAAAGCTTTTTGCTAAGAATTTACCTTAAACAATTACATCATTAAATTGCCGGAACCTTTTTTTACAACAATGTAGGCTAATTTTGAAATATAAGGGTAATCTTCCGGCCTTGTTGGTAAAGGATAATCCACGCCTTTTTTCCTTAATACCCACTCAAATAAATAAACGAAAATTTCCAACTTTAACTTTTATTTTGACATCATTAAATATTTAAAAAAAAGCTCTTAACACGATCTTAGAGTTGATCACTTCATTATATGACCGGTTATATCATGAAATGGTTGCATTAATTACATTAACGATTGATATTTCGATCCTTTTTAGGCATCTCATTAATAATTATCAAGGGACTCTCAGGCAGGTTAGGTTAGAAAGAACCTTCGTAGTTTTTTTTTATTGAATCACTCAGATTAGCATATTTTAGTGCACATTAATTATTTTTTGATGGAACAGAGGCATACGTATTAGTAGAACACAGAAATAAATTGAAGAATATTTGGTACTATTTTGCATTTGACTATTATTTAAAAGTTGTTGCAATCGTACCCAGTTTTGTTACAAATTAAATATATAAATAAAGCGTACCATGTCTTTTTCTAACAATACATTATTACGTATTAAAATTTAAAACAATTACTCTAATAATTTAAAGATGACAAACTCGTATAGATTAAACTTTATTGTACACCAAAATAGTATCTAATAATTTCACAGAAACTTAAATCTTAATCTTATGTCTTTCATTCAAATCCGTATAGTCGTTTGAGCATGAAAGAGTAACAAACATACACACACTCACTCCGCCTACCTCTTAATACACACATACAATAATTTTGTATGAGTGTATTTACCTAGTTAACTCACACTAATAGTAGTGTGAGTTAACTAGCTTCGTACCTACCTTTTTGTTTTTTGCGCGCTTCATGCGTTATTTCGAGCCATAAATAACAGTATTTTCTATTTTCCTTATTCCTACACTGAAACTCAATAACAATATATTCCCAATGCATCTTCTACGTCAACACATTGGCATTCAATCACATTAGGGGACATTTCCTATTCACCCCTCAGTTCCACATTTGTAAGTACAACCTTCCTCATTTTCTCTACTTTAAAAAACAAGGAAGCTTCATTACACGACTAATAATAGGGATGTAAAAGGAATACAAATGATCCTTAAGGCAGATATTTGCTTGCGATAGGGACACCGGCGCCACCATGCTTGGGGAGATAGGGCACGTCGGACCACTCCATGTACCCACCACTCGAGGTAAGGAGAAACTCCTACACGGGAATAAGTTTTGGATAATTCGAGGAGAGAATTTTGTGGTTTAACTGTAAAGTTCCGGATGGTAAAGAGGACGGCATTTTTTTAGGTAACTGGAAGTGAACTTAATTCGTGTTGTGTCTAGTAATTGAAATGATCAAGAGAAGAAGTACTCACATAATTCGACTGGCCTAGGCTATTGGTCTAGTGGTTAGTGGCCCTGACTGCTATGCCAGAGATCATTGGTTCGCATCCCACTCAGGACAAATGATTGAGTGATGAGCACGATCATTTATATATTTCTAAACACACATCATTTTAGATAAATAAATTACACCCAGACACAGAAGTGTCTGGGTGGGTTTTTTTAAGTAATGTGTTTAGAAATATTTGGGTATGTATATCTGTTGTCCAGTTCTTATAAAACAAGCACTGCCTAGCTTGGGACTAGACGGTGTGTGATTGTTGTGGAATATTATCAATTGTTTGCAAAAATAAACATAAGATAGGTCCATAAAAATAAAGGGCATTGAACTGCATCAGATTAGACTAGGCTAATCCTAGCATCGCATCATGAAATAATGCGTTTTTAATTAATAAGTAGTATTTTGTTTTAACTAATATCGACAGTGGGTGGTAGGTAGTAGTTCTCTTTGACACCAAAATTGTCACTTCTCACTATCACAGTCAATGTGTATAAATGTTTGTTGTTCCTCCGCGTTTAAACGCCTGAACGTGAAGGAGTATTTATGCCCCAGCGAATGATAATCCAGGAAATGAATCAAGTGATTATAATCCGTTCGTTCGATTTTCAACTATCTATACCCGGGAATAGTAGATATAAAATATATCACCGTAGGCGCGGGCTTGCGGACGGTGAGCAATGGGTAGCTCGCTGTCTGGCCGTCCGGTAACTGTCTGGACTAGGGAATGCAAAAACCGCCAAAATTACAAACCGGTTTTTTTTTCGGTTTTTCTAAAAAAAAAACCGGTTAACCGGGTAACCGGTTTTAAAAATAGTTTTTTTGAAATTTATTTTTAAGTGAAAATTTTAATTTTTTTTGCTTGTTGTATTCTAAATAAATATTTTAAAACTTATCTTGGAACTTATCTATTAAAAAATATATTGTATACCTAATATAATCCTGTTAAAAATCTCAACTTCATAAAAACGAATGTCTCAGAATGATGTCATACGTAGAGAATCTAATGTAAAAGTTAATATATCGACGGTGAAGTACCAATACCTTCTAACTGACACTTAGAGAAAATTACTTTTTAGCGCTTATAATAATTTAAACGTGTGTTTCCGCATGTTTTTGTGTAATCTCTGAAGCAGATATTTAGTTGCAACTGTATCAAGATAACTCTGGAAACACTTCCTAACTAAACCAAATACTTCTACTCAAAATATCCACCACTAGCTTTTGCCCGCGGCTTCGCCCGCGTACATAAAATATAGCCTATGTCACTCGGGAACAAAGCAGGTTTCTGTCGGTGAAAAAAATTTAGCAATAGGACCAGTACTTCCAGAGGTTACCTCTTACAAACAAAAAAACATAAAAACAAACAAAAAAAAAGAAAAACAAAAAAAAAAAAAAAAAAACAAAAACAAAAAAAACTTTACCTCTTTATTATACGGGTATTAGTATTAGTGTAGATTAACCTTAACACAGGCTTTTAAGCGTTTAGGCCACGTGTCATCTGTTTAAGCATGGTGATCATTGGAAAGTTGTCCACTGCTGATCGTAAAGAATTTTTAAGGATTTTGAATTATTGTTACATGCAGCCCATGCTCTCTAATATAGATCTCAATTTGTAGTTCACGGGTTGAGGTCTTTTTTTTATGGTGGGGAAAATTATCCAATGACAACCCCTGCTCTTGGTCGGAGCGGGAGATAGTGCCAGACTCTTACTGACTAAAAGACCCACCCCGTTCCTTCTAGCCTTCATACCGTGGAAATCGGGATCGGAATCCCGGCGGCGGCGGCGAGAGCGCCGTTGCCTGATGCGGTCGGCCGCCTCTTTTGCGAGCATTACTGCTTCGCAGAAGTCGGAAGCCTCTCCACTGCCACTCCTCCTCGCTCCGGACCATGGCCTCAACCAAGGCCCGGCGCGAAAGGTCTCCGCCGCCGATCGCCCCCACGAGGGCACGGCGATGCTCCGCCCCAGCAGGGCACACCTCGACTGTGTGCTCTACCGTGTCCTCCGGACATTCCGCACAATGGCGACACCCGGAAGTCACTTCCGCTTTAATCCGGAACAGGTACCTCCCGAACGTGCCATGTCCGGTGAGGACCTGCGTTATGCGGAAGGTAAGGACGCCGTGAGGTCTTTCCAGCCACGCCTCAAAGAGGGGACTTACTGCCATAATTGTGGCGTGCCCAGCACTGGGTTGCAATAGTCGCTGACGCCATTTCACCGTGAGATCCTACTGGAGCTCTGTCCGTCATGCCGTGACCTGTCGCGGCAGCGAACTTTCACCCCGGCGTTGCATCTCCACGCGCATCTATCGTGCATATGTGCAAGGACTGTTGCCTTCAGATCCCACGGTGGTAGGCCAGCAAGAAGGCTCGCCGCTTCGCGGGAAACCGTGCGGTATCCCCGCACCATCCGTATTGCCATGACCCTCTGGCAGGCGTTCAGCATGGCCGCCGGTCGCGTTTGCAGCGACGGCGCCCACACCGGCCCCCGTAGAGGGCCATGGACCGAACGATTACCGCATAGAGCTTCCGGCAGGAGGCATCTGGACTCCCAAGGTTGGGCAGGAGCCGCTTGAGTGCAGCCCCCGTCCGGTTGAGTTTGGGAGCCAGACGTCGGAAATGCTCCTCGAAATTCCACTGGCTGTCGAGGACGAGTCCCAGGTACTTCATCGTTGTGATGTGAACTCCTCCTACCGTTAATTGGGAACCTGATGGTAGCGCGTTCCGAGGGCCGTGAAAGCACATAGGATTTGTGTAGCGCCACCTCGAGTCCCAACTTCTGGATCCTACCAACGACTATCGCAACCCCGCGTGTCACTAGAACTGTACAATGCGTGTAGCTATCACTATGGTACATAAATATTCATAAGCAAGCCTACGGCTGATATCAAGCCTCAAGAGCGTTTTAAAACTATGTTTGCTTAAAAATAGTGTAATTTGAAAGGAAAAAAAAAACTCGAAAAAACCGGTTACTTGAAAAAAAAAACCGGTTATTTTAGTCATTAAAAATATGCCGAAAAACCGGTTTTTCGGTTTTCGGGTTAACCGGTTTGCATTCCCTAGTCTGGACCAAGCCCAAGTCGTCGACGGCGCGCACTGTTCCCGCGCGCCTCAAGGAGTTGTCAGCAACAGCAGGGACCCAGCCGGGTCGAAGCCTACTGGGGCCAGGGTTATCCGAAAGGGCGCTCGAGCCCCGGTATGAAGGCTAGAAGGAACGGGGTGGGTCTTTTAGTCAGTAAGAGTCTGACACTATCTCCCGCTTTGCCCAAGAGCAGGGGATGTCAATGCATGATTTTTTCCCACCATAAAAAAAAAAAAGGTACAAAAGATATTTTGATTCAAAGAATATATTTCCCTGAGATAATTCTCTACATTTACGCAGGCAAAGCCTATGCCATGCGCTAGTTTTGAAAATTCTTATTATTAACTTGAGCATCTGTAGCTATCATCTACCAAGTAAGGTAAACTAGGGGCGCCCTCTCAGGCAATGTCAAGTGCGCTCCGAGGACCTACCCCGGCTATAACAAAGAGGACCCAATGCTCCAACATATAATTGGATAATAAGGTCGCTTGACCTTTTAAAATACCTATAGATACACCAAATGAATAGAAGATTGAATGAAGAAAAATGTTCTTTAGAAGATTGTAGAACATAATAAAAGGACAAGTAGGTAGGTACGTTACGTATCTTAATAGAACAAGAAAATTATTGTTTATTTGTTGACCTTATCAGAGACCTTATCAATCTTGTGAGTAGAATACGGAATGTTTTTTAAAACCTATTTGCAAAATGAATATCTTTATCTTTGTTACGAGTATTTTGTCAAGTAAACTTCGACATTTGCTGGGTCAATTCATAATCAGCCTGATATTCCCACTGCTGGGACTCAGGCCATGTCTCTAAGAGAGGAAGTGCAGTTTGGTGGATGGTCTTCGAATTTTTGGTTCTAGGACATGCCGTTTCCCTCAAGATGTTTTCCTTCACTGTTTAGAGAGCAGTGGTGATGAAATAAATTAGACAAAGTAATGCGCCTGGCTGGATTTGAACCCGTGACTTACAACTCCTTAATTTTTCGAATATCGAAATTAGAGACACAATAGAAAGACTATAAGGAGCGAACGCCGGCCGTTCGCTTGGGGTTTAATGAATCAATCGGCGTCATTACAACTGGGACTTCACTGTTCTGTTGCCGGATCAGTTAATAGACCCTAAAAGAGTTGGCCTCAATACTGCTCCATATTCATTATCAAAGCACTTAGCGCTAATCACAGAAGAAGCATCTCTAAATGACCCCACACTGCAGTTTCTTGCCGTATTATCTTAGCATGTATTTAGAACAAAAGCCATTATTTACTTTGAACACTTTAGCTTCCTGAAAGCATGGCAACGCTGTATATCGTGGCTCTTAATTAACTCGGACGATACTAAGCTACAAAATGAGAAATCTTTACAATTGTAATTATATATATGTTGTTTGTTTTTGACCATTACATGTTTTCTGTATGGACTTTAAAAGAGACTTAGACCTCTAAGTTTGTTTCAGTGTTTCTTCTTAGGGTAGTTAGTTACGAAACACCGGCTTCATCTAGTTTAAACTGACGAAAAAATTTTACGTGTAAAAGTGTTTTTTAAAACTTAATTGCTAAATTTTATTTATCAGGAGCAACCTTCGAATCTTCGTTTCATGATTAGTATGCAAGAGGAATGAGAGGTATGGCGAATGTTTGAAATGTTGCTCTAGATAAATTAAGAGCTGAACACATTTACTGAAATTGTTTCAGAAATAATGAGTTCAGCTTTTTCCTAAAATTTACTCCGTAAAACTTGAACACTGCGCAGCAGCTGTAGCCCATATCACGTTTATGAAGCAAAACATAGCTAGCATTAGAATTGCGATCCAAATTGCCACTGCAATGGAAACTGTATAAAAACTGAAATTAATAAAAGAAACCCTTCTTTTATTAATTTCAGTTTTGACCCGGACTGCACTTCAAAAGCATTTTGCGCTTAAGTTTTCAGATGAAATACATCATCACTTAGCTATTTTCAACTATATTGGAGCTACCTTTGAAACTTTCCGAATACAGTTTTTTTTTTTATTGTTGATAGGTTCTCGCTTGACCGCTATCTCACGTGATGGAAAGCGATATTGCGGGTTTTTTGGTGGGAAATCATCCAATGGCATCTCCCGCCCTTGGGTAGAGCGGGAGGGCGTGTCAGACTTTTACTGACTAAAACCCACCCCTAGTTTTATTGTTGCCTTTCATTCCAGAACCGGTTTTTCCTTTCAGAAGCGAACCCTTGGCCCCAGAAGGCTTCGACCCTGCTGGGCCCCTACGCCTACGTTACGATTAGCTAAATGCCAGTATTTTACATGGAGTTACTACCTGTCTGTCTTACAGCTAAAACGAAACAGCTTGTTAAGTTAAAATAAATATTATAAATCCAAATCCCCTGTTGTGTCAGTCTGTCGGTAAGCTCACGATAACAATCAAACTTATTAAACAGAGTGATTCATGAAGAAGGTTTCGACCATGTGTGCTGGGGCGGGTAACTCATCCACATTAATATAATAAAGAGGTAAAGTTTTTTATTTTTTTGTTTGTAGGAGGTAATCTCTGGAAGTACGAGTAGTACTGGTCCGATTGCTAAATTTTTTTCACCGATAAAAAGCTGCTTTATTCTTGGCTATATATAAGTAAGTGGGCGAAGCCGCGGGAAAAGGGTAGTATTTAATATTTTATTTGCTTGATATGGCTGCATACCTATAAAACGATTTTAATGTTACGCCCAAAAATATAATTTGCCAAGCGGATCTATTCTGTCAATAAAGAATATATTCCAATTATAGAAAACAATTCCCCGATCACCGAGTAACCTTCATCAACAATTAATCATTTCTGACAGCCAACACAACAATATTGTGGTAATAATTCTGGTTACAAACGATTAATTGTGTGTATAACTGCTAAATTGAATGTCATTAGTTAGGCACAGTCGTTTGTGGGAAGCCTTAGGCGGAAGCACGTGGATTGGGCTACATCTCAGGTGGTTTGGTGCCATGTTTGACCCCTAGGTGAGCATTGTGCGACCCAGTTTCGCTTTTATGTTGAATTCGGACACAAATGCCTTGTCAGTGTATTGAACGGTCTCCTGTGACGTTATGGGGTCTGTTTTGAAAATAATGTTCTGTTTTATTCGTAATAATTTTCTGTGTTCTTTCTTTGCCATGAAATAAATGATATTTTTTTTATTTGTGCTCATTTTAATTAAAATTATATTTTTTTATTTATGGGAAATGATAGCGCGGAGGGCGTGTCAAATTTTTACTGGCTAGGAGACCACTAATTTTCCTTTCCAGAAAATCTCCGCGGACCAAGCGGACATCAGTCCTGCTGAGCCCCTACGGTTTGATATTTATGATATTTCTATGATAAGAGAACTCTTTGAGGAGCACGGTCGACAACTTTGACTTGGTCTGCTTGATTACCGAATGGCCGGACGGCGAGCTACCCATTGCTCGTCGTTCGTAAACTTGCGTCTACCGTGGCTGATACCAACTATCAGTTCGGGGTCTCGGCGGCTTCGGCGTAAGGATGTCCGTTCCCTGGGTCAGTAAAAGATGTTAATGTATACTGGTTTTCTATTAACTAAAGTTTTTTGTACATAAACACAGTTTTCACTCGACCCCGCAATATCGGTTTTCTATCTGGAACCTTTTTTAACCGAAGCGATGCTATTAATACCTCATTCTGACGTGACGGATTTACCCTTATAGCCCACCAATTTAATACCCATTCGCTGCTAATACCGCCGACATTTCATTAGTTAAGTTCCAACTATCCTTCGTGGGTGAAACTCAACGAGTCGCTACGTTACCACGTCACTACGTTGCCACGTCACTTTGTCACCCGATCGCGTCGTTGCCACGTCGCAGCGATGTCGCTGCGTCCGCGCCACGTCTCCTAGTCGTTTGTTACCACACTTATTGAATTTCACGCCTCAGTGTACCCGAGGTCCGTCGTGCTCTGAATTAATATTATGTTTTTAAACGATCATTCCTCAAACATAATTGGTAGTCGAAGGCGGTACTTTGTATAAAAGATATAAGTTTTTGTGTCAATTTTCTTTACCTTTTTGTTTGTTGGGGTGAAATTGAAAAATAATAAGCAACGGAGGCTGTTTGTAGTAGAATTTCGTTTAGAAATGATATACTACTTCGCTACAGGACCTTCAAAGGCATTTTCCAATGTACAGACATGTACGTTTTGTGTCAGCCGTCAGACGAAAGCAAAGGCTACAATATCGAGATAGAGATACAGTATTTCAATTCCTGGCTAGCTAGCTGGCTGGTTATTGACAAAGCTTTGTCAATAATATAACAGAATCCCGTTAAAATAATAATATATCAATCCATATAACAAACCAAATATTCTACAATAGGCTTTGTGTGGAAATAGGATAAAACTAGTGAACGTGTTTTTCTTTGTTTATTTTTTAAATGACGATGCCCCGTAGGTACTGGGAATTACTCATATATCGTGGGTGCGATCACAAAGATCAAAGCTATCATACTACAATTAGGGGCAGAACCGATTTGGATAAAAATTTGGCACACGCGAGTGTATATTCCCTTGAGATAAGTTTTCTAATTTGACACGAGCGAGGCCGCTGGTTGAAGCTAGTAATATTATAAAACAAATTATAATTTACGAGTCTTAAGTTATGTTCGCAAAATAATATTAAATTAGCAACAATTAAGGTAACAAAAGGCCGGCCAATCCGTTTTAAACAAATCATGTTCTATATAAAATTAGTGAAGGTTAAAACAAATAGAAAAGTTACTCAGACAAAATATTTGCCTGCCAAAACTTCCAGAAATTATCGAAATAGAATGAAATTTTAAATCTGCCTCTTCAAAGTCGGATTTAGTTTGATAAAACCATTTACAGTCACAGAACTTTTGTTTTGTTTATTCAAATATTTAGTTAACAATATAAACAGCTCGTTAATTGGATTCCTTGGCTTTTAAGTGAAAGTTATAACCCCACTTGAAGATGATCGGTCTATTTCCGATGTTTATTGCCAAAACATTCCTGGAAAATCTGGAGACAATTTCAGCACACAAATATTGAATTCTGATAGTGAACGTCTAGAAGTGTTCATGCGAATAACTCCCCGAGCTAAGTTTTAGCTAAATGACTGGTATTTTCATTTCATTTTACAATGAATTAAAATCTTTCTTCTCTATGAAGATTGGTTTCACTTTATTTGTTTATTTTATTTTCATGAAATATAGATATTCAGTTGGCGGAATTTACTTTTTGCGCCCATTAAAGCCATTAATTTCTCTCTGGGCAACGGAGACAATAAATACCGTATTGTGCAAAAATGAAAAATGCTCTGGTCTATATTCTCTATGAAACTGTCTCTACAAGTAAGTTATCACAATAAAACCGATCACTGCAATGTTATATAACATTGCAGCTATTTTTAATGTATTCGAGAGAATTATGCTGGGATAAACTTTGTGAAAAACCATTCCTAAAATACAGAAGAACTGATATGAAACCTCGTCTTTCCACCACATAAATATTCGAGCAGGAACATTTTTACACGCCGAGATTGCGTGCGGGCCTTAACTCTCTTAAAAACGACTTTTACCTCGTAAAAGGTGAGTAACGGCCGACGCGAAAGCTTCCTAAGTATAAAATAAATTATTCCACCAATAATTTGATTGCACTTTTAAAGCTGACAGCGCAGTTTTGCTACAAACCCACTTAGAGATTCATGTCCCATGAACCTCTTGGAAATGCTAATTGATTTTCGTCTTTGACGATATTTTTCGCGTTGAACTTAATTAAAACGTGGTTCTTGACAGCTTCTTGTTGAGTGTGTAGCAGATAGTTAAGGCGTTTCATGGGTTTGCATTTTTTGTAGATTATGAACTTATTGTGTCGCCACAACGACCGGTCCTGTGCGTCTCGTATCCATCGGATTTCCACGACCCTGACTAGGTCGTCGGTCCACCTTTTGGGAGATCTTCTAACAGTAGACATCTTTCAACACACTCACTGACACACACACTGACATGATGATGATGATGATGAACTTATCGAATGAAGAGACATAGAGAAAAGAGAGGTCACAGAAAACATTGTATGGATTGTGAGAGGAACTACATCAAATTATTGTAGTAGTGGTAGCATCTCAGAATACTCGTACAATGGAAGAAAACAAACCCGGCCACCAAAAATCAATTGGGAAGTAACCAAACAAACTATTTTTCAAGCAGTCCGATATAGTTGGTTGCATTAATTACATAAGACTGCTTAATGCTTAGTTACTTGTTTGGAACCTCTAAGTAGATTTTTGGCAGTCAGATTTTTTTTTTACAGTTTAGTGTGGTGAATTTTAGGAATGGTCTACGGTTGCTCTGTATTTTGATACGGTCAGACATGACCGTGTTTAAAAAATATATGCCTTTCCGATTTGGTTTTTATTTCTTCATACCTAATGTATTCATCTAATGACACTTTATTTGTTAAAATACATCCAGTCACTTAGGCTACAGGGTGGGCCAAAAAATAGGTTTGCAAATATACATACTCTCGAAAAATATAAGTTAATATGTGGCACCAACTCCTAAGTAATATGAGATAAGATTATGATGATAAACTTGTTGAAAGATTTTAGTCTGTTAAAGGATATAAATGTACCTACCTAACCTACATTTGGCTCAGTATTTTCGTACCAAAATTATAACTCAACTAGATAAACTGTATACCGAAAAAGATTTACGTCACATGCAGACCAAATCAGTCTAACAAAGACTGACATTTTTGTCGCATTTCGAACCGAAAGTTCCTAAAATTACCAGATAAAGGACACAATAGTACACTAGCGTCATTCCTAATGTGTTTGTTTTAAAGGGACGTGTGTCAATATGTTGAGCGAGCGACGTGACGCCGTGACAGGGTCATCGACCTGTGATGTCACCACACAGCCCCCTAATGATCAGTTAAACGGATAAAAGGATAAAGGCAAGCCTTTGTCAATAGGCTATCGATATTTTCCAATTACCGTCACTTTTAGTGTGTTGGTTTTAGGGGCTTGAGCGTGATCAGGACACATGATCTGGCTTTTAAAGGTGTTCCAGGGATATAATAAAACCTTCCTCTGTTAATATATGTACCTAGTCTGTGTAAACAAAAAATCGTTCCCCGCCTTTTGCAAACATATCAAAAATTCGTTCCAACTATTTTGTTTGCCAAACCGTTTTCCAGTTTTTCATGGATGGGATCATAAATCTATGTTTTACATTTTACGTACCAACATTTACACAATTCTGAGTCATAAAGTCTGAGAGTCTGAGTTGGTTTTTGTGACTATATCACTTTTTTTTTTGTGTTTTTGCCGTCGTCGTGTAACATCTTTAAAATCTTTTATCTTCAATCTAAGTAGTGAGTCGTTTGGGGTTGAAACACTAGGGCCATGGGGTCCGAGTGTTCATCTAGTTGTTCGAGAGTGAACAGCTAGTCAACTCTTTATGTGTCCAGAGGGCTGGACTTTTCTTTTGCCAACGAATTATCAGCATTGCTATTTAATGGCAGTACTGCCACCGTTATTGACAGTTAATCCCACTGACAGCGACGTAGATGATTCTTTTTTATGCTCAATGATTTTTTTATACGCGTTTGCATATTTATAATATTATTTTCAATTTGTAAATATATCTATCAAGTTGCAATCATTTCATATCATAATAATTCAGATTCAGAAGAAAACGGCAGAAAATGCATGTTATTTTCTTCCCACCGAATAAATAACAATACCATCATACTTGAAGAAACTCCCCACAAATCACTTGAAGTTAACGAAAACACTTCCCCACACATTCTATCTAAAAATCTACCAGGTCACAGCATAATAAACTCGTATAACAAAACAGGCAGAGAGCGATGTAACCGCAAAATATAAAAATATTTTTATATTTACATATTATACAAAAGCGGACTGAATACCTTAGGCATTCTCTACGAACTATGATAGAGAAACAATGTTAGTTCATCGATCACTAATAAAAATAGTGATGGTAGTGATGATTTGGTAGAGGTATAAAAAAAAAGACGTGGCACTCGGGGACTGCCGCGGTAAAGCTATTGCATAGCATTTTTATCAACTTATGCAATTATAATTATTTATTTATTTTATTTATGCAGTATTTTTTTCCTTTGTTTTTTTTTATCTTTGATATTAATTGAAGTTACACTTTCACACATTGAATTGAATTTTGATTGATTGTTCACTCATTTGTTTTCTTATCGGTCACCACGCTCAAAAAACAAATGAGTGGGGGGTGTTAGGTTATTTTCGTTACGGAATTTCTGGATTCGGTCTCCACGCTCAAGGCCCGCGATAGAAGCTATGCAATAGCTTAAAAGAAAATATTATTTATGAAGCAGGGGTACAAAATTATATCCATACATAATATTATTTTTGAAAGTCTCTCCGTTTAGCTCAAAATCAAAATCAAAAACCTTTATTTCAAATAGACCATTTGCAGGCACTTTTGAATAGTCAAATGTCAGTCAGTCCAAGAAATGTGAAGCTAAATTGCACGTTCCAAAGCGTAGAAACTCCATGGACACTCTTATTAAACCATATTATGAGTTACAGAGATTTGCTTGAGCTTTCAGATAAACTACTGAACTGATTTTGATGAAATGTGGTCCATAGGTACCATATTGCCTCCAAAATAAAATGCTCTCCGTAGTGAGCTTGAACCCGTAAGAAGGACATACAAGGCTACTTTTTGTATGCCTTAAACTTCGAGTTCATGTTATAATTATGTTTTGCCCCAAACCTCTTTTTCGTTCACTCGACTGACATTTTAACACGTCATAGTAAAGCTAGAACTACATTAGACCGACGCACAGTACATACTGTGCGTCAGTCTAATGTGCGTCAGTATTTATACACATGTAACACGCCTAATTTGTAACGTAGAACGACGTCGCGTGGCGTATGTCAAGCTCTACAAGTCTAGTTTCCATATAAAATGTACGGAGACCGACGCGCCCAGATCGGCGTGTGTGGCACACGTGTGAGCAGCGTAGTTCTACCGTAAGACTTCTGTAATATATTCCAACTGTTGCTGCATTGTGGCACATAGAATAATTATGTTCCCGTCTATTTTCTCGGCCGTTTTATATATTTTGCAGAGAATAAATTAATGAGGTTGGTTTTCCTGAAGATAATTGGGATTTCTAAGTATTAGCAGCTTGGTCGTTTATTCGGAGTCGCAAATGTTTTTTTGAATTTGAGAATATTCGTTTTTAATTACATCTTTTATACGTTTTCGTTTTTTAAAGGCTGTCTAATGAGCTATTTGCCCGTAAGGCACAAAATTGGTGCCCAGATACAGCGACGCGGGGCCGCGGTAAAACACGAAGTAGATGACGGGACGACTTGGATGTCTTTCTTGTGAATTGGAATGAAAAAGCGAGCAACCATTATGTACATGAAGTTTTTAATAAATAAACACTTTAATATAAATGCACTTAAAATGGTCAATCATAGACTGAATGCGGAAACCAAAATCTGGGTAGATAAAATCCTAAGTCGAAATGAATTTTCAAGGTTATTTCTATAATTTTAATATTATATCATGAATATTATTTGCGATTACAGCGAAATTTCTTCAGCACGAGTAACCACTGAGTGTTTTTGCGCAATTTCCTACTCAGCTTAAACTCTAAGAATTTGCTCGATATTAATATCAATAAAATGTACCTACTCTAAACTTTTGTTGAAGATTCTAAAAGCTTTCAATTGAAATATTTGAGCTGTTTCATTGTATTAGATCGGTGTTGTTACCTTTTAAACTCTGAAGCTAATAGTTGGAAAGAGACTGGATGTTTCGAATATTCATTTCACGTTATCATAATACAGTAAAATATTAAATGGAAAAATATTAGTAAAGTAAAATATTTTACTATGCTTACGGTACTATCCAATTTATACATATACAAGGTGTAAGGGACAGCCCTCCACAAACTTTAAGGGCTTGCTCGGTAGACGAAACTGAACAACCTTCCACAAATTTTTTTTTCAGGAAACGAAAAAAGAAATCCGTCTCACCATAGAAAATTATAAACTTGATTGGACAGTTTGTATGGAGAGGCCGAATTTTTTTTTTGTTTCATGGAAAAAATTTTTTGTGGAAGGTTGTTCAGTTTCGTCTCCTGAGCAAGCCCTTAAAGTTTGTGGAGGGCTGTCCCTTACACCTTGTATATATTTTATATTTATCTTCCAGCCAAGTGCAAGCCGGACTCGCGCACAAGGAGTTCCATATCTACCATTAAGAGCACAAAGGCGCTGCTTATTTCAAATGAAATTTCTAGCAGCAGACTTAAGAAAAAATAGTTGGATGAAAGATGTACACACAGTATAGGTAAACAAGTTACGTATCATTTATTTTTAGGAGCAGAATTAGTTTAACATAAAAAAGCAGCCTCTTTTGAGTTTATTCCGATCTGGAGCTCTCCAGCTTTTTTGCGTAAATTATCGTATAAGAGATTCAACAAAAATTATAGCCATAGGAAGTTCTGTTTTAAGTGTAAGTTCTGTTTTGAGTGTATTTCAGACTCAACTATATAGGTAATAATATAATCAACCAGTTTATCTGTTTGATTATATTTAAGCTTCAGATGGGTAATGTTGAGCTTTACGCCTTTGTCTTATGAATTAGAAAACATTTTAATATGAGCTCTGTCATATGTCTCGATGGGAGATCACTTAAGAGGGTAACCCGATTTAAGTAAATAGGCCACTATCACTCCGGGGATCTCAGAGATCACGTAGATATTGAACGGGAACCAGGGCACTAGCTAGATGTAACATGTTGGCTCACAGATTTGCTCCTTGTAATAATGAGGTCAAAATTACTTTATTCAATGCTTTTTGACAATCATTCTACACGGACGGTCTGTGGGTTAACGGACAGATACCCTGCGGATCCAATATAATAAAGGGTTCAGGGTGCTGTTGGGGCTACTAAGATACTGGAGTGTATGTTACCGTTAGCACGTGTGGATGATTTCCACGCTATATAAGAGAAAGATGGCTGCCTCGTTGCTAAGCAGATCTAAGACCAGTTCCAATAATTTTTCGAACCTTAATCGATAATTATGATGCGCCAGTGATTAATCACTGGTTGCAATTACTGATGCGGCAGTAATTAAGCTTTTTGAGTTTCTTAAGTATTACTAATCCTTTAGTTGATAAGTTGTTACTGACCATTGGAGCAATGTAGTCTTTTAAATAAATATTATTGTTTTTAATAATAGGAATAACAACAGACAGACAGAGCAGTCTAGGCGGCTAAATATTGGTCGGACCAAATTTGAGTCAGATCGACAATAATATTTAATAAAACCATAGCCTTATAAGTTAGTTTTCAATATGTCACAATATTTTTCTACCGACCGGGGGTTGTCCTTAGATGCACTAGCATAGTGCGTGGAACGTGGTACTAACCGGTGAATATACCTGATATTCACCGGTTGGTACCACGTTCCTTTAAAAGCGTCTTAAAGGGCCTCTGCGAGTTGGTTTCGGCCCCTCGTACGCTTTCCAAAGGTCCAGGACCTCAGGGAGTTCTTCTTAGATAAATAAATGGAAAATAAAAAACATTTATTTCAATCATCTTACCTTTAGTTATGATGGAGTTGAAGGTTATTAATATTAAGTTTGTGTTACGAGTACCTTTTGATTTCTCTCTTTGAATGTCTTTTAGGTTAGTTTATGTGATATTTAGGGTTAAGGATTGATCCAAATCGACAAATAAATCGCAGAGGTCGTCCTTTGTTTCGCTTTCGGATTTCGGTACGTTTTGAATTTCTATTTTAGAGGCCTGAATATAGTATGTTTAGAATCAGTAACTGAATGAATTCCAATATAAATATTTAAAAAGGTCACAAGTTCGACACCACCGACACTAAGTACAACACAGGTCACGACAGGTCATAGCGAGCATTAGGAGCCAGCAAACAGCTGGATGCAAGTAAAAAACAGCCCATCAGTTACCTGGATGGCTCGGTGACTATGTATAACGATAACCAAAACATAACCAGCCGTGAAAAGGCCGCCTATTGGTCAATTCGACGATTTGACAACTGTTAACGGCTTTGTTATCGTTATAGTTAAATGGTGCAACTCACCCTTAGTAATATCTGGTAATATTGAGAAAAACAAAACATTCGTATTACATAATAGGTAGTTAAAAAATGGCACGATTGGTTTTCATACAGATCGTGATACTTGCGTTATCTATGTCTATCTATATCTGTGGTTATACTCGTAGCTTAGAGCTTTAAGTACATAAACTTCAAAAAAAATAATTGTAAAGGATGTATGTTTTGGGTACCTAACAATTTTATGAAGAACTTTGTAGTAAATTAAATATACCTATAATCAGCCTTTAAATGTTCCCACTGCTAGGACTCAGGCTTCCTCTCTAGGAGAGGGAATGGGCCGTAATCCACCACGCGGGCCCAGTGCGGGTTGTTGAATGTCACATTATATCTTCGAGATATACCTACCGTCACGATATACTATGGGTAACTGTATATTTATGTTTGTATACTTGGTATATTGTCAATCTCAATGAAATAGTCATTATTTAGCAAGATTGTGTTTCACTTCATGGTAATAGGGCTAAATTCAAATTACGCTTTTAGAAGTAATAATAAACATACTGATAGTGTGTATATAATGGTAGACCATAACAAGAACTTTCTGCCGAGATCAAAAGTCGTGAGATAGATTAGTACTATTAGTTAGGTGTGTTACAAATATTATGCAATTTCTTAACGCCGATAAAAAAAAAATTGATGGTGGTGTATTTCTCTCCAAAGAAAAAATCGTTAACACAACATAAAATCTCGATTTCTACAAGAGCAGCACTATCATTAGGGATGTTCTATTTGTGGAACCCGTGCATTCATTTATTTTTTTTCCAATACCACTCGCTAGCAAAGCTAGTTTTCCAATAATTCTCCCGAGACCGCGTTAGATGATGATATTTTCTCTATTCATGTTTACTTATATACCTACCTTATAGGTTTTTTTTTTATTATTAGTGATAGGCTCGCGTATTCTACGAGTATTATAGTATCTGCCCCCCAAGCCAAGTTACAACCGTTTCGCTTGCGTCGAACGCTTCGAGATGACTTTGGCGCCAATTCTTTTGTTCTGACCACATAACTAAGCGTTGGGATGACGTCATTCCCGTATATTTGAAGCTTTCTGCAAGCGTTAACTATTGCTGATTAGCAACTTGGCTAGGGGTACAACTGGTATCGTGATTTCTTTCATTCTAGTTTTCCCCAGCTTTTCAAACGTCCACGAACACTTTTTCGCCCTTGAGCGCCGATTGTACATACGTCTGTACAACTTGAATGACCTTGAAAAACGCTTAATGTCGTGTTGTGCACGTTTGTACGAAATTTATTTGGCCGTAAATATTGATTTTTATATCTTTGTTTTTCCTAGAAAAACCCAGAAAAAGTTTTGGTCAGTGGATCGTCTTAGGGGCGGATTTTTAGGAGTTGGAGTATACGCTTAGGGGCACTATGAGAAGCAAAAAAAAACAAAAAAAAAATTTGGTCAAAAAAATTTTTGGGACTTCAAATTTTCGAAGTCGTCGCGCCATAGCGCCCCTAAGGCTACACTCCAACCAAAGTTTTCGTTTTTTTACGTAAAAACACGCAATTACGTAATAATAAAACCCCGGGGCGTGAGTGGAATACTACACGCCGTTGGTGACTTGGGCTGGATCCAGACAATTACCCGATGGTCGGATGGGAAGCTACCTATTGCTGATCGTCCGCAAACCCACTTCTACGGTGACTGGAAATCAGGGTCGGGGTACAGGTGACTGAGGTGTAAGAATATCCGTTCCCTCCCGATTGCGACCTTCTCCTTTGCTAGTATTACCTACCTACCCACTACTCTCACCAAAAATCACAAACACAAACATTTAGAAATGAAAAGAACAAGTACAGATAGAAGAGCACAAAGGTACTTCAAAGTTCCTTCAAGGTATTTCGAATGAAATAAGCAGTTTTGTTTAATCCCCAATACTTCAATCCGTTGGTTCCCAGAATATCGACAGATGTTATAACTTTATACACCACACTAGCAACTGTAGTCGTCCGGAAACCGACTCGAATGGAAACAGGCTAATGAAACGTCTGTCAAAACAGTCCAGTTCAAATTTTAATTGAAAATTGCTTTTTGACCCTTCACACTTCACGTTGTTTAAGTTAGCTGACGAGTTTGATCCCATTCTGCCTATTAATTTAGTACAACATACGGAATAATATATTGTGTTGCTTTTGCAGCAGACAGTTTCGTGAAAAAAGGCCTTTTTTGACGGTAGGATATTATCAAGCGAGAGACAGTGTTAGTCTTGTACTCACTGAAACCCATCATTCTGTAATCCTTTAATTGCCCCCACTTTTATTCCTTTATTTTTCCTTTTTTCGTATTTTTTTCCTTTCGAGTTTATTATTATTATATTTATTCTTTATAAACACATATCATTTACATTTTAAAATATTTTTTTTTAAATATCATATTAAAAAGCATTTATTGTTGTTATTATTATTAATTGCCCTTTGCGTTCTGGCTGCGGTGACTGTTTCAAGCATTCCCGCAGTCCTCGCAGGCATTAGCACTAAAGAGCCCGATCAATTAAGCTGACACGTCTTTGAGCTGGCACACAAACCGACGTCAACCGGGCATCATCCTTATCGAACGGCGAACTGTTCATTGCTTGCCGTCCGCAAGACAGCGCTCATAGTTACCAGAAGTCGTCCTGGGACTTCCAATTCACAGAGCGTGTGAACTAACTTTCTTCCAAGCTTTCCGTCGCCTCCTATACTTGTATTACGGCTTCCCAGTTCCCATGATGTGTCACCCCGCGTGTTAGACTACCACCGTAAGCTCCACCATGTTCTCCAGACGATCCTTATAATGGTTATAAGGGGAATATCCTCCTATCGAATCCGAAACAGGATCGAACCTCCAAGAACAACCGTGTCCAACGAGGACCTACATCAGGCAGAAGATAAGGACACCCGTGCCGCTTCTGTAACCACTCCTCGAACAGGGGGCTTAAATTAGAGCCGCGAGAATTCGTACCCGCGAGGCCTAAGTTATGTTTTGAATGCCTTTGACAAAAGATTTTGTTACAACCCCTAAGATCGACCTTAAAATTATGTACCCGTCATTTTGTAAGCCAAATGCGATCGGTACGTACAAGAAAATGACTTCAATTCCAAATCGTTTTATACTCGTTTGATATTCCCAATTGAATATTTGGGACCTTTATTAAAATACTTTGTGAGAACGGCGATAACACCGCCTCTAGCATATTGAATCAATAAAAACTTTCTAAATATGGCCGTATGGAATCCCAAATACGAAACTTCGGGACCGTTCAATGTCGATTAAGAATACATCCTATAAACGTATTTACGCACTTAATTCGAAAAATATTGCCTAACTTAGGGAGAGAATGCCGGTAATGGCCTTCCTGCCCTTAATAAGTTACTGCCATAAGTTATTCCGTCTTTATTAATGATGCAAACAGAACAGCGATAAAAACCAAGACTATAACGAAAGGGCAAAAAGTAAAATCAAGACGAACGAATAGAATAACCTTAAAGGAAATGAAAATTTTCTCCCTGATGAGAAAACTTAAGGAGTGCAGACAGAGAACCGTGAAAAACCACAAGGAATCCAGCTAATGGAGTTATCTAGCGAGCTCAGGCGTATTAAGGAAAGAGCAAATTAAAGAGGAGGAACCAAATGAATAATTGTCTGCTTGTTAAAATATTTTCCGTCGTTTTCTTTAACTGAAAACGCTAGTTAGGTAGAGGATTTATAAGAAAATGTTTATTGAATTCTCTCGTCCTTCTGTAATTTGATTTAAGCACCGTATTTTTTCTGAATACCAAAAATGAATACCTAAATCTCTCATGAATCATGAGCCGCGGAAATTGGAAGATACTTTTTACAAACAAAAAAAGGACCTTTCTCTAAAAATAAATACGTTGAACGATGAGTTATTTTGGGAACGTCGATACTGCCAGAGCCGTACTCTTCTCCAATATACAACACTAGCTTCTGTCAGTGACTTCACCCGTGTGAAAGTAAGTTTCTCTTTATAAACTTTGCCCTCCCGGCTCCCGTTTCCTCTCCCTAGGGAGAAAATTTTGAAAAATCCTCTCTTAGTGCTCGTCTACGTAATAAAAGAAAACCGTGTGAAAATTTCACGCTACTAGTTCCAATAGTTTCGTCTGTGCGTTGAAATGTCAGTCAGTCAGTATCTCCTTTTATATTATAGAAGATGTATCTGGAATAATAATAATAATTATTATTTATTTAAAAAGACAACTTTTGGTCCACATTGTATGTTAGTAACACTTATTTCTATGTTAGTTCAAAGTTCACAAAATATTTATAGTTTCAAAAATTATATTGCACACGAGTATTAAATCCAATTACCCCAATAATGCACCCCAATTAAAATATTAAGTTACAATCTTTCTTTCACGGTGATTTACTGAAAAGGAAACTCGTGGTCCTGAAACGTGAAAGGCAATTGAATAACACAGGTGTGGTTTTAGTTAGTAACGGTTTGATACGCCCTCCAGCTCCTCCATAAAGAACTGGATGATATTCGACCTCAAAAAAAAAAAATCATTTATTCGACACTCAAGAAAATCAAAATGAATAGGCACTTTGACCAAGAATCCTGAAATTTAGTATGAAGCTAGGTCTCGTAGCACACGTAGGTATAATAGGAAAAAATCTGAAAACTGCAGATTTGTAGATACGTAACAAAAAAAATTGCAATTCAGGAAAAACTTCGCAATTCAATTCGGGAATTGAACTGTTTTCACAGCTAAGTTTGTACGGAACCCTCAGTGCGCGAATCCGACTCGCACTTGCCTGTTTTTTTATCCTAAAATTAATCAAAAAATATTTTAGGATTAAAAATTACATATTTTTAATATACGAGTACCTATTTGACATTGGTTCAGAAGATTCTGAACATACTACCTTCACGCGGTACCTTTATTAAGGCACGTGTTGTATAGTATAGTGAGTCGGTTCATCCACCTACCTACTCTACTGGCAACGTGGGAACGTTCGAGTGCCGCGTTCAAACGATGGGTGACGCGTGACTAAGGACCGTTGCTCGCCCCTCACTGGATCGAGTTACTCGCTCTGTTTTTATATTTTTTTGTTCACATAACACACTTTTTTGTTGTGCCTTAGAGGGGTTTCTTTTTTTTTTGTTAAAATATTGTGCTGTTTGTATGCTCTTCAGAGTTCGTTAAATGTTTTTCTTTGGGGCAAATGTTTAGTAGGTACTCATGTAGTTTTGTTTGTTTAGAGAAAAGCTTGAGTGCTGTATTAGGATGAATTTTGTTTTAAACGAAATATGTACAAAATCAGATGCCGCAAAATTCAGTTTAACCTTTCGAATCCCGTAATAGAGACACAATAGAAAGACAATGAGAGCGGACGCCGGCTTTCGGTTAGGGTTTAATTAATTAAAGACATACCTATGAATTTTATATACTCGTACAATAAAATGTTGATTCAGATAAATGTGGCGCATAACTGCGCCAATTGTAAGTTTATACTTTTTTACATAATATATTGAAATCTACATAACTGGCCCCCTTTATTTTTTGCGATTATATAGTTTTTGAGTTTATTCATTACAAACAAAAATACAAACACAATTTTTTCCTCGTAACATTATTAAGTACAAATGTTTTTTTTTTTTGTTTTTTTTTAGTATCTACAGATGTTTAATAAGAAATAATAATAAATCTCTCAAAGAAAAGGCAAAATGCCTAAGGCATTAAGTCCGCCTTTGTACAGTTTTTTGTGCATAAAGCTTTAATAAATAAATAAACGGCAACAAAATCATATAACGTACGTTGAAAAATCGTTTTTGCGATAAAATATCAGTAACCCGAACGTGGGGATCAAACAGTTGCCACTTATTTACTTTCAACTTTGCAAAGGCGTCGACCCGAGCTGCGCTGCAGATACGTACGTAGTTATGATATAGCTACGTTAAAAATATATTATATTAACTAGCTTTTGCCCGCAGCTCGCATACATAAAATATAGCCTATTTCACTCAAGAATAAAGCAGATTTCTATCGGTAAAAATATTTTCGCGATCGGACCAGTACTTTCAGAGATTACCTCCTAAAAACAAAATACAAACTTTACCTCTTTATTATAATATTAATATAGATTTGAACTATCATATGGATATGTATAAAGAGCTATCAATTATAAGTTCAATGTTATTTATTATATTTATATCCCTCATTCGAGTTCAATTCGTAGGTACGTGTTGCATACCGCTGCTTTGAACCAGAAGGTTCCAATCATAGCTACATTACGTAATTGAATCATATACAACAAACCAAATGTACATAAATATAATACAAAATGACAAAGTACACTCAGGCGTCATCAAAGTACTCCTCCACATCGCTGTCATCCGGAAATGTGCCCAGAAGACTGGCAGCATTGCCACGTTGAATGGCAATGCTAATTCTTTGTGCGTAGGACGAGCCAGCCTTCTGGTCTCGTAAAGTGTCGATCAAACAAACCAAATTAGATCAATTTCAGTTTAAGTGAAAGGCAAAAAAAATAAGCACGTGTTTTCGTCAAAATCGTAAACTTAGAAACATGTTCCATCGTTTTTTAGGGTTCTGTACTTTTTTTTTTTTTTTTTTTTTTTTATGGTGGGAAAAAATCATGCATTGACATCCCCCGCCCTTGGGCGAAGCGGGAGATAGTGTCAGACTCTTACTGACTAAAAGACCCACCCCGTTCCTTCTAGCCTTCATACCGGGGCTCGAGCGCCATTTCGGATAACCCTGGCCCCAGTAGGCTTCGACCCGGCTGGGTCCCTGCTGTTGCTGACAACTCCTTGAGGCGCGCGGGAACAGTGCGCGCCGTCGACGACTTGGGCTTGGTCCGGACAGTTACCGGACGGCCGGACAGCGAGCTACCCATTGCTCACTGTCCGCAAGCCCGCGTCTACGTTGGCCGGAAATCGGGATCAGAATCCCGGCGACGGCGGCGGCGATAACGCCGTTGCCTGATGCGTTCGGCCTCCTCCTTTGCGAGCATTACTGCTTCGCAGAAGTCGGCGACCGCCTGCCACTCCTCCTCGCTCCGGACCATGGCCTCAACCAAGGCCCGGCGCGAGAGGTCTCCGCCGCCGATCGCCCCCACGAGGGCACGGCGATGCTCCGCCCAAGCAGGGCACACCTCGACTGTGTGCTCCACCGTGTCCTCCGGGCGTTCCGCACAGTGGCGACACCCGGGCGTCACCTCCGCATGAATCCCGTGCAGAAAACTCCCGAACGAACCATGTCCGGTGAGTACCTGCGTCATGCGGAAGGTAAGGACGCCGTGAGGTCTTTCCAGCCACGCCTCAAAGAGGGGACTTACCGCCATGATTGTGGCGTGCCCAGCACTGGGTTGCGATAGTCGCTGACGCCATTTCACCATGAGATCCCGCCGGAGATCTGTCCGCCATGCCGTGACCTGTCGCGGCAGCGGACTTTCACCCCGGCGTTGCATCTCCACGCGCATATCGTGCATGTGTGCAAGGACTGTTGCCTCCAGATCCCACGGTGGTAGGCCAGCCAGAAGGCTCGCCGCTTCGCGGGAGACCGTGCAGTATCCCCGCACCATCCTTATCGCCATGACCCGTTCTGTACCTCAACCGACCAAAACGGAACCCTTATGGGAATTATAAGGGTTATCCTTATAATTATTCCCATAAGGGTTCCGTTTTTTGTCTGTGCGTCCGTTTTTAAACGGTTTTTAAACGGTTTTTTTAAACGGTTTTATTTTAGCTCACCCCGTTTGTTTTATTTATTATTCTTGGGTCAAATTTAGTAATTCAAATTTCACCCTCTTCCTGTCAACCGATTAATCTGAAATTTTGTATACACTTTGGATTTTGGTGACAATACAATTATGTTTATTCATTATCATTATAAATTCAAGATGGCCGCCGCTACAAAATGGCGGATAATTTATGTTTTATTAATCCCATCAATATGGGTATCAAATGAAAAGGCTCAACAAGCAGAATACAATATACTATAAAAAATTGAAATCCAAGATGGCGGCCGCTACAAAATGGCGGATAACGTAGGTTTTATCAATCCCATCAATATGGGTATCAAATGAAAGGGCTCAACAAGCAGAATACAATATACTATAAAAAATTGAAATACAAGATGGCGGCCGCTACAAAATGGCGGATAACGTAGGTTTTATCGATCCCATCAATATGGGTATCAAATGAAAGTGCTCAACCAGTATAATACAATGTACTATATAAAATTAAAATCCAAGATGGCGGCCTCTACAAAATGGCGGATAACTTAGGTTTTATCAATCCCATCAACATGGGTATCAAATGAAAGGTCTCAACAAGTAGAATACAATTTACTATGCAAAATTGAAATCTAAGATGGCCGCCGCTACCAAATGGCTGATAACAATTTTTTATCAATCCCACCAATATGGGTATCAAATAAAAGGGCTTGACAAGAAGAATACAGTGCACTATACAACCTCAATATTTAAGATGGGCGCAGCCACCAAATGGCGTATAATAATAAGATTTAAATTTAGAAATTGAATCTGTAATTTAGGTATCTGATTAATCCAGCCTGAATCCACCACCCAAGTCAAGATTTTGTATCGTGTTGAGGACTGTGTGGCGTTAGGGTGGCTAAAAATGATACGTCGTTAGCGGTACACCACCCAAGTTAAGGTGAAAACGTGGCTCTTAGTAGAGTAAGATCTTTGCAGGGACTACGTATAGAGGAGTTGGACTGCAATAAACTAACGGGCAAGAAACCTTGCAATAATGAAGCACTAAATGAATTAAACAGAATGCGAAATAAAACTAAAAACTAGAAAATAAAAATAGGTAAAAAAACTTTTTAAGTTAAACGGTTTTATGTTAAACATACATTGCAATGTTTAAGATAAATGTACTAAAAACCAAAAAATAATAAAATAGATACAGTCGTGGGAATTATAAACATATGCATAGACTAGACTAAAATAAAACCGTGGGGCACGTCAATTGTCTACAAATTATCGACTTAATGTGCGATAGAAGAATCGTTTAATTCGTCGTTAAAATAGGCAGTTGGCCCGCAGACGGTGAGGAAATTACTTACTATTTTCTTGCTCATGGAAATTCCAATAGTTATACACTCCATGTAAATAAAAGAGATGTTTCAACTAGTTTATCGTTGGACATTCACACTGCTGGCTGGCGAGGAATCGTTTCACTGCTCGCTCGTAGTTTGTCTTTAATCGACAAAACATATGATAAAAGTACTACTCGCTCACCACTATGAAACCCTAAAACTCGCTTATAATCGAGCTTGCTAGCTTGTTTCCACATTCTAGCCCTACTTATCACACGTCCATCGTTGTCGGTTGAACAACTGCCTAATTATAGTGTAACATTACAAAACAAACATTTTAATCAACGATTGTAGACAATTGACGTGCCCCACGGTTTTATTTTAGTCTAGTCTATGCATATGTTTATAATTCCCACGACTGTATCTATTTTATTATTTTTTGGTTTTTAGTACATTTATCTTAAACATTGCAATGTATGTTTAACATAAAACCGTTTAACTTAAAAAGTTTTTTTACCTATTTTTATTTAGTTCTTTAGTCTATCAAGAGCCTGTTTTTCAGGAACTTGTGAAGGCATTAAGCTTAAATAAATATCAAATACTTAGGTCTGCTGCCGATGGTATAAAACACAGGTATTTAGCCGCATTTAGTTAGATTAGAAGCTGACTCACGCCAAGCTAGTCGGGAAATGGGTTCGCTTCGGAAAGGAAAACCCGGCCCTGGTACGAAAGGTAACGAAAGAGCTAGGAGTGGGTTTTAGTAAGTAGAAGTCTGACACGAAAGGGCGGGAGATGTCATTGGATAATTTTACCACTTAAAAAAAAAATGCCTGCCAGTGATACAGGCCCATTTGAACGAGTTACTATAGCTATAAAACGCAAAGGGTAACGAAGGAACACAAGTGGTTTTTAGTCAGTGAAAGTCTGACACTCCCTCTCGCTCCACTCAGAGCGGGAGAAGTCATTTCACAATTTCCCATTTCAAAAAAGGTCCATTTCGATTTTGACTGGATTTTAAAAATAAATCTTTAATTAAAAAAAAAAACTCAAATATGGATACTACTAGAGGTACACTTCCTGACGTCGCAAAATGTTCCTAGGTAAGTATACTGTTCATCTTTTTCTTTTTTTAAATTTGTCCTCAAATATGGATACTATTACAAGTACACTAGAACGTTGCAATATGTTCCTAGGTAAGTATACTGTTGAGCAGCTTTCCGAAACAGCCGCAATCTGTTTTTAACCAATAAAACCACAACGCTTGCGTACGAGTTCCATATGTTCGCGCAATAGTGACGTGACAGAGACTGACTGTGATGAACACGCTGCGGCGTGACAAAGGGGCCTAATTACCTACAGGCAAAGTACTTTTAATTAATAAAATGTTCCCAAAATTACTATTGTTCTGACTGTTTTGGTTGGATAATAACAAATTATTCGCAGACTCAAAAGAGGGCTTCACCATAGGCACGGGCTTGCAGACAGCGAGCAATATATACTCACGCCGTCCGACCGTCCGGAAACCGTCCGGACTGAATCAAGTCGTCGACAGCAAGTATGTTCCACGCGCGCCTCAAGGAGATGTCAGCAAACTGTAGGGGCCCAGCAGGACCGAAGCCTATTAGGGCCATGAGTTTTGCGAAAGTGAACCCCGAGGCCCAGGAACGAAGGCAAAGAAGGAACAGGAGTGGGTTTAGTCAATAAAAGTCTGACACGTCCTTCCGATCCGCCCAAGGGCGGGAGATGTCATCAGATGATTTCGTAAAAAAAGAAAGCTATTTAATTTCCCGGTTCTATAGAATACACAATTTCAGTATTGCAAACAATGACCTTAAACCCAGTTCTTGAAAAAAATGTCAGTCACAGTCTTTGCCCATATTTTTTTTAAACTTGTTATGAAAATACATAAAATTTACAATTGAGATAAATAAAACCACAATAACATCGTGCGATTTCCATTTGTAAGCGCAATAGTGACGTGACGGCGACTGACTGTGATAAACACGCTGCGGCGTGCCAAGGGGACCTAATTACAACTTACATGACTAACTGATACGCCAATCTTAAAATCTCATTAGATACGGCCCCCGTAGAGAAATATACAAGACATTCAAGCCGTTTTACATTTAGGAAATTCTGTAAAACTGTCAGTTTTTAAGAAGATAGAGATAGAATGAAAAGTTATCGTATCAAGTTTTGCCAAAATACGGTTTACGGCCGAAATTGCGGGCAAAAGCTAGTACTACATAAGGTCATCGGGTAAAAATCGTGTATCGGTTGGACCTAAAAAAACCATAAAATTTTAAAATTCCCTACAAAAACAAACAACAACTAAACTAAAAGCTGGAATACGAATAAAATCATACTGTTTAGATTCCATTGAGTAATTTCTCCTAAGAAAACTATAGTGACAAATGAAAACAATATTGTTCAATAATATAAAGTAGATAATCACACGCTACCAGTGGTAACATTTTAACAATGACAGCGGCTTTATTCCGAAGCAAGTGCGAATTTCAATTGTGACGTGACAGCTCGTGACTGATGAAAACGCTGCGAGGTGCCAGGGGGGCCTAATTATGATGTACACACACCTTACGAAACCAAATTAAAATACCTACCGATGAAAAACAAAGCTGAAAAGAATATCTACAAATGAAAAAGTATCACTTCTAATACCATTGGTTATAAAGGCACAAATAAAAACCGCAATGCGAATCTCAATAGTAAAATTTAATAAAGTTTAAGTAAGTATTACTATGTCTGTGATAATTTAGCATAAGCAAAAATAAATAATTCAAGATGGTAGTTTGCGGCTTACCTGACCTTATATTTGTAGGTAAGCGCACACACTAAATTATGACATTATTACACGAATCATTGCATTGAACAAAATACGATGTAGGCGTATTGGAATCTATACAATGTACAGCCAACAAAACGTAAAATTAATAGTAACAATTTACCATTGATGTCGTCTTTATGTAGTTGTAATATGGTAAATTTTCGTAGTATCACTATAGAGCGAGTTTCAATAGTAGGCTTGGAATGGTAACGTGACAGTTCGTGACTTTGATGAAAACGCTGCGGTGTGCCAAAGCCTATTTAGGTACAATATACACCTAAGTAATAAAATATACACAAACAATTGTACCTCCTATTTATTTATCCAACATTTTATGTACACACACACACTAATGTCACACACGTATACAATAAAGAAACTAAACTAAATATTGGAATTAATGGTTTTGGAAGGACTTCTAAAACTGGTCAGCTGGCCTCCAAGTCACACGTCGAGTGCAGCCCCCCTAGCCAAGTTACAACCGTTTCGCTTGCGCCGAACGCTTCGAGTTGACCTTGCCGCCAATTCTCTTGTTCTGGCCACGTGACTGAGCGATAAGACGACGTCATTCCCGTACATTTGAAGCTTTCTACAAGCGTTAACTATTGCAGATTAGCAGCTTGGCTAGGGGGTACTGTTTAGATGAGATTGTTCTGACGTCATCACGACGCTCAGTCACGTGGTCAGAACAAAGGAATCGGAAACGTGGCCGACTCGAGGCGTTCGACGCAAGAGAAACGCAACGGTCGTAACTTGGCAAGGGAGGCTTTATTCATATACTTTTATCTGACACACTAGTATCTCATCTAACCAGCAGTCATCGTGACTCCTATATGCGAACTTATTTTTGTGCGATATAATGTTCTTGTTACCTATTTTTCAAACCACCGCATTTCAGCAGATCTGTGGTTATTTCTAAAGAAATCTGTTCCAGCATTTCCTCTTGTGAAAATAATTAAACAAACACACACAAACCCAGAGAATATAATTTGTTCTCTTCAGTCGTTTTAATACGGATTGTTAAGAAAACAACATCTGTTTGGATTTCAATTATAATTGGTTAAAAAACTAAGGCGATAAATGGAAACCACATTGCGAGTTACAATAGTGATGTGCCAATATCTAAAACAAAATCATAGGCCTTATAATCTTCCCACTGCTGGGAATTAGGCCCCCTCTTTAGGAAAGAGTATGGGCCGTAATACGCCACGCGTTCGGTTTGGTGGTTGTCACATAACCGTCTTTATATTTGGTTTTTGGACATGCCAGTTTCCACATGATGTTTTCCTTCACCATTTTGAGAGCAGTGGTGATGAAATAAATTACACAAAGTGAAGCACCTGCCTGGGTTCTCGTACTTCGAGGCCATTACCACCACTGTCCCAATACAAAATATCTAAACTCAACCAAAAGTCCTGCAGATCCATTTCAACGATATCTCGCAAAGGAATTAAATTTAGCATTGCGACAAATGAAAACCACAATGACTTAGAGTGAGTTTCAATAGTAGGTACTGACAATGCTGACATGACAGCTCATGACTTTGATGAACACACTGCGGCGTTCCAAGGGGGCCTAATTACAGCGGTGCTACACCCCGCAATGTTTTCAAGACCGATGCTACACCGCTCATTTATTTGTGCCTCACTTTCTCGTGTGTACCTGTACGTATGTAGGTATCGCTTCAATGTGGTAGGGGCTTGGAAATGATAGCGGTAGGTATGGTTGCGCACGTGTTTGTATTGAGCGTACTTTTCGTAACGCTTGAAAACAAAACAGTATCTCGAAATGAGTGTGAGCCACTTTTTCTTGCAACATGTTTAACAAATATGTGTCATGCATACTAAAACTCGGATAAGTCAAAGTATAAATATGTTTTCTAGTAGAACATATACAAACATTAATCCATATGCCTTTTTTGAGGTGGAAAATTATCCAATGCCTTCTCCCTTTCTAGGGAGGAGCGGGACACAACTCCACTGTATGCTCCACCACGTCCTCCAGGTGATACGCAAATGGTGACATCGGGGTGTTTCTTCCACCTGAATCCGGAATAGGAGGGACCTCCCGAACTTACCATTCCGATGAGTGCTACGTTATCTGGAAAGTAATGACCGACCGAATGTTCGATTTCAGTTTCGGTTTCGGTCGAGTTTCGGCAAAAAAACGAGTTTCGATTTAGTTTCGGTGGCAAACTTGAACCTAAATTCAAAATGTCTGATTGTATTAAAAAAAATAAGAACTAACCGATATAATAACGTTTTCTTTATTTTTCCCTCAAAACGTGATCCTTGTACGGAAGTTTCGGTTTCGGCCGAAACTGCGACTGTTACCGAAATTCGGTTTCGGTTTTGGTTGTAAAGCTAGTTTCGGTCGGACACTAGTGGAAAATGAGGACGCCGTGATGACGATATTGGGATCCGCTTTCAGTCACACCTGATGCAGCTGGATATTAGTCATTTACATGCAGCGACTACCTACATAACCCAGTAATTGGGTCACACAATATCTCCTGGCAAGACATAGATTTCTTGACTTGTGACTATCCGTATCTAATGGCTGTCAAACGTCTAAAAATGACAGAAGCACGAAGGAGTCTTAATATGTTAAAGATGGTCACCCATCCACAGGCCGACCTCGGCAAGCGTTACATAACCTTAAAGATCAATCCTTAATCCTCAAGTGTTTTCAGTAATGATGTTTGTCAGAAGGTTTTACGTTTAAATTTCGAACAATTTCGTATGTAAATGGAGCATCTAAGATTACACACGGCATCAAAACATAGACATTCCGGGAAATAATAGAGCAGCTAGCGAAATGTACACAGTACATCGCAAACTCGGTGTTTCAACATTTCAATGCATGCATTTCAAATGTGTTTATCCATCTACTATGGAAGTGACGTAATATTAATGTTTACATGTTTACTATATTCATAAAACAAAATCATATTGTTATATAAAGTCAATTTATAAGTCAAGAACGACTGGACCAATTTTAAAGATCTTTGCTTTGTTGGATTTGTCTCCGCCCAGAATATTAGAATTACTATTAAAATATCGAAAATTCGCGTAATTTAAAATACAAAATACGCATCATCACAAATGACAGCAACTGTAAAATTCCTAAGTTGATTGGTCTCAATCATGTCATCATTCGGTCGAAACATTCATCGACTGTAAAGGTATGGCCACTATCCGTAGGATATATAATATTTTTGGGTAGCCATACACGCTAGGGTATAGCTTTACCTGCACAGTTATACCTGTCAGGTAAAATAAAACGCTTTTTGACTGAGCATAATAATTGTTTGTGCATAAGTAAGTGATGAGCGTCAACAAAAGTTTGTATTATGCAAGGAGAAACTTCAAGACAGCAATCTGTAACACAAACTGCACACACATAACTTTAGTCAGAAATTCAAAGCTTACAAAATGTTTCCATCGACAACAAACTGCTTCCCAACTTAAGGTGTTTTAAATGCAAAATATTATATCTTCCACATGCGAGCAACAACGTCACAAGTTACATTTAACATTTTGACGGGTCATTTGGCGCCCGTCCGTGTACCAACCGGCACACAAAATATGACCAACCTTCACAAAATATTTCCTACGAGCTTATCTTCATTGAAAAGTTTTGATACTCATTTTCTACTGAAGTTGGCTTCGAATTTTGTTTTGAGTGTTAAAGTGGTGTATAATGTTACGTGGTTTGAAGTGATTTGTTTCAAAAAGTTTAAACTTTAATGTAAGATTATCATTGTTCTACAGATTTATATTATTATTCGAAGACAAATAGAGTCAATCATTCTCAAGTACGGCTGTTAAGCATCCAATTTTATTATGTGATAAGTAGCATATATATAACTAAACATTATTTCATAAATATCTATCATAATCGACGGTCTAAACGCCTCTGCTGCTCTTAGCAAATATAGGCCATACCTCTTGGTCATATAGCTTTACATGTGTAGCGTGATACCGGTTCGACCGACACCATTGCCAGAGGCGTTAATTATCCTGAAAATTGCGTACCTACCGACATACGCAAAACACGGCTAATGATTTTTAAACGAAGTACCAACCTAAATGAAAAAAAAAAAACGTTCCCGTCAAACCTTTTTAAAATTCGAACGTTCGACGTTCAGTACCTACTCTTTCTACCCTTTCGCAGTGATATATAGGTTCCTCATAAATTATATTTATTAAATTCGTACTCGTAATGGTGCGGTTGTCACCCGCTGATGAATGGCCTCATCAGTCCTAAGGAATACCGCTCCCCGAGTACTAAATTCGTATCAATCATTCTCACGCATCGCTTCCTATGTAAATACGAGTTTTATGCGGCGACACGAAGCATTTCACTCGTAATGTGCGTAAATGTGTTCCTGTGGGACGCAGATCTAAGTGCTGTGTTGTTCGGAACCTTCATGCGCTAATATGTTTGAAAATATATGTACGTCGTCGAGTGTCAATATTAAATTATGTATAGCCCTTTTTGCAAGGTAAGTGATCTAAGGATACGTTGTCGATACGCTATTAAGAGTAATGGGTTCGTGATATGTTGGAGGCTTTTTGTAGGTCCTATATTTTCTAAAAAAATCTTTACGATTTCTCGAGCGTAAAAAGAAACCTAACCGACTCATTTTATGGATACAAGAGATTTTTATGACCTAGAATCCAATCGCAGACTTGATTTTACTTTTCAATGTGTGTCTCAAGACTCTGAACATACATTGCCTTGGCATTATTCTGGTCAAATTATTTACAAAAAATGAGTCTTACTTTATTGGGCGATAAAAATCCATGTCTACACAAATTAAATACACAGCATTATAGTCTGTCTAAAAAGTCAACCGACTTGGGAATTTTGTATAATATTTAATTATTTAAAAAATACTTATATTCGATACTTTTTATAAGGTTCTTCTATTAGTAAACAATGATCAGTATCTCTTAAACAACCTTGATTATTGAACCAGCGTTGTACATCAGATTTCATTTTACCTTAGGTAATAATTACCAAGTCGGTTGACTTATTAGACAGACCCTTTAAGAACTTACTGTTCTTTTTTTAAAATACTAGAAACATTACGAAAACGCTTGAACAAACTAAACTTGTAACGTTTCTTTCTACACAGTTAGCGCAACAATTCTCTCCAGCCAGTCATCTGCAGCTATGTACATTTGCCGCCCATTTGCTATCCAAAGAGGTTTTTGTAAAGAGTTCAACCGTAACAGGCAGATAAGAAACTACAACTTTTATATAACAGTATACCGCTATTTTACGTAGACTCTCTTGTAAGCTCGGCAAAACGCCTAGCAGGTAAGAAAATGGAGAGATAAAAGGTATATGGGCTGTCTTAACAAATTAAGGTGGTTCGTGCTTCTGTGAAACTAGTAGCAAGCTAAGCAAGAAAACATAAAAATACAGCTTATATTATTATGGAGGTACAGAAACTCACAACTTATTTTCAAGGCCATAGATGAACTACATACTTATGTATCTCCCGCTCCGCCCAAGAGCGGGGGATGTCATTGGATTATTTTTTTCCCACCATAAAAAAAAGTCCAGTGTACCTAACCCAAACTCCAGGAAATTCTTGAAGGAAAACTTGACAATACTTAACTGCAAACTCGAATCCGGACTCAGGAATACCCGTAAAATCGAACCTAGCTGCTAAATCTTAAAATAGTGTTTTACATATGCAAACGGCTGAAACTCTGTAGACGTACAACGACTTTGTTTGTTCTTCTAAAGGTCCTAAACAAACTTAGAAGCAGAAAATAGAAACAAAGCCTAACTTATGTAAAGCAAGGTTTACTTATTATGTAAATAGGTACCGAAAAACTGGATTTTCCAAGAGATATGAAAGTTAAACTAGCTTTAGAAGCAATCTTCCGAAAAAAATAAAAATATGGCAAACAACGCTATTTACATAATGTATAATTATATCACTTAAGATGAGTGCTATCGCGTTAACCTTTTGCTGTTGTCGTCTTAGTTTTAGTCACTCTTATTAGTATATTATGTGAAAACTTGTAAATGGCCGTTTTTTACCTATTTTAAGTTTTACTATACTATAAGTACAAGTAGCTATAAGTTCTCAGAACAATAACAAAATAAAATAAATATTGTTACGGATGAACTGGCCATACTTTTGTGGGATAATATTTATCCACTGCACCTTATCCGTTCTGAATGGAGCGAGAGGATGTGTTTGACTAAAACCCACTCAGGATCTTCAGTTACCCTTTGCGTTCCAGAGCCATGGTTTACTCTATCAAATAATTCCGCAGTTAGTCCCGTGAGTAGAGATGTGCCGTTGTCGGCAATGTTGCCCGAAGTGGAATTTTTGCTGGCAATAATGCCACCAAAACTCATACTTCGGGCAATATTGCCGACAACGGCACATCTCTACCCGTGAGCCTAGTGAGCCCCATCTATCATGCATTTTATGACCTTTTAGCGGCGTTATGACAAGAATTATATATCTGCCTGTAGGCGCCAAAAAGCCGATGAAAACATTATTTCCGAAGCACGTAGACACTGAGTGAAGTTAATTTAAACAAAGTATAGCAAACACAATCCACCTCACCACAACATGTTCTTTAATAAAGCCCTTTATTCTAACTTATACCAGTTAAGGATATGTCCACGACTCCGCACCCAGGTCACGTCCCCTTCGTATCTCGCCGAGTGTATCCGATGCTAACTGAATATTTGGTACACAGCTTGAAATGTACCACGTTTTATTATATGGCCAAACGTGAGCCGCTTTATTTACTTATTATATTATGTCAGGCTTGTTTATGTGGAGTTATATGAGGACCTATTGCGATCCTGCCGTGGCCAAGTAATTTTGACACTATGTGTACTTTGTATACCCATATAAAGTAATGTTAGTGTTTTATACTGGATATTTTACTGTCTCGTGGCTGGGTTATTAAATTTGGGACCGGATTTTTAATCAGGATAATATATTTGCTTCAGTTTATAGCTAATATTATTATGTGAATTAAGTTTAAAAAGGATTTCAGTAAAAATGTTTATTTTGTAATGTTTGGGTGGTGGTGGAATAGATTTTATAACTGAACAAAAACCTTTTTGCTAAGAGCTTTTCACTGTAAATGCCTATATTTAAACGACCTTAGTCTTAAACATTTAAATTTTTTATTAGTTTTCTACATTGGTGTAAATATTTATATCTAGAAACAACCTTTTTTTATAGACCTTTGAAACTTTATAAGTTAAAGGTATTTGTTTCTGTTATTTTCCATAAAATTATTTAAATGTAAAAATAGTTAGAAGTTTATCTAAGTAGTTCTCGATACTTATAAATCTACACTAATATTATAAAGAGGTAAACTTTGTTTTTTTAGTTTGTAGGAGGTTTTTTTTTGTAGTGGGTAAAAATCATCTAAATGACATCCCCCGCCCTTGGGCGGAGCGGGAAATAGTGTCAGACTCTTATTGACTAAAAAACCCACCCCGTTCCTTCGTACCTTTCATACCGGGGCTGAGCTACCTTTCGGAGCTAACTCTGTAATATCTGAAAGTCCTGGTCTAATTGCGATTTTTTTTACCCGTTATAAAGCTGCTTTATTGAAGCTGATATTTTTTTAGTGACATAGGCTATACAGGGTGGCCGAAACATTGACGTCCAAAAATAAAATTTAGGTCCTTCGCATCGTGGGGTATCCGAATCACCCCCATGTATGTTCCGCGACTTTTCATAGTTTTCGAGTTATGAATTTTTTTCTAATTTTTTGAGAATGATCGACCTGACCAATCTTAAAGAAATTAAAAAAAAAGTAATTACAGGGCTTTGTCGAGATTTTTTTTTGCAACTGAATCTTCATGAGTAGTACTTTTATGCATAAAATAATCAGCTTCGTAACTGTGATGAAAGTTATGAAAAAGTTGGTCTAAAGTGAAAAAAATTACGTTCGGTAAATTATGAATTAGCTTTTCAACTTTAAATAAGAAATTTAAACAGGTGACTTCATGGTTCCTAATTAAGCTTTAAGGCGTATAGTCCCTTGAACCATCTGACCGAAATTATGTGAACGCAACTCTCGCACTCGCCTAGGCGGCAGTACGCAAATCTGTGCATTTATTTGCGGCCAGCAGTGCCCGGAAAGCGCTTTAAATCCATTTTCTCTGCGAGATATTGATTGATTTACATATGCAATGTTCACTTTGAAGAATATTTAACCACCAATTTTTATGTGTAAAAATGTTTCTAAAGGTCCAAGCCGTTTCGAAGGAGTAGGGAAAAGTTGCGAAATTGCTAAATATTTTTTTTTTGACAAAAGTATTAATTGCACGAAAAAATCAAATGTTGATATTATTGTTCATGAATCTATAATAAACATATATTTTTCTCAAACCAATTGACCAAGCCGTTACGGAGGAGTAGGCCTCAGAAAAGCACTGTTTTATGGCACTTTTCGGGCGCTTGGCCCTTAAGAATGCGCCAGACTCTCAGCTTTCATAATCATAAAAAAATTAGTACTTAATGGGGCTACTTTGGCTTAAATCGGCCTTCAAAAACTGCGAGCTAGAAAATTCTTAAAATTAGTCATCTGACGAATACTTTGCTAACCAAAAATGACTGCAAGAAAAGCTAAGATTCAAAAACTTTGCGCGATCTTTTCTCGTGCACCATGGGTTGTAAACGAAGGCGCTACTCTTTTACCTGCAATAACAATGGGCTGAGAGGATAAGAGACCGAATTATTGCTATCTCTCTCACTCTCGGTTCTTTTCAGTATTGTTTTCATAAATTAACCTTGGGAACGAGAAAATAGGAAAATAAATCGTCAGATGGCTAATTTTAAGAATTTTATACCTACCTATTTTTTCACTTAAGACCAACTTTTTCATAACTTTCATCACAGTTACGAAGCTGATTGTTTTATGCATAAAAGTACTACTCATGAAGATTCAGTTGCAAAATAAAAACTTGGCAAAGCCATGTACTTTTTTTAAAATTTTTTTGGATTGATCAGTTCGATTATTCTCAAAAAATCAGAAAAAAAATCATAACTCGAAAACTATGAAAAGTCGCGGAACATACATGGGGGTGATTCGGATACCCCACGATATGAGGGACCTAAATTTAATTTTTAGACGTCAATGTTCTGGCCACCCTGTATTTTATGTTAGCGGGCGAAGTCGCAGGCAAAAGCTTGTACAATATAGAGTAACAAAACAATTTAAATCTCCGCAGAAAATATATTTAGCTCTATAAAGACATTCTTTTATCTTTATAAAGATAAGAAAGCAAGTTTCCCGAGGTAGGATTATAAAAACAGGGTTAAAAAGAATTCATAGAGTAAAGTTAGTGCACGTTAAACTACGCCATCTAGTTTAAACCCCCGGGCGTTTACACTACAGATTAGGTAACCATGGAGATGCCGCTGCCTGCCTGAACTGAGTTTTAAGTTTAATTCAAATTATTGTAGCTGTGGGTTGAAATTGAGTTAGAACAGTTTTCTAATATGAAGTTATGATGGCTAAGTTTGATGTATTTAAGTACTTAGGTTTTAGTTTGTTTTTATTAGTTACTAGCTTTTGCCAGCGGCTTCGCCCGCGTACATAAAATATAGCCTATGTCACTCGGGAATAAATCAGCTTTCTATCGGTGAAAAAATTTTAGAAATCGGATCAGTACTTCCAGAGATTACCTCTTACAAACAAAAAAAACATAAAAACTAAAAACAAACTTTACCTCTTTATTATATTAGTGTAGATGTGTTTTCAGGGTTCCTTACGTTAAAGAAAAAAAAACGTACAACCAGAAAGTAGTATGTCCATAAATAGCTAGTAAATCAAATTCAGTTTTTTTTTCAAATATGTATTTTAAAAAAACAGTTGACTCAGTAGCCGGTCAGTCAGTAAATTCGCTACGTTATACCCATGACAATACAACTCGGACATAGCAAACTAATATTTTGCTATCGCATTAAAATTGTCAAAACAAAAAAACTACTTTTCTAGTCTATAAAATCTAAGCAAATGATCGATCACAACAATACCTGTGGAACGACATTTTTATTTGTTAACTTTTTGAAACACTATCTGAAAACAAATAGGTGGTATGATTAAAAAAGGAGTTCTCAATACAGCTGTCATTTTCCCTCTAGATCCGCTGAACGGACCAATTTTCACACAGAAAGGTTTTTAAAATAAAATATTTCATGTGAACTGATTTATATAAAAGCGACCTTGCCTACCTTCCCATACCTACTTTTTCATTACAACTTCAAAAGGACCGATCCCATATTCAATGTATATGAAAACGCGTATTTGTGTATTTGAAAATAAATTCTGGTAGGTATGTAAATATTAATGTATTTCGTATTTCAATTTAAAAGTAACTAATAAATCTTTTATGTACAAATGTGAGGTAGGCACCGGTGATTGATGACATACCGTTTTTTGACAGATGGATTGGTGACGGAAGGTACAAACAGACTTCAATAAGGCCACAGATTATATTTTAAAAAAGATTTGTCTCTGATTCTCTTAAAAATATAATTTGGACGAAATTGGATTCTTTTTTTAAAAAAGATACCGTTGTCTCACACTACGAATTACTGCTGTATCGTAGGTGCGTTCACAAACACAAGATAACCAGATTCGAAAAAAGCTGTTACTGTCGACTATAACTATGGTATTTGTCCTAGCCCATGCTGCGTAATAGGCAATGGCTTCTTTAGGTAGAAAAATACAACGAAGTATAATCTCAATGCAAACTAACTGGGCTAAGCTGGGCAGAGTTCGAAAAACTACGCGGTATTTCTAGTCCAATATACCACAGTGTCTTAGGACGAAAGTCTATGACCAAAACACACCGTGTTGCCAGTGATGACATATAACTAAAAGCTTCGCTACTCAAAGGGTGATGGAGAGGATTATGCTCGAAGTTTCCTTGCGTGATTGAATCAGGAATGAAGCTATCAGCAGAAGAACCACAGTTACTGACACAGCCCAAGGGATCGCCAAACTTAAATGTTAATAGGCCAGGCACTTTGTTCCAAGAACAGATGGTTGATGGGGCCGAAAGGTTGTGGTGACGCCTACTAGAAAACGTAGCTTTGGTAGGTCTCCTGAAAAGTAGACCGATGACCTGATAAGGGTCGTGAGAACCCAATGGACGCTACACGCATAGTTAGTGGCGACACTAGTGAGAAACCCGTGTCCAACAGTGGACGTCTTTCAGTTGAAATAATGATGATTGATAGTAATCTTAATAAGCTTGTTTTATTCAAATGACCACAGAAAGTCAAGTCACTAAAATAAAATAGTTGTAAAACCTTCAGAGAATGTTACTTATTTTTTTCTTTTCCAAGTTACCCGTAGTAGAAAAAACAAAGGCTCTATGTATTTATGTGTGTACATTAATCGTCACTATCAACACCCCACGATGATGTAGTGTCCTCATAGCCCAGTCCAAGCACGTGTGTACATTCTTTATCCCACTCGTTTCCCACGTATTATAGGGGGTTACTCCGTATTCTGTGTATAAGTATAGACAGAAGCGTTATTTTAGCTAGCTGTGAATTTACTCGCTTGAAAAACTTTAAGGCTGGTATGATTCAGTCTATAATTTGGTTATGCCTCATTCCTGTTGCTTGTTGTTTTAATCTTTATTTAAGGGGACTCGGTCAACATGATGATGGTGCCCCCCCCACTGTAATATAACTATCCCCCCCAATTGTAATATAACTTCCATAGCTAAATATATCTTAAATACATTAATGTACTTAAATATTAACGTTTTTATAATCATCATCAGCATATCAGCCGATATAAATCCACTGTTGGACATAGGCCTCCCCCAAGTGTCGCCACAATGAATGATCCTGTGCGTCTCGCATCCATCGGTATCCCGCAACCTTCACCAGGTCATCGGTCCACCTTGTAGGAGGCCTTCCAATGCTGCGTCTTCCGGTACGCGGTCGCCACTCCAGAACCTTTTATAATATTTATGTGATATTTTAGCTAGCTGTGAGTGTTACTTTACCTACTTGAAAAGCTACTTCACTAAAATGACTTAGAACTTTCTGTAAATGAGCATTATTTCTGTCACTGTCAAACTGCGAGTGCAAGCTATAATATCTAAACTAAAGCACGTGCCTGTATACATTAATCTTGAACTAAGTGTTACTAATAGTGTTACTAATAAAATGAATGAACTCATTAATTTTTCTTACTATGTACCTATTAATTTATTTCTTAGTGTAACATCAGCTCTAAAAATTCTGGGTTATAGTGTCCAAGAAGCAGTAGAACATGGACTCCTAAGACACAGGAATTCCTAGTTTAGGAGGCAGGGTGTCAACTTTTGTGCGCTTTTATTTACTGTAACTTAACTGACACTAAGCATATTGTAAGGATTTTGTGTCAATAAAGTATTGTTATTATTATTCATTTTTACACAACTGCTCCAAAAAAAGGAGTGTTGTTCATATTAGCTCTTAGAATAAAATTTAAAGGTTTTGGATTATAAACGCGAATAATATTTTGAAGATTACTTACTAGTCCAGCTAAGTCGTTATCAGTCATATTTGTAAGTACAGAACTTACACATGTGTTTCTGTACTGTCCCTTTGGACTATACATACCGTATATTTTACGTATGTAAATCACAACCATTATGTATAATGTCCTGATTGAATCTAACATCTGATCCCGTGCCCCGAAGGAGCGCTATCGTAAGTGAGAATATTAATTCGCCATCACCACTGATGTATTCTTGCCTACTAACATAATACAAGTAAACAGGTATACGAATATACACGTGTATATTGAATTACCATCTACAGGCTATTTGTATTGGCAGAGCTTAGTTGAGAAATGTTTTCTCTTAAGGCTTATAGTCCCTTGAACCATCTGGCCAAAATTATGTGGACGCACCTCTCGCACCCGTATAGGCGGCAGTACGCAAATCTATGCATTTATTTGCGGCCAACAGAGCCCGGAAAGCGCGCGGCTGACCTTTAAATCCATTTTATTTGCAAAATATTGATTGATTTACATGTGCAATGTTCACTTTGAAGAATATTTCACCACCTTTATGTGTAAAGTGTTTCTAAAGATCCAAGCCGTTTCGAAGGAATAGGGAAAAGTTGCGAAATTGCTATTTTAGACAAAAGGATTAATAGCACGAAAAAATCAAATGTTGATAATGTTGTTCATGAATCTATAATAAACATATATTTTTTTCAAACCTATTAACCTGGCCGTTACCGAGGAGTAGGCTTCAGAAATCACTGTTTTATGGCACTTTTCGGGCGCTTGGGCCTTAATATATTTCCAACTTTTACAATTGTTTATTTGGCGACAACTTTGACGAAATTATGTCTTTCGTAGCCGAATGCTTTGCGCTATGCGTAGCGGTTCGTAGCATTCGTAGAGACACGTGGAAATGACGTAGCATTGTTAGCGCTACGCGTAGCTATAGAGCATCCGCGAACTTGCATCAAACTAATATTATAAGGCGAAAATGTGTGAGTGTGTGTACTTTTTTTCTTATTCACGCTCAAACGGCTGAACGGATTTTAATGAAACTTGGTACACGAGTAGACCATATCCTAGAATAACACATAGGATACTTTTTATCCTGGGAGTATGTTCCCTTGGGATAATTTTCAACCATGACGTGGACGAGATCGCTAGCATCAGCTAGTAAAACATAAAATTATGTTAATTTCTATTAAGGTTCTGAAATATTATATATTTTCATGATACGCTAATTCCTACTATATATTCGCTACATGTAAGGTATTTCTTGAGAATAAGTATCTCATACACACCAAACATTTTTCGTCTGCGTAAGCCTTGGCTGTCAAAACGTTACCTCAAAATATCTTGAGGTGTCACCTTAAATAAGTACATACATATGCGATATGATAAATGCTCATAATAGATTGAGTTTGAAGTAAATATTGTGATAGAAATTATTGAAAGTATTATTTATTTATTTCATAAAACTTCATGCATCATAAAGGTATAAAAGCAGACGTGCCTTAGGTATTCTCTTTCAATCAAGGTGAAGAGAAAACATGGCATGTGATAATTAAGAAAACAAGGGTACAAGTGGATATTATTATATATATAGATAATATATAGAAAAATACATGTACAGCTAAGCGAATTTCAGTAACAAAACCAGTATAAGCTGCCCTCTAATTCTATCAAAACTCTATAGTACGGTATAGTCTGTCTAATAAGGCAACCGACTTGGGAATCTTGTATAATATTTAATCATTTAAAAAATACTTATATTCGATACTTTTCATAAGGTTCGTCTGTTAGTAAACAATGATCTCTATCTCTTAATCAACCTTGATTATTAAACCCGTGTTGACTACATCAGATTTCATTAAATCCTAATAATTACCCAAGTCGTTTAACTTATTAGACAGACTCTAGGCTAGATTTATTTTTTTATTATGGATAGTCTCGTTTGACCTGACAGGATGTGACCACTATCTCACATCACGAATTGTGACACTCTCATTATTGACAGGATTGAAACATTGACATCATTATAATGAGCTTACCTACATTGATTGATGCTCATTAAAACCACCACAAATAGGTATCAAACCTACACATCAACGTAATATTTCAGTCAAAGCTACACATCAGGCCACAAATATTGACCCAAACGAGGAGTAACAGGTGGTCTAAAACTACTTATGATTAACTAAACTAGTAACCCAGCTCGATTATAACTGAGCTTACAACTTTGTTTTTGTTCAACAATACCTGAAGGTGTTTATTCTTACGAATAACAGATGTTTGACTAACAAACAACAAACATTGATCTTCTTTAGTTACAGAAGATAATAATAATCGGGGGGGGGGGGAGGTATGATATCGAACTTTTACCCACTCCTAGTTCCTTCGTTCCCTTTCATACCGGGGCCGGCTTAAGGCCCCAGTAGGCTTCGACCTTGCTGAGCTCCATACGGTTTACTGACAACTCCTTAGTTGGGCGTGGAACAAATGCGCCGTCGACGACTTGGGCTTGTTCTGGACGGTAACCGGGCGGTCGGATGGCGAGCTACCCATTGCTTGCCGTCCGCAAGCCCTCGCCTACGGTGACCGAAAATCGGGATCGGGATACCGGCGGCTGGGGCGACGCACCGCATCTAGATCGCCATCATCTTTAGATGTTTAGATGTTTCTAAGTCGTCTGTAACTAGGCTATCATCATTTTAACTCAGTAGTACGCAGTAGTCACTTCAGTGCACTGGATGTTCTGAGAGTTGTTTTTACATTGTTTCAGCCCTATCACATGTCATCATGCATGGTTTTAGTAACAACTTTCAATAATAATCATCATAGATTGTTGTGGCAGGACGCCCACGTCCCTAAACACCGAGACCAACGCAACGCCGATCTTTGGCGAAGTCAAATCACATTGGTACATAAATGAGAAAGGAAGGAATCATAGGGGAGCCATTTGATCTCAGCGCCCGCCACCAGCCCTACCTTTTATTGTCATACCTTTCAACAGTAATTCTTCTGGTACGCGATCGCCACTCTAGTGTGCTGAGTGCGATTTATTTTTACATTAACGTGAGACCTGTAGCCTGATTCACGTAAAATCAAACAAGCCAAATATCGTTGAAGTTTTATAGTCGTTCGATCGAAATCCCATCCAAAAGCGGCATTCACGATCTATCGACTTATTTCCAGTTGCATTAATAAGTATTCTACCAGGATTTCGAACGACTTTAAAATCGGTGTCGTTCAAACTCGATTGATGAATGTGAATACGGAAATGGTCTAAACGACTACATCGCTACGATATCGTTACGGTTTTCATTACGTGAATCGGGCTACTGATTGGTTAAGAGCTTACAGCGGGCCAATCGGAGTGCCGAACGTCACAAACGTGCCGATCGAGTTAAAGTAAAACAAACTCACATGGTCTTAAAACGCAGAGGGTAACTGAAGGACACAATTGTAGTTTTAATTAGTAAAAACCTAGAGCGAGATAAATCATTGGAAGATTTCCCACCTCAAAAAACCATTCAGCTTCATCGGCTAAAGGGGTAAAAGTACTATGCCGATTATCGTTCCATCGCTTACAAAATAACAGAAAATACACTCGAATAAAATAACCGTTATTACAAACGTGACAAGAACCAACAACCTACGGTCACCCATAACGATATCTAAACAAAAAAAAACTACCCTATAACTAAACTATAACAACGGCGCTCTTGACTCACAAACAGGAACTGTCACTACTGACCTTCTAAGTTACATCATTACAAAAGTACTTGGTACGTAACACGGGTTACGTGTAACTGTGCGCTGTTCGTAATATCTACGCACGAGGGCGATAAAGGCGGTTATTCTGTGCCACAGAATAAATAGGTACAGAGAGTCCATTCTATACTTACAAACTTTTGTCTCTAGCGACTGGCATTCATTTATTGTTAACTGCCCATTTTAGCTAGTTACATGAAACTAGTTATTGTAGAGAGCAATGGTAGCATCCGGCTTAAGTGATGAATCTTGGTCCGCTTTATCTTTTCACAAAGAGAACGCCTGTGTCCCAGCTGTGGGAACTTTTTGTGCTTGGGCTACGACGTGAGTGCATGCGCACTCGCGATACAATTGTCATTTGTTTGAGATCGCCGCATCACAGCGTCTATTGTGTGTAAATGTGCACCAATGAGGGTTTTCAGAAAAAAATCACATCACCACTTGGCGCCACTTTGTCGAGAGGTATTCTACTTTTAAATTTTAACTAATGTCGTTAACATAAGCGTTTTAAATTGATTTAAAACAGGTGCTAGGAACTGACGACTCACCTGGTGAACATCATAATTATTAGAAAACATTCATTGTCCACCATTTCCTTCTGTACCTATCTATATGCCGTGTCATTCTGTGAACTCGCTATTCTGTGGATCTCCCCCCGTCTGCTCTAATGGCGCACGCTGAATGACGAAAACGCGCCGTTTATGATAATCGCCGTATTTCACGACCGCATAAAACCGAGTGGTGGCGTGGATGGGATTCTCCTAGATTATATCCCCCTTAAAAACGTAGTTAGGCGGTATGTCGATACATTGATTTTTAAGAGAGCGTGTGGGGCGGATTATTATGAGAGTACCTATTAACATTTTTATCAAATAACGCTTGGAGAAACAATATGTTATGCTCCTGAAACATCTTTAGTTAGAACTAAGTGACACTAATATTATAAATGTGAAAGTAACTCCATCTATCTGTACGCTTTCACGGTTGTACTACTGAACCGATTTTGATGAAATTAACAGAATGAAATTACGGAACAGGCTTGAACTCCAAGGATGGACACAGGCCACTTTTTATCTGTTTACAACTTCGACTTCATGTCCGCAATAATCAACATTTACGCGGACGAAGCCGCTAGCAGAAGTTAGTTATAAATAAAATCACTTCTATTCTTTTATTCTCATCTATTTAAATAAATGACTGTCTTACGTAATTACTTATTAGAACAATGGAACTTTATTCAATTAATTTTCTCTTAATTGGAAAGATAAGATACCTTCAAAAGGCAATATTAAAGTTAAGACTGCATTTACTTAAATTAGTAACAAAGATTAAATGTTGAACAATAATTAACTTTCTAAGCTCAACTAAGTACGAGTAATTCATTCAAATTGTATCAAAGAATTTAGTTTACTTCTTGAACGCTAAACAATGACAGACTTATTTAGTTTCCTATTGTAATTTTACTGACTTGAAAATAGCAATCCAAATAAATGTTTCGACCTTCGTTAAGTGACAATAAAAGTATTATTACCAACAATCACACATTTCATTTCATAATTGAGCACAATCATTCGAATTTTCGCGCCATTCAAAATTTCATATCCAAAAAGCCACACAAATATTTTGCGGTAAACTCCAATCTGTAATATTAACATAACAAAGTCGTAACAGATAGATTATGTGTTATTATTTGTATGTTTATCACAGCTGAGTGAGGAAATTGGAGCAATTTCTACAAATCTCTTTCTTATTTTCTTTAGGAATCAACTGTGGGATTTTCCTTAAGCAATTGGATTACAGCCGTAATCGGCGTCGCAGTCAACTGTTACTTCTTCCTTCGAGTCAAAACCCTATACTTACTTTACAGTTTCTGTAATAAGCTTCAATAGAAGAAGTGGCTTTAAGATTTTTAATTGATTCGAGAAGATGTTGAGTTTTATTTCTATGGTTACGGTAACTCTTTCGAATACTTCCGTAACCCTTTTTTTATGGTGGGAAAAAATCATGCATTGACATCCCCCGCTCTTGGACGGAGCGGGAGATAGTGTCAGACACTTACTGACTAAAAGACCCACCCCGTTCCTTCTAGCCTTCATACCGGGGCTCGAGCGCCCTTTCGGATAACTCTGGCCCCAGTAGGCTTCGACCCGGCTGGGTCCCTGCTGTTGCTGACAACTCCTTGAGGCGCGCGGGAACAGTGCGCGCCGTCGACGACTTGGGCTTGGTCCGGACAGTTACCGGACGGCCGGACAGTGAGCTACCCATTGCTCACTGTCCGCAAGCCCGCGTCTACGTTGGCCAACCCTGGCAGACATCGGACCTAGGAGCTCTGTCCATTTGCTGACGCGTGTGACACACAACGAACTATCACGTCGAACGGAGAGCTACCCATTACATGCCATTCGCAATCCCGCGTGACTGCATACCTAACAATAATATTAAGGCACTTATACTCGGTTCAAAATAACATTGGACATTTATGAAAACCTTTTATTACTGTCCGTTCAAACGATTTTGAATTTTATTACGTTGGTAGCTTGACAAATGGCGGCTGCAGTAAATAGTTGGTATTGTAACTACTTTTTGGGTTTTAATACCATTCTTATGCCTACGAAATAGACGTTAAAATCGTTTAAACAGACAGTAAAAAAGTTTCTACCTTTCAATCATGGAAATTACAGACACAATAGAAAGACAATAGGTGCGCGAACGCCGGCGTTCGCTTGGGGTTTAATGAATTAAATGTCTAATCTTAACGCGAATAAGGTATAATTCCTTGTTTATTTTCGCAACTTTCCGACACCGCATATGAAAGATTAGACTTTACTAGTCCCAGAAACACAAACGTTATTAGAATTTAAACCAACCAGTCAGGCTGAAACACTGCGCTGTAGAACGCAAATAACCCTAAGTCTGTCGTCGCCAAATTGAAGCGGAACTGGGCGGGGTAAATGTGTCGCGAGCCGGATAACCTATGGGCTTACACGGCCACCAAGTGCACTGTGGGGCAAGAAGACACACAACTTGGTAATATGAACTTATTTTTACGAGACAGTCATTTGCTGATGCCTGAATTTGTTGTCTGATCTGTTACAATTTGTATCAGGTTTTTCTAATAATTATAAAATATCTTTAAGCTAAAATGTTGTGCCATTTACCGTGTCGTGGTGAAAAGAAATATTGTCGCAAGTCAAATAACTTATGACCTAACACGAAGGCCAAGAAGAGCACTACGGGGCAATAAGACACTGGGTCACAATAGGAACATTCATTTGGGCCTGTCATATATGTAAATGGCTTAACAGTGTTTCCTCCGTTTTAGTGTCAAAATTCTAACCAATTCCAAATCTATTAAGCTTAGCAACAGCTATGCGGATTAATCAAATTCTACGAATGAATTGCACTGCCTAATCATGAACCGGATTACGTATCGGGTAAGATGGCCACGAAGTGCATTACGGGGTAATAAGAATCTGGACCTCATTGAAGTTGGTTTCAACAAGAAAGTTTTTAGTGTAAAAGTTTTAAGCAACTATCCCGCGGTAAAAGATTGCGAGAGGCCATTTCTTTGAATTAAATAATAATAGAATTGGGAGGGTGTTTTTCTGTCGGATAAGAGCAAATACGCGCACTAAGTGCATTGCGACAATATTATTTTTATCGACGGTTCGTGTGGACGTATTAACTGATAAGTCCAAGAAGTTAATGTCATATAAAGTAATAGTTTGACTTTAGCCCCTAAACTTTGCCAGGCTGCGCTCAAAAAGGGGACCTTAGGTATATTAAAAAAGGCTGTCAGGCCAAATGATGATTAGGTAGATCACGTCAGCCGCATACATGTACATTAAACGCTGGGCAATAGTCGCCACAAAGAGGCTCCATGAGGATAGACGACGCCATCGCGACCCATTTGGGAAGAGGTCGAGTAGACGACTGTCTTGTGACCTCTTCCCAGGTGGGTGTCTCTTTCCAGGATGTGTTCGAGGTGGCTCGAGAAGTCTGGAAAGATTTGGAGCTTTTTGTCCAGCTGTGAGAGTAAAGTAGTTGTTTAAAAAGATTAGCGTAAAATAGAATTGAATAGAACAGAACATAATAGAAAAGAAGGGTAGGACAAATGACTTTTCTGTTAGCGTTCCCAACAAATGCTTAGTTAGTTAGATGTCTTAGTTAGATGTATGGCAATGACATTACCTGTCACTTCAATTGTCACTGGACGTCGGTGAAAAACAAAACCGAACAGAACAACAGAACAGAATAAATAAGAATAGAACAGAACAGTACAGAACAGAACAGCGCCCCTAGCCAAGTTAAAACCATTTCTATTATATTCTCTTGTATCGAACGCCTCGAGTTGGCCACACCGCCGATTCTTTTGTTCTGACCACGTGACCGAGTGTTGAGAAGACGTCAGAACAAAGATATCGGAGGCGTGACCAACTCGAGGCATTCGACACAAGATAATAGAATAGAAACGGTAGTAACGTGGCTAGGGGGGATAGAACAGAATTCGGGACAGACCTAGCACAAATGTTACACACCCATAAACTACATATACATACAAGGTGCAGTTTTAAAACTGCACAATATTTCAGGAGGTTGTAATAAAACTCATAAATAATCATATAAAAAAACGATACCTGGTCAATAATCAGTAATACTTGTTATTTAATTTTTTAATTACACTAAACTAAATCGATTGATCGATGGCCGCGGGGGCGTGGCTAGGGTGTGGCGTGCGGGATGATGATACATTATTTATGAAACTATCGTTGCAAGTGTGTGTGAAAACGCCCTTTAGTGTTCCGTGTTTGTGTGAGTGAAAAAAAGCGCGGTTATAAAAAAAAAAAAAATTACCTACTTATTTTATTATTGATTCGGGTCGAGAATCACTAACATAATTACCTCCTGAAATATTTTGCAGCTTCAAAACGACACCTTGTATATCGACATTCTTGAGAGTCACCAACGTTATCGATAGTAAAAAGCTTCAAATAGTCGAGACTTATTGATCCAAAACAATTTCAATATCGAACCTTAATTTTTCCAATATTTATAGAATTCACAGAAAGTTGGTTCGTTCACATCTCGTTTCCAGTTTCGCGGAACAAAGGGGAAATCGTTAAAATGTGAACTCCAACAAGTGTTGTCAGAGGAAATTGCCTTTTGATATACCATTGTTGTGGCCCCGATATTGTAACCGAAGATTACCTCGGAATACACCAATCTTTACACCAACATTTCTTGAACAACGCGGATTACTGCCGGGTATGGAAGAATGTTTTTTGGATGATTTTTTTTAAATTTTATTCCTTTCTAATCCGAGTAAAGGTGAACGCACACTTATCTGAGCCGTACGCGTCAAACGAATTGAAAGAAAAAAATTTTAGAATTTTTTATATGAAATCATATGAAATCCCGCACACCTATGTAACTGCGTCAAATCGCCCAAATCTGGAAAGACTTCAGAAATCCTAGACTAATTCGGATGCACCACAGCACTCCCTTTTTAAGTTAATGATATTAACCCACATTTTGGTTTCCCTTTGATGTATTTAACTATATTCATCTTCCATTAATAAAAATTGACAATAAAAGCTCGTTAAAATCCATCACAAATCACATGTAGTTTCAATGCGACAGATGTAAAGGTGTAAATAGAAACGATTCCTTCAGTGCGGTCGATATTTTCGATGCGCATAATGTGCGTGAGGCCTTATCTTGACTTCGATTCGGTCGACGTGTTCGGCTCGGATGTGCGGTTCGGTCGAAGTGTGCGTTGACCTTTAGGCACCTAACCTGTTTACGGACGGCGAGTAATGGGTAGATCACCGTCTGGACATTCGGTAACCGTTCGGACCGAGTCAGAGCCCGATTGAAAGTGAAGGATGAATTATTTAAAAAAAAAACAAAGGAAATATTTGCTACAGAGCAATAACAAAACAGCAACAAATATAAATAAGAGATTAGAATAAAAGTAGTCGTGAGCAATAAGATATTGCTCGTGACTGTCACATTTTATATCTTAATTTCTGCCATTGAAGAAATATGTATACGACAATTGGTTCTAAATTACCTATTTGATGGGTGGCAATTAACAACCATTTATTATACACTAATTGCTTGATTTGCTGAAGTTAAGATCGATTGAAAATGTGAAAATGTATTAATTTTGTTGCTAGTGACTGTACAAATACATAAAACAAAAATTGGCCATTGAAAGTGTATTTATACACTTAACCGACGACCCGTCCAAGCTTCGCATTAATGTTACATATCTTTGATGTTCTCGGTTCCTTTTTTTTTTCATTTAAACCTTTTTCAAGAAACACTTCATCTATTGGTAAAAACCGCATGAAAATCCGTTAATAAGTTTTTGAAATATATCACACTTTTGCTGACTAAAAGAGCACCTGTGATCCTTTAGTTGCTCTTTATAAGGACCACGGTAGCTCTTTCAATCTCCACCATCTCGAAAAAAACTTGTTACAGCCAAATGCCATATCAAATAATTAGACAAAAAATGTAATCGGTAATTTCATAGAAAGGATAAAGTGAGTTTGTAAATTAGAATAAGTTTGAAAGTGGCGCTAGGAACTGAAATGTTGAAAGGAAATCATTTCTGAGTATACATGTAGATGGATGGAGAGAGGGGGTGGAAGGCCAAAAAAGAGATGGATGGATTGTGTAAGGAGTGATATGAAAGAAAAGGGACAGAATGGAAGAAAAGACGTGTTGTGCCGTCCCCAAGTAATATGGGATAAGGGCAGGAAGAAGAAGAAAAAGAAAAAACAATCATTTTATTCAACAAACCACACAAAAGCAATTCCAGCTACACGACTGTGTGTTCAGTTACACCACACAAGAACATACCTTAATGGTATCTACTACAGAATTGAATATGTGCCGACCGCAGCCGACCTCACGAACTCAAGAACAAGAGAATTCAACCGTTAAGTGTAAATTTCGAGCCCAATTTCCGAAAGCACAATCATTTCAATAGCTGTCGAGCACCCTCCTGATTTCGGCCGGGCGTAAAATCAGACAGACTGCAAACCAAACAAACTTGCTTCTATTCTAGCTAACTGACAGTCGCCGGCAAACACTCAAGGTAACTTATTTAACTCACAAATGTCCTGTGTAAACATAAATCTCAAAAGTCGGACGCATAAAGCAGGTGTTTCTCACTTCTATCAAAGTTTGTGATTTATTTAGCGCGATGCTACATAAATGTGCGAGCGGGACGTGCAGACAAGGTAAAGAAAAGTGTGTTTGTGACAGATTTTGATATTTATATGAATAAAATGTTATCTGGTAATAAAATAAAGGATTACTACTATTAATTTTAACATTTATTTGTTTACTAGCTGACCCAACACACGTTGGTCATATAGTAGAACAAGTTACTAAAGAAAAAAATGGGGGTGGAGGTTGGAAGGCAAAATAATAGCCTACACAAAAAATAAATCAATAAATCAAATCATTTTGGAAATGTTCGATAACAGACACTGTGATACGGCATTTTTATACCGCTAAATTTTAATCGTTTTAATCCCGTGGAGGGTCGATCCCGTACATGAAACACTATCGATTTGTAAAGATAAAATAAAAAATAAAGTACCTTTTTTTTAATTTTATCTTTACAAATCGATAGTGTTTCATATACCGGATCGACCCTCCACGGGATTAAAGCGATTAAAATTTAACGGTGTATACAAGGTGTCTGTCATCGAAGCACAAACAAATATCCAGTACATTATTCTGGACCCCCCAGTGGTGGTTTTTTTGTCGGCATTTTCCAAATAAAAAAAAAGATCTTGCCTTTTTTATTTTAAACTGTGTAAAATCGTTATTCTAACCAACCACAATGATATTTTAAGTAAAAAAAAAAAAATCATCGGGATAGATAAAATCGTTATTCTAATCAAGCTCGATGATATTTTTAATTTTAAAAGTAGTTAATTAATTTTTTTCACTAAAAATGTTAGAATAACGATTTTATAAATTTAAATTTAAAAAATAATAATAATAATAGGAAAAAACCGACAAAAATTTCCACCTCTGGGGGGTCCAGAATGATGTACTGGATCCATGGTATTCGTTTGTGCGTCGATGTCAAAGACACCCTGTATAAGAAGATTAGGAACGTTCAACAAAGCTAAATTAAGTCGTTATTATACGTACCTACACTTACACTAATTAAGTATAATATATTCTACCATTACACTAATTAAGTATAATTCTACTAATTAAGCTTTCAGACACCAAAACTGCATCTAATATTATTTCATAAATAAATTCCAATTTACTAATGCTAACATAGAGCTTAGAATTAGGAACTTTTTAGGTACATACATAAGTATCTACCTAAATATCTACGACTAACAACAATACCAAAATATAATTAGTATCAAACTTTAAGCAAAAGTTTAGCAACACACCAGCATTACTACGCCCATCTGAATTGAACATGAAGACCACAGTATAGCAAGTTGGCTCCCTAAGGCACCAAATGTATAACAGACTACAAACAAACTTGGAGTACTGCGGCTGACATGTTCACCTCCTGTGGCCCGTTATTGGCTTGTTCATACTGAATAATAGTTAATAACGATTAATAGTTGAACTGTGCATTCGAAATAATGAGCCAATTATCAGCAGCTATGCATGATACGAATTTATTTTATCGGTGTTCTGTGCTAAATCGTGCCGGTAAGCGTGATATTTCAATTTTAGTGGATAATATGACTTCTTATACGCAATTGAATACATAGATAAGTAGTTTAATTTAAAAGAAAGAAAGCCTTATAAACCGTGCTTTTAAATTATTGGAAATTTTACAAGGACTGAAAATACTCATGAATTGTTATTTTTTATCCTCATATTATTATTAACTGCTCCCAGTGGCTTCGAAAACGTAAAAGTAAAAAGTTGTCCTAATGCAAAATATTCCTGGAATAGCATAAAGTCATTTATTACTATCACATACACACACATAAGCGACTAGCTTTTGCCCGCGGCTTCTCCCGCGTACATAAAATATAGCCTACGTCACTCAGGAATAAAGCAGCTATAAAGAAAATTTGCAATCAGGCCAGTACTTTCAGAGTTTACCTCCTATAAACAAAAAAGCAAACTTTACCTTTTTATAATATTAGTGTAGATGATGTGATTGACGTTGAAGGTCGCTGGCCTAGAAGTACGTAGCCTTTTTTTACTTAAATACTCCCAGGCTGCAGCATCAGAAAACACACTCTGGCAGGGAATAAAAGTTGTTCATTTGCTTATGAGTAGTTTCATTGTTCACCCCCTCAATAATTTTCTACAAAAGCCTTACTTTATAGTTCCCTAATTTCAGACAGGTGGTATATAATAGAGATAAGGATGCGCTCGGCGCACTGTGTACTTTTATTATTTTTTTACTTTGTGTTACGTCTATCCCGAATAAAAGTATTTCTATTCTATTCTATTCCCTAGTCGATCATTCTTCCAAATAAATAATTTCATTGTTTGTCGATATATCAATAAAATATATATATATACATATATCGATCTGTTTTGCCTTTATTTGTTTCTACGAGTATACTTATGAAAGACGAACAGTGTTAAAAAAAAAAATTGAAATTAAGTGCGTCGAAACTTTAATATTTTGACACTAATTAACGCATTGACAAAATGGGTTTTAAACAGGTATAACTAAATTATTGATTAAAAATCAACAGATTTTTTATAATATTTCACAGAATAATTTTGAGCGCTCTTTTCGTTATAAGTCTTTGTATATGTATGTTATGAGTGTGTATTCGTGTATGCTCTTGTTTCTTATTGCTCATTAAAGCATTTTTAACTATCCCATATAATCTTGGATTTGATAGCAAGCGTTTTAATGTCGTCCATCAACGAATTCGAGCCACCGACTAGTGCCCCCTTAAAGTAACAAAACAAAATTTTAATTACTTTGGTCCACATAAATTGCCACAAAACATTTAACGTTCTCTTTACTCGAACCTTCATTTAATGTGATGATCTTGATAATGAATATTCTATTCTAAAAGACAAGAGCATTTTAATAGTAAACACAAAGGCGACGTTAAAGCGAAGTGTTAAATGAAATAAAATGAAACTTGTCTTATCATGAGATTCAGAGATCAAAGTTTAATAGAACTAAAGGAATAGAACATTCCTAATTGCTTTGGAAAGTTCCTTCGTCGGTGGAATCACGTTCAGAGGAATTCAGTGCTTAGACTAGTTCGTTAGTAAGTTTAATTGAAAGATTTCAGTTTGAAAGAATGTATTTGTAGAACAACGATATGGTGCTGCGCTAATCTGGAAGAATTTTTACCCGGAGATAAAGACATTCTAAAATATTTTTTTTAGGTGGGCAATCATCCAATGACTTCTCCTGCTCCAGGGCGGAGCAAGAGGGTGTGCCATTTGCCCACTAGAACCTTTTTGCCAAGCGTTCCAGGACAATGGGTTTCCCTTTAGGAAGTAAACCCATGGCCCCAGTAGGCTTCAGGCCTTCTGGGCCCCTACCGTTTTACTGAAATATCTTTGAAGTTACACGCCATTGACGACTTTGGCTTGGTGCGGGCAGTTACCGGACAGTCGAACGGCGAGTTACCTATTGTTTGTTATCCGCAAACCCATCAAGTTAGTATAATACTAGAAAATATTTTACAGCTTTTATTTAGATGAATTCAACGGCTTTTTGTGCGATTTACCGATTTTTATGAGAACTTTCAGCGCTGAAAATATTGCAAATAAATCAAAAGTAACCTCTGTGTTTGCAAATTATCGGAGAACTACTACTTCTTGTATAAGCTGCAATTACACTAATCATAATAATATTATAAAGACGAGTGTTTTATGTGTGTATTTAGATATGTTTATTACTCTTTCAGGCTCAAATTCATTATACCGGTAGACTACATTCTGGATTAGACTATAGGATACTTTTTATTTATTTAATTACGTACCTTAATTCCGATAATACCATTCAAGTATCACGCGAGCGAAGCTGCTGGCATGCCTGTATACGAGATTGTATATGTTTATTACTCTTTTACTCAGATTTTTATGCAATTTGACACACGATTGGACTATGTCCTGGAATACACCATAGGATACTTTTTATCCCGGGAGTATGTTCTCTAATTCCGATAATTTTCAAACCTTTTGGTTTAGTGGTTAGCCTTAACTGCTATGCCGGAGGTCGTGAGTTGGATTCCCATCCAAGACAAATGCTTGTGTGATAAGCATAATCATTTGTTTTGTGTCTGGGTATAATTTATCTATAATACTAGCTTTTGCACGCGCGGCTTCGCTCCTGCTCTTCCCTACTCCACTCTACTATACCCTACTCTACCCTACCCTATCCTACTCTACACTACTCTTCCTTACTCTACCCTACTCTACCCTCCTCTACCCTACTCTACCCTACTCTACTCTACTCTACCCTACTCTACCCTACTCTACACTACTCTACACTACTCTACACTACTCTACACTACTCTACACTACTTTACCCTACCAACGTTCAGATAAACCACCTACTAAATAGTCCGAACATTTGGTTTTGATAGGTGAACCCGTTCTTGAGTTATAAAATTACAACGAAAAGTGGCATTGATTTATAGATATATATATAGATGCATGTATGTTTATCACTTGTCATAACACAAGCTCTGCTTAGTTTGGCACTAGATGGCGTTGGGTGAAAGTTGAGGAATATTATTATTATTATTCACGCGGACGGAAACACTAAGAAGCCAGTACTTGTTACACCGAGCTCATATAATTTACGTAGCATTAAGGTTTATTTTCAATTATCATTTTAGCTTCGTCGTCTCATTACTCTAGCGACAGGCATGCTTTATCATGGCACCGTCAACGTTCTAGTTTTTATAAAAGAAAAATCTTAATTACCGCTTTATAAGGCGGAAGGTTTCCTTCCATTGTAAGTTATGAAAAAGCTTTAACAAATTCAAACTAGATAAGAATAGTGCTGTAGCGACCTAAATGATGGTGCTCATAATGCGTGAAAGGACCTTTTTAGGTTAAAAAGGGACCCTATTACTGAGACTCCACTATTCGTCTTTTTTTTAATGATATGAACTATACAAAGCGCCAGATAAACTTAAAATATAGTACATTGACCTTTTCCTAATATCTCCAATATATCGAAGGTACCCGAAAAACCATCAATGAACTGTTTTTCAGAAAATGTAGAGAATCACGATATATGTCAATTCAAAACAGCTTTATGTCTTTAATTCCGTTTTTGAAATTAAGAATGTCAATAAATGTAGGGCATGTGTGTGTGGGGGGTATATGTTGGGGTCATTGATCGCTATTCCACGTTTATTTGGCGCCTACCTTAGTACTTGACTTCGATCCCACCTGATGGTAAGCAGTGATACAGTCTGTCTGTTGCCAGGCTGTATCTCATGAACTGTGATAGCTAAACAGTTGAAATTTTCACTTTTCCTGCTATAACAACAAATTCTAAAAAGAGAATAAAATAAATATTTATGTCGGGCTCCTATACAACAAACGTGATTTTTTAGCTCGATATTAATAACTAGCTTTTGCCCGCGTACATAAAATATAGCCTATGTCACTCAGGAATAAAGCAGCTTTCTATCGGAAAAAAAATTTAGCAATCGGATCAGTACTTCCAAAGATTACTTCCTACAAACAAAAAAACAAACTACCTCTTTATTATATTAGTGTAGAAGTGTAGATGTAGGTAGTTATGTTATAGTATGTAATGTTGTAACGGCCCCGACTTACGAGTTGTAGGTCGCGGGTTCGAACCCAGCCAGGCGCATTACTTTGTGTAATTTATTTCGTCACCACTGCTCTCAAAACGGTGAAGGAAAACATCGTGAGGAAACCGGCATGTCCTTGAACCAAAAATTCGAAGACATGTGACATTCACCAACACGCACTGGGCCCGCGTGGTGGATTACGGCCCATTCCCTCTCCTAGAGAGGAGGCTTGAGTCCCAACAGTGGGAACAATAAAAGGCTGGTGATGATGATGATGATGATGATGATGATGTAATGTTGTATACATAAGAGTATGGAACTCTTCGTGCGCGAGCACTCGGTCGGTTTTTAATTGTAAGGCTACCCGCATTTATGTAGCTTTTACAAAACTCCAATTTTTGTACTTACGCGGTTAGGTAAGTCTTTTATTTAAGTAAGTTCTTTTAATAACAAAGAAAGAAAACAGCTTAAACCTACACCTGCTGCTACCGAGATTTACTACCGTAACATTCCTAGCCTTAGGACCTTTTTTTGAAGTTGAAAATGATGAAATGTCTTCTTCTGCTCTGAGTAGAGCGAGAGGTAGTGTCAGACTTTTACTGACTAAAAACCACTTATGTTCCTTATTTACCCTTTGCTGTCTAGAGTTGTAACTCTTTCAAATGTTCCCGCATCCCTAGCAGACATACAGAGGCTTATAGTCTGTCTAAAAATTCAAACGACTTGGAAGTTTTGTGTAATATTTAATCATTTGATGACTGGCCTGTTGGTCTAGTGGTTAGTGGCCCTGACTGCTATACCGCAGGTCGTGGGTTCGATTCCCACCCAGGACAAATGTTTATGTGATGAACATGATCATTTGTTCTGTGTCTGGGTGTAATTTATCTATAATATGTATGTATTTAGAAATATATAAGTATGTTTATCAGTTGTCTAGTACCCATAACACAAGCTCTGCTTAGCTTGGGACTAGACGGCGTTGTGTGATAGTTGTGGAATATTATTTATTTGTGGAATATTATTTAAAAGCTACTTATATTCGATACTTTTTATAAGGTTCTTCTAAAGTAAACAATGATTAAGATCTCTTAATCAACCTTGATTATTGAACCAGTGTTGATTACATCAGATTTCATTTTACCTTAATATTACCCAAGTTGTTTGACTTTTTAGACAGACTATAGCGTGGACTAATTCAGGCATGGGTTAAGGCACATCAGCGAGGCCCCTTTTCTTTAATAAATTCGAAAACGAGACAGTGATTGTCGCAACCCAGTGCTCGACCGCTTGGTCGCTTACCATCAGGTGAAATAGTGTTCAAACGCAAGCCTATCAATTAAAAAAAACCTCGTTTTTAAAGAGCCATCGCTTGTGCGAGGCCCCTTTGACAATGAGGCTGCAAACATGGGCCTTATTAGGCCCCTCCAGTTTTTCTGACATATCTTGAGATGAAGAACGCTAAAAGGGCGGCCAGATGGATGCAAACAAGCACAAACCAAACACATAAACCAAGGTGACCTTGGTTTGTGTTGCATTGTTTGGATGTAGATCACGCGCCAACACGTTCGGTGGTTGCGAAAATGCGCCCCCCAACCAAGGGCGTCATAGTCATGGATTACAAACCTAACACACAAACCAATTTCACCTTGGTTGAAACGTTGGTTTACATCCTGGGCGCCCCTTTAAGTTTACTAAAAGTGATTACTTATAGAGATACCTCAGTCATTTACTCTGATAACCAGACGGTACCTACACAACTGAATGAAAATTCTACTCCACATTAATTATGCACATAGTAACTTAACACTTACTGCATGCATAATGAAACTCTCCGACAGCTTCTGTGGTCCCTACCATGTACGTTACCTGTCATCCTTCAAAACAAAAGTGAACAGGGATGGCTCGCACACCCAAACTCTAAACTCCTATCTGTAGGCCATACAAATATTCGTTCCTTGCTGGAATGGATCTCGCAACACACAGCTTAGCAGCCAATTGCTCAACTACTAAGCCAACCGTGATGTCAAAATAAATGAGTAGCCATCGATATATACGATGTGAGTAGCAACTTGATCGATGAAATCAATGAACAACTTACTTGAGTATTTCTGCGGCCTGCCTTTCCTTGCAAATGTCCTTTCCTTGGTATTGTTCGTCAAATCGTTGAGCTCCTTAGTTGTCCTAAGTTGAACTATATGAATACTGACAAATGCTTGCACTGACTGGTCAGGTACCACTCAAATTTGTGTGGTCCTTACCAAAAGACCACCTGAGACACTAATCTGCATAGTTCTCATATGATTTGATCATTACATGATGACTGCATGGACTTTAAAAGAGACTTTGCCCCCTGAGTTTGTTACGGTGTTTCTTCTCAGGGTAGTTAGATAGGAAATACCGCCCTCATCTAGCTTTAAATTGACGTGAAAAAGTGGTTTTAAAAAACCCATTTGCAAAATAAATATCATTTATCATTTGTCGGCTCGAGAACACAGTATAAACTTTCTGGACAAGACTTACCAAATAGAGCAGCCAAACCAAAATACCAACCAGGCGGAACCTAAAGAATTGAACAGCAAAGGCAAACTTAGATGGCTAGAGAATGTCTGGATACACTAGGACATGTTTGCACTTGTTCGGTAACCGCACTCGAGGGGGTAGTGAGGACTGCCATATAGATGTGTTTCATGTGGCAAACCCGGCTGCTTTTGTTTAGATCCTGGAGTATCACATAACTGTATAATGAACTAGGAAAGCATATACGAGTATACTGCTTGTCCAGTTTGATTCTTAAAGTAAACTATGTAACTTATTGGTTTTTAGGTACGGAACCCTAAAAACCAATAAGTTACATAGTGTTAAAGAAAAATACGGAGCCCTTACAGGATCAGTTTGTTGTCTGTCTGTCTGTCTGTCTTTCTCCCTGTCTGACAAGATCCTTTATCTTGGGAACGCATGGAACTATCGAGTTGAAATTAAAACCATATACTCAGGTCTGCGGTCCCTTGAAGAAGTGTAAAAAATAAACTTCTGAGTTAACGAGAAAAAAGATACGGCCGTTTGTGTCGCAAAAAACGTGTATTACGACACTCTCAAAGAAATCAAAATTCATAGGGTACTTCCTGTTGACCTAGAATCCTGAAATTTGACCTAGAATCCTGAAGCAAGGACTCACAGCACAAGTACAGGAAAAAAACTAAATGTATAGTTAATTATGTCACAAAAAAAAATTTTTTTTTGAGTTTCGGAAAAATCTTCGTAATTCAATTCGGAAATTGAACTGATATCCTAGGTAAGTTTGTACGGAACCCTCAGCACGCGAGTCCGACTCGCACTTGTCCAATTTTTAATTGTTGGTAGGCTCGCGCTTGACTACTATCTCACCTGATGGAAAGCGAAGATGTGATCGACGATGGAGCTTGCTTGCCTAGAAGTGCAGTTGCAATCATGGATCTTGAACACTTGCGCAGAAGTCAAAAGCTTTTAGGTATTCTCTTCACAACGAGCCGTGAGACAGTCTCCGAACTAGATATTGTTCGCACGGCAGCTGACAGAAGAAAGAGCGCCGCACCTCTGCGGTCGTAACTTTTATCTGCTCGGTTCGTGCAAACGTCACCCCGGCTTCTGTCAAAGTGACATGTTACTTTTCACTTAGCTCGTTCATTCATTCTCAAGCTTCCGTGCTATTTGACTTCACCGATATATACAATTGCCATCACGGATCTTGAACAGTTGCGCAGAAGTCAAATATTCGGTCTCTTTAGTGGTGCGACGTGCGACGCGGGGGCGGGGAGTGTCAGTGATTGGCTGGCCGCGCCATCGCGTCATAGACGTCCCTCCTGATTCGTTCACTGCGTTGCAGCATCTAACAGCGAAGACGATTGACTCGCCAATGTATGGAATGCGCAAAGCGATCCCCACTTTGACGCAGAGCGTTCAAGATCCGTGATGGCAACTGTAACTTATTCACTTTTGACATAAATATCTTGGTTGTAGCTATATTATAATTAGCTGGTATTCTAGTAAATAATATCTAATGTATATTCTTGCATTATTTTTTTTTGATATGAATTCTTAAAGAAAAGGCATAAAGTACCTATAGTTTACTTTTTCTGTAGGTGTGAAATTAATTTCTCCTGCTCTGGGTGCAGAGAGGAGAAGTGTCAGACTTTTACAGACGAAAATCCACCCGTGCTTCTTCAGTTGCCGTTTGTGTTCCAGGATCGCGGTGACTCTTTTGTAACATCCCTACCTATGTAATATACCTTATCCCTACCTACTTTTACCTAAGGATTCAAATTCAGTACCTACTACTTACACAAACTCAACATTCAACTGTGGGTATTAATCGTTGAAGAGCAAAAGGGTCAATAACCACCCCGTCTTCTAATTTACTTGACCTTTTGATTTCAGGACTATTGACACCGTTCTAATAAAAAGATATTTAGATGTTTTCTTTCTTTCGGGAAACTAATTATATCAATTAATAATCCTTAGTATATTATATGAGTATTGTATGTGTAACTTACAACGTTATGCATGTGTTACCTATTCAATATTTTTTTTTTATAAAGTAACTATCTATCTCCTTTCGTTCAGTCCATCCACAGGTTGTCAGAGTGCCTAGTGCGAGTTTATTTTACGCTAACGCGATCCACACGTTTATAACGTTCGGCGCTCCGATTGGTCCGCTCCAAGCTCTCAACCAATCACAGAGGCAACAACTCGCACTCAGCGCGTAATAAATTGCCCTGTGCGATAAGACCGGATTGTACACTTACTTTTATAAATATTTATCCCGTATTTTTTGTTTATGCAGTGTACCTATAATCTATAATACATATAAAAATGAATCGCAAAATGTGTTGGTAAGCGCATAACTTAACAACGCCTGGACCGATTTCGCTATTTTTTTTTTGTTGTGACGAACACAACAAAAAAAAAAAAATATTATGAGGAGAAGGTTCTTATGGGAAAAAAAATGAAAATTAGGGTAGTGTAGGGTAGAGTAAGGTAGAGGAGGGTAGAGTAGGGTAGAGGAGGGTAGAGTAGGGTTTTTTTTTTTTTTTTTTTTTTTTTTTTTTTTTTTTTTTTTTTTTTTTTTTTTTTTTTTTTTTTTTTGTGGCAGGAGTGGGAAATCCATCATGGACACCCAGACTGCCTTGCAGGAAAGCAGCCCGGGTAGTGCCGGACTCCTACCGGCTAAAAACCACTCCTGCCATGCGAAAGGCCCCTGCCGTACATTGACGCAGGGTCGTTTTTGGGCTGTAGGTTTGTCATCATAAGGTTTCACGATACAGAGTTTGTTATAAGTAGAAATTTCTTAAAAATTTTATTAAATGTCAATATATTTTTTATATTATTGTTAAAATACATGGTCTATAATTTTAAATGAAATATATAAAATAGAATACTTAGATATAATAATAATTACAGGTCATAATAAATAATTTAATTCAAAAATTTCTATTAAAATATCAGGTTTTATTGCAATACACCAAAGAAATCAAACTTGACTATTAATGTCAGGCTTGGTTTCTTTTGTTTACTGATTTCACTATTTTAGTGATATATTCGGTAAAATCTTTTCTATATTTTTTATTTTTTATAAATATGGTGAGGTTTGTTTTGGTAACATATTCCCCTATTTTTGCTTCAAGTTCATGTCTGGGAAAGGCATATATAGGGCACTCCGTCAGGAGATGGAGGATTGTCTCCAGCTTATCCGGGTCACAGGCGCACGCCGGGTTCTCCTTGCACTTGAAGCGAGTCAGGTACTCGGAGAATCCGCCGTGGCCTGTTAGGGCTTGGGTCAGTTCCTTTGTGATCTCCATCCTACGCACCGTCCTGTACGCGGCGACCGCGCAAGGGAAGAATAACTTCGTTGTGGCCGCCGTTTCTCCTTCACAGTATCTCCGGTTCCATTCGTCCAGCGTTTCCATTCGAATCGTACGCTTGACGAATGAAACCGGGCATTTGTCGTAGTCGGGTTGCCGCTTCGACTTCAGGGCAGCCTCCTTCGCGAGCAAGTCGGCTCTCTCGTTACCCTCCAGCCCCGCATGAGCTTTTACCCAGAACAAGGAGACGCTCTTGTTCTGGGCACTGCTGCGGCGGATGGCGTCCCTTGCTTCCACTGCGAGGGCATGGAGGGCTTCGGGGTTCACGACCGTTTGGAGAGCTGCCATGGAGTCGCTGTAGATAGCGAACGCCGTCTCGGTCCTTCGGAGGACCTCCTTCGCTGCTTTGCAGAGGGCAAGGAGCTCAGCCTGGTAGACGGTGCTGTAAGACGGCAAAGCAAGCTTGAGGGCCTTCACCTCCACATCATCGGTCCACACCGACAATGCGGCACCGACTTTGCCCTCAATCTTGCTGCCGTCTGTAAAGATACGCACCGCGTAATTGCGGTGCTCATTAAATTGTTCCTCGTCTACCAGGCGTCGCAGTGCAATAGCCCTCTGCTCAGCCGGATGTGGCAGCTTTAGTGCCGATACCACTCGCTCGATCTCCCGGTCTCCCAGCGCTGGATGAGGCACCCCTCTCTTGGCCTCATAAAGGGCGGCTGCCTCTCGGATTCGGAGGTCAAGAGGGAGTATCCCAGCCAGCACCAGTGCTGAGTGTAGGGAGACCGTGCGGTAGGCTCGGCACAACTTTTGCGCGAAGCTTCTTTGGACGGCGTTCAGCTTCTTTTGCACCCCGACTTTGTTGGCGGCCGGCGACCACGCGCTCGCCGCGTACAGGATGATGGGCTCCACTGCAGCCGTGTAAATGCAGCGGATAACCTCTGGATGGAGACCCCAACCGACCCTAGCAGCCCGCGACAACTGCTTGTAGATGCCGACGGCTCGAGAGCAAACGTTTGCGACGTGGGTGTTGAAAGTCAACTTGTGGTCGATGGTGAGACCGAGCAACTTGATTTCTTCCGACATGCCAATGTCTACCCCGCCCATCCTGAGACATGGGGTGTCATGCTTCAGTTTGCGCGTGACCAACATTGCTTTCGTTTTATGCGGCGCAAACCGAAGCTTATTCGTGACACCCCATGCTCGCACATACTCGAGGGCGACATTGGCATCCCTTTGGACTTCAAGTGCCGTCTCCCCATCGAACACAAGGACAATATCGTCAGCAAACGCCTGGCAGTAGACCCCGATCGACTCTAGATCCTTTAGGAGAGGATCCAGCAGAACGTTCCAAACTATGGGACCACCGATCGACCCCTGGACGCATCCCTTCTCGGTCCTGGATTCGTACTCCACTCCCGCATACCTGACCTTCACCACCCTCCCGGACAAGTAGCTGTCCATGACCCGTCTCAAGTTTACAGGACACTTTTCCTCAGCCAGACGGACTCGTATGGCCGGCCACCATGCACTGTCGAAGGCTCCCTCAATATCCAGGGACACAACCGTGACAAGTCTTTTTTCATTAAGTTTGCCACGAATGTGTCCCATCAGAGTGTAGAGGGAGTCCTCGGTGCTTCGCTGGGGCATGAATCCGTACTGGCGAGTACTCATCCTGGGGAGTAAATGAAACTTGAGTCGGGCCACGACCATCTTTTCAAAAATCTTGCCGAGGACAGGCAATAGCCCAATCGGCCTGTACGATTTTGGGGTGGTGTAGTCATCCTTTGCGGGCTTGCGGAGCACGACGACGGTTGCCTCTTTCCAGGACCGCGGAAAGTATCCATGCGCCAGGCACTTGTTCATCAAGCGCAGAACTAAATCCGGGTCATGATGGATCGCGTGGTCCCATATGTCCGCCGTCAGACCGTCGGAACCGGGGGCTTTTTTGGGGTTGAACGAGGAGACAGCTCGCTCCAGCTCGTCGAGTGTGAAGGGTGGGTCCCAAGGTTCATCTTGGTTACCCTCGTTCACCTCTTCGGCTTTTTGCCGCACCTTTCTGTGCTCCTCGTTCTCCCCCTCCGAGCGATCTTCCGGGTAAAAAGTCTCTGCCAGATACCTTGCCGAGGCCTCTGGGTCCAGAGTCTTGCCATCCCTCACCATCGGCAAATCCTCCTCTCTTTTCACCGTCCTGCGGATTACCCTATATATGCCTTCCCACAGGCCTTCCCTATCTTGTTTCTCGCAGAACCCCTTCCAGCTCTCGATTTTAGCTTGGACTACTGCTCGCTCGTACACTTCTTTCTGTTTCAGGTACTCCTCAACAACCTTTGGTCTACGGACTGGCGCTGCACAGCGGATCCTCCGCTTTTTAGTAACGACTTGCTTCTTCAAGCTGGCGAGTTCATCGGACCACCACGGCACATTCAGCTTCTCAACGCTCTTCTTTTTGGGTATCACGCTTGTACAGGCATCTTGTACTGCCGTCGTAAGTCCCTCGACTACCAGGTCTATTTTGTCCACGCTGTCGATTTCATCGAACAGACTTACAGCATTGTTTGCTAGCATAATTTGGCGCAGTTTCTCACGAAACTGCGCCCAATTAGCTTTTCTGGTGTTGTAGATCCTGGTAGTCCGGTTAACCGTGATACCCAAAGACCTCTTGAGGTGAACGCTGAATTCAATGCCGTTGTGGTCCGACCCCGTCAAGTCATCGACGACTCGCCAGCCATCGGTCACCGTAAGCATATCCGCTGTGCAGGCTGTGACGTCGACGCAGCTCGTGTAACGCCTGTTTCCACGAACTACGTCGAAGGTTGGAGTTTCCCCTCTGTTTAGTACTTGCAGTCCAAGCTGATCGAGAGCTCCCAGCATCTCGTCGCCTCTGCTGTTGGTTTCACTACTGCCCCACCAGATACTCCAGGCGTTGGCGTCTCCTCCCATTATGAGCTTATGTGGGCCGGTTTCGCTTTCCACCTTCTTAAGGCTGTCCAGGTATGGCCCTAAGGGCTGATCTGGTTCAAAGTAGAACGAGACCAGAGTTAGTCTCCAGGCACCGGTTTGGATCCCCACCACGACAATATTGTTCGTGATGAGTTCTGGGTACTGTCTAACGGCAATTTTTGGGTCAAAAACGGCTATTGCCGCTTTGACAGTCCCTTCTCCTTGTCCGGTACTCTGGAAGATTCGGACTCCCCTGGTCCCGCTCATCCTCCTCGCGTTGCCCACGTAGGGCTCCTGGATCAGCGCTACGGCGGCTTTGCGCTGCTCGGCCTCAAGCATAAGCTCATGGGTGGCCAATCTTTTTCTTTGGAGATTCACCTGGAGTATCTTGTGCGGCATTGTGTCCCCCGGGACCACCTTAGCAGTAGGCGACGGACGCACGTGCCAGCCTATCCCACCTGACTCGAACAGGACACTCGGGGTCGAACGCGTTATGGTCGGTCTTCCCCATCTTCGCCTTTACACAGTTATGGCATCTTGGTGTTTCCGCCTTTAGCCACTGGTCACATTCTGGTCGGAGGTGTGGGCCCCCGCAATGGCTACATAAGTCGGCGGGTTCTTTACAGAGCCGCCGACTATGCCCATAGCCCAAACACCTCGTGCACTGGACCAGTGGCGACTGGTCATCGACGAAGACGGTCTGGAGATCAATTCGCGCTCTTCCCTTCTCGAGCATCCTGTTCCAGACAGAAGGCGACGTGCTGACTACCACGTTGTTTGTTTGGGGGTTCCGCGCATTCCTTTTGAACTTGATAGTCATTCGATCCTCCCCGTCGTCGAGGCCGCGAAAGACATCCCGGTTTTGATTCCGCAGCGCCTCCAACAGTTCCTCATCGGAGTGAATGCGGAGAACGCCACGGAAGATCAACAATGGATCTTTGTTTTTCACGTCCTCAACGACGAGGTGGTCTCCTGACTTCCTAATTCTTTCCTTCACCCTATTTCTTTCCTCTGCTGTTCTACATCCCATAACGATTTTTCGATCCTTAGCCTTTCGCACGCTTTCAATTTCAACGCCTCCATCTTTTGCTTTTACCGCCTCTCTTAGCTTGTCCATTATTTTGTCTCCCGAGTCATCTTCGTCTTTAGACGTGACCACTATCGAGTGCAGCGCGGTCCTTCCTGGGGTCTGCCTTTTCGGTGGACCCGCCGCTACACTCGCGTAGGTGGCCGTCTTCTCTAGTAGTTCCCCTTGCCTCTCCATCGCCCGCTGCAGCTTCTCCATCTTCTCGCTGCTCTCCTTCACCAGCGCGCTATGTTCCGCTAGTGAAGCGAGCAACGAGTTAACCTCCGGGAGGATTTTGGGAGCCTCTGGCGGAAGTATGGCCTTAACGACCTCCTCCCTTGCCAGCTCAGCCCCCTTTAAAAGTGCTGCAGCCGCCGCTTCCTCCTTCACGAGCTGGTACAGCCGTTCCACCGATTGGGTGATCCCGGTTTTCAAGTCTGCCCTCAAGTTCCGCGAGTCGCCAAGGTGCGACTTCGCGCGCAGAAGGCAGTTGCGTGCCTCGGTCACCCGATCGGTGGGTTTGCTCGGCTGCAGCTGGCTTGTTCCTGGTGACGCTCCCTGTGTCTCGGAAGAGGTTCGGCGCGCCACAGCCTTGCCGTCTGGCTGAGGAGTGGCGCGCTTTGTGGCCTTCTGGGAAGTCGTCACGGTCGGGGCAGCTTTTTTAGGTGGGTTCGCGGCGGCCGACGGGAGAGGCTGAGATTCCGATAGTCTCCCATTTTCCCACTCACCAATGCTTCGCCTCACACTAGAGGCCTGAGTTGAAGCACTGGGAGGGGAAACCTCCCCCTCGAAGGTGATGGAGAGTGCCGCGTTCGATGGAGAGACATGGGGTCCTGTGGAGGCTTTTTTGGCTGGGGTCCTGGAGAGGAACATGGTGGAGGTGAAATTGAAAAATGAAATAAATAATCAGATAAATTTTTTTTTTTTAAAAACAATGTTCTGATCCCTGTAAAGGGGGGATCAAAATGTCAATGAAAAAATAATTCCTCAAAAGAGGTGTCAATTATAGAATTTAGAATTACGATACTAAAATATAAGATTAAAACACGTGTTCTGATCCCTGTAAAGAGGGGATCAGTGAGTCTTATGATAAAGGACCTCAAAAGAGGTGTCAGCAAAAAGTCGTCAGGAATTTTAAAACGTCTGTACTGATCCCTGTAAAAGGGGGATCAGTGAGTCAGTAACAAGGTCCGTCTAAATTTTCCTCACAAGAAGTATCACCGAAAAGATTCTGTATCAAAACCTCAAAATATTTATATTATTTTTGAGACGGAGCCTCAATAAAGGCCGCTGTCAAACACACAAATGTCTGTTTCTGCTCCACTTGCCACCCCCTATAATTTAGAGCAATAAAAATTTTTTGCTAAATCTACTATACTACTACTATATATATACTATATAATTAAAGGGTGGGTAGGAAAAATTTGTAATTTTTGCAGTTCTTTGCTGTCGGGTGTAAAATTTTCCTATGGGACGCAAATTTTTTAGGGTCGGGGCGCACAGGCAACGCGCTGGCCCGTGTTTTGAGACTACTTTGGTCACGATCGGACCACAAAAACGGGAGTTATTATCAGATAAGTGTCAATTTTTTAATAAAAAAGTCAATATTTTGCGAAAATTGAAAAATTTTCTTCTAGGAAATGTCTAATCTGATTTGTTTTTTGCAGGAATCCTGTAGGGCGAGCAGAGGCGCGTACGACGGCACCCTCAGAACCGACCTACGTCAACCAGGGATCGAGATATAAAATTTTGAAATTATGAAAATTTGGAAAAATGGTTTTTCTGGAATAAAAAGTTTCCCTGTGAAAATCTTTGAATTATTTTACCAGGATCGTATAGGTCTCGCAGAGACGCGTCCAAAAACGTATAATAATACCCTGTAGCTAGTATATATAGGTTACGAATCAGATCCGGGTAGAGTAGGGTAGAGTAGAGTAGGGTAGGGTAGAGTAGGGTAGAGTAGGGTAGAGTAGGGTAGAGTAGGGTAGAGTAGGGTAGAGTAGGGTAGAGTAGGGTAGAGTAGGGTAGAGTAGGGTAGAGTAGGGTAGAGTAGGGTAGAGTAGGGTAGAGTAGAGTAGAGTAGGGTAGAGTAAGGTAGAGGAGGGTAGAGTAGGGTAGAGTAGAGTAGGGTAGGGTAGAGTAGGGTAGAGTAGGGTAGAGTAGGGTAGAGTAGGATAGAGTAGGGTAGAGTAGGGTAGAGTAGGGTAGAGTAGGGTAGAGTAGGGTAGAGTAGGGTAGAGTAGGGTAGAGTAGGGTAGAGTAGGGTAGAGTAGAGTAGAGTAGGGTAGGGTATAGTAGGGTAGAGTAGGGTATAGTAGGCTGAAGTAGGGAAGAGCGGGAGCGAAGCCGCGCGGGTACAGCTAGTAAAGAATATAATAAATAACAAAAGCATGCGAGTGATTTACACATTTAACTTTTCGAATACCGTAATTACGAGACACAATAAAAAGACAATGAGAAAGCGAACGCGTTAATGAATTGATTTAGATTACATTATAAATAAATTTAGTTTATTAATTGATTGATTACAGTTCTATATATTCAATACACTTAATTTATTTTAAATTAATTAATTATCTACACTTATAAACAACATAATAACTATAATTACAGTAAATTAAAAAATAAATAAATAATAAAATTCTACGCTAAAATACACTAACTAAAATATGGCGTCAAAAACTCTTCCACATCGCTGTCGACTGATAATGTGCCCAAAAGACTGGCGGCATTGCCACGCTGTATGGCAATGCTTATCCTCTGTCCAAGGTAAGCCAGCCTTTGGGTCTCGCGAAGTGTCAACTAGACGTTTCGACACATCTTTATACAACTTTTGAGCACTCGGACCCCACGATCCGAGAGTTTCAACCCCAAACGGTTCGAAAATATAACTTCCAACAAGGTGGTTATATTTCCGCCGCTTGAGGTTCTCCGCAGCCGCAGCAGCAGCACCAGCACAACAGACGAGCTAGGAAGATGTGAAGGCGCAAGAGTTTAGAATTGAATTTAGTTTAGTTTAGTTTAGTCTCTATATACTAGATATCGCTTATTAGCGGACGCAAGACGTTGATTACAGTATTCTTGATTGTTAATTAAATCTATGTAAGACCTTTTAACATTTCGAGTACCGTAATAACAAAATACAAAGACAATGAGAGAGCGAACTCCGGCGTTCGCTTGGAGTTAAATGAATTAAATCACATCTACAAGTAACAACATGTAAGCCCACATACCGCTCCTTCTATGCTACTAATACACGTTCACGACACAACACTAACTTCTCCTCCGAGGTTATGAATGTGTCACAAACTGCGCTGCACTCGCCTTGCAATGACACGTGTTTGTGTCACCAACTTACCACTTATTTGTTCAAGAGATTGCTGCACGTCTTTACGAATATTACCACTGTTGAATTATGTTAGCCTAGTACAATATGATGTTTATATACACGTAGGAATTGGATTAATCTTAGCAAAAATGTTATAATACGTACCGGTATTTCGTAAACATACTACTTATTTGTTATTTGATTGTATTCTGGAAGCGATATTATCACATCAATAAAAGTAAAGGATATGAGAAACGTAAATAAGACTAGAAAATGTTCAAACAATGTCCAACACAAAAGGAAATTCATTATATGAAACTGAAATAAATATAACCTCAATAAAAAGTAATTGTTGGTGAAAAGAGCCTGATTAATAGCCCGGTCTAGACAAAACAAATTAAAACGGAGGTCAAACACGAGCCTATCTCGCCATTTCCGAGCAAATTACATAATAATGAACTACAGATGTTTCTAGGAACACAAAAGAACTTGAAAAAACATGATATTGTTTTTCCCAAAATATAGACCTGTCCCGCTACTTTTGAAGTTAATTTTTCTGCCCAATCTTTCCACGTAGTTGTATGTTTACAAGCCGGGATTTTAAATTTTAACTGTAACCGAATTACTCCGTGTTTTTGCTAAAGGTCCCTTTATACTTGGCGTTCACATTTATACAGTGGGCACACAAGGACTCTTTACAAAGAAAGCCGTATATTTGTGAATAGCTGACAAACAATGTACCTAGGTGAAAATACTTAAATGGTATTGCTAAAAATAGCCCATTTATGGACTAAAAGAGCGAGTAACAGAGCATGATAAACGGTATTACATCTGAGACATATTCTTAATGGATTTTCATCCTCTGAATCCCATTCATACGTAACTATATTTTACTTTATAAGTAATTGCTTGAGATGTAATCAAATTTTCACTTATTTCATGATATTTTTTTTTATTAGTTTCATTGATTTGTTCATTGTGAAGAGGTTCATTGAAGTCGAGTCAGTGTTTAAATGGTTTTCACAAATGATTGAAATGGTTTCTTTGAATTAGAACATGGCCATTGTTGTATTGATTTATTTATGAATACGAAGAAACAACAAGGTCATCCTATAAGTAGATTTGTCGTAAAGGTGAAAATGACGTGGCATGTCATGTCAGTGACATCGTCCAACTATTGGAAAGTGTAAAGTCCCCCGCGTGGCGGATCCACCGGGATCCAATGTTCGGTAAGTTACTTGTGCAAACTTGTGCCAACTTTTAGCTAAGTGCCTTAAATTTTAAGTCAATTTCGTGTCCGCTCGGCGGTAGCGTCACTCTCCAGCGGATTTCGAATATTTAAATATGCTACTAGGGATTCACAGGCTACAAGGTAAATTTTCCTAGTCAAGAATTACTCAAAAAGCAATTTTTCTCCCCGCTTTATCCTGCGGATGTCCCTTGAGGATAACAACTTTAAATTAAGCGTCGACGTTTTTTTCTTAGAATAGTGCTGGGAATTATTTTAAAGTAAGATAACAAAAGCGGTCATTAGGGCTTGCAAAGTGGTTTGATAAGTCCGAGGAGCGGGACCACGAAGCACGTTTAGGGATGGTTGTCACAACTTGTTCAAGGTTCGTGTTCTTGTTAAGTAATTACCAAAGTCTCAAGGAAGTTGGGAATTATTTTTTGTTTACACTGAGGGGCTAACAAAGCGTGTTTTTTTTGTTATGTTGAAAGTTTTGCCTTAAACCACGTAATCTTAACTCTCGGAGGTAAAAAGTAAATTTTCGGCAGTAATTTTTGTGAGAAAGGAAATTGGTTTGCTGTCTCAAGAGCCAGCCATTCGTTTTGGCAAAGATTATTCTCTGTGTTTGGTAACGTACAGGAATTGAACATTTGTACTAGTTTCGGTACATGTGGTCCAGATGTTGCAATATCTTCGCTGTTCAGCATTCAGAGCGCGTCGCGATAGTTCGGGAAACTCGTGCCAAACACTACGTGTGTGCTTCCGCGCTGTTTGTTAATTACAATATTACATTTAGCACGTTAGGGATTCAATATCAAGGCTAAATAGAGTTGAGCTAAATGTTTTAGTTTGTTTTCAAAAACAAAAGCTTGTGTGTTCAAATTAGTAAGCAGTGGAAAGTTTTAGGATCCGAAAAGTGTTTACGTAAAACTATACCTATTCGCAAAATAATTTCAACAGTACCTATAATAATTTGTGTTTACAGTTCTAGAATAGACTTATAAAGGTTAATAAGACTTGCTCAAAAACGACAGTTCATCTCTAAAAATACTGTTTTCAAATATTCACCATATATAGGCATAATCAGCTTTTTAATGTTCCCACTGTTGGGACTCAGGCCTCCTTTGTAGGAGAGGGAAAGGGCCGTAATCCACCACGCAGGCCCAGTGCGAGTTGGTGAATGTCACATGTCTTCAAATTTTTAGTTTATGCCAAAGAAAAAAAAACAGTTGCAAGTAAAATACTGGTAGACGGTATTTAGCTGCATTCGTTAAGTCTAGAAAGCGTAACGTAATAATTGAGAGAACCCGAAGGACACGGTGCCGGTGGAGCATATGGTTAAGGTCTGCCTCCCTTGGGTAGTAGTAGTACCACCGTGTCCTCATGTGGGCGATCAGTGGCAATAACCTCTTGCGTGTATTCCTGTTCTAGAGTATTCTACAGAGCAACAGGGAATAGGAAGCTGTTGCCTCCTATTGCGAAGCAGTAATGCGAGTGAAGAAGATGGCGAAAAGTGTAATGAGGGAACAATACACCCCGGCTCTCGCTGGAGACGCCCTGGTCATAGGAAATCGGGAGAGCTCAGGTCAATCGCGGGTTTATGGCGTGTCTTGTTTCACGCGTGCCTCAAAGAAATGTTAGCAAATTTGACGGAACCCACTAGAGCTGATTCTTGCTAGGTCTGCTGGATTATTCAAATGCAAAAGGCAAATGAGAAAACACAGGTGAGTTTTAGTTGGTAAAATTCTGACACTCTCTTTTGCTCCATCTGGAGCGGAAGGCCTGAGGAGACATTAAATGATATCCCAGAAGAAAAACAAAACTTAGAAAAATCCAGATTGATTCTAAGTACTCGTATTTCTAAGTTGAATTTCTCATGATCGGTTCTAACTAGAATTTATTAGTTAAACTTCGAAGCTTGAGAGTACTTAATAAACAGGGTTTTGCGTTATCTTCGGACAGGTATAAGCCACTAACCGTCCGTTACTTGCTATAATCTCTTAATCGCCTGATGGTAACTAAACTTAAAGATGGACTGACCACACCGCTAAAGCTCGGTTAACTTAGATTATACACCGCTAAATTTTGATCGTTTTAATCTCGATCTTTAAGATCTTTAAGAAAACGTCAGCTGAGCGAGTTCAATGACCTGTAGGTAGTATTCGGCGTTGCGTACAAACTATCTACAGGTCATTGGACTCGCTCAGCTGACGTTTTCTTAAAGAAATTAATTTCGTACATGCGTAAATTAACACGAGTTTTGAAAAAAGGTACTTTATTTTTTAATTTTATTTTTACAAATCGATAGCGTTTCATGTACCGGATCGACCCTCCATGGGATTAAAACGATCAAAATTTAAGGGTGTATAGGTACTATACACAAACACACCTTTATCTTTATATTATATACTACACAAGCTGGTGAAGGTTCTTAATCCTTCGCTGTTCTTTTTTAGGGTTCCGTACCCAAAAGGTAAAAACAGGACACTATTGCTATCACTCCACTGTTCATCTGTCTGTCACCACTTCACCAGGCTGTATCTCTAAAACAATGATAGCTAGACAGTTGGATCACAGATGATGTATTTCTGCTGGCCTAACCAAGTTGCGACCGTTTCGGTTCGAATCTCTTTTTACAGTAGGTAACGCAGCCGATTTCTTTCTTCTGACCACGTGACTTAACATTAAGATGATGTCACATTTGAAGTTTTCTACTAGCGTGAACGATTGTAGATTATATCAACTTGGCTAAGGCCTCTGTTGATTCAGATTAAAATAAATATTTACATGGGACTCCCATACAGCAAACGTGATTGTTTATCAGTTCTGCTACGGACGGAACCCTTCGTGCACAAGTCCGACTCGCATTTAGCTGGTTTTTATTTATTCTATTGCGGAACCTAAGACAGCTGAAATCGTATTTCCAAGACTAGTTAAGTTTCATTGTCTCGATGTTTTTCTAGTCATCACTGCAGTGCTGTACTTCCAGAGCAGGGGAATAATGTAGTGAGTAAACCCAAAAAAAAACGTTCATCGCTAATCGCTCCGTTCATGCATGAATTTTCCATAACGGGACGTGATTTTTAGTACCCAAGCAATACAATAAAATTGACCAAAACAGGCTGACAAACGCTTCCATTATTGGATAAAACAGAATATTCATTTTGTTGAATGTGTTAATAAATTATCAAATCTAAATAAATTCAGCAGAAACCATTATTCACAGCTGAGCCATTTAATTTTTTACTCAATTTGAGCTGCAAAAAGGTTCATTTTAACGTTTTTACGTTGCGCTAAATATACAAGAGTATACAAATTACATCGAGCACCTAATCTGCATGTTAAGTAATTAACGAATAATGTCCAAAAACTGGGACGTGCTGAGAATGAATGAGGGACGAAATTAATGAGACCCAGTGCCTTTTTGTAATTACTTTTACATCTACCGAGATGAAAGATAAGGAAAAACATTTACGCCTTGTTTTGGGTCATGTCCGTCATTTTTGTGTGTCAATTGTACTGGCGATTATTGAGACAAGAAGCCAAGAAGCCATCAGACGTGCATATATCGTATGAATTTGATATGTGCTTCAAAAATTGCACGGGATCATTTGAAAAGATCTTGCGCTATGACAAACGTTAACGCTAATTGAAGGAAGAAAAAGTCAGAAATAAAGAAACATTAACATTTTTAAATTATCATCATCATTTCAGCTGTAAGAATTCCACTGCTGGACATAAGCCTCCCCCAAGTGTCGCCACAATGACTGGTCCTACGCGTGTACCATTAGATTCCTGAGACAATCCCATAACAGGCGCTCCACCTTGTGGGAGGCCTTCTAATGCTGCGTATTCTATATATACTTCCAGTACGCGATCCCCTTTCAGAAACCTTTCGGCCATATCAATAATTTGTTCTGCAAAAAATATGGCCACTGCCAAGTTTCGTGATACTTTGGTATTGACTTTAAAGTACCATCACGCAAAAAGATTACTTTCCTAGCAAAAAAAGTCACTTTGCCTAGACGCCAAAAGGACATATAGCAGTACACATAAGAATAAAGCAATAGATTTTACGAAAACTGCAATTTTGTCAAACCAGACGGCAATATGCATCCTGCGATTTATAGTCAACGATATGAAACAGGAAAGAATCTGACGTCACAAATCGCAAACGAATATCCCAGAATGTCGCTAGTCTGGGCACATCATCGATCTGAATGTTTCAAAAATGATACGATTAAATGCGATTTTAGGTCATCAATCATTTAAGGACTTCTCTCGCTCTAGGGTAGTGCAGAAGCGGGTGTCAGACTTTTACAGACTAAAACCTACTTCTATATTCCTTCTTTGCCTTGCGTCCCAGGACCCCGGGGTTCTTTTTCGGATGAGCCATGGCCCCAGTGGGCTTCGGCCCTGCTGGGCCCCTACGGATTTGCTGTTTCTTTTAGGCGCGCGTGGTACACTTCGCGCTGTTGACGACTTGGGTTCGATCTGTGTGGTTACCGGACGGCCGGACGGCGAGCTACCCACTGCTCATCTTACGCAAGCCCACTCCTACAGTAATGCCTTGATCACACGTACCGAGTAAAAAGGCGAGACAGTAAAATGTTGCTCGGCCGAGACAGTGATGTAAGCGAATTGTAGATATAAGTGCCCGGCCGAGCACTCGGCGCTTTTTTTACACGTACCGAGTATTCGGCCGAGAGCACTGTCTCGCTTGTTTACTCGGTACGTAAACAAGCGAGACAGTGCTCGCCTTGATCATATACGATGCCAAAAACCTAACAAAAATCACACTAATATTATAAAGGTAAAAGTTTGTTAGTGTGTGTGTGTGTTTCTTCCTATCGCTCGAATTGCTGATCGTGTTTGTATGAAACTGGACACACCGATAGATCATGTCCTGAAGTAGCGCACACGATACTTTTTCAACCTGAAAGTACGTTCTTTTGAGGAAATTTTCTGCTAGTGCAGATCGAGCTAATGTGATGATATGATAAAAATGAAATATTATCCAAGCCAATCTTACTTCACCAGTTTTTCTTGTTGAAAGCAAGCTAATCAAGTTAGATCTTAATCTAGAACAAGTTCTAACTTTAACCATCAAGTCAGCATAACAGTATTTTGAGCAATGAAATCAATTCTCAGAGATCTGGTCTAGTTTGGTATGACGTTTGCTGTCGGGATATGTATATTTTATTTCAGCAATGTACATTACAACAGATCTTTTTTTCGGGGTGGCAATACTCAATTGCTCTTGTCCTCCACCTTTTTTAACGTAGGAAATCTTCTAATGGTATCTCCTACTATCTCTATCCTCCTGAAGTCTAGAACTTCAGACTTTTACTGACTAACCGTACCTGCACCCTTCACTTGCCCTTTGCGTTCTAAGACCACAGGTCCTTTTTAGAAAATTCCTGAGGTCCTAGATGGCATCTGTGCTACTGAGCCCCTACGGTTTGCTGACATCTATTTGAAGAGCGCATCAAACGCTACGCGCTTTCGACGACTTGGGCTCGGACGATTACCGGATGGCTAGTTAATGTCCTCCACACAGAGGTGGATGGACTACTTTCACACGAGTGAACATAAAGCGGACTGTCAAATTCCTGAACTTTTTTTACTCCACTGCTTGTCCACTATCGTAGCTCATGAGGAATGGAGTGATCTATCAGACTCTTACTAACTAAAACCACTCCTATGATCCTCTCACACTTACGTCTGAGGATATTCCCTTGTGATAATTTGTTACTTTCACGCAAGTGAAACCGCTGCACTCTGGCAGAAGCTAATGTAACATAAAATGAACAATCTACTCTAAATTCCTGATCTTTAGTCTAAAACAATAATGTTACCATCAAACTAAGCCTAACATATGAGCTCTAACCTCCATCTACAGCACTCGACCTAATATTTGCGTCTAGTAATATTGACTCCGGGCTCAATTTGAGCAGTAATTTACACGAATCCATCCCTTAATTGGTTAGATCTAGATCGTATACCCAGTTCTAGCTCTGTCTAGGTAGATACAATCTATCTATCTGTCTAATTTTGAGGCGTCCGACCGTTCAAACTGAATTATAATGTTTAACACCACTGCTTCGTGAATTAGCCTATTCTACATATATTGAGAGCAAGTTACAAGGGTTTCTAAAGCCTATTGAAGATAGGTATCACATTAATATTAATCGGATCGAAAATTTATATGTATTTAGACAAGTTTACTTTTAGTAGGTATGCAAACCCTGGAACACGTGTCTAGTATTTTTCTATAAAGAATCTGTGTACCAAAAATAACTTTACGATGAAAAATCACGAAGTTACAAGCGTGTTGTACCTGGTTGGCCGCACAAATACATGGTTACCGGGCCACCCGGATGACTAAGGCGTTGTTTTACTCCCGCATCCAGCTGTGCGCTAGTGTCTAATGTCCGCTATAACTTGCCGAGACCGGTCTGTGTGTGAAAAAAATACAACGAAAAAAAAAGTCGGCCTCGCCATACAAATTGTCCAATCAAGTTTATCATTTTGTGAGGCTGATTTTTTTTTTCGTTTCCTGAAAAAAAAAGTTGTGGAAGGTTGTTCAGTTTCGTCTACTGAGCAAGCCCTTAAAGTTTGTGGAGGGCTGTCCCTTACACCTTTTATATAAATAAAGTTGTATGTGTGTGTGTGTATATTTGCTATTCCTACGGTCAGCAGTCATGCTTGTGATCATGAAACGAATAAAGCAAATTAAATTCTTCTAAACCATCGCTGCCCCAGACTACCTACTTCATAATCCGATTAAAATCTTTCTCTGAGATTTATAGTACTCAGAAGTGAAGGCGTGACAGAAACACTGTTAGAGTGATATTCTCAAATGTCACACAGTGTTTCGTGTTCTAAATATAGGCATTTCGTCAACAATGTGTTATTTTGACATTTGATCGATCCCAATCCATATTATAAACTAGATGCTTCCAGCGGCTTTGCCCGTAGAAAATTGTCCCAAGAGAACATGCTCCCGGGATAAAATTATCCTATGTTCAATTCCAGGACACGATCTACCCGTGAACCAATTGAACCCGTGAATCAGTTCAGAGCGTGGAGAAATAATAAATACTTATACATACACTTACAAACTTTGGCCTTCAATATAGTGTGATATAGTAGGTAGACTTTCTCATATTATTTATGTATACTGTTTTATTTATATTTGTAATCTTTTGTTGTTTCCAACTGTATGTATAATTAGCTATTGCCCGCGGCTTCGCTCGCGAACATAAAATAGATCCTATGTCGCTCAGGAATAAAGCAGCTTACTAACGGTGAAAAAAATTTTGCAATTGGACCAGTAATTTCTTTCATTACATTTTTTTTGTGGCGTAACAACAAATTTACTGTTTTCATCTGATTTTTTCCTATAACTGTGCTATAAGACCTTGCTTTGTACCAAATTTCAGGATTCTGTGTCAACGAGAAGTACCCTATGAATTTCGATCATTGAAAGTATCAAAATATACGTTTTTTGCGACATAAACGGCCGTATCTTTTTTATTCGTTAACTTAAAATTTTGATTTTTTCACAGCTTGAAGGGACTGCAGACCTGAGTACATGGTTTTAATTTCAACTCAATACCTCTACGTTTTCTAGAGATAAAGGGTCTTGACAGACAGACAGACAGACAGACAGACAGACAGACAGACAGACAGACGGACGGACAACAAAGTGATCCTATAAGGGTTCCGTTTTTTCCTTTTGAAGTATGGAACCCTAAAAACAAACTATGTACCTCTTTTTAATATTAGTGTATTTATTTTTATCCTATTAATATGTATCCCCGAGAGATAATTTTCGGCATACAATCGGGTGAAACCACTGGCAAACGCTAGAAGTGATATAATTAAAAAGCCTGAGATGTCCTTTATTTAGGACAGTTATGTTGAACATGATACTGTTTATGTCGTCCTACGGTATCTGTTTGAATAAACAATATCATCGGTGTTTGCCAAACATGAAGGTCTGTGAATAGATACGTAGTTATTTATATCATCTTTGGTTAGCAATAGACAGTAAAATCGCTTTTCCTGTAGCTTTCTATAGAGTATAGGTACGGTAAAAGATTTTTTTTTTAATTGATGTAAACTAGTGCTTGACTAGAGCAGTGGTTGCCCAGTGGTAACGGCCCCGACTTACAAGTTGTAGGTCGCGGGTTCAAACCCAGCCAGGCGCATTACTTTGTGTAATTTATTTCATCACCACTGCTCTCAAAACGGTGAAGAAAAACATCGTGAGGAAACCGGCATGTCCTAGAATCAAAAATTCAAAGACATGTGACATCCGCCAACCCGCACTGGGCCCGCGTGGTGGATTACGGCCCATTCCCTCTCCTAAAAAGGAGGCCTGAGTCCCAACAGTGGGCACATTATAAGGCTGATGATGAGTGCTTGACTGCGATCCCACCTGATGGTAAGTAGCGATGCAATCTCTGATGGTGAGGCGCACTAGTTTATTAAGAGCCTATTCACTCAGTGATATTAAAGTGTAGCAAAACAGCGCAAAAACATACGATTAGATACGATACAATCGATATTTATAGTAGATTATGATTTAGGATCGAGAGAAATTCTCTCGACAGATAACATGATTTATGTAAAAATAGGTAAGAAATGCAACGGTTTCAGCATAGTTCACTAGACTAAAGACTAAAAATTAACTACACGTATACATTAATGTAGGCAGGCCCCTCTTTCCCACTGGGCACACTGGGCACGTGCCCAGGGCCCCGCGATGGATTGGGGCCCCCTAGTCTAGTCCCTACCACAGATCACTATAAGATGTAAGTACTTACTACGTACAAATGCGACAGCTATCATTTTCAATCCAAGTTCCTGAAATGGCCGCATGTCGCTGCCATCGCATTTCTTTTTTTTATTATTTTTAACCGACTTCTAATTATGGAGAAAAAAATTGGAGACACCTTTCCTAATGTAGAAATCGCACTGAGAATCTTTTTAAGCATGATGGTAACTAACTGAAGTGGGGAACGCTCTTTCTCCAAATTAAAACGAATAAAAAATGAATTAAGAAGTACATTGCTTCAAAAGAGATTAAACAGTTTGTCGCTAATGTCGATAGAATGTGAATGGCTCAAAAAAATAGATTTTGAAGATGTGATTAACGATTTTGCTCAACTCAAATCTAGAAAGGTACCGCTTCAATCAGCATAGATACTTATATAAGGACTCATCGTGAATGCTGGTTATTTAGTGTGAATTACATTATATTTATTATCTATTCATTATAATAATATCTAATGTACGAGTAACTGTAAAGAAATAAAAATAAAGCTAAAACTTTGCACACCTACGTTCTTGGTTTATTCTAACAAAAGAGTGCTTTATTACTATGGTTATAGGGGCCCCATTATCCTAATGTGCCCAGGGCCTCTAATAGGTGAAAGACGGCCCTGAATGTAGGCATCAAACTGTTTTATAGCAAAAATGTTGGCAGTTTTAAGATCGGAGCCACTGAGACACAGACTTTATTCATAGGCAATGTTTTCTTGACTACTTCTTTTTACTGTGGCTACACAAACAATAAACATGAAATTAAAAATGCATAGACATTTCTTAGCGTAGATAAATTGTGGTTACAACTATATAAAGTTTGTCGGAAACGTGTCTAAGACTATGACGGCAGAGGAATCCAAAGCACTTTGTGAGTTATCTAAGTACGGAATAGTACAAATTACACAGTAGAAATACCTGACAGTTTCCTGTTAGCCGTTTCAAAACACAGTTACTGTTACTAAATACGATTTGAAATAAGCTAGAGCATGTTTCTAAAATGATATAAAGGAGATCATCATCATCGTCAGCCTTTTTAATGTTCCCACTGCTGGGACTCAAGCCCTCTAGGAGAGGGAATGGGCCATAATCCATCACGCGGGCCCAGTGCGGGTTGGTGGATGTCACATGTCTTCGAATTTTTGGTTCTAGGAGATGCCGGTTTCCTCACGATGTTTTCCTTCACCGTTTTGAGAGCAGTGGTAATGAAATAAATTACACAAAGTAATGCGCCTGGCTGGGTTTGAACTTGTGACCTACAACTCGTAAGTCGGAGCCGTTACCACTCGGCCACCACTGCTACTAAAAAAAAAAACACAGTTACTGTTATTAAATACGATTTGAAATAAGCTAGAGCATGTTCCTAAAGTGATATAAAGGAGATACTATGTGATAAGACTGCGAGTCCCCTCGGCAACCCTTTGGTACTCTTCAAAGATGTTATAAATGGGTTCCGAGTGCGGTCTTGGGAATACTCGGCATGTGCGATTTTAGCAAACATTTTGAGGTTTCATTGTAAAGTTTATAAACCTACCTACTTAATCGCACCCCTTAAAACAAAAGTGGATCTATGCCAAAAAGTTAAATTTAAAGAGTGGCATAAAACTTTCACGATCAGAAGCAGCGATGACTTGCATTCAATAATTATTACAAATAAAAACAAGACTGATACAATCGGATTACAAATTGTGTCGGTTAATAACGGTTTGTTTTCACTAGATTTAAACGTTTTAACTTTGACTTTGATTTTTTCCTGTCTTTTTTTTATTTGCGGTTTGGATTGGCGTCGCACCGCAGGATTCAAGCGAATTTTTTTTTAAGTGATCAGGCACTAGGTAATGAGCGCCATGGTACCTACCTACTCCATTTAATATCGATGGTTCATAATCTAACACATCAAAACATCAGCGGGTAACACGAAATAAGTTTGTTATAGAACAACTTTTTCCAATTACATTCCCATTTGTCCTACTTTCAAAACTTCCTTCATTTGTTTATGTAACTTTATTTTTTTCCCTTGACTGACCATTTTCCTGCTACTTCCCATATAGACTGGTTGGAACTAAGGTGGATGTTATAGGCATAGTTTTTTATTAAGATCTTTTAGATCATCAAAGTTAGGTCAATGTATGATTATGTGGGGTTAACCATTTTACTATAACTTACTTACTACACCTACTTTGAATATACAAGGTGTCGTTTTGAAGCTGCAAAATATTTCAGGAGGTAATTATGTTAGTGATTCTCGACCCGAATCAATAATAAAATAAGTAGGTAATTTTTTTTTTTTTTATAACCGCGCTTTTTTTCACACACACAAACACGGAACAATAAAGGGCGTTTTCACACACACTAACTCGCAACGATAGTTTCATAAATAATGTATCATCCAATCATCATCCCGCACGCCACACCCTAGCCACGCCCCCGCGGCCATCGATCAATCGATTTAGTTTAGTGTAATTAAAAAATTAAATAACAAGTATTACTGATTATTGACCAGGTATCGTTTTTTTACATGATTATTTATGAGTTTTATTACAACCTCCTGAAATTATACAAGGTGCAGTTTTAAAACTGCACCTTGTATATAATTTATAAATGTAATATTTAACTCCGTTCTAACCTACGTGCACAACGTTGATCATTTACTAAACAACAAATTAAAGTCCACACTCAAAATTTGTCAAAGGGCAATGGACTGCAGCGTAATATCGCGTTAGAAACACCACACCGCGCTCCATAACTCAAGAAGTAAACGTCGGGGACAAAACAGTCAGACTGAAAAGGAGTGTCACGTCTAAGTCACTGAACGCCTGAAGGAGGACGAAACCGTCCAGGTCGACCGTAGCGAAGGTGGTATGACGATCTGATCATGTTCGCAGGGCAAACTTGGCCAGAGATAGCCCTAGACAAAGAGGTTTGAAAGATGAAAAGGGAGGTATATGCCTAGCAATGGGACACATACTAGGCTAATAAAAAATCCGTATAAAATACTACTGTAATACCAAAAAACAGGTAAACATAACCTGTGAATAATGTTATCATCAAATTATTTTTTTAAAGTCTTCTACGTCTATAATATTAATAAATCATAAACCTGTAGATATTTATAAAGATATACGTACGTAAAAGGTACGTACTTACCTATGTCCGTAGATTTAGCGATCTCCAAGGACCACGTTTACTTCGTACCGTTGCTCGCAAAATTCAGTTCGACACTCCGCTCCACAAAAATATGTCGAGAAAAGTGAATAATGTATTGAACGGAATAAAGTTATGTGGCATACTTCAACTTTAAGCTTGATTTACCTTGTAGCCAGCCAGTTTAGCTCGGCTTCATGTTCAATTTATGTTTTAGGTTTAGCCAAATCGGTATCATGGAACATTTCCATGTATTGAATTCCAGAAAGTGAATTCTGAATGGATTGCCTTTGATGCCGATCTTGTGGAAATGTTAACAGATATCTATCTATATATTTACCTAAACAGTGGTTTGGGCAAATATATTTGTAAATACAAATCGATTTACGGAATTTGAGTTCTTTGTTAAATTATTCGTAGTACTATGACGTTTGTCTTGTTTGCATCTTAACTTGTTTTATTCTAAATAGAAAAACAGTCCAGTGTCCAGTTAAAATATAATTCCGATCTTATTTTACTTATTTTTTCTATCTTGTGCAAAAGCTTGATAAATGTTCAGCTCCATTTAAATCTCTTCGCAAAGTAGGTAACTACACATCAAAAAGCTAAATAAAGATAAACTCACCTAAAAAACTCAACAGCAAATACGTGCAGATCTTCATTTTCCCGGGATTCCTGGAAAAGAAAAAAACCTTGATGAAATCTTTTTTCAAACTACATTAAGCGTGCTCGTTTTTAAAGAAACGTCTTCAGCAAATATTTTGTAAGAGGTGATGCCGTAAATTATTCTGTCAACATTAAAGATAAGTCGGAATATTTTTTTGTCGTTTTTGGACGGAAAGTGTTTTGCTACTCTACCTCAAGTCTACGTACTTTTCGTTTTGTAAAAAAATATTTTTAGCTATAAACACACCTTTATTTTTCGAGAATTCACTCAACCAAATACTAGATAGAATAACTAATTTTTAATAACAAAATTAGGTAGAAACATAACCCAGTCACATATTATCCTGTAATTTGCCGAACGACAACACACTCAGTAACTCTACTGAATACTAATTTATTGATAACTATGTACTTATCAAAGCGCCCCATGACCTGTATTAATATTAACTACTACTAAAACTCATGGCTAAGAGCAAGCTATGTACCTAGATATGTACTGAAGGAAAAAAGATATGATTAGTTGGAGCCGGTTTTTACTAATTATGTAACAAAAGTGCCAAAAAAATAAATACTGAAAAACTTTGTCCGGAGTTTATCTTTATGCGCACATTAAATTCCAGAAACCTACATAACCCACGCCACAAACCCTACAGTACCTAAAGGAGTAAATATTTGCAAAGTGGTCGTGCGTTTGTAAGTTGCCTCCTTTTGTGAGACCGTGATGGTTCAGAAGGAGGCTACCGAGCGGGATCGTGGCACAGTAATCATGTAATGGGTACTGTGCACAGTTGCGGTCAGGGATGTACCCTAACATGCACTGCACAAAGTTCAGAAATGGTCTTACGAGTATAACAACGAGACTCTATAGACTGATGGAGATCACCGGGGTGGTTGTAACGAGGTAAATCCCACATTCCCCGCACTGATCTCCAAAACCCAGGCGCCTTTTCAAGGCTTCTCCTCGACACTAAAAAAAAGTGTTGGTAAAGGTAACTGACAGAAAGATAAGCATAAGGTAGGATGGTAGAAATACATAACAGCTGAAGGTCCGGTTTCTCAATGGCAAATCGAGATCGCCGATAATGATTTTCACATTTACACGTAACCTTTTTAGGCCTACAATAAAGTCCAACAATGAACAAATGTGGAACACTGCCAAATGAATTACTTCGTTTTAGACTAGCTTGATTCAATGACTTTGCTTCCGTGACCATATCCTATAGCGATTTTTTTCCTAATATAAAAAATAAAAATCAGCTTGTGACACTTTTTAATTTTGTGTGACACTTTTTAACTTTTTAAATCTTCGCCGCGCCGAGGCTGCGGATTGTTCGAAAGAATTACAGTGGTCCTCACAAAAGACAACTCAGAAAACACTGTAAGTTTTAGGGTGAGTTGCATCATTTAACTATAACGATAACAAAGCCGTCAACAGTTGTCAAATCGTCGAATAGACCAATAGGCGGCCGTTTGACGGCTGGTTATGGTTTGGTTATCGTTATAGTTAAATGGTGCAACTCACCCTTAATCATTAAAAGTCTGATAGTCGGTCAACCCAGAATGAAAGAAGTCGTTTGATGATTTCCTAAATAAAATAACCTTTTTTTCAGGTTCATTATTTTCAGTAAGTATATACGAAACCCGAAACACGTAGCTATATATAGAAGGCCCGATATCAACTGCGAAATAAAATAATTTTCCTAATATCTCTGCGTAGGTACCCGAAAAACCAACAATGAACTGCTTTTCATTACTAGATCATGTAAAGGATCACGATACATGTCGATTCAAGACAGTTTTATGTCTTTATTTCTGTTTTTGAAATTAAGACTGTCAACAAATTTAGGAGGGTCAATGAGCGTTTTCCACAGTTATCTTGCACCTACCTTAGTATTTTTATGTAAAGAATCTATGTACAAAATTTTATAACTGTATCATGAAAAATCACAAAGTTATAAACTTGTTATGTCAGCAAAAAATACATAGTCATCGGGCCATCCAGGCGACTAAAGTTTTGTTTTGCACTTGCACTGAGCTATTTGCTGGCGCCTAATGCCCGCAATAACCTACCGTGACCTGTGTTGTACTTAGTTCATCGTTGTGTTCAAACTTGAGACCTTTATAACCTGTCGAATACCGTAATTAGAGCCACAACAGAAAGACAATGAGAGAGTGAACGCCGACGTTCACTTTTTTTTTATGGACGCCGACGTTCACTTGGGGTTTAATGAATTAAATATTTTTGAGAAAAATACGTATTGTGTAAAAACTATTGGAATCGATCCAGTTACTGATTCTGAACAAAGTGTATTCAGGTTTAGCACAAAGTAAAAAAAAATGTTGTATAAACACCACACCCCTTATTTTTTCTCTTGACTGTAGATAGAAACTCTAACTAAATATATTAACACAAGGACCAAATATTTCTCCAAATACTGGCCCACAAATTATCGCTTACAAGACATGGGTCCTTTATCACAGTCCCTTGTTACGGCAGACTATCGAATTGGAAGCCAGTGACCTGGCTAAGTGCTAATACGAGACGGAAAGAGGATTCCAGCGATCCGGTCAAGACGAGCCGGCACACAACCCCTAACAATTTACTTATTGAGTTATAACATTTAGGTACTTGAGTACAAACATTCTTGGTCCTTGGATTCGCAGAAAAATGTTGTTCGAGATTGGAAATTGTGGTCCTTTGTAATGAAATACTTGAAAGATATATATTTCGTTTTGATCTATATTATAGTACTCGTTTGTATGTTCTTTTTTTATTATGTTCGCTAATGGTGGTAAAATCGTTTTCTTTCTTTCTTTCTTATATAGGGCGACTAGTAATTAGTGACCGATACTTATACACGTGATTGTACTCATGATTACAAACAACAGTTCCAAAGAAACTTTTTTTTTATATTCGTTAGTTTTATACCAATAAACAAAACATGTTCGTGCGACCGATACTTATCAGTCACTAATTACCAGTCACCCTATTTTTGTTCTAGAAAATCAAGCCAATTTTCACTCATTGGGTTATCGATACTTTTTATCTCAGAAAACCTCAAAGTTCCTGTCGGATACACCATGGGAGCGAAGCTGCGGGATAAAGCTAGTATTTAGTTTGGTTTTATGATTTACAGCAGATGATGGAACGGACTTGGCGGAATTAAATTGTGTAACTCTAGAGCACACTCCCCGAAGTGTAAACGATAGAAAACAGACAGGCTAGCAACTCGGCGTCGATGCTCAAGACTTTGGAGTTTTGACTTCACAAGAGCATCATTGCCTATGATCTTCTTGGCACGCTTTTCAATAGACTCTAGTGCATCTAGCTGGTAAGCTATAGCTGGTAGCTGGTGTTTAAAGTAAGATTGTTTCGTTCTTATTCCAGGGTGGGTAAGAGACAGAGTTATACAGGTTGTCTAGCGCCATCTCTTACTCACACTGAAATAAGATTAAAAAAAAATTGGTTGCCTGTAAAGTCGGTATACGGGCGAAAGTTTTACGTGACAACGACTTTTTATGTCTGTCTCTCTCGCTCTTAGGCGGGCTAACCAGGGACGCGTGCCTCTCACTCGCTCTCATTGTGAGCGCATAACGTGAGCGGAGCGTAACGCAGTTTCTTGAAGTGTCACCCGGCAAACCAATTTATAAGACGTTGTCACGTCAACAATCTTACTAGCGTCATGGCCTAGAAATAGATCAGAGATTAAGTATTGCCGTACAACGTAGCACTACCGCCAGAATTTTAGGCACACTTGCAGTCGACAGCGTTGAGGAGAAATATTTTTTGAAGCCTAATATAGTACTCGCCTAACTTTTGTCAGCGGCCAGCAGCAAGCTACATGGAATATAAACTATATCACTCAGGAATAAAGCAGCAATCAGTGAAAAAAATTTAGCAATCGGACCAGTACTTTCAGAGTAGGAGGTAACTGCAAACAAACAAAAATGCAAACTTGACCTCTTTATTATATTGCGTAGATATTGCAGTTAAATTCTATTGCAAATAAAATGTGTTAGCAGTTTAAAATATTTGTATCGATTTTACATTCCTAGTAAACAGTTTCCGAATCAATGATTTGATTACGAGCCAATATCCAAGCAAATACCTGTCGTATCTGAACCTGGATAAGCATGAATTAGCAATTATACATAATCATTTTGGGTTCTGAATTAAGTGGAATGGCCTTTGGATTACGTGCTTAGGCATTTAAATCTGCCATTTAAATAATATAATACTCGTATTCCACAACTATCCTATCACACAACGCCGTCTAGTCCTAAGCATAAGTAGAGCTTATCTTATGAGTACTAAACAACTGATAAACATACTTATATATTTCTAAATACATATATTATAGATAAATTACACCCAGACATAGAACACATGATCGTGCTTATCACACAAACATTTGTCCTAGGTGGGAATCGTACCACTAGGCCAACAGGCCAGTCGAAAGGTTTAGGTAGGTAGGTATATAGTCTGTCTAAAAAGTCAAACGACTTGGAATTTTTTTAACGAATTAAAAAGTCTTTTATGTATATTACATACAATATTACCTACTTATAAGATTCTATTAGTAAACAATGACTATCTCTTCATCAGTGTCTCAAGACGAAAGTCTTTAACCAGTGCGTGTTGCTAGTGATGACATATGGCTCCGAAACGTGGTCGCTCACAATGGGCCACATCAGAAGGCTTAAAGTCACCCAAAGAGCAGTGGAAAGGGTCTCCTTGCGTGATCGAATAAAAAATGAAGATATCCGCAGGAAAACTAAGGTTGCCGACATAGCACAAAGAATTGCTAAACTTAAGTGGCAATGGGCAGGACACATTGCTCGCAGAACAGATGGCCGTTGGGGCCGAAAGGTTTTGGAGTGGCAACCGCTTACCGGAAGACGCAGTGTTGGAAGGCCTCCTACAAGGTGGACCGATGACCTGGTGAAGGTAGCAGGAAACCGATGGATGCGGGACGCACAGGAACGTTCGATGTGGCGACGCTTGGGGGAGGCCTATGTCCAACAGTGGACGTTTATCGGCTGAAATGATGATGATGATGATGATGACCATCTCTTTGCAACCTTGATAGTTCAACTACTACATCAGATTTCAAGAATTTGATTATTTGATAAGGTCACTCAAGTCGTTTGACTTTTTAGACAGACTCTACCTACTTCTAGTATACAATCTGTGTCGCTCGATTTTTATAATAATTTCATAAATTGAACTGAAAGCTACTAACTACTAATCAAGATAACGTAACTTCCACACAAAGATCATAGTTTAATATTCCTTTTCGTAAATATTTAATCTACCCATTGAATATTAAATAAGGCCCTAAAGAAAATGGCGTTGAGAAATGGACACCTACCTAAAGGACGTGTCTAATGTACGAGTACCTAAGGACAGGGAAAAGAGGAAGAACGAAAGGGACGCCTTTGCCCTACAGTGGGACACAGGCTCATAATAATTAAATATAATGTCATCTTTATGCCAATCATTTCTGCAGTACTTATTCCCTTTAGAGCAGTATGTAGGCGCATTACTTTGTGTAATTTATTTCATTACAACTGCGCTACAAATGGTGAAGGAAAACATCGTGAGGAAAGTGGCATATCCTAGAACAAAAAATTCGAAGACGTGAAATCCACCAATCCGCATTGGGCTGGTGGACAGTCTATACCCTCTCCTAGATATTCGGGTCTTAGCCGTGGGAACTTTATAGGGCAGATTATGCTATGCTTCATTATCTCCCTAGTATTTTCCCAATTATTTTGGTTTTTTTTTTCCGGTGAGAAATCATCTAATGACATCCTCCCCCCCTGGGTGGAGCGGGAGATAGTGCCAAACTTTTACTGACTAAAAACCCACTCCTGTTCCTTCGTTGCCTTTCATACCGGGGCTGAACTATCTTTCGAAACTAACCCTGGCCCCAGTAGACTTCGACCCAGCTGGGCCCCTGCTGTTGCTGACAACTCCTTGAGGCGCGCCGGAACTATGCGCGTCGTCGACGACTCGGGCTAGGCCGGACAGTTACCGGACAGTCGGACAGCGAGCTACCCATTGCTCGCCGTCCGCAAGCCCGCAACTATTTTGGGGTTGGTTTTAAGTCAAATCGGATGCGTCTAAATACCTATGTTTTACATGGAGCGACTGCCTATCACACCTCTACAATTACTGGCCAACAAGCTACTCGATAGACATCTACACTTGATAGACTGATGATCAGGCTGTAATGACTGTCAAAGATTTACAAATGACAATGGGGACCAGCGGCTTTACATGCTTTCCGAGACACGGGGTGTCAGTTGTGTCTTCGATAAACTTCGAAAACTACATATGAATTGAAAAATTAACATTGGAACTCGCCCCGTTTCGAAACCTTATGATTATAATGCTATGCTTAAATTTATTTTATATTGCATTAAAAGTAAAACTATACTGCGCACACGACATGTGACAACACGCCGATCTGAGCGAGTCAGTCTCCATTCATTTTATATGGAAACTAAACACTTCCTTCACGCCACGCAACGTCGTTCTACGTAAAAATCAGGCGTGCTACCTTCGCAAGAACAAGCCTCGCTACAAACATCAAGACAGACAAATGAAGCACTTGCTTCGCACGCCATGGCTCGACCCGAGTTTAAGTTGATGCATATATTGTTCTAGACACGCACACTTCAAGCAGAGGCATTCGCTGTGTGCCGTTCGCGGCGCATGCCTCGCAAAGTCTGTATCCACTTTTATGTAGTTTTTGCTTTAAACTTCATCATCACCTCTTCAGCCCTACATCACCAACTAGGTATAAACCTTCCCCATCTTCTACCAGGTTGTAATTAAATTCCATGAAAAAAATATTCCCCATTAACTTAATCAATTGCCCATAGACTTAATGCTTTGCCCAAACAGTACATTTTCATTAAACACGTACCATGCGTTACGTCATTACAGTAATTGATATGAATTGATGCGCGACCAGTGATCCCGCGCCAGGTAATTTGATTATGCCGACGTAAATACAGGTGTATAACGAACCTAATTAATGGAGATAGTGATCTTAATGGGCAACAGTTTATTGTCAAATAACTGACAGTTAGGCAATTGGATTGCACTGTATGAATTGTATTTGTAGTACGAGATAAAGTCGTATTTTTTCAAGTGACAAACTATCCTTCTATTAAATACTAAAGCACGACATACTTACATAAGAAAATTTCAATCTATTTAACAATACTTTTATTATATGTGAAACCCGATACACGTGTCTAGTATTTTTATGTAAAGAATCGATGTACAAAATTTTATAACTGGATCATGATAAATCACAAAGTTTTAGGCTTGTTATGTCAGCAAAAATACAAGGTCAACGGGCTATCCAGGCGATTGAGGGGTTGTTTTGCAGTTGCACCCAGCTGTATGATGGCGCCTATTCCCGCTATGACTTGCCGTGCCCTGTGTTGTATTTGGTGTCGGTGGTGTCCAACTTGTGACCTTTTTAAATATTTAAAAAAATTATAACATGGAGTTAAACTATTGGAATACATTCAGTTACTGATCATGAACAAACTATATTGAGGTTCCGCATAAACTAAAAACAATGTTGTATACAATATAAAAAGAAAAACTGACTGACTGACTGACATATCAACGCACAAATGACTGCGACTAGGACCGTGAAATTTTGCACAAGGTTTCCTTTTATAACCTAGGCGAACATTAAGAGATTGAGGCGAACATTGAGAGGATTTTTCAAAATTCATCCCCTAAGGAGATGAAACAGGGTCCTAAATATTGTATGGAGAAACCTCCTTTGAGAAGCTGCTGGCAGAAACCAATACACATGTACATAAATAAACACATAACTAAAGAAACAAACCTTAAACAATAAATAAATATTTTTATTTTCTATAGAAAAAGCTGAAAGAACTGTAAAACTATATAAACATGTCTTGAATACTACGCTATGTAGTCGGAGATGAACATTTTTAAGACAAGGCTACTCGCTTTCATGTGGCTTTTACAAAACTCCATTTTTTGTACCCAAGTAAGTCTTTTAAGTAAGTTATTTTAATAACAAAGGAAGAAAACAGCTTAAATCTCCACCTGCTGCTACCGAGATTTAGTACGGTAACATTCCGTGCCTTAAGACGCTGACAGGACCTAAAGCAAGGCGGTGTCTGTTGGATTACCTTACTCCTTGTATGAATGTCACAACGCTTGTAATTTGATTACCAAATATAAAATGTTTTATCGATTTACTGAACGATGTAAAATGTATAATATAAAAAAGGAAAAGGTGGACGCAGCAAAAACAACTTGTTCACGTAGGGACCTATTTTTTTTTTTTTTTTTGCTTGGAAGAGATAGTGTCAGACTCTCACTGACTAAAAGACCCACCCCGTTCCTTCTAGCCTTCATACCGGGGCTCCAGCGCCCTTTCGGATTCCCTGCTGTTGCTGACAACTCCTTGAGGCGCGCGGGAACGGCTTGGGCTTGGTCCGGACATTTGCCGGACGGCCGGACAGCGAGCTACCCATTGCTCACTGTCCGCAAGCCTGCGCCTACGGTGGCCGGAAATCGGGATCAGAACCCCGGCGGCGGCGGCGGCGGCGATAACGCCGTTGCCTGATGGCGCGATCGGCGTAGGGACCTAATGACAGCATCAGCGGACGGCATTGCCGTGGCCGAATTCTGGGCCAGGCAAGGAATATAACTAGTTTTGCCATCGATACGCTAAGAAGAAGGAGGAAAAACTGACTGAAATATCAACGCATAGCCGAAACTTGGACCAGAACCTCCTCCTGGAACTTGGAGCGTATTTTGTAATATTTATGACGTATGTGAGCACTAACAAAGGAAAAATTCACACTATGGGAATGAAACGGGAGTCCGAAGTTTGAAAAAAAGGCTTCATATATTTTTTTCTGCATTTTAATATGATTTTAGGAAGGTCAAAGTAAAAGGTCTTAAGACTCCGTTACCGTAAGATTTCGTAACGAAAGAATTCGAAACTTTTCCCAAACCTTCACGTGTTTCACAGGCGAGTGTTATGCAGGGACCAGAATATATATATGTAAGATGAATTGAAATATCAAATCTGCACCTGTTACTCTCTATTCGATAGCGTTGACATATGTATATATATCGCTGAAATATTTATGAATGGGGAAAAGGAATACAAGTTGGATGGGGTATTTTCTTTGTCAAGTATGGCGGTTGACTTGTATATATTTTATATTTATTTTTGGTTACTTTCATAACCCTTACCTACGATGCAAGGTTTTCGTAAAAACTTAGTTTCGTTGATTTGTTGGATTCGTTTCTTATAATAATATTGGTTATTTGTGTGTATTTATAATAAGTATATGTATTTATTATTGTATTCGTTTTCTATTTGCTTGCTTGCCATTAAGTTGATCTACCATGTTAGGTTTCTACATCATCCTAAGGGTGAATGGCAGAAAACAATGACTAAGGTATTAAGTCCGCCTATATGCAGCGTTTAAGTGTGTGGTAAAGTTTTATAATAAATAAATAATTCAAAATTTTAAAAATTAAGTAAAAAAAGCATTGGAAATTAATACGTACGGCTATGCGCCACCGGTATATGGTGGATATCCCACCAACACGCACAAAACGTTTTGGGAACACATTCATTGTGCGTGCGGCTAGGGAGTGGAATTCCTTGCCGGAGTCTGTGTTTCCTGATAGCTACAACCCGGGAATCTTTAAGTCGAGAGTGAATAGGTTTCTTTTAGGTAAGCGCGTTCCATCGTCGACCGCATCGTCGCTTTCCATCAGGTGAGATAGCGGTCAAGCGCGAACCTATCAACAATAAAAAAAAAAAAAAAAAAAAATACATAACACACCTAAAAAAAAGATTGTAAACTCTTTCGTAAAAGATTCTGACTTACATGAAATACTCTTGTCTCCCGTAAACATTCATAAATCACGAAACATTTTTTCACCTTCACCCTTTAGAAGCTACCTTTAAATTGTACTCAGCGTAAACAAGACCAAATTAATGGGCAAAGTAATAACATCAATTCGATCGTAAATTCGTACCCATTGTTACAAAAAGTGCTACCGCCTGTAGAAACGTTCGAAAAACGGTACAATACCCAATAAAAGAACATAAATTTTGTTCACAACAGGGCAAATATCTCAATTTATTGGTATGCTCTCGAATGGGAGACTTGGGCCCCGTTGGGTCCCGTTGCTGGGTTAATGCGGGATCAATACTGGGCCGCATTCATTATCATTAATGTTAATTTGAGCCGAGTTTGGGCTCAAGAATGGAAGGTCCACGTGTATGGGCCAGGTCATTGGATTATCTGCTAATAATGTGGCAATACTTTTATTTAACAAAATGGATAAATTAGCAGCCTAGGGCTACTTATTTTTTAAATAAAGATAGTTCTAAGTTATTTCATAAAGTTTTCCATAAAGATGGAGCGACTCTGGAAACAGCTCTCTGTCATAAATCATTCTTATCTTATAAAATTTTACAAAAACATGTAAAAAATTGTCCACAATAAGGGAATTTGTCTAAGTAAATAGTCCTTTTTTAATGTTTACTGTTAATATTACTAAATTTTATTTTTGAGAATGATGATTAGTTAGTACACAATTGTGTTGATTGTCATGTGCGAGTCACACACGTTTATTTGTGTTTTTCTTTCTTTCTCTAGAATAAATACGTAAACCTATTGGTTACTTTTTTTTGAATGACCTGTTGATCTAGTGGTTAGTAGCCATGACTGCTATACCGGAAATCATGGATTCGATTACCACTATAAGTACACTAAGAGATTACACTAAGACAAATGCTTGTATAATAAGCACGATCATTTATTCTGTGCCTGGGTGTTATTTATCTATCTATAGGGTGACTGGTAATTAGTGTACGATACTTAAACACGTGATTGTGCTCATGATAATCAACAACTTTTACTATGGAAACACACCTAAAATCGCGAAAAAAAATCAGCTGTTCAGTACATTTATGTTTGCCTAATGTACTGAACAGTTGATATTTTTTTCGCGATTTCGGCTTTGCTCCCATAATAAAAATTGTTTGTTATCATGAGCACAATCACTATCGTACACTAATTGCCAGTCACCCTATATACATAATAATATAACAAATCTGTGGAAGTTTTTAGTTGTGCGCCCTTAACGTAAAATGAACGAAATCTATATAGATAACTTTATTTATATTAAAATTTCGTGTTACTTGATATTTTTATTAATAAGGCTTGGTTTTATCGCAATCGATTGACTATATCGAAAGATATACTACATTCATTGACTGTTAGGCGGTACGAAGCTAGTTTATAATAAGTAGATATTTTTGAGTTTAGAAGTATATAAGTATGTTTATCAGTTGTCTAGTACGCATAGAACAAGGTCTGCTTAGGTCTACTAACTACTACTAGACTAGATGACATTGTGTGATAGTCGTAGAATATTTTTGTTGTTATTACTAATGTGCCCCCCTAGCCAAGTTGGTTATCTGCAATCGTTAACGCTAGTCGAAAACGAATCAAACGTATAGGAATGACAACATCTCAACGTTAAATCATGTGGTCTGAACAAACGAATAGAAAATTCGTAGCCAAGTTCAAAATGATAGAATGAAACGTTATCGTTTCTACAATGTTCGACGCTACGTCCTTTGTTATACAAACGCTACATTGTAGAACGAGCGGCCGACTCAGGCGCGTCAACATGGCTACCAACTTATCATTTTCTACAATTGTAGACACCTAGGCGTTACCGATTGGAGAACGGAATTCGACACGAATCGGTTGTAACTTGGCTAGGGGGGCTGTAGTCAATATTACTCATAAAACAGCGATCCTTTCTAACGTCCTATTAACGAGCACTTCACTCCTCATCAACAACCGATACCAAATACAAATACACAACTTAATTAACAAAACACAATCGGATCCCGTACAAACCACCCCGCATGATCAGTTTATGAGCGGTTGCGAACACCAGGTGCGTCTAAACGACACAAACTTTTTATACGGCGCCCGTAAATCTACCGGCAGTAACCGATTCGCGAAACACCCGTAATGTCTGCTAAAGTGATACAGAGCCCATTTTTAGCTTACTTAGGGATACTGCGGAGAATTTACTTAAAAAGAAAACATTAGAGACTCGCCTGTCTTCACGTAGACATTGGTCGTAGGCGGAGGTGTGGAAAAACCCACGATTTGTTAGTTTTTTTTTAATTCATGATTTGGTGGGTGAGCTTATCGTTAGTTTCAGGACGTGCTTATAGCGAGACTGAGCTTCTTTTTGAAGTAGAAATTCATGAAATAACGCCTTCCGCAATGGGTAGAAAACCTACATGTGTTCCTTCAGTAACTTCAGCTGCCCTTTATGTTCCAGGTAGGTAAACTTTACCGTAACTGTTACGAAAAATTTCACAACCCAAGTGGAAACAGCTGTAAACAAAACTAAGCTGTTAGTAAGAATGTTCTTATTATTCTAAGCGATGACCGTTTCTCGCTGATTCAATATGACAATAATTTTTAAAAACTCTTAATTAACAGATTTAATTCTGAAATGGCTACACAGCCAAAGTCGTTGCCCCCTTACATTTTTCTATTTTTGGATATATCCATCCGTATATGACATCAGTGAAAAAAAAACGCACCCTGGAAAATACAGTTACATAAGATAGTTATAGTGACAATGGCAGAATAGTCGTAACCGGCTCAATTACCATTAAAAAAAAAAAGATAGTTATAATATGAGCACGTATATTCAGCATCCTTGGTACCAAGGAGTACCTGCGAAGTAAGTACTTGCTCCACACACTTCCACATCTCATATAGAAACCTACGTATTTAGCCGTAATTGGCATTCTGCATAGAAACCATTTATATATAGATATATATATGTACCTACAGAAAGGTTGACGGGTTGAAAATGCCTAAGACATTTAGTCTACCTCTGTTATAAATTATTTAATAAATAAATAAATATATCCGTAGACAGCATTCACTGTGTTAATTTCTACATCAACCCCAATCACACTATGCTTAACCTAAATATCAGACCAAAGATCACACCGCTGAACAGGCACCTGGCGAGGCAGTTTGTACCTTGACTTGGGAACCATTTTGTTTATTTATTACTGTCTAAATCACCTGCTACAAAAGCGACCTTTACATTTGAGTGGAAAGAGAAAGTAGGCAGTAGGGAGAATGGTAATATTCTAAGTGCCAACACGTTTTTACGAAAAATAATGGAAAAATCAACGGCATAAAAATCTCGCTCCCTCTTCGCTAACGACCTAGGTAGCACCCGGTAAGTACATCATTACATCTACAGTTCAATAAACTTAAGGTTTTTAGAAAAATCCTTAGACGTGGCTTAAAGGTCATTTTATGAATAAGACATTTGCTGTTCAAACCCATTAGTAAAAGTATTAAGTTTATGCTAGTGTTTAGGTTTTTTTTTTTACCATAAAACTCATTCACACTGATATTATAAAGAGGAAAAGTTTTTTTTAATGTTTTTTTGTTTGTAGGAGGTAATCTCTGGAAGTACTGGTCCGATTGTTAAAATTTTTTCACAGATAGAAAGCTGCTTCTTTTCTGTGTGACATAGGCTATATTTTATGTAGCGCGTGTAAAGCTAGTTATTTATATAAAAAATTAGTCATTACCTATGACTCTATTCGCGTGTAGTTAGAAAATTATTAGTTAACAACATTATGTTAACTAACAGAGGGCTTAGGTGCATTCACCTAAGCCCTCTGTTAGTGAAAGTCACAACATTAACTATATCGTAGTTAAATGCCGATCTAATTTAGTTCAACCGTTTCAAAGACGTACTCCGTAGCTAAAGTTCCGTCAAAATCGATCGAGCCGTTTCAAAGATTCAGACAAACAGACAGACAAGCAAAACTTTTATAAATAGTATCTTGTTATAGATATCGAATATACTTTTCACACCCGTTGCCGTAGGTAGTCCGAAAGAAAACCCGGGGTCCTGGAACGCAATGCAAATCAGGGAACATAGGTGTTGTTTTAGTTATTAAAAAGCTGACAAGACTTCCCGCTCCGCCCTAGTACGGGAGAAGTCATTGGATGATTTCTAACCTTAAAAAAAACATGCATTTTGTAAAAAAAAAAATTTTTATACTGCATCACACGCTACACGCAATTCTATTTATATGTGTCAATGTATAGATTACAAATCACAAGAACACTTTTCTTCGAAGAGCTTATATTTAAATACAAACAGCCATACGCGTAAATCTCAAGACAACGCTTGGGGATGTCGGTCCCTAGATGGACGACCGATCGTGTTCTGAGGGGTATCCCTTGGTACTTTGGAAAGCACTTTAAGCAACTGGTCCCGATTGTTATTTGGAGATTGAGTGCATTTCAATACAGCCTGCGGGTACTCAGAACAATAGACAGTGGGTGTCTTGTGTATGTGAATGTATGTGAACGGACCCACGACACAGGAATAGTTCTTAGAGATCTGTTTTTTTTTTAAATGACAGAAATCGTCATATAAGTCATCCTTCTCCATGTGGAATTGAAGAGAGTATATTGCTGACTGAAAAAACATTAACTCTGACAACCAGTTTTTTAAAAGGGAAGCATGTTACCCAATAGGTAACGGGTTGGTGGAAGACATAACAGCATCTCCATTTAAAATATAATATGATATTCAGCTGCGTTCGATTATACACATGTTTGTGTGGGCGTGTGTAGATACCAATACCGATGCCCTACCAAGTGTAGTGTGTTGATTCCATAGAAATATAAAAAACAGGAGAAGTGGCAAGGGGGCGTGTGCATGTCCGCACGAAATGCATAAGAAGTGCACATTCGTCCAAACGGCCGACAGTTGATAAACTTGTGAGACTCGCGACACGTGATCGTAAACAAATTTAAAATGCCGCTTTGTTCAGTGGTTTAATGGAAGAACTGAAGTGATAAGACAAGCCTGGGTCATATATATGTAAATACAAGTTTAATGCTATATTTATCTTTAAAATCAGTAAAAACAACAAATCTTGTAATATCCCTTGCTGCTACTACGTTATTTTTATTTCCAAATATCAAAGCGACTGTATTACTCTTACAGTAAATACATTGCTCTTTAACCACTATCAAATTTTAACCCTTAGTAACTGGACAAGCAATGTAAAAATAACATAACGATACTTTATCAGTGCGGTGTATTTCGTAATACCGGCCGCTGTCAGTTGCCGTCAGCCGGCCGCAGTCAGTGATATGCCTAATAGAGGGGTCATGTAGACTATCGACCATAATATCGATTGGTTAGATTTTCGAAGTGAAATAATGTAAATATTTTTATTATTTTACAGAGTAGTAGAGTAATACGTTAGCAACTGTCGGAAAGTAAGTTGGTTAAATTGTAAGTTAATAGTCGATGGACAATTTTTTGGTTTCGGATACCGTATATTATGGCAGTATCTTCGTGTTATTTCCTTACTTTTTATGATTTTGATATTTTCACTTCCTTCTCAAAGTCTTCAAAAGCTCGAAAATGCGCTATAATAATGAGCATGGATGCGTGACGTACAAAACCGGTCATTGTGGCGACGCTTGGCGAGGCCTATGTCCAACAGTGGACGTCTTTCGGCTGATATGATGATGATGATGTGTATTTTTGAGAAATTGAAAACTGCACAATGGTAAGATATAGTTCACGATAAAATCCATTATACTTCAACGCCGTGAAAACCCACTCATGTAAGTGCTAGAGGAAGAATTAATGGCTATTCATTTCTCACTTCAGGCGCACGTGTAACAGCCGGCTATAGTTAATGGATAATGTCACTTATTATTACGATGGAAATAGATTTTTACAGGAAACCGGTAGCAGGTTAAATTGTACTGGAGCATGAAAAATTAAATATTATATTACTAGCAACTGCCAGCGGGTTGGCCCGCGTGAAAGTAGAAAATTATCCCAAGGAAACATACTCGCTAGATAAAGTAGAATAAGTATCGTGTGTACTATTTCAGGACATAGTCTACCCGTGTACTAAGTTTCATTAAAATTCGTTCAGCCATTCGAACGTGAAGAGGTAAAAAAACATTCAAGGCGGTTATCACACTGCCACGCATCACGCTGCATGTTGCGTGTCAACGCACTTACGCGCGTACTTGCGGGAGTGCAGATCTGCATCATCGTGCGGGTTTTTTACGCACTCACGCGCGTATGTGCGTTTTGTAAATTCACGCAGGCACGCACTCATTTCATACAAAACCACGCACGGTACTACGAGATTCAGTGTGCCATAACTTGCGTGTTGCCCCGCACTCACGCGCGTGAGTGCATGTTTCTCCGCATGTTGGCGCGTGATCTGCATGAACGCGCGTGGATGCATTTTCGGTGTGTTGGACTGTGCGTGTTTTCTATACAAATGGAGGTACTTACAAGCAACGTTAAGACATGCATTGACGCGCTACGCTGCGTGACGCGTGATAACCACCTAACACGTACTCACGCAAACTTCCATCTTTATAATATTTGCGTGATAGGCCTATACCAGAAGCTAACATACAGTTCGAATTAGTCGTTTCCTATGTAGAAGAACCAGCAAGAAACCCAAAAATGTATACATATCAAATACCTATTATTTACTTATTGTGCACTTCTACCACAGTATCTATATTCTTTTTCAACTCAAAGGTCGACTGGTAGACAATTTTTTGTTGCATCAAGACCACTTATGTATAACTACTGTACACAAAATGTATATAAATAAAACTTGGTACCTAGTTAAGATCAAACCCGATAGACTCACTAGGGACGAATAAATCTAAGTATAACTTCGGGAGGTGTTACTTTACAAATGAAGTTGAATGAAATGTTTGGACTTTTAAAAACAACATGACCTTTGAATTTAATTCAGAAGTATTCAGGTGGGAAACCTAGGTTATTCAAACAACAAGTTTGATGAATAATTTTAATACCTTAGGGTTTATCTACCCAATGTTTAAAATAATTAAACATTAGTTTTAAACATTTGATAGAATGTAAACTACTTCACAAATCAGAAGTTATTTCGGTACTTACACAGTTTTCAGTTATGTATAGTTAATATAATTTATTACAATAATATTATTCCACAACTATCACACAAACGCCGTCTAGTCCGGCGCTAAGCAGGGCTTGTGCTATGAATACTAGACAACTGATATATACATTACTTATATATTTCTAAATACATACATGTTATAGATAAATTACACCCAGACACAGAACAAATGACCATGCTCATCACACAAACATTTGTCCAGGGTGGGATTCGAACCCACGACCTCCGGCATAGCAGTTTTATTTTACAGTTTGACATGTTTTTTTATTTACTTATTTTTTTTTTTTTTTGACTTACATTTTTTTTTGCTAAGTTTTGTATTTTGTAAACTATAATTTCCTTTTATTATTGTGAATGTGAGGACTATGTTGATCCCAAACTCAACCGGGCTGGGGCTGCGCTCAAGCGGCTCCTGCCCAACCTTGGGGGTCCAGACGCCTCCTGCCGGAGGCTCTACGCGGGGATCGTTCGGTCCATGGCCCTCTATGGGGCGCCGGTGTGGACGCCGTCGCTGAAAAAGCAACCGGCGGCCATACTGAACGCCTGCCAGAGGGTCATGGCGATAAGGATGGTGCGGGGATACTGCACGGTCTCCCGCGAAGCGGCGAGCCTTCTGGCTGGCCTACCACCGTGGGATCTGGAGGCAACAGTCCTTGCACACATGCACGATATGCGCGTGGAGATGCAACGCCGGGGTGAAAGTCCGTTGCCGCGACAGGTCACGGCATGGCGGACAGAGCTCCGGCGGGATCTTATGGTGAAATGGCGTCAGCGACTATCGCAACCCAGTGCTGGGCACGCCACAATCGTGGCGGTAAGTCCCCTCTTTGAGGCGTGGCTGGAAAGACCTCACGGCGTCCTTACCTTCCGCATGACGCAGGTCCTTACCGGACATGGTTCGTTCGGGAGTTTCCTGCACCAGATTCGTGCGGAAGTGACGCCCGGGTGTCGCCACTGTGCGGAATGCCCGGAGGACACGGTGGAGCACACAGTCGAGGTGTGCCCTGCTTGGGCGGAGCATCGCCGTGCCCTCGTGGGGGCGATCGGCGGCGGAGACCTCTCGCGCCGGGCCTTGGTTGAGGCCATGGTCCGGAGCGAGGAGGAGTGGCAGGCGGTCGCCGACTTCTGTGAAGCAGTAATGCTCGCAAAGGAGGAGACCGAACGCATCAGGCAACGGCGTTATCGCCGCCGCCGCCGCCGCCGGGATTCAGATCCCGATTTCCGGCCACCGCTTGAGGCGCGCACTGTTCCCGCGCGCCTCAAGGAGTTGTCAGCAACAGCAGGGACCCAGCCGGGTCGAAGCCTACTGGGGCCAGGGTTATCCGAAAGGGCGCTCGAGCCCCGGTATGAAGGCTAGAAGGAACGGGGTGGGTCTTTTAGTCAGTAAGAGTCTGACACTATCTCCCGCTCCACCCAAGGGCAGGGGATGTCAATACATGATTTTTTCCCATCATAAAAAAAAAAGGACTATGTTGATTAATTTTTTTTGACTGAAGAACAGTCCAGCCCTCTGGTCACGCGAAGAGTCGACCAACTGTTTGCTGATATCTCGGACAACTCGATGAGCGCTCGGACCCCATGGCCCTAGAGTTTCAACCCCAAACGGCTCAAACACATAACTTCCAATGAGGTTATTATATTTACGCCGTTTGAGGTTTTCTGCACCTGCAGCAGCCGCCCCAGCACAGCCCGCCGTACTCAGAAGATGGGATGGCGCAAGGGTATCGACACATGTTGCATCCCACACCAAAGGCCTACCCAATTTCCAAGGCATTATAGTCATCCCATCTGGCCTCTTCCCATCGTCACGTGCCAAGCCATTGGGTTCTAAAACAGCTGGCACCCCGGCGGTGACAAGAGCTCGACGGATGATGTCATTAATACTGGCATGCCGTGCTATCCGACCAGCGCTTCTGCTGCAAGATAGGCCATGGTGTCCGAGGCGGTCGACTGCTTCGCCACACTGACATCGATGTGGAGCTCCACTAGGAGCACCTAGACGCAGGCATGTAGCGATCCGGAAGGTGGTGTCACTTAGCAAAGTACCTATGTTAGGTGACGGTAAAGCCTGTAGCCAAAGGCCCGACTCCCATTCACCCACAGCCAGTAGGCGAGCGCGCTCAGCAGTATTGGTGGACGTATTAATGAGATTATTATTATTATTCTCATCGAGTTGTCCGAGATATCAGCAAACAGTTGGTCGACTCTTCGCGTGACCAGAGGGCTGGACTGTTCTTCAGTCAACGAATCAGCATTGCCATCCAGCGTGGCAATGCTGCCAGCGTTCTGGGCACTTTTCCCACTGACATCGATGTGGACGAATTTTTTGATGCCCTCTAAGTTTTTCCCCGTTTTTCAGCCTTTTTTACTCGTTTGTACATATTGTTATTTTAAGTTTGTATATATAGTGATTATTTATTAGATTAATTGATATTATGTAAATAGATAAGTATATTTACGTGTGTTACTCGTATAATAAAGATAAAATCTATTACATCCGCATTGCAGGGGAAAATAAATTTTTTTTTAATTTTTTAAAACCTTAAGCATGGTAATAGCGGTCATTGCTCTTGAAGAATATCTCTTCGTAAGAACCTAAACTACCACACTGACGATGTGCAACCAATTGGTAACTCACCGTCAGGTGATCAGCTAAGGGATGATTCGATGGCGTAGGCAACGTATAATAATCGAAATTACATAATATTATGAATATGGAGTTATGATTCAATTCCGGAATATAAATATCTGAAAAATTCTCACGGAATTCCGGAATTGCGAAATACCGGAATGCATGCGCTAGGCGAGATGTATTCCACGCGTTTATCAAAGAGGGGTCAGCAAAATTGACAGGGCCAGTAAGGACCGTTACCTGACCTGGAATGGCTACTGATTCTTTGAAAGAGTTACCGTGACTGTCGCAAAGGGCAACTGAAAGTAAACTGGGTTTTAGAGTGGGAGACGTCATTTGGTTTTCACGTAAAAAATAAATAAAAAGGAATTCAAGCTATGTATGGTTTTTCATTAGTAAGAATGTTTAACCTTTCGAATTTAAGGACACATAGCATAAGCATAATCAGCCATTTAATGTTCCCACTGCTGGAACTCAGGCCTCCTCTCTAGGAGAGGGAATGGACCATAATCCACCACGCGTGCCCAGCGCGAGTTGGTGAATGTCACATTTCTTCGAATTTATGGTCCGGTTTCCTCACGATGTTTTCATTCACCGTTTTAAGAACAGCGGTGATGAAAAAAATTACTTAAAGTAACGCGCCTCGCTGGGTATGAACTCGCGGCCTACAACTCGTTAACTTATTCTTTTAAATGTTTGTTCTGTATTTTTGTTTATTTGGTGTACAATAAAGATAATGTAATAATAACTCGCCAATTGAGGCCGTTACCACTCGGCCGCCACTGATCTGTAGGTTGCTTGTTGAGGGACACGAAAGATATTAATTATGAAGTAAATAAAGTCAGCTGGGTCAATTGTGAGTTTAAATGTTTGTTAACACACTCACGATACAGGAGTTATTCCTAGTGTGAGCTAACATATCTAAAAAACAAAACATCATTGCTATGCACAGTAGGTACGCAACTGTAAGAAACAGACGAAGCAAAAAAGACCGATATATACCAAAATATTCCTTAGATGTTGCACATTGTATTATAGTTGCTATGTTTCACAAAAACTCTCATATACAGCTGCTAGATGAGCTAAACGATAAGGAATGTGATTCATTTGTCATTTTGAGCGCACTTGTTCTACCAACTGGTGTTTAAATGAAAAGTGTAACTTATGACTAAATGATGACTTGCCTTAAAAACCTTGTACAAGCCACTGTTAGATTTAAAATCGTAACTTGGGTAAAGACTGATTTTTATTTGACGCTTTGAAAGTTTTTCTTCGGGTTACATGGAGTTTGAGACGGTGGATGTTTCTTATTTTTATTATTTTCAAACCTTAAAAATCCTTTTTTATTTTCATATCTATAACGTGAAAAGCAAAAAAAATACATTTTGTTAACTAATAAAAAAATAATGAGCCGCACTCTTCTCACTTTAAAGATATTTTTCTTAGCTGTTTTTTTTTTTTACTTATACTATCTATACGTACGAGCAGGGCTTGTTAACGTTACCAAATTCACACTACCTATATGTATCGGTATGTAACATTTTAACGGTAACACGACTAACGATACTTTGGTATCGAATCTATAAAATAACGTTACGTTACAAGTATCGATACTTTTATCGTTACTTAATGCGTTGTTGTGCGGAGCAGTATATGCTTTTAAGCTTACGTATACTTTTTGACATTTTAATACAATAAATGTACCTAATTCCTATTTATAATAAAAAAATGTTGCATCGTGGAAGTGTTGTTGAATACGTGAGAAAACTAATTATTGCGCACTGCTCTCGTTCTTCCGAATTTTATTATTCTTGTTTTTACAAAGTGTTTACATTAAAATATATATGCAAATAATGATACAATTAAAAACTTTCCAAATGGATTTTTAAATACATTATCTTTCAAAGGCAAAGTGTGTACCTACCTTGTAATGGAAACAATTAGTTCCCATATTTAAAAGTTTACTAGAATATTTCTTTGATCTAACACGGCCATACTGACAAGTACACACAAGTACTTTCTTCTCAAAGTAACTAGAAATCATCCAATGACTTCTCCCGCTTTAGGGCAGAGCGAGAGGATGCATCAGACTGACTAAAACCACACCCCTGTTCCTTTTTTGCCTTGTTTTCCAGGAACCTGGGTTTCCCTTTCGGAAGTCAACCCATGGCTGCAATCTATTCAAGTCAATTATTTATCAAGCTTATTAGATTCTTAACACCTTCAAAAAATAACCTACTTCTCTATCTCTAACATACCCGGGCCTTGGTTGAGGCCATGGTCGGAGCGAGGAGGAGTGGCAGGCGGTCGCCGACTTCTGCGAAGCAGTAATGCTCGCAAAGGAGGAGGCCGACCGCATCAGGCAACGGCGTTCTCGCCACCGCCGCCGGGATTCTGATCCCGATTTCCGGCCACCGTAGGCGCGGGCTTGCGGACAGTGAACAATGGCTAGCTCGCTGTCCGGCCGTCCGGTAACTGTCCGGACCAAGCCCAAGTCGTCGACGGCGCGCACTGTTCCCGCGCGCGTCATGGAGTTGTCAGCAACAGCAGGGACCCAGCTGGGTCGAAGCCTACTGGGGCCAGGGTTATCCGAAAGGGAACTCGAGCCCCGGTATGAATGCTAGAAGAAACAGGGTGGATTATTTAGTCAGTAAGAGTCTGACACTATCTCCCGCTCCGCGCAAGAGCGGGGGTTGTCCTTGGATGATTTTTCCCGCCGTAAAAAAAAAGTACACACAAGTACTTTCTCCTCAAAGTAACTATAAATCATCCAATGACTTCTTCCGCTTTAGGGCAGAGCGAGAGTGTGCGTCAGACTGACTAAAACCACACCCCTGTTCCTTCTTTGCTTAGTTTTCCAGGAACCTGGGTTTCCCTTTCGGAAGTCAACCCATGGCCGCAATCTATTCAAGTCAATTATTTATCAAGCCTATTAGATTCTTAACACCTTCAAAAAATAACCTACTTCTCTATCCCTAACATACAAAGTCAAATAAACTAAATTCTCTATCAGCTGAATGTAAAATCAACATGCTATCACGTCTTCCAGTCGATCGCTTGCAAAGCTGCAATGTGGCCACACCAGATGACAGCCATAATCCTCAGATTATTACTTGCATTCCTCACGTGAACACCGAGCGAACTATCCTTAATCAACGCCTCTATGATGTATAGGAAACCTAAGGGAATTCCATTTTGTTACGGCGATGTTAGAAAAGAATTGTCTTGTGAAAATCTTTTTAAAATGCTCTGAACAATAGAGACTGTAATTCGTGTAGAGGAAGGCTGTCGGGTTATGTAAGCTTGTTTTATGAAAAATAGTATAGTTGTTGCAACGTTTTCCAAGCTCATGTTACGGGCTTTTAAAGATTTTTATGATACTAAGATAGGTTAGAGCTGCTGAAGACTATAAAATTTAATACTCTGGCGATTCAAGTGCTTCTTTGTAGCTCATTCAACGGGATCGGGAAAGCGAGAAGGAAAGGCAATAGGGTAGTTTCCAGGGTCAAAATAATTACATTTTATTTAGTCCGTATTTTAAATTATAAAAAAATATTGGAATCGTATTTTTTCTTTTTTCGATTAAACACAAAATAACAAAAATATAGCCCATTAAAGTTACGTGTGACGTCACCCCGTGCAAAAAAATGCAGCACGGCGTGGCGTGACGTTACACGTTACTTTAATGGGCTATATCTTTGTCATTTTTGGTTTAATTTATAAATAAAATAAATATGTGTCCCTTATTTTTGAATAATCTAAAAGACGGACTAATTACTTTTTTTACGGCGACTAGCCTATTCTCATACCTTGGACGTCAGATTTTGTAGGGCAATATCCAGCTACCATGACCACGGGCTTGCAGACGGCGAGCAATGGGTAGCTTGCCATCCGATAAGAACCAAGCCCGAGTCGACAGCACACTGTGTTCCACGTTCGCCTCAAAAACATGTCAGTATAATTGATAGGGGGCCCGTTACAATCTCACAGATTTGTTGAAAGAGTCACCGCGTTTCAGGAATACAAAGAGTAAACAAAGAGTAAATAAAAATGTAATTAATATGTGTACGAATGAAATAAAGGAAATAATAATAATATTCCATAACTACCAACCCCCGCTCTTGGGCGGAGCGGGAGATAGTGTTAGACTCTTACTGACTAAAAACCCACCCCGTTCCTTCAAGCCTTCATACCAGAGCTCGAGCTGTCTTTCGAAACTAACCCTGGTCGCGGTAGATCAAAAACCTTTCCCCGCTCTGAATTGAGTGATATCAGATTTTTACTGACCTGTGTTCCTTTGATTTCAGGCCCTTTGCATTTCAGTGATCAATTTAATTTAAGCTACTTTTAAGCAAGCGTGCTCCATCGTCGACCACATCATGGCTTACTATCAGATAAGATATTGGCCAAACACGACCCTATCCGCAATTATTAAAAAAAAAACACATCGAAACTGCATTGCAAGCTACAAGCTCATAAACATAACGTTACGCAAACAGCTGCACGATTCCAACGACATAAACTCAGAAATTTAATGCAACGGAAACATAATAAGCAACTACAATAAACTAGCAGGCAATATATTCAGCTCAGCTAAGTTCTGCCGACACACGGCCTGACTAACGCAACATGTTTAAAGTTGGCAAGTCCCAAGTGGCCGTGTCGCTAGCACCGTGTAGAGTGCAGTAGCTACCTAGTGCCTACGTATCACGAACTACAGTTCATGTAAATAACACCGTACTCGGCAGCTTATTGGGCCTAGCCAAGCAGAGGTTTGTTCAGAGCAAACCTGATGGTAGACTTGGTGATGAATGGATTTTTTTATTGAAGCAGGCTCTAACTGAATATCAGTGCTGCGTTATTTATAATCTCAAGCGCCGATTGCACCTAGTCTACGTTTGTACAACTTGAATGATCTTGAAAAAAGATTAATTGTCTTATTTGTACAATAACGGGTGTACAAATAACACGGGTGTGGAAAATTAATGAGGCCAAAAATTTTGATCTCTATATCTTCGGTTTTCCTTTTTTTGTGATTTTACGTAAAAACGCAATTACGTAATAATAATACCCCATGTTACGCAAGGGGTTAAATATCGCAGCACATGCTGAGTTAGGCGCCTTTTTGGCCTCGCACAATGCAATTATGTAAGGCACGAATAAAAGTTTTTCTTTCTTTCAACCACATCATCGCTTACCATCAGGTGAGATGGTGGTCAAACGCGAGCCTATCAATAATAATAAAAAAAAAAAATCAGTCAAATAGTTTAAAAAAAAATCAATCGGCTTTTACATAAAAAAATGTGAGGGCTCACGCACCAGGGGTTCCGTGTAAAACTTAGCTATGTAAATAGTTCGACTCTCGAATATTTTTTTTTAATCGTGAAAAAGTATCTAGGCAATTATTTTGTGTTTCCATCATCAGAATACATTTGAAAAAAAAAAGGAATTATCCAAATCGGTAACATTTTTATTTATATCTTCAGCTTGATTTGAAAACAATCTTAGGCTGCCCGGTCACGTCCGATAATCGGTGACCGATTTTTTGTAGGAGAAAAATAGAGCACACTGATAGCAATAGTGCAACGCACACGTCCTACAAAAAGTCGATCAGAAAACAGAATAGTGTTACAAATGTACAAAATCGGCCCGATTATCTGTCCTACAAAAAATCTGACGGGGGCGGGCAGCGACTAGACTTTATTTATTTCTATAAACTAAAGTCATTTAACTTGACAGATCATTTACGTTGCGTTTTTGATACGAAACTCATTTTATATAGACCAGAGTGGTCTTTAAATTCCTCTATTAATTTCACGCTTGATATAATTTAGATTAAGCCTAACTGTGTGTAACATACTTAGGTACATATTGACATAGTTTTTTGGTTTTGGACCGTTAAGTTTTTATCCTTCGTTACGGAAAGCAAGTCACGCGAAGTGGATTGAGAACTTGTATCAAAAAATCCTTAGTATGTTAGGGTTAAAAATAAGTCCTATCAAAATATATTTCACTTTGTTACTAATATAAGAGACTTGAAAAAGCCTTACTGTTTTATTATTGTTAGGCTCGCGTTTAACCACCATCTCGCCCATGGTCCAAGCGTATCGACCCCAAACGGCTCAAAACTATGATTATTTATTTATTTAATTATTTATTTAAACTTCATGTACAGTAGTGGTACATAGGCGGACTTAATGCAACAAGCCATTCTCTAAGGTTTACTGCTTTGGGTTAAAAAAGACAACACTGTGGTAGGTTTGCACAATAAACAAATAACAGAAACTTCAAACAGAAAAATATAAAATAAGTTATTTATAATAATAAAAAAACATATATATGCTAAAATAATAAACTAATAAATACTATGAAAAATATCAAATCATAAGAGAACTTAATAACAATTCTGAACGAAGACCGAACTATGGTTGAGAGGACTTCAAGTAGTAATAACTTCAAGTTAATATAGGTACCTATTATTATTATTATTGTATTATTGTTAACCCTTTTCTTGGCAGAAAAAAAAAATGTATGGAATTATTTTTTTTGTATAATTCTCTTTTGAAAATTAGTATTAGTGGATAAAAAAAATTGAAAAAAAAATCTTGTATGTTTAGTTTTGGAGATATGTAATGTATCTTATGAGATACATTGCCAAGTATCCGTAATTTTCCCTACACAAGGCAATGTATCTGAGAAGATACATTGCTCAATAAATAAATTACTAAAAGTAAAAATATAATCAGAATTACAGAAAAAATCAAACACAAACATTAGATCTTACAAAATAACACAACTACCATCAAAATAAGTATGTGCAGGAAAATAAAAAGTTTCTATTAGACATAAGACAAAGTCTTAGACTGACTTCGAACACATTGCAGTGGTTTGTCTTAATGCATAATTTTCAACTCCCCTTGGTACTGAATATTGGGAAATATCCAATTTGGCCATATCTGACACAAAGTGTAGGTCTTGGCATAACAGGGGCTTCAATTTTTATAGCTGGAGTAGACCCTGCTACGTCTAATTCCTTTAATGAAGTCTTCTTTTTGTGCCAGTTTCGTTCGTTACCAGTTGGGACAAAATTTATTAATACTTTGTACCAACTGGTAACAAAATTTTTTATATATGGCATATATTTTTTAGATCTAGTGTGCCTGCGCTAAAGCAATCAGCTATTACTGAAACTAAGGGCAAATACCAACAGTGACAGTGTTGGTTCTATAACAGGTGATGGCGAGCTACTACGCCACCCATTTATAAGTTGTAATGCTTGGTTATTTCAGGACAGGGTACTGGAAACTTCTTCTTATTATGTTTACAATATCTTTGAATTATAAACACTGGATCTGCTTCAACATAGTTGCTTGCAGTGGTCACGCATTTATTAAAATACCACTTTGCTACACAAATGTTGTTGCTATTGCAAACTATCAGGGAATAAAACCCTTTGGGTTTTGTTTTCCACGCTTTGTCCATAGTCAGCTCTTTTTTCAGTTCCCTGTAACCTATTTAAAGGATCGAATACGTTCCAAGTGAGAATAGATAATGAATTAATTTTAAACTGGTGAAAAAAGTAACGAAAGAGACCCCTGAAAATGTTGGTTCTGGAATGCTTTTTTATGCAAAAGGCTACAATTATTATAGCCCCTAACCCGAAGCCAGAATCTAGCGGGGTAAAATCTTCGTATCGAAATGTGTCATCACCTCACACACACCACACAGTAAAATCGTAAATGAATTCAGACAACATTTGGAGCTCTAACGAATATTTTGGCCTCCCATTTCTTAGGTTTGCTTTTTATATATCATTTCCAATGGCCGGTTTTTTTTCCTTTACATGGCACCATTACCCCGTCAATGAATCTACTTTCATGGTATGATTCTTGAAGTTTTTCCGTAAGTTTAGAAAGATATATTGCGTACACAATAACTTGGCGGTGTGCACCTAGAGATACATAGTACGCTGTACCTAATTCTGTGATAACTTAGCGGTGTGCACTGTGAGATACATGCACAAACAAGATTCGTTTTTTTGCACAATAGTAAATATTTGGTATGAAACCATACTTGATACAAATTTTTACTTCATAGGGAATATAAAAACATTCAATACTACACAAAAATCCGGGTACAATATAAAAAATTCATAATATTCTTACCTCCATATATGTGGATATAATTAAAACCTTTAACACTTTGAATGTGAAAAAGACCACAGATTTGTGGGGAAATTCTGTGGATGTTGTAAAGTCCATTATAAAGGTTGTAGCTCCTAGTTTAGCACTTATTTTTAATAATTGTATTGATCGTGGCGAGTTTCCTGATTTAATGAAGTATAGTAAAATAATACCATTGTTTAAAACGGGTAGTACATCTGACCCCACAAATTATAGACCTATTTCAGTGCTACCCACCTTTAGTAAAATATTTGAGAAACTAATTTTACATCAATTACAAATATTTTTTAATAGACATAAGTTGTTACATAATAAACAGTTCGGTTTTACAAGGGGTCGTTCAACAACCGATGCCGGGGTTGAACTTTTAGGCCATATTTATAATGCATGGGAAGACAAATGCGATGTCCTGGGCATTTTTTGTGATTTGTCCAAGGCTTTCGATTGCGTTCTCCATGAAACATTAATCAGGAAACTACACCATTACGGGATCCGGAATTCCTCTCTGGATCTTCTTACTTCTTATTTGAGTGATAGGATTCAGAGAGTTGATGTAAACGGAAAAAGATCACCCGGGTCTGCAGTATCAATGGGTGTGCCCCAGGGCTCGATTCTTGGTCCATTTTTATTTCTTATTTATATAAATGACTTGCCATACCTCATAAAGGATAACCATGATATAGTATTGTTTGCAGACGACACTTCGCTTTTGTTTAAGCTTAAACGTCAGCAGCCGGTTACTGATGACATAAATAACGCCCTTTCAAAAATAGTACACTGGTTTAATGTCAATAACCTGCTCCTTAATGAAAAGAAAACCAAATTTGTTAAATTTACGATGCCTCACGTAAGGCAGGTAGAAACTAGTGTGCTAATAAAAGGTAAAGAATTGAGTCCTGAAGACACTACAGTGTTCTTGGGTATAACTCTTGATGCTAAGCTTCAGTGGGGCCCTCACATAGATAAGTTGTCGAAAAAACTTAGCTCTGCCGCATACGCTGTTAGGCAAATTCGAAATCTAACTGACTTAGAGACAGCCCGTTTAGTATACTTCAGTTATTTTCATAGCGTCATGTCGTACGGTATTCTATTATGGGGAAATGCCGCCGATATCCAAACGATTTTTGTTTTGCAGAAAAGGGCCATTCGTGCAATTTATAAATTAAGTCCCAGATACTCCCTCAGAGATAAATTTAAAAATATTAATATTTTGACTGTGCCATCTCAGTATATCTATAACAATATTTTGTATGTTCATAAAAATAAAAACATGTTTAAAAAATACAGTGATATTCATAACGTTAATACTAGGAACAAACACAAGTTAGTGGTTCCTGCAACCAGGCTCAAAAAAATAGGACGCTCATTTAGATGCCAAAGTATACATTTTTATAATAAGCTTCCCAGTCCTATTCAAGAACTTAGCATTAATAAATTCAAAACAATTGTAAAGCGTAAACTTTGCCAAAAGGCTTTTTATACTGTAAAAGAGTATCTCGAGGATAAAACGGCTTGGGATTGACCTGCTCCAATACCTACTCACTATAATTGTTATCATTTGAATGTTTTTTTGTTTTAACTGCCTTTTTTTTATTGACGATTGTTGTTGTTTTACAATTATGATATTGTATATATATATATATTTTATTATTTTTTTACAATTATGACATGTTTATTTTTACTATTTGACTGAATTTTTATTTATATACTTTTTTTTTTTTACAATTTGCAATATTTACACTTTTGTAAATTTTATTATTGTGAATGTGAGAACTATGTGGATTACTCTTTCCTTTACTTTTATTTTCACATGATGTCTGGCAGTTTTGAGTATTTGATGTGGCCTACCCAAATGTCCTTTCTTTGGCATTGTTCGTCAAGTCGTTGAGCTCCTTAGTAGTCCTGAGTTGAGCTACACGCATACTGACAAATGCTTGCACTGACTGGACAGGTCCACTTAGAACTGTGTGGTTCTTTCTTCAAAAGACCATCTCAGGCTCAATCTGCACGGTTCTCATATGATTTGACCATTACATGTTTTGCTGTATGGACTTTAAAAGAGACTTTGACCCCTGAGTTTGTTTCGGTGTTTCTTCTCAGGGTAGTCAGTTAGGAAACACCGGCCTCATCTAGCGTTAATTGACAAAAAAAAAAAAATTGACGTGTAAAAGTGTTTTTATAAAACCTACTTGCAAAATAAAGATCATTTATCATTTATCATTTATCATTTATCCATGCCTACGATCGTGCCGACTCTGTGCACAATTTTTTAATTCAAAATATAACGATACTACCAATAACATCATGCTAAATAAAAATGAATTCGGAATCATTCAAAATATAAATTGTTGTGAGAAGTTTTATGTCATTCACTATATTTTCGAAACCAGGAATTTTTAAAGTTGACTGTATCCGACAAGATACATTGTCAAGAAAAGGGTTAAACCTTATTATCAATAAGGTTACAGTATTCGTACCGTTTGAGGGTCTCAGTAGACTCAACAGTAGTGCCAACTAGAAACATGGGACGGCGATGAAGAGTCCTATCAATAGTTTTACTATTAAATGATTTATTACAAGTCTGAGAGCAGTGGTAGCCGAGTGGTAATGGCTCCGACTTACGAGTTGTAGGTTGCAGGTTCAAACCCTGCTAGGCGCATTACTTTGTGTAATTTATTTTATCATCACTGCTCTCAAAACGGTGAAGGAAAACATCGTGAGAAAACCGAGTCCTAGAACCATAAATTCGAAGACATGTGACATTCTAACCCGCACTGGGCCCGCGAGGTGGATTACGGGCCATTCCCTCTCCTAGAGACGCCTGAGTCCCAGCAGCGGAAACATTAAAAAGGCTGATGATGATAATTACATGCCTATAAATAGGCACAGTTTCTCAAACAATGAAAAAGGCTAAAATAATAATCTTTCCTACCAAAACAAACTTTTATCAAGTTTTTCCAGTTAGTTGGCCCACACGTTCCGAACAGAAAATCCTATGCTTAAATACTTAGACAACAATACTTTCAGAAGCCAACAATAAAAAGGTATTAGGGCGCAAACAAGGTTCATTTTAGCAACTTGTTCACTCGGTCAAGGCTTTCTTAGGTAGGCGTGATGTGACAAGGCGCCGACGAAGTTGTTTTTTGGATAAGTAAATCTTTTTTGGAAAAACCATCGTACGCGAGACATTTTGGGTTCTTTGCTAGAATAGGGAAATTTGATTGGAATAAAAAAATCATTTAATTTAACACTAATTTTAACCTAATGGGAGAATATATTTATATTTATATATAATTTAAATAAAGTAAAAATATTATAATAATATAGATATTAAAATAAGTCACTGACTACTTCTTAACAGCCAGTCCCCAACCAGGCGTCGACAACCATCACAGTTGTGGAATATTATTATATTTTTAATTTTATAATACAGGTCGTTGCATCGTCACATTGTGTTTTTCGCTGTTTACATTTTATAACGGTGAGTCTGCACATAAAATGAATCCTCACAGGAATGTTTGAAACAAAATTTGTAACCCCGTATTCATACTTTTACTTCGTCCATTTCGTGGTTTAAAAGTTAGGCAACGAATGCCACACCATTTAAATGTTCCCGTTATGAATACTGTTGCAAACTGTTACAGTCTGTAGTTAAATAATAACAACTATTTATGCTGCATAAGTTTTAAACATTTTTTTGAGGTAGAAAATCATCCAATGTCCTTCTCCCGCTTTAGGATGGAGAGCGAGGGCGCGACAGGATTTTAATGATACTTTACAGTAATATAGCTTATACATCATAATAACATACATGCTATGATAAAAGATACTTTTTCACACACATTTGATGGGAAACACCAAAACAAACTCAATCACAAAACTCAGACACAAATTCTCATAGCAAATGATTTTACCATAACGTGTAATGATCAAATCATGCAGATTAGTTTCTGAGGTGATCTTATGAGAAAAGACCCACACAGGTTCTAGTGGACCTGTCCAGTCAGTGCAAGCATCTGTCAGTATTATTTGTGTATCTCTAATTCTTCGTGAAATAATAAATACCACAAACTAATATACAGTCACGAACAATAAGATATCTATACATTGTAACATTTCATTACTATCTTAACTATACTTACTTACACTTTTTTCTACAATAGCAGAAGGAGAAGATAGATAAAAAATATGGCATGTAATTGACCATATCATCATCATCATCACCATTTCAGCTGATATACGTCCACAGTTGGACATATACCTCCCCAAGTGTCATCACAATGAACAATCCTGGGCCCAAGTCTGCTATTTTCATAAATTCGTCATTCCAACACGATCCAATTGTCATTTTGCTAAAAGTTTGTAATCTGCTAATTTTATTCATAATGATCGATCACTGATCGGTCAATGGTCTTGTAATAGAATTGTGGTAGAATGATAATTTCGAGCATATTAAAACCAATAACTGCACAATAACGTTCTAATGGTAAAACACTGATCAAATAAACTGTCAAAGTTTTAGTAGATTACCGCAAACTTCAAATATTCATTTGTCAATATGTACGAGATTACCATTCTATGTCACTTCTTTCAATGGAGTGTCAGTGGTTGACCATTGGAAAGTCATAATGACGCCATTATATTAGTAGATTACCAAACTTGTCAAAATCGACAATTATGACACCAATGATAGACCATTGTGACACTATTGTAATAGCAGACTTGAGGCCCTCGTCTTGCATCCATCGGACCATATATGTATAGGTTATTGCTCATGACTGTACATAACAAGCCCAAGACATGAACTTTCATTACAAGCAACCAAACCAAGAGGATAACATAACAATTATGTAAACCTCTATAGCTGCGTTTAGTAGACACATTAGTGACCGCAGCATGATATTATTAGTAGCCAGCTGGAGACTCCCCTTCCTCTTGATGTGATCCATTAGTCACCTCAAGCTTGCATGGCGTAATGGATTAGTTTTATCCTTAATACAATATGACTGTTAGTTGACAGTAACAAGGCAAGGCACTGACAAGGCTTTTTAACACAGTACGAAGTAAGGAATCTTAAGGGTTGGCCACATGGTTGCAAGCTAGCGTTCCAACCAAGGTGACTTTGGTTTGTAATGCGGTTATATGGTTGTAAACCACGCGCCAATACGTTCGGTGGTTGAGAAAACGCGCCTCCCAACCAAAGGCGTTGAAAGTCATGGTTTACAACTGCTGGCTACAAGGAATGCAACTAGCAAGGTCACCTTGGTTGGGACGTCGGTTTACATATATCTGGCGGCCCCTTTATCCAAGATCTTCTTCATCATCTCTCATGACTTCTCTCAATGACTTCTCTCATTCTAGAGAGGAGTGGGAGGGCGTGTCAGATTTTTAGTAACTAAAACCCATTACTATGTTCCTTCTTTGCCTTGTGTCTCAGGACCCCGGGGTTCCCTTTCGGACAACTCATTACCCCAGTAGGCTTCGGACCTGCTGGGCGCCTACAGTTTCGCTGACATCTCTTTGAGGCGCACTTATAACGCGCTATGCGCTGGTGCCGTCCACATAAGGATAAAAGTAACAAAACGACCGTGCTACCAGTGCTCGTGAGGCTTTTAGAAAAAATTCTTGCCTTAAGGGGGTGAAACCGGGCTCCATAATTTGTATGGAGTTACTTACGCTGGTAGAAGCTAGTATAACAAATAAATTAAATGGCCGAACAGCCGAGTCGCTTTGTCACTTTTTATAGTAGGTAGTCAACGTTGTGAGTGTATTGCCGAGTACATTCCTTGTTTATGAATAGATCCAATCAATCAGGCATTCGATAACCAAATCAAACTCCCCCGTCTCCTCCATTAGGCATAGCGACACATATTAATCGATTTTTAATCGCGAATCGAGTTCAAACCCTCACTAATAAAGATCAGAGGGCGTACCATGCCTCTAATATAGCCTGTGCACACATATGGCAGGATATTAATGAGCCAATCGGCGCGTCGGACCGACGGAACCCGCGCGCATTAGGGGCCCAAATCGCTCATCCATTACCCAAGGCCTGATGGCAAAGTATTAACTTTTATAGTCTTTTATGATTATAGTATCGATGTAAATCATAGTATCGATAAACCGATAGAGTTGGTACAGCACTAAAACTGATTGATATGTAGTAATTAATGTTCGGCTGGTCGTAAAGGAATGAGGTCAGCTTTAATAGTATGTTTGGTACAAAATGGCTGAAATTAATTTTGAGAGTATGTTGTGCCGTGATTTCGGTAATCCGCCTCTGCGGTGGATATGACATCATCACGTCGCGTGGGTTTATGTTTGTTAGTTAAGATTTATAGGGTAAAACAGGAGTTATGTACTAACAAAAACCTAATTAATTTAACTACAAATTATGTTATGTTTTGGCTTTTCTGGCACTCTCCTAATGTGTAATTTATTTCAAAACGACTGCTTACAAAACGGTGAAGGAAAACGTCGTCCTAAAGTCGAAAACTCAAAACATGTGACAACCTTTGACTGGATTACGGTCCATTCGTCACGCCACTTTTAGCAAAGCTTGGGAAATAAGCTATAAATTCTAAAAATAATGTACCTATACATTCATGCAACAAGATCGTAACAATGGTCTTAGTGCGCTATGCAACAACTATTCACGCGACAGCGTCGTAGCAAAGGTCGTAGCGCGCTACGCAGTAACTATTCACGCGACAGTGTCGTAGCAATGGTTGTAGCGCGCTACATAGCAACTATTCACGCGACAGTGTCGTAGCGCGCTACGTAACAACTATTCACGCGACAGCATCGTAGCAATGGTCGTAGCGCGCTACGCAAAAACTATTCACGTGACAGTGTCGTAGCAATGGTTGTAGCGCGCTACGTAGCAACTATTCACGCGACAGTGTCGTAGCGCGCTACGTAACAACTATTCACGCGACAGCATCGTAGCAATGGTCGTAGCGCGCTACGCAAAAACTATTCACGCGACAGTGTCATAGAAAATATCGTAGCGCACTACTTAGCAACTATTCATGCAACAGTGCCGTAGCAATGATCGTAGCGCATAATGCAGCAACCATTAACGCGATAGTTTCGTAGCAATAGCCGTAGTGTGCTATGCAACAGCTTTGGTCTGTGCTTGTGATATACTAGCGCCGCTTCTGTAGATCGTAGCGTGATGTTATATATATAAATAAATTACACTATTCCTTATGAATCTAGTTTTACCACACAGAAAGATTTTTCTGATCCGATTGGCAATTCCAGAGATTAGGGCGTAAACAAACAAAACAACTCTTTCGCTTTATTATGTTAGTGTAAATGTTAAGAACCATACCAATTTAAGATCATTTTTTAATTTTTTTGAAAAGAAGCATTATGGTAGTGTAATTGTAAATATTTACGCACAGCTACACCAAACAAACCCTAGTGCATTATCTGCCTGCAATAGCCAAGATACCAACAGAAAAGCAGTAAAGCAATGCCATATCACTGCCATCCCAAATGCACAATCAAAACACCTCGTGTATTCCGAAAATGACGTCATTTGTTTCCACTGAGCACCAACAGTGGCATCATTGAGCAAAAGCACACACTCATTAGCATAATGCTCCCGAATATCAGTTTTCGGTTCAAATCGGTATCGATATGAAACGATTTACCTATCGATATGAAAAGTGGTTAATTCATTGCTCTTTTAGTGGCGATTAAACCAATATAGTTCAACTGATAGGGGAGTAAATAGGGAAAATACACGCGAGCTAGAAAATATTGGGTTGTGGGGCAGGTTAAATGCTAAGGTGTGTTAAAAATAGGAAATTGATGGCTAGAATATAATTTGGCTATTTGGGTCAGTTTAATAATGTAATTGTCCGTAAGTCTAGCTCAACTGCAAGGGCGTCTTAAAGCATGTTGTATCAAAGTTATCACCATAGTCATGCAGAACATCTGGGCACAGGACACTCAAAACCAAAAGATATAAACTGAAAGAATGATCTATGAGTAATTCCATAAATGGGTGATATGATAATAAAAATCATATAATTATAAAATAAAAGAAAAAGCATTGTATGAACATTACCATTATCCTTAACATAACAATTTAAATGTATTTTGTTTTCTAATTTTATAATAGTTTTTTTTTGTTTTTCTTAAATTCTAAAAATTCTAAAAAATTTAATTCTTAGATTAATCTTAGTTCGTTCTTTGGGATATAGGGCCCTTCACAGATGAAGGCCCCCCTCCAGTTTTATTTGTCTCTATCACGCCAATTGTTTCCTGCTGTATCTTTTACTTCGTCAGCCTATCATCTTTTCATGCTACCTCCTTATCTTTTTCCTTCACGTATTTATTTGTAGAATTACTATTACACTTCATAACAATTTAGAAAAACATTATTCGTTTATGACTCTCTAAAAACCTTTTCTACATTTTCTTCATTAACTTAATTACATTTCAAGTAAAAATACTTCGATATTAAAATCTAAGTATACCTATCAAATCATAATAAGTCATAAGCCAAGGTTTCTTCGACCGGCTGATATTCCGAGAACGGACCGACGGGACGGTCGGACGACATTTGTGGAGTCCAAGGAAATGGAGGAGTAAATTAATAAATTATGCAAATTATAAAAGCTTCTAAGTTCTTCTGAAGGTCTGGAGGAAAAAATAATATAGATCGTGGCGGTTATGCCAGTTATAAATATGATTGAAATGGACGAGGACCAATTTGAGAGTTTCAGCAACGCTGTTGGCGACAGTTCCTAAATAGACGACCATTCCGGAGCTTCACATTCAATGGGTACTGATTTACACAAACTTTAAAGTAGTTTTCTATCATCAGGTCACTAGATGTACGGCGTTGCGCCCCCACTTAATGGACATCCCACCTAAGTACAAAACAGGGGTACAGCTAAGGAATGTAATTCCCTGCCGGAGTCCGTGTTTCCTGATAGCTATAAAATAAGTATTTTTAAGTCAAGAGTGAACAGGTAACTTCTAGGCAAGCGCGCTCCATTGTCATGTGATTGTCATCCACATCATCGCTTACCATCAGGTGCTATAGTGTGGACAAGGTCGTACCTATTAATAATAATAAATTTAAAATAAAAATAATGTTTTAATTTTTTTATCTATTACTAGCAATTTTGACAGTGTAAAAGTCAGACAATATCTCATAAGAACGTTATTATTATTTTTATTGATTACGAGTATATGAAGCCGTCTCACCACTGTGCAAAGGCTTCTCTTCATTCCTTTCCTTGTTCTCAGCTTTGAGCCACTTCTTACCAATTCTTAAGGAAGACATTTAATTCATTTCGCCATCTTCTTTATTTTGCCGTGGACTTTCGTCGTGCAATTTCAGGGCACTAATTTTGTATTTTAAAAATCGTTGGGCTTTTCGACATGGGGCAGACATATCCATTCCAGTCTTACTTAAGCTGAGCAGACTTTTGACCCACGTGAAGGATCTGTTTTAAGACACGATTTGCTCCTATAATCCCATGATCATAGAAACGCATCTATTGGGAAATAGTATCCTATCCAAGTTCTAGTCTATGTCACGGCGGTCTATTTGCATCTTCCATTAAATTACATTCAGCTGCTGAGTCATGATTGATTAAGAAACATACAATACCATTTAAAAGACCAGCTGCGGCCAGCGGGTCCACTCGCGTGTATGTAGGACATTGTCCCAAAGGAACATACTTCCGAGATAAAAAGAATCTTATATGATATTCATAGACAAGATCTACCAGTGATTCATCCAAATACGTTTAGCTGTTCGAGTGTAAAGAAGTACTCATAAACTTTCGCCTTTTTATAAAAGCAATAATTTTAATTTTTTTTTTTGGAAATATGCTGGCTCATCTGTTAAAATTATGCTTAAAATTGTATATTTAACTGTACAAACTCCACTACAAATGGTATTCAGCCCAGTAACGTCTAGTATTCCTTAATTAAATGTAATATTCTCGAGTAAAAAGCGTTACAAACGATATCTGGCAGTGTTACGAGATCGTCGGCCATTTCTCAGCGGCAAGCGATGCATTGGAAGCTTGGGAGGCGCGTGCCTCGGCAAGCGAGCCGCTTATTAAACGAATTCATCATAGTTAGAACATAAACACTACATTGTATAGGTCACGGATATTCCGTGCTGCCAGTGTTTTTGTAATTAATTTTGTGATATTAATTGTGCTGGTATTTTATGTTGTAGTAAGGAATTCGCTTTCGCGATGATTTTGTTATGTTTCTTATTTCTTTTTTTTTTATTGTACGAGTAGTTCTAGGAATCGCGTTATTTATTGATATCTAAACACTAATACTACAATCATTAATTCAGATTACAGATTTTTTGATATACATTAAGAAACCCACACATATTACAAAACAAAGCCCCCATCACGTCTGAATGTCTGTATGTTTGCGATAAACTCCAAAACAATAAAATAGAGACAATCTTCTCGCGGTTGTCATCAGGGTGCCTGTTGCAAGATTCTAGAATACTTTGGTCACAATACACAATATGGTGTCGAAAAACTTTTATCGTTTTTGACTGATACGTGCTCAAAAGACTGGCGGCATTTATTTATTTATTTATTTATTTAAGGATCACCAACGAGTGTTACAAAATAAAAAAAATATTGTGCATCATTGGTATGCATACTAAACATAGTGTTATATTTATAATTTCTTGATGAATATTGAAAATCTTTCTTGGCACGTAACCACAGAGTAGTACAAAATGATAAGGCAACGCGATATTTGCAGATGAATAACAAGGAATTTATTTTTTCATTTTCGGCGAGTGAACATTCTATTTTTAAAATTAGTGGAATTATATATAATTTATCTGGCCAGCATTCGAAAATTAAAAATAAAAAGGTTTTAACAGACCTAATGAGCCAAAATATGTAATGTTATGGTTTTACTTAAAATAACTGTAAATTAGATTATAAATCCAAATATGGCGTATAGGGTTCACTTATGCTTGCGTCAAGAGTGAATAAGTTATTTCTAGGCAAGTGTGCTCCACCGTCGACCATCATCACTTACCCTTAGGTCAGTTAGTGGTCAAGCGCAAACATATCAATAATACCTAATAATAAAAAAAAGACCGTCGTCGGGAACAAAAGCTTAACGTTCTTTCCGAGGCACATAGGAAACTTGGTGTGTTAGGATGGTCACCCATCCTCGAACCGGCCTCGGCAAGCGTTGCTTAACCTTGGAGATCGACCCATGTGGATGATATTATTTTAACACAAAACATCATGCCATGTACATAAATCTAGCAAGCCAGTGAACGTAAAGTGAAGTTAACTTACGTTCAGAACACAATACAAGCATTATTTTCACAATAAGCAAGCAACAACAATACATACACAAGATCTAACAACACAATACAATAACATAAACCATACAATTATACCGTGTTGCGTTATTGCACACGACAAATTCTCATTCGAGAAAGATCAAAGCTTTCTTTGTCATTTGATTTATAAAGTACGCTCCTTTAAGTGGGGCTCTTCAGAAATTCTTTCCTTTTTCCCCACTGATTTTTCCTTTTATCTACACTTATGTGGAAATGGGTATTTTTAGCTGATTCCTGCAAGGGTTGTTGCTGATGCCTTGAGAGAACAAATTACTCGAGTTGCTTGCAGATAATGGGCGAGCCACTTAGCATTTAAAAGTTGATTCTTTTCTGCTCCTTGAGACCTCGCCCGGGTAGAACTAATTACCTATACTGCTAAGTAATATTACTGTTTTGTGGACTTTATATGCCGCTGTAGAGCAGATAAATATAATTCAAACTACGTGTCCTTTCTTAAGCGTAAGACTATAAATATAAAAGTATATATTTTTGAATGTTTACATCTATAGATTGGTTGGCTTAACGTCGATCAAGATGTTAAAAGATTCCTATCTCCTCCTATGTTTAATGCATGCCGTGGCAGCCTTTAATTAAGGCTACACTATATAATGTAAGAATGTTGAATCTTTAGCATGTATAATGGTGTATGCTTTGTTGGTTGTCCTTAAATAAATAGATGTTCGCTAACCATTCACGCCTCATTGGCTAAACGAATTTGAATTAAACTTGGCACCTTGGTAGGACCAGTTTCTACGCGTCTCGCATCGCCTTCACGCGACCATCACCAGGTCATCGTTCCACCTTGTAAGAGGCCTTCCAATACTGCGTCTTTCGGTACACAGTCGTCACTTCAGAACCTTTCGGTCCCATCAACCATTATTCTGTTTTGCGAGCAATATCTACGAATGACAACCGGAGCCGACCTTTCTAAGATGAAAGTAGCACGAGTAGACGAGAGTATTCGAAATATTTCTTGGTGAAAGACGGTTTTTATAAAAATACAGAAAAAACCGGGCAAGTGCGAGTCGTAGTCGCTCAATGAGGGTTCCGTGCAAACTACAATTCCCGAAGTTTTTTTTTATGACATAGATAACCACAAATTTACTATTTTCAGATTTATTCCCATACCTGTGCTATAAGACCTTGCTTTGTGTCAAATTTCAGGATTCTGGGTCAACGGGAAGTACCCTTTAAATTTCGATCTTCGAGAGTATGGAAATATACGTTTTTTTTTTCGAAATAAACGGCCATAGGTATCTTTTTTATGCGTTAACTTAGAATTTGATTTTTTCTCAACTTGAAGGGACCGCAGATCTGAGTATATAGTATTAATTTCAACTTGGTACTTCCACGCGTTCTTGAGATAAAGGGTCTTGACAGACAGACGGACGGACAACAACGTGATCCTATAAGGGTTCCGTTTTTTTTCCTTTTGAGGTACGAAACCCTAAAAACGTATAGATCTACTTATGTACTCTACCTTTCAGCAAATAAAACTCAACATAAGGTCGAGTTTATAACAAAAAGTTTTATCTGTGAACGTAGAAAATGTTCAGACTTTTTATTATTATATTATTCACTTTTAACTTTTCACCCTTTGGGAATAAAACATCGCAATCTTTTGCGAGTTCTGGTAAAATTGCCTGTAACATACGTCAGTTACTCGTATATTATATACATATGTGTTTACTTATTACATCGTTTATTTGAGACAGAAAATACGTGACAATATTCTCAAATACTTCGAAGAAATCTTCCTTAAGAAAACATAATGAAGGAAAACATAAAACTTAATTAATTTCTACTATTTGCATTGTTTCTCAATAGAATGTGAACAAAGTACATTGGTATTCAGCATAATATTAATTTTAATAAATAAGCAGAACGGAAAAACCATCTTGAATTCTCTTCGCCAGCGCTGGGATTCCGATCCCGATTTCCGGCCACTGTAGGCGCGGGCTTGCGGACGGCGAGCAATGGGTAGCACGTTCGGTAACTGTCCGGACTGAGCCCAAGTCGTTGACGGCGTGCACTATTCCCGCGCGCCTCAAGGAGTTGTCAGCAACAGCAGGGGCCCAGCTGGGTCGAAGCCAACTGGGGCCAGAGTTAGCCCCGAAAAGTAGCTCAGCCCCGGTACGAAAGGCACGAAGGAACGAGATGGGTTTTTTAGTCAGTAAGAGTCTTACACTATCTCCCGCTCCGCTCAAGGGCGGGGGATGTCATTTAGATGATTCTTACCGACCGAAAAGAATAGGCTAGTGGCCGTAAAAAATTTAATTAGTCCGTCTTTTAGATTATTCAAAAATAAGGGACACGTATTTTTTTATTTGTAAATTAAACCAAAAATGACAAAGCTGCATTTTTCGCACGGAGTGACGTCACACGTAACTTTAATGGGCTATATCTTTGTTATTTTTTGTTAAATCGAAAAAAGAAAAAATACGTGTCCAATATTTTTTTATAATCTAAAATACGGACTAAATAAAATGTAATTATTTTGACCCTGGACACTACCCTAATAGGGTAGTGTCCAGGCAGCTCAACGATTCATTTTCTCCATGATTCCCAGCAAAGTAGTTAGGTACTTAGAGAAAATTGTTGGTCCTGCACAGTCCGATGCTTCCGTCATTATACAACAATCGTGCTAGAAAAACTAGGTCCTTTTGAAAGTCGGTCCTAGTTCTAAAAGTCCACTTAAAAACAAACTTCCAATTACTTGTCCTAATTAAACTTCTGAACCAGTCGACGACTTCACTGAAAGCTTTCTGATGAGAAACCGAATCACGTAAAATGCTTTGCTAATTTCTACATGAATAAATATATAAAGAATATGTAGGTACCATTATGTTGAAGTAGACTAACATTAAGATATAAACAAAATAACAAGAGCCGTTTTAACAATTAACTATAATACTATTGTTTTATATATTTTTACATCATGTTTAAAAACCTAATAATCAAAACATAATTAATCTGAACAGTAAGTCTTAAGGCTTATAGTCCCTTGAACCATCTGGCCAAAATTATGTGGACGCACCTCTCGCACCCGCCTAGGCGGCAGTACGCAAATCTGTGCATTTATTTGCGGCCAACAGTGCCCGGAAAGCGCACGGCTGACCTTTAAATCCATTTTATTTGCGAAATATTGATTGATTTACATATGCAATGTTCACTTTGAAGAATATTTAACCACCAATTTGTATGTGTAAAAATGTCTCTAAAGAATCAAGCCGTTTCGAAGGAGTAGGAAAAAGTTGCGAAATTGCTAAATATTTTTTTTAGATAAAAGTATTAATAGCACGGAAAAATCAAATGTTGATAATGTTGTTCATGAATCTATTCTAAACATATATTTTTTTCAAACCTATTAACGTGGCCGTTACCGAGGAATACCTAGGCTGCAGAAAGTCACTGTTTTATATATTTTATATACTTTTCAGGCGCTTGGGCCTTAAGAGGCAATGGGCAGAGCACATTGCACGCAGAACAGATGGTCGATGGGAACGAAAGATTCTGGAGTGGCTACCACGTACCGGAAAACGCAGCGTTGGAAGGCTTCCAACTAGGTGGACCGATGACTTGGTCAGGGACGCGGGAATCCGATGGATGCGTGACGCACAGGAGCGGTCATTGTGGCGACACTTGGGGGAGGCCTAAGTCCAACAGTGCACGTCTTTCAGCTGACATGATCATGATGATCATGATGAATCTGAACAGTTACGTAAGTAGGTTACCTATTTCCTTCCTTCTAATATTGTAAAGCCCTTTTTCTTATCAGGTTTTCCTTGGAGGGTTTAGAACTAATGGCATACTATAAATAGACGATGAGAGTCTGGTGAGGAATTAAGACGGATCTTAAGCCGAAAGACGTAAGTGATTTTGTACCTTTTTTTATTGATATAAACTAGTGCTTGACTGATCCCATCTGATAGTAAGCAGTGATACAATCTCTGATGGTGAGGCGCACTAGTTCATGAGCCTATTCACTCTTGCCTTGAAGACACTCAAATTTTAATCAGACGGGAAGACCGTAGCAGGCAGATTGTTCCAGTTCTTCGACGTACGCTGTATAAACGACGAGGCAAAACGCTTAGTCCGGACCGTAGAGGTTTCAACAACGTATCGGTATGGGTGGATACTCGTCGTTGTTAATTTAGAAAAGTAATATATTCGCGAAATAAATATGCGAATAGCTTTTTTTTACTATCTCCGACTCGTACAGTACAAATAAGAAGTAAGAAAAACTGGCTATACTGATAAAATTATACGAATGAGATAGGAACCAGATTCAATAATCCTTTGTTCTTTATTATAAGGAGGGTAAAAGTACCACTTAAGATATAGTTTGCGCTTCACTTTATCGTCGTCTGAATTCCAAGTTATTGGTTCCAATCGAACCCGCCTCACCAGTTTCGGGTTTAATATAAATTATTGGAATATCCCTGGCATTAAAACTTTGATTCCCTTTAGGGCTGACGGTATTTAGTGGATAAACCGAGTCAAAAGTTCTTTGTGATCTCAGCAAGCATTCTTGAGGCAATACCTCCTTACTTCCTAGTTTAGGAGCGGTTTTGGGTTAATTAGGAAGTTCAATACTCTTTATGGAGCATCATTAGCTGAAGTGGTCTTGGGTTTCAAGTTTTTTAGCGTTTTGTGCAGCAATTCTCAGTAACTATCCAGTCAGATTCTGGACTGCTGCCCAGTAATTGACATAGGCGCATCCCTATAGCTGTAGAACTTAATATCTGAGCGTCATCTGGGAAATATCGAATACTATTTGCTGCCAGCGGTTTTCTCTGTGTGAAAATAAAAAATTGTCATAAAGGGGTAACTGCCGGGTTAAAATAGATATCACATGTGCTATTCTAGGACATGGTCTACCTGTACACAAAGTTTCATCGAAATAAGTTCAGCCGTTCGAGGGTGAAGAGGTCACAAACATTATAATGTGAGTGTCTCCAAGGCAAGAGTGAATAGGCTCATAAACTAGTGCATCTCACCATCAGAGATTGCATCACTGCTTACCATCAGGTGGGATCGCAGTCAAGCACTAGTTTATAACAATTAAAAAAAACATATACCCACAAATTTTCGCTTTTATAATATTAGTGTGATTTTCACGTTTCCCTTTGGGGACAAATATAACGTTAAGATTAACCATATTTATCTACTTAGTATATTCTGTTTTGGTCAATTACATTCCCGACCCAATTCCAAAACAACAAGATTCAAATTCTCACTTCAACGTCTTCAAAATTAATCAGGCAAGCGCAACAGAATTTGCTAAACATTTCCCTAGAGCAGCAGGCGCAGCCCTGAATCATGGACCGATGTATTCCAGCGAATTACTTTCAGGCTTCTGCAGTACTCGTCTGTAAACATACTAGGTAGATACCTAAGAAGAGATAAAGGTTTTTGAATAGGTAAACTTTCTTGAAAACCCGCTCTTAGCCACGCAATTTACTGTTTTTCGCACTAGTGTGGAAAAGTGCGCCTGTTCACTCCCGCCACAATTTTAATATATTGTTACGCCATTAAATGTGAACACGCCATATCTCCGAGGAAATTACGAGTAGCACGTAATAATTAAAACGCATTGCAGTTCGAAAGATCTAGAATAGTGGTACGTAGCCAGGTTTAGGAAAATCTCGAAACATCCACAAAGCAAGTACCATTAGTAGTTAGGTATGTATCTACCGATAAGGGAAATGGTACTCTCCGCCATTAACAATAGAGTCGAAATTCGCATGAAAGTGACTCTCAGTACATCGTGCAATAAAAACGATTTATAACTTCGCGAAGCGATTCCATTGTTCTGGATCGATCTTGAGATGTCGGTATCTAGAATTTTCTTCGCTCCGCATATAAATACGAGCCCCCGACCGGAAGCGAGTCAGTTGTGATTTCGACTGCGATCAAGAGCGAACTACCTAAGTGTGTGAAGTGATTTTACCTAACGACCTAAGCGATAGTGTAACGGTACTCTAGTGTTAATTGCGATTCAGATTATTGTTGACTGGACTAATTTGTTATTGTTTGTGGTGAATAAAGTTCTCTGTTAGTAAATCGGCATTTGATTACCCACGTACGTAACAATATTTATAGTGTTCGGCTGGGCGCTAAGCACCAGCAGCATTTCTTTAGGCATGTCTTTGGAAATGTAATGAAAAAAGTCGTTTGGTACACGTGAAAATTTATCACTGCAGCCCTCTCCATAAGACCCTCACTTACGGCTCGGGCGAATGCCACCTCGGTCGCATTGACAAACTTTCTCCACTTAAATCAACATATAATATTTTACTAGCGGCTGCAAACTCTGGACTTAGTGCTAACTTGTAGTAAAGGAAGGTTTCCGTCTTTCTAAGTACAAACATCTTTTTCGAGTTTTGTAGGTACTGATTACCCCTTAAAGCCATCTTAGGTCTTTATCGTACACCTATACAAACACAGCTAGAAAACCTAAATGGTAACATTGACCTAAATCTTGAATAACACAAAAAGCAATCTCAAATTAATAATGAATATATGAATTTATTGATTCTAAAAGCTCTGAGAACGCCCCAATTGAGCTTCGATTTTTTGAGGACAATCAAAACCAATTAATTTCTGAAATCTCTCATGAAAATTCTGGTGTCATTTTAACTTCAGTAATATTGTTGACACTAGAATTAATGGGCCAATTAATTAAAACGTTAGCCATTTTGATTAATTGACGAATGAATTCGATCGATAGATTAGAAAGTTAATTAGAAGAACTAACATTTTGGTTTACATGACCTTTGGTCCTTTTTGTGATCTATATACAGTCCTTTTTCCAGAGACCTCTTTCCAGTTAGATAGGAACGTACATCGATATACACCCCTATTGTTTTAATTAGTACAAAAAAATGGGGCTCTGTCCATACCTGTTACTGGTCATATTTTTGTAGCCAAAAGTAAAAAAATACGAAACCCCAAAATTGTCCCCAAAATTTCTCATAATTGGTTAATTCATAATTGAATCATCATTCATAACAATTGCTACTAGAAAATACTATGCGCAGTATTTTTCCACTTTGATCGTCATTTATTCATTCATGCTGTACAATATTTCCATAAATTGAGTGACATTTTGGGATATAAACAAACGCTAATAACTTCGCTGTTTTAAGAATATTATTCATTGAGACTTTTCTTGAATAATAACAAGACCTTTTTTTAATTATCCCTTTAAGTATTTGTACTAATTAAAATTTTGTGGTGTATATGTAGGTACGCATCGCTAGAATATATGTCGATGGGAACAAAACAATAACTTCTACATGCTCGATTGTAAAAGCCTTTTGGAATCTAGGAGATATTCTTTTAGTGTAAAGTGCGAGCGCAATATGCAGTAACTACTGCATCCGACAGTTTGCTGAATAGAAAACCACCGGCACGGCTAGCTGACCGGGAAATGGCCGGCCCGTATACCTCGGTGTGTGGTCGGCGCCAGATGCAAACCTCCCAATATTGTATCTGTTACTATGTGTAGTTTTTTAGTAAAGTATTTAGATGTGAAAATTGATTTTTGGTCATTAGTTTCAACATCTATTAAGTTTCGCTGTTAGAATTGAAAGACACATAGAAATAGTTCTGTTTTAAAGAATAGTTCTGTTTTAAAGGATAGTTCTGTTTTAAACAATAGTTCTGTTTTAAAGAATAGTTCTGTTTTAAAGAATAGTTCTATTTTAAACAATAAGCGTTAGCGCTTTTCCTCTCTCCTACCATTTATATAGTTGCTGTACCGGACAGGGTCCGTAATTGTTTCCATTTTTTTATAATTTCCACCTGACATGTACAATATAGGTTGCAATAAAGATTTAAGATTTGATTTGATTTGAATAAAGGGCCACAGTATAACTCATCATCAGCATCATCATCTCGTCCACTCCCAGATATAGGCTTCCCGCAACCCTCACCAGGTCATCGATCTACCTAGTGTGAAAACTTTAAACGGTGCATCTTCTGGTTCATGGTCACCACTCCAGAATTTTTCTGACTATCTATTCTATGAGCAATGTGCCTGCGATTGCATTTAAGTTGGGTGATTCTTTGTGCTATGTCGGTAATCTTGATTCTCCTGCGGATATGTTAATTTCTGTTCTGATCACGCAAGGAAACTCCGAGCATAGCCCTCTTCTCTTCCACACTCTCCTCTTACACTTTGGACGTATTTAAGCCTTCTGATGAAGCGCCATTTTGAACAACCAAGTTTCAGAAGGACTAGTCGAAAATTTTGATACACAGCGTCAGCATATACAGCACTAACATTTGCCCGCGAATTCGCTCGCGTACATAAAATATACCCTATGTCACTCAAGAATAAAGCAGCTTTCTATCGGCGAAAAAATTTTAGCAATCGGACCAGTACTTCCAGAGATTACCTCCTACAAACAAAAAAAAACAAACTTTACCTCATAATTATATTAGTGTAGATTGACTTAATAGAAAATTAAAACCACTACGCTCTAGTAATTTTATAAATACCATATAACCGCAGTAACTTTTTTACTGTCATACGGAATATACTTTATGTCCGTTACAATGAACTACTAAAACCATCTGTTGGAGACAGCTGTTAAAAAGTACCTACAATTCGACAATAGACATGCGCTATTTAGTTGCTGCTTTGAAGACGAAGGAGCAAAAGTTCGAAGTCGGGATCACAAAGTACATTAAACTGTCGGAAGCTATTTACACAGCATATTACTAAGGTAACATTGTATATAACACCACTAAGTCAAATGTTGGCCACTGTTGACGGTACCGAAGACCCTTAAGTTACAGCATGTTAAATTAAGTTTGAGTAATTGGTAACACGGGTCAAAATGTTTGGGCGTGTACCGAGTACGAACCTGTTATATATTTAGTGATGTGATGCGGAGCGAAGGTGGTGCCAAAGAGTAGTGAGCAAATGGAGAGGTCATGTCACAGGCTCCGGCACCAAAACCGCAGAGATATGTGTCAGGCTGGATTTGATTTACCACTAATAGTTACAGGTTGGCAATGCAAATAAGCACCTGCCAAAATTTTAATGATAAACAGTACCTATAAAATTAACTGCGATACTAAAAAACTCAATTAATTCATTAAACCCCAAGCGAACGCCGGCGTTCGCGCACCTATTGTCTTTCTATTGTGTCTATTGTAACCTAACCTTTCAATCGTGGAAATTACATTCCACGATTGAAAGGTTAAAACAACACCGCCAAGAAAGATTGAAGAATGTTTTTTTTTTGTTAACTTTGTCTGGCTCTAACAATTACCTTATGAACTCGGAATTAATATATGTAAATGAAGTGTGGTGAAAATCCATATTTACTATAAAATAAAGTCTGCGCGTCTGCCTATCTGACTATTAACGATAAACTTAAAAACTAACGGATTTTCACGCAGTTTTCGCCAACACACAAAATTATTCACGAGGGCGGTTTAGGTGTATAATACATTCATATTAAGCTGAGAAAAGCCGAGAATATCAAAGATTTCTAACACTCGTGTGAAGTTGGAGTAGGTCGCTAGTAGCTTAATATTTCAGTGATTTACTACGACATTATTCAATAGCTACCTACTTGTTACGTTTGAAGTGATTGAAAAATCTTTATCCACATAACTCATACCTGTTAGCGATTTTTATAATTATTAACATAATTATAAAAATCGCTGTCAGGTATAAGTTATGTGTAGGTAGTGTTATGTTGTGTGTATTTTTCAATCACTATAAAATAAAGTACCCAACCGCCTGTCTGACTATTAACTAAGTAATTCCAACTATTAATGATTAATGATATTTATAATAATTGTGTGCTGTCAAGGCAAAAGTATAAAGAATGTATGGTACCCGTTTTGACCGTTTTATTTTAATAACTATAATATATAAATAAATATACTAATTAGTATCTTTGCTACATAAAAAAGAAATTCCATGGAGAGTAGGTATTTTGATTTTCTGTATTGAAAAAGGAACTATTTTGATAATAATTAAAACCAGTGATTGCTTTAGGACAATCTATAATGTGTTCTCTAAATAAATAACCCAACAGGTACAATAAATAAGTTTCTTATCCAATCTTTCTCGAAAGTTAACACATAGTTATCATACTTTAAATCATTGTACTGCTAAAAACTTATTATTCAGTTAAACAAAGGCTATTTAAATAATTCTGCATGTGTCATCATTAGGTACTAGCAAATCGTGTTCCACAGACATTTTCATTTCCTCCAAAATTTTCTCATATTTTTTGGGAAGAAAAACCACTCCATTTTTACTCACTCCATGTCCCCAACCCTTTGGTATAATGTTTCGCAATGTTATTGTGCTCCCTTGATAGACGATAGACGTTGCTAAGGTGACATGAACGCGAGGTGAGAAGGGAATTTTAAGCAATTGTCAGTTATGTAATACGACAGGCTTCTAGCTTGTGACAAAATTCGTGAGTGTACTCGTATACAATTTATGTACATATATAAGTATTTACTTATGTAATGTTGCAGGAATTGTTTTTAATTTGCATTGTTTGAAAGAGTTACCGCGGCACTGGGTCACAAAACAGCAGCTGTAGAAACACAGGTGAGTTTTGATCGGTAAAAGTTTGACACTATTCGATGATTGCTGCCTCGTTATAGGTTTATCCTGAAAGTTGAAACAAGCTTAACAGGCTCATAAGTTTAAGAAAAACCAATAAATTGTAGGATTTTTTTTTGGTGTGGAAAATCATCCAATGACAACCCCCGCTCTTGGGCAGAGCGGGATATAGTGTCAGACACTTGCTGACTATAAAACCCACCCCGTTGTTTCAAGTCTTCATACCGGGGAGTCCCTTTCGGATAACCCTGGCGCCAGGATAAATTGTAGGTTCTACTCGTAGACCAAATGATCTACTAAAAAAAAAAAATTGTTGAGAAGTATTTTCCTTCGTACGATACTTGTAGGAGCCGTTTAAGATTTAACCCAATAAGAAAGGTATGACATTCTTACTAAAATGCAGGTGAATTATAAGAAACAAATGAAAGAACAAGGATAAAAAGCTACAAAATAATGTAAAAATATTGTTTTGAAGAAGAAAAAACCAGAAAACTGTGACGGCATTTATGAGAAAGATATTTGATATTTGCTGCTTTGAATAATAGTCTGAGCGCATTCTAAATGATCAATTCGTGGAAAAAAGGACACCATCTTGTCTCAAATTTTAATAACAAGTCTAAGAAACCAGAAAACAGTAAAACAAAACGACGAAGAACCTCTACAGAAATTAATTTATGAATTGATTCATATAAAACAGGAACACCATCTCGATCACGAAATGTAATAACAAACACAGAAAACACCAAAACAAGTCGAAGAAAAACCATGGATTTATTTATCATCCAGAAATATGGATAGAATTTAAATATTCTTCTATACGTCCATTCACCTAGGACAGGGATGGAGAAACCCTTATTGGAGAACGTGCCCCAAAATAAATGGAAAAAAAAGAGTCATCATGAGCCGCCAAAAAATTTTGACTTTGTAACTTAATGGACAAACTTTGCAACTGAATAATTAATTTACAACCCGCAATTCGATAGTAAAAGAGGTAATTTGTGTGATTACAGCAGTATCAAATCACCACCGTGTTATACATTTTACACTGGCGTGCCCAAATTATATTGCCGCGTGCCACCACTGGCATGCGTGTCAAAGATTCACCATCCCTAGCCTTGGAGGCCAAAGAGAAGATGGATGGTGAAGAATAATGAGAAGAAGAGTTAGTGATAGCTTGACGGGTGACACGACAGAATAGAAAAAGAAAACGTGTTGCGCCGACCACAAATAATGTGTACGACAATTGGTTTTAAGTTACCTATTCGATGGTTAGGTAATTAAAACCAATTGTCGTACATTTATTTCTGGAATAGCAGAAGTTTAGATGGATTGAAAATATCACCATATATATCTTATTGCTCGTGACTGTATTCACCTAGTAGGAATGCCACGTTGCTAAGCTTTCTCTAGTTACAAGAAGAGATACAATCAACGATCTATCTAGCTGAGTCAATAAGAAGAAATCACCTCCAAAAATAATGATTTTTTCACGTCAACAGCTAATACGGGAAGAAACTTGAATTGTCCTCTTTTATTTGAAGAACTGTCACACGTATGTAAGCTATGTTTTCATTGTATTTGTAGGTACTAGCAGCTCAATCACAACTGCTGAACATAGGCCTCCCCCCGTATCAGTGAATCGACCAGTCTGTAGGTATGAGCCTACAAACTAAATTATAAAACATGATCACAGCCTAAATCGAAAATTCTAATAACGACTTCAAACTAAGAATACAAAAATAAAACCTATAGGTATCTATGGGAATTTATTTATCGTTCAGAAATATGGAACAAATATTCTCTCATAAGTGCAAGCCGGCTGGTCGCGTGTACTCGTGCCCAGTAGGAGTGCCACGTCGGCAGCGCGGACGTGCCGCCGCATCAGCTTTTATTACTTACATTTTTCACTGCATATACTCTTCACACTACTTCCTACCTAGTGACGTGCTAGAACTTATAATTTTGCCACTTACTTACGTGGTTTGGAATGCAAATGCAGATTGAGTGCTGTGGCGTATTGAAAAGCAGAAAAAACGAAGAGTGTTAAATTGAATGGGACAAATCTGTATTCGAAAGCTTCACGTGGTCTTTATTGCATATGTAGCGACATCTATGACGTCTCTTAAGAACTAAACCACGATCGCGCTATTAGGCAGTTATCACACTGCCACGCACCACGCAGCGTAGCGCGTGAATACTTGCGGGAGTGCAAATCTGCATTATGGGGGTTTCTTACATACTCACGCGCGTAGGTGCGTCTTGTAAATTCACGCAGGCACGCACTCATTTCATACAAAATCACGAATGATACTACGAGACTCAGTGTGGCATACCATGATTGACGCCCCGCACCCACGCGCCAGTGCGTGTTTCTCCGCATGTATGTGCGTGATCCGCATGAACGCACGTGGATGCAGTTTCAGTGTGTTAGACTGTGCGTGTTTTCTAAACAAATGGAGATACTTACAAGCAACGATTCACGTGTGATAACCGCCTTAGTTCTCTGCGCGATTTGACCATATAAAAATTATCTACCGGACAGTTGGAGGATCCTCCCTTTTCAACGGAGGTATGTGGGGACTTTACACCCTGTTTCGAATACCTCTAAACATGAATTATTTTATATAACCAGAAATTCATTTTATTGTAATCATAATCTGCCAACAACAGAATTTGAACGAAACCCTTCATTTCAGCCCTTAGGGAAATGTTGAGACATCGCTAAGCCTCTCTTCTAATACAAACAACGAAGAGGCTTAATCAGAAGGATACGCGCCATCACTCATCTTGTATTCACGCTTGATCGCAAACCTGCTGGCGGGCTGGCCGAAGGAAGTAATAAATCTTTAGCATATTCAGCTGTGCACGCCTAAGCCTCTTAGTACACAAGCCACTAGACCGAAAAATATATGACCTAAAGCCTTACCTAGGTTTGTACCTATTTTCACAGAATCAAACCAAGCTCTTCATAAAATCTTTTGTTCCGCAATAAGTCTAGGTGTAAAAAATGAAAAAGATGTCGACGGAATTTCAATTGAAATTTTATAATGGAATGCCGTCCATCTCGAGCATCTAAAGATTGAATATTCTCTTAATTACGTATTCTTTTCGATACAAACGCGAACATTTCCCTAATGGTGGCCTTTTGTTTCATCTGGCGACATTAACGCCGAAAGGTTATGAGACAAGTCCGAGCCCCCGTTCCCCCTCCAAATGGCCAGGGCCCCACCAGGGCCCCCTCCGTGAACAACGTCTTTCACGTCACGTCAAATGTGCCATCTATTGTTTAGATGCGTATTTTATCTGAGCACGTCGTGTTCGATAAAATTTAACGTTTATTTGAGCGTTTGTAACAGAGCGCGCCGCACCGGGCGCCGGGTGCGGGGCAGCCCTGGCCTGTCAGTTTCGCCCTACAATATTCATTATTGACAATTTGAATGGAAGAGAAAAATGTCAGACCCGTGTTGTAGGTAATGTAAATATTTGATCAAAATAGAGCGCCAACCCTACCCCGCTGCGCAGATGCGAGATATTTGACAGTTTTAAATTTACTATGTGAAATAGGGGCTTTCGGGGGCCGCGTATATTAATATATTATCCCGCAGATAATACGCACATAAACCTGCCAGTTGTTTCAGAAAATAATCTCCCTAGCCAGGCCTTAATTTGCAATTTTTCTACGGGAGTTTTAAATTTAAATTGACTTTTAAAAATGTGTTTCATCTCTGGAGTTTTACATTAGCATTTTGGGGGATTAATTCTTATCGGTATCACGTATTTTGTAAATTAAATAACACAGTTTAGTACCTATCTGAACTAGAGATAACCCGAGAAAAATAAAGGTTAAAAAAATATCAAATAACCGCAAGAATTGTTCAGCTAAACACACAACCCTTTCAAAACGGTGCGCAATCAGCTGAAACGGTTTTCTTCAAGTAAATAACGTTAGGAAGCCGCGCCTACCGTTAATGTCGCTATAACCCGCACTTGTTGCGGGAGCCTGATTTATGAAGCAATGTTCAGCTTGATGGCAAATTATATAGCAATTAAAATTAATTACAATCTTAAAATATTAGGAGGCAGTCGAACACACCTGCCTCGGTGGAAGAAATCACTCTTTGGGATCGTTTGGCATATTTCATGACCATTGTATAGAATAATGGATTCTTTACAAAACTCTATTAATCAACAGCCATAATGTAAATCTTTTGGGTGTAATACTTCTTCCCAATGACTATAGACGTATGCGAACAAAGGCTTAAAGTCTTGCAACCCCCCAACGAAATTGGAGGATCCTCCGCCAAAGCAGGTGTTGTGTCTGGTCTGGCCAACTGCCCAATGGTCGATTTCGGACTATTTTATATGTTCTAATAGAGCGGATAACTCTAATGAATGAATAACTCAGTGAAGTATTTGATGTAAAAGTGAAGTTCCTGAACAATAAACCATTATTATTATGCCTGCAATGCAAGGCTTTGTAGTTTAGTTCCTATGTTGCTAATACACAGATGTGACTGACTGTTAACTACATAGATGTCGCTACAACTTAACAGGTCAGTTAACAAAATAGATTTATATCGGTACTGTGTGAACAAACAAGTCCATGGCAGACTTTTTGGAATGTGTGGTTACATCACTATATTTATTTATAAAACGTTAAAACATCATGAGAAAACCGGCGTGTTCGAGAACCAAAAATTCGAAGACATGTGACCTACGCAATCGATTACGGTCCATTCCATAGATATAAGAAATTTCTATGGTCCATTCCCTCTCGTAGAGAGGAGGCCTGATTTCCAGCAGGGGGAACATTATAAAGCTGATTATGCTTATGTTCATATGCACGTGCGTGCGCCAACTTTAACACCAACAAACAAGTACTTCTGAGGGCTTCCGTACAAGAAATAACTTAGTGCTAACATAGTTCAAGTGTACTTCATAAGGTTCCACTGTGTTTATGTGCATCGATACTTCCCGCCTTGCCTGAATTCACTTACAGTTAAGGTGCTTAGCTCCGAACTTCTTTAAGGCGACTTGTAACATTTTTTCATGGTTATATTTCTTTTTCGATGGAATAACGTAGCAACTTTGGCATCCGGTTACAAAATTGAACATAATGCTTTCAGTCATGCCTGACTCACATAAAATATGTAATTTACAATGGCAAATTAGATACGTAAGTAAAAACAAATGTGGGTAGTAATGTGGGTAGTAGACTTACTTACTTATGTTTTCATATTATAGAAAGAAAGAAAACATGTTTATTCTGCCCGTATAGACACTAAAATGATTACAAAAAAAAAACAATAATTAGTTGCCCTATCAGGTCATGTGTGGACCGGGCATAACTGAGATGAACCATAGACAACTCGGTTGTCTAAGATGTCTATTAAAACAAGTATAATGATATAATCTATGCGACGCCGGCCGACTCGAGACCGACAGAGACAAACACCATAATAATAAACAAAAAAATAATAATAATAAACTGATACAATATAAACACATTCAAATTGTATAGCTTATTAGACTTTCGATTCTAATCACATCGCTTCAGCTTTAGCTTTTTTTTTGAAAGCAACTAGAGTCTATTAGATTCTTATTAGGTGTACAAGTTTGTAGGACAAGTTTTTCCTAAAATAATTTCCTAAAGTAGTAGTAGCTCGACCTAGGAAGAGGTGGCGAGACGACCTAGATGCCTACCGCGGGGACTGGTTCTAGGTAGCTCAAGAAAAGGATACCTGGAAGAAGTTGGGGGAGGCCTTTGGCCAGCAGTGGGACAGTATAGGCTATTAAAAAAAAAAAAAAAAAGTAGTAGCACGGGTGTCCCACAAGGTGGACCAATGACCTTGAGGGTAGCAGGAATTCGATGGATGCAAGACGCACAGAACGAAAATGAATGTGTTATGGTGACACTTGCCCATGTCCAGCAGTGCAATGATGCTACTGATGATGAGTTATATTGTGTCTCTTTATTCTTCTATCTTTATTCGTTTTTTTTTTTATTATTAATGATAGATTTGCGTTTGACCACCATCTCACCTGGGCTTCAAGTCTGCTATTACAATAGTGTCAGAATAGTCTATCATTGATGTCATAATTGTCGATTTTGACAAGTTTGGTAATCTACTAATATAATGGCGTCATTATGACTTTCTAATGGTCAACCACTGACACTCCATTGAAAGAAGTGACATAGAATGGTAATCTCGTACATATTGACAAATGAATATTTGACGTTTGCGGTAATCTGCTAAAACTTTGACAGTTTATTTGATCATTGTTTTACCATTAGAACGTTATTGTGCAGTTATTGGTTTTAATATGCTCGAAATTATCATTCTACCAGATTTCTATTACAAGACCAGAGACCGATCAATGATCGATCATTATGAATTAGCAGATTACAAACTTTTAGCAAGATGACAATGGGATCGTGTTGGAATGACGAATTTATAAAAATAGCAGACTTGGGGCCCTGATGGTAAGCAACGATGTGGTCGACGATGGAACACGCTTGCCTAGAAGTAACCTATTAGGTGTAATTTATCTATAATATGTATGTATTTAGAAATATATAAGTATGTTGTAACACAAGCTCTGCTTAGATTGGGACTAGACGGCGTTGTGTTATAGTTGTGAAATATTGTGGAATATTATATTATATTCACTCTTGACTTAAAGACCCCTAAGTTGTAGCTATCAGGAAACACAGACTCCGGCAGGGGATTCTACTCCTAGCCTGTACGCACAATCTTTAAAATAAAACTACATATTTCTATGTCACATACAAGTCAACGACTACGAGTACCTACATTCTATTTCAATATTCAATACAGTTGACATTCTTCTACTATACATTGAATTTTCATAATAGAACAGTTTGAATACCAGCATCGCTGGAGTGCACGTTTCTGCCAGCTATTTGGCCATGTCATCGAGTTCTTAACGTCTATTTCCTGGCGCATTTTGGACCACACCGCGTTTGCTGTCTACTTCTAGCTATTTCACAAGAGCTTTATATGTTTTGAAATACAGTAGAATTGTTACATTTGTGAATGGTCTTTTGTCTTTTATTTTCTGTATAAAGCAATCAGATAGCGCACATGAGCAACCTAGTGCCCGCAACTAATTTGTTTCACAATCAGGTCTATGGAATTGTGTATGAAAGCGCGTAAGGAAAGGAACAACTGAAGATCACGAGGGGGTTTTATCAGCAAAAGTCTGACACGGCCTCTCGTTTCACCTTAAAGCGAGAAAAGTCATTTGATGATTTCCCACCCCAAGAAAAAAATATAGCGACGTGACAGAGAACTTTTTTGTCTACGGGTTCGGCGATAGGCAACTTTTCGCCGTCTATTGGTATAATTTTTTTACGAAAAGTGGCGTCACTGACGCTCCCGTGTACGCACACGGGATCCAAAGGCAGTTTCAGAGACAATATAATTGCTGGGCAATAAGTTGCTAGTAAACATTGTCACAAGTCTCTCGTGACTAAATAATAACAGGTGCAAGGCTGGATTGTCAAGGTTAAGCAATACTTGTCGAAGTTTATCCACAGATGGTGACTTTCGACTACATACCGATTCCTTTCCGTGCTTCAAAAAACTCGGTAAACTGTTATTCACGACACTCACTACGGAAGGTGAAAAACCTGAAAAACTGATAACCAGTCTTGGTAAGGGTTATCCTGTTATTCGGTATGGAGGTCAGGGGCCTTAACATGACGTGTTAAAGTGTAAGGCGTGCAAGCGAGAAAGAGGGATGGAGCCGGAGCTGGGTCGCGTTAAGAGCTCGTGGTAGGGGCTCAGGTAGGTAACCGCTCCTTATTAAATACTGGTATTCAGCTGCATACCTCTAGACTGGAAGCCGTCCTCATTGTTATTGGAAAAAGGCCACGCATAGCATAGCATAGTCGGTCTTATAGTATTCCTACTGTTGGAACTCAGCCCTCCTCTCATATAACTAAAGAGAGAAAAGGCTAGGCATTTGAGGATAAAAGTACACCTTCAACAGGATTTTCTAACTGAATCACATCGCAGCTAACGTGCAATTGAATTGACAAATGTCATCTATACATTCTCCCTTATTGAAACCTATTTTGAAATTCAATTCTATTGGAATAGAATCTGCATTTAATTTAATAATAGTTCTACGATACTCACATTTTCGATGCACATTCCTACCCGAGTTTCTGAACAAAGTTGAACTTTATCAATATCGATGACGGTTTTCGAAAAGTAATTCACGCTACCGACCGTCACGTGGCCAATCGTAAATATTTTGGCTAGCACCGTTAGAATTTCGAAAGATCTGGAGCCTCTGTCTCTCAATTTTTTTTATAAAAAGAAAAATAAAAAAAAATACACTTATACAAACATCGCTGACACTTGCAAGTATATTTTACTAGCGTGATGAAGACATTTTTAGAAATGGTCCTGGTGTCCGCCGTACAATAGAACCATAGCTGTAAAAACATTTGGTACGTCTTTCCATGAACGCACAACAAACAAAATAAAATTAAGACGCAAATGTCATGTAAATCTAGCAACTACTGTCACAATAATTCACCTTCACACCATTACAATATGAAAACTAAATTCGTGCAAATGTATGCCGAGTGCTTTTTGTGAGAGAACATATTGCAGCCTTGGTACAGTAATTCAGTCCGTCAGGTACAGATGCTGCCAACGACTCCAAGCGATTAACCCATTTGAGGGCACGAACCACCAACCAGCCAGACGAGAAAGACCTTCCAATAACCTCACGAGCATCCTTCACCCCTCTTACAACCATGTAACTGAGGGAGGTGTGGAAGCTCAACCCAAGGTGGTGTTTCATCGCGCAGATATGGAATGTTTGTGCCAATACTTGAATATTATTGATATTGCACTTAAATATTCGAATATCAAAGTCTTTTGAGTGTTAAGTTTGACACAGTTATAAAGTGAGGTTTTCATTAAATAGGTACACTCGAACTTTGATAGTGTATAGTGGTTATCTCGTTTGACTTACTGCTATCTAAATATGACAAGTCTAAATTCCCGCAGCAGCGGGATTGCGGACGGTGACCAATGGGTAGCCCGCCGTCCGACCGTCCGGTAATAGCCCGAACCGAGTCCGAGACGTCAACCGCGCGTATTATTCCACGCACGCCTCACGGAGTTGTCAGCAAACCGTAGGGGCCCAGCCCCCCTAGCCATCTTACAACCGTTTCGCTTGCGCCGAACGCTTCGAGTTGACCTTGCCGCCAATTATTTTGTTCTGACCACGTGACTGAGCGATAAGACGACGTCATTCCCGTACATTTGAAGCTTTCTACAAGCGTTAACTATTGCAGATTAGCAACTTGGCTAGGGGTACAGCAGGGTCGAAGCCTACTGGGGCCAAGGATTCGTTTCTGAAAGGAAGGTATGAATGGTACAAATGGCAACGAAGGAACAGGAGTGGGTTATAGTCAGTAAAAAAGCGGGGGATGTCATTGGATAATTTACCACCTAAAAAATAATTTGTTTAGTTTCCGCATTTGACCGTGGAAAGGTACATAATTCAACAACGAGTTAAAATTGAGATAGAAAATCAGTGTTCTTCACCATCTGTTCTTTGCACTGCGTTCAATGTCCTTATACCTCCATTCACCATCCATCGAGATCCCGCGACTTAACGTCGGTGGACTGTTTCCTGTTGAGCCACGTATAATATTTAGTCTATTTTGAGAAACCACAGACAATTGCCGCTTTCAAGGCCAACTTAAGTCGCGTTTTTTCAAGAAATTAGGCTCATTTCTGCAAAGATGTGTTATGTTGTATTATGAGTTATAATTATATTCAATAGCTGGTGCTGCCGCGGCGGCTGCAGAGAACCTCAAGCGGCGGAAATATAACAGCCTCGTCGGCAGTTATATTTTTCAGCCGTTTGGGGTTGAAACTCTCGGGCTGTGGGGTCCGAGTGCTCATATGCTTTTTAAAGAATTGTCAAAACACTTAGTTTACTCTTCGCGTGACCCAAGGGCTGGCTTCTTCCTTGGTCAGAGATTTAGCATTGCCATACAACGTGGCAATGCCGCCAGCCTTTTGGGCACACTTTGGACACACGCCAGTCGACAGCGATGCGGAGGAGTTTTATGACGTCATATTTAGCAAGGCATTTAGTGTATATATTATTTTTAATTATTTAAGTGTATTTTATTGTTTAATTTGTTTAATTATTGTTATCTATAGCTTCGATTTAAAACAAATTGATAACCTTGAACTACTTTCTTCTAAAATTGTAAGTACAAAGTTAGGTTTCAAAAGAGCGAATGAATAGGTTAATTCTAAGCAGGCGTGCTTCATCGTCGACCACATCATCGCTTACCATCAGGTGAAATAGTACTCATACGCAAGCCTATCCACAAAAAAATTATACAGGGTGTAAGGAACAGCCCTCCACAAACTTTAAGGGTTTGCTCAGTAGACGAAACCTTCCACAAGACTTTTTTTCAGGAAACCAAAAAAAAATCAGCCTCACCATACAAAATTAAAAATTTGATTGGACAGTTTGTCCAATCAAATTTTTAATTCGTCGATTTTTTTTTTCGCTAGTACATATTTGTTAAAGCAACTAAGATGCGCGATTACAGCGGAGTCACGGCTGCCTTTTGCTCAAAATCAATTTCCACAAAGAATTTCATCAAATGCATATTAAATAATACTTGAGTTAACACTTTTAGATGAGTTTAATTTTAAAGTTCCAGCGCTCTAATTGAAAAACGGATATTTATACGTACTTTAATGTATGATTGTTGCACACATAGCATACGAGTTCAAATGATTTTTAAATTGCACGAGTTCTCGTTAATAATAAATATGGTGACGAAACAAGCAAGGTCGTAAATACTTATATACCTTTCATTAAAATGTTTTTGCATTTATTGTCGGGTAACTACATAATTCTGTAATGTTTGTATTATTTTTGCCAATATTATACGTGGAATTGTAAATAAAATAAATAAATTTCCCGTTCCACAGACCGTATTTCTGTAAAACATTTCATGCTATTTATATACCTTTTGACCTTATTGTAGTTATATAAATTATGATCTACTTTGTTAAAAATAATTAGAGAAATAATAATGTCTTTGATTATGGAGATGGCTTATTTTATACTGACTATTAAAAGGATAAATACCCTCCGTATATGTTCGACTTCCGAAATTAATTAGAGTTAATTTTTTTTTCACTTTTATTTGTATGTTTCTTTTTTCTGTAAAAAGTTTTGGGACTGTCATTACGAGCACAGTAATATTTCAAGAGCGATTTTTTTATAACACATTGTCATACACTTCATGTAATTAATATGTACTTAGACGCTAACGTATCACTCCAACTATACCAGTCGGGGTAAATGAGACAGCATTTCAGAAACGATTTTTTTTTTAAGAACACATTGTCATAGATATTTTTTTAAACACTTTATCATGAATGTAGTTTATCAGTTCCGAAACCTGTCACCATTTAGTTTACCTATCACCACATACTTAGACGCTAACGTATCACTCCAACCATACCAGACAGGGTAAATGAGACAGCATTTTATCATTTTATCCGGTTAGTTGGACGCGTTCGGACGTCTCGACCCCCGTCACAGGGGCTAAGCCGGTTGACAAGTCCACCAATATGTCGGAAGGATAACGCAGGATCTGATATACAGTTAATTTAATTAGAAACGTCCTCACGAATAAAATAGTTTCGGAACTTGATTAATACGAGTTGGCGGCCCGGAATGTCGGATATGGTTGTTTGGCAATCAAGTCTCGTCATAGTTAACCACTATTGGCGGATTGTTACATATGGGGGTTTGTTTTGCAATTAAATCTCGTCATGCTTAATAGTTATTTTATTTAAAAATAGATATAAGGATTTCCAGAAGGAAAGTTACTTTTCAAACGATATGGAAATGTTGAACACTAATTTATTATTTTTTCTATTACTGCAGATTCGAGTTGAGAAGAGTCAAAGAAGGCGTTCTCTTAGTTGCTATAAAGTAAAATATCTCATCATCATCATTATCATTTCAGCCGAAGGACGTCCACTGTTGGACATAGCCCCTACCTCCTTCAAATGTCGCCACAATGAACGGTCCTATGTGCCTCACCTCCCGAAGAAAAACATCTATTAGTTAATAAATAACGACTACTTTATTTACCCTGCGAAAAATAAGTAGAGTAAGCCCAAAAAACAAGTAATTTAACTTTTCTAGACGTTAATTTAGTTAAAATGTGTAACATTTGGGTATATTCTGGCGGGAGTTTTGCGAGCGAGTCCCTTGTCAAATCGCGCCTGCCGCCGAGCCGGGCTCAACCGACCGAATTTAATTTAAACGCTACACCCACTACACCATTGCACTGCCTTTACCGGGTAAATACTTGCGAATTCGGTTTTATACCGGGCTATAATACACCATTTTTGTGTACGGCTAAAATATAAATATAATATAGAGATGGAGAAGTCTCGCAAAAGCCGCAACTAACCTACCAAATGATCCATGAACACGACTACTCCGCCAGGAGTGTATTACTGAGAAGAAGAAGAAGAAAATATAATAAAACATTTTTGTTTTTGGAATAATACAATTTCATCTGAGCAAAGTAAGACTTTTACAAGAAATACCAGAGGGTTGGCTCGTTCTTTGCTCAAAGAATTAGCATTGTCATTCAGCACAGCAATGCTAACAGTCGTCGGGGCCCATGTGCGAATGACCGCGGTGTGGAGGAGTATTTCGACGCCTGACTGTATTTTGTATTTTTGTATTATGCGTACATAGTGAGGTTCAATATAACTTTTACAAGAAATACCAGAGGGCTGGCTCGTTCTTTGCCCAAAGAATTAGCATTGTCATTCAACACAGCAATGCTGACAGTCTTGTGGAGGAGTATTTCGACACCTGACTGTATTTTGTGTTTTTGTATTATGCGTACATAGTTAGGTTCAATATAAATACTTAGTTGATATTTAAGTTTCTTATTTATATTGATAAGAATCTTTGAAATCAATAAATGTAGAAATACCCACACTAAAATAATTGTTTGTACCATGTAGTTCAATTCGATCTTTAACTAATGAAATTCAACCCTTGTACTTAAAGACCAAAGAGGCAACCATCACCCAACAGACCCTCAATTTAAATTCGATACAACAGAGTTCGCTCATTCGATTAACACGAACAACTTAGTTTAAACTCAGTTTTACAGTTCGATAGAAACTGTGAAACTAGCTATGATTTATTGTGTACAGTTTTCGTAGTAGTTACTCAGATTTATAGTCACAAATTGGTGTATCAAGACGGTTAAATAACATCCGCACGCAGGGGCCAATTTTACGGTCCGCGAGCCTTCTCTGTAACTTAAGAAGCTAAACGGAGTTTAACTAAATATGGTTGATCGTTCTAGTTTGATATATTTGAACTGCTTTTGAGTTTGATTAATTTTGTGACTATTATGTTGCTGGTTAGTAGAGCTTTCGTTTTTGGTCCTTTTGTCTGCGTTTTATTTATCTTCATAATGATGGAACTTCACAAAAAGGGGTTCGGATTCGTTGCTAATTATTGTAGCCACAGGGATCAATCTCCAAGGTTAAATGATGCTTGCCGAGGTTGATCAGTGGATGGTTGAGCAATTTAACACAATGAAATTCTTCCATACCTTGGAAAACACATTAAGCCGATTGATTTTGGGTGTCATTTGTAGATCTTCGCATTTGAGTATGTAACAACTATTGTTACATACTCAAAAGGCACGAAATTTTACATCAGTTATGCCAAGGGATATCGTGATACCCAATTACAGGGTTATGGAGGTCAGACAGACAGTCGATCCATGTAAAATACTACTATTCAAATCGAAAGCGGACCTCAACATAGTTGCGAAGTACCGACAGCATTAATGCTAGCGAAGGAGACGGCCGCGAAGGAACATTCGTCTTCAAGCCTTGGCCGCCGTGACCTTGATCCCGACTATTAGCCACGGCAGGCTCGGGTTTGTGGACGATCAGCAATGGGTAACTCGCCATCCGGTCGTTTGGTAGCCGTCCGGACCGATTCCTAATCGTCGAAGGCGCGTAGCCTCAAAGAGATGTCAGCAAAACCGTAGGGCCCCAACAGGGCCGCTTGAGCTGCGAGGAACTTCTGAAAAAGAAACTCTTGGTTCTAGAACGCAAAGGGCACTGAACACATGTATGATTTTAGCCAGTCAAAGTCTGACCTCCCGCTCCATCGGAGAAAGCGGAAAAACTCATTGGAAGACTTTCCACCCCAAAAAGAAAACATAGTTACGAAAAGACAGTAATACAAATTCATAATATAATACTCTGTATATTATTTTTAAAGCTGATGCGAAGTAAAACTTACATAGAAAATAGTTTATAGTGACATTCAACCCAGATTTTTTTATGACAAGCAAAAAATAAATAAGTCATAAAGATAAAACTTAAGCCTACCGAATTTGCATCAAAAACATGTACCTCTTGAATGAAGATAATGGGAACAAAGTTTGGTAATCTCACGGCCGCCAGAACCGATTTGAAAAATCCTTGACATGATTGATAGTCCTCAAACTTTTGCTACAAATATCCCATCAGAGCAAACGGGATGAGATCGCAAAAACGTGCTCGAAAAGAAAGTCTACAATAACATTCTTGTAGTTAGAATTGAGGGAAAATCTCTGCAAGCCTCTTTGTTTTTTATGTCTTTGTCATGTATTTAGCCTTGAACATTTCGATTTTAGTACAAACTCAGTCAATAAGAGTCTGACACTATCTCCCGCTCCGCTCAAGAGCGGGGGTTGTCATTAGATAATTTTCCCCACCGAAAAAAAAAGGTCTTCGGAATAAAATACAGTTTAAATTGAAATTAATTTTATAATTTCAATAGGAAGGACATCGTACGTAGCAGTTTTCGTTTTAAGCAGTAATGGGTTTTCTCTTCCACAGCTAATACTTAATAATAATTATTTTTTTATTTGCACAGATAGTAGGCACATGATAAAGATTTTCACAATAATTTTACAATGGGTCAAAACTGTTTTATTGACTTTAAATTCAAAGGTTATATTTATATGACATCTGATTATATTGTCATTAATAATTACAAAATAATACAAATCGAATTCATTAATATAATAAAAATATGTATTATAAGTAATATCATTCTAAAAAATATATATTTATAACTAAAGATCTTAATATTTGCTATCAACATCGTTTCGTAAATACTTTTTTATGGGAACAGAAAATTCAATCCTGCAAAAATCTCAAATTATCGCATATGATATTCTTATGCCTGTAAAGCCTCGACATAATCACATAGAACATTAAACCATCAAATCCCGCGTCCCCTCCCAGACATAGTTAACTTATTTATACCGACACGCAGTACCGTTATCGAATCAACGAGTTAGCAGTTTTGATCCAGGTGTAACAATGTTAGTCCCAGGTGCGAGGTAAAATTAAACTCTATCCTAAAAAGGTTTTGTAAGCAAAATAAAATTGGCCGAGGTAAAGGGTCGGGAGGGATGGGCCACAATGATTACTGTAGGGTTACTGTGTTACCCAACGTTACGCGCCCCAACCTTGAATACTGATCAGGATTCAGCGATGCTGATTGATTCCAATTTTTTTCGTGTAACAGATTTAGGAAATCTATTTTATGCTTTCGCTGGGATCCCAATTGTAGTAGGAGGTCGATGGAATTTTATATCATTGGCTTGTTAATTCTTTGGGTCTTGAGGCGTGGGTTTGATTGATAGAATCAATGTGTGCCGGGATTTATATTTCTTTTGGTTAATGTTTCAAATTTCGAACAAGAAATTTCTGTCCTTATAAAGCTATTTATATATGATTTTTGTTGGTATGGTTGTTTTTATCATAAAATACAATCTACAGGACGCGTTTATAGGTATTTTGCGATGCTAGCCGGTCAAAAGTTCAAACTTCGAAGCTATTACACAATCGAAACAGCAACCTTCCGTCTAAAAGTCCGATAGTAGGTACATCATATTATTATACAACCCTTTTCTGCTGTGTCCAAGTCACGCTGTGAAGCATGGTATTATATCACCGCATTTTTTCATCATAACATTTTTAAGGCAGTAATCCAAGTCATTAAAACGTAATTTTATGAATTTTAATTAAAACGGAAAAGCCTTGTCAAATTCGGGTTGTTTATGTATACATTTCACATTTTAAAATTGATTACTGTTTGCTTACTTCCGTAAATAACAGTTTGAATAATGGGTCATTTTATGATTGATTTATACCTATTTATAAACATTAATTCTTATACTTGGCAAAATTTTGGATTGCATCTTCAAGAACAAGTACTGCATAATCAATAAACTATTACGCAACATTTCAGTAAAAGTAGTTGCAACTTTCCTCATTGGTGATGAACATGATTATTTCAGGGAGTCAAACTAAAAAATCGTGACTAAGAAAGGATTATTCGATAGAATGTAACAACATGATTTCCCTAATTGTTTGTATTTTCATCTAAAAGCTATTCTGAAGAGCAATCTATAGTTGTTGGAGCATAAGATATCACGATAAAAGATGTAATTAAAAAAGAAATTATAGTCTTTAGTAACAGTACTAATAAAGACTTAATTATTTTTAGTTTTAATGCTTCTATTATCATCAAATGTTCCGTGCAGCCAAGTAGGCTGCACGGAACATTTGATGATAATAAATATCAAAAGTGTAACTGCAAAAGTGTGATGGTCGCGTAATAAAGTCACAGAAACAAAAGAAGAACTGATCATTTTGACAGCTTCATAAACTCGTACTCGTAGATGACATATTATTTAGGTGAAGTAGTAAAATAGGAAGTACATTGTCTACTCGTCTATCTGACTAATATTTTTGTAATTTCTTGTATATCGTTTTATTATGAGCAATAAAAAAGTTATCTATCCATTTGTCTCCGATAAAGAACCAATACGTATGTTATCTTCTAGATCAACGCAGAATTAAAAAAAAACTAATTCTTTTTGTTGTAAATTAAGGTTTACCTCTACCTACATGATGTCAATATTTCTGTTAGAATTAAATTTGTTTTGTTACAAAACGCAATAACTTTTCAAATTTCGTCCGACTACCCCTATAAATTACCCCTATATCTGACATGACGAAAACATTTCCCCTAGAAAAGGCCTATCGTATATCCGTATTTTCGTGACAGAAGCTAAGTATGACGTACAGCGGTATTCGACGAAAAACGTCAAAACAAACGTTCTCCCGAAGAAAATTAAACTTCCTTTGAGCACACCACTAACTTAATCAAAAGAATAAAATACAAGAAAACAGTTGCGAAGTTCGCCCTTTGGCAAAACAATATCGGTTTTCTGCTTATTATTTTTCAGTTGCGTGAAGTTTGGTGATTACATTATTGAGTATTCTTCTCCAACATCAGTTTTTCTTCGCTCTTCTTCTTTCGAAAGTTTTTTCTACTTTTACCCGTGTTCAATTTATTTTCTACGTGTTTTGTGAATAGCAACTTGATTGCCAGGCATAAGGGAATATTATTAAATAAAATGTTATTTATGGTTCTCATTGATTAAAGACTACTATCTCCACTTTTCACGGAGTATTCATAAAAATGTTTGCATTAAAAATAATAATTAATCACATCAAGGTGGCGGCACCTACGTTCCACCAAATAAACCACAAGATGTATTATCAATTTTATGATGTTTAACGCAACTCATTGACGTGGTTCAGAAGGCTGCCTAACTTAAGTGGGACTATGCTGGACATGTCTGCCGCATGCTGATCGAGCGGTGGGCCAGTAAAACGTAAAATTGGTGCCCTGAAATCGCACGACGGGGTCGCGGCAGACCAACAAGGCGATGGCGGGACGACTTGAATGTCTTCCTTGGGAATTGGAAAGAGGTGGCTCAAAACTGGGAACATTGGAAGGAATGGAGGGAGGCCTTTGCCCAGCAGTGGGACAGTATGGGTTAGGTATAATAATACTCGTAATAATGATGTTTAACACACTACTTGGTGAGAGAGTTATTAGCTTCTGTCAGCGGCTTCACCCGTTTGAATGAAGGTTTCTCCATATTTTTTTTTTATTATTATTGTTAGACTCGTGTTTGACCACTATCTCACCTGATGGTAAGCGATGAAGTGGCCGACGATGGAGCACGCTTGCCAAGAAGTAGCCTATTCACTCTTGACTTAAAGATCCCAAGGTTGTTACAAAACACAGACCCCAGCAGGGAATTCCACTCCTTAGCCTACGCATAATGAATGTGTCCCTAAAACGTATTCGTGTATATATGTCTACTGTGTACTTTGGACCCCCCCGTTTCATATACCCTTTGGGGGTGAATTTAGGAAAACCCTCTCTTAGTGCTCGCGACATCTTGTTCAACATTTAATGGTCGTAGTTCCAGTCATTTTGGCTGTGTGTTGATACGTCAGTGAGTCAGTTTCTCTTTTTGTATATATAGATAAAGTTCCAGAGTTTCCATGTTGGCTCTACGTTGTATTTCATACGGTACTCCGTTTGTTATAATAACATATTCTATGCAACTATAATTATGTCTGCTGCAACAAGCTCAAAGTTTACAATATAGGAGTACCGCAAGTACCCAGTTATCTACCTCTCAGCTAACTCTGAAACTTGCTCACTATGATAAGCGGTTGCCGCATGTTGGATTTCTTTAATAGGAACTCGAGAAATTCTGAATATGTAAGCTACAGTATATGCACCAAGTTCTTTCTACTTTTAGTTACCTTTGTGCCATACTTACATAACTTTTATTTATACAAACCAGAAAATAATACTTTTCATTTATTATTTCATAGGAGAACCATCATCAACATCTTCCTGCCCTTGTCCCGTTTTATTTGGGGACGTTTTTTTCTACCATTCTGTCCTGTCACTCATCACGCTATCACTAGCTCTCTCTTCTTTCATATCACTTCTCACACCATCCATTCATCTTTTCTCTCATCTGGCCTCCCTCTTGCTGTCCATCCATTCACATGTAAACTCATAACTCTTTTACCAACATGCGTTTCATCCCTCCTCTTTACATGACCATAGGAGAACCTAGGAGAACCAACAGCTATAACAAAAGGATAACAATAAGAGACATTGAGCCAATTACACTAATAAGCACGACAAAAAAATATCAATTAAGTACATTCAGCACTATGCACTTTTGAAAAAGTCAAGCTTACGAGTATCAGTTCAAAAACCGTTACGGATCTTCAAAGGATTTTTTAAATGTATATATAGGTAAGTACCGCTAGGCCACCTGTTGTTCTTATCATCTAGATCGATCGACAGTGTATCAGCCAAGTTTGAAAAGCATAAGGATGACCAGTCGTGGCTTACATGCGAACCATTTTGGACTGCTTTCTGTCGTAACAGGATATCCCGTCTCCCCTCCATAACCTTAAATCTATATGACCTGTAAACTTGTGATTTCACATGTCTATTCAGGCAATAATTTGGGTGTCTTCAAGGCTAGAGTGAATAGGCTCTTAATAAACTAGTGCGTCTCACCATCAACGATTGCATCACTGCTTACCATCAGGTGGGATCGCAGTCAAGTACTAGTTTATAACAGATAAAATAATAATAATAATAATTAAATTAATTATCAATTCCAAAAATTTAATAAAAATAAACCTTTTAGCATGCGAAAATCACTATGTATTATCACTGGCTCACTTGCGGAATCATGTTTTTGAAGATGATATCTGCGGATGAAACGCCCTGATGCACACGCTGGAGCAAACGGAGCCTACCGTAGGCGTGGGCTTGGGTTCAATAAACAATAGGTAGCTCGACGTCCGGCTGTCCGGTAACTGTCCGGACCCAGCTTGAGACGTCGACGGCACAGAGTGTTCCACGCGTGCCTCCAAGAGATGTCAGCAAAACACAGAGCCTAGCAGGGTCGAAGCCTATTGCGGCTATGGGTTGTGAGAAGAGAAGAGGACCCCGAAACTCTAGAACGAAAGCAGAGAAGGAACAGGGGTAGCAGCAAAAGTCTGACAAGGCCTCGCGTTCCACCCAAAAGCGGGAAAAGTCAATGGATGATTTAAACTAAAAAAAAAACTCCGTAGCAAGGAACAAATAATAAACATATTAAGTAGTATACTTAACTGAAAAATCATTTCGCCCCATAAACCTCCCAAATCTACAATTATAACGAAAATGTAATACAAAACAATCCTACAATTAACGTCTAACATAATGAGTTAGATAAGGCGGCGGTACCCGGGGGCATTGTGGATGGTACACAATTCATGTTAATGTACTATAATGTTATTGTACTCACACTCGTGCTGTAAAGCTCTAATATCAGACGTGTACAGAATATCCTGAGCACACCCGTTAACGAGCATTAAGGGCATTAAGAAGTTATACTTTTGGTTTAAAGTAGGTCAAGTGTGTGATACTGGCTTTATCATTTGTGGAAGTATGGTCGTGATTTGGTGAGACGGTTATATCAGTTTTTGACTTTCCTTTGGTATACGCTTTTTTTTTTCGATGGTAACAATCATCCAATGACAACCCCCGCTCTTGAACGGAGCGGGAGATAGTGTCAGACTCTTACTGACTAAAAAACCCATCCAGCCTTCATACCGGGGCTCGAGCGCCCTTTCGGATAACCCTGGCCCCAGTAGGCTTCGACCCGGCTGGGCCCCTGCTGTTGCTGACAACTCCTTGAGGCGCGCGGGATCGTCGACGACTTTGGCTTGGTCCGGACAGTTACCGGACGGCCGGACAGCGAGCTACCCATTGCTCACTGTCCGCAAGCCCGCGCGGTGGCTGGAAATAGGGATCGGAATCCCGGTCCTTTATACAGGGTTATTTATAAAACACTGGCAACCTCTTAGGATTATATTACTAACTTCATTAACAACTACTTTTGTTCTACGACTTTTAAAAATTTTTCTTTTGATTTTCGTACAAAAACAAAAATATTTAAATTGAACGTTCTAAATGTTACGAAGTCGATGCATAGCAAGCGATAGTATAATAGCAAAGAGGACTGAGGATCAGGTGGCGGGGGTGCTTGATGCGCTTGCGTCATACAGACGTAGGTAGGTATAGCAAAATGCAGAGTTGAAATGTGTCAGATAGAACAACGAAATTTTGTTTGGTTTGTTTTTGGTAAATGAATTATGTTGTGTAAAAAGTCATAGAACAAAAGTTGTTGTTTATGATTTTAGTAATAAAGTCCTGCAAAGTTGTTAGTGTTATACAAATAACTTTGTATAATTATCACGTTTATGCACCTATATCCACCCCTACTTTTTAATTAGTACACAAAAAAATGGGGCTCTATCTGTACCCGTCACTGATCATATTTTTGTAGTCAAAAGTAGAAAAAACCGAAATCTTAAAATTGACCACGAAAAGGTAAATTCATCATAGAATCAATCAAACATAACAATTGCTAGTAGAAAATACTGCGGGCAGTGTTTTTCCTTAATAATTTTATTCATTAATCAATAGCCTGCACAACATTTCCATAAATTGAGTGACATTTTGGGACATAAACCAACGCTAATAACTTTGCTGTTTCTGAAAATTATTTATTGAGATTTTACTTATAACATAACAAGGGCTTTTCTAATAAGCCCTTTAAGTATGTGTACTAATTAAAAAGTTGTGGTGTATATAAGGCAAAGTCTTGACTCATTCGTACACTAGATTCTGACGTTTTATAAGTGTCCATGTAAGCCTATGTAAAATAAAACTATTTGATTTTTTTTAACTCATTGACTCACCAATAACCCAAACTTAGATCTAGAACTCTGAAATTTTTCATAGTTTCCTTAAATAAAATTCATAGTTTCCTTTCAGGATGTATGTAAAGAAGAAAGGATTTTCCAAAATTCAGTCCTAGTCCTATTTAGTCCTAGGGGGTAAATTCTGGATTTGGAAAAACTGGGGTCCACAGTACTTATGTATAGAGCAACTTACTTACACACGGGCAAAGCCAATGGCAGAAGCTAGTTATTAATATACCTATCTCTTCTCAACGCATTATCGATTTATTGATTTGACTGAAGAATTGAAAAAAAAGTTGATGTCGGTAAGTACTGCGCGGATTTAACAAATCCGTAATCTTAAACTGCGTTAAAATTTTCTTTCAAAAGCCTCCTTTAAGTCCAAAACAACACAAAACCAAATCTTGTTTATTAAGCGAATGCAAATCACTATATTCCACTGCATTATTTCGGAGGAAAATACTTCAATTTCAATCCATTGTATCAACCCAGAGCTTATAGGCTAAACCAAAGCCCCTTCGTTTTCGCAAGCCCGCATCTAAACGAATTTTCCTCAACAATTCCCGAAGCAAAGGCCGAAGGCTCCCGATTCGTCACGAACTGCCCATCCTCAACCACTTTGTATGTTATCCTAAAGGAAACATTATAGCACTCACACGTTTCGTCTTAAGACTCTTCTTTGAGGTAACGTTGAACAATATTCTTAGCTTCGAAAACATAACCTGTATGCTGAACAAAGTCTTTGTTTTTGTAACGCTAAAATTATAATGAATATCCAGACAGTGAAATGTAGATTGTAGGTAAGTAGGAACACCCAACGAACAATTAGAATACAAATTGCGAAACATAGGTGTAAAGTGGAACATTCGAAATGTAATTTGATTCGTGTTAAACGAATTAAAAAAATGAAGAGAACTGGATGTGTCTGAAAATAAAGCTTTGAATCGTGTTGTAATTTTCGCTTTAGCTCGGCATCTATTAAGTATTTGAATTCTCTACTCACTTCGATTTAATACAACACACTAGCGGGGCATACTATCGTTAAATTTAATAAATTGTTTAAGTTTCAAACTCGACACAAGTTGTGCAGAAAAGCATACAGTTTGATGTTTGTTTTCCCTAAACGTTCACGCAATATGTTTCAGTAATAAGTTATTATGAAGACGTACATATATTTGAATAACAAAGTCTTCAGCAGACATAATTTTGATTTTCGAACACAAACTCCTGTCACGTTTTCCCGCCTAAAGTGGTGGCAGCCGCCATCTTGGAACGTGACGTTGACGGCTGACGGGTGCGCGTTGACGCTTCTCTTCTCTATTTAAGCATCGTGCCTCTTTTATTCGCCACCTATTTTGTTTTAACAAATAGGGGATCTAATTTATTGTGCAGATCCATTGTTGGCTGGTATAATGAACGCAAGCGTTTGCTTTGTTTCAAAATAGGTGGGATATCAGCAGTTAACGCTAGGGTTAAAATGGTTTTCTCGCACGATATATTTAATTAACCTGGCTGATTTGAGAATACGGGGTGTTGTTGTTTTGATTTTTTATTTGATGATTTAAGTAATAAAAGAAAATGAAAGGTTGATCAAATTTAAAACTAGGTATTATCAAATTACCTATATGGGTAAATAAAATTATTATTATGCAAAATCAAAATCAAAATCAAAACATTTATTTCAAATAGACCATTTACAGGCACTTTTGAATAGTCAAATGTCGGTCAGTCCAAGAAAAGTGAAGCTAAATTGCACGTTCCAAAGAGTAGGTCTCTATGGAGAAGAACGTGCAAGAAACTCCATGGACACTCTTTTAAATCATATTATGTGTTACATATAATGCTTGGTTACATATTACTTGTTGCTTCTATCATGTGAGCACAATGTCGATAATGAAATAAAAAATGTAAAATAATTAAAAGATAGAAACTGAAATAAGCCACTGGCAGCTAAGAGATGACCAGTCCCATCTGACGGCACCCGTTCACGAGCATGACGCGTGCATCAGCCCCACTCAGCTCAACCATTTTGAAGGGAACTGAACGACCCAATAACACGTGCCACCAACAGCGAGACATTTGAGTGAGCATGACAAACTCTCAACTGCCATGCTCGTAATGTCAAAAAAGAAGTTGTAACCTAATAAAAATGCTCCATGGTGCTTCACATTCACAAACTTGGAAAAAGTGCTTCTACATTATACAATGCAATTGTGTCTTTCAAATTAAAAATAATAATATTAGTTTCCAACTAATCAACTAATTAGTACGCCCTAGTGGTAGTGGAGCTGGACCAGCATTGAGCCAAGCATTTTTATCTTGAATATAATCCTCCAACTTATAATATGCTTGCCTGCATAGTGTGCGTTTAATACAAGATTTAAATTTCGTTTCATTGAGTTCTAATATTTGGGGTGGTATTTTATTATAACATTTCAAACAGTACCCCATGAAAGAAGAGGCCACTTTAGCCAGTCTGAAACCTGGTTGAACTAATTGATCCCTATTTCTTGTAACATAATTATGTCTATCGCCTCTTTTGCTAAAAAGATGAAGATTTTTTCTAACATACATGATGTTTTCATAGATATATTGTCAAGGTACCGTCATTATGTTAATATCTTTAAACAGTTCCCTTAAAGAATCGCACCGGCGGAGATTGTAAATAGCTCTGATGGCTCTTTTCTGTAATATAAAGATTGACTCGATGTCTGCAGCCCGTCCCCATAGTAAGATACCGTACGACATGACACTATGAAAATAATATATATGCATATAAATAACACTGATTTATACTTTGATCTGGATTATTACATAAAATGTAGATCAACATTTTTATAAACACCTCATTTCAAATCCAGTCACACAAAGTCACAAACAAGGCAACGATAAATCGAAAAAGCCGTTCTTTATACAAGCTTTTTGTCTTGTCTACCAGTTAGTTACAATCGAACGCAGGAAAAGTAACCGGATATCCTTTTCAGGTCACGTATGAGGCGCTACGTAGATATCAGCTAGCGATACGCCTTGGTATAAAACACGGATAAGTCTCACTTCATGCTAGCAGGTAGTTTATATTAAATTCATCCGACATCTGTTCTTGACACACTCTCAAACGCGTTCAGAGGCAACTCACAGCGCTTGCGAAAATTAGTTGCCTTTAGTTCTGAGGACCTACCTTGGTCTCGAGAACTCAAAAACAAAGGATCGTTAACGCAAATTACGCTCAGAAATTTAACGAGGACGTACGTAATTATTCTGATATAATTCAGAGCACATTCATTAAGTTGTCATAATTACCAAGGTAGTTACTACCCCTTACGTATTCTAAAGGAATGAATTATATTTATGTACTTCTCAAGTTTTCGTTTTAATGTTTATGTAGATTGTTTTATATAGGTATACCGTATTTCTTATTAAAGCATAAAATAATAACGAGCAAACTTGAGCTCTTTAGAGTTTATTTTTAAATGGAGAAAGAGTTTGGAATAATTAAGAACCTTAGTACAAAAAAGTGCGGTAAAATATGGCATGTTACCGCGGAGTCTATAGAGTTCATTATTCCGCGATTTATGCCGAGCCCTCCAGAGAGCGGACTAGCGCACTTGACCTGTTTTTTCATAAACAATATATACAATACAGCATTCTGTCCTGCAGAAAAGGGTAAAGGATAATAAATTCCTTCTAGCAAAGGCAGTTGATTTACGAGAACTCACAATATTCAGATTATTTGGGTGCTTGTGGCATTATTTATGAGCTAATTTGCATTAAAACAGTTTTTATTCTGAGAAATATTTGGAGAGCGCTTTTTGTGCTTTCGTAGCGAATGTTAAAATAACTAATTGACTGTGTTACAGTGACAGCTGATCTTTCAAATTTATGGCCCAAAAAAAAAAACGTTGCTGAATATTGCTGATAACCATAACAGTGTATCAGCAATTTTGAAACCCATACTGTAGCTTTACGTCGCTCGGCCAGTTTTTTTACATAAAATATTCAGCCAGTAAGCACTTCAATCCTTCAAATACGAAACTGCTGAGATTCAACAAAAAGGAGGATACGTAGTGTGCATATATAATCATGTCCGTATACTAAAGTACCTATGTGTTATTGTACTATGTAACTATATATTTTTCAAGTCTTCTTAAAATACGTCAATTCAACTCTAAAAGACTGGCGTGTTGGTCCAGTGGTTAATAGTTCTGCCTGCTTTGCCGAAGGTCGTGAAAGATTTGACTTTCTTTCATGACTGTACTTATAATAAAATTGGGCGGTGGGTCCAATCGACACCTTCAAAATGGGACTGGATCGATTGATCCCGCGGACCCAAATCGAGCGGGCCCAAACGACTACAGACCCGTGATTTCGATACCCACCCAACACAAATGTTTGTGTGATTAGCACGATCATTTGTTTTGTATCTCTAGGGTGTACTTTACACCCTGATACGATAGTAGATATCTATAATATCTACATATTTAGAAATATATAAGTATGTTATCAGTTGTCTAGAACTCATAGCACAAGCTCTGCTTAGTTTTAAACTAGATAGAGTTACATGATAGTTGTAGAATACTATTTTTATTACGCGGGAACCTCACACGCCAACGAAAATGCAATATCGTCAACCACGACCACTCTGTCAAGAGTGAACGACTAAGGAGGGAGAGAGGTTATTATTAATTTCACTATACAATAATCAACTTTCAGTAATCTCGTATAAAGCTCTAGAACTCTTAACAAAAAGTGCCTTACGTAATTAATAACGCATTTCCTTTTAGTAGCCAATAAAGCCTGGATCCCCAACCCTTACTCTCGATTACAGCCATTCATCGTAATCGCCAATCGTCACGATAGTTGTATATGTAAAGGACTCGAGAGGATAATTGGTTCGCATTAAGCCATCTTCCCGCCTGGCCCGGACATTGACTTACTGAAGGGCCGTCCGCCCGTGCCGACTCAGCAATTCCCGCTTCGCTCCTAGTCATCATTTTTTTTTTATAACGACGCCTGTTTTTAACACTACGATCCCTGTTTAATAGCGGCCCTCGTATAAAAAACGTTTTAGATGAAAATTATGGGATTATTCGAAGGATGTTTTTCGAGAATTTTGGTCCTGAGATCCGCGTTATTGGTCCTTTGTGGAAGTTAATAGGCAGGAAGTCAAGTAGGCCGGAAAATTCCATTAGAGCATTCTTTGTACGATTGCAGATCTCAAACGTTCGTGCCATTGTTCTGTTAACCTGTAAGTGTAGCATAACATAGCATACCATAATCAGCCTTTCAATGACTCAGGCCTCCTCTCCTGGAGAGGGAATGGGCCGTAATCCACCACACGGGCCTAGTGCAGGTTGGTGAATGTCACATGTTTTCCTCACGATGTTTTCCTTTACGGTTTTAAGAGCAGTGGTGATGAACTAAATGTAAATTTAATGAAGATATTATATTAAATAAATTTTCGAAGAAGTCGCTGTTGGTTACTATAACAAAAAAAAACCGCGTTTATACTGCGTACATCAAAGGGTTGAAACAATTTGCCTACAGCGGTCTTCCCAACCGACCATAATTCAGGTCTGTTAAAGACTGGAGTGAATAGGCTCTCGATAACCATTCACCATCAACAATCGCTTCCCTGCTTACCATCAGGTGGGATTGCGATCCCAATGTCAAGCACTAGTTTATAACATGAAAAATAAATTCTTGGTCCAGTACCTACTTCTCTCTTTTATACACTTTTGTTTTGTAAAAATAAAATCCTTTAAATCTACATCGAACCCAAAAATCACTCGAGTTAAAATTTTATAACGAAAAAAAAATCAATAAAACATATTCTATCAAACCCACGCCTTTTCTAGAATATTACGTGTTTATGTTTATAACTTAGAGCTACGGGAGAATCAGCGGGGAATGCTTAGCTAAAATCCAGACGGTTACAGTTTACGATCCTGTATTTTACGAGGAGTATTTTTTGCAACCATCCTGTATAACGTCTGTTTGTGGACCATATCTCATGTTCTGGAGGTATTTCAATTTTCTTTATGTTTTCTATATATTTTTTACGCTTGTTTATAGATTTAATCAAGATAACAAAGACTAACTTTATACAAAAAACATTCTAAAAAAAAAAGAAAATTTTTAATTTGTTGCTGTAACGTGTTTAAGAAAATCCTAATCGAAAACTCATGCTTAAAAAGGTCATATTTATTTTAAACTACCTTTTACCAGCGGCTTTGCCCGCTTGAAAGTAGGTTTCTCCAAAAAAACTTTGGACCTCCGTTTCAGCCCCGTAGGAGGTGAATTTTGGCAAGTCCTCTCTTTACAGTGCTCGCCTACGTCATTTAAAAAGGAAACTTTGTGCAACATTTCACGCTCCTAGACTCAGTAATTTGGGCTGTGTGTTAATATGTCATCAGTTAGAAAGAAATAAAGAAAGAAAAAAAATTGCGTTTAATTAGCATTACAAAAACGGAACACCTTAAAATCACCAGTTGCTCCTTTTATATACACAGATAATACCTTTTAATCCAATTACTTTAACTACCAAAGATCGTAATAATCTTTCTATATAGGCAGATATATAAACATAATTACAGTATGACGAGAAAATAATTATGATAAATATGAATTTGTAGGTAACATCTAATCAAACGGATAATTAATAGTCATGAATATGAAACCGCTAATTTAAACGTAATTGTACCAAGTATCCAATTTGTGTTATAAATGGTATCAACAGTAATTTGTGAAAATATTATTCATATAATATGTGAAAATTATAGTAGTAGTAGAGCATACAAGTAGAAAAAATATCGATAAAAATTTTATGTTTTTAAGACGTGAATAAAATCTACAAAACATTTTAAACTGAATTTGATAATTACAAGTTTATCCAGGGCGTGTAATTAGTAAATTTCACAACGGTCGTTACGACATTCGGCTTACTACGTGATGCAGGCAATTTACACTTCAATGTAATCATAGTAGTAAAGACATCAACGCCGATTGACACATAAAAAATACACTCCATTAACTATCGTGACACATTTCCGCATAATAACCCACGCAACCACACTAACAAAACGTAATTCAACCATGAAATGCCAAGGAAATGGCAATTTTCCACGACAACGGTACCAAAAACGAAATAAAAACATTGAAAGTAAGGTTATCTTTAGTACAAAACTTTTGAAACAAACAACTTTATGATATGTACTTACTTGCAACCAGGCGAGGGCAAAGTCAGGCCGCACATTGGAAACACGAAAAAATCGTCAACACCCAAATACATTGATATACAACATGACACAAACGTAGTAAGTGTAGTAACCGAAGCACATGTAGAGGCGTGCCGTAAGTTCGCCGGTGCACGAGGCGCACTCCGTCAGCTGATCGCGGAGGACAGGTAATCAATCGGCAGAGGGCCGGCGAGGGGCTGAGTCCAAGCGCGGTCGCCACACTACCTGACTGAAGAACCTTTCCCCATTGACACTGGTACTGGAGGATTGAATACGAGTCGGCGGCGGCATTTTCGAGCTCCAAGCGGGCGGCCCCGCCGCACTCGCCGCCACACTAATCAGTAATCGTTGCTGGAGGGAGGCTGCGTCGCTCTCGCCCTCGTCCCTCCCTCCCTCCCGCCGCGTCCCGCCAGAGGGGGGCCTCGCAACCCCCGCGCGTAGCCTACTACATCCGACCAGAATCGGAAGACGGGAAATTCGGTAAAATAAGGAAATTTCTACCTTTTAATTTTTCGTGCTTTTACTTTGAATATAAATCGGCGCTTTTATGTAAATCATGGTTCGTTTAGAATACGGTTTTCAGTTTCCTTATTTTGTCACCTGTTCCGCTCATTAGGCAGGATTTGGATCAAAATGTCAAGAAAGAATACGGAGAAATTAGTCAAATTTCCTATCTCATTTTATTAGTAAAAAATACCCGTCTTTAGTGCGGTATAAATAAACCGCTATAGACACAACTGGACTCTCTGCACATTCCCTCATAACCGCCTACTCTATGACGACGGAGCCAAATTTTCAGGGGTGACACACTCCCATTAAATATTCATTCGTGGATTGTAAATTAGTGAAAGCCCAGAGATAACAGGGCGCCTCGGAAGGCGATAAGGCCCGAATGAGACCGACACTTACCGTGGTGTAACCAGCGCTGGGTAGACCGCGATCACTCACGGTAGGCTGAGCAGAGGTCGATGCTGTTAATGATGATTAACTGATAAACTTTAACATTGCTTCGAGAGGTGATTACGGAAATAGAGACAGTAAATAAGATTAACCGATTTGTATTGATAGCGTTGAAGAATAAAATAAAGCGAATAAACTAACTTACATAATTACCTTGAAACGGTTCTGAAAGTTACTTTCAACTATTTTAGTATGTTAATTTGAAGTTCATTTTAAATGTAAATGGTTTTTGAGTTTGTCATCAGTCTAGCTTTTTCACAAATCATACTAAGCATAGCTTAACTTACCATTCAAGATATTTAGGTCGGTTAATAATTTAAAGATAGACAGAAAAAAATAGGAAAAAATTAAATTGGTCCTTCTAGTCGCGAGGGCATCAAGTGCGCCTGCGCGATGACTCCACGTCAAGTGGCGATCTTAGCTCGCACATCTTTTAAAATGCACCGTCTCGTCCACCGGCCTACCGCCGCCGCACTCCTACAATCTGAACATTCAAGTTGAGCTTAACTTGACACCGATCGAAACCTCTGCCCGAACGACTTCCAACTTTATTACGAGCCATTAAAACTTAAATTAAAACTTTCTATAAATCTGCTATCGGCCGAAGTGTGCGATAATTTTGGACGCTGACCCTGCAATGTTCGCAAGTCTCATCTACATAGGTATATCGTTGCAGTCAAGCACAGATATACTCGTAAGACACCACTAAAACAATAGTCTACGAGACCGTGCTTCTTTTGACATTTCAGGGGCGCCCATGTAGCCATATGTAAAATAATATTTTCAATTAGAGTCCGTCTAAAAAGTCAAACGACTTGGGTAATTATTAGAGTAAAATGTAATCTGATGAAGTAACACTGCCCCCCTAGCCAAGTTACAACCGTTTCGCTTGCGTCGAACGCTTCGAGTTGGCCGCGTCGCCGAATCTTTTGTTCTCACCACGTGACTGAGCGTTGAGATGACGTCATTCCCGTACATTTGAAGCTATCTACAAGCGTTGACGATTGCAGATTTGTAACATGGCTTGGGGTACTGGTTTAACCTTTCAATCGTGGAAATTACAGACACAATAGAAAGACAATAGGTGCGCGAATGCCGTTCGCTTGGGGTTTAATGAATTAATAATCAAGGTTTATTAAAAGATCTTGATTATTGTTTACTAATAGAAGAACCTTATAAAAAGTATTGAATATAAGTATTTTTTTAAATTCCCAAGTCGTTTGACTTTTTAGACAGACTATAAATAAAATTGCATTTAGTCTACGACAATTTTGCATCTTTAAGTCCCTCCATAAATTGATCCTTCCTTAATGGAAATTTTGCTTAAATTTACTGGATTTAGCTATAGGTGTGATTTATGAAAATTTACCTACGCTTTAGTTCAAAGGGCTCTGTCCAATTTACTGCCTGTTTGTAGAACGAAGAGGATAGAAACATTTGATTAATCAATAAATTCAAAGTAAATTACTTAAGGTAACGTTTCCCGGATAATGCTCCTTTAATCTTTGATAATGCCTTTTTCTGTGAACTTTTAGTGAAGATGTTTGAACAGATTGCTTCCTGATTATTTAGAATTATTTGGGTTACTTTATACTCTCTTAATTTTATCAGGTTTATTGTGACCTTTATTTCAACGCAATTTCAAAGAAATCAAGAGCAACTGATCACGTCTATTATTAACCCTTCTCCGCTCTACCATTACCACAAATTATAAACTAGAATCACAGAAAACGGTTTCATAATTCCATTCATTCACTAAAAAAAAACCAAAGAGCTCTGCAGAAATTTATCCATTTGCTAACGAACCGCTTGCACGCTCCCACAGCGAGTGTCTGTCCAAAAATCATACGTAAAAAACCTTTTGAGTCAGGTCACATCAAAATTTCAAGTCTGAAATTTGCGGGTGACGCTGGTGCATGCCGGTGGGCGAGAGAGGGGGGTGGCGGGTATGGGGGGCCTATTGTTCTGTCACGGATGAGTGCAGCCGGGTCGCGGTTGCCGAAGGACCATGAAGGGTTCGGTAAAAATTACCGATGTGAATAAGTTATTCGGTTAAAAATTTATCGGAATGTTTTAGCTTTCATGTCGACACGGCAGGTGTGGGTTGAGGAAGTTTTAGTAAAAGGGTTGCCGTTAATTTTGGAGTTTTCGTAATGTAATCAGTTTTGGGATTTTATGATGTAGAGTTCTGGTAATGTTGGGTAATCTAGTTATCTATGCATACAAAGTATCTGTTTCTAATATCAAAATAACATATTTTTTACTGAAGCTTATAAAAGTATAATGAAGTATAAAGTATAAGTATAATTGAAACTCAATTATAATAAAAATGCAATTTGACTGGCCTGTTGGTCTAGTGGATAGTAGCCCTGACTGATATGCCGGAGGTTGTGAGTTCGATTCCCACTCAGGACAAATGTTTATGTGATGAGCATGATCATTTGTTCTGTGTTTGGGTATAATTTATCTATATAATACGTATGTATTTAGAAATATATAAGTATGTTTATCAGTTGTCTAGTACTCATTACACAAGCTTTGCTTAGCTTGGAACTTAGACGGCTTTGTGTGCTAGTTGTGGAAAAAAATATATTTTAATATTCGTCTGTTTATCTGTCTGTCAATTTCTTTTGGCTAATAGCCGCCATTTGCTGGACCGATTTCGACGGGACTTTCACTGGTGCTGGTAGGTGATGTTATAAAGAGTATCGTAGACTTCTTTACTTTAGAAAAAAAACAAAACGTGCAAACAAAATCTTATTGAATTTGTGGCCAATTGGCACTGTGTTGTTTTCAGAGTCTGACGTGGACAAAGTCGCAGACAACAGCTGGTTACTTTATATAGGTAATAGGTTAAAAAAGGAACATTAGAAGGCAGTAAAATTACAAAAACAAACGAGAAAATATAAAGCTAAAAAAATACACCCTTTTATTGGAAACCGTTTCAACTTCATTACGGACTAATTCATCTTTCTACACTATTAGTTCCAATTAAAAGTATCTTTCGCTGGAAAACTCGATAAAAACAAAAACAACACGGCGTAGTGAAGAGTAAAATCAAGATGTACTGTGAATGATTGCCGGGTGACCTGAATGGAATCATTAGTAATCGTTAGAGGGCGAACTTTGTTCCCCAAACGTCTAACTCGACGAAACTCATCAATCAACGTGTTCCTATAACGAAGTAGTAAAGGTAGCCATCGACGAGGCGTAACTCGTAACTATTTCTTATTTTAGGTTACTAGTTGCTATGCCCTTTTAAACACATTCCGTACGATTAAACAAGTGAAAAACTGATAGAAAATAATTTGAAAAAGAAAGCAGTAGTGTTGCACGTCTCTGTAATTATTTTCTTAAATTGTTGATGGCAATGTATAGTTAAAAAATATATATGTATTTAGCATAATTGGACGACTTTTTGAAATCGTCGACGCGCCTTTGTAATCAATGTGTTTTGCACACACACACACATTTTTTTTACGTGGGAAGTCATGTAATGACATCTCCCATCCTAACGGTTACCAGACGGTCGGACGGCGAGTTATCCATTACTCGCCGTCAGCAAGCCGCCTACAGTAGCTGGAAATCGGGATCGGAATCCCGGTGACTGGGGCCTGGCCGTGCGGCCGCCTTCCTTTGCTAGCATTATTGCTTCACAAAATGAGGCGAGCCGCTTGCCACTCCTCGCTCCGCACTATATATACCCTGTACCAAGGCCCGATGCGAGAGATCGCTTCCGCCGATCACCCCCACGAGGACCCGATGGTGCTCTGCCCATGTGAGACACACCTCCCCCATACGATCCACCGTGTCCCCTAGGCGATCCACACTACGGTGGCAGCCAGGCGTTTCTTCCGCACGAACCCGGTGCAGGAACTTCCTAAACTTACCTTGTCCGGTGAGGACCTGCGTTCTGCGGAGTGACGAAGGTGAGGACGCCATAACGTCTTTCCAACCTCTACTCAAAGAGAGGACTTACCGCCATAATTACGGCGTAACCAGCGCTGAGCCTGATGAACGAGACTCATAAACATTCACTCTCTCGTAAAAAAGATAACGTCACTCGTATGTAAAGTTCGACACCTCAGAAATCTTAGTTTTAGTTACAGAGGACTTTACGGTTACATCATAAAAGAGCCTCTATGCGGCGGTACTGAAGTAGGTGCCTATCTACTTACATCCGGTGCAAGCACAGCCTCGCTAGCAAACCTTTTGACTTGGCTTATCTTTTTGGCAAAGATGTGACCTATTCGCGTACAGCTTACGTGGACATGGGGAAATAAACAGTAACAGCTTTAGGTATTGTCAGGCTCCACAAATCTATACAAATAATAAATATGTAGAAGTTTTTAGTTGTGCGCGCATCACGAAAAATATTTGTAAATGAAATGGATGTATATATTTTTTTTTTTTGCAATTTTCAATATAGGAATTAATAATAAAAAATAATAATAATATTCCACAACTATCACACAACGCCGTCTAGTCCCAAGCTAAGCAGAGCCTGTGTTATGGGTACTAGACAACTGATAAACATACTTATATATTTCTAAATACATACATATTATAGATAATTGACTAATGTCATTTATTTACAAGCCCTTACATACAAATGATTATAATATTACTACTTATAAATAACTATAATTACAGTAAATTAAAAAATAAATAAATATTAAAATTATGTGCAACTTGATATATTACTTAAACTTTGTTTCATCACAATCGGTTGACTATATCGAAAGATATACTTATTGACTGTTAGGTTGTACGAAGTTCGTCGGATTAGCAAGTTTTATACTAAAACGCCATGCCACTTTAGCAGCAACGGACGATCCGTAAAAAAATCAAAATTCAATATTAAATTTTTTTAGACTTACATTTTAGTAGACCTACAAAGGCACTTATAAAACGTCAGAAGCTAGTGCTCGGTTCCAAGTTGGTCGTTTTCTATGGTGAAAAACTGGCAAGAAACTCCATAAACAGTCATGGACCGAACGATACCCGCGTAGAGCCTCCGGAGTCCGGCAGGACGCGTCTAGTCCCCTTAAAGGTTATATGAAGCGGTAATTAGCTTTCCAAATATTGGTCTGAGCAAGAGTCGAGGCGTGGTGGGAACTTCTCTCTATCTCTTTTGTACACTCGAAACCTAATGGCGGTGACGTCACATGTCAGTATGTGCGTCCTTATTCTGTAACTTGACAGTTGTCCCTTCCGTCAGACTTTGAAAAGTTTGAAACTTATTCATAGAGTTTTTCTATTCAATATAGATATTGAATGGATTTAGAAAAATCTCTAATTGAGATTTTTTTTTATTTACTTTAGATTTTTTTTCTATTTTAGACTGAGATTTAAATTTGAAATCTCTCTATATGCGTTATTTGATAAAGTTGCTTTTAAAAATTCAAATATTTTAATTAATTGAGTTTACAACTTAATAATGTGCTTACGAGTATCTACCTATTGTTGTTTAACTCTTGTACGCAGATACTAAAATTCTCTCATTGGGAAGCTATATCTCTCAATATCATGTATTCATTCTATGTCTGTATACACAATTACAACAGCACAGGCCACGGAAAAAGCTAATCGTAAATGTCCTTCGATACTTGAAGAATGAATCGGTCTTCAATTTTATAGTTTTCTCTCCTTTTCCATTGCTTCTACAGGAGGAGATTGACCCGGAAATTACTCGGATGCAATACTATCGGCGTTTTTTTCTTCTTACGGCTGAATTAACTCCACAAGATACGGTTTTCTATCTAACTTTCTTAGGGTTCCTTAAGGTCTGGACAAAGTGTCAGTCTATCGGTGATATCGACGATACCGACAGACTAAAAGTCCAAAATAAACAACATACAACATCAACTGTCCTGTTTTTACGGTATGTATGAATTGTGTGTACAATTAAGAATAAATAATAAAGAAAATATTTGAGATTGATAAATAACAAATTGTCACACGATCAAAAGTGACCAAATTATAGTTTTCGTGTTTGTAAAGTGTAGTGTGTGTATAATCTACGGGAGTCTATACCATGGAGAAAAACAGTAAGGAGTTGTATCAAAGTTCTCCCAACTAAGCCCCTGTTCAAGCAATCTGGTGCAGTTGATGTATCAAACTTGTACTTACGGCATCAGACGACTCGAAAAGTGATTTGGTTGGAACTGGACTTGGCTGCTCAAGATTTGTTTTATTTCCTTCACTTTGGAATCTTCTCTTTGAGACCTTTATTTTGATACCCCACATGACTACGTCCCGAAAAAATACTTCTTACACAACAGTGGACGCCATTTTGCTTCTTTTTCAAAATGCATACACACTCGTCAGTTACGCAAAGTACATTTTCATACAACCACTCTTACACTTCTTATTACACTTCTTTCTCTAGATTTTGTGGATATTATCTAGGCTTCTATAGAAATCAAAATATTTTGGCTAAAACTAATCCAGTAATGACCTCTGAAAATCTGCTATGTTACATGAACTTTGGTCCTCAATAATGTACTCATATATTAAAAACATAAACAAGTACATCTATAAAAGCCTTGCACGTTTAATCGAGATTCTGAATGTCAACAATTTTTCTCAAAAACTTTTAATGGATTTAAAAAAATACGTATTTCCTAGAACATATTTTATGAAATATTCAAGTAAATCAAGGAATTACCGGCAGAATTTTCAGGCGTTGTCTTTTTTGTTCGTGTTGCCTCTTCATCAAACATCGCGATGTATTGCGTTAGATGAAGCAAAAAACTTTAAATCATGCTTGATGGTGAGTGGGGAAGGGCCCACTTAAGTTAACTCGCTTAACTCTTTGAATGTCGTAATTAGAGACACAATAGAAAGACAATTACCTTATGTCGGACTGTGTAACTTAAGACATTCGAAAGGTTAATGATAATTTCTCAAATTCTATCCAGCAAATTAAGTTACGAGGAGAACCGAAGAAATAAACTTACATACATATCCTCGAAAAACATTACCCCTCTTCGGAGTCAGTCGAGTAATAAGCTATCACAAATATCACTTCGTAAAGAGCCTCGTAGTGAAGCTATGAGCACTTATGATTAAGTTATGCTCGTGTCCCTCTACCCGACAAGATATGTAAATCTTGAATCTGTAACTTTAGTCTGTAGTGGGGTTAAGAATTTTGATTAAAATTGTTTCTACTGATGTAAAGAGCAGACGTAATATAACTTCGAGTGTTGATGAAAATAGATTTCTGTCCTCTAAAGTCATAGAATTCTTGTGAAGCGCGCTTAACTTACAAATTACTTCTAAATGGCGAATGGCTCGAAAGGATACACATGGTTCTAGATTGGTGTCTGCTTACCGAATAACATGGCGTTGGAAGTCATCCCATAAGGGAGACCGATACCTGGTGACAGCCGAGAAGCCTAAAAATACAAGCCCTAGTGGGAAATTATTAAATGACTTCTCCAGCTCTAGAGTGGACACGGTGGAGAACACAGTTGAGGTGTGGGTGCTTGGGCGGAGCATCGCCGTGCCCTCGTGGGGGCGATCGGTGGCGGAGACCTCTCGCGCTGTGCCTTGGTTCAGGCCATGTCCGGAGGTCCGGAGCGAGGAGGAGTGGCAGGCGGTCGCCTCCTTCTGTGAAGCAGTAATGCTAGCAAAAGAAGAGGCCGACCGCATCAGGCAACGGCGCTCTCGCCACCGCCGGGATTCCGATCCCGATTTCCGGCCACCGCAGGCGCGGGCTTGCGGACGGCGAGCAATGGATAGCTCGCTGTCCGACCGTCCGGTAACTGTCCGGACCGAGCCTAAGTCGTCGACGGCGCGCACTGTTCCCGCGCGCCACAAGGAGTTGTCAGCAACAACAGGGGCCCAGCTGGGTCGAAGCCTACAGGGGCCAGGGTTAGTTTCGGTATGAAGGCACGAAAGAACGGGGTGGTTTTGATTCCAATTTCCAAAAATCCATTGGTACAATGATTACACCCGGGCGTTTTTTCCGCCTGAAAGAGTACAGGCCCTGTCAGTGTAGTGGTGCGTGTTATGTCCAACTGTGGGCATCTTTCAATGGAAATGATGATGGTATAATATGATCTTCTTCTTCTTCTTCCTGCCCTTATCCCATATTACTTGGAGTCGGCGTAACACGTTTTTTTGTTGCATTCCGTCCTATCACCCGTCACACAATCACTAACTCCCTTTTCCCTTTCATATCACTCCTCACACAATCCACCCATCTTTTCTTTGGCGTCCTTCTTCGGTGGTATAAAGTGATACTAAAGGTACTGTAAACAATACACATTGTAAAGCCTCTCCCTCCCGTCAAAATAGTTTTAAACCTCTCTAATGTTTACTTACGCAACAACTTTTCCCGCGTCCATCTGTTGTACCATTTCCGCTACACTGCCCAAAAAACGGGCGAATTTTCCTAGCTGGCTTCAAAAGTTTGAAAAACTATTTCGCACAAAAAGCCACAGAACTCTCACATTATGTGAAAACTTTTGGAACCAAAAAGTTGAATGTATAATATTGCTTACACGACGGCTGTAGGAATGCCGGCTGATTATACGCAAAGTGCTTTCGTAGTTAGTCAAGTGAGTTTGTAAAATTTTCTCTTGTTTGATCATTTAATTTATTTCATTCGGGTTAAAATTGATCTGTTCGTTTTGAAGTTTACTCGACTGAAATTGATCCTATTTAACCGGAATTGTGTTAGTACACAAGACTCAAAACTTCCTAATGGTAGATTGCCATACATAATACTTAAGCACATCTCATGCATGGGTGATATTTAACGTTTTTCAAATTCAATTTTGGTGGCGAAACTGTTTCTTCGGTTTTCGTAAAAATTAGGAACCCAGGACCCTAATTCAGAGAAGAAACTTTTTCCTCAGTTTTTGTGAAAATTAGGGATCCCTAATATTCACGAAAGCTGAACTCAACAAACAATGATATTCACCCCATGACACGTGCGTAAGTCGCAAGATGCGTCTTAGCCCTGTCTGACCAATCTCGGTGTCTTTGTTAGACTTTTAATACGTATTATTTTTACGTAAAGATGCTATTCGAATCTCGGTGGCAAGCTGCGGATGAAGCCAGCACATGCGGCAGCTGCACAACTGGTTCTATGTAGTAGTATGGATTTCTGTGAAAACATTCCGAATGCGCCTGCAGGTGGTGGCTGCACTCGCAGCTGTGGCTTGGCAGCACGTGCAGCCAATGCCGTGTTCGGATAGCACTTTTACTAGAGCTTCCAAGCCAGTGCTTACGATAGTCAGGGATGGACCAACGACCTCCTCCTCTTTCTTCTCTCTCGCTTCGAATCATGGCGTTAACTCTGGTTCAGGCTAGGGGAAAATGGTGATATCTAACGATATTTAAATGGCAACCCACTGACCAACTTAAACATTTTTTTGCTTCTTTAGATCACAGGGTTGTGTGCCCACATCTGTCTATAAAGGTAGCGTGTAGCTTGTTATAATAGTTAACCTTGGATAACTCGCCGTTCAGAGGCAAAGGGATAAAAAATAAAGCCATCCGGACATTATGATCCGTTAAAGTCAATGCCTTCTGCTTACATGAACTTAAAAGACTGTTAAGCTACAGTTAACTTTTATTTTGTTACTTAGTTTATGTTTTTTACTTAATAACATAAAATAGTTGGAAGAAAATCATCGTGAGGAAATCGACATGTCATCAAAACAAACGAACAAACAACGAATAAACGTTTTTTCTTTCTTTTCTTTCTTTCTTTAACCAAAAATTTAGAGACATGTCATGAGTCATCCACAAATCCGCGTGGTGGATTACGGCCCATTGCCTCTCCTAGAGAGGAAGCCTGAGTCCCAGCAGTGAAATCATTATAAGTCATGCAGAGTATAGGCCTTAGGTTGCAGGATTGCTCGGAAGAGTCACTACGGCCTGGAACGCAAAGTTTTATTGAAGTATCACAAGTGGGTTTTAGTCAGTGAAAGTCTGATTTCATGTCGGTTTCTTGAAATCGCTGGAGTACTTTTCAGACCGTAGATAACGATACTCCTACTATCTTAGCAGTAATGACTTCTGCGCTGACAAGTATTGTAGTATTGTATTTCAATAATGAACTTTTTGTTGTAATTTTTTTTTTGTTTAAATTAAGTGTTGTGAGTTGTGTGCCAAACAAACATGTTTTCTTTATTTATTTAATTATTTATTTATTATACACTTTATTGTACATACAAACATAAAACAAAGAAAAACTTATATCTAAAACACGTACAATGGGCGGCCTTATCGCATTCCGCGATCTCTTTCAGGCAACCTAGATTAGACAGTAATTGTCAGAACATGATATACTTTATTTCTTTCCGCACATGTTAGCAACTGACATAGTGCTGTACTGCTTGATAATGACAGCTTTGCTTGAAACAAAGTCCGTTCCATCATCGGACCACACGACGTACAGCGTTGCGCCACCGGTACATGGTAGACATCCCACCTATACGCACAAAGCGTTTTGGGAACACATTTATTATGCGTACAGCCAAGGAATGGAATTCCTTGCCGGAGTCTGTGTTTCCTGATAGCTACAACTTAGGGATCATTAAGTCAAGAGTGAATAGGTTACTTCTAGGCAAGCGTGCCCCATCGTCGACCACATCGTCGCTTACCATCAAACGCAAGCCTATCAATAATAATAAAAATATAAACAAAAGCGTAATAAATTATTTTTTATTAATAATTTTTCAAAAAGACATGGCTGGATCCTGCCCAAAAAATCAACTAAATGGTACATTAATTATTTATTATATGAAAATTACTTCTAAAATAAATAAAAATAAGTCGAAACAATCACATTTCTCTAGGAGTGGCGAGAAAGAATCCAAAAAAATAAGTATGTTAATTGTTTTTGAGTCGTTTTGTTTCATAGCGATCATGGAGGATGAGGATAAATGGATAAATCGATACAAATTGCATTTACGTTTGGGTACACGCATAAGACAGAAAGTGTTCTTATCTGTAGTAACACGCCTGAAAGTCAGACAAAAAATAAAAAAATTCTTGTAAATACCACAAGTGTATTGCAGAAGTTAAAAAGTTAACTGGACACCACTTTTCGAGCCGCCGCGCGTTTTGATGGTACTCACGGTACACATTATGAATCGGCAATATTTTCAAGAGCGTGCACCCAAACGTCCTAAAATTATTTTGACGTTTCTGCGCTCTAAACTAAACTGTCATAACAAACTGTATGTGTCAGTCTTGCGTTGCGTCATTCTTGCAACATATTACTGTTTTGTATTTTCGTAACTGAATTTGATTTTTAAACTTGGCTCCATGCATATCCTATATCGGACTTTCCTTTACGCTTTTAATATTTATATTCTGCTGTGCATATTGGATTGGTTTGACGCTCACAAAGTCAATGTGCCTGAACTGAACTGTGGCCTCCAATCGAATATGAGGACATATCGATATTGTAAGAACTTTAACACCATAACTACAAAATACATTGGCTGATACACATAAACAGGTTGAAGAACTACAGGAAAATGAATCTGGATTGCCTAAACTACCTTCAATTCCACCAGTTGCTAATCAAGCAAATATAACGGCATCAGCCTCATTCCTTGATAACATATCTTCGAAGCTATCTATTTCTTCTTTTCAAGATTTAAGAGAGGATGAAAACATTCAATGTGTCTTGTCTGAGTAATTATTGTAGTAATGATGTGTTAAAATATTAAGAAATAAATATATTTAAGCAAATGTCTGTACTTACTTATTTATATGACTTAATAAAAGTTCAAGTGTTATGTTTTTAGTGTTTTATTGCATGTCCAATTGTATATTTTTTGCTAATTCACCTGAATATCCAAAAAATATCTGTTAAACGACGAGCTCTTCTTCGATATTGCGGCTTGTTAACGTCGACGTTTGAAAGTGACTACGTATTACCAATATATGTTCATCAATGTAAATACGTTTTACTTGGAATTTTGATTTTTGACTCATTCTTCACTAGCCTCTATGAATATGTATCACTGATAGTGTTTCGTACAGTTTCAAGGAAACAAAAAAAAAACAACAAGGAAACAACAACAAGAAAAGGAAGGTTTCGTAGAATTAAAGGCGTTCTCATTGACAACGCCTTTAATTCTATGAAATCTCATTCTAACTTACTGTCACTGTCACCGTTATTGTAGATCATTGTTGTGTTGATGTCAATCCGTGCTATTCAAAATGATTAGGCGTTTTTTTTTAAATCTTATTTATGGTGTCTCTCGCTCTATCTCTGATCATAAAAACTTAAACTAAATAATACATATATTTTTAGTTTGGACACAGCTCCCTACTAATTCCGGCCATGTCATTTAAAAATTCGATATTTTAAGCTGTATCGTGTAGAAATGAAACCTCTTTGATATCCTAACTAATATTATAAATGTGAAAGTGTGGATGTTTGGATGTTTGTTACTTAATCACGCAAAAACGGCTGAACAGATTTGGATGAAATTTGGCATGCATATAGCCTTTGACATGGAAAAGAACATGGGCTACCTTTTATCCCGATTCCTTAAGTACCTAATGCCACGCGGGCGAAGCCGCGGGCAAAAGCTAGTTTATAATAAGTACTAAGCTGCTACCATCGACTTCGCCTGCGTGTTTATTTAACCCAAGGGAACATACCCTGGGATAAAAAGTATAATTATATATCCTATGTGCTATTCCAGGACATGGTCTACCCGTGCAAAAAGTTTCATCGAATCTGTCCAGCCGTTCGTGCGTGAAGAAGTAACAAACATACACACACCATCACAAACTCTTGTCTTTATAATATTAGTATGATTACCAGAGATCGGAATAGGTAGGGCTGTTTTATGTACTTATTACGGTTATAATATATATTATGTCGGGGATATTCCCCGAGTCCCGGGATTTGGTTCGATTTTAAGTAGTAAAATTATAAAAAAAAAACTATTCTTGCATTCGGGACTAATGAAAGATTACACATCCTTTCTGACGGGTAAATATAAGATTTCCTAGATGGGGGGGGGGGGAGAAAAATCAGTTTGCCCCCCGTAAATTGATTTTTTTTATTTCTTTATAGATTCACTTGAAACTTTGTATGTAGGTTCCACCAGTGAAGCAAGTGAGTATTAAGAGAGGATTTTTGGATTTTATCTGTCACCATACTGTATCTCAAGAACCATGATAGTCAGATAGTTGAAATTTTTACAGATGATGTATTTCTGTCGCGTCGTGTCCTCTTCGTCCTGTATAAATTCTCATTATTATTTTCTTCTTTTTTTTAGACTAAGATTTTGTTGTACTAATATTACAAAGAGAGACAATTTGATTTTTTAACTGTTTGTTTACACACGTAATCGACAGACCATGGAAAAGGCGACAACTAAGCGAAAAACCCAAATTCTGCTGGAAGTCATTATTCCACGCGGACGAAGTCGCGGGCAAAAGCTAGTTTCTAATATAACGGAAGAAACTTCTTTTTGAACTTTCATATTAAGTAAATAAATAATATCGTTATGAAAAAACTTTTGCTCACCTTATCATACTGTTAGATAAAGATTTCATTTATTTCATAGGAACTGGGATTGTGCACAATGTCACATTCGCAAAATGACATATTGACGCAAAATGCCACATTCGCGAAATGCGTAAAGTATGTAACGTGAATCAGACGAAAAGAGCCTTCGACAGGGCTGCCAAATCTTGCAAGAAGGTAATGAGGTAGGCTTAGTTTCGCTACAATAATCGAATCTCGATAAACTGCCTTTCTATACTACAGCTGATACTCGTAGTTTTATATGGTTTCCTTATGTATTGTAGGTACTATTTTACGGCTCACTAACACAACAACATGCATCATGTCACTAGTGTTTTTTTATTATTTAGGTAGGATAATCATCCAATGACATCGCTCGCTCTTGGGCGGAGCGGAAGATCGAGGCGTCAGACTTTTACTGACTAAAAACGCACTCCTGTTGAAGGAACAGGAGTGGGTTTTGAGTGGGTTTTTAGGAGCTGCTCTTCGTACCGGGGCCGAATCTTCCTTTCAGAAACAAATCCTTGGCCCCAGTAGGCTTCGACCCTGCTGAGCCCCTATACGTTACTAGTGCTTGAGACACCAACACAACAAATACACCTTACAAAACTGGTAATTTCAAACTGAAATCCATCAGCAACTTGCTGATTCCAGAACGCTTGCAGAATGAATTTCTAAACATTCATATTTCTCTACAAAGCTAAACATTTAATACAGAAGCCTTTTATCTTAATTAGAGAGGCAACTAAACAAAAATGCAACAATATCTGTTGTGTTTCCGCAGTGAGTGATGTGAACAGTGCACGTCCAGTCGTGAAAATAAACAATCCATCAAGTGCACACCCTTCCCGTTCCGATGATGAGCAGAACAAATGAACAGGGTCCTGTGAGGGAATTATATTGTTATTTGTGTGTTACGATAGTTTTGTTTACTGTAATCTTCAGAACCAAAGACTAAATTCCTATTTATTGGCAAATCAAGTCTTGATTCTCTTATTTTCGCTGAAAAAAATCACTAGTAGTAGTCCAAGCTATATGCTTATTGAGTAGGTAGCATTAGCATTGTAATAAAAGCCCCAATGTGTAGGTAACATTGATATTGTACCAATACAGCCCCAATATATTAGTATAGGAATAGGATACTTCTAGGGAAGCGTGTTCTATCATCGACCATATCATCGTTTACCTGATAATAACGCTTGAGATAGTAGTCAAACACGAGCCTATCAATTATAAAAAAGCATTAGTATTATATAACAAGATGGCCTCAATGTGTTGGTAGCATTGTTGTTGTAACAATACAGCCCCAATATGTTGTTAGCATTGGTATTGTAACAATACAACCCCAGTATGTCGATATCATTCGTATTGTAACAAAACAGCACCAATGTGAAAAACACATTGATGTTGTAACAATACAGCCCCAATATGTTGGTAGCATTGTTGTTGTAACAATACAGGCCCAATATGTTGGTAGCATTGTTATTGTAACAATACAGCCCCAATATGTTGGTAGCATTGTTGTTGTAACAATACAGCCCCAATATGTTGGTAGCATTGTTATTGTAACAATACAGCCCCAATATGTTGGTAGCATTGGTATTGTAACAATACAGCCCCAGTATGTCGATATTATTCGTCTTGTAACAATACAGCACCACTGTGATGGTAGCATTGGTGTTGTAACAATACAGCTCCAATATGTTGGTAGCATTGGTATTGTAACAAATACAGCCCCAATATGTTGGTAGCATTGGTATTTTTTTTTTTTTTTATCTGTTATAAACTAGTACTTGACCGCGATCCCGCCTGATGGCAAGCAGTGATGCAATCGTTGATGGTGAGGCGCACTAGTTTATTGTAACAAATACAGCCCCAATATGTTGGTAGCATTGGTATTGTAACAAATACAGTCCCAATATGTTAGTAGCATTGGTGTTGTAACAATATAGCCCCAATAGGTTTTTTTTTTCTATCTAACTAGTGCTTGACTGCGATCCCAATTGATGGTAAGCATTTTATTGATTCAGAATAAATAGTTACGGTATGATATTTTCAAAACCTTTTGTTCTTCTTCTTCTTTTCATGTTGGTGTACTCAAACTGATTTTTTTCTGACCAATATTTAGCAACCTATACAGCTCTGTTATTCGCCTTTTTTTCAAATTATTATTGTAGATAGGTTTGCGCTTGACAGCTATCTCACCTGATGGAAAGCGACGATGCGGTCGACGAAGGAACGCGCTTACCTAGAAGAAACCTATTCACTCTCGACTTTAAGATTCCCGGGTTGTAGCTATCAGGAAACACAGACTCTGGCAGGGAATTCCACTCCCTAGCTGCACGCACAATGAATGTGCCTCGAGTAGATCCTGAAAAGTGCAGGTGGTTGTGCAGCATAGTGGAGTCTCATCTATTTATAATAGTATCTAAAGCGTATACAACATTATCTTTAGTTTATGCGAAACCTGAATAGTTCGTTCAGAATCAGCAACTGAATGGATTAAAAATATTTAAAAAGGTCACAAGTTGGATACCACCGACACTAAGCACAACACAGGTCACAGCAGATCATAGCAGGCATTAGGTGCCAACAAACAGCTGGATGCAAGTGCAAAACAGCCCCTCAGTCGTTTGGATGGCCCGGTGACTATGTATTTTTGCTGACATAACAAGCTTATTGTGATTTTTCATAAAGCATGAAATTTTGTACATAGACTCTTTACTTAAAAATACTAGCATACCTTTACCAAAACTAATGTTGTATTTTGCATTACAACCCATACCTACTGAAAGAGGTGCCAGTCTATTCTATAAGTACCCATATATAAAAACACCCTTAACCTATCATTATCACGTAACTCACGTATTTCATACAAGCCGTCACGAGACTTCTATTCCAGGCAAGGCTTAACGATCGAGCTCGGTTATGAGCGAACCCGTTTAACCGCCATTTTATTTAAGGCAGCCTGCCAATGAGCGGATGCCGAATAACTATGGACGTTCGAGATTTGAAAACTAGCGCAGTGAACCAATTAGAGAGAGTTCGGTTTACACTTGAGTAGTGTAAAAAAGTGGTTGGATAAAGTGGTTGGAATAGAATTAGGGAAAATGTAGTTTCTGTAATGTATCAAGAGTCTTTTAACAAAGAGAGTAGAGTCAGTTGAAAAGTATAGAACAATTGTGTGTGTTTTTTTCATTTTGATTACCGAAAATCGCTATATTTATTTACAACCGATAGCGATATAGTCAACCGTTTGCGATGAAACAAAGCCTAAGTAATATATTAAGTTATACACAATTTTAATATATAAAAGTTATCTACATCGATTTCATACATTTTATGTGATGTGCGCACAACTAAAAACTTCTACAAATTTATTATACGTATAGATATACAAATAAAAAAAATATATACATTATACAGCCAATATTTATAGATCCGATATGATGTTTTTATTATTATTGATTGGCTTACGTTTGACCACTATCTCACCGGATGGTAAGTGATGTTGTAGTGAAAGAGGGTGCACGCTTACCTCAAAGTACACTCTTAAAAAACTTAAACTTAAAACCCTCTAGATTGAAGTTATCAGAAAACACAGATACAGCACCGGTGTTGAAAGCTGCGTTTTGTCTGAATAAGAGAATCAATGTTTTTGCCACTTAACTACTTTCAGCATATCAAAGTAAATTCAAGTTTTTTAGACACATTTGTAAACGATGAAGTCTTCGTAAATGTGTTTTTTTTAGTGGTTTAGTTTGGGTAGACTTCCGAAAGGGTAAACTCGGGATCCTGGACTGTAAGGAAAAGAAAGAACATAAGTATGCTTTTAGTCAGTAAAAGTCTCTTTTTTTTGTGAAAATAATAAACGCTAAGGATATACTAACTTCCTTTGTTACCCGTAGGCCTGACTAGGATAAGATTTAATGTCATTCGAGAGAAGAAGCTAGTACAACAAAATTCAATAATACAATTCCACGTAATTACTGAAACCGCACCCAATGTAATCATTTACATTATAAACTTTAGATATAGAACAAAACGACAATTAAGAACAACCAACTCTAATTTAATATTAAATTATCCAGAAGGTTAATTATCAAGCAAGAGGATATAGTCTTAATTAACCAAGTTTATTAGATATAATTCACAGCATATGAAACGAATACGGGGAGCTCAGAAATTAATGGATTAATCTCAAGTAAATTAATTTATAGAGCTACAAATATAAGTTAGTAAATCTTTTGCAACGCTCCCACTCAAAAACTGACTCCTAGGCTCGTAATGCAGTAATATTTCACACATAGTGCGTTTCTGTTATTATACTGGGGCCTAAGTCTGCTATTTTTATAAATTCGTCATTCCAACACGATCCCATTGTCATTTTGCTAAAAGTTTGTCATTCATAATGATCGATCATTGATCGGTCAATGGTCTTGTAATAGAATTGTGGTAGAATGACAATATCCAGCTTATTAAAGGCACTAATTGCGCAATGACATCGTAATGATAGGTCACTGATCAAAGGAACAGTCAAAATTTTTGCAGATTACCGCATACGTCAGATATTCATTTGTCATTATGTACGAGATTACCATTCTATGCCATTTCTTTCAATAGAGTGTCAGTGGTTGACCATCGGAAAGTCATAATGACGCCATTATATTAGTGGATTACCAAAACTTGTCAAAATCAACAATTATGAAATCAATGACAGACCATTCTGATATTGTAATGGCAGACTTGAGGCCCGTGGAAAAATGCAGCGGCTAGCGCTCACATGTTCAATTCATAACATTGGACCAATCAGCTCCCATAAAATCGATCATGGTTACGAAAACCAAATCTCGAACCATTTTTAAGTGTTTATGAATTTGAAAAACATCGTTTGGAATTTTTTCACGAGTAGTTTCAGCGGGCAACAAATACAGAACACAACCTGCTATGGTCCTTGAATACCTATTCATTTTACTATATACTTACAGAGAAAAAAGCTTAATTGTGCGTACCCAAGCATGTTATTATCATGTCAATAAATTAATGACCCTCAAAATACCCGCACGTAATTAGAAGCACTTTACCCATATTGTATCTACCAACATACATATTATATTTATCCTACTGTAGAGGCGGCGAGTCGAGAACTCCAGATACCTATCGATTTTACGCTGTATTTTGGACGAGCCTAAATCGGGAACCGAACGGAGGTAGGTCAAGCGGAGTCGACAGATATTGTTTGGACATTCAGGTCTTTGTTTTGGTTAGCTGATAGATAAACTTATTATTTATTAATAAACAGATGAATTAAAGCTATGTGGGCTTTTGTTTATTCTTTATTGCTTGGTTTAGGTTTGATATCTTCATTTTGTGTTGTCTACAATATGAGATATTTGTTTTGGTTCACCGAATCTGGAAAACAATAAGACCTGTAAACTTTTCATAAAACCAGACATTGTAATTTCAGAAGTAACTGTAATAAAGGCGTTTGTGAGTGTGTGTGATGGTGTGTTTGTGTAGACATACTTTGTTACTCCTTCACGCTCGAACAAATGATCGGACTTAAACGGAATTTGGTGCACAGGTGTCTTGTTATAATGATAGTATTTGATATATAATGTATAATAATATACAAGGTGTAAGGGACAGCCGTCCACAAACTTTAAGGGCTTGCTCAGTAGACGAAACTGAACAACCCACAATAATTTTCTTTTTCAGGAAACGTATGTCATAGCACGTAGTATACTTTTCATCCCGTGAGTCATCCCCATAGGATAATTTTCTACTTTCGTGCAAGCAAAACCGCCTGCAACAGCTAATAGGTTTAAAAATAAAAACCAACATTCATTAAAACCGGTTAACGATAACACTATTGTATTAAAACTATAAAAGCAGTAATAGGTACAGGCAAAACAGTACAAATTGAACAAAAATACGCTCGGAGCGGACGCGACGAGGAAAAACATACTGAAACCCATATGTTAATATAATAAATTCCATAACTCTTGGGGCTCCGACAGATTGCACCACCTGTCAGGGAACCACGGAATGGTGCTGTATTATAGCTGTACGATATATGTGTATATATTAAGGACCATTTGACATCGTAAATTATAGCATAACATCGTATAAGGTGGGGTTTCTGACAGCTGAAGGGATTTAGGCTGAGTTTGATATCTCTCTTTCCGTGGATAAATCAAATGATCTAAAGTTGTCAAAAAGTGAAAGGTCTGTTTTGACATTTGTATTTTGACTACCTAGCGGCTTGTACGGTGTAGTGTAGCTACTTACTACTAAAATAGCTACTACTACCCCTAATTATTATTTTATTGTTTCTTTCAGTTTCGTTCCAAGTTACATTCTAGGATTTTTCTCAAATGTCATAATGGGTCTTTTATTTTTTAACGAGTTTACCATTATATTACAATTTGATGATCTTTTTTTATTACTTTATTACGTGATAGTAAAAAATATTTTGCGATTGTCACTCAGTGATATGGCAGTATGCTGCTAGTAGAGGAATTTTTAAAGTCGCTACTAAAGTTTTTAAATTAGTCAAAATAATATTCCACAACTATCACACAACGCCGTCTAGTCCCAAGCTAAGCAGAGCTTGTGTTATGAGTACTAGACAACTGATACACATACTTATATATTTCTAAATCCATACATATTATACATAACTTACACCGAACAAATGATCATGCTCATCACACAAACATTTGTCTTGAGTGGGAATCGAACCCACGACCTCCGGCATAGCAGTCAGGGCCACTAACTACTAGACCAACAGGCCAGTCATTTGTATTTCGACTACCTAGCGGCTTGTCCGGTATAGTGTAGCTACTACTACTCTGGACTCCTAATTATTATTTTATTGTTTCTTTCAGTTTCGTTCCAAGTTACATTCTAGGGTCTTTCTCAAATGTCAAAACAGGGCTTTTATTTTTTTAAGAGTTTACCTTTATATTACCCAAATGGTATGATCTTTTTTTTTACTTTATTTATTAAGGACTAGTTAATGTCAGCGGCTTCGCCCGCGTGATAGTAAAAAATATTGCCTATGTCACTCAGTGATATAGCAGGATGCTGCTGGTAGAGGAATTTTTAAAATCGCTCCTGGAGTTTTTAAGTTATTGTAAATAAACATCAAAATAGTGTTTTAAACCAGTAATTAGCATTGCACGATTGCTGAAAAAGTGTCTAGTTTGTTCGAACATAGCGCGCATTGGTGTATATTTACTGCAATAGACCAAGCTATAGTTAATAATAGATTTTGTTTATGTATTTAAGCTTGAAATTCGCGCTATCAGAACTGTGTTACCATTCCCCCTATCTTTTTCCTAACTAGCTTGAGGTTGGCTTGCAGTTCAACCAGATGCTACGGCGTTATCGCCGCCGCCGCCGCCGCCGGGATTCTGATCCCGATTTCCGGCCACCGTAGGCGCGGGCTTGCGGACAGTGAGCAATGGGTAGCTCGCTTTCCGGCCGTCCGGTAACTGTCCGGACCAAGCCCAAGTCGTCGACGGTGCGCACTGTTCCCGCGCGCCTCAAGGAGTTGTCAGCAACAGCAGGGACCCAACCGAGTCGAAGCCTACTGGGCTGGTCCCAGTAGGCTTCGTTATCCGAAAGGGCGCTCGAGCCCCGGCATGAAGGCTAGAAGGAACGGGGTGGGTCTTTTAAGCGCCCCATATACGATGCGATCCGTCTGTACGATCCGTCTGTTCAGACCGATCGTAACGACGGATCGCAAGTGTGTGTCATGATCGTTAACGATTTACTTCATCGAAGACGATATCAGAGATCGCAACAAAATCCCATGCAATCAGATGGATCGTACAGACGGATCGATAGTGTATGGCCTCTTGCGATCAACGATTCGATTTTGTCAGTCTGACGCCAGTCGCCGCACGCATCGCACGCCTTCTTCATCGAGTTACGTAGGTATTCGTACAGTCGTACACTGAGTGTGAGTGTAGGTAGGTATTCGATGAGTGAGGCAAATGAAATGACCACGTGGAGTAACGACCATTTATTAGAGTTTATAGAGTTATTCAGAGAGCAAGAGCCTCTCCGGAAAACCAAACACAAAGATTACCATAAAAACATAAAGAGAACTGCATGTAACGAAATACTTTTAGAAAAAATTAAAAAAATAGATAATACAGCGGTCTTAAATAAAGTAAAAAAAAAAATAACAATTTAAGAACAGTTTTCCTGTCATTCTCATGTAATTGTGCCAATCTTCTGGATGGAACCTTAATTCGTTTAAAATATTTATGTGCGAATATTGATTTCGCTTTAATAGCCATTTTTTAAGCCACACTTTTCTATGCTTTCTTTATTTTTTTTAACTGAATTAAAGTTACCGCCACATGTGAAAGCAAAAGAAGTTCGTTTTCCATTTTCTGGAGCACGTTTTGAATTATTTGATCACACACTTTATCCTTCCGTTTCAAACAAGTAAATAAAGATCGTTGCGACCGATCGTTGAGACCGATCGTTACGTGTATGTGCGTCACTTTTGTTGCGATCAATCGTTAACGATCTCCTGCAGATCGATCGTACAGACGATCGTACCGTATATGGGGCCCTTTAGTCAGTAAGAGTCTGACACTATCTCCCGCTCCGCCCAAGAGCGGGGGTTGTCATTGGATGATTTTTTTCCACCATAAAAAAAAGAACAGATGCTCCTAAATACAAGTATTTTACATGGAACGAATTCCTATCAGACCTCCACAACCCAGTAACTGGTCAACACGATACTCCTTGGATAGACTGATAGTCAAGTATTCAGACTTTTTAGCGTCTGACTACCTGTAACGACTGTCAAAGTTCTACGAATGACAACCGGGACCAAAGGTTCTACGTGCTTTCCAAAGCACGGGGTGTAATGCCCTAGACAAATTTAGAAAAAAACTTTTTATAAAAAAAAAATATAACCGACTTCAATGTCAAAAAAACACTGAAAAGAACAAAATAACTTTATTTTTAAAGTCGGTGTTTCTTTAATAGTTTTGTCTCTTCGTTATTTAACACCGACTTTTCAGTGTATAAGCAAAGCAATTTTACTTGTTACGACAGTTCTGCTGTGTTTCTATGAGGAGTTCTGCTCTATATCTTCGAAGTTCATGATCGGATCATAACAATATTTTTATGGGACCAAAATGGAAACAGCCTTTTAATCAAAAAATAATAATTTCCAAAATCGGTCTACAATTGGCCGACATATCGGTGAACATACATAAAAAAAAAAACATTCAGCCGAACATAGAACCTCCTCCTTATCGAGGTCGGTCAAAAAGAAGTACCTAGTTCTAGTTTCATGTGTGAGGTACAGGCCGTGGTCCGGAGCGAGAAGGAATGGCAGGTGGTCGCCTCCTACTGCGAAGCAGTAACGCTAGCAAAGGAAGCAGCCGCACACGCAAAGGAACGGACTGGACCGAGCCCGAGTCGTCGACGGCGCGTACAATAAAACCAGCAGGGCCGAAGCCTACTGGGGCCGTGGGTTGACTTCCGAAAGGAAAACCCGGGGTCCTGGCACGCAAAGCAAAAAAGGAACATAATAATACGTATTGTTAATAAATAAATATTATAAAGAGGTAAATTTTGTTTTTTTGTTTATCAATAGTAAGTACTGATCCCATCGTGGTTCTGGAGTGGCGACCGCGTACCGAAAGACGCAGCGTTGGAAGGCCTCCTACAAGGTGGACCGATGACCTGGTGAAGGTAGGGAGAAACCGATGGATGCGGGACGCACAGGAACATTCGATGTGGCGACGCTTGGGGGAGGCTAATGTCCAACAGTGGACGTGTATCGGCTGAAATGATGATGATGATGACTGATCCCATTGCTAAAATTTTTTCACCGATAGAAAGCTACTTTGTTCCGTAGTGACATAGACTATATTTTATGCACACGGGCGAATTCGTGGGCAAAAGCTAGTACTAGTAGTCAATAAAAAACTAATACTCCCACCGGCTCCGTCCTAGAATGGGCGAAGACATTCGATGACTTCCCACCTTAAAAAAGTATCTTACCATTTATCATGTGTATCATATTTATTTACATTTATTTTTCATCAGTCTTTCGTCAGTGACCTCAACAGAACTTGGTCCTGTCGCATCATAATAAATTCACAACCTCTTATACCTTAGTAGACATGTAAGCAAACCCCTTAGATATGGATGAAGTAGCTGAGTATGTAAATGTAAGTATATAGAACGAATACATACCTCAAAGGTTGTGCCATAAATCAAAATGAAATTGCATTACACGCAGCAAGGTTATATGTAATATTCCTACATGTTCTAAGATTACTTTCAGCTCTCAAAATATTCTGGCTCCTAATATAAGGATTCCTTGCTCCTTACATTTAAATTTTATCTCAAAAAATGTCTCGGCGCGAATAGAGTAACATATTTACTCAAGATTTTCGTAATTGAAATCCAAGTGGGATTCCAATGGATTTATTTGAAAGCCTTCATGTGAATACACGTTATAAATTCATTTTCTAAGTGTTTGGACATTTAAAACAAAATTTTAAATTGTGATATACTTAGCTTATGTATGTAAGCATAATCAGCCGTAATTTTCCCACTGTTGGGATTTAGGCCTCCTTTCTAGGAGAGGGAATGAGCTGTAATCCACCACGCGGGCTCAGTGAGGGTTGGTGACAACCACCAATGTCTTCGAATTTGTGGTTCTAGAACATACCGGTTTTTTCACAATGTTTTCCTTCACCGTTTTGAGAGCAGTGGTGACCAAGTAATGCGCCTGGCTGGCTTTGAACCCGCGACTTACAGTTACCACTGCTCAAATAATGATAATTTGTTTAAATTTTATTTTACTGCGAATCTTTACAGTTTCCTTTAAATTTAAATGACCTTCCTAACTTTTGTTTGAGGTGAGAAATCATCAACTCGTCCCGTTCTGGGTGGAGTGAAAGGAACGATCAGACTTTTACTGACTAAAACCCACTTGTGTTCCTTCAGTCACTCTTTGTTTTCCAAGGTCGCGGTAACTCTTTTGAACAATAATATAATATAATATAATATTTCACAACTATCACACAACGCCGTCTAGTCTCAAGCTAAGCAGAGCTTGTGTTATGAGTACTAGACAACTCATAAACATACTTAAATAATTCTAAATACATACATATATAGATAAATTACACCCAGACACAGAACAAATGATCATGGTCATCACACAAACATTTGTCCTGAGTGGGAATCGAACCCACGACCTTCGGCATAGCAGTCAGGGCCACTAACTACCTACTAGACCAACTGGCCAGTCATTTTTACGGCCATGAACCTGTCTACCTCATCTCTATCAAGGAGCGCAATTTAAAGAATAAAAACAAGGAATACACACTTTATCTAACAATACATCAGAACATCAGAACCTAACCTAGAACTCTAGATAAAGTGGTATCAGCAATTGTCCGACCCATAAAAGCCTATGGAACTATTAGATACCCATCTACTGACATTCACTGTTGAACGATCAACCCCTAATTTGAGGTAGGCTATTCAATTTGTACAGTAATCAAATAACATGGCAATTGATGTGTGATTTTGGATCAGGGATGGCGATATAAGATTAATTAATCGAAGAATCAATTTTGCAGCCCAAAAAAATCGATTTTTAAAATCGATCTTAAACTGTTGATTAAGTCTGCGATTAGATCTCGGAAATTCAAAATTGAGATTCAATTTTTTCCGTGGAATCATCATCATTTCAGCCGAAACACTTCCACTGTTGGACATAGGCATCCCCCAAGTGTCGCCACAACGAACGGTCCTGTGCGTCTCGCATCCATCGGATTCCCGCGATCCTCACACCTTGTGGAAGGCCTTCAAAGGCTCTTCTAGTACATAGTCGCCATTTCACTTCATTCCGGAACCTTTCGTCCCCATCGACCATCTGTTCTGCGAGCCATATGCCCTGCCCATTGCTACTGCTGTGGGATACAACCATATTATTATTTAAAAACCTTACCGTTTTCTTCAAGTTATTGTTTATGTGAATCCGATTACTCACCAGCCATGAAACATAACACTGTAGAATGATCTGCGCTATGCTTTTTAGGACACAGTACCGGCAGGGTAATCAACGGATCGACCTTTTAGAACTCGATTTATCACTTAATCGATTCTTTTCACTTCGATGCGAATCGATACCAAAATCGATATTTTATATAAATAATTGTCATCCCTATTTTGGATCAACTTTAGGGCTTGGTCAAGTGGTTAAGACATCCGCCTCTCATGCATGAGGTTGCGGGTTCTAAACCGGGAAACTAACAATACGAATTTTTCACTTCATAAGTATTTTCAAAGCTTATCAAAGTCAAAAAGTCAAAGTCAAAATCATTTATTTCAAATAGACCATTTGCAGGCACTTTTGAATAGTCAAATGTCGGTCAGTCCAAGAAAAGTGAAGCTATCTAAGACATTACTAACACCCCGTGCCACGGAAAGCACGTAAAGCTGTTGGTCCCGGTTGTCAATCGTAGATCTTTGACAGTCGTTACAGGAAGTCAACCGTCAGAAAGTCCACAGAAAGTCTGTCAGTCGGCTATCCAAGAAGTACCGTGTTGCCCAGTAAGGGACTACTCACACTTATTCAGCTCTATTCAGCTTATGTCCATAGAAAACAACGATTTTGTATGGAGACGCGTACGCACCCATTCAGCTTTCCGCGTTTATGGTATTATTAAAGTAATAGTTATAATAATATAATATTATTAATAGTAATAGTAATAATTATCCGCTGTACGCGGCTGATAGAAGTAGAACTGTATAAGTGTGACCAAACTCGTTCAGCGAAACGCGAATAGAGCTGAATAAGTGTGCGTAGTCCCTTACACGATCGATACTCCTTAGACTGGTAATGGAGGTCTGATAGGCAGTCACTCTATGTAAAACACGGGTATACAGCTGCAGGCGGTCAGACTGGAAGTGGACCACAAGCTAGTTGGGAAAAGGCTAGGGAGGTGATGGTTCATGTTCAATAGACAGCCGTGTCCATGACACAGCTACACTCCATTTTCAGGGTTCCGTTCCTCAAAAGGAAAAAACGGAACCCTTATAGGATCACTTTGTTATCTGTCTTTCTGTTAGTCAAGACCCTTTATCTCGGGAATGCGTGGAGGTATCGAGTTGAAATTAAAACCATATTATCAACTGTGCGATTCCTTGAAGCTATAAAAAAAATCAAACTTCTGAGTTAACGAAAAGATACGGCCGTTTATGTCGCAAAAAAATGATAATTTCGACACTCTCAAGGGAACCAAAATTCATAGGGTACTTCCCGACTGAAATTTGGCATGAAGCAAGATCTCATAACACAAGTATAAGAAAAAATTTGAAAAAAATAAATTTATAGTTACGTCACAAAAAAAATATTTTTTGCTATTCGGAAAAATCTTCGTAAATCGATTCGTGAATTGAACTGTTTTCATAGTTAAGTTTGTACGGAACCCTCAGTGCGCGAGTCCAACTTGCACTTACCCTGTTTTTTTATTACAGAGTTGGAGCCATAATAAAAGTTATCCCAAGTACTCATTACTCATATACGCTCAGTACGCTCCCTAAAAATAACTACTTATGAGTACATCCCTCGTTTGAACTAACATATTGTAGAAAAAACAATCTTATTATTTACTTCGAACGCCAATCCGCAATTCACAAGTAGGCAGCATGAAAATAACGTACAAATATGTAATTTATAAGTACGTAAAACCTCGTCTCGCAGAATAATTAAAAACCTTGTGGTAGGTTTCCCAGAGGCGCAGAGGGCATGGGAAACAATGGTTGCACTTTGCAATTAGCTGGAACCCCTGCTTCCCCCATGCTGTACTGTAAGCCTAGTATTACGTGTGGGGTGTTAAGACAACAGATTTAATATTTATGCTAGTAATTACTGGCGTGAATTTCACATGATATTTGAACTTGGAGCCGCTAATTCCCTAATTAGCGGCCAATTTCGAACTAGTGTATCGTGCTTAAGTAGTTCCATAATTCTGTATACATGCACCCATAATGATTGGTCTTGTTAAGTGATGACCTGAAACACAGGTTCTATAAACCTAGAATTTCACATGATATTTGAACTTGGAGCCGCTAATTCCCTAACTATCGGCCAATTTCGAACTAGTGTAGTTATTGTGCTTAAGTAGTTCCATAATTCTGTATACATGCACCCATAATGATTGGTCTTGTTAAGTGATGACCTGAAACACAGATTCTATAAACCTAGCTTAGGAAAGTCGCTTTAAAAATATATTTCCATAAGTCCTGAAATATTGATAATTCAGTTACACACAGCGTTATTTGTTGGGTACTAGCATAATTATTTATTTAAGATTTACTTGTGGCTATTATATGTAAATGTACTTTGTAAAATCTTTAATAAAGATTATTATTATTAGAGGTCGACCTGTGAGGAGGTGGCGGGACGACCTAGACACCCATCGCATGAGCTGGTTCGAGGTGGCTCAAGAGAAGAATACATGGAAAGAGTTGGGGGAGGCCTTTGCTAGGCAAAGGTGCGAAAGTATAGGCTAAAAAAAAATTATAGTTATACACTTATTGGCAACATCTGCTAAAACTTTAGATCTAGCCTATGTGTGATAATCCACCACTTCCCTTAAGCACCACGTGCGACGGTAATCAAAGTATGCTTTTAATTAAAACTTTAGATTGATAGATCGTTGAGCACGTCAGAATCGTGGCGGTACATACCCACTTTGAGGGGGGCACGTGACAATCACGACAGTAAATTCTCTCTTTGAAAAATGGCTAAAGAGGCACCACGGCGAATTCAGCTTCTGCATCGCTGTCCGACCGTCCGGTAACTGTCCAGACCGAGCCCAAGTCGTCGATGGCGGACACTGTTGCTGTCAGCAACAGCAGGGGCCCAGCTGGGTCGAAGCCTACTGGGCCCAGGGTCTAGTTCCGAAAGGGAGGCTCAGCCCCGCCCCGGTATGAAAGGCAAGAAGAAACAGGATGGGTTTTTTAGTCAGTAAGAGTCTAACACTATCTCCTGCTGATCATATCATTTTTTTTTCATCTATCTTCTGTCATTTGTATGATTTTTAGCCACCAAAAAGAAAAAATAAAGGCCATCGGCATCGGAAACAGGATCCAAGTTTCAAGCGTTCAGAGCTCCAGAGAGAGGAACCTCCCAACTATACGAGCCGTGTCCAGAAGTACAGCTTTCTGAATCAAGCCCTTGATCCAGTCGCCTAACAAGAGCCTCCTCAGGTGTTGATTGAGGCTCCTGCAATAGCTATTAAGCTATTGGCTGACATGACTATCGGTACAATGATGGCCGAGTCCACGGTGATTATTATTATTATTTAAATACCAATATCTACTTCGGTTTACTCTAGTCCATCCAGAAAAATATTCGACCCCAATAACACAATATTGCGGGATAGATTTACATTGCGAACAGATTGTGGTTTATTTATTGGTCAGGAAGCAAGCTACGGCACGGACATTGATTGGATCAGAACTAAATTCGATTCCCAGGCCGACCAATAACTATAATTGGATTTAGGTACCTGTTGAGAAAATTCGCAGTTATTGGGAATGTTCGACTATTGAGGGTGGAATCGTTACTTCTTGTTATTAATCTCGTGGGATCTAACGCTGTCATCGCGGATATGTTTAGATCATCTAGTTTATGCGAAACCCAAATATAGTTTGTTCTGAATCAGAAACTGAATGGATTCCAATAGTTTTTACACCATGTTATATTTTTTCCCAAAACTATTTAAGAAGGTCACAAGTTAGACACCACCGACACTAAGTACAACACAGGTCAGGGTAGGTCATAGCGGGCATTAAGCGCTAGCAAATCGCGCTCCACCCTAGAGTGAGAGAAGACATTAGATGATTTCACAGCTCAAAAAAAGCGTATATAATTTCATCAACTGTCTCCACACCCGCTGGCTGCTCCTGTTCTGGTTTTTGTGTCTATGGTTCCTTAGATTGTTTCGGAGTCGAGATGATTTGGTCTCATGGCAGTAACAGCAAATATGTGCTCACTGATACTACACTACATTAAAGCTAGTGATCATTGGCATCGGTCATCAACTGTGATCACCTTTATTATTCGTTTCTTTCTTTTCTAAACTCAGGCTTGCTAGAGAGTACCTACAGCACGTTTTACCTGACCCGAGAATAGACCCCAGGACGCTCAACAGTCACGGTTGCGACCACAAAACAAACGATTCAGCTATTTATAGAAGATCTAATTATATCTCGAACACAAGAAAAATTTAGCACTTTCCTGCTAAATTTTTCTTGTTTGATACCGAGAGAAATCAGACGATAAAAGTCTAACAGGGATGTTACAGAAGTTCGATTCCGATTCCAAAATTTCGAAACTTCCCATTGTTTTGCAGCTTCGGTTCCGATTTTGACCGAACGCTGCGTTACGCGTGAAACCACGCGGTCCCATACAAAAGGGCAGCACCCGTTTTGCTACGTAATAAAATATTACATTTATACGGAGAATCTGTGGGTTAGTCACACCAAAAGGTCGCTGGAGACCCTGCGTGTCCAGTATAATAACATCTTCAGGATGATGTTGGGGCTGCCTCGCTTCTATATTGCATCGGAGATGTTTGCACTGTATCGGACGGATGGCTTTCATGCTGTCATTCGCAAGAAAACTGTATCCCTGATCTCCAGAATGCGTGGCAGCTGCAACCGGATCTTGAAGACTGTGGCTGACAGGGTCTCTTCGCCACTATGGAGAGCCTTTATTATGCGTGTGATTTAGTGCAGTTTAATTTAATTTGTATTTTATTTTTAAATTTTTAATGATAATTTAATGTAATTTTTAATACTGACTTTAATTTTTAGTTCTGATTTATTTTTATTCAAATTGTAATTAGGCTGTTAATATTATTTTTTAATTGTAATGAATTGTTTTGACTCTAACTATGGACAAGGTTATCTGAATTAAATTAATTTTATTATTATTATTTTTTATTAGATTTCTCCATCGACACGACTACATGCACACCGTTAAAGTTAAACTAAGGTTCCACAACGTCAACTGCCGCATACGATAGCGTTAGCCATTTGATACCGATAAATTTTAATCGAAACTATGTACTATCGGTTAGGTTAAGTACAAACAAGTTTATACGTGTCACACGAGGAGACTCCTTACCGATTATATTATTTTTTGCTGTTATTGTTTTGTTCCGTATTACGAATGTTGTGAATTCGTTCTTCATTTATACTCATTCGTGTATTTTATTAATTTCGTTTGCTCTTCTATCTCCGCAATCGCATTCGCCTCCGATTTCGGTTGCAATTCCGATAAACCAAAAAAACTTCTGCAGTGCTACCATAAGCTCTGTACGTGATCCTTACGACCTAAACTGAACTCCTAAAGGGATGGAGCTATACAAGGTGTATAGTTCCATCCCTCTTTCGCGCTCACACGATTGACATTATACCACGTCATGGTAAGTACACTTTTCTTAATTCGATTTCGATACACTTCCGTTACATCCCTAGTCCTGATTTGGACTCAAGCAGTTAGCGTATCTTATTGTAGGAACAACATCGGTAGGTATTTTAAGTCCAGATCTGTACAAGGAAAACCATTTTGAAATGTTCTCACGTCTGGGTATGTAATAAACTTGGGTAATGTCTTGAAAAAACCGATTGATTGCAGTTACGGTTACATGGTGCATACACATTAGGTCCTTTCACGGATATCTATGGGTCCTATAATATATGGTAACTCCTACTCAACACTAAAAAAAAAATATCTGATGTGGTTTGTATTATTTTATAATTCATATGATTTTGCCGCCGCCGATCGCCTCCACAAGGATAGGCCGGTGCTCCACCCAGGCGGGGCCCACGTGGTGGTGGTGGTGGTGGAGATCCCACGTGGGGATATTCCAATATCCCCACAGCATCCGGATGACTGAGGCCCTTTGGAACGCGTTTAGCTCAGCCGGTCGCTTCGTAAAGGACCTGCCCCGGCAGGAGGCATCCCCTAAATTGGACTTGAGTTCCGCTGCGATATTTGCGGTAACCACATGTATATTTACAAAATCATTATCATAACTCTCTAACTTAGAGACCAGGTAATACGTATTTTTTTAAATAATTGTCACATTTTAGCTCTTTACTAAGATAGAGATTATTGTAATGGTTTTAATAAGTTCTCACGAATATCAACAATTGATGTCCTGAGAGATTGCCAAAGAATTAATAGCACTAAGTAGGCAAGTAATAATAGTAAAATAAATAGTTAAGTACTTCCTACAAATGAATCATCACACGAGTATATAGCTAAATAAAGGGCCTTTGTAGCTATTTGTAAATAAGGAAACTCTAATTGGTAACCGGCTAGCTATGTGGCCATTATTGAAGTTAATAAACTCGTTTCTAAGGCGGAAACTACACTTGTTCGGAGCCTTTGAAGAGTTGGCAAGATTTCCTATTACCCACAGCCTTCCCGGCTTCAACTTTGTGTAGTTCACGGAATCCAACAGTTTTATTTACTTGCCTCAACTACTTACTACTGGCCGACAATCCAACATAGTTTACAAAGGAAACACCGTGATACCAAATGTATTTTTTTTTTACTAAAGTTAAAAAGTTAGCGGTTTTCTAAGTGAAGTTGCAATTATGAGAACTATTTTTATTTCTTTTTTTTATCAGATTTTTATTTATGTCAGAAGTGCTGTAGTCTCAGGGAACACAACGCATTATGGAACACGACGCAAGGAGGGGGGGGGATTCTCAGGACGCAATTGAAAATTGGAGAACGGAATATAACAGACCGTGTGGAAAAACTTGTCTTTTTTCTCTTCTCTTTTTCTTGAAAACTTTGCCTCCACACTGGGATTACTCCTGTGTCGTGATTGCGTTCACAAACATGTAGAATCAGATGCACAAGACACCTAAACCCGAAACATTATCTGTAGGCCACAAATATTTGATCCGTGCTTTTTTTTTTTCAATTAATTAATTTGGGATTTTATCTACATTGATACGCCACCTTCTGCTGAAATCAAACCCAAGACCGAGCCCAAGTCGTCGATGTCGCGTAGTGTTCCACGCGCGCTTCTAGGATATGTCAGCAAAACCGTAGGGACCCAGCAGGGTCAAAGCCCACTGTGGCCATGAGTTCGCTTCTGAAACGAAAACCCAGGGCCCTGGAGTGCACGGCAACGAAGAAACATAAGAGTGGGTTTTAGTCAATAAGAGTCTGACACGCCCTCCCGCTCCGCCCAATGGCGGAAGATATCATAAGAAGTATTGCCATCTAAAAAATATAAAAAATCATTATTATTGTAAGCAAAGCTGTCTAAGTATACGGACACAATTAATAAACATCATACACTAACTAACTTATAATTTAACAGAGGACACATATTCATATTTCCAGATTAAGGTATCAGTTGCGACCCAACTACATCCAGCTGCTTTAAAATGACTTATGATAATCCACTTGTTTGCCGGGTCACCATAAATAAGGGTAACATTAGTTCACAGGTGTATCCAGCCACCCATCTCCATGATAACAGCCTTTTGTCACCATTTACGACCCCCATGGGCGCAAGTAGTGATAGTCGTGGACCCCTTTTAGAAAGTGCTCCATTTTTATGACCGCACTATAGATAGTAGGACAAACAAGATTATTATTGGTCATTAAACATTATAGATATTATGCTGTTAATGGTAACCTGGTTCAGATTACGGGTCCTTGTCGGTTTATTGCCTTGTTGAGTACCCTTTTTGATACTAATTGCTTTTATGTTTGTATTAATGATGGTAAGAACGTGCTGGTGGTAATTTTTCGGGCATGTGCAGATTTAGCGTCTAGCATAATCAGCCTTATACTTTTCTCACTGCTGGAATTCAGGCCTCCTCTTTAAAAGTTAGAATGGGTCGTAATACAATAATCGGTCCTAGTGCAAATTGGTCAGTGTTACTGAGAAATGTGACATGTATTTAAATTTTTGGCTCTAGGATATACTGGTGTCCTCACAATGTTTTCGTTTACCATTTTGAGAGCAGTGATGAAATAAATTACACAAAGTAATGCGCCTGGCTAGTTTTGATTTGCGACCTACAACTCATAAGCTGGGCTGTCTGACCTCCGGACCATCACAACTCTCAATTAAAGATTTATAGGTGCCTTTTTTTGGCGCTGGTAAATCGTCAAATAATTCCTTTCACTCTAAGTGGAGCGAGAATGAGTTTCCGATTTTTACTAGCTAGAATCCATCTTTGTTCCTTTCAGTTGTTTTTTGCCTTCCAGGGCCGCGGTAACTCTTTCGAACAATACCGCACGTAGTGACGCCCAGGTGTCGCCACTGTGCGGAACGCCCGGAGGACACGGTGGAGCACACGGTGGTGTTGTACCCCGCTTGGGCAAAGCATCGCCATGCCCTCGTAGGGGCGATCGGCGGCGGCGATCTCTCGCGCCGGGCCTTGGTACAGGCCATGGTCCGGAGCGAGGAGGAGTGGCAGGCGGTCGCCTCCTTCTGCGAAGCAATAATGCTAGCAAAGGAGAAGGCCGACCGCATCAGGCAACGGCGCTCACAGCGCCCCAGTCGCCGTCGGGATTCCGATCCTGATTTCCGGCCACCGCAGGCGCGGGCTTGCGGACGGCGAGCAATGTCCAACCGTCCGGTAACTGTCCGGACCGAGCCCAAGTCGTCGACGGCGCGTATTGTTCCCACGCGCCTCAAAGGGTTTGGATCATTTTTAACCACCAAAAAAAAACGTCTTATTATATTGACGCCTAATATGAGTCTTGAAAAACTGTTAAGTTCATTGAATAAAATAGATTTGTCGTACATTTCGACAAATGTAGGTACGGTTTTGTAAAACAAAGGTCCTCTGAGTACAGCCTCTAAAGCTTAAATTACCTAGGTATGTCGTGATAGACCCGTTTATGAGGTTAAGACGAATGAATTTAGGTTCCATCTCGGTAAATATTTGGCACTGCTAGAAGATTTCTTACCTACCTACGCTGTCTTATTGAGATGTCTACTTAGACGGTTTTAATTTTTGAATTGGTATCCTTCAGTTTATAACAGTAAAATAATAATAATTTATTTCACCAGAAAAATACATGTTAACACAATTTGTCTATAAACCATTAAAATTTACACGAGACAGTCACAATTGTGCTTAATTTTGCACCTACTGCCGAACTAAGCTAGGTGCCTGTATTTCGGCAGATGATGATGATTCATGGGTGATGAGGATGATGATGATGAAGTGTAGGATACTCCATACCTACCCATTTTTTTAGGTTAGAAATCATCCGATGATATCTCCCGCCCTTGAGCGGAGCATGATGGCGGTTCTTTGCTATCGTTCCAGGGCCCGGGGTTTAGTTTCACACAACCCATGGCCCCAGTAGGCTTCGACCCTGCTGGGCCCCTACGGTTTTGCGAATATATCCTTGAGGCGCGCTAATGATGAGTTTCCTTTACACTGTCGTGTATGTATAGATACTATTTTATATTATGTAGGTATCAAATTAATCCTTGATTTGCGCTTTATCTCATTTTACACGTTTTATATGAATACCTAAATGATACTTTTGGCAGACAATTTAAGATGTCTTCTTTAATCATACTAATTTAATATTATAATTTGTGAGAGAATATAGGTTGGTACGTTTGTTACTTCATCACACCTGAAGGGCTCAGTGGATTCGGTTGAAATTTGGAAACACGGGTAGACCATGTCCTGGAATAGCACGTAGGATACTTTTATCCCGAGAGTATGTTCCCTTGGGTGGAGGAAGATAGTGTCAGACTTTTACTGACTAACAACCCACTCCTGTTCCTTCGTTGCCTTTCGTAACGTGGCCGAATCTTCCTTTCAGAAACTAATACTTGACCCCAGTGGGCTTCGACCCTGTTGGGCCCCTACAGTTTGCTGACAACTCCTTGAGGCGCGCGTGGAACAATACGCGGGGTCGACGTCTTGGGCTCAGTCCGGATGGTTTCCGGACGGATTAAAATTCTACTTTCACGCGGACGAAGCCGCTGGTAGAAGTTAGTATTCCTTAGGACTCTAAACATCTCAAATATAATCTCCATAATTTTAGTCACAGGGTACCTATTACCTACCTACTTTAATTTAGTTTGGAGACGTTACATGTAAACGGAGCAGCAGAATAAATAATACCTACGAGCCATTCGCGCTGTAGCAAGAGCAAAAAATAAATCTTGTACCTAATTGGTCTTAATCAAGATCTCTTGGAGAAACGGAGTCGAGCAACTGTACTATTAGATAAGTGGATAAAGTTTATATTAAAAAAAAAAATACCAAGCTACCATATTCGTTTGGAAACTAATATACTTAATTGAATTACCAAGGCGAGCTAGTAAAAAGCGCACGAAGGGTCCGTACCATTATCTTTACAACAACATTATAGATACTATACAAGGTGTCAGGGATAGCCCTCCACAAACTTTAAGGGCTTGCTCAGTAGACGAAATTGAACAACCTACCATAAAAAATTTTTTCAGGAAACGAAAAAAAAAATCCGCCTCACCAAAAAAATTATAAACTTAATTGGACAGTTTGTATGGAGAGGCTGAATTTTTTTTTCGTTTCGTACAAGTTGGAAGTATTGACTTTATGCTGCTGAACAGGAACGATTTTACAATCATCATCATCCTAGACTTTTCCCAACTAACTTGGGGTCAGCTTCCAGTCTAACCGGATGCGACTGAATACCCGTGTTTTACATGGAGCGACGGCCTATCAGACCTCCACAACCCAGTCACTGGGAAACACGATACTCCTTGGACAGACTGATAGTCAGAATCTCTGGCGTCTAGAATCCTGTAACGACTGTCAAAGACCTACGAGTGACAACCCAGACCAACAGCTAACGGTGAATGCTCTTACAATCAATATGGTATTTTGAAAAAAAAAAAAATCATTTTTTACACCACCTGCTCGATAATGATGCCTAGGGAGATAATACAGTATGGCCGATCCCTAGGGAATAATGAGATTTGAATTTGGAGCATCAAGAATCGTCAACATTGTGAATTAAAATGTAGGCGCATCGAACAAGTTGACTCGAAATTCAAACCAAAGAGTATGTAATCACTATGATTCAAACTGGCCACTAACAAAAAAAAAGAAAATAGAATAAAACGTGCGTAGGTACTGACGACACGGGAGCATTATAGAAAATTGAAACTATAGAATCATGGAGTAGTGAATTTTGTTTGTTTGATGAACTTGTAAATATAATACTTTTATTTCTCTAATATATTTATTTATTTATTTTTATTCCCAACAATATCCTTGCAGACTAGTCCAAATCGATATTGAGGTTTCTTATTACTAAACTTACAAACTAGGTTCCATAACAAATTTTAAAAAGTGCTATATATGATTTGGTCGACCAAATTGTCTTTTAATTATCTCACAGATGGTGTAAAAAATAGAGTATGCAACACGGGGATAAAGCTGTCTTTGTCTTGGGCGGCTTAAATTCCTCACTTCACTCAGGTTTCTTTATTAACTCCCTCGCAATGCTCGGGAGTTAATTTTATAAATCCCTCACTATCGTTCGGGATTAAAATCAGCAACCTTCGTTTCGTTCGGAATTCAACATGCCGCCCGCGACTTAAAGACACTGCTTTATCCCCTAGTCACATAAACTACTATTATTTGCCCGAAGAGGCGCACTCATTCTAATCTCGAATGCTAAAGCCAACGGGTGCCATCTCTTTCCGCTTTGATGTAGGAAATTCTCGGAAACAGTTGGATTATTTGAAACCCTGTTAGGTTGTGGCAATGCGAGAAACCATCAACCTGGTAAAGTGAACCATCAAGAACCTTCATTCAACTTTTCACTCTCCTACACTCTTAAACAATACTAACTTTATTTATTACGGTTGCCGACAGCGGCTTTGCTCACGTGAAAGTAGAAAATTGTCCAAAGTTTAGTTGCTTAGCAAGCATATCCTCGTGGCTTAGTTGTAAATCACATCTCTGATGAACAAGCACCCTAAAGCTCCTGCTTGGTTTTCAAACCGTGGCCTGTATCTGATACTTGAGTCAGGGATACCTATGACCCTCCCTATACGCAAGAAAGTCTTAAAGGCCTCTAGGTATATCTACGCTAAGCAGGCGGCTTTGGTGTATAGAGACCTTTAAAACCATCGACTTCCATCTCTTCCACGACCTGCGACCCTTATACTTAAACTGAAGAAACGTGAAATACGTCATTATACTCCTCTCAAAATACTCATCTTAAAACAAAAATCCTATAAAAATTAGGTCTTTACACATTACAGTAGGTGCCTAGATTCCTATCTATAGTACAGTTGTAACTAATCTGCACGCATGTCACCGAGGCGTAGAATTGGCAAGGATTCGTTCGGAAATTGGCTCTTTTGTGGCAGCGGTGTAAGCCTCCACGATGTACAAGTGTGACCGAGTAGACGGCTCCAGACTAATTAGTGGGGGTGCTTTGTAAAAACGAGTTGCAGCTGGCGTACCACCTGGAGTTAACACGCGGATGAAGGTTCAGGGTTGGCAAGGTATTTGGTACCTATGGACGATTTACAGTCACTCAAAAAGTCATTAAATTAACTTTGTAGACCTACTTATCAGTCAACAGTTTATTAGTTTAATAGTTTCTGCCAGTAGCTTCGCCCGCATGCAAGTAGAAAAGTGTCCCAAGGAAATATACTTACTCCCTAAATAAAAATTATCCTGTGTCCTATTCCAGAATATATGGTCCGCCCCTGTGCTAAATTTCATTTAGATCCTTTTAGCCGTTTCAGTGTGAACGGACAGGTAACAAAGGTACACACACGCACAAATAACTACTTCTAAAAATAATAACTTTTCAGAAACTATTATATCGCTTTGGTCGCATCGAACTGGCAGTGCACAAACAGATCGTCATCATAACATAAGTGAATAGATAAATTACTGACCTATGATACCATCAAAGACACTTCCGCCTGACCACCGCTAAGTTCAATTTTGCTTGCACTCGAAACGAAAACTTCAAAGGGTTTGGTTTGCCGCTGCGCCGCAGGATTCAAGCGAAATTTTGTTAAGTGATCAGGCAGATATGACCGCAAGTCAACTAGCTAACGGTGAAATTACTTTGTTTTTAAATTTTCTACTAATTAGGAGAAGTACCAACGTGAGAAACAATTTCCAACGATGACAACCCTTTCAGTGCCTACTGTCGTAAAATAATCTGCTTACGAGACAGTTCCTACATTAATTAGCGAGGACTAATGAAAAGAGCAACACAGCGAAACTCGTCATTCAGGGCTCTTTCACAAACTACCTAGCTATACAGTGTCTACCCACTTACGAGAATTGAGTGAATAGATTTTAGTACCCGGCCAAGTATGGATCACAATAGCTAAAGAAAACTAGGTAATTCTGAATATCTTTCATCATAAATCTTCGTAAGGTGAGATCTTAAGGGAAAGGATTTTTTTTTAATTGATATAAACTAGTGCTTGACTGCGATCCCACCTGATGGTAAGCAGCAATGCAATCTTTGATGGTGAGGCGCACTAGTTTATTAAAAGCCTATTCACTCTAGCTTTGAAAACACCCAAATTATAATCGGACGAGAAGACCGCAGCAGGCAAACTGTTCCCGACGTACGCGGTATAAACGAAGAGGCAAAACGCTTAGTACGGACCAACACCCAGGACACGGAGGATGATCAACACCCAGTTTAATTTTTATACATAAAAGCATTCTTCAGTACCTACCTACGTTCGCGGGCTTGCGGACGGCGAGCAATGTCCGTCCGTCCGGTAACTGTCCGGACCGAGCCCAAGTCGTCGACGGCGCGCACTGTTGCCGCGCGCCTCAAGGAGTTGTCAGCAACAGCAGGGGCCCAGCCGTGTCGAAGTCTACTGGGGCCAGGGTTACCCGAAAGGGAAGCTCGGCCCCAGTACGAAAGGCAAAAAGGAACGGGTTGGGTTTTTTAGTCTGAAACTATCTCCCACTCAGCCCAAGGGCGGGGGATGTCATTGGGATGATTTTGACCCACCAAAAAGAAAAGTAGATACATCCCTGTGTGTTGGTCACCTAACTTCTAAACAGCCAAAGCCGCGACTATTAACTTTGGGTGACGATTGTGGGTACCTAGGTACAGCTAAGAAGAGGAATTCCCTGCCGGAGTCTGTTTTCTGATAACTACAATCTAGAGTAAGTCAAGAGTATAAGTTAGGTAGCTACGTCTAAGCACTTGTGCTCCATCGTCGACCACATCATCGCTTACCATCAGATGAGATAGAGGTCAAACGCGAACCTATGCAAAAAAAAAAAAAAAACAATATTGTTAGCAAGATGTTTGCTTTTCTTCTCTTAAATATTTCGACAGTCATTTTAGGTAACCACGCCTTGGGTAAATAGAACAGTGTACCTATACCTAATGCAAAGTTCTGCCATTAATAGGTTTCTCCAAGACCGGGGTGTTGTATCTTTCTAAGCCATAGCGTGACTTTTGACAAAAAAGTTACCGTGCTTATGAACCCAACATTTAGTGCGCGCACTTGAAGACGTGATAGTTACAAAAAATGGGTAGAAAAATTATTGTCACCGTGACAAAAGTCACCAGTGTGCGTGAGGACCAGGCCACACGGTGCGGTGCGGCTCCGGCGCGGCGCCTGAGCGACGAATCGGCGGGCCATACGAGCGGGTTGACGTCACTCGTCACTTAAAAATAATAGCGATAAGAACATTAGTTTTAGTTAGTATACGCGAAACCCGAAACACGTGTCTAGTTTTTTTATGTAAAGAATCTATGTACACAATTTCATAACTGTATCATGAAAAATGACAAAGTTATAAGCTAGTTATGTCAGCAAAAATACATAGTCACCGACCAATCCAGGCGACTGAGGGGTTGTTTTGCACTTGACCCAGCCTGTTTGCTGGCACCTAATACCCGTTATGACCTACCGTGACTTATATTGTACCTACTTAATGTCGGTGGTGTCCAACTTATTACCTTTTTAGATATTTTTGGTAAAAAATATAACATGGTGTGAAAACCATTGAAATACCCGTAAGTACATTTAGATACTGATTCTGAACAAAATATATTCAGGTATCGCATAAACTAAAAATAATTTTGTATGTCGAAATATTTTTTTTATTTAGTCAAAAAACACATACTGCACTGTACAAACACGTTCAACACGTACCTAATCACGTCCATTTATAACGGTTCTGAATAGCGCCATCTAGAATTACGGCTACAAACTAAAGTCGTAACTAATAGCGACATGAATGACTAATCTCATTTTTTCGAGATAAAACGTGACTTAACATAAATATTAAGAAAAGTGACATACTTCCTGGGCAGGCCACATCTGCCGCATATCGCAACGACACCACGGACTGTACTCCATAACAGCAGGAGCGGGTAACGCAGTAGACCCAGAAGAGAACTGAACTCCTACATCTACTTATAAGATTGGACAGAAGTAGATAAGGACAGAGAAAAGTGGAAGAATAGAAGACAGACCTTTGCCCTGCAGTAGGACACATCAGGCTCATAATAAAAAAAATACTTTCAGTTGGAAATTAACTAATTGTAACTTGTCATTGTGTTGCATTTATTGTGATGAATAAAAACATGTTTTATATAGGCAGGTCAAGTAGCACAGGGTTTGTTTGAACATAAATAAATAACATAAACATTATATCAAGACTCTATATTTGGTAAAAAGCTGGAATGCAATATTAAATGCCTTTTAATAAAAGTCCAGCTAAGAAATTAGATTTAACATGAATTGAATATTTTAATATAATCATAAACATAATGTTGGAATTAAATGTTTTATACAAATATCATGCTCCAATATTTCATGTAGCTACATTTAGTTACACTTATAAAATAGGCATACTTAATAAGTCTCTTTTAAGTAAAATAAATCTTAAAATTATAAATTCATAATTGCTTAAAAATAGTCAACATAATTATTGACTGAATACTGGCAATGAATTACAATATACATTTATGTCATGGTGCCAAATACTGGATTGTGTCTGCAAATGCTGGGGCCATACTCCATGTATGCCTGCTTCGTGTGGCACACTTGGTAAAACTCAGGAGTTGAACCCAACATACTACCTCCAAACCAGACAGCATACCGCTGCATATTGTGTGAAATGACTTGCACATCAACAGGCTTAGGCGTGATACGACCCTCGGACAAAGTTGTAGAATGCTTCAATCTTGCGTCAACTGTCCTCTTGATATCACGCTGCAGTCTCCTACCAAAGTCACGGAACATAGTTGATCCTCCTGACAATACAATGTTCCCATATAAACCTCTCCTCACATCAATTGGGCACGATTGGATGACTTCATCTACCATCTCGTTCAGAGGCACAGTGAAATCAGCATTAGAGAACTCAGGATGGAAGAATATCTCAGGTCCCAAAAATCTCTCATAACCAACATCAACAGAAAATGGGTTTTTAGTAATAGCGTTAATACCCGTGTAGTTCTTCATCCATTTACCAGGGTCCGCATCATATTTAGCAAACTCCTTTGCTATGTCGGGACAAATGTAACTATATCTCTCCTTTATAGCCTTAGCAGTCTCCAAACTTTGTTCCGGTGGGATGCCTACTTCACGTTCACGAAGTAGAGATTGAATAAATGAGGTAATATTTCTACCAGCAATGGGTATGTGTTTGATACATGATCCAATGACATATCCCTCAGCTACAGGCACTATATGGGTGACACCATCTCCACTGTCTACAACGATGCCGGTGAATGTACGTTCAGCTGACGTGCGCGACTTCCACGACGCCGCGAGCGCCAACACGGCTTGCACAGCAATGTACAAACCAGGCACATTGAATGATTCAAACATAATCTCAGCTAGATACTCCCTGTTCTCGGGCGTGTTTAGAGGAGGCTCAGTGAGCAAGAAATGATGATCTTCCGGCTCCGCTCTCAAGTATTTGAAGATACACTGTTCTATGTAACGTTCCATTAGATCCCAATCTTCAACCAAACCGTGGCGCACAGGATACTTCACTGAATACCCGGTGGCGTCGAACGCTTCATCGCCGATGAAGAAATCGAGGTCTTCCACGGCCTTAGTCATACGTCGAGTACTTTGGTCGCCAACTTTCGCAGTTTCTTTTATCGCTATGGCTGACGGAATGATAAACTGCGGTTCCTTGTTGCCGGCAAAGCCCAGCTTCGTGTAGCCCGTTCCGACATCGATAACACATGCTGGTAAATGATCACCCATGACTCTATCTTGGCAAAATACTGTTCAAATCAGAATTTACAATAAAGTATAAGGAAAACTTTAGTGGGTGCGGTACAATCGCTGTGGATTCACGAATTTTGACGTGTGAGAAACGTCAAATCAGCGGAAGATGATTAATTTACGTTCCATTTTAAGTACCAGACAACAAGAAAAATGTTAAATAAAAATCATATTTATTTAAAAACCTGACCTCAGCAAACCACTTATTTTTTCCTCTCAATATTAATATTAATCAAGTTTAAGTGCCGATAAAAGTTTATATTGATGAAAACTAAAAAAACGGAACGTCACTGGCCAGATGTTCGATTATGGATCAATGGATAAATGTCTCCCAGGCAGGAAAAGATGTAGTGACGTGAAAGTCAAGAAAGGGTTTTTTTTTAAATTGGGAACTCGTTTAATGACTTCTCCCGTTTTAGTGTGGAGTGAGAGGTCGTGTCATACTTATACTGACTAAAATCACACCTAGGTAGGTATGTTCCTAGTTGTTGCCTTTTGGGTTCTAGGACCACAAGTACCTTTTTCATACTTTTCCCCATGGCCTTAGCAGGCATCGGCCTTATGCCCCCGGCCCTACGGCTTGCTGACATCTCTTTGAGGCGCGCGTGGAACACTACGCGCCGTCGACGACTTGGGCTCCATTCTTATAAAATATGATGAGCGAACGTTGACCTACTCATTGCTCGTCGTGTGCAAACCCTCGCCTACGGTTGTCGGACACTGCTCTGCGATTCGGAGCTTGAGGATGCACGTTCCTTCATTGTTGTGACCGTTTTCGCTAACATAACTACTTCGCAGAAGGACGCGACCGCAACCCATTTCTAATTCTCACTCCGGACTATGGCTTGAACCAGGGCCGCAGATTGTCGCTGCCAATCACCTTCACTAGGATACGGCGCGACGGTGCTCCACCTAAGCGGGGCATGCCATGCCTCTACCATATGCTCCGTGTCCGTGCGGTCCGCGCAGTGGTGTTTCTTCCGCCAGAATAGAAACCTCCCGAATTTACCTTGTTCGGTGAGGACCTGTGTCATGCGGAAGAAAAGGACGCCTTGGTGCCTTTCCAGCCACTCCCTATAGAGTGAAATTACCGCCGCAATACCCGGCACTGGATAGCGTTAGTCTCTGACGCAATATCGCCATGAGGTCCTGCCGGAACTCTGTCCGCCATGCTTCGACATGTCGCGTCAGCGGAGTTCGCCCCGTGCCCGAAGAAGGCTTGTTTTTTCGAGTGTTTGTATGTATGTAGGTACCTATATTTCTTTAGCACGCTCTAGAGCCTAAGGGCCAACGCTGTGTAAGCGGGTGAACGCGCGGGCACCAGCGACGTGACTGTAGCGACATCTATGGCGCCACATAAGAACTACGAAGAAAGTACGAAATCCTGCATCGCGCAATCACAGTTCTCCGCGCGATTTGAACATATACGACAGCCCGAAATCATCTTCCGGGCAGTCGCCCACCAGACTATAACACCTGTCTGGTCGGAGGATCCTCCCTTTTCAATGGAGGTATGTGGGACTTTACTCTCTGTTCCCATACCTCCAAACTGGTGACCCTCGACAAAGAACGTCAGCGCAGCCTTCGTGCAGCTCCTACTTCGTGACGTCATCATCACTTCCTCAAGCTTTCGAGTAGCGAGCCATACAGCCAGCACCCACAGCTATAGAGGGTATCCTGACCACCAGCATGCCTACCTGGTCATACCTGGTCATCACCTTCAGCCTCATCAGCGACCTTGGCTTGGCACACCGCACCTTCGGCTATGAAGAACCTCTCCTGGTCGACGCCAGCAGTCAAGCCCTACGTCGCACAAGCACCGCTCCGACTCACTGGGACAGCACCACCCCGACTCACTGGGGCATCATCCCGACTCACTGGGACATCATCACCCCGACTCACTGGGGCATCACCGCAGACAGTTCCGACTCACCGAGAACTATGCGGCATCGGTTCCGACCCACTGGAACCAACCTATCACTGGCCTGGCACGCATCATGAAGCATCAAAGAACCGTCGATCTCCGATCTCCGGAAGGGAGTGATGTAGCGACATCTATGGCGCCACATAAGAACTACGAAGAAAGTACGAAATCCTGCATCGCGCAATCACAGTTCTCCGCGCGATTTGAACATATACGACAGCCCCAAATCATTCTGTCCTGTCTAGTCGGAGGATCCTCCCTTTTCAATGGAGGTATGTGGGAGTTTACTCTCTGTTCCTATACCTCCAAATATGCGTGTTGCGGTCCCCGTTGCGGAAACCGGATTATTACCTGCGCAGTGTCGCTAGTTCAACTTTAACAGTGTGCATGTAGTCGTGAGTGGTGTCGATAGAGAACTTTATTATTACGTAGCAAAACGGGCGCAGGGCGCGACTGCACGCAACGGGTGCCCGTGCAGTGAGCAACGAGGGTGCACTTTTGTATGAGACCGCGCGGGCGACTGCGTAACATGGCGTTGGCCCTAAAATCGGTTGTATGAAAATTTCTGAAAATGTATCTCATCTCAGGTTGGACGCTCTTGGAAACAAAGGTGGGCAAATAAACAACAACATTTTACAAAGCAGCTGATTTATTGTGACCTGATACTAATGCTATATTTACACAATTTACATTACAGGAATGTAATCGTAACATAATAAAATTTTTGAAGATTTAAATGTTACAATGATACTATTTTTTTGTCGAATTTCCTAATAGATTTTTTACTAAAATTACCTCAACCGATTTATTGTTAGCCATTTTTATTGCACCAAAAGGTTCCTGTATTTATATTAATGTTATGGAGTCACAGTGGAATGATTTTGGATGTTTTTCACTTTATATTATTACAATAAACAGGTTAGCAAAACACCAAGTGCAATGCATAACATTTTTTTATTCAGCCTTTGAATCAAATAGCACAACGAATACATGATTGACTTGAATAACTAGATTGTTTCACTACATTAACCATTTAACCGCCTATGTCGAGTATATCCGACAAACACTCTCGATTTTATACCGCCAGGGTCGCACATCAACGACCAAATACGTCACCTAGTCAGCTCTTTTGTCACCTATGGGGATTGAAGAGCTAAACGAGATGGACCATCCAGTGGCAAACGCAAACGACCCTGGTGAATAGAACACGAAAACCCACGTCGGACCAATCCGAAGTAAGCGGTTGAAACGCAATCTTTTTTGCGTCATTGTGTTAGTAGTCTAGTACCTACATATCCTTTTCACCGCCACGTCAAAAAAGTCGAAGCGTTCTCTCAGCGCCTAGCAACGATTTCATCCTTTAATTCATTAAACCCCAAGCGAACGCTCTCTCATTGTCTTTCTTTTGTGTCTCTGATTACGGTATTCGAAAGGTTAATCTGTCATGCAGGCGTGACCATGGCTTGTTGGACACATTTTTCTTTGCTGTGGCGGTCAAAATGATATAATCATTCATATTACTATTCTGTCAATAAAGAAACAATACCTCAATCATTGGCACACAACCTTTTGCTTTTTGATTTCTATTTTAAGACTGTCAATGAACCTTAAAATTCTTCTTTATAATATCAGCAGGCCAAAGGCTGTGTATCTTGGATCCAGATAATCTCATTTTTCGTATTAACAAAGCAAATATTATGAAAAATCCACACTCCACTGTATTTCAGTGTACCAAACACTACATAACAATGATTAACCAATTATTTAGCCACACTCATTGAATAGAACTGATAATCCTACAAAACGATGGTATGCATAGCCAACAAGCCTTTATTATGATTATAATATTCATGACACAAGCTCATTTTAATTTCTTTTAATATTGTTGAAAGTTGTTCTGAAGTTCAGTTGATGATAAAAAAATATCTCCAATTATCTCTTACACTAAAATTTCTCTTAATTCAAGTTTAAATATTAACAAATAGAATATTGTTTGTTAAATACGTGAGTAACATACGTTATAATTATTATAAAAATCACATAAATTATGTCGATATATAAGGAATAAAAGTAATATTTTAATATCAGTACTTACTCGAATCAGGTTGATAGTTCGTAGGTGCAAGAAATAATTTTATCAGTTAAAATTGTTAAGTTGGAAAATTTTGGAAAACATATTTGTTTACGCTGCATTACACAAATCAAGCTATATCAAAATCATGTGCTATTGATACGTTGTTCTCAAGCATTAGCTGCAAGGAACCATAATCGAGTCATAATCATTAAATTAAAACAAACATTACAGATACGAACTATCACGATAAAACCATTAAAATGACATTTTTAATATTCTTAGGAGCACATTTATGCTGCTCCAAATTCTGGACAATATAATAACAGACGTTCCATAGCTTCAGTTTCCATAAATTTTAAAGAAAGAATGTTGTTAACATCATTGTCATAGACCACCTTCAATGTTACACTATCAGTATCATTATCAGACTTAATCATAAACAGAACCACAACATTGTCTTACGATACAATATATTTGCCTAAGATCGTCCATTCATGTTGTAACAACATTTAGATTTCTCACCACATCGTGTAGTCGGAGTCGTCCATGTCAAAGATGGTGAAGAAGCCAAGAATCGTGAGGTATACTATGACGTTACCGGCCAATGTCAAGTAGCAAGAGCCCCACTGAATCTGAAAAATTAAATGTCAATTTAATGATAAACACTCCAAATTGTGACGTGTGTGGAGTTATTGATGATGTCCAGCATCTTTTGGTGGAATGTGTCAAGAATCAAACCGGATGGGAACTACTGACAAAATTGCAAAAGATCAATAAAATTGATATTATAGGAGTCTTTTTTGAAATCCTGGCTGAACCTATAAGTGATGCTGCTAACATTACATTAGACATGGCAATGTGTCAGTAGCTCAACCTTGGTAAAAAAAATTAATCAATTGTGTTGATTATTAAGTTAGTTCATTAAGGCTTATAGTCCCTTGAACCATCTGGCCAAAATTATGTGGACGCACCTTTCTCACCCACCTAGGCGGCAGTACGCAAATCTGTGCATTTATTTGCGGCCAACAGCGCCCGGAAAGCGCGCGGCTGACCTTTATATCCATTTTCTTTGCGAAATATTGATTGATTTACATATGCAATGTTCACTTTGAAGAATATTTAACCACCAATTTTTATGTGTAAAAATGTTTCTAAAGATCCAAGCCGTTTCGAAGGAGTAGGGAAAAGTTGCGAAATTGCTAAATATTTTTTTTAAACAAAAGTATTAATAGCGCGAAAAAATCAAATGTTGATAATATTGTTCATGAATCTATGTATAATAAACATATATTTTTTTCAAACCTATTAACCTGGCCGTTACCGAGGAGTAGGCTTCAGAAAGTCACTGTTTTATGGCACTTTTCGGGCGCTTGGGCCTTAAACCCCAAGCGAACGCCGGCGTTCGCGCATCTATTGTCTTACTATTTGTGTCTCAAATTGACAGTATGTGAAATGTTGTTATTATTGTAAAGTTATTTTAGAATACGATGGGGTTGACATGCTTTTTGAGATAAAAGTCCATAAAAAGTACCTGCTTATAGGCAAAAAAATGACAAACAATCTCGCGTTTCTTCCGCTTAGGTTGCACACCCACGACCAAATATACCATCTTGGTAGCTCTACTGTCACCTATGGGGATTGAAGAACTAACGAGATGGAGTAACCCAGTCGCACATTCTGTCACCTATGGGGATTGAAGAGCTAACGAGATGGAGTAACTCAGTCGCACACACGACCCTGGCGAATAGCACGAAAACACTCGTCGGATTAATCCGACCGACCCTAGCGGTTAAAGGGTTAAGCCGGGTTTACATTATTGCGTTGTTTCGTATCGTGACGCAGGATGCACCAATCAAACGACTCTGTTCAAGATTACGTCATATAATGAGTTTCAAATCCCAATCGTACGTTAAAAAGCGACATGACACAGCACAATAATGTCAACCCGGCTTTGAATATGTGAAACACGGCAATTTTCACGACAGTTGTATTTGACCATCTCTATACTAAACACTAATATGATAAAAGTGAAAGTTTGTAGGTACGCATATTGTTACTCCTTCATGCCAAGGGCGGATCCAGGGGGCGGGGGTGTCATGGGGGTCATGACACCCCCTGGGCTAGGTCCAGGACGTAGGTGGACCACAAATTAAAATTGTTAATAATAATGTTTTTATATTTTTTTTTTGGCACAATAAATATTTTATGTAGGTAACCTACTTTTTACCTGTATTTATATAAAAATTAAATAATAACTTCGTGTGACTTGACCACGACTATGTGACGGGGCTGCTCTCAAGCGGCTCCTGTCCAACTTGGGGATCTAGACGCCTCTTGCCGGAGGCTCTACGCGGGAATCGTTCGGTCCATGGCCCTATATGGGACGCCAGTATGGGTGCTGTCGCTGCGTCAGCAACCGAAGGCCCAGCTGAACGCATGCCAGAGGGTCATGGCATAACTGATGCGGGATGGTGCGGGGATACCGTACGGTTTCCCACGAAGCTGCGAGCCTACTTACTGGCCTGCCACCATAGAATCTGGAGGCAACAGTCCTTACACACATGCACGATTTGCGCGTGGAGATGCAACGCCGCTGCCGGGGCGAAAGTCCGCTGCCGCAACAGGTCGCGGACAGAGCTCCGGCGGAATCTCATGGTGAAATAATAATAATAATAATAACTTTATTTCAATAAATTATACACAAAGGTTCATAACAAAAAAAATACAATATAGTTTGCATGAAATATTATACCCTGGTCCCCAAACTAGGTTAGCTAAATAGCGTCAGCGACTATCGCAACCCATTGCTGGGCAAGCCACAATTATGGCGGTAAGTCCCCTCTTTGAGGCGTGGCTGGAAAGACCTCATGGCGTCCTCACCTTCCGCATGACGCAGGTTCTCACCGGACATGGTAAGTTCGGAAGGTTCCTGCACCGGATTTGTGCGGAAATGACGCCCTGGTGTCGCCACTGTGCGGAACGCCCCCCCCGAGGACACGGTGGAGCACACAGTGGAGGTGTCCCGCTTGGGCAGAGCATTGCTGTGCTCTCGTGGGGGCGATCGGCGGCGGCGATCTCTCGCGCCGGACCTTGGTACAGGCCATGGTCCGGAGCGAGAAGGAATGGCAGGCTGTCGTGCGATGCGATGCAATAATGCTAGCAAAGGAGGAGGCCGTCCGCATCAGGCAACAGTGCTCACAGCGTCCCAGCCGCCGCCGGGATTTTATCCCGATTTACGGCGACCGTAGGCGCGGGCTTGCGGACTGCGACCAATGGGTAGCTCGCTGTCCGACCGTTCGGTAACTGTCCGGACTGAGCCGAAGTCGTCGACGGCGCTGTTCCCGCGCACCTCAAGGAGTTGTCAGTAACAGCAGGGGCCCAGCCGGGTCGATGCCTACTGGGGCCAGGGTTATCCGAAAGGGAAGCTCGGCACCGGTACGAAAGGCAAGAAGGAACGGGGTGGGTTTTTTAGTCAGTAAGAGTCTGACACTATCTCCCGCTTCGCCCAAGGGCGGGGGAAGTCATTTGGATGATTTTACACCCCCCCCCCCCCCAATAAAGGACACGACTATGTGGCGCCAAAGCTGGATCCGCCCCAATGGAACATGTGTAAACTATAGTCCAGATTTGAATCTCAAATACATACCACTGCAGAACGGGCCAGAACGATAGGAAGTGCAAAGGAGCTGACGAGGAATCCCATAGTGATGAAGATTGCTGCCTCCATACAGGCTGAGTTGCCGCTGGTGCTGTCAGTGTGGCGACGCGCGATCATCGTCGGGATCGGGCTCAGGATGTAAAACAATACCACAAAGAATGGCCACCATAAGCTGAAACAAGAAGGAACGAAGTGAGGGAAAATATTTAAAACTATCTTCCTTGAGAGAGAAGAAATCTGCACTGCAGTGGGACAATCTCAGGCTCGTATCTTTATATAAAAAAACAACAACAAAAGAATTATTGTTCTATAAACTTTCATAATAAGCTTATGAGTCATACAATGCGTTCCAAATGAGAATAGGATCGCCCGCCATGTTGTGACATCACGATTTACTGTCAAATCGAGGAAAGAAATTTTTAAACATTAATTAATTTACGAAAAATTTAATTTATTTATGAACTGTGAACGAAAAAAGTTTAATCAGAATCCAGTTCTTCAATTTTACTCATCTCCAAGTTCTTCATTTTTGTCAAAACATCTTCGATTTGACAGTACGACGAAACGTCAAAACATAGGAATCGGTCCTATTCTCATTTGGAACGCGTAGTACCTACCCACCATTGCTTTTTTAATGATAATTGGGTTCTAATTTTGAATTCGGTTTCGATTTCCACACAGAACAAAATATATTTGTATGGCCTTACAGAGAGGTGTTCTAGGTATGGGTGTCTTGTGTATGTGAGTTTACATGTTTGTGACCGCACCTACGATACACTGGCCCAGCAAGCATACCACGACAAATAAAAAAAAAAGATCTTTGACAGTCGTTAGGGATAGTCACAACCCAGGAATCATCACCACCACACCTGTCTTGAGGTATCGTGTTGCCCAATTACTGGGTTGTAGAGGTCAGATAGTCAGTCGATCCGTGTAAAATACTGGTAGGTATTTTGCTTTCGGTAAGACAAGAAGCCGACCCCCCACATAATTGGGAAAAGGCTAGGCAGATAATATTGATATCTTTGCGTTAGATAGAAGTTTGGTTAAGCGAGATTGCGTGGCTTCGGCGATAAGTATTTCGTAGAAGCGTGCGTTTGTTGTTGAGTGATTCGAATTGGTGAATTAGAGACTGCTTTAAGTTTTTCGTTGTAGCGTACATTGTTTCGTAGTAGTAAACTTATGTGGACGTGTTTTTCGGTGTTACACTTTTCTAAACCATGTAACAAAAACGGATCGCCCGGAGGACACGGTGGAAGTGTACCCTAGTTCGGCGGAGCAACGCCTGGTCCTCTTAGAGGCGATTGGCGGCAGCGACCTCTTGCGTCCTGTTTTGATACAGGTCATTGACCGAAACGAAAGGGAATGGGAAGTGGCTTCCTTCTGGGAAGTGGCTTCCTTCTGGGAAGCAGTAATGCGACCGAAGGAGACGACCACAACCGTGATCAACGAACATCCTCACGCTCCAGCTGGCAACGATTTTTTGCTACCGTAGGCAGTCTTGCAGACAAAAAGCAATAGTAGCTCGCTGTCCACTTGTCCCGTAAGGGCTAAATCCATATCCGAGTCGTCAGTAAGTACCAAATCCGAGTCGACTCGGATTTGGTACTTACTGACGCGCGTAGTGTTCCACTCGCACCTCAAAGAGATGTCAGCACAACTGAAGGGGGCCAGTAGGGTACTAGAGCCAGGGTTATCCGAAAGGGAACTCGAGCCCCGGTATGAAGGTTTGAAGGAACGGGGTGGGTTTTTTAGTCAGTAAGAGTCTGACACTATCTCCCGCTCTGCCCAAGAGCGGGGGTTGTCATTGGATTATATTCCCCACCAAAAAAAAAGGGAGCCAGTAGGGTTGATGCCTGCTAGGGTTGCGGGAACGTTTGTGTCCTTGAAATGCACAGGGCAACTGAGGGTGCCATGCTAGAGCAGGAGAAATTACTTGAAGATTTCACACTTAAAAAAAAATACAGTATATTTACATTATTTTTCGAGAGAACAAAAAATTCTCAGTAAAAAAATAACATTTGATAAACAAAATTCATTGTTAGATAGCGGTGCGAATGACATTGATTATTATTTGTGTATACTGATAAGATGTCTAGGCTTGCAGAATATCATATTGAATATAGCCCGCCTTTGTAGTGTTATGTTTATGCACATAGCTTTAAATAAATAGAGCTTGTAGCATATTTCTTTTTTTGTTTTGAGAAATTCGCTATTACAGCTTGCAGCTGTCCAGGATCTACCACCACAGGATGTGTGTGGCTTATACGACGACGATTAATTAACCTCTCGTGTGCCTTAATTAGAGACACAATTAAAAAGCCATTGCGTCTCGCGTGGATCCACGTTTAGACACACAACGGGTTAAAACTCGATACCCTCCCGACTGTTCGGTAACCGTCCGGAGTCGGACCGAGCCCGAGCCTCGTTCTTATCGGCCAGGTTGCCGTTAACTGTTAAGAACACACAGACCAACTGAGGGAATATGTGTGAAAGTGTTCTGTGTGTTAAGTGGGGTGGTGAGGGAGGGCTCCTGTTCCACCCTGGGGTGGAACCTTCCTTTCCTACCTTCTCCCGTTCTGGAACGGGAGAAGGTAGATCATATATTATTATTATTATATTATTAAAACCTTGTAGTTTATTAATATCTAGCTCAAATACTTTTGCTATTTCCTTCCTTATACATAGCTATGTAAATAGAAGGTAACTTAGTTTTTTCATCATTTGTATCAAAAAGTGTTTTTATCAACAATTCTAAATGGAAAGAATTTTTAATATCTGTTCAATTCAATACTAAATAAAAAATCTGTTAGAAGGGGAAACTGTCAAATAACAATAAGGATGCAGACTAATGTGACAAGTCGTGGGGTTCTTTGGACCAGGACCACGGTCCTAACTTCCACATATAATAACAATTTTTTTGAGTAGTATTATTTTGGAACCACAAGGAAACAACTATTAATTCATTAAACCTCAAGCGAATGCCGACGTTCGCGCACCCATTGTCTTTCTATTGTGTCTGTAATTCTCACGATTGAAAGGTTAAGATAGTGTTGATAAAGAACTAATAATTATCATAATAATATATTATTGATAGCAACTTACTTATATTTCGGCAAGGCACAGGCGAGAATAACAAACGTCATCCCAATGGAACCGGCAAATGCCAGAGACACGAGACTGAAAATTAAAACATCAATTTTCATGTTTGGAAACTAAAAATGAAATAACGAAAGTAAAACAAAGCAAAAGAATTCTCATGAATATGAATATTATATTCATGTCGCTGAAATTTTGTCAGAGACTTGTCAAAATAAGTGAATGTTATTATGACTAATCTAGTTGGCCTCAAAAGCTAGATTTTACCTGTTTCTCTTGTTTGATATCAAGATTAGTAGACCAAAATAATAACAATGAATTTCTTTAGCAACATGAGAAAATTTCTTCATAATAACAATAATGCATTCAGACATCAGGTAGATATAAAAATCATCTTGAGTTAATCATTATTAAAAATAGTGTGATATTAAGTCTCCTTTATAATTATCACTGCTTTAAGTTTATTAACACCGCTTAAACTGAACTTTTACATCGAAAACATATTTTTTAGAGCTGGTTAATATTTGTAAGTGCCAGCATGAAATACACATCACTTATGATTATATGATTGGTTTATAAAATACATTGGTTGCTATGATCGAATACAAGGCACACAGGCTGGAACCATAACTCACCCTGATCCATGGAAGTGTTGAAAAGTACATGAAAAAGAATAATATTGAAATTAGACAGCCGAAATAATAAAATTATGTGAAAAATATTTGTAAATAACATGAGTCATTGTTTCTACAATGATGACATTGTTAAACAGATGCGCTTGAGATATCTTTAACCAAAATAAGATTGTAAAATTATCCTAGATCACATTATCATACCTTTTATTCCAGCCATTTTTCTTATTTTAGGTACATAAATTGGGATTTATTTCATTAAAATTCACAAAATCTCCAATGTTAGAGAAACTTCAATGAAAATCAACTAATTAGAGCACCAACCACAGATACATAATTCAACCATAGACACATTAGTCGATAATCTATTTGATTCTACCACTGAACTCTACGATTCTACAGTCTACGATGCACGATGTGAATGTTGTTATAAGATTTTTTTTTTACCCCGCGATTATCTATCATAGCAATATTTAAAATATTTATCAATAATCAATAATATATATTTTTTTTTTATCAAAATTTTTTTCCATATTAATATTTTATTATTGGAATACGATTCAACCATTCGTAATATCAGTGTCAGTTTCAGTTCTGCCAGGTAAGTGTCGGTGCTAACATAAATAAAATAACGAACCTTACATAATTTATAGTCACCCTGGATGAAGGAGACGAGGTCGTTCAGTATGTTACAAAGTACTCTGTGGAGGCCGTCCTTCAAATCTATCTATTCGGTGTCACGACGATGCCCTAAATAATTTTTTCATCACGTGGTCTCCATGATAATTTTGTAAATAGAGTCCGTCTAATGAAAGCGTGACCTGAGAAAAGGAGGTTACAACCAAAAATTTTGAATGTGGTAATAATGAAATAGTAGGAGAAAAATGTTTTGATACTAGAGTATTTTTTGTATTTATGACAATTGTATAATAGTTGTATAAGAACCTAAATCATAATCAAAAACATGTGTGTAGACTTAATTATTTGGTGGGTGTATGGTAAAGGTCAATAAAATGATAGTTATTATTCCGAATTATTTTATTTTATCTGATCTCTCAAATGTCGTTAGATAATAGGTATTCAAATAATATTCTTTATTTACCATTTGGCCTTCTGACAACAATACCAAGTGCACAACACCGCGGTAGTCAAATAAAATAGTCAACATGATTTCAACTTCATCACGTCTCGCCAACACTAATAATGTGTTTCAAGATTGTTGGGTTGGAATCGTTTCGTTATAGCATAGAGAAATTCAGATCTTTTGGGATTAGTCAAGTGTGAACATGTTTTACACTCCAGTGATTGTTCGAATCGACTCGTGAGACACTAAAAGTTCAGCAGCTATCTCTCTCAAACTTGAACTAGGATTTCAGTCACTATTTCCTTCACTTTCGCGATTTTAACTTCAGTTGAAGACTTTGATGCACTACCAGAAAGAGTGAGGCAAATCTTTCATTACATCTCAACTGCTTTTGAACGCATTCTACCACTCACTAGCATGTGTTTTTGATTAAGTCGATTCAACAAAAGCCTTATTTGTCCATTATGAAATTCGCAATATGTCATATTATCTAAAAATATAAGAAAAAAAATTATCACTATATCCTAAATATAACTATCTAATAATTTTAGTCGACAAGGATCAAGATTAAGGGCCAAGCGCCCGAAAAGGGCCATAAAACAGTGATTTTCTGAGACCTACTCCTCCGTAACGGCTAGGTCAATTGGTTTGAAAAAAATATATGTTTATTATAGATTCATGAACAATAATATCAACATTTGATTTTTTCGTACAATTAATACTTTTTTCAAAAAAAAATATTTAGCAATTTCGCAACTTTTCCCTACTCCTTCGAAACGGCTTGGGCCTTTAGAAACATTTTTACACATAAAAATTGGTGGTTAAATATTCTTCAAAGTGAGCATTGCATATGTAAATCAATCAATATCTCGCAGAGAAAATGGATTTAAAGCGCTTTCCGGGCGCTGCTGGCCGCAAATAAATGCACAGATTTGCGTACTGCCGCCTAGGCGAGTGCGAGAGTTGCGTTCACATAATTTCGGTCAGATGGTTCAAGGGACTATACGCCTTAAAACGTCATACTAACTTCAAAATTCAGAAATCGTGTATAAACATTGTTGGTTTTCATTGAAAACACCTTCTTTCTCTTCTTGTTTTTGTTTGAATTTATTAACCATAGTGTGTAGCAGTTTTTGCACGTTACTGTTTATTGTTTTTCCCATTATTAAGCAATTATTCTTGAAAAATAAATATTTGTTTTCAAAAACTGACAATTGCAACCATAGACTTTGACGTGATTGTTTTCGGCAAAACAATGTTTCACACTTTCTAAATATCATTCAGTCTGCTAGATGATTGACGCCGTTTAACAATCAGGCTATAGGTACTGTTGTGGGCACGTTACAGTCGCGGTCTTAGGGGGACCTCTTTGAAGAGAAGTTGGAAAGATTAAGGTCCTCACTTTCCACCTGACGTGAGTTATAACTGGGTTATGTAGATTAATAGGACATGTGTAACGCTCGGGTGTCGTACTTGAGTGGATCGTCCGGAACACAGTGGAGCATTAGCGTTCGTTACGGACAAACCTGAGTCGATGACGCCGACGCATTGTGTTCCACGCACACCTGAAAGAGATGTTAGCAAATTGACGGGGCCCAGCACGGCCAATGCCTGCTGGAACGCATAAGGCAACAGACTGAAGGAGTACAAAAGGGTTTTAGTCAGCAAAAGTCTACCACTACTGTCCACCCAGAGTAAAAGAAGTTATTATTTTGATGATTTCTTACAAAGTCAAAGTACTTTATTTGCCAGAAACATGGTAATGAGGATGTTGAATTCAGTACATATTATATTATAAGTTCTACATGTTTCACCAATGATTGGTATACAAATATTAGTTAATATAATAAAATTGTCACAATTGTATACAACATTAAAAAAGACCACAATTGAATAAAACATTATTTTGGATTTTTAACATGTCTCAATTAGATATATATTATGTCACTTATTTTTTATTTCTAGGTTATTCTTGTCATTAAAAAAAATCGCTTAAGTTATAATAGCATTTGTCCAACAGCCATTCGCGTAATCTCATTTTAAATAATCTTATTAATTGCAACTCTCTTATAAATTTTGGTAATTTATTAAAGACCCGTATTGCCATCATGGTACAGTTTTTCTGATACAAAGAACTTTTACAGCAAGTGCTTCTAAGTATCGTCGGATCCCTGCTAGGCTACAATTTTCTTTTTCCAAAAGTTTCGAACAATTCTGAATGTTCTTTTACAAATACACCAATTTGCATTATAAGACTAGTGATGGTCAGCAAACCAAGCCTTTTAAAAAGTGGACGACACGATTCTAAAGGGCCTACACCACAAATTGCCCTTACAGGCTTACACACTTTTTCTGAACAAGAAACGCTTTATTTATATTTGTCGAATTCCCCCAAATCAAAAGACCATATCTGAGAACGGAGGCAACCTATCCGTGATATGCTGTCAGAGCTGCTTTTTCGCTAGCAATTCGCCTTAGTTTCCTTAAATACAAATCTATTAATTTTATTACATAAAAGATCTATGTGACTTTTCCATTTACAGTGCTGATCAATCAATAAGTCAAGGAATTTATATTGATCTGTCAGCTCAACAGGCTGTCCATCGCTCAGATTAAATACACAATAAATACATCGCTCAGATATAGCCACTGCGTGGCAATACATGAGACAGCACTATAACACTAAAATGAGGTTATTACGTAAACTTTTCCATAAATATGACCACAGAAACACACTTAAAACTTAACTATAGGAGTATATTTGTCATACATACACTAAAACTATTACTTTAATTGCTGAAATTATTCTAAAGACATAAAAATTGACTCGAGTTGACCTCAAAGTGACAGAAAGACATAAAAATTGACTCGAGTTGACCTCAAATTGACAGTGAAAAGTGAGCCAAGCAAAAAAGCGGCACGCCGAATGAGACAGAGAATGTTATGTTTTGTCTCAATTTTCTTACTTGTTTCGTTTATATGCTTCTCACTTTCGCACTTACATAGAGTCGCATGGCTATATCTAGAGGTATATAATCTAAGGTCCATCGGCTTTGACGTCACATACACGTCTTTTGAGATATACAACCTAAAAGTCATGTATTTGGTTTTTGATATATTGGCACACAGTTTATTGTTGTTAAGCCACTCCAGGACAGAATTTGCGGCAGTATTTAACAAATCATTATGAGTGCTAGTTGTGGCTTTTTCCTCGTGTGTAACAGTTACTGAAACATCATCCGCAAAAATAATGCATTGATGATCTATTGCGGAAGGTAAGTCATTTATGTACAGTAAAAATAAAGGTGGACCCAATATACTGCCTTGGGGCACACCAGAGCTATTAGTTTTATAAGTTGAATTGTAAGTTTTTAAATAATTCATGTCATCCATGGAGTTTATCTCAACACATTGAGTCTGATTAGTCAATTAGCTATTTAGCCAATTTATAGCTGGTCCCCGAATACCTACTTTTTTACATTTATTAAGAAGGCGATTGTGATCCACGAAGTCAAATGCTTTTGACATGTCAAAGAAAATTACTGATACCGGTATGCGTTTGTCAATTTTTGCCAAAACTTTACTCACCTCAAAAAAGAGCTTGATTTCTATGCTGCTGAATGGAGAATACACTAATAAGTCGTCGATGGGCTTATTTTTAATCGTATATTTTTAAGAACTCAATTTTTTATTGATAAAGATAATACGAGTTTTTTGTCACGACGTTTATCGTGAAAATGTAATTTTATGTGAATTCTAGCTCTAACATTAAGTGACTGAGCGATACCTACTAGTTTCAAAAGTTATCAATGTTCCTTCCCTTTTGTCAAAAAAGTCGAGTTTGTCTCGTGAAATAAATGGAACAGATTTCGGTGGGCGGTACGAGTTCGGTACATCACTAGAATCGAAACTACTACTATTATTAGTCTGTGACTACTACTAAAGTTACAAGTTAAGTTACTAATAATAAATAGTCTGTGGTCGAAACTGCTCAGGTTATTTCATGTTTATTGTTGATCATCAAAGTTATTTTGTCCAGAAAATACTGATACTATAAGGAAATTACTTCTTTCGGTTACCATACAGTTAGCTAACTACCATGGATGATGATGCGGAAACTTATAAGCTATGGCGTATACGTAAAACAGTTATGCAGGTGAGTGAGGTTATGTTATGCGTGAAAACTTTATGAAAGTTGTGAATAAATACCATTATTAATATTCAGATGGCTTTGAAATCCCTCACACATAATATTGTTGTTATTTTGTATTTTATATTTGTACTTTATATCTAAAATGATTCAGAATACCTACTTTTATTTAACATGTGAATAGTTGATCAAACAACACTAATTTCCAATCTTTGCAGCTCAATATTTTATTTTGTATTACAGTTATGCCATGACCGTGGATACTTGGTGACGCAGGATGAATTGGACCAGACGCTTGAGCAGTTCAAAGAGCAATTCGGTGATAAACCCAGGTACAAACATTATCCCTCTTGGTTTCCACTACCTGTTTCCTTTCGTGGTTGGGTAAGGGGAAATATATACTTAAACTTACCAACTTATGGTCTGAGCTTACCAATGTGTAGTTTTGCCGTCTCTGACACTGTCCGATTCACCAAAGTTTTCCTTATTTTCTCATCTAAAATCTCCATACTTATAAATTTTTAGAACTGCTTTACTTAAGTTTTTAGTAAAATGCATACATGTATAAAATTGTACCATTTGACAATTTTGTCATTTGTAAAATAAGATTCCAAAACATGTGTTTTTGACATTATTCATTTTTTGCAGCACAGTTTGACAAATCTTGTATGGCATAGTGTAACTAAATACTTTTTTAATTTATGGCCTAGCCTTATATGCATGCAAAAAGTATTTAACTTTTAGTTACAATAGAAAGACAATGAGAGAGTGAACGCTGATGAGGATTCAATTGGGGTTTAATGAATTAAACTTTCAAATACCGTCAATTTTAGACATAATAGTAAGACAATAGATGCGCGAACGCCATTGTTCGCTTGGGGTTTAATGAACTAATGTTTATATTACCTTCAAAATTTTTTGATAGTTATGAACCAAATCTTTCATGAATCATTGAGCAATTCATGAAATAAATATATATCTATCTATATCTGTTTCAGTGAGAAGCGACCAGCTAGAAGTGACTTGATTGTGCTAGTAGCTCACAATGATGACCCTACAGATCAGATGTTTGTTTTCTTCCCTGATGAACCTAAAATTGGCATCAAGACCATCAAAACATACTGTACTAGGATGCAAGAGGAAAATATTCACAGAGCTATTGTTGTAGTGCAAGCAGGTAACGATTTGTTTATTTTGTGCTGAAAAAAAATAGCCCAAATGATGTTTACTTTGACTAAACACATTCTGCTAGATTGAAAACCTATAGCCATGCGGTGGTCTGGTTGGGTCTCACAGCGAGATAATTAAATCAAATACAAAACACCTTTACTTAGTATAATAGAGACCATAATACTATGATATTCCAAAATTTTTATATTTTGAGTTCCAAGTCATAGAAATACTTAATTCATTAAACCCCAAGTGAATGCCGACATTCGCGCTTTCATTTTCTTTCTATTGTGTCTCTAATTGACAGTATTCAAAAGGTTAATTAAAACAAACATGTCTATAGACTTTTAATAAAACGAAGAGACTGAAATATACAAATAGCTCCTTCATGTGAAAATATACCTATGTATGTTTTTAGAAGTTGATAGGTATGTTCGTTTAAGTCATTTTATGACTTAAAGTCAAAATATATAAAAATTGTATTAGTTTCCTATAATTCTAAAGGTGCAACAAGATAAAAGTTCAATATTTATTTTAGTTGTTCTACCTTACCATTAAAGAACCTAATCACAAAATATAAAGGTACAGAAGTCAATCTCCATACAATGCGCGCTCGAGCAATGCACACATAGACAACACTCACGGACGGACACAATATCTCGCAGCGTCTTGGCCCCGCTCGTCAAACAGTTCCAGCTCAAACGCTCATTAGTGTGCGTCCACCGAGCGTAGGTATAAAAAGTGAAGTACATACATGAGATTGTCTTCTGTATCTATTTATTTTGTGACCTAATCAGCTACTTACCTAAAACCTTAGCTTTTTTTCTGATAACTTCTAATGGCTACGTCACCTCAGAATACATTTTCTAATGGGTAAGAACCCATTAGAAGACGTATTCTGTGGTTGTTGTTTCCAGTATAGTCCTCTAGTAAGGGCCCACTATATTCATGTTACTTGATTCTATTTCCAGTAGATTGTTCAGCATAAAGGCATTAACATAAAGTCTACCTTTGTACAGTGTTTCTTATTAGTGCATAATCTTTACATCTATACATATAAATAAAATTGGAGTGTCTGTTTGTAATATTGAAATAACTGCTTTTTACTATATGCATATGAGATGGTACGGTACATCAAATAATATTTTTTAAAATTTTTGTCTGTCTGTCTGTCTGTTCCGGCTAATCTCTGAAATGGCTGGACCGATTTTGACGGGACTTTTTTTGGCAGGTAGCTGATGTAATAAGGAGTAACTTAGGCTACTTTTATTTTGGGTACGCCACAATCATGGCGGTAAGTCCCCTCTTTGAGGCGTGGCTGGAAAGACCTCACGGCGTCCTTACCTTCCGCATGACGCAGGTCCTCACCGGACATGGTTCGTTCGGGAGTTTCCTGCACCGGATTCATGCGGAAGTGACGCCCGGGTGTCGCCACTGTGCGGAACGCTCGGAGGATACAGTGGAGCACATAGTCGAGGTTTGCCCTGCTTGGGCGGAGCATCGCCGTGCCCTCGTGAGGGCGATCGGCGGCGGAGACCTCTCGCGCCGGGCCTTGGTTGAGGCTATGGTCCGGAGCGAGGAGGAGTGGCAGGCGGTCGACTTCTGCGAAGCAGTAATGCTCGCAAATGAGGAGGCCGAACGCATCAGGCAACGGCGTTATCGCCGCCGCCGCCGCCGCCGGGATTCTGATCCCGATTTCCGGCTACCGTAGTCGCGGGCTTGCGGACAGTGAGCAATGGGTAGCTCACTGTCCGGCCGTCCGGTAACTGTCCGGACCAAACCCAAGTCGTCGACGGCGCGCACTGTTCCCGCGCGCCTCAAGGAGTTGTCAGCAACAGCAGGGACCCAGCCGGGTCGAAGCCTACTGGGGCCAGGGTTATCCGAAAGGGCGCTCGAGCCCCGATATGAAGGCTAGAAGGAACGGGGTGGGTCTTTTAGTCAGTAAGAGTCTGACACTATCTTCCGTTCCGCACAAGAGCGGGGGATGTCAAAGCATGATTTTTTCCCACCATAAAAGGCTACTTTTATTTAAAAAAAAATAAATTCAAAATCCTGTAGTCCACGCGAACGAAGTCGCGGTCACAACTAGTGTTTTAATAAATAAATTAAGAGCCTGATTGATTATAAACATTTTGCTGTGCTCTATGCCTTTTATAACTCTGTGAAAGTTTGATTTTTAGTAAAAAAGTAATTTATTCAGTCATTTTTCCTTTGTGAGTAAAACCTTCCGTTTCTTTCTTTCAGGCATGACACCCTCTGCTAAGCAGTCTTTAGTCGACATGGCTCCCAAGTACATTCTAGAACAGTTCCTGGAGTCAGAACTTCTGATCAACATCACGGAACATGAGCTGGTGCCTGAACACATTGTGCTGACTCCTGACGAGAAGGCTGAGCTCTTGACTAGATAGTATCCTTTTAAACACAATTCCATTTTCAAAATATTCTACCATTATACTACTGTACGTCTTACTTATCTCTTAATTTATAAATAGAATCCAAGTTAAGGTTACACATAAATAATTATATTAAAACTATTTACTGATTACAGTGACATCACAAAAACAAACCCTTGATAAATATCAGGTAACACTTCATCACAGTATTCTAGCTTTAGGTTACTCACTAATGAGTGTCACTGTAATACTCATGCATTGGTAGACGAGCAAGCAACGAACGAAGAGCAGACAACCCTTATAGGCCCACATGTAATAGTCTACAATGGGCTGAGTGTGGAAATAAGACCCCAATAGATAGATAGACACACGGCCGTCTTTCACTTATTAGCGGCCCTGGGCACATTAGGATAAAGGGGCCCCTATGCGCATAATAAGGCACTATTTTGTTAGATCAGACAAATAACGTGGATATACGCAGTTCACACAGTTTTTTAGTGTCCTTGCACACGACCCACAAGAAAGGCCGCTTGTAGCTTCTCCGGCCACAAGCTGTCCCCAATCGATCGCGGGGCCCTGGGCACGTACCCAGTGTGCCCAGTGGAGAAGAGGGGTCTGGATAGACAGCTTGAGCAAGCAGGGATACCTAACCTGCTTCTAGAGACAGTAGGGCTGAATGGAATGAAGCCTGGTGGATGATAATCAACATGGCCCACATATAATGGTCCATCATGGACTGAATGATAGATAGATATATTATTTTTTGTACCATCAAAGACACTTCCGCCTGACCACTACTAAGTTCATTTTTGCTTGCACTCAGATCGAAAATTTCAAAGGATTTGGATTGGCGCCGCGCCACAGGATTCAAGTGAATTTTTTTTTTAAGTGATGGCAGAAATGACCACAAGGGATGGTAAGGTGGGTTGGGGGAAGATCGGCATTGGGGTAAGAACGTATAAATCAATATACCACTTATTTAGCTTTATTTTTAATGCCAGCCACATTGCTGGGCAAGGTGGAACATAATGACGCGGCATGCAATATGACTATATTAAAAATAAAGCTAAATGTGTGATATAATTTATATTTATACGTTCTTACCCCAATGCCGATTTTCCCCCGACACACTATACACCAATAGTAAAATTACGATAGGAACTTAAAGTTAATAGGGTGTCATAATGGGCGGTCTTATCGTTAAAAACGATTTTTTACTGACAACCTTACCTGAATGCAGCCGAACTTCAGTAAATAGATAACTTTAGGCTTTATGTTGGCAGAATTCCATGGTGTTGTTTACTTTTAATATGGCTCGGTAAGCAGGTGCCAGTATAATAGTTACTTTTTTCAGGTGTTATTTTCTTTATTTTCCTTAACTATTAAACCAGTAAATTGAAGGAGAACATGTTGATGAGAATACAGGCTGGTGATCCCGTAGCAAGATATTTTGGACTTAAGAGAGGACAGGTTAGTTGAAACAATTACATTAAAAAATACCTTTTTTTTGTTAGCCCACACTCTCCCACTGCTGGGCAAAGGCCTCCCTCCACTCCTTCCAACGATCTAAACGAAACGAAAATACTTAAACAACTTTATTTTTAGTACATGTGAAACCTGAATATAGTTTGTTCAGAATCAATAACTGATTCGATTCCACTCATTTTTACACCCGGTTATATTTTTTTTTTCAAAAATATTTAAAAAAAAATGTTACAAGTTGGACACCACACCACACTCTACAACACTAAGTACAACACAGCACTCTCACACCACAACACTAAGTACAACAGATCACGGCAGATCATAGCGGGCATCAGGCGCTAGGAAACAGCTGGGTGCAAGTGCGAAACAACCCCTCAGTCGCCTGGATGGCCCGGTGACTTTGTATTTTTGCTGCCATAACAAGCTTTGAACTTGGTGATTTTTCATGATACATTTATGAAATTGTGGTTGTATATTATTATAACAACCATATTTTCCACCCACCAACCTCTTTGGATTGGCCCTGGCTGTGTGTAGATTCCTGTGCATATGATTTGGTCTGTCTATGCTATTCTCTATGAGACCAACTGCATATGGAGTCATGGACGAAAGACTAGGCGATATGGTCGAACGACTTTAGCCTTCCCTAAGGGGTAATTAGAAACAAAAAAAAAAAAAAGCATATGGAGTTTTTGGCGGGATTTTTTCGAGTGAAGTTCAATGATTTTGTTTTAATTACTCGCAAATTAATGTAGGAATTGGTGAAGTTTTGTTTTACAAAGACAATATTATTATGTCGAATTAGAATTCTATAATATTTTGAATCATTGAGATGTGCGCTGTCTCATAATAGAGTTGAGATTTTTTTCGCAGTATTGACTACGTTAGCGAAGGTTGCCGAAAAGGCTGATACGATATATTTGTGTGCCAAGTACTGCAAAAACATTAAAATCTGTAAAAAAAACCGGCCAAGTGCGAGTCGGACTCGCCCATGAAGGGTTCCGTAGCAGCAAGTAACATAATATAAAAGTTCTTGTAATGTGTTGTAACTTTGATCGATGTTTTAACAATAGTGTATTTTTTTCGATTTATGACGCATTAAAAAAAAACTACTTACTAGATTTCGTTCAAACCAATTTTCGTTGGCAGTTTTTATAGTAATGTACATCATATATTTTTTTTAGTTTTATCATTCTCTTATTTTAGAAGTTAGAGGGGGGGGGACACACATTTTACCACTTTGGAAGTGTCTCTCGCGCAAACTATTCAGTTTAGAAAAAAATGATATTAGAAACCTCAGTATCATTTTTGAAGACCTATCCATAGATACCCCACACGTATCGGTTTGATGAAAAAAAAATTTTTGAGTTTCAGTTCTAAGTATGGGGACCCCCAAAATTTATTGCTTTTTTTCTATTTTTGTGCAAAAATCTTAATGCGGTTCACAGAATACATCTACTTACAAAGTTTCAACAGTATAGCTCTTATAGTTTCGGAAAAAAGTGGCTGTGACATACGGACGGACAGACGGACAGACAGACAGACAGACAGACAGACAGACAGACAGACAGACAGACAGACAGACAGACATGACGAATCTATAAGGGTTCCGTTTTTTGCCATTTGGCTACGGAACCCTAAAAAGTGCTTATACAGACATTCAAGGATACCCAGCCTTGATGAGATGCAACAATTAGGTATAACACCAAATATCCCTTTGCAATACTTCTTGTGTCGATTTTCTGGCTTTTGACTCCCCGTAACGACTGTCAAGTTGACATATGACAGCCGAGACAAAGGTTGACTGTGCTAAACAAGGGGGCTCTAAGGATAGTTGGGCACCCATCCACGGACTGACCTCGTCAAGCGTTGCTTAACCCGGTCAGGGCTGTTGTTATTAAGATTATCTAGCCTCGAGACTCGTCATCAGTTATACGTTATTACAGGATAATTTGTCTAGTACCTATACATTTATTATAATAACTTACCTAAATCGCTTGGTTAATTATCGCGTAAAGTAATAGAGTACCTAGTCGTAATCGTGCTATAAATATCGCTTTTATCTATAAAGATTGTTTCTGCAAAAAGAATGTGCGTATCTGTAATTTAAATATGATTCGCTTTCGCCTATCTGTGTCAATTGTAACTTTACTTTTGCATGTTAACTGCATCACAGAATAGTTAGTAAATGGAGTGATTAATAATGAATACTACGTGAAAATAGAAAATTGTTCTAATTAAAGAAAATGCTATGTGCTATTGCAAGACATGGTCTACCCGTGTACTAAGTTTCATCAAACTCAATCAGCAGTTCAAGCGTGAAGAAGTAACAAACACTCACACGCACACTCCGAAACTTTCGCCTTTATAATGTCAGTGTGATGTATGGAATGGACTCATTAAAATTAATGCAATTTTAATCCGTGGTGCTTTTGTATTTGTAAATTTACTGCTTGATAATTAAAAAATATGTTGAGCGTGGATAGAAGGAAAGGAAAAAAGGTATTGCTCTGATTAAATGCAACATGGAACAAGATAATACAATTCCCTTTCATCATCATCATCTCTCAGATGATGATGAAAGGGAATTGTATTAATTATATTGTTACAGTCTCAGCTGTTTCACTTTGATGTAGGCTCTAAGACGGTTGAATCGTTTTTTCGGTGACCTTGTGGAGCTTCAGCTCGGTGCTTTTCTGGTGACCAGCTTAGAGCCTGACTTTCAGGGATGGCAGTGTAATCCAAAAAAATATCCATGACATATGCTTTGTTACTCCGTTAGCTAACTATGCAATGGCTCAGTAGCTGTAGATAAATTTTACATGCCAATGAAGATGTTACGTACCAATACATGTTATGGGCATATTAATTTGTTATGCCGATCGTCATGCCGAAAACTTGAAATTGTCCAGTAGGGTGGCACCATGCATTAGGTCATCTAAAAAAAACTTGTGCCGCTTTTAATATACTTACATAACTGTGGGTATGCAAAGTTTTGCTGATCATGACCAGTAGCCCGATTCACGTAATGAAAACCGTAACGATATCGTAGCGATTTAGTCGTTTAGACCATTTCCGTATTCACATCCATCAATCGAGTTTGAACAACACCGATTTTAAAGTCGTTTGTAATTCGTCGATTAAAAAAAAAAAACTGTATTAGGTACATTATCGTGGTAGAATACTTATTAATGTAACTGGAAATAAATCGATAGATCGTGAATACCGCTTTTGGATAGGACTTCGATCGAACGACTATAAAACTTCAACGATATTTGGCTTGTTTGATTTTACGTGAATCAGGCTACTGTTCATAATGCTGTAGTGAAATCCTGTATCGCGCTATTATAGTTCTCCGCGTGATTTGACATTATATAACATTAATTTTAGAATATGCGAAACACGTGACGAGTATTTTTATGTAAATAATTATGTACAAAACATAACTGAATCATGAAAAATCACAAAGTTATAAGCTGTTATGTCAGCAAAAATACATAGTCACCGGGCCATCAACACTGAGAGGTTGTTTTGCACTTGCACCCAGCAAAAAAAAATTACATGGTGTAAAAACTATTGGAATCCATTCAGTTACTGATTCTGAAAACTATATTCAGGTTTCGTATAAACTAAAAATAATGTTGTATAGGCAATCATCTTTCGGGCAGTTGCACAAATCAGACAAAACGCCCTCTGGTCGGTATCTCCTCGTCCGGTCGGAGGATCCTCCCTTTTCAACGGAGGTTTGCAGGTCTATACATTCTGTTCCGGACACCACTAAAATACTTTAAGTATAGTCTGTCTAATAAGTCAACCGACTTGGGAATTTTGTATAATATTTAATCATTTAAAAAATAAAAATATTTGGTACTTTTCATAAGCTTCTTCTGTAAGTAAACAATGATCTTTATCTCCTAATCAACCTTGATTATTGAACCCGTGTTGACTACAGCAGATTTCATTAAATCCTAATAATTACCCAAGTCGTTTAACTTATTACACAGACTCTACTATAAGTGGCTTAATTTTTTAAGATAAAAAATGTTGAAGCTTTCAAACATCATTCGATAAGCCTATCCTTGTTCCAATTTCTCAGTCTCACTATTATCTGAAACCAGCATTAGTTAATTAGATGGAGTAGTGCCTATCTGACCTCCACAACTTTAGGGTATCCAGGGTTTTTTTTCGGTGGGTATAAATCATCCAAACGACATCCCCCACCCTTGGGCGGGGCGGGAGAATCTACTTCGCCAATCGATCCGAAACTCATATTTTTAATTTGTTCACAGGTGGTCAAGATCATCCGATCATCAGAAACAGCCGGGCGATATATTTCTTATAGATTAGTATGTTAGAATAGAATTATTACCAATAAATAATTATATTTTTTTTTAATCCAATCGTATTTTTTTACTTTCATAGGATTTTTTTTTTGGCGGGTAAAAAGCATCCAAATGACATTCCTTGGACGGATCGGAAGATAGTGTCAGACACTTACTGACTAAAAATTCCACCCCGTTCCTTTTTGCCTTTCGTACCGGGGCCAAGCTTCTCTTTCGGAGCAAACCCTGGCCCCAGCTTCGACCCAGCTGGACCTCTGCTTTTGCTTCTTTCATAGGTTTAAGTTTTTTTTTTTCGGGACCGATCATCCATGGTAGAGATATAAGTTGTGGGAAGAAAACCACTCACAACCACCCGATTTAGTTCAACCCAAGAACATCTGCCACTCGGACTGATCTGCGGTGTCCTATATGGAAAGCGACCAATAGACTGTGCACCCAAGTAGGCTGTTGAAAGAAAAATCGTTTATTTGTACCACACACATACAGTACCAAGAAACCATAACTGTTGCAAACACAACCTGGCAAAATGAGGCATTCTAGACCTCTCTCGACACCCAGTGCGTGTGCGGTGCTCCTGATCAGACGATGGCCCACTTATGTGAGTGCTCAAAGCTCAGTGTCCCTACATCTGTACTTTGGAGGATTTAAAAAACGTCACTGACTCCGCTATAAACTTAGCAACCTACTGGGCGCAAAATCTTTGAGGGTAAGAAAACCATCGATTCAATAAGAAAAAGAAGTAATTTTTTAAGACAGCTAATACTTTTTTGTTTTTTGAAGTCGATGTTTTTTTGTGACTTTTCATTGTATGAAACTATGAACCTCGTTGGCATTGTAGAAATACCTACATACACACTTACCTATTAAAAAAAAGATTTATTTAACATCGAATTGAATTAATGTAAATAAACATCGAAGCGAAGAAGTGTTTGAATTAGGTCATTTAAGTGTTCGTTATCTATAATTAAATCAATTACGAGTACCTATCATTGCATGCAATCAATAACTTTAACAAACGAATCGTAACTGCAACCGCTACGCTCACTCAAACATACAAATTAAACCATTACCAGACTTGATATTTTGTTATGAACTTTCATAAAATACCATGATCTGTGTATAATGGAATCACGCAATTGTTATTGTACAGGGTAATGTGGGCACGCGATGCGCAAGCGCTTCACACGGCGCGGGCGCAGCATGGGTTGCGCACGTCGCGAAATTCATGTGCAATTACCTACAATACTTACGCGCAAACCGACAGATCTATACCGAATGGCTTGCGATCTTTCTGACTACGAAACGATAAAACATTAAAAATATGTTTTGACTTTGAAATAACTGTTCGAAAACGAAACGAGTGACTGAATGTTTTCTTTTTAAAACTAGTTTTTCTTTCCTGAAACATTCCAGGAAAAATAACGAGGAAGTGGTTTAGTTTTTCTTTTGAGTAACTTTTCCTGCTTGTGTTTTAGTGGTTGTGAAAAGTATAGGAATATTTCGTTGTCTGTGGTGTAAGGATTCCTATAGACTGTTTCAATTGTTGTGAACAACACTGGATTATTTCCCGGTAAGTACTTACTGTAGAACCAGTCTAGTTAATTTTTACAAGAACAAAATTGTTTCCTAGCTAATAAGTTTAGATTTATGGTCCATTCCTGGAAAGTTACACATGACTTATACATGCATGCCACGTTGGTCTCGTGGTCGCAAGCGCGACTGTTAAGCATGGAATCGTGGGTTCGATTACTGGGTCCGGCAAAAAGTCCTACTGGGTTTTTCTATTAAGATTTACGCAGTCGCAAGCTGGAGTTTGGAAGTTGATGGTGTGGCTTCCCCGTGTCGGGAAGCACGTAGAACCATTGATCCTGTGACTGATCTCCGGTCTTGCCGGAGTGCTGTTCCATCGGAAGAGAGTAAAGGTGAATGTATTTGGCCGGTTTTTCATCTTCCATTAATAAAGCACTGACATTAAAATCCACGTCATCATCATCATCATCATCATCATTATATCAGCCGACAGACGTCCACTGTTGGACATAGACCTCCTTGGGTCCCGTTAGCAGGGCCGTTTTATCCATTAGGCAATGTAGGCAACTGCCTAGGGGCCCCGCCAGGTTTTAGGGCCCCGCGCTTCAGGAAAAAAATAGACTATGTTTCATAAACAGTAAAAAAAATTGAATTTTCGATGACATGCCATTTAACGAGCAATCCTAGCATTGGATTATGCGAAAAGCTGTCAACAGATGGAGTTTAATAAAACACAATCTTTCATTAGTAAGCTTTCTAGCTAACAATCACTGAGATTATCCTCGGACGGACGGACAGACAGACAGATTTGGTGAAACTATGTAGTTGACTACGGAACCCTACAAACAACGTAATTATGAATAAATTTGTGTTAGAAATAAAATATTTTAAGAAGATAGAAGAGGGTAGGTGGGGCCCGAGACGTGCATTGCCTAGGGGCCCCGACATGCATAAACCGGCCCTGCCCGTTAGGGGTTGATTACCATATAGAATCCCCCCCCCCCAATCCAAATCCAAGGATTGGGTCCTTGTCAAGATTATCAAAATTCATAAGTACTTAATTTCAGTGCGCCAGGTGTAAAGGAAATAGAAATGATTTCTTCGGCATGGTCGATTCTTTCGGTGTTTCTATTCACCCCTGCGTTTCTATTCACTCCGTTTTACGGTACCTCTCATTCTTATCTCAATAACCCCGTGGATTTTAAGATTGGGTAAGCGGTGGAAAGTACTGTAATGAGAGAAATCTAAGAGACTGACTATCATATTCAATGAAATAATCAACTGTATTCCGATTTTGACATATTTATATAGTTTGAATAGATTTTTGTGTTCAAGTACCTACAGGATCCTCGAATACGCGGGGTCCCCGAATGCACGGGGCCTGTAGTATTTGCTAGTCTGCTATATGGCTAATCAGCCACTGCACTCAATACAGCACTATAATACAAGCGTACAAGACTAATCGCTGCACCGTACCTAATCGAAATTCAGTCGGGAGGATTATATCATACATTAGACAGCCGGTGGCTTCGTCCACACGATTGTAGAAAATTATACCAAAGGCACATAGGTACCTACTCCTAGGTTTGCCCACATGATTGTAGAAAATTATCTATACCAAAGGCACATATTCCTGGGATAAAAAGTATCTATGTGCTATTTCAGGACATGGTATAGGTACCCGTGCACCTATCCGTTCAGCCGTACGAGCGTAAAGAAATAACAAATATACACACAAACATTCGCCTTTGTAATATGAATGTGATCTATACGATCTTATGATCAATCAACCATTCAATTACTGCACTCCAGACAGATGCTTAGGTACACGATGATGTGTTAACGAGAAGAGAAAATCATGTGTTATGTATTATGTTAGAGGAAGTATTTTGATGTATAGTTTTTGCTTCAAAAACTGATTCTTTAGTTGTTAGCTATGCTCTTAGATAGGTAACTACGCTTTATTGATGGCATTATGTTGTTAACTAGTTAACATTAGGTGCCTAACATTTAGTACAGTTCTTAATCCCTTTTTTCATCAATAGGTTTTAATTATTGATGACACGGTTGTCGCAGTGGTTGAGCGATTGCCTGCTGCGTTGCGCGCGCAGGTACGATTCCTACACGGAACAAATATTGTTATGACCTATCTATAGTGTTCAGGGCCTAGGTGTCTTGTGCATGTGAGTTTATAATATGTTACGGACCCACGCTACACGGTGCATCCCTAGTGTAGAACAACTTAAAAAACCGGGCAAGTGCGAATCTGACTCGCGCATTGAGGGTTCCGTACAAACTCACTTCAAAAACAGTTCAATTCCCGAATTAAGTCACGAACATTTTTCCAAATCACGTGACGAAACTACAAAACAGTTTTCAGATTTTTTCCTACATTTGTGCCTTAAGACTTTGTTTCATGCTAACTTTCAGGATTCTAGGTCAACGGGAAGTACCCTATGAATTTTGATTCCCTTGAGAGTGTCGAAATACACGTTTTTTACGACATAAACGGCCGTATCTTTTTATTGTTAACTCAGAAGTTTGATTTTATCACAGTTTCAAGGGACTGCAGACCTGAGTAGGTATATGATTTTAATTTCAACTCGAAACCTCCACGCTTTCCCAAGATAAAGGGTCTTGACAGACAGATGGACGGACAACAATATGATCCTTTATCTAAGTGCTCCGTTTTTTTCTTTTTAAGTTACGGAACTCTAAAAAAAACAAAACAGTTAAGCTTTATAATTTTGTCTGGTTGATGTGTCGCCAGAATTCTGCGGTACCTAAGGGGTTGCACATACGAATCCTCCAGGACTGGAGCTCTCTCTAAAGAATATGGTGGATCTCTACGTGGTGTACCACATAAAAGATCGATCATTTTACTTTCATAATGTCCATTGTTCTTTACTGCTTTAAAGGTGGAGTGAGAGGGCGTGTCAGATTTTTACTGACTAAAACCCACCTGTGTCCTTTAATTGCACTTTGCGTTCACGGACCAAGGTTCATGGGGATGTCAGAAATTCTCTGTGGAAGGCCTCATTATCATCATTTCCGCTGTAAGACGTCTACTGTTGGGCATAGGCCTCCCAAAGTGGTACCTACCACAACGAATAGTACCTAGTTTACGTCTCGCATCCATCGGAGTCCCGCGACCATCATCAGGTCATCGGTCTCCCTTATGGGAGGCCTTACAACGCTGTGTCCTCCAGTGAGTGCAAGGCGTAGGAGGATGAAGTTGTAATATTCTTAGGTACTCAGATAGTCTGTAGCAGTAGCGTAGTTAGGCGTGAGCGACGTGGGCCCACAGCGTCTCACCCAAAGGGGCCTCGCTTGTGCGAAGACTCATTAACAGCGAGAGGGTTTGTTTTAAATCGCGTTTGACTACTATTTCACCTGGTTTATAATTTTATTTATGAAAGAAAAAGGCCTCGTTGATGCGCCTTCACCCACGTCTAAATTTGTCCACGCTACGCCTCTGGTCGTTACCAAAATATCCAACGTAATCAAATCACCTAGATTAGATTGCGCTTGTAACTCCATCATAGTACCTATTATTGCAACAGTTACCTACACCCTGATTCTCGATCACGATTATCGTGATAATTCAACATGGTCCTAGTACCTACCATCTACCTACATAGTTAACGAGATTTTGTACTATGTTTCACTTATTAGTATGCAATTCGAGCAATCAACGATGGCTCATGAATTCACGATATTCTTGTACGAAAAGGCTCTAATTTTTCGACATGGCCTGTTAAAAAATATTGAAATCCAGCTTTGCTTGTGGTTAAGTATCCGTGAGTTCCCGAGTTTTTTTGAATAGCATTTATTCAATTTGCAATGTTTGTGTGTATGTTTGTTTAGAACAAATTTTGAGAAAGAATTTAATAAAAAAAAATATTTTACACTTTTTAGTTATGGTACCACCACTAAAAAGTACCCCTCAGACAAACTTAAAAAACTTATAGCCATAGTGCATCTCATAACGATTCTAATAATCCCAAACAGGGTTAGATTACATTAATTTAATTTTTTTTCCTTCTGGCTTCATCATCAGATCAGTTCGATACATCCCCCCCCCCTTTTCTGACAGTCAGTCATCGACTACACGTATAAACAAAGCAACTTTACTTGTAACCACAGTTCTGCTGTGATTCTATGAGGAGTTCTGTTTCATATCTTCGAAGTTCTTGATCAGATCATAACAATATTTCTTTGGGACCAACTTGGAAGCATAATCTTTCAAAAAAAAAAAAAAAAAATTCAAAATCGGTCTACAATTGACCGAGATATCGGTGAACATACATAAAAAAAAAATATTCAGCCGAACATAGAACCTCCTCCTTTTCGAAGTCGGTTAAAAATAGGCCTACTGTCCATGGTCGCGTAGCTTATTCGGTACCTACGCCTACCTTGCCATCCCTGTTCCTTCAATTCTCAGGGTCGCGAGGCAGGCAAGTGTCAGTTCTGACAGGTCTTGACACCTCTTCATCATCATCATCATCATTTCAGCCAAAAGACGTCCACTGTTGGACATGGCGTCCACGTATTAGAAAACGTAGCGTTAGCAGGCCTCCTACAAGGTAGACCGATGACCGGATAAGGGTTGCGGGAATCCAATGGATGCGAGACGCACAGGACAGTTCATTGTGGCGACACTTGACACCTCTTGAAAGGGCAGAATTGTGTTATGAGAAGTCACATTCAAATTTTTAACTGTTTACAAACACCTCATGATACAAAAGGCTTTCCTATAGTTTCAAACAATGACCAATGCAATGCAACAAACAAATAAACAATCTATCGACATACACCGTAATAAATACAATTTCTTCGGTTCGGTTGACCGCAAGTTAATGGTTGAACTGAAAAATAGCCCTTACTGTTTCGAAAAATCCTTGCACACATACACATGTGCATCATGGTACCTACAATGTGACACCGCCTCAACACTGAATTGCGGCATGGCGGACAAAGTTCCAGCGGGATCTCATGGCGGTGTGCAGACAGTGACTATCACAACCCAGTGCTGGGCCTGCCATTGTCACGGTGGCAAGTCCCCTCTTTGAGGAGTGGCTATAGATGTGCTACGGTGACTTATATCTTCCGGTTGAAATAGATCTCTTTGGCTTGTAAAGAAAGTTCTGTTTCGGATTTAGCTGGAAGAAACGCCAAGGTGTCCCTATTCCCTATTCACCCAGAAAACAGGCCCACAGAAAGAGCGCTTGGGTGGAGCACCGCGAATTCTCGTGGAGGCTATCGGCGGAGGCGACAGCTGGTTCAGGCCATGGTCTGGAGCGAGAAGGAATGATAAACGGTCACCTCCTTCTGCGAAGCAATAATGCGAGTGAAGGAAATGACCGTAAGCATGAGGAAACTGACGACCTAGCCGCTACCACAGGAGATGCCATGAGCGCTGATAGCTACATATACTGACTGCTAGATAAAATGTTGTATTAGAAATATTTTTCTATACAAGCAATCGAACAATACATTAACATAAAAACGTTTTATCGTCGACATTAATTGTATTCTCTGGTTTTGGTACAAAAAAATATATTTTTCTAAAATAACAAACTTTCACAGATTTCTGCATAGCTCAAAATTCTATTAGCTAGCCATCCGATGAAATGGATCCCGGACGGTCGGTCACGAGCATCCAATTAGAAAGTAAAAAGAATAGCATTAAAATATCTACTAAATTAAAATTACTTGAATTCTCATCAAACCGGTATTTCACAATCCGCCAAATGTTCCAACGTTTATCTATAGTATCATTAACTAAAAGTAGCTAAAAGTATAAAATTATTGTCTTCATTCAAAGGGCTTCATTCAATTTCTGAAATAAAAAAAACATTATGAACATTGAATTTAATTCTTGTGAAAAATTTAAATCAATTCATATGAACATAGAAAGTTAATAGATACCTACATAATTATGATTGAAAAAGTCTCATCGGTACGTGTAGGCCCAGTGATTACTGCCTCTCCTCATATGCACGAGGTTGCTGGTTCAAAACCTTGCACAAGTACATATGTGAAAGCCTATAATCACGGAAAAATGTTTACCGTGAAAACGGTATGGTTGAACGGTTCTGTTATACATAGTAACACCTTTTGACCCACTCAGTTTATGCAAATCATGTTTTCTAGTGGAGTAGAGCTTTTAAGTTTATGTTTTTAGCCTTTTAATAATGATAATAAACTTTGATGTTTTTGTTGGTCTATGATACTGCATCACCATTACACAGATTTCTTATTAAAGCAGGTAGAAGATTTTATAAGACTCAATAAAAAGAAGATGCATTTTAATAATCTTGGCGTTTGTTAAACCGAGCTGGAAAAAATACCGCTCGAGGGGTTAAGGGGACTATAGGTAACTGTATGATCCACCGCAGTAAACAGAATCAGAATAATACATGTTATTCTTCAGGATAAATTCTAGATAGATAGTATGTTCAACTCATAATACAGCCAATTTAGTGCGATAAAAAAAAATACGAAGATAACTCTAAAAATATTTTTATCGATAAATAAATTGGACTAGGTATGCAAATACATGCCATCATTAATTTTTATTGTTTGGCATATTATTCTGCACGCAACGTTTTACCGTTACAGTGTTTTAATTTTATAATTAAATCTGCATATTTTTAGTAAAACGCTGAAATGATTCATATTTGCAAGCATTTACTAGACTGCCGACTACCTGTATGCGCAGACTACTAGAGTTTTTGGCCATATAGCCAGGAAAAATGGTCACAACCTTGAACAGTTAATCGTAATTAGCATTGTCAATGGCAAACGACCAATAGGCCGAAGACCAAATAGTTGGGTAGATCAATAAGTTCCACTCCACACTGGATACCCAATTGCACGTCACTCTTCATGACGCCAAGATTCGTCACAGATGGCGAGACACCATCGGTAAGAAGCTAATTCAACGGGAACTTTCAGACCCTTCCTTCCTTCTTTCTTTTTGCGCGTCACTTTCTATTGTATGCGGTCCGAGAGTGACAAAGCTTTAAGTACTGAAGACCTGTAGTCCTCTTAAAGAAGAATACTAATTAACCGTATTTTGGTACCAGGACTTGTCTAGACTTGAACAAGCTGATTAATTTACTTCATGATTAGGAAGGTATGTGCAAAAAGCTGAAACGCCTGACGTGGTCTATGATATGATAAATTACTGTGAAGATAATCGCAAGTGAATTTCGGTGGTACAATATTCGTACAAAAAATGGCTTACACTTTTTTGGTACAGTTAGCAACAAAATCTATCAAAACAGTGTAATTATAGATATTATTTCTTACCACCTTACCACTATTTATGTTCTCCCATAAAAGTAATTCAAATAAATACGTGTGTTTTAAGATTAAATTATGTGAACTTATGTAAGTGTGGGTCGTTAGTAAGTCTATTCCTGGCAGAGTATCTTCCGGTTGGCATTATTTTCGATTTTATAATACTGAAGCCTATTTTTAATAAATATTATAAACGAGATGGGCTAGTGGTTAAGATACCTATTTCTCATGCATGTGATTAAGAGTTTGAAAATGGGCATGAACTAATGTGATTTTTTTAATTTATACTTGTGTACTTTTCTAAGTTTATCTAGGATATTACTGTGTCTTGGAAAGCTCGTAAAGCCGTTGGTCTCATATTTGTCATTTGCAGATCTTTGATAGTCAGGCAAATAAGTACTCAGACGACAGAAAGTTTTAGCATCAGTCTATCCATCCAGTTATGCTAACCCTACCGACACCGATAAAAAAATCTTAAACATTTAGATTAAAATGTAATCAATGCGTTAGTTACAGTCATTGAAAGTGATAAATGACCCGATGATAAATGTCTTACAGATAACTTGAACCGCTTGATATTCCCTATGTTTCGAAAATTTACATAAAGAAAGTTTAACTTCGCGGAAATTGATTCAATGACGCGTAGAAGTGCGAAGCATCGTAAATTCAATATTAGACAAATATTTGATGAATTTCCGCTTTATGTTACTAGCTTTTGTCAGCGGCTTCGCCCACTAAAAAGTAAGTGTCTTCATATAAAATTTAACCCTCGTTTCATCTCTTTAGGGTGTACATTTCAGAAAATCCTCTCCTAGTGATAAGATGCAACTTTGTGCTAAATTTCATGTTCCTAGTCCCAGTACTGAACTGGACCTATTTGGCGCCGTCGTCAGACATACATTGTTAGTTGTCTCTTTTGATCATTAGAATAGAATAGAATAGAATATCGTTTATTTAATAAAAGTGGCTACAAAAACAATTTTAACGCATACATTGCATTTGTTGCCTGAACTAGGTTGGACCTGTATTTCAAGCTAAAAAGTACACAGTCTTTTTTTTATATATAATAATTTATTAGTGTCTACATGTTGTTACTACATTGTGTGTATCTACGAGTGTGTATGCCAAATAAAATAGTTTTCTTTCTATCTTTCTTCTTTCTAATTAGTTTCGGCTGTGCGTTTGATATGTCAGTCAGTCAGTTACTCCTTTTATATACATAAACAACATTAGTTTTAGTATATGCGAATCCCGAAACACATGTCTAGTAAATGTATGTAAAGAATCTATGTACAAACATAACTGTATCATGAAAAATCACGAAGTCATAAGCTTGTTATGTCAGTAAAAATACATAGTCACCGGGCCATCCAGGCGACTGAGGGGAATATTTTTGGGGAAAAATGTAACATGGTGTAAAAACTATTGGAATCCATTTAGTTACTGATTCTGAACAAATTATATTCGGGTTTCACATACTTAAACTAAAAATAATATTGTGTAGATAAAAAATCAATAAGTGTACATAGGTAGTAAAATTATTTCTTTTGTCGTGATGAGTCAACCCAATACGAGTTTAATATTTATTTATTTATTATTATTTATTTATAACTTTATTGCACACCTTAGCTAAATACAGGATAAACATTTACAAAAGATTATGTGTAGGTACAATAGGCGGTCTTATTGCGCAAGGCAATTTCTACCAGACAACCTTTGGATGGACTGAACGAAAGGAAAAAGATTTGGGGCTGTCAGTGTACAACATAAATATTATAGTATAATAATATAGTACAATAGAAATATATATATATATATATATTATATATATATATATATATAAAATACATAAATAAACTACCAAATAATAAACTAATACATATTAAAAAATACAATAGAGAAAGGGGAAGAACAATTAAAGTGATAGGTAGTGCTCCTTCACCATTTTAATATCTTATCTATACATATAAATAAAATAGGAGTGTCTGTTTGTAATATTGAAATAACCGCTTTTTACTACATACATATGAATATATACACGGTACATACACCAGAACAATTTTTTTTTATAATTTTGGTCTGTCTCTCTGTCTGTTTGTTGCGGCTAATCTCTGAAATGGCAGGACCGATTTTGACGGAACTTTTTTTGGCAGGTGTCTGATGTCATAAAGAGTAACATAAGGATATGATAAGGAGTAACTTTTGTTTTCGAAAAAATAAATTCAAAATCCTGTAGTCCACGCGAACGAAGTAGCGGGCACAGCTAGTTTCATACAAATTTTTACCTATTGAGTGAAAGTCTACAGGTATAGATATATTTAGATGTTTGTAAATTATCAAGCTGCAATAGTTTAACGAATTGTGATCAGCAACCCTGTACGTTTAAAATTCTTATCATCAAATGTCTTCTTCCGCTCTTCTTTAATGTTAGCTGTTGATAGGCTCACCCTTGACCACTATCTCACCTGATAGAAACCGATGATATGATCAACGATGGAGTGCAGTATTTTTGCTCTTCGATATCTCTGAGTGCAATAGTACCTACTTTGTTACCCTAGGGGTGAAAACAACTTATTTCGTCCCGAGAAGGAGTTGGCGCGCGAGCGTAGCGAGGTCACCTATTCGAGGTGTAAAATAGGTATTTTAAACTACTTATCATACAGTTGCCATCACGGATCTTGAACGCTCGGCGTCAGAGTGGGGATCGCTTTACGCATTCGATACATTGGCGAGCCAATCGTCTTCGTTGTTAGATATATGCTGCAACGCAGTGAACGAATCAGGAGTGACGTCGAAGACGCGATGGGGCGGCCAGCCAATCACTGACACCCGCGTCGCACTTCGCACCACTAAACCGACCGAATATTTGCTTTCTGCGCAAGTGAAAAAATACTTCTTTAAAGGAATATAACTGGCCTGTTGGTGTAGTGGTTAGTGGCCCTGCCTGCTATGCCGGAGGTCGTGGGTTCGATTTCTACCCAGGACAAATGTTTGTGTGATGAGCATAATCATTTGTTCTGTGTCTGGGTGTAATTTATCTATAAGTAATTATTTTGAAATATATAAGTATGTTTATCAGTTGTCTAGCACCCATAACACAAGCTCTGCTTTGCTTGGAACTAGACGGCGCTGTGTGATAGTTATGGAAAAAAATAATTAAACTACAAACAAACAAAACACCTCACTAGTATCAGTAACAGTGAAGATGCTATCATAAAAACATCAAGTAAAATAAAGAGTGAAAAGAATTCTTAGGCTTCGTGGCATGTGTTGATCAGGTGAAAATGCCTGAGATGCCTCGCGGTAATCATTGCCGACACATTAAGTCGCGCGCGCCGTGGAACAGAAGAAACAGAACATCCGATGTGCGTGTGCGCATGGTAATCACGATAGGTGGGTACTATAGTCGATAGCATGTACAGAGGATTATTTTGACAGTAAACAGTGCCTGGTTGTCTGGTACAATGGCGGTGGTATCTGATATATACCTATAGATTTGTTTAAGTTGTGTATAATAAAGTTATATTCTATTTTTAACGGCTCACACTCAACTATCCTCGTTGAGTCATTTCTTCAGAACTCGCTGCATTCGTAGCAATAAATGTTTAGCTAGGATCGGTGGATAATGGTGTTGGTTTGTTAATAAGTGCCGTTATTTTAAGTTTCTTTTATAGAGAAGCTTCTTCTTTCCTTACAAACTTTGAGAACAAAATATATAGGCACAGAAGTCAATCTACATACGAAGCGCGCTCGAGCAACGCACACATAGACACCGCTCATGGACACGATATCTCGGAGCGCCACTGCCCACTCGTCGAAAAGTTCCGGCTCAAACGCTCATTAGTGTGCGTCCACCGAGCGTAGGTATGAAAAGTGAAGTATGTATATACACGAGATTGTCTTCTGTACCTATCTATTTTGTGTTTTGGACCTCCATTTCATCACCATATGGGGTAAATTTTGGAAAATCTTGTCCTAGTGCGCTTCTAGTCATAGTCAGGAAGTTAGTTTCTCGTTTTATATAATTATATGAATAACATGTTAAGGTATTACTGTTTTCTATCCCCAGAAATAGATAAATAAATTCTTATCTAGCTAATTCATCCTTCACACGTTTTATTTGCCTTCAAGTAAAATGTGGAAGGCTGATTCAGGCTACACCGTGTCGCGACCGGGCCGTGCCCCGGCCGGGATACATCCACCGTGCGCCGGCCGAGCCAGTCATTCATGTTACACCGGGCTGTTTGGGTGTATTGCATATGACAGGCCTGTTGGTTTAGTGGTTAGTAGCCCTGATTGCTATGCCGGAGGTCGTGGGTTCGATTCCCACTCAGGACAAATGTTTGTGTGATGAGCATAATCATTTGTTCTGTGTCTGGGTGTAATTTATCTATAATAATGTATGTATTTAGAAATATACGACATATATACACATTATATTTTATTATATTATATTATTATTGTTTGAACGACTATATCTGTGTTATATGGTTTTTGTTAGCTCGCTTATGTAAATAGGCAATTTTCACAATTTGAATTGGCAACTATTGCAATTGCCATCAATGACAAAGTATTGGAAAAACGAAGCGAAACTACTAAAACAAGATGGGGTGTACATCCAACCTGGAGAAAGCGAGAAGCAGAAGGAGAATTTGCTTTACTTACTTTTTTACTTGAAAAAGTTAAACCAGACCTAACCAAAAAAATTACAAGATTTCAAGAGTCTTCTCCCATCGACCGTGCCGGAGCCGGGAAACAATACCTACTCACCGACATTTCAACGCCGTGCCCCGGCCGAGTCCGGCGGCGCACGGCCGGGGCACAGCCGAGCCACGGTGAGGCATGAATTACTTCATACAAAAAGTATACCATAATGTTTGACCGTGCTCCGGCTGGGGCACGGCCCGGTCGCGACACGGTGTAGCGTGAATCATCCTTAAATATACTCGGGATACCTACGAAAAATGCTTTAGTATTTAAAAACCAAACAAATGAAGCGTGTTTCGGCGTGACTAGCATGTTTATAAACATGGGAGTATTGGCAGTCTTTGAAACAATGATAGCCAGTAGTTTTGTAAATATATCTAAAGTTGCAGTAAATAACGTCCGGTAACATACTTAAATATATTTCTAAATACATACATATTATAGATAAATTACGCCCAGACCCAGAACAAATGATCGTGCTCCTCACACAAACATTTGTCCTGGGTGGAAATTGACCCCACGACCTACGGCATATCAGTCAGGGCCACTGACCACTAGACCAACAGGCCAGTCACTTTAATTATACTTCGGAAACTCTATATGATTTCCACAGAAACGTAAACACTTCCTTTCTAAATGTGATAAATGTTTTGAAATCTTATCTCGAACGATCTGGCTCCGTTACCGAATTTATAAGTGTTTATGTTAAGTTTCAAAAACAAACATTTCTTCGATACGACAGCCTATTTAAGTTAAACATTTCTTCAATACGACAGCCTATTAATGAAATCTGATATTATCTGTGAGATCACCTGCGTACACTATACCCTGTTCGCTTTAAGATTAGAAATTTAAAGAAACCTTTTTACTGTCTGTTAAACCCATTTTAACTTCCTTATCGTTGGCATAAGGTTGGCATTTAGAGAAAAAAGTGGTAACAATACCAACTATTTACTGAAGCCGCCATTTGTCATTCTACCAACGTAATAAAAGTCAAAATCGGTTCAACGGACTATAATAAAATGTTTTCATTTTCTATTGTCATTTTGAGCAGAGTATAGACACGAATACTATTTTAATAACATTTGTGAGGGAATTAGTTTTGTATGTATGTGAAGGGCATGTGTGAGGTGGAATGCAAAAAATATACAAATTGACCATGTCGCATACTTTTGTCTAGAATTTATGCGACTGTGTAAGATGACTTAAACAGAGATACTGAATTAAATACATTGCTTAGCATTTTGCTAGGCCTTTACATACATATTCTGGAAAATAATTTTCCTCTTTCCAGGGCAGTCTGGCAAAATCTATACATATAATAAATCTGTACCCCTAGCCAAGTTGATAATCTGCAATCGTTAACGCTAGTAGAAAACGTCGAATGTACGACGTCATCTCAACTCTCAGTCACGTGGTCAGAAAAAAAGTGGGGGCGTGGCCAACTCGAAGCGCTTGACACAAGAGAATAAAAAAAAAAATGTGTGTATCTTGGTAGATTAGGTACCTACTTAGACTTTGTTTCATCGCAATCGGTTGACTTTATCGAAAGTTATACTACATTCGTTGAATGTTTAGGCGGTATGAAGTTCGCCGGGTCAGTTAGTAATGACTAAGAATAGATTAAAGTTATTTTCGACGATGCAAGTTTTTTTTTCTAAACTAGACAAGCAATTAAGTTGTTTATAAACACGCAATTTCATAATTCTATATCTGCTATTTATCAAATTTCATATTTTAAAGGTGAAAGTTTGGGAGTATGTTTGTTACTTCTTAATGCTCGAACGGCTTAATAGATTTAGATGAAATTTGGCACATGGGCAGACGATGGCTACTTTTTATCAAGGGTGCATATTATGTTCCATCGTGATAATTTTCTACCATCACGCTTGCAAAACTGCTAATAATATTGTAAAAATCTAGAGTTTATTTATTTATTTGTTTGAACACGCTGGCCGACTATGCTATATAGGGTGACTGGTAATTAGTGTACGATACTTAAACACGTGATTGTGTTCATGATAACAAACAATTTTTATTATGGGAGCAAAGCCGAAATCGCGAACAAAATATCAGCTGTTCAGTACATTATCTCCGATAATACAGATACTTGAAAATAGTAGGTATATTTCATACTAGAAAGTTTGTTAATACGACCGAGTCGGACGTAGCCCGAGTTGCAGGTGAGGGTGTCATGGAGCCGAGGGCTGCAGTGACTTTCCACGTGTATCGAGCAACGGTTTTCAATACTCTTACGAAGAATAAATATACGAGTTGACCATCGAGTCGTGAGGATCGCTTAGCCTGCTTGATACGATAAAAGTAATATTATGGCGGGATTGAGCTTGTGCACTAGTGCAGAAAATAGTAAATTGGTTGCCTGGAAGAAATCGCCTAGTGTGATATGGCCACCAATTGTGCGTTTTTTTTATGGTTTCCTTTTTGTTAATTTATAATCTTGATGTGCAATTAAGTATACACCGTTAAATTTTAATCGTTTTAATCCCGTGGAGGGTCGATCCGCTACATGAAACACTATCGATTTGTAAAGATAAAATTTAAAAATAAAGTACCTTTTTTTCAAAACTCGTATTAATCTACGCATGTACAAAATTAATTTCTTTAAGAAAACGTCAGCTGAGCGAGTGCAATGACCTGTAGGTGGTTATTACGCAACGCCGATTACTACCTAAAGGTCATTGGACTCGCTCAGCTGACGTTTTTTTAAAGATTTTTTTTTCGTACAAGCGTAAATTAATGTGAGTTTAAAAAAAAAGGTATTTCATTTTTTATTTTATCTTTACAAATTGATAGTGTTTCATGTACCGGATCGACCCTCCACGGGATTAAAACGATCAAAATTTAGCGGTGTATATAAATACATAAATAAATAAATTGGGTGCATATGAGCGTTAGGGGTATGTGCGGTATTTCGAGTAGGTGTATAGAATTTTTTTTAGTGCATAGTAACTAAAGACACAGGTGAAACTTGATTTGGCAGCTAGTTATCTGTATAAAACTATAACTATTCAAGAATAAAAAAAACAGGCATCGTTTTACGCACGTTCAGAGCTATATCACTAGGGCATTAAAGACTGCGCACGCGACTCTTTGACAAAGTTTTTCCTCGTCGCCGTCGCCTCAAGAATTCAATCATACAGATTACTTCCCGAGTTGATTGGTTGGGAAAATTGCGCAAGAGAAATGTCGATACGATACCATTGCTAATGGCTACGTCTGATTGACGTGTCATCTGTACGTAACATAGGTATTTTTGAATATTTATACACAGCAGCGTAGATAGGAGAGGGCGAAGTAGACCTAGCCCACGGCCTCGCACCCAAAGGGGCCTGGCACAAGCGAGGGCTCTTTAAGAACAAGAACCACTGTTTCATCTGACGGTAATCGAAGATGCGGTCGAACACTGGGTTGCAACAGTCGCTGTCTCGTTTTCGAATTTACAAAAGAAAAAGGCCTCGCTGATGTGCCTTCGCCCACGTATAAATTAATCCACGCTACGCCTCTGTTTATACAGCATAATGGGTTCGGCAGAGGTGTACCTTTAGACGCGGGCTTGCGGACAGTGAGCAATGGGTAGCACACTGTCCGGCCATCCGGTGACTGTCCGGACCAAGCCCAAGTCGTCGACGGCGCGCACTGTTCCCGCGCGCCTCAAGGAGTTGTCAGCAACAGCAGGGACCCAGCCGGGTCGAAGCCTACTGGGGCCAGGGTTACCCGAAAGGGCGCTCGACCCCGGTATGAAGGCTAGAAGGAACGGGGTGGGTCTTTTAGTCAGTAAGAGTCTGACACTATCTCCCGCTCCGCCCAAGGGCGGGGGATGTCAATGCATGATTTTTTGCCACCATAAAAAAAAAAAGAGGTGTACCTTTTTTGTTTAGCCTAAAATAGTACATTATGATATATATAAGTGTGTAATCATTAATTACTCGCGTGTATCATACGACATTTTTCAATACACTTGTGTAGAAAAAAACTGTTTGGCGCCGCCGTGAGACACACATTGCTAGTTGTCTTTTTTTTTATATTATAATAATTTATTACTGTCTACATGTTGTTCCTACATTGTGTGTATCTACGAGTGTGTATGTCAAATAAAATAGTTTTCTTTCTTTCTTTCTTTCGTAAAACTAGTAAACTATTGTGGTGTTAAAAATCTGTTTTCATATGCGCGCCCATATTTTTTTAAATTTACCTTTCAATACACTCAATGGAATTAATAAACGGGGGTTGACCGGCGACTCGTGGGGGACGACCTGCGCCCATCCTGATACGATACATGTAATATAATTATGGCGGGGGAGAGGTTGAACAATAAGGTTTTAACTACATTATAGCACTAGTGCGTAATGGTAATCAAATTGTCACAGTTTGGTAACAAGGGCTATTATGTACCTAAGTGCAGTGCAATAAGAGTCACTTTCTGAGCAAGTGTATTGAAAATGATATGTATTTTGGTAATAGGTTTTAAAAAAATACTTTTACATGTTAATTTTTTAGTCAATTTAAACTAGTTGATGCCGGTATACTTTCCCTTTGCCGGGCAAAGGCCTTCCCTGAATACATCTAGATTCCTATTTACTTTTCGAGCAACCGCAAATTAAAGGAGAAGTTAGAGTTACTATAGGTACCCAAATCAAGTTTTAGTACAGCTCAACAACAATAACCCAATCAACAAATGAAAACTGACTGACTGTGTTGAGTCATGAATTCATGATCTGAAAATTCTCAGATGGAAACACCCAAAAACATTTTGCCTGACTCACAAATTACTGCACTTGCGACTGATTAATTGTACAGTTGGAATTCATTGAATTACTATAACAATATCGTATGCGTTAGTATTAGCATTGTCAAGCTTTGGTATATTTTTTCAAAATTGTTTTCTTCAGAAAATTTGGGAACCTATTTTTTATGTTTAAACCATCCAGGGACCTACTCGAAGATATATACTAAACAACCAAATCTATCTTGTCAGCAACAGCAGGGGCCCAGCTGGGTCGTAGCCTACTGGGGCCAGGGTTAGCTCCGAAATGTAGCACAGCCCCGGTATGAACGGCACGAAGGAATAGGTTGGGTTTTTAGTCAGTAAGAGTCTGACACTATCTCCCGCTCCGCCCAAGGGCGGGGGATGTCATTTGGATGATCTTTACCCACTGAAAAAAAAAATTAAAAGGAAGAGTTAGGTGACAAACACACATACGAAAGAATTATATATAAACCTTCATCAATAATTGCTCTTTCTGTTAGTGGAAACCGCATCGAAATCCGTTTATTGGTTTAGGAGTTACCACACGGATAGACACAGAATGCGAGATGTGTTTTCATCGCAATTTTTAGTATGATTTTGCAGCTACAATTTATGAGTATTTACCTGCTGAATATCCGAAGACAGGATAACGTTAATGCCTACATAATTACCTTTTACCGTTATTGGTATTATCCGATAATTAGGTGTTTTAGCAAAGTTTACTTGGTTAAAGAGCACGATTTAAGTTTCCTGTTGATAATTAACATAAGTTCAGTTGTACCGGATGATAATAAATAAAACATGTATGTACTGTGCGTTGAGTGCGAGTGGTTTTTACGTCAATGCGATTGAAAGGTTTACTGCGTTTGGCTCTCTGATTGGTCGCACGTCATAAACGTGTCGATCGCGTTAGCGTGAAACGTTGGCACTCAGGTTAAGTTAGGTACTATGCTTATCTGAGAAAGATCTTATAGGCTCATTTGTTCCGTTGTAGATCTTATCTATGACGTTAATCAGGTGAGATTTCATGGCGGTAAGTCCCCTCTTTGAGGCGTGGCTGGAAAGACCTCACGGCGTCCTTACCTTCCGCATGATGCAGGTCCTGACCGGAAATGGTTTGTTCGGGAGTTTCCTGCACTGGATTCGTGCGGAAGTGACGCCCGGGTGTCGCCACTGTGCAGAATGCCCGGAGGACACGGTGGAGCACACAGTCGAGGTGTGCCCTGCTTGGGCGGAGCATCGCCGTGCCCTCGTGGGGACGATCGGCGGCGGAGACCTCTCGCGCCGGGCCTTGGTTGAGGCCATGGTCCGGAGCGAGGAGGAGTGGCAGGCGGCCGCCGACTTCTGCGAAGCAGTAATGCTCGCAAAGGAGGAGGCCGAACGCATCAGGCAACGGCGTTATCGCCGCCGCCGCCGCCGCCGGGATTCTGATCCCGATTTCCGGCCACCGTAGGCGCGGGCTTGCGGACAGTGAGCAATGGGTAGCTCGCTGTCCGGCCGTCCGGTAACTGTCCGGACCAAGCCCAAGTCGTCGACGGCGCGCACTGTTCCCGCGCCTCAAGGAGTTGTCAGCAACAGCAGGGACCCAGCCGGGTCGAAGCCTACTGGGGCCAGGGTTATCCGAAAGGGCGCTCTAGCCCCGGTATGAAGGCTAGAAGGAATGGGGTGGGTCTTTTAGTCAGTAAGAGTCTGACACTATCTTCCGCTTCGCCCAAGAGCGGGGGATGTCAATGCATGATTTTTTCCCACCATAAAAAAAAAGGTGAGATGGAGTTAAAACAAGCCCATCAATACAAATAAAACCGGCCAAGTGCGAGTCGGACTCGCCCATGAAGGGTTCCGTAGCAGCAAGTAACATAATATAAAAGCTCTTGTAATGTGTTGTAACTTTGATCGATGTTTTAATAATAGTGTATTTTTTTCGATTTATGACGCATTAAAAAAAAACTACTTACTAGATTTCGTTCAAACCAATTTTCGTTGGCAGTTTTTATAGTAATGTACATCATATATTTTTTTTAGTTTTATCATTCTCTTATTTTAGAAGTTAGAGGGGGGGGGGGACACACATTTTTCCACTTTGGAAGTGTCTCTCGCGCAAACTATTCAGTTTAGAAAAAAATGATATTAGAAACCTCAGTATCATTTTTGAAGACCTATCCATAGATACCCCACACGCGTGAATTTGATGAAAAAAAAATTTTTGAGTTTCAGTTCTAAGTATGGGGACCCCCAAAATTTATTGTTTTTTTTCTATTTTTGTGTGAAAATCTTAATGCGGTTCACAGAATACATCTACTTACAAAGTTTTAACAGTATAGCCCTTATAGTTTCGGAAAAAAGTGGCTGTGACATACGGACGGACAGACGGACAGACAGACAGACAGACAGACAGACAGACAGACAGACAGACAGACAGACAGACATGACGAATCTATAAGGGTTCCGTTTTTTGCCATTTGGCTACGGAACCCTAAAAATGGCCTTTTGCAAGGACTCGCAAAGGCCAACTACAATATTAAAATTGAGTAAAAAATCACCGAAAAAATGACGTTTCTTCTATGGATGGCAACATCATGTTAAACCTAATTTTAATTTTAATACATATTAGCTTCTGTCAGCGGCTAGGCTCGCGTGAATATAGAACTTTCATACAAATTTTCAACCTCCGTTAAGGCTTATAGTCCCTTAAACCATCTGGACGAAATTATGTGGACTCAACTCTCGCACCCGCCTAGGCGGTAGTACGCAAATCTGTGCATTTATTTGCGGCCAGCAGTGCCCGGAAAGCGCGCGGCTGACCTTTAAATCCATTTTCTTTGCGAAATATTGATTGATTTACTTAAGCTATGTTCACTTTGAGGAATATTTAACAACCATTTGTATGTGTAAAAATGTTTCTAAAGATCCAAGCGGTTTCGAAAATGAAATTGCTAAATATTTTTTTTAGACAAAAGTATTAATAGCACGAAAAAATCAAATGCTGATAACCTGGCCGTTACCGAGAAGTAGGTTTCAGAAAGTCATTGTTTTATGGCACTTTTCGGGCGCTTTGGCGTTAACGAAACTACACCCCTAAGGGGACATCTTAGGGGTGGAGTTTCATAAAATACGTTCTTAGCGGATGTCTACACCCAAAGCCTATAAGGAACCTACCTGCCAAATTTTAAGTTCGTAGGTGTTATAGTTTCTGAGATGTCGTGATAAATCAGTAAGTGGTATGTTTCTTTTAAAAGACTGACACTCCGCTCCGTCCTAGAGCAGAAGATGTCATCATATGATTTCCAACCTTAAAAAACCGGCCAAGAGCGTGTCGGGCCACGCTCAGTGTAGGGTTCCGTAGTTTCCCGTCCGTCACAATAAGTGTACCCACTTATAGGTTTAAAAAATGCTTGCATATACGATTATACTACAAACAGTCCAGAAATTATTTGTACCTTTTTGTCTTTTTGTACAAAAACTGTTCTTTCCATCAAATTCAAAATGATTTTCCTAGAAAGTCCTTATAAAGTTCTACTTTTCAGATTTTTTTTCATATTTTCTAAACTTATGGTTCAAAAGTTAGAGGGGGGGACACATTGTTTTTTACTTTTGGAGCGATTATTTCCGAAATTATTGACATTATCAAAAAATGATTTTAGTAAACCCCTATTCATTTTTAAATACCTATCCAACGATATATCACACGTTAGGGTTGAAATCTAAAAAAAAAAACACTTCCCACTTTACATATAGGGGGGCTACCCTAATAAAACATTTTTTTCCAATTTTTATTTTACCACTTTGTCGGCGTGATTGATATACATATTGGTACCAAATTTCAGCTTTTTAGTGCTAACGGTCACAGAGATTAAGCGAGGACGGACAGACAGACGGACAGACAGACATGGCGAAACTATAAGGGTTCCTAGTTGACTAAAGTGGCTAAAGTGGCCTCTTCTTTCATGGGGTACTGTTTAAAATGCTATAATAAAATACCTCCCCAAATATTAGAACTTAATGAAACGAAATTTAAATCTTGTATTAAACGCACACTATGCAGGCAGGCATATTATAAGTTGGAGGATTATATTCAAGATAAAAATGCTTGGCTCAATACTGGTCCAGCTCCACTACCACTTGGGTGTATTGATTAGTTTGATTAGATTGATTAGTTTGGAAACCATTATTTTTATTGTTATTTTTGTAATTTGGAAACATTTTTGTTTTTTGGAAACCATAGCATTGTTTAATGTAGCAGCACTTTTTTTTTCCAATTTGTAAATGTGAAGTACCATGGAGCATTTTTATTAGGTTACATCTTTTTTTTTTTTTTGACATTTGAGCATGGCAGTTGAGAGTTTGTCATGCTCACTCTAATGTCTCGCTGTTGGTGGCACGTGTTATTGGGTCATTCGGTTCCCTTAAAAATGGTTGAGCTGAGTGGGGCTGATGCACGCGTCATGCTCGTGAACGGGTGCCGTCAGTTGAGACTGGTCATCTCTTAGCTGCCAGTGGCTTAATTCAGTTTGTATCTTTTAATTATTATTATTTTTTTATTTTTATTTCATTATCTACATTGTGCTTACACAATAGAAGCAACATGAAAATTTGTAACCAAGCATTATATGTAACACACAATATGATTTAAAAGAGTGTCCATGGAGTTTCTTGCACGTTCTTCTCCATAGAGACCTACTCTTTGGAACGTGCAATTTAGCTTCACTTTTCTTGGACTGACCGACATTTGACTATTCAAAAGTGCCTGCAAATGGTCTATTTGAAATAAATGATTTTGATTTGATTTGATTTGACTACGGAACCCTAAAAAGAAGACACCGTACGTTTGTCAATTTGCCATGATATCATACATATATAACTCATGCTTTTCCATAAAGGAGTAGGCAAAAACTACCAAGGGCCTTACATACCTACTACTTTGCTTTATTGTTCCAGAAACTGAAAAATACCTTTTACCCAGTAGTACAGTAGGCACAACGGATCTTGAGCGGTTGCGCAGAAGTCAAATATTCGGTCTCTTTAGTGGTGCGAAGTGAGACGCCGGGGGCGGGGAGTGTCAGTGATTGGCTCGCCGCGCCATCGCGTCATAGACGTCACTCTTCATTCGTTCCCTGCGTTGCTGCATGTATCTAACAACGAAGACGATTGGCTTGCCAATGTATGGAATGCGATCGCCACTCTGACGCCGAGCGCTCAAGATCCGTTGTGCCTATTGTATAGTGTAAATACTACCTGTATCCATAATGCTATATTTGGAGTATACCATAACAAGTGCTGTTACATTAGACAGGAGGTCTCACCAGCAGTGTTCATTCCGTCCTGACAAAATCCGTTACTTTCTGTACGACGTTATAAACATATTCTTAGTTGGTAATCACCTCAAATAATTATCATATTTTATCTCGACTATGTCATCTGAAGTTGTCAATTCTACAACATAATAGTAATCTGTTAATAGAGTCGTTAGTGCAATGCAAACGGTACACACATAAATATATATGTAACAAGAATATCCATGGTAATATTATGAATTGCAAAAGTAAATCTATCTGTCTATTTGTGACGTTATCAACTTATCAAGCTTAAACCGCTGACCAATTTCGATAAAATTTGGAATAGTTATGGTATAAAGAGTGGGACATATTATACGGTTCTTAGGACACAACTAACCCCTTTTATCCTATATACCTTTTATTTAATGTATCCTATGTAACTTCTTTGCCTTGCGCTTGTCGATAAGCGCAAGGCAAAGAAGTTACATAGGAGTGTCCTGACACACCCTCTCGCTCCACCCTAGAGCAGAAGAAATCATTGAATGATTTCCCACCTACAAACAAAAAACAAAAAGGGGTTAGTTGTGTCCTAAGAACCGTATAATATGTCCCACTCTTTATACCATAACTATTCCAAATTTTATCAAAATTGGTCAGCGGTTTAAGCTTGATAACGTCACAAATAGACAGATAGATTTACTTTTGCAATTCATAATATTACCATGGATATTCTTGTTACATATATATTTATTTGTGTACCGTTTGCATTGCACTAAAGACTCTATTAACAGATTACTATTATGTTGTAGTATTGTCAGGTTCAGTCCGGACAATTACCGGACGGCCAGACGGCCGGACGGCGACCTACCCATTGCTCGTCGTCTGCAAGACCACGCCTACTGTAGCTGCAAATCGGGGTCCGGTCCGGGGTCCTGGCGTTTGGGGCGTGAAGAAGTCCGTTTCCTCACACGTGTGGCGGCCTACTTCACTACCATTACTGCTTCGCAGAAGGAGGCGCCTGCCACTCCTCCGCGCTCTGGACTAAGGCCTGTACCAGGGCCCGGCGCCAGAGGTCACTGCCGCCGACTTTGATTACTGCCCCGCTCTCGTGGATCGTAGAATTATTCTATATGACTTACAGCCTTCCTCGGTAAATGGGCTATCAATCATTAAAAAAAAAATTTGAACAAGTATATTCTGAGAAAAAAAAACGCTTCAGCTTAATATTAATATAGATATATGCCGGAAATAATTTCCTTTGGAATAAATTCCACCATTACGCGGGCGCTGTCGCTGGTAGATACTAGTTTATGATTTATCTCAGCTGTATATCTTGTGCAGTTAATACAAATGGTCATTACAGTTGTGTTTATGTAGAGTGTCATGTTTGTAACCTGGACAAGTGGACATGATGTAACGGGTGACCCTGTTGGATGACGAAGATGGAGAATAAGCATTTTATAAAACACTAGTTTTTGCCCGCAGTTTCGCCCGTGTACATAAAATATAGCCTATGTCACTCAGGAATAAAGCAGCTTTCTATCGGTGAAAAAATTTTCTAATTCGAATTCGAAAAACTTGATTTAGGCATTTAGCACACTTGTGTATATTTTCGGATTAAAGGTATTCTACTGTTTCATTGTACCTTTCCCTGCCAAACTTTTACTCTTATTCATATTCTTTATTGTACACACAACTTTTATATCAAACTAGCTGTGCCCGCGACTTCGTTCGCGTGGACTACAGGATTTTGAATTTATTTTATCTAAAATATAAGTAGCCTATGTTACTCCTTATTACATCAGCTACCTGCCAAAAAAGTCCCGTCAAAATCGGTCCACCCATTTCAGAGATTAGCCCGGACAAATAGACAAACAGACAAAAATTGTAAGGACTGGAACAGTTTGCCTGCTGCGGTCTTCCCGTCTGATTATAATTTAGGTGTCTTCAAGGCTAGAGTGAATAGGCTCTTAATAAACTAGTGCGCCTCACCATCAACGATTGCATCACTGCTTACCATCAGGCGGGATCGCAGTCAAGTACTAGTTTATAACAGATAAAAAAAAATGTTATTTTGGTGTATGTACCGTATATACAAGGTGTAAGGGATAGCCCTCCACAAACTTTAAGGGCTTGCTCAGTAGATGATACTGAACAACAATCCACAAAAAAATTTTGCAGGAAACGAAAAAAAAAATCCGCCTCACCGTACAAAATTATAAACTTGATTGGACAGTTTGTATGGAAAGGCCGAATTTTTTTTACGTTTCCTGAAAAAAATTTTTGTGGAATGTTGTTCAGTATCGTCTACTGAGCAAGCCCTTAAAGTTTGTGGAGGGCTGTCCCTTACACCTTGTATATTCATATGCATGTAGTAAAAAGCAGTTATTTCAATATTACAAACAGACACTCCAATTTTATTTATATGTATGTATAGACAATTAAGACAGCTGACGTACACAGGCGAGCTTAACCCACAATTCGCTCTATTCCCGATAGCATTAGACAGACGTTAAACAAGGTCGTTTTTGGGTAAACTTTTAATAAAATTGCAATATATATATGTGTATTGTGCTTTATTACAGTTAATATTGATGCTGAACTTATTATAATTTAAGCTTATATACCAACTGTTATACTTAAATGAATTCATTCGAACTATCCATGTTCTGAATTTATGAGGCTTTTAATTAAATACATTATTTAGTTCTTACTTTTATCACTTTTTTTTATGGTGGGAAAAAAATATCTAATGACAACCCCCGCTCTTGGGCGGAGCGGGAGATAGTGTCAGACTATTACTGACTAAAAGACCCACCCCGTTCCTTCTAGCCTTCATACCGGGGCTCGAGCTCCCTTTCGGATAACCCTGGCCCCAGTAGGATTCGACCCGGCTGGGTCCCTGCTGTTGCTGACAACTCCTTGAGGCGCGCGGGAACAGTGCGCGCCGTGGACGACTTGGGCTTGGTCCGGACAGTTACCGCACGGCCGGACAGCGAGCTACCCATTGCTCACTGTCCACAAGCCCGCGTTACTTTTACCACTAATAGTTTAAGTAAGAACTAAATAATTTATTTATGTTAAAAACCTGAAAGAAGCAGGGGTTGTCAAAACCTGGAACGTTTTTCATTCAATTTCTATTTGAATGAATGTAATTGAAATGTGAAATGAAATTGTATTGTGTACAATTCATATTTTTTGTAAGGAGGAAACTTATTGATATACCATTTCAAAAAAAAAATTGGTTGATATGTCCATATATCCATTTCATTTACCTATCTAGTTTAGTGCTTATCTTGCAATAATTAAATTTATCTAAGTAGGTAAATGTTAATATTTTATATTGAAACCATTATTTTTTTAAATTATTTGAATTTATCTTGAAAAATAAATGTTGTGCACACCTGCTTTTACGAACCACTTTTGTCTAATGTAGATGTGAATGGAGTATATGTTTTCTTACAGCAAACATTATATAAATAAATTAGAGACATTTCGCCCACGAGAATAATTAATTTACTCTTTGTACAAATGAACCAATTAAAGAGACTTCCGTAAACAACTAAATGTAGAGCTGAAAGGAACTGTGTGATGTAGCCGGCGCAGGATCATTATCGTCCGGTAAATGTTACATCATATGTTATAGGATGGGTAAAAGTTGTAAATCTGCTACAATAACTCAGTGGCGTCTGCGTAACTCAGTTGATTTGCATGAAGAGGTCACCAGCATTGATACATTACCAATTAGCATATTTTGTTGTGTAATCTAACTTATCTGTAAATCATTGACATGTAACTTCTTAGTTACCTACTATCTATCTGTCGGAGTCAGGTTTCCGCACTTAGTCCTATTTTTTTATTATTAAGAACAAATTTCTTGACAATTGCTTACAAACTAGCCTAAAATGCTAATATGCAATTTAACTCTAACTTAGAGCGTCCTTTAAGTACTTTTATACAAGACCATAACACTTTCTCGGGGTTTGGTATTGATAAAAACTATTTGCTTAAAACTTTGCTAGTTATTAGTATTATGCGGACCATAGTGCGTGGGTCATGGCGGCTAACCTTTGGTGGTTTTAGTCCAATTAGTCCACCTCTCTCTAAAAACTAATTAGGCGTTTGTTACAATTGTAGTCATTGTTTTCTTGAATACTGTGCCTGGAGACAAACAGACGTTTTATTAATGACTAGCGGCCCGTTCCAGCTTTGCACGAGCAATAAATATAGCCTATGTTACTCAGGGTAAATGTAGCTTGCCAATGATGAAAGAATTTTTGAAATGGGCACAGTAATTTTTGAGTTTATTCATTACAAACATACACACAAAAATACAAAATTTCCCTCTTTATAATATTAGTGTAGATGACAATTATTGTCAATAGTTTATTTACTTAGTGAATAAAAAATAAATTAAATTACCTACATACATATAGATAAGAAGAAAGAAACAGAAAAATAAGTAAAAAGGTGATGCTTATTTCCAAAAAATCTCAGAAAGCCGTATACCTGCGAAATTATAGTTAAAAAAAGAGACCTATCCTTACACACGGTGTAGACACCGTGTGTAAGAAGCGATCTCTTTTTTAGAAGAAGAAAAAACTGGTATTACAAAATATATTACAGATACATTTAAAATGCAAAATACAGATGCACAATGGAGTTTTCTACTAGCGTGAATGATTGTAGATTAATTATCAACTTGGCTTAGCCCTCTGATGAGATAGCAGTCAAACGCAAGCCTCTAAATAATGCATCAGGCAACGGCGTTGTCGCCGCCGCCGCCGCCACCGGGATTCTGATCCCGATTTCCGGCCACCGTAGGCGCGGGCTTACGGACAGTGAGCAATGGGTAGCTCGTTGTCCGGCCGTCCGGTAACTGTCCGGACTAAGCCCAAGTCGTGGACGGCGCGCACTGTTCCCGCGCGCCTCAAGGAGTTGTCAGCAACAGCAGGGACCCAGCCGGGTCGAAGCCTACTGGGGCCAGGGTTATCCGAAAGGGCGCTCGAGCCCCGGTATGAAGGCTAGAAGGAACGGGGTGGGTATTTTAGTCAGTAAGAGTCTGACACTATCTCCCGCTCCGCCCAAGAGCGGGGGTTGTCATCGGATGATTTTTTCCCACCATAAAAAAAAAGCCTCTAAATAATAATAATACAGTCAGCCTATACAAATATCACTTGGTTTCCGGAATGATCAACTGTAAATGTACTCTGTAAGAAAACGGAGATCATCATGATGATGGTTTTTCTTTTAGTTCATAGTACCGCTACACGGAAATTAATACGGTGGGTTACTATGTTACAAACCTATGGTTTATGAGCTTCGTATTTACTTGTATGACAGCCTGTCTGTCAGAGTAATGACAAGCACGTGTGTTTTTTTGTGAGTACAGTAAAATTGGGTGAATAGAGACAAAATTTTAAAGGGTATTTTCTCGATATTTGAATATTTTGGCAGCATTGAACTATATCAATTTATTAATGAATTGTTTTCTAAAAAGTCAATGCTTTGTTAGAGGCCGATATTATGGTATCAAAGTGAAAAACCAAACCAAAGTTTTGTCTCTTATCACCCCGTTTTACGGTTTTTTAATTAAAAAAAACTAGTATACACAAAATCGCTCAGCATTATTGGAGCCTAGCTATTAGAAAAGAAGTTTTAGAAGTCGAAAGGCTGCTACCAGAGAATTCCGCTTAGCCTTACATTCTAAGTCATTTCCTCCATTCTAAATCAAGATAATTATAGCTTGTTACTTAAAAATACTACAAATCGAAGGATTTTTTTGTACTTTGTTCGCCCAAGTCCATTAAAAAGAAGCAATTTTCTAAAAAAAATCTCTGTTGAAAACCGTTTCCAGATAGCTACAACCCACCTTGTCAAGAGTGAATAGGTTACTTCTAGGCAAGCGTGCTCCATCGTCGACCACATTCTCGTTTACCATCAAGTGATATAATAGTCAAGGTCGAGCCCATCAATATTAAAAAATAAACTTGTAAACAAACAACGTTATCTCAAACGATTGAGGTTAGAGAAATGATTTAGTAAAGTATTATGCGTTGATGTCTTTTGTACCAGTAATTAGCAAGAGATTATAAAACACGACTAGCTTTTACCACCGGTTTCGTCCGCGTGAAAGATTTCGCCATAAATAGTTAGGTATAGTTAGGCATAAATAATAGGACTCTGTTTCATCCCTTTAGGGGGTGAGTTTAAGAAAATCTCGTCTACGTCATAAAAGGAAACCTTGTGCAAAATTTCACGCTCCTTGTCCCAGTAGTTTCGGCTGTGCTTTGATATGTCAGTCAGTCAGTTTCTCTCTTTTATATAGATTAATAACAACAGGTTCAGAACATACAATTACAAGGCAGCAAACTCACTGCTGACGAAATGATTGATACCAGAACATTAAGGCGCAAGTTGACAGATAGTTCACACAGTGATTAATTCGACAATAACGAGCATCATGCAATATAAACCTTTATGACCTTCATGATAAGCAGTTGATTGGCTTGTAGATTTCAGTGACAATTGTTTTATGCTTAACGATCGATTAAAAACGTATTTTTATAACGTTTTAATTCTTATAGTGTTGTAGATAAGCGGTAAAAGTATACGATGGTTTAAATGGCAGCCGGTTTCACTATAAATTCATTGACACATTAAACATTTTTATTAACATGATAAAAGATTTATGTCCCTTTATATTTGATTACATTTTGTCCGCAGCTTCGTACGGTCGGACGTAAAATATAGCCTATGACACTCAGGAATAAAGCAGCTTTCTATTGGTGAAAAAGTTTTAGCAATCAAACCAGTACTTTCAGAGTAGTATGTGAGAGTGTCTTTTCCTCCTACAAACAAAAAAATAAAAAAAAACTAACTTTACCTCTTTATAATATTAGTGTAGAAGTGTAGATACGCATTAAGAGCGTCCAACCCAGGACCAGCAAGGATCCAGCGAATATAAGTGTCAGGTATTTTTGCCTGACACATGCTGAGCTTACTGACTAAAAGACCCACCCCGTTCCTTCTAGCCTTCATACCGGGGCTCGAGCGCCCTTTCGGATAACCCTGGCCCCAGTAGGCTTCGACTCTCCTTCTAACTAACTCCTTGAGGCGCGCGGGGATAGTGCGCGCCGTCGACGACTTGGACGGACTACCGGACGGCCGGACAGCGAGCTACCCATTTCTCACTGTCCGCAAGCCCGCGCCTACGGTGGTCGAAAATCGGGATCAGAATCCCGGCGGCGGCGGCGGCGGCGGCGGCGGCGATAACGCCGTTGCCTGTTCGTTCGGCCTCCTCCTTTGCGAGCATTATTGCTTCGCAGAAGTCGGCGACCGCCTGCCACTCCTCCTCGCTCCGGACCATGGCCTCAACCAAGGCCCGGAGCGTGAGGTCTCCGCCGCTGATCGCCCCCACAAGGGCGATGCTCCACCCAAGCGGGGCACACCTCGACTGTGTGCTCCACCGTGTCCTCCGGGCATTCCGCACAGTGGCGACACCCGGTCGTCACTTCCGCACGAATCCGGTGCAGGAACCTTCCGAACGAACCATGTCCAGTGAGGACCTGCGTCATACGGAAGGTAAGGACGCCGTGAGGTCTTTCCAGCCACGCCTCAAAGAGGGGACTTACCGACACATGCTGAGCTGGACTCCCATTGGTGCAGCACGACATGCACACCGCACTATTGTTCTATTTTGGTATTTCTTTTTTTTTGTCTAAGTATTGTCTAAGTACCTACATGTGTTATATTTTTTTCTTTGTTTTAGTATAAGTGCTTAGTTTTTATAACTTGTGTGTAAATGTGATTTGGTGCATATTTTGTGTTGAAGCCAATAAATGTTTTATCTATCTATCTATCAACCCGGGATAGATTTCCATACAACCGCTCTTACGTGATTATGATGTTAACGCATCTCTCTAGATATTTTGTAAACACCATCTTCTACATATTTTCTAGGTACAATTTATAAATTGTTTTGATTTCAATAGAAAAATTGAAATCAAAATATGGAGTTAAATTAACTCAGTAAAAACTTCTGAAAATTTTCGTGAACTTTGGCTCTTCAAAATGGATTCATAAATTAAAAATATAAAAAAGTATATTTTTTCCTCAAGCGGCGGAAATATAACAGCTTCGTCGGCAGTTATATTTTTAAACCGTTTGGGGTTGAAACTCTCGGGCCGTGGGGTCCGAGTGCTCATATGCTTTTTAACACGCTTATTAAAGAATTGTCAAAACGCTTAATTGACGCTTCGCGTGACCCAAGGGATGGCTTCTACCTCGGTCAGAGAATAAGCATTGCCATACAACGTGGCAATGCCGCCAACCTTTTGGGCACACTTCCAGTCGACAGCGATGCGGAGGAGTTTTATGATGTCATATTTAGCTAGGCATTTAATGTATATATTATTTTTAATTATTTAAGTTATTGTTTAATTTGTTTAAAAAGTATATATTCAAGAACCTTGCACGTATAATCGAAATTCTGAATAAAGCATTTTTTTTATTTATTGTTTAAAAAAAATACGTATTTCCTGGCACATGTTTTGCGAAATATTCGAGTAAATGGCGGAATTACCGAATGCCAACATCAGGAGTGAGACCTCCTCGCAGGCCAAATGCGGGTTGGCTGACGTCATATACGTGTTCAAATTTTTTGATAACGGTTTACTCATGATCTTTTCTGCCGCCGTTTTGAGAGCAGTGGTGATAAGATAAATTACACAAAGTAATGCGCCTGTCTAGGTTTGAACCCAGGACCTACAACTCGTAAAACTTGATGCCGTTAACATTAGGCCACACTCCGTCACACAGGCCATATTTACATCCTCATATATCACTCCAAAAAAGATAGCGTGATGATAGCAATATGCAAATAACAAAATAATTGCATGTACATACATACACAGTGTGAAATATAGCGCACGTCGCTTAGATGATTAACCGATTTGATTGGCTTTCGTCATTGCGGCACAAGTGCAGAAAAAAAAATAGATTTATGTACACCGCAATAGTGAAGTTGCAATTCTTTTTCATTTGTTTCAGCACTGTAGTTGTAGCCAATGTAATTAGTAGGTATTTTGTTACGATTTGAAGCCTGAAAAAATGTGTATGAGCTCGTTAGACTGATTATTGTAATTTTAACTGAAATTGCTTTAATTAGATATGTTTGCAAGACTCGGCTTAGTTAAAATAATTTTGTTGTAGTTTTGGGAAATTGTTTTTTTTTTTTGGTATTGGTATGCTCGGGTTTAACCACTGTCTGGCCTGATGGTAAGCAATGATGTAGCCAATAATAAAGCAGCAGTTTATATTTCATTTAGCAGTCAATATTTGTTTGGTGAAATGATTATTCCTAAGGCTTAAAGATCAAAAAAAAAATAGGGTTCGTTTGACCATTATCAGACATTTTATACTTAACAAAGTGTATACCTATAATAGGCATGCATACCAGTGTCTACATTTTATTATTATTATTTTTCATAATAAACCTGTATGTACCGTAACCTTTTCATTAGTACATTGTCTTAAGGTTTGTTTATTCTCACTTCTCAATTTTAAGTTTGACACTATATGTGAGGACATGTAATTGGCTAGCAGTCATTTTTCTTTTAATTTGTTTTTATTATAAGCAAGCTATAATCTACACTATTAGTACCTATAAAGAGGGAAAATTTGTATTTTCGTGTGTATATTTGAAATGAATTAACTCAAAAACTACTGTGCCGATTTAAAAAAATCTTTCACCATTGAAAAGCTACATTCACCCTGAGTAACATTGGCTATATTTATAGCTCGTGCAAAGCTGGAACATGCCGCTATAAATAAACAAATAAATCGACATGTTCGTAAGCAATGATGTGGTCCACGATAAAGCACGCTTGGCTTGAAGTGACCTATTTACTCTTGACCTAAAGACCTCAAAGAAGGTTGTAGTTATTAGTAAATGGACTCCAGCGAAATTATTGCGATGAGCAATTAACAGGCAGTTTTAAAAAGTTTTTAATCATTGCGTTTAGATAAATTAAACTGTTACAACATCAAAACATTAAATAACTCGTAGATTGTACGTTTAGTGATTTAGTCACATCAATTAATGATTTTTATGCGCTACCAAAGGCCATCGAGTAAAAAGCAAAACTTCAAACTCACAATACCATTGATCCACAGTTCTTCATTAAAAAAAAGAACATCAACATCATCCTCTGTTTTTGTTTTTTAAATTTTTGTTGTTTTTTTTTATTACATTTGCGGTATGTCTAGCCTTTTCTAAACTATCTTGGGGTCAGCTTTCAGTCTAACCGGATGCGGCTGAATACCTGTATTTTACATGGAACGAATGTTTATCAGACCACCAAAACCCAGTATTACTAGAACACGATACTCCTTGGATAGGCTGATGGTCAGACTTTCTGGCGTTGGACTATTTGTAACGACTGTCCAAAATCTATGAATGACAACCGGGACCAACGTGCTTTCCGTGGCACGAGATGCCAGTAACATCTTTTCTAACTCCTTAAAGCAGTAAATTGCACAAATCAAAGTGTTGACAAGTCAGAAATCAAAAACGATAAAACTACACTGCATAAATATTACGAGTATCATCATAACCCGTTGATGTTCGAACGTATATATAAACGAAGAACTCAAATACGTGATATCACGACATATCATAACATAATTTCGCACCGTCCAACCACCAACCGCAACATTCGGTAAATAACCATAATGACGATCTAAATCCGAACTCCTACGAAGATTTCCGATCGTCCCGCATAGTTATCAGAGCATCCTCGCTAATGGCGACGATGCGGCGACGTGACCACGCCTAACCGTCGCGGTTTTAAATAATACATACAGTCTTTCCCAAACTATGGGTCTGTATCTTCGATTGAATATTTGATGGGCCCTTAGAAGCCAGAATAACAAAAAATAAAAACCAATAAATCCTGCTTATTAGATGTCGATTAACTATTAGATGTCGTTTGGAAGAGAATCGATTCTTACTTTTGTCTTGTTCTGTCATCGATGTCACATATGTGAAGTTCCATAAAAAATTATCCCAGGGTAACATATTTCCGGAATAAAAAGTATCCAATGTTCTTTCCAGGGCATGGAAAGAACATAGGAACAATAAGATAAAATTTAGTACGTAGATAACCTATAGAGTTAAATCTAAATCCGTTCAACTGTTTGAGCGCGAAGGAGTAACAAACGTACATACCTACAAACTTTCGCCTTTATAATATTAGTGTGATAGTGTTACATCCCTTTTTCCTCCATGAGTCAAAATACAGTCTCATATAGACCCAATATATTTGGGTCACGGCTCAGTCAACTTTGGGAACCGCTATCCTAGAATCCAGATGAAATCGATACTTTCTATAGACGATTATTGCATAAAAGTGAGCTTGAGAAACTGTTGTACTTCTGATAAAGTTTTCCGGAAAAGGTACAATGGGTTTCAAGCCCTAACATTAGGCCTGGTCATAGGGTCAACACCAAAGGGGAAATGCATTTCAATAGTTTGTTATGTGTGGTGTTTACCACTTGATGTCATATACTTAGAGAACAATACATTGTGAAATCCATAAACGAAATGAATGTGAACTTTAAGCATTACACAAGCAAGCAAAATGCGAGTAATTTTTTCAGTCTTTTACCTCTGCTAAAGTCTAGAGGTCTTGATAGGTATCAACCATCACGCTATCTTTTACTCCCTTTTCTTTTTATTTTTCCACTCACATCCACACCATCTCACATCAATCTGCATGATTTTCATATATGACAAATGGTCAAAACTGACGTATAAAAATGTTTTTTTTTTTAAACTTATTTGCAAAATACTAGATATCATTTATTATTTTTCCATCTATATTTTATTTGGCTCCCTTCTCTCTTCCCATCCATACATAACTGAGTTCTAATTAATAAACAATAAATAAAATTAAATATTAATAAATAATCTGAATGGTTATCATTTCAAGTTAAGAACTATAAGATTAATGGTCTCAAGTTATCTCATACGGTGCTTTGGCCATCGGCTAACAAACTGCACTTTAATGTGCTCTGAATGCTCTGATACACCGACTTATTACTATTTATTATGATAGATAACACGTCTATAGATCATCAGTAAACACTAATGAACAAGGTAAATTAAATATTTTTCTAATCAAGCTATATTAGTTGAAAGATAGACCTAGACTTAAGGCGCTTGGTATGGCTAAGTGTTTTTCTTGATCAATAGAGAGTGTGTGGATTTCTGACAATAATGAAATAACAAGAATTCCAATTGCATGTAAGCAACATATTTAAATCCTTATTTATATCCTAATAGAAAATTGAAAAAAAAAACTGATTCGATATTTTTTCTAAATGATTTTTCGACTATAACCAAAAGAAACTCTGAACTTATCCATATTTTGAACTAGAGTACTTGTATATTCCTTGTAGGTATACGCAACTTCTATTCAGAAAATTGTAATACAGGGTACCTAGCGCCTTAAGTGTCGGTGTATTCAGAAGCAAATCTATAAATATAAAAAGTGTTATAAGGATTGCTGCCATTAGATTAATTTTCTGCTGATGAAAACAAATTCCGCTTCAATGCTACACTTTCAGTCAATTTTATAATTGGTTACTTTTTTTTTATTTAGTCAAAGGCGCCGTTAATATAATACAGTCATATATCTTGTTAATTATAATGAGCAACTTCGCCAAATATCACTAATTTTTTTTTTAAAACATTAACCATTTTTTTAACGGTTCTTTAAAAGAATAATAGTGTACAATCGATTCTCATTTTTTTTTGTATTGCGAATTTTCTGACAGGCTTGGACGTTACGTTGATTGATTGAAAAAGGTTGTTTAAACCTATTCCACATATAAAAATATATCAGATTAGTTTTTGCCCGTGGCTTCGCCCGCTTACATAAACGATAGCCTATGTCACTCAGCAAGTTTTCTATCAAAGTCTCAGTCAAAAAATTTTAGCAATCAGACCAGTACTTCCAGAGATTACCTCCTCCAAACAAATAAAACATAAAAAAACTTTACCTCTTTATAATATTAGTGTAGATATAAACAACAATATTTTTATATTTCATATTCAGAGCCACCGTAGGCCAACTTTCCTTTATGGAGAAATGTATCGTATTATAATACCTATTTTGCAACTTCCGCCAAAAAAATATTCCATAATCGACTTGATCGTCATATTTCCATACATAATCTCAAATGACATTAGAAAATATGACCGTAGAGTACAGACCTAATATATACACAACATTGCATATTACGATGTTCATGCTCACACTCTTTTTGGTCTTACACAAAATACTGAAAGCATTTTTTTATAATATAATCTAGTGCTTGACTACGATCCCACTTGATGGTAAGCAGTGACGCAATCGTTGATAGTGAGGTGGAGTATATTATTATTATTAACCATTCAATCGTGAGAATTAGAGACATAATAGAAAGACCATGGGTGCGCGAATGCCGGCGTTACACTATAGCCTATTCACTATAGTAACGAAGACATCTAAATTATAATCGGACGGGAAGACCGCTGCAGACAATTTGTCCCAATCCTGTGATGTACGACGAGGCGAAACGCTTATTCCGAATCGTAGAGGTGTCAATAACTTAAGGGTGGACACTCACTCACTGTAAGCCGGGTTGTCCAATGGTAGAAAGGATCACCGTTTTCGCTGTAAGGTTCGCTGTAAAAATGCGGCTGTGCGACCAAGGCGAGCAAAAAAGTAGCGTGGCTGTACCATCCTTTTCCCGAAACAGTTCAGGCCATTTTCGACCCCCTATAACTTCTGAGTTTCAGAACTGAGTTGCGAGCCCTGGTTTTTGTGTACAAGTTATGTTTTCGATGGCATTCTTTTTACAGCGAACAGAACACGATGTCGCGTCTAAAGTCAAAGAGGTAGGTACCTTATATTCTGTGTCACACATGTACCGCGTCCTCAATCCCTTAGAATTGAGCATGATTGAGCAGTTTAAAGGGCAAACGAGTTCTACATTTGTCTCTAATGAGATATGCTATAACGGAAGACTATTTCCAAAACTCATGCGTCGATACTAAAATGCAATCAATCAATATAATAAATCACGATTGGATGTTATGAGTTAACTTTTTATATTTGTGTACAGTTTCAAGTGCTAATAGAAAATTGGGAGGGCAATATTTATATTGTACATCATATTCTGATGGAGTGTGATCGGGGCTTAGGAGAACTCTGTTTAGCACACTAAATATGTTTGAAGTTGGTATTTGCAACAGTGTCTTAGCCAAGCCTACGTCAGACGAGGCAAGAGTTCTATATATTTATTACTAGCGTCCCATCCCAGCTTTGCACGGGCAATGAATATAATCTATGTTACTCAAGGTGAATTTATCTTTCCAATGGTGAAAGAATTTTTGAAATCGGAACAGTAGTTTTTGAGTTTATTCATAAACAAATCCCTCTTTATAATTTTAGTGTAGAAATCATTTGAAATAAATTAAAAATTTGCCTATGACGGAGTCAATATTGTGACAAAGGTCCTTAATAAATATTTAAAAAAATGTCTTTTTATTGAATTTATTTGAAAAGGTTATCAAAAAATCGCGATAATTAAATTCAAAATATTATATTTCACATACTTCAAAAGCTATAGTGCATGGATTCAATTGGTCGTTTAATTAAAATTAATGCAGGATATATTTTCATTAAAAATTCATCAATTTAAGAATCATTATTGATATAGCTTTTAATCAGAATGTGTGTTACAAAACTTGTGATTTTAAAATAATTACTCGGTATTTCAAATACCAAAAAAACTATCACAGAACAGATGCGGATCATTAATAAAATCATGAATAATCACTAGAAGAAGCTAATAAACATGTTCATAGAGATAATGCAAGATAAAAAAAAAAAAAACCTGCTGAGGTGTCGTAAAGTTAATTGACCAACTTTACTGAACATTTTCGACAATGTCGAAAACCGACGAAATAAATCAACGAAACAGGTTCACAGATACTTAAATTGAAGTATAGTTCACGAGCCACGAACCATACCTTTCTAAGGTTATAAATTACGAATGGAATGTAAAGCAAATAGGTTTAGGGCTCCCTCGGACACAGTCCCCTGCAGGTGCAATTTGGACTACGTCGCGAGCCGTCTGTCTGTGTTATCTATTTTCGAGAAAACTGTTGTTTGGAGAGCTCTAATGCCTGTAATAAGGCTTTGTTCGTCGCTATAGATCGTTCGCTGTTATTTCCTTGAATAAAGACATCGAGATTCGAATCGCTGTAAACTTTGATACAATGGGGAATTGTAATTCCCGCTGTTGGTTTATAGAACATGTTGTCGCCTTTTGAAGACTTTGTAGAAAATTGTTTGTGATCAGAGATTAGTGTTTGTACGGGGTAAAGGTACATTTAAATAATAAACTGATTTTAAGTTAAATTTGTGTATTGCCCGAAAATGATAGTTGATCGACCCGCGGCGAATGAGTCTTTCATCGATGCTAAGCAACTACTGAAAAGGTTACTTAAATGTGTATTTTTATACGTTCGCTGCGCGTCGATGTCAGCATAAAATTAATACAATTGATATGTACAGGTTTGCTCGTACAGTGTTTATTGTATTGACAATAGAATAGAATACACGTTATTGTACACCAAAACAGTAATAAAACTTATTCACAAACTTATATCTATGGATACAATTTTGGTGGACTTCTCAACAATCTCTTTCTCCTCTCCTGTTTCCATTATTTGGGGTCGAGTGTCTTCACAAATCTGCGCCAGAATATTCTATTCTAGGTTATTGCCTCTGGCAAATGAACAAAGTCGTCTTATCGTTGTTGAAACCTCTACGGTTCGGACTAAGCGTTTCGCCTCATCGTTTATACCGCGTACATCAAAGGACTGGAGCGATTTGCCTGCTGCGGTATTCCCGTCCGATTATAATTTAGGTGTCTTCAAGGCTAGAGTGAATAGACTCTTAATAAACTAGTGCGCCTCACCATCAAAGATTGCATCACTGCTTACCATCAGGTACATCGCAGTTAAGCACTAGTTTATATCAATTAAAAAAATCGCCTATGAAAAATAAAAATAAATAAATAATATGTGTTTAAAATCTATATCCAGAAGAAAAGAACTAACTAAAAGAAGCTAATGAGAACTTAGCATTTAATTACAAAAGTACTTAATCAAGCATTAGTATTACGATATTATAGGAGGCCATAATTTAGAAAGCAAAAAATAATTTATCGAGATGCAATAAATGGTTAAATGATTTATTACAAAATTATGTTTCGCATATTACGAAATAAGTTTGTTCACGACTTTCCTTTAATTAAGATATCAAAAGGGACTGTAATTAAGAATAACATAAAATATTACATAATAATCGAAATGCAGAATTGAATTAGTACGATGTGGGCTTCGTGGTGTAAAAAATAAATGTTATTATAAAGTGATTTTGTAGCATCACGAGGTAATTTGTGCTTGTCGGTCCATTCGGTCGGTAAATCATCACTTTCTCTGTTTGTTTCATAACAGAGATGAAGATAGTCTCGATGTAATTGCTACTGTCAGATGTGAGTTTAGCAGAAGATACGCTTTAGGCTTATGATGGCAAATGTCATGTCCTCAATTTTTTAGTTCGCACGGCTTTGCGGATGTGTCAACATGGCAGAAAAATAAATTTTTATTTCGTATCTTAGGATACGATCTGAATAATTTAGTTATTTATTGCTTTATACTTTAGATTTTTTAGGCATTAATTGCCCAAATTTTATTAACCACATAAATTGGACATAATAACTCAAGTTAGGTTAAGCAACCTCTTATAGAGCTGTATGTTGGAAGAAAAAAAAACATATTTGTCGTGTCGCAGTAAAAAAATATTAAACTATACATAATCACACCAGATCTGTTGTGTTTGATCAAGTTAAATGTTCAACAGTTGCATTAACACATAGCATGTGGGGAACTAGCAAAAAATGTATCTGGCATTCTCACGAAAACAATCAACATTCTAATTTTGATGAAACTGAAGCGTTCAAATTTGACGGACTAGATTACGTAATAAACGCATGTTATGTCATCTTCCTGCTCTTGTCCCGTTATACTTGGGGTTGGCGCAACACTTTTTTTTCTATCGCAGTCACGCTACCACTAGCTCTTTTTTCTTTCATATCAATCAGAAAATCAAATCAAAATGTTTATTTGCAAGAAATAGATTCTTTATAAGGATAGATCTTATATCCTAAAAGTCAGTGTATTCTGCCTGCAAGCAAGCGTGAAAATTATTTATAGTTATGTCATAAAATTATGAATACTCCATGCAATTATTATAATTAAATTAAATTCGATTAATAAAAGAATAATAATAATAAAAAAAATCAATAATAAAATAATAATAAAAAATAAAAAAAATATGTATGTGTGTGTATGTTTCTATAATAGTTTTGTCTCTTCGTTATTTAACACCGACTTTACTTTTCAGTGTTTTTAACATTGAAGTCGGTTATATTTTTTTTTTGTAAAAAGTTTTTTATTTTACACTTTTTAGTTATGGTAACACCACTAAAAAGTACCTCTCAGACAAACTTAAATAACTTATAGCCACAGTGCATCTCATAACGATTTTAATAATCCCAAACACGGTTAGATTGCATTAATTTAATTTTTTTCCTTCTGGCTTCATTATCAGATCAGTTGAATACATCCCCCCCCTTTTCTGACAGTCAGTCATCGACTACACGTATAAACAAAGTAACTTTACTCGTAACCACAGTTCTGCTGTGATTCTATGAGGAGTTCTGTTCCATATCTTCGAATTTAATGATCAGATCATAACAATATTTATATGGAACCAACTTGAAAGCATAACCTTTCAATCAAAAAAAGAATTTTCAAAATCGCTCCACAATTGACCGAGATATCGGTGAACATACATAAAAAAAACATACATTCACCCGAACATACAACCTCCTCCTCCTTTTCGAAGTCGGTTAAAAATGCATACTATGTTTTGTACACTGTTTAATTTCAAGAAATTAAATACTAAAAACACTTCCAACGTATGACACCAAAATTACAGTCCTTTTTATGATAATTATGATAAACATAATTATCATAAAAAGGAAACTTGTTTTCGTCGTTTTAATACTTTGCATTTCCTCCACAATCCCTTATCTCTTAATTAAGACCATTTGGCAAATTGTAAACCAAATTTTTAATACGATATTGGTCTATGTTTGGCCATTCTTCAACTAGCAGCACTCTGTAACTTATGTACCAAAATGGCCCAGCAGGTTCAAAGCCTACTGCGGCCATGTGTAGTCCAAAAGGGATCCCGGGGTCTTGGAACGCAGGGCAAAGAAGGAATATAGGTGTGGTTTTAATCAGTAATAGTCTGGCACGCTCTTCCGTTCTGCCCTAGAGCGGGAAAAGTAATTTCATCTCGTGTAAAGTAGTTAGAGCTGAAGAGAGTTGTTCAACACAGCTTGTCTCATGCACGGATTTAAGCCTGGGCTGAAAACTGGTCTCTCCGTGCAGAAAATACCGTCCTCTTGAACAGGCATGTTGACCAAAGAGCACTATGTAAACAAGTGCATAGAAACGGAATTTGGGCCCATATTCACTAAGAAAGGAATTGAAGGCTGTCAGCATTGCCACGTTGTAAGGCAATGCAAGCCTCTCTGGCCTAGGTAAAAGCCAGCCCTTGGGTCACACACAGTGTCAACTGGTGTTAGGATAAATCTTTAAATAGTGTAGTTAATTGGTTGTGTTGTTTAGTGTGTGTGTGTGTGTTTAGTGTCCATCAAAAGGTTGTCTGTAAGAGATCGCCCTGTGCGATAAGACCGCCCATAGTACACTTATTTTTTTAAATGTTTGTCCTGTATTTTTGTTTATGTGGTTTACAATAAAGAATATAATATTGTGTGAGCACTCGGCCCAAGAGTTTCAACCCTAAATGGTGTGAAAATGTACCTTCTAAACTATTCTTCCTTTTTTTTAAACAGTAGTTAAAAGATACAACAAACTGAACTTAGTAGTCGTCTATTTTTAAACATCGTTAAATTTTATGTGCTCAATAAGTTTTATCTACCATTTCATTGCGCTATTCGCTCTGTGCGTCGCATCGAATGCCATGACGCATCGCCGCGAACTAGTAGACCACCAAGACGAATAGTACACGTCACATACTAGATGTCTTAGTGAATCTTCCTTATTTGCAAAACCATTAGCATTCACGTATTTTGCTGCGTCAAGCGACCACCCTTACTGAGATCATCTTCAGAGATAAGATTATGCATCTCACAATTTAGTCCCAGCACTGGAATGTTATTTGTATTAAATGCAAGCTGGTATTCATACAATGGCAGATAATTGCTTATCGGCTATTGGCCTGTGGGATTAATAACGTGTCATCCTTAGGTCGGATAGTCATTGCATTTATTCGTGTTGTCACGTTTTGTGAAACATTCTTGATATAAATTGATCTAGATCTTTTAAACACTAGATTGCTTCGTGATCATGGTGATAATAATTTTATTAGGGCAAACGGGGCTACTCGTTCAGTGTACCATTAAGACCGTTTTCTTAAAAGGGCAAATTTCTTCGTACGTGTTTTGTTTTTGAAGTCAACATCATGATGACTATTTTGTTTCTGAGGTGGAGTGATAAATAACTTCTCTTGTTCTGGGTGCAGCGAGAGAGGGTGTCAGACCTTTGCTGACTAAAACTTATTTGTTTTCCTTCAGTTATTGTTTGCGATCCAGGACCGCAAGACCACGGCAACTGTCTCAAGGATGTCAGCAACAGCAAAGTAGGGGCCCAGCAGGGTTGAACCCTACTGGGGCCAAAAAAACGGTAACTGTTTCGAATAATCCCCGGTTCAATTTCATGAAAGCTAAAACACTAAGTCCAACTCTGTACTTTTTGGGTGCTGTTATGTTATCTAAGCTGCAGACCAAAAAAGAAATATTAATAATTTAATACTTGACACGACATTAGATATATTTTTTATGAAATTTGCATAGAAATGTATTCTGGTTTCATGTAACGCTTACATCATCTAGCTTCATGATTAGTTACGGCTAATTATTTTTTATGCAAATGGTGTGGGTCCTCCAATTAACCAATCACAATCAACACAGTTAACATTAGACGAAGCACTGATCACCGAATTTGAATGCAGAAATAACCAGATTTTCCCACGAGTTACAAGTAAAACGGAAATAGCAACCACCATTATTGAAACTGTTTTAAATATTCGCTAAGCAACCTAGATACGAGTAAATGCTGTTTTTAGCGATATATCTTTCAAAAAATCACTTTAGTGATCCCAAATATTTGGATATTTACATAGAAATAGTCAATAAAAAAATACATTAGAAAGGCGCTTATCTATACGATAAATTTGAATAAGTCTAGATTTTGACGAGAAAATATCGTGTATTCGTGGCTTATATTAATGTGTCGTTTGATATTCTGCATTCTAAGTGATCGTTCTAGAAAATATGATATTAATTATATGCATAACGGTATATATGCACTTTGATAAATTGCTGCAACCATATCGATCGATAATACTACTCTTGTGCTTTCAAAAACATGTTTGTTATTTTTAAGATGGTGACATACTGAACTAGCTCACGTAGATTTCTATCTACAGGTCCAGTCTTTTCTGTCTCGTGTATGAAATATGTCAATTTTGACACGGCAGGCGGTCGCCGACTTCTGCGAAGCAGTAATGCTCGCTAAGGAGGAGGCCGACCGCATCAGGCAACGGCGCTCTCGCCGCCGCCGGGATTCCTATCCCGATTTCCAGCCACCGTAGGCGCGGGCTTGCGGACAGTGAGCAATGGGTAGCTCGCTGTCCGGCCGTCCGGTAACTGTCCGGACCAAGCCCAAGTCGTCGACGGCGCGCACTGTTCCCGCGCGCCTCAAGGAGTTGTCAGCAACAGCAGGGGCCCAGCCGGGTCGAAGCCTACTGGGGCCAGGGTTATCCGAAAGGGCGCTCGAGCCCCGGTATGAAGGCTTGAAGGAGCGGGATGGGTTTTTTAGTCAGTAAGAGTCTGACACTATCTCCCGCTCCGCCCAAGAGCGGGGGTTGTCATAAGATGATTTTTCCAACCAAAAAAAAAAAACACTACATATTAAAGTATCACTAGTCTATCCTGAGATTGTCTGGTAGACATCGCTGTCAGCGATAAGACCGCCTTTGTATCCATAGATTTAAGTTAATGTAAAAAGTTTTGTTACTATATTGATGTACAATATAATATAAAATCCATTAATAAAATAATCTTTTGCGAATCATTTTCTTGTAACAATGAAAAATATCATGGAATGACAATTCTATAGGAATTAGTTACAGGAAAAAATGTGTATTCATAAAGTAAACAATCCATTCCTCAAAACTAAAAATTTATTTTACAGTTGGAGTTTAAATTATAACAAATGACCTACTGGATGCATAAAATATAACTTTTATTAGATAACTGTTCTGTTTTTCTGCAAAGTGTATGTTTTTCTAGTATCTATTTAGTTTTATGCAAGGCGTTCTAGATGGGTTCGTAACATTTCTGTATCTATACTAATATAAATAGAAAAGATTTGTATTATTTGGAACTATGCTTCTGCCAGCGGCATCTGTTGCGTAATTGAATAGTACAAAAAAAAGCGGAATTCGCCCGAGCAGTAAGCGAGGGTGTCATAGAGCCAAGCGTTTTTTCTTAGGTGGGAAAGTCATCCAATGATATCCCCCGATCTTAGGCGGAGCGGGAAGTAGTTTCAGACATTTACTGACTAAAAACCCACTCCTGTTCCTTCGTTGCCTTTCGTACTGGGGCCGAACCTTCCTTTCAGAAACAGATCCATGGCCCCAGTAGGGTTCGACCTTTCTGGGCCCCTACGGTTTGCTGACAACTCTTTGAGGCATGGAGCCGAGTATTGCGTTGACAATTTTCCACGTGTATCAAAGGACGGTTTTTCAATAGGTATACTTACGAAGATTTAAATTAAACGGAGGTTGACGCGTGACTCGTGGTCGGGTTGCTTAGCGCCTAGCCTGATACGATAGGTGTAATAAATTACAGCTGGGGGCGAGCTCGCGCACTTTTCCGCACTAGTGCAAAAAACATTAAATTGCGTGCCTAAAAGCGGTAGAGATAAGAGCGGGTTTAGGAGGAAGTGTATTAAAAACTATATAGTTATCTATGTTTAGCACTCAGTGATAAAGTAGTATTCTACTGGTGAAAGAATTTTTGAAATCAGTAGTTTTTGAGTTTAATCAATACAAAATGACTGTCCCCGCACACGGGCTTCAAAAAAACGACGCTTCAAGCTTCATTTTTAGGCTGCCTTTTTTGTGGCTCGTGTGCAGCGGTGCCGCGACAAAAAAACGCTTGAAGCGGCGTTTTTTGAAGCCCGTGTGCGGGGACAGTGAAACTCAAAAACTAATAAGGTTAATAAAAAAAATTGCATGTTTATGATATTATAAGTAACTTATTTCTGCCAGCGGCTTCGCCCGCGTCAGAGTAGATTCCTCCATATAAATAGAAACCCGTTTCATCACAAAAAAAAAAATCACAGGGTGTGAATTTTGGAAAACTTACAAATTCTTTGTTTACAACATGAAAGGAACCTCTGTACTAATTCAATTCAACTTTTGCGTTCGAGGTCCAATAGTTTGGCCTGGTCTGCTAGCCATGTAGTGAGTGAGTCAGGACTTTGCTTTTTAAAATACAGGCAGATTAGTATTTCTTTTTTTGTAGGTTGGAAAACCTGTAATAATGACATCTCTCGCTCTTGGGCGACACGCGAGCTTGTGTCAGACTTTTAAAAAGGAAAGGAAAAACCCATTCCTGTTTTTTCGTTGCCTTTCTTACCAGGGTCGAGTCTCCCTTTCAGAAGCAGACCCTTGGCCCCAGTAGGCTTCGACCCTGCTGGGCCCGGTTTGCTGACATCTCTTTGAAGTGCGTGGGACAGTACGCGCCGTCGACTGATTAGTATAGATCGGATGAACAATCCCAAAAATTACTGGACAGATTTTTAAAATTCTTTCACCAGTAGAATGTTACTTTATTACTGAGTGACATAGGCATATATTTTCTACGTTCATGAGGCCGAAACCACTAGTAGCAGAAGTCGTAAATAAAACGAGATGTTGAAAGATTTATTTCTTATCATTAAAACTAGAAAATGACATTAAAATGCTCTGTCTGTTTACTATTTTAATGACTTGTTTTATCTCCTAATAAGTTTAAATATTAAACTAATTGGATATTAATATAGTTCTAAAGAATTTGCCCGACTTTGGTCCTACTGCGGATATCTTCATTCTCGATACGATAACGCAAGAAAACGCCCTTTCAATTTCTCTTTGGGTGACTTTTAGCCTAAAGAGCCCGCCAAACTTTTAGCCTAAAGAGCCCGCCAAACTTTTAGCCCAAAGAGCCCGCCAATCTTTTAGCCTAAAGAGCCCGCCAAACTTTTAGCCTAAAGAGCCCGCCAAACTTTTAGCCTAAAGAGCCCGCCAAACTTTTAGCCCAAAGAGCCCGCCAAACTTTTAGCACAAAGAGCCCGAAAAACTTTTAGCCTAAAGAGCCCGCCAAACTTTTAGCCTAAAGAGCCCGCCAAACTTTTAGCCCAAAGAGCCCGCCAAACTTTTAGCCTAAAGAGTCCGCCAAACTTTTAGCCTAAAGAGCCCGCCAAACTTTTATCCTAAAGAGCCCGCCAAACTTTTAGCCTAAAGAGCCCGCCAAACTTTTAGCCTAAAGAGCCCACCAAACTTTTAGCCCAAAGAGCCCGCCCAACTTTTAGCCTAAAGAGCCCGCCAAACTTTTAGCCCAAAGAGCCCGCCAAACTTTTAGCCCAAAGAGCCCGCCAAATTTTTAGCCCAAAGAGCCCGCCAAACATAAGTGGTAGTGGACAAGGCACATTGCTCGCAGAACACATAATCGGTGGCACTGAAAGGTTCTGCGCTGAAAGCCCTTCCGCAAAATAGATCGATGACCTTCTGAGGGTCGAGGGAATCCGATGGATGCGAGACGCACAGGACCAGTCGTTGTGGCGATACCTCGGGAGAGACGTAGGTATGTAAAGCGTGGACGTCTTCCGGTTGAAATGATGATTATGAAGGTAACATGATGTTTCAAATATGCGGTACTCGTAGATGGTGCCAAACTAAACACAAACATAACAACACCAACATAAACATACAGTATAACAAAACAAACAACATAGCAAACAACAACACAACATTATACTTTTTAAATGTTGTTCTGTGCGAGTGACAAATAAGTATTTTTTTTTTCTCTTCTTTTCTTTCTTTCTTTAAACTTGGAATAGCAGCAAAGTTAAGTTACCAACTCCAGAATCAGAGGTGGAAGAAAATTTTACAAAGTTGCTCTAGAATTCAGATTTTATTTAGATAGCAACAACCGCAAGCATTTTCTCCCTAGCGGCGTTAAATCTAAAGAACTCCCTTCAAAACTTAAAATTATATTGTTTTAATGAATAACGCAAATTAAACAACTTACGTAACAACAGTGGTTCCTTTCAAGTGACCGATTTAATTGGTTAACGCGCTAAAAGCGACATTATCGTGACTCGGAAAGCTGAGATAGTTAATTTCAACGTTAAGCGTCAAGTCGACAAATCGTTTTTCTGACATGTAATTGCCAGAGAAGAGTGTATTTTTTATAAGATCTTAGATACATTAGAGGACAAAGTGTCTCCAATCATGATGCGCAACACTCAATCTAGGTGACACTGTAACATTGTCTAGTGTCTTGCAACTTGCCCTATAACATACGAGTATATACCTTGATCACACGTAGGTACCGAGTAAACGGGCGAGACAGTGCTCCCAGCCGAATACTCGATACGTATAAACAAAGCGCCGAGTGCTCGGCCGAGCGCTTATTTCTACAACTCGCTTACATCACTGTCTCGGCCGAGCAACTAATATTTTACAAGGCATTAGCAATATTAATTATGTCTGGTGTATCCAGACGCGGGATATAATTATTATAGAATTTGACCGCGTTGCCCTGAACTGAGACCTTACTATCGCAAAAAATACACTCTTTTCCGTTTAATTGATTAACAATGGCATTATAAATTGCTCTAACAGTATCATATTTTTTAACCTGAACAATGTTACTTGTAGGTACAAAATGTTTTGCGACGATAATTTTAAAACATGAAGTTTCTCGTTTGGAGTCAACGTTGTAATTGTCAGTAACAATGCGATGGAAAAGTGACTGTTACTCAGTAGTTAGTAGACAATGTATGGCAAAGTTCACCTGACACGCGAACCGGTCCCACAAGAGTTTTATTTTTTCTCTACCTTCAATTTTAGGAAAATGTAAGTATTAGGCTGTGTGCAGACCGGGTTTGTAGACAAAGAGATAATTTTAGCTCAGATTTTGACTTCATCATCATCATTTCAGCCGATAGACGTCCGCTGTTGGACATAAGCCTCCCCAAAGCCATAGTCGCCATAATGACCGGTTTTCTGCGTCTACCGCGACCCTCACCAGGTCATCGGTCCACCTTGTGGGAAGCCTTCCAATGCTGCGTCTTCCGGTACGTGGTCGCCATTCTAGAACCTTTAGTCCCCATTGACCATCTGTTCTGAGAGCAATGTGCGCTGCCCACTGCCGCTTATGTTTGGCGATTCTTTGGGCGACGTCTGTAAATCTGGATGCACACCTCTTTTTGACATAAATAAGAAAAAAAAATATCTAGATAAAACTGTCTTGTCTTGTATTAGGTTCAGTGCCGTAAATAGGGCGGTGCCAGCGGTGCACAGGCTCAGGGCGCAGTTCCCGTAGGGGCGCAAAAATTATATACCTAGTACTTTTTGTTTGTATTGTTCTTTTTCTAAGGGCGCAGTTATAGAAGCTTTTTTTTTTATGGTGGGAAAAAATCATGCATTGACATCCCCCGCCCTTGGGTGGAGCGGGAGATAGTGTCAGACTCTTACTGACTAAAAGACCCACCCCGTTCCTTCTAGCCTTCATACCGGGGCTCGAGCGCCCTTTCGTATAACCCTGGCCCCAGTAGGCTTCGATCCGGCTGGGTCCCTGCTGTTGCTGACAACTCCTTGAGGCGCGCGGGAACAGTGCGCGACGTCGACGACTTGGGCTTGGTCCGAACAGTTACCGGACGGCCGGACAGCGAGCTACCCATTGCTCACTGTCTGCAAGCCCGCGCCTACGGTGGCCGGAAATCGGGATCAGAATCCCGGCGGCGGCGGCGGCGGCGATAACGCCGTTGCCTGATGCGTTCGGCCTCCTCCTTTGCGAGCATTACTGCTTCGCAGAAGTCGGCGACCGCCTGCCACTCCTCCTCGCTCCGGACCATGGCCTCAACCAGGGCCCGGCGCGAGAGGTCTCCGCCGCCGATCGCCCCCACGAGGGCACGGCGATGCTCCGCTCAAGCAGCGCACACCTCGACTGTGTGCTCCACCGTGTCCTCCGGGCGTTCCGCGCAGTTATAGAAGCTCGCACCGGGCGTATAAAAGGCTGGTTACGGAACTGATTAGGTTTCGAGCAATGTTGATTCAACTCAGTCTGTAGACAGTTGTACGTATAATCAATACAATAATTGATTGCACGCGCTACAGGTGATATGTTTACGACAGAAGAATTTTGTTTTGACTCTGCTGTAAACACAGTCTTAAGCCAAACAACCTCGACGCGACACTGCGGTTTTTTCACAAAAATGATTCTCGAATTCGTGGAACCATTTCTATGGAAACTTTTCATGGCATTGTCAATACTGAGTTGCTGGCCTGACGATTTTGTATTGCTTACATTTCGGGGAGTGTGCTTTGAGGTCCACTAACTCCGTTCCTTCATCGGACCACTAGATTACGGCGTTGCACCACCTGTACATGGTAGACACATACGTACAAAGGCTTTTGGGACCACATTCATTGTGCGTATAGCTGAGGAGTGGAATTGCCTGCCGGAGTCTGTCTGTCCTAATAGCTACAACCTAGGGATCTTTAAGTTAAGAGTGAATAGGTTAGCTTCTAGGCAGGAATGCTCCATCGTTGGCTACATCATCGCTTACCATCAGGTGAGATAGTGGTCAAACGCAAGCCCATTTAGAAAATAAAAAAAATTTCGTTGTCGCATTGTCGCTTGTCGTGTCTATATGCAGGAGCCGTTATGAGATTCATTGTGAGCCCAATAAAGTCATTTCTCAGCTTATTTGCATGCTGTGATCTGCATGATAGTCCACCACATTGTGTTCAGATTTAGTGCTCACAGGTTAGATTGGATTGTTGTTTTACTTTCAATGTTAATTAGTTGTAATCATTTCTAAGTCATGCTGTTAATTGATTCTTCAGAAGTTCACGTTGAGATTGAATGGTATCTAAATGGTTTGTTCACATTAATTATAAGATAATTTTAATTATATGAGCTGTGGCCCACTAGCAATGACCCTGATTTACGATACGGCAGGCACATTAGTTTATGTAATTTATTTTCAATTCTCAAAACGGTGAAGAAAAACATCGTGAGGAAACCCGGTATGTCCAAGAAGTCAAAATTCGAAGACTTATGATTTCCACCAACTGGCACTGGGCGCGTGGCGGATTACGGCCCATTCCCTCTCCTATTGAGGAGGCCTAAACCCCAGTAGTAGGAACATTAGATATAAGACTGAAAGCTGATCATGTATGTATGTTGTGAATATTATGTAAAGAGCGCGTAGGCTGCATGATAAGTGGATTTATTTCATCGAAGTAGCTGTTAAGAATATTCAAATCTTCATAACTTGACCTTTTCGTGAATTAACTGAGGCAAGTCACTTCATTCATGAATCCCGTGTGATCAAAAGAGGTATACGGTTTAGGTAGCTCCGTCTTTTTCTTACAACTCTCAGATCCCAGGATTCTGTAAGTCCGTATTTAGAACATTTCCAATTCGGGTGGAACTTGGATTTCGTGATGATAGTGAGCCAGTTCTGACGGAATCGAACTTATTCCCTCTTCATCTTCACCGTGGTCTGTCACGATATCTAGTAGTCTTTAATGGGGTCTGAGATTCGGTAATAGAGAACAACCTAATAAAAAAAAATGAACATAATGAGTGACAGTGTGAGTTATTTTAAGATTTCCATAGAAAGTGAAAAGTCACTTTCATTTCCTTTCTAAACAATTTTTTCGAAAATGTTCGTAGTTAAGTTTATAGACATAGGTACCTTGTGTATGTGTAGCATGTTCCATAAAATTGGTTCACTTATTTTTGAGAATACTTGCCATTTTTTATGAAATATAGTGAAGAGTAAACGCTCTTAATCTTTATGTGAAGTAGGTGGTACATGCTGGGTCGAAGCCTACTGGGGCCAAGGTTATCCGAAAGGGAACTTGAGCCGCGGTATGAAGGATAGAAGGAACGGGGTGGGCTTTTAGTCAGTAAGAGTCTGACACTATTTTCCGCTCCGCCCAAGAGCGGGGGTTGTCATTGGATGATTTTTCCCACCATAAATAAAGGTGGTACATAAGTAGACTTAATACGCAATGGACTCATTTCCGGTCAAACTTTGGAATAAATAAATGTACAGTAGTACAGTGTGGTAGAGGCACAGCAACAAATAAATAACTAATAGCTAAAGTCGTTTGTGTTAAAAAAATGTTTATACTCAGTATTAGATTTCATGAATGATAAAAAAATAATTTAATCAATCAATCAAGTATTTAATTTGCAAATTTTCAAATTGTGATAGCAGTGTTATATATTCACCATACACCACCACCACCTAATCACCTAATTTAGCCTATAACATGCGAATACCAGGTCATAAAAAAGACATAATTTTTTTTATATAATTTATTCCTAAAACTAGAATTTTGAACATTAAAAACTGGAACATTAAAACTAAGAAAAATACACACTATAGATATACAACATCCGGTGCATATATTTATTTAAATTATTTTTTAGTGGACTAGTGCTTAACTGTGATCCCACTAGTTTATTAAGGCGTATAGTCCCTTGAACCATCAATTATGTGAACGCAACTCTTGCACTCGCCTAGGCGGCAGTACGCAAATCTGTGCATTTATTTGCGGCCAGCAGCGCCCGGAAAGCGGATAGAAGATATTGATTGATTTACATATGCAATGTTCACTTTAAAGAATATTTAACCACCAATTTTTATGTGTAAAAATGTTTCTAAAGGTCCAAGCCGTTTAAAAGGAGTAGGAAAAAGTTGCGAAATTGCTAAATATTTTTTATGACAAAAGTATTAATTGCACGAAAAAATCAAATGTTGGTATTATTGTTCATGAATCTATAATAAACATATATTTTTTTCAAACCAATTGACCTAGCCGTTACGGAGGAGTAGGCCTCAGAAAATCACTGCTTTATGGCACTTTTCGGGCGCTTGGCCCTTAAGTACATTAAATATAAAAGAGACTACCATAATCAAACAAAGTTAAAAGAATCGAAAATAAATAAGTAATAACTCACACTGCAAGCACTTTCGCTACAACTTCACTTTTTTTTTTGTCATTTGTTTGGTATTAGGTACAGATAATTAAGCGTCGGTACACACCGGACAGGGTATCCTAGTATGGACTCCAGACTCTCACAATGTTTTTTTGCATCATTGTATGTTTTATATGAAACTTTTTGTACTGTACCTTTGTGAAGTGTGAAATAAAGATGATTATTATTATTATTACTTAGAAAAGAATAACAGTCTTTATTACACAACTATATTTGTCAGCGACTTCGCCCGCTTGCATACAATATAGCCTATGTCACTCAAAGCAGCTTTCTACCGGTGAAAAAATATCGCAATTGGTCCAGTACTTTCAGATATTACTATCCTACAAACAAAAAAAAATATAAAAACAAAAAATAAACTTTACCTCTTTATAATTTTAGTGTAGAAATATAAATGTAGAATTTGATTAGAATTTCTGCCATGTTTAAAGTTGATTAATCCAAGAAATAAGAATCCTCCATCTAATCTTTAAAACCTCCTAAGTCGTTCTATTAGTGTTGAAAACGAAATGATGACAACCTTTAAGTAAACAATACTTAGGTTACTATTTGAGCTTTACACAGAATGAAATTTTGCATAGGTACCAAAGAAATTCCCCTTTCTAACACCCTTAAAGGTTGAATTCCTAAAAACCCCTTTTGTCATAAAAGGAAGACTAAGGCAAAATTACAAGTTCTTAGTTCTAGTAATTTTGGCTCTGCGTTGATATGTCAGTCAGTAAGTTTCTTCTTTTAAATAAGATTTTAAATACTTACAATAAAACCAGCCAACAAGCTTTTAATAGAATTCTGCTTCAGATTTTTATTGAATTTACTCTTAAATAAATAAGTAAGAGACATTGAACTGTATGTTTCCTTCCTTACGACTCTTTCTTCATCAACAACAGTCGCATTGCAACACCATTGGATACATTACAAGACACAGTAGCAACTTCGAGACTCATTTCTAGTTCCTCACCATTAAGGGTCAATTCACACCGAGACGCGACGCGATGTCGTGCGAAGAGCGACTCAAAACATTTTATTTACTACACGAAAAGATACACATTTCATTGCAAGAATTCAGAAAACGTTGCATCACGTAGCACTATGCAGCGCCGCGAGGCATCTCGATCTGAAATGTGCATGTACGACTTTGATATTATTTCAATACTCGTTTGGCCTACTTTCTTTAGACCTTTTATTATCATAGAAATTCTACATCAATGATATGGCCAAACGAGGATTGACATATCATCAAATGTTAACAGTTAAACGATCTGGCCAATTTTATTTGGCTATATCAGGAAGTGATTTGACAATGATCATTTCCAAGATCTAACCCCGACAAGTATAATTTTGATTTGCTTTTCGCGAAGCGTCGCGTCGTGTCTCGTTGTGAACTTACCCTAAGATTACCGAAATAATCGTTTAAATATTTTAAGTGTGTGAATTCAGTATAAAGACGTGTCGAATGGCGGTCAGGTGTTTAAGCCTAAACAAAGGGTCAATTAAAACAGTAGGTCAGTTGTTTGTCGCAAATAATTATAGTAAATAGTTAAAACAATTTGGTGGATTGTTATCATTCTCACGGCGGATGGATATGTAACACATTTGGCTTTATTTTGGTACTTTTTGAGGAAGTAGGCCGCAGCCTACTTTGCTTTAATGGGATGAAAGTAATTATGGTGATGTTAATCTTGGTCGTATCGCTTGGCTATGTTTATTGGCTTTTCTATGCTAAAGAATAGCGAGGTTTTTTCGAGTTTTAGCGGATAGCTTCTATGTGAAACTTTAGAAGAACCTCTATGAAAACACGTCGTGGGTTGACGCCTCACACTAGTCCGCCGATGCTTTCTTTAGGCATATTACATTTTATTTTAACACATCGTGATAAGTCCCCTTACCATGATGTGTTAAAATAAAATGTCAGTCGTGTGAGCGAGAAAGAGGGCTGGATCTACACACCCTATATAGCTTTTTTTATGGTGGAAAAATCATCTAATGACAACCCCACTCTTGGGCGGAGCGGGAGATAGTGTCAGACTCTTACTGACTAAAAACCCACCCCGTTCCTTCGTGCCTTCATACCGGGGCTGAGCTACTCTTCCGAAACTAACCCTGCCCCAGTAGGCTTCGACCCAGCTGGGCCCCTGCTGTAGCTGACAACTCCTTGAGGCGCGCAAGAACAGTGCGCACCGTCGACGATTTGGGCTCGGTCCGGACAGTTACCGGATGGTCGGCAAGTCCGCAAGTCCGCGTCCACGGTGGCCGGAAATCGGGATCTGATGCGGTCGGCCTCCTCCTTTGCTAGCATTACTGCTTCGCAGAAAGAGGCGACCGCCTGCCACTCCTCCTCGCTCCGGACCATGGCGGACACCGGACCTTGTGAACCAAGGCCCGGTGCGAGAGGTCTCCGCCGCCGATCGCCCCCACGAGGGCACTACAATGCTCCGCCCAAGCAAGGCAGACCTCGACTGTGTGCTCCACCGTGTCCTCCGGGCGTTCCGAACAGTGGCAGCGCCGTGGACACCTTAAATAGCTCCGTCTCTTTAACAATTCTGTCGTAAAACTGGATCGCGTTAAGAGCTCTTGGTAGCAATGCAGGACCTATTTAATAAAGGTGACAGGTCTCATGTAACAATCTACAATTACAAAAGTATGTTTTTTTTTTCGTTTTAAGTAATCATGGAGTTTCTTACCGGTTCTTCTCCATAGTAAATTACTAATTGCAACCGTGCATTAGTCTCTGACGTCTTAAAAGTGTTCATATGTTTGTAATCAGCACTTATGTCGCAAAAAAATATGACAACTATGCAATTTTTACACTCGCACTGTCAGTTATATTAAGAGGACCCTTTAGAGCTCCATCGTTTAACAGTTTAGTTTAGGACATAAAATGGATCGTATGGATTGGCCTCTGATCGGTGGTCGATAGATTTGAAGAATATCCCAAATAACTACATAATTATAACGTAATAAATTTATCCCAATTAGACCAAACTAATTAAGTTGTGTTGTATCTGTATTTATTGTACTTGATGTTATATTATAATTTAGTTGTTCCTCTACATAATCGAGTTCAAAAGTTCGAATCGATATGCACGAAATCGCGTGAGAGAATCTCTTAAAAAATTAACTAAAACTAAAATGCATAAATGCTTGTATGCGTTTTTCTTCAAACCATAACTCATTATACCAATAAATACGTCACGCAACAGTAGTTTACAACACCACTTTGTTGTATTCTTAATTTTTAGGGTTCCGTACCACAAAAAGAAAAGACGAAACCCTAATAAGGTGATTTTATAGTCCGTCTGTCTGTCAAGACCATTTATCTCGGGAACGCGTGGAGGTATCAAGTTGAAAATAAAACCATAGACTCTTGACGAAAAAAAAGATACGGCCGTTTATGTCGCAAAAAACGTATATTTCGACACTCTCAAGAAAATCAAAATTCATAGGGTATGTACTTCCCGTCGACCTAGAATCCTTAAATTTGGGATGAAACAACGTCTTATAGCACAGATATAGGAATAAATCTGAAAACAGTTTTGTTGCTACGTCACAAAAAAAAACTTATCGGGAATTGAACTATTTACATAAGTAGGATGGTATGGAACCCTCAGTGCACAAGTCCGACTCGTACTTGCCCAGTTTTTTTTTTAATAATAATAATAATAATAAATTCTTTATTTGCGTAAAAACATGGTATAAAATGGTGTTACATAGAATTGCAATGGTACAAACATGTTTAGCTATTTTATGATATAGCATGCAAAATTTGAGAGTTTTATGAAGATATATACCTAGTTAGAAGCAAAAAATTGAGAGGCAATGAATCAACATTTTTTATCCATAAATTCTTTTAAGTTGTAAAAACTACATTCATTTAACCACTTATGCAATTTAATTTTAAAAGATCTTGTACTCAATGTTTTGAAGTGGCTTGGAATATGGTTATAAATACGTACACACATTGCTAGGCAGTTTTTGTTGTATTTGGTAAGTCTTGGGACATCATTTAGAACCAGTTTATAGGGATCTCTTCTGTGTCTAGGGCAAATTTCGTTTGCGGTCTTAAACAGTTCTCTATTTTTAACTACGAACACACAAGTTTCATAAATGTAAAGAGATGGTAGCGGCAGCAAACCAAGTTTTTTAAATACTGGTCGACATGTATCATCAGGTTTAAGTCCATACATAGCTCTTATGCACTTTTTTTGAGCGACAAATGCTCTGTTTAGATCCACACTATTACCCCACATAACAAGACCATAACGTAGTAATGATTCTACATACGCATGGTATGAAATAATGGCAGTTTTTATATTGGTCACATTTTTAACCTGTTTATTATCGAAGACATGTTTTATTTTTATTAGGTAGTGAGTCGACTCTGCCTACTTAACGGTAAACGCAGGGGGGTCCTCTGTTTTATTGACAGAACTAGGCATTAAAACGTGTAGGTAATTAGCATAATATTTGAATAACTAATAACATTTTTTTAGTTGCAACTTAACGTCAAAATCTACGCCTAAATTAACATTGTCTACAAAGAAAAAAATACTGATGAAAAATCTATAAAAAGATACTGTGGAAAATCATCCAATAACGAGAAGGAATGTCTGACTTTTACTGAACAAAACCCACGTTACGCTCACCAAAACTCACCCCTGTTCCTTCTTCGCCTTCGTTTTACGGCCTCGGAGCACACTTTCGCACAATCTAGTGGGCTTAGACTCTGCTGAGACCCTACTAAGACTCACTTGTGTTCCTCCAGATGCTCTTTACGTTCTAGGGTCAGGCATGTATGTCACACGTGTGCGCAATGTAGTTCTGCCTTTATACAAAATACATTTGTCTGTGATTTATTTCGAGTAAAGTCTTCGCATATGAAAGCTGTGAGCTTTGTGTGTGTGTGTGTGCTGTGATCGCAAACTGTGTTCTCACGACATTTAGCTTGACTTCCAAGGTTCAAAATTCCTAGTTCCAATTCTAACTAGAAGTATTTTAATTAAAACCCAGGTCAGAATGATTTACTTGAAAGTACTTTCTGTTGCTTTAACTACGGGATGAGACACTGTGACATTACTGCGTCGATATTTTTCGTAGCTCTATACATAGTGGTTCTTCCTTATTTCAGCTGAAAGTCGTCCACTGTTGGACATAGGTCTCCCCAGAGTGTCACCACAATGACCGGTCCTTTGCATCTCGTACCTTGTACAAAGCTAACCAACGCTGCGTCTTTGTCAGTATCAGTACGCGGTCGCCACTGCTACGTTTTGTAGTATGCAGTCACCACTTCAGAACCTTTCAGCCCCATTGATCAACGGCTCTGCGGGCAATGTGCCGTGGCTTCTAACTGTCAGTATTTATTAGTACATTTAAGCATATTGATGTGAAGTGCAATGGCTTAAATGAAACAGAACTTGGTGATGCGATGGAGTTTTATAGACACGTCAAATATCTAATATGAGTGCGGTGTCCATTAGAATTTGAGCCACAGTTTAGAGTGCCCATACACCGACACTTTGGGAGAATTAATGTATGCCACCATTGTTGCAACTAACGTAGATTAGAACCAAAGTTTGTTCATTTAAACTAACTAAACTTTTGCACAAACTTAAATCTATGGGTACAATGGCGGCTTTATCGCTGACAGCGATATCTACTAAATCATCTCAGGATGGACTGTAAGAATTTAAAATGATTTTATTTATTTATTCATTTATGTACACACACAAACACTTAAAAATGAAATGGACAAATACAGAAAAAAAAGAGTACAAAGGTACTGCTTATTTCAAATGAAATTTCTAAAAATGAAATGATATGGGGTAGTCAGCGGTGTACCGCTAGCAAATTAATTGTAGATTTTTTTTGACGTAATCTTCTACTGGGCTCAAACATTTCGAGGATTTTACAATTTACTTGAAAAGAAGAAGAAATATAGGTACAATTAACTGTACACGGGCCTCAAAAAACCGCGGCCACAAAAAAACGCTAGAAGCGGCCACAAATAAAAAGCTAGAGGCGGTCGCAAAAAACAGCTAAAGCGCGACACCTCTTGTGTCCGGAGAAGCTTGAAACCGCTTCAAGCCTTTTTGTTGTGGCGGCACCGCCGCACACGAGTCACAAAAAAAGGCCGCCTCAAAAAGAAGCTTGAAGCGGCTTTTTTTTGTGGCCCGTGTGCGGGGACAGTATGTTAAGCGGTAAAGAACGAGGAATACAGAGACGCCTGAATGGCTCCAACTAAAAAAGTTGCTTGTAAATCTAAATGACATGTAAAAAGTATGCACGATGCATATAATTACTTACCTACTAGAAGGCGAATGCAGGTCGTTGACCGTTCATGATTGTGGCTTAGGAACACTACGAGTATTACAATTTAGATTACACTTTTAATTTATGAATTTACCTACAAATAATTATTAAATCTACACTTTTACAGTACCATTATAAAGACGTAAAGTTTGTATTTTTTTTGTAGGAAGCAACCTCTGGAACTAACTACTGAATAGATTTACTATATTTACTATATTATTGATTTTTTTTATTTTTTTTATTTTAGATTTTTTTCTTTCACCAGCATCAAGGTACATTGTTCCTGAGTGACTACAGCACATATTATATTTGATTGTAATTAATAATATTATTTTTTACCATGAAAATATTTCACTCCTGGCGAAGTGGATATGGATCAGCTATATATTTTTACTTTAACTATATACCTTTTTTTTTAGGTGTGAAATATATATATATATATATATATTCCACAACTATTACACAACGCCGTCTAGTCCCAAGCTAAGCATAGCTTGTGTTATGAGTACTAGACAACTGATATATACATAATATAGATTAATAATGCCTATGGCATTAAGTCCGACTTTGTACCTTTCTGTTGCATGAAGAATAAATAAATACCCAAATAAAAGATAAGACCGACAACTAAGTATATAGCAGGAATTTTTTAGGGTGTGACTAAATTTAAATTCTGATCAGTATTTTAACTTTATTGTCGTTAAGATAAGAAAGGCCTCTGCCTGAACGTATATTTGAAATAATTGATTAGATTACTAATTTTTTTTTTGTTGACTTATCGTGTGCATATTATAGGTAATATTTTTTTATTCTAAGAATGTGGTAGTGTAATTAGGAATGTTATCAACAGCAATACACTAGCGCTTATAAAAATACATTCCACTCTTCCCAAATAATTTTGTAGGCGCTCCAAATTTTGATACGATGTTAAAATTGTCAATGAAATATATAAATGAATGTTTGGACCACAATGGTGGATCAATGACCTGGTCAAGGTCGCGGGAATTCGATGGATGCGAGACGCACAGGACCGTTCGTAGTGGCGACACTTGGGCGAGGCCTATGTCCAGCAATGGACTTCTTTCGGCGGAAATGATGACGCTGATGATGATGGTGGACTATATTAGCAGCTTAGAAGGTTTTTTATTCTAGGCCAACCTGTGTTAAAGGTTCTCATTTTTCGGTCAGTCCATGCTATTCTTATCTCTCTTACGGTAGATCAAACTGATAAATTGATAGCTTTTTAATACATTGATTTTAAATAAGTACCTTAATAAATCTAATTCTAATACAAATGTCTATTAAGTGATTTAAATGTCATTGCCTCCATTATATAAGTGGGTGTATAACTTTTATCTTAGTGTTTAACGCAATAAAACTTTCTTTAACGAGTGTCCACTATCTATTTCAGCGTTTGATATGTAAAAAACTTGAAAAAAAAAAATGCTGCCTAAAAGATATAGATACGAGGGCTGCCTACATTTTGCGAAAGTTGTTTCGATTTTAACATTTTATCTACATATTCGAAATTTAATCTGAGACGTTTTAACATAAATAAAACGAATAATTATATTATTTCGTCGAATTCTGGTGGATTTAATTTTTTGTTATTGATATAAACTAGCGCTTGACTGCGATCCCACTTGATGGTAAGCAGGGATGCAATCGTTGATGATGAGACACACTGGTTTATGAGCCCTGAAGATACCCAAGTTAAAATCGGACGGCAAGTTAATTTTTGTACCCCTCGAGCGCTGATTGTACACACGGTAGCACAACTTGAATGACCTTGAGGACACATGGGCACAAAAATGTTGTCTCTATCCCGTTAAATTTTGATCGTTTTAATCCCGTGGAGGGTCGATCCGGTACTTGAAACAATGACTTGTATGTAGTAGTCGGCGTTGCGTACTAATTACTTACAGGCCATTGAACTCGCTCAGCTGACGTTTTCTTAAAGAAATTAATTTAGTAAATGTGTAAATTAATACGAGTTTAAAAAAAGGTACTTTATTTTTTAATTTTATCTTTACAAATCGATAGTGTTTCATGTACTGGATCGACCCTCCACAGGATTAAAACGATCAAAATTTAACGGTGTATACTATATTCTTTTACCAGGAAAAAACCATAAAAAGATTTTTTTTTTATTTTACTAAAACAGCTTCAATTACGTAGGTAATAATAATACCCCCACGCAAAATTAATTGAGTAAACTTTTTGAGTTATCATTTCATATTGTCCCCAGTGTTCTCTCATTCTGATAGTTTTTTGATTCTTCTTTGAAAAGGGAGAAAGTTTCAAGCTAATGTCAGAAATAGCCGAAGAGTTATTTGAAGAGACGTCATATCATTTCGCATTAATTGTTTAGCCTGTCTAGTCTGAACATCAATTGTCATTTTGAATTGATAGAAAGTTGGTTATAATTTGAAGTGGGTTTTAATTAAAACAAACCGGTCAAGTTCCATTCAGACTCACGCGTCAATTTTCAAGGTTCTGCATAAATTTAAGCTCACTATTATAATCACGAAAAAAAAGTGACGTATAGTTTTAGGGTTTCTTCCTTTATTCGGTACATGGTATTGCTTTTTTTCGAAATTCATGAATAATCATGATCAGGAGAAGCCCCCTGTATTATTAACCAGCGGCTTCACCCGCGTGAAAGTAGATTTCTTCATAAAAACTTTGGATCGTTTTGGAACTTTGATTTCATACCCTTAGGAGGTGAATTTAGGAAAGTCTGGTGATCTGGTCTTAGCGGGAACCTGCCAAATTTTAAGTTTGTAGGTGTTACAGCTTGGTATCTCCAAGCGTTTCTGAGAAAAAAGATCTTGACAAACGGACAATAAACGAACGAACGGAGCATATTCGCAAGATGTTGGTAGAATCATCACCGCGCTAGTTGGTTGGATTTGTTTTTTCACTACAGCATTGTTTTTTTATATGTATGTATCTAAGTATGTATTTACTATTGTATATATTTGTTTCTCTTCTGTTTTGTCTATTTATTAAGTTGCACCTGCCATGTTATGTTTCTGCATCACCCTAAGGTCGACTGGCAGATAATGCCTAAGGCATTAAGTCCACCTTTGTACAGTTTTTTTCTGCATAAAGCTTTAAATAAATAAAGTGATCCTATAAGAGTACCGTTTTGGCCGACTGAGGCACGGAACCTTAAAAATCTAGTGTCTAGCTTCAGAAGAAACTATCTTTAGACTACATTTTTTTTGTATGATTGTTATCGAGTTTATATTTAGTATTCCTAAAAAGGCTGGCTGGATGGATAGATTCGTTGATGATTACCTCTAATGACTATGGCATCTCTTCGCACTTTTTTTTAAATTGGTAAAAACTAACGCTTGAATGCGATCTCACCTGATGGTAAGCAGTGATGACATCGTTGATGGTGAAGTGCACTAGTTTATTAGGAGCCTATTCACTCTAGCCTTGAAGACACCTAAGACGGAAGGAAGACCGCAACAGGCAAATTGTTCTAGTCCTTCGATGTGCGCAGTATAAACAACCAGGTGAAACGCTTGGTCCGGACTGTAGAGGTGTCAAAATGTAAGGGATCCACACTTACATTTTTGACACCTCTACTTGCTGTACGCCGAGTGGTCCGATGGTAGAAATTTAGGAAGTCGATGGACATATTCAGTGATTCTTTACAAACAGAACAATTTTACAATCAAATAGACTACACAAACTGTATCGTAACATTCATTACACATAACATACATACATAATCAGCCTTTTGATGTTCCCACTGCTGGGACACAGACCTCCTCTCTAGGAGAGGGTATGGGCCGTAATCTACCATGCGGGCCTAGTGCGGGTTTTTTTTTTGTTATGGTTGGAAAAAATCATGCATTGACATCCCCCGCCCTTGGGCGGAGCAGGAGATAGTGTCAGACTCTTACTGACTAAAAGACCCACCCCGTTCCTTCTAGCCTTCATACCAGGGCTCGAGCGCCCTTTCGGATAACCCTGGCCCCAGTAGGCTTCGACCCGGCTGGGTCCCTGCCGTTGCTGACAACTCCTTGAGGCGCGCGGGAACAGTGCGCGCCGTCGACGACTTGGGCTTGGTCCGGACAGTTACCGGACGGCCGGACAATGTGTTACCCATTGCTCACTGTCCGCAAGCCCGCGCCTACGGTGGCCGGAAATCGGGATCAGAATCCCGGCGGCGGCGGCGATAACGCCGTTGCCTGATGCGTTCGGCCTCCTCCTTTGCAAGCATTACTGCTTCGCAGAAGTCGGCGACCGCCTGCCACTCCTCCTCGCTCCGGACCATGGCCTCAACCAAGGCCCGGCGCGAGAGGTCTCCGCCGCCGATCGCCCCCACGAGGGCACGGCGATGCTCCGCCCAAGCAGGGCACACCTCGACTGTGTGCTCCACCGTGTCCTCCGGGCATTCCGCACAGTGGCGACACCCGGGCGTCACTTCCGCACGAATCCAGTGCAGGAAACTCCCGAACGAACCATGTCCAGTGAGGACTTGCGTCATGCGGAAGGTAAGGACGCCGTGAGGTCTTTCCAGCCACGCCTCAAAGAGGGGACTTACCGCCATGATTGTGGCGTGCCCAGCGTGCCTAGTGCGGGTTGATGAATGTCACATGTATTCGAAGTTTTGGTTTTGGGACATGCCGGTTTCCTCACGATGTTTTTATTCACTGTTTTGAGAGCAGTGGTGATGAAATATATTACACAAAGTAACGCGCCTGGCTGGGTTTGAACCTGCGACCTACAACTCGTAAGTCGGGGCCGTTACCATTCGGCCTCCATTGGCTTTCATTAATTCTCTCAAAATACATTCAGCACACTGGCCTACCGATTAGTAAAAGCAAATAAAAACGGTGTCTCATTTACAAGCAACGGACGCCATACTGTTTTCCCATAGTTAGTGAGACAAGGCATTTACCCGACGGACAACAAAGAATGCTGTTTTGGTATCCACTTCCCCTGCATTGTGTAAACGTTAATATTTCCATAAAATATTTTGTGTAATTGCTAACTCGCTAAATTGTAGAGTTTGAGAAACGTGGTCGCTTTCAATGGACCTCATCAGAAGGGTTAAAGTCACCCAAAAGGCAACGGAAATAGTAGTTTATGTGACTAGGGGATAAAGCAGTGTCTTTAAGTCGTGGGCGGCATGTTGAATTCCGAACGAAACGAAGGTTGCTAAGTTTAATCCCGAACGATAGTGAGGGATTTATATAATTAACTCCCGAGCAGTGCGAGGGAGTTAATAAAGAAACCTGAGTGAAGTGAGGAATTCAAGCCGCCCAAGACAAAGACAGCTTTATCCCCGTGTTGCATACTCTACTTTTTACACCATCTGTGAGATTATTAAAAAACAATTTGGTCGGCCAAATCATATATTAGAGAAATATAAGTATCCATTATATTTACAAGTTCATCAAACAAACAAAATTCACTACTCCAAATTCTATAGTTTCAATTTTCTATAGTGCTCCCGTCAGTCAGCACGTTTTATTCTATTTTCTTTTTTTGTTAGTGGCCAGTTTGAAATTCGAGTCAACTTGTGCGATGCACGTACATTTTTGACGATTTTTGGTGTTCCAAATTCAAATCTCATTATTCCCTAAGGATCGGCCATACTGCATTATCTCCCTAGGGATAGAATGACTTGCTTTAAGTGAAGTTTGTATGACATTATCGAGCAGGTGGTGTAAAAAGGTATTTTTACAACACCTGCCCGATAATGTTGTTATATACGTCATACAAACCTCACTTAAAGCAAGTCATTTTATCCCTAGGTTATAAGGGTATAATGCAGTATGGCCGATACCTAGGGAATAATGAAATTTGAATTAAAATGTACGTGCATCGAACAAGTTGACTGGAAATTCAAACTGGCCACTAACAAAAAAAAGAGAAATAAAACGTGCTTACTGACGGGAGCAATATAATTAGAAAATTGAAACTATAGAATCTTGGAGTAGTGAATTTAGTTTGTTTGATGAACTTGTAAATAGGTACAATACTTATATTTCTCTAATATATGATTTGGTCGACCAAATTGTCTTTTAATTATCTCATAGATGGTGTAAAAAGTAGAGTATGCCACACTGGGATAAAGCTGTCTCTGTCTTGGGGGGCTTGAATTCCTCACTTCACTCAGGTTTCTTTATTAACTCCCTCGCTATGCTCGGGAGTTAATTATATTAGTCCCTCACTGACATTCGGGATTAAAATCAGCAACCTTCGTTTCGTTCGGAATTCAACATGCCGCCCTCGACTTAAAGACACTGCTTTATTCCCTAGTCACATAATCTACTATTTTAAGGTGGAATATCATCTAAATATAACACTATTATGTATTTTCTCACAAAATTTTCCTCATGAATTATTCTATGAATTAGTGAGAATTTTACGAAAATCCGTTCATTAGTTTATGAATTTATCGCGTTCATACAGGCAGACAGACCGTGGGAAACCTGATTTATAATATGTAAGGATTCAGTCTATTACACTTATACACTTAATATTGGCAATTAGTCAAACTAGTTTTAACTTGTTCTTATTAAGTTTTTTTATTTCATTAAATATGAAACGTTTTAATTTATCTATATAAGCGTTTTTAAATAAATATAAAATGTTTTTAAATTAGTCCCAAAAAATCTATCTAAGTACCTGTTACAGTCTGTCTAAAAAGTCAACCGACTTGGGTAATTATTAAGGCAAAATGAAATCTGATGTAGTCAATACTGTTTCAATAATCAAGTTTGATTAAGAGATCCTGATCATTGTTTACTAATAGAAGAAACTTATAAAATGTATCGAATATAAGTACTTTTTAAATGATTAAATATTATACAAAATTCCAAAGTCGGTTGACTTTTAGACAGACTATACTTAGATAGATTTTTTGGGACTAATTTTTGAGCAAAAGTCCAGGATAAAAGTACTTACGACCGACTCTTAGACTTAAAACTGGTTTTGTCCAATTAATAATTTTCACTGAGCCAACTTTAAGGTGGCGATGTTTAAATTGATTCATAGCTTCTTCAGAGCAGTGGTGGCCGAGTGGTAATGACCGCGACTTACTGTACGGCGCGAGTTCAAACCCAGCCAGGCGCATTACTTTGTGTAATTTATTTCATCATCATTGCGCTCGAAACGGTGAAGATCATTGCGAGGAAACCGGCATATCCTGGAATCAAAAATTCAAAGACGTGACATCTATCAATCCACACTGGGCCCGTGTGGTGGTTTACGGCCCATTCCCTCTCCTAGAGCCTGTGTCACAGTTGTGGGAACATTATATGCTGCTGCTAATGCTAAGGAGATCTTGAGGTCTAGATAAAGTGCTATTCTATCTATAATAGGATTTCTTTACCACCATTTCAACCGAAAGATGTCCACTGATGAACATAATCGTGCCCCCAAGAATCAAAATTAGAATCAGAATCATTTATTCAATTTTTTTTATTTCACATAGGTCTACACGGGCAATTATAAAACATCAGAAGCTAGTGCACGGTTCCAAATTGGTCGTTTCCTATGGAGAAGAACCGGCAAGAAACTAGACATAGCGTCGCCACAACGAATGGATAAGGCCATAGGGCGTCTGGTATCCATCAGATTCCTGCGATCTTCACCAGCACGCTTAGCCAAGTTGTTATTCTGCAATCGTTAACGCTATCGAAAAGTGATGAAACGTATGGGAATGACGTCATCTCAACGTAAAGTCGCGTGGTAAGAACAAACGAATAGACAATTCGTAGCCAAGTTAACATCGTTCAAAATCGTTTCTACAATATTTAACGCTACATCCTTTGTTATACAAACGCGACATCGTAGAACGACCGGCCGACTCAGGCGCGTCAACATGGCTACCAACTTAACGTTTTCTACAATTGCTGTCACCGAGGCGTTACCGATTAGAGAACGGAATTCGATTGTAACTTGGCTAGGGGGGCAGGTTACATTATTTTGCATTCACATTATGTGGGATGCTACATATATGTTATGCATAGCTTCTTGATACTTTTTTGTGTTTACTAACCTAAAGAAAATGTTTATAGCATGTTAAGGTAATACTTTCAAAGAATGGGCTCACACACTCCTCAATAAAAGTTGTTATAAAAACTAATTATAAAATATAAAATTATAAAAACCGTTTTTGTCTGCACATTAACTCGTTAATATCTATTGAATAATTGGCAAGTGTATTAATCAACAGCAAGGGCCCAGCTGGGTCGAAGCCTACTGGAGCCAGGGTTAGCTCCGAAAGGTAGCTGAGCCCTGGTATGATAGGCAAGAAGGAACAGGGTGGGTTTTTTAGTTAGTAAGAGTCTGACACTATCTCCCGCTCCGCCCAAGGGCGGGGGATGACATTTGGATGATTTTTACCAACTAAAAAAAAGGTTTAGTTATCAAATAGAAACCATCATTACTATATTAATATATTAGTATGACCGTTTATAACAGTTGAGAGGGAAACTGCTCTGGAGCCTTACCATGACGTGTTAAAATAACAGTCGTGCGAGCGAGAAAGGGGGATTGAGCTATACACCTTATGAACCGTACACTAGCTTCTGAAGTTTTATAAGAGCTTAGAGCCCATGTAGGCCTAAGTGAAATAAAAACAAAATGTTTTTTTGTACTTTCGATTTTTATGAAGCTCTGAAAGAACTTTTGCGATCGGACCGACCGATAAAAACAAACTTTACCTCTTTATAATATTAGTATAGCTAATATTGTATAGTGTTGATAGCAGTTTTTTTACTGTATCTACTTTTTATATTATATACTGTCCTTCTCACGTAAGTACTTATTAATATTTATATGAAATTTAATCAAAAAAAAATTAAGAGTAAATTGGTCAATTGGAGCCGTGCACTAGCTTCTGACGTTTTATAAGTACCACCCATATACATAGGCCTAAGTGTATTAAAATATTTTAGACTGAATAGTAAGTACCGATGTAATGTAAATATTTTCAAAAATCCACTGATGCAATTTCAAGAACTTCTACCGTATGCTCTGACCATTTTTCCCACACTTACGGGATCTGCATAAGCCATTCTCTGATGTCTATCAGCAACATGAATAAATTGCAAAATACATTATTACTTGTAAGGGCCACAGTTTATTGAAAGGTCTAGATACAGTTGATGACTACTTACAGACAAGGTCCCCGGGTACAACGTATTATTTCACAGTTAATGTTGCTTAGACATCGGACTTAGTAAATTGATATAAACTTGTTGTTCCTGATAGAGGCCCTGAGGGAATCGTTGGTTAATCACCGTTGATCCAGGCAAGTATGCAAGCTTTGTACAGTATTTTTCTGTTTTTTTTTTTACAGTAGTTTTTTTTAGTAGTATTAGACTCGATGGATGCGAGACGAACAGGACCGTTGTTCGTTGTGGCGACACTTGAGGGAGGCCTATGTCCAACGGTGGACGTCTTTCGGCTGTAATTATGGTGATGAGACGGAATGATGCCCGTCACTTCGGCCGTATTGAACTTGTAAAACATTGCAATTATTTTATTTATACCGATTAGCGCAGCGCAAGCTCCGCTACAACAAGAACCGCTGCGGCATAGCACCTGCAACTCCTAACGTGAGCCTGCGTGCCGCCCAGCCGAACACACCAGTGTACATCTCCCGCCTGCATCACACGACAACAACAACTTAGTGCAATGTGAAGTGTTACTAACATAGTCTTAAGTCTTATTTACTACCAACAAGTTGTATTTACTCTATATGTATGTTAGTCTGTAAGGTATATATCTATGGGCCAAGATGCCTGATAATAAATGATTTATTATTATTATTAATGATATTTCACACACACTATCACAATATCAATTTTTATGCGCGAAATCCACATTATTTTTCTACTAAATTACTCCTTAAACATCTGCTATCTATCTGTGAAAGTCCCGTCAAAATCGGCCCAGCCATTTCGGAAATTAATAGAAATAAACAGACAGATAAAAAAGGCATTTTTTGATTTTTATCGCATATACTATCGAACAGATACTTCAATTTTATTTACATATATGTATGTTTAAAGAGGAACATTTTAAGTAGTGACGACCCAGTGAAAACGGCCTTGACTCACGAGTTCTAGATCGTGGGTTCAAACACAGGCAATCATTTAATTTTGTGTAATTTATTTCTTCATCATTGCACTCAAAACGGTGACAGAACATATCGTGAGGACACCTGCATGTCTTAGAATTAAAAAAAATCCAAGACTTGTGAAATCTATCAAAACGCATGTATCCATGCACGTATGGGACAGCGTTGCGTTTAAAAATCCACTTTTACACGTCAAATTTTTTTCGTTAGTTTGTACTAGACGATTCCGGTGTTTCCTAGTTGACTGGTCAAAGTCTCTTTTAAAGACCATCCAGCAAATACGCAATGGTCAAATCACATGAGAACCATGCAGATTTGTCTGAGTTGGACTTTTGAAGAAACTCAAATCTGTATGGTTCAGATTTGAGTTGATCTGTCGAGTCAGTGCAAGCTTTGTCAGTATTCGCAAAATTATACTCAGGACTGCAACTAAGGGTTACGGCCTATTCCCTCTTCTAGAGAGGAGGCCCGAGTCAGAACATTATACGCTGCTGCTGCTGATTTATGCTGCTGCTGAGGTCTAGACAAAGTTCTTTATAGCTAAATGAATGTCCTACGTGGTTTTCCGCAGATAAAATGACAAAATTTTGTAAAACTAGGTTAGTCCTAGTTAGGCTAGGGTCTTGGAAAAGGACATTCTATTACAAAACGTTTTAGTGTAGAATATATTCATCATCATCATCATCATCATTTCAGATCGCAATCCTTACCAGGTCATCGGTCTAACCTTGTAGGAGGCCTTGCAACACTGTTGATTACTGTGCACTAAATAATTGTTGTTCGTATACTTACGAGACATTATAAGTCAAAGGGGTATGATTCAAGGTCATACAACATAAGCCCTCTCGCATTCCTTCGTCTATGGAAACCAAAATGAACAGCAGACTTTGATTATGACAGTATCCCAAAAAAAAAAAAATGAGTAAACCATCCGGACCGCGTGCGCCTCAAAGATATCCCAGTCAAATCGTAGGGGCCCAGCAGAGCAGATGCCCATTATGGCCATGAGCAAAATTAATTATTTTCATTAACATTGATCACAACGACTAGAATTCACTAGCTTTTGCCCGCGGCTTCGCCCGGGTACATAAAATCAGAAATGCTTTATTTCTGATTTACTCAGGAATAAAGCAGCTTTTTATCGGTGAAAATATTTTAGAAATCGGATCAGTACTTTCAGAGATTCCTACAAACAAAAACAAACAAACTTTACCTCTATATAATGTCAATGTAGATGATTACTGTACCTAGATTTTCGCACGATCTGTCCTTCAGGAGAAGCTAGTTATGTCCATAAGCAACTAACTAATTGCCCATAACTCTTCAATTGACTGTTTCTAATTTTAAACCTGAACCTTTAACGTAAGAACTACCATGACCCACTTTCTGTAAGACATAGGATCTCTAAATTGAAAACCTTATTTACATCTTCATAAACAACAAACCTATGTATAATTCATCACGCTAATATTATAAAGGCAAAAGTATGTTTGTATGTATAATGTATGCGTATGTATTTTACAAAAATGCAACCTATTTACATAGATATACAGTACATTTTATCCTGAGAGTGTGTGCCCCTATTTATAAAATATTAACCAGATTTTAATAGTACTAACTGCAGATAAAGTGGCATTATATCAGCGACAACGATGGACTTATTGACAATCAGTAGCGCTAATTAAATGTCACTTTGATTAAAGTTTAATTATGATACCTATTTTAGGCCTTACAAAGAGACTGCCACATAAGATACATTTTTTTTTAATGTGTTATAAACTAGTACCTACTTGACTGCGATCCCGCCGCGTTGATGGTGAGGCGCACTAGTTTATTAAGAGCCTATTCACTCTAGCCTTGAAGACACCTAAATTATAATCAGACGGGAAGACCGCAGCAGGCAAACTGTTCCATTCCTTCGATGTACGCGGTATAAATGTCGAGGCGAAACGCTTAGTCCGGACCGTAGATGTTTCAACAACGTAAGGGTGGATACTCGCCGTGCGTCGATTTGTCCGATGGTAGAAATAAGATGGCGGAATCAAGTCATGCAATTCCTGCGCACACTCTCCAAAATGCAATCTGTAAAACACCGAAAGGCTGGCTACCCTACGACTGTGCTCAAGGCTTAATTAAGACATTTTGTTTCTAAAAGTCGATGCTGTACCATAATTACGGCCAGATACTATTGTAGAGGCTCTTTCATCAGGGTAAGGGCTATAGGGTCTACCATTAAACCAGTTAATAATAAATAAAAGAAATAAATACTATTTAATTTGAGTTTAGAACAAATATTGAAAGAATATTGACGGTTGTCAAACCAATACTTGAAAGCAATTTTATGTTTTAATTACTTAATTTAAAACAGAAGTTTATTAAATCTTAGTTTCTTAGGTCAAAATCCTACAGTAAACGCCCATAAGCCTTTATTTTATATCCGGTCCCCACACTATTAATCTTCAATTTGGTCGAAAGACTGTCTATTGCAAGGTTCACTACAACTATTGGTCTTGTATATGTCTCACATCCTGTGAATACTGATCCTTACCACGACGTGTTGAATTGTCAAGCGTGCGAGCGACAAAAAGGGATGGAGCTATGTATAGCTATGTAAAACATTAACAACCTAGCATGACTGTATTACTAACATCATAAACAACAACTATACTTCATGAAACATAATACTAATTTTTATAAAACATAATTCATTTACCAAAAACAAACCTTCAAGATTTCGCTGTTCTATCTAACATATTTCAACACTGTATTTTGCTATACTTACTTACGTCTGTATGACGCGACGCAAGCGATACAAGCGCATCAAGCACCCCACCCCCCGATCTCCGCTTCCCTCCGCTATTGTATTATCGCTTAGACTTCGTAATTTTAGATCATTCAATTTTAATATTTTTTATTTTTGTATGAAAATCTGATGAACTATATTATAAATTATAACTATATTAAAATATAATTTTTTATAAGTCATAGAACAAAAGTTGTTTTTTATGACGTCAGTATCATAGTCCCTTTTTTTGTGCTGGGAAAAAATCATCCAATGACATCCCCCGCTCTTGGGCGGAGCGGGAAGTAGTGTCAGACTCTTACTGACTAAAGGACCCACCCTGATCCTTCTAGCCTTCATACCGGGGCTCGAGCGCCCTTTCGGATAACCCTGGCCCCAGTAGGCTTCGACCCGGCTGGGTCCCTGCTGTTGCTGACAACTCCTTGAGGCGCGCGGGAACAGTGCACGCCGTCGACGACTTGGGCTTGGTCCGGACAGTTACCGGACGGCCGGACAGCGAGCTCAGTATCATAGTCCTGAGAGGTAGCCAGTGTTTTACGAATAACCCTGTGTAGCTCAATCACTTTCACACTTTAGGTCATCAGATGGATATCGTGGCCGTAAGGCCTTTGATTCGGATGTACTGATATAAATGGTAAATAGTACCTTTCAAATAAACTAAGGATATTGTAAAGATACCGGTCATTCCTTGAATAAACGATGTTTAACTTTCGTTGACATTTCGAGCAAGTTCTACACTCATTGGTCAATAGTGAACGGTATTGATTGAACTCAGCCTTGGAACATGAATTCCCTACGCGCTACAACGTGTAATTGTTTCATTAATGATACGTTTAACATGTTTTGAGATAGTGAGTTCATTAACCTGTGTTTTTGACCTATGTAATATGCCGTTATTATTGATTTTAAGTAGGTTCATGGACGTAATTAATTTTCTATCGATTTAAGCAGAAGTTCATAATATTATTGAATAACTATTCAATAGAGGTATTCCTCGAAGCGCAACCCTTTTGGAATACCTCATTCAATAACGTTAATCGAAATAAGAGGGTTACACCGACGTGAGGGACCATGCGAATATCGAAAGGGAGCGAAGGGCACGGTCTAAAAGAGCAAATATGATAGCTTGTAGATTTGCACGCTGTTCAAATCAAGTTAAGATCACGCTTTTTAAGGCGTATAGTCCCTTGAATATCTGGCCAGAGTTAAATGCATACAAACTCGTAAATACCACCGCCTAGGCGCAGCTACCTAGCTGGCTAGTACGTGTGCATTTAATTCCGGCCAGCTGGATAGAGCCTCGCTGACTTTTAAATCCATTTCCTTTGCGAAATATTGGTTAATTTACAAATGTTACGTACATTCTGAAGAACACTTAACCAGAAATTTTTTGTGTTAGCATATTTCTAAAGATCATATTTGAAAGGAGTAGGGAAAAAAAGGGAAAAAATATATAATGTTATTAAATATTTTTTTTAGACAAAAATTCTAATCATACATGAATCTATAATAAACATATATTTTTTTCAAACCTATTAACAAAGTCATTATCGAGAAGTTTAGAAAGTCACTGTTTTATGGCATTACTCGGGCGCTACAGCCTTAAATCTTTTTGCACTTCATCATTATACACTTGAGCCTATAGATTTGCTACACACGAGCTGTTTACAGTGCCCTCTAGTATCCTCAGTTCTGGTGATGATTGATGGGTCAATCATCACAAGAACTGTATTTTAGCTGGTCCTTTATTGGACATTGCTGTAGCAGACATGTTGCTGGCTTTATCCGATAGTATAATGTTTCGTGGTTGCTGTATGGGTGCTATTGGTTGCCTGAAATAAATATTTTTTAATTCGAAATTACTTAAGAACTTGTTTATTTTGTGAGCTACCTTGGCGACTGTCTTACATTGTATTGTAGTATTCAATATCTATATTATTCGTACTTACTCAGATTTAGTAAAATATAGTTTTAGTAGTTGTATTTAAAAAAATAGTACTTAGTAGTAGTAGTGGTAGTAGTAGTATTACAGTAGTCATTATGCAAGTTCCAGTTGACCTCAATACCTAATGTGAAATTATTTACCTACTCACAAATATAATTTTGTAAATCAATATTCCACGTACCAAAAAAAAAGAATCCAAGTTTTCTCACGCCTTAAACCGGACATCGGATCTTTATCAAAACAGATTTCTATCTCTGCATAACTATAATAATCAATCTTTCCATATCGCCTTCTAGGTCAAATAAAATGAAAATTAGACGTTCCTAGCAATGGTGTTCAAGGGAAAGCAGGAACAATGGTTGATCTATTACAAGCTTTACTGTCTTATCTGTACATTTGAAGATGTGACTGACTGGATATTCTAGAAATAGACAGATGATAGTAAAAAAACCGGGCAAGTGAGTCGGACTTACGCACTGTGGGTTCTATTCAGACTTACCTATGAAAACATATCAATTCCCGAATTGAGTTACGTTTTTTTTGTGACGTAACAACAAATTAACTGTTTTCAGATTTATTCCTATACCTAATTGAGCTGTAAGACCTTGCTTTATGCCAAATTTCAGGAATCTAGGCCAACGGGAAGTACCCTATGAATTTTGATTTCCTTGAGATCGTCGAAATATACGTTTTTTAAGATATACTTAAACGCCCGTATTTTTTTCCGTTAACTCCGTTTCTTAACTTCCGTTGATTTTTTCACAGCTTCAAGAGACCGCAGACTTGACATAGACATGTACATTGGTTTAATTTCAACTCGATACCTCTAAGCGTCCTTGAAAGAAAGGAAGACCCTTTCTTTCAAGGACGCTTAGAGGTATCGACAGACTGACAGACAAACGGACAACAAAGTGATCCTATAGGAGTTCCGTTTTTGCCTACATGGGCACTGTGCCGCTATCACTATCCTCTATGCTGTATCTGGGCTACGTGAAACTTAAAATAATAAAAAGACGTGTGGCACTCGGGGACTGCCGCGGTAAAGCTATTGCATAGCATTTTTATCAACTTATGCAATTATAATTATTTATTTATTTTATTTATGCAGTATTTTTTTTTCCTTTGTTTTTTTTTCTTTGATATTAATTGAAGTTACGCTTTCACACATTGATTTGAATTTTGATTGATTGTTCACTCATTTGTTTTCTTATAGGTCACCACGCTCAAAAAACAAATGAGTGGGGGGGGGGGGGTGTTAGGTTATTTTCGTTACGGAATTTCTGGATTCGGTCTCCACGCTCAAGGCCCGCGATAGAAGCTATGCAATAGCTTAAAAAGACGTGTGGCACTCGGGGACTGCCGCGGTAAAGCTATTGCATAGCATTTTTATCAACTTATGCAATTATAATTATTTATTTATTTTATTTATGCAGTATTTTTTCCTTTGTTTTTTTTTCTTTGATATTAATTGAAGTTACACTTTCACATATTGAATTGAATTCTGATTGATTGTTCACTCATTTGTTTTCTTATCGGTCACCACGCTCAAAAAACAAATGAGTGGGGGGTGTTAGGTTATTTTCGTTACGGAATTTCTGGATTCGGTCTCCACGCTCAAGGCCCGCGATACAATAGCTTAAAAACTTTTATAAAAAAAAAATATAACCGACTTTAATGTTAAAAAACACTGAAAAGTATAAAATAGCTTTAATTTCGGAAGTCGGTGTTTTGTAGTGTCCGACCGAAGGTGCAATTCTGGCCGAAGCCGAAGCCGAAGCCGATTAATCGGTATTCACCAAAACCTTCGGCCGAAGCCGAAGCCGAAGCCGAAGGTGTCATTGACCTTGAGAAATCCGATAGTTACTTTGATCTCAGAATATACTAGATACATATTGTGAGAGCTTTAGAGATTTAGCCCAATAACGAGCCGAGTGACCAACATATACAAGTAGGTAATAAAATATTGTCTAAAATAAAAGTTTCAAATATACAATGTTAATTAAATATTTATTTACTTAAAGTAATTTTAACAAAAATAATCAAATAATCAGTAATTTTATGCATTTTCATCAAATGATTTTTAATATTAGTGGTACTCTGCTTTTTTGGTAAAGCACTACCAAGAGACAATGATTTATTGCACTGTTTACATAAAGTTTTATCAGTAGCCTTTATAAAATATTGCCAGATAGGATTCAGCTCTAAAGATGTCATTGTGTACCTGAAACAAAATATTCTATATAAATGCACAAGCCTACCGAGCCGAGCCGACCGCCCCGTACTCGCAGTAGGACTCTGCAACGCGGATGCGCCTATATCCTATCGGTTTAGGTAGTTAACTAAAAGTAAACAATCTTCACATGTCTTTTTATCTAAAAATTGCATAAAAAAACATACCAACATTGTTTCCATTTAGTTTCCTACCTAACGTTAGATAACATAAAATATTTTAAACCAGACAATACTTACGGTTTTTTGGTTCTTAGAGTGCCTCACAATAATGAACGTATCACCACAGGTACTACTCACAGTAATAAATAAAATAATTTGTAAAAACAAATATGAAATATTTAAAAACAAAACACTTATTAGAATTTTAAGACGCGCTCTCAAACTTGTTTTGACTCGTTTAGTTTACTAACTGCGATTCGTTTGGTCCGGTGCGGCGGCGCGGCGAAACTCTGCTGCTCTGCACACTCTCCGTCTCGCTCTAGCATCGTTCAGTAAATTTCAAATTTTGACAACTAGCAAACCTTCGGCTTCGGCCAAACCTTCGGCAAATTTTTGGCCGAAGCCGAAGATTTTGCCGAAGGTGCTTTTTTGGCCGAAGGTGGCCGAAGCCGAAGCCGAAGCCGAAGCTTCGGTCGGACACTAGTGTTTTGTCTCTTCGTTATTTAACACCGACTTCCGAAATTAAAGTTATTTATTTTACACTTTTTAGTTATGGTACCACCACTAAAAAGTAACCCTCAGACAAACTTAAATAACTTATATCCACAGTGCATCTCATAACGATTCTAATAATCCCAAACACGGTTAAACTACATTAATTATTTTTTATTCCTTCTGGCTTCATCATCAGATCAGTTCGATACATCCCCCCCCCTTTTCTGACAGTCAGTCATCGACTACACGTATAAACAAAGCTACTTTACTTGTAACCAAAGTTCTGCTGTCATTCTATGAGGAGTTCTGTTCCATATCTTCGAAGTTCATGATCAGATCATAACAATATTTCTATGGAACCAACTTGGAAGCATAACCTTTCAATCAAAAAAAGAATTTTCAAAATTGGTCCACAATTGACCGAGATAACGGTGAACCGAAAAAAAAAAAAAAAAAAAACATTCAGCCAAACATAGAACCTCCTTCTTTTTGAAGTCGGTTAATAAAGAGGTAAAGTTTGTTTTTACGTTTTTTTGTTTGTAGGAGGTAATCTCTGGAAGTACTGTACCCCTAGCCAAGTTGCTAATCTGCAATAGTTAATGTTTGTAGAAAGCTTCAAATGTACGGGAATGACGTCGTCTTAACGCTCAGTCACGTGGTCAGAGCAAAAGAATTGGTGACAAGGTCAACTCGAAGCGTTCGGCGCAAGTGAAACGGTTGTAACTTGGCTAGGGGGCTGATCCGATTGCTAAATTTTTTTCGCCGATAGAAAGCTGTTTTATTCCTGAGTGACGTTGGCTATATTTTATGTACGCGGGCAAATCTGCGGGCAAAAGCTAGTGTGAAATAAAAATGAATTTTGTTTTTTTTTTTCAGGTATAAATACCAACTATCAGCCATGCCAGTGAATCAACTAAAAGTCGTCTAATGTATGTATAATCCTCAATTCTATCTAAACTAGGTAGCGTGTTGCATAAAACTGTTATTCATATCAAATCCGCGTTGTTCCGGTGTCAAACGTGACGTTATAGGAAGAACAATATTCTCTTAGTTATATAAATAATGTTCTAGCTCACTTCAGTTACCTAACACTTCACAAACAAGCTGATGATAATCAGAAACAGTGGCGTAGATAGCCCGTTCATAAAGAGTTCTGAGTATACATACATGTAGATGGATGGAGAGGGAGAGGGAGGCCAAAGAAAAGATGGATGGATTGTGTGAGGAGTGATATGAAGGCAAAGGGAGTAGATAGTGTGACGGATGCCAGGATACAATGGAAGAAAAAAACGTGTTGCGCCGACCTCATCTAATATGGGATAAGAGCAGGAAGAAGAGATAACCCGAGACGGACTCTGAATCTAATATTTTTGATTGCTCTTTTCGAGAATGAATAGGTTAAGTCTAATTCTGGATTAGGGCAGGTTAATTTTTTATTGTGATCTTATGTGGAAAATTCTAGAACGAGTGGAGACAGTTATAAACATTGGGTACCAATTAACAACAAGACTCTTATCAAGAAGATAATGTAAGGTTTTAGATAGCATAGTATAGTCGGCCTTATAATGTTCCCAGTGCTGGGATTAAGGTCTCCTCTCTAGGAGAGGGAATGGGCCGTAATCCACCACGCGGGCCCAGTGCGGGTTGGTAAATGCCACTTGTCTTTGTCTTTTTGGTTCTAGGACATCCGACACCGGTTTTTTCACGATGTTGTCCTTCACCGTTTTCAATTCTGGATCCAGGTAGGTTTTTTTATTGTGATCATATGAGTCAGCTACTATTGGGTACTTTTTAACTACAGCCCTCTTATTAAGAAGAGATTTTAAGGTTGTGGAAAACGTGTTACGAATTATTGTACACTTTGGGGTACTTGTAGCCCGAGGGTCCCATATCACTGATACGGCGGCAGCTACGCCCCTGTCAGAATAAACATAATCAGGCAAAGAGTACAATTTAAATCCTTGAAGAGAAATCTAAACTTGTTTTTTTACATGATTTTGAAAGTATTAATGTTCTTTTTTACATATTCATTAGAAAAAGTCGTTAACACGCGGTCTCTGCAGCCTATAGTAGATATTTTGAATAGCGTAGACAAGGTGATGTTTTAAATATAGATACTTGAGCTACTTTGATTGACCTACAGATTGTATACAATAAGATGGAGAGGCAGGCCAAAGAAAAGATGGATGGATTGTGTGAGGAGTGATATGAAAGAAAAGGGAGTTAGTGATAGTGTGACGGGTGACAACACAGAATGGAAGAAAAAAACTTGTTGCGCTGATCCCAAGTAATGTGAGATAAGGGATGAAGAAGAAAAAGCTGAGCTACTTTGATTTGATTGACCTAGAGATTGTAAACAATAATGTGATAGATATAGCATGACTGAATTTGTTGTAATGAATACTGAAGGAGTTTTAAATTATTTTAGGCTTATTATGTAGGTTGGTTACTAGTCAGATAAAAAGCAATTTGACTGGCCTGATGGTCTAGTGGTTAGTAGCCCTGACTGCTATGCCGGAGGTCGTGGGTTCGATTTCCACTCTAAACATTTGTCGCGCATTTGTGTGGCAAATGTCTAGACGTAAGTCTATGATGTTTTACTGGGCAAAAGACAATTGTTAATGGTAGGTACCCGAATATGGGTCGCTTAAGTAATAATTTTTATTTTTGGTGTACAATAAAGAATATATCTTATCTATCTATCTATCTACGGGTTGCAGGAATGTTAGAAAATGTTACCGTGGTTCTGGAACGAAAAGGCCAATTGAAGGAACACAGGTGGGTTTTAGTCAGTAAAAGCCTGACACGCTCTGTCGCTCCACCCAGTGTGGGAGAAATTATTTTATGATTTCTTACCTCTAAAGAGCAAAAACAAAATTTTCCATCAATAACAGAATCTGTTTTGCAAATATCATTTGACCAATAAATTAAGTTAAGCATATTCGCAACTTTCTCAAAAGATTGTATAATAATAGATCATTTAAATTAATTATACTTGGGCAAACATCAGAAAAAATCAAGTCTCGATTCGGAAAGGTTAATGATAAGTACGGTTTTTGATTTATAGCTATTCTAAATAACATCGATTTGTGTGAAGGCGGCGTTGAATAATTGTTACCTTTGCTTTACACTTTCCACTATTTATGTAAGTAAAAAAAAAAAAAATATTGGCAACATGGTTTGAATACAAGTGTCATAAAAAAGTTTAAAATTCGAGTGTCATAAAAGCTTTCAATGGTCATAAAAGAGGGTTATAAAAAGTTTTTATTATATTAAGATCTAGATTTGATATGAATACGCAGCAAAAAAATAAAATAAAGAGCTATTGTTCAGGCGGTGTCATTTCCTGCAATGATGAGTTATATGTCTAGGTTTCGATTAGAATTGAAGCCTAGGTCTTAGCCTACTACAAATAGGGTGCAGGATTGTCGTTGCCCTTTGGGTTCCAGGGCTCCGGTGACTCCTTCAAAAATTTTCGTGCTCCAAGCGGGCATCAGCCCTACTGGGCCCCAACGGTTTCGTTGACGTCTCTTTGAAGCCCACGTCACTACGTGCCGGCGACAACTCGGGCTCGGTCTTTGCGACGGCCTTGCTTGACCTTGCGGGCGGTCGGACTGCTTAATGACCTATTACACTCCGCTGAATATCGCGTGCGATCGTACTATTTTTCATTCATAGAAAGACAGTCTAGTCTATGGTTCGACGTATCGCGTAGTGTAATAAGTCCTTAACTTTCTTGTGCTCGTCGTCCGCAAGCCTACGCCTATAATCGCCCTTCAGCTTTCGACGCATAGGGTTTCTTCTGTTTCGCAGCTGAGGCGTATAGGGTGTCCAATTTTGTGAAAACAAATTTTGTGGTTTTGTATTCTGGCATATATCTATTTAAATTAAAAAGGGCAAGGGGCAAACAAGGCATTTAGATTTCTGTTAGGCCAAGTACTTAATTTAAATACAAAACTTAATTAAGTATGTCTGGTATTGATGATACATAGATAAAATAAATCAGAGATCTAATCTCTCCGATTATAATCGTTTGTTATGATCTTAAAACAAGTTTAGCGTTTTCATCTCATAAAAGAAGATGATATTTTTCTACTGTTAGAGAACTTACCTACATCTTTTATGACAAACAATATCGAAATAAATGTGGTGTTAATGCCTTAATTAATTCATGATCTTCATTAAAAAAAAAGATTCAGTAAAAAATTACGAAAAGGCTAAATTGATCAGTTATCTAAATGCAAGAAATTTTGCTCAAGAGATTTTTATCTAATTATAGTTTTTAATTATGGAACGATTTTCAAAAAAAAGCACAGTAATTTAACGGTATTTTTTAAATGTACAAGTAGTTTTAACTGTACTAGACCAGATGATTTTTTTGAAGGAAGTATTCAAACAATTTCACCTGCTCTGGTGGGAGCGAGTCAGACTTTTAGTGATTAAATCCCGAGCGAATTATTTATTACAGTTTCGCAAACCTTTTCATCCTCTTAAGAAGCTGTATGGAAGTTCATCATTTTCGTCTGTGGGATGCCCATCGCGGACGTGGCTTGTGGCACATAGAACGCGATGTCTGTATAAGCTCTTATCATCTGTATAAAAGGCAAAGTCTTAACCTAGATCGCTGAAATTTTGCGCAGAGGTTCCGTTTATGATGAATAACTGTTGCAACACACAAAAAAACACTGTTGGGAATCAGGCCTGACACTATCTCACGCTCCGCCCAAGAGCGGGGGTTGTCAATGGATGATTTTCCCCACCATAAGAAAAAAAAAATTAAAAAAAGGCCTGAAGTTTGATTGGCGAAATTTTGTTTCACGCGGCTGACAGAAGTCAAATCTAAGTGTGGCATTAGGCATTTAAGTGTTAGAGTCTGCCTAAAAAGTAAAAAGACTTGGGTAATTTAATCAAATGATCAAATTCTTGGAATCTGATGTAGTCAACACTGGTTAAACAATCAAGGTTGCAATGAGATATATGATCATTGTTTACTAATAGAATCTCATAAAAAGTTATAGTTACGTCTATACTAATATTATAAAGAGGTAAAATTTTTAAGTTTGTATGTAGAGGGAATCTCTGAAAGTACTGGTCCGACTGCGATAATTTTTTCACCAATAGAAAGCTGTTTTATTCCTAAGTGTCATAGGCTATATTTTATGTAGGCGGGCGAAGCCGCTGGTAAAAGCTAGTGTGTAATAAATACAACAGATTTTTTAATTCGTTTAAAAAAATTCAAAGTCGTTTGACTTTTTAGACAGGTTTATACGACTGTATATTTTTATCTCTCTCAACATTTGTTTTTATTTTTGCTAATTGCCTTTAGATGTGATTTAATTTTAATTAAACAACTTTGTGGAACTGATACCACTGCTTAGATCAATAACCTATGTGTAATATTAGTGCGAATTAATTTTAATGCTTCGTAAATGGAGATTAGGCCTTAGAAAGTTGTTACAGATTAAGAAGATATTTATTTAATTACACAGCTGGGTGTTATAAAGGTTTAATTTTTTTTTTTAATATAAAAAAGCCTATTAGTACAAAATAGTTCAAATTGAAAGATCTACCATCAGAAGACTTATAATCAGGTGGGATCGCAGTCAAGCACTTCTTTATATCAATAAAAAAAACCCACCGCTGACCATGGTCCTTGAACACTTGAACACAAAAGGCAACTGAAGAACACGGGTGGCTTTTAGTCAGTTAAAGACACGCCCTTTCGTGCCATGTCATTTGAGGATTTTCCACCTGAAAAGAAAAGGTGAAGGCCTCCTCCAAAGAGTGTACCTACATTTACTTTTTAGGGCTGTTTGCATCCAGCTAGTACCAACCGCTTTTCAGACGTTGCTCGCCCATCTCGTAAGCAGTCTTCGACTTGAGCCTCCACAGGGTCACTCTAAAAACTATTTATTTATTAATACTTATTGCACATAAAACTGTACAAAGGCGGGCTTAATGCCTTAGGCATTATCTACCAGTCGACCTTAGGGTGGTGCAGAAACATAACATGGTAGGTGCGATTTCAAGGCAAACAAATCAAAAGAAAATAAAAATAAATACATAATTATATAAATAAATACTTATATAAATACATACAAATAAACAAAATTATTATGATAAATGAGTATAAAAAATCACTGCTGTGACTATTATATTACTCGTACGACTTACTTTTACTTTATTAAGTTGGAATCTAATACACAGGACCAGCATTAGACTGCTATAGGCTTATGATGACAATGATGATGCAGAAGCTGATGATGAAGCTGATGCTGGTGATGATGACTTAAATAAGATATGACTGTTGTTATCATATCATTATCATTTCAGCCTAAAGACGTCCACTGTTGGACATAGGTCTCCCTCAAGTGTTGCTACAACGAACGTTCATGGGCGTCTCGCATCCATCTCACTCCCGCGACTCTCACCAGGTCATCAGTCCACCTAGGCCTCTTCGTCTTCCGGTGCTTGATCGCTACTCGAAAACCTTTCAATTAGCCATCTGTTCTACAAAAAATATTGCAAAGCAAACTGCCTAACAATATTTGAAACCGCTAAATTATTTTTTATGTAGGTGCAATTCTGAGTGGGTTTTATTCAGAAAATGTGTCTTTATCCATGGAGTTTCTTGTACAACCTTCTCCATAAAGATTTTGAATGTGTTTAAATTATTCTTTGGAATGTGTAATTAGCATCACTTTCCTGCCTGACTCATTTTTTGACAATTCAAATAACCACTCGGTCCTTCAAAGATTAAAGCATTATTTTGAATAAACCATTTATATACAGAAATCACATATAGGTCTACATGGACTATATTTTGGTGGGAAACAGCGATAATACAAAAAGTTAATTTCTATTTAATTTGTCTCATAAAAATATGTAAACCAAATAGTTCTTCAAAGACATTTAAATTATAGCCTTGTAAAGTCTCGGCCAATGACCTCATTTAATTTTAAAAGTCAGACTTATTTACATTTTATGTGTAAATTCCGCAAATAAAATCTCGGAATGCGTCTAGTTCACAATTTTTGAATCTGGTATTTGAAGAGCAGAATCGAAAGCGCATTTAACACTTTCTTAATTTTTATTTATGGTGGTAAAAATCATCCAATGACAACCCCCGCTCTTGGGCGGAGCGGGATATAGTGTCAGACTCTTACTGACTAAACGACCCACACTGTTCCTTCTAGCCTTCATACCGAGGCTCGAGTTCCCTTTCGGATAACCCTGGCCCCAGTAGGCTTTGACCCGGCTGGGTCCCTGCTGTTTCTGACAACTCCTTGAGGCGCACGGGAACAGTGCGCGCCGTCGACGATTTGGGCTTGGTCCGGACAGTTACCGGACGGCCGGACAGTGAGTTACCCATTGCATCCTACGGTGGCTGGAAATCGGGATCGGAATCCGGGCGGCGGCGGCGAGAGCGCCGTTGCCCGAACACTCAATGCCTAAACCCCATTTCTGATTAAATTATTTGATGTTGAGTACTAACCCTATAATGCTTATGTTGGATTGGTCCGACAAGGGTTTTCGTGCCAGGGTCGTGTGTTTGCGTCTGGGTACCATCTCGTCGTCATAGGTGACAGAAGAGACGAGATGAAGTATTTGGTCGTGGATGTACGACCTTGGTAGAATAAACACGGATGTTTTTGTCGGATTTATCTGACGTAGGTGATTGAAAGGTTTAACTACTTTAATTAACTACTTTAGTTAACTTAAATATTCGAATCAGAAATCTACCCTTACTGATGTTACCACCGGCCGTTCACTTACATTATTTTACGGTAGTAATAAATAGCATAATCAGCTTTCTAATATTCCCGCTGCTGGGACTCAGGCGTCCTTTCTCTAGGAGAGGGAATGGGCCGTAATCCACCACGCGGGCCCGGTGCGGGGGTTGGTGGATGTCACTTTAGAATTTTTGGTTCTTGGATATCCCGGTTTCCTGACGATGTTTTCCTTAACCGTGAGTGCCTAAAATACAGCTAAAATCAATGCCCAATTAATTAAAAACCATTTCCTATATATCACATGGGCAATCTATTAATTAAAGAGTGATAAATTGTACTTTCATTTGATACTAAATTCTATTTTGTCACATTAACGCGAGTTATACGCATTACTGAATTAGATGAAAGAAATATTGTGTGTGGTATTAAAACAAATTTATTAATTTATTACCAGTTAGCTGGGTTCTTATACATATTTTTGAACATACCGTAGGGGCTAGCAGGGCCGAAGCATACGATTCCATGGTTTGGCGTCTTGGAAAGCCAGTCAAAGGAGGAATATAGGAGTGGTTTGTAGTCAGTAAAAGTCTGAGCGAGAGATGTCATTGGATGATTTTTATTAGGTGGTGGGTAACCACCACCTAAAAAAAATACTTTTGAAGATTTGGTTTTCCATAAAGGCTAGAATACCTATATAAGAGAAAGAACGTGCTTTAGCAGATGTAGGACCACGGGATTGTTTGAAAGAGTTACTGCGGCCTTGGAACACAATCATCATCATCATCAGCCTTTTTAATGCCCCCACTGTTGGGACTCCGGCCTCCTCTCTAGGAAAGGGAATGAATGGGCCGAAATCCACCACGCGGGCCCGGTGCGAGTTAATGAATGTCACATGTCTTCGAATTTTTGGTTCTAGGACATGTCGGTTTCCTCACGATGTTTTCCTTCAACGATGAAATAAATTACACAAAGTAGGTAATGTGCTTGGCAAGGTTTGAACCCGCGACCTACAACTCATAAGTCGGAGCCTACCACTCGGCCACCACTGCTCTGGAACACAAAGGACTACTGGCTGAACAAAAGTTTTAGTCAGTAAAAGTCAGACACTTCCTTTCACTCCACCCATTCCATCTATTTCAAATTGTATGCCTTTCCATAGCTATTTCAACCTTTAAGAATTAATTGACACCTTTGTTGCTGTTTCATCGCTTGACTTGATAAAGTTTGATTTGAGCCGAAAGACGTAAACTGTAGCATATAGGTCTCCCTCAGTATCTCGATATCGACTGCTCTTGTGCTTCTGCGAGTTCTCCACCTCACCAGCTCAGCCATCTGGTCGACGGTCTTGGTCGACGGGTTTTTTGTTTTTGATTATTTATCTACTTTTGCTCACATAATACAAGCGACAAGAAACATGTAACTAAGATTTATGATTTAAAAGAGTGTCCATGGAGTTTATTGCACGTTCTTGTCCATAGGCCACGTTTCCACCTGCAAGTAAATTGCTTGCACATTGCGTGGTACAAACGACCGCTTGATCAAATCCTACCTCGGTAGTCGGCAATGTAACGTAATTTGCATGCAATTTACTTGCAGGTAGAAACGCGGCCATAGAGATCTACGCTTTGGAATGTGCAATTAAGCTTAAATTTTTTTTCATTGACCGACAGTTTAACAATTTTATAAGTGTCCGTAATTGGTCTATTTGAAACAAACGTTTCCGGTTTCTGGTCCAAGTCAACGGTCAAGGTCGAAGATTCAGGCTCACTTAGTGGGAGGACTTCTTCGCTGTGAATACATTTCAAAAAAGCATGGTCGCCAAACCTTTTCGGCACTACACATCCTAAAAAATAATGCAGAAATTATTGCAGCGAAATCAAACCGAGTATAAAAACATATTCCAATTATTTGTTTTCCAATCAAAATCAAAATCAAAGCATTTATTTCAAATTTAACATTTGCAGGCACTTTTGAAAAGTCAAGTTTCGGTCAGTCCAAAAAAAGTGAAGCTAAATTGCACGTTCCAAAGCGTAGGTCTCTATGGAGAAAAACGTGCAAGAAACTCCATAGACACTCTTTTAAATCATATTATGTGTTACATATTATAATGCTTGTTGCTTCTGTCATGTGAGCAACAATGTCGATAATGAAATAAAAATGAAAAATAATTAAAAGATAGAATCCATATACCATCTAAAAATAAAACACAAAATGCAAGCGATCAATCAATAAAACATTAAACGAATCTAGCTAGTAGCTTGATATAATAAGAGTAATTAACTGAAAAAAAATAAAATTACCAATTTCATTAAATACATATTAGAGAATGAAATAAAACCGGGCTGTAGAGATTTTACGAGCTTGCTAATTGAAACTAGTCTCGTATTCATCATTGTTATTAAGCAATGTGTTGGTTAATAAAATATATATACTCGTATATATTATCTAGTAACCATTTAGCTTACTGGTTATTTATTGGTCCTGTTTATTTAGGAACTGTTTTTGTGATCATAAATTATTACAGTTAGGTGGTAAAAGGAGTAATGATGTTTTGAAAGACTGCTTATAAAATTTATAAATCGTTTTAAATAGTGAATAGTAAATGTTTATCTGCATTGATCCGAGACGAGAGATGGTGATATGGAAAAAGATGTTTTTTTTTTTAGATAAGACATCACCAAATAATCCTTCCCGCCCCTTTTTTTATATGGTGGGAAAAAATCATCCAATGACATTCCCCGCTCTTGGGCGGAGCGGGAGATAGTGTCAGACTCTTACTGACTAAAAGACCCACCCCGTTCCTTCTAGCCTTCATACCGGGGCTCGAGTGCCCTTTCGGATAACCCTGGCCCAAGTAGGCTTCGACCCGGCTGGGTCCCTGCTGTTGCTGACAACTCCTTGAGGCGCGAGAGAACAGTGCGCGCCGTCGACGACTTGGGCTTGGTCACGACAGTTACCGGACGGCCGGACAGCGAGCTACCCATTGCTCACTGTCCGCAAGCCCGCGCCTACGGTGGCCGGAAATCGGGATCAGAATCCCGGCGGCGGCGGCGGCGGCAAAAACGCCGTTGCCTGATGCGTTCGGCCTCCTCCTTTACGAGCATTACTGCTTCGCAGAAGTCGGCGACCACCTGCCACTCCTCGCTCCGGAGCATGGCCTCAACCAAGGCCTGGAGCGAGAGGTCTCCGCCGCCGATCGCCCCCACGAGGGCACGGCGATGCTCCGCCCAAGCAGGGCACACCTCGACTGTGTGCTCCACCGTGTCCTCCGGGCATTCCGCACAGTGGTGACACCCTGGCGTCACTTCCGCACGAATCCGGTGCAGGAACCTCCCGAACGAATCATGTCCGGTGAGGACCTGCGTCATCCGGAAGGTAAGGACGCCGTGAGGTCTTTCCAGCCACGCCTCAAAGAGGGGACTTACCGCCATGATTGTGGCGTGCCCAATCCCTCCCGTCCTGAATGGAACAAGAGAGCGTATCAGATTTTTAAGTTAGAACTATACTGCGCTAACGTCGTGTGCCACACACGCCGATCTGGGCGCGTCGGCCCCTTTACATTTTATATGGAAACTAGCCTTGTAGAGCTACACTTGATCCACGCCATGCGACGTGCAAATCAGGCATATTAGTCGTATGCATCGGTCTAATGTATTTCTATCTTTACTGACTAAACCCACCGTGTTATTCAGGACTGACACAGCACAATGGTTGTAAATACAAAGTAAAAAAGAACAAATGTACAAAGTGCGACGAGCGTGCTCGCCCGCATAATCAGAAATGAAAATATCCGCAAGAGGACTACAGTTACAGACATAGCTTGAAGAATAGCCAAACTTAAGGGCCAGTGGGTATGATGCTTGTAGGACAGACGGTCGTTAAGGCCGAAAGCTTCGGAGTGGCTACCAAGCGCAACGTTGAAAGGCTTTCCACAAAAGTGTCACCACGACGACAGGTCTTGTGTGTAACTTGGCACTTGGGGGAGGCCTATGTCCAGTTGTGGACGTCTTTCGGTTGAAATGATGATTGGCATCTGTGCGGAACGAATCGTATTTTCTTATGTTTCTATCTTTAAGTCCATTTTCTGTTGCTGACCGCCTCGTCAATTTCGCTACATGCTATGGCACTCCCATTCTCTTTCTCGCTCTCTATCAAAGGACGGATCTAAGTGACAATGATGAAGATATAGCAGCATAGGAAGTATTTCTTATATTATTTATTATATTATTTCAGTATTCGTTTATTTAGTATCGTTTTGGTGCGACCAGATAGAACCTTTAGTCAATACTGTAACTGTTTTCTTTTACATTATTTGTGTATTTTATATGGCGGCCTTAGTTGCCTGATATATTATTATTAATACTTCCGCAGTACCTAGCAGCATGTGGACACCAGGCATTACAAGAAAAACTATTAATTTTCACTTCTTCTTCAATTAAAAACACTCAAATTATAATTACAACAGGTCAATTTGAACAGTATTTACTAGTGAAAGTCTTTATGCAAATGAAAATCATATCTATCGACTACTTCATATGCATTCTTGACAATTAAAACACACAAGTTATTGAGCAATTGATAAAATATTCTTATTCTGATAGAAGCAAGATAGATCTTTTCATAGAGGACAAGTCATTACAGCTAATTAAGTATATGTCAAAGTGTTTATTAAGGAAAATAGTTATTTATTTAAAGACTTGGCTTGTGTTTTCCTTTTCATTTCTCTATTAAATTTTGTGTTTTATATGTGGGAAATGTTTTGTTATATCTTTTAAACACCCACATTGCAGTTTACGCATGCTTTCTATAAAAGTTTGTTTAAAAAATATTATAGTTTTTTGAGGTAGCAAATCGTTCTATGACTTCTCCTACTCTAGGGTAGAGCGTGAGGGAGCGTCAAACTTTTACTGGCTAAACCTATACTTCTGTCCTTCAGTTGCTCTTTGCGTTCTGGTACCGCAGGTTTTCTTTTCAGAAGTTTTTCGCAGCACTAGCGGGCATCGACCCTGATAGCATCTCATTGACGCGCCGTCAACGACTCGGCCTCGGGCCTTACCGGATAGCGAGCTACCCATTGCTCGTCGTCCCCAAGCTGCGTCCACGATAATTACCGATTATAAATAAAGTTATCCAACTGTCACAGAGCCCACTATACCTACCCTACATTTTTCTAGGACCTATCTAGGTAAATCTCTCACTGCTGATTTCGATTCTTTAGATTTTCACATTCAGGGTAGGTTCAGGATCTGGCTGCTGCTTTTAAGATCATCGATCTATCTTGTTATGTGTTAACATCACTAAGTCTAATGTTCTGATAATTCATCTCATGAAACCTCGAAAATCTCAAACCTCGAAAGGCTCATAGTGATCGGTAAAGTAGATAAAAAAAGGCCTCGCGGGCGCATTCTAATACGTTGGTCCGACCAGCAGGCTTACTCTTGAGTTCAATTCCGATCGATCGACATTGAGATTGTAACGTTTCGTACCCTTGAAATCAATGCTAGCGCCAAATTGGTTCAAAATTGCGTGACCATTTTGAGAACTAAGTGAATTCGTATATGTTGACAATATTGTTTTCAAGAGTACCAAATCACGTAACGTCAAAATTGACTTTGCAATCGGATTGACTTTAGATTGAAATTGAAATTAATTTGGAAAGTAAGCATGCAGGTCTGCGCCGCTCTTGACTCTACGGTATACAAGGCCCTTCAAACCGCCAGTGACAGAAACAGATGGAGAAATATCATAAAAATGAAAGTGATGAAGCAGGGAGGTCACGATCCTAAGCATTGAGAATTACGACGCTAAGAGGAATCATTCATCATTGTATAGTATCATAGTTTTTGAATGAACATCGAAGTGAACCTTTTTTAAAAGTAGAAGTGCGCTCTACGTAGGTAACAATTACTATGTCATGTCAGTACATAGTTGTATATCGTATGATATCTCACGTATAATGTAATTAATTGCTGTTTAACAATAGTAATTTAGCGATCAGTGGTCTGTTGTCTGTGGAAGTTGAACGATACATGAGCAGTAGTGATTGTCTGTTGCTACTGATAATTACTGGAATATTTTGAGCATTTAATTATGTAATTACTAGGTTTTGCGGGTGAACACTATAAACTCGTATCCCACGGTAATGTACTTAATAATTACTTAATGTAATGTACTTGTAATAAGTATTTAATGTTCGATGCAGGTCATCGACTATCAGGGTGCTTTTAATTCAAATTTAGTCGTTGAAGCGTGTTCCATAAAATTTTAACTAATTACACGTAGAAGTAGACTTTCATACAATAATATTTGTAGGATAGGTAGGATTTTGAATCGAAAAGAATTCTTCATAATGAAAAAGTGTGTTTAATTTTCTTTAATAAATACTCAGCCAAAAGTCATTTCTTCGATGGTTCCATAGAAATATTATATCTATAGATGATTCACACTTTACACGCCAGGGGGCAATATTAGATATATTTTTGAAAGCAATATGAAACTAAAGTCTTTTATTTCCGAAAATATCGTCGATCTCACGGCGAAACGTTCATAAAAATCCAAATAAAATATAAATGATAATATTATGATGAAATAAACTATTACAGATACGGCCATTTTGATTTAATTAATAGAATATGAAGGGTTTTTAATGGCGATGCGATGTCTTTATAGGTTTAGATAAATTGTGTATTCGTCGCGATAACTTTTGACCTAATTGGCATGTCTATTAATTACTTGATTAACAAAAAGAAAAGCTTGAGTAAGAGTTGCAGTGAACTTGTTTAGCCAAGCTGTTGCGTGATGAAAATTAAAATATCACGATGATTTGGTTGGTTGGCGGTTCGAAAGAGTCACCACGGCGGGAGCTGGAACGCAAAGGACAGGGATCTTACCATGACGTGTTAAATTGTCAGTCGTGCGAATGAGAAAGAGGGATGGAGCTATAGAATAGAATAGAATAATGTTTTTTTTTTTACTATACTCCATAAATAACTTCATCCCTCTAAAAAATTAGTTTTGTTTGGTCGTAAAGTGGATTGAGTTTAGAGGTCGTAGTAGGGCCTTGGAAAGAACTCGAATTAATTTTAGTCTATAATAGTCTGAGGTTCCCGGTTTTACCTAAAGTGGTAGGAGGTATTTGATGATTTGCCACCTAAAAAAAAGATGGTTTCATTAATAGTTTTTGTGTCAAGAAAAGTAAGCGCTTCATACCAAGTTTTTGCGTAGTACCTAAGTCATGGAAGGCCTAGGATATTATACGCAGTTAAGGCGTTTCTCCACCAATTCAATCCATTATGAATGTCTTACTGCTGACTGCTTAGGTTAATCAAGTTCGATGGAAATAGAAGCGCCTTTACAGCTTGAACTTTATTCTTAAATGTGCTCTTTTAAATTGGAGATTTTTAAAGCGGAGATGAGAATGTTGAGATGGATGTGTGGTGTGACGAGAATGGATAAAGTGAGAAATGAGTATATTAGAGGAAGTTTGAAAGTGGCGCCAGTGACTGAAAAGTTGAAAGGTAATCGGTTGTCTTGGTATGGTCATGTGAAGCGGAGGGATGAAGCGCATATTACTAAAAGAGTTCTGAGTATACATGTAGATGGATGGAGAGGGAGAGGAAGGCCGAAAAAAAGATGGATGGATTGTGTGAGAAGTGATATGAAAGAAAAGGGAGTTAGTGATAGTTTGACGGGTGACAGGACAGAATGGAAGAAGAAAACGTGTTGCGCCGACCCCAAGTAATATGGGATAAGGGCAGGAAGAAGAAGCTCTTTTAAATTGACGGGCATTATCAGGTTATTATCTACTTAATTAAATATACATAAAAACCGGCCAAGAGCGTGTCGGGCCACGCTCAGTGTAGGGTTCCGTAGTTTCCCGTCCGTCAAAATAAGTGTACCCACTAATGAGTTTAAAAAAATGCTTGCATATACGATTATACTACAAACTTAGTCCAGAAATTATTTTGTACAAACTTTTTGTCTTTTTTGTACAAAAACTGTTCTTTCCATCAAGTTCAAAATAATTTTCCTAGAAAGTCCTTATAAAGTTCAAACTATTCAGAATTTTTTCATATTTTATAAACTTATGGTTCAAAAGTTAGAGGGACACACACACATTGTTTTTTGTTTTTTTTTGCGATTATTTCCGAAATTATTGACATTATCAAAAAATGATTTTAGTAAACCCCTATTCATTTTTAAATACCTATCCAACAATATATCACACGTTAGGGTTGAAACTAAAAAAAAATCACTTCCTACTTTACATATAGGGGGGCTACCCTAATAAAACATTTTTTTCCAATTTTTATTTTACCACTTTGTCGGCGTGATTGATATACATATTGGTACCAAATTTCAGCTTTCTAGTGCTAACGGTCCCAAAGATTAAGCGAGGACGGACAGACAGACAGACAGACAGACGGACAGACAGACATGGCGAAACTATAAGGGTTCCTAGTTGACTACGGAACCCTAAAAATGTGCATATTTGCTCAGATTTCCATAAACCCGGCGTGGCATTTAAATAATTAGCAAAAAAATACGGCTCTGCATTTCCGAAATCGTTTATCTATTATTACGGTACTTCTTACTTCCATACACTCGATTTGAATGTGGCAACTTTTTATACGCTAGCTATTAACATTTGAGGAAACGCTCGAGTTGTGAGAAAAACGCGCGTCTATCCGGGAAGTGAACATCGTAGTATGGAGGCGAGTCAGTCAATGTAACTACTGCATTGTTCTAGAAGCGACGTCGTCAAAACTTCGACGAACAACGTAAATTATCAACATTTCCTCGGTGTCGATATCAGGGTGTCGTGACTTAGATGTGTATGCAAACATACAGCGTTTAGGTTTAACTTCTTATATGTCGCATGATACCGCTTACGTTCATAAGAGAAAACGCTCTTAATATCAGATAAAGACTAGGTTCCTAAGCTGTAGGTTCAAAATGTGTATTCTGTTTTTGGTCCTTCGAGCCGGATTACGAAGAAATAAAATCGTTGTACCGAAAGTGTACAAAGAGTGCGTTGCGTCTACGGAATAAAACAAGTAATATTTAGGGTTTATCTCTGTCTTATAAGAGTCCCAACATTTTGCTGAGCACTGGCCGTTTTGCACGGATGTGACGTATATCCTATTTACTTAATACTTATGAGTCGATATTGCTATTTGTTTTTAAGCTATTGCATAGCTTCTATCGCGGGCCTTCAGCGTGGAGACCGAATCCAGAAATTCAGTATCGAAAATAACCTAACACCCCCCCCCCACTCATTTGTTTTGAGCGTGGTGACCGATAAGAAAACAAATGAGTGATGCTATGCAATAGCTTTACCGCGGCAGTCCCCGAGTGCCACACGTCTTTTTTTTTAAGATATGAGCCATGTTTGATGCAAATAAACTCTTTTTCTTTCTTTCTTTTCTGTCTTTAGCTTGAAAAACTGGATGTGGCTCCTCGAAAGTCTCAATACTTCATCGCCGAACCGACGCCGATGTGAACACCTCTTACTGTTAATTGGGAACCCGTTTCACATTCTTGTGATGGCCTTCAATTCTACATTAAAACATGATTAGAAGCTCATCCTAATACGGCTAACAATAGCCTCGCAAGATCACGATGATTCGTCAGTAGGAGCTTAATTACTTATTAACATTCAGTAGATAAGTACCGTATTGATTTGACCTCTTTGGTAAAGCAGGCTTAGCAATGATTTGACCATAGATAGCTACTGACCACTTTTACGAGTTCAATAGGTGAAAGAATCATAGACTGAACGTTAGCTACGATTCTATGGGCCTATTTAATAATACTGTCAAACGACGGGTGACAAATGACAGTCTGACAAGTTTCGTCTACGTGACGTGAATTAATTGAAATGAATAAAAATGAGTTGTGACTGTTTGCATCGTGATTTTTTTCTACTCTTTTTATTTGTTTCTATCTATTTTATTCTTACGAGTTGGTCATGTAGTCATTATGTTTGCATCTGCGAAAAAATCTTCTATTATTAACTTGCTTTTTATTACCTACAGTTAATATTCGCTAAATATTTTCCAGCTTTTGATGTTCTATTAATACTGCACGTAAGTTATTGGCAAAATTGTGATGTCTCTTCCACAAATGCCATTAATGAAAAGTTGAAGTTGCAAGGTTTTTAATATTTTTCTGCATTTTCTGCATTAGAAAACAGAAGCCGTCACATAAATGTGACAAATACCTATGTTGTAATTTTAGTTATATGATTTAGCGCCAGTAATATTTTTATTTTATTTCTGTAATTCTGATTAAGGATATGTCATTAATTTGAAGAAGCGGATAGATCTTGCATAGTCATAGAGAATTAAAAAAGAGACAGATACTGGCCGCACAGGATGCACCAGTCACTTTATCTCTTTTTTTTTATCTGTTATAAACTAGTACTTGACTGCTATCCCGCCTGATGGTAAGCAGTGATGCAATCGTTGATGGTGAGGCGTACTAGTTTATTAAGAGCCTATTCACTCTAGCCTTGAAGACACCCAAATTATAATCAGACGGAAAGACCGCAGCAGGCAAACTGTTCCAGTCCTTCGAAGTTCGCGGTATAAATGACGAGGCGAAACGCTTAGTCCGGACCGTAGATGTTTCATCTCTTTCTTAAGTGATCAATTTATCGAGGGATTGATCGATGAGCAATTGATCAAACATACGAGACGCATATGGACAGGACTGGTTAATGTTGCTTTAGTATCTAAATCGGTGGATGTTTTTCAGCATGTTAATGTTGATTGCTCATTCAATTCTCTAAGTTTACATGCAAATGACTACATCTGAACATCCCACCTGTACCTACATAAACAAAACGTTTTGGAAACACATTTATGGTACTTACAGGTAAGGAGTGGAATTCTTCGCCGGAGTCTGTTTTCTTATAGCTACAATATAATTAAAGAGGGAATAGGTTACTTCTGGGACTGGCATGTCCTAGAATCAAAAATTCGAAAACATGGGGCATCCACCAACCAGCTCTGGGCCCGCGTGTTGGATTACGGCCCATTCCCTCTCCTAAAGAGGAGGCCTGAGTTCCAACAGTGGGAATATTATAAGGCCGACTATGACTATGACTAGGTTCCTTTTAGGCAAGCGTGCTCCATCGTCGATCACATCATCGGTTACCATTAGTTGTTTATAATAAAAAATGTCTATGGAAAGAATAGTGTGAAAACAGCTCAGCAAGCGTTTATTAGCTCATGACAAGACGTTGTAATCAAAGAAACTGATTACAATATAATTATGTGGCCAGTGTCCGTGATGGGAAGAAACGTTTTCCAATCATGCGTGTCTACTGTCTATGGAGTCTTATTTCTTTGATAGGGGGATTTTTTTTTCTTAAACAATGGCTGAGAAGTGAATATTCATTCCATATTTGAAAATGAAGTCCGGAAAATGAAAAAACGTTCATGACAAAAAATGACTAAGGCCTACTGTCCATGGACGCTTAGCTTCTTAGACGCGTATTCGTCCTTATACGCTGAGTGTACGCCCGCGTGAAGCTTACGTACAAAACGCTGCCGCTAAAGTGACAAATACGCGTCTATGAAGCTACGCGTCCGTGGACAGTAGGCCTTAGATTGTTTGTAGAATCCAAGGGCTGATTTTTCAATAGTTTGAACTTTTATATAGCATAATAGCTTAGCATAATCAGCGTTTTAAAGTTACCACTGCTTTGACTCAGGCTTCCTCTCTAGGAGAAGGAATGGGCCGTAATCCACCACGCAAGCCCAGTGCGGTTTAATGGATGTCACACGTCTTCGAATTTTTGGTTCTAGGATACTTTGGATACCATGCTGGTACTGTTTCATAGTTTTAACTCTATTGAAGAAAAATAATTAAAAGGAAAACATTTTTTTTTTAAACTGCATGTGCTTCAAGTAAATTTTTTGCTGGTGCACAACAATAACGTCTTAGAATATCATCATAGTGTCGGTGTGAGAGATGGAGTTATACAGGACGAGTACTCACTATACCTTTCTCATAATTGAATTATGATGACATTGGCACTTCATGGAAGATGGTTAGAAGTCACAATTGGCGCAATGGTTGAGTGATCGGCTGCTGCACTGCGTGCTTATTCGAGGTTCAATTTTTCGGAATCATGTAAACTCATATACACGGGTATATGAGTTTACATGTTTGTTAGCGCAGACCCGGTCCAAGAGTAGAACATTGCGAAATTTCAAGATTACCTACAGATAATCCAGAACCTACATATATAGGTCAACGCGAAGTACCTTACTAGGTATAGGATTTGATTTTCTGGCGAGTGTCAAAATATGCGCCATAAACGAAGTATAAACAGTCTTATTTTTAGATTTCGTTGACTTTGAAGTTTCATTTTTTTTCACTGGTCCTAACGAATAGTATTTGATATTAATATCTCCACGCGTTCCTGAGAAAAAGGGTCTTTAACAGACGGAGAAACGGTCTACAAAGTGATCCTATAAGGATTCCTTTTTAAAAGTCTGAGGAACGGAACTTTTAACTATAGTAGTGGGGCAGATCATTAATCAAAACAATTTCTTTTTTAAAGATGTTTTTTGATACTATCGTCAAAATCCCTAAGAATCACCTTAACAGGCCTACGATCGATAAGAATGACAACCATTTGGGATTCATTTACGAAATGGGCATTAGCAGAACATTTAATAGCACCTTATTAACCTTGGAATGTGAATTCAATCTAATCCGTCATAAAATGTCCCAGCACAAACGATATAAAACTATCTTAAACGCATTTTGGTTTTATTGAAAAACTACCGGTTTACTGTCTTGTATCTAACAGTGAAGGGAGTAAAAGAAACCTATCAAAAATTTTATAGCCAGTAGCAAGACATTTGCATAAGCCTATGATGAATGAGTGGGCCATTAATACTCTGGCATATATCTCTTAGGATTGTTGTAGAGTAGGTTTTATACAAAAATATTGTTTGGTAAAAATTTTTTAAATACTACTTTTTTTTTCCTTGCAACATTAGCTATCTATTGTTTATTATAGGGATTTTGGCGAGATTTCTTCGTGTGAAGCTCAGTGGTTCTTCTAATTTATTATTTTCAAATTGATTGTTAGTGGATTTTGTGATGTAAAATTGGTGTAGTTTTGTACGAGTGTCTGCGCAATTCTGAACAATATGTGGAATCAGCAACAGAAAAACAGCCTGACAAACAGGCCTGATTTCGGTAAAATGGAGCTAGAATTTTATTGTTGTGTTGACTACCTCAGAAAAACTTGTCGAGAAGGTTGACTTGATGTATATGCATGTAATGAAATGACCTCCTTGGAAATGACATTTCATTAATTTAATTTTTAAGTTGTGAATACGGGGTGACGTATATATATATATATACGTATTCAATGGCAGATGATGTTTAGATTATTTTGTGCATTTTATTGTTATAAAAACTTGTAGAGAGATAAATAAAGGGATATAATTGAGGAGGCGATATTAGTGAACTTTAAATGTCGTTTCTTTGTTTTCAGGTGAGATAAAAGTGTAATTTTAGTAAACGATAATTGTTATCATGTAAAAGCATGTTGAATAAAACAAATCTTTGTTTTCAGAGAAATAATTTGTGGTTTATTTCGAAAATCCTCAATAATATATCTTATATGCATAATCAGCCGTTTTAATATTCCCACTGCTGGGACTCAGGCCTCCTCTCTAAGAAAAGGAATGGGCCATAATCTACCACGTGGGCTCAGTGCGGGTTGGTGAATGTCACATGTCTTCGAATTTTTGGTTCTAGGACATGCCGGTTTCCTCACGATATTTTCTTCACCGTTTTGAGAGCAGTGACTTGAAGTATTTGCTGTCAAATATTACAAAAAAATATATTAGAATTTGTACTTCCTAAAATCAATCAATGTGCTTAGCCTTTTCTGTTGGGTTTGGCTTCCAATCTAACGAGATGCAGCTAGCTGAATATCAGTATCTTATTTTTTAATGATAATATTGATGGCAGACATAATAGAGAACTTACTATAAGCATATTTAAATACTTTTCTTCTATAATATAAAAGGAGAAACTGACTGACTGACATATCAATACACAGTCGAAACTACTGGGATTAGAAAAGTGAAACTGCGTAAGGTTTCCTTTTATTATGTAGGTGAGCACTAAGAGAGGATTTTTCAAAATTCACCCCTCAGGGGGATGGAACTGGGGTTCAAAGTTTGAATAGAGAAATCATTTTACGCGAGCGAAGTTGCTGGCAGAAGCTAATCTATTATAAAAATCAATGCCACTTTTCGTTGTAATTTTATAACTCAAGAACGAGCTCACCTATCCAAACCAAATGTTTAGGCTTTGTTCGGACTATTTAGTAGATAGTTTATGTGAAGTTTGGTAGGGTAGAGTAGGGTAGAGTAGGATAGAGTAGTGTATAGTGGGGTAGAGTAGGGTAGGGTAGGGTAGAGTAGGGCAGAGTAGGGTAGAGTAGGGTAGAGTAGGGTAGAGTAGGGTAGAGTAGGGTAGAGTAGGGTAAAGTAGGGTAGAGTAGGGTGGAGTAGGGTAGAGTAGGGTATAGTAGGGTATAGTAGGGTGGAGTAGGGAAGAGCGGGAGCGAAGCCGCGCGGGCAAAATCTAGTTAACTATAAAAGAGAAACACCCATTCCAGCCAAACTGTTGTTTGCGATGTTCTTCCTAAAAATAATTGGTATGTTGATAAAAATTGTGAGCTATAAGTCCGAAGAAGATTAGGCAATCATTCGACGACTGTTGGTAAGAAATACTATATTATATAACAGAAAAACAATAGGTATATGATGTCCACCCACTTGGATAGTTATTAACATAACTATAAACTGTAATACGTCTATCAATCACAATTTCCCTATTGTCCGGTCATGGTTACGATTTTTTTAAAGCCTATGGGCGTTTACTTTTTTGACATGACATTATCATTTACACAAAAAAAACCTTACGGGGGCAACACAAACCTATGTTGTCTTTTAAAAGAATAAGAATGAAAGTTACCGAGTTTATTGGCGTCTAAAGGAAAGGGATTTAAAAAATATTATGTATTAAATGTATTTACCTTTTCTTTTCTTTTTTAGTACTAAATACGTTGTAGGAAAACAAATAAAAAGATCTACTTGATATTTGCATTCGTCGTCATCATTCCAGCCAAAAAACGTCCATTGTTGGACATAGGCTTCCCCTAAGCGTCGGCGTCAGCACAACGACCGCTCCCGTGCATCTCATATCCATTGGATTTCCGCATCTGTCACTAGGTTATCGGTCCGCCTTGTGGACGGTTGGCACTCCAGAACCTTTCGGCAAAAAGTTGGTTCAAAGATAAAATTAAACATAGCAACTGACAAAGTGTCGCTGACGATGTGTTTCCTAAAAAGGATCGAGGGTCTGCATGTGTCCCAACTTCCAACCATAAAAATATTACTTTTTTTAAGGCGTATTTTGGGACAAGAAGGAATAAGGCATTAGAGAACTGTTACTAAAAATACTGTTTTTATTTTATTTGTAGTCCTCTTGGGACTACAAATAAAATACTACTCAAAAACAAAATTTTATATTTTTACAGGTGGAAGTTCGGACCACAGTTCCGGTCCAAACAGCTCCACGACCCCCAAGAAAGGGTCGATATAGTGAAGATTAGATTTTATAACACGAAGGAGATGGTGGGATGACCTGGATGGCTTCCTTAAAAACTGGAATGAGAAAGCGAGGAACCGTGATCGTTGGAAGAAGTGGAGGGAGGCCTTTGCCCAGCAGTGGGACAGTGTGGGCTAAGTTAAAAAAAAAAAAACTTTTAATAAAAATATACAAAACATTTATCAATATTATTTGTATGGAGTTGCATCTAGACACCTTATCTCAAGGCACGGACGGCGCACTTTTTTGCCATACGTCATTTGCATAGTATCGCCAGCAAATGCTTGATGACGCCAAGCTAATGCCTTCATTCCAATCATAGCGACTGCGATTGAAATTGTACCTACCGTACTTATGTTATGAGAAGTGTTATCAGGGCAATGAAGGGAAATTCTCTAAAGGTTAGTTGTTTCTGTGCGTTTTAATGTCATGTTTGCCTTGAACGGTTATAATAACATTGATCGTTAGCTACTAGTACTAAAACTGGATAGAGCTATTAGTACTGGAATGAGTAATTGATGCGAGCCTGCGACATAAGGAGTAACAGAGGAGGGTTAGGAGTACAATTTTGGACCTTGCTTTTTTCTAGTCAGCGAGTAGTTTTTAGGCATTGCATTTCCTCGGAATAGGGAAGACGCAGCGTTAGAAGACCTCCATAAAGTGGACCAGTAACCTGGTGAGGGTTTCGGAAATCCGTGGATGCTAGACGCACAGGACCGGTCGTTATGGCGACACTTGGGGAAGGCCTATGTCTAGCAGTGGACATCTTTCGGTTGAAATGATGATGATGCATCTCCGCGTCTTTTCCGTTAGTATAGTGTGATTGAGGATTTTTTTCTGCGTTAGAAAGATGGGTTTTTTCCTTTTTCGTAGGAAATGCATTCAAACCATCCAAACTGCTATATTTATACAATCATTGCTAGCAAAAGCTAGTCCAACTCAGGTTGCATAATTATATTTATTATTTTTTTAAATAATAACATTTTTACGGATGCGTTCAAGGCGATGCTATAATTAACATTTAAAATACATAGTTATGATATTCTTAAACTAATAATGATTATAAATTATAAGACCGGACCTTCTTAATAATTATATTTGACCAGCTTCTACAAATTTTGGCATCTGAGGTAATTTTTCTATATACAGATTTAGCCCGAGGTTTGCATACAGGCGGGAATAAAACAAGATTTTAATGAAATCATTTTTTCACAGCAAGCTTTTATACCTATATAATTAATGCTCGTCAAGACGAATCATACGAGCCCAAACTCGATGGGGTTGTGTCGTTTAACTATCAAGTTCCTATGGCTACCTTCCAGTTGCATCATCAGATCAGCTCCATGTCATAATGATTTTGCATTGTCATTTGATTTACACATGCATGTAAAATTTCAGCTCAATCGGTAACCGGGAAATGGGTCAAATTTTATTTGTAAGATTTGATGACAGACAAACATCGGGACAGGTGAAACTAAATAAAAGCTTGTAATAATATAGAAATACCTCAGCTAAGCGAGCTGTGCTGAGACTAACTTAGCTCAGCTTCAGTTCAGCAACCAGACTCTCAAACTAGAACGATTAAAAAGTGACACATTTCAAACTAATCCCCACTTTAGTCTAGCTTACCTTCCCAAGTTTCAACTTAAAGCCGATTGGTACCTATTACGGATCTAAGTTTCCTATGCTAGTGCGAAACTTGTTAATTCGAATGACATTACTTCGAACACTTTGTTCCGATGCTTCCTCTTTTTGAGTCCTATTTTTTTTTAGTTAAGGGCCACTGTGTAGACGCAGCGTTGGAAGGCCTCCCACAGGGTGGACCGATGACCTGGTGAGAACCCGATGGATGCTTTGTATCGACACTTGGGGGAGGCCTATGTCATACAGTATACGTCTTTCGGCTGAAACTTACTTATGTTACTATGTTGTTTGTTACATCATTCAACAGCTTCTGTTTGCGCTGTACTTTTCAGGATTTATATAGAACTAGCTGTACCCGCGCGGCTTCGCTCCCGCTCTTCCCTACTTCAGCCTACTATACCCTACTCTACCCTACCCTACTCTACCCTACTCTACCCTACTCTACCCTACTCTACCCTACTCTACCCTACTCTACCCTACTCTACCCTACTCTACCCTACTCTACCCTACTCACCTATATATACTAGCTACAGGGTACTATTATACGTTTTTGGACGCGTCTCTGCGAGACCTATACGATCCTGGTAAAATAATTCAAAGATTTTCACAGGGAAACTTTTTATTCCAGAAAAACCATTTTTCCAAATTTTCATAACTTCAAAATTTTATATCTCGATCCCTGGTTGACGTAGGTCGGTTCTGAGGGTGCCGTCGTACGCGCCTCTGCTTGCCCTACAGGATTCCTGCAACAAACAAATCAGATTAGACATTTCGTAGAAGAAAATTTTTCGATTTTGACAAAATATTGACTTTTTTATTAAAAAATTGACACTTATCTGATAATAACTCCCGCTTTTGTGGTCCGATCGTGACCAAAGTAGTCTCAAAACACGGGCCAGCGCGTCGCCTGTGCGCCCCGACCCTAAAAAATTTGCGTCCCATAGGAAAATTTTACACCCGACAGCAAAGAACTGCAAAAATTACAAATTTTCAGGCCCGCCCACCCACCCTTTAATTATATAGTATATATAGTAGTAGTATAGTAGATTTAGCAAAAAATTTTTATTGCTCTAAATTATAGGGGGTGGCAAGTGGAGCAGAAACAGACATTTGTGTGTTTGACAGCGGCCTTTATTGAGGCTCCGTCTCAAAAATAATATAAATATTTTGAGATTTTGATAGAATATTTTTGGTGATACTTCTTGTGAGGAAAATTTAGACGGACCTTGTTACTGACTCACTGATCCCCCTTTTACAGGGATCAGTACAGACGTTTTAAAATTCCTGACGACTTTTTGCTGACACCTCTTTTGAGGTCCTTTATCATAAGACTCACTGATCCCCTCTTTACAGGGATCAGAACACGTGTTTTAATCTTATATTTTAGTATCGTAATTCTAAATTCTATAATTGACACCTCTTTTGAGGAATTATTTTTCATTGACACTTTGATCCCCCCTTTACAGGGATCAGAACATTGTTTTTAAAAAATTATATCTGATTATTTATTTCATTTTTCAATTTCACCTCCACCATGTTCCTCTCCAGGACCCCAGCCAAAAAAGCCTCCACAGGACCCCATGTCTCTCCATCGAACGCGGCACTCTCCATCACCTTCGAGGGGGAGGTTTCCCCTCCCAGTGCTTCAACTCAGGCCTCTAGTGTGAGGCGAAGCATTGGTGAGTGGGAAAATGGGAGACTATCGGAATCTCAGCCTCTCCCGTCGGCCGCCGCGAACCCACCTAAAAAAGCTGCCCCGACCGTGACGACTTCCCAGAAGGCCACAAAGCGCGCCACTTCCCAGCCGGACGGCAAAGCTGTGGCGCGCCGAACCTCTACTGAAACACAGGGAGCGTCACCGGGGACAAGCCAGCTCCAGCCGAGCAAACCCACCGATCGGGTGACCGAGGCACGCAACTGCCTTCTGCGCGCGAAGTCGCACCTTGGCGACTCGCGGAACTTGAGGGCAGACTTGAAAACCGGGATCACCCAATCGGTGGAACGGCTGTACCAGCTCGTGAAGGAGGAAGCGGCGGCTGCAGCACTTTTAAAGGGGGCTGAGCTGGCAAGGGAGGAGGTCATTAAGGCCATACTTCCGCCAGAGGCTCCCAAAATCCTCCCGGAGGTTAACTCGTTGCTCGCTTCACTAGCGGAGCATAGCGCGCTGGTGAAGGAGAGCAGCGAGAAGATGGAGAAGCTGCAGCGGGCGATGGAGAGGCAAGGGGAACTACTGGAGAAGACGGCCACCTACGCGAGTGTAGCGGCGGGTCCACCGAAAAGGCAGACCCCAGGAAGGACCGCGCTGCACTCGATAGTGGTCACGTCTAAAGACGAAGATGACTCGGGAGACAAAATAATGGACAAGCTAAGAGAGGCGGTAAAAGCAAAAGATGGAGGCGTTGAAATTGAAAGCGTGCGAAAGGCTAAGGATCGAAAAATCGTTATGGGATGTAGAACAGCAGAGGAAAGAAATAGGGTGAAGGAAAGAATTAGGAAGTCAGGAGACCACCTCGTCGTTGAGGACGTGAAAAACAAAGATCCATTGTTGATCTTCCGTGGCGTTCTCCGCATTCACTCCGATGAGGAACTGTTGGAGGCGCTGCGGAATCAAAACCGGGATGTCTTTCGCGGCCTCGACGACGGGGAGGATCGAATGACTATCAAGTTCAAAAGGAATGCGCGGAACCCCCAAACAAACAACGTGGTAGTCAGCACGTCGCCTTCTGTCTGGAACAGGATGCTCGAGAAGGGAAGAGCGCGAATTGATCTCCAGACCGTCTTCGTCGATGACCAGTCGCCACTGGTCCAGTGCACGAGGTGTTTGGGCTATGGGCATAGTCGGCGGCTCTGTAAAGAACCCGCCGACTTATGTAGCCATTGCGGGGGCCCACACCTCCGACCAGAATGTGACCAGTGGCTAAAGGCGGAAACACCAAGATGCCATAACTGTGTCAAGGCGAAGATGGGGAAGACCGACCATAACGCGTTCGACCCCGAGTGTCCTGTTCGAGTCAGGTGGGATAGGCTGGCACGTGCGTCCGTCGCCTACTGCTAAGGTGGTCCCGAGGGACACAATGCCGCACAAGATACTCCAGGTGAATCTCCAAAGAAAAAGATTGGCCACCCATGAGCTTATGCTTGAGGCCGAGCAGCGCAAAGCCGCCGTAGCGCTGATCCAGGAGCCCTACGTGGGCAACGCGAGGAGGATGAGCGGGACCAGGGGAGTCCGAATCTTCCAGAGTACCGGACAAGGAGAAGGGACTGTCAAAGCGGCAATAGCCGTTTTTGACCCAAAAATTGCCGTTAGACAGTACCCAGAACTCACCACGAACAATATCGTCGTGGTGGGGATCCAAACCGGTGCCTGGAGACTAACTCTGGTCTCGTTCTACTTTGAACCAGATCAGCCCTTAGGGCCATACCTGGACAGCCTTAAGAAGGTGGAAAGCGAAACCGGCCCACATAAGCTCATAATGGGAGGAGACGCCAACGCCTGGAGTATCTGGTGGGGCAGTAGTGAAACCAACAGCAGAGGCGACGAGATGCTGGGAGCTCTCGATCAGCTTGGACTGCAAGTACTAAACAGAGGGGAAACTCCAACCTTCGACGTAGTTCGTGGAAACAGGCGTTACACGAGCTGCGTCGACGTCACAGCCTGCACAGCGGATATGCTTACGGTGACCGATGGCTGGCGAGTCGTCGATGACTTGACGGGGTCGGACCACAACGGCATTGAATTCAGCGTTCACCTCAAGAGGTCTTTGGGTATCACGGTTAACCGGACTACCAGGATCTACAACACCAGAAAAGCTAATTGGGCGCAGTTTCGTGAGAAACTGCGCCAAATTATGCTAGCAAACAATGCTGTAAGTCTGTTCGATGAAATCGACAGCGTGGACAAAATAGACCTGGTAGTCGAGGGACTTACGACGGCAGTACAAGATGCCTGTACAAGCGTGATACCCAAAAAGAAGAGCGTTGAGAAGCTGAATGTGCCGTGGTGGTCCGATGAACTCGCCAGCTTGAAGAAGCAAGTCGTTACTAAAAAGCGGAGGATCCGCTGTGCAGCGCCAGTCCGTAGACCAAAGGTTGTTGAGGAGTACCTGAAACAGAAAGAAGTGTACGAGCGAGCAGTAGTCCAAGCTAAAATCGAGAGCTGGAAGGGGTTCTGCGAGAAACAAGATAGGGAAGGCCTGTGGGAAGGCATATATAGGGTAATCCGCAGGACGGAGAAAAGAGAGGAGGATTTGCCGATGGTGAGGGATGGCAAGACTCTGGACCCAGAGGCCTCGGCAAGGTATCTGGCAGAGACTTTTTACCCGGAAGATCGCTCGGAGGGGGAGAACGAGGAGCACAGAAAGGTGCGGCAAAAAGCCGAAGAGGTGAACGAGGGTAACCAAGATGAACCTTGGGACCCACCCTTCACACTCGACGAGCTGGAGCGAGCTGTCTCCTCGTTCAACCCCAAAAAAGCCCCCGGTTCCGACGGTCTGACGGCGGACATATGGGACCACGCGATCCATCATGACCCGGATTTAGTTCTGCGCTTGATGAACAAGTGCCTGGCGCATGGATACTTTCCGCGGTCCTGGAAAGAGGCAACCGTCGTCGTGCTCCGCAAGCCCGCAAAGGATGACTACACCACCCCAAAATCGTACAGGCCGATTGGGCTATTGCCTGTCCTCGGCAAGATTTTTGAAAAGATGGTCGTGGCCCGACTCAAGTTTCATTTACTCCCCAGGATGAGTACTCGCCAGTACGGATTCATGCCCCAGCGAAGCACCGAGGACTCCCTCTATACTCTGATGGGACACATTCGTGGCAAACTTAATGAAAAAAGACTTGTCACGGTTGTGTCCCTGGATATTGAGGGAGCCTTCGACAGCGCATGGTGGCCGGCCATACGAGTCCGTCTGGCTGAGGAAAAGTGTCCCGTAAACTTGAGACGGGTCATGGACAGCTACTTGTCCGGGAGGGTGGTGAAGGTCAGGTATGCGGGAGTGGAGTACGAATCCAGGACCGAGAAGGGATGCGTCCAGGGGTCGATCGTTGGTCCCATAGTTTGGAACGTTCTGCTGGATCCTCTCCTAAAGGATCTAGAGTCGATCGGGGTCTACTGCCAGGCGTTTGCTGACGATATTGTCCTTGTGTTCGATGGGGAGACGGCACTTGAAGTCCAAAGGGATGCCAATGTCGCCCTCGAGTATGTGCGAGCATGGGGTGTCACGAATAAGCTTCGGTTTGCGCCGCATAAAACGAAAGCAATGTTGGTCACGCGCAAACTGAAGCATGACACCCCATGTCTCAGGATGGGCGGGGTAGACATTGGCATGTCGGAAGAAATCAAGTTGCTCGGTCTCACCATCGACCACAAGTTGACTTTCAACACCCACGTCGCAAACGTTTGCTCTCGAGCCGTCGGCATCTACAAGCAGTTGTCGCGGGCTGCTAGGGTCGGTTGGGGTCTCCATCCAGAGGTTATCCGCTGCATTTACACGGCTGCAGTGGAGCCCATCATCCTGTACGCGGCGAGCGCGTGGTCGCCGGCCGCCAACAAAGTCGGGGTGCAAAAGAAGCTGAACGCCGTCCAAAGAAGCTTCGCGCAAAAGTTGTGCCGAGCCTACCGCACGGTCTCCCTACACTCAGCACTGGTGCTGGCTGGGATACTCCCTCTTGACCTCCGAATTCGAGAGGCAGCCGCCCTTTATGAGGCCAAGAGAGGGGTGCCTCATCCAGCGCTGAGGGACCGGGAGATCGAGCGAGTGGTATCGGTATTAAAGCTGCCACATCCGGCTGAGCAGAGGGCTATTGCACTGCGACGCCTGGTAGACGAGGAACAATTTAATGAGCACCGCAATTACGCGGTGCGTATCTTTACAGACGGCAGCAAGATTGAGGGCAAAGTCGGTGCCGCATTGTCGGTGTGGACCGATGATGTGGAGGTGAAAGACCAGGCTGAGCTCCTTGCCCTCTGCAAAGCAGCGAAGGAGGTCCTCCGAAGGACCGAGACGGCGTTCGCTATCTACAGCGACTCCATGGCAGCTCTCCAAACGGTCGTGAACCCCGAAGCCCTCCATGCCCTCGCAGTGGAAGCAAGGGACGCCATCCGCCGCAGCAGTGCCCAGAACAAGAGCGTCTCCTTGTTCTGGGTAAAAGCTCATGCGGGGCTGGAGGGTAACGAGAGAGCCGACTTGCTCGCGAAGGAGGCTGCCCTGAAGTCGAAGCGGCAACCCGACTACGACAAATGCCCGGTTTCATTCGTCAAGCGTACGATTCGAATGGAAACGCTGGACGAATGGAACCGGAGATACTGTGAAGGAGAAACGGCGGCCACAACGAAGTTATTCTTCCCTTGCGCGGTCGCCGCGTACAGGACGGTGCGTAAGATGGAGATCACAAAGGAACTGACCCAAGCCCTAACAGGCCACGGCGGGTTCTCCGAGTACCTGACTCGCTTCAAGTGCAAGGAGGACCCGGCGTGCGCCTGCGACCCGGACAAGCTGGAGACAATCCTCCATCTCCTGACGGAGTGCCCTATATATGCCTTTTCCAGACATGAACTTGAAGCAAAAATAGGGGAATATGTTAACAAAGCAAACCTCACCATATTTATAAAAAATAAAAAATATAGAAAAGATTTTACAGAATATATCACTAAAATAGTGAAATCAGTAAACAAAAGAAACCAAGCCTGAATTTAATAGTCAAGTTTGATTTCTTTGGTCTATTGCAATAAAACCTGATATTTTAATAGAAATCTTTAAACTAAATTATTTATTATGACCTGTAATTATTACTATATCTAAGTATTCTATATTTAATTCAAAATTATAGACCATTTATTTTACAATAATATAAAAATATATTGACATTTAATAAAAATTTTAAGAAATTTCTACTAATACAAACCCTGTATCGTAAAACCATATGATGACAAATCTACAGCCCAAAAACGACCCTGCGTCAATGTACGGCAGGGGCCTTTCGCATGGCAGGAGTGGAGTGGAGTACTCTACCCTACTCTACCCTACTCTACCCTACTCTACCCTACTCTACCCTACTCTACCCTACTCTACCCTACTCTACCCTACTCTACCCTACTCTACCCTACTCTACCCTACTCTACCCTACTCTACCCTACCCTACCCTACTCTACCCTCCTCTACCTTACTCTACCCTACTCTACCCTACTCTACCCTACTCTACCCTACTCTACCCTACTCTACCCTACTCTACCCTACTCTACCCTACTCTACCCTACTCTACCCTACTCTACCCTACTCTACCCTACTCTACCCTACTCTACCCTACTCTACCCTACTCTACCCTACTCTACCCTACTCTACCCTACTCTACCCTACTCTACCCTACTCTACCCTACTCTACCCTACTCTACCCTACTCTACCCTACTCTACCCTACTCTACCCTACTCTACCCTACTCTACCCTACTCTACCCTACTCTACCCTACTCTACCCTACCCTACTCTACTCTACCCTACTTTACCATCCTCTACCTTACTCTACCCTACACTACCCTACACTACCCTACTCTACCCTACACTACCCTAATTTTCATTTTTTTTTCCATAAGAACCTTCTCCTCATAATAACGAACACAACAATAAAAAAATTAGCGAAATCGGTCCAGGCGTTGTTGAGTTATGCGCTTACCAACACATTTTGCGATTCATTTTTATATTATAGATAAGACACACGTCCGTTCCACCGTCCGTCCGTTGGCACTTGAGTGCCAATATGCCAATTCAAATTGATGCAACGTATTAGTTCGAAAACCTTCTACATGAATACTTTTATTACCCTAGATATTATGTTACCAGCTGATACGCAATTTTTTACGTAATTTTCTTATTTTTTCTTTCCGTAAGGTTTCTACAAAGTATAAGAAAACTTTTAAGAAAAGACGAATGAAATTAATAAAGTCGCTCTCAAGTAATGGCGTGCCCGAAAATGGAGAGTCACTTTTGTTCTAATCTCAAACTGTGTCACGAGTACTCACGATATTGACGTTGGGACATCTCTCGAGTAATGCAACTCAGATTCACAGACAAACGCTATTAAAACACAACAAGTCTTAGTTTGTAAATCAGTTTCAGGGTCTTCAGTGAAAACAAAAGCTCTTGTATTTAAGTATATATTCATTTATTCGTATTTGTGATAATAAACTGTTAACTTTATTAAAATCAAAGTGTTAATATTTCTATATTTACTTCGGTATTGCATCGATTTCTACTTCCAAGGCCTACTGGATTATTAAAATGTGTGAATTAAAATTACTCGGTACTAAAGATTGTCCTTACCTACGCATGCCAACGCTAAGCGTTTTCTATTTTATCGTAAAAAGACTTTCTTTGACCCTTCAGAGAATAATATTGACCCTGTCGTAGACTTAGGCCGTATTTTGATCGTAAAGTTGCTCATCATTTGATACTCGCTTGTAAGTGCAAATTGTAATAACGTTTTCAATAGATTTCCTTCACAGTATTCATCAAAGTATTACGTATCTTTCGCACACTTTGAATGTATTGAATACCAATGATTTATTGTATATGACCTGCAGGAATAACTTAATGGTATTAAAATTAATTATTTTAATTTTCTATCAATCTTAATATCCTTTGCAAATTCAGCAATTATTCATTGCGAGTCTGATGATGTGTAATGTTCATGGATGTACTTTAGCACAATAGAGTTACATTTGGTCAATATAATTACACCATTGGGACTCAGTCACTATGTTAAAATAGCTCCCAAAGGGGTACGTATCAAAATCCCAAATTTTAAAAGACCGAATTTTAAAATACCGATGGGCGAAATCCCGAAAATTGAAACGACGAATGGTTGTTTGGTCGAAAGTATAAAATCCCGAAAGTTTAAAATCCCCAAGTTTAAAATCCCGAAGTTCAAAATCCCGAAATTGTCACCGTTTCCGTGAAAAACAATTTTTTGTACACCTTACCTCAAAACACTTAAAAGTAGTCTAAAAAGCGTAGTCGGAGAGGAAGAGGCTCTAGGGTTTACAAAAAAAAAAATAACCATGAAAGATGTGGCGGAGCTAACGGAGCGCTACGTCCAAGTTGTTTCGTCCATTCGTGATTTCGTCCTTTCGGGCATTTGAACATCGGTATTTTGTGTTTCGATATAACGACTATTATTGGCATTTAAAACTTTCGGTATTTTTAATTTCGATGTTTTAAACGTCGGTATTTCAATCATAGGTATTAGAACTATCGGGATTTTGATACGTACCCTCCCAAAGACTTTGAATTATATTTATGTCCATAATACGTAAGCTACCAACATTACTGAAAAGTGTCGTTGAAATTAAAAATAACAATAATAATTCTTTATTTCAGGCTACTAAGGGCCATAGACAGGCTTGAAGGAACGGGATGGGGTTTTTAGTCAGTAAGAGTCTGACACTATCTCCCGCTCCGCCCAAGAGCGGGGGTTGTCATAAGATGATTTTTCCCATCAAAAAAAAAAAAAAAAATTCTATACATATACTGTATTTTCTTTTATTTCTTAGTTTCTATTGTATAACGCTTTAGATAGTCTGTAATGTTGTGCAAGTACATTGTGAATAAATAAATAAAATAATTTGAAAAATAATAAACTGATACCAGGGCCGGATCTAGCTATTAAGCCACTCTGGGCAAAGATAATTTTCACCACCCTTTACATACACAAAACCATATAAGTCACGAGTCTTAAGTCTTAAATATTTCTACTATCCAACCTGAAGTAGGTTGGAAGGTGGCACATAAAATTCTCAACCTGCCAACTGGGTGGTTGGAAGATAGGAATTAAGTCAATTTTGCCGCCCCTCATGTTTTGCCGTTCTGGGTAAATGCCCGGCTTGCTCCCTCCTTATATCGGGCCCTGACTGATACATATGAATAACATTACGACATATCTGCTTATTACTATTAAAAAAGCACATGTAATTTTTGTTTTATAAATTGTTGTTCGTCCTGTGTGAGTCATAAATAAATGTCTATCTTTCTTTTTCTTTCTTATATCAGCAGCAAAAATCAATATTGGATAACTAATCTTTGAAATAATATCTATAAAATCAATACGAATGACAAGAAACGTAATTAATTTTACTCTCGAATTCAGTCGTGACCGGTCAATGCCAACGACTTGCATTCCCGACTCCAACCGCGAGGTGTAAAGTGGGCGATATCCTAACAGTACCTAACTTATCTACAAAGCCTGTCTGACTGCAATCTACTGTCTAAAAGCCATTTATATCAATACACCGTTCAATTCATTCATAGTAGCAGGCAGCTGACTTGATCATAGCATGAGATTTGCAAATGCACGTCCGATGACTCCATGTCAAACTCACTTGTGCTTATAAATGGTCTTGAAGTGCTACTTATTTATTGTTTAATTGCTGTGTCTCCGAGCGGCTGTGGTCAAAGAATGTTTAAAATTAGTCCAGTAATTTTTGAGTTACAAACAAAAATAAAAATCTCGCTTCTTTATCATCATCATCATCATCATAATTTCAACCGGACGACGTCTGTTGGACATATACCCCCCCTAAATGTCCTCTCAACCTCACCAGATCATCGGTCCACTTTGTAGGAGGCCTTCCAACGCTGTGTGTCTCAGTACGTGGTCGCCATTCCAGAACCTTTCATCCCCACCGACCATCTGTTCTGCGAGCAATGTGCTTTGCCCACTGCCACTTAAGTTTGGCGATTCTTCGGGCCTCTTTATAATATTAGTTATTACAAACATACAAAAGTTTCTTACAAATCTTTCTTCTTTATAGTTTCTGTTAGCATAGATAGCAAGGGATTAATAATATCAGACGGGCGGAGTCACGGGCGGCGTTAAGTCCTGTAATAAAACGTAACCAATGATTGTTATTGCAGCTAGATACAATCAAGTAAAGGTAGAAAGAACTGCATTGCGCACACCTATGCCACGTATGCCGATCTAGGCGCGTCGGTTTCCATATATTATATAGGGTGACTGGCAATTAGTGTACGATACTTAAAGACGTGATTGTGCTCATGATAACAAACAATTTTTATTATGGGAGCAAAGCCGAAATAGCGAAAAAAATATCAGCTGTTCAGTACATTAGGCAAACATAAATGTACTGAACAGCTGATTTTTTTTCGCGATTTCAGTTTTGTTCCATAGTAAAAGTTGTTGGTTATCATGAGCACAATCACATGTTTAAGTATTATACACTAATTACCAGTCACCCTATAAAAGGTGTAAGGGACAGCCCTCCACAAACTTTATTGGCTTGCTCAGTAGACGAAACTGAACAACCTAACATAATTTTTTTTTTCAGGAAACGAAAAATAAATTCAGCCTCTCCATACAAACTGTCCAATCAAGTTAATAATTTTGGATGGTGAGGCAGATTTTTTTTTCGTTTCCTGAAAAAATTTTTCATGGTAGGTTGTTCAGTTTTATCTACTGAGCAAGCCCTTAAAGTTTGTGAAGGGCTGTCCCTTAACACCTTGTATATGGGAACTAGACTTGTAGAGCCACATTAGATCCACACCACGCGACGTCGTTCAACGTGCAAATCAAACGTAGTCCAAATGAGCGTTGGTCTAATCTACATTACAAAGGTATATGTTTCATATTACAAAGTATGAAGCTAGAAGCTAGCTTTAAAAAGACAGATGATTTTAAAACGAACTTCAACACACGAGAATGTACTCGTTGCGTGGAATGTAAATGGACCCTTAAGAAAACAATAAAACCAGAACTTGTATAATATAAATAAATTTTAATTTATTACTTATAATATTTACATATGTCCGCTTTTCCTGAGCGTCGATTGCTATAAACTTCATGTAAATGAGCTTTTCATTTTACGGTTGCATCCTAGAGAAACATTCGTTTATCGTGTACCAAAGTGTTTTTCAATCGGCATATAAATAGATTTATTAATTTGTTATACCCACGTACTTGCCATCTACTAGCTAATACTATAAAATGTTTTCCGGATTTATGTGTGCTTCCTATTTTGCAATGAAAAAGTAAAGTCCATGTGATTTAACTTAGTATGAATACGGTCGCCTATCCGAAGAGGAATTTCTGTTTCCACACCCTTAGCGAATCTTTTGAAGAAGAAGTGACAGTTTGCGTTTTTTGCATGAATGGATTTTCTCTTCCATAATTAATAAGTAATAGTTATGATAATATCATACTAGAAAAAAATAACAGTTCTTATTAAAATGACTACCTACTAGTCTATTAGAATAATTGCTTTTTATATATTTTCATAAATACTTTTTAATTATGGAAGAGAAAAACCCATTCTTGTAAAAAATGCAAATTGTCGGTTACTATGTCCTTTTTGAAAGGGACCCAGCCGGGTCGAAGCCTACTGGGGCCAGGGTTATCCGAAAGGGAGCTCGAGCCCCGGTATGAAGGCTAGAAGGAACGGGGTGGGTCTTTTAGTCAGTAAGAGTCTGACACTATCTCCCGCTCCGCCCAAGAGCGGGGGTTGTCATCGGATGATTTTTCCCACCATAAAAAAAAATGTCCTTTCTGAAAAGGTTCGATTGTTTAAAAAACGAATAATGCCATCTCCATAAGTGTCACTTTTATCCAGAATTTAGAACCTGCAGGATACTAGAATTCATCATCATCATCATCGTTTCAGCCGAAAAAGTCCACTGTTGGACATAGGCCTCCGCAAGTGTCACCACAATGAACGATCCTGTGCGTCTCGCATCCATCGGATGCCCACAACCCTTACCAGGTCATCGGTCCACCTTGTAGAAGGCCTGCCAACGCTACGTCTTCCGGTACGTGGTCGCCATTCCAGAACCTTTCGGCCCCAACGGCCAACTGTTCTGCGAGCAATGTGCCCTGCCCATTGCCACTTAAGTTTGGCGATTCTTCGTGCTATGTCTGTAACCTTGGTTCTTCTGCTATATTTCATCACCTGGGTAAAAGTAATACATATAGGTTATGTTACTTATGCCTTGATCACACGTACCGAGTAAACAGGTGAGACAGTGCTCTCGGCCAATACTCGGTACGTATAAACAAAGCGCCGAGTGCTCGTCCGAGCGCTTATCTCTACAACTCGCTTACATCACTGTCTCGGCCGAGCAACATTTTACTGTCTCGTCCTTTTATACTGGTGAAAAAATTAAAAAAATCGGTCTAGTAGATTTTTGAGTCTCTTAATTACAAATAAAAAAACATGCTTACTGCCTTGGCCTTGCCCGCTTTATAGTATTATTCTAATGGAACATAGGCATAGGCATATTGACATAGTCCGATGGATCGCCAAGTTAAAGTGGCAGTGGACAGAGCATATTGCTCGTAGAACGGATGCTTGATGGGGCCGAAAGGTTCTAGAGTGGCGATCGTGCACCACAAGACGCAGCGTTGCAAGGTCTCCCACAAGGTGGTCCGACGACCAGGTGAGAGTCACAGGAATGCGGTGGATGCGAGACGCACAGGATCGGTCGTTGTGGCGTCGCTTGAGGGAGGCCAATGTCCAATAGTGGACGTCTTTCAGGATACCCAGGATAAAAAGTATCCTATGTGCTATTTTAGGATATGGTCTACGAGCCGTTCAAGCGTCAAGAAGTATATACACACATTCTCACAAACTTTCGACTTTATAATATTAGTGTGATAGATAAAGAATAAGCATTTTATCAAGGACAATTATTTATTTATTAAATTAGGTTCACCAACGATTATATACACTGAATACAGCAACATAATACACATATATATATAAAATTAAACTTCAGCGCAACAATCACTTACAGGTAAACACCGCAAGTATGAAACAATAAATTAAAGAATTAGGCTACCATAAAAATACTTAAAAAAAAAATCATGAATTGTAAATAATTAAAAGTTTCATTGAAATAAATGATAAATGATCTTTATTTTGCAAGTAGGTTTTATAAAAACACTTTTACACGTCAATTTTTTTTTTTTGTCAATTAATGCTAGATGAGGCCGGACTACTTTGACTAGGTACTCTCTTTATTGAGTACATAAAACTGTGTCAAGCTTCAGGTATTGCGTTACTGTGACGAATAACTGTGACGTAAACTTTTATTCTCAAGAATATATTACGTACAAACTTTATTGCAGTAAGTTCGTAAAACTGCACCATAATATTTTGACCGCGCTGACCGTGGTGATGTATTGCTTTTTATTATGTATGACTTAGGTACTGTTTTGCGTACTGTTCCAGCATGAATATATGGAGTAGAATATTAAGAGGAAAGGACATATACCACACTTATATTATCTATACTAGTACTACTAGCTTTTGCCCGTGGCTTCGCCCGCGCACTTAGAAAATAGCCTATGTCATTCAGGATCATCAAGCAGCTTTCTATCAGTGAAAAAATTTTAGCAATCGGACCAGTACTTTCAGAGATTACATACTACAAACAAAAAAAGACGTGTGGCACTCGGGGACTGCCGCGGTAAAGCTATTGCATAGCATTTTTATCAACTTATGCAATTATAATTATTTATTTATTTTATTTATGCAGTATTTTTTTTCCTTTGTTTTTTTTTCTTTGATATTAATTGAAGTTACACTTTCACACATTGAATTGAATTTTGATTGATTGTTCACTCATTTGTTTTCTTATCGATCACCACGCTCAAAAAACAAATGAGTGGGGGGTGTTAGGTTATTTTCGTTACGGAATTCCTGGATTCGGTCTCCACGCTCAAAGCCCGCTATGCAATAGCTTAAAAAAAAAAGAAAACTTTACCTCTTTATAAAATTAGTGTAGATGAGGAGATTAAGTTTGTTTTTTTGTTTGTAGGAGGTAATCTCTGGAAGTACTGGTCCGATCGCGAAATTTTTTCACCGATAGAAAGCTGCTTTATTGCTGAGTGACATAAATTATATTTTATGTAGGCGAGCGAAGCTGTGGGCAAAAGCTAGTAATATTATAAAGGCGAAAGATTGAGAGTGTGTTGTTTTTTTTTATTAAAAGGAAAGAAAGAACTAAAAATTCACAATGAAAAAGAAAAAAGAAAGATATAATCAGTGCGAGGCCAAAACGGCACCTAAATCAGTATATGCTGCGTTATTTAAAACGATAAATAACGCGGCGCTGATAATATAAAAATAATAAAAAAATAATTATATATGTTATATATATATTTATAATATAAGTATATATATATGATTAAGCATAGGCTCGCGTGTGACTATATCACTCGGTAAGCCATGATGCGGCCAGAAAATGTGTGTTACTTCTTCAACCTCTAACGGCTCAACGGATTTGGAAGAAATTTGGCACATGGCCTAAAATAGACCGAACATTTTAGGTCACAAACTGAGAACATTATATCGATGATCATCAATATAAAGTTCAAACATTGTAACAGCCTTAGCTTACTCATCAAATTTGCAACTACAAAAGCCATATCAAATTGGTCATACAATACAAAAAATCTTTAACCAACAAAGCTGTATTGCCACTTGCGTCACAAACATGATAGGCAAATTTTTCAAACGTTTTTAATGAAGAATTGGATGAATGAGTTTACAAGAATAAATCGGTTAAAGAATGGAAATAGTAGGTAAATATGTCTGTCTATCAAATAGGCTCGTCGAAAAAATATCGGTGTAGATCGACACTATTATTTTGATTTACCGAATGATACTTTGTTGTGATAAATTTGAAATATCGATAAAAAAATAATGAGTGTCGAACGTTCACCTAAGATAAATAAACATTATTAACTCACCTGTCTCGGCGCTCGTCATCATTTACCCTACCTATCATAAACGATATTATCACAGCTATAAAAATCAACCGACTTGGCTTAAGTTCAGATTCGTAAAAACACTTTTGTGCCCGTTTTTATTCAGAAACTATGTATAGATATTTTTTGCATTATATCGCAAACGATACGCTGTGAAAATCAACTCAGTAAAAACATATCGATATCTACATTTATACTTTAGACATCCCTACTGTCACCTTGACCTAGCCACGAGTGTACATGACGTTTTGATGTTATGCGTATTGAGCTTACAATTCGTACATAATGTATTACTAAGCAAAAAAGTACAATAAGACGAATCTCGACACAGAAACACAGTTACCTACGATCTTAAGAGCCGGTTGCAGTAACAGAGTATTTTGTGGGTACTGGCCCGGGTCTATGTCGACTTCGCGGCCCTGTAATGGCTGTAACAGCAATTTTATTTTTATAAAAAAAAAAAAACGAACTATTCTAGATTTTAGTTTTTGCTAGACGCTTTTAAAAAGAAAACTGTATTATTTTAAGTAATTTTCAAATGTTACTGCAATCTCATAGATATACACACTTGAATTCCCAATTTAGGGTCAGATTCGTGTTTTTTTTTATGAAGCCAACTAATTTATATCATGTTTTAATTTTTACCCAAAGGTTGACCATGTAGTCAATTTATAAAATATATAATTTTTCATGATGTTCTTTAGATTTGTGGATTTCCAGAGGTTCAAAAAAGTTCAAAATGAGAGCAACCTCGCCTTAAGATGACTATTACAACAGCTATTTTGTACAGTCAGCAAAAGATATCGGTAGGCAGGCTACTAGCTACTCTTAATACTTTGAATTGTTCTTTCTGATCATGCTTGCGACTTGATTGAAGTAACGATGACTGGAAATGTCAAAGATGCTTTCACAAAACAACTGTAGTCGTCAATTAAATTTAACGCATGCATAGAAATAACCTTCATTAGAATTTATTTCACAGATTGACCTATATAGTAGCCATAAGGTAGAGTTGCCTCTTCATTCTGATTCAAACAACATTTTTATGCTTGTATGATGCATATATGCTGGTTATATTGGCAAATCCGAAGACCATATCTAACATAGGAACTCTTCTTTTAATAGAAAAGGAAGAATTACTATCTCACAATTGTCTGCATTTCTTCTAATCTCTCCTTTCGTGGTTCTACTGGAAGAAATTTCTTTTTGAAATAAGCAGAACTTTTGTACAATCTTCTTCTGTGTATACACAGAAGAAGATTGTACAAATAATTAATTAATAATTAATGTACAAACTTATAAGTTTGTACATAAATTACAAATAAATAGTTTTTTTTTGGTCAAGATTGCTACAGTGTTCCCGACCGCTGCCACTCTTGAAAACCAGAATTAATAATGGTTACCATCAGAAATGACGCGGATATTAATGGGTTTTATTACGGGGTAATACAAAAATATTAAAAAAAGTATTTTTTTGTAAAAAAATAGAGCAGACAACATTTTTTTTAGTTTTATTTTAGGAAGATGACTTGTTTTATAACTGAACAGAAAAAAAAAACAGCGCGCATCAGTGAAATTATTAAAATATAATACATTTTAGTTGCCAATTTTAGTACAACAGTTGAATGTTTTATATAAGAATTATGTAAGAATTCTTTGCTGTGTGTAAAAAGTACATAAAGAATGTCACTTAGTTCCCTTTCATATCCCAAAGCAAATGAAGTACAAATTGCCGTCGAGTCGAGATTTTGAGTTATAATCCTGTACTATCGTATAAATATTGTCAGGTGTCGTATTTACACGCGAAGATCATAGAATCAATACAACTTATATAGGTATGATGCCGTGGACTATGATATATAACCTTTCGTTTATTTATTGTGTTGTACATCCATACGGCGATAACGTACACAAAATATTAACCCCTACTGTGAGTTTAGTAAGGTTTACAATGGGATAAATGAAAAAGGGTCGATGAAGGTTCCATAATTCAACATTAAAATGACATTTTGACGGGCTGCGACAAATTCTCTAATTTTTAATTACTGATGAACCATTGTGATTTTATAAAACTGGTAGCTTAAATTATAAGGTGATTCATTAAGAGACGTGTGCTTAGGTATAATAATTAAAAATATTTAAATGTGGTTTTTGTTTACGTACAAATAAAAAAATAAGGTGAACTAGCTGCTGCCAGTGACTTTGCGTGATAGAAGAATATTGTCTCAACGGAAAAAGAATCCTATGTGACTATGATATGGTCTACACATGTTCCAGACTTCATCCAAATCTGTTCAGCCATTCGAGCGTGATGAAGTAGCAAACATAGACACACTCACTCGTAAACTTTCACATTTATAATTAATATTAGTAAATATGATATATTTTCTATGATGTCTTTGAAAAAATAAAAAATATCTTAGTGGTAATCTTCTTCTTCCTGCCCTTATCCCATATTACTTGGGGTCGGCGCATAAGCTTAGAATATATGACCAATTATGCAATTTTACTGATAATTTTAATTATGATGTTCGGTAATTGTAATCGTACCCTTGTGCTTATTAGCCTGGTTTATTCTGTCTTCTAATCGATTAGAAAAGCAGTAAAAATTTTGTTTTTTTACACTTCCGTTGTCCTCTTCTGATTAATTTCTTTTTGTCATCTAAGAAATTTTAATTGTTTCTCACTGGACTTGTTGAGCTTTCTCGTTGTTCTGACTTTCAGAGTTATCGTTTTGGGAACACATTAATTATGCGTACAGCTAAGGAGTAGTATTCCCTGCCGGAGTCGGTGTTTCTTGATAACTATGACCTGGGGATCTTCAAGTCCAGAATGAATAGGTTACTTCTAAGCATGTGTGCTCCATCGTAGTTTACATAGTCGCTTTCCATCAGAAGAGACAGTGATCAAGCGCGTCCAAACTAATAATAAAAACCTACTGGGGCCAGGGTTACTCTACTGGGGCCAGGGTTATCCGAAAGGGCGCTCGAGCCCCGGTATGAAGGCTTGAAGGGACGGGATGGGTTTTTTAGTCAGTAAGAGTCTGACACTATCTCCCGCTCCGCCCAAGAGCGGGGTTGTCATAGGATGATTTTTCCCATCGGAAAAAAAACTAACAATGAAAAAAAACAATAAAGAGTATATTTATCTACCTAATACTTACATAAAATTCTACAATGGGTAGTACTATATCACTTTCCGCAATCTTTAATTATAGACCATGGATGAACTATGGATGAGCGTGTTATGTATGACCTATGTCTAAATAATTTATTGCTAATGCTTTTAAATAAGACATTGCTTTAAATCTATTCGAGAAATAAGTATATATCCTAGTATGGACATAGAATGGGAGAGTTCGGAGTCGAAATGCTAATGGTATGAGGTCATAGGTGGTCAAACGAAACAAACATATTATATTTTTGTGGCATTTGAATTAATTATCTCAGTTCGTGAAAGTCTAGCCAGTATATTGTTATGTTCGGTCTAGTATTTACAAATATTTTTGAATATTTTAAGCAGAGAGACATCCTAGTTTATAAATTTTCTATTTTATGAAATATTTATAAACAGAATATAATAAACTTTGTTGAACAACAAAAAATGTTTTACAGAAATTCAATGTATGGGTAAAATGGCGGTCTTATCGCTGACAGCAATATCTACCAGAAAACCTTTTTTTTTGGTGGGAAAATCATCCAATGACTACCCCCGCTCTTGGATGGAGCGGGAGATAGTGTCAGACTCTTACTGACTAAAAAACCCACCCTGTTCCTTCAAGCCTTCATACCGGGGCTCGAGTTCCCTTTCGGATAACCCTGGCCCCAGTAGGCTTCGACCCGGCTGAGCCCCTGCTGTTGCTGACAACTCCTTGAGACACAACAGTGCGCGCCTTCGACGACTTGGACTTGGTCCGGACAGTTACCGGACGGCCGGACAGCAAGCTACCCATTGCTCACTGTCCACAAGTCCGCGCATACGGTGGTTGGAAATCGGAATCGGAATCCCGGCGGCGGCAAGAGCGCCGTTGCCTGATGCGGTCTGCCTCCTCCTTTGCGAGCATTACTGCTTCGCAGAAGTCAGCGACCACCTGCCTCTTCTCCTCGCACCGGACCATGGCCTCAACCAAGGTCCGGCGCTAGAGGTCTCCGCCGCTGATCGCCCCCACGAGGACACGGCGATGCTCCGCCCACGCAGGGCACACCTCGACTGTGTGCTCCACCGTGTCCTCCGGGCGACACCCGGGCGTCTTTTCCGCTTTAATCCGGTACAGAAACCTCCCGAACTTGCCATGACCGGTGAGGACCTGTGTCTTGCGGAAGGTAAGGACGCCGTGAGGTCTTTCCAGCCACGCCTCAGAGAGGGGACTTACCGTACCTCTCGTACCAGACAACCATAGGATAGGCTGAAAACTATATAGATAGTAAAATTATATTATAAGTATAGCTATTATACATTAAAGACAATACATAAACTTATGAATACTATATATACTTAAATAACATTAACAGTAAACATAAAATGCATTAGCATTATAACTAAAAATTTGGCCTGTCTCTAAACTCAGTGTTTGCAAGCTCAACAAACAAATCATTCTTATCTCAGAATATTTATAAAAACTGAAATCTCATTCCTATTGCCGATGCTCTTCCATATTGTCCCACACAAGCTTTATCTATCATATAAATTATGTTACATGTCTTGATGAAAAATTACGGGCTATCAACAACCATGCTACGACTATATTATATAGACTTTATTCTTAAATTACTTGACTGATACTTAGAACAATTTATTTGACTGTCGCACTATACTTATGTTTGCAGCTTATACATAAAACGAAAGGTTCCCCTGAAGTTTACAAGATGTATAGAAGATCTAGTTAATACATAAATATTGCCATTCGTGAAGTTGTTTTTTACTTATTCTTGATTGCACACACAAAAACATACAATAAAGGTACTAAGGTAAACTTAAACAGCAAACAGTGCGATAGGGAAACTGAAAAAACAAGTAATTTAACTAGCGACCTGCCCCAGTTTCGCCCGAGTATTACAAATCTTTAAATTTTCCGGCTTTCCTCTCATATAAACCAAGTATACTTTTCTTATAGAACACTTAGTCTATTGCTAAATTGTAGTTTTTGAGACAAACCTTGGAACAAAGAAAGGCTTTGTTTTATAACATGTAAATAAAATAATATTACATAAAGCATAATCTGCCTTTTAATGTTCCCACTGCTGGTACTCAGGCCTCCTCTTTAGGAGACGGAATGGGAAGTAATCCACCACACGGGCCCAGTACGAGTTGGAAAAAATCGGTTGTTAATAAAATAAATAAATGAAAATCCTGATAAAAGTGAGGAAGCTCAGCACCTTCATTCAGATAACATTGATAAACTATAAGAGCTAAGAACAGTCTTTATAGAAGCAACTGAATTCAAATTTAGTCGTTTTATTTCGCTTGTGTAACGCTAAAAGCGCTCATTGAAAGAAATGGTTTAAAATATAACACCTTATTTTACGCATTTAGATGTAAATGTTGATCAATACTTTAATTACCCTTGATTAAATGAGTTTTCGAAGAGAAGCGTTGTGAGGTAACTGTGAGTATCATTCTTTGATACTAGTAGGTAGATGGCCTTCTTAGTTATATCATTATTTCTATGGTAATTTTCTACTGAACCGTATCACCTGACCCTTAATTAACAGAAGGAAAAAAAACTAGCTAATGTTCAAGGGGCAACTTTTAAACCCATTGCATTACAATCTTAGCCTCAATGTATGAAAAATACTTCTCGCTTCTTATCTATACATACAATAAATCTGTAGAAGTTTTTAGTTGTGCGCGTATCAGGTAAAATATACCAAATCGATATGGATATAACTTTTATACATTAAAATTGGGTGTAACTCGATAGATTACTCAGACTTTGTTTCATCGCAATCGGTTGACTACATCGAAAGATATACTACATTCATTGACTGTGAGGTGGTATGAAGTTTCAAGGAGTTGTCAGCAACAGCAGGGACCCAGCCGGGTCGAAGCCTACTGGGGCCAGGGTTATCCGAAAGGGCGCTCGAGCCCCGGTATGAAGGCTAGAAGGAACGGGGTGGGTCTTTTAGTCAGTAAGAGTCTGACACTATCTCCCGCTCCGCCCAAGGGCGGGTGATGTCAATGCATGATTTTTTCCCACCATAAAAAAAAAAAAAAAAGGTGGTATGAAGTTACCGGGTCAGCTAGTTCTTAAATTGTTTATATTTTTTTAATGACACCATTGGCCTCCTGTTGGCCAATTCCTGTTTTTAAAATTTAATAAAAATTTCATCTCAGTCAAAAAATTTTGGTAATTAGAAGAAATTTGACAAAATTGAGCTGAACTATTATTCATTTGAAAACTGCCTTATTAAAAAAGTGGTTTTACAATAAAAAATCATCTACACGTGGCTGCGGTGTTTACAAGCCACAGCCAAAGAGGCAGTAAGAAAAAAGTAGGTACCGACATAAATTACAATAACTGACGTTGACGTAAATGTTTAAAATAACTATAATAACATAGAAGAAGAGGGCCTATTCATTGTCATTAAATACTGTGATAAACTTGTACGGAGGTATTTTTTACTAAAAACGTATCATGTTATGTGTAAGTGAAAGTACGTGATTTACGCGTAAGTTTTTCTTGTATGTCGCTTCTGTGTTGAGATATGAGTTAAGTAGTTGGTCTTTTTTTGAACAAACACTAGGAATTAGAAATATTTATTTAAATTTTACAAATAAAATTTTAAAAAATATATGCTCATTTTTTAACATATAAATTGCTAAGTTTTGGCTAACTTTCCTCACTCTGTGTTTAAAATAAATCATATACTTAATTTAAGTGTAAAATCGGTCTGATTTGTCAATTGATTTCCAAAACGATCTACATCCGGACGTCCCCAAAAATATGTAAATCGCCGAAAACATGCAAAATAACTTAATCACTCATTTAATATTTCTACCAATAAAATCGCGCGAGCAAAATCTAATTAACCCGATTAGTCCCACCAGTCGCAACTATCACGAATTTTCATATTTTATCGATAGAGCCCACTGACCGTGTTTCCGAATAACGTGCAATCGATCCGGAATCGAGCGATATGCTGAGGGCGGGTCGGGTCGAATCGATCTGTGCAGAAACGCTATCGCACCACTTGTACGCCGACCGCTCGAGCCGACGCGTCGCGTCACTATCACGGGAACATTGACAACTCCGTCCTTGGATCGTTTGAAAAAAAAAATGTGACTGTTTATTTTTTTTTTATTTAGTGCATGAATGATAGAGACTTTTTGTGGATTGTTATCAGCCTCCTTGGAAGTTTCATTGGATAGTGATGTGTTCCTGAAACTCTATAGGTAAGTTTATTAGGAAATAGGTTTCCATTTTTATGAATTTACAATTTTTTATGAAGACCAGTTACCGCACTTTTATTTCTAAGTTTACTATCAACGTTACTATTGGCCCTAAAATGTGCCCACAGGAACTCCTTTAAATTTTTGAATAGCTATAACAAACAAACATAATGTGAAACATGTAAATATTGCCATAGGCCTGTCGTTCAGATCATATAAACTTTTAACTCAGAATATAAAGGTATAATTAATTTACATAAGAAAACAATAACGTCACTAAAACGTTCATGTTGAAACAATCGGTTAAGTTTCTACTGTTTATGTTAAAATATTATGTTTATGGAATCAGTTTAGTAATAAAAGAGCTTTATGTGAAAATATAAATTGGAAGAAATACTCTATATGTTTGGTCTAAAAATATTATTTGATTATATTATTAATTAAACATTATTTAAAATAAAAAATTAAAATTAAATTTAAGTTAAAGGCTAAATAATCGAATAAGTCTGTTTAAATTATAACGACAAAAGCAAAAATAAATTATTCCGTTTCTAAAACATACTATGAATTTTATTGACCTCATAGAGTTTTATATCTCGATTCCTAAATAATTAAATGTATATAACAAATAATTAGAACTATTACGAATAATAAACAAAAAAAAAACAAAAATAATCATAAATTTCTAATAATGCTAGGGATGTACTATCAGCATAAAAATAGTCGGATATTAAAAGTGAAAAGGTTTTCAGCTTATTTATTTATTTTGCACCTAAACATGTGCTTTTATCCTAGACTGGTTTTTAGGGTTTCGTACCCAAAGAGTTTTACCCTTGGGTGTGCCAATGGGACCCTATTGCTATCACTCCGCTGTCAGTCTATCTGTCACCAGGCTGTATCTCATAAACCGAGATAGCTAGATAGTTGAAATTTTCACGAATGATGTATTCTTGTTGCCGTGATAACAACAAATACTAGAAATAGAACAAAATAAATATTTCAGTGGGGCTCCAACCCAGCAAACGTGATTTTTATACCGTTTTTTTATACGGACGGCCCGCGAGCCTGTTGCAATGGCTGGATTTTTTAACTTACAATTTTTTTTCGAAATAATTTAGTTTTCAAGCTTCTGAAATCTATACTGCCTAGTCGTAACTTATGAATCTAATATGCAGTAGAACTTCAGTATTCTGTACAATATTCACTTTCTCAACCCGACTTGCTTACATTAGAATTAATGAGTTAGTTATGATGTAAATATTCCTTTCAAAATGTTTATCCGGCTGTCATTTTGATTGACAGGCATTGCTCGCAAAGACGCTAAGGGTAGCCATTTGACCTCTCAGGACCATAATTATACGAAGATAATAATAATATTAATAGTATGATTATATAGTAGGTACTAACTACTTTTACTACCTTACCTTTAATATCAATTCTAATAGAAATTTCTCTGCTAAGGAAAATTAAATACCTGTCCTGACTAGAAAGAAATTTTCGCAATTATATATTAAAAACAATTCGAGCGATGCGATTGGTTGAAATTAATTCAACACTTTCGTAAATTCAGTCACTTTGTTTTACCATAATTTTATTCAATATGTTGGCCTCAAGGACGACATGATTGACGCAGTGGTTGAGCGACTGGCTGCTGCGCTGTGGGTCGCAGGTTCAAATCTAGTGTGAATTTTTGCATGGCCTACAGATGGTGTAATTTATCTATAATATGTATGTATTTAGAAATATATAGGTATGTTTATCAGTTGTCTAGTAGGTACTCATAACACAAGCTTTGCTTAGCTTGAGACTAGACGGCGTTGTGTGACAGTTGTGGATTATTATAATTATTATTATAGTAGTACCGGGTCTGGGCGGCTTGTGTAACAAAAAAGCAAAACATACTTTAGATTCGAATATAATTATTAGCATTTTATTGCCATCATCATCATCATCATCTTTCTGCCCTTGTTCCGTGTTATTTGAGGTCGGCGCAACACGTTTTTTTTTCCATTCTATCCTGTCACCCGTCATGCTATCACTAACTTTCGTTTCTGTCATACCACTCTTCACACAATTCAAATAAAATAATAATATTCCACAACTATCACACAACGCCGTCTAGTCCCAAGCTAAGCAGAGCTTGTGTTATGTGTAGGTACTAGACAACTGATATATTTCTACATACACACCTATATATTTCTAAATACATACATATAGATAAATTACACCCAGACACCAGAACAAATGATTATGCTCATCACATAAACATTGGTCCGGGGTGGGAATCGAACCCACGACCTCGGTATAGCAGTCAGAGTCTAACCACCAGACCAGCAAACAAGTTGAATAAATAGAATAAAAAATAAAGTTAAATATCATCTTAATAATAACAGTTACTTAACAATTTATTTGAAATCCTCAGTAACATTGTTTAAAAAGTAAACAAGATAGTCGTATATTTTCCCCTTCATATGAAAATGTAGTCAAACAGGTTTCTTTGACCCAATTAAGGTCCACAATTAATTTATGTCTTGCACAACTATTTAAACATTGAATTTCTTTTCACACATTCCAATAAACTCAACTTACAATCACACTGAACTTATAATCACACTTCCATAAATCATTTTTTCCTATCACTACCGACAACCATAAGCCCTATAATTACAAACACACTGAGAAACAAAATCTAATCCATACTGATTAATTTTATTAATATTAATTACTGATTGAATTAAACATGCATAGCCACAATAATTATAATCTTTAAAATAGTTAAAACTTTAAAAACGCTGTTAACCTGCTTAACTTAATACTTTACCCGATTGGACTGAGAAATTATGTGTAATATGTTTCTTAGTGAACATTATTGGAAGAAATAAACAAAACCTCTAAAGTTGGTCAAGCATGTAACCCTCAGAAACTGTGGGGTTCCGTACACGTGCGTAAGAGTTAAATTAATTTTTGACCTCGCTACTATAAAAAATATATCATAAATATATTGATCATGGGATTTCACCTAGATTTAGATTAAAAAAAAAATTGTAAAGATAGTCTTTCCGATATCGCCCAAGATTAATTTTCGACGGACACGGAACACTAGGCCTGCTTATTCACTTTCGATTGAGAGTGACCGCAAACAGTTTTACAACTTTGCCTATAGATCATTAAATATACAAGAAAGTAAAGTAACGGTTTTTTTTATATTCATAAACTCAACTAAATAAAATCTCACGAAATATAATAATTATGTTTGACTCAGAAAACATGCTTGTGCTAATTTTTTTTCGATAAAAAACTCATACTGGAACATTTTCTTAGCGGCAAAGGAACGAACCAATTTGAGACTTTTTTTGACAAGTAAACATGTATTTATTTAAACGAATAATTTACATTTAAAAAATACTTAACTAACTATAATTACAATAAAAAACAATAATAATAATATTTGAGACTTGAACTTAGCCAGATTGGCGTAATAGTTTCGCTTTTTTTAAGCAGCGTAAATAATTTCACAGTCCCGTGAACTGTCATGGGACCCTAAAATTTTCTACTTCCATATTGATCTCCAAAAGTTGACAGCAACATTTGGGGATCCACATGGAAGTCAAAAATATCTCGAAGACAACATTCTAACGGTGTTCAACTAATGAATAATTAATAATGTAATTTTTGAACAAACTTAGCTTGATCTACGGTAAGTTACAGTGATTTAATATAAACTTATCGTATTTTTCTATAATTTTTCAAATGATCTATACCGTATAAGTTTTCGACTCATTTCCATACTGGTTGGAACGAAAAACGTTAGTTTTTGTCCACGGTGTCCCGTAATCGTTCGGAGCTGACGAACTGGTATCTCCCATAATGTATGGGTTTGATAGAGAGGTCGTGAGAGAATGTTACTAGGTGATATCACCGCATTTAGTAGACAGGTTGGTGATATTAATATCTTTATGCTAATAATGCATTAGGAGATGAAGTGTATTTCACACTTATGAAAACAAACAACTTTTGTGTCGATTCGAATAGTAGAGACAATTTATCGCAATAAACAGGCACTTACATGGATAGATAAACATGATAATATGGAGCAGCTAATTTTCTCATTATTTACAGATCAGTTCAAAGATTCAAAGCATTTTATCTACACTCCTACACTAATATTATAAAGAGATAATCTCTGAAAGTATTGGACCGATTGCGAAAACTTTTTCAATAAAAAGCTGCTTTATTCCTGAGTGACATAGACTAGGTATATTTTATGTTTGCGGGCGAAGCCGCGGGCAAAAGCTAGTTTCAAATAAAAATTTTACAGGCACTTTTGAAATGTCAAAAAGTCAGAAAAAATTATGCTAATTGCACATTCCAAAGCGTAAATCTCTATGGAGAAGAATGTGCAAGAAACTCCATGGATACTCTTTTCAATCATGTAATGTATTACAAGTATCTTTGTTACTGCTGTTCCATTGTAAGAGTTGTTTATTTCTAAGAGTGCTCAACTCTTTCAAAGTATAGCGTTTTGCATAACACACTTTTAGAATACTCTTAATCTTTGAGCTCTCATCAAAATGAATGTCAAATAGGACAGAGCTATTTTAAAAAATTAACTAGTACAGGATCTACTGTGTTGGGAGAAAAATAATGAGGCTACAAGATGACACGACTATTGAGGACAGCAATACAGATTTATGGATGAATTGGCTTGCGAGTTGTAGGTCGCGGGTTCAAACTTCAAACCCAGTCATGCGCATTACTTTGTGTAATTTATTTCATCACCACTACTTTCAAAACGGCGAAAGAAAACATCGTGAGGAAACCGGCATGTCCTGGAACCAAAAATTCGAAGACGTGACATTCACCAACCCGCATTGGGCCCGCGTGGTGGATTACGGCCCATTCGCCTGTGTCCCAGCATTGGGAACATTAAAACACTGATTATGCTATGCTATATGGATGAATTGAAAAAAAACAACACGCTGCGGCTACCCAATATAAATAAGAGTAGCAAGATTTTGATGATGATAATGGATCGTTGATATGAGATAAGATTTACAGATCAAAATAGTGTTAATTGTAAACCGGTTATCAAAGTATAATATGTTAAGATTTTTCTTAAAAGGTCTATCAAAAAGACATAGATAAATAAAGTTAGAATTTCAATGACACAGATAAGTAACACCGAAGTGTTTGATTTTAAATTGATTATCACCATGAGAGTGTAGAGGGTTTTTTTCAAACATTGGTTAATTCTCTCTTTCTTTCGTTACCTTATATGGTAATCAGTACTTAGATAGATTCTTCTGCTCTGGGTAGAACGACAGGGAATGTCAGACTTTTGCTAACTAAAACCCTCTATTGGGGCCATGGGTTGTACAAAAGAGAACCCCGGGTCCCTTGAACGAAGGCAAAGAAGGAACAGGAGTGGGTTTTAGTAGTTAAAGTCAGACACGCCCTCACGTTTCGCTCAAGAGCGGGAGAAGCCATTTGATGATTTCCCTCCTTAAAAAAAACCTGTGTACCTTCGCGTTCCAGACCCAGAGACTCTCGAACTATCCGGCGGCCTAGTTTGACATACTGTATATGAACCTAACGTTACCTTACCGAGATCATACCATGTTATTTAAGCTCTATGATTATAAGTGATTGGCCCAGCGTCAATTAGCGGCAGCTGTGAGAAAGATTATTGTTGTTTTTCCTCTAAACGTTGTCTCAAGCGGCTATAAAGTTTTTAGTGTCTTTATTAATAAACCGCAGGTTTTTGAATGGTATCTTTTGACGAATGATCTTATGAAACAATAGCTTTTGCCCTCGGCTTCGCCCGCGTACATAAAATATACCCCATGTCAGTCAAGAATAAAGCAGATTTCTATCGGTGAAAAAATTTTAGCAATCGAACCAGTACTTTCAGAGATTACCTCCAACAAAAAACTTAAATTTTAGTTTGTTTATTGTTTACTAGCTTTTGCCCGCGGCTTCGCTCGCGTACATATAATATAGCCTATATCACTGAGGAATAAAGCGGCTTTCTATCGGTGAAAAAATTTTAGCAATCGAACCAGTACTTTCAGAGATTACCTCTTACAAACAAAAAAACTTTACCTCTTTATTAATGTAAACCTGTAGATTAATAAATCGCAGGCTTATCAAAAGTATCTTTTGATGTATGAGCTTACGAAACATTATACTCGTAGAAACTTTGAAGCTAAGGTTATATCTATTTCATGAAATGAAGTAGTCTCGTAAACTTTACGATTCATGTGATTGGCGTTTCTTTATGGTTTTCGACTCTCAAAATTATTTTTTTACTGACAGACTTTTCGGGCATATACCTAAACTAGATATATTCCCGAAAAGTTTTGGGAACATATTTATTAAACGTATAGTTAAGGAAATTACACTCTTTAACTTTACTGGAGTATGTGTTTAAGACTTGACTTTTAAGTCAAGAGTGAATACTTCTAGACAAGCGTGTTCCATCATTGACCACAACGTTGTACGTAATACATTAGATATTATGCGTACATTTTTTTTTCTATAACAATATGCAGACTACGATCTCTTGGCTTTTAATCGTAAGCAGTAAAGACAAGTTCGATAAACAAAACATATAAGATATAATGATTTACACGTGTATTTTAATTACACAGACATTTATTGTTATTATAACCAGAAATACAGGATTTATTTTGTATTTAACAATAACTACTTAGGGCCAATTCACACAAGACACGTTTTGAGAGTTATTGTCCAAAAAACTGCTCTTCTATTACCTATTCTATATTGTGCTTTAAATTTGTCTACATGGAAAAATTTATTAATATGGCGACATCCCTAACACCAAAAAAAGTCTGGCAAACTGTTTACTCTGCTCTAAAGTCGTCTACGACCTATATGAAAAAAGCGTTTATTAATATGACGACATCCTTAGCACCAAAAAAAAATCCTCTGGCAAATTGTATGAAAAAAAAAAAAAATGGGATGTCTGCATTGTTCTCGTCATGTCAGGTAGCAGTTTTCGGTGCTGCCTTAGAAACACCACACACCACCACACACCTTAGAAAGATTAACTTCATTAAACAGTTAAACACGTCTCAGTTAAGCTATCAGTTCTGGGTTTAATCTTCTCAGACAAGCCGACGCGTGCGCAAGGCCGAAGCGATAAACTAGTGAACGTTTAAAAAATACGCAAAAACATCTCTAATCGTTGCCGTGGGTGGAACGATGACCCTTTTCTCAGCAGGGAGCCATATTATCAGTTAACGCTATGACAAAAAAAAAACTAGTTATTTATCTATGATTTGAGATGAATGGATTTTGTTTCCTTAAAAGGACTTCGATTAAAGAGCTATCTTGTTATATAGTTAATTTTAATAATGTTTTGGGTTTTTTAATATAAAACTTAATTAAATGTGATCGATAACGGTGTCACGTAAAATAAGGGAATTTAATTGTCAAGATTATACCTACGTTTAGAAGTAACATAATTAAGGCTTATAATTTTATTTTACTATGGATAGACTCGCATTTGACCAGTATCTCACCAGCCCCCCTAGCCAAGTTACAACCGTTTCGTTTCGACTCTTTCTCGTCGAAACCCTCGAGTCGGCCACGCCTCCGATTCCCTTGTTCTGACGCTATCTCAACACTCAGTCACGTGGTCAGAACAAAGGAATAAGAGGCGTGGCATCGAGGCGATCGACGAACGAGAATTGAAATGAAACGGTCGTAACTTGGCTAGGCCTGCTGATGGTAAGAGATGATGTGGCCGATGATGGAGCATACTCTTTCTTCATCAACCGATGTGATGACGCTTAGACTAGGCTTGTGTTCCCGAGTATAGCTACGTCTTTTGACTGAAATGATGACATTTTGAATTATTACTTTTATTACATACTAGTTTCTACTAACAGCTTTGCCTGCGTGTAAGTAGATAATTATCTCCAGGAAACATATTCTTGCGATAAAAAGCTATTCCAGAACATGGTCTACCCGTTTGACAAATTTCATCCAAATCTCTTCAGCCGTTTGAGCGTGAAGGAGTGATAAACTTACATACATACAAACTTTAACCTTTACTAAGCTAAAAATCATTTGCTGTAGGATATCGATCTATGCGTCAAATACGAAAGTGAATTCTTATCTTATTACATAGTACTCACTTGGCATGTATGAGACATATATTAATTTTTATCTTAGTAGTACGTTGGCATGCAAAAATTTTCGGCTCACGCTCGGCCGAAGTCGCTGGCAAGCGCTTGACATTTAATTGTTCCATGAAACGTCGTAGGAATCAAGAAACTTCCCACTTCCCATGAGAAATACTATTGCAGTTACTTTTGAAACACTCACGAACTCAAAGTGAATAATAGATAGATAGTAGGTACCTACAATCACGGCTAACTATCGTCGCTTGCACGCGACTTGCCAATTTTTGTCACACTCGCATAATTTACTACTTTTATACGAAAAAATTATTATACTAACCTCTTGCTATAATTGGTTTAAAAACGGCGTGCCATATCCTGTTACAAACCATTTCCTTTCTTTTCATATAAAAGAGGAAAAGAGGCTAAAAGGATACAGTCAAAACTAAGGATGCAGCTTTCTATAACAACATACAAACAGTTATTACCAATCTATTCACCAATCTGATAATAGTAATTTACCTGCGACTAATAGCCTAGTTTGTTACCAGCCTAAATAATTAAATATCTCCATTTAACGATCAGCATATAAAAGTGAAGATGATACGTTCTACCTCATTTTTTTGCGCATAATCATAGAAAGTGTAATCAAGTATCTATCGAGAAATGCTACACGAATATTATAGTGATATTTTACTAACAATTTACTTGTCCTTTTAGACATAATGATTGATTCTATGAAATGAAAGTAATTAATGAGTCATAGGGAAGTGACGCATAAAAAATCAGGTTGAACTAAGTGACCCTTTCTTGTCGGAATAGCGAAGGTTAGCTATTAGTAAATTTTTATGGGCAACTATGGGACTTGGCTGACGGTGTGGTCGATTACGTTCTTAGATGTCTTGGATGTCATCCCGGAAGTCTTTCTTGTATAAGCTTCGATGATTTATGACTAACTGTACCTAATTACGTAAGAAACAAATCGGAATGAAAGGAAATAAATAAACAAGGAATACCCTACGCTCATAGAGAAATATTGCTAAGATTTCATCATCATCATCATTTCAGCCGATACACGTCCACTGTTGGACATAGGCCTCCCCCAAGCGTCGCCACATCGAACGTTCCTGTGCGTCCCGCATCCATCGGTTTCCTGCTACCTTCACCAGGTCATCGGTCCACCTTGTAGGAGGCCTTCCAACACTGCGTCTTCCGGTACGCGGTCGCCACTCCAAAACTTTTCGGCCCCAACGGCCATCTGTTCTGCGAGCAATGTGCCCTGCCCATTGCCACTTAAGTTTGGCAATTCTTTGTGCTATGTCGGCAACCTTAGTTTTCCTGCGGATATCTTCATTTTTTATTCGATCACGCAAGGAAACCCCGAGCATAGCCCTTTCCATTGCTCTTTGGGTGACTTTAAGCCTTCTGATGAGGCCCATTGTGAGCGACCACGTTTCGGAGCCATATGTCATCACTGGCAACACGCACTGGTTAAAGACTTTCGTCTTGAGACACTGTGGTATGTTGGACGAGAAGATACCGCGTAGCTTCCCGAACGCTGCCCAACCGAGTTGGATTCGACGGTTGACCTCTTTCTCGAAGTTAGACCTACCCAACTGGACTGTCTGTCCGAGGTAGACGTAATCGTCCACAACTTCGAGTGTAGAGTCTCCGACCTTGATAGGAGTGGGCGCTACATGGTTGTTAATCATGATTTTGGTTTTATCCATGTTCATTTTAAGACCCACTCTTAGAGAAGCTCTACTGAGGTCATTGAGCATTGTGCTGAGCTCCTCCATAGTCTCCGCCATGACTACTATGTCGTCGGCAAACCGAAGGTGAGTGATGTACTCGCCATTGACATTAATGCCTAGTCCACTCCAGTCCAGAACCTTGAAGACATCCTCCATTGCGGCCGTGAACAGTTTCGGAGAGATGACGTCTCCCTGCCTCACACCTCGCTGCAGGAGGACAGGTTTCGAGGTCTGGTCCTGGAGTCGGACTGACATGGTAGCGTTTTCGTACAAACACCTCAGCACTTCGATGTACCGATAGTCAATTTGGCACCTTTGGAGAGATTGCAGCACAGCCCAAGTCTCGATCGAATCAAAAGCTTTCTCGTAGTCCACAAACGCTAGGCAGAGAGGCAGGTTATACTCTTCGGTCTTCTGTATGACCTGCCGTAGCGTATGTATGTGGTCTACGGTGCTGAAACCTTTTCGGAATCCGGCTTGTTCGGGAGGCTGGAAGTCGTCAAACCTGCGCGCAAGACGGTTCGTGATGACCCTGGAAAACAGCTTGTAGACATGGCTCAGAAGTGAGATGGGCCTGTAATTCTTCAGTAGGGTTTTATCACCCTTCTTAAAGAAGAGTACCACCACACTTCTGCTCCATGCCTGTGGCGTTTTTCCCTCGAGTATGACGGAATCGAACAACTTCTGAAGGGCCTTTAGGACCGGTTTTCCACCCGCCTTCAGGAGCTCAGCCGTAATTCCGTCCTCACCCGACGCCTTGTTGTTCTTCAACTGCTTCAGAGCCATCCTAATCTCGTACAGGCTGACGTCCGGGATATCTTCAGTGTAGTGTCGAGTCAATCTAGCTCTTGGGTCGTTTGCCAGATTTGTAGCGGGTTTGGAGATCGACTTGTATAACTGTCCATAAAATGCCTCGATCTCTCCCAGAAGCTCCGATTTGGCGGATATGACTCTGCCATCTTCGGTCTTCAGTTTCGTGAGTTGCTAAGATTTACATTGAAATAAATACAATCAATAGCTCAACATAAAATTAACTTACGCGCACAAGTGAATAATGTGTGTGGCATAAAACATACATATAGGATTTCATAGAAAATGCTACAACAACGATAAATCAAACAAAACGATACTTTGAACTGTAAACAAATTCGTGTTTAGCTGTCTTCAACGACATATGGAAATTAAACAGTAGACTGTGTAAGACAATATTGTGCATACTTACATTCATCGCACCTAATGCCAATACCATATTTCATAATATAACGTAGTTAGTAACTATAGAGTTTCATACACTGTTTTTACTTTCATTGATTTTTGATAGCGCTCGTAAAACATCACTTTAGATTCACTTTGAAAATGTAACATTATTATCTAAAAGTTATGTACCATAAATAGAGTATATTTTCAAAACGTAAGTAAGTTTATACAGCACTTAAACGATTTAATAGCATAGTAACTTTTGGTTCTTTCTAAAAGCCGTCTAATAAGCTCATCTTTAAAAAACGAAGTCCGTATGAAGCAATCAACGAATATTTTTTTATAACTACCATAAATGTGTGTTATAAATTCATCATATTTTAATATCTTATTAGTGAACAAATTAGTGGAGGATGTAAATTTTAGCATAGATTTGTCGGAGATTGTATACTTTGTGGCTTATTAGCTTCGACATACTTCACTGATCTCTCGGATGTTTACGGCTCATCTGTGATCGAAATAAAAAAATATATTAGTTTAAATATTCATACAATGTCGTTGATAAGCGCATCACTGACCCGATTTTCTTGAATACTTAATAACCACTAGATTTTCGAAAGTATTTAATTTTAGCTACCAATATTGCTTTTCATATTTTTATTGCCCGCTTTCCCCTATTAGAAATAGTGTTTAGAAAAGATGATGGTTTCGAAATTAGAGTTGATGGGAATCCTTTCGCGATTCTTGATGAATGGCTATGGGAAAGAGAATTTTAATACCTTGATCTCCCATGTCCAATCCAATCAGGTGAGTAGGTATAGATACTTCTTAGAAGTAGCAAATTATATATCAAATTAATAATAATAATAAACTCCATAATTATGATTCGTTATTCATCTTTCTTAATTTAACTGCGATGGAGCTATCACCATGTTATCCCATTGATTTGTCCGATTATTTATTTAATGAAATTTGATATACAGTAGTGATACATAGGCGGACTTAATGCAACAAGGCATTTTCTACTAGTCAACCTTTGGGTTAAAAAAGACAACACTGTGTTAGATGTGTACAATAAATAGTTACTTATTTCAAATAGGATAAAGTGTAATAAGTGCAATGATAGACAACAATAGCAATAGCAATAGTATTTTAAGAGCCCACACTACTCCAGCTCAAATCAAAAAATTCGTTCAACCGGCCCGTTGCCACAGTCGCAACTATCTCGCTCGCACGAAGTAGGTACTTACACAGCGCGGCCGAGTCACATCGGCGCGGTGTCGCGTCGCGCGTCTTTTCGAGCGTACGGTAGGGTAAAACACACAATTACTGTCCATATAGGCATGGGTATGGAAATAAAATTAGAGATTATTGATATAATAATTATAATCAAAAATCATAAAACGTTTATTTCAAATAGACCAATTACTCGTACAGGCACTTTTGAATTTTCAAAAACAAAAAAAAGTGAAGCTAAATTGCACGTTCCAAAGCGTAGATCTCTATGGAGAAGAACGTGCAAGAAACTCAATGGACAATCTTTTCTTTTTAATCATATCATGAGCTCCATATTTCTTGTTGCTTCTAATATGTGAGCACAATGTAGATAAGTAATAATAATATATAATTTTAAAAATAAAAGTAATTAAAAAAAAATGATTCTGAATTAAGCCACTGGCAGCTAAGAGATGACCAGTCTCAACCGATGGCACCCGTTCACGTGCATGACGCGTGCATCAGCCCCACTCAGCTCAACCATTTTGAAGGGAACCGAATGACCCAATAACATGTGCAATGATGACATGATGTGACATGACAAACTCTCAACTGCCATGCTCGTAACGTCAAACAAGTTGTAACCTAATAAAAAAAATTCTCCATGGTACTTCACATTCACAAAATTTAAAAAATAACACATTATACAATACTATTGTTTTCAAATACAAAAGGTAATAAATTATCTTATACTCTATTGAAATAAACAAAAAAAAATATTTAAAAAAGAAACACTTCGAAAACAAAAATACAAAAAGGGGAATAGTATCTCTTCCAATATTTATAAATACAAACAAATAAAAATAAAAAATAAAACTAATTTGTAAGCAAAAGTGGCTGTGGCTGTGGAGCAGGACCGGCATTTAGCCAAGCATTTTTATCAAGGACATAATCTCAGGGTCACTAGGTAATGTTTCTGGAAATCTGAAAAGGAAAAAATAAGTAAATATACAAAGCTAACTTGTACCAGTGGTTTCGCTCGCGTGAAAATAGAAAATTACCCTAAGGAAAAATACCTTTGGGATAAAGTACCCTATGTGCTATTCCAGGACATAGTCTACCCGTAATCCAAGTTTCATCAAAATTCGTTCAGCCGTTCGAGCGTGAAAAGGTAACAAATATATACACACAGACCCACACACACACTCACAAACTTTAGCCTTTATAATATTACTAGCTATGCCCGCGACTTCGTTCGCGTGGACTACAGGATTTTGAATTTATTTTTTCTAAAATAAAATTAGCCTAAGTTACTCCTTATTACATCAGCTACCTGCCAAAAAAGTTCCGTCAAAATCAGTCCATTCATTTCAAAAATTAGTCGGAACAAACAGACAGACAAAAATTGTAAAAAACCGGCCAAGAGCGTGTCGGGCCACGCTCAGTGTAGTGTTCCGTAGTTTCCCGTCTGTCACAATAAGTGTACCCACTAATGAGTTTAAAAAAATGCTTGCATATACAATTATACTACAAACTTAGTCCAGAAATTATTTTGTACAACCTTTTTGTCTTTTTTGTACAAAAACTGTTCTTTCCATCAAGTTCAAAATAATTTTCCAAGAAATTCCTTATAAAGTTCTACTTTTCAGATTTTTTTCATATTTTCTAAACTTATGGTTCAAAAGTCACACATGGGGGGGACACACATTGTTTTTTACTTTTGGAGCGATTATTTTCGAAATTATTGACTTATCAAAAAATGATTTTAGTAAACCCCTATTCATTTTTAAATACCTATCCAACAATATATCACACGTTAGGGTTGAAATTAAAAAAAAAAATCACTTCTCACTTTACATATAGGGGGGCTACCCTAATAAAACATTTTTTTTCCAATTTTTATTTTACCATTTTGTCGGTGTAATTGATATACATATTGGTACCAAATTTCAGCTTTCTAGTGCTAACGGTCACAGAGATTAAGCGAGGACGGACAGATGGACAGACAGACGGACAGACAGACGTGGCGAAACTATAAGGGTTCCTAGTTGACTACGGAACCCTAAAAATGTTATTTTGGTGTATGTACCGTATATATATTCATATGCATGTAGTCAAAAGCGGTTATTTCAATATTACAAACAGACACTCCAATTTTATTTTTATGTATGTATGTATGTATGTATGTTTTTATTTTCTTAAAAAACACACACCATCTTTACAGGTTGGACCCAATACAATAGTGGTTTTACTACTCTGTTAAAAAAGTACCGGGAAATGATCAATAATACACAATTTTTTTGTTATTCATCCAAATTTATTTTATCACCTACAAAGTATGCCCCTTCAGAAACGATACACTGACGCCAACGAATAATCCAATCATCAAAACATTTTTTAAACGCTGTTTCCGAAATTGAGTTCAGTTTTCGCCGCGAATTCTCCTTTATGTCTTCTATAGATTGAAAACGGGTGCCACGAAGTGGTAATTTGAATTTAGGAAAAAGATAGAAGTCGGCTGGAGCCATATCTGGCGAATATTGTTGCTGCTCGATGGTATTTGTTGAGTGTTTGGTCAAAAATTCGTTCACAATGAAGGCTTTGTGCGAAGGCGCATTATCGTCTAATTTTCTTTCCACAAATCTGGCCTTTTTCGTCGAATTTGCTCTCTTAAATGCCGCATAACGCTCAAATAATATTCTTTATTTACCGTTTGACCTTTTGGTAAGAATTCCGAGTGCACAACATCGCGATAGTCAAAGAAAACAGTCAACATGACTTTGACTTTTGATTGACTATGGCGTGGTTTTTTCGGTTTTGGTTCAGTTGGAAGGCGCCACTCTCGCTTGTTGACTTGTTTGCATGTCAAACTCGTAAACACACGTCTCGTCGCCAGTAACAATGCGTTTCATGAGTGTTAGGTCGGAATTGACTCGTTCTAGCATGTCCTCAGCGACTCTCATGCGATTGAGTTTTTAGAGAAAATTCAGGTCTTTTGGGACTAGCCGAGCGGCAACTTTTTTTAATACCCAAATGATTAGTTAAAATGGTACGGATCGACTCGTGAGATACAGAAAGTTCGGCGGCTATCTCTCAAACTTGAATGAGGATTTTCAGTCACTATTTCCTTCACTTTTGCGATGTTAACTTCAGTTGCACAGGTTGATGGCCTACCACAGCAAGGCAAATCTTCCATCACATCTTGACCGCTTTTGACTCCGAACACGAAATTCCATTGGCGATGCAAAATAAATTAATTAAATTAAATTCACAATACACACTAGACATGATATAACTAAAAACAGCACTGTATTTAATATAAATAATAGATGCAACTCAAACTCCGCGCCAAAATGGAAAACAGTTGTGCCAATCTAGCAACAACAAAAAAAACTAAAATTTGAATTTGGAACCATAAACAAATCATCCATTCCCGATACTTTTTTGACTGAATGTAAGATAGATGTATACAGTGTGATTAGTGTGAAAACAAATCTTATAAAAATGTGGGTGAGTAATAGTAAAATACTTTTATGATAACTTACAATTCTACAGCTTTTGTATCATCAAGATTGTTTTCATTTTAGGAGTACTACACCCATGTGTCGTCGCCCATAATTAGGACATTCAAATAAATGTAATTCAAAAATATTTTAGAGAGAGATAAACTTACATTTCTACAGTTTGTAACGTCATAAAACGATATTCGTTTGCATTTCTACAACTACTAGGTTCCGTATGCTCCGTTGGTATTTGCATTCTGTAACAAAATATAGGTTTACTTACCTTGTTCAGTATGTAGGTACTACAAAAATAATTGTGATCGTGGAAACAACTGGGACTGCTACCCTAATATTTAGATACGGTAGCTGTGTAGTTGCACCTACGTAATTCTATGCAATCGACAAGATGATAAATTGAAAATAAATAAATAGTAATAAAAAATTACAATACAATATTTATTCTAGCAATTCAATATAGACGTACCCAGTACCCACCTACGAGGTACCAAAGAACAAAAATATACCTAAATGATCTAATTTGTGAAAAAATATAATATGTGATAATCACGGGCTCGGCTCCGTCTCCGATACGTTCTCTCTTTATTGCAGTCACTATTGGGTAATATTTTCTTATTTCTGAAAATGCAAAACGTATTTAGGTAAGTATTATAAGATTATATATTACGGTTTACCTAGGTATCTGATTTACTTATTATTGTAAAGAAGGTAAATAGTTAGCTAATTTCCTACCAATTTAGATACAAACTAAGAATTTTCGTGTCGACAAAACATAATTAAACTAAATATTATGTAGTTGATAAGGTAATATTTATGACATATTAGGATCTGAAAGATAGGCACTTACTTCCATATTTTATTCATGTTTTTAGCATTTTCTTTTCTCCAACTTCTTTTTTTTTGTATTCCGGTCATTTCCCATTTCAGAAATAAAACAATATACTAATAATACGTAAGAGCGCGTGACGACGCGACGCGACACAGGCTCCCCGTCTGAGCGCCGGAGCGCGACTGCATCAGTACAGCGGCCGTCGCGGACGCGTAGTTTTCCACGCAATATTTCGGTATTAAATTTCTAACAAAATAAAAAGTAACATTATTTTAAATTGAAAACATATAGTACACGTATTATATTAGTTTAGATTTGTATAAAAATTTTCATTACAATACGTTAAGTATTAACCGAGTACTGCGGTTTATTAACAAAATTAAGAGGGAAGTTTGTGATTTTTTTGTATCGAGATTTTTTTTAGTAATCGTGTTTTCACAACATATGGGACTCAGAGTATATGCCCAACTATACCATATATTTTTTTCAACACGATTGATTCAATATTATTTATGATATGCAGGTTCTAACGCGAACGGTAAAGCAGTTTTGAGGTAGTGTACAGCCGTAAGTATAATAGTTAGACATACACGTATTTCAATGTAAAATAATGATGGCTCAGTGGTAATGAATAGTAATAGAAGAAATCGAAGACACGATCCACCAACCCGATCTGGGCCTGCATGCTGGATTATCAACTGCTTCTGCTAGAGATAAGGTATTTTTATTATGTATTTGGATCCACTAAATAGTTTGTTTCGTTTTAATGGTATTTCTTCTAATTATAAAAACTACGTCAGCGACCTCATCTAGTGACCAGCTAATGTATTAAGCATAAAATTATCGGCAAGATGCATTATGCATATAGGAAAATTTTCTCAAAAAAAAAAAAAACGAGTTTATAATCAAGTTTTCCCGCGACCTTCAAACGCGTATCGTTCCAAAAAAACGGGATTTATGATAATTAGCCATATTCATCTTACAATATATTTTTATGACGATACTATATCTACTAACATGGGTCAATTTTGTTTTACAACTGCACTTAGTGCAACACTTTTCCCGCTAGATTTGCTACAGTAAGAAGTGATGATAACCGTTCTTTTGAGTAACGTCAAAAATAACAGTTGCAGTAAAGATACTATCTGGAAACTGGAAACTTGTTCAGCTGGTGTAGTGACGCTCCAAAAAGTAATATTATGGCTACTAGTAGAGACTGGTGTTATAGGTCAAATTCTTGACTGTACTACTGTAGGGCATTCAACGTCACAGTACTGTGAACATTTCTGGAGGAACCTAAACGCTAAGGACGATTCAAAAGGTATTAGTTGCAACTACTGATATTCGGCATCATCATCATCATTTCAACCGAAAGACGTCCACTTTTGGACATTGGCCTCCCCCAAGTGTGGTCATTAAATCATACTGAGAGTCCTTCTAACGCTGCGTCTTTCGGTACACAATTGCCACTCCAGAATCTTTCGACTCCAACGACCATTTGTTCTGCGAGCAATGTGCACTACCCACTACCATTTAAGGCGTATAGTTCCTTGAACCTCTGGCCGAAATTAAATGGACACAACTCTCGTACCCGCCTAGGCGGCAGTACGTGCATTTAATTGCGGCTAGCTGCGCCCGGATAGTGCGCGGCTGACCTTTAAATCCATTTTCTTTGCGAAATACTCGTATTGTTTGATTTACATTTGCTATGTTCACTTTGAAGAATATTTAACCACCAATTTTTATGTGTAAAAATGTTTCTAAAGAACTAAGCAGTTTCGAAGGAGCAGGGAAAAGTTGCGAAATTGCTAAATATTTTTTGTAGACAAAAGTACTAATTGCACGAAAAAATCAAATGTTGATAATGTTGTTCATGAATCTATAATAAACATTATATTTTTTTCAAACCAATTGACCTGGCCATTTCCGAGGAGTAGGCTTCAGAAATTCACTTTTTTATGGCACTTTTCGGGCGCTTGGGCCATAAGTTTGGCGATTCTTCGAGCGATGTCGGTAACCTTGGTTTACCTGCGGATATTTTCCTGATGCGATCTCGCAAGGAAATTCCGAGCATAGCCTTTCCCATTGCCTTTTGGGTGAAAAATATAGTTTTTTTAAATTTGATTGCTCACTTTCCAACAACCAGTAAGTTCATTTACAGTGGGAAAAAAAATATTCAGAACAGCTTTTGTTTTGTGCCGCTATAGATGAAAATTATCCCACGGGAATGAACCATCGGGATGAAAAGTAGTACCTGTGTGTAATCCAGGACATACTCTAAATGTGTGCCAGGTAAAATCCGAATCCATTAAGCGATTTGAGGCGTGATTAATTAAAACTAAACATCGGAACATACTGACTTTCACATTTATAATAATAGTAGGTGAGGATGTAGAATTAATGAGGATGATTTCAACACAATCACTGGAAAACAGGCTCTTATTATTCCCACTGTTAGGTTCAGAATCCTGTATATTTCGCACAAGTGGTTTTTTCTTCATAATATATTTACCTATCTATCTTTGCAAGTGCGTATTTTTTTTCAATTTCTATAGTTCTGTCTGACTATGTGAGCATTTCTTTTAAATCATACATAAGTCTAAGAAGCGCAATCCATTTGACGCCATATAGTTTTGTTAATATAAATACACTGGTCAAGTTGAACATCACTAATAAATATTTCATCAAATTATCAAATTTACTCATGTCAACTGAATTTAAATTCATTCAGTTTTTTATACTGTTTGGTTGCTTATCTCTTTAAAACGAAAATGGTGCAAGAAAAAAAAAATGATATGGCGGCTTCGCCATAAAGGCTTTTTTATAGGCTTACGCTTTACCACTATCGAACGATGCTGTTAACGATGGCACGCGCTTGCTTAGAAGTAACCTATTCACTCTTGACTTGATCCCCATGTTGTAGCTATCAGACCGTAGCCTACGGTCATGTCAAAATATTATGTTTAAGGAATAAATAGTGTTCATTTTTTTGTTGTGTTGAAAAAAATCGTTTGATACACGTGGGTATTTGTCATTGCAGACTCTCAGCTCCTTAACGAACACGCATTCGATTCGCGTGTATTCTACCACGGCTACAATGACAAAGTCAGACCACTTGCATTAAAGTACTATATTAATGTTACTATGTGGATGAGCCTCTTTAGTTTCATATTTTGTAAACGATTTTGCAAAACAAACATTGATTTCCAACATTGAACATAATGTGAGTTGCAAAGTTGACACGTTAATGAAGGTGCATTTGTAGAACGCGTGTTGTTTATAAATTGCTTTATTATTCTTTGATTTGTGGTACCAGTCAACAGCCAACAAACATGAAATAATTACCTAATTGTCGCGTTGGTTTATGGAGTTAGTTTTTATTCATGCATAAGTGGCTTGTTGGTCAAGCGATTCTTTTCCCGAGTAGTGTGATTGGGTTTTTTATTAGGAAATTAGTAACAACCATACCACCGACTTCCAAACTCCGAGCTCTTCCAGTAGCTTGGAGTTAATAAAAAATTAATTCCGCGCTTAAAGAGCTGAATGGATTTCAATGAAATTTGGCATGCATGCAGTCAGCCCATAAATAACAAAAAAAAGTTATTCTTTTTATCCCAGGATTATAGGGACATTTTTTTTATTTTACGCGGGCTAAGTCGTTTATAGAAGCTAGTAGAAAATTGCAAACTTCAATTTAATAATAATTAAACTATTGTTTGCAACTTTACCGCACTTACAACCACTACACTCCTCATGGTTGAACTAGCGCACTAAAACGATTCTGTCAACTACCCGAGGTACGGAGGAGCGGAGTACTGTGTTCTAACTGGTCAAGACTATTCGGAAATTATTCTGTGGCAACCTACATCCGATCTATAAGTCATATGTGCTGACAGACATACGTCACCTGTTATTAGACGTCTATTGGCTGTAAGTTGTTGCATACTTATTTTGCCGTAGCTACGAGTATCGTAGCTGGCACCTACGACGCGCGTTTGTTGAAGCGTAGCACTACGCACTCATACGAGGGTTGTCAGGTTAATCGCTAACTAAAAGAGATAAAGAATAAAAGCTTCTTTATACGGATACGATGCGACACTGCGTTTTCAAAATGTTAACATTGTTAGTGAGACAAGATAGAACGATTTATTTACATACTTACTAACGTAGTATCCGTAGTCTTGCAGTATGGGAATCTATAAAGTATGCTTCAAGCAAATCGGTTTCACAGTACAAAATGTTAATGACTTATTAGCATTTTAGTTTCAAAGCTTTTACTAACAGTTCAGCAGCAAGGCCAAATCCCATATAAATAAAAATACGTTTAAGTACCTGACAACCACTTTTATTACCCGATGTTATCAAACTTTTATTGATTCTCATACATAAATATTTAAAAGAACCGCTGAGATCTATTCTGAATCTCAACTATTTTACCTGCATTTGACAAATGGGAGTTGTACTTTAAATGCGAGGACAGACTGATATAAACAGACTACCTACAGTCGTAAAGTTGGGATCACACTTAACTTGTCGCTTCGGTCATCGAAGCTACTTTAATAGCTCATGTTTTATTCATGCGTTAAACTTTGTATTGTAAGGGCCTGTGCTCACAGTTCGTTGTAAACGCAACGCAAACACGTCGTCGCGTGGTATTGTAACGTACCGACAACTTGTTTACGTAAAGTGCGCTATTATTGTAAGTCTTAAATAACGTCAAAAGGCAGTTGCATCAGCAAGTTCAGTACATAGTAATCAGAGCAGTTAAAAAAGAAATTATAGCAAATATTGGGTGTCGATCTAACATGTAAACGTTAATTTGTTTGCATCGTATGCACTGCTAATATGGCAGTGCATTCAATTGTGATAAAACTTAGTCAACGGATTGTTTCCACTAATGCGAAATTATAGACTTTGTATAAATGACGTAATTATAGACTTTGTATAAATGACGTTTTAACTTTTGACAGCACAATTGGTGCAGGGGTTGAGCGATTGATTGCTACGCTGCATGTTGCCGGTTTGATTAACTCATAAAACAAATATGTATTTGTATAGCCTATAGACACTACAGCCTACAATATTTCTAGTCGGGGTGTCTTGTGTATTTGACTTTACATGTTTGAGAACACACCTATGATACAGGAATTATTCCCATTATTATTAATTATTTGTGGGTCAACTTAAAAAAAAAAACAAAAAACTGATAGACGAGAAAAAACAACCAGATTATTTACAAAAAAAAAACAGTCCATTTTATCGTCAGTGCTGCTGTGCCCATCGATACACGTTCTCAGTGTGTACTGGCCCTAACAATGGGGCCAAGATCGCTTATCACAGATTGGCATCACAACTGTGATTCTGTCATGTTGTTTCCGTTTGATTTGACGTTTATCTTGTCAGACTTTGATTTGATTGTTAACCATTTGTTAAGTAGCATGAATGATGAGTTTTTGTCACTTCATTCTATCGAGATAAGTTCCGATTAATGATGATATTGTATTTCTAATTGTCTAATTAAATAAAAGCAACGATAATATTGTCTTGTGGAGGTTCGTACGGAAATAAAGAGGATTTAATGATAATATAAATGCAAATGGATAAAATTTTGGTAGAGTAAGATTATTATTTAAAGTTCGCTCGTTCCACTACGATCTCCTAAACCAAACCCCTACAGGGGACTACACAGCACTCAAAGTTCCACTGCGATCCCCTATGCTTTTTTTAAGAGTGGAAATCATCCAATAACTTCTTCCACTCTGGGCAGAGCGGGTGTCAGACTTTTACTGGCTAAAACCACACCCGTGTCCTTCAGTTACCTTTTGCGTTCAAAGACTACGGGTTTCCTTTTCAGAAATTCTCTGCGGTGCTAGCCAGCGGACATCGGGCCTGCTGGCTAAGACATGTAAGATGCCCTATGCATTTCATTAACAAATTCATAAGAAAATACTACGATTAAATAGTGATACATTTTCAACAAAAGTGCACCCTACATTTTAAAGAACAAAACACAAGATAGGCGTGGCTTCAATCTATTTTTTATAAAGATACGACACTAGGTGATATTTTATATTTAATAAATTAGCAAATAAATATTTGTTACAATATTTTGATCATCTTCACAGCCTCAGGCGATATCACAGGTACAAGTTTTTTGCTGTTTAACTTATCAGATAGCTACTTAACGATAATAGAGTACTCAAAGATTAATTTACTCTTAAATACCTAACCTCATTTTGACGTAATATACAGCTTCACAAGCATCAAAATAATGTAATTAAGTACTTAGAGTTTTTATGAAACCAAAAATAAAAAGTCTCAATATTTTGATGTGCCGACGCTCGCCACACCCTCTTAATAGGTTACATTACCGACCAATGATTTATTGGTCCATTAACATTCATTATTAATAATTTAACGCAGTGATTTAATTAGACGTGTATATTTTATAAGTAGACTTTTTCGTAATTAATAATTTAAAAATCACTAGGCTGTTATTGATTTGGGGAGCTAGAAATCGGATATTTAAATGGTTTTGGGAATGAAAGTACGTGTTTAATTTTTTAAATTATTATGCTGAAGTAATAACATGCCCACGCGTGATATCAAGTACACGATTTATTCTTGATGATTTTGTTCATGATTGAGTCTTGATGATTTTGTTCACGATTTTTTAAATTGATGATTAGAGCGGAGGGCGTTGAAGTTAATTTCTCTTAAGATTATGTTGATAAATGTACAACCTAGGCCCCCAACTGCGTCCGCAACGGTAAGCCTTGGTTTTAGATTATTCAAACACGAGATTAAAGATGTAAGGGCTCCTTAACAAGTTAGTAAATAAATTTTTTGTTCGGATTAAAATTAGCTTTTTGAATATTTTAAAATTAACTTGTTGTATGGTAATCTGACGGCTGATTTATTGAAGAGAATCAACTTTTATTTTTTACGGAAAGCTCTTGTTTCCAATATTACTTTCTAGAGGCCAAATAGTGGAAAAGATTTTTAGATTTACTTTTGATAGGTTACGATCACAATAAGACCATAAAATTTATAAAAGATGATTATAAAAAAAAAATTTTTTAGATCACTAACCGAGTAGATAATTATATTATTATGTGTCTGTATGTAATTACTTAGTGTCTCGCATCCACCGGATTCCTGCAACCTTCACCAGGTCAACGGTCCACCTTGTAGGAGGCACAGGATCGTTCATTGTGGCGACACCTGGGGGAGGCCTATGTCCAACAGAGGAGGTATATCAGCTGTTAATATAATGATAATGATGATGTACTTAGTGATGATGGTGAATAGAGCACAAACAAGCACGAATAGTAACCTAATTTACTCCGCCGTCATTGGTAATGTTCACAGAACTTACTGCCCCCAATCTCAGTAATAAATAAAGTAATGACTGGACTACTTTATTCATTATTATGTCACAGTTATACCATAACTGACTTAACTCGATCAAGTTCTTTCGTGAACTGGTTCACGTTGAACAAGTTTGGTGCTCACAACTTGATGTGAGCTTGTAAATTAACCAACATTAAACACGTAATATGAACGTAATTATTTCCATGATCAGCAATTTGTAAGTATTAAGAGCTGAATAAATTTTTATGCTTTGTTGAGTTCAATATCGACGATAGCGTAATCAATGTTCCCACAGCTGGGACTCAGGCCTTCTCTCTAGAATAACTCACCGTCCGACTGTCCGGCAACCAACCAATTGTTCAATAACCGTCCGGATCGAGCCCAAGTCGTCGATGGCGCGTAGTGTCCAACGCGCGCCTCAAGGAGATACTCTACTAGAGCTCGGTCCGATCGGTTACCGGACGGTTGCCGGACAGTCGGACGGTGAGTTATTCTAGAGCCTGAGTCCCAGCTGTGGTCCATCAGGGTCGAAGCCTACTGGGGCCCAAGTTCGTTTCTGAAAAGAAAACCTGGGGCCCTGGAATTCAAGGCAAAAAAGTAACATAGGAGTGGGCTTTAGTCAGTAAAAGTCTGACACGGCGATAGCGGGCGGAAGTCATTGGATAATTTTTCAACCAAAAAAAAAACCAAAAGGCTTTTTTCTAGGAGAGGGAATTTGCCGTAATACACTGCGCGGACCCAGAGTTGATTGGTGGAAGACAAATATCCAAAAATGTTTGGTTTAAGGACATGCCGGTTTCGTTCACCGTTTTGAGAGCAGTGGTGATGAAATAAATTACACAAAGTAATACACATGCCTGGGTTCAACTCGCGACCTACAACTCGTAAGTTAGAGTCGTTACCGCTGGGCATTACGATAAAGTTAGTTATGAGGCCGGCGACGGATGAATTTCCATACAAACGTAATACCACGCTCATTTGCGGTTGGAGCATATGTCCAACATATTATGATGATATTCGGTTATAGACAATATTTATCTAGGTTACTACGTCGAGAATATTAGAAATATTGTTATTTTTAATACAGGAAAAGCCAAATGGCATGTTTTGTCATTTACGTTGTAAAAAGTGCGAAATACAATTCGCTTAAATTTCTTTTTGTTTTTTTAAAAAAGAAAGACGTAGGAACCTAGATAAATATGGTCTATAACCGAATATCATCATAATATATTGGAAATATGCTCCAACTGCAAATGAGCGTGGTATTACGTTTGTATGGAAATTCATCCGTCGCCGGCCCCTTAATAGTCGGTTTTGATGAATTCCTTTGTAGGTAATTGATTTGGCGATAATAAATAGGTCTTCTTTCTTACCTGTGTATAGAAAGGTAAAGTCTAAACTTATCAATGCCCAGCACAAAACCTAGGACCAAAAACGCTGATAAGCACAGCAGTTCCTTTTAAGATGTTTATAAAGAATAAGAAAAGATTTCCCAAAATCAACCTCCTAAGAAAATAAAAAGCGGGTCACAACTCGGCGAAGCCGCTGGCAGAAGCTAGTATTATATAAAATCAATATAGATACACTGTGTGCCTATTTAAAACCAATAAAATAAATCAGAACAACAACATATTTTACTGATATTAGCTAATCGAATTTATTTATTAAAATATCATCTATAAGCAAAATTATTGAAACAAAACTAAAATAATACATATTAATAAACATTGATTAGCTACATAATCAATAGTTGCAATTTTCTGATTCCACAATGTCTTGCATCATCTGTCAATTTGAACTGTGTCGTCGGCAATTTTAAAAATGTTAGTGTCACTTCCTTTGGACGTGGTACACATATGTCTTCTGCCTAATTAGGTATATCTATGCTGCATTAATTTTTATCTTTTAGTGATTTGTAAACACTCTCAAAGCCTTTTTTTTAGATAGGTAATCATCTAATAATCGCTCTACTCAAAGGGGCGTGACAGAATTTTACTGACTAAAACCCATAAATGTGTTCCTTTCGTTGCACTTTGCATTCTAGACCCACTATGGTAAACCTTTCAGAAATTCCCGCAGGACACTCTGAAATCTATAAATTTCTTCTGAAGAAATGGTTTACATTTTGATCTCCAAAAATCGATGAAACATTGCTTTTGATACCAATAAAGGTGTTTAAGAAAAAGAAGTTTACTTTAAAAAAGATGCATAAAAAAACAGAAAGATGACGTTAAACCAAAAAGAAAAAATAAAGATGACACGTTAATCTAAATTCTCAATCCCGATTTTGAGGACGTCAATAACGATGATACCTATAACACTTATATAATAATGTATCTAGTTAATGGTAGTAATATAGAAACCAAAATTTAAAAGTTGCAACACCAAGTTGCGTAAGGCAGCGATATTTTCTTAAACTCAAATACGGAAGATGAAGCTTCATTAACATTCATGTTAAATCTTTGATAATCATTATTAAAATCTTTATTAATGAAAATGTGATTTGGTTATATTAGAAACCAAGAAATGTAATTACATGTAATGAGGAAGAAGATGATTTGGGACGGTATCCTTTGTGCTTACAAACCAAGCTACTTGTTAACACTGAAAAGCTTTCACTCTAGTGCATTTAGTAATCAGAAAATGAGCTGTAACTCTTGTTAAATAATTTGTTTCGTTTTCATAAATCCTTTGATTATGCATAGAATTCTTATTTGTATTATATTTTTATAAATAGTAATCATGCCAGTAACATGCTTTCTGGCTTGCAAAATTCAAGCAGTAATAAAATTCTCGTAAAATTTTAACACTGTGATTTGAGGTGTGAAGTTGTAATTTATACTCAAACCAAAGCGTGAGAAACTGATTAAGGTTATTCATGACTGATACCGTAGAATATTGTTAAATAATTGGTAATTATTGAAAATTTTACAACTGTTATGCAGAGCAATTGGGAAAGATGTCACAAAAAATTTACAAATATTTTTTATACTTACATAACATATTGAGGGCATTTTTTTTAAATCTTTTACACAATCGACCCTGCACAGGGAAAAAAATGTTCATCTGTTCGAAGGTGAACTTTATAAAAATGAAAGTATACCGCAAAATTGAAAGTACCATTTAATTATATACTTATATTAAAACCACGCTGCATTTCTTAAGAATGTTGAAATCTTCCCCTTGTACGTTCTTGTGTGCAACGAGTAAACTAAGTATGTGGGAACCTAAATTAAAAAAAAAAACGATTGAAGTGAAATAATCTGTGTTCCTTTTTGAAATAATCTGTGTTCCTCTTACTTAGTTTGTCAAAACATTCTTTAGGTAAAACTAAAATGTAACAACACTGTTCCTACTAATAATGTGGATGCTGTAATCATTAAGTTCCCAAACAATGCATTCATTGTTTGCTGACTGTTCATCTTATTTATTTCCAGTATTAAAATTGCTGGCATCATTGTCTTCAACTTCAACCATGTGTTTCTTATTGATTACTTACGTGATTTTTTTGTTATTGACAAACATTTCATAAATTGTCAACGACTCATCTTCCTGTTGTTGTTACATCACTCTTTGTATCATTCTAGTTTCTAATATATTTCGTACTGCCAATGTGTCACAAAGAGAAAGCATAACTGAAATATTAGGTGACGTGATCTCTTGGATTTTTTGAGCCCTGATCTTTGCTTTAATTTAGATGGTGTTTGTATTATTTATCTTAACAGGTCTACGGAACTGTAATTTACATTCTGGTCGCATGTGGAATTATTTGCTTGAATTAATATAATACTGTAATATAGATTCATTTTAACCCACGCAGATCTTTAAATCGTCTCTATTATACATACGAGTCTAAACCCTTATCAAGACTCAGTTCCAGTGGCATCCAAAGAAATAGAATTTATTCTATTTTTTTCCAATCTCTAAACACTAAAAAAGATATAGAAGCAGACATAATCATTGTTAGCTTTCGTTCACACACAAAGCAACAAAACTTTCCTAGTAGATAACAATCAGGAACAATTAAACAACAAACAGAATGTCAGTCAGACAGACGTTTTTAATGGAACCTGAATATTGAGAATTAACCTCGACTCTAGCAAAAAATAATCAATCGCTTTACCAATATCTTAACGGTTTCCTACGAACATGAGAATACCTTTGGAATCACCAGTGGTGATACTTGTAAGTAGGTAATTATTTTTGTTATTCCGTTTGACTTTAGCACCGACCTTTGAGAACCTGCCGTTACTCGTTCCGTTTCGTTTATGGCAATAGCTCTTCTTAATCACACTACAGGTGTTTAGAAAACGTAAATTTTGAGACCAAAAATATTTCTATTATTTCATTGGGCTAAAAATAACGTCTTGTGTTATATTGTGATGGTAGTCATTTCTCCGATATGAGAGATTATAGCCATCATTCTTTATGACTGCCCATTTGGTGTCCATAAACTGTCGGATGAATATGGATGGTATACAAAATATCGGTAGCATCGCACTTTTGGTTAATAAAGTGTTTTATTATAGAGGTCGTTGAGTTTATTGAAATATTGTTATTTGGCTCGTTGATGGTTGCATTGTGGGGCACTGGCTGTTATATGCCTAGTGAGGTCACTACCGCAATACGTCAAAATTGCGGAAGATGGAAAAATGAAGTCGTCGTAAGACGATAATCTCTTATTAGTCTGAGTGCTGCTATTTCACTAATCATCTTTTTTATACATGTTATTTAGGAATTGGGCCAGGAAATGAATTTAAAGTAGCAAAAAAAAAAATTACCAATAGCTGACTAAACAGATACACACCCGTTCTCATGAAGTCAATTGCCCTTTCATTAAACTAAATAGCACCTAAAGGCAAATGCCTGTCTTGTTAGAAGTAAAGGGCGTAAACGCTTAGATACAAGAATAACTAGCATCCTTGCTATCAAGGGCACTTGGGTTTGACTAGGCGTGAACATGTTGCTTTCAACGACAGTATGTTCCAGCTCTATCAATCTGAAGCCAGTTAAGCCTACATCAAAGACGTGGTCTTGTAGTGAATAATTTGTAAAGTATTTTATTAAAGATTGATCAGTAGAGTTTAGTTGATAAGCCTCTAATAGACACAATATATACCTAATACGGAGAAAAATCTTTAACATGCTCTGTCTCAAATAACAACCCACATTTCACCATTTAATGTCCCTTATACATATTCCTACCTATTAACAGATTATATGGTCATTCATCTTCATTTAGTCAAACTAATTCAAAAGTAGGCGTAACAGTTCCCTAGGCTTCCGATGCAAATGATGAATTTTCAATTTACAAAAAAATATATTTATATGGGAAAATTGGAAATTCGAGCCATCTATAACCATTTTACATATCGACACGCCGTTAAAGATGTAAGGTATATTTTTAGAATTCTTATGGGCGTGCATTATCGATTCCGAGGTCAGCTTATGCCACGGACTAATCATTTCCCAAGTTCTCTAAATCATATAAAACCGGTATACTCTCGTTTTTTACTGCGTGAAACTTATCTATGGTGTCATGATGTAGGTAAAAGGCCGAACTTGCTTATTGATTGTACCGGATCTTGTGGCCTGTGACCATACAGAATATATTTTTTTTATAATCTATCTAATGGCCTCTCTGAACTCTCACCGGAGTGTGCCGTAGCATCTTATATTTACAAGACAATGCTGCACTATTAAGAGAGTGATAATTAGCAGAAGTAATGTTTGCGGCAGGTATTTATCGGTTCAACTTAAATGATCGGAATATTGATACAAAGTTTTCGATAATACTTAGTCAACTTGGATTACCAAACACACCTGTGAGTTCATCTCATTATTTCATAATGAAGCATTAAATTTTGTGATTATTTCTAGCAACAACAAGCTTATCTAAAAATACTCTAAAAGAATTCTAACTTGAAAGCTGCTAATTGTAAAACATAAATAATATTAAGAAATCTATAGACAATATCTCAAGGACTTGAGGCTCAATTAATACATAATAGTAAAGTTTTTTCTAATGTTACTCTACTAACAAACCACCGCGCAACAGTAGCGCAAGATCTTAGATAACTTCTTAACAAATCAATCATGCTTAACACAACAATGTGTCCATGACAAATGGCTATAGAAAATCCCTAAACACCATTGTATAAAAGAAGCATCTTTTTGATATGCAAATGTTCGGAAGTTGACTCCCATCATGGGAACAATAAAACTAATAACAAGCAATCGGTCAAAGCCTACCGACAATCGACTACTTTGTCAAAAGCCCATAGGCTCGAAACTTAAGACAACGCCCTTGGCCACAATACAAACAAAACCATAATATATGGACACTCTGTAGTGTCGCTGCTTGCTAAGATGAATATGAATACAATGAAACTTAGAACTGGTGATACTAGCTAAGCGGGTCGCCGTAGCTCAAATAAAACTGGGGATACAACACGTTAGGACGGTGGTTAACTCTTGACCTCCCATACATTGGATCTCGAAGACAATTCACACCTACACAACGATAATGCGTGAACAACTCTATTGATTATGGTCGTTTTCGAGTGACTGATGGTTTTTTGATGCCGAAACGTTGTTAAAGATTTGACCCTTTGTTGGTTGCAGAATTTAAGATGGTGATAAATTTTGGGCTTATTATAGTCTTGATGTTTGCGCTGAAGGTTTTGTTAGATTTAGTTAAATGTAGTTTTAAATATGTAAATAATATTGTATGAGCTATTCCAAGACATCATCATCATCATCAGCCTTTTTAATGTTCCTACTGCTGGGACTCAGGCCTCCTCTCTAGAAGAGGCATTCCAAGACATAGTCTACCCGTATACAAAATTTCTGCGAGCAATGTGCCCTGCCCATTGCCACTTAAGTTTGGCAATTCTTTGTGCTATGTCGGCAACCTTAGTTTTTCTGCGGATATCTTCATTTTTTATTCGATCACGCAAGGAAACCCCGAGCATAGCCCTTTCCATTGCTCTTTGGATGACTTAAAGCCTTCTGATGAGGCCCATTGTGAGCGACCACGTTTCGGAACCATATACTGGCAACACGCACTGGTTAAAGACTTTCTTCTTAAGACACTGTGGTATGTTGGACGAGAAGATACCGCGTAGCTTCCCGAACGCTGCCCAACCGAGTTGGATTCGACGGTTGACCTCTTTCTCGAAGTTAGACCTAACCAACTGGACTGTCTGTCCGAGTTAGACGTAATCGTCCACAACTTCGAGTATAGAGATAGATGGCCGTTGGGGCCGAAAGGTTCTGGAGTGGCGACTGCGTACCGGAAGACGCAGCGTTGGAAGGCCTCCTACAAAGTGGACCGATGACCTGGTGAAGGTAGCGGGAAACCGATGGATGCGGGAAGCTCAGGAACTTTCGATGTGGCGACGCTTGGGGGAGGCCTATGTCCAACATTGGACTTGGATTGATGATGATGATACAAAGTTTCATCAAAATACATTCTGATGTTTGGGCGTACAAAAGTAACAAACATTCAAATATATATACAACCTTTCGCCTTTATAATATTAGTGTGATTGGTTTCATTATGCTTTTGACTTTATATGAATTTTCTTTATTAGTTACTTGGGTCTGCATTAAATTCACAAAAAATATTGATATGTAAGTGTTACTTTAATATGTCTGCAGTAGATTACTACTCTTTCTTTGTACTTCGTCAGTCGTCCACTTACAGGCATCAACATCATTCCTTGTATGGCCTTGTATATCTTTCAATTTCCTTTTGATCTTTCTCCCTCAACTGCCATATAATGTTTCTGTTCACTTTCCACTGTATTGTCACCTACAGATGAAAACGACAGTTTGTCTGCTATAAATACACTGATATTTTTTGCACATATAAAATTTGTAACGAAAAAAAACACAGTAAGATGCCTAAAACCTGTGTATCAAATAGGTTGGTACACGATATAGCCATGATTGTTTATTTCCTGTAATCTGTGTATATCATCATCATCTTCCTGCCCTTGTCCCGTGTTATTTGTGGTTAACACGGACAAGGGTTGTTAAAAAGACAATAAAAAATTACATATCTACAAACTATCTACTGTAAACAGTTTTTTAATCGGCAGGCACGTGTCGTTGCCCAGAAGGTCAGGAGGTAGAAGCTATGGTTTAGGTAGGTATGCATAATGATATGTGATTTGTATGTCTGTTAATAAATGAGTTTTATGACCCGAGTATAAAACACACACTTTTCGGAGAGAGACTAGTTTCGATAATAGCCCTCTATTATTTGAATTTTCTCTAAATATAATCTACTTGATATTTTGCTTTGTTATACATCATAGGTTACATGAACAAGAGCAGGAAGATAATGATGATATATCATAAAGCTATGGTCGTCATTATAAAAAAAAACCTATAAACTATGATCTCTTGACTACTTTGGATCTAATAGGTTCTAGTTTTGGGTTCATGTCGAATCGAAAGTTGTTGCATAGATATGCAGATATTTTGTAAAAGTTTCAATTTATTCTAAACCAAAGGTAGGTAAAAGTGGATTTTAGCGAAAACTGAAATTTCGGTGTCGTGTAACTGGTTTTATTTAATTTCCGAGTCCACATGAATAACTAATAGGTTTTTCGATACTACGAATTCGAAAGCGTTTTAAATATTCGGTCGTGATATTTTCTCTTTCGCGTTCATTTATGTTTCTAACATTAATCATGAATATATTTTATTTCACATCAATTTTAATGTAAAGTTTTGGTTTTTTATTATAATTTGTGAAGGTCGTATAATTAAGTTGAGATTATAACATTTATAAATATTTTAATATTTATCTTTTCATTTGTCTAGATGATGAGGATAACAGCTGTACAAGGAATGGGCGACAACAAACAATTTCTTCAAAACAATGCCATCTGGTGGAAAACGACAAAATGAAAAACAAAGCTAATCTTAGAATTAGTTCATTATTGGAGCGCAAGATGGCGCGCGTGCTGATTCTAATCATGGCGGCCAGCGCGGTGGGAGCTTCCAGCACCGGTGAAGAGGTGGCGCTGGCGAATATCACCAGGTCGGCCAGTGGCGATTATTTCTCTCTCAAGGGTAAGTTTTGCATTACTGAAATAGTACTAAAGGTATCATTGGTAAATGTTATGCGCCTGGCTACCGATGCGATAATTAAAAGTAAAGCTTTAATTTGTATGATCATATAACTTCATCGAGCCGAACCGGGGCGGCATATCCTGATACAAACTACTGTGTTGATAAAAATGTCCCATTTATCATTTTTCCAGGGTCAGATTGCGGCCCCACTCGCTGCATGGAAGTGTCCCACGGCACCGCTCTCGCTGCCATCGGTGCTGACGACAGCGGCTGTCGCTGCCAGTGTCGACGAGATACTCCTGCCTTTCGGGAGGATCAGCACATCTGCGTTAATCATATTGACGGTAAGTGTACTATTGTTATAAACGACACGACGGAACGACGTTACCTTTTCGTCGGCGGAGTTTCATATTTTTGTATGTAAGCTAACCAAGCGCATAATGACGAATAAGCGTCTATGAAGCTACGCGTCCGTGGACAGTAAGCCTTAGTCACCAATCAAAATAATATTTAAATATTGACTAGATTAGTAATGGAACTACAACCTGGATATTTGCAAGTACCTAAATATAATTGTGTACTAGAAACACTTTGATGCAGTAGGTAGACCATCCTGAGCTTAAGGAAATACGTAATTTACTGTAAAAACTATTTTTAGCAGTCATTTTGCAAAGATATGTCAAGCATTGCCAAGCAAACTAAATTTCATTGACATCTTGTCTATCTAGACGACTTTTTAGCATAATATTTTCAAAATTCATTTAGAAAATACAATGTGAATTAACACAATTATTTTATTGCATCACATGATGATGAAATACATCACAATAGAAATAATTGCATAGTAAGCTGACCTTATCAGGGCCTAATGTCAGTTGAGCGGAAATTGCAGGAACAATCTCTAACTGTCATAGTCTGCATTGACAATGAGAAAAGGTCAGAGAAATTTGCTCAAAGGGTGAACTTGATAATCGTGGTCTGTCATTGTTTCAAACGATTAATTTAGGTACTTTGTAGGTACGTAGCAGCTAATATGGCAAAGACTATATAGTGAACAGTATTGAACATAATATACAATAAAAAAAAATTAAAAACCGGATTGCAGCCTCACCTACCGGCTTAAAACACAAAATTCCATCCAATTATATAAAAAAAGATAACAAAAAGTTACACTTACTTCTCAAAAATACTTCAGTTTTGTGATTAATGTAATAATTTGTACTCTCTTTTTTCTAGAATGTCTGATGGCCAGCTTCGGTCGGGGGGCGACGAAACCACAAATACCTTTTGTTTTCTTACCTCTTAAAGGACAAATCATTTATCCCTCAAAGGAAATTATATTTACTGGTAAGTAAAAAAAAAATACAAACTTTCCAAATAATAAAAACACTGGTGTACTGAAAAATAATTGTAAAAGATGAACAAAAAGATCTTCCGATACCGGGAATCGAACCCGAGCCTCCTGGGTGAGAGCCAGGTATCCTAGCCACTAGACCATATCGGATATACGAAGTTAGTCGAAATTGTAGATCACCTTCTAAAACATCTGATTTTTAAACCAATATTATTGTTATGATACCAGCATTATTTATTGATCAGTTTTATTAATAGATTTTGTTCGTTTCACCGGTGTTTAATGTTGATCTTTTTATGACATCATTTGCTAACTGATATCATTTGTTTTTATAATTTTATGATAACCTGATGTCAACATATTCATTGAATCAGCAAGTCCTTCAAATAATCCCTTGATTTGTTCAGATGTCGAAGACGCGATATGTGCGGTAACGAGCGCGCAGTACTTGTCCCCCTCGGGCTGGGTGACCCTCCGCGATCTGATCGACAACGACGTCCCCTTTGGCCTGTACCGTGATGAGGGCAGCACTTTCTTGCAGGTAACACTTTTTTATATTTCTTGTCACATGTCGCTAGATGTAAACTTTCACATTTAGCGGCAATTTGGAGAGCACTTTCTTGGCAGGTGGCATTTCTTTCTTCCTTTTGTTCGAATTTACAGCTTTCAATAGTCGCTTGTTGGTGCAATTCCTGTGTTTATTTACCTAGTCATTCGTAATAATTCATAAGTCACTTATTTCTTGACAATATGTAACGTTGTGTAGAAAATAAAATAAAATAGAACAAAAATAAACCATTAAAGAAGAACAATTACAAGTAATTGTAAAAAAAGATAAAACAAAATTCTAATCATTAATAATGCTTATAAATAAAAATAGAATATTGAATAACTATAAAATCACATGTCCAAAAAACGTTAATACTCAATTTAAATTCAGTAATAAAATTTTAATAAAAAGATTTCAAATCAAATCAAAAGCTTTTATTTCAAATAGCAGGCACTTTTGAATAGTCAAATGTCGCGCGGTCCAAAAAAAAAGTGAAGCTACACACACAGCACGTTCCAAACCATAGATCTCTATGGAGAAGAACTTGCAAGAAACTCCATGGACACTCTTAATTTAAAACAAAGTCATATAATGCGCAATAGCAAAATAATGAACCCAGAAACTAATAAAAAAAAAGACGGGTTGCACTCCGGGAGTGCCGGCAGAAGTGAAAACTTGATTATTAACGTTGAGCATGTTTGATATTTTGGAATGGTTAGGGAATAATTTTGCACCAATTGCTTTATCAGTATAAAAGTACTATCATTTATGTGGTAGAATACAATATTCATTTATTGCGCTATCGTACACAAACATGACAATTTATATTACATTAAAAATTTAACACTTTAAAACAATTACAATTATTTTACATTAAAAAGTTTATCTCTCCGAAAAACTACTGAGGTGTCAAGGGACACCCGGATGGAACGAAGTTCCGTTCTGGCTTGCTTTCTATAAGAGAGAGAAAGAGAGAAAGACAGAGAAACATGCGCACGCCGCACGGCTTACAATAGCTTACTATAGAAAAAGTGTCGTTACAACTTTTCGTGAGAAATTTTTCCGTCTAGCCAATACAATATAACTAAAAAATACTATCCTATTTTATGTACATTTCGACAGCACTATTTCAACATCTTCGAAACCATGAAAACGACACTCATGACGAAAAAGTTGATAATTTCTGACATCCGCCATCTTAGATTTACATTTTGACAGTACTATCGGTTTCAACACCCTCGAAAACCACGAAAACGACACCCATGAGGAAAAAGTTGATAATTTCTTGCAGCCGCCATCTTGGATTTACATTTTGACAATACTATCGGTTTCAACAGCCTTGAAAACCATGAAAACGACACCCATGACGAAAAATTTAATAATTTTTTGCAGCCGCCATCTTGGATTTATATTTTGACAGTACCATCGGTTTCAACACCCTCGAAAACCATGAAAACGACACCCATGACGGAAAATTTGATAATTTCTTGCAGCCGCCATCTTGGATTTATATTTTGACAGTACCATCGGTTTCAACACCCTCGAAAACCATGAAAACGACACCCATGACGGAAAATTTGATAATTTCTTGCAGCCGCCATCTTGGATTTATATTTTTACAGTACCAACGGTTTCAACACCCTCGAAAACCACGAAAACGACACCCATGACGAAAAAGTTGATAATTTCTTGCAGCCGCCATCTTGGATTTACATTTTGACAGTACTATCGGTTTCCACGCCCTCGAAAACCATGAAAACGACACCCATGACGGAAAATTTGATAATTTCTTGCAGCCACCATCTTGGATTTATATTTTGACAGTACCATCGGTTTCAACACCCTCGAAAACCACGAAAACGACACCCATGGCGAAAAAGTTGATAATTTCTTGCAGCCGCCATCTTGGATTTACATTTTGACAGTACCATCGGTTTCCACGCCCTCGAAAACCATGAAAACGACACCCATGACGGAAAATTTGATAATTTCTTGCAGCCACCATCTTGGATTTATATTTTGACAGTACTATCGGTTTCAACACCCTCGAAAACCATGAAAACGACACCCATGACGGAAAAATTAATAATTTCTTGCAGCCGCCATCTTGGATTTACATTTTGACAGTATTATCGGTTTCAACACCCTCGAAAACCACGAAAACGACACCCATGACGAAAAATTTGATAATTTCTTGCAGCCGCCATCTTGGATTTATATTTTGACAGTACCATCGGTTTCAACGCCCTCGAAAACCATGAAAACGACACCCATGACGAAAAAGTTGATAATTTCTAGCAGCCGCCATCTTGGATTTATATTTTGACAGTACCATCGGTTTCAACACCCTCGAAAACCATGAAAACGACACCCATGACGAAAAATTTGATAATTTCTTGCAGCCGCCATCTTGGATTTACATTTTGACAGTACTATCGGTTTCAACACCCTCGAAAACCATGAAAACGACACCCATGACGAAAAATTTGATAATTTCTTGCAGCCGCCATCTTGGATTTATATTTTGACAGTACCATCGGTTTCAACGCCCTCGAAAACCATGAAAACGACACCCATGACGAAAAAGTTGATAATTTCTAGCAGCCGCCATCTTGGATTTATATTTTGACAGTACCATCGGTTTCAACACCCTCGAAAACCATGAAAACGACACCCATGACGAAAAATTTGATAATTTCTTGCAGCCGCCATCTTGGATTTACATTTTGACAGTGCTATCGGTTTCAACACCCTCGAAAACCATGAAAACGACACCCATGACGAAAAATTTGATAATTTCTTGCAGCCGCCATCTTGGATTTATATTTTGACAGTACCATCGGTTTCAACACCCTCGAAAACCATGAAAACGACACCCATGACGAAAAAGTTGATAATTTCTTGCAGCCGCCATCTTGGATTTATATTTTGACAGTAAAAGTGTCGGTACAATTTTTCTTGAGAATTTTTTCCGTCTAGCCCCCTTTCACAACGCGCGATAAGGGATAGCTGTCTACTCTCCATCCGTCTTACGCTTTTTCGATCAGGTCACGTGTCCTGACGCGAGTTTAAGATTTTATACCCATTACAGAAAAAGTGCTCAACGCCGCTAAAGAAGTTTTCACTTCAAAAATGTTAAGGTCGATAGAAAAGCAGCGCGGAGGACATCACCAGCATAGAATAAAAGGAAAAATATAAAATAAAATCTAATATGGCACCATCGCATCAATTCAAAACTTTAGGACCAAAAAAGCCGCAAAAGTACATTCGACTCAAAAACGTACTCCGCCGTGCCACCCAAGTAGAAAATAACAATAACTGCAAACACACCGAAAACAGTTAAATGTTCTTAAAACTTATCAAATAAGGCAATTATTTTCACATATTTATTGAAAATTTTATAAAGACGAAATAAAACGTGTACCTTCTAAGCGGGGAATAATTAAGTTTTGGTAAAATTGTTAAGGCTTATGCAACCGCTGAGTTTACTGAGATGCTTATCGTAAACAAGAACAATATGATGTGGAGCAGTTTGTTGTGAACACGGATAACGAGATCCAATTGCAAGATATTCCAAAAATATACTTAGTTGTTATTTGTGTGTATTCATATCATTTTTGTTTCGCGGTAAGTAGTACCAGAGTACTTGTATATCCTCATCGATGATAGAATTTTATACTCAATTATTTATTAACTCTATAATACCACCTAAAAAAAGTTTTTTTTTTAAGATAAAAAGAAAGTTTAAAATTAAAGTATGTTTGACGCGTTCTTAACTATTTTTTAAAGTCACAAAGCAGCCTTGCATCACGGTTTTTACCAGGTCATTATAAAAATCCGAGTTGTAGCACAATTTTGAAACACGATCATAAAATACAGGTTTCATCTTCAAAGATCTTACATTCGTTTAGGTTCTTTCTCCCCAAAGTTGGTAAAGGGGAGCACATACAATTGATGAAGCCATGTGTCTGTTTATCTGTTATACTAAAAGTGTCTTGTCACTGCAATCTTGACATTCGCTTGGAAAACTGAACATAAGTTTATGTCGATTATCTCAGGTAAGTAGTTATGAACACCTGGTCTTTATTTTTTTGGGATAAACTATAATTGTGAAGCAGAAAGCGAAAACAAACGTTTTGAGGTTTAATGCTAGTTAGATTGTCTAAAACCAATTTATGACAGAACTTCATGAACTATCATAACAACCTGTTTCCCTAATTGGTTATTCCAATCGATTGACATTTTTCTCCGTCAAAATATAGCGTGTCACATCTTGCATCCAAAGTGCACTGATTAGCATCTGGGGACAACTATACTAAATCCATAACGCGGTTATGCACACGCGTCGAGCTCATAAATGTTTATCTTTTACCGGACCGAGAACCGGTCCGTTTGATATCCAAGGACGACTTCACCTTAAATAAGAGTGGTACTGGTAAAAAGGAAATTGACATTCGCGCCTCAAGTGTTGTTGAAAGGGTGATTGAGAGTGACAAATATTGTAGATTAAGCTGAATATAATGTAATTTTAAAATTAAAGAAATAATTACCACCCGCGTCGGTTTGGTCCGATGCGTGTTATTGCGACCTATTTGCCAGGTTCGTGTGTTTGCGCCTGGATCCTTCGTTTCGTTTAACTTATTAATCTCCATAGGTGACAGTAGAGCTGATGAGATGGATGGATGGTGTTTGGTCGTGAATGTGCGACCGTGGCGGAATAATTGTGAGATTGTTTGTCGGATATATCCGACGTAGGTAGTTAAATTGTTAAGAATTTAAATTAATTGCAGCACTAATGTTAGCACTGTCTTTCCCATCTCTAATATCTACGATTTATTTATAATTATATATTAGGTGCACCGAATGAGCCTCGAAAAATAAAATCTGTGTAGAAAATATCAAGTAGGTACACGTATGATTGCCACATCGTCACTTCCTGAATTCTTACGATTGTGTGGTCTTTTTAATTGGCGCGAACGTACAAAGTAGCAATAACATAATTAATTTTGGGATCTCGATTTTATTCACTCAAGTTAACATTAAAAGATAAAATATGGAGTCAGAATTTGAATCAATAAGGATAAGATTTTAAAAAAATCCGAATCAATTTCAAAGCTCATGTTATTTTACTTTACAATTTGTAGAATTGTACTTACTGTAAATTAAAGATTTGTTATATCATGGTATAAATCTTTGTAGGCTCCGCATGTGAGGTTTCTCAACATTAAAACATTTATATTCCTGAAATACAAGTTACGGCTACTTGGCTACGATAAAACGGCTTCCCAAGTCATCTGGTGTCGCTCCATAGCTCAGATTGTATCTGTAAAGTTGAAGAACTGTCCATGTACTGAGAATTGACAGATATGTATTGCAAGTTTTTTCCTAGTATTAGATTCTAAATGAACCGGTAAGGATCATAAAGACGCAAAAGATGTTAGACATTCGAAGAAGTTCTCGGTTTTATTATAAAAGTAAACACATTTTTGCAAGAAAAGTAATCAGATTCCTTTTTGAAACATCGAAATGTCTAAACCATAATACGTAAATCGATATACGAGTTGATGAATAAAGATTGACGGCGACGTAATAATTAAGATACCTACATAAAATATAACCGATACGTTATACAAGAACGCACGAGCCAATTCTGATAATGAAATCAATATTTCCAATGTTCATACTGCATAAGGAATTAACTTGTCGTACATTGAAATAATCCAGTTCCATCGTACAATCTTTATTACATTGATGTCGATATCAAGATTGAAAATAAAACATTTAAATGTTTATTAAGGACAGAAGTTTTGATGTAACCTGGACGGTATCGATCGAAGTGGTTAACATTTTTAATAGCATAATTAAATGAAGACGATAATCGCATTAACGACAATCGCGATATATAATAAACTATCATATAAAATAATAATTTAATTGCTTGACGTAAATCGGGTCGACAACGGGATATGTCGTCATGAAGATATTATCTTGTCCTCACAATTTTACTTATTTTTTGGGCGGTCTCGAAAATACGCTACAGTTTTTTGGATCCATCAATCGAGCAAATGTCTGCCTCGGACGGGCGCGTGTTGAAATGCTACATGGACCCGATGCAGACCCAGATAAACACGAAGGCGTCAAAGGAGCGATTTGTATAATATGTCCAAATACTTCGCATTTAGATTTGTTCACGGTGATAAAGTTATAAGATGGATTTGCATTTCCATTTTGCTTTCTGCAGGTAAACTCTGAGTAGGCTCGACATTATGTTAACAAATGTACACAAACGTATTTGGGCGATTCATTCTTTTTATTTCTTTAAGTTTTATATTTATCAAGTGATTTGTAACCAAAACTCACGTCTGCTTAGTGACAAATGCTGCAACGAATTGCACCTGATAACTGTTGATTTAATCTGCTTAAAGTTGCGGTCCGAGAAAATAAAGGTGCAACGCAGCTTAACGTAATTTTTTACATCTTAAGATCGCATTATAAAATTTTGGAACAAATATCTGAAATGATATGGTAAATCTTTGCAATTTATTTGACAGTGGCGTGGGTCGGCGACTCTGCACGCACGGCTGGAGGGTCGCTTAGTGGCTGCGCATGTGCTGTGCTCCTCGTCCACTCCCTCGCACCTTGCTGCCAGCTGCGCAGCGTTCCGCATCGCAGGCGCAACACAAAACGCTTTACTTGGTGAGTCACACACCTTTATGACTGTAACGACTATCTGTAAAATTAATGTAACTAATCGTCTAATACTGATGTGAAACCTCTTTATGACTCATCCACAGATGTACGTTCAATACCCTTCCACGCTGGTGAACTAGTGACGACAGAAACAGCATCACAAAATCAGGGGCTCAGTGTTCTCGAGTCCCTGGCAATTGGTGTTTGCGTGCTTCTTCTGATCTTTGTGTATGCTGCTGGAATTATATTCTATGTTCATTACAAGCAAAGACAGAAACGAAAAGAAAAGGACCCGGAACAAAACCATTCAAATACTATGTCTACTGATAGTGGGTCTCTTGAATCACGAATTGATATGAGCAATGTGGTAAGCAAAACCTACTAAAATAGGTTCGGAATGAAGCTACTTCTTTTTTACAGTTTACTAATAATGTTCATTGTTTCAGATGTTGAAAACAAATCCGTTGTTAAAATTAAACGGCATGGGTGGTGACTTTTTACACGACGGAGGCTTTTCGGATGGTAGTGAACGCACTGAAGACACAGTTGATTCGTCGTCCAATAATACACACACTCATAATTCTATGCATAAGGTTTGCATTACTTAAACCAAGTCAAATAACTCTTAAGAGTAATAAAAACAAATATTAATGTGCAATTTTTAGTTTCAGAAGCTGAACGCCAACTCAGTGATATCAGCAATGGTACACTCTCGAAAGAAGAAGACCCTCAGGCCATCAATAAGGAACGCTAATATTAATAATCCGGAACGAATCAACGAACGTTTCCAAAGACGTTCTGCATCTCCCGATACTCTGGAACGAGCACCGCATTCAGAGTTGTCCATTGTAGATTGTACTGTGGAAAATAATTACAACACAAACCGACAACTGCCTCCTTCAAATGGAGACTCTTCGTATAGAAAGAAATTATATTTCAATCCAGTCTTTTTTGAAACAGAACTACTCAAAGTAAGATTACATGATTGAAATGGTTTTAGTATTGTGAATATTTTTCAAACAATTACTCATTAAATATTCTTTATCATTCCAGAATCCACCACCTGCGGCTATTGAATTTTTAATTAAAATTCGAGAAGTAATGTCCGTGGCTAAAGAAAAGATGACATCAAAGCGATTCATCCCTATACTATCAGATATTCCCGAAGAAGATATGTACCATGCTGTAGATCTCGGATGGGACATTCCTTGCGCAAGACGAGGTCGAAGATTTAGTGCAATAAGTCTTAAACAAGAAAATAGTCGAAAGACTGCTGTTTGTGGAGGCTGCCCAGGATGCGATAATAACGCGCGACCACATAAAGTAGCTCTCACTAGATCTAACTCATGTAAGTCATGTGTTAGTGAAGATTATAAACAAAGAATTGTAAGGAAATGGTTGGACGAAGTGCCGTTGCCAACAAACAATTCAAAACCAGTAAAATCCGTAGCAAAGGTTAGTGGAACACCAAGAGCCATTGAGCCCAAGGAGAAAGAAGAAGTACGTCCCAAATCAGCTGAATTGATTAGAAATGAGACACCAAAACCTAAAGTTACTGAAATCAAACCTAAAGTCACTGAAACCAAGCCTAAAGTTACTGAAACCAAACCTAAAGTAACAGAAAAGAAGTCTAAATTGGCAGAAACGAAACCTAAAATTATGGAAGTGAAACCTAAAATTACAGAAACTAAGCTTAAAGTTACTGAAATAATTACGAAAGAAAATATTCGTGAACTAGAATCTACGGAGAACTTTACTAAACAACTGTGTCTTCAAGAAATGAAAATCATTAGTAAACCGATCAACCCGAAAGAAATTGAAATTATAAGAGTAACTACTGTTCCAGACCTTAACGGACTAAACAACATTGTAAACATCAGTGAAGTGGACAAAACATCAAAACCTGTAGCCCCAACTCCACCCCAAGAAAAGAAAAGTCCATCTAGCCACACATCAAGAAGAATTAGAAAGAAACTTCCTCCACCACCGCCTCCCCCCGTAAATCCACCAGAGTCTCCTAAAATAGCAGCCTCAGCATCATCAGATGAAGAGGCACCAATACCACCAGAAGTTAAAGTAAAGATGGAGGCAGTAATACGTGAACTGAACACTTGTAGACGCGTAGAGCCCATAGAACTGGAGGAAATTAAAATGGAAACTATTGCTCCAATAGCACCCAAAATAGTTATTCCCGTGATAGCTGCTGACAACCATTACTACAGTGACGATAATACACTCTCTAATAAAAAGAAAAAGCAGATTTATGGTAGTCAAGATAATTTTATGGAATTTGACAGTTTGGAGCGCAGCATGTTGAAGAGGCGAAGGTTCTCTGTCGCCTGTGGACCCGAATTATTCCATAATGATCGATTCGAACACAGTCAGAATTTACTTGATACTAGAGAACGACTAACAAGTAGCTGGCTTGATGTGAAAAAAGCGGTCGAAGAACCTCAGGTATTCAATCAAAGTGAAGTTTTCGTCAATAATATGGAGCCTATGTACAACAATCTTGACGATCTAGCGAAACCTGGTCCATTGACTATACAAGTACGCGGCTCTCCAATAGAAAGTAGACGTAATTTCAGCAGAGATGATTTTGATCCCGATACTCTCGACAGACGTGAAACAAAGAAACGCGTTGAAAAAATACTGCTGAAATCCGCAGGTAGCTTTAAGTATAAGTCAACATCTTCAGAGAGTGAATCATGCAGGAAATCTCCGATAGCTATTACGACGCGAAAGATTGGCAATCTGAGACAAATATACGAAGCTAAAGCAAAGGCTCAAGAGGAAGAGATCAAATTCTACAGTAGACGTGGAAGTATTACCTATGGGCAAGATTTACAAGCATTTATGAGGTCTGGAAAAGCACCAGATTTGATCAGGCATATCGAGAGCCAAAAAGATCCTAAGCCTCCTATACCACCTAAACAACGCCGAGGATCTGATTTATCTCCGAAATTCTATAGATCAACTCGCGAAAGTCCACCAGGTGAGCGCAGCCGCAGGATGATGGAAGATAGAGATAAATTCCCAGGGTATACAAGGCTTGACAACTTAAATGCTCGCCGTTCTGGACGCCGATCTGCCAGAACCAGATCTCGAAGAACTGACATTAGAAAACTATACAGAACCGAAGACTCTGGATACATGAGCACCGACTCAAATGAATCGAAATGTAGAGCTAGGTATCTGATGCAGTTGAGACCAGTGAAGACCTCAATACCAGAACCTGCTCCAATGCCAGCTGTTAGAGCCGCTGTTATAAAAACAGCTGTATTACCAATCGAGTCCGATACAGATGATTTGGAATCATTGTGTGATGGAAGAAGTGAATCTGGCGGAGAGAGTGTCGAGACAGATTCTGTATTCTTTGGAAACTTTGATGATTCGAAAGAAATTTTCGCTGAGTTAGGACTAAGCGCTTTTGAGCCTCAAAATAAAATGATGCAGAGCCATGAGCAAATTGATTCAGGGTTTATAGGGGAGACTAATATAATATTAAGCGGTGATAGCGACTCGGAGCATAGAAGTGTCATATCAATAATGACTGGACATGATGGAAGAGCTTCTGCTGCGTCAATTAGTAAATTAGATGATGCCCCTTACATGCACACTATAGAGTGCTAAATGTATAAAATATTTAAATTTAGACGAGTTTGTACATAACGATCGATAATATAAATATGACAATATCGAATTTTAATGAGTACCATTAATTATCATGTGTAATTAGGTTTGTTATTAAATAAAAGTTAGAGATTTTAATGAAATATATTATTAAAGTGTAAAATTGTTAGAAATGTTAATTTGTAATGTATCTGGAATAATTTGATGTGTATAATGAGGATATTGATAGTGTGTACGTATTTAAATTAAGTTGTTAGTCACCGAATTTTACCTCAAAAATTTTGCGGTGTTACCGTTTGTTTGTTAACTGTTTGAACTTTCGATTCCCTATACTATTAATTTCTTGTGAGAGTTATTTATTGAGATCTTCGTAACATGAACAGCCCACCATTGATATTCGTGCCTAAATGTTTTAACTTATCTCTTAATTAATTAATTATTATTTCCTTTCGTTATTAATTGTTATCCTTACATGCCATTTTATGCTCAATTTATTTTTAATCATCAGTTTTTAGTTGTAATGTATATAAATAAAGTTAAAATAATATATTACGTCTTACGAATTTGTAAATTTATATAGCCGCGGCCGGTTGTGCAATTAAATTTTTATTAGTATTTCGGGAAATAAATGGATTGGAGTAATTTTTATGGTGTATGGTATAGTAAGAGGCTCAATTATTTATTGAAAATTTATTCTTAAGTGAGATAATTAAATGTTATAACAAAGTAATTTGCAATATAAACACAATCATTAATTTAGTCAGTAGTGTATTTCGAACTGTTTTGTGTAAAGATAATATTTTCAGACTTTGTAAACAAAGTAATTTTAGAAAATATTTTTGTATGAATAAAATATATGTTGTGTTATAAATTTTGTTGTATTTCTGACTACCTAAAATCATACTTTAGTTTCTTGTTGTGCATTCATAGCAAAATTATTTACTAGAAAAGAGGAGTAATTTAAAAAAAAAGTTAATCTGATAACTACTTCACACAGTAGGTTACTGTATTTCCAAAAACTTTTTAGTTAGTCACTTTTTCGACACAAAGAGAATCACTTGTTCAACAGATAAAGACAAAACCTAAGTTGTAATCGAATATATGGATCTAATTTTAGAGTTTTTCTTTTTTCTGATACTAAATTTAAATTTGACGTGCCAAACGGCCAGTACTTAAAAATTATCACCGCCATCTGTCAACAGTCAGCGCAGGCGTCGATTTTATTTCATTCGAATTTTAAAATCCTACGCATCTTAAATCACAATCTATCGAAGTCAAGCGATATCTTTGATCGCACCGAATTTATTTATGTTTTTCAATTTGCACTCAAGTGCCTTTCGAAGCGGGTATTCCATTCCATCAAATAATTTGATTTCAGTGATGACAGAATTGCATAATATAATTAGTGTTACCTCTCACTGGGATTATTAATGTTAAAGGTGCGACGTATGTTCGTTGTTTGTATACATATAACAACGAACATACTTCGTAATATAAATATACCTATATGTAAGTACTTGATTAATACATAGGTTGTTATAGATCCACATATGATATTAAATGAGTTCAAAAAATGTAAATAATAAACAGTTACTAGATCCATAGAAATCAATCTGGAAATGTTGAAAAAATCATAGTAGTTGATGACTAAATTGCAGACCGGTGGGTCTTTTAGTCAGTAAGAGTCTGACACTATCTCCCGCTCCGCCCAAGAGCGGGGGTTGTCATTGGATGATTTTTTCCCACTTTAAAAAGAAAAAGAATTGCAATTTGTTTTACTGAAACGAAGAACATCGGCAATGGTTTTACAAATTCTGCGTATTGTAGGAAGGAAGAAATTAACAAGCAAAAACTTGTTTATTCCAAATATTTGTCAGAAATAATTTATAAGTAATTATCTAAAAACTAGCTAGATATTGCAGGGAGGGACAGTAATGCAGGCTCCAGGTATACGCTTCTAGAAGCTCACATCTGGAAGTTCCGGGATCTGGTGAGTAGATATAATAAAAAATTCTGGACACAATATTTACAATAGCTGACTATCAATAACTGACTTAACCAATTCAATTATTTTTCTTTCAAATTCAAATTCTATTCCAAAGCACAACCTTTTACAAGTATCTTCAGCCGATCAGATTCAATGTCCTCAGGCATCACAGTATATTCTATACAAATGCACGGATTAAGCTAAAACTACATTTAGACCGACGCACACGTGTCACACGCCTGATTTGTACATAGAACGACGTCGCGTGGCTTGGATCGACTGTAGTTCTACAAGTCTAGTTTCCATATAAAATGTATGCGACGCGTCCAGATCGGCGTGTGTGTCACACGTATGCGCAGTGTTGAACGTTTTTAATCTTCTTAAGATGTGGACATTGCATTTTTGCACCTCGATATGTCGGAATCAAATGTAGCATTAGCTATGTAAAATGTAAAAGAAAAAATGTAGGTACACAATATTTGGTATCAGCATGTCTATCTATACATATATTTATAATACATTGCGTAAATTCTAAATGAGGTAGGATCAGAAAGTCATAAATTAGGCACTTTGTGACTTTTAAACAACTTGATATAACTGTTAGATGTCTATTGATAAAATTTAGTGTTGTCATATAGATTGGTCAGACGTTTTACAGGAGACCTCCATCGGCCCATTAGCTCAGTTGGTTAGAGCGTCGTGCTAATAACGCGAAGGTCGCGGGTTCGATCCCCTCATGGGCCACAGCTTTCTTTTAGACTTTTTTTATATAGTATTGATTCATTCTTTTTTAAATGGTTAAAGAACTATGAAGTTTTAGGGCTCTCTGTGCATATTTATCCGCTTTATATGAACCTTCTTGAGCTTTCAACCCAGCTACTCTCGAGTTTTGCGCTCATCAATATTTTAGCCATTTATTTGCTAAAAACTTGTAGCATAATAAACTCACTCAGTATGTTCAAAATCGGATACAGAATCAATTTCAGCTTTTCATCTTAAAATATTAAGAGATAATAATAATAATATTCCGCAACTGTCACACATCGTTGTCTAATCCCAAGTTAAGCAGAGCTTGTATTATGAGTACTAGACAACTGATAAACATACTTATATATTTCTAAATACATACATACTATAGATAAATTACACCCAGACACAGAACAAATGATCATGCTCATCACACAAACATTTGTCCTGGGTGGGAATCGAACCCACGACCTCCGGTATAGCAGTCAGGGTCACTAACCAGTAGACCAACAGGCCAGTCAAAGGATAAAAAAACTGTTTTGGTTAATCTTGATTGTGTCACTGAAGTATTAGTATGTAGATATCAATACTGATGCGCTAGCCTCTTCTTCTTTTTGTTTCGATGGTAAACTCGTCAAATTGTTTGGGTCCAGTAGGTGGCTACTTTAATAGCAACATCGCTGCATCGGTGGCACCCATAGAATCGTCTAAAGTAGTGTATGGGCACTTGGAGCATTTTAATGTGCGGTTTATATTTTAAACAGGATCACCGCAGTCACATTGAGTATTTGACGGGTCTATAAAACCTCTTTTTGTCAAGTTGCGTTTACAGCGACTTATACGTTAGTAGTGCGTCAATTTTCATATTATTTGTCCACTACCCCCTCGAGAGCCGATTGTACATACGTCTGTATAACTTGAAGACCTTGAAAAACGCTTAATTATCGTTTTGTACACACGTCTGTACAAAACTTATTTGGCCGAAAATTTTTTTTTTTGTGTTTTTCGTAAACACGGCAATTATCTGGGTCATTAAACTTTGGCGCTCGAGGGGCTACTACTAAAACTGTACCTAAATACATTTATAATATGTAAATGCTCCAATTATGATTGTAATTTAATTTTCTAATTAAGATGTATTTAGGGTGTGCATTATTCTAATTAGGTACATGCTGTAGGTAGATTTGAGCTTGACTAAGGGGAACAGAGGCCCTACTACTAGCTAAGAGCTAGAGAAAGTTCAGGTAACCGCGGAATAAAGTACATTGACCTTTTCCTAATATCTCTGCATAGGTACCCCAAAAACAAACAATGAACTGCTTTTCATTACTAGATCACGTAAAGGATCATGAGACGTCGATTCAAGACAGCTTTAGGTCACGGAAATAATTCCGTGTTTGAAATTAAGATTGTCAACAAATGTAGGGGGGTCAATGACCGCTATTCCACGGTTATCTGGCGCCTCATCATTATCATCATCATATCAGGTAAAAGTAGGTCGCGGGTTCGAACCCAGCCAGGCGCATTACTTTGTGTAATTTATTTCAGCACCACTGCTCTCAAAACGGTGAAGGAAAACATCGTGAGGAAACCGGCATGTCCTAGAACCAAAAATTCGAAGACATGTGACATTCACCTACACGCACTGGGCCCGCGTGGTGGATTACGGCCCATTCCCTCTCCTAGAGAGGAGGCTTGAATCCCAACAGTGGGAACATTAAAAAAGGCGGTGATGATGATGATGATCAGCCGAAAGACGTCCATGGTTGGACATAGGCCTCCCCCAAGCATCGCTACAACGAACGATCCCGTGCGTCATTCATCTGTCTGATTCCCGCGACCCTGACCATGTCATCGGTGCACCTTGTGGGAGGCCTTCCAACGCTGCGTCTTCCGGTACGCGGTCACCTCTCCAGAACCTTTCGTCTGGTGGCTACGTTAGTGTGGGGTGGGTACGTTGAACATTTTTATCGAGGTACAAAAAAAAACAATAATGCTACAATATTAAATTTCAAATAGAGTAGTTAAGTACTATGTATAAATAAGTTTCATAATATTTCATAGTACAGTCGTAAATACGCTCACTTGACTCGATCAACATCAGCGACAGTCGCAAGACGCAAGCGCGCTGCAGTTTCGTAAGGACGCGGGATGCGCGAGGCCAATGTGAAACGCTCTCGCACATTTTACCCGTTAGTTTGAGTCTACGTGGCTCTTAAATGTATGATTACTATGAATAACTAGTTATATGACAATATTATTTAAAAAATATGTGGCGGTCCCATGGTCGACCTTCCACGGTCCGGACACGGACCGTGGTCCGCCTGTTGCCGACCGTTGTCATAGAGCCGTAGAAATATAACTATGGATAGAGCTGTAAAGCTGTAAACGCCTGACATTTTAACACATCAAGGTAAAGCCTAGTAAAATGTGATAATAGTATAGATCCATCTCTGCTTACACCACACAGGCGTGAAGTTTATTTTGTGTTTTTCATATAAATTATATTCTTTACCTCATCTTGTGGTAATTTGATAATTCGCCGAAATCAAGTTTTATAGGTTTCAGTTAGTTTATGATTCGGTTTTAATTGAAACATTTCAATAGCTGTCGTAAAATAAATCGTTACAAGATTTTATACAATATGATTTTTAGTATAAGCGAACCCTTATTAATGTTTGATTAGAATCTACCATGATGGGCATTACCTGTAGAAACATATCATAAGGTATGTCAATGCTTTTTTTTTACCCGACTACGCGACACTAAGAGCGGTAATGTTTTAATCACCCATACCTGTATATCTATTTATGTATTTAAACTTCATGTACAGTAGTGGTACATAGGCGGACTTAATGCAACAAGGCATTCTCTCCCAGTCAACCAATAAATATCAACCAGTAAGTAGTAACCAGTAATAAGTATCAGCCAGTCAATATCTGCATGTGTGTGAAGGTGTGTGTGTGTGTTCCTTTTGGCTGATTTTGATGATTATTGTATAAATCGATTTGTCTTAATCTTGTGAGTGTGACTAAATAGGTATATGACAGTAATCAAAATTCAATATGGCGACAACCAGACGGATTGTTGTATTATTATTAGTACAACGTTCCAGGGGAGAGTCCCTAAGAAACATCTATTAAAATTTTAAAAATTTCTAAAAATACACCACACCAAATTACACAAAAAGAAAAAGAAAGCAACTAAATAGTTTCACCGTGAGATATTTGCAAATATATAGGTATAAATTGTTCATATCTCTCAAAAACAGCTAAATCGACCTTTACTATTTGCAGGATCTACTAAATTTTAAACAATTTTTATATTTATCTTGAAATTAAGGATAAGTTTGGAAATATCTTGCGATGAAACTGTTGGCACGTTTATTTAGATTCATCGCATGCGAAAAACGCCACTCGCGCATTTAAACCTCCTTCATCAGAGTCCATTATGACACTGTGTGCATGCGATAAAAAAATAGCAGCCACCAGCCACAAATGGCTGTCGCACGCTACCGGTAGGTATCCTTGTGGCTGCTTCTAGCTTCTCATGGCGCGTTTGTGGCTGTCGCGTGTGAACCGTGTGCAGTGACCATTATTGTATGTTTTTGGCACTGATAGTATTAAATAATAGAAATGTATGGCGACATGCTGTGCCAACTTTTTAATTTTTTTTTTGAGGATGGAGATCATCTAATAACTCCTCACGCTCTGAGTGGAACGAGAGAGAAAGTTAGACTTTTTTCTTAACTAAAACTAAACCGGAGTCCTTCAGTTGCCCTTTGTGTTTCAGTTGTGTAGTAACTCTTTTGAATAATCTCATAGCCGTAGGTACATTATTCTTACTTAACTAGGTACGAGTATATACCGTTTAGTTGTCTCGTATGATTTGCAAATACACAAAAGTATCTATCTGGCAAAACAGAGAACAGAATAAATGCTTCTATGGTATCAAACTATCAACAAAAAGATTGTTGTGGCCCATGAGGGGATCGAAACCGCGACCTTCGCGTTATTAGCACGACGCTCTAACCAACTGAGCTAATGGGCCGATGGGCACTGTTTGCAAAATGTATGTTATAAGTACAATGAAATGTTGTCGTTTCATAATATATGTAATTTATTACTTACAAAATCTGAAGATAAAAAAATATATTACATCTAGGTACCGATTGGACGGTATGATTTCTTTTTAATAATAGATAATAATAATAATTTTATTTGACTTTTCACAAAGGTACAAACAAAGGAATGTGTCCATTTTCACATACGATACAAAAACAATTGAAACGCTATCATTCTGGAGACTGGAGTCCATACCATAGGACACTCTGTGACGCCTGAATTACGGATCACTAGGCCCTCCCCTCGAAACGCAACTGCTCAGTGCCATTATAGTCTAACTATTGTAACCAGGTTGAGATGTTTTTTTGCAACTCTGTTTTGGAAGGGCATGAATTGACAAGGTTTCGTCCATTTTGATATATACGAGTAAATAGTTTCCAAGGAACCCATGAATGTTAGAAAATAGAAAAAATCATCGGAATTGTTAGTTTGGCTAAAAATGCAAAAGTAGATTTTATTAATTAACGTTGACAAGTGACACACTAAACTTTGAAACCAAAAATTCTCACATGTTAATTTAAAATGTTCAGAAATCGAGATCAAATTACAAATCGCGGGATTTTCCTCAATTCAAAAATAACATTAAATGCGGGGAATAAACGTAATTAATATTGTTTTCATTGGTTGTAAATTAATGTAAATTATAACAGTATCAATTGGACTGTTTTTTTCTTTAATTTCTGACCCGTTATTGAGTTTATGTCATTAACCACTTAAACCCCAATTTTTGCTTTCGCACCATTTTCGGTTAAACACCAAGCGGACGCCGGGTCCGCATAGATTATTAAAATATTGTTTTATTTATAGGGTATGAATCCAAGAATGTAAATAAGAAGTTCTTCATAAAGTAGTCTGTAAACATCGAAAATAAGCAGCCTTTCCATTATTCCATATTTATGCCACCAAGGCCGACGGGAAGACAAATCTTCACCGAAAGGGCCTAAACACAAAACAGCGCGCGCGTCGTCGCATCGAAAAATCGACGATCTCACACGAGGCATCGCAAGAACTTGGGAATCGATTCGCATCGTACATTGTATAGTCACCAGAGGCCCTACTTGACTACCTAAACTGAACTGTTAAAGAACTGCTCCATTAGCTCAATCTCTTTTTTTTTCGCGGTTAAATCCCTGATCGCTGTCGTATCGCATCGCATCGCAGTTTTGTGTGGAAACTTGTACACAAAGTGATATTTAGTCATAACAAATTGTTAATATCCAAATTATTTGTGATTAGCTGACCCGGCAAACTTCGTACCGCCTGTAGTTTTCGATATAGTGAACCGATTGCGATGATTGTTTCATAAATGTATTTATATAAAGCCTAAATAATACACCAAATTACACACAATTGCTTGGGCGGAGCATCGCCGTGTCTTCGTGGGGGCGATCGGTGGCGGAGGCCTCTCGCGCCGGGCTTTGGTTCAGGCCATGGTCCGGAGCGAGGAGGAGTGGCAGGCGGTCGCCGACTTCTGCGAAGCAGTAATGCTCGCAAAGGAGGAGGCCGACCGCAGCAGGCAACGGTGCTCTCGCCGCCGCCGCCAGGATTCCGATCCCTCGGCGGCGGAGACCTCTCGCGCCGGGCCTTGGTTGAGGCCATGGTCCGGAGCGAGGAGGAGTGGCAGGCGGTTGCCGACTTCTGCGAAGCAGTAATGCTCGCAAAGGAGGAGGCCGAACGCATCAGGCAACGGCGTTATCGCCGCCGCCGCCGCCGGGATTCTGATCCCGATTTCCGGCCACCGAAGGCGCGGGCTTGCGGACAATGAGCAATGGGTAGCTCGCTGTCCGGCCGTACGGTAACTGTCCGGACCAAGCCTAAGTCGTCGACGGCGCGCACTGTTCCCGCGCGCCTCAAGGAGTTGTCAGCAACAGCAGGGACCCAGCCGGGTCGAAGCCTACTGGGGCCAGGGTTATCCGAAAGGGCGCTCGAGCCCCGGTATAAAGGCTAGAAGGAACGGGGTGGTCTTTTAGGCAGTAAGAGTCTGACACTATCTCCCGCTCCGCCCAAGAGCGGGGGATGTCATTGCATGATTTTTTCCCACCATAAAAAAAAAGGATTCCGATCCCGATTTCCGGCCACCGTAGGCGAGGGCTTGCGGACAGTGAGCAATAAGTAGCTGACCGTCCAGTAACTGTCCGGACCAAGCCCAAGTCGTCAATGGCGCGCACTGTTCCCGCGCGCCTCAAGGTTGTCAGCAACAGCAGGGGCCCAGCCGGATCGAAACCTACTGGGGCCAGGGCTATCCGAAAGGGAACTCGAGCCCCGGTATGAAGGCTAGAAGGAACGCTTTTAGTCAGTAAGAGTCTGACAGTATTTCCCGCTCCGCCCAAGAGCGGGGGTTCCCACCATAAAAAAAAGTTACACACAATTTTATTTTTAACCAACTTCCAAAAAAGGTTCTCAATTCAGTTGTTTTTTTTTTATTTTTTTTTTATTTTGTTTGTTACCTCAGAACTCCGTCGTTTATGGACCGATTTGCAAAATTATTTTTTCTCCTCACATGATATGCTTCCAGATTGGTCCCATTTTTTTCAAAATCCATTTCTGATGATGGTATCTATTAGGAATCGAGGAAACTCCTCAAATATTAAAGGCAACCATATAGTTATTTTGGTATTATCATTGAGGGCTTATACATTTACAGTCAAAAAGTGACATTTGATGAAGTGGAACTAGTGAAGAAAAGGAACTTCATACTCAAACAGATCACAATGAACATATTTAAGCGACTATGACAATACAAAAAAAATGAATAGTTCTGAATAGTTGTGTTGAAAATGGTATCATCGAAGTGATCTGATGATGATGATGATGGAACCGGAAGATAGGCACCGGAACTCCGTAATTAATCATTGTATCTTAGCCGTGTTTGGGCTCATTAGAATTATCGTGAAATGCACTTTGGCTATAAGGCACTATTGAACTGATCTGATGATGATGATGGAGCCGGAAGATAGGCACCGGAAATTCGTAATTAATCAATGTATCCTAGCCGTGTTTGGGCTTATTACAATTGTCGTGAGATGCACTTTGGCTATAAGGTACTCTCAAACTGCTGGGTTAACAAAAAATAAAAATAGATACGACCGTTTATGACGCAAAAATGTGTGTTTCTACACTCTCAAAGGAATACATATCGATAATTAGGGAACATTAACGCTGTGCTGTTACTACTGCCAACTTCTTACGAATATACTCGCCCACTTTAATTTACTAATTAACATTATTTTTATTTATGGAGAGGGAGAAGGAGTATCAATGTACCATAAATCACAAGCATAAAGCAAACTACGAAATAAACTACCTCAATATCTATGGCAACTGAAAGTTAAATGAAGGTTGATTCTCGTATCAATATTCAATGTGTTCTTCATAAGTTAATGGATATTTCATCTGTATTGTACTATGGTAAGTGTGGGAACCACGGCAGCCGCAATCTACATACATAGAATGATACGCGTCCCCGTTTACAAGGCAATGTAACATTCCTCATCATGTTCCAAGTTGTAATGGAATAGAAGGGAACGGTTATACCGTTTTCTGTTTGGCTTTATTGTACGTAATCTTGAATTATTTTCAGCGATTTCTAAAGTAACTGAACATTATGTTGCTTAAGGCTTATAGTTCCTTGAACCATCTGGCCAAAATTATGTGGACGCACCTCTCGCACCCGTCTAGGCGGCGGTACGCAAATCTGTGTATTTATTTGCGGCCAACAGCGCCCGAAAAGCGCGCGGCTGACCTTTAAATCCATTTTCTTTGCGAAATATTGATTGATTTACCTATGCAATGTACACTTTGAAGAATATTTAACTACCGATATTTATGTGTAAAAATGTTTCTAAAGATCCAAGCCGTTTCGAAGGAGTAGGGAAAAGTTGCGAAATTGCTAAATATTTTTTTTAGACAAAAGTATTAACAGCACGAAAAAATCAAATATTGATAATATTTTTCATGAATCTATAATAAACATATATTTTTTTCAAACCTATTAACCTGGCCGTTACCGAGGAGTAGGCTACAGAAAGTCACTGTTTTATGACACTTTTCGGGCGCTTGGGCCTTAAGGTTAAGCCAAAACATGAAATCATGACTTTTTGGTGTGTATTTTATTTAAAATATTCGCAGTCAACAAACGAAAGGAAATCTACAGCTAGGCTCGGTTGGCACAGTGCGCAGAACACAGGAATACATTATTTCTGGAATGCTGAATGGAATAAAAAAAGATAATTATGGTTCTTTTTATTTCAATATTGTTTCGGTACAACACGGTGTAAAGTCGTCTATAAAGAGTAAGTTATTGCGTGTAATGTAAAAATAATAATTATAATTACAAAGTAGAGCGAAGCATCTGATCTGTTATGATTTAATTCGGAGTTAACCCCGAAATCATAGGTGCGTGGTAATAGTAAAACTTGAACCTATGATTACGGTGATTAACCCGTTAACCGGTGGTTTTCGGTGATCGTCTACCTAAAGGTAGCAAGAGACTCTACCTGATCATCGAGATTAATTTTCGATTACTGTTATTATTTCGATGTACAGATGTTTCGTCAGATACACGATAAGTCCAAAGTATTTGTATTCTTGTAAGAATTTGACCCTGATATTTAAATAGTAGATTCGGTATTTTTAAACAAATGATAAAAATTGTATAACATGTGAACTGAACCTAAATAATGGAATAATAATGAAAGTACATTCATTATGCGTACAGCTAAGGAATGGAATTCCCTGCCGGAGTCTGTGTTTCCTGATAGCTACAACCTAGGGGTCTTTAAGTCAAGAGTGAATAGATTGCTTCTAGGCAAGCGTGCTCCATCGTCGGCCACATCATCGAGATTGTGGTCAAACGCGAGAGAGAAAAAAAAAAATTTTCAATACACTACGATTACTCGAATATCCGCTCTTTTGTAGGAATAAGAGCAGATTTACGAGTCACTTTTAGTAACGCAGTTGACTGTTTTCGATACTAATGCAGAAAAGTGCACGAGCTCACGACCGCTACAATTGATTGTGTTTATCCTATCGGGCTGATCGCCAAACAGCCCTCACTAGTCGCTGGGCAGCCTGTTTATTTATTTCTTCGTAATTGTATTGAAAAACGTCGTTTGATACACGTGAAAATTCGTCACTGGAACACTCGGCACCATAATACCCTCGTAATGACAAGCTTCATCCACTTGTATTGAAATGTACTATTTACTAGCTGAACCAGCAAACATTGTTCTGTCTGAAGCAGCCATTTAATGATTTACCAACTCATGAAAAAACATTTTGAACTTCTTTTAATCCATTTCGCTTATAGAATGATATAATTGGTAGTGTCGCCTTTTCAATCCATGGAATGACGTGTTAAAATGTCAGTCGTGCGAGTGAGAAAGAGGGATGGAGTTATTTACTCTATTTAAGGTCTCCACAAACTTTAAGGGCTATTTATCCGTAAACGAAAAAAAAATTCGTAAAAGATTGGACAGTTTGTATGGAGAGGCTTTTTTTATGGTGGGAAAATCATCAATGACAACGCCCACTCTTGGGCGGAGTAGGAGATATTGTCAGACTCTTACTGACTAAAAACCCACCCCGTTCCTTCAAGCCTTCATACCGGGGCTCGAACTGTCTTTCGAAACTAACCCCTGGCCCCGGTAGGCTTCGACCCATCTGGGCCCTTGCTGTTGCTGACAACTCCTTGAGGCGCGCGGGAACAGTGCGCGCCATCGACGACGTGGGCTTGGTCCGGACAGTTACCGGACGGCCGGACAGCGAGCTACCCATTGCTCACTGTCCGCAAGCCCGCGCCTACGGTGGCCGGAAATCGGGATCGGAATCGAATTTTTTTTCGTTTCCGGAAAAAAATAACCTTTTGGAAGGTTGTTCAGTTTCGTCTACTGAGCAAGCCCTTAAAGTTTGTGGAGATCTGTTCCTTACACCTTGTATATCTCCATCTGCAACGATTGCATCACTGCTTACCATCAGGTGGGATCGCAGTAAGCACTGGTTAATCATTTAAAAAAATCTTTTAAGCAGATGAGTTTAGGCATTAAAAATGGATCGCGTTGATAGCTTGTAGTAGGTCGTAATTGGCATTTACAAAATGTCGCAAATGGCCAGATAAACTTCAGTATAATAAACATTATTATCATAATAATCAGATAAACAGTTTACCTTTCCTTTTTTATTTTATCTTTTAGCGTTAAACCCTTGATCCACTTTTATTTTTCACACGACATTCTCATCGGCCCATTAGCTCAGTTGGTTAGAGCGTCGTGCTAATAACGCGAAGGTCGCGGGTTCGATCCCCTCATGGGCCATGACTATATTTTTTGAGAGACTCTTTAGTAGGTAGTTTTATAAGTGTTTTAATAATTATCAGAAAAAAAACTTAACCATATTTATAAGGCTTCGTTCAGGTCATATGCTACTTAATAAATTGAATTTTTTTATGAAAAAGTTAACATCACCTGTTTGCAGTACATGTAACGAAGACGAGAACACATATGATATTTTAATGAGATGTGTCCAAAATCAATCGATCAGAACAAAAATTGGCGCGCACAATGTTGATTTGTCCTGTTTCAAATAAAATAATCCCTATCATTAAAATGGTTAAGTTCGCTCTGAACCTAACCTAACACTATTTTTTTTAACTATATTTGTATACCAACAAGTTCTACCTCAAAAAAAAAGTATAGTTATCATAAATGCTTATCAGCTTACCTAATACAGTCTAGTAATTTCAGTAGTCTGTCTAACATTTCAGCAAGGCTAACTGGACCACACTATCCGTTTTTACGTTTTAAAGTTATCATGAGCTCTTATCCAGTCACTAAAATGTATCAATATACAATAAAGCATCCGTTATGAGCATTTCGATTTTTCATTTATACCGCGTACGTAAGTACAATGAAGGACTATAATAAATTGCCTGCTGCGGTCTTCCCGTCCTATAACAATTTAGGTATCTCCAAGGCTAGACTGAATAAGCTCTTAATAAACTAGTGCACCTCACCATCAGCGCTAGCATCACTGCTTACCATCAGGTGGGATCGCAGTCAAGAACTAGATTATATTATTTAAAAAACAAAATTAATGTGGGCAGCGCAAGAACCCATCCAATAACATTATTTCGCATATCTACAAATAAACTACGTTCTTCTCAAAACGTTTGTATGTATGCTGTATATATTATGCTGTAGTTAAAGATCAGGTACAGCGAGTGAAAACTGTTCCCGTGAGTTCCCTAGATACTAGAATGTAGTCTAACATTTCAACCAGTTGTTCTCATCGGCCCATTAGCTCAGTTGGTTAGAGCGTCGTGCTAATAACGCGAAGGTCGCGGGTTCGATCCCCTCATGGGCCACAACTATCTATTTGTATAAATATTATCCTAATGTTTTTTTTAATACCACTTACCTCTCTGTTGCGCCTCTGTACCTCTTAGTTATTGATTATCTATGCAAAAAACCTAATGATTGTCAATAATAGAATAAAGATTCGATATTTGCAAACACTCAAATACGGTTGGCTGAAACTTTGCGCTTCACATAAAAGCACACTTTAAATATGGAATATTTAATATTTGAAAATCGTTCACAAAATCGACTAAACAGGTTTTATTTAAATCGCTCGGAGTTGTTAGCATTGGCGGCGGCGACAGCAGTCCTCTCAACTTCTAAAATATTTAGTAAGTATTTACTATTATTTAAATAAATGTGAAGTAGAGTTTACTCTTTGTATGTACTGACTTCACGGTCTGGCACTGATTCGCGAAATAGTCGCTTAAATACATATGCTTAGCCGATGTGTCGCTTCACGCACCAATAAATTTTTGCAGTATTTCTTTTTCAAACTAGTGTTTGGTTTTTTTTTAAGTACTACTGGTACTACTACATTACAAAAGATACATGTTTTAAAGAATATAAAAAATATATGACTTTCAGTTGTTATTCCATCGCAAGACAACGCTCTTTTTTCGTTTATATGTAGAGAAGTGTAGTGCCAATTTTTTTTGTAAAAGTGATATCATTTCATAATCAACCTCACAATGTTCCCATGCTGGAATCTAGGTCTCCTCTCTAAAAGAGGGAATGGGTCGAATCCAACAACCCGCACCGGGCTGCGGGCCCGATGAGCGTTGCTAAGTTTCACATATCTTCGAAAATTAGGTTCTAGGATATGGCTGCCTACCTGGTATGCCATCCTCATGTATTGAATTTTCCTTCACCGTTTAAATAATGACATAAATTACACAAAGTAAAGCGCCTACCTGGCATTGAACCCACGACATACAACATCAGTTGAACGTATGAAAGTTGGGACCCTTACCTACCATAAGACCACTACTGCTCTCGATTTCATTTCATTCAAAACTATTGTCTTCGCATCCCTATTGAGTACGTACTATCGACTAAGTAATTAGTTATTAGGAACGTACCTTTAAGTATTTGCATCAGAGCAAGAGTATTGATTTCAAAATCTTGTAGAAATCTCTTGTAGAGATCTTGTAAAAGTTTGTGAGAAATTGAATTGGTAGTCATAACATGGACTTTTCTGAAGATAAGTAGATGAGTCCAGGTAAGGAGTAAGAAAACAGTTTCTGTTTAACCGGAACACTAACAATATTTGTACGGACAGCAAGCTTTCTACTGCTTTGCGGAACTTGTGGTAATAAACACCTCGCGATACTATCTCACAATTTAGTGGTAGGTTGGTACCACCACTACCTGCCACATAGGGCATGTGTTACGAGCATGTCTTCGTGACGTCACCGCGGGGAGGTTCTGACATTGGATTAAGATTGTGATGAGGGCTAGTTGATATGACGCCGAACTCGGGAAAAAGTCAGGAAGAAAATGTCTTGCGGTTTAATTCCAGCTGCCTGTTAAGTGAAACCGTTTTCCAAAGGGGAATGTACAAGAAACTATGGATACCTGCCCCAATGTTATTATATAGAAGTTAAGCAAGCGATAAGTAAAATGCTGTTAAATATGTTCTTTATTGAGATTGGTTGATGAAACTCTATATCAACTTGATTGAAGTTTAGTTTTAATCAAACTCTGATAATGATAGATCAATACACTATCTTCTGTATATGTAAAAGGCAAAATCTTGATTCACTTACTGACTCATCAACGTCGACCCCATACCCTTGAAAACGATGAAATTTTGCTTAAAAGTTCCTTTTATAGGGTATACAAGGAATCGGAAAGGATTTTCCGAAATTCACGCCATAACTGGATGAAAGGGGGGTCCAAAATACACCAAAACTTACTTTCAGGCGGGCAAAGTAGCTCAAAGTAACTAGTCTATCAATAATCCAACCAACACCTACTTTCCTGAATCAGACAAGACAAACAAAACCATTCCCTAGATACAGAAGATCTAAACATTGAGCACTAACAAGTTTACAAGAGGATTCACACTTAGGCAGGTACTCGATGTAATCAATTGCCTATCGATAGCAGTTCATAATCGAGTTGGAACTCATAAGGAATCTTCTCGACCCACTCCTGATGCACATAAAGATACGCTTAGCAGTGATTTGTAGGGAAGATTATGCAAATTGTAACCAATATTCGTGTTTATGAATCACTTTGGTGGAGTAACGGAAATAAAGAGGGTTGTGAGAGTAAAGCTTTGATCTTTTGATCCGAATGTATAACGCGGCGGTATGTGGTATACGGCGTCGGACACATAATCTTTAAAAAATGACTAAAATAGTTTTTGGTCCTGTCATTCGCTTGTTGGTCTACTGGTTAGTGACCCAGACTGCTGTGCCGGAGGTTGTACTCGTAGTTTCCAATTTCTTCCTAAGACAAATGTTTGTGTGACGAGTACGATCATATTTTTTTCTGTCTGGGTGTAATTTATCTACACTAATATAATAAAGAGGTAATGTGTGTTTTTTTTTTTTTTTTTTTTTGGTTTTGGTTGTAGGAGGTAATCTCTGGAAGTACTGGTCCGATTGCTAAAATTTTTCACTGATAGAAAGCTGCTTGATTCCTGAGTGATATAGGCATGTAGCGACATCTATGGCGCCACATAAGAACTACGAAGAAAGTACGAAATTCTGAATTCAATAAAAGTTCTCCGCGCGATTTGAACATATACGACAGCCCGAAATCATCTATCGGGCAGTCGCCCACCAGACTATAACACATGTCTGGTCGGAGGATCCTCCCTTTTCAACGGAGGTTTGCGGGACTTTACTCTCTGTTCCGCATATCTCCAAAGGCAATATTTTATGTACGCGGGCGAAGCTGCGGGCAAAAGCTAGTCTACAATATTTTGTTCCTATGCATTTAGAAATATATATATATAAGTATATTAATCAGTTGTCTAGTACTCGTAGCACAAGTTCTGCTTAGTTTGGGACTAGATAGTGTTGTGCGAAAGTTGTGAAGTAGTATTATTATTATTATTTGTTCCATGATTCGATCGTAATATGCATTAGCAGTGAGGAAGATTATGTCTCCATCGCCGCAGAACACAGCGTTGTGCGTTTTGATCAAAAGATAGCTTTCAATCATCTTAGCCACCACCCCATCTAAATAGTCTTCAATATGGACGATCTGATCAAGATAAAATTTACTGTGACATTATGAGTTGTTTCAGCATTTGTTCTCAGGTTGGTCATGCAGTTATCACTGACGTCAACTAATTAACTTTTTTCCAACTACTTGACTTATTTTCTAACCAGATTAAGCAAAGGAGGCATGGCACGTTCAGTTAAAAATATAATTTAGAATCATAACTTGTAAGTAATTTGAAACGAAAGAAAATATATGAAATTGTGACGAAATTTTGCACATAATGTTCGAGTGAAAATAATTTACCAGATATGTGCGAAACTTTCAAGATAGCACATATTATGGATTTTTGTAAATTTTGTCCACAATTCTCAGTACTTTTCGACGATGTCCGGCTACTCAGCTATGTAACAGTAACAGCCATCTTGCAAAGTGACACCTCTGCATTTTACAGCTTTCTATAGAAAATTATGTATTTTACAAACGCGTAAGGAATTGCATCAGTTCGAAGATATTTAGATTGTTTTAGAGAATTTTAACCGTTGTTCACAAATTAAACTAATATATAATAATAGCTACTATAAAGAGGTAAAATTTTTTCTTTGATTTTTACCTCTGGGCCTATGTTAAAAAATTCTTTCTATAATTCTCTTTTTTTATATAGTTACATTTTTTGTAATTATATAAGTAATTATAAAAAAATATAGTTGTTAAAATTATTGTTGTTTTTTTTTATAAAATGCGGAAATAATAAACAAAATATTTTGTCATAATAAAATTGGAAAAGATATAATTAAACTAGCATTGTCAGTTACTTACTACGAGTATTATATTCCCCTCGTCCTCTATTATTACATTTTATTACTGGAGCGACATGTTACACAGTGACAACCAATCACTAGCCGTCAGCAAAAGGGGTCAGATAAAAATAGAAAGAGATAAACGTATAGGGAATCTGTTCGACTATTTCGAGCGCTCTCCCAAGTGGTAGCGTGGCCGAGCGGTCTAAGGCGCTGGTTTAAGGCACCAGTCTCTTCGGAGGCGTGGGTTCGAATCCCACCGCTGCCAAGACTTTTTGAATTATTTTCCTACTTAAAAAATAAATTGTTATGGACATAAATCGAGTTGGTCCAACTACTCAACCATTGATATGTGACACTCATACATAATGAAACTTAATATAATTTTATATTATCACTTATTTGATTAAAAATACAGCAGAATAAATTATTGTAAAATTATACTACACTAATGTTAAAAATCAAATTCCTATTCATTTCATCAAAACATCATTTGAATGTACAATAAACGTTAATTCATGATAACTACACATTATTGTTGCAATTACAATGACTTTTGAAACATCCATCATTTCGGGCACGTCTTACAAATCAATCGACTTTGGTTATCCCTTCATCATTACTAAATTATAATAGCTTATGTGTAGTGATGTGAAACGGTGCTGTCGACTTCATAACAAGGTATTTAAAAATATTGTTTTTTTTTACTGTGACGTGACTGGAAAGATTACGATTCCTTCTCTTTTTTTTAATTATATAAACTAGTGCTTGACTGCAATCCCAACTGATGGTAAGCCGTGATGTAATAGTTGATGGTGAACCATACCAATTTATTAAGAGCCTATTCACTCTAGTCTTGAAAACAGCTAAATAATAATCGGCCGAGAAGACCGCCGCAGACAAATTGTTCTAATCCTTTGTAATAACAACTATGTAAATAAATTAACTAGCTCTGCCCGTGGCTTCGCCCGCGTGACCATGTTAAAACTGAGTGAAATTTATTATCTTTGAAGAAGTTAGATATACTACCAGGATGAATAAAGTAGGTAGGGATCATCTATTCTAATCTAGCTTATGTCATACCCGCGTCCTAAATGTCATCCATCCAATTAGGCGTAGGTAAAGGCGTAATAACTGAATTTGACTTTTTTGACCATAGTTCGCTTTGATTTCTAGAAGTCAATAGGTTCAAGAAAAACAAATAATATCTTAAAATATAAATAAAATCAATACTTTTACTTAGACCATTTGTTAAACTCAAAAGTGATATGTTGGTATCGTAAATGTCTAAAATTTTAATAAAAAAATAAAAAAAAAACCAGCTGCATGATTGAGTGGAATAGTTCAAAATTATAAAACTTTCACAGACCCAATATTTCAGCAGTAAGATAGTTTCAATTAATTTACATATTTTTACTTATTTATTTAATTTAACTTTATGAACTAGTAAGTAGCCCTACACAAAAAAAAAAAAAAAAAATTGTACCGATATCTTCCGATGAGTCACATCACTATTAAGTTGTCCGTCTCCCCACGCAGTAGTTTACCACACAAAGCACTAATAACTCACATTGAAAGTTGGCAGTTCCAACAAGTACGTTATAATCCCATCACAATGCTACTCTATGCCGGCAAGCAGGTTAATTGATAGCATAAGCATCAATCTTCTTCAATGCCGTTTTTTTAATTTAAATTTAATAGAATAATTTTACACTTACGTATTTTTTACACATTTAAAAAAATAATAATAACAATAGCACGGTTCGACATTTGCGGTTAAGCAATGCTTGATGAGGCTGGTCCTCGGATGGGTAAACATCTTTATATCGCTTTTGTCCGCGGCTTCACCTAAAATATAGCATACGTTACTCAGAAATAAAGCAGCTTTCTATCGGTGAAATAATTTCAGCAATCGGACCAGTACTTTCAGAGATTACCTACTATAAACAAAACAAATAAAAACAAACTTTACCTCTTTATAATATGATTTTTTATCTTAAACATATGGGGCCACGTTTAAAATAAAATAAAAAAACACAACTAGAAATTACTACTGTAAGGAGAATCCTCTCTTACGTCAGTAACTCCCCTTCCCTCGCCTATAAAAGCAAGGTGCTGGGATAGTTCGCCCCTTTTTTGCTGCTCTGCGCTCGGACTGGACGGACGTGTGAATCATCGCTTGTCGCAAAGTTACGTAAGACATTTTGAGTTTAGTCAGGTATAAAAGTTATAAAGTGACATTTTGTTTAGTGGATTTTCAGTGTTAGCGAATTGTGTTGATTGTGATTAAATTAAATTATTATTGGGAATAAAAAAATGGTTCTTTTGTTGTAATTTGTTTTTTTTTAATGATTTTCCACTTCTGAAGCTTATATCAGAAGTGGGATAGAGAACTTTTTAAGCCCACTTAGAGAACATTTCGTAACTATAAATTGTCGTAAACAGAAAAACCATTTTTTTTTATTCTTACTATTTTTGTACATCTACCCACTTTATCACTTTTATTTTTATTCGATCATTTTGTTTGCTTATTTTTTGTGATAATGGGGCGTGAAGGCTCGTGTACTCGTGACAGACGGTCACATACTCGGGATAAGTCACGCGGCCGCAAACGACGTCGATCTCGTGGATCAAATGATCGCAGTAGTGGTAGATCGTACCGCGATTCAAGTAGGAGTCGTCGTACTTCGCGAGATGTCTTGCGTAATCGAGATAGGCATGATTCTCGTAGTCCCGAAAGGCACCGATCGCGTACTAGGGATAGGCGTGATTCGCGTTGTAAGGATCGTTCGCGTAGTAAGAATCGATCGCGTAATAAGGATCGTTCGCGTAATAAGGATCGTTCGCGTAGCAATATTGGCAATAGAAAGCGCACTTATACTCCGTCGCCCCCGGTTCAAACGAGTTCTAGCCACAAGAATAGCGAGGTTTTGCAAAAAACTAAGGAGCCGATAGTCCTTAATACGTCAGAACGACATCGGTCTAGGGAGTCTAGTGTCCCCGGCTCCGAAGTATCCACTCTCGCTCATGCCTTGATGCAAGCAATAAAAACGATGCAACCAGCAAGATCACAGCACTATTATGTGTCGAACTTTGACCCATCAATTAACAGCATCGAAGCATGGTGCGACGAAGTGGATCGTGCTAGAGAGGCTAATGGTTGGAGTGACCACGAATGTCTTTCGCGTGTGGCTACTTGCCTTAAGGGTGACGCTAAGGTTTGGTTAGGGGAATGGGTGACGAACGATAGGACGTGGTCCAATTTCGTACGCGAGTTCAAACCCCTTTGTCCGAGTAAATTAGACTACGCGAATATTTTGTTAGAAGCTATGAATACTACTTCGGACAAGTATTCAACTTACTCGGAATACGCCCGTCGTACCTTATTGCGGTTGAGGATAGTCCAGGGGCTAAGTGATGAGTTACGAACACTAATAGTTGTACGCGGTATAGACAATCCACAGGTACGTGCAGCTACTGCTAACGCAAACTTGACCCCTGACACTATTGTCTCGTTTCTGTCAATTTACGCGAAACCGTCGAAGTGCGACAGGGTCGTCGATTCAAAGAGGCAAGGTCAAATAAAATTAAACCACCGTTCTGGGCCAAAATGTTTCAATTGCAATCAAACTGGTCATATCAGTCGCAATTGTAAGAGACCTAAGGTAAATACAACCAGTAGTAAGTCTGCTAACGTGGCTTCGGACTCGTCTTCCAATACACAACCTTCCTCGAGTAAATCTTGTACGTTCTGTAAGAAGTCGGGGCACACGGAGGACAAATGCTTCGCTAAAGCTAAATCTGAGCAACGAAATCCGCGTAATGTCAACCTTTGTTCTTATCGATCAAACATTGCACAAAGTAACGACATGACTACCGCGATAGTAGATGGAATACCTGTAGACGTGCTTATTGATAGCGGAGCCCTCGATGTGTCCCTTATTTCTTCAGATATTTTGAAACATTTTACGTGTCAGCTAAAACCGAGACGTTGTGTGTTGAAAGGTTTGAGTGACAAAGAAGTGGTCGCAACTTCTTACGTCACGCTCACAGTGGAATTCAGCGATATTGCTATCGAAGTCGACTTAGTAGTAGTTCCATCAACTTTTATGAACACTCCTATCATAATTGGCACTGATGTTTTGAACCGCGAAGGCATTACTTACATTCGTACTAAAAATGAGCAATATCTCACGCGTTGCGATAAAATTAGCGCAAAAGTCAATGCCATTTGTATGAGTGACCAGATCAAAGTAAATACACCCCTTCAGGGTACAGAGTTGGACAGTCTCATGTCCATCATAGACGAATTTTCCGAGTATCTAATATCAGGGACTGCTATGACCACAGTCCAAACAGGTGAGATGGAGATAAAGCTTACCAGTCCCACCCCTGTTGTGTATCGTCCCTATAGACTGTCCTACTCAGAAAAACTTAAAGTGAGGAAAATTACGCAAGACCTTTTAGATAAGGGAGTGATTAGGCGTTCGAAATCTGAATATGCGAGCCCGATTATACTTGTAAGAAAACGTGATGGCTCAGATAGGCTCTGTGTCGATTTTAGGGCGTTAAATCGAATTACAGTGAAAGATCGATACCCTCTGCCACTAATAGATGACCACATTGATAGGTTAGGCGCTTGTAAATTCTTCTGTAGCCTTGATATGGCTACAGGGTTTCACCAAATTCCTCTTAAAGAGGAATGCATTCACTTCACTGGCTTTGTGACACCGGAAGAACACTTTGAGTACGTCAAAATGCCTTACGGTTTAGCTAATTCTCCAATAGTTTACCAGCGCATTATAAATGACACCTTACGCTGTCATCTTAACGAGGGAAACGTCCTAGTATACGTTGATGACGTCCTTCTGCTAAGTAATTCTGTGACCGAAGGGATTGAACTGTTACGTAAAGTACTCAGGACGCTTACATCAGCCGGTTTTTCAATAAATTTAGCTAAATGTTCGTTCCTTGTCACGGAAGTAGAATATCTAGGGAGGTTAGTTAGTCAGGGTCAGGTTAGGCCGAGTCCACGAAAAGTGGAAGCTTTGGTTAACACCTCGCCACCAGAAAACGTAAAGCAAGTACGCCAACTCTTAGGCTTGGCAGGCTATTTTCGGCGGTACATAAAAGATTACTCCACTAGAACTGCTCCCATCGCTCATCTAACCCGTAAAAATGTCAAATTCAATTGGACTCCCGAATGTGAAGCCATTCGCCTCGATCTCATTAGAGAACTGACCAATGAACCAGTCCTTTCCATATTTAATCCTAGCTTTCCCACCGAAGTCCATACAGATGCTAGCAGTGCTGGATACGGTGCGGTACTCCTACAAGTACACCCAGATTCCAAAAAACACGTAGTGGCCTATTTTAGTAGATCCACTCAGGGTGCCGAAGGAAAATACCACTCCTACGAGCTGGAGACCCTTGCCGTAGTTAAAGCCCTCCAAAACTTTCGCCACTATCTGGTTGGTCTGAAATTTGTGGTGGTAACAGACTGTAACGCCCTTAAGGCAACCGAACGAAAGAAAGACCTGTTGCCTCGAGTGGCCAGGTGGTGGATCTACCTCCAGGACTTCCATTTCTCAATCGAGTATCGAAAAGGAGTGATGATACCCCATGCTGACTACTTAAGTCGCAACCCCGTTAGTGTCAATCAAGTTGCTAGACCCAGAAATTGGGCTCAGATTGCACAAGCAGCCGACAACGAGACGCAAAATCTCATTCAAAGACTTCACGATGGCAATCTTGATTCTGATCGTTATTCCGTCCGAAATGGAGTCTTATATTACAAGTACACCCCAGTAGGCCAAGATCCACGCCTACTCTGCTATATACCCAAAGGGCACAGACTTAGTCTTTTGAGAGTATTTCACGACGAGCACGAACACATTAACGTAGAGAAGACTCTTGACCTTATTCTTAGACATTTTTGGTTCCCCGGACTCAGACCGTTCGTTAGCAAATATATAGCCCACTGTCTCGTGTGTGTGTCTCAAAAGAGAGTTCCACGGGCTCCATTGCAAACAATTACTTCCTGGGAAAAACCCGATACACCGTTCCACACCGTTCACGTGGACGCCTTGGGCCCTCTGCCTGTGTCTGAAGGGTACAAATTCATTTTACTCATCGTCGACGCTTTTACCAAATATACCCTTCTCTACCCGATTCGTAAACAAGATGCTAGTGAGTTAAAACGTGTTGTTTCTCAAGCTATTTCTTTGTTCGGAGTGCCTAAGCTTATGGTCACTGACAAGGGACGAATGTTTGAGTCTAGTGAGTTCGTGACTTGGATAGATGAACTCGGTTGTAATCTGCATTACATAACGCCGGAAATGCACCAGGCGAATGGCCAAGCTGAGCGTTACATGCGTACCGTCCTCAACATGTTACGCATCCAGGCGAACTACAAGAACGTCACCTGGTCAGAAACGTTGTGGAAACTTCAACTGGTCTTAAACATTACAAGACAGAAGACTACGCAAGTATCACCATTGAACCTTCTGATTGGCACCGAATCTACGACCCCTGTGATTCAAGCTCTGGTGCGCGACATAACAGTCGAAGGATCGACACCGAACAGAGAAGCCCTACGTGAAGTAACCAGAAGCAGGGCCCGCGAACTTCTAAGGACCAACCAAGCCAGGCAGGACGAACAGGTTAACCAACGGCGACATCCACCTCGCCAATTTAACGTTGGTGACTGCGTGTTCGTTATTAAATTTTCTCAGTCAACAGGAAAACTTGACTCTGGAATGCGTGGTCCGTATAAGGTAGTAGAAGCACTGCCTGGTGGACGCTATACGCTGCGTTTGCTCAGCGGTAGCTATGGAAAAATTACACAGGCTGCTGCCCAGTACATGGTGCCGTGGCGCGGCGAGTGGTGCCCAGAAACGTGTGCCGCATTCTTTGAGAGTAAGTAAATCACTAATGTTTGATTTACAAAAGTAGCATCATGTGTTTGTTTGAATTTACAGACAGGAGTGATGTGTTGGCTGCTGCGTTGTACTGCGGTACCACCGGTAGCAGGCGCATTTGTGTCGCCGATTGTGTTGGCACCTGTTGCCGAGTCACAGGAAGCCATATTAGTTTGACCATGTACAGTCAATTTGTGGTCTCACACGCATGAATATCATCAGCGTGTTGAGAGAACTCGTGCGTATGAATACGGTCTGCGTATCGAGTGGGCTCTTACGCATGATTGCGGTCAGCGTATGGGTCGGCTTACACGTATGAATACGGTCTGCGTGTTAAGCGGCTTGCACGTATGAATACGGTCTGCGTGTCAAGCGGGTCTACGGGTTGGTAGACCATGTTGCAGGTGGCGGAAGCTGAATGCTGGCCGCAGTCGCTGACAGCAGTATGGCAGCGATGAACCAGTACTTGCGCGTTGGACACATACAGGACAATGCTTTTGCTTTGCTTTTGATTTGAGAAAGATGGATGTGTGTGTCTATTTACAAACTTATGAAATATTTGAAAGAACGATGAATGAATTAATTGGCTGAAGACGAATGGAACTTTATGAGAGGCTGAACGCTTCTATAGAAATTGCTTGAATAGCTTCTAATTAAATTTTGTTTGCAGATGAAGATACTGATGAAGACTCTGAACAAATGGAGTCCTCTACTGTGGTCGGGCCGTCGACTCGACCAGTTGGCGAAGTGGAAGTCGAGCCGCTGACCTCCCCCATCGCAGATCCTAGCCGGGCCACACCAGGAGTTTGTGTCGAGGACGACACCTCGTCAGGAGAGGCCGTGTAAGGAGAATCCTCTCTTACGTCAGTAACTCCCCTTCCCTCGCCTATAAAAGCAAGGTGCTGGGATAGTTCGCCCCTTTTTTGCTGCTCTGCGCTCGGACTGGACGGACGTGTGAATCATCGCTTGTCGCAAAGTTACGTAAGACATTTTGAGTTTAGTCAGGTATAAAAGTTATAAAGTGACATTTTGTTTAGTGGATTTTCAGTGTTAGCGAATTGTGTTGATTGTGATTAAATTAAATTATTATTGGGAATAAAAAAATGGTTCTTTTGTTGTAATTTGTTTTTTTTTAATGATTTTCCACTTCTGAAGCTTATACTACTGTATCGTGTGGGTGCGTTTTGCAAATAGGTCTCATATCCAGACTCGGAACACAGCTATTTGTAGGTCATATGGTCTTAGACAGTTATTACGGGTAGCCAGAAGCCAAAAATCTGATAACGGACCTTTTTTTGAGTTGGGAAATTTTTTAATAACTTCTCTCGTTCTAGGGTAGAGCTAGAAGGCGTGTTAGACTTTTACCGATTAAAATCCTCCTGTGCCCTTTACGTTCCGGGATAAAGTCTTGTGAAGGGATATTATAGGCAGTAACTCGGGTCACTCTCTACCAATATAAAATTATTAGTAGCTATTCTCAAGAACGCATGGTGTGGAGCTGAAATTATACTCGAATATACTACCCCAAAATAGCAGTGGAAAAATAAAAAAAATACACTAAACCTATAAGTAGTGTACTTTCCGTTGACCTAGAATGACACTAGCACGAGTACTTATAGGAAAACATCAGAAAATCTGAAATATTCAAAACACAAAAAAAAAAGACGTGTGGCACTCGGAAACTGCCGCGGTAAAGCTATTGCATAGCATTTTTATCAACTTATGCAATTATAATTATTTATTTATTTTATTTATGCAGGATTTTTTTTCCTTTGCTTTTTTTTTCTTTGATATTAATTGAAGTTACACTTTCACACATTGAATTGAATTTTGATTGATTGTTCACTCATTTGTTTTCTTATCGGTCACCACGCTCAAAAAACAAATGAGTGGGGGGGTGTTAGATTATTTTCGTTACGGAATTTCTGGATTCGGTCTCCACGCTCAAGGCCCGCGATAGAAGCTATGCAATAGCTTAAATACAAATCTTCTAAACTCGATACGGGAATTGAACATCAAACTACTATTTCCATCGGTAACTTTGTACGGAACCCTCAGTTCTCAAGTCCGATCAAGTCGGAATCATGAACTGAGAGTCTGGTTTTTTTCGGGCAAAGGCACATTGTCCGTTCAATTTGCAGTTAAAGACTTTATGTTATCATCAAAAACACTGTATAATGATTCAGTAGTTCTTGTAACAGTTATTTTGTAAAGAAAATAGATTTAGATGGCCATTTCTTTAATCAATATTAGGTGTGTAAAACATTGACTATTATTTTATAGGCGTTTTACTGATAACGGCTCAATTATATCTGCGTTGGACCCCCATTTGACCTACGATTACAGAGTGTAGTAGAATTGAATTGTTTTTATTATTGATCGTAGGTGGTTTATGCCTTTATTTTCTTCTGCTTATTCTTTTCCATCAGTTGTTCTTTTGAGTTTCAGGGGTCTTACTATAACGGCAAGTGTGCGAACGAAAAAGAGGGATAGAATTATACATGGCAAATAAAATGTATAAAAATACAATTTGAACTTTATAGGTTAAGATTTCTATAGGTCTATGCCACCTGAAATAAAGTTATTATTATTAGATATACGTATAGCTTAAGGGTTGACCACATGATTGCAAACTAGCGTTCCAACCAAGGTGACCTTGGTTTGTATGTACAAGGATGTAAACCACGCGCCAACACGTTCGGTGGTTGGGAAAACGCGCCTCCCAACCAAGGGTGTTGAAGGTCATAAATTACAACTGCTGTCTAAACGGATTGCAACTTAAGGTCACCTTGGTTTAGACTTTGGATTACAATCATGTGGTTACTGATTACCCATTAATTGGATACTTTTTATCCCAAGAGTACGCTGCCTTAGAATAATTTTCCAATTTCACACAAGCGCCAGCAGCTAGTGTACTTTAAAAGAAAGAGATTGGCCTTATCTACACTTAATATTATAAAGAGCAAAAGTTTGTTTTTTTTATTTGAAGGAGGTAATCTCTGACGCGAAATTTTTTCACCGATAGAAAGCTACCTTATTCCAGAGTGACGTAGGCTATATTTTATGTATGTGGGCGAAGTCGCGAGCAAAAGCTAGTCGGATATATCCAACGAAGGCAGTTAAAAAGTTAAGATTTTTGTGAAAACGTTCTTGCGAACGCTGATAATATGCTAGTTGCTATTATTGTGTCGATATAATAATAATATCCCTGATACTATGCATTGAGATCACGCTTTCTTGTCACGTATTCCATCCAACATTATGTACCTACTCGTAATCGTACTTTATCTTAGCGGTAGCGAAACGGTTTTATTATTACCCTAATAATATTTTGCTGTTTTTTAATATCCGTTTTTTATTTAGTTCAATAATTGTTGCTGTTTTTAAACGGTTTTATTTAGCTCACCCCGTTTGTTTATTATTCTTTGGTCAAATTTAGTAATTCAAATTTCACCCTCTTCCTGTCAACCGATTAATCTGAAATTTTGTATACACTTTGGATTTTGGTGACAATACAATTATGTTTATTCATTATCATTATAAATTCAAGATGGCCGCCGCTACAAAATGGCGGATAATTTATGTTTTATTAATCCCATCAATATGGGTATCAAATGAAAGGGCTCAACAAGCAGAATACAATATACTATAAAAAATTGAAATCCAAGATGGCGGCCGCTACAAAATGGCGGATAACGTAGGTTTTATCAATCCCATCAATATGGGTATCAAATGAAAGGGCTCAACAAGCAGAATACAATATACTATAAAAAATTGAAATACAAGATGGCGGCCGCTACAAAATGGCGGATAACGTAGGTTTTATCGATCCCATCAATATGGGTATCAAATGAAAGTGCTCAACCAGTATAATACAATGTACTATATAAAATTAAAATCCAAGATAGCGGCCTCTACAAAATGGCGGATAACTTAGGTTTTATCAATCCCATCAACATGGGTATCAAATGAAAGGTCTCAACACAAACAACGTGACGTGCCTTGTCGTTAATTTTAATTTGGACTACGTATAGAGGAGTTGGACTGCAATAAACTAACGGGCAAGAAACCTTGCAATAAAGAAGCACTAAATGAATTAAACAGAATGCGAAATAAAAACTAAAAACTAGAAAATAAAAATAGGTAAAAAAACTTTTTAAGTTAAACGGTTTTATGTTAAACATACATTGCAATGTTTAAGATAAATGTACTAAAAACCAAAAAATAATAAAATAGATACAGTCGTGGGAATTATAAACATATGCATAGACTAGACTAAAATAAAACCGTGGGGCACGTCAATTGTCTTTAAGTTTGACGTGCCCCACGGTTTTATTTTAGTCTAGTCTATGCATATGTTTATAATTCCCACGACTGTATCTATTTTATTTTTTTTTTTTTTCTAGGATTTAAGGACCATAGCCATTAACTTCTGCATTGCAATGTTCAAATGTGAAATAATAATCCACAAAAATTTTATCAACAATTTTTTTGGGTAACAAATCCATTGACCCCCACATCCACGAGCCTTGAAATCCTACTTTTTTCTATGGGGATTTTTAAGAAAAGAATGTATAAATCAAACTTGAACACTATTTAACCTTTTGAATGTCTTAAGTTACACAGTTCGACATAAGCCATTGTCTTTCTATTGTGTCTCTAATTACGGCATTCGAAGAGTTAAAGAAGAATATTTGTTACTTTAACTCATAGTAAACAATGCAAGAATTTGTGAAACCATACGACAAAACCGCAAGCGCTTTATTAGCCAGCATTATCAATCCAAAATTGCAAGGGCTGAATAGTAAAAAGTACCTATAAAAATAAAAGGTAAGTAATTTCAATTTCAAAAATATCTTCATACATACACCCGATACAGCCACTCTGTATAAGTAAATCTAAATACACATTAAATATTCAAAATAAAGTCTTAGTAAATGAACAATAAATTGCATCACATTTATTTTTTTAGTTAATGGAAAAATGCTAAAATAGGTGGTTACAATGAAGCAAAATCACGATTACCAACTTTATTCTCAAACGGCGCGAGTTCCATATCAAAAGAAATAGTAAAACAATTTAGCCGTGTGTAACAGCTCCGGTGCAATACCACATGTCCGCAGATGAGTCGCGCAGGTGCTCTCTGCATCCACTCGCCATTTATCCGACACTCGCGGTACCGGCGAGTCACCTCGCGTGCGCACTCCCCGGGAACACACGTGTTTGCGAAACAATCGAACCATAAAAAATCGACTAAATCCGAAATAGTACAATGGAACATCCCTACTTCTCCCGAAAATCGCATGCCACATTTCAAATTCAAAATTAGAATAACAAGTGCTCTATGGTAAAAAATATAAACGGAGTGGACTTTATCAATGTGAACAGATTTTAATTTGATTTGCTATCATCGGTAAACATCGCCATGTTTCATTGTTCCTGCATTTGAGTGTTCACACGGTCTTCAGAAGAACGAAGTGTTAGGTAAGCCATTGCTTTTAAATATTCCTTACAGGCGCACTTAATTGAATTGATCTGGTATCTAAAATTGATGTTGACTTTATTACAACATCCAATTAACTTATCATAAATTTCACGTTATTTCATTTAGGTATTTACATAAGTATTACAAATGAAAGTGTTTATTTTAATATTTTTTTCACGTAAACGGCGTGATTTGCATTTGCGAAAGTGGTACCGTTGAAAATTACACTTCGCTTCTGTTCATATTAACGAACGAATTGAAAAAATATATTTTACACGCCTCTGATTGGCAGAATAGAAAGGTTTCAAGATTTTTTTTTTATATTTTCCTTTTACAGTTGAGATCATCAACAATAGTAAAGTAATTACAAACAAGGAAGGATGCCGGAGAAAGTGTTAAGAACCTTTAAATTATACTCAATGTTCTCAAGCTATGTGCATCTAATTACTTACACATACAGATGTACTATACCGTGTGTCTGCTTCCGATAATATTGTTCCGGTGGGTTCCCACAAGCGTCTCTCGGTAAAAAGAAGCGCTCTCGATAATTAACTAGAGTTAATTGACGTACACACTCCACAATACATTTTGATGCGGTATTTCACGTTGCCTAGATTGTAACTAGCTATTCTACTATTCTTATAAACGTTCTAAAAAAATGTGTTACTTACATACGATATTATTGCTATATTATGAGAATCATAATTTTAAGTTTTATGTTACAAATAGGCTTAAAATCCAATGATATAAATACCGTCTTTTAAAGATGACAAAATTATTGATGTAATAATTCAGCTTTACAAGATGGTATTTAAATTGGTAATAAGTTCTCTATATAAAGATTAAAAAGTAGTGTATATAGATAGATATTCTATCTATAATAGACATATCTTTATTGTTCGCCCTAAAATATTACAGTAAGAGTTACAGACAACCTTAGGAAGGATATGAAAGAGAAAATAAAAGATGCAGAATTAGAAGGTTTAAGTAATTCACAAGCCAATATAAACAAAATAATTAATACCTTCAGTAGAAATATTTCTAATGCTCTTCAAATTGTCTCTTAAGCTTTAGCTGTACAGTTTTTACATTGCACCTGAAAATCACACAAAAATGTATTCAGGTCAAACTACGCACCTAACATATAGTAGAAAATTAGTAATATTAAAAAGCAATTAATTTCTTAAAAAATTGGTGACATTCAGACATTAATTGCTTATTAATAAACATAATAAGATTCATTTCAAATTGCACAGCTTCTAGAGCAATTCGAAGGACTTCTAGTACCCGCCTTAATTTGTTGCATAGTGTTTCCTAATATGTTTAGGAACCAATAAATTTGTATCCAATCTAAAATCTAATTAAGTGCTCTAGAAATAAGGTATCGATCACAATCTAAGGTCAAGGTGTATCTTGATTAATGTCGCAATTTAAATTATTACAGACCAATCAGTTTCATCAAAAGTGTACCCATTCGCTAAAAACATCCGTTATAAAATCTATTTACACTTTTGACGTTTTAATATGTCAAAGTCTTTAGTGATGGGCAATCGTTATTTATTGTCTAGTAGTTTTTGCTGATTAGTCGATTAATTAACGTCTGTGGTAGCAAGACTTATAGAATCGGTAAAAACTTAAAAATAATTAATTAATTGTTACTTGTTATTGTTATACTGAAAGAACACTGCTTGACCGTATTAATTTAATGATTTAGTAGTGGTGGTACGTCATGGTTAATTTAATTTATTTTATTTGAATATCATCACCAATAATCAGCTACCGGTAATGACGATGATCATTCAGTGGATATGCATTCATGGAGTTCATTGACCCAGTTAACGAACCTGACAAAAACCTACTTACACTGATTTGACTAGGCCTGCCTTCTTCGTATAGTTTTAATGAGACAGCTATAATAACAGACTTTAATGTCTAAATAATATATAGGTGGTTTATCGATAGCGCCTCGTTACGATGCCGACCGGTAGGTACAATTTCATTTGTGTGAAAAGTTTGGTAGATCAAATAAACGTTAATATGTAACGGAAATCTTTTGTGTGAGATACTTACAAAAAGATGATTTCTTAGACAAAAAAAAAACTAGTTTCTTTCTTCCTTTACCGCTTAGCTTGATGTTAGTTTATCAAAAAGCAGTTGACAGGACTATTAATAAAGATTTTGAAATTAAGTTAAACAAATAAGTGTTCTGGAACAACCGGTAGAGCAGGTTGCGAATTCGAACGTTTCTCCTTTACTCAATCTATCAAATAAACAAATATCTTGTAAGCAATCAACCCAAACATCTAGTAACAGATTGCAAAGATTCTGTTTGCTTCGAAAATATGGTCATTAATATAATAAGGTAAACACGTGAATTCGAAAGCTTTTGGGCGTTTCTGCACTCACTCCTTTTCGATTATAATAATTTATCTACATATATACAACATTAGCTTTAGCAAATATATATGAAACCCAAAACACATGTCTAATATTTTTATGTAAAGAATCTACGTAAAAAATTTCATAACTGTATCATGAAAAATCACAAAGCTACAAGCTCTATAAGTTACCTGGCTGTTTACACAAATACATGGTTATCAGGCCATCCGGGCGACTTAGGGATTGTTTTGCACCCGCAACCACCTGTGCGCTAGCGCTAAGGCCCGGTATGACCTGCCGGTGTTGTTCTTAGTCTTGATAGTGTCCAACTTGTGACCCTTTTATAATATTTTTGGGGAAAAATATAGCATGGTGTAAAAATTATTGGAATCGATTCAGTTACTGATTCTTCAGAATCAGTAACTGAATCGATTCCAATAATTTTTCATTATCAAGCTATATTCAGGTTTCGCATCTATTAAAAGTAATGCTGCACTAATTTGGATACAATTGTTTTAATTATGATAATAATTTATTTAAAAGACAACTTATTTCTATGTTAGTTCAGAATTCAGTCATATGTTATTGTTCCCATAAATTACACATTTAATTGAACTACAATTGTCACTGAATTAAATTTCGTGGAATAAAATAAAATATATTACACTGTATTAAAATCTCATAACTTACAATTACAATGTCAGATAAATATTAAAGATCAAAACAATACAATAAATGAATATGGTCAATAGAGTACAATGTCAAATTAAAATATCATTAAAATAATAATTAATTAGCTACCTAAATAATAATAAATTAAAGGCATATTGAAACGCTAATAAAATGAGCAGGAAACAGTTTAGCAGAATAAATACTAAAATTATTTTAACACACAAAGTTACCTGCCCCACGTCTGATTTGCACGCATGCAAGGCCTGCCAAATACGCTGCCCAATACGTTGATCTGACCAGATCCGCACCGCTCTTGACGCCACAGTATACAAGGCCCTTCACACCGCCAGAGACAGGAATAAATGGAAAAAACACTATAAAAAGTAAAGTGATGAAGCAGGGAGGTCACGACCCTCAGCATTGAGGAATACGACGCGAGGAGGAGGAGGCAAGGCCTGCCAGTGCTGTGTTAAACTATATGGTGAAGTTTCAGTAAGGTCATTCAGCGTATAAAACACGTTTTTCTTTATTATATTTAAACTATTGGTTAATATTATAGTTAGCTATCACAACCTTAGAACATACAGTCCAACTAAAGGAACACAGATAACTATTGGTCAAGAAAAGCCTAATACTCTCTCTACTCTCGCCCCAACCAGAGCAGGAAAAGTTATTAGCTATTTTCGACCTTAAAAACAAGATTCTTCAGAAGCTAATAGACATGTCATCCACGTAGTGACTACAATGCATGCAGTCGCAGTTGATCGCACACAGCTAGCCACTGTAACTATCTAGTATGAGCAGACTACGCTAGCCTTTGCATTTTTATGTAATTTCAAATTAATTACTGCCGTGATTATATTCTGTATGCGCATATTATTATCGTGTTCCACAATCATCTCGGTGTTGGCGTAAAATATTATATGCTCTTCTATTTCTGTTCATTATCCGGCAAATTGCATGTTTGTTAGAATTAAAATGAGTTTAATGCTGAATTTGAATTTTGTGATTTTTTTCTTCCTTGTGTTTAGTTTTTTTTTTTTAGTTTTACTTAAATCTGAATCTATAACCAAAAACTGAAACGCAAACAATGAGTTGTGGTATTATTATTTATAATTGTTGTGTTGTGTCTGTCTCGAATAAATATTTAATTTTTTCTATTCTATTCAGTACTGCACGTATTCTGATATTATTTTTCAACGGCTAATGGTTTACTCCGTTATTACGGAGTATATATAGACTGTAATAAATTCTTCCATTGCATGCAATTCTCAATATTTAGTGAGAGATATCATTTCACAAAAACCAAACATAACAAATTCAGTATTTTGTTAATTATTATTATCAGTGTCTTACAGAGAAAATAAAGATTTATAAACGTACTCCTCTTATTCTGCTATTTAAAGTTTTTAGTCTTGCGATTCTCCAGTAGCTGTATTGTCTTTAAGTATATTAATCAAGTCTATATAAAAATCTTCAACAAGGTACATATAATTAATACCACGGTTCTGCCATTCCAATAAGACGTAACATTAATATAAATATTTATTATCTTAATCTTTACGCAACTATATAGTCAAGTTGCATATAAATCGTCGCATTATGCCATTCTTCTGATGAAATCTCCATTTTGAACCTAATCTTGCAAGTTTGCCACTCATTGCCAAGGTTGGTCATAATCTAGCATTCTAGATTTTATTACTACTTTAGTAAGGGTGTCGTAAGAAATGATTAAGAAATTATGGTGAGGATAGGCTGCACTTAGCACTCTTGGCCAGTTGCTAGATAATTTTTATGAGTAGGTATTATGACTTTCCGCCTACTGATTTGCAGAAAATAATCTAAGACTAGATATATTCACTACGACATTTTTAGAGCTGTCTCATTAAAAACTATATTTTTATTCAAAGCACGTTTTTACTTCATTATTTACTTAATATAAAATAAATAATAAAATTATATAAAATATTACATAAGTAATTCCCCCTTTCCACCCTTCCCTCCCTTAGAGATTAAATTAAAAAAAGATAGTCTTGTGCAAAATTTTATGATTCTATTCCCAGTAGTTTTATTTCAGCTGTATACATATATGTCAGTCAGTTTCTCCTTATAAATATTATGTATGTATGTAACAGAAGTGCAATATCTGTGTTGAATGTTTTAAGCGAACAGAACTCTTCCACGCATGTATTTCAAATTAGTGTTTTTACGCTTCATTTCCTTTTGAAGACATATATTTTCGAAGTAAAAAAACTGGACATTCTGACAATGCACCCGTCTAAATGTAAATGTGAGCGAAATTATTGATTGTATGACTAATAGAATAGATTCTTTACAATCAATTGAATACTGTCTACTGAGCCCGTGGCAGTCAACCAGTTTTTTGAGCTTTTTGTGATAGTATGTGGGCATTGTTTAATACCTCTTTAAAACAACTCCTGAAGTTTGTAAGAACAAGTTAACCTCGAACAGTTATTGAAACATATTTTCGTTTTTCAATTGCAGCTTGCAAGAGTTCCTCTCTAGTGTGATAATTATAATTTTAGATGTATATTAATTATAATTATATAGTATATATAAATATTTATTCATACTTAAAACATATGTGTTATTTTTTGTTACTTTATTATAAGATTTCACAAACTCTTCTTTCTTATTTCTACATACCATTGTCTACATTTCTTCTAATCTCTTCTTTCGCAAATCTGCTGGAAGAAATTTCTTTTGAAATAAGCAGTACCTTGGTACAAATGTTTTATGTTTATGTGTACATAAATTATGAAATTAAAAAGTATTTACAAAGCGGAAGCTTTTCATAAATCCACAAATTCTTATGACTATCAGTGTCAAATTCCTTTGACACTGATAGTCATAAAGCCTTGAGCAAAAAACGAATCATGAGAGAAGCTAATCACTGACCGGCTCCAAACCTTATTAAGGTTAATGCCGACACAAAAACTGATGAAAACCCCCATACATACTGTATTTAACTGTAAACACATAGTATAGTTTACGTACCGCCTCTGTGAAGTACGGAAGGCGTTACCACTTGGCTGCGGCCAATGTGGCCGTCATAACGGTCCACGCGAGGTGTTCCGATCCCCACCTCGGCTGGACCACCGCTACCGAACGATAAACTGTACTTAGGTACGCACATACCTAAATATTTCGCGAGTTATGGCCACTTTGACATAGTTGCCCAGCCAAACTGCTTCAACAGTTACAACAGCTCATTTGTCTTTCAAGTTATTACATTGGGCATTTGTTTAGATTACTTGTAGTACATAAAACGGATGCCCTTAAGACAATACGAATCCGGGAAGTAACGGAGTGTTACCGGTTTGTTTGCTTGCTCATATTTCTAATTTCTATCGCCGAAGGTGTGTTTAAGGTAGCTTGTTCTTGTTGATAAGGAAACAGATGTTCCATAAAAGTCAAAGTGAGCATAATGCGTTAATTTTCGTAAAACGGGACACACTATAGTAAGAGTCCGCTGTCCGTCTGTACGTCCAGCATGTATCTCATCAGCCGTGATTGGCAGACAGTTGAAATTTGCCGCTATAACAAAAAAATACTAAAAACAGAATAAAATAAATATTTAATAGCTCTCCTAAAAGTAAGAAACGTTTTTTTTTGACGTTTTTATTGATACGGAACCCTTCGTGCACCCGAGTCGTGAGTCCGATTCGCACTTTGCCGTTTTTTTTAATCTTCCAAGATGGCTGCCTATCGATTACGGTTGTGACAAATTAATTAAGAGAGATCGATCCGCACGCGCAGTGGCGGCCTATTATGGTCAATTCGGTAACGGCACCATGTAACGAGTGGGTAACGGACGATATTTTATTATCGCACGCGATATTCTGTAACCACTCCGAATGTAGATCGAGTGATTTACTTGATACTGTTTAACATACGGTTTCGTGTAGTCATCCGACATTTTGATGTGTATGAAAATGATTTAGCAGGATTTGGTTAAGCTTTTGTGGTTTTGAAGTGGTCATGCATAGTCGATTTCAAATAGGAGGCACGTGTCTTGTATTTGAAGTAAACTTTAAATATTAGAAAAAACTGGCCAAGTACGAGTAGGACTCGCACACGAAGGGTTCCGTACTAAGATATTAAAATCGGGCAATATGGGAAAGATGTAATTTTTTTTTTAAAAAAGGATCTTTTAATTTTTGATATTCTTTTCATAGACTTTTTTTTAATTAAACGGTATTAAAATTTGTGGTTCTAGTGGCAATATAAACCCACATTCCATGCAAATTTCAACTCTATAACTCTTGCAATTTATGAGATTCAGCCCGCTGACGGATGGACAAACAGATAGCGAAGGAATTCTACTATCCATCCGTCCTTCTATCCATCTGGCTTATTAATAAGATCCTGTTGGTACTCTACAGGTAAGTACGGTACCCAAAAAACGAACACCAATGTGCTTGAAGTAAGTCTAAAAATGACATATCACTCGAGAGCTTTAACTTTTATCGTTTATTTACTTAGAGTCTGCATGAGTGGTATTTAAATTTTAGATACGGTCACTGAAATACATACAAAACATAAAGTTTAGATAGCGTTTCGTACAATAAGTTTAGTTTATCAGGTAGGTAGACACCACAATGAATTTTGGTTCAGAAAATATTATCTAAATATTGAATTGTGATAATACACTCAGCGGCAAAAAATGTAGTCTAAGCCCAAATAATGAAAACCAATAAAGAAATGTGGAGTGAAATAAATTTAAAAAAAACTGGGCAAGTGAAAGTCAGACTCGCGCACTGAGAGTTCCGTACAAACTTACCAAATAGTTTTATTCCCGAATCGAGTCTCGAAATTTTTTCCGAATAGAAGAAAGTAGTCTTTTTTTGTGACTTAACTAAAAAATTTTAAGCTATTGCATAGCTTCTATCGCGGGCCTTGAGCGTGGAGACCGAATCCAGAAATTCCGTAACGAAAATAACCTAACACCCCCACTCATTTGTTTTTTGAGCGTGGTGACCGATAAGAAAACAAATGAGTAAACAATCAATCAAAATTCAATTCAATGTGCGAAAGTGGAACTTCAATTAATATCAAAGAAAAAAAAACAAAGGAAACAAAATACTGCATAAATAAAATAAATAAATAATTATAATTGCATAAGTTGATAAAAATGCTATGCAATAGCTTTACCGCGGCAGTCCCCGAGTGCCACACGTATTTTTTTTGTTTTTAGATTTATACCTGTGCTTATAAGTCTTTGCTTCATGCCAAAAAATAAATTTAACTCGATATCTCCACGCGTTCCCGAGATAAAGGGTCTTGACAGACAGACGAACAACAAAGTGATCTTATAAGGGTTCCGTTTTTTGCCTTTGACGTACGCAAACCTAAAAAACAAACATACAAGAAGAGAGCGGTGGCGTATGGCGTACATGGGAGAGCGTCTTGCCATTTGCCATCACAAACTAGTTACCTACTGACGTAGCTGGAAGAATCGTCAAACTTAAGCAGTATATTGCTGCAGAACAGATGGTCGATAGGGTCGAAACGTTCTGGAATGGTGACCGCGTACTGAAGGTTGGTAGGCCTCCCACAAGGTAGACCGCCGACCTGTTGAGAGTCGTAGGAATCTGAAGAATGAGAGACCGGTCGTTGTGATGACACTTTGGGAAGGCCTGGGGGTTTTTTTTTTGGTGAGAAAATCATCAATGACAACTCCCACTCTTGGGCGGAGCGGGAGATAGTGTCAGGCTCTTACAGACTAAAAACCCACCCTGTTCCTTCAGGCCTTCATACCGGGGCTCGAGTAGTCTTTCGAAACTAACCCTGGCCTTGGTAAGCTTCGACCCAGCTGGGCTGACAACTCCTTGAGGCGCGCGGGAGCAGTGCGCTGTGTGCAGTGGCTTGGTCAGCGAGCTACCCATTGCTCACTGTCCACAAGCCCGCGCCTACGGTGGCCGAAAATCGGGATCAGAATCCCGGCGGCGACGAGAGTGCCGTTGACTGATGCGGTCGGCCTCCTTCTTTGCGAGCATTACTGCTTCGCAGAAGTCGGCGACCACCAGCCACTCCTCCTCGTACCAAACCTGCGCGAGAGGTCTCCGCCGCCGATCGCCCCCACGAGGGCACGGCGATGCACCGCTCAAGCAGGGCATACTTCGACTGTGTGCTCCTCCGTGTCCTCCGGACGTCCCGCACAGTGGCGACACCCGGGCGTCACTCCCGCTTAAATCCGGTACAGGAACCTCCCGAACGGAGGCCTGGGTCAAGCAGTGGACGTTTTAAGGCTGAAATAATGATGATGATCAACTAAGGTAAGGTAACTAACCAGGGACAAGATATTTCCTTGGCTGCAATATTGTTCGGAAGAGTCGGTGTTGGTGGTGTCCAACTTGTGACCTTTTTTAAATATTTTTGTGAAAACATATAACAATGATTAGAAATTAAAATAATTGGGACAAAATGATTGGAATCGATTCAGTTAAAGATTCTGAAAAAACTATTTTCTGGTTTCGCATAGGTAACAAAAATGAGGTTGTATACAGATTTATTAAACACATCTTTCTAAATTTGTAGGTACAGTCGTTCACAACGCACCGAGTTTACCGAGTTCAATAAATGCGTAATCACGTAATAGATATAAATTTATTGCATCTTTGTAATTGTGGGACAAGGGTACTCACAAAAGAAATTTATAAACACCTCTGTTTAATAATGAGACAATAAAACATTATGAAGGTTCTCAGTAATCGACAGAGAAGACACTAAACGCCCAAGTAAGGGATATGTGTACTGTAGAGATGTGCCGAATAGTGGTTTCACCGAATAACCGAATACCGAATAATATTCGGTTAATTTCTTACCGAAACAAGTATACTGCCGAATAATTCGGTTCCTCGTTCCATGTTTTCCAGAGTGATTTTGGATATGGTTCCAGCACTAGTGGCTGGGCCATTGCCGGCTCATCATCAGTTTCGATTCATATAGAAATAACTTCTTGCAAAGTGGTATATTAAAGGCCCGAAAACAAAACAATATCATTATCTAATAAATACGATTGTTAGAATATGGGATTCCTTTAATTTATTTTAACCAAATACTCGCACTGAGCCTGCGTGATGGATTACGGCCTATTCCCTCTCATAGAGAGGAGGCCTGAGTCCCAACTATAGGAACATAGGAAGAAAGAAAATCATTTTATTTGTCCGAAAAGGCGCAAACTTAAGACTAACATGTAATAAATATGTTAGTCTCCATGTTAGTTTTAAGTTTACGCCTTTTCGGGCAAATATATTTATTTATATTATGTACACTTTTATATAAAAATTTTATATGAAAAAATTAAAAAAAAAAAATGTTTTTAAATGTATGCACCACGTCCGAGCAAAACGGCAGTACGCTCAGCATAATTCTGTGTCCTCACGCAAAATGCGACGAGTCCACAGCGCTGGTTTTCAGCGTGGGCCGGACATTATAAGGCCGACTATACTATGTATGCTATTTTACTCTAAAGAATGATTCCTTTGCCCAGCAGGGAGGCCTTTGCCCAGCAGTGGGACAGTATAGAAAGACAGTAGTAGAAAAAAGAATGGTATAATTTCCACCGAAAGATTGAGCCGAATACGAATACCTCAAAATTCTGCCGAATACACCAAATGTAAAACGAATATTCGTCGCAACTCTAGTGTACTGTGATGAAAATGACAAAACTGCATATGTAACCATATTTTATGACTTGTAATTGGTCAACATCAATAGATCGAGGAACCTTTCGGTGTTAATTGTGAAACATTCTTCAATATTCCTATTTATCACAATAAACTTAAATCTTAACTTCGATGAAGCCGTGGATGGACTGTCCTATTGAGTCACAATGTATACCATGTAAGGAACAGAAAAGATATTATGAAGGAAACATTACAAAGGGTGACATACCTAGTGATCTTATCGCTAAAACTGATATTTTAAAGACAAATTACGAATGGATTTCAAAGGGAGTGGAAGAGACAATACAGTACTTTCACATACATTGTCATACTAATATTATAAAGGCGAAGTTTAGATGTGTGTGTGGTGTGTGTTTGTTACTCTTTCAGGCTACGGCTTAACGGATTTGGTACACGGGTGGAATATGTCCTAGATTAGCATATATAATAATTTTTAGTACATTTACATTATCTTATGTTAATATTATAAAGGCGAAGTTTAGTTATGTGTGTATATTTCATGATCCACCATGCTCATGATACTTTTCTATCGCAAATGGGTTACACAGCGGCAGCGAAGACGCAGAAAAAAGTTCGTTTCATAATGCAAAAATGTCACTAGATGAACTTTAAAGTACAACTACAAACTGCCTCCAATTTATCATAAACGAGCCTTTAAAGAAATATTGTTTCGCATATTTATTTAAACGGGCAACACTAATGTGCGATCACGTTTACGTTTATGCTCGCAACACTGCCGTAAAGTCGCACATGCGACCAGCGCACGCGCTTTGCATAATTCCCTTTCTTTAGAAACAGTGGAGTCCTCTTCTTACATCTGACCATTCATAGAGCCTATTATATATTTTATAGTCATATAAACGTTAAAGACATAACAATTAGCAACTCAGTATTATTAGAAGTAACAAATTTCTATTTGAATTGTAGTTTATTGCACGTTTACGATTCTGTGTTGATGTCTCTTGAGTAGTTAGGCAACTAAAATAAGTGAATGTGGTGTCACGGTTGGCTCAGTGCTTTAGCGATTGGCTGCTGTGCTGCGTGTCGTGGGTTCTATTCCCGCACGAAACAAATATTTGCATAGTGTACTGGTACGTAATCCGTGTCTGGGTGTCTTGAAATATTAGAGGTCAGTGGTGTCTTGTCTATGTAAGTTTACATGTTTATGAAAGCACTCACGATAGAGAAGTTATTCTTAATGTGGTGCATGATTGGTTAAAAAAGAAAGTAATAATACTAAATTATTTATTTAATTTTCATGCAAAACAAAGGTAGACTTAATGCCTAGTCCATTGCCTTCCCATGCCTTGAATCTTAGTTATCATAAATATGTATAAAGTTAATCTATAAAATATGAGTATAAAAAATCTAAATCTATAAAATATAAGCCTTGATATATCAATCTGCAATTAAGTCTCGCGTGAGATATTGTGATCGGTTGAATGAAAGCATAATATAATTAAATAGCAATAAGAACAGCCGAAATGTGCTTGAATATTATACTTAGCTGGTTTAACGTAAGTGAAAGTCGGATTCTCACTGAGATGCGGGACGGTCATGGGACTGTCCCAGTGCAGGATAAAGGCCTCTTTTCAAACAGAGAAGGTTGTTTGGTGGGAAAAATCATCTAATGACAACCCCCGCTCTTGGGCGGAGCGGGAGATAGTGTCAGACTCTAACAGACTAAACAACCCACCCCGTTCCTTCAAGCCTTCATACCGGGGTTCGAGTTCCCTTTCGGATAAACCTGGTCCCAGTAGGTTTCGACCCGGCTGGGCCCCTGCTGTTGCTGACAACTCCTTGAGGCGCGTGGGAACAGTGCGCGCCGTCGACGACTTGAGCTTGGTCCGGACAGTTACTGGATGGTCGGACAGCGAGCTATCCATTGCTCACTGTCCGCAAGCCCGCGCCTACGGTGGCTGGAAATCGGGATCGGAATCCCGGCGGCGGCGAGAGCGCCGTTGGCTGATGCGGTCGGCCTCCTCCTTTGCGATCATTACTGCTTCGCAGAAGTAGGCGACCGCCTGCCACTCCTCCTCGCTCCGGACCATGGCCTCAACCAAGGCCTGGCACGAGTGGTCTCCGCCGCCGATCGGCCCCACGAGGGCACGGCGATGCTCCACCCAAGCAGGGCACACCGCGATTGTGTGCTCCACCGTGTCGTCCGGGCGTTCCGCACAGTGGCGACACCCGGGCGTCACTTCCGCTTTAATCCGGAACAGGAACCTACCGAACTTGCCATGTCCGGTGAGGACCTGTGTCATGCGGAAGGTAAGGACGCCATGAGGTCCACGCCTCAAAGAGGGGACTTACCCCTCAAACAGGGGACTTACCAAGGTACGAGCATTATATTCACCACATTACTCAAGGTCAAGGAAGAAGAAACATTCATTATGCGTACAGCCAACTAATAGAATTCCTTGCCAAAGATAGTGTTTGCGGATAGCTATAGCCTGGAGTGAATATGTTATTTTTAGACAAGCGTGCTCTATCGTCATTATTGCTTATTGTCAAGTGAGATAGTGATCAAGTGTAAGACTATCAATTTAAAAAAAAAAATGTCCTACAATGAGAACTCATGTACCTACATACCTAAAGGGTGTTACAGAAATTGGTAGTCATAAATACTGCTTCTGTAAATATTGCTTGTATCTATAGAAATGAATAACTTTCTCCAAGATATCATAGCGAAAACCGAAAAAAAAAATTGTCGTCGTCAGCTGACGAGTTTTGTAGGAACAGACTTTTTTTTTCTGGGAACTGACTATTACTTCCTTGAAGAATGTTGTTCAGTTCTACAAGAAGAGGCAGTTAGTATATCTAAAATATGACCACGTCTTTATCTTCCATCCTAATTAGATTGGATCCATGGCTTATTAGATTAGTTAAGATAGATGCTCAAGGTAGTCACAACCTCAAGACTGTAAGTTTAAACGAACTGAACAGTTTTGTTCGGCATAATTCCATATTAAACAGATAGCATGTCCTCACTGAAGGAACCAACCATGCACATCATTGACTAGCGCAGGACCAGTTTCAATACACGACAACAGTATCATGGCACTAGACCGGAAAATTGGCCTCAAGAAGAAGATGAAACATGACTGCCAGCATAGACTTGTCCTTTAAGATGTCATTACAAAAACTAGTAATGCTAGTTATGCTGGTGAAGTAGAGTAACATTATCATCTAGTTAAACTTTAAACTAACGTTTTAAAGAATGGGTCAAATTGTTTCTTAGTTATTGGTTCATTTTTTTTATCTGTGCTCCAAAATCGATGGGTCCAAAGAAAACTGAATTGAATCGAATTGAGAATAGAGACTCTCAAAATTTCAATTTCAATCAAGACAAGAAAATGTTACAAGCTTGTAAAAATATATATCAAATTGAAACTTTGAGAGCCTCTATTGAAAATGTTATCAATTTGCACATTGGCAAATACATCCACCATATCATATCCATTGAAATATACCCGTAGATTATTGATATGACTCAGAAGGCTACCCAGCTTAAATGTGACTAGAAGTAATGTCTACCGCATGTCGATGGAGCGGTGAGCCCATCCAAAAATTGATGCCTATAAATCGCACGACGTGGTCGCTGCAGGTCACGAAGGAGGTGGCGGGACGACTTAGATGTCTTCCTCATGAATTAAAAAAAGTGACCCAGAGAGAGGTCATCTCTGGTAGTAATAAGCCGATCACAAAGATCCAATAATTGACTGAAAATTTCACTATAGGATTTATTTTATAACGGAACATGAAAGACATGTTGAGTCTACAATAGTCAAAATTGCGGGAAACACCTGAATGGAGGAAGTACGGAACTAGGTCAAAAGAAAAGTAAGTCCTACACCTAACAGTGGGTGATTACGGACCAAAATGATGACGAATGATGAAAACAAAAAAATATAACACGGATGAAAAAGCAAGCAGAAACTAGCTCTGGATTTATATGATGGCGAATGATGAAAATAACAAATATAACACAGATCAAGAAGCAGGCAGCAACTATGTAGCTCATTATAAAATTCCGTATAGATGGTGATAGTAGAGGCTGTCATAAAATTTATTTTATGACGGAACACTAAAAGCGCGTTAATTTCACAATATTATCAAAATCACGGGAGACACCTGGATGAAGGTCGTACGGAACTTGAAAGTATGTCAGAAGAAAAGTAAGTCCAATACCTAAAAATGGGTAATTCCGGACTGAAATGATGACGAAAGATGAAAACAAGAAATATAAAACGAATGAAGAAGCAAGAAGAGACTAGCTCATTATAAAATTCCGTATAGACGATGGTAAAGCCATAGGATTATATTTTATAACGGAACACGAAATTATTATTTATCGGAAGAAAAGTAAGTCCTACACCTAACACGAAGAGTTATAGAACTCACAGTAGGTGATTCCAGACCAAAATGATGACGAAAGATGAAAACAAGAAATTATAACACGGACGAAGAAGCAAGCAAGCTCATTATAAAATTCCGTATGTGCCGTAGAAATGGAAATGAGATAGAATAGGAACGAAGCTAGACAAATCACGGTCTAGTTGTTACAAGACAAAGTAAAAGTCGGGTCGGCAGACATCACGAATTTGTCATCGTACTGTTCGCATACTAAATGCGATAATAATTATTGTTTTGTCTGCCCCTGTCTTAGTTTTTGAAAGTGTTTTGTTTTAGGTGGGAAATCATCCAATGAATAGTGTCAGACTTTTACTGACTAAAACCCACTTCTTTTCCTTCTTTGCCTTCGTTCCAGGGCCCCGGGTTTGTCTTTCGCGCAGCCCATTACCCTAGTAGGCTTCGACCCTGCTGGGCCCTTACGGTTTTGCTGAAATCTCCTTGAGGCGCACGTTGGATACTTCGCGCCATTCGGACGGTTCTCAAACGGTCGGACTGCGAGCTATCCTTTCCACGCCATCCGCAGGCCCGCGGAGTTTTTGGAAGTTTGCTTTATGGCTCTGCACTAGATTTTGATTTCGTAATCATTATTATAATTTGGGCAGTTAAACTAATTATGTACTTTAATTAACTGTATTATTCGAGTCTTTAAATAATGTGGATTTAAATATTAAAACGTCTTAACCTCAAAACACTAATTTCAAACGAAGCAAGGAGAGTTCCCTTGCTAGATTACCTCATCTTCTAGTTTATCTGAATCTGTTGTTTTCAAGCTGATTACTATACAGTACAGTGATTTGTGACCAAGGCGGCATTCACCCGAGCTTTGGCGAGAGTGTTATGGAGCCGAGTAATAAATTTTCACGTGTATCAAACGACGTTTTTCAATACACTTACGAATACAAAATAAACAGGGGTCGACGTGCGTACTGCCTGATACTATAAATGTAATCAAATTTTGGCCGGGGCGAGCACGCGCAATTTTCCGTACAAGTGCGAAAAACAATCAATGGAGTGCTTAAAAGCGGAATTTTGAGTAAGTGTATTGATTTTGTACCCTACTTTATCTATTGAAGGAAAATTTCCATTTGATTGCGACATCGTCTCGCAATTTGCGTCCATTGATTTGCAAATAGCCAAATATTTTGAGCGCTCACCCATGTCGGTAGTGCGGAAAGTACTCGAGACCTCGATGTGTCGTGCTTTGAATGGTAATCCTATAGCTACGGGTGATTAGTCGAGAAACAACCGAATACAAAACGAAGATCGAAAAGTAGATAAGAGGGAATGTTAGGAAACCATGGATAGAAGCATCAATTATATTATCTACTAGCTTTTGCTCACGGCTTCGCCCGCAGATATAAAATATAGCCTATGTCACTCAGGAATAAAGCAGTTTTCTATCGATGAAAAAATTTTAGCAATCGAACCAGTAATTCCAGTACTGTTTATAGTATTATTATAGTGTAGATTATAAAAAAAATCATCCAATGAGGGCGTGTCAGACTTTTACTGACTAAAACCCACTCCTTTTCCTTCTTTGCCTTCGTTCCAGGGCCCCGGGTTTGTCTTTCGCACAGCCCAATCGAACCAGTACTTCCAGTACTGTTTATAGTATTATTATAGTGTAGATTATAAAGTTTACAAGCCTACTAGCCTCAGAATTTTTTATTATTCTCCATTTTTCAACTCATATCAATGCATATATGAATGAATATTATATAGGTATACATATATACAGGTTCAGGTTACTGAATATTAATTTAATAAGCATAATAGATGACATTTCTATACATTTTGTCGTGTATCCGCGTTTCTTCTCAAGGTAGTCAGCTTGAAGACACCGGCCTCATCAATGACGAAAAAAAAAAATTGCAAGTAAAAGAATAGTAATAAATATTATTTATCAACAAAGGCCCGTACAAGTAAGACCAAGAGGCTCACGGATCAAACTCTCGAGCTCATGAAGAAGAGGCGTGAAATGACTTTGCAGTCTTCAGATAATGCGTGCACGTACCGGCAGCTCAATAAACAGATCTCGAAGTCTCTGAAACGCGACCTTCGCCGATTTAATACCGAGAGGATTAAGGACGAGATTGAGCGGAATAAGGGCTCCAAAGTTTTTGCACGGGATCTGTCCATTGGGCAGAGCCAACTCACGAAACTGAAGACCGAAGATGGCAGAGTCATATCCGCCAAATCGGAGCTTCTGGGAGAGATCGAGGCATTTTATGGACAGTTATACACGTCGATCTCCAAACCCGCTACAAATCTGGCAAACGACCCAAGAGCTAGATTGACTCGACACTACACTGAAGATATCCCGGACGTCAGCCTGTACGAGATTAGGATGGCTCTGAAGCAGTTGAAGAACAACAAGGCGTCAGGTGAGGACGGAATTACGGCTGAGCTCCTGAAGGCGGGTGGAAAACCGGTCCTAAAGGCCCTTCAGAAGTGGTTCGATTCCGTCATACTCGAGGGAAAAACGCCACAGGCATGGAGCAGAAGTGTGGTGGTACTCTTTTTTAAGAAGGGTGATAAAACCCTGCTGAAGAATTACAGGCTCATCTCACTTCTGAGCCATGTCTACAAGCTGTTTTCCAGGGTCATCACGAACCGTCTTGCGCGCAGGTTTGACGACTTCCAGCCTCCCGAACAAGCCGGATTCCGAAAAGGTTTCAGCACCGTAGACCACATACATACGCTACGGCAGGTCATACAGAAGACCGAGGAGTATAACCTGCCTCTCTGCCTAGCGTTTGTGGACTACGAGAAAGCTTTTGATTCGATCGAGACTTGGGCTGTGCTGCAATCTCTCCAGAGGTGCCAAATTAACTATCGGTACATCGAAGTGCTGAGGTGTTTGTACGAAAACGCCACCATGTCAGTCCGACTCCAGGACCAGACCTCGAAACCTATCCTCCTGCAGCGAGGTGTGAGGCAGGGAGACGTCATCTCTCCGAAACTGTTCACGGCCGCAATGGAGGATGTCTTCAAGGTTCTGGACTGGAGTGGACTAGGCATTAATGTCAATAGCGAGTACATTTCTCACCTTCGGTTTGCCGACGACATAGTAGTCATGGCGGAGACTATGGAGGAGCTCAGTACAATGCTCAATGACCTCAGTAGAGCTTCTCTAAGAGTGGGTCTTAAAATGAACATGGATAAAACCAAGATCATGATTAACAACCATGTAGCGCCCACTCCTATCAAGGTCGGAGACTCTACACTCGAAGTTGTGGACGATTACGTCTACCTCGGACAGACAGTCCAGTTGGGTAGGTCTAACTTCGAGAAAGAGGTCAACCGTCGAATCCAACTCGGTTGGGCAGCGTTCGGGAAGCTACGCAGTATTTTCTCGTCCAACATACCACGGTGTCTCAAGACGAAAGTCTTTAACCAGTGCGTGTTGCCAGTGATGACATATGGCTCCGAAACGTGGTCGCTCACAATGGGCCTCATCAGAAGGCTTAAAGTCACCCAAAGAGCAATGGAAAGGGCTATGCTCGGGGTTTCCTTGCGTGATCGAATAAAAAATGAAGATATCCGCAGGAAAACTAAGGTTGCCGACATAGCACAAAGAATTGCCAAACTTAAGTGGCAATGGGCAGGGCACATTGCTCGCAGAACAGATGGCCGTTGGGGCCGAAAGGTTTTGGAGTGGCGACCGCGTACCGGAAGACGCAGTGTTGGAAGGCCTCCTACAAGGTGGACCGATGACCTGGTGAAGGTAGCAGGAAACCGATGGATGCGAGACGCACAGGAACGTTCGATGTGGCGACGCTTGGGGGAGGCCTATGTCCAACAGTGGACGTGTATCGGCTGAAATGATGATGATGATGATGATCAACAAAGGCCTTTCTAAGTTTGATTGGTTTCCGAAAAGCAACAAAATAATCGTTAACAATAATAGCATTCTTAAAGATATTCATTATTCAAGTTACTAAGTGCTGTTAAAAGAAAAATTAACACAGCAACACAATATTTAATCAATTATGCAAAGTGGACATTTTGTTTAATTAATTATGTTAAACAAACAAATGTATCAAGATTAATATCAATATTTAATGTGTTAAATGTCAACAATTCACAGTTTGGTTTTGATTTTGAAGGTTGGCAGAAAATTTGATAGTTTCTACATGGTGAATGCTTATGCGTGTTCCGCGACAGTGACACAGGCTCTTGACCGAAGGTTGGATGCCCACATCCATCTTAACTGCAGTAATATCACTTTGGTTAGATTAATCTTATTACAATTCTTGTTTAATACTTTTGAATTGGTTTTTTTTAAACATCTGGCAAGTGTAATCTTGCTTAAACTTATTATATACAGAAAATATACACATTGTTTAAAACTTAACTAATTATAATTAGTTATGTTTTTTAAATATTGCATTTAAGTAAATATTCATTAATAAGAGCAGTGGTGTCCGACTTACGACTTGTAAGTCGCGGGTTCAAACCCTGCCAGGCGATTTACTTTGTGTAATTGATTTTATTACCACTGCTCTCAAAACGGTGAAGGAAAACATCGTGAGGAAACCGGCATGTCCTACAACCAAAAATTCGAAGACATGTGACATTCACCAACCCGCAAAGGGCCCGCGTGGAGGATTACGACCCATTCACTCACCTAGAGAGGAGGCCTGTGTACCAGCAGTGGGACATTAAAAGGTTAATTATGATGATGATGATGAAATACCCATTAAAATCTAAAATTCGTAGGAAATATTTAGGAATATGGCAAAAATTTCCTCTGTTGACTGGAAGTGTGTCCAAAAGACTGAGTGACAGATTAACACCATCCAAGTTTTTGCAAATTATGTAGCGTCGGAGCAATGACCTGACTGGCATCTAATATCATCCTCACCACCATCACCCTGTTTGTTTTTTAATCTTCTTGATTCTAGTTAGTAATAAAAAATCACACATTACAATTACTACAAATATTTTAACGCCATGTATGTTTAGGTCGAACCTTGCAGATGAATTTTGAAACAGTTCCCCCTAACCGATTGAGCTGAAATTTTGCAGATATGTTCAGTTTGTATGACAATACAAATCAGCTGGGTCACATAATCTTGTTTTTTTTTTTTTAATATAAACTACTTTTACTTTTACTTTCACACAACGCCATCAAGTCTTAAACTAAGCAGAGCTTGTGCTATGAGTACTAGACAACTGATAAACATACTTATATATTTCTAAATATTTACATATTATAGATAAATTATTACACCTAGACACAAAACAAATAATGGTGGTCATTACACATGCTTTTGTCTTGGGTGGGAATCGAAACTACGACCTCCGGAACAGCAGCCAGTGCCACTAACCACTAGACCAACAGGCCAGTCAAATCGTGTTTATTAAGGCTAGGTTCTTATGTGGACTTGATGCAGCAAGGCAGTCTCTACCAGTCAACCTATAGGCATACATGTGTTCCATGTTCATAAAACTTAAAAACTGTTCAACATTCAGTTAACACATTTCATAAACGCATAAATTGGCGCCTCACTCGATTAAAACCATAGATTAAAAAGGCGGGAAACCTGACCATTACTTATCGGAGTCAGCATCGCATATAAACTGGAACATTATTTTTTTTTAAAAAGAATAGGAAGCTGTACTTCTGCTCTATGGCTGTATAGACTGTCAAGCATACACCCTCATTACTACGCGGTGAGCATGCTTATTACAGAATATTAGCTGCGATACGTTGCCCTTTGCATTACACTGTGGTTTTTTGAATTTACTCAACTGTGGGAACTTAGAAGTTGTTTAGAGTTCGCGTAAGCAGATTGGCTAATTTGGCGGGGACATGTCTAATGTGATTCTCTCTTCTTGTTATGATTATTAGATGTTCTTTAAATCTAATGTATAAACCGCACACATCCCAACCGATTATAATTTAGGTGTTTTCAAGGCTAGAGTGAATAGGCTCCTTAATAAACTAGTACGATTCACCATCGACGATTGTATCACTGCTTACCATCAGGTTTAATCGCAGTGAAACACTGGATTACGTAATTTAAAAGAAAGAAAAGAAATTGCTCTAGGCTTCTAAGCAAGTAATCTATAAACACTGTCGCATTAATTTTTATCTGGTTTTGTTTAAGCTTTCTAGCTAGCTTGCATCCTTATCCTGAGTTTGTTTCGGTATATCTCTCAGGGCAATCAGCTAGGAAACATTGGCCTCATCTAGTTTAAACTGACGTAAAAATTGAAGTCTAAAAGTATTTTTCTAAACCTATTTGCTAAATACGAGTAACTAAATATCAATGTGAGTCAATTTACTTATACTTCTGTTTCACTGTTTTTATACCACTAACCATTGTGAAGTATGCCCCTCATCCATATTATGATTAAAAACCGCAATTAATTCAACCTAGACTACAACCCAGCAATCGAAAAAAACAATACCACCTAACTAATAAATACAAAGCCTTAATAATATTAAGCATTATTTCAATCAGTCATCCATTTCCTGAGTAAAAAACCAGGAAGAGTTGAGTAGCTTAGTTCTGGGCAGTTACTCGCACGCTCCAGTGAGTGCTACCCATCGTAGCATATCGCACCCGTCATAATCAAAGACCGTCATAACTAAAGACCACGCAGGCTTTAGCGAAAATCATCTTTAAATACCTGCACTCCAGTACACTTGGGTTCCAGAATCATTGGCTCCTTCGGTAATTGCTCCTAAGTGAATGAACGGGCAATGCGTATCGTTTATTGTTTGTTGAGTATGAATTAGGTAAGGTTATGAAATGCATAAGTTTATTTTTTTATAGTGGGTCTTTTGATAATTGCTTTAAAAACAGGCTTGGGCAAGACGTACTCGTAATACCTAATCGATTTCAGTTGCGCTGACATAGACGTAGGTAGTATAAAATTGCAACTCGTGATTCATATGAAATTATTATTTACGCTTTTTAGGTATAATAACTTAGTGGGGTACACAGTTATGTTTCTAGAAGTCAAACCCTAGTAAAATATTATGAGTGGGAGAGGATATGATAAAGCGTACGAATGTCTCACTTCAGACAGTCTTCAATTTTGGCGAAGACAATCTGGTGGGATTCAACGCTGCTAAAATTCAAGCATGTCTTTTCACCGCCAAAAGGAGGCCGTTCACCTTGGCTCCAGCTGCTTTTCAGAATGTATACCTGAAATGCACCGACCGCCCTCAACTCTTGGGAGTTGAAATTCCCTCAGACCTTAACTTTGGGCAGTTCATTTATACCAAATTCAAAGTGGCTGCTAAGAAATTCCGTGTTCTTGCAAAGGTCTGGCGTTACTTCACACTGGGCGAGCTACTAATGTTACACAAAGCACAGGACCGATTGTGTGTGGAGTACTGGTCAGGTTTTGTAGATTGGACTTATAGTAAGGAATATTTTCAGAATTTTATTCGCTTCCTAAGTCCCAACCTTGCTTTATACATACCCTAACACAAATACAAACTCTAATAAAAAAAAAACTGGGCACGTGCGAGTCGGACTCATGCCTTGAGGGTTCCGTACAAACTATAGTACTTACCTACTCAAGTGTATAGTTCAATTCCTGAATGGAGTCTCAAAGATTTATCCGAATCGCATTTTTTTTTGTTGTGACGTAACAACCAATTTACAGTTTTTATTTTTATTCCTATACCTATGCTACAAGACCTTGCTTTATGCCAAATTTTAGGATTCTAAGTCAACTAGAAGTACCCTATGAATTTTGGTTCCCTTGAGAGTGTCGAAAATACGTTTTTGCGACATAAGCGACCGTATCTTCTGTAGGCTTGAGTATACGATTTTAATTTCAACTCGATACGGAACAAGATCGCGTCTTGACAGACAGACAGACGGACAGCAAAGTGATCATAAGGGTACCGTTTTGCCTTTTGAGGTACGGAACCCTAAAAACACAAACTTATTACACGTAATTAATATAGCGGTACCGTCAAGTCTCAGTAAAGAAACAGAGCTTCTACATGAGAGTGCTATTACGTTAGTTTACAAGGTTTCGGCGCATAATAGTCTTTAAGTAAATACATAAACATGTATGTTCGGTGAATGGTCGTATGTTGTGAGAGTGTAGGACCACCCTGAGACTGTGTCGTGAGAACATGACCGATTTTCCGCGTACCATTCAAGGCTTTTCAGTAAAGCGACTGTGAACTTCAGTGGAACTTGAGTTGCTTTGTATTTCTTGGCTAAGAAAACACTGTAAATGAAGTTAAACACACAGTGCCATATTGTTTTACAGGAACTCCACAATACTTTCGCGCTCAAGGCGGCGTTGGTACGCAGAAATTTGTTTTGTTGGCCAGACATCGTTAATATGGGTGCCTACGAAATATAAAATAAAAGCCATGTGTATTTTTTCCCGACTATGGCAAAACCAAAGAAAGGTTATGATTTTGACAGGCTATGTGAGTATGTTCATCTATTCTCTCATAGCTCCTAATCTAAATATCGGAACTTGACATATGAGGTGTCTTTAGAACCGTCTTAATCATCCACTGAACATAGGCTGCGTAACGTGTCTCAAAACTTGATATGGTGCCTTCTAGCGGACAAAAAGTCATGTGTTAAAAAAATGTTAAGATAAATACACCGTGTTTGATATCATTTGAAAGGGCTTCTTTGGTACTTATAAAAAAAATCTTCAAAATTCAATGTAGCGCCTTCTAGTGGACAAAATTTTGTGTCAAAAAAATGAAATAAATACCTACGTCGTGTTTCGTATCAGATAAAAGAGCTTTAGAGTCTACACAGCTGTTTCACTGCTTCACTAATGGACAGACATTTTATGTTAACTACCTAGTTCTTAATTTGACAATTTAGCTTTTATAAGTAAATAGTATAGAAGCACAGCGATTTAACACCAAAATTAATTAAATAAAAATCAATCACACGGTATAGGTACCAACCGAAACACTTTATTAACCTGTTCTTGTCTTTCCAGTAATTTTGTTTATTTCAGCATCCTGAAAATCTTGTTTCATGCTTTTTCAGCGTCGTCGTTTTTTTTTATCGTAGTTAGGTTTTAGTTTTTTACTTTAATACCAAACCTGTGTCCTTCAGTTACCCTTTGCGTTCTAAGAGCACGGGTTTTTTCTTCAAAGAATCCTCGCGTCTCCCGCTCTGGGTGGAGCGAGAGGCAGTATTATCAGACTTTTACTGACTAAAACACCACCCGGTATCATCTGCCCTTTGCATTCCAGGACTTTCAAACAATCCCGCAATTATGTGGAGAAGCTATAACTTTATTTTAAATATATCTACTTACTCGAAAACCCGCTCTTATCCTACCAGTTTTAGGCACGCAATAGACTGTTTTTTGCACTTGTGCAGAAAAATGATTATGTCCGTTTATTTATGTCTTCGTAGGTGTATTAAAAAACGTCGTTTGATACACGTGGAAATTTATCTTACTTAGCTCGCCTGCGGCTCGTGCGAATTCCGCCTCAGTCGCAATGACAAATCTACACTTGTATCAAAATGTACTATTATCCCGTTTATCGTCGTTGACCACAGTTAGAGCTCGTTGGTTTAACAGTATTAAATGGAGATGAACGCCCATTGAATGGGCGGAGCCGACACACCTGTTGACACGAGTCGGTGTTTTCTATCTACTACTTGTTTATTGAGAGAAACCCACGCCTTTCTTTATAAAACTGTGTCTGCGTTGAAGTTTACGTAATTTGAAAATACATCCTACTAACTTTTGCCAGCGGCTTCATTTGCGAGAAAGTCGGTTTCTCGGGTCGGGTCGGTTCTTAACTTTGGACCCCCGTTTCATCCCCATAGGGGGTGAATTTCGGAAAATCTGTTCGTAGCGGAAGTCTACACCCTATAAGGAACCTACCTGCCAAATTTTAAGTTTGTAAGTGTTATAGTTTCTGAGAGTTCGTGATTATTCAGTTAGTGGTATTTCGCTTTTAATGTAGAAGATTTACGTTTAACATGCGTTTAACTATTAGGTTAGGCTACAAAGTATACCTGTTACTAAATTGTATTTAATAACAATATGGTCTTCTATTCTTTTGAATAATTTAGATTATAATACATTTTAAATACAATGAAAATTAAGTTTTATTTTTCACTTCTTTAAAAAAACTTAAACGCAACACAATCAGCCTTATATATATATATTTTTAAATGGTCCAAGAGGAATGAACCGTAATTCACCATGTGGGCGCAGTGTAGATTTGGTGGATATCATATGACTTCCATTTTTGACTCTAGGACATACTTGGTTCTAGTTTCCCCACGATATTTTCCTTCACCGTTATGAGAACATCGGGGATGAAACAAATTACTCAAATTAATGCACCTGGCACTGGCAGAGCTTGAACCTGCGAACTACCACTGGACCCCACAGCTCTACTGAAGACTAGTCCAAATCTAATCCCCAACTTCTCTATTTCAGAGTGAACAACAACCCCTAGAAGATGAATGCATAAGGTAAGCACATTAAAATAATATTAAAGGTAATAATAATTTCAAATCCATCAAATATTATTTAGACAGATACGTAACCGATATATCTTAGTCATCTCCCTAACCCCAACTAGCTAGGGTTCGGCTTCCAGCCTTACCAGATGCAGAAATCAGAAACGTTTATTTCAAATAGACATGCATTTACAGGCACTTTTGAATTGTCAAAATGTCGGTCAGTCAATAAAAAGTAAAGTTGAGGTAGGGCGCAAATGTGTGTCATGTGTCAGATACAAGCTGCCGATGAATATTTGATTTCTATAGAACCAGTAAGAAAACATCCACTACTCCCTGCGTTTACGTAAACATTTTTGTGTCTAGTTTCTTCCACTTAACACATACTCATGACAATCAAAAGTATCTACATTTGTGCAGCGCGGATATGATGCGCCTGAATACCCGTATTTTAAGTGGAGCGAGTGCCTGTCAGACCTCTAGAACCCTGTTACTGAGCAACACGATACTCCTTGGATAGACCGGTGTTCAGACTTTCTGGTATCTGACTACCAGCTAACCTGCAAAGGCTGTCAATCCCCGAAAAAGAAAAAGGCGCCAGATAACCGTGGAATAAAGTAGATTAACCTTTTCTTAATATCTCTGCGTAGGAACCCGAAAAACTAACAATGAATTGCTTTTCATTACCAGATCATGTAAAGGATCAAGATACATGTCGATTCAAGACGGCTTTATTTCCGTTTTTGAAATATCAACAAATGTAACAGGGTCAATGACCGTTATTCTACGTTTTCTGGCACCTACCTTAGTATTAAACATAAAACATCACATCACATTGCCGATGCTTCTGATTGTAATAATAACGACTTGGACAGAACTGTTGGGTCGTTTATCACGCGTCAGTGATAGTACAGTGAGATTAGATAAAGACATGCGTCTTGCAGACACGCTGTGCTTATCTTTAATTAATACTTAATTAGTTCATAAACAGTCGTGTAATGTAAATGTATGAAACATTAGTACAACATCCCACTTTCGCGTTTATAAGCATACTAATATTAAAAAGGCGAAAGTTTGTAAGTCTATTACAGGAACAATTGCTTACTTGTCATTACAGAATTTTGACTGAAAATGAGTGATTATGAAAATTTGGTCAACTTAACTGAACGTTAGGTACGAGTATACTAAGGGTGAGTTGCACCATTTAACTATAACGATAACAAAGCCGTTAACAGTTGTCAAATCGTTAATTGACCAATAGGCGGCCGTTTCACGGCTGGTTAAGGTTTGGTTATCGTTATAGTTAAATGGTGCAACTCACCCTAAATGTTATTTGAGCAAAAGAAGATTATATGAAATAGAACACAAAAGCACATAGGTTAGCATATAAAAAATATATTATATGTGTGATGTCTGTAAATATTATGATACAAGGAAAGACGGGCATTTATAAAAATAGTTTATTGCGGACTGAACTGACAGCCGTCAACCCTGCCACAGATATATAATGTCCCTACATTACATCCCTCCACCACAAATTAACAGCAAACGGAATAATGATATCTTAAATAAGAAATAATAACTAAATCATAAATATAAACCATAAACAAATTACTTCTAAAACTTATAACTAACATTTAGTCTACATTTCCTAATGGGGCGAGACTGGGGCGGCACAAGCATTGGCGATGGCGCTGGTGTTGAGAACTCTTCTTCAGTTTTCTGAGGCGGTGACAACGTAGGCTCCTGTTCAGGCGACGGTAACGCCACCGAGGCCTCTTGGCGCTCCGACCCGCCTCTGAGGGGCGTTACTGGTGCTACCTTAGAAGCCGAAGCTTCCGGCGTACGTGACAACTCTGTGGGGACCACTAAAGAACTCCTCGTCCTACGCCTAAGCTGATCGATATGTCTATGCACCTGTTTGCCGTCCTTGTCTAGCACCTTATAATTGCTAGGCCCTGACGTGTTAACTATGGTACCGGGCAACCATTTTTCCCCCTTTAAAAATTGTCGATACCAAATATCATCTCCTACTTCCACCGTTCGTACCGTCCCTCCCGCACGTTCCACCTGCCCCTGCTGCGCTTTACATACTTTAACTTCCATATTGGGCTTCAGCACGTCTAACTTTGTTCGCAACCGTCTCCCTATAAGTGCGACTGATGGGCTTATTCCAGTAGTGGAGTGTTCCGTATTTCTATAATATAATAAAAATGTGTTTAAAGCCTGTTCTACATTTTTTTCCTCTATATAAGCTTTTTTAATAACTCTTTTTAATGTCTTAACCGCATTTTCCGCGGCTCCGTTTGATGATGGATGATAGGGAGCTGTGAATATATGCTGAATACCGTCGCTTTGTAGGAATTGAGCGAATTCACTACTAGTGAACGGCGGTCCATTATCCGTGACGACCTGCCTAGGGACTCCCCACCTACTCCACAGCTCGCGCAATCTGACCATCGTATGACTCGCTGCAGTACTGGGAACTTGAAATACCTCCAGCCATTTGGAAGTTGCGTCTACTATCACTAAATATGTTTTCCCGCTTATAGGCCCCATAAAGTCCAGATGTAGCCGGGACCACGGTAAGGCTGGCCAGGGCCAGGGACGGGGAGGCGCGCGCGGTGGGTCATCCGCGTATGCGGCGCACACGGTGCACGCGCGACATTCGCTCTCCACCGCCTCGTCGATGCCCGGCCACCACACATAACTGCGTGCCAACGCCTTCGACTTTACAATACCCATGTGGGGCTCATGGATAATTTTTAAAACTTGTTGCCGGCATTTCTCCGGTATCACCACCCGGTGTCCCCACATAAGACAACTTAACTCTTCATACAATTCTGTTTTCCTATTAAAATACGGTTGTAAATTCACGATTTCACACCTATCGGGCCAACCGTCTCGTAAGTAGGTTAAAATTCTACTTATTAACGGATCTCTCTCCGTTTGTTTCTTAATTTCGGTATAGTCGAGCAATAACCCGTCTTGTGCGAAGTGCAGGTATGTTTGTTCAGGAATAGATTCCTCCTCAATATCTTTGACGCTATTATTTTCCGGTAGACGCGATAAGCCGTCAGCACAATTTCCATTAGTACGTATATATTCTATGTCGTAATTGTATGCCGATAATATTACTGCCCATCGCTGCATCCTACTAGCCGTCATTGTAGGTATTCCCGCTTGCGGGCCTAACATTGAAACTAAGGGTTTGTGATCAGTGCGTAAAATGAACTTCCTTCCAAAAATGTATTGATGAAATTTCCGTACACTGAATATAATCGCAAGTGCTTCGCGATGTATCTGCGAGTAGTTTTTCTCCGCGGTGGTGAGCGAACGTGACGCATACGCTATCGGGCGCTCACCCGTCGGCCCCGGCTGCGCCAGCACGCCCCCGACGCCCCGCGCACTCGCGTCACATGTCACAATAAGAGGTTTGTTTGGGTCATAGTGTGCTAATACTTCGGTACTCATTAAAGCTTGTTTTATCTGTGCAAAAGCACGCTCACACTTTTCATCCCAATACCAGTCTATATCTTTTCGTAACAATCTGTATAAAGGTACTAAAATAGAGCTAAAATTTTTGACAAACTTTGAAAAATAATTTACCATACCTATGAAGGAACGTAATTCACCTATATTATTTGGAGCTTCTAGTTTATTAATAGCTTTAATTTTTGATTTGTCCACCTTGACCCCTTCTTTGGAAACAACATAACCTAAATAAGTTACTTCATCCGCTAAAAAAACGCATTTTTCCCGCTTAAGCTTCAACCCATTCTCAGATAGTCGCTGTAAGACTTGTTCGAGTGCATATAAATGTTCGCTTTTATTTTTCCCGCCAATAATTACGTCGTCGAGGAACACTTGCACATTCGGTATATTACCTAATAAATTCGACATTATGCGTTGGAAAATACCCACGCTCGACGACAATCCGTAAACTAACCTGTTATAGTAAAATAGACCTCGGTGTGTATTGATAACAGTATATTTTTTTGAATCATCTAATTCTACCTGATTGTATGCACGGGATAGGTCAATTTTACTGAAAAACCGTGCCCCGTTCAGGCCTACGAGCACATCTTCAATTTTAGGAAGCGGGTATCGATCGATCAGCAAGGCGGGATTCAGAGTCGCTTTATAGTCTGCACAAATTCGCAACGTACCGTCTGCCTTATTCACGGGAACTAAAGGTGAGGCCCAGTCGGAGCAGTCGACGGGCTCGATGACGCCGTCGCGCAGCATGGCGTCCAGCTCGGCGTCGATGCGCTCGCGCAGCGCGTAAGGTACAGGCCGCGCGCGCTGGAACACCGGCACCGCCCCCGGCCGCACTCGTAGCGTGGCCTTACCGCCCTTGTACCGTCCCAGTCCACCGCTGAATAATTCCTTATATCTGTCGAGAATGTTCACAATTCCCTCATTAATCTGCACACAATTGATGTCACTCATACTTCTACATGAAAATGTAGGTATTTTTATTTGTAACTCCGCTAACCATTGTCTGCCTATCAAAGATGTAGTACCATTTTTAATCACAAACAATTCAAGCTGTTTTTCCTGCCCCTGGTATCGAACCCGTGGGCGAATAATACCTAATGGTTTTATTTTAGTGCCATCGTAAAATTTTAAAATTGTATCGTCCTTCTTAAGACACAAATGTGAAAAGTAACGTTTGTACGCGCAATTATTTATACATGAAATCGCTGTTCCTGTATCCACTTCCATATTTAATATGATATCCTCTACGAAAATAGATAAACTCACTGGCTTATAATTGTTGAGTCCCATAAGGTTCAAACTCTCTTCGATATCCTCCACATCGGACTCGCTCACGGCCTCCGCGGAAAACATGTTCCTACTTCGCCGATCGCGATGATATGAAGTTCTTCCTCGTGACGATTGACCAACATTCTCCGGACACACCCGACGTAAGTGCCCCGTTTGTTGGCATTTACTGCACACGAACTCCTTAAAGCGACAGCTTGCCACACTATGGTTAGTGGCTCCGCAAGCTGTGCAGTTGTTACTGCGTCCCGCAACCGATGCGCGGTGCGCGGCTGGCCCGCCGCCGTCGCCTGCACCACCCGGCCCGCGGCGCATACTGCCTCCGCCGCTCCTGCCGCGGCTCGCACCGCTGCTGTCCCATTTTTTTGTCGAAACCAAATGCACCGTTTCCGCCTGAGGACTACGTATAGACTCCGCATCCACTACCGCCGCGTCTCTTTCTGCTGCCTCCAAAGCGTTCGCTAACTTCACGGCTTGCATAAAAGTTATAGAGTCGTCCTCCGCAAACAGTCGCTGCCTGATGACATCGCTCCTGAGTCCGCATATGAATTGGTCACGCAAGCTCTCGTTTAAATATTCAGAAAATTTACAATGGCGAGCTAATCTTTTCAACTCAGCGACGTAGGTCGCCACGTTTTCGTCAGCTCCTTGTCTCTTCTGACGGAAACGATATCGTTCGGCTAACGAAGATGGCGTCGGTTGTAGGTGCTGACGCATTAAACTAACCGCTTCACTGTATTTTAATTCCGACGGTTTCTTTGGACTCGATAGGTTGACGAGTAGCTCGTACGCTTCATCTCCGATTGTAGAAATCAATGTAGGCAATTTCAACTCCTCCGCCACTTTATTAACGAGAAAATACATGTCCAATCTATCTATGTACGATGACCACTGCCCCGTTTTCACCTCGAATTCACTTAATTTCCCAATCGACATTTCGACTCTTATATGTTACGCACGCGATTTTACAAAGGTAATTAATCCTCGTCGCCACTGTGATGTCTGTAAATATTATGATACAAGGAAAGACGGGCATTTATAAAAATAGTTTATTGCGGACTGAACTGACAGCCGTCAACCCTGCCACAGATATATAATGTCCCTACATTACAATATGGATGTTATATCAAATGATATTATACTATCTATTATTACACACTCCATATTTTTTGTTACTCCATAAACCTATTTATGTAACAAGCTTCATCCAAATCCGTTAAGTCTTCAAAGCAAATCAAACTAAATCACTTTTTTTTATACTGAATATACATATTAATATAAGTTAACTGGTGTTCGATGGAACTTTACATTACCGTAAGATTTCAGTTTATTAGTGCAAAACTCCACGTTTCCACCATTCTAGCAATATTAAGAGTTTAATACGCTCATACAGTTTTCAAACGAATTGGTATCTCATTTTCAATCAATAATTTTCATCAAGCTTTCGAGTAAATTTCATCAATAGGTAGAGTAATAAATTGTCTAGTTGAACTGTTTCTCTACTCTAAATTGAATAGCTATGAACTGAAGTTTTTGTTACGATGCCATTTATATTGGTCTCTTTTATGTTGTCTACATAGAAAAAGTCTTTGGAGGTAACACCACAGTCATTTCGAAATAAATTTTGCTAGAAATAAGGAGACAAATAATAGAGGGTAACCGCAAACCCCTGTGTTCCGAGTCATGTGCTGCAGTCGAATCAACCTCAATTCATCAAATTAACAGTTAGGTGTAGCTTGTTTTATTGTCATCTAGCTTTTGCCCGTAGCTTTGTCTGCATGGACTGGAATTAGATTCAGAGTGAAATTAAAAATGATTGAGAACCATTTATAGGTTGACACACCACTTCTATAAAGAAGTCAAATTTTAACATTACGTGGCCGTGGGTGAGTTCACTGACAAAAGAATGTCGAAATAGGTAAATCATGCAGATTTCATTGCTCTTCATAACTCTGGTCTCCTATTAGTTTGTGAATTTTTACTGTTAATAATTTCAGCCGCAAAATCCATTAAATTTCCAAAACTTTTCCACATTTCTACGCAGTCCTCTAAGTTTTTCTTGCCTTATTTCCATAGTTTTAAAAAACTTTAATCCCGTGGAGGTTCGATCCGGTACATGAAACACTATCGATTTGTAAAGATAAAATTAAAAAATAAATTACCTTTTTTTCAAAACTCGTATTAATTTACGCATGTACGAAATTAATTTCTTTAAGAAAACATCAGCTGAGCGAGTTCAATGACCTGTAGGTAGTTTTTACGCAACGCCGACTATTAACTAGGAACTTGAAAAAAAGGTACTTTATTTTTTAATTTTATCTTTACGAATCGATAGTGTTTCATGTACCGGATCGACCCTCCACGGAATTAAAACAATTAAAATTTAGGGGTGTATAAATGTTATCGGAAAGAGGAACTCAATTTTATATGAATAGATTTATATATTTTTTTCCGTTGTTGTGGCGACTGAGCCGAGTAGAGTACCTTCAAACAGACCTGGAATATAGACTTTATAGACCCAAAATCTAAAATATCTCAAGAGAAATTATAAACTTTCGATAAATTATGATTTTTTGGACAATTGAACATATTTTATCTTTACAAGGAACATTCCTTCTAATCATGCTAGAGATATTTTATAAACTTATGGTATTTGCAATAAGTACAATGTTTGTTCAGATTTTCCGTCTAGTTCGGTAAGCTACTTTAGAACATCTGTATGAAATGCGATAGTTTTTTTTTTCCCAACAACTTTTCTACTCATACACCCTAACGGTTTCATCTCTGTACTTAGGTAATTTTATTGATTGTTTAGGTATTTTTTTTTGTGATTGCATTGAATGTTTATAATTTAAACACAAGACATGTTCTTGTGAGACAGTAGTAATATGGTTTCACACTCAAGATATTTTAAAAACTAATGGGTTTGCTATGCGTCTTTATCGCATGCTCAATTTTTTTCTGTTTCGGTTACTACGGTACAAAATACGAAAGTACTTTATCCCTGATGACCTTACTGCTCCAAAACCTTTACAGTTTTATCTCAATAATAAAATTTTTCTATATTTTCAGCCACTTTGCATTATATATTTAAAATTTTAAACGTATTCCCACCGTCACTTTCAGTAATTTTATCGCCATTTAATTAATATTGCATTTTAACCTGTGGCAATTTCGCCCTGAGCTGATAGAATTATAATACACCTTGTTAGCGCCACGACAAACGAAGATATAATAGCAGCTCTAAATCTAGGGTTCTCACACGCCCAATAGATATTTCCAGTTAAGGTAATTTCAAACACTGCAACAAATAATATTATTCAATGATTTGTCATTGAATAATATTATTTGTTTAGCAATAATAATGTACACACATATGGATAAAAAAAGAAAGAAAGAAAGAGGTACAAAGGTGATGTTTTTGAGAGATGTAGACTCGGTGTATAGAAGTAGGAAGAAAATGAAATCCATAAAAACCATTTTGATTATCATAAAATATAAAAATATATTATATAATTATACTGAATAATATCATAAGATGCTTAAACAATTTTACAAAATGGAAAACTAATATCCTTTTATCCTTTTTTAAAAAACTGCAAGTTTGGCAGCCCCTTATCGGGTGATGGTAAGTTCCATAACTATGCTGCAGTGAAGGAGTAGAGGCGGCAACGGTAGTATACAGACAGGATTTTAGGACATTAATAAGATACGACCTACAAGGTGCCTCAGGAGGACGGGAGTAAGTGACATAATATCCGTTAGTTCCTGCGAAGTCGAATAAAGATCTTTTAGATGATCTTGCGAAAACCAGAAATAAGATAATAATTTTAAGGTTGAACACAAAAAAGACGAATTGTTTCCTAATAACGAAGACTACTCAACTAAATTGATAGCCGGCAAAAGTTTTCCCAATCTGCAAACACCGCACTAATCAATATTAGGCAATGCCATTCTCTTCCTTTCACTTGAATCGAAGTTGCACCTTATCTCATCAATTTTTATATTACTCATCCAATGCATCTAAAAAAAAAACGTAAATATTATAAACAAATATTACATAAATGATTACTATAATCCATAAACATCACATTACAAATGTCTTACATTAGAACTTGCAACCAGTTTCCACATAATACGTTATGACAGAACGGAAAATGACACGAAGCGATTAAACCGATAGCAAAATATCAGAATATGCGGGGAATTTAAATGAGACGAGATTCTATCTCGTGAATGATGTTAAGTGAGAAACGTATGACAGGCATGCCAATACTGATCGGTTACTTGAAATAGTTTTTATTGAAGTCATCTACCGGCTTCGGTTTTAAATTGATGGCCAAAATTTTAAACGATATAATTCTGCGTAACTTAATTTTTTACATTTTACGTTATCATTATCTTAATTATAGCTCGAGCATAATGATTTCATAAATAAATAATGAGTTCTATGAATCCTAAATATGTTGGATTGACTGTGTGTAATTTCGATATAAATTTCATGCGTTTCGACATTATTGGCCCATATCCAATCGATATCGTCTCATAGAATGCCACTCTGACTAAGCCTTCTGATTTTCTATCCCCTGAGCTTTTTGATATCTGCGGTAGACATTTCTCTAGATTGGCTGAACTCAATAAACGTACCTGTAACAAAACATAAGACTGAATTCTTTTGACGTTTTGCCTTACAATGTTTCCTCTGTCTAAGTTTTCTAGCCGTGAAGAACTTTACTACCACATCTAACAGCTTAGTGTTTCACGATAATTACCACATTGTGGTCATAGTGCCATAATTATGCAGTGAACGATTACGATTTATCCATGCCAGGCTTGACCAACGCAACATTGCTAAACCCCAAATAGTCAATTTATCCATTAAGATAACCACAAACATTACTGGGATTCGAATTATACCTACAATACTGATTGATGTATTATTTTTGTTGCAGAATATTATATTTTGTTTATATGCACTATCCGGTTGTGCTTGGCCTGATGACCGATTGCCGTGCAATGTAAACCTGTCTCTTTTATAGTGACTAGCGATCGATTCAACAGTTGGAGTGTGCAATCGTTTTGGCAAACAAATTGATGTTTTAAATTGTTTTGACATTTATACATCATCGTATTAACATGTAGTACTTCAATATTAATAGTTATTAGATTAGTAGTTATATCTTCGATTCGAATAATCATTACTTTAATGATTTTTTGGGTTTTAGTATTTATTTAATGCGGTAAGTTAAAAAAGCTGCAAAATTGCCTTTCATTTGATGATAATTTTCAACAAAATTTTTTGTTTGGTTTTGGTTCATGTGTCATAGACCAGGCTATACTTTGATTAATAACTTCAAAAGAGATAAGATTTGTAAAAGCATTTTCAGTTGCGATTACAATCAACGTCTGCGATGCAATTGAAAATCTAAGCTCACAGCGCTTACCCACAACCTTCCTTCACAGCCTATTACAAATCTAGATAAAGACTAATAAAATAGTTAATTGCACGTTACTAATGAAAAGCTTCTAGCTACAAAGCGAGGCCTATTCCAGCGTTGAGCTCAACATGCAGACTGACAGGCACTTACTTTAATACTAGCGTATAATGGCTGCCTTATTGTTCTGGAGTGTGAACTGATAGGTCAATAAGGAGGGGAATATGAATGAGTGCAAGTCACTTTGCATTGAGATAGTAAGATGGTTGCATTCTGCTAGTATGGTGTGAGAAAATATGAATATACTAGCTTCAACCAGCGGCTTCACTCGCGTAAAAGTAGGTCCCTTTAAATAAACTTTGGGTAAAATGGGGGATAAAGGGGGGGTCTTATTATAAGTGTGTAGTAATTAGCGGAAAATCTTTTCTTAGTTTTTGTGCATCATAAAAAGAACCTCTGTGCACAATTTCAGTGCTCTAGAGCTTTGGTGATGATGAGCTCTAGTGTTAAGTCAAACAAAGGATGAGAAAACGCCATGCTCGGTAGACCTTTTGAGTAATTGCCGGATTTTAGTTAACGTGCATTGAAAGACTTATCGCGATGACTGCTTTAATACTTCAACTATCGAAAAATTAATAATTGCTTAAAAAAAGCTTACCTAATCCCGATGGTAATCTGAAATACTGGTTTAATAAACCTAGATTGGAAAAGTCGAGTTAAGGTAAATTTTCCTTAAGTCCTTAAGGGGCCGGCGGAGGATGAATTTCCATACAAACGTAATACCACGCTCATTTGCAGTTGGAGCATATATCCAACATATTATGATGATATTCGGTTAAAGACAATATTTATCTAGGTTCCTACGTCGAGAATATTAGAAATATGTTTTGCCATTTACGCTATAAAAAAGTGCGAAATACAATTTGCTTAAATTTCTTTTTGTTTTTTTAAAAAAGAAAGACAACATTTCATAACTGTATTATGAAATGTTGTACTAAAAAAAACTTTTTACAAAAAAAAATACAACCGACTTCAATGTTAAAAAAACACTGAAAAGTACAAAATAACTTTAATTTCGGAAGTCGGAGTTTCTATACCTAATAATTTTGTCTCTTCGTTATTTAACACCGACTTCCGAAATTAAAGTTATTTTGTACTTTTGTACTTTTCAGTATTTTTTTAACATTGAAGTCGGTTGTATTTTTTTTGTAAAAAGTTTTTTATTTTACACTTTTCAGTTATGGTACCACCACTAAAAAGTACTCCCTACCTCTCACCCAAACTTAAATATCTTATAGCCAAAGAGCATCTCATAATGATTTTAATCATCTCAAACACGGTTAGATTACATTAATTTACCTCCTGGCTTCATTATCAGATCAGTCCGATACATCCCCTCCCCCTTTTCTTTCAGCCAGTCATGGACTACACGTATAAACAAAGCAATTTTACTTGTTACGACAGCTCTGCTATGATCCTATGAGGAATTCTGTGCCATATCTTCGAAGTTCATGATTAGATCATAACAATATTTCAATGGGACCAACTTGGAAGCATAACCTTTCAATCAAAAAAAGAATTTTCTAAATCTGTCCACAATTGACGGAGATATCGGTGAACATACATAAAAAAAAAACATACATTCAGCCGAACATAGAACCTCCTCCTTTTCGAAGTCGGTTAAAAATAATGTTGTACACATAGTTATTCTTTGAGTATTAGCATAATTTATTTGTTCAAGATTTACTTGTGGTTATTACATATAATTATGTAAAAATATTAAATAAAGATTATTAAAAAAAAAAGTAATAAAATAATAACTCAAAAAGGTTAAAGGAAACTTTACCGAACTTAAACATTGTTCAAGTAAATACTCAGATAGTTATGTTGTATTTGTTTGAGCTTGGAATGCCGGACTTAACATTTCTAATTAGTTGTATTAATATTCATTATACAAAATCAATACAGAAGTGTGATGAATGTTTAACAAGCTGGAATTGGTTGGAATAACTGAACGTTTATTAAAATATTATCTACTTACCTACTTGACTAATGGTCCTGACTATATTCTGACTAGAATCCATCTTCTTTAAGGATAACATCCATCTAGAATCTTGATTTAAAACTACATAAATTTAGGTATATGGATATCTTTGTGTGTGATTATGAAATCTATTAGATCGTTAATAATGGAGAATCGTTGTTGAATTTATTTCTGTGTCACGTAGATCCAAGACATTGATGAGGTTTACAAAGTTACTTGGAAGTATATCCTTTAAAATCTGACTGCAGTTTTACTATGAGGTATCATGTTAATCAATAACTGAGTTGTGAAAATCAGATAGGCAGTCGCTCTATGTAAAATCTGTCAGATTGCCTATAGTGGAGAATCATTGCAAAGTTTCTTTCAGTGTCACATAGATCCAAGACATTGATGACGTTTACATAGTTACTTGGAACGATATCCCTTGAAATCTGACAGTAATCTTGCTAAAAGGGTATGATAGGTACTCAATAACTGGGTTGTAGAGTTCAGAAAGACCGCCACTACAAGTATAATACTGAAAAGCCAACTCCAAAATTGTTGAAACAAGGCCAGGAAAATTATTGATTGACAAAGGTAGGATATGTGTTCAAGGCGGGTGGTACAGTTAACTTTTCAAACTTCAACGACATAGTCGTGAAACAAAATTTGATAAATTACTAAGCAAACATTTCTACAATAATTCCAAGCCCTTCAAAAACCCAAAGAATCTGCAGTAGATTTTTGCTTAACTTCCTATAACATTAGTCCAAGAAACAAGTTTTAAAACTTGACCGTCTAACAAGAAATGCTAAAGGAAACACCTAATGATGCAGAGGAGATAGCACGTTGTAGCTGAGTATTATTTTAATAAGTATCCGACATGCGTGCCATGTGCTATGTAATTAGTTACTAAGCAGTAGCTGGTAAACAATTATGTCATAGTTTTGAAGTGGGAATGGATAAGAGATAGGGAAGGAGTTGATCTCACAGATCTTAAGGCGGTTTCGCGAGCACATAACCTTGAACATTCGTTCTCTCATCAGTGGTACGTGAATTTTAGTAGTTCGCACAGATTTTAAAATAACGCCATTCTTTTTCATATTATACTAGCTTCAGCCAGCGGCTCCGCCCGCGTGTTGTAGAATACCTATATGTTTATGTCACTCAACTATAAAGTAGCTTTCTACTGGAGAAATATTTTTTTAAATCGATTTGTCATTTTTTTTAAATAATATTATAGTATTGAAATGGGATAGTACCTCTGCCTGTCTGTAACCTGTTCATTTCGTAACGGCTGGATTTGGATGAAACTTGGTAGACAAGGTGAGCATGTCCTATGATAGATAGATAGGTTTTTGTCATGAGTAATTATCACGTTGCCACTTTACCAAACATTGTGTTGGATGAAACAACAAATTTTTATTAATCTTGGTCTTGTTGACGATAGACGGATCAGAAAGGGCTTAATGGGACAGTTGCATTTCTTACAACAAAAAGTAACAATCGGAAGCTCATAATAAACGTAACAGAAGATATGCAACATCTAACATAAAAGTACCGGACCATAGCTTACAGCTAGCTGCAGCTTGCAGCATGGTAGCTCAGCAAGTCATCGTTTTATGAACTCCATAAACCATGATTACAGTCATGGCCATTAAAAATTGTAAACGCATATACGGCACAATGTTGCTAAGAAGTTTATTGGACTCTTATAATATTTGAGAAGATATAATAAGTTTGTACCAACGGAGTTATTTTAACCGGCTTTACGAGTCAAAAAATTTTAATACTGCTATCTTTTTTTATAAATTTCACAATTTTCTATATTTTTTACTTACTACATCGCAAAAAAGTAAGTTCTCACGATCTATCCTAACGATATCTATCTATCAGGTATCGCTGTCAGCGATAAGACCGCCAATGTACCCATAGATTTAAGTTCGCGTATATGTTGTGTTACTTTTTTGGTGTACAATAAAGTTGATTCTATTATATTCTAATTACTGCATACATACTTATAAAATAGGTACTGTTAGGGGTGAAGAATAATCAAAGTTTATTGTGCATCTAAGTATCGAATTTATTCATAGAGGCACAAGTGTACTTATCGTATTATTTATATAAATATTCAATCAGCCTAGCGGCTTAATATGCGCCCTAACTCATCTGAAATGAAGTAAAAGAAAATATAGAGTTTTTTGGTCGGGTTGGATCGAGGAAGAATTTGGATATTACGAGTACGTTGTTATCTGGAATAACAGTCTCAGTTGCAACCCGAAGTATGATTTTTTGCCTGGTTGATATCAGTAGGCTTGCCCTTTAGTAATGTGATTTACATAAACCTGCTGGGGTCAAAAGCTGAAAGGAAATAGTTTTCTGACTTTGTTTAGACAAGTAGAGATTTTAAATGAGCATGCTTGTCATTTCTTTATGAATATTGGCACGTATTACATTTTTATGCACGATAATGTGCGGCCACATAGTGCAGATTTGGAAAATTTGGGTATTACCTGCATGGCAGCTAGCAGTCAAAAGTTATGAATATTGTTTTTTTCTTACTTCGGTAGGGTAAGGATCTTTTGGGTGTCGCACTCACAGTCCAGGAGTAATTCCTAGTATGGAGCAAGCAGCTAGAACCAATTTGACTCTTCAGAATCAGCCAGTTCTACACATCATGGCAACTTTCAAAGTACCCTATAACTCAAGGAGTCAAGCATAACCGCATAGGTCATGTTTAAGTATTTAATATATAATTATTTTACGAGGTAGTAAACGTACCATTAACTTCTGCACTCTAGCTGATAGGTAGATACTTAGGCTCACAGGCTCAACAATGTTTTCATATTGAGTGAGCAGTGCACTTTACTGCATATAAATGATACGTATATATCTTTACTAATATATTATATCTATACTTAAGTATACCGACATACGTCATAGAACTTATTTCACACTTGGACTGAGTAATTTGCATAAAATTATAAAGAGACTAGCTTTTGCCCGCGGCTTCACTCGCGTACACAAATATAGCATAAGTAACTCAGGAATAAAGCATCTTTCTATTGGTGAAAGAGTTTTAGCTATCGGACCAGTACTTTCAGAGATTACATCCTACAAACAAAAAAAAAACAAACTTTACCTCTTTAAATATTAGTGTATATAGAATTTTAATAATATCTTAGTCTTAGTCTTTTTATCCCGGGAATATGGTCTTTCGGGATAATTTTCTACAATCCGTTGGTAGCAGACGCTACTGTTTTTTTTAATAGCCTATTGTGTGTCCCACGGCTGGGCAAAATCCTCCCCTTTCTCCCTCCAAACTTCTCTGTCTAAGGCAGTCTCTGGCAAAGATTGCCCCGCAAACATGATCAATCCGCCACAACCACATTCGCTGCGGTCGACTTCCTTCAGGCATCCAGTAAGTGACTATCCTCGCCTACCTGTCCGGGTGCATTCATGCGAAGTGACCAGCCTACTTCTGGATCTGTGGTGAATTGGACCCGCTCGATTTTGGTCCCGCGGGTCCACTTGACCACACAATTAATTTTCTGTATTTTTATTGGTTATCTGGCCCCACATTCACATTTTTTTAAAACCATTGTCTAAAGCTACTGGTGGATACGATACACCCAGAATCGCACATTCCGGAGTATTGAAAGGTGGGTTTATAGGGCTTGGGAGCGACCGGACCAAGGTGTCCCGGATGATGACGCCATGTGTTCATTCTGGCGCAGCATCTGGTCGGTGCCTGTCAGTCACACCGAGGGTGACTGGACTCGGGAGGTCGAGCGAGCGTGCGATCCAATACCACAAATGGGGGCAATCGACATCAGCCCCCAAGATGTAGCACGTGCAGTCCGTCCGTTGCCTAACTGGAAATGTCCAGGGCCGGACGGGCTGCACAATTTCTGGATTAAGTGGTTTACAAGGTCGCATGCTCGCTTGGCATACCAGTTTCAGTCTGCCTTAGAGTCAGGGTCGCTGCCCCAGTTCCTGACGACAGGAATAACCCACCTGCTCCATAAATCGGGTAGTACTGCGGAACCCAAAAATTATAGACCGATCACGTGTATGCCGACGGTCTATATAGTTCTTACATCCATACTGAGAAGTAAAATTAATAGTCATATTGATGAAAATTCGATCATGTCACCTTCTCAGAATGGATGTAGGAACGGGTCCCGTGGTACGAAGGAGCTGCTCCTCATTGATATGACCATTAGCCAACAGGTTCGACGTTCCCGAAAGGATCTGTCGACATGTTGGATAGATTATAAGAAGGCATATGACTCCGTTCCTCATACATGGCTCATGAGGGTGCTGGAATTGTATAAAATTGATACAACACTACGCACCTTCCTGATGTCGTGTATGAGGCAATGGAGTACGGTCCTCCGCTATCCAGGATGTCGAAATATCCAGAGGAATAGCGAACCTGTAAGGATCGAGCGAGGTATATTCCAGGGTGATAGTTTGAGTCCGCTTTGGTTTTGTCTAGCCTTGAATCCTCTCAGCACATTGCTGGAGAATTCAGGTCTAGGCTATAGGTTGAAGAGAGGAGGTCAGGTTATATCTCACCTCCTTTACATGGATGACTTGAAGCTTTTTGCCCCCAACAATCTGCAACTGATGGAGCTACTGAAGGTAACTGAAACCTTCAGTAGTGCCATCAGGATGGAGTTTGGTGTGGACAAATGTGCGGTCATGCATGTAAAGCGAGGGGAGGTTGTGGAGTCCGTGGGCGTCCAACTTACGGATTCCATAAACCTGAGATCCCTCTCTCCAACCGAAACCTATAAGTATTTGGGTATGTCGGAAGCTCTAGGTATCAGTACCATTGACATGAAGCAATCGTTGAAGGAGCGTTTCTTTGGACGCCTGAAAAAGGTATTTAACAGCCTTCTTTCGGGCGGAAACAAGGTGCGCGCCTTCAACGGTTGGGTCATGCCGGTACTGATGTACTCTTTCGGCGTACTCAAATGGACTCAAACTGAACTTGATGCCCTGGATAGGCGGGTCCGTACACTGCTGACTGCATACCGAATGCATCACCCACGATCGTCGGTGATGAGGCTGTATATCCCGCGGAAGAGTGGGGGTCGTGGCTTCTTAAATGCTAAGACCCTACACAACCGCGAGGTATGCAGTCTCAGGGAATATTTCCTAGCTGCCGACGTGGGTATGCATCGAGATGTAGTGGCACTGGACAAGGGACTCACCCCGCTCTCCCTGGCTAACGAGAACTGGCGCAAACCGATAGTGCTTGACACTGACGATCGCAGGGAAGTATGGCAGAGCAAGGAGCTTCACGGACGCTTTTTCCGGGCCCTTCATGGGCCCGATGTAGACCAATTGGCGTCCGTAGCCTGGCTGCGTTTCGGTGACCTCTTTGGGGAAACCGAAGGTTTTGTCTGTGCAATTATGGACGAAGTTATCATGACGAATAACTACCGGAGATTTATTGTGAAGGATGGCACGATTGACATCTGTCGGGCATGTCACCGTCCGGGAGAATCAATCCGTCACATTATCTCTGGTTGTTCTCGTCTTGCTAACGGAGAGTACTTGCATAGGCACAACCTTGTAGCCAGGATTATCCATCAGCAACTTGCTCTGAAATACTCTCTTGTGGAATCGGAAGTGCTATACTATAGGTATGAGCCCGACCCAGTTCTTGATAATGGTCATATCACTTTGTACTGGGATCGGCCCATCATCACTGACAGGACTATTGTGGCCAATAAGCCTGATATAGTGGTGGTGGACCGAAGCGAGAGGCGTGCAATGATTGTTGACATATCCGTTCCGCATGACGAGAACCTCGTGAAAGCCGAGAAAGATAAACAAATCAAGTATATTGACTTGGCTCGCGAGGTTGTCGACATGTGGGAAGTGGATTCAGCGATCATTGTACCGATAGTTGTGTCAGCCAATGGCTTAATAGCCAAGAGCCTCGACCAACACCTTAGGAGGCTCTCGTTAGGCGACTGGATCAAGGGCTTGATTCAGAAAGCAGTATTGCTGGACACGGCTCGTATAGTCAGGAGGTTCCTTTCTCTGGAGCCCTGACCGCCGGTAGCTTGGACCCTGTTCCCGATACCGGTGGGCTACTATTTTTTATATTTTTAAATGTTTTTTATTTTTTATTGAATATTTAAAAATATAATTTATATGTACTTTAATGAATAAACGAAATAATAATAATAAATGTTTATTTTTATTTTTTATTTAAATATTTAAAAATATTATAAATTATATTTTCAAATATTTAAATAAAAAATAAAAATTTAGTTAAGTTAAATGAATAAACGAATAATAATAATAAATCTTTATTTCCAAGTTCACAATTGTACATTACAGATAAGTATCCATACGTGGTTTGCAATACATAGGTACATGTAGAAAATTGTAAAATTAACACACAGTTATCGCCTCTGACACCCACGCTAAGATTAAACTTTTATTATGGGTGTCAGGGCTCTCTAAGTTGACAAATATAATACCACAGAGTTCGGAGTTCCATCATGTTTCTTTATAGATATTGTAAGTAAAACCAACAAATGTAAAAAAGATTTAGTTCTATGGAAATTGGAGTAAACTGAACTGAACAAATAATAATTGATTATAAAGCTATAATAATATATATGATCAACACAACAAGCTATTACCTACTTGTATGAAAATTTAAAACCCGTAAAACAAGCCTGAATGAGACATTGCCCACCAGCTCCAGCTAATTCACGCAAGTTAAAGACCATGTTAGTGGAAGTATGGTCAGAAAGACGAAAATCGTGTTAAAATTGGGTTAAAAAAAAATGCCGCCACGTTACAATGAAGTAATATGTACCAAAAAAGTAGTTTTTTTTTTACGTTACCTATATTTTTCTCGACAAAACGTTTTATGTTTTTTTTTCATATTAAACATGAAATAGTTTTTTTTTTAAACTGCGATGTACTATATTTTTCTCGTAATATTAAACAGTCATCAACATCATATTACTTACGTACATTACATTTAAATAGTGTAAAAAACGGTTTTATGTATTTTCTTTTACAAATTAAAAAGTCATCAACAACATAGTTCTCGTATTACAATTTCATGAATTATCGTGTGTATGAAAAAAGCTATATCACATTTTATTAGCGAGCTGGAATTTTTGCAGGCCAGTTTATAATCATCAGAATTATTACGAATAAGACCTCTTACTTATTTTGAAGATTCTATTGATTTTCCGGTAAGTATCTAATATTTGCTCAGTTATTTCATATATCCTCTCGATAGATTCATAAATAAATCGGCCTATTTGCTTTAAACAACACAAGTGGTACTCAGTAGTTTAATACCATTTCCAACAAAACATTTCGCCTTAGTACTTATCTTAGAAAAATAAACAACTTGATATGAAGCTGTATGAAAAACTAAAGTAGAGGTGCAATTTTACTTTCTTCGTAACACGCAGCATTCCTTATAGCACTTTTTTCAGTAAACAGAGCATCTCGAATCGTTTAAGGCGCTCGTACATCCTCCATTAAGCACTGTGCTGACCATTACGCCGCTAAGGTAGGTAGTGGCTGTTATGCAACCGCAAATGGCCGCCATTATCCCGCACGGGTTGCGCACGCGATCAATGTCATACACATCTGTCATGGCGACGATGTGCCGACAATCAACGTTCCAACAAGCCGATAGAATGTATCAGAAATGCAACAATTAGAATTCTACGACTATATTTTGTTTTATGTCTGGTAAAGACTAATAGCTGCGACAGTTTTGAGATAAAAAAAAACCAAATAGTTATGACTGAATTCTTCGTATTTAAAGCAATTTTTGCTGTAAAATTCACATCAAGCATTTCTCTGTAACACCAGACAATTATATCGTAATCGCAAACACAATAAAGCAGAAATTCCAATAAAAAATATCGCGTTTTTGCCACTAATGCGCGTTTGATGTGGTCTGTATAGCGGAGCGCGGATCGCGCGCGGATGACGCATGCGCGTGTGCCCGACGACTTTGCGGTATGCGGTTTTTCACATCACCTATCTGCGGCAGACAATAATTGAGTAACATGCAACCCTGTCGCAGAATACAAGGCGGGAAAGGAAATGTCTGGTTGAGATGCATCGGCCGCATATGTACGACTGTTATTATATGCTTGTCTCACATTTCCTCAGCAATCAGTAGATTTTAGATTAAGGAGTAGTGTTCTGGTTAATTTTAGGTCTGTCTGGACAGAAAAATAAATAATTCTAGTGAGACATTCTAAAAACAAACACCACTAATAGAACTTTTATGCAGGAAGTCTCGGTCTCGAAAATTTCCAGAGACTCAACGATTTTTTCGCTATTTTGAGGCACGAGACTAATACCAGTTTCGGGAATAACGAGACTTTGAGAATTACGTAGATTAAAAAAATATATACTAAACAGACACTGCACACTGCATGGTGCGACGAAACATTTTTAACAGTAGACTGCTTTTAATTTTTCCTTCAAAAACTAGACTTCCGGAAAAGCTCTTTGTGTGTAAGCTTCGCCAATTCGCTGCGTACACTATTAACTCAGCCTAATTTTAGTTAAATTTTTAATATTACTTATCCTGGCATAAATAACATAATTATTTCCAACAAAGTCACTAGGTATACATACTGGATTCGCCAAAATGGAAATCAATGACTAACTAAAACTTACCGAAAATAACTTTACGGCTTATAAAAGGCGATTTCGCAACTCATGAAACTTACGCTTTCATGCACTTCAAGTCTTTCAAAACTGATTCAATCGAATCAAAGAAACATGACAGCTAAACATAATGTTACTGCGTTAAAATTACAATAATATATTATGGAGCGTATAGTCTGTCTAAAAAGTCAACCGACTTGGGAATTTTGTATAATATTTAATTATTTAAAAAATACTTATATTCGATACTTTTTATATGGTTCTTCTAGTAGTAAACAATGATCAATATCTCTTAATCAACCTTGATTATTGAACCAGCGTTGACTATATCAGATTTCATTTTACTCTAATAATTACACAAGTCGGTTGACTTATTAGACAGACTCTAACCGAAACTGTGGGAACTAAGGATATCCGAAATAAAAAAAATATCCGTAACCATAATTGAAACCGATATAAAAGTTTCTAATTAAGGTGGAGTCTAAATGACAGATTATATCAGATTTTTGTTTGTTTGGCCCCGCCAATCAAATGATAATCTAGACTAGAAGTAAAATCTTGCTATTCGTATTTTACTTTTACGAATCTAATATCCGTAACCGAATCTATCCGGAACTAGCGGGCAATCCGAAATAATTTCATATTCGTAACCGTATTTGAAGCCGGTATAACATTTTTATATCCGTATCCAGATCTAAACTTTTATGTATTATTTCTTTTCTTGTATTCTTTTTTTATACTTTGCCCCACACTAGGTATAACTCCTGTAGTTATCATGGTTACGTTCACAAACATACTATATTCACAAAAGACAGCCAGACCTGGAATACTTATCTTTAGGCGATACAAACATTTGTTCCGTGTGGGAATCGAACCCACAACACACAGAGCAGCAGACAATCGCTCAACCACTGCGTCAACTATGAAAAAAAAAAAAAAATCCGTAATTTTCCTGGTTAAAATATTGTCAACACCTGTCGTTTTGTTACATGCAACGACACATGTCACAATCGCCTAAAACTTTTTTATCAGCCGACAGTGAGTCAGCAAGTCTCGAGTTTGTACCTGCCTGTCGAGGTGGGCTAACGGCTATGGAGGTCAGAAGTCATTTCATAAGGTACTGTGACCAACTTTCTTGGTATAATTGTTCTCTAATAATGAAATCACCGTAATGGATCTTTGATAGCCGTTTGATTAACGAGAATGATAAATCAATGTAATCCCAGTACTTGCGAAGCTATGGAATAGGTTTTTGCCGTTTTGATTAAAGATTCATATTATGAAGATTCCCTCGTAGTTCATTGATTGATGACACTTTCTTGTTCATATAAGGCGCGATGGCGACATTGTTAGTATGTTCTTATGTTCTTCCTACAAACGCTTTACCTTGAGTGAAAAACTAACAATCATTTATGGTTTTTCTGGGTATAGCTTGGCAATAATTTTCTTAAAGAATGGTTTAACATACAATTATTAAATGGTTGAAAATAATTAGTACTTATGCAAGCCTATGCCTATGTACGTACTAGCTTTATGTTAACTAATCATGAAATTATTATAATAACTTATTTTAATTTATATTTGCAACTCGGGCGCAACTGTGTTAAGGTACAAGTGAGATCTATATTCATAGTTTCTCTAATAGACTCGCTGGATGCAACTAGCTTTTGGTATGTAAAATGTTTTCTGCCACTAGTGCCTACATGATATTTCAATTTCATTTTACCACCAATCAAATGTTAATATCGGCCATTGTTTTACCCTAGCCTATCAATTGTGTTTCGCGAGTAGTTTGCGTGTTGTGATTACTCTTAGACAGTAGCGTAGCTCGGCAAGTGCGAATTGGGCCCTCGTTCACGGCCTTGGACCCAAAAGGGCCTTGCGCAAGGGAGAAGCCTACTGGGGCCAAGGGTCAAGTTCCGAAAGGGAGCCTCGGCCCCGGTATGAAAGGCAGCGAAGAAATGGGGTGGGTTTGTTTTAGTCAGTAAAAGTCAGACACTATCTCACGCCACCCAAGGGCGGGGGATGTCATCTGGATGATTCTTACTCAAGGAAAAAAAAAGACCTGTTTAAGAACGAGGGTTTTTTTAATTGACAGGCTTGCATTTGTACTTGCAGTGGTCAAGTAGTGGTACTTCATCTGATGGTAAGCGACGATGTTGTCGAACGCTGGGTTGAACCCGTCGCTGTCTCGATTTCGAATTTATGAACGAAAAAGGCCTTGCTGATGCACCTTCGCTCACGTTTAAATTAATCCACGTTACGCCTCTGCTATTAGAGACAGTCCCTATTGCCTGTCGAGCGCAATTACCGGCCGATCAAGTGCAGTGACGCTGTGACAGACGAGGGAATTGCAGCAAATTGCAAATAAAAGCGCCGTTTGCGCACATACGAATGCCTGGACACCATATGCTGTCTACATTACCTGTGATTGTGGCATTTGTGGTGATATGAAACTATTACAGCTTTCACCATCGCACTAACGCACTACGACGTCTCGGAAGGTGACATTTAGGGTACTTTTCCACCAGAGCTGTGCTATGTTACGTTGCTATGGATGCGTTTGATATTTATCAATCATATTCATTGGTGCACATAGCTGAGCACTGGTGGAAATGGATTCAACTAAGATAATTACGTTTTTATACGGAAGGATGCGTGCTATAGATGCGTGCTGTGGATGCGTGCTATGGATGCAAGCTATGGATGCGTCCTATGGATGCGTGCTATGCGTGCTCACCACAGCGCCCTCGCTTCTTCCCTACTATCGATATATCGCATAGCTCGAGCTGCGCATCTTCCTCGCGCAGCTACTTTGCAGCAACACATCTTATTTGCACCGCTACATAGCTTAGTATCAGTGGAAACGGTCAAAAAGTTTCACGGCTTAGCTATTACATCCTCGTAGCATAGCTGCATAGCACATCTCTAGTGGAAAAGCAGTCTAAAAGACTTCTGTAATGGAAACGAGAATACTTTCTCAGCTGTACGTGTTTGCATTGCTCGCCTTTTTACGGTCGTCTCGAGACTGCATGAGAATGTATTTATATCGAGTTTTATAGCCCTGCTCCGTGTGAGTTCACACGTGGCGTGAACAATACGTGTCTAGTCGACTAGTGAATAGAACATAATGCAGAACGTAGACAAAATTACAAGAAACATAATTTCGCACAAGTCACAGCAGTAAAATTACTGACCTGAAAGATACTCTACCTTATGAAGATTCATCATCATCATCATCATCATCATTTCAGCCGATACACGTCCACTGTTGGACATAGGCCTCCCCCAAGCGCCGCCACATCGAACGTTCCTGTGCGTCCCGCATCCATCGGTTTCCTGCTACCTTCACCAGGTCATCGGTCCACCTTGTAGGAGGCCTTCCAACACTGCGTCTTCCGGTACGCGGTCGCCACTCCAAAACCTTTCGGCGGCTTAACAACCATGTAGCGCCCACTCCTATCAAGGTCGGAGACTCTACACTCGAAGTTGTGGACGATTACGTCTACCTCGGACAGACAGTCCAGTTGGGTAGGTCTAACTTCGAGAAAGAGGTCAACCGTCGAATCCAACTCGGTTGGGCAGCGTTCGGGAAGCTACGCGGTATCTTCTCGTCCAACATACCACAGTGTCTCAAGACGAAAGTCTTTAACCAGTGCGTGTTGCCAGTGATGACATATGGCTCCGAAACGTGGTCGCTCACAATGGGCCTCATCAGAAGGCTTAAAGTCACCCAAAGAGCAATGGAAAGGGCTATGCTCGGGGTTTCCTTGCGTGATCGAATAAAAAATGAAGATATCCGCAGGAAAACTAAGGTTGCCGACATAGCACAAAGAATTGCCAAACTTAAGTGGCAATGGGCAGGGCACATTGCTCGCAGAACAGATGGCCGTTGAAGATTCATAATAATAATAATTTCAATAACCAGTAGCTGTGTTTTCCACTTTAATAGTATTGGTTAAAGAAATAATATGTCTTTTTGTTGGCTAGACGTTACGGTCAATTGTATGACTCTTTATTAGTAAAGCCAGAGCTTCCATTTTGTCCTCATTCATGACCCAAGACGAATTTTACAAAATTAGAAAGATACTAATCAAAAGATTACAGCCGAATGGATTCCAATAAGCATTGTAACAGTTATTTTTTCTTTTATTCATTCGATCTGATGGTTGCTTATGTCAAGGAGAAAGAGGAAGCTACAGACTAAAAAATATTGTGTAAACCGTTAAAACATGATGTTTGTGGCTTAAGTGTTTAAAGGCTTACAGAAGAAGATAAGCATAAAAAATATACATCTGCTAATTTGTTACGCACACAATTTATCTATATGAACGAAGAAATTGTCTGACTGACATATCAACACACATCAGAAACTATTGGGATTAGGAGCGTGAAATTTTGCACAAGGTTTTCTTTTACAACGTAGGCGAACACTAAGAGGGAGAGGGAGAGAGGATTTTCCAAAATTCATCCCCTAAAGTGGTGAAACGATGGTCTAAAATTTGTATGGAGAAAGCTATTTTCACACGCGTGAAGTCGCTGGCAGAAGCTAGTCATCATAAATATATTACATCTGAAATCTAACTGCAATTACTGCTTATGAAAACATCATTTACAATTAATATCAAATACATAGTTTATATTTGGTTCCTTATGGTCTCTTACAACTGTGGTAAAGGGTAACTGAAGGCATACCGGCGGTCTTTAGTCAGTAAAAGTCCGACACACTCTCTCGTTTCACTTAGAGCGAAAAAAGTTTTCGTGTCTTATTTGCCAGGCTGGTATGTTTGCTACTAGATTACTCAATCTCGTTTAGCTCTTCAACCCTCAAAGGTTAAAGAAGAGCTGATGAGATAGTGTATTTGGTCTTGGAAGTGCGACCCTGGTGGAATAGATACGAGAATGTTTGACGGATATATCCGACACAGGCGGTTAAAAGGATAATGATACCACCTCAAGAAAAAATTAGTCTCCTTCAATATTTCAAAGACCAATTTTTGCAAGTTCCAGAGCGTCAAATTCCTGTCCGTTACTTCCAAGTCTTCCAACTACAGGGCCGTCATTGAAGACAATCACTGCATTTATAATTCTTATGTTATCTTCCGAACAAGTTTCTTTATTGTTGCTATATCGCTTTCTTAACAAGGTTTGACAATATTGTTCGCGGCACAATGGAGTTGCGGCGATGACGACCCACGATACAGACAAAGAGTAACACTGATTGTGATGGTGAAACCACCGGGGTCAAGGTCAAAACCTTTCAAGCTTTACGATATTTATATTTAGCACAGTTTTTGCATGATCAATGCGATAAACATGAGATTTTATAGACGCACTTATCAGAAGATAATGTTTAAGAAGACAATGATCAGGTTTCTACAGATTTGTTTGCTGTTGAATCTTCGGATAAGTACTCACTTGCCATTTACAGACTTTATGAATTATTTACTATTTTTTTTCACTGTGGTCATCTACGAGAAGTGTATGCCGATACATAAGCAAGAAACACCTTTAATCTACAAGGTGATTCTAAAATGAAAGTATATAATATCGTAGATATTAAAGTACACAGTAACTTTGAATAGAATTTACTCTGGACAGCTTTCAGCCAAACAAGCCTATTATGCAGTTCACATCCTTACAAGGAATCCGCATGTGGAAACTGTGCCTACGTATGAAGAACTTGTATATCGCAATACGTCAACGTGCACATTAGCATTTGTAACCGGACAAATGAAAGTTTTCCATAACAAGATTTATTCAAGAAACCCGATGGGGACATGTTTATATGTGCATGATTTCGTGATTCTGGAAATGCGTAAACAATGTAAATTGTTTACTTTCATATTCTGCTTATATGTCAAGTACCTATTTGGTAAGGTCAGATAGTTCACGCAAGTGCTTGATGCACATAATGCTAATTCGTTTGTCACCATGTACACACTTTGTAAATGCTGACACCTTATGACCGACTGACCAGAAAACGTGGAACTACCAAAACAATACTGACAATTATGAAAAACTGGCTGACGCGACAGACGTTATTCTGCCATTTATATTATTATCAAGAAAAAATTGGGAATGGGGCCAGGAGGTTAAAAATAACCTACGACCTACTAAATATACACAATAAAAAAATCATAAAAATCAGTTAAGCTAATTCGATACGAGATTTTTGTATATCAAATATTTGATGGCATAAACATAATTTCTCTGTATTTATGACACGATAAATAATCACCTGGCTATTTTAAACAACTAGCCAATTTTTTTATATAATTCTAGGGCTTAATTTCTTCCTATAAACCTACGAGAGTTGCGGTAAGTGATGGTTAACCACCACGCGGATACGATTAAACCTCTCGCTTCTATCACAGCTAACACTGAATTTTTTGCCACTCTTTAATAGCGGTGATACTCATAACAGACGATTCTTCCGCACGTCAGCTGTCTCATTAAAATATCTGCAAATGAAGGATGTTCTCTTTCTTTTATGTACTTAAAAACAATGGATATAATATCTTCATAGAGTCTGCTCTTTGTGCCTAAGTAATTATCGTAATTTTCTTCCAAAAGGAGTTTGGTCCAACTTTAGACTTTTTGTCTCAAGCGTTAATAAGATTAAATACTGATTTATGGGGCTTTCGTGCACTAAATTCCCGATTAAAAGAAAAATCCTATCAATCTCTGATGAGACCAGCTATATAAAATCAATCATGACCATTCTGGACTAAAAATAAAAAGAAGGGGATCTAATTTGTGGCACGAGGCCTGAATCCAAGATCCAGAAATTCTTCTACCCCATTACCGATCCTTAGATCGCAACTGAAACAATTTACCACTACGTGCGGTATCTATCCACTTTAAAATACGGTTCTGGAAAAGAAACTCTCTTCGTAAGTACATCTTCTGTAAAAAATTGACGTCGAAATTGTCTGTACCTGAAGCGAAAATCGAGTAAGTCTGTCTAGTGAGGCGACACACCGTTTTTACCGCTCGGTACACAGTAAGCGCTTCGTCTTCGACTAACACAATAATGAATGCGCTATTGTCTCTGCCATTCAATCTACGCATGCTTGTTTACCGTTGCCTGTTTAAATTAATATATTTCGGACTTCGGAATACATTCTGTGGGATTGACAGGACCTTAATTGGCGATTGTTTAGAATTCAAATGCCAGGAAACAGGTACATCTGTAATGAATTCGCTTGATCGACTGGTGTTAAGAGGTAGAGTAAACATAAACATAGAAAAGAAATTGCTGGATTATAGACTATAGCAACTAGATGTCTTGATTGACCAATTAATCTAACAAGCACTAAGACAAATGTGTTAATTAAGCGTATGATACTAAGTAATCTAAGTAGTTCGTATATCGGAGGATCATTAATTACATCGGTTTTATCTAAAAGACGTGTGATAAGTGCGACCAATGAACATAAACAAGATGATGCGTCCCGAAGCCTACGGTGAGGCGGTTCATCAATCAAGCGTAATGGCCAAGATACTGTAATAACGTTACCTGCGCACCTCCCATTTGCATAGGATCGAGGCGAGGATTGTAATGAGGTAAATAATAACATTGTTGCCATTTTTTTTTGTGTATATTGTGGTTAAAAGACACGATTAACTATAAAATTTTTATGCCCGAGTTAAGTTAAGAGAGCCCCATAGATCATAAACAGTTAATCAAAATGAAATACAATTACAATTGCTATAGAATGGTGCGGGTGACAGCTGTCATTGTACATGTATGCATATTTTCTCCCTAGACCTTAAAGACCTAGTCTTCTAGTAATGAAATCCAAATAGCCGGTAAATCCAGATGGATTTCATTTAGAAACAGTCCGACAGATTAGGTCACAACATGCACCCTAATTAAAACATTTGTAAACCTATCACTTAACTATCTGAACATTTTTGTATTACTACTTATAGAGAAGTCAATAATAATAAATCAGCAACTAATGACTTAATAAATTCTATTTATCAATAGAATTTATTAATATATATACACAGCAAATTACACGGGTATACGTCTATAACCGTCACAATCAATGTGGAAACTTTGACGGCATCTCAATGGCGGTTGATTGACGTTTTCACCTGTCAATGTTACTGTGAGTCTATGGTGAATTGGTGAGCTATCGGTTCTTTTTTTAATTATGAATCTGTTGATTATTTTCATTGCTTGACGCACTTTTTTTGAGAGTTGCTTTTGATTGATTTTATTTACAAACCTTGTATACATTTTTAATACGTTGGATTAATTTGTAATTTCCTTTTTATTCTGTGTTGTTAATTGGTTGAAAGCTGGTGATTGACACTTGACTAATTGATATTTCGGTAGACCACGAGGATAAATAAATTGAAAATCAACTTAATCATTTAACGGTTTAAATAATATTTAGAACTAGCAATTTGACAGTGACTTCGCTCGCGAAAAGGTTTAAATCTCTTAAACCGTACTTTGAGGGTAGTTTAAAAAAAAAACTATTAATGTCAGCTAGTTATTATTCATTTTTTTTATCAGAATTGGTGCCAAATTTCAAATTTATTAATCCAAGAAATAAAAATCTTTCATACAATTTTTTAAACCCCCAAAATCGTTTATTTACTTAGATTACTATACTCGTTTATGCTAATTTTCAAGTATTTTGCGCACAAACGAAATTCCTCATTTTTACTCCTTTCATGGTTAAATTTCCAAAAACCCTTAGTGCTTACTTATGTCGTACTATAAGGAAAACTTGTGCGAAATTATATGTTCTTAGTCCTAGTAGATGCGGCTGTGCGTTGATATTGATATGTTAATTAGTTTCTCCTTTTATATTTACAGGTTTAGGCTGTGGACCTACAATATTTCAGAAAGTTATAATAGGGTAGTTTCCAGGGTCAAAATAATTACATTTTACAAAAAATAACAAAGATATAGCCCATTAAAGTTACGTGTGACGTCACCCCGTGCAAAAAAATGCAACACGGCGTGACGTTACACGTAACTTTAATGGGCTATATCTTTGTCATTTTTGTTTTAATTTACAAATAAAAAAATACGTGTCCCTTATTTTTGAATAATCTAAAAGACGGACTAATTACATTTTTTACGGCAACTAGCCTATTATGGTCAGAAAAACCATCACGTGTATTCTATGAAACAATAAATTAAAAAGGTGTTCATTAACGACATAGGGATAGATAAAGCTTTGTCGTAACACGCTAGTTCGTATACTAACATGAGGCAGATAAATTACTCAAGCCGGTGTCTCGGTAATAAAGCCAATGCAAATTATCTCAGTAGATAGTATCTCAAGACGGGTAGGTCGGTGATTTAGATATAGTCATTAGTGGCTTTAATTGAGATTCAACAACACACCTTACGAAGCGTTTCAGCTGATATGTCCGAACTAATTTTATTAGTAGAGAATTCTAGGTCGGTAAGGCCTACTGTCCATGGTCGCGTAGCTTTAGAAACGCGTATTCGTTATTATACGCTTACGTGAAGCGTACATTATTAGTATTAGGTTTATTAGGTACAAAGGGCTGTTGTCCGCAACTCTACGACTAAAGCGCGTATTTTGCGTACGGGTGGGGCAAATGAGTCACTCGATCCACCCCAGCTCCTCAAGAAAGGCCAGCAGCGCCTTGGTGTCGCTAACTATTTCACGAAGGTTACCTGGGTTTCCGAAGTACTTTGCCCTGTATCCAGCGACCACAGGGCAGCTTAGAAGCAGATGAGCTGCTGTCTCGTCCTACTCCATGCAGGCTCTGCAGAGCGGACTGTCTGTAACTCCTAAGACAGAAAGGTGCTTGTTAGCATACATACGATGAATTGTATGAAGCTTACATACAAAACTATGGTCTTCTATACACAGACGCGTAGCTTCATAGTCGCGTATTTGTCACTATACGCTTGGTGTACGCCTGCGTGAAGCTTACATAAAAAACTATGAAACTCTGTTGACGAAGCGGCAACAATACGACGGCACAACATTGCCGCTACACTAAGGGTGAGTTGCACCATTTAACTATAACGATAACAAAGCCGTTAACAGTTGTCAAATCGTTGAATTGACCAATAGGCGGCCGTTTCACGGCTGGTTATGGTTTGGTTATCGTTATAGTTAAATGGTGCAACTCGCCCTCAACATATAATGACAAATACGCGTCTATGAAGCTACGCGTCCGTGGGCAGCAGGCCTAAGTCGACTTCATTAATATTTGCGCTAATATAGAACATTATCCCATAGGAGGAAGGAGGAAAAGAGGAGTATGTTACTCCCGGGATAAAAAGTATGTAGCGACATCTATGGCATCACATAAGAACTAATCCTGCATCATGCAATTAAAATTCTCCGCGCGATTTTAACATATAGAACAGCCCAAAATCATCTATCGGGCAGTTGCCCACCAGACATGACACTCGTCTAGTCGGAGGATCCTCCCTTTTCAACGGAGGTATGTGGGACTTTACTGTCTTTTCCCCATACCTCCAAAAGTAGGTAACCCATGTGCAATTCCAAGACATGGCCCAGTCGTGTGACTTTCATCCAACCCCGTTCTTCCATTTGGCATGAAGGAGTAACAAACATACACAAATATACACAAACATATACAAACACATACAGACTTTCGCCTTTATAATATTAGTGTAAAGAGCTGTTTATTGAAGTAATTAGCCATTCAATTAATAATTTTATGTGATTACTTGACCAAATCAATAAACACCTATAAATCATTTTGAGATGTAAGCAATATTAAACACACAGCTATTTCCTGATATGGTCAAAAATTGTATGATCATAATTATCGTTAAATAATTAGATGTATTATTCACCGCTAGCGGTAAATTCTTGGATTACTAGTGAAGTTGTTTTGACTGTAGTAAAATCAGATTGTGGAAATTATTTTGAAAAGATAATAACAGATCCTGCCCTAGTCATTTACAGGAAATATAAAATTCACGAATAGACCTTTTATTCATTTATTATTATTAATCTTCATGCAACACAATGTATATAGGCGGGCTTTTCATAATAAATTGTTTTTCCCTTGGAGTTGCGGATTATAAATCAATGATAAAAGAAATTCGACCCTTTAAATTCCTTTTTGCCATTTCCTGACTTACTTATTAAATTATTTTGTACAATTATTACGCTTGAAAATAATTAAAATAAGTACAAGCACATATAAAACAAATATCATGTTACATAGAATGTTATTTTAAAGATCGCTGCACTTCAATAAATCCTAAATATATATCAGTAGAGTTTGCCATATCATGCTTTGGGTGATTAACAAATACACAGGGCAGATTAGTAGCGAACTGTTGAGTAGTAGCGAACCCACGTATCCTATCTCTCGGGAGAATTCTTGTTCCTCTTATCCTGCTGGGTTGAGTAGACATTCGCAAGAGCAAACAGTTCGAGAGAAGAATGTATAATCCAGTAAGATACTGGTAAGGACCACACTTCCTTAGGAAACCCTAATTACCTCAAGATAATTGTTGCCCCCTTGTTACTACATCACTTTGTGCAGGCGACCGTTTTTGCGAGTCCATTTATTGAGTATGCATGCAAGGCACTCCCTGCCTTTGCATACTGCATGTCAAGATGCTGCATAGTGCATGCTTGTACATGATTTTTATTGAATGAGCCAAAATTCTAAACTGAACATGCAAACTAGTGGACCTACAGCTAGTTTGCATGAGTGAAACTAGTGGTAGATACGTATAAAGGAAAATGCTAGATACTCATAGAGTTTCTGAACTACAGCCTGAGTTTCTTAGTTACTAAATAGAATTTATAAATCGTAATAATTTTCAACTTTTGGATCAGACACTGAATGTCAAAAAATATAAGTTCCAATAGAATTTGAACTCCGCCAAAGTCAAAATATAATTGTTACCCATAATTTAAAAGTAATTTTACTAATACACAAAGTCTCATTTTTCTAATATACATGGTGACGGATTGAATTTATCTCGAATTATTTTCAAAGCGATCATTTCAATCTATCTCTATAAAATGTACGTACATGTAGGTACAACAGCAGAATTAATAATCATTGTCACTACTATACTCTGATATTTAACTGTAAGACGTCTATTGCTGGATATAAATTATTTAGCCCTCAAGTGTCACCACATAACGGGTCCTGTACTGTTACCATCGCACAATATTACCTAAAAAATATTAATTGGCTTTTGTTCCATGGCATGGGCCAGTACTAATGTTAATTTATGACACACCTAACCTTTTGCCATTCAAGCAATGACGCCGTCGCCTTCCTACCTACATCCTAGAAAATTTCTCGATTTATTAGTAAGTCCCGTTACACTGAAAGGATTATAAATTAATATTTAATCGTTCACTCTTCGTCATAAAAAGCTCTGGTCGTTAGGAGATAACCACTTTGTGTAGTTTGCCTCATTACTTGGTTACAATACTTATCGAATAGAAAGGCTTGATTTAAGCAAGATTTTAGGTATACTTAGTACTATTGTGTAAAGCAAGTAGACGGTTATAAGAGAAGGGAAAGGTCAAAGAAATGATTGAAGAACGGTGTGAAAGATGAACGGCTAGACATAGCGTAAGATAAGGCTTCCAAAGTGCATCGGTGAACTGGTCGCGTGAGTAGGCTGGAAACAAAAATCACGAAATCAGTCGCTTATTTGATTAAAATGTTGATAAAAACACTTTTTCTAAACAAATAAAACAGACTCCAGTACAAGGATAAAATCGATTCTTTTTTAAAAGACCTAAAAACGAAGATTTTTTTTGCACAAACGCTTATCGTCGACCACATCGTGACTTTCTATATCAGGTGAGATAGTGGTCAAACGCGAGCCTATCAATAATAAAAAATACTGGGCAAGTGCGAGTCGTCCGTAGAAAAGAAACGGCAAATAAAATCGTGTTTTTTGTATGGGAGCCCCCCTTAAATATTTATTTTATTTGTTGTTATAGCGGCAACATATAGAAATACATAACTTAAGAAAATTTCAACTCTCTAGCTATCGTGGTTATTGAGATACAGCCTGGTGACAGACTGACGGACAGACGGACAGCGAAGTCTCAGTAATAGGGTCCCTTTTTACCCTTTGGCTACGGAGCCCTAAAAAGCAGATTCAATAATTTCAAATACGATTCGAAAGTCCGTTCCCTTAAACCGTTATAAAATACAAATACGTAAGTATAAAGCCCAATCACGGTCCTATCAAGTATTTCTATTTCTATCAATAGATTCCCTTTAATTTTTTAATATGTATGCGACGTCACGATGTGTCCAGTGAGCTAGATGTAGGAACTATAAAGTTGCCTTCATTTAAAAAACAGCAACAAACTACAGCCCTGCGACTTTATGTGGGTTAAGTGAATAACGGTTAAGTTTTACGATTGTTCAGAAATTAAAGAAACTTTGGACAAAGGATAAGCATTGTTATGCAGCGTGAAAGACGTCCACTACACATAGGACATAGGTCTTTCCAAAGTGGCGCCACAACGAACGTCCACCGTTCAAGGTGGACTCCGATGAACGGTCCCGCGTCCACCGGAGTCCACCTTGTGGAAGGCCTTCCAGTCATCATTTCAGAACCTTTCGACCCTTTTGGGCCCATTATCAGTCGACAGCAATGCAGAGGGGTCTTTTAGACGCCATATTTTAGATTGTTTTATTTAGGTTAAAAATAGTTTCAGGATTTTAATATTATTTTTAAAAGTACAATTTATTTCTTTATATGTCTTTGGGCCAGGGAAACTAGACCTTGGGAAGTCATACGAAGAACCGAAGCCAACTGTCAGAGTCTATCTGACAGTTTACACACTTTTCATGGAATATGGTACCAACGACCATTTATTATCCCGGTACGCGGTATGCAAGTATATAGGAAAACCTAAGGTTGGTGAGAAAATATTTTAGAATATATCTATCATTAAATACTATCTATGGCTCCGATGGGATTTCTGTTTAGCAAAAAATGAGAAACTTATATAAGTACTAACTTTTTTTATTCCATCAAGAGTTGCGTTTTCAACAACTCATCCTGAGCGCTCACCTTGTTTATATAAAGAGCTCCTGTACAAAATTTCAAGCTTCTTTACTCAGTGCTTTCGTCTGAGTGTAGAAGCTGTTTGTCTGTCTGCGGATTCATCTATTAAATGAATTTCTCTTTTTCAAAATGTTGTCCAAGACCTCCAACTCAAGTTTTGGTTTAAACTTAAATAAGAGTTAACCTCTGTTGTGTTTTGTAGTGTAGATAATAGTTACCAAAACAAAAAAAAACTTGAATCAAGTTCCAAGATTGTATTATCTTAACTTTCTAAGGTCATTCTTGCAAGTCAAATGACAACTTAAGAACAACAGGTTGTAACATACAAACAGGTGAACATGTCCAGCATGTTCCAATTAAATGCTGAACGCAGGCCATAAGTCGGGGTCTGTCGACACCTCGCCAACGCCTAACGCCTCGTTTGTGCTAACGTCTCGTTTGTTGTGCACTTGTGCTACCGAATGTCGGCCTACTTTGTTTATGTTACGACCGACCTCTCCGTCTTTTTGATGCGTTTTGTACACTTGTAAGTAAAGACGTCGTCACTTCATATTTATGAGATGTTCTAACAACGAGTTTTCTTTGCGCGGATTTAGACATTATCACCTTTTTTGGAAATTGATGCGGTGTCGTAAATATATAATGGGCAAGAAGATAAAGACCGACACACGTGTTATGTGTATTTAATCGTTAGAATTAAAGAAAAATATTTAATGGATAGCCTTAAGCGCTCTTTCTACGACATATTTTTTGATTTGTAAAGAATAATAAGTATATACATACGTTTTACAAATTTTCAATATTTAATTGGTAGGTACAGTTTTGTATTTATTTCGTGTAAAGATACATGAACAAATTTTCTCTTAACCATTATTGTTGTTAATTCTATCTACGACGTAAGCTGGTAATTATTTTATCATGACACTTTTTACGCTGCAACTTGATCATTAATTATGACATAATTGACAACCCGGTAATCGGATCGATTAAAACGCATGCCACCGATTAAACCATCGTTATCTTAATCGGCCTTCAGAGCTGTCAATGTTGTCAGTATTCAGTTAATGGGGTTTAAACTGACAATAATACATAGTGACTTTGTGAAAAGCTTTTAGAGTGACATGTCAGAAAAAAGTTTGAGATAGTAAAGGTGCTTCAGTCGTATTGTCAATTGAAGTATCAAGTTTTTATAGTGTAAAACACTGAGATCTAGTTTTTGTAACGGAATTATGGATGTGAAAAAGTGTCAAATGCACGTAGTGATTCATATCACTGCAATTGCGTTTAATTTATGATATATTGGGACTGGAACAATTTGCCTGCTGCGGTCTTCCCGTCTGATTATAATTTAGGTGTCTTTAAGGCAAGAGTGAATAGGCTCTTAATAAACTAGTGCGCCTCACCATCAACGATTGCATCACTGCTTACCATCAGGTGGGATCGCAGTCAAGCACTAGTTTATACAAATTAAAAAAAAAAAAAAAAAAAAAAATATTTCCATAGTGATGCGCCATCTGCATAACCATCTGAAGTTTTCAGAATCTATACGAGGCCAACAATAGAGCCGTATATGTTGCCAAATATTGGTCAGAAAAAGTATAGTTTGAGAGCATTGACACGAAAAGAAAAAGAATAGTACTATTGTAAGATCTGAGATAATAAACAAGGCTGATATATGCGTTTTATTTCCACAACTATCACACAACGCCGTCTAGTCCCAAGCTAAGCAGAGTTTGTGTTATGGGTAGGTACTAGACAACTGACAAACATACTTATATATTTCTAAATACATACATATCATAGATAAATTACACCCTTTTGTTTAGATGTATAATTTATTTCTATGATTTTTTTAATATGATAGATTAAATATTACAGAAGTCAATCGCGCCTTTTGGCTTGACAGCCGTCTTAATTTAGTAATTTTTAAAATCAATCATAATGAAAGAAAGAAAACGAAAGAAAGAAAAACAGTTTATTCACGTGAAAAAGACGCAATCTTAAAACTAGCTAACAAAACAATGTTATTTGTTTATTCATTTTATTTTTAAAGGATGGATTAGAACTCATGCTACAATACGTCCAAAATATCTTGACCGCATCGAACTGCGAACAATTGGCAACGCAGTAGTTATATTTATGAATCATACGCCGAATGTGTACTGCATGTTTTTTTCCCTATGCACATAGTTCGAAACGCCAAAGTTCAGAGTTGCCAACCTCTATATATTTTGACCGTAATGTACTAAAAGTTCTAAACCATCTAAGGAGGTACTGATGATTGAAAAGATTGATTGAGATTTATTTCGTAGCACGTCAATATATACTATAATGAATACTGTGTACGATTTTATTGTTTCTTTCCTTGGGGACTGTCTGAAAGTCTAAACAGCACTTCAAGTCATCAAGTTAGCAAAAGTTGTAAAATAGCTATTAAAATGCAAGACTAAAATTTTAATATAAGTAAAATGTTACTCTTAGTTAACAGGTATACACTGTCGCAATAAAATATAAGAGGAGACTGTATTTTATTATAAAGCTTTCTTTACGTTATTTTATGTGTGATACGATATGATATAAAAGAAATGCGATTTATGATTGAGGAAACTTTATAACAGAACTAGTTTTCTAATAACAAAACTATAGAACGCTCTTTTCATAACTTTTGATACAATTAACTTTTTATCGTTTTCAGTCGGCGAGCGAGATCAGGCCACACATGTATTTTTTACACTGAAATGTTTTACAGTTTGAATTAATGCACGTTTTTTTACGACTTTTATTAAGGTTTTAATAATTGATCGAGAATAAAAAATGTAAATAGTTTATATAGGCACTTTTGAATTGTCAAGAGGTGAGTCAATCAGGAAAAAATTAGTCAAGCGTGCTCTTCAAATCAAATCAAAACCTACCTATAGGGGCCTCCCGATTGACCTATAAAAATCTTCGAGACTCGATTCAGGAATCAAACTATTTACCTAGGTATCTATTTTGTGCTATTTACATAGGTAAGTTTGTACGAAATCCTCAATGCGCCACTCCAATTCGCACTTAACCAGTTTTTTGTTTTTCATAATTCGAAGTTAACTCAATCACAAAAGTCGTAGGTATGTATCTACGAACACCACCTGAAAGGTTAATATTAAAAAGCCAACGTGTAGTTTGAAATTCAGTTGCGTTTATTTACATGACAGTTTACAACAGTTACCTTAGGATATGTATTGGGCTGTTTACCAGTACATTCCTATGTTAGTAGGTACTTAAGTAAATTCTTGACCGTTGTCTTTATCTGTCAAGTGTCAATGCCTACAGTTTAACATTCCAACTGTAATGATATAAACGATGCATTTAACAATATAATGAATGCATAAATAGTTCTACCAAATCATTTCTAAAACACTTTTTTCATTTACAATATGTTTGACTTTCAATTTAACCTTTAATTTACTCTCAATCAAAGTAAACCGCAGATTAAGTGCTGGTTAGTGTCTCATTAAACTCAGTTTAAGGTCAATTTGTGTCGTGTTTACATAATTTAGAGGCGTGACGAAATTTTTAGTTTTGTTATCGAATTATTAAAAAGTAATTTGTTAGTTGTAAGAGCCAAGTCAATAAGACTATTTTTATTTATCGGCTTATAGCATTTACAAAAGGTCACTTCGATGGTTTGTAACCGATTTAAAAGTCAGTCCAACACCGCCTGCGGCAGTGGCGCTTATCTAGTCACTCCTCAAAGAGGATACTTACCGCCGCGATTGTGGCGTGCCCAGTGCCAGGTTGCGATAATCGCTGTTTCCATACCGCTATAAGATTCCGCCGGAACTCTGTGTGTTCGGCTACACTAGCAACTTGGTGCGGGGTGCGGCAACGTGCGCGTGTTGCGTATCCACACTGGCAGCCCGGTGCGAGGAGCGGCTCGGGTGCGGTAACGCGCGGGTGTTGCTTAGTCACACTGGCAGCGCGGTGCAGGTTCAGGAACAGGGTTGGCGCTCGCTACCCGCGCCCTCACTGTGTGTCCCGCGTTGAGCAACCCGCGTCGCTTCACGCGCCCGGCCGCGTGCCCTCTGTGGACACCCAAATGAAGTTCATAAGTTTGAGATTACCGCGTCGCGCCCGCTCTTCGACGGTAGAAATCTGGCTCGATTTCTTATTTGTTACTACTTGCATTAGGGTTGCATTTGATTATTGGAGATTTACATAGATCGATTTTAGTCGATCTATTTCAGTCATTAGCCGTATGTAGACCGAGTTTAGTTGCCTAGTCGAATTGCCATTTAGACGGTTCATTTTGCCGGGTTAAATAGTGGCTTTTAAAAACCGTGTAAATCTCGCATTAAAGTGAAACTACACTGCGCATCTAGGCGATCCGATCTAGGCGCGTCAGTCTCCATACATTTTATATGGAAACTAGACTTGTAGAGCTACACTAGATTCACGCCACGTGACGCCACTCGATTTTGTTCTACGTATAAATCTGTACCCCTAGCCAAATTGCTAATCTGCAATAGTTAACGCTTGTAGAAAGCTTCAAATGTACGGGAATGACGTCGCCTCAACGCTCAGTCACGTGGTCAGAACAAAAGAATTGGCGGCAAGGTCAACTCGAAGCGTTCGACGCAAGCGAAACTTTTGTAACTTGGCTAGGGGGGCAGGCGTGGCCCATGTGTGCGTCGGTCTAATCTAGCTCTAGCTTTAGATTAGAAGCTGACCCCATCATAATAAGGAAAAGGCTAAACAGATTGATTTAAATGCAAACCAATGACAAAGTTTACAAAGAATTTACTAGTTTCCACTGCTTTTACAGCGGAATTATTCAAAAGCTCATTTCAATTTTCTATAAATTTTATAAATACAAAATTAAAATGACATTTGATTCATTATTTGATATCGCCTTTCATAATTTAAAGTGTATTCGGAATAACCATTACGAAATGCAAGTTCCTACGTGGCTAATAGAAATTAATCATTTCTTCGATATGTCGTCTTTCTTGGTAGTATTTTGTCCGTCTATCCATTTTATTAACAGGCTGTTAAGATATTTATGGATAAGATATTATTGGCTTAAGGTTATGAACAGCTCAGTAAGACCAGGGGCCTTACCATGACGTGTTAAAATGTGTTTCTCCTTTGTTTGTTAGTCCTTCACACTGAAACGGCTGAACGGATTTAGATGAAATTTGGTTCCAGAATGATTTACATAGCACAGAGGCTATATAGATTAGCACAAGGGTTATCTACACTAATATTATAAAGAGGTAAAGTTTGTTTTTTTTTTGTTTGTAGGAGGTAAATCTCTGAAACTACTAGTCCGATTGCGAAAATTTTTTCACCGATAGAAAGCTGCTTTATTCCCGAGTAACATAGATTACATTTTATGATACAAGTGAAGCCGCGGGCTAAAGCTAATATTTATTTATTTATTCAATTTAGCACAGCCACATCACATACATTTTACATAAAAGGAAAATCTTATTAACAATAGGGACTAATGCACATGACAATTAAGTCGTACATAGCGCTCACCATAGTATTACTGCTGCCTTGAGAAATATATTTTGTCGTTACATAATTTTAGTGTATAATCAATTTAACATAAAACAATATTACAACATAAAAATAGAAACAAATACATTAAGATTATTAACACTACAAATTGAATTAAATTGAAAATGTCATGAAATATAATAAACTTGAAGCAGAATGCAAAGTATGTCACTATTTGTACAGTTCTACGTTAGCCTTGGGGTTAGGTAAATGAATCCCTGACTAGTATTATAGCTGTACATACCATGTGCCTATTATCTTAAGCGCTACTCTCAGTGGCAAGTCATTAGCTTGCCGCTTCTGTCTTGCTCCCTTATTACACGTCAGCCCGTTAGAAGATGGAGGATTATCTTAAGTCCATCTTAGGATAATGTAGTGTCACTATGAAATATATATGTTTGATAGATGTGACCTAATAGGATACTTGGTGTGTACTACAGAAATACATTTTGTTTACCTATTTGTTGGAAGATATATATATATATATATATATATATATTATGTATTGTGTTACCTATAAGTCTATCACCATCTTTAAATTATCGACTTTCAAATAAATCCGTTTGGGGCCAAACAACTGGATGATTTCAAAGTCTATAACGTATAATAAGGTCAAAAATGCCGCCATACGATTCTTAAAAAAAAATATTGTTCAGCCAATTATTTGAAGTGGTCAAGATATGTCAGCCGTGCCTACTGTAAATCTTTTCTTCGTATAGGTATATAGGAAGAAACAATTTGTGTTTCATGTATTTAGATTTAGTCGACTTAATCAAAAGGAGCTGGAATGCCTAGTAATATTATAAAGCTAATACCCTATACTAATGGGGCCAGGGTTAGTTTCGAAAGATAGCTCAGCCCCGGCAGGAGGGCACGGCGTAGGTTTTTAGTCAGTAAGAGTCTGACACTATCTCCCGCTCCGCCCAAGAGCGGGGGATGTCATTAGATGATTTTCCCACCAAAAAAAAAATACCCTTTACTAATATAATAAAGCGAAAGAGTTTTGCTGTTTGTTTAAACGCGCTGATCTGTCTAACTAGGTACCGGTCGGCTTATATTTGTTCTGTGTAGGTATAAAAATATATTTCTATCCGGGATAGACAGGTTCACGACAAATAAGCTATATGACAGCACGGATTCACGGAAGCAGAGCAGTAACCAAAGACGTGAATGAAACCGTGGGGACAGCTAGTATGCTATAATTGCCTTTAATTAGCTTGTGGAAATAATCACAACTCAAAACTCTTTAAGTACTTAAAGCTATATTTCGTTTAACTCGGTGGCGTCCACCACACACACAGGTCAAGGTCTATAAATTTTACTTTTATTTGTTTTGAACCGCATTTTACTATAAAGTTGTAGAACTACTAATATTAGCAAAAATTATTTTGCAACGAATAGTTTGAATAGATTTATTAATTGAATCTAGCTTACGAGCTCTGTAAACAAGGATTATGCTTCAGTTACTCATTAAAATTTAAATATCACATTTCTGTTGGTAATCTTAAAGGTTGTAGATAATTCGTTAATAAATAAAGCCTCTTTGATTCCTTGACCTACGAATCCGCACTGGGTCCGCGTAGTGAATTACGCCTTTCGTTTCCTTAAGGAGCAGGTTTGAGTCCCAGCAGCGGGATTTGTTTAGACTGATTATGCTATACACCGCTAAATTTTAATCGTTTTAATCCTGACTCCAATGACTTGTAGTTAGTAGTCGGCGTTGCGTACAAACTATCTACAGGTCATTGAACTCGCTCAGCTGACGTTTTCTTAAAGAAATTAATTTCGTACGTGCGTAAATTAATACGAGTTTTGAAAAAAAGGTACTTTTTTTTTGATTTTACCTGTACAAATCGATAGTGTTTCATGTACCGAATCGACCCTCCACGGGATTAAAACGATTAAAATTTAACGGTGTATAAATATGTAAAAAAATTGAAAAAAGACAAATTAGAAGCAGTATAATTTCGCTCAGACCATTTATTCTGAATATGCTGTATTTTTATTTAAGTATTTGCTCTTGTCATGTACATAGAATCTCATTGCCTATTAATAAAATAGGTATATATTTAAGGGCCAAGATGCCTGAAAATAAACGATTTATTAATATTATTTTCCGCCGTCATTTTAGGTAGACTTCTCCCACTCTTTGTGCCAGACTTTTACTGACTAACACCACATCTATGTTCCTTCAGTTGCTCTCGCATTCTAGAAATAGCTCGTTCCATATCTTTCAATTCCCATACTGCCAAATCACTTTACTCCTCCATCAAAAACTGCTAACACAAATCAATTTCCAACCGTCTTTCTAATTCCACATGTACATATATCAGAAAGAGGATAAGCATTTATCTGTACGAGAGCGGACAACTGCGCCCGCGCAACCGATGTCGCGTCACGTCGGGTTGCGGTGCGTGTGTAATCTAGACACAGTCGATTATGCTCGTCGGGATCGAAGCGGCACACTCACGCGCATCCACCCGTTACGTGGAGATGAATGGACACGTAAGTTAGTGCAGAAGGTTTAGTGATGTGCGATACGGGGAATAGAATAGAATAGACTTTATTGTACACCAAAATGGTAACAATTATATAGAAACTTAAATCTATGGTACAATGGCGGTCCTGACAAACCTTTGGATGGACTATAAATCAAGAATAAGAAGAGCTAGTCAATTAGATTGAAAGTAGTCTATAACGAAGAACTTCTACACGGCACTTGACAAGAACTTTAGGTGAAGTGGTTCAAGAAGATACACACCAAGTAGGTATCTTCTTGAACCACTATTATTTTCACATTATTTTCTATATTGATGAAAAACTAATCAAATTAAAAAATCGTTTATTTTTTGTTTAGTTTACTATTATCATTTCCTTAAAGCCAAAGCCATAGGTTTTTAGTTTTGGTTGGTCTCTAGTCTCTCTAGGAGGAGGCCGACCGTATCAGGCAACGGCGCTTATAGCGCTCCAACTGCCGCCGGGATTCCGATCCCGATTTCCGGCCACCGTAGGCGTAGGCTTTCGGACGGCGAGCAATGGGTAGCTCGCTGTCAGACCGTCCGGTAACTGTCTGGACCGAGCCCAAGTCGTCGACGGCGCGCACTGTTCCCGCGCGTCTCAAGGAGTTGTCAGCAACAGCAGGTGCCCAGCTGGATCGAAGCCTACCGGGGCCAGGTTCAGATTCAGATTCTTCAGCTTAATTACTTAATTGCCTTAAGCTGCGAGATCTGGCTGAAATTGTCACCGTGGCCCTAAAGCGCAAAGGACACCTGCAGGAACATGGATAGGTTTCAGTCCTCCACCCAGGGCGGGATGTCATTTGATGACTGTCCAGCCTTAAAAAAAAGGTTAAAATTTATAAACTTTATAAAGAGCTCTCTTATACTCCATTCGAAATAAGATTAGACATTTAAACAAACCCTTTTTGCTGTCCGTTCAACCGATTTTGACTTCTATTCTGTAGGAATAAGGATGGCTTTAAAAGCTAAAAAAGTGGTTACAATACCAACTATTTGCTGCCATCGCGATTTATCATGCCAATAGCGTAATAAAAGTCAAAATCGGTTGAACGGACAGTCTGAAAGGTTTATTTAAATAATCTTATTTTGTTTAAAGTGTACGTGAATCCGAGGTTTGAGGTTTGTAAGAGAGTGGACCTTCTTGAATCTTTCTATGCATTATCCCCCAAGAATATGAACAGTATGAGCACAACTAATAACGACACGTAACTAAATTCAAGAGCGCAACGAATCGTTTCATTTTATGCGCACACTATTCAGATTACAAATTAATAGAACAAAATGGTGGATTGAAATATCTGTCGAACGGGTTATGCTTATGCCACGTGCGGTCTTTATCGAATTAAAGTTATTTTTGATTCACAACTGTTATTGTAATCGTTGTAATCGATTGACAGTCAATTAAATTGTTCGGCCTTTTAAGATTTTTTGCCGAAAACTTTTCAATAAACATGAGAGAGGTGTAATACCGATCGTTCTTTATGTTTTGACGAAATGACCATTCGCGCACTTTCGCACTTTCTTTTTGTAAATAAATCTTTAATTTTATCTTACTTTTTTGATTTGGGAAATCATTCAATAGTTTCCTGCTCTAGGATAGAGCGAGAAGTGTGTCAGACTTTTCCTGACTGACCCTAACTCACACTTATGTCCTTCACATTACCCTTTGCGTTCTAGGACCTCAGAAAATCCCCATGACGCTAGCAGATATCGGCTCTGCTGGGCCCCTTTATTCATTTCTCTCTTGGATAACATTTTTGGAATGAAGCATTGCCTTTATGGAAACGGAAATGACAAAAAGATCTACCCTTTATTATACTCATACGTAGCGACATCTCTGATGCAACTAAAATTCAAAATCGCAAGATTTTGAATCGTGGTAGGTATAACTACGACAGCCCAAAATCAAATAATGGGCAATTGTCGGGACCAGACATAACATTAGTCAGGTCAGGTGAATTTCACTTTTCCACGGAGGCTTGCAGGACTTTACCCACTGTTCTCCACCCCTAAAAAACCAATTGTTCCGGGACTGAACTGATAGACTCGAATCCTAATTTGGGACTATTTTTTTTTTATAATGGATAGGCTCGCGTTTGACCACAATCTCACCTGATGGTAAGCGATGATAATGAGAATGATAATCAGAAAAGAACAGCGTAGCAGTAGTAAAAAATTAGAAAATGCTTAACTTCCAGCTGATTGTTTTCTCCTGGGATAATTTTCTCACTCTTTATGGCAAAGTGTAATAGATCAGTAGCAACTAAGTAGTATATAAGACAGGATGTTCACACAGACCTGGCTAGTTACAAGTGCTGATTTTTATCTACCTCATAAAATCTATCTAGATACATACGTTCCACTATCTACTTCACAATAAGATTTCTTTTGTCAGTCTTTAGGCAGTTTGCAAGAAACTGCAGTTTTCCAATTAAAGCTTTAATGTTTTTTAAAAATTACCTTTTCTGTATATTTTAGATGCATATTTTCTTCCTTTGGTCATTGTACTCATGCTATGTAAAAAGACCTCAATTGTAATGCAAGCTTAGAAGAAACAGTGGCTAGAAATAGCGTACTGAGCTTGTTCCAGCCTCAAACCATCAAAAGTAACTACAAACATGTACCCCTCTCTCAAGCAAGGTGTAAAAAAGAATCCAAGACGTAATGAATTGCTTCCTTATCATCATCATCAGCCTTTTGTTGTAATGTTCCCACAGCTGGGACTCAGGTCTCCTCTCTAGGGGAGGGAATAGGCCGTAATCTTCACTTTTCTTGGACTGACCGACATTTGACTATTCAAAAGTGCCTGCAAATGGTCTATTTGAAATAAATGATTTTGAATTTGAATCAGTTTTGGTTCTAGGACATGCCGGTTTCCTTACGATATTTTCCTTCACCGTTTGGAGAGTAATATTTTAGGAATTGCTTCATCACTATTAAATAGTTCACTATTATACCTAATTGTAATTCAGGCTTAGGAGAAGCAGTAACTAGAAATATCGTAATAGACTTGTTCCAGACTCAAATCCATCAAAATTAACTGCAAACATGTACTCCACTCTCAAGCAAGGAAAAAAAAATACAAGACGCAACGAATTCCGAGTACCTTCCGTACCGAGTATATAGCCCGTGGGTCATGGGGGCACATGTCCGAACTTCGAGGTTAAGTCTAACGATGGTCATTGTCCACTACTGCGGGCTTGACAAACACGCTCGACACGTGTTACCTACGGACGCGTGACTACAGGTTACTGACAGACCGGTTGACTTCAAATCAACGAATGACTTTGACTGGCCTGTTCGTCTAGTGGTTAGTGGGTCTGACTGCTATGCCGCAGGTCGTGGGTTCGATTCCCACTCAGGACAAATGTTTGTGTGTTGAGCACGATTTTTTTTTTTCTGTGCCTGGGTGTAATTTATCTATAATATGTATGTATTTAGAAATATACCCCCAAATGTGGGGTTGGGGATTGGGAATAAAACAGAGCCTTTTTTTACGTCTTATAATTTGTTTCTTTAGCACACGGTTTCATAAATTATTAGTTTGTCTTTAAATTCGAGTATGTTCATCAGTTGTCTAGTACTCATAACACAAGCTCTGCTTAGCTTGTGACATATTATATTATTAATATTTACTATAGTTGTTGCGTTAACCCAGAAGTTTCATTTTTAATTGAATCATCGACAGCATTGTTTACTGATTAAAAAGGTTTCATAGTTTATTATTTAAAAGAGCAATGACTGTTAATTATAAAAGGAAAGACCCGTGTATCGTAATTGTTAAATTTATTGTACGGGTTCTGTGATTCTAATTTTGAATTTGACAGTTGAAACCAATCATGATTATTGGTAGTCAATGTGTGGGTGGTAGGTGTGAGTCAATAATGTAATCAAGTTATAGTGTCAATCATTTTATCTGCCGGACATGGCGGCTCGTCTCGGATTTGATTGGCTAAAAATATTTTCGTAAAGCCTCCGACAGGCAGAGGCAACGCAACACAGCGTCAACGACAAGCGACATTTTTTTTTAGGTTGGAAAATCATCTAAATTACGTCTCCTGCCCTTGGACGGGGAGAGAGGGCGTGTCAGACTTTTACTGACTAAAAACCCACTCCTGTTCGAGTCACCCATGGCATCTTCCGCATCACCCATGGCAACGAAGAGACATGTTAAAGCATTTTTTAAACTGTTCTACTGATAATTTCGCACTAGCGTTTCATTGTCGCGTCTTACACTTCTGTACTTAATTTATCTAGAGTTTCAGAGGACCTGAACGAAAATAAATTTACTAGATATTAAGTGCCTATTACCGTTTTAGTACCTGGCGACTTGAGAGGCAACCAAATAAATTAAGGTTTATCTTACACAATATACCTACAATTTAATATGACTTCAATAAGTACAGTAAATATGTTCGCACCGTAAACAGTTTTAGTGGTTGTAAATCGGCGTTGAGTAATGATTCGAGTTACACGGTAGTTTATGTTGAGATCTTTGTAAAACGATATTATTATGTGCAATATTAAATTGTTTTGAGGCAAATTATAAGCTTTAGACTGTAATAAATAATAATAATAAAATGGTAGCTTGGATCCTGTTTTCGATGTCGGTGGGCTGCTATTTTTTGTATTAATATTTTTGTTAGATTTTTGACCTATGTTTAGAAAAATAAATAAATGAAATAACGATAATAATTCTTTAGTTACAGACTAAGACAATCAGCACAGTTAAGACAACTTACAGTAACTACATAAATCTAAAATTCTGAAGTCCAATTATTACTGTGCACAGCATTCAAAGTTTAACATGCTTTATTAGCGACAGTAAAGGTGAAATAATATGGAGAAGTTAATAGGGTGTTTATTTTTTTTCGTGCATATTATGCGTCCAGTAAAATAACATTAATTTATTCCATAAATATCTATATTCTTTCCAACGGATACCAAATGTAATACAGTTATGCGTGCATGCATGTAATATTTACAGTAGTAATTAGCATAAATAATTAATTATAAATAAAAAACTCTACTTATTCTCATTTCCTTCGGTGTCCATTTACTACTATCCTTAATAAATGTATTTTTTAATCAAATAAATCGGAGTGAATAGAAACAAAATAATTATATTAATTAAGTATATTAAAAAACACAACGTTTACACCTAAATTAAATAATGCTATCTTCTCAATATATTAAAATATGATTTGATGAATATTTATTTTTTATTTTGTCTGATTACCCTCGTTATGAAAAGAAATCCACACCATAGTTTGCGCTTGACCATAAATGCTACTCTACTGCGATGTCAAGCCCCGCGCACATCTCAGTATGCCATTGAACATCGTAACAGCACCATCCTTGCTTGTGAAAAAAAGATATTTTCGTGTTAAGTGTCGCGGGAGGTGATTATTCTGGAATCGTTCTCTTTCCTATCGTCCGTATTATAACGTGAGTTTATATGATTTTGTTAATTACTTAGCTTATTATCAATTTCAATGATTCCCTTCGAAGTTTGGAATAGGTATTAGGTTTGTAATTTTGATATTTTTGAATAAAAACTGAATAAAGGATTTAAACCTCATTACCTTCTTCCTCATTCCGTTCGTTTACCGTCGTTTCTTTAATTTAACAGCATTGCCTTCTGTTTTTTTTTCATTACCTTCGCACACCTCTTCTTTTATTAAGTCTTATAGTCCCTTGAACCATCTGGCCGAAATTAAATGGATGCAACTCTCGCACCCGCCTAGGCGGCAGTACCTACGCATATCTGTGCATTTATTTGCGGCCAGCAGGGCCCGGAAAGCGCGCGGCTGACCTTTAAATCCATTTTCTTTGCTAAATATTGATTGATTTACATATGCTATGTTCACTTTGAAGAATATTTAACCACCAATTTTTATGTGTAAAAATGTTCCTAAAGATCCAAGCCGTTTCGAAGGAGTAGGGAAAAGTTGCGAAAAGTTGCGAAATTGCTAAATATTTTTTTTAGACAAAAGTATTAATAGCACGAAAAAATCAAACGTTGATAATGTTGTTCATGAATCTATTATAAACATATATTTTTTTCTGGCCGTTACCGAGGAGTAGGCTTCAGAAAGTCACTGTTTTATGGCACTTTTCGGGCGCTTGGGCCTTAAAGGCTTCAATATCATTTCCTTCCCTATCGTTCTCATTACCGTCTCAGTTCGATTTTAGAAATGTTATCAAATTCAAAGTTACTAATAAAAAGCAAGTAGAAACGACGAAATGTTCAAAGATTATCCATATATTAACGATATTAGTAAGAAAAAACAAAATAATTCGACAACAAATATAAAATGTAGGATTGCTTCGAATTTGCACGAACTACGCGAAACACCCAATAACTGACACTTGAAATAACAATTTATACAAATATTTTTTAAATTCTTTATTGTTAACTTTTCAAAAAAAAAAGGTAGACCCTTGCATCATATTGATTGCACATTCTGGACACAGTACCTTTTGGGAATACATAGGCACTGTGATATCGAAAAGAGATCACATGAGTTGTTTTTTTTTATATAGCCAACGGACTGGCTTGTAAAAATTATACTTTTAAGGATTTTGCATTTCTAGAATAGGTTTCAAATCTTGTAGAAAAAAGAAGTGTGTTGTTCTTTATGATAACTACAGCTAAGGAGTAGAATATACAGCTAGAGTATGAGTGCTTTAAATATCTTAAGGCTCTAAGTGAAGAGTGAATGATTACTTCTAGGCATGCGTGCTCCATCGTCCACCACATCGTTTCTTAGATAACAGGTGATATCATCATCATCATCAGCCTTTTTAATTCCCACTGCTGGGACTCCGGCCTCCTCTCTAGGAGAGGGAATGGGCCGTAATCCACCACGCGGGCGCAGTGCGGGTTGGTGAATGTCACATGTCTTCGAATTTTGGTGATATTGTCATCACAAAATACCTGTCGAATATCAAAACCTAGAATGATATAAATAACCTGCTAATTGGATACATTATTTATATCAATGCACGGTAAAACAATCAAATAAATGTCGCCAGGGTCTCACCGGAGTCCACCCAAACTTGACGGCTAATAAAATTAGTCGTTACTTGTAAAGCAATTTAATTAACATTTATCTCAGTTTTGTTAATACGTCTCATTCAACCTGATGATGTAAATTATGCTACTGATAGGTCATAAAATTTACACAATTTCGAGATCCACAATTAAATCGTATTTAAAAGACATACAAAGATTATTTAAATTTAGTTAATTACCTAAGATCAGTTTAGGTAAATACCTAATTGTAATCATTTTTAGATCAAATTTTTTTAGATTAAATTTATGCTAGGATTGTTTACATTTAGTTAACTACCTTAAACAGATAGAGTGTAGTTCTATTATACCTCGGGTATTTATTCGTAAGTCATCAGTATAGATCGGAATAGGTAGGGCTATTTTATGTACTTGCCATAGGTTAGAATAATATGGATATTCCCCGAGTCCCGGGATTTGGTTGGATTATAAGTAGTAAAATTAAAAAAAAACTATTCTTGCCTTCGGGACTAATGAAAGATTACACTTCCTTTCTAACGGGTAAATATAAGAAGGACGAATTAAGGATAGTATAATAAATAGATAAACTTGATTCATTAAACCACATATATTTTTTTACGTAACAATTTCTTAAGTATTCAAGAATCAACAATAATTTCAACATTTTTATTCTGAAGTTGTACAAAATATATTAATAATCCCGTGGAATATCCATATTAAAATCAATGTTTGCGGTCAATGAACCTAAATAGCCCTACCTATTCCGATCTCTGGTCATCAGTTTACATAAAAATGTCGACGACAGGTAGGTAATTAAGGTCCAAAGTATCCCCGGTACGAAAGGCAACGAAGGAACTGGAGTGGGTTTTTAGTCAGTAAAAGTCTGACACTATCTTCTGCTCCGCGGTGGTTTTCTCACCGAAAAAAAAAGGTCCAAAGTAAGTATTATTGTGGTATTATGTAAACTATTAATGTCGTCCATCTTAGAAATAGATCTAGATCTTAAGAAGACTACTTATCTTTTAAAAAAAAAAAGAACTAGCTTAATCACACCGATCAGAATTTTCCTATTATATTTTAATTGTGATCAGAACACGTACCCGAGCAAATTACTTAATTATGGGCAATTTTCATTACAGAAAAAACTAATTAGTAGCTACATGATGATAACAATTGCAAAAAAATGTAGAATGTATCGGCACGGCAATAGAAAGAGTCGCAAAGTCACGTGTGTACGCGAAATCTCGACTTCGCAGCTTCGCCATGAGAACCTCGCAGACGGAGTATACTGCACACAATAACAAGCTATCGACAATTGTTCTGACGTCACTCGTCACGATCAGAACAACGTTCACACGGTAACATCTTCACATACTTTGACAGAAATAATAACTAGACGAACTGACAACCAGCAATGATTGTTTGTATCTAATTAAAGTTTTTATATGGAAATAACTGTAATGGAGGCTGGTGACGTTTCCTGGGAATTGTTCCGAAACGTCTCTTAAAGTGTACTGGTTGATGCTGGGTTAGGATATGAGTACTGTGATTTAGAAGTCAGGACTCAGAGGCTTGACACTGTACTGACACTAAACTTTAATCTTTACTACTCACAAGCACTGTTCCAGTACCTTCACTTGTTTCATTCACTCGTCTCTGGCTGATTTCTACCCATTAAACAACTTGTTTGTTGTCAATACACAGAGATTTATGGATTGCATCAATTACGCATTTATGCCCATTTCTCTCGAATAGAAACATAGAACTTTAATTGACGAGTAACTTGCCAGTGAACGACAGACGAGCCACTTTAATTAGACTTTGAGTTGATTGATTGAGATTGCTCGCACAGACACCCACTGCACTGCTTCTAACACTGTCTAGCTCTGATAATGATTGATTTATTTTAAATAGGTAAGCAGCTAATATTTCTCACGAAGATAATAATTAACATTGCATTAAAATACGAATGGCTGCAGGTAATGTTCTTAGAAATATTTAGATCAATCTAGACGTACCTAATGCTTTTCTAAAATTGTTCAAAAGATGATGACTAACTAATGATTAATAAAAGCATATTTAAGTGATCTAGGTATTTAGTCTTCAAAAAAAACCTAATATATTTTGCATTATTTTAGCTGCCATTTTGATGACCCGAAGTATTTAGTCTTCAAAAAAAAACCTAATATATTTTGCATTATTTTAGCTGCCATTTTGATGACCCGAAGCTTTTAGCATTTAACCAATCATCGACCTTTTGCTCAGCGTCGGGCATTATATTGTCGATAAACTTTACGACCACATCTTACTTTATTGATATTTTAAGGAGTAGTGGATCCAGACGCTAAATAACATATAACACGAGTGTAATTAGCTGTCCACGATCAGATAAGGATATTGGACTTTTATCAGAATAACCCACGAGGATCCACCTGATGACATTCGTAATTAAATTCCCTTATATTATGGCGTACGAAATCGTTCATAAAATTACCGTAAAACGCATACCCAGAAACACTTAAAGATTCTAATTTACATTACAAGTTCGTAATACGACTAAAACCGAAAAAGTTGAACAAAAATATTTACTTCTTGACACGTACAAAATACATGTTAGATACTGCTAAAATATGCACGAACTTGTGTTCCAAAAATGTAGCAATCGTGAGTACGAACATGGACTTCAACTATACTGCCCTCCGAAGCTAAAAAGCGATAACTCAATCAATGTAAATTTCCAGATAACAAGAATTTTGTAGAAAAATTATTTCCATCTGCAAAATGACATATATTTTAAAATAGTTTCTGCCTGCGAATCAAAGAATCTCAAGTCATTCTGTAAGCACTAATATATGTAAAATTTCATCTAGCTCGGTTCAAGGTGTATTATATACTTTCGTAACAAATTAATGGAATTAGTTTCGTATAAATTATAAAATAATTAGATACGTAATGCAAAACTTTTCAAGCTTTCAGATGAAAAAAAGGACAGAAAATTCTAAAATTTTAAGATACCGCTTTCAGCTTCCGAGGGAGATACTTCGTAGAAATAAGTGGTGCCCGACTGTAGTCGCTTAACAACTTCCACAAAAGCGTAGAGGCAGGGTTAACAAACATTTCACCGAAAACTTTACTCGGATAGTTCATACATGTCTAATGGTGCGTGGCAATCTTTGGCGAGCAAACAGCACTATTTGTCGATCTATGTTTGATAAACATTACAGGTCCGGAGCTTACTAGACCGAATGTCTGCTATAATGGATATTAAGAGGAATCAAAATAATACCTTCGTAAGTACTCGGCACGTGTCTGTATTTACCTAGTAAGGTTTCTGAACCTTTTGGTATTATATTTGTTCGCTTCTGTGTTTTGCTGGCTTGTATTACCATTGATGGGCGTTATACCGTTTTAAATTACGATGCGCATAATTAATCGTCTGTAAAAGTTAGTGATTTGTGGAATAATGGAGAAATGTGTTTGTGAAGTGTAATATATTTATGACCTTCTGTGTAGAAGCATAGAACAGGAACCAGTTAGAATTATCATCAATCATTTCATAACAACCTATCAAATTAACGTGAACAAAGCAGTACTTTGCCTGTTTGTATTTAAACACAAACCTACAAAACAAAGTTTAAATCTTTATATGATTTATATACATAAATCATATTCGTTAGTCTCGCTAAAATTTAAAATCGACTTGACTGATTTAAATATAATTATGATTTTTTTTTTTATAAGAAAAAAGAAAAACATTTTATTTGGCGACTAACTAATATCAAATTGCAAACATTTTTCATGAGAAAAGAATATATGCGTCTCGTCCGCGCAAAACGGCCGAACGCTCAGCATATTGCCATGTCCACACGCAAAATGCAACGAGTCCACAGCACTGATCGTCATGTTTGTAATTTTTTTCGCTAAATATAGCGGGGATTTAAAAAAAAAATGTAGGGAAAAATTGTTGAAAAATTCAAAATTGGAAGGGATTCACTTTTTTAGCGTGAGCAGTACCACGTTCACGGAACAGAATCGCGAGCGGCAGCTAGTAAGAAATGAAATCAGTTGTTAGTAGACATCACTTTCAATACTAAGAAAATATGTATTGCAATAATTAAAAAGAAGAAGAAACAAACGAAATAGAAAGTTTACAATTCAATAACACAAAGAAAAATCATTAAATTAACCGAATTGCAAATACTAAGTAGGAGTACATGCAATGACAGTGCGTTTAAGACTAATGAGACTCTAATTATAAAATACGATCTGATCAAAAACTGTATGTACGTAAATCTATTCATCTCCTTGTCAAAAATAATCTTTAGCAACAATGATAACCACTACTTAACTAACCACCTAATCACATAAATCAAAATTTTCTAATTAATGACTACAGAACCTTTTTTTTTCTAATTAGGTGCAAAAAACCTCAAATAACTGCTTCCGCTCAAGGTAGACTAACAGAAGCTAAAGATGGCTTATACGTGAGCATAAAACATAATCAGCCTTATAATGTTCCCACTGCTGGGACTCACTACTTATATGTAAGGCATTAAAATAATAGATACGTCTCTGGAATGGAGGAAGCGCCAACTAACATGCCATTTTGAAATAAATTTGCTATAAAACGTGCTGTACCGACCCCAAATCAAGGGCAGGAAGATGATAAATGATTTTTATTTGACAAATAGATATTTAAAAACACTTTTACTAAATTTTTTCGTCAGTTTAAACTAGATGAGATGAGGCCGGTGTTTCCTAGCTGAGCCCTGAGAAACACCGAAACAAACTCAGGGGTCCAATTCTCTTTTAAAGTCCATACAGCAAACATGTAATGGTCAAATCATATCGACGGTTGAAAGGCAAAATGATCTAAGCGACATAAAGTAAACTTTACAAAAGTGAACTCAAAATTTTTAACTTTAAAACACTTTTTTGTAAAGTTTACTCAATGTCGCTTACACCATTTTGCCTTTCAACCGTCGATATAAGAACTATGCAGATTAGTGTCCGAGATGGTCTTTTGAGAAAAAAACCGGCCAAGAGCGTGTCGGGCCACGCTCAGTGTAGGGTTCCGTAGTTTCCCGTCCGTCACAATAAGTGTTCCCACTTATGAGTTTAAAAAAATGCTTGCATATACGATTATTCTACAAACTTAGTCCAGAAATTATTTTGTAGAACCTTTTTGTCTTTTTGTACAAAAACTGTTCTTTCCATCAAGTTCAAAATGATTTTCCTAGAAAGTCCTTATAAAGTTCTACTTTACAGATTTTTTTCATATTTTCTAAACTTATGGTTCAAAAGTTAGAGGGACCCCCCCCCCCCCCCCCGGACACATTGTTTTTTACTTTTGGAGCGATTATTTCCGAAATTATTGACATTATCAAAAAAATGATTTTAGTAAACCCCTATTCATTTTTAAATACCTATCCAACGATATATCACACGTTAGGGTTGAAATTAAAAAAAAAATCACTTCCCACTTTACATATAGGCTACCCTAATAAAACATTATTTTCCAATTTTTATTTTACCACTTTGTCGACGTGATTGATATACATATTGGTACCAAATTTCAGCTTTCTAGTGCTAACGGTCACAGAGATTAAGCGAGGACGGACAGACAGACATGGCGAAACTATAAGGGTTCCTAGTTGACTACGGAACCCTAAAAACCACACAGATTTGATTGGACCTGTCCAGTCAAATCTGTGTGGTTTTTTCCTCAAAAGCATTTGTCAACGTTAATCATCTACATCGTCTGTATCTAAAACCAAATAATCTAAAAGAGCGGTCAATTCTCAGGTTACTGAATCTTCAGAAGCCTGTCCCAGTGGGGGTTAAATATTTGCATACTTATATATGAGCTGGGGACCGCAGTCCCGACCTAACTGTCTCAAGAGTCCTCTTTTCTCAAGGACCTCATTAGCTACGGCTGGCAAAATTCTGTTTGTAAACCATCTGAAGTGTTTGGATAAGCATGACTTAGATCTAAATGGATTTTCGTTATTATGGCTTATTGTCTGCTTGCCCAACAAACTTTTGTACTTGTGTTTTTATATTTTATGGTTTTGCATTTCATTTTTATGTACCTTTTTAGCTTATACTTTATCTACTAGATGAAAAATAATTTCGGAAGTCGGAAATATGATAATTATAACAATTATGATAATTCTGCTATGTTCGTTCCTATGAGGAGTTTCGTTCCATATCTCCTAAGTTCATTATTAGATTGGGATAATATTTCTAAGGGACCAATTCGGGAGTATACACTCTCAGACGAATGAAATATTTCAAAATCGTTTTACAATTGATTGGGAAACCGGTGGTATATAATATACCAAAAAAAAATACGTACAGCCGAACACAAAACCTTTTTGAAGTCGATTAAAAACATCTTTAATATATAATATCCACATACCTACTACGTAAAGTGCGTTAGAAACCGAAGATCGGTTTTTTTCCATGTAAACAAAACTCTTTTACTGCAAACACATCAAGTGCACTACGAGCAGTCCAAAATAAGTGAAATGCGCTCAAGTTTTAACAGCTTTCATGCTCACTTGAACTACATCGGCACTTATAGCCTTAAGAGCAAAATCCAGATGTTAGAACAAGTCTTCATCTGTCCCGCTATAGATTGAAAAAATAAGTCACACAGCAAACGGTAAATATAAACCTGTCATTATGAAATCACAACAAACTACAATGTCATTAATAGAATCGCCATTGAAAGTTATGATTAGACAATTTACGATATAAATGTATCCGGTCTAGTAACTCCTGACCTGATCAGTATAGCAGATACGGTACAAGACTATAACAAATGGTGTTCAGAAGCAATTGGATCATAATTATGTGGTACATCGTCACCTTGTGTGGGCACCAGCCAACTTCCCGCTGATAAATCGCTCGTAACATGATAATGCCATTGCTGTTAATTTATCAAAGCATTAGGGGTCTCGGCAAAAACTTGCATAGATTATGTTCTTACTTAAGCTTGCTCGTAATATGTATGCAACTTGATTGTTTGGAAGGCGGCACCGATTTATAACAGCATAAATTGATTAAGACTTTGGTGCTGTAATTAAATGTCAAGCGGTTGAGTTTTTGCAAGTCATGTTTAAATCATTAGGTACTTTTTTACATGTTGTGTACAAATAACTTAAAATGATCTCAGGTTAGAAGTTTACTGGAGTAATCAATTAACGGTTAGCCATCCGTACTAATGACCATATGCCACGTGTAACTTTTTTAAAGATTTTTTCCCAAAGTTCCAGAGTTATTTTTATACATGACACATCTGCGTATCTATTTCCGTCTCCATTAATATTTAATTAAGGTAATGGTAACAAGCAAATCGTATAAGGAATAGTGCAGATTAGCACTGTTTAATGAGAGCGGTGTCTCTAAGGGCCTCCCAACGTGATTCGCATATAATTCACCAGCATAATACTAACCAGCATTCCTTACCATTTCAGGAAGCTCAAATACCGTCCAGCTTTGTGAAATTAGCCTTAATACATAGTTTCTAAACGTCCCTTCGAGGTAAAAGGACTGCTTATGAATTAGAAGTCTTTTAACCCAGTAATCAATCTTCATGAGTACTGAGCTGCTACTAGGAGTAAATAATGTCTAGCAATTAACCAGTTCGACCGGCGTCAGTCCCCGGCGCCTACGGCTTCGAACGAACCTCTGCAATTTTTGCGATCCTAGTACACATGGCACGCACGACCAAATTCTTGCTGCGTTTAAAGACACTCTTATTACAATAAATGTAAACTTAAATTCCTTTGCGTTTCTTCGACATGTTGACCAATATAATTAGATCTATAATGTGTATGTTAGTTTCTATATGTGTATTTAGACAAACGCAAGGCAGCCTCTGTAATGGCTGCAGATCAATCGTTATCTGTGCATACGAAATCAATAGATGCATCTGCGTGGGTCTGCACTGGCCGACTTCCGGAGGCGGGGCTGCTCATAATGTTAGTATGTAAAGGTCTTACATAATTTAAGTTCATTTTACATCTTGGGGGCGGTAGGTAATTTTTACATTAGTTGGCAAGGACAGCGTGCAGCGTTCTAAATGTTGAAGACGCTAATCATAGAATAAGTAGCTTAACTTAGTCTTGTTGACCAAACATATGACCCGCATATATAGTCTGTCTAAAAAGTCTCAACTTGAGAATTTTGTACAATATTTAATCATTTAAAAAATACTTAGATTCGATACTTTTTATAAGGTTCTTCTATTAGTAAACAATGATCAAGATCTCTTAATCAACCTTGATTATTCGATTCGATTCAGATTCGTTTATTCATTGTAAAACATAGGTAGGTAGGTACATTTCAAGTTCTTATTGAGTGTTGATTACTTCAGATTTCATTTTACCCTAATAATTACCCAAGTCGTTTGACTTTTTAGACAGACTCTATACCTTTTTTGCCCTATGATGAGTTCCCTGACAGTTCAATTTTTTTCCGTGGCACGCATACTGCTCTAAATTACTAAAAAATAAACTGGCAAAAAAAATAAAAATGAAATGATAAAAAAAATATTGTCTTTCGTAAATTAATAAGTAAATTATTGTGGTTATAATTAACTGTTAATAAATTAAGTAAATAAAATAAAAAAGTATAGAACTTAAAAATGTGTAATGCGTTAAACGGAACTTCTGCCAATAGAGATTGACACTACTCGACGACACACTAATCGACAAAATCGGAGCAGCCATCTTGTAATCGCATTTAACGGCAGAAAATTGGAAGAAAGTAATAGAAAAAAACTCAAAAAAACTATAACAGAGGACTGGAACAAATATATCCGGATCGACCAAATTAGGGCCAATAATTAATCATCGCGGTTAGTTGGAAAAGATTCCGATTCCGATATGGATACGAGTTCAAATCAAGAGTCAAGTTCTGACAGTGAATAATAAATAAATTATTATTTTAAACAGACTGCATTTTATTTACCACTAGCCGTCGCCCGCGGTTCCGCCCGCGTTATTTCAGGTTTTTAGTTTTTGTCAGGTTTTTTGGTTTACTGTAAAATTTCTTTAAAATCCGTATACAGTAAGATCCCAGGACCGCCAGACATCACGTATTTTCTGACGAACGAAATGTGGACGATTGAGTACTGTTAGTATGTACTAAGAACGCATGCCTACCTGCTAGCTTGCTTAGACGGCCAATTTTCAGGTATCAGGTAATCAAGGTACATAAAATTATTACTTACCTCACGTAAATTCTCAAAGCTGATTTTTACGTATTTTGTAGGCAATATCTTTAAAATCAAGTTGCCAATACTCCCAGACACATTCCGTCGGCCGTATTGTTTAACAGACGCTTTAAAGCTCCCAAAAAAATGATGTAACTTCACGTATTTTCTCAAGGCTGATTTTTACGTCTATTGTAGGCAATATCTTTAAAATCAAGTCACCAATACTCTCAGACACATTCCGTCGGCCGTATTGCTTAACAGACGCTTTAAAGCTCCCAAAAAAATGACATAACTTCACGTAAATTCTCACGCTTGATCATTAAAGCGTCTGTTAAGCAATACGCCTTAGGATCTTGGACTAGTAGATTAGTTCTTGCGTGAAAGAGTAACAAACATCCACACACACATACAAACTTTCACATTTATCATCTATAAATCTAAAATCGGTAATCCGATTCCATTTTCTTTGCCAACTGATTCGTTATTGTAAAAAATCGATTAAATTTCGTTAGGTCACATCACTATAATTGTTAGACAAGAACTGTCAGGGAACTCATCATAGGACAAAAAAGGTATAGTAACATTCTATGATTTTCATTCTGGGAATCTCAGAACGAACACAGATTTGTCAAAAAGTGACGCATAATCTGTGGTCTCGAATATTTCGAGAGTTTTGACGATTTTTTGGTGTTTCCTACCCTTGAAACTGATTTGGAATTTCGGTCGTAGGAAGTTTTATAACTCTTAAATGAAGTAAAAAAAAAATAGGCGCGAAAATTTTTAGAAGTCGGCGTATCAGGCTCTTATTACTTGTATTTTAGCTGTAATTAGCACACGTTTGGCATGTCTTTTCTTTATTTCATAGCTCCAAACCTACTGAAAATACCAAAGAAATCACTGTATTTATAGTTGAAAAAAAAACAATACGCAAACGTGCGAGCCACCTTTCAATATACCTACCTAGAAATAGTTTTATAAGTCTATTTTTTCTCGTGAATTCGAATTCGATACAGTCTCTAAACCACATCGAATTTAGACACCTAAAGACCTCTAAGTAACTTACTTCCCATGGAATCATGAGAATGAGAGAATCTACACTAATTATAAAGAGATTAAGTTGGTTTTTTTGTTTGTAGGAGGTAATCTCTGAAAGTACTGGTCCGATTGCTAAATTTTTTGCACCGATAGAAAGCTGTTTTATTCCTGAGTCACATAGGCTAGATATATTTTAGGTACACGCGCGCGAAGTCGCGGTCAAAAGCTAGTAGAGTAAATACCTATTTTTTTTTAATTAGTACTTACTCATCACTATAATTATGTTGCGCTTTAATGGCTAATTTCCTCGTTAAGATTACCTGCCATTGTCGAAATTTAGACAAGAGGACAGAGCTAGTTGGGTACCTACTACATGACTAGGTAATTTAATCAAGTAATAAAATAATTAGCTGTCTATTTAACGACATGACTTTCATAACTGCATTTCAAATAACCAATAATATGCATTTATAAAACAACAGCTGTTAACTGCTCGTCACTCTTAATTTTTGGAGAGTGGGTTCACCTCTGATACATGTTTGCACACCAGACACGACCAAGATGGCGAACGAATTTATTGGGAACCCGAGCCCATCACGAAAAAAGTAAAACTGGTCAGCCAATCATAAGTGCGGACAATAAAAAAATATTAGACAACCTAGAAGAGTACCTACCTACCGTGCTGCAAAATCCTTTAAATCATTAGTATCTATTATTTAGTAGTATCATCAAGTCTACCCCTTGTATTCTAATGACATGACTTTCATAACTGCATTTCAAATAACCTATATTCTTTAAAATAAACAGCTGTTGTGTGCTACTTATTAGTCGCAAGCGCACGCTAAGAACACCAATCATACGCGCACACTTGGCCAAGCACTGCGATGCATCTACATGGTCTTTCAAATGTCAGACGCTGATGATAATCTCATGCACGACATTATCAATCAGGGACCAGATTGGCCATATTACAGCAATCATATCTACTTGCACTTCAATACATCTATGTACGAGTAATAATCAGGAATATTAAGTGGCAGTCGGCCGGTAATCGCCGCAGTGATGATAAGTCCGTCGTGAGTCATCTGTTTATAATTATTGATGCTGTATTAATACAAATGTGTGGTTTTATTCGTCAATATGAGGTTCTTAGGAATTAGCCTGGTATTAGATACACCAAGCGATTGAATATAGAGAAACATTACGTGTCATTTTCTTCTTGTAGGTACCTACCTAATTATTTATGTTGGTGTATAGGACCTTTTTATCAAAGAAATATTATGGTGAATTCCTTTTTTCTTGTTGCAAGGATTGAGAACCGGGCCTCAAGTCTGCTATTACAATAGTGTCAGAATGGTCTATCATTGACTGCATAATTGTTGATTTTGACAAGTTTGGTAATTTACTAATATACGCCGTCATTATGACTGTCCAATGGTCAACCACTGACACTCCATTGAAAGAAACGGCACAGAATAGTAATCTCGTACAGAATGACAAATGAATGTCTGACGTAAATAAGCGGTAATCTGCTAAATTTTGACAGTTCCTTTGATCAGTATCCTATCATTAGATCGTCATTGTACAGTCATTGCCTATAATTTGTTACGAGACAGCTCGATATTGTCATTCTACCACAATTCTGTTACGAGACCAATGACTGACCAATGAGCGACTATGAATTTAGCAGATTACGAACTTTTAGCAAAATGACAATGGAATCTTGTTGGAATGATGAATTTATAAAAATAACAGATTTGGGTACCAGTTAGGGTGTTTTTGTATCGTACGGATTTCATTACGAATGCTGGATTGCTCTGCACGCGTAGCCCTGCAAGTGTTCATTTCATACAACTAGGTATTTATTGTATTGCGTGGATACGCATGCAGAATACGGGGCGTGATATGGGGCAGCAACATCGCAAGCGGAGCAATCCCGCATGCGTGATTAAAATTAGCACGATATTAAAAACACCCTTAATGATATTAAGGGAGCACCAGTCAACGGCTCTAACTCGTTGATGGGCGTGGTTAAAGCGAATGACATCTTAATATAAAATATAGGTAAGCAAAAGTAATAAACATGATGAGCAATCAGAAACTGGTGCACGTAGATACACATGCATACTCCGATGACTAGAAGGATGATTTATAACGATAAGACTGCGCAACAGTGCGCACCGTTAAACAGTGCCATATCAACTACGTTTATATGGAAGAAAGTCCGACGAGGTCACCGATAAGGAGCCTTTACACTTTAATTACTTAACGATAATACCTGCCAACTTATTATCTACGTTTGGCGACAAACAAGAAAGAAGCAATTACAAGTATCGGTTTTTAAACAATCAATAGCGCCGATTTAGACAGGTCACTTATGGCAATCAAAAACACTGAGTTTTCTCTTTTCAGTATAGAAACTGTTTACTCATTATGAAATCTTTGCGATTCCATTGTAGGTCACCGAAGTATTTGCCCTCAAACTATTCATCTTCAGCCACAAACCACGACTTCTTTGGTAAAACGATGACGAACAGTAAAATATAAATGAAACCCGCAGCATATTGGTTACAACCAAATATCTTGACTCTAAAACAATAGACAATTTGTTGAGCTGAAGTTAAACGTTCTGGGCTATTGAATATTGATAGGATATTTTACTTACCTACCTACCATACCTTTTTACGGTACGAGAAGACATTACTAGCGCCAAGGCTCTTGAGATCCATCGCGGTGGTAATTTTATGGAATTCAAATGGCACTTGCAAGAATTGGTATTATCTTTTTCAATTCATTTTTTTATTTAGGCAAACAACAGTAGGAAGATAATAATGCATTATAATGAATATGAAGTTTTATAGAAGTTTCTTTCAGTAGATCTGTGAAAGGAGAATTTATAAAGAATGTAGACAATAGGACCTCATCACCAGCATTTTTAATGTTCCCACTGCTGGGACTCAAGCCTCCTCTCTAGGAGGGGGAATGGGCCGTAATCCACCACGCGGGCCCAGTGCGTGTTGGTGAATGTCACATGTCTTCGAATTTTTGGTTCTAGGACATGCCGGTTTTCTCACGATGTTTTCCTTCACCGTTTTGAGAGCAGTGGTGATGAAATAAATTACACAAAGTAATGCGCCTAGCTGGGTTCGAACCCGCGACCTGCAACTCGTAAGTCGAGGCCGTTACCACTCGGCCACCACTCCTCTCCACACTTGGCACAATACAATAGGACCTACATACCTATGATGATGATACAATATACCTACCTATAGGATTTTTCTTCTATTGAATTAGGTACCTAATCGTTTCTAAAGACAGCGTGCCAATCCATAGTAAAAAAGGACAAAAAGATAGAATTTTTACTCTTTAAACCATCAAAAAATGACAGTAAGAGATAATAATCAATAAGGTACACCTTATTGATCATAAGCTAACCTAACCTAACCTCATCCACCAACCCGCACTGGACCCACATGGAGGATTACCTCTCCTAAAGAGGATGCCTTATTCCCAGCAGTGGGAACATTTTACGGCTGATTTTGCTTATCCATTCCTTCACCTCGAGGGAGTCCACCTGAGTCCCAGCAGTAGAAACATTATAAGGGTGATTATGCTAAAGCTAAACTAACCTAACAATGGGTGGCAGAGCCATTCTTAATACGAATTGTCAAGTAATTTTAACAGTAATAGGTGCAAAATCATTAAAGCAAGACCTAATTTCCGTTACAAATGTTACCAGACAATCCATCTCACGAAAATAATCGTCTAAAAGTAGCACAGCAAAGGTTCGCAGCGATTAAGGAAACCTATTAGCGCGCAGGGATGGATAACAACAACAAATCGACATCTGTCTAACGGACATACGAGTGTCGATAACTCAACCTCCAATGTTAATATGTTCGGGACTGATATTCTGAGAAATGATTGACTGCGAAGTTGGAAACCAGCTTAAGGCCCAAGCGCCCGAGCACTGCCATAAAACAGTGACATTCTGAAGCCAACTCCTTTAGAAACATTTTTACACATAAAATTGGTGATTAAATATTCTTCACAGTGAACATAGCATATGTAAATCAATCAATATTTCGCAAAGAAAATTAAAAAATTATTTAAAGGTCAGCAGGGCTCTATCCGGGCGCAGCTGGCCGCTATCAAATGCACAGATACTCGTACTACCGCCTAGGTGAGTACGACTGTTGTGTCCATTTAATTCCGACCAGATTTTCAAGGGACTATAAGCCTTAAATCTACAAAGTGGGTGTCTGTACGGCCCCCCGCTGAGCGCGTTTGTCAGTGTCATTAGATCCTAACATTGTCACTTCAATAATACAATAATACCGTATTCTCAGTTTTAAGTGCGATTTTGCTGAACAGTTAAATAAACACCCACCAATCGCTGGTGGTGCGGAAACACAAAACTACGAAGAGTAAACAGTATTGACGCGTGCCAACAAACGCGGATGAAAAGTAAAGCAAATATGAACAGCATCGAGTTTTATGGATCGCTACACTTGTGTAGTGACTTAACAGATAAATTTTACACACGTAGGTAAACTTGAGACTGTCTTGGTAACAGCTATAAAATGACACCTCTACCTAATATTTGTGAGATTCACAGTTAATTGACACCGGGTTGTGACATAGGTTTTGGGACCAATCGTTTGGTTATTATTTTAGGTTAGTGGTTAAGGCAGCCGCCTCTCATGCTTGCAACATTGCGAGTTCGAAACCGGGCAAGTACCGAGTGTGAATTTTTCAATTCACGTATACTTTTCTAAGTTTATCTAGTACGTTACTGACAACCCGTGCCCCCGTGCCTCGAAAGCATAAAATGTCACTGGTTCCGATTATCATTCGTAGATCTTTGCCAATCGTTACAGATAGTCAGACCTCAGAAAGTCTGACCATCATCATCAGTAACTTGGTTGTGGAGGTCTGATAGACAGTGCTCTATGTAAAATCCAGGCATTCAACCACATCCGGTGAGACTGGAAGCCAACTCCAAGTTGGGAAAAGGCTCAGGATATGATGAGTTGACCTCGAATAATTTCTGATCCGGATCTAGTTGGGTCAAGCCAATTGGGCAAAACCTAACTATCGGGAAACTTACAAAGTGTTTCGCAAAGGGTGTGCCGCGGCACATTGGTTTACCGTGGTGGTTAGCTGATGTGCCTTGGAAAGGTTATCTCTCATACCTAGTTAATAGACAGACGGCAGAAGAACTTTTTTGATTTTGACACTTACCGATTAACAAGTAGGAAGAACTGTTCGAAATTACAACCAATCTCACATTAAAACTAAAATTTTCAGAATTTCATTTAGGATATCATTCAATGTTTTGTCCCGCTATAGGGTGGATCGAAGCCCTGTCAACAATGCAATTATTTCTAATTTGGACCACCTATAATAGATATGCTCAAATAGTCTCCGTGCTATAGGTGTTCTAAATCTCGGTCATAAACCAACCAGCACTGTAGAGGAAATCATGTGAACTGAGTGAGATTGAACACTAAACAATGCACTTGAATTTTTGCACCGATGCGTAAACTTTCACCACTCTTGTTATATTTCATCTCGTTTCGATCCATTTTTTTCAATAAAAGACTTTCTTTTGTACGTCACTTTACGATTTTATTTTGTAACATTTTGATTGTACTGAACATAATTATACTTTTGGTACATTTAGTTCGTGGCCTCAGGTTCGTTGTGACCTATGAGCTCATAACGCGATCCATTTGACGGTCTGAATTGAACTGTTAAATAGAGCTAAAGAGTGTGTATAGCTCCATCCCTGTTTCTCACTCGCACAACTGACATTTTAACACGTCTTGCAAGGCCCACATTTCCTAAGTCGATTCTCATCAAACCTAACCCAAGTGCGAATCGGACCCGTGCGCAAAAGGTCCCTTAAGATATTTTTGTTTTTATATTTTATATTAATGCCATAGACTTCTAATAGGTTTTCCTGATAGTATAATTTCATGTAACATGTATTTTCTGTATTTTGCATTCAAAATTTTAGGCTAATATTTTCAGAGATAAGTGGGTCATCTTAGACAGAGGATAATATCTAGGTAAGCATTGCCATATAGCGTGGCAATGCCACCAGCCTCTTGGGCAGATTGTCGAATGTATTTTTACGGTTTTACGTCAAATCCAATTATTTGTTCATAAGGACCCTCCTGACGCTTTAACAAATATATTTAACCTCTTAGGCACCAAGTGTACCTACCGAATACGGTAGGGACACGTCATACCAGTTAACTTAAACCTTATTTCGTTAAAATAAGGTTTAAGAAGCTGGTGCCGAGGTGTACCTACCGAATTCGGTAGGTACACTGGTTTAATGCTTCTTATAATAGATATTATTTATAATAGAGATTTAGGTTAAGGTAAGCAGATAAGAACACAATTATTTCTATTTTTGTTAGTTGGGAATACATAAAACCACTATTTTATTTACATCCCGCAGATAGTTTTCTAAACGTTGTAATATTTATATGATATTTCCAATATGTAAATCCATTCATTTCTTCCACCAGGTTGAGCTAGCGATGCGGGTGGCAGGAGGGCGCGTGGCTGGCGGCGGCGGGGGGTAGCATGGCCGCCACGCTGCTGCTCGTGCTGGCCACGGCTGCGGCCGGCGCGCGCCTCGGGGAGCTGGCGCGAAGGGACACTGGAGACATCTTCACTATTACCGGTCAGTTCTTCACGTCGATGATACAGTTCAGGGTCGCGACAAATCTGCGGAACGTACGGTGCCGAACGTTCGGTTGAATACACTAAGCAGTGTTTCAAAGTTCCCTATGACACATCAGCCGAAAGTCGGCTGCAAATTTTAAAGTACAGAAGACGGTAGGAAAGTAAGTAAATGAGCATGATGCTGTTCCGCATTCGCATCCGATGGTTCTAACAGTCAGATGGGCATTATTTTTTGCTAACTTCCTCGTTAGTCTCGTGGTCGCAAACGGGACTGCTGAGCCTGGGTTGAGCAAAAACTGCGTTTTCCCATTAGGAATTGCTCTGTAGAAGCCCGGAGTTTAGAAGTTGGTGATGTCACAACCTACTGTGGAAGTCTTTCGGCTGATAGAGACTGTTAAAAATGGAGTGTATATAGTATGTTTTCACAACTACACCTCGTTTTAATTCCACGCTCCAAGCAATCGGACACAGAATCGCCCAAATGTATTACAGCATTAGTGTAGTTACAAAATCACTGTTTGCTACCGATGCCAAAAGGCAGCATACCTGCTGTCTCATTTACTTACGCTGATTATAATTTACGATCCAAGCAACCGTTGAGCTTTAAACTTATGTCGGCTTCTAGTAGTAATATGGTCCTTTCCTCACTATAAAATTAAATACGATTCTATTACCAGTGGCCATAACGCAGTTTTACGAGATTAGCTATTACCTCGTAAATACAAGACTTAGTTGCAAAGTGCCAACTCAACTCAACATGCCTAGTTTTCTATAGGGACTGTTTTAGGTCCTCAACTGCAACTACTGAGGGAAGATAGATAGAAGATAAATGTGTGTGTTCTGACAAACTCTTCATCACCGATCCAAAATGCGAAACGCATCCAGTGATTTTCTAGTCCAAGAGGACCTTTTTTTATTTATATTTTTTTCGGGTTGGAAATCCTCATGGATGTCCTCCACCTTGGGGTAGGTGGAGGAGTCTGTCTGACTCTTACTGACTAAAACCACCCCGGTGTTCCCTCGTACACTTATATCGGGGGCTGTGGGTGCAGTTTGACTTCCGCTGACCCTAATATTTTCCTCCTAACCTCTTAAAATATCCTTGTATTATTTTTTCCTTTTTCAGGAGATGAATGCAACGCGGCTCAATGTTCGGAACACGGCGCCGGTGCTCGTGCGCCAGACGCGAGCGGCGAGTGCGCGTGCGCTTGTCCGCAGCGCGCGCCGCTCTTTAGAGAGGATCGAGAGCTGTGCGTCGATGATCTGCCGGGTAATTACAAGTTCATATCGTAATGAAAATATAGAAGGTTCACAGGTTCATGTACCTTCTACTGTCATTTAAGAGCCAGAGATTGATGACATACTATAATATAGTAATCAGTCACTGTGGCTAATTTCAGGTCAAAAATCATAATATGATTTTAAATTAGCCACTATGACTATAAAGGCTTCTTACAACGCAATTGTTATTGCACAACAAAAGGTATTGGCACATGCAAGTAGAATCAGAAACAAAAAATATTATTTTGCTAAAAAGGTGTACTAGAAAGCAGTTACGAAAGTGCGTACCTAAGCTTTTTATCGCCTTAATTCGAAGTAAGGCTTCTTTACCATTTTGACGGCTTTACTGAATGGCAGTTTCAACGAGCACTCCTTTTAAACTAACCTATTTTTTTGAAAAATCTGTCTATCACCTAGCTACGTGACATTCATCAGAGAGCTAAATGAGAGCTAAAATTTATTACAGTAATGTAAGACGTGCGTTAGGTATCAGAAACAGTTGCAGAAGTGTCGAACCAGATTCCAGTTTACCTCATGTGGTAATATGTTAGACTACTTAGTCTAAAAGAGCTACACTTTGAGAGTTTTTGCTTGACAAGTGGCATAAGAACCTGTGGTCAGTGATTTTTCAACGTCACTCCACAGTGTAACCAGAAGCAAATCTTCAAATAATAATGCTACGATAGGTTCACTACTACAAGAGATTTGTCTTTTGTTGATACTTGCTTAGAATCAATTTCCGTAACCTTGCTGATTGAACACTTTAGGACAAGAATATAGTTTATGATGTGCCTTAGAGAATACGATTTAGGTCCTTTGCTTCTTCAATTTCTCCTAATCATCTTTAAATTTTTTATTATTTTCACGAATTCATTTATTTGTTTCTGCATGTTACCTAGGCTACAAAACAGTTTTTTTAAAATACGATAGTTGTATGTTACTGTCTCTATATGTTATTAAAGCATTATCAACTAAATATTTGCATGCAATCACTAAATATTGTATTTCCTATAGTAGGTATCTTTTGTATCTACATACATTTTGCGCGAATAAATGACATTTTTATTATAATATTTTAAAGTCAATTACAACTCAAATCATCATGGTTCTTATACCTAATTAATTAAAAAAAACAACAAACTTAATTTATTACATTTGAGATCAACTTGTCTTCTATGCGTCTCTATTAGTTGTCATCTCAGCAGCAGGTAGTTTCTTTTTTAGTTTTTAGACAAACAAAATGGACTGGAACATTCTCATCTTTCATAACCAAGTTTTAATGAATAATCAGAAGCCAGATTAGTTGCAAAATCTTTAAGTTCAGTCAAACGTGCACTTCATTTTGCTAGATCACTGTTTAAGTGAAGACATCTACCGTTCAAAGTTACATTTTCGAAATCTCGTACATCGCTTTCTTCACGATGATTCAGGTTTTTACTTTTGCAATTAATAATACTGGACCGTACTACGAATTTGCTTATAAATATGCAATAGATGCATATTACTTGTTCATTTATTACCTCGTTTACCTTGTAAAAATTCATAACAATCTTGCAAATCTTTATCGATTCGATTCAAACGCATTTTAACAATCCCATTAATTTAGGATATTGCTTTGGTAGCTGCTTTTAACTCATATCTGACTGACACAATGAACAGCCCATAATTTGTAGATTTATTAATCGATACCACATAAAACTACTAAAAATCACGAATTCAATTTAAATTCCTAGCGTGATTTTTTTGTCAAAAAAAAGTATGTGCTATTGAGAATAAAATTTTCATTGTGGAGATATCATAGTTTTTACTGTATAAGAATCGATATAATAGCCCAATAATGGGTACATGCCTATCAACCTACCTAATTATGAGAAAAAATACAAAAGCTCGTGGGAGGTATACAACAAAGTGGTATGTTTTTCAATGTCAATGCTACGTTGGTACCTCCTGTGGGAAGCGACTCCATAAAAACAATCAAATAGCTTTCCATTTTCCTTGCTTTTAATTAGATAAATAGCAATCTTGCATTTAAATAGCTATCTCAATTTTCCGATTTTATCTTTGAATATTACATGACTTGCTTTCATTTGATTATTGTATCTATTGTTTGTTTTCATGGCAAATATAGTTGTTAGTTGATTCTCTTTCACTCACGACATTGCTGTTTTTTCTTGGCAATATATTTTCGTATCCTTATTCAACGTTACACTTCTTAAAGTCCCAATTCTTCCGAATAATTTCACTTTGAAACATATCGATGTGAATTACAATTTGGATTCGAAGACCACCATAATTTAGGAGCAGTCGCGTGACAACTACTGCATTTGGCAACACTTACTGTGTAAATGAGAATGTTCAAATATACGTTGTTAATAACACATCAGATTTTCGAAAGAAGCTTATTTTTGTCGAATGGCATGGTATTAGTCTTAATGCCTTTACAAATGAGACGTCCAATAAAATATTACGAATGGTGGTACATGATCGCGTTAGTCCTATAATGAATTTGAAAAATATTTGTACTTGAAGACCTTTGGGAATATTGTCACCTTTTATACAATCAAGTGTTTAGGTATCTTCATAATTTGTTTCAAGCGTACAAATTTTGCCACTTTAGTTTGGCGATTCAAGGTGAACAGATGACCTTGAGAGGGTTATGAGAATCCGATGGATGCGTAACGCCCAGGCCCAGTGGTTATATCGACACTTGGGGGAGATTTATCCAACAGTGGTCTTTCGGCTGAAATGATGATGATGATGACGAAAATATTTCGTTTTACAGAATGTTCGTTAGCGACGTTTGGGACCGGCAGTGCTGTGCAACGAATACCGTTTGTTTATTTGCCGCTGAAAGGACAGATTATACATCCATCAAGGGAGATTACTTTCCAAAGTGAGTGTCTGTATTTTCACTTCTCTCCATTTTTCTTGTTTCTTTTTTTTCGTTTGATTTTTTTTCATATTTCACATTTATGCTCTTTTATTCCCAAGATGTCAAAACACCAATATGTGCGGTATCTGGCGCTCAATTCCTCACACGAAAAGGGTTCCTGGATCTAAGGAACACTTTGGATGCTGATGTGCCTTTCAACCTATTTCGCGATGAAGGCAGAACATTTCTACAGGTACAGTACTTTCCATATACATTTTTACAGATAGGTACTGTAAGCAGACATCTAGTGATACAAATCTTTTCGAAAACCATTAATATTTTATTAAACTCGTATTTCTCCTTATAAATTTTAAATATACCAAAACTCACGCCTTTCATATCAAAAACAGGTAAAAAGTTTTATCTTCACGTTTTAACATCTCTTTTCTATTAGTCATCTAGTTTCCAATTTGCCAATACTAATCACGTGTTATTCGCAGTGGAGCGGGGAGAACGATGTGCGTGCAAGAATGACCGGACGAGTAATGGTGGTACGACTTCTATGTCGCGACGTCGCCGCCACGCCCACATCGCCGCTTGATTTGCGAGGAGTGTTCACACCATGTGTCGCCTTCAGGGTGCAAGGAACTCCGCCGAAACCGCATTCTAGTATGTGTTACAAGTTTAAGCTCCCATTTAGAACTAAGTCAATTGTCAATATTTATGTATAATGTTATGTTCATACCGTACTAACCTTTGTCTTATTCACAGATGTAACTGAAGTCCAGTTCGCCCCAAACGCACAGACATCAGGCTCGACCACCACTTCAGGTCTCACAGTATCCGAGTACGTGGCTATCGGCATCAGCTCTCTCCTTCTCGGTCTCATCTACGTTGCATCTGTGTTCCTATTCCTACACATTCGGAAACGTCGAAAAGCAATGTCTGATGAAGACGGCAACAGAAGACCAAAGGGACTCAAAAAGAAAGATGGGTCTGTCATTACTGAACGAGATATCGTCAGAGTAAACAACGAACGAATTCAAACTCTACCTAATACGATGGGTCAAGATGATGGAGTTATTAAGAAAAACCCTTTACTAAATATCGGTAGACAACTTCACGAAAACAAAAACTTTACCAGCGATTCAGGCAGCAATATATCTGATTCAGATGATTTCGGTGACAGTGCTCGAAGCGATGATAATTTGTATAATGTAAGTATTGCAACCAACTAAATAGTACCTAAATAATTTTCTACTAAGAAACAGAAATTAACCAAGAACATTAAGGTATATAAAAATATGTTTTCAGAATCAAACTACTTCGGCAGTGATTCATCAGCATTATGGTGATTTCAAAGTAAATAAGAATGATAATTCAGAAGTAACTCACCGCGATGAGTCGGGTTTTGAGAGACTACCAGATGAACATGTGTCCATTGTAGAAACACAAGATGATAGAGAAATAGCGCGACCAGTAGGCACAACACGCAGAAAATTGTACTTCAATCCAGCTTACTTTGAACCACATCTAATGGCGGTAAGTTAATTATATTCTTCTCTATCACTAACTTTGTCGTTTCCTATTTTAATTACTTAAACTATTGATTTTTGCAGGAACCTCCAGCTGCAGCCCTTGAATTTTTGGTGAAAATTAGAGAAGTGATCGCAATAGCAAAACATAAAATGGCAGCTAAACGTTTCCAACCAATACTAAACCAAATACCCGAAGAAGAAACTTTTCCATCAAACGGAAATAGCATAGATATGTATACAGGCATGGGAAGCGTAAGAAGTGGTAGTGTTGTTAGTTTGAAAAGAGAAAACAGCAGAAAGAAAAATTGCATAGGCTGTCCAGGTTGTAAGATAGACGGTGACAATGATATCCAACAAATTGCGAAGTACAATATCCCAGCCTGCGTAAACTGTCTTAGCAACAAAGGAGATAAGCAAAATAGTATACGAAAGTGGTTGGAAAACATTCCCACGGCTAAACAACACTCGTACAACGACTTTTTACCCACAAATCAAAACAGTTTGGCTGAATCACTATTATCGCTTCCTGTTAGTGAAAGTCGACGAAAAGTGAGAAAGCAAAATAGTTTTTCAAGCTCTAACTCGATGTATTTGACAGACAATTTTTCTGTACCCAAAAAACCTTCAACTTTGTCTGTTCGATCGGAACCTATGATGAGAAACTATAATTTACCTTTGCCTGAGTTTGAAAATCCAGACAGTCAACGCGTTGATTTTAATATGTATTGTCAAACTGTGGGGCGTGTTGATGATATTAGACCAATTGGCTTGAATGATTACCATTCTTTAAGTCTCCGGCATGCCGTACTAAATCCAAAAATACCTAAAACTTTCACTAATAAAAATACACTCCCTGATATGGTCAACGAAGCCATAGTTCTCGATAATTGTACAAAATCTTACAATCAGAGTAGTTCCGATGATGAAAGAATAAGTAATAAAAACTCAACTATTCCTATTCTAAATCCATACACAAGAAACACTTCTGAAAGCCCTTCAGGACATGATTACGAAACTGACAGTTTAGAAAGAAGTACTAACAAGAAGGGCTTGTCTACACCAACTGATTACCCTGATGTGCCTTCATCACAAGCTAGTCCAAGTTTAAGTAGCGCATTACCGCTAGAAGAAGAATTAACAATGAGAAATGCAGTGTACAAAATTCATTCCAGCAGTAACAGTAACACTCCGTCGCCACATCGAGAAATTTGTATAGATAATCATTATGAAACAATAGAGAAAAACCAGCCACCACCGTTTGAAACACCAAAAGCTAGTTTAGTTAGTGAAGTTTATGTGAATAATACGTACAATTTCGGGAGTACTCCAACATCGCCTAGTGGCTCAGATTGTTCTATGGGAAGTCGGAAATTGATATCAACTATTAACGACGCTGAATTAAAACCCGGTTGCTTAACTATAGAAGTGAAAGATTCTCCTGAGAATTATATCAAAATTCATGAGTCGGATGGTTTTGAACCAGATACTTTAGATAGAAAGCACCCAAAACATAAGGAAGCTAACGATACACAATTTAGTAGAAAAGATTTAATAAAAAATATTGACAAAGAAGACAGTCCACCGATACAACAACGTATACAATTAAGAAGTAGTGGAACTTTCCAGAAAACGAGTGACAAAGTAGAATATGCGGCCAAATTTAATAGTCTCAGACATGAATATGAACAGAGCAAAAACGGTTATGAGCGTCCAATGTTGAAAACAGGTATTTATAGCGGTTCAAAAAGTCTTGAAGACACTACTGAGACTACTTGGCAAGAAGCCGAGGAGTGGACTACAGAAGAAGGTCGAATATTGACACTAGAATTGAGGCATTCTAAAAGACAACGGCAAAGTACGCCTCCTACGATTAAGCAATTAAAAAATCTAGCACGCCCCGATGTATTACCACCTTTGCCACCTACGGATGAAGATCCCATATATGAGCAGCCAATTTTCCCGCCAAGGAAAGTTGAAACAGATGGAGAACCAATTAATGAAATTCATTCAAAAAACGTGACTGGCAGAAGCCTCAGTCCGAGGGTATTTACGAAGAATATGACTATTGACTCGCACGATAGTTCTATAACTCCTGAATCACACTATGGACCTTCCTGCAGTCCAATGAGAGCTTCTGTCCAATCACAATCCTCGGAATATGAAAACATGGAGTCCGTGAGCGGTACAGTTAGAAAAGCGGGCGACTTGAGCAGGAATTTGATGAGAAAACGTTCAGGAAGGAGTGGTAATGTAAACACTGATACTTTCGTTAAAGGGCCAAAAATAGATGGACATTCTAAGGCACGTTTCCGAAGAAAGAAAGGTTTTAATATACAAGACTCTGGGTATTTGAGTAGTGACTCTACGTCTTCAAGACAAGTGCCAAGAAAATTAGTGATCGCTAAAATAGTGAGTTGTAGTGAAAGTGACGATACGGAAAACGAAGCTAGGAGTGAATCAGGTGCTGAAAGTATAGAGACACATTCTGTTTACTTCGATAGCTTTCGAAAGATGCAAACTGAAGTAGACGACGACATGAGTTATAGCAGTAAAAGTTTTAGTGACGTTAACGGAAAGTTTAAACATTCCGGTGACTGTTTATAACACATTCCTATTAATTTTAGTTGTGGTGCAATATTGTATACTTAGTTAAAAATGAACAGTGTGCAATATCATGTGCAATAAGTGAAGTGGTTTTAGTTTTAATTAGATACGTTTCAGGATTAATCATGGATTAATTATGTCTATAAGAAAACTCTATAACGTCGCAGAAATTAATTGTTTATCATGTTTGAGACAGTAGAAAGTTTGAAAGTATTTAATTGTCTCATAGACAAATATACCTTGTCATTTTATGACTTAGGCCTACTATTCACGGACGCGTAGCTTGTGACGCGTATTCGTCATTTCAAGGTTGGTGTACACCTGGGGGCCTAGACAACGTTACATTTTCATCAACGATAACGAAATTCGATATCTCCGAAATGTATGGAACTGACATAAGCTTTCGAACTGTCACGTGATCGATCGCTAATTGCTAGGCAATGTCACACTGCGTTACGAAACGACAACGAACTTCGATCAACATAAACGATATTCTCATACAAATGCTTAGACAAGTGGTACTTTCGACATTCGAATTCGCTGAGATTTCGAAATTCTCTTTCGACAGCTAAGCGAAGTCTTGGACCCTGTAGAAAAGTAAATCAACATGGCTGCTTTTAGTCAGCTGGTGGTGTTATTTGTATCAAGTGTGCTTGTTTCTTGTCTTTTGTTGTTGTTTTTTAATAAAAATGCATACACTACGGGCGGCACATAATGAAAGTGTTGTAGTTGAGGCATCAGAAAAGATACAATTACCGGCAAAAAATGGAAAGAGTGGAAAATATGGAGTTATTATTCATGGAGAATTTTCGATTAAACAAGAGCCTTTTCTGGCAGCTTTGTAACGATTAATCGTTACAAAGCTGCCAGAAAAGGCTCTATCACGCAAATCGCGATTTGCGTGTTCACACATCAACACAACAAACAACAAAAGTTTTCAAAATACGATAGATTTGATTACCTATTAAAAAAGGAAATTTTGAAAATTAAGCAAGAGTCGGAAAGACCTTTCAATCGTGGAAATTACAGACACAATAGAAAGACAATAGGTGCGCGAACGCCGGCGTTCGCTTGGGATTTAATGAATTAAGGAATAATAATGATTAACATACATGGCTGTTCAATTGCTGCTTTTCCATTTTTCTGGCGTTTTATTAACCAATCCAGTTTAACCTTTCGAATGTCTTAAGTTACACAGTCCGACATAAGGTAATTGTCTTTCTATTGTGTCTCTAATTACGACATTCAAAGAGTTAATATTGTTACCAAGTCACACTAGGTACTGACGTAGGACGCTCTTTCAATCGCCCTTGAGGTCCGCCAGACGCAAGGATCACGTCATTGTTTACATTGAGCATATTCAAGTGATATGAATTGTATGAAGTTCATGGTCACGTCGTGTTTTTTCGAATTAACACTTCGTTCCGACTTCGACTTAGCGATATGTTGGTCGATGTGACGTTGTCTACCATTTTTTAGGCGACATCGCTAAGGCGAAATCGAACTTCGAAGCGACTTCGACACGGAGCGAATGCCTCTTGTCTAGGCCCCTACCCCTAGCCAAGTTTCTAATCTGCAATAGTTAACGCTTGTAGAAAGCTTCAAATGTACGGGAATGACGTCGTTCAACACTCAATCACATGGTCAGAACAAAAGAATTGGCGACGCGGCCAACACGAAGCGTTCGACGCAAGCGAAACGGTTGTAACTTGGCTAGGGGGGTTGCTCACAACTTACATACAAAACTATGGAACTTAGTCGGCGAAGTGGTAACGTCAAGCCGTCTCATCGTGTCTTTGCCGCTTCGTCATGAGCAGGCGTACACCAAGCAAATAATGACGAATATGCCTATAGAAGCTATGCGCCCGTGTAAAGTAGACCTAACAATTTACCGTAAGTGATAACCAATTAATTTCTTCGTGTGTGCCTATTTGGTTATTTTTGTAAATTTTCTTGTTTAGTTATTCATCACATTATTAAACCAATGTTTATACTTTCATAGAAACAATACGTATTAAGTTTAGTATTTAAATCGTGTAAAACACGCTAGAAAATGAAATGCATATATTTAATATCTAATCTAATTATTAAAAGTACCTACCTTACAAGCAACGATTTTATTTTTATTAAGAAAATAGAGTAATTAGTCAAATAGAGAGGCCGGACGTGCAATGCAACAATAGGGTAGGTAAATTATAATTTAATATTATTTGTTATACAATGTACAGTGTATGAAGATTTTATTCATAGGTTAATAGAAGGTGTCTTTTAAGTCATTTGCAATATTTCAGAGGGTTTCAGTTATTCACTCGTAAGTATGAACGACTTACGATGGAATCAAACCAAACAAGAAATCGCCAAAGAAATATCAGCTGGTACCTTCATTTTGTTGAATTCAGAACATACAATTTCGGAAAAGCAGATTTCTCTTTTACAAATTTTAGAATTTTAAACCTATAGTAAAAGTTCAAAAATATATTTCTCGACATAAAATTACAATATTCACTCATGAGAGAAAAGTACAGCAAGCGAAGAATTTTAAAATTTGTTTGTATACGAGTATGTCACCGGAATAATGCAAACGTTGTGAGATTGTTAAAATATTGCGAGAAATTATAAACTATTTTTTCTAAAAAGACACGGTTACGTTCGAAAGTAATGAATTCAGATACGATTTATCGTACAGAAAAATGGGGTGAATAGAGACAAAACTTTAACGGGTATTTTCTCGATATTTGAATCTTTTTTTGCAGCATTGAACTATATTAATTTATTAATGAATTGTTATTCAAAAAAAACGATGCTTTGTTAGAGGCCGATATTATGGTATCAAAGTGAAAAATTAAACTAAAGTTTTGTTTCTATTCACCTCGTTTTACGGTATACAAAACTATTTTTCATCATATATCGAGAAATCATAATCTTAAGGATTTATTATAATCATACGGAGTCTCCGGTGACAGATACATGAATAATTCCAGCCTTAGAAACATTGCTAATGAATTTTAGGACACCTAGCAAAATCTTTTAGCTGTATTTCGGTTATAGGCGAAGAGTCAGGCAGCAATGATTAGCTTCCTAGTACCTGACAGTATATAGTGCTCCAGAGAGGGTAGAAGCACAAAATAGATAAGTACAGAAGACAATCTCATATATGTACTACGCGTTCCAAATGAGAATAGGACCGATTCCTATGTTTTGACGTCTCGTCGTACTGTCAAATCGAAGAAATTTTGGCAAAATTGAAGAACTTAGAGATGAGTAAAATTGAAGAACTGGATTCTGATTAAACTTTTTTCGTTCACAGTTCATAAATAAATTAAATTTTTCGTAAATTAATTTATGTTTAAAAATTCTTTCCTCGATTTGCCAGTAAATCGTGACGTCACAACATAGCGGGCGATCCTATTCTCATTTGGAACGCATTGTACTTCACTTTTTATACCTACGCTCGGTGGACGCACTCTAATGAGCGTTTGAGCCGAAACTGTTCGACAAGTGGGCCGAGACGCTCCCGAGATATCGTGTCTGTGACTCTGTGAGCGGTGTCTATGTGCGTTGCTCGAGCGCGCTTTGTATGTAGATTGACTTCTGTACCTATCTATTTTGTGGTAGAAGTAAATACATCCTCTCCGTCGAATTACAAGAGCACGGATATTTTGGTTGTGGACAAATATTTGACGTTGGTTGGGAACAAACAATCATATGGCACATAATGCTGACTCCTGGAGCATGATAATATTTTATATAATTACTTAAAGACAGACAGACTAAAAAAGTTCTGAGTATACATGTAGATGGATGGAGAGGGAGGGCGAAGTCAAAAAAAAGATGTATGGATTGTGTAAGGAGTAACATGAAAGAAAAAGGGAGTTATTGATAGTTTGACGGGTGACAGGACAGAATGGAAGAAAAAAACGTGTTGCGCCGACCCCAAGTCATACGGGATAAATAATCTTTACCTATTTATTATATTTAGTACAAGACATGTTTTACTCAGTAATAAGATTGCACAGAAGCTACATTTAGTTATTTTGGATGTCGAGCCTAATGGCCCGTTCACGGCGCTGTGAGCGGAGCTAAGCAAGGGGAGCGGTAAGATCAAAAGTATGAAAAAGACGCCGCGCCACTCATACTGAAAACATGCGCTTACTAATGTCGCCCCGCTCGACCGAAGTCTAGAATGGACCGTAAGCCATAGCGCGCACTGGTGACTTTGTCACCGTGACTTATGACAAATAAGTCACTGTGCTTATAAACCCAACATGTACAATACTGCGCGCACCTGAAGACGTATGAAGTAGGCTTACTTCTATCTTTTTGAGAATTGCAGATACTGACACATATTTTTGGTTCCTTTTCTTCGCTCCTTGAGTCAGATTGTTTGTTACCAACAGTCAGGGTTTTCAGGTTGTGGGTTATTATTATTATAAAATAGATTTTAATGTGTTATATAAAATTAGAAGGTAGCTGATAATATGGTGCTAAGGAAACGCAAAAGGGGGAAACCGGGTACTCGTACATGTTAAGTTAAATATTATGTTACGTTTTGTTACTTTGTTTACGTGTTGATATGTATGTTATGATACTCTTTTACTTTTGTAGGAAATCTTTCAAGTATAATTATTCTAAATTACTATTACACAGACATGACTGCGTTTTGAAATATGATAATTCTGACAATGATATATAAAAATACTTCGAAAGGTTTCCTAGCCAAAAAATCGTGACTTATGTGCAGGAGCTTGCAACACACGGTAATTTAGTTTTTTAAATACCTCTATTATTAGTAAAACCAAATTTTAAAAAGTAAGCGCCTGTTTTGAGGACCTTTAGCTTTTTTGCAGCAGATAGGGAGATTTTTGTTAGTTAAAAAAATAAAATTCTAATTATTCCGTCAGATAAATAATGTTATCAAAAAAATATTGGACATGTACTTTTTGCGTGAGAAAAACAAGACAAATTGACAAAGACCAAACTGTTATGCCACTTCCAAATAAATATTAAATTTGGTACATTTTTTACGGAGGTAGACACGATTTCTCGTTATATTTCATGGCGCACATACTGTTTAGTCTTCATTTTTGCTGTCGAACATCTATCAATTGGCGCAACTAGGCAATAAAAGCGAATGCCGTGACGGCAAACGGCATGACGCTGTCATAGCGTAATGGCATAACGCCACCGCTCTCGACTTTCTTGTGTACGCGCGCTTATACTAATATAGACGTTTCACATCTTGGGTGAGTTGCACCATTTAACTGTAACGATAACCAAACCATAACCAGTCGTGAAACGGCCGCCTATTGGTCAACTCGACGAATTGACAACTGTTAACGGCTTTGTTATCGTTATAGTTAAATGGTGCAACTCACCCTTACAGTTTTCCCATAATAATGAAGTTTTTGTTTACGTGACAAAAGAAAAAACACGTATCCAATATTTTTTGCTAATCTAACTGACGGACCAAATATATTGTTTTAGAAATCTACCAAATTGTTAAAAAACGATATCAGTGGTCTAAGCAACTTAAAATGCTCAATATTACTTATATTAAAAGAAAATAATTATGTTAAAAATATTTTATTCTTAGTTTTTATTTTTATAGTTAAAAAGCTCTCTTTACAGCCAGTATTTAATAGTGGCTATCGTTTGTACATTTTAATTGTATTAGTCTAATTTGTTGTAATCTAATACTTAATTTATTTTATGTCACCATTAAGTTGAAATAAGATTTTGTTAAGGACAGCCTAAGGCCAAACTGAGAGTTGGCATTTTGTAATGATTTATTGAATATATTGTTATTATTAAAGAATGAGACACAGTATTGACTTATTATTTGTTTTACTCTCTTCAAACCTAAATGCAACTTAAATTATATTCTTAAGGTCAGTACACACCAAGACGTGACGCGATTTGGCGTGACTAAGCGCGAACTGCTGGTGGCAATACAATTATGGATTATGGAACTTATTTATCACAGATTCTTAGTACTTTTCTCACAAATCGCATCATCCTATTCCAATCATCTGGTCATAATGATGAACTAAGATACTTTTGCCCGCTAAGTTTGTCACTTATCGCCTTTATGACTATTGCCATAAAGTCGAAAAGAGACGTCCGGTAACTTTTACAAGCATGCTTTTCTCTCAAAATGTAGTAACTGTTGATCAGTCTATACACATAACATCACTCTCAAGCGCATCTGGATTTTCAGTCAACGATTTAACACCCATAGCAGCCTCTTCTCTCATTCTATTTTTAAATTCCATGTATGTACCTTCACCTCCAACAAAGAGGTCGATTTCAGTTCCAATCTTGTTTTGAATAACAGAACTTTTTGATTCACCCATCTTTACCATAGAGTAGTCTAGATATTTTAGAACCAACTCAGTTCGGTTCAGTATTGACGTTGCATATTTCTGATAATTGTTTTGCGTTTGAGTGTTGTCTATGATTTCTTCGTTGTACTTCGATAGAGCGTCCTCTTTGGCAGTGATTTTGATGTTCGGAGTTGTAATGATTAATTTTAATGGAACGGCATCATGAATGTAGTGGATCAGGGCGAGAACTTGGGCTGGCATCCTGAAAAACCAAACCAGTAAGTTCGTTTAAGTCAAATATAGACTTAATGTTCTGCACAGAAAATACATATTATTATTTGCGTAACCAGCCCCCCTAGCCAAGTTACAACCGTTTCGCTTGCGCCGAACGCTTCGAGTTGACCTTGCCGCCAATTCTTTTGTTCTGACTACGTGACTGAGCGTTAAGACGACGTCATTCCCGCACATTTGAAGCTTTCTACAAGCGTTAACTATTGCAGATTAGCAACTTGGCTAGGGGTACAGTTTACGGTTATTGGATATTGAAATACAGTTTAGTGAGCTTAAGATGTCCTTAGATAAATGACATTACCTGTCACATTTCTTGTCATGTGACTTCTCCGCAGATATTATCATTGTGCAATACATTTAGTACCCGTTTGAGGAACACTAACATTATAATTCAGCTCAGCAGGCTTAAAGAAATGACTTTTCTGTTGGAGAAGTAATTTGTCTATGCCCCTGTTCAGACTTTTCCTTTACTTGTGCAATGAGACCTTGTTTCAGGATTCTAGGTCAACGATAAATACCCAAGGGCTTTTTTAGATGTGCGTCGTAACTTTCACTGCCCCAAGGGGTAGGTAATCTCAGCTTAATACCTCCACGCGTTACTAAGGAAAAGGATCTTGACAGAGAGACAACTAAGGGTGAGTTGCACCATTTAACTATAACGATAACAGAGCCGTTAACAGTTGTCAAATCGTCGAATTGACCAATAGGCGGCCGTTTCACGGCTGGTTACGGTTTGGTTATCGTTATAGTTAAATGGTGCAACTCACCTTAAGTGATGCTAGGGTTTCTTTTTTGTCGACTAAGGCACGGAACTCTAAAAAGCAACTGAGTGTTATTTTAGACAAGCTTAAACCTTCGAGTGCTCACCTCCTTACACTAAACGTAAAGGGACAAGGCATTTTGAACTTACTGCTTATGAACCTAAGGTGGGATATCAAGCGTTGTTTTTTTATAAACCTAAAGTGATGCTATATGGGTTCCGTTTTTGCCGACTGAGATACGGAACCCTAAAAAGAACTGTGTATAGTAAAGAGGTGAGGTCATTACACTAAACGCAAAAGAACAAGGCATTTTGAACTTACTGTTTATAAACATAAGACGGGATTTCGAGCGTTGTTTTTTATAAACCTAAAGGTGGACCTACGCTAGTGGTATCCAGCACGAGCGGAGCACGAGCGACGCGACCAACACTAAAGAAGCCGTGCACGAGCGACACTACACGAATTTGAGCTCGGCTTGTGCTCTACTCGTGTTTGGCTCCTCTAGCGTAAACCCGCCTTAAAACTGCTTAAGGTGGGTCTACGCTGCACTGGCATACGACATTTCAGGGCTTAACTTTTGCTGCTTATGAAAACCAAAAATTAACAATAAACATACCTAGAATATACAGAAACAGCCAAGGAATCATTTTCATTAGTTGTTTCAATATGCATCAACATCATAACACCATTTAGTACATGGTAGGGAGATTTCCTATGGATAGCAACTCTTTCACACTGAGGCACTTTTTCCATCATCAAGAACTTGCAGAAGACTTCCAGAGACAAATCTTGGTCATTTGGCCTCTTTATATGCCTCAATATAAGCTCTGTTTTTTCTGTAGTTGCTAGTATTGCCAGCATTATGTTGGGGTCTGAAATAAAATATTAACTAGAGTTAAGGTAAACGCAATCTTACGTCGACCAAATGTAAAAAAAGAAAAGAAAAAGTCAAAAGTTATTAACTTTGACGATATTTTGAAAAGATAATTAAATGATATTTTTTTTTTTTTCGTCAGTTTAAGCTTTAACTTAAGCTTTAACTTTCAATACACTTATTCAAAATCCCGCTCTTATCCCTACCATTTTTAGGCACGCCATTTAGTGCGAAACTAGAACTCGCTCCTGCCACAATCGATTGTATGTATCGTATCAGGCTGGGCACTACACGACCCCCACTTCTTATGTGTTATGAAAAACGCCGTTTGATACACCTGGAAAGTCACTGCAGCACTCAACTCTTTTTTTTTTTTGGTTGGGAAAGTCATCCAATGACAACCCCCGCTTTTGTGCGGAGCGGGAGATAGTGTCAGACTCTTACTGCCTAAAAAACCCACCCCGTTCCTTCATACCGGGGCTCGAGTTCCCTTTCGGATAATTGTGGCGTGCCCAGCACCGGGTTGCGATAGTCGCTGACGCCATTTCACCATGAGATCCCGCCGAAGCTCTGTCCGCCATGCCGTGACCTGTCGCGGCAGCGGACTTTCACCCCGGCGTTGCATCTCCACGCGCATATCGTGCATGTGTGCAAGGACTGTTGCCTCCAGATCCCACGGTGGTAGGCCAGCCAGAAGGCTCGCCGCTTCGCGGGAAATCGTGCGGTATCCCCGCACCATCCGTATTGCCATGACCCTCTAGCAGGCGCCCACACCGACGCCCCGTAGAGGGCCATGGACCGAACGATCCCCGCGTAGAGCCTCCGGCAGGAGGCGTCTGGCCCCTAAGGTTGGTCAGGAGCCGCTTGAGAGAGGCCCCAGTCCGGTTCAGTTTGGGAGACAGAACTTAACTCTGAATCCCAACTCGGCCGCAATGACGAACGCAGAGTTACCTTATGGTCTTGCTGAGATCTCCTTGAGGCTTGCGTGGAACACGACGCGCCGGATCAAACTCTTACCCGAGTTAGCACTGGGTCACCACTGGATAGTCAGAGGGTCAGTCATAATCCAAAAACTTGGTACAACCAGGCAGCTTATAATAACTTAGTGCCTGATACTTTGAAGCAAGCAATCAGCAGGAAAGCTAATATATAATACATACCCATAGGAACACTAGAAACGACATCAAACTCTGCTCCCATAGTATCCAAAGAACAAATTTTCACATCTTCCATAGGTAGAAGATATTCCTTTCCATTCTTTTTATAAAATATGACTCCGGTAAACTCAATCTTGGTCACCACATTACTTCTTAACTCATCCTCATCAATAACAGCTACTATTGCAGAGTGTTTATTGTGTTTTAATGTTTGTGTCCCTGTTTCCTCCCAAAGGGGTGATGATTCAATCTTTTCAAATAACTTTGTAGTATATTCAACTGACTGTCCCGTTGTACCATGGAGTAGTATGTGGACATCTTCAAGAGGCCTGTAAAATACATTTGCTTATTTTAAAAAGGTTTAATTTTAATCTATACTAATATAATAAAGAGGTAGTTTGTTTTTTTATTTTTTTGTTTGTAGGAGGTAATCTCTGGAAGTACTGATCCGATTGCTACAATTTTTTCACCGATAGAAAGCTGCTATATTCCTGAGTGACATAGGCTATATTTTATGTACGCGGGCGAAGCTGCGGGCAAAAGTTAGTTCAGTATATTTTCCCAATTCTGAGCCTCCTCTAACTTCTTTCAGGTGTTCTTTTGTCGAGCATCTTGAACCATCCCTTGTGGTAGGTCATCTCGCCACCTCTTCCTAAGTCGACCTATGCGGCCTCGTCCATCATCTGTTGTGTCAACACTTTTTTTTGTTTTACTTGCCCTATGATCGGTGTGCATGCAGCTGTTGTGTTAAAGCTAGCACAGTAGGTACTGTCTTTACCTCTTCTTTTTTTTGAGGTGGGTGTTCATTGATTAAGTCACCCCGCTCTAGAGTGAAAGTATGTGTCAGATTTTTGCAGAAAAAAAACCACTTCACTTAACACTTAACCCGTTGTGAGTCTAAACGTGGATCTACGCGAGACACAATGGCTTTTTAATTGTGTCTCTAATTACGGCACTCGAGAGGTTAAACCCACCCACAACCTTTCATTTGCCCTTCGTATTCTGGAACGTAAAGGCACAGTGACTCTTTTGAATAAAAATCTTATTCCAATTCGATTGCCTTGATAGTTCATTTAATACCAGGATATAAGTATCCTATGACCGATATAAAACATGCTCCACACATGCCAAGTTTCATCAGAATCTGTTCAGCTGTTACAGTGTAAAGAGGTAACAAACATACAAAAACACAAACTTGTGGCTTTATAATATTACTGCAATTTTAGCTGGACCTAAAATTCAAACGGTTTTGGTTTACCTCTTAAACCTGGTAAACCTGTCATTAAAATGATTGTATTTCATAATAAACAGAACATAGAGAAAATCGATACAAATACTCACTCATTATTCATATTGCATACATTTAAAACAATTACTATTTTCTTATTGCATAATTTAATCCAAGGAGTTTGTATGTTGATTCTCAGAGCACTGGCCATCTGAAAGTTAAAACAGAACCATGTTAACTACTCATATTGTCATCTTAATAATAAGATTCTCTTTAATAAAATATAACTTAATTACTAACATTTCAATAAATTATCATATAAATTTTAAAATCATTAAAAATTTTGTAAGATAAAACTTGAAAATTGATGATTCCATCCAGATCCAATAGTACATCTGTGTTATTATTTATATATATATTTTTTTTAATCATTATTAATTATCATTTATTTCAGTTAACCTTTCAATCATGGAAATTACAGACACAATATAAAGACAATAGGTGCGCGAACACCGGCGTTCGCTTGGGGTTTCATGAATTATTGCCTGAAATAGAAGCATTACCTACTGAATTTATTTAACTGTTTCAGCATAATAAATATTCAATTTACATTAATAATTTCAATTTATATTGAGATATAATTTACAACGAACTTGCATATCAACATTAAAAAAAACACTCGCTAAGTGTCATTTTAGTGGCACAATTATGTTTCATCGATGGCTGACGCTTATGTGCATAACTGATTACAGTAAAACAGAGAATAACTTCTTTGGCAAAGGTAGATAATGTTCCATTTCCTTGTGAAGCATAAATTAGAATCTAGCTCCAGAACTAATTATCTACAAGGAGTAAGGTAAATAAAATAATTGTACCTATTACCTCTTTAGCACCCTCCTTAAACACAGAATCATCTAAATTAGGATGAATCTTCTTATAAGTTGAAAAAGCAACACTTTGATGCAGATTTAATAAGTCTCTATAAGTTTTCTCATTATATTTCACACTGTATTTTGCTTCAGTCAATTTCCTCATTAAATGGGTTATTATTGGTAGACCATCATCATTCTGAGATTCTGTAAACGTCGTTGATATGTCTGGACGTTTGAAATTCTCGAAATTGTCGTCAAATATAAGAGGGACTGCATCAGCTTTGCGAAAGACTCTCAGACAAGCTTGACCACTACAGGAAGGATCGCTGATATCATACTTTTCAACACTGTTTACTGTTTGATGTATCTCGAGTTTGTCCTTTCTTGACAGAATAGTTATTTCATCGTTTGAAAACACCAAGTAAAAGAGATCACAGTTTGCGTTTCTCAATATCTTAATTTCTTTAGGTATTGCGCCGCCACGGAGCTTTATAGCGGACACCAATTCCCGTTGATAATATTCTTTTACTTCTCCATTAGTTGTGCATATTGTAATATCAATATTGATTTCATTGCTTGGATGTTTATCGTAGAAGATGAAACATTTGATATCGTTTACAACGGATGCTGGAACTAACTTCACTATCACTTGCCGCACATTTTCAGATAATTCTGACATTCTATAGAATGCTAATTAATTCTTTTCATTCAATAATTTATTATCGCAATTAAAAACAAAAACAGTGTTTTAATTTGTTGACACAGCTCAATTTGCCGCTCGTATTCGATCATTATTCCCCGCGTTCCGAATGCGTCAAAAGCGATTTTATCGCGAATCCGACCAACGCGCAACGTCACAAACAGTACTGAATAGTCCTTATATTTTGTGACTATTAAATTTGGTCGGATTCGCGATATAATCGCTTTTGACGTAATTCGGAACTAAGGGATTCTCTTCCGTCATTATCATGTCAATGTCACTGTCAAGATAAAGTCAGGGTTATCAGCACCCAAATATAATTTTCCATTGTAAAGCCGAGTCCGCTGCGCCAATATTCAAACAAAACATGTTAGAAAAATATGTTCGTAAAACCGCCAGTCTGCTGCGCCAATTTGTTCGTGTTTAGTTTTATTTCAAAAAGGAGTTCCGACGGTGGACTTAATTCTTCGACTAAGAAATATAAACAGTTTCCTACGGCCTCGATCTTTTAACTTATACCAAGAGTTGAAAATTGATGACAGATTTGGTTTAAAAAACTTTTTTTCGTTGCTCAGAAAGCGATTTTGAAGAGCTTCTGTCATTAATTTTACCTGATATACAGAAGCAAGCACTACATATGTAACATCCCAAAGGACTGGTCTTTCTCGAATTAATTTTATAAACAATAATGCTTTCTTTATTTCAATCCATCACTGAACCGCGAAACGTATTCATCCGGCGAGCGCTAACATTAAAAGAAAGACCTCACCCCCCGCAGGCGAACGCGGGGATGTTATCCATTCAAGACGGCAAACATGTTAGCGTATTTTTCCTAACAAAATTGTTAGACCACGTCCCTATTCGAACAACGAACAATGTTAGCATGTCAGCTGACACGAAAACACGGCGCAGCGGACCCGGCTAAAGCTTACAAGAGATTAAAGCTAAGCGTCAACTGCGTGTCGGCATCGGAGCGGACGGAGCTGATGGACGCTGTACCATGGTACAGCGTGCACAGGATCGGAAATTGCCGATGCAAAATCCGAATGAAGTAAACGCATTATCGGCATTTTGAAAATATTGATGGCTCGTACACTGCGTACGCTCCGATTCCCACGCGGTGGACGTTAAGCTCAAGAATGAAGATCTTGAAAGGAAGAAAATCTTACAATGAAAGTTGATATGAAAAAAATGTACAGTTAACTTAAAATAATGCAAAGGACTCAAGAGACAATGGTTTTTGCTATATCGTGAAAATAATACATAGACACGATAACTTAAACCACATATAAAATTACTGACATAACTATACTTAATCGCTGTGAATTTAATAAGAATAATTATAGTACATTATTTGCTATTTTTTTATTGGGGATAAACGAGATGATGTGGTCGACGATGGAGTACGTTTGTCAAGAAGTAACATAATCACTCTTGACTTATTTACACAAGCAGGTTACAGAGATTAAAATAAGCCTAGTGCATGCACTAGCTTCTGACGTTTTATAAGTGTCCATGTAGGCCTGTAACTTTTGACTTTTGAAAGCGATACCGTAAAAAAACATCGCATTGATTCGCTTGAAAAAAAAAACAAAAAGCTCCACGTCGGGTTTACCAACGGTAACTTTGTGTAAGTATTAGTGGGGACCTTTTTACCAATAGATATTCTGAGTCATAAAATAATCGAATCGTAAAATTACGAACTCTAGTGTTCCCTTGAGTTTGGGTAAAAGTAAAGTAAAAATATGGCAGCCCCGGAAAGTCATTATCAAAATTGACAGTTTGATTTTTTCTTTTGCTTCGCATGTTTGAGCATTGAGCCAGTATTAAGTTTTGGAAGTATAGTCTGTCTAATAAGTCAACCGACTTGGGAATTTTGTATAGTATTTAATCATTTAAAAAATACTTATATTCGATACTTTTCATAAGGTTCTTCTGTTAGTAAACAATGATCTCTATCTCTTAATCAACCTTGATTATTGAACCCGTGTTGACTACATCAGATTTCACTAAATCCTAATAATTACCCAAGTCGTTTAACTTATTAGACAGACTCTATTTCAGATTTGATACAGAATACAATCACTTTGTTATCAATTAAAAAAAAAAAAAAAATTGAATGCGGATGTAACGCATCCAAATGTTTTGCAGTATTTAGCAATAAATGTCTAAATCTAATCAGACGTCTAGGCAAGCTTAGCTAATTTACCTACTCACTACTACCTGCAATTAAGTTCTCAGCTTCATTTCATTGACATCGCACCTTTTTCAATAGTTTCTCACATTCGTGCCGTCCTCAAACTATAATGTTTCTCTCTATTTAACAAAATCACATTTTGAGTAACGTACAAAAAGCACCATAGAATTAGGTACGTATAAATCAGGGAAACTTAACGGCTTATTTACTGATTTATCTCGTTATAAAAAGTTAGAAAAATAATGAATTAAAATTGCCTCTCAAATTAAAGCGGGTAAGTATACAGGTAGCCTACCTACCTAGGCTAGATGATCTAGCCAAGAAAGCTCTTTATTCATGAGGCTACATCAGGTATTCAGACTAGACATTCCAGTTAGGTAGATACCTCATGCATAACATGACAAGCATGTGAACGCTAGTGCATGATTGATTAACTGTTCCGAGGATAGTTTTCATGAGCACGATACCAGTCTAACTTGACTTCCATGACGGTGTTTCCCGCAAAGGAAAACGTTCTAGTTTCGGGTCAGGTTGTACTGGCTTTTCTGCTTAGAGCAGCGATCCGTGGCTTTTCAATATCGGAACACAAAAGATAGTTTCCCATCTCACGGAGGCCTGTTATTACGGTGACAGGGTGACTGCATACAATGCACGTGATTTGACTCGCATGCATAATGCAGCACATGAATGTAGGTTTGTATTTTTTACTTGGTTTTGATTGGAATAGATATTAAATCAGTGTCTAGACGGTTTACGGTCTAGACGACTCTAGAGACAGTTGCTACGCAAACGGAGACACTTTTTGTTTCATTTACCGACACCGTACACTTTTTGATCGTCATGAGTAGGTATGTGTTAAGTGGAGTGGAAGCAACTGGAGACAAAAAATGTTTACGTATGCACAGGGAGTGGATGATTTCAGCCTGGTTCTATAGAAATCAAATATTTATCGGTAGCTTGTATCTGACTTACGACACACGTTTGCGCCCTGCTTATAGAACTGTTGATTTCTTTTGAGCCGTGTCAAGTTGAGCGTTTTGTTAACAACGTTAACCGCGTTACTGATTGGATTTTTATGCGGTTTACTCCAATACACAGCGTGCTTTTTGAGGTGTGTTTAGATTTATAATATATGTACATGTCTATTATAGAAGATCGAGATTTTCAATTATTTGTAATACCTACCTGTGCGAAGCTGGAGCGGTGCGCTAATCCTCCCCTCCTTGCGTCGTATTCCTCAATGCTGAGGGTCGTGACGTCCCTGCTTCATCACTTTAACCTTTATGATATTCCTCCATCTGTTTCTGTCTCTGGCGGTGTGAAGGGCATTGGACATCGTAGAGTCAAGAGCGGTGCGGATCTGGTAGGACCAACGTATTGGGCTGCGCCCGCGAGGCCTTTTCCCATCCACTTTACCGGCGCTAATACCTAACTAAATACAATAAAACTAGATAAATGCGAATATCTGTCCTAAATACTTTGTCTGTCTGTTTGTTAACGCGCCCGTCGACTCGGGCGGGCTTGGTTCTTAGTTTTTTACTGGACAGCCAGACAACAAGCTACCCATTGCTCATCCCCGCCATTTCCTTCAGTTTTGTTTTGGTAAGTAGGTTAGGAGTTGACTAACTAATTTCCAATTAATTTTCTACTTTTGTAATTGAAATTAAACATAACTAGGTAGGTAAGTAGATATTTACCATCATTTCTTGCACTACATTTTCACTATGTTTACTTTTTTTTCAGTTTAAATTCAGCTTGCCTCTTGGTGGCTGGCTCCCTATAAGTACCTACATAGAAATGTTACCTAAGTTGCATAATCGGTTAGAATAGACAGGAAAAGTGTTTGGTATTTAGTCATTACCTAGGTACCTACCTAGTACCTACATAAATAACAATTCCAAATAAAACCACGTAGGTATTTAGTCGTAACTGATGGACATGACGCAAAAGACAAAACATAATACTAAAGTAGACTAGAGTACCTACTGGTACATAGGTCTACTTTAAATACCTAAATCAATTTCAAATGAAATAACTTGGAAATATCAACACAAAGTTATGCTAAACATGGAACTAGTTTCATGGTAAACCCTTGAGTTTGACTACCGCCCAAAGTTCACAAGTTAGTTCTCATAACTTTCTGACCACATTCATAAACTTACCTAAGAAGGTAGGTAGGCATACACCTAATACATATACATATATACGTACCTATGCAACCTTATTTTTGGTATTTTTATGTAAATATTTTAAAAAAAGTCACAAGTCGAACACCCTCGACACTGAGTATAACACAGGTCATGGCAGCTCATAGCAGGCATTAGCCGTCAGAGCACAGCTGGGTGCGGGAAAAAAACAACCCGTTACTCGCCCGGATCTCCCGGTGACCGTGTATTTGTGCGCCCAATTTGTGATTTTTCAGGATACAGATATGAAAGTTTGTACATAGATTCTTTACATAAAATACTTAAACACGTGTTTCGGGTTTTGCATATACTAAAACTAATATTGTATCTTTATACCCACACACAAGCATCAAAAAGTGTTACGGACGAACAATAGTTAGGCCGCCCGGCGCCGGGTGATCAGGACAAGGTCGCGAGGCGCGATGCTGCGCTATTGCACCGCATTGCACCATCTTTAGCATTGTATAGCCACACAGTGCCCACACTAGAGCTGCTAGAGCCATCAAGCGAATGAGTGACAGTGGGATCTAATAAAAACTAGATAATAGCTTAGCTGAACTAATATCTATGTTCCTTTGTAACCTGATTTCATAGTGGGAACAGGAGCTTAAGGAAAATACTGATGCAATATTTCCTAAGTGTGAATCGCTTTTTGCAACGATGATCTGTACCTGTCTGTACCCAAATACTTTGCTGAAAATTCTGGCAACTCTTCCTATAAGCGGTGCGATATCAGGGAGATAATTTTCTACGCTAAGGCGTCTAAGAACTTGGTTGAGAGCAAACATGTTTTAAGAGAGCCTGACTTTATTCAGAGATAGCCCTATGCGTCTCAAATAATATCAACCGACTTGCCATTAAAAAAAAAAAAGATTTCCATTTGTTGTATAACGTGTCTAATTTAAGTATAATTTACTCGACATACTATATATTGTGTTACGAGTATTATTAGCGACCCCTCAAAAATTTAAGGCGGCGACCGCATCTGGTACCCTACGTAAGTCTTGTAACTTGAAATCATTTAGTAGGTGGACTACCACCTGTGGTCCACAGTTAAACAGTAAGTTATTCTTTATTAGTAGAATTATTCTTGCAATATTTTGAAATGTAGATAGTAAGGAAAAGCAAAGATCAAGTCAGTACAAAAAATTCTCTCTCAGATCTCAGTCTCTCAGGGATATATTTAGTGTGTACCTATATCTATAATGAACTTCAGACCGCCTGGTTGGATGAGTAGATCTCACCGGGACATCGAGTCGTAAACTCTTAGCACAGGAAGCGCACCGGTTGTACCGGAGATCCCGCCGGTCCCCTTCCAAGGTAAGTGCTAAGGAAGTCCATCTAGTTTTAATTTATGGGGGTCGGATGTAACTTTCCTTATACATTATGTACTTACCGGATACTCTATGTACCTATGTATGTTAATACTAGGAACATTTACATATAAGTTTGTGGCTCCTACGAGCAGGCTCAAAAAAACAAGGAGCACATTCAGATTCCAAAGTATACATTGGCATCTAAAGTCAAAGTCAAAGTCAAAGTCAAAGTCAAATCATTTATTTCAAATAGACCATTTACAGGCACTTTTGAATAGTCAAATGTCGGTCAGTCCAAGAAAAGTGAAGCTAAATTGCACGTTCCAAAGAGTAGGTCTCTATGGAGAAGAACGTGCAAGAAACTCCATGGACACTCTTTTAAATCATATTATGTGTTACATATAATGCTTGGTTACATATTACTTGTTGCTTCTATCATGTGAGCACAATGTCGATAATGAAATAAAAATGTAAAATAATTAAAAGATAGAAACTGAATTAAGCCACTGGCAGCTAAGAGATGACCAGTCCCATCTGACGGCACCCGTTCACGAGCATGACGCGTGCATCAGCCCCACTCAGCTCAACCATTTTGAAGGGAACTGAACGACCCAATAACACGTGCCACCAACAGCGAGACATTTGAGTGACCATGACAAACTCTCAACTGCCATGCTCGTAATGTCAAAAAAAAAAAAAGTTGTAACCTAATAAAAATGCTCCATGGTGCTTCACATTCACAAACTTGAAAAAAGTGCTTCTACATTATACAATGCAATTGTCTTTCAAATTAAAAAAATAATAATATTAGTTTCCAACTAATCAACTAATTAGTACGCCCTAGTGGTAGTGGAGCTGGACCAGCATTGAGCCAAGCATTTTTATCTTGAATATAATCCTCCAACTTATAATATGCTTGTCTGCATAGTGTGCGTTTAATACAAGATTTAAATTTCGTTTCATTGAGGTCTAATATTTGGGGTGGTATTTTATTATAACATTTCAAACAGTACCCCATAAAAGAAGAGGCCACTTTAGCCAGTCTGAAACCTGGTTGAACTAATTGATCCCTATTTCTTGTAACATAATTATGTCTATCGCCTCTTTTGCTAAAAAGATGAAGATTTTTTCTAACATACATGATGTTTTCATAGATATATTGACAAGGTACCGTCATTATGTTAATTTCTTTAAACAGTTCCCTTAAAGAATCGCACCGGCGGAGATTGTAAATAGCTCTGATGGCTCTTTTCTGTAATATAAAGATTGACTCGATGTCTGCAGCCCGTCCCCATAGTAAGATACCGTACGACATGACACTATGAAAATAACTAAAATAGACTAGCCTAGCGGTATCAACATCCGTAAATTGGCGGATTTTTCTAACAGCATATGCAGCTGAGCTAAGCCGCCCTGCAAGAGATGTTAAGTGAGGACCCCATTGTAGCCTTGAGTCTAGCGTAATCCCCAGGAAAATCGTTTTATCAACAAATTCTAGTTTCTCATTATTCAATACAATGTCACAATCACTACTTTTGACATTCGGTAAGGAAAATCTTATGCATTTAGTTTTTTTCCCATTTAGAACCAGATTATTAGCAGTGAACCAGTTTTGAACCTGCAATAGGGCGCTATTTTCATTGTCAAGATTGTTAGTCTTTCTATTTATCTTAAAAATCAAAGAAGTGTCGTCAGCAAACAACACCATATTAAGTTTATTTTGCAACAAATTGGGTAAATCATTAATATAAACTAAAAATAAAAAAGGACCTAAAATTGAACCTTGGGGCACCCCCATTTCAACATTCAATCCCGACGAATTGACACCGTTTATTTGCACTAATTGCTGTCTATTATTCAAATAAGATTTTAATAAGCTTAACGCTGCATTGCCTAGTCCGTAATGCTTGAGTTTCAGAAGCAATGTTTCGTGAACTACACAATCAAACGCCTTAGATAGGTCGCAGAAGATGCCTATAGCATCTTGTGCCTCTTCCCACGCATTAAAAATGTGTTTTAGTAAGGAAACACCCGCGTCAGTTGTACAACGTCCTTTGGTGAAACCATACTGTTTATCATGTAGGATTTTATTGGAGTTAAAATGACTAAGCATTTGATTTAACATTACCTTTTCAAATATCTTGCTAAGAACCGGCAAAACGGACACCGGCCTATAATTATTAGTGTCTCTACTATTCCCGGATTTAAAGAGTGGTATCACTTTACTATATTTCATTAGATCTGGAAAGACTCCTTGATCTATACACAAATTAAATATTAAAGCCAAGTACGGCGCTATAGTCTCAATAATTGAGGTACAAACTTTGATAGACATACCCCATAGATCTTCTGTCAATTTAATCTTGATTTCTTTAAAAGCTTTTATTACTGTTATGGGGTTTATATGTTTAAAGTTAAATTCAGTCGAACAGGCTGCAACGTTCGCCTGTAATAAACCAAAAGCATGCGATGGCGACGAATTTAGGGCTTCAGTAGTTTTAATCGGTATACTGGTAAAGAAATTTACAAATTCTTCTGCAACTAGTTTGTTATCGCTAATAAGACCATGATGAGTCTCCAATGTGTAATCATTATTATTTCTTTTGTTTCTGTTGGTTTCATTATTTATAATATTCCAAACCGTTTTTATTTTATTATCTGCTGTTTTAACTTTGTTGCTAATGTATAAGGCCTTAGCTGCCTTACAAGTATTTTTAAACATTTTAGAATAAGTAGCAACATATTTATTAAAAGTTTCAGTGTTAATAATAGGCTTAAGGCCATACAACTCGAAAAGTCTTTCCCTACTTATTCTGATTCCTTTAGTTGCCCAGTCACTAAATCTAAACTTAGGGCAGATAGTTTTAGTTTTTTTCTCAAACGTCTGATTAAACTCCTTTTGAACTACTGAAAAAAAATTTTTATACAAAATATTACCATTGTTTTCTGCAAGGTTCCAATCTAAATGTGCCCATTATTTTTTTTTAGTCATCTAAGACCACACCACCCGCCTCATTGTGTTATTTATAATTTTTGCAACATTCTACTGGAACAATTTGCCTACAGCGGTCTTCCTGTCCGATTAAAACTTTGGTGTCTCATGTCTTCGCGGATAGCATAAATAGTGAAATTCACCATCAACGATTGCATAACTGCTTACCATCAGATGAGTTCGCAGTCAAGCACTAGTTTAAATAAGTGAAAAAAAAAACATTGTAAAATAAATATCATAATATCATTTACCTACGAGCAAGGGAATGTTCTAGCCTATATTTTACCTACATAAGTACTTAGGTAATACAAATATTATAAATGTGAAAATCTACATCGACTTGTTTCATAAACAAGATTTAATACAAATCACAGTGACATCTTCACAAAGGTTAGTTTAGAGCTGAACGAATAATATTTTTAAGTGTTTGTGTATAAATAAATAAGTAAATAAATAAATAAATAAATAAATAAATAAATAAATAAATAAATAAATAAATAAATAAATAAATAAATAAATAAATAAATAAATAAATAAATAAATAAATAAATAAATAAATAATATCTTAATATTTGAGTAGCACTGGGTCTAGCTACGTCAAGAGGTTAATGGATGTTTTTGGTCGGGTCTCGGGGTACCGCAGCCCGAGCACTTGAACTGCCATGCCGATCCCGTGACGTCACCCAGCATTCCAACACCATCACCGTCCGTCGATCAACCTTAGCCTCGCCTGCACAGCGATTGCTAATAATATATGTCAGTATTAAGAGGTTTTTTAATCAATCACGCCTTAATGTTCGAACGGATTTGGATGTAATTTGGAACACTAGTAGCTAGACCATGTTCTGACTCCTGGGGCCTTACTTTGTGTTAAAATGTCGAGCGTACGAGGAAGAAAGAGGGATAAAGCTATACGCATATACCCTAGGTATATAGTTTCATGCCTTTAACAGTTAGTCGTAAAATGGATGGCGCTTAGAGGCTTTGGACTCGGACAACATATTCAAAAAACTTTTAATCCCGATAGTACTTATATTCACAAAGGAAAATTTTCTTATACACTGGTAATGCTACTGTCAAAAGAAAAAGAAAGAAGACTAAGGCCCGTATTACAGAACATCACTCAATACTCAAGCGTTACTTAAAAGTAGATTCAAGCCATTTGATTGGTTGAAACTAGTTTTAAGTAACGCTTGAGTTTTGAGTGACGTTCTGTAATACGGGCCTAAAAAACAAAACAAATAAACAAACTAAACATAGTTTCAAATTATAATCTCATTTATGTGAAATGTAAATTTCTTTATGAGCAATAAATATCCTTAACCAGAAAAAAACACTAATCACTTACCACTAAATTGCCATCATTCGATAAATCCTATGAACGTCAGTTAGTAGCAGAAACCATCATTAAGTGATAAAGGAGTATCTTTCCATGAAGCCGATTTTGCGTCAGTTCGTACATGCGGAGCTTCCGGCCCTAACTCCCGAGCAGTGCTAAATAAAACAGTGACTTTCTGAAGCCTACTCCTCGGTAACGGCTAGATCAATAGGTATGAAAAAAAAATGATTCTTATAGATACATGTACGTACAACATTATCAACATATTATTTTTTCTTAAGACTACTTTACTTTCTTTTACTTTTGCCGTAAAAAAAAAATAACAACATATGTTTTCGCTTGTTTTCCCTACTCCTTTCAAACGGTTTTGATCTTTAGAAATATGTTTTCACAAAGAAATTGCTTCAGAATGTATGTAGAATGTGCGTAATATATGTAAATCAATCAATGTTTTGCAATGAAAATGGATTTAAAGGTTAACGGGGCTCTATCTGGACAGACGTTCACGAGACTATACACCTTAACCAATTCGCTACTTGGTAAGTTTTCCTACCAATATAGATGACGGGATCATTGTTCCCTACTTAACATGAGAACTAACACGTGTTGACTGACACCGTAAATGTCCCCTATAAATAACTGCTCGTATTTCTAGGTTGGAGGTAATTGCAGCTAATTGTAGTGGGCTGATACAGTTTTAAAATGTCGGGAGGATCGATTTCTAACTATTGTATTTTATTAAAGACCCAAAAAACTTTTACAATCACCTTGAATTATATGCTTTGTTGTAAACGGGGGGAGGGGGATCAATTGGGCAGTGCGCACCCCAGCTTGGTATGGTCCACCGCCCACCCCAGCATTTTATGCTACTGATTCAAAATTCTATAAAGGACGGCATAATACTGATAACTTCACACAAAAATTAGATATGTCAGCAGCGAAGAAGTATAGTAAGTATGTCCTTGTAAGTATGTTAAGTGTAAGTATGTCCTTGAAAAATAACTCTAGATACAAACAATGATATTATGTATATTTTATTTGTAATATTGTTGCCCACACGGGATTTTTCTTCAGAAATCCCTGGAAGATCCATATTAATATCAACATTTCGATGCAAATACATGAATAACTCTACCTAATTCCGACCTCTGATTTATTATTATCTACCTAAGCGCTATTTTAACCTTTGCAAAAAGAGACTACGGGAGCTTTAAACTAAGCCCCATAGTCTGGGTTTCAGGATTGTTTGGAAGAGTTACCGCGGCCCTGGAACGTAAAGAATAACTGAAGGAACACAGTCTGGCACTCTCTCGCTCCATCCTTAATAAGTCACTAGACAATCTTCTTCTTCTTCCGTCCCTGTTCCCGTTATCTGGGGTCGGGTCTCCTCACTCTACGGCACCAGGTTGATCTGTCCTGGGTTGTCGGTTTCGGCAATTGGGCTTTCTTAAGGTCTCTTTCGATGTTTGACCACCAGATCAATGGTGGGCGGCGAATTTAATGCGATTTTCACAACATTTTCTTCGTCCCGTCCCATGATATGGCCATACCATCTAAGGCGATTTTCCGTCAACAAGTCATTAGATAATGACTCCATAAAAAACAGGTCCTGTTTTCTTTATGACCCTTCAACTGGTTTTATTGAGATATAATTATATTCTTATTCGTAATTAGTAGACAAAAACCGAATATACTCTGTCATATCCTTGAATTAAAAAATACTACTAAGCTTCGTGGTATTTCTGATAAACCAAAATGGTTTTCTATTAGCATATCTTCATATACAAAACATAGCGTAATCAGCCTTTTTAATGTTCCTACTTCTGGGACCCTGGCCTCCTCTCTAGGCGAGGGAATGGGTCGCAATCCACCACGCGAGCCCAGTGCGGTTTGGTGAAAAACGAAACACCTACGAAAACGACAAACAACCGATATAATGTTTAGGATGAGTCCGACACTTTTCTTTACCTTCTTTTAAGTAAAATTTTTTTTACATAATATGTAAAAAAAGTAATAGTTTGGCCCTATTTCGCACGCCCCAAAACTACGCAAATTTATGCACCGGAAAATTGCAGACTCCGTATGATTGTAATAAATCTTTATCTTAATTATAATTTCTCGATATATTATGAAAAAAAAAAATCCTTTTGTATACGCTAAATTACTTCACAATAATTAGTTTCCGTGTCAAATTTTGAAAAAATAGTTTACAGTATGTTTTTTTTTTTTTAATTTATATAAACTAGCGCTTGACTGCGATTCCACCTGATGGTAAGTAGCGATGCAATCTTTGATGGTAAGGCGCACTAGTTTATTAAGAGCCCATTCACTCTAGCCTTGAAGACACCCAAATTATAATCGGACGGGAAGACCGCAGCAGGCAAACTGTTCCAGAAAAGTAAGTGTAAGTTTTCGCGGTATTTTACAATCTTCAGCATTTGCAATTTATGCACGATATGCGCGTGGAGATGCAACGCCGGGGTGAAAGTCCGCTGCCGCGACAGGTCACGGCATGGCGGACAGAGCTCCGGCGGGATCTCATGGTGAAATGGCGTCAGCGACTATCGCAACCCAGTGCTGGGCACGCCACAATCATGGCGGTAAGTCCCCTCTTTGAGGCGTGGCTGGAAAGACCTCACGGCGTCCTTACCTTCCGCATGACGCAGGTACTCACCGGACATGGTTCGTTCGGGAGATTCCTGCACTCGATTCATGCGGAAGTGACGCCCGGGTGTCGCCACTGTGCGGAACGCCCGGAGGACACGGTGGAGCACACAGTCGAGGTGTGCCCTGCTTGGGCGGAGCATCGCCGTGCCCTCGTGGGGGCGATCGGCGGCGGAGACCTCTCGCGCCGGGCCCTGGTTGAGGCCATGGTCCGGAGCGAGGAGGAGTGGCAGGCGGTCGCCGACTTCTGCGAAGCAGTAATGCTCGCAAAGGAGGAGGCCGAACGCATCAGGCAACGGCGTTATCGCCGCCGCCGTCGCCGGGATTCTGATCCCGATTTCCGGCCAACGTAGACGCGGGCTTGCGGACAGTGAGCAATGGGTAGCTCGCTGTCCGGCCGTCCAGTAACTGTCCGGACCAAGCCCAAGTCGTCGACGGCGCGCGCTGTTCCCGCGCGCCTCAAGGAGTTGTCAGCAACAGCAGGGACCCAGCCGGGTCGAAGCCTACTGGGGCCAGGGTTATCCGAAAGGGCGCTCGAGCCCCGGTATGAAGGCTAGAAGGAACGGGGTGGGTCTTTTAGTCAGTAAGAGTCTGACACTATCTCCCGCTCCGCCCAGGGGCGGGGGATGTCAATGCATGATTTTTTCCCACCATAAAAAAAAAAAAAAAAAAAAAAAAAAAAAAAAAAAAAAAAGCATTTGCAATTTTCCGGTGAAATAATTATACCTACGCATACTTTTCTCGTTTATCGCTCTTTCTATTACCGAAAACCATATCAAAAACCGTAATAAATGAAAAAACACACAACCACTTTGTTTTATCAAAATAACAGATTACCTTCACTTATTTTCAATTCAAACAAGAAGCATATGCAAGTCTATGCAAAGAATGACCAATTTGCTAGTTTCTTACGTAAGGCTGTTCGAAGATTCTTCGTCATTCGAAATTACGAAGCGTGGCTGAAGTCTCATTGAGAATTAGAATAGATTCGGTTCATGGTTCAATGAATTCTTTTTCTGGAAATTCTTTGTGTCATGTGATTTACTATGATTATTTATCAACTTTTTACCGATGCAGTGATGATTGGACACAGATGGTATCAGTTAAACGCTGCGTAGTTACCTAGGCACCTATTCTAGCAGTTTTTTTTTAATGAATTTTATAAATTTAGGGACTTTTGGTAACAATAAGATGTCATGCCAGCCCCATCGTAACCTAATACAAGTAAATCTAAACACCTTATCAACTATTAGGGCTCTAAAACCTTACTCACTAATTTATAAACAGCGAATGTTGCGTTAGAGAGGGTTTCGGACACTATACTCTGAATAAAACCAACATCAATCAAATTAATTTTGAAAGTATTCATTAGGAACTCTCTAAGGCCCGTATTAATAAACGATGCTCAACTCCGTCCTCAAGTGCGATATCATTTGATCCCCGATTACACGATGACAGAAGCTCAAGATCTTTACTAATTAATAAACACATGAGTACAGGATCTCAGTTACCAAGATCAGCTCCTCAATGCGCTGTACTCAAGCTTAGCTTACATGAACGATTACGTCACATTGGCCGAAGTTTAAAGGGAATATAAAATACCGAATCTTGAACAAATATGAATAATTTTTTTTTATTTACTTGGCAATCCAAGAGTATTTGAAGCATTTCTTACATACATTTTTGATAAACGATATCGCAAATGCCATAAAATAGCATAATAGTACTCTCTATTTCATCGTGATACCTAATTAATTCGATTCAAAATATTTACAAACTACGCTACGCAAATCACGACCTCAAGTCCCGGTCGGTCTACACTCATGATCTGGCAGCTCAAGTACAGAGATTGTTGTAAACTTAAGTTTCGAGTTTCGTTTATTAATCAGACAACACTCGGCTGATGCCGTAAACCTAAGCTGAGCTTGAGTTCGAACTTGAGCTTGAGCTTAAGCTTGTCAATCTCGTTTATTAATACGATCAAGACCTCAAGCTTGGTATCAAGTACGAGATCTTGAGCTGAGGAACGTTTATTAATACGGGCCTAACAGCTCGTGTTCTGACGCATTCCACCTACAAGTGATGGACATCCTCCACCGTGCCACATTTTGCACAATTTAGACTGTCACTTTTTCTTATTACATTCTAGCAGTTGACAATATCTTTATCTTAGTCAATTTCTAGTACTTATAGTGCTCAAATATCTGTACCTTGACATTAACAGGTGGTAGGTTTCGACCGACGGCTTAAATTGTGACCACCCACTAGGTAAAGACGTACCGCCAAACGGCCTAGCCGTGTTCCGGTACGATGCGCAGTGTAGCCGATTCAGAGGAGTTGGGTCGAAGTGGCAGTTCCAATTCTTGCAGACCAGCCAGACTCGTGCTGGTATTGACGTATCGGTATCGTGGAGGGTAGCGGGATCCGAGGCACGGTGCACCGATGACCGACCGCAGTTAGTTGGGGGCCCAAGTAATGTGTCAGCCACACATGAAAGGCTGCCCCGCGAAGTGACAAAAAATCTCGGAATATACCATCGTGCTGGTTGGCGACTAGATGAGAGGACCCGACGGTCATTTCCGGGGGATCATTTCCATTTCCCAGCAGTCTCCAGAATAGTACCCCAATGATACTATCCTGCCAGTGCGTGACTGAAGGTTAGCTGCATGGGACTCCCTTTCACTTCCTTCTCCTCTCCTGCCTTACTCTTAATATGCCAAGATTGAAAAAGAGACGCGTTAAGTCACTTTTTGGCTGCCGAAAATTTGAAAGCAAATACGTTGTATAATTCTAAAGTTGTCAACAGATTCATACTGGTTAAGAAGAGATGCTAAAACAAACACAGATAGAAATAATCTTACAAAACAACAAGGGAATATTCCAGACCGGCATGACATACTAGTATTCTAATATTAACTCACAGGACCTCCGGACTCCTGTCACCTACGAGCGCGGCCGTGAGCCGACGACGGCGGTTTAAAATAGTTACTTTAAATGGTTACTTCCTTCGACACTGATTGTCATAGAAATCACTAGAAATGTGCAGTCGACTGAATAGGACGGTGCATGCATTGTTTGTGGGAACATTTGTCTTGGTGTTACAGTAACTACAGTGTTGAAGACGTTCTGTTAACTGAGGAAGTTCGGAACTGCCTCTTGTCTTAACGATGATAAAATTGTTTAGTATCTTCAGGATTCCGTACCTCAAAAGAAAAAATGGAACCCTTATAGTCTGTCTATCTGTTCAGATACGGCCGTTTATGTCGCAAAAAAACGTATATTTTGACACTTTCATTTCACCAGAGGGCTGGACTCTTCTTCAGTCAACGAATCAGCATTGCCATCCAGCGTGGCAATGCTGCCAGCGTTCTGGGCACTTTTCCCATTGAAATCGATGTGGACGAATTTTTTGATGCCCTCTGAATTTTCCCCGTTTTTCAGCCTTTTTTACTCGTTTGTACATATTATAATTTTAAATTTCTATATATATACCTAGTGTAGTAATTAAACACTTTCAAGGGAATCTAAATTCATAGGGCACTTCCTATTGACCCAGGATCCTGAAATTTGGCATAAAGCAAGTTCTTATCGTATAGGTATGGGTAACAAAAAAATATACTTTTTTGCAAATTGGAAAAATCCTCGTAACTCAATACGGGAATTGAACAGTGCCTCAGCCCGAGTCAAGTGTGACTCCCAGTTTTTTTTTTAATATTATACTTGATTTGTTCGTTTAGCCTAATATTCAGTTAATCGTGTGTAGGTTGCATTACAGTCCATGCGGCGCAAGATAAAAGATGGGATTATGGGATATGGTCTACAGGGAGACGCCACTTGAACAGAAAACTGAAGATATGATACAAAGATAAAATTAATAAAACCTATGAGGAAACCGTTGTTATAGAAAAGTTTAAAATAGATAGATATATCCTTTATTGTATGGCAATGATAAAATTATAATAGGAACTTAAAATTAATCAGTTGTCACAACGGGCGGTCATATCGCTAAGAGCGATTTTTTACAGACTACCATTGGATGGATTTGCCAGAGGAGAAAAAGATACGCAGGTAATTCGTGGTGTACTATTTATTATATACAATACATAACTAATAAAATACATATAATACAAGTAATATATATACATATATTTATATATTTGAAAGAAGATAAATGATGTACTTAATGACGTTAAGACAGACAGATAGACAGTTGCACACAGATAGGTAAAATAAAAGAACAACCTGTATCACTCTCAAAACATTCCTTAACTACATTATGATTAGAAAAGCGGGTAGTCAGTCTCTGATGCGATGTTACGCTCGTTCACTCGACAATTTTGGCGTCTTATTTTACTTAGTTATACCCTCTTCGGATATAATTATGTGGTCTGGAATGTGATATTTTTACTGTGTTTTAGTTAAGCAAAGTTTTTTTTTTTGTGACTATGATAATGATGCACGGTAAAACTCTAATGAGTTTATGATTTGCATCATCTGTATTGTACCTATTACTTGTATTTTATAAACAAATAAAGGAAAAAAAGAGAAGAGGTATTGATCCTTAACCATATTTATGAAAATTAACAGTGTTCGAGCTTGCCTACTAACACGGGCAAAGCATTCCACAGCCGCAATGCTTGAAATGCAAACGACTGTCTTAGAAGTTGATGGAGTGGCTTGGCATCTCTAACCTCAAGTTTTCCCATGACTTAAGATATCTAGTATGTGTGTCATGAAGGAACTTGAAACGTTCTTTAAGATAAGCGGGGGTTTTTGGATTGATCAGAACAGTATAGAGCAAAGAAAAGATGTGTGCGTTTCGGCGACGACGTATTGCAAGCCACTTGAGTTTGGTACGCAAACCATCAGCGAATTAAGAAACGCCTGTAATTGGGATTGCTAAAGCGTCAATTTATCAAATTCAATTAAAAGCCTCAGGCACTTAAAAAGATCTTTATCTGAGCAAGTGCCATGAGAATTCCACGAACGATTCCACTAAATGGTCGGATTCCAATGCAGTGTCAATTGCCAAAGAAGTGATTCACACGTTACCTCATCAGCTGATGCGTTATTTTTAACTGCAGAATGTAGGTTACGACCCTCAAGCCCTTGCTACTGACGTTTTGTCAGGAATCCACCAATAAATATAAGATTATAAGTTAAAAATTAATTGGATTAATGGTACAACTACACTGCGCACACGTGTACCACACACGCCGATCTGGGCGCGTCGGTCTCCCTCCATACATTTTATATGGAAACTATAAGTGTAGTTCACTTGATCCACGCCACGCGACGTAGTTTTACGTACAAATCAGGCATATTACACGTATGCGTCGGTTTAATGTAGTTCTTCTAGCTTTAAGCTTCTCTGATTGACTTTCATATTGTTTATTTTATATATAATTTTGACAATACGATTTTCGCCAAAATTGATTTACTGGGGACCTTCTAGCGTATGCCATTCACATCTGGAGCGAGGCCATCGAGAAGCACGGGGAAGCGCTTGCCGTCTCCCTTGATATCTTGAAGGCTTTCGGCAGGGTCTAGCACGAAAGCCTAAATTAACGTCATGGGTTCCGAGATCAGCCATTTACTTTGTGCAATTTATTTCGTCGCCACCACTCGCAGAACGCTGAAGGAAAACATCCTGAGAGAACCTCAAACCTAAAAATTCAAAGACATATTATGACACTCGTGCTGAGCCCGCATGGACCATAGTCTCTTCTAGAAAGAAACCTGAGCTAGTGGGAATATTGTAAGGCTTTAACTGATCATATTTTTCCCTATTTTATGCCAATTGTATCTTATGTCTAAAGTCGGTATTCTTCAGTTCCTGTGCTTCCACTTCGGCTCTATTTCATCAGGTAATAGAGCTATTTCTTTAAGTCAAGAGTGAATAGATTGCTTCTAGGCAAGCGTGTTCCATCGTCGGCCACATCATCGCTTACCATCAGGTGAGATAGTGGTCAAACGCATTAATACATTAATTAACACTTCAATTGGGGCCCAAAAACTCTGGAGGGGCGACCACGTACCGAAAGACGCAGCATTGGAAGACTCATAAGGTGGAGCGATGCATAGGATCAATCGTTGTGGTGACACTTGGACGAGGCCTATGTCCAATAGTGGACGTTTTCCGGCTGAAATGATGATGATGAAGAATTACAAATTAATCTGGTTCTATTTAATAAGAAGGAAATTGGTTCTCTCTAGCCCCGAGTCCTAGCAATGGGAACATTATAAAGATTAAGCTAGAGCGACATTAGACCAACGCACACGTGTATCACGCCTGATTTGTACGTAAAACTACGTCGCGTGGCGTGGATCAAATGTAGCTCTACAAGTCTAGTTTCCACATAAAATGTAAAAAGACCGACGCGCCCAGATCGGCAATTCGGCATACGTGGCACACGTGTGTGCGGTATAGTTCTACCTTTATTGTGCTTATAAATTGGTTTGAAAGCTACTATATCAAGTTTAGAACTATGTTGTGACTAGTTAAATTAGTTAGTTGTGGTTCCAAAAATAGGCGGAATGTAGTTAATGTTATTTGAGCCATTACCTACCTACACGCACGTAACAATCCCACATATCGTTAGGGCAAATACTCGTATTAATAGAATAACTAATGGAAAACCTATTTTTTTTTTTCTAGAGATTAGTTATTTTTGTTCGATTGGCTATTAAATATTGGTATAGTACCGTTTTGGTTGGTCTCAGTCACGTAGGCATCGTTTTTCGTCCATCGTCCCATTATATTTATGATAGCTTGGATAACTTACTTTACCAATGATATTTTTTAATGTTCCGTAACAAAAGCGGAACCCACAAAGGATTACTTTGTTTGTTCGTTTGTCCGTCTGTGAAGACCCTTTTCCTCAGGAACGCATGGAGGTATGAAGCTGGAATTAATATTAAATAGGTACTCAGATCTAATTTAACGCAATCTAAAGATAAGGCACTTTCCGTTGACTTAAACAAGTTCTTATAGCACAAGTATAGGGAGAAGTCTGAAAACTGGTAGTAAATAACGCAAAAAAAAAAAAAACTTTTTTGCGATTTGGAAAAATGTTCGAGACTTGTGTGATAGTTGCGGAATAGTAGTAGTATTATAGTATTATTACTCGATTAGAGAATTGAACTACATATTTACATATGTACTTACCTAAGTTTGTACGGACCCCTCGAGTGCGAGCCTGACTCGCACTTGGCCGATTTTTATAAACTATCATATCTACAAATTATTTGTCAGTAATCAGGCTTCGAACCATCAACCATCTAAAAAGCGGTACATGAACTTTCATTCCGAAGAATCGAATCGTAATTGAAAATAAGATGGATTGTCTCTAACTCAATAGGGAATGATCTATAAATGCCAAGATGAAGTATGAAAAGATTTAGGTTCTACAATTTCAATAGCGTGATATAAATAACTTGCTATTTTCATCTAAGTACCTGATGTGAACCATCAGGAAAGTCAGAGTATAGAGCAGTGAATAAGGAGATGCCTCAACGTCTGTAGCTAGAAGTGGCATTGTAATATGGAATGATACTTTTCATCAGTGTTGGCACCAATCGATTAATTTCTTTAATCAATTAATTAATCGATTAATTTAATAGCGATTACGATTACTATTTTACCAAGATTAAAATAATAATCGTAATCGCAATTCTGTACCTCAGAAGTAAACATTTTTTGAAAATATGTTTTTTTGCATTGTTAAAATCGTAAGAACCAGTTCTACGTAATGGTATAGGGCATCAAGTCCTACGACATCTAGGAAGAGAAATATCCAATCGTATATGACAAAAACATATCGGGTATAGCACTTAAAATGATAATAAGATTGTTTACTCCTCAGCTTTACGCGCACTTAATGTTGTTCTAAACTTTATTGTAATTATACATTATACATAATAATTCCATCTAATAATTATAAAAAATACAATTGAGTTTGTTTTAATATCTTTAAAGCAATTATGTCAAAAATACATTTAAAGTTTCTATCCGCGCGTTTTTGCCTCTTCTGTAAAATTAACTTTTTGGCACGTACTGTTATTTACCTCTGAGGTAAAGAATTCATTTTATTCGTCAATCTTTAATTTGATTAACGATTGATGTGAGTACCTATTAATAAGTCATATTAACTTGAATGAAACATCACAAATATATTCTTAGCCATGTTTTTTTTATGTTGAGCAACATATTATAATAAAATATCCACAACACCAACGTAACAAAAGTCAAAATCGGTTGAACGGACAGTAATAAAAGGTTTTCGTTTTCATATGTTATCTTGAACAGAGTATAGAAACTTTATTTTCATCTTCAAAAAGCTCTAAACTCGGATTGACAGAAATTGTGCGGTCAACGCATTTCAGGTGTCATAATTTTTATTATCCCTGTCGTGTTTAGTAGATGCTGCCTACGGTCGATTTAGTGCTTTGTGAAAAAGACATGCATATTTTTTGTTTTAATTACTCATCCAGCCCTATGTTTGTTTGTTCTAGATAATATTTTCGCAAGCTGTCTCCATTGTAGCTCTGTCGACACTGTCCATTAGCTCATACCAACCACCGGAGCCGTGCCAAAGGTCGACATGAATCAGATGTAGTCATTCCTCTCCGATCAGCTCATAGATTTAAATAGTCTGTGGGTCCGGCTGATTGTTCACGTGAAACTTCATACATCCGATGCAAAAGCGCATGTAATTTTGCAGCTTAAATGACGACACGAAGTAGTGGCTGCACGAAGGCTGCGCTGACGTTCATAATCAAGGGACACCAGGGCCTCAAGTCTGCTATTACAACAGTGTCAGAATGGTCAGTCATTGATTTTATAATTGTTGATTTTGACAAGTTTTGGTAGGTACTTATTCTACTAATATAATGGCGTCATTATGACTTTCCGATGGTCAACCACTGACACTCCATTGAAAGAAATGGCATAGAATGGTAATCTCGTACATAATGACAAATGAATATCTGACGTATGCGGTAATCTGCAAAAATTTTGACAGTTCCTTTGATCAGTGACCTACCATTACGATGTCATTACGCAATTAGTGCTTTTAATAAGCTCGATATTGTCATTCTACCAGAATTCTATTACAAGACCATTGACCGATCAATGATCGATCATTATAAATTAGGTAGCAGATTACAAAGTTTTAGCAAAATGACAAGGGGATCGTGTTGGAATGACGAATTTATAAAAATAGCAGACTTAGGCTCCAGTCGGAGGTATGCGGAACAGAGAGTAAAATTCCACATACCTCCGTTGAAAAGAGAGGATCATCTTACCAGACGGGTGTTATGTATGGTGGGCAGCTGCCTGGACCAATAGATGATTTCAAGCTGTTCTATATGTTGAAATCGCGCAAAGAACTTTAAATGCGCGATGCAGGATTAGTTCTTATGTGACGCCTACTTGAAGAGGTTTTTTTTTACTTATTATAACAATAATCTCACCTGATGGAAAGCGAAGATGTGGTCGACGATAGAGCGTGCTTACCTAGAAGAAACCCATTCAATTTTGACTTAAAGATCTTCAGAATGTAGCTATCCGGAAACACAGACTCACAGGGAATTCCACTCCTTAGCTGTACGCACAATGAATGTGTTCCCAAAACGTTTTGTGCGTATAGGTGGAATTTCCACCATCTACCGGCGGCGCAACGCCGTACGCCCGGTTGTACGATGATAGAACGGGCTAGGCGGAATTAGACTATACAATTCCGACGAACACTCCCCGAAATGCATCCGGCAGTAAACCGACAGGCTAGTAACTCGGCGTCGATGCTCAAAACTTTGAAGCCTAACAATAAATAAATAATGAGTAATAGATAATAAATACCTAACTCAAGTCTTTTTTTTTTTTTTTTTTATTATTGATAGGCTCGCGTTTGACCACTATCTCACCTGATGGTAAGTGATGATGTGGCCGACGATGGAGCACGCTTGCCTAGAAGTAACCTATTCACTCTCGACTTAAAGACCCCTAGGTTGTAGCTATCAGGAAACACAGACTCCGGCAGGGAATTCCACTCTTTAGCTGTACGCATAATGAATGTGTTTCCAAAACGCTTTGTACGAATGGGTGGGATATCCACCATGTACCGATGGCGCAACGCCGTACGTCTAGTGGTCCGATGATGGAACGGACTTGGCGGAATTAAATTGTGCAATTCCAACGCACACTCACCGAAGTGTAATCGATAGAAAACCGCCAGGCCAGCAACTCGGCGTCGATGCTCAAGGCTTTGGAGCTTTGACTCAACAAGCGCATCATCACCGATGATCCTCTTGGCTCGCCTCTCAATCGACTCCAGAGCATCAAGCTGATACTTGGCAGACCCATCCCAAAGATGAGAGCAGTACTCCATACACGATCGAACTTGCGCTTGGTATAGGTTGAGCAGCTGTTCCGGAGTGAAGTACCGCCTCACCCTAGCTAAGATCCCCAGTTTTTTGGCAGCCTGTTGTGCTTTTGCCTCAATGTAAGAGCCGAAATTGAGGGTAGATGATAACGTTACCCCAAGAAGCTCAAGGCCGTCGGTTATAGGCAAGTCGGAGTTATTTATTATTACTTATTATTTATTTATTACTTAAAGAATTGATTGTGTCAGAAACTCAGAAGCATCATACACTAAGCGTGCTTTTGAGTTTTTAGGTCCGGTCATTATTTGATAAATGTTAACGATGAGATATTTACTTGCTTGGACACGCATAGAGATTTTGCGTCCTTTAGTTCCCAGGCTTTTCCACATCAATTGACAAAGATAATTCTTTCTCTGTATAAATGTATGTAAGAAAACATAATTTGATGCTCCCTCGTAAACAGTCTGGCAGGTGCTGCTCATGTTTACTTATTGGTAGATAATTTCCCATTGTTTAGCTAACTTAATCAATTAACATTTCACTTGAAAAGCTTCATAACGACTTATTATGGATGGACTCACAGACCACCAGAAGCCGCACGCTTGCCTTGAAATAACTTATTCACTCTTGATTTAAATACCCTAAGTTGTAGCTATCAGGAAACAGAGTCCGGCAGGGAATTCCACTCCTTAGCTGTACGCACATTATATGTGTTTCCAAAATGCTTTGGAAAACATTAATAAAAACGACGTCGTTCTACGTACTTACAAATCAGGCGTGTTACACGTGTGATTCGGTCTAATGTAGTTAGCTTTAATGTCGTCTTATTGACAGAACGATATTTATTTATCCATAACTTATCCTAATATTGGCTTTTGATAGACAAATCAACCTACGCAAGCAATTAAAATGTCAATGAACTCTAATTAACCTCTGACTAAAACCCACTCTTATGTTATTTCTTAGCCTTGCGACCCAGGACCCCGCGTTTTGCTTTCAGAAGCGAACCCTCGACCCCAGTAGGCTTCGGCCCTACTGGAAAATTTACTTCACCCAAACAATTAGAATTGCCATTCAACGTGGCAACGCTGCCAGTCTTCTGGGCACATTTTCAGATGACAGCGATATGGAGAAGTATGTACTTCGACGCCCAAATGTAATTTGTGTTTTTCTGTTATATTTTTGTATAGTTTAGTAGATGGTTAATTTTTGGTTTAATGTTTCGTTTAGTTTTAATATTTAAGTTTTTTTTTTGTTTTTTTTTTAAGAATAAATTAACTTTATCTTAATAATACAAGTTTATCTAACTACTTATAGATAAGGTTTCATATATTATGTTATATTTTTTTAAAGAAAATTAAATTAATTATAAAAAAGTTGACTTAATTAAAAAAATATGAATTTAGAGAAAAATCAATTATAAAAAAGTCAACATAATAAAAACTTATTTATAATCGAATTCTCAAACACGACTTCTCGGCGGCGGTTCTTGGAAAACTGTCGGATGTAAGGAAAGGAAGTGTACAGGAAAAGTCCTGTCCCTTAAACGGAAAAGCTATGTAATTTATTATTATACTCATGAACCTCGCTGTTATCGTTCCCAGAAGCGCCACACAGCATTTCTAACTGTTATTTCATATTCTGCCGTGTTTTTTAGGGTTCCGTGCATCAAAAGGAAAAAAGGGAACCCTTATAAGGTCACTTTGTTGTCCGTCTGTCTAACTGTTTGTCAATTCCCTTTATCTCGGGAATAAGATAACGGTATCGAGTTGAAATTAAAGTCATAGTATATTTATACTCAGGTGTGCAGTCCTTTGAAGTTGTGAAAAAATCAAACTTCCAAGTTAACGAAAAAAAAAGATACGGCCGGTTAAGTCGCAAAAAAAATATATTTCGAAAATTCATAGGGTTCATTTTGACCCAGAATCCTGAAATTTGGCATAAAGCAAGGTTTTCTGGCACTAGTATAGGAATAAGTAAATCTGAAAACAATAAATTTTTGGTTAAAAATCTTTGAGACTCCGATTCGGGAATTGAACTATTTAAAGTATGGAACCCTCAGTGCGAGAGTCTGAATTGCACTAGCCCAGTTTTATTTAGTCAATATTATTATTGATTTAATGAAACCAGACCTTGTGTTGTCAATTAGAAAATTCATCGCTCCTATAACGATTTAAACAACCGTTTGGAATCATCAAACTATTGACCATTAGGCCCATTCATTCATCAATAACAGGAAGCGTTTCACATCGACGACCACAAGCAAAGGAATGATCGCTGTGCTTCGTTCACATTGACAGTGCGAGCACGTACCTACTAACCGACACTATCTACTAGTAAGTACGAATTACTGACGATTCAGCCACAATATATTCGGACAGTGTCCATGTGGACACTGTCTCTCACTGACTTATTTTGTTTTCAATATTTTTTCACGGACGAGTCGGACACCACTAAATTTATAAAATGTTTATTATGAAACTATTTAGTACAGTCAGATGAAAAATTCTCAAAATAAAATACAAAGAAAATTACCCGAAGTTACAGCCTAAAATAGTTTTGATAACGAAATTTTTTCCCTATGTTATAGCGACGCTTGAAAGGCAAAAATTACTAAATGACATTGAGTAGACTTTGCAAAGAGTGATTTAAACTTTAAATCACATTTTGTTAAGTTTGCTCAGTGTCGCTTAGTAATTTTTATCTTTCAAGCGTCGATAAGTATTTTAAAACTTTTTATCTGACCGTACTAAACAGTGTGTCCGAATCGCCAGTGACCAAAAATATTGCAACAAAAATGTGTCATTTCGGACACTGTGTCCGAATTGTCTGTAAGTCGTAAATTCGTAAGTACTGCCCTGTTAGCTAGCTAGCATTGGCTTTGATTTTCATTACTTGTTCGCTATTAACATTCCTATCTGCGCCAAACTAATGAAAGCAATGTATTTACACTTTCTTGTGGAACGTGTCAACGTGTGCAATCAATGAATGGCTAATAGAGTTAATTAAACGGAGCTTCTTAAGATGCGCGATCACGGATGTTTGTTGTGAGTTTTGTTAGATTTTTGTAAGCGATTTCTTTTAGGATGGCATCAGACAATATTTTAATAATTCATTATTAAAATATTGTCTGTATCCTTTATTGTGCTTTTGTGCGTAGTCATCTCGAATACTGTTCACCGGTATGGAACCCTATTTACAACTGTTACATCAACCGCATCGAAAGTATCCAAAATAAATTTTTAAGGTACATTCAGTTTAGATCTAAAACTTACCTGCCTAGCTATCATAGTCGCTGCAGGAAGTTTCACATTCTTCCATTAAATGAGCGAAGAAAAATTGCTGACATGACACTTTTGTTTAATATAGCGAATGGTTCAGTCGACTGCTCGGAACTGGTTGGCAAGATTGGACTGCGTGTTCCATCCTTTAATTTTAGGAATCATCGACCTCTACACGTTCCTTCAGTGCGGTGTATTTACAGGCAAAACTCTTACATGATAAGAGCTAGCAAAGCGTACAACGCAATGTGTGAATATGTTGATGATTTAGACCTGTTCTCCACCAGCATCACCAAACTTAAGAAAATTATGTGTGCTGCATACGTTTAATTTTTCTTACTATTATTAATTATGTACTTGCTCCGAGCGTCCATTTTTTTTTTTTCTTTTTATCTGTCTACTGTCTCTTGTTCTGCTCTAATATTATCTGTGAAAACTTGTAATTGGCCTTCTTTCAATATTTTTCAACTATCTGTATCTTAGCTGTAAGTTTTCCGAAAATAATAAAATAAAAATAAAATAAAATAAAATTAAACCCTGAATTTATTGTAATGTCAAATTGTCTACCTGTATAAGATCTGGTTAATGTCGTTGGTGTTCCTACTAATAATATATAAATAAATAGACAATCAGCGATAAAAGTCGATTACCAAGCTACTATTTTGACTGGCCTGTTGGTCTAGTGGTTAGTGACCCTGACTGCTATGCCGGAGGGTTCGATTCCTACCAAGGACAAATGTTTGTGTGATGAGCATGATCTTTGTTCTGTGTCTGGGTGTAATTTTCTATAATATGTATGTATTTAGAAATATGTAAGTATGTTTATCAGTGATCTAGTACTCATAACACAAGTTCTGCTTAGCTTGGGACTAAACGGCGTTGTGTGATAGTAGTGGAATATTATATTATATAGAGAGGCTATATTGTTATAACATTACACTTCGACCAATAGTGGCGAACGGCGAGTATCCATCCTTACGTTGTTGAAATCTCTACGGTCAGGGCCAAGCGTTTCGCCTCGTCGTTTATACCGCGTACATTGAGGGACTGGAACGATTTGCCTGTTGCGGTCTTCCCATCCTCCCATCATTTCTAGCACTCATAACACAAGCTCTGCTTAGCTTGTGTTATGAGTGCTAGACAACTGATAAACATAATTATATATTTCTAAATATATACATGCTATAGATAAATGAGCTAACCAACACTAAAAGATTTCTTCAATTCAAACCACCCGCTAGGTAGTACTTGAGATAGCTTCCGTCAGAGCATTCCCTTGCGTGAAAGTGGAAAATATATATGTTGTACCAGATTTTAGAATTGATCACTTGTAACTAAAACTAACCAGATCGTTTAAACGTTAACATCTGATGATATGTGAATCCTCGTTTGGCCATATCGTTGATGTAGGATTTCTACACCCCTACTTTTTAATTAGTACACAAAAAAATGGGGCTCTATCTGTACCCGTTACTGATCATATTTTTGTAGTCAAAAGTAGAAAAAACCGAAATCCTAAAATTGACCACGAAAAGGTAAATTCATCATAGAATCAATCTTACGTGGCAGTGTTTTTCCTTAATAATTGTCACTTATTCATTCATTAATCAATAACCTGCACAATATTTCCATAAATTGAGTGACATTTTGGGACATAAACCAACGCTAATAACTTTGCTGTTTATGAATATTATTTATTGAGATTTGACTTATAAAATAACAAGGGTTTTTCTAATAAACCCTTTAAGTATGTGTACTAATTAAAAATTTGTGGTGTATAATAATAAAGGATCTAAAGAAAGTAGGCCAAACGAATTTTGAAACATCATCAAACTTTAACGTTGAAAACGATCTGGCCAGTTTTACTTGGCTGTTTTTTTTTTTTTTTTTTTTTAATTTGTATAAACTAGTGCTTGACTGCGATCCCACCTGATGGTATGCAGTGATGCAATCGTTGATGGTGAGGCGCACTAGTTTATTAAGAGCCTATTCACTCTTGCCTTAAAGACACCTAAATTATAATCAGGGAAGACCGCAGCAGGCAAATTGTTCCAGTCCCTCGATGTACGTGGTATAAACGACGAAGCGAAACGCTTGGTCCGGATCGTAGAGGTTTCAACAACATTAGGGTGGATACTCGCCGTTCGTCGGCTTGTCCGATGGTAGAAGTGAGATGGTGGAATTAAGAGAGATGCTGGTGGATGCTGTTTCATGAAGTGATCAATATCTAAGATCTGACCACGACATATGTATGCCTATGTTACTCATTGATGAGGAGGAACAACTTTGGTGAAGGAATCATCAAAAACATAAACACAACTTTCCAGTTCTTTCCATTTATAGATTACTTATTTGTAACTGTTTCCTTGCCTGTCTTTCTATATAAATAATAAAATAATTTATCTCAAAAGTAGACAAGAAACAAGCACGTCTTGTCAACTTTTGTGATCATTTAACAGTTTACGTGATACCTATTTTAAAACTGTTTGCATAGTTACTAACAGTAACGGCGTTGACGAACAGAAGAACAGGAAAAGTTATAAGTAGTAAGCTTCTGGGCATTCACTTTTATTGGATTTAGCACTTGTTTGGCCTTACGGTTCTAACCTACTTAGGAACAGATACCTGTCTACGTACCTGCAAACCTTACCTTTACCTATAGGAAATCAGCACTTCAGTTTTCAAATGTTCTTTGAAGATGAATCTTATTGTGACCTAAACATTAGAAAAAAATCTGCAAAGATATTGTCATCAAAGGCCATTGGGTTGAATAGAAGTTGGTAGAAGTAAGGCTATAGGTTTGTTCGAAAGAATCACTTAGGCCCTGGAACGCGAAACAGCAATAGGCAACTGAAGAAATACTGGTGGATTTAGTTTTGTTTTGAAAAAGTGACAAAACTGACACTCTTGTCCACAATAGCAGGAGAATTTATTTTACCAAAAGCAAAGCATTTATTTCAAATAGACCATTTGCAGGCACTTTTGAATAGTCAAATGTTGGTCAGTCCAAGAAAAGCTGAATTGCATTATAATGTTTCATCCCAAAAAAATAAGTGTAATTAAACGATAGATCCCAGGAAAAAGTAATTAACGATATCTCCGGATTCGTCGGACAACTTTTGTCCGTATCTCCGCTCGTGGGATCATCGCGACCTAACACGACAACCTTGAAAGGTTTCTGCTCATTATGGCTTCATGGGTAGATTCGCAAAGGTCAACAATTCACTGGCATTGTTCTAAGCAGAGACAGGGTAACACAGGTAGACATTTGATTATGGAAAGAATTTTCTGTTCAAACCAAGAGTTCAAACAAATACAGAACTGGACCAAAATGTGGGAACAAGGTCATTTAATCAGCTGATACAGCGAACTACACGGTAGACAGTATCCCTCAGAATCACGCATGCGTAGACAAAACATCTCTCAAAATTTATAACAAAATATTATAGAGAAATGTAAAAGCGGGTGATGAATGTAACCGCAGAATTCGTCAGCGCGGTCTGCGGAACCGGGTCAGAGGCTTGGAATTTCGCATGTCACGGCCTGTTGTTGGCACATTTTTGCAAAGAAAATTGTATGTTTTCGTTGTTAAGTATCGGGGTGGTTGCCAGAAATAAAGCTGCAGTGCAGTAGTGAGCTTGCAGCGGCAGACTGCGGTGCTGGCTCGCCATTCATTGTGATGGCGGGAGGTCGATACGTCGTCGTCAGTGTCGCCGCGCCTTCTGTGTTGCGCGGTTGTGCTCTGCCGGCTCGGTACGCGTCGCTCTCGCTCGCCGCACATCTGTGAGCACTGCGCAACCGACTGATATCGACAGTGAAGCCTTTATTTATAAACAAATTGTAATTACCTGTGCTTTTAATTATTTTTAACGCCAGTTTCATTCATGATCAAATATTCCGACACATCAATTGAGAGTTATAGTGAAATTTAAGAAGATAACTTATTAATTTCATATTTTACGTGAAAGCGCACGTGATGACAGACTGTATTACATAAATATGAAATAATATGGACACAAAATTATTTACAACTGTATTGATTAGTAAGTACACGTGGTTATTGTATGCACCTTACACACGAATTGTGATTCACTTTACATTTTAATTTATTATAATTCCTTGAATGGTTTGAATGACAGTGAACAAATTAGCGAACAATCGTTCTCATAAAAATAAGGAGGATCGTAAAAAGGTTAATTAGTTAACTTAAAAATAGCAGATGATAAGAACAAATGAAGGGTGACAATAACATAATTATATGGAGACGTACTGGAGCGAACGACAATTGAGAATTAATTCCTGATGACAGCGGTCCTGTAGGAGCAAGCAGTCAGCCGCACACGGTCCCTCTGCCGCAGTTCAAACAAGATGACACACTTGTAAATCAAATTAGGAAGCCACACTTTTCAGTTTTATGAGCAGATATCACAACAACTAAACATTATTATTACGATAACGAATGTTTGCAATGAGAACCGGTTCCACAATTAGATACTTAAAGTAAGTAAACCAAATAAAGTAGGCAATGTTTATATCGTGTTTAGATATTACAACAATCGCATCAATTAATCATTTGAAACCGTGATTTGATGTAACTGCTTTTAAATTTGGTGATGCAATCACAATAATCGATCAAAAGAAGTTAAATACTGATACAAATTCGGAAATAAATGACCAAAATGAGTTTTATAAATATGTATGAATCCATCGGTATCTTCTCGTGATCGGTATCATCTACAAACTTTTAAGCATTACCTGAAATACAACACAATGAGCAGCGTTACATGTATGCAGTGAACAAGCTATAAACGATCACTTCGCGTGACGAGCTTTTGTTTAAAATCTGTCAGTGCTTACATTATACCCTGTTTTGTTCTGAACTATTGTGATAAATTATATGACGATGTAGGAATTGACCCATTGTGACAGTAGATATTTTATTATCGAATAAAATTGATTTGTAGACTTGAATTTCTACAATAAAAACATTGATGCTAGTATCGTTGTAAGATTTACTTTCAATTTCAATATAAACAATATTTAAAAATAGGCAAACAACATGATAGATTGGTCCATTATTTTTTGCTCGTCCATTGAATCAACAAAGCTTTGAGTAAAACATTGATTTCTTTGGTCCGCAGAATTCTATTCATCTTTGGCAAAAATATATACATAGATATAGGCTATCTATTCTCTAAATTGCTGATACTTAAGATGAAAAGATGTTGAATAAAAAGTGTCTGTATTGATTTAAAAAAAAACACACCTTTGGCTAATTCACGTGTTGCGTGGCAGGTTGTACTAAAATAATTTTGAATGAATATGACATACATTATGGACTATTATGGACGAGGTCAACCTGTATCTTCAAATAGTAGGCAGATACTAAGTTGCTCACCTTTCTGAATGTGCTGGAATGTGACATTGCGTCCACAGTTATTTATAGTCAAAACAAATAATCAGTCAAAAGGATGTCAAAAGTTAAGAGTTCATCTTTAAAATAACAATGTATGTCGAAATCAGATATTAAATTGTTCAAATTATTTCTTTTACAATCTTCTGTTATTTTTATGTCTCTTTTACTTATTAATTGAAAATAAAAACAAAACGTCTTAAATAGCAAAGTAGAGAAACGTTTTATTTTCTTTAGTTTCAAATGCAATTTTATATAAGATCTTAATTATAAAGTTGAGATTTTGAATAAAATTCCTATAAGCGTTGCGTAAGAGTTGTTTGGCTCAGAATTTTGAAATAAATTATCGGAACCGGTGTCTTTTGTCAAGTTATTCTCGTGACCCTCCTCATTATGAATGCGTGCGGCAATATCTTGTACCCACTTCAATTATAATATTATTATAATTAATAAAGTTAATTATGCTAAACTTTGCGATCTGAAGTGGTATTATGCTTCTTTGTATATCCCAAACATTGCTAGAATCCGGCAATCTTTAAGTCAAGAGTGAATAGGTTACTTCTAGGTAAGTGCGCTCCATCGTTGACCGCATCATCGCTTACCATCAGGTGAGATAGCGGTCAAGTGCGAACCTTTTAACAATAAAAAAAAATGATAAGGCACACTGTAGTTCCAACATAGTAATCATAATTATTGTAATAATACTTTATCAGAAATATCTTGATACCTTCACTTTTCGATCAACATAGTATACATAGATACAATATACCTATATAGCTTTTATAATTCTCTGATTGAATACGCATACATTATCGCTTAGTAAAATACGATTCAGGTTTTTAATTTATTCAGTTTATCAATTATTTACTCTTATCGTCGTTAGAATTTTGATGAAATTCGAACGTAATAATATACATATAGAATTTAGGTACTAATGTGTATAGTTTTCAAAAAACAAATCACCGCTGGTTTGTTTTTCTATATGACTTTTTTTCAACAACTTGTTTTGCCAATTTCAACACCACCCAATTAACAATAAAAAAAACAATAGTACAAAGCGCTGGAAGCCGTTTTGCTATGACTCAGTCTCAAAGCATTGGAATGAAGTTTTACGAACTGTTACAGATAGATAATCTCTTCCATCTCCATCAATTGTCCGATATATATTGACTGATCGATTCTCAGCCTATGTATCGGTATGGCCATCAATATCTATAGTTAAAATAAAACTACTAATAATACTGTCTTCCGGTATACACTAACCCACACTGGGCACGTGTCGTGGATTACCGCCCATTCCCTCTTCTAAAAGTGAGGCCTGAGTCCCAGCAGTCGGGATATTTTATGGATGCTTATGTTTACGCCTTTTCTACCAAAAATATCATCTTCAGCCGCACTTGGCCTTTAAAACTAAAAAAAAATCAAAACCTTTTTCACCATAGAAACCTTGCCAGGGTAAAATACCCTTTTACTTTTAAGTAGATACCTATAATTTATTGGTCCTATATACACTCGAGAGCAAAAAAATCGCACATCATAACTCTTTTTGTTAAGGCAGTTTTTGTCGTGAATGTGAATAGTTATTGAAAACATGTCGTACTCTAATTGAAAGCCTATTTAATTACCTTTCTAATGATATGAAATATAGTGTAAAAAAACATCCTTGAAAGGGTTTAGAGCACAAAATTCAACAAATGGGAAAAATTACCGAATTTCACTTAAGAAAGAATGAGAGTCAAACTTAAAATTCTTGGTCATCTTGTTTGTCAATAAAGTGTATTCCCTCCCTTAGCCTTATTTACAGCTGCTACTCGATTTTTCATCAGCCGTATTAATTTTACCATTAAATCTTAGGGTATAACGTCCCACTTCTCGTCAACGACAAATTGAAGCTCATGTAAGCGTGAAGAGCCAGGCTTTTTGCACTAAGTCTTCTTTTAAGGTCATTCCAGATATGCTCAATTGGATTAAGACCAGAACTACGAGCCGGTCTCTCTATCGCAATAATTCCAACGTCTTACATGTAGTCGCAAACTGTTCTAGCGACGTGCGATCTGGTGTTGTTCTGCATTAAGGAAAAAAAATCCACCATAAGCCACACAAGTGGCTTCACATATTCTTCGAGCACTTTTTTGATGTATCATAAAGCCGTCAATCCTCTCGATATCAGGCCAGTAATGGCTCAGCGATGAATAAAATGTCAGTTTTAGTGTCCAACATTATGCCACCTCAATTCGCCTCCAAAACCCACTTCTTCGCTTATGCAGCATTGTTAAAATTGCCCTGATGACCTTCTGTAGACCCTACAGCATCTATCATGGTCATCTAAGTCATTCTGCACTTATCAGAAAACACAACAGCCTGCCATTAGGCATACATCCAATTTAATTGTTTCATGGCAAATTATTGCCGGGCTTGTCAGTGAGCTGTGGTCAATTTGGTACCATTTGCTGAGTGATGTGCAGTTAGGCCTGCTTCACCCAGTCTTTACCTAATCGTCCACTGACTTATACTGACATTGCAAACTTCTTGAAACTTTTGTGTCAGTTCAATCGTGTTCAGTAGCCGATTTCTCAGAGTACTTGTTATAGAAAAGCGATAATCACGACCTGATCCTATGCGCCACCGGCGATATCCTGGTCGCCGAATATACCCACGGGTCTCTTAAAACCTCTGGTATACCAGACGAACAGGAAATCAGCTAAAATTTAGCTGTCGAGCGACTTCATTTTGATTATGGCCTGCTTTGGGCAAGGCAATAACTTGAACGGCTTCTGCGGGCGTGGTATCCATATTTTTCCAGTAAATACGTCTATTTCTAATAGAGACGTTACCACGTTAACAAAAACTGATTAAAACTCCAAAACAGCACCCTTTTTGTAGCTCCAGGTAAAGGTGTAAGTAGTGAAATGCAAATGGGTGAATTTGGGGAATTGGGTATACCGCTGGTTTTTGTGAGTTACGTGAAGGTCAATGATCTTAATTTTGTGTTTTTATAAAGCTAACTTTATATGCTTCAATTTTGCTTAATAATTTGTTCTCCATATCTTTAGATTTAAGAAAAAAACAGTATTAAACGAAATTACAAGCCATGTGCGATTTTTTTGCTCTCAAGTGTATATATTCTTCCATTGCTTTAAATTATATGGTCATTAACAGTATGATCGATTGATGCTCGGAATGCCTCTTGTTCATTTCAAGATCAATCAGTTGTAATCCAGGTCAAATAACAATAATCGGAGTCTGTTTGGCCGAAATATTGACCTCTACTTAACCCGGGTACAGTTATATGTTTAAATAATTTGATACTTTTCGTTATCCTATGTGTAAATGTTACAGATTCAAGTACAGTGTTATCGTTTTTGCGAATGTAAACTCATTAACGCTATGAGAGATAATACGTATTTTTGTAGAGCAGCTCATTACTGTTATTAGCAATATCGTTATAATTTGCACTTATGTTTGATGATGAATTTAATATGGTAAGACGACAAAGTATCGTCATCGGTCATGAGGACAAAGTATCGTGATATAGTAGTGGCACATTGACGTCGATAAATCGTAGATCTATAATTATTGATTAATGATTAAATTCAAATTTATTTATTCACATTTAAATAGAGTAATTACATTCGATAGGCTTTTTATGTTACATTATTTAATCTTAAATATTTTATTTAGCCTGCGTATGGCATGAAGTTATACATAGAAATGGAGAAAGAATGAGTATTTTTACAACAATAATAATTCAATTTTTAATATCACTGAAATTCGGCATGTCTAATGTCAATTATATAGTACATATTTAAATACAGTCCAATATAAATAGTAATTCAGATATTTATCACGTTAAACAATGTCCATTACATATATTAATAACAAGCAACGACGGAACAAAACAAGTAAAACACGATTAACATGAAACCCACAGACCAGTTTATTTGAAAAACAATCTCAAGGAGGAATATGGCAATATTCGAGAGAATAGAGGTTTGCATGATTATGTTTACACAACAGACAGAAAACATAGAACGTGGGAAACACTTGCTCTAGAACTCAAAGTTTATGTACCCACAGACGGTGTGGCGAAAATCATGTTAATGGGAGATAGGATAGATTGCGAAAACAAACAATATGATAAAAGTGCCTATTTAAAGATGCGTTGACTGAAATGTCATTCACCTATGAAGAATCACGTAGGTAAAAAATATAATATAATTTACATGTAATATCAAAAGTAATTAAACAACGAGACAACAAAAACACACAAAGAACACTTGAAAAAAAAACGAAACCCACAGAACGACAAGGAAGCGCTTAATAGCGCGCTTCTAAAAAGGGTTGTGGTCATCGTAGAGGGTTCGATTAGTTTGATAAGAACCAAATATTTGAATGATTTATAGATATTCCGGGTCTAAAAATATCTGTCAGTGTGTTAGAGTGTTCTAAATGAAAGAATGTTTAGTGTCTGTAAGTATCGAAAGTGTGCATGTTCTTTTAGTAAACCAACTTGTTTATTCATTGAAGACCGTGTGTCCTAAACATAATGCTAATACTTCATAGGCCGATGGTGTGTGATGCAATAAAACAATAATATCTACGCAATAACGTGTTGAGTTCAAAGAGCACATTGTTTGACAATGGGAGACACGTTACTTAATATACTATTCGTATAAGGAAACAGCATCTATAACCATAGATAAAATACAGCATAAATGACAGCATAGTTAAAATTAAGCCTAATTTTAACTATGCTAATATCGTCACGTTAAACTAAATGTAAATTATGTAGCTAGACGTGAAAAACTGTGTAAGAATGAAATTGATAAATTGTTTGAAAGAGCATCGTGCTTACATCGCAGTATTGTATTATTAATATCCTGATTATTTTCTTGTGCTAAAATAGTTCTATATTTTTGTCAACTTGGCTTTGCGTATTTAATTTTACTTAGAAGGTACTATCAATAGGTCTATCTGGCTGATTGAAATTAACTGTAGTATGTAGAATGTGATTAAGAATCTAAACTTTCAGGTTTCTTTTAAAGAAAAACGTTGCATCAAAAAACAACTCGCTTAGAAAACCAGATGATTTTAATCAGTAGTAATATTATACGAATAAGATCACTGTTTCAAATTAATACTTACACAAGGTTCATTCAATTACTACTTTACTGTTCTTGGCACATAATATAAGGACAGCCATATCAAATGCCACAAAATAAACCCACTTAACGGTAATATGACCAGAGAAATAGTGCTAAGAAGCCTTCATTATGATTCCATTTGATTCTCTTAACTCATCAAATATGTCCAGCGTAATTTAGAGACTCAAGGAAACTACTAAGTATTTAAATGACCCTGCAATTTACGATCGGAACGTGCAATTTATAATTCTTGATAATAGTGAATAGTAAAGTTTTACTGCAATTGTCTTTGGAACTAATAATGGTTTAGAGCTTTTGTCAACGATATTTAAATGACATATTAATTATCTTGCCATTCTTTTCAAGGGTTGTCTTTTAAGATAGATTAAATATTCTTTTAAGCAATCGATTTGTTTCTTAGTAACTCTCTGTCTACAATGCTTCCTTCTCTTCTTCTTCTTCTGCCTTTTCTTCTTTTTGTGATTTTCTTGCAAACCTATTCTCAGATTTAACCTTTTTTTATGGTGGGAAAAATCATCCAATGACAACCCCCGCTCTTGGGAGGAGCGGGAGATAGTGTCAGACTCTTACTGACTAAAAAATCCACCCCGTTCCTTCTAGCCTTCATACCGGGGCTCGAGCTTCCTTTCGGATAACCCTGGCCCCAGTAGGCTTCGACCCGGCTGGGTCCCTGCTGTTGCTGACAACTCCTTGAGGCGCGCGGGAACAGTGCGCGCCGTCGACGACTTGGGCTTGGTCCGGACAGTTACCGGACGGCCGGACAGCGAGCTACCCATTGCTCACTGTCCGCATGCCCGCGCCTACGGTGGCCAGGAATCAGGATCAGAATCCCGGCGGTGGCGGCGGCCGTTGCCTGATGCGTGCGGCCTCCTCCTTTGCGAGCATTACTGCTTTGCAGAAGTCGGCAACCGCCTGCCACTCCTCCTCGCTCCAGACCATGGCCTCAACCAAGGCCCAGCGCGAGAGGTCTCCGCCGCCGATCGCCCCCACGAGGGCACAGCGATGATCCGCCCAAGCAGGGCACACCTCGACTATGTGCCATGTCCGGTGAGGACCTGCGTCATACGGAAGGTAAGGACGCCGTGAGGTTTTTTACAGGCACGCCTCAAAGAGGGGACTTACTGCCATGATTGTGGCGTGCCCAGCACTGGGTTGCGATAGTCGTTGACGCCATTTCACCATGAGATCCCGCCGGAGCTCTGTCCGTCATGCCGTGACCTGTCGCGGCAGCGGACTTTCACCCCGGCGTTGAATCTCCACGCGCATATCGTGGACTGTTGCCTCCAGATCCCACGGTGGTAGGCCAGCCAGAAGGGTCGCCGCTTTCCGGGAGACCGTACAGTATCCCCGCACCATCCTTATTGCCATGACCCTCTGGCAGGCGTTCAGCATGGCTGCCGGTCGCATTTTCAGCGACGGCGCCCACACCGGCGCCCCGTAGAGGGCCCCCGGATCCCCGCGTAGAGCCTCCGGCAGGAGGCATCTGGACCCCAAGGTTGGGCAGGAGCCGCTTGAGCGCAGCCCCAGCCCGGTTGAGTTTGGGAGCCAGATGTCGGAAATGCTCCCCGAAATTCCACCGGCTGTCGAGGACGAGTCCCAGGTACTTCATCGTCGACCCGACACCGATGTGAACTCCTCCTACCGTTAGTTGGGAACCCGATGTCGGCGCGTTCCGAGGGCGGCGACCGTGAAAACACATAGAATTTGCTCAGATTTTACCTGTGCTATCAAATTTATAACTTCATTAAACCGAGGTTTTCGTGTGGCACCGTACCACACTGTTTTTAAAAATAAAAGCACGTGGCGATATAGCTAATTATAATATACACAACAAACATGTATATGACAACAACATAAGTGACTTCACTAACCGGTGCGGTAATAACAAGAATGACCGAATTGCGGTAAGAGACTGAGATGACACCAAACTGGTAATCTTAGCTCATCGTCACTGTTCGTGAGACTTCGTAATACATCGGCTTTTGTACCGCTCCCTTTAGAAAGTTCTTATTCTAGACTTTGACTGTAGTAACTTTTTTTAAGATGTACTGTGCCCTATCAATTTTAAGCTCTTACTGTATTGTTTTATGTAGGTGCAATAAAGAGTATATCTAACTACTGTTTTTATAAATGGTACAAAGGCTTGGGAGTCTACTTTGTATCTCAAGCTGTATAATTTTTCATCAAATCCATTCAAATCGATATTGATATTAGTATATTGGTCTGGATTTACCTTTTTCTGGTCAAATAAACTAAAAATGGCTAAACGAAAGTTTCTCAAAAACTTTCGCATTTCGACTTGAATATAAAAGATTTAAGTAAGAGTTAATTGGCTTTCAGGGGCCTTACCATGATGTTAAAATGTCAAACGAGCGAGCGAGAAAGAAGAATGGAGCTATAATACAGCTTATACAGTTCCATACCATTAACTGTCGGCACACGGGCTTAAAAAAAACGCCGCTTCAAGCTTCACCGGACACAAGAGGTGTCGTGCGCTTCAGCTGTTTTTTGCGGCCGCTTCTAGCTTTTTTTTTTAGTGGCCGCTTCAAGCGTTTTTTTGTGGCAGCGTATTTTTGATGCCCGTGTGAGGGGACAGTAACAGTTCAGTTTATGTCATCCAATGGATTGCGTTAAATACTTGTGGGCTTCTGGTGTGATCTGGGAAATGTTCCGTGGATCAAACAGAGAGCTCTTAAAAAGATTCTTCATTAGTTAAAGATACTGTATACACTTAGCCAGCAATCAATGTAGCCTTGAAGAATATTTGAAACTTTCCGGATGTTATGTTGTATTATTATATTTCCTGCATACATTTTCAAACTGAAACGCTAGAAGAACTTCAAAGGCTACTCAGAATTTACTACTATTTTATTTTGTTGAATTGTTCGTGCCAAAGGCAGAGTAGTTTGTAATGCATCATAGGCTAGAAATTGTTTTGAAAATATTTTAACGAATTAACGGAGCGAAAGACCACACGTTTGTTTTAGTAGATTTATAACTCCAAAGTGCTAAACTATTTTAGTAAGTCGGAGTCAATGTCTACAATGCAGGGAAGATGCATTATTGTGTCGAATATAAAAATCTTATCCTGTTGGAAGTTTGGGACTTTTCTTTCACTAATGTTTATGCCTTTCGTCATGTAATACACATATTTTTTCGAAGATTCGTACCGAATACTGTCACATAGCTGTCCTTAGGGAATATCCATGCTTCGTTGGAGCAGAAGACATTCATGAATCTACACTAATATTAAAAAGGATGCAAAGTCTGCTTTTATGTTTTTTTCGTTGTAGGAAGTAATCTCTGGAAGTTCTACCGGTCCAATTGCAACATTTTTTTCACCGATAGAAAGCTGCTTTATTCCTGAGTGACATAGGCTATATTTTATGTACGCAGACAAAGTCGCGGGCAAAAGCTAATGAGATAATATGTCACGCATAAATAATTTTTAAATGAAAATTTTTACTTTTGTATTTACAAAAGTTTCGCATTATATTTTTTGTCACCTGGAAGATTTAATGAGAGTAGTTGTGTCCAATTCTAAAAGTATTTACGTATTACATAGTACACGACACACGCTCGTTTAAAAATAGATCTAGGCCTGTGTCGTTTTGGACAGTCCCTGTCTGGATCTATGTTTAGTTCAGAGTATTCCAACTGGATTAGGTAGATAATAATTATTATTATATATTCTTTATTGTACACCACATATACAAAAAAATACAGGACAAACATTATTAAAAATAAGTGTACAATGGGTGGTCTTATAGCACAAGGCAATTTCTTCCAGACAACCTTAACAAAATGAATAATAATTAATAATAATTAGCTCTAGGTATCTAAACAATACTTCCGTACGTGTGTTTGTCACCTTGTTATGTAACCAAGATTTTTGCAACTCATAATATGAATTAAAAGAGTGTCCATGGAGTTACTTGTACGTTCTTCTCCATAGAGATCTACGCTCTGGAACATGCAACTTAACTTCACTTTTTTGACTGACCGACATTTTTACCATTTAATGTAGTGTAGTGCCTGTTAATCATCATCATTATCATTATATCAGCCGAAAGACGTCCACTGTTGGACATAGGCCTCCCCCAAGCGTCGCCCGTTAATGGCCTATTTGAAATAAAGTTGCTGATTTCAACTCTTGATCGATTTATAGATAAAATTTTGTGCATATATTTGAGTGGATCCCTGGATTATTTGAAAATACATTTAGACCCAGTAAGTGGCGCTGCAGTTGGGTTCACTTTGTATTCTGATGAAAAGCCAGGTTTCGGACAGAACAGCGCCTATCGGTACCGCTAGTGTTATTATAAAATAAATAAATTCCACTTCACAGTATTACGTACCCATAAATTTTACAGAACTTTCAAATTCATATATCTCAGGCTTTCCGTAATGTGACATCACAATCGCAATAATTTATCATTCATTTTAAATTATTACGATTTTGAAATGTCCAAAATATGTAGAATCACACTAATGTGAAGGCGAAAGCTGGTACCTATGGATGTGTGTTTGTTACTTCTTTACGCTCAAACGGTTGCACAAATTCACATGAAATTTAGCATACGGATAGACCATTTCCTGGCTCTGTCCTAATTCACTTATCTTGTTTCTATTTTGTTTTTGTTCATTTTACTATATTCATATTTCTATTTTTATCACTTGGGATTATTTTCTACATTCACTCAGGCGATGTCGCTATCAGAAGGTAGTTGACAATATGCACTAAGTACTGAAAAATTTAAAATGGCCAATCTCTATAGTAATTGTTACCATTTTTTAGGGTTCCGTACCCAAAGGGTAAAAACGGGACCCTATTACTAAGACTTCGCTGTCTGTCCGTCTGTTTGTCACCAGGCTGTATCTTAAGAACCGCGATAGCTAGACAACATTTTCACAAATTATGTATTTCTGTTGTCGCTATAACAACAAATACTAAAAACAAAATAAAATAAATATTTAAGGGGGGCTCCCATACAACAAACGCGACTCCAACTTGCACTTGGCCAGTTTTTTTTTATGTAGACCTTCTTAGCATACCTATTTTATTATCGTGTAGGACTTAACATTTTACAATGTAATAACAGCTTGATCTATAAAAAAACCGGCCAAGTGCGAGTCGGACTCGCCCATGAAGGGTTCCGTAGCAGCAAGTAACATAATATAAAAGTTCTTGTAATGTGTTGTAACTTTGATCGATGTTTTAACAATAGTGTATTTTTTTCGATTTATGACGCATTAAAAAAAAACTACTTACTAGATTTCGTTCAAACTAATTTTCGTTGGCAGTTTTTATAGTAATGTACATCATATATTTTTTTTAGTTTTATCATTCTCTTATTTTAGAAGTTAGAGGGGGGGGACACACATTTTACCACTTTGGAAGTGTCTCTCGCGCAAACTATTCAGTTTAGAAAAAAATGATATTAGAAACCTCAGTATCATTTTTGAAGACCTATCCATAGATACCCCACACGTATCGGTTTGATGAAAAAAAAAATTTTGAGTTTCAGTTCTAAGTATGGGGACCCCCAAAATTTATTGCTTTTTTTTAATCTACATCATATATTTTTTTTAGTTTTATCATTCTCTTATTTTAGAAGTTACAGGGGGGGGGACACATTTTACCACTTTGAAAGTGTCTCTCACGTAAACTATTCAAGTTAAAAAAAAATGATTTTAGAAACCTCAATATCATTTTTGAAGACCTATCTATAGATACCCCACACGTATGGGTTAGACGAAAAAAAAAATTTGAGTTTCAGTTCTAAGTACGGGGACCCCCAAAAGTTATTGCTTTTTTTCTATTTTTGTGCAAAAATCTTAATGCGGTTCACAGAATACATCTACTTACAAAGTTTCAACAGTATAGCTCTTATAGTTTCGGAAAAAAGTGGCTGTGACATACGGACGGACAGACGGACAGACAGACAGACAGACAGACAGACAGACAGACAGACAGACATGACGAATCTATAAGGGTTCCGTTTTTTGCCATTTGGCTACGGAACCCTAAAAACAGTTAACAATACACAATAAATATCTGACGACAAACTTAATGATTTAATGTAGATTAGGCGCAAGATATACAAAGCGTATCTCCTGTCACGCGGAGTCCCTACAAAACCTTGGACTGTTGCCAAACTCTTCCCCGAGACACAGTTGTCGGTGTCATTGACAATTTAATAAGTAATTATAGCTTTTCATACTAAAGTACATGATATAACTGACCAATTAATGTTCCTACTCACTATACACTATTCGCGATAAGAATAGAAATTTAAAGAAACTTTTTTTACTGTGTGTTCAACCGATTTTAACTTCTATTTCGTACGCATAACCTACTATTTACTGCTTACCATCAGGTGGGATCGCAGTCAAGTAGGTACTATATTTATTGACTGTTAGACGGTACGAAGTTTGCTGGGTCAGCTAGTTCATATTAACTTTTTATCTAGGATATTACTGATACGCTGTTGGTCACGGTTGCCATTTGTAGATCTTTGACAGTTGTTACCTACAGGTATATTTTTTAAATCTTTTTTACCCCTGAGACCCCAAGCATTTAAATAGGTATAAATACGGAAAAATGAAGAGGGTTGCTTATTGTCGAAATTTACAGACTACTTAATGAAGAATTTCTTATTTACATTCTTAGATACATAACCAATAAATAAAACGCTCAAAATTTTAATAATCAACGCGGACTTTTAATATGGCGCAAAAGCACGCGCGAACGCCGGCGTTCGCTTGGGGTTTGAGGTCCAGCTTTGTCACAATTTTCAGAATGTCCCTCCGTCATAGCCAAAATTTTGTATTTTGATTTATTTTAAATGTAATAAATTTTGTATAGAACTCTTGCCTCGTCTGACGTAAGCTTAGCTCAGACGCCAGAAAGTCTGTTAGACCATCAGTTTATTCGCAGTGTTTTTTTTTGTGTGCGATGTCGCTCAGATTTATAGTTTTTTTATTATATTTTCTTTTCCGGCCTCATCTAGCATAAATTGACGAAAAAAAAAATTGACGTGTAAAAGTGTTTTTTAAACCTATTTGCAAAATAAATATCATTTATCATTTATTTCATTAATTAAGTCATTAAGCCAGCATTTTGAAGTCAGCATTCAATCTCGCCTTTGTGCATTATTTTTATTAGTGCATATAGTTTAAAAAAATAAATAATTAGGTACACTGTTTTTCTTTTTCCTGATAGCACATCGCTTCTAATGTGGTCAGACCCCTCTTCTCCACTGGGCACACTGGGCACGTGCCCAGGGTCCCGCGATCGATTGGGGCCCCCTAATCGACCAACTTGATTACCAAACGACAGCTACTCTACTCTCGCCTTAAAATCAGACTTACCGATTACAGAATGTTTAATAAGTTTAGATTAACTTATTATTTTTTAATTATGACAGCTTGTCTGTAATAATGTCGATGTAATGTGTTAACTATGCTCGAAAACACAGATTTTGAAGATGTGATTAACGATTTTGCTCAACTCAAAGCTAGAAAGAAGGGTACTTACCTCTTCAATAAGCATTATCTACATAAAAGGACCAATCCTGGTTGCTAGAAAGTGTCCCCGCACACGGGCCACAAAAAAAAGCTAGAAGCACCAACAAAAAAAGCTAGAAGCGGCCACAAAAAGAAAACGAAAGGCCGGAAGCTAGAAGCGGCCTTTCTTGTGGCTCGTGTGCAAGGACACTAAAAAACTGTGTGAACTGCGTATTCCACGTTATTTGTCTGTTCTAACAAAATAGTGCCTTATTATGCGCATAGGGGCCCCTTTATCCTAATGTGCCCAGGGCCGCTAATAAGTGAAAGACGGCCGTGAATGTGGTTGTGTATTTTTGCTGTAAACTTTGTTAGGTAGTTGACGTATTCCACAGATTTCATAATTTACAGTAACATCTTTTTATCGCGCCACAGTATTTCCAAAACCAATCTTATCAACTGACGAGATAGATAGTTTATCTGATATATCAGTTAAAGAAGTCTTCTTATAAAATCAGATGGCTATTTGGATTTTCCATATGTAAAGTAACGTAGCATAATTTGAAAAATATTAGATACAAGTTTCTATTAGATAGATAAATACGCATATTTACCAATGCATATCGATGGCTTAGAGTGAATACCTCGTAATTACAAAATGCGTAACTTTTCAGGAAGCACAAAAAACCAAATTAGATCCTTACTGTTACTTAAATTTAAATATTCTTCTACGTGCTTTATCCAATTATTTAAGGACATTTATTTATTTCATACACTTCTTTATCTTGTTTTTAAATTTTTCGACAAGTTTTGACGCGTCGCGCGTCGTCGCGAGGTTATCCCACCAAACTGACTCCAGCAAGGGTATGCATTCAACATCGTAGATGACGCTACAAGTATCGTATCAAATTTTTGCGTGATACAAGATTGTGCATTACGAGATTTTCTTTCCAGAAATTTAATAAAATAAATTAACCTAAAATTGCATAGGTACCCAAGGTTTTCATTCTAAGCCGTCGATATGGTAAATATGCGTATAATCTAGCTTCTTTGCAGCGGCTGCGCCCGCATGAAAGTAGGTTTCTTCATATAAACTATGGACCCCTGTTTCATTCTCTTTATGGGTCAATTTTGGAAAATCCTCTCTTAGTTCACTAGGCTTCTTTTTATGACTCCTACGTCCAAATAAATTAAAAACCAAATAAATTAGTAAATTAGTGTAGTGATTTTTACTGGTCAAACGTAGCGGGCCTATACAAAATAAAAATACCCCGGGTCTGAGAAATTTTGGCTGTGCGTGTTGATACATAGTATTATATGTATCACAGTCAATCAGTTCTCCTTTTATATATACAATTTAAAAGGTTTTTTGCAAAACACTAACAAACTTGTAGGACTATATTACTAACATCATAAACCATAACTTTTGTTCTATGACTTTCTACAAAACATAATACATTTGCCGAAAACAAACCTTCATGATTTCGTTGTTCTATCTAACACATTTCGACTCTGTGTTTTGCTATAAGTACCTAACACCACTACCTACGGCTGTATGACGCGCTGCAAGCGCATCAAGCACCCCTGTCCTCCGATCCCGGCTACCCTCCGCTATTTTAGTATCACTTACTTCGCATAGATTCGTAATATTTAGATTTATTTTTGTATGAAAATCTAATGAACGAAAATACTTTTTTTTAAATCATAGAACAAAAATTTTTGCTTATGATGTTAGTAACATAGTTCTGATAGGTTCCCAGTGTATTAAAAATAACCCTGTAAAGAAGATATCTACTAGTATTGAGGTAGATACATACACGTTATCGTAAACCATAAAAAAATACCGTAGTAGCTTAAAATTCTAGTAGGTTTATCAAAGGGCGGTCTTATCACTAAAACCGATTTTTTACTGACAACCTTTCAATGGATTTGATAGAGAAGGAGAAAAGATAAGCAAGTCAATTAGTTTATTTATTTGCTTCTGAGATAAATTTAATCTAATCAAGTGTTGAAACAGTGAAAGTATTTAAATGTTTTCAAATATTTATCAAACAGATTAATATTTGTAATAGTTAAGATCTTAAATAAATTTTGTGGACAGTCTTAAGAAAAGTTTTTTGTTGTTTTTCTATTTCACTAGTGACAATGTCAAATCTGACGGTTAGGATTAGGACACAATATATTCGGACACCAGCAAATTTATTGAAGCTATTTAGTACCTACAGTTAGACAAAAAATGTTCTAAATGAGCCAATTCGGATTCTGTGTCCAAAGTCCGAACATATTGAGTCCGAAGTCCGAACATACTGTGTCCAAAGTCCGAACATACTGTGTCCGAATCAATCGTTAGTCAGCCATAATGACGGTAAGTCAAGTGATTGTGCCAAGCGTATTTTATGTCAGCTGTGTGAAACCAGTAAATACCATCACAAAGATATCTATAAGACATTCTGAACTTAGGAAGTATTGCAATCTTATCAGTTCAATCCAACACCTTTGCTCCTCGGAAGATAACGACCAGACTTCACAAACTACTACATCTTCCGTCTACATAATAATGCTGTTACATAAACTTTCTGTGTAAATATGGTGATATCGTAAAATTGAATGACATACACTTCTTATGTGTATTGTTCAATAAAAATATTCAGCGTAGGGATGTTACGAATATACGCTTTCGCATCCGCAAATGCGGAATATTCGCATCAATTTCTACATCTTCATCCGCATTCGCATCCGTATCGCCTTAATGCAGATCTCCAAAGGATGGGGATTCATAACTGCGACAGGTAGCAGTAGAGTGTCATGTAAAAACTGCGAGAGGTAGCAATAGAGTGTCATGTAAAAACTGCGACAGGTTGCTACCTGTCTACTGCTGTAGAGTGTCATGTAAAAAACTTGTGGGGCCAGAGCGGCGCGTGCGTGGGGCGCGTGTTTTTGCGAACTACATTAGACTGACGCACACGTGGATCACGCCTGATTTCATAGAACGACGTAGTGTGGCGTGATTTTAGTGTAGCTCTACAATTAATCTAGTTTCCATATAAAATGTATGGAGACCGACGCGCCCAGATCGGCGTACATGGCACACGTGTAACACGCTGAATTTATACGTAGAACGACGTTGCGTGGCGTCGCGTGGAGTGGATCTAGTGTAGCTCTACAAGTATAGTTTCTATATAAAATGTATGGAAACCGACACGCCCAGTTCGGCGTGTGTGGCACACGTATGCGCAGTGTAATTCTAGCAGGAAGGAAGTAATGATGACAAGATTCTAGAGGTTTTGTTTTACTTATCGACGTGATTCCTACTAGTTTTTTTTGTGTCGCATTCGCATCCTCGAACGTCGAAATTTTGGCACACGCAACCCTAGTTCAGAACCACCCTCATTTTGTTTCATTATGGGTGTAACATACTCATAATATACCCCTAAGGCGAAGCCTGCGGCGTTATTGCGTTAGTCAGCTAATTTACCGCCATAATGTAATGATCAGTATCTGGGAGACCGAGCGACGAACCAATTCGATTAAGTCCAACGATTCTTACTGAGTCAACTATTAATTTTATAGAATCGATTTATTTGATGAAAACTTAATAATTACATTAGCGGCTTTCAAAGCTTTCCATATATATAATATTAATATTAAATAATATTGATAAAGAAAAAAAATATATTTTATGTTTCTTTTTAGCAAATAAACTCAATAAGTACTGGACCGATTTTAAAAATTCCATCATCAGCGGAATGCGATTTTATTACTAAGTGACATAGGCTATTTTTTATTTTTTTATTTTACTCGGGTAAAGCCGTTGCGCTGACAGAAGCTATAAGTAATCGCTATTATGATAATAATTTATTTAAAAGACAACTGTTGGTAAAAAAATATATGTAGGTATATAGAGAGTAAAGATTTGTATTTTTTTTAATATGTTGGTTTGTAATGAATAAACTCAAAACTACTGAACCGATTTTAAAATTCTTTCACCAGAAAAACGTTACTTTGTCACCGAGTGACACATTGTTAATTATGTTTTAATTTCACGCGGGCGAACCCGTTGGCAACAGCTAGTTATTAATGAACATGGTACTATTTTGAGATTTTAGTTATTTACCTTTAGTTATAGTGGTAATTCATGACTTTCAGTTATTGGTTGAATAATTCAAATATTTTTAGTTGCGTTGGTTAATGAGATTGGCTTGTTTGTTAAAAATAAAGTAGGGGCTCATTGGCTAAGTACAGGAATGTTTGAATAACGGTTATAGAAGGTTCTTACATTTCATTATTATTCTTTGAAAAAAAAAAAATTAAAGCTATTTAGTTTTTACTGAGAGTACGCGCACGGTAGTACAAAGACCACAGAGCTACAAAAACTTGGAGGCGGCATCGAACTTATTGTTTTGTAAAAATATAATCAACACTTCTGAGATAGTTACAAGTTTTTCTTACCTCTATGTAACTACCATGTGCCATGATAGAGATTACTTTGAACGCATTTGCCCTAAAGCACTTTATGTCAGAATGCTAATCATAATGACATGTTGAGAGGTGTGATAATTATGTTGTATTGTGTTCGTCTCGCTAGACTCTTCCGGGTCTATTTAAATGTATATGATCTTAGGTTAATCATTACTGACAAGGTTAGTTTTAATAGCTTCGGGGCAAGAAAGTTTTTCACAGTAGGGTTTACAGTTGTTGCCTTTTGAATCCTCAAGTACTCATAAATTCTCATTATTTTCATATTATGTTGCTTAATAGACAATTGATGTTCATGAAATTACTACCCACTTTCTGAAAAGATACAAATTGAATCGCAAGCCATGTAAGTCATGTTAGAAGTGGAGCGGCAGGCGATCGTTTGACACGCCTTCCCGCCCCGCCCAAGAGCGGGTGATGTCCGTAGATGATTTCCCACCTAAAAAAAAGTCAAAGTATAATGTTATTGGTTAGAAAAAAATCACTAAACCAATCGCAACAACTATTCCGTGTTTAAGTCATATTTATTTTCTTTCCGAAAACTGAATTACATGTGCTGTTTCGTGTCTTCGTCTCATTGGCTGACCAATGATACGAAGATCTAATATTTGCTATACCTTAGCATAATAAAGCACTTATGCTTTATTGTGCTAAGGTATAGCAAATATTAAATACTCATTTCCGAGATACCATCGAACTGTGGTTATGGCATTGACCTTCCAGAACAGTGGTCGCCGGAAACTTGTGTTTAGTAACGGACATTCTTGGGCTATAAAAACTTCAATGCTAGTTTTGCGCGAATCTCTGTAGGATTTACGAAATTGTACAATGTAAATAATTTTTTCAGGGCTCTGCAATATTACAAATGATATTTATTTTACAAATAGTTTTTTTTTTTAAAACAATTTTACACGTCAATTTAAACTTGATGAGGCCGGTGTTTCCTAGCTGACTACTCTGAGAAAAAACACCGAAACAAACTCAGGGGTCAAAGTCTCTTTTAAAGTCCTTTTAAAGCAAATATTGACGTAGGTCTGTATCTAAGTAACTATCATAGCTTATCATAGTCGGCCTTATAATGTTTCTACTGTTGGGACTCAAGCCTCCTCTCTAGGAGTGGGAATGGGCCATAATTCACCGCGCGGGCCCAGTACGGGTTGATGGATGTCACATGTCTTCGAATTTTTGATTCTAAGACATGCCGATTTCTTCACGATGCTTTCCTTCACCGATTCAAGAATAGTGGTGATGAAATAAATTACCTACACAAAGTAATGCGCTTGACTGGGTTTGAACCCGCGACCTAAAACTCGTAAGTCAGAGCCGTTACCACCCGGTTACCACTGCTCTCATGCAACTACCTACCCCGTAGAAAATTTTCTTACGATTATCCTAAGTTCGCAAATATTCATCATGAAACCTAACATTTCGTTTAAGGAAACACACAAAAGAAAAGTTCTAAAGTTTTTTTTTAACCTATTTGCAAAATAAATATCGTTCACCATTATCATTTACTACTCATCATCGTCATTTCAGCCGGAAGACGTCCACTGTTGGAAATAGGCCTTCCCCGAATGTCGCCACAATGAACGATCCTGTGTCTCGTATCCATCAGATTCCCGCAACCGTTACCAGGAAGGACCATTTACTACCACTAATAAAATAAAACGGTAGTTTAGAAAACAGTTCCTCATCTTTTGATCTGATCACAATGGGAGACTGCTGAATTATAAAATACAAAATAACAAGAGCTTGGTCAGCTAAAAAAAATGCTTGTTATTCCACAAGCTATGGGATCTGATGACGCTGAAAATTTAAACTGGCAAGTGCCGGCCATTTCCCGGGAACACCCACATGTCCTCCGAACCCATGCAATTTACCCGACCTGAATATTGTACGAGGCAGAACGAATTAGATTATGTAAACGATCCGCCATTCGTCCCAAACGTAATTGTCACAATAATAACGCTTGCAGGAAACTTCAGTAGGTATTGTGAAGGCTGTATGCTGAAAGGTTGTTACAGCATGCAGTATTTGTTTTTGAAGCTGGCAATAGTGAAATAGCTTCTAACACTTTGGGTGGAGCGAGAAGGAGTATTACACTTTTACTGACTAAAACCCACCAGTGTTTCTTCAGGTGTCTTTTGCGTTGCAGGACTACAGTTACTCTTTCGAATATCACTACGGTTTCCACCTATGGTCTTTTCCACAGAAACTGCGCTCGGCTCTATACCTCCATGAGACAATCGCCTGTAAACATTGTTTTCTCTTATAAAAATATTATTATCCACAAACTTAAGTGGCGTTGGCCAGGGGCACTCAGAACAGATTTTCAATAGGGTCGATAGGTTCTGGAGTGACGACCCTGCACCGGATAATGCAACGCTGAAAGGCCTCTTTTTTTTTCCATGAGAAAAATCATCCAGTGACAACCCCCGCTCTTGGGCGGAGCGGGAGATAGTGTCAGACACTTACTGACTAAAAAACCCATCCCGTTCCTTCAAGCCTTCATACCGGGGCTCGAGCGCCCTTTCGGATAACCCTGGCCCCACCGCCCCAGCAGGCTTCGACCCGGCTGGGCCCCTGCTGTTGCTGACAACTCCTTGAGGCGCGCGGGAACAGCGCGCGCCGTCGACGACTTGGGCTTGGTCCGGACAGTACGCTGAAAGGCCTCCCACAAGGTGGACTGATGATCTGATGATGGTCGTGGGAACCCGATGGATGCGAGATGCATAAGGCCGTTTGTTGTGGCGATACTTAGGGGAGGTCTATATCCAACAGCGGACGTCTTTTGGCTAGGGTTATCCGAAAGGGCGCTCGAGCCCCGGTATGAAGACTTGAAGGAACGGGATGGGTTTTTTGGTCAATAAGATTCTGACACTATCTCCCGCTCCGCCCAAGAGCGGGGGTTGTCATAGGATGATATTTCCCATCGAAAAAAAAAAAAACGTCTTTCAGCCAAAATTATGATGATGAATATTTTACTTTCATAGTGCTAAAGCTCTATTATCTCTGGGCCACAGCAAAATCCACTCCCGTCATAAAACATAACCTACATTGCGTTGTTATTCAAAGATGTCACGACTCACAACTGGGCCTGGTTTGTGATACAGACTGTATCGACAAAAGCACACCTGATCACGCAACGAGCTCGTCAAGCACTGTAATGGTTTATGCATGAAACAGTACCAATAAACAAACATGAAAATTAGTTGTGAATGAATTTTGTGATCGCTATCTAGGTGTAAGTCACGAGATATGTTATATAGGTTATTTATGACACGTAGAATTTTATTTATTTACCTATGTAATTGCCGTGTGACGGTCGTATATAGGTCTATAATATTACCGTGACTTAGGCACCGATGTTTTTTTTTAAAGAGTGAAATATTCGAATAATTTTTCTCACTCTGTGTGGAGCCAAATATATAAGACTTTTATCGGATAAAATCCACTCCTGCTCCTTCAGTTGCCTTTTGCGTTCCAGAGACGTGATGACTCTTTCGAAAACTATAGTAAACTTCACAATAATACATTTTTTTTTTAATTCAAAATGGCAATTCGCAATTCGTTCAGTCCATCCTAAAGTTCGTCAGAAGTAAGTCAGAGATTTCCCTGTGCGATAAGACCGCCTTTTGTACACTTTGTTTTTTATATGTTTTTCCTGTCCAAATAAATAAGTTCAATAAAGTCGGCGGTTTCTAGTAATTGTAGGACCTATTGAAGTATTAGTACTATTGTGAGCTTTTAAACATCGTGGTTGGTTATTGCAAAATAGTCATCCTCCAATCACTTATCGGTAAGCAGTTGGTTCTAAAATTGAATTTTATCGTAGTTAAAACGTCTCTATTTGTGGTTAAACCATTGATATACAAAAAACCCTTAAACTAAACTATTTTTCCTCATATAAAGACTGCATTAAAAACGGGACGAAATAGTTGAATTTTTTCTCTTCGATAAAATATTCAGGAATACATTTATTAGGTCCCTAACGTGGTCTCTAAGCATCAAGGGCGCCGACTCCGTGGGTGCTCGGGGGCTCGAGCACCCATGAGAAATAAACAGTGGGTGCCCAAGCACCCCTGACTTCAAGAAACAGATCAGTAATTGCCTTTTAGAAATGGGCGTTTTTTCATTACCCGACGACTTGTTCAGCGCAGTGGTTTAGAGCGCCGGTTGAGAAACAAAGCACACATAAATTAGTAATTAAGTACGCAGTATGTAAGTAGGACATATAATTATATGTTAGTCGAATAATGTGCATTTTTTTTCTCACAATTCGCCACTTTTTTGAGTCATCGAATGAGCAGAGCACCCATAAGGTTTTCTAAGAGCCGGCGCCCCTGCTAAGCACTGTTACGTAATATCGAGTTGCAATCTCAGAGCTATTTTCTTTAGAATGCGGAGGTCATACAATACGGGAGGTTCGCAAAATGGGATCCGCAGCAAAACCAATTTTCCTCGACCCACAAGGTGGATAATCCCTTAAAAATTAAATTGCTTATTCTACAGCCTCTCCGAAGTTTTTGCAAGGTCCGTAAGTATTTCTGGGTTGTTAACATTTACGATTTTCTTTTCTTATTCCATTTTGCAGTAATTGGACGCACTCGAGGTCTGTTCTTCAGATTTTCTGAGTTGGCTCGGAATATTTTTAGACGGAGAATTATTTGGCATTTGGATGTTTTAAGTTCCCTAATAGTTTGTTTCAGTGTACCTGGTCTTAGATAATTATAAACAAACTAGCTTTTGCCAGCGGCTTCGTCCGCGTCATCATCATCATCATCATCAGCCTTTTTTAATGTTCCCACTGCTGGGACTCAGGCCTGAGGAGGCCTGAGTCCCAGCAGAGAGAGAGAGAGAGGTCTAGGAGAGGGAAAGGGCCGTAATCCACCACGCGGGCCCAGTGCGGGTTGGTGAATGTCACATGTCTTCGAATTTTTGGTTCTAGGACATGCCGATTTCCTCACGATGTTTTCATTCACCGTTTCGAGAACAGTGGTAATGAAATAAATTACACAAACTAATGCGCCTGGCTGGTTTGAACCCGCGTATACACCATACCTATTCTTAGGTAATAATAAACATACTAGCTTCTGCCAGCGGCTCCGTCCGCGTGAATGCTGGTTACTGTACCCGCGAAGTCGAAGTCGAAAATGGATAAATAGTAGCCTATGTCCATCCTTGGAGTTCAAGCCCGCTCTATACCAAATTTCATCAAAACTGACCCAGTAGTTCAACCGTAAAAGCGTTACAGACAGACAGACTCACATTAATTATAATATTAGTATGGGTTTTCATCTTACCATTCTTTGTTAATTAGTATACCCACATATTAGCTACGGCTCTAGTGCTAAAGCTATAGTTATTACTAAAAGTAACCTTTGATAAAAAATCGTTTAAGTTAATATACGGTAATCTCAGTCCTTCATTGATTATATTATCTGACCAGCAAAACGTGTTGTCGATCAAACTGGTATGTGTATCAATATATATTTACTGTAACTTTGTGAAACGGGATACCTTTGAGCCTATGTTTACTGTGGAGTAGTTTATTAACCTAACTGTACTTCAATATCGGTTATTAATCTATAGATTTTGTTAGCACGAAGAATTGCTAAACTTAGGTGGGAATGGGCAGGGCACATTGCTTGCAGAACAGATGGCCGTTGGGGCCAAAAGGTTCTGGAGTGGCAACCGCGTACAGGAAGACGCAGCGTTGCTTCGCCGCCTACAAGGTGGACAGATGACCTAGTAAAGGTTGCGGGAATCTGATGGATGCGAGACGCACCGGATCATTCAATGTGGCGACACTTGGGGGAGGCCTATGTCCAACAGTGGACGTCTATCGGCTGAAATGATGATGATGAGTACAACTGCAAAACTGAGGCAGTGCAATAGACAACCCAGACCCCCTTTATTCTATAGTTAATCTATGACTTCTATTATACCAAAGACAAAATGCCCGGTCCACTCATGACTCGATACTTAAACTGCTTTTTGTTCAAATCAAATCAAATCATTTATTTGCTTCAAAATAAATGATTTTGTTGGTTTTAGTTAGGAAAAGTGGTCTTTGTAATTTATTTTGCGTCTACAAATGTTTTCTTTCCAATTTTTTGCGGTTTCCAAACCATAAATTAATAGTGGTTTAATGATAAAAACATTCGTTAGATTTCATAATTCAAAATTAACTTTTATAGTCCGTATAACGCGAGCCTTTTGGCGCCTTAATTAGACCCTGGCTTTTAATAAAAATAAAATAAAAATATGGACAAAAACTGAGAGAACATCATTAACTTTGATGTCGTAAATCATAGCGATCCTGTTATGCTTTTAAGTGGTTTTTTGTGTGTTTTTTTTTTTTGCGAAACAAAGTCACATTATGACGCGATGATTTGCTAGACATTAGCGGACTATGTCGATGGACAAAAGTATTGTTTAGTCATACTGCTTAATGGGGAAGTAGACGTAGTAGGTATACTTAGTCTCGAAGTTTTAGAGGTTACATAGACGAATTGTTTGAGAAATTGACATAATCACGTCTACAGGAAGAACACCATAAACAACAGTTCAAAAATTGTGAACTGTTGTTTATGCTCGGACAATTTCTTTTTATTTACGAGTATTTTTAGGATTCCGTACCTCAAAAGGAAAAAAACGGAATCCTAATAGGATCACTTTGTTATCCGTCCGCCCGTCTGTCTGTCTGTCTGTCTGACAAGATTCTTTATCTCGAGAACGCGTACAGGTATCGAGTTGAAATTAAAACCATATACTAAAGTCTGCGGTCCTTTCTAGCTGTGAAAAAATCAAACTTCTAAGTTAACGAATAAAAAAGATACGGCTGTTTATGTCGCAAAAAACGTATATTTTGATACTCTTAAAGATCGAAATTCATAGGGTACCTACTTCCCGTTGACCCAGAATCCTAAAATTTGGCACAAAGCATAAGAAAAAATCTGAAAACAGTAAATTTGTTGTTATCTACGTCACAAAAAAAAAAAAATTTAGCAATTCGGAAAATTCTTAGAGACTCCATTCGGAAATTGTAATTTGCACGGAACCGCGCGAGTCCGACTCGCACTTGCCCAGTTTTTTTTATTATTGATAGACTCGCGTTTGACCACTATCTCATCTAATGGTAAGCGATGATGTAGCCGACGATGGAGCACGCTTCTTTAGATTTTATTTTCTTTCTCTATTTATATTTTCTCTTCTTCCTGGGAGACGGTACTGGCTCCTGTAGCATGAGTTAATCACCTAGCCAAGGACTTACCTGATTTTGAACTTTTTTCTATGTAAATAAAGATTATCTATGTATATAACTACTTTTATACTAATACTAGCTTCTGCCAATGGCTTTGCCTGCGTGAAAGTAAGTTTCTCCATACAAAATTTGGCACCCCATGTTTCCTCTTAAGGAGTGAATTTTGTAAAATCACTCTTTATTTTTTCTAGACTTAAACAAGGATCCTCTGTGCAATTAACTCCAACTGTTTGCGCTAGGCGTTTTGATGAGTCAGTGCACTCACTGAGTATGAGTAAGGAGCCTTTTGTATATTTTAGATTATAATGTTTACGTTGTTTGTTTGATCAAACGCGCTCACCTCAGGAACTACTGGTTCAAATCGAAAAATTCTTATAGTGTTGAAGAGCCTATTTGTCGAGGAAGGTTTTAGACATATAACTTCACGCTACGATCAATAGTAGAGGAACAATAACGATAGATACGGGTAAAAAGATTGAATTTTTGCTATTATCGCCATGGTTGTGTAAAAAAGATGAATCTCGAGCTCTCCATTATATTTTATTTTTAGATGGGAAATCATCCAATAACATCTCCCTCTCGTAGTTCCTTCGTTGCCTTTTGTATCCAGTGCTGGGTTGTCCTTTCAGAAGTGAACCCATAGCCCCAGTACGCTTCGACCCTAATGGGGGGCCCATTAGGGTCGAATGGTACGATACAATACGGTTTGCAGACATCTCATTGAGGCGCGTGTGGAACACTACGCGCCATCGACGACTTAGGCTCGGTCCGGACAGTTACCGGACGGTCGGACGGCGAGCTACCCATTGCTCGCCGTCCGCAAGCCTGCGCCTACGGTGGCCGAAAATCAGGATCGGCATACTAGTGGTTGGATCTTAAGGGCTATTGCATCGCGCGTGCGGCCGCCCCCTTTTCTAGCATTGCTGCTTCGTCGAATTAAACTGAACTGATAAAGAGATGGATCTAATAGGTTACATTGCTCCCTACTTATTTTTAACTCGCACGCTTGACATTTTAACACGCCATGATAAGGCCCTTGACCACTGTTGGAGTGTATTTCTATTAAATAATGATTAAATAGGATTGTATCAGCTGTATGCCTATTTGAATGGATGCTCATTCCTGCTATTACCGCTACCATTACGAAATATGACTGTACCCATTTGCTGTAATTGTGTGTTATTCTGTCAAATTAGATCTATCAATGAAAATGACCATGCTATTACTATTCAATACAACGCAGGAAAATTTTACTAACTAGTAACCAATTGTGCCACCGTAATAATGGTTTGGCACAATTTTATGGGACTAAAATGATTGTCGCTTTTCATGCGATGGTTGTTACAATTATAATTTACCAGTTACAAATTTTCAATAATGGAACTAGAATTGCTATAGGGACGCAAATTAGAACACAATTATTATTACCTATTTATTTACCAATTTTTTGTCCTACTTACCTTGGTGTACAAAGTTTATTCTTTTTTATTTCGTATTATTTAAAAAAAAATAAAGGCAGGAAATAGATGTAGGTAGTTTATACTGTAAATTGAAATTTTAAATTTAGAATACCTATTCCGTTTTTTTTTGTTTATTATAGTGTGATAAGTTCAAACAATCCTAGCCTAGCCAAGTTGGGGTCGGTTACTGTAAGTCTAATCAGATGCAGCTGGATACTAGTATTTTACATGGAGTGACTGCCTATCTGGCCTCCACACCCCAGTAACGGGGTAATACGATACCCGTTCGCAAGACTGTTGTCAGATCTTCCGGTTTCTGACTACTATCGACTGTCAAAAACCAACACCTTAATCCACTGTCTGCATAGTAAATGTAACTAAATAATTATGATGATGAACTAGATACAAGTGGCTTTTTAGCCACTAGTTCTTCATCATAACTTCAGTCGACAGATGGCCACGGTCGGACATAGGTCTCCAAAATGACCGCTTCTGTGTTTATTCCCACGATCTTCATCAAATCTGTCCACCTTGAGGGATGACGAACGCGTTTTCACTCTAGTGTGCTCATTGATCAACACGTTTATGACGTTCGGTGCTCCGATTGGCCCACTCCAAGCTCTTAACCAATCAGAGAGCCAAACGCGGTAAACACTTCGATCGCGTCGCAACAAAAAATTTGCACTCGGCACCCAGAACCTTTCAGCTTCATCGGCCATCTACACCGAACCACTAATTCGGAAATGTTAATTTAAATTAACATTCTAGTAAATTCGAAATTTAATTGAAATGTAATTCATATGGAACGATAATTTTCCTGTTCACTGAAATTGCCGGCACTTGCATTGTTCTCTTCTGTCACGCCATTAACCGTGACATTAGGAACAAAATGGCGACACATAATGAAGAGTGCCGTACCTACTTATTCAATGATCAACATCCGTGGTGACTATCTAAATATAGAACTGTAACAGTTTTATTTGGCGCACTCGGCTCTCTGGTGTCAACGAATCTGCTGTATGGATACCTACATACATATCTAGTCACTGAAATTATTTGGCATACCTGTGATCTATGCATTAGAAGGACAAATGACCAAATCGTTAATATGTGTAAGATATTTCACGCAAATATAGATGCTCCTGAATTGCACGATGAAATCCGTAGGAGAACCAAGGTAGGAATCCAAGGGATGCGAGACGCGCAATACCGGTCGTTATAGCGACACTTGGGCTCCTACAAATACATATACACCGTTAAATTTTACAGGTCATTGAACTCGCTCAGCTGACGTTTTCTTAAAGAAATTAATTTCGTACATGCGTAAATTAATGCGAGTTTTGAAAAAAAGGTACTTTATTTTTTAATTTTATCTTTACAAATCGATAGTGTCTCATGTACCGGATCGATTCTCCACGGGATTAAAACGATTAAAATTTAACGGTGTATACAAGGTGTTAGGGACAGCCCTCCACAAACCTTAAGGGCTTGCTCAGTAGACGAAACTGAACAACTTTCCACAATATTTTTTTTCAGGATACGAAAAAATAAAACGGCCTCGCCATACAAATTGTCCAATCAAGTTTATCATTTTGTATGGTGCGCCTGATTTTTTTGCTTCGTTTCCTGAAAAAAAAAATTTGTGGAAGGTTGTTCAGTTTCGTCTACTGAGCAAGCCCTTAAAGTTTTTGGAGGGCTGTCCCTTACACCTTTTATAGGTATTGTTGGTGACGAGTGAATTGTGTTGTGATTGTGATTTAGTGACTAAATAATTGACCAATTAAAAACAGTGACAGTGACGTCCAATCAGAACTCAGAGACACGAATACGAAAGTGATTTGTGTATGTGTGTGTGAATCAAATAACTGTAAGTACTTTAGCCATAAGTTAACATTGTAAATATTAGCTAATTACTTCGTTTAATTAGTGAAAAAATTATCTAAGTGTGCAAAATTGTTTAGAATATTAATTAGTCTTTAACATTCTTATTCGAATCTGATTTGTTTCTATTGTAATGCAAATAGTCTAAAACATGCGACCTTGCCCACACTTAAGTAGTATTTTAAGTATAATTTAATAAGTAATAGCCTCAGACACTTGAATTGTGTACCTAAAGTTAATTAAGAACTTATAGAACCTCAATACAACATGTTATATGTAAATTAGTCAAACAACACATAAATTGTAAAAGCCATAGTGAAAATTAACGCTTGAAATGTATTCAAAATTCGAGGTTCTCGTTAAGGTAAAGTTTTGTAGTACGTTAGTGTACGATGTTTGTAAGGGCCGTCGTCGTCTCCGGTCCCGTGCACTCCTTTTGAGAAATCAAGAATAAATCAAGGTTGATCAAGATTGGTTGGTGTTTCATTTGGAATCCCCTTCAGGTATGTTCAAAAGTGGACGTCTATCGGCTGAAATGATGAAGATGTTGAATCGCTCGACAGTCCATGTAAACTGTTTCTGCGATCACCTATAGCCGTAATCGGAGGCACAGACTGTTTGCTGTTTCAAGGGCTTGTACTGTTGCCTGAGTTCTTAACCCTCGCGCGCTGCTTAACCAGATTGTAACGTGTTCGGAAATAAGGAAAAATATCTTGTCTGTCTGGAGTATTGGCTACCGTATAGTTATATCTCATTATTATATAAAAACATGTCTTTAACTAATGTAATTTACTCCTTGGCCACAGTAAATTAAAGATAATAAATAAAAATGTCTACGTATTCAGTTAGTAATGATGATGGGCTATGAAATAGTACACTACTACAGTGTCATAGAAAAAAAAAAAATAGTTTACTAAAATCCCACAAAAATATTATAAATTGGAAAGTTTGTATTTATTTACAGTATTTGTTACTCCTTCACGCTCAAACGGCTTTACAGATTTGTATAAGACGCACGGACAGACCTTAGAATATACTTATTATCCCGTGAGTGTGTTCCCTTCGGATAGTTTTCTACTTTCACATGGGCGAAGCCGTTAGCAGCCAGACCCGATCTAAGAGGCGTAACTATAGGGTGGCAAGACTGGCAAAATACCCCTGGCCTAGTGGGGCCCCGGTCCAAGAGGCAAAAGTAAATATACCAACTCAATGAAATTATTAAAATTTATTAACGCATTTAAGTATAAGAAAAGTATTAATTGCCCGTGGTATTTTGCCAGCCTTGCCACCTTATAGATACGCCACTGGGAAGCCCACCCTCATAGACGAAATATACTTAAAAGTCGTATATTGAGAACTTGCTGATTTATTCATAATAAAAAATATATTTTTTTTTTTATAATGGATAGGCTCGCGTTTGACCACAATCTCACCTGATGATAAGCGATGATGTGGCCGACGATGGAGCACGCTTGCCTAGAAGCAATCTATTCACTCTTGACTTCAGTGATTTATCCGAATTAAATCACAAAGTTGACTATTTTCCTGGAGTCTCATTCAATCATTTTGCCACGGGCCTCAGATGGTATAGTTACGCCACTGCCTATCTTCCAATCTAGCCATCCATACCCAAGTTGGCAGGTTGAGAATTTTATGTGCCACCTTCCAACCTAATTCAGGTTGGATAGTAGAAATATTTAAGACTTAAGACTCGTCACTTATATGGTTTTGTGTATGTAAAGTGCGGTGAAAATTATCTTTGCGCGGAGCTGCTAAGTAGCTAGAACGGGCCCAGCGCTGCTATTCTCTAAGAAAACAGCCTTGAGCGCAGCGCTGGCCGCAGCGACGAAATCCAAATAGGTACATTGGATTAACAACCTAATAGACCTGTACATTAGATTGTTAATTTAATGTACTGCGCTCTCGACTCGTCGCTGCGGCCAGCGCTGCACTCAAGGCTGTTTTCTTAGAGAATAGCACCGCTGGTTAGCAAAATGGACCAGTCGTTATAAAAAATATCAGTAATGCCGCTAGTCTTTCAATAAACCTTAAAAAACTAAGATATCGTCGTCGATGTAAGGAAAAAAAAACTTAAATCTTTCAGGTGGGATTGCAGTAAGGCGCTAATTTAGGTCAATTAAAAAAAAAACGACCAAAAAAAAAAACCAGTTTACGCCTTATAAAGAGTATAGAACCCGGACATTAAATTATGTAAATAATTATTTCCATTAGTAAGGAAAACAATACACCTAGTATGTATTGTTCATATCAATTAAAAAAAAGAAAACCAAAACACAACCAGTTTAAGCCTTGTAATGACTATAGACCCTGGACATTAAACTATGTAAATAATTATTTCCATTAGTTAGGAAAAGAATATCTACACCTAGTGTGTAGATATTCTAGTATGTAGTAGGTTGGTCAATGACCGTTGTTGCCGTGCAAAAACTAAAGTTATATACATATAAAAAGGTTTGTATACCATGTGTTCATCGTTCCAAACGGACGAAATCTTGATTTGTTTACAACGACAACAAATAGGATTACACGCAACATTGGCTGTGTACACTTGCCTTGATGTATTGGTAGGGTTGCTAACTTTTTTACAAAAAGCAAATTATTTTTTATCTGAGAAAATATTAAACAATATTTTATTTGTTAAATAAATGTTTTAAATACTTACATATTTTTTTAGAGCTTCTCGCACAACTTATTAATTTAAAATCTTTTTGAAAAACTTTATACGATACGCCTGCCTCACCACAATTATAACTAAAATAAATGAGGACCTCATTCGATGCCTTCTGAAACTCTATTATTTATTAATTTATTAAAACTTTATGCACTAGTAAACACTGTACAAAGACGGATTGTAAATTGAAAAAAAAAATGTGTGAGCGTCTAAGTCTAACTAACTTTACAGTGTTAAGCATTTTGATGCTGAAAACAGTATTTTGTATACTTTATTTTTATTCATCAGTAAAAAGTATAATGTAATGAAAAACAGCATAATAATTACTGTTTTTAACCGACTTCTAAAAAAGGAGGAGGTTCTCAATTCGGATGTTTGTATTTTTTTTTTTTTTTTTATGTATGTTCGGGCATAGCTTCGTCGCTTGCCAACCGATTTGAAAAATTCTTTTTTTGTTAGAAAAGGTATACTTCCCAAATGGTCCCATAGTCACCAAGTCGAGATCTGATGATGGAATCTTGGCTAAATCGAGGGAACTCCGACAATGTGACAATGGGTATGTCTTATTGCTCGTGACTGTACACAACACAGAAAGACAAGGCACCTATACATAGGGTTGCCAATTAAACTGTTAAAAACAGTAATTATTAACAGTTTAATTGGCAACCCTATGTATAGGTGCCTTGTCTTTCTGTGTTGTGTACAGTCACGAGCAATAAGACATACCCATTGTCACATTTTCAATCTGTCTTAACTTTTGCTAAGTAGGTAGGTAATTTTGAACCTATTGTCCTATTGATATTTTTTGATTAGCTGAAGTTATGTACATACTTATATATCTTATTGCTCATGACTGTACCTACCGTTTACAACACAATACGATAATCCAAACATACAAGTGTACGTGATAATTTGTCAGTTTAAATTGGCAAACAAGGCACATTAACACTATTTGATGTCAAGAACAACGGATATAAATATATGGAACCTTCGTCGCACAAAACTTCTTTGAATATTCCAAATCAAACAAAATAAAAATCTTGTGTCACAGTGTTCGTTATTGAACTCCTCCGAAACGGCTCGACCGATTTTAAGGCATAAAGAGTAGGATGGTCATCCCACTCTTTACTTACTACATTTACTTTTTTTTACTCGCAGGGCGAAAATATGCATCTTTGACTAATTTAGACTTAGGCGAAGGCATAAAGAGTAGGATTGTCATACTACTCTTTTTTTTTCGATAGGAAAAATCATCCAATGGCAACCCCCGCTCTTACTACATTTACTTTTTTTTACTCGCAGGGCGAAAATAAGCATCTTTGACTTATTTAGACTTAGGCGAAGGCTCATAGAGTAGGATTGTCATCCAACTCTTTACTTACTACATTTACTTTTTTTTTACTCGCAGGGCGAAAATATGCATCTTTGACGTATTTAGACTTAGGCGAAGGCATATAGAGTAGGATTGTCATCCTACTCTTTACTTACTACATTTACTTTTTTTTTACTTGCAGGGCGAAAATATGCATCTTTGACTTATCTAGACTTAGGCGAAGGCATAAAGAGTAGGATTGTCATCCTACTTTTTACTTACTACATTTACTTTTTTTTTTATGAGAGAAAAGGATGAATAGCTACATTGTATGCATCCGACAACTGTCATCTGCACCATCCAAAAGCAATTGTAGTGTAGTACTATATAATATTCTTTAAAGTAAACGTATATTGGAATGTGTTTACAAGATTAATGATAACGTAAAGCATACAAGTTTTATGACCATTACTACGTGGACGCGGTGAAAAGTAACTTCCTCAGTACGTTTAATATCCACATTCATTTTAAATTAGGTGAGATCGATATATCACCACTTCTGGCTTTTCTCAAACAATCGTCCGACAGCACAATTTTTTTTTAATACCTGCCCCACACTAAGGTAGGTGCCAGATAGCCGTGGAATAACGGTCATTGACCCTCCAACATTTGTTGACATTCTTAATTTCAAAAACGGAAATAAAGACATATACTTAAAGCTGTCTTGAATCGACATGCATCGTGATCCTTTACATGATCTATAGGTTTAAGAAGTTAATTAAAGGTAAACAATCTTGATATGTCTTTTTATTTAAAATAAATCGTATAAAAGACATACAAAGAATATTTAAAATTTATTAATTACCTAACATCGGTTTAGATGCCTGTTTTTATAGATAATTTTTTTAGACAATTTTTTCTATAAAAGAGATGTTAAGATTGTTACATTATTTTTGTTTTTTTTTTTTGGTTGTTAGGTTGTTGTTCTTGTTGTTGTTTGTGACATTTAGTTAACTACCTAAACAGATGGAGTATAGTAATGAAAAGCAATTCTGTTTTTTTCCACGTATCTACGCAGAGAAATTAGGAAAAGGTCAATGTATTTTATTCCACGGTTATCTGCCTCCTTCTATAGGAATTATTCCTGTTTCATAAGTGCGTAAACAAACATGTAAACTCACATACGATACGAGAGTAACTCATAAGTGTCGATAAATAATCTAATTTAATAACTGGGAGTGAATGAACCGCGTCGCGTGCGCTTTCATTTTTTTGTTGGTTGATTTACTTTTCACATTTTCCAACACGTTTGTACATTCGTGACCACGATCGCTAAATTGTAAAGAAAAGAGCCAAACAAACCGCAAGATATAATACTGTGAAACTAATTTGTTCTATGACTCAATATAATTATATTATACCTATTTGTGTGGTTAGGGTTCCGCACCTACCGGAAAGGTACCAACGGGGCCCTATTACTAAGCCACCACTCTCCGTCCGTCTGTATAGTCTGTCCGTCTATCAACAGACTGTTTCTCATAAACCGAAGACGTAGAATTTTTTTTTTCCGGTGGATAAAAATCATCCAGATGGCCTCTCCCGCCCTTTGGCGGAGCAGGAGATAGTGTCAGACTTTTACTGACTAAAAAACCCACCCTGTTCCTTCGTTGCCTTTACAGTGAGCTATCTATTGCTCGCAAGCCCGCTCCTACGGTGGCCGGAAATCTGGATCGAAATCCCGGCGGCGGTTGGGGCTTGAGCGCCTGATGTGGTCGGCGTCTTCCTTTGCTAGCATTATAGCTTCGCAGAAGAAGGCGACCGCCTGCCACTCCTCCTCGCTCCGGACCATGGCCTGTACCAAGGCCCGGCGCGAGAAATAAGACGTAGAGAGTTGACATTTTCACAGAATGTGAACATTATAATAAAGTTAAAAAAAATAATGGAGTTCCAATACAATAAATTATGTGTTGCTGACGTTTCTTGCTCGAGTTTAATATTGTAGCACGGAACCCTTCGTGTGTGCGTCTTAGTTTTTTTTTAAGTAACCAGTCGACCGCTTGTCAGTGGGAACAAATACAGTAGAAGCTAAATTTATACTACTAAAAATCCCTATTACTTATTTATTTATTATTTATTTATTTAACACTTTATGCACATGGGTACAGAGGCGGACTTAATGCCTTATGCCTCTACTATCTCTATTCTGTTTTTATTACTTAACGTACGCTCACGTACGGTTATCAGTCAAATATTTTTTCTGGCAAAATTAAAGGTATTTGCTCACTACATTGTACCATACCAAGACCGTAAAGACCGTGTTACAAAAATTCTTTACTAACACTTAACTCGGGCCTGATCCTTAGTCCTTACCGAGTGGCCAAATTTACCAACACTTCGACAGCCAGTACGCTTCATGTTTGGCACGCGATACTGTGAAATGAGTGAGCATATATATGGCAACCTAAGATGACTATTATTCTAAACCCGTTAAATGATGTCGTATGAAAGTACATAATTATGTACATCCCATTTTTGCCATTGTTTATGTGTAGGATATAATTTTCTGTTTAAAACTTTTCACTTACTTTTCACGAAAACACAAGTGAAACGGATGGCATGGGAATGAAACAGGGATGCCACCATCACTAAACTCTTAAACACGAGTATAATACGCTGTTGATACGTTCTAGTGGGCGTTGTAGCCGGTGCTGTTTCTTTCCGAGCTTGATACGCTCCTAACACCGCCATGGTATGAAACGGTGTAGTGGTCAAAATCAATAAAGTCAATTCAATCATTATCCAAAAAACTTAACCTTCAGACTGAACACTTATTTCCGTATTTTTCTTTCGCAGGTGATGATCTCAGTCGCTGTTGAACAAACAAATGAAGTGCTCAAAAACAATTGAAGGAGCGCGCAGGGTTGTCGCGTAGTGTCACGATGGTGGTAGGTCGCAGGAACGTGAGCATGATGCGTCTAGGGCGCTGTGTTGCCTTCCTGGCCGCTGCGGCTTTCCTCCTACCCTTCACCATTCTACTAATGGTGGCAGACCAGCAGTACAACCTTACCTACAGCTCCAAAAGAGTGTTCTATCAAGAGGTTAGTACTTTTACTTATTATTGAGCTTAATGTGAATTTGACAACCCTAGATCATATTGAAATTGAAGTCTATTTTTTTTTTATCGAATCAATGAGGGTTTTCTAAAATGACGTTTACCAGGTGGCAGCACTTAGTCGTCAGGTCCAGGCACCTGTCAAAATGCTTATGTTAATGACATTGATTAAATTGACGTCAACATGACGTTACGCGTATACCTTTTCAAAAGTAGAAGTCTCGGCTAAGTGGCGCCAACTGGTGGTGTGACCTGAAACCCTCTTTAATTTACTAGAATATGGGTATATAAATTACAATAAGATCTTAATATATTACAGATTGTGCCTAACACAATATGATTCCCACAACACTTTGTGACTGTAAAACACGACTTTTTGCATGACACGGGTTTAACACATTTTCCAAGAAAATTCAAACTTTGTCAGTTTACAATCAATAATAAATAAATACATTTATTAAAATGTCACGATTCACGAACTCTTCTAGTTAAAATGTTACGGTAATAGAAATGAAATTCATTACAAAACACAATTAATATCAATCAATCAAATGCAAAACTTTTAAGTGAGTTTAAATCTTCATTCAAGCTAAACTCAGACATTTACATATTGAGCGATCTCGAAGAGATTCTATAAAGTAAATAAGTCAATTTTCTCATTTAACTGCTGACAGCTTGAAATATTATTGTGTCAATACAACACCATGAAATTATACAAAATTATGACATTTCTGACACTGAATTTTAAAGACTAGAAAATATGATTGCAATAATTTTCGAATCAATGAGTCCTACCACTCAAAATTGACCCGAAACAAAACGAAAATGAATTCAGGTCAAATTTCTTCTTTTACAGAGCGACTTCTATAAAATTAATGGAACATATTACGCGCCTATATCCGCGATAACTTCACCTACTATTTACAGGACAAAGGTAAACAAAGCTGTCGCATACACCGAGCCGAGCCAACGGCAAAGGCGTACAGCGGGCTTTAAATACGTTTTCTGGATGATATAGTGGCGTATTTTTGGTCTTAACAGACTTAAAAGATTTAAAATTAAACATATCAAAACAAACAATCAGTCAACGATGACGATTCGTGTCCATAAAAGACTCTTTCGCCAAAAACACGTCACCGAATCCTTCTGTCAACGTCACTTTTGGTCCCGCTGTTTGCCCAAGCCCACACCGCACCCCACGCTTTACTTACAGAATTTAATAAAAACATGCAAAGGTCTAAAGACGGCTGTGCACGACAAACAAACAAACTACTCATCCCTGTCGATGGGGAGAGCCACTGAGCACCTGTGCCTCCAGTGTACGTTAAGGTGCAGCTAGACTGCGGCGGATCGACGACATCGATCTCATCATTCTTATCCGGACTACTTTCGATCGATGTCAAGTTTTTTTTATTTTCAATAGCGATCGATGGTCTGAAATTTATATTTATATTTGATAAGACACACTAGCTGATGTGTGTGTTTCATATAGTTTGGAGAAGTTTAGTCTGTTCAACCGATTTTTAAAGCAGTTCAAATTGATCAAACCATGCAGTTTATTTTCATATCCAAATAGCAAATGTCATGTTAGCTATCTATTGTTGTACATTGCATGTTCTTCTCCATAGAGATCTACGCTTTGGAACGTGCAATTCAGCTTCACTTCTTTTTTGATTGACTGACATTTTTACGATTCAAAAGTTCCTGTAATTGTTCTATTTGAAATAAACTTTTCAGATTACTAATTTCTGTTCGTTAATCGATTGTGTCTTGATGAGATGAGTATCGATATCGATAGACCGTAATCTAGTTGCACTTGTACGTTAGCGATCGAGTAACGTTGCTACTGCAATATCTATGTAGCGTTAACTCGATAACTACACTTCATATACTCGAGGTGCTGTAGACGTGTACGTGACTGTAACAGTTACTGTTGAGTGTTGGGTATCTTTGGGACTGCTCATTAAAGTTTATAACAAATGCAGCTAATTTAGATTTAAGGAGTCATCTGAGTGTTAGTTTTACATGCATGGAGATGGGTTTTATTATCAATGTTTAGATTTTAAGATCATTACACTAAGAACTAAAACTTCTAATACCGGATCGAAGTGTTCGCATAATACCGGATCGACTGTGTCATGTTTTTGAAATAAACTTGGTATATTTTACCATGTAGGTCACATTTAGCAACGCTTGTTCACGATCACGACACGCGAGCTTTACAATACGATTCTATTTCCCACACAATCCATCTACAATCGATGGTCGGCATAGTCGTAAATGTTTAACTTTTTTTAACTACTTTGTATCGGTATCAGTGATATCGATTTAACCTATTTCGGAACTATTATTTAGCTTTCTGATGTCTCGGTAAGTTTATACCTATTGTATGTGTGTGTCCGTTTCTTTTTTAATAGAGCATTTACGTGTGTACAGAAAACAATATGAAGGAGCTACCTTACATGCATTTTCCGTTTGTTATCTACCTTTAATCTCAAAAATGGTTCTCATATGATTTGACTATTACATGTTTGCTGTATGGACTTTCAAAGAGTCTTACAAATGAGTTTGTTTCGGTATTTTTTCTCAGGGTAGTCAGCTAAGAAACACCGACCTCATCTAGTTCAAATTGACAAAAAACTAACCAGTTTGCAAAATAAATATTATTTATCATTCAAATAAAATCAGTTCGGTGCGTTAACTAACTAAGCGTCTCTAGTCGTTATACATAGGTACTCCCTAACGTCATTGTGTCTTCAAGTCATGCGCTAATTAGATAACAGTACAGTCAGTTGGAAGACCGACCATGCCACCATAACTGACTCACTCAGTTACTAACTAAACTGTCAAAATTACCGGACCGGCGGTCGTCATTATCTTTTTTATTATATTATGGCATGGCAATAACCATTACTGCGATCAGACCTCGTGAGTACATAATTTATAAAGTGGTGGAAAAAATCGTGACAGAAATGATTTCAACGAAAACTGAATTAGTATAGCAAAAAGCTGGAAGTGAATAACATTTTTATGGTATATTTGGCTGTAGACTGCACAAAAATGTGTTTTTACACCATCATTTTTTTCCGGGCATTAAGAATCTACGGAAGGCACTATTGATTGGCATATTGGTCTAGTGGTCAGTGGCCCTGACTGCTATACCCTCCGATATAGCAGTCAAAAGAGCAAAATAACTTTAATTTTGGAAATCGATGTTAAATAACGAAGAGACACCGGATTACCGGAGGTCGTAGGTTCGCTTCAAACCAAAGACAAATATTTGTTGGATAAGCACGACCATTTGTGTCTGGATCTAACTTATCTATACTTAAATTTATTTAGAAATATTATTACGTTTATCAGTTGGCTAGTCCTCATAGCACAAGCTCTACTTAATTTGGGACTTGATGGCTTTGTATTAAAGTTGTAGAATATTATTGCTATTAATTTATACAAAAAAAAAAACAATATCTGTTCAGTACACGCGTTTAACTCGAAAGAATGTTTGACTAATAAAAAATCAGGCATATATTTGCATTTGTACACTAAATATATGTAGGTAGATGGGCTTTTTCCCGCAACTAAATAAAATATAGCCTATGTCACTCAGAAATAAAGCAGCTTTCTATTAGTGAAAAAATTTTGCAATTGAACCAGTACTTTCAGAGATTACCTCCTAGAAACTTTATCTCTTTATAATATTAATGTAGTTATAGGTAGGTATACCTTTCTTCGCTCGCTCTCTGAGCTGTAGATAAAGCTTTCGTGCAAGTTGTAATTAAAGCAATTTAAGGAGTCAGGCTGTGCCGGCAAGTAATTGGTTAGGGTGGTAAACGCTTGCGGTATAACGTTTAAAAGAGGTACCTATAACCATAGCTATGTAGGTATTAGAGTGAGTTTCACCAACTTTAACGGTAACCAATGCTTCATCAGCCGTCAAATAGTTGGTCAAGCGAAACACGGGTTATAACAATTTAGCGATTGTTATAATGACATCACAAATAACGATATTATTAACCGTTTAAATTATCATCTTCATCATTTGAGCCGAATGACGTCCACGGTTGGACACACACATAGGTCGATCCCCATTTCCAGCCTCCGTAGGCATGGGCTTGCTGACGAAGAACAGTGGGTAGCTCGTCAACCGACAGGGCCGAGCTCGAGTCATCGATGGTGCGTAGTGTTCCCGCGCGCCTCAAGGAGTTGTCAGCAACAGCAGGGGCCCAGCCGGGTCGAAGCCTACTGGGGCCAGGGTTAACCGAAAGGGAACTCGAGCCCCGGTAAGAAGGCGGGGATTGTCATTGAATGATTTTCCCCACAAAAAAAAGGGGGATGCAAGACAGTTACCCATCCATAGACCGTCGGTGTATTCGAGATCTACCCGTGTAGCTGTCATTATTTTATACACAAGCTTCTCTATTGGGTCAAGTAGTAAAAAATAAATCATGTAAGTGTGCTAAGTAACAGTTACTAATTGATTCTTTACTATTTTCACATACCATTAAGTACTACATTGTTAAATAAAACAGCGTATCAGTATGCAAGCGACGCCGGGCGGCGGTGCGTGCCATAATATCCATAACGGTTCATTGCCAAAGACAATGATGCGGCAATGACTGTCGCTGCACTCGATCGGGAAAAAAATGACATTGCTCTACATTTTGTTGAGGAAATCATTGAGAATAAATCATTATTTATTATTTTTTGTACTTATCTGTATCGTCGTTTGTGCCTTGATCGCTAAAGATGGGCATTTTTTTGTTTTGAAATGTCTTTAATACAGTGTTTTTTTTGGGAAAAGTTAATGAGCTGTAACACTAAACATTTTTTAAATAATGACTAATTACGGTAAAGACACTTTTTTTATGGTGGGAAAAAATCATCCAATGACAGCCCCCGCTCTTGGGCGGAGCGGGAGATAGTGTCAGACTCTTACTGACTAAAAGACCCACCCCGTTTCTTCTAGCCTTCATATCGGGGCTCGAGCTCCCTTTCGGATAACCCTGGCCCCAGTAGGCTTCGACCCGGCTGGGTCCCTGCTGTTGCTGACAACTCCTTAAAGCGCGCGGGAACAGTATGCGCCGTCGACGACTTGGGCTTAGTCCGGACAGTTACCGGACGGCCGGACAGTGAGCTGCCTATTGGTCACTGTCCGCAAGCCCGCGCCTACGGTGGCCGGAAATCGGGATCGGAATCCTGGCGGCGGCGGCGAGAACGCCGTTGCCCGATGCGGTCGGCCTCCTCCTTTGCGAGCAATACTGCTTCGCAGAAGTCGGCGACAACCTGCCACTCCTCGTCGCTCCGGACCATGGCCTCAACCAAGGCCCGGCGCGAAAGGTCTCCGCCGCCGATCGCCCCCACGAGGGCACGGCGATGCTCCGCCCAAGCAGGGCACACCTCGACTGTGTGCTCCACCGTGTCCTCCGGGCGTTCCGTACTGTGGCGACACCCGGGCGTCTCTTCCGCTCGAATCCGGTACAGCTACCTCCCGAACGTGCCATGTTCGGTGAGGACCTGCGTCATGCGGAAGGTAAGGACGCCGTGAGGTCTTTTCAGCCACGTCTCAAAGAGGGGCCTTACCGCCATAATTGTGGTGTGCCCAATGGTGAAGACACTGACGATACAAGAGTAAGATAGAGAGGCAAAAATTAAAAAAAAAAAAAAACAATCTAAAAATTTTTCTCACAAATATTTCGAAATGCGTGTATAACTTTTATTCTTAGGCAGACATTGAATTCGTAAATGAACAATGTGACTAGGTCTTCAAAATTCAAAATTAGTAAACAGTTAGGTACATTACTTTGTTTCGAGTACATACTGATCATGCCTATAAATTATAGTTTTTAATTTATTACTATTTTAAAATTCAATGACAAGGAGCTATGAAGTGTTGACTACAACTCTTAACTATTGCGTAGTAAACATTAATTTGCACGTACGTTGGTTATTTCGCGACTCACTAATAACGTACGAGTGCCTACCGCGTTCAATCAAAGGTGTTAATGATTAGACCAACTTTAGACAAGGATGGCTGGTTCACTTGAGTACCTACATATTCTCATGAACAGGTTTTGAATAAAAAACAACAAAAGACAATCGTCAGATCGTAACAGAGGTACACGCCGATTGACCGCTTCAGCACTATCTCACCCATTGGAATGTGATGATGTGGTGGACGATGGAGCAAGTTTGCCTAAAAGTAAACTATTCACTCATGACTTTAAGTCCCCAGGTTGTAAGCTATCAGGAAACATCGACTCCGGTAGGGAATCCTACTCCTTAGCTCTCCACTCTGAATACCATAGTGAGGAGATACGTGGCTCATTTTTATTAGGTGACGTTGTTCTTAAGCTTTATGAAAACCAAACTTCTTCTAAAATAGAAAGTCTACTAAAGTAGGAATAAATTATTTTACTATACGGAATTGAAGATTATTTTATAGCAAGACTTACTTGACTTAAGATCCTTTGTCCTCTAGCTGGCATTAGGCATCTACAGTAGTCACCCATCGTGACGGGTCCATACTTCACGCTTCACCTCGCTCCATAACAATCCAATACAATTTGACATTTGTTAATTTTGTGTATTATAAATAGTTTATTTGATAAATAAAGTGCTAAAACAAGAAAAATAAAAACACTAGCACTAATTAAAATTATATCTATACCTATAATAAATCTGTAGAAGTTTTTAGTTATGCGCGCATCGCGTCAAACGTACGAAATTGACGTAGATAACTTGACTAGTTAAATTGTGCAACTCACCCTTAGGGTTTTCATCGCAATCGGTTAACTATATCAAAAGATATAATACAATCATTGAGGCTGAAGTTCGCCGGGTCAGCTAGTATACACTACAGGTAATAAATAACTCCTAGCTAAAATATGGCGTCATAAAAGTCCTCCGCATCGTTGTCGACTGGAAGTGTGCCCAAAAGACTGACAGCATTGCCACGCTGTATGGCAATGCTTAATCTCTGACCGACGTAAAAGCCCTTGGGAATAAATTAATTTGATAAATTATATAAACAACATTAGTTTTAGTATATGCGAAATCCGAAACACGTGTCTAGTATTTTTTTTTTTGTTAAGAATCTATGTACAAAATTTCATAACTGTATCATGAAAAATGACATAGTTATAAGCTTGTTACGTCAGCAAAAATACGTAGTCACCGGGCCATCCAGGCGACTGGCGATTGAGGGGTTGTTTTACAATTGCATCCAGCTGTTTGATGGCATCTAATGCCCGCTATGATCTGCCGTGCCCTTATAAATATTTTTGGGAAAACATATAATATGGTGTACACATTATTGGAATTGATTCAGTTACTGATTCTGAACGAACAAGATATTTAGGTTTCGCATATGCTAAAAAATTATGTTGTATATCCTCGTAAGGTCCAACCTTTTAGGTCGATGTATACAAGGTGTAAGGGACAGCCCTCCACAAACTTTAAGGGCTTGCTCAGTAGACGCAACTGAACAACCTTCCACAAAATTTTTTTCAGGAAACGAAAAAAAAATCCGCCTCACCATACAAAATTATAAACTTGATTGGATAGTTTGTATGGAGAAAACGAATTTTTTTTTCGTTTCCTGAAAAAAAATTTAGTGGTAGGTTGTTCAGTTTCATCTACTGAGCAAGCCCTTAAAGTTTATGGAGGGCTGTCCCTTACACCTTGGTATAACGACCCAATGTGCTAAAATTAGGCGCAAATAGTTGCGGCCCAGAACTTTAGTGTAAAAGTTTACAAATGTATTGCTTTTGGCTAAATTCTTTTAAGCGCTATTTCCTATACCTAAAGTTAACTATTTCATGCAAAAAATATATTGAAATAATATGTTTATGGTAATTTTTTTTTTGGGATTGTTTAAACCAAAAATTACGTTTAAACATCATGTCATAATCTTAGGTCACTGGGCTGTAGTTTCATGATTTTAAAAAGTATCTTGGGCCGGAATGTCTAAATATTTTTATCCTTAAATTAGGTCACAGGGCCTTACGAGGATATACATTCATGCAAAAAATATATTGAAATAATATGTTTATGGTAATTTTTTTTTGGGATTGTTTAAACCCAAAATTACGTTTAAAATCATGTCATAATCTTAGGTCACTGGGCTGTAGTTTCATGATTTTAAAAAGTATCTTGGGCCGGAATGTCTAAAGATTTTTGTCCTTAAATTAGGTCACAGGGCCTTACGAGGATATACATTCATGCAAAAAATATATTGAAATAATATGTTTATGGTAATTTTTTTTTTGGGATTGTTTAAACCAAAAATTACGTTTAAAATCATGTCATAATCTTAGGTCACTGGGCTGTAGTTTCATGATTTTAAAAAGTATCTTGGGCCGGAATGTCTAAATATTTTTGTCCTTAAAGTACAGGGCCTTACGAGCACAGGGCCTTACGAGGATATACAAAACTATCAAAAAAAAATCCGAAGATTTTATTCCATCTGGAACCATATTGCTCCTCCCGTTTCGCCAACGCCCCTGGCTCTGTCTGACCTGCTAATATAATAAGCGGTTACAGTTTAAACTCACGATTTTTAAACGTGAGTTCAGATTTATGGTGTTTAAGCCCAAGTGCGTGGTTTGTACTTTTTTTATATTTTTTCCAAGAAAAAACGCGCGCTGATTCATCCTGATAGCCGTCAATCATTTGAACCGAGTCTGTTGTGTGTGTAATTTAATCAATTTTACGTCTGTTCATGTTTTTTGTCGTTGTTATGTACCGTTTTTACAATCATTGCAATATTTGTAGATAGATAAAATTATAATTTTGTTACTCTTACCACGACGCTTCAAAATTTCCATTTAGAGCCCCCTTTAACAGATCAGTTTAGGTCGTCAAATGGATGCCGTTAAGAGCTCGTGGTAAACTCTCTTTAAAGAAAGTTATTTATTGTAGGTATTTTTATATTATAACGTTAGTATTCTAGCGCGTTTTCCTATGTAAAGATGTGGCGCGAACGGAACAAACAAATCATACTCTATTGCGGAGGACTACATGACCAATATCACGTGTGTGCGGTGCGGCGACGAGAGAAGCGAAGCGGACACGGTTAGTTGGTTTGATATTTCGTAAACAGCGGTACGGTGACTTGTTTTACTTAAGTGGTAGCTGAAATGGCGACTACGCGTGCACGTAGGAGACAACCGCCGCATCGTCTTGAATTCTCGTAAAGCACACCGCATCCCTTCGCAACCGTAAAACATAGGACGTCATGGCAGCTTAAACCGTCAAAAACATATCTAACCTTCTTACAATACTTTGACGTTGACTATCACGCCGAATAGATAGGCAGGGCGCAAACGCGTGTCTTGTGTCAGATACAAACTACCGATTAATATTTGATTTATAAAGAACCAGTATAAAATCATCCACTCCCTGCGTTACGTAAACATTTTTTGTTTCCAGTTTCTTCCACTTAACACATACTCATAACGATCAAAAAGTGTTCGATGTCGGGAACTGAAAACTAAAAGTGTCAACATTTGCGCACCGCCTTAATTTCTGAGTTAAATTGAAAATAAAAGGAACGACGTTACAATGACGAGCCTCATTCTTAGGAATAACTATTGGTAAATAATAAATTAACACTTTTTATTGATCCAAGTCAACCAAGGTCTCCGGAACATTGTAGTATTACTTCGTTTTACTTAATATTCATATCAATGTACGAATCAGTACCGACACAGAATTTATCAAGAGCACGCTGCAAGATAATCATCTTTTTCCTTGAAAAGCTCAATGACGGGGGATTCCCCGTTACAAATGATTCATCTACTGGCTTCCTTTCATCAGTCGTGTTGCAAAATAAAACAATACGACTTTCAAGAAACAGTTAAAAATCCCATTATTTTTATTTTTTTAAAAATGCCTAAAGAAAACTTACACTAAGAGGTCTCCTCTCTCGAAGCAGATATTAGCTAATAAAAATGAAGATCAATATCTAGAGGAAAAAAAAATACAGGAGTTTTCATGTGTCAAGGATGTCTAATAATTGATCATCAATGCCATGAAAACTAGAAGGAAATACATCAAAAACCGGCCAACACTCGCACGAGGGGTTCCGTAGCGTCCGTCGCAAAAAACGACAAAAAATCATCTTTGTTGTATGGGAATTCCACTTAAATATTTATTTTATTCTGTTTTTAGTATTCGTTGTTATAGCGGTAATGGTAAATGTAATCTGATCAGTACCTCTACCATGAGTTTAAAGCAATAGTATTTGTCGATACTCGATACCGACTACGTAAATATTTTGTATGGCAAATTTTGGTTCCGTAAGTGACCGCTAGAGGCGCTGTAAAATTTTCCATACAAAATAATTACGTAGTCGGTATCGAGTATCGACAAATACAATTGCTTTAAACTCATGGTAGAGGTACAGGTTGTATCTATCACGATTAGATACATCCTGGTGAAAAGCAGACGAACGGAGTTTTTTACTCTTTTGGCAGGGAACCCTAAAAACAACTTCATTCTAACTATTTCTGCATGCATTATACCACAAATTATACTACATCATCATTTCAGCCGATAGACGTCCACTGTTGGACATGGGCCTTCCCCAAGTGTCGTACAATGAACGGTCCTCTGCGTCTCGCATCCATCGGAATCCCACAACCTTTACCAGGTCATCGGTCCACCTTGTAGGACGAAATTCTTGTGTACTACATATCTATATATTTCTACCTCGCTATTTCACTACCTACCACCCGAGTTTGTGGGCACGAAACGAGCAACGAGGAACAGTTACCGCAAGCTAACACCTCGTCAGCACTCCGTGTTCGTTGCGGTCGGAGTATCATTGTCCCCCAACTACCCCAAGTCCCCCAACACACATTATCACGTCCTCGCTGTACGTGCAACATGGCGGAACTATCTCGGGCTACGCTCAGTACGCTCCTGCACTTTATCCGCAACATCACGTACGCCTTGCCCACGGCGGCGTTTGTTTGAAGACTGAGGAGATACATAGTTTATTTATTTGTTAGAGTTCTTGTTTACTTAGTCTAGAAGCTTTGCTGAAAGCTTTAGAACTGTTCGGAAAACATTGGCAGAAAGTATCGATGCTTTATGGAACAATTCCGTAGAACTGTTAACTTAATTTATTTTCTAAACAAGGGCCCTAAGTATTTTATAAATCGCACATCCAATATGTGATAGGTGACGAATGTGACGATGCTATTGGAAACAACATTTAGTTTAAAATAAATTTTATTTAGATGGTAACATTTATTTATCAATGACAGTGCTTATGTCAAAATCAACAGTCAGTGTCAACTGTAATTTCTGCTCTGTTTTCCCTTGTAACCATTTTGAAAAATTATTTGCTTGTCTCACAATAATTAGCAAAATGTGGACACGCGTTCGATCTACCTAATCTGAGTCTTATTCAGATGCTTTTATGGTTTCTCATTTTTCTAATAACGCTTGTTGTGATAAAAAAGAATAAAATATTATGCATTAAAGTCTGTCTAATAAGTTAAACGACTTGGGTAATTATTAGGATTTAATGAAATCTGATGTAGTCAACACGGGTTCAATAATCAAGGTTGATTAAGAGATAGAGATCATTGTTTACTAACAGAAGAACCTTAAGAAAAGTATCGAATATAAGTATTTTTTAAATGATTAAATATTATACAAAATTCCCAAGTCGGTTGACTTATTAGACAGACTATAACAGTTATATCAAATAGGGCATAGGATTTAGTTTCCGATTGTCTAACGTTATAAGACTGAAACGTAAATCCTGGCATTTAGCCAAGATCAAGCTTTGCAGACTTCTTTTTACTTTTTTTTTTTAGAAAAAAACCAAGGCTTTCTTTTATGAAGCAAAGTAGACCACTTTTGTTTAGGACCACTTTTGACCAAGAGCTAGATAAAAAGTAAAATCTAGCGCAAATACTACGTGCAAACATTTAACGCGTTTGTGTCTTTTCTTTTGAACATTTTTAAAATCTTTAAATATAGCTTGTTCAAGCTTGTATTAATAATACTATATATATAATAATGCTTGTATTAATATCACTTTATACCTACCTATAATACAGTATTATAGGTAGGCATATAGTATAGGGAATAACGGAAAGGTTTGCTTATTTTCGATATTTACAGACTACTTTATGAAGAACTTCTTATTTATGTTTATACATAAATACCTTATAAATAAAATGTTTAATATTTTATAATTTATGCAGACGCGTTGATTAAACGAATGGCGCTAAATCACGCGTAAGCGCCTGCGTTTGCTTGGGGTTTGAGTGACAGAAAACACTAAATTTTGACCATCTTTAAATTTGTGTCTTTAAAATTATACAAATTTATTCAAAAATACAAATAAAAAAGGTACCCACAAGGATACACGTGTACAAAGATTGGCATACTTTTAATGTCGTACACCAAAAGTATGTCAATCTTGTACATCGTGCATCGTGTACAACCTGCGGGCCAACATATTGCTTGTGAGAGCCAACGCCCTGCGTTCTCTTTCCATGTCAGCGAAATCTTTCACATTCTCAGTTACTGTGTGCCTGTGTTCTTATTAGGGTATTCAAGATTCTTGGTTCTGATGGACTACACCTTTCATTATTACCGGTGGAACGTGAGCTTGTGGTAATGATATGTAAGTTCGTAAACGCGGGCTTGCAGACGGTGAGCAATGGGTAGCTCGCCGCCAAACCGAGCCCAAGTCGTCAACGGCGCGTACTATACCATGTACCTCAAAGAGATGTCAGCAAACCGTAGGGGCCCAGCAGAGTCGAAGTCTACTGGGGCCAACAGTCAGCGTCTAAAAGGAAGTCTAGGCCCTAGTATAAAAGGCAACGAAGGAACAGGAGTAGGTTTTTAGTCAGTAAAAGTCTGACACATCCACTCCGCCCAGAAGCGGGAGATGTCATTAGACAATTTTTCCACCAGCAAAAAAAAGTGATATGTAAATTAACTTAAAAAATAAAAATTATGTTTGATTCCCCATACCCATCATACCCTGAGTTGAGAGTTAAGTTCCTGTGTCCCCTAGATGGGGCAGAGGGCGTCCACAGTGCGCCGCCGTCCCGTTCGGTCTTGAGCTTCGCGTTTCATTTCGCTCCAGGTCTTCCCAATGTTCTTCGCCTCTGCGATGACTGTTCGTCGCCAGGCATACCCTAATTCACCAAAATAAATCATAATAATATTTTGAATATCTAGTCTATAAGGCCAACTTTTCTGGCACACAGAAAGTGTTAAAACGGGTTTATAGTTCAGCTCTTCTGTCATAAAAACAAACGGTATTCTCAATGATTGAATTATTGTAATGTAGACACGCACTTCATATAGTTGCGTGTTCAATTTATTGGAAACTTTTCGTATTGGTTCTACTTTTTAATAATGTCCGAAAATTCTACCAGTTACTAATTGAATAAAACCTGACAGACGACAGGACGATGACATGTAGCAATCTGAAAGCTCCGTCAATTTTATTTAGAAATAAAAATGTTTTATTTTCAGGCATCAATGCCCATAGTGAGTTAGTACTGACAAAGTTACTTAAATAACCATGTTAGTAGGTCATCGCAAAAACTAATAGGAACATTATATATAATTAGGCTATCTAAAACTATATATATCTTTCAACTGCAATCCAACTGCAAATTGCAGTCTAAGTGCAGTTTGAATGCAGTTGACACGACTGCAATAGAACTGCAAACACGAATGCAATAGAACTGCAAACCAAACGTGCAGTCCGATTGCAGTCGTGTGAACTGTACACCGACTGCATTCGAACTGCACCATACTCACCCGCCCGCACGCTCCGCCCTCCCATGCATGGTGCAGTTCGGATGCAGTCGGTGTGCAGTTCACACGACTGCAATCGGACGTTTGGTTTGCAGTTCTATTGCAGTTGTGTCAACTGCATTCAAACTGCACTTAGACTGCAATTTGCAGTTGGATTGTAGTTGAAATGCGGTCCGTCTGTTTAGAGCCTAAGAAAGGATCTTCCAATATTCAACACCTAAGGAGATGAAACGGGGGTCTAAAGTTAGTTCATGCATATTCTGTTTTAGTAAACAGCTCTTGTCGCAAAACTGACACTTCCATTTGTTTTTTTTTTTTAATAGGCTCGCGTTTGACCACCATCTCATATGCGATCATCTCTCGTATGCAATGATGTGGCCGACGATGGATGGTTCATTTTATATGCCACATTGTCGGTTAAATTAATTACCCTATTGATTTTAGTTTGCCCTGCTACAAAGTTGGTGACCTGAAATCGCACGACGGGGTCGCGGCAGACAGTCTTCTTCCTTAGGAATTGGCAGGAAGTGGCTCAAAGCCGAGAACAATGGAAGAAATGGTGGGAAGCCTTTGCCCAGCATTGGGACAGTATTGGCTAGATATAATAACATAATTATAATTGAATAGTTATAAGCTTCAAGCTTATACTAAAATATAACTTTCCAATCGTATCTGCCATTAAAAACCACACTTTTACATCGAACTTTCCTTAACAAACATTAGTATTTACGAGTATGGCAAAGAAACAATAGCATATCATTTAAATTCCAAACACGCGATTGATCGGGTCGGCCACGATTGTGAGGTAGGCTCGCTGTGTTCATTGGAGATAACTCTTTTGCGATACAAAGCTGTATTTGAATACATGATTTCCTCTACTAATCTAGTCATGGAAGTGGGTCAATTTAAATACCTAGCCTTTAAAGAAGGGCACATGAAATCATCATGTTTCAGCCGAAATACGGCCATTGTTGATACTGTTTATTTATTTATTTTTATGACAGGTTGCACTATCAGTCGAAATTAACACGTGCAAACAGTCATTATATTACAATATCTTCATCATCAGCCTTTTTAATGTTCCCACTGCTGGGACTCAGACTCCCTCTCTAGGAGAGGGAATGAGCCATAATCCACCACGCAGGTTCAATGCGGGTTGGTGAATGTCACATGGCTTCGAATTTTTGGTTTTAGGACATACCGGTTTGCTCACAATGTTTTCCTTCACCGTTTGGAAATAAATTACACAAAGTAATGCGCCTGGCAAGATTTGAACCCGCGACCTACAACTCGTAAGTCGAAACCATTACCACTCCGCCACCATTGCTTTCATATATTACAATATAACAAAAAATAACATAAATCACATAATACAAAACATTATCATTAGATAACATTTATCATTATCATTGTTATATAGCTCCATCCTTTTAACAGTTCAGTGTAAGTCATCAAATGGTTCGTATTAAGAGCTGGTTGTAGGGCCTCTGTTCGTACAACTTATTATAAACAGGACATGCAAACTAACGCGCATTTCACTAATAAACAAACAATACCAGTTCAGAATAATAATCAAGATTAACAGGGTGGCACCGCACCAGCGCATTAGATACAAATTAAACGCTGGAACGTGACGCTCGTGCGCGGCGTGACATTGTGGAACACATTTATCTCGCAAATGTAACAGAACAGCTATAAGTTCCGATACTTCCCACGTTCCTAAGTTTTTGCTGCACTTTGGACGTTAAGTGCAAAAGGGAAAGGATTGAGACAATACGGAATGGAGATACCTATTTATATTATATGCGGATGTCAAAAAGTGAGTTTTAGTAATTTGTTTTTATTTACTTTTGGAAAGTTCAGATAAAAGAGAAGAACACTCGCGAGCTTTCATGAACAAAATTTTTATTAGGACACTTTACCTTAGTTTTTAGTAAAGGTACTTATGCGAAACCTGAAACACCTGTCTATTATTTTTATGTAAAAAATCTTTTTACAAAATTTAATTTTGTTTAATACAGAAATTCAAACTGGCCACTAACAAAAAAACCGGCCAAGTGCGAGTCGGACTCGCCCATGAAGGGTTCCGTAGCAGCAAGTAACATAATATAAAAGTTCTTGTAATGTGTTGTAACTTTGATCGATGTTTTAATAATAGTGTATTTTTTTCGATTTATGACGTATTAAAAAAAAACTACTTACTAGATTTCGTTCAAACCAATTTTCGTTGGCAGTTTTTATAGTAATGTACATCATATATTTTTTTTAGTTTTATCATTCTCTTATTTTAGAAGTTAGAGGGGGGGGGACACACATTTTACCACTTTGGAAGTGTCTCTCGCGCAAACTATTCAGTTTAAAAAAAAATGATATTAGAAACCTCAGTATCATTTTTGAAGACCTATCCATAGATACCCCACACGTATGGGTTTGACGAAAGAAAAATTTTTGAGTTTCAGTTCTAAGTATGGGGACCCCTAAAATTTATTGCTTTTTTTCTATTTTTGTGTGAAAATCTTAATGCGGTTCACAGAATACATCTACTTACAAAGTTTCAACAGTATAGCTCTTATAGTTTCGGAAAAAAGTGGCTGTGACATACGGACGGACAGACGGACAGACAGACAGACAGACAGACAGACAGACAGACAGACAGACAGACAGACAGACAGACATGACGAATCTATAAGGGTTCCGTTTTTTGCCATTTGGCTACGGAACCCTAAAAAGAAAATAGAATAAAACGTGCTTACTGACGGGAGCATTATAGAAAATTGAAACTATAGAATCTTGGAGTACCAAATTTTGTTTGTTTGATGAACTTATAAATGAGGAGCTGGGGAACAAAAGCGGACTTGTCCACTGTACTCGAATTTTTTATTTTTATTTTTTTGCACTCTTTAAGCTCATATCTATCGAACCCCGGAGTATTGTGTATCAAAAGCGGTCCGATCTTAGAGAAAAAAATTGTTAAAAATGATGATTTCGTTCAAAAGCGGACTTGTCCTGTTAGAAATTTATTAAAATTCTAAGGGATTTTTTCTCCAATCAAAACCGGACAAAAACGTAAGGAGAATTGCCGTTAGTACGAAAAATGTCAAACAAAACCGGACAAGTCTAAAAAAATCATTGTTTTTTTGTTATGATATCCCTAAATCAGTTGTGGCAACACTGCTAAATTAAAAAAAAAGATAATCAGCTGTGTGACGGTCATTGCTTTCGTAATTTTGAGAAGAATTTTCCTAGAAAACCGACAAAATTATGGACGGAATCGAAGAAATAGTGGCCAATATAAATGACGGCTCACGTAAACGAAAAAAAACAGGACGGCAAGCGCAAAACAACAGGGAATCGAAGTGAGTGTAAAATTATACCTACCGGTGCGTGTTTGTTATTATTCTAACCTATGATGAATTTAAAATTGCTATTATTTTGTTTTAGGTACGCAGATAAAGACCCCCTTGCTTTGAATTTCGTGTCTGCGTGTGAACATAACAAGGGAAAATTTAAGTGCCAGACTTTGACATTAAACGAAATTGTTTACAACCGCAAACTACCTACTATATGAAAAAATTGGCAAAAAATTACAGGATATTTACTTGTCACGGCTCATATCACCATGCCCCATAGAAAGAGAAAGATCGAGAGAGGAATCTCGCAAACCGCAGAGGAATAAGTACTTTGTGACATACTTTCTCTTCCGTGATTCAAAAAGGTTAGTAAAAGTATGCAAATCTTTTTTTTTGGCTGCTCTTGGGCTCAGTAAGCACAGGGTAAACTTAATTGCGAGCAAATTATATGAAGGCAAAACGCCACTTGACGGCAGAGGAGGAGACAGGAAAAGTTTCAAAAGTATTGATAAAAAGGAATCTGTAAGAAAATTTCTCGGTGGTTTGCCAGCAAAGGAGTCACATTACAATCGAAATAAATCAAAAAGAGTGTACCTGTCATACGAGCTAAACGTAAAAAAGTTGTGGGAGTTGTACAATAATTCAGCGACTGATGATTTGAAAGTCTCACAAACGATGTTCCGAAATGTTTTTGAGAACGATTTTAATATTGGGTTTGCGTCACCATCTTCCGACATATGTAGTACCTGCGAACTGCTGAAAAATAGGCAGAAGACTGAAAATAATCCTGAAGAACTTCAATCATTGAAACTTCAACTCCGAGTTCATAAAGCTAGAGCCAAAGCGTTCTTTTCCCTTACCAAAGAAAAACCTGAAAATTCTATGACAATATGTTTTGATCTCCAACAAATTCAATCCCTTCCTAAAACGCCAATCCAGGAATGTTTTTATTTACGACAAGTTGGACTTTATTCTTTCTGCATTACTGATATGCCTACAAAGAAGCCACATTTCTTCATATGGACAGAAAACCAAGCTAAAAAAGGCGCCACCGAAATTGCGTCTGCCCTTTTAACATACCTGATGTTTACTGATTTTTCTGAAGTGGAAGTTTTACGCCTTTTTTCGGACGGGTGTGGAGGTCAAAATAAAAATGCACATGTCGTCCACACTTTGATTTTCTGGTTGAAAAACTACGCCCCTCAAAATGTCGCCAAAATCGTACTAACCTTTCCTGTACGCGGTCACAGCTTCTTGCCGGCGGATCGAGTGTTCGGGAGGGTCGAAAAGGATTTGCGGAAGATGCCTTTCATTTTGGATCCAAAAAAATATCATGAGGTTTACGCAAAGCGTGGCAAAGTTCATATTTTAGCTGAAAACTGGAACCTTTACAACGTCAAAAACCTTGAAGACTATTACAAGAAAGTGGAAAGTATTCGTGATGCAAAGAGAATAATAATAGAAAGAAAGTCAACCATCATCCAAACAGAAACTCCTAGTCAATCTCAACAATCAACACGAAGAAGTCAGGGCCGTAGTCGTGGCAGAGCACGTGGCCGAGGCACTGCAAACATACGAAGAGATCCTACTGCACGTTTAAATCACGTAAACTTTGGTGTGAAAGTCTTAAACACCTATTATGGAGATGAATCATCAGAAAATGCTGTATCATTGTTAAAAATGACAAAAAACCATTCGAGTTTACTACAAAGATTTTCAATGGTTAATGAACTAAAACCAAACAAGAAAAAAGATGTTGAAACACTCTTAAAGAAACAATTCGGAGATAATTGGATGGATAATCAAGAGCTTGATTGGTTTAAAAACAATATATTCCATACCTCACCAGTGGCAATTGCTGAAACAAGTCAAATAAATGACGAAGACGACGACCACAGTGACGATTGTGACTGTTGCGAACCAGATGTGGGAGAGTTCATATAATTTTTAAATAAAAAAATACAATAATAGAATCTAGTTTTCTTTCATAACCGGACATGTCCATAACTCTTTCAATCATAACCGGAGTTGTCCACCTTTTGTAATCAAAACCGGACTTGTCCATTACAAAAAAAAAAAAAAAAATTGAAAACGCATAGTTTTATGACCAACAAGCAGGCTATTAGTTATGTTGTATTAAATACTAATTATACTGAAATGCACAAAATTACAGCCCATATGCATATACCTATTTCAGTTTTTTTTGCTCTAGTGTAAAATTTGATTAATTGGACAAGTCCGCTTTTGTTCCCCAGCTCCTCAAATATAATACTTATTATTTCTCTAATACATGATTTGGTCGACCAAATTGTTTTTTAATTATCTCACAGATGGTGTAAAAAGTAGAGTATGCAACACGGATAAAGTTGTCTTTGTCTTGGGCGGCTTGAATTCCTCACTTCACTCAGGTTTCTTTATTAACTCCCTCGCAATGCTCCGGAGTTAATTTTATAAATCCCTCACTATCGTTCGGGATTAAAATTAGCAACCTTCGTTTCGTTCGGAATTCAACGTGCCGCCCGCTACTTAAAGACATGATTTATCCCCTAGTCACATAAACTACTATAAAATCGCTGAAAGTGGGAAGTGACGTTTCACTTCCGGGAATCAGATAGAACATCAAGTAAAGACCTGCTTACGGTAGTCCCACCCAAAGTCCCACAGTAAATGTAATAGGTCAAACACCGCATATTTATAATGTCAATTCCGATGTTGACATTTAAAGGGTGGTTTTTATAGCACAGACAGTCCCCATCTTAAGTTATTTTTATTTTCTTTTAGGCTTCAGATGGTTTGTGCATTTAGCCAGTGTCTAGTTCAAAAAGCATTTAGTTTTGATACAGAATAAAGTTACTTTGTTTTCCACTAAAATTAAATATTTCGTGCCCTTATTGCAAAAACCAACTATTTACATTTTTTGCCCAAATTAAGTTAAATATAGCTATCGATTCGTATCACCAACACGATTCTGCAAGTAAAACTGGTTATTAGCTATGACACTTATTTAAGAAAGAAAACATGTTTATTTGGCACACAATGAACATAACAAGTATTAAAACATTAATTAATAGCTCAAATAAAACTTAAAAAAAAAAAAATAATAAAATAAAAACAATCAGCAACAATATTTCTCACGGTAGTGCCAAATAGGTTCAGTTCAGCATACTGTCAGACAACCGTAGCAGTTGCCTGACGCTGGTTTTCAACTGAACCTTTTGAGTGTAGGTGAGTAAGGGATGAAAATCGGTTTTTGAAATATATAAAAGTATATGTATGTGTATATATATGTATATTTGTATGTGTTCAAAATTATATGTCGTAAATGTTCAGTGTTAGTTGTTTGAGTATTTAATCAGTTTCACCCAATTAAATAAAACTTCAAATAGGTCTAAGCGTACTTCATGATTAACAAAACCGATCTCTTTTTAATTTACAAAGATAGCTTCGGCAAAAAGTAAATAACCTACAGAATTGATCGAATATAATAATATAACATAATAATACAAAAATGTAAATAGTTGGTTTTTGCAATAAGGGTACGATTTATGCAGTATTTAGCAGCAAATGTATCCAGTCAGCTTTCCGGCAAGCTTCGTTGAGGCAGTCAAAACAACAATAAAATTCTCAGTTCCATTTCAATAATTCCGAATAGGTATTGTTCAGTTGTGTAGATACTTGAGATGCAAAACTACCAAATATACATCACAATATGTACATGTATATAACTACCAAATATACATCACAATATACAAGGTGTAAGGGACAGCCCTCCACAAACTTTAAGGACTCGCTCACGCTCAGTAGACGAAACCGAACAACCTTCCATAAAAATTTTTTTCAGGAAACGAAAAAAATATTCGGCCTCTCCATACAAACTGTCCAATCAAGTTTATAATTTTCTATGGTGAGGTGGATTTTTTTTTCGTTTCCTGAAAAAAAATTTTGTGAAAGGTTGTTCAGTTTCGGCTACTGAGCAAGCCCTTAAAGTTTGTGGAGGGCTGTCCCTTACACCTTGTATACTAGGAATCAATTTACGAATAATTAGAAGAACCACTGAACTTCACTCGCAACCACTGAACCACTAAAAAATCTCGCCAAAAACCAGACGCATTTCACAGGTTTGCAAAAATACCTTTATCTATGCTATTTTATCTGTACCAAAACAGTTTTATTGGCACAAAAACCTCTATTAGTACGTTAAATCGTTTGCTTCGAAGAAAGTATCTCCAGTCACGCGAGGGTACGGAACTGAATGCTTTGATCGCTATTATTTGTCTGACTTATAGCGATCAACTGCTTGTTTCTTTAAAAATTGATGCTCTTTTGTTTTTTAAGTGGGCTCACTTCGACTAACTTAACAAAATTCCGTTTGACTTTTGTTTTTGTTGACCTACTAATTTAAATAAGTTCTTTTGTTGACCTACTTATTAATTTTGAATCAATCAGTGTTGAACTTACTCTAAAAACTACTTCCGATAAGTATTTGTAGACAAAACTGTTACTACGATTTTAACTACTTGACCCTTGACAAATCTGCGATGCGACATCGCAGCTTAAAAATGTGCAAGCTTTTTTTTCGTGGTGGGGAAAATCATCCGATGACAACCGCCGCTCTTGGGCGGAGCGGGAGACAGTGTAAGAACTTGCGAAATGATTCGCACCGCATATTGTATGGTCACCTCATGCCGAACCGATGCTTAGCCGCACGAAATGGTGTAGCGGCGTTGTATCGCTTGCGCCGCTGTATCGCATCGCATTGCAATTTTATGTCCCCACTGAGTAAGGTATTTTGATGGACTTGAAATTAACGATACTTATAAAAGCATGGTTAACTTCGAGTAAGTACATCAACCCGCACTGGGCCCGCGTGGTAGATTACGGCCCATTCCCTCTCCTAGAGAGGAGGCCTGAGTCCCAGCAGTGGGAACACTAAAAAGGCTGATGATGAAGTACATCATAATAGTCAATCGCGAGTATTTCATAGTTTAAATGAAATAAATGAGGTAGAATCACTCAGCACAGCTTAAACGCTTCACATTTCAAGTCACATCCATCAGTTCAATTCCTCCGCATTGCTGAAACATAAGCTCAAAAAACGTACTCATTAAGAATCCAGACACACCTATTAGTTCCACTCCAAAAAGCTATTCTCATGTACAAGAGTAGGCACAAAAGCCTCTATAAAGTACATAAAAGGACGGTAAATATAAAACAAGAAAGGGAGGCTGGCAGGCAATATTTTGCCGTTTTCGGAGGAGGATATCGAACCCTGTCAGTTGGAGGGTGTCCTGCCGCAATGCGTCACTGGGTTTACTGCATCGTCAAGATATTATAGGCCTTATTATGTAAGTAGTTAGGTACATAGATAGACAATAATTGTATTATCTTTTTATTGATAGGCTTATCGTGATGAAAATGAAACCGGCCTGTCCTCGCACTTATTATTCTTGCTTACTTTAATTTATATATTTTTTCATTATTTGTTTGTTTTGTCACATAATAGCAACAACATAAAATATGCAACCAAGATTTTTAACTCATAACATGATTTAAAAGTGTGTCCGTGGAGTTTCTTGCACGTTCTTCTCCATAGAAATCTACACTTTGAAACGTGCAATTTAGCTTCACTTTTTTGACTGACCGACATTTTAACAATAATATTATGAGTTAACAATGACATTAACTATTCAAAAGTGCCTGTAAATAGATTATTTGAAATAAACGTTTCTGATTTCTTAAAATTCGAAGACTTGTGACATCCACCAATCTTCACAAGGCTTTACGCTAGAAGTGGGAACTAAACGTTTTTTTGTTTAGGTGGGAGAATCATCCAATGACATCCCCCGCTCTTGGGCGGAGCGGGAGATAGTGTCAGACATTTACTGACTAAAAACCCAGTCATGTTCCTTCGTTGCCTTTCGTATCGGGGCAGAATCTTCCTTTCAGAAACATATCCTTGGCCTCAGTAGGTTTCGACCCTACTGGGCTAGGGGCCCAGGTTTGCTGAGAACTACTTGAGGCGCGCGTGAAATGATTCACGCCGTTGACGTCTTAGGCATACTATACTGAGCTGTTGACAGGTTTGTGCTGGACCACTATTTCTCCCAATAATAAGCGATCTTATATGGTCGATGATAGAGAACGTTAGCCTAGAAGTAACTCGTTGACTTAAAGAGTTATCAGATAACACGGATTCCGGCAGGAGTATCTATCTATTACATAAACAATTACAGTATTCCCAAAACGTTTCATGGGTGAGGCATGTCCAGCCATTATATGAACAGCTATAAGCTATTAATCACGAAACCTTAGACACTGAAAAAAAAAAACTTACGCGCGCCCTGAAATCGGAAATAAAGAAAATAAAGAAAAAAACATTTATTCGTACCTCACACATACGACACACGATTTATATAAAAAAAAAATAACTTTAAAATCTGTGCAAGGTCAAAAGGGAAATCGGTTTATTCATTTTTCAAAGTAACCAACCGGAATGGCATACTGCGACTTATTCCCTCTCATAGAGAGGACACCTGAATCCCAGCAGTGGGAACGTTATAAGACTGATAATGTTACGCCAATTTTGAACCATTTCAACCATAGCTTATGGTTTAAAATTAGTAAAAAGTTACGTTATAGTTACTTGAATGCCACATTTGGCGTAGTTAATAATGAAAAACTTTACAGAATCTGCTGTCTGTAATTGATTCATATTTTATGAAAATACTAACTTCTGCCAGCGGCTTCGCCCGCGAAAAAATAGGTTTCTCCATACAAACATTGAACTCCCGTTTCATCGTTTTAAGAACGTTGGAAAATCCTCCCTCGGTGCTCGCTAATGTCATAAAGAAGGCTGGTGCTGAAAATCAGCGCTGTGGCTCTGTCTTTCATGAGCCCCAGCATTTTGCTGAGCGCTGGCCGTTTTGCGCGGATGTGACGCATATCTTACGTGCTACTTTTAGTCGATATTGTTTTTATTTTGTTATGGTATGCGTCATGTTTGACGTGAATAAACACTTTTTCTTTCTTTCTTTCTTTAAAGAGATACCTTGAGCAAAATTACATGCTCCTAGTCTCAGTAATTTCAGCTGTGCGTTGATTATGTCAGTCAGTCAGTTTTCCCTTATATATTTAGGGTGACTGGCAATTAGTGTACGATACTTAAACACGTGATTGTGCTCATGATAACAAACAATTTTTAGTATGGAAGCAAAGCCGAAATCTTTTTTTTTTTTTAAATTTGTATAAACTAGTGCTTGACTGCGATCCCACCTGATGGTAAGCAGTGATGCAATCGTTGATGGTGAGGCGCACTAGTTTATTAAGAGCCTATTCACTCTTGCCTTAAAGACACCTAAATTATAATCAGACGGGAATACCGCAGCAGGCAAATTGTTCCAGTCCCTCGATGTACGTGGTATAAACGACGAGGCGAAACGCTTGGTCCGGATCGTAGAGGTTTCAACAACATTAGGGTGGATACTCGCTGTTCGTCGGCTTGTCCGATGGTAGAAGTGAGATGGTGGAATTAAGTCATGTAATTCCTGCGCACACTCTCCAAAGTGCATCCTGTAAAACACCGAAAGGCTGGTTACCCTTCGCCTATGCTCATCGCGATCGAATCGCGAAAAAAATATCATTTGTTCAGAACATTAGGCAAACATAAATGTACTGAACAGCTGATTTTTTTTTCGCGATTTCAGGTTTGTTCCCATAGTAAAAGTTGTTGGTTATCATGAGCACATTTACGTGTTTAAGTATCGTACATTAATTACCAGTAACCCTAAAGAATAGATTTAGAAACGACTAAAAGTTGAGACTGCTTTCTTAAGAACTTTTACGAGAGATTTAACGAAATAAATTGATATCCCTATCTCCCTTCCCATCTTATATATTTTTGATTAACTAAAGCAATTTAATTTATCATTGCTACAAATCTTTTAATATTTTAGGATCTTCTCTTTCTTTCCAATTACAATCTAAACGTTATGAACCAAATTGAGAATGTCCAAACAAAGGTATAGCGACCACAAAAAAACTTATACTAACTTTCAAATCAATTTAAAACCCAAATTATAACATATCTCGTTTTGGTAAGTAACGGTTATTTAAAAACCGATACTTCCCAAATTGGTTCTGGTGGTTATACTGATTTTTGTTATTTTTAACGGTTTTAAAATAATAAAGCAGCGTCGTCGAATCAATAAAACAAGACACTGCCAATTATCATAAACCTGCTAAATAATCAAACCAAACATCTACTACGAGTATATTATTATGCACATACAGTAGGCACAATGAGTCTTGAGCGGTTGCGAAGAAGTCAAATATTCGGTCTCTTTAGTGGTGCGAAGTGAGACGCGGGGGCGGGGAGTGTCAGTGATTGGCTCGCCGCGCTATCGCGTCATAGACGTCACTCCTCATTCGCTCCCTGCGTTGCTGCATGTATCTAACAACGAAGATGATTGGCTCGCCAATGTATGGAATGCGCAAAGCGATCCCCACTCTGACGCCGAGCGCTCAAGATCCGTTGTGCCTATTGTATCTAACACTTTATTTGTTTTGTTATGTTCAAACAGAGTTCGTTTTAGGGTTCCGCACCCAAAGGGATAAAAACGGGACCGTCTTACTAAGACTCTATCTGTCACCAGAGTTTATCTCTTGAATCGTAATAGCTAGCCAGTGGAAATTTATACAGGTGATGCATTTCTGTTGTTGCTGTAACAACAAATACTAAAAGCAGAATACTTAAGTGCGAGACGCACAGGATCGTTCATTGTGGCGACGCTTGGGCAGGCCTTTGTCCAACAGCGGACATCTTTCGGTTAAAATGAGGATGATGATGATGATAATGATGATATTTAAGTGGAACCCCCATACAATACGTGCGTACGGGGTACGTACCCCCATATAAACATGTGTGTTTTTTGTCTTTTTTTATCGATATTAATAATATATAGTTTTAAATAGTGTCTAATGTTGTATACTTAATGGTACGGAGCCTCTCGTGCGCAAGTCCGACTTGCACTTGGCCGATTTTTTTTTTATTTGCATACAATACCTAGAAAAATTCACACCTCGTGACATATCGCTACGATCAAACAATTTCGAGGTAATGACAAACTTCTGCGTAATTGTGATAGGTACACAACGTGACCTAGATTTGTAAACAAAGTAATAGAGGCCAGGAGAACTACGAGTTTTTATTTATGATAATAGTATTTAAATACTAAAAAACGACTAATCTTATTATAGTAATTAATGACAAATTATAATTTATTTATCAGAATATGAAAAGTACCTATAATAACAGTTTTTTTCTTCTGTGACAGGTTTTTAAGATGGATGTTTATTTACCATTAATGAAAAAAACATCCGAATTCAGAACCTACTTTTTTGTGAAGTCGGTTAAAAAGAAGTAAGCGGCGCACCTGATGATAGTGGTCATCTTTGCGCTTGATTTTATTTATTTCTTTCAAGACTCCGAGACTCGGAACAACAATCAGTAGGCCATACAAATATTTTGTTCCGTACAGATATCGAACCCGTGACACGCAACGCAACAGTCAATCTCTCAACCACTGCGCCAAGTTATCCTGAGCTTCAACAATCGTGGTTGCGATAGTCTCGAATCCAATATGAAAAAAGTAGAACATAGTGTAGATACACGAGAACATTGAAAAAAAAAAAATGGTAACGCTTTACCGTTACCGTTTCATCTTCAATCAAATAATTCGATAAATCACGAACATCAATTTAATGGCACGCCGTATCATAACCGTATATTCTCACAAAAAAATAATTCTATACTTACTTAATAACTTTAATATTATGTAAAAAATTAGAGCATTTTTCCTTCCGCGTGCGTTAAACTCAGTGTCAGTGAAAGTACCTGCGATATAATGAAATAAACATTATAATAGATGTTACTTATTAAATAGACGCATATAAGCCACTATATAAAATAGGAAGGCCCCTTAGGCTAAAACTTGATGCGTTTTGGCATTGGTTTCTCTAATTCTAATATACCATCTTAATAAGTTTACGCACCACAGTGTCTTATTTTGACTCAGATTTGGTCACTCTAATTCAAAATATTAGCTAAATGAATGCCTTTTGATGACATGGTCGATAAGTTTTGAATTTGTTTTGTTCATCTGAGCAACAAATTCAAAACAATCAATACAGTCACATCTATTTACTTAAATGAAAATGAGCTATTCATTCATTTATTTAAGTAAATATTTATATATATTAAATATGTATTATGTGATTAATTCTTTTATTCTTTAGGCTAGCTAAAAGTCAAAAACGGCTGGACCGATTTGGCAAATTTTGATCTTGTAATATTCGTGATAGTCCTTCGCTGGTTCAAATGGTGAGAAAATATGGAAAAATTTACAAAAAAAAATCGAGGACCATCATCATCTCTAATTAAAATGTTATTTTAAACTGAATTATACTGGTTCTGGTAATGCCAGTAGATGGCGTTATCCTTTGACAGTTTGACTAACACATTCCTAAGCGGAACGAAGTTCACCGGGTTAGTTATTTTTTTTTTTTTTATAAATACCACCCTATATAATTCTAAATAAAGAGATCTTTTTTCTCTAATAAAAACAAAAGTTTTGTTTATTTCAGATTTTTTCCAGCGCTATTGGACTTTTTTCTGAAAAACTATGAGATTACAACTAGAACGGAGGTCTTCTAAAGTTATCAAAAAATAAAAGGCCAGTTATGTCATTTGATGTTTTTATTATTTACGTTATGTAACCGTCTATATTACATTATGTAACCATTATGTAATTACATTAAAAAACTTTATATAATTAATTGTTATTTTCTTGTTTCTTTCAATTTCGTTCCAAATTACATTTTACGGTCTTTCTCAAATGTCAAAACGGGCCTTATACTTTTTAACAAGTTTACCCATAGAAGAAAAATCAAAATGGCGATGGTCATGAATTCTGTTCAACGCCCTTTTGGCCAATTTTGGCGAAATTCTAATACAAATATAGACCTTTAATATCAGTTACCCATATCACATGTCATCGCAAATACCAGTAAATGCCCTTTAACCCTCCGCGGCTCGCTAACTGTCAATTTGCTAACGAGTCCCACAGACGCGTGTTTTCTCACCGCAAACGAGATTCGAGTTTCGTGTTACATGAGATGGTACCAGTTTGTGGTTCCTCTTGGATTAGGTATCGTATGAAATGTATGGAATACCGAAGTATGGAATAATGTATAGAATAGGTACATACATAGAATGTTCAAAACATAATGTTGGTTTTGTTGTTGAAATATTTTACTTTCTTTCTTTCTTTTCTTTTAGAATACCGTTTGATATCACTCTCTCGTACAGCCTAGCTTTATATTTTTCATCCCTGATGCAAGAATCTAATGAAATAATTCATATCGAGGGCTACCAAGATTTTTGGCGCGATTCCAAAATAAGCCGGAATTAATGCCGCCATCTTGTTTTTTCCACAGACAATAAATTTACAGAATGTTTATCAACAGCGTCCCCCCTGTCAGTGTCATTTAGGCGCCAAAAAATCTTTGCGACGCAGAACATAATCTCTGTTAGGTACTGATCTGTCTCTTTTTGTGTCATATTTACGTCAGATACCAAATGTCATTGATCTAATTACACCTACCTATTAAGTAATTTCAATTTAATACCCGTGGGAACCCGGCATTATGCTTATTTAATGCTTATTACGAGTTTTATAGCTTTATAATGACCAGTTTATCGTTCAAGAATTTTTTCCATGTTGTTTATAAGTTTTCCATTACATAGGGAAATGACTAATAAATCCACGGTCTTAATTTAGATATTCTACTTATTTTTAAATAATACTAGGTACCTAATTTTTCCGTAGATAGGTAGGTATTTATCAGAAAGTTTACAACAATTATTTTACGAATGAAATGATGATGCTTGGAGCGTCTAATTTTGTCAGTGATTAAGTTTATGGACGGAAAATGTCACATGGCCATCTCAATCTATTAAGCCAATGATATTCTAATAAATATAATATCATTGGATTAAGCTCAAAGATTTTATATATCCTACGAATAATTAAACTATTGAGAACAATCGTGATCGCCGATAGAAGGTCACTTTGTCTAGATCGGTCTAGATCTCTATTTTTTTTATTTGATTAAAGGGCATTGTCTCTTAGCAACCACATCGCCAGTACAGGAAACACAAAAAAAAACTATCTAAGGTGTAGATCTTCTAAGGTATGTTATTATTATTATTAAGTGTCAGAGATATTTCAGAGACACTGCTAACAAAGACACGGCCACAGAAACACAAGAAAACGCATTACCCTCCTTCTAAGTAAGTGGGGTAAAAACGATATTGACACTCATGCGATAAGTGGCGGCTGGTGAAATAAACTAGTTTATTTCAACACTTCAACTCGGTTTTCTAAATAAGAAAGCCTTTCGTTATCCAGCACATTTTTTAGCTGAATAAGCATTATGTTCATTGTTTAAACAACATAATGTTTTGATCTAACCTACTTACTAATGATAGAAAGTGGTGCTTTTGAGATTGGGCTCTGGTCTCGAGTAGTACTGATTGGATATTATTTTTATAATTTTAAATGATTTTTATTGAAATATATAAAATATAGTAATTATTACTTTTAACATACATATTTTCCATTTATGATTATAAAATAAATTAATATTAAAAGCGTAACATTGTGTACTTGTAAAATATAAATTGTGGAAGAATTGATCCGATTATCTAAACTATTTCACTGCACTATACATTATGCCTACAATAAGTACGTAACGTAATAAACGCGTATCCTGTAAGTAGTATACTCAGAATGGTCTGCTGAATCGATTTCAGCTATTTTTAAATAAAACTACTTTTTTATATTATTATTTTTAAACCAGCAAGTCCTGATATTGGCCCGAGAGAGGAGGCTCTTTCCTAATCAAAATTCGCTACCAATTTATTTGAGGTTAACCCGTTCTGTGTCTAAACGTGGATCCACGAGAGACCCAATGGCTTTTTAATTGTGTCTCTAATTACGGCACACGAGAGGTTAAACATAGAAAGAACATGAAAAATAAAAATACTTAACTAATTAAAACTATTTAAATACACAATAGTTTCTTACCTAAAATATGGCGTCAAAAAATTCCTCCGCATCGCTGTTGACTGGAAGTTTGCCCAAAAGATTGGCGGCATTGCCACATTGTATGGCAATGCTTAATCTCTGACCAAAGGAAAAGCCAGCCCTTGGGTCACGCGAAGTGTCAACATGGCGTTTGGATAATTGTTTAAAAAGCGCATGAGTACTCGGACCCCACGGCCCAAGAGTTTCAACCCCAAACGATTCAAAAATTTAATTCGCTTGCCTTTTTATTGGATGGAAAATCATAAAATCACATCTCCCGCTCTGGATCAAACGAGCAGGATTGTCAAACTTTTCCCGATCGAAAATCCACCTGTGTTCCTTCAGTTTCTCTTTGCGTTCCAGCTCCACAACAATCCACTCTTTCGCAGGAAACAGTATACTCGTGACGCAAAATAATGATTGTTAACTGCTGAAGATAAGCATCAGTTTAACCGCCCCTTGTTATCGAATTACTACTTAAACTGCTCGACAAGCCATTATATTCAGTTTATGGGTTTACTAGTAATAACTAGTAAGTGGTATATAAGAGTCTCTATCTAGTTCACTGTGTTATGCTGTATTTTAATGACCGATTGATTAGTATCTGCTTTTGTTACTAACGGCAATAATAGTAGGTACATTTTGATACAAGTGCAGAAAGTTTGCCGAGGGCTGCAGAGACAAATTTGCACGTGTATCATACGATGTTTTACAATACACTTAGGAACAAATAAATAAACGGGAGTTGACCAGCAACTCGTGGGGAGTCGCTTAACGCCAACCTGATACGATAAATACTATAATTGTGGCAGAAGCGAGTTTTTTGCATTTTTCTGCACTAGTGCGGAAAACGAAAACAGAAAATGATTTTCTAAGTAAATATCGTTTACCTTGCACGTACATACTAACACGAATGCAGGAATGAAACATAGGTACCCGCAGTACCTAGGTCTCTAGGCATTACCGCATGCCAGCAGAAACACTAAACTGCGTTGAAAATAGAGCCGAGTGCATTGTGTACTGGCTCGAGCGTTGTCATCATTTCTAATTTGCACTACAACCGGTATATCATGCCTGGTTTCTAAATCGTAAAACAGATGCACTAGTTTATGAATAACCAGCTTCTGCCAACGTGTTTGCCTGCGTGAAAATAGAAAACATAATAGCCTATGCAGTCTTAGTATATTATAGCATTCTACTGGTGAAAGAATTTTAAAATATGTCCAGTAGTTTTGAGTTTATTTATTACTAACAAAAATATACATATACAGAACTTTTCTCTTTATAAAAGTATATACTAGCTTCTGCTAGCGGATTTGCACGCGTAACGAAAAGTGTCGTATGTCCTCCTCCAACGTCCAATCTTTCTCAATACTATAATTCATCAAAAACGGCCCAGCAATTTAGGCATGAAAACATAACAAAAAGAGTAAAACTTATGTATGGATTTTACAAATTTATTACAAGAACGGAAAGTCAAGGAAACAGCTTTAACGACCAAACGCACTTTTGGATAGCTCACCAGCTCATGAGTTACTGTTCGAAATGCTACCTTCCTGTGACTTATTTTTTTGGGTTCCGTACTTCAAAAGGAAAAAACGGAACCTGTCCATTTGTCTGTCTGCCTAGACCCTGTATCTCGTGAACGCGTAGAGGTATGAAATTAAAACCATATGTCTCAGGATTCAGGCCTACAGTCCCTTGACGCTGTGAAAAAAATCAAACTTCTAAGTTAACGAAAAAAAAGATACAGCCATTTATGTCGCAAAAAACACATATTTCGACACTCACAAGAGAATCAAAATTCATTGGGTACTTCTCGTTGACCCAGAATCCTGAAAGTTGGCATAAAGCAAGGTCTCACAGCAAAAACAAAAACGAAAACAGTTTTTTTTAACATCACAATAACAGCTTTTTTGCGATTAGGAAAAATCTTCGAGACTCCATTCGGGAATTAAATTATTTACATAGGTGAGTTTGTACGGAACCCTCAGTGCACGAGTTCGACTCGCACTTGCCTAGTTTTTTTAAAAAAAAACATTGCCCCATGCTAGAAATAATATAGGTTGGTTCACAAACATGTAGATTCACACGTGTAAGCTAAGATCAAGTATTTAAATCGTCTCTATCTGTACATCTCACTGGCCTTGACGGTTCTACGTCGGAATCAATACTGACAAGTCACCAGCCTGTTCAAATTAAAAAAAATAAAGGTTAGAGGGTACATAAGACCGGCTGGTTAAGTTTATTTTTAAGAAGCTTTTTATAGCATTGCCATGTGAACCTGATATCTACCGGAAAAGTGCGAAGTATAAAGCAATTTTTTTTTATTATTATTTTATCTATTAATTTACTATAGATAAGTTTAGATTTCGGGAGCAGAGTCCAGTAGTTAGGGCTCCAGAGACAGGATCCTCCTCACAATGCAACGACAGCTTCGATAGATGGTCGCCGGGCTTTTGTTATTATTATCATAATTGGTAAAGTCACGCTTGGTCACTATCTCACCTAATGGTAGATGATGATGTAGTCGAAGATGGAGTTCAAAAATCTCAGATTTCCTCCTCCTCCTTAGTCGTTCACTCTTAACAGAGTGGTTGATGATATTGCATTTTCATTTGGCGATGCGTCTCCATTTGTACCGGTTTACGGCGTCTCGAGAACTCTGAACTATGGAGGTTTGTGTTGCAGCTTTGATGAGGTCTGTCCAACGCGTAGGTGAGCGCCCGCGTGACCGCTTTCCCTCCACTTGTCCCTGGACACATCACAATCCCTGAAAAATCTCAGATTTACTCGTACTATTTATATTCAGTTGTACTATAGTACACTACATAATCATTATTTCAGGCGAAAGACGTCCATTATATATTGGACATAGGCCTTCCCAAGCGTCACCATAACGACCGGTTCTGTGCGTCACACATCCACCCGATTTCCATGACCCTCACCAGATTATCCGTCTTGATCATAGACCTTCCACTCGTGTAACACGCCTGATTTGTACGAAGAACGCCATCGCGTGGCGTGGATCAAATGTAGCTCAACAACTCTAGTTTCCATAGAAAAAGTATGGAGACCGACGCGCCCAGTTCGGCAAGTATGACACACTTGTGTGCAGTGTAGTATTAGCTTAATACTAATAGATCGGAATAACAACAGACACCTGTTATTACCTGTTATTAGAACTGAAACGACTTTAATTTTGTTTTATTAGCATTACCAACATGGACAATGACTTGTCTAAATTACCCCAGAAGGATAGTTATTGGGGTAATTTGGAAACATGTCTCCATCAATCAGGAAAAGACGGTAACAACCGATGTCTACTTACCATTGGACAATAGTGATTCATTACATCATTTGGATGTAATGAATCACTATTGTAGTACACCTTGAATGTGTAAAACTCAAGCGTTAATTGAAATCATTAGAGGCCCTAATTCAAACTGAGTTCTGTTTCTACGTAAGCTTTAACTAACAAGTCACGGTCAAGGTAAGGTGTTCAGTAACTGCTAATGATCTTAATTAATTAAACCTACAACGACAGAATGTAAAGCGTGTTTGTAGAACATCGTAGAACGTTTTTGGAATCAATTCTGAAGTCTGGCTAGTGGTACTTAATTTGTTTTTTATCTGATACATACTAGCTTTAGCCCGCGACTTCCCCGGGTATTACCGGGGTCACTCAGGAATTAAGCAGCTTTCTATCGGTGAATAAATTTTAGCAATCGGACCAGTACCTACTTCCAGAGATTACCTCCTACAAACAAAAAAAAAATTATTTGTGAAGAGTTTCTTGCACATTCTTCTCCATAAAGATCTACGCTTTGGGATGTGCAATTAGCATCATTTTTCTGACTGACTGACTGACCGACTTCTTGACATTTCAAAAGTACCTGTAAATGGTTTATTTGGAATTAATTACTTTGGATCTTGAATCTTTGAATTGAAATTTTCGTTTTGGCTCGCGATCTACATTAGACGCATCGTTTATTGCTCCGCTCCGGTGCTACTAGGGGTGACCCTATGAATTTAGGTATTAGAATTAGGTATTACCTATCGTAGATGTGAATCTACGATAGGTAATTCTAATACCTAAATTCATAATAAGTTTACATCATATACATATGAGGTTAAATTGATTTATAAAGCAAAAACCATGAAAAGCACTAATTAATCAATTCTATTTGTTGAATATAGATAGGGATACATTTCAATTTCCATAGTCCTATTTAAAACTTGTATTACATTGATGAGTGAATGTTTTCCGATGAATCAACATAAATATAAGCTTTTATCGTATGCTACTATCTACAGATGCCAAAACGAACCCCAACCGACAACGACCATTAAAACACAAGTTCAACAATCATTTCCAAACAAAAATAATGACACTCTTGAACTCTGCATCACAAAGGTGATGACGTCACGATGACGTCACGCTCCATGAATAGCCACAGTAGAGATGGGTGTTTCCGAGATGTTTTAACAATCGAAAAAATCGGAGTCGTTAAAATAAACCATCGAGTCATACATCGACGCGCCTTTCTTCAAAATAATCGAGATGTTTTTCAATTGTTACGACGAGTCAACGGAATCGACTAAGAAATTTAAAAAACCTTTTTTTTACTGTCTGTTCAACCGATTTTAACTTCTATTTCGTAGGCAGGATGGCATTAAAAGCAAAAAAGTGGTTATATGGTTATAATACTAACTATTTACTGCAGCCGCCATTTGTCATTCCACCAACGTAATAAAAGTCAAAATCGATAAAAAAAACGGACAGTAATAAAAGGTTTTCATAAATTTCTAATGTTATTTTGAACAGAGTATAGTTTTCGATTGTTCGAATCAGTCATTCTCATTCACCTTAGTCTCGCTCTGTCACCGGGGTGAAGGGTCAGTCAGTCGCAATAGAGTCTGTCTAATAAGTTAAACGACTTGGGTAATTAAAATTAATAGGATTTAATGAAATCTGATGTAGTCAACACGGGTTCAATAATCAAGGTTGATTAAGACATAGAGATCATTGTTTACTAACCTTATGAAAAGTATCGAATATAAGTATTTTTTAAATGATAAAATATTATACAAAATTCCCAAAATTCTAAAAAGACTTATTAGACAGACTATAACAAACTGAATCGGACTCGATTCAAAGTCGAAACAATCGAAAACCATCCGAAACAATCGAATAAAATCTCTCGCTATCGCGCATCGCCACAGAGCATGGAGTACAATAGACCGGATGCGGTTCCGTAGGCCAAGCCTGCAAGCCCCGTGGGCTCTTTTGTGGCAGCCACTGACCTAGTTGCAGTCTGGCTTACACCTGTTATGTAAGAGGAATGCACGGCTCTTTGTGGGTAGATGTTGCAATTTATTAAGGTTCTTTGACGAAGGTTTTTAAAAATTGGTTGATGTTCAAGTAAAAAATTAAAAAAAAAATCGAAAATTGTATATGTATTTTATTTTCAGAGGAGATTTGGGCCAATAAAATACATTCACAAAATTTTGATAAAATACATTATCTAAATCACATCATGTGTTTTTCCGTTTTTCAACTTAACATATTTTTTCTCCATATTTACTTTTTGTTAGATACTTATATACTTACGTCTTTCTTATAATGGTCGGAGTAATGGTCCCGGAGGCCAATAACCAACGGTGGACATCTTTGGGATGAAATGATGATGATGTTGAAATTTAAAAGAGTATATAAAATTGGTTTCAGTTTCAAAACTATCACACATGAAAATGATACCGTAGATTTTTTCGAAGTATACTAGTCAAATTTATGAATATACGACAAAAGATAAAATACAACAGATACGATATTATAAACTCATTTAAAAACAAAACATCGCCAAAGGATGCGCGCACGCATGTCAACGGAAATCTCCGCGGTTGTCGCTTGTTCTCATAGTTATTAGCATAACCACGTACCTAGCTTGTAGTCAGATCCTGTTCGTTATGCGGTAAACCCTTTCAATAATGACCAAACTGTGACAATTATATGCGTTATTATAGCATGGCATAGTCGGCCTTATAATGTTCCCACTGTTGGGACTCAGACCACCTCTCTGGGAGAGGGAATGTGCCGTAATCCACTACACGGGTCTTCGAATTTATGGTTCTAAGACATACCGGTTTCCTCGCAATGTTTTCCATCACCGTTTTGAGAGCAGTGGTGATGAAATAAATTACACAAAGTAATGCTCCGGGCTGGGTTTGAACTCGCGACCTACAACTTGTAAGTCGGAGCTGTTACCACTCGGCCACCACTGCTCACCGAGGTAGGATGGGTTGTTATATCCAGCCAATACACTATTGTAGAACCTGTATTTTTTATTCAAATAGGAATCTAGTAATCAAAAGACTTCTCCCGCACGGGATAAACTCTGAGTGTCAGCCTTAAACTTAACTAAACTTTTTTTTTATGGTGGGAAAAAATCATGCATTGACATCCCTCGCTCTTGGGCGGAGCGGGAGATAGTGTCAGACTCTTACTGACTAAAATACCCACCCCGTTCCTTCTAGCCTTCATACCGGAGCTCGAGCGCCCTTTCGGATAACCCTGGCCCCAGTAGGCTTCGACCCGGCTGGTCCCTGCTGTTGCTGACAACTCCTTGAGGCGCGCGGGAACAGTGCGCGCCGTCGACGACTTGGGCTTGGTCCGGACAGTTACCGGACGGCCGGACAGTGAGAAACTTAACTAAACTGACTAAAACTTATTGTGTTCTTTCATTTGAGCTTTTGGGTTCTTGGGTCATGGTAACTCATTCGGACAATCCCACAACCTCGTAACGAAATAGTCCACCATAAAAGTCAAAATCGGATGAACAAACAATAAAGAGTTTGTTTAAATGTTTAATGTTATTACGATAGTTTAATTGAATGTAATACAGAGAAGTATGTAAATAGTTTAGTAAAACAGCTGTTAAATAAATATTATCAAACTAGCTTTTGCCCGCAGATTCGCCCGCGTACATAAAATACAGCCAGTAATCAGTAATAAAGCAGCTTTCTATTGGCGAAAAAATTTTAGCAATCGGACCAGTACTTCCAGAGATTACCTCCTACAAACAAATTTTTTTTTTTTTTAGGCTCGCGTTTGACCACCTGATGGTAAGCGATGATGTGGCTGACGATGGAGCACGGTAGCATGGTATATAAGTGTAGATATATATAATCAAAATTATAGTTTTAGTGTTATTGAGAAACATTATAACTTCAAACATTGCTGCACGATTAGAGACACGGATAATAAAATAGATTTTATGGATGGATGTAAAATGAACAGTTATGATAGGTAATAAAATTATTACAAACTAAACTGAAAGACTAGCTTGTCCATTAATGATATTTACTTCTATCTAAATAATAGTAAATACCAGTATCTACGTGTAGTAAAGGAAATGATATTTTTTTAAACATAACACCAGGCATTACCAAGCAAGCACATTCATGAGACAGCGCTAGCGAGTTGCTACGAGGAGGATAAATATCCTCATCCTCATACTAGTCACGCATAATGCATAGGTAACCAGACGGTATTGTGTTTAAAATAGTATCACCAAATATTTATATCACCAATAGGAGTATATCTTCCTTTACTATACTTGTATCATAACTTCAATCACTATAAATTATGATAAGTGCGAAGTTTCGTAAATTACGGATACTCAATTTATGTACAAGAGCCGTGGTGACCCTGTGGTCCCGACTTCCGAGTCGTATCTACCAGGGATCATACCCAAGTAGACTTTTTTTATGTAATTTATTATATCACCACTGCTTTCAAGATGGTGAAGGAAAACACCGTGAGGAAACCTTCATGTCCTTTTAGTCAGTAAGAGTCTAACACTTTCTCCCACTCCGCCCAAGGGCGGGGGATGTCATTTGGATGATTTTTACACACTGAAAAAACAAAATGTCCTATACAAAAAAAATTCAAACACAGGACACACACCTACATACATACCGAATTGCGGCCCACTTGCTCTCATAGAGAGAATGCCTGAGTCCCAGCGAGGGAAACAGTATAATGCTATTTTATTCTAGTAGCTTTTGTTTTCCATGAAACTCAAAAATCATAACTATAAACGTTTAAAACATTGAAAATATTTTAGTTTACACACTTCTGTCGATAGAGATTAGAGTTTGTCTAAAAAGTCAAACGACTTGGGTAATTATTGGGGTAAAATGAAATCTGATGTAGTCAACACTGGTTCAATAACCAAGGTTGATTAAGAGATCTTGGTCATTGTTTACTAATAGAAGAACCTCATAAAAAGTATCGTATATAAATATTTTTTAAATAATTAAATATTATACAAAATTCCCAAGTCGTTTGACTTTTTAGACAGGCTATAACAGTCGGTAAGTACAGTAATGCGGTAAGACTCCTAGATTCAAAGAATGTGGTCAAAAATTATTTTGAATAAAAGTCCAAAAACCAACACCAAATTCTTTGGCATCCGCATTTTAAGTTCCGTTATCAAAGCTTTGCCTAATGACGAAAATGCAGAAGTTAAGAATTTTAACGAGGACATTTGCTAAACCCACCGTAATGAGGGTAAACATTATTATTAGTCGTAAAGTTCGTCTGTACTCCTCATAAAATGACGGCCCAAACACAAAACTGTTATCTGAAACTGCAGAACCCAGGTGTTTCGCACTTTAAGCCCAAAATAACCGAGTTTTATACCGAGGGACACCATTAAAAGAGACATATTTATCGGTCACTTTCATAAGCGATGATAGGGATTCTTTTTTCTCTGGCAACATTGGTGCCACTCTATTTCTCAATGGACTACTCACACACAGACGCGCGCATTGGCTCGTTTCAAGTTGGGTTCCTGAGTAGTCCAAAGTGGTATAAGATAAGACACTCTCTTTACTGTGAATCAGACACTCTCTTAATTAGATAAGGAAGGTATATGTTGCATTTCAAAAGGGGATAAAAACACGGTTTTTGCCTTGATTTCATAATGAAGAAAAACTAAAGTTTTTCCTTAAAACGTAGATATGTTTTTGTTTTCATGGTGGGAAAATCATCTAATGACATCCCCCGCTCTTGGGCGGAGCGGGAGATAGTGTCAGACTTTTACTGACTAGAAACCCACTCCTATTCCTTCGTTGCCTTTCGTACCGGGACTTAAGCTATCTTTCGAATTAACCCTGGCCCCAGTAGGCTTCGACCCAGCTGGGCCCCTGCTGTTAACGTAGGTATGGGTAACAACAAGTTTATAAAAAAGTCTACCTTTATATAAGCCCGACTTCTTAAGTTAAAGTCCCTTCCTAAAGCCCCATGTATCATATCTTTTGTTGCCAGGCTACTGTAGCTACTTATATGTATGTACATATATGTGAAGATATAACGCTCACAGTCTGCGGTTATACCACATTTCACCTAACCTAAATCTGTGTCTTGTACTTAGCATAATATTCCACGTAATGATAGGCTTGCTACATAAGTGCAGTACTTACAGTATAATGAATGATATGGGTGTATCATGGTGGTACTTATGTTTCTGAATAAATTCTAATGTATGTGTCAAAAGGAGAAACGAATATTGAAATATCATCAAACTTTAACGTTTAAAATGATTTGGCCAGTTTTATTTAGCCATATCGTGAAGTGATAAATTTCTTAGATTTGGCCACGACACAAAAAATAAAATGTCTAAATAACCATGTTCGATAATAAAAAAAAATAAAAAGAAAAATTTCTAACTTCATGTTTTTATTATAGAGCATGCCAAGTGTTTTGTTACACGTGTAATTTGTTTACATACTTTTTACGAATTCTTTTTGTACATATTTTTACTTCAATTTTATTATATTTACATATGTTCATAAAAAACTTAAATATTAACTTAACTATTTATACTAAAACCTAACTATGTACATTAATATAATAGCAAAATACAAATTACACTCAGGCATCGAAGTGCCACGTTGAATGGCAATGCTAATTCTTTGGGCGAAGTACGAGCCAGCGCAGCGGTTACACAAAGCATCGATCATTCGGCGTTCAGTTTTCAATTTTACTTCATATTTTTGTAGTATTTAATATCTGTCTGTGTTTAAGTAAATATTAAATCCTGTCACATACGTCGTCGTTAACATTAATTCATCTACCCGTGGCTGCCTCTGATGGATGACACAAAAAAAATGTCACCCGACCCAGCCACAATCACAATAGGCTGTACAAATATTGTATTTGTCATGTAACATTTGACCTTTGGACCGTCAGCTCAAAAACAAAGCATTGAGTATTTTCTAAGACAGGTTACGTGATTTTTTTGACTTGCATAATAAATTTTATAACATAACTACAACGTAATATGTAGGAAAACTGAGTACCAAGGCAATATTGAGGAAACTCAGAGAAAGGAGGAATAATTATAATTTTTATTTAAGAAAATAACGTGAAGTTTTCAATTAGAGCGGCCACTAGAACTATAGCGGTATACAATAATTATAACTAACTAGAACTAGGATAGACCTCTACCTCAGGCATCTGAGAGCAAATAATTTGATAATTAACCTACGTAAACGGTCCATAACTAATCAAACCATATTCAGTAAATTCAAAATACACTTAAAATTACTCAAAACAACCAATAATTTTGCTATGTCGTCATAAGACAAATGTAACCATATTGAAGTAAACATGGACAAAACTACGTTGACCTAGACCTAGATTTAGAAAACAGGTTAAGAATTCAAAAATATAAACTCATAAGATTGTTTTGATCTATAAATTTATATTATAAAGCTTAGATTGCTGTTTTAATAATGACATATGTGTGTTATTATAAGCCTTTTTAAAAGGTGGATCGAGAAAAGGACATGTTGGGAAGTGGCTCTTATATTATTTATACAGGTTTCCGCTCTAATGGATCTACCATTTTTACCACCAAAATTGTTTTTGCTGCTCCTCTCTATGATGTAATAGATAATTATCGATTGACATGAGTCTTAATATACAGGTTTAATTACATTAGAGACGATCACGAAGAGGCCCAATTTTTTTAAAGCTAAATATTGTAAAATTTCCATCTGCGTAATAGTACTCATACTAATACTTACTGTTTATAATAGGCTAATATACGTTCAAATTATCTTAAATTATTTATAGATTTCAGTTGTATAGGAAATAGCGCATATAATAATTTAATACTGTCGGAATTTTATAATGCGATAAGTTATATTATTACTAAATTATTTATAGTAGTCAAACCTTGGTGAGCTATTGAATAAACTGCATATTACAGAAGAACATGAGTATGGTATCAACACACGCAATAAAAAAAAAATAGGTCGATAAAAACGGTTGTTTACACTCCCTTGCGAGACTGACGATCAGCCTTTTTATTGTTCCCACTGCTGGGACTCAGGCCTCCTCTCTAGGAGAGGGAATGGGCCGTAATCCACCACGCGGGCCCAGTGCGGGTTGGTGAATGCCACATGTCTTCGAATTTTTGGTTCTAGGACATGCCGGTTTCCTCACGATGTTTTCCTTCACCGTTTTGAGAGCAGTGGTCATGAAATTAATTACACAAAGTAATGCGCCTGGCAGGGTTTGAACCCGGGACCTACAACTCGTAAGTCGGAGCCATTACCACTGGGCCACCACTGCTCTGAATAGAGAACAAAAAGTATTATTTAATTCAACAAATAAAAATAGATATTTTTAAACAGTGATAGTGGTTGCTAAAATAGCTAAAATTTGATGCTATTTACCTCGAATACTTGTATTCTCGAGGTTGTATAACAAGATAGAAAAGATATAGTATCAAATGCTTATGCCAGATCCAGAAAAAAAATGCGATTTGACTGCCATTATAGTGTTTGAGATATATAATCGGTCAACTTTTGTACAGCAGCTTTGGTCAAAACCCAAATTGTTTATCAGACAAGATGGCTTTAGACTCAAATAACTTCATTCATCTATTATTAGTTAGATTTTTTAGTGTTTTAGATGTGGGCGACAGTAATGTCGTTTGTTAATTAGAAGCATGTCACCTGCTTTGTGTACTGGGACTGTTGATGCCTTTTTCCTTAGTCAATAGTGGTACTTCTTCTTCTTTCCGAATCGATGGCCAAATCATTAAACTGTTTGGGCCCACTATGTAGCTAGTGGCTACGTTAATTGCAGCATGGGTGGCACTCATTAAATTAGCCACAGTGTAGGTGCATGGGTACTTGCTTGAGTACTCTAACGTGTAGCACAAAAAAATAGTGGTACCAATATCATTTTATCATCATCATCATCATCATCAGCCTTTTTTTTTAAAGCTCCCTTTGCTGGGATTCAGGCCTCCTCTCTAGGAGAGGGAATGGGCCGTAATCCACCACGCGGGCCCAGTGCGGGTTGGTGGATGTCACATGTCTTAGAATTTTTGGTTCTAGGACATGCCGGTTTCCTAACGATGTTTTCCGTCACCGTTTTGAGAGCAGTGGTAATTAAATAAATTACACAAAGTACTGCGCCTGGTAGGGTTTGAACCCGCGATCTACAACTCATAAGTCGGAGCCATTACCACTTGGCCATCACTGCTATCATTTTATATTTCTCCAAATTATTACTAAGAGATACTAATTCCATACAAACACACAGTCTTGTTTTATCCCCATGATAACCCTTTCTGCTATTGTTTATTCTGCATGCAATTAAACAAAATGAGCTTAATTGTCTAAATTGTGTTGACACAGTAGCCCTGCTTCCGTGTTTGTTAAATGTTGCATAAGCTGAGCAAAATATTTACCTACCTACAATAATAAAGTGTACATACAGTACCTAACTATTAACATGATTTGCTGATGTACGATGATATTAAGTAAAGAGACGTGTTATTGTAGGTAATAATACTGATGATGACTCATGATATTTAGGTACTTATGAAAGCTAGATTTTTTTTATGTCACCACATTTTTTACCGTGTTTACCCGATCTTTATATGAATTCCTGACGTAAGTATTTTTTAGCTTTTTAAAAGATTATTTGATTGCTAGAGTGGCGACCACGTACTGCGATGCTATTTTCTAAGAAAAGAGCGTTGAGCGCAGCGCTGGCTGCAGTGACGAGTCGAGAGCGCAGTACAATGAATTAACAATCCAATGTATAGGCTCATTAGATTGTTATTCCAATGTACATTTTTGGATTTCGTCGCTGCGGCCAGCGCAGCGCTCAAGGCTGTTTTTTTTAGAGAATAGCACGCCTGGTAGACGCAGCGTGATTATATCTTATGGATGTCAGACGTAAAAGACCGATCCACACTTGGGAGAGGCCTATGTCCAACAGTGAACGTCTTTCGGATAAAATGATAATGATGATGAGAAAATTGTTAGATAAGTACCATAATTTCGCACAATCTTCTTCTTCTTCTTTTCTTTTTTTTTTCTTTTTGCATCGCAATTTTGTAGCATTGTATTAGCATTTATCGATATTTTGTGCGTCGACATTCCGTATTCTACTCCATATAAAGTTTATCTTTGTGCTGAATGCACTTTATATTAGTCCCGGAGTACTCCATGATATGAGATTATTGTTTTTGGTTAAAACGTTTCTATTAGAAGCATTATTAATGATCTCTACTTTAATCTAAAAACCTGACAATTGTTTGTATTAAACTATAGTTGGATACGTTCTGAACCCCAAACCTTCAATTTGTCCCCCGGGTGTTAATATTAATGTTATTTGAGTAACATTGTAACTAGTTGACAATGTAATTCAAACATCACAATTACGTACGCCAACATGTAAAACATAATTGGTTTACGTAGTCATACAACACTATATTTTTTTCAATTAATAGCTTGATTATATATGCGGCCACATGACCAGAATTGTTTAGTTAGAACAGGAAGACGCTAAGTGACATGGAAAAGACGAATTAAGAACAATGCAGTGTCTGTTGGTTACAATAATTAGGACAACACGCTTTTAATTACGCATACAATACAGATCATTTATTAGGATGAGTACTAGTTCTGTTCGCGGCTTTAATTATTATTTTTATTTCTTTATTCGGAGCAGGTTCAGATGATTCTCCAAGTTTTTTTTTTGAGATGGAACAATTCAGCAGCTCTCGAGATTCCTGTCCATTTTTTTTTTTACAAATATAAACGACGCTTACACCTGTATCGTGGGTGCGGTCACAAACATGTAGGTAAACCACACATATATATATGTATGGCTTTACAAATAATTGTTTCGTGCGGTAATCGAAACCACGACAAGCAACGCCGCAAACAAAATTGCTCAACAAACATCTGCACCAGCCGTGGCGTCAAACACACATTCGCGATACAAAGCATCTTACGATAAACCCAAAACACAGAAATGTCTATTTCGTTTCAATTTAGCCTTTCGTGCACTGGATTGCACGCACATCTCTAAAAAAGAAAGTCATGTTAGTTATAACTCTCGCTTACTGATGCAACACAAACACCACACTTCTCATAGTAATTGCAATATAGACCAATTCTATGATAACTCACTATTGCACCGTTGCCGTATTATCGCGTTGCAATTTGTTTTGTTCCTTCACGATCTGTAATAATATAATATAAGCCCTTTATTCAGACAAATTATGTAACATAAAATAAACTTAAATTTACGACTCTGCTGAGTCGATGACACCTCCAACTTAGTCTGTTTGCCCAATTTTGGCAAATTCCTCCTCCATTTCTTTCCACTCTATTCTGTTGGTAGCTTTTCTAGTCCATGTTTTCCCCGCTATTGCCTTTATCTCGTCTTCCCATCTTCGAAACTGTCTGCCTCGCTTTCTTTTCCAATTTCTTGGGTACCAGAACACTATAAAAAAAAAAAACATTTATTTCAGGTAAGAACCCATATAAAATAAAATTATAATCCAAAATAACAATAAATTTCGAAATGTCAATAAATTAATCAATAAAAATCCAACAAACTATGCTTTTGTTCCACTTCTCGATACCTCTTATTATATATGACCTGTCCATTGCCACTTAAGTTTTTTTATTTTAGTTACAACTACGTTCTCTATTTTTGTGAGTTTCCTGATAGTTTCGTTACGAAGTCTGTCGACGATCTATACAGATCAATAAAAATATCATCATCTTTTTCTCCCAAATAGCTTGGGGTCGGCTTCCAGTCTATCCGGATGTTTTACATAGAGCTACTGCCTATCAGACCTCCAGTTATTGAATCTTATAAAGAAGCAGTGTTCATAAATAATTTCTAACTTATTAACCGTCTTTCTAGATATCTAATCGTCTCTCGAACTAAATTAAACAGTGTAAACAGGTTCTAATTGGAAGTAAACAAGTTGATCATTAGTCCATATTCGATGCGAGATAAGCTGCATCAATAACACTGATTATACTTCGTAACTGACATCTATACTTTCTATTAAGGCAGTGGTGTCACAGACAGCGACAAGCAATTACTTGTTCGAATTCATCGAATTACCTTCTTTATTTTTCTCATATCAGCCAACAGAAAACAATGAACTTAGTTGTGCCTTCAAATTTTTATATCTGTCATCAACATTATTTAGCTAGAAGACTTTCCTTACTAAACTTGGTCTTGCATTATATTGTAGCGACATCTGTGGCGTCACATAGGAACTAATCCTGCCGCGCGATTTGAACATAATTATATATGATTTTTTTTTTTTGACCAGTTTTACTGGTCAATATACATTTTAATTTTGTTTGTTTAATTTTGTTGTCTCCCATATCCAGTGGATTTCCGCGGTTCCTAACCACCTTCTCCGCAGTAATTTCAAAACCACACCCAGATATATTATCGTTAATTTAATATCACTTTGTTGAGAGCACAAGCAAGAGATTACTTTCTCGCTATTCGTGTACTTCACTCGCTTCTTTTTTCTTTATTTTATTTTGTGTTGGGAAACATCAAATAACTTCTCCCGCTCTGTGTGGAGTGAAAGGGAGTCTGAGACTTTTACTGACGAAAACCCACCAGTTTTCCTTCAGTAGCCTTTGCATTCCTAGGCTGCGGTGAGTCTCGAATGATCCCGCAGCCTTTTCGACAAGGGGTCCAGAAGGACGAATGCCTGCTAGAGGCATGGCTAAAAATACGATAGGAATACTGGTTCTAGAATGCTAAGGCAACTGAATGATCATGGGTGTGGTTTTAGTAGTAAAAGTCTAACACGCCATTCGCTCCACCCTAGAACGGGAAAAGTCATTAGATGATTTCCCACCTAAAAAAAGCCCTTTCGACTCGCTCTTTACAACCTTGCTTCTCGCCAGTAATTATTGAACATCGCGGAAATGAAAACTAGACCAAAGTCGAGATTAATCCACAAGTTTCATGATACGATACCCGTCTGTATTGCCACTCGGTTCCTACCACTCCTTAATTTATCTGATGATACTTTACGAGAGAATGGCGGGAACTGCTAGTGTAACTTGCGTTATTTATTAAATCTCTTGATGGTTTCTTTTAAGTAAATATAAGGTGTTATTTATTTTTGAGAATTTTAATATTTCTGAAAGGATTTGTATTTATTTTTGTATTTATGTTTATAATGAATAAATAAATACTCGTAGTTGTATACTAATTATTATCATCTTTACATACATATATAAGCTGAACGGATTCAATGACCTGTAGTTAGTAGTCGGTGTTGCGAACAAACTATCTACAGGTCATTGAACTCGCTCAGCTGACGTTTTCTAAAAGAAATTAATTTCGTACATGCGTAAATTGATACGAGTTTTGAAAAAAAGGTACTTTATTTTTTGATTTTATCTTTACAAATCGATAGTGTTTCATGTACCGGATCGACCCTCCACGGGATTAAAACGATTAAAATTTAACGGTGTATAATTTTTCTGTACGTGTGTATATCACAGTACGCAGAGTCTAGTTGCCGTATAAAATGTATGGAGACCGACGCCGACGCGTACCAGATCAGCGTTTGTAGTCCACGTGTGCCCAATGTAGTTCTACTTTAAGGGGATGCATCTCGACATACATTTTCACTGTTTTTCATACAACCGCTCTTACGTGATTATGACGTTATTACACATTTTTCATCAGATATTTTGGAAACACAGTATCTTGTGGATATTATCTTCCATGTATCTTCTATGGAAATCAATTTATAAATTTGTGTAAAACTAATCCAGTTACGACCTCTGAAAATCTGCTATTTTGCATGAACTTTGACACTTAATAATTTACTCAAAAATTTAAAAAAGTCAAAAAAGTACAACTATACAACCCTAGCAAATTTTATGAAGATTCTAAATAATGACAATGTTTTTCAAAAACTTTTAAGTGTTTAAAAAAAACACATATTTCCTGGAACAAGTTTTGTAAAATATTTGAATAAATCACGGAATTACTGAAAGCCAGCACAGTTTTCAGGTTTTCTCACTCATTTTTCGCGTTGCCTTTTCAAACACCACGTTGGATTGCGTTAGATGAAGTAATAATAAAAAAGATTTTAAACCATGCTCGATTTTTACGATAGGCAAGTGGAAAAGCAGCCTCTTAATGCTAAAGTTTGACCAATTCTCATACTAGAAGATTTTGACAAGTTTTCAACTTCAATTCTCAATACGGAGGCTTGTCATAATACTCTTTTATCCTCCGTCAACAACATCACAACATCAATATTTGACATACCTACCTACATTAATCTACACACAAGATATCACGGTATCTAAATCTTTCCTTCCTGATGGCTGTCGTCATCACTGTATTCGAGTAAGGATGTGCTCTTTTGACGCGTCTGATAACAGATCCTGTAAACATCGCATCATCACGCTTGATAACGGGGTTACACCTTTTACGATAAATGTCGAAACTCATTAGAATGTTCACGTCGATATATTATACTTATTTTAGTATTGTGACTACGGAGACTGCAAAGGGAGGCCAAAGAAAAGATGGATGGTTTGTGTGAAGAGTGAAATGAAAGAAAAGGGAGTTAGTGATAGCATGACGGGTGACAAGACAGAATGGAAAAAAAAAACGTGTTGCGTAGACCCCAAATAACACAGGACAAGGGCAGGAAGATGGGTTGAGATAAATCTTGTAACTGCGGGATATGAAACTGCTCATGCTTATCAAAATCCAGGTCAGAAAGTTGCATATTCAAATCAAGTCGGTCGGAAGTTACCTCCTGTTCCGCATACCTTTAAAGATGTTCGTAAACCGACATTTTTACTCCATACTACGAACTTTCTTCAATGTTTCAAGCACGAAAATTTTCAACTCTGTGGTTTCAAGAATAAACTTTAAATATACTCGTATTATCCTTGCGTCTTTAGAAGATGCAATGTCTCTAAATCTCCTACCTTACCTACCTTTTTGTGGCTCCAGAAGTCCAGAGTGTTTTTGATTTTTGTCGTCCATTGGTCAGCTACGGAACTAACCTAACTTAACCATCCGTCTGTCTGATCTCCACAATCCCGGACGAATGTAATCAATCATTTTCCAGACAGCTAGGTCAATCTTCATCAGTTTAGCCTTAGCGTCATCAGCCCCGGAACTCTTGGAACAGATCAAAGTATCTATTTGTATAGTACAGTTAGGGTTACCAAATGAAAAATCAAAAGTCCAGAGGAAGGGTCTTTTTATAATTTCCTTTTCCAGTGTTTCACTTTTCTATCAAACGATGGTACTTAACTTTTTAAACACTGCGGAAAGTTTTCGCAGCGGTATCTCCCATTATTTTAATCATATAATATTTTCAAAGGTAGATTATTTTTTTCTAAAAAGATTTTAAAAAAGATCTTTAAAATGAAAGCTATATTTTATTCTTAATTTCTGTCGTCTCTGATTCCTGACTTTAATCAAAGGGAAGAGACCCAAAATTATGAAATCTCTGGACAAATCCTGTGTAGCGCCATCTCTGACGTCATATAAGAACTAATCTCGCATCGCGCAATTAAAATTCTCCGCGCGATTTGAACATATAGAACAGCCCGAAATCATCTATCGGGCAGTTGCCCACCAGACATAACACCCGTCTGGTCGGAGGTTCCTCCTTTTTCCATGGAAGTTTGAGGGACTTTACTCTCTGTTCCGCTTACCTCCAAACCTGAGTTAGGGTAACCCTAAGCACATTGATATAGGAATACCTACATTTGTAAGTCACGGTTAATTTAACACATTGTTGCTTCACTAGTGCAGTGGTCTCAATACGCTCTCCCCCGATACTGGCCTACAAATCATAAATAAAATGCCCTGCCCGGCCTTCGGGCGAGCCATTCAATGAACAGTGAATCATGTTTTATCGCCATATTATCGTCAAACAGATGCATGTAAATTAGCAATGTATGTGCTATAATAATTGAATTGATAACTAAAATCTTTGTCAATAATCGATATGTGTTTTAGCGGAGTTGTCAATACTATACAATTGCAATACATCTTCATGACCTCTTTGATTTCTAGAAAAGAAGGTGCGTAGTATCATTCGATCAATTAAATAAACTTGTATGATTTCTTGTTAGCCTTTCAATCGTGGAATTTAGGTACAGACACAATAGAAAGACAATAGGTGCGCGAACGTCGGCGTTCGCTTGGGGTTTAATGAATTAAAATATTATTTTTTTAATTAGAGAAATCTAGCGCAAAATTCCACCACTAGAGGGCTCAAAATCATGTACCAAAATATTCGTTTGTGCGTCGGTTTCATAGACACCATATATGTAGGTACGTTTTAATACTCTTTGGCACTGAAACGGCTGAACGGATTTGTATATTTAGTACCAGGATAACTTAAACCTATCCTAAATTAACATATAGGTTATAATTTATAATGGGTCCCCCATTTTTAGTAATAATCTCACACGGGCGAAGCCGTTGCCATGAGCTAGTGTGATACAAAATAAAAACAAAATAAAAAGGGTCAAGATACTTTTGAGCGTATGCAAATGTATGCAAACCACTTTGCAAATTCACTGGCGCCCTTCGTTTTTATTAGTTTAACAAAAAAGCGATAAAAGAATAAACCTTCTTTAGAGGAGACTAGCAGTTTGTCAGCGACTTCGTTAGCATGAAAGTAGGTTTTTTCATACAAACTTTGGATCCCCGTTTCATCCCTTCATGGGTTGAATTTTGAAAAACCCTCTCTTAGTGCTCGCCTACAAAAGGAAACCTTGTCCAAAATTTCACGCTCCTAGTCCCAACAGTTACGACTGCGCATTGACATATCAGTAAGTCAGTTTCTCCTTTTATATTATACTAGCTTTTGCCCGCGGCTTCACCCGCGTACATAAAATATAGCCTGTGTCACTCAGGAATAAAGCAACTTTCTATCGGATAAAAAAAAATTTGCAATAGGCCCAGTACTTCCAGAGATTACCTCTTTCGCGCGATCTCGCTTACCTCTATTACAAAAAAAAAAACTTTACCTCTCTATAATATTAGTGTAGATATAGAACTTGCAATAGGCACGGAGCTACAGGGGGTCAAAAGTGAGTCGAAACGGTTCGTGTAAATAGTGCACGGCATGCGCGCGGCCTGTTGCTGGAACTTGGCCTGCGCACTACCGTGCGCTTAGATAATAAACAATACGCCCAATATTTGCCATTAGTACCATGATTGCCAACTACCAACCTACCAACCCTATGCCAAACATTTGTCGCCCAGTCAAAACGTCCAATTATAAGTTAGTGATCTATGGCCAAATGAATCTAGATGCGAATGATCGTCTTGGAAGCTTTCCACGTGGACCTTGGTATGACACGAATAACAACAGCTGTATCGCAACTAGTGTATTATAATATATCAGAAATTTAGAACAAACTAAAAATGTTGTAGGGCTTAGCGTTTTTGGATTGCAAAGATGTGTATGTAAATATAAAAAAACTGACATAAAATCACGCTTGTAATACCTTTACAGATACGTAGGTAGATATTAATATAGGTACATACTACATACCTCTTCCATGCCCTCTCCTAGAGAAGAGGCCTGAGTCCCAGCAGTGGGAACATTAAAAAGGCTGATGATGATGATACTACATACAGTAGGTAAAGGAGCAGTGGTGGCCGTGTGATAACGGTCCCGACTTACGAGTTGTAGGTCTCGGGCTCGAACCCAGCCAGGCGCATTACTTTGTGTAATTTATTTCATCACAACTGCTCTCAAAACTGTGAAAGAAAACATCGTGACGAAACTGGCATATCTTAGAACCAAAGATTCGAAGACAAATGACATTCGCCAGCCCGTATTGGGCCCCCATGGTGGATTAGATACGGTTCATTTCCTCTCCTAGAGAGGAGGCTTGAGTCCCAGCAGTGGGAACATTAAAAGGCTGATTATGCTATAGGTATAGTGTATACCTATAGTACCTACTCACATAAAAATTTCAACAGTGGTATTTAAACCTCATGTTATATCGAGCGAAAACCGTATATTATTCTGTTGGGCTGTTACTAAGAACCAGTCAACCAGGTCAGCCAAAAAACTTTCGACCACTTTACCAAAGGTACATAATTTTTTTGCACAACAATCTGGTAAAGAAAGTCGATGCCCTGCTCAAATTTGTAAAAGAGCGACTAACTTCATGGAAACTGATTTTCGCCGATAACTACGCAGGTGTCTATCGGGCGCACGCATCGGCAACAAATTAACGAAGACTGTTTAGTCGTTAGTTGCCAAGCCAACCAAGATTAAGTCGCTTTTTCACTTGGGGGAATTGAACCGCGACGGTTGCTCAACACGACATGTAAGCTTCAGATACGAGTACATTAAGAGACATCGCAGGCGTGGGCTTGCGGAGCAATGGGTAGCTAGCCGTCCGACCGACTGGTAACCATCCAGACCGAGCCCAAATCGTCGACGGCGCGTACTGTTCCACGCGCGCCTGAAGATGTCAGCAAATCGGAGGGGGTCGAAGCCTACTGGTGCCAAAGGTTTGCTTCTGAAAGGAAAACACAGCCCTGGTGCAGGAGTGGGTTTTTAGTCGGTAAAAGTCTGTCACACCCTCTAGCTCCGCCTAAGAGTGGGAGATGTCAATGGGTGATTTTCTCACCTAAAAAAAAGTAACAATAAAGGGGCAAAATGTTTCCTACATGACGCGCAACGCTCAATCTACGTGATACTGCAACGTTGCCCAGTGACCCGCAACTAGCCCCCCATCATTCTACAACGCATTCTCCTGACACGGGACATTTTGCTGGGGGACATTTTCTCCCCAATGTACCTATCTGAGGTTACGTATCTCGCTCGTGTGACGTCGCCCAGCGACGCTTGCGACATGTACACGAGAGTCACGGGACTTGCCGCAAGTTGACTCTCTGCCAGCGTCGACACACGCGACGTCAGTGACCACTATCCCGTGACAGTCGCTCGACAAGCTTTGCATAGTGAGGACGAGTGTCGTCTTGTGTTTCACAAAAAGGGCAGTAGTTCAACAAGAGCACATTGTTTCTCGGGCGACATACTCACCACTGGATAGTGTGAACAGGGCTAATGTCGACCGACACTGTCCCACAAAGTCGCAGAGACATACAACATTATATGTCCGGCGATATGTGTAGTGTAAACGCGCCTTTATACACCGGTTGTCTATCATGCCCGCACTCTTATCTTCCTGAGTTTTACTAATCCAGGATGTACTGCATAGGGGCAGCAATGGTAAATAACTACCAAATGGATAAGATGTCAGAACTTCGCTAAATCATCACACTAGCTGCTGCCAGTGCCTTCGCCCATGTGATAGTAGGACATTATCCCAAAGAAACATACTCCCGGGATAAAAAGTATCACAATTATGTGCTATTGGACACGATCTACCCGTGTGCAAATCATTATCATCATCATCACCAGCCTTTTTAATGTTCCCACTTACGGGACTCAGACCTCCTTTCTAGGAGAGGGAATGGGCCGTAATCCACCTCGCAGGCCCAGTGCGGGTTAGTAAATTCTCGTCTTCGAATTTTTGGTTCTAGGACATGCCGGTTTCCTCGAGATGTTTTCCTTCACCGTGTGCAAAATTTCATCTAAATCCCTTCAGCAATTTCATCCAAACCTTTCCAAAAGTGGACAAGGAAAAGAGACCTTAGAAATTACATCAACTTGACGGAGAATTTTCTCCGCTTGAGAAATCAAGTATATTTTATTCAAATTCTTCTGATATTTTTGGGCAGCATTGCATGCAAACACATGACGTGACGAGGGCAACGCCCCTCAGTTCATAATATAGCTGGTGATGTAATATAGACAGGTACATCACTATATGTTTGGGACAGAAACGTATCGTTGCGTGCGTAAACAAAATCATAGGTCGCATGTATTTCATAGAACCTTGAAGCTAAACATCTGCAATCAACTACAAATAATGGCAACATTGTCTGCTTATATGCTGAAGCCTTGTACACAGGATGACAGTTATAATAGCGTGAGTACCTGACTATCATTGATCAAATTATGTAAGGTTAATCCCGTCGCTATTGTTCTTCTTGGCAATTTTCAAGAGAATTTTGACCCATAGATTAGTTGGTCAGGGTAGTTGAGACGACTTGCCTGGCCCAGAATTCGGCCACGGCAATGCCGTCCGCTGATGCTGTCATTAGGTTAAGTTTGCCACGATGGCAAACTTAATCGGCATTGATGCACATGTTCAGTCAAAATGCAAGTCTTGAGCTTCGACGCAGAGTTGCTAGCCTGTCGTTTTCTACTGTTTATGTTTCGGGGAATGTGCTTTGGAATTGCACAATTTAATTCCGTTCCATCATCGAAACACACGGTGTTGCACCACCGGTACATGGTGAACATCCCACCCTTACATACAAAACGTTTTAGGAATAGGTACCTACATTATTAGGGCGATGTGGTCGCTAAGCGACAAAAACGTTTAATAAAAATAAAAATAAAAAAGAATACATTATTTTAAATTGTGCGTACAGCTAAGGAGCGGAATTCCCTGCCGGAGTCTGTTGCCTGATAGCTACAACTAGTGTATAGGTTACTTCTAGATCTACATGCTCCATATTCGTCCACATAATCGCTTACCATCATGTAAGATAGTGGTCAAACGCGAGCCTATCCATTAAAAAAAATACATTTCAGTATCGGATAGCAAGGAAAAAAAATTGCGGTAATGACATGTATGTATTTACACAATTATGATCATTAAAACCAACATACCTACCCACTTAGAGAACAACTTAAATGTAGTATTTTAATAAAAACTTGATGTTTACCTCGTCTCTAAGTTAGAGAGTTATGATGATGATTTTAATGAGTACTTATAGTTGAATAAATACATAGGTACATGTCGTTACCGCAAATAAAGTTTATGTTACTATACTATCCGATACTTAGCTGCAAATTGCTTAAAACTGTCGAAAATTTTAATTTCACGGGTTACCCTTTTTTTGAGGTGCTTTAGGGCGGAGCGGCAGTTTCAGACTTTTACTGATTAAAACCGCACCTATGTTCCTTCTTTGCCCTTTCCGTTCCAGGACCACGGGTTTCCCTTTCGGAAGTAAACCTACGGCCCCAGTAGGCTTCAGCCCTTTTTCAGACTACCCTGCAGCATTAATCTTAAATACTTAACCCTAGAATTCAAAAGTTACCTAATACTTCGTCAGTAATTGACCATCATTACATCACACTTACTCTGTAGTTACATCGACTCTCCGTAAGGCGGTTATCACACTGCCACGCACCACGTAGCGTAGTGCGTGAATGCGTGTCACTCGTATCTCCGTTTGTATAGAAAACACGCACAGTCTAACCACGTCTAACACACCGAAAATGCATCCACGCGCGTTCATGCAGATCACGCGCCTAGTACATGCGGAGAAACATTCATTCACACGTGAGAAGGGGGCGACACGCAAGGTATGGCACACGGAGTCTCGTAGTCCCGTGCGTGATTTTGTATGAAATGAGTGCGTGCCTGCATGAATTCACAAAACGCTCCTACGCGCATGAGTGCGTAAGAAACCCGCACGATGATGCAGATCTGTACTCCCGCAAGTACGCTCGTAGGTGCGTCGATACGCAACACACAGCGTGATGCGTGGTAGTGAGATAACCGCCTAACTGTCAACACGGTACAAACATCTCAATAAGTAGCGAAATTGCAGACGGAACACTTTCTAGACACATCTTAGTACTTACTACGTAGGTCTACAAGTACATACCTTCTTTACTTTCACTTAGACTTTCCAACACGGTCTGTCCCTGTCCTCAATTGGGCACAGATTCTCAACTTCTACGGTTCAGAAAAAGCGTTTCGCTTCGTCGTTTATACAGTCATCAGGACTGGAACAATTTGCCTGCTGCGGTCTTCCCGTTCAATTATAATTTAAGTGTCTGCAAAGCTAGAGTGACTAGGCTCTAAATAAACTAGTGCGCCTCAACATCAACGATTGCATCACTGCTTACCATCAGGTGAGAACGCAGTCAAGCCCTAATTTAAACCATTAAAAAAAAAACCGGCCAAGAGCGTGTCGGGCCACGCTCAGTGTAGGGTTCCGTAGTTTCCCGTCCGTCACAATAAGTGTACCCACTTATGAGTTTAAAAAAATGCTTGCATATACGATTATACTACAAACTTAGTCCAGAAATTATTTTGTAGAACCCTTTTGTCTTTTTTGTACAAAAACTGTTCTTTCCATCAAGTTCAAAATAATTTTCCTAGAAAGTCCTTATAAAGTTCCACTTTTCAGATTTTTTTCATATTTTCTAAACTTATGGTTCAAAAGTTAGAAGGGGGGGGGACATTTTCAAAAAATGATTTTAGTAAACCCCTATTCATTTTTAAATACCAGATCCAACAATATAAATCACACGTTAGGGTTGAAATTAAAAAAAAAAATCACTTCCCACTTTACATATAGGGGGGCTACCCTAATAAAACATTTTTTTCCAATTTTTATTTTACCACTTTGTCGGCGTGATTGATATACATATTGGTACCAAATTTCAGCTTTCTAGTGCTAACGGTCACAGAGATTAAGCGAGGACGGACAGACAGACAGACAGACAGACGGACAGACAGACATGGCGAAACTATAAGGGTTCCTAGTTGACTACGGAACCCTAAAAATGGTTTGAAACTTAAAAGTTCATAATGGGTATTCGTACATACATGTATTTATTTGTAAATTAGATGTCGAATCCCGCTCGCGTCTAAAAAAGAGCTCATTTTGGAGTATACTCAGTAGCGTAGCGTGAACTAATTTAGACGTGGGCGAAGACCCATCAGCGAGGCCTTTTTTTTTCTCAAGGACAGCGACTGTTGCAACCCAATGTTCTATCACATCGTCGCTTACCATCAGGTGAAATATAGTGGTCAAACGCGAGCCATTCAATTATAAAAAAGCACAAAGCGTTTTGGGACCGCTTTTATTGTGCGTATAGCCAATGAGTGGAATTTCCTGCCGGAGTCTGTGTTTCCTGATGGAGTCTGTGTTTCCTGATAGCTACAACTTAGGGGTCTATAAGTCAAGAGTGAATAGGTTAGTTCTAGGCAAGCGTGCTCCATCGTCAACCACATCATCGCTTACCATCAAGTGAGATGGTGGTCAAACGCGCGCCTACCAATATTAAAAAAACTCGTTCTTAAAGAGCCCTCTCTTGTGTGAGGCCCCTTTGGGTACAGGCCGTGGGCGAGAGCCCAGTTCGCCCACCCCACGGATTGCTACGCTACTGAGTATTTTAAGACTATTTTTATCCCATTCATACTAGCGGAGTCGTTCGCACGAAAATAGAGCGTCAATAAAAGTATTTATAGGTAATGTTTATTTATTCACTTTTTATATTACTACGTTGGTCTCTTTGAAGCGAGGAGCAATAAATTTTGCGTGTACATTAAAGCATAAAAAACTGATAGCACTGGATTCTCGTAATATGTGCGTAAATTCTATTGCTTTTAAAGAATTTTTATTTGTAAGTGATGGAACATTTAAGGTGTAAATTGACAGGTTTGTAAAGTACCTACTTAGGTTTCTACCGTCACAGCTGTGACTATAGAAACCTAAGTAGTGTCTACTATGCACAGTCGACACTAGGAACCTACCTACCTAATGAGGTAGGTACTGATCGTGAGATCTTTAGAAAACAATAATAATAATAATAATAACCCCATCGCCGTATCTCTACGTTGACGTCGTGGTGGGGCTTGCGCGCTCCAATGAACCCTAAGTCTGTGTCGGAAGCGCTTGCTTAGCCGTAACATGCCTAGGGTGAGGGGCCAGACCAAGAGAGATACAATCCGCAGGGCAGTTTTGTGGCGAACTGTTGGGCATTAGCGATCCCACGGACCCGATCTCCCGGGAGGATTCTTGTTCTTCATCTCCGGCTTGCCTTTATTGGCCGGTCGTAGTGAACACTGACGAGGAACAGAGTTCCCACCTCTCTCTTGCCTTTATTGGCTGGCTTGAGTGGAGATTCGCAAGAGCAAATGCGCTCGGGAGAAGGATGTATAATCCAGTAAGGTGCTGGTAGGGATCTTGACCGTACTTCCGGGATTGTCCTGATAGCCGTGGTATACCTCTCCACTCCTCAAGCACATCAGGATATGTTGCCCTCTTGTTGCTACGTCACTTCGTGCTAGCGACCATTTTGGGGGCCCATTTGTTGAGTGTGCAAGTCACCCCTTGCCTTTTTATCGATGGAAATTAAAAACATTGTTTAGGCAGGGGCCATAGTCTTAACATAGTTCCTGGTAACCAGTCCACTTAAGACTCCAAAAACCATAGCCTTATATTAGTTTTTCACATGTTGCAATAGTTTCCCTTCAACCGGGGGTTGTCCTTGGATGCACTAGCATAACGCATACAGGGATAATCGCCGGTTGGTACCACGTTCCATTAGAAGCAGCTAAAAGGGCCTCTGCGAGTTGGTTTCGGCTCCTCGTATGCCTTCCAAAGGTCCAGGACCTCATGGTCCTGAGATAAATAAATGTACAAAAATAATAATAATAATAATAATAATTGCCATTTATTCTCTCTTCACAAAGTTGACTTAAAATTAATTTTGACATGACAATGTCTCAGCTATATTCCACCCTTGTGAGAGACTGGTGCCTGTTATAGGTTTTCGAAAAAACCTGTGTTACAGGTCACCAGGCCCCTTCCACAGCTAGAAATAACTATTACAGTGTTACCGTGCAAGAGTCAAAATTTAATAATAATGAAAAACTACTAAGCATTATACAAAAATAGAATTAGTAATGACAATAATAAAAAATAACTAAAAAATAAATAAAAAAAACCCTACCTATAATTTAGCAGAAGTTATGCGTGTGTGTAGTTGTGTGTTTTGTTTGTGTATTTATTGTTGTGTAGTCATGTTGTAAGTTGTGAAGTGAAAGTAATGGAGAGTCAGCTTTCGAAGGAAGAGAGGATCATTTAAGGGGTTGGTCAAAAATTAGGGCTACTTCAGAACAGTCAAAAGATTTTCGGTTTTATGATAGTCTAGAGTTTTCAAGTATATTTTGATATCTTTAATACAGCTTGAGCGAATTTTTGGATATAGGTTTAGGGACTTATTAAATTTATTGTAAAGATAGTGGCCAAGGAAGCAATAAAATCTTTTCGAGAGTGTGGACTTGAATTGAGTTGTGGGACAAACTCTACCCTTTCGCCGGTTATTTTTGAGTAGAGTAACGTCAAACTGCATTTGAGAGTGTTTTTTAAGTAGAATGTGTAAAATGAATGTTTGTCTGACGGTTAGAATGTCCCATTCTTTGTATAAGTCGGAGGTCGGAAAACGAAAGGGGAGACCAGCTCCAACTTTAAGTATGGCACGCTGAGCCCTTTCAACTTCGATGAGGTGAGTTTTTGCGGCACCTCCCCACGATGTGATGCAGTAATCAATAAGTGATTGGCATAATGCGTAGTAAACCATCTTAATAGTCTTTTGGTCGGCCGATTGTTTCAAAGTTTTGAAAATATAAATTACTTTTCGTAATCTGGTCACGAGGGTTTCTATGTGTGGTTTAAAAGACAGATATTGATCAATAGTGATTCCAAGGTATTTAATATTCTCGGTCCTGTCAAGGGACGAACAAGAGCACTGGGTACATTCAGTACCACAGGTGTGAGCAGTAATCTTTAGATTCGATGGTGGGAGCAAGTTAGATCTTTGAGCAAATGCTATGTACTTCGTTTTAGAGACATTAAGAGTTAGCACATTGTCTTGAAGCCATTTGCTAACACAATTTAGACCCAGTTGAGCGGTATCGAAAACTTCCTCCCAGTCATCACCACTAAAGAAAAGTGCAGTATCGTCAGCAAAGGTAATGATCTTCCCTTTTTGGAGAGAAAGATGGCAAAGGTCATTTATATAAACCAGGAAAAGGGTCGGACCAATTATACTACCCTGTGGTACACCATAATTGATAGAGAGTTCGTCACTGAGAGAGTCATTTATCTTTACTCGTTGTTTTCTGCCAGTAAGATAGTTCTCTAACAGTTTCAGGGGGATTCCTCTAATACCGAGCCGTTCAAGCTTTTTTAAAAGGTGCGGAATAGAGACAATGAAAGTTTACGACCTCTTTTTTTGAGGTAATCCCTAAATAGAATAATTTAATCTACCCTGAGTGGAGCAGGCGAGCTTGTCCAACTTTTACTGACTAAACAACCTGTGTTCCTTCGGTTGTCCTTTACGTTACAGGCCGCGGAAATAGTTATTTCAAATAATCCCGCATCTGCGTGAATCTTTACAATGATCTAGATGTGTTCTTTAAAAAATTAATAAGAAGCGAAAATTCGTGATCGTTATGAGGCCTTAACTGTTATTGAGACAATACGGACTAGTAAATAATAATAATAAATATTCAACTAACTGAGTTTTTAAGCAATATTTAATCTACGAGTACTTTATTTTTTCTGCAGATCTAGCCTATTTATTTCCCTACGGTGGTGCAAAGGCAAGAATGCAAGATAGAGAGACGACTATTTCAAACGATTCCATTTTTTTTTCTTGTAGTTACTAAAAATTACATTTGCAACCGCATCACCAACTTCTGCTATGTTATCGCATAATCTTGATATTGTCGGCTGCACTAAGGACTCGAGTGAAAGTCAAATTAAAAATTCGTACCCGTTTGTTACGTGGTCGGATATGGATACCGGTAAAACAGTAATCCCACACGTTGAAGTCTGTTTTAAGATTCTTTAAAAGCATTTAACAAAAAACCACTTTATACTTTCTAAATTCCACCTTTATGCCGTGTTACTCGTAGTATCTCCCGAGCCACCGACTCGTGGCGTCAGTAGGATCCATAAAACACATGCTTGCAACCCATAGTCGCACAGAAATAGTCACAGAACAGATGAAAGAGGTTGCGTAAAAATGGCAGGCGTACCACAAAGTAGGGCAATGCTCATAGTTCAACTACCAATAGCAAACTTGCGATCTAAGTGTGCGTGGTCTGTTCGTTGCGCAATGCGCGTTCGTATTGGTTTACTGCCAGTAGTGGAGGAGTTAAAGACAAGCGGCGACACTCGTTGTAGTACAAATCGGAAAGTACTTCCTTTCCTTTTTCATCTTTTCTGTGGAAATAGTCAACGTAGCCGAAATCAGCGTACGATGATATGAGAGGAACCTTGGTATTTTAGTCAATGACAGTACGACAGAACAAGCGATACGCGATAGCGAGAGGTTTTACTCGATTGTTTCGACTTTGATTCGAGTCCGACTCGGTCTGTTATTGCGACTGGCGCACTAACCAACAAGCACCTTGGCTCAGTACACGCAATCGACTGATCCCACTCACCCCGATGACCGAGCGATACTCGGTGAGTTAGAATGACTGATCTCAAAAAACGTCTCGATTATTTTCTAACATCTCGGTTTATTTTAACGACTTCGATTCTTTCGATTGTTAAAACATCTCGCAATCGTCCATCGCTAGACAGTACCGATGACTTGGTAAGGGTTGCGGGAATCCGATGGACGCGAGACGCACAGGACCGTTCATTGTGGCGACACTTGGAGGAGGCCTATGATATAGATGGAGATGGAAGATGATGATAAGACAGAACCCTTCTTTCTCCCAAGACTGAGAGTAGCTACCTATTATTAGTAGGTGTATTTCCCCCATTTAAAAAATCCTCTTAAAAAAATAGCGCTGCCTTTTACCTATAGTGCTATACTCAATTCAACCAAAGCCTTTGATTAACAACCAAAGTAAAACAATTTATGGAATTCAAGAAACGTAGGCGAACAACGCAAGTAATTCCAATTTTAAATTCATAAAAGAACCACAAAATGAAAGCTTTCATTCAACTACACGAAACTTGTAAATCCAGGCTCACACGTATCACTTGTTCCGAACCACAATATTGAAACCGCAAAGTTAAAAAATGATAGCAATTTTAAGTTACAATCAATACATCTTACAAATTGTTTTTCAGTATTCAGCGTGTGTCTTAATTAATATGAGTAATTGTTTAAAACTGTTACAATCGCATTTTACTTAATAACGGTTTTGACCGAACATTTGCGATGAAATAATTATTATAAATACAATCGCCGCTCGGTATATGAACATTTTAGACGCTAGGTTGCAGAAACCTATGCACAACCTGTATCCATGAACTAAGTGGTTACTGTAGTTTCGTACATGATTCTGGACTGTCTAGGATTCTGTTCGAAACTTCAAAGATTCATCGCAGCCCTAGTGCGCAAAGGGCAACTGTAGGAACAAGGATGGGTTTTAGTCAGTAAAAGTCTCACATTCTCCGTTGCTCTCCAAGAGCGGGCAAAATATTTGATGTTTTCCCACTCTCACAAAAAAATAATCCCCCAGAGTTGGAAATTTTCGTCAACTTTTCCATACTTGTTACTTTCTTTTCTGTAGTTTTTTTTACCCTACGTTGTTGTCAATTTATCTCTGTTCTTAAGGATTGTGTAATCCATTCATTATCATTATAAGGCTATAATTTATGTTAGCAAGTTACTGATCTCAAGTGCATCACATAATAAAAAGGGCGGGGCGTCAAAACACGAATGTGTCCGACAGTGACCCGCGTGGATTACACAATTCATTTATTTATCACTATATTCTAACTGTAAAAAAAAGCAATTCATGTGCAGTGGAACCGGTAGTACTATACTGGCACGTGTGAATCAAAGGAACACCACTTCTAATATCTACCTACCTATACATACTGTATATGTTCTTTCTGTCGGTTTTCATCGGCAGCTCGCGTGCCTCGAAGCCATAATACGACGAAACCAATAACTTAAAGCTGCGATAAAACGAACCACCCCATTCATGAAAAGCAATTCAGTGTGATGCATACACTTGGACGATGTGCCCCGATTGTCAGTCTTCTTGGAGAGCATTTATTTATCAAAGTGAATGACACTTTATATAGTTTTGAAAAGCTGTTTATGTTTAGTACTTACGGTTTTTTTCTTACTTTAGTTGGAGATTTGAAGTGATGGCGTCAAGACTGGCTTTGTTTTTAAGTGTGGGCCATCCATCATTTAATGATTACTCCGGCTCTAAGGCGGAGTGGTAGGGCGTGACAGACTTTTACTGACTGTAACCACACTTATGTTCCTTCTTTGACTATTGCATTCCAGGCCCCAGTAGGCTTCGGCCCTGATAGGCCCCTATGGTTTTGCTGATATCTTTTTGAGGTGCGCATGGAACACTACACGCCGGTGACGACTTCGGCTTGGTCCGTACGGTTACCGGACGGCCGGACAACGAGCTACCCATTACTGGTACTACAAATTACTTACCAATTTAAAAAAATACGGATTACAAATACAAAATGTTTCACCAAATAAGTGACCTTTGGCTGTAAATACGTAGTTATTGAATTAAGTCAAATGACACGTAATTGATCAATTACAGGTTTCGGAACAAACTGTAAGTAGGTACACCCGGCAATTGGAGCGTGGCCCTAATTTTGTACCCAACTAACAATTGCAATATGTATTGTACCTATAGTATTCGATGAAACGAATCGTTTGTTTCATCGAAGATTTTTTTTATTTTTATTGATTTAATCTAGTGCTTGACTGCAATCCCACCTCATGGTGAGCAGTGATGCAATCGTTCATGGTAAGGCGTACAATATTTATGTTTTTGTATTCAGTAAAAGTACATTTTATAATAATCATTATTATTATTAATTATTTGTATCAGATTCTTCCTACATGGCACTTAAAAACTATGCTTAGTAACATTACTCGTTACAATAAAAAGAACAACACAAAATTAATTAATAAACCTAATGCATCTAACCGTGCCCGCTTCTCGCTATACCAGAACTGCAGCTGACGAGTTTAGTGCCCCAAGAAGAGGCAATCCGGCTTATTAGCTATCACCATAGATATCCATGACTATCAACCCTCAAAATGCTGTTGGTACTACCTCGAATCCGCCACATCATTGATACTGTTCTCTTTCGCATAATAGCTTGAAAACTATCTACATGTGCTTCAGCAAACATGCCCGATTGATACACGTGGAAATTTGTCACTGCAGCACTCGGTTCCATACCACCCTTTTTTTATGGTGGGAAAAATCATCCAATGACAACCAACGCTCTTGGGCGGAGCGGGAGATAGTGTCAGACTCTTACTGACTAAAAGCCCACCCCGTTCCTTCTAGCCTTCATACCGGGGCTCGAGTTCCCTTTCGGATAAGCCTGGCCCCAGTAGGCTTCGACCCTGCTAGGGCCCTGCTATTGCTGACAACTCCTTGAGGCGCGCGGGAACAGTGCGCGCCGTCGACGACTTGGGCTTGGCCCGGACAGTTACCGGACGGCCGGACAGCGAGCTACCCATTGCTCACTGTCCGCAAGCCCGCGCCTACGGTGGCTGGAAATCGGGATCGGAATCCCGGCGGCGGCGGAGAGAGCGCCGTTGCCTGATGCGGCCGGCCTCCTCCTTTGCGAGCATTACTGCTTCGCAGAAGTCGGCGACCGCCTGCCACTCCTCCTCGCTCCGGACCATGGCCTCAACCAAGGCCCGGTGCGAGAGGTATACCACCCTCGTTTGCGGCTCGTGCAAATTCCGCTTAGATCGCAATAACAAACTTTCTCCACTAGAATAAAAGTGTACTCATTAGAAACATTCCATTTGTCAGATAAACATTCATTTATCGACAGTTCGACACTATCGCTTTTTCTAATAAACGAACGAAGGATCGATCACAACCAATTAATTTAAAAAAATATTCCATCCTTCTTATTAGAAATTATTATAAACAGGAAACATCTGTCAGTCCTTCTCGTCGACTGTTAATTAAAGAAAATATGGGAATAGGAATTCAATTAAAGCATGATATAAATTCTTTTGATACTTTCATCCTTACTTACTTTCTAGTGAATGTGACAAAAAAAGTGGAATTTTAATGGTTTCCTTTCCTTATTTTGATGGAGCGGAAAAGTAATACGAACAAAAAGTAGTTATAGTTCTGTTTCAATATTTCTTGGACTAAAATTAGATTGAAAATGATTTAATATTTAAAAGACTGGGTATTGAGTCTTAGAGACTAGGATTTGTAGCTTAGGTATTTTTATTTGAGTCCTGATTGTGTGATGTACATGGAAACAGAAATGGCCTTATTTTATTTTAGTCAGTGAAACATGACTTTTCTTTAAAAAAAAACCTAACACAAACTACCTACAAAATTATTTTTCTACACGCTTGAATACTCAAAAACTCGCTCTTAACCCGGCTTTTAGACAGGCAATTAACTATTTTTCACACTAGTGCGGAAAAGTGCATAAGCTCACCGCCGCCACTATTTATTGCATTTATCGTATCAAGCTGGGTGCTTGACGATCACCATGAGTCGCGCGCCAACCACTATTTATTTATATCCACGTAAGTGTATTGAAAAACGTCGTTTGATAGAACTACGTTAAAAATTGTCATTGCGCACTCGCTTCCGTTTCGGCCGCAATAACAAACTTTCTCAATCTCACATTTTCTACGTCAAAATGTACCTTAGATACCTACTATTTATTAAACGGCAACTTTTTTAATTGCTTCAATCATCTTGGACTGCAATAACATTGGGTAAACTGAAATTACGTAAACGTCACATAACATAAAATACCATTATTGTAAAAACCATCGATAACTAATAAATTAGTGATCAATGCTAAAAACAATAATTTCCTTATCAGTTAATATACAGTTCCTTATCACGACGATCAAAGATTTCCTGTTCAACGGCCATCGCATGTCAATTGACGTTGCATGTCCTTACTGTCGTGTATTTCAGACTGAAAATAGACAAGTATCATGAAAATAAATTCAGTAAAATTTACTGGGAACTTATTTAAACAACTGTGTATAAGCTGCAATCATTTACATGCAAGCGTACCCGCTGCATGCAGGCTATACATCATTCTGGTAATACTAGTTGTTAGGTAGGAAAAATTAACGTTAGCAGCCATGTCGGACAATAGTGTCCGCCAATACAAATGTTCCATTCAGGCCATGTCGGACACTGGTGACCGACACGACTTACTTCGAATTACTTTTGCAAGTGATTGGCCTCATACGGGAGGAAAGCATTTTTTTAAAACCCATGTAAAAGCTCATTGTAAAATTTGTAAAAGCGCATATCAATTTTACGGAATCAAAAAAAAATACGTGCATTATTTTTTTATCGATATTTTCCATACCCATCTCTGATCTCAACCTGATCATTTGGTGCGCTTTGAGGAATAAAATTATAATACTTTAATTTTGTAAGCGCACCGGATGAATGCTTTCGGTGCGTTTAAAAATACGTAAAGGACATAAAATAGGCTACTTTTTATATGACTTCAACTCCACGCAGACAAAGCCGCTGGCTGAAGATAGTCTTAGCTAGTCTTCTATGTATATATCAAGGCCGATCTAATTTTAGCCCATACAGCCTCAATTCCCATGCCGTAACAGGTCAAAATAAAGTTTTCCAAATAAAAATTAACTACAAATTACTTAGTCTAATTAGTGGTCAATCTAATAAAACGGGTGTATATGAAAACATAAACATGAAATTGAATATAGCAAAGAATTGCGGAAGTAAACACAGGAGTGGCCGTCCCCAATTAAAAGTAGTCTCACTGGAATTCACCATAATAAGTGATGGATCCAATCATTACCAGGAAAAACATGTAAATTTAATTATTAAAAAAACACATTTGATAATGGATGAGAAATTAATGGCAACCATTATGATTAACAAACGCCACGCCACACCGTGACGATGTAAATAATAATTAATTAGCGAAAGTTATCGGTGATATTGTAATTAGTTATACAATACTACATATCAGTACTTGATAAGCGTGGGGACAAAATAATTAAAAAACAAATACATACGTAAGCGTAGTTACGTTATTAAACATAAATGAATCTACATACGTTTGATTTGACATGAAATCATACACTTAAACCAAAAGATTCACTGTGGCAGCAGCATCAACATCTTCGCCAACGCCACGCCACGCCACGCCACGCCACGTTACTATACGCCACACCACGTGCGCTACGTGTTATACCAAAACGGCGATTTTTCAAAAGAGTGTCGTAAAATTTACAAAGTAGGTACTTATTTACTAGAATAAATTACTGAGGAATATCAACCATATGAGCAGAGTTTAACAATAGAATTACAAATGGGTCTTATTGTCTAGATTAACAGCCAGTTTCTTCATCAACGACTAAAACTATCAGTAAAAGTATTAACTTTTACTTGACTATTACTGACATTATAGCAAATGTGTTTCTTCATCCAAGTAACAGCTAAACTAAAAGTCAATAGAGTTACCATAACACAAACGGCATAATTACCCCAAAAAAACGTGGGGAGCTTTTTTTACGCATGACAACATCGCAATATCCACTGTCAAGTCGTGTCAAAAAGTCGAATGTCATTTGATTCTGTTTATACGAACGCCAACGAACGAATTTTTTTAGAATTGTATTAATAAATGATAACATAAGTAAATGATTCCATACCAGCATTCCACTCCTCGGTGCACGGTACTGATACATTAACCAGGAATATTTTATCTTCCTCACTGGTTGATGTTGAGGTACCGTGTTTGTCCGATGCGTTGAATGCTTGGAAAATGGCTTGTTCGAACACGGATTTGCCCGACAACCTGGCCTCACAGAGACGGTGGGATGTGCCGCTCTGCAGTATTATACGTAACAATCTAATTAATACGTCTTCAAATACTGCAGAGCGTGCGCGTCTGCTGGCTGTGGGGGAATGGGAGTCGAGCTTATGGCTTCAGGCACTCCCGTCATCCACCATAGGCACTACGATGGATGACGCCTCGTTTCGGCTCACAACCTGTCTACGCTTAGGTGCACCTTGTGTTGCTCCACATCGGTGCCACTGCGGCGAAGCTGTCGACATTCTCGGACACCATGGCCTGTCCTGCTGCAGGAGCGCAGGCCGCATAGCTCGACACGCTAGCATCAACGATATTATTCGTCGAGCTCTTGTCACCGCCGGCGTACCCGCTGTATTAGAACCAAATGGCTTGGTACGTGACGATGGAAAGAGACCAGATGGTATGACGTTGGTACCGTGGAAGGTGGGTAGGCCTCTGGTGTGGGACGCAACCTGTGTCGACACCCTTGCGCCATCCCACATTCCATGTACGGCGGGCTGTGCTGGCGCTGCCGCTGCGGCTGCTGAGACCCTTAAACGGCGCAAATACTGTAACCTTATTGGTAATTACAGTTTTGAGCCGTTTGGGGTCGAAACGCTTGGGTCATGGGGTGCGAATGCGCGTCTCCTTTTTAAGGAAATTTCTCGCCGACTGATCGACACCTTGCGTGACCAGAGGGCTGGCTCGTTCTTCGCTCAAAGAATTAGCATTGCCATTCAACGTGGTAATGCTGCCAGTCTTCTGGGCACATTCCCGGATGACAGCGATGTGGAGGAGTACTTCGACGCCTGAGTGCACTTTATGTTTTTGTGTTTTATTTATATACGTTAGGTATTAATTTAGGTTTTAGTATAAATAGTTTAAGTTTGTTTGTTTATGTAGAATCTTTTGATTTATCTTATTAATTACAACTCTCTTATAGATTTTAGTAAATTTATTAAAGGCCAGTAAATGATTTAAAAAAATAAATGCTATTAGTTGTTGTTATTGCTATTAACAACTGTTATTGGCATTTTTTTTTTTAAACCCTTATTTTTATAAGCGCTAAAGTTCGCAGAGCCTAACTTCACACTCGCCAAGATAGAACGGCCGTACTGTACATTAGTTAATTTAACGTAGTCTTATTAAATACAAACTGAAAATAAACTTAATTTTCTGTGGTTGGCGTCAGTTTATCTTGTAACAACAGGCCGATACAGAATTTCAAAGGAAACAGTTACATACCTCAGTAACTGTTTCCTTTGAAATTCTGTATCGGAACAGAAAATCAGCGTCGTCCCATACGAAATGATCTTTGCGAACATTAAACTTTTTACGTCTACGCGTTAAATAACTAACGATAAGTTCATCGTCTGATGATCTTAAACTTTCACTGGACGAAGTTCGTGATGACATATTAGTGAAACCTAAATAACCTACAACTTTGTCAAAATGACAGTGACTTTAGCTTTAACAGCCCCCTAATGAGTAGTAAAAGTTAAAGGCAAAAGTAACAGTTAAATCAACAGTTAAAATTTTGAAGAAACGAATTTGACCGTTACTTTTACTTTATGACGTTACTTTGGCTGTTACTTTAGATGAAAAAACTGGCTGTAAAAAGCCAAAAGTTCGGGAGATTATCTGAACGATCCTTAAGTAAGTCGACAGATAGATAGATGTATTCTTTCTTCTTGTTAGTCGGGCACTCTTGTCAAAGTGGTCGTGGCTGTTGATGAACAGCACTGCGACGCGCCACCGTCGTTTGCCACCAAGACTGCGGGTCTGGCATTCTTTATTGCTCATCCAAAATTAAAATTACAATAGAAACTTAACAACAATGGGGCGTCACAATGTGTTATACTCCATAAATCATCATAGAAAAGAGAAGATCCTCCAACCAAACGGTGTTGTCTGGTCCAGGCAACTGTCCGATAGTAGTTTTTTCGGACTGTTGTACCTATACATATTTATTTATGGACATGTAGCAGTCATTTGCCACACGCCGTATTACAAAAAGGCGCGCCGGATTATAAAATGTCGTGTTTGTAGGATTTTCGCTTTTATTTCCTATGTGGCGATATTAATACCGCTATACCCTATCTGTCCGTCCATATATGGAAGCAAACCTACTTCAAGCATAGCAAGAATCGAACATTAGGTAAACATAGCTGAGAAAGCACAGGTAAGTAATTGTCTGTACAATTGTACATACCCTACACAGGTGTTTCCGTTATAAGCATAACTTCACGTAAAGAGCACACAGATTTGAACGTAATCTATAATTAGATACGCCAGGACTTAACGGGTCTATGTTTCTTGCACGTAACTTATATGTGTCAAGGAAGACTACTTTTTACGTTTCCATAGCGGTAACGGTAATAAACACATTTTTTTACCATAAAAGTTACATATCTGGTAAAAAAAAATAATGTCTATGGTAGATTTGTGACATTGCCAAAAAGCCAAGTAGTCGCCATAGTTTACTGGTGACAGTAAAATATGATTTTGAAACTTTGCCAAGGCGCCAAAATGCCTACTGAATTTCTGAAAAGGGGTAGATTAAGTTAATATCCAAGTGGTTCGTTCATTTTGCTTCTGAAGCAAACTGTTTTTGACTCCACAATTTTGATAGGGATGGGTGCATAATTCTGATATTTAAAAAATAAATATTTTATTTATTTTTGTTAAATAAGACATAGATATTATATTTTTTACACCACCTGCTCGATAATGTCGTTTTACACGTCATACAAACCTCACTTAAAGGAAGTCATTATATGCCTAGGGAGATAATGCAGTATGGCCGATCCCTAGGGAATAATGAGATTTGAATTTGGAGCATCAAGATTCGTCAACATTGTGAATTAAAATGTAGGCGCATCGAACAAGTTGACTCGAAATTCAAACCAAAGAGTATGTAATCACTATGATTCAAACTGGCCACTAACAAAAAAAAGAAAATAGAATAAAACGTGCGTACTGACGACACGGGAGCATTATAGAAAATTGAAACTATAGAATCTTGAAGTAGTGAATTTTGTTTGTTTGATGAACTTGTAAATATAATACTTTTATTTCTCTAATATATGATTTGGTCGACCAAATTGTCTTTTAATTATCTCACAGATGGTGTAAAAAGTAGAGTATGCAACACGGGGATAAAGCTCTTTGTTTTGGGCGGCTTAAATTCCTCACTTCACTCAGGTTTCTTTATTAACTCCCTCGCAATGCTCGGGAGTTAATTTTATAAATCCCTCACTATCGTTCGGGATTAAAATCAGCAACCTTCGTTTCGTTCGGAATTCAACATGCCGCCCGCGACTTAAAGACACTGCTTTATCCCCTAGTCACATAAACTACTATTAAATCCTCATATATCACTATCAATGTCTTTTTAAAGTGTTAACATAAATCCAGCTCCCAACATACAGACGCTGCCTACTTTGGGGACTACTCTACTTTATTTTGTAAAAAATCCACATGTTATCGATATTCATTTAATTACAAGTACCTCTACCCATGGTAAGAAAAATACGCTCGTATAGAGCAACGGTTTTTTTAGCAAATTTATTCCTAAATAACGATAATTTATTACCAACGAACAATAAATTACAGGAAAACAACGTTTTCCGACCAAAATGATCTGAAAAACTTCCAACCCCGCAGCCTCATCTGTCACTACTCCAATAAAACTGTCTGAAAAAGCTATTAAAGGCTTGTAAGACATAAAACATATAAAGGGAGGAAGAAGCCTCAACGTTCAAATACAAAGATCCCCACAATAGTGAAGGAGTGTACACTCAAACAGTTTTACGAGCACGGTTCTCTACAAACGGGCTATTAAAGCTTCCTAAGCTTGATAGACAGTAGGTACCTATAGTAGATAGGCAAAGTCAGGAGAATTAATTGTTTACGGAGATACGTACGACTTTTGACCACAATTGAATCTTTACTAAGGTTCAAACTGTATGGCCATTGGACGTGTAGCTTTAAGCTAGAACTACCTACATTAGACCGACGCACACGTGTAACACGCCTGGGCCTCAAGTCTGCTATTACAATAGTGTCAGAATGGTCTATCATTAATGCCATAATTGTCGATTTTGACAAGTTTGGTTATCTACTAATATAATGGCGTCATTATGACTTTTCAATGGTCAACCACTGACACTCCATTGAAAGAAGTGGCATAGAATAGTAATCTCGTACATATTGACAAATGAATATTTAACGTATGAGGTAATCTGCTATAATATTGACAGTTTATTTGATCAGTGTTCTACCATTATCTTAGAACGTTATTGTGCAGTTATTAATTTCAATATGCTCGATATTATCATTCTGCCACAACACTATTACGATACCAATGACCGATCAATGATCGATCATTATGAATTAGCAAATTAGGAACTTTTAGCAAAATGACAATGGGATCGTGTTGGAATGACGAATTTATAAAAATAGCTGACTTGAGCCCCAGATTTGTACCTAGAACGGCGCGGGACGTCGCGTAGCGTGGATCAAGTGTAGCTCTACAAGTCTAGTTTTCGTATAAAATGTATGGAGATGAATGCACCCAGCTCAGGTATGTGTAGTGTAGTTCTAGCTTCATAGACGCGTATTTGTCATTATACGCTTGATGTACGCGTAAACGTATGAAACTCTGTCGACGTAGCGGCAACGTTGTGCTGTCGTGTCGTTGCCGCTTCGTAGACTGTTTTACAGTTTTGTGTGTAAACTGTGAGCAGGCGCACACCAAGCGTATAATGACGAATAGGTACTCGTCTATGATGCCACGCGTCCTTTTAGGCAACCTTAAGTTTTGGCCAGATTTTTTCGTGTGAATTTCAGTGGTTATTTTAATTATTCACAATTTGATATTGTGATGTAAAATTGGTGTTGTTTTGCATCTAAAATGATTGCGCAACTGTTTAATGCGTATATTCATTGAAACTGGCGCGGTCTCGGTAAAGTGGAGCAAATATTGCAAACCATTATAATGTGTTACATCCGCTTTGTAATGGGAAACAAAGTGACTATCATTTGTTTAATAAACTAAATATTTTCTAAATTTGACAGAGGCTAAATGCACAAACCGTGAAGTACAATAGAAAAAGTGAACGATTATTATAAAACGCCCAAAAAATTTTTAGTTTAATGTGTGTAGCATTTTAGTACCTAGCATTTTATACTTTTCGACAATCGTTATCACTGTCAGAACGTCATTGCTTAAAGTTTTCGTCATTTAATTAGTTAAGTCATGTCGTGCCAAGGTGCAGAGGTGCCAAGCCACATTATCTCCGACCGACTGCACCTGTGTATGTGGATAATCGTTGATATATCCAAAGAAAACTCAAGTAAAATTATTTTTCTCAAACACGCGAATTCTTTAGTATCGAGGATACTCGGGTGCATTGAACTAGATTTTACTGAATTCAGTGTATTGCCTAACTACTGTAACTAAACTAGGCAAATGTCCTAATTTCAAGTCATATTGTTTGTTAGGACCTCCACAACGGAATAAAACTCTTGATAAATGATAGAAATTGAGAAGTAAAGAATGTAGTTATCAATTAATTAATTGGAGAACATGACTAGGTAAATATCTAGACGCTGCGTAAGAGTTCTAGCTAGATTATATCCCAAGTCGTCGACAGCGCGTAGTGTTTCACGCGCGCCTCAAGGAAATGCCAGCAGGGTCGAGGCCTCGGAAAAAATAAAACTCTGAAAGGAAAACTCGACCCAAGTATAAAAGGCAACGAAGGAACAGGGGTGGGTTTTCAGTCAGTATTTAACACCAAATACCATATCTATTTATATGTATAAAAATCTATGCCACTTTTCGTTGTAATTTTATAACTCAAGAACGGACTCACGTATCCAAACCAAATGTTTAGGCTTTGTTCGGACTATTTAGTAGATGGTTTATGTGAAGTTTGGTAGGGTAGAGTAGGGTATAGTAGGGTAGAGTAGGGTAGAGTAGTATAGAGTAGTGTAGAGTAGGGTAGAGTGGGATAGGGTAGGGTAGAGTAGGGTATATATAGTAGGGTGGAGTAGGAAAAAGCGGGAGCTAAGCCGCGCGAGCAAAAGCTAGAAAATATATGTCAATGTTGAACAGAAATTCTACAGCAAAACCACGAAACTGAGTTGTACTCCCATAGCAATAATGCGTAAGTCAAGTTTTTGTAAAAATCGGTTTCATCATCATCATCATTTCAGCCGAAAGGACGTCCACGGTTGGCCATAGACCTCCACCAAGTGTCGCCACAGCGAACGTTCCTGTGCGTCTCGCATCCACCACATTCCCTCGACTCTCACCAGGGCCTCAAGTCTGCTATTACAATAGTGTCAAAATGGTCTATCATTGATGTCATAATTGTCGATTTTGACAAGTTTGGTAATCTACTAATATAATGGCGTCATTATGACTTTTCAATGGTCAACCACTGACACTCCATTGAAAGAAGTGACATAGAATGGTAATCTCGTACATTTTGAAAAATGAATATTTGAAGTTTGCGGTAGTCTGCTAAAACTTTGACAGTTTATTTGATCAGTGTTTTACCATTAGAACGTTATTGTGCAGTTATTGGTTTTAATATGCTCGAAATTATCATTCTACCACAATTCTATTACAAGACCATTGACCGATCAATGATCGATCATTATGAATTAGCAGATTACAAACTTTTAGCAAAATGACAATTGGATCGTGTTGGAATGACGAATGTATAAAAATAGCAGACTTGGGGCCCAGGTCATCGGTCCACCTTGTCTTTCGTCCCCATCGACCATCCGTTCTACAAACAATGTGCCCTCCCCACTGCCACGTAAGTCTGGCGATTCTTCGGACTACAAAGTCGGATTACATGCAGTTTATTTGCCCTGAAAAGTTCTTGATTTTTGACTTATGGTGTTAGAACTTAAGCGACGAAATGTTGACAGGTTTTCAAGCTAAAGCTCAGTTTGAGAAATACTCAACCTCAAATGTCTAATCAGAAATCGGAGGGATTGTTGACATAAATTCTGAAGCAAACCCACTAATGTATTTACCGACTTTAAGATGCAAAATGTCACTCAGCCGTCGTAAAAGATTAGCAGAATTCAAAACAGCAGTATTTTATTTCCTATAGCATCATCGATCAATCTTTCCAAATTAGAAGTTTAATTTCACTGTACCACTGTTAAACTGCTATTGCTTGTACTGTAGTGCTAATCTTGATTGTGTGCAAGTGTATGTAGATTTACGTGCACATTGTTTCTGCAGTGCTATTCTCTTAGAAAACAGCCTTAAGCGCAGCGCTGGTCGCAGCGACGAAATCCAAATATATAAGTTTTTTTTATTAATGATAGGCTTGCGTTTGACCACCATCTCACCTGGGCCCCAAGTCTGCTATTTTTATAAATTCGTCATTCCAACACGATCCCATTGTCATTTTGCTAAAAGTTTGTAATTTGCTAATTCATAATGATCGATCATTGATCGGTCACTGGTCTTGTAATAGAATTGTGGTAGAATGATAATTTCGAGCATATTAAAACCAATAACTGCACTATAACGTTCTAATGGTAAAACACTGATCAAATAAACTGTCAAAATTTTAGCAGATTACCGCAAACATCAAATATTCATTTGTCAATATGTACGAGATTACCATTCTATGTCACTTCTTTCGATGGAGTGTCAGTGGTTGACCATTGGAAAGTCATAATGACGCCATTATATTAGTAGATTACCAAACTTGTCAAAATCGACAATTATGACATCAATGATAGACCATTCTGACACTATTGTAATAGCAGACTTGAGGCCCTGATGGTAAGCGATGATGTGGTCGACGATGAAGCACGCTTGCCTAGAAGAAACCTATTCACTCTTGACTTAAAGATTTAGGATGAGATTTAGGAATAATCCAATGTATCTATTCGGATTTCGTAGCTGCGACCAGCGCTGCGCTCAAGCCTGTTTTTTTAGAGAATAGCACTGCAGAATACGTAAGCTTTTACTTTGGCACAAAGTGTATGCACATACAGAAACAAGAGTGTGCCTATGTGAAAGTACACAGACTAACCTAACCCGCCTTTATAAGATAGATCAACTATCTTTTACCCACGGCTTCACTCTCATGGCCAATAGTAATACAAAAATAGACCTTAAGCTTCAGCGATCGTGTATCTTTCAAGTTTCAATTACGTCTTCTATATTTTTAATAAGTATGATAATTATACTAGCATATTCTGATTATTATAAATATTCTAGCCAGCCCATATTGTCCCACTGCTGGGCAAAAGCCTCCCTCTATTCTTTCCAACGATCACGGTTCATATATATTATATAAAAACGTTGCATATTCTGATCACTTACACATGGTATCCAACTTTGGTGCTGGCTGTACTGAACAGAGCGATGTCAAAATAAATCAACAATTCCAAAATAAAGTGTTCAGGGGTGCTGTAAAGGCATCCTGGTACATAAAAAATGACGAGCTCCAACGTGATCATAAAAATGAATTGGTCACCAGTACCACCATCATTCGAAAATTCAGAGCTCACGAACGCAAGCCACCGACATGTGAACGTGAATATTGTGCTATGTATATATATCCAGAGATCGGAATTAGGAACAGTTATTTAAGTACTTATCAGCGAAAGAATCAGTCGCTGTATGAACAGCGAGAGAATAAGGTACCTCAAATCCCGAGAATAATTTTATATAGAGCATTTTTTATGACAATAGCAGAAAAAAAATCTTCCTGCATTAATGACAAGGAGGAGTAAGTGTATAAATGTGTTAACCTTACCTCAGTTGACATAGAGAGATGTTTTTCAATGAAAAATATGTAGGTACTTACTAATAAAAATTGGATGATTTCCCGCCTAAAAAAAAGCAGATGTCATCAAAAAAATAAAGAAAAAAATAACAATAATAATATAAAGGTAATATTAATAATGATGATGATAATATTATTAATGTTAATATAGTATTGTATAGAGGGAAAAATTGTATTGTTGTGTGTATGTTTGTAATAAATAAACTCAAAAACTACTGTGTCGATTTCAAAAAATCTTTCACCATTTGAAAGCTACATTCACCCTGAGTAACATAGGCTATATTTATTGCCCGTGCGAAGCCGGGACGGGCCGCTAGTAATGAAATAATAGGGTTGAGAGCGTTCCCTAGAGGTATTTCTCTAATGAAGCATCCGACTCGGAATGTCACTTCGCTCACACGTCTACACGTTGCAATGTATTTGTAGGATGCAGGATATTCGCTTAATGAATCTTGCACTTTGTATGCAACGCGTTCGAGCTTACAATAATAACTTGTAGATTGAATTTTCATTAAGCTATCACTGAGATTTATTCAGCTCTTGTAGAATTTTCATTTGGCGTTCAAATTAGGTACTGGGATTTAAATCAGACGATTAAATTTTTAGTACCTAATGGACTCAAATTGTCACTAAGTTTATGAACGACATACTGATCGCCATAAATAACAATTAAACTGTCTGAACGGCGCGCAGACTGATCGACATTAGTCTACTTACTTGCGACCATTTTTTTTTTTGTTAAATATCATCAAATACCTAACTTCTCCCGCTCTGGGTGAAAAGAGTGGAAATGTCAGGCTTTTACTGACTAAAATCCACTGATTTTTTTGTTGTTCATGTTGATTAAATCTATCAGAAAAATATATACTGCATACTGTTAGACTGAACAATCAAGGACAACCTTCGGACAGTCAACAATATAACGCGCGATAGATTGTGATTTAATAGTTTCATTTCGTATATATTATAATCTATCGAAAACGAATGCGTTAAATTGTAAGCAGTATGTTACGTTACGGATCACAATCTTTCGACAGTTTACTATTTCGCGAGATAGATTACTTATAATCAAACGGTATTTACAATTTTTTAGGGTGGCATATACATATAATTTGTGAATAGCTTGCTCGGAATTCCACTCCTTAGCGGTAGGTACCTACGTACATTGCTACTTATTAAACAACACGGTATTTTGCAATTTTCGAATTAATTAAAATCTAATCGTATAAGAAATACATTTTTCATTATTTTTAATCGTCAAAGGTCGCAGGCTCTCAGCTAAGTTATTCACTCTATCCTGGTATTTGCGAACGTTTTTCTATCTAATAACGGTGAGGGAAAACCTGTGAAATGAATATGTTAACATAAATAACTAATATGGCAAGGGTTTACAGTTATAATTGCTACAAGTTTTTCTAGATTTCCCAACACTCCTGGCCTGGTTTCTATTGCCTTCCACAAACCGCTATGTGACACGGAATAGGCTTAGAAATCCTGGATCATTTTTGTAGAACTGCCACTGTGTAAAATGAAAATAATAATTCAATAGTGAACATGCATACTTATAACATACAGGGTGTAAGGAACAAGTCTCTCAACGGAAAAAAAAATCGGCCTTTCCATACAAAAATTATAAACTTGATTGGACAGTTAGTATGGTGAGGTCGATTTTTTGTTTTGTTTCCGGAAAAAAATTCTTATTCGGTTTCGTCTACTGAGCAAGCCCTTGAAGTTTGCGGAGATCTATCCCTTAGGTACACCCTGTATTAAATTTCGCAGCTGCAGTTTTAAGTTAAGTCAAATAATACAAAAGACCGCTGTATTCTCCAGATTAATCATTCAATCACGACCATAATTCATTACAAAACATTTTGATATTCTCACAAAAACAAACCCCATAAACAATAAAAAAAACCATAAACTAATTTCAAACTTTTGTTTTAGTACATCTTCGACAACGGTTCCCGGGATGACGGTTTACTGACCAGAGACAAGTTCATGGAAGTAAACGCCAGGATGGAAGCTAGACGCGCCTTCATGAAAGCCGAGTGCACCAAGCATAGCCTTGACACATCCAGTCACAAATCTAACGCCTGGGAGTATCTTATTAACAGGCAGTATCATGTCATATGGTAAGGTTTTGTATTATTGCCACAATGGGTTCTCTTGAGAGACATAGATGTAGATGTCATTGAACAGCGGTCATCATATATTTTTTAAAGATGTCTGAAATATGCACAACACAGGCATACCTAGGTACATAACACTTAGTGTCCCCGCACACGGGCCTCAAAAAAAGAAGCAGCCACAAAAAAAAAATACTAGAAGCGACCACAAGAAAAAGCTGGAGAAGCTAGAAGCGGCTTCTAGCTTTTTTTTGTGGCGGCACCGCCACACACTGGCCACAAAAAGAAGCTAGAAGCGGCTTTTTTTTGTGGCCCGTGTGCGGGGACACTTAGCTGTTAGAAATATCTGCAGCTTAGACAGATAGTAATCACCGCCACCGACAATGATGCATTTTCAATGAGAATAAAAAGCTCAAAAGCCTGTTAAAAAATCAAGAGGCTTTAAGTTTGAGATAACGAGTTTTGGAGCAGTAGTTACAGTCCCGGCTCACGAGTTGTAGATCGCGAGTTCAAACCCACGGTGGTCCTTATTATTTATTATTATGAGCCCGTTGTGTCCCACTGCAGGGCAAAGGCCTCCCTTCCGTTATTCCACTCTTTTCTGTCTTTAGCCACTTCTGGCCAATCCTTAAGGTAGGAGTCCAAATCGTCACGCCATCTCCTTCTGGGCCTACCGCGTCGCCGGCTCCTGCTGTTCGGAGTCCAGTCAGTAGTTACTTTCGCCCAATTTTGTTGCGGCATGCGGCAGATGTGACCTGCCCAGATTAAAATGGAACGGTGGTCCTTTATTTTGTATTATTTATTTCACCACCACTGCTCTTAAAACTGTGAAGGAAAACATCGTAAGGAAACTGGCATGTCCTAAAATAAAAAAAAAAATCGAAGTCATGTGACTTCCGTAAATTAGCGGATTACGGCCCATTCCCTCTCCTAAAGAGGAGGCCTAAGTCCCAACAGTGGGAACATTAAAAGGCTGATTACGCTTGTGTGTGGGTTTAATGCCTCTGTGATACTGTACGCAACTATGTAGGGTAGACCGGGGACAATAGTACATTTTCATTTCATTTCATTCAATACATTTTCGAAACATCGGTTGATTACACAAAGTTGACTGTTGCTTTTTGTTTTAAATATTATTATTTTACAGCCTTGGTTTATTATCTACCGAAAAAAATATCTGAAGTTGGCCTAGATTGAACCGAACTTGGTCAAAATTGACTTTAAATGAAATGATGGCTAGTGTTACAAATGACCCCCTTTGAGGGTCAATTGTACCAAAACTGCATTGGGTACACGAAACGCGCATAAAGGTATTAATCATATTTTCTCAGTCATTTATTTAAAGTCTTATGGGTTTGTAACCATTCCTAAAAATTAGGAACAAAAAATCGTGAGATTGGTGTTTTAAATAAACACAAATGTAAAGTCACAACATTAACATAACAATTCTTCGCTTAGAACAAAAATAAAATAACTTTTTATTAACATGTAATCTACTTTGGTTCACAAGATTCATATTTGCTATTATCTAGCTGTCTAACAATGATAGAATAGAAATAATCAAGAAAAATATTTTAGTATGGAGGTACAATTGACCCCTGGTACAGTTGACCCCCATAGAATATTAGGTATTTAAATAATAATAAAAAATATATTAGTCAGATTAGCAATTATGACAAACATAAATCGACTCCCGAGGTGTACATTCCTCGTGTGTCCATAATCGGTATTGAATCCACATTTCATTAGGGCGACTAGCGCTATAAGGTTCCATAGACCATACATACAACACAAAACCATTCTTCTTTTTCTTCACTACTTTCAGACTCATTTTTTGCTGCAGATTTCTTTTTCTGCCTGGAATCACAATTTTTATACTTTGTTTTTGTTGCTGGATTATACCCCATAGAAATAAATTTGTCAGGATTAGCTTCTTTTTTAGTGTTTATCTTATCAGAGAAACATGACAAACGTTGAACATATTCGGAGAGGAGCGTATGCCCTTTTAAAATCTCATCATACGTCAGTTCATACAAAGTATCTCTTGACCCACGGTTAATCTTTTTTATTCTATTTCGTGGAATCGTGGCATATATATTATAACAAGAACATGACTAATGAGTAATTGCATATTTTAAGTAAGGACCTATCTATTTTTTTACTTTATTATTAGTATGGGGTTACTTCTACCATGGGGTCAATTGTACCGGTAATATTGACCCCGATGATGTTGGTACAATTGCACCCAAGTAACAAATTTAGAAAAACCGTCTAATAAACACATAATTCTAAACTTATAGTTTCCGTATTTATTATAAATCAAAAGTTTAATATCTGTTTAATATGGCAACAACAATTACTTATCAAAAAGGCTCTGGTAGTACGAGTTACATTCAATCATATTTGACGAAAAAACTTACCTCGGCTAGCCGAAATCAAATTTTCGCCCCTATCACGCCCATTTCACAGCACGCGCGCCAGCGACTGGGGGGTGCCTCGGGACTCAAGGAGCGCGTGTACTGGCGCACTCACATACGCAAAATTTTGCTCAGAAGGAGAAATATCGATGATGGTACTATTGACCCGTGTTACTATTGTACCCGGTCTACCCTACTACTACTTCAGCAATTACTTTCCGCTTTAACTGAGCCGATGGGTAATTTAGTCTGATCAGAATCACACTTTTGCAAATCACCGATTTGCGTGTTAGCATCAAACAAGTGGGAATTAGTTAGAATCTACGGACGAAAGTCACTTATTTCGCAGAGAAGTAACTTTGAAATGAGGGTATTTGAAAATAGAACCTTATTTTTTAAACATATGTTTTTAGATTCAAATACCCTCTTTTTGAGTTAGGTTTTTTTATGATTAAAGCTAGAACTATATTAGCCCGACGCACACCTGAAAGACTGAACATTACACGGTCAAGCACGCGTCAATCAATTCCATTAACCATGAATGATGGTGAATGATAGTTTTCGTCAATCAGTACTTTAAACCGTCATGCAACGCATGGCCGTCGTGGTTTTTAAACCGTCATGCAACGCATTAGACGGTAGGTTTTTCATCAATCAAGGTTTGACTGTAGCAAAACTGACAGCAAAATCTACCGTGTAATGTTCGCCTAACACGCCTGATTTGTGCGTAGAACGACGTCGCGTGGCGTGGATCAGGTGTAGCTCTACAAGTCTTGTTTCCATATAAAATGTATGGTGACCGACGCGTCCAGTTGTGCTATTCTCTAAGAAAACAGCCTTGAGCGCAGCGCTGGCCGCAGCGACGAAATCCAAATAGGTACATTGGATTGTCAATCCAATGATCCTATTACATTGGAATGTTAATTCAATGTACTGCGCTCTCGACTCTCGACTACTCGACGCTGCGGTCGACGCTGCGCTCAAGGCTGTTTTCTCAGAGAATAGCACCACAGGTCGGCGGCGTATGTGACACACGTGTGCGAAGTGTAGTTCTACCTTAAGGATGCAATTTGTTTATTTGTTTCAGGTGCAATGTATTCAAAGCGGCGTCCACATCTTGGATGTACAACTTCAACCTGATGGCCAACTACACGGCAGCATTCTTAGACAAAACAAAAGAAGTGCCGCTAGAATTAGCCAGGAGGAAATACGCGAGGCCCACCACAGAAATGATTAAGAAGGCTCAAGGAGACTCCATCACATTTCTCATAGTCAGACATCCTCTGGAGAGATTGGCGTCCGCATACAATGACAAAATAGTGCATGCATGGCCGAAATCGTTCCATGACAAATTGGGGCAAAGAATCATAAAGAGATATAGAAATGTAAAAACTTTTCCTTGTTTTAACATTTTGAGCGCCAACTTGTGTCCTTCATTGCCAAGTTTTAAATGTATGACAAATACCTACTCGCATATTTATTTCTACTTTTAAATTAAACGGGCCTTCCCATTCAAAAAAAAAAAAAATAAGGTTAGGATTTCAGGCAATAAATGTAAAAGTACGTACCTACCAAACAAAACAATTTTTTTAATGTATTTTTATTAAGAAATGTTAAATTAGATTTCGTCTTCTAATAAAGTCGTGGCGTCGAGGGCACGGAAACGTTTTCTAAGACCGTGGCGCTCAAAATGTTAAAGTCACAGTTTTGTTAACGAAGTCATTTCTTCGCTTAAATCAACTTTATCTTTTTCTGATTCAAACAATGTTATCTTATATTTTCTAGGCAAAGGACAAGTTAATAGAAAAGTTTCCAAGAAAGTACCCAGTATTCGAAGAGTTCGTGTCGTATGTAATAGACGAAGCGATCGCGAAACGATCTCTAGACATGCACTGGACACCCTACACTACTTTCTGCACGCCGTGCAAATTCAATTTCGATGTCATTCTCAAGTTTGAGACACTGGATGTAAGTAAATCACTTATTCCTTTTCAATTCACTTAAATTTACTGTTTTCCGCAATAGTATGGAAAAGTGCGCGAGCTCGCCCCCGCGATTTATTGCATCAGACTAGGCGCTAAGCGAGTCAATCCCCACGAGTCGCCAGTCAACTCCCGTTTATTTATTTCTTAGTAAGTTGTTGAAAAACGTCGTTTGATACACGTGGTTTGTCACTGCAGCACTCGACTCCATTACATCCGCCTCGGTTGCTATGATAAACTCTCCATTTATATCAAAATGTATTATTTTAATACACTTTACTCGAAAACTCGCTCCTATTCCTACCGATTTTAGGCACGCAATCGAATGTTTTCCGCCCTAGTGCGGAAAAATGTGCGAACTTTCTCCACTTGTAATTGTATCAAGATGCAAATTCGTTCTAGGCTAGACTCAACGCTAGCAACACATTTTGGAATTTAATAAAGAATTGGGCATTTTATTGTACGACTCTCATCCCAGCTTTGCACGGATGTTAGAATTCTTTAAATTTCTCAGCTTTTCTCTACTATAATATACATGTATTATACACTTATACCTTACTCTTGAATCATACTGTCTGTCTGTGTAAACTGCATAAGAATCCGTTCCATACTATTTGAGTTTATTGCGTTCATACAGACAGACAGACGGGTGGGACTTTGTTTTATATAAATTGGCATGATTCCTACATTTAAAGTGGTCAATATCAATTTTGAAAGTGTAAACAGTTGGACCGAATTATTTTTTCTTATGGCACAGAGAAAAATGCCTGTCTCCAAAATCGGATATGCTCTCAAAATCGGGTTCAATTTATCCCACAGTCCAAAGATTTTAAGTGAGCTTGAAATTGGTAACTGGACCAGCGGTCAACAGAGTAGTTATAAATAATGGGCCCTAACCGCACGCTGCTTTTGCCAGTGCGGTTTTACATTCGTTTCGCGATGCATTTTCAATTCTATTTCGGTAGCGGCCAATCTGGAGTTGCACAATCATCCCAGAGTTTTGAATATTCGCCCAAAAGGACCACTTACCCTAGGTATTTATTTATCTTCTATACAACATTATTTTTCGTTTATTCGAAACCTCACCGTTAAATTTCAATCGTTTTAATCCCGTGGAGGGTCGATCCGGTACATGAAACACTATCGATTTGTAAAGATAAAATTAAAATCGCATTAATTTACGCATGTACGAAATTAATTTCTTTAAGAAAACGTCAGCTGAGCGAGTTCAATGACCTGCATTTAATAGTCGGCATTGCGTACATACTACCTACAGGTCATTGAACTCGCTCAGCTGACGTTTTCTTAAAGAAATTAATTTCGTACATACGTAAATTAATGCGAGTTTTGAAAAAAAAGGTACTTTATTTTTTAATTTTATCTTTACAAATCGATAGTGTTTCATGTACCGGATCGACCCTCCACGGGATTAAAACGATTAAAATTTAGCGGTGCATACTTTGTTCGGAATCTGTAACTAAATCGATTCCAATAACTTTGACACCATGTTATTTTTTTTCCCAAAAATATTTAAAAGGGTCACAAGTTGTATTCTACCGACACTAAGTATAACACAGGTCACGGAAAGTCACAGCGGGTATTAGACGCCAGCAAACACCTGGGTGCAAGTGCAAAACAACCCCTCAGTCGCCTGGATGGCCCGGTGACTATGTATTTTTGCTGACATAACAAGCTTATAACTTTGTGATTTTTCATGATACCGTTATGATATTTTGTACATAGATTCTTTCTATAAAAATACACTAGACACGCGTTTCGTGTTTCTCATATAAGTACTAGAACTAATAATAATGCTATACAGCATTTTAATATTTACATATAAAAGCGAAATACCACTCACTGATTAATCACGAAATCTCAGAAACTGTAACACGTACAAACTTAAACTTTGGCAGGTAGGTTCCATATAGAGTATAGACATCCGCCAAGAACGGATTTTTCGAAACCCCCTAAGGGGATGAAACGGGGGTCCAAAGTTTGTATGGAGAAACCGACTTTCACGTGGGCCAAGCCGCTGGCTGAAGCTAGTATATTATATACTTCAATACACTTGCTCAGAAAGTGACTCTTATTGCACTGCACTTAGGTACATAACGGCTCTTCTTACCAAACTGTGACATTTTGATTACGCACTAGTGCTATAATGTAGTTAAAACCTTATTGTTCAACCTCTCCCCCGCCATAATTTTAATACATTATCGTATCAAGATAGGCGTAGGTCGTCCCCCACGAGTCGCTGGTCAACCCCCGTTTATTCATTTCATTGAGTGTATTGAAAAAAATATGGTAGGTAAATAAAAAAATAAATATGAGCACAACAGATTTTTACCGCCACAAAAGTTTACTAGTTGTACAGTTATTTTCTTCACAAGTGTATTGAAAAACGTCGTATGATACACGTGAGTAATTAATGATTACTGTTCTAAATACCGGCTCGACGGTAATCACTAACATTACACACTTATATCATAATGAACTATTATTGTACCTACACCTCATAATGTGGACAGGATAAACATTTACAATAACTAAAGCCTACAGAACATCGCTCAATACTCAAGCGTTACTTAAAACTAGATTCAAGCCATTTGATTGGTTGAAACTAGTTTTAAGTAACGCTTGAGTTTTGAGTGACGTTCTGTAATACAGGCCTAAGCGTACAATGGGCTGACGGCGCGCACTGTTGTCGCGCGCCTCAAGGAGTTGTCAGCAATCGTAGGGGCCCAGCTGGGTCGAAGCCTATTGCGGCCAGGGTCTGTTTCCGAAAGAGATGCTCGGCCGTGGTATGGAAGGCAAAAAGGAACGGGGTAGGTTTTTTAGTCAGTAAGAGTCTGACACTATCTCCCGCTCCGCCCAAGGGCGGGGGATATCATTTGGATGATTTTTACCCAACGGAAAAAAAAACGTGTACAATGGGCAGCCTTATCGCACAGGGCAATCTCTTCTTACAGACAACCTTAGGATGGACTGAAGGAAAGGAGTTTTTTTTTCAAGGGCTAATTTTATGTTCATGTTGCCAGGAGGACCAAAAGTACCTGATCCAGTTGGCTCACCTGCAAGACGTGGTGAAGCCAGAGTGGCGCAACAGCGGGAAAGGCATCAACATGCACACCATCAGTCATCTTTACTCAAGACTCAAAAAATGGCACCTCGACGGCCTTTACGACTTATATAAGTACGTTATCTGCACTTCGTGCCACACTTCCACTTTGTGTTCCTTGCACTTTTGGTAGACTTTGTCCAATGATATCCTATCATAGAGTGAATTTATTGAATTGTACTTATTCTCGAATTAACTCAGTAATAAAATAAAAAGTTTTTATTTCCAAATCTAACAAAAGTAAGGAACATTTATAATAATAATCCTTTATTATCAGGCAACTAAGGCCCATGGATAAAATACACAAATAATCTTACAAAATAATAAACTAATACATAAAAAAGAACATATTAATAAACATATTATTTTATTTCTAATTTGTTTGTAGTTCCGGTCTTATAATCTACATAAGTTATTATGTTCTTTGGAATAAGGGCCCCTCCACGGGTGAAGGCCTCCTTCAGTTTTTTTTAACTCTAATACAAAACCATTATTTATTTTCCAGGTACGACTTCCGGCTATTCAACTATACCATAGACAGCTATTATGAGATGCTCGATCACAAGGAACCACGCAACCACGGATGAACCCTCAATCAGTCAGTCTGAACGCTTCAAGATAATGTATCATTAACGCAGGATCGATGGTTGATGAATAAAGAATGAATTATTCATCAAAGGCTGGAAAGACTGATCGTAACACAGAAATGATTGATGCTCGTATGATATTGATCAACCGGCCGAGTGAAAACTCGCCCATTGCGTCAATTTTCAAATTTGTTATCGCTACAAATATATATTTTGTGATACGGCGTTTCGTGGTTTCGGTTCCGCACCATAGATTAGTCATAGACTTAGGTTTTTTTTTAATAAGCTGTCAAAAGTGCAGTTCGATTTTCAAACACCGCTACGTCGCGTCGCCTGTGAGCTGTGAGAGAATGGGAAAATTAGATAAGTGTTATAGATAACATACTTGAACAACATCGAACGGGTTCAGTAACAATTTGAACTGGTTTATCTTACGGCGCCTCATCAATCACCTTCATAGTTCTAGTGTTACAGTTAAGATAACGAAAATTACGAACTGTTGAGCTAATCAAAATTATACGTAGAATTAATAGCTGAATTTAGTTGTTATTGACGCATAAGACAAATTAATGTAAATAATGTTTTAGTTTTATAACGCAAACAAAATTCCTTAGTGCTTCCATTATAGAAATATGGAAATAATGTATGTACCTATATGAGAAACGAAGTCACTAAGTAGATATAGTTATGGCATTTAAGTTTAAAAGCAGGCGAGCTTGTTTCGTTTGCACCTTCTTTTTAAATTAAGAGGCAAAGAGCCAAGTTGGCCTTTTTAGAATTAGTAACTAAATAATTGTTACCGTTGCATTTTATAAGTACGATTTAAATGAGAATGTGATAATTTGAATCAAAGAGTTTCAAACGTTTAATTAGTTGTTGAGATCAATCATTCGTTGTTGTAATTGAATCAAACGTAATCAAGAGATTTTGAGATATATTTCTATTTTTTTTTCAATAATCGAGATATTAGCTATTATACCTTTTATATAATATGCCATGTTGTTTTAAGTGTATTTAATTTATTCTTTGTTAACATTGAACTTTGTGTTAAATTGTTACAAATGCGAATAGTTTAATAACGCCTTTTCTAGTTAGGTATAACTGGCTAAAGTGGTTTTCCCTAGCTATATAGTGTTTTATGTTAATAAAAAAGTTAATTCAAAAGGAGCATAACATTCCTATTTCAAAACTAACAGTAGGTAATTAGCAATTAGTACATTTGTCTATGGTAAATCCATAGACAAAGTAACAATTCAAACCAATAAAAAGTTCCGATTCCCTCTACACCTGTAAATAAATAGTTGATAATATTTATTATTTATTAAGTACAAATATTGTATTTCTATAATATGATAAACTACAAGATGTGTTTCGTTTGACTTTTTTAAATGTAGCAATTGTTGGATAATTATACTGTACCTATCACCTATTTATAGTTTTCAAAGTTTATTATTGTATTTTTCAAATATAATTCCCCAGTTACCATAGCTTTGAATTTTAATAACTTTGTAAGTCGGTCACGGTCGTTTAGTAGACTATATAATACGATTAATTACGTAAGTACCTACCTGGTTGTATGAATATATTCATGGCCGTGTCATTGTAACATCGAAATTATGCCTTTTATCCTTATAATATAAATTGTTCACTGACAAAATTAAAACCGTGTAAGGTGTATCAAGGAGTCTGCCGAAGTGCCAATGTTCAATTAAAATTAAAATTCGAACACTAACAGTTAAAAAAAAGCAAAAGTAAGATGGCCGCTTGGACCATAGATATTTTCTTTGGCCGGCCGGCTCCTTCGTGCACGGATTATTTTGATAGTTTTCTAAAGGACTCGTTAGCGTTGAAAAGACTTTAGAAATGACAAAAATGTAGTTGTCAAGCAAATATAGATACAAGTCGACCTTTGCCAAAAGTAAAGAACATTTCTTTAGCTTTTCGTAGAAGAAATAAGTTTACTAGTCGTAGCTAACAGTAATTCAGCTTAAGACGATTTAATTAGCGTTAAATACGCCATTTATATAAAACTTTTCCACATAGTACTCCTACATATATTTGCTCTTAGTGAGGTTTACTTAGACACATAAATAGTTGATACGGAATGAATTAGACCAAAAAGTTATGGCCTATGAAAGTAACTGTAATGGTGCTATAGTCCAATAGTTTTGATCTCATATCTGAATGTGAGACTCGAATGCATGCACAATCGTTGCTATTATTACGTAATGCGTTATAGATTCCAACGGTAACTGAGTCGGTTGTGTTTATAATAATGTTGAAAGAATTATTCTTAGTACTTATAGAAAAATAAAATTGACTATTTAATTATTGTTGTTTTATTCAACCCAATTCAATTACGTAAACCCGTTTTGGGAACCCATTCACTGAGCGTACAGCTAGGGAGTAGTCTGTTTTATGATAGCCACTACCCAGAGGTTTTTAGGTCAAGAGTGAATAGTTTACTTCTAAGCAAGCTTACTCCACTGTTGACCGCATCGTCACTTACCATCAGATGAGACAATAGTAAATCGAGAAGTTATCAATTTTCAAAGTTATCGATTTTGAATTTTGTATGCTATTGTTAGCTAACATAGTGTTCAAAAATTGTTATTTAAGACCTTAATGTTACCTATGTTTACAAATGAATAAATGAATATGAATATAATCAATAGTAATAAAAATCTAAGGTCTTTTGAAAAGGGTAGAAGTAGAGTAGTTGCTGCCATTTAGCCGGTTACAAATGAAGAGTTAGTGATAGCGTGACGAGTGACAGGACAGAATGGAAGAAAAAAACATGTTGCGCCGACCCCAAATAAAACGGGACAAGGGCAGGAAGAAGAAGAAGAAGAAATGAAGAGCTGAGGTAATTTAGCAAACTTGTGTAAATACCAGAAACAATTTAAAGTCAATCTCTGCATAGCCATTTCCCAACTATTTTAAGGTCCGTTCAAGACCTTGCCGCTGTGAGCGGTAGCTAAGTGCGGGGCGGCGAGCGGTAAAGCAAAAGTATGAAAATGTTTGAAGCACGGCCTAAATCAAAAACTCTACCGTCTATGCCATGGGCTTGTTTCCTATAAAACCGACTTTTAACACATTATCACCTAACCTAATCCGGTTTGACAAGTATAATAATAATAATAATAATTTTTATTTATCGAACACAGTTTACAAATTTAGCATCAAGTTGACAAAGAAGGATATTAACAATGGCCTTATAAATTTAGCAACGGTCCCCAAACTAGGCATAGCCTGTATCTTGGTGACCTAAACGTTACACCTAGTTCACAATTTGTCTTGACCTGCTAGCAATACATGACACGTTTAGATATTGATGTACAAAAAATGAAAATTAATGAGATTAAATTAAAATTATATCAGAAGAAGTACACCAAATAAGCCCACAATTAGCTAATATGTTATGAAATTGCGACTGATCTTGAACTGTCGGCACGCTTGGCGCAATGGTTGGTTGGGCGATTGCCTGCTGTATAATAAGTAGTTTTATGGCCTACAGACAGTGGCGGATTAGCCATGTAGCAAGAGTAGCAAATGCTGCCCCCCACTTGGACCTAAAAAAAATTGTCAAAGCATCTACTATGAAATCTAAACACAGCTGATTTCTTTGGATGTGATAGTCAATTCAAAGGTACTGTAGGTATTAATTAGTATCGTTTAAAGAAAGCTATTTTTTGAGTGTTACGGTAAACGAGGAAAAATAACGTCTTTACAAAATCATTTTGCAATTTTTTTTTTCTTTATGTCTACTTATACAAAGCCGGGGACCCCCCGGGGGGGGGGGGGGGGCTTTTTTTTCTTGAACGAATTTGCCACAGGCCCCGCGCTGGCCTAATCCAGCACTGCCTACAGATAGTTGTTCCAGGTCTTGAAAAAATCGAATCTCAATTTCAGGTTTCTGGAATCGATCCATTGTTTAAGATCGATTTAAAAAAAAAAAATCTTTTTGACCCATAAAATCGATTCACCTATCGATATCAGATCGCCAACCCTATCTTTAATAATATGACGCTTTGCATTCTACGATTCTTATTTTCCTGCATAGCGATGGTCATACGTTGACAACTCGTAACCCACATTTTTTCGCAAAATGAGTTAAGCACATCAAAAATTTTGAAATTAAGCGCCAAATCTTCCTATTGATAACTCGTAATAAACAAAAAATGTCACTCGAACAATTTATTCTACAGTTGACAACCCACAAAGAAAAAGTATCAACCTGAGCTCACTAGTGCGCGAGTTACAAGGTGTCAACGCAAAATGCAGTTCGCAATAACAGAATAAGATTAAGCTACCATACTAAACAAATATCGGAACAGCAATAAAAATATCATCAGCTGAGGAAAAACAATTAAATAAGAGGCAGATGAAGGAAAATGTGTTGTCTTAGACATCTTGTATGTTCTGTGAAAGTATGTCCTTATTATAGGAGCAAGCTTTTCTGAAGTCAACTCTGATACTCAGACAGGGTCAGGCATCAGTTTTTGTTAGATGCATATTAGATTAGCTTTATGATATGATTTCCAATTCTGAAGGCAAATTTGTAACAAAACCTATCATTATTTAGAGTGACGGTTGTGCACCTATCAAAATAGAATGCAGTATTAGTAGCTAAATGCTCTAGCCAACTTTGCTGCTGTGAATAATGTGGTTATTTACCACTAATGTCTAGAACCTGAAAATAAGCAGATGAAAGTGGATAGCATCATGCTGCCATCGAACGTGGCATAAAAAAATATGACGCTATTTATGTTCCATCTATCACCAATATGCAGACATAACTTGGAAATCACGATAAGATCCATACGACGTCAAATTTTAACAAAATCCAAAAGTGATGCGTCATGAAAGTATCAGGCTTGAAAAGAAAAAAGGAGATCCTGTTGTCACAGATCTTAAAGTTTTATTGTATAAACCAGATAGCAACAAAACTATTCTTTGTTGTCAAGCAGGCCAAGAAATCTTGGTTCTCCTGCGGATATCTTCATTTCCGATGTAATCACGCAAGGAAACTTCAAGCATAATCCTTTCCATTGCCGTTTGGTTGACTTTAAACCTACTGATGAGGCACATTGTCACTGGCAACACACACATACACAGTCATAGACTTTCATCTTGAGACACTGGTATATTGGACAAGAAGATATCGCGCAGTTACCCAAAAGCTGCCCAGCCGAGTCGGATTAGACGATTGACCTCTTTCTAGAAGTTAGACCAACCTAACTGAACAGTCTGTCTCAGGTAAACGTAGTCCAAAACTTTGAGTGTAGAGTCTCCGATCTTGATAGGAGTGGGTCATGGGTGCTACATGGATGTTTACCATGACTTTGGTTTTGTCCATGTTCATTTTATATTCCACTCTTTCGGAAGCTCTACTGAGGTCACCGAGCATTATACTGAGCTCCTCCGTAGGCCTTCCACAACCGATGACATGGGCATCAAGTCTGCTATTACAATAGCGTCAGAATGGTCTATCATTGATGTCATGATTGTCGATTTTGACAAGTTTGGTAATCTACTAATATAATGGCGTCATTATGACTTTCCAATGGTCAACCACTGACACTCCATTGAAAGAAGTGGCATAGAATGGTAATCTCGTACATATTGACAAATGAATATTTGACGTTTGCGGTAATCTGCTAAAACTTTGACAGTTTATTTGATCAGTGTTTTACCATTAGAACGTTATTGTGCAGTTATTGGTTTTAATATGCTCGAAATTATCATTCTACCACAATTCTATTACAAGACCAGTGACCGATCAAAGATCGATCATTATGAATTAGCAGATTACAAACTTTTAGCATAATGACAATGGGGTCGTGTTGGAATGACGAATTTATAAAAATAGCAGACTTGAGGCCCAGGTGAGGGTTGCGGAAATCCGAGGGATGCGAGACGCACATGATTAGCCGTTATTGCGACACTTGGGGGAGGCTTATGTCCAAGAGTGAACGACGACGATTTGGTTGAAATAATGATGATGATGAGGCCAAGAAATATTAATTTTCCGGTAACAACCTACGAGCAACATTTTAAGAACTCGCATAAACTTTATAAAATTTTAATGGCTTGCAAGCTCCTAAAACTGTAATTACCTACTGATTATCACTCTTATTTACGATAATTAGTCGCAAATTTAATTGTTTCAATTTAATAAAATAGTGTTTATTTAAATTGACAACTCGCAAGTGTACGTTGACTGCTCGTAACTCGTCAGAAGTGAGGATTTTTTAATATTGTTTACTCGCAACTGTTTGTATATTGAATAAATAATAAAAAACCTATGTGGGTATTTCATTTTTTTAAATTATATCAATAGATAACTTGATTTTCTACCAAGTACTTTTTTATTTCATTTTTTTCTAATTTATTTTCGAAATTATACAGTTTTTTCCCTCTCCTGTAAAATTCTATACATTACAGTTACGTGCTGTCAACCTATGACCATCGAATGTCAAAGTGTAGATCCTTTAGTAAACCATCTCACTTTACGTCCAATAATACTTTTCTGGTTGGTTTAAATTATTTATTAATTAATTTTATTATATTATTAACAATACTGACTTATACTAGCCGGTTTTTGTGTTCTGGACTAGATGCATTGGGAACTGAGGTAGATATTCACGTTTTTCTGGCACTTTGGTTTTGTTCCTGAAATAAAAAACGTTATAACATTGAGATAAAAAAAAACCTTTAATGGTAAATAGTGTTTCATGTACCGGATCGACCCTCCACGGGATTAAAACGATCAAAATTTAACGGGGTATATCAAGCAAAAGAGTACGTTTACGCAAACTATGATTGAATGGTTATTTGTTTGTTCCGAAAAGGATGCCAGATCCTTTAGAAAGACTTAGAACGTTACTTCCAGGTTGAAAATCTATGTATTTCATGATGAAAAAATTTTAATTAAAAAAAGGTACTAATACTTACTCAGGCTTCTTCTTTCTCTTAGGAGTATCCAGTATATCAATGGGGTCAGTAGTGATGATCACAGGTCGCACAGACCCGAAGAAGTCTGTGATGGGCACCTTATCCGGATCGCGCTTAAATAAGTCTTTACGTACTCCTACAGTCGATAGACACGCACTTTTGGGGCAAACAGCCAGCTGAAATCAAGAATATGTATTTGGTTTTAGGCGTTGAATTTCGTCAAGTGTGTCGGTGTTATTCTTGCGATATAAATAACATTTACCACAACAGTTTTATAATTGTATTATAACCAGCATGTAAAATGCTGGTTATGGCGCGCACTGTTCCCGCGCGCCTCAAGGAGTTGTCAGCAACAGCAGGGGCCCAGCCGGGTCGAAGCCTACTGGGGCCAGGGTTATCCGAAAGGGAACTCGAGCCCCGGTATGAAGGCTTGAAGGAACGGGGTGCGTTTTTTAGTCAGTAAGAGTCTGACACTATCTCCCGCTCCGCCCAGAGCGGGGGTTGTCATTGGATGATATTCCCCACCAAAAAAAAAAATAATGCAGGAGTCGTCTCATCCTTACAAACTTTTCCGAGTATCCTATCAAGGTTGGATATGCAAGTCACATGAGGGCACATAGCAGAGCAATAGATCTAAGCTCACAACCACCATATGGAGCCAAGGAATGCAGTCGCTGTGGCCGAAAGCGGCTAGATGGCATCATCATCATCAACCAGCATGTATCTCACAACTGGCCAAAGGCACTTCAAACTTTCTATTTTTCTTGGTTCCGCATAACATCTTACAGTAAATAAGTAATAATGTGGATATGGTGTTATAAAACCATACAGACACAGTATTTTTTTTGTTAACCTATTCTGTCCCACTCCTGGGCAAAGGCCTTCGTCCACTTCTTCCCATCTTTCGCAGGCTCGCGCTTCCTTCTTCCAGTACTGGCGAAATCGTTCTAGTTCGTCCATTTAGAAGAGAAAAGGTGATTCTCGCCGCTGAAGAGCGAGATGCGGTATGGAATCCGTGAGTCTGTTGTGCAGAGGCAGGCAAAATGGCTTTACTTTTAGTTAATGCTTAGTTTTACTACCCTTCCATTTTTCATATCGTACTCATTATTTAAAAACCAATCCTAATGAGTAAAAATAAAAAAAAAATATCATAGAGCTCATATAAAAAAATTATCATATACTCACAAATTCTGACATACTTCTTTTGCTGTTAGGGTGAACATTTTCCAAGAACTCCAGCACATAGTAAGTGTATCTGTCTATGATGTACACGCCGATAGCTGAGTCTACATGGTGCTGTAAATAACAATGACCTTATGTAAATCTTACAAAACTATGAATAAATTAAAATATTACTACTTCATAAGATTTTTATTTTAGATCTGTGAATATTGTTGCTGTCATTTAACATCTCTTTGGTTATGTTATAGCATAGCATAGTTGGCCTATAATGTACCTACTGCTGGGACTCAGGCCTCCTCTCTAGGAGAGAGAATGGGCTGTAACCCACCACGAGGGCCCAGTGCGAATTGGTGAATGTCACATGTCTTCGAATTTTGGTTCTAGGACATACCGGTTTTCTCACAATGTTTTGAGAACAGTGGTGAAGAAATAAATTATACATAGTAATGCACCTGGCTGGGTTTGAACCCACAACCTACAACTCGTAAGTTGATGCCGGTACCACTCAGCCACCACTGCTCTCAACAGATTGGTTATGTTATTTACATTTGGTTACTTACAGACATGAGCAATTGCATTAAGTCTGCCTCTGTATTTTTTGTGTGCATAAAGAAAATAAATAGATTTGTTTGACTAAACTTCATGAACTTCTCTTTGTGAAGTGTTTTGGCCTGTTAAAGCAGGTTAACGTTTTTTTCTAGACCATTTTATGAACTCAGTATCCTGGCTTTCTGGGCATACATCCCACAGTTATCTACTACAATAATTCTTCTCTATGTCAAGCAACAAAAAATTTAAAAATACTTACAGAAAGAGAATCCTCTCCTACTAAACTTGATGCAGTAGCTAATATGTTTGGAGAATAAAACTTTTCATACATAGATGAAGCTTGGCATGTATCTATTATGAAAAATATCTCATTGTACCTGAAAATGAAAAGGTTATATTAAAAGACCTGGAGCTGTGAAGATTGAAGGCTTATTGGAAGGAAAAGTACCTATCTGTTTTCTTTAAGAAGCGCAAGTGTAATTGTAAGCTTAAAATAGGATAACTAGGTATTTAAATAAGTAGGCTGAAAATATAGAATGCCACTTGCTACAGTTCTTACACACACTATGAGACTGGTGTGAGAAAAATTTATAGGTATTGAGCAACCTATAAATATTAACCAATCGGTTAATATTAACCAATTGGTTAATATTAACCATATTAACCAATTGGTTAATATTAAGAGGTGGTGATTTTTGGTATATGAACACTGTGCATGGGTGATATCAAGAAAAAGCAAAGTCAAACAAAAATTTAAAAAAAATTAAACATCCTACCATATACTTATTGATATATAAAAACCCATATATGTATTGATGCATATGCCTTTTGCTTTCTTGTAATTTATAAAAATCTGGTCTCACCTGAATACCAATTATAAAAAGGTATTTTTTTTATTTATAAAAATAAAATTACTGAATAAACATTACAAATCTATATAATACACACATGAAGAACAACCTAAACAATTTATAGTTACTTTGTTCTAAAATCAAAATATTTTTACTCAGTATACCTTCTCTTTTCCCACATTTGCTCCAAAGCATCAGCTAACTCTTGGCTGGTTATTTCCTCGGAATCCTGGAACTTGAGGAAGCCATCACCCCCATGACCCGTGAGGTAGATTAATATGTTGCTTCCTTCATCTGTCAGCAGCCTCTTGGAGCGAGGAGTGTCAGGAGGGACTCGACCAGTCAGCAAACGGACAAAGTTTTCTACTGAAACCTGTATCCATAAGCAAAACAAAGTTTTAATCTTTCGAATACCCTAATATGAGACACAATAGGAAGACATGAGAGAGTGAACACCAGCATTCGCTTGGGGTTTAATGAATTAATTAAGTAAAAGCAAAAAAAAATCACATGTAATTTGCATAAATTATGATTTGGTCATCTGTCCACTGCAAGAAAAGGCGCTCCTGATATGTAACCAGTAAACTAAAGCAAAATTTATGTACCTTTTACTATTTTCCTTCCTGGTTGAAATTACTTATACATACTTTCTTGATGATGAGATAGTAATTCTAGCCTACATCTAAGGATAAAATATCTAAACAGGACTCGTCTGAAGATTGAAGAATAGTCTAAAAGTATGTTCAGTAAAGATAATGCAATCTAACCTCATATCCCCTATAGTCTACTTCAACATCATCTCCATACACATTAATTTGTTCATGAGCATTGTTGAATATAGTGGCAGGGCGTGGGTTCCGAGGGTTACAAGCCATATCGTCGGATATCATCAGAATTATCTGACTGTCTGGTATACCAAGCCGCTTTACACTACGGTAAATAGATAATACGTTCGCTACATGACGATAGTTGAACCAAAATCGAGATGTGTCCACTAATACTGCCCAGTTGTTCGAGTGGTTGGACTTCTGGAAATCTTCTGGTATCTGGAAAGAATGATAACAATGATAAAGTTTTTAATCTTATTGGCAATTCATTCGATTGTGTGCTGTGAGCCTGCGTACCTCAATGCTGTAAGTAAAAGATAAACTCGCAGCTACAGAAAGTAGAACAAAATAAACTTTATTGTTTAGATACATTTTAATTCATTATTGTTAGTTTTCTATGGTAAATATACGAATAAAATAAAATCCCAATCTCAATAGTATTTTTATTTATCTGCTGTCATTTGTCAATCAAGTGTCAGACTGACATAATGACATTAGATATATGCATATTTTTCAGTTGGCATGACTGATATATAAATTAAAAAAAAAAATGAAGTATGCATTCTCGATATTGTGAGAAATACCTTTGATAGATTAAACGTCTATTCTCGATATAGTGATAATATTTTGAACGCAAAAACCAAGAAGTCACGCTGAGTGAAAAATAATTTAAAAAATAAAATGTCAAAATAGATAATGGCTGTCAATTTAAAAGTCAAGTAAACAAGGTAAACATAAAGCTTTATTGAGCGTTTAATTAAATTTAAATCATGAGCAGCCGCAATCCTAATACATTAATGAGTGTGCCAGACGAGCAATTTGACTATTTATTCAAAATAGTACTCATTGGTGACTGCGGAACTGGAAAAACATGCATTGTGCAACGGTTGAAATCTGGTAATTTCATAGAAAGGCACGGAAATACAATAGGCGTAGACTTTTCAATGAAAACATTGATAGTGGATGGGAAGAAAGTCAAGGTTAGTCTTATTATATAATCTAATAATATAAATGCGTCGTAACATAAAAATACAAAACAATAAACATGTCATATTTCAGCTTCAGATATGGGATACTGCAGGCCAAGAGCGCTTCAGAACTATCACTCAGAGTTACTACCGCTCGGCGAATGGTGTAATTATTGGTAGGTATACAATACGCCCACACGTTATAAAATTTCCTGATTTGAAGTCACTTTTAATTCTATGATTCATATATGACAGTAAAATGAGTGCATACTTATGATTAATAATAAATTATAAAGTAATTTCGAACATAGTTACGAAATAATCGATTATTTCATGGTTACTGTTGTTTGTATCATGGTATGGCTATAATTGAATATTGATTTTGCTTTATCTAATTTATGCACCAGTCTTATATTGCATTCTTCAACAATTGTTTGTTATGCAATTCCTTTAAAAACAATAAAGATGCCATTAAATATTAGTAAACATAGCTTCCAACACATAGAGAAAATGTTAAGAAACTCTTACTGAAAATAGTGCCATAGACTCTAATAATAATATGGACACATGTTCAACAACCTGCTATTTTTCATATTCCCCACCCAAATATACACAAAAAAAATAAAGATAATCAATTTTCTACATTCCAGTTTATGACATCACAAAGAGGTCAACATTTTTATCTCTACAAAAATGGATTGAAGAAGTACGAAGGTACACCTCGTCTAATGTGATAGTATCACTCATTGGCAACAAATGTGACTTGACTGAACAGCGGGAAGTGGAACCCGATGAACCGCAGTCTTTCTGCCGTTATGTTCCAGAAATCATGTTTGTGATGGAGACATCTGCAAAGGACAACACAAATGTTGAAGACACATTCCGCAGTTTGGCTACAGAATTAAAGGTAGTAGTCAAATTTTTTATTTTATAACTAGCTGCCTCACCCACGTGATAGCAGTAAGTTCTCTAAGGAACATACTCCCAGGATAAAAAGCATCCTGTGTGCTACTCCAGGACATGGTCTACCTATGTACCAAGTTACATCAAGATTTGTTCAGCTACTTGAACAGCTGCAGAAGTAACAAACATGCACACATGCACACATACTTTTGCTTTTATAATATTAGTGTGATTAGTATGATATACCAAGCAAAAGAGATGTTCTGCAACTAATTAGTGGTACCTTCAACAAAAAGCATGTTTTGTTTCTGAAATGTGTAAATATTTTCTTTAGATTTGTGCGTTATGCAGGTCTGTTATGGTGTCTGTTGATTAAAATATGATTGGCGGGTAATACGTATTTATATGAAATTATAAACATTAAAATTATATCAATAATAATTAAAATAATCAACCCTCTCAGTTCGTCTGATCCTATTGATTGAATTTCATGAAATTAAATGAATTCGGTTTCTGATAGCTTTAAGCGTGCTCCATCGTCGGCCACATCATTGCTTACCATCACGTGAGATAGTGGTCAAATGCAAGCCTATCAATAATACAAAAAAAAAAAGAACCTTCAAAAAAAAGAAAAGGGTCTCTAAGTCAATAGTGAATAGATTACTTCTAGACAAGTGTACTCCAACATAAACCAAATCATGAATGATTAAAAAGAATTTTTTTTTAGGGTTCTGTACCTCAAAAGGAAAAAAAAGAACCCTTCTATGAAACTTTATTGCATGTCAGTCTTCTGTCTGTCTGTTTGTCAAGACCCTTTATCAAGATGAAATTAAAACCATATAACCACATCATCGCTTACCATCAGGTGAGATGGAGATCAAACGCGAGCCTATCAATATTAAAAATACTCAGTTTTGTGGTCCCTTATAGCTGTGAAAAATCAAACTTTCAGAAGTTTGATTTGTCACAGCTCTAAGGGACCTCGTAAACGTTAACGTAAAAAAAAAGATACGGCCGTTATATCGCAAAAAACGTACATTTCGACACTCTCAAGGGAATTAATTCACACTTCCCGTTGACATAGAATCCTGAAATTTGGTATGAAGCAAAGGTCTCATAGCACAAGTATAGAAAAAAATCTGAAAAGTGTAGAGAAGAACGTCACAAAAAAAAAATTGCTTTTCGGAATTCTTCGTAACTCAATTCGGGAATTGAACTATTTACATAGGTAGGTTTGTATATTAAAGAACCTTCAGTGCGCGAGTCCGACTCGCACTTGCCCAGTTTTTCCAAATATTATTGAAAAAATATAATTATGTTTAAGTTTTATAGAGATTGATTAGATTATTTTGGATTAAAGATGAACTAGAAGTTCATTAACAAAGTCTAACTCATAAGAAATTTATTGTTTCCTAGCAGTCACGGCTGGTTACCAACATTAGGAAACACCTTCATGTCTCAATTGAGTTTCATGTTTTTGTTACTGAAACTACTATTGTTATGTTTCATGCTTGACTTACACAGCTTACGTTATGTCTGACCGGTGAAATACTGATGAAAATCAGTATTTCAGTGTTTGAATCTATGGAAAATGTTTTATTGGAGAAAATCAGAAATAAATTGAGTGCGAGGGTTTTTTCTTTTCAAAAGTTAAAAAGCTACTTATTAAGAAAATATTTTGTAGATTTCAATGTTTCATGTGGTAATGATACTTTATTTCATGAAGTCCATTTGTTTCTGGTTGTAGTAGTGGCATGTACAGATAACGTGACCGTGTGTGCAAGTGCGGGGAGTGTTAACAAAGAAATATGATAAACATTAATAATTAAATTCATCAATGAATATCGAGCCTTTTCCGGAAGAACATCGTAAGCCACAATTGGCGTTTTTTGCAGGAATGAGTTTTCTTTTCTGTTAAAAAATATTTATGAAATTATGTTATTAATAGCCCTGCTATTAAGTAAATGGCAGGGTACAATATTTTATTACATCAGTAGTTATGTGAATAATAAGTTATATTTTTGTAGGTTTTATTTTGGGAGAGAATACCTACTCATTCCTGCAAAAATTTCTTTCTTCCTAAAAAAGGTCGATAATAAAACAAATAGAAGTATATCTGTATTTATATTTAGGTATAAAATGGTAGGAAACAAAACGAAACAAAAGAAATAGGATACAATTTTGCATTTTTAACCTTTCGAATGTCTTAAGTTACACAGTCCGACATAAGGTAATTGTCTTTCTATTGTGTCTCTAATTACGACATTCAAAGAGTTAATCACAATCTGATAAACATTAAAATTCCGATTCGCTATCATCGGAATCATCTTGTACTTACCTACGGCTACACTAATTACTATGAATTCGAAATCCAGGTCATAGTAGGTAGGTATACCTATTCTTGATCAACTTTTTCGACATGACCACACATTTGTTTTAGTGCTTGTATAAGAGTGATTAGCATTTTTAACCGACTTCGAAAAGGAGGAGTTTCTATGTTCGGCTGAAATGTATGTTCACCGATATCTCGGTCAATTGGGGACCGATTTTGAAAATTCTTTTTTCGATTGAAAGGTTATGCTTCCAAGTTGTTCCCATTGAAATATTGTTATAATGTGATCATGAACTTCGAAGATATGGCACAGAACTCCTCATAGGATCACAGCAGAACTGTCGTAACAAGTAAAATTGCTTTGTTTATATGTGTAGTCGATAACTAGCTGAAGGAAAAGGGGGAGGGGATGTATCGGACTGATCTGATGATGAAGTCTGAAGGTAAATTAATGTAATCTAACCGTGTTTGGGATTATTAGAATCGTTATGAGATGCTCTCTGGCTATAAGGTATTTAAGTTTGCCTGAGAGGTACTTTTTAGTGGTGGTACCATAACTAAAAAGTGTAAAATAAAAAACATTTTACAAAAAAAAATACAACCGACTTCAATATTAAAAAAACACTGAAAATTACAAAATAACATTAATTTCGGAAGTCGGTGTTACATAACAAAGAGACAAAACTATTATGGAAACACCGAAATTAAAGTTATTTTGTACTTTGCAGTGTTTTAGGGTTCCGTAGCCAAATGGCAAAAAACGGAACCCTTATAGATTCGTCATGTCTGTCTGTCTGTCTGTCTGTCCGTCCGTATGTCACAGCCACTTTTTTCCGAAACTATAAGAGCTATACTGGTGAAACTTAGTAAGTAGATGTATTCTGTGAACCGCATTAACATTTTCACACAAAAGTAGAAAAAAAACAATAAATTTTGGGGGCCCCCATACTTAGAACTGAAACTCAAAAATTTTTTTTTCTTCAAACCCATACGTGTGGGGTATCTATGGATAGGTCTTCAAAAATGATATGGAGGTTTCTAATATCATTTTTTTTCTAAATTGAATAGTTTACGCGAAAGACACTTCCAAAGTGGTAAAAGTGTCCCCCCCCCCCTGTAACTTCTAAAATAAGAGAATGATAAAACTAAAAAAAAATATGATGTACATGACACACAACCAATTTTCGTTGGTAGTTTGCATAACTACCAACGAAAATTGGTTTGAACGAAATCTAGTACTTAAGTAGTTTTTTTTAATACGTCATAAATCTAAAAAAATACACTATTTTAAAACATCGATCAAAGTTACAACGAACTACAAGAACTTTTATATTATGTTACTTGCTGCTACGGAACCCTCCATGGGCGAGTCCGACTCGCACTTGGCCGGTTTTTTTAACATTGAAGTCGGTTGTATTTTTTTTTTTTTTTTGTAAAAAGTTTTTTTTTATAGAATCACTTTGTTGTCTGTCTGTCTGTCAAAACCCTATAACTCGGTGTTGTGGTGTGTGGTTCTTGGAAAAAAAAGATGAAGTGGAAAACTGCATACGTTTTATTCACAGAAAAGATGAAAGAGGTTAGAAAGGAAATACTTTCCGATTTGTACTACAACGAGTGTCGCCGCTTATCTGACACCCTTTAACACCACTACAGGCAATAAACCAGACCACGCACACTTAGATCGCAAGTGTGCTATTGATACTGAACTATGAGCATTGCCCTACATTGTGGCATGCCCGCCCCGCCCACAAGGCCATTCTAACCTCTGTCATCTGTTCCGTGGTTTTATTCAACAACCATAGTCTTGAAATTAATATCCTGCTTCATTACTTATGATAATAATTAAAATTCCAGAGACAACACGACAACAGTGAAGGTCCGCCTGCAGAGAACGACTCAGTGGTCCTCGGCGAGAGTCACTCTGTAACTAGATGTCAACCTTGCCGGTCGTCTTAGATCTAATAGATAATCCAGACCGTTGACCAAATCTTGTACACTTTGTCCCTTGCATGGTGCTGTGTTGCACCAAAATTGTTTGTGCTAAGGTGACTAATATTTTATTTTTGCCATGTGATTTTAGCTATGTTTCACGACTATGATTTCTTGTCACAAAGATAGGTTTTATTTTTTTAATATATTACTGAGCTAAACTGGCCAATGCCGTATTAAAAATATAGATATAGCATTGAATGAATACATTTCGTGGAATGGTAATGAAGTTCATCATATATTCGTAATTCGAATATGTTAGGATCATTAGTTTTATGCGATGACTACGTAATGTTCGTTCATGCATCAATTATTTGCCGTTCATCCGCAATCCTGACTATAGATAATTTCTTTACCTCAATATTTTGTATTCAAGTATTATTGTTTTACTTATTGTATGGCCTACAAAACAATAATACGATGGCCTTAAAAGCGGCAAAGTTATACGTTGATTAGTAGTGATTGCAAATTTGCAACGTTTCTACGTGTTTGAGACTCACCGATTTTTGCTGTTTGTTGCTACTCTTACACTTTGTATTACTTTGTGAACAAGCATCATGTTTCGAGATCTGTACTGCGTATTATTTTTATATCATTAATTTTAAGTGCAAATTCGATATCAATCGATGCAGGAAATTATTTTAACAATGAATTCTTTATTTTTCTCAAGGTATACCTACATAATACAATTTTATGTAAAATATAATTTCGGGACTAGATATATGAATGTGGCTTTAAGTTATAATTTTAAGATCTAAAATGTAAGTTAACATGTCTTTGGTTTCTTTTAGTGTTATAAATTTATGAAAATCAGTTTCGATAATGTAAATAACTATTAACTGTAGATAATTGTAATGTAAAACCACCTGCTCGAGACTGATTTGAGCCATACCCTTAGTATTGAATGTTGTAACCAGAGTGCCTAGTGTGAGTTTGTTTTACGTTACCGCGATCGACACGTTTGTGACGTGTCGCGCTCCGATTGGCCCGTTACAAGACCTTAACCAATCAGAGAGCCAAGCGCGGTAAACGTTTCGATCACGTTAACGTAAAAATAACTCTTACTCAGCGCACTAACCATAGATTTTTATCTATAAATGTTGTATGTTATTAAATTTCGAATATACAGGGTGTAAATTACGCAATAAGTTTTGAAATACACAGCAATAAACCATCATGTTTCTTTCTTTATGGAAGGTAGGTAGCCAATATTTTTGCAATATTATATAATTTTGTATGTAAGAACATTTCATTCATATTCAAATATTACACCTTGTATATTTTTTTATTAGCACTTGTCCTTTATCATAACTCTTGATATGAATATAATGGAATTGTAGATGTGACGTCCAATGATTATGCAATTTAATAATACTCATAGAGGCTGTTGATTTAAAATACTATTTAAAGTATAGTTATCGGCACGGATCTTGAGCGCTCGGCTTCAGAGTGGGGATCGCTTAGCGCATTCCATACATTGGCGAGCCAATCGTCGTTGTTGTTAGATACATGCAGCAAGCGCAGAACAAATCACGAGTGACGTCTATGACATGATGACGCGGCGAGCCAATCACTGACATTCCCCGCCCCCGCGTCTCACGTCGCACCAATAAAGGGACCGAATATTTGACTTCTGCGCAACTTGAAGCCAGCGCTCAAGATCCGTGCCGATAACTGTACTAAAGTTTCAAAATCTAAGTACAGTCCGGCCACTTAGCCACTGTATCTTATCGCTCCGAACTTCGAAAAATTGGCTGCGCAGTAATTCTTTTTAAGAATCATATGGCGAATGCGTATTTTGTCGAGTATGCATAGTTCGGAACGCCTAACTTCAGAGTGGCCAACATATTTTGCCCGTACTGTATATTTGTAAGACGATTTTAAATCAACACCATATTTATAAATTAATCAATAAAAATATTAACGAAGTAACGATTCCTTAACAATGTATTACAGAAAGATCTATGAATTGACTTTTCTGTTCTAATAAAATAATCTCATAATAATTGAAGTAAACATAGAGAGAGATTACTGTTTAACAAACTATCAGTAACAAAATTAATTAAAATTATCGTTGACCCCATTAAATTTTTGTGGTTCGTATAAGTTAGGTAGAAAAATATATTTTCGTCAAATTATTAGTCGTCCTAAGAATCTCGATCTAAATTAATTTTTTGTATCTTATTTTTTAAATTAAAATTAACAGAAGATAAAAATTGAGAAGTAAAACAACAGATTAGTAAATAGAAATAATTTTATTTGTGCTATAATTATCTCAATCATATTTTAATTTACTTTACATTGTGACATAATGTTCAATATTGAAATAAATTGTTATAATTTTAATACATCTGTTAAAAAAAGTTGACACTGTGGTTTTTAGTATCACTTATGATGATGTCTAGTTGCTTGGTGACGTGGATGCCTGAGATCCAGCCAAACTTGCCAGGTTGGCTGCCTAGACCTCCAAAGACCCTGATAAGTTGTCCTGTTTGTTTGAAAACTTGAACCCTGCAGTTTCCTGAATCCCCGACTAAGATGTACCCCATAGGATCGACTGCTAAGACTTCAGGGTGTCTGAACTGTCCTTTCCTCTGTCCCATGGAGCCAAACTCTATGATTTTGCTTTTGTCTTGTTTATTGTACACTTTAATCCGTCCATTACCGCTATCGAGTACCACAACGCGGTCGCTGGTGACTGCGACACTGGTTGGTGCGTTTAGTTCAGTGCATGAGATCTCTTTGGTCTCCCAAACGGACGGCGCAAGCGAAGCCTGCTGCTTTACCGCTACTCCGATTTGATCCACATATTTGCCATCCGGTTGAATTATCTGAAATTGCATTTAAACTAGAATTAGTAAAATAAGGGCTATTTGATGTGAGGAAGAACGTTTAATACAGCAAGTAAGATTTAATAGATATTACTTGCTGTATTCGGATGAAGGTCTTGGTGATTGACACATAGTTATTAAGTCGGAATGTAAATAACTAACTTTTCTATTTTGAGTTTTAACAAGAGAATACCATACGTCCTATAGACTCGGTAATCTAAAAAGGAGTTTTGTATTTTACCTACATTAAATTGAAAATAGATTAAAAAAATTATCATCGTTAATCGTGCATTTATGAGCTAATATGCGAACTTCAAGAGCAAGGTAGCGATACCTTAACTGCGAATATAAAATGATATCTATTGCGTATTGTATTAAGTAATCACTATTAACGTATCTTTGGCTTATAAGCCAGGATCAGCTGTTGCATTATTTATAAGGTCATGTTATAAATATCAGAGATACTATAGGACCCAAATGAACGGTACACATGTTTGATGTTACGTAATGTCTTACTTTATTTCCTTTTTGGAGCTTAAAATCAATCATTTTTAGTAGTATCTGATAGTTTGAATCCTCACACAAAAATTGCGCCTTTATAGTAAGTATACCGCTAATTACGTTCAAGTTTCATATTTAACAAAATAACATACTACATTTAGCCCGCGGCTTCGCCCGCGTTCTTAAAATATAACCTATGTCTATGTCTGTTTGGTTTAAATCTTTTTAGCAATCGGACCAGTACTTTCAGAGATTACCTCCTACAAACAAAAAAAAAAACAAACTTTACTCTTTATAATATTATATTAGTGTAGATTATGACAAGTTTATAGGATTGCCTAAACAGCAGTCTCGCTGATCATTAGACTAACAATGCACTGTGGAACGTTCCTCTAGTCAAAAGCTAAGGTTTGTTTTTAAAAATAGATTACATAAAAAAAAAACTTGTCTATTACCTGCACTCTATCATTGCCAGTGTCTACGACATAGATGAGTTGGTTCGCGTTGTCTGTGGCAATGCCCTCTGGGGACCGGAACGTCCCCACTCTACTGCCTTTCTGCCCTATGCTGCGCAGGTATTCACCGTCTTTGGAGAATACGTGGATGCAGTGCTTCCATTTGTCTGAAAAAAGATTTAGTAATGAATATACAATTTTGATAGGAGACTTTAAGAGGGAGAGGAATGCCAGAATAATGGATTGTATAAGGAGAATATGACATGGAAGAAAAAATAATGGTTGGAAGTAGAAACCGTTTTGCGTCGACTCCAAGTAGCTAGACATTCATCTCCATCCATCACCTGATTTATTTCTTATAAAATATATAAGAAATAAATAAACTTTTTCCTTACACGAGAAATAGGTAAGATAACAAAACCCCTTTCCTTTCCTTTTTACCGACTTCGAAAAACAGGAGGTTCAATGTTTGGCTGTAGGTACTTATGAATTTATTTTAATTTGTTTTTGTTGTGCTCATTCGATATTTCTATGCTAAATATAATATAAAAAAACTATAGGTATCTATGACACGGACTTACCTATGCTTATTATACCTAGAAAGCCTTTTTACAAATACCCTGAAGAAGAGATGAATTACCAAGCTTACAAGCATATGATTACCAGGTAAGTTACATACTCTAGAACCTACAAAATGTTTCATCTTTATGTTTACTATTAGTCGTATCTGGCGTAATAAATCATATTCACGTTTGTGCCATTCCACGCAAGGATCATAAGGCCACGCTTCGTCAAGTAGGTAGGTACCGACCTACTACTGCCTAAGTATATATAAATTGAACGTCACCAGAAGTTGTCGCTACTGCTACTGGTAATTCGTGTACGTGACTAGAGATTCTCCACTGCATTGCTAAGGAAGGAACGCTTCTCATCTTCAAGGATGAGGAATTCTTCAGTAATCCATTGTATAACATTGCGGCTCTCAGAGCAGTTGTGGCCCGGTAGTAAAAGCCCCGAGTAACGTATTGATTGCAGGTCCTCGAAACAGGCACTTAATGTAATTTCTTTCCGCAGGAGAATCAAGGTTAAGTGGCAATGGGCGGGGCACATTGCTCGTAGAAAAAAAATTGTCCAAGGGGTCGAGATGTTCTGGAGTGGCGACCGTGTACCTGAAGATGCAGGCGAGGCCTCCCATAAGGTGGATCAATGGCCTGGTGAGGGTTGAAGGAATCCGATGGATGCGAGACGCACAGTACTGGTCGTTATGGTGACACTTAGGGAAGGCCTATGTCCAACTGTGGACGTTTTTCGGCTGTTATGATGACGACGAATTTTTATCAACGCTCGAGAAAAATCACTACCAACCTGTAACATAAATCTCTCCCATGCTCTTCATGAAGGCGATCTGCACGGGGCACAGCATCTCGTCGCAGGATAACCTGGTGATGATCTTGGCCTGCGCGCGCTCCATCACCAGCACACTGTGGCTGTCCATGCCGCACACATACAAGTGATTGCTCCACGGACTGACCCCGACGCCGCAAGGTCGGGAAGATTTGCGCCAGACAAAGTGGGGGATGAAGTTACGAGATCTGTGGGTAAGAAATGTAGTCAGTTAGCTCAGGAGCGAGAATATATCTTCCTGTACCTAATTAATCTAGGTAAGTAAGTAGGTAAAGGAGTTCTTTTTCTAAGTAGTGTCCTGTGAGCTTTGAAGCATCCTGGTAGCCTTAATTCTCCAAAATTACAAACAAACATAACCTTGTTTACCAGGACCTCCTTATTATACCTAAGTACACTGCACATATAGCTGTACCGGTATTGGTTTCATGCAGATATCGAACTCGCGATCCTAGTCTTGCTTAAGGCTCAAGCGCCCGAGAAATGCCATAAAACATTGACTTTCTGAAGCCTACTCCTCGGTAACGGCCAGTTTGAAAAAAAAAAAATGTTTATTATAGATTCATGACCAACATTATCAACTATTGATTTTTTCGTGCGATTAATAATTTTGTTTAAAAAAAATATCACATTCAACAATTCACATTCGCAACTTTACTCTTTCGAAACGGCTTGGATCTTTAGAAACATTTTTATACATAAAAATTGGTGGTTAAATAATTCTTCAAAGTGTATGTCCACTTTGAAGAATTATTTAACCACCAATACCACCGCATATGTAAATCAATCAATATTTCGCAAAGAAAATGGATTTAAAAGTCAGCGGGGCTCTGTCCGGGCGCAACTGGTCGCAAATAAATGCACAGGTAGTCGTACTATCGCCTAGACGGGTACGAGAGTTGTTACCATTTAATTTCGGCGGGATGTTCTATATATATAGGAAGGGACTATAAGCTTTAATGAATTGCTAAACAACTGTACCCTGCTATCTCCAAATATCTAGGTATGTAGGGTTGTAGGTTTCGAAATCATTGGTTTTTTTTTCACATTTCATAAATAAATTTATTACATACACAACTAAAAACTATAATTACAGTAAATTAATTTCCTGTAATCATAATAAAACCCTACGCTAATTACAAGTAACTAAAATCAAACTAAAACATGGCGTCAAAAAACTCTTCCACATCGCTGTCGACTGGTAATGTGCCCAAAAGGCTGGCGGCATTGCCACGCTGTATGGCAATGCTTATCCTCTGTCCGAGGTAAAAGCCAACCCTTGGGTCACGCGAAATGTCAACTAGACGTTTTGACAGATCTTTAAACTACTTGTGAGCACTCGGACCCCACGATCCGAGAGTTTCAAACCCAAACGGTTCGAAAATATAACTTCCAACAAGGTTGTTATAGTTACGCCGCTTGAGGTTCTCCACAGCCGCAGCGGCAGCACCAGCACGACACGACGAGCTAAGAAGATGTGAAGGCGCAAGAGTATCGACACAAGTAGCGTCCCATACTAAAGGCCTTCCCATCTTCCAAGGGAATAATGACATGCCGTCCGGTCTCTTGCCATCGTCGCGTGCCAGGCCATGGGGTTGCAATACGGCTGGAACGCCGGCGGTGACAAGAGCGCGTCTGATGATGTCGCTGAAATTCGCGTGTCGCGCTGTGCGACCCGCACTACGGCTGCATGACAGACCCTGGTGTCCGAGGCTATTGACGACTTCGCCACAGTGGCAGCGATGAGGAGAACAGCATGGAGCACTTAGACGTAAGGCAAAAGCGAGGCGGAAAGTGTTATCATCGAGCAAGGTGCCAATGTTCGACGACGGTAGTGCGTGAAGCCAGAGACCCGACTCCCACTCTCCCACAGCCAGCAGGCGCGCTCGCTCTGCAGGAGCAGTAAATGTTGCAATCAGGTTTTCCTAAACTACTTTGCAGAGCGGCTCATCCCACCGTCTTTGGGATGATGGTTCGTCGGGCGGATTAGAATTCGGCAAGCGAGTCTTCAGTATTACTTTGGTTACATTAAAGCTTGAAGAAAGGGGATTGGTAGATACAAAAAAATAGCGACCATAGTGGAAATATCTATTAAAGTACGATAGATATTTTTCCAGGCCATTTTCTGTTAATAAAAAGTAACGCCAAGACAAAAAGATAAATCTCGTCAATAACTTGTAAAATAATTGTAGTGGAATTTTCGCTTAATTAATTTTCATAAACAAACACAGTAGACTGAGTCGACAGCATTGTTGCTCGCACGCGACTCTTGTGGATATGAATGCATGCACATATTTTCGTATTAGGAGTTTTTCATCGGTCGTGGTGAGTACCTAATTCTAAGTTTTCGTCTATAGTCTCAAGCCGAGAATATCTAGAAATTGCCTAATATGGAGATTATCTTGGTAGATTTATGGACATGTTGAAAAACAAAACAAACGCCGGTGATGTCACCTGCGTTTGTTTATTGCAATGTTTTATGCTAGCATGCAACTGCATTGTATCATGCGTGCTTCAAATTTTTATTGTTTGTTTTTAGCCATGTGGCTAGGTACATCTAATACGATAGAGGCGTACCTACGTGAGTTTCGTTCTGTACCTCTACCATGAGTTTAAAGCAATAGTAATTGTCGATATAATTTTGGTTCCGTAAGTAACCGCTAGAGGCGCTGTAAAATTTGCCATACAAAATATTTACGTAGTCGGTATCGAGTATCGACAAATACTATTGCTTTAAACATGGTAGAGGTACTGATTAGTTGGTATAACCTCTAGACTAAACGAAAGATTAGGGCCTGTCTTCCCCGAACTGTTAGGCGAATAAATTCTTTTTTTTCGGGGTGGAAATCCTCAAAGATGCCCGCCATGGGGTGGGTGGAGAAGTCTGTCCGACTCTTACTGTCTAAAACCACCCCTGTGTTCCCTCGTACACTTGTGGCGAATAAAACTTTGACTGGTCCAGCGCTATACAGACGATGTTAGGTTGAACGGTTTTACTAAGAGTGCCTTCTAAACTTTTCACCACGAACCAGCCTTCACGGTTTCTCGATCTTTTTTTGGCATAGGAAATCATCTTCAATTACTTTCAGTTATCCATTACGTACAGCGCCACGGTAACTCTTTCTAAATCGAGTTGGCGTTCTGAGATCGATTAATCGAAGAATCGATTTTAAACGTCAATAAAATCAGGTTTTTAAACAATAGGTAGATCGATTCTGTGACCGATCTCAGAAACTTGAAAATCGAGATTAAGATTTTCAATGCAGAATGTAACCCTATTATTATTTGAAAACGTTCAAAGCACCTATTTTCTTCAAGATATTCTTTATATGAATTTGGAATCCCAATAATTATTCACCAGTCTTTATGACACACGTCACTTGTGCATTTTAGGATCAACTGTGCCGTGTTTTTAACACGCTTTTTAAAACTCAGCACCGCGACAACCAATGGATCGCTCTTTAGGAAATCAATCTTTTAGAACTCGATTTATTACTGAATCGATACTTTGATTTGAATCGATTCAACAATCGTTATTATTATATCGATCCGAAAATCGATCTTATAACATCGATTCAAAAATCGATATTATTTAGGAATAATCGCCATCCCTATTTCGAACATTATACCTACAATTTATTATATCGAACGACCAGAAATTACGTATTACATTACATTAACTTTGTCCTTTTTTATTTATCATATTTTCCATTTATGTACAGCCAGATACCCATTTACCTATGTACATATACCAGATTGGTATATCTATGTTTATTATTAGTTATTGGTAGATTTATAGCTGCTAAAAAAGCCGGAACACTAGATAGGACCGATGATTAACAAATAAATCATCAATCGAAATTACAATCGGACACACGGACGCTTATCGGATATTTTTTTTATTAAAACACGGTTACGTTAAAATAAGTCAAATTATCGCATTGATAAAATGTGATAAAATAGCGGGGCTGACTGACCAGGGCTATGCATTTTCGAATCGCACTAGTGATTTATTATTGACTATAACTTCTGCTAGCGGCTTCGCCCGCATTTCAATAGAAAATACTTTACTACAGGTAACCCATTTATTTTAGGTGGGAAATCATCCAATGACTTGTTCTCCCGCTCTAGCATGCACAATGGCATGCACAATGGCGTGGGGCCTAATACTTACGTATTAGGCCCCACGCCCATGACGACGTTTTGTAACTAACGCGCGTTAGTCGCATTTGTAAGCGCTCTAGAAATATAAAACTTACAAAAAATTAAACCGTTTTTTTTAAATTCGTAAATTTCTAATTTTAAAATCGGTTCACAATTGAACGAGATATCGGTGAACACCCATAAAAAAAAAATACATTCAGCCGAACATAGAACCTCCTCGTTATCGAAGTCGGTTAAAAATGCCAACGCGCTACTAACATCATCGCGACTGTATCGATGCGAACGCGCTACAGCGTCGCTACAAGAAGCGGCGACTTTTGGGCGAGGGCCCTTAGCTACCAAAACGTTTTGTGGGAATGAATGGGATGTCCACTACCGATCAAGATTGCCTCGTTGGTCTTGTGGTCCTACGCTGAATGTGGCTTCCTCCGATTTAGTCACCTGATCAGAATTATGGATTTCTCAGATGCAGTGCCCAAAGTGGTCGTAAGCATGATTGTTGAATGTGGGTTCGTCCTGGGACGCTGGGTTTGATCACCAGATCAGAATTAGGAATTTCTCAGTTGCAGTAAAAGAGCGGAAACTGCCCGATTAATGGCAATAATAGGCTTACTTTGTAGGGCTGCGGAATTATTCGAAAGAGTTACCGCGGCCCAGAAGGGTAAAGGACAACTGAAGGAGGACAGATGGGTTTTAGCACAGAAAAGATGAAAGTGGTTAGAAAGGAAATACTTTCCGATTTGTCCTACAACGAGTGTCGCCGCTTGTCTCCTACCCTTTAACTCCACTACAGGCAATAAACCAATAAGAACGCGCATTACGCAAGTAACAGACCACGCACACTTAGATCGCAAGTTTGCTATTGGTAGTTGAACTATGAGCATTGCCCTACTTTGTGGCACGCCTGCCCCGCCCACAAGGTCATTCTAACCTCTTTCATCTGTTCTGTGGCGGAGACCACGCCCAAAATGGTCGTAAGCATGATTGTTGAATGTGGGTTCCTCCAGGGTTTGATCACCAGATCAGAATTAGGAATTTCTCAGTGGCAGTTAAAAAGCGGAAACTGCGCGATTAATGGCAATAATAGGCTTACTTTGTAGGGCTGCAGAATTATTCAAAAGAGTTACCGCGGCCTCGGAACGCAAAGGGCAACTGAAAGAGAACAGATGGGTTTTAGTCAGTAAAAGTTTGATACTCTCTCCTCGTTCCACCCAGTACGGAAGAAGCTATTTGATGATTTTCCGTCTCAAAGAAAGCTTTTAGACTTTTTTGTGTGAAAATCATCCTATGACATCTCCGCGCCCTTGGGAGGAGCTGGAGATAGTGTCAAACCTTTACTGACAAAAAACTCGCTCCTGTTCGTTCGTTGCCTTTCGTACCGGGGCCGGATCTTCCTTTCAGAAGCAGACCCTTGGTCCCAGTAGGCATCGACCCTGCTGGGCACCTACGGTTTGCTGACAACTTCTTGAGGCGCGCGTGGAACAAAACGCGCCGTCGACGTCTTGGGCTCGGTCCGGACGGTTACCGGACGATCGGATGGCGAGCTACCCATTGCCCGCAAGCCCGCGCCTACGGTTACTTCGTAGACTTAAAAATTACTGGCGAAATACGGGTGTAGGTACCTACTTTAAAGACAACGCTGTCTAAAGCTCGCTGGAGTTGACGTGATGTGAAGTTAGGACCACCCATCACTCCACCCGGTATCGCAAAGGCAGCTACAACTGTTTTATTCATACAAGGGATCGCTAAGCGAGCAGCATTCAAGACATTACACACTCTTCGACTATCAATCAGCTACTAGTTAGTACTACTTAGTAGCTGATTTCGTTTTCATCAAGTTGCATCAGGACCTTATTTTGTAGGAAGACCGCAGTGCTTCGGACATGTTTGAGCTTATTCAAACAGTTTCTAATCGATGCAGTAAGTACTCAATTAAAACGTCAAGTTTTTCTTTTTTTGAAGTCCTGGGCATTTGTGTCGTTTTCATCTCACTATTATATTTTTTTAAGAGGCATCTCGCAAGTCAATGAGGTTAGCTGCTTAACGAGTCTATCTTGTGGTGGCCTAATAAATTTGGCTTCCAAGTAGGACAATTACATATATTTTTACTCTTTCTTAAATTCGTGACCCCACTAGATCACACCTAGATCCGGTTTCTACCTGTAGGCGGCCATGTAAATCTGTACCTGAGAGGTAAACAACAGTAAGTGCCAAAAAGTAAATTTTACAGGAGAGGCAAAAACGCGCGGATAGAAACTTTAAATGTATTTTTGACATAGTTGCTTTAAAGATATAACAAACTCAATTGTATTTTTTATAATTATTAGATAGAATTATGATGTATTACACATAATTACAATAAAGTTTAGAACAACATTAAGTGCGCGTAAAGCTGAGAAGTAAACAATCTTATCATTATTTTAAGTCCCATGCCCGATATGTTTTTGTCATATACGATTGGATATTTCTCTTCCTAGATGTCGTAGGACTTGATGTCTTATACCATTACGTAGAACTGGTTCTTACGATTTTAACAGTGCAAAAAAACATATTTTCAAAAAAGTGGAGTTACTATTGTTTACCTCTGAGGTACAGAAATATTTTGGTCCGTGCGGAAATCAAACCCACGACACGCAGCGTAGCAGTCAATCGCTCAACCACTGCGCCAACCGTGCCGTGTTATGAGTATGATGTGTTGGATGTCTCAATGATTTTGCGACAGTACTTTCGAGTGAAAGAATTGATAGACGGATAGAGGTCTGCCACTGTTCGTCTATCTATGTCTGGATTCATCAATCTATGCGTCAAGAACTACATGACTCAGACACAAAATAGATAGATAAGAAGTCAATCTCCATACAAAGCGCGCTCGAGCAACGCACACATAGACACCGCTAACGGACACGATATCTCGGAGCGCCTCGGCCCGCTCGTCGAACAGTTCCGACTCAAACGCTCATTAGTGTGCGTCCACCGAGCGTAGGTATAAAAAGTGAAGTACATTATACATTTTTTTTTATGGTGGGAAAAATCATCCTATGACAACCCTCGCTCTTGGGCGAAGCGGGAGATAGAGTCAGACTCTTACTGACTAAAAGCCCACCCCGTTCCTTCTAGCCTTCATACCGGGGCTCGAGTCCTTTCGGATAACCCTGGCCCCAGTAGGCTTCGACCCAGCTGGGCCCCTGCTGTTACTGACAACTCCTTGAGACGCGCGGGATCAGTGCGCGCCGTCGACGACTTGGGCTCAGTCCGGACAGTTACCGGACGGTCGGACAGCGAGCTACCCATTGCTCAGAGAGCGCCGTTGCCTGCCTGATGCGGTCGGTGAAGTAAATACATGAGATTGTCTTCTGTACCTATCTTCTTTGTGACTCAGGTCAGTAAATACTGTCAATTGCATATTAACAGTAGTATTAATGGCCTGAACTACGAAAATCTGTTACTGCTACGATTCAAAATCGCTGTCAATATTAAGTTGTTCTTTACTCACCTATAATGCAAAACGAGACTTTCTTCACTCTCTAACGGGTCATTCTGTTTAGCATTCTCTAAGACTGGATCGTCTGACTCCGATTCTAATGGTGCTGCTGAGTCCATCTCTAACGTAAAGTTCTCTTTGTCGAAGATAAAACGTTCAGTATCCCACTTTGAGACATCTGCTAATAAGGATACTGCATTTTGATGGAGATTTATGAAGGTTGCCACCTGAAAATAATTTAATATTGGTTAATTAGGTTAGTGGCCCTGACTGCTATGCTGCAGGTCGTGGGTTCGATTCCCACCCAGGACAAATGTTTATGTGTTGAGCATGGTCATTTGTTCTGTGTCTGGGTGTAATTTATCTATAATAGGTATGTATGTATTTAGAAATATATAAGTATGTCCATCAGTTGTCTAGTACCCATAACACAAGCTCTGCTTAGTTTGGGACTAGACGGCGTTGTGTGATAGCTGTGGTATTATTATTATTATTATGTATTATGGATTTCGTTCTTAAACTAATAGATTTATAGGTATAAATCCTAATCGTTGACTATTTAGGTCTACCGTCGGCTATCTCATCTAGTATACTACTAGTCACACAGCCCTATCAGATATACTCGTGAATCACTGCCCTAGCTTATAGGTAAATAACCGTGGCGATTAAAAATACAGCCTCGAAAACATTTTACACTATACCTAAGTACTACGTCCATAAAAGTTTTATCAGTCAAGTTCTAAATAAATAGCTGTTTTTGTTATTAAAACAAAAGGTTCTTCCCTACACAAAATATTAATGCTCTTGAAGCAAATTGATAATATTTTTATCGCTTAAAATTTGGCTATAATTTCTACATTTTAATCAATCTTGTGAAGTCGTGATTTAATTAGCAAGATAAGTTATTATTTCAATTAACAGGAACGACTTTATACAGTGCGTAGGCAACTGTTCGTAGATTAAAGTCCTGTAATTTCATCATTTTAATTCATATAATATTATTTCTTTATGCGCCTTAACCGCGGCTTAACCGCGTACAGACATCGCGAGGCGTGCGTCGCAAATGGTTCGTCAGGCTTGCCTCGACCTGAGGCATACGACGGTAAAATGCGTGCGTCCCGAACGACACATGCTCAAGCTGAGCACGCAAACCACCACGCACAGTGTTCGTCAGTAGAAAACGCAAATACCTGTCCGTCCACACGGAACGCACGGCTCGTACTGAGTCTACTGAGACGGCATTCGCAACGATCGTACGACGCGAATTCTCACTGTGAGCACACTCGTCCACACAGCCCGAGGCATGCGAGACGAACCATTCGCGACGCACGCCTCGCGACGTCTGTACGCGGCTTTAGAAATATTGATGTGACCGTACGGCCACAAGTCTAAATAAATCGTCCAAGTACCGTTTATACCATAAAGCTTTAGACCATATGGCACTTAATTAAAGTTCGTATTCCTTTTTCGTTAAGACACGGTAGTTAACATAAATACCTACTTCATATGTGAATATATTAGAGAATATAAAGTTTACAATTTTTAAGTAGGTACATCGGTAGCCTTTTCCAGATGACTCAAAATTAACAACCACATAACTCAAGAGATGAGAATTGCGATGAAAAATCCCACATTTTTGCTGATATGCTCAGAGCTTCAGAGGTAGTGGAACATGTCTACAAAAGTACTTCGGTAGTGTCGTATCAAAAATTAGAGGTAGTGAAGGAACAACGGACTTGCAGCGAGGTGAAGCATGAAGCTCAAAATCGTTCGCAACGGAGGGCTACTGTGGCATCCACGGTCGTCTATCTACCCTTTCTATGGGACTTAGGACATTAAATCTTTTTCCAGTACCTAGGGCACAATATACTAATAAAAATATAAAGACCTGTTCCTTCTTTGTGGAGTAGTTTTTTTTTTATTACAAATGTGGACGAAGACGTTGGAAGGGACGGATTTGACTGCTACCGAAAATACTGTTTCACATGTTCCGCAGAAGACAGACGCTTGTGCAAAAGGAAGAACGAAGCTTTGGCCCATCATCGGGACAGAACGGGCTACATAAATTACTTAGTTTCTACCAACAAATTTACCCGTGTTAAAGTAGATTTCTCCATTCAAAGTTTGCACCGCTGTTTCTTCCTCTTAGGGGGTGAATTTAGGAAATCCTCTCTTGTATTCTTCGCCTACGTCATAAAAGGAAACCTTGCGCAAAATTTCACTCTCCTAGTCCCAATAGTTTCGGATATGCGTTGATGTCTGTCAATCAGTTTCTCCTTTAATTATTTAAATATAATATAAATATAACTCACCCTCTCATTTTCATTTTCAGAAGTACTTGATTCCATAGCTTTGCTTGCTACAGACTTCGCTTCTTCTATCGAAGTCTGCAGAGCCAGTGCAGACATCTCTGATGACATCTGCAAATTTGCTGCTTCTTTCAGCATTCTTTCTTTAGATTGGAAGATCTCTGCAATTTTTTCGTCTCCTGCTATCTTTATTTGTTCTGCTATTCGGTCGCATCGATCCTGAAATGAGAAGCAAGGAATCAAGTTTTAATACTGCAATAGGTAAACATTTATTTAGATTTTCATAATTATTAATAAGCCTTACTAGAAATGTATGCAAATGTGGCATCTATATGATCAGTAACTTCACTACTTATTGGGAATAACTATTTCAATTAAGAATAATCTTCTGACAAAATAATATTTTATTGAAATTTGATTTCTGATACTAAATGCATTGAACACAACGCGTCAAAGAAATCAAGATTGTAACAAATGGCTTCGGCTCCAAGTAGACATGAGATTTTCGACATATTATCCTCATTTTGCGAAATCTTGACAAAGGTTTTTTGTTCAACAAAACATTCGAGTCACGTACCTTATAATGTTCAATTTTGTGCTCAAGATGACTGGCGGCCGTGTCCAGCTGTTTCACAATAGATTTTAGTTGGATCCGCATATCTTCCAAATGCTGTGACCAACATACGCGGCAGAATTTCTAAAAACATTTTCTGCGTCAGTAAATAATAACAAAAGAAAAATGAAATGAAAAGAAAAATGTCTTTTATTTACCAATTTACAGTGATTGCATTGTGTGATATCAACGTTATCACAAACGGTCTTACAGTGCACGCATCTGACTCCAGCCGCGAACAAATCAACGTTCTGAGGTGCGACTGAAGGGGTCGCCGGAGGTGTCCCTGGACTCTTCGATACCTGCCCATTGCCATTTTGAATGCCAACCAACTGTAGCAACGAGTCTATGTACAAATTGGACGGCAGATTCTCCACAAAGTTGGGGCCAATCACTTGAACCCTCGTCCTACATATTGGGCAATCGAATATGATTAAATCTGAAAACGGAAACGATTATCATCTGTCATATTGAGTGTCATACACGGTCATTTCAAATAAGTGTGCAATTACTGCAATTGGTTACGAACCGGCGATGTAGACAGACAGGCAGGCCGTGCAGAAAGTGTGTTGGCACGGTAACATCTTTGGGTTGTGCAGTACCTCGAGGCACAGTGAGCATTGTATCAGTTCTTTGATGCCGCCAGCTGATAACCTGTTTGCAATGATTGGATTTCATTATATTTGCACGATAAACGCAAATACCTGGGTAAATGAAACGATTGGACTGATTATTTTATTGATCCGTTTTATTGGTTTTTGATGACTTCGTAAAAGACTGTATTGCGGCGATTCGTGACAATTTTTGTCTGTGTTTCTCTCATTTCTCTACAATTTGTTTTTTATATATCTTAATCTTAACACGCGGGAGCGTGTCAAGTTCATACCAAGAAAAGAGAACTGGCTAGCAGCAGCCGTGTATATTATTAACTACAGAAACTAGATAGCAATTGTCTCGTCTAGCATTTAGTTCAGATCCAATTTATAAAATCTGCGGTCGTGTTAAAGGCTGAGCTACCTGCTTATCGCCTTCGGGCGCGCGACAACGACATTCCACTTAGCTAAACTGTCTACGAGAACAAGACGTTAATAAGATCGATGAATATAATTAATGTCTACGATATAAGTAGTAGGTAGGTACTCACTTTCTAGACTTTGAATCTAGATTGAAATTGACTGTCCTCGATACGACTGGCGGATTATGTGACCGGAACAGGTGAGGGTTATCCTGTGGTGGCGCGGTATTTGGGATACCCGGCGAGGGAGTCAACGAAGACTTCCTATTACCATTACCATTACTGTTACCATCTTTCGTACTCTGCCAACGTTTCAGAGTGAAAAACGGTGGCCTCTTAACCTTCTCTGACATTATTTATTATACACTTTTGTACACCTCGACATGCAATAATACACTGAGGAATAAACTCCGATATTTTTATCAATCGTTATCAGATTTCCAGTAATTGGACTCTATCTCTATTTGAGATTTAAATCCTATTAAAATACCGACTCATTTGATAAGATAACACTGATTATTATTTCTGAAACGTATTTGTTTATCTATATCAGGCTTAAAAATAATAACAGTGATGTCGTGCGAATGAATTTTCGTGCGAAATCGAAACCGGTGTAGGACATAAGGTCTTGTAATAAAACGGGATATAAATTCCATGGATCCTCTTCACCGACATTGTACTTTACGTATAGCAATTTTGAGAAAGTTATCAAAATAAATGTAGGCTTTTAGGTTGCCATATATTTTAGGGGAGGCCGATGCATTATAACGGTGAAAACAGGTGAAGTAACTGCTGGCCGGAGGCTCCTCACCGAATTTGGTCACATCTGCAAACCAGTCTGGTATTCTTTATTCGCGTACGCAATGTTTTTCTATTTTATTATTGTGTTAATCTGTCGTCGTTATTGTAATCCCGCTGGCGACCGGTTGATACAGTTTTTGCGAAGTTAACATGACGCAGAGCTACGTTTTAAAGTAGCCGTCCAATTATACTCTGTCACACAAAATTTTAACCAGGACTCTACTACTAAAATAAACATTTAAAAGTGTACCTACGTCAGGGGTCAAAAATGCAAGTTTCACTCTAGCAACGCTAGTGTCTAAAACTTTGTAGTAGGTATAAATATAATGGTCTACAACTAGTTTATTCGATACTTTAGTTTCTATGCTACAAATTAAATCAGTCATGAACCATTGACCCTCTTTTGCAAAGAATTTTTCGACAAATCTTTGGCTGAGTGTAACTGCACTTATGTGCAGTTAAAACGGCTTGAACTTACCATCTCAACGTCCAAAGCAAATCGATCATCTCATCAACCTATAACAGTCCACTGCTGTCTAACTGGAATAGCCCTCCACAAACTTTAAGGGATTTCTCAGCAGACAAAACTGAACAACCAACCACAAAAAAATTTTTCAGGAAACGAAAAAAATTCGGCCTCTCCATAAAAACTGTTCAATCAAGTTTATAATTTTCTATGGTGAGGCGGTTTTTTTTTTGTTTCCTGAAAAAAAAAATTGTGGAAGGTGGTTCAGTTTCGTCTACTGAGCAAGCGCTTAAAGTTTGTGGAAGGCTGTCCCTTACACCTTGTATATTTCTAATATTACTAATGTGGATGTTACGGCTCAACGGATTTTGACGACTCTCTCTTTTCAATCTCCTGTATTGAAGGCTTTGATCTCCACTCAATCTGAGGGCAAGCTCATTTTTATGTCCAGAGAGCCTTTTTAGGGTTCCGTAGCCAAATGGCAAAAAACGGAACCCTTATAGATTCGTCATGTCTGTCTGTCTGTCTGTCTGTCTGTCTGTCTGTCTGTCTGTCTGTCTGTCTGTCCGTCTGTCCGTCCGTATGTCACAGCCACTTTTTTCCGAAACTATAAGAGCTATACTGTTGAAACTTTGTAAGTAGATGTATTATGTGAACCGCATTAAGATTTTCACACAAAAATAGAAAAAAAGCAATAAATTTTGGGGGTCCCCATACTTAGAACTGAAACTCAAAAATTTTTTTTTCATCAAACCCATGCGTGTGAGGTATCTATGAATAGGTCTTCAAAAATGATACTGAGGTTTCTAAAATCATTTTTTTCTAAACTGAATAGTTTGCGCGAGAGACACTTCCAAAGTGGTAAAATGTGTGTCCCCCCCCCTCTAACTTCTAAAATAAGAGAATGATAAAACTAAAAAAAATATATGATGTACATTACTATAAAAACTGCCAACGAAAATTGGTTTGAACGAAATCTAGTAAGTAGTTTTTTTTTTAATGCGTCATAAATCGAAAAAAATACACTATTATTAAAACATCGATCAAAGTTACAACACATTACAAGAACTTTCATATTATGTTACTTGCTGCTACGGAACCCTTCATGGGCGAGTCCAACTCGCACTTGGCCGGTTTTTTGATAGGCGTTGCTGTAATTTGTTATCTCCTGTTTGACGGTTGGTAGTTTTAAGTCAAGGTATATAAGTTTATTACTGGTGCAAAATGGGATGTTAAAAATGGCTCTCAGTGTTTTTGTTTGAAATCTTTCCAGAATCTCTATGTTACTGTTGCTGGCTGTACCCCAGAGCTGGATACCGTATGTCCATATAGGTTTTAGAATGGCTTTGTATACTGTCAATTTACTGTGTGTGGTCAATTGTGAGTGGCGACCTATTAACCAGTACATGCTGCGTAATTTCAAATCTAATTGTTTTCGCTTTGTCCATATATGTTTTTGCCACGTCAGCCTTCTGTCTAAATGCATGCCCAAGTATTTGGCATTGTCATCTTGCGGGAGTTCTTCATTGTGAAGTGTCACTGGTGGACACGTATCTCTCCTGAGAGTAAAGGTTACGTGTGTTGATTTGCTCGGATTGGCGTGGATTCTCCAAATTTCAAGCCATTCTTCTATTTTGTTGAGATGATGCTGAAGGTTTTCTGATGCAGTTACAGGGTTTATGTGTGAGGATAACAGTGCTGTGTCATCTGCATACGTTGCTACCGTAGTCTTATCTGTTGTTGGCAGGTCAGCAGTAAATATGGTGTATAGAACCGAGCCGAGTATGCTTCCCTGCGGTACTCCTGATTTGATTTCGTATAAGATGGAAAGTTCGTCGTGAAATTTTACTTCAAAACATCGTTTACTGAGATAGGACTTGATAATATGGAGAAATGAGTGAGGGAACAACTTCTTGACTTTATATAGCAAACCCTCATGCCATACTTTATCAAAGGCCTGGCTGATATCTAAAAAGACTGCAGAGCAATACTTTTTTTCCTCCAGAGATCTACTTATAACGTCTACAATGCGGTGAACTTGCTCAATCGTTCCGTGATTTTCTCGAAAACCAAATTGATGGTCGGGAATGATTTCATCGAGGTATGGCCTCATTCTATTTAGTATGATCTTCTCGAATAGTTTGCCAATTAGTGGTAAAAGACTTATAGGTCGGTATAAGGTAACTTCATTAGGTGGTTTATTGGGTTTGGGCAACATTATCACTTGCGCTATCTTCCATTGTCCTGGGAAGTGGTTAAGTCTAAGACACACATTGATAATGTTGACAACTGCTACCACCCCCTTTTTTGGCAAATTTTTCAAAAGAATGCTATCTATACTATCGTATCCCGGTGATTTTCCATCCTTGAGGAGTTTTATTTCCCTAGCTACTTCGGAAGGGGTTTTTTTTTTTTTTTTTCGATGGGAAAAATCATCTTATGACAACCCCCGCTCTTGGGCGGAGCGGGAGATAGTGTCAGACTCTTACTGACTAAAAAACCCATCCCGTTCCTTCAAGCCTTCATACCGGGGCTCGAGCGCCCTTTCGGATAACCCTGGCCCCGGTAGGCTTCGACCCGGCTGGGCCCCTGCTGTTGCTGACAACTCCTTGAGGCGCGCGGGAACAGCGCGCGCCGTCGACGACTTGGGCTTGGTCCGGACGGTTACCGGACGGCCGGACAGCGAGCTACCCATTGCTCACTGTCCGCAAGCCCGCGCCTACGGTGGCCGGAAATCGGGATCGGAATCCCGGCGGCGGCGAGAGCGCCGTTGCCTGATGCGGTCGGCCTCCTCCTTAGCGAGCATTACTGCTTCGCAGAAGTCGGCGACCGCCTGCCACTCCTCCTCGCTCCGGACCATGGCCTCGACCAAGGCCCGGCGCGAGAGGTCTCCGCCGCCGATCACCCCCACGAGGGCACGGCGATGCTCCGCCCAAGCAGGGCACACCGCGATTGTGTGCTCCACCGTGTCCTCCGGGCGTTCCGCACAGTGGCGACACCCGGGCGTCACTTCCGCTTTAATTCGGAACAGGAACCTCCCGAACTTGCCATTTCCGGTGAGGACCTGTGTCATGCGGAAGGTAAGGACGCCGTGAGGTCTTTCCAGCCACGCCTCAAAGAGGGGACTTATCGCCATAATTGTGGCGTGCCCATGACGGGGTTGCGATAGTCGCTGACGCCATTCCACCATGAGATCCCGCCGGAGCTCTGTCCGCCATGCCGTGACCTGTCGCGGCAGAGGACTTTTACCCCGGCGTTGCATCTCCACGCGCATGTCGTGCATACTTCGGAAGGGGTCGTGTATTTTATCGGGAGGCACATCTGTTCTGCACTTTCCAGATATTTTTTAATATCAGCGGTATGTTCAGGTTTCAACTCGGGAAATGGTTGAAATACTTTGCTTAAGTGTTCAGCAAAGATTGAAGCCTTCTCTTTGTTTGATCTTGCCCAGTCTCCACTGTTTTTCTTAATGGGGGGGATCTGGTTATTAGGACGTTTGATTTTTTGTATTTCTACTAGTGACTGAAGTTTTCTACTAGCGTTAACGATGGCAGGCAGATTATCAACTTGGCTAGGGGTACTGGAAAGAAAGGGCAACTGCAGAAGGGTGGGTTTTGTATTTTTGAACTCCGAACTAGCGGGTGAAACTAGTGGGAAAATGTTGTGCCGGTTGTTGTCACTGAGGATTTCGCGGCCCGCGGTTTTTTTTTTAAAAAAAAAACAACACAATAATAACTATTCATTTTATTTTTGCGAAGCCCTTTTATAAAAAAATAACAAATTATTTTTTGTAACTTTTAAATATTTCCGTGACCTAATCTTGTTGGCATACACGTTTGTATCGTAAGTTAGGGTCGGATTCGCGATTTTTTTTATCGAGCCAACTATTATATACCTAAGTACCATGTTTTGATTTTTGCCCGGCGGTTCATATAATCAATTTTAATAAAATAATTTTTCATGGTGCTCTCTTTTGTATTTGTGGATCAAAGGTTCCAAAAAGTTCAAAATTAGTACAACTTCACCTTAGATTAAATTAAAAAGTAAATATTAGGGATGTGTAAACTAACCGTGTTATGCTAAGCCTATCTGACAGATCAGGGTGAGCGGCTTTGCGTCTGCGCAGCCATTCTGCCAATTATACCATCGCGCTTTTATGGCGGCATACCTACCTATACGCTGCATTTCAGTGAGTGTTTTGAACCGTCACGTCGTTTATAGGTTTATACCTACTTAAGGCCCAAGCGCCCGAAAAGTGCCATAAAACAGTGACTTTCTGAAGCCTACTCCTCGGTAACGGCCAGGTTAATAGGTTTAAAAAAAAATTATGTTTATTATAGATTCATGAACAACATTATCAACATTTGATTTTTTCGTGCTATTAATACTTTTGTCTAAAAAAAATATTTAGCAATTTCGCTACTTTTCGCAACTTTTCCCTACTCCTTCGAAACGGCTTGGATCTTTAGAAACATTTTTACACATAAAAATTGGTGGTTCAATATTCTTCAAAGTAAACTTTGCGTAAATCAAACAATATTTCGCAAAGAAAATGGATTTAAAGGTCAGCCGCGCACTTTCCGGGCGCTGTTGGCCGCAAATAAATGCACAGATTTGCGTACTGCCGCCTGGGCGGGTGCGAGAGGTGCGTCCGCATAATTTTGGCCAGATGGTTCAAGGGACTATAAGCCTTAATTCATTAAACCTAAAACGAACGCCGGCGTTCGCTCTTTCATTGTCTTTCTATTGTCTCTAATTACGATATCCGAAAGGTAATAAAAAAAGGTAAAAACAAGCTTTTGATATTGATAGCGGCTTTGCAGGCGAGAAAATAGAAAATTATCCGGTAGGAACATACTCATTGGATAAAAAGTATTCTATTCTTATTCCAGAACATGGTCTACCAGGGTGTCTCGGGCTTGCGGACGGCGAGCAATGGGTAGCTCGCCGTCCGACCGTCCGGTAGCCTTCCGGATCGAGCCCAAGACGTCAACGGCACGTAGTGTTCCACGCGCGCCTCAGGGAGTTGTCAGCAAACCGTAGGGGCCTAGCAGGGTCGAAGCCTCCTCCCCAGTAGGCTACCCCCTAGCTAGGCCAAGGGTCAGCTTCTGAAAGGAAAATTCGGTCCCGGTACGAAAGGCACCGAAGGAACAGGAGTGGGCTTTTAGTCAGTAAAAGTAAAAAACCGGCCAAGAGCGTGTCGGGCCACGCTCAGTGTAGGGTTCCGTAGTTTCTCGTCCGTCACAATAAGTGTACCCACATAAGAGTTTAAAAAAATGCTTGCATATACGATTATACTACAAACTTAGTCCAGAAATGAAATTATTTTGTACAACCTTTTTGTCTTTTTTGTAGGTACAAAAACTGTTCTTTCCATCAAGTTCAAAATGATTTTCCTAGAAAGTCCTTATAAAGTTCTACTTTTCAGATTTTTTTCATATTTTCTAAACTTATGGTTCAAAAGTTAGAGGGGGGACACATTGTTTTTTACTTTTGGAGCGATTATTTCCGAAATTATTGACATTATCAAAAAATGATTTTAGTAAACCCCTATTCATTTTTAAATACCTATCCAACAATATATCACACATTAGGGTTGAAATTAAAAAAAAAATCACTTCCACACTTTCCCTAATAAAACATTTTTTTCCAATTTTCATTTTACCACTTTGTCGGCGTGATTGATATACATATTGGTACCAAATTTCAGCTTTCTAGTGCTAACGGTCACAGAGATTAAGCGAGGACGGACAGACAGACAGACGGACAGACAGACATGGCGAAACTATAAGGGTTCCTAGTTGACTACGGAACCCTAAAAAAGAGCAGGGGATGTCATTGGATGATTTTCCCACCTAAAAAAAAATCCGTGTTCCTAATTTTATCCAATTAAGTTAAGCCCTTTGAGCGTAAAGAAAGAACAAACATACACACACATACTATGTGTACTTATACATACAAACTTTCGCCTTTATTATATTGAAAGTGAGATGTGAAAGTAACTCTGTCTGTCCGTTTGTTACCTCTCCACGTCTAAACGGCTTAACGGTTTTTGAAGAAACCGAGATGACTCGCGGCCTTGCGACAGATCATGTCCTGGATACTTTTTGTTCATACACGCGGGCAGAAGTTAGTTTTTTGAGAGAATTTGTATGTATGTATTTTGAGTGACTTTTGACATTAATGATTTAACCTTTCAATCATGGAAATTGCAGACACAATAGAAAGACAATAGGTGCGCGAACGCCGGCGTTCGCTTGGGGTTTAAGGGCCAAGCGCCCGAAAAGTGCCATAAAACAGTGATTTTCTGAGGCCTACTCCTCCGTAACGGCTAGGTCAATTGGTTTGAAAAAAATATATGTTTATTATAGATTCATGAACAATAATATCAACATTTGATTTTTTCGTGCAATTAATACTTTTGTCAAAAAAAAATATTTAGCAATTTCGCAACTTTTCGCAACTTTTCCCTACTCCTTCGAAACGGCTTGGACCTTTAGAAACATTTTTACACATAAAAATTGGTGGTTAAATATTCTTCAAAGTGAACATTGCATATGTAAATCAATCAATATCTCGCAGAGAAAATGGATTTAAAGCGCTTTCCGGGCGCTGCTGACCGAAAATAAATTCACAGATTTGCGTACTGCCGCCTAGGCGAGTGCGAGAGTTGCGTTCACATAATTTCGGCCAGATGGTTCAAGGGACTATACGCCTTAATGAATCATAAGTATGAGAATCTTTAATTATTATTATTGTATTTGTGACAATTATAACAATAAAATCATTACTTATTTATTTTAGAATTTAAATTAATCTAGTTTTAAGGTCATATTTATAATTATCAATCTGTTCGACACAATTATGTTGTTATGAATAAAGATACTAATACTAGGTACTACTAGTGGTTGCATATAATTATGATGTTTATTACTTTGCACGTTTTAGTAACTTATCTATATGTTAGTGCAATGAAACTAGTCTGACCATCAGTCTATCCAAGGAGTATCGTGTTGCCCAGTACAAATACTGGCACTGATCTTGAGCGCTCGGCGTCAGAGTGGGGATCGCTTTGCGCATTCCATACATTGGCGAGCCAATCGTCGTCGTTGTCAGATACATGCAGCAGCGCAAGGAACGAATCACGAGTGACGTCTATGACACAATGGCGTGGCGAGCCAATCACTGACATTCCCCGCCCCCGCGTCTTACTTCACACCACTAAAGCGCCGTACGCACCATCCATCCTGACGTACGTCCCGCCAAGGCCATATAGATAAAATAAAGATAAATCAAGGCTGCCAGGTGCAAAATTTTAGTTAATTTTAATAAAAACAAGAAAAATAGAAAAGAATTTTAGTTATTTTTATCTAAAACTTTGTACTTCTTGGTTGTACGATCTTTTCGTTTCAAAATTTCGATTTTTAGTAGTCGTATTGTCGTACGATCACCCCTTTTTTGCAACTGGCAGCCCTGATTTATCGTTGATTTTATCATATTTTATTTGTATGGCCTTGGCGGGACGTAGGTACATACGTCAGGATGGATGGTGCGTACGGCGCTTTAAGAGACCGAATATTTGACTTCTGCGCAACTTGAAGCCAGCGCTCAACATCCGTTCCGGTAATTGTAAATGGATTGTGGAGGTCTGATAGACAGTCGCTCCATGTAAAACACAGGTATTCAGCCGCATCCGATTAAGTTGGAAGCCGACCCTAAAACTAGTTGGAAAAAGGCGAGGGAATGACGATTGAAACTTTTAAGGTAGGACTTGTTCGCTTGGGTTTAATGAATGCAACAGCCGGGGGACTTAGGGCGCCTTAATAAACTAGTGTGCGCCTCACCATCGACGATTGCATCACTGCTTACCTTCAGGTGGGATCCAGTCAAGTACTAGGTTATATAAATTAAAAAAATACTTCAGAGGGTGCAGCATAAGATAATAATTTTTCAAAATCATGAGTTAGCCTCATAAATAGGTAGGTAGATTAAATACAGGAAGGTAGGTAGAATCTGGAGAAGGTACCTTCATTCACTCCCTAAAGATTATCAATAACATATATTTTTTTTAATATAAGTAATAATAATAACACATCTATTAACAGAAAGGCAGGTACATCTTATCTATTTTAATCAAACAATGAAACAATGGAAATAATCTAAAGCAGAAATGTCGCACATTCTTCATCTCTACGTAGTGTAAAGCTCGTTCGTTATCAAGTCATCCCTATACTACGGAACCCAATAGATAGGTAGGACCATTGCACTATGCAGCACCTAATCATCTAATACATATGTACGGTCGGCTGCAATAGTGGTTGGATAGTACAGAAAAAAAATCGTGTGAAGCGAGAAATGACGCCATCTAGCGTAAAATCAGATTGAAATGTTGTTATCGACAACTTTATATTATACTGCTACTAGGTGGCGTTGCTGCGCTTCAAATGCTTTTTTTTTTTGTAGTTCCTTTTTGTTTCTTTAAACATTGAAATAATTTATATTTTTTTATAAAGAGATGAAAATATTAAAATTGAATATCAATTTATAAATATCTGATTGTCTATGTATCAATTTCAAAACTTGAGAGGGTAGGTTGATTATGGATTTATAAATAATAATTAGTAGGTAGTATAAATAATACTTCGACCACAAAATTGTGACTAAGCTTAATTGATTGTAAGCTAAGTTCATTTTGATTACTTCGTTCGAGCTCCTTTCGTTCAATTTTATTTTTAATCAGGTGAATTTATCACAATGAGTATGAATTGTAATATAGACTTAGTAACAAGAGCTCAAATAATTGCTTTGCATAATCAAGGTAAAAATTTGTCAGAAATAGCCAGAGAGACCGGTGTAAACGTAAGTAATCTTATTTTACACTTTTTATATAACAAAAAAACTCCTTTATAATAATCATTATTTGCTATTATATATTTCTGTTTTATTGTTGCAGAGAAAAACAGTTGTTCTATGGGTACGACGATTTGAAAAAGAGTGTTCTTTGAAACACTGTCAAAGAACTGGTAGACAAAAACTTATAAACATGTTGCATCGTCAAACCATGGTAAGGGAGTACGAAGAAAATGGATTTTTGCCGACGAACCACTATGCTGGTTTATTTGACACAAGCGTCGATACTGTCCGTCGTGCTCTTCATAGTGGAGGGCTGCATTATCGGAGGCATGCTGTGAAACCTTTGCTTACGGAAAACCATAAAAGAGCAAGATTGCAGTTTGTTATGGATCACTTAAATTTTGATTGGAGTAATGTCATCTTTACTGATGAAAAAGCTTTTAAGTCCAGTGAACACGGTCGATTATGTTTGTGGCGTCGAGATAATACGCGATACACAAGTGATCACCTAGTGCCCAATAGGCAATCTGGCCATATAACGGTGAACATGTGGGGATGGATGAGTGCAGCCGATCCGGGAGAACTAGTGAGAATACCAAACCGAGCAAATAGTGCAAATTATATAGAAGTGCTGGAGGAGACAATGTTGCCCACAGTTCGAACTGGTTTGAACTGTGTATCCAAGCGAAGAATTGCAACAGATAACATTTGTGCAGGATAATTGTCCAATACCTACACCGTTCGCACAGTGTGCAGGCTTGGTTTCGTCAACATAATGACATTTGCGCTATTCCTTGGCCTGCTAGATCACCGGATTTAAATCCAATTGAAAATTTGTGGGGTGTTATTGTTCAACGGTGGAATAATCAAAACGAGCGTACTCCAGATGCGTTAGAGGCTCATTGTTTACAAATATGGGAGAGTATTCGTGGATCAGATTTGTGTAAAAATTCGATTAATTCAATGCGTTCCCAAATGCAAGCTGTTATTTACCAAAATGGTGATTACACGAGATATTGATAAATGATTATTTAATTAATATTACATATTTACTCAGTGCGTACTGGAGACCTCGTTATGTGTGTTTTACTTAATACATGTATTTGAAATAATTTAAAAAAGTTATGAACACTTACAGTTAAAACACAACATAATTTTGTTTTTTATGTTACCTACTAAACATTTGATATGTTGTTGTGCAAATTGGTAGGTTTTTTTAAATATCTTGCCTCTTGTTTGTTTTTGTTAAGGTTACATAAGCTTCAATCCTCTTTCCAATTTGGGAAACGAATATTTAAGCTATGGCCTCAATAAAAAATTACAAGTAATATTATACTTATTCGATAAACTGACTGTTGAATAGTAAACTGTAAGAAATAAACATCTATATTATTTTATTATTGCCTTTTTGTTTGATGAGCCTGTTTACCTGCTTTTTTTCCTATTGTTGAGTAACTACCGACTTGAATATTAATAATAATATTCCACGACGGCGCCTAGTCCCAAGCTAAGCAAAGCTTGTGTTACGAGTCCTAAACAACTGATAAACATACTTATATATTTCTAAAAACATAAATATTGCAGATAAATTACACCCAGATTCAGCAAATGATCGTGCTCAACACACAAACATTGTCCTGGTTGGGAATCGAACCCACAACCCTGACATTACAGTCAGGGCCACTAACCAATAGACCAACAGGCCAGTCATATTATATTACAATTAAATATCCACTTGTCAGCTTCGATATAAATCCTACCGATTTTTTTTTTTTTGTTATTCATAACTTACAAAAAGCACAGAGGAACCAGAAATCTGACCCACCTGGCAGTAGAAGGTAGATAATATAAGACATCCTAAAAGTTAGACGAATTTGAACCTTCTGCAATTAGCAGAAGATAAGTGGTATTCAATTCGGGGCTAATTCAAATGAGTTTATCAAGGTGGTCAAATATTATAGAATACTATTATGACAATTTGATCTTTAAGACGTAACTTTGAAGTAAGGTTGTGAATACGGTCCTGTTACGTAATGCACTTGTTCATTTCAACATGATTCCATAAGTCGAAATAGTCTAATGGTTGTAACTGGAGACTTATGTGGACGTGGTCGTAAGTTCAAACCCGTCACGCTACTTTTAGTAGGTTTGTGTTTAGAATACTGAATTGTTTTTTTTAAATCAAATTAAAATGTATATTAAATTAAATTAATCAATTTAAATTAATATTTTAAAAATAAATAACAACATTAATGAAAAACAACTAAATATTACTTATATGTAATATTTACAATTTTACATACAAAGATAATTTAAGTATTCGTCTAATAGACGTAATTTAAATAACTATATATATAAAGGTAAAACACATAAAAGAAGTGAAGATATTAAATTGCTTATGAAAGGATAGAATTATTTGAAGGTAATACAATTTTGAACATGACAAAAACAGTTTATTTATTTCAATAGTGCCAGTGGCGGATTAACCACGTAGCAAATGCTACGGGCTAAAAATTGTTTACATGACGTCACTGCAATTAGTGTCGACTGGTTTTTGCGTTATTAGAACGGTTCATTTTTATTTCTGTACCCTTAAATAAGTAACAATTGAATACCAGTTTTATGATGAATATGCCTAATTCTCTTGACTACCCACTTAATACAAGTCAAGCGAAATTATTCCAGATATGTTTGAAGAATGTCTAGTTAGTTGATTGTAGCTTACAATAACGTTTTGAAAATGTTTTAAATGGAAAGCAAAAAAATTTACAAGATTTGCGATTTAATCTCGTGCCTTACTGCGTCAAAGTCTTTACATAGACCACTAAGCCAACTTGTATAAAAATACCACATTAAGCTATCAGTAGTCTTACTGCAAAAGAAACAAAATTGCTTAATAAGTAGTTTTTTATACCATTATTATATCCTTTTCAAAATGTTTATAAATAATACCTAACTAAAACACAAAAGCTGGAAAACAAAAAAAAAGATTTGTAATATATGAGATTTGAACAAGCTACACATTCTTTATAAGTCGCTGTTGTTATTATTGAACCAAATGGACTCTAATGAACTGACTCGAAATTTAACGTTACTTGTTACGCTAGACGCAATATTCGTGCCCGCTTACAAACATTGATAAGAACCACGAAATTAGTTATGCTTGTGTCTCATATTTTTTTATCAATCTACCCTCACATTCAGTTGTTGACGATAATGATGACGCATGTGTATATTTTCTGTCAAACTAAAAGTCAAGTTTATGGTTTGTGAGATTGCCTTGGTCGCCATTTAGCTGGGAAGAAACCAACGCCATCTAGTTACATTTTTGAAAACCTGAATTCTAACGTGCAAGGGAAAATAGACACTAAGGTACCCAGGCAATTTCACAGCTATCTGTACATACCATACATACTGCATACCTGTCGAATATCGTAATTAGAGACACAATAGAAAGACAATAACAGAGCGAACGCCGGCGTTTGCTTGGGGTTTAATGAATTAAATAAAATTAAAGTGTGTAAAAGTACAAAAATTAATTGATACTGAAATCAAAATACACTTTTTTAAATTTGTGTCCGTCTAATCTCTGAAACGACTCGACCGATTTGACGAGACTCACAACTAGATGACTGATGTTACAAGGAATAACGTCAAGTGCGTAGATAGTACTTTTTTTGCACGGAAGCCCAGTGAAATTAAAAAAAAAAATGGTATTGTGTCGTTTTACGAATCTATCGCGGACGAAGTCGCGGGCTTTAGCTACTAATATAAATATTCCAACTTATTTATTTATTTAATCAGTTCAATATACAGGTAGTTGACGTAGTTGTTCCGGACCTGTAGCCCGATTCACGTAATGAAAACGGTAACGATATCGTAGCGATTTAGTCGTTTAGACCATTTCCGTATTCACAACCATCAATCGAGTTTGAACGACACCGATTTTATAGTCGTTTGAAATTCGTCGATTTAAAAAAACATCTTTATTACATTATCCTGGTAAAATACTTATTAATGTAACTGGAAATAAGTCGATAGATCGTGAATACCGCTTTTGGATAGGATTTCGATGGAACGACTATAAAACTTCAACGATATTTGGCTTGTTTGATTTTACGTGAATCAGGCTACAGGTGTTGTGAATTTACAAGTTTCTGAACGCACTCGCGTCGAAGGAAGAAGTCCTAAGGTAGGCGCCAGATATACGTAGAATAACGGTTATTGATCCTCCTACATTTGATGACATTCTTTTCAAAAACGGAATTATAGACATTAAAGCTGTCTTGAATCGACATGTATCGTGATCGTTCACATGATCTAGTAATGAAAAGCAGTTCATTGTTTGTATCTATTTTTGTTTTATATTGTATAATGAATCCTTGCTGACCGATCGGCGTCTCATCGTCGACGACGGCTGGTGCTGAAAATCAGCGCTGTGGCTCTGTTTTACATGAGCCCCAGCATTTTGCTGAGTGCTGGCCGTTTTGCGCGGATGTGACGCATATCTTACTTACGTGCTACTTTTAGTCGATATTGTTATTTATTTTGTTTTAAGGTATGCGCCATGTTTCACGTAAATTAACACTTTTTCTTTCTTTCTTTCTTCTTTCCATATTATGAAAAGGAAGGACCGTGGAATAAAGTACATTGAACTTTATTCCACGGTTATTTGGCACAGCAGCACGGTTTTAGAAGTCTCCTCTTTTCATAGTATTATGCATGTGTTACACACCTAAAACTTCCTCATGAACCACTCTGTCTGAATTGCATAAAAATCCGTTCAGCAGTTTTTGAGTTTGTTACGTTCATACAGACTGATGAACACGGAAAGGAACTTTGTTTTGTTATAATTTGGGAAAGATGACGTGTGCCTTGACAATCAATAATAAAAAAGTGGGGCAATCCCTTATAAAAACAAACAATTTTTACAATCATGATTCAGTTAATCCTAAAAGATAATTTACTTATAACTAATCACTTTCATAGAATAATAATTGCCAACATTTTCCTCTAACCAAAATTAATAATAAGAATCTACAATACTAGCTTTTGCCCGCGGCTTCACTCTCGTATATAAATATAGCCTATGTCACTCAGGAATAAAGTAGCTTTCTATCGGTGACAATATTTCAGCAATCGGACCAGTACTTTCAGAGATTTCCTCCTACAAACAAAAAATCAAATTTTACCACTTTATTTATATTAGCGTAAATTCCATAACTATCACACATCGCTGTCTAGTCTCAAGCTAAGCAGAGCTTGTGTTGTGAGTACTAGACAACTGATAAACATACTTATATATTTCTAAATACTACACCCAGATAAATTACACTTAAACACAAAACAAATTAATGGCAAAGCAATTTCTTCCAAGTCTAAAAAGAAATTCTTTCACATTATCAAATATTTTCCTACAAAGTAATTTCCGAGGAAAGTTTTTCTTAAAATAAAAGCTCCGAAGAAGCGCACGAAGATGTTTACAAGTAGCACTTAAGTGAACCGTAAGGCAACATTAATTTTTAAGTAGGTATATCTAGAAAGTCCTTGTGTGACTACCTCTGAACAGGAAATAAGTAGGTAGGTGTTTACATACTACACTCGTGGTACATAAATGATGTACATATATTTTCATCAAATTGGCCGCCCACCAAATCTTTAAGTTTCATCTCCCCAGATGCTTGGACATACGTGATATGACTCTATTAGAATATAAATTGTAATAGACAAAATATATAAAATAGTAGTTCTTAGAAAATATGCGCGTTTTCCTTATTCATATGTCCTGTCCAAGATAGTTTTGCTTGACAAAGCTTCGTTTACGTAATAACTAGTGCTGGACCAAAGCACGATTTTCAGCCGAAACCTTAACCGAATATTCGACTCTTCTTCTCCACTTCTCGCAAATAGTTGTAGCCGAGTGTGCCTTAACGTCCAGTAACGTATTCTCTATCACTCACTCACTCTTCCAGTTTCAGCCGAAAACGGAACCAAAACTGACGTCATAACAGACCAATTCAAAATAACAATCCCATATTGTTATTCTTAACTATGTTTTGATACAGTTACGTATAATTTCATGGTCCATCATCATTTCAGCCGAAAGACACCCACTGTTAGACTTGGATTTTATAGGTATAACTTACATAAAATACTTACTAAATAAGTCGACGATTAAGCAAAAATTATAACCAACATAACCTACGAGACAGTCGGTTTTTAGGCCTTTATCACAACCGTTAGCTCAAAAACGCTTTTTTCGGTCGAACCAAATATTCGGCCAGTTCTTGTCAAAAATTAGAACTTCAGCCGAAACTAGTTTTTTTGGCCGAAATCGAATCCGGTATCTGATAGCATTTGCACGTTTGCTTAATTCTGCTGGGCAGCAGTTATACATATTTTATTATTGCTTTCTCCGCGTTTCAGGAAGATTTTTATGTACTGCCAGCGACCTACATCTATAGGTAAACCATTAGCTTTCAAAGAACGAACAAGTAACTTCTAGGCACGATCGTATTTTGCTGACCATACACATATTTTCTGAAAAGTGAACCCGTAGTTCTAGAATGCAAAAGGTAACTTAAGGACACAGGTGTGTTTTTAGTAAAAGCCTGACACGCCCGCCCGAACGTTCCACCTTAGAGTGCGAGAGTCATAAGATGATTTCCTACCTTAAAAACAAAAAAGCTTTGCCTCATTCTCTGTTCGTGACAAAGTGTGTAGCCATTGGTCCGTGGTCTAGGTAGGTACCTACACTTAATTTCTTAACCTTCTCAGTATCATCAGCCACATAAATCATTCATACTTAATCGTTTATGCTAAACAATTCCAGCCTTAGGCTTTACAATGCCTGCGCCGGCGTCTTGTCATTGCTGAGTATCGTTTAAAAAAGCATTGTGATCAGTCTCTTTTCCCTTTGGTCGTGATCAGAATTGTAAATACCTAAAGCTTATTTGCTAACTGTATGTTGATGACCTGTGAGCTGAGACTTATGGTTTTGACATCGTAAGGAAAAGGAGAAACTGCAGGTGCAAGTTCAATGTCCTTTAGGACCGTTAATTCATTACGTAACATGATTTAGGGGGAGGGGGGTCGACCAAGTCTTATGCCATTTTCTTACAAGGGGGTGGGAGGGAGTCATGATAGTTCTAACGTAAAAATAAACTTCAAAACTAACCAAACGTGTATTAATTTTTTCCTTTAGATTCTTACGTAATACGTAGGGATCGGCCTATTCATATTTATCTTATTTAGGGAAAGGGAGGGGATAAAATAGTAGTAAAAATCGTCTTAGGTACGTAATAAATGAATGGCCCCTTTCTGGCTTGACTTGACAAAAAGATTACTTTTAAACTTTTTGCCGCATCTGATTCTGCTTTTGATACGTCCGAGCACATTGCCGGAACATTGCTACGCTATAGTGTTATCATACTTAGATGGTAAGTAATTTGCTTAGATTAAAAAGATTATACCCGGCATTCTGATATCAGGTTGGCGGCTCACTAAGTTTTTTAAATTATTCTAGTTTTATAAAAGCACATTGCTTTAGATTTTACACACATTACTAGAACATTGTTTTCATCATATCAGTGAACATCGTCATCCTGATGTTCACTAAATAACAACTATTTAGGTTATATAAGACTGTCTCCAAAATATTCCTTGCTTAGGATCTTTCTTATATTTTGTACACTGATGCAAAACAGATCGATTCGATTGATCGATAAATCAGAAGAATATAACACTACGTATGGGGAAGCACGGTGCCCGTAAGAGGAGGCCGCCTACGTAGGTTGTTCTGATTAGAGCAAAGAAGAATTTTGCCGAGTAGTTCAGCAATCAATTGATCTGTTTGCTGTTTGCCAAAATCGAATGTTTTTGATATTACGCCTTATATTTAATGGTAAGAAGTGATATCGTTTGCAACGGTGCTCGTAGTCGACTGAATATTGCTTCGCTATAAAGTCAAAATATCGCAAAAAAAAATATTTCTATAATCTGAGCCTGTTATGTACCACGACAGAGCAAAGAACTCCCTTCCATTTTTTCACTCTTCTCTGTTCTTAGCTACTTCTGGCCAATCCTTTATGTAGGATTCCATATGGTCACGCCATCTCCTTCTAGGCCTTCCGCGTCACTGGATCTTGCTGTTCGGGATCCAGTCAGCGGTTGTCTTCGCCCAATTTCGTTATGCCATGGGGCAGATGTGGGCCGCCCAGTTCCATTTTAGTTAGGCGGATGAGTTGCCTACGTCCGCTATATTGTGTTTTGGAATGAAGTATCACAGATTACTTTGTACCTAATATACTGCGAAGTACACTGTTCCTTATGCGGTCTTTTATAAGCCATACTTATGGTGAAAATGTTACTTTAAATTTTACTTTTCAACTATGAAAATGTTGCATTAAATTTGGAGTATGAGAAATGAGTATTACCTACACCAATTACCCAGTCTACAGCTACGAAAAATAAAAGCTTAATGCAAAATTGACCTCTCAACAGTTTTCTCATTTATTATTAAATTTTCCTAAAAACAGTAAAATTGTCTTCTTACGAGGCTCTATAATACAAACAATACTTCCACACCGAGTCCACGAAACGAACATTGTCACTTGGTACCAATTGTTAAACAAGACAATATAACGTGTACAATATTGAGCTATTTCTACGGAATCTTCGCCTCGTTGTTATTAAAATGCTCATAACTCATGAAAGATACTTCCTGAGAAATCTGGGTCATGAACAGTGCGCCCTGGTCATGTGCATACAAATTCAGCTTTGCGAGTTTCACCCCGGACCAGAATGCGGGCCAAATTAATTACCATGACAATGAAGCTGTAAAATACATTATTTATATACAGGGTGTTAGAACTCGAGTTTCTACTTACATTTGTGTACATTAACTACAAGTAAATCTAATAACAATGCGTGATACAAGCTGTTGTTTATTGCAACTCATTTTAGATTTACGGTGAATGTTCCAGAGTATTTTAGGGTTCCGGACCTCAAAAGGAACCGGATAGGATCACTTTGGTATCGGTCTGTCAAGAACTTAAGGGGATGCATATCGACATACATTTTCACTGTTTTACATACAACCGCTCTGACGCGATTATGACGATATTACACATTTTTCATTAGATATTTTGGAAACACAGTATCTTGTGGATATTATCTAGGCTTCTATGAAAATCAATTTATAAATTTGTGTAAAACGACCTTTAAAAACTGCTATTTTGCTTGAACTTTAACACTTCATAATTCACTCACAAAATTAAAAAAAAAAAAAAACAAAAAGTACAACTATACAAGCCTAGCAAATTTTATCAAGATTCTAATAAAATTAATGACAATGTTTTTCAAAAACTTTTAAGGGTTTAAAAAAAACACGTATTTCCTGGAACAAGTTTTATAAAATATTCGAGTCAATCACGGAATTACCGAATGCTAACAGAGTTTTCAGGCGTTATCTCTCTTTTTTCGCGTTGCCATTTCGTCAAACATCGCGTAGGATTGCGTTAGATGAAGTAATGAGTTTTTAACCATGCTCGATGTTGACGATAGGTGAGTGGAAAAGCAGCCTCTTAAGACCCTTTATCTCGGGAACGGGTGGAGGAATCCAGCACTCAATAGGGCCTCGCAAGCCCTTTAAGAACGAGGGTTTTTTTTATAATAGCTTTCTTTTGACCATTTCTTCACCTGATGTTAATCGACGATGTGGTCGAACGCTGGGTCGCGCGCACTGAGGGTTCCGTACAAACTTACCTATGAAAACAGTTCAATTCCCGAATTGAATTACAAAGATTTTTCCGAATCGCAAATTTTTATTGTGACGTAACTACATATTTTCGACTTTTTTAGGGTTCCGTAGCCAAATGGCAAAAAACGGAACCCTTATAGATTCGTCATGTCTGTCTGTCTGTCTATCTGTCCGTCCGTGTGTCACAGCCACTTTTTTAGCGAAACTATAAGAGCTATACTGTTGAATTTTAGTAAGTATTAAAAATTTTTTTTTCATCAATACCATACGTGTGGGGTGTCTATGGATAGGTCTTCAAAAATGATATTGAGGTTTCTAATATCATTTTTTTCTAAATTGAATAGTTTACGCGAGAGACACTTCCAAAGTGGGAAAATGAGTGTCCCCCCTGTAATTTCTAAAATAAGAGAATGATAAAACTAAAAAAAATATATGATGTACATTACCATGCAAACTACCAACGAAAATTGGTTTGAACAAGATCTAGTAAGTAGTTTTTTTTTAATACGTCATAAATCTAAAAAATACACTATTATTAAAACATCGATCAAAGTTACAACGAACTACAAGAACTTTTATATTATGTTACTTGCTGCTACGGAACCCTCCATGGGCGAGTCCGACTCGCACTTGGCCGGTTTTTTTGTCCTATACACAAGTATAGGTGGCGCAACGTGGACTAGCTTAAATGTGCGCGAAGGGCGGCGCATCAACGAAACCCTTTTCTTTCATAAATTCTAAACCGAAACCGCCCAAAAAAAATAAGTTTTGAATTTTCCGAGTCACCCTGGAACATTCACCTTAAATCACACTTGATCATGACATTGGACGTTGACATTATAACGAAAGGAATTAAAGTAGATATTGACTTGCTTGGTAATCTTTTATCTAATACAATGACACATGACTTTGATATTATGATGACGAACGCATCCGCTGTAAATAGATATCATTCTGACAAACAAAAAACGCCTCAATACAATGATTTAATCGGGTTTTAAATCGTCTAAATTTTGCAATACGTATGCTTACTTTGACGCAACAAGAAAGGTAATTTGCTTATATATTGCCCTTAAACGAATGTGGTAAGACATACTACGACAACGAACGAAACTCCATAGATAAACAACACAATAGTTTATATAAACCACATAGGCACAAGTACAAAACGTTTGTCGAAGAGGATTACATTCCATTGTTCACTACTACAACATTGCTTTAATAAATGAGGTGTGTTCCAGTTAAGGAATCGCAGACTAAAACCATAATTGTGCAAGTTTACATAATTGGCCCTCCGCACGATATGTTCCGGCCCGATTCTGTTTTACAATATTATGTCGGCAACACCTTGATTACGTCTGATAATTATCTTGTACCTACACCTGTGTGTATTGTCTTTGTTTTTGATTTCATTGTTTGTTTTTTTTTTTACTCTTAAAAAGATTACCAATCGACTACTTCCACTACCTTACCTTAACTAGTTAAGTTTAAGTTAAGAATATACTTTTGGAGCTATAGCAGTTAGTGTTGATGAGATTGCTTCTTCTTTCTGCCCTTATCCCATATTACTTGGGGTCGGCGCAACACGTTTTTTCTTCTTCCATTCTGTCCTGTCACCCGTCACACTATCACTAACTCCCTTTTCTTTCATATCACTCCTCACACAATCCATCCGTCTATTCTTTGGCCTTCCTCCACCACCACCACCACCTTTTTTCTTCTTCTATAGGTAAGTACTCAGAGCTTTTTTAGTGGCATGCGTTTCATCCCTTCTCTTTACATGACCATACCAAGACAAACGATTGTCTTGTTGATGAGATTTCTTGTTTGATGAAATAAATTTTTGTCTTCTTCTCAGTCATACACTCCTGGGGGAGTGGTCGTGGTCTTAGTTGGAATCTAGTAGGTTGGTTGCGGCTTTTGCGAGACTTCTCCATCTCTCTCTTTTCGTGGCACTGCGTGTACATTCAATGAGGGAACGCTTCGAAGATGATTTGATGAGGTCTGTCTATCTCATTCATTTTTGTGTTAATAAAGTCTTATTTTATTTTTAAATCAGACTTTTGTAATAAGATTTCTGTCGGTAATTGCTATCTAAATTATTCTTCTTCACCCCAATTGTGTTCTGGAACGCGAAAAGGATCTATTTGGTTTATAAAATGTTCATGAACTCATTTCTTTTGCCCGTCCTTTATCCGGATTCCGGGTCCTCTGCAACCCTTGGGAAATCAGTCGTTTGTCGTCCATTCACAACGCGTGTACGTATGATTAGTTTTATATTTTTGATGATGTTAGTGAATATATCATTGTGGCTATTGAGGCTAGAGGATCCAAACAAAAAGCCATTCCAACAGCGACAACAATTTATTATCGAAACGCCATTATGCAAAGGCATAAATATATGCATTGTAGAGTTAGAAATGTCGGTAATATGCATGATAATCTGGGCTTTTGCTAAGCATTGTCGCAGGTTAGATAACACGCAACTTTGTTGCGTGTTATATGGTTGCAATATTGTTCGAAAGAGTTAACGCGGTCCTGGAATGCAAAGGGCAACTGAAAAAACACAGGGTATAGAAAACATGCAGTCAGTAAAAATCTGACACTACCTTTCGCTCTAATGTCTCGCGAATTGTCGCGACATTGTAACGCGCTTTTGACAATGTTATAATACCTATATCGGAATTGTACATTTGTGTTCAATGTTATATTATACTAGCTTTTGCCCGCGCGGCTTCGTTCCCGCTCTTCCCTACTCCACCCTAATCTACCCTACTATACCCTACTCTACACTACACTACTCTACCCTACTATACCCTACTCTCCCCTACCAAACTTCACATAAACCATCTACTAAATAGTCCGAACAAAGCCTAAACATTTGGTTTAGATAGGTAAGCCCGTTCTTGAGTTATAAAATTACAACGAAAAGTGGCCTTGATTTTTATATATATTATTACTAGCTGTACCCGCGCGGCTTCGCTCCCGCTCTTCCCTACTTCAGCCTACTATACCCTACTCTACCCTACTCTACCCTACCCTACTCTACTCTACTCTACCCTACTCTACCCTACTCTACTCTACTCTACCCTACTCTACCCTCCTCTACCTTACTCTACCCTACTCTACCCTACTCTACCCTACACTACCCTACTCTACCCTATACTACCCTAATTTTCATTTTTTTCCCATAAGAACCTTCTCCTCATAATAACGAACACAACAAAAAAAAATTAGCGAAATCGGTCCAGGCGTTGTTGAGTTATGCGCTTACCAACACATTTTGCGATTCATTTTTAGGGTTCCGTAGCCAAATGGCAAAAAACGGAACCCTTATAGATTCGTCATGTCTGTCTGTCTGTCTGTCCGTCCGTATGTCACAGCCACTTTTTTCCGAAACTAAGAGCTATACTGTTGAAACTTTGTAAGTAGATGTATTCTGTGAACCGCATTAAGATTTTCGCACAAAAAAGAAAAAAAGCAATAAATTTTGGGGGTCCCCTTACTTAGAACTGAAACTCAAAAAAAATTTTTTCATCAAACCCATACGTGTGGGGTATCTATGGATAGGTCTTCAAAAATGATACTGAGGTTTCTAATATCATTATTTTCTAAACTGAATAGTTTGCGCGAGAGACACTTCCAAAGTGGTAAAATGTGTGTCCCCCCCCCCCTCTAACTTCTAAAATAAGAGAATGATAAAACTAAAAAAAATATATGATGTACATTACTATAAAAACTGCCAACGAAAATTGGTTTGAACGAAATCTAGTAAGTAGTTTTTTTTTAATGCGTCATAAATCGAAAAAAATACAGTATTATTAAAACATCGATCAAAGTTACAACACATTACAAGAACTTTTGTATTATGTTACTTGCTGCTACGGAACCCTTCATGGGCGAGTCCGACTCGCACTTGGCCGGTTTTATATTATAGATATATAGTAGATTGGAGTTTTGATAAAAGTGGGCAAGCTATGTCATTGCAGTCAAGGTGGAATATAGGTACGCCCAAGTCGAAGGCGAGGAGCCAAGAGACTGCAATGACAAATGCCCACGTGTATGAAACGACGTTTTTCAAGATACTCAAAAAAGAACAAACACAAATACTATTTAGCTATCAATTATTGTCTCCTCCTTTCTCTCTCCGAGAGAGGAGGACTGAATCCTAACAGTGGGAACGTTGGGAATACTGTATGTATGTATGTAAGTATATCAATTATTGTGTAGTAGTTATATAGTTCCTGGATTTTTATCAGAGCGATCTTCGTCCCAGCGACCGACTAATATGGGCCTGGCGACCCACTTGATGTTATAATAAGTACACTTAATAAATTCAATAGGCTTGGGTACTAGCCGGAGTATTGTTCCGCACTAATGCGAAATATACTTCATTGCGTGCCTAAAAGGGGTGAGTTTTCAAAATAGTATGTTTAAAAATACTTGTATTACCTATCTTTTCAATACGACTACTAGCTTAGAATCACGAACACAGGCCTATTGGTATTCATAATGTATAGATTACCAGATAAAGGTCTTTTGTGACGCCAACGGTTACGAAATTTAGTCAGAAGTCAAGTAGGTACCCGATTACATACATCGGTAGGAGTGGTGTATTTTTTAATCCTGATAAATATATTGGATAACTTCTGATACTGTAATGATCATAAATGATAATAATAAAAAGATGGTTCGTTATTGATAAAGGTAATAGATACAATCAACCTGTGGAAATCCCGATTGGACAACTCAATTGACTTTCATAGAAGTACTTACAAAAAAATTACAGTACCTTAATGTTTCCAGAAAGATAAGTATTATTTAAATGATGCTAATGATCTTGATCTAGATGCAAAGGTGTATTCAACCAATATTATTAATGTCACTGGTTCTCTATCTCAAAATGTCATGATAAAAACAAATTGGTGGACTCGACCTTCACGCGCGTGCGAAGGGCTGGTTCGCATCAGATTCACTTACAATGTGTGCTACCCATTAAGAAACGAAGCAGGAAAAGGAACACCGCTAACCCAGTGGCCAACTGGCGAGGCGACTTCGAACGATTACACTCGCCCGAGCCTCCATTCAGTACCGGTATCGCCGCGCCAGCGCTCGCAACCAGATACTTAACTGACTCTCATTACTAAACACATCGCCACTAAACAACCGACCTTATGACGGGCCATAAGCAATGAGGAGCCACCTGTCACCCCGGGGTGCTGCGCTCCATTGTTTGACAATGCGGAAAGCGGGGGACGCGCCGCGCATCACAATTAGCAAAGAGAGTTTCGGCGACATGTGAATACAAAGTCGTCGTCGATATTGTGGCACTCGAAGAAATTACAGACGTCCCAGGACTCGAGGACGAACGTGACGCACCAACGTTACTTCAGCTGTCAATAAAAAGAAATTCGCCGCGGATTATATCGAAGGAGGACGCATTTTCGTGGAGCAGTGTTTGTTATGCGCAACCGTGCCCAAAAGTTAGCGAAATTTTGGCAACGACACAGCAAGAGACGACGCCTGCGCAGCTGACCTGCTATCAGCCAATACATCCTGCGATGATCGCAGGAAAAGGACATTTATTTGTACAGTGTGATTGATAGTGAACGATAGTTCTTCAAGGAAAACAATACTACTTGTGGTGCGTCCATGAACATTTTCCTTCGAAGCAGTTGTGATATTGAGGTGAGTTTAATTTAAATATGCCCGTTGCAGAATAATTTCTCAATTATTCTCAAGCTTGTACCTAGGTTTTATCACATACTACTGATTTAAATGCGGCCTCAATTAATTCCTGTTTCAAGTGACACGGCAAGTGCGTTCTTAGAATCGTCCTGGTTAAAATTGTAATGTATCACTGTTCTAACTCATTCATCAATTTGGTGCCGATTCATTAACACATCACTGGCAGCGAGCATTATACGTTCTGCGAATAAATGAATATTAACGATTTATAACTGTGCTAATGGACGAATTTAATCATATTAGCTTTACGCACTGTGATAACAAGCTACTCAAAATATGAATTATTTATGTGTCTTCAACATTTAAGATATAATTGGGTGTGCAAAATGGACCTAGTTAAGATTTTTTATTGCAGGTTTTTTTGTGATCTAATTTGGAAATGACTTGTGCCTAGACAGCGTGTTACTAGAAATAATAACAGTTCATTCAACTTCATCTACATTGACTACACTGTTAAGAATTAAGTTTGTTAACCCGAAGCTCGCGGTAAGCGACTTTACGTCGCAATTTAATTTGAACGTAGGTATTAAATGCAAAAGAAATATTCATGAAATTCAGGCAACGAGATGAAAAGATACGACGGTAACCGTGAAACGGATGCGAGCAATGAATAATGAAATGCCCATTGTAGATAAAGAAAACTATGAAGCTACAACTACTGCCATGTATAAAGTTGTAAACAAACATTGCATCGCAATTTTCCCATCAAATTCTCATAACTAAAGTGGGCCATCAGTTCATAATACTATGTAGCGTTGCCAAACCACAGCGGTACTAAATAAGGTCGGGCCACATGTTATAAAAGTCATGCCGGTGCTATAAAACGGTCCCCGAGTTAAAACAATAACACATTTGTGAGAGATGAAATGCGGTGATTTGTGCCACAACGAGCTTAACTCTGGGAAGCTTCAAAGTGCTACTGTCTAACTAGATATTATTTAGGTCACCTTAGCCTAGATGCCTCACATGAGGAAAATACCTACACCTGTGTTTTAACCTGCCTTTGTGTGGTCCGTTAATATTTCTTAAGTAAATATTGGCAAGTACATGACGAGTATTCATAAAATAATAAGTACAGCAACCGCAAGACACAAGACAAACGAGATAATTGCGATAATAAAAGTTTTTCAATCCATGGTAGCCAGTCAACAAAATGAACAATTTATATATTTTTGATTTTTACTTGTCTTCGTAATCGACTTATTTAAATGAAACGTAATTCCTTTATTGATTTTGATTATCTCATATTCAAATTTGTCGGTAACGACGATAACTATATTCTGCAGAAATGTTTAAAAATTGTCAACAAAATATATTTTATAATTCCTAATAATCAATCAATGTTGGATAGCAAACTGAAAAAACAGTGATAAACAATCTTATTGAAGAAATTAAAAGTAGGTAGGTACATAATTAGAAACATCGGTCGTCAAATGGCATTATGGTCAAAGAAATGTAATTTCATTTATGTAGCAAATAGCTAACATTCTTCTGTCAATTATGATATAATCTAACGTAACATAACAGTAAGCTTGCACACATTCATCAAGTTATTACGGATGGTATAATCTCAATAGCGGTGTCTTGATCTAAGCTAAATTGCCATCGTTAAAGAGTTATTGACATTGGAAATAATATGACAAGCAACAAATATTGATTCATTGAAATATATACTGAAAATAAAACGTGACTGATTGGAATATCCACAGTATCTAGTAAAAGAGCCGGACTGATAAATTCAAGACATAAATAGATAAATGATAAATGATATTTATTTTGTAAATAGGTTTAAAAAACACTTTTACACGTCAATTTTTTTTCGTCAGTTTATGCTAGATGAGGCCGGTGTTTCCTATCTGACTACCCTGAGAAGAAACACCGAAACAAACTCAGGGGTCAAAGTCTCTTTTAAAGTCCATACAGTAAATATGTAATGGTCAAATAAGATATGACTAATGAAATATAAAGAAAAGTATTAATAAAAGCTGATTATAAAAAGAAACTATATTAAATAAAGACGGTTAAATAGAAACACAACTTAGCCATTAGTGATTAGTGGATCAGTTTACAATGCTAGAACAGAGACTAAACATGGACATGCGATTGACTACTATAATCAAAGCAATCATTAAACGTAAATATTGTGTACATTAAAGATCAGATTAGGAATCGATTTTTTAACGTGAAAGTATCGAATGAATGCTTAATGAATTCCTGATGATGATTCGACACATTATGGATTCGATTGAACGTAGGACTCGGCAGGTACTCGATCGTTCTGAATACGTGGTATGAATAGGAAATCTGTTAAAAATATCGCCATCGACAAAAAAGGCGATCGATTAGAAAACTTCATTGATCGTGCTGATAGCCATAGTTAAATCTCAGTAGCAGCAGGAAATGAGCAATGTAATCTTACAACTGTTTAACACAGAAATATTTGCTAATATTTAACACTTAATAGGTGTTTGCGTTAAGAAGTGTTGCTAATCAAGGGTATTAGAATAGTTGATAGCTTAGAGGTAAAAAGGTTTTTGCGAAATACAACAGCTACGATCTCGTATTTTTTTTGTAGGAGCATAACGCTCAAGCTTTACTGCTTCAAAGGTAAAGCAATTACAGCAATATTGAAGCTACTTGGTCAATGATAGTGGAAGTTAGATACCTACATGTTTTTTTTTTATCTAATAAATTTAGGGACTTTTGGTCACAGTACGACCATGCCAGCCCCATCGTTACCTATTACAAGTCAAGCTACTTAAGTAAACTTTATCACCTACATGATTTAATATGAAGTTTACGATCACAGACAGGTACACAGATCGAATCATAATAAAGATATAGTACAATCGTTTCCATCGAACTTGTCGTAGATTTATATCGATTGTCATATTGAACCGGTCGTGCGACCTGCCTATCAGGTCTGGGATATTATGCGGGTTCAGGCAATCAACTCACTTGGCCTGTATTACATGCAGCTAGTTGGTTGGACGCGTTAACACGTTTAATCCTTGGCAAACATTACTCAGCGTCCCCGGGATTGTTACTAGTTTTTTAAACTACACTCGAGAGCGAAAAAATCGCACATCATAACTCTTTTTGTTAAGGCAGTTTTTGTCATGAATGTGAATAGTTATTGAAAACATGTTGTACATTAATTGAAAGCTTATTTAATTATCTTTCTAATGATATGAAATACAGTGTAAAAAAATATCCTTGAAAGAGTTTAGAGCACAAAATCCAAACAAATGGGAAAAATTACCAAATTTCACTTAAGAAAGAATGAGAGTCAAACTTAAAATTCTTGGTCATCCTGTTTGTTAATAAAGTGTATTCCCTCTCTTAGCCTTATTTACAGCTGTTACTCGATTTTTCATCAGCCGTATTAATTTTACCATGAAATCTTAGGGTATAACGTTCCACTTCTCGTCAATGACAAATTGAAGTTCTTGGAGGCGTGGAGAGCCAGCCTTTTTGCACTAAGTCTTCTTTCAAGGTCATTCCAGGTATGCTCAATTGGATTTAGATCAGAACTACGAGCTAGCCTCTCTATCGCAATGATTCCAACGTCTTACATGTAGTCGCAAACTGTTCTAGCGACATACGATCTGGTGTTGTTCTGCATTAAGGAAAATAAAATCTACCATAAGCCACACAAGTGGCTTCACATATTCTTTGAGCACTTTTTTGATGTATCATAAAGCCGTCAACCCTCTCGATATCAGGCCAGTAATGGCCCAGTAATGAATACAATGTCAATTTTAGTGTCCAACATTTTGCCACCCCAATTCGCCTCCAAAACCCACTTCTTCGCTTATGCAGCATTGTTAAAATTGCCCTGATGACCTTCTGTAAATCCTACAGCATCGATCATGGTCATCTAAGTCATTCTGCACTTATCAGAAAACACAACAGCTTGTCATTAGGCATACATCCAATTTAAGGGTTTCGTGGCAAATTATTGCCGGGCTTGTCGGTGAGCTGTGGTCAATTTGGTTCCATTTGAGGAGTGATGTGTAGTCAGGCCTGCTTTACCCAGTCTTTTCCTAATCGTCCACTGACTTATACTGACATTACAAACTTCTTGAAGCTTTTGTGTCAGTTCAATCGTGTTCAGTAGCCGATTTCTCAAAGTACTTCTTACAGAAAAGCGATAATCACGCCCTGATCCTATGCACCACCGGCCATATCCTGGTCGCCGAATACACCCACGGGTCTCTTAAAACCTCTGGTATACCAGACTAACAGGAAAGCAGCTAAAATTTAGCTGTCGAGCGACTTCATTTTGATTATGGCCTGCTTTGGGCAAGGCAATAACTTGAACGGCTTCTGCGGGCGTGGTATCCATATTTTTCCAGTAAATCCGTTTGTTTCTAATAGAGACGTTATCACCTTAACGGAAACTGATTAAAACTCCAAAACAGCACCCTATTTGTAGCTCCAGGTAAAGGTGTAAGTAGTGAAATGCAAATGGGTGAATTTGGGGAATTGGGTATACCGCTGGTTTTTGTGAGTTACGGCAAAGTCAATGATCTTAATTTTGTGTTTTTATAAAGCTAACTTTGTATTCTTTAATTTTGCTTTATAATTTGTACTCAATCTTTAGACTTAAGAAAAAAACAGTATTAAACGAAATTACAAGCCATGTGCGATTTTTTTGCTCTCAAGTGTAGTTCTACAAACTATCAAAGTGATTTTATGAATATGGAAGAAGCAGTAATGTGATAATTAGATTACTTAATAAAAAACAGCAAGTTGTCAACGTTTTGTTTATCATTTTAATTCAGAAATTAAGATTTTACAAAAAATCTAATTCACAATAACATAATTAATAAACAACACGAAAACTTTAAGCATTAATTCTGCTCCAAATCCAAAACAAGTGATGGTTCATCTTTAAAATATTTTTCATTGTAAACCTTTTTGAACTCTGATGCACATGGTGCGATTACTTCGTAAAATAATGGTGGCACATTATCGAATACAGATTTATGACCGAGGACGATAATTTTGAACGTAAAATGTACTAAATCTTCGTATGGTCGAACTGACATCAAGTCCCTTGAACAAAACTTTACTGTAAAGGGCACGCTTGATGACGCCGGCACTGTAGTTTCCATAGGATCCACGGTAAATATTTTTTTCATTTTAGTAGTCAATTTAATTTTAATAATGGCAAAGTTCAGCTTGAGTAAGTTAGTAATTACAAAATGATCTTCTGTGTAGCCATATGAAACTGGTGATTCGGACATATCTAATATATAAGGACGTATTTTTATTGGATGTGGAAGTACTTCGGCAAAGACTTTTAAGGTTTTCGTCATAATCAATTTTTCGGTTTTTGGTTCCAGGAATTCGAACTCATAGAAACTATTATGACAACCAATGTGTTCCTTTTTTGTAAAATATACCGGAATTTTAACTTTTTCGTACGGTTTCAAATATAAATAAGTAGACTTAAATACAAACGTGTCCAGAGCAAGTTCAATAATGTTTCGGATAATAAAATTTATAGATTCTAGAATATTGATTGATTCTGTTTCGTTCCCAATGTTTTCCAAAGATACTATTGGCTTAGTATCCTCATTGATGTCTAATTCTCTTTCTTCGTCACTCTCAGTATTGAGCCCAGTTGCTTTTACAGAGAAACTCATATCTGATTCTTCAGTTAAATCAATCAGCCGTTTATAAATATGCAAGTGATAAGCATAGGGATCGTTAACAGATATTTTTACAGTTGCAGTTGAATATTTACCATTTCTCTTTATGTGCCAGGGGTAAACAGGCGGCATAGTTATAGATTCGGATACTTTAACGGAATGCATTTTTATAAAATCACTTTTAATTGGGATACATAATGCTTCTGGTGGCGCATTGCCACAAACATCACGCCCGACTTTAAAATATAACCCCGAATTGAATTCTTCTTGATTTTTAAGCGTAAATATGAATTTAAATACAACAGGTACACCAGGAAAAAGTCGTTTTGGGATAACGGGCAAAATTTTTGTTGTCATAAAATGAGAATCGTCTATAATACTTTTAAATCTTATGTGCATGTATTCATTTGCACAGTTTAGCACCGTGAATTTAACAAATTGTTTTTCCATATTATTATTGGCCAGAATAATGGGCGTCGGAATACATACTACTGATGAGGTGGGTGTTAAACATTGCCACTCTTCTTTGATGCTTTCCAATGTTGCCTCCGTACCAAACAAAAGGGATTTAAAACTGAACCCACACGATTGCGACCCGAGAGGAGAAATTAACTTGCGAGGATTTGTAAAGATAACCACAGGTAAATGTGACTCTAGTAGTATATCTACACCAGTATTAGCACCATTTTCCACGTCTATTTTCAATTTTGAAGGCTGGGGTGCTGTCGGCACCAATTCTGGATATTCAGTTGAAACGCTAGTGTTAAAATGGAGATTTTCTGAGTGTTCATCCAATACTGTTGTTATCTCAGTTTCAGAAGCATGTTTAGGAGCCTCAGCAATTTTTCTTTTTTTCCGGTCCATTTCCATTTTACGCCACTTGCTGGCTGTCCTACATAATCCCGAGGTTAGTTCAAAGGGTGATTGTCTGGTGGATTCCATATATAACTTCTCTATTATCATATTCTTTCGCGTACTTGCACCTTGAACTTTTCGCTTGTAGTCGGTGGCAGCTACATGTAATCGTTGCACTAAATATTCCCAATTTGGTAGGCATCGTAAATCTACCTTGTACTCAGCTTCTAGTGATTTTATAACATTCTCCACATTAATGTCATATTCATTATCGTCTCTGATACGCATATGAGTGCACTTTTTTAATGACATCGTGAAACGACAATATGTAGTGAATTGATAAACTTATTTTAGACTATACCTATTTTTTTATCGTCCAGCGTGATATAATGATTTAATGTTTATGTTTTGACGTAAAGTGTCATTGTCTAATTAGACAGGTAGTTTTTTTTTTTTTTTGTTAAACTGTAGGTTATGGCTAGAAAAATCTGAATACTGAATTCATAAAAGAGAAAAGATGTAAATATCCGAAAACGAAAAATGCAGTAATGACAGCACATTATTTCCACAGGCAGGCGATGGATGCATCAGTTCCCCGTGTACTACTAAGCATAGCATTAGCTGCTTTGCTGCCGATGGCTTCTCTGAACAGCCATGATGGCGTGGCCAAAGAGAACATACCACACTCACGGCAAAAGAGGATACTCTGGATCACGAACGATGGTCGCTTGGCATTGCCACCCGGTACTACAATGACTATCACACCATCACTCTCAATGCCTTTCGTAAGGCATCCACCGAAAGGATTCTTGTCTAATATGACTGTCAGTTTCCCCTTTACGAGTAAGTATTTTTATAGAACGTTTTCATTTTTATATTTTATTACACAATTCAGAGCGTAACACACCTTTTCACGGTCTATATTTAATTTCAATGAATTTCAGGTAAACTAGAGTACAATATGGAATTTAAGAGTCAGTACCGTAAGGTCTACTATGTAGAATTTGGTCTAGAAAAGCTACGGTTGAAGTGCCTAGTTAAATGTAATACATAATAAAGTAGTGTACATAAAAAAAAAATCTTTTCTAAGTATTCTATTCTGTAGTATTATTATAACTTAACCATTTGATAAAATTTAAAACGTATTCCAATTTATTAATCAACAACTAAGTATTTTGTTATTTGCTAACTTTAACATAATTATAGTTAATTAGCTTAGATAGTCCAGACCACACTTGTTGTGATACAGATTTAATTTTACTAAATTAGATAACACGTAGATTTATAATATAACAATAAATTTGTTGGTAATACAAAGCGTTATCGTATTGAAAGAGTCAAATTAGTTGATCTACTAGTGTAGTTTAAGTGAGTGACGTTTTACTTAGAATTAATTGTAGTGTTAGAGAAACAGTTACATTAATTAGAGAAGACGAAGGCATAGATACTTCTTGGAATTGAGTTTTAACTATTTCCTCTCATTCTTCAAATCCAGCCTTAGAAGATAAACGATTTATATTATAGACCTTCAATTTTGTTGTTACATCAATTTTGATGTAGATTTCATAAAGAGTCAGAGCAAATGACACTTTTTTAGCATCAAAGAATGCAGAGTTGTTCAAAATTAATACGGCAATGATGCAAAAAGCCAAAGATGAGAGTATCGCTGATGCTAAAAGTACTTTGTCTATCGCAGCCTAATTTAGATGAATGAGGGTGTAGACATCTTTAGAAACTAATGTTTATCATCATAGACTATGTGGGTATTAATTTTCTTTGACGAATTACAGTCGATTTCGACAAACTCGGTTTGACGGACAATGAAAATCCTTACGGAGCATTCCCGCCCATCTTGGCCCGATCTATGGGAAGAGCGGCAGTTTCTATGATGGCGGACTATGTTGGACAGTACTTGGACAGGAGACGAGGCAAGCGGTCCACGGGAGAAAATGTTACTCCCGATGTTGAAAAGGCAGTACTTGACAGATTGCATGGAGGAGAGAGGTAAAGTAGTGATATACAATCACTAACAGCTAACAAAAGTATTTTTTTTTTAATAAATGAGTCTGATCTTGTTATGCAAATCTTAGAAGATTTAAAACAGACGGTTACCTACTGATGAAAAAGGGACAAAGTAACAAAGGTACTGAAGGGACCACACACAATAGCCGTTCGCACGTACATACTTCTGTAGGTCTCAAACCACGTGGACGCTAGAAACAGTAGCGGTTAAACTTATTTGTCGTTACTTTCACCTTCACATCGATACATCAGGAATTCCACTCACGAAGGATAGTTGGCGACGATTGTAGGAAGTTACTACGATAAGGTGTTTGAAATTCTTTATGTGATTCGAAAACCGGCGCCGATTACACAAGAAATCGAAGAATTAGAGTAAACTATAAATTTTTTCAACCTTGTTTTAGGAATTTGTGTTACGTCTATTAGAACAGTTCGCGTGGTTAGTTAGACAATAGGTTTTGTTGATCTTTCCTTTACTGATATAGCATCTTAATAAATTTGGCGGAGTCATAGGTAGTCACAGATGTAGATAAATCTAGAAAATAGTTTTGCGAATCATTGAAGAATGGTTCGTAATGAAAGTATTCTTTATTGTAAGTAACCTAATATGCTTCAATTACTTCAATATAAATCGGACTAGTAAGAAAGTCTGATTAAAATCTTGCCAAATTAAAGTACGTTTCGGTAACTGCGATACGTTGAACTTATTGTTGATATTTTTCAGAGCGATATTATATGGAATAGCGGAAGATATGTTCGCAAACTTCGGGCTAGATGGGAAAGAGTGTCTTCTTCGAGCTATTTGCGAAATCCAATCACACCCACTGAAGAACTTTGGTCTTCTCGGTGAAATGATGAAGCTGTTCTTTACGTACGTATTTTTTAATAATTAATTTTAGATTTAAGTATCTAACACCACGCTGAGTCTTTAAAAGGGGCAGTACAGAATAATCAGAATCTATAAGCGATAGAATACGAAGAAAATACTGTATCACAAAAAAGATTCCGTGTATAAAGTTTTATATTTTTATTTTTTTAGTACATGTGAGTAAAATTGATCACATTATTGCCATCGTATTCCTAAGATAAGATCAGATCGGTATATTCCAGTGGAACCGGATGCGGCTATATCGGTATTAGACACAGACTGACCTGTAGACATACTCGTATCTAGCAGACATTTGTACCTCTACGAGCTTTTAAGTACTAAGTACTAATAAAGTATTTATGTCATTGATAGGTTTGGATCAAGTTTCAGAACTTAAATGTGTTTTGACAATTGCCAATAAAGCGGAGTGCTCAATAGGTAAATACCTGAAATAAACTGAAACTGGTACTCGCCCTAAATTCTATTTAGAATAAAATATTTAAATATGAATAACTCAATAATTATCAAAATGGTTTAACTAGAGCAAAATAGTATAATAAGTATTTAATTGACACCCGTCTGTGTTTATTTGACATGACTGGGTGTCATTTAGCCAAACAGGAATCTATAAATAAACTTTTACAAACTTTTAAATAAAATTAATGCACAGTTGACATCAATTTAATATATTGCTATCTATGTGTAACATAAATCTAATTAAAGAAATTTATATATGCCAATATTAATTAGAACCAAACTAAGAATTGATTTCAATGAATATTGGGATTTTTGATTGGTAGATTAATAATATGATTTTAATTTTTTCTATCATTTAATCTACCTAATTCATTCAATGTTTGCTTTTTACGATATCGATGAATGTGTACATTTTTATGAATATTAACATTTTCATCTTCAAACGGCAGTCATTTTTAAATACCGTCTTAGGTGGGACAACCGACTCACTGTTTAAAAACCGACTCGGGTTTTTGTTCACGGATTTGAATTAGGTTTAGAAGAAATGTTTGAAATTAGCTTCTACCAAGTAGTTTGAAAATTATTGCAATCATGTGTTTCCTACTATTTGAAGCATAATTCGGCGTTTAATTTAACTTTGTTCATTTCAACCATTTTGTATATAACCATATTCTGCATTACCCTTTAAACTTTGCTCATGTTATACAGCAGTTATAATGATATAACTTCCATAATATTAACAAAAAGACATTGAAGTGTAACTGACATTCAATATGAAGAGACGCAAACCTTTTTAATTGATTTGTTTGTAAAAGAAAGTAAAGTAGGTAATAACACAGATTATTAAAATATGAGTGTGTGTTACAATAGTTTAGAGTTATAATACTTAATATCTCACGAATATGTTAATACCTATCTAATTATGAAGAATTATACACTAATTTATCTAATCTTATTTAATACACAATTTAAAATACTTATATGATATTGTACTTAGCGTCAAAATCTAACATTTCTCGAGGGTTAAGGGCACACAGGTGCGAACTTCGAATTTGAAAATAAAAGTGTTATAAAGGACCAATTAACTCAATAAACATCATTCGTAATTTATAAATTAATTTCGAACGCAGTTTCATATACATTGTTTTGCTTAATGATTTTTATCGCAAAATCTTATCAGTCACATTTTTGGGCCTTTAATTAAGAACATAGTACGTTGACACAGATAATGTAGAAACGAAGCTTGTCCGAAACTATATATGTATATAAAAATGGTTTTAATACTTCGCCCACGGGCTTTGGTATTTATTAAAAAAATTCCTAAGGGAACATATTCCCAGGATAAAAAGTATCATATGTGCTATTCTAAGACATAGTCTACCCATATACAAAGATTCATCAAAATCCGCTCAGCCGTTCGAGCGAGAAGAAGTAACAAACATACATACACAAACTTTCTCCTTTACAAATATTACTTAGCATGCATGATATACATTGTTGTTACATATTTTTTAAATTAAAATAACTCTAGTAATTTACTAATTGGAACATTATGATGTAAAAGTAGGCATTACTCTTTTCAGGCCTAGCAAGTCCCCATACGCAGGCCTCCTAGACGAATACGTACAGGCCCAGAAGGCAGGCGAAGCGGGCGGAGAATGTTGGCCTTATTACAGGCTATGTCCCAAGAGTATCTTCCAATCTTCCAACAAATACTCGTGAGTAACCCTCATTAATATTTTTATGAGCATTATTAGGTTGGCCTGTATTGTATTATATCGATCGTGTGTCGTGAAGCCAGGGGAGCTTATAACACAATTGCGCAGAAAATATATTCTAGACTTATAGTCTGTCTAAAAAGTCAAACGACTTGGGAACATTTAAAAAATACATATATACAACACTTTTTATAAGGTTCTTCTATTAGTAAACAATGATCAAGATCTCTTAATCAACTTTGATTATTGAACCAGTGTTGACTACATCAGATTTCATTTTGCCCTAGTAATTACCCAAGTCGTTTGAGTTTTTGGACAGACTCTAGTGGTTTCTAACCTTTTCGATCTTGTCGGGGTGACAAAATATGATTTAGCTTGGGAAACTGATTCACCCTCCCTCCTCTTCCTCAAGCTACCAAGGAATATAGTATGTATATGTACATCATATAAATACAAATCGACTTAATTAGACATGTAAAAATTGCACGAAAATGTTGAGTAAGTTCAATCACATTACCTCCTTACAGTTATAATCTTAATAGACTTTACCAAATATAACATTAAGTTTATTAGTACCTATGGGGTTAGCTTAAAACGAGTCTCCGTCTTGTCATTTGATTACACTGTTAGGGCATGAAATGCATCGAAAAGCTAGATTAGATCTTATTGGTCTATTATAATCCACCCCCAAAGAATATCAGTTTTACCCCCGCTGGGATAATTACCTCCAGTTTAGGAACCGTGATTCTAGAGTTTATTATAAAAGATGTGACTCTTTAGGGAATAATTGTAATTTTAGAGGTAATGTTTTTTACAGGAAAGACGCAGAAGATTTACACAGGCGGCAAGAACATGCAGACGTCGAAGAGAACAAAATAGAAGATATACAGGCAATGTAAAACAGTTTAGTGATGTCACTGAAAGCTAGGCTCACAGAGCCGGCGACAGATACCCAAATGTAGTGGTAGTTCCGACCAAAGTTCTTTGTAATTAGACTTGTACTAAAATTTATTTATTTTTACATCTAAGTGCCATTTCATTAGGGCCTGCGATGACACACAGCGATTAAATTGTTCCGTTAGCTATCTCTTTCATCAAGTGATACTTTCTGATTGCAAATGCCTTGACCTATTGATGATAATACCGAAATCCGCTATTTTATATGCATGCCTTAATTCCTCATGGCTCCAGTCGTCAGAAATGATTGTTAATAAAAATGGACCCATCTGGAAGTATTATCCTTTCAAATATTAAAAAAAAAAACATATAACCGAAATGAGAAATTCCACCTTTTTTTATGAAATTGGTTGAAAATAGTAAGTAATTTCTATCACACCTTTCTACCTTGTATTCGTCATAGTTGGATAGGGAAGTTCGGTCTTATATAGACAATTTTATAGAGTTATAGACTTGCGTGAAAGGTGAAAAAAAAGTTGACGTTTAAAAGAGCTTTTTTTAAACCTTGCAAAATAATTTCTATTTATCATTAAAATGATAATTTATAACTGGAACGTAGCATTGATCGTTGTCTGTCTGCGCGCGCTTTTAATTTTGTTTAGTTAAATCATTTTGATTTGTTTTTGTATCGTAATTTATCCTAATTGTTTTATTAATTCTATTTTACTTATAAATGCTATTTTGCTCATCTTTATTGTCACTGTTGAACTAAGTTAAGGAACACGTGAGTCTAAAGTAGCTAGTAGTGATTTTGTAAATTTTATTTGTTAAGTAATATAATTTATTATTCTTAATAATTGCATTTTTATATTAATAGAAATAAAATAGGCTTTAAATTGATTATCTTGTAGCTAATTAGTAGACAGATGCCTAATCACAAGGATATCCCCTTACCCTTAAAATAGCATGAATCTTTTTCAAATCAGACACGGTAAGATATCAATAAAAAAAAAATTCAGATTGAGAGAACTTTAATACCAGTATCGGGCTTAGTACAACGAACCACCTAAAAAAAACAATCCAAAACCTCAGAACCATTGCTAAAATAAAACAAACCAACCACGTCAAATAGAAGAGATAATCAATAAAAACTAGATATCTGGGCAGCGACAACACGTTTAATAATAAATACCGATAAGGCACGTGGATAATCGCGCAACCCTAGTCGGCAACATGAAAGCTCCGTCAGGGGGCGTAACATGAAAGGCATCGCTGCCCGATAATTTTCTATTTTTGGACCAAAACCCTGCTATGATTAAGGTAAGACCGACACAAGGATGAGAACCAAGTATACCTGTGTTGAAAACTGTGTTTGTGTGTGCAGTGATCGTGTATTCAACATTTCAGGCGCAATATGTAATGTTCGCGTTAACACTTATGTTGAGTGCAATGCTGGAAACTGCATCGATAGAGAAACGAAGCTATTCGGACCAGTCCGTCAGGGAATACATCACTGAGGTAAGGTTTAAGCTTTTTAAAATACTTAAGCTTTTATGTTTAAGTTTGGAAAGCTATAATCGATAAACTGTTGTAGAGGACATGCTGGTGGAACGAAGTGTGCAAGGAAGAGTTTCAAACATTGTTCCGATGTAAGTGCCCCTCGTGGTCTTACTGCCGCAGTCCGGGGCGCTACTACAACGCGATATGTTCCATGACCGAGACCGGCTACATATGGGACCAGCCCCACTCGGAATGGCGCCCGCAGTAATCAACACAAAAAGAAACCGAAAACAAATATTTTAAACATTTCCCCAAACATTATTGTATTCGTAACACTTGAAAGTTCTAGCTTGTTACCGTAGATGTAAGTCTCCACGAAATTCTGAAATCTTCAAATGTGCCAAATTCTTACAACGATTCTAATTTGAGACTGATTCATTATAAAATGAAATAAAATTTCGCCTTCTATTTTCATAAATTAGCCGATATGCACATCGTTTCCTTTTTTCACCACAATGATTGAGATCACAAAAATACGATTACGAATGTGACGCGCGTATCTTGACCAATTTGTTGAGTACACCTTGTTCGAGGTATGTGAAAAATAAATCTATGTTTATTCGATATTTATGATTTTCATTTCTCGTTTCCACAATTATGACCTTGAGAATGTATAAGAGAAGCCATTGCTGGAACGCGCATGCGTGGTCCGTTGTCTAAGAGTGAATAATCAATAGCTGAAGCAGTCGGCTCTCGGACCCTAACAATACGTAGACCACAACAAATAGCAGACGTTTATCAAAATGCTGCCAGCACTAGTGTTTCTTCTGTCTTTAAGTGGTTTCTATTGTGAACCAGAAACAGTAAGGGAGAATTTCGACTATTTCAGTTATGGTTCTAATGACGATCTTCTGAAAAACTTGGATCTCCATTTGGTAAGTGAAGTTCACCTATAGGTACACATCACACATACAAATCTTGAACTTAAATATTCTGGAAATATTATCTATAATTGTTACGCTTGTGAAATCGAAGATTTATAAGTGCATTCAAAACGTAAGAGATATTAACTTTGTATAAAACATTACAGCCGAAAGATGAAATAGTTCTGAGACCCCAAGAAGTGAAGGACTGGCCGCAGACATCGTTGAACGTGGGTCAGATAACCTCTGTGTCTATCAACTCTTTGGGACAACCTGTGATATTCCACAGGGCCGAACGAGTATGGGACGAGAGGCAAGTAACTATTCGCACAGAACTGTAATCATCCTATATCATCAGCATTTTTTTACGGTCTTTATCTTTTATACGTTGTTCCATTAACCGTCAACACGGTAGATTTTCTCCTTCAGGCTATATACACACTAACGTTAAACCTTCCATCGTTTTAGATTTTTTCCCACGTAGCTATCATCAAATTCATACTTTCATTATGAACACTCATTTTCGATCTACGTGATAATTGAAATAATGTATGTTTAAATACTTTGCAGCACTTTCAACGAGTCCAACGCTTACCAGAACTTGGACAAGGGTCCAATCATAGAAGACACCATCCTAGTCTTGGATCCCCACACAGGGTCCGTGCTCCACAGTTGGGGAGCCTATGCGTTCTACATGCCACATGGGCTGACTGTGGACCACCATGATAATGTATGGGTCACTGATGTCGCTAAACATCAGGTTTTTAAGGTATGAAATAGTCTTTTATATATTTGGCATCAAGATTGTATAAATCTATTGATATTTAAGTACGAATAACTTGGTCATTTTCGTATATTATATACGTTGAAGTGAGGGGGGTGACCAAATCCAAAACAATGAGGAATAGCAAAACGGGAGTCTCGCGTTCGATTTTGATGAAAACTAAAACTGCTTTATTGGAATTTTGAAAATCAATTAGTCCAAGAAATTGAGCAAGTTGATTTTGGAAAAAAATACGCTGTATGATAAGTGTCGCTGTGCGGATAAAATTATGAAAAGGAATGTCATATGGCAAACATTTACAAAAATAATAGATAGTGGTTTTTACCAAAGCCTGTCAAAACTGGTTTTGACTAATTAACAGAATATTGACTAGATTAACATACATACATATACCTACGTGATATACATACATCAGAAAGTGCTACTAAAATTGAAAGAAATGTCAAGGCCACCGTCTGACAAGGCGATTGAGTGACCTCGGAAGCCGGTGGAAGCCGTGGAAATAGTATAGGTAATATTGGGGGAAGCCTCACTAATGTAATCATTAGTGAGGCTTCCCCAAATATTAATTTGAGGTTATTTTTTCTTGCAACTTCAATGATAATTCCGCTAAATATGGGTATCAGAATTGCGTCAACTAGCTTGTTGGTGTATTCCACACCGAGTTTTTGGAACATGTGTTTTTGTTAACTCAACAATTTATTTGGGGACGATGTATCTATTATCTATGCTGTAGCACTTTATTCTTGATTTCAGTATATCCCAAACAACCACAAATACCCGACCTTGACCATCGGCGAGGCCTTCACCGCCGGCTACCCCTACAGACGCCGCGTGTTGCTATGCATGCCCACCTCGGTTGCCGTCGCCACTACCGGAGAAATCTTCGTTGCTGATGGCTATTGCAACAACCAAATCCTGAAATTCAACGCTGCGGGAAAGCTGCTATTGGCCATACCTTCATACTCTGATACAATGACCTTGAACCTTCCTCACAGTGTGACTCTACTGGAACACCTGGACATTGTATGCGTCGCTGATAGGGAAAATATGAGGATTGTCTGCCCGAAGGCTGGACTGAAGAGTTATGTGAAGACGTTTGAGCCGGCAACTGTTATTGAAGATCCTACTCTAGGCAGGGTGTTCGCTGTTGCGTCCCACGGTGATACAATCTATGCAGTGAATGGGCCTACTTCTCAGAATATTGCCGTCCGAGGATTTACTGTGAATGCGGTTTATGGAAATATTTTGGACACATGGGAACCTACCACTGTAAGTTTTGCTAATTTTATGGGGAACTGTACCAGTTTTTTATCCAATAACCTTTCTTAAAATTCGTGATTTTTATGGAAATTAGGGTAGTTGTAAATTGTATACAGAAATTAGTGAGCCTGAATTTCAAATTAATGTAACAATTATTTTCTATTTCAGGGCTTCACAAACCCCCACTCGCTGGCAGTCACAAGAAACGGATCCCACCTATACGTCACTGAAATTGGGCCTAACAAGATCTGGAAGTTCGAACTGACAGATGTATATGATAAGAAGTGAACCGTCTTCTAGTAAAAATATATAGAGCTATGTTTACTAACTCCAGAGTATATAAATAGATAAATTGCTTGACGGTGAATCAAATTCGCCAAAATATAGGGAAATGGTGAAGTGCAATATGTAAATGAAGATTATAGAAATTTTAAAGCTCATATTTAAATAGTACGACATATAACCGACAAATCTGGTAGTTCTAGTCAATCTTATTAAGTGTTCTTTCAATGCTTCTACAGCTCACTTAAACCATGCCTAACCATAGAAAGAGATTGAATATGCTTCGTCAAAAAGCAACATTATAACTTGTAGACTACTTAAATCTATTATATTTAAAGGTTCCTGCCATATTGGCTCATGTATCGAGAAATAAATGTATGATAGTTGTAAAGAGAATTGTTTAATATTATAATTAGAGGGCCAATTTAATGAAAACACGCACAGAAAAGATGATTCATTGAATCCTAACTTAACTGCTAAGGGCAATTGCACTCTATCCGCTAATTTCACCCATGAAATCTGAATCTGATCAGCAAATCTAAACTGCAATCAAATCTGTCAGTATAAATATATCAATTTGACACAGAGAGCTCTAAAACACTTTTTCTTTTCGAGTCTGATAAACTGACCCATTTGACTGCTACCATGACAAATTAAAATGTGTCCAGTACGCCACGGTCACGACTTCATGAGAACCTCAAACGCTAATAAACCTTTTAAGGAAGTACTATTTTTCTTACTAAAAGATAGTTAAAAGATGAATCGCAATGCTCATCGGTGCGCTTTTGCTTTTCTGACGTGACAGTCAAAAGGTTCAATTGCTTCGGCCAAGTATGCTACGTTAATTCAGCATCGCGGGCATACATTTAACTTTTCCAAAGTTCAGTTTATGGGGACTAGGGGCACTCCAAGGGATGTCTCGTGTTCTTGAACACATAAACGTGCTGTTCGGGTTTAGTTTCCTTGGTAAAATTCGGCCTAAGTCTTCAAGCAAAATAACGTCTTCCTTTCAACGTCCTATAATATATGGTAAAAGTGTGCAACTATTTAGCTTGAAGCTTTGTCATAAGCATTTAAGTATTTAGCTGTTTTGTATCACGTGCAAACGCCGTTAGCAGATATTGTTGGCAGTAGCATTGCAAATGAAATCTATATTTTCATATTAGTAGCAAAAATCTTGGCTTTTAAAATTTCTAGAGTGCTATCTCTGAATATTGTAGCAGTAACTTTAAAAAAATTCTAGTATTAAATATTATGGACCAAATTGGCATGTTCATACGAAATTTATTCAGAATATAAGAAAAATTAATTCGGTAAAACGAATAATAAAATTTATAGAATCAATTTATCAAAAACAATAAGTATGTTTTATTTAATTAAAAGCAATAAAAAAAAACTGTGTGGTGCTCATACCACAGAATCAAAAATCTTTACTTGACATCTTCTATCCAGCACTGCATCTGCATGGTGGATTACGGCTCTCCTTTCGCTGAGAGTAATCTCAGTAAAGGGAAAGTAATAGGCTCAAAATGTATGTATATGTGTATGTGTGTAAGTAGATACATAAACGACATATTATTACGACGAAATTGTTTATTTTATATCCACATATACAATCAGATATTCCATAACATTTTTAAGTTATAATATATTAAATATACCATAAAAATTTAATCTTATCGTGTATTTACAAGTTGTGTACTTAAATAGGGAATTAAACTAGACACATTATGACCTTGTCACCTTCTGCTTATCACTTTGAATACAACATACCTTTAAGTAACGACTCTTTTTTTCATAACCTTCATGAACAGCACCATATCTGTAAGAAGAAAGAAAAAAAAAAATTGGATGGCAGAAAAATGGTAAAAGGGTTATTGATCCTTTTTATAAAGAATATCGTAAGTGACAGTTTGTGTTTTGTGCAGGAGTTGATTAACTATTAATTTTATTTTAAGATTATTTTTATAGTCTGTTTCTGAAGCCGCATCACATTGGTTACAAAATTAAAAATTCTATCTGTGATTTTCGATAGTTATTTAAAAAAAAAAATAGTTAAGTACCCAATTTAAAAAATATTTGATTAATTCGATAACTGTAATAAGAATTGACGTAAGGAACATTTAACGAAAATTTAAAAATGTACCTTACCACTATTGACGTAAGAGTTTTTTTACTAAAATGTAAATATGTTCCATACATTAATTGATATTTCTGGTATCGAAATATAGACAAAAAAATAAACAGTAAAGTTCAACTCACTAATAAATATAACCATGACGATAGCCAGCATGATCCACAGCCAACACTTCCAGGCGCTTCGACTGTGCTCCTGCAGTCGGTCTGACTCCTGCTTCAACGACGACAAATTGCGATCCGTCAGGTCGGAGGATTTCTTCAAAGCCTGGAAAACAAATAAGATTGCTTTTATTATTTTTCTAGTTTTGATGTCACATTTGAGTGTCTGCATCCGTATTCAGTTACTTGACACTGTCGCCTTCGACCAAATTCGAGAGATTTCTAGTTTACCTACTTACTATTGAACAGATTTTTTTTAAATTTGTTATTTTGGATAATTATGTTACTTTTTCATACAAATAATAAAAATCCTACCCAAAGAAAGCTTGAAGAAGTTTTTTTAATTACCTACGCCAACCGTTTAGTGAAAATAATAATCTGTGCGAGCAAGCCCCTTTATTTATTAGACTCACCAACAATTGTTATCACTTATTATACTATATATATACATACTACTATTGAAAAGCGTGCCAAGAGGATCATAGGCAATAATGCTCTTGTGAAGTCAAAACTCCAAAGTCTTGAGCATCGACGCCGAGTTGCTAGCCTGTCTGTTTTCTATCGTTTACACTTCGGGGAGTGTGCACTAGAATTACACAATTTAATTCCGCCAAGTCCGTTCCATCATCGGACCACAAGACGTACGGCGTTGCGCCACCGGTACATGGTGGACATCCCACCTATACGTACAAAGCGTTTTGGGAGTACATTCATTATGCGTACAGCTAAGGAATGGAATTCCCTGCCGGAGTCTGTGTTTCCTGATAGCTATAACCTAGGGGTCTTTAAGTCAAGAGTGAATAGATTGCTTCTAGGCAAGCGTGCTCCATCGTCGGCCACATCATCGCTTACCATCAGTTGAGATTGTGGTCAAACGCGAGCCTATCCATTATAAAAAAAAAAGTACAAAACTAGCTTTTGCCCGCGGCCTCGCCCACGTACATAAAAGACCTTCCCTCTTTCTCACTTTTTTTTATACAAAATTAGCCTATGTCCGTCTCCAGGGTCCCAACTATCTCTGTACCAAAATTCATCAAAATCGGTTTTGCCATTTAGGCGTGAAGACGTAACAAACAAACAAACAAACAAAATAATAAACAAACTTTCGCTTTTGTAATATTAGTAAGTATTTCACTTAAATCTATAGTCAGAAAGCCAGAAAAACGTCGCATTTCAGCCGAAAGACGTCCAAAGCTGGTCATAGCCTTCCCCTAGGATCGCCACTGTTCCTGTGTGTTAAGCATACAGCTGACTTTTACGACACTTAACAGGCGATTGGTCCACCTTTTCCGCCACTTAAGAACATTACGGCTATATTGACCATTGTGCAATGCTCACTGACACTCAACTTTAACTTTGCTTCAGGTTATGTTGGTGGAATCTTGGTTCTCCTGCAGACACATTTGTCTAGACGCGAATAAATTAGAGGGTGCAATTAGTTGTCATTAATATCAGATTATTTGAGAAAAAATAATTCTTTCAACCACGCCGATAGTCCAGGAACTGTTGGGCAGACCAACCTTGAATATAACTGCATCAGAAGGAAGAGCTATTTTCAATATTAATTCAAATATTGAACTCATTTCACCAAAACCTCATTTTACCAAAAAAAAACATACATTCAGCCGAACATCATTTTACCAAAAAAAAACATACATTCAGCCGAACATAGAACTTCCTCCTTTTCCAAGTCGGTTAAATATAAAGCTCACCTCAGTATCGCCTTTTATAATAGTGCTGGCTATCTGTGACTGTTCCTTCAAACTTTTCGTCAGCATCACCATGTTCTCTGCAACCTTCTCCTGCATATTCTGATGGTACTTGAGCAGAGAGTCAATGTCTTCTTGGCTGCTACTGTTGCTTGTGAAGTTAGGAGCCTTGATGATGTTTCGCTTACGAAGTGCGTCATCACTATCTACAGAAATAAAATTATGTGTTAATGGGAAGTGTGAAATGTAACTTGCAATTAAAATAATAGAATCATGAGAGTTTTTGAATGTTAAATAAAGTATATGTGTACTAGCTTTTGCCCGCGCGGCTTCGCCCCGCTCTTCCCTTCTCCACCCTACTATACCCTACTCTACCTTTCTCTACCCTACCAAACTTCACATAAACCATCTACTAAATAGTCCGAACAAAGCCTAAACATTTGGTTTAGATAGGTGAGCCCGTTCTTGAGTTATAAAATTACAACGAAAAGTGGCATTGATTTTTATATACTAGCTGTACCCGCGCGGCTTCGCTCCCGCTCTTCCCTACTTCAGCCTATTATACCCTACTCTACCCTACTCTACCCTACCCTACTCTACTCTACCCTACTCTACTCTACCCTCCTCTACCTTACTCTACCCTACTCTACCCTACTCTACTCTACCCTACTCTACCCTCCTCTACCTTACTCTACCCTACACTACCCTACTCTACCCTACACTACCCTAATTTTCATTTTTTTTTCCATAAGAACCTTCTCCTCATAATAACGAAAACAACAAAAAAAAAAATTAGCGAAATCGATCCAGGCGTTGTTGAGTTATGCGCTTACCAACACATTTTGCGATTCATTTTTATATTATAGATGTAGATTTCATTGATTTTTAAGACAACAACCACAGCATAAAATTAAGGCGATTACCACACTGCTACGCATCACGCTGCATGTGGCGTGTCAACGCACCCGCGCGTGTACTTGTGGGAGTGCAGATCTGCGTTTTTTACGCACTCACGCGCGTAGTTGCGTTTTGTAGATTCACGCAGGCTCTGACTCATTTCATACACTACGGCACTACGAGACTCAGTGTGCCATATCTTGCGTATGTGTAATACGCAAGATATGGCACACTGAGTCTCGTGACCCCGCGCGTGTGCGCATGTTTTTCCTCTTGTAGGCGCGTGATCTGCATGAACGCGCGTGGATGTATTTTCGGTGTGTTGGACTGTGCGTGTTTTCTATACAAACGGAGATACTTACAAGCAACGTTAAGACACGCACTCACGCGCTATGCTGCTGGGTGCGTGGCAGTGTGTCTTCTTTGTGGTCTGGTTTCCGCACTTAGTCCTTATTGGACCATTGTATGTGACGTGGCAGTGTGATAATCGCCTAAGCTGTAATTTTCTAATTGCCTTGTCAAACAAAAAAACTAAACATACCTAATCCGAATAATTCAGATCTAAGCTCCACTCCGTACTTGACTCTAGTCTTCTGATGTATCTCTTGCGCTGCTGCATCTGCTGACATAGTGGCTGCACCATGTGACAGTAGTTGAACTGCCTCTAACTGTAAATAAATAAAATGCAGACATTATAGTTCTGCAGCATCTGTCCCATTTACTAGGATCCTAACTTACTCGTCTGGTGGATTTAGAGCCATCCCTTATCTAATTTGTAAATATCTTGTGTCAGTCTTTGTTATCAAACTCCTCCAAAAGGCTGGCTTGGCTGTTTTTTTTTTTTTATAATGTATTTGGTGGATCTCTTATTTTTTACCCTCCTATCTTCATTTTTAATTTCTTCAGGTCAGATCAGCTAAGATTCTAAGTATAATCAGCCTTTTAATGTCCCCACTCTTAGGACTCAGGCCTCCTCTCTAGGAGTGGGAATGGGCCATAATCCACCATACGGGCCTAGTGCGGGTTAGTTAATGTCACATGTCTTTGTCAGATTTTAAGTATTTATTAGAAATATGGATTGGGACCAAAGTAGGAAAAAATAGCAGAATTGTGTACTTTGTGTGCTTTTGTTTACAAGCACAAGGAGTATGTAAGAATCTTAGAAAGCAACCTTTAGTTTCTGTCTATTCTTTGGCCTGCCTACCCCAGTTGACAAAAGGAGAGGGAGGGAGTTTACACATTATAACTGTGTGCATTTGGTTTAATTCATTATTATTATTATTTAGAAGATAAGGGGCTATGCATCACCCATAGTGTAGGGGATGTAGTCACTGCGACCTAAAAGATCTATTGTGACTCGCCACCTTGTTAGAGTAACTCTTTTAGCCCGGAGGCTTCCAAGAAATTTAGAATACTCCTAGCTTTTAGAGTTTTAATCTCCTCCGGGCGAATAATGTGTCAGCCCAGATGGACACTGCGTTTGTGGACAAGGGGCCCGCATTCACACAAGAGGTGCTTAGGCGTCTCCCTCTCCTGATTGCAGTACCGGCAAACAGTTTAATTCATTAAACCCCAAGCGTAATATTGTGTCGAATTACCACGATTGAAAGGTTATACCCCAAGAGAATGCTGGCATTTGAGCTGTCATTGTCTTTCTATTGTGTCTCTAATTGACAGTATTCAAAGGGTTAAGATACTTTAGATGACAAAATTAGATACTGATTTGAATGCAAACCTTCTCACTTGGAGTGTTTAAAGAAGCTGTTTGTACCACTCCTTTCAGGAAATTGGCTCTTTTGGTATATTCTGCAAATGCTTCCTTAGTTGGTTTACTGCAAAAGATGGATAAGTCAGTGTTAGAGAGGTCTTGACCACATTTCGTAATACAATATTATTGCTGTTCCGTTTACCAAACGTCAGGCGATTTGTTGACGTGCTTACAGTAATGATATAGTAATTCGGAACACGGCTTGTATCAAGGAATACACATAAGTGAAAATAATTAACAACAGCCTCAACTATCTCATGTGGAGCTTTCACAAACTACTATGAAAACAAAAAAGTAACTTATCGTTACTTTTTATAACAAGACCAAAAGTTCCTGAAGATTTCACACCCAAAACTATCAGAGCGTACCAAAAGAGATGGTGTGTCTTTGGACAGGGCGAAGATAAAGGAATATTTACATCACATACTCGGGTCCTGTGCCAGTCTTAAGTTCTGTTAACATATCGATGAGAGACGTGGTGTACTGCTTGAGCCTACAGTTATTATCAATAGGTTCCTGTTTAGCCATAAGTTCACATTTATTCAGCAGCTGTCTAATGTTCATTTCTAGTCTAGATTTTGTCGGTAATGTTATTTGAGGTTTAGGCCTTTCCACAGCCATTTTGGCAAGATAATGTAATTCACAACTTATCAGTCACAGAACAAAACACTAGAATAAATCAGATAATAAAGAAAATATTTGAAAATGTTTTATTTTGAAATCGTCGCGTATTGACTATTGATTATTAGGTTTTGAAGTTGACTTTGACATTGATAGACAAGTGACAACTCACAAACGTCAAACATTATTTTTTAATTTTTTTTTTTTTTTATAATTGATAGGCTCGCGTTTGACCACAATCTCACCTGATGGTAAGCGATGATGTGGTCGACGATGGAGCACGCTTGCCTAGAAGCAATCTATACACTCTTGACTTAAAGACCCCTAGGTTATAGCTATCAGGAAATACAGACTCCGGCAGGGAATTCCATTCCTTAGCTGTACGCATAATGAATGTAATCCCAAAAACGCTTTGTACGTATAGGTGGGATGTCCACCATGTACCGGTGGCGCAACGCCGTACGTCTTGTGGTCCGATGATGGAACGGACTTGGCGGAATTAAATTGTGTAACTCTAGAGCACACTCCCCGAAGTGTAAACGATAGAAAACAGACAGGCTAGAACTCGGCGTCGATGCTCAAGACTTTGGAGTTTGGACTTCACAAGAGCATCATTGCCTATGATCTTCTTGGCACGCTTTTCAATAGACTCTAGTGCATCTAGCTGGTATTTGGCTGACCCATCCCAAAGATGAGAGCAGTACTCCATACACGATCGAACTTGCGCTTGATAGAGGTTGAGCAGCTGTTCCGGCGTGAAATACCGTCTCACCTTTGCTAAGATCCCCAATGTTTTGGCAGCTAGTTGGGCTTTTGCCTCGATGTAGGAGCCGAAATTAAGGGTAGACGATAGCGTTACATTAAATAATTTTTGTAGCACCATAGATAATAGGTACTGCCAGCATAAATCTAAAGGACCTATTACACTGCACTGAATATCGCGTGCGATATTCCGACTCGTACTATTTTTTCATTCATAGAAAGACAGTCTAACCTGTCTAACCCCTATTACACTGCGCGCGCGATACGTCGAACCATAGACTAGATACGTCGAACCATAGACAAAACGAGTCTGAGTAATGCCGTGCGTAGTATAGTCTAGTCAAATTAGGTCATTTTTTAATAAAGATTGGAATAAATTATCTGGAGAGGCAAAAACGTTTCTGATGGTATTGTATGAGTGAAAAATAGAGTATAAAAAAAAAAAATCATTTGGCACCCCTACGGAAGGGGGTGAAAACTGTTTATTGCTCATAACTAACCAGAGAATATAGGTGTGCTCACCATTTTTTTTTTTATGGTATATTAAACCTCAACCTACATTATTGCATTTTAATTATTTTAATTCGACCAACGCAGCATTAGAAAAAAATAAAAATGTTATTTTTGGCCACTGCGGCATTGGGGAAAATTGTGTAGTTTTGTAAACTGAGGAAAGTGTTATACATTTCGACCTAAGTACATGATTGATTTTGCACCCCAGTGCGACGTATGGAAATTAGTTTTTCACGTTTTTTTGCTTCTGTACTTCGGGGGAAATTTAAGTAGTTATGAAAATAATCACTATTACATTAATTTGGTTTCCTTTATATTTGCACCCTATAAAAAATTTGCATTTTTTTAAGGAACATACGTTTTTCTAGTGTTGTCTTAATTGCCAAAGAACTATTACGCCATGGAAGTGACAAGCGCGCGACACGGAATAATAAACTGACAAGAAGAGATAAGCGTAGTCATTACCTAGGAGTGTTGTGGGATGTATTTTACGAGGAAGGAGTACTTTCTGATTGTAAATGCTCTGTTAGTAAGTGTAAGTAAAAAAACCTAATTTTGTTTTTATAAAAAAAAAAAAACAGTTAAATAAACCGTCTATGTTTAAACAAAAAAAAACTTTTTAAGTTAAACGGTTTTATGTTAAACATACATTGCAATGTTTAAGATAAATGTACTAAAAACCAAAAAATAATAAAATAGATACAGTCGTGGGAATTATAAACATATGTATAGACTAGACTAAAATAAAACCGTGGGGCACGTCAATTGTCTACAATCGTTGATTAAAATGTTAATTAATTTGTAGACAATTGACGTGCCCCACGGTTTTATTTTAGTCTAGTCTATGCATATGTTTATAATTCCCACGACTGTATCTATTTTATTATTTTTTGGTTTTTAGTACATTTATCTTAAACATTGCAATGTATGTTTAACATAAAACCGTTTAACTTAAAAAGTTTTTTTACCTATTTTTATTTTCTAGTTTTTAGTTTTTATTTCGCATTCTGTTTAATTCATTTAGTGCTTCATTATTGCAAGGTTTCTTGTTATCAGCCATTTGGTAGCGGCGGCCATCTTAGATTTCAATTTTGCATAGTAAATTGTATTCTACTTGTTGAGACCTTTCATTTGATACCCATGTTGATGGGATTGATAAAACCTAAGTTATCCGCCATTTTGTAGAGGCCGCCATCTTGGATTTTAATTTTATATAGTACATTGTATTATACTGGTTGAGCACTTTCATTTGATACCCATATTGATGGGATCGATAAAACCTACGTTATCCGCCATTTTGTAGCGGCCGCCATCTTGTATTTCAATTTTTTATAGTATATTGTATTCTGCTTGTTGAGCCCTTTCATTTGATACCCATATTGATGGGATTGATAAAACCTACGTTATCCGCCATTTTGTAGCGGCCGCCATCTTGGATTTCAATTTTTTATAGTATATTGTATTCTGCTTGTTGAGCCCTTTCATTTGATACCCATATTGATGGGATTAATAAAACATAAATTATCCGCCATTTTGTAGCGGCGGCCATCTTGAATTTATAATGATAATGAATAAACATAATTGTATTGTCACCAAAATCCAAAGTGTATACAAAATTTCAGATTAATCGGTTGACAGGAAGAGGGTGAAATTTGAATTACTAAATTTGACCAAAGAAAAAATAATAAATAAAAAAAAACAAACGGGGTGAGCTAAATAAAACCGTTTAAAAAACGAGAGTGTCCTGCAAGCATGTCCTTTATTTATCTTCTATACATACATATAAATAAAATTGGAGTATCTGTTTGTAATATTGAAGTAACTGCTTTTTACTACATGCATACATATATACGGTACATAGAGTTTGACCATCGAAAGAAGACAACGAATTATTACTCAAACGTTATGTACCTACGGTAGCATTTAAAAAAATTAAGAATTGTCAAAATTGTTTTCCTGCATCTTATTATACTCATTTTGCTTAAAATAATGCCATAAACAATCACTAGTTCGATGGAAAGGCTACTATTTAATATAATGGACAAATTTAAAGACGCAAAAAGTAAATTAAATTAAAAACATGCAGATAAAATGCGACGGTTGGATACAATAATATCATTTCTAGGTTAGTTTTTTAATTACTATTATAAAAACTTGATACTTTTTGACTATTTAATAATTGTAATTTTACTCACACGGTGTATTATACTTTTCAGGAGGTTTCGGCAATGAGTAGACGAAACTCCTAATAATGAAAACAGTAAAGGACATGGAAAGTTGTATATTTCGTATGCGCGCTATCTAGCAAAGTAGCGGCGGACATTTGAACGATATTATATTGCATACATAATGACATCAATCGTCCATCCAAATTAATAAAAAAAATCGATAACACACAATTTGTTTTATTCAAATTTAAAGATTCCAGGGAAATGTTCATTGAAAGGCCCACTGGCTCCACAAATGATTGGACCTGTGCTTTGTATAACATTCGATGTTGGCCTGGTATAAAGCGCCGTCAGTGCCGGATTAAACCGACCCGGAGTCTATTGCAAATTCGACCAAGGGTAGCGTTGAAAATTCCGGAAAGAAACAATTGTTTCTTTCAATAAAAAATAACAAATTGTGTTTTTTTCCGTTTTTTCACTTGTTGCATTGAAATTTTGCGAAAAAAATCGTTTAGGAACAAAATAGAAATCTTTCGAATGTTTTATTCATTGTTTCGGTTAAGCCTCCCCCAAGTGTCACCATAATGATCGGTGCCCACTGTTGGACACAAGCCTCTCCCAAGTATCGCCATTTAGGACTTTAATGACTGCTGTCCACTGTTGGACATAGGCCTCCCCCTCGCTATAATGACCCATGCCCACTGTTGGACACAAGCCTCCCCCGAGTGTCGCCATTAGGCGCTAAAATGACTGATGCCCATGGTTGGACATAAGTCTTCCCTCGCTATAATGACCTATGCCCACTGTTGGGCATAAGACTCCCCTAGTGTCACCGCGTAGGTGTTATAATGACTGATGCCTACTGTTGGACATAGGCCTCCTCTCGCGATAATGACCTATGCCCACTGTTGGGCATAAGCTACCGCCAAGTGTCACCACCTAGGCGCTATAATGATTTTTCATATTTTTCCGTTTTTAGGGTTCCGTAGTCAACTAGGAACCCTTATAGTTTCGCCATGTCTGTCTGTCCATCTGTCTGTCTGTCTGTCTGTCCGTCCTCGCTTAATCTCCGTGACCGTTAGCACTAGAAAGCTGAAATTTGATACCAATATGTATATCAATCACGCCGACAAAGTGGTAAAATAAAAATTGGAAAAAAATGTTTTATTAGGGTAGCCCCCCTATATGTAAAGTGGGAAGTGATTTTTTTTTTAATTTCAACCCTAACGTGTGATATATCGTTGGTTAGGTATTTAAAAATGAATAGGGGTTTACTAAAATTATTTTTTGATTATGTCAATAATTTCGGAAATAATCGCTCCAAAAGTAAAAAAACAACGTGTCCCCCCCCTCTAAGTTTTGAACCATAAGTTTAGAAAATATGAAAAAAATCTGAAAAGTAGAACTTTATAAGGACTGATTCTGCAACCGTTCTCCGACAGTCGTTTCTCCTTTGGACTGTTCACCGACAGGACGTTTCGTTTTTGAGAGATTCGTCGATAGAACGTTTCACCTATGGATGTTTCGCCGACAGAATGGTTCGCATTTGTTAGTTTCGACGACAGGACTTTTCAACTATGGAATATTCGCCGTCAGATCGTTTTGTCTACGATTGTTTCGACATGGCTTTTTCACTATTAAACTACAAAGCCACCAAAAAGCTACTAGCTTGCTACAAAGACATGAAGAAAGAAAATGTTTTAATGGAAGATTGCCTTTACTTTTAATGAATGGTATTTATCTATTACCTATCCATATTCGTTTATTTTGTTATTGCAAACATTGGGGAAATAATAAAACAAAAGATTAATGAACGTTTCATTTATTTATATTATAAAGTGTGGATTACAATGTGATTAAAAAAAAAATCTTCAATTTACAGTTTTATTATTTTGTTCAATTTACAGTTTTAAATAATTTTATATTATTTAAACCTAGATATACTTAACTACTTACTTACTTATAATAAAACTGTAAATTGAAAGTTTTTTTTTTAATCACGTTGTAATCCACACTTTATAATATAAATAAATGAAACGTTCATTAATCTTTTGTTTTATTATTTCCCCAATGTTTGCAATAACAAAATAAACGAATATGGATAGGTAATAGATAAATACCATTCATTAAAAGTAAAGGCGATCTTCCATTAAAACATTTTCTTTCTTCATGTCTTTGTAGCAAGCTAGTAGCTTTTTGGTGGCTTTGTAGTTTAATAGTGAAAAAGCCATGTCGAAACAATCGTAGACAAAACGATCTGACGGCGAATATTCCATAGTTTAAAGTCCTGTCGTCGAAACTAACAAATGCGAACCATTCTGTCGGCGAAACATCCATAGGTGAAACGTTCTATCGACGAATCTCTCAAAAACGAAACGTCCTGTCGGTGAACAGTCCAAAGGAGAAACGACTGTCGGAGAACGGTTGCAGAATCATAAGGACTTTCTAGGAAAATCATTTTGAACTTGATGGAAAGAACAGTTTTTGTACAAAAAGACAAAAAAGTTCTACAAAATAATTTCTGGACTAAGTTTGTAGTATAATCGTATATGCAAGCATTTTTTTTAAACTCATAAGTGGGTACACTTATTGTGACGGACGGGAAACTACGGAACCCTACACTGAGCGTGGCCCGACACGCTCTTGGCCGTTTTTTTTTTCGGTTTTATTGGAAAAATACATGAAATTTATAATTTATAAATTTCTTGAAAGTTTCGAATGTTACATTGAATAAAACAACAGTATTTGAAAGAAACGGGAATATTCCCTGTTTTTTTCAACGCTAACCAAGAGGCCCCCTACCACTAATCAATTAATTTAGTAGATACTAATTAATTTAGTACTTTTGGAAAACCTAGATGATGATCGTTTTTTGCATACCCAGAATGATTAGAATTTTGCTTAGGACGTTTAGGTTTTCTTCTGACAAGTAATACAGAATTAAGGAGTCTTTTCGATGCTGATGGCGAAGCCTTTGTGAATTTATACAGAAAAGCTGTACAGTTAAGATTTACTTAGGATTACCTAGGATGCAACATTTATTTTTCTTTGAAGTAGTCTGATTTAGCAAATTTTTAAGTGGAGTAATCTTTCTGAGTGATTTTTCTCATTAACACGCCAACATCGATAGTCATCATCATTTCAGCTGAAAGGCTTCCATTGCTATACAAAGGTTTTTCCTATGTCACCACAACGGCCGGTCCAGTTTATCACGCCTCCATCGAATTCACGTGAACCTTACTAAATAAAAGGTTATTCTTACACTTGTTGCGAGACCTTTCAACGTTACGTCTTCAGGTATCCGGTCGCCATTTCAGAACCTTTTGGCCCCATCGATCATCTGTTCTGCGAGCAATATATGTACCCAGTTTACTGCCACTTAAGCTTATCTTCCTCTCCATTGCTCTTTGTGTTACTTAAAACCATCTGATGAGGCGCATTGTGAACGACCACGTTTCAAAGCCAAATGTCACTACGCACAGGCAATGTAATATTCACATAGACTAATTATGTCTAGATATGTAATTCCCTAGAAACCTTGTTTAAGCTTATTCTTAGTAGGGTTATTAAGATTGAGCTTAACCTACACATATTAAAATTAAGTGGTTTTAGCTAGCGCTGCTAGAAGCTGCTGACTACCCTTTCTAAAATAAGCTTGAACAAGGCTTTTATTTACCAATAAGTCCGTGGATTTTAAGATCACTTGCGTAAAAAGTACGATGATGGGATAAATTCTAAGAGATCTTCTATTCTGTAGTTTGCTTGCAGGATAGTCTGAAGTAAAGTGACTATCTCATCACATCCAAAAAAATCAGCTGTATTTAGGTTTCACGCAGTACCAATATTTTGACAATTTTTTTTTATGTTCAAAAATGCGGGATCCTTGAACGCGCGGGGCCCCAAAATGGGGGGGGGGTCTGTAACATTTGCTACTCTTGCTACATGGCTAATCCGCCACTGAGTGCCATCTAACCTTTGCATGAATGTCGAGTTTCCTAGCAGCTACCGTAGCTTTGTGCTCAATGAACTGCCCAAAGTTTAAGGAAATTTCAACTCCCAAGAGCTGAAGGCGGTCGATACACTCCAAGGATACATTCTAAAAAGCAGGTGCTAAGGTGATCAGGCTGCTTTTGGCAGTGAACGGACATGCTTGAGTTTTGGCGGCATTGAAGTAACATGAGCTACTTTTATTTTAGAAAAAATAAATTCAAAATCCTGTAGTCCACGCGAACAAATTCGCGGGCACAGCTAGTTTCAAATAAATTAGTTGTATTTCGGTTGTCTTTAGAACTATAAATCGTCTGACAGCGCTGATTATTCTACGGCATCGGGTAAGGTAGGAACAATAAAATTTTAGTATAAAAAATGTTGAGTTTTAAGTATGCGCCGCAAAAAGAAACTGGGTAAGGGCGAGTCGGACTCGCACACTGAGGGTTCCGTATCAACTAACTTAAATACAATAAATATCAAGCTTTTGCCAGCAGCAATTATTCCTATACTTATTATATACTTAAGACTTGCTTCGTGCCAAATTTCAGGGCTCTAGGTCAACGGGAAGTACCTTTATGATTCCCTTGAGTGTCGAAATATATATTTTTTTTTTTTACGATGTATCTTTTTTATTCGTTAACTTAGAAGTTTTTACTTTTATACAGCTTTAAGGGACCGCAGTCTTGAGTATACGGTTTAAATTTCAACTTGATACTTGCACTTGTTCCCGAGATAAAGAGACTTGACAGACAGACGTACGAACAACAAAGTGATTCTATAAGGACTCCGTTTTTTCCTTTTGAGGTATAGAAAGAAATAAAGATTGACAGAGAATTGATATGATTATCATAATTTCTTGTTAAATAAATACTTAATACAGGGGCAGGTCGGGAGGTCACGACAAACAATGCAATACACTCCATAATCCATTTTCACAACACAGCTAATAAAATAGAGGAAATTATAGTTATTAATTTGTATAGCGCAGGGATCGCTTCTTGCCACAAAAATGATCTAAACGCATATACAATTATACATGCACGCACTTACTTACTCTCGACCCCGCCGCGCGCGCGCCGCGCGACCCCGCGTTCGCCCTCCGAGTGCCACGAGTCGCAGTATGTATTCACGTTAACTCTACATAAACTTCCAGTTATGTATTTCTTATTTTTATTACGTGCGAATGTTTTATATATAGAATAAATTATATATTAAAAAATCCATGACTACACTAATTTGCCCCAAAGTACAATCTACAAATATTGTAAAATGCTGTTTTCCTAGGGGTGCAAAAGGGTGCAAAAATAACTGGGTGTATAGGATGCTTTAAAAAGCTTATTATGAGTTTGCACCAACTGGCTAAATTTCCCTTGAGCCGCAAATTAAAAATAATGATTTATTAGTGTTTCATACACCTCACACTTTTTTCGTGAAAATTAATTATACACCAAAGGGGTATCTACATATATCTAAACTTACCACAACAAAATACTTATGAAATTTTTAAATTTTGGGACTTAATGTTAAAACCTAATATTAAACGATGTTCCGTACATAACAGGAATGGTGCAAACTCAGAGAAGACTTATATTCATGTCTTCTAATGATTCCACAAAAAATTACAACTACACGAATTAGGTCCAATCTTTTTGCTAATTTGACTAGACTATATCATTATTTTTAATTTGCGGCTCAAGGGAAATTTAGCCAGTTGGTGCAAACTCATAATAAGCTTTTTAAAGCATCCTATACACCCAGTTATTTTTGCACCCTTTTGCACCCCTAGGAAAACAGCATTTTACAATATTTGTAGATTGTACTTTGGGGCAAATTAGTGTAGTCATGGATTTTTTAATAATAGTATAATAGGTCGGAGGTCCAATCTTTCTTTAGCTCTCCATCAATAAGTGAAATCCTGGCTAAGTTTTATGTGTTAGGATTTATTATCAATATTATTATTTTTATTAGTTCTCAATTTTATAAATATTTGTACGCCGATAGTTATGGCATAAACATGACTGGACTCAAACAATAAACCTATATCTTGCATGCTTTTGTATGTATACAATGTTTAAACAAATAAAGAAAATCTTATCTTATCATATCAAAGGTGCATCAAAGAAGGAATCATCAATAGCCTTACCTGGCCTTACCTTGCATCAGCTTTTAGAATGTATAGCAGTCAAGTCCTTGACACAGGACTCTTATCAGAATAATGAAATCAAATCAATTAACAGAAACTTACCTACTGTACGATTGGCACCCATTGAATTATAAAAACCCTTGGCACCGCACAACCGTCTTCTTCCTTGGTCACAAAGGAGAGCCTATACTCAGGGAAGGTGACATCGGACTGTAGATGATATACCTACTGTAACTGTATGTCATCTGTTTATAACTGAACATAGATGATGGATGCATGCGTGACGCCCAGGACCGGTGGTTGTGGTGACGCTTGGGAGAGGCATATGTCCAACAGTGGACGTCTTTCGGCTGATATGATGATGATGATAACTGAACATAGTAGGTACTTCACTTCAGAACAGAGATTGTTAATTTATATACACATTGACCCAAACAATTTTAGCTCAATAATTAACCGAACCGGAAAATAGTAGCTATCGTAAAAAAAAACTTAGTAAGTAGATTCCAGTTGGTGCTCGGAGTGGCAATCTAATCTATTTCTTTGTACCTACGAGTTATCTAAACTAATATAAAGTTGAACAATAGTAGTCCAGTTGTAACGACACCAACATACTAGTTAAAGGTCGAGGGTTCGAACCCAAGCAGGCGCTTTACTTGTTTCATATCACTTGGTAGGTACCCAACTAATACTGCTGTCTGTACCTAAATAATTGACTTGCATTAGGCCACAGAGTACTATGTAATATACTATAATATAATAAGGCCATAGAATACTAGAACGCAATGGAATGCGAAACCGCGCGCTATCATAATCTTGATACTTCATAGACAAACACAAAGTTGTATTTTGATCAACTTTGTTGGTATTTATTGTTATTTTAGGTTAAAAAGGTGTGTCTTACGCGGTCCCGTCGCCGCTATCCTTCCAGTTCTAGAGGACATGGGAGCACTTTTTTTTGCAAGGAACAATAGGTACATAAATTCCCACCTTTTTCACATTATAGAAAGCCACCTGCTGTAACATTCACCATAACCTTTCAAAAAAAACATTGTGAATAATAATGAAAAACACATTTACTGTAAAATATTTAATGTACCAATATGAGAACACTTATTCCAAACAGGAGTAAAAAGATTACGACTTGGGGGGCTGCTTCTTGGCGGCTTCGGCATCGGCCTCACTCTTCTCAAAGTCGCTAATCAGCTTCTCTACCTCAGCACTAGTGAGAACTCGGATAATAGTTTTGTTGTCTTTACGCGTCAGAGATGCCATTTCCACTGAAAAAAAAAAAAAAAATGTCAATCATTGTGTTGTTGTTCTTTGGTCTAGTTTTTTTAATAGATCTAATGCTTGACTGTGATCCGTGATGGCAAGCAGTGTGTAATTGTTGATGGTGAAGCACACAAGTTTATTATACCCTAGCCTTGAAGATACCTAAGCTATAATTGGACAGGAAGACCGCTGCAGACAAATGGTTGCATTCCTTTGATGTCATCACCAGCCTTTTTAATGTTCCCACTGTTGGGACTCAAGCCTCCTCTCTAGGAGAGGGAATGGGCCGTAATCCACCACGCGGGCCCAGTGCGTGTTGGTAAATGTCACATGTCTTCGAATTTTTGGTTCTAGGACATGCCGGTTTCCTCACGATGTTTTCCTTCACCGTTTTGAGAGCAGTGGTGATGAAATAAATTACACAAAGTAATGCGCCTGGCTGGATTCGAACCCGCAACCTACAACTCGCAAGTCGTTTCCACTCGGCCACCCCTTCTCTGAAGTACACAGTATAAACGATGAGGCGAAATGCTTAATCCGGACTGTACAAACTAAACTACATAACGGGATTGTATTTTACGAAAAACATTTATCTAGTAATATTTCATTTAACTGAGGTTAGTTATGAAAAGAACACATGCCCTAATAGAAAGCCAGATCAGTCTTACATAGTATTTTCTATAAAATCTTATTTCTTATTATTATCTGTATGAGTAAATTAAAGCAAGTTTATGTGGCTCTTAGAGCAAAATCTATATATAAATCTATAGAGTGTAGAGTGCAGTACGATCATATAAATACCAAAAAAAACTTAGAAGAGACTATTCTGCTCCACATACAAAGCAAAATAAAATATATCTATTTAAAATAATATCCAAAATTAAAAAAATAGGGAAATAGTCAACTGCACACAATGTATAAGGCGACTATTACACGGTCATGCAAGCGTAAATTACCGCAGACGCGAGACGGTAGGATTTTCGTCAATTAAAAATTTGACTGTGGCAAAACTGACAGCAAAACCTATCGTGTAATGTTCGCCTAAAACTTATCAGTGTCAAGTAAAAATAATGTTATGCAGCACATAATACCTTTTTCAGGAGTCAGCTTAGTCATGTCCAAGGTCTTGCTGAGCACCTTGATGGCCAAAGCCTGGGCTTCAGCAAGAGTAGTCTCATTTTCCTTGTATTCCTGTTTCAAACTGGACACTGCAGCCTGAAATATCGGCCAATTTTTAGACAGGCATTCTGACTTTCAATATACAGGGTTTAAGGGACAGCCCTCCACAAACGTTAAGGGCTTGCTCAGTAGATGAAACTGATTTTTTTAAAGAAAACAAAAAAAAATCAGCCTCACTATACAAAATTAAAAACTTGATTGGACAGTTTGCATAGAGAGGCTAGTTTTTTTTTTGTTTCCTGAAAAAAAACTCTTCTGGAATGTTGTTTAAATATTATAATTTTATATAATATTCCACAACTATCACACAACGCCGTCTAGTCCCAAGCTAAGCAGAGCTTGTGTTATGGGTACTAGACAACTGATAAACATACTTATATATTTCTAAATACATACATATTATAGATAAATTACACCCAGACACAGAACAAATGATAATGCTCATCACACAAACATTTGTCCTGGGTGAGAATCGAACCCACGATCTCCAGCATAGCAGTCAGGGTCACTAACCACTAGACCAACAGGCCAGTCGAATAATTGTGGTGATTTAGAGTATTCGTGCTCTAGTTCGTAGTATAAGAACATCAAGTGCAGGTATAGATGTAAAACTAAATCAATAGGCACAGAAAGTGCAGTAACTTATCCGTGCATTACTGTCACACCGCTAGGCAAAAGGCCTCCCATAAAATTATTTCAGGTACTTTACTACAGCATTGTCTCATACTATAGCATAGCATAATCAGCTTTTTAATATTCCCACTACTGGGACTAAGGCCTCTTCTCTAAGAGAAGTCTCATACTAAAATATTATGTTCAGCAATATTTGTAATAGATCTAAATAAAGAAATAAAATAAATGTGTGGCCCCAACCCCAAGTAACATGGAATAAGGTAAAGAAGATGATGATTTAAATAAACAACTTACTGCACTGTTGTTTCCGATGCAAGTGGCCTTCCAACCTCCGTAGTTACCACTGGGGTCTGACTGGTATAATTGGTAGCCATAGTGCTTGTCCCAGCCCATGTACAGGATGGATACACCGAAGGGCCTCTTACCTGGAGAGAAAGGTAAATAACTTAGTAGAAAACCTACAATGTATCATGAAGAAACAAACTTTCTATTATTTATTAGAATAATATGACCAATATAGAAACTCCCAAATGGAATATACAACATTTAATTATTTTTGTTCTTTTTAGGGTTCCATACTCAAAGAGTGAAACGGGACCCTATTACTAAGACTCAACCGTCCATCTGTCTGTCACCAGGCTGTGTCTCATAAACCGTGATAGTTAAACAGTTGAAATTCTCACAGATGAAGTATTTTTGTTGCCACTATAACAATGAATACTAAAAAACAGAATAAAAGAAAAATTTAAGGGGGCTCCCATACGACAAATGTAACTTCTTTGCCGTTTTTTGCTAAGGAAGGTATGGAATTCTTTGTGTGCAAGTCTAGCTCGCACTTTGCTGGTTTTAGATCAAATAATACAAATAAAAAGAATGACCATAGCTGTTCATAAAGAAAAGGCATGAGTATACAATCTTGAAGTCTGTATGTGTAAACAATTATTACGTACCTCCATACTGTGTGTAAGCTTGCTTTACATCACATAACCAAGACACCAACTGCTCACAGGGAATAGATTCACCATACTGCAAGAGGTATCTCTGAGCAATAAGTCTGAGCTCATTCGTCAGAACGTTGGCGTCCGAAGTGATGCCAGCCACTGAACAAACCATATCATCATTCAGTTTGTAGATCTTCTCAGAAAAGAACACTTCATCAAGGAGTTTATTTGTATTCCTGCGCTCGGCAGCTAGCAAGATGCCATCCGTGGCCAGGATGCCGAGACATGTTCCAGCATGACTGATCGCTTCCATAGCATATTCAACTTGGTATAGCCGACCTAAAACAAATTATTATAATTCATGACACTTGTTTTAGTAAATACCGATGTGGAAATAACAATAATACTTACCTTCCGGCGAGAATATGGTTGTACGTGTATCATAACGCCGAGCCTGTAAAAAAATTGTGTTGTGGTAAATCTAAATGATTGAATGACCAAGCAAGATTGCTAACCTATGTAAAGTTCGGTTTTACATTACAATTAAGGCAAAATATGACAATAACTTACCATTTTTGATAAGTTTGAATATTATTTCTTGTATTATTCACCTAATTAACTGATAAATTGTAATAATTTCTAATGTATGAAATGCAACTTTGCCGGACGATTCAAAGATGACATTTGACAATTTTAATTTGACATTTGCAAGAGACTGTGTTCCAGTTACACAGCAGAGTCTCCAAGCATTATTCATAGTACACTCTCTTTCACTGTTGGAGTAGCTGAAATAGCGATATAGCCTATTGCTTAAAATGTTATCAATATCGAAATAACAGGGATGACAACAAACTTTTCATTGTAAAGCGTTCAAAAAGTATGGCTACATAAAAATCCTGCCAGATGTAAAAATATTGACGAGTCTTTCAACTATAACCAAAAAACTGGCCAAGTGCGAGTCGGACTCGCCCATGAAGGGTTCCGTAGCAGCAAGTAACATAATATAAAAGTTCTTGTAGTTCGTTGTAACTTTGATCAATGTTTTAATAATAGTGTTTATTTTTAGATTTATGACGTATTAAAAAAAAATTACTTACTAGATCTCGTTCAAACCAATTTTTGTTGGCGGTTTGCATGGTAATGTACAACATATATTTTTTTTTAGTTCTATCATTCTCTTATTTTAGAAGTTACAGGGGGGGGGGACACACATTTAACCACTTTGAAAGTGTCTCTCGCGCAAACTATTCAGTTTAGAAAAATATGATTTTAGAAACCTCAATATCATTTTTGAAGACCCATCCATAAATACCCCACACGTACGGGTTTGATGAAAAACAAATTTTTGAGTTTCAGTTCTTCTATGTATGGGGACCCCCAAAATGTATTATTTTTTATCTATTTTTGTGTGAAAATCTTAATGCGGTTTACAGAATACATCTACTCACTAAATTTCATCAGTATAGCTCTTATAGTTTCGGAAAAAAGTGGCTGTGACATACGGACGGACAGACAGACAGACTTGACGAATCTATAAGGGTTCCGTTTTTTGCCATTTGGCTACGGAGCCCTAAAAACTATGGACCTTAAAAACAAGAATCTTTAGGTCCATGGAAAATACACTCAAATTATGAACACGAAATTATCTTTTTTTTTCTACTATCTATAATAAAAAAAAAACTACAATAACTTAGTGAAACATTTCACTCAGGTATGGATGATGGGTTACAGAGGGAATTAATAAATAAATGATTTATTGACCTTGGCAGTAAAACCAAATAGTGGCCTTCATCATTCCTTGACTTATATCAAATTAAATACCCAGCCCAGCAAACTGTAAAATAGGTCTTATCTCACCAATTTCTTCTGACCTTTCATACAACAGCTGCTTTCTCGCTCTTTTTTTTAAAAAAAAGGGAATACAGGTCATAGAAAGGAGCGTGAGCTGGAAAATGTATGATAGATATTCTACAGTTTAGAAAAAATCTATACATGTCTCAGTCGTTGTTGTTTGATTTTTTCATCCAAATATCAGTTTGATTAGGTACCTAAAGAGAAAAGTTTGAAAATGTAAAACCGAACGATGTGAGTTCTCATTTTTTTTGTTACTTACACGTAAATGTTTTTAGCTGATCTTTAGTAAGGTGGACACGGCCGTAGCTAGGAGGGGGCATTGTGGGGCAATGCCCTACCTTGAAATCACTATGCCCTACCTCAATCTCACTCAGACGTGGATTTCTACGTCCAAATCTGGAAGTTCAACCATCTTGTTTATTTGTTCTTCATAAGTAATTGAGAATTTAATCCATGCTCATGCTCTGTTACAGTTTTTTTTTGTCTTAGCTTTAGCTTTGGCTTGATTGTTGAATGTACATCACTGATCAGTCACCACTAGTCAGTGATATACATGGTGATTGATTTAGGTGTCCGTGCTTCGAGGGCAGATTAATTATGATATTTTTTTTACTTCTGCCCTACCTGTAAACAATGCTGCCCTACCTCCATTTCCAGGCACCATTCGTCTTGCCTTCAACTGCATCATCTGCCCTCTTCCAGTCAACCCTTGAAGACATCACTTCAACCCGGGGAGTATATTGGTGAATCACCAGGGATGGCCACAGAAAGGAACACGCGCTCACTCGACTCACAGACGCGGTTCGCTGCAGCCACTTCTCACAATCATTGTAATCGTCGATATAAATATATCTAATCAACGTAATATTTTTTTACACAGTCCACCTTTTATTTGATGTCCATAAAAACCGGAACCGGATGAACTAGATGGTTTTTTTTCCCTAGAGATATTGTAATGTAAAATTGGTGTAATTTTGAATCTCAATAATTGTCTGCACAAAAACTAGACAATATGTGGAATTGTGGAATCATTGAAACACGTTAACAATAGGCACGTTCTCGGTAAAATGCAGCTGAGAATTTGATTGTAGTATTGAATACCTTAGCCATTGACTTATAGTGCGTAGTACATATATATCGACGACCTTAGCGAAGTTTGCCGAGAAGGTTGACTTGATACATTTACTACCAAATACTACAAAAACATTAGAATGTGTATAACCACATTCTAATGGTAAACAAATGAACTATTCTTTACGAAGACATGACTTAAAAAACTTGGTATCCAAATCAAATATATTAACAAAAACAAAGACAATAAACATTTCTGACAGTGACTGTCTTTGCGCGGGAATTTTAAATTATAAAAATATTTTCAACTTCAACTTCATGGAAGATACACCACAATTTTGCCAATAACACGTGCGAACTGTTAATAAACCATTCGACGTACCTACAATGAGCATCAAACCTCCGGTTACTGTCGTTATTTTTGAGTACATATATATCAATGGTATTTTGTGAGATCTGCCAGTATACTACGGCTGGTCCATTAAGTCAATCCCAACCCAGTCAAGGTAATTTTTTTTTAGTAGGTAATATTTTCCTTTCTTTTTTTAGTATAAAACTCAAGTAGATATTCTAGTGTAAAATTCTGACCTGCTAACCAGTTTGATTAACAGTTGCATTTGTGACCACTACATAAACGTGTACATAAAAGGTAAAAAAAATCAAAGTAATTAAAAACGTTTATTAACTAAATAACACTCATACATGCATGTATTAGGTTACACTTAATATTATTATAAGAGAATAACAATACAAGCACCTAAATTAACTAAACATAAAGAAGAAAACTTACATCTATAGCTACTTAGGTACTTTATAATATAATGAAAACTTAAATTAATACTTGTTGTACAATAATACCTTAGTTCCTTGTGATGTAAAAATATTGTCATCATAATACCTAATAGTCAAAAGTCAATCGGGGATTTGCTATGCGTAACATCAGCATTACGCATAAAAATCTGTCTTTGCAAGCACTCATTTCCTTTCATACAGATAATTTTATTTTTAGATGAAATTGATGAATTTCCATAATTATGCAGCTTGAACAAAAAGGATGGTTATGATTTATGGCTCTAAGGACGTCTTAAAAATAGTTCTACGCATTACTATCGTCGTCTGTTTGTCCTTGTATTTTTATTAGTCAAATTGATTTTCTTGTAGTCGAAATTAAATCGCAAACAGGTTGAACCAGGACGTACAGTAAAATCATCACGGTGAACACCATGAGCGCTGTTGACAAACCTCCTTGATCATTAGAGAAGTGGTCCATATGGAATCCCATGACCATTGTTATAAGGCCCATGGATACAGCAAAGAGTCCAAGTGCTAAATGTATAATCTTGACGGGTCCACTTTTGACCATCAGCCGCACTTTAGCAGAAAATAGTGCGACGATGCCGGTTATGAAACTGCACATAGTAAATGCTAACGCGATTACACCTGTAACAAAGGAAAAGTTGAGAAAATATTTTAGCAGGCTAAAGAAAATTTTGTTTCACTTATTTAACTCTATTAACTACCGAATTGCCAGGATATTTAGTATAGTAAGTTTATATGTTACCGGTCAAACCCAATTTTAGGATGAACTAGTTTCGCTTAGGCAAAATTAGTTCTACCTACAGGCGCAGAGCCCCGTTCTGCAGGGTTCTTTTTTTCTGGGTAGTGATAAAAAAAACATAACCACGAAGGCTAAAGGGGGAGCTCCGCTCCCGTCTCAGCCTTCTAACCTAACCCGTACAACGACGTATCGGGGTGCCCTAAAATTCGTAAATAGCGAAGCAAGCTCTTGGACTAATTTCCCGGGTTTGGCCTAGGCAAAACTAGTCCATCCTAAAATCTGGTGTGACTTATAACATATACATGATGCGTACCGTAATTAGAGACACAATAGAAAGACAACGAGAGAGCGGACGCCTCTCATTGTCTCCCCAAGCGAACGCCATTGCCGGCGTTCGCTTGGGGTTTGATGAATTAAAAAATATGCGTTAATCTTAGGTTTCATTAAGCCATTTCTTCCGCAGGGCCAGGGTCTAAAGTGCTAAGGACTCTCTCTCATGCAGCCTTGTAGACATAGAAAACAAGATTGTTTAATCACCCGACACTTGAGGCTTAGTTTTTTTTTTTTTTGTGCAAGAGTACCTATTTGAAATAGGTACTCTTGCACAAAAAGAAAAATAAACATATGTATTAGTTTCTGTATTTCAGTGAGGTCAAAGACATGGATGTAAAACGTAGATAAGCGAAATTGGTCCTTTATCCGTAAATAGCATGACAAATGGTGCTGTTGCTATGCCATTTAGCATTTTGGTTAAGTAATTCCATTAGTAAATTCTTTCGTTCCCACTTTTTGCAGATTTCTGAGAGTCAAGGGTTTATAGATATCATTCCATTTTTTTGTTAACAAGGTTAGAGTTAACTCTCCATGAGTGTGGTTATTGATGTTGTGGCATTGTGAAGATATGTCAAGATATCATTGTATTATCAACAAGATAATGACACTCGATATTTTTTTAGCAATTGAGAAATTGCTGACGCATACTATGTAACCAAACCAATTTAACTAACGGAGCAAACAATTGTTGTGGAAACAACATTATTGTGAGAAATCTTATTAGAGTAAAAGATTTTCATTTGCTTGTTATAGTTCTTTTGCCTTGCTATTACGTAGTTCCGTTCGACAGCACCGGGTTCAATAAATCTTGTTCCACCAGTACTGCATTTCCCTATAGGCATGAAATTTGCTGTTATAGTCAAATATAAGCTATTCTATACGGCCTGGAACTTATTACGATTTAGTTTTCCTAGTACGGTATCAGATAAATAGGTCGCTAGGTGATAAAAAGAAATAGGTGCGCACAACTACATTGCATGATGTTACTACGAGTAGTCTAAGCAGTATTGATATCACAACAGAAATTAAAGCTTAAAGAAAAACAAAACAGATGGTGGTTCATCAAGAAAAGACTCGGCTGGTAACATAGCACAACGAGATTTTGGTAAGCTCTTACAGACATACACAGATATGTCCGAAAAAGGCCAAGTTTCACAAAGTAGAAAATGCATAAACAACTCGATGTGCCATTTTAACAGCTGCGAATCTTGTTTGTGTGTAGGTCATTAGCCTGATTGAGAAAATCTTACCGCAGATTCCATGAGGAGTCGAGATAACCATGTCGACTCTAGTCAATCCAAGGAAAGTACCAGCGATGACAAACAGTGAGCCGATGAGCTGCAGGCACCCATGCACGATTCGTTTACCATCTTTGGACATTTGGAACGACCAGGAATTGTGCCTGTGCAGCGTCAGTATTGCTTCCACCAGAAAGAGTTGATACTGAAATGAATAGTAAAGTAAGTTGTCATTTTTATTAAGGGTAGTAGATGCCTAACTACAGCAGGATGTGCGCCAGTGGTATCAAATGCTACATTGGCTGGCAATATTTATGTTGAAGCTTCGTATAGCTTGTTAAAGTATTTATTGTGTATTAAAGTATTCCAATCGAGGTGTGGTCGACTGTAACATAGAGGTATCATCTCTACAAAGGAGTACTTTAATGTATGCAGTTGGAGTTTATTTTAACGCAATTTACAGTGTTCCTAATCTCACTGTAGAATAGAATAGAATAGTGATTTATTTGCTCACAATGCAGGTATTTACAATAAGGTGATAAAATAATTATATTAAAGTATCCTTGTACATTCTACCATTTAGGCATGCAAATGTAAAACGCTATATGTAGCTGAAAGAACTCCTTAAATTCTATAAACACGATGGGCCACGCTAGATCTTAAATTCCCCATCTGGTTTAGGAACCATTTTGTTCACTGGGCGGATGGGTAACTAATAGACTAGAACGTCTTCATTCACCATGGAACATAATAGAGTTGGCATCTTCTGCCAAAAATTGCAACAGAATAGATTCCTAATACAAACTGTCTTGCCACGTAACCAGAAGCGATAGTGGTAGTATCGATATCGATGGCACTTCAGGCATCGCACTTATGTAAATAAACTTGATGTAGGTACGTTAAAACCATCTTTAACGTTTACCATGTCAAATACCGTAATTAGAGATACAATAATCAAAGACAATGAGAGAGCGAACGCTGGCGTTCGATTGGGGTTTAATGAATTAATGCACCTGTCATAGTTTTAAGTAGACAGCAGACTTTGCAATATTCTAAACTTATTACCGCTCTTTAATTTTGTGAGCTCTTATCATTGTTAAAATCACTTAATATCAAATACGAAAAAAAAGGTTTTGGTTCCTTTTGAGAGTATAATTTTCACAATACGTACGCCAGTTCCCGCGAAAATGATATGCAGCTCCAGATTAGTAATAGTTCCATTGGGTTCCGAGGTCAGTGCGAAACGCCACAAACAAAACACTACTATCGCAATCTGCATGTGGTGGAGAAGGTTGAACAGCTGGCAGATGGCCCTAAAGGCTGCCAACCATGAGGAGTCGTACACGTCCCCGCTCTCCTGGTCGTAGGCCGCCGGGGCACGTGTCAACTCCGCCTGGTAAGGCACGTGCTCCCGAACCTCAAACATCTCCACTTTCTCAATGGACTGCCGACTAGTACTAGGTCTGGGATCCATTTTCTTTCAAGACACTAAGAAGTTTTACACTTCAACTATTCACCAACACACGGTCACATGCGAGTCCCGTCGACTGAGGAACTAAGTTGCAAAAGAATTTGTCGAAGATAAGCGATACTCTTGTTTATGATAACGGAGAAAATTCGACTGATAGGTCAGCTATCAAAAAGAATTGACGGTTTTGAGATTAGAATCTTGCGTAACGTAAGATAATATACGAGATGATTTTATAGTTATTCCATAGATTATGCTTTTATCTGTTCCATTCTTGTAGGAATGTCGAAATTTCTGTAGTAAACCGAAGGTGTGGTGCTGGTGATTGGTGATACAATAAGTAATAGAGTATCTGGCTGTTGTGACCTACTTTTTAGTGTACAGCTTAGGTGTCTCATTCAAATACATTATTCGAAGATATGTAGGTAGAGAGACGTGTGGTTGATTGAGGACACTTCAGAATTGAAGCGTCGCGCGTCGGATCAAACCTCATGCAAACGAAACCTTGAATGCCGTTTTAAATTTCAAATAAGACGGTGTCTATTCTTGTAGTGTAAAAAACAGTTTTCCCTAATGCATTCATAGAACGCTATTTTCCATAATGTCTAAACAACAAACATATGACCTATTTAGTTAGATGGTAATATTTTGATATTTTTGATCCTAGGTTAATGGGACACCCCTTGGATGACCGTCGTAAACAACGGTCTGTACCACAGAACAGATGATTCCTGTGTTCTGTGGTCTGTACCTACCTAGGTTAGGACCGAAAATCTTGAAGACTAACAATTTACTAAAATTTTTCGAGTACCTACCTATGCTCAATAGTTCCGAACGCCAACTTCAGAGTGCTCAACTATTTTGGCTGTATACCTACCTAAGTAACACTACTCAGGTCGAAGGTGTCTAATTTCGGACCCCTGAAAACCAGGACTCCTCACGCAATTCGGGACTATTGGCAATGCTAATATAGTACGTCTAGCGAAGATTGACGAAGAGAGCCGACCCCGAATACTTACCTAATGGGATAAGAGGCTAGATAAGGAAGTAAAAGGGATCATTATTTCATGTGGAAGTCTTTTCTATATGTACCTACTGCAATACAAAAACTCCGCCTCAGTACATTGACCGGTTCTGTAAAAGTCTTGGCTTGGCGAAATAAAATAAACTGATAAGTAGGTAGTCGAGCGTACGTTCTTGCAAACTATTCTATCTGGTTTTCCATAACACGTGAATTCAGTGGCATCCGTGGAATACAGGCATATTATAAGCCGATCTTTTCTTCGAAGACACTTCACTTCGACTTCAGCCCCCCTAGCCAAGTTACAACCGTTTCACTTGCGTCGAACGCTTCGAGTTGGCCGCGTCGCCGAACCTTTTGTTCTGACCACGTGACTGAGCGTTGAGACGACGTCATTCCCGTACATTTGAAGGTTTCTACTAGCGTTAACTATTGCAGATTAGTAACTTGGCTAGGGGTACAGAATTCTTTTGAATTCGATTACGCATTCTCTTGTCAAAAACAGCCATCTATTATTATTAAGATAAACTATCGTGTAACAAGTCTCGCCTATTTAAGTGTTCTGCTATTGAACGCCAGATGGCGTTCTCAAACAGTTTTCATTAAAGTCGCATAGATGGCACTAGTTGGATTACAAAAAGCACAGAACATAGGAATCTACAGACAAAAAGCTTGTTACAAATCAGCTGTTCGTTCATGTAACTATTAATTCGAGGTGGAAAGAGGTGGTGGAGGATTCGAGGTGGAGGTTCCATTCCACATATTATCTAACGACAGATAGATATATAGGTAAATATGACTAACGAAACAGATGCCATCCTCTATCTGGCCCAAAGTTATTGTGTGTGAATTGTGTGAAATTGATGACTCCACTTCAGGTGCTCTGCTCAACCACTTATTGGCTACAAGTTAATTGCTAATATAGTATGTACTTAGGTAGGTATATTTTTTTTAGCTGGAAAATCATTCAAAGATGTCTTCCGCTCTTGATGAAGCGTACTTTTACTGACTAAAACCACACCTATGTTCTTTATTTGGGTTTCCTTTTCAGAAAATCTCCGTGAAACTAGTGGGTGGCGGCCCTACTGGGCCCCTACGGTTTACTGACATCTCTTTGAGGTGTGATCTATAACTCCTGCTGCTGACAACTTGGTTCGGTCGATTACCGGATGGCCGGACGGCGAGTTACCCTTAGCTCATCGTCCGCAAGCCCGCGTTTACCGTGTCTTGCAGTCAGGGTTGTTGACTCGGTGGCTGGGACGTGAGGAAGTTCGTTCCGTCACGCGTGAGACCGTCTCCTTCGCTAGCAGTACTGCTTCCCAGAAGGAGGCGACCGCCTGCCATTCCTCCTCGCTCCGGACCGTAGTTTTAGCCAGGGCCTGGCGCGAAAGGTCGCTGATTGCCTCAACGTGGACACGGCGGTACTCCGCCCAAGTGGGGTACACCTTTACAAAGTTACATCATGTCCTCCGGGCGGTTGACAGAATAATAATATAATATTCCACAACTATCACACAACGCCGTCTAGTCCCAAGCTGAGCACAGCTTGTGTTATGGATACTAGACAACTGATAAACATACTTACATATTTCTAAATACATACATATTATAGATAAATTACACCCAGACACCGAACAAATGATTATGCTCATCACACAAACATTTGTCCTGGGTGGGAATCGAACCCACGACCTCCGGCATAGCATAGAATGGTTACACCCGGGCGTTTTTTCCGCCTGAATCTGATGTATTAACCTCCCGAACTTACCATGTCCTAAGACAGCCTGCGACATGCGGAAGGTGACGACACCGTGATGCCTCTCCAGCCTCTCGTCTAAGACTTACTGCCATGAGTAACATTATGTAACAACAACTATATCTGATAACAACAATATCTTATTACTTACAATCATTCGATATCCGTGCTTACAATCAACAATTTAGGTTCGCCTCATTCAGTCAGGTTTGCTACGGGTAGGTAATTAGGGGTACCATTAGGTGAGATCGCAGTCAAGCACGAGTTTATATGGTTTAAAAAGGTGTGGGCAGGTAGGTAGTTCTTTTGCTTTCGCTCATAATTCCAATTTTCTTCAAGCTGCTTTTTGGCCTCTGGGTTTAGGTAGGGACTCGCACATAATATCAATTAATTACGGATAACGTCATAATAAACCCTAGCGGTACACCTTATAATTATTTATATAACCCAAGGAAACAATACAAAATAACTGTGTGGGTAATTGGGCCTTGGGCTATACCATAAAGTCTTATAATCCCGTTACAGAAAAAAAAGAAAATGAAAATATCCATAGACAACAATCACAACAAAATGAAAAAGACAATAGTACTAAACTAGAAGAAATAGGTGTTCAAAGAAGCCGTGGGTTATTAAGGAGGGTACAGGTCCGCCTTTCAATTAATTAAGGTGCTAATGAATTCCTACCTGAGGGTTTAGTTCGCCCAGCGAGGCGTAACCCATTTGTCAACGCAACACGTGATAACGAGGGGTCAAACTGGCCTTTTTAGACCGAGAGCCGCCGGGAGCAGTGACCTGGCCTTAATAGTGTCGTCTATCCGTGTAAAAGGATCTGTTGATACGCGTTTTATTATGAACCTGTACTAAAGAAGGATGTTCTACGATGATTTTCCGGTTCTTGGAGAGTAAATTAGTAAGCAATTTTATTATTGTTCTCTTACTTTTGCTCTTACGATTAATTCCTATAGTTAATAGTGCAATTCGCAGTATCTAATTATAAATGTTGTAATAAATAACAAGAGCATCAACATGCTTCATCATTTCAGCCAAAAAACGTCCACTGCTTGACATAGGCTCCTCTAAGCGTCGCCACAACGACCGGTCGTATGCGTCTCGCGTCCATTGGATTTCCACAACTCTCACCAGGTCATTTGGTCCACCTAGTTTCTACTAGGTAGATCGATGACCAATTTGCTTATTGCATATCTAGCAATTAAATTCTAACCAAAGGCCCTAGTTAAAGTCACGATTAAGGAGAATAGGTTTCAAGGCTGAAGCTTGATGACAAGGCTGATACCCTTAAAAGGTAGATACGTTGTGTCTCACTTCTATCTATGTAAACCAATGTGATAAAGCTGAAGAGTTTTAACGCGCAAAGCTTGGGAACTTTTGGTTTGAATTGAAAAATTATAAAGTGTTGGATGGCCCATTTATCGAGGAAGGCTATATAATCACGCTGCGACCAATAGGAAAGGAGTAGTATCTAAAGACGCGGGTAAAACCACATGGGACAGCTAGTTTTAAAATAATTAGCAAGCATGCACGATTGCACGTAGATACTTATTACGTCACTAAACAGATCTGCAAGTTTACGAGTAAGAGTAAGCGCGGTCATTACTCCAGCGTGGCGTGCGATCATAAACCGATCGATCCCGATTGAGATGTTACATTATAGACGACTCATTATTGATTCTGATGTCGATGATGTTCTTTGGTCTTCTTTTTCTTTAGGATGCTTTGATTATGACGTCAAACTGCAGCAGATCAGAAATTGATCAGATACAATCTTAACCTACGGATATTACCTTGTTCACATCTCTATAATCAATATTAAGGATCTACTAGGACTATTAGGGATTATACTGAGAATGCTTATTAAATTAGTCGTCTTCTCTACCAAGCAACTTTGTAGAGTCAAGATAGGTAATCCAGACGAGTTTACTAAGCTCGTTTGAACACGACAAGATTACATTTCATGAACCTATGGCTAATGATAATTAACGGCTTTTATGACGCTTTTCGCTTAGCGTAACCCAGAATATTACTGGAATATTGATAACTAGCTGCTTCTAGCGGCTTCGCCCGCGCAACGTAGGTACTTCCAGGATAAAAAGCATTCTATGTGCTATTTCAGGACATGATCTACCCTTGTGCCAAATTTAATCCAAATCCACTCCGCCGTTCGAGCGTGAAGAAGTAACGAACATACGCACTTAAAAACTTGTTTTTATATTGTTTATCTTTATAATATTAAATTCAACAGTGTAGCAAATAGCCTAAGAGTTCACCACCCCTCAAATATTTAGTGCTCCATAAATCTGTTGTATTTTCTACGGTAAACGCGTGTATTGCACGCCTCACGTTATTCCCATGATTGTTAATTATTATAAATCGATGGAGGCTGCGCGGCGGGCTCGTCTACTGCATTCGATTATTATCATTAGATTTATCGCTAGCAACAGACGCAAGCGCATCCCGCCGGGCGACGCGGACGCGACGAAAGATCACGCTTAGATCATTCTTTATTTAAAATTAAGTTGAGCTTTACGGTTGGTGTAAAAGTTTATCACAGAATCAAAATGTTACGGAAAAGTTGAACTGAAATGTTAATCATACAGCAGCATACTACCGCATACAGATTTTTAAAACAGAATTTTTATCACCACACCGGTCTCTAGGGATTAGATTGACTTGTCCGTTTGTTGGGCGACAATCATCATCATGATGATGTCATTTCAGTCAAAAGTCGTCCACTATTGGACAAAGGCCCAAGTGCCGCCGACCGGCTCTGTGCGTCTCTCATCCATCGGATTCCTGCGATCCTCACCAGGTCATCGCTCCACCTTGTGGGAGGCCTTCCAACTTTGCGTTTTCCAGTACTTGGTTGGCACTCCAGAACCTTTCGGGTGCATCGACCCTCGTACTGCGAGCAGTGTGCAATGCCCACTGTCACGATTCTTTGGGCGACAGTATTGCGACAGAATCAGGCTAATCAGTGTTCAGTTGGTTAGGAAAGCAATACACTAATTCGTTATTATTTTGTTGAAGCATGTGGCAGTAAGTCACATGTTTCGTCATGACTAGATAATCAGGAATTTATTGAATCCACATGATTTATGTGAAGTTACCAAAGTGGATCGAAAGTGCATCATATCGGGAATCCATTACCGTTGCGTTCAGATTTTTAATTTATTGTCATTTTGTCGTCGACATCTTTAGAATTTATTTCAGTTTTCTAAATGGTCACAGCGATATTATTGGAATTAATAACACTTTTTAATGGGCAATTCAATGCAGTATCTCAAATAGACGTTAGATAGAAAACTACTATGTGCGTCAAGAGAGTATCGTTAGATGCGAGCTATAAAATAAATATGGTGCTTCATAACGTGTAGTCCTTGCAAATGAACCAGAAGGTACATTGGATTCAAATCATAATTATAAAGCAAGTAACGTCGAGTCGATTGGTCGGCAAGGCTCTGCCATCAATACAGCGTTTGCGAGCGGTAGTTAATATCTTAATAAGAAAGCAATAGAGATTATAGAACCGTGGCAGTACGGGGGTGGGCTGGGTAATAGTCGGGCCACTATGTGTGGTCCCGTCCAGCCAAGCTTTGCGGATGTATCGATAAATCTGAGACTGAGTACGCCCGTAGTTAGTGCAGAATAATACATAAATAATCGCTTTACAAAGAACTTTATAAGTGATGTAATTAAATACTACATGACTTCTACCAGTTTTGTAATGGATGTTTCAAGTTGTGGATGTGAATGGTTTGATTCATTGGTTATTTATATTATACCGACCGAAATATTTATACTTATAATACCTACATTGGAGATGCTGTCTTTGATTTTGTCTTTTTTTAACCTATGTATCTAAAGTCTAAACCATATATTTGATTACTACTAGGAAACCTTTTGCTACATTATTAAACAATTCCAATCTAGATTCGATATTTATCCATCCGCCTATTTCCATTCTATCGATAGCAACCATCTATAAGGTCTAACACGGCTTGCGTTGGTCTATTATCCTCACCCAGTGAGGTCTACAAAGCTAGAGGATACTAAGTAATTGTTTTTCGTGACCCACATGTTATGTTTGCCGGTAATTTCAACCCGTTGCGTGCGAATGGTGTTTTTCTTTGTTTTCATTGAGTAGGGCCTACACTGTAATCATCATAGTAGGAAGGAACAAACGTAAGTGTTACTTGTAAACATTGTGTTTGCTTTGCTTGGTAAATCAATAGTATAAATAAGATTTTCTGTTTTTGAAAAATGGAGGTGATTTTTAATTAATTTGATTTTTATTTACATTCAGCCGATTTCTATAAAAGAAGTATTTGTTAAGTTTGTTACTTCAGACAATCGTTAATTATGAAACAATTTGGAAAATTTTGGTTTTGGTATTTTTATCAAAATATGAAGCATTTGCATTCTATATCACTTGATGAAGTGGAACTGACGGATGATGGAGACCACAGATGATCAACGGAACTTCATAGACTCGGATATCTCGATTAAAATAATTAAGCGACGGAATGGTTCTGATGAAAACGGTAGTTCGTGTTTTGATTTATTAGAATTGTAATTTATTTATTTATTATAAATATAATCTTTATTGTACACCACATAAACAAAAATACAGGACAAACATTTAAAAGAATAAGTGCAAGTGCAAAATTACATGCCCTCTGGGCATAACATTGTAAGTAACAATCGAACTGATTTGATGATGAAGCTGGAAGGTAGGCGTGGGAACTATGTAACAAAACAATGTATCTGGCCGTATTTTGGCTTGTTGGAATTACCATCAGATGCACTTTGGCTATAAATGGTTTAATAAGTTACCAATGATCTATAGGTACTAGGTACCTGACCATAAAATTGTATACTATTTGAGTTTAGCTGTGGGGTACCAAAAAAGAGTAAAATAAAAACCATCTAGATCTCCTTATAAAAAGTGTACAATAACATTAATTTCAGAAGTCGGTGTTAAATAATGACGATTTTTTGTAGAAAGTATTTACATGTAGTTTGTTTGTATATTCTAAAACTTTATATCTACATATGACGTGATATTAAAAAATAAATAATTATGATACATCAAAATAAAACATCAAAGAAAAACTTTTATGAAACTATCAAACGTTGAACATAATAATTAGCAATTCGCACAGTGTGCAATTTTATATAGTTCTAAGGATAGTTTAGATAGTATAAATATAATGTATGATAGTTCCCATCTAGGATGTGCCGTGGCGAATGAGTAAATGCCAGCGGTCGGACCCGGGGGAACATCAAGCGATTTTTGACGAGAAACTCCTCCTACTTTTTAAATTGTCCGTAATAAATCACTTCAGATTGCTTAGAAATAACGATTGGCTATTACGATGTTATTGAATTAATTTTTATTCGTATTTTCCTGTTGAACTTCTCACGGAGTCCGTTTCCTGATGTTGACAAATTGACTATTGAGGTTTTCAAATTGTCTAAGCTTTTATTTTCATATCAGTCTTTATCATCTTCTGTTTTAAAATGTGGAAATAGTTTAAGATGTATAGTATAATCCCCTAAGTCTATATAACTATTTTTACTTTCTGTTAAATTAATGAATTGATGCTAATCATATTTGGCAGATATTTGGGGAAAAACACATGATATTTTCTGGGCACTTTAAAAAAATAAAACTTCTAAACCCTCTCAGATGGCTTCACGGACCCAGTTAGTGTTAATAATCTAATTAGTGATGGTGTGGCATATTGGCGTCATTTTAAACCTACGCATCTGCTTGGACAAAACTACAAACGCGTTATTATATTATTTTTTTTTTTGCATTTCCTAACACTAACAGCGCTCGAGCGAATCTAGATTAAAATGCTGCATTTTCGAAGATTTACTGATCTATAAAACTCCCATTCTCTTTTATTATAAATTTTAGTTACATTGAACTTGTGAAAAGGCGTTAACATTATCGTTTTTTTCTAACTTACCTATAGATGGTTTAATCTATGCTGAATTTTCTTTTACCACCTACACCTGAGTAATAGTTGGTAATTATCCCAAGGGCAATTCATTGATTCAAAGGAATGTAGTTGCTACAAAGATGAAAAGAAGATATCTAATGTTCTTACTCAGGAAATGGCCTCTTGAATCATTGTAATCCAATCAGCTGTTTAAAGATGATTAATCACCATTTAAATATATACCATTTAATATTATAATATTAGTTGGAAGGTATTCCATTTAGAAGCGGTGAAGTTCAACACAATTTCGCTACACGCATTAAATCTTATAGCCGCCATTGGAACTCACACTAACCATTTCATACATCCGTAGAACGACATTATCGCCAGCAAAGTGCAGTTTTACACTGTCATGTAATTATTGTAACTTTTACTCGCAACATTTTTACTTTCCACTCGAGTAATCAGTGAGTTCTTGTGGAGCCCTTTTTCAAACAGTCGAAAGCCGGTGTCGGAGTCAGTAGGAGCGGTGCAAGCGCAGTCCTCGTCTCATAAAGAAAAACTTATAATTAAGAAAACCGTTGAAAAAACTTTTACGACGACAGCACGAAAGTTCCGCAGATTTCGTAGCCACGTTTAGCGTTGGGGAAGATTATTTAAACTGTGTTTTTTTTTTGTGATTTACCACTTTTTTATTGCAAAAGGTGACATTATCTGGGTGAGTACCAATTTTATCCTCGTACCTGATATTTCTATTGATGACTACTTGAGAGCTTTTGCAGTCGTTCAGTAATTTATCGAGCGGTATAGGAGATTTACGGTACTTTGCAAATGTGAATATAACAACCCTTTCATTACATTTCATCGTTAGTTCCTATCACTTTGCCTGTCTATTTACTAGGCCTGTGCTGGTTGGTCGTGTTTTTCCGACATAGAATAACCCATGATAGTAACGAAGGCGATGGGTTGACTATGAGAAAGATGATATAGTTAGTAAGGGGGTGATTAGTAAGATGAGCCAAAAAATGTGCATTGTTGGCAAAAAATATGATGTTGATTAATAACCAAGAACTTTCTGTGTGTATTGAGGATGTGACTTAGTGAAATACAGATTTTGTAGATAGGATCAGCTGCAAGATTACTTTTTGTAATTATAATAACACCGATCGCTTTGATAAATGTAGTCATTATTTCTACGATGCCCCATGTGTTGATATTCTGGGCTATATAGAAATGAAGATAATAAATCGAGTAAGTATCTTTTTCCGAAATGCATTTTGTAATCCTTTTATAACATTTCCAGTACGTTTGCTAACATATTTCCTTCATCACATTCAGCGTCGATAGGTTCCTGATAGATTGCTTGTGTATGTTTTTCTTTTAATACCCTTGTCTGTCACTATTCATGTTGATTTATTACTTCCATTCCATTCTTACATCACAATAACGTTTTTGTTACGAAAATTGGGTTTTTCTATTTGTGTAGCAAAGTTTCAGAATGTAATTTATTCGTTACAGTGTGTACAAGCCTAAATGGTATAAGTAGGCGTGTCATGTCATTGTCTGTTGATGTATCGTATTCTCAGCTGTCAATATCAATCATGTATTACTGTCAGTTTCCAAGCATTCCCATATTGACTCGTTACCGTTAGACTGTGTAATTAACTTGATTGTCTCGCGGGCCAGACAAAGAGGTTCACATGTCATCACCTTTATATCGGAAGCGTGAATTTGCACAAGTGTCACTGTTTCTTTATACTGTCTTGTTCTCGTGCTAGTACATTGCCGGACGGACGGTAGAGTATACCAACATTAACTTGAGTTTTTTAAAACTCTTTTAAATGGAATTGTTTTTCTAATGAATAAGTGACAGTTTACTGTTGCATCGCCTAAAAAAGTTACCTTAAAAAAAATTACGATCATCTAAATGCTGGTAAACATCTTGTAGCGTTGACTGTTTTGAGTACTAGTAGTCAAAACGATTGATTTCGATTTGTCAATTTATATATTATGTCATAACAAATCATATCGATGATGACGTAGACGTAATGAATTAATGCATAAGTTAGGAATAATTAATGTCGTCAAAACATCGATAAGCATAGTCTACGATACATCTAACACCAGATGCCTGAAATCAAGTCATATGGCAGCCCTAAGCATGTGTCGTGTCCGCACCGGGTCGGACCGGCATGCCGCACCGCGCCGGCGCGGGCGCGCGGCGCTGTGCTCTGTTTGCACGGTGATGCGCCCCACGTGCACGATAACAGGTTATTCAGCCTAAGAATCATTATACACTGACAGGCAAAGCGACTTTACAACAGCGATTTTATAATTCCTCTTAATAATTCGTCCGTTTACGTGGAGTTTAAGTAAATAGGTATTTCTACAGTTACAACTAAATCGTGGGCGCAGAACAAATTGCACAGATTATCTCAATTGCTGAGATACGCCTAATTGCTTAAATGTCCAGCTAGAAATATCTTAACTAGTACATTAACATTAACTAGTACATTAAACCTAAATCGGTTTCACTAAATAATTTTAACGAAATTGCAGTGTGCAATATCAATGAGGAAGTAAAAATTAATGATATAGAATTATTAATAGTAGAAATATTTAGATAAGGTGAAATATAACAACACGGAACCCTTACACATGGTAATAAAGATCACAATCAGTCTTTAGAGGGAATGAACCAATACGGTGGTCGGGAGTATTTGCATAGCCAGCAGCCAGATCACGGACTTGTGAACTACCCGAAGAGATGAATCCGACGATAGCAGTGCACAGTTAGACCGTGCTCTATGTATATGAATGAACATGGACGATGGGAGTACCTGGTAGGGTTTGAATTAACTAGATTGTGCTTGCTACGGTTCAGAATTGAATTTATATAAAAACTGATTTTACTGTATATTGTCGTAGTTATTAGCCGATTGTGTTTTCCAAGTTAGTAAAGTTATCTAGCAGTGCTTTTTGATTTTACACAGAACAGTCCGTGTTCAAAATTTTACCAATTGATGGATTACTGACATCTGTGATGGACCTTTTGTGCCTCAGGTGTAGTGACAGATGTGTAGAATCAGACTTTTTTCACAAAAAGTGCTCCAATGTATGGAAGCGCACTTCAGGAAAAATGATGTGTTTTGCGATCATTTAGTAAAAAACTGTTCATGCATATAATTTTCGCTGTTTGAATTTTATGTTTCTCTACCATTTGTAGGGTTTTGTTTATGAATTTCGTTCAAATCACTAAGCCATAGGCCTGTTCGATTCAGTTTGCCCCACCTGTAATTGATGTTAGATAATCTGCCGGCGGCTATGACGTGCCTCTTAATACATTAACGTTACATCCTCTAGACATGTTACTTTGGTGTTCGCCGATTTTATCTGTCATTGGTTAAACAAGGTTTTCGTTACGGAGCGCGGTAGAAACTCTGATTTTAATCTGCCCTGATATAGAGACCGAGTCGGACTAGAGTAACCAGTATTAAATAATTGCTGTTAGTAAAAACAAATGATTAGAGTTGGAGAGTGTAAATGAGTTTGAAAAAATTTAATAGTCAGATGATTATCTACCACCCAATGTGATCTTTGATTGTTTCGTTTTTGTAGTGGTAAAGAAATGCAAATAGATTTAAGAACTGCATAACTCTAGATCTCTTTCGATTTTATTTTATTTTATAGCGATAACTATCTACATTACTAATAGCGTTATCCACAAATTATTACATAATTCTATTTTTAATTAAACTTTAATATTTAATTGAAAAAGAATCTTCATAAGTATATATTTTTTTGCTGCTTCATGTTTATATAGTAGGTTTTTTCCAAGTTCTGGTCTGGTGATTAAAGTTACGCGTATTTTATGTCATTTTTATCCCCATTTTTTATTAAACACCTTGATTATAAAAAACTAGTTCATATCTACTTACGATAGTGTGAAGGGAACATGAGATTTTTTTGCAGTGATTATTAAAAATTAATACGTCGTTCATCCGGCTTAAAATGGCACCCCGATCCTTACTACGACATCCTGCGCACTGTGGGATAGCATTTTGTTTAATTAAATTCATTACAAAATTATACATATTGCTTGGACCCACGCAACATTTTATGATACAATTTGCGTAATTAATATGAGTATAATTTGTAATTATGAATGTAATTATTATTTGTAAAGATCAGGGGAATCTGGCTTTAAAGTTACAGGTTTATTGAATAGGTTTGCGCCATACTAGTTTTTATAAGGTGGAAAATCATGCAATGACTTCTCCCGCTCTTGGGCGTGTTAGTTTTTTTACTGACTAAAACCGCACCTATGTTCCTTCAGTGGCTCTTTACATTACATTCCATTCCCATGTGCCTGTTAGGCATCGACCTCTACGGTTATGCTGAACTTTTTTAGAGGCGCGCGTGGAACATTATGCGATATCGAGTCGGGCTCAGTTCGGACGGCTATCGGACGGTCGGACGACGAGCTACCAAATGCTCGTCGTTTGCAAGCCCGTTGCGTCGGTGGCTGGAAGTCGGGGTCGGGGTTCTGGCGGCTGGGGCGTGAGGACGTCCGTTCCCTCACGCATGCGGTCGCCTCCGTCAGCACCATTCAAACGTGAGAAAAAAGCGTGCCTTGAAATTACTCGTATCCTCAAGAGTCGGAACAATATGGTCCTGAAGTTTTTTTTTATAATTTTGCTTTAGACCCTCAAGAGACTGACTTGCAGCGGCTGTACGTAGAGCAATCACAATTATGTAATTACCGTAGAGCAATGTCTGTGTAGATAGTCTTTACTCAAGTCTGCACACCGTCTTATCACCTTGACTGAACCAAATAACATAAAATCTTTGTTTACCGTCACAATTCAAGGCTACAATCACACTAAGGTTGAAATGTCCAAACAGTTTACGCGGGTTCGCATCGAAAATAGATTTGGCGGCGTTTTATGGCTTTACCAAGCGACATAACTTTAATATCCGTTTAAAAATATTACCGTCAGTTTGCCTGAAAAAATACTCAGCTAGGCAAACGTAAAGAGAAGAGAGAGAAGTGCTCTCATAATATTTAAAATGCTTTTGCCAATTCCAATTTTTGCGTTTTTAAAGCTACTGCACCCGAAAATCCGTACGATTTTCGGTATGGTACTGCCGAGCTTACAATGTTGCTAGCTGTTATAAGTACCTGGTGAATTACCTATCCTATGTGATGAAGGACATATATGATCTTCCTGTGTGCCTTATGTCATCCAAATCCACATCGTATTGGAGTAAGAAACATTATACAAATTCTCACAATTATAAGTATGCGAAGGATCAAGATCAAACTCAAGAAAGTTCATTCCTTCCCATAAAACAGAACAACAATACTAAAGAATTATCAGCTAGGATTATTACTTTTTCTACACAACTAGATCTAGGTATGTGAAGTGTTCTAGACAATCTAGTTGATCGTCGCAAGCGCACGGTGCGGGCAGGAAGAAAACCCGACACCGCGCTGCTAATGGCATGCTATGAACTTGTGACGTCGGCCAGCTCGCTACGTCGCGGAGGATTGAGTTACTGTCCCCTAGACAATGTTATATTATTAAGATTTCATAGTCTGGGCCTGAGATGAAATATTTAGAATGCGTGGACGAACTCGTGACAGTTTTATAGCTTTATACGAATGTTCTGCACAGATAACAGCGACCCGAATTAGAAACGACCTTCTGGAAATTGGACATGGGAACCGTTTCATTTTAGCAGGGTTTGACCGAAAATCTAAGGTCTAAAATCGATGACTGTAATTTTTAAAGTGACCGAATTTAACTTATGAGCCTACGATGTGCAACCAGTTTCTTATAATATATTTAGGTATTTCAAAAAAATCTGCCAATCAGCAACTTAGTTGACCTTACCTTTTCTAAATAACAATCTATTAACCTAAGTTAAAGGTCACTATTACACTAGTTACAGCTTAATTGAGTTAAATCAAACTAACCAAATCGTGTCCCCCCACGGGAACTGGCTTGTACCAACGTCATGCACCGTACCAGCCACTCAATATTTTGATGACGTTCATATTAACTCACTGAGTATATATGTAAAGTGGTTAAAACCACCGAGTTGGTAGAGTTCCTTTGAAACCAGGTTTTCTTCCTATACTAACCGCTAATTTCAATGAGTTTAAAGAATCCATCGATTATAATACCAAATATTTGACTGTATTTCTCGACAACTGTTCAAGTGTTTCAGTAAGAAGTAATTGTATAATTTAGGGTCTATAACATTTGCTCTATAGTAATATTATGAGGATGAGCTTAAGAATTTATAGAAGTATGCGGGACTCAGCGGAACAGTATGTAAAGTCCCGCAAACCTCCATTGAAAAGGGAGGATCCTTCGACCAGACGGACAACTGTCCGATATTTGATTTTGCACTGTTTTACATATATGTTCTAATCGCATGGAGAGCTCTGATACCGCAATGCATGTATTTGAATTTTAGTTCCTATGTAGCGACATAGATGTCACTACCAACTGTTATTTAGAGTTGATAATACTACAAAGAAAGTAAATATACTGTAGAGGTCATATCACTACAAGTGTTCTATTTCTGTATTTGTGTAAAGTTTTATTTATTGTTGCTCCATTCTGTTCTGATGCAATGAACGAAAATTAAATTCATGTTGGCAGAACTTCATCTAGTTTTCAGCGCTGTATCTCGGCTTGTAACATTGTTTTAATATACTGGTGATACTCATAATTTTCCGGCAGTTATCCCGCGTTATTCGGTGATCCAGACCCTGTTGGTTTTACATAAATAAAAAAATAATAAACGCGGTCAAACGCGAGCCCATCAATCCAGTAATACTACTGAACGAAATTATATTCTGAACCTCTTTAATTAAAACTTGGTAGTATTAACAGCGCTGTATAGATACAAACTCGAAGTCCGTAACCCTGTCAGTCGATTAACTGGCGACGCACTGTAAAATTAAATTTATTTATGTACAGATACGATAGTTGAGTGATTCCGAGCTCTGACATTAACCCACAGTACTCAGAACATTCCACATCATGGATGCCTTCAATAATTTAATTATTTACGCGATAACTTTCCGTTCATTACGTAATATTGATTAAAGAAATATAAAAGTAGGTATATTAAGAGGGAAATTATCTGGTATTTTTTACGACCGATCTGGTATTTCAGTAACAGAAAATGTATTGATACTGTTTTCTTTTTTTCTCAGGGATATTAAGCAACTAATAGTTTAACAACAATGTCTTTTTTATCTCGATCATTTAGATTGTGATAAAAGAGATGTCCAGCCGTTACGATAAAAGAAAATATCGATACACATTACACTGTCAGTATACAAGGGATTACTGTCTTTATTAAACGTGTATCCAGCTAAGTTTAATGGTGCGAGTGACTTTAATCCAGCGTGTCAACATTTCTGTTACACTGATTTACAATACAAACACTCTCTAAAGTGGATGTTAGCAGTAACATCGAAATTTTTTGTATTATTGAGGAAGTAATTTGGACATCACAAAAGACGCAATTTCACTGAAAAGTACCTTTTAAAAATTTATTGTCACAATAAAATTAAAATGTATTTTAAAGCTTAATTGGATTGTTCAATGAGGCTTACGGATTTTTAAACTGGTGTCATAAATACAATGGACCGTTACAGTGATTTGCTTAAAGGGAGCAAATACAGTATTTTTATTACACAGTTCAATTTCCATATTAAATTGAGGTTTTGTTAGTCTGACAGAACATTGTTAGTGCGGTCACGATGTGACCCAATCTCATCATATTAACGGTGGAACACCTACTATGAGAGGAAGTTCATGCATTTTTTTACTTCGTTTAAATTATTGGGTATTTTGAATGCTCTCTTAAAGTTCCAAGTGCTCTGACTTCTGACATTTTGTTACCAACCCAAAGTTATAAGTGTAAAAACAAAAACTGTCATCTTAACTTTTCTAATTTACATTGAAGTAAAAGTCTTGTTATTACTGTCTTATTTGTTTTCAATTCTTTAATTTTATTCTCATTTGACGGCACGGTTGGCGCAGTGGTTGAGCGATTGGCTGCTGCTCTGTGTGTCGCAGGTTCGATTCTCGCACGGAAATAATATTTGTAAGGCCCAAAGGTAGTTGTTTCTTGTCTGGGTGTTTTCGTGTTTATACGTTTGTCAACGCACGTCTTTTTTTAACAATAAAAAAAATGAAATACCTACTTTGTTACAAAAAGTTATGTTACAAGAAAGGTGACTTTTGTGTGCCTGTAAACACGTTAAAACAACTACTTTTAATACTAGTCTCCATAAAAATTTCAATGGTAAATATTGCATCACACATACAAGTGACTCATTAAATGAGAAAATAGTTATTCGGTAAAAAACCTCATTCATTTATAGAATAATATGTTATACAATCTTAAATTATTATATTGTTAACAAGAACGTTAGTGAATAATTATGAGGTAACAGGTAGGTAATAAAATATTTAATAAAGTATTAATTTTAAAATACCTAGAATCAGTAGGTGTAAAAATTATAACATCAGAGTAAATAATTTTCAGCTGTATTAGAGCGATATAAATAATGGTTATGATAGACTGGTTGCAGAGAATTTTAATAGGTAAACTAGTGCGTATAAAAATGAACTCATCTTAGAACCTTTTAAAAAAATAAATTAGGCTTGTTCTTAACACAATTAAAAACAACATCAAATGATCTAACAAGTACCTATATGAAAATATCGTGTCACAGCGTTTGTTATCGAACTCTTCAAAGTGGGCCGACTGATTTTTGTAAACAAAAATATATTTGGTAGGTCTGAGAATAGGTTAGGCTATTTTTGATCCTCTGACCCCCACTCCCATTTTATTTTTTCATTATATATATGGCGGAGTCATGTTTGGCGAGTCAGCTAGTTATGTCTATAAAATAAAAAAAAAGCCTAGCTAAAACGTCAAATCAAATAAGAGGTGTTGAAAGTTAATCCATTTCTAATTGAATCGTGAGACCCAGAAGTTTACAAATTGGCAATTAGTATAATGGATCTATAAAAACACTTTCACTCTAGTTGCAATTATTATATTGAAAGCGAATTTTATTGGCGAAAACATTAGAAAAAAATATACATAACAAATAAAATTGCACACGAATAAGCTGACAGTCGGTTTTTCTTTGAATCTGTCCAAATAAACAACATTAAGAAACTGAAAGAAAATGTAGAAAATATAATGTCTTATTTATTATTTAACAAGAATATTATATCATATATAAAATAATATGTAACATACATGCACGAATACTTTTTCAGCGTAAAAAGCGTTTGTACAAATGTAATATTTAATGACCGTAACAACAATATGGCATGTCTCAACAACATGTAGACATGTTGTTAAGAATTGTAATTTATTTTATGAACCAGAATGTTTCGCCGTCGGTAATTATGAACTGGTCCGAGCTTGCAGCCGGGCTTGCCAAATACTGGAAGCACACTGAAGATCTGTGTTCTAAATGAATGGAACATCTAGTGCTGCTCGGACGGTACAGCTATGTGTGTGGGGTGTCATTGACCCGCTGAAATCACGGGTGTTCAGCAGTTATATCATTATGTCCAATAGTTGCCGATCGTTGTCGCCTGTTGACCTTCGACTCTATCAAGTAGCTTGTGTCTATCTATTTATCGGCCACTTCAATTATTTCCTTTTGGTTTTGTCCTTGCGCCTGAAACGGGTGTCATAAAAATTCATGAACTATTTATTGATTGGCGTCACGTGGTGTTAAATTTGAAATTAAATGTCTGTTGGTTATGGAATTCAGAATTGGGCAATGTATATAAATACCAAATAAATAACAATAAGCATTAATAAGCTGTCTAGAAAATCCTAGTAGGTCGTAGGTATTGTCTGGTCACGTAGGCCAACAATGTCTACGACGAGTTCAATAGAAATTCTTATTTTGAACGTTTTGAATTCAGTATTTCTATAATTACGTACAAAAATCGTTACATATAATTAGGTACCGACTCACCATTAGGTATAAGTTCACTTTTCTAACTTTGTACACCAGATCATTTGAAGGTAATCGTAGCAATCTCTTAGTAAAAATAATATGTTTCATATTAATATTATAAAGACGAGTTTGTGATTGTGTATATTTGTTACTTCTTCACGCTCGAACAGCTGATCGGATTTCGATGAAATTCGGTGCATGGGTAGACCATATCCTAGAATTGTTTAGAGAATACTTTTTATCCTGGGTCTATCTTCCCTTACATTTTTTTTTTACTTTCACACGGGCTCGAGCCAAGCCTCTAGCAGCAGCTAAGTAGTAGGAAATATTTCTCATAATAAATCAGAATATCTTCCCGTTTACTTTCCTCGTAAGCCTTCAAGCCATTTAGATATGGAGCAGGCTGTATTAGATGGGCACTAGAATATAGAAAAACTTAGTATTTGCTCACGTCGCTAGTCGCTACAGGTTATTTTAAGTAAACAGTGGTGGACGGAATACATTCTCGATTAATGGCGATAGATTGGGTCGGCTGGAGTGCTGCTTTTTGTATGGCTCGTAGTTACCGGGTTTAGGATCCATTCATAATGGTGTAGATGAATTTGGTTTCAAAAATCGTTTTTTGATGAAAATATTCATCATGCTTAAGAAGGACTTTTCAAAGTTTGAAGTAAAATACTTAGGGCAAATTAAATTCAATATTTTAATTGCTGATCGACATTTGGTCCTATATCATAACCTCATTAATAATCCTGTTGTCTGAGATTTTTGATGATCACTAAACTGGTGCTTAAACAGTTAGAGATTTAATGGAGAAAGATTGTGATATAATCGCATGGAAATTAATTATCCTTAGTTTACCTATAGCTCTACCAATGTGGGTATAATCTTGGGAAACTCATAACAAGACATATTGCACGAAAATCTAGGAAATACTAAATTGCAAAGTTTACGACACAGTTGCGGTTGCACTTTTACCTCACCACTAGGAAAGTGAGCGGTGTGTCACTAGCTTTAGCCACTTGTAGCTGATATGCGGTTTCTGGACTAACGCGAGCTTGCAGATCACTCGAGCAGCCACTTCGTACGCGTCCATATTGTGAAAAACTATCTTCATTTACCTACGTGTTTAGCTAAATATTCATGAGCTTAACGAGTATGTTTTATAAATAAATCTTTACGAAATACCGTTGTAGAAAAGGGCATATCATATATAAGGGGGACCCATCGTCCTGGGACGCAAAGAGCAACTGAAGAAATTGGCTGAGGTTTTAGTCAGTAAAAGTCTGACACGCCCTCTCGCTTCGACCTAGAGCGAGAGAAGCCATTAGATATATTTCCACTTTAAAAAAGGCCAAAACACAAGTTTTTTAAATAAATCACGTTAACGTAAACGTTCGCTTAACCATTTGAATTCCACCGTCAACATAGTTAACATGGACGTATTACTTTAACAGCCCTTAAAGTAGGCTGCGTTCCAAATGTCAAACGAAAGAAAGCAGAAAACTGACCCAGAGGCAATAAATGTAACAATAAACCTAACAAGTAAGTAGGTCAGTGTATCGAGACCCTGCAAGAGGTCAAAGGTTACGGAAGGTTACCCAAACTTGCTAACAAGTGATAATTGTGCCCTAACTTGCATCGCATCCACGTATGCGCATGATTTGAGTTTTATTTGCGTGTACAGTTACACGTTATCAACTATAATCGAAGATGTCGCGATAGCTTTCATTCATGAATGAAAATGTTTAGTGAATTTTTATGGAACATGATTTGACTTTTTTAATGCAGATAATGCTTTTAAAATATTATGTAAGATATTATGTACAGTCACGAGCAATAAGATTGGTATCTACATACTCCTTCATATTTTTTCTCACCGTTCTGGGTTTATGGCTAATTCTTACGCTGTCTCTACCATGTAACTCTGGAATTTACTTTTTTTCAAGCGTAAAATTCGAAACTACTACTTGAAGTCCTCTCAACTTTAGATCGGTCTTCGTCATAATTGTTATATTTTAAGTTCTCGTCCTTATAATACTTTGATATTTATCTAAGTATTAATTTGTTTATAATATTAGCTATACATGTACTTTATTATTAAAAGTAACATAAAATGGTGATCAATACTACATTCTACTTGAAATATCTACACTAATATTAAAAAGAGGTAAAGTTTTTTTTTTGTTTGTAGTAGGTAATCTCTGGAAGTACTGGTCCGATTGCTAAAATTTTTTCACTAGTAGAAAGTTGCTTTATTTCTGAGTGACACATGCTATATTTTATGTACGCGGGCAAAGCCGCGGGCAAAGCTAGTCTGTATAATTTATTTATTGTGCACACCTACCACAGTGTTGTCATTTTGAATCCAAAGGTTGACTGGTAGAGAATGCCTTGTTGCATTAAGTCCTATGTACCACTACTGTACGTGAGGTTTAATCAAGTGTACAAATGGTTCTAAATTACCTAATTATGTGCATCGAATAGGTAATATGGGCCCATTGACGTATATATTTTCTTCAATACAAAAGTTAAGACAGATTGAAAATAAGACAATGTAATATCTTATTGTTCGTGACTGTACTTAAACCTATTCTTGCAGAAGAAGCCGTCATAATATTAAGATATCATTAATGTCCACGTTTATTTATCGAGTGTTTTAAATTATTATAAAGTTGTTTTTTGTTAGCTAACAATTACAAAGACAGCACTTGAAATATTTTGCCTGTCATGTCTTAAACCAAGTATAGGTACTTGAAATATAATTAATTACAATACAAGTGATCTTATAAGAGCATGAACTTTGTAAATGGTCGCTTTCTCTTAAATTGTTTGTGATTTTGTGATTAGGCACATGTAGCTTTGTTAGGGCTTTGAAAGAGTTACCGCGACCCTGGAACGCAAAGAGCAACTGAAGGAGCAGGGTACGTTTTAGTCAGTAAAAGTCTGACACTACTTCTTGCTCCAGCCATATGAGTATTAGGAGGTGAAGTTATTTGATGATTTCCTATCCCAAAAAACATGTAGTAAAATAATACGTTGTGAAAACGATAAATTCTTCCTGTCGAAGCAGATTTGTGTTAAAGCCAATAAACCATCAGATTACAGCTTATCGTGGACTTACAAAATATCTACATTACAAAGTACTGTCGACATTAACCGAGAGTGTCCCTGCCCGTATTTTGACGACTATTTATTCTTTGGTAATGGAACAAAGTGAAATGAAAGGATAATAAAAGTTATCAGAGTCGCGTTAACGTTCTCATTGTGTGGTAATGAAATGTATGGGTGTTAGTAGACCACCTAGCTAGCGACGGTTTAACTGATCGTCTCTTGTTAACCAAAGAATCGCTGCGATTCGGAGTTCAGGCATTTTATGGCGTTTTGAACGATTCACTTTGGAACCAATGGAATTTGTCTAAGCGGATACGTTCAAATTAACACCCACAGTCGTTTCTAATGGATTTTGAGATGACTCTTTAACTAGGAATTTTGACCATTAAAATATTCTTTTTTTTAAGCAAACTCTGCCGTTTAAAAATCCTTGCTTATCTGAATCTTGTGTAAATAATAATAAAAAAAGATAACTATTAAGATTCTTCAATTAATTTGAAAGACAGAGCTTGAACTTGGCCTTAATCGATAGAATGCAGTTGATGAAATGAATGCAGGTGAATGCGATAGAGTCGGCGCGGGCGCATTAGTTCGGCAAACTGTACTCTATATCAATCTTTGTAACTTTGATCAGAAATGTATAAAATAAAGTAATAAACATTTTTATTTTACGTCAACACGTTCTACACTAAACTTACTACGTTTTCTAAACTACAGCTAAAATTATTTTCTTAATTATAGAAAGGAATCATTAAACAGCTTACAGCTCTTACATGAGCTAAATCTATTAGTATTATTTGTATCTCATGAATGTAGAATTAATCACCATTCTAAAGACTTGGTTACATCATGGGCAAAAAAAGCAACGGGAGTAACAGAACAGTCCTACACAATACATATTATATTGGTTCAGTTAGTAACCGCAAAAATTTGTTCTGGCCTAGCCATGTAATACACAAAACAACAATACTCGATTGATACCGACATTAATGCCCGCTTAACAATTGAATGATAAACGACATTATTGCAATGCGAATAACCAAAGATTGATTCTCGATTCGGTTCACGAACTCGATTTTTATTGCCAATCAAAAATTTTGTCTATTATTCCAGAACAAATATGCGTCACGTACCTCTTTATGGGTTCATTTAAAATAATAAAAGTTACATTTTATCGGTAAATTAACATATTATTCGCATTACGTTCGGAGACATTCCGACGTGTCATAAAAATAGGTTCTTCTTGATGGGTGCGTAAATTAATTCCCGCTTGTTAATAAATAGTGTGGCTGTGGCAAGGGCCAGGAATGATTTCCTTGTATTATAACGAAGTAGGTACTCTCCATCCATACCACTTTGGAAGTTACGGATGCGTTCAATGTCCAGTCTGCTAAAAGCAACTCGCACGCGCGTACATCGGGCGACGCGTATGCTCGCTGCGGGATATCGCCCTTAAGCACGCGGCTAGCTTTAACACCTATTACAATTATAAATCCATTAACCACCTAAAAATCGTAATTAAAATTTGATTACGGCGCCAAAGTATCTTTATTAAAGTGGACTGTCTCATCTTTATCGTTGATTGTAGGCGTTATATTGGCAATCACTGTTACAATAGGTAAGTTAATGTCTTAAATATTTTATTACATTTTTATTAGTGTTTAAATATTTAATTTTCACATAAAAGGAGTGTGTCTTCATTTAAATAATGACTGTGTTAATAATTTAGTGTGTAATAAAAATAAAATTATGTAGGAATCTCAAATGCTTTACCTTAAGTGTAACATGAAAACGGTTTTAAAAGTACCTGTAGCTTAAATATTTATAGTGAAACGTGTAAATATGTTTTGTTTGTCAGAATTGGTTGCGTTATGATATGACCCAATTTACTGTTTTCGTTATTTACCTCAGCAACGCTGCGTCGGCGCACAGTGATAAGGTATTGTGAAGTTACCTTAATTCAAGCCACGTGTGTGTGAGCTTTCGTGAAAATTACACTGCTTGTGTATTGAATGTACAGTTATACAGTTCAAAAGTTCAACTATCTGTTTCCGTTTACTTAAGTCAGTAGTGAGAAAATATAGTAAGATTCAAATATTGTTTTCAGTAGTCTAGAATTCTAAATACAGGGCAATGATCGACAAAGAACTTTCTACGTGTGAAGTAATTGGGTGTCGATAATTTTGGCACCTAACCATACAATTCATTAGTGAAGTGTATGTTTTCTTCCTAAACTGTTAGCAATTAAGCATGTTTCTTTATTATCATCTAGGTATTTTGGCTTGCTAAGTAATAAGAAAAATAATTGTTGCTTTATTACTTTTTGGACGAAACTAATATTATTACCCTTAGTGTTCTGAATTGAGTATTTTGAGTTAAGAACGTCTCAAACGTTACCTAAATGCCAAATATTGATCGGTTTTCCGGCTAAAGTACAGTTTGAAATATAAATATATAATATAATACTTAACTTCAAATGCTTAAATCAGAAATCAAGGGTTAGTTTTCCTAGTTTTCTTAACCATATAAACTATCTTAGTTAGTTGAGTAGGTACACGTGTTATTGATAACAGGTTGTACGCTAACACAGTGACACAGTGCAGTCATGTCGTAATACTTTGGTAACACGCAGTATCACAATATTTGCGTACATTATTGACTCTGTTCTCAAGAAGATAATGTCGTCCCGGTCGTCTGGAGAAATGTGCGATGTTTGGTGTACTACTTTATTTGCTAGACTGTGGACATGTTCATTAGAAAATGTGTAGATACTTCGTTCAAGCTGTTAAGACTTTGCGAAGCATGTAGTCGCACATTGAAATCGTAATGTCAATTATGATGAGACTAAATTACTCGTACCATGTTGTTTTCACATTCCAACGTTATATCATAGTTCAAGTCACCTTGGGAATGTTTTAATTTAGGAATGTGGGATGAGTCTGAAAATCAGGCATATTTAACGTGCCATAAATTACGGTCTGCTGGTTTTTCAGGCGCCTAATATGTCATGATAGCTTTACGTTCCGCCTCCGCAACTATGCTTACGTCATTCCCTATTCAAATCTTCAATGAACAACGTTTTTTTTAAGGTAATTTAAACAATACATTCTTTGGATCTGTTTGTCTAGATTATAAAATGTATGAGCTTAGAAATTATTAAAGAAGGACATATATCCTCTAAATTGATTATTTTCAACTTGCAAAAACTAACGTAGTACACATTGATAAAATTTTCGTTATTCAGCAAAAACCAATCATTCTTACACCAAGAACTGAATAGATTCCAATAGATTTTACACCACGTTATATTTTTTTCCAAAAATATTTAAAAAGGTCACAAGTTGGACACCACCGACACTAAGTACAAAACAGGTCACGGCAGGTCATAGCGGACATTAGGAGCCAGCTCATTGCTGGATGCGGAAGGAAAACAACCCCTCAGTCGCCCAGGTAGCCCGGTGACCATGTATTTATATCGCCAATCAGGTACCATAACGGGCTTATAACTTTCATAATACAGTTTTGAAATTTTGTACATACACAACGCCATCTAGTCCCAAGCTAAGCAGAGCTTGTGTTATGGGTACTAGACAACTAATAAACGTACTCATATATTTCTAAATACATACATATTATAGATAAATTACACCCAGACACAGAACAAATGATCATGCTCATCACATAAACATTTGTCCTGGGTGGGAATCGAACCCACGACCTCCGGCATAGCAGGCAGGGCCACTAACCACTAGACCAACAGGCCAGTCATAGATTAGATCAGTAGATTACTACACAAGTGTTTCATGTTTCGCATAATAAAAATAAGGTTCGACAAATAAGTCGAGGTTTTTATTCGTTACCTATATAAATTGATTTCCATTCAATTTTGTTATTTCGCCTTACTGTTCTCGTATTGCATACTATAAAAAACTTACGGTCTCACAATAAATGAGTCCAAAGCTGCATTGGCCTCATTCTCCTAACCCCGTCTCCTATTGAGAGTGAGTCAGTGTTCCTCTCGGAGCAGTGTTGTTTGCTTCTTATCTTAAAGGTACATGCTTCCGTTTCCTTGCTTACTCGCCTTACTAAGTTATGAAAATCGGGGAGGGATTAATTGGGATGTGTCCTGCCCTAAATACGGCTTTAGAAGAATATGGAAGTAAATGATTAAATTTTAAATTGGAGTGTGATTTTTCTAATCACGTTTACTGAGATTCGTAATTTCCTGAAATCACATGTTAAATGGATGGACGGATTTCTCAATGTTATTTTCATACAATATTACTAAGTAATTAGATCATTTTCTGAAACAAGCAGCAAAATTGGTTATTAAATAACGCAGCAATTAGAGACTTTTTTTTTTTTTTTTTTTTCGATGGGAAAAATCATCTTATGACAACCCCCGCCCTTGGGCGGAGCGGGAGATAGTGTCAGACTCTTACTGACTAAAAAACCCATCCCGTTCCTTCAAGCCTTCATACCGGGGCTCGAGCGCCCTTTCGGATTACCCTGGCCCCAGTAGGCTTCGACCCGGCTGGGCCCCTGCTGTTGCTGACAACTCCCTGAGGCGCGCGGGAACAGCGCGCGCCGTCGACGACTTGGGCTTGGTCCGGACGGTTACCGGACGGCCGGACTGCGAGCTACCCATTGCTCACTGTCCGCAAGCCCGCGCCTACGGTGGCTGGAAATCGGGATCGGAATCCCGGCGGCGGCGGCGAGACCGCCGTTGCCTGATGCGGTCGGCCTCCTCCTTAGCGAGCATTACTGCTTCGCAGAAGTCGGCGACCGCCTGCCACTCCTCCTCGCTCCGGACCATGGCCTCGACCAAGGCCCGGCGCGAGAGGTCTCCGCCGCCGATCACCCCCACGAGGGCACGGCGATGCTCCGCCCAAGCAGGGCACACCGCGATTGTGTGCTCCACCGTGTCCTCCGGGCGTTCCGCACAGTGGCGACACCCGGGCGTCACTTCCGCTTTGATTCGGAACAGGAACCTCCCGAACTTGCCATTTCCGGTGAGGACCTGTGTCATGCGGAAGGTAAGGACGCCGTGAGGTCTTTCCAGCCACGCCTCAAAGAGGGGACTTATCGCCATAATTGTGGCGAGCCCATGACGGGGTTGCGATAGTCGCTGACGCCATTCCACCATGAGATCCCGCCGGAGCTCTGTCCGCCATGCCGTGACCTGTCGCGGCAGAGGACTTTCACCCCGGCGTTGCATCTCCACGCGCATGTCGTGCATGTGTGCAAGGACTGTTGCCTCCAGATCCCACGGTGGTAGGCCAGCCAGAAGGCTCGCCGCTTCGCAGGAAATCGTGCGGTATCCCCGCACCATCCGAATTGCCATGACCCTCTGGCAGGCGTTCAGAATGGCCGCCGGTCGCTTTCGCAGCGACGGCGCCCACACCGGCGCCCCGTAGAGGGCCATGGACCGAACGATCCCCGCGTAGAGCCTCCGGCAGGAGGCGTCTGGACCCCCAAGGTTAGGCAAGAGCCGCTTGAGAGCGGCCCCAGTCCGGTTGAGTTTGGGAGCCAGACGTCGGAAATGCTCCTCGAAATTCCATCGGCTGTCGAGGATGAGTCCCAGGTACCTCATCGATGTCCCGACGCCGATGCGAACTCCTCCTACCGTTAGTTGGGAACCCGACGGTGGCGCGTTCCGACGGCCGCGACCGTGAAAACACATGGCCTCGGATTTGCGCAGCGCCACCTCGAGTCCCAACTCCTGGATCCTACCAACGACTATCGCAACCCCGCGTGTCGCTAAAGCGGCCGCCGCCCGGTACGACTCTCCCTGCGCTAGAACCAGCGTGTCGTCTGCGTAGCAGACCACGCTGACCCCGTCAGGGAGGTCGCCCCGCAGCACGTAATCGTACCCGATGTTCCACAAGGGTGGCCCTAGTACCGACCCCTGCGGAACACCGCACGACATCTCCCGACGTTTCCAGTCTCCCTGGTGACCGGGGTAGACAATATACCTGTCCGACAGGTAGGCCTCGACTACTCGACAGAGGTATTCGGGCACCCGGTGGTACCGGAGTGCCCTCCGGATCGTACTCCAGGGCAGGGAATTGAAAGCGTTGGCAATGTCCAAGGACACTGCCACGACACGCCTACCCTGGGACACCGCATCCCCCGTCGTGAGGGCTCGCACGCGCATGATGGCGTCCACCGTCGAGCGCATCCTGCGAAAGCCGAACTGTCCGTCCGAAAGGTCCGGCCCCACCCGTGAAAGGCGCGCGACGAGGCGGCTCGCAATCACTCTTTCAAAGAGCTTGCCCACCTCGTCGAGCAGCACAATGGGCCGGTACGCGGACGGAGAGTCCGCAGGGCGCCCTGGCTTCGCGATGAGGACCAGTTTCCCCGTCTTCCAGCGAAGTGGGAACTGGCCCCTCTCCAAGCATGCGCTGAAGAGCCCTCTCAGTCGAGGCCCGAGAGCCTCCATGGCCAGGACCCAGGCTTTCCCAGGCAAGCCATCGGGTCCTGGGGCGGCGTTCTTGGCACTCAGCCTTTGCACCGCCACTCTCATCTCTGCCTCGGTCACCTCTGGAGCATTATCGTCGTCGTCGCTATTGCAGTCCGCGTCAGACACCGCTGGCGGAGGCGGAGCCATGGGCGGGGGGGAGTGTTCCCCTCGCGCAGGGAACAGAGCGCTTACCACACCCTCCACGAGTTGGGGCCGGAGACTCTGAGTCAGCGGGGGAGCCCAGGGGCGCAGTTTCTCCCGTACCAACTTGTACGGGCGCCCCCACGGGTCCGCGTTCAGAGACCCCAGCCACACGTCGCGGGCCTCGAGTTTGGCCCGCTTAATCTCCGCTCGGAGGGTGTGTTTTGCCTCTCTGTAACCTTCGTACAGCTCCGCCTCTCTGGCCTCCGCATCCGACGGGCGGATGCGGCGCCTGCAGTATCTGGCGTACCGGCGTCGCGCGTGATTGCACGTGTTGCGCAGTGCAGCGATTTCCGGCGACCACCAGTACACCTGGCGCTTAGCACGTCCTGGACGGACTCGGGGCATTGCCGCATCGCAAATTTGCGACATGGCCTCCCGGAACCACTCCGCCTCGACGTCGATGTCGACAGGCCTGTCCGGTGCTTGCACCCAGGCCTGTACCGTCGCGGCTTCCAGGAGGAGCTCCCGGTCCATCTGCTTAAGCGCCCACCGCGGACCGCAAGGGCTCTGTCGGACCGGCGCGGCCGAGGTTTCGGCGGAGACGTCCAACCGGATATACCGGTGGTCGGAGTACGTCTCCACCTCCTCCATAACGCGCCAGTCGACGACACGCGGCGACAGAGCGGGGCTGGCGAACGAAAGGTCCACCACTGATTCACCCCGCCTCCGCACCAACGTGGGGACAGAACCCCGGTTCAGGACGACCAGGCCCAGCTCCAAGGCCCAGTCCTCCACCAACCGACCCCGTGTGTTCGTGCGCCGGGAACCCCAAGCCGTATTCCAGGCGTTGAAGTCCCCACAAACGACCACGGGGAGGGTACCAAACCCAGCGACGACGACACTTAGCTCCATAAGGGAGACATGGAGTTCGTCGGGAGTTCTGGTCGGGGACAGGTAGACGCCTACCACTGCAATGTCCCCGACCCGTGCTGCCACGCAACCCCGTCCCCTCGCAACAGCCTCGAGGGGCGGGGTACCGGCGGCGGCCGACGAAATTAGCGTCACCGAGCCGTCCAGGTCCTGAACCCAGCGGGGATGGACGTAGTACGGCTCGGAGACGACGGCGACATTGATCGACCACTGCGCCATGCTCTGGAGCAACAGATCCTGAGCAGGGGCGCAGTGGTTGATGTTCGCCTGGAGGAGACGTAATGGTGTCCTTATTGACATTCCATTACAGTCTCCTCCCGAGCCCCCTGTGAGGGCACCGCCGCGGCGGGAGCGGCGGCGACAGCGGCGGCAGCCAAGACGGTGGCTGCTGCGGTGAGGGTGTCAGGGTGGATGGGCCTGACTTTGCCCTTGGCCTTGGCGGGGGGGGTCGCAGGACCTGCCCCCAGCCCGGTGGTCGGCCGGCTTGCCTGCAGCCGCACATGCGTAGCAGTGCGGCTTTGCACGGCATTCAACGGCCTTGTGCCCGGGCTGTCCGCACTGGTGGCAGCGGTCACTGCGGTCCTCTGCGGCGCAATAGGCCCCCACGTGGTGCCCCACGTGACAGCGGTAGCACCGCAGAGGTTTGGGTTCCAGCATCTTGACTTGGGCTGAAACCCAACCCACCAATAGTCTTCGGCCCTCGGTCGTGATGGCCTTGGCCGCCGACACGGGGCAGCTCACCGTAACGGCTCGCATGCCCGTGCTGTCAGCGCGGATGGTGCCCGCCCGGACCTGATCGGTCGTGCACCCTCCCGCCCTGACGATGGCGGCCACCACTTCCTCCACCCTAACGGAGTCGTCCAGACCCATAATGCGCATGTCGATGCACTTGGTGGGTCTGGACACTCGGGCCTCCTCGGCGTCCAGGGACGCCCTGATCTTTACGGCCAGAGCGTCTGCGAGTTCCCCGCTATTTGCCCCAGGGACCTCCAGCATTCGGGCACCGGTAGCGGTGCGCCTCATCCGGAAGCCCTCTGAGGCTCCGAACTCGCCGAGGTGGCCAATCACCGCCTGCTTGGCTTTTGCCATGACTGCGTCGTAATTGACGCCCTTCTTTTCCGCAGCTGGCTGTAGTGTGATCACTACAGCTGCGGAAGTCGGGGCGCGAAGTCGAGCAGCCATGGCCCGCTTTTTGCGGTCTTGTCGCCGCCTGCGCTTTTTGGCCGCCCTTGCCGCCTTGCTCGCCTTCTTCTTGGCGCCGACGACCGTCCACTCGGCGCCAGCCGAGGGGTCTTCGGGCGGAGAAGGCGGCAGGCGCGACCTAGTCGCCGCCGCGGCGGGAGGACCCGCCGGTTTGGTGGCAGCCGCCACCCTGCTCTTTGAGGGAGGGGCAGACTTCCCCTGCCGCTGCTGCTGCTTGGCCGCCGGGACCGGCCTCGCAGGCGCCGACGCCAGGGCAACGCGCCCGGCTTGCCCCGAGGGGCCAGCCCTGGGTGCTGCAGCCGTCGTAGCCGCGGCGACGGCGGCATAAGACGCCATCCTCTTCTGGCCAGAGGCCGCGAGAGGGGGGCGCAGGACGATGCCCTCCAGGACGGAGAACTGGCGCTGGATGTGCCCCTGGAACTGCTGCTGCTGCTGCTCCTGCTGCTCCCTGAAGGCAGCCAGCTCTTGCCGCAGCAGAGACACAACCTCGCCTTCCGCCTGGGGCGAGGGCCGGGATCGGCCCTGCTCCTGCCTGCTCCCCCCTTCGGGACGAGAGCCCTGGAGAGCGGCCACGGCCGCCTCGAGCCGGCCAAACCTCCCGCTGAGGGTGCGCTCGTAGGGCTCGAAGACGAGCCCCAGTGCCTCCTCAATTGAAGCGTTGGCCAGCTCGACGGAGCGTTTTTTGGCCACTCTCTCCCTCTTGTTGGCCACGCTTGTGATAGCGGCTGCCACTACCTGCCGAAACTTGGCCAGCGCCTCCTCCATGCCTTCTGGCAGCTCGCCAGGGAACTTCGGCACTAAGACGTCGGCGCTGGTCTGGTCGTTCGCGACCTCCTGGGGTCGCCGAGACGCTTCCTCAGCGCACCCTCTCCCTCTGCCCGACTTTCGGGCCGCACCCCGCCCCGACGACGAGATTTTCCGGGCAGGTCCCGTCTCGTCGTCGGACGCGGAGCGCATGGCGCGCATGAACGCCCTCCTTCCGTTGGATGCGGATTCTTCCACCTCCATCGAAAGGAGGGGCTCCCGCACCTCCTCCACCTCCTTCCCGTCTGAGTTGAGTGAAGACGCGGCATCTGAATCCGACGCCGCGTCTTCACTCACCTGTCTGAGGCCGAACCTACGGCCGGCCTCCACCGGCATCGCGGACGTGCTGGGAACTGGTCCCAGGGACTCCGCGCTGCCGAATCGTGAGCCACCCTGGCTCGTTGCGTCCACGTAGGACGGTACAGGGTCCGGAGACCCGAGGCGGTAGGTGCCCCCCCCAGAATACGAGGGGCAGCCCGAGCTCTGCTCGGGGAGGGATTCTCCAGCTAACTGGTACCCTCCTGGGGTAGTATTTGTTTGTCTACTCGCGCTCATATTGGTGCTGAACACAGCTTTGCCTTTTTTGAATGGGGTGGGGTCCCCATTACACGTTCGCCATCCTGGTCATGTCTGCTGAACAGACACGTACCGGAGGCGAACCCTATCTCTCCGACATCGCTATCCAGAAGGCGTCAACAGCTGTTGTGCCAGCGCTCCTGGACAGCGCACCCTCCGGGCGGTCCGACTGGACTCCGCCATATGTTCCTCTTGGTCTGGTCTCTCGCTTGAGGCCTTCCGGCATGAGTAGCTCTACCGGCATAGCCCTCAAGGTCATTGAGACACGCAAGCCCCACCACGACGACAACGTGGGAACACAGTTGGTGGGGAGCAATTAGAGACTCGCGCTGGGAATATCTCGCTATCTCTTTGCGGTGGTGACCTCTCATTTCAGTTTGTGCATTCTTTTTCTGTTACTTGACAGTTCCCCGTCCATCAGGATTCTAACTAACTTATTTTTGAAATGATTTGAACATTATTTCTATTTGTGTTAAAGTTACTTTTTGATACAAATAATTAAATAAAAAACACCAAACATTCACCCATTGGTTGATATCAATTATGACAAATAATTGTAGATAGATGGAGAATATTAGATAGAGAATTGGATGCCAAAGATAAGAATGATGAGATAATATAAAAAAAGGAAGTAATTCTTCCGCTGATAGAACGGAATGGAAGAAGAAAATGTAGTTTGCATGTAATATGGGATAAGGGCAGGAAGATGATGATGACCGATATACCATATTTATTTCCAACTGCTATTTTATATATTTTTCAACGAAGCACCTTCTTTTGTTTCAGAAAACATGCAAGATAACATGGAATTGGGCTGGACTTCACCATGGTGCCCAACAATCGCGGAGTGACGTGAAAAACGAACAGTTTTGGTGTTAAAACTAGATTATTCTGAGAGAACATAAATCTATCGTATTCAAGAGATAATCATTAAGTTGTCGTTACTCAATAAAATGAACACAGACAAGTTGAACTTTATATGTAATAAAAATCTATAGTGAAGTCGTAAAATGGAGAAGAAAAGATATTTTCTTAGTAAAAAGTTATTATGGTAAGTATTTTTATTATGTCTAGATACGAGTAATTATGTTTTAGATGTTTATTAGATTTAATTTGAGTTACATAGCTACGTTATCACATTAATACGAGTATCTATTATTAAGACGAAAGTTTGTGAGTGTCTTTGTATGTTTGTTAATTTTTCACGCTCGAACGGCTTAACAGATTTGGATAAAATCTGGCATAGGTACGGAATCAAAGAATCAAAGCATTTATTTTAAATAAACTATTTACAGGCATTTTTTTAGGGTTCCGTAGTCAACTAGGAACCCTTATAGTTTCGCCATGTCTGTCTGTCCGTCTGTCTGTCTGTCTGTCTGTCTGTCCGTCCTCGCTTAATCTCTGTGACCGTTAGCACTAGAAAGCTGAAATTTGGTACCAACATGTATATCAATCACGCCGACAAAGTGGTAAAATAAAAATTGGATTTTTTTTTTTTATTAGGGTAGCCCCCTATATGTAAAGTGGGAAGTGATTTTTTTTTTAATTTCAACCCTAACGTGTGATATATCGTTGGATAGGTATTTAAAAATGAATAGGGGTTTTCTAAAATCATTTTTTGATAATGTCAATAATTTGGGAAATAATCGCTCCAAAAGTAAAAAACCCCCTCTAACTTTTGAACCATAAGTTTAGAAAATATGAAAAAAATCTGAAAAGTAGAACTTTATAAGGACTTTCTAGGAAAATCATTTTGAACTTGATGGAAAGAACAGTTTTTGTACAAAAAGACAAAAAGGTTCTACAAAATAATTTCTGGACTAAGTTTGTAGTATAATCGTATATGCAAGCATTTTTTTAAACTCATAAGTGGGTACACTTATTTTGACGGACGGGAAACTACGGAACCCTACACTGAGCGTGGCCCGACACGCTCTTGGCCGGTTTTTGAATGGTCAAGAAGTCAGCCAATTAGAAAAAATATGCTAATTGCACATTCCAAAGTGTAGATCTCCATGGAGAAGAATGTGCAAGAAACTCCTTAAATTGGACACTCTTATCAATCATGTTGTGTACCTATTACAAACTAGCTTTTGCCCGCAGCTTCGCCCGCGTACATACAATATATCCCATGTCACTCAGGAATAAAGCAGCTTTCTATCGGTGAAAATATTTTCGCAATCGGACCAGTACTTTCAGAGATTACCTCCTACAAACAAAGAAAAATAGAAAAAACAAATTACCTCATTATAATATTATTTTATATTTTGTTATATTACAAATATCCCGGTAACATATGTTTTTATTGCCATTATTATGTGGAAACAAGAAGAAGTAAAAAAAAATCTAAATATAGAAAGTAAAATAAGCCACTAGCACCCAAGAGATGACGAGTAGATCATGTCCTGGAATAGTACATAGGATACTTTGTATTCCAGGAGTATGTTGCCTAGTGAGAACTTTCCACTTTCGCGCGGGCAAAGCCGCTGACAGCTGCTAGTTAATAATAAAGAAATCAATATTGGGCAAGTTTAATAATGTGATTCGACATACGTGATTTAGATTCAAATGATAAACAGATTGGTAGAGTAACTACGCCAGCCTCATTGATATATCTGACTGAACTTGTTAATGGTCATCATACCCCAGTTACCAGAATCAAATTATAGACGCATCACTAATTAAACGTAAATCCGGACTAAGCGTTTCGCCTCATCGTTTATACCGCGTACATCGAGGGACTGGAACTATTTGCCTGCTGTGGTCTTCCCGTCCGATTATATTTAAGTGCCTTTAAGACTAGAGTAAATAGGCTCTTAATAAACTCGTGCACCTCACCATCAAAGATTGCATCACTGCTTACCATCAGGTGGGATCGCAGTAAAGCACTATTTAAAAAAAAACAGTCAAGTGATGTGATCGAGATGGTACAAGGAATAGAAGAAGGCAAAGAAGAGATGGAAGGACAGTGTGCTCCAACTGGCGTAGGTTGCTAGAGATAGAAGATATTGGAAGATGTCAGAGGTAACATTATGCATCATTCTTTATACGCAGTCGCCCTTTTCGTAGTCGTTACAGTCGTAAATAGCACAATGTCACCATTTCGATTGTTTACGCGGTACTCTATTTCTTTATCCAAAATAAAAGTAACCCTTTTAAACTAACTTTTAAACTAAGCTAGTTGCTTCTTATAACATCAGCTATCTACGTAAAGTCTCGTCAAAATCGACGCAGTCGTTCCGGAGATTATCCGGAACAAAAAGACGACAATAGATTTATTGAAGAGATGAGATCGGTTGTTGCAATTAATTTCATTCAAACAATCACAGCAACAAATACATATTTAACATTCTACATTAATTTTGCGACAGAAAGAGTCATTGTAATCTTATTTAATAAAAACTATTCGCGTGACCTGAAATTCTAAAACCATAGAACAAACTCAATACCTAATAAATCTCTTTAGACAGAACGTTTACGAGCGAAGCAAACGTGTGTGGACCGCTGCCACACTATCTCACTTTGTCGTAGGGATGCACCATTTTTAGATAAGAATCGATAGTTTAGATCGCCTTGGATTAAATTCGGTGATTGTAAAGTATGTTATTGAGCTAACTAAATGGATTTAAGAACAAGTTAAATAGCAGTTTAAATGAAACACATTTATATGACGAGATCGCAACGACATAATATGAGTAATAAAATTAATAATATGGTGGATATAAAATAGGGCAACAGGAATATAACTTCCTGTCTGACTGTGACTTTTTAGGGTACCGTACCTGAAAAGGAAAAAATGGTGGAACTCTTATAGGATCACTTTGTTGTTTGTCTGTCAAGACCGTTTATCTTGGGAAGGCGTGGTGATATAGGCTTGAAATCAAAACCATATATTCAGATCTGCTCTGCAGTCCTTTGAAACTGTGAAAAAATCTTTTAAATTAACAAAAAAAAAATAGCTTTCTATGTCGCAAAAAACGTGTATTTCGATACTTTCAAGAAAATCAAAATTCAAAGATTCCTTCAAAGTCAACGTCAAAAAACACTTTTTATGCGACTCGGAAAAACGGAGTTCTCTCTTCTAACTCCCTATACTCCGCTAAATTTTGATCGTTTTAATCCCAAGGAGGGGTAGGTTCGGCACATGAAACACTATTGACGTCACGTCAGCTGAGCGAGTCCAATGACCTTTAGGTAATTTGTACGGAACGCCAACTGCTACCTTCAGGTCATTGGACTCGCTCAGCTGACGTTTTCTTAAAGAAATGAATTTCGTACATGCGTAAATTAATACGAGTTTAAAAAAAATGGAACTTTATTTTTTAATTTTGTCTTTACAAATCGATAGTGTTTCATGCACCGGATCGATCCTCCACGGGATTAAAACGATCAAAATTTAACGGTGTATATAGGTAAGTTTGTACTTGTTTACACTTGCCTAGTCTTTTATTTAAATTGTTTGTATTTTAATCGATTATAAAGTTGTGAATATTGTGTGTTCTTTACTTCTTCATGCTCGAACGGCTCAACGAATTTCAATGAAACTTTGTACATGAATTGGGTATGATGTCCTTTATATACACATATGATCTTTTTATCCCAGGAGTGTGTTCCCTTGGTATAACCTTCTACAATCACGCGAGCGAAGCCGCTAGTAGTAGCTAGTCATAAAAATAGTTGTGTGCATCCCTATTAGTTTGACGGTTAACAGCAGACGTTCAACTCTCGTTAGTATACATTGAATTTTTCAAGGTACCGATTGCCGAGACATTATAAATTATTTAATAATAAAGTTTACGATCTGTGAATGTGTTAGTATGCGGATGTTATGAGGAATATTTCGTTTACTATAGCAACTTTTACAGGGACTAATTAAACCGTCTGGTGAAACTTCGTACACGTGTTGGATATCGGATCTGTACTTCATCTAATATATATAAAAATCTTGTGTCACAGTTGTCGTTATCGAATTCTTCCAAAACGGCTTGATTGATTTTTATTATGTTTTTTTTTTTGTGTATATTCGGTAGGTTTGAGGATAGGTATTAGGCTATATTGTAATTTGTATCCTATTATCCCCACCTCCAGTTTTTTGTCCACGGCGATCTCTAGCCAACTTTACCCCGCGAACATGATCAGATCGTCGCACTACCTTCGCCCAGTTTGCCCTCCCGAGGAGGGGAGGTCGACCCCATTATCATCCTTATCATGTTTTGAATAATTTAATTTAACCCAATATAGAGTAACAAACTTTTGGTGAATGATATGAATCAAAAGCATTCCCCTTATAAGAAAGTGTAACTTTCTTCACAATGGCCTTGTTTTGATACATAAAACAAAAGACATAAACGAACTCGAACGATTGATTGTTACACCACATTATGACGAATAGGGTTTATGTTCTGAACCAATGTCATACTACATTCATTAATATTTATCCTACCCATGACCATGATCTATAATAACTGGCCGTGTTATATTATTATGTTATACTAGCTTCAGCTGGCGGCTACGCTTACGTGGAAGTAGAAAATATATAACCTATGTCAGTCAGCAATAAAATAGCATTAAACTGGTGAAAGATTTTTTTTAAATCAAACCATAATTTTTCAAGTTTTTCGATACAAACAAAAAAACAAACATACAAATCTTTTATTTTTATAATATTAGAATAGAAGTATAAACTAGCGACTCACCCCGGTTTCGCACAGGTGCAAATTATAGGTACATAAAAAACCTTCCTCGTAAATTACTTTTTCTATTAGTAGAGACTGCATCAAAATCTGTTACATGATTTAGAAATAGACACAGAAAGCGATTTGGTTTTATAAGGGAAAAGATTTCTGAAAACTAAATAATATTTCTCTCAACATTCCCGGGAATAGCATATCCTCACATCACTAGACATAACGGTTGTGTACGGTTCCAATGCGATCATCTCCGTCACGGTAGGCGTGCTGATTACACCAGATTACCTCCCAGCTAGTGACCTATAATGTGACATTAATGGGCTTTACATCGCAGCTACACACACGGCTTATGTGTGAAAAGTTGGAAAGTAGGCACCTACATGACACATCAAGTCTTGGGAAAAGAGAAATAAAAACACAGTTCCACTGTTTATTTATCCACTAATTTAAAGTTAAAGCCTCCCGATTAAGGACCCTCCTGTCACTCGTTGAACCGTGTGAACTGACCCACAATGTACCAACTAAATACATGCACAATGACCCGCTGTAGAAACATTTGTCCACAATAAATATTTTTCTACGTGTTCAAACGGTAAACTTTTTATGATCACTACTTGATGGTCCTTTGAGAGTAAAAGTAAATAGAAATTATACGGCCCATTCACTGCGAGGCGCACGCGCTGCGTCAGGAGAAAAATAATAAGGTCAAGAGTGAAGTCCCGTGATCTTAAAATTGTCCTTAACTTGTTGCTCCTACCTATGCGTTTGGAAACTGGTTTTGACTGGTGGGTACAGTCGCGCAGGGCTATCTCATAATTCGTCGCCTCACTGAATAAATTACGGTGTAAGCTAATTTTGTGGCTTTTATTGACAGTGTGTCGACACAGTTCACTATTTGACTGTTTAAGTCAAACATTTTAACAAAATTCTAAAAAGGTAGCCAACTACTGAATGGTTTATTTAATGATCTCTGTGTGCTGACAAAGTTTATGTTGACAAGAAGCTGTATCACGAGTTTATAAGTTCACATAAAAACGATATTGCGGAGCGACAAGTTATTTCTCTACCGACAGTTTAGCCATATCTGTCAATATCCTGGGGCGGAACCTTAACTGCATCTAACTGTTTATAGCAGTGTTGAATTGTGTCCATTTGTAACTTGTGTGGATGCAATTATTCTTAGATAACAGTTTGCTCTTGAACAAACTTCGTAAACTAAGGCACTTCGTTTTATAGCCTAAGTTATTACAGTCGCGGCAAGGATAGTGACCTGGACCTATTTTTGTCTTTATATACGGAGTTGTGGCAATGACATAACAATTAGACATAAATCAATCTGAAGACGCTCCTAAAATTGTCCGTGGCGTGTGCCTCTGTTTATTTCTGTAAACTAATATTACACCATGATATTGAGTGTTTAATGCTATTTCAGAACATTCTCGTTTGTGGACTGAAATTGTTTGTTTAAATACGAATATTATCTCATTTAATCGAGTTAAACTGAGCTTTAGTTCCTCAAAATACTTGGGAAGTCAAATAAACATGCTCTCGTCGAGATCGTGAAGACGTCCCTAACGACCTCGTAATTCCTTTAAGGTTCAGTTGTTTATTTTCAAATGTGTTCATCACCTTATAAAGCGTTATTCTTTGCGCGTGTTTCCGCGCTCAATTGGCCACAGGCTGGCCGTCGCTAGCAGTAGCAGGCGTAAATCTAATTAGTACTATTGACATGTTTATATTTATTCTACTAGAAAGCTATTAGTTAATGTTAATTATCATTGTTAATTTTGATTTGTATCTTTGTTTGAGTTGAGGCGACCTGCACATTTAATTGGTTGTATTACGCGTGTGCCAAGTGGGCGGGTATCAATCAAGCGGACTAATAACTCGCTACATTTATTTTGAATTATTTAAATTGTTGATTAGCGAGTGTTCAACATTTTGCTTTGAGGCAGACCTTAGCAATAAATCAATTAAAAATGAGAGCTACAAATTATGGTGAAATAAAATTGTAATGTTTGTTATTTATGACCATAAACTTGCAAATAGTTTCGAGCCATTAAAATTTCATCATACAGAGACACTTCAAAAAACGAAATGTTTAATTTCTCATATGGTAGACGAAATGATTTTAACATAAAAATAACGGCGATCGGCACTTAATAAACCACTTAAGATGTTCATTAGGGCGTTTTACAGAGTCGTTTGATCGTTTTAATGTGGAGTGCGTTACGGGTGCATTCGGGCGGTGCGTCGCGCTCCAGCGTCGGACTTCTAATGGAGTTGTCAGATTGCGCAACGCGGTGAGAACTGCGTGGGCGCAGGCCGCAGGGCTGTCCGCTGCTGTCATCGGTGACCTGATGACTTACATTGTTGAAGTTTTTGTGGATGTTGTATTAGAATTTTTTAAATGCACCTACCTGAATAACTCTTCCACTAACTTTGTTCAAATATTTATAAAATCTAATGTGTATTCACACTGACTTAACTTTTAAATGAACTAGCCCTTTAAATGTAGAGGAAGTTTGTTCACGTAAAGTTCAAAACAAAATTCCGTGCCAGCTGCCAACCCTACAAAGAACAACCCAAATCGGGAAAGTAGTGATAAACAAAGTGTTTCCATGTCACAAACATCACCCACCAATTTAGCCGTGTAAGCTCATGTTAGCTTGTTAAACTTTAGACAATCGTGTACATAAGTGAATGTAGGCTCTTATTACCCGCTTGTCCGTGAGAGCGGTAAATTGTGAGAAGTATGCTTAGACTGACAAATTGTTCGAGGGTACAGGTGATTGTTAGCCTCTTGTCAGATGAGCTATTTTTCACTGCTTGTTAAAATATCGTAGCATCACTAGCTGAACACAATTTATGAGTTGTAGGTCTTGGTTTAGATCTTCTATTTCAGCCTAGAATTTGCGTACATAAATATGTAGTGTATTTTCCTTTTCAGGGCATTCGTGATAGTACAAATCGCAATGTTGTCTTCAGCTACGAATTTGACGACAACTGAATCATCGCAGGTAATTTTCTTTAGTTGGTATGTAATATGTTGTTAGTCTTGCTGATTGCATTAATATTGTGAAAGCCCATCCTAAAACTCTATACGTTAACCAAAATGACAATCAAATTGGATGAAAAAGAGAAGGATTTTAACCAGATATTACTCAAAACTTAGTATAACACAAATGGGTAAATTTCGCCATTCAAACCCAGGCAGGTGCTCTAAAATGTGTAATTTATTTTATCACTACCGCTCCTTAAACGATAAAGAAAAACATCATGAAGAAACTAGCATGACGTAGACCAAAACTTCGAAGACATGTGCCAGATCTACCACGCGTGCGCAGGCACGCGTGGTAGATTACGGCCCATTACTTCTCCTAGCTTGAGTCTTAGCAGTGGGAACATTATAAGGCTAATCTATGCTATGCTTTACTTTTTAGTTGATTCTAGGTTGAATGTTATTAAATCATTTTTCCAAAATAATTGAAGATTTCGATGAACCTTATGGTTTATATTTCCAGGAGACGCCAGTGGAAGTGGAGAATGAAGTGGAAATAGAAATCGAGGAGTACGCCTGGAGTGCGTGGGGCAGTTGGAGCGCCTGCTCCCGGAGCTGTGGCGGGGGTGTCTCCGTGCAGGAGAGGCATTGCTTACCCAGGTAAAGACATATGACCTGGTGAAATATGTTATGGAGTTGAAGGGGCCGTGTTTGTCTAGGTAAAGACAACAGAGGAACATGACATGGAAGAAGTTTCCAAGCTGGGGTGTGCGATTATGAAAAAAAATATTTTATTGGTATATTATGTAAAAACAAGTAACAGTTTTTATTTATTTATTAAAACTTTACGCAGTAGTAAATAATACTGTACAAAGGCGGACTTAATGTTCTACCAGTCGATCTAAGTTAAGCTTTATGTGAAAGCTTCAGAATTTAGGATTCGTCTTTCTAGTACGTTAATCTCACCGCTTGTGCCCACATGACCTCTTGATAATTTCACGGCTGACTAATCATGTCTTGCTACTAGTCAGATTAAATAGTGAGAATGTAAATACGACAATTTGCGAGTGTCTAATATTTACGATGAGTAATCATAGCTGAGAGACAGTCTATACCTATATAAAAAAAAACCTTTACTGACAAAAACCTGCCAGTGTTTCTTACTCTACAAGCTAGGCTTAATTTTGTTTAATGATTTGATATTTTCATCACACAGATTTCTGTGTAGTTTCCATGTTATTTAATTAACATACCTATGTTGATGTTGAAATTCACAAACAATTTAGTCTGCAAAAGCCGGTACACGCGTTACGACTACTTGACTTCCTACAGCTTACCAAGTGTGAGAAAAACTGTTAGCTTCATCAGTGATTGCGGGATTTATGTTCATGTAAACAGTTTTCTGATTTTACTGATCGCGTGATTTCTCTTTAGCGCATCGTTGTAAGATAACAAATTGCTGAACGAGGCGGTGCCGACAGCGCTCAGCGCACGTTAATATCTCATAATGTACTGCACATAAAAGCAAAAATTGTAAACACTAACATTTTACACGCCTATTAAAGTAATTCGCTCAAGCCCCGTTTACATCATCAGACTTATCGGATCGCTCGCTAAACAAAACACGGTCTCGTATAAAATGAACAACCTCCGTTTCTAAAATGCCAGCATCCATATCAATAATTGCTATACTATCAAATAGGCGTATGATTTACAAGTCAACCGGTACAAAAATTCTAATCAACTAGAAGATATTCGTCTGTTTAATTGAGATAGTTTCGGGCACGACTTCGGTGGCATTCGGCTGTCGTCGGCGATTAGATCTAGCTCATTTGCGTTTATCAAACCGTTGACATATGCAATTTAGTAATCTGACGGCGTTTGAACCTCAATCAGTTGGGTGCCCGCAATTATTTTATTAGCTTTGATGTTGGTGGTCTCTCTGTGACATGATAATCCATGTAATATTTTAATGTGAATAGTTTTTGAAGTTTCGTAAATCAATTACGCTGCATAGCGAATATGAATGGAATTGTAATGAGAGTGGAGAAACACGCAGAGTGCACTTGTGTGTACGCACACATTTCCACTATAACATCTTCTGTGAACTTGGCTAATCTCCATTATTATTTGACACTGTGCAGAAAGTCTTTTGAGAGGATTATTGTTTTGGATGGAATTTGCTACTACCTCTTCTCCTAAAATTGTAGATGGGGATGAGTTATGAAATGTACCTACCAGTCTTAATATAGTCTTAAAAGCGAGCTGAATTGATACTCAATTAAACTAACATTGCTTATCATGTCATCACCGTCTGCCTAGCCTTTTTTCAACTATGTTGAGATCGGCTTCCAGTTTAATCGGATGCCGTTGAATATCAGTATTTTATGTGGAGCGACTGCCTATCTGACCTCCACTACCCAGTACCTTGTAATATGATAATCCCCTTGGCAAGACTGTTGTCAGATTTCCTTGCCTCTGAGGATCTGTAACGACTCTCAAAGATCTACAAATGACAGCCGGGACCAACGGTTTAATGTGCTTTTTGAGGCAGGGCGGAATCTCGATGTATTTAGATTATCACCCAACCATAGAATGACCTCGACAAGCATTGCTTAACCTAGTATTACTGTGTATTATTATAGCCACGTGAAGTTAAGTTACTGTTATTCTGTCCATGTGCTTATTGCTTTTTTATTGTCAAAACACAAAGTTGTTTAATAGCAGTTATATTTCCCTTCTCTTACTAATCCTCATCCTCACTCAAATTAAAAATTAATTTGTCATTCCACTATTCGAAAGCACGCTCTCAACTACTCTTAAGTCGAGAGCCACATTAAATATTCGCCAAGTGTAAAAGCTTCTAACGTGTGCGCAGGTTAAAGGTTAAACATGCCCTCGCGACCCGCTCGTACGGTTTTTATCGACTAAATTAAGGTAATGGAAACCCCGTAGCGTGGCTTGTAACAAGCTGTTATTGTAGTGAGCATTGATTGCTTGCAGTCGGCCGCGGTCGCTTGATTGACACGCATCAGCTCCGATATGGCCCGTAATGAGCTCGCGATTACCGTCCATTTTATAAAGAAGACAAACTTCATTTTTGTCTACATATTTGTAGTTGCTGCACTAATGAGGGATTGCTTTTTTAACATGTGGTAATTGACGTCAGAACGTCAGTTGAATGTGGTGTTTGGCACGGGGGCCGCTTCCCATGCCTTGTGACGCCTTGAGTGCTGGTCACGGGTCACTGTGACGAGGCTAGAATGTGCTTGTGAGAGATTTATGTTCAGACGTTTGAGAACTGCACCTAAATGGCCCTTAAATTGTATATCAAACTCTGCTAAATAACAATTAAAGCTCTTCTTAAATACCCGCATTCCAGCCATCAGTCATACGATAATTAATAATCCAAATAGATTATTAGAACCGTTAGTGGTAATCAGGTCAGGTTATTTACGTACAAATGAATGCTTGAGCCGAGATAATTGTAACGAGTCGAGGATCCAGGATTAATACGGCCAGATACGTAGTCCTGTTAGATAGATAAGTAGGTAATCAAAATACCGTCACTCTTAATTAGTGGGTGCCGCCAGCGGCGCCGAGCTTTAACGGTCTCGAACGAGACTAGATTAAATACATACCTATTATACATAATATATACAACATGTAACATAGTAAACGCACATCCTGAAAATATTATATAGGTCAGAATCGATACTACGTTACTGATACTATTTTTGAAATAAATAGTTTTTTTTTATGTCCCAAAATAATCAAGAATTCATCAAATATACAAAATAAAACAAGTTTGGTGAGTTCTTGATTAATCATGATTGCGTCACTAGTTTGTTTTGTAAATACCAATACCGATGCACTTAGCCAATGTAGTGCGTGCTGTAGTGATGCTCATATTATTTTCGTAAATTAATATAACTAATTTCTAAAAAAAGCACAAATCTAAATGCATTTAAGTTAAATTATGACTTAATTTTCTAATTGGGGTGTAAAAATAAATATTACATATAAAAGGTAGAAATAAATCACACAAATACTCATTCGAGTAAGCTGGAGAAAACCAATTTACCAAAGAAAAGACTTAAAAAAAATAAGTGATGTCTCGTTCACTAATGACGTATTTCTTTGGTCCGCGCTAAATTAGTTTTATGCCATCGATCCAGTCCTAACCAGGATCTAGATATCAATAGAGGTTTATGAGTAACAAAATGGATTAGTAAAATATCTTTTGAGTTAAATATCTAAATAAACGGAAGCTTAGATAGAGATTAAAGATTATCTGGATCACGAAACAGCCTTGTAGCAATTCCAAAGGCCTATAATGATACGATTAATCAAATTAATTTCTCAATATTCCGTAAATACAGATATAAGTTATAAACTCCTTCATTACGGGCACGGACGTACAGACAGACGCAGACGGTCGATAGTATCCTGCTGATAGTGAACATGCTCGACAAATTAGGATGGACGTCGTTTGTCATGGGACTCTAGAGAGCCGCGCACGCATTTCATTTGGACGGCAATAAGAGCGCACATGAAATATTGCCCCCTATCTGTTGCGTTGGAAAATTTTAGTTAATTTATACAGGCTGTAACGATAAGGTGTAATCATGTTTTAAAAACGTTTTCTGTCTATCGGAATGAACCACTTTCTTCAAGGAAGTCATACCTTCAAGGATGTACTCGTATTTTTTTTTGTAACTGGTAACCAAAAAAATATTGTACCTCTCATATTTCAGTCAACATAATTGACTTTGTACGGAATATCCAATTATGTTTGGGACTTGTCTATGACTTTCTTAGCAAAACTTATTCATTTCCACGGGCAGATCCAGTTTTTAAAATATGACCACTCCTTTCAGTTACATCCTGTATATCACTACATCTGTAACTTATTACTAGATATTTATAAAGGATGCTCTATTTAATTGCAGTCTACTTTTAGATTAAGCGCATTGAAGTTATAATGCAACGGGACTTCCAGCATTCATAATAATATCATTTTAGTACCTTGTCCACCATTATTAGATAATAAAACTGTAATAACTTAATTTGTAACATAAAGTCATAGAGGCCCTACCACGAGCTCTCATTTTATGACATAAACTGAACTGTTAAAGGAATAGAGATATACAACACCCGAAACATTTGTTTAGTATTTTCACGTAAATAATCTATGTACAAAATTTCATAACTGTGTCATGAAAAATCACAAAGTTATAAGCTTGTTATGTCAGCAAAAATACATAGTCACCATGCCATCCAGGCGACTGAGGGATTATTTTGCAATTGCACCCCCGCCCAGCTGTTTGGCTGGCGCCTAATACCCTCTATGACCTGCCGTGACCTGTGTTGTACTTAGTGTCGGTGATGTCCAACTTGTGAAGTTTTTAAATATTTTTTGAAAAAATATAACATGGAGTAAAAACTACTGGGTCTGTCTAAAAAGTCAAACGACTTGGGAATTTTGTATAATATTTAATCATTAAAAATACTTTTAATAGACTAATATAATAAAGAGGTAAAGTTTGTTTTTTTGTTTGTAGGGGGTAATCTCTGGAAATACTGGTCCGATTGCTAAAATTTTTTCACCGATAGAAAGCTAGTTTATTCCTGAGTGACATAGGGTATATTTTATGTTTGCGGACGAAGTCGCGGGCAAAAGCTAGTATTAGATAATTTTTATAAGGTTCTTCTATTAGTAAACAATGATCAAGATCTCTTAATTATCCTTGATTATTTAACCAGTGTTGACTACATCAGATTTCATTTTGTCCTAATAATTGACTTTTTAGACAGACTATATCCATTCAGTTACAGGTATCGCATATACTAAAAATAATATTGTAAAGGGTGTTCATCTCCATCCCTTTTTCTCGCTCGCACGACTGACATTTTGACACGTCATGGTAAGGCCCCAGGTTTCCGTTAACGGTCGCTTTTCATTTACATCTTCTACAAAGTAATCGTCAAGTGTCATCTTTGGAATGGCGCCAGGAACGTAGTGATGTCGTACTTATCTTTTTAAAGACCTTTAGATAAATGTAAGTACGGGTGGAACTAATCTTTCTCTTCGTGAACATGAATATTCAAATTCGTGGTTGAGTTTACGTTAAATTAATGTTCTAGTCCTTTTATAAGGTGAAGAACATTTGTAAGGTCTGACTACTAATATGTGGAACGATTTCGTCGGCGATACATCACAACTTTTTATTTTTACTACCAGTAAATTAGATTAACGTGTTTAGAGCTATTTGTTAGCGGGTCCGTTGATTTCATTAAAGGAGCTTTTGTGTTGACGCCGACTGAATGTTTTGTTCTATTTTGTTGTATAAAATATGAACGTAATTATAACGTTAGATTTATCACTTTTAATTAATATTGACATATTTGAATTTGATTTATTTTTGAGGTAGAACAATTAGAGTGAAAGAGAAATCGTGGATGACATTTTTGATTAGTAGGTCTGTAAGAGTTTAAAGATGAGCACCATTATCTCACTCGTATATTGTACACGCCATGTACTAGGCTTAGATACAAATACTTTATAACAAACAAACTCGTAACACAGAAATTATTATTATTATATCTAGCCCATACTGTCCCACTGCTGGGCAAAGGCTTCCCTCCACTCCTTCCAATGTTCCTGGTTTTGAGCCACCTCTTTCCAATTCCCAAGGAAGACATCCAAGTCGTCCCGCCATCTCCTTCTTGGTCTGCCGCGGCCCCGTCGTGCGATTTTAGGGCACCAATTTTGCGTTTTACTGGCCGACCGCTCGATAGGCAGGCGGCAGACGTGTCCAGCCCAGTCCCACTTAAGTTGGGCAGCCTTCTGAACTACGTCAACGATTTGCGTTTTGGAGCGCAGAAATAAACAACATAAATATCATGATTTAAAATAATTCCATACAGTTTGTTATGCAAGCTCTTCTCCATAAAGATCTACACTTTGGAATGTGCAATTAGCATTTTTTTTTTAAATGATGATTTCTTGACAAATCAAAAGTGCCTGTAATTGGGCTTTTGAAAAAAACGTTTAAAAAAAATATTAATTACATATGTCGTTGTTCCAGAAACATTCCACCACTGGACAACAGCAGCATCCCTCCACCAGTGATCACGGTGAGGGTCACGAGAGAGACGCACGAGTCCAACTGCCAAGGAGTCGACAAGAGATACCACGAGTGTAATGATATTGTGAGAAGTACTTTATGCTAATATACACTTTTAATGAAATTGTATGAGGTCGAAGAGCGTTTATGTGGCTCATTTGGTGCAACAATGAGATGCTTAAATATGATATTATGAAGCGACTTATTAAACGACGAACGAACGCCGGCGTTCGCGCACCTGTTGTCTTTCTATTGTGTCTGTAATTTCCACGATAGAAAGGTTAATAGAAATCTTAAGATGCATCTGTTATTGTTGTACCAAATAACCACTGAAGGAATAAAACATCTTTCTATCGGTAAAAAAATTTTCGCGATCGGATCAGCATTTTCAGAAATTACTTCCTACAAACAAAAAAACAAACTTTACTTCTTTATAATATGAAGTGTAGATAAAAGTAACAGCAAAATGATGATAATAGAAAAGTGTTGTTAGACCTTAGATTAGCTCATGATGTTTGTATTTGAATTGGCCAAACATCAAATATCCCACTCTAAGTAGTGCGAGAGGGAGTAAAAGATTTTTTTTTTTTACTAAATAAAGCACACCTAGGTTCCTTCAGTTGTCCTTTGCGTTCTAGGTTCTTGTATTTACTTCTCTTGAACTATTCTGCAGTCCGAACAGATCATGCTGTGGTAGAAAAATGTATCCATGTGCCAGAAAGGTTGATGGTATAGGGTTGATTGTTATGGGTAAGTATAGCAGGAGTTTAGTAGGTAGATATAGTTGTTTTTTTTCCTCTTTATTTTGAATTAGGGAGGTCGATATACTAATGAGGGCTTCCATTACCTAACAGTATGTGATACAGCAATCTACGAGTATTTAGTATCTGGTTATGAATGAAATTAAATAAGTCAAACTTCTGAATGTCCCAGTTACTGCATTCCTGACCCATCGAACCAGTTGTCAAAATATCATGTCAAGTGATTTAATTGGCTGTTGTCATATTGACCAATATGACAACTGACAATTAAATTATTTGATCAATCACAGTAGTTGCGTGATAGCAGATGTCTTGGATTAAGGTTTGCTAGCTAACGGTCTTACATATTTGATCAGGGTTTCTGGCATCAGCATATTTGAGGAAAAAAATCGTTAAAGACAACAATAACTTTTTAGTGTTTATACAACCCAATCGAATGATTTATTCCGTTCTAATACCTAAAACTAATACCAATTATATTTTTTTGAAATCATATTCTAATCATTCCGAAATTATACTAACAACTTGAATTTGGTACAGTTAGCTCAGTCAAACCTAATCAAAATAAATTGGTTTTCTTATAATTTTTTACATAAGTTTTATTTTTTTCAATAAAAGCTGATTACACACAAACCATTTTTGTTGACTGTACCACCTTTAATCTTTGGACGTGTTTTTAAAAATGAGTCCAAATAAATACCAGTGGTATTAGATGTTGGTATTAAAATGGAATAAATCAATCGAATCAGAAACATTGTTTACAAAAATTCTAATTGATTCGCCACTAATGAACATGTTTCTTTCAAAGCAAGTATTTCTATTCACATTTCTAACGCATTCGTCAATAAAATATGAGTAATGACCAGTAATCATTTGTTCGACTGCTTTGTACTAATAAAGCTTTTTATTACTGAAGCACTTAATTCAGGGGTATTAGAACTGAGGACTGATTTACGACTGACTACATCGTAAACGTTTTCTTGATTAGCATTGTTCTATTCAATTCGTATTGTCACGGACGTCATAAATGTTAGTTATACCGTGTTTGCTCATTTTGATGTCTTGGCACCGGCAATGCTGTTTGTCAAAGATCGTGGGTCAAAGGTGTCAGAGAAGTGTGATGATTTACTAGTTTTCGTGACGAATGAGTCAGTTTTGCAAATTGCAGTTGTCAAAGGCTGTAACGACATTTAAAAGCCAGCTCAAAGTAATGGTAGCCCAGAAGTAACGGTCTGAGCCAGACAGATGATTTGTTTTGTGTAATGTATTCAACAATAGTGTTTCTATAATATCGGTAAAGGAATACATCGTGAGGGTAACGGCATGTCCTAGAATCAAAAATTTCAAGACATGATATCCATCAACTCGAACTCTGCTTGCATGTTGGTTCATGGTCGACTCCGTCTCATAAAGTGGAGGTCTATGTTCCAACAAAGGAAATGATATATATAGTCTAGTGATGCTATCGTAGTGCACAGCCAAGCTGCGCTTTAAAACATCCGTTTCTCTGCCTTCTGCTTCCAATTTGTCCCAGCCATCATTTATACTTTCTTAGAGGTTTTAATAAACAGAATGTCTTAACACATGTAGATAGCAATTCCCTTTAGAAGTAATAGTTATGAAGGGTCCCAAGTGATCGATAAGTGCGGTAGCAAATGGTACCAAACCTTAAGGTGGGTCTACACTTCGGAGCCGAGCACGAGCTGAGCACAAGTCGAGCCGCTCGACTCGCGGTATCAAGTGTGGACGTACAACGAGCCTGACGGACGTGATCCGAAACCCTTTGTGTTCGTCGAAAAACCAGCAATAGGCGCAATATAAAGTGTAAGTTGGTCGATACCACACGAATTTGTGCACGTGCGCCGCTCGTGTTCGACTCCTCTAGCAAAGACCCAACTTTACTAATGTTTCTTTTAGTACTTAGCTTTATTTAGATTACTGCTCAGACAAAAACTAAACTCAGTCTATAAAATGTTGGAGCATTCGGAACATCGCATTCGCACAGGAATAATTTCTAAGAGACCTCGTTGTCAAAATTGATGACGAGAAGGCTGTTAAGGACGTTGTGGGATCTGTTGTTGACTTCAATGATGATAAGAGCCTCGTTATCATTTGTCTTTCCTACCCCTTTTATTTTATTTTCTTTCTGTGGCTTTAACTTTTCCGAGCTACCGAAATAAGATTCGATGCTAGGGACTCCGTATTGTTGTTTATCTTACGACAGCTGTATTTCTAGTTAATGGAGCACAAAATGACAAAATAGGGTGCTGTGAACGACACTGAGACGCGTTGGCGAAAAGTTTATTTTGAAGCTAAAGAATAGGAAACGTCACCCTCAAGACTAGGGAGGTTTTTAGGGTGAGGGTTAAACGTACTAGCTATATTGGCTTATTATTAGGAAGATAACAATACTTGTTACTTGACTTATTATTCGCAAGTATATAATAGGAACAAAATATACCTATACCAATGTTTCTACCAAAAGATGTTTATATTGACATAGGCCTCCCCCAAGTATCGCCACAATGATCGGCCTAATGTGTCTCGCGTCCATCGGACTGCCTAGACCCTCACCAGGTTATCGTTCCAACTTATGGGAGGCCTTCCAACGCCGCGTCTTCTGATACGTGTTCGCTACGCCAGAACCTTTTGGCTCCACCGACCACCTGTTCTGCGTGTAATGTGTCCTGCTCATTACTATTTAGGGTGATTCTTCGGGCTGTCGGTAACCTTGGTTCTCATACAGATGTCATCATTGCGGATCCAATCACACAAGGATACTTCGAGCATAGTGGTCTCGATTGCCTTTTGGGTGAATAGTCACCCAATCATATCGTTGATGTATTTCTATGATAATAAAATAAAATGTCTAAAGAAAGTAAACTAAACGAGGAATGACATATCATCAAACTGTAATGTTTAAAACGATCTGGGGCCTAAGTCTGCTATTTTTATAAATTCGTCATTCCAACACGATCTCATTGTCATTTTGCTAAAAGTTTGTAATCTGCTAATTCATAATGATCGATCATTGATCGGTCAATGGTCTTGTAATAGAATTGTGGTAGAATGACAATATCGAGCATAATTAAAACCAATAACTGCACAATAACGTTCTAATGGTAGAACACTGATCAAATAAACTGTCAAAGTTTTAGCAGATTACCGCATATGTCAAATATTCATTTGTCCATATGTAGGTACGAGATTACTAAAAATATGCCACTTCTTTCAATGGAGTGTCGGTGGTTGACCATTGGAAAGTCATAATGACGCCATTATATTAGTAGATTACCAAACTTGTCAAAATCGACAATTTTTATGACATCAATGATAAACCATTCTGATACTATTGTAATAGCAGACTTGGGGCCCTGGCCAGTTTTACTTGGCCAAATCCCAGTTTTGTTCCTATTCGTTTTGTTTAATGGTAAGATGGAACAATGGCAGGAAGATGATGATGGCAGTATGAGTCCTTTTATACTTTTGGCGACAGTTTTTCTAATGTATTGTATTCTGTTGTAGCCCTGTCCCGGTGATGCGCGGAGTAGCAGAGCGGCGCAGTGTGCGGCGTTTGACAGAAGACCCTTCCGCGGAAGATTTTACACCTGGGTGCCTTATATTGATGGTTGGTAGCATTTTTATAGAACTAATAGTACAATAATATTTCATATTTAGACATTTTGTAGAATGAAGACGCAATTTGCTGAACTAAGCAACGGATTTTGATGTGTCATTCACCATCATTTATCTATTGCGGAACGTTTATGTACGTAGTAGGTATTGTGAAATCGAAGGAGATTTTGTGAAAAACGTACCAGCATGCAGGCTGGTCGATCGATTATACTTTTAAAGAGTGGTCTAAAAATAGAATTCGCTTTGAATTTTATGAGAAACTATTCATATATGCACAAAAAAACGTAAAGCCGTTTCGCAGAAGTTCGTAAATAATATTAGATAATCGAATTATTTAAGTCAGTCAGTTTTTGTATGTACCAAAATCTGACTGACTATGTACCAAAAGTTTCACTTTATGCACACTAGATACCAGTAAAGGCCAAGGCCTCCCTCTAGTTTTTCCATCTTTTGTGAGCATGCGGTTCCTCCTTCGAGTTCTGGCGAACTTTACACAGTTTGTTCGGCCACCTCCTATGTAGTGCCCACTGCGACCCCATCTCTTGATTTTCGCCGACAGTTTGACAGGCTTTTTTTTAAATTGGTTTATCATGTAATGACTTCTTCTGCTCTAGGGCGAAGCGGGCAGGCGTGTCAGACTTTACTAACTAAACCATGATCTATGATCTTCCTTTGCGTTTCAGGATCATGAGTTTTCTTTTCGGAAGTAAACCCTTGGCCCCAGTACGCTTCGGCCCTGTTGGGTCCCTAGTGTCCTTACGGTTTTGCTAACATCTCTTTGAGGCGCGTGTGGAACACTACGCATCGTCGACGACTCGGACTCGGTCCAGACGGTTACTGGACGGCTGGACTGCGAGCTATACAATGCTCGTCGCCCGTAAGCCCACGTCTACGGTGGTAGGGTCGGGGTTCGGACGGCTGGGGCGTAAGAACGTTCGGTTCCTCACGCGTGTGGCCGTCTCTTTCGCTAGCATTACTGCTTCGCAGAAGCAGGCAACCGCTATTCCTCCTCGCTCCGTCTGCACCAGGGTAGACAGAAATGTCTGGCCCTGTCCATTTGAGTTGGGTAACCTTTAGAGTCGCATCAGTTATTTTGGTTTTAAACTGAAGTATAGTGTTTAGAACTCGGTCCGGTCCGTTAAGTTAACACCTAAGGTACAGGTCGCGCGATGAATCAAGATCGCTCGGCAAAAGTGGAAGGGGCATGCGCAGTATTCAATTCTACGGTCTATTTGGCGACGTACGGGCGGGTGTGCGCCGTCGGCGACACGTCATTGGTAGATAGAGTCGCTCTTCAATTCCCGCGTTGCGTTCTCGCCTCTCATTGGATACTGTTGTACTTGGGTACTGTTGCGTACAGCTTGTGTTATCGTAATAGTAATACGTAGTCGTAAAAAAAAATGGTTAAAAATAAAGTTTTAAAACGGCTAGCCAGAAAAATGGTTTACGACGTGAATTATTACATTAAAGAAAGAAACTAACGAAATTATTTTTTTTTTAATTTTATGTTTTATTTTATAATTTTTAATTTTTTGAATTTACCCTACTTACAAGATAAATTACAATCAAAAACTAGTGTTATTATAAGTTATGTTACTAAGGTTCAAACATACGAAATTAAAAATAAAATCCTAACATACTAAGAATTTCTGTGCGCAATTGTACACATGCGCCGATTGCCCCCACTACTTTCACCGAGCGATCTTGATTCACCGCGCGACCTGTAGGAGCTAAATAACGGTCATTGACCCTCCTATTTTTATTGACATTCTTATTTTCAAAAATGGAATTAAAGACAAAGCTGTCTTGAATCGACATCTATCGTGATCCTTTACCTTTTCTGAAAAACAGTTCATTGATGGTTTTTCGGGTACCTTCGATATATTGGAGATGTCCGGAAAAGGTCAATGTACTTTATTTCAAGTTTATCTGGCTCCTTGTATAGTAGGTACTGCGCTCCATTGCTCGTCGGTAAACTCGGAGTTTGGACTGCTCAATGTTTGTGAAAGATATTACTGTTACATAACATAAAGAAATCTCAATGTATTATGAAGCGGTAAAAGCCATAACAAGCAATTGGTTGCTTGTTTTATTCACTTTACATAACTAAAGTTTCTGATAAAGGTAGTATAAAAAATTATGGTGTCAAGTGTATTCACATTATTTCACATATGAATGTTGGTTCCAGCATTGTCTTGATGTTATGACTTAATATACAAACCATTAATAACCAATGACGTAAATAAGCAGTTAGCACTTTGCGAAGGTAAACACTAAACACATTATCGTTAGATTTCAAACTGTTGATGTCTTTAGCAAGCAGACAGGTCATTTAACAAAAAATAATGACTTCTATTTTTTATTAACAAACATGTAATAAAATACTTGTTAAAGCTTTGGTCGCAACTCACAATGCTGCGGTATACGGTGACGGACGCTTAATAATCTTAGGCCTACTGGACACGGACGCGTAGCTTCATAGACGCGTATTCGTCAAGATGTGCTTGGTGTATGCGATTGCGTACTCACAGCTTACAACGACACGACGAAGTTGGCGCTTCGTCAACAGAGTTTCATAGTTTTATACAAGGTGTAAGGGACAGTCCTCCGCAAACTTTAAGGGCTTGCTCAGTAGATGAAACTGAACAATCTTCCACAAATTTTTTATTCAGGAAACGAAAAAAAAAATCGGCCTCGCCATACAAATTGTCCAATCAAGTTTATAATTTTGTATAGTGAGGCTTTTTTCTCGTTTCCTGAAAAAAAAATTTGTGGAAGGTTGTTCAGTTTTGCCACTGAGCAAGCCCTTAATGTTAATAATAATCTATAATAATAATAATAATCTTTATTAAATCTTTTACACAGAAAAGTACAGTTACATATAATAGCCACAAGTAAATCTTAAATAAATAACTATGCTAGTACCCAACCAATAACTATGTGTATAACTAAATTATCAATATTTCAGGACTCATGGAAAAATATTTTTAAACCTAGAATTATGTATAATTAACGACTTTCCTGAGCTAGGTTTACATATAAAACCTGTGTTTCAGGTCATCACTTACAAGACTAAACATTACGGGAGCATGTATACAGAATATGTTTGCGGAGGGCTGTCCCTTACACCTTTTATGTAAGCTGTGAGCACGTGTACACCAAGCGTATAATTATGCCTCTATGAAGCTACACGTCCGTGACGCCTTACTCACTACTGACACTTACTGCACATAAAATGGCACAAAAAAAAATTAAACAACTATGGTTCCGGTACCATACACCGAAGCATAATGTTTCTCAGATGTTGTTGTTTTTATTGATTATATTATGTATGTGTTTAGCATCGCATACTCTAACGATGTGCGTTCTGTTTGGGAGACCAAACGTTTAGACCTACCCTTTTTCTTCAATCTTACAATTAACCTACTACCTACCTCCTACTTCTATTTCTTTTCTTCATAAAACTGGTCCATAGTTTTATGACAAGCTACGAACCATAAGAAAAAAACACATTTTTTAATTACTATACACACTATACTCACGTACACAGCACAAATCTAGTCTTTGATACTTTTGCTATGAAGCGCAGTATCCTGAGGGTTTGAGTTTCAGTGTAAGGAACACAATAATGGGCGCCAAATCTAAGATCGTAGAAGTTACCCGAAAAGCTTCTTATGTGGGAAAAGCTTCTTGGGCCGGGTTATGTTTATTCCATATCAGATGAGCTGTAGGCTAAAAGAGCTATTTATTGGATTCCATTAAACACAAAGCGAAATTGCGCCACACCAAGACAAAGGTGGAGAAATGATCTTGACTGTTGTTGAGTTCTTCACCCTGCAAAGGAACACAATGGGTTAATTAAATATACATAATACCCGGTCATTATGAAAAATGCCCAATATGAGAGTGCGATTTGATAAAAATTATTCAAATAATCAAATTGACCGGGCATTATACATACGGCCCATCACCTTTTGGGCAGAGTAATACAAACATATTTAATTACCATTTTTTTATTGGTATTGTCATTTAACTTAAAATAAACTAAATATTAAACCATTAAAATAATCAGACTCTCTTATTTGGATTAATAAAATTATATCAAGGAGTCTATTATCTACCTTAAAACTCTGCCAGTTCGAAATAACGAATAATACCTACAATCTCTCGTAAAAACGTGATTGTATTTTGATTCCACTTTGAACTGGGTAAAATAGGTTAGGTTAGGTTAAAACTGTGACCAACCGCGCGTGAGCCGAGCGAGCGCAGCGAGCGATGCCGCGGCAGCGGCCGGCGAACGCTACGTCCAAGTTGTTTCGTCCATTCGAGATTTTTACCTTTTTCAGTTAATCCATTTGATAATTAATAATTTATCCAGTAATCCATTTTGACCTTTGAACGATTTGGTCAATAGTGTAATAAATAATTTAAACATTGATATTCCAGAGTTTGGTCAGCTGAACTTTTGATCAAATGACCATCGTTATTTTAAACTTTGTTGATTTGTACGTTGTTCTTTTGAAATTTACTCAGGAAAGTTTTGATTTTCTAATATGCAACTGTCACACCCTGCGCGCTTCCCTCCCCGCCCTCGCACCGCGTCTTTAGCTTTATTAAATCATCATATCAAATTGCCCAATTGTCATGTAGCAATATAATAATGACCGCGCAATGTGATAAATATTGAAGTTAAGATAGTATGTAATTAATCACTTGGTCCAATAGAGCTAGACATTATTCATAATGCTCGAACATTATTTATAATGCCCGCATTAATCACCCGGTCCATAACATATACACTGTTTTCCCTGTGTGCCTAAGCTCGGAAGGCTCGATGTCAAAGAAAATAGCGTACGCGCACAGAAACCATATGAACGTGAATCTATATTATATACATCCAAAACCAACCTGCCTTCGCGCTTTCGTGAAATAAAATATTATAATCTGTGTAGGTACGAGTATACATTATCACGGTTTCTGGCCCGTATTAATAAACGATTCTCAACTCCGTCCTCAAGTGCGATATCATTTGATCCCCGATTATACGATCGATGACAGAAGTTCAAGATCTTTGCTAATTAATAAACACGTAAGTAAAGGATTTCAGTTACTAAGGCCCGTATTAATAAACGATGCTCAACTCCGTCCTCAAGTGCGATATCATTTGATCCCCGATTATACGATGACAGAAGCTCAAGATCTTTGCTAATTAATAAACACATGAGTACAGGATCTCAGTTACCAAGATCAGCTCCTCAATGAGCTGTACTCAAGCTGCGCTTACGTGAACGATTACGTCACATTGGCCGAAGTTTAAAATAAAATGCCTTTTAATAGGAATATAAAATACCAAATCTTGAACAAATATGATTTTTTCATTTTTATTTACTTGGATTGCTAAAAGGATTTGAAGCATTTCTTAGATAAATTTTTGATAAACGATATCGCAAAGGCCATAAAATAGCATAATAGTACTCTCTATTTCATCTTAATACCTGATTAATTCGACTCAAAATATTTACAAACTCCATGTTTCGCGCTACGCTAATCACGACCTCAAGTCCCGGTCGGTCTACACTCATGATCTGGCAGCTCAAGTACAGAGATTGTTGTAAACTTAAGTTTCGAGTTTCGTTTATTAATCAGACAACACTGGGCTGATATCGTAAACCTGAGCTGAGCTTGAGCTTGAACTTGAGCTTGAGTTTAAGCTTGTGAATCTCGTCTATTAATACGATCAAGACCTCAAGCTTGGTATCAAGTACGAGATCTTGGGCTGAGGAACGTTTATTAATACGGGCCTAAGTTCACTATTTATTTATTGGCCTATCAACAATTGTTACACATTGCATTCAAAATGTACTTATACAAACCAAGTGTATAATATATCACGATAGACACAGTATGCATAAAATCTTAGTTTTTTTTTTACAAATAAAATAATGCATATACAATACCGAGATACCTTGTTACAAAGATAGGCTAGTAGTTAGTCATTTTAGGTACATTTCTGGATAGATGAGCAAAAAATGTCTAAACTTACATCGCAGTTATTAAGAAGCTTGCAAAGTCTTGGGTTTATTTAAATATGTTTGGTTAGAATATTTTTCTAACCAAACATATCTAAATATTTTTCATTTAGACGAGTATCACTACGTTTCGTCAAAAAGTCGGCGCTGCCAATAACCTATTTCCTCAAAGAGCTAGTGGCTTGAAAACCGTAAAGAGGCGGGTAGAACGACTGATTGTATTTTGACTGCAAGCCAACTTCCAAAGAGATGGTAGAATTGCTAGAATTCAGTTAGCATTAGGTTAGATTTACTACTGGTTACTAAAGTGTACTCGCTTCAAAGAATTTAGAAGAAACAGCAGGGCGAGAAAAGTCATTAAATGACTGAACTGACGAATACCTAGAAGATCCTTGTTTGAAGGCTTGTTTACAGACGGTAAAACAAGAAAGTCTATATTAGACCGACGCACACGTGAACCACGCCTGATTTGTACGACGTCGCGTGGCGTGGATCAAGTGTACAACTATAGTTTCCATATAAAATGTATGGAGACCGACGCGCCCAGATCGGCGTGTGTGGCACACGTGTGCGCAGTGTAGTTCTAGCATAATGCTCCGTTTACACGTGGGCCCAGTCTTGGCCAATCGTCATCCCTAGCCCCGTTTACACAATGGCGATTGACCGAGGCTGGACCCAAGTGTAAACGGGGCATTAGGAACATTGATACTGGCAGGGTTTCATATTTTGGCTTGCGTGTATTAAATGTGACGGAGAAACGCTTAGTACGGACTAGTCGTAACTTGAATATTTACGATTTATTTTATTACGAATGCGAACTAAGCCCGCAACAAATGTGTAGGTACAAGTGATGCGCATAAAGATGAAAGTCGGTCGTGATAATTAGGTATTGTCTCTTAAGTTTTACTTTCTTGAAGGATATGTTGCGGAATATAAAACAGCGTAAAGATTTTCCTAGAGAAGAACGCGCTTTCACTAGCGAGCATTGTGGCGGTCCATGAAAGGAAAACTCTCTTCTTATTTCACAAGATAGGTTTTCTAGTACCCTGACTACGGTTGGTAATTGTACGTGCCTTGATTGATCCAATTCTAAGGTACCTTATTGACATCGATATTGGTAATTACAGTTTTGAGTTGTTTGGTGTCGAAAAAACAATTCAATAGTTTTTATTTCACATAGGCCTACATGGGCACTTATAAAACGGAGGTCATTAGGTCATAATGCGCGTTTTTAAGGAAATTTCATGTAGACTGATCGTAATTTGGGTGACTTCTTCGCCCAGAGAATTAGCATTGCCATACAACGTGTCAATGCTGCCAGTCTTCTAGGAACATTTCCGGATGACAGCGATGACGATTCGAAGTCTGAAAGTATTTTGTGTTTTTATATTATATCATAATTAATTATGTTTCGTATACTTAAATGCTTAGTTTAGTTGATATTTAAGGTTTTAAAGATAAGTTTTTTTAATGATCTGCATAAAAAGTCTGCGTCTCTTTCCAATCATATTGACCAATATACATCTCATCTCATCGTACTTCTTCAAGCTGTCCTGTACAAATAACAATTTGCAAGAACATTACAGTCGTGACAAAAAAGAGAACGTACTAATTGTGTGCCGACAGCTAATCTAAGTTATTACATCGCTTGTCTGCGCATTGGCTACGCTTGTTCTGTCAATTTGCTCGCCAATAATCTGTCAGAATTGCGACCATGTTTTATGTATCGACGATAAAATTGAATTGTCGACGACTCCTAATAAATTCTAATGTCTCCTCTGATGTATGATGTTCTGGTAATTTTGACAATAAGCACTTGTCTTGGTCTGCATCATTTGTTTTCTAACACTGTTACTCGTATTATCGTATCTTACTATGTAAATGATTTATCTCGTTTGTTCCTAACGAGGTTCTCAGTTACTCAATATTTTGTGGAACGGGAGAGCGGTAATTGTAGACATGACCTACGGTGCTAGAGTTTATGATCTCTGTGCGGTTCCAAAAGTTGCGTTCATTAGAGTAAGATCTAACCAAGATCTTTTGGTTGGTTCATATTTTACACTTCAATATTCTACCACGGGCCGGGTCCTTAGTGGCTTTCACTTAATTTTTTTTAATCAAAATAAACTAACTTGCTGTTTAACCTAGTTTGCTGCAAAACTTGGGGCTTCGTAATTTTTTATACGACTGTCGTAAAATAGGATTAGCAGTAATTTTTATAATTATTTCGAGATGATTAGTGGCCCCACTGCAATTGTGCTGCACACGCAATGGCCTTCATCCATTAATAAATATGTTATGGAATCATCCTGCAGAGGTGAAATTGTAATGGACGGATGCTCTTTCTCTGTTGTGTATCTCACAAGCTTTAGGTAACTGTAGAGGTATGTGGAACAGAGTATTAAGTCCCACCACACCTCCGTTGAAAAGAGAGGAACTTCCGACCAAACGGGTGTTGTGTCAGGTCCGGGTAACTGCCCGATAGTTGATGTCGTATTATTTTATGTGTTCTAAACACACAAAGAACTCGGGTACCGCGATTCAGGATATCGAATTTTAGTTCCTATGTTGCGATATAGATGTCGCTACACAATGTCACGGTCCACATTAATAATAATAATAATAATAGTCAAAAAGCCTATTTATATACTTTGGTTTTGTCCAGGTAATGCACCATGCACACTGAACTGCCGGCCCCTTGGACAGCACTTCTACGCCTCCTTATCGTTGGTTGCTGACGGAACTCCCTGCACCCGACTAGGCTTCCGTGCGATATGTGTTCAGGGGACTTGCAAGGTAAGTCATTCTATTTTAATATCCTAGAAATCACAGGAGAGGGAGGCTTCGGCCCTGCAGTGGGACAGAACTGGTTGAAAAGGTCGATAATGGTAGCGTAAATTAGTTGTAAATTCCTCTTTGAGGGACACCAAGGTAGAGTGCTCTCTCTGGACCAAGTGTTACTGTCGGTTCCTGTAAGCCTTGGTTTCTGGGGTCTGCCTAGAAAGTCGGAAACCTCTTTAAAAGACTGGCTTATCAAACCAATGCCTTCTAGTGAGATTATTGTAATCTATTGTGTTTTTCATTAATTCAATCAGTGTCGTCATTAGCAGCCTTGTTTTATCCACTACTGAGTAATAGGTAATATCTTCTGTGATCTCTGTCTGAAGGTTGTTGACCTGTCTAGATGTTAGCCCTCCATTGATATTTGATAGAACTTTGATTAATCCGATTTTTGCTTAAAAAAATTGCAAAACTAACGTTGCTACATTCCTAAGCCAATATCAGTTGATCAAGTTTTTTTTACCTTTCAGATTTTTAGAGAAAACCTTTACTGTCAAAATATTTGCTTAGACTAAGACATAGTTGTCACATTAATGCAAATTGTTGAACCAATTTTATCTCATTTGTAGGCAGACCACGTTATAGCAAAATGTGTACTTAGATCGGGGGAGACATGAGTGCTAAGCTTGCAATTATTTGATTTTGTCATAGTTACATTTTAGAATAGACTACATTTTCAAATCCCTAAAAGGCTTTTTAAACGAATAGCCACTTACTTTTACGTTGATTAGTATTGTTAGAGAACTATGCGGATGTGTCTATTTAGGGTTGCTATAATGACGAGTCTGTTTGACCATGAAGTCTTTACTATCCAAATACCAAAACACTTGTTAAAATTCCTTTGGTTTGGCTATTCTTTGAAGTTTTATATCGGTCTATGGTCACGGGCAAACTATGATTAGTTCCTATATTTAGGATTTGGCGTCATACAGAACAGTGTATAGCTTATTTTGTTCCGCTCAGTTTGTCAATCCCATTCGGATATGAACATGGCATTGTAAGGTGCATTGAGAGCTGTGACGTAAGCCCTAGGAATACACAGAAAGACCAATTTCGCAGACTATGTAGCATTGAAGCAACGTTTGTGTTCGACACACATACGCGGTATTATTCGCGCGGGCAATAAAGCTAGATGAATTGTCTATTGAGTATTGAGCGAGCTGGTGCCGTCTGCTCCACTGCTCTATAAACTATTCAATCGTTGCAACACTGTGGCACAAGGACGCTGTAATCGTAAATTATTTAGTGTATTGTTTATTACGTGATAATGATTCGTGTGGCAGTTGTTCGTTGTGGCACTTTGCGTATGGTACTTTGCCCTCCTGTTGTTGTCAAGTTGATGTATTTTCGTCACAGCCGGCCTTCAGTTTGACTTGACATGGGTTGATTGCATATATCATCATGACTCCTCCTGTGATTGGAGTGAGAGAGAGTCTCAAATTTTTATTGACTAAAACCCATTTGTGTTCCTTCATTTGCACTTTGCGTTTCAGGGCCACGGTGACTCTTTCAAGCAATCCCGTATGAATAATTGATCTAAACGTAATAAACATAACATTGAATCATCATCATCGCCATTGTCATTCAAAGTCACAGCCAAAGGACGTCCTCACCTTGACATAGGTTACTTTCATGCATGGAGATGCTTGAAAGTGACCTATCCACCTTGTCTAGACCTGAACTTCCCCTTCAATCTAACTTTTCTTAAAAAATATTGAAAATGTCAGTGACACAGATGGCCAATAATTCATTTAGTCACTTATTAGAGCTTATATACCTTCAGTAAAAGCGCAAATTGGCCTTTACTTACCACAATTAATATATTATTACCAATGATTACTAACACAATACACATGTGAATGAAATCGATTACCTTTTTAAAATTATGATAAAATATAAAGACGGATTTATGAATAAATCCTACTGATATTATAAAGGTGAAAGTTTGTACCTATGAAAGGTGTTTGTAACTCGCCAAAAGGCCCAAACAGACAAATGAATGGATTTGGATGAAGTTTGGCACATGGGTAGGCCATGTCTTCTACCATTACTTTTTATCCCGGGAGTACGTTCGATAAGGATCTAATATCACGGAGGCGACACCGCTGACAAAACTAGTACTTTATATTTACACCTCTGACAGTATGATGGAAAACTTTTAATTTAAGTAACTAATACTAAAGAGTAGTAGGTAAATGAACGCGAGAACTTTATTCGTACTTATGTCCGGAATTTGCAGTTATTTAACTAGCTATTGCAATTAATTGATTTTATGAGTTCAGTTATATTTTATAATACAATAAACTACTGTACCTAATGGTGAAATTGTTGATTGAGATTTGTTGTATTGCATAAGGAATTTATTGATCTTAATAATTTGTTTCTTATTACTTGGCAGTATTGTCAGTTAGCAAATTAGGATTAGGCAAGGGTCAATCCTAGATTATGACTGTTTAAATAAGTTTAAATACAGGGTAAATTTTGGGTGAGTCGCAGTCATATGAGAATAAGATCGTGGACATTAAAACAAGTTTAAATAATCATGCGGGATTGTTTGAAAGAGTTATTGCAACTGAAGGAATATATGTGGGTTTAGTAAAAGTTTCTTCCTCTTGTCACGTGATAATTGCCAAAAAAGGATTTTTGAACAAAATATATAACATTATTAATTTTAATTTATGTGAAACTTGATAATATTTTGTTCAGAATCAGTAACTGAATGGATTATAATAGTTTTTACACCATTTTATATTTTTTCCAAAAATATTTAAAAAGGAAGAGGTTGGACACAAGTTGGACACCACCGACACTAAGGACAATATCGGTCACGGCGAGTCATAGCGGGCATTAGGCCCTAGTAAACAGCTGAGTGCAAGTGCAAAACTACTCCTTTTTTTTTTATGGTGGGAAAAAATCATGCATTGACATCCCCCGCCCTTGGGCGGAGCGGGAGATAGTGTCAGACTCTTACTGACTAAAAGACCCACCCCGTTCCTTCTAGCCTTCATACCGGGGCTCGAGCGCCCTTTCAGTCGCCTGGATGGCCCGGTGACTATGTATTTTTGCTGACATAACAAGCTTATAACTTTGTGATTTTTCATGACACAGTTATGAAATTTTCACATAGATTGTTTACATAAAAATACTAGACACGTGTTTCGAGTTTCGCATATACCTACTAAAACTAATATTGTTTAGATATGTAGTTATAAGAGGAAAAACCAATTGCACAAGATAGCTTGGATTAATATATCTGCATGATGATATTTCTTCTCTCAAAGTGGTATAGTAAAGTGTCTGGGTTGCAAATTAGGTGGGTAGGTAGATACAAACAATGCATTTGTAAATCACAAGTCCTTGTTTGTCACAGACAGCCATGATTTATCAGTGCCTTTTAGAACTGCACATCCGGTTACCGCCAATTTTCATTAGACTAATTATGTAAATATCTAATGAAAATTGGTAGTGGTATGCAATTATGCATGTGCATAAAGAGATCAGATCACATCATTATTTTTGATTGCGCGTTGTCTTAGTGGTTGCAAGTGTTACTGTAAAGCAAGAACTTGGTTCAATTCCCGAATCGGGCAACGTGTTATTAGGTTTCTTCACATTGTTATTCAAGCACCATTCGTAGCTTTATTGAAGAGTGATACATTTTTTTTTTTTGCGTTATTTATTTTTCTAAATGTAATTCAGTCTCTCAGGGATGTGCCTGAACAGGCGTTGCACAGAGAGGTTTCAGATTGGTCTTTAAAAAGACACGGAGTTTCATGTGTTCCATGTGCAAAAGATGATTATCGGGATGGCTTAACCTCTTAGGCTCCAGTGTCCCGAATTCGGTACACCCCGGTACCAGCTAACTTAAACGTTGTTTTTACGTAATAAGGGTTAAGTTAGCTGGTACGCGATGTACCTTATTCGGTACACTGGTGCCTGAGAAGTTAATGGAGATAAAATTCCCACAGTCCCTGGTCTTTTCTCCATAAGTCCATGGTTTTTCCCCCGAAAACAAAAAAGATGTTGAAACTATTCAAACTAGCTCAATAGTCGAAGATGATACGTGCTTCTGAAATTTCACGTACAGTAAAATGGGGTGAATAGGGACTTAGGGGTGAATAGAGACAAAACTTTAAAGGGTATTTTCTCGATATTTGAATATTTTTTGCAGCATTTAACCATATCAATTTTTTAATGAATTGTTATTCTAAAAAACCGATGCTTTGTTAGAGGCCGATTTTAAAGTATCAAAGTGAAAACCCAAACCAAAGTTTTGTCTCTATTCACCCCGTTTTATACCTAAACAATTTTTTTTTTTTAATAATAATTCATACAGAGTTTGTCATACAGTTTGGTTTACATTTTGACAATCGATTTGAGTGATAGGAATATAAATTTTTCACTGTTTATTTTTCCGCCTGAACATAGGTATAGTATTTTTGTGTTAAACATGGTTGTATCGCCCAGTCTAGGTGTGTAGTGAAACTGTCGGTGTAGTGACGGAAGCCGGCGGCGCCAGTCGGCATGCGAGAGATCAGCGATTAGCGCCACCCACCGCCCCGGGCACGAGACAGTTTCCTATTCCGACACGCTTTTACACGTCACTGTACTAAAGTTTGTCTAAGTTTTGTAAATAATTACTTAATTACTAGAATATGTAAAGTAACATAAAATAGCACGCGTTGATGAAATCCCACGGAGTCAGTTATTTAGATTTTAACTTTTTCACAATCGGTATCGCAAATAGAGTGTTGCTTTGATTAGACCCTACTTTTTTACTTTTTATTTTTCTGCTTTTATGCAGTCTAACTCACTAGTGAAACTGCCGGTTTTTGATGGAAACCGGTGCCAGTGACGGTGATTAGTGCCACCCATCTTCACGGAAATGATACAGTTTTCTATTTGGACACGCTTATAATTTTATATGATAAGATGTTTCCCGCGTGCGTATTCCACGAATTACAATAAATACCTACTTGTAAAAGGACAATTGCGTTGGCTACGCGTGCGGAGCAATCTCGCATGCGTGATGAAAGCCGCATGATATTAAAAATACCCTTAGTATAAGTATAATATAGTCAGTGTTAATTTTTTTCTACTGGTGGGACTCAGGCCTTCTCTCTATTAGAGGGAATCGATCGTAATCCCACTGCAGACTCAGTGCAGATTGCTGGATGCCACATGTCTTCGGATTTTTCACCAAACCGCTCACGACATTTTCGTTTGCCTTTTTTAGTTTTATTAGTGCTCTAAAATTTACTTAAGTTTAGTAAAAGGCACCAAAATGGGTAAAGTTATAGTGAATTTTAGGTATACCGTCCTACATAGTAAACATTATGAAAAGTGAAATAAAAAAGCAGAGATAATTTATATGAGTCATCAATCCGTAGGTACACACACTCCCTTTGATATCTAAACTAAATTATATTGCTGCTTATAAAGTCGTCGTCATTATGAACATAATAGACCAACTAAAGTAATATTCGCACAACAAAAGGCTTCCGGAAGGTTGCGTCTAAAGCTTCTTAAAATTAATAATGTCTGCGATAATGCTTCTATTTATAGTAATGTAGATAAAAGCTTTACAAAGTGCGCAATACATTGCCGCTTTTACTTCGGACACTTCGAATATTATATATAAGCATTGAGACACCTACACGCAAACAATGAGGTTAACAGGACTTTATATAGAATAGGTGCAACGTGAGCGAGGGAATTCTTGCATTCCATCCCCTTTTACGTAGTTGGCCTCAGGCTGAGGTCTGAGACAGCGGGACATGATCGGAATACCCTAGAAGTACGGCTACAGGCTAATTAGCCCACGAGTCATTACTCTGACACTTAGCAAATGGTGCAGCTCAACATTCGTACACATATTTGCGTTAATTGCCGGTTGGAAACCGTCAATCATTTGAACATTTAGCCTCAAGATAACACTTGTAATAGATATATAATTGCAGCCCCTCTGACAGTTATTCCTAGAAACATAGTATTTAAGTTATCCAAATGAATAGAACTTGTAATCTCTTATTTATTAGCGCTAATGTAAATATTATGAGCTGTTTATGATATTGTACTATATTTTATACTCTGATGCTGATAATTTTGTGTGTAAATGTTTAATTAAAGCAGGTATTACTGAATGTTTGTTGACTCAATTTAGAATTATTCTTATTAATCCTTGGATTAGGTATTATGTTCATTAGAATAATATGTAAAATGAGAATATGATTGACTGATCAACAATCACTGCTCACACTGTAATAGCAAATATTTTTAGTTATAGAGAATACTAAAAGGAAAATTATATGAAATTTAAAATGGCAATATTTTCACCCTATTATATTATAGTATGTCCGGTTAAAGATTTCAGAAATAAAATTACTATTATGGCCATTATGAACCACCTACCGTAAATGCAGAAGACCGTCAACGGTAAGCAATCTGTTCACGACTTTTACGATAAAATCAGAGTTATCGGACTCCATTTGTATATACGCATATAAATAAACTACTATGAAATATGCTATACCACTAACCCAGAAACTATGTCAATGACTGAATTAGCCGTTTTATGATCCACTATAAATAATAATATAATGTACTATTCCGTTAGTGGTATGGTTCCCTTTACCTATTGACGGGTTCTTCTACCATAACATTTTAAAATAAAGTCTTAGATAAAAATTTAAAAAACAAAAGTGCTATTTTTTTTCTTTTGTTGTTCTATTTGGTAAACAAACATAATGGTATCTATTTTGAGAAGATGAATTCAGTAAAAAAAGTAAATAAGGAGTAATATCAATACAATGGGTACTAAGATGCATGCGTGCATACCTAACTCAAAGGACGTGCATACCAAAATCAAGAAACGTGCATACCTAACATAAAGTGTGTGAGTGATGCAAAAACTCGTGAGTGATTCCGCGTTGTATTTGTTTATCAAATAAGACGCTAAAAAAATACGCTATTGGCATTGTCATTATGCAGTCAAAATGTACACCCGGTCTCTGAAAATAAATGATTGACTCGTTACAAATTAAACGGAAGTGAAATGATTTGTTTGACTGTTAATCATATCATCCTGTCATTTTTTAATGTAATTGTGATACAATTTAATGTTCATGAATAAATTACTATGACTATAGAAATTCTTACAATAATTTAGCGATAATTTCCGTTCCTGAGACTTTAACTGTGAAAAAAGTATAAAATGCCTTTAAATCGTGTCGATTAATCTTTTTGTAATTTTAATGCCGTCTCGTATAAAAATGATTGACATCATTGATGTCAAATTATATAATGATGACCGTGTATGATCTCTAAGAGTTTTACGACTTTTTATGTGACAATAGACAAGAGTGTAAACCATCGTGAAATACATTATTGGTTTGTGCACATGAATATTAATTTATGTTTATGATGGCGCCAAGTTGATCCCTTAACCGCTACATGTAAAATAATTCTTAGGTGACATGAAATTATATTGAACAATATACGTTCTCAATAAACATGGTCAGACAACGTAATAGGCGGTCTTTTTGATGGAGTGAAGATACTAGATCTGGCTCTCAGATTTATGACAGACATTTTAGTGAGACAAATGAATGAGATATATTTGTAGAGTGTGCGGTTCATCGCGATCGTTGGAGACTATTTAGGTTTTGCTTGTAGGGAAATACTTGGTGTTCATGTTTAGCATAACTGTCCTTCATCTTTTTGTTCCTTGGTACTTGGGGTCGCTTTGTTAAACGTTTCTTCCAACCAGTATATTGCTGATCAAAGACCAAGTGTTAATCTTTCTTTCATTCTCTTTTATCAATTGTCACACTATCATACACTGCTTTTTGTTTTGTACCATTTCTCACAAAAACTGGTCACATTTCATCTCGCGATATCATAGGCCCAAACAAACGATTCTCTTTTAACTTTTCCGTCACGGGCGCCACTTTCAAACTTACTTTAAAACGTTTCTTTCCTATATTAAAGAATGTACTCAATTCATCCACTAAAGCCATTGGATGAATATGGTAGGTATGTTCAGCAGTTGTCTGTGGTAGGCTGAGACTGAAATGTTTAAAATGCACTTGTTAATCATTCTCTCGTCATTCTAATTTAGATAAGATCTTCTTCTTGAATACTTTTTTAAAACATTCACATTATAAAATCAAATCATTTATGCAAATAAATATTTTGATTTGATTATTTTTCTTATTTTACTGAAAAATTTCTTTCTGACATTTTCTGTTTTCAAGATGAAAGACTTTTTATTAAACAGATACGTGTCGGGTTCACAGGCGCGATGGTGTTGATCAATCGAATCAAATAAATCATTAGATATATTCGGCGCAAGTTGTACGAAATTGGATCTCCAAAGCTATGACGTCGGATGCATTAGTGATAGAGTCTGAGACACAAGGGGATGTGGGAAATAAATAGTCTTGCGGTTCGGTTCTTTTGATAGTTATTATAAAACACGTCGGTTTAAGTAATGAGCAATATGAAGAATTTTTTTACTGACTACTGTAAAGACAACGAAGCAATAGGACGGTATTTAATTTTGAATCAAACTAAAAAATAAGTAGTACCTTTGTAATCACTTTTATAATGTATTAACTGATAATGTTTCCCTGTTTGTACTAAATAATAAACGAAAAAAGATGCAGAAGATATTTGAATATAATTTAAATTCGTACAAACCCGGGGCGGGTCACTAGTTTTTAGTGTATAACATTTCAAATCAGCAGTATTATCGATGAAAAAGTAAATTGATAATATAATATAACTTTAGTTGAGACTTACTTACAGAAATATTTTTTAAATACCTGGCCTAGTCTCCAATGAAAATAATTGCAAATGTGACAAAATGTCTGCTGTGATTGGTCTAATAGATTATTATTATTAACGGCTAATCGCGTCACTTGAATTACATTTTTTTTAGATTCAGATATCTGTATAAAGTTTAATCTACAGTATCATCATTTAGATATCGGATGTATAAAGTTTAATCTGCAGTTGCGGCAGTGACTGAAAAGTTGAAAGTTAATGTTCGTCATGGTATGGACATGCGAAGGAGAGGGATGAAACGCATGTACCTATACTAAAAACTGTTATCAGTACTCATCTGGATGAATTGAAAGGGAGAGGAAGGCCAAAGATGGATAAATTGTGTAAGAAGTGATATGAGAGAAAAGGGAGTTAGTAACAGTGTAATGGTTGACAGGATAGGCTGGAAGAAAAAGAAACATGTTACGCCGACCCCAAATAACACGGGACATGAGGAGGATGATCATTTCTGAAAACTCAAAGAAAAACAAAATACTCATCAAGACCATTCCAAAAAGCTCAAACACGATAGGGTTATCCGAATTCCTATAGCCACCTTCCGGTTCCGTCATCAGATCAGCTCTATGTCATAGGTCATAGTTTTGCATTGTCATCTGATTTACTTGTGTCTGACATGCATGCAAAATTTTACCTCAATCAGTAACCAGAAAGCGGATCTTTAATTTGCAAGATTTGATTATATACAAACAAACATCGGGACAGGTAAAACCAAATAGCTTGTAATGATCATATTTTATGTAACTTTAATGTGTTCCTAATATTTTGAGTCTATGTTACTAACAAAATTAATAATGCCTTTGTACTTTGTGTTGCATGAAGATTAAATAAATAGCAGAAATTCTCTTATGAAACCAGTTAGTAATAGACTCTAGGCTTAAAACCACTGTAACGATTTGTTCATTTGCAAACGATCTGCATCGCGTGCGGAAAACGGTCCATTGCTTAGCTTGAAAACATTGTAGTTATACGGTATACTTTATTTTAATAATAGTGTTATGTTAGTTCTAGTTATTACATCAATAGAAATAATTCCCAGATGATTGATCACCATTATGAATTGTTTATCCACATTTTCTTAGTAAAACAATACAGAGCCGATCTTATTTGTTTGTTTAGTGTTTGTACAATAGTTTGTGCGTGATGTGTTTCATGAGACAGATGTTGGGATGTGTGTGTGTCTGTGACGGGATCGTCCACTCTGTCAGTTTGTCGGTTTTCCACATATGAATGCGCGGGCGACGCGTGCTTTACGCGCCAGTAGTGCACGACGACGCGGCTTGCGCGCGACTTACGGCCAGCGCATACGCATATCTGTCGGGAAAACTCGCGTATTATACGGTCCATTTTTTAAATTAAAAGATTTATTAAATAAATAACTTGAGTGTTGATGATAAAATATTGAAAGTGCGTTTTTAGATAGGTTTTATTTTTGGTTTTGATTTTGTGCAACGAAATGCATTTTTTTTCGTGACATATTGGTTTATTTAGGATAAAAACGTCTCGTCTAAGTAGTAACTCATTTTGAGACTGTTAAAACTGTCTATATTAGAATTCAATAATTAATTCTACATTATCTTAATGTTTATTCAAATATAAACATGTTTATTTGCTGGCGCCACGAAAGCTTTCACAAAATCACTCATCCATATTAGCGTTTGCTTCGAAGCGAATAATTTAATTTCCGTTAATATCTCTTATCGCCTACAATAATAATTATATTCTCCGTTAAGTGTTGTAACCATCGTGCATCGGTCAATGACAATCCCATGTTAATTTGACGGCTGTCAGAGTTGGGCGCTGAGTGGATTGCAACTGGAAAGTCCCGTACACTGCGGATGCCTAATAATCTTATCAGTAATTCTCGTGTAACAGACGAATATCAAAGGACAAGATAAATTAATGATAAGTATGCAGTAAAAATGTTCGTAAGAATCAAATGGAGGTGCCGTTTTTCGGCTATTTTCCGTCGATCGTACTCTATGTTAGTTGTAATATGAAACTGCACTAAATGCAATGTATCTTTCGTTTTGGTTGGTGTTTATTTGCGTCTTCCTGTTTTTACCGGTATTTTTTTTAGTTTCGTGTGAAGTTTTTAATGAAATTGGTGGTAAAGAAAACTACCGTTATGTAGAAATTTCAGACTAAGGCATAATATTGTGGTATTGGATTAGGCTGGCGGTTAATATTATGACTTACAGTCCATTTTTTTTAGATTAGCTAAAGATAAGAAAAAGACAGATGAAAGAGAGAGATAAAGACATAGAAAATACCTCAAGTCATTTTAATTATATTTGAATTATAATAGTTACGTTACAAGATCGAATTTATTAAGTCAGTTAGATGTTCGTTAATTCGTTAACGTCTTCAGTAAATCTTCAAAAATATGCAAAAGAAATCATGAATAAGATTAAGCAAAACTTGTTCACTTAGTCACCAATTTCCAAAAATAACAAGCAAGATCGTAAATCCAAAGGAATCCCTTCAATTCCGGCGCAGAATTAACAGCGAGTACATTAATTAATGTCGGCGACAGTCCGTTGATCTAGCTGTCAGATCGGCAACATTTTTTGGCCGCGTCATCCGCGACACTGCTTGTGTTAATTTTTCATTAAGAAATTATTAAAAGACCGCTATAAAAGCTTCATCAGTGATCAACGAATTGGGGTTACTACAAGGTCGATTAACATCTGCTTTAGGGCTGGCAAACAACTGAATAGGATCCACGTTTGCACTAATTGCCGACATGTATATTGTGAATTGAAGAACTTACTAACAATAATAGTCACTGTAAACGCTTGTGTAAAACTATTTACTGCTACTGTTCCTGAAGATTGAAAGATGAAGTGTCTAATAACATAAAATCTTTATTCAATTTTCGCAATTTCAGCGAAAATTTACATGTTTAAATCATGTGGTAGTTCCTGGCAGCCCTATGTGTTGATGACTTCTACCTCCACTTGGACAGAGGACATCTTTATTTCGGACATATTGCCATTCATCATCATTGTTATTCTCTGAAATTTGTAATGGTGCCACTATTAACATGTCAATAGTACCTTGCTTTATGTTCTATGACCACAGTTTATTGTTGTCATGAACAATTATAAAGCTTCCATCGTTAACAAAAGTTTTGCATGTTTATAATTTTGTTAAGTTTGGTTTAACAAGTCAGTTTGCAAATCGAGACCTCCCATGCATAAGGTCATCAGGCAAAAATGCATTTTATCAAGAGAAGCGTTTTTGTAATTGTTAAGTAATTTGTGAAAATCCTTTTAACCGATGTATTTGCATTATGTTATCAATAATCAGTTTAAAATCACAGTACCGGATGCTGGATGTAATAAAATATAGTAATTCTTATTTTACAATTTTATACTACAAGTTTACTCAAAAAATATGTTATGACTTTATACGTTAGAGGTGTTTAACGACTGATATTGCAATCACTTCAATGCAATCGATTGTATTTTTGACAGACTTGAAAAAATATGGATAATTTGTATTTTTTTTTTAATTTTACCCCCGAGCTCCGTCATTTATGAGCCAATTTTCCAAATCGGCTCATAAATGCACAATAAAAAGACACTTTTATAAAATTGGTTCATTATTTTTATCAAAATACAGTTTTGAAGATAGAATTCCTGAGTAATTGCTGGACATCCTCAAAAATCAATCATGCAGTTCTTACAGTCCATCTTGAGGCTGTCTGCTAGAATGATAAAACGAAGTTCTTATCACTGACAGTATTTAGCTAGTATTTAGTCATTGTATCCATAGATTTAAATTTGTGCCAAATAAAGTTTGCTTTATACAGTTCTATCAATTTAAAATTTTCGTAATTTTTAAGTTATTTTCAATTTTGAGGCGATTGATTTTTTTTTGTTGTTAAAAGTTTTTCCAGCAGTGAAATTAGAGAAAATAATTAAATTAACAAAATATATTTTGCATTATAAGTCATATTTTTCTAGTAAATAAAAATATTTCTTCAAAAAAAATGTGTAGGTAGACCCTTTCATATTTTTCCCGAGCACTTTCAGTACAGAGAGATTTTTATTTATTCATTTACTTAAATCTCTTTACAGTTATCATAATTGGTCACTCTTAACCTAATTCGATAGTGCAGCTATCGACTAATATTCTAAAGCCTAAAAAAAAAGAAAATTAAAAAGAAATTTTTGATAAAATCTAAAAAATATTATTTTATAATTTTTAATAATATTCTTTCACTCTGATAATGTTACTAATGATATGTTACTAACCGCAATCTAATACCAGGTCTAAAGTAGGACAGATGTATTGTTTATTTCATGTAAATAATCCGTGTGATTTCAGGACTGCCGGAAAACATAAATCTAGAATTACTGTAATCCAGGAGTTTCAGTAACTAGTCCAGTAATGCTGAATTTCTCCTAATCCAATTCGTAGAAGTCGTGTTCAAAGATCATCGTAGTCTATGGTTCTTGTAAATCTGTCACGCTGAAATATTTATATCGAACTAAAAGCTTTGTGGGTTGTCAATGACAGCGTTTACTTAGCTTCCTGTTCTTTTTGCACGTGTTAGGTGTAAGTTAGTACATATAAAGGGTGTTGTGTATGACACCATATTTTATGTCGCGTGTTGGTTAAAAAACTATGTTGTTTTAATGAACGAAAAATAATCCTATAAAAATAATAAAATAAACCAATGAGAAATAATAAAAAAATGTCTTTATTATTTCTTTTTATAAAACCGTCAAAAAAAAAGAAAATAAAATAATGTAATTTAAAAAAAATCTTTCCGAGAAATTTGCTCTACAACTAAGAGTGTGAATAGTAGGAAAAGTTGTGCTTTTAAATATAAAGTAGCTACTTAAACCCAGACACACCCCGTATAATGTCATTTAACGGCGATACTCGTCGAATCTGACGATGCATCCATTATTTGTTATGTTTAGTGGCTGGACGGTCGCCAATGTTGACATGGCGTTAATCCCGATTGTTTATACTCCGTTAACGTAAATTACACATACATGTGTTAGGTAGTAAACTTCATCAGCTTTCACGCGTCTCATTGTGGCAGACATATGTCACAATGTTATTGGGAGTTAACTGCCCTATTGTTAGCATTGAAGTGGGAATGAAAAATTGGCGCTACCATTCTTTCATCTGTTCAACGGAAAATGTTGTAATACCAATTAATTTCAAATAAATAGGAGTGGTTTTGTCAAATAGTTTCAAGTTGTAAAACGAATTAACGTGATTTTACATAATTGATTAGTAATAAATTAACCATATAATTTAATTTATTAGTTAAAATATACATCGGTAACTATGAAGAACGCGTACCTACGGTTGTTCGATCGTAAAAATATGATAAATGGACGGTGTTACCTCGACAGATTTAATATGTTTATCATTCCTCAATGATTTTATATAAAACCTTTTTCATATGTAAGGGCATAGAGACTAGTTCAATTCAAAAGTTTGAATGGTCAGAAAGCAAACAGAAAAAATGCCCATTTATCTTCACTATCTGAGGTTCTAAAATTTTATGGTGGCCGCGTCAGCTCGACAAATATCATTATAACAATAATTGAAATATTTAGTGGCGACACGCGACCAAATCGGGGTTAAATAGGGACACTGTACAACTAGATTTATGGCCTTAAAACATGTCACAGACAATAAAAAAATAAAGGACTTTAAAATAAAAAAATAAACGCTCACTATAGTTAGGGTGGCGTCTACTGATCTATGGTTAATTTGTTTTATTTGACGATGGAGTAGATAGAGAACACCTACGCCATTCAATTGGAAATGTCCTGTAGTTCTAGCGTCAGCGTCGTCTTAACGTTATCCTATTACACGAATGATTCAGATTAATAAAGAATGTTTTCTGCAACGATGAACTCACATGTTGCTCATAGATAAAATTGGCATCATGTGTTCAGTAACAAAAACCGATTAAATCTTAACTGAAGGTCACTCGAGTGCATTCTTCATTTTGCGCTCTGACGCAAGACCGCACTTGTTGCAGATAAAACCTGAAAACATGATTTATTATAGGAAATCTTAATGTTGCATTAGCGAGCTAAGTGCCTGAATACCATTAGGAGTAATTAATTGCCAATAATTTGAAACAGCTGGGCCGGTTCAGTTTCTAATGCATTTTTTGGTGCTCATGTCATATGATTGCAACAAAGTGTAACGTGACCCACATTTTAATTTGGTAGGTAGCATGTGCAATGAAACTTTTTTTAATGAATGCATTGTTATGATTCTGATTTAGATTTAGAAGTTCAATTGTTATCCTAAAATAGGTAATTTAAGCTAACTCTAAGTCCTATGTGCTATTTAGGATTACCATCTGTTAGATTCGTTTGTTACACGAGATTATTAAGGTGATATGCACTAATTTGTCTTTTTATGAGCATTTTACTATTAACTTTGTATGCAAAGTTTATGTCTAGTAACATACATTATGTGTCATGAAATGAATTGTAGGAACCTGTCAAGGCTTTTCCATTTGCACTTTTGCATTACCAGGTTTCTCTGGCTGGATTATATGGCAAAAATTTGTTAAATTAATTTTTATATATATGAAGGAAATTAATATACCACTAGAATCTTCCAGGCTTCCAGCACAGCGGTTTCACCAGCGTAAAAGTAGAAAAATATCCCAAGAAAACTATTCCATGAGATGCACTCGTGTGCCTAACCAAATCTGCTCAGCCCTTAGAGAATAAAGATTATAGTGCGATAAAATATGTAACTGATTACAATGTTTGTCAATGTGGAATAGCGTTAGACATCTTTAATACTACCTTTTAGTAGCAAGCTGAATGAATTGTTTACTTTGTAGTCCCTATTCATAAACGTTCCTTGGAACTAGCCTAGTCGAGAAAGCTCAGTCGCAACAAGGTGTGCAGTGATACATTAGATTTGATATACGGCATAGTTGAGCCAGTGACCGTATTGTGGTAACATTTAGTATTAAATGCACGTTGTTCACTGTTACCTTCATGAAAGGCGGCGCGAAAGCTTGGCGCCAAGCCACCGGCTTCTTTACGATCCCTGCGATACAGGTTTAATATGTGCCGTGCTCCGTATGCATGGGAAACTTATCCAACTCGGCCACTTGGACTACTTATAGGACGGGATATGATCTAGAAAAACGTCATAAGTAGGCAGGCAAGCCGTTATCGAGTTATTTTTAAATCCGTATATGTAAAACGATGCGTGTACGTATTCTATAATCAGATAAGGCTCAAAAGTAATCCACCCATCTCTAGCGGGTAGCAATAAGTACGAGGCAAAAGCAATAACACTATTTCCAGATTTTCTAGTTCTCTCTGCCTCAGTTGCTTACCTGTAATCGTATGTAGATTGTATCTACTAATAATCTCCTCTTCTAAATACAATCTATGCTAAAGATCAAAACTGTCGTGCAATGTTCTTCGAATAAATATAAATGTGAATAAAATTCATGAATGTAAATGTTGCTATGAATATAATGGTATTATCTTAAAATACAGGGAAATGCACAATCCGACTTATGCAGATTTTAAATACAGAGTTATGACGGATGCAAATAAGTAGTTAATAATGTTGAAGCGAATGCAGAGCGTTGCGCGACGTGGCGGATTTGACTCAAAGCCGTCGTATAAAGATATCAATGTGGATTTGACTAATACTCGTTTAAAATTCAATTCAACTCACTAGGCGAGATCAAAGCGGCCGTAACTCTTGCCAGCGCGTACTACTAACAATAAAGTAATCATTACCAGTAGCACCGATAATAATTACTTTATTTAAATATCTGTGCGACTTTTGGCTCGTCGCTCCGACTCCCCGCGGCTTAACCTTCATGGACATTAATTTAATTTATGATGCGAATTGTTATGTTCCATTTATTTTACGCATGTTTTGGTTTAATAAATATTTTGACGGAGCGGTTTATTTAAATGTGGACCTTTTACACTCCGTCACAAGCGAGATAATCCAGTCTAAAGTAGAACTAAAGCGTTACACTGAGCACTTTGTTTGCAGAGCTTTATTATCAAAATAATTATGCTGTTACATCTGATTCATATGACTTGATGTTTTATGACTGTAGGTATAACAGACCGTTGACATACATCGGTGATTTTACTAGTCGTAAAATTATAAACACGGCTAATTTTAATTATCCAATAATTTAAATGTTACTCTACTAACCAACCATCTGTCATCTGAAAATTATGCATCGAATCGTGTGTTACACAGCAAATTAATGTAGTTTTGAATTTCAACATGTGTTATTGTAAATGATAGACATCTATCAAGTGTGTCAGAAAGATCATCCGCGTGTGAATATCAGCGCCATCTAAGTTATCTTGCACTCGTCGAAGACAACTCACCATGCTGTCTACTTCCGGCCTAGTTTTCGTTCTCTTCGCCCTCGTAAGTACACTGTTTACCGTCATATTTTTTGTTTACTAACCTAGTACTAACTACATCCAGTGACGCAAAATTAATAGATTAGCAGTAACTCTCCTGCCTAGAGCCATATATCATGATGGATTACCTTAATTAACGTTAACTAACACACTAATATGACAGCACACTAGTTGCCGCCGCTAAGTTTATTACATTTGTGAGTAAACTTTATAAATGATACAGTTCAATGAGTAAGTCGAGAAGTCAAGATATAATCAGTGCAGTCCAAGAAAGGAGGTTGTGTGTATTAATTGATTTATAAGAACACATTACGGCCAATTAAAGTTTTCTGACCAATTACATGGACAGTTTATGGTCTCGCCGCTTTTATTATGTAAAGTTGTGAACCGACGTTATTTGACTTGTCGCATTCTGTGGCAGCGCGCATTTGTTAGGGAGAGAAGTCAAGATCGTTACGCCCACATTTCATTAGTCAAACTACTGAATCCTCCATCGTTTACACTTCATTCGTGTGTAGTTAATTCTACTGTGCTGTTACTGTTAAATGTTGTTTTATAACTTTTTAAACAAACAGGCGTAGTTAGGTGCGCAGATGTTACGTTGCTGGGTGCGCAGGTCAATTGTTCGTGACAGTGAGGCAACTCGTCCAGTAATCAGTGGCGTATAAAACACAGTTCAAAGCCGACTGTTACCGCTCACTGACAGGTGACTCGTTAACTCGCGCTTAATCCTAATTAATAGACTATTAGTCGACGTTTTCAATTACCACTTCGAATGATTTATAATAACCGTACACTAAGTATTTGCTGATTAATGTCCGTGGCATTATTGTGGTCACATTCATAAATAGGATTAATGCTTTGAAAACCTATTAATTATTTATCAATGTCTCTGGAAATTAAAATAACATGCGCTGTCAAAATATTGTGGTATACGTCTGGTTTTAATTACAAGCTATTTTGTCATTTAAATGTGAAGAATTATTTTTATTGCCACATTAGTAAGCATCGAGCGCTCCAATTTATTTGCTCTTTTACGGTGTTCCGCACATTATTAGCAAATTGGCGTCGCTTTGACATAAATTGCTGTTTTCAACGTCCACTTAGTTTCGTATAAAGGCATTAACGGCAAATAAAAATACAAACGAAGCTTTTAAGGACATACTTTGAGTATGACATTATGGAAAGCGACGTTGTGTTTCCAAGTCAAAGCTCCCGCAAACCGGCGCAGTGTGAACATGCGACAACGAAACGAAGATAATTTTTATAGATATAAGGAATATATTTTGGATTTTTTTTTAGCTTTAAGACTATTCTTTCGTACATAAATTCTTCTCACCATTCGAAGTTATGTCTGAAAGAATCTAAAGTCTCTTTTTGTTTGAAACTGTTTTGCCCCGTCACTGTTCTTAAGGGTTTATCGGAAGACCAGCATCAGATATCTGGCAGTACTGCAGAAGCGAACCTTTACAGTCGTAAGGTTTATAGATATTTTCTCTTTACTATTATTAGTTTTTTGTGTATCGTGTCTCACTGTGTTAAATAAAAGGTATATTTTCTTATTTTCTGCCCTTTTACATTTACAATTTCTATCTCTAGTTCCGCTATGTTTTCTTCCCATCCAGAGAACACTGATTGCAATATATATGTCGCAAGAGTATAAGTCGATGCTTCTTCCTAATTAAAAAACTAGGTAAGAAGTAATTATGGTTGGGTAATTTGGAGACTATCTTCGGAAGCTTTTACGTGAATACATTTTTAAAATGGGCGGTCCCCATTGGAGGCGCCCCGGGCGTCGCGAGTTGAGACCAAATCCGAGTCGAAAACGCGTTATGTTTCGCATGCGCTTCAAAGAGTTTTCATCAAAATTAACGGGGTTAGTTAGGGCCTATGCCTGTCAGGGCTGTAGATTACCCGAAAAAGCTACTAAACTTAAAGAACTCTGTGGGTTTAAGTTAGTAAAATTCTGACACTCCCTCACACTCCACTTAGAGCGTCAATCAAGAGAGAAGTCATTCAATGATTTATCACATAAAAAGGAGGAGGACGTACACCTTTTCACGTACAACACACGGCCGTATCCATTACTAAAATACACCTCATTTTTTTATTTTCAAATTGTAATGTTTTTGATTTGATTTTATTTAAATTATCGTCGCGCGTGTTGCGACCGTTGTCGCCCTGTTGTATCGTACCTTTATTTGAGACTTCGGAAGCAATAATGTCGTTAGTTTGGACCTTTCAAGCAGCATTACCATAAATTTGTTGAGTGCTCAATTACCTTGCATTTGTTCATGTTTGGGTGCAAGCCAACGTTGGGCCAAGAACTAAACGTGGGCGGGTACAGATACCACTAAATATATTTGTTGCCCATCGAGTTCAATAAGAATCTACTAAAATATATATAAACATGATTTTATTTGTTACTTCCTCAACACCATGATATACTTACTATAGCATCATTTGCTTGTGAATTATAGTAATGCAAAAATATGCACAACATCTATACCTATATATAAAAATCAATTGCTGTTTGTTAGTCTCACAAAACTCTAAAACGGTTGGACTGATTTTATTAATCCTTTTTTGTCTTGTTCACAAGCATACAGGGAAGGTTTAAAAGTCAAATAAAAACTTAGGTAGAGTAGGGAAGGTTAGGGTAGGTAGCGTAGTGACGGGAGTGAAACCTCGTGCAAAAGCTAGTAGTCTATAATATTAGCATAATGACTAATTTTCTGACATCGAACGAAACATAATTAAGCTCTATGAACGTGTGTGAAACTACAAATAGAGAACATAAAATTGATTCTCATAAGATCCTTTTACAAGATAAAATGTTAATAAAGACAGTGTAACCGTAAGTGGTTTGTCGCATTTAGGAGTATTATGGGACCTGGCGCTAAAACAGTCACTTTACGAGAATACACTGTTGAGTATGTGGTTCAATAAGTAGATAAGACTATAGTTGTTGCGTTTTAGTATGGCAAATGTGGTTATTAACCCACCTAAATTTTATTACCTATAAAGTAATGCGGATGGAATTCTATGAAGGATTTTATGTCTGGAAAAGCTGAGATGTCGCAAAATAGAGAAATATGAAAGATGTGATGCGACGAACCCAAATAATGTGAGCAAATCAAGGATAATAATTTTATCACGTTAATTTTTGCTTCGAAGATTGAAAATGTATGAAATCTTCCTGTGTCGGTGTGTACGTTCTCAACATTTTTACAACTTGCCAAAAAAATTAAAACTAAAAATAAACTTAGTACCTTTTTTTTATGGTGAGAAAAAATCATCCGATGACAACCCTCGCTCTTGGGCGGAGCGGGAGATAGTGTCAGAATCTTACTGACTAAAAGACCCACACCGTTCCTTCGAGCCCCGGCTCGAGCTCCCTTTCGGATAACCCTGGCCCCAGTAGGCTTCGACCCGGCTGGGTCCCTGCTGTTGCTGACAACTCCTTGAGGCGCGCGGGAACATTGCGCGCCGTCGACGACTTGGGCTTGGTCCGGACAGTTACCGGACGGCCGGACAGCGAGCTACCCATTGCTCACTGTCCGCAAGCCCGCGCCTATGGTGGCCGGAAATCAGGATCGGAATCCCGGCGGCGGCGGCGAAAACGCCGTTGCCTGATACGTTCGGCCTCCTCCTTTGCGTTCATTATAAACGACAGGATATTACACGAAACGACAGGGTATTTTTCGGATTCCTTAGAAGATGTACAGGATATTGACCGCTATTGATATGCTAAATGAAACAGCTATACTTACTTAAAGTGAGAACTTTATTGAAGTCTGTTATTTTTATATCTTTTTCGTATTTAAATAGGTTATATTCTAGAAGAATTTAAAGTCTGCAAAATAAAACGCCAGTGTGAATTTACTTGTTAAAGCTTGTTTTATGAGAAAATGTGCTGAGCGTACCTTTCCGTCAAGAAACGCAAAGGCAAACTAAGCAAACTTTATTTTTATTACCGTTCTTTTTGCATCGTAAATTGTTACAGTCTTGCTTTTTTCTAAACTAAATAACTATATAAAAGAGCATTCCAGGATTAAAATAGAATCAATGTTTTTGTCGACTAAATGTTCAAATTGAACCAAAATTATTGAACACACCAATCAGTAGAAATATTTTGGTATCCTCAACATATTAATCGACCAATAGAAACATGTTCCCCTCTTTAATAAAATAGTAACCGTCAGTACAATATTTTCATCCGACTCAGACTTTCCCATCGGCTTGTTAGAATTCCTAATCAACATCGTAAATCGTACTTTGTTAGTGTACAATATGTGTACAGTCAACAACGAAAATGAGCTTACAGGCTAATTAGAACTACTGTTTGATCCATCATGCGCATGTAGATGTACTCTATTACTAATTTAGTTTTCTTTTTGAGATTCGCGCTTCATTTCGGTCCAGGTCTTTTTTATGTTCTTCGCCTCTGCAATGATTGTTTGTCGCCAACTCTGCTTAGGGCGACCATGTTTATACTTTCTTCCAGTCTAGAGCTGGCCTTGGTATATTAGAGTCCCTTTGGAGCGTGTGGTCGATCCAATTCCATGTGCTCAAGAGTCAAATTAAAAGACAGAATATCATTAAATGGGGTCGCCGCGTTGCATTGGTGTCGCAGTATTACAACGCACCTGTTAAAATCATGCTATATACTATGAGCAAAATAAGATACCTAAAAACGAACAAAAAATTCAATTTGAGGATGTGTTAGAAAATATTAAATACATTATTAAGAAGCCTAAATTGAGAGCTACTCGTCTTCTGTTAAAATAAAACAACAACAACGACATATATAGGTATATATATATATTTTCTCTTGTAAACCAATCGAGTAGAGTCGATTTGTCGGGTGTACAAGAACAAATAGAGTGTTGTGGACATCGGTGAACAATGCATCGTAGAGCGAACCATTATGATCATGAACCATTGTATTATGATCGTCCTCACTGAGCATCTCGGTCTGAAAGTACAAGTAAATTACTTTGTTCCTACTTGTCTTACGATCGAGATTAGAGTGTCATCTGCTCTAATAGGTGTAGTGGTTTTGTAGCTTTTAGTCATTGTATGGCTTGCTCTGACTCATCGTTCACATTTCCATGGACTTTTTGACCAAAATAGCGTATCTAGCTATGGTTCTTATGGCCATTCGGAGTTAGAAACAACATCCAGTGTCTTATTCTTTAATGAATTCTGTTTTATTTTATTTAGTACGATGTACTGTGCCCCTGACTGGAAAGGTTCTGACCTTACACGAAGAATTAGCTAATTTTAACTTACCCTGAATACTTAATCCAAGCTTATGATAGACATCAATGTCATCGATATGGACGTGAGTATGTATGTTGGCGATGACCAAATCTGATATCTTACAAACCTACGTGTCAGCCATATCAAATTGTTTTCTAAAAGATGGAATTACGTTCTGTACTTCTACCATAACATCTTGATTTAATTGTCTGGCTCAAGATGTATTTGAGAGAAAACTCACTATTATCATTCTAGGTTTTTCCAAGATCTGTAATTGTACTCTTGTATCCAGAATATTTCTTAAGTTTTGACTATGTTCCCAGGCGGTAGGTCGCGAGGGCGTGCTATCATCGGCAGCATCACGCGAGCTGCGCTGTGGGCGGCGCCTGGTGTCGGGGCTGTTCTCCCGGCCGCGTCTGCCACTCGGCTACTCCTACGTCACCACCGTGCCACGCGGCGCCTGCCGGCTCAACGTCTCCGAGATTATACCCACTGAGAACTATATAGGTTTGTACAGAAAGCAACAAATAAAGAAGGAGGAAAATAATGAAAAAGATAAGCAGCAGGCAATGCCATAGTTAAGAGACATGACCGATAAAAAGAAGAAGCGAAATATACGAATTTGATGCTAAAGGTATAGGTTAGTATAAAATATAGGCACTTGGCTTACCGCAGGTCATGTTTGCACGGCTCCACGTCTGCGCAAAACAGGTGCAACTATTAGCGATAATGATCACAGACTGCTTGTATTAGTCAGTTGTAAACCACTCAGACCAGTCGGACCAAACATTAATCACGAAGTTGTTGAAAAAATTGTACAACTGATGAATAGAGGTTACTCAAATACTCATTTCATTTACCATTCCACAGTGCGAATAGTCCTTTGATAAAGATTAATGTACTGTGAGTTTGGTCACTTATCAATCAGCATTGTAGACGGAGTGGTCTGTAAAGCATTTGAGATCATCTCCACCCATCAGGTACCAATATGAATACGACCGGCTTTTAAAGTGATGCGAAACTAATTTTCGAACTTCACTGACATGCAGTTTACAACGTGTCGATCTAAGTAATTAATGTGGTACTACTGAGTTGGTTGTGAAACATCCGTTAGAAAATGTAAATAGAGGTGCCAGTTGTAAATCGATCGTCGATCACATCAAAGGTATAATAATACTGCAAATGTACTTAGTGTTTGATATGTAGGGTGCACTTGCAGCTCTGAAGATCTCGAATGGTTCGTACATAATGAACGGGGAGTTCGCGGTGTCCGCGGCGGGCACTTACGATGCAGCGGGAGCGCGGTTCCTCTACTCGCGAAGTGGTGCGAGAGACAGCGTGACAGCGCTCGGGCCCATACACCACCCCATCGACATCATGGTAAATAAAACCTTTTGTAGACTATTAATATTATAAACAGAAAATATGTCTATTTTTGGATTCTGGCCTGAATTAATAAACTCAAAAACTATTAGATCACCAATATGAAGTTATAAAAAACCTCAATAATACACTTCAAGCTCATTGAGTGACATAGCCTACTCAATATTCTTATTTCAAGCGAGTGAAGTCGCTGGCAGAATACTCTAATATATCACAGAAAAACATAATTCAGAATGAATATTCAACATAACAAATGCATGTGGTTAGGTGTGATTCACGAACAATTTGGATCGCAGCAATATAAATTTATTACCACTATAAATTGCTTTATAATCTATTGCAGGCAAATTGAAGAAAAATAAATGTATCTTTTATTTTCAGATACTTTATACGCAACCGAATCCGAGTATTAAATATGAGTATTTCACGGAATCTCTACCTGGTGAAGTGGAGAGTGAAGCCGTCACTAAAATAGATTTTCCCGAAGTGACACCTAAGTCTGCGTCGAAACATTTCCGAAGACATCATGGTTACGAAGTATTCTCGAGGCCAAACGCTCCGCCAGCAAGAGAGCCAGAAACTAGTTTTAGTGTCGAAGATGATATTGATACGGATGTCGTGGTCCTGAATAGAAAGTTTATATGGAAGATTTTGTCTTACTCTCAATGCACTAGGACCTGTGGTGGAGGCATTCAAGTAAGTCCAAAACGTTTTTATGTTTATCAGTTGTCTTGTTCACGCAGCACAAGCTCTGTTTAGTTTGGGACTAGATGGTGTTGTGTGAAAGTTGTGGCTATTCTTATTATTCTGTTTTTTTTTTTTTTACTAGCCATTACTCTCCCCCAGCTGGGCCAAGGTCTCCCCCAAGTCCTTCCAAACGTTCTTTTCCTGCGCCGTCTCAAACCAGTCCTCGCGGTAAGCATCCAAATCGTCCCGCCACCTCGTTCTAGGCCGACCTCGACGGCCCTTTCCTTCTTATTCCTGGTTTGGACCGTAACCCGCCACGCTAGTCCAGTGCGTGTTGACGATATTTATTAATATTGACATGTTATTTCCCACTGGGTGGCGCGACGGTCAGGGCTCCTGAGAAAGGAACCGTTATTTTTATTATTATCATTTCTTATGAGCTTCTCCTCTAGCTAAGTATTGACCTGACCACATAATACTCTAGACACAGTAACTTTGGCCTACATGTTGTCAATCGCACAATGAGGCGTCTAGTCGGTCTGACCGATAAATATCTAATTGAAATCAATCATAGTAATGCTTTATGACTGGAACAGTTAGATAGCAGATCGTTTTCGCGGACAATTGGTAAAATGATCTTGATTTTTCCTTGAATCTAAGTACTTTCCTTTGGGCTGTTTCAAAAATTTCTGAGTAAGTATTACCAAAGACCTATAAATTTTTTAATAAAGAAACTTCTGGAATTGTTCAACATCTTCTTAAAATTGTATTTTCAATACTGGCAAATTTTATGACTACAACATATATACAGGGTAGTTTCTTGGGAATCTCCGAAAGTCTTTGAAAACCGTTTGGAGGTATGCGGAACAGAGAGTAAAGTCCCGCAAACCTCCGTTGAAAAGAGAGGATCCTCCGACCAGACAGGTGTTATAGTCTGGTGGGCAACTGCCCGATAGATGATTTCAGGCTGTCGTATATGTTCAAATCGCGCGGAGAACTTTGATTGTGCGATGCAGGATTTCGTATTTTCTTCGTAGTTCTTATGTGGCGCCATAGATGTCGCTACAACCGTTTTTTGATTTTATAAATAAAGGAACGTTTCCTTTGAGTACAATTTTCTATCTCTAGTATTTTCTTTAGAGTACTTTCTCTCTAGGTGACATTACGAAATTAGAGCCTGTATGTATTTTGATCGTAAAGTCAGGCAGATAAAAAGTAATTAGGTTTTTCCATTGGGAATTTCTCAGTAGCAGGCGTAGCAGCTCATATGATTTGTGCTCGGTTGATGGTAATAGGCTTACCCTCTATTGCAGGTAACCTAAAAGGAAAAATGAAGGTGTACTATCACATTATCCACTTTTAACGTTGAGGGTGGGAAATCATCAAATGCCTCTGCCCGCTTTGAAATTTTTAGGTACTGGCTAAAACTTATTTGTGCTCCTTCAGTTCTCCTTTGTGTTCCATGGGTGCGGTGACTGGTGACTCTTACAAACAAATCCATAGCCCATCATGGTACCGCCTTGCCTCACTCTTAGTATGTTACTTAACTTTAGCTCGGCAAGTACCGTTGCGTAGAAGCGACGGCCATCAACCGAGAGGTGTCTTCCGTTCATTGCTTCGGGTCCGCTCCCGCGCCGCGCCGCCGCCGCTGTGCGGGCGTGCCGTGTCCCCCGCGCTGGAGGGCGGCGGCCTGGTCCGTGTGTCCCCGCTGCGGACCTGCTACCAGGACCAGGATTGTGGGATGTGTACAGGATCATTCTAGAGGGATAACTAAGGTAAGTTATATTGATACTCTTTAGCTCGGTTAGTATTGTAGTATGGAAATAACCGCCACACTGCTTGGGGTCGATTGCGCGCCGCGTCATCGCTATTGTGCGGGTGTTGTGGTTTCGGTGGTGTGGGTCAGCGGCCTGATCCGTGATTCAATATGTCGCCGGTGCGAACCTAATACAAGGACTCACAATCCAGTGGGATGTGTGCAAGATCAAGAGGATAATGTTAATTGTGTCTTAAATTTTGAGACAGCCCCAATAAATAAGCAGCAAAGTTGGGTTTGTTTTCGTTCTTTCTTTATTTTATAAGAGATATCAATTTGAGAAGTCCATATAAAAATATGCATCAACTAGGTACTCTAGAATATTTTTTTATTAGTCGATTTTGGTTGTCAAGTACCTTGAGAAATGCAAAAATAAGATGATCTTGAGAAAAGAAAAAAATCTTTCTAAATTTTTCATTATTTATAAGTTAGCCCAAAGGGTTACTCATTTCTCATTGTTAACTAGAAACAGGTACCTGATTCTGATAAAACATTAATCAACAATCCTTTCTTTTTAGATCAGCGACCAAAAATGTCCTTTAGCGAAACCTCCAACATCCGAAAAGTGCAACATTCCGGATTGTGACAAACCTTCCGGCGACGAAGTGAGGCAGGTTGCGACCAAGCGAGTGGCGCGACCTCGGGAACACACCGACACATTCAGAGAAGGACCAGTGTATACTGTCGCAGTTAATGACACGGAACTGGATGTTGGGCCGGAATATTCGTTCAGTGCTGCTGCAGGATGGCTCTATACTGATTGGTCTGAGGTAAGTTTGTGTATGGCAGTGCCTTTGGGAATGAAAGTCGAATTTAGACGGCTGAGTCCATACAAATAAGACAAAGCCTTGCATTTATTTGTTGTACCTATATCTAAAAACACCAATATCTTTGTAAGTTATTCAATGTGTGTAGTCGGTATGAATTTATTTAAAATTATCTTTTGTCACCGGCAAAAGTAGAATATATATAACTCAGTGGTAAAGTAACATTTAGCTGGAGAAAGCATTTTTAAAATCGATCCAGTTCTTTTCGAGTTTATTCATTACAAAAAACAGATAAATCTTTCCTTTATATTAAAAAAGACTAGCTGACCCGTGAAATGTTGTGTTGTGTAGTCATGTCAAGCAAGCGAAGGTTAAATTGTCGTAATTTTAGATATTCCAATTTTCAGCGTTTTTCTCTATTTTTCTTTCCGTATGAACCTTCAAAAAAGTTTTAGGACACTTTTAAAATGAGATGAATGATTTAGGTAAAATCTTTCTCAAATTATAGCGTGACTGTTATAAATATGGGTTTATGTTATAATGTAGGTATATACTTATAACAGAAGAAGACAGATCATTGTAAAACAATGTACAAAGGTACTGCTCATTTAAAAAGAAATTTTTAGTACCTAGACATGCGAAAGGAGAATTAGATAAAGATATTTCATTTGCTTAAAACATGGTATAAAAGATGTTATTGAAAATATATAGATCGAACATGTTTTGCTTAAAAATAAAGCGTGCAAACTTACACACCAAAAATATGTCATAAAATTGGAATACATTTAAATTAAATTCATTTAAAAAAATCATTAATACTAAAATAATTATTTGTGTAATTGCATTTTGAATTGCTTACAATTTAATGTTTTAAACATATTTGGTAATTTATTATATATTCGTATACACATAGCCAAGGAATTTTTATTATATTTTGCTGATCTAGGTAGCTCTTCCAGCACAAGCCTGTATTGGTCACGACGACTACGAGAGCTTTTATATAGTTCTTCTGCTGTTTTATTAAATAGTTCTAAGTGCTTTCGAACAAACATGCATGCTTCATATATATACATATAATGAAGGTAACGGTAGCAAACTAAGTTCCTTAAATATTGGTTGACATGATTAAAAAATATGTAGAATCAAGAAGAGTTTATGAAATCTAAAATTAAATTAATTAATAACATGTAAAGATTTGGTAAGTCTATGAAAGATTTAAACCCTCCATATTTACGAGTATCTCCAAACTGTATTTAAAACTACGTGTCTAGCAGAAGCTGCACAAAGGAGTAGTAAAAAGATTAAGTTTGGAAACTTTTAACACTTTTTATTCAACATTTTAAACATGCTAACTAGATTCATTGTTAACTTTAAAACTTAAATAACTTGGTTAGATACATCAGAGCTGTCGCAAAATGTATTCATAAAAGTTTCTTCGTTTTTGGAATAATCGTGAAGAAAGTTCGTATTATGATGCTCTTAGATTTTTACGTTCTGCAGTTGAGTTTGTATTCAAAAAAGTAGGAATAAAAGAAGGTAGCAAGCAATTCTCGATATTAAAACTCGAATGCAACATCTGTGCCGAAATTGCAATTCCAAATTCCGATTCTCCAAAATAAACTTTCGGCGTATATCTTGCGTGGCCTTCCAAATGGTCAAAGTCATTACCTAAGTGCACCATGATTTATTTGCTGTTCTATTTTTTGCTCCGTAAGTGCTTTTCTTGAAACAGAAATAACATGGCGATATATTGCAACAATGCATTGAACAATCGCACACGTGGAGGTGGCTTATGATTTATTATGTAGATAAGAGCATGTCAGATTTGCTTATTCAAATAATACCATTGATTTTACGCGTAAATCATTATTATTAGTGAAATATCGCTTGTTAACATTATACTGACAAATGTATTGAAATTGTACCTCTCAATCTCGAAATATATGGTTCACTAAATTTATTCAAGTGTAAATCTTCTATGAATCACTGAACTGCAGAAATTTATCGGTTTTCTATCTAAAAATTGAAATTTGTTGCGTCATTATCTCTTTTGTTTGATTTAGTGTAGCGTTTTTAGATTTAGTTTCAATGAAGAACCCATTATCTTCAAACAATGTTTACATTGTATGCTAAAGTAGTTAAGCTTCGAAAGAAAATAAATAAGCTCATTCAGTAAGCGATTGTTACCAGACTGCCGTTGTGATCAGTATTTATTTACGTTCGTAGCTTTTAAATGAAACTGACGGACCTAATTGATGCTGTAACTGCTCTGCATAATCATAAAACGAGAACCATACAAATGAACGGAGATGAATAAGGATATTATTTAGCAACTTTTTATTCTTATGTTTTTGTAGGCTATTGTATCTAATGTCCATAGAATGTAGTCATCATTGCAGCCGAAAGATGTCCACTGTTGGACATAGGCCTCCCTCAAGTGTTGTTATAACGACCAGCCTTGTGCGTTCCGCAACTATAGAATCCCCGCGACCCTCGCCAGGTCCCGATGACCTGTGCAAGCGTACACCTTGTGCGAGGTCTTCTAACACTGCGTTTTCCGATACGTGGTAGCCATTTCAGAACCTTTCGGCCTCATCGACTATCGGTTCTGCGAGCAATGTGCCTTACCCACTGCCACTTAAGTTTGGCGATTCTACGGGCTTCATTTCTGTTGCGATAAGCAAGAAAACTCCGAGCGTAGCCCTTTCCATTGTTTAGAATTTAGTATCTTTCTGTATTTTATAAGGGAGAACATTTATTAGATGTCATTCCAAGTTATAGTTTTTTAGGTATCTGTGTGCTTCAAGTTTTTCATACTATTTACAGTATGGTCATAATATGATGGGCCACTTTGAAGTTGCGTTCTCGAAAAAATACGTATTCGCCGATTCTTAAAAAAATTTACTGCACAGCCAATTGAAGGTCGGAGTGGTCAAGATCATCATCATCATCATCATTTCAGCCGATACACGTCCACTGTTGGACATAGGCCTCCCCCAAGCTTCGCCACATCGAACGTTCCTGTGCGTCCCGCACAGACACTTGTCCCGTGGTCAAGATATTATATATTATTATTTAGCTTTATTATTATAGGCTAAGAGGGGCTCTGGCTGCCAGACTTTCGTTATTTTATAAAAGTAAACAGGTAGGAACGATGCCCTACCATAAAGTTTCAGTTGTGTGGCAGGTAACAGGTTGGTAACAACGGTATACAACATAGCAACCTAAATTCGTATAATTATAAAACTCAATTTAAATTAAGTAAAATAGAAACTATATCTAGAGTTAAAAAAGTAAATGACTACAGAGTTGACTACAGAGTTGTAAATGAACAGTTGGTGCTCAAGCCTTTTGTATCAACTTTTGGATGAACAAATAACGAAACAGTTTACAAACTTCATAGGAAATGAAACTTTCGAGCTCCATTTTGTGTATATAACCTCCTCGGTACATCCTCCCCTGAGGGCTCGAGTGTCCATATCCTTTGAGGATATTTTCAAGCGGGTGGTTGTCACTTCCCGTGTTCCAAGGGGTGGTTTGGTGCGCTGCCGATAATTTTGTCTATAGTTGGTAGTTATGCGTAGATACTACTACTATTTAGGATACAGTTTACATTGTGTTTTTTTTTCTACTCAAATATGAATTGTCAGGTAAAGTGCCCTTAAATGGTTTTTTAATAGACCAGAAGAACTTTCAGGCATTTTAGGATCGAGTCTACTTTTTTTTTATCTGTTATAAACTACTACTTTGCCCAAATAGAGATATTCTTCTACATATTCTAAATTTTTAAATATGTGCATTGTAAAATTGCTGGTCATGATCTTGGTCTTCAACATAATCATGTTGAGTTCGTAAGTTAAGTAAATAAATTTCTTAAAAAAATTGTATATATTATAGTGATAATTATATGGCAGAACGATGTTTAACCGAGTCAGCCAGTGTCAGTTTAACATTTACATAATATGTATTTTCTATTATTTCGCAGTAAATTATCTTTTCTATTTATTTTCATAGTTCTTACACCGTTACACGGTATCTACTGTCATCTCTTTTTACTAATTTTCCTCGCAGATATGCTGGAAGAGCTTTCTTTAGAAATAAGCATTACATCAGAAATAAGATCTGTTTCCTTCTTGTTGTTTATTATAAGTGCGTACATTAATTGTTAACTACATAAAAGTTAAAATATTTCTAATCCGGGAATTATTTTCATATCAGTGTGTAGGTTGGTGCGTGGGAGGCGGTGTGCAAAGCAGAGGCGTCCGTTGCGCCGATCCGTCAGGGTGCTCTCCGCAGAAAGCACCGGACTCCTCCCGCACTTGCACCCCGAAGACTGACTGCGAGCCACTTGATGGACAGTGGTTTACTGGTAAATCTTATCTACTAAATATACTTTTATATATATATATTTTTTTTTTATCACAGTCCTGTGTCTCACATTCATCAGAATCCAGCAACCCTCACCAAGTCATTTGTCCACCTTGTAGGAGGCCTTGCAACGTTGCGTCTTCCAGTAGGTACGTGGTCGCCACTGCAGAACCTTTTGGCCTCATCGATCTTCGGTTCAGCGAGACGAAAACTATGAACTATCAATAATTTCAACAGAAATACTTCCACTGTTGGACATAGGCCTCCCCCAAGTGTCACTACAATGACTGTTTTTTTTGGGAGGCGGGAAATCTAACGCTCTAGGGTGGAGCCGGAGGGTGTGTCAGACTTTTACTAACTAAAACCCACCTATCTCCTTCGGTTGCCTTTTACGGTCTAGGATCACGGGTTTTCTTTTCAGAAATTTTCCCTTGTTTTCATATGATAATCTCTGAAAGTAATTCGATTACGAAAATTCCTATATTGATAAAAAGCATCATAATGTATGTTATGTGTGTTTTCTATCCTTGAACAAGTTACGTTTCGTGTGGAATAGGACACGGGAGAAAACCCGCTATATTTAGCTAGCTAGTAATAATGTTGAAGTATTTTCAATATTATTCAGTAATTTTGAATGGCGCGCTATTGAGAGCTTATAACCACCTACAGCGGAGTCAAATTGCTGGTTTGGAATATTCTGACAAGACAATAAGTTGTTTTTTAGACCCAACATTGATCTGACATGCGGCAGATATGTCCAGCCCAATCCCGATTAAGAATAGCATCTTTTCGAGTAACATCTGTAATCTTAATTTTGGTGCTCAGTGTTGTGTTCCTTGCACCATTCGAAATGCAGACTCCCACTATACTGCTCTTTACGACTTGCTGCCTAACCTATTAAATACTAGGCGAAATCGCGGCAGCCCAAGATGAAGGTGTAGACAAGTTTGCCTATTACCAAAGGGTCTGGCCCGCAATGGCCAATGACAGACGTGCGTGGAAAAGGGAGAGGGAGGCTATTCGCCTAGCATAGCATAGTCGGCCTAATAATGTTCCCAGTGCAGGGACTCAGGCCTCTTCTCTAGGAGAGGGAATGGGCCGTAATCCACCACGCGGGCCCAGTGTGGGTTTATGGATGTCACATGTCTCCAAACTTTTGGCTCTAGGACATGCCGGTTTCCTCGCGATGTTTTCCTTCACCGTTTTGAGAGCAGTGGTGATGAAGTAAATTACACAAAGTAACGCGCCTGGCTGGGTTTAAACCCGCGACCTACAAGTCGTAAGTCGGGGCCGTTACCATTCAATTCGCGTAGCAATGCAACATAATGGGTTAATTAGATTAGATCTGATAAAATATAGCTAACACGTCATACGGGCAATTTACAGTCATAATAACATTTCTAAATTTGTAATTATTAAGCATTTTGACTTTAATTTGTACATATTGCTGGGAGCATCGTATCTGATCGCTCATTATGGGTAAACTACTAAACTTTGCTAGCTTATTGCAAAGCAGATTACCCGATGCCCATAAGTAGTCAAGATAAATATTGCAACAACTGAGGTAAATGTCAACCACTGGGATGATTTATAGCTACATTTGTTTCTATTAAATGAAGCTTCATGTCAATGTAGTACCTAGTTAGTTACCTATCATATTTTTTTTTAAAGTGGGAAGTCATAGAATGACTTTTCTCGTTCTGGGTGGAGTAGAAGAGCGTGACAGATTTTTACTGATTAAAACCACACCTGTGCGCTTCAGTTTACCTTTGTGTTCTGGGACTACGGGTTTCCTTCAGTAAATCCCCGCGGTCCTAGCGGGCATCCGCTCTGCTAGGCACAGTTTATTGGCAATTGAAAAGCGCGTAAATTACTTAGTTTATTAAACTTCCATATGAATCAAACATTTCTTTAACTCAACTGTTGTCCCTTATTTCATTAAGGTTATAGTATTTTGCATACCCATTAAAGTAAATTGTCGACGGCCCAGTTGGTACAGGGTTGGATGATTGGCAATTTCGCTGTGTATTGCGGGTTCGATTCCCGCAAGGAACAAATGTTTGTACGGTTTACAGATAGTTGTCCTGAGTTCCAGATGTGGGACGTTATAAGATTGATTATATGACGCATTAATTAATGATAATAATAAAACCGCGTATGATGATGATACTTTCTAAGTTCAAACATACTTCTAAAAGGACTGAAATCGCATCTTATAACAAAGTAGCATATTTATTCATTTCATTTTAGAAGAAAACCCAATCACATCGAGTTCTAGAAAAAACAAATTTAAATTAGTATTGTCTTTGTTACTTATAAAGAAAGTGTTATTCTAAAGTCACGTTTATTGTGGGATTGGAGTCACCGCGGTCCTGGAACACAAAGACGAACTGAAGGTATAGGTGGGTTTTAGTCCATAAAACTCGGACCTTCCCTCTCTCTCCACCTATAGTTGAAGAACTTGATGATTATATTATTATCAACCTCAAATAAAAAATTATTTGGTTGTGCTGGGTACACTGTACTAATCTTAATACATCTAGGTGACTGGTCTCCCTGCTCATCCTCCTGCCGCGGCAAGCAGATCCGCGGCGTCCTCTGCATCGGCGGCACTGGCAGACATCTGAAGGACTCGGCGTGCCGCGAGCCCAGGCCAGCGGCTGAACGGGACTGCTCGGCTGACTGCAATCCTACTTGGTACTACGGAGACTGGGGACAGGTTAGTTGCTCTTAATGTGGATAGTTTCGGCTTCGCTCGACAGTGGTCAAGCGAAGCCCATCATCATCAGGTAAGACAGTGATCTAACCTCATGGTAAGCGACGATATACGTAATCGACGATGTACCTCACTTGCCTAGAAGTAATCTATACACTCAATTATATAACGATTGTATAAATATCAATTTAATTGGGATTGAACACGATTGTGGCAATTTGGTACCTAATGCATGTCAATCTATCTGCAAAATTACATTCTATCAGTAAAAAATTTCGTCTTTTTTGCTGATAGGATGCAATTTTGAGTAGGTTCGTTCATATGTATCTATTAATATAAGGGGGAATTTTATAAGTGGGTGACGTGGGTGTGGATAGAAAAGATTAATAACACTATCTGTTAGTGCCGTCTAAAATCATCCTGTATAAAGTCTCTGCCCCTCAATCGACTAAATAGCTACAGAATCAAGATTAATTTAAAAATTAGATAATATCGTGAGGAAAGCAACATGTTCCAGAACCAAAAATTCGAAGTCATGTGACATTTACCAACTCGAAATAGGCACGCGTTGGATTACCGCACATTTTCACTACTAGAGTGAAGTCCTGAGTCCCAGCTGTGGGAACATTATGAGGCTGATTATATAAGATGTTCTGATTATTGATGATAGCTCAAAGTTCAAACATGTCATCATCATCATCATTTCAGCCGATAGACGTCCATTGTTGATCATAGGCCTCCCCCAAGTTTCGCCAAAATGCACGATCCTGTGCGCCCCGCATCCATCGGATTCCCGCAACCTTCATCGGTCCACCTTGTAGGAGGCCTTCTAACGCTGCGTTTTCCGGTACGAGGTCGCCACTCCAGAACCTTTGGGCCCCAACGGCCATCTGTTCTGCGAGCAATGTGCCCTGCCCATTGCCATTGCAAACATGTAAAAGGACTAAAATCGCATCCAATAACAAAAGAGCATAATTATTCAGTTCCAGTAAATCTATAGATAGACCAACCTTGCAGAATAATGCTAAATAAATTGAACAATATTAAATAAACGTGTAAAAGGACACTCTTTGATTAATTGAACGATGTGAAGAGAGCCTTGTGATTGATATTCTAATTAGCGACGACCACCGTCCATTTAACGATATAGCTTTTGACACTTCAACGTAACTCTTGATTACTTTATTACAACGACCTTTTCAATTCGAACGGGATCATGTGTTGCGTAATGCTCAGGTTTCGGATTAATTTGTTAACCTATCAATTGTCAGTCTGGCTGCAGAAGACAGTTTTGAAGTGATATTTATTGATTAAACTAAATTGGGCAATGAAGTTAAGGTTAAAAATACAGTACCTAGATGGTGCTAAACTCAAGAATTTTAATTTATTTTGTTTCAATTTAATGTATGGGAGCATTAAACCCGAGGTACATTTTCATACAACCGCTTTTGCGTAATTATGATGTTATTACACATCTATCTCCAGATATTTTGGATACACAAATATCTTATGGATATTATCTAGATTTCTACCGAAATAAAAAAATAAAGTTTGAAACTAATCAAGTAAACTTTTTAAGTTAATTTTTTTTTCCTGGAACAAGTTTCGTGAAATACTCGTATTCGACTAGATAAATAAATGACGGAGTTACCGAATACCAACAAAGCGTTTAGGCGTTATCTCTCTTTTTTGCGTAGCGTTCCTATCATGCGCTTTAGATTGCGATAAATGAAACAACCAAACTAAGTTCACCTTGATGATAGACGGCTTGGGAAGCTCCTTTTAAATATATTTTTTAGGTAAAGGGTTGACCACACGGTTGCAAACTAGCGTTCTAACCAAGGTCACCTTGGATCGTGTGTTTAGTTTGTGTTGCGGCTACATGGATGTAAACCATGCGCCAACACGTTTAGTGGTTGGGAAAACGCGCCTCCCAACTAAGGTCATAGTTTACAACTGCTATCTACACAGATTGAAACTAGCAAGGTCATATTGGTTGGAACGTTGGTTTGCAACCATCTGGTCACCCCTTTAGGTAAATCAACAACACATTTTAATCTACCCTCACAATTTTCTTCCACCCAGTGCACTGGCAACTGCACAAGCGGCACAGGTATTCAGCACCGCTCGGTGGTATGCTCCCGCGGCGACGCTAGTGTCGTCAGTGAGGCCGAGTGCGGCGCACCCAAGCGTGCGAGCCGCGCGTGCGAGCTGGCCTGCGTGGACGCCGCCACTACGGCGCGTGCTGGCGTCGTGGCCACGCCGACTCAGACACCAGCGCTGACTATAGGTGAGTTGATAATCATTTAGTATCCACTATAATGATAATATATTGACCTTCTTTGTTATTTTATATAAAATTACTTGGCCTACCCAAGTAACTACTGCTTTCTAAAGCCGCGTACAAACATCGCGAGGCGTGCATCGCGAATGGTTCATCTCGCATGCCTCGGGCTGTGCGGACGTGTGTGCTCACAGTGAGCAATCGCGTCATACGATCGTTACGAACGCCCGCCTCAGTACGAGCCGTGTGCTCCGTGTGGACGGACAGGTGTTGTTTGCGTTTTCTACTGACGAACACCGTGTGTGATGGTTTGCGTGCTCAGGTTGAGCATGTGTCGGTCGGAACGTACGTTACGCATAAATATACCGTCGTATGCCTCAGGTTGAGGCATGCGTGACGAATTATTCGCGACGCACGCCTCGCGATGTCTGTACGCGGCTTTAGACTGAGGGAACGCATGAAAGAGTTACTGCGGCCTTAGAACGAGTAGGCTGAATTTATATAAAGGAGCACAGGTATATATAATATTAAGTCATTAATATTATATATACCTGTGTTCCTTTCTTTAATGTAATGGTCTGATAAGTACGCCCTCTCGCTCTATCCTAAAGCAGGAGAAGACATTTGATGATTTCCCACCTCAAACAAACTGGTACTGCTTCCTAGTGTCCCCGTAAGGTAACTAACGGAATTATATTACTAAGTCTCCGATATCTGTCTGTGTGTCTGTTACCGGGTTGTATTTCATGAACCGTAATAGGTATACATAGTTTCCGAGTTTAGGGTAAACAAAAACTATTTGCATTTACAATTTTTTTGTGCTATTGTCGGTTGATCTTATTCCAGAATTTATGTAATTAAGTTATTTAGTCTACAGTATATTTTTTTATTACGTGGAAAATCAACAAATGACTTTTCGCGCATTGGGTGGAGAGGAAGAGAGTGTCAGATCTTTACTGACTAAAATTCTGTTTTTCTTTAGTTGTTCTTTACCAGGAGCGCGGTAACTCTTCTGAACAATCCCGCAGCCTTGGCAGAGTACCTATGCAGTAAATTTTGAATTTAATTGAATTTCTAGTTACTAACTAATCTTTCGAAGAAATTAAGAGGAACAATCTTATCTCTGTGTTATATTTGACAGAGTCTCAAAAAGCTCCAGGCGTTGATACTGCACCCAGAGACACCGCAACGAGAACCATATCAGCTAGGAACCATGCTAGAAAAGGTAAAACAGTATTTAGTGTACCAATATCCACTCCATAGGCCCTTTATCCCCAGTGTCTCAAAGTTTAAAAATATATATCATGCTACGTCATTTGCCAGAGTTTTGTCTGTTCTATTCAATTTTTTGTTAATGGCAAATAGAGCCGATGTCGACTATTCTGCCAATGTCCAAGTAATTTAGAAAAGCAAATAGAGTATAATATTAATATAGAAAATGAAGAGAAGATTTTGTCGTATCGAACAATCAATCGCCACAGCCGTCATTGTGTTGTCACACTAGATTATCTTTATTACAGATAGGTTACATACTGTTTATCCAATTGTAAGTTATATTAGAAATATAGAGAAAAACACTATCATTTTTATAATATGCTCGATGCTAATAAAGTACTGAGTGTACGGCTAGATGGATGGAGAGGGAGGCCAAAGAAAAGATGGATGGATTGTGTGAGGAGTGATATGAAAGAAAAGGGAGTTAGTGATAGTGTGACGAGTGACAGGACAGACTGGAAGAAAAAACGTGTTGCGCGAAGAGGAAGAAGAGAAGAAGAAGAAGCTCGATGCAGCTCGCCTGATAGAGTGCCATAGTATAAACAAAATGTATGCACTGATGTAGGAAAAAGCACCGACAGTCCGTTTATTTATTTTTCAAGACATAGAATCTCTCTAATCGTTCAATCTAGGCGTCCAATGCTTTAGCAAAAAACTAAAGTTATTCTTAACAGACTTATCATCCATTTACAGTGTGATGTAGATAATATTATGTTTTTTTTTGACACGTATCATTTTTGAAATATAATACTCGTAGCTAATTTCATGGACTCTTGTTTTCAGTATCTCAATTTTAACATTGATTTAGATTTTTTTTACTATATTTAAAGTTAAAGTGAGTTTTCACTTTAACTTTAAATATGGTAAAATATCTAATGTTTAGCCTGTTTAGTATTCACAAAGTTTGCCCGCCACAGTACTTATTTGGCAAATAAGTCTGAACCAATTTTTTTCCTTCATGTTATTCTTCGTGCGCTTTTATATTGTTGTATGTGTACCTACACATGTTTGAGCAAATAAGTATATATTATCTTATCTAGCGTAGGTACGTTTGGCGTCATTTGTGGCGTCACTTAGGGCAGGCCTGTATCTACTTATTTATCCTGACCAAAGGCCATATCATGACGTGTTAGAATGTCAGTCGTGCGAGCGAGGAAGAGGGATGGACATATACACCCTATATAGCTTCATCCTTTTAACAATCCTGTTTAGGTCGTCTAATAGATCGCGTTAAGAGCTCGTGGTAAGGTCTCAGGAACTGACGGCTGTCACTGAAGTTAGACAATTCTGCGAGCGTATAGAATGTAGTTACTAAAGAAAATTGAAACTAATAACTTTATTTTATTGTAGGAGAATGCGTAGACAAGCTGAACAACTGCTTCCTGGCGGTGCAAGCTCGCCTGTGCCACTACAAGTACTACACCAACAACTGTTGTCACTCCTGCGGCGGCCGGTGAACGCTGCACTCATCGCCTACACACAGGTCACCTAGTCGGTAATATGTCACATCTAGTTATAGAATAAATTAATTGCAAAAAAACTTAAACCGATTATCATATTTAAATATGTACCTACTCAAAATTTCGTGTCTGTGCTGTTGACCTATGAAGAGTTACTTCATCTGGAGCTAATCCTGGATGTCGATTCATATCATGACATTTTGAAAATATCATGGTTTGAGAAAAAGATAGCGCTATGTAGCCTGTATAGCTCCATCTCTGTCTAACCGGAATGATGAAGTCATGGACATGCTTTCCATAAAAATGCATCGTCATCGGTACTAAATTAACATGATAAAATTCAAACCCTTAGGATAAGAGGAAATGGTTCTAATTAAACTTGCAAGATTTGACCCAAATAAACAGTGCAAGTAAAAAAAAAATGTAAAAAGAGATCTATGACAGCTTCTTTATAAAAATAGAAATATCACTTATATGAGTGCTCGGGTAATTACACTGCCTTTAAACAAGTAGAACGCACACTATAGTTAACATTATAGGCACTTTGCCTATACTACGGCAAAGCTGACCGCTTACCTTTTTTTTTTTAAACTTGTATTATCTTACGCATGTACGAAATTAATTTATAGGTAGAAGTCGGCGTTGCATACTAACTACCTACAGGTCATTGGACTCGCTCAGCTGACGTTTTCTTAAATAAATTAATTTCGTACATGCGTAAATTAATATGAGTTTTAAAAAAAGGTACTTACTTTATTTTTTAATTTTAACGTTACAAATCGATAGTGTTCCATGTACCGGATCGACCCTCCACGGGATTAAAACGATCAAAATTTTGCGGTGTATATTCTGATTTATTTGTAATAATTATACTTGTCTTTGAAAGCCGGGTAAAGATCCACGTTAACCTCATCAATAGATATGTAAGCGGTTATTCATAATTAGATTTTGTTGGTTGTGGTAGTCATTAACATAGTGTGCGTTTATCCTTAACTTCACTTTAAACTGCCATATTGTATTTTGTTTGAATTATTATCTTATCTTCATTAAAGGGAAATGTTACGATTTTAAAAGTTGCTCTCTGGCATCATTCATTTTGTCAATTTTAATACTTGTCGCTAGAAGAAACTATATTTAGGCACAGTTTCTGAAATGAAAATTATCGCAAGATTATAGTGACAAAGAGCCAAATGCGTTTTGGCTGAAAATTTTACAGTCAATCGCATCAATTGAGTTATGTTTTATTTGTAACGCGGAAGACTTTTTCGTGAGATTTTATCGAGTCAAGTTCAGTGGATGTTTTATTATTCGCATATTGATTTCTAGTGGATATTGTGATGTAAAATTGATGTACTTTTAATATTAAATGGACAATTTGTAGAATCATTGAAACAGCCACGACCTTGGTAAAATGGAGTTGAGAATTTTATTGTAGCACTGATATCTCGGCGAAGCCTGCCGAGAATGCTGATTCGATACATTTGCTGTCAAATACTACTCAATAGAATAATGATACACCCGCTTTCTAACGGCCTGTTCACGACTTTTATCTTAGCGTCAAGCGGCGCGGCGAGCGGGGCGGCAAAGGAAGGCGCGCGCGCGGCGCTGTGAGCGGCGTCTCGTGCAACATTTTCATACTTTTGTTGTTATCGCTCGCCGCATTTTTTTCGCGCTTAGCTACCGCTCACATCGGCTAGGTTTTGAACGGACCGTATGGAACTCAAAATGACATAAAATTAAATACTTTCTAATCTTGACGTCTGATAGATGCACAAACCATGTGACACTAAAACAAAAAAAAAAAAAAAAACATTTTGCGCCGTTTTTTTTTTCAGAAATTGGTAATTTGAATCATAGTAGATTAAGCTTTCCGACTTTCCCTTAATTAATATTAACGTAATAGCAATTAGTATTATAATTAATTAACACATTATATTTTGCTTATACGGTGTGATATTTAAACTTAAGTATATTTTTATATGATCTAATTTATATAATAGTACAAGTAAAATCATGACTCAACTTAGTACTTAGGATATTATTACCAACGCTTCTAAGATAATATCAATGTATTGTATCTGTAGTGTATTGTACTTCAGCTTAAGTTATGTAATTAGTGGTATTTAAGTGTAAATAGATAGTTCTTAATGCAAGTGATGAATAGATGAAACTGAAACAAATACTGACTTTTATTTCATGAACTACCTTCTCTATCAATATCTCTTTCATCATCATCATCATGCATCGGATTCCTGCGACCATCGACAGGTCTACCTTGAGTTGGAAGACCTTCCCAACTCTGCGACTTCTTCAACTATACCTATTGGGTTTTTTGGGAGGTGGGAGATCATATAACGACTTCTCCCATTCTAGGGTGGAGCGAGAGGGCGTATCAGAACATACCCACCAACACAATAATACGCAAAAAAACTTAAACTATACTAAAGCATAAATAAATACATAACGTACATAAATAAAATACAAAAACACAAAGCGCACTCAGGCGTCGAAGTACTCCTCCACATCGCAGTCATCCGGGAACGTGCCCAGAAGACTGGCAGCATTACCACGTTGAGTCGCAATTTTCTATGTATAGTCGCCATCACGGATCTTGAACACTTGCGCAGAAGTCAAATATTCGGTCTCTTTAGTGGTGCGAAGTGCAACGCGGGGGCGGGAGTGTTAGTGATTGGCTGGCCACGCCATTGCGTCATAGACGTCACTTCTCATTCGTTCACTGCGTTGCTGCATGTATCTAACAATGAAGACGATTGGCTCGCCAATGTATAGAATGCGCAAAGCGATCCCCACTCTGACGCCGAGTGTTCAAGATCCGTGATGGTAGCTGTACATATGTAAACTTTATCTGATGTAAATAAAATAAGAACTGAGGACAATACGCAACAACACAACTACTACTACCCACCTATGTTCTTTCAGTTGTCCTACGCGTTCTAGGACCACAGGTTTCATTTTCAGAAATTCCCCGTAATAACATTGGGTTAGTTTCTAGTGTATCCAGAATCCCGATACAGCTCAGTAGCACTATTTTACACGGAGTGACCGCATATATCTGAACTTGACAATCCAAAGGATGGTACCTTTTGGCAAGACTCATTAGATTTTCTAGCATCTGATATAACCGTAATTCCGGGTAGGTACAGATTGCTGTTACGTAACATGCAATGTAACATGAAAGGAGCATTTCATAAACATCTACTCACATAGTTGAAATGCTCTGTTCGCGCGCGTAGTGTGCATTGTTCGCGCACGCAAGGCGTCCACACTCTGGGAATTTTGTTACATTGCATGTTACAGCAGTCTGTACTCGGCTTGACGATGGTCAAATTGTCAAAAATCTACAAATAAACGCCGAGACCACTAGCTTGGCGTTCTTTCCGAGGCATGGCTTTTCCGTGTCTCGGCATGTAAAGGATTATAACCCATCCCCGGAATTACCTCGGCAAGCGTTGCTTAACCTTGTAGATCGACCCGTTTGACTCGTCAACGTTTTTACCATCGTATATACCTTGTTACTTTTTGGTGATCCTCCACGCGGACCCATTACAAGTTGATCTTCTAGAAATCTTCAATAGAATTTTTTGATCGAGGACATGTGAGTTTCCTCACTATGTTTTCCTTCACTGTTTTGAAAGCATTGCTGATGAAATACGTATGGGTGAGTCCATTTTCACTGGGCCGCCACTGCTCTAAGTGCACTGAGTTTTTATTATCTCTCTAATATTTTGATGGTGAAAGTTTGTGTGTATGTTTGTTACTCCTTCACGCTTAAAAATCTCAACGGATTTGAATGAACTTTGGCACATGATTGGACCAAATCTTGTAATAACACAAAGGATACTTTATATCGGGAGTATGTTGTATTGAAATTATTTTATATTAACACGCGGGCAAACACGTTGGCAAAAGCTAGAAATAAATAAACGGGGGCAGCCTTATCACTTAAGAGATACCTCATAATTTTCTATTGCAAACAAAATGGAAAAATCAGTATGAATAATTTATCAACAGAAAGTCAAAGAAATGTGTAAATTAGTGGCCGTCGAATTATTTGTCAGGTGGATTTCAGAAGTTACATCAGGTTTCGGGAACGGAAGTCATCACAGATATATAATTTAGTTAATCGCGTGGAACCTACTATCATTCTTTGACTGAATTATCTAGGTATATTTACAACTAACTGCCACACTTGACTTACGTATCATTTCAATGTATCGATAATTTTCGTTCGTGGCGCGGGCGCGATTTTGTGCCTTTTCTTCATTTCGATTAGACATCAAACTCGAGCGCGTCCGTGGCGCGCTGGTGGGCCCCGATAACAAAACAATGTTAATACGTAATAAAATTCAATTATTGCGATTCGGCATGACCTGACTTAGCCTTTGTGTACATATGTACCGCTCTGCGATTGACAATGACCGCATTGGCGAGTACATTGTACTGTATCTGCCTACTTATTACATAAATAGTTCTAATTAAATCCTTTGAAGTGAATAAGATGGAGTGAGATGGATTGCTATCAATTTATTACATGTTTGATGTTATTGCTCTTGTTTTCGGTTATTTGACAAGCTAATTAACTATTGGGATTCAATAATATTATCTATGTGTCACACGCTATCAGACGATCATGCGAATTATTTAGTATCGACGTTTAATTGAACAATTTTGTTACCCATATCTGTATCCCGATATCTAAAAATACAAAACAAATGCCTTTATTTAAACATTTATTTCTTTTTTTACAAAGTAAAGTGTTTTATGCGAAAGATAATAATTATAAATTACAAGGAATACACATTAAAAATATCAACTAATCAACTATAAAAATATAATCTATATGTATAATGTTTTCCATTATTCCGACTACCAATAGTAAGTAGACGGTAATGGACTATTATACAAATGATGCTCCATAAAAGACAAAATATCACAATATTCAGAAAATATTAAATTTTGTCTTAATTACAACTAGCTGTGAAAAAGATGAACAAAAAAAGATTTCATGTGGCGATTATGAGAATGTTGAGGTGGATGTGTGGTGTGACGAGAATGGATGAAGAAATGAGTTAGAGGAAGTTTCATAATGGCGCCAGTGTTTGAAAGGTTTAAAGGGAAAGGGTACAGAGATGATAGTGATTAATTTAAAACTAGTAAGCACTGTCCCATTGCTGGGAAATCATCTCCCTCCGTCAATGAAATTATTATAGATAAACAATTCATTTTTGCTTCATAATTTTTATCGTCTACATTTGAGAGCATTCGTTTAATTTTAATGGTTTATGCAAACGAAAGGTTCTGGAGCGACGATCACGTACCGAAAGACGCAGCGGTGGAAGGCCTCCCAAAAGGTGGACTGATGACCTGGTGAGGGTCGCGGAAATCCAATGGGAGGCCTTATCCGACAGTGGACGTCTTTCGGCTGAAATGATGATGTTAATGATAATTTAATTCTAATTAAAACTAAACATTACCTTTACCTCCAGCTACCGTCAAATTGCCAATCAACATCATCAACATTCCTACCAAAGAAAGTACAGTGACTGCTATGGCCATGTTTGCATTAGTGTCGGTTACTTTATACAATCTAAACTGGTCAAAGGCTAGGCAGATGGCGACGAAAGCAATAATGAGCGTCAAGGTCATCGTGCAAGAGTATAGAACTTTAAAAATCCTGGCGCTTAGCATACTCGTGCATATCAAATGCACGAGTCCTCCCACGAGGCTAACAGTAGTCAACACCATTGCAACCAGTCCTGAAAAAAAAAAATGTTAGTGTAAAAGCCAGCATTACATCAAAGTGGTGTCTTATTTAAGATCGTTTCTCTAAGTATGTGCCTTCGGTATACTTTAAAAATAGAGTGGAAAATTGTTTCTATAAATTAACTAGCTTTTGCCCGCGGCTTCGCTCCCGCTCTACCCTACTTTACTACTACTACTATAACTTACTCTACCCTACTCTACCCTAATTTTCATTTTTTTCCATAAGAACCTTCTCCTCACAATAACCAACACAAAAAAAAAGGAATAAGCGAAATCGGTTCAGCTGTACTCGAGATTTGCGCTTAGCAACACATTAAGCGATTCATTTTTACATTATAGATTAATGTAATAGGATTTTGTGTCTTTTCATAACTCCAGGGTACAATGTATAAGAGATAGATTTATTATTAAAGATGTCAGCATAAGTGACGAGGCCCTCTAACGACTCGCGAGGACCCATTTTATAAATAACCCTGATTGCTCTCTTTTACAATATGAAAATCGAGTCTACATAGGCTGCAGATCCCCACAGTAAAATGCCATAAGACAGAATACTGTGGAAATAGGCATAATAAACTAACCTAGCTGCGGCGACATCTGTCAACTGCCTTATTTTTCTTACTGCATATGCCGCTGAGACCTACCTACCTACCTATCTACCTGATAGAGTTCTAATATGAGCGCCCCATTGCAGTTTGGAATTGACAGTTATACCTAAGAACACAGTTTCTGTAATTACATCAAGTTTTTTGCTATCAAGAATTAGATTGACGCCAACTTGAGGGACATTCGGTAATGAAAACTTTATACATTTAATTTTATTTGCATTTAGTAAGAGATTATTAGCTGCGAACCATTTCGAAAGAACAGCCATCTTTTCTATCCACTTTAAAAATAAGAGAAGTGTCATCAGCAAATAGAATTATATCTGATAAATTAGCCATCACGTAAAGAAGGTCATTAATAAAAACTAGAAAAAGGAAAGGGCCAAGAATTGAACCCTGGGGCACGCCTGTCCTTACTAAAGACCCCGAGGACGTCACCCCATTTATGGATACTTTTTGTTGCTTGTAAGATAAATAGGAAAAAACAAGATCAGCAGCTCGTCCACGAATTCCGTAATGATGTAATTTACAGATCAGAATATTATAGTCAACACAGTCAAATGCTTTTGAGAGGTCACAGAATATGCCAATAGCATCCTGGATTCTCCCAGGATTCTAAAATGTGACTGATGAGTTTCACTCCTACATCCGTCGTTGACCTTCCTTTCGTGAAGCCAAACTATGCAAAATTCTATTTGAATTAAAGTGAGACAACATGTGGTCGAGCATGATTTTTTCATAGATTTTACTCAATGCTGGAAGCACAGATATTGGTCTATAATTAGAGGGATCACTCTTACTACCTGATTTGAAAATTGGTACTACTTTACTATTTTTCATTAAATGAGAGAATGTACCGCTGTCTAGACATTGATTAACCTTTTGAATGTCTTAAGTTACACAATTCGACATAAGCCATTGTCTTTCTATTGTGTCTCTAATTACGGCATTCGAAGAGTTAAATATGCCTGTTAGAACAGGAGCAATTGTATCAATAATATCTACAAGAACCTTAACGGATATACCCCATAAGTTTTCAGTGTTGTTTATATTAAGACTTTTGAATGTATTTTTAATTATATCAACAGAGATACGCTTAAATTCAAAGGTTGGTATATCCTTCATTGTGATCTATACAGTATGACAGGTCTTATCACGGACTTGTGAATTTTACCCTTCAACTTGCAGTCGCCTCCTGCGAAGCAGTAATGCTAGTGAAGGAGACGGTCACATGCGCGGGGGTTGCGAGCCTGATTTCCCGCCACCGTAGGTCCGGACCGCGCCCGAGTCGTCTTCGGCGCGTAGTGTTCCACGCGCGCTAAAAGGAGATGTCAGCAAAACCGTAAAGGCCTAGCGGGTTGAAGCCTAAATATAGTCGGAACTAGTTGGGCTTTGGGACGTAGGGTTCCGAAGCGGTCAACCGAACAAACAATCAATTTGGTCGAATAAGGAAGTACTAGATTAATTAAAAAGAGCTCTCATATGAAATGAATACTTACCAACGATGCTATGAGCCGTGGCCAAATGACCGGTGTCGGGGCGGACAATTGTTGGAATGTTTTCATCTTCCAATTCCTTCACTCCGACGATCGCCATAATCCCACCGATGATTGCTAACAAAGAGCCCAGCACTTGCAAGGACCAGTATATCTTCGTTTTCTTCGGATACTTGAAATTGTCCCCCCATCCAGATCGGGGGTTTAACGATAATACGGCTTGACTCACTAAGAGTACATACTGTAAATGTAAAGGAATTGGGTTTAAAAGAAACACTATTATCTCAATCATCAATCTTAGGCATAGTATCTATCCACCTAAGCACAATACGATAGGTATCCTATTGAAAAAATGATAATGACATGATCAATCGTTAAATTTAATAATATTAAAGTACTTTTGTGTATTGAAAATGACTCTAGTATTTGCAGCTTGATGAGAAAACCAATGCTAAAACTCCTTTTTCTTTATCATTAATATTGTTCGGCCCAGTACGTCTCGAATTTAGCTGTTTTCCGACAATTTTTGGATTTGGCTAGGACGTTTCGAATGTCTTAAGTTACACAGTCCGACATAAGGTAATTGTCTTTCTATTGTGTCTCTAATTACGACATTCAAAGAGTAATGAACAACGATGGACATCTTATTTTAGAAAAGTTATATTATACAAAGTAGTTTTTGTCATTCTTCTACAAAACTGATGTCTGTATATCGAACTGAGGCCCTACCACAAGCTCTTAAAGCGATACATTTGATGACCTAAACCGAACTGTAAGGGTCAATTTATACTAGCGCAGAGTCGAAGCGCATCGAAGCGACTATCCAAAACTAAACATAACAAATTCAACCTTAACTCCACAGCGTAACGCACACATTAATTCTGTGTTTTTAAAAAGTCGTGAACAACGCTGACGCCGCCGCATTCATGCGGCTTCGCTTAGATGTAAAGAATTTGTCGCTTCGATGCGCTTCGACTCTGCGCTAGTATAAATTGACCCTTAAAGGGATGGAGCAATAGGCTATAATATAAAATAGTTAAAAAATAAAAAGCCCGTTTTGATATTTGAAAAAGACCCTAGAATGTAGTTTGGAATGAAACTGCGATAAACAATAAAATAATAATTAGAGCTCCGGTGTAATAGCAGCTATTTTAGTAGTACACGGGCCTTTTATTTTTTGTCAACTTTAGCTCGATCCCTCTTTCTCGCTCGCATGCTTGACATTTTAACACGTCATAGTAACACCCCAGTGTTTTTAAAGATACTCGTCTTTAAAATATTGGGGCATTGTCTAACAGACAGCTGCATCAATTAAAAAATCTAAACGCGGAAACGATATAATACTTATTATATAGACGATTGAGGTATGACAGTTTGGCTTTTGAGGGTATCAGGCGATTGGCTAGCAACCGGACACTGTTATTGTCTACGTTATCTTTGGCTTATGCAGCTAAAAGTGGTGAAATTGTTACCTGTCTACCTCATTTTACGAAAATAGACATGAAGACGCACGTGAGGCGTATGGTATTTCATTTATTTATTATAATCTTTATTGTACGCAAAATAAACAAAAATACAGCACAAACATTTCAAAGAATAAGTGCACAATGGGCGGTCTTATCTTATCTTTAATGTATTTCCTTAACGTTTAAATAAGATTTTAATTAAATTTCACGGACAAGAGTAGGCGTTTCGAACCGACATACTATCGAACTAATAAATTAGCAAACTAATAAGCAATCGCTGTAGGGTTTTTCGCAACAGAATTTTTATATATATAATTTTCAAACGTTACATCGCACCAATAAAGCATCGATGGAATAAAACATCGTACAACTGAATTGTCGACATACCATGTTCGATATAATAAAAATCGAATCATCAACTTTCGAAATCAAGTAGGGAAACCCGTCCGTAACACGTGAGAAAGTAGACTCAAGGACCTGCTCGACATAGAAGAAAAATATAAAAAAATCTACTTACCCCAATAATTGATAAATAGACATGTGCCGACAATTTTGGAATTTCTATTAAACCTTCATTGAAGACAAATTTCTTGGTGTTTATGCAGAAAAATGCACTGATGGCGACAGCTCCGAGCAGTAGATGTGTCACGGTGTTGATCGCGTTCATACCCACTACAAATCCGGAAACTTGCTCATCTGGCGGGGTGGCACCAGGTCGTAGCCCGTCTTCTAGTCTTCCGTGAGGCATCGGGGGAGGTGGTGGCATTGCCATATTTTTAAACTTGAATTCACTTTAGATTAGAATCCTTTCCGAAGTTGCACACCTTCGAACCTCAACGAGCACTAACATACAGATATACTGAGCCAATCAATAGTTTGTTATCTCTGATTTAAGATAACTTCGCAGATATTAATGTTTCCTATTTCAACAACTGGATAAGGATGACAGTTATGGCGTAATGGTTACTGATAAACACCTGCCGTGTGGATTTTCTGAGCTTAGTAGGTATTTGGTTCAGTACGTTCATAATTTATTTTCAGGGAATTATCGGGTAGGGTAAAGTATCCAATTATTAGCACGTTATGTATTGACGGGTGCATCTTAAAAAAATAGTTATCTCATAAAATCGTAAAATTGCCAGTAATTTATTTAACAATATTAAAGGGCACGGCAGCACCCCGCCAAGGCAAGCAAAAAAGTGTCACGGCCGGAACATTCTTTTCTCGAAACAGTTCAGGGCATTTCCGATCTTCTGTGACTTTGTTGTTATACACAACGAAGTTATGTATAAAGAAGAGGATGTGTATAAAGCTAGAATCCTGAACTTTAAGTAACCAAGCTGGCATTGTATAAACACAGTATGTTTAAAATTTCATTCAAACCAGTGGTTTAAGAGTTATAACTGGTCAAAGTTTCTTAATTTTGTCTCTAGATTACTGACTGACCGATCATCTCAAGTCTAAGACACTTCTAGTAGACATAAAAGCTACAAATTTAGAATACAATTAGTATTTGGTATAATATATAAATCAATGAAAAACTAAAACATTTTGCAACTTCGGTACAGTTTTCTAGATACACCAACTGCATAAATAACTTTGTCATCCCATATAAATATATAGGATTACATTTACAGTGAATGAATCAGTGTTCCTGTGTATTTATAATATAAAAGAATCCACAAAAGGAAATGACCTCAAAAACATAACTTGTAGAAAAACCAAGACAACAACGCAAAAAGTAGTGAAATCAATGTAATACCAAGTCAGTTAATTTATTCTGTCCGTACTTGATAAACTAGATTGACTTGGCAATCGGTCTAAACAATCTAATTTAATATATTACGTATTACTTGTGATATGCATGCGATTGCCAAGTCAATCTTGGTCATCAAGACCCCTTAATTATGGACTGAATAAATTACCCGACTTGGTCTTACATTGAGTTCACAACTTTTTACGGCAGAATAACTGAGTTGCGCGCCTTGGTTTTTCTACAAGTTATGTTTTTGATGGCATTCTTTTTTACAGATATCACTTTATTTTTTTGCACTTTTAACACGTGATATAAGGATTGGCATGATATGGAATATAAAATTTTTAGTAAGTTATTATAATTATCAGATAATTGCAGATAACTTTATTTACTTTGCACGTGTCGGTATGGATCACCTTGCACTTGAGTCATGAAAAAGGTATTTGTTGCAAAAAAAATTATTAAGGTGATAACGAAGGAAGTTAGTTGATATTATTTTTAATCACATGAATCGTCCATTTGTTTCCGTGGTTATGATAACTTCTTTGTATCTTTTTACTTTTCCTAATCAATATGACTTTCCAAATTAATGGTATAATTTTATTGGTCCCGAGTACGTCACGCAACCTACGAAAGCGGAGTAGTAATGAAAGACGCGGGCAAACCGAGGGGGAAAACTAGTAAGACAAGAAAAACAATGCTTAATAACATAGTATCGTAAGTAAACTCATGACTAGTTTGTGTTAAATTCGCTGTAAACCAAAAGTATAATGCAAAAGTCAATTTGTGGGGTAAATAATGGTTCTAACTTCAGTAAATAAATACTTTTCACAAGTCAAGTCGAGATGCACTGTTCTGGCGCCATCGTGACCATACTCGTATTTTGTTGAAAGTATAGTAGCTTACATTTTTCCTACTCTCTCTCTCTCTCTCTTTCTCTCTGATAAGTTGAAATACCGTGAGATAAGGTTAGAGCAGTTTATTTTGCCAATGTGCTAGTAGGGTGCCAAAAAAAAGTAGCCTTACCCTACTTCAAAATTAATCGGTAAGGGTTTAGGGTAATCATCAAATCCCTACGTACAAAATCTCCCACCGTGTTGGTCTGTGTGTTCACGATAAACTCAAAATTACTAAACGGATTTTCGCACGGTTTTCACCAATAGACAGAGAGATTCATGAGAAATGTTTAAGTGTACTGTATTCACACTAATGTTATATAGGTGTAATGTTATAGTGTATTCGCACTAATATTATTGTATTCACTCTCTGCACTATTCTTTTATAATATTATAAAAGCGAGAGTTAGTGTGTGTGTACATTTACTGCTTCTTCCCCCTCGAATGGCGAAATGGAAATTCGACTTTGATAAAACTTGGTACACGGGTAGATCTTGTCCTGGAATAGCACACAGGATCCCCACAGTTAGTTGCTAGTATAGAAATAGAAATGAGGCTTTCTATACAAAGTCTGGAAAAAAACATATAATATAATATAATAATATTCCACAACTATCACACAATGCCGTCTAGTCCCAAGCTAAGCAGAGCTTGTGTTATGGGTACTAGACAACTGATAAACATACTTATATATTTCTAAATACATACATATTATAGATAAATTACACCCAGACACAGAACAAATGATTATGCTCATCACACAAACATTTGTCCTGGGTGGGAATCGAACCCACGACCTCCTGCATAGCAGTCAGGGTCACTAACCACTAGACCAACAGGCCAGTCAATATTTTACTAGGACACGGAAAGAAGACTAGAAATTGTGTTTATTTTTTTTATTACAAAAAGTACAAAAATAAGAACTATTTAGATAAGATTTCGAATTTTATTTCCTGTCAAAATCCAAAAGTCCAACGCCACTAAAATGGTGAATAACCAGGTGAAGAAGACGATGGTGGGCACGAAGACATCTCCGTTGCCCGTCCAAACTTTAAAGGATCTGTACTCGAAGGCCGCACAGAGGCTGCCGGTAGCCAGAAACAAGCTGGCAATGCCAGTGAGGTAGTGGAAGAATCTGATCCAGAACACACTGATGCATGAAGACAGCTTGCGCGGGTACATTGCGAGGATTCCGTTCAGCAAACTTGCGAGACAGCAGACGAGGGCTGCTATACCTGAAACGAACTTACATAATGTTACACAGGAAAGGGTTCATTCACAACTAAATAATAATAAATATTATTCCACAACTTTCACACAACGCCATCTAGTCCCAAACTAAGCAGAGCTTGTGGTATGAGTACTAGATAACTGATGAACATACTTATATATTTTTTGTAAATACCTACATATAGATAAATTACACCCATACATAGAACAAATGATCGTGCTCATCACAAAAACATTTGTCTTGGGGTAAAAATCATGAGCTTTGGTATAGCAGTTAGGGCCACTAACCAATAGACCAACAGGCCAGGCTACTGTCGTTGTATGAAGCCTTGAAGCTATTTAGAGATGAGCGGTTGAGTCGTCAGCATAGCCCAGAAGGTGTTTAAAATGAGAACTTCTAATTTATTAACCGCACATCCTGAAAGTAGTATGTTCAGAATCGGCTACTGAATTGATTTCAACTGTTTTAAAAATATGTCATTTAAATAGGTAATTTTAAAATAATGAAAAATGTACCAGAATAAAATAAAATAGTCGTAATTAGAATTTAAATTATTATTACTTAATTTTCATATTGTAACTTAATTTTCTAAGTTTGTAACTTAATTTTATTTTATAAGGACTTGCTTCTAGTTGCGTTTTGTATACACATGCAACATAAAAAAATATTATGGCTAATTCACGTAGGTACTATACGTATATCGGGTACATAATAGGATGCAACCGGTTCACTAACATCAGTCTTATCTGGTGATATGCACATTTGAAAGCGAAAGTAATGTATTGTTATCTCGTATGAGTATTTCGCAACACTGATTACAACCATTTTATTGCTTTGAATACAAATACCACTTAGATAAACTTTTTAACCGACTTTTTATATAAAGATGGATATTAGATCCTATATTTTTGCAGAGTCGTACCGTAGCCCTAGAACACAAAAGTCACCATTACGGTGGTGACCTATGTATTTTAGCACACACTCAAGGAGTGCCTTGTGAGGGCTTCGTAGCGGCAGGTCTTGGTCGACAAGATCCGGCGAGATCTGTGTATGCCAGCAATAGTGAGGACTATAATGATGGAGGCGGAAAATTGGAGAGATGGCTTTCTTTGATGGTCCAGAAAGAGTTTAGTAAGCGGGATTGTGAGTACACCGATCCTACTCCAAAAAGGAGGCGTTGGGGAGGTAACTGCTTCGACGCTTAAAACGCTGAAACCTCGCCTGCCCAGTTTAAGTCCGGAGGAACTCCAGGGTCGCGAGCTCTCAGAATGGGTATTCTGTATGCCTAACAAGTGACCCTAAGAAAAACGTTGACACAGTGATAACGTGTTACTGTGCACATCGAGATTTAGGGGGGACCACTTTACAGTCTCCTCAAAGATGTGTCCTAACAGGCGTTGGTCATGTGGACCCTGAATATGCCTAGTGCTCACTCGGGTGGTTCTAGAGAGGTAAAAATTTCACACTCTAACATTTTTCCTAAAATTTTAAGTGTCTTCAGTGTCTTGAAGGATTGACCCAGAAAACTAAAAGATAAAGGCCTGAAATCTAATCAATAAATTCTAGCTTTCTAGAACTTATTTATTAGACAAGAAATAAATTCTAGTCAAGTTTTGACACAATGTCTCCGTTGTAGTGAGATAGTATCTTCGTTATCATATTAGATAAATTTATCAGATAGAAAAACCTTAGGAACATATTTCTACAGAAAAACTATGTTTAACAAGGCCGGTGCTTGTAAGCACCACAGTCTCCCTACTTTTCAGAATTTAATCCTAATTAGTGACACTATTGCTTGGTGTAACAATTGTTGGTCTAGTGGGTCTAGTGGTTAGTGACCTTGACTGCTATGCCGGAGGTCGTGGGTTCGATTCCCACCCAGGACAAATGTTTATGTGATGAGCATAATCATTTGTTCTGTGTCTGGGTGTAATTTATCTATAATATGTATGTATTTAGAAATAAATAAGTATGTTTATCAGTTGTCTAGTACCCATAACACAAGCTCTGCTTAGCTTGGGACTAGACGGCGTTGTGTGATAGTTGTGAAATATTATATTATATTATTAATTTACAAAAAATCAATGATTCCGAATTGTTTTTCATTAATATCAAGAGGAAAAAGAAGGGTATCCTAAGGGTATACCCTTCCTTTGAGTATTTTTCACTATACATTGTAGTTTCAGATTTGAATATCCAGACTCATTATGAGTTTTATCAGCACTAAACGTATTAATTTTATACGAGTATATCTTTAAGTAGATCCACTATAGATTAATTATTAAACATATATGTTTAGCACTTATCATGAGCTCAGTACTCAACTCAATGAGGAGTAGGTACTTAAAACTAGCTCCCTGCTCTCATGCATCCTGAGTTAGAATAATACTGTCAATTAAGATTCCTAATTGACCGTATTTGGAAATATACATTAATAAATCACACCAAATCTATACCCCGTTAAATTTTGATCGTTTTAATCCCGTGGAGGGTCGATCCTATACATGAAACACTATCGATTTGTAAAGATAAAATTAAAAAATGAAGTATCTTTTTTTAAAAACTCGTATTAATTTATGCATGTACGAAATTAATTTCTTTAAGAAAACGTCAGCTGAGAGAGTTCAATGACCTGTGCGTAGTAGTCGGCGTTGTGTTTTAATTACCTACAGGTCATTGAACTCGTTATATATATTTAGTGTATTTTTAACATTGGAAATTATCCAAAAACTTCTCCCGCTCTACAGGTGGACCAGGAGAACATATCAGACTTTCACTGACTAAAATACGCTTCGATGTTCCTTCGGTGACTTGCGTTCCAGGACCCTAGGCTTCGACCCTGCTGGCCTAGTGGCGGTTTTGTAATATTTGTCGGTATAATTACAATTATCCTGTGGTTTAATATTTACTTACTTTCTCACAAGTTTAATATCAGCGTTGCAAGAGATGGTTCCCGCCCTTAACGTTCTTGGGAATAGCAAAGAAGATACAGCTTAAGCAGTATATCACAACATTGTAAATGATTATTCATACATATACCGTTTGAAATCATGCCACGTATAGAGGCAATAAGTTAGGCTTGTAAATCGCAGAGTGCATACATAAGCCTTCTATAAATAAGTACTATAATAACTTATTTCCTTTAGCTAACTTTTACAACTTGCACAGTTAATCATAGGTTGGCGATACGGTGGTGGTGCGATGCTGGCTTTAGCGTTTAAACGAACTAATATGAGGCAGTAAGGCAACTTTGCGATCAGGTCCTCCTCCTTGCGTCGTATTCCTCAATACTGAGTGTCGTGACCTCCCTGCTTCATCTCTTTAACCTTTATGATATTCTTCCATCTGTTTTTTTCTCTAGCGGTGAAGGACGTGGGAACCCACTACGACTATCTTCCCATGTGAACCCCCTATGTGATTCCATAGCCTTTTCCCTAGCCTTTTCAAAACTGCCGACCCCAACGGCTTCAAGTCTAATCGAGTGCGGCTAAATCTGCTGTGTTTTACATGGAGCGACAGCCTATCACTGCCTATCAGACGTCCAAAACCCAGTTACTGGGCAACACAATACACCCCAACGGCTAGGTACCAGTCTAACCGGATGCAGCTGAATGCTTTGTTTTACATAGAGCGACTGGCTATCAGACCTCTACAACCCTACAACACGATACTCCATAGAAAGAGTGATGGTCAGTCTAAATACTTGTAACGACCGCCAAAGATCCACGAATGACAAGCGGGACCAACGGCTTTGCTTTTCGAGGCACGGGGTGTCAGTAATGTCTTAGATTAATGTAGAAAAGTACATATAGGTAGGAGTCAAGTCAGGGGCCTTATTATGACGTCTTATAATCACCACAATTTACGTGTGATAGAGGCTATGCATGATGAATTACACTTAGATAACTTTTTCTCGCCGAGACCTGTGACCCGGTTCACGTAATCAAAACCGCAACGATATCGTAGCGATTTAGTCGTTTAGACCATTTCCGTATTCACATCCATCAATCAAGTTTGAACGACACCGATTTTAAAGTCGCTTGAAATTCGTCGATTTAAAAAAAATCTGTTCTACATTATCCTGGTAGAATATTTATTAATGTAACTGGAAATAAGTCGATAGATCGTGAATACCGCTAATGGATAGGACTTCGATCGAACGACTATAAAACTTCAACGATATTTGGCTTGTTTGATTTTACGTGAATCAGGCTACAGGGGCCTTACCATGACATTTTAAATTGTCAGGCGTGCGAGCGAGAAAAAGGGATGGAGATATACATTCTCCGTAGCTTCATCCCTTTCAGTTCAGTTTAAGTCGTCAAATGGATCGTGATAAGGGCTCGTGGTAAGTATTCTGATCTCAACAAAGTCCGATCTTTGTATATTTGTGTATGATAGGCAGTCGTACACATTCCGTCAATATGCTGAACGATGTCTATGATGCTTTAAGTAACAACTAGGTACTTAAAACCATAAATAATCTGAACTACCGTGCCGTATTCATTATCTTAAATCTGTCCTTCGCTGGGATTCACTGCCAGAGAGAGAAACAAATACTAATTCTACATCCCTGATTGGATCGTGACAGTGATTACTTTATACATCCCAGTCGTTTTGACCATTTCCTTTCCGTGTTCGTTTCGTTAGTCGTGCGGACATCAATCGCTATTAAGAAATCTTGTTGCCTTATCAGTGGCTGGTCGCCATGACGTGTGCAAGTAGTTTGTGTCTTCTTGCAGACCATTGGCCGCGTCCGCGTCGCCTCATTTCAAAATTTAATAAGTTGGCAAATTTTTGGTGGATATCGAGCGTTTTTGGGAAGAATGTCATAAGTGATAGTTTGCGATTTTTACAGAAAGGGATTAAACTTCGTAATTAAAAAGTGTTTATAATATTGTAAAAGATCGGTTGTTGTATGTAATATAGCTATATTTTTATGGAAACGTATTTACGTTAATACTTTTTAATTATGGAAGAAAAAACCAATTCCTGCAAAAATGCAAACTGTTGCTTACGATATGGTTTCTAAGGGTTGGTATTTCCGAATTAGTTCCAATTTTTAAAATGTTAATTCAATTGAAAATCTACAGCTTTTTTACTTCTAAATTTGAAGAATCCCGACAAACTTTAGACGTAAGGTTAAAATGCAAGATTGATGGGGCCATCTATGGCTGAAAGCTTGCCAGGACTGCGCATTGTTCGAAAAAGTTACCGTGGCGACCGCAAAGGGCAACTGAAGGCATTTTAGTCAGTAAAAGTCTGACATTCACTCTCGTTCCTCCTCAGAGCGGAAGAAGACAATAACTTAAAAAGGCTAAAATACAGTACATGTCTGGACGGTTCATTATTCGTGATTTACTAGTATCTCCATCGATCACTAATAAAGTGATCGATGAGTATCTCGCTCAATTGAGTCGCTTAGCTTTACCAGTGGAAACGCAATCTTTCTTTCTATTTTTGTCTCATATATTTTTAAGTGAAATCTGTAAGGTATGCTCTGTAATTTTATCGATTTCACTATGAAATTAACTGCCTGCGTAAGCACGTGCAATTTTCCCCTTTGCCATCGATCAATGAATTTTCTTCTAATGTCTATAAACTTATGTAAAGTTGGGTATGCAAAGCAGACTCAAGCTTTTATGATTCATGATACGAACTTTGTATATTTTTAATCTTTTGGTGTTTATCATAAACTTAGGAATGGGCCAGCCGCACGGATCTCTAAGGTCAAGTCCAAGGAACTTGTCGAAGTCGGTATGTTGGGTGACCCAGTTAGGACAAAGAGATTCCTCCGTGCTTCGAAAAGCACGTTAAGTAGAACTACAATGCGCACTCGTGTGCCACACACGCCGATCTGGGCGCGTCCATCTCTATTCATTTTAAATGAAAACTAGATTTGTAGAATTACACTTGATCCACGCTACGCGACGTTGTTCTACGTAGGTATACAAATCAGGCGTGGTCCACGTGTCGTTAGTCTCGGCTGTAATTTGTAGATCTTTGTCAGTCGTGATGTATAGTCAGAAGCTAGGAAATCTGACAGAAGTTTTGCCAAAGAGTATTGTGTTACCTATTATCTAGGTTATGAAGATCAGGTAGGCAGTCGCTTCATACAAGGTGTCGTTTTGAAGCTGCAAAATATTTCAGGAGGTAATTATGTTAGCGATTCTCGACCCGAATCAATAATAAAATAAGTAGGTAATTTTTTTTTTTTTATAACCGCGCTTTTTTTCACACACACAAACACGGAACAATAAAGGGCGTTTTCACACACACTAACTCGCAACGATAGTTTCATAAATAATGTATCATCCAATCATCATCCCGCACGCCACACCCTAGCCACGCCTCCGCGGCCATCGATCAATCGATTTAGTTTATTGTAATTAAAAAATTAAATAACAAGTATTACTGATTATTGACCAGGTTTCGTATTTTTACATGATTATTTATGAGTTTTATTACAACCTCCTGAAATATTGTGCAGTTTTAAAACTGCACCTTGTATAATGTAGCTGCTTCCGGAGTCAACTACAACACGAAAAAGTCTAGACAGATTTTTTATTGAGTTGTAACCATTTGATAACAATATAAGCAATGAGTACCTACTGTGCATCTGGGCCCACGTTATTTAATCATAACAGTTTTAATTTACGTTTAAGAAATTTATGGATCATTGCTTTAAGTTTTACTAATTGTTTACTAATAAATAATCTATGAATATATGTATAATAAATCTTACTTAGGCTTTATTTCATCGCAATCGGTTGACTATATCGAAATATATACTACATTCATTGATTGTTAGGCGGTACGAAGTTCGTCGGGTCAACTAGTTCTTTACTAAATTCCCTATAAATCTTGTTGTTTCGTTTCATAACGATTTAAAAAATGAGCCCTCAATCCAAATGCTCTCAAGGAATGGAGGAAGGCCTTTGCCCAGAAGTGGGGTAGTATAGGCTAGATCAAATATTAATATTTTTCCACTCACTACACTTACCAAGTTTTCCGTGAACGGAGGTAAAGTGAACGCTTTTCTGCTGGCATATAAAAGCGGTCCCTACAGTGACCAGGACGGCTGCTAGGACCTGCATTGACCAGTGGAGGTGCTTCTTGTATCGACGCGTTATATACATCGACCAGCTGTTGTACTGCGACATTATCAGGGTCCCTTGGCACATGAAGAATTGGTACTGGAAATAAATGTTTTCTTATGATTTGGCGTCCTGATTTTTTTTGACGTGCCAATTTATGTGGCTTAGTATGGCATTTGATATCCAATCGATATCAGTAAGTAGATATAATTCATTTATCTTCTTCAAAAAATGGAAAGCGTTGTCTAGTGTGTCTAGGCAAGTGATATTTGAATTACGTAATACTCTGTTAAACAATAAAGAATTTATTATAATACTAGCTATCCCCGCGGTTTCACCCGTGTCTTTGAGTACTGTCGTAATATGATGTTATTATAGCCTATAAGTCTTCATCGCTAAATGGGCTATTTAACACTAGATCAGATTTTTTGAATTCGAATTTTTGAGCCAGTAGTTCGAGAGATTTAGTGCGTTCAAACAAACAATTTAGTTTAATTAATATAAGTATAAATTTAAAAAAATCTTTGATAGGTGGTGGGATCGTAGTCCCGGACAAAGTTAAATGAAATTAAGTACCAATCTTGCGCTGTAAGTATGCGCTCTTCGTAGGTACGTACACTCAAGACAAGCCTTCGTTTGATGGACTATTGTAAGATATGGAAAAAATGGTATGTCGTATTGGATCAGCTGAAAGTACACCCTTTAGTTAGCTTACTGGCTTGTGCCTCCAAAATCTGGGGTCAGAGCGATTTACGCGCGCTTAGCTTTGCGAATTAAAAAAGCGACATCGGAGTTTTTTTTCCGGTTCTTTTTCAAAGAATATGACCAAAACAGTGCAATTTCAGGCGTTTTATTAGAGTCCTTGTAGGCTTATATGAAACTAAAATATTTTCGAATATGAACTTTGAAAATAATTGTTTAGGTCAATAAAATTGTAACTGTAGAGATACCAATGAAACATAGGAGTTAAAATAAAGTAATTATTGACAGATTATCTTACCCCAAGAACACACAGTATGATGTGTAACTCATACAGACCAACCGTCGAATTGCACGAGAACAGTATACAAATAAACACGGTCAAGAATATTAAGACATGTGTTAATACATTGACCGTCATCCGCACTGATTTGTACCACACATTGTTCACTATCTTCGACGTTTCATTACTTTTATTAAAATCACTATCCGTGATCGCAGTCATTTTTTTTAATGGTCTGTATTGTTAGAAATATCGATGCACTATGACTATCGAATAGTGTTAAGGCTTAAATATAGTGCTCTCAAAATAATTGCCTCAATAAGATACGCTTGAAGGATAGATAGAGCGGTATCACTATAATCTGAAGTATCATTTGGTACGTGATATGCCAAATCGGAGAGAATACGTGAGTCAAGAGGTGTAAAGATAGTGAAAGATTTGTGTAACTCCCGTCATTGATGACCCTTCGATTGGCCATCATATAACTCGCCTACGGTTTTTATTAGCAGCAGTAAAGGAAGATAAATAAATACAACAACCAGTGTTTAAAGCTTATTATTTTTGTACATTGTTATATGCATCATTAGTACAGACAAAATTTATTAAACTGTAGGGAAAACTCTAATTACTTTTAGCGAAAACCAATTAATACATACATTGTGATGGTACAATGTTTCAACTAATACAATCGTATAAATACTTAACAGCCAGTAAGTAAATGCACTATACATATAAAAATAATTATCTATTTACACAATTCGACTCTTTAATAATACAGAACTGACTCTTTGACAATAGAATCGGTGTAATAAGTTATTGTGAACACTGATGCCTGAGCCACACGTCTGCGTGGGTCAGGGATGGCGAACCTGTGAGTACTGTGTGATTACTTAGCATATATACCCTATTCGCGTTAAGATTAGACGTTTAAAGAAACCTTTTTTACTGTCTATTCAACCGACTTTAACTTCTATTTCGTAATTATGAGGATGGCATTCAAAGCAAAAAAGTGGTTACAATACCAACTGTTTACTGCAGCCGTCATTTGTCATTCCACCAACGTGATAAAAGTCAAAATCGGTTGATCGGACAGTAATAAAAGGTTTTCATAAATGTCTAATGTTATTTCGAACAGGGCATAGATAAATATACTCCATTCGCAATAAGATTAGACATTTAAACAGATCTTTTTTATTGTTCATTCAACCGATTTTGACTTTTAATGCGTCGGTCGCATGATACATGGTAGCTGCAGTAAATACTTGGTATCGTAACCACTTTTTTGCATGTAATGCCATGCTTATGTTTTCAAAATATAAATCATAATCCCGTACCAACTTCACTGGTCGGCAAACAATTGTATGCCTATGTCACTCAGGAGTAATGTAGCTTTTTACTGTTGAAAGAATTTTCGATATCAGTTCAATAGTTCCACAGATTTCTTTCTAAAGACAAATTCACAAAGTTACAAACTTTACCTCTTTAGTATATTAATGCAGATTTATAACAACAGAAATCACACTAGGTTTTAACCGACTTCGAAAAGGAGAAGGTTCTATGTTCGGCTGAATGAATGTTTTTTTAGTTATATGAAAAACATAAAACTGTTAACATGACGATTCCTTTACGAATTTCGGGATGCAAATTGAATTTAAACCACTTGTTTTTTTTTTTAATAAATCGTCAATCAAAATTCTTTGGCGATACATCTTGGTCATACACTTGTATTGTTTATTTTTTTGGTTACCCATATGTAGCACGATTGTCAATACTATTTTATTTACTAACCTATAAGGATATTCTTTATCCAAATATGTTTATTTTATATAAAGGTTCGTCATCCCTGGCGTGAGTTCATCACGGTGAGGGATGTATAACATAAGTGTTACAATTCACACGAACACCCCTCACAGACAAACTTTATCAACTAAATTAGTAGACGTGTGGAGTCGGCATTATAGTTTCTATAAGTACATACCGAAGAAACTATTACAACAATAAGAAATACTATTTTGTTCTTAATCTAGATATAGTATAGGCTAAATTGCATTACAAATGCAAAATGAACTGTAGTCCCAAACATGCTTTTATGTAACAATTAATCTCCTAAATAATACACAGTATACGAAATTCGGTAAAAATGCATTTCCATTACTTGGTTACAGGCAAGTTATAAACAAATCTACGCATACAGGTGCTCAAGTCCATAACATGTCGTGCAATATAATGTAATAAGAGATAAACAAATTTTTTTTTTTTTCATTTTTATAATTTTGAAAGTTCTACAGTTCACAGATCGACTCCAAAACTCGACTAAACAATCTGGAGATCACGAAACTATTCCTAATACTTACAGAGGCCCTACCACGAGCGACTTGAACTGGATTGTTAAAGGGATGTAGAGATAGAGCTATATGTGTATAGCTCTATCTCTTTCTCTCGCTCGCTCGCTTGACACTTGACGTCATGGTAAGGCCTCAGAACTCGAACGTTGACAGTTCATGATTGAGCCGCGCGCACACTAGTACATACTCGTCGTCAATAACACGAAGCACAGTATAACATTGAGTACTTACAATTTCATAGAGCATTTGAGTGAGTCATTTAGGTAAATCAATCCGATATCTAGTCTTAGTCTGTTTCACTTTGGCTTTGATTCAGACTTAATACTCTGCATTAGCATCGATACCTTTCCTAATGTATTAATTGAAGCGATGTTACGCGTTCCACTTCGATCGTGAAAGGATTCTTTGTATCAATGAGTGTAGATCGCGTAGATCAGTGGCGAGCTGATGCGTGTTGGTGTGCGCAGGCGGCGCCGCGGGCCTCGGCTTGTTAAACATTACGTTACGTATTCTCACTATGCGTCCATTATCACAATACGTGTCATAGCGCCCTAGTGTTTCACTGCTTGTACCTGCAGGGAGAGAGACTTGTCAAACAAAAATATAAATTTAAAAAATCGTCACTGGATACAACAAAGTACGTATTTTAGGGCTGTGGGAATGTTCGATACGACCATTAGGCGCAGGCTTATGGACGGTGAGCGATGGGTAGCTCGCTGTTTGATAAGGACCAGACCAGCCCCCCTAGCCAAGTTACAATCTTTTATATTCTATTCCCTTGTGTCGAACGCCTCGAGTTGGCCACGCCTCCGATTTTTTATTCAGACTTCATCTCAACGCTCAGTCACGTGATCAGAACAAAAGAATCGGAGACGTGGCCAACTGGAGGTGTGGCCAACTCGAGGCGTTCGACACAATAGAATAGAATAGGTGATGGAATCTACTAAGCCCAGAGCCTCCCAGGATTATTCGAAAGTATTATGTAGTGAAAGAGAGTAATCCTAGAACGCAAAGGGTTACTGAAGGAATACAGGTGGTTAGTCAGTAGAATACTAAAACCTTCTCTCACTGAACCTAGAGCGGAGAAGTTTGATGATTTTCCAATCTAAAAAAGATACATTTTCAAGGTAGAACGTATTATTGACCTGTAGGCATTAGAAAATTAAAGTTCAGTTTGGAAAGTTAGCAGCGATTTTTTCTTTTGAAAAATCGAGGACAAAATTAACGAAAAAATTAAATACTTCTTACTCCAACCGTGGTGGTTTACCGTCCGTGGCAGGACTTGCAGCAGTAGTCGGCGTAGTACGGGTAATGGCACAGCCGCGCCTGCACCGCCAGCGCGCAGTTGTTCAACTTATCCGCGCAAGCTCCTGCGCAGACATCAATACACAGGTTAAAAAAGAACCGAGAATTCTCAACTGCGATAAAAGTAATCATATCGCGAATCCGACCAAATATAATAGTCATAAAATAAAGGGGCTATTGTGTAATAATTGTGACGTGTGCAATATTATCGCTTTTGTCGCAATTCGGAACACAGGGGAAGAATGTTGTCGTCAAAATTTTATTCCAAATTCCACATTCTATCACACAGCGCCGTCTAGTCCCAAGCTAAGCAGAGCTTGTGTGCTTGTGTGCTTGACTGGCCTGTTGGTCTAGTGGTTAGTGGCCCTGACTGCTATGCCGGAGGTCGTGAGTTCGATTCCCACCCAGGACAAATGTTTGTGTGATGGGCAAATGGGCACGATCATTTGTTCTGTGTCTGGGTGTCATTTATCTATAATATGTATGTATTTAGAAATTTATAAGTATGTTTATCAGTTGTCTAGTACTCATAACACAAGCTCTGCTTAGCTTGGGACTAGACGGCGGTGTGTGTTAGTTGTGGAATATTATTAAAAAAAAAAACACTCATTGGATTAATCCGACGTAAGGTTACAGGGTCAAATATTCATATTTTTAAACACTACATAAGTAAGTGCATCCAAATAAAAAAATTTGCGTGTATTATGATTGTAATTTATTTTTCTAATTTGGGTATCCATTATTCCAGTCTAGGGTTAATGAAAAAAACTAACACAGGATGACAGAATTTACTATTCCTTAAAATGAAATTTAAAAATATGCGTAGGGTAAAGAAGCAAAACATGGTGATTGGATGAATGAAATAGAAGACTAGAAAGATAAGTTAAAAGAATAAACAATAATGAAGATTCGAACGATATGGCAAAGTTGTGAAGATTGTGCAGAATGACAAAAGCTTTGATTTATAACGTCAACTAGAAGAAGCAATGTTAAGTATTTGAAACGTGAAAGAAGTGTCGTTGGAAGTCTTCGTGCATTCGAAATATCTGAACGAGGAAAATAAGTCTAAGGATTTAAAGCAAATATGCCCACAATATTTACCATCAGCATAAGATCTATCTCTGACATTCTGTGCGGTATGGCTTTGGTGTCTTGTCACACGTTGTTGTGGGTCTGTAACTGTTAGAGACATAAATAAAATTAATCAAGAACACACTTCTGGCATATTAAAATATCGTCATTATTTCAGCTAAAAGATGTTCATTGCTCGACGTAGGTCTCCCAAGCGTCGCCACTTTTGCAGGATGAATCGAAAGGAAACCTTTCGATCCATCCTGGAAAAATGGCGACGCTGGAATGCAAAGGGTAACTGAAGGAATACAGGTGAATGAGTTTAGTCGTTAAAAGTCTGACTTTCTCTCTCGTAGGACAAAAGTTATCAAGTAGGCAGGATCATGTCAGACTTTTACTACCACACGACTCGTATGTTTTTTCTTTGCCTTCATTCCAGGACCCAGGGGTTCTCTTTCGCATAACCCATGGTCCCAGTAGGCTTCGATCCTGCTGGACCACATCGATCGGTCCTGTGCTTTTGGTGCTTAGGAGATTTCCGCGGCCTTCACCCAAGTCATCGGTCTACCATGCGAGGGGTTTTCCAACACGCGTTAGCCACTCCAGATCTTAGATCTCCAGTGATCATCCGCGAGCAATGCTAAAACATTGAACAGTGTTAAATCCAAACCTGAAGGAGGTGCGTTGACAATGGACGTCTTGACGAGCGGCCTCGTGGAGCAGCGTGCGGGCACGCAGGCGCGGCGCGCGGCCGGCCGCACGCCCGCGCAGTCGGCGTCGCGCGCCGCGCCCGCCGCGCCCTCCGCGCCGCCGCGCGCGCACCACACTGTCCGGGACTGGACTCCCGCTTCACACGGACCTTGGCACTGGACACGAAGGTACAGGTTAGATCAAGGACCTTACCAACACGTGTTCAACGCGCAAGCGAGAAAGAGAGGGATGGAGCTATGCACCCTATATAACATTATTTTCAATTCAGAATCAATTCCAATAATTTGTACCATGTTATATTTTTTCCCAAAAATATTTAAAAAAGGGGACACAACACCTACACAGATCACAGCAAGTAATAGCGGGCATTAGGCGCCAGCGCACAGTTGTGTGCGGAAGCAAAACAACCCCTCAGTCACCCGGATGGCCCGGTGACATGTATTTGTGCGGACAACCAGGTAACATAACAAGCTGATAATTTTGAGATTTTTCATGATACAGTTATGAAATTTTGTACATAAATTCTTTACTTAGTAATACTAGGGCTTTGGGATTTTTTTTTTGGGTTTTCTTTTGGAATTTGTATATACTAAAACTAATATGTATAGCTCCATCCGTTTCATAGGTCAGTACCCCTAGCCAAGTTGCTGATCTGCAATAGTTAAGGCTTGTAGAAAGCTTCAAATGTATGGGAATGACGTCGCCTCAACGCTCAGTCACGTGGTCAGAACAAAAGAATTGGCGGCAAGGTCAACTCGAAGTGTTCGACGCAAGCGAAACGGTTGTAACTTGGCTAGCGGGGCAGTTTATGTTGTCAAACGGTTCGCCTTAAGATCATGGATCGTCGTAGGTGCCCTGATTACGACCCTGTATAGATTCTTCTTCTTTAAGTTCTTCTAATAGTGAAAGCCTGTAAGAGATCTAGGCAAACGTGCCAAACAATAGTCAAAGCAAATCTGACATTAAAATATGTATAAAGAAAATCGTCTGAATTCTCTCGAGTTCACAAACCAGTTTCAACGGTTTTAGTTTTGGCAAAACTTACGTAGGTATTATTTTGTAAGTACCTAAGTAATAACGATTACATGGCTAGTTATGCAGAATATAAAAACTAGCTATTTAAAAATAGTTCTTTCTAAGTAAACGAGCTATGAATTTGCATTTTTGACATCATCGCAGTTATCTTTGAAGTGCCTGCTGAAAAAATTTCTTTCAGAAAAAAATTAAAAGAAAAACTTTGACTACCATCATTTTCATTCTATTGTAATTTCATACATTTTTTTTTAAATGGAATAATGTTTTTGACTGTTGAATTTTTAAATTGCTTCTGACGTCTTAAAAGATTAGGTTGGCGACAAGAAAATGGCTAAGGTTTGGATTAATTAGTGGGCTTGTTATGTACTCATTGTTTTAATTAGCACTATTTAGTGAGGGCGGTCCCAGTAACATTGGCATATTTGGAATCATTGTCCTAATCGCTACGGACATTCCGCTACTTGAACCTTGATCTTCAATTCACGGAGTGGTAGTAATATTCACATGATAAATAGATCTTCCGTATTTTTTTTTTACATAAATAGTATTCTTTATTTACCGTTTGACCTTCCGGTAAGAATTCCGAGTGCACAACACCGCGATAGTCAAAGAAAACAGTCAACATGACTTTGACTTTTGATCGACTTTGGCGTGGTTTTTTCGGTTTTGGTTCAGTTGGAAGGCGCCACTCCGAAGCTTGTTGATTTGTTTGCATGTCAAACTCGTAAACCCACGTCTCGTCGCCAGTAACAATGCGTTTCATGAATGTTGGGTCGGAATTGACACGATCTAGCATGTCCTCAGCGACTCTCATGCGATTGAGTTTTTGGAGAAAATTCAGGTCTTTTGGGACTAGCCGAGCGGCAACATGTTTCATACCCAAATGATTAGTTACAATGTTACGGATCGACTCGTGAGATACAGAAAGTTCGGCGGCTGTCTCTCTCAAACTTGAATGAGGATTTTCAGTCACTTCACACTTTTCACACCTTCACTTTTGCGATGTTAACTTCAGTTGCAGAGGTTGATGGCCTACCAGAGCGAGGGAAATCTTTCATCACATCTCGACCGCTTTTGAATGCTTTGTACCACTCATGAGCACGTGTTTTTGATAAAGTCGATTGTAACATTTTCAGTGACTCCGAATACGAAATTCTATTGGCGATGCAAAATTTAAGACAAACTCTTTGTCCGATGTTTTTGTTCACTATAAAATTCGCAATACACACTAGATATGATATAACTAAAAACAGCACTGTATTTAATATAAATAACAGATGCAATTCAAACTCCGCGCAGAAATGGAAAACAGTTGTGCCAATCTAGCAACAACAAAAAAATCAAAAATTTGAATTTGGAACCATAAACAAATCATCCATTCCTGATACTTTTTTGACTGAATGTATATATAAATAAGTCAGAAAAGTTAACATATACTACATTATCTAAATTAAATCACATAATACATAAATATATATCAATAACTGTAAATAAACTTACACATAAATAGAATATCTTTTTCAAATGTCGAAGATCTTTCAAATACGCAAGACACGTGTTACTTTCCAGACGCACATTGTTTTTTTGCAGATAAAGTCTAGATAGAAATCTATATATATGTCTATCTATCAATCAAACGTTCATCGTAGATATAAACGAACTCTGAATTATTTATCAATATAAAGCTAGAACAACATTAGACCGACGCACACGTGCAACACGCTTGATTTGCACGTAGAACGACGTCGCGTAGCGTGGATCAAGTTCTACAGGTCTAGTTTCCATAAAAAAAAATATGGAGACCGACGCGCCCAGATCAGCGTGTGTATCACACGGGTGCACTCATCATTTACATTATGATGCAGGGGCCAATTCATTTTAAGTATTTATTTAAAGATTTTATGCCTTAGGCATTCCTTACCAGTTAACCAAAGAAGGTGGAGAGACAACATGGCAGGTGTATAAAAAAAACAAGGCTACTAAAGTCTTCATCTTTGTCTTTTACAAATTTGCTGAAAAATTAAATAATTTAAAAAACGCGACTGCCATGACAAAGAAATAAAATAAAAAAAAGATGTTTGTTAATTTATAGAAAACTGAAGAAACTACTTGATGTACAAAACTGAAATTTCCATCGCAGTCGGGGGACTTCTTATACTATAAGAAAGTATGTTACTGAGTGGTCACACTCCTGTTTTTGAGAATCCAAACAAAAATCGAGCTCTAAAATTGAGGATGAACAACTGGCATTCGCAAGTCCATCCTAACATTGAAGGTTACAAATTGCGAAACCACCAGCAAGCTACATTTAATGGGGCATTGCGGTTGCAATTATCTTCCTTATTTAAATTGATGGGTACAGCGACTAACTACTGGGTACTACAATGTCGAGATCTGTTCTTAGCCTTACGAACCTAAACTAAGCTCATTTCGTCATTTGGAACAAGGAAAATTGGACTCCTTTGTCTGTGAGGTCTGTGAGGTTGTCTAGATAAATCATCTAGTCTAGCTTCACCTTATAGGGGTGTTTGACCCTTGTTTTAGAAGTAGGTTTCAGTATTTTGTCTCTGATACGCGATATAAAGATTATTTATTCTTTTGTAAATTTCATGGACAGACAGAATACAAAGAAATGGACATTACTTTAAGATACATAAAGTAATTATGAGAATTTATTTATATAATCTTCATGTAACGCAAAAGTTTTAAGTTAGCCATAAATGCTAGGGTATACCTGATAGGTTTGCCTGTACAGTTATACCTGGCAGCTAAATTTGTTTGGAATCCTGCACAGTTTTCAACACACACGCTCCGTTTTACCTGTATAATTCGAATGTACAGGCAAACTTGTCAGGTATATTCTAGCGTGTATGGCTACCGTAATGGCGGAATTATTTGAGAGATATCCGAGATTGCCTTGCGTAGAGGAATATTTCTGCTTCAGCAAAAAAAAAAAAAAAATGAAATCTATGTCTATAAAAAGAGAAACTGACTGACTGACACATCAACGTACACCCTAAACTACTGGGACTAGAAGCGTGTTGTGCACAAGCGGATTTTTCAAAATTCATTTCCTAAGGGGGATGAAAAGGGGATCCATCCAAGGTTTGTATGGAGATACATACAAGCGGTCCAAGCCACTGGCAGAAGCTAGTCGATAATAATCTTGTAAGTCGTCGACATCTAGAAACTGGCAGACAATAATGATGCCAATAAAATTGAACTGACTGAATACGAATAACAAAAATGTAATAATGAAAGCCCTGGAAAAGAGAAATTTTGATAAAGTAAGGCAAACAATAAAAATACTCGATAATATTTCAAGATTCAAAGATTCAAAGTATTTCATTTCAAATAAACCATTTATAGGCACTTTTGAATTGTCAAGAAGTCAGTCAGTCAGAAAATTTTTGACTAATTGCTCATTCCAAAGCGTAGATCTCTATGGAAAACAATGTGCAAAAAACTTTATGGATATTTTTAGATTTATTTTTCTACCTCGGTCCAATCGCTGAGATACCACGAAGGACTGCAAGCGCCCCCGCAAGCCCGTTCAGCGTCAGGCTTGGTCCCCCGACAGGACCCATCGCGTAGTCTCCTGCCGTTGCCTCCAATGCAGATCACACCTCGGACCTGCTTACCACCACAAGTAGCGGAACATGCAGACCATTCACCTAGAAGAGATAAAGATATTTATATCCCTAGAAATGACCTTACTTTTTTGTTTTCGTCAGAATTTAGGACATTCTTAGAATGTATTTCGTTAAAAGCAATTCTGAGGTTTGGCTACTGTCCTAAGCAACCATTAAGAACATAAATTGAATAAGTTGCCAAGGAAAACTCGTCCAAACAAAAGCTCGGGTTCTGCTAAATTGAAACCGCTAAATGCTTACACAAGAATTCAATTCGTCGTTGAACAGACCAAATCTGGTGACTAGTAGGTAGTGAACCATCTGCATTCAATTGAATTGGAATGGCCTTACGAAATTAGTTCAACATCGAATAATTTATGGCGTAGACATATTACGTCGTATTGCACAATACAAGAAGTCACTTACTGGTGAACCACTGCGCGTCACACTGCTTCCTGACTGCACAGGTTTGCGTCTGTTCCGGCGCTCGGTGCGAAGTGCACCCGTTAGGATCGACGCATCGAACTCCACGAGACTGTACCCCTCCGCCCACACACCAACCCACGCACTATAATACAGGACCTTTATTTAAATGAGTTCTCGTTAACCAAATACATAGATTAGTGCCCTCAATGACCTTCTTGGATTACGCACTGTTCACAAATGTAGGACATAGAAATCCACAAAGTTTTTTCCAGAAAACGGTTATAATTTGGGATCCAAGGGTACACTCATAAATAACTCTAGGGTCAGACCCTTATCACATTTAAGTCTAATTAATACCTTTATTGGTGAATGTAAGCACACTGACCCGGTGGTAGGGATTAAAGATATTGTACTGTACTGTATTTTCCTATAATGAATTGGATTCAATATTTAGATGATATAGAATGTTATGGAATTGTAGGAATGTATTCTAATCTTACCTGAGACCACTCGGTGTACAGCCATCCTCCACCAGCGCTGTGGCTGTAACTCGGTGCAGGAGTGGTCCCAATATCGTTATCAGTCAAATTAGTCGCAAGGGATATCACTGGCCCTTCTCTAAAGGTATCAGTGCGGTCTTTTGGTCGCACTTGACGTCTGGCATCGAGTCGTGGCACACTGGTCGTGGCTGCTGTGCCATCACAGTTCGGAATAGCGCACAGTTCACTGCTTGGAGGCATCGGTAGTGGACATTTTTGGTCGCTTATCTGAAAAATAAGTATATCATGAAGACATTTAGTGAAAGGATAAGAACTGTGATGTGAAGATATTCATGTTGTTTCTACTGTACCTTTGTGATTCCTCTGGCATGATCCTGAACACAGCCCACGATTCGCGTCCTGTGTGCAGGCCCACAAACAGGGCAGGGTCCCCATGCAGCTGCCCTCCATCTAGGAGGACATGGGATGCCTCCACAACGACGTCTTCTGGCCGGTGGTGGAGAACCATTGCAATGGAACGGAGACACCTCCTTATCTCCCTTCTCCGTCACTTCAGCGCATTTGAACTTCCCGATTTGAAGTCCTCCTCCACAACTACGCGAGCATTGCGAAAATTCCAGAATTTTCCAGACAAACTTTCTGCTGCCGATGACATTGCTTTCGACTTGGGATTGACTTTCCAAATTGTTGAAATCTGGCAGCTTCGACAAGGAAGGCTCGGATTTCGTTTCGAGGTCTCTCAGATGTGACTCTGAGTTGTGATGCCTGTGGTGGCGTTGCGCAGTATGATGAGGCAGAGTGTTGACTGTCGGTATATCGTTACTGGTTTCGTCTGGTTCTAAGTCAGTTAAGTATTCGTATTTTATATTCGGATTTGGTTGCGTGTACAGAATCTGTAAATAGAGGACAATTATTAGGAGAACTGTTCGAATTAAAATGAAGAAATTGATACTTTTGTTACAGAACCATACCATGATGTCGATAGGGTGGTGGATGGGTCCGTGCGCTATCACGCTGTCTCTCGCGCCACTTCGTGAGTAAATGAAGCGCGCGCCCGCCGCCTCGTACGTGCCCGCCGCCGACACCGCGAACTCCCCGTTCATTATGTACGAACCGTTGGATACTTTCAACGCTAAACAAAAACAAACTTTTGTACCTATCGAAATTAAACGAAAGTAATTGAATAAACAACCGTTCAGCAAATTGTTGAACCCGACTAAATTGCTAGCGGCTGCGTCATGCGAATAATTAACCACCAATTGTGCAGACGGCTACCTCCATTTATCTCACAATTTGCGGCGTAGGCGCCTCTATTGAAGAGTTGCGGCGCGGTGCGCATGTGCAATTCCCATTAATCGATTCGACATCGATCTTTGCACTGCCGAACACTTCATCTCTCGATTAAGATGTCGCCTTGTGACCCGCTATTAATAATATACGGGACATTCTCAATAAAAAACCGATACAGACAGTTATAATGACTTTTTAATAGGAACTACTTGATGGTCCAATTTTTTTTGGACTTTGAGCGTTCTAATTTGGAGGAGACTGACCAGATTTGTGTTTTACCTATGTAGTTGTCACTGGATGTGACCTCGGAGACGTTAAGCCGGCAGGCGCCGCGCGGCACGGTGGTGACGTAGGAGTAGCCGAGTGGTAGACGCGGCCGGGAGAACAGTCCCGACACCAGGCGCCGCCCGCAGCGCAGCTCGCGCGATGCTGCCGTGGACAGCACGCCCTCGCGACCCACCGCCTGTTGACAAAAGAAATTAAAATCAGCTTAACGTAAATAATCATCATGGAGCTGTAGGCTGTCTGCAGATGCAGGCAGGAAGTCTGCGACCAAAGATAAAGTAACTTGCCTCTTGCATCGATAATGTTTTTCCCTTCCCTATCCTAGAGCAAGCTTTGCAATAATCATTTGTTCTGAATACCGTGTCCGCATCAAAAGGCAAAGTCTATCTACTACGTATCTTCTTCTTCTATATAAATAAAATTGAATCGCCAAAATATACCTATATTATATACGCATAACTTCAGAATTCCTGTACCTAATTGGATAATTCTTTTAATCGTGTTCGTTACTGTCAGGACAAGGTGCGGGTGAAAGAAAATTGCTAGAAATAAAATCAAAGAAAATTATGGCCGAGCGAAACCGGGGCGGGTAGCTATATAGTAGTTGATAGTGTGCATGGACATATATTATACGCTTACACAGTTTTCATCATCTGGAAAGTTACAATGAAATGTTTTGAAAATAAAAACAAGTAAACAAACCTTTACCTCGAAAGTATACGGTTAGTCATTTTAATCGATATGAAATAAGCTAGTCAAGCGATTACACAAGCAATTTCCCGCCCCTATCATGTCTTATAAAAGTAGTCGAGTTGTCACGCTTCTAGATATGATGCATTGGCCACAGTTTCATGTAGAGCGCTAAGATGATTTACACCGTGAGCATTAAGTTGTCATCGTATTACACGGGTGTCTACCCAGCCAGGATTACAACTTCATAACGTTCATTGACAACTGAAAGCTCGCCCCGTATCAAACTAATATTATTAATGAAGAAGTTGGTGAGTTCATATGTTTGTTTGTTTATTAAGGTTGCTTTGCAAAGACCTCACTCGCTTTTGGGTGTAGCGGTAGAGACTTTTACAGACTAAAGTCACACCTGCAATTGTTCTTCAGTTGTCATTTGCGTTTTAGGACCCTGGGTCTCTTTTTCAGTATTTCCCCTTGGCCCTAGCAGGCATGGGCGGCCCTGTTGCGCCCCTACGGTTTTGTTGATCTCTGTGTGCGGGGAATGTTACGAGTTCACGCCGTTGATGATTCGGGTTCGGGCGAGCTATATACCTATTAGGTCCTACTCGTTGTCCGCACGCCCGCGCCTACGGTAGCCGGGACGGAATGTGACTCCCGACAGCGACGCCCGTGGAGCTCTATTTAAGATATAATGTTATTGTAGTTTCCAATCTTGTTTAATGTTAATTTTATCGCTCGATTAATCGCGTTTTAATAGGCCTCTTGACGGAGCTGAAATATTTGAATATTACGGTCGGCTAAGTAGTAAATAGGTACATAATTTTCAGATAATAAGATGACTAAAAGTGTTAAAGATTTTTTCCTTACATTATCATCATCATCATTTCAACCGATACACGTCCACTGTTGGACATAGGCCTCCCCCAAGCGTCGCCACAACGAACGTTCCTGTACGTCTCGCATAATATATAAATGAATTTCTCTCTCACATAATTATTATAAAATAAATAATATTGGAGGCAATACCGCGTCTGTCTGTCTATTCACGATAATCTTTACAATTAATGAATGGTGATTAATGTCACTAAAGCTTGTTTATTACCAATAGACAGAATAGCATGATGCATACCTATATTAACTAAAAGAAGAAAAAAAATGTAGCCGCCGAGCTGGCGTGACGATAAAATCGTCATCATCATGATAAAATTTGAAGATAAACAAAATAAAGCATTATCGACAGTTAAATACTTTTAACAGAAAGTGAATAAAGCACTTTTCAGCACTCGAATGAAATAGCATTCTTAAAATACTTGCACTTAAAAGAAACAAAAACTATGTTAAACATATTGTAAAACAGTTAGGTAAATATTGACAGAGTGAATTAGTTTACGTTGAACTAATGTTGCATTTAAACGCGGCTAAAGGAGACCGCTATAAATAATCCAGTAAGAGTTTCATCCTTCATGCAGCCTGGCTAATTGACAAATTGTACGATACCAGCATATCGAACAAGCGGTCAATGTTATAATGAAGATGGCTGATTAGCATTTCGAGACGTTGAATACAGATACTGACACCGTTGTGGAAATGTTTCAATGTGTTTGCGTAACACCTGAAGCTACCCTGCCGCAGCTGCTGCAGCCTTTGCTAATTTTTCTAAATTGTTAATCTGAATGCGTACAAATTTACTCTTGCGGAGTGTAATTAATGAAACCTCGTTCAACTGAAATATTTTATTCAAGAACTGTAGTTTGTGACACGGTGTCCCATAAAATCTAAGCAAGCTTCATCTCAGCACGTCTTCTTAACTAAGAAAACCCAAAGTATGTGGTCAGAACTGTGCGTGCCGCTAGTATTATGGACACACTTCCAGTCGACAGCGATACGGAGGAATTCTTTGACGCCATATTTTAGGAAAGAGTTATTGTGTATAATTATATAGTTTTAATTAGTTAAGTGTTTTTATTTTTCATGTTCTATCCATGTTTAAATAAAAGAACTGTGCTAATACATTTTGATTTCATTGTAAATCCTTTATACAAAACTGGATCACAAGGTCACGAGGTCGCAAGGAACGAGGGTGGTGTACTAAAACATCTGGCCTATACTGCACTCATGAACATTTCGTAATTAATAATGTGACACTAATGCATTTAGAACATTAGTCGTCTCTAATGTGCACTTTTATGAGGCTATAGTACAAGATAAGGGCATCTAAATCTCACGTTGGGATCATAGCCAGGCGACCTCAATGTGAGAAGGCTATTTCTTAATTAAGTGTGACATGAATCATTTTTAAAGGCAGTAAATGAACTCGCCCTTTGTGTAACGAACCTCTTGCGCTGACCGGGACGCAGGGTGTCGACATTGATGTATTGGGCCGCACGTAAGTGCTACTGAATCAGTTTTATTGCAGGCAATAATTTACTTAATCTAAAGAGACGACTTGCAGGAGATAACTAACAAAGTAAGAAGTGTTTTTATGCTGACACAAGGGTACATTATTTATTATTAAAGGAACAAAGCCGACAGACGGCCGGGAAGGGAGCATAAATCAGGGGACGTACCGATTCCTGATTTAAAGGTTCCGGTGTACGATTTTTGCCCAACAATTACCAACGGCCATAAATATTTCTCGAGATCAACAAATCTCTGAGCAAAGACTCAGCCAATGTCCATGATGATTATGATTTACTACAAGTAAGCAGGCGTCAAAAGGAGATAGAAGAGGTCAATACTTTAAATACTAAATATCGCTATATTTAAATCTTGAACTAATTGAGTATGCTGCAGTACAATCGTTCGTTGCGGTCGGCCCTCCATAAAATAAAAACCCACTCATTACTGTTTAGGCCGGCCGAATTCAGCAGGGCAGTTAAACGTATAAAATATGAGCCTTGTCAGTTTGTCTTATAAAGTTACCACTTGAGCCATGAACTGTTCGAACGTAAAAATACATTTCCAATTAAAGACTGATTCATTAAACTGTTTGACCAGTCACATAATTTGTAGGAACATTCATATCATTAAAATATATTTTAATTTAAACCACACACGTATTAGTTATAAAATCAATGTTGAGATATTACAGTTATACTGAGAAACATTGTAATTGTAATGTATTACATTTTTGTCTAGCTTAAAAGTACTTAGCACTAATAACTTCGATGTTAAACTGAGGATTATTCCATTAAATAATCCTCAGTAATCTAAAGTATAATGATTAGATAATGACGTATACTGCGTGTGGTCCCAGACTAAGAATAGGCTGCCCTAAGGCCTCTCCTCTTGACTGATCTACGATACAACTATAGAATAATTGGTAGATATTCAGCAGAATAAAATAGAATCCAAAGATGGATCAGTTTCGTATAAACTCAACAAAAAGTAAAACTCAAAGAGATATGAAAGAGCTTAAGTCAGCAAGAGTTTTCCAAAAAATCAATCAGACCCCAGCAACGATCTCACAATACGATGAACTAAAGAAAAAGCTAGAGTGTAGGTATTTCTTAAAATAATAAACAATGATTCAATCACTTGGCAACCAGTCGTAGCAATCTGTGTCATTGACATCGTTCATAAATCAAAGAAAATGGACGTAGAAGCTGAAAATGAAAGAAATACAAATAGAATGATTTTACAGCTCTAGGTAAACGATCTTATAAAACAAATGACGACGAAGATAATAGTAGTAAAGAAGTACTACAACAAGACAAAATAAAGAAGTCATAGAAAACTACACATTAATTGAACACCAAAACTAAAGCATTTGGTTCACTTGTCACAGTTGTAACCCACTCTTGCTGTGCACACACAATTGTCTAAAGTTTGTATTTTCTCTGTGCAATCAGTTGTCTAGTCTACGCATATGTTACTTTATTACTTTCAATTGTTTGTCGTTTATGGTACACACTCGTGGACGCAAGGCCGAAACGTTTAGGGCATGCAATTTGCCACAAACGTCGAAAAATAGGACAATGAGTTGTTAGACCTACGCCGAAAAGAGGAAAAAATCTCCAAGGTGAATAAAATAAAAATGTCTGGCATTATATTTTATGTAGGTACATAGTTAGCACTAACTATAATGGCTAGAGTATGAATTGCCGAGGTTACATTTATTATTCTAACTAGACCAGTTGACTTTTCATTATCATATGCGATGAGGTGCGCTCATTGGGAATTATAAATTTATTAGCTTGCTTGTCTCTTTGCAGTTTCACAGAATAACAGACAGGATCCAGCGTGTGCCGAGCTTACAATACAACGATAACGTACAACTTTAATAACGTGAACAAGACTTGACTCCTGAAAGGTCTGTTTCACATTCATCCATTTAAATACGCCAGCAGCGACTCTGCTTTATCTCACTTTAGAGAAGTTTACGCTTAACCGCTCCTGATCTAAATTAGGTCTGAAAGTTTTATTCGTCTTCAGGCATATAGGGTCGCAACGTTATTGATAGTGTAACGAAGACAATGGCATGCCATCAGTATGACGTGAGCACGAAATTTATGAAACCGGAATATTCAGGTCGAATGAACAACTGAATCAGATAAGTGGGATTCTAAATTAGCCATTCAGTCGTAATCGGCAACTAAGACAAAGGTGGCTAGGGAGTGCGTCGGAGCGACTATGCAAACATCCATTTGCGGTGTGCGCGGGCAACTGGGTCGCTCGGTGTTTATCATGCAACATAATAGCTCTTATTCAATATGAACAAACAAGCAACAACACTGTAAATAGCCTAACATTATCTACTGAAGTCAGATCTAGAAGCTAACCTCTTGCATTAGAAGTATTTAGCAACAATATATATGGCGTATTTAATATTTGCCGATAATAATAATGTTGAGAAATGAAGAACGCGTGACTGTTCAGTTTGGAGGTTTGCACGGCGTTTACGTGATATCCGTTGTCAAATCCAAACAGAGTTACGGCATGAGTGGCGCCAACATTCCGCGCCCATACCGTAAGCGTGTACCACACACATGGCTGTACCTAAGTACACAGCACTCGCCAAATAATCACTGACCAATGTTCCATAACCAAGCAAGAATTTTTCGACGATATGCTGATTTCCTGGTAGTAAAATTGAGCAAACAGTTTCAATGTCAGACTTTACGATGAGTAAATTAAATAATAACACAAGAATTTTTTTCTGAAAAATTTCAAGATCGTCTTTAATCTTTGAGTAGTATTTTATGAGGCTTTATTGCTTTGATATGATGAAGACAAAAACATGTCGTATTTCACGTTGAGGATAGTTATTTTATATCAAAGAGAATATTTTTAAGTAGTTAACAATTTAAAACACATTGAAGAAGAAGTTATTGGGTGACCCCAAAAATGAGATCAATAATCAATGACAAAATAATATTACAAATTGGCGTACGTGTGACCTAAATAGTCGAATATTCAAGTATCGTCTGCACAATTTTTCTAATCAACAGTAGGTGACCAGAATCATTTGAGATGGACCGTCTAGACAGTTTTACAATTTACAATAATTTGCACATTGTCATTGATGTGATTTATTTAATTGGTAATGATCGATATGAAGACGGGCTGATGCAACACGTGCATAATATAAAAGGCTTTATCAAAGTAAAAGTTTAAGTTACAGGGTTGATTTCTGCGTCCGTGATATTTTTCTCTAAAGTACTCCTAACATTATTTTTATTTACATAATTGATTTTCAGAACTAACATTCTAAAGAAACTGTAAAAAGTAAATGAACTGCTTGTTTGAACATTGGAGCAAAATAAACAGAGACCTACATGTAGTTAATTGTTATAAAGATCTCTTATTAAGTACAAAACAGTTATAGAAAGATTTAATAAAAATATACTCACCAAGACGATCGCCAACATAATCACTGGTACATTCACCATTTTCATTGTTCGTTTAATATTTATAACACTCACAAATAATGTCACTTCTTACACTGGACAAACGTGTAATTTGGTCAGTAAAGAGTCGCTTGTTTGACAACAACACTATCTTCCATCGATAAAAATCCTCTTAAGATAAAAGATTGTAGTATCCTAAAAAATAAGTTAAAACATCTGAATGATTGCATCTCTGTTTTAAGTACGATTAAATTGATATAAATTAATATCTTAATGTAACATTATTGATAAGACAAGTCTATGATTCGTTCATAACAGGTGATAACCTACATTAGTTTTTAGTATGTTTATTTAGTAACAATAATAAACATTGGTATCTGTTTCATATGCCGAAGTTTCTATTCAGATTGAGCATACTCGCAAACAAAAATTTGTTATGGACATAAGTGTACTTAATTGAGTAGAACTTTGTATTTACATTCATTAGTTACGTATTAATGCTTGCCTAAATCTGTGGGCCGCATCTAATTATTATTTACGTAGTTGATGCTTAGAATCTCATCTATTTTCATGATAAATTATTTCGTTTGTGTGATTATATATCTATATATAATATCTCATTATAAAGCTAGACGTGACAATAAATTATACAAGCGGCATTGGCAGATAAAAAGGTCTATGCACTAACTAACAATACAGATCATTCACGAGCACATCTTTGCTTAACTAACTCATTAGGCACAGCTTCATTTAGCACTGCCACTAACATTGCACACAAATACTGACCGTGGAACAAATTCAGCAAGGATATCAAAACGGCAATGAAGATTACCCCTGAGTTGTAAAAAATACATTCTTTCGTAATTTTTTCCTCTGAGATAGGCTGCGTGTTAATAAAACATTGAGCCAGAGTAAACACCTGAAGGAGAGATAACGATGCCGACGACGATCGAGACGCACATTTTTCACATGTTTGCGTACATTTTTAGGTTTCGTTCACAACGCCTCTGGCAAAAAAGAAAACAGTAATAAGCTGCCTGAACTCATTTATTATAATATGCAATTCCTTTTCTCATTTCCATATGTATGATGTTTCTATATTCTGTTCATTTTCCCTTCTCGGTATAAAATAGTTACGAGAGATTCATCTTAGTTTGCATGTAGAGATGAAAACATTTTAACAATCAGACTACAAGCATTCGATGCATGAAATTACAGCTAGTTTCTGTGTATTACATAATGTATATCTAATTATTTTAATAGTTTCGATTCATACTCCCGAAATAGACGGTTGAGGCGCATCAATCAATTCGTGACGTTTTTTATTAGCCACAAATCAAACGGCTGTATTTTTGAAAATGTTATAAATAAAATCGTAAATTATTTACGATTTAAAATGTATCTGTCGGCCAGTTTGCTAAACCTTTCCAAGGGCGTTTAGTAAAAAGCAAACAACTTTTACAACGTTTTTAAATAGACTATCATATTGAAGTTCATCTTGTATTTTGCGTCACAAAGATTTTATTTTTAGTTTTAATTCACACATGTCGATGAGGAACGTTATATTGTAACAGTTATCTCGCAGGTTTCTCCAGCCATAGTTAGATCACGTACATGGGTTAGGTGGAGCAAGATTATAAGATCGTAATTTAAATTAGAATACAAGTACGTGAACTAGAAATGGGCCTTACACGCTAAGCATAGATTGTATTGCACAAAATCGTGTTTAACAGTTGTTTAGATTAAACAAGGAAGTTTTGTACAAACACGATTTTTAGGCACGTAAAATTTATATTTGACACGGTTTTATAAGACCCTGACGGTTTTTCACGCAACAGAATTTTTAAATATTTATAATCTGCGCAGCCAAAATATGGAACTCTCTACCAGCTTCTTTGTAGGTCCGATGGTCACTCTGGCCACGGGAATTTTTAAGTGATACCGTGGTATTGTGCAAGCAAAGGACATAGGTGGGTTTTATTTAACAAAAGCATGCCAACCTCGCTCTTTCCAAGCTAGAGCGGGTGTAAATAATTTGATAATTCCCACCTCAAAAAAAAGCTAAGTACTATGTAGCTGCCATATCACCTTGTAAGGTACCTACCAACATTTATAGCCCATCAGCCGTCACGGCAAGAGCAAACAGGCATCGTCTGGGCTCGCTCATTCTATCTTAGACTTCTTCCATCGTTTATTACCAAATAAGTGAAACCGTGGTCAATGAAACAGTGTTCACTGATATTACTGTTTACAATCTATATAAATCATGCCTGCATCTATATACCTACAGTAAATCGTCTATCGCGGCTCAAGATCTATCTCATTTTTCTGTTCAACAATTCTCATTTACCATGAATGAGGTTGAGGGTCTCATTGAGCTTCGTTCACTATTTCCTGGCTTCCGTCCAACACAACTGATTACTCTGTTCTCATAATATTTTACTACGCTATCTATTACTAATATCTGTGTATTAGAGTGAATTCTTTCGAAAACCTATAACTCAGATCAACGTTGGCGCGTTAAAACGTTTGTTACTTTTTGCGTCTAATGGTGCCATCAACGTAAAATTATTTTGATGTGCTTTGTAAAAACAACACGATAATCGTAAAATTTTTGTCTAAATAATATATTTCTTTTTAGTTTTACACCTTCATTGTAAAACTTACAAATTTAAATAGCCGCTTCCTAACATTAAACGAGATGTACCATTAATTATTCTGAATTCGTTTCGTTTCATGTTAGTAGCGTTTTTATAGTGTTAATAGTCGACTTTAAAGTAAAGTAGTGTTTATCGCGCGTAAGTGTCGACAGAAGGGAGTTAAACACCATCATTGTTTTCATATCTTTTCTTAAGGGTAAGCTAACAATTTGATAAAAAATATTAGGTATTTATTTTTTTAAGGATAATTTAATAAGCAATATTGACTTCTGTTACATAGCATGTAGTTATAGTACCATGAGTAATAGGTACATCCAATTAAGTAACGTTAAATCTTGCTAACAGGAAAATTATCGTGAGCTCATAACTCAACAACTTCAAATAACAGTAATTATATATATATTAATAAGACGACTTTGGAAAATATATAACTTCGCGTTACACTGCTTATTACCGTCTATATTTTTTAAAAGCGTCGATTAATCGTGAACTCGAAGTGCAAAAAAGCTATCAATCGGTTATTACATTACGTTATCATGTTATTAAGTCCAATACGTTTATGACAAAATAGATAAGTGATCGATATTAAAGCGCGTACGCGGTAGTTTGGTGCAACTGTGCCTTAAGTGAGTGAGGAGTGTTAATAGCCGTGTCGATGGGCCGATAGACCGTTGATGATAATAGTCCCCCTGATAGGTGTGGTCCACACACGCAATTACCACAAGATTTATTTCTTATAAAATGTATGCGCTTCCCTATTTTTAAGCCGTCAATAAGGAGTCTTGTACTATTTTTGATTTCTTCACAAATTGTTGGACGTTGTTAAGTGTTAGATTTACTTTTAGATTAGTGAAGCTGAGTAATTGAACGCTGTGTTGTAACGGTTGTGTTCCCCGAAGGGCTGAGAGGTGTGAAGTTTTCTGATGTTTTCCCACAGTTCATTAATGACAGCATTTATTTTCAAGGCGTATTTTATGGAGAGTCTTTCAAAATCTTTTTACGGCTTAAAAAGAGGTATTTCCATTGGTTACATTTTATTTATTTTCCTTAACTACTGTTTTTATAGAAATAAAAATAAATTAGCATCTGGAATTTGCGAAAAAACATCAGCCGGTTTTTTGTAAATCCTAACAAGGATGCCTAATTTAAAAGTTCAATAATTTATAAATCAATAAGACTGATTGGATTAAACGTGTAATGCTAAAAGAATTTCACTGCCAAAGCGCGGATTTCTGCGATATATTTTTTTATCCTTACTAATTATACCAGTTTGGCTACATTTTTTATTGTGATCGAATTTAGCATGACAAGCTCATAAATTGTTACAAATGCGATAATTATGTTAAAAACCTATTCATATCGAGCAGTTATTTATAAACTAATATGATTCTTGTCATTTGCGTAAAATATTTCTCATGTGGTTATTAATACAATCATTTCGAAAATAAATTATTTGGCCCGTTAAAAAGTCATGATATTATTGACCGTAGCGATGTTTTAATTAAAGGGACTATTTCTGTGTTAAACGTTGGCATTGAGTTTGTTTATTGTATCAAAGATAAAGGAATTTATCGAACACATTCTTTAATTAACGTTTCGAACCACAAATGCTTCGCAATCGATATTTAAGACGAACTGTTTCTATATTGAGCCATTCCTCTTGTGAGGTCTCGCCTGTAGTTTTAATACTGAACCTATAAATAAATTGGTAATAGCTGGATTGGTGCATAAATCTAATAAGTCGATGAAAGTTTTGGAAGTTAATAATGGCCTTAAAGGTAAATCTTTTTAGTCGAAAAAGTGGGCGAGACCTGGCCGATAGGTAGGTAGTGAGCCTAAATTCTGATCGATTGGGTAAATTATTATCCTGATTTAATACGGAAAGCCGCACACGATGAACTTCACAAGTTTATTAAGCATGGTCTTCTTTGTAATAACAAAAAATGTTGAATATTGTTGTTAATGTATAAATATTTACTTAATAGTTAAAAGTAGTAAAGATTTAAGTTAAAATGAAATAAGGTGTTTAGTCATGGCGTGATGTTATATTAGCCTATAGCATACCTCGGTAAAACTAAATATCGCAGCATAATTATGCTGAAATAGAGGCCTTTTTGGCTTCGCTTAGGGCTTTTTTCTAGTTAACATTTTTTTGTATTGTTGTTTGTCCTGTGCGAGTCTCATATAAATATTTTTCTTTCTTTTTAAGCAAACCAACAAACTGCTCAGCTTTATAATATTAGATAAACAGACTAATATATATGTAGATAGAAAGATGTTGACTAAAGAACTAACCTATGCGGGCCATATCAACTTATAGAAATCTCCCGAGACACAAGTCGAATAACACAACTGAATATACGGTTCGGAGAGTTTGGTTAAGAGTGTTAATTATTTCTCCCAAAAGTTCTTATTGAAAGTTACTAAAGATATAAAAACAAACCCATCGTTTGTCCAAACAAAGTATTATTATACTTTCAGAACTGCGAAGTTTATAAAGTAAATAAAACTGTGTGCATATAGACTAGTTAATTCTGACCGTAATCGTTTATTTTTCTTTCTCGGAATAGTAGTAATCTAGGGTAAGATGAAGGTATGCGATTCTATTTGTTTTGACCTTACACCTAGTGACCTAAATTGATCGAGATGAACCAAATCTTAGGTTGTTAGTATTGCATTGGTACTGGTTTTTATCAGTCTGTGAAAATATGCCTATCGCTTGTCTTCTAGAAAACTGTGCTTAGAGAAACTACGATTAATTTCTGGATAATATCTTACACGATACTATCCAGAAACAATATACGAGTATCGAAATGAAAATAAAAAATCGATGTTGTTATGAAATACAATATTATTCTGTGTCGGCTTTAATTGAATTTAAATATACACAAGCAGTAAGCACGTTGTATTAAAATAGTTACCGCAAGCTGATGCTAGGCTTAGAGAGCCACTTAAAAGTTGCTTAGAAATACAAAATAACGGTAACGAGTAAAATTCACGGAATCTAATGACCAAGTTCGTTCGAAGAGGTATAATACTAAATGTGTTTCCTATAGATGATTTATATTGGAAATGAATCACGATTGTTTATTAAATCGACTCCGTTAATATTATTGATTGGACGTCGTTTTCACAGTGAGTTTATGCAAAGTATAAGTAGGCAAGCAAGGAAATTGTGTTATTCATATCTCGCGCAAAATTGACATAGCGAGATAATACGGTCCCTTTAACCAATTTAGGGCAAGCAAACTGTTATGGTTAGGGCGCTGTGAGGACGCTGTAGGCAAACTTTTACAATATTTATTATATTTTGTAATTGGCCCATTTTTGAGGCGTTTTATCTTGGCTGTCATAGATTAAATAATAAACGACAGTAAGTTGCGACACGGTGGCGGATAGCAATCAGTTATGTTCTACGTGGTCGGGTATTCAAATTAACGTGACGCCGACGCATAGGTAAGCTACTATTAAAAATCCGTCATGTGCAACTGTACCTTAATTGATCATTACTCAAAAATAATTGCGCGGAAATTAAAGCGTACCGAAAACTCGCGAACCTACCTGCGGAAAATTTACGCGCGGATTGGCTCGCAATATTTTGCTAGCAATCGGTGCAATGATTAAAATACATGTCATGTGTGCGTGAAAGAAATACAAATGCAAGAAATAAAAAATACCTCAGAATATCCTGATTCTCAGGATACTCCAATAACAACTTATTATATGTTTATATTTTCAATGTCGATGTAAAAAAAATGATACATCAGTAAATATTTAAGTTCTAACGAAAGTAAAAAGAAGCGAAGTAAATCTTTTACTTCGTTTGCTAGTTAAAAGATTTGCTTAGCAAAAAATAAAATAGAAAGTTAAAAAAAAATACGTAATTTTCAAAATTACGTTTTTTTTTTTTTTTTTTATCAGTTATAAACTAGTACTTGACTGCGATCCCGCAAAATATTATAATATTGATTAGAACTATGATAAGGCTATTATGATACTAATACTATAGTTACAACAACAGTGCAAAACGTTGATACAATTAGGTAATTATGGAAAGTAGGTAATGTCAGTTTTCATACGACAATATATTTTAAATCCTTTTTCCTGCAATAATTCCCGGACTAAAATAATTATCATGAAATTCCCAATTAGTCAAAAAATTATCACTTTATAATCTATCTACTTTAAAAGATTTTATCTAAATAATTTTGTATCATAGTTAGGTACAAATGCAAATGCGTGTGAGTTTTTACTCTTCTGACCCAGTTTGCTGGGCTGATAAGAAAAATTAGATAGATGTAGGTACTGATAACAGCCTTACCTACGATGACATTGGGCACCGACAACCTTGGATAAAAATGAAGTACCTAACGTAAAAAAAGTTGTTAACGAGTTTTTTTAAGCTTATGATTTTTTAACGATCGTTTGATTCTATAATCCGTGTTAACAGCTAATGTAAAATTATTTAATCATTTATAAGTATTATCTTTTGACATCTCTAAGTTTTCATTTATGTATGCATCATTTTCGCGGTCTTCTGAAAGTTTGATAAATTGTCTTTGATTTTTTGAGGAAAAACGATAATAAATGTCTAACCTGCCAGTTTCGAGGCAAACGTGCGATACTGTGACAGTTTCACCGCTTATTTGAATAATGATAAGTGCATATTTAATTATTCTCGTTATCTTGATTTAGACTTAATATAACTGTATGGCCTACTTTGAGCAAGCGATATTTATTTAGGTTTTGTTAAAATTAATATAATAGCATTACAGTTGAATTAGTAAAAGAGATTTATTTGGTTCCTTTACCAAATGAGAAAGAAATTTAATAAAATATAATCTTTATGACAAATTTTCCAATAGATTATGTTTGATGTCATTTCTCTTCGCTTTCAATTTGTTTTTCCCGTCTACATGTTATTTTTTCGCTGAACACGCGTAAGTTGGTAGTCTGCAGTTGATAGATTAATCACGACGAAAATATTGGGATTTGTGAACAACTCGTTAGACTTGTCAAAACAAAACGAAAAATATTAACACGTTTTAATCTCCATCTCTAAAGTTGAGGATTAGTTTTGACAAATGAAGAATTGTGGAGCTCTTATAAATCTTTCTTTTTGGTTTTTAGAAATATATTTTCTATTATTTTATAGAAAGTTTAAAGAAGTAAATATTTTTTTAACAGTAGAAGAATCATTCAGGAAAACTCGTCAATGAAAAACCAAACACTAATAAAAAAAAGAACATCCAAAAAAATCGTACACTTCACATAAATAAGGTCCGTTGGCTGAATAAGATCGCGCCGTTGCAGTACGCGAGTGCAGAAAAATTGAAGCGCCAATCATGAGTTTTGACAGTTCCGCATTTTCGCGGCAATTTTCCGGTTCGCGCGGGAACGAGGCGGGTGCACGGTCGGTGGCGCGGCCGCGCGCTCGCAGAGGACTGTGGCGGCGTCGCGCTGCGCCCCATCTACTACCTTACGATTTATGAGCGTGACGCAAAAATGGACAAAATTTGTAGCGACGCTGCTCTCGACACGGCACACCACGTGCTCTTGGATCTCGGATTAGATGGCTGGGTTTAAAAATTGTATTAATAGCTATTGATTATCTAGGCCCACAAATGATTCTGCTATCAGTTTCAAAACTACGGATACTTAAAAAGTGGGTAAAACCTGGAGTGAGATTTCTGCAATATAGTTAAAACTAGCTTTTGCCTGCGGCTTCGCCCGTGTACTTAATATATAACTTATGTCAGCTTTCTATTGGAGAAAAAAAATAACAATCGGACCAGTACTTTCAGAGATTACCTTCTACAAACAAAAAACAAACTCTTCTAATAAAGTGTAGATGAAATCCATCCATCTTCTCCATCGCCTTCCTTAATGGATGAGAGACCCAGAGTTTCCTTTAATGTTTTCCGCTCGATAAAAAGGTGATTTCATACAAATTAAATACTAAGCGTCAGAATGAAAAGCATTTTAATTATCGAAATCATTGAGAAAATGAAGAAGTAATAATACAATAGTAGGTATATCTAGCGAGCAGTAGAAAAACTTCTCAAGAAAATAGAAATAAATCAAGGTGTTACTTAAATCCTATAATATTTCAAAGCGTAACGTTAAACGTCAATTACTTTGATATAGTGCAAACAAATCTACAATGTTATGAAAGTTCGTCATAACAATACGCTCTTAAACTTGGCCCGATTCCGCCAGCCGATAGAAACGTATCGTACGTTTTGTGCGATTGATCCATTTAGTGAACAAATTGCTCATCGTCGACTCATATGTGTACGCACACGCCAAGGAAGCACGTGTTTAAGTTACGAGTTCAGTGGAAATGTATAACTGATTGTTTGTTCAAGGCTGCCCCAGTTTTTTTTATAAAAATATGTTCAACATTATCTTAAAATAATGTTTTTACAGGAGGCATTTCTCTATTTATTACTAACCACCTGTTTTACGCGGCTGTGTCGATTAAAGTAATGGATGAAAATGGACTTCTTTTTTATGGAAAACCGAGTGTTATAGACATCTACTTTAACTACGTCTGGGAAAAGTCTATTTTTGTCAGTAGTCTAATAACACACGTTTCTTTAATCAAGTAGAGGCGAGGTACATTGGGTTTCTAATTAAGTCGAATAGAGCTCCCGCTTTTGTGTAAAGTTCAGAACTTGGTCTAACTTAATTAAAGACACAATGATGACCAATTTTACTCGTGCCACGGACTAGACAGGGAAAGTCTTGCGGAGCGAATTCCTAACTAAGTACCCGGTATCTATTAAACTAGACATAAATCGTAGGTAGTTGCGACAATATCAGATATTTGAATAAATATAGAGTGGTACGTCTTAACTCGGCAGCGGGTAAATGTACGATAAAGCTCGCAGATAGCTGGTATTTGACGGACAGGTGTAATTAGCTTCTCTACTCGCTACCGGCAAATGGAAGCGTGATGATAACGGCGGGAGTCAGAATAAACAACGATGCCCTTCGTGATTACATCTTATGCTTACCGAAGTGGTTAAGTGGGATTGCGAAATGGTATATTGATACGGATAATATGTTTATACCGGTAATACTTGTACCAATCGTAGAAAATGTTGAATGGAGAACTTTATGAATGACGACAATCTAATAAGAATAATTACTAATTTTTATTAAATTGTTAATGTACTTCATTATCATTTAGTGATAAGCTATTATCATATTTATGCAATTGGATCAAAACAGAGTGACCATTGTACATTGTATCTAATCACTTACCGCCACACCCTTTTTTTGAGTGAAATGAGTAGTTTTAAGATACCTATCATCAATTAATGGGAGTGTTATCTAAATTAAATGTTTCTCATCAATCAAAAGTATGAACATTATCAATCGACACTTATGGCATTATAGGGTAAACATGAGGATTTTCCACTCGGGTAGGTATGAACACGGAAGTGTGAGAAAATATACCATAAACAGGTTGACGTAAAAATGTTTCGCAAGATTTAGTCTTGGTAGGTATGCGAATATACCACGGTAGACCACGAAGGAGATGGCGGGACCGACTAGATAGATTTTGCCAGAACTAAAAGCACGGAAACGCGGACCTACAAAAGATGGAAAGAATGGTTGGAGACCTTTGTCCTGGAGTTCCATTCCAGAACAGATTACCAAAAAAAAAAATCGGACGTTAATGTAACTACTGAGCAAATATGTTTAGTATTGGTACATCCTACAGTTAGCGCTATTTATGTTCATGAGTATATTAACGCCTTGACAAGAAGTTATATTTATCCAGTAATTATGTTTGCAAGAAGTTGAACATTTCCTTTGGTCTTACCGAGGGCCAGAACAATACACGTTGGATTATTATTGCCTTCCAGTCTAGGTGGACCGATATTTTTCCATCTAATGGTGAAAGTATTAGAATAATAATTATATTAGCCTAATTTTGATCGAAGCAAGTGAAAGCTATCGCCAACAGAGACGAGACGTTATCGACGTATCGACCCGTACTTCTACCATTCAGCGGACTCGCAGCCTCTATCAGGTCGCAGGTCCTCACCGGACATGGTTCGTTCGGGAGGTTCCTGTTCCAAATTAAAGCGGAATTGACGCCCGGGTGTCGCCATTGTGCGGAATGCCCGGGGGACACGGTGGAGCACACAGTTGAGGTGTGCCCCGCTTGGGCGGAGCATAGCCGTGCCCTCGTGGGGGCGATCGGCGGCGGAGACCTCTCGCGCCGGGCCTTGGTTGAGGCCATAGTCCGGAGCGAGGAGGAGTGGCAGGCGGTCGCCGACTTCTGCGAAGCAGTAATGCTCGCAAAGGAGGAGGCCGAACGCATCAGGCAACGGCGTTATCGCCGCCGCCGCCGGCGCCGGGATATTGATCCCGATTTCCGGCCACTGTAGGCGCGGGCTTGCAGACAGTGAGCAATGGGTAGCCCGCTGTCCGGCCGTCCGGTAACTGTCCGGACCAAGCCCAAGTCGTCGACGGCGCGCACTGTTCCCGCGCGCCTCAAGGTGTTGTCAGCAACAGCAGCCCAGCCGGGTCGAAGCCTACTGGGGCCAGGGTTACCCGAAAGGGCGCTCGAGCCCCGGTATAAAGGCTTGAAGGAACGGGATGGGTTTTTTAGTCAGTAAGAGTCTGACACTATCTCCCGCTCCGCCCAAGAGTGGGGGTTGTTATAGGATGATTTTTCCCATCGGAAAAAAAAAGGTCATAGGTCCACCTTGGAAGGTCTTACAACTCTGCGTCTTCCAGTACGCGGTATACACACCAAAAAATTCTGGTTTCTATGACCATCTGTCCTAAGCTATCTGGTCAATGAATGTCCACTCGTAAGAGAAAGGATTGCAGGCAATAGAAGATTATGATAGGCCACAAACAGGTTAGGTCCACTTGGTCACTAGGCTCTTAAACTAGCCACCAAAGAAAAGCTTATATCTCGAATCGGGTTTCGCTTGGGGAATAACAACTGATATCAACTGGATTCCTGTTGTATGTCAGACATAATTGATATTGTGGATAAGTTTGTCCAGCTAATAACAACTGGCAATTTGTAATAAGATATACGATACGATAGAATCGATTTTTCCAGATTGGTGTATGGAAAAACTGGTTTTCATTACAAACTATGATTTCTAATTCGTTACCTTATCGTTTATAATAGCTAATATTTAAATAAACATAATAATCTAATATTTTACTTTTTTTTTATTTTTTTATTTTTTTTGTTTTTTTTTTTTGTTTATATAAACGAACAAAAAACCCCATGTATAGGTTTGTAGTGTTTAAAAGATTGGTGGATAATGTACTAATATTTGAGAATCTGCTGTCCGTAGCGTAGCAGTAGATAGAAATCGGAATGAATATGATTTTAATGCAGCCTTCTGAGTACAGAGACGAACGAACCTTGTGACGGCTTCGCTTAAAAGAGCATCCATGGAGTAATTCCTGTTTTGTCCATAGAAACTACCTACGTTTTGGTATGTGCAAATATGTAGAATTTTCTGACGAAAACACCGATGCCAGTTTTGAGTTATTAGTTGATAACCTGGCCTGTTGCCTGTGTTATTAGTTCATAAATTATTCAGATAAAGTAAATACTTTGAATTCAAGTTTGTTATTCTTTTAAGGCCCTGTTACACCGAATCTAGAAACTATTTTTGACGTAGCAATACCAAGAAAAATAGTTACAGTTAGTACAATATTGTAAAAACAATATCAAATTGCGCTCATAGAAACACAATACTGTTGCTTCCAATAATTTTGCTTAGACTTACACTTCATATTTCAAAGCTTTTCGAACCATGTGTTGCGAATTACAAGCTTGGCAAAAAGTATAAAAATCGCACTGTGATGTGAAGCCGTGAAAACAATAAGTTGACATAACAATTTAATAGTCATTGACAACGAGGTAAATGTGGTAGTATTTGTCCTTATAATTTATTTACTTTACCATGAATTTCAATGCTGTATTGGCAAAATTCAAGGTTGCAGGCTTATTCTGATGTGTGAAGTAGGTCTAATTTATTAAATGTGTTACTATTGGCACTTCATTGTTTCATAGTTTGGAAATGAAATAGACATATGTAACTATAAAAGTAATTATCATTTTAGTCGACTGCGTATCAATGGTGCTGTTTAGTTAGAAACGGGCTATCTCCATTCGTTCAGTGAAAATTTTTGAAAAAAGTAACGGGAAAGAGTTGGAACTCGGATGGTGGCGTGTTCCAAGGGCACAGATGTGGTTTTAGTAATTAAAAATCTTTCGCGCCCTCTCGTTTTATCCTAGAGAGAAGTCATTGGATGATTTCTCAACTGAAAAAAGAAACAAGAAAAATGTATTTGAAATATTCCTGCATTTACACTGTCAAACATTGCTGAGAGTGAATTAATGGCAAATAAGCTATTTGAGCAGTGGTGGTCCAGTGGTAACCGTCCCAACTTACGAGTAGGTTGTGGGTGCAAACCCAGCCAGTTGCATTACTTCGGGTAAATTATTTCATAACCAATGCTCTCAAAATGGTGAAAGAAAACGGCGTAAGAAAAACGGCATAATATTATCCTAGAACCAAAAATTCGAAGACATTTGACATTCACCAACTTGCACTAAGCCCGCGTGGTGGATTAAGGCCTATTCTTTCTTCTAGAGAGGAGGCCTGATTCCCAGCATAGGGAACATGAAAAAGCTGATTATGCTTAAGCCTTTTCCAAGCAAATTAAACTGCAATCAAACATTGCAATAATAACATGAGTATCTAGTCGGGAATCACAGACACTATCACAACAACAAAGCCCATGTCAACTTGTCCGATACGGCAGCGATATTAGCACACAACATTATAATACAATTATTATGCAATAGTTTGGTAAACTGATAGTGATGTTAGCTTAGTGCATTCCCCGCAGGTAATTAGCGTCACGAGCTTGTTAGGCTTATCGATGAAAATATGCGATTCACGTGTTTACGAGGATGTAAACAGATAGTACATTCTTAATTTGGGAAGATGATCGATGGTTTGTATAATTTTCGGACAAAGAAACAGACTCTATATCTATTGGCAATCATCGTAACCATTTGAGCCGAAAGACGTCCTCTGTTGACTGTTATGAGAGCTTAGCCAAGTTGATAGTCTATAATCGTTAACGCTAGTAGAAAACTTCAAATGTATGGTAATTATGTCATCTCAACACTTGTCACGTGGTCAGAACAAAGGAATCGGAAGCGTTGCCGACTCGAGGCGATCGACGAAAGAGAATCGAAACGAAACGGTCTTAACGTTGGCTAGGCCTGATAAGCGTCTCGCATCCGTCCATCTTGTGGGAGGCTTATCAAGCTACGTCTTGCAGTATGCGGTTGCCACTCCAAACCCTTTCGGCTCATTGACAATCTCATCTCGTAAGCAATATGGGCCCCAAACTTGTCGTGTCGTTGTGGAAGTGAGCAGCCCTGCTCACTGCCACTTAAGTTTTGAATACTTAAAAAAAGTGGTTTTACAATTATTATTTTAAAATTTTATTTTGGAAGTTTTAGTGTTTTTATTTAATTGATTCAGATTATGACAATATTTCCATGGGAATAATCTTGCAGTAGGTAATATTCCTTTAAAAATAAATAATCAAAGTCCGTCCAAAATTAACTAAAAATCGGTAAAAATATATAATAAAAAGATAAAAAACCACGTTGATTATAATGTAAATGATATTTATTATGTAGGTACTTTGTGTATACGATAAACTAATTTCCCTTATAGACAAAACCAAAAAGTTATTACGCTAAGTAATAATAGTACATTATGATATAAGCATGTAATGTTAGTGATTACCGTCGAGGCGGTATTTAGACCTGAGCCGTGGCGATGGTCTTAAGAGAGCCGAGAACGGTAGGTAATCATTTATTACTCACGTGTATCATACGACGTTTTGCAATACACTTGTGAAGAAAATAACTGTAAAACTAGTAAACTTTTGTGGCGGTAAAAATCAGTTTTCATATGCGCTCCCATATATTTTTTATTTACCTTTCAATACACTCACTGAAATGAATAAACGGGGGTTGACCGGCGACTCGTGGGGGACGACCTGCGCCCATCCTGATACGATAATGTAGTAAAATTATAGCGGGGGAGAGGTTGAACAAAAGGTTTTAACTACATTATAGCACTAGTGCGTAATGGTAATCAAAATGTTACAGTTTGGTAACAAGGGCCATTATGTACCTTTGTATTATGCAATAAGAGTCACATTCTGAGCAAGTGTATTGAAAAAGTTCTTATTCCATTTTAGTATATGTCAGTTCGCTTGAGAAGCGTATCTGCAGCGTGTCATTCCACTCTATTGGTCAAAGTCAACTCAGGGAAAAGGCTTGCCGCCATTCAAGTAATAGGCAATATTTCCTGGCAAATTGCCACGTCGATGTTCGTGAATTTTTCAAATTTTATTTTACCGTTTGCCAGCCACGGTCAAGTTGTATTTTGGCACAATTTGAAAATGCTTGTTAGTATTAACAGCTAGCAATATTTGGCAAAACGTATCAACTCAAGTATAAATAAACGAGTGGGTAGAAATTTTAGTAGACTCTTGTAATGTCGCATAATTTGAATTCTGTTCCGCAAATTCGTTTTTAAACCTTTGCGGTGAACACACATCGTAAATTCTCTCTTGATGAGTCAGAATCTTATTGCTACATCGTGTTTGGTCTTAAAACACGAAAAAGACAAAAAACATATCTGATTAATGAGGTAGATAATATTTCATTTTCTTTTGTAAAAGATATCGAAATCCAAATAACGTTGTCAAAAAAATAAATTGTAATTTACCATATTAAAGAATCTCGCCGGTAGGCAAGCCATATGTGTAACATGATACGTACCTACTGGTTATTTCATCGAAGTTTATTGATACGCCGGTCGCAGCGGTGACAACAAAGGCGAAGATTTCCCTTAAAAGGTTCAGCAAACAGTCGGTTGATTCGCCCATAAATCATGTTGCTGTGTACTCGCGGACGTAATACGCACATTTTCACAGATACCGCGGATGTAAAGATTAATCTAGAAGTGGAATTTTTCACACCTGTTTACAATGCGCACACATTGGAACATTAACGCCTTCTTGTAATTTATGATTCACAAGATCAGTGACTCTTGATTCCAACCGTGTAACGACTGTTTCATATTCCATCATGCGACATTTATGACTTCATCGAGAAGCTTTTATATTTAAGCTCAACAAACAAAATACATTGCGATTTAAATATTATAAAGTTGTGCTGATTTTTTGACACACTATTATAGCATGTCGCATATTTCATCTGTTTCATAGTTATTATGTCTGACCTGTTTTTTATAAAATAATTACCCATTAATCGACCACATCATTATGAGTAATTTCACTTACATAACGTAATCTTAATTTTGTAGATGTCACCAATGACGATGATTGATAATACATTATGTAAATTGCACAATTCATGAATACATTAAGACTTACTTATGTATTATTAGGTTACATTTACTATTATTATGTTTGTTCGTACATAATAACATTATTAACGCGTATTAGAATAATAGAAGCGGCCTTTTGTGATCGATGACGGAAATATGTAAAAATATTTGCGTGGGTTAAATAGACAAATATTTATTTGACCAAGTTGAATGGAATGTCCCCTGCCCAAACGTAATGGAATGTGAAAATAAAACAAAAGATAGGTATTTTATTGTTCTGTGAATGTGTTACTTATTATGATTATAACAATTCGCAATGTTGTTATTTGAATTTATTATTGGAGAGCGTGGTTGCAGTATCTTCTAGTGAGAACTATCTATTTGTATTCTCACCTCCGTATACGGCTGCGAGCACTGAACTCGAGACCTTGGTCAAAAATAGCCTAACGAATTTCACCAAATTTACACTCGACTTACATGTAGCTTATCTGTTGTACCAACAATGGTGCATTTTTTCTCTCTCATCACTCACTCCGATTGAAAACCTTTTCCCATACATGAAGCAAGTAGATTACATGCTATCAACAACGCTTGTGTTTTTTATTTGGTTTGTTTTATTTCGTGCCAGTCACTGATGTATTGTACGCCATTTTTATTTAAGTTTAACGGAGCATTTTATTTATTACCATTATTGAAATGTAGATTCGTATTGATTCACTCCATTAGGGATACAAGCGATTGTTTTTGTTGTTCATTTTTGACGTTATTTGAATGACTGTCGTTGTCCCACTAATATTATAAAGGTGTAAGTTTGGACGATTGTATGTATATCTGTTTTTCCTTCACGCTCAGATGGCTGAACGGATTAGATAGTATCGGTTTAGCCATTTGACACACGGGTAGACCATGTCCTAGAATAATACATTGTCTACTTTTATCCCAGGATTATGTTTCCCAGAGAAATTAATTTTCACATAGCGAAGTCGCTGGCAGTAACTAGTTTCTTTATATATTTTTGCAATAATGAAAAGTCAAAAGAAAGACGCACGTTAATTGTTTGTGTTTTTGAAAATTGACTTAGTTTATATACAATAAGAGGTCAAGATCCTTTTTATATAGGTACTGAGTGAATAAGCCAACAAGATTTTGTTTATTTTACTAACATGAATTAATCAGCCTAGGTATCCATTAAACAGTTAAAGATCGGAAGATCGGCCTAACGTTTGAACTAGGAATAAATTTGACCTCATGATCTGATAATTTAGTCTTATCAATCACTCAAACGTATATTATTTTAACCGACTTCGCAATTAAATTCGCGACTGACCTAAATTCTTTAACAATAAGGCAAACTCTTCACAAATGAAAAACCGACTCATCGTATGAACCATCGGAGCTGAATATCTCAATCGTTAAATTACGGTTACCTATCTCAAATAATCGTAAACCTAGTTATTAATAGACTCAAAGTGATACCATGACTTTTCTTATTCATAAGCATTAAAAATAGATGTATAGTATGAGATCAAATGATTTATTTGAGTAATTATGTGAATAACATCCGATAGGAATGTTAAGTAACCCCGCATGCGTGTGCGCAGTGATTCAGACGATTATATTCGGTCAATGCGCTAACACTTGGCGCCAACCTATGGAGCATCATAGGAATTTTCATGTACCCGGTCATTGTGTAAACGTATGGCTCAATAATCCGTCGGATTGAATCAATTAACGCTGTAATTAATTATCATGTATCGGCCTTTTGGCAGCTCAAACAAAATGTAATAAACTTATTCCCTGCTAACACGAAAAGTAAAAAAACACGCAAAGGTTTGTATGGATGTGTAAGATAAGTCAATATTATGTTAATGAATCTAAAGAATACAAGGTAGCAGCACTATAAAGTAATAATCGATGTTTATGATTGATTAAGAACTTTATGGCTTTATATTCGTCAACACTTACGGCTATAAGTAGGTATTCATCGAGAACCGCACCTGAAACTCAGATGTTGTTTACAAAACGCATATTAAAAGTATAACTTCTTATGTTTAACTGTAACGTAACAATTTATAATATGAAGCAAATGAATACAGAAAGGATCTGAGATTTCTTCTTAAGTTACGATCTACATAATATATACCGTTTAGAGATCGTAGTGGTCGCGTAATTGCTACGTAGACACTGCGGAGTTACTACGTAACGACCTGGCTTACAGGATAGAGGTCATGGAAGGTCAAAAAAGAGTTAATATTTGTATTTAGGACATATTTTTTTTTATGTACACAGAAAGTAATTGAACGGTTAAGAAGTTATAAGTGTGCAATTAGCATTATTTTTCTGACTGATTTGAAATTTCAAAGTGTTAGTAAAAGGAATATTTGAAATAAATACGTTTATTCTTCTGTATAAGGTGGAAAATACCTACAGAACAAACTGAAACAGTAAAATAATAAAGTGATTTACTCAAATATGTGATAGTTTCAACTGAACACAGCAAATATTTTGGCATACCTGTGATATCAAGCATAATGAGACATCCACTGTGTACATTTCGTGGCATTTCGTTATCTAATCAAATTATGCATTTGTCATACATTGCAAATAATGTTGCGAACTAGTTATTGTACTAACATTAAGAGTGACGCCGCTACGGTTTGAGGGAAAAACGGGGCTATATCTGTACGTTAAGTGTCGGTTTGTGCTATCGAGATTTTATCAGAGAATTGTTTAAAATCTCATAAACAGTTTAATTTCATACCATGTTCTGATAGATGTTAAAGTGATTACGATAGTTATGGTGACAACTATGTAATTTACATTTTTTTACAGGTATAATACAACTCTTTAAAATGCGTAGCAGATTATTTTTACAAGACCTGTTGAAGAGGTTGTATGTATAAATATAGTATCTATGTGAAGCCGAAACAGTAATACAAGCGAAGAAGTAGAGCGTAAGGTGGAGATAAGCCTTACGCTCCATCCCCCACTGTATGCGCTAACTTGCGCACGGAGAGCAATGGGTAGCTTGTAGTCCTTTAAACACCAAGCACAGATTAAAAGCGGCCGGTAAACACCAGGCCTTCGCGCGCCTCAAAGAGATGTCAACAAGATTGACGGGGCCAATTAGAGCCGGTGCCTGCTAAGCTACCGCGATAAAGAGTTACCGTGACCGTCCTAGACCGTATAGGGCCACTAAAGGAATACAGATGGGTTTTAGTCAGTAAAAGTTTGACACTACCTTTCACTCCATCCAGATCGGGAGAAGTCATTTCATATTTTCTCATGTAAATTCGGATATTTGCCATTCATATTCAATTTTCGCCTTTTATTCAAGGTTTGGGGTCAGCACCACGCTATTATCAGAACTCGACACAAATTAAGATTCCCGATTGAAACTTATTTATTTATTTATTTATTAAATCTTCATGCACAAGAAACTGCACAAAGGCGGACTATAAACCAACTAAGGAACAAGGCAAAAAAGGTCTAAGGTGGACTTTACTTCACTTAGTAAACCGTTTTTCATTGACATAAAAAACGTTATCACAGGCACTTTTCATTCAACGTGACAAATCCATGATTTGAAGCCTGACGACCCTCTTACCGAGATCCATTTGAGGACCTAAACTGAACGGTTAAAGAGATAGAGTTTTAAAACTTCATCAGCTAGAAAAAAGATGGAGCTATACACCCGAGTGTATAGTTCCATCACACGTCATGATAAGTACTCTCAGCCACCGGGATCCCGATTCCGATTTCCAGCCACCGTTGGCGCGGGCTTGCGGACGGCGAGCAATGGGTAGCTCGCCGTCCGACCGTCCGGTAACCGTCCGGACCAAGCCCAAGTCGTTGACGGCGCGTAGTGTTCCACCCGCGCCTCAAGGAGATGTCAGCAAACCATAGGGACCCAGCAGGGTCGAGGCCTACTGGGGGTTCACTTATGAAAGGATATCCCGGCCCTAGTATGAAAGGCAAAGAAGGAACAGGAGTAGGTTTTTAGTCAGTAAAAGTCGGACACACGCCCTTTCGCTCTGCCCAAGAGTGGGAGATGTCATTGTATGAATTTCCCACCTAAAAAAAAATGGTGAGTACTCTGATCCACAATCTCATATACCTATAGTAAATCTGCGTGGTAGTAATAAAAATAACAGTTCAGAGATCTTTAAATGACATAATAGTATCAGAATAAACTATCAATCCGAACATTTATAGTTGTTCTACAAATCAATCTTCGATACTCTAGCGAGCCATAAAATATTTATTGGGTAGCTGCCCGTATTCCCACACGTTGGAAGGGTGTCATGTTTTAGAAGCTAACTCGGCAGAAGAAAGCTCGCTCCCGAAGCACGTAGAACATTTATTGTCTCTCAAGACTCTTTCAGTTTTTATTGACACTATTTTTCTGAACAGATAAACTGGAATTTTCGGTTAGTTCTCTACGTGAGGGATTATATATTGTTACAGGATTATTTGGAAAAACTTTTCGAGGTGTTGAATCTTTTTCAGGCGGAGTTAAAGTACTTAAGTTTTACTTAGACTTAAACGTGAATTCAATTGTTTTCGCGCAGTTTTTATAAAAGTTTCAAGTTTTTGTCTTCAATCTGGAAACGCTCGAGGTGAAAAGTATTTTCTATACATTTACTTGAAAACCCGATTATATCTCTACTGTTTTCAGGCATGCGATTTCCAGTTTTTCGCACTAGTAAGCAAAAAAGCGCGTGTCCCGCTACAATTTTATTACATTTATTGATACGATAATAGGCTAGTTGCCGTAAAAAATATAATTAGTCCTTCTTTTAGATTATTCAAAAATAAGGGACACGTATTTTTTTACGCCGTGCCGCATTTTTTCGCACGGGGTGACAACACACGTAACTTTAATGGGCTATATCTTTGTTATCTTTGTTATTTTTGGTATAACTTACAAATAAAAAAATACGTGTCCTTTATTTTTGAATAATCTAAAAGACGGACTAAATAAAATGTAATTATTTTGATCCTGGAAACTACCCTATTGGCTGGGCGCTAAGCGACAACTACGAGTCGAGCATCGACCCCCGTTTATTGATGTCTTCGTAAGTGTATTGAAAAACGTCGTTTGATACACGTGGAAATTTGTCACTGCAGCCCTCGGCTCCATAAGAGAATCCATCCTCAATCCCGATGACAAACTTTCTCCACTTGTATTTTTGCAGTTGTAATAATAAGAGTCAGAAGGATTTGTCTTCAAGATTAAGCAAAACTGGCACGAGGTTTTTTAGTGGATAGATTAAGCTCAGTTTTTTCCATGGGATATCGTACCATTTAGTTGTAAATCTATTTAAAATATTGGTATTCTATGGCTTTTTTGGCTGGCCAAACCTAAAGATTTGTGTGTTTTCCTTACTAATTATTACTTATAAACTTACAAGTTGAATGAATGAGAACCTCAAACACTCAAGAAGGGTATTAAACACATTAGAATGACACCGGCAACAAACCATTATTTGTACACTCGTACGCAGATAACAAGTGCTTACAAACTCAATTGGTGTATTGTTGTATTAAGATAGACAGCTGTCAAATTACAAGATAAGTATCGACTTAAACATTCACTTTGTCTGTACCACGATCAGAGGTGGTTACGAATTACATTAATCAAAATCAAATCGTGTTTAAACTCGTACTATTTGTTGGGACCGTGTTATTTAATAGACAAATTTTGTTTTAGTAAATGACAAGTCAAAAATTGTTTTTTTTCTTTTGGTTAGGTTTGCAACTTTGTTGTTTGTGATTTTGATGGGACCTGTTGAGAGAGTACTTATGTAAGGTTTGGATTAGTGTTTACGGGCGCGTAACTTTAAACGCGTATTCGTCATTAGGTATATGCCAGCTCAGGAGCTTACATACAAAACTCTGTCGGCGGAGCGTAACGTAACGTAGTGCCATCGTGTTGTTGACAGAATTTTATCGTTTTACGTAAGCTGTGAGCTGGTAAACCAAGCTTATAGCGACGAATATAATGCGTCTATGGAGCTACGCGTCCGTGGGCAGTAGGTTTTATGCATATAAGCATAACCACAATAGTCATCTATGAGAAAGAATAGGCCATAGTCCACCACGCGGGCGCAAAGCGGGTTGGTGGATGACATGTTTTCCAAGTTTTAGTTCAAGGACTGTCCGATGTTTTCCTTCATCATTTTGAGAGCAGTGCTGATGAAATCAAAATACATAAAGTACACCTGCCTGAGTTTAAACCCCTGACGTAAGGCTTGTTACCACTGGGTCACCACTGTGGTTGTTGTCTTGGCGGTAGTATACTCTGATACCACTGAATCAAAGTATACTTCCACCAAGACAACAAAACAAGTGTGTTTTGTTGATATTAATAGAGATACTCTTCCTGCTTCCGTTGTTGCTCACTTCTGAGCTCATGATGAGACCAATTAATTTTTTGACGATCTCGATCTATTTGTAACGATCGCGGGCCTACTGTAATGCATCAGCGATTTTGCTTGGTGTTGGTACACTTGATCAGTTTCTGAGTCTTCTTATCATCTTTCAGTAAACGCCCGTATTTACAGTGTGATATGATCGAAAATATTGCAGGTAATATTGCAAGTACTATTTAAAGCGGATCCTAATTTATACTGTATTATTTTAGAATAAATTTCATTCTATGAAAGAATCCAAGATTGAGAATATACATAAGCTGCCAATTTTATTATGTGTAACAAAACTTACAATGTTTCAACGTTTTTAATAGCATTTAGTTCTCACAGTAGCTTTAATTAAAATGTAATATTAACAATGTATTGTTCCGCACAATAAATACTTGTAGATAGTGCATATAAATTGCCTTGCAACAATTTATTTTGACACCAGCCTCGGCATACCGTCCGTTATCAGGAGACCATGCCCAATGCGGAGTCGATCTCCTAATGCCGATTATTTACAGTTACTTGCAAATAAATAATGTTTACTTTATCACTGTGTCGAAAAGCGGTAGCACGAGTCAACGAATAATAATAATCCGGTTTTAAATCAAAGTTAAGTTGTATTTACGATGCTCAGGGCGGCCTTAGGTACTAAGGAACCCTTCCTATTTTATCAGTTCGGGTACACATAGATGCAAAATAAGGTAAACCACGTATTTCTCAATGTTTGACTCGTTTAAGTATAAACGGCGCCAGAGGCCATCGATAATCTCGCAAATTAAGTGATCAGTGTTCTGTTGTACTGTAATTTTGTAATCTTTAATGTATCTTGCATTACTAATTCGATAGTTCCCATTCATGCGTTGGATTTAGCTAAGATATAATTTATGCCAAATGTCTGGTTGGTTTATGTAAAAATTTGAATGGTACCTACATAGTAACCGTAACGTAAGCGATATGACGCATTATGCTGGACAAATAAACAACATTTGAGGGAAGTTTTAAAATACATTCGGGCGGGACGGTTTCAATAAATACTGGCCGCACTAAACCAAGATATTTCCGACTGCTAAAAGTCTTTAAACGCCAATTCAAAATATTTTGCATTCTTTCGAGATTAATGATTGTGTTTATACCGCATTTCTGGACTATTTGTTAGTGTGGAATGTTGCGGAAATTGTAAACTGACGTCAAGATTACCTGCGATGTTCGGCAGGCATGTTCTGAGAAAAAGCATTAGCGCCAGCTTTTCGATGGCCGTGACTTTGTTTGTGTTGACCCACTTCTGTCTAACACGGTTCCCGCACTTCCTGCTAAGCACATAAGCCCTCCAAAGTAGGAACCAATGCTTATTTGGTTTCAGTACCAAAAGCAGAAACAGAAGTTTTCTTTATTCACTGTGTTTACACAATGTTCAATTTTGATTTATGACAATTGCCGTAATTGGAACTTATTGATGGGAAAACACACGTTGGGCAGTTAAAATATTTTGAAATGGTCATTGTATTTTATGTTTCCTCAAAACAAACATAAAAATATGAAAGTCGGGAAATAAATCATTTCTGTTGAAATATTATGAAATAATAAGCATGGGAAATTTACGTCTTCTCATAATAAGGTTTCGAGTATTTCTCGCGAAACAAGATTTGTTTTAAATAATAAAGTTGTTTTTAATGTATACTTAATGATGATATTTCGGGAGAGTGCCTCAGCAACAGTAACTTAATTTTCACGAGTTTGATAAGAGGACAATCAACTTATACAACAATTTATTTTTAACGCACAAGTAAATAATAAATATTAATTTATTTTTAATAGATATTTTTATTTTTTGGTTTGGAAATTATCAGTAATTGTTTGTTTAAAGCCTTTGCAAAGTTGGTATTAGCTTAAATCGTGCACCGACAATACTTACCCTATACCTTTTTATTTAAGGTTTGAAATCATTCAATGACTTAATGACTTCTCCCGCTCTAACGGGCGGAACGAGAGGGCTTGTAAGACTTTACTGTCTAAAACCACACCTATGTTCATTCTTTGATTTGCGTTCTAGTACCCCGAGGTTCCTTTTCGAAAGTCAACCCTTATGGACCCGGCTTCGACCCTGCGGGGCCCCTAAAGTTTTGCTGTCTGAAGCGCGTTTGAAACACTGCGCGCCGTCGATGACTCGGACCATTTTTTTTTGATTTGGTAAATTATCAAATAGCTCCTCCCATTTGAAGTGTGAGAGGGATTATTAGACTTTTGGACTTTTTGAGGGATTGATAACTTTTACAAACAATCCGAATTTATCTTGTATTGCGTAACTATATCTTCCCTCAATTTCAACTACACAAAAAGTCAAATACATCAACAAACTCGGCCTATATTATTCAAATCAGCCTAGGGTACGGTTTGGTTAACCGTTGGCGCAAACATCATACGGAACCCATTTCCCACAGTTGACTTAGGACGCGTGTGATGACAGGTGACATTCGAAGGGATGATCATGTTTTTCTTTAATTTCCTGGTAGGAACATTATACTCGAGGTTTTTTTTGAAATAAAAATGTTGGGCTTCAACTATGTTTATACAGACATAGTTGAAGACATAATTTAGTTGATACTTTATCTAGTTTTATTTCCCTGTTACTGTGATAATAGATGCTTTCGTTATGAAAAACCAAACCTTAATTAAAATTACCTATCTTCTTATCTTATCTTTGTGGTCTGGTTTCCGCACTTAGTCCTTATCGGATCATTGTGCGTGGGCCATAGCGGTCTTTATTCCAACCAGCCCACCTCATTCCAGAAACAGATGAGTCTCTTAAAATTACCTTTTTTATGAAACTGCTGAAGCTGAAATGAGTCATTAATAAGTCGTCCCAGTTTCGCACGAGTGTTACAAATCTTAATTTTAAGTTTTTTTTTTGTAAACCTCTCCCATGAATCACATTATGTATAGCTTAAAACAACAAGGAAATCCGTTCAGTAGTTTTCGAGTTTATCGCAAACAGACAGATAGACAGATGCTGGCGGTTTTTTTTTTATCTCCAACGTTGTTAATCGCTAACGTTTAGTGACACTTTCGAATGCAAGTAAAACATGTAACATTGTCAGACTTAACGGTCAGTCCTGCTGTCAGTCAAAAATGATTGATTGGTATTTTAACTTAAATAACGTTCAGTGACTAAACTGCCGTCAAAGTGCTCGTAACACGTCAACCTTCGAGCTAAGTGTTGAAATTAGTGTTTTTATTGACGTTTTAAAAGACACATAAATTTTTATACGCTTTCAAGATAAATCTATCTACATTCGGGATAAAGTACATTGATTGAGTTGACCTAAAGAGTGTCTTTTTCTTTTCCAATCTTCTTTGCAATTTCCACTCCGTCTTTCAGAGTACGAAACTACTTTAACGTTTTTCTGAGAGATAGTTAAACCGACATCGATAGTGTGAATGCTCTTTAGTAATCGTTTTTCGAGAAACCCGCAAAAGTCCCTTTGCACAGAAAATTTCCAATTACAAAACGAGTCTCTACTGTAGGTTCGTACTCGTATTTCCATGAAACCTTTAAAATGATGTAAGTGTAAAAATAATAAGGTGCTTGATAGATTTCTTGCGAAAATCATCAAAATAATAAGACGTTACGAAAAGAGTCTTGAACGTATTATAGTGTAGTTTATAGAAAATTAGGTGAAATAAAATAAGCTTTTTACAACAATAATTCTATAGATTATCTCGTTTCAGTAATCATACATTTTATGGTCAATTATTGTCATAATGTACGGTCTAGTGCACAACATTAATTTTGTTGAAACACTCTTCATAGAGTACTATTTTATAGACCCATTTTAACAATATAAAAGTAAAGTAGGAATAAAATTTATATTTAATAAAAATATTATAAAGACCTATAAATTTATTACAAAAGGTCATAAAAATGATAAAAAAGAACGTTGCTAGTATTTGCATAGTTCGCTGTCAGTATATATTTTGCTAAGTGCTTATTTTATTGCCAGTAAAAATAAATGTCTGATCTTCACAAAAAGCTCTCACATTAAATGTTGCCAGAACAAATTAAACTATTTGAGAGAAAAACCACAGACCACCGCTATATTAGCAGCTAATTATAAATAATTACTTTATCGTCTTAATTTCCTACATTTTTGTTTTTCGAAATCTAAAAAGTACATATCGTTCGTATGAAAGTGATGAAGCAGAGGAGGTCACGACACTCAGCATTTAGAAGTACGACGCAAGGAGGGGGGGAAAACTAAAAAAATGAATTTAAATTTTTTAGACGATTGTTTAAGGTATATTTATTGCAATTGACGTGTTGCAAAAATTCTCAATGTTTCTATCAAGAGTTTATTTAAAAAATGTCTTCAGGTATCACCAGCTTTATACCTTAAAAAAAATGATATCTCATTCACGAGCTTGTTTGAAAGATATACATTATGTTTAGTCTGTGTTTACGTCGTTTTGTATTTCTTGGCAACCTGAAATTCACACGGTTTTCCACAACTAAGTAAATAGTGTGAACGTGTGTACTTATTAGTTTAATAATAATATTTTTAACAAACAAAAAATCCAGTAGCTATTATCATGAGAGGTTGTTGACTTTGAATGCAATTTTTTTCGCGTGTTTTTCTTGTACAACAACTGTATTTGAAGTGTTTAAAACATCTATTTTAAATACGAACGAGTTTCAGGTATCTATGCTATCTAGTTAGGTAGGTAATCTACGCTTTTATTTTAAAACAAATGAATTCGAATGCTTTGTTGGCAATCAATAGGGAGGGCTACGCCCGGGGTGTAGCGAAACAGAAATGCGTGATCGAAACAGAAATTAAAAATCGTGGGGGAGCAATGTGCCCACCACAGAATAGATTACATCTGTTCTGTGGTGTCCAGTCCACATTATATGTTACATTGCTCGCAGAATGCAATGACCATTGGGCAGAAGGTGTCGGGAAGACTGGCACAGAGGTTGGATACCGGAAGGAGCATCGTTGCTAGATCTCTGATAAGGTGGACTGATGACTTGATGGAGGTAGGGGAATTTGCTGTATGCAAAAACTATAGGACTGGTCCATGTGGCGACGCTTAGTGCTGGCCTATATACTGCAGTGTTTGATATTAAGATCAATTTTGAGCATTAAAAAAAAATCTGAGATGAGAGAGTGTCAGCATATTACTGACTTAAACACACATGTGTTCCTTCAGTTGCCCTTTATGTTCTAAGGCTACTGTAACACTTTCGAACAAGCTTGCAGTTGGATAAGGTTTGAAGTAGTGTGTCTAATAAAATTAAAAAAAAACCAATTTTATTACCTATGACGTCACTAACACATCAGATACGAATATTGCAATATTTATAAGCTACTAGCTTTTGCCTGCTGCTTCGCCCGCGCACATAAAATGTAGCCTATGTCACTCAAGAATAAAGCAGCTTTTTATTGGTGAAAAAATTTTGGCAATCGGACCAGTAGGTACTTCCAGAGATTACCTCCTACAAACAAAAAAACATAAAAACAAACTTTACCTCTTTATTATAATAGTGTAGATTTGTATTTTATTTTATGTAACCTGTTATTGTTCTTCTATACATCTATACATATAAATAAAATTGGAGTGTCTGTTTGTAATATTGAAATAACTGCTTTTTACTACATGCATATGAATATATATACGGTACATACACCAAAATAACATTTTTTATAATTTTTGTCTGTCTGCCTGTCTGTTTGTCCGGGCTAAAATGGCTGGACCGATTTTGACGGGACTTTTTTTGGCAGGTAGCTGATGTAATAAGGAGTAACATAGGCTACTTTTATTTTGGAAAAAATAAATTCAAAATCCTGTAGTCTACACGAACGAAGTCGCGGGCACAGCTAGTATGACAATAAATTCCTTTAAACCTAAAACCGCTTACGTTTTTCTTCGTGTCCAGATTTTTTTCTCAAGGGCACTGGAATACCTATCTATTACATAAGTCGATCTATTGTTGGAGGTTCGCTAGTTCGTTCGTGGAATTTTAATTGTTGCCACTGAACTGATTTAGAACAAGACAATCAGTTGGGTGTCCATCAAATGGTGTATCGCTGGACAAGCGTGGCGCTGAATTTCCTTGCGATGTCACTCACTCTGGAGGACGTCTATTTAAATTTGTGTTTTGATCACCGATATTTTGTTGGTTCTATATCAATCTTACTATTACTGAACTGGGATAGACCGATTTAACGTTGAAACTGAAAGGACTTGCGATTTCTAAGTTTACCCAGTTTTGACATTGCCCAGGTTCAGTGTGTCGTACCCAGTTAGAATAAGTTCCTATTGGTCCTATATATTACAAACACTAGTTCTAAGTTTAAATTGTTACTAACATAATATGGCAAGTACCAAATTAAACGTTTTTATTTATTTATTTATTAACTTCATGTACAGTAGTGGTACATAGGCGAACAGGCATTCTCTCCCAGTCAACCTTTTGGTTTAAAAATGACAACACTGTGGTAGGTTTGCACAATAAACAAATAACAAATATTTCAAAAGGAAAAAATAAAATAAGTTTTATTATAGTTAACGTTTAGTTTTATTGCGTATTGATTGCTTCTATGCGTTAATGCGTAAAAGATGTGCATCGCTGGTGCGTAGGGTGCGAGCCAGTCCCAGCGGCATCCTGGGCATGATTGCGGACAGGCTGGACTGCTGCATAGTGAATCATTGCTCCAGTATCTCAGCTGGGATGCTGAAGCAATGATTCAGTGTTTGTTTGTTTGTTTTGTGGTATTATAATTTGTAAATGTATTTGTGTCACTAACATAGTTGTAAGGTTGTTTTGTTATTACTAACACTAAATGAGTCTTATTGTTACTCGAAAATAAAGATTATTATTATTATTATTATTGTTATTATTTAAAACTAGTTTCTACCAGCGGCTTCACCCGCGTGAAAGTACGGTTTCTCCATACAAACTTTAGACCCCCATTTTAATCCATTAGGGGGTGAATTTTGAAAAATCTTCTCTTAGGGCTCGCTTACATCATAAAAGGAAATCTGGTGCAATATTTCACGCTCCTAGACCCTATAGTATTGTCTGTGCGTTTATATTTCAGTCAGTCAGTATCTCCTTTTATTTTTTTTAATTGATATAAACTAGTGTTTTACTGCGATCCTACCTGATGATAAGCAGTGATGCAATCTCTGGTGGTGAGGCGCACTAGTGTGTGTTCAATCTTGCCTTGAAGACACTCAAATTGTAATCGGACGGGAAGACCGCAGCAGGCAGATTGTTCCAGTCCTTCGACGTACGCGGTACAAACGACGAGGTGAAACGCTTTGTCCGGACCGTAGAGGTTTCAACAACGTATGGGTCTACTACAAATCAAATCAAATCAAATCAAAACATTTATTTCAAATAGACCATTTACAGGCACTTTTGAATAGTCAAATGTCGGTCAGTCCAAGAAAAGTGAAGCTAAATTGCACGTTCCAAAGAGTAGGTCTCTATGGAGAAGAACGTGCAAGAAACTCCATGGACACTCTTTTAAATCATATTATGTGTTACATATAATGCTTGGTTACATATTACTTGTTGCTTCTATCATGTGAGCACAATGTCGATAATGAAATAAAAAATGTAAAATAATTAAAAGATAGAAACTGAATTAAGCCACTGGCAGCTAAGAGATGACCAGTCCCATCTGACGGCACCCGTTCACGAGCATGACGCGTGCATCAGCCCCACTCAGCTCAACCATTTTGAAGGGAACTGAACGACCCAATAACACGTGCCACCAACAGCGAGACATTTGAGTGAGCATGACAAACTCTCAACTGCCATGCTCGTAATGTCAAAAAAAAAAAAAGTTGTAACCTAATAAAAATGCTCCATGGTGCTTCACATTCACAAACTTGGAAAAAGTGCTTCTACATTATACAATGCAATTGTGTCTTTCAAATTAAAAAATAATAATATTAGTTGCCAACTAATCAACTAATTAGTACGCCCTAGTGGTAGTGGAGCTGGACCAGCATTGAGCCAAGCATTTTTATCTTGAATATAATCCTCCAACTTATAATATGCTTGCCTGCATAGTGTGCGTTTAATACAAGATTTAAATTTCGTTTCATTGAGTTCTAATATTTGGGGTGGTATTTTATTATAACATTTCAAACAGTACCCCATGAAAGAAGAGGCCACTTTAGCCAGTCTGAAACCTGGTTGAACTAATTGATCCCTATTTCTTGTAACATAATTATGTCTATCGCCTCTTTTGCTAAAAAGATGAAGATTTTTTCTAACATACATGATGTTTTCATAGATATATTGACAAGGTACCGTCATTATGTTAATATCTTTAAACAGTTCCCTTAAAGAATCGCACCGGCGGAGATTGTAAATAGCTCTGATGGCTCTTTTCTGTAATATAAAGATTGACTCGATGTCTGCAGCCCGTCCCCATAGTAAGATACCGTACGACATGACACTATGAAAATAACTAAAATAGACTAGTCTAGCGGTATCAACATCCGTAAATTGGCGGATTTTTCTAACAGCATATGCAGCCGAGCTAAGCCGTCCTGCAAGAGATGTTAAGTGAGGACCCCATTGTAGCCTAGAGTCAAGCGTAATCCCCAAGAAAACTGTTGTATCAACAAATTCTAGTTTCTCATTGTTCAATACTATGTCGCAATCACTACTTATGACATTTGGTAAGGAAAATCTTATGCATTTAGTTTTTTTCCCATTTAGAACCAGATTATTAGCAGTGAACCAGTTTTGGACCTGCAATAAAGCGTTATTTTCATCGTCAAGATTATTAGTCCTTCTATTTATCTTAAAAATCAAAGAAGTGTCGTCAGCAAACAACACCATATTAAGTTTATTTTTCAACAAATAGGGTAAATCATTAATATAAACTAAAAATAAAAAAGGACCTAAAATTGAACCTTGGGGTACCCCCATTTTCACATTTAATCCCGACGAATTGACACCGTTTATTTGAACTAGTTGCTGTCTGTCATTCAAATACGATTTTAATAAGCTTAACGCTGTTTTGCCTAGTCCGTAATGCTCCAGTTTCAGGAGTAATGTTTCATGAACCACACAATCAAACGCCTTAGACAGGTCGCAGAAGATGCCTATAGCATCTTGTGCCTCCTCCCACGCATTAAAAATGTGTTTTAGTAAGGAGACACCAGCGTCAGTTGTACAACGTCCTTTGGTGAAACCATACTGTTTATCGTGTAAGATGTTATTGGTGTTAAAATGATTAAGCATTTGATTTAACATCACCTTTTCAAATATCTTGCTAAAAACCGGCAAAACGGACACCGGCCTATAATTATTAGTGTCTTTACTGTCTCCGGATTTAAAAAGTGGTATCACTTTACTATATTTCATTAGATCCGGAAAGACTCCTTGATCTATACACAAATTAAATATTAACGCTAAGTACGGCGCTACAGTCTCAATAATTGAGGTACAAACTTTGATAGACATACCCCATAGATCTTCTGTCAATTTAATCTTGATTTCTTTAAAAGCTTTTATTACTGTTATGGGGTTTATATGTTTAAAGTTAAATTCAGTCGAACAGGCTGCAACGTTCGCCTGTAATAAACCAAAAGCATGCGATGGCGACGAATTTAGGGCTTCAGTAGTTTTAATTGGAATACTGGTAAAGAAATTTACAAATTCTTCTGCAACTAGTTTGTTATCGCTAATAAGACCATGATGAGTCTCCAATGTGTAATCATTATTATTTCTTTTGTTTCTGTTGGTTTCATTATTTATTATATTCCAAACCGTTTTTATTTTATTATCTGCTGTTTTACTTTTTACTACTACTCGTCGTACGTCGGGTTGTCCGATTTTATGCATATAGATTATTCCTACTGCCTACAATAATATTTAAACGCCCGTATAATACCCACCCGCATACAGCTAAACAACAAACAATTGACGCAGAACCTCCGTTTACCTCGTAATGGTCACCTAACGGGCCGACTCGCTACGTCTAAACACGTACAAGTAAGTACTAAGTACATAATGCTATGTTCGCTGTATCGCCCCCGGCCGGGTGAGGGTTCGACTCGGTGCTAGTGCAGCTAGTTGTAGTTAACCAATTAGTCACTCTGATCGGACAATCACGTTTCACGCTTACGCCCTTTAGCTGTTGTTTGGGACGACTAGTAAGTTCGCGCGGGATGCTTTGTCTTAGGATTGTTTTTTCAGTTTTTCAATGGTCCGATTACGCGTCTTCTTTTAATGGAAATTTCACGCTGGCTGATTGATACTGTGAGTGACCATACTGAGCTGGCTCGTTCTTCGCATTCAACGTGACAATGCTGCCAGTCTTCTGGGCACATTTCCGGATGACAGCGATGTGGAAGAGTACTTCGACGCCTGAGTGTATTTTGTGTTTTTATATTATAGTTACATACTTAGGTTTTAGAATATACAATTAAGTTAATGTTTAAGTTTTTTATGTAGATTAAATAAAGTTTTCCAATAATAAACAAAACCCAAAGAAAACGATGGTACCATGTCTTAATATAAACAGAAATCGAAATAGGTATAACAATAAATATAATTTCTTAAAGTTCATGGAAGTAAGTAACATACAGTTGAAAATACCTCCTCTAAAATCCCAGAATCAAAAATATGTTTTTTAGTAGATAAATTATTAAAAAATAAAACAGGCGTGGGTGACGCCACTGGCAGAAGTTTACATAAATGGGAAATAATAAAAATAACAAATCATTATCCGCAAAAATTTGATATTTCACTTTATATTATGTAAAGTGGAAAGAAATCAGTGAAATGAAAGGAACTTCAAAGTAAACATTCAGACAATAAATTCCCTAAGGAGCACGATCCACAAGCGCTTACTTCTATAAAATAAACGGACAAACCAATCTACTACAAGACTGGGATAACAGATTAAGATTTATTTAACTGGCAAGCCGTAAAATTGGCGCTAACTAAATTACTAGATGGAATTACAGTTAAGTGGTACATTAGGGTTACTGCCTCAGTCAAAGGTACAGTACATATTAATACTTTTCATAAATGGTTAGAAAGGAATGTTTTGCAACGAAGTTTATCACTTGCGAAATATATTTAACTCAGCAAACAGTTGGTAGACTCTTCGCGTGACCAGAGGGCTAGGCTTTTTTTCGGTCAACGAATCTGCATTGCTATCCAACGTGGCAATGCTGCCAACGTTTAGGGCACTTTTCAGATAGGCATCGATGTGGACGAATTTTTTGATGCCCTGTGAGTTCCCCTTTTTACCCGTATGTAGTGAGTGTGAGTATGAGTTTGCATGATTGTGAACTCATTCACTACAATACACGAGGAATGTCGTATTCGTAGTGTGGATGGAAAGGTATTAAAAAAAATGCATTTCTGTTTGAATCATAGCTGCGCATGATAAATCCTCAATGTAATGGTAACATAATACAGCGGACTTAATAAACTCATGTTCAAAGATTCGAAATAGCGGTAGTCCTATTAGGAGTTAGAAAGTTTCTGACCTTCAGTTGGGTTGAAAGATACCCACAAGAATTTCGCTTTACGCGTGGTTCTTGGGGACAAGAGCCTGCGGGCTATAAAGGTCAGCTTCTCAAATGACCCGATTTATCCTAGAACCACAAGTATTTTGGTGGCAAGTTAGTAATCTACCTATGTCTGTTATAAATTAGAGAAATAAATGAAGACAATTAAGCTAGAACTACATAAGACCGACGCAAATCAGGCGTGGTTTACGTTCGCCTGATTTGAACGTAGAACGACGTCACATGGCGTGGATCTAAAGTAGCTCTACAAGTCTAGCTGCTTTATAAAATGTATGGAGACCGATGAACCTATCAGCGTACGTGGCACACATTCGTCGATATAAAAAAAAAATTGTATTTAATAAGTATTCTACCAGGATAACGTAATTACGTTATCCTGGTAGAATACTTATTAATGTAACTGGAAATAAGTCGATAGATCGTGAATACCGCTTTTGGATAGGACTTCGATCGAACGACTATAAAACTTCAACAATATTTGGCTTGTTTGATTTTACGTGAATCAGGCTACTAGACTCGTGCGATCCCTCGTACTCTCTCTGCGCTTAAGACTCTTTTGAAAATGCACCCTGTGATGTGTTCACGGACGAATGAAAGACGATCAACCATGTCAGTAATGTCAGTATGTGTGGAGTTCTGTCAGAGATGAGTTTGTGAATTTTGTAGACTGTCTTACCAACTTATCTGTGAAATTGAGAAAATGGGAACTACGGCCGCCATGTTGAAATGTCATTCGATTGTCAGTGTCTTCTACATTCGGGTGCTCTGTATTTTCTGTTGCGATATTTCTACATTTTCAGCGTTTAATATGCCGAAAGCGTATTAAAAGTGATGCGCGAAGCATCATTCTTAAGGTCAAAGCCTTTTTTGAAGAAGAAGCTCGGGCGGAGGCTCCGATTATTCCATTTAATCAAGTATACAAACGATTTTCGGCAGCTACAGGTTAGTGTTGTCTACTTTCTTTTTGTAAATTACCCGAAATTTTTTTCATTGATTACTTTTTAACGTACCTGTAACTTAAAAAATATAAAGCTGAGTGATTCAACTACCTATAGTCTCGTCACGTAAAAAGAACGCTGGAATAATCTGAGGGGTTCTCCCGCATAGGTACGTTTGGCTTAGCGTAAATTTTCTCCACTCCACTGCCTTCCAGCATTCTTCTTACGTGACGCGATTTGTACGCAAGCCGCATAAAAAATAGTTACTCATACTTACATTTAATATTTTAACTACAGTATGTAAATACTTAATTAATTTTGTCTATATTTCAGGTGTGAGTCAAGGGCTAATTTCAAAAATAGTTAAAGAAGGGCGGGCATGCAGCAGAAGAAGCTGGTACAAAAATTCGGACCCCAGGCAAGGAGAGGAAACGTCAAAGTGGGTTTATTCATGTTGATGATTTTGACATGGGAGTTATCCGGAGGAAAGTACATGAATTTTACTCTAATAAAAACGAGTTACCGACTGTTAAGAAGCTCCTAGAGGTCTTAAAAACAGAAATAAATTAGACGGGACAAAGAGAAAGTCTACGAAAGCTGCTTCACAAAATGGGTTTTCGTTTTAAAAAGTCGCAGTCTAATCGTAAAATGCTCATGGAGCGCAATGAAGTATCGGCTTGAAGTAGAGCAAAATACTTGCATGCATTATTTAGATGAAACCTATACACATTCATCGCATACATCAGGTAAATGCTGGCAAGGAGAGGGTGTAGATGGAGTGTTAGAGCCTGTATCAAAAGGGCAAAGATATATTATTGTTCATGCGGGAGGGGATAACGGATTTGTCCAAAATGCTCTTCTAGTTTTTAAGTCTAACACAAAAAGTGGTGACTATCATGACGACATGAATAGTACTAACTTTAAAAAGTGGGTTATTGAAAAACTTGTGAGTAATTTACTAGAGCCATCAATAATAGTAATGGATAATGCCCCTTATCACCGTATTTGTGTAAATAAAATACCAAATACTAATTCTTTAAAGAAAGATATGCAATTATGGTTGACACAAAATAAAATTGACTACGGAGAGGAGTTGACGAAACCTCAGCTGTTAGAAATAATTAAGAGAAATAAGCCTGAACCTGTGTATGAAATTGAAAAAATATTAGAAGAAAATGGACACAAATGCTTGTACTTACCTCCCTATCATTGTGATCTCAATCACATCGAATTAATATGGAGCTCGATGAAAAGAAAAGTTACTGATGTAAATATTGACCACAAAAATTCTGAGATTCCCCGCCTAGTTCAAGAAGCTTTTGAAAGTATAACGGTTAGTGAGTGGGCTCAGCATTGCAATTATGTTCGCAAGTTACAAGCAGAATATTTGAAGCATGATGTGTATTTGGTTAAACCGTTCATTATAGAAGTGATAAGTGATTCGGAAACTGAAAGTGACAGTGATAATGATGACATGGATATAAGCGGCGTATGGCCTCACAGCCAGGATGAAGTTGGGCGTGCAAGTTCATCAAAAGATCATAATTATTGTAAACCGGGATTCTAATAAATTATTGTTAAGCAAACTTTTGTTTTTTTTTTACCCCTCACATCGCCGTGCCCCAGCAGTAGGGACGTATATGAGTTGATGGTGATGATGAAACTTTTGTTTTATTCTATCTATTAACTAGATCATGTCCTACAGGACACATCTTGAGTGTCTAGATATTTGAGTTTTGTTTAAATAGAGAAGCCAGTACTAAACTATGGGTTTTTTGTATCAAGCTTGTAACTGCTGAATCTATCTAAGTAGGTACTTATGCAGAATAAGTTTTTTTTTAATATAACGTTTATTTGCAAGTTATTAAATTTCATTTGCCTACTTTGCTAAACATTTAGTTTGTAAGTGGGGTACCTACTTCTACTATCAATTGAATGCCAGAGAAAAAGCTAATGTATGTACCTACATTAATTTTCCTATTTAAAAGACTATTTAGTACTTATATTAGCATTTTATTATTATAAAACAATGTTAGGTATTGTTCAAAATAATAAAATTATGTTTATATGTTTACCTAGTTACTTATCTGACATACCCAATCATGGGTAACTTTTATTAATTTGCAACACTAGAGCGACGGTGTCGCTACCACTCAGTTCACAGATAAGTTGGTGGGTCTGTACCTACATATTCTTAAACTAATGTGATGGCGAAAAGCCTCTTTTTTGTTGTTAAAGTAAAATAAATGTTTAAGTGAAAAATATTTTCACAAAATTCCACGTTTAAGTTTGTTTTATTGTAATAAGTACCGATTTAATCATTCAGTGCTGAATAAAAGGCTTAACCCACGTCGGACACAAAGAACGTCCGCAAAAGGAAATTGCTATAATTACCATATCCCGGCTCATCCACCTGCTATAATCCCTACGCACCCTTTACAACAAGTATTTTGGGGATGCTATTCTTAGCAGGATAGAAGCTTTACTGTTTATTTTCATAATATTTTGTACTCTCACAAAAATATCAAAAGAGCTACTATCAATATGGTTTTAATACGGCGTAAAATTATCTACTCATGACAAGATGGATAACTAAAAGGATTACCGATGAATGGAAAGACACACAGTACATTTTACGTCAACTCCCCCACACTAAGCAGGAGTAGTTTTTAGGAACTTCTCCTGTTTATACATTATTGTGGGGCGTTCTCAAATATTTAAACTCATGTAGACATAACACCCGGAATTCCTCTCTGTAGGCCATACAAATATTAGTTTAGTTTTTTTTTATCTGATATAAACTAGTGCTTCACTGCGGTCCCACCGGTAAGCAGTGATGCAATCGTTGATGGCAAGGCGCACTAGTTTATTAAGAGCCTATTCACTCTAGCCTTGAAGACACCCAAATTATGATTGGACGGGAAGACCGCAGTAGGCAAATTGTTCCAGTCCTTAGTTATGGAATTGAACTCGTGACACGCAGCGCACTAGGTATTCGCGGAACCATTGTGCCAATTCTGCCGTCAAAAAATTGGTACTAAAGAACACTAAAACTTTAAATATTTGTCCTGTGTATTTTCCGTCAGTGGAGACATACTATGTAGGTATATGTTAGTTTAAAAAGAATTTGGATTGTGTGAGAAGTGATATATGTATAAGAAAAGGGAGTTAGTGATAGTTTGACGGGTGTCAGGACAGAATGGAAGAAGAAAACGTGTTGAGCCGACCCCAAGTAATATGGGATAAGGGCAGGAAGAAGAAGAAGATGTAAGTTTAAAAAGAAATCTAATGGAATTTTGGACAAATAAAAGTGATTTTTTATTATCTTTTCTAAGTTTTGAATACCTTTCTGTTTATCTAGGACATTACCGTGCCTCGGAATGCACGTAAAGCCGTTGGCCCAGGTTGTTATTCGTAGATTTTGGACAGTCGTTACAGATAATAGTCCTAATCAGACGCTAGAAACATAATCCAAGGTATACCATGTTGCCTAGTAACCGGGTTGTGGAGTTCAGGGGCTTTACCATGGCGAATTAAAATGTCAGACGTGTGGGATGGAGCTATATAGCCTATATAGCTCTATTTCTTTAACAGTTCAGTCTAGGTCATCAAATGGATCGCGTTAAAAGCTCATGGTAGGGCTTCTTATAGGCAGCTGCTCCATGTACAACATGCAGCACAATATCCGTGTTCTACCGCATCAGGTTAGACCAATAGCCGACCCCAAACGAGTTCGGATACCGCAGGGGCCCAGCAAGGTCGAAGCCTACTGGGGCCAAAGGTCTGTTTCTAAAAGGAAAATTCGATCCTGGTATGAAAGGCAATGAAGGAACAGGAGTGGGTTATAGTTAGTAAAAGTCTGACATGATCATGAGATGTCATGGATGATTTCATGCCTTAAAAAAAGCTAGCTGTGAAAAGACTAGAGATATGATGATGTTCTGACTAAACAAAGAGCCACTACTCGCTTACATGTACTTCATCTATTAAACCTCTAATAAATTAATAACAGCGTGACTTTAAATAATCTGATTTATGAAATTCTTCGCGAATTCTTTCTAATAAACTGGAGATTGTCCTTGACTTTCATTGTGCTGATGTAACCGGAATGTTGTATTTACAAATTAGGTTGTCGCTATGTTACTTCTCCTTGTAATATTTTAATGGGAAACAATAATTTTGTGGTTTATGGATTGCCGTCTTTGAATATAACTTTATTAAAACAAAGATAACTGCTATACTATTATGGGCATACATAAAATGGTTTTTATTACTGTTTGTATAATTTAAAGTCTATACAACATGTAACTGGAATAATAGATACTTTTATACATCTCAATTAGAAAATTTAGTTGAAATTATGATTCGAAAACAGAATTTTTTTTTTTTTTTAGAAATTAGTTACGCTCTTATTTAATAGGCCGAAGAAAAGATGGATGAATTGTGTGAGGAGTGATATGAAAGAAAAGGGAGTAAGCGATAGTTTGACGGGTGACAGGACAGAATGGAAGAAGAAAACGTGTTGCGCCGACCCCAAGTAATATGGGATAAGGGCAGGAAGAAGAAGTAGTATCGCTAATATTTAGGCAAATATTAAGGGGATCACGCAGCGTTGGAAGGCTTCCCACAGAGTGGACTGACAACCTGGTGAGAGTCGCGGGAATGCGGTGGATGCAAGATGAGACATGATTGTTCGTTGTGACGACGCTTGGAGGAGGCCTATATCCAACAGTGGACGTCTTGCGGCTAAAATGATGATGATGATGATGATGAAAGGAATCGACACACGCACACACAAGCACTCTAGTGAATCAATCTTTTATCAAGAATTTATAAAAAAGGTATTTTTTAGCATAAAGGATTATTTTAGCATAAAAATTACAAACTGTAAAAATATCTGATATCGATTCAGTTACCGATTTTGAACATACAACTTTCAGGATGTGCGTTGTGCGCAACAAGTAAGATAATTGTTAGTTGTTGGTATATTTTATTATTTTTTATTTTAATTTGATAATGTTCAATATTATAAATAATTCGTTTTGGATCATCAAATATTATCTCGAGATTTATTTGTTGATCTAAGCTTGAGTTTTAAAGTATTGATATAAATAAAAATTAAATTATTATTCTTTTAATTTGTCTAAAAACACAATTATTTGCGTCTTTACCGTAGCGGCCCAGCAAGGCCGATGCCTGCTAGGGTCATAGGATTGGTGCTGAAAAGGATTTATTCATGGTACTGGAACGCAAAAGGCAACTGTAAGAACATAGGTGTGGATTTAGCCAGTAAAAGTCTGACACAGCCTTCCGCTACATTCTAGAACGAGAGCAGTCATAAGACGATATCCCACCTCAAAAAAAAATACGTCGTTCGTTTTCACACTGGTGCTCCATCTGTTGAATACGCATTTGTTACAATCATTCCATATTAATATTAACTAACAACGTCAAGCCCAATGAATGAAAAATGTGTCCCTAATTGAGTACATTTTCTTTGTTGGATTATGATGACCTAACTTCCGAGAACGGGCCACTGAAGCGTATTAAGTAGACCGCATATGACACAGGAGGAGATACCGTTAATTAATTTATGTTCCGAGTTAACAATGTTATCGATCGAGCAAGGAGTATCGCGTCATTCCTGGGAGGATATTAATTCAGCGAAGGTCAGCGGGACTGGGTCAACCTGGGATGGGAGAAAAATGGGACTTGATTAATTTACAAGGACATGTTTTGTAGGAAGTGCGTTAACAAGCTACAGCATCCTATTTGTGTCGATTGTCCACCGTTCTTAAGAAGAGAATTAATTTTATTTATTAAATCCGCCTTTGTTCAGTGTTTCTTAGGCCGCGTTTCCACTATGTCGTGACGGTTAATTTATTGTCGGACGACTATCGTCTCTAGCTGTAGCAACGGTTTCAATACTCAATACTTTATTGCATTCCATATGTACATATATATATGTGGTATAAAAATATAGTTAAGATCAATATGGAGCCTGTCGGGCACAGCAAAGCTAGGAGAGAGGATGAAGGCTAATAAAATAAAGATATTTCACTTATTTTTATTGTTATGTCTAAGTATTGGTATAGTTTATTTATTTATTGTCGTCATTATGGCCACGTCATATAGTCGCAACAACGACACATGATTTACCTTCATGGTTTAGACTTACCAATTTTTATCGTTTTACGACTGTCGTGCAAGCTGTTCCCACTACCATGACAATCTGTTGTCATTGCAACAAAAAATTTAGAAGCAGCTAATCGTGTCGTCTTATATGTGAAAAACTTCATTTAAATGTATAAGCCACGACACTTATAACTACACGATTCATATCTGTCGTCACGACAAAGTGCAGGGAACGCGGCCTTACTAGGTAGTGCATAAAAGTTTAATAAATAAATAAATCTTAATACAGCTTTAGAAACATTGAAATCTAACAATACGTGTTATACCACACGTATTGTTAGGTTTCAATGTTCTGCCGCTCTGATTCGTACTCTCACGGAAGGAAAACCATACTCTGATGCGTCATAATATGGTTAACCATAATCTTTTCAAGTTTTAAGTGGGTTTTACAGTCAGTAATTTCGGTTTAGTCATAGTCCATGACTTTGTCCTCAACTAAAAATAGTTAATAGTACGTACGTATATATATTACTCATCCTGAAGTTCATTAATAAAAATATCTGTCTCGAGAAAATGCTTTCAGATGTAATCGAATTTGATATTCATCATCTGAAAATATTTGTCAGCACAGAAATCTAAATTGAACTAAGATTAATTTGATCAGCCGTTTCTAGTGTTACACGAGTATTTTTTTCAGAGTGATATGATTTCATGTTATATAATGTTCAGACTCAATCATTTAGAATATATTTCAATTATTATTTTTACTATCTTTATAACCATATTTCATTTGATTGTAACAGAAATCTTTGTAATTGAAGTAGTTCAAACTGCGAGCTTTCAACAAATGTATTCACGTAGTTTCTCTCTCATAAACTTAGTAAGCTTGTAAACACAACCCCTTACATTAGTCATTGTTAATTGGCATTGTAAATAAACCATTTAATTCAACTGTAATAAATACGACGCTTACGAGTTCACGTGCCTCATTTATATCAGCTTGAATGAGAGTGCCTTCAGGTGCGTTTAGATCAAATGGATCTACAACAACAATAAGAACACTGACGTACATCGTTTCTTTAATCTTTGTTATAGAATACCAGGATGAGTCATAGTCAGTAATGTATTATTCACTATCTTTAAAGAAGGAATTTGCTCTGTTCTATGCCAGTTTGATCTAAACGGACCTTAGCGAAACCATTGCAGTGATTGCTCGCCTACACTACTAGCTAGATAAGTGGTCGGTGTTTCTAGCGGCACTTTCAATTATGCATGAGTCCACTTTTATCTGTACACTTAACAACCTGACAAATTATAGGTAGCTGTTGTTAGTGCAATTTCTAACGTTTTCACTCAATGTTCGAATGTCATTAAGTCTTCGGATGACCATTCTGTTTTACAAATAGCAGATTCCAAATTAAGAAAAAAATCTTAATTACCTTTTCGTATTTAAGCATGTAGACATTGTAATACATATTTTATAAGCAATACTTGTTAGCGTAAACAAATGTTGACTCAGTAATAAACAAGCCGTTAAGCAAGTATGAGTAATTAAACATTGTTTTTACTACGCCGAAATAAATTTTGTAAGCTAATTAATGTGAGATGTAGTATGATTGAAATATTGTACTAGTGTAAATATTGTAAAATTCTAGGAAATCTAGTGGAATACGATGACTCGTCCATTTCGTTAACATCATTGAGTAGTACAAGTAATTAAACATACACAAAAGGAAGTACCAATCAATCCTGAAGAAAATATATACGATTTTATTCAAGTTGTATCGCAAAGGCAGTTGTACTCCAACATCTATGTAAAACCTAACATTATAAAGGGAATTGCTCACTCAAAACAACTAGTACTTAGTGTACCGACGGATTGGTAATAACCGACCGATAGAAATCGACTAACAAGTCGTGGCTGCATCAGCCACAGCCGGCTTGTCATTACTCTACAATTAATTTGTCGTTCCATGCAAAGCAAATACTGCTGTAGGCGATCCACTAAGTAATGTTGCGATAATACTAACCATTGCATTTCCATTGCCACTTATACCAAGGTCTGATCACAGCTGTACTTTCTATCAGCGGCATTGGACATCAAAATCTCTAATCTCATTTCGTTTTGGTAGGCGGTAGTTTGCCACTAATTTTGTCATCTACTGGCGATGGTATTGCATTACCTTGTCTTACGTCTTGTGGAGTTTAAACCTGATCCACTAGTTAAGATTTCTAGACGTTTTTATTATTGCTTTAATGTCGAACATTATGTTCATCACCTTTATTAGTTGGAGACATGCAATGTGTTTTCACTAACTTTATTAGATTTGTAGCTATATTAAAATACACAGTCAAGATGTGTTTTTATAGTTTCCTATTTGTGTCTTGTCACCGTGTTTGTTTTCGAAGCTGTACAGCTTTTAACGTTACTCATACAAAGTTGGTACCGGTGGAGCCCAAGCAATCAAACGTTCCGGAACACTCAGGGTGCCATTGAAGTGACTCAAACTGGTCGATAAGTTTGCGGCCATCTGTGGCTCATTACAAAACTATAACTTCGGCATGTACTCTCAATTGTGTTTTGTTTGCCGTTTAATCTGCCGAACGATGACTAATGTTACAGTGGTTATAGTAGGACTAGGAGCTATGGCACCCTATGAAACATGACTATGCATGGGCGACTATACATAGCATATGTTGTAATGACAATATTGTACGTGGAAATAAGTTACTGTCCATTTCAGGACATGTTTCGATCTTAAACGATTTTACATGTTGAGAAACTTATTCATACCACAGCTCTCAAAGTAGCGCCAACACAGTTTATGATTAGGCATTATATTCAAAACCTAACCTCAAGATTACGTCGTCATAACTTATGGAAATATCATTAAATATAAATTCAAGAGGGACACGACCACAACCAGTAATATGCACATGATTTACAACACCAGTGGCGAAGACACCTTCGTTTGGGAGGGGTTCTGTATGTTAGTCGGAACAAGAGGGTAGGTAGAGGTCAACTGAAACTGGTGTTCTGTAGTCGGTGGGCAATCGACAACAATTACTGTCAGAACAATAGCAACCGATCTTTTGTACCGTTAGCAGCCCGCGGGCTCTCGGTCAAGTGTGGCCAGATTCTGCGATACCCACGTTACTTGTGCACTTATCTTACTGTTCCTAAGAATGTCTATAAGTATTTTGTTATTCCTTATCTAAAGGTTTTTTTTTCATCATAGTTTATTCTCTGTTTTATTATTGGCAGATGATTACTTAAAAAATCCTGTAAAAATCAATATATCAATGGTTTTTTTCAGGAGTTCTGACACGGTCTGATCGCGCCAGAAATCGATGACGTTAATGTAACATTATTTTTGTAGAGTAATACATCACTTTTCTATACATACTCAGGTACCTAAATAGAAATATCCGTGAAATAATTTTCCAATAGACAGATTTTTACATTACGATGCCAAAATGATTTGCGTATGACGTCAGTGGCCTGTACCTAATCCGTAACCTCGGCCCAATCACATCTTAACGCCACATGTATTGAAAGCTGGGCAGATTCAAACATAATTGATATTAAATGTAGGTACGTCTATGACAGATGTATTCGATTGCGTCAGAAAATGCCGCGTCATTATTTTTGCTGTTTCTACGGGTTTGGTTTAAAGCTTAGTGAAATAAATATTAAAAAGGTTTTCTGAAGACACAAAACTTTTGGGCGCCATTTGAGAGCACTAATGGAGATTTGATCTTTTGATTAATTTCAAAATATCACCTGCGAAGAATGAGGGAAAGAAAAAAGAAAGATTAAAAAAAATATTGAATGAAGAAGAAAAATAAACAGAGAATGAATGAGTGAGTGAATGTCTAAAGATAAGTTTTTGGCGGTTGTTTTATTCATTCGCTAATTTAATTGATAGCTATTGTGGTGTAAAATTGGTGGAGTTTTGTATCTCAACTGGACAATGTAGAATTATAAAACAGGTGCGATCTCGTTAAAATGGACCTGAGAATTTTATTAAAAAAAAAAATTAAAAACAGGTGGTTACTGTAAGGGCGGTTAATAGAAAAGGTAGAAACAAACTGATCCCAAATAAATTGTAATAGAGGCAAGTTAATGATGATCAACGACATTCTCTCGGTTTCAATTTTGTTTCAGTTTTGATAACTTCTGAGAACATGACTATATTTCTATTATAGTTTTAATTAATTCCATAACTTACAAGCTGCTGCTAACGCAACTTCACCCGCGTGATAGTGAAAATCTTCCTAAGCGATCATAATCCTGGGATAAAAAGTATCTCAAACGATATTCCAGAACATGATCTATCCTTGTGCCGAATTTCATCCAAATCACTGCTGTAGTTTCACCGTAAAGGAATAACAAACATGCACACAAACTTTCGACTTTATAATAGAAGTCTAAAGTGTGATTCGGGAGTTAACAAATCTGTCAAAGGACAGATAGAGCCTACAAGTTATTCCAAGTTAAGTTTCTTCAACGTCTCGTTAAAGCAAGTACTAATTAGTCATTGTTTTACCTGAGCCTGTGGAAATTCAACCTGGTTAATTACTGGATATTCAAATCTTTGTGTTTGCTGTTTAATTATTACAGTTTTGGCTTATATCGAATTAACTTGTTCCTTTAGATGAAGTTTATGTAGTATTTGGTATAAAATTGAATTGGGTAAAAACGGTTTGAAAAATTGGTAGTAGGTAAACCATCACCGACCAATTGATAACTACCCATTTATTACTATGACAATATAAATACAACCTTATTATTAAGTAGGTATATGCGAAACCTGAATTACCTGTGTAGTATTTTAGGTAAAGAATCTATGTACAAAATTTCAAAACTGTATTTTGAAAAATAACATAGTTATAAGCTCGGTCACCGGGTCACCTGGGCTACTGCGGGGTTGTTTCCCTTCCGTAACCAGCTGTGCGCTGGCGCCTAAAGCCTGCTATGACCTTCGGTGACCTGTTTTGTACTTCTCTGAAACTACTGAAACGATTCTGAAAATTCTTTTATTAGTGGAATGCAAATTTAGGTATTACTGAGTGATATAGGTTATATGTTTTTTGACATAGGTTATATGTTTTTTACTGTCATACGGGCAAAGCCGCTGGCGGAAGCTATTTATTCTTCACCATATAAACTATCCAATCAAGTTTATAATTTTGTATGAAGAGGCTGATTTTTTTTTTTCGTTGCCTGTAGAAAAAACTTGTGTGGAAGGTTTTTCAGTTTCGTCTACTGAGCAAGCCCTTGAAGTTTAAGGAGACCAGTCCCTTACACCCTGTATACTAAATGCTCTATAAACCTTAGCACATGCTACAGTACAGTATAGTAACTTAGTACAGTCTACGTACATACGCGGACTGTACAAAACAAATGATACATCGGTGCCTGTGGGCTCGTTACTGTGGTGGTAGGAAGTGCCCCGCTCGGGACACGAACACGCGCCCAGGGACATTCCGACATGCATTGCTGATTACCGTGCATACGTAGCTATTAGTAAGTGCATGTCATTGCTGTTTGTTTATGTAGAAGTTTGTATTACTTTGAACTGATTAGTTAATTACCGGTAAATAGTCTAAGGCCCGTATTACAGAACATCGCTCAATACTCAAGCATTACTTAAAACTAGATTCAAACCATTTGATTGGTTGAAACTAATTTTAAGGAACGCTTGAGTTTTGAGTGACGTTCTGTAATACGGGCCTAAGTATCTCTTACTTGTCTAAAATGGAAATAAGTTAATTACTTTTTTAGTAAAGAGATGAGAATTTTCACAGATTTTAATGTTGTAATATTAAAAATCGAGCAAGAAACGTCGGCAAAATAACGTTTCTAGTATGGGAACTAAATTTAATTTTAAGCTATTGCATAGCTTCTATCGCGGGCCTTGAGCGTGGAGACCGAATCCAGAAATTCCGTAACGAAAATAACCTAACACCCCCCACTCATTTGTTTTTTGAGCGTGGTGACCGATAAGAAAACAAATGAGTGAACAATCAATCAAAATTCAATTCAATGTGTGAAAGTGTAACTTCAATTAATATCAAAGAAAAAAAAACAAAGGAAAAAAAAAACTGCATAAATAAAATAAATAAATAATTATAATTGCATAAGTTGATAAAAATGCTATGCAATAGCTTTACCGCGGCAGTCCCCGAGTGCCACACGTCTTTTTTTATTTATTGATCTTGCAGCGGCATTAGAAAGTCACATTCTGGGAAAATTCTCAACTCTCTACCTGTTACTGTTTAGGATATAGCCCGTTGACAGATGAACGGGCAGACGGACGGACAGCCGAGGTTTAGTAATAGGGTTCCGCAGGCATACTTCGAGTACGGAACCCTGAAAACGAATATAATTAAAAGCACTACACTAGCTATAAACTCCTGTATCGTGGATGTGTTCAGCATTTAAAGTCACATACACCAAAAGCCTGAACCTGAACTCTTTAGAGAACATGCAAATTGACTTGACTGGCCTGTTGGTCCAGTGGTTAGTGACCCTGACTGCTATGCCGGAGGTCGTGGGTTCGATTCCCACCCAGGACAAATGTTTGTGTGATGAGCATAATCATTTGTTCTGTGTCTGGGTGTAATTTATCTATAATATGTATGTTTTTTGAATTATATAAGTATGTTTATCAGTTGTCTGGTACCCATAACACAAGCTCTGCTTAGCTTGGGACTAGACGGTGTTGTGTGATAGTTGTGGAATATTGTATTGTAAATACATTTGTTACATGCGGGAATCAAACCCGTGACGCGCAACAGCCAATCGTTTAAACACTGCCCTACCGTGCCGTTTAATTGAAATCTTGATTTACCTACTGGGTGGAAGTTTAACTGGCTTAGGGTAGTACGGACTTTCAATGAGAGGTCAGCATTTTTTGGTTTTGTTACCTCTTAATGGCGTGCAATCTACTGTATGACAAACACATAGGTAGATTAATTTGGGTTATTATTTAATTTTTGTTTATTTATGAAGAAACTAGGTAGAAAACCTTTTGAATACCGTAATTAGAGATACAATAGAAAGAAAATGAAAGTGCGAACGCGCATTCGCTTGAGGTTTAATGATTTATTGCAGATATACCAATGCAATCTTTGAGAAGCAAAAACATGAAGATCAACACCGCAAAACCCTTCTTAGTTACTTATACCTACATAGTGTAAATAAACATAAATTGAATTGTCGTATCAAAAAAAATCATCATCATCTATTCAACAATAGATGGCGCTGTAACTCGTAAGACAAGAGCAAGCTTCACTACATTGTAATGTTGTCGTAATCTAGTTCATAGATAAGTTTACTCTACTAGATACAAGATGGCGCTGTAGTACCGCACTATTTCGGTTCAAATATGAATTAAATTGTCGTTCTTCGTAGAGTTTTTTTCTGCTATGTTTTTTTTTAAATAATTTCTTAAAGATTACCTACATTGGGTATCTGCATATTTGAATCGTTAATAATTTTAAATTAAAGTAGATCGATGTAATTGGCTTTTTAGGAAGAACATCGTAGGCGACATTAAATTTGTTTTTTTTTTCAGAAAAGGGTTTTCTCTTCCATAATTTAAAAAGTAAGCACTTACCTTACAGTCTCCCTGCACGCAGATGGCTCGGAAGCCCGGCTTGGTGCAGGGCGTGCCGTCCACCACCAGCGCCAGTGACGCGTAGAACTGCTGCCCGCGCGGCCGGCAGTTCAGGGTGCACGGCGAGTCTCCTGGAAATGGAATATGATGATTAGAAGACATGACGACGGTATCACCTACCTTAGCTGTGGGAAATATCTGGATAAGTGATAGACAGAACCGGAAAGTAGGTAGGTACAGCAGAATATACCTACATGTAGTAGTATGTATTATTTGCGTTAAGATTAGACCTAAATAGAAACTTTTTTTACTTTCTTCTCAACCGATTTTAACTTCTATTTCGTAGGCATAAGGATGGAATTAAAAGTAAAAAAAGTGGTTACGATACCAATTATTTACTGCAGTCGCCATTTGTCATGCCACCAACGTAATAAAGCTCAAAATCGTTCGAACGGACAGTAATAAAAGGTTTTCATGAATTTCTAATGTTATTTTGACAGTTTGGTAATGCCTAACTGATAAGTTTATGATGATGATGATTAGAAGACATGACGACGGTATCACCTTAATTATGCAGCGCTACAACATCTAAATAGATTGACCAACGAATCAGCATTGTTATCCAACGTGGCAGTGCTGTCAGCATTCTGGTCAATTTCCCCATTGACGAAGATGTGGATGAATATTATGTGATATCCCAATGGATTCTTGTAAACCAATTTGAACATATTATTTGTAAAGTTTGTATGTGCTACCTATAATTTTTTTATTAATTTATAAGTATATTGTAGTTATATTCTGTTGTAAATAAATAAAATAATCTTTAATTAGGTAGGTATTGATTATATTAACAATATTGATAAGAAATTGGAGATTGATATGAAGTGCAGAATGTCACGGGTCTTTGGACTGGGACCGCAGTCTCAACTTCCACCTACACATAACTTTTTTTTAGTAGTATTTTGGGACCACAAGGAAAAAAGCATTAAAGAACAGTTACTAAAAAAATATTTATTTTATTTGTGGCCCCAAAATACTACATAAAAAAAAATATGTGAAAGATGATCTAATGTAACGAGATCATATCAAAAATTTACCCAGACTTTATGGTTGAGCACAAGGTGAGGTTCTATCTTGGAACTTACCATCAACATATGGCACCCAGGTGTAGAACCGACCGCGGAAAGGTCTTCTGTCGTACACAGCGCACTGCTCAGCGCGCGCGTCTCGAACAGGACCGGGACACGGCTGCGAACAAAACACGAGGTCAAATGTTAAGTTTAAGATTCATCATCATCATCATCATCATTTCCGACGTCCGCGAGCCCGCGTCTACCGTGGCTGGTAATCGGGTCGGAATCTTGGCGGCTGGGTCGTGAGGACGTTCGTTTCCTCACGCATGCGATCTCTTCCTTCACTAGCATTACCGGATCATAGCCTGACCTAGGTCTCAGGGTGGAGTGAGGGTATGTGATTTTATTTTAATAGATTTAAGTGTTGGTATTTAGCAGTTGCAAAACAAACGTTGACCTTAACATTGTTAATCTCAAGTTTCTTAATTAGCGAATGATACCGCCTGCATTTCCTGTATATCCTATTACTTCTTCATTACTACCTGTTACTCCTACAATACTTCGTAAATCCAGGTGATTACAAAGAGATGGTGATGATAGTTTGTATGTATGTATGTAAATATATGTTACTACGTCCAAATGGCCTCGTGAGTTTTGAAGAAACTTTACAGTAATATAATTTCTACATCAAAATAATGTGTAGACTATAATGTGTAGTGGGAGAAGTAATAATTCGCTCGCTCAAAATTCTTTTAAATAAAACAAAATACAGTAGAGACGTATCTACTGGATTTACTATTCATCAGTGAAACTTATAGGCCTTTCTTTTAATTGATTTGTTGACAAACGTTGACCTTTACAATGTTAATCTCCAAGCTTCTTAATTAGCGAATGACACCGCCTGCACCTCCCACAACATATCCTATTACTTCTTCATTACTACCTGTTACTCCTACAATACTTTGTAAATCCAGGTGATTACAAACCTTGGCACACAATCGCGCATGACTAATAACCACTGAAATCGAGCCGGTCATTGATCTCACAGAGAGATTGCCGCCTCAACAATGATTTGTATTTATTTAGCATTGTGTATCGTCATGGCCCTTTCGCCGGTTGTTCGGGAGAGATGTGGACGTATCAACAGTGGCCTCAGGCGAGATAATGGTATAATATCTTTTGAAACTTATCCTGATAATGTAGACAATGGTATCGCGGTAGCCCATCGACGTTTTAATTTAGTAATGATATATGTATGCTTCATCAATGATTGCCTACGAGATGCGAAGGTAGTATACATTGATATGTAAAGAGACTATAATAATAATAATCATTTATTTCAGATTCCGCCATATAAATTGTTAGTAAAACGAAAAAATATGTAAGTAAACAAAACAAATGAAATGAGACAAAAAATAACAAAACAATCTATAACACTGAGTTCTCTAATTATAGGCCTATATCCAAGCTATGCATTATAGCTAAAATATTTGAGAGGATTGTCTATAACCAATTATATCCCGCCCTTGCTAGCTCACTCAGTTTCTTCCAACACGGATTTTTAAAAGGATGCTCTACCACTCCTAATTTGATACCATTGAACGATTTCATTACAGATGCTATGGACAATGGTACACAGGTCGATGTGGTTTACACAGACTATAGCAAGGCGTTTGATCGTATCGACCACGATACTCTGATAAAAAAGCTAAACTCCTTGGGGATCCGTGGGGACCTCTTAAGATGGTTTTCCTCTTACATTAACAACAGGTCACACACAGGCAGTAGAACTTAACAATTATATGTCAAGCTTGGTAAATGTGCCCAGTGGAGTACCTCAGGGTTCATTGCTCAGTCCTTTCGTATTCGTTATCTATGTGAACGACATCGACCAGTGCCTACACTCTTCTAAAATGCTGTACTTTGCTGATGACATGATAATCTTTGCCACCATTTCAACGGTCAAAGATAGGTTAGCATTTCAGGCTGATTTGCATCGGTTAGAAGACTACTGTCGTACTAATAAACTTGATCTGAACCCATCAAAGTGCTCCGTGATCACCTACACTAGAAAACGTGCAGTCATAGCTAACACTTACACTTTGGCGGGCCAGATCTTGCCAAGGTGCAATGCTATTCGTGACTTGGGCGTCCATCATGTTAATTTTTGACGTACACATTGATACAATTGTTAAAAAAGCTTCCAAGCTACTTGGCTTTATTATTCGTCTCTCTAAGTGTTTCACGGATGCTAAAACATTAAAAATATTGTATTGCACTTTTTTTAGAAGTCATCTAGAGTACGCGTCTCAGATATGGAATCCACGTTATCATAAATACATAGACCGCATTGAAAACATCCAGAGACGTTTTATTAAATATCTTTGCTTCCATCAAAAGATTCCATATCAGTCAACTGATTATCTTGAACTGTGTAAGAAGTATCATCTGTTACCACTGGTAGATCGTCGTAGAATTGCCGACTGTCTGTTTTTGCTCAAAATCTTTCATAACATTATTGATAGTCCTGACCTTTTATCCAAGTTTTATTTTCATGTGCCAAATAAAACATTTCGTTTTAATCCACCCATTCGTGTTCCTCACACATCTTCAAATTATAGACGGAACAGTTATATCGTTCGTGCAAGCAGTAACTTCAATGACATATGCAAGGAGTATGATCTGGATCCATTCACCATTAGTGTGAACTCGGCCAGAAGGAGCTTAAGTCTCAAATTTTTCAAGTAGCATTAGGTTTAATAGTTTATTAATTAGTTTTTTAAGTGCAAGCTAAGGATTTTTGCTGTATCCTACGTAACTAAGAAGTGTAGCTTTTTGTTTTTGTGCTCATACCATATTTAATGTATACTATAATGTCTACACGTGAGTCTGTAATTGGCTTTCTAGTGATTATGGATTCCTTTTTTTTGTCTGGTTTTATTAACTGTAAGTCCTCCATGTACTAAATAAATAAACACAGATTTTAGGAGAATCCGACAACAGGAACGCATACGATATGCTATTTCACTGCGTGCAGTCACCAGTCGTATCCAGCGCTCAAGCATCGGATAACCCCACCGGTCCGTTAATACGCTCAAGGTGCTGTTGGAACTAGCGTGCATGCGAGTTAGGGTCGACGTTTACGCATGATTGTCTATTTATTTGTATATATATTGATTATAATTATTGATTTGTACCTGGATCAGTCGGGTTCGTGAGTACCTACGAATCTTAGGGGATTAATTTAATTTAATCTAATCTTAGGGCATTTATAATTTTGAAAACTCCTAAGCTACACAAGGTGATAAAGTAAGAATCTTACTAGTTAAATTTGCATGGAAGATCAAATTTTTTTTTACAATCTGTAGAATGTAAAAAAAAATATTATTAAACGATCTGGCCAGTTTTACTTGACCATATATCATGAAGTGATCAATTTCTAAGATCTGGCCACGACATTTACATTTTTAGCTTATTTATTTATTTAATTAAATAGAACGGCCGAAGCCAATTACACTATTTAAACATATACCTAAATCTTTAACTCAGTCATGCATTCTTCTCACAATAATTCAACATTCTAACATCTTCCATTCATCTGCAAACACATCAAGACCTGTGTTTGAGTTCAGGAGAGCGTTAATGGCGGCTACTGTCCGCGGAATAGGCGACTTGAAATGTGCAATAGTACGAGAAGTTGGAACAGTCAGTAAGCGATGTTTTCTGCCACGACAGTAATTGTCTGGGACGAACAGATTGAATATTTCATTGTGCAGGTCGGGATCATCAATAATACAATTATGCACTATCTTGCTCTTCTTCAACTCAATATTAGTTTAAAACAAATTGTTGTAATACTCACTGCAGTGTTACACTCGTGGTACCTCCTCGCCAAGCCAGGACAGTCGGGTCCCGACGAGCTCGGTGCATGGATCACATTTCGGGCTCGTCTCGTGTGCGCTATGCTGCGCACCAGTTTCCTTCTTTTTCTACTGCGCCGTAATCTGGAAAGTGAACAGTTGGTTTGAGATGAATATTAACCTCCAAAACAAGAATGTGAAAATGGGAGCCAAGTTCAATATTACTCATCTGATTTTGTTTTTTAGATGGCAAATCATCTAATGATATCTCCCGCCCTTTTCGTATCAGACTTTTACTGACTAAAACCCTCTCCAGTTCCTTCTTTGCCTTTGTTATAGGGCTTCTCTTTCGCATCACCCATGGCTCCAGTAGGTTTCAAACCTGCTGAGCTCCTACGGTTGCTGACATCTCCTTATTACTCATATGATATGGTTGTATGGTGGTGGTGTGGTGGTTGTCGATTTCACCGACATAATGATTGAGATCTGAATAGGTGCCAAGTCAAGTAGTAGACAGTAAAATCCACATCTAATTGAAATCATTCAATTAAAAAATTTCATGAAATTTTCCCATCTCTAGTGTCAAGTTCTGTAGAGCATCCTGAAATTTATTCATAAGAACTATAACCTCAACATTTAATTATGCACTTTTTATACATGTACAAATCATCTTTTATTTGGCTGAGCAATAATAACATATACACGGATGCTAATCGCTAGTTCTCTTTTGGCAAGCCAAGCTAAAACAAATGGAATATGCAGTAGACAAGTTCAAGAACTTGGCTTGACACGCACTTGCGTGTCTCGATGTATGTATATTGGTATACTGGCTGTAGCTTTGTAGCGTACCTTAGTCAAAAAATCAGATACCCCTGAAGGTTGACCGGTGGCATTCAGTCCGCCTCTGTGCGTTAATCAACTCATACTAATATTATAAAGACGAAAGTTTGTGAGTGTGTATGTTTATTACTTTTTCTTATTTATACTTTTACTATATACTTTTATTATACTTATAAGACTTTCCCAATAACACCAACCAATAACAGGCGGTTCAATTTTTTTGTGAGGTCATGAAAGATGATTGTTATAATTCAACGGACTCGCTTAGCATGTTTAGGCTTACCTCAAAACACTCACGACTAACTAAACCGGTGGATCTGTTTTACTAAGTGTAGGTTTCACACTGCGTAGTACGAAAGTTAACAAGCTTTTCGTAGAAACCTATAGTGACTTCAAAGATAAAATTCGTATGCACGAACCGTAGTGAATGCTAGGAACACGCGAAGTCGAACACAATCCCGTCAAGATCCGTCTTATTCAGATCCCAATTCGACTAATGCTCATGAAATGAAAATCTTGTGATGGACGTGAGCAGCTAATAGTGTCAAATGTCTATAAATATTAATAAGTACTAGCTAGCATTAGTATGTAAATTGGTACAGAGCCCGAACTGGAAACACTCTCAGACATACTAAATTCCGAACTTCCATACGTTATCTTATTCGCACTTAAGGTTCATTTAGGAATAATGATATTTGTTTTCAGATTGAAAGCGTTGGCATAAAGACAAGGAAAGAAAACAATTTCTTTTAAATTCTGCTCAGGTTTCTCAGAAATAAGGAAGGCTACATTTTTGTGCATTAAATAATAAGTAATAAAAATAAAATTAATTTATTTTTGACTTTCAATATACATGTTATGTTAGTGACTGAAACATTAACCTACGTTAGTGCAGTATTCAAACGCATCAATTTATAAATTCGTCAAATAGTTCATAAATACAGGATGTATATCTTATTTATGCAAAGCTACCCAAAAACAGACCTTGTTACAAATGAAGAAAGTATATCACCACTTCTTTATGTACAGGGAAAATTATTAATACTCTTAAGAATGCGGCTTAAAATTTAGACAGGTTTTTAACCTTCAAACAGCTTTGCAAATTTTTCTTAAAACAAAGGATGACCTAAAAGGCGGTAAAATAAACAGTTAATTAAGATGTAGGTAGGTACTCATATATTTAATTAAAATTTTAAAATATTTATTCAAACAGCCAATCAAAACATTTTAGCGCCGCTACACGGAAAATATTTTAGCGGTTCATATTGTTTTTGAAGTTATTTAGCACAAATATTTACTCGCAAATTTCTCATCTAAGTACCTATTATTTGATTATTGCTAAGTTTAAAAAATAAAACGACGCTATCTGTTTACTTTATTCAGCTAGTCCAAAATTTTTTGCAAGAAATTTTAAAATATGCATGTTTTTACATATTGACATATGTCCTTGAATATGCAATGTCTATTAAATGGTATGTTATTTCCTAAAGTAAACTTGTATTTCTTTTATAAAATTAAATTTATTTTGAAGGAAGGAATGTGGTCTTAATTATTTGACTTTAAACTGGTGGATCCATAGATCACGGAATGCGGTGCTGGCTGGAGCTAGCGATGTCGTTACTAGGCCGTGCAAAGAGCTCGTTAATCTCTCTCCCTAGTCAGTTTTAAGAAAAAAGTATTTAACCCGTTTATCGATCTGTATATCGATCTGTATTGTTATATCTCACTGTTGAGATATAACAATTTTAAATCTGGGCGTCACGGACTTTGTCGTCAGAGACTTTTCCGGACTTTTCTTACTCAATTTCAACTTTGACGCTTTATGACTACGTCGCTGATGAAGATATCTAAAAAAACTTTTATATTTATTTACTTAAGCGAATAATTTATTTTGGTACAATAATAAATTTTAAAATAAATAAATAAACAATATGCATATAACCTACTAGCTTTTGCTTGAAGATTTGCCCGCAAATATACTCCCGGTATAAAGAAGTAAAATTGCAAAATTTTCATCAAGACCCGTTCAGCCGTTGAACGTGAAGCAACAAAAAACATGCACAGACACTTCCAATTTTCACCTGTATAATAAATAATCCTCCCTACCAAATTTCTATCATGGTGGCCGGTGGCTAATTTCAACTGAGATCAGCCAAGCAAGAGACATTATAATAGTGCTCAAGTGCGCAAACACAGGGGGACTCTCATAGTTCGATGGGACGGCAATGTCTAAAAAATGCAAGGCAGGACCGGGGACAGATTAAAACCTTGCTTTTGTAATATCAGTATGATTGGCAAGGACCGTCAATTTATATGAATAAACGGGAAAATTCGTAGGCATGCTCGGTTTTTATGGAAAAAAATGACAATGGCGTCTCTTGCAAAAGCCGTTTTGTGTATTTCGTGATCCGATTACGTACATAATTATCTGTTTTGTGCATCGTAGGTGGATCCCATTAGGTATATACTTATTTAGATTAAAACACGGTCGTCCTGGACAAGCTTAACTAATCAATAGGTATCTCAGGAGTAAGTATCAATCAACCATTGGCAACGATTGATTCGTCATAGACGAAACTATATGCAGAACTAAATAGATAATTTAAAACAGAGCTATAAATTAATCAAGACGGAAATGGCACGAAGATGTTGAAATGTCAATACATAAAATATTGTTACTGATAGACAATAATGCATTGTGTGTATGTGACATTGGAATTGTTTCTACATGAGTTCATTTTTTTAATTTTTATTCGTGGCAAAAAGAAAACCAGCCAAGTGTGAGTCGGACTGGCCCCGTGTTTATTTAATGCACTATTTATTCTCTAGTTATCATTCCTTATTTTTCTAAATTCTTTAGATATATTATTAATTCTATAGTTGACTGGCCTGTTGGTCTAGTGGTTAGTGACCCTGACTGCTATGCCGCAGGTCGTGGGTTCGATTCCCACCCAGGACAAATGTTAATGTGATGAGCATGATCATTTGTTCTGTGTCTGGGTGTAATTATCTAAAATATGTATGTATTTAGAAATATATAAGTATGTTTATCAGTTGTCTAGTACTCATAACACAAGCTCTGCTTAGCTTGGGACTAGACGGCGTTGTGTGATAGTTGTGGAATATTATATTATATTATTATATTATATGTAGAGCTTTTGTGTGTTGTGTTTCTGTTCTGATTGTACCTGTAAAACCTTAATGATTTATCAGTCTATTAATAATGATATACTGATAAATCTATATTGTTGGTATCCAAACATTGATAAAAACAATTCGAAATAGAAATCTTTATTTGGAGTCAACCAAATAAAGATTAAGCATAGCTAACATTTTTAAAGAATGTGAAAAGGTATGCTTTTTTTGTGACTCATTCCACTTCAAAAATATGTCACCTACCGCTTTATTGTTCTTGTACACACATAAATAATATAAACATATATAAATAGTTAGTATTCTTCGGCACGTGTCTACACGTAATGAAACCTCATTGTTTCAGCCCAACATTAGTACAGGAATCCGCCGCAACGGGGCGCCACACACGACTTTTGTTTAGTAATTAAAAATTATGAAATTGCCTCGCCTTATAATACGCCTACGAGTACTCGCTTCAGATATTGATACTTCATTCTTTTGATGATATGTTTTAATTAGTTGTTCGCGCCGCCTGCGCCAGTCATTTGTTTATTATTTTCTACTCGGGAGTGATATCTAGGAATGTTTATTGTTTATCGTATGCAGGGATTGTACATATAGAGAGCAAAGAAAGGTTGAATAGACTATGTGGTAATGTCAAAGATTATATGGCCAGGAAGGGAGCATTAAGATGAAGACTTTAAAGAGAAGTATGGAAGAAAACATGCCTCTATATCAATGGCAGTAAGAGCTATGTCATACTATTCAATTATGAAGGTAGTCTGCCTCTAAATCACATATATTAAGTTTTTCATTTGCATTTGACTTAGGTAAGTGTGAAACCAATATTTATGATCAATTATGACGACAAAAAACCTATAGGATTGCATTACACAGGTATTTGTTTGCAATATTATCGCACACACTCTTATTTAACACTTCAAATATTGATCTACTGTTCTCGTTGAGTTACACAGTCAATAAGAAAAAGTTTGATGTGAATTTGAGTGTACCGTATGCACTTCGTTTCTGTTCAAGGCATCATCGTAAAGCTTCGGGTCTTGTCGGTGCCGCTCGTTAAATAGTTGTAAAAACAGATTGGAAAGTACACACAATACGTTTTTGCTTGTCTCTAGTTAACATGGGCATTTAGCTGATTAAATATGTATCTACAAATGCCATAACAGATTTGGTATATTATGGTTGGGAAATTCAATTTGATCGACACGAGTTTATAATAGATCTATGTATTTAATTCATTAAACCCCAAGCGAACGCTGGCATTCGCTCTCTCATTGTCTTTTTATAATTACGGTATTCGAAAGAATTAAAATAATATTATGTCAATTGGTATACATATATCAAATAATTATATATATATACGACTTGAGAACGACTGGACTGATTTTATTTTTGTACTAGCTGTACCCGCGCGGCTTCGCTCCCGCTCTTCCCTACTTCAGCCTACTATACCCTACTCTACCCTACTCTACCCTACCCTACTCTACCCTACTCTACCCTACTCTACTCTACCCTACTCTACCCTACTCTACCCTACCCTACTCTACTCTACCCTACTCTACCCTCCTCTACCTTACTCTACCCTACTCTACCCTACTCTACCCTACTCTACCCTACTCTACCCTCCTCTACCTTACTCTACCCTACACTACCCTACACTACCCTACTCTACCCTACACTACCCTAATTTTCATTTTTTTTTCCATAAGAACCTTCTCCTCATAATAACGAACACAACAAAAAAAAAATTAGCGAAATCGGTCCAGGCGTTGTTGAGTTATGCGCTTACCAACACATTTTGCGATTCATTTTTATATTATAGAAGATAAACATACACCCCTACTTTTCAATTAGTACACAAAATAATGGGGCTGTATCTGTACCCGTTACTGGTCATATTTTTGTATTCAAAAGTAGAAAAAACCGAAATCCTAAAATTGACCACGAAAAGGTAAATTCATCATAGATTCAATCATACATAACAATTGCTAGTAGAAAATACTGCGGGCAGTGTTTTTTCATTTTAATCGTCATTTATTCATTCATAATCAATAGCCTGCACAATATTTTCATAAATTGAGAGACATTTTGGGATAAACACAAACGCTAATAACTTTGCTGTTTATGAATATTATTTATTGAGACTTTACTTAAATAATAACAAGACCTTTTCTAATAAGCCCTTTAAGTATTTGTACTAATTAAAAATTAGTGGTGTATTCGTAATACGACTCGATTAAGGTTTTAAAATGACAAAAAATGAGTAAAATAAAAAACTTTTTACAAAAAAATATAACCGACTTCAATGTAAAAAAACACTGAAAAGTTTAAAATAACTTTAATTTCGGAAGTCGGTGTTTCTATAATAGTTTTGTCTCTTCGTTATTTAACACCGACTTCCGAAATTGAAGTTATTTTAAACTTTTCAGTGTTTTTTAACATTGAAGTCGGTTATTTTATTTTTTTTTGTAAAAAGTTTTTTATTTTACATTTTTTAGTTATGGTTCCACCACTAAAAAAGTACCACGAAACCCCCCCCTCAGTCAAACTTAAATAACTTATAGCCACAGTGCATCTCATAACGATTCTAATAATGCCAAACACGATTAGATTACATTTTATATTTCCTTCTGGCTTCATCATCAGATCAGTTCTATACATCCCCCCCCCCCTTTTCTGACAGTCAGTCATCGACTACACGTATAAACAAAGCAACTTTACTTGTAACCACAATGCTGTTCTGATTCTATGAGGAGTTCTGTTCCATATCTTCGAAGCTAATCATCAGATCACAATAATATTTCTATGGGACCAACTTGGAGGCATACCTAACCTTTTAATCGAAAAAATAATTTTCAAAATCATCGAGATATCGGTGAAAATAAATAAAAAATAAAAAAACATACATTGAGCCGAACATAGAACCTCCTCCTTTTCGAAGTCGGTTAAAAAAGCAGAAATCTTGTTAAAATGGATCGACTGCTAAATCAATTCGTTTTAACTAGATTTCTGTTGTCTATTTCTGTCTTTAGAATTTGGTATAAAAATATCCTTATGACTTAGAATAAGATTTTGAGATATTAAAATGTACGAGTTGTGAGAAAAATAAATCTAGAAAAACTAGAAGTGCCCATATAAGATTTTTATATAAAGTGTATATCAAGATAAATACTATTTTCATCCCACCATCTCGGAAAGAGGGTTTTTGCTCTTCGGTATCTGAGAGCAAAAGCCGTTTTTATTCTCTAGAGAGATAAAGTAAATTAAATTTAGAACATCGCGTGTACTATGTTTATGTATTCAAAACATAATTAAACCTATTTACTTCTACCTCCATGGTACCAAATTCGTCATACAACTTTTTTTTAATTTGTTAAAAACTCAGACTCAGAACCTTTTTGGTGTACTTTATTTTACATTTAGTCATTTCCTCGCTGAGGTGGAATGAAAAGTTACGTGTTGCACTCGACTGCAAAGATTTTTCACCTCGTGCTCTTTTGATTCTCTCGCTAACGCTCAGGATTCTAATTCTTGAGTCACTCGCTACGCTCGTGATTCAATTTTAGAATCCTTCGCTTGCTCGGTCATCAAAATTGAGCACGCGGTTAAAAAGCAACTTTGCACTCTTGTATAACAAATAACTATTGTTCAATTAGTTTTTAAATGGACATTGATATTAAACAATGCAATAATTGTTAACGGATTTGTTGTATACGAAATGATTAAAATCGTGTATCTACTAAAGACCATTTTGTCCGTCAATCAAAATGCTTGTAGAAAAACAGTTGAAACTTGACTTGACTAGTTGTTCGCATGTCGCATTCAGTTCAATATTGCCTTAATTTGGCATGTTCGACGGGATCAGGGCAACAGGGTCGCTGAACGTTCTGTTAGCCTTTGACATTTGAAATCAATGTTCTGCTCTATCTACTGAACATTAGATGAGTGGTCCCAATATATTGTTTTGTGTCTCTGGGAAATTGGAATTTGTACTGAAGTGGAAAGTTTGACCAAGTAGATAAATTGGTTTTGTCTTCAAGTTATAAGCTTGTTTAGACTTTGTACAACAAATAGTGAGATAATGAGGTGGTAAATGGTGGTACAGGTTTGCCTAGAATTAAGTTAGTACTTAGAACCTCTAATGAACCTAGATTCTCTAATCTAGATTATTCTTGTGGATAATTTGTTCTAAATTATACATCAACATACATTATTGTTACTAATTCAATTTCTGCCATTAGGTATAGAGCAATAACAAGTAAAATTGGCCGATTGAAGAATTAAATTACCAAAGAAATACATCCCTACCTACTCTGGCAGGAAATTCCACTACTTATCTCCGCGTAAGCTTAATGAATTTTTTCTTAAAATATTTTGGGTGTATCTGAAGCCTCTGGTTGATTTTATAATGCATGCAATTTTTCTTTTTGTAGTAATTAGAGGAACAATAGAAAGACAATAAGAGAGCGATCGCCGGCGTTTGCTCGGGGCTTAATGAAAAAAAAAAATAATTTTTAGCTTTAATAAACAAATATAAAAGAATTTTTAAAATATCTTCATCAACAACGAAATTCTAAAGCTTCAAAAAAAGAAGTCTCGTTTGCGTTTCTACCAATTTTTTGTATTGCTTTCATAATATTAATTTTCTAATTTCGTATATTTATTGATAAACTGGTTAGATAACAAACATTATTGTCATGCATATTCCTTATTAATTGAGAGTATTTAAGTAATTTTGTATAAGTAGATATACAATTACTTACACCTGTAATATTTACTTTATTGAAAAGGAGTTCTATTAAGGGTCGTACACATAACACGGCGGAACTTAGAGCCTAGTCGAGATAAAAATGTGAAAGTGTTGATAATCCGCCGTTAATGTTGTATGATGGGCAGACGAAATTCACGTGTCCAATCGATGTTCTAATCAAATCACATCTCATCATATCTCACTCGAAGCCATCGTGTGTACAGGGCATTAGGTCGGTTTATCGAAAGTAAATATATCCCGATTTGAAAAAGGAACGTGTTGAACTTTGGGGCATTTTGAAAAAAAAGTTTGATTGTTTTGTTCGGAAATTAACAGAAAGTTTGTCTGGATAGGAACTGACTATTGAGATGACGGCACATACCTAAAGATGATAACGATAAGATATTATCATCATCATCATCATCGAAGGTGTCTTCAAGCCTAGAGTGAATAGGCTGTTAATAAACTATTGCGCCTCACCACCATCGATTGCAACAATGCTTACAATCAGGTGGGATCACAGTCAAGCACTAGTTACATAATTAAAAAAAGGAGATCTATAGAGACTCCGACCCCAAATACCTAAATTGAGTTTCCCAGGGGTAGATTAAAAAAAAAAAAACATGATTTTTAAAAAAAAAACCGTAACCCAATTTTTATAACCCATTTGACACATTGTAGATAGTTAGGTCGAGTAGCTTTTTAACCGCAGAGTATTGCTTTTGCTCTCAGTCTACCATCTTGGAAAACTGGAGCACAATGTCATTGCGATACAGTTTCAACCACAGTTTACCTCACAACCTTGTTTCCATCATATTATTCCAAAGTTCGAAACCCTCCATTAGCGTCAAAACAAATGATTGGATATTTCCTATTCAAGACAGCATTTCATTATCATTTCGGTCGCATCCCTCGGTGGTAAGGAAGCGATACGTTTCGCGAGTGGTTGGCGTCCAATGGGCCATTAGTCATGGCCAGTCATGGGCCATCGTTTGTCTCAGTACCGCTTGATCCTCTATTACATCTGAGGGTTGATGACTTGGCCGTGATGTGGGAAGACAGGGCTAATCTGAATGTTGAAGATTGATGGACTGAGAGGGTAATGGGAAAGGAGATGTGGAGTGAAAGGTTTTGATGCTTGTGTATTTTTAATTGAATTGTTATAGATGAAGTTATAGATGATTTTATTGAAATTGAATTAGGTATAATATTTTTTTAGTCGTAATAATATTTTCTCAGTAACGACTGTGTAATCAATACTTATATTATAAATGCGAAATAATTCTGTTTGTCTGTTTGATACCTCTTCACTTCATAATAGCTGAATGGAATTAAATAAAAAAAGTAAATATTCTATTTATGTGCAATTTTTTTCACCTATCTCATATTCCGAAATAGGAAAATAAAATTAGAATTACACTTTTTATTCCAGGAGTATTTTTGATTTTCTATCTATTCTAAAACAAAATATGATTCAATCGAGTTTTCAGAGTACAATATAGTAATGTTGGTAGGTAATCTGTGTTCGTAGCCGAGTCACAGGTAGGGAATTTCTATGAAAACCATTCTTTAATTATTTTGTTTTTTAAACTTTGCTTTACATTAGGAATTACGCGTGTATCGTGGGTGCGGTCAAATATTTAAACCCACATACACAAGACACCCAGACCTGGAACAGCTAAAGTAAGTTATAAGTTACTCTGTAAGTTACATGATATCTGTTCCGTGCGGGAATGGAACCCGCACTGCAGCGCCCAACAGCCAACCGCTTGCGTGTTGTTTAAATTCTTATTCATTTGTTACTATTTTAACCTTTAAGATTAGAATTTTCTGAATTAATACGAGTACATCAAATAGTTTCTTAATTAATTACTTTAATTCAGAAACTCTTAATCTGAACTATACGAACGATCGACATTTTTTTATAATAATAACTTCTCTTGCTCTGCGTGCGGAACAAGAAGGCATGTCAAAATTTTACTGACTAAAATATTCCTGTGTCCTTTAGAAAAAATCCATAAATGGAAATGAAGGCAAAAGGCGTTCCTTGGCCTCTGTGTCACTCTTTCAAAGTTCTCGCAGTTATATTAACACCATAGTGTAAGATTATCATCATAAAAGAATGCCATAAGCTATATTTAAACGTGGAAAAATACTTTACTTTTGGGATTGACTGCAAAAATGTAGTCATAAGAAAAAGCTATCACAAAATACTATTTATTTTTTTAGGTAATATAAAATTAATTAAAAAAAAAACGAGTTCTTTTACTACCTTGCAAAACAAAAGTCACAAACAAAAGCAAATTAAAAAACAATCAAAAGTAAAATATGACTCAATCGACTATCCCGAGTGCCGTATCTAGCAGGTAACGGTGCTTGTTCGGCGCGGGCGCAGGTTGGAAGGCTCTCCCGCGGTGGCCATTCCACGCTCCTTTATCGATCACGCGCCCTATCATTAGATATCATTGTGATCTATGATCAATGCGCCCGCGATAACATAGGGCTGGCACTGCCATTGGCTTAGTGTTTCTTGGTTTGTTTGGGTGGAAATGATAGGGATTTTTGGTCGTTAAAATTATAAAAACGATCAAAAAACAATCATTAAAATATTTTAGGTACATATTATAAGTAATGTAGTCTAAACTTTTCCTTTTAGGTGCAATTTTTCTATATGCTGACGCAAACGAAAAATATACGAGGCAAGGTAAAAATTCGGAAGTGAGCATGCTGCAATGTACTAAATTATCAAATTTTAAAAGTACTGGAAAATTTTCCCGCTAAGGGGTGTCCCTTAATGAGCACCAAATCACTGGACTAATAATAATGTACACTGATATAACAAAGAGGTAAAGTTTGTTTTTTTGTTTACAGGAGGTAATCTCTGGAAGTACTGATCCGATTGCTTAATATAAAAGAGAATAATAAAGGTAAGTATATCAACGAAAAAAATTTTTTTGTGTTTTCTAATTGACTTAAAAAAAACCGGCCAAGTGCGAGTCGGACTCGCCCATGAAGGGTTCCTTAGCAGCAAGTAACATAATATAAAAGTTCTTGTAATGTGTTGTAACTTTGATCGATGTTTTAATAATACTGTATTTTTTTCAATTTATGACGCATTAAAAAAAAAACTACTTACTAGATTTCGTTCAAACCAATTTTCGTTGGCAGTTTTTATAGTAATGTACATCATATATTTTTTTTAGTTTTATCATTCTCTTATTTTAGAAGTTAGAGGGGGGGGACACACATTTTACCACTTTGGAAGTGTCTCTCGCGCAAACTGTTCAGTTTAGAAAAAAATGATATTAGAAACCTCAATATCATTTTTGAAGACCTATCTATAAATATCCTACACGTATGGGTTTGACGAAAAAAAAATTTTTGAGTTTCAGTTCTAAGTATGGGGACCCCCAAAATTTATTCCTTTTTTTCTATTTTTGTGTGAAAATCTTAATGCGGTTCACAGAATACATCTACCTACTAAGTTTCAACAGCATAGCTCTTATAGTTTCGGAAAAAAGTGGCTGTGACATACGGACGGACAGACAGACAGACAGACAGACAGACATGACGAATCTATAAGGGTTCCGTTTTTTGCCATTTGGCTACGGAACCCTAAAAACCACCAAAAAATCTCGTTAAGCTTTTTATGGCTCTTTCTAATGTAATCCTACTTTACTAATTTTGCTGTTGCTTATATGCGGTCTCATTATTTGCGGTTAGAACAAAAAAAAACTAGAATCAAAACAAAACCATGACCTACATATTATATACAACATAATTTATACACACTACAGCATGTTCCAAAATATTTCTTCCAAATAATAATACAATAATGATATTCTATAACTTTCGCACAACGTGTGACAGTTATAAAATATTATGTTACTTTCATACATACACACAATTACAGATAAATTTCACCTAAGCACAGAACAAATGATCGTACTCATCACACAAACGCACAACAAATGATTTGCCTTGGCTGGGACTCGAATCAATAAACTCGTTTAGCAGTCAGGGCTATTAACCAATAGTCCTACAGACCAGTCGGTCAAATAAAATTAGTACCCTTACGAACAAACGACAAATCCTCAAATCTTAATAGCGGCTCTATAATGAAACAATTAATACAAAACCTCACGAACAATACAAAAAACCTGACACATTAATCTTCCTCACGTCCCCACGTGTTCGTTTGTTTGTTTGTTTTATATTGTTCAACACGAATACGGTTTTTAAGACCTTTGAGAAATTAGAATAATGACGTATTTATTGGAATTTTATCGTCGCTTCGAATTGGTTGGTGCCGGTGTGTTGTAACTGATTGTAATGGCTTTATAATGGCTTTTGTTTTATTGACACTTCTTTTATTGGGTTTGATGTTTTTATTAATTTGACTATTTAGCGACATTTGTAATTAGTATTTTTTATTAGTATAGCAGCTTTATAAAAGATAGATTTTGAAAAGTATGTAAGTCTCTTATATAATAATTATAAAGTTTGCTATGGCAAACTTAACAATTAATAAAGGGGTCGGATGAACTGCAGGGCGGTACTCGGTCATCATAGGCACAGGCTTGTGTACGATGAGCAACGGGTACCGTAAGCAAAACTAAAGGTTTCCAGCAAGAGTGATACATACCTGAAGTGTTACCGTGACCCGTGGCAATTGAAGAAATACTGGTTGATAAATTGAAGTCTGACCCTCACTTTCGCTCCATTTAGATCGGGAGAAGATAGTTAATGGTTTCGTACCTCAAAACAAAAAGGGGGCAGGGGGAAACTAAAAAAAGGTGTATTTTCTGGATAGGTGTTTCACCTAGATACCTACTAAGAAAGCGTTTTAAATAAAATTCAAACAATTTATCTCACATTCTTAAATTTTTAAAAACATTAATGAATTATATTGTACCTTGAATTTTAAAAAGACGAAGTATTTTTTTTTGATTAACAATATTTTTTTAACTTCAAATTTACTAGTTGACCCAGAAAACTTCGTGCCGCTTAACAGTCAATGAATGTAGTCTAATATCTTTCGTTATGTTGACTGTATAGTCAACCGATTGCGATGAAACAAAGCCATAAATAATATAGTAAATTACACACAATTTTATACATAACAGATATCTAAATCTAAATCGGATTCATACATTTTACGTGATTCGCGAATAACTAAAAACTTCTACAGATTTATTATATGTATGTATAGATGTGTGAATCGACAGCGTATACCTTCACTCAAAAGCTTAGGCTACTTAGAAAGCCACATTACGATCTAGTATCGAAAAATAAAAAAAAGTTTGCGTCCAATTACGAACGTCTGTAAGACATAAAATTATCCTTACCTAGCCGGATCCCTGGGCAGACAGTGACGCTCCTGGACAGCCACTCCTCCCCCGCATGTCTTGGAGCAGGGGCTCCAGGTGCCCCACGAGCTCCACGCGTACATTGTCGTCGCGTTCGTTCGAATCGCTTCTGTCGTTCTCTGCACCTGAAAGATATTGTTCAAGGTTATGTAAAGTTTGTTTTTCTTTTGGTTTGACATGGTTTGTGCATTTAGCCGGTTTCAAATTTAAATAGTATTTAGTTTTTGATAATTATAGAATATAGTCAAAGTACCTAGTTTTCCATCAGAATCTAGATGGAACTTATTCTTGTTTTTGTTGTAATACTGATCCTTTTCAAGAATAACATCGTAAGCGGCAAATTCCGTTTTTTGCATGTATAGGATCCCTGTTCTATAGAACACGTGTTCGTCGCCGCATCGTACCATTTTTAAACGACTCCAAAAAGAAAGAGATTATTTACAGCATTGTCCGATCAAAAGACTGAATCTTAAGCTTGTATCATCATCTATTTCAAACATTTTCTTGGATAAATTAGCCAAAAAATGTTTACAGCAGATGGAATTTAGTTCAGCAGCTGCAGCTAGAAGATAGAGCATCCACAAGATGAACCAAAGTCCTGCTGAAGGTCGCGGGTTTCCAATTGATGTAAGATGCACAAGATCAGTCGTTGTGATATGACTTGGAGTAGGCTTATGTCCTAGAGTAGCCGTCTTTAGGCTGAAATGAAGATGATGTTGAGACTATGACCCATCTAGCCTAGTCTCTAACATTGCTTAAGTAGGATGAGGGAAGAATGAAGCAAGAAGAGATTTTATATGTAACGGCTGGAAATAAAATGTTTTGTATTAATTTTGTGATTGTCTATAAGTGTTGCATCACTTGAAAAGTGTTTTATATGAATTTGTAAATTCCTAGTCCATGTCATGTTGGCGATACTTATTTAAAAAAAAAAAGAAGAAACTGAGGGCAGCTCCTATAATAGACGGCGCCCATGATGGTCTTCATTTATAGAAGGCATGACGAAATCTAGCCTTGTGTTTGAAAATCTGATTCTTGGATTACATTACAATATTGTATGTCTATTACCTTGATTTCGGTATTTTATGTATTGCACTAATAACTCACTAGCTCAAGAGCTCAATGTTAACATATTTGAAATTCCTCGTATTACGTGAATTGATTGATTTCTTTGATGTGGTTATTGATTAGTGTTTGTAAACATAATTTTTAAACTGTTTTCGTTTGAAATCTGTTATTATGTCAAGGCTAAAAACTTTATTTAACAACAACTCCAGACATGCGTGCTTCAGAACATAGTCGGGACCGGGGATCGGGCCCGAACTCCGAACATATTATACATTAATTTTATTATTTAAAAAAACTTTAAATTCTAGTACTTACGATTTTTTGCTTTATATTGTCTAATTGATTTAAGTGGTCGAGTAAATTTTTATAAACAAGTTCCTATATGAATTTTTTATTTTTGTTCTAATCGCTTTAGATTGCGATAGAAAATAAGCTACGTAACTGAGTGCTAGTTGAATTTTTTTATGACCGGAAGGATAACAGCCCAATAAATATTTTAATATTCACGCTGATCACTTGCATATTCAATCGACAACATAAACAAACAGTAATCGTTCTTTGACAGTGGTTTATGAGCGAGCGAAAAATTTAAAAAAAATAACTCACTGCATCGGATAAATTTAATTTTTCACACCATGTGCTCGAAAACATCAAGTTATGTGTCTTCGAAACTAACCTATAGTAAATTATATATTAAAGGCGATGGGCTGGGGACATACATATATCTACTATTGCTGACTGTAGTCACTGCAGACTTATGTGATTTGAGTATGGGACCTCAACAAAATATTCGTTTGATAACTTCACCTTTTGTCTTACAGTAGATGTAAAAACAGAGTTTGCTTCTCAGGGATTAAGTTACGGTACCTGTAAAAGCAATTTGGAGACTCGTGCCCCAATTTACTTCTAAAACATTTCTAAGTTATGCTTCGATATGGGTTGTACAATCGTGTACTAAATTTTGAAATCACAACAGCAGTCAAGGAAACATTGATTCAGCTGATACCAATACCCATTTCTATTAAATGAATGGCGGATAGATTGATGGGTCATTGACGTTGTACGAAATGTTCCACTTGGCCATATCATTGTCGAAATTGTGCCTAAATTGGCCCAGATGTTCAGTCTTATAGGCTACATTGTTTGAATTGTTATGTAGTGGACAGTGGTGAAACGAAATTCAGTCACGTCGCTGTGAATACAGCTGCATCATATAAAGTGACACACATATATTCAAATGTATAGCATACCTTTACATTCGATATTATTCGATTGCTTATTTACAGAAGCATACAGGAACAAATGATTAAAGTCAAAGAGCTATCAATGTTGCAATACACTGGAAGAGGCAATTTGTTAAGAAAGCTTTCTCTGAGATCAGTGTAAGTCAACATCAAAAGATAAATTGATGACGTCATAACTCACCGGTCGTCCAACCTCGGTGCTCGTGGTTTGTGCGTGTATGAGCGGGTCTCGCGAACAGGCGAGGAACCTGCAACAATAACAATTCTACTCAACATATTGTAAACACCCTGTGTAGTATTACTCACATGATTTATTGCATTTATTCAGCTTGGGAATGCTTTGTACGAATTTACAGAGTGACGAAAATGTTTCTCAGGGAAATAATTCAACGGTTGTGATCGTCGACTCATCTCTGTTGGACAAAGAAACGCTTTCACTTCGAAAAGCTTTGACAACAACGTTACGGGTTTTATTGCGAGCTGTCTTTAATTCTTAGCTTTAGACCGTAGTGTTTCTGTAATCATACGTTTATTTGTAGTCGGCTTAGATATTAAATGTGGAGAAACAAAGGCTTTACACTGGTTAAGTATAGACCTTTCATCTTGTGACTCGAGAGTCGTAAACTTATGGAATTATACTAATTTGATTCTGCGATGACCAGGCGGATTTTGAAAGGTAGTAGTTAAAACTGATATCCAGTGTTTTGGCAGTATTGCGTTGTATTTCGTTTAGTTCTGTGCAGTGCAGTAGTTTGTTTTGTAGGTTTGTTAATAGCTGGGTATGGTATTGCATTATGTTTAGTTCAATATTGGTCTTCTAGATTTACTCTTTTTTTTTTTTCTTTAACAAGTGTTACACCGTTATCATTACTTTTTATATAAAAAAGAGATCTTGTGGGTTCTTCTTCATAGCAAACGAAGTTTTTGTGAAATATTTGTACATATATTTGGTTTTGTTTTTGCAAACGAGTTAATTTTTAGTGTCGATATTTCAGTAAAAACCTACACGCATGATGGTTTAAAATTATCAAATCAAACGGACTTCTTCTAACAAGAATTGTACTAATGAATGTTTATGAGAAAAAAATATGATCCGATCAGTGGGAAAATCTGGTACAGTTAGAACATACATTCCTAGTAGGTACTTAATATTAAGTTGGCAGCATCATCTGGCTGCTCCAGTTCGTACCCAACCAACATGATAGGTGGTCGTTCTCAAGCATTCCGCACGTTTAGAATTTATATTTTGTACGTTATTTTCCCCGCTGTGTATACCTTCAGCATTTAAATTGGTTACTGCTGAGAATAAATTGGTTTAATTCCAGGTCTAAATGGACCGTTGTTTTCTTAACATATATAGGTTTATTTAGGTCTAAATTGTAAGGTTGGTTAATTAGTATTCTAGGCTTGGAGTGAAACATCACAAACTTGTTGAGATGGGTGGGATTATGCTTCTGAAATGTAATATGGTCTATCCCAAACATAATATTTTTAGACTTGACAGTCATTATGGCAGAAAGAATGTTATTTTTGCTATGACCTCTAATTTATTCAGCTTTAAGTATGTATGGATGGATAATATAATAAATGAGATGGATAATATAATATTTAAAAAAAAAATTCATTGGAAAAGAAAGAAGAAGCATTGTTTCATTTCTGTTTCGTACCCTTTTATTAGTAGATAGATAACCATAAAATGTAAGTTTTACTTTGAACTTGCCTACATTTATTCAGTCATCAAAATATAACTTCTTTCGCACCGGGTGGAACAAGAGGGAGTGTCAGACTTTTACGAACTTAACTCCTGTTCCTTTAGTTGCCCTTAGCTAACTCTTTCGAATAATCCCGCCGCAAATTTACCAATCTAAGTACGAGTGATGAATTATGCGTCATCAGCCCTAAAGGGCTTCAATATTCGGCAATCCAAAACTAAGAACGGCGCCATATCGAACTGACAAAACAATACATACATTACAAATATAATATTAATACAAAGGGCTCTTAATATCCTATCGAAGTGTCAAATGATAATTATAATTTCCATCACAAACGGCGCTAGTACTTTATGTCGCCGATAGAGGGCGCTTCTGAATACTAAGTGAGCGATAAGATCGCTGGCTAATGCCTTATTAAAATAACACATTCATACCTTAGCTTATAGGAAATAGTTTAGTTAATAATGTGTTTTAAAGTAGTTTTGGTGTGAATTAGTTTGTAATTTTGCGTTTTCATTGAAGTGGAAGTTCATGAACTTTTTTTTGGGTGGGAAATCATCCAATAACTTCTCTCGCTCTGAGGCGGAGCGGGAAGGCGTGCCAGACTTCTACTGACTAAAACCCAATCTTATGTTCCTTCTTTACCCTGTGTACCACCACCCCGGGGTTCTTATTCGGAAGATCCCTGGCTCTAGTAGGCTTCGACCCTGCTGGGCCCCTGCGGTTTGCTGACATCTCTGCGCGTGGGACACTACACGCAGCCGACGACTCGGGCTCGGTCTGGACGGTTACCGGACAGCCGGACGGCGAGCTACCCATTCCTCGTCGTCCGCAAGCTCTCGCCTAATGAACTTGAAGCTTGAATACAGATTTTAAAGAGATATAATTGATTGTTTCCTTTGGTAGCAAGAGGTAATCCGATCACGTAATTGTTTGATTGATTGATTGATAGAAAGCTGTAGGTAGTAGTGCTGCTAAAAGCTATTCTTATCTCGCAAAAACAGTTGTTAATAACTTGGTAGGTATGGCTTTGTGTTTTTTCAGTACCAGTACCGGTCTTCTAGATTTTCCCTTTCGTTTCATTTATTTATAGAATGTGTTGCATTATATTATTACTGTTTTATGCCAAGATAGAGTTCTACGTAGGAATCGCCTGAATCGATCCGTAGTTTTAAAGTATATTTTTTTAATTTTTTTTTTTCTTTTTGCTTTTTTTATTTGATTTTTTCTTGCAGACTTGTGAGTTCTAAAAGCCTACATGTATAATGGTCTGAATTCACCAACTCGGACTATAACTAACAAGAATGGCGCTACCTACTTAATGTTAAAAAAAATAAATTCCAATCAGTGAGAAATTTAACAAACTGCTCCAATTAGAATGGATTGATAGAAAGCTGCATTAGTGCTGTTACTATATTCATTTCTGAAAAAAAATCGTTTTTACATTTAATCGTTAATTAGATTCTTACTAGTTATAAAGCAGCTCATAGCAGTAACATTCCAATCGGAAGGATATAGATATTTATGGAAAAGCATTGATCAACGCTTAGACAGGTAATAAGAGAACAAAATCAAGACCGAAGTATTTGCAAAACAAATCCAGATCAAATATCCCACAAAATACTAACTAAAACATAAACTTCGAAGCATTCCTTGCACCATAACTCTAGTCTTTGTCCTATTGTATCATTAAATTTGTCCTTATCTTAGCCGCATTTGAATATTTGAAACGTCCCGTAACTTCCGCGTAGTTTGTATCTCCGGAGATTCGATACAGATTAGATAAGAACTTGTGTTACCAACCTTAGCTTAAAGAAAAACTACTAAACCAGTACAAAAAAGGGAAAACGGTAAATATAAAACAAAAAAAAAACTTATTTTATGTAGATAGTAATAACAAAAAAATATTATAATCATTTTAAACAGATTACCAAAGAATTCTGTAAATAAATCACCTAAAGAAATCAGAAACCAGAAACGTCTATTACAAATAGACAAATTACATGCACTTTTGAATTGTCAAAAAGTCGGTCAGTCAAACGAGGGAAGGTACATTTTCTACAACTCTATCATCGACCACATCGTCACTTTTCTATCAACAATAAAAAAACTACCACCAAACGCAGAGTAAACAAAAACTTTAGATTTAGTGACCTAACCCAACTGGGTACATTTCCGAAGTACTGAAAATCTATAGTTACTGTAGTGTTGGTATAGGGCAACCCTGACGGAAACACTTTACCTGGAGTAAAATATACTTTAATCCAGGCCATAAAGGGACTTGTTGTCTATTAAAATGTATGGATTTTACGACTTTGAATTTGCACGAACATCCGTTTCGGCGGTAGATTGGTTGATTTAACTTTGAAACGTCAGGGGGCTTTGTAGATAACTAAGGAAGAAGATAAGTTACAGAAACCGTTGTTAAAAGGTAGGTATTAGCTTAAAGGTATATTAACTATTATTACATAGGGGAGCTTAAGAGCCGGTTATTATTACATAGGGGAGCTTAAGAGCCGGTTGAAGTCACTGAGTATTTTGTATGAATTCGACCCGAATCTATGTCGAATTTTGCGGCCCCGTAACAGCGGTTTTATTTATATAAAAAAAAAAAACATATTTTTTTTTACAAATTTTTGTCTGTTTCTTTTTAAAAGTTCTCCTTTCGCTGGTCTGCTGGGAGTTTTTTTTTGGAAATAAGAATTTTGTGTTTTTATACTACATATGTACATGTGTGTGTAAAATAATCATAAAATAAATAAAAATTATAAAATACGCTATGAACATTCGTGAGTACATTTTAGATAATTAAATTAAATTGTAGCATACAAGTAATTACATTATAACAAAAATAGCGTGCGGTGCGGTATCGACACGAGATAGATGAGAAACTTCAAAATTATAGAATAAGAAGAATTTAGCGTGAGATCAGGAGATAGCTATTTATCTTGCTTCTCTCTCATCTAACAAATGTGCTTGAATGTGATGCATTCTTGTTTAACTCTCAGTTCTCTTCCAAATTGAAAATTTAATCGCCGAGTTTAACTTCAAAAGCAATGCTAAATGAATTGCATTCTCTTTATATACAACAGTCCAATTTCGCAGTAGGATCAAGTGAACCAAAGCAATGCATTCGACTGTCGGAGAACGATCGTTTACTTCGGTAATCCATTACACTCGACGTTTCCCGATCGACGACGTGACCGAACCATTATCACTTCAATAACGATTTATGGGGAAGAATATTTGCCCACTACTTTACGAAAGTTCAATAAAGTATACCAACAAGGCAGACTGGAGTCTGGATTTGGAATATAACTGTTGAAATGTGAGTGTTAATATATATTTGCCTATCCCATCATGAGATGTTTCATATTGACATTACACTTTGAGTAAAATGATTATGCTTGTGCTCAAAAAATAAAATTAATGTCAATATGTAAATATAAATAAATTAAAACTTGCTTACAGTTTCTATCACCCCAGATGGCACAATGGATTACAGAAGAATACATAATATAAAATTCGAAGACATGTGACATTCACCAACACACACTGGTCCCGAGTGGTGGATTACGGCCCATTCCCTCTCCTAGATAAGGAGGCTTGAATCCCAACAGTGAGAACATTAAAAAGGCTGGTGATGACATAATCATCATCATTTCAGCCGATAGACGTCCACTGTTGGGCATAGGCCTCCCCGAAGTGTCACCACAATGCACGATCCTGAAGACACCGGAAGACGCACCGCAGGAAGGCCTCCGACAAGGTGGACCGATGACCTGGTGAAGGTTGCGAGATGACATAGGTAATATAAAATACTAACTGCTGCCAGCGGCTTCGCCCACGTAATAGTAGAAAATTATCCTAAGGGAACATAATTTTCGAGATAAAAACTATCCTATGTGCTATTTCAGGATACGTTCTAACTGTGTACCAAGTTTTATCGAACTCCATTTAGTAGTTTTTGCGTGAAAGAGTAATAAACATCCATACATCCACACATCCATAACATACATACTTTTGCGTTGATAATATTAATAGGATATGACCGTTATGTCTTAATCATCTTAAAAATAAAGCCTAAATCCTTGAACGACCCAGACAACCATCACCACTATCAATAACGGCGTCTCTTGACAGAATAATGTTTACAAATCTTAAGTAAACAGTCGCATGGCGTCATTCAATGGCATTTTTCAGTTCACATTGCCATGTGTAAAAATAGGACACATTAGGTACAAGAGTAGCAGTCATCAGGGAGTGTTCGACGGTCACGGATGGGTGGCCGGTTGCGTCAGCGATCGACACGGCCTAATCTGACGATAAATCACTTGGTTTCTGGATCGGAATGAGATCACGGGTCCAAATCGATACTAAATGAGAGACGAGTTTAATTGGAGTAAACTAGTCGTTCGTGCACGATTTATTTTGTTAGTTCTTTTGTTGTTTTAAATCTGTATTGTTAGTGATGTCCCCTTTGTCTGCATTGTGTTGCTGCAAGTGGTTAATTGGCTTGTGCAATTTGTGCAGATAATGATTAATGGGATTTTGTTGCTTTCACTGCCCTTTTGTCGTGAAAGGTTTTAATGGTTGATTCGCTGTAATTTGATTTGTATTGTTATGTCATTTAAATAGTTTGATATCTGTTTACTGTCATCATCATGTTTCTTGCCCCTATCCAGTGTTACTTGGGGTTAGTCGAACACGTTTTTTTTTCATCCATTTTGTTTCCCATTTTCATATCATTCCTCACACAATATTCATCTTTTCTTTGACCATCCTCTCCCACTCCACCTATCTACTATATGTAGAGATTTAAAAAATCTTATATCTCGTTGAACCACTAAGTTTCAGTATTTCTTTTGATTTCTCCTTTCGCAGGTCTACTGGAAGAAATTTCTTTAGAAATAAGTATTACTTTTGTACTAATGTCTATTATGTTTTACCTTTATCTGTTTTTTGTGTGTACAATAGTAAAATAAATAAATAAGTTCCTCCTTTTTCATTACCGTTGTTTCCAACAGTGGTTTAATTCATAGGTCATGTTTCGAATTAGGTTAAAGTAATTAATGGTTATTTATGAGTTTTAAGTGCAGCTTACTCTACCTACAATATTCTTTCACTAACCATGGTTATTTCAGTATCTGAATAGTTAACTGTGTCTATAATTAGGACTGGTTCAAGTTCACCTCATCTGGTTCAAAGGTAAACGATCGCTTTAACTGCCGATAAATACCTATGATTTGAACCACACACGATTAGTTTGAGGGTTACCATACCAGTAAAATTAAATTTGATTGGGAATCAATTTTTATTGATACTTTAATTTCGCGATTACACTGACTTAAATATTACTGATGAAATTATGTCACATCTGTCTAAGTTTTTGGCGAATGCAGGGCCACGCGTAATGAGCAATTTTTTGATTATTAGTAAAGGTTTCTAATATCTGTAGTACTTAATAGATAATCATAGAATGTAAACATTAAAAAAACCCAGTCAGTATTTTTGAAACATTGCATATTTTCTTGCAATGTGCAATGTTTCAAAAAGGTTCGCTTGTAAGTGAAAATTACAGATAATTTCATAGTCTTAGTGATGAGGATCGCAAAGGGCAAACTGATCGTTTGAATTCATGAAAGTCTAACGAATTCCTTAAAATGGTAAGCCAGCACTTACACCATAGTCGTGAAGTAAAGAAATTTCCGATTTGTAAGCCATTTCCATTTGATTGAATTGCTGTAATAATCACACTGAAATTAATTCATATGTAATTTTTTTTTTTTTAATTCACTGTGAGAATAGTTTACCGTTTTGTACCGTAGGCGTAGGATTGCCGGAAGCCAGACGGCGAGCTATCTATGCTCGCCGTCCGGCTATCCGGTAATTGCTTCAAGATGTCAGCAAACCGTAGGGGCAAAGAAACGAAGGCAAAGAAGGAACGGGTGTCAGAATTTTACAGACTAAAACCCGGAGTGGGTTTTAGTCTGTAAAATTCTGATACGCGTTCTCGCTCTGCCCCAGAGCGGTAGAAGATATGGGATGGTTTACCATCTAAAACAAAAGTATTGTTTATCAAAAACAACAAAAAAATGACATATTTTCAACCACCTGGTACCGAAGCAACCCTAAAATGCCGCTCGTATTTATTTATATGAAGTGTGTTACCAGGCGATAGATACAGTGGCATTAGTTATTGCGGTGATAAAATCTTTTCCGGCGCCCTCGTTCGGTTCCGGGTTATATTATCTAAATGCTACTGCTCTTAGTTTAGGGGTTAGGTACCTGTTGCATCTGTTAATGTGTTTGTATTGTTTATGGTACCAATGTGTGTTCTTAGATGTGTGTTTGCTCAAATTAGTTAGTAAATTATTTCGTGTATTTGTAATAAGCTGCTGTAACTTTACCATGGCGTTCCAGTTTACTGTTTTATTTATTTGTTTATTAAAAGTTTATGTAACACAAAGGTATAAAGGCGGACTCAATACCTCAGACATTCTCTACCAGTCAACCAAGGGTCGTGAAGAAAAAACATGGCAGGTGCATAAAAAAAAGAAAAGATTATGAAGAGTTTTATGCTGTTTATGTAAGGTTTATGATAACATTCTTCTGGTAATAACGTTTAAATAAAGATAAATAATAATAGTGGCTGTAATAATCTGATAATTTTATCCAATTATACAATTAACATCCCAAATTGTAAAAAAGCGACATTTAACGAAACAAACAGGCTCATTTACAACAAATACTACAAGTCACAACGCGTTCTCACCAAATTAAAATTATAATTTACCCAAAAACATTAATTAGATTAACTTATCAACATTAACGTGAATCTAATTTACGAGTGGAATATGCAAATGTGTCGGCCATTGAAGCCCGCACGGTAGCACTGACTCAGAATTATTAATATGTTTACAATTCAGATAACAGAGGCCCTTTGTGTAAACGACCATAAAAGTAATTGGTGTAATTCATCTCAATAGCTTATGTTGTAAAATTGGGGTTATAACGCGGGTCCGGAGTACCGAGCGCGTGACCATTATGTGGTTAAGTCTCAGGGTGCACCGCAGACCGCACCTGGATTTCTTCGTAATTTTTATGGGCATGATTGATGGGTTAATTGGTTGAGAATTGATAATTTTTAATAACCGTAATTTTGTTTTTAATTGGTACGAGTGTTAGTTATGTTGAAGATTTGGTTCAACAAAAGTTGAGGTGTTAGTTTACCACCCACGATTAGCTTGTTTTATTGTTCCACAAAAGGTGGGCACCATTTCTCTACAGTTAGATATTATATTGCTAACTAGCTACTGTCAGCGGCTTCGCTCGTTTGAAAGTAGAATAATGCCACTAGGAGAAAAATAAAATTTCAGAACATGGTCTACTCGTTCGCCAAATTTCATCCAAACCCGTTCAGCCATTCGAGCGTGAAGTAGTAACGAACATACACACACTCATAAATTTCGCCTTTATAATATTAGCGTGATGTATTTAGAATAGAGTGAAAATGAGGTCTACTACTGTAATAATCACGATTATTTATTTTGTTTATTTATTTATTTGTTTGTTTTTAATAGAAATGCCTACTATAATTTACTAGGCCTGACAGTGATGGGAAATAGTCCATTCATGTCGTGTTTAGATAGAATAGACAACATAGAATTTATTCCATCCGTCCCCATCTAAATCATTGATAAGCTATCAGGGATTAGGAATATCATAGACACGATAACGAGACGTAAGATCTATGATACTCTTGATAATTTTAGTACAGCGAGTTTCATTGAGTAGGATGGAAAAGTAATCAGAAAGTTAATTTTTTTATCACGTTATATCTTTTATGATACTATGAACATATAAAGGTGTTTACGATGTGTTTAACTATACAAGATACAATTACCTAAATTAGTTCGCTAATCGGATTTAATATCGATATATTGTAGGCAATTGTAGTAAAACTTTTCAATTTTAAGTACTTAACTACAGTGTAGTACTAGGTATGGGGAACAACAATATGACTGCTGTAACTATATACTTGACTTTTTAAAAGTTGGAAATATTATTTTTTGATTTGTCATCGTTAGATATTAAAACTCATCTCGCCTGAAAAGTTTCACTGACTAATTCAGTTTATGACCTAAAGAAAACGACCAGTGCAGATGTTGTATGCCTTGAACGTGAAAAAACTTACAGTTTGAAAACTTGATGTAACCTGCGCTTTAAATTGGATCAATATTTCCTATTTTCTGACACCTAAGATACAAGACGCATGTCCTAGTTTGGGTGTCAAAAGCCTCAAGTCTATATGCACGTATTACATTACAATAAAAAAAAAAAACATGTTTTCGGAAATTTATGTGGAAATCATCTAATGACTCTTTCCGCTCTGGATGGAGCAAAAGGGCGTGTCAGACTTTTACTGACTAAAACGCACCTATGTTCTTTCGGTTGCCCTTTACAGTCTAGGGTTACGATAACTCTTTCGCACAATCCTGCAGGCCTACCTGGCATCGATCCTATCCTCACACACATATAGCTTTTTCTTTTAAACCGTGCCGCTCTAAAAACTAATTACCTCAAAAAGCTTTTTTTTTTAAGTCGCCTGTCTTGAAATTTCCACCACATCGTGGGCGTTTACACGCAAATCTCACCTAACCAAACACTAAACCCTTAAATTAACATACTACAGCCGGTATGTTTTCTTTCCATTATGACATGACAAGTATGACACAACCTTACGTGACGACATGACATCATTGTCATCATGTAGACCGTACCAGAAGTACTGGCGAATCTCAGCACCACTCCTATGGAATAATAACTGACTGGAAGTCGGTCAGACCGACAATCTCAGCCATTGTCTTTGTACTGACTAATTACTGTGATTGTTATGCAATTACTATTAAATTGTTTGCATAATTATTGTAATGTAAGTAGCTGCGTTCATTGATAAAGCTTGCAAGTTTTCTTTTAGGGTTGATTTATCGATAATTATCGGCTAATTATGGCATTGTTGGCGTAGTAGTTAAGTGATAGGCTGCGACGCTGCGAGTTGCGGGTTTGACTCCAGCACGGAGCTTTTGCTCTGATGATACAAATATGTATGTATTTGTTTAGTCTACACATAGTTATTCCGGTATCTTGTTTATGTGAATTTACATGTATGTGAACGCATCTACGTTTATTTTGTTAAGAATTAGCTTTTGCCCGCGGCTTTGCCTGCGTACCTACATAAAATATAGCCTCTGTCACTCAGGAATAAAGCAGCTTTCTATCGGTGAAAAAATTTTAGCAATCGGACCAGTACTTTCAGAGATTACCTCCTACAAACAAAAAAAAAAACTTTTCCTCTTTATTATATTTTATATATATATAAGTGTAGATGTAGATGTCAAAACAAACAACCTTTTTATAATATTAGTGTAGACAATAACATAATAAAGTGTGACGTTTTGGCATAATAACTAAACAAGAGCTATCAAAGCGTCAGTTTTCTTCCTACAAAACATTTAGTGAAAAATCATCAAATGCCTGTTCCCTCTCTAATTGGAGCGAAAGGGAATGTTTGACTTTTACTGAATAACCCACCTATGGTCTTTTAATTACCCTTTGCGTCCCAGGGTACCTCTTTCGAGCAATCTCCTAAGGATATTATTTCCATTGTATTTACTGGGATATAATCAAATCACCCCTCTCATTCTGGGTACAGCGAGAGGGGGAGTGTTAAATTTACTGACTAATAATAATAATAATAATGATGAGATACTAAAACCAACCTGTGTTTCTTGAATTTCCCTTTGCGTTTCAAGGCCACGGTAACTCTTTCAAACAAGTCCTGGCAAAGAATATGATATTCATTAAACCTCAAGCGAACGTCGGCGTTCGCGCTGTCATTGTCATTTCCATTGCGTTTCTAATTGACACGATTGAAAGGTTAAGTATAAAAGACTTCTCTTTGTCCTAGCCATTTCCTATTATTTGGGGTCGGCTCTCCTCGTTCTGCGGCTCCAGGATTGTCTGTCCTGGGTTGTCGAAATATTTGTTTGGGCACGCTCCAAGTCCTTGTCCACTGTGGACCACCAGGTGGCTAGTGGGCGTCCTTTTCCTATTTTCTGGCAGTGCTAGGGCCTGTTTCACGACATGGTCTTTGGGACGTCTCATGACCGAACCATCGTAGGCGGCTTTCGGTGAGTTTTTCTGCTATGGGCGCGACCTTGTAACTTCCTCTGATGTGCTCGTTTCGCATTTTATCGAGTCGAGTTACGCCTGCTGCCCATCTTAGCATCTTCATCTCGCTTACGTGCATCTTCTGTTCGTGAGCTTTCTTTATTGCACAGGCACCATACGTCAAGACTGGTCTAACTGCAGTTTTGTAAATCTTGCCTTTGGTTTTAATAGGCATTCTTGCATCACATAAAGTAGGTAAAGGTTAAGTATAAAACTATTTCGCAAAAATAAAAACTTGAAAAAGAAGAAAATCGTTCTCATTTTCCCTCTATCAGAATCCTTGTACAGCAAAATATGCCAAGTAAAACAGTTATATCTCGATCTATTCCGATCTCACTTGTTGACCGTATGCTCCGTGTCAAAATAACTTCCCATAATCTGGCGAATGCCGTCCATACGATAAATATGGACCAACCCGGATATATTGACGTCCGCCGCTGTTTGTACCAACATCTTTATATCTACCAGTAACGTTGGGTACACGTTGTATAATGTCTACATGTTTGTCCATATTGCGAAAACATTTTGATTAGGTTTCCTGTGCTTTCATGAATTTGCCTACACTAATATTATAAAGAGTTTGTTTTTTGTTTGTAGGAGGTAATCTCTGTAAGTACTGGTCCGATTGATAAAATTTTTTCACCGATAGAGAGCTGTTTTATTCCAGAGTGACATAGGCTATATTTTATGTACCCGGGCGAAGCCTCAGGCAAAAGCTAGTTGTTAATTAGTTTTTATTGACTTGTGTGAATTCCTGTGTCAAAGGTTTGATGTTATCTTTAAACCTCAGATACATTAGGGGACAAAATGTCCCCCAACGTGACACGCAACGCTGTCAAATGGTTCAGCATCATGTCCTGCGTGTATGCAATGTAAAATGTTGGGAGGCAAATTGCGAGACACTGGGCAAAGATGCAGCGTCACGTCGATTGAGCATTGCGGGTCACGTTGGGGGACATTTTGTCTCCTAGTATATCTGAGAATTTAAAGGAAAATATGTGTTTTAATCGTATATCTTGTATTTCTTATTCAAGCCTGATAAAGCTGGATGTTGTTGTACAGCAATTATTATTTATTTTCTTTACTATCCGCTCATTGATTTTTTAGATAGGATACTTACCTATAATTTTTTATACATATCATGTTGTATCATATCTTTAGAAACTTACTATTGCCAGGTGGAACTCATTATCCCAATTTTATCTCTGTTGGACCATACACAGTTAAGTATGCATGGTCCGACAAACGATTTTTCCGACATTCATTAAATAACCACTAGCAAAAGCTGTTGCATTTAATGAAGTGATCTCGATACTAAAACCGCAATTCCATTTATCTAAATTACTGGGCGGTATTATACGAGTCTATTTTACTAGAAGACTAGTTTAATCGTTTGACCCAGTAATTCTAACAACTAATTTCTGAGCAATAATAAGGGATAGTACGATTTTACCGATTCTTAGATCGCAAACGATTTGTTCGCACTGTTTAAAATAGACGCTACGTTATAGTGTTAGCACTGGGCACGCTATAATTATGCCACCTTTTTGAAGAGTGGCTGGAAAGACAACAAGGCGGTACCTTTTGCATGACGCAGGTTCTCACCGGACATGGTAAGTTCGGGATGTTTCTGCACCGGATTCGACCGCCTGGAGGACACGGTAGAGGTGTGCCACGCTTGGCCAGAGCACCGCCGTGTCTTCGTGAGGACGATCTACCTCTCGCGCCGGGCCCTGGTTACAGGCCATGGTCCGGCAGTCGACTCCTTCAGCAAAGTAGTAATGTTAGCAAAGGAGGCGGCCAAACGCGCTAGGCCTAGCCACTGGGATCCAGAGGACGGACCCAATCCGTAGTACCAAGTTCGTTGTATGTATCAGATGATGATGCATCTGTATACCAGTAGGTACCTATTATATAAAGAGCGTCGGTCGACCTGACCTCCACAACGCAGTTACTGAGCAATACAAAATTCCCTGTTAAGACTGACGTTAGATTTTCTGACAATTACAGACATTACAGTACCTAAGTAATAATAAAATGACAAATGTTGATATACTCACAAATCAGTTCCATCCATCGACACTGCAAATCATTTCACAAATTGATTTTTGAGTTCTTTTTTCCGCATCTGCTTGGACATCTATAAGTTGATATATCGAGATCCAGCAGAATAAGATTCCCAAGTTCTGTAGACGTCGCAATGTTTGCTTTTAGCTAATTTAACGTCATGTGCAGTTTATTATGAACTCAGTTTTAAATTTTTAGTTTTGTATAAAGTCAGTTTAACCTTTCGAATACCGTAATTAGAGACACAACGAAAAGACAATGAGAGAGCGAACGCTGGTGTTCGTTTGGGGTTTAATTAACAAAATTATTAAACCGAAACATTGTGTTCCAGTTTAACGCGATTGCGCCTTTTTCATGTCCACAAATTGTCCATCAATAACATAGATATTTGAGACACCAAACTACACCAGTCATGATATAAACTAAGAATCATTTTCTGAATAATTTAAAACAACCACTAAATTTCAGTCGAAAAAATTCCGCCAAAAGTTTCATCTCCTTCGAGAAAAATTCCTAATTCAAATGTGAAACAAATCCACGTTTGAATGACGAACTTGTACCATAGACAGAACAGTATCAACTTATTCTTTTTATATTTGCCAAAGAAGAAATAAATGGACAGTATTTTCTCGTTTGATTTAATTCTTTGTTCTTTTGATTTGAATAACTGTTTTTTTCCTGTAATGTTTTATTTTATTTTTTTGCGAAATAACGTGTTATAGTGAGTAATCTGATTATGAATTTTAGCCCCGTTTTGAAAACGATCTGTAGCTTTGTTTGAACTACTCTGTATTGAAATTACGTGATAAATGCAAGGGAAGAAAAAAAAGACGTGTGTCACTCGGGGACTGCCGCGGTAAAGCTATTGCATAGCATTTTATCAACTTATGCAATTATAATTATTTATTTATTTTATTTATGCAGTATTTTTTTTTCCTTTGTTTTTTTTCTTTGATATTAATTGAAGTTACACTTTCACACATTGAATTGAATTTTGATTGATTGTTCACTCATTTGTTTTCTTATCGGTCACCACGCTCAAAAAACAAATGAGTGGGGGGTGTTAGGTTATTTTCGTTACGGAATTTCTGGATTCGGTCTCCACGCTCAAGGCCCGCGATAGAAGCTATGCAATAGCTTAAAAACAAATTTTACCTTAAGTACCAATAACCAAGTACCATAAAATCTCCTGTAAAACAGGAGATTTTATGGTACTTGGTTAATCTCCGTGGAGATTAGGCACCGTGACTAAATTCCATTGGGTGGATTATTTGTGTGATGTGTATAATAATATAATCTGCGTTTGCAATTTGATTGAATATTTGTACTCAAGTGGAAGCTACTGCTCTTTCTCCCCACATAATCCCTCTTCCTAAGAGAGGTTACGAAAACAGCCCACTCTGTTATTATTTTGTAATTGCAGACTGATTACTGAACATTCGTACGCTACACATCTAACATGCAAACGTAGGTCTAACCCTTTGAAATTAGATATGGCAGTAACAATAATTACACATGGGTTTCTGTTTGTAATTAGTTAGCAGTTTCTAAGGGTCGTAATTACAAATTACTCTTATATGAAAGCTTGTTATTATAGAGGTTTTTTTGTTGAGTTTTAAATTTTTCTGAGACGGTTTTTGGATTTTCCCATGTATTTTGAGTATAGTTTCGTTCTGTGATTAAGCCTTAATGCATATTTTTATTAACACTGCGTAGCTAGCTCTCAGCAAGAGAGCAGAAGCCCTACCACAAGGTCTTAATGCGATCCATTTCACGACCTAAACTGAATTGTTAAAAGGATACAGCTACATAGGCTCTATCCCTTTTTCAAACACGTTTTTCTTTATCGTTTTAGAGAGTAGTGATGATAATATGAAGCGATGAAAGACCTTTGTAACGTTCTTGAAGTTCCTGCAACCAATCCCAGCATACGATTGTCAATTTGTCACGTTTTCAGTTCCGGAAACCGAAGCTTATGCTGTCAAATGTACCAAGCTTACATTTTGACAGAGAGAGCCTGCCATTTTATATTCGTGTGACGGTTTTCAAGCCTCGTGCGTAGCAGTGTGCGCAAACTAAATAACGGTGTGTTCCGGAGTGGGCCCGCAATTAACAAGGTCTGGTTCAGAATGAGACGAGATGAGGTACATAGGCACATGTAAGCACTACTTTATAAGCGAATACTTTATAATGAACCTATGAACGGAGGTAGGTACGTAATGTTCTCTTGCACGCTCACAAGATTCCACAATCATTATCCGCCTGTTAGCTTGCAGGTTTAACTATACAGTTCGTATATTAACCTACGTATTAGCCCCATACAGTGATTAAATTTACATAAATACAGAAAATAGATTAATAGTTTTATCAAAATGGGGATGTTTAATTCTACAGTCATAAGCGGTATTTTACTGTCGCAGCAAGTTGCTACATTTTTTTTACGCTTGACAATTAGTTTGCTTCATATTCAATTAAAATACCTACTCAGTAATAAACTGGTTGAGTGCGAATTTGTAGATTATATGTAGAAGGCTTTATGTTTTATTAATTGCCTGTATCTTTTTATGACTTGTTATTAATTTGAAGTCGCCTAGGAAACTAAGACTCGTTTTCAATTTGTATTAGATGCAGTATTATGTTATTTGTCTGACAACAAGATAGAGAATAGACAAGATAAGATCACGATAAACTCGAATCCAATTTTCACCTTAGTTGCGGAACTCAAAATAGGAAGAGAAACGATAAATTGATAGCCTTCTGAGAATAACACGAGTACAATAAGTTCGCAGTACCTTAGTTAGTTTATCATAACACCATAGGAGGTGCATAGCCCTCGGACTATGCAAAACAGGTTGAGGCGAATGCAATTATTGCAGTCATAGATAGATGCATAGAATTTTAATCATAAATCAATGGGTTTATGCGGCTTTGGGCATTCACGGCGTGTTTGTCTATGGCGCCAGAGACCATAGAGAACAGTAAAGTTTATGTCATGGATGCATGCTGTCATCGGCATATTTTGGCGTTTGTTACACGTTATAGTGCCTCCACGTGTTGCGAATTGTGCATGCCGACCGTTTGACCTACTAATGCTAATCTCTGGTACATTTCGTGAATGGAAGTCTGTCTGATTAAAACCAACCTCTATATTGTACTCGCGAACTGTACTGTTAACAATCAAATAAATCTGATAGCCGCTGTATATCGTATCATAAAAGTTTATTAGGATTGATATGTTTGTTCGGTCGAGTGAAATCGGGTCATAGGCTAGTTCTCGGTTAATTAAACGGTGTTTACCTTCTGGTTAGTTTCACTTAAAGCGATTTGCTATGGTTGTTTGTTTTGCGAAGGTACTGTGTGTTAAAATCACACTTTTCAAAGTTGAGTTGAATTTAATGACGTTCATAGGAAGTTGATGTTAAGGCTAATTTACGAGTAGTTTTTTGGTAGGTACGTACTTTAAATCCGTCTTTACATGCGACAAAAATGTTTTACACAGTTTTATTTTATACTTTCACGAAAATGACATTAATGCAAAAATGTTTTATTTTAACGATTTGTCATCGTACATTTTTTGTCTTGAATTCTTGCGTTTTAAAGACAATTTATTGCCTCTTAAATATTTTATTGAGTTAAATCGCCATTTTTGTATGTAAATAAAAAAAGATTGACCCTACAAGGAATAAAAATGTTTCCACTTTGTCAGTAAATAAATATTGGACCGATAAATTCATAAATTTGCAATGTCCAATAAAGTTCTAGAAAGCTGTAGTTTATTACGACATTTCTAAGCTTGTATTACAAATTGTGCTCATATATTATGACTGTTGTTGTTGCAAATATTTTGACGATAGATGTAAATAGCGTTGTACTTGAAACATTTTCCTAGTTGGAATCAGGCGCAACAATCAAGCTAGAGCGTCACCCATAAAATTTGAATAGTTAAATGAAATATGAGGCCACGTAATTGTCTTACAACTAGTCTAGCTTCAGACGGCCATCGGCGCCGACCAAGGAGACGAAAAAGTGATTTGGCAAAATTAATGACTTGCTTCCATTTAGTCAAGAATCTGATGTACACAGAGCAGTGAATCAAACAGAGGTTCTACGCATGCTTATTGCGAAAAAACCTCAAGTGTTTCAGCTATTTTTAGGCCCATTTAACCTAAGTGAACTCGCGATAGATCCAAAATTAATAGATTACGGTCAGTGACACTGACATCATGCTTTATATCTGATAATACTCGAATCCATTAACTTGTTATGTTTGTCTACATCATAGCGTGTCAAAGTAAACATAAGACAGTTATTAGGTCAATGTGCGAGTACGTACGCGTCTTGTGAAGTTCCGTTTACTAACAGAATTGGACAGACTTATTGATGATGGTAATGACAATTTTATGAGCATGCGTTTTATTGCCGCGGCTAAAGAAATATGGAGTTCAATGATTATCCAACAGACTTGTTTCTTAACCTCTATCTCCTGCATACAAAAAACCTCATAATATAATAAAAGAAAATACACATTAAAATATGTTTTTTTTTTTTACATTTTCCACGACCGACGGTGTCTAATAATAATAAACCTTAATTTTAGAGCTAAAATCCAAAGAAAACATTGAAAATGATAAAATAATATAAAATTAAGTTACCAAAGATATTTATAAACAAAAATACACACGCCAGTATCTGCTCAAAAATATGTACCTAGTAGCTTGCATGACAAACACTAATCTGAACTTGTCATGGCACAGTGGCTTGCAAGCTACTTGCAGACTTGTGCAAAAAGCAGACATTATCCATTGATAGACGGAACGCGAAAATGCAAGTGCCGCGACAAGGCGTTTCCATTTTTGATGTAAAAACTTGTATAGGCACGCTGAGCACTTATTGTGTGGGTATTGAATGACATACACATGCGTTACATAGCCGTCACGCTCGGCAGTGTAACGTTTATTCGGTTCGGATCGGCTCGACTCGAGTAAGGGAGCGAGAAAGTATGATAAACGCGTCACTTCTAGACACACTCGTTGTAAATGTGATTACTTTATGAATATTGATTAAAAAAGTTTTCACTTCTATCGTATGGTTTTAAGCACACATCGATTTTTAGAACCATTTCAATGAAAAAATTAGAATTGTTGCCTGTCTGCGCCTTTACTTCAGTTTTTAATTTTAAGGAATTGTCAAAATTCGTTTCAATTCTCTCTGTTACAAAAGTAGACACGTACCCAAACATGTCCACATTGCCCAATTCAAAAGACGGTGACACCGCAAACTAGGCGAGTGTTAAGAAACTTAGATAGCCAGATACGGGAGATAAACTAGCTGATAATAACTAAACAAAACTTGATACAGTTAGACTTGTAAGTTATCAAGATCTTTTTTTCTCATTGTTTCAAATTTTAGGAGCATTTAAGTTAAGTATTATCTCTCTTGCTTCTAGATGGTGTAGAATAGAATAAACTTTATCGTACACCAAAATAGTCACAAAACTTATACACGAATTTAAAACTTTAACATTTTACAATGGCGGTCTTATCGCTGACAGCGATCTCTACCAGACAACTTTAGGATGGATTGTTAGAACTTGAAAGTCTGGAGTCAGACTGTGTGTCACATTAAAGCTAGAACCACACTGCGCACACGTTTACGACACATGCCAATACGCTAATCTGGGCGCGTCGATCTCCATACATTTTATATGGAAGCTAGACTTATAGAGCTATAATTGATCCATGCCACGCGACGTCGTAAACGCGATGAAGATATCCGTAGGAGAACTAAGGTTACCGACATAGCACGAAGAATTACCAAATTTAAGTGGCAATGGGCAGGGCACATTGCTCGCAGAACAGATGGCCGTTGGAACTGAAAGGTTCTGGAGTGGTGACTGCGTACCGGAAGACGCAGCGTTGGAAGGCCTCCTACAAGGTGGACCGATGACCTGGTGAAGGTTGCGGGAAACCGATGGATGCGAGACGCACAGGAACGTTCGTTGTGGTGATGCTTGGGGGAGGCCTATGTCCAACAGTGGACGTATATCGGTTGAAATGATGATGATGATGATGACGCGACGTCGTTCTGCGTACAAATCAGGCATGTTACACGTCTGCGTCGGTGTAATATGTTTCTAGCTTTATTCCTTGGGTCGAATTTCTTTGTCCCATTGAGCTGTGATTTTGTATGTTGTTGCGTCGATTTGAATTTCACAGTAGCATCTAACCATTCATTGTTCTACATTTTAATGTGAAAATAAACATGGCACTGGCAACATTGTATAATTGAGATGTGTCTCGTTACGGCCACTTTGTATGTTTGCACAGTTATTAAGATCAAATAGCCGCTGGAGAAGCATACGACAAACATTGGCCATTTGGCCCAAATGTTTACGTTGTCCAATATATAAAATATTCGTTGCAGGAAGATATAAATCGTGATCGGCTTTAACCAAGTTTAGTTCACTTCCTTATATGTGTATGAAAATGGTGGAATGTTAAATTTATGGAAGGAATTATTGTTTGCTGTACCACGATTATTATAATAGTACGAATTAATTATCTGGAGCATTGTGAAAGTAGTGTCAACGCTTATGTTATATTGTTTTGCCTGTAAATGTGGCAATAATCTTGCCCCAGACGTTAGGAAAAGTAGATAAATGCTGGGACGTTGTTCTGTCTCCCTTTTCCTTCTTATTATCTGGTTCTTCTTATTAGCTTCAGCACATCGGTCCATCTGGACCGTAGCACGAATACGACGTAGCGGAATTCATTGTAATAATTAAAATCATCAATACAACCCTCACAGTTCTTAGGCGTGAGCTTGCGGACGGCGAGCAATGGGCAGCTCGCCGTCCAATCTTCCGATAACCGTCCAAACCGCGTTCAAGTCGTCGTCGGCGCGTAGTTTACCACGCGCGTCTCAAGGAGATGTCAGCAAAACTACAGGGGCTCAGCTGGCTTAAAGTCTACTGGGGCCATGGGTTGTGCGAAAGGGAACCCTGGGGTCAGGCAAAGAAGGAACAGGGGTGGGTTTTAGTCGGTAAACGTCGGACACGCCCTACCACCCCACCTAAGGGCGGGAGATGTTATTAGAACTTCCCACTTAAAAAAAAATAGTTTTTTTAACCCTGTTGAATGGCTATTTCATGAAAAAGTAATTTACTAGGGTTAATTGAACAGAGATTGCTGTATTGATGGTTTTAAAGATTAAACTCACTAAAGCCTTATTTGTTACGGTTGTAATTCATATTTGAATTATCTCTTTATAGAACCTGCAATTGACCTGTAAAACGCAAAAGAAAACTTCTGAAAATTTTAATCACCACCTTTGTTCTTTAAGGTGGAAATTCATCTGACTTCTTCCGCTTTAAAGTGGAGCGCGAGGGCGTGTCAGACTTTTCCAAAAAGCCAAACCATATTTTTCTTTGCCCGTTAATATCCTTTATATTAAAGGGCAAAGAAAAATACCACGGGTTCCCTATCTGAAGTAAATTCATGGCCCCAGTAGGCTTCGACCCTGCTGAGCCCATACGGTTTTGCTGACATCACATTGAGGCACGCGTGCAACACTACAAATACCGGCACGGATCTTGAGCGCTCGGCGTGAGAGTGGGGATTGCTTTGCGCATAACATACATTGGCGAGCCAATCGTCGTCGTTGTTAGATACATGCAGCAGCGCCAGGAACGAATCACGAGTGACGTCTATGACACGATGGCGTGGCGAGCCAATCACTGACATTCCCCGTCCCCGCGTCTCACTTCGCACCACTAAAGAGACCAAATATTTGACTTCTGCGCAACTTGAAGCCAGCGCTCAAGATTCGTTCCGGTAATTGTACACGACGTCGATGACTTGGACTCGTCCGGACGGTTAGGTACTGGACGGCCGGACGGCGAGCTACCCATTGCTCGTCGTCCGCAAACTCAGTCTGGCGCCTTAACATCGAAATTGCTATCCATGATGATGTCCTAACATGAGACACATTCCAGTAAAAAATAATTCTAATCATATGCATTCATCAATTCTTATTAATATAATACATTGTTTATAACTTGGCTGATTTAATAACCAAATTCTGTAATCTGTTTACTTACCTAAGTACTGAATGCCCCGATCCAAATAATACTTCAGGTCAGTTAGTGATAACTAATCAGTAATGTTTACTAAATTCAATCAATATCACACTCAATCATACTCGTAGTTCAAATGCTAAATTGATCAATGAGCTAATGTCCTAGTATCTTTCTTGAGCTTTAATTTTGAGTAAGGCCCTTTTTATTTTCTTATTTTTAGTGTATTCTTCCGAAGTCGTTAGCAATTCTGGATTGTTTTTATACACCGTTAAATTTTAATCGTTTTAATCCCGTGGAGGGTCGATTCGGTACATGAAACACTATCGATTTGTAAAGATAAAATTAAAAAATAAAGTACCTTTTTTTCAAAACTTGTATTAATTTACGCATGTACGAAATTAATTTCTTTAAGAAAACGTCAGCTGAGCGAGTTCAATGACCTGTAGGTAATAGTCGACGTTGCGTACAAACTACCTACAGGTCATTGAACTCGCTCAGCTGATGTTTTTTTGAATAATTAATTTCGTACATGCGTAAATTAATACGAGTTTTGAAAAAAGGTACTATATTTTTTAATATTGAATACGTGGAGGTTACAAATACGTGTAGAGGTAAGCTATTGAAAAAAAAACTTTATACCTACTATTAAGAGGTAGCCTATCTTTGAAGAAAGACCATAGCGGGACGGTTCTTTATTCATTCGTTGTGCGGAAAACCGTGATGGATGCACCATACGCACAAATCGTTTTTGGGACACATTCATTGTGCATACAGGTAAGGAGTGAAATTCCCTGCTGGGGTTCGTGTTTCCATCTACCGTGTACCTTGGGGTACTTATGACAAGAGTTAACCTTTCGAATGTCTTAAGTTACACAGTCCGACATAAGGTAATTGTCTTTCTATTGTGTCTCTAATTACGACATTCAAAGAGTTAATAGGGTTCATAAAATCGTCGACCACATCAACTTACGCAAGCTTACTGTCAAGTGAGATACTGGTCAAGGGCGATTCTATAAATAAGTTTAAAACAAAAACTTACCAAAGCTTTCGTCTTTTTTTGTCATTCAAGTTAGCCCACTATGCTAGTCCGCTTTTCTCACTCAAAATCAGTGAGAGCAAACTTGGAACATTTCCGACAAGGCCGACGCCATGTCAAAACACTGTAAACACGGGCGAAGCTTGTAGTTTGCATTAGCGAGACCAAGGGCTGTTTGCTGAGAAAACTATTACAGCGATTCGAGCTACGTAGAGGCGTTGATGTTTTTGTAGGCGGTTTTATGTGTAAGGTATTGGAAATTTTTTCATGAATGATGTAGAAAGAAGTATAGTCTATGTTCATTTGTCTCTTTAACCTTGCGAATGCCGTAGTTAGAGACACAATAGAAAGAAAATGAGCGAGCGTTCGCTTGGGGTTAATAAATTAATGTATGCTTCAAGGTAAGACCATAAGTATTTCATCAGTTCTGTCAGTTCAATGACCTGTAGTTAATAGTCGGCGTTGCGTAAAAACTACCTACAGGTCATTGAACTCGCTCAGCAGACATTTTCTTACAGAAATTAATTTCGTACATGCGTAAATTAATACGAGTTTTGAAAAAAAGGTACTTTATTTTTTAATTTTATCTTTACAAATCGATAGTGTTTCATGTACCGGATCGACCCTGCACGGGATTAAAACGATTAAAATTTAACGGTGTACCTATATCTAACTATTAAATTAGGGCACATCCACGAAAGGTTCACATCCTTAGACAAATGTAGTTTTCACAAAACAAATTGGCGTTCTACTCGTCGAGTTTGCATGCCAAAGCAAGCTGACGTTGTTTTGCTTTTTGACTTAAACAAATAACTAGGAACATGCCCAACAAATTAATCAATGTATTACACTAGTTTAAGCTGTTGTAGTACGAGGTGGCATATCAATTGGCTGACGTATTTGCGTCAACAGTGACTGCAGAGCAATCAGGCGCAACTAACTGGTTCTGGGATTAGCTGCCGATGAAATGCTACGATCTATAAGCCCCGCAAAAACGTGCTAAGTTGCAGACGAGTAGCCGACTTGCTACTGTAGTTATTAAGGGATAAGAGTGATTAATTTCTGTGCTTCTTATTTTAGAAAGTTTTCCGGTCGAGGGTATTTTTTTCATTGGGAAATCATCAAATGACTTTTCCCGCTTTGAGTGGAGCGAAAGGATGTGACTGATTAAAACCAACTTTTTGCGGCTCCGTGGTCCTTTACGTAAACCCCATGAAGTGTTGACAGCGTATATAGGCGCCAGATACATACATACCAGGGTCCTGATAGGCATTGGCCTTATCGAGCCCCGTCAAATAAGCTGATAGTTCATTGAAGTGCGCCGTTGACCCGGCCGTGGTCCTTACCACATGCATGGTGAGCTAACCATTGCTTGCCGTCCGCTAATCGCGGATTTAAATTGTTTATATTAAAGTGACTAATTGCTCACTGCAAAGTCGCTGATACACAGTCATGCCATTTCTTTTAAATTACTAGTAAACTCGTCGATATAGGCCTCCCCTTTCTTCTGCTATACTTTCGGTGCATCCCTTCCTCAAAGGAGCCCGTGCTTTTATCGACCCGTTTAAATCTTTACACCATTGGATATCTCCACGTCTAGACATGACAAATAAGCAATATAGCCGAATTTTTATTAGCTAATCTGCCTACTTAAATGCCTACCTATTGTATTTTATTTTTTCTCGTACAGGCCTACTGGATTGTTTCTACCGCTATCTAAGAACGTCAGATCTGATCGATCAACTTTGCTTTAAAAGGAATGTATGACATAATGGCCCTCGTGACATGAATGTTAAGTTATCATAAACTTAAAAGTTGTTTCATGTATTTTTCTGCCGACTTTAATAGGACAGCGAATTGACAATTTTATTTTTTTATTAAGGTTAAATAGAGCCGTTGTCGACTATCCTGCCAGAATTGTTAATGATACACATATGTATGTATAGGATCATTCGTTTACTAAAACACATTCTTGGTCCATTTAAATGATTTTACACCACCTGCTCGATAATGTCGTTTTATACGTCATACAAACCTCACTTAAAGCAAGTCATTCTATCCCTAGGGAGATAATGCAGTATGGCCGATCCCTAGGGAATAATGAGATTTGAATTTGGAACATCAAAAATCGTCAACATTGTGAATTAAAATGTACGTGCATCGAACAAGTTGACTCAAAATTCAAACTGGCCACTGACAAAAAAAGAAAATAGAATAAAACCTGCATACTGACGGGAGCATTATAGAAAATTTAAACTATAGAATCTTGGAGTAGTGAATTTTGTTTGTTTGATGAACTTGTAAATATAATACACTTATATTTCTCTAATATATGATTTGTTCGACTAAATTGTCTTTTAATTATCTCACAGATGGTGTAAAAAGTAGAGTATGCAGCACGGGGATAAAGCTGTCTTTGCCTTGGGCGGCTTGAATTATAATATAATTATCCCCACATCACATAAACTACTATTAAAGACACTACAGACGGGCTCGATGCGACAAAAAAAAAAAATGTTATATTTTAATTAAGTTTTAAATCAAATTCCGTGTATACAGGTTGTGTACTCGTATTGCTGTCGCACAGTCGCATCGTGTCTTTCAGCGGCAGCCTTTATAGAGGAATGAAAGTGAAACAGACAATAGACTGTATTTGACACCAATTAAGGATGCGCTGATTGAGTCACATTTTCCAATTATGATTTTGGGTTTAATGATCAAGAATCTGTGTCATGGACTTCTTTGTTATGTCTATCTTTATGTAATTATTATTAGTTTCAGTCAATCAGTCGTTCCGGATAGCCATCTTAATATTCCTCTGTGCTTCGGAAAGCTGTTAAGCCGTTAGTCCAGGTTCTCAGTTGTAACCCTTTTTTTAGATCAATGGATTGGATTAGAAAAATGAGCAAAAAATGTGTAAAAAAATTAAGAAGAAAGACGTCGCGTGAAATTTGTAGATAAAAAAAATAAAAAAACAAACTTTACCTTTTTATAATATTACAGTAGATTAAAAAAAAAATCTATTCTATTTTATCAGCAACGGATTTTTTTTACCACAGTTTTGTATAATTTATTCTACAATAAAATTATAATTATGCAAATAAGAACTCCTTTTTTTAGCCAGGGTTTGCAACAAAACGCGTTTTTTTTGTTTTTGAGTTATAAAACCATTTTTGTCAGACTAACCAGCGCAACGGCATACCGGAAGACGTATAGGCCTCCTACAAGGCGGACCGATGCCCTGGTAAGGGTTGCGGGAATCCGGTGGATGCGAGACGCACAGAACCATTCATTGTGGCTACACTTGGGGAAGGCCTATGTCCAACAGTGGACGTCTTTTGACTGAAATGATAATGATGATGATGATGAACCTGCGCAATGTTGTCTTCGCTCGCGTCTTTGCGTGAAGAAACACCTTTTCAAGCTCTTGGACGTGTGTGATCGCAGTCGTGCTACTGGATATCAAGCCACTGGATTAACCGGCATGACAGTGAGTAATAACCTGCAAGAGGTTGTGGCAGGAACGCGAGGTATACTACTTACTGTCACGTTACAAACATAAAGACAAGTGTAAACAGTAAACATGATTACATTAACAATTTCGAAATACAGATTCACCCATTTGTAATCGGTCTGTATCGCTTGATTTTACCTATAAAACTTTTTACGATATTGCCATCAGTAGCTAGTACATGTTAGTTGTGTTATTTTAAGTGCTGCAATACGACTATTAAGTCGAATAAGGACAAACGCGATCCTTTGATGTCTATTCTCTCACGTAGGTAAGTATCATGTTTATAGCTACTACTACAATTCGAATGTTTTGAATGTTGAGGTCATACTCGTATTATGATGTAACAGAGGTAAATTGCTCTGTATTTATTTACCGATATAAAGTCTTGTGCCACAGTGTATATTTGGTAAGTGTGAGAACAGGGGCCCAAGTCTGCTATTTTTAAAAATTCGTCATTCTTACACGATCACATTTTCATTTTGCTAAAAGTTCCTAATCTGCTAATTCATAATGATCGATCATTGATCGGTCAGCGGTATCGTAATAGAGTTGTGGTAGAATGATAATATCGAGCATATTAAAACTAATAACAGCACAATAACGTTCTAATGATAGAACACTGAATAAATAAACTGTCTAAGTTTTAGCAGATTGCCGCATACCTACGTCAAATATTCATTTGTCAAAATGTACGAGGTTACTATTCTATGCCACTTCTTTCAATGGAGTGTCAGTGGTTGACCATTGGAAAGTCATAATGACGCCATTATATTAGTAGATTATCAAACTTATCAAAATCGACAATTATGACATCAATAATAGACCATTCTGACACTATTGTAATAGCAAACTTGAGGCCCAGGTCGTATGCTATTCTGTATAGGTACTCCTAGGTCATAAAGTCTACTTCCACGCGGGCAAAGCCTAGTAGTAGAAGTACCTGATAGGAGCTAGTTTACCGTATTTTTTTTAAATGATATAGGTAACCTAGTGCTTAACTGCGATTCCATCCGATGGTAAGCATTGATGCAATCGATGATGGTGAAGCACACATTAGTTTATTAAGAGCCTATTCACTCTATCCTTGAAGATACCTGAATTATAATGCGACGGAAAGACCGCAGCAGGCAAATTGTTCTAGTCATTCGATGTACACGGTTTTTTGTGTATTTTTGTTTTATGAAATATTTTAATTATGTTGGACCACTTGCTGTGCCTGCATATAGAATTAGAACTATATGACAATTTTGAATGAATAAAAACTAGCTACTGCCAGCAGTTTTGCAGAAAATTATTCCAAAGCAATAGTCTACCCCTATGCCAAACTTCTATAATCATTTAAACATGAAATAATATACTTACAAACGTTCACCTTTATAATAATGTAGTGTGATATTATTGTGCGCTTTAAAAGCTGAATGGAATTGATTGATAATTATGCACTCGAGTATATCATGGGCTGGATTGATGATTGATGTCTTATCTAAGTCCCTAGGTTTCCTACAGGATAGTTCTGTGGCCCTAGTGAAAAAGGATCTAAGTCCAAAAATACAACTTTACAGGAGACGCAAAATCTAATGAAGTACATGTGATGTTTTCTATGGGTAAACGATTTGGGTTATTTTTTATGTAAAGTTAAGAGTTTTTAAGATAGTGACTTATAGGTACCAACCACAAAATGAATTCCTTGAAGGTATAAAATAAGTTAGACCCCTTGTCCCATAAGTTAAATATTAATCGATGCATGTGAAAAGGTGACTAACGCAAAGAAATATTTTTTCCCTCATTTTGGTGAAAACGGATATAAGTCTAGTAATATCATTACTAACTAAACTATTTTTAAGGACTAAGTGTTGTTGTATCGATAAATACCAACCATATTAAAACGTGGGTTATTTATGTTAATTTAGATTGAAAAACACAAAACAGAATTTTTAGTTTAAATGGACTTGAAACCAACTTTTTTAGTTTTTTTGGTGTCAGTTCAACCCTTTTACACAAAATAACTTCCTTATTTTTAGAGATAGCTAGATCCGTTTTCACCAAACGATAAAGCATTTTTCTAATCGCTTTGGTATACTTGACTTATTTTCGACAAAATCGGACTTACACCCTTTTCACAAGGGCCACAGAATTTTCGATTTTCACACGGGTGAAACCACTGGTAGAAGCTAGTTTCATTTAATAGCACTAATCCACTCACATTATATTAAAATGAAATTTTAACGATTTGATGTTTTCATTATTATAATCTATTAGTAGCCCATTAATGACACAAGAACAGCAAACCACACTAAACACCTCGCCTTCACATGCTATTACGAGATTCACACATCATCAATCATCGAATTTGCTTACCAAATAAACTGTGCAATTAGTCAATTACCACATGCACGAAACATTTCAACGTTTGTGCAATTTGCGACTAAACTGTCAGACAAGTCGATCAATCATTGCGTTTTGTCGCAGAGTTAAGAATCGCTGTGGCGGCAACGTCTACAAACGTCATGTCGTTTATACTTTACTAGCTTTTGCCCGCGACTTCGTCCGCATACATAAAATAAAGCCTATGTCACTCAGGAATAAAGCAGCTTTCTAACAGTGAAAAATTTTTAGCAATCGGATCATTACTTCTAGTGATTACCTTCTACAAACAAAAGAAAAACATTTAAAAAAAAACAAATTTTACCTCTTTATTATATTAGTGTAAATAAACAAAAACTTTTCTCATTTAGTCTTTCGTGAAAATCGTATCAAAATCCGTGGCGTGGTTTAGGAGGATTTATCATAAAAACAGAGGCGGGAAGTGTCATACTGTATGGATCAGAATGTTGGGCTCTGAAAAAGAAGAATGAAAAAAGATTGCATGTAGCGGAGATGAGAATGTTGAGATGGATGTGTGGTGTGACGAGAATGGATAAAGTGAGAAATGAGTATATTAGAGGAAGTTTGAAAGTGGCGCCAGTGACTGAAAAGTTGAAAGGTAATCGGTTGTCTTGGTATGGTCACGTGAAGCGGAGGGATGAAGCGCATATTACTAAAAAAGTTCTGAGTATACATGTAGATGGATGGAGAGGGAGAGGAAGGCCGAAAAAAAGATGGATGGATTGTGTGAGAAGTGATATGATAGAAAAGGGAGTTAGTGATAGTTTGACGGGTGACAGGACAGAATGGAAGAAGAAAACGTGTTGCGCCGACCCCAAGTAATATGGGATAAGGGCAGGAAGAAGAAGAAGAAGAGGCGGGAAGTGTCTCTGATTTATACCTATAATGTAGAAATTCTAGCCTAGCCAATACTATCCCATTACTGGGTTAAAGCTGTCTATATCTGCCATTCATTTTCAGTTAACCTAACCGTTGTGTGGGAACTTTTGCCCAGCGGCAGTAAGCACATCTCAAAAAAATATTTTATTCATGTGTTTGTAGAAAACAATCTCTGGTAGATAAAATTATGTCAATAACAAATGTACATATACATATTACACGCCATAAAATTCCCACTATAAATAAATTTATAAATAATAATATAAAAATTATGTCAATAACAAATGTAAACACACAGACATCTGTATGTATGTTCATAGTGTTTGTGTAAACATTAGGAAATTCCCACTATAAATAAAATTATAAATAACAACTTAAAAATCCGCATTACAATTATGTAAAAATATACGACCTTATTTTTAGTATAATATGCGAAATCTGAAACGTGTCTAGTAATTTTATGTAAAGAATCTATATACAAAATTTCAAAACTGTATTATGAAAAATCCCAAAGTTATAAGCCCATTGTGGTACCTGGTTGGCGACATAAATACATGTTCGCCGGGCCATCTGTGCGATTGAGGGGTTGTTTCGCTTCCATACCTAGCTGTGCACTGGCAACTAATGCTCGCTATGACTTGCCGTGACCTGTGTTGTACTTAGTGTAGGTGGCGACTAAAATGTGACCTTTTTTAAATGTTTTTGGGAAAAAATATAACGTGGTCTAAAAGTTATTGGAATAGATTCAGTTTCTCATTCTGAACAAACTATATTTTCTGGTTTCGCATCATCATCATCATTCATCATCATTTCAGCCGATACACGTCCACTGTTGGACATAGGCCTCCCCCAAGCGTCGCCACATCGAACGTTCCTGTGCGTCCCGCATCCATCGGTTTCCCGCTACCTTCACCAGGTCATCGGTCCACCTTGTAGGAGGCCTTCCAACACTGCGTCTTCCGGTACGCGGTATTTTTAGTGGTTTCATACACTAAAAATAATGTTATATAAGAAACTAGCAGTCCCGACGGATCCTATTCATTCAAGTTAAATAAAATCTAGGCACTAAGAAATTAAGATGAATATGCATTCCGCTGAATTCAATATTGGGCGTTATATTTGGTCAGCCACAAAACTATAATATTACCACTCGCGCGTTTCGCAAGCGCGCGTCAGCACTAACGCGCGTTACTCGCAATTGCAAGCGCTACAGGTTATCCGAAAGGGAAGCTCGGTCCCGGTACGAAAGGCACGAAGGAACGGGGTGGGCTTTTAGTCAGTAAGAGTCTGACACTATCTCCCGCTTCGCCCAAGAGCGGGGGTTGTCTTTGGATGATTTTTCCCACCATAAAAAAACCGGCCAAGAGCGTGTCGGGCCACGCTCAGTGTAGGGTTCCGTAGTTTCCCGTCCGTCACAATAAGTGTACCCACTTATGAGTTTAAAAAAATGCTTGCATATACGATTATACCACAAACTTGTCCAGAAATTATTTTGTAGAACCTTTTTGTCTTTTTGTACAAAAACTGTTCTTTCCATCAAGTTCAAAATGATTTTCCTAGAAAGTCCTTATAAAGTTCTACTTTTCAGATTTTTTTCATATTTTCTAAACTTATGGTTCAAAAGTTAGAGGGGGGGGGACACATTGTTTTCCACTTTTGGAGCGATTATTTCCGAAATTATTGACATTATCAAAAAATTATTTTAGTAAACCCCTATTCATTTTTAAATACCTATCCAACGATATATCACACGTTAGGGTTGAAATTAAAAAAAAAATCACTTCCCACTTTACATATAGGGGGGCTACCCTAATAAAACATTTTTTTCCAATTTTTATTTTACCACTTTGTCGGCGTGATTGATATACATATTGGTACCAAATTTCAGCTTTCTAGTGTTAACGGTCACAGAGATTAAGCGAGGACGGACAGACAGACAGACGGACAGACAGACATGGCGAAACTATAAGGGTTCCTAGTTGACTACGGAACCCTAAAAAAGCGCTATAGAAAAAATGCCAACGCGCTACTAACGCTCTACTGCATCTCGACTGTATCGATGCGAACGCGCTATAGCGTCGCTACAAAAAGCCGCCGTGTGCGAGGGCTCTTAGCAGTGATACATGACATGATAATATTTGTGCTCAGCTGGCAAGTTGTTGCTGTCAGAACTGACAGGGCCTGACAATTTCTGTCAGTAACCGGTGGCACTCACTGACACGCTTGGTTCACTTTTGACAATGCCGTCTCCAGCAGTGGCCGCTGAGGCGTCTTCTTGCTTCGTGTATTTAGTCTACATGTGTAATCTGTCTTTACATTGTGATTTAGGTAAGCTGATTATACAGTAAGTGTTGAGTTCGAGTGAGCACGTGTCTTTTGTTACAGGCACGAGTGGGTTTCTGTTTAGAGTTTAGATCGATGACTAGGTTAAGTACGTCGTCACGATTTTGGCTTTCAATATTCATGTGTTGATGGAGCGAAATTCATATAGTATATGAACAGTTATGTACATAATGATTAAAATTACCTATCAGTCTCGTAATGTCACAAATTATTATATTATTATAGTTAGCCCATATTGTCCCACTGCTGGGCAAAGGCCTCCCTCCACTCCTTCCAAATGTCTAACAAAAAGTACCTTATAGTTTGTTTTTATTATTGACTAGCTTTTGCTCGCGGCTTCGCCAGCGTACATAAAATATAGCCTAGGTATGTCACGTAGAAATAAAGCTGCTTTCTAACAGTGAGAAGAGCAAATTTTAGCAGTACTTTCAGAGGTTACCTCCTACAAACAAAAAAACATAAAAACAAAAAAAAAAAAAAACTTTACCTCTTTATTATATTAAAGTGTAGATGGGCTCACGCTTGACCATTATCTATCACACCTGATGTGACGAATAAGTTTCAATATAAGTACATTTTGATACAAGTGCATCGAGGCGAAATTCTTCCGAGCTGCAGGTGAGGGTGTTTTGGAGCCGAGTGATGCAGCGATATTCTACATGTATCAAACGACATTTTTCAACACACTTACGAAAAAATAAATAAACGGAGGTTGAAGAGTGACTCGTGGGGTCACTTACCGCCCAGCCTGAATACTGGGGAGCTCGTGCATTTTTCCTCATTAGTGCGGTAACAGTAAACTGCATGCCGTATAAATCCTATTAAGGGCCAAGCGCCCGAAAAGTGCCATAAAACAGTGATTTTCTGAGGCCTACTCCTCCGTAACGGCTAGGTCAATTGGTTTGAAAAAAATAAATGTTTATTATAGATTCATGAACAATAATATCAACATTTGATTTTTTCGTGCTATTAATACTTTTGTCAAAAAAAAAAAAATTGCAATTTCGCAACTTTTCGCAACTTTTCACAACTTTTCGCAACTTTTCCCTACTCCTTCGAAACGGCTTGGACCTTTAGAAACATTTTTTCACATAAAAATTGCTGGTTAAATATTCTTCAAAGTGAACATTGCATATGTAAATCAATCAATATCTCGCAGAGAAAATGGATTTAAAGCGCTTTCCGGGCGCTGCTGGCCGCAAATAAATGCACAGATTTGCGTACTGCCGCCTAGGCGAGTGCGAGAGTTGCTTTCACATAATTTCGGCCAGATGGTTCAAGGAACTATACGCCTTAAGTCATTTGAACATGAAGAAGTAACAAACATACACACAAGTACAAACTTTCGTCTTTTTGATATTATGGTAAGGGAAAGATGGTAGATTTTTGTTTTTTTCACAACTTTACATAATTTTTACTTAAGTACATTACATTTACAAAAAAGATAAATAAAAGGATTTCTTGAAGCTCAATTGACTATTTAATGATATACTTAGAGTAAGTGAATCACTAAATGGTAAGTTCACATCAAACATTTTTGTTCGTTCAGAGAAAATACGAGTCGGACTAGTGCACGAATGGTTCCGTACCGTCCGTAGCGAAAAAAAAAACATGCTTCTAGTATGGAAGTCCCACTGGAATATTTTTTTTATTTTGTCTTTAGTATTTGTTGTTATAGCAGTAACAGAAATACATCATCTGTGAAAATTTCAATTGTCTAGCTATCACGGTTCATGAGATACAGCCTCGTAACAGACACACAAATAGCAGAGTCTTAGCAATAGGGTCCCGTTTTTACTCTTTGGATATAGAACCCTAAAAAAGCACAAAGAAAACATTGCAAATAAAATGGGACATCAATTAACGGAATATAGTGTCTATGCCAATTACCACACTTGCTCATAGTCGCTAGGGAGTCGATAGTCAAGTGCCATTTGAGTGGCAATTGACTTACGCAGCCAATATGTTTCCGTTACAAGTAGTTTCAACTCCTCGTTGAAAATACAAACCGCTTTTTGAGTATACTCGACTTTTACTCCGGGTATATGACTAATAAAAAATAAAACAAGTGCGAGTCGGACTCACGCACTGAGAGTTTCGTGCAAACTACAATTCCCGAATGGAGTCTCGAATTTTTTTCCGAATTGCAATTTTTTTTTTGTTACGTTTACATACGTAGGTAACAATAAATTTACTGATTTCCTGTACATGTGCTATAAGACCTTGCTTTGTGCCAAATTTCAGGATTCTGGGTCAACGGAAAGTACCCTATGAATTTCGATCTTTGAGAGTATCAAAATGTACGTTTTTTTGCGACATAAACGGCCCTAATTTTTTTTATTCGTTTAATTAGACGTTTGATTTTTTCACAGCTTAAAGAGACCGCAGACTTGATAATATGGTTTTAATTTCAACTCGATACCTCCAAGTGTTCTCGAGATAAAGGGTTTTGACAGACAGACAGATAGACAGACGGACGAACAACAAAGTGATCCCATTAGGATTCCGTTTTTTCCTTTTGAGGTACGGAACCCTAAAAACAATCATCACTGGTGTTTAATATCTTTTTCCAATTCAAGTAAATTAAAAATTTTAAAGTCATTGTTATTCAATTTTTTGCATTAAAGCTACGTAAGTTTGACATTGGCGATAAGGATAAAAGTTTGCAAAAAAATGACGTATCGGAACGGAATGCAGAATTTTAAGATTACGGGAAAATAGATTGTGTCTGTGATGATAAATTATGTTTAGAAATAGGGTTTGAGTTCCAGTAAAAATTGGAAGAAGATGACACATGGTGCACCTCCAAATAAGTAGGGCCAAGGGCAAGTGATATAGAGAAAGAGATCAGGTAAAGGGAATTAAGAATGGAATGAAAAGTCAAGCACAGCTACAATGAGTAGCAGTAACATATAAGTAATAACCTAATTTGAAAACAAACTTTAAACAATTTGTCTTTTACAGTCCACAACGATGATGAATAGTACAATTCACTACAAGATTAACACAAAACAGTAGCGAAATATCGTGATACTCTAAGTCAAGTGAATATCTCCTAATTGCTCGAACTAAATACCTGTATTCAAGCCGGAATGTGACCGAATGTTCATTGTGTGCAGACGATCTGGACACGACTTGCTAATTATAATTAACAATGGTACAAAGACGAAAAATATGTTAGAACTGACCTGGGTTTGACATAATAGTTGCCCAACTCTGTCTTACGAAGGTCAGGTTACAGTAGTCGTAGATAATACTGATGCATAAAGGAATAATGAATTCAAAGAAATTTTGAGTGAAGACGTAAACGGTTCTGTCAGTCAAATTACGGAATATAACTGCGGACTGTTCAAACATGTACAGCAGTATTAAAAATGTCTTAATGAAATCCCAAAGATTGGTGCTGCCACAGAACACAAGAATCATACATTAGTAGATGCTGCTGTAAATTTTGAACTACTCTTATGAGGACCGAGCGCTGAGAATTTAGAAAAGTTGACACGAATAAGCGAGCGAACTTTCATAAAGCATTTATCAACAACATTGTATGCAGAAACTATAAACCCATTATTGCTTTCTGTGACTGTACTCTGATAAAAGTAATTATAACATAATCACATCAAATCATACGAGTATATAACCCGCTCTGTGATTCCCTTTCCACGTCCGACTCGCGACTATAATTTGCAACACAAATTATTGGACCGCAATACTTCGAATAACTCGCATCGTTGGCCAAAAATTACACGGACCGCAGCTTTAATTATATCTCGGGCCAAAAATCTCAATCAGGATGTGCCATGAATGACACGCGTCCCATATTTGTGGCCGATGATCCGAATCGTCGCGCCCGTCAGCCGAGTTGCGACACTGAACAAAGGCACACTGTCTCTTTGTCGTTTCAGGACCTACTGTTGTAGTGTGGACGAAATCGTGGCGCTTGATTTTTCGACGTTCGATTTTTGAATGATAATGGTGGCTTTTTTAAATTTGGTGCAGATATCGTTTGTTGTCTTTGGATATTTTGGGTTCCGAAAAGATTGAATGTAAACAAAATAAGGTTTAAAGTTTTGTTCTATATTTGAATCGTAATACAGTTTCCACAGAAACACGGTTAAACGTCCTAAGATAACAGAACTGGAGATGGGAAACCGTTTATCAGCTGTTTGTATTCTTGCGTAATGTGTAACTGTTAACTTAGAGACTGGAGATGGAAATTAATGGAATATCTTGATGCATGTAGGTGCTTGTAAGCATATTCATGTAGGTATAAATAAATGTGACGGGAAGGATCCTGGTCTAACTAACAGTAATGGTAATTTGCTAGAGAAAATAGGACATAGGAACAAAGAGGAAGGATTTCTTGCTTCTGATAGGAAACAAAGCTTTTCTAAAGCAATTTGGCTGTTTTAACGACTACGAAACGAGAGCGCTGTATATTTTAATTGCGCCTTAAAATCATAGTTCCTTCTATTACAGTTTTCGAAGAACTGGATGCTAATAATTAGAATGAAAATACCCAAAGCTACTATAGACGAAATAAATACGTTATTAAAATGAATTTTGACTGTCAAATGATAAATCAAAGAATCAAATGGAACAAATCAAAGAATTTGTGATTGATTAAAGTCAAAATGGAGGTCAGAATTTCGATCTGCGGCCAAATGGTACAACCTTGGTCCCAAACGAAACCATTAACTTGTTTAAAGACCATTAAAATCGCATTTCAAGAGAAAACGGTTAGATTTACAACGTTCATTGTAACAAGATAGAATTGTTGGGAGGAACAGATTTATCGGTAATCATTCGCATTGGAAATACATTGGTCATCATTAATATCGATGAGTTTGGATTGGAAGAAGTAAGTATGAAATATTGAAATGACTATGAACTTTTGTAATATTCTTTGTATCAATAGATAGATAGAATAGAATATCTGTTTGAGAAATTTTAAATGTAGAACATGAAAATTAAAAACTGAATACGATAGGTAAATTAAAATTGAAATCTTTTGAGTTTTGTGGGAGTAATAATTATTATTGTTCTGTTAGGTACAAAACAATAAATTTATTCACAAGCGACTTAATGTTAGTTATTTCATTAAAAGAACAATTATTTAAGTACTTTCGTCAAAAGATTTAACAGATGATTCACATTTCACATAAGTTCAGGTTAAAATATCGGTATTTAATATCTTGACAAAAAAAAATAAAAAAAAAAAACATAACATAAGTTTGTACATAAATAATTATACCAGCTGTAACAATATTGATGAAAGGAATGTATTGTTTTTGAACTAACGGCAATTTATTAGCTGTCTTTGTTTCATGGCTTTTAGATCTGTCGTTCAGGCTAGCCCAAATGACACAGTTGTTTGCTTGTATCTTTTGCTAACAAAGCTGCCATCCATACAAACAAAAGTGTTCATGAAAATGTAGAGAATTTTATTTGAGAAAGTATAATTTAGCTTAAATTTTTTTTTTTTGACTGTATGACATTCTGACAATAGGCTAGTTGCCGCAAAAATGTAATTAGTCCGTCTTTTAGATTATTCAAAAATAAGGGACACGTGAAGGATAGAGTGATGAAACAGGGGGGTCACAACCCTCAGCATTGAGGAATACGACGCAAGGAGGAGGAAGGGACACGTATTTTTTAATTTGTAAATTAAAAACCAAAAATGACAAAGATATAGTCCATTAAAGTTACGTGTAACGTCACGCCGTGCTGCATTTTTTCGCACGGAGCGACGTCACACGTAATTTTAATGGTCTATACCTTTGTTACTTTTTGTTAAATCGGGAAAAGAAAAAATACGTGTCCAATATATTTTTTATAATCTAAAATACGGACTCAATAAAATGTATTTATTTTGACCCTGGAAACTACCCTATTCAAAAGTGCCTGTAATTGGTCTGTTTGAAATAAACATTTCTGATTTCTGATTACAACTAAAGGAGTATAAATTCCTGCTGGACTCTGTGTTTCCTTATCACTCAGATCACGCTTATATTATAAAAGCGAAAGTTTGTGTATTTTTGTTCCTTCTTTACGCTCGAGCAGCTAGTAGTTATGAGCTGGGAATCATTTTTTAAGGTAAGAGCGAGGTTTTTTCATTAACAAGCGTACCACGACGATTGGTTCTGGATGACGCGGGAGAAGAATATCCGGAAGTAAATTTTTTTAAGACTTTTGGACTTCTCTCGCTCTTTATGTCAGACTTTTATCGACTTAAACCATCTGTGTGTGTGTGTCTTTTGCGTTCTGAGAGGGTTTTTTTTGACAAAGTCCAACGGCTCTAGCGGGTATCGGTTTGCTGACATCTCTTTGAGAAGCGCGTAGGACACTACGCACTGACTTGGGCTTGGTCTGGTCGATTACCGGCGAGCTACCCATCACTCATCGTCCGCAAGCCCGCGTGTACAGTAGCTGGTGAACACCTTGCAACTCCCTACGACACCCAGGGAGTCTCCAGTCACGATGGCGAACGTCAGGATGTACGTTACCTCACGGCTGCGGCCATCTTTTTCGCTGCCATTACTGCTTCGCAAAAGGAGGCAATCGCCTGATCTGAAAGGACTTAAAGGGAGATCTTTGCCCAGCAGTGGGACAGTAATAGCTAGAAACAAATATGCAAGCGCGTTTTGTCATAAACTACATCTTCGTTTACCATCAGAAGAGATATTAATAAAACATAGGAGTGCCAGTAACAAAAACTATTATGTAGGTATAAGCGCAAACACAAATCAAAAGCTTTCAACAAAGTCGTATGCGTGATAGAATTTCTTACTGCCCCATATTCTAACGTAACGGGAATCCACGGTGCCCTAAATAATGTCTAAGATCCATTGACGACGTGATTAGAAATGCGCACATTTCATAGTACGGCGCCTGCGTCCTTCTAGGAAGCACATTCCATAGTTTAATTAATCCAAGTAACGTCTTCATAACTTCAAAGTGTAAACATGACATCCGACCGTCGAGCTGTGTGGCCATTTTGAGTAATTGTAATTATTATTACCAGAATTATAATTACATGTTGACAAATTGGTGCTAACTCCGCTGTGAGTAATGGTTCCTGTTCTCTATCGTTGTCCCACGGACCTTAGCAGTATAAACAGACGTCTTAATATAATTTTACGACAATCTTCCTGTGTTAGTTGAAGATAGTCAGTGGATGTTTTCTGTAGATAAAAATTATGATATTGAAACGTCTATTTTAGCAAGTAAGGTCACGATTGAGGTTTTAATATTGGATATTTTATAAACAATATGTTATTAATTTATACACGTAAATAAAAGTAGAAACTGACTGACATATCAAAGCTCAGCCAAAACTACTGGGTCTAGGAACGTGCATTTTGCACAAGATTTTCTTTTATGGTGTAAGCGAGCGTTAAGACAGGATTTTCCAGACTTCATCCCTTATGGGGATGAAGCAGTGGTCAAAATTTTGTATGGAGAAGCCTACTGCCCTACTTTGACGGGTGAAGCCACTGGCAAAAGGTAGTTTGTATAAATCTTCTTCGTTTACTATTATTTCTATTTGTCAAAGGCACATAATTATAGAATAAACAGCTTTCTATCGCTGCAGAATTTTCAGCAATCGGACCAGTACTTTCAGAGATGACATCCTCCAAACAAAAAACAAACTTTACCTCTATATAATATTAGTTTAGATAACATGGATTAACCCGTTGAACGTAGGTCTACACGGGACACAATGGCTTTTTAATTGTAGGTACGACAATACGACATACGAAAGGTTAAATGTCTAAGTTTTGAAAAAAAAAAGATATACGGATCGGTCTTAAAAGAAACTGAAGACAAGAAATATTAATGGCAACAGATTTGCAATAATTTCATTATAAAAACACAGTTTAGATCATAAAATAATGTAGGTTTAACTGTAACTTCGTGAACTTAATTCTTAAAGGATTTTAAAAATTATCTACGTTTGCTCCAATAGTGGGTCTGTCAGAACCGACCATTTATTCGGAATTCCGGGATTAAACATTCCTACTTTCATTGGATTTCTCGGTAACGGTTACTTCAATATCTATCACAATTCGCAATTCGTGGAACACTCGTTTTCAGCCTGAGAGGACTTTTCGTGATAAAAGTCATATTGGAATAGTTAACGCATACCGAAGGCCCTAACTGCGGGCGCACGCGACGTGTTTAACAATTTCATTATAACACGATCGATGAAACATGAAAGTGTGTATTTTGTGAATATAGTCGAAATTTTTGTGTGCTATATAAAAGTAAAAATGTACAGGAACTAAGGTAAGTAGTTATTGGTTTTTATCACGTAATATTGGTGTTTATTTATAAAATCACGCACATTGATATCCAAAAAATCATAAAGAGCTCAAAATGATGCGCATTGCTTTTAGTTCCACTAATGAATCAGTGCTTTTTCTAAATTCGATAGGTACCCACTATAGGACGCCATCTTTACATTATTTCTGGTGTGTGGCAATAGGCTAGTGGCCGTAAAAATGTAATTAGTCCGTCTTTTAAATTATTAAAAAATAAGGGATACGTATTTTTTTATTTGTAAATTAAACCAAAAATGACAAAGGTATAGACCATTAAATTTACGTGTACCGTCACGCGCCGTGCTACATTTTTTCGCACGGGGTGACGTCACACGTAATTTTAATGGGCTATATCTTTGTTATTTTTTGTTTAATCGAAAAAAGAAAAAATACGTGTCCAAAATTTTTTATAATCTAAAATACGGACTAAATAAAATGTAATTATTTTGACCCTGGACACTACCCTATTCTCATTCCCAATTCGGAAGCAACCATGCGTTGTTGTATAAACTTTAATTATTAATAGCTACTGCCAGCGACTTCGATCTCGCAAAAGTAGTTAATTATTCTAAGGGAACAATATTCCCGAAAAACCTATAATAAACCCATATGCTATTTCAAGATATAGTCTATTCGTGTTCCTCGCGTGAAGGAGCACGGGATTTGAGCGTGAAGTATTAACAAACATACACACAGAAACACACAAATACATAATATACTTAAATAAACATCCGATTTTTTAATATTAGTGTGATAGTGTGATGATTATATTATAAACAGTGCATGTTTTTTATTTATTTATCATATTATACATATTTTGGTTCGGTCGGGAAAATATAGAGGCAGATCCGACATTATTTGCCTAAACTGACCCTTACCCATTTCCCGAACACATCGGAACACTTAAAAGACATTGTAAACGCACATTACGGACATTAAAGTCGTGAGAACGACAGTAAACGGCGCAGCTACTCGCTTGTCAACTGTCGCACTAGCCGTGAGCGGCGGTGGCGAGTACTTGCATTCAAGTGCCAAGAGTCCAGTACTGACTGACGCTTGTGTACAAGACACAGTGTCAAGTGTACACGGTACTTCACTTGTATAATGCAAGTGAAGTGTATATGCTTACTTTGAATTGGTTTTCTGAAATGTAGCGCATTTTTGAGTTCTGACCAAGTTCTAAAGGCTTCTACTGGCCTACTTGGTTTTGTTTTGCACTTTGGTGGGCTTATTTCATGAAGATTGCATTGATGCATTTTTATTTTTTTGCATTATGAAGACTACCGTAGACAGCAGGATGCGACAATTATTATATTATTATTTGTCTAATATTGTCTAACAGCGCTTTTTTTGCTTCCATTCTCTCTCCATCGTTTCCTTTGTATGCATCCCTTTCTTGCAAAAAGGTACAACGGCATCCCCAGAATTTTTGCTCGCGACCTCATGGTCTATACTGAAACACAGTCGGCTTCCACTTCCAGCAGGATGCACAGGGCCCTTCTAGTTTGATTTAAAGCTGTGCAAGAACAGCTGCTGCGAATATCAACCTGCCCCCCTAGCCAAGTTACAACCGTTTCGCTTGCGCCGAACGCTTCGAGTTGACCTTGCCGCCAATCCTTTTGTTCTGACCACGTGACTGAGCGTTAAGACGACGTCAATCCCGTACATTTGAAGCTTTCTACAAGCGTTAACTATTGCAGATTAGCAACTTGGCTGGGGTACTGGAGTTAGATCTAACCCTAAAATTAATGCTGAGTCAGATTAATTTTCCCGAGATCAAAACAACCAGTACTATTTTCCACAAAATGTTTCTAAAAGCCAATAAACATAACAATAATATAAAAAAATGCCAGAAGCTTTTTAAATAATGAGTTCTTTTACATTTTTAAAGCCAGTTGCCAGTCTGCCATTGAGTTTAATAGCAAAATGTTTTGCATTTATAATCCTCGTACATCCTCGTTCATCGGCGATTTTAATACAAATTATGAGCAGTGTGTATTTACAACAAACTAGTACTGGGTCTTGCTTTTCAATTTGCTATAATTTCATATAAATGAGCTCCTGCAAAATTAATTGCAAGTTACAGCCGCGCGGCAACGAAGCACACATAAAATTGTATTTAGCATTAATTTATAAATAGTGTACTGTTTAACGTAAAGAAGTTTTCTGTAATGTTATTTGTTGGGTTGGTATTGTTTTATTTAAATTTGTTCGGCTTTATTTTGAGTTTAAAAATGGTTTGCTGGGTGAAAACTCATTGCTGAGTTGAGCTCGCCTTTGTACGTGAACTGTCTATATCTCCCTATGTCATGTTAAGTCCTTGTGTACAATAAAGAATTAAAGTTTATTGCGTTAGGAGCACACAGTAGAGGTGTGCCCCGCTTGCACAGATCATCGCCGTGCCCTCGTGATCGGCGGCGGCGATCTCTCGCGCCGGGCCTTGGTACAGGACATGGTCCGGAGCGAGGAGGAGTGGCAAGCGGTCGCCTCCTTCTGCGAAGCAGTAATGCTAGCAAAGGAGGAGGCCGACCGCATCAGGCAACGGCGGCGCTCACAGCGCCGATTTCCGGCCATCGTAGGCGCGGGCTTGCGGACGGCGAGCAATGGGTAGCTTGTTGTCCGACCGTCCGGTAACTGTCCGGACCGAGCCCAAGTCGTCGACGGCGTGCACTGTTCCCGCGCGCCGCAAGGAGCTGTCAGCAACAGCAGTGGCCCAGCCGAGTCGAAGCCTACTGGGGCCAGGGTTATCCGAAAGGGAAGCTCGGTCCCGATACGAAAGGCACGAAGGAACGGGGTGGGCTTTTAGTCAGTAAGAGTCTGACACTATCTCCCGCTCCGCCCAAGAGCGGGGGTTGTTTTGTTCATTAGATGACTTTTCCACCATAAAAAAAAAGTTTATTGTGTTAATGATTTTTTAAACAAATGTTAATTTGACAATCAGACGGAGATTCTTAAATAGTTAATTATGTCTCTGAAAGTTTACGCTAGTCTAAATCGAAATTTCCAAAACCAGGTGAGATAGATAGATAGATATTGTACACCAAAAAAAAAAGCTGCAAAAAAAATTTGCACCCGTAGAAATGGAAACTTATAATATAGTCCAACAGTTACCTCAACGGTAGGTCTAAATCGAGATGAGTGACGTCAAATCAGACTTTAATCACAAGGAATATTTATTTTAACATTGATATTAGACCTATAACGGGGCTACTATAGCCTTCAGAAAAAAGACTACCAACGTCACAATATTATTATAAGGTTATTCCAATACTTTTATAAGTGTTAAACAAATCAAATAAAAAAGCTCTCTGAGAAAATATTGAGTCATACACAATAATAGATATGGTGATGAGGAAATATTTTTAAACATCTTTTTTTTACTGCGTTGACATGTTTTGTGAAAGTCGTTGAACCGGCGCGGGCGCAACTCTATGTCAAGTTGACATGTCAACGTCCGCCATGATTAATTCGCCATATTCCAAAATTTGGCACGAACTATTCAAATAATACATTTAATATTTAAAATGATTTTATTAATACTAAAAGGTGCGACACCACAATACTAATATTTTTATCACTTATGTGAAACTGAATCTAAAGACCTCGCTAAACAAATAATATGCTAAAATTATGTCGTATAGTAAAAGCTTTCGCATAATATTTGCATAAAGTAACACAGTTTTCGCGAAATTTTAATATAATCTGCAAAATTTGCATCATAAAAGTTATTGCTACTACGTATAAACTGACAGTGAAAATAATTTTATAGGTTGAAGCATACATTAAAGTATTAACATAGTTTTTATGTCTATAGAAAATTATAAATGATTGGGCAAAAATTATGTCAAAGTAGGTTCCTACTCTCAAGCGTTATGTCAACTGTTTGTATTTGTCATAGCTCTTATAACCTATTACTACGACCAATATTTGATTAAACGAAAGTTCATAGAATTCAGAATTATCCAAATATTCATCTATATACAAACATACAAATATTTACTTTATCTACATAATAAAATTAATGAAGGGCGACTTCCTCAGGAATCTAGCCAATTACCTATAACTAGACAAACCTACCAATTATGGAGCATTATATCAACCGTGGTATTATTAGCTTTATTAAATAATCAAGTCAAATTAAGCTCTAAAACTGACAGGAGAGATAAATAATAAAGCCATTTGGAATTTATTGTCCATATATTTCACATAAATCCAATTTTTCTATTAAGCTTTACTGTCAACTTTTTAATTATGTCACAGGAAATTATATTCAAAACTGATGATGACTAGTTATGCTAAACGTTGGAATGTTTAATTATTTAAATTTTTATATCAACATTTAATTTTAATATAAAATGCAATTATAAAAAGCGCGGGTGCGATGGTTGTCAGATTAATATACAAAGTTATCAACAACCACTCATAACATTTCATCTTTATAGTTTCCTGCAAATTAAAGAAAATATGTGATTCTTAGTGAGTATAAAGTTAATTGAAAGAACTTGTTTCTTTGACATTAGGTACACGCTGAAGCATTTTGTTTTACCATTTTTGCGCTGCAACCGGATGGTAATATTACCTTAACTTGAGATGACGACACGTTATCTTAGGATCTATACATGACCAACATAACGCTATCGCTTGGAAATCTAAGAAGTAGTTAGCAGCTTGACATAATTTATAAACTGTTATACAATATTAGGTATACCACCTCTATGGAAAGAAACCGCGACTTCAAATAAATACGCACTTAGGACTTGGCTTTTTTGGGTTAAAAAGAAGTTAAAAAATATTTACTTGTTTCTTGATAATATAATCAACCCTGCACATAAATATCCCTAAATATTATAAAACTAAGTAGCTTTCTGTGTCTGTTTATTTACCCGCTAACTTCTACTAAACTACGTATAAAATTTTGACATTTTATTACTACTTCCACTAATTAAATAGAAACAGCAATAAACAAGGAAAGTTCATATATAATTCGCACCCAGGTGAAGTTAGGGCAGGTCACTACAAAAAAATACTTATAGCGCCCAGTGCAAGTGTAGAGTACGAGTTGTTTTTACGTCATTGCGAATGAAAAGTATACCACGTTTGTTTTTCTGATTGGTTAAGAGCTTGAAGCGGGCCAATCGGAGCGCCGAACGTCATAAACGTGTCGATCGCATTAACGTAAAACAAACTCGTACTTGGCACTAAGATCCAAAAATTGGTCACATCTTATCCTAATATACAGTACATTTATTGGTGTTAACAATACTACCAATATGAAAGTTTGTTCCTATGTTTGTTTATTACGCTGTTGCTATTCTGATATAACCTATTTACACGAGGTGATATGCAAAACAAACAGTTATTTAGTGGAAATAAGACATACCTAATCAACAAGACCAATCTAATTCAACAAATAAGAGAAACACAACGTTTCGTCTCGTTTGATCTCCATCACATTAGTTAAATCTAATTTGCTCGTTGTAGCTAGGGTTGTCAGGTATCCGAATAAAACCAGATATACATACACATTTTTTTATTTAATTAGTATAGAACAGAAACTCATGTACAATGGCGGTCTTTTTGTGACAGCTATATCAACCAGACAACTTTAAAGTTACCTTGGACGGCGAGCAATGGGTAGCTCACTGTCCGAACGCCTGGCAACTGTCCGGACCGAGCCCAAGTCGTCGACGGCGCACACTGTTCCTGCGCGCCTCAAGGAGCTGTCAGCAACAGCAGCGGCCCAGCAGGGTCAAAGCCTACTGGGGCCAGGGTTAGTTAGAAAGATAGCTCAGCCCCGGTACGAAAGGCAACGAAGGAGCAGGAGTGGGTTTTTAGTCAGTAAAAGTCTGGCACTATCATCTCCCGCTCCGTTCAAGAGTGGGGGATGTCATTAAATGATTTTCCCACCGTTAGACTGGAAGCCGACCCCAATATAGTTGCGAAAAAGACTAGGGTGGGAGAAAATTGCAAGTAATTGAATGGACCACGTGAAAGTTCAGCAGAACATGCTTTTATTTTAATTTTATACTCTATAATTTTTTTCTTAGCGATAATCGTTTTTGCTGATAAAACGGAATTTCATACACATATATAGATATAATGTTTGAAGAACATATTCAAGCTAGAGTCTGTGTTTCTGATATCTAAAACTTGAAGAGTGATTAGGTTACTTCTAGGCAAGAATGTTTCCCCGTCGACCCCGTCAGGTGAGACAGCGGACAAGCACGAACCGATCAATAATAATAATACTGAATTAAATAAAAAACTTAGTGTATAATATTATATAGCTTCTAGCAACCCTAGCTGTAGCGACCAACAGCGCACGCAATAAAACCAATCGAGACGCCATATTCGCACGCCTCATCGGGCCCGTCTACTAATTTATTTCAAGCATCAACATTTGATACAATATAATACAGATCAGATTCACCCCGTACTTCCTTATTGCCATGCAAATTTTAGTTATTGAGTTACACTTGGCCTCACAAGATGTATCGTGATCGTAGCAATGATGGTAGGTGCTATTTATGTTCACCGCCCCGGGCGATGACGCGGGAAATGCTATGTGGTGACAACGCCTTACTTGTGTCCATGAAGCGAATAACCAGCTTATGTCACGATAATGTAATACTTGCGAATTTATGTTATGTTTATGTATGGCGCCACTGATAAGGTTTTATCGTTTTAAATCCATTAGTGAAACCTATTTTTGCTAAAATATCGATAATACAGTGCTTTTGCTACGTTTTCGTTAATGTTGCTCCATTTTCATTACCAAAATGGTAGGTCGTTAAATTAGCAATGTTTTGAGAAGAGGACGATTAAAAATCCATCCGCCTAGTCTTTTCTCAACTACATGGGAGTCGGCTTCTAACCCCGAATACCAGTATTTTATTATACAAGGTGCAGTTTTAAAACTGCACAATATTTCAGGAGGTTGTAATAAAACTCATAAATAATCATGTAAAAATACGAAACCTGGTCAATAATCAGTAATACTTGTTATTTAATTTTTTAATTACACTAAACTAAATCGATTGATCGATGGCCGCGGGGGCGTGGCTAGGGTGTGGCGTGCGGGATGATGATTGGATGATACATTATTTATGAAACTATCGTTGCGAGTTAGTGTGTGTGAAAACGCCCTTTATTGTTCCGTGTTTGTGTGTGTGAAAAAAAGTGCGGTTATAAAAAAAAAAAAATTACCTACTTATTTTATTATTGATTCGGGTTGAGAATCACTAACATAATTACCTCCTGAAATATTTTGCAACTTCAAAACGACACCTTGTATAATAGTAATAATATTCCACAACGCTCACACAACGCCATCTAGTCCCAAGCTAAGTAGAGCTTGCACTTTAAGTACTAGACAATTGATAAACATACTTATATTATATTTCTAAACAAAATAATAGATCAATTATTATCATGCTCATCATACAAATATTTGTCCTGGGTGGGAATCAAACCCACAAACTATTATTATAGCAGTCAGGGCCACTAACCGACAGACTAACAGGCCAGTCAAGTATATTAAGTGACACCATTAGAGAGCCTAGTACGAGTTTGTTTTACGTTAATGCGATCGACACTTTTATGACGTTCGACGCTCCGATTGGCCCGCTACAAGCTCTTAACCAATCAGAAAGCCAAACGCAGTTAACGTTTCGATCGATTCGCACTCAGAGGGCCTAGTGTGAGTTTGTTTTACGTTAAAGCTAACATCTAGCCGGAATTAAATGGACACAACACTCGTTCTCGCCTAGGCGGCAGTAGGTACGCCTATAAACGTTGTCGCATTTAATTGCGGCCAGCTGCGCCCGGTTAGAGCCGCGCTGACCTTTAAATCCATTTACTTAGCGAAATATTGATTGATTTACTCGTACATATGCTGTTCACTTTGATGAATATTTAACCACCAATTTTTATGTGTAAAAATGTTTCTAAGAGCAAGGAAAAGTTGCCGAATAGACAAAAGTATATCGCACGAATAAATCAATAGTTGACAATGTTGTACATGATTCTATAATAAACATTTATTTTTTTCAAACCTATTAAACTGGCCGTTACCGAGGAGTAGGCTTCAGAATGTCGCCTAAACGCGACCGACACGTTTATGAGGTTCGACGCTCTAAGAGAGCCAAACACGGTAAACGTTTCGATAGCAACTCACACTCAGCGCACTGTAATCCACAACCCAGTAATTGGGTAAATCGGACTAAGAGTTTCGCCTCATCGTTTATACCGCTTACCTACATCGAAGAACTGCACATTTAGGTACCTACTACGATATTCCCGTCCAATTACAATTTAGGTGTCTTTAAAGCTAGATTCAATAGACTCTTAATAAACTAGTGCAATTCACCATCAACTACTGTTTACCGTCAGGTGGAATCGCAGTTAAGCACTAGTTCGTATTATTAAAAAAAGAAAATAGATTACCTACTTATTGGTAAGATTGGTGTTAGATTTCCTAGTTTCTGACTATCTGTAATTACTGTCGAAGATCTATGAAGGAGAGCCAAGACTAACAGCTTAACGTACTTTCGGAGGTACGGAGGTATATGGTGGGTAGGTATGATAAGATAGACATAGTTATCATCTACAGATGGGAAGCGAGGAGAGACTTCGAAGAGAATAAATTGACCCGTTTGGTTGTTATTATTATACCCATGCTTGTACCCTAGCTAACATATTCTAAGAAGATACAGCTCAAACTTCTGATCAACTCAGCATTCCTAAAGTTAATACGAAGAAGACTCCCATTACCAAAGCAATGGGAGTAATCAATAATCACACTACTACAGAGGCCAAAGTTTGTGAGGGTGTGTATGTTCGCTATTCTTCATGCTCGAACGACTGAATGAATTTCGGTAAAACTTGGTACACGGGTAGACTATAAGTACCTACATAGTATAGTTTGTATCACGCGGGCGAAGCCACTGGCAGCAGCTAGTCTATATCTACATTATATCTGCTAAAAATATTTAAAAAAATTTAACTAATTTAAAACTATTTTTTTTTGTTTTGTTTGTAATTAATAAAGTCAAAAATAGGCTAGTTGCCGTAAAAAATGTAATTAGTCCGTCTTTTAGATTATTCAAAAATAAGGGACACGTATTTTTTTATTTGTACATAAAACAAAAAATGACAAAGATATAGCCCATTAAAGTTACGTATAACGTCACGCCGTGCTGCATTTTTTCGCACGGGGTGACGTCACACGTAACTTTAATGGGCTATATCATTGTAATTTTTTGTTTAATCGAAAAAAGAAAAAATATGTGTCTAATATTTTTTTATCATCTAAAAAACGGACTAAAAAAGGAAATAATTTTGACCCTGAAAACTACCCTATTACTGAACCGATATAACAATTCTTTTAGTAGTAGAATGCTAGGTTATCACTTAGTGACATAGGTTATACATTTTTTAATTTGACGCAAGCGAAGCCGTTCACAGAAGTTAGTTTCATATAAACTAAAACAGTAACATTACCAAGATCTATTTTCATCGTCACTGTTTTAAATACCGCTATATTTATCTTATCTTGAGCAGTCCGTTCAGTTCAATAGTTATCTATGACGAAACAGACCACCCATTGTGAAACACAAAATATTCGCGAAACACACCTTACCTATACTTCCTTGTATATGTCGCAGGATTATAATATAAAAACGTTTTTTCGCAAATATCCTAATATTTATGCAATAGACGGATTAATGAAAATTAAGTAAAGTTTGTAATAGGTTATGTAACAATTTCTATATTTTTAACCGGATTTATGCAAAAAAACCTGATTTGAAAATTGTGTGCTGATTGTCTGCTGATACAAGATGACTTATCACCCAATTTTGATTTTATTTTTAAAAGTTGGATAGGCAAGCATTTTCCATTGTCGGCCACATCATCGCTTATCATCAAGTGAGATAGTGGTCAAACAAACGCAAAAGGCAACTGAAAGTACATAGGTGGGTTTTAATCTGACACCTTCTCACCCTGCCCAAAGCGAGAGAAGTGATTAATTTGATGATTTTCAAAACAACAAAAAAAGCCAAGATGCTTTTATTATTTTTGATATTTATTAAGCTCGTATGATTACAAAAACTCTTAGTTTTTTATACTTATGGTTTTTATAAAAAACTGGATTTCCGCAAACCAAACCATGCCTCCAATTATCGTGCGACGTAATAACACCGTCAACTTTTATTGTTACAGCTGAATTTATTCGTACCCCGAGACTTTAATGTCATAACAACGAATTATGCCACGCTTAAGGCTTCTTCAGACGTGTCCGCGCAAATCTTTGACTGCACAATAATTTGCATGTGAATGGATACTAATGCAATCACGTTTCAAACAATATTTTAGGTGTTACAAAAGAAAAGGTGTGTTTGAATTTTCGTAATCGTCTTTGGGGAGTTATGTTAATCATTTTCTTCAGTCATAAAGCCGGGAATTTCGTATTATTATAATATATACCTACATTTTATTTCGTAGATAAATTCAACGGCATATCCCTACTTTAAAAGCTTAAATATTTTAATCTAACACCTATTAATAGTCTTCTTCTAGACGAGGATCTGTAAACCTTGCAGCAGCGAGCTGAGCTGATTGAAAATGCACTGTTAAAAGAAACAAAATTCTAAAAGTATCACTCAATTAAACTCGAGCCTTGAAGGCTGGCAGAGAGTTTCACTTTGGTTGTTTTAGTTAGCGGTTTCATATAACCAAATCCTAAAAGACAGGACAGGCTGCATCTGCCGTATGAACATATAACTTTCCGATAACCCTGGTCCTATTAGGCTTCGACCCAGCTGGGCCCCTACTGTTGCTGACAACTCCTTGACGCGCGCGAGAACAGTGCGCGCCGTCGACGACTTGGGCTTGGTCCTGACAGTTACTGGACGGTCGGACAGCCAGCTACCCGATGCTCACTGTCTGCAAGCCCGCGTACGGTGGCTGGAAATCGGGATCGGAATCCCGGCGGCGGCGGCGAGAGCGCCGTTGCCTAATGCGGTCGGCCTCCTCCTTAGCGAGCATTACTGCTTCGCAGAAGTCGGCGACCGCCTGCCACTCCTCCTCGCTCCGGACCATGGCCTCAACCAAGGCCCGAACAATAAGCTGTGGGTCAAAATAGCCACAACGTGAAACCTAACAGGATTACACATGGTGGATATTTTTCGTATGTCACATGTAGAAAATATTACTAAAAGAGTTATGAGTACCTATACAATATGTGAATAAGTGGAGAGGAAGAGGCAGGCCAAAGAAAAGATGGATAGATTGTGTGCAGAATAACATGAAAGAAAAGAAAGTTAGTGATAGCATGACGAGTGACAGGGCAGACTAAAAGAAAAAAACGTGCTGCGCCGACTCCAAATAAGATGGGACTAGGGTAGGAAGATAATGATGATGATGGTACGTAGATGTTGGGACGGGTTCATCATCATTTCAGCCGATAGACGTCCACTGTTGGACATAGACCTCCCTCAAGTGTCGCCACAACGATCGATCCTGCGCGTCTCGCATCCCTTGGATTCCCGCAACCTTCACCAGGTCATCGGTCCATCTTGTAGGAGCCCTTCCGACGCTGCGTCTTCCGGTACGCGGCCGCCACTCAAGAACCTTTCGGCCCCAACGGCCATCTGTTCTGAGAGCAATGTGCCCCGCCCATTGCCACTTGAGTTTTGCGATTCTTCGTGCTATGTCGGCAACCTTGGTTCTCCTGCGGATGTCTTCATTTCTGGAATGGATTACTTATAACAAAATACCACTACCAATCACTGGATCAAGCAGCATTATTTTCAATAACGTTTTCTTTGACCTAAAATTACTCCTATATCGTTGGTGTGTTCTCAAACAGACGCCAAAAACGACTACACGGTGTAAAAATAAACTTTTTAAAAAATAAATTCGTAGCGACACATGTATGCAGACAGCCCCTTAAACATTTTAGCAGCAGCCTGTTGTAAAATAATGCGAGTAGAATGTTACCGTAACGAATCGGTTCGAGTAGTCTCATTCCGAGTCTAAAGGTTATCGTATCGTAACCGCATAATATTACGACTATTACGAAGCACGAGTACAACGGATATTGACTGGAAGGATACTAGTTGATACAATTCTAGCTGCGGGTTCTTCTTTTCTGCCGATTTCGTACTTGGAGAACAGCTTACTTGGCAAAGTGATCTTCTACCAGTGCTTTATTTTTCCTGCCTACCCTTTCATCTCTATCTCTCGGTGTAGTCAACCGTTTTAATCGCAAACAATTTTTTGTAGTGGGACTTTTTCTGCTCTAGGGTGGAGCGAGAGGACGTGTCAGAGTTTTTACCAACGTTGTTCAGTTGCCTTTTGTGTTTTTTTGCGACTCGCCCTGTGGTGGCTGGGGCGTGAGGATGGCAATTCCCTTACGGTTACAGCCACCTCCTTCGATCGCATTACTGCTTTGCAGAAGAAGGTGGATGCTTCCCAAGGCACTTAGTAGGTGGTAATGTTTGAGAGGTCTCTATCAAATGACAGTTGGATCAAGAAAATAAGACTATTAGGTAGTATTTACATAAACCTACCGCAAAGGACACAAATATTTTGATTCATGTTTTCCACTTTGAAAACATATTATTAAATGTATCTAAAGGAAACAAAAGACAGAAAAAATATATTAAACTGATCCGACATCGGTCATCATCGCAACGCTTTTTATAGAAAAGAAAAACTCAACTAAACTTATAAACTTATTTAATCACTAAATCTGTAACGTCAATAAAACATTTATATCAGTAATAAATCAACAGAATTTAGTGCCGTACACATCTTATTAATTAGTGATTTATTTACCTTAACTTATATAATGTATGTATGCATGAAACTTGTGTAACAAGTTTTTATTATTGCAATAGCAAAATGACGCTGTGTCATAAATCTTATAGAGGTTCGTCCTACTGGTTTTTAAGAAAAAATGGGGTCGTAACCCCCATTATTCTAGAACTATTGTATAGATACCAAGATACCATGGGCACGACACTATCGCGACGGTAAGGCCTCACTTTGAGGAGCGCCTTAGAGAAACGCCATAGTGATCTCACTTTCGGCCTGACGCTGATTCTCATCGGATTCTGTTGTTTCGGGAGGTTCCTATTTCAGATTCGGCTGAAAGATCGAGGTCGAAACCGCGAGGTAACGACAAGCCTCTCGCTTCGACCTCCGCCGGAGACATCCCGGTTGTCAGGAATAGCAGACCGATTTCCTGCCAACGTAGGCACGGGTTTGTGGACGGCGAGCAGTAGATAGCTCACCGTCCGTCCATCCGGGAAGCACCAAAATCTGGTGGACAACGTGTTGTGATATTTTGTTCCATGCGTCTTAAAGCCAGTAAATTTAGGGCCAATGCCTGCTAGGCCTGCTAATTGTTCGAAGGAGTTCCCTTGGGAAGGGTAAATGAAGGACACATTTAGGTTTTACTTGGTAAATTTCTGACATTCCTTTCGCTCCACCTAGAACACGAGAAGTCATTTGATTATTTTCTACGTAAAAAAAGAAGTGCATAAACCTCTAATAAGGTCCTCTGAGTTTCCATTCATTAACCTTTCAGATACCGTCAATTTGAGACACAATAGTAAGACAATAGATGCGCAAACGCCGGCGTTCGCTTGGGGTTTAGTAAATACTGCTGTTTGCCATTGTTATTCAACGTGGCAGTGCCACACTCCTCCGGCACTCGCAAAATACTATTTATTATTGAACTGCCTTTAGATAAAGTTGACTGCTGATAATCTATAATTACTTGTACTGATTGCGGGTAGTCTTCTATAAAGCCATTGAATCCTAGTTTCAGAGTACCGTGGCATTATAGAAATTAGCTTTTATACCGTTTCGATCTGTGATCATGCTACAGACATGGCACATAATTATGGTGTTTGATGAACAAAACAAAAACATTTTATTTGCCGAAAAAGGCGCAAACTTAAGACTATCTAAAAAAAAAAATTTGGAAAAAAACATAATTATTTATATGAGCTACGTCCGCGCAAAACGGCCGCACGCCGTGTCTACACGCAAAAATGCGACGGCAAAAGGTAACGTGGTGGTGGTGATGAGACAAAAGTTTGAGTACTATAGGCTGTCTCATCATTATCATCAGGCTAAAGAAGTCCACTCAGATCCCAGGAACCTAAGTACTCTTCAAGTCGTAGAGTCCTCACTACTTGCCGTTAAAGATTTTTGACAATCGTATTCGTTGCTGGAGTATCACTTTTCAAGAATCCCTGATCTAAATATAACTCCAGTATTACACGGTATCAATATCAGTTTCAGAGAGTTCTACAGTCACTTATAAAAGATTGAAGAGCTCCTTAAACTCCTAAGAAAATGGCCAATTTTCTTCTCATTTTATAGTTTTATAAAGATGGGATTACACTGATTCGCTGTATTTAAGTACCGTGTTGTCTGTAATACCGAGTCGTAAAGAAGAATGTTACTGCCTTACCATGTACTGGGCTTAGTAAGAAATTACAATAATAATCTTAAAGTGTAAGTACAAATTACGGTTAGTAAATTGTGAATAACATTAAGTCTCGTGTTCCAGGGAAGACGGTGGCTTGGTGATCACGTGCTGCCGTGCACAGCAAGGCTTGGAAAGACCTCTTACAGTGTCCCCAGGAATGTGCCCTATCAGGCGTTGAACACGGGGGTCTTTTAAGAGATAACGAAGCCCCTTTTGTGTACTGATGGTGATCTTCGGAGTGGTTTTAGTGAAATTAAAATCTTCCCAGGGTTTTTGTGAAATCGCGGGGGTCTTGTAAAGTTTTCTTTCCGAATACAAAGCTTATGGCTCTTTGAAATAAGCACAGAGATTGATATTTTTTTTCAGCATGAAAAAATACCGTATAATTACTAATTACGCATTTAGTGTTTCTATTCGTGAAATAAGTTCTCGTAATTGAATCGAGGTTTATTTTATATAGGTACTCGCATGTAGGATGAGCTGTGGGCCAAAAGAGCTACTTATTGGGTCCCATTATATGCAAGGCGATATTGCGACAGACAAAGGTGAAGGTGGAGAGATAATCTGGACAACTACCGGAGGGACTGGCCCGCAGTGGCCGAAGACAGACGTGTGCGGAAAAGGGACAGGGAGACCTTCACCCAGCAATGGGACATAAATGGGCAAACTAATTCGCTCTTAACTAGTATTTTGACCAGTGGCAAGCAATGATGTGGTCAACGATGGAACATGCTTGGCTAGAAGTGACCTATTCAATCTTGACTTAAAGACCCCAGGTTATACATTTCACAAACGGAAATGTACAAAGAAATATCGGTATTGATTGGATGTAGTTTTTATTGGTTTTACCATATACAAGCAATATTTTACACCTATACGATATTTATGACTTCAATAAACAGTCTGTCGGTAACATAGAAAGTAAGCTCATATTTTACAAGTTCCTTTCACACAAAAAGCTTTGTGCTTAGTACCTATTAAACAACCCCGGAGTTTACTTAATTAGCGCCATTATCTCCTCCGACGACTTTGGTCAAGTTTATGGCAAAGATAACCAGTTTACAAAGCAACGCTGTTAATTCAAACTACTTAATAAAACCTAACATATGCATTATGTGGGCGAAATACCTTTCTAAATTAATATTAATGTAATTTTAATCAGCACGGTCAATAAATTATATTAGCTTTACAATGACGAAATTTATATATATTTTTTATTAATACTTTTTATTTGATTCGACCGCCATTTTGAAATGAGCTTTTTAAAATTTCCATTTTTCATGTTACCCAATTTAGAAATTGGTTTACGTTAACATCTTGAGTTTTAATTGGAACTAAAAATATTGTTCTGTAAATAGTTGTGCTTGCTCTACTCGTGAACGCCACCGTTCAACTCGTGCGCAGCGGACAAGTTAACTTGCTTTATCGTAGAGTCATTAATCAAGTCTCACACTTAGCCTTTAATAATTATAATTAATAATTTTATCACCTATTCAGCTGGGGTATGTCCAAGCTTGCCACTAGACAGGGCTCACATACTGTGATAATTACCGATTTATCATTGACTAGCTGCTGCAAGCGGTTTTGTCTGCGTGATAGTAGAAAATTATCCCAAGAACACATATTCCCGGGATGAAAATATGCTATTTCAGAACATGGTCTAACCGTGTATCAAGTTTCGCTGAGATCAGTTTTTGTTCTGTATCTGTTCACTCACAAACTTTCGCCGTTAGAGTGAGAATCCAATTTGAAAACTGCTTATAAAACCATATGAACCTGCATACAAAATCCAAAAATGATTAAAACTGAATCGAGAAAATTAATTCCGACTACATGGCAACCCTTATTAACCAGAACTGCTATCAAATTACATTGAGGCATTGTAAACACGGTCCTTCATCACTGATATTTCTAATTGTCACTAGGAAGACATAAATACGTTAAAAGATTTTCGATAACACTCTAGATTCAGATCGACACAGCTCGGTACAAGCAATCGGGTCTAAGTCTTTGCAATAAATCTTCTGAAGTAACCAGTCCTATTCAGATTCCTGCTTTCGAATTAGACTGATATTCTTGTTTATTATAATATGATTGCGCAATGAATAGTTATTATTTACCCCTTTATACACAGAATTAGGTGCTTATACTGCATTGATATTTAAAATCATTTTCGTTTCGGTAATCTTTTTTTTGGAGTGTCAGATGTTTACTGACTGTGTTCTTTCTTTGACCGCGGTATCGTTTTCGAACAATCCTGTAGTTTCTAACACTTCCGTAGTTCGGTACCTATATGAGTTCCAATATAACAGATTGCCAAAGTGGTATTTTTAAACATTTTACAAAATTTAATTTATGTTAATAATAATTTATCACTAGGAATAAAGCAAACGGAGCAAGTAGTGGATATTTTTTCTTTTTTACTAAACTTTTTATTTTTCTAATACACCTTTGTCATCGATTTGTGATAACTTGACTAACTTGATAGACCCTTGAATTCTAAATTATGCATTTAAAGTTAAGTGTTGCTCAAACTCTAGTTTCAAAACCTATAAAAGTTCATTAATCGTCATTATGTGAAAGTAGGGCATCACACGTTGTTACTCAAAAGACTTAATTCAGAAACCTGCAGTCATTGTTAAGCGTCCTCTAGATGGGTCAAAGATGTCCACTGCAGTCTACCATCGCGATTGGTCTTGAGCTTTTTGTACTAGTACTTTTCAAGGAACTTATCGTAATTTGTAAATTAAAAAAAATGGTTTTCTTCTGCTTTAATTATATTTTTATTTTTAATTGATGGCGTACATGAAAGGGCCTACCTCTTTCATGTAGATTTATATTAATGTGTCTTGTATGTCATGTCACACGTTGTTATTATAGTTGTCTAAATGCCAATTTCAATTAATTTTAAATTTTGCATGCCAAATTTTGGGCAGAAATATATGGCTTGTTATATTTTTACATTCTAGGAAATATGATATATAATTTTACTATGATTTGATAAACTTTTGTTGTCAACAGTACACAAGGCAGTAGTCTGGCTACCAGCCAGTGTTGCTAGCCAGTGTCTTACGGGATTTAGAAAATAACAGTATCACAGTACGCGATTATCGTATCAACCTAAAGGCCAGGCTTGTGATACAGATCTAACTGTATCTACCGATGAAGGAATCTTGATCTGACCTTTCAATTTCCAGTATCTGACTGGACTGATAACTCACTACAAACTCATCAATATCATTTCAGTCTTAAAAAGTTCACTGCTGGACAAAGGCGTCTCGGGTCGGATTACCATGACCTTCACCAGGTCGTCAGTCCACCTTGTCGAAGGCCTTTCAACGCTGCATCTTCCGGTACGCGATCGCCTCTCTAGGAGCTTTCGGCTCCAGCGACCATCTGTTTTACGAACAAAGTGCCCTGCCAACTGCCACATAAGTTTAGCGCTTCTTCGGGCTATGTCGGTTATTTTGTTTCTCTTACTGGCATCTCCATTCCTGATGCGATCACGATAGGCAATTTGGAGCCCTTTATACTTCCCTTTGGATGACTTTAAGTCTTCTGATGAAGCCCATTGTGAGCGACAACGTTACAGAACCATATGTCAACACTGAGCTCTCAGTTCATCAAGCTCAGTGCACCATCACTACTTATATTATTGAGGATAGGATTTCAGCAGTTTATATTTGAGTGTTTTTAAGCAGGTACCTTTTCTTAAACACTGACGGTAGTCGAAAATAAAAATAAAAATGCAAAGCTACTGCATACTATCAGACTCTGACTTATTCAGTACTTTAATGGTAAATTCTGTTCTAATAGTAACACATTTTATAGCTAAATAACAATAAATAGCAACAATTTATAGTGTGTTAATGAATACTTTGATATCTGAACCCAAGATACAATTGCCTGTTTCAAATTAATTACCGTCTATAATTCTGCTTTCATCAACCTCTTATCTTAGAAATAAACGGAGACAGTAACACTGCACAATGTCCCCGTCAACATTATTATTATATGAATGAATATTAAACCACTAAATATCCGGAACATTACAAGTCTCACCAAACTAGATGTTTAGAATAAGCCATTCATTTTGTTTATATCATCCAGGTATAATGTCAACGAATATACTGTAGGCGTATTTCGTAACTTAGATTTAGACCTGCTTTCTCGATTATTGTAATGAGATTGCCTTGTTGATCTAAAATCATGTTACTACTGTTGAAATTGAGGTCCTGAGTCCGATCTTTAGATTGTGTGAAGAATGATTGTTTTGTTCGGTACCGCGTCGCATAGTCTTTATTTTATTTCTTAGAAGTTTCTGATCTGAACACCAAATGAGTATTGAGTGCTCATTTAATTCCAATTATTTGATTTTATTTTTATTATTTCAACGCGTGGACATCGTAAATACCCTACAATACGGGGCAGACTTTCAGACTTTTACTGAAAAAAAAAACACGTTTTCTGCAACTACGAGTATCATTGGCTGGGGCGCTGGATTGCTTGCACATTTCGTCTTGCTCCATATGTTCCTACCTGACCTAATTATTATCACCAGTCTCTTCTCTCCATCTTCGTTTATCTAGCTCAGCGTGTTTTTTTCTCTATATTTCTCTATTGGTCGTTTTCTCATTAGTTACCACCATTTTTGAAATGATTATCTTTCTCGTCGTTAATTTATAGTTTCTTTGGTCTTCCTTTACTCTTATAGCCCATAAATCCACGAACTAAAAAACTTTCCTTACAACATTTCCTTACGCATCGCATCGCATGCTCGTTTGATTCAACAAATTTTATAGAACAAATTCCACCTATGTTCTTTGAGTTGCCTTTTCTGTTCTAGAATCATAGCAAGTCTTCCGAACAGTTTTGTAGCCCAGCCAGGCATCGGTCTTAACAGGTCTCGTCATCATTACTCATTCCATGTATGATTTACACAACTTTTACTACACAACTTTTCAGTCACTGATGCTAAATTCTTAGTCATTCACAAACTTTCATCTTACTATTTATCTATTCTCATCTTAACTGCCTATCTTTCATTCATTCTTGTTTCTGCTGAAACATGCTACACGTCCGCCAATCCAAAGGAGCAATACAGACATGTTATTATGTTAAAAGGCGCGTGACCTAAATATGGGCACTTTTATCTCAAATTTAGATCAAGTTCAAATCATATGAGCTCTTTGAACGTTATAAAATTATCTGCATGTGTATTAAAAGTGATTTCTTTTATGATGTTAGAAGGCTTGGTTATTTATACTTTGGTAGTAGTAGGTCATCAAAGGGAATGTGTTATTTCATTAACTGCTGTTAGAAAATGGACCTAATCAACAGATCAGCTGTATAGATTTATCTATGAATTTGAAAGTTGAATTGTTAGAGGACTGTTTATTTGATAAAAAAACCATTCCGATAAACGGTCGCTGCCTTAATAGTTACAATAATTTATCGTCTGAGCATAAGATTTTACAAATAAAAGCTGTGTTAACGCAAACATATCACGCGTGTACTTGTATATCGTCATATCACATCTTTGACAGTAAGTTGACAAATACTACAGAATAGGAAACATTGTCTCTTCTAGATAAACAACTTCCACAGAATTGTTTTTGACGTTAGGTTCTGATCTAGAAACGCGCATATCCGCTACAGCTTCTTAGTATTTCATTCACTTAAGTTCAATAATAGTGGGCTCAATAAAGTGACTAATTTAACAGCAGTACATATAGCTACATCAATTCAATATACACCATTAGTCGTACAGGAAATGTAATCAATTATGTACTTTATACTACTTTTATAATAGATCCACATTTGTCAAGCATTGTAGTTTTAGAGCAGGGATTTCAATTAGAGGTATTGAGGTGAGCGGGCAAGGCAACATTGACATATGTTTTGACATTTCAATCATTGTTAGGAACATACCTAACGGATAGCGAATAAATTGATTTGTGTTTGAGTTTATTTCTTTTCGTAGTAAGTGGACCCTGCAAACCTAATATATCACGCATTGATGCTTTGAACAGATAAGAGTTTATAAAGGGATTAAGTACTGTTGGGTAAAAACGTATTTGTTAGTAAGCTTCATGTATCTCCATAGTTTATGCCCATTACGGTATTTTCAGACGTAGGATGATGTTAATCATTTCCTTCATTCAGCACTTTTAAGGCATGCGTGAAAATTTCTCATGCTCTCGTATCATTCTGTTTGCAAAACCTTTTATTGTTTTCGGCTTAGTATGTATGGTCTATAGACACAACACCTACATTGTAGACATCTATATGTCTACAGTAGTCTTATAGGATCCAATTAAACTTGTAAGTATGCTATACTTACAAGTTGTATTGGATCCTGTAAGATTCGAATGGACTATTAGAATTAGTAAAGAAAATCTCTTCCATTACCAGCTTCTGTCTAAAGAAAATTCACAGGCATTTTTATTATCAAATAAAGCTTAGCTAACGAGGACTTCCACATTAGCATTCTGGATTAAACCCACTCAGTCAGGTACTGGCAATAAATAACACGTACATTTGACACCCCCAGAGCATTTCTCTAGTAAGTTGGGAAAGATCGCTGGCTGCTCCGGTTGTTGGTGAGGCGGTGACACAGAATTCGCCGGACCGGACCGGATCGCCCACCGGCCAGCGACCGCACCATTCATAAATATCGACCACGCAATTACGCAATTTAGATTAACACTTAGTAATGGTGTACTGAATTAAAACGCGTTTAATAGAGATAAGAGATTGCGCGGAAATATTTCTGGATGAAGGTTAAGGAACTCCTGCGCAGTCACAGCCCCCTGACGTTTATTATATTGTGAATAAAGCCTACATTTGTATGGCAAATGAATTGAGCAGATTACTGCCACTTGATACTGGTTTCGTTTTACCTATTACAGAAGGTGTATAAGCAACAAATTGTATAAATTCAAGTCTTGAGCGTTAGAAGTAGGTTTTATTTCTAGTACTGAACTGTGGAGTATCGATAATTTTGTTATTTTACGGTGAAATTCTTTTATCATGCAGTCGGCAATAGCCAGCAGCTAGCAGATTGTTGACCACTGCTTATTACTACATTAAGAGGAGTTACGATGTATTTACTTTTGACCTCTGAGGCCTTACCATGAACTCTTAACGCGAACCATTTATACCACCTAAACTGAACTGTTAAAAAATGGAGCTTTAATAATAATTAGGATGTGAACTCTATCCCTCTTTTTCGCTAGCACGCTTGACATTTTAATACGTCAGGGTAAGGACCCTGTTTTGTTCCTAGCTCAGAACCCTAGTTCCAGTCCCTAGTTCCAACAATATTTGAAGCCCTGACGGCTTCAAATATTGTTGGAAATTATTAATTTATAAGCCGATATATATTTGAAATTTGACTGACTTAAATCCATTGGAAAGACGTCCACTGCAGCTTGTAATAGGCTTACTCCATGTGTCGCCTCAGGAACTGGTCTGGATTCTCGCATGCAGCGGTTTTTTGTGCCACTACTAGGTAATACGTCAATTTAGTGGACTCTAGCTACATCTTCCCTTTTGACGACGCCTTTCAGCCGCACCGACTACAAGCAAAGCCTGGTGCATCGCTGCAGCAATGTTTTCAACACATCTCCCTTTGGTTAGAAAATAATCTAAATAAACAAAATATTAATATAATAGTATACTTATAAACTGCCAGTTAACAGCGATGCGGAGGAATCTTTTAACACCATATTTTAAGGTATTCGTTTGGGTCGCAGTTTTTTTCTTTCTTTTAAGCTTTTTGATTTAAGTGTATATGAATGTATTAGTATAGTTAGTTAAGTTTTATAATGTTTCAGCATCATTGTCATCAGCCTTTTTAATGTTCCCACTGCTGGGACTCAGGCCTCCTCTTCCAGGCCTAGGAGAAGGAATGGGCCGTAATCCACCACGCGGGCCCAGTGCGGTTTGGTGGATGTCTCAAGTCTTCGAAGTTTTGGTTCTAGGACATACCGGATGTATAATGTTTAGCTGTTAATAAACATAAATGGAACAATTATAACTAGTTTTATTTGAGTAATGGTTTTAAATGTCCTAGCTATAAAACTTAGATTGAGGTCGCATGCATTCTAGGAATGGCTAAGGCCAATTGAACTCAGGTATGTGTAGACCAGCAAATTCCTAGGCTATTTACTAAAAAGGGAGATACATTTAAATTGTTCATTTTATGTAACACTGCATTTTAATCATCATCATCATCCAAAAGACTTCCATTGTCGGACGTAGCCTCCTCCAAGTGTCGGCACAACAAACGGTCCGTGCACATCTAATCTCGTGTCCATCGGATTCCTGCAACCATCACTAGGTCATGAGACCACCTTGTGGGAGGCCTTACAGCGCTGCGTCATCTGGCGGTCGCCACGCCAGAACCTTTCGCCCCAAAACCATTAGCTCGCACAACGAGCAATCTACCCTACCCACTGCTACTTAAGTTCATTCATTTTTCAAGGTGTGTAATCATGAATGACTTCTCCTGCTCTAGGGTTGAGCGAAATAGCGTGTCAGACTTGTACTGTTTAAAACCCACCTTCAGTATCCCTTTGCGTTCTATGCTACGGAAACTCTTTCAAACATTCCCTCTGATGTATGTGTGTATGTTTGTTTCTCCTTCACGCTTAAACAGCTGACAGGATATGGATGAAATTTCACACGGGATAAAGCAATTAACACATTGCCACTGGTAGACCATGACCTAGAATAGCACATAGAATACTTTGTGTTCCGGGAGTATATGTATAACCTCTCGAGGAGAGGGAATAGGCCGTAATCCACCACGCGTGCCCAGTGCGGGTTGGCGAATGTCACTATTTTATTTCATCAACACTGCTCTCAAAACGGTGAAGGAAAACATCGTGAGGAAAACCGGCATGTCCTAGAACCAAAAATTTGAAGACATGTGACATCCACCATCCCGCACTGTAGAGAGGAGGCCTGAGTCGCAGCCGTGGGAAATATTAAAAAAAAGGCTGATGGTGATGATGGAATTGGAATATTAATTACCTATAGGCAGACTTTACTTCAGCTGTACCGGTCATTTTTGTTCTTAGGGCTTCCACACAAAACTGCGATGCGACATCTACGACGCCACATCGCGGAAATCTGCAAAACAAATTGCTGCAATGCGATTTCGTACGGAAAATTATCGTGTGCCGTGCGAATCAATTCGCAAGTTCTTGCGACGATGCTTCATGCGAGCCCGTAAATTTTTACGATACGACGTCACATCGCAGTTTTGTGTTCGGGTCCATATCCAAAGCCTTCCATCAGCCATCTTTAGTATCTTATTAGATTATCTAAATTAATCTTCAAAACCCGAGGCGTTGGTTTAGTCGAGCTTCGATTACACTCTCATTCAACCGTTTCATTCAAATGGAAAATATTTCGAAATACGAACGCAAGCCTAAGGCACGCTATGACATTGTATTTACATAAAATAATTAATATTTTGCTATCTCTATATAAACGAGTGTTAAACTAGTTAAACAAGATCATATCTTCGATACATTTGTGTTAGAATTACACTAGAACGTATTACAAACATAAATATTATTTACGAGCATGCGATGCCGCATAAATTCGTTCATAAGTAGTGGAGTCATAAAGTAAATCTTAAAAGACAATAAGCTAAGGCGTTGGTCGACAGCTCCGCGACTACAATACCTACAATAGCCCGTCGATTTTATAGCGATTTATAAATCATAATAATATCTCCCGAGACTTTTATAGCTGTCTAAAGCTGATTGGACACTCAGAGACTGTAAAATAACGTATTAATAGCCCTAACTATTATGTTAAGATAAGTCAATAAACGACAATAAAACATTGCTTAAACAGGATTTATTACTGAAGATACGTTTTAAGCAAGTGATATAATCGCACTCGAAGCAGATGTTGTTCAATACTCACATTATCAAAATGTAGAACAGAAGAGGCCCTTGAAGCATCGTGGCGGCACTGTATCGATTCACACACGATCACCGTAACGAAATATCACTTATTGAAAGCGAGTGTCTATAGTGAAATGATACCACTGAGTCACGGCACAGATTTAGCATTAGATTGAAAAATACCACTTGATTGAAATTCAAAGAACTGTACATAGATTGGTTGTGTTGTAGACAAAAGTTTCATTTTCCGTTCTCATGTGACGCCGGCCATCTCGCAGACAGCTTAAGGGAGCGCCAAAGACCTGCGAAGAGAGAAAATGAGTAAATTATTCATATCTGACACTGAATGCAAAAATAACGTAAATATTAAGCGTTTGCTGTCACCAACTCAGACTCAGGCGGCGCCAGTGGACAGATATTAAACATTATTACTACCAAATATGGAAAACGTATGCCTGACTGTTTGTGATAAAGTGGACTTGTATATCCGGCTTCTATTGCCCTTAAAACTACGCTTTTTACGCCTACAGCAAGTCAAGGTTAGTGTCAAACAACTATTTCTCATGCTCGTAGTACACTATCTACATACATCAAATATAATATTTTCTACGCAGCCATTCCCGACTTCATTCGTGACTATAATTACACCAAGGATAAGACATGAAGTACGAGAGCGTGTTATATCGACTGAAGCTATAAAAATAGAGAAAATATCGACAACATTCAATGATCGATTACTTTCTGACGTAAAACCAATAACTCGGTCTATAAATCCTGTATATCTGAAGGGCATGACTTCCCTTGCAACATTATACTAGTAAATAGCTGACACGCACTAAAGTCATTTTTACAAATCATGGGTAGCATGACAGCAGGACAAAAATATGCATATTTAAGATGAGAGAAAAGGATGGGTAGCTACATTGTATGAGTCTGACAGCTGTCACCCGCACAATCCTATAGCAATTGTAGTGTAAGACTAGCCTCACACTTTGCTCGGTCTTTTTGTTTGACAGATGCGACAAAACCTAATTTGTCACTGCGCTGTTTGACCAATATGTCTTGGTAGTTTGTGGCGCTGCTTACAAATGTAAATGTCTATTAGCTGTCAAATTAGGAACACTGTAGCTCCTTATATTGCCGCATCCCATAGTACAGTGGTAATTTTGAATAGAGTACAATTATGCTCTCATCTTCTAGCTCAGTTCAGTTCATAAACGTATACGAAATAATATTAACTTTATATTATCATTATGACTAAATTGCGAAAACTCTCCTTCTTCTTCTTTCTACCCTTGTCCCATCTTATTTGGAGTCGGCGCAACACGTTTTTTTTCTTCCATTCTACCCTATCACTCGTCATGCTATCACTAATTTCCTTTTCTTTCATATCGCTCTTCACGCAATCCATCCATCTTTTCTTTGGCTTGGATCTCCCTCTCCACCCATCCACATGTATACTCCTAACTCTAAATTGCGAACTCTCATAAATTAATAATTTTTCACGAAATAATTTTTACAAATAGGACAATTATGTTTGTGAACGTACATTCACTCGTTCATAACACGCACACATACACGACGCTACACATTGCACAACTTAGTAAATATTAATTATTTCACTTTTCAAATACTATAAAAATGTACCTATATAAAATTGTTTACAATAAAGGGAAGGCGTTGACTCCTGACATACAGGCCCAACTAGTTCGGGAGTCAGAGGCTTCATAAATTGTACCATTATTATGCCAATAAAGAATTGTTATTACTAAAGTCATAGGTTCTGACATCGTTATTTTCCTTCAAGGAAATCAATTAATTATTATCACCAAAGTATTATATTGTAGGCGTTTCAAAATAACAGGAAAATGTTTGATGAGAAGTTCATTGCCTGACCAACATAGTAACTAAGTATAAATCACTTTTGCGCTCTACTGCTAAAGTACCTACTTATGCAGAAAAAATAAATACTATCTACCAATTGTAGTTACACTGCTCCAAAATCTCATCGATATTGTATAGATGTGGATAATGACAAAAAGTCCACAATAAATAGGTAGGTAGTCATTGAAAATTAAAATACAAGTATCAACGACATACCTGCCAATGATTCACAGTACATTGTTATGGGACGTGATCTTATAAGAGATCAAATAGCTGTTACACGTAACAGTGTCCTACGAAAAAATGTATAGGTAATTAACGAATTTTTTACTTATTTCATCGAATTTTAAATTGTGAGTTTTATCGAGAGTTGAATTTAAATAAATCGATGTTGTAGGTCGCAATTCCAGAACCTTTGCGGGAATCCGATGGATGCGAGACGACGCACAGGACTGTTCATTGTGGCGACACTTGGGGGAGGCCTATGTCCAACAGTAGACGTCTTTAGGCTAAAATGATGATGATGATGACGATGTTGTAGGCACGATGATTGTCATTAGAAAATAAATGAGCATCTGATTTTTTTTATGTCTGTGGCACATGCTTGTAGACCACTTGATTGTAAATGGCTACCGCCCACTATGGATATTCGAAATACCAGCGGCATCACAGATGTTTTGGCTACCATCAACCATTACATGTTTACCAATTTTTTAATGTATAATACCCGTTATACAAAAAACTTAAATCATCGAAGACTTCTCTGTGCCTCGGAATTAAGTCATATCCGTGGTCCTTACTCTCACTCGTAAATCTCTGACAGACATTACGGCCATTGCAAAATGTGAAAAAGTTTGTCAAGCAGTCTTATCCAAGGGTATTTTCATAATAATAACATTCTAAAATTTTCTCACAACACAACCTAGACCCAAACTAAGCATATTATAGGCAAATTACATCCAAACACAGAACAAATTATAATGATCGTGCTCATCACACAAACGTTTGCCCTGGGTGGGAATCAAACCCACGACCTCCGGCATAGCAGGACTCGGTGGTGTCCAACTTGTGACTTTTTTAAATATTTTTATTTAAAAATATAATACGGTATAAAAATTATTGGAATCGATTCAGTCACTGATTCTGAAAACTCTATATTCGGGTTTCGCATGTACAAAAAACACTAACTAAAAAAATAATGTTGTAAATAGTTAAACTTAAATCTCATCGTATTAAGAAAAGGCAAATGATGATGACTTAGATTAACTTGACTATGACCAAATTAGTTGAACCCATTAAGGTTGGCCCATTTATATCTACCGCCGTCACCTACCATAAACCTTAGATTAACATAACATCATATATTATAATAATTCCTTTGTTAGCCAATAGGCATATAAACAATTTATTATGAGTTATTTTTAACATAAATGATGGTATAACAATAAAATATAGTATTATGAGCTAACCCAACGTGTTTTAGTTTTTGCCTTTTTTGGAATTAGACAATGTAGTTTTTAGATTACAACTACCTATTTATTATACACACAAAATGAAAAAAAAAAACGATAATTTATTAGAAAAGATGCTAAGAAAGCAGTGCTATAGATAAAGTGCTGCATCAGATAGAAATCTATATTACAAAAGGGTCATCTTTGGGACGGTTCTGCCCGGTACCAGCTTGATGCACTTGAGACAATTGAGAGGCGAGCCAGGAGAAACATTGGCAGTGCACTCGTCAACGTCGGCTTCAAAGTCTTGAGTATCGACTAGCCTGTCGGTTTTCTACCGGCTGCATTTCTGGAAGTGTGCGTCGGAAAGGTATAGCCTGATTTCGCCTAACCCGATCCATCATCGGGCTATCAGGCGTACGGCGAAGCGCCACTGGTACATGGTAGGTGGGATACCTATTTCATCAGCACAAAACGTTTTGAGAGCACACTCATTGTGCGTACAGCTAAGGGGTGGAATTCCCTGCCGAAGTCTGAGTTTCCTGACGGCTACAACTCGGGAATCTTTAAGACAAAAAAAAAAAAAAAAGACGTGTGGCACTCGGGGACTGCCGTGGTAAAGCTATTGCATAGCATTTTTATCAACTTATGCAATTATAATTATTTATTTATTTTATTTATGCAGTATTTTTTTTCCTTTGTTTTTTTTTTCTTTGATATTAATTGAAGTTACACTTTCACACATTGAGTTGAATTTTGATTGATTGTTCACTCATTTGTTTTCTTATCGGTCACCACGTTCAAAAAACAAATGAGTGGGGGGTGTTAGGTTATTTTCGTTACGGAATTTCTGGATTCGGTCTCCACGCTCAAGGCCCGCGATAAAAGCTATGCAATAGCTTAATAAAATAAGGAGAAACCGGCTACTAACATGCCATATCCGAAACTACTAAGACTAAGAGCGTGATATTTTGCTCAAAGTTTCCTTTTATGACGTAGGCGAGCACTAAGAGAATAGAATAGCCAATATCCGCCCAAGAATTGTCATAAGATTTTTCCCATCGAAAAAAAAAAAAAACTGGCATAGCAACCTGCAGCCGAAACTACTAGGACTAGAAACGGGAAATTTTGCACAAAGCTTCCTTTTATGACGTAGGCGAGCATTAAGAGTGAATTTCCAAAATACACCCCCCAAAGAGATGAAATGAAGGTCTAAATTTTGTATGGAAAAACCTACTTTCACGCAGGCGAAACCGTTTGTAGAAGCTAGTTAAATATACCTGTCTACTAGGCAAGTGTAGCCAACCATGAAATTAGTTTCACTTCAGTCAAAAAATCAGTTGAGCACCTTAAAGCTGCTGATGGAAGGAAACGGATCATTACAAAGTACTAAGTGATCGGTTTCTATAGAGTGTTTATATTAGACCATAGCGGTAATTTCTACCTAATCACTTCAAAAAAAATCGCTTGAATCCTGCAGCGTGGAGCCGAACCAAAACCCTTTGAAATTTTCGTTTCGAGTGCAAGCAAAATTGGGCTTAGCAGTGGTCAGGCGGAAGTGTCTTTGATAGTACTTAGGTACATCATGTCCCAGACAACGATGCATCAATGTGTAAAATGGATCCAGTAGGTAAATAATTACACCGCAGTGTTAGAATTTTTGGTTGACATTTTTCAATATTATTTTTTTTTCTTTTAAATCATTACTTTTTTATTTTGAACTATATAAAATCGTTGTCCTAATAACACCAATTACATTTTGATTTAACGACCAATTGGAATGTACTAATTTCTGACGTTTCATAAGCGTTCATCAAAATATTTTTGGACTTGATATAACACTAATATTATAAAACGGAAAGTTTGTGTGTTTGTAATTTTAATGTTTGTTACTTCTTCACGCTCGAACGTCTAAACAGTTTTCTATAATAATATAATTATTTTGATGAAATGTGTCTGTTGCCCGGACATCCTGGCTGTATAAATAGCACATAGGATATGTTTTATCCCGAAAGTATGTGTTGGAACATATCAAAAACAAATCTAACCTACTTCAACGCAATGTCGTTTCTCTTTCTAACTAATAAATATTATATTTAACCTTTCAATCGTGGAAATTACAGACACAATAGAAAGACAATAGGTGCGCAAACGCTGGCTTCGCTTGGGGCTTAATGAATTAATGGACAGAGTCCCCTGTGACCACTTGACTGAAAGCTTTGATTAGGAGCACACGTCTCACGTAATATTACTGATACACACCGTTCAATATGAAGATAAGAATAATAAACAGTTATTATTGAAATCCTTAAAACGATGTTTCTATTTGGTGCCCACCTATTAATCCCAACAGTATGTTCTCTTTCATTTGGGTGAAGCTGTAGCAGTAGTTAGAAAATTATAAAAGCGTAAGTTTTGATGTTTGATATTTCACGCTCAAATGGCTGAACGGACTTATATGAAGTTTGGCACAAGGGTACACCAAGTCTTAGAATAACACAAAAGATACTTTTTATCTCGGGCTTACATTCTTGTGAGATAAATTACTATTTCAACCGACAGAAGCTACTTAAAATATATTGCAAAACTATTAATCCCCAATCAAATATAGCGCCGATCCTCATGATCAGTTTAATACCGCAATGTTCAATTTTGGCCGATACCCGATCCCGTCGGGTCCCCGACATCTTCCAGACGATGCGACCTGACAGGTGAGACTCGCCAACTAATAGCAATGTGAAGCATTCTATTCTCGGATGAAATTCTAATGCTCTTAGACCAAGATTTGTTGTCAAAATATCGGAGCATCGAGTTGGGTGGTGGATGAAGAGTTTAAGGTCGAATTCTTAAGCTTCAGGCCACGAGGAACGTGGGAAGAATTATTGTATGATTTTTTACACTCTTAAATCTATATCTACACTAATATTATACAGAGGTAAAACTTGTTGTTTTTTTTTTTGTTTGTAGATGGCAATCTTTGAAAGTACTAGTCCAATTGCGAAAATGTTTTCACCGATAGAAAGCTGCTTTATTCCTGAGTGCCACAGGTTATATTTTATATACGCCGACGAAACTTCAGGCAAAAGCTAGTAATTTATGAAACAATACAAGAATAGATAGTGACGAAAAATACAATACAATTCAGAACAATTAATTGTTTTGTAATTGCATCGTCACACTGTGAAGTAATCAAAATACTACGTTTGTATGGAAGAATGATCTATTATGACACTCTTGAGAGGAAGTTTCGCAGCCGTTTGGAATATCATCGTAAAATTAAATTTTTGATAATAGTTTGGCTGATAGCGTGTTACTATTTTGTCCTAGCTATTTTCTAGTTTATGTCTATCTATCTATTTATATATATTTGTTTGGACTATGATTTTTTTTGTTCTTTAGAATATAATTATCGATCTATGTAAATATATTATAATATATGATTCTAATCAAGTTGGATGGTTGGATGGATGCGTGACGCACATGATCGTTCGTTATGGCGACGCTTGGAGGAGGCCTATGTCCAACAGTGGACGTCTATCGGCTGAAATGATGATGATGATGATGATGAATCAAGTTGCGCGACAGCGACTTTAAAACTGTTGATGAAAGAATTTCACATTATTTACTACCTTAATGTGTGGCCATTAGAATGATAATATTACAAAGGTATTATAAACTAATGATTATGTCAAATAAGAATATATAATATAATTTCACACGCAGGATTAATATGACGTTTTCTAGCTCACAATACGACTTTCATTTGAATTCAAAACATCATTTGCACTTTCTGTCTTGTAGTCTGGGTGGTCATCCAATATTGCAATATTTTAAACATTTCGTAGTTTATGTCTGACAATATCAAGCATATTGACATAAATAGCATGTTGTCAAAGTTAATGGTGACCATCGACCATCATTATCTTTTAAACGTACACAATTTATTACCTATCTAATGAGCCCTGTGCCATGACTGGTTTTGTCTTCACCACTCTAACTCCATAAAAGATGTATTCAGTTGAGTAGCATAAAAATCTTCCTACGCGCGGAAACATAATAATATTAATATATAATAAGATAATAAAATTCGAGTTTTGTCGTTCTTTTTGACACTCAATGGACGATAGCGCTGTAGTTTGTAATTTTAAATGAACTAATTTGATTTTCTTTAATCTAAAAATTTCAATAAAAACCGGTCTAATTCCTCTAAGTAATTAGGTATATACAACTAAGTATATTGGTTTTATTTAATAATAATATTTTTATGGTATATTTTATTTATTTTGAGGAATAATGTAAAATGTATGTACAGAAAATGAATAAACGAAATAACAATAACAGATAATTTATTCATCTTACATCTTGACCTACAGATCAATCATACAGACTAACATAATTATGTATGTATAGTACATAATATAACTTATGCCTGGACTCCAATGTCAGCAACGATGGCTCGTGCGAGAAAGAAGTCCGTAGAAGAATTGGCATGGCTAAGAGCGCCATGTCTCAGCTACACAAAATCTGGAGGGACCGCAACATCTCCGTAAAGACCAAAACCAAACTGGTGCGGACGCTGGTCTTCTCGATCTTCTCTTACGGTGCTGAGACTTGGACGCTGAAGGCAGCAGATGACAAACGCATTGACACCTTTGAGATGTGGTGCTGGAGAAAATGCTTCGTATCCCTTGGACAGCATTTCGGACCAACGTATCCATTTTGCGTGAACTAAAAATCTCCTCGCGGTTGTCATCCGAGTGTCTTCGCAAAATTCTGCAATACTTCGGTCACATTGCAAGGAAAGACGATGGAAACCTCGAAAGGCTAATCGTGACTGGTAAAGTAGATGGAAAAAGGCCTCGCGGGCGCAGCCCAATACGTTAGTCTGACCAGATCCGCACCGCTCTTGACTCCACAGTATACAAGGCCCTTCATACCGCCAGAGACAGGAATAAATGGAAAAACACCATAAAAAGTACAGTGATGAAGCACCCGGTCACGACCCTCAGCATTGAGGAATACGACGCAAGGAGGAATATAACTTATTGTTAGTTAATAAGAATTTTGACTATGTTTGTAACACTTTACATTGCACTATATTCACTTCATGCTGTTCAGTGGCACCTGTCTGGATGGATGGTCGTAAGCGATGAAACACCACGCCTTGGGGCCAAACCTCTTCCTTCAACATGAGAGTCAGAAAAGTGTGGCACATTAGTCAAAAGAGCGGTGTTGACGACTTATTCGAGTAAAGATTTGGTTAAAAACTTAATCAACAACCGTCCAATTTGCATGAGATAATAACAGGATATTAATCAAAAGTCAAACAAGATGCTTTCTTTTCTGATCAAACGGCTGATAACTTATTTATTTACATACATTTAACTAGATATTGGGTCAAGGAATTTCACTCCCGTAACTTGACCTCTGGCGATAACAAATCAATATATCTGACGTTTCAATTTGTATATTGACACGTTTTTAATCTTCTCTTATTGTTTATGTGTTCGGTAGCTGCGTTGAGTTTGTCTTAATAAATTTCTCTCATAGTTCGGTGTTGAAAATAATGCGCGCGCGGCCTCTACACTACGGTCTAATGACTATAAATCTTCACCTGTCTTTCACTGCATCTTTTTCTTTTGACTTTGATGTGTATATCAACGAGACGTCCTATTACACGTATTAATCTTGTGGAACCGTGGTGCTAGACGGTTTTTGTTTTTATAAATTATATGGAATTTCATTTTTAAATTTATGGTGGACGACTATGCGCTTGTGTTATGAAAATTTGTACAAAAATTACGAAACATTATAATTTCAAAACATTTTTGGTACACGGGTGGGAATTTGAAAAATAGGGATAGAAAGGATCGAGAACTTGCTTTTAGTTTTATGTAATTTCAATTCAATTAATACCATAGCTAAAGTAAATTGATTTCGACATTATCGTATTATTGAAATGTTCTATCCCTGACCGGAATTGGAAGAAATGGTGTCAAATCATTAAAGTTACAGCAATTGTCTAAGCAATGTAACAACTGCACAAATACGAGCCATGAACCAATTTACACGACAAATATACGACCATTTAAAGACGACAATACGAACCAACAGAAACCATTCTTTAGAAATTCTGTAATCGTTCATTGACATGTTATTTCTTCAAACTGTTTCGTGTCTTCTTTTCTAAACCAATATTGTAAAGATGGAAAAAATTTACTTTTGAAAAAGTTATATCTGGACGCCGTGATCTGGGTCCGTAACTTCACTTTTAAAATCATCACAATTAAAATTATGTATATATTTTATATGCAATTTTTTTTGTATTGTATTTTGGTATAGAACTGGGGCGGATCGCTTATTAATAATAAAATAGAATCTTTATTTTATGCAACAACAACAACAACAACAACAAAATTAATGATTATATTTATCAATTAATATATCTTGGTGAAATTTTCACAGTTAATGGCGTCAGCAGCATTTGTTATTTAAGTGTTTTTTAGCTAAAATCAAATAAAAATTTATTGCTGGCGTTATAATATATTTCCATATCAAGTTTATTGGAAAGTGTGCCTGTTGTCTTTTTAAAGAATAAAAGAAAAATCATCTATAATCAAATTTTATTATAGCTTTTGTATATTTGTAAATAAAATACTCATAATAAGGTCAAACGCTAATGGAGTTGCCTCTATTTTTATTATGTCCTTGTTTATGTTTTATCGAATATGTGCAGTATCATAAAGTCAATTGAGATGGTAGAAGAAAAAAATAGAAATATCGACAGTTGACACGCGATCTCGATCGCGATCAATTTTTTTTAAAAGGTTAATCTAAATAGTGACACAACAAGGCTTTACCGCGATTTCTTTCGTAAAAGTCTGAGTTCTTCATGCAAAAAAACACATGTTACCACTTTGGCTAGCTTTTATTTGTCAAATATTGATACACAAGCATATAGAACACGATTTTATTATAGACTAGCTTTTGCCTGCGGCTTCGCCCGCGTACCTAAAATATAGCCTATATCACTCAGGAATAAAGCAGCTTTCTCTCGGTGAAAAAAATTTTGCAATCAGACCAGTACTTTCAGAGATTACCTTCTACAAACAAAAAAACATAAAAACAAAAAAACAAACTTTACCTGTTTATTATATTAGGTAGTGTAGATAAATTTTATTGAATCAAAACATTACTAAATTTACCTAAATATAGATTCTAGCAAAGCATAGCTAATTTAATGTACATACCTAAAAATGTGTTTATAGATTCGTGAAATTTGATTTGTAATAAATTACAAGACATTGAACCTGTTTTCTGTCATTTAATTTTTCTATACAAAAAATAGTTAATATAAACATAAAAATTCTTTACATGATCTGTATCAATTTTATGCTCTTAATTCTAATTTAATGTGACTATAAAATCTACTTATTCTCATTCTATGGTACAAAAAAAAAGTGTGAACTCATAAAAACAATTTGGAATATTTTGCGAATATGTCATAGACAATTTTATGATTCATTTGATTGGTATCACTGACCGATTATGCAGATTACACAGTGTGAGGTAACTCGTTATCTCTTCTGTTGATGTTCCTTTTGACGGTCTTAGTACGAGTAAACATGTGATTGCGTTATTGCACGTAATCTTTGCACGAGTCGTCAAGTAAAATTACTTACCTTTTGTAACTGTTCAACTAAAGACATGACGTCACTATTTAACGAGTAACAAAACCGCTTTGGCTGTGATATTTTTTTCCGGACCGTAAATTGTTTTGTATAGCAACGATCGAGAATTAATCTTGTATCTTTGATAGTGCATGGAATTATAATTTTAAACACAGTTTCAAGTCCATTGTTCGAGAATATGGTACAAAATATAAAATCTAGATTCCATTTTTGATTTGTTTTTCTTTTAAATCATTTATAAGGCTATTCATCAAAACAAAAATGCTAGTATGAATAATCTGTTCTAATTTTAAATTTATCCTTGAGGTCTATAATAAGCCGTTGTAATACTGCCCTATTTAGTTTTTAAGCGAAGGCGTGCTTTATTGTTTTTCTCAAACAATCACAAATTACTGAATCATAGGAATGTGATGACAACTTGAATTACTTAACATTTATATTTTTTTATTATTTTTGTTCGACAGTTAATTAATATTGTAAATTAGCATCAATATTGTTAATCAACATGGTTTCAATGTGATTACAATTTGCAATACGTTGTATTTCCAATAGTAAAAACAAAGCAAAGAACATGAATAGCGATCAGAAAATAAACATCTCATTCATGGTCTGTCGTAAGAACGTACGGAAGAAAATATTCTAATACATTGTGCGATAAGCAAACGTAATTGGGTTATCTATGTAGTACCCATCTCGTAAACAAATAGATTGTTAAAAAAATATACTCAACGGAGAGCAGACGCGGTTTCGTAACATACAAGTGCATAGTACAGAGATATTATGCGATCTCGTGGCTAAATAAGTCACGCGGGTCGATCTCAGGGCAGTGGGATTCTTCGAAAGTGTCACTGCCGGCCCTGAAACGCTAAAGGTAACCTAAAGGAATATGGAGGTTTCCAGCCACTGTTGGTGTGGACGGTGAACAATAGGTAGCTCACCGTCTGACCTTCGATAAATACCTAACTCTCGACCAGCTTTAGACGTGGAGTTGTACACACCAGCCTCACATACAATATAAAATAAGGACCAAGCTCAGGTTGAAGTGTTCCACGTGCCCCAGCATAATTGACGGGGTCAGTGAAGACCGATGCCGCTGAAGGAGTTCCCATAGAAAGGACAACTGAAGGAATTCTGTGGGTTTTAGTCAGTAAAAGTCTAACGTTCCCTCTTGCTTCACTTAAATCGAGTGATTTGATGCCTTACCACAAAAAAAGGATAAAACACCGGTTGCTGTGTTGATCCAATTATATGCTTATCGAAATCCTCGAAATGAATTCTGGCTGATATTTTTAAATCTTTGACAGTCTGTACAAGTCAGAAGCTAAAATATCAGACACAAGACTAGTGTCCAATAAGCAAAACCTAGTCTGGTTGAGGTCAGACCAGTCGATTTATGTAAACTACTGACATGTGGTAAGACTGGAAGACTGCCTAAATGAGTTGAGAAAAGGCTGAGTAGATTTTGATAAAGTGTAAAATATTTGAAATATCAACGAAAATCGGACGACAGTGTTGCCAAGAAGTTTCCTGTAGCCTGGGTGAGGAGGTCAGATAACTAGTCGTCCCATGTAAAATATTGGCATGTGATAAAACTGGACGACTGCCTAAAATTGTTGGGATATTACCGAGTAGATGATAATTATAAAGTGTAAAATATTTGACATATCGAACGTGGAACATCTCTAGACCCATTAAGAAAAAAAAAATGCCGTTCCATTGTTGAAATTTTTGCGGCTCGCTGGTAGGTAGCTGGAATTTAAAACGGTTCAGGTTTTTTGCCATAAACGACAAAAAAGTATTTTTAAAAGGTGACAATGTTAAATAGATGGTAGCAAAACATGAGATAATCTTATTAGTACCGTACTGAACAAAAAAAATTACTTGTAAAATTCTTGGATCAGTTTATTTAATTTTTACAAATGAAGTTAAGCTTGTAGGTACATAGTCTAAAATTAATGTTGGTACTTACTCATTCAAATTTTCTTGATCACAAACTACCAAAAAAACGATTAAATAAATTGAAATGATAATAATTTATCAACCGTCCAATGGTAAACATTGACTTGCTCGAAGCAATTATGTTGTTCCAAGCAAAAACGCCCAGTCCTGACGAAAGTGGTCTATAAGTGGAATCTTTATTGATTTGACGTTTTACGAGATTTTTTTCTAATTACACCAGTTGTCCACCTTTCAATTACTGTCAGTATCGATACGGTAACTCCTGCCTAGAAAAATAGACCTATTTTATACGCTTGTAAAGTTCATATTTCTTTGAATGAAATTGAAGTTTCTATCCTTCGATTAATAGTCATTGAGTGACCGCACATGGAGACGTTTAAAAAGTTGTATTTCACGCGCGTTATGAAATAGATGTAAGTTTTGAATGCAATCATAATTTTCGAATTAACGCAGCCTACATACACAGTAAGGTTTTTAAGAAATAAAAATAGCGTGAAAAGATAGCAATGAGTGAGTAATTGGCTATCGATAGATCAGTGATTATCGACATTGCATTTTAATGGCCGATCGATTCTGGTTTCAGATAAATAAATGACAACTGGTTACTGGCATTCTAACGGACCCCACATATCAAGTTAGGAGTAGCAATAGTCAAATAAAAAAAGAAAAATATTTGAATTTGGAATTAAGTAACTACCGTCGGAAAAATAATAAAAAAAAAATATATTTTCCAGCCAGTGTCAAAGTGTCACTGTCAGTGGACGAAATGGATACTATAGTAAAAAGTTTTTAGCGTAAAAAATATTGACAGATTACAAGAAATATAACCGTTTAGCGTTTCCTCTCCTGAGTTCAATGTCGTTGACACTGTTATACTTATAAACTCTTCGCATTCGTTACGTAATCTGCTCGTGTCCAATTTGACCATTTTAATCTTCAACTAGTTCATCTAAAAATAATTCAGGACACAAATAACTGGAGACATTGCGTTAATTAAAATTACATTCTTGGTTGAAATAAAGACCTATGTCAATTGCGTAAAGTCAACGCACTTTTGGTTTCATGTTGCTGGCGTTAACAGTGATAATGTTTTCGTGAAAAAACTAAAAAGTTTAAATATAGATTTTGTTGGAATTTCAGTCTGACAATTTTCGGCAGAAATTATATTGCTTTTGGCCTTTTTATGAAATAAATTAAAATTTTAGAAGTGGCCAAAAAAAATTGAGACGCGGCAAATTAATGTAAAACAACATTGTTACCAAGAAATACACAAAAGACTAAAATTAAAAAAAAAATAGGTTGGTATTTTGTTTTAGGTGGGAAATCAGCTAAGTAATGACTTCTCTCGCTTTAAGGTGGAACGAGAGGGCGTGTCAGACTTTTACTGACTAAAACACACTCCTGCTTGCGTTCCAGGGCTCCAGTAGGCTTCGACCTTGCTGAAACTAATTACTCCTAGTTGATTTAATTGCCCATAAATAAATGATTAAGTATATATCCTCCTCCTCCTTGCGTCGTATTCCTCAATGCTGAGGGTCGTGACCTCCCTGCTTCATCACTTCATCAAGTATATATATCTCTCTATATTTTATAATATAGGTACAAATAAGATCGTCTAAACAAGGAAACGAAACTTAAACGCTGTCACCTAAATGTTAACATATTGTTACTAATTAACGTATTTGCCTTACAGCAGGACGAGAACCATTAATCAAAAACTTTAAAGAGTTTATAAATAAAAAGTTCACTTAAGGAGAGACAGGTTCAAAGTAGCATGTCTAAAACAGACAGCTTTTAGTTTATTCAGCCTAAGGATATTTGTGATTTATGATTAAACTAGTTTTTAAGCTCCGATAATCAATGTACATATTAATAAATTAATAAGACAGGCGGATGTATGTAACAGACCAACATAATAGATGTATCTTTACAAAGTAATCTTTGTAATAAATTAAAATGTCTCAATTATATAACGATTAGATTTATAGATCTGCAAATATCTATAAAAAACCATTAAAAGAACGAACAGCTTGAAGAAAAAATCATTAGACAAGAGACGTTTAAAAAAACTAGTCATTAAAGATGCCTGTTAAATCAGCCCTGAGCACTTTTTCCCATTTGTTACACACGAAAATAAAGTAAGTATAGATCACCGTCCGACCGTCCGGTAACCGTTCGGACGAAGCCTAAGTCGTCAACGGCGTGTGCGCCTCAAGAAGACGTCAGGAACCAAAGGAGTCCAACAGGGAAAAAGCCTACTGGGGCCATGGGTGATGCAAAAGAGATCCCCAGAGCCCTAGAACAATGGCAAAGACGGAACAGGAGTGGGTTTTTAGTCAGTGTAGGTCTGACATCTCTGACCCGTCCACTCAAGGGACGAAGATGTCATTAGATAATGTTTCTACACAAAAAAAAAACAAGGTAAACAAGTCATGAGGATCCCAGGCAGGCATTTTATCCTAGAAAAAGAACTTCGAAGACAAGTGACATCCGCCAACCCATACCGGGCCTGTGTGGTGGATCACGGCCCAATCTCTTTCCTAAAGAGAAAGCCAATGTAGTGGGAGCATTATGTACAATCAAACGAAAGTATGGAACTTTACTATCATCCACATCTACTATCATAACTTCCTCATTATCCTTAAAAACAAGAGTGAACCGGCATTTCTTAGGCTTGTTCGTCACATCATAGACCATATCTATCGCTTTCCAGCAAACGTGATCAAGTTCAAGAGCAGGTTCAATTAAACCTTCCCACCCTTTTCCCAACTAAAACTGTTCCTTCCAGTATAACGGGACGTAGTCGAAAACCAGCAGATCTAACTTCTGACGATCCACAAACAATTGGTTTTGAAACGAAAAACCCTGAAGGCAATCCTTAGGCTGCTCCATAACCGTAGCGACAGTCAGAGGTCCACAATTGATAGCCGAGCTTAAGGTGAACACGCTTTTGCCAGGTTTGAGTCTCGATTTTAACATCACCTATCCATAAATTGTCCACGGCAAGTATTGCCTTAACTTAAAGATCTCATTCATTGTACATACAACTAAAAAGTAAAATTCCCTGTCGAAGTCTCCTGATTTTTCTGATTGTTACAATCTAAGGGTTAAGTTAAGAGCGAATAGGTTACTTCTAGGCTAGAATGCTCCATTGTCGACCACATCATGCTCCATCGTCGACCACATCGTCGCTTACCAGCAGGTGAGATAGTATTCAGGCGCAAGCTTATCAATAGTAAAAAAAAATACCGGTGCCTACAGATGTTATTACTTAGCTGAGAGCTCCTCAGTTAAATGTAAAAATAAAATATTCAACAAAATAAACTCCTAGCCAAAATAAAGCACCAAAATATTCCCCCGCATTGCTATCGCCTGGAAATGTGTCCAAAAGAATTGAATGAATTCTGTGAATTGATGGCATCGCAGTAAAGCCATGCTTAATCTCTGACCGAGGTAAAAGCCAGCCCTTGTCGTTTGGATTATTCTTTAAAAAGCGTATGAGCACTCGGGCCACACGGCCCAGGAATTTCAACCCCAAACGGCTCAAAAATATGTCTAGTTTTATTTAGCTAAGTGTTTTTATTTTTCTTGTTCTATTTATATTAAACGAATAATAAAAAGCATATATTAGAAATAAAAAAAAAATGAACTCGTCAACCTTGAAAATATTAAAACAAAATCAACAATGGCACGCGTGAATGCACAGACGTAACCTGCCCTTTCATATCACAGTTACCGCGGCTTATCGCTTCGCATCGTAACTGAGCGACCTAAATGCAAAGCGAGTCCAATAGAAAAATCACACGATCGGGCCCGTTAAACCATCCGACGATAGTGTTATCGGCTGGCCCTAAAACATGTCACAGGATACTGCAGCGCGAACGGCTGATGGAACTAATTACTAATATCTGGTGTCTCACTGAGAATTAGATCACTAAGGAATTAAGTGACAGTAGAATAAGGATGGATATTTCCAATAATTTTTCATTGAAGTTTTTCTAATATTAACTGTTTTAAGATTTTTTTTTCTAAAAAAACGTTTGGCACTTGAAGTTTTATTGCAATGAACCCTTTAATTTTACAGCGCAGACAGCTGATGAAACTAATTACAAATATCTGGTGTCGCAGTGAGAATAGATCACTAAGCAAAAGATGCAGTTAGAAAAAATAACCTCCTATTTTTGAAATTGGTTAAAAATGTAATTAAATGATGGTTGAACATGGATGGATTTTTCCAATAATTTTCAATTGAATTTTTTCTAAAACTGTTTTTTTATTTTTTTATCCCCTAAAAAGTTTTGTTGCAATCAACCAATCAACCCTTTTGTTTTACAAGATTTTATAAATTTAAATTTTATAAAATATACCTTTTTATTATAAATGAAAATAACACTAAAAGTTAAGAAACACTATAGTAAAACGGATTGATTCTATCCATACAAGCTGCATGGCTGTGCCGACAGAAATAAATGTGATTGTGCACATTGCCAGCAGGCTGGCTCGCTGCACGATCGCTGACGAATCGAAAACATTTGTTACGAACATTCACCAGCGTGATACTTTATCCTACAGAGGATGGATACTCCTGAGCAGCCATAGTTAGGAATGAAATTATCAAAACCTTCCATTCAACCTTTTCTCAAGGCAATTATTATCACACCTGATGATGAGAGATGCGTTTCATTTTTTTTTATTATGAATAGGCTCGCATTTGACCACTATCTCACCCGATGGAAACCGATGATTTGGTCGACGATGGAACACGCTTGCCTAGAAGTAACCTATTGACTCTATAGTCATCAATATCATACCTCTTCTAGGTATTTCCAGCCTGGAGGACTCCCGCAAGGAATTCCACTAGTTTTTAAATATTTTCAAAATCATAATGTGCGCTTGCCAAAAATTGTGCTTAGCGCTATTGCGCTCACGTTTTTTTTATTACGTTTAATATATTATAGGACCAGAACCCTTCTGTGATATCTTAAAGAACCAGGCCATGCAGACCCTTAAGGGCAACCTATTTGGCGATTCAAAAAAGCACTGGTTGTTACAACCAGGACTGCTACACGCCAAATCTCTTATAGAAGTCTACTCACAAAAACGAACTGCCGAGCTTCTTGAGCTTAGCAGGGCGAACATCTGTGCGATAGCCCGCGCCTTAACCGGCCACTGCAAACTAAACAGGCACCAATTTCACATGAAACTGAGTGACACTGATGTTTGCCAGTACTATAATCAGGAGAAGGAGACGCCTAAGCACCTTTTGTGTGAATGCGGGCCCCTTATCCACAAACGCAGTGTCCATCTGGGCCGACACATTATTCGCCTGGAGGAGTTTAAAACTCTAAAAGCTAGGAGTATTCTAGATTTCCTGGAAGCCTCCGGGCTATAAGAGTTACTCTAACAAGGTGGCGAGTCACAATAGATCCTTTAGGTCGCAGTGACTACATCCCCTACACTACGGGAGATGCATAGCCCCTTATCTTCAAAATAATAATATTAATATTATTAGTGTTTAGTGGCGTCTCTTTTCACATATTCTTCCTGTTTACACTTACATTTTCTTTTCTTCCTTCAACTTTCTATGCTCTGTGTTTTAACCACAACCCTACAAATATAACGTAGTCACTATAACAAAGGAAATATTTACGTCTATCCATTTTCTTTTACTTCCCTAAATGAAAAGTTATATATTTAGGGCTCTTTAAGTCAAGAAAGAGTGAAGTGAGGTTGCTTCTAGGCAAGAATCGGACACATCGTCGCTTTATTTATTTATTTATTTATTTAACACTTTATGCACATGGGTACAGAGGCGGACTTCCATCAGATGAGATAGTGGTCAAATGCGAGTCAATACAGAATAAAAATAATAATAAACTCAGTATAAGATACGGCTTTAATGACTTAAATTGCAAACATTTATTCGATGCTTATCTTATTAGCCAAATTTACAGCGTCGGTCTAATGTGGCTGGATGACCTACACTAGTGCGTTAACCTTGGTTTTAATAACTACATTAGGATTACTAAAACCACTTCTAATTTGATATTTTTATATCTGACGTAGTTTTTTACTAAGAAATGAGTTATTAACCAAATACGGAATTTATATTATAAAAAAGTGACATTTAAAATTTCATCAGCAACGTTCAGCCGAAAGGCGTTCACTGCTGGATATAGACTTTCAAGTGTCGCCACAACGAACGGTCCTGTGGGGACGGTCCTCATCAGAAAGACGCAGCGTTCGAAGGGCTCCCACAAGGTGAACCTATTTCAAATTTAGTTTGTTACAATTAACCAATCTAAAGAGAACAGAGAGCTGTGGTATCCCAGCGGTAATGCCCACGACTTAAAAGTTGTGAGCTCAGGTTCAAACCCAGGTGCATTACTTTGTGTAATTTTATCACCACTGCTCTCAAAACGGAGAAGAAAAACATCGTGAGGAAACCAACTTGTCCTAGAACCAAAAAATCGAAGACATGTGAAATCCTTCAACCCGCACTGGGCCCGCGTGGTGGTTTACGGTACATTCCCTCTCCTAGAGAGGAGGCCTGAGTCCTAGCAGTGAGAACAAAAGGCTGATTATGCTATGCTAACCACTCTAAAATCACATATCTCTTTTTTGCACTTACTTTTTTTTCTAAAGGCTAAAGTTTATTTTTTAAAATAGCGATTAAATTCAGAAATTAATTTATTTCTGAAATAAAGTCTTTTCAAAAGTAATGCGAAACCTGAATTATAATTTGGGTGTCTTCAAGGCTACAGTGAATAGGCTCTTAATGAACTAGTGCGCCTCGCAGTCAACGATTGCATCACTGCTTATCATCAGGTGGGATCGCAGTCAAGCACTAGTTTCTATTGAAAAAACCTTAGTTTTGATTTTTCTTTGGGTTTGGGTACTAATACTGTTGTAAGTTTAAGCACAGTTTTGTTAGTCGAGTTTTATCGAAGTATGTTAATTAAGCAGAAATGCTTACATTTATGATTCATAATGGTAGCGAGCGAGCGTGACGTCATCGAGACTGGTGTTAATTGTGAGAGCTAAGAAATTATTTAACAACTGCTACCAGTAATGGGGAACGGAAGAAAAGGAAATATAAACAAGCTTTTGTTTACGGTGTTACTTGTATAGCAACTGAACTAATAATATAAAAGTTCTATGACGAAACATAATACTTATAAATGGTGTAAGGGACAGCCCTCCACAAACTTTAAAGGCTTGCTCAGTAGACGAAACTAAACAACCTTACATAAAAATTTTTTTCAGGAAACGAATAAAAACAACCGCCTCACCATACAAAATTATTAACTTGATTGGACAGTTTGTATGGATAGGCTGAATTCTTTTTTCGTTTCCTGAAAAAAATTTTTCCCTTTAAGTTTTTGGAGGGCTGTCCCTTACACCTTGTATAATTACTTTTTAAAGGTATGCAGAACGGAGTGTCATCATCATCCACATTTCATTAGAAAGACGTCCACTGTTGGACATAGACCTCCCTCAAGTGTCGCCACAATGAACGGTCCCATACGTCTAGCATCCATCGGATTCCCGTAACCCTCCCAAGGTCATCGGTCTGGTTGTAGGAGGCCTTCCAACGATGCGTCTTAAAGTACGCGTTACATAGTGTAAAGTCGCGCAAACCTCCATTGAAAAGAGATGATCCACCGACCACACGGATGTAGTGTCTGATCTGGGCAACTAGTTGATATTTGATATTACGCTGTAGTATATGTACAAATCGCAAGGAGAACTTTAATTGCGGAAGTTGAATTTCTTAGGTACTTCTTATGTGACGCCTGTCTATTTTTTTTACATATCCCACCTATATAAATATTATAGCCATGTTATTTTAATATACAGGGTTTTTTGGCAACCACTCAGGACCATGTTAATTAGATCATAAGCAACAACTTTTATCCTATGACTTTTAAAATTTGTCATATTTTAGTTCATCAGATTTACATACAATAAAAAAAATACAAACATCCGAATTGAGAACCTCCTCCTTTTTTAGAAGTCGGTTAAAAATAAAAACATTTAAATAGAACGTTCTAAATATTACGAAGTCTATGTGAAACAAGCGATAGTACAATAGCGGAGAGGAGCAGGGTTGGGCGGCGGGGCTGTTTAATGCGCTTGCGTCACGTTATGCAGGCGTTGGTAAGTATAGCAAAATACAGAGTTGAAATGTGTTAGATAGAACAACGTAATCTTGAAGGTTTGTTTTTGGTAAATGTATTATGTTTTGTAAAAAGTCATAGAACAAAAGTTGTTGTTTATGATGTTAGTAATATAGTCCTGCAAGGTTGTTAGTGTTTTACAAATAACCCTGTATAAGTTATCTTGGACCCAAATTGTATCTAAATCTGTTCAGCTATTTGAACGTGAAGGAGTGACAAACATACATACAAACTTCTGCCTAATTATATAGGTATTCAGGTAATATTAATGCAATAATTAATCATAGTTTTGAAAAATACGTGGCGCTATCTATCCTTATGAAGCCAATATGATCGTTGAAAGTTACTATTCTTTCCCTTGGGAATAGTCAATTTATTTTGGTATAAAAATATACATAGGCTTTCAATTTATGTGTTTTTCGATGGCCTGCTGCGCTGCGAATGCGGTGCAGCAATCGTGCGGCGAACGGTTGACAACAGGACGGCAACGTCACCAGCACCACTAGTGGAATTCAAAGGCGGAGTCTTTGTCTCCTAAGTCTTAATAGCTACAACCTAGGGGTCTTTAAGTCAAGAGTGAATAGGTTACTTTTGGGCAAGTGTGCTCCAACGTTAACCACATCATCGCTTACCATCAGGTGTGATAGCGGTCAAACGCAATCCTATTAATAACAACAAAAAGAGGATTGGTGGAATTAGGTTATGCAATTCAGACGTTCACTCTCCGAAATGCCACCGGTAGAAAACCGACATAAGTACTACATACATAGTACTCATGTAATGTAAGTCAATCAGGATATTTTAATTCCGATCAATTAAGAGCATTTCGTTTTTTTAAGGTGCATTTAATGTCCTTTTAGGCATCATAGCCCTCCGGCGGGATCTCATGGTGAAATGGCGTCAGCAACTATCGCAACCCAGTGCTGGGCACGCCACAATCATGGCGGTAAGTCCCCTCTTTGAGGCGTGGCTGGAAAGACCTCAAGGCGTCCTTACCTTCCGTATGACGCAGGTCCTCACCGGCCATGGTTCGTTCGGGAGGTTCCTGCACCGGATTCGTGCGGAAGTGACGCCCGGGTGTCGCCACTGTGCGGAATGCCTGGACAACACGGTGGAGTACACAGTCGAGGTGTGCCCTGCTTGGGCGGAGCATTGCCGTGCCCTCGTGGGGGCGATCGGCGGCGGAGACCTCTCGCGCCGGGCCTTGATTGAGGCCATGGTCCGGAGCGAGGAGGAGTGGCAGGCGGTCGCCGACTTCTGCGAAGCAGGAATGCTCGCAAAGGAGGAGGCCGAACGCATCAGGCAACGGCGTTATCGCCGCCGCACGCGCGGCGGTATTCTGATCCCGATTTCCGGCCACTGCACCGTAGGCACGGGCTTGCGGACAGTGAGCAATGGGTAGCTTGCTGTCCGGCCGTCCGCTAACTGTCCGGACCAATCCCAAGTCGTCGATGGCGCGCACTGTTCCCGCGCACCTCAAGGAGTTGTCAGCAACAGCAGGGACCCAGCCGGGTCGAAGCCTACTGGGGCCAGAGTTATCCGAAAGGGAGCTCGAGCCCCGGTATGAAGGCTAGAAGGAACGGGGTGGGTCTTTTAGTCAGTAAGAGTCTGACACTATCTCCCGCTCCGCCCAAGAGCGGGGGTTGTCATTGGATGATTTTTTCCCACCATAAAAAAAAGGCATCATAGCCAAATTTTCCATATACCGATACTCTAAGTGTTCGATCTTAGATAGAGTCCAAAGTTATATAGTTCAAGACACTCTAAACATTACCTAGAACCGTTATTCGGTTACCCATCTTGCTTATCTACCTACCTAACTGATGTCATAGCGCAATGCGTAAAAAATACAGCCTTTCAATTTGGTCAACTCATTCAGATCACCGCATGAAATGTCTGCGCTTATGTATCAGTAAAAAAAGTTACGAAAAAAAAACTAAATGGTTACTAAGTAGGAAGTACATACCGCGTCTATAATATTTTGAAAGTCGCATTCAATGAAATACCACAACACAATACATACGTCATAGACACATTATTATGATCTATTAACACAACAAAAAATAATATTGTTCGCTACTTTTTTTTCACCGAAATCGTGAATGGTCATTGTCCCGAGTCCTGACCAGAAATACTTCAAGTCATCAAAAATGACAATGTCACTGATAACTATATCAATTTGGACTTATAAAGTCATGACATCTCATTTATGATGGCAAAAAGTGCAAAAAACCCAATGGACATTCATTAAGGACCAATACATATCAATAATAGGCAAATGACCGAAAGAAAAAACTATTGGTACTCTATAAAAATTATAGCAAGGGAAATTGACGTAAACATTATCGATCACACAGCTGATCGATAAAAAACGATCCGATAAAAACTATCGATTCGAAATATCAATACCTACCACATGTCAATTCGCTGATAAGTCGGTTGAATAAATTTACATTTTAATGAATGAATCCCATTAATTAATTAAATATGATAGACTTTAATCGTCTCTACGCTACAGTTCACAGTTTTGTAGATTATTATTTAATGCTAATTACACGCCACTTCCCGAAAGATTTCAATATGAAGCCATCACTTTTCTACGGTTAGTAAAATTCGACACTAAAATGTCAGTTGTCAATTAATTTTAATTCATAACTACAAGAAAATGTAAATACATTCTCCGCCGTCGTATTGTGTTCGTTAGAGGGTTAAGGTTATACGTTGAACTCTGCACATGTCTAGCTAGCGATCGGAACGCATTTCCATTGATAATTTTCAACAGCGTAAGTTTTGGAACAATGTTAATTTATGGAAAAACATACTAACCTTTCAATTACGGGTCACTGGAAAAATCATTCACTGTTTCATTCACAAACAAAAAAAAAAACCAGACAGTCTGTCGTGTTTGAATTTCGAACAACAATAACAAAAAAAAAAAAAATACAAAAATGTTTTTATTGTTTTTGGGACTGTTTATGTTTATCACTAGATCGAATGCGTGCAAGTTGCCTTCCGCGTGCTCTTCGCGTCGGGTTGTCGAGCGCGCGTCCTAACACTAACGCGCCTTGTCGTCGACTATGACCGCTTCTCGTATGAACCGGCATAAATTCTACTAGAATTTTACTTTGGTACGCGACGCACACCTATGTATGTACCTAGTCTATTACCTACCGACGAAATTCCTAATTTAAAATATGCAACTTTAATAAATTTTCGTTGTAAAATGAAAATTAATTCCTTTAATAAATGTCACTTGCGCTGTTATTTAAAAAATATAAATAGAATGTCATTGTCATTAGGTATTTATAATAAGACTATCCTCCGACTTTTTTTCACAAATAAAAAAATAAAAACATCAACTAAATAGAACGCTGAATTCAAACTTGGTGTCCAGAGTGTCATAATTATCCTAACTAATATTATAAATGTGAAAGTGTGGATGTTTGGATGTTTGTTACTTAATCACGGAAAAACGGCTGAACGGATTTGGATGAAATTTGGCATGTATATAGCCTTTGACATGGAAAAGAACATAGGCTACCTTTTATCCCGATTCCTGAAGTAGGTACCTAATGCCACGCGGGCGAAGCCGCGGGCAAAAGCTAGTTCTTAAGTAAAAGAGTGTGAACCTTGAAGATAATAATTTTATTGTAGATCTGAATAACGCTTTTAACTATTATTGTCATTGCCAATGACAATGTAATAGACAGAACATCTGAAATTCAATATTGTTGAATCTAACACACAAGTGCTAATAGAGAGTCATTTCGCAATTCGTGTCGTGTCGCATCGAGTGTTTCGCTTCCCGTCAATCAGTCAATGTCTTCATTAATTTCCTGTCAAAGATCTTTTTCGTTTTAATTTTAATCTGGCTAAGATTCTGAATAAACTTCATTTTAGAGCATCATTGCATTCGTCGGTGTAAAATTAATTCCAGCTTTTACAGTAGTACACATGTTGCAATACACAATATTGTGTTTTTAATTTCATAGCGTTTTTCAGGTGTATATTATATACCTAATAGTCAGTTTGTTACACCTGAAGTTGAAATTTCAGATAATTTATGTAAAAAATATGTAAAGAATTTTGTCAGTAATTTGCGTGACTTTATCATGTTTTTTCCAATGTAAGATGATAATAACAATTATTATTTATTCTATATTTCTCCATACGTAGCAATTTAGCTTCACTTTTTTTTGACTCACTGATATTTTGACAATTCAAAAGTGCCTGTTAATAGTCTATTTGAAATAAACATTTCTGTTTTCATAAATGTTGTAAGTAACACGAAAATATTTAAAAGCTATTGTTAGTCAGTAAAAAAATGAGCCAAATAATAATAAAACACCGATTACTTGAACAATCCGATACCCGAACGTATGCGTGAAAAAAGTTTCGTTTAAGTTTCGACTGAAATGTCAACGTATTGAATTTTTTGCACAAAATATTTTGCGCCAGTATCGTATTATGATCGTGTAACTTTGACGGACAGGCACTTTTGTTGTGTTTGTTTACAAAAAACATCTGAAATTCCAATGGTATAAAAAAAGAAAAGTAACAAGCGTCTAAAACTCTTTTTGTCATTTTGGTACGTAACACAAAAAGCGGTCGTAAATTAATAAACTTACCCAATTAAATCATTCCTCCCGTCAATGACCAAAGCACAATACTAACGAACACAATTCCTTAAGAGGACTACAGCACCAAAAGCGCAGTTATTCTCGAACTGCATACTTACAAAAAAAAAAGATGAACAAAGACGTAAGTAATGCTTGCAAATATTAGGCAAAAAAATCGCTAGAAATCGAAAAAAAAATTATAGATTTGATTATAATATTAAAATATTATCACGATATAACGTTGCTTGTAGAATAATTTGACTAACAACCAGAATGATTAGATGTGTATTAGTCCGGTTTTTAATCGATAAAAGTAATTTCTGCAAGCATCTTCGTGATTTTTTTCTATTACACTAAATTAACTGTATTATGTCTTGAACACATTGTCTATATAGAATTTATTCTGAAGAATAAAATATATTGTTTTTTACTACTTACTAAAAAAATAAATTCAAAATTAAAAACAATATATTTTACGTAGGCCTACAAGCGCACTTATAAAACGTCAAAAGCTAGTGCACGGTTCCAAATTGATCTGCAGTAGATATATTACGTATATTATTTCTTTTGCGCATTTTATAACTGCGATTAGCTCCTGTAGTCCCCTTAACACCTCCGATTCGTAGCAGAAGCGTAAACACACGGTGTCAATTAATAGTACACGATTCTTACACATGCCATAACTTTCACACATCGACAGCAGGCACGTGTCGTAAACACAGTGCTGTCAGGAATGTGTCAGCATAAATACCTTACTAAAGGAGAGCTTTGGACAAAAGGCTGCCATACAATGATGGGTGTAAAATGTCACTTGTTTTTTTCCTCATTGTAATCATTTTTTTTTTGAGGAACTCATGGTTAATTAATAATAGTCGCACGAGCCGAACTTAAAGGTTAAGCTATAAAGTCTGTCTAAAAAGTCAACCGACTTGAGAATTTTGTATAACATTTTATCATTTAAAAATACTTATATTCGATACATTTTAAAAGGTTCTTCTTTTCAATGATCTCTATCTCTTAATCAACCTTTATTATTGAACCGGTGTTGACTATATCAGATTTCATTAAATCCTAATAATTAGCCAAGTCGTTTGACTTTTTAGACAGACACTACTTGATGAGTGAATAGTCTGTAGATGGAAGATCATCCAATTTATACCGAGTTTCCTACGTCAAGAATCAAGATTAAAAAAATTTCAAATAAACTATCTACCTTTGAAATGTCAAGAAGTCATTCCAAAGGGTAGATTTCTATGTAGAAGAATGTGCAAGAAACTCCAGGGACACTCTTTCAATCATGTTATGTATTACAAATATCTCAGTTGTAACACGTTTCTTGTCGCTACTGTTATGTAAGAACAATGTAAATGAAGTAAAAAAAATCAAGTCAATATTATTTTGATGGATGTTGTCAGAAGCCGAAATAAAATTGACACATAACTAGCCAAGGGGTATCGTTTTATTCAGTTATTGGGTTGTGGAAGTCAGATAGGTAGGTGCTCTATGTGGAATTCGTTTATTAAGCGGCATTCGGGAGTACTGGAAGCCGACTCCAAGGCAGTCGGAAAAAGGCGAGCCAAATTGATTGTGATAATTTTATTTTGTTTTGAATCGTAATGGACACTTTCTGGTTACGGAGATGAAAGCTTTAAATTCAGACATATTTGTTTATTTTTCAAGTTTTAACCTTTCAATCGTGGAAATTACAGACACAATAGAAAGACAATAGGTGCGCGAACGCCGGCGTTCGCTTGGGGTTCTTGAAAAAACGAGGCTACGACAATACGAGGCTTCAAGTCACCCAAAAGGCAATGGAAAGGGCTATACTCAGAGTTTCTTTGTGTGATCACATCAGAAATATAAATATTCGCAGGAGAACCAAGGTTACCGATATAGCTCGAAAAATCACCAAACTTAAGTGGCAGTAAGCAGGGTACATTGCACGCAGAACAGATTGTTGAGGGGAAAAAAATTCTAGACTGGCACTCACGTACCGAAAGACGCAGCGTTGAAAGGCCTCCAAAAGGTGGACCGATGACCTAGTGGGACCTCTAGGGAATCCGATGGATGCGAGACGAACAGGATCGATCGTTGTGGCGACACATGGGGGAGGCCAATGTCCAACAGTGGAAGTCCAAAAGTTGAAATGATTATGAATGATGATCTCCACGTGTCTTCTTATACTGTAGAATGCAGAAATAATCGAAATGCTCTGCACAGTAAACAGAAATATTAGCACAACAAAAAAGAAATCGTTGAACAGCGGTTATTTTTGCTAAATATAGGCATACCTAGGTGAGATAGGAGGCTTCGTGACTCTTAGCACCTTGTCAACACAAAAAAGCGGTCGAAAAGTGGAATTTCAATAAGATTTAGAAGAAATCACAATAGGCATGGTTACCTAAAATATGTACCGACTTTTCGGTTTTTAGGCACCAAATTAGTTACAGAAATAGAAAAATAAAATAATTGATATAAACTAGTGCTTGACTGCTATCCCACATAATGGTAAGCAGTGATGCAATCGTCGGTATTGAAGCGCACTCGTTCACTCTAGCTTTGAAGATACCTAAAGTATAATCGATTGGGAAGACCACAGTAGGCAAATTGTTCCGGTTCTTTGCTCCTCCTTTGGTCCTTTATGTACGCAGTATAAACGACGAGACGAAACGTAGAGGTGTCAACAATAGCATATTATGTTAATGCTTTTTTCTTCATTACATACGATGACTTTAATCTGAATAACATTTATCTATGATAATGCGTCCAGTCTAATTGATAATTTAATGATGAATAGAAGAAGAAGCCATAAAACCCTATTTTTTATGGCTTATGTACCTAAACCATATATATGTATATATATTATTTAAGTACCCATCACTGATAATATATTATATTGAACTCCAAAACCGGTTTTGCGTCCGTTGCGTCACAAGGTTCAGTTGAAAACCAGCGTCAGGCACTAGTTGTCTGGCATTCATGCTGAACTGGACCTATTTTGGTGCAGCCATTAGACACACAACAACTATATTTTTTATTTTATTTTTTGATTCTTTTACTTTTGATGCGTGTTTTTGTATATTATTGTGTTTGGGCCTTGTGCTGTACCAAATAAATTATATTTCTTTCTTTCTTTTCTTTGATGCGAATATGAAAACATTTTAAAACTAACTGGCGCCAGTGACTTTGCCTGTTTGAAAGTAGAAATTGGTCCCAAGAGCACATTTTTTTTGGTGGGAAAAAATCATCCAACGACAAACCCCGCTCTTGGGCGGAGCGGGAGATAGTGTCAGACTCTTACTGACTAAAAGACCCACCCCGTTCCTTCTAGCTTTCATACCGGGGCTCGATCTCCCTTTCGGATAACCCTGGCTCCAGTAGGCTTCGACCCAGCTGGGTCCCTGCTGTTTCTGACAACTCCTTGAGGCGCGCGGGGTCCCAAGAGCATATTCTAGTAGGATATTCCGTTCAGCTGTACGAGCATGAAGACGTAACAAACATGCAACTCACAAACTTTCGCCTTTACAATATTAGTGTGATCAATCCTTTTTTTAAAGAGTTACTGTGGAGGGTTTTTGTCGGTTCTTATAAAAAACGACCAATTGGAACCGTGCACCAGCTTCTGACGTTTAACAAGTGCTCGTGTAAAATAAAATATTTAAAATTGAATGAAAACTTTAAAATAAAATTTGACAAAAAGCTAAAATAACTTCACCTGCGTTTAAAGTAGAAGTAGAAGCAAATCTTATATATTGCAGAGATTTAACAAATCCTAGGCTTGATTTTATATGCGAATATAAACTAAGCACTATGGCTTCAAACTTATTATTAGGTAACTTATCATTAAAATTTGATATTTCAGCAAATTTTATAACATTTATCATTTATCGGTCCACCTTGTAGAAGACCTTCCAATGCTGCGTATTCCGGTGCGCGGTCACCACTCCGAACCTTTATGAATCAAATCTGAGCAAATATTGAATGGTCTGATAATTTACAATGTATTATTATTTTCATGGGGGGTCCAACATGGACTCGAACAAATTATAGAATGGAATGGCGATACTTAGAGAGGCCTTTATCGGAAGACACGTGGAGGAGTAATACGTTTGCCGAATTAAAATCAGTTAAAAATTAATGAAATAGTTTATCAGTTTATTTAGTATATTAGCAAGTACATTTTGATGGCAGTAATGAGTTCTTAGGCATAGTACAAAACTATTTTGTTATTTCAACTAAGATCAACAATAAAGGCTTTATTTATTTATTATATTGCTATCATTGCAAATTGTAATGTTTTCCTCTTATGGGCCATAAAATAAATGAAACTGCCTGAATAAAACCCCAAAACCATGATGCTTAAAAATTAAAACTATTTCAACGTTATTGCAGTACCGGATATATATGTAAATTAACTCCGGGAAAATTTCCCAATTCATGAAAAAAATACAGGATACAACCAACGAATTCCAGTACTGGACAAAGTACATTAACACTCTGTATTTCACACTCAAAATATTTACTTATATATTACTATGAGAAACCGTGTCTGGTATATAGGTCATTGTACTCATTTCCATAAACCAAAGACTAGGAGAAAGAATTTCAACCTCATTGTGTTGTCTATTGTTTCTTGTCTAAAAAAGTAATCAACGAAGTTAATAATAACATGTGTTATGTTAATGCGAAATTTTATCAGCTAAAATTTACAAAATTTACCGCGAACGTTTATGACTTCATACTTACCTAGTTTATCAAGAAGTTTGTTAATAAATAGATACGGTGCACGTGCGGTGCGGGCGAGAAAAATATCGTGCGGAAATCAGCATGTCTTACAACCAAAAATTCGAAGACATGTGACATTCACCAATCCACACTGGACCCACGTGGTGGATTATGGCCCATTCCCTCTCCTAGAGAGGAGGCTTGAAACCCAGCAGTAATAACATTATAATAGTAGATTAGGTAACTAGGAGATAAAACAGTGTCTTTAGGTCACGGGTGGCATGTTCAATACCGAACGAAACGAAGGTTGCTAGTTTTAATCCCGAACGTCAGTGAGGCATTTATATAATTAACTCCCGAGCATCGCGAGGGAATTAATAAAGAAATCTGAGTGAAATGAGTAATTCAAGCAGCTCAAGACAAAGACAGCTTTATCCCTGTGTTGAATACTGTACTTTTTACACTATCTGTGACATAATTAAAAGACAATTAATAATTTACAAGTTAATCTTAACTATCATCATCATCAGCCTTTTTTAATTTAAAAAAGCACTGGACTGGAAAGGACTGGGACTGGACCCGCGTTATGGATAACAGCCCATTCTCTCTTCTAGAGAGGAGGCCCGTATCATAGCAATGCAAACATTATGAGGCTGGTGTTATGCTATGCAAATAAATAGATCCAATCATCCAACTACCTATATAGTATAATCTCAAACGGAAATCATGCGCTGATTAGTTTAAATTAAACTATAATAGAGAACGTTAAGCTTTCTCTTATTTCCTCTTTCCTACAGTAAATGATAAAGTTTTTAGCTTTCAGATTAACTGTTAACGGTATCACACACGATGTAGAAACTTTATTATATTATATCTTAGAAAATATTTTGCTAAATTGTTAGACAATGTCTAGCAATTTAGCAAAATATTTGAATAAAGAAGCAATATTACCTCCTCATTTGGCGAAATCTCTATCCTCCGACCGCAATTCTTAGATGAGGAAACAAAAGTGAATCGTCCGGGCTAAACTTGGTGAGTAAGGCGGATGATCAAGCAGTTTAAACCGAAAGTTGTGAATTTTCGCCAAGGCTACCACTGAATTTGGAGACAGCGCGGTGTCTTGGTTGAAACACGATTTTCTATTTCTGCATACGTAGGACATACATAGGACAGGCCTGTTGGTCTAGTGGTTAGTGACCCTGACTGCAATGCCGGAGGTCGTGGGTTCGATTCCCACCCAGGACAAATGTTTGTGTGATGAGCACGATCATTTGTTCTGTGTCTGGGTGTAATTTATCTATAATATGTGTGTATTTAATTATTATTATTTACGACGCTTGGGGGAGGCCTATGTCCAGCAGTGGACGTCTGTCGGCTGAAATGATGATGATGATGATGATGATGTATGTATTTAGAAATATTTAAGTATGTTTATCAGTTATCTAGTACCCATAACACAAGCTCTGCTTAGCTTGGGACTAGACGGCGATGTGTGATAGTTGTGGAAAAAAAAAAAATACACGTTCAAAATAACTGAAACTTTGGTGAGTTACTGTAAAAAGATGCACATCAACATTTACTAGCTATTATTGACGAGTGCATGTTCTACGTTGAGTTCAGAAACTTTTCAGACCACCTTCGTAATTTACTTGCAAAACCGCTTCTAAAAATGCACCTCTAGATAGCTTAGTGTGAGTTTGTTTACGTTGTTTTGTTTACGCGATGGACTCGTTTATGACGTTAGGTGCTCCGATTGGCCCGTTCCAAGTTCTTAACCAATCAGAAAGTCAACACAACAAACGTTTCGATCGCATTAATGTAAAAACAACTCGCACTCAGCCCACAGAACCTGACACTAGAGCGGTCAGTGTGTCAACACCGCCGATTTCTGTTGTTAGTTGTTCGGTAAACCAATCCCTTTGTTGTTCGGTCAACTTGTTTGTAGTCCGCTTTACTTGGCCACAATAATTGATCGTCCCTGGACACGTCAGCGGCAAAGTCACTGGCGTTTCTGTTGGAAAAAAGGGTTTGTTTCACTTTGTACTAAACTCTAGTTCTATATACCTATTGCTTTAATGAGCTAGTGTTTGAGAGTGCTGCGCTGGTGCTGTTGTCATCCAGAAGCTCATTGGCATAAAACTTTTGTGCCTTGGAATTAAATACTTTAGCCAAGACGAAGTTGTATTCGCCCGCCAAGATATTTTGTTAACTGTTTTGAAATACCCTATACGTCATACATTTATATCCGACACAATTCATCAATTTTGGATAGAGCCATCCTTCTGTCTGCCAGGCAGTGCCACCATGTCTTTACCGGGGTCAAGGTATGATGGCCAATGTCATAAAATACTAAGTTTTCGTAAGTGAGCTTCATCAGATGAGCCTGTGTTTTATTCACTAACTGGCTTCTGCCAGCGGCTTCGCCCGGGTAAAAGTCGGTCTCCTTACAAACTTTGGACCCCGTTTCATTCTCTTAGGGGGTTCATTTAAAAAAATCCGTTTATAGAGGATTTCAACACCCTATAAGGAACTTACCTGCAAAATTTTAAGTTTGTAGGTGTTCGTTTTTTTTAAATTGATATAAAGTAGTGCTTGTCTGCGATCCCACCTGATGGCAATCTTTCGTGATTAATCAGTGAGTGGTATTTCGCTTTTACATTAAAAAAGATTAATAACATAGACAAAATCGATTGTCTTTAGAGTTGGCTGCACTTTTAAACCCCTTTTTTGAGGTGGGAAGTCATCAGATACCTCCTGCTACACTGGGTGGAGCGAGACGAAGTGTCAAATTTTTACTAACTAAAACCTACCTGTGTTCCGTCAGTTGCCTTTTACGTACTAGGGCCGCGATAATTCTTTCAAACAATCCCGCAACCTTGGCAGGCACCGGTTCAACTAGGCCCCATCACATTTGCTGACACTTTTTGACATGCGTGAAACACAACGCGCCATCGAGACGGGCGTGGTAACTGGTATTGAGAAGCAGGGCCGTTTTATCCATTAGGCACTTTAGGCAACTGCCTAGGGGCCCCGCCAGGTTCAGGGGCCCCACGCTTCAGGAAAAAAATAGACTGATTTTTAATTTTGATGACATGACATTTAACTAGCAATCCTAGCATCAGATTATGCGAAAAGCAGTCAACAGAATATAGAGTTAATAAAACACAATTTTTCATTAGTGGGTTATGTAGGTTGGGTTTTCGGTGGTAATTTTGGATTGATACGATCAGAATAATAAAATATGTAAACTAAGTTAAAAAAAATCTTACATATATGGTTAAATTATAAACTTAGGTCAGAAATTATTATGTACAACTTTTCAACCCATCGAGTTCAAAATAATTTTCCTAAAAAGTCTTAAAGTTTTGAGATTTTTTTTATATTTTCTAAACTTATGGTTCAAAAGTTAGAGCGGGACACACACACACATTTTGTTAACTTATGGAACGATTTTTTCCGAAAATATTGACATTATCAAAAAATCATTTGAGTGAAGCCCTATTCATTTTTAAAGACCTATCTAACAATATATCACATATTAGTGTTGAAATCAAAAAAGAAATCACTCCCCACTTTACGTGTAGGGGGGATAACCTAATAAAACTTTTTTTCCACTTTTTATTTAACCACTTTGTCGGCGTGATTGATATACATATTGGTACCAAATTTCAGCTTTCTAGTGCTAATGGTCACTGAGATTATCCGCAGACGGACGGACAGACAGACAGACTTGGCGAAACTATAAGGGTTCCTATTTGACTACGGAACCCTAAAAACAACGCAATTATGAATACATTTGTGTTAGACAAAAATAAAATAAGAAGTTAGAAGAGTGTAGGGGGGCCCCGAGACGTGCATTGCCTAGGGGCCCCGACATGCATAAACCGGCCCTGTTGAGAAGCTCTCGATTAATCACTATCTCACCTCGTGATAAGCGATGATGTGGTCGACGATCGTGTCTAGAACCCTGCGCGGTCCTGCTGCGGTCTTCCCATCCGCTTATAATTTGGGTGTCTTCAAGGCTAGAGTTATTAGACTCTTAATAAACTAGTGCGCCTTACCATCAGAGAGTGCATCACTGCTTACCAGATGGGTTCGCAGTCAAGCACTAGTTTATATTAAACAAGTTTTGTATAATTAGGTAACTAAGCCAATCTTCTTAGAACTTATATTTTCTTTGTACAAGTACTGAAATAAATTATTATGATTTAATTATATGAATTAAAAAAAAGAGTAACCTACTCACTCTATAATTAAAGACCTCTAGGTTGCAGCTATCAGGAAACACAGACTCCGGCCGGAAATTCCTGAGCTGTACGCACAATGGATGTGTTCCCAAAACGTTTTGTACGTATGGGTGCAACCCTGGCCGTACTAATAGTATGATGACGGAACGGACTTGGTGGAATTAAATATGCAACTCACCAGTAATGTTCCAGGGGACCTATTACGACCTCTTAATTCCAGTCAATTTACGCCTTAAAATGAAATGCCTTGCTTATCCGTATTATAAAATCTTATTGCCAGCCAGTCAGTAGTCACGTAACACTTGACCGACATCTGCACGGATATTGGCTGGGAATTCCGGATTATGAGCGTCAAACTGACATTTTGTAGCTTGCTAAAGCGTCAAAAATTGTGTCTAACAAGCCAGTCAGTTTACGCCAGTTTCTAGTAACGTAAAGTGCAGGTCAAGTTCGGCCAAGTAAATAAGTAAATATTTAAACATGGTGTACATGATACATTGCATGCAAGTTAATAATGAAATAAATGCAAGTTCTAGCATGTGCAGCCGTGGCGTACTTTTTAAGAAGAGATAGTGCATAAATCATGATTAATATACATCAAAATTATATAAGGCTAATCATTGTCTTTTTGTCCTATTATTTTTTCTTATTTATTTATTGACATCACTAGATACTGTCTCGATTCAAAGAATTCGCCTAGGAATCGATAGCATGTCAGATAAGGTATTATATTGTTTATACATTTTGCTTGTTCCTGAGCAATATTATCATATCGGCAATCTATCGGGGCCTGATTGATTGCTCCAAATAATAGCTTGCGTAGTACAGCCAACTTTGAAAAACAAAAAAGATTTGTTTATGGTATTTATTGGGATCATCTTAAAGACAATACGTAATAAAGATTTTATCAGCTACGATAGCAACGCTGGTCTAGTTTTTGCCTTAACTAGTGGTCCATATTACAAAACGCTAATTGGTTTTCTACTAAATTATTAGGGAAAAAAAAATTAAATAATATTACGAATTGAATATTCTAAAAATATTTACAAAGCATCTAATAACGTATAAAAGCTATTGTCTTTTTTTAATCAACCTGCCTGGTGATCAAATAGAGAGATTTGCGGAACATGGTGTACAGTCCCGTAAACCTCCATTGAAAAGGGAGGATCATCCAACCACACAGGTGTTTGGTCTGATCCGGGCAACTGCCCGTTGGATTATTTAGATTATGTTTTAATTTTGTAGGATTTTCTACACTAATATTATAAAGAGGGAAAATTTGTATTTTTGTGAGTATGTTTGTAATGAATAAACTTAAAAACTACGGTGCCGATTTCAAAAATTTTTTCACCATTGGAAAGCTGCATTAACCCTAAGTAACATAGGCTATATTTATTGCCCGTGCGCGAGTTTTTATTTCTTTTTCAGTTCAAACAAATTACGCACTGCTAGTGATATAAGTGCAAATGGTCCTAATCTGCAAGATCAAAGAAGAACACTCCAATTCTAACACGAGTAGGTTGAAACACGAGATATCGCCCAAAGACGTGTTGTTTCTCACGCCTCGCGCCCGGCGCGTCGTGTAATCGAACACTGAGCGATATCATTTATCACATTCGTTACCGAATTCTCTAACACCTTATTAGTGCTTTGATCGCTAAATATAACCATTAGCTGTGGTTTGTGGTGGCGAGCTTAAAAATTAAGGGGAGGTAGTTGTATTAGATCAGTGGTTTTGATATAATTCGATAGTTATAATTATGTATCCGAGTAAAACAATCGAGAGTAATACGACTGGCCTGTTGGTCTAGTGGTTAGTTAACCTGACTGCTTTACCAGAGGTCGTGGGTTCGATTCCCACCCAGGACAAATGTTTGTGTGATGAGCATGATCATTTGTACTGTGTCTGGGTGTAATTTATCTATAATATGTATGTATTTAGAAATATATAAGTATGTTTATCAGTTGTCTAGTACTCATAACACAAGCTCTGCTTAGCTTGAGACTAGACGGCGTTGTGTGATGGTTGTGGAATATTATATTATATTATATTATATTATATTATTATTATTATATATTAATATTGAAAATAGTCAATATGTTGCAGTGATTAGATCATTAGATTGAAACGTCGAAACAGCTTTGGCGGCGACAAAACCAATAATGAGAATAGTATCTATAGTGAAACTATGAAAAACTGTTAACTCCTCAGAAATCCCTCTTAATTCATCGAATGCCGTAATTAGAGACGCAATAGAAAGACAATTGCTTATGTCGAACTTGTAACTTAAGACATTCAAAAGGTTAAATCCACTATGTTGAGCTGTTTGCAGAAAAGCTCACTATGGGCCACAAAATGCCATGGCCCACCTGGATAACACTAAACCGAGGAGAAATCCAGATGACTGCAGGCACGTATTGTATTGTACGTCACGACTCTAAGTCTAAACCGCGTCAAATCAAAGTGTGTCATTTGATCCACCCCAACTTCCCAAAGAAGACCAGCAGCGCTTTCGTGTAGCTGACCATTTCACAGAGGGGACCTAGGTTTCCGAAGCACTTTGCCCTGTGTATGGATGAGGATTTCGATTAGGCAAAAGCGTAGACTGTGTCCTGGAGTAAATTATAGGATAGTTAGATACTTTCATTATCCTGGTAGCATGTTCATTTCAGATAGTTTTCTATAATAATATAACCTGGTCAAAGTCACGGCAGAAGCTATACCCAATTCGCGTTAAGGGGCCGGCGGAGGATGAATTTCCATACAAACGTAATACCACGCTCATTTGCAGTTGGAGCATATATCCAACATATTATGATGATATTCGGTTAAAGACAATATTTATCTAGGTTCCTACGTCGAGAATATTAGAAATATTGTTATTTTTAATACAAGAAAAGCCAAATGGCATGTTTTGCCATTTACGCTATAAAAAAGTGCGAAATACAATTTGCTTAAATTTCTTTTTGTTTTTTTTAAAAAGAAAGACGTAGGAACCTAGATAAATTCGGTCACTTAAATAAGATTCTAAGAGTTTCAAAATGTTTCCTCTTATGCCATAACTCTGTAATTTTTGAAGCAAAATATTATGATCTACGAAATCAAACGCTTTTGTCATATCTGTCAGTAGAGCACACACAGGTCTACCTTTATCTACAGATGTCATAACACTGGATAGCAGGTCAAATAGAGCCAAATTAACATTTGAATTTTTTCTGAAGCCTTTTTGTTCATTGCAGAAAAGTTTGAATTTTTCGAAATAAGAATAGATGGCGTTATAAATTACTTTCTCAATTATTTTGGAAAATACTGATATCTTTGCAATAGGTCTATAATTTTGAACATCACTTTTATCGTTTTTCTTATAAATCGGTTTGACGATGACTTTTTTTAGGCTATTTGGGAATGTACCATCAGCAATACAAAGGTTAATTATATGTGATAGAAGAGGCGCTATTATTTCCTTAACATGTTTTATTACTTTAGTTGATATGCCATCAAATCCTACCGTATTTGTATAGAATGTGGCAGGGTGTGACATACCCTTATCTTAATGTACCGTTTTATAGTTATTTTTATTATTATTTTTATTTTGTTGATTTAATTTTGTAAAATAATGAATTATTTAATGGAGTTAAATGAAAGAAGTTCTTTATAAAATAATAAGTATATGGTTTTACAAAAATTAAGAATTCAACAAAATTATTATTCCTTGGAATGTAAACCAACTTAAAACTAAAAGATAATGAGATCCACCTCGTAAAAAAACTAATTAAGTATTTTTTTTTAATGAAATATGATTAATCAGCACTGTTGCGATCAGCACAATTTTCGCAAATAAATATTGCATGTTCCAAACATATGGGCTTGCCACAAGCATTGCAGGAATGTTTAGTTTTTCTGTCTTTCTTATATGGACAATCCTGGCATCTGACATATCGTCCGGGTGCAATTGTAGGTCTAGGTGAGGGCTCACCGAGCTGCTCTTCGATTCGCTGGTGGATGTACCTTGGAATATTTTTTTTAGTTTTTCGTGAATGTAGGTGTTCGTAAATCATTGATAAGCCCAAATTACGAATGAATTCTGTTCTTTTGGTCGTAACGTTTTTGTTTGCTCGATATATAATGCAAGCATTGAAAGCTGCCATGTTCAAAATACCATAGAACAAAGTCATAGACCATCGTTTACTGTTGCGACTAACGTTGTAATTAGCGCTCAATTCGTCAACCACGTCCACGCCAGCTTTGGTTGAATTATAAAATGTTATCATTTCAGGTTTTTGTTTCTCACCTGTAGATTCATCTATTGAATTATCATGATGCATGGTGGACATAACAAGAACCACCTTGTTTTTCTTTGGCGCATAGGAAACAAGTGTAATATCTTTCTGAAATCCAAAGAGTGAGCTGTTAGGTTGCCTGTTAGTTCTAATGAAAGATTCAGGAATCTGTCTCTTGTTCTTTCTTACAGTTCCAACCAACGTAAGGCGATGCTCCTTTAGTAGATGGATCATTAGCTCATATCCAGTGAACCAATTATCAAATGTTATGTTTCGGTGTGAACCAGAAACTAGTTGAATGAGTCTCTCCACTACCTCAAAGGGTTTATTACTAACTGCATATGGTCCCGACGGTTGTTTGCCTGCGTACACTTCCAAATTCAAAACATAAAAGCATTTTGCATCGACTAAAGCTAAAATTTTTATGCCGTATTTAGCTGGCTTGTTTGGAATGTAGACGCGGAACAGGCATCGACCTCTAAATGCTAGTAACATCTCGTCGATAGTCAGAAACTCACTTGGAGAGTACGCATTTTGACAGCGTTGAACGAACTGATCAAAAATGCTTCGGAAGGCTGCCATATTATCAATTTGTTTACGCTGCTCTCTTGTGGCTTTATCATCGAAACGTACAGCATTTTGAAGAAACTCGAATCTCTGCAGTGACATGGTGGTACGAAATATATCAACGCCAGTTCCATCAGTTCGCCAAAGATCTTTCAAATTTTGACGATTAGATTTGATGAGGCCAGCTAAGTACAGTAAGCCAATAAATGCTTTCAACTCACATAAAGTGGTTTCTTGCATGTAAGAAGAAGCATTACTATTAGAATTATTTGCTGCACTTTTAATTTGTCTTTGGCGAATTTTCGAATTAGTGTGGATCAAGATTTCTTGAAGCATTTCTGGAGTCACAAAAATATTCCAGCATTCAAACTCTGTAGAAGCATCTTTTTCAATGTCCTTTACTCGAGCATGCTCGGTTACGATGTTTTCAGAACGAAGTCTCACGTTTGGACGCTGACAATTTTTATACCACTTGGTACCATCTTTAGACTTATAAAAAGGTCCACTTATTTGCCTAGAAGCTGATACTCTCTGCCCTGAGGCAGAGAGTATCAGCTTCAACGACCCCGAGGACGATTTACCATTGTCACTACTGATAGTGACAATGGTAAATCGTCCTCGGGGTCGTTACCTGATTGAGCTGTAGTAAATACTACAGCTTCTTCCTCCCTGGAGTTGGATGAAACATCAACTGAATCGTCACCTTCTTGCTCCGTATCAGAATTCACTTCGTGTTCACTACAATGATCAGTTTCTTGTTCTGAACTGGATTCTGCAGAAGAGTCAGTTGCTGCCTCTTCCAACATAGCACGAATCTGTTCCTCTTGACTTTCAATATCCATTTTGGTCAAAAACTAAAAGAAAATATTTAAAAAAATGTTCAATAAATGAACGAATAACAAATTCATATAGTATAATAAATAAATAACAAAACTCTAAAAACAACAAACAAAAAGCAACAAAATCTGAAATTAATTGAAAAAAAAAAACTAGTAAAACAGTTAAAATTCATGATTAAATCATTACGTAAAATAAATACGTCAAAAATGAGGCAGGGTATAACATACCTGAGACAAGTTTGTGCGCGTATAATTTCGCCGATGCCTCGCGCCACACTGCAATCACGCCACTACCCCGTCCCGCACGCCCCTACCTTCAGCTACTGACCGATCTAGTGTCGCCAGACGAGGATTTTAAAATATACAGTACTTTTAAATTTTAACAGGGTATGAGATACCCTGGATCATGCTCGCCGGGTTAAAGAAACCTTTTTTACTTTCCGTTCAAGCGATTTTAACTTCTATTTCGTAGGCATGATGGCATTAAAAGCAAAAAAAGTGGTTACAATACCAACTATTTACTGCAGCCGCCATTTGTCATACCACCAACATAACAAAAGTCAAAATCGGTTGAACTAACAGTAATAAAATATTTTTATAAACGTTAAAGATTGTTATTAACTAATGTTATTTTGAACAGAGTATAGTGATATTATAATTTTGGTAAAATTTATTGTCAAAGAAATCTTGACATTAATTTAACTGCTATATGAAAACATCACTCTTCATCCCTATTAAAAACGAACTCTTTGATTATATTAATTAATATAGCGATGAAAGTTTTACAATCGTTGCAAATTGCCATTGTTTGTGACAAAGGAATTTCAGTTCCAAGTAAAGTAGGTCAAAATCTTTTAATTACTGGATTTTGTGTCACTCAAGCTTTGTTTTATGGTAAAAGGGACGCTTTTGGTAGAATCATGACCGGAAATAAACTTTGAAATTTAGTAAATTGCTCTGAAAACTTTAATTAATTTGTTAGAAATAAAGTAGTGCAAGATTATTTTAAAACGCCCTACTACTCCCTAACTAAGCTTAATTTGTGCTATGAATACTAGGTAACTGATAAACCTACTTATACATATATTTTTAAATACATACGCATTATGGATAAATTGCACCCGGACAAAGAACAAATGATCGTGCTTATCACACAAACATTTGTCTTAGGTGGGAATCGAACTCACAATCTTTGTCTTAGCAGTCAGAGCCACTAACCACTAAACCAACAGGCCAGAATCAGTAAAATACTTAACGATCACCGAAATCTAAGATCGGAATCTTTCGATTCATTAAACAATATTGGGATGAATAATGTTTGTGTGTTTGTTACTTTTTCATGCTGAAACAGCTCAACAGATTTTAACGAAGTTTAGTAAAAGAAAAAATCCAAAACTTATCTGTTTTATTCATTAAATTCTTTATAATCATAAAAGTATGGAGACGGACTTAGGCATATTCTACCAGTCAACCTTTGGAAAACCTTTGGAAGAGTGAAATAGTGGGAAGTGCAATAAAAGAGAAAACAAAATAATGAGAATACAAGAAAAAATATACTAAATATATATACCATAGATATACTACAATTACATAATTTAGCTATTTATAGTTGAATGAAATTCTTCATAACAGTTTCCTATTAAGGCACTTTGAATGAGCTGTCAGACCTCCTAGCGGCTAACATATGAGTTCATTAGCTAGGGCGCCTGGAAGTGTCCTGTCACGATGATGTGTCGCGAAAGTCGCGCTAACAGCATCTGAGGAGCCGCCGCGGTGACGCCACCGAGCGCCGCCGCCCGCCGGGTCCGCCCGTGCTAGCCTGGACAAGAGTGGGGCAGAGATGACATTCATACTAAAAAAAAACATAATTAATTTGATGTGTGTTTCATAGATAGAAGCTACACATGCCTGATTCGATCTTTACCTGCTCATCTTGCTTAGTTTATGTTCATAGATCGGTTGTAAATACTAAATAATAATTTTAAAATAATTAGTCGTTACTAGTATCAAGAGCCACATCAGTGCCTAGCAACCTGAGGTTGATAGAGTAGGGCATATTTCGGTAACCCCATAATAATTATCATCATTTCAATAGAAACACGTGTACAGCTGGCCTCTACCGAGCATGGCCAAATTGGGTCGACCTATACTCTTCGCATCCGAAACGTGTACGATTCGTTTACGTTTTTTTTTATGTGGTCGGGTCTAGATTGTATTTGCAATCATTGAATTAATAGACACAAACACTTACCTATCGAAAACAATAATTAATAAAAAAAAAAATTACTGTTATTAACTCCACACCTCTCGCATCTCGATCCGATCTCCCCGGAGAAGAGCGGCGATGACAGCTAATTGTCGTATAACGAGGGTGACCATAAAACCGCTCACGGCGCATCCATTTTACATGATCACGGACTGTCCCGCTACAATGCATTCCCCCTTGCCGTATGACGTACACGAGATGAATGTCGCGAATCAAGATGCAGAAATGGATAGGCCGAGATATTCAAATTGATAGATTTTTACACGAAAAAAGGTCTACTTCAATAGTAGTCATTCTTAAAGTTCCATTCTTCTTTACTTTATCTTCTGTTATTGTGTTGCTCAGTGAACACATGAACAATGACATTCTGAAGCCTACTTCTCGGTAACGGCTAGGTTAATAGGTTTGAAACAAATATTATGTTTATTATACATCCATGAACAACATTATCGACTATTGTTTTTTTCATGCGATTAATACTTTTGTCCAAAAAAAAAAATTTAGCAATTTCGCAACTTTTCCCTACTCCTTCAAAACGGCTTGGATCTTCAGATACATTTTTACACATACAAATTGGTGCTTAAATATTCTTCAAAGTGAACATAACATATGTATACCAATCAATATTTCGCAAAGAAAATAGATTTGAAACTATCCTTACTGGGGAAACTTTGTTTACCCGCCACTTTGTTGGAATCAGACTCGTAAAATGGCAGAATACCATTTGGTTACACTTTAAAAAAGACGTGTGGCACTCGGGGACTGCCGCGGTAAAGCTATTGCATAGCATTTTTTATCAACTTACGCAATAGACCTCGCCAACAGCTGCTTAACCCCACCCATTCAAAACCAGACCTCGCCAACAGCTGCTTAACCCCACTCATCCAAAACCAGACCTCGCCAACAGCTGCTTATCCCCACCCATCCAAAACTAGACCTCGCCATCAGCTGCTTAACCCCACTCATCCAAAACCAGACCTCGCTAACAGCTGCTTAACCCCACCCATCCAAAATGAGACCTTGCCAACAGCTGCTTATCCCCACCCATCCAATACCAGACCTCGCCAACAGCTGCTTAACCTCTTCCATCCAAAACCAGACCTCGCCAACAGCTGCTTAACCTCTTCCATCAAAAACCAGACCTCGCTAACAGCTGCTTAACCCCACCCATCCAAAACGCCGACAGCTGCTTAACCCCACCCATCCAAACACAGACCTCACCAACAGCTGCTTAACCCCACCCATCTAAAACCAGACCTCGCCAATAGCTGCTTAACCCCACCCATCCAAAACCAGACCTCACCAACAGCTTCTTAACCCCATCCATCTAAAACCAGACCTCGCCAACAGCTGCTTAACCCCACCCATCCAAAACTAGACCTCGCCAACAGCTGCTTAACCCCACCCATCCAAAATGAGACCTCGCCAACAGCTGCTTAACCCCACCCATCCAAACACAGACCTCGCCAACAGCTGCTTAACCCCTTCCATCCAAAACCAGACCTCGCTAACAGCTGCTTAACCCCACCAATCCAAAACCAGACCTCGCCAACAGCTGCTTAACCCCACCCATCCAAAACTAGACCTCGCCAACAGCTGCTTAACTCCACCCATCCAAACACAGACCTCGCCAACAGCTGCTTAATCCCTTCCATCCAAAACCAGACCTCGCTAACAGCTGCTTAACCCCACCCATCCAAAACGAGACCTCGCCAACAGCTGCTTAACCCCACCCATCCAAACACAGACCTCGCCAACCGCTGCTTAACCCCACCTATCCAAAACCAGACCTCGCCAACAGCTGCTTAACCCCACCCATTCAAAACCAGACCTCACCAACAGCTGCTATTGATTGTTCACTCATTTGTTTTCTTATCGGTCACCACGCTCAAAAAACAAATGAGTGGGGGGTGTTAGGTTATTTTCGTTACGGAATTTCTGGATTCGGTCTCCACGCTCAAGGCCCGCGATAGAAGCTATGCAATAGCTTAAAAAAATATTTCTACCAAATATTGTAACAACAGAAGAATGCGTTACATCCGCATATGACGTTTACCTATGTCTTTTAGATGAGTCTTTAAATTATACCAATTAAAAAATTAAATAAGCAAATGGCTTTCATTAGGTACTTAATTAAATTTTGTTCAAATACTTATGTACACTTAATCATTTATGACAGAATAAGAAAAGCTCAGAAGAAAATTCTCACGGAAATTGTTTCATGATTTGTCACACAAAACAACATTAACATCGTGATACAGTTCTGCCTTGAAAAATAGCGGATATAAATATTAGCTCCAATAATGAAGCTATTAATATAAACATTAATTTTATATTTATGATAGGTACTTTGGAATATTTAGATTGTCGAGTTTAATAGAGAAATAACTTTATCTATCTACTAAAACTTAATGAATACATAAAGTATTTTAGAAAAATTAACATAAGAATTTCCTCGCGGCAAATTTTGCATTACAAAAAAAAACACATTTGAAGCCATTTGGAAGACGTATCAGATAAACCTTTTACTTAATGTAAAATTTTATGTAAAAAGTTGAACTCAAATATTTCAATTTGGATATTGAAAAGATAATAGCTATCGAAAGTCAAAAGCTAAGTAGTAATTAATAAGGATGTATTCTGTATATTAATACTTTTTATTTAAGAGCTTGATTTTATTTTGTCAATCAGGCAAAGAATTTATCAATAATCTATAACCATTTTGATAAATAAAGCTTTTATGTTTCCTGTTGCAATAAAAATTTATTAATAATTTTGTTGTTTTGGTTGTTTGTGCGCAAGAGAATCAAAGTTATCGACATAGCTTGAAGAATTGTCAAACTTAAGTATGGTAGTGGGCTGGGCACACGCTCGCAGAACCCATTGTTGATGGGGCTGAAAGGTTCTGGAGTGGCAACCCCATACCGGAAGACGCAGCGTTGGAAGGCCTCACACAAGGTGGATCGATGGCCAGGTGAGGGTCGTACAAATTCGATGAATGCGAGATCCACAGGACTGGTCGTTGTGACGATACTTGGGGGAGGCCCGTATCCAGCAGAGGACGTCTTTCAGCTGATGATAATGACGAATAATTTTATTTATTTCAAGAAAATTAATGCCAATTCGTATTTTAGACAATAAAAGTTAAGGTGCTACGATAGCTATGTTTAAAGCAAAATTTCATTTCAATCATTATAATATCCCTAAACACATCACTTCATTCTATAAAATCTTAATCCAGTTTTTTTTTTTTCCAAAAATCTTGATTTTTCATTTAGAAACACGGCCATATCCCTCTTTTCTATATTATCACACACAACACTTATTGAAAAAACTAACCCACTATTGATTGCTAATTTAACTTCAAATAGAAAATCAATAGGAAAGTAGTTGCTGCTTGGAATTGACACTGTCATGCAATGTCACGTACTGACATTCCTACCAACTGCTTTATAATTACGATATTCTATATAACTAGTAAATAACATACCATATCTAATTTCCATGCTATCTTTTTTGGAGCATTGACGAATACTTCAAAAGAATCATCTAAATGTCTTGTTGATACTTCGCGTGAGGATGAGCATTGCCATACAGCGTGGCAAAGCCATCAGTTTTTTGGGCGTCGATGCAGAAAATTTTTTGGCGCCATTTTAGTTACTTTAATTTATTAAAACTGGTTTACGGCTTTAATTCCTTTTTGTTTTAATTTATATAATTATAAACATACCTAAGTTTTTTTTTTAAATATGTAAATTTTTGTCTTTAAGTTGTAGATTACTTTATGGATGTCATAGATACTTGAAAATTCAGATATTTTTCTGATCTATGATAAAGAGATACAAAAATTTAATGTTAGATTATCTCTATTCATCGTCTAAATATTTCTAAAGCAGTACCTGTTTGAAAACTTTCTCCTACGGACAAAATTTTAGCTAATTACCATCTGCCCACAATTTCATCCATGTTATTTTTTTATTATTAAATAAAATGCAATGTACTCGTATTTCATTTACGATAAGTATCCTGTTGCAGTCGACAGATCGAAAAATGAAAAAAAAAAAATGCAATAATGATTTTTGTCAATAAGTTACACGAGAGATTACTAAATATTCAAATAATTCTAGATAGTCTTTTATTAGGTACATTACTTTAAATGAAATCACAGTAATTTCTGACCCATCTATCGTCAAGTAAAGCAGCTGTGCTTGCACCAACTATAAAATATTATAATTGAGTTGCAACTAAATAGCAACCAAATACATTTAGCGGCATTGTTTTATCATCTAAAGTTTCAAAGTCGTTTGCAAGTCATAAAACGTCTTTAAAATATTTGACAGTTAGTTTCAATCATAGTAAAGTTTATAACTTGGCCGGTACTCCACACTGAAAGGTAAGTATTAGAATTTAGACAATTAATTTTAATTTTTCAAGAACATCAGCTACCTGAACGGATACTACACGGCGCACTAAATTTATTGATTTATTTAATCTTCATGTACAGTATTGATATATGGGCGGACTTTGGGTTAAAAAAGACAACACTGTGGTAGGTTTGCACAATACAAAAATAACAAAAATCTGTTGAAAACCTTGTTTTAATTACTTTAAAACTTAGGAATCAGTTTGAAAATAATTAAAACAGGGTAGACCTTGTGACGTAAAATTGGTGTATTTTGTATCTCAAGTATCTGCGAAACTCAACTATAATAATTGGAATCTTTAAAACTTTATGGTACTGAAGATTTTATTGCAGTATTGACTACCTACCTCAGCGAAATTTTGGGCACGCCATGATTATGATGGTAAGTCCTCTCTTTGAGGAGTGTCTGAAGCGGCAACACGGCGTCCTCAGTTTCCGCATGGCGCAAGTCCTCACCGAACATGGCAAGTTCCTGCATCGGATTCAAGCTGAAAAACGCCCGGTTGTCAATATATGTAGAACGCCCGGAGGACACGGTAGAACATACGGTGGAGGTATGCCCCGCCTGGGCAGAGCACCGCCGTGTCCTCGTGGAGGCAATCAACATTTGAATGTGTACAATGGTTTACAAATTAACTATTCATACAAAGACAGGCGTTTCATAGACCTAATATCCAATGCAATTTCAGCGCGCTTGTTCAGAATATTCGAAAACTTGTTAGAGTAGGTACTAGAAGTCCTTAAAGTTCTCTTACACCTCCTCTTTGGAGGACTAAAGCGGGAACTACATTATATCGACGAACATGCTTGCCACGCCTGATTTGTACGTAGAATCGTGTTGAGTGGTATTGCATGGCGTGAATCTAATGTAGCTCTACAAGTCCAGTTGCCATATAAAATGTATGGAGACCGACGCACCCAGATCGACGTTTTTTTTTTCCATAACTATCACACAACGCCATCTAATCCCAAGCTAAGCAGAGCTTGTGTTATGGGTACTAGACAACTGATAAACATACTTATATATTTCTAAATACATACATTATTATAGATAAATTACCCCCGACACTGAACAAATGATCGCGCTCATCACTCAAAAATTTTTCCCGGGCGGGAATCGAACCCACAAACTCAAAAGCAGTCAGGGTCACCAACCACTAAATCAATAGGTTAGTCGACGTATATGACCCATGTGTGCCCAATGTAGTTCTACCTTAAATGTCTACCACCGATGCTTTAATTAACTTAGCCACCTACTGGGCTCAAACAATTTAAGAGGACCATTACTCGAAAATAAAATATCCTAACTTACTCTTTCTATAAGTTTACTCTATGGAATATGATTAGGAATATATCTTGAGCTGGGCACAGTAATGTAACTTATGACGTAGAGAGTAAAGGTTGCCATATGTTGGAAAGATGAATAGCTAGGTCGGAGACGGCGCCTGTAAATATTTTGCCGGTTGCTAGCACTTAATTTGTGCCTGCGTAGGAGTATTTAATCGACGAGTTATATTTATCATATTAATAGCTAGCCGGAACAAACGGACCGACAAAAATTTCATAACTTGCATATTTTGTTACATCGAATCGGTTTCTTAAATACTTTCATACGCATTTAAGGTGGGTTGGGGAAAGATCGGCATTGGGGCAAGAACGTATAAATCAATATACCACTTATTTAGCTTTATGTTTAATGCCAGCCACATTGCTGGGCAAGGTGGAACATAATGACGCGGGACGCAATATAATTAGCATTAAAAATAAAGCTAAATAAGTGGTATAATTTATATTTATACGTTCTTACCCCAGTGCCGATCTTACCCCAACGCACTATAATCATATTTTAATATTACAAACAGACAATTCAATTTTATTTGTATACGTATAAATAAGCGGTCCCAACGGACGTTGTCATGTCCAAAAATTGACTTTTCGTCAGAAAAAAATTTGAGCCCACCAGCTATCGGGTCCAATTTTATTTTCGAACCATTCAAGGATCCTCTTGCGCACAAAATTTGATCCATTTGGTCAAATCGTTTGGGAGGAGGTAGGTGATCAACAAACGTACAGAAGTATAATATTGAAAAGATGAACACAGGTATAGGCTATCTAAAATTGCAAAGCCACAAAAAGTATCTTTATTAGAATTCCGTAAAAATATGTAATGTGACAATGATTTCCTCGTAGTGAACACTGACGAGGAACAGAGCTCCCAACTCTCTCTTGCCTTTATTGGCTGGCTTGAGTGGAGATTCGCAAGAGAAAATGCGCTCGGGAGAAGGATGTATAATCCAGTAAGGTGCTGGTAGGGATCTTGACCGTACTTCCGGGATTGTCCTGATAGCCGTGGTATACCTCTCCACTCCTCAAGCACATCAGGATATGTTGCCCTCTTGTTGCTACGTCACTTCGTGCTAGCGACCATTTCGGGGGCCCATTTGTTGAGTGTGCAAGTCACCCCTTGCCTTTTTATCGATGGAAATTAAAAACATTGTTTAGGCAGGGGCCATAGTCTTAACATAGTTCCTGGTAACCAGTCCACTTAAGACTCCAAAAACCATAGCCTTGTATTAGTTTTTCACATGTTGCAATAGTTTCCCTTCAACCGGGGGTTGTCCTTGGATGCATTAGCATAACGCATACAGGGATAATCGCCGGTTGGTACCACGTTCCATTAGAAGCAGCTAAAAGGGCCTCTGCGAGTTGGTTTCGGCTCCTCGTATGCCTTCCAAAGGTCCAGGACCTCATGGTCCTGAGATAAATAAATGTATAAAAATAATAATAATAAATGAAATAATAAATAATAATAATAAGCCACAACTATCACACAGCGCCGTCTAGTCCCAAACTAAGCAGAGCTTGTGTTATGGGTACTAGACAAGTGATAAACATACTTATATATTTCTAAATACATACATATTATAGATAAATTACACCTAGACACAGAATGATCACACAAACATTTGTCCTGGGTGGGAATCGAACCCACGACCTCCGGCATAGTAGTCAGGGTCACTAACCACTAGACCAACAGGCCTGTCGATATATACTTAGAAGATTCCTGAAATACAGGCCTCAGCTAGAAGCATTCTCTTACAAATTAACATACCTATGTCACAACTTGTTTTCGATATATGAGTGTTATTATTTTAACAGGAAAAAAAGAAAACTAATAAAATAATGTAGGCTGTTGACAGTCCCTCTATTAATCATAATTTCAGCCGAAAGACGTCCAATGTTGGACATAGGCCTCCCCTAAGCGTCGTTATAACGACCGATCCCGTGCGTCTCGTATTCCCGCAACTATCACCAGGTCGTCGATGCTGTAGGGAGTTGTCAGTAACTGTAGGGCCCAGCAGGGTCGAAGCCTACTGGGACCAAGAGTCTGTTTCCGAAAGGGAGGCACGGTCCCGGTATGAAAGGCAACGAAGGAACGGGGTGGTTTTTTAGTCAGTAAGAGTCTGACACTATCTCCCGCTCCGCCTAGGCGGGGGATGTCATCTGTATGATTTTTACCCACCGAAAAAAAAAACCAGGTCGTCGGTCCACCATATGGAAGGCCTTCCAACGCTGCGTTTTCCGGTCGTTATTCTATTACTGGATCATTTATAACCAAATTTACTTGAAATATCAAACTTCTACCAGAACATACTTTAATATTGGCACACTTCATATTTCGCATAACTTAATCAAACAATATTGATAAGATGTGGCTAAAGACAAAGACGGATATCTTTGCCACAGTTCTCTCAGTCAAAACCCTGTTTGAAACCATCACGAATTCACGCCAGTTAACTTTGCCAACTAAGTTAGCACAAACCACGGCTTCAAGGATCCCTTCAAAAGATAAACAAATCTGTATGTTAGATTAAGTTTGCAGTTTGACTAAGTCCACACTACGCTTTGTGTAATTTTGATGGAAAACTTGGTGAGAAAGCCAATCCCAGAACCAAAAATTCAAAGACATGTGATCTGCACTAATATTATAATGAGATAAAGTTTGTTTTATTGTTTGTAGGAGGTAATCTCTGAAAGTACTGGTCCGATTGCTGAATTTTTTTCACCTATAGAAAGCTGCTTTATTCTTGAGTAACAAAGGCTATATTTTATGTACACCGATGAAGATGCGGCAAAAGCTAGACAACTATTATCGCACTAGGAGGAAGCCTGTGACCCGTCAGTGAGTAAGCCCGTTCCATCATCGGACCACAAGACGTACGGCGTTGCGCCACCGGTGCATGGTGGACATCCCACCTATACGTACAAAGCGTTTTGGGAGTACATTCATTATGCGTACAGCTAAGGAATGGAATTCCCTTCCGGAGTCTGTGTTTCCTGATAGCTATAACCTAGGGGTCTTTAAGTCAAGAGATTCACTCTTGACTTAAAAACTCTCGATCCCAGGTTGTAGCTATCAAGATACAACCTGGGGATCTAAGTCAAGGATAAACTCTTATTTTTTTTCAAATTGATATAAACTAGTGGTATATATATTGGTATATATATTGATGGATGGAGAGGGAAAGGAAGGCCGAAGAAAAGATGGATGGATTGTGTGAGGAGTGATATAAAAGAAAAGGGAGTTAGCGATAGTTTGACGGGTTACAGGAAGAATGGAAGAAAAAAACATGTTGCGCCGACCCCAAGTAATGTGAGATAAGGGCAGGAAGAAGAAGAAGATATAAACTAATGCTTGACTGCAATCCCACCTGATGGTAAGTAGTGATACAATCGTTAATGGCGAGGCGCACTAATTTATTAAGAGTCTATTCACTCTAGCCTTGAAGACAAAAATTATAAACTCCGGCAGGGAATTCCACTCATTGGCTCTCTCTCTCTTTATACGCACAATGCGTGTGTTCCCTAAACATTTTATGTGTATAGGTGAGATATCCATAACGATGTACTGGTAGCGCAACGCCACCGTACGCCTTTTGGTCTGATTCCGACGCACACTCCCTGAAATGCAACCGCAAGTTTCAAACACATTTTACGACATTGATAAGATTTTATGAAATTAATTCCAAATCTTGAATACAATTTTCGGATCTTCATCCTCTGCAATTTCTCAATAATAATAATCGTATTGACTAAAGAACTCAAAACTATCTTAGGAATCTCAACGATCTTACACTAGTATCTTTACATTTTACAGTTGCATAAGTATAAGTTATTATTTATCACATAATATTATTTAATTTGTGTGCATTTACAATTATTATTGTGATATTTATAATACCATTGTATAAGTATGACAGTGCCTATATATCCTTAAATTTTATATCATATCCCGTTCAAATATACACACAAATTTTCATCCAAATCGTTTAAAAAGAGTTAGGCAACAGACATACGTACCTACAGACGCATAGGCCAGTGGCTGTAAAAAATGTAATTAGTCCGTCTTTTAGATTATTCAAAAATAAGGGACACGTATTTTTTTATTTGTAAATTAAACCAAAAATGACAAAGATATAGCTCATTAAAGTTATGTATAACGTCACGCCCGCGCCGTGCTACATTTTTTCGCACGGGGTGACGTCACACGTAACTTTAATAGGCTATATCTTTGTTAATTTTTGTTTAATCGAAAAAAGAAAAAAATACGTATCCAATATATTTTTTATAATCTAAAATATGGACTAAATAAAATGTAATTATTTTGACCCTGGATACTACCCTATTATATACATACACAGATAGACGTACCAGTTCCGAACTAACCTCTAAGAATGTATTGGTGAAATAGACTCTACAATATCTATCTACATAAATTGACCCGTTGTGTAGACCTGACTCAATCGTATGAAAGTTAAGGGCAGGCTATTGTTCACGGGCTCGGGGCGGTCGTGCGCATTGTTCATTGTCTATTCGCAGAAACGCTTCGATATGTTTTAAAATAATATTTTACGAGCCCCATCGATGGTCAGGGTTCGTTCGTACGTTGACAAAGAACGTGCATTTATTTAGAGACGCAAGAATTATGGAGGTAAAATAAATGCTAATAACAATGGGTTTTTGATAGTATATTTTGCTATAACTTCCGCAAGTGCATATCCTACCATAAATAAACAACTGAAGGAATGTCATTTGAAGTGCATGTAGACCGTAGGCCATTTTTCAGACCAATATCTGTTTTAGTTCTAAAGCTTCACGTACAAGTATATGCAAGAAATTATGCAATACGTACGTGGAAGACTTAATTTAAAACTATTTTTAAGCGATTTAGAAAACAGCTCTTTCTCAATTCGGCTATATTATTGTTTAGTTCATTTATATGTCGATTGGAAGTCTTTTGTTCCAAATATGTAATGAAGGATCAAAATCTAAACTCTTCCTAAAATAAAATTACTTTGCAATTTGTAATGTTTTTTTTTATTGGAAGTCAATTTAGATATAGTATTAACTCTACATCCAATGGATGGATGGATGTGTGGTGTGACGAGAATGGATAAAGTGAGAAATTAGTATATTAGGGGAAGTTTGAAAGTGGCGCCAGTGACTGAAAGGTTGAAAGGAAATTGTTTGTCTTGATTTGGTCATGTAAAGAGGAAAGATGAAAAGCATGTTGCTAAAAGAGTTATGAATTTACATGTGGATAGATGGAGAGGGAGAGGGAGGCCAAATAAAAGATGGATGGATTGTGAGAGAAGTGATATGAAAGAAAAGGGAGTTAGTGATAGCGTGACGAGTGACAGGACAGAATGGAAGAAAAAAACGTGTTGCGCCGACCCCAAATAAAACGGGACAAGGGAAGGAAGAAGGAGAAGATTAACTCTACACCCAAACCAATGTGACAAAACAAAACGCATATGTAATTAGAGATATGCAAGTCGGTTTTTATTTTCAACCTCCAGGCACTTATAGCGGCACTCCTTAAAAGACTGAAAGTTTCTTAAGTAATTACTTACTGACCTACGATCTTTTCTTTGATAAGCCGCCAACACCGATGAATACATCGATTATATCGAAAATCAATGCGAATTCTCAGATAGTGATCGATAAGACTCGATCATTGTGAAGCAATATGCCACAGTCCTCAATGTAATCTTATTTTGAGTGGAAATCGATTAATTAAGTTCATTTAAGTGTATCTTATCGGCTTCTTTGATTGCGCCGCGTCATAAACAAAGCACACAGTGGCAATCACAATCATTTGATATGGTAAATTAATTGCGATACAGTAGGCAACACTCGACATCCTATATTGGGTGTTGGGTGCTTAAAATTTCACTTTTAGGATTGCAAAAACAATATAGTGAATAAAATTTCTCCTTAAGTGGCGTTTTACGAAAAGTTGACATCTGAACCACAATTGCTTGTAAGCGGTATTAGTATCAGAAATTCAGAAAGATCCTGTCAAAAATTGTGGGGATATTTCATTTATATTTTTATGGATAAATATTTATGAATCTAGCCGCATTTGCTCTCTCTCTCTCTAGGGAACACATTCTCTCTCTACATTTAGAACTTATAACGATTTAAAAGTAACTTATATCAGATTCTGTTTATTGTTCATCATCATCATCATCATTATTATTGTTATTTATCTTATAATATTACTAGCTTCTGCCAGCGGCTTCGCTCGTTTAAAAGTAGGTTTTTCCATACAAACTTTTAACCGGGAGTTCATCCTTATAAGGGGTTCATTTTGGGAAATCCTTTCTTATTCTTTGTCTACATCGTAAAACTAATATTATTAATCTAGCTGCATTTGTTCTTTCTATAAGGAGGATATCTCTCTATATAATAGATTTAGAACGCTTTACGGTTTTACACGTAACCTACAACGGGTTCTAAAAACAAGAATCAATTTCGATTTCCAATCATCAACGACATAAAGTTCTCAAGGACTACAATAAAACTTTAGTATCCGTACAATACAAACAGTTTTCAGCGTCATTTTAATGGAAATGTATTTGCGAAGCTGCGGGCGGTCTGTTTTCTTAAACAATTTATGCGCTCGGCGCCTTTGGGACCGAGTATCAGACGACCGACGTGCTAACCAAATCACTGTGAAATACTGTCCGTCTGTAAAATGCCGCTAATCTCGAGAACTAACGGCCCCTTTTTCATGAAGTTTGTGCGGTTGGAAAGTGTTTGGAAAAGAAAGCTTTACAACTGCCTTCCTGAGTGTTGATGGATCAATCATGAAATTAAACTGTTTATTATTGCACCCTAAAATGAGAAAGTGTACAAAGTCCATATTTGGACTGGTAGGTTTTCTTCTGTTATGATGTAAAGGAAGTCGCAGACATTTTGTTGTTAGTGATTTCATATAATTGACACAACTTTTTGCCATCAAAATCTTAGAGTATTCTAGATTTCTAAGTGTACTGTAGATGTAGGTTTACTCCCTTGCCGATTTCAGCTATGTTGACCAATTACTGCCATCAGTGCAACTACCGGTTTTGATCATGTATTTTAACATAGCCATATAGCAAATATTGACATGTCAAAGCACCATTGATGCATAAATATCGGATGTGAGAGGGTGGCTTGTTTTTGATGATCTCTCGCCTGACATCGAGATCTGTCTCTCGTTGGTCTTCAAAGGTAGATATTTTGCATAATTAAATCTCCAACTTAGTCTATCTACCTTTTGCTATCCTCCCAGCGAGAGAAGTCTATATTGCATTTTAAAGCAATCTAAACATACTCGTAAGTAGGTAAGTCTCAATGCGTTACAAGTTAATGATACCTAATAAGTAATGGCCGTTGATAATTGACTACTATCTACATTTGAGAAACTCTATTTGCGACGATGATCAGAACACTGATTCGCTTAAGTGGCAAAATGGCAACACTCCCGACGCCATTCGGGAATCGGTTGGCCGTAGATTTCATGAATATAAATGGGATCATATTGTCAGTAATTAAAAATAATTACACAGATTTTTTATTGGTAGCAGTGCTCCTGTCCCGTGATTCTATATACAGTCGTAATTCATTTAGCTGCCTAATAAATCAAGTTGTTTCTGACTGCTTATTACACGAACAATTAATAGGAATCTATTATTATCTAGCTTGTTGTTATGCAACTACATATGGTGGACTTCTAAATTGCTTGTCTTATTTAAATTCATAATTTCTGAAAACTTCAAACTATCAAAATGTTTATGCTATTTCTTTAGTTTTTGTCGTCATTTATTTTAAAACATGTGATATTTTATCTATACATAGTTTAAATTAACATTTGAGGCTTCTTATCGCATACCTATAAGGTCTCATATGACAGTAGCAAATCAATGAAGTAAGTACTGATAACAGTAGCGTCATTATCTTCTCACTATTAGGGGTCGGTATACATGGGCACCGGAAAGGGAGTGCAAAATGGTGCACTTACACCTGCTTTCAATAAAAATACAAAACATTAAAAAATAAACAAAATAGAGATTTTATAATAATTTATTAGAGGGCCGTCATATTTCGCCAATTCCGTCATATCCGAAACGAAGATTAAAATTTGCTGAAAATCGTCCATGTGCATATAACATGTCTTCTTTTCCATACTCCTCTTTAAGTGGTCTTCGCCATCGTGATTATTTTTCTAGTTATAACATCTTTCACGTAGTCTGCCCACCGTTTCTTTAAAGTCTATATATGTATGTTGGTTATCAATCAAAATATCTTCTGTCTTATTTTGACTGTTGAATGCCTTAAGTCATTCGTTCCTGTTACTAGGAGTTGGTGCATCACGTATTCTTCTTCCATCGTATCCAGGTCATTACGCTATCACTAATCCCTGTTTTCTTTACAACCAAACCATATTTTAATTTCTTCTTATTCCCATATTCTCATCATACAATTTATTTTATTAAATTTTATCATCGCTGACAAGTGTAAAAAATAAACTTATAATTTTTGCTGTTTTCCAATCAATTGAGTGTCGCCTCATTCCTATCAAGTCTATTATTAGCTCTCTGCGTCCGATTCCCCGCGACCACAGCGCCGCGGTTTGACCCCTCAGACACTGGATCAACACAATGTTGTACATTCCGAGTGACAGCTTGAGACGACCGGCTTGTGGATAGTTGACACAAGTAATGATATGATGTGATAAGTTCAAATGAGGAATTTACAAAATATATCGATACACCAATGGTACAACAGCTGATAAAGATTTGATCAAAATATAAAATTATGATATGAATTAATAAAAATGAGAAAGTATGTATGAATACTTTTTAACTACAAAAGAAAATAAAATACTTTTTACAAAAAAAAAAATATAACCGACTTCAATGTTAAAAAACACTGAAAAGTATAAAATAACTTTAATTTCGGAAGTCGGTGTTTCTATAATAGTTTTGTCTCTTCGTTATTTAACACCGACTTCCGAAATTAAAGTTATTTTATACTTTTTAGTGTTTTTTAACATTGAAGTCGGTTATATTTTTTTTTGTAAAAAGTTTTTTATTTTACACTTTTTAGTTATGGTACCACCACTAAAAAGTACCTCTTAGACAAACTTAAATAACTCATAGCCACAGTGCATCTCATAACGATTCTAATAATCCCAAACACGGTTATATTACATTAATTTATTTTTTTGCCTTCTGGCTTCATCATCAGATCAGTTGAGTACAGCCCCCCCCCCCCTTTTCTGACAGTCAGTCATCGACTACACGTATAAACAATGCAACTTTACTTGTAACCAGTTCTGCTGTGATTCTATGAGCAGTTCTGTTCCATATCTTCAAGTCTCTCACTTCGAAGTTCATGATCAGATCATAACAATATTTCCATGGGACCAACTTGGAACCATAACCTTTCAATCAAAAAAATAATTTTCAAAATCAGTCCACAATTGAAAAAAAAAAAACATACATTCAGCCGAACATAAAACCTCCTCCTTTTTGAAGTCGGTTAAAAATCTCTTCTTGTAAAAACGCAATCTATCCTTATAAAGTTCCCTTTTAATAAACAAGGGTCGAAATCGATACCTGGATTATTGATAACATCGTGAAATTATAATAAATTTTGCGACAGTAATACTGCGATATTACAGAAAATACAAAGAAACTAATAAATAACTAATTTTTAAACAAATCTACCTTTCATTAAAGTTTATTTAACCTTATAATTCCAAGTCAAACCAAAGACAACACAGTTCAACGTAACCCGTTTTAAAAAATGCCAAATTCATAGGTAAGGCATATGCTTTCATTACGGATAGAACATTATTATACAAAAAATCTTATCCAAAGATCATTTACAATGCATCCGAGACTTATTGAAAAAAAAGTTCACACGTGATTCATAATGCTTATAATTATCCGGTGACATATACCTCTTCATCTCCGGTGCTTTTTCCTTTGGGTTTATTTCCCACTTATACGAGGGCTGGCAAACTAATTGCTTATGACGGGATATAAGACATTGTTAGAAATTTTGGGTTGGTCAAAATTGCTAATAAGGTAAAAAAATTCTAAAGTTTCTTCTAGGTAAGCGCGTTCCATGGTCGACCGCATCGTCGCTTTCCATCAGATGAGGTAGCGGTCAAGCGCGAACCTAGCAACAATAAAAAAAAAATTTGAGAGATATGGTCACAAGTGTGACGAATATTTTGAAATGAAATGATCATTTTTTTAGAGTGGAACGAAAATGTGATTCGGTGTTTAACGTTACGAATATATAAAAAAAACCACACAGGTAAATAAAGTTTGCCAACTTATGAGTCACAGTAGAAACAGTCAGTGTTCTAGAATTAAAAAATGACAATGTAAGCAAACTAATAAATTAGTTACAAATAACAATAATTTAAAGTGTAGTGACACATACAGTCAAAATAGAGCTGTCTACTGTCACAGTGCTGTCAACAAAAGACTTAAATTAATACTCTTTGGCCGATTGTCCACAATTCATTGAATTTCAACAAAAGTCCACACATCTGCACTTCCGGGACCCTCTATTTACATCATCAGAAGATTTATAGCGAGGAACATATACAAGTATTCAAGCCACACCAAAATAAACCTTATTTGGTAAACAGTTACATCGAATATGTATAAAATTTTACAGATAATTTCAACAGGTCAGATATAAAACCGTTTATTTAAAAACCATTTCAAGCGTCCATTGAGGACCGTGATAACTACTTAGTGTGATATATTTCTATTTATCACACCAAAAGCAAGGCTATTCAGTTATCATTATCAAACTAATAAAGCAAAAAGATCACACATTGTAGCATGAGATAAAATGAAAAAGATTTACGATCAGATTTATAATAAGTCGAGATAATGTCCCAGATGCTAGGAGCAAGGTCGAAGTATTTAGTGATTCTTTAAACAGAGGAGACAGCAGTCAATTTATTGTGAACCAATTAACTTTTCAACTGTGAGAACTACTAAGAAAGATTGTGATAATAAAAATATACTCTCGACCGAGTTTCGGTCACAGAGATTAATTTCGAGAGAGAGAGAGATAGAAAGAGATACAGAAAGAGATATTACTGTGCACAAAGTGTACTAATGCACTAGGCAACACAGATTGCAGTCTCGGTTCCCTAACTGTTATACTGTGATTTGTTATGCGGTTCGGGATTAAAATCAACAATAACAAAGATTGCTCATAGAATTGATTGATTGATTAGATTTTTGTACACAGACAGCCTCAAATCTACCTCCTTTCATTCAGTTCATCCTAAGGTTGTCTGTAAGAGAGTGCCTGAGCAATAAGATTGTAAACTTAGTTTTGCAAATGTTTATCCTGTCCACATCATTGAGGTGTACAATAATGTTAACATACCTGTATTGTTTTCAAATTTCGGTAAAGATAAAAAGCAAAGAAAAATGATTGAGTTCTGATCTGTTTATTTTTTTATTTGTCTTATGTTATGTTACAATACTTACACATCAAAGCTAGATAATGACTATACATTTAGACTTAATAATAAAGCACAATCATAGCACAATCATACTCAAAATATGGAATTTATTATTGAATACTATCTATTAATAATTCCATTCATTGTTTTAACTAGCCAGTGGCACCGTATTATTAACTAGACTGGTATCCATTAACGCTTGATAAGTCTCACCTGCCAGTTTTGATTTAATAAGGAAAACAACGTTTAGATCGTGTGGGATGAAATGATTGTATAATAATAGTAATGTAAATGAAATTTCTTTACTTGTTTGTGAGAACTGTACCGTAGTTTGAGACGCACTTAGAAATTACTAAAAAAAATAGTTACAGTCAACTTTAAAATTTTCTACCGTATTTTTTATGATATATGAAATAATTTTTTTCTTCTTAGGAAATCATCCAGTGGCTTCTGTAGCTCTAGGGTGGAGTAGGAGGGCGTGTCAGACTTTTACTGACAAAGACTACTTTTGTATCCTTCAGATGCTAAGACACCACGAAAACAAAACCCAGCAAATTAAAGCTAGCCGACTTTATGAGACCTACTGCAATTTTGACTGCGGGGTTATTTCAAAAAGTCACCATAGCTCTGGAACACAAACAGCTGCCTAGACTACTGAAGGAATGTCGTTCCTGCCGGAGTTTGGGATTCCTGTCAGTTATAACTTAGGAATATTTAAGTCAAGAGTAAATAGGTTACTTTTAGCAAGCGTGCTCCATCGTCGGCCACGTCATCGTTTACCATCAGGTGAGAAAGAGGTGAAACGCGAGCTTAATTTTATAAAAACCTGAAACCTTGGTGTATTGTAGTCAGTAAGTAAGTCTGGCACTCCTATCGTTTCACCCAGAATTTGACGAAATTTCGCCCACAAAATGAGATCTACAACTTCAATAAATACAAATTTGCATCAGCACAAACATGATACATGCTAACTCAGAAAGGTCCCGTTTCCCCTTGTACGATGTCAGAGCCGATAGCAAACAACTCAGACGCGTGCCAGACACACGACAATCATTCGATGATAAGATCGGCTAATCATACGAATCATGTTCCATGCATAGAGTCGGGTGTCTTGCTAAAGAAATACAGCTCCAGGGACATTGAAGGAGTATGGGGTTTTATAATTCCGATACAAGTATAGGATACGTGCATTATTAGATCTTGTTTTGTATGAAATTTCACATTTAATCAAGGAACATTGAAAGAGCATAAGGTTTTGATAATTCCAATACAAGTATTAGATTTATATGTGCATTATTAGATTTCATCTTGTAGGAAGTTTTACATATATTATGTTTGTTCAAGTCCATCGGTAATCTTATTCTGTTCACATCCTGTGTTTGGTGTTACCAATGTATTTGGCTCTTTTTATTTCATAAATCTATCTTTGTTATCACCTTTTTAACTTATATGCCACTCTCTTACTCGTCATATCATTTTACCTTTAGTTTTTCTAATTTTTCTTTGATTGAGCCTGTTGTCTTTTCTATCATTTTTAAAGGTGCTTTTATTGGTCACGAAAAATAGTATGTCGTCTCTTTATAAAACCACCGATGAGTTTCTTTCAACTTCCAAAAGAAAGTAAACGTTAAACGTCTTCCGACATAAACACGTGAGCGTCTAAGAAACCAGTCAAATATAAACCAATATAAACTTGATCGATACCAAATAAAGCAAGCCGGTACGCTTATCTGAATACAATCTCCAGATAGGATAATGTCGCCGCAGACAAGCATGTTATAGAACCTTTTGTTCTATCTACAACGCGGCATAGTTTAGCAGTGTCCCAGCCTCCCATGATAGGGGTGAAGACAGTACAATAAGAGTGCAATCAACTATAAGATCTTTAATCGATATATTCAAAAGCAGCGATTACATCGACAAGCTATTGTGGGTAAACTTGTGACAGTCAGCCTTAATAGCAGTTGTCTAGAAGATAAATGAACAGAATTTCAATCGCAGTATGAAAATGATCGATGTTGAAGTTGGTGTCGATTTCAATGAGGCTCTACGTACTAGACACCCGATACTGGTGTAATAGATAATTAGCTTGTATCTTTTATTTAAATATTACCTCTAATACTGGTTAAAAGCTGTATGGGCGTTGACAAGAATAGCAAAGTCTATCTATTTAGTCGACAAACAAGTTTGCTTTAAATGAGAACGTAGATAGCTTGAGAAGTTAAAGTAGACAATGGTAGTACTACATTATCTTACAGTAATCATGATTTGAAGAGTAGTTACAGATCATTAGTTATCATTGTAGACACATTTATTAATTGGATAGTGACGTCCTTTGCCGAAGATGATGGCAAACTTACACCAAACGTCTTATTTCTTTTTGCAAAGTGAGAAATCATCAAGTGATTTCTTCTGCTCTAGGAAGAAGCAAAAGGGCGTGTTAGATTTTTACTGACTTATGGTCTTGAATATTTCCGGTGCTTTCCGGGGCCTCGGATATTCGTTCAATGTTGTCGCAACACACCAAATGCCCTATATTCTTTACGGAAATGACGAAACACAATAACGATCGGAAACGATACTCAACCAGATTTTTATCCCTCGAACATAAAAAGAAGAATTTAAAAAATCTGAAATAATTTATAAGCTCAATTTAACGAATGAACCATAATTTAGCGATAAAAGAAATCCAAATAGCAAATGTAAATACACGGGCGAGTGTACGAGCGCGTTAGTTATGTACACATTGTAAAACTAAAGTAGACAACTAAAATTAACGTTTATTGAACTTCTAAACACTAGAACACTGTTTCTAAGCTAAACTGGGAACTGAGGAAACAGGTAGATAAGGATAATGGAATGAGGAATCTGGTTAAATGTGAATTTAAACCTGAAAATCTAGTATTGGATTATGTTTGTGGTCACGCAGCTAGCAATTGCATGAATGAAGAAATGAACTAAGTCACCTCATTCAGGTAGTAAAGTGGATATTTATGGAAACCACAAAGCATCTGATGAATGCTTGTCACCGTTGTCACCAGTTTATATTTAAACTATGTAGATAGATGATTACATACGCATAGATTTAACCAGATAGATGATACTACATTTTGATATAGGTGTGCCTATACATTTGTTCCGGTTGATCAGAAGTCATCAAATAATTTCTTCTACTCTGGATGGAGTGAGGGAAACTTTACTAACTAAAACCTATCCAACCTATCCGTGTTTTTTCAGGTGTTCTTTGCATTCCAAGGTCGTGTCTTATCAGGGCACATCTGGATATTATTGATCCATACTTATACACTCACACTGGGCCCGCGTGGTGGATTACGGCCCATTCCCTCTCCTAGAGAGGAGGCCTAAGTCCCAGCAGTGGGAACAATAAAAAAGCTGATGATGATGATGGTGATGATGATACTTATACAAGTCTATCTCCTTCAATGTTAAAATGTTGTTTGAAAACCACGGCTGAATGACTAAATAACTGTGAATGAATTTTGTAACAAAGTCCATGGACTTAGGACATATAGTACCTACTTACCTATAAACATAGGTGAGTCCTGGGCGAGGGGGCAGTGCTCACCCAGGATGTATTAAGCTACCCATTCCGAATTTTATGGTGGACACCAAAAAAATGATGGAAATTAAAAACTAATAACTTCACACAAGAATCAAGCATGTCAAAAAAGTAAAAAATAACCCTAGATACGCCTATGCTTTGGATATTATAAGCTAAGCTGATGCGACTGACAAAAAATATTGTTGGAAAATAAGAAACCAATAAACCACCGTCAATAACTAAACCACGGAACACTAAAGAAACACAATACTTCCCGAATTCATTTATTTATTGAATCATCAAGAAATCCTTGTGTTAGATAAAGATCAACAAAGGAACGAACTACTGATACGGTACCGCCATGAGTATCAAATTGTAACAACGTAATATTTCATACCGATACCGCTTGCCGCTTTATCTCTGGTAACTTAATTTAAGGCTTTGTTCAGAGTGAATGCGTGGTGACTAGGGCGGGTGCGGACAAGGTAGCGGGCGCAATATGATGACTAGATACTTTTTTTAGCAAGCTATTGTAACGGGCAGAGAGGCTAGATGTGTTTCCAAAGCGTAAAAAAAATGATATTTGTTTACTAGTAAAGCCGCTTCGCCACTCACGCTAACACCAGACAGACACTAACATTGGCAAACATATATTTTAATACTTGTTTATAGACATGATTAATTAATGTTTTATTTATTTATTTAAACTTCATGTACAATAGTGATACATAGGCGGACTTAATGCAACAAGGCATTCTCTATCAGTCAACCTTTGGGTTAAAAAAGACCACACTGTGGTAGGTTTGTTTTATTTATTTATATGTACACACAATAACAAAAGAAAAGAAGAAGGAAACAGAAGAATAGTATAAAGGTGATGCTTATTTCTAAAGAAATCTCTTCCAACATTCCTGCGAAAGGAGCGATGAAGTTATTTTTCATCGCAACGTGCGGATATAGTAATAGTTCGCTTTATAGTTTGGTGGCATTGCTCATCATGCTCGTCATAGTCACTCTATTAAGGATGCAAGCGGCGATTCCACAAGTTATCCTCAACACCCGCTCAAGCTTCTTACCCTTGTCGAAGCCTTAGCCTTGATACAACTAAGTGAATTAGAAATGTATTATGTTACGAGGTATAATGTTATGTCATTGTTTGTTGTTCCTGGTATAGTTCAGAAGATTAATTTGTGCTTTAGGAAAGCTGCTGATGTTTGCTGATTCGATTGTTTTAGAATATTTGAAAGAAAAACGTTGACATTTTTTAGTCTCTCTTTTCGTTATTTTTTATTAGTTTTTAGCAGTATGCGGAACAGAGTAAACTTCCATTGAAAAGGAAGGCTTGCATGCTTTTCTACTTTTTGAAATTGTAATAATTTTATCATGTAGCTATTTATCGAATACACGCCTTTGGTTGTAATTTAATAACAAAATAATTTTATAGCCAGGTTTATAATAAAATCCTACGCGGCAACAATTTCTCGTTCACGTTAACGCCATAATTTCTCCATTGTTTCACCAACACCATACAATTCGTAACGGACAATTTAGACTTTTAACGTCGACGGGGACAGCATAATGGTGGGGTAGTGACGCCAAACATTTTCATTAATAAAGGTTGCCCAGAAACTCTTGTTAACAATGATAACTGCATTCTGGGAGAAACGAAGCATAACTCATTCGATTAAACTGTGAGTTTACTGACTGCGGGCCGGGTTAATTGTAACACTACGAAGAACATCAGCCATTTTACTGAGATCTCTAAAAAACTTCATCGCCTTTAAGAGTCGGTTGTAGTCACTGCCTTTACATTTGAAGAGTGCTATATACTCTAGGCTCTTTTAAATAAAACTCAAAAGATTCTTATTGAACAAGTGTCTATATACTATTGATGATCTTTAAGGTAAATCCAATGCTATATTAATTGTTGTTGTTGTAATATTTAATTTGTTTGTGATTTCAGATACAATTTATTATTAATGAATAAATGACTATGACTATGACTGAGTTTTTTGTATGAACTCCACCCGGGTCTATGTCGATTTCGCGACCCCGTAACAGCGGTCCTAAAAATATTTAAACCAATTAGGTACTATTCAAGATTTTCCAAGATGTTTGCGCGGTCCTTTTAAAAAACAAGCTTTATTTTTTAAATTTTCAAATATTTTCGACGTAATCTCGTAGACATACACGTTTGAAAATCGTAAATTAGGGTCAGATTCGTGATTTTTTTTTTTACGAGCCAACTAATTTATATCAAGTTTTGATTTTAGCCAATTTTAATAAAATATTTTTTATGGTGTTCTCTTTTATTTTTGCGGATTTCCATATACTTAGTTTCTTACACGTTCTTCTCCATAAAGATCTACGTTTTGGAACGTGCAATTTACCTTCACTTTTCTTCGACTGACCGACATTTGACTATTCAAAAGTGCCAAATGGTTTATTTGCAATAAATGTTTTTGATTTTGTTTTAAAAAAAAATTCGTAGAACCTGGCCTTAGCAGAGGAACACTACCAAATTTCACGGTTCTGGCTATACTGGTCATGTTAATCTTCGACGAGGGCTAAGCAGATCTTAGTGACGTTGAGAAAATGTTAATCCTATTTTAATATGAGTAATTGTGTGCAGTTGACGGTGACTACTTACTAAACAATGTTTGTGGGTGGAAGTGCAATTAATATTACCTACTAGAACAGTCCTGACCTTTTACTTGACAAGTACCTATATTTCAGTAGTTATTTTGTTCGCTTCGCTTAGTTTCTTAGTTCCAACGAAAAAATTTTCAATAACCGGCCGATTTCAATAACCATACTATGCAAGATTATGGAGCGTGTATTGAACTCGCGCCTCATGGCATACCTGGAAGGTAACGATCTTCTGAGTGACCGACAGTACGGATTTCGTCGCAATCGATCTACTGGGGACCTACTCGAGAGGAATGGGGAAGCGATTGCCGTTTCCTTAGACGTCTCGAAGGCCTTCGACAGGGTATGGCACGCTAGCCTTTTGAGTAAGCTTCCAGCGTACGGCATTTCCCCTGGTCTGATTTACTGGGTAAAAGACTTCCTGAGTGAACGGTCTCTCCGAGTTGTTGTCGATGGATGCTCATCAGAACCCATGACGACTAATGCCGGAGTTCCTCAGGGGTCTGTTCTCTCTACAACCCTATACCTACTGCATATCAACGATCTGCTGATGCCCGGTACCCTACTATACCCTACCAAACTTCACATAAACTATCTACTAAATAGTCCGAACAAAGCCTAAACATTTGGTTTGGATAGGTGAGCCCGTTCTTGAGTTATAAAATTACAACGAAAAGTGGCATTGATTTTTATATATAAAGATACTCGTACATATGTATATATTATTTCAAAACAAAGACCCCACCTGGTCTGCCTATATGTTCACGATAAACCTCAAGAAGTAATTAACGAATTTTCATGCAATTTTCACCAATAGACAGAGTGATTCATGAAGAAGCTTTGAGTTTAAAACGCAAAAACATTAAAGCTACAACTACATTAGACCGAAGCACACTGTAACACGACTGATTTGTACGCAGAACGACGTCGCATAGCGTAGATCTAATGTAGCTCTACAAGTCTAGTTTCCATATGTTTATGGAGACCGACGCGCCCAGATCGGTGTGTGTGGCACTGTTGTACGAAGGGTAGTTTTACCTTTAAATTCAGGCGTTCGTTCTCTCGTTGTCTTTTTATTGTGTCTCTTATTATGTTATTTGAAAGGTTAAAATCAAGTCAAAGTCAAAGCATTTATTTCAAATAGACCATTTACAGGCACTTTTGAATAGTCAAATGTCGGTCAGTCCAAAAAAAGTGAAGCTAAATTGCACGTTCCAAAGCGTAGGTCTCATGGAGAAGAACGTGCAAGAAACTCCATGAACACTCTTTTAAATCATATTATGTGTTACATATAAAGCTTGGTAAAGTAGATAAAAGTCTTGAATTTCAACGTTTTCCAACCCTTAAGCGAAGCTCGGGCGGGTCACTAGTCTATGTGCATAAAAGTAGTACGTAAGTAGTACCTACCTATATTAAAACAATAGGTACTCGTAAAACAATACAAAGTAGGTAAGTAATAGTGAACGTCGGAAGTAAATCTTATTGATAAGGGCTCCTGACCTTAAGTTGAACTTTCTTGTTATCGTTTTGTAACTCGACTATTAAACTTCGATTACATCACTATAATGTAAGTAATGTCGTGTAGTGTATCTATTAATAGATTAGGTTATTGAAGGAAATTGTAGAAAGTCTCTGTTGCTTCACTACCTACTTTTAAGAAATCCATTTCGGTATTGTAGAGATTACGTAAATAATGAAAATTAAAGAATTATTAAAAAAAAAAAACCGGCCAAGTCCAAGTTGGACTTGCGCACGAACGGTTCCGTAGGTACCGTCTGTAGCAAAAAACGGCAAAATATCACATTTCTTGAATGGGGGCGCCATTTAAATAGTTATTTGATTCTATTTTAATGTGTTGTTATAGCGGCAACAGAATTGCAACATTTTTTATCAACTATCAAGGTTCATGAGATACAGTTTGCTGTATCTCATGAACCAGACAGACGGGCAGCGGAATCTTAGCAATAGGGTCGTGTTTGTACCCTAAAACTAAAGATTTAAAAGACATCTACTAGATAATTATATTTGTTTATTTTCTCGCTCTAAGTGGAACGACAGGGAGAATCAGACTTTTACTGACAAAAACCCGAATGCGCCTTTAAATGCCCTTTGCGTTTAAAAAGACAATAAAAAAGAGGCGTTCCATAGGTTTTGCACACAGGCACTGGCTTGGGTCGGCTCAGCCCTGGTCCTATGGCATATGGAAAATAAAGGAATACATAGTTTTAGGAACACATTCCATGGAACACAGGTGGAAAGAAGGGGAAGTTATTTGATTATATCCTACCCTTTCAAAAAAGTCACTATCTAATGACAAACTAAAAAGTTGATATAGTTTGACATCTTGACCACGAAAACATGTCATAACAAATTAATGCTGCATACCGACATCATAATTATGAAAACATAAAAAGTGTAATAATTGACCAAGTGTAGTGCGCGCCCCTTTTGGAATTAACATACGAATGTCGTAAATTATAGATGTTGTTACTGTATGGACTGGTTGCTCGAGTTAATTTATTGGTTGGTTTCGTGGTTAACCTAAAGTTGTAGTGCAGTACGGTTTTATTTTATAGCTAGGTGCATGCGGGATTGATCGAAAGGGTACCTACCGTGGTCCTAGTACGCAAAGGGCACGGGTAGATATAGTCACTAAAAGTCTGATACGTCCAATCGCTTACCAAGAGTTAAAGAAAGAGTTAGAGGTTTTCCCACCTCCCGAAGTAGCAGTAGTACGGATAAGTTTATCTACTATTCTACTTTCTATTTTGACATTTGAATACCTACTAAATAAAAACCGGTGACAGCCTGGAATTATAGGAAATCGATGCGTGGCAGAAGTAGCTACTCGCACCTAATAAAAAATACATTATATTAATTTCAAAACTACAAAATGGTCTCGAACACTATTGAACTACATTGACTTACTTGACTTAAGTTCCTGTGTCCCCTAGATGGGGCAGAGGGCGTCCACAGTGCGCCGCCATCCCGTTCGGTCTTAAGCTTCGCGTTTCATTTCGCTCCAGGTCTTCCCAATGTTCTTCGCCTCTGCGATGACCGTTCGTCGCCAGGTCTGCTTAGGGCGACCGCGTTTACGCTTTCCTTGAGGGTTCCAATCTAGGGCTTGCCTTGGTATATGTTCAGGATCCCTTCGGAGCGTGTGGCCGATCCAGTTCCATTTGCGGCGTTTGATCTGCTGGTCGATCGAGGTTTTCTGTTGAACTACATTAGGTACTGTAATAAAATAAATGGCACTTAGGATCTGAAACACTTTTTATTCAGACTTTCAAAACGCGCCTGCGCTTATGAATCAAAGCCAGGGAGTGTGGGATTTTTTTCTCCTTAAAACCACCCAAGTGATCAGCACCCGCCATCGGAACAGGCTCCGTGACCTCTCTAGGTAACCTTACTACTAGGTTCCTGTAACCTTGGTCAAACGTAAGGCTAAAACTACATTAGACCGACGCACACGTGTCATCATCATCATCATCATATCAGCCGAAAGACGTCCACTGTTGGACATAGGCCTCCCCCAAGCGTCGCCACAAGGACCGGTCCTGTGCATCACGCATCCATCGGATTCCCGCGACCCTGACCAAGTCATCGGTCCATACGCCTGCTTTGTAGGTACGTAGAACAACGTCGCGTGGCGTGGATCAAGTGTAGCTCTACAAGTCTAGTTTCCGTATAAAATGTATGGAGACCGACGCGCCCAGATCGACGTGTGTGGCATACGTGTGCGCAGTTCTAGCCTAACCTTAACATGCTCTTACATGAGTCTCATAGAGTCTGTAACCTACTCTATATATTTTTTATGTGCCAACTATTGCATCTAGTTGGTAGGTAACCCACTCGCCGCCATCGCAGTCAAAATGCGCGTGATCAATCGATCAATGATTAATTTGACGATCAATAAAGTGAATGTATTCCGTGCGTGACTTATGTAAAAACGTTATCCATCGTAGGTGTCAAACGGTGTTCTCTAGTTTTTGCTAATTGGAACTAAGCATTGCATTGCTACCGCAACGGTAATGGAGTAAGTATATCTACATACAGAGTGTGTATGGTTTATTGTATCTCAATAAACTATACGCACGTGGAGTGAGGTAGGTAGTGATCAAGTCCAAGAAATGGGAGTTAAAGCTTTGGGAGATGGGCCACCGCTAGTACCTTCTTAGAACCTGGATGAAGCTTACGTATGACCATAAAGGTTAGTGCGAGAAAAGAGAGTTATTGTTCCTATGAATTTGAAGAATCTACAAACTTGTTTGCTTGGGCACATTACTCGCAGAACAGATCGTCGTTGGGACCGAAAGGTTCTGGAGTGGCCACCATGTACCGGAAGAAGCAACGTTGGAAGGCTTTCCACAAGGGTGACTGATGACCTGGTGAGACGTTTATGACCGTACGTTGAGGTGACAGTTGGGGAGGCCTATGTTCAACAGTGGATATTTAACCGCTGAAGTCATGATGTTCAGTTGTGGGCAAAGTCAGGCTGTTGACGAAGTGGCGAAGTGATCATGCAAGGTAACTAAATGAAAGACCAAAAAGAATAAACTTTTACTGAATCACCATCTAAGAGCTAAGCTCTATTTCAAAAGTTCCAATTTTAAATTAAGTTAAAAAAAAACAATATGCTAAGAGCCTAATACATTACCAAGCTAATGTAAATAACTATGTAAGTGTATATAATCCAATAAGGCACGTGTCGTTCTTAAAATAGCCGACTAATTTATGTCTCTAAAAAATTGGCTTTGAAACGGCGTGGCGTGTGAGTTTGAACTAGCGTCTATCGTGGACCCCTGCCGAGCTCTTGGCATTAACAACTAATAGCTGTATGTTAATCGACAGGCGATCATTGTCGGCAATCACTTCGGAAAATAAAAAAACTAGAGCGTCATACGATATCTCGAAAGATAAAATTCGTAATCCGTTCCACGTATTGAATATCGATGGATAGACATAACACGATTGTTACTTGTTTATTTTTTTGTGTCTGTTTTGTAATCAAAATCATCAATAAGTAGGTAGGTACCTACCTATTTATAGGCTAACCAGTTAACAATGTGCTGATTGATAATAATGGTACAAGTGGTTATTTCCGTCAAAGATAGCTTTAATTTTGTCAATATTATAGGCTAAGATATAATTGGATACGAGAAAATTACGGTTCATATTTAATTGAAAAATTTAGAGAAAATAAGAAAAACAAGTTTGATGGTATGATTAGCGCCGTCTATCGTCGAATAGATATATTATGATGGGAAACTTTTACGGATCTAGTCTCGCTATTGAACACAAGATGGCAGTAGTAGTCGATTGATTATTTCCTAAATTATTGAGGTTAAAAGTGATAATTTATTAAATTAAATTAAAATTCAGAAATAAAATATAAGTTTACTACTAATTGATAAAAACTTAATACTCCAATTTGATCCTACGAAGTAGGTTTGTAACCCCCAATTCAACTGCCACTGTCAGATATTGGTTGTCTAATGTCAATGTCAAAGTCAACGATAGTTATTGGTAAATAACCTGTTTTCAGTTCTAATTTTATATTTTTCCAGTGTAATCTAATATTATATTTAGTATTTAAGTCAAATTTAATAGCAAAATGAAGTACAAGACACGAATTACTGCCAGATAAGTTGAAATTTAATAGTAAATGTCCGTAGAATAACTTTCAAAAAGGTTATTCCGAAAGAGTGCAGATTTCAGGTAAACAATGAATATAACTAGATTGCACATGACAAAACAACTTCTAAAGTATGCAAGACTCATATGTAACGTGCAGCGAATGCAAAAAATGGTTCCTAACAATGGTTACTACTCTACTCTTACAATTGATGCATTTACCAGCGAGATATTTGAAAGACATAGAACTTCAAAGATTCAGAGAAATGACTTTACGGATTCAAGTATACAACATTGTACTTACACAAGTGATACACATAACGTTACCACGATGAGCAGTGCAGACTTGGATGAAATATTTTCAGAACTTCTTGCAAAAAATAAACATAAAAAGATTGAAGAACTAGTCATACAGTGTCAAAATTGTAAGAAATATCTTTCTTATGCGACTGTAAAGAAACTCTTCAGACATTACAGCATCAATGGAAGTCCTATGATGGTAGCTTTGATACAGAATTATTGTTTTAAAGTTGATCCTAACTCGTATAAGAGAAACGGAGAGTTCATGCATTATCTAGCGAAGGCAGAATGTATAAAGGGTAATTCAGAAAAAGGACTATCATTACTCACAAGTTGTTATAAAAAATATGAGAGCTTAAGGAGTTTTTATAGAATATTATTTAGAGAATTAATACAAGATACAGTATTAAATAGGTCAGAGGCATCGTTAGTTATTTTTAGGAAGTATGTAACGGAGTTCAGTGAAGAGATGTCGGACCACTACCCACTGGTCTGTTTCTGGCATATTTGCTGGTCCAGCTCTTGGTTTTCTGACCAGATGTTGGCTAATGAACTTCTTGAAGCGTCTGAAGTTCTTTTAGAAATTGTGGGAGAGAAGTAAGTATTCGTAACTTTATTTTCATTGAATCTCATTCAACAATGAGTAAATTAGTAGTCGAGTCTAGTTTTTTAAAGCCATCTTAAGTCTACCTAGCTTGAAGAAAGTTTAAAAAAGTTATTGTAGCACTTGTTCTAGTCAATAAATGTATGAGTGGGATGAGAAAGCACACACCCTCTCACTGCACCCTGTGGTTGGTAAGTGGGGTGAGTGAGTGTGTTCTTATTCACCCCACCCATGAATGAAAGAAGTCGTAATTGAGTCTAACTCAAAAAAGGGGAAAAAATCTTTAAACTCAGCTTAACCACATTTAAGCTGAGTTTAGGCAAAATCTTGCCCCTTTTACTCATCCTATTGTGTTCAATTTTATTGATAAAATGGTCCCTGCTAAATGTGACTGTTTCATCACATTTAGCAGGGACCATTGCAAATTGGTACTTACAATGATTTTTTTAAAGAACAACCAAGTATTAAAACCGACATATAACTATTTCCAGAGCTACTGCATTCAGTATAATGGCGTTAAAAGACTACAATGAAGATGCAGTGGTGAGACTGTTGCAGACACTACTTAAGTATGACATGATGATGGAGTATGTGGCAGTTCTACAGGTGCTGTTCAATTATAAATGTAAGTTATTATGGTTTTATGTACCAATGGGTCATCATCATCATTTCAGCTGATAGATGTCCACTGTTGGACATAGGCCTCCTCCAAGTGTCGCCACAACGATCGATCCTGCGCGTCTCGCATCCATCGGATTCCCGCAACCTTCACCAAGACATTGGTCCACCTTGTAGAAGGTATTCCAACGCTGCGTCTTCCGGTACGTGGTCGCCATTCCAGAACCTTTCGGCCCCAATGGCTATCTGTTCGGCGAGCAAAGTGCCCTGCCCATTGCCACTTAAGTTTGGCGGTTCTTCATGTCAATAGGTACTACTTGGTTAAGGCTTGGAAGGGATTGAAGCTAGAATTACATTAGACCCATGCACATGTATAACACGCCTGTTTTGTACGTAGAACGACGTCGTGTGTCGTAGATCAAGTGTAGCTCTACGAGTTTAGTTTCCATATAAAATGTATGGAGACCAACGCGCCCAAATCGGCGAGTGTGGCACACGTGTTCGCAGTGTGGTTCTAGCTTTACCATTGCTGGGACCCGGACCTCAGTTCTAGGAGAGGTAATATAATGTTGACGACATTCGACTGCCTTTTTTTATGTGGTAACTCAGCAAATACTCCCCCACTCTGGATGGAGCGAGGGAGTATCAGACTTTTAGTGACTAAAACCCACAGTATTTTTGAGCTACCCTTTATTACGAAGGAGCCACCATAGGCTCCTTCAAACAATCCGCAACCCTGGCAGATGTCAGACCTAACTGGCTGTACAGTACGCGTCATGTTAAAAGACGCTGGACGAAAAGGCCCTCCCTTTTGTCCAGCGTTACAATTTTTCTGACATTTCTTGATGCGTGCGTGTAATACAACGCGCTGACGACCCGGTTTGGGCGAGATTGTTTTATTCTTATTCCAGCGTGGGTAAGAGACAGAGCTATACAGGTTGTCTAGCGCCATCTCATCAGCTTGTCGTCGCCGTCCGACCAGTTACCATGACGTTAAGTCATGGTAACTGGTTGGACGGTGACCTACCCATGACTCGACGACCGCGACGCGGGCGTCGTCTTTCTCGGAACATTCGACTGCCTGAAATATATACTCCGTAGAGTTGTGCAAAAAAATGAATAGTTAATTTAATTATTAGTTAATTGTTAATTCATAGTTAATTTAACCAATAGTTAATTTAACCAATAGTTAATTACCTTTGACTGGTTAAGGACCACCCACCTCGCAAGTTACCACATTTATGTCATAGTCCATCTGAATATAGGTCACTTCACTACTCGCTCATGCTATCTAGGTAGTAGACTTCCCTGACAGTAACTTTATCAGTCTGTATGTACTTCTTTATGCTAGGTCTGTGATCCCAGTGTACCGTTTAATGGTCTATAATAAATCTAGTGCAATGTAGAGCTTGTTAGTTTATTTTCCAAGCATTAGAACAATGTATTATTAATATAGTTTGTCAATGAAGTGGTAATGATAGCCTCAAAGAGATGTCAGCAAACCGTAGGGGCCCGGCAGGGTCGAAGCCTACTGGGACCATGGGTTGTGTGAAAGAGAACCTCGGGGCCCTGGAACGAAGGCAAAGAAGGAACAGGAGTGGGTTTTAGTTAGCAAAAGTCTGGCGCGCTCAGTCGTTGATGATGAGGCGCACTAGTTTATTAGGAGCTTATTCATTCTAGCCTTGAAGACATCTATATTATAATCGAACGGGAAAACCGCAGCAGGCAAATTGTTACAGTTCTTCGATATATACGATATAAACGACGAAGCGAAACAGCAGACAAAAAGCTTAGTATAGACCGTAGAGGTTTCAACAACTTAAGGGTGAATACCCACTCGCCGTACGTCGGGATGTCCGATAGTAGAAAGGAGATGACGGAATCTAGTCATGCAATTCCCGCGCACACTCCCCAAAATGCATCCTACATTCAATACATTATACATTAAAAACATAGGTAAGTAGTTTATAAACTATGGCTCGACGACGCGGGGGTCGTCTTTCTCGGAACATTCGACTGCCTGAAAAATATACTCCGTAGAGTTGTGCAAAAAAATAAGTGTTAATTTCTTTTGACTGGTTAAGGACCACCCACCTCGCAAGTTACCACATTTATGTCATAGTCAATCTGAATATAGGTCTCTTCACTATTCGCTCATGCTATTGCGCACACTCTCCAAAATGCATCCTACATTCAATACATTATACATTAAAAACATAGGTAAGTAGTTTATAGTAGGTTCATACAAGATTATAAATTGTACCTACCGCATTGTGTATTGAATAATTGTTGCACTTAATCATCTGCCCTCGTGAACTTATAGTAATTACTTGGTCTGTTTATCGACCCTATTATACTTACAATAAATATAAGGTTTCATTTAGCAAATTAGTCATGTCTTCTTCGTTGTTCCTTTTCTGCTGAGGATATGATTCGCCTCCAAGCTATGCGGCTCTAACATTCCATACAGTTACCTAGTTACCTAGCCGTAAATATCGACACTTTCTTTTACAAAATAAGTAAATACAATTTGACTGGAGCGTTAGGATCTTCTTTCCCATTAATGCTTTAGAAGAAGGACTGCCTGCCATTCCTTCTCGATCCGGACCATAGTCTGTACCAGGGCCCGGCGCGAGAGGTCGTTGCTGCCGATAGCCTCCGCGAAGACACGGCGGTGCTCTGCCCAAGTGGAGCACACCTCTACTGTATGCTCCAACGTGTCCTCCGGGCGGTCAACACTATGGTGACACCCGCACGTTTCTTCCGCACGAATCAGGGTGGGTAAGTCCGGGCGGTTGGACATGCAAGGAGAGGACGCCGTGACACCTCTCCAAACACACGCGGCGTGCCAAAAATATGGGTGACGTAGATGTGGAACTACTAAGCTGATTATAATGTAGACGCGGGCTTGCGGACGGGAAGCTATCGGTAGCTCGCTGCTCGACCGTCCGGTAACTGTCCGGACCGAGCCCAAGTCGTCGACGGCGCGCACTGTTCCCGCGCGCCTCAAGGAGTTGTCAGCAACAGCAGGGGCTCAGCTGGGTCGAAGCCTACTGGGGCCAGGGTTAGTTTCGAAAGATAGCTAAAGCCCCGGTATGAAGGCTTGAAGGAACGGGGTAGGTTTTTAGTCAGTAAGAGTCTAACACTATCTCCCGCTCCGCCCAAGAGAGGGGGTTGTCATTAGACGATTTTCTCACCATAAAAAAACCATTTTTATAATTCGATTAGTCAACTTTTGTCCAGGCGCTGTAATCGTTATGGCAAATTGTCCATTAGTTGAATACCCACATATATAGGGAAAATAATTTTGATAACACCTCTAATAGCTTCTAGGTGAATCGTTATCGCGAAAATTGATCTGTCTATAAATATAATTGAATGGACTAGACGGGTGTGGACATCATGACAGGTTACATTCCTTGTAAATATAGGTTAAGGTATCTAAAAACTTTGTGACCTACCAATCAATATACCTACTACAAAATAATATCCTAAGTCACACTATGAACTTAGTTTTCTCAGTGCACACAAGTGCGGCGCTTAATAATGTGTTTAAGTTTACATTTAGGTTTTCTATCGTTTAAAGTCTTACACGCTCACTCACCCTATCGCTCTAAGCTCCACCCTAGAGCATTGGATGATTTCCCACTTCAAAACAAAAATCCATTATAATCACAACATTTCACGCAATTAATACCAGTCTTGTCATGAATGACATACAAGTCCAATTTCGGTGTCCTACGACTTCCACTAACCGATATTTTTTTACTTGATTATCCGGGGACTTGTCGGTGACGTGCCTGATACGTATGAACCTAATAGTTGTTGTCACACGCTCTAAATTGGTACGTTTTGGTCCGTCCGTACCAGTCGAGCGTGTGTTATGTGAATTATGCTGAGTCACGCTTGAGTTTGGTACGGACAGACTTAACCCGTCGTACTAAGTTCGATGTGTTTATTTACTAAAACTAGCTACATTTTTGTTTCAGTGAGGAACAGAGATATCCGGGGATGTTCAGAGATAATCAGAAACTGTGAAGCTCTCGGTGTGAACCTGCCCTCCGATCAACAAGGGAGGTACATCAAGATGTTAATCGATGACAAGAAGCAATGGCCCAAGGCACAACCGACAAAGACAACGTCTAAAGACTTCAAACTTAAGTTTTAGCATTTTTGTACAGTTTTTTTTAATGTGAATAGTGAATGTAAAGAATAAATTATGACTAGAATATTAAATGAACAGTTTCTGTTTTCTTTAATGTATATATACCTCAAACAAAGTTACGTGGGAATGACCTGAGGGTCCAAACAAATTTTATTGAAATTCTATAAGCGATAACGACTGGAGAAACACAAATTAAATCAATTTGAACATAGCATATCATAATATTTCTATTTCTATACATTGCCATAATTGTAATTTAAGTAAGTCCGGTTGTCGGAAGTACGAAGAGTGGAGTGGCTTACCTTAGTTCAGTTTTTTTAAGTCACACCAGAAAAAAAGTACAAAATGTCCTGAGGCTCTACGCAAGAAGGTAACAAATCAGCAACAACGATCTACAAAATATTAAAAAAAAACATACATTCAGCCGAACATAGAACCTCCTCCTTTTCGAAGTCGGTTAATGACCAAACATTTAACAAATTTTGACCTTCCGACATTACTTTCGCTGAGAATGTCATTTTGTCTAGAATCTCATGATGGACATGCTACAGTAGCTGAATTATCTGTCCTGTGTGCAAGCACAGGACCAGTCGCTGCGGCGACGCTTGGGAGTGGCCGTCACATTTTTTATACGGAACGGAGTTCCTGTGCTCACCTTTCATCCATCTTTATCATCAGATAATTCTAATAAGCCCGAACACTGAAAAAAGTTGGTTGAAATAGAAATGTGTATACCTACTATTTACCTTGACATTCAACTAAATACTTATCTATATATTCTAGGTTAATACCTACTCATATTATAGTTCCGAACACATTCACAAGAAAATTGGATTTTCGTGAATGGTGGTGCTTAGCAAACTACATTACAACGCCATACTAATTGGCACTGATGTTATTTAGATAAGGTTCACTATTGAGCCGTAAAGTGCCGAATGACGTGACCCAAACTTCTTAAGTTTTGTGTGGGTTTTGTTCCAGAACATTGTCCGAAATGGCGGTTGGTTATAAATAATTTAGTTTACTTAAGCCTCCAGTTTTCATTTAAGTATCGTAGTTAGGAGTGAGGCATATTTATCGTAATAGATAGAAGTAACAGATATTTACAAATAACTAATAACAATTGTTACTATAAACTTATTTTATCTGTTATTTTAATAACAGACCCTCGAACACTGTTACCGCGGCTGTTACTGTTATTCATTGTAACAGTCCCTACACAAACAGACTGTTAGTTGTTACTAGTTGTTACCAGATACTCAATAAATAATAGGTGTGTCTCTTTTCCTCATTAAAGAATGGCCTTTGCGAAAAAGAGACACACCTATTATTTATTTCAGAACATGTTTACTTCTCACTCTTTCTAAAGCGGTTAAACTACGCTAAAAAGAGAAGCTGCTAGTATTTATTAATCCTAAAATATAGTTGGTGGTCTTGCAAGACCAAAAAGAAACGAAAAAGTGACTCTTAAATTTAGCTGTATTACCTGTTACGTGGCCTGTTACTGACCAGTGACCAAAGTAAAAAAAAAAAATATTTTTTTTATTTTCTATAAGGCAATTTTAGATTTAGTTTAAAAAATAGGTCCATATTAAATAGTAAATTGTTTTAAACCAGCCAACCAAAACGCAAAGCGAACGCAATAAAGAATTGAATTGAAAACTTTAAACTAGTCAAATATTGATCGTATAATCGTATCTATCTTTAATGTAATTAATATCTTTGGTTTAACGGAATTAATTTAAAAAAAATCCAGTTATTTACGAGTTTTTTTGGCCAACCAGTATACAAATCAAGTAAGAGTAAGAGTAATTTGCCAAAGTTGGTAAGTTTTAACACAAATAGTATTATTTTTAAAATAATATTTTTATAGATTTGCGAGGCAACCATAAACAATAACATTTATTGTGTTAGGACTCCCTTATAGTCTTTGGTTTGACATTTGATTGGGATTGGTTGTAAAATGTTTCAAGTATTTACGACTTTAAAATTATGTTAATAAAGATGACTTTCAATTGAAAGTTATTTAGCTAATTTGTTTGTTATATTTAAAATTTTGAATTTGAAAATTTGAATTTTTCTTCTTTCATTATGATTGCGAACGAAAGTGGTAAATCGTAATAATAAAATTTTCGTAAAGATTTCTCTGTTTCTCAGTGTTTGTTTACGGCGTATTAAGTGATAAAATAAATTGAACACTTTTAAATGTGCCAGTTTCAGAATTGTGTAGTAAACTGACAATCCTAAGCCTGTTATAAAGTATGAAGCAAAGTGTTCAGTTAGGAATTTTCTAAAGAACTATCAGTATCTCCTATCTGTCCAATCTATAATATGTTGGGGTTGGGGTCTCAAAAATTCAAATTAATTCATTTATTAAAATTAGGCCGAATGCAAGCATTTTTCTAGTATTTCAGCAGTAACTGGACGACAAAAATATAAATACACTTTTATACCTATTTTCTATACGATTTTCGGCTTTTAAGAGGACATATTAAAGAAGATATTCAACTGAGATTTAAATACGTATTTATCGTCCGTACAAAAATAACAGGCTGTTATTTATTAACAGGTATTTGGATCTGTTATTTTTATGTACCAGTAACAGTCATAACAGATATCGTGTTTAACCTGTTACAACCCACCTCTACTCGTAGTTCATTAAGCCCCAAACGTTCGCTCTCTCATTGTCTCTCTATTGTGTCTCTAATTACGGTAATAACCAGCCAATTACTTTAAGATACATATCCGTGTACTACTGAGAAATTTCCTCAATGACATTGTTCAACCTGGGAATCGAACCAAGAATTTCTGGTACATTACTAGCGCCTGCGACCAACAAATCATTCAGCAAATTATGAATCCTTTATGTGTTACAAATCATACTGCAAATCACGACCGTGCGTCATGTGAATTTTATGTCAGGGACATACCTACCTAAGGTTTAAATTGAAATAAACGCTGCGCTCTCTTGACTTGCTTCGACTAAAATCTATTGTCCGGGTCCTTATGTTAAAAAGCCGCGTTTTCACTAGAAGACATATTGTGTCACAGGGACACATCGTCAGACATTTACCTACGTGGTATGTCTCTGCAACTTTGTGGGACAATATCGCTAAACATTTGACTTGTCCACACTACCCAATGATGATTAGTTTGATGCCCGAGGACGCTCTTGTTGGACCACACTACTGCCATTTTGCGGAAGACAAAGCGACACTCTCTTCACTATTGACAGTCGAGGGGTACGGAAATCGCGCGTGTCGACTCCTGCACAGCGTCGCGATGACTAGCGGCACGTGCCGCGTCCCGTAGATGACACAAGCGATGTCGGGCGATATTGCACAGAGGCCACCACGACCTCTTAGCGCAATCCATTTGACAACCTAAACTGAATCGTTAGTGTTCGGTCAGATTGGAAGAGCGGGTGCGGACTGCGGAGCGTGTGCGGCGCGGCGATCTCAAACATGATAAGAACTTTATTTGGGTGTCCATGGTGGACACGCAGGCGTGGGAAGCGGCGCGAGTTGCTCAACGTGGAACGCGCGCGGGCATCTGACCATAGCTCATTCATACAAGTGGCCACAGTGAGTGAGCGGGCGACGAGCCTAACTCTGTTCCTGAACCCGCGCCGCTCCTCGCACCGCGCTGCCAGTGTGGCGGGTGGCCTAGTAACAAGCGCGCGTTACCGCTCCCCGCACCACGCTGCCAGTGTGGCCGAGTACTTAAAGGGATAGATCTATATAGGGTAGGTATAGATTTAACTCCATTCCTCTTTTTCACGGCCATATGTCATGTAAATGTGTCAAACAACAGAGTCGAGGAACAAATGCCCTCTAGTTTAAATGCGGCTTAAAACAAACGAGTGCTAATCGTTTGTCAATAAAAACAAACGGTACTTAATCACGTGTCAAACCTTTGATAATATAATACCCTAAATAATAGTGTTTGTTTGTTATAATGTCCTAATTATGACCATCTGTATGAATATAAATACTAGTATCTAACCCAGTAAAGTAAACAGCTATTATTGCTTCTTTGTTATATCCATGTTCTTGTAGCTAAGCGTGCAAATATTTGATTGCAAGGACTTCGATTAAGATTGGATTTTTATTGTGATGATAGCTAATTACTCAATTAGGTTCCTACTTACCTACATCAATAATTGAATATAAGGAAGTGATACTATTTACCTCCTTACTAATCGTGAAGCATTTCCGTTACGAACCATATTTTTTTTTCTATTTGTAACATCGCGGTCATTTCTGCATGATCACTTAAAAAAAAAATTCGCTTGAATCCTGCGGCGCGGCGCAATTAACTTAGCGGTGATCAGGTGAAAGTGTCTTTGATGGTACAAGACCTGTAGGGAAGCTGCTGCTTTATTTGCTTTCTGAATTCAGAAGTAGGTACCACGCAATATCTGAATTACGAGCAGTTAGGTACCTACTTAGAAATTTGAGATGGAATGACCTAAAAACACTGCCAGAAATGAGAATCAAACCCATAGACCCTACGTTTAGCAACATCACTTGTCAGTCATTTACGACCTCAAAATCAAAGAGATAATATTGGATCAAGTAGGATACTTATCTGCTACCTACTTATAGCTACAATCAATGTCAATTTATCTTAAAATCTTTTTTTTCGTACTCATTTTTATGATATGATTTTTTCGAGTGAAGTTTTTTTTTTGTTGTTGATAGGTTCACGCTTGACCGCCATCTCACCAGAAAGCGACGATGCGGTCGACGATGGAACGCGCTTACCTAGAAGAAACCCATTCACTCTTGACTTAACGATTCGATTCGACGATTCCCGGGTTTATCCCGGGAGTGTGACTGTTTTAATAATTCAAAAAAGGATTTCTAAGGTAAGCGCTAAATAAACGTGGAATAACGGTCATTGACCCTCCGACATTTATAATCTTAATTGTACACCAAATAAATAAAAATACAGGACAAACATTTAAAAGAATAAGTGCACAATGGGCGGTCTTATCGCACAGGGCGATCTCTTACACACAACCTTTGGATGGAACCTTTGGACTTATAACGGAATTAAAGACAACGCTGTCTTGAATCGACATCTATCGTGATCCTTCAACTTTTCTGAAAAACAGTTCATTGATGGTTTTTCGGGAAGCTTCGATATATAGGAGATGTTAGAAAAAGGTCAAAGTACTTTATTTTAAGTTTATCTGGCGCCTCGTATCACCTTGTATAGTGGATATTGTTTATACTACCAACTTTAGTAGGTATGTTACACTAACGATGTAGGTAGGTAACTAAACCAAAACCCGCATTTTCCCAATTGGCAATATGACACTAGCGTTTCTACCCATATCTAGTGCTTGTCATCGTATCTACCTACCTACATAGTGACACGGGTCTGTGATCAGACAAAACCGCAAAGGCAATGAACTGACGACAATCGAGTCTTGGGTTATCTTCAATAAGCCATTATTATAAACAGAGGTAAATTGTTACTCGATATAGGTCTTGTTAAAATTGTAGGTTCAATGCGTTCAATGAGAATAGGATCGGTTGCCATGTTATGACGTCACGATTTACTGTCAAATCAACTTTTATTAATTTACGAAAAATTTAATTTATTTACGAATTGTGAACAAAAAATCAGAATCCAGTTCTTAAATTTTACTCATCACTGAGTTCTTCAATTTTCCCGTAATTTCTTCGATTTGACAGTACGACGTGACGTCACAACATGGTAATTGATCCTGTTCTCATTTGGAACGCATAGTACTATTATTTATTAGAATTGTAGGTACCTTTTTTTGAGGTGGAAATTATCCGATGATTTCTCCTGCTCTGGAGTAGAGTGTGAGGCGCGCGTGGACACTACGCTTCGACAACGATTTGGGCTCGGTCCTGACATCCGGATGGTGAGCTACCCATTGCTTGTCGTTCACCGTAGGCACAGGTTTGCGGACGACGAGCAATGGATAAATCGCCGTCCGCCCGTCTGATAAGGAACGAGTCCGAGTCGGCAACGGCGCTTACCTACATAGTGTTCTACACGGGTATCATAGAGATTTTGTTAACATCATCCGTAGGGATTCAGCAGAATCGATTCCCCCGGTGGAATTTCAAAAAAGGAAACCCGCCCCAGATCGTAACGAGCAACTGAAGGAGTATAAGTCTAGTCAGTAAAAGTCTGACACACTCTCCCGTCTCACCCTAGTGTGGAAGAAGTCATTAGATGATTCCCAATCTCCAAAAAAAGACCAAAAAAGAGTTGTAGTACCATAGATATCCGTGTAGTACCTAGTGGGCCCCACATTTCGCCAGTTTTGTTAAGTCCCTCAAGCATAACATAATTGTCATAAACTGAGCCGAAGGGCGTACAAAAATATTTCCTTGGAAATTATTAATTGACTAGCTTTTACCTGCGGCTTCGCCCGCATACATAAAATACAGGTTACGTCACACAGGATCAATTAATTTCAGAGATTACCTCTAAGAAACAAAAAAAAAAAACATAAAACAAACTCACCTCTTTATAATATTGTATAGTGTAAAAAATAAATAAAACCAATTTTCAGGGCTTCTTCTTTATTTTTAAATTCGTTCGGGAGTGTTAGAAATTAAAATACACACGATTCTATACAAATCTTAATTATATTGAGATTTTTCACATAACTATAATTAAATTTAACGCTTAACAATAATAAATTATATTTATCAAAAACGAGTGATTTCATTCTCCTTCGGCTTGACTTCAGGCGCGGGTGCAAGAGCGCGCTCATCATTTCTTCGGAGGATGAAAATTGCTCTGTGAAAGAAATAAAAATTATTAGTCTTGTGATTTTTTATCTACGAGTAAACAATATTCAAAAGATTATTAGGCTTTGTCCTAATACTCAATACTTTATTGCATTCCTTAAGTAAGTACATAGATGGTATAAAATATAGTAAGATCAATATGGACCCTGTCGGGCACAGCAAAGCTAGGAAAGAGGATGAAGGCTAATAAAATAAAGATATTTTAATTCCTATTCTTATCATCATTTAATAATGATGATAAGAATAGGAATTAAAATATCTAACATTAATATGTTAGAGTTAAAAATGCTGTGACAGATGGACAGGCAGACACACAAATGATCCTATAAAGATTATGTTTTTTCATTTGAACGTTAGGATGTCAATGGATGTAGGTACAGGGAACTACAGGCCAAAGAAAAAATCGATGGATAATCGATGGATTATGTGAGGAGTGACATGAAGAAAAGGGAGTAAACGATAGTGTGACTGCTGACAGAATGGAATGGAACAAAAAAAGTGTTGCACCGACCTAAAGTAAAATGGGACAAGGTAAGAAGATGATGATGACGGTAGGAACCCTTAAAACAACGGTACAGTAGATGTTGGTACATTTATTTATGCTTGTATACCTAACTCTTCAAATCATAGTCGGATAATCCGGGTTGCAGAATGGAAAGCCAAGAACGACGACGTGAGATAGGGTAGGTAGGTACTTGTATAAGTAGCCATACATTTGCCTAGTTTAGAAACCAAGCTAAAATTACACTGGCATTGTTCGAAATAGTCACCGCTGCTCTGGAACGCAAAGGTCTACTGAAGGAAAACGGGTGGGTTTTAGTCAGTAAAAGTCTGACATTTCTTCTCGTTCAACCCAAAGCGAGAGAAATCATTTGACGAATTTCCTCCTACATGAAACATATGGTGGACATCCCATCCGTGTGCACAAAACGTTTTGGGAACACATTTATTGTGCGCACAAGAGTGGAGTTCCCTTTCGAATTCTATATTTCCTGATAGCTACAACTAGTTAGTAGTCTTTTAGTCAAGTGTGAATAATTCTAGGCAATCGTGCTCCATCGTCGACCACATGATCGCTTACCATCAGGTGAGATAGAGATCAAGCGTGAGCCTATACTAACAATACAAAATAATTGACGTCGTTTTCTGGTCATCAGCTAGTCGAAGTTAATTTTGAGAAAACTAAAACAACGATCACATATAAAAACTATTCTAATAACAACGTCAAATGGCACGATTATCAAGTTTCAACTTAAAATGACTTAGGCGCCGTCCTAATTTAATCGCTCGTGCGATAATGCCGAAAGTGATCGCGCGGCCGACGACCATGCGTTCAAACATAGGTACTGTGTTCTACTGAATGTCCTATTTGAAGGACGCGCGATCATGCCATGTGATCAAATTGTTTAGTTTTCATCGCGTGGTCATCGATTCATCATATTGCTCGGGCGATCGCCGATGATGCCTAAATGTTCTAATGACGCTCGCGTGACCAAGTAAATCTTGTCATCTATGCTAATATTATAATGAAGAAAGATTTGTATTTTTATTTGTGATGAATAAACTCAAAAACTGTTGAACCGAGTTTAAAAATCTTTTCACTAGTAGAATGTTATTTCATCACAATCAATACAATCATCACCGAGTGACATAGGTATATTTACTTTCTACCTTTACGCGGGCGAAGCCGCTGGCAGAAACTAATACACAAAATTAAATATTCGTAAAAAAACTTTTTCCTTACGTCAAATTACAATTACCGGCACGGATCTTGAGCGCTGGCTTCAAGTTGCGCACAAGTCAAATATTCGGTCTCTTTAGTGGTACGAAGTGAGGCGCGGGGGCGGAGAGTGTCAGTGATTGGCTCGCCACGCCATCGTATCATAGAAAACAGTCGTGATTCGTTACTGCGCTTGCTGCATGTATCTAACAACGACGACGATTGGCTCGCCAATGTATAGAATGCGCAAAGCGATCCCCACTCTGACGCCGAGCGCTCAAGATACGTGCCGGTAATTACAATTAATGATTGAATTTACCGCGCTTTTTTCTGTACTTTTTTTTTATAAATTATTCTATGGTCCACGTTTTCTTTTTCTGATATCTACTAAATAGCATCAAAAGAAAATTGTCCGACAGGAAAAGCTGCAATTCTGTTATGAGCTATTGCGATTGTGATCGCATCGCTTCAAAATAGGACACACAATTTCATATCGCGCGATCGGTTTTATCGCGCGATAAAATCGCATCGCATCATCGCGCGTGCGATGACATTAGGACGGCGGGCGCCTTACACATTTATTTATACTTAGTGGTTTAACTACTTAATCATTGCGTTTAAAGGTTAGGTAACCGTGACTGTGTTTAGTAGCAATATTGAGTATCTAGCAGAGTGGGTGTGATGTAAAACCTAATGTATTTCATCACTGATATGAATAGGTTAGTTGCCATAAAAAGGAATTAGTCCGTCTTTTAGATTATTCAAAAATAAGGGACACGTATTTTTTATTTATAAATTAAACCAAAAACGACAAAGATATATATAGATTATAGCCCATTTAAGTTACGTATAACGTCACGGCGTGCTGCATTTTTTCGCACGGGGTGACGTCACACGTAACTTTAATGGGCTATATTTTTGTTATTTTTTGTTTAATTGAAAAAAGAAAAAATAAGTGTCCAATATTTTTTATAATCTAAAATACGGACTAAATAAAGTGTAATCATTTTGACCCTGGGGTCTAGGGTAGTTTACCCTATTATAACTTTCACTAGATTATTAGGACGTTCTTCGACGGACTCCGACAAGAGTTTCCCTCGTAGGTATATCAAGTAGGTACTTATTTTGGCGTCATTTGTATTTAGACGACCTAGCGGCTGATGTGGTGTAGTGTAGAGCAGCTCTACTAATATAGCTATAATACAGTTGCCATCACGGATCTTGATCGGTTGCGAAGAAGTCAAATATTCGGTCTCTTTAGTGGTGCGAAGTGAGACGCGGGCGCGGGAAGTGTCAGTGATTGGCTCGCCGCGCCATCGCGCTACAGACGTCATTCCTAATTCGTTTCCTGCGTTGCTGCTTGTATCTAACAACGAAGACGATTGGCTCGCCAATGTATGGAATGCGCAAAGCGATCCCCACTCTGACGCCGAGCGCTCAAGATCCGTTTTGGCAACTGTACCTACTACTACACCGAACCTCTAATTATTATTTTTTTATTGTTTCTTTCAGTTTCGTTCCAAGTTATATTCTAGGGTCTTTCTCAAAAGTCAAAACGAGCTTTTTATTTTTAACGAGTTTAAATATGAAAAGAAGCAAAATATGTCTATTTGTCACAAACACCGAGTTAAAAATACAAATAATACTTTAGGCATAATCTAATTCTTTGAAAGCGTTTCTTGATTAGTATTTCAGGATCACAGACTTTTATCTAGAGATAAATAATATGGTCAATACCTATTGGCACTATGAGACCGACTGTGTAATTTTTCATATTCAGGACTACTTTCATCTCCTGAAACGAAACATAAGTACAACATTGCAAAACAGCATAATATTTTTATTACTTTTCTATCGGTGTACGATACTCAATACCAATTCACCATCGCTACAGAAGCGACGATACGTCAAAAACAACACTCGTGACTTCTACGAGCGTAAACCAAACAAGATTGAAGCAGAATTTGATTCGTTTTCCACTTTCAATCTGTTCGTATTTGATGTGATATCGTTCCCTATTTTCCTATCATGTTTACGTGCTCCTAAAAATATCAATCGAGATGAGATGCGATGTGAAATATTGAAATGTAGCTCGATACGTAGGAACCCAAATCTGGCACACACTCATTATGTACCTTCCTATTTTAAAAAGTATTTCCAAACTGAAATTACTGTAAAGGGTCCCCGAAACGTTCAATAAGGGACGCCGCAAACGGTCCACACGCCACAACCATAACCGCCGCCGGCCGCCGCGAGATGCTAGAAGCAGCCACAAAGGAACTGTAGCCAGTGGCTACAACTTTTTTTAATCCATACCCGCAGTGTCATAATGGTCTCTGACGAAAAAGGTTTAACTGCGCGAGTAGCGTGTGACAGCGTTTAGAGGCCATTGCGGGCCACAAGAAGCGAGCAGCGGCGATTTTTAGCATGTGGCGGCCACCGGCGTCAACCATTCGCTGTGAATTCATATAAAATATAAGAAAACTACAGGAAATACGGTGGTGGCGGCTGCGTTTTGTGGTTGTGGCCGGTGGTGCGTGTGCAGCGACTCTAAGCAACTTATAATATTTACATAATTGACGTGACGTTTACTAAATAAACGATTGAAGCGGTTGTCAATAATTTGTCATTCACGTAAATATTGTTTTCAATCGCAATTTTCCATTTCGGGTACCTATTACCCTTAATAGATTCTAAGTTAGGTATTACAAGATGGGAGAGCTTGTGTCCAGCTTTGGACGTCTTTTGACTATTTCAGTCTATAAATACTACACGAAACTCTGTCTATCACTGACTGAAATGTAATATATCGTATTAGAAAACATGATCACTGTTTTTTATTAGTGATCATTGTGATATTATATCCAGCTTATTTTCTAGCAAGACAATGGAGTAATCCCTACAGTAGGTATAAGTCCTCCTTACACACGCAAATTCCTAGAAACCCAACCGTCAACTATAACACTGTTAGTTTTATAGGTAACTTGCATTTGCCCGCGGCTTCGCCCGCACCTACATAAAATATAGCTTAATATGTTGCTCAGGAATAAACAAAACAGCTTTATATCGGTAAAAAAAAAATTCGTAATCGGACCAGTACCCCTAGCCAAGTTGCTAATCTGCAATAGTAAACGCTAGTAGAAAGCTTCAAATGTACGGGAATGACGTCATCTCAGCGCTCAGTCACGTGGTCAGAACAAAAGATTTGGCGACACGACCAACTCGAAGCGTTTGGCGCAAGCGAAACGGTTGTAACTTGGCTAGGGGGGCAGTACTTTCAGAGATTTACCTCCTACAAACAAAAAGACAAAAAAACAAACTACCTCTTCTTAATATTCGTGTAGATTTCCACTTGATATGAAACTAGCGGTTGCAACAGCCTTGAGTTTTGCAGCAGTGTTAATTAACTATTGGTTTTCTGTTGATTCATTGAATGAAAATTGGTAGTTCAATGAGTGTAGGATGACCGTCAGTGGCTTTAAGTGAATTGAATTGAGGATAAAAATGGAAACGAATAGACACAATTAGACTGCTGATGCATTTTATGACTGTTCTTTTAATAGCTGTTTTTTGTTTTTATGAGTTGGTTGTAGCCACAGAGTATTTTGTGTGAATTCCACCCGGGTCTATGTCGACTTCGCGGGCGCGTACGTTAGTTTAATTTTATTTTTATATAAAAAAAAACATAGTAAGTATTCAAGATGCTTTCATTTTTGTTATTATTATTTGTAACTTTAAAATATTACCGTGACGTAATCTTGTAGTTATAAACGTTAAAAATCATAAGTTGGGGTTAGATTCACGATTTTTTTTATCGAGCCAACTAGGTAATTTATATTTTGATATATTTCTTGATTTTTATCCAGCGGTTGATCATATATTCAATTTTAATAAAAATCTTTTATATTTGTGGATTTCCAGATGTTCAAACAAGTTCAAAATGAGTAGAATTTGGTCAATACTACAAGCTAGTTCGAAAAACGCTACACAGTTGATAATAAAGTTTAATGGCCGTTTTTTTGAGTCTGTGGGTAAAAAATTGGCATAAGTTACAACTCTGACATAAAAATAAAAGATTTATTGTGGACGAGGCACCTTGGGTTTTTAGCACTTTGACATTATTGTGGAATTTAATATATTTAAAGTTATTAATTTTGTAATTGAAACGGAATCTACATAGATATTTTAAATTAAAAAATAAATTTTAATAAATAAATGTCAAACATAGGTCAATATATTATCATTATTAATGGCTTCTTGACAATACTTAATGACTCCACTTAAATATTATTACTACGGGATTCTAAATCAGATTGTGATTAAGATAACACAGCGGCCTAAGAAATTTTCCAAAATGTGTGCAATACATTAAAACCGTTTCTTAACAAAAAAATCGTTGATAATATTACCCCACACTGATTGAGAAGTGTCATTAGAATCTATGATTGAACTTCGAGTGTTACAAATCTTTGAATGTCTAGGCTATTTTTCTAATAAAATATGCATGAGTTATTCGATTGTGATTAAAATAACACAGCCTTTAAAAAAAATTCCAAAGTTTGCAATACATTAAAACCGTTTCTTAACAAAAAACCGCTAATAATATTACTACACACTGATTGAGAAGTGTCATTAGAATTTATATTCAACTTGCGCCCCAATTTCGTAAAATCTTTGAATTTTTTTGCTTATTTATACCAAAAATATGCGTGACTTATTTGATTGTGATTAAAATAACGCAGCGGGCTATAAGAGATTTGCCAAAATGTTTGCAATACATTAATAAACAAAAATAATCCGTTTTTTTAGCGAAAAATCGGTAAAAATTACAACGCCCTGGTCGGGAATTGTGTCTTTAGTATTTATTATCAACTAGAATCTCAGTTTCGCATGAATGTTACAAATCTTTGAATTTCTTGACCTTTTTCTATTAAAAAAATGGCATGAATTATTATTTGATTGTTATTAAGTTAACACAGCGGTCTTTAAGAGATTTGTTTGCAACACCTTCATTTAAGCCGTTTCATAATGAAAACCGGTAAAAATATTGCAATTTGCAACGCACTGGCCATGAAATTATTAGAATTTATGATCAACTACCACCCAGCTTCACAAAAGCCTTTGAATATCTAGGTGTTTTTCTATTATGATATGCCTCTTTTATGCACTTAAACCTTATTTATGAATCATTCTGTCCATTGGTGAAATCCGCATGAAAATCCGTTTATTAGTTTTTTATCACGAACAAAAAAAAAAAAATTGGTGTGATGCCCCCATCGCGTCTATCTATTGTACCCACAATATTTTATGACATGTGTAACTATACAAGGAAATGATTTGTTACCGGTTTTACTTCCTCATTCAAAACATAATTTCTGAGATATACAGTTGAAACATTTTTCTCATGAGAAGTCAAAAATTAGCATCGAAAATTTAAACCTGTTGTATCGACATTTTTAGGATATAAATATCAGTGCTTATACTAAGAGACCTTGTATTCCATTCATGGAATATACCAACCAATTATCAATTCAAATTCATATTTTATTTAGTAGGTTATAGGGCTGTTTTATCGTTTATCCGACAACAATTCTAACGAGTCAGTTATTTGAACGATGACCTAAGACTTTCGCTATCATCTTTATGCTCAACAATTTATCATTCAATTGTGTGCTACTTACATTAATAATGATTATAATTTTGCATAAAAGTTCTTTGTTGTTTTAAAAACTGTTTCTAGGGTGATGAAAACACGCCATTGTACCACGTTTTGGTTGATTCTATAAAAAAGTACAAATGCCCTGGCTCTAATTAAGTAGCCAGTCAAGTAGGTAATGTAAAACCAGCAATAATAATAATAATAAAAAAAATTAAACAAACAAACAAACAACATTAAGATTCCGCTAAACATTACCGAAATGATGCGATCAATGTAGGCCATTTTGATCTTACAAAATTTGCTATCGTTGAGAGAATGTCGTTTTGTCTAGAACCTCGTTCAACCATTTGATAAAAACTTTCCTCTATTAAATATTAGTGTGATAATGAGATGACAAAATAACAAAATTATCGATCTCTTTTAATAAAGGTAATAATTAAATGATTAATCATTAATTTTATTTTTATCTAATGTGGTCACCTAAAGCAGATGACATATGTGTTGGGATGTTCGCAACTTCATTTCCAAAGCGTGTATTTTGTGTCCTACTTAAAGCAGATTATCAGGAAGTTTTTTCTAAACACACTTGACATTTTACAGGCTGATAATGAAATATTTATTATTTAAATCACATTTGACGATGAAATACGTAACCTTCACGAATCTTAATAAAAAAAACCATTTTTAAATTGAGAATAAAAAGTGTTATCACCATTCAATTTGTACCATTACTTTTATTTTACGGTACAGTGGTCTCTAGGGTTAATAATAAAAGTTTATTTTTACGAGATTTTACCAATTAGAATACCTATTTACGTCTCCTTTTCAAGGGTATTTCTCGCTGACCAACACTGCGTGATCAGAGGCGTGTTCGTTCTTTGGTCAAAAAATTAGCATCACCATTCAACATGGCAATGCTGCCAGTCTTCGGACACGTTTCCGGATGATGCCGATGTGGAAGAGTAATTACTTCGTACTTACGTACATTTGAGTGTGTTTTGTTTTCTACACTTAATATTATAAAGATGTAAAGTTTGTGTTTTTTTTTTGTTTGTAGGTGGAATCAATGGTTACCGATTGCTAAAATGTGTTCACCAATAAAAAACTGCTTTATTTTTTAATAGTACATACGCTATATTTTATGTACGCCGGTGAAACCTCGGACAAAAGCTAGTCTTATACATATATGTTGGTAGTTTGATTTCGTATAATAAATAGTAAGTTAATATCTAGATTTCTTATGTTTTTGTTTGTTTTCTTCTGTTTTCTTATGAAATCCACTAAAATAATATAAATATCACTTAGCATAATTTCATAGTATTAATCAGTCTTATATTGTTCCCACTGCTGGGAGTTAGGCCTTCTCTATATGAGGGGTGGGGGGTCGGAATCCACCACGCGGGCCCAGTGTGCATTGGTGCATGTCTCACGTCTTCAAATTATTGATTCTAGGACATACCTGTTTCTTCCCGGTTGATTTACTGTACTTCATCGTTTAGAGAGCAGGTATTGATCAAATAAAAATTACACATAGTAAAGACCCTAGCTGAGTTTGAATCCGCGCCCTATTTGAACTCTACTGCTTTCGTTTACTTCGTTCTATTTATTTCGCAAGGTATTAAAGGTATAATTTAAGGTCTGTCGAAAATGACTGTGCAATTTCATAGGGCTTTAAGGTCAATCAAAAGGTAGGAAAATAGAAAATACTAAACGGTTCAAGGTTGTACAGCGATTAGAAATCGCTCATTGGTCGCAGATGACAAAATTATAGTAAGGGCGAACTCTCGAGCTGACCACAAGGTCACTTTTTGTTGTGGTGTCGAAATGACGCTGCGGTTGCTTAGACGGGCCGTGTAGTCATGGACTTGTTCCATGGCAAAACATCTGGGTTTTCATTGTAGAATGCATGTTTATACCTTCCTAGAGTTTCTTGAGCGCTCGGCGTCAGAGTGGGGATCGCTTTGCGCATTCCATACATAGGCGAGCCAATCGTCTTCGTTGTTAGATACATGCAGCAACGCAGGGAACGAATTAGGAGTGACGTCTATGACGCGATGGCGCGGCGAGCCAATCACTGACACTCCCCGCCCTCGCGTCTCACTTCGCACCACTAAAGAGAACGAATATTTGACTTCTGCGCAACCGCTCAAGATCATTGATGGCAACTGTACTAACTTATACAGGGTATCTTAAGTTACGTTGCGGACATGTGGGCCACGGGGCGCGTCTGTCTCAATACATTGTATGTGGAAACTAGATTTGTAGAGTTACACTAGATCCACGCCACGCGATGTTGTTCTACACACAAATCAGGCACCACGTTTGCGTCGGTCTAATGTAGTTCTAGCTTTATCGTTGTTGTAAATTGAATATTTCAAGGGCCAAAAGTATTTACTAATAAAGAACCAATGAAGTATTATCTACTATGGGACAAATTGACTACTTATCTACTATAGAATAAACTTATCTACCAGTACATTTATTTACGTAATTCAACTCATATTGGTTCTCATAATTCAGCTTAATATAAGTAGAAACAATTAATATTACATATTTGATATTTAATAAACAAAATATAACTAGATTAATGCACGCTCTTATACATCCAAATTAGAAAATTAAGATATATTTAATTCACTGTGCTTAAAAAACAAAGAAATTAAAGATGTTCTGTCGTGTGTAACTGGAGAATCAAATGAACATGTCATGGGTTCATGTAAATTGCAGATTTTTTTCTCGATTGAGACTAGAACTACACTGCTCACACAATCTAGGTGCGTCAGTCTCCATACATTTTATATGGAAACTAGACTTGTAGAGCTACACTTGATCCACGCCTCGCGACGTCATTCTACGTACTTAATCAGGCCTGTTACACGTGAGCGTCGGTCTAATGTAGTTCTAACTCTTAAAGATTGCGCATGAATTAAAAGTCACTCTGTGTTATTGTTTAGTATGCATTCAAAGTTTCACTAAGTTTTCATTACAGGGTGGAATCGTAATCGACAACCTTGGCTTGAAGAAATCTTGTTAAATTTGTCAATTGAAGAACATTCTGGCAACGAAGCTAAAAGAGAATGCTCTAAAGCGTGGCTTGCATAAGATCGATAGAGTCAAGCGAACTCCTGGACTAATGTTGATAAATGAGCTTTCAACGAGTATCTCCTTGTCTAAAGGATGCTATAGATAAAAGTTCAACGAGAGGTTACTGACTTCTTCAGCGAAGCACTTATATGAAGAAGACATGAAAAACACATTAAGAAGAAAAATCTTGGAGATTGAACTTTTGAATGTGCCTTTTTAACGTTTTTGAGCACAGAAAAGGAGCCTTTAGAGACTCAATTAAATCGTTCCATCGTTAATTTTTAAATATCGTAATACCAATAAAAATCAATTTAGATTTGAAGACTCAAAACTAGACCGTACCTATCGAATTTATAGTTGTACTGATTTTTTAACTTCTTTTTTGCACTGAAGAATAGGAAAGTCACATGGGTACATGTAGGCCACGATTAATAAAAGTGACTTGGACTTGCCAAATGCACGACCGGCCCAACAAAAACATGTAGGTATCTACTAACTGTGACAAGTGCAGTGTGACTAGGGCTGCCTTTTTTGCGTGATCATCTACTTAAACTAACTTTTCCTGGTTCTAGGTGGCCCACCAAACCCACCTGTGTTCCTTCAGTTGACCTTTGCGTTCCTGAACCTTTTTCGAACAAACCCGCGTCCCTGGCAGATTATTCGGACCGCCTCAATTTATGTAAATGTTCACCATGTTTTAAAAGACATTATTATTTTGTACAATGCTTAACCGAAGTCTGTCAATCTATTGGTCGCCATTCCTAAACCTTTCGGCTCAATCGGCCATGTGTTCTGCATACAAACGCCTCGCCTTTTGCCACATAGGTCAGCAATTTTTCTAGTTATCCTAATTACCTCTCATCAAAGCATCTCAGCGTAGCCTACCTTTCAGTTATCCCTGCGTGATTGAATCAGAAATAAAAAATCAAAACATCTTACATTAATATGGCTATGGCAGGAACGGCTAGTACAGCGCTGATGATGTAGAACGCGCCAGGCATGGTTGACAGAGTAGAGAGGTACACCTTGGTGTACACTGGCGAGTAGATCACAGGCACCAGGGCCTCTGATATGCTTATTAGAGAGCTTGTTTTACCTGGAACAGAAAAAGAGTGACGATTAGCATTGGAAGGACCAGTTTTTGCAATGATGGGTCGAGAGTATAAACATGAAGAATGGACTGAGCGTTATTTTCAATAGTTCTGTCAAAGCGACGATATACATGCCAGTAGCAATAGGGAGTATAATTGCATGCCAGTTTATCATAACGAGTTCTGATTGGTATATATCACTAGAGCACGTAACTTACTTGTATACTTTAAGCCAGCTACAGGCATGTGTATCACAGCGTTTGTAAAGTTAATGTAAGTAGAAAAGTGTAAGAGAAAGGGTGTCAGTCCATTCTCCAGGTTCAGATTTAGCACATGACCAAAGATTTAAATCAGTAGTTTTGTTTTCTAAGTAGTTAATAAGTTCTAAGTTGTGTAAAGAAGTGTATGTACTAAGAAAAGTGAAGCTCAGCAGTATTGGCGACAAGCTCTTAAGTCTTCACAAAATTTTGAGTGTCAAAGGTGTCAAAATGAAAGAAAAGTGAACATGGATTCTAAACAAAGTGACATGATATCAAAGATAACAGCTGTCATAAAGTACAAACTAAATGTAATTGATATGGCGACGGAAATGTCATTATGGTCACTTTGTATACGGCCCCCCATCTTTTGAAATTATTGAAATATTTTAAACCTTACGAATTTAATATTGATATTCAAAGTAGCAGTGCTGCCAGCTAATGGGCGCTTTTTAGATTGTAAATTTTTTGATACCCACTTAATTTATACGCGTTTGTACCGAATAATTTATTTTTATACGCGTTTGTAACCTACAATTATTTTCAGTTTGTTTATAAATACAGGCCATTTAGTTATTTACTAGTTTAGTTGTTTATAATTAATGTATTGTGGTTATATTCTGTATAAATAAATAAATATTTAAAAATAAAAAAGGTCCCACTTTCAGAGTTCTTAAGTTGTAAGTAGGTGACATTGGAATTATTACAAGAATCACCTACTATGAAGCGATTACTTTGTCTAACCGAGATTCAAGAACAGTTAAACAATGATGACAAAAAAATAACACTGTTTATGCACTTAATAGTTATTTATCGGTTATGAAATAACAGATCATTGTTACTTAGTTTCAAATAGGTACAATAACATTAGTGTAATCTATGAGCTCGAAAAGGTGCCGTCGAATATTTTAAGAAAAACTTACTAGGGAATTAAGACATTACAAAAATAAGAATCTATCCAACGTATTCTATAAGCAGCATTCATATCTTCGGTCCACGGCACTGATAAATTAATCAGGAACATCCTAACTTCTACACTGATTCCTTTAGAAGTGCCGTGTTTCGCCGAGGCTTTGGATGCCTGGAGAATCGCTTGCCCGAATACAAATCCACCTAATAAGAGCCTCGTCGGCAGTTATATTTTTGAGCCGTTTGGGGTTGAAACTCTCGGGCCGTGGGGTCCGAGTGCTCATTTGCTTTTTAAAGAATTGTCAAAACGCTTAATTGACGCTTCGCGTGACCCAAGGGCTGGCTTCTACCTCGGTCAGAGAATAAGCATTGCCATACAACGTGGCAATGCCGCCAGCCTTTTGGGCACACTTCCAGTCGACAGCGATGCGGAGGAGTTTTATGACGTCATATTTAGCTAGGCATTTAGTGTATATATTAGTTTTAATTATTTAAGTTATTGTTTAATTTGTTTATTATTTCTTTGTGTAGAACTTTAATTATAAAAACATATTACGTATTCTATTCATAATAAATTGAATGTATCCCATGTGTTACCAGACCTATTACATCTGATATGTTTTCAATAATCCTGTGACATATCTTAGAATGTCTCTATACCGTTATTACCTTCTTGATTAACAGAAACGTGATCTGAAGGCTCATTTAAAATATCTACGATCTATTTGTATGGCTTTTATAATAAATTAATAATATAAACATGAATAAATGATAATATTCAATTAGATTCATTGGGGATATGCATGCATAAATAAATTGAAATAAAATAGTATAAATTGTATCCAGGGTTCCGGAACTAAACATTTAAAATTAAATATCTTCTTCGATACATGCGTCAAACTGTACCGGATTTCATGAAATGCAATCATCAACGAAATTCAAATTATCTACTCCATATTGGTTGACCTATGAATAGAGGTGCATTCGGTATCTGGAAAGCTAATTATCCTAGCTTTATTTTACGCAAATGAAGGGATTTATTTATTATTAGCTTTTGCCTGCAGCTTCGCCCGCGTTTATAAAATATAGCCTATGTCACGCAGAAATAAAGCGGCTTACTATCGGTGAAAAAATTTTAGCAATCGGATCAGTACTTTCAGAGATTACCTCCTACAAATAAAATAACAAACTTTACCTCTTTATATTACTAGTGTAAAAAAAATTAAGCATTAGAAAACGCTGTACAAAAGCGCGGACTTAATACTTTAGAGATTTTCTACCAGTCGACCTTAGGGTCGTGCGATTGACTGTTAAAAATTTAAATCAACAAATCCCAGAGCACTAAACGAACGTTGGAAAAATTATTTACATTATTACTACTTTTGTAGCTGACCGTAGTACTACAGATTTATCGGTAGTATGAAAATATACCTAAATAATATTAACCTTATTTTATTCATAAATAATTCCAAAAGGGTTATCAAGAGTTACGATTCGAAGATTAGTTGACCCCAAAACTGATATTATTAATGTCATTAGACGATAATTTACACAAATACGTCAAATATCAAACAATTTTTGACGTAAGTTCCTACTTCGATACTTAGGGTGAGTTACACCATTTATTTACAACAATAACCAAACCATAACCAGCCGTGAAACGGCCGCCTATTGGTCAATTCGACGATTTGACAGCTGTTAACGGCTTTGTTATCGTTATAGTTAAATGGTGCAACTCACCCTTAGACAATCAACAGAGCCAAGAAACGTTTGCGTTTCGGGAATCATCGTATATCTTCGGAAATACTAACGCGCGAGTTGTATCAATCAGGCAAAAGTAACTGTGAAAGCCCGTAAACACTATTTAGATCCATACTAGTTATAATAAATTATTTACACTAATCTACACTAATGTAATAAAAAAGGTACAGTTTTTATTTTTGTTTTTTTGTTTGTAGGAGGTAATCTCTGGAAGTACTAGTCCGATTGATACTTTTTTTTTCACCGATAGAAAGCTGCTTTATTCCTGACTGACATAGGCTTTTTATGTACTATCACTTTATGTACGCGTGTGAAGCCGTGGGCAAAAGCAAATTTACCTAATATAAATTTATTTACATTCATGTAAAATATTGACTAATTTGAGCTTCTCGATCGTTTCCATTATTAATATCCTTCATTTCCATTAAATATAATTATTTATACGCCACGTTATACTTAAGGCACTGTGAGAAAATGTAGGAAATTTTCCTCTTAATCTTCCTCTTGATATAAATGCATATAGGCATAATAAATTTCATTATTAATTATGATTGCGTTAGCTATGGTACCTTCTTAGATATGCAAACAAAAGTCAATGAAAAGTAATATTATTAAAACTAAGTACATGTATTATTGAAATGTGTTGGATTAATGGGTTAATTTCCAAAGTTATTATAGGAATTATGTGGAATTCGTATGTATCAGCATATGTGGAGGAAATCAGAAAATGTAGATAGGAATGGCCTTTTGAGTATCTAAGTAACTGGACTAAGAAAATTTTGAGTAATTACCTATTAGATACAACATGTGTGCCAACCTGCACTAAGCCCGCGGGGTGCATTACGGCCCATTTCCTCTCAGAGAGGAGGCCTGAGTCCCAGCAGTGGGAACATTAAAAGGCTGATATGTTATATTTACAACGTGTAACTGGATTAATGCACATCCTTATTACTTCAATAAGAATATTAAGTTATAGTCATAACTTTAGAACGTTAGTTGCTGCGACGCTTGGGGCCTATGTCCAACAGTGGACGTGTATCGGCTGAAATGATGATGATAACTTCAGCACTAAATGCACTTAGCTAGTGTTTTTTTTTTTAAATTAGTTAACCTAATTGTAAGCAAGTATTTTTTCTATGGTAATCGTTACACTACACTGTTTTTTTTTTTCGGTGGGAAAATTATCTAATGACATCCCCCGCTCTTGGGTAGAACGGGAAATAGTGTCAGACTTTTACTGACTGAAAACCCACTCCAGTTCCGTCGTTGCCTTTCGTACCGGGGGCTAAAATAGGGCTAAAATATTTTTTATCTAAAATATTTTAGGGTAAAAAAGCGCTAGGTACTCCGTAGTGACGCACGGACAAGGGTAAACAAAATACCTAGTTAAACTAAGTATTAATTTAGTGTAGGTACCGCTTGATAATAATTGTATTAAAATAACATATTCAGCTTTCAGTCCCACTGCTGGGACTCAGGCCTCGCCTGTCTAGAAGAGGGAATAAACCGTAATCCACCACGCGGGCCCATGTCTTCGAATTGTATTAAAATAAAACAAATACATTATAAATAACAACGTAATATTATGAAATAAAATATGTGCCAATTATACAAGAGCTCCATTGGCTAAGTGGCACATACTTGCAGGATTGTTCGACAGAGTTACCAAGGCATTGGAACGCAAGGGCACCTGAAGGATCACAACTGAGTTTAGTCAGTATAAGTTTGACATTCCTTTTAGCTACACACAGAGCGGGAGAAGATTCAGAATTTGATGATTTTGCACACTAAAAAAAGCCATGCAAGAAATTACCTATCTTCTAATAAGACGGCGCTAACCCGGTAAGAACTCAAGGATGATTAGACATTCCATTCAGTGTATTTTTTGTTCTCATAATTGATCTTAATTACTCACTTCTTACAAATACTGCGCTGTTAATGAACTCATTAATGATTTATGTTTAATAAAAAAAAAACAAAAAACAATACTTTGTTTCTAAATATTGAATGGAGACAATAGAATCCGTAATTGGTTGTCAAGAGTTCCCATTCACAATTAATGACAATAAGGTTAGTAAAGCGATTATATTAACTGTTTAATCTACTATAAGATAAAATGAAGATAATTATTATATTTATGACACTTTATTCTGATTTGACAAAGTAATTTCTGAAACGGTTATAATTTTCCATTGTATTCAATTTTGCTGAACAACATTGTACGCTGCCTGATTTATTGAACCATTTTATCAGCATCCGTTTTCTTCTATCTTCATGGGATCATTAGTTTTATTATTACCAAAGTTTTGCATTGTTTTTGATTGTGTTTTATTATTAAATCTAGGTTCTTTTCTGCAGTATTTTTCTAGGCCCGGAGGACACGGTGGAGCACACAGTCGAGGTGTGCCCTGCTTGGACGGAGCATCGCCGTGCCCTCGTGGGGGCGATCGGCGGCGGAGACCTCTCGCGCCGGGCCTTGGTTGAGGCCATGGTCCGGAGCGAGGAGGAGTGGCAGGCGGTCGCCGACTTCTGCGAAGCAGTAATGCTCGCAAAGGAGGAGGCCGAACGCATCAGGCAACGGCGTTATTGCCGCCGCCGCCGCCGCCGCCGCCGCCGCCGGGATTCTGATCCCGATTTCCGGCTACCGTAGGCGCGGGCTTGCGGACAGTGAGCAATGGGTAGCTCGCTGTCCGGCCGTCCGGTAACTGTCCGGACCAAGCCCAAGTCGCCGACGGCGCGCACTGTTCCCGCGCGCCTCAAGAAGTTGTCAGCAACAGCAGGGGCCCAGCCGGGTCGAAGCCTACTGGGGCCAGGGTTATCCGAAAGGGCGCTCGAGCCCCGGTATAAAGGCTAGAAGGAACGGGGTGGGTCTTTTAGTCAGTAAGAGTCTGACACTATCTCCCGCTCCGCCCAAGAGCGAGGGTTGTGTCATTGATGATTTTCCCACCATAAAAAAAAATACGGGCTAAACAGATGTTAGAGTCTTGTTATTCATAAATGCTGTAACTTATTGCGCAATTACGTTTATGATGTTGTCTCTACATAATAATTCCATTAGTAGGTATTATACGATAGTCTAGAACAAGAAGGAACATGACGATCAATAATACCTATAATTAGGAACAAGTTGTCATACTTTATTGTTGTTATCTACCTATTAATACACTCATGCTAAAACTTGTTGGTACTGAATGAACGTCATAATGTTATTTTTCTTTTAAATAAATGGCTTTGTATACTTAGTACCTCACAGGTAGTGACAAAATATAGTGAAGAAGAGCATATTACTAAAAGAGTTCTGAGTATACATGTAGATGGATGGAGAGGGAGAGGAAGGCCGAAAAAAAGATAGATGGATTGTGTGAGAAGTGATATGAAAGAAAAGGGAGTGATAGTTTGACGGGTGACAGGACAGAATGGAAGAAGAAAACGTGTTGCGCCGACCCCAAGTAATATGGGATAAGGGCAGGAAGAAGAAGAAGAAGGTAGTGGGAAAAGATGTAAGTATGTAAGAATCGCAGCAAGTCCGCTGGTTGGCTTGAATTTCTGTTGATATTTATAACAATCCAAATTGTTGAAATGTTACAACACTAATACTGTCGTCTCTGAACTACTACACTAGAATAGATTTTTTACCGAGTAAACTGGGGTAACTTTGGCCCTGGGGCATAACTTTGGCACAAACTTAATAATCAATAGAAATACATTAAACACAGTTTCTCGTGTTACCTATTATTGGTTAATCAACTTGTGCCAAAGTTATACCCCCGGGGTTTAAGTAACCCTACTTTACGGAACTATCATGCGGGCGGTACCACTAGCATAGGTTAGTGTTTTATAAACATCTTGAACTAGTGCTGAACATTTTCGAATTCTACAAAGTCTTATACCTATATAAAAAAAAAAAAAACAAAAATAAAGAAAACATATTCTCATGATCAAACTATAGGCAGTGCAAGTTCTTTGAACGGGGTTTTTCCAATAAATACCTATTTTAGATTCTAGAAAGGCAATTACTAAGAAAGAAAAATGTGTCAGCATTTACTTTTGCCAAACATTTACTGTTTAAGTACTTACTGACTTAATTTATTAACAATTTCCTCCGGATGTTCTGTTTCATTATAAGAAGGAAAAATCCTACATTACACATCAGTTTCCATTATCTTAGAATGCCAGAGAAACCTCTCTTTACTACGCAATATATAAACAAAAACTTTGCGATAATGGCGCAGTGTACCAGAATAAACAAGAGTCATATTACGGTAGTTTTTATCTACATTGCTGACAGGTATCACTCCATTCATTGTTTCAAGGGAATTCCGTAGTCACATTAGAATAAATAGAAAATACACGCAGTACGTAACAATTTACTGTCCCCACATACGGGCCTCAAAAAAACGCCGTCACAAAAGAACGCTATGAGTATAAGCGGCCACAAAAAGAAGTTAGTTCTGCGGCCGCAAAAAACAGCTGAAGCGCGCGACATCTCCTTTATCCGGAGAAGCTTGAAGCCGCTTCAAGTGTTTTTTTGTGACGGCACCGCTACACACGAGCCACAAAAAAAGGCCACTTCAAAAAGAAACATGAAGCGGCGTTTTTTTGTGGCTCGTGTGCGGGGATAGTTACAGGTATTTTACAGAATATATTTTGGAGAGTGTGCACAAGAATTGCTTGACTTGATTCCGTCATCTGCTTTCTACCATCAGACAACCAGACGTATGGCGAGTATCCACCCTTACGTTGTTGAAACTTCTACTGTCCGGTTTAAGTGTCTCACCTCATTGTTTATACCGCGTAAATTAGATGTAGTTCCATGAACTGGAACAATTTGCCTGCTGCGGGCTTCCGGTCCGATTATACCTAATTTAGGTATCTTCAAGGCTAGAGTGAATAGGCTCCTAATAAACTAGTGTGTCTCACCATAAACGATTGATTCACTAATTACCATTAGGTGGGATCGCATTGAAAATCTGAGATTTCATGAGATTTGCAAAATCCGAAGGAGAGTCCACAAACCCTGAAATCTCTGGACAAATATTGAGATATGGTAACCCAAGGTGTGCAAGATATGACACAATTATTTTCTGATCCAAAATGGTCATACGATGATCAACATTCTGCTCTAGACTACAAGCAGCTCTAGATATTTAATATATTTGCAAAAAAAAAAAAGTGTTGCGGCAAAAAGTTTAACAAATAGAATTTAAAATGGCCGCTTGGTGTTTTGAGACGTAGTGCAAATAACGACATATTTTTATTTAACGTGATTAGACGTTGTGTTAACAACAGATTGTTCAAAGTTAACGTCATAGAAAGCGTCAAATTCGTCAAATTTGTACAATCTATTACACACCAGTAACGGTTGGTCCAAACGTGTTAATCGTTAAGTCGGATGTAGCACGAGTATTATAATCAATTAGATTAACGTAAACGTCAAATCCAGTTTCAATACCATTGTTGTGAATTTGGATAAGCGCCGTCTGGTAACATAACACTGCCGCCGTCTGGTAATACAGTGAAACATAATTATTCTATACAATTTGACATAGGCTAACGTTGACATTTACGTGATCGAGTAGATAAGTGTAAAACTCGTGATAAATGCGCTACGTGCTAGTTTTTCTCACGTAGAAGCGATCGAAACGTTTACCGCGTTACCTTGCCGTTGTAAGCGGTAGCTAAGCGCGAGGCGGCGAGCGGTATGAAAATGTTTGAAGCACGCCACGACACGCCTAAAGCCGCGTACAGACATTGCGAGGCGTCCCTCGGGAATGGTTAATCAAAATGAATTTAAGCAAACATACTGAACCTATCTATTGGAATGTTAAGTAAAATAAATTTCTCAGTAATTTACATTAGATTAAAATATTTGTCAAATATAAAAGATAACAGAATCATAAAAGTCTTCCCTCTTTATGGAGACCAATAAAAATGTGTTTAATAAGACACGTGTAATATGCGCATTAGCGTTTTTTACACTATAGAAAAGAAATTTAACACTACAGATACCTAGGATAATAAAACCGCAATGTGAGCATATTAAAATATGGTTGACATATCAATGACTTATCCTAAGTTAAAATAGAACTTAAAAATCTTAAAAAAAATATTTTATTTAAAAACAAACTTTAGGTTAGTTTGTTTTTAAATAAAATATATTCTAAACTAGCTTTTGCCCACAGCTTGGCTCGTGTACATAAAATATAGCTTATGTCACTCAGGAATAAAGCAGCTTCCTATTAGTGTCAAAAATTTAGCAATCGAACTAGTACTTTCAAAGATTACAAAAAAAAAAAACAAACAAAAAAAACAAAATATATATAAAAAAAAAAACTAACTTTACTTCTTTATAATATTAGTGGAGATATTCAAACATTCAAAGCATTTTTTTTAAATAAACTATTCACAGGCGCTGTAGAATTGTCAAAAAGTCAGTCAATCAGAAAAAAAATGCTACGAGTAATTGTGCATTCTAACACTCCAGAGATCACATCTCTATGGAAAAGAATGTGCGAGAAACTCCGACAAGTTTTACAAATATCTCTGTTATTATGTCTTGTAGCCACAAGACAATAACTAGCTATTGTATGGGAGCAATGTAAATTAAAAATAAATATATAAATGAAATAAATGTAGTCTCACATGTTGGCATCCGTTCACGAACATGACACGTATATTAGCACCATTCAGCTCAACCATAGCTCAACCATTTTGAAAGGAACCAAATGACACAACATACGCATGTATTGCATGCAACTACACTTAAATAACAAGTCATTTTATAAAAAGGGGATATGTGGTATACACATTAAATGTAGTGCGAGAGGTAGTAGCGTCATGAGTAGTCTTGATCCAACCTAGGGAACGACTTGACTTTATTCTTGAGTTGTGACTGCTTACTGATATTTGGTTAATTAACCTTGTAAGATATAACGACCTGCCCCACTAGCCAAGTTACAACCGTTTTGCTTGCGCCAAACGCTTCGAGTTGGCCACGCCGCCAATTCTTTTGTTCTGACCACGTGAATGAGCGTTGAGATGACGTCATTCCCGTACATTTGAAGCTTTCTACAAGCGTTAACGATTGCATATTAGCAACTTGGCTAGGGGGGCTGATGTAATAACAAAAATATTTAGACATTCCGGCCCAAGATACTTTTTAGAATCATAAAATTACAGACCTAAAATTATGACATGATATTTAATGTATTTTTAGTAGGTATAATAAACAATCTCAATTAATATTTACCATGAACATATTATTTCAATATATTTATTGCATGAAATTGTTAACTCTAGGTATATATAGAAGAATTTAACCAAAAGCTTTTGATTTTGAACTTGAATTTGAACACTTTTTTACTAAAGTTCTGGGCCGCAACTATTTGCAAACTATTTTTAGTACGTCAGGTACATCCTACCTTTTTTTTTTATGGTGGGAAAAAATCATGCATTGACATCCCCCGCCCTTGGGCGGAGCGGGAGATAGTGTCAGACTCTTACTGACTAAAAGACCCACCCCGTTCCTTCTAGGCTTCATACCGGGGCTCGAGCGCCCTTTAGGATAACCCTGGCCCCAGTAGGCTTCGACCCGGCTGGGTCCCTGCTGTTGCTGACAACTCCTTGAGGCGCGCGGGAACATTGCGCGCCGTCGACGACTTGGGCTTGGTCCGGACAGTTACCGGACGGCCGGACAGCGAGCTACCCATTGCTCACTGTCCGCAAGCCCGCGAGGTACATCCTACCTTGGACGTAAGGTAACGTAGGTAGGGACGTATTGTTTATCCTACCTAAATTTAGGTTGGGCTTTATGATGATAATTAATATAATAGCGATTTTACCTAGTGAACATTACAGTACCTATCTTTACTTAGTACTTTGCCTTTGTAGTTCCAATGTCATTTTTATTCACTAGGTGTCATGGCTGCATCAGTAAAACCTATAATCATCATCAGTCTCATTCATTTGCCAAATACCTAATGCTTAATGCTGATAACGTTACCTGCAATGGGTCACGTACTACTTTGTTCATAACTTTAATTTCACAAGTTTGTTTCTGTGGACTATCCTCATCGTGAATATTTCTTTTAGTAATAAAAGTAGACTATGAGATTAATCTTTATGTATACCAATAATTCTTCTGCAGGTGTGTTTGTCACCCAAATTTTCCTAAACAGCTTGACCGATTGGATTGAAACTTTGTGTATATTTGGTAAGGTAGGGAATATATTATTTCTTTATTTTGTTATATGTAAAAGTATATAAACGTAACACGCAAATGCTGTTATATTGTTAACTTCTTTTCTGGGAAGAGAACGGAAATACAGGCTCGGCCTAGCTCAGGCGCAGTTGTATATTTCTATTTCTTACGCATTTATATTAAGTAACCTTCAATTCATTGCTGAATTTGTACAACTTTTATGTAGAAATAAAATATTATTATTATTATAATGATGTAGCTAAGAAATTAAGGATTTTTGTAAATTCAACTTTTAACCTCTCGAATGCTGCAGGAAACGAAAAAAAAAATCGCCCTCGCCATACAAATTGTCCAATCAAGTTTATCATTTTGTATGGTGAGGCTGATTTTTTTTTTTCATTTCCTGAAAAAAATTTTTGTGGAAGGTTGTTCAGTTTCGTCTACTGAGCAAGCCCTTAAAGTTTGTGGAGGGCTGTCACTTACACCCTGTATTAATATTATCGTCATCTTTTTTTTTACGAAGGAAATCATCAAATAACTTCTACCACTCCGGGTGGGGCGAGACGACCACACTGATTAATAACACCAAGATGACCCTGCCCTGGGTCACTGCATCCCCCGTCGTGAAGGCTCGTACGCGCATGATGGCGTCCACCGTGGAGCGACTCCTGCGAAAGTTGAACTGACCGTCTGCAAGATCCGGCCCTACCCGTGCTAGGTGTTTGACGAGGCGGTCTGACGGAGAGTCCGCAGGGCGCTCCGGCTTCACAATGAGGACCAATTTTCACGTCTTCCAGCGAAGTAGGAACTGGTCCTTCTCCATGCATGCGCTCAAGAGCCCTCTTAGTCAAGACAACCCCTTAAGTCGAGACAGCCCTCTTACTCTAAACAGCTCCAGCTCCAAATCACTCAGTAAATCAGGACTTGGCCTTTTATATGTACAGAAGTTTAATTATTTCTGTACAACATTATTACTATTATTCTTCTCTGTTAGCTACTGTTCAATCACTTTTCATAGATTTCATTCACTTCCTTCATTTCATTCACTTCATCCACTTCCACTTATCACAATAGTAAAATCAACGATCCAGCATATTTTGAGTTCGATACGTATTAGTGAATCAAAAAACGTTATCGTTAATTGAAAATCTACCTTCATTTCTTTCAATCATACTTTTCATTTCACTCAAAGTGCACTTCAGATGTTTCAGTTCAATTTTCCCTGATTACTTTTTATTGTACCGGAAATCGTTTCATTCGAAATCAAGCAGAATAAGGTCTTTGTTCGAAGTTTTCTTTTTGTATTAGCAATCATTTGGCTATGGGAAATTGAAGGTCGCTTGGGAAACTTAGATAATAATAATGGAACGATCTGAAAAGATCTAATGTCTTGCGAAAACATAAGATCTTTTCAGATATTTTTTTTTAGGCGGCCAAACAATCATTGTTTCATGAATATGTGTAAAAATACGCGTAAATACGTAATCAGTTCCTAATAATAATATGTTGTGTAAACGAATTGTATGCTGTTGATTGGTGAGGAGAATGACCCAATCTTCAAAATTAAGAAAGAGAGTGTCAGGCATGAATAAACAGCACAGTGGTCTGTAAAAGTCTGATATCTCACTTTACCGTGGACAGGGAAAAATCATTTAATGATTTCCCACCACAAAAAAAAATTTTTTTTACTATGAACTAGTATGACCTGCTCGTAAGCAGGAATGCAAACGTTGATGGAAAGGCGCACTAGTTTATGAAGAGCCTATCCACTCTAGCTTTGTCGCGTACCATGAGTCATTGCGAGTAGTCAACTGTGAATAACGCATTAAAAATGCTTACGTTACTAGCAAAGGAAGTTAAATGAGCCTTATAATCTTGCAAAAATATTTGCTCTGAAAAATCTTACGAAATGAAAGAAGGTCGTTCGAGATTGTTTGGTTAACTACTTCTGTTAGTGCGATAACACGATAGTGTAATTTTCTTACTGATTTTGGCTGCCTTTGAGATTTTAAATGTGGCTACATACTTCTTAGTTTTAGGTTTATTAATCAATAAAATCATAATTTTATAACTACTTGTAAATATCTAAAGTCAAAAATATTATAGCTTAATAAATAATATACAAGCTAATGATATGTGTAAAACTAATAATATGTACAAACAGGTAGAAAAAGTACTCATTGGAAATCAAAAAATTCAACCACATCGATATCAATGGGAAAAGTGCCCAGAACGCTTGCAGCATTGCCACGTTAAAACATAATTCGATGCAGGCAACATGTTTACTTAAAAAAGCATATTAATCTTTTTGGAATTGTCACTCAAGCATTTGAATTTTCAGTATTGGTAGGCAAGTCATAATCATGAATGGAAAATGTGAGGCCATTAAAACTGGTACTCATCATTATTAGACGGTTTATGACTTAATACAGTAGACTAGGAAACACGTGAGCTAATGTAACGACAAAATACTGTATAACGTGTGGAAAAACATAAATATTTAGAATAACTTTAAAAATATTTACTTTATCGTGAAAATTGTTGGAAATTGACATGTCATAATGTGTTTGAAACAATATTTGAGTTGCAGTTCAAGACACAATGATTTACGTCAATCGTTTTATCTGGTTCCATTACACTTAGTTGTTTTGTAAATTCAATTCCAAATTCAGTGAAGTGAGTGTTTTATTGCTTTACTGTTTAATATGGTGTGGAACCTAAGGTACCAATATTAAGGGCAAAGACATTATTGACACTTCCCGCTACACTCGTATATGTTCAATACTAAATGAATGTAATGAGTGACACAGACTAAATTTTAGACCTTATTTTATGATAGATATAAGAAAAGATAATCTGTAAGTATACGACCAATTAATTAATGTTACAAAAATATATGAACTACATATAAAAAGAGAGTATTTAGCAAAGATATATCGCAATAGCAACAGTCGCAAAAGAATAGAATAACAAATAAAAAACATACACAATAGTGAATAAAAGGGTCATGAATATAAATGTGGATGGATAAAGAAGAAAGAGGTGTGAAGAAATATATGAATGTAAAAGAAGTCAGTAAAAGGGTTAAGTTGATAAGACAGAAAAAAAGAAGAAGTTGTTGATCTAAAGCACAGGGCAGAATAGGGACAGAAATATGATAATGACAAAAACCTGAAGGGACATAAAATTACAATCAAAGCCTGAAATCAATAAGGGGTCAAACAATGTGCATGTGCTCGATATAGGAAAATAAGGCTTCAGGTAACATGTTGTTGATATGGTTATCAATTATAGAGATAATGTTATTGAATAATATAATAAACGATACAAATTAAACAATATACATATATGCGACATCGTGGGAAATCTACATGCATACCTATCGTCATTTATCTTAATAACATTATTAATAATTATCATAACATTACTAGCGATAAACAAGTAGATTTAAATAGTTATTGTAATCATATTGCAGATACTAGAACATAAAATGTAAGTTTTATATAAATAGAGTTTAATAAGCAAATAATTACTATTTATTTACTGAGTTCTAGAAATAGCTATAAAGCATAAAATAATCATAAAGCATAATATACTCATACATGTGTGTAAGTAAGGGCCTAGTAACTAATAAGATTATATTCGAATAAAATATATTTTTAACATAACAAATGAATAGCAAAATATGATTTATATTTGATGTGCTAAGAAACTACTTTGAAGAGGAAGTAAGTAGGCGTAGGTCAGTAGACATCATTATGAAACATTATAAACAAAACTATCAAAGAGGAACATAGCAAGCCAGATAACTTATGTTAAATTGTACCAAAAAAAACAACTACTATTTCAGTAACAAAAAACTCGTTCACTACCAAGACAATGAGAACAACATATTACGTTTTAAATGTATCAATCATTTATAAATATCATGTAAATAGTACATGATATAATACAGTATAATAACATTGATTAGCTGTACATACACAATCCTATCAATGATTAGTTTAAACACACGGCATTAATAGTTTAAAAATAATTAACCTTTGACTTTATAGGCGATACTGTCATATTTGTTTTCAATCAACGAAGAAGAATTTGTATTGAATGTGTTTGATATCTTGGAAGTTATCTCCTGCACTTAGGAACCCCGACTTGTTTTTGATCTTTTTCCCACACGTTTGTTTACAGTGATCTCAATATTCTTCTCCGTCCATTTTATATCGACTTTCACACTATCCCTAGGCGTAGAATTAAATTGTTTTCTAATAATGTATACTGCATGTCTATTACTATATACAACAAATTACCCGATGGCTTCAAAACCCTCAACATCAAAACATTTAAAACTAAGCTATTTAACTTTCTTTTAAGCAAATGTTATTACTCGACTGAAGATTTTATGACTGAAAAATTTATCTAATATTTGACATTACCTATGAATTTTATTTCTTATCTTTATTTCCTTGACTTTATTATTAAATTTTTAACTTATATAATTAATACGTTTTATAATATGTAATAACTATTGCTCAATTAATTTAAATTATTTGTAATTTTAATGATAAATAATATAATTGTAATGTATTGACCCATAATTGTTACTAACCATATTTGTACGCCGGAAACGGCAGAATATTATGATCATTATATTATAAATAAGCACAACAACTTTGTACAATATTCTGACAAATAAATGCATTCTATTCTATTCTATTCTATCTATCCATCGTTTCTTTGTCTGCCTATTTGAATAGCCACTTCTTAATATAGCAATATCTTAAAATTACAAGCGACCAAGACTGAACAAAAAAAATCGATTTCAGTCAAGCGTTTGAGATCAATGGCCTGAAGAATTACATGATCTAGTGTCGGAAGATTTACAAACAGGTTATTTAGGAAAAAAAACGGACTGATACACATATCCAGAAAAAGTTAGGTAGGTAGTTGAATTTAATTAGACGAGAGTTACATTTGAAATTTAACGATGTGCCACGATGTATGTAGCTGATCACTGAAGTCTTCATTGTAATTATGTCTGGGTAGGTAATGTCTAGATGTAGTGAAAAAGTAATTACCCCAGTTGTCTTGTTTAATGAAATAATAGCTTACTATTTCTTGTTCGATGTTCTAGAATGAACTACAGCACTGGTATAAAAAATTTAAATCGAAGAGAACTTTGAGATCCATTGAGAAATTGATATTGACCGAGAAGACGAAATTGTATATTGTGAAAGACAAAAAGACAATGATGTATAATTGATTGTATACGGTTTTGTAATGAAAATGACACAGTTCGCTATCTGTCCTTGACCAACAGGTGGTATGGATGAACGGACTCGCAAAAAGTGATTGTCAACGTCAAGATCTTTTCGAGAACCGACCAAGTTAACGACCTGTGCAACACGAGGGTCACTGATATCACTTCAAGGTTTTGCCGGAAAATGCATATCTTGACTGAAGTTTCTCTTAGATAGGAACAATAAACTTAGCTGAAGGCAATACTGACCCTTTTCGAAACAGTATACGTAGAAATAAAGTAAGCTGTAGTGTTCATAAATAAATCGAAATAAGAAATCAAAATTAATTACATTAAGCATCACCATGGTGTTTATGTCAACTAATCATCAAAATCCTATAAGTTATCGGAAACCAATCAGGCCGCTAGAATCATAAACCATACTAGTGCACGTATAGTATACGTACTTGCTCTAATAAACTTAATGCGAAAGAATTTCCTGGCATTGCATGAAGAACATACTACTTAAGTAATAGACATCACTTTTTGAATCCATACATGTATGATCTTTAACCTACGAGAGAAAAATTGGTTGACATTTGTTACGAAGCATTTATAGCTACCAATGATGGGAGTTTACAAAGGTAACTGATATAGGAAAGAAAATTGTAAATAATTATACTACCATAGTAGGTTTTTAATTTTAATAACTGACAAACTTAGTTCAATCTTGAAATGTTAAAATTAGATTGATAAACGGTATATTTAAAAGTGAGTGACAATATTGGTGCATCATGATTCATGTTCATTACTCACAATGTAAGTAGATAATCATCTACAGACAAAATGAGTTGCTATTTTTATATTGTCACTGTAGTTGAATGTAAAGAAACAACAGCTGTGTTGCTTAACACCCGACAAGTTTTTAAATCATTTATATAACAAGGATGATTTTAGTCTCAAAGTTTCAGTGCAGTTGCATCTTTTAGTCATGAAGAGAAAGGAAAAACATACAAATAAAGAAAGGGAGAAATAAGTTGAAAATAAAAAAAATAAACTCACCGACTTCATCAGCATGCACCAACTTAGAAGCGATTGATCGTAAGGAAGTGGCTCCGGCTGAGCTGAACATGTCCAACACCGGGCCCAAGAAGTAGATGGTCCTGGTAGGAGCAAGCGAGTACACCACTGCCGCGGCTATCCTACTGAGGCAGGCTATCACTCCGATGATGCTGTCTTCAATTTTCCATCTTTTGCTGAACAAATATATTGTTATGAAGGAACCTGTGGACCAGAAAGAAATTGTAACATATTTTTTTCGACTTATATACGAGATAACATAGCAACTTATCATAATACACTTCAAAATTTTTACACGTAAAGTATTTTGCAAATACTAAGGATTTGACCAGACACAAAGTTAGGTAAAAATGCTACATTAAACTGTTCATGTCTATCAAAACAAAACTTTGACTTAAACAAAGAGCCTATAGAAGAGATACATTTTACTTAAATGTTTTCAAATACCTCATTTGTGGAAATTGCCTATTACATTTATAAAACAGTATTGTCTTTGTATCGTATTTTGCCTACAACAATTTCTGTCATAACACGTCCGATGACGTTTCTGAATGTGGTTTGATTTAAAACAATATTTCACTATATCTGATACAAAATGGAGATAAAGTTATATATCGCAAAACTAGTTCATTGCAGAGTATCTGAGTAGTTTTCTATTATTATTGTTAGGCTTGCGTTTGACCACTATCTCACCTGATGGTAAGCGATGATGTGGCCGACGATGGAGCACGCTTGTTTTTATCTATATTATAATCTTTAATAATAAGAGGTATTTAAATTCAATGTGTTTTATTCGATAATAGAATTGGATAAAGTGAAGCTAATTTTATTATTGTAATTAAAACATTTTAAAATCTGGTGCGATTTTACAGCAATATGACGAAAATCTAGTTGATCCAAAATTTAATCTTGTTTCAAGAAATCAAGGGTTTATTACTTCATTGCTGTGTTAAAATATCGGTTAAGCAGTGTCGTCTGTGATCTATTCTAAGATATTCCATGCCATTTCACTATCATTTAATTGTAAGTATTTCAAATGTTTGTCTTGGTTGTTTACCCTGCTCTAAGCTGACAGTTTGAAGATAGACGGGCGGTTGTTTCGAGGTCGAAGCAGTGCTAGACAGAAGAAGACAAATTACTTGTAATGCCACGTTTACATATAGCAAGTAGACTAGATGCGAGATTTATTTGATAGCTTCTCAGATTTCAAAGAAACTGGTATAAAAATCCTTAAATACTCATGTCGCATTTAAATTGCTCTACCAACTAAGTCTTAAATTTGTGAAACATTTTCTGAGATTGTTTGAATTCCTTAACTACGAAAAGAGACCCAAATAAAAAACCTAACTATTTCCCGAAGCTAGTTTGGCATTTAATACCAGATGATTCATTCGAATCATGTCAAATGTACACACCCCGGTCAACGAGGCTTAGAACTGTCATGTTGGGACTGAATACATAAGACAGACTGTGGGCATGTGGACTTAGCAGAATTAGGTAAGAAATTTAATTTCTGTAATTTGCTTTTTCTAAGCAGTTTTTGCCTAAGAATTTTTTGTCAATGTTTCATTTCCGAGAAACCGAGAAAAATTAATTTCAAACCAAGCCATAAGTCAATTTAAATAAACTTAAAAAAGATTTTTACAAAGATAGGTTAAGAAATTACGAAGTAAAAGTAAAAACCGGTCAAGGGCGAGTCGGACTCGTTATCGGAATCATTATCTATACAAAATTAGATACTATATTATAACTATTACTAACATCGACACGAAACACAATATTGTATGGGAGCCCCATTTAAATATTTTATTGTTCCGTATGGTGTCCGGACGTAAAGAATAACACCATCCCATTTCTTCCCGTGGTAAGAGGCGACTAAGGGACATTTTGAGTGCGTAATATAAAGCACTGAAGGTCACCGCATGGTGATGCGTTAACCACCAACAATAGCGTTCCCAAGGAGGTTTGGTGTCAGGCTGGCGGCCGATTATAAAACAGTTGCCAAATCCCTTGTAACATGTTAGTTTAATGATACTCTAAAAGTAGGTCTGAAGTTGCCTGAGGAGCGGGTTGAAAGTAATACTTTTCATCCCTAGGAAGTTTTACTTTTAACTGACAGCTGTCAATTTATTTAAAAAAAAAAAACTAGTTCTATCTTCACATTTTTATTGAACCTTGTTCCAATTTTCCATACAGCCAGTTAATCACAGCGCGATATAAAATTGAAATAACTTAAAGATAAGTATTAATTATATAATATTATATTTTTATGTGACTTATTTGTTCAACTATTTCTTTAAAATACTGTATTTTTAAAAGATTGCAATTAATTTCTAATTTTTCATCATTAATGAGGCTGAATAGTAGGCCGGTCACAAAAAAAATAAAAACAAAATGGCGGGAAAGTGTCAATCAGTTGTTGGTTTTTTCAAGTTTTGTTTACATTTCCGTACAGCAGAGATTTGTATTAGCACGATAAGTTCATCAGATTAAAATAGTGATTTAACGCCTAATTTCATAAGAGGCTAAAGCAGTAGTGGAACCTTTTACCGTCTAAATCAGAAGAAAGATAACTACTTCAAATTATAGGTACGACGACTCAGGTTTTACAAACTTTTTATTTTATTTTTACTTCCCTTGTATTCGTAATGAAAAGCACAGTGTTTACCTCGGGGTGAAAGTGACTTATTTAGTTCTTCAAATTAGCGACCTCGCTACGCTCGCCCGCCAACTCCTTCTCGGGATGAAATAAGTTACTTTCACCCCTTGGGTAACAATGTACTATTTTATTCCGTTTTTACTATTTGCTGTTATAGCGGTAACAGAAATACATCGTCTGTGAAAATTTTATCTAGCTATCACAGTTCATGGGATACAGGCCGTTGACAAACAAATAGACAGCATGTTTTCTGTAGACTTTAAAAAATCTGGCGGCTTTCCTATCAGCCTTACAATATCCATTATTCAATATTTTCTACCATAATGATTTATCGGATTCTGTTGTATTTCTTACGCTAGATGCGGGTGTGAACTGTGAAATTTGATTTACTTGTGGCGATTCGATCCGATAAGCGGGAAATACAGTTAACACTTTTTAATCTACTCGATTAATTTACTGTTTCACTTACGGGTTTGTCGATATTTAATTTATTACGATTAAATATATGTATAATAAATATATATAAAAAAGCTACAATACGGATGTCATTAAGATCATCCGTGTTTATATGCTTAATTAATTTTGTCGTTATGTATTTTCTATACACAAACGGTGACATTGAGTTTGCATGAATTTGATGACTGATGATGGACATATCTATCAGCACTCACACGCCTCACGTTTTACCCAGAACTGGAAAAGTTATTTTATGATTTGCCACCTTCAAAAAAAATAAAAGAGACACACTCATCTCAAATTGCCTTATAATTTATCAAAATTTAATTTTATAGCAATAAATACGACATGCAAAATCCGTTTAGCATATTAACGAATTATCAATTTGTTTATTTTAGTAACAATTTAATTTATACTTTCTATACACAAACGGTGACATTGACTGATACGCATAGTTTGCATGAATTTGATGACTGATGATGGACACATCTATCAGCACTCACATGCCTCACGTTTTACCTAGAACTGGAAAAGTTATTTAATGATTTGCCACCTTCAAAAAAAAAAAAACGCTCTGAAAGAGACACGCTCATCTCAAATTGCCTTTAATTTATCAAAATTTAATTTTATAGCAATAAATACGACATGCAAAATCCGTTTAGCATATTAACGAATTATCAATTTGTTTATTTTAGTAACAATATAATTTATTCTTAAACTCGTTTTTGCATATTTTTATCAACTATACGATTTGTTATTTTAATAGCTGCCAACAAGTTTTTTTCTGATCATGTGACAAAATAAAAATACTAATGACCTACGATTTTATTAATTTAGATCTGTGACTGGAAAATTCTAATCAAGTTTTTCAAAATTACGATTCTATTAATATTTTTTGGAAGGAGTTGTCTTTCAAGAAATAAAAAAAATTACGGTGTCATGTTTTTTTTTGTAAAACCACCGCGCAGTTTCTGCAAGGTCGATAGTTGTCATAAACCACAACAGACAATGTGTTATAGATTTGTTTAATTTATTCTGCTATACAAAGGTCTCGGAGGTTATGGTTATTATTATTGTAAATGATGATTTAAACGTGTTTATAGACGTTTTAGCCTGGCTTTTATTAAGAACGACGTTATGATATACCTTATCCACATTTTAGTTCATGAAAACAGGTTTTAAATACAAAAAATATAGTTTTAACTTTACTATGCCTCCTTTTTTTAAATACTTGTTATCTCTCTCACCATATTTTTTTGTATAATAATTGATAAGTTACGACGTAACTTTCTTATCTGAAAAACTACACAGTGACGTTACCCATAAATATTTCAGAACTACCTTCTTGAAATCGCACGCTGTCATAATATTTATTCAATTCTTTATCATGTCATTTTAACAATCGTTTCACCGTGTAATTTTCCAAAATAAGATTGTTTTGTGGGTTTTCTGTTGATTAACCATATTTGGTTAATAAAGAAAAAAATCTTTGCTTATTTGCTTTTTTATAAAGTAACGTGCAAGCCTTGTTTGATCAAGTTGTTTGCTGATATTGCGCAAGATTATAATTAAATTAGATAAAATTCTTTCCACTCGTTGAAGTAGCAAAAACTTCCGAGAAAGCCTGCGATATTGTATTTTTTTATATTATTAAAAGAAACCTGTTTTATGTTATGTGTCAGTCAGTAAGTGTTATTGGGTGTTTAGGATAGTTTTTTTAGTTTATTATCGTGAAAGTGTTTTGCTTTGTGTGTGTATTGTTTAGAATGTAATATTTTTTATATGTTATTATTATTTCCTTTTTTTTATATACATATTTTTAGTATTTATAAAAAAAATATATATAAGAAAAAAAATATATATATAAAAACAGTAGTCCACCGATGTCTGGAGCAGAGTCCAAGCTACCGGGGTGGTTAGGACTCCAGAGACAGGAACTTCCTCACAATGCGAGCCGTATCGAGGATTACTGCCTTTTCTATCAGGCCCTTGATCCAACCGCGCAACGACAGCTTCGACAGATGGTCGTCGAAGCTTTTGGCAATAAGACCATTGGCGGTCACGATAATCGGCACAATGACAGCCGAGTCCACATTTCACATGTCGACAACCTCGTGTGTTAAGTCGAGATATTTCATTTGTTTCTCTTTCTCAGCTTTCACGAGATCTCGTCATGCGGGAAGGTGATATCACTTCTATATCCGGCTTATTGGCTACGATAGTCCGGTCAGTAATGATAGACCAATCCCAGTACAACGTGACATGTTCATTTTCGAGAACTGGGTCGGGCACGTATTTGTAATACGGTACCTCAAAATCCACTAGGTTGTACTTCAAAGCAAGTTGCTGGTGAATAATCCTGGCTACTTGGTTATGTCTGTGCAAATACTCGCCGTTCGCCAAACGAGAACAACCAGAAATAATATGTCTGATAGACTCACCCGGACGGTGGCATGCCCGACACACGTCAACCGTCCCGTCCTTCATTATATATCTCCGGTAGCTGTTCGTTAAGATAACTTCGTCCATAATCGCACAGACAAAACCTGCAGTTTCCCCAAAGAGGTCACTGAAACGTAGCCAGGCCACGGACGCCAAGAAATCTACATCAGGCTCGTGAAGAGCCCGGAAAAAGCGCCCGTGGAGCTCCTTGCCTTTCCATATTTCCTTACGGTTATCAGTAGTCAGTACTACAGGTTTATGCCAGTCCTCTTTAGCCATGGATAACGGGGTGAGTCCCTTGTCCACAGCGACCACATCTCGGTGCATACCCACATCGGTTTTAAGAAAATATTCTCTGAGGCTGCACACCTCGCGGTTGTGTAGAGTCTTTGCGTTTAAAAAGCCTCGATCTCCACACTTCCGCGGGATGTACAGTCTCATCACCGAGGATCGTGGGTGATGCATCCGATTTGCCGTCAGCAAGGTACGGACTCGCCTATCCAGGGCGTCAAGTTCGGTCTGAGTCCATTTGATTATGTCAAAAGAGTACATTAAAACCGGCCTGACCCAACCGTTGAAGGCGCGCCTTATTTCTGCCAGACAGAAGACTATTTACAACCTTCTTCAGGCGGCCAAAGAAGCGCTCCTTTAGCGATTTCTTCATGTCAGCATTGTTAATGCCTAACTCTTCTGACATACCTAATTACTTATAAGTTTCGGTCGAGGAAAAGGATCTAGGGTGTATGGAATCCGGGAGTTGAATTCCCTCGGATTCCATAATCTCCCCTCGCTTTACATGCATGCCTGCACATTTGTCTACACTAAATACCATCCTGATGGCGCTACTGAAAGTTTCAGTTACCTTCAGTAGCTCCATCAGTTGCAAATTGTTGGGGGTCATCCATGTAAAGAAGGTGAGATATGACCTGACCACCTCGTCTTAACCGATAGCCTAGTCCTGAATTCTCTTGCAATGTGCTAAGAGGATTCAGAGCTAAGCAAAACCAAACCAAAAATATTTATTATTATTATTATAATCTTTATTGTACAAACATTAAAAACACAAACATTTAAAACAAAAACAAACACAACATAAACATTTAAAAGAATAAGTGCACTAAGTTTTATCTCAATAAATCAAAGTAGTACGATTATCGCAGTCTTTGTGTGTTTATAACTATTAATGTTATAAATAATATTGTTTTACTTTCGGTCATCTTTATAAGGAATTATGACTTGATAATTGTTTTTAATATACAAGGTGTAAGGGACAGCCCTCCACAAACTTTAAGGGCTTGCTCAGTAGATGAAACTGAACCACATTCCACAAAAATTTTTTTCAGGAAACGAAAAAAAAATCCGCCTCACCATACAAAATTATAAACTTGATTGGACAGTTTGTATGGTGAGACCAAATTTTTTTTTCGTTTCCTGAAAAAAATTTTTGTGGAAGGTTGTTCATTTTCGTCTAATGAGCAAGCCCTTAAAGTTTGTGGAGGGCTGTCCCTTACACCTTGTATAGTCTATAATATCATTTTTATAATCCTGTAGAATAAACTCGGTCATTAATAAGTATATTAAAAAAAAAAAAACGTGTTTTCTCGACACGTGACCATCTATCTCCGTGCATCAGTCGGTACAAAGATGCATGGTCCGTGTGCGCCACAGATTTATTGCTTTGCCCCATCGACCTGTATACATCGCTCTATAAACTAGGTTCATTGTTACTGTTCAATGTGTAGATTCCATTAATTATATATTATTATGCGGCACAAGTTAGTTTAAGAATGTAATTATACCAATAACGTAGTTGACAGTCACAAAAAAATTTTGTTTTTTACCGTAACCAAACGTTTTCAATTCACGCTGAATTCAATTTATGTTGTATTCATGTCTAATATATATTTAGTATCTCCTTTTGTAGGATTTAGCAATAGGTGTTTTTGGATCCCTCGATGATTTTTCATAACAAAAAAGTAATGCGTTGGAATTTCTATTTTATTTTTTTTTGAGACGGTTGTTGTTTATATTTCTCTTACTTGATATTTGTGTATACTCATTGCAAGTTATTCTTGTTCAAACATGATGTTATCTATAATTTATGAAGACAAAAGAGCTTTTTTTTTTTTTTTATGGTGGGAAAAAATCATGCATTGACATCCCCCGCCCTTGGGCGGAGCGGGAGATAGTGTCAGACTCTTACTGACTAAAAGACCCACCCCGTTCCTTCTGAGCTGCAAAATATCATTTAATGTCAAGTGTTAAACAAACAAAAGCTGTTTTTATTCCTAAACAAGTAAACAGTAATCTAGTCTAGTTATGTAGGTAATGGCATGGATTATCTTATTAAGATTACAAAGCGACTGTTTACTGCATATATCACTTACTTATATAATATTGATTTTCTTATTTGCTAATTGACGTCTATTTTGTTTTTAATAAAAAAACTAAACACCTGAGATATCGAAGCCTTACAGTGATAACCTCGTAAATACGAGAGAAGTAACTTTACAGGAGGAAGAATATAAAAATGCCCTGTAAAATTTAAAAGTTTAAAAAAATACCACAAAAATATTCTTGTGCTTTTCAATTCTAAGGCAATGATATGTTTGTTCATACATAGTAACAAAGAACATTCCAAAGTAAATTACTCTTGAATATCTTTTTCTTGTACACACAATATAAATCTTATCGACGAACAAACAATCAAATATTATTTTGATAACACGAAAGTCACTCATTAATAGTTAAAATACAAAGTAATAAAACAGAACTTACCAACGCTCCCAACAAGGACGGAGTAGGTGAGGAATAAGCTGTAGTCCACTTCGGTGAATTTGAACTTGTACCGAGTAAACCAGTACGTCATCTGCGCCTCACCTTTATCCCAAACGAAACAGGTATTAGTCAATCAGCCACCGAGGGACGGCAATCTGCAAACATCACCTGTAAAAGGCTCTGTTCTAGCCGTACTTAGGGAAGTTGGTGGAATATATTAGGATAATTGGGAAAAGAGAGTCATAAGAGCAAAAATAGGAATTCTTGGGGTAAGTGTAATATACACAAGAAAAAATGTGGAAACATACAGGAAAATTGGAGCAACATAATGCGGTGATTGGGAAAACACAGGAAAAAAAAATGTTGAATTTTGGAACACACTCATAGAAAAGGTACAGGCATACGTTGCTGAGTTGGAGTTACATATAAAAATAAAAAGAAATACACAGAAGTTGTGAGTGTAATAATCTGGAGGAACAAGGGTAGGTTTGAGAAACATAGGAAAATTAAAGACATTCAATCATACGAACATAAATTAATGAATCATTTATGCATCTAATAGCAAATAGTAAAATTACCTATGTCTGTTGATGAATTGTTAAAGAAATATGCTTTGCTTTAATTAAGTGGAATAAAATAGGGGATTTTTGAAGTATTCCTTGAGAATATCACAAAAACCAGTATATATACTCGTATGATAAAATATATTCTCAATAAGTTCAATATACTATTTAACATGCTACATAAATTGACTGAATCAATATGTAATGGAACTGTCACAGGCATTTTATTTAATCGTCTTCTTTTGCCTCGCAAATACCGCATCAAACGAATAAAATAGGTAGATACTTATGTTATTTTTATATTTTCTGTTTATTTTTAAGTTTAATCTCTTTACCTAATCTAGTCAAGTCTAATTTCAGAAGTTAGTCTTTTTGAATTTATTTTTTCTTTATCTGACACTGATTTGTTTTATTAACACTGAGTATTTTTAATTTACCTCATGAATATTTTTCATCAATTATCACTACGGAATCAACTCTGACGTGTGAAACATAATCAGTTGATCCCAATTATTATCGCGTGGAACCCTTTCACAGGATACATGCATCACCTCCAGTCCTACTCGCTATGGGCAACCACCTGTACTGTACCTTCCACGACTTAAACGACGACATTGACAGAGCTGTCCAGGTATACATATATTGGTCGGAAAAAATTGAGTCATATCTACACGAAAAAACTTTTTTCTTCATGTGGTTAGGTCTCAATATTCCCACATTATGTTGAATTATTAGGCATACATAAATTTGATGTACCTATTTCGGAGTTGGTCTGGTCTTATCTTAGTATAAATATTATTTATTCAGTTTCCGCAGGAAAATTCTAATCTACAGTCAATTTGGGGACAAGATTACGTAGATGACGTAATGCTAAGATTTTGTAGTTGGGATTAAATTAAGCCCTTTTCGGGTTTATTCTCAACCGTTACCATACAAGCAGCCTGTGGGCCATTTAGTACAGAGACGCTTAGGTCCGTGTTAAATATTGTGACATTTAATTTTCATGTCATATTTCAAGGGGTGAAAGTACTCAGGAATTTAATTTTTATTAGAAACCCAGTAAAAGAGTGTCGTGTAAATCAGATGACAATGCGAAATTATTATGACATGGGTCAGACCTGATGATGGAACCGGAAGGTGGCTAAAAGAGCTTGGTAGTTAAACGGCACAACCCCATCGAGTTAAGGCTCGTATGATTCGTCTTGACGAGTATTAAATATATAAGTATTATACCGTGCTATAAAAGCTTGCTATGAAAAAAATATTTTCATTAAAAACTTGTTTATATTGTGCGGATTTCATCACGCACTGAGTTGAGCTGCACGAATACTGACAAATGCTTGCACTGACTCTAATCAGTGCAATCATTTGTTTGTATTCGTGCACAGTTCTACTCAAATGTGTGTGGTTTTTTAGGGTTCCGTAGCCAAATGGCAAAAAACGGAACCCTTATAGATTCGTCATGTCTGTCTGTCTGTCTGTCTGTCTGTCTGTCTGTCCGTCCGTATGTCACAGCTACTTTTTTCCGAAACTATAAGAGCTCTACTGTTGAAACTTTGTAAATAGATGTATTCTGTGAACCGCATTAAGATTTTCACACAAAAATAGAAATAAAGCAATAAATTTTGGGGGTCCCCATACTTAGAACTGAAACTCAAAAATTTTTTTTTCATCAAACCCATACGTGTGGGGTATCTATGGATAGGTCTTCAAAAATGATACGGAGGTTTCTAATATCATTTTTTTCTAAACTGAATAGTTTGCGCGAGAGACACTTCCAAAGTGGTAAAATGTGTGTCCCCCCCCCTCTAACTTCTAAAATAAGAGAATGATAAAACTAAAAAAAATATATGTTGTACATTACTATAAAAACTGCCAGCGAAAATTGGTTTGAACGAAATCTAGTAAGTAGTTTTTTTTTAATGCGTCATAAATCGAAAAAAATACACTATTGTTAAAACATCGATGAAAGTTACAATACATTATAAGAACTTTTATATTATGTTACTTGCTGCTACGGAACCCTTCATGGGCGAGTCCGACTCGCACTTGGCCGGTTTTTTTCTCAAAAGAACATCTCCAACACATAGTTCTAATATGATTTGACCATTACATATTTCCTGTATGAAATTTAAATGAGTCTGATCCTGAGTTAGTTTCTGTGTTTCTTTTCAGGGTAGTCAGTTAGGAAACACCGGCCTCTTCTAGTTTAACCTTTCAGATACCGTCAATTTAAAATACAAATATACATAAAAAAATTAAATATACCTTATCCTAGGTTAAAAAAGTAAATTTTCCTGTAGTTTAAATATTTGATAAGTTAATTATAGTTATTACTTGGACACAGCATAATTGTTTAAGATTTACTTGTGGCTGTTACATGTAATTATTTTGTGTAAAAGATGAAATAAAGGTTATTATTATTATTATAATTTGAGACACAATAGTAAGACAATCGATGCGCGAACGTGCGTTCGCTTGGGGTTTAATGAACTAAATTGACAAAAAAATTAAGTAAGAAAGGGTTTTTAAAAACCTATTTGCAAAATAAATATTATTTAGGTGTACAAGAATCAAATTTTAGTAGGTACTATTAATTAATTCCACGACAACTTGGCCTAAAGGTCTGAAAGATAGGATTAGTTGAAAAAGTTTTTGATTAAGTGTACGGTCTGGCTTACCACAGATTATACGAAAGCCTGGCTCGAGATTTTGCTAAGTGATAAGAGCAGATAACCACATTAATATTAGTCTGTCTGGGTCTATTAAAAGCCTAAGTAAGTAGTCAAAAGGGGAAAAGCTTTTTTTAAGTTGGGACATCATTCTATGACATCTTTTGCTCTAGGGTGGAGCGAGAAAGTGTGTCAGATTTTTGCAGAGTAAAACAGCACCTGTGTGTTTCAGTTGCGCTAGGCAACTGCGGTTTGCAGACATCTCATGGAGAAGCGCATGGAACACTTTGCGCTATTGAAGACTAGGACTCGGTTCGTACGATTATCGGACGGCTAGGCAACGAGCTACCCATTGCTCGTCACTCACAAGCCCATGCAACCGAGTGGGACGTGAGGCTGTCAGTTTCCTGACGTGTGAGGCCGCTCTTTCTCTAGCATTACTGCGTCACAGTAAGAGGCGACCGCCTGCCATTCCTCCTTGCTCCAAACCAAGTTCCAGCGAGAGAGGTCTTCGCTGCCGATCGCCTCCAGCGGTGCTATTCTCCATGAAAACAGCCTTGAGCGCTGTGCTGGCCGCAGCGACGAGTTGAGAGCGCAGTATATTTAATTAACAATCCAATGTATAGGTTCATTAGATTGTTAATCCAATGTACCTATGCGGACTGCGGCCAGCGCTGCGCTCAAGGCTTTTTTCTTAGAGAATAGCACGCCAGGAAAATAAGGCGGCGGAAGTGAGTGCATAGGACAACTGAACTTGGGTGGGTTTTAGTCAGTAAAAGTTCTCTCTCTCCTAACCTAGCGTGGCAGGAGTTATTAATTTAATGAACCTCAAAAAAAAGTTTACCTAGTCTTGTGTAAATTTGACAAGGCGCTGTAAACACAGTTAGGTATCAATCCTAATATTGAACACTTTCATAGTAAAAAGCTTTTTAAACAAGTACCTATCTAATCTTTTGTTTATTCCCCATGTGGGTCATTTCGTTCAAACTGTTGATTATCTCCAGTGGCGGATTAACCATATAGCAAGAGTAGCAAATGCTAAGGACCCCACGAATTCGGGGGCCCCGCGCGTTCGGAATAGTGCACTTGAACGCAAAAAAAATATATATACTTAGATGGTTTTTTTTTTGGTGGGGAAAATCATCCAATGCAAAGTATGTATAGATATTGAAATCCGAAGACAGCTGATTATTTAATTGAATGTCAATGTCTTAGATTTCTCTCATTACCGTACTTTCCTCGTAGCTTACCCAATCTTAAAATAAATAATTAGGATAATACCTAAGGTAGGCGCCAGATAACCGTGGAATAATGGTCATTGACCCTCCTACATTTTGTTGACATTCTTATTTTCAGAAACGGAAATAAAGACATAAAGCTGTCTTGAATCGACACGTATCGTAATCCTTTACATGATCTAGTAATGAACAAGGAATAAACTGCTTGTTTTTCGGGTACCTACGCGGATATATTAGGAAAAGGTCAATGTACTTTATTCCACGGTATTCTGGCGCCTTCTATAGTACTAAAAAGTCTACAAAAAGGGGCCCCTTTGTTGTATTTGCTATAGGCCCCGCGCTAGTTTAATCCGCCACTGATCTCTCAAAGAGCACGTAGTATACCTAAAACACAGAGCAATTACGTGTAGTCAAGCAATTTTCTATTTGCGTCCATTCCAACTGTTTTGGCATTAGATCTTTGTGTTTTTCATTATGGAACAACTGATAAGTTATTTGGGACATGGCACTGTGCGACTATTTTTCATTGTAGTAATTAAGTTAAAAATTGTTTAATGTCTTCGGGTCAAGCTGTTTATCATTATTGTTTTGATTATTAGGTTATCCTAAGTTAACTGTAGCTGGCTTGAAATGATAATTTTATTTTAGTTTAAAGGATCTGATGGGAAATGTGAGTACCTAAATCATAAATATTTTTTTTGCTATTTATTTATTTAAGGACATCCAAGAAAGCATATACCATTATACATGCTAAAGATTCAACATTCTTACATTATACACCCCTACTTTTTAATTAGTACATAAAAAAATGGGGCTGTATCTGTACCCGTTACTGATCATATTTTTGTTTTCAAAAGTAGAAAAAACCGAAATCCTAAAATTGACCACGAAAAGGTAAATTCATCATAGATTCAATCATACATAACAATTGCTAGAAGAAAATACTGCGGGCAGTGTTTTTCCATTTTAATCGTCATTTATTCATTCATAATCAATAGCCTGCACAATATTTCCATAAATTGAGTCATTTTGAGATAAACACAAACGCTAATAACTTTGCTGTTTATGAATATTATTTATTGAGACTTTACTTAAATAATAACAAGGGCTTTTCTAATAAGCCCTTTAAGTATTTGTACTAATTAAAAATTAGTGGTGTATAGTGTAGCCTTAATTAAAGGCTGCCACGGCACGCTTTAAACATAGGAGGAGATAAGAACTAACTTATTTATAAACATTTTGATCGACGTTAAGCCAACCAATAAATAAAGAAGTATGAACGAAAATGTTATGGTAAAAATACATTTTATTCTCTGGTTTTTGAGATAGAGAGATGTGATTTTTTTGTATAATAGGTTTTTATCTATGAAAGTGCCGTTTTTTAAATGGTAGGTCCTACGAGAATTATTACTTCACTAATATCATTAAAGTGAAAGTTTTTCTGCATATTTTTATTTCTTGAAGGCTAAAAGGATATATTTTTTGTTTAGGTATTTTTCTTTTGTTTTAAATCTGCGTTCAGTTTTTGACACTATGAACAAAGGTGAGCGCGCTATGTACTCTTAGGGTGAGTTGCACCATTTAACTATAACGATAACAGAGCTGTTAACAGTTGTCAATTCGTCGAATTGACCAATAGGCGGCCGTTTCACGGCTGGTTATGGTTTGGTTATGGTTATAGTTAAATGGTGCAACTCACCCGTAATAGATTTGGATAAAATTTGGCGCATGAGTAGACTGTATCCTGGAATAGGACATAGAGTACTTTTTATCCCGGGAATATAAAGAAAGAAAGAAAGAAAGAAAATACGTTATAATATGTTTCCATAAGCTAATTTTCTACTACAAAGCGGACGAAACCGGTGATAGAAGCTAGTGGTTTTGATATTATTTAAAACTAGCTCTTGCCCGTGGCGTCGCCCGCATACATAAAATATAGCCTGCCTCTCATCTCTCAGAAATCAGCTTTCTATCGGTGAAAAAAATTTAGCAATCGGACCAATACAGAGATACTGCAAACAAAAAAACTTAAAAACAAACTGAATATTAGTGTAAATGGGCCCTTCAACATTTGTCATTTCAAACGTAAGCGGTAACCTGTTATACCAGTTGTTGTCAACGTGAGTTTTAATTTATACCTAAATATTTATATTGATTTTTCTTCGAACTGTTTTTATCAATAAACACGTCTTAAGAGTGACCCATGTAGATCACGTGTACCATTAAAAAAATATATATATTTAAAAATATGTACCTGTCAACTATTAAATGTTTATTCTGGTAGTATATTACATTCGGACATATTTTATTTGCATATTAAACCACTCTGGATTTTCCTAAATATTTATGTTATCTACAGGATGATTTTTAATACATTGGCTATATAGCCTATTATCTATACATATAAATAAAATTGGAGTGTCTGTTTGTAATATTGAAATAATTGCTTTTTACTGCATGCATATGAATATATATACGGTACCTACATCCACCAAAATATTTTTTTTTACAATTTTTGTCTGTCTGTCTGTCTGTTTATCGGGGCTAATCTCTGAAATGGCTGGACCGATTTTGATGGGACTTTTTTTGGCAGGTAGCTGATGTAATAAGGAGTAACATAGGCAACTTTTATTTTAGAAAAAATAAATTCAAAATCCTGTAGGTACTCCACGCGAACGAAGTCGCGGGCACAGCTAGTCTGGAATATTACAGGCAGTAAAATACCTACTCATTAATAAAAAAAACTTTTGTTATAGGACCAACTCTGAATGATAAAAAAAAATCGTTTTTCAGATTTATTATGTTCGTTTATTTCCACAAAAATAACTACACTAATATAATAAAGAGGTAAAGTTTGTTTTTTTTGTTTGTAGGAGGTAATCTCTAGAAGTACTGGTCCGATTGTTAAAATTCTTTCACTGATAGAAAGCTGCTTTATTCCTGAGTAACCTAGGCTATATTTTATGTACGCGGGCGAAGCTGCGAGCAAAAACTAGTAACCAATAATTATAATTATTTTTGCCTCCTAATCAATAAAAATACAGACAGACTGACATATCAATGCACAGCCAAAACTACTAAGGGTGAGTTGCACCATTTAACTATCGTTATAGTTAAACGGTGCAACTCACCCTTAGTAGTTACAGTAAACAAAGCCGTTAACAGTTGTCAAATCATCGAATTGACCAATAGGCAGCCGTTTCACGGCTGGTTATGGTTTGGTTATCGTTATAGTTAAATGGTGCAACTCACCCTTAGACTAGAAGCGTGAAATTTTGCACAAGGTTTCCTTTTATGACGTAGGCAAACACTAAGAAAGGATTCTCTAAAATTCACTCCCTTAACGCGGTCTAAAATTCGTATGGAGAAACTTACTTTGACACGGGAAAAACCGCTGGCGGAGCTAGTACTGTATATGTTATAATGATGGATTGTTTCATTTATGGATTGTTTCATTTATTTCATTTACCGAAATTGCTATATTTGTTATAAAAACAAAGCAAACCCGTGATTTTTACAAGAACTTCATCATATACCCAAACTAGTTCAGGATTTATCAAAAATCTGGATTTTTACAGGTTTATGATGAAATTGAGTTTAAAATGTGTCATCTTCCGGTTTTTCATCAAAAACCTAATTTTATGAAAAACCTACGACATATACAACAAAAACGATATGTATTGTTTTGATATAAACGATATGAATTGCTCAAATTATCAAAGAGTGTCAAATGTCTTGTCTCAGTAGTGCGAGTTATCAAGAAAATTAATGGAAATATTTTAATGAACATAAACGGAAAAATTATAAAACAGATTGAATGAATTTACATAATCTCAAACGTGACACGTATAGATTTACGTGTGCGACGTGAATTTACTCGGAATCAATTATATTGAAATGTTACCAAAGATAAGTCACGAACCTATTACTGAGTCGCTTTCTTAGAATTCTATCGTATTAAAATATTAAGAAAAAGCTATGTTTATTGCGGTTGCGGTTTGTCACGTGACTATTATCTATAGATCACATAAATATTTTTTCCGTTCGGAAATCAAACACGCAATACGCAGTTCGACAGGCAGTCGATCAACCATGGCACCAACCATGCTGTGAATTTTGTTTATGAAAAGTAAAAAAAAAAAATTCACTCATTTTATTCCATTTGCTGATATTGCATTTGAATTTAAATTATTTGGTAGCATTGGCAACATAGGCGAATTTGCTAGCCTATCATAAATCAAGTTATGTTTGCGCTGGACGTAATAATATTACCGACTAGCTTTTGCCCGCGACTTCGCCCGCGTACATAAGATATAGCCCACAGGAATAAAGCAGCTTTCTATCGGTGTAAAAATTTTAGCAATTTGACCAGTACTTCCAGAGATTACTTCCTACAAACAAAAAAACATAAATACAAAAAAACAAACTTTACCTCTTTGTTATATTAGTATAGAGTATAGAATAGCTTTTAAAAATATATGCCTCCAATTAAAATTTATATATTTAATACAGCGTAAACAAATTACATCGATAACTGCATTCTACTAAGCATTAAGAGAAGGCGTTCAAAACCCTGAGATGGAGACAAACCTCACGCACTAGCCCCCACTGGAGACATTTCAAGCGTTGGAAGTCGCAGTGCGATTCCTAGTCACCGTAAGCGCGAGTTTGTGGACGGTGAGCAACGGTCAGCTTACTGTCCGGCCGTCCGGTAAGGATCTGTCGCTCCACCCATATCCTGATCTGAGTCTGATGATTGCTCACGTAAAAAACAAATATTTAATTCCCACTCGTACTTGATTCGTTTGTGACTCTACCAAACTCACTAAAGAGATATTCTATCAGCAACAACAATAGTCACAAAGTAAAAAAAGTTGATTGACATGCGCACGGAGTGATTATGCGCTGTCAATATGTCACGTAGAACACGCTAACATTTTTCTAACCATTTTTTTTTTCTTTTCGCTACGCGCGGTTTGTGCATTTGGCCAGTGTCAAGGTTAACCTATTCGGTTTTTGATATAGATTACAGTCACTTTGTTTACCATTATAGTGCGAATGTAACACTTACTGGTTTTTTGCTGTTTTTGGCAGCAAATATATCGAGTCAACCTTCACTGCAATTTTCGCTGAGGTGGTCAATACTGCGATAAAATTTTCAGCTCCATTTTACCGAGAGAATATTGTCCAGTTGTATAAATACTTGTATACAATATCAATTTTACAACACAATAAACAACTAGGAATCAGTTAGGAGAAAATATAATTAAAACAGCCACTGAATTTGACTCGAAACAATCTGTAAAAACACCTTGAAGATTGCTTTCGTTGATATAATGCAGAAGAAAACAAAGACAAGAAGTTACTGCCCCGAGACGTTACAAAAATACGTAGTCAAAATGGACGAAGGAAGTTAGTCATCGTTAAATATTTATTGTTAAAGTTTTTATGACATTCAGATCATGTAAACTTATGGTGTATGTAATCTTATTTATTGAAATAATACTAGGTAATAATAATACTAATATTTTTTAAAGCACCTTTCTACCTGCTTAGTTAAAGATACAGTAATTCAAGCGTATATAGGCAGACTGACTTTAAGTAATTTGTTTCCAGTTATCATTTTTGCCCTTATTGTATTTTGGGATGAACTAGTTTCGCCTAGGCTAAACCACTGCTTCCTACAAGTGCGGAGACCCGTGTCGCGGGTGGTTATAAAAAAAAAAAACAACAAATGCTAAAGCGGGAGCTCCGCTCCGCTCACGCCTTAACCTTCTAACCTAAGCTGTCCGTGTCAGGGTACCCTAAAATTCCAAGCTTGCTGCACTCGCTCTTGGACTAATATCGTGGGTTTAGCCAGGCGAAACAAGTTCATTATAAAATCAACATTACGTACGGGAGATTTTCTTTCTCATTGTAATTTCAGCCAAAAGATATCCACTACTGGATATAAATTTCCTGTAAGTGTCGCCACGTCTGGTTTTATGCGTCTCGCATTCATCAGATTACCACCAGGTTATTGGTCTACCTTGTGGGTGGCCTTCCGACGCTGCGTCTTGCTTCTGCGGTCGCTACTCCAGACTTTTTTTGACGATCCTTATTGACCATCTATTTCTACCGGCGATGTCCACTTTCACTTAAGTTTGGCGATCCTTTGATCATCCTGTATGATTTTTTGCTACAAAAAAATGCGTCTACTCGTTTTATTGCACGCCATCAATAACATTTGCTCACCTGCACCAACAGCATTATAAAAAATGTAAAAACTGTTCACGATAACGCGTGATTGTTGAATATTGTTCGTCAGTAGTGTGGAGGTTACACACATTTCTTTTATTAGATTATACGCCAACAACTTTCTTTGAAATGAAAATTCTATTACGCTTTATTACGGCACCGAGTTTTATACGTGAAATTGAATGGAATTAATGACGTGCCAGTTTGATAGGTAACCAGGCTTGAAAAGTATTTTTTACACCACCTGCTCGATAATGTCGTTTTATACGTCATACAAACCTCACTTAAAGCAAGTCATTCTATCCCTAGGGAGATAATACAGTATGGCCGATCCCTAGGGAATAATGAGATTTGAATTTGGAACATCAAAAATCGTCAACATTATGAATTAAAATGTACGTGCATCGCACAAGGTGACTCGAAATTCAAACTGGCCACTAACAAGAAAAGAAAATAAAATAAAACGTGCTTACTGACGGGAGCCTTATAGAAAATTGAAACTATAGAATCTTGGAGTAGTGAATTTTGTTTGTTTGATGAACTTGTAAAATATATAATACTTATATTTCTCAAATATATGATTTGGTCGACCAAATTGTTTTTTAATTATCTCACAGATGGTGTAAAAAGTAGAGTATGCAACACGGGGATAAAGCTGTCTTTGTCTTGGGCGGCTTGAATTCCTCACTTCACTCAGGTTTCTTTATTAACTCCCTCGCAATGCTCGGGAGTTAATTTTATAAATCCCTCACTGTCGTTCGGGATTAAAATCAGCAACCTTCGTTTCGTTCGAGATTCAACATGCCGCCCGCTACTTAAAGACATGCTTTAGTTAAAAAAGAAAATAGAATAAAACGTGCTTACTGACGGGAGCATTATAGAAAATTGAAACTATAGAATCTTGGAGTAGTGAATTTTGTTTGTTTGATGAACTTGTAAATATAATACTTATATTTCTCTAATATATGATTTGGTCGACCAAAATGTCTTTTAATTATCTCACAGATGGTGTAAAAAGTAGAGTATGCATCGTTTTTTTTGTGGCCCGTGTGCGGGGACAGTAACAAATACTCTCTCATCAAATAACTCCTCCAATTTTTTCAGTTACTCTGCAGAGTCAACAGGCTATTATGCTAGGTATTATGCTGATCATGACATTGAAGGCATTGACATCGTGGTTCTTATCATTGGGTATTTCTAAACAAAGTAAAACTAACAAAATCAAAAGTTTGTAATATCTCAATTCATATAACGAATAAACTAAATTAATATCTCATTAGTTTCATCGTTATCACGCCTAACTTCTTTGAAAACATCAAAGTTTGTATTATGTCATTAATCTTAATAAGACTCTTTGGTCGTTGACTTTTCAACATTTGCTGTGAAAAGATAGAATATGAATAAATAAGAAGGTGATGCGGAGGTCTCGGTTTGACCATATTATTGAATCGAACTTCTGCCGTCCCTCACTACCACCACTGCTGAAACCCCATCAGGTTTCAGCAGTGGAGCGACCCGTCGGTCGCTGGCCCACACCGCTGAAGAGAACGCTAATCTATTTGCCTCTCTCTTTGCGGAATTTTCACGTCTTGATTCTGGTAACGTGCAGCCCCCTGCCTTTCCTGAGCAACGCGAGACGACTATGGCAGACATTCGCATCCATTAGCGTGCTCGTGTCTAGTGGAAAGCATATTAAGAGACTTTGGAAAAATTATAGTACTAAAGTACTATGGTACCATAGTACTTGAGTTCTATAATTTTTCCGTTAATACTCTTCGGTACCTAGTCAGGCACCTACCGTTAATACTCTTTGGTACCATAATTTGATACCTTTAATACTTTTTAGTATCTTAATCAGATACCTTTAATACTCTTTAGTATTATAACTAGGTACCATTAATCTTCTTTTAAGTTTATTAAAAAAAAAAACGCTTTGTATACTAATTCCAAAAAACTTAATGAAATTCATTGCATTCAATTTCGCGGCAACTCTAAAATCTATTACGCAAACATATTGTCTTGAGACAAACAAGATTACGTCTCCGTAATTGATATAAATGTAACAGAACGCCACAAACGAGTGCATGCACCCCTTCAAAATATACAGGGTGAATTTTAGATTTAGTAGGTACGTAGGAAAATTAAGACATTTTTACTGTAGATAGGTACTTTAGAGTCCAATTTTATTTTAGATAGGTACTGTACTATAGGGATTGTGAGCTCCAGATGTGTGCTTCTGGAATCTGGTGAATGGTGGCTCGAAGAAAAAAATTGTATAGAAACTCTTTGATACTTGTCTTATAATTTTTGGATAATTCTGTTACGTGGTCTACCCAAAAACTCACTAGCTTAATTAATTCAATTATATTCCTATCTTAATCAAATGCTACTATATGATACACTTAACTTTGTACTACCCCTTAAATGTTAGTATGAACTTATATTCAATCGACTAGTCTACATGGTAGCAAGGAACTTTTTATAGATATCAAAGTTGAAATACTGGGTTTTTATAAAATTAAACGTATATAAATTAAGCATTAATACTTACTTTTTTATATTCATATTATTATTACTTTTGAAAAATAAACCTACTTCGTGAAAAATTTAATATATATTTATAATAAAACAGTAGAAACCTCTGATTATAATTTGTCTAGTAAATATTGAAATTATAAAACTTGTCAAGTAAATATTGGCGTAATGATGTATTGTGTGAGAAGTGATATGAAAAAAAAAGGATTCAACGATAGGGTGAAGGTTGACAGAACAGAATGGAAGACATCGACCCCAATGAGACAAAGGCAGGAAGATAATGATGAAAAACGTAAAATAAAGGTTTTAATTTCCTCTACTCATTACAATCCCACTGCTGGGCAAATAACTCCATATAAGATATTTTTCTTAACACTTTCGTAAAATGTAAATATGATTTAAATCTTGAGTGCTAGTAAATTTCAGTTGCTTTCTGTTACATTTTAATATTTTTTCAAAATGTATATTTATTTTACTTAAAGACTCGCCCCGTATACAAAACGTTAAATTCTGCTTAGTTACAACGAAACTATGTTTGTTGTTAACTTATCCCAGAGTGTGTCTTTATGTAGCTTCACAAAGATGTGAAATTAGAACGAATTTCGTCCCCAAATAAACGTACCTTGAGATAATATAGTTTATAAGGGTGTACTGTGATGGGGGACTAATATAAATAAAATGTAAAAGAAAAGTAAGTTCTAAAGAGGATAGAGTCATTCGGTCCTGCCGTTTTTTTTTCGGGCACTCCCTTAGCAAAAAACAGTCACTTAATACTTTTTTAATTCCATTAATAGATATTATATAGTGTTAAATGGTTGTAGAGGTTAGCAGGTCTAGTCAAGTTTCGTTTCAAATCTCTTTCTACAGTTGGTAACGCTTCTGATTCCTTTGTTCTGACCACGTGACTTAATGTTGAGATAATGTCATTCCCATACATTTGAAGTTTTCTACTAGCGTTAACGATTATAGATTATCAACTTGGCTAAGCCCTTAGATAGGCAGTCGCTCCATGCAAATACTAGTACTAGTTTTATCCGATCAGACTGAACTCCGATCGCTAACACACTTTATTGGAAAAATACACAATTAGTCTTATTAGGCTTATTTCCCACTATGATATCTTATGTGTTCACGCTTTTTTAGTGCTAACCTGCCTATTCTTTTTCAATCTATCTCTTTGTTTTACTTTAACATCTTTATTATATTTTGCATGACTATTAATAAAGTAATAATAATTTTATTTATCTTGTAATCTTTAATAAAAAAAATAAATAATAATAAATAATTTCCTAGAATTGTTTCGTTAATATCGTTACTAATGCGATGTAAATATCAAACTAGTTTTTAAATGCAGGCTGATTAATATTTATCACTATATAATTATATTTTTAGAAAAACCTAGTTTTGATTATTTTTATTTAAATAATTTCTGAATATAGATAAAGCTATTTTAACAGGTTATTCTAGAAAAAACATTTAGCGGATTATTATAAAAACATTATTAAAATGGTAAAAAAATCTTCCTACTAAATAGGTTTGGTCTATTAGATTTAGGTTATTGCAAAGGACTCTGGGTCTTATTTATGTGTCATAGAAAAACTGAAAGCGTTATAGAACGCTGACGGACAAAAAATAATATAAAAATATCTAAACATTATAAAAGACATAAAAAACTATATGGGCATTCCAGAGAAAGTAAATAGGAAGCCATTTGAGCCTAGTACAAAATTCAGAGATAACAATCAAGCAATCTTGTGCAAGTCAAATATAATACTCATTTAGAGATTTTGAAGTTTCTTAAGATTCTCCCGCTGAAGCAAATATCTTACGACTGATATCCTATAGTTGTTTTGTCCGGGAAAGAGTGCTCTTGACATAAGCACCTAAGTTATTCAAAGTGTAAACTAAAAGAATGACGGTGTTATTGAAAAACGCCAAGAAAACTGTCGACCAATCGGTTTTTGAGTCAGCCCTAGAACTGTCAACAACCATCACTTGCGTCTTAGTTGTATTGACCATTAGCCCAAACTTCTTACTCCAATCACCTATCTGAGTCATGTCTATGCTAATAGTATAAATAACCTTAAATAACTCTCCAATAACGGTTTGAGTATAGATCATCAGCATACAGATGATAGAAAACAAACTTTTTACATTTTTTATTTATTTATTTATTTATTATATTCTTTATTGTACACCGCATGAACAAAAAAGATACAGGACAAACATTATTCAAAATAAGTGTACAATGGGCGGCCTTATCGCACAGGGCGATCTCTTACAGACAACCTTTGGATGGACTGAAAGAGAGTAGAAAGATATAGGGCTGTCAGTGTACATCAGAATAATACAAATATGAAATAGCAACACAAATACATACATACATTACAAAAAATATACTAATAAATATTAAATATGTAATCAAGCCAGGAGATGACAAAATCAAAGTGAAAGGTAATGCTCCTTCACCATTGTTTTAAACGTTGGGAGCGTTTGAGCACGTCTCACTTCAATAGGTAACGCATTCCACAAACGAGCAGCTTGGACTGTAAACGATTTGTCAAAAAACGATGTGGAATGCATACGAATACTTAATTTCAGATTTTCCGACGATCTCAAGGACCTAGAATGTGTGTCACAAAGGAACTGAAAGCGTTCTTTAAGATAAAAAGGAGTAGAAGGATTAAAGAGCACATTATAAAGCAATGAAAGTATATGAGCATTCCGGCGAAGGCGAATAGGAAGCCATTTGAGCTGAGTACGAAATTCGGAAACGTGGTCATACTTGCGCAAGCCAAATATGAACCTAATGCAGAGATTTTGAAGTCGCTCAAGCTTGTCTAATTGGTCTTGGGTAAGATCAAGATAGCTGGCATCAGCATAGTCCAAGATTGGGAGAAGAAGAGATTGTGCTATCGCAATCTTAGTGTTGATAGGAAGCATGTTACGAAGCCGCCTCAAGGAGCCTGCCGAAGCAAACAGCTTTCGACTGACCTCCTGCAGTTGTTTAGTCCAAGAGAGACTGCTGTCGATATAAATCCCCAAGTTCTTGACAACGTGACTTATAGAAATAATGGTATTGTTAAAAGAAACCTGGGGAAGTGTCGACCAATCGATCTTACAGACCGTACGGGGACTACCGACAACAATCACTTGGGTCTTGGTGGGATTGATCCTCAGCCCAAACTCAGCACTCCAGTCACCTATTCGAGCTAGGTCGTTATTAATAGTCTCAATGGCATCAGTTAGCTCTCCAAGAGAGGATTGGGTGTAAATTTGGAGATCATCTGCATATAGGTGGTAGAAAGAAGATAGTCGTTGAGAGATAGCGTTAATGAAAAGTGCGAAAAGTAGAGGGGATAAAACGCCACCCTGCGGCACACCGGCAGAGGTATCACACCACGAAGAGAAAGATTCCTCAATGCAAACACGCTGCCGGCGACCAAACAGGTAACTATGAAACCAGTCAATTACCGAAGGAGATATGTTAAAAGAGCATAGCATACCAAGCAAAATGTCGAAGTCAACGGTATTAAAGGCATTGCTAAAGTCAAGCAGAGCAAGTACCGTTAACTTTCCCATCTCCATGCCAGACCTAATATCATCATTATGCTCACACAACACCTATCTTGTGTTGTGTGAGCATTAATATAAAATGTAAAAAGTAGAGGAGACAAAACACTACCCAGCAGTACACCAGCAAAGGTCACCACAACAAGACGAAAAAGATTTTTCAATACAAATACGTGGCTAGTGGTCAATTATGTAACTATAAAATCAGTCAATTACTGCTGGATATATACCTTATAAAAGTATAAGATGCCGAGCAAAATGTCGAAGCCAATTGTATTGAAAGCATTGCTAAAGTCAAACGGACTAGTAAATACCGTAATTTCTATACTTGACCTAATATCATCCGTAATATGCATGAGTGCCGAGGAAACCCTGTATCCAGGTCGAAAACAAGATTGGTAGGGATTTAGCACATTATGCTTGTAAAAAGACGTGCCTACTTGTTGGTGGACAATCTTATCAAAGACTTAGATAGGGAAATTAGAAAAATATAAGTGAAAGAAAGATGCGACATGATTTTTATCATCTATGATCTCACTATGTAATTATCATTAAGGACAACTAAGAGAATGAAAATGGACAAAGCACGCAGACGATACGAGTATGATATGTGAATGCTGCTACGGCCACTCAAATCGTTATGCAAAGATTATGATTCGCTGTTGATACGTTCTAGTGACCATAGTAGACGGTGACGGTGTCTAACATGTTCATGATATGGCACGGTGCAGTTAGTAAACCCCTATAAGTTAATAAATGAGTATTATTATCGGGGACGAAATAATAACTTGTTTAAAATAAAAATAGCAACTGATGATATGTAAAGCATGTCTAACTTCATTTAATTAGCACGTATCTCTTATTTAAAACAACTGCCGGCTATTTAAGTATAACAAATGGAAACTATACTTTTACCTTTACACAAGTTTACCTTCAGCATAGTTCAGTGTCGTGGTGAAGGTTAAAATCAAATAATTTTATACAAAATGATTTTTAGTATATGCAAAACCTGAATATAGTTTGTTCAGAATTAGTAACTGAATCGATTCCAATAATTTTTACACCATGTTATATTTTTTCCCAAAAAACATTTAAAAAAGGTCACAAATTGGACCCCACCGACACTAAGTACAAAACAGTTCACAGCAGGTCATAGCAGGCATTAGGAGCCAGCGCAGAGCTGGGTGTAGAAGCAACACAACCAACCTACCAAATATTTGACGAAGGCTTAAAGGTTAGCGCCTATAGAGGCGAGAGTGACGCGAAGCTATATAATCGCACTCGCTTTCTTGAATATTACAAAATATACCATCGCAGATCGCGATCGCTTTCCATCTCTGTGGGCGTTAAGCTTTATTCTAGCTAGACCATATCCCATCGAAAAAAAAAAAAAAGCTAGACCATATCAAATTTTTTTCCATTCATGATTTAACCTTAACCAAAGTACTTGCCAAAGTCAAAAGATCAAATATGGACTCGTAAAGAGAGAATCAAACAAATTATTTGTTTAAGTTGTATAGAACTGTGATAGATTATGTATAAATTTAATGTAATTATTGCTCGACTTAGTTTGGTTTAATCTTCTGCATAAACTTTACCATTCTGCAGTCTTAAAACTTTGTTTCTTTCTAACTTGTAATTAAAGAGTTTTGGTTAGTACCTAAGCTGTAAGTTACTCGAAGTCGTGTCTAATGCAGTTATTTATGTCTCTTTAAATCTTTTACTAAGCTTTAACAAATTCAATTATTCTGTTTCAATGTAAGGTGATTTTAAACTCTTTGCCATTATTTAAGGTTTAACAATAATCATGAACATAAACCATTTTATCATTTAGTCAATTTTGAAATAACGCAGTTTGTAAACTTGGGTTCACGGAAATATATGCAGCGTTCCAACAGTTATCATGTTTTTTATATATGCAGTTGATTTCAAAGTAATATATTCATACGTTCTTTTACTCACTAAAATACAGCTAATGAAGTTATCAAAGATATCACCTTATAGAAATTCCCTCTCCTAGAGAGGAGATCTGAGTTCCAGCGGAGGGAACATTATAAGGCCGACTTATAACCGACATTTTATTATCAAGAATACATACTATAGATATCTACAAAAAACTGCATAACACACACAATGCGTACATAATATTACTAGGTGATTTGGAAGAAAGTTTTCAAGTAGTATAAAAAAATAATAATTTTAATATTTACTTGAGTTCAAAGCCTGGACTTTAAAATTCCTTCAAGATTAAAGCAAATGGAATTCAGCAAATGTCAGCTGATAAAACCATTAATAAAGAAAAATATACGGAAAGGTATGCGTTGGTCATTGTGATGCAAGACGGGAACGATATACTCGTAAGCAATAAGGATCGCCGAGGGATTTCTGAGAGTAATCCTGTTCCTATTCTGTTAAGTGCACGTCTGGCCAAAGGTAAATGTAGAAAATAAGTTATAAAACAGTCTGAAATGTCTTTAAGTCACGTGTGGCATATTGAATTCCAAACGGTGCGAAAGTTACTGAGGTTAAAACCCGAATGCAGCGAGGAATTTATATACTTGACTCCCGAGCACAGCGAGGGAGTAAACTGGATGATGTTGACGTTCCAAACGAAAATCACTTTAAATCCGTGGGGAATACCCGTACCATATTAAATTGTGTACCTAAGTAATTAAAATGTTGTCTAATTTTGTGTACGATTGTAGTACCACTTCTGCTCTAGTACAACGGCTGACGAGGAAAATAAGATTGACAATTCATGATTGATCGGGAAAATGACTCATCATAAGTACAATCAGGTCGCTAGTTGATCGACGGAATTTAATTATCGGGCTAGGCTGTTAGTTGAATGGCAAATTGAACTACTCGTAGTTAGCTGTGACATATAATATACATAAAGTTTGCGGGTAATATTTTAGTAGCGTCTAAAATTGTTAGGAAAAAAACCACAATGGCGCATAAATAGGCATCGGAAACACTAGACAGAATATCGAAAGGTCTGCGCAATGACTCGAGATAATTCTGAGGCGCAATGATTTTACTGTCTGACTATTACAAATACTGCCAGTCATTCCAAGATCCAATGTGACTCACGTGATGATACTCAAAGGAAAAATGCAAAAATGAAGAAGTTCTCATTTCGAGGATTTTGATTAAATTTATGTTTAGCTACAGTCTGCGGGTTTAGATTGGTTGACCAGCACACCTTGCTAAACAAGTTTAGAATCAAATTATTCTTTACTGAAATTTCAATAGGAATTTTTTTATTCATTGCTTCATAGGTTTTAAAATTCGTCTACTGAATAACTTAATTAAATGCAATGTGTATTAGGGAATTTTCAAAAAAAGTATTATTGTTCTATCTCAAAAAAGACTCGCTGGTTTTAAATCTCTAGGATGTGTATACCTAGGTTTGCGTATTTTTTTTTTCTTTATACCTAAGTTAGGGCGCTTTTAGTCATAGGAAATAGCTCACTCACACAGAAACAATTTCAAGAAGCAACATGAATCTACAGACATAATGTCACCTGTCAAACCTGCCCGGGCTTTGGGCTCGTTCACCCAAAGCCAACTGAAGGAATACAGGTGGGTTTTAGTTAGTGAAAGTCTCACACTTCGTCCGCTCCACCTAGAGTAAAAGAAGTTATCTCTTTATATAATATAATGGCTTGTACATTTTTAAAATTTTTTATTTGGTTCTGTTCGTTCTAACACAGAGGCAGTTTTAAAGAAAAAAAGCCCATTAAAACAGTAGAAAAATTCAAAATTGGTAATTTTGTATATAAATCACCTCTTAAACGTAGGAAATAATAATTTTACGCGAGGGGGGGCACGGACGGCTGCTAATTTATTATAAATAAAACCTGCTCGCGAAAAATAGAATATCTATTAATTGTATCAAACAAGCTTTAAAAAGTTCATAGTTCAAATTCTTTGACGTCATATTTGAAACAATCTTAATGTATTTCAAAAAGATACCCACTTTATGACCTGTTTCTAGGAAACGACTATATATAATTAATTTAAACAGTCGTTAGTATTTAAATTTATTCATTTTCTATTAATACTCCACTTTATTTATATTTAATAAAAATATATTATAACGAAAAAGTTTAGAGGAAATTAAAGTAAAACCACAAAATAAAATCATAAAAAGCTGTCGGTCAACGAACATGCTACCTATTTCCTCGAAGTAGTTTGACATAAAGTCCACCACTATAATAGATTACCTATTTAACCTTTCAGATACCGTCAATTTGAGACACAGCAGTAAGACAATAGATGCGCGAACGCCGCACATATCGGTGAAAAAACCATGGAGAGCTTGCACACGCCTAATAAATGAACCCCAAAAATGGCCACTAGTACGAAATGACGTAGCAACAATGGGACAACATATCCCGAGGTATTTGAGAACACTGTAAATAAATAATAATAATGTATTAGACTAATAAAATTACTACAAGTAAACATTTACAAACAATACAAAGAACAGATAAGAAAGACATATAGAATAACAATAATTTTCATTTCTACCCAGCAGTTACTTCCCACGTTTGCTAGAATTCATCAAAACACCGAAGCAATGGCTAAAAAAATATACACATATGGTGTATATGTATATCATAATCAACCGAAAGACGTGCACTGTTGCACATAGGCCTCCCCCAAGTCTCGTTGTTTAATTATGACTAAAATATCAACGAAATCTGTTAAGTAGTTTAAAAAAACAAAATGGCCTCAGAGATAAACACGAAGAGATACACGTGACTTTATGGTACATATACCTAGAAGATTAATCGTAAACAAACTGGAATTTTATTATTATTCCTTTATTCATCTTTTGTACATGTTATGCCCTTGGCTGACACGACTATCGGTACAATAATCGCCAAATCTACTTTCCACATTTCGACAACCTCGCGAGTCAAGTCAATATACTTGATTTGTTTATCTTTCTCGGCTTTCACCAGGTTCTCGTCATGCGGCACAGATATGTCAACAATCATTGCACGCCTCTCGCTTCGGTCCACCACCACTATATCGGGCTTATTGTCTACAATAGTCCTGTCACTGATGATGGACCGATCCCAATACAACGTGATATCGCCATTATCGAGAACAGGGTTGGGCACATACCTGTAGTGTGGCACCTCCGATTCCACAAGAGAGTAATTCAGAGCAGCATCAGCAAGTTGCTGATGGATAATCCTGACTACAAGGTTGTGTCTATGCAAGTATTCCCCGTTAGCAAGACGAGAACAACCAGAGATAATTATTATTATTATTATTATTATACAGGGTTATTTATAAAACACTAGCAACCTCTTATGTGCTAGTTAAGAACGTCATAAACATCAACTTTTGTTCTATGATTTTTAAAACTTTATCATATTTTAGTTCATCAAATTTTCATACAAAAATAAAAATATTTAAATTGAGAGTTCTAAATATTAAGAAGTCTTCTTGTAGAGAAATTCGGTAGTGCGGATATTTACTTGACGGTGTATCAATATTCTAATGTTGAGTACACGGAAATGGTGCGAATGCTTGCTAGGTGTACTGAAAGAAAGGAGAAAGATTTATGGCTGTCAGTGTACAACATCTAAAATAATACTGATAATAAATAACAATATAAATACATACACACATTACAAAATATACTAATAAATATCAAATATGTAACTAAGCCAGAAGAAAAAAATCAAAGTGAATGGTAATGCTCCTTCACCATTTTTTTAAACAGAATTTTACTTATCTATTATCTCTATTTTATTGTATAAATTAATAATTTTCCCACGCTTCTATGTCGTCAATTTTTTTTTTCAGAGTTGACCAAATTTCTAACAATAAAAAAAACTGGAAGTATAATTACCATTGTTGAATACTAGTGACAGTATTAGACATGAAAATTGACTTTAATGTTTATTTACTATGCATGTCGCACGATCAAAACAGAATGGATTACCTGCTGTAATTTAGGCACTAATAAAATCTTTTATTTTGCAATTTTAGTAAAATGATTGTAGTATCTGGGTCGACTGCTGAAAACTGAGTTTGAATTTTTTAATACCTTCTATCAGCGCCTTTGCTCGTATGAAAAGTAAATTATTTCAAGGAAACATATTCCTGGAATCGAAGTATCCTATGTGTTATTCCATAAACATCTTACACCGCGCGCATTTGTCTTTCTGAAATACAAGGTGTAAGGGACAGCCCTCCACAAACTTTAAGGGCTTGCTCAGTAGACGAAACTGAACCACTTACACTTACACCTTGTATATTCAGCTGTGAAAGAGTAACAGACATACAAACTTTTGCCTTTATAATGTTCAGTGTGATTATTTTAATTTTGATTGGCCTCACCAGAAGTTTAACTTTAAAACTTCTGGTAAGGCAGGGCAAGGGCAATGGAAAGGGCTATGCTCGGAGTTTCCTTGCGTGATATAATTAGAAATGATGAAATTCACAGGAGATTCAAGGTTACCGACATAGCCCGAAGAATTGCCAAACTGAAGTGGTAGTGAGCACTTTGCTTTCAGAACTGATGATCTTTGGGGCCGAAAGTTTCTGGAGTGGCGACCACGTACCGGAAGCGTTAAAAAGCCTCCCACATGGTGAACTGATGATCTGGTGAGGATCGTGGGAATCCGAGGGCAGCGAGATGCACAGGACCGGTCTGTTTGGCGACTTCTGGGTTAGTTCTATATTTAACAGTGGATGTCTTTCTCACCTGAACTGATGATTATTTTATTATCGATATTTGAAATCTTACTAATGGCTGTGTGTATTGAAGTTTTCGGGGACGTTTTTTGAGTTATATTTATCTAAGCTTCTACTGCATCGAGATCGGAGCGTACGGAATGGACGGATTTTTTGCTTTGTATTGATTTGTATGGTACAGCGTGCACTGAATCGGAAATTGCCGATGCGAAATCCGTGTGCAGTTGATGCGGCCGCTAAGCTTAAACATTCTTATACCTAAGTAGGTTAGTGTTTCGATGGTAAATATTAGCATATTCTTTTTAAGAATAGGTGTATCTATCAAATAATTTTATATTCATTATTGAAACGCTAAATAGAAGATCACTGAGAATAAGAATCTCCATAATGTGGTATATTACTGTTATTATGTTAGTGCTAAACTTGTTTTTAAATAATTCATGATTACTAATTAGTATGGCAGACACAAGCCCGATCATTTTAAAGACCGTGAGAAAAATAATAATGTAAGTCAAATTTTTATTAGTTTATTGATCGACTAGCTGCTATCAGCGGCTTCGCTCGTGTGAAAGAAGAAAATTATCTCAAGAAAACATACTCCCGAGATAAAAAGTCCTACGTGCTATTTCAGAATATGGTCTACCTATACCCGTGTGCCAATTTTCACTCGTGTGCGAATTTTCACCCGTGTGCCAATTTTCACCCTTGTGCCAATTTTCACCCGTGTGCCAATTTTCACCCGTGTGCCAATTTTCACCCGTGTGCCAATTTTCATCCAAATCCATTCAGCCGTTCGAGCGTGAAGAAGTAACAAACCAACACACTTACAAACTTTATATATTACTAGCTTCAGCCCGTGGCTTCGCCCTCGAGCATCAAATATAGCCTGTCACTCAAGAATAAAGCAACTTTCTATCGATGAAAAAATTTTAGCAATTGGACCAGTACTTTCAGAGTTTACCCCCAACAAAAAAAAAACCGGCCAAAAGCGTGTCGGGCCACGCTCAGTGTAGGGTTCCGTAGTTTCCCGTCTGTCACAATAAGTGTTCCCACTTATGAGTTTAAAAAAAGGGTATTTGTTACGATGACATACTAAGTACGGAACCCTAAAAACGGGCCCACAAAGGACGGTGATAACTAAAACAGTATGCAAGTAGTAGAAATTTCAGCGATTGTGCACTCGTAAAATTACGAATATATTTAAGAAGCAATGATTTTTTACCACGGTAGGTCATGAAAGCACGGAAAATCTTAACATCGACTTTTAAAAAGATGACGTCATTACGCAACGCCATCTATCGAACCATTTATGAACTGGTTTTTACCTTAGCATTTTAATAGATGGCGTTAAAAAATGAATTTTAGTTTTGTTCTAAATTGCCTTAGCATGTTCCTGATAGAAGTTTTATGTAGTTATAAGATAATACCGTCAATGCCAAGGAGAGACCAACCGAACAATTCGATATTACCCGACCCCATCAACTCAGGAAAAATCCTAACAGCGCTAACGCGAAATAGCCTAAAATACAGCGCCATCTCTCGGGGAATTGGGTTACTAATTAATACATAGGTACCAGAAGAAGTTTTCGGTGGTAATTTTGGATTGCGAGAACCGATTTTAATAATTCTTTTTTTGTTTAAAAGAAGATACGTTCAGGATAATAAAATATGTAAACGAAGTTAAAAAAAATGCTTGCATATACGATTATACTACAAACTTAGTCCAGAAATGATTTTGTACAACCTTTTTGTCTTTTTTGTACAAAAACTACTAACTAGTTTTCAGATTTTTTTCATATTTTTTAAACTTATGGTTCAAAAGTTAGGCCACACACATTGTTTTTTACTTTTGGAGCGATTATTTCCGAAATTATTGACATTATCAAAAAATGATTTTAGTAAACCCCTATTCATTTTTTTTTAAATACCTATTCAACAATATATCACACGTTAGGGTTGAAATTTAAAATAAAATCACTTCCCACTTTACATATAGGGGGGCTACCCTAATAATTTTTTTTTCCAATTTTTATTTTACCACTTTGTCGGCGTGATTGATATTCATATTGGTACCAAATTTCAGCTTTCTAGTGCTAACGGTCACAGAGATTAAGCGAGGACGGGCAGAAAGACGGACAGACAGACATGGCGAAACTGTAAGGGTTCCTAGTTGACTACGGAACCCTAAAAACTTTAATATTATAAGTGTAGATTAGCGTGATAACTGATATTAATTTGAAGATATAGAAATATTTCTTGAAAACAACGTAATCGCTTGTAAAACCACTGATCCAATTCACAAAAATTAACAAAATGGAAAATCGCGATGAATAAAGTAACCGTCATCAATGGTCAAATAGAAAAGATGAAAAGATCAAATAAATAGAATGCGTCAACACTGTACAGACTTAGTACATGTTAAGTGTACTATATGGACGCACCAACACAGACCATGCTAAATATAACAAAGATAGTTATGACTACGAATAAGAATGAATATCTTTTGACCATATAATACTATGTTAAGATATGTGACAAAGAATCTTTGACCTGAGCACGTGCGCTATGAACTATCTATAACGTTGTCTTACGATATTTTCCTCTATACTTAAATGTAATTAAACTTCTTTATGACATATTTAAAATAACTATTTCCCCTTATGGATTTTCCTCGGAGTCATTCATAAGAATAAAACCTATAGACAAACATGAATAGGAAACGGACAGCTGAGCTTAACAGATTTATAATGGATGGATCTGACTTGAAAGATTTTATGCAAACTTACATTTTGATTATTAACTTTCACCTCAGTAAATCTCGATAATTATCAACCTTCACCTTTTAACCCCGAGGGGTGAAGTGGTGGAGCGGTCAAAGTCTCATGAAAACGAAGTTGCTGACTGCAATAATATTGAAATAAAAATTAGTGTAATAGAAAGAATTAATAGTTTTGTGTGATCTATGGTTAATACTAATTTTTATGACGGAGTATGACTTGGATACCTTCTGTACTCTGATAAATTAAAACTAATTTAAAGTTCGTCAAAATTTAAATGTATGTGATTTTGTAAAAACTTGTCTCACCTAACATGAATAAAAACGAGTAATACAATGTAAATTTTGCCATTTGATGACCAGTTTCTCTATAAATAAATATAAATTTTGTCATTTAGGTTTACCTAATTGACTTAATTTGATTTTTTAGTAGCAAGACGATTCGTTTTATTTTATTATCTTTTTTTTGTTTATACCAGTTTTTTTTTACATAAATAAATACAAAATTTATAATCTAGATTGGCTTATATCGATTTCATTATATCAACCTTGACTTTTGAATCATTGTGAGAAATTTAGCAAATTGTAAATTGCCTCAATCGATAGGAACATAATAAGGGGAAGTCAAAGTTTCTATACGTATATACTTGTCCAAAAATAAATCTATGAATTAAGATTAATTTAGGAGTTTTATTTTTTTTAGTCCTTTAGCAAATAGAATCATTACCTAATTTATAACTGTCTTAGAACAGTAAGCATAAAAAGTTTAGCTAATAGAGTTCTGTAGTTCTTATATCTTCGATTATGAAAGAAAAATGGCGTAAGTTTATGCACCTAGAAAGAAAGAAATTATTTTATTTGCCCGACGAGGCGCAAACTTAAGACTTACATTATATTTATATGTAGGTACATTTTTATATGCAAATTTTACACCGATGTAGGTATGTGTCTTAGAACAATATAATTACACTAGTTTACATGTATGAATATTGTATGAATCCTTGTCGTTGAAATTATTATAGTATAATTGACAAATCGTTTCTAAGAGATGAAAAATTCAATATCTGAATAAGAACTACAAAAAATAAAAGTAGATAACCATAAAAATGAATTAAATATCGTTTCGATATTATGGAAGGAGATCTTTGAATTTTTCTATTTTGAATAACCCGTTGTGTTTCTTTTTTTAAATTATTTCTTTTATAGCTATACCCACAACGGTTAGGCATACAATTTTGATATCTTCGACATTAAATCTTTTTTAGCTTAAACCGTGTTCAAATTTAAATCCTTCTGAAATATTCTGGTTTTTGTAACAGCTGATTTATTATTATATTTTTATAATTTAGCCGTTGTATAAATTTACATCATAATATACACGTTATCTGTATGTGATATATGTAATAGATTAATCAGAGTTTACTACACCGATAACTTATTACTAAGTTGTTATGTAATTAAGTAATAGCTAGCTATTCGTCTACATACCCACAAACTTAAACCCCGATTTTACTTTTAGATTTTTTTTTAAAACAAACCCTAGGTAGATTCTTTTTGCCTCTAACTCAAATTATACTTACAAATGTCAACCCCAAGGGAACGTATTTTAAAAATGACATAGGTATTAAACCGTTAAAAAAATTCTATCTACTCATAAATTTCAATTTTGGATTAATAAATAAAGAAAAATAATATTTATACTCCTTCGACTTGAAAACTGAAACAACCCCGTTTGTTATTTTTGGCAGTATAAGGTCTGGTCTGATAACGGATAGATAATTTATTAACTTATATCATAATTTCTCTAGCTTTTATCTTTTCCTTAGCCTTTTCTTAACTATCTTGTGGTCGGTTTCGTCCTAACTGGATGCGAGTGAATACCGGTGTTTAACTTGGAGCGACTGCCTATCAGACCACTACAATCCAGTTACTAAGCAACATAATTTATTAACCTACTTAAGTTAATCACCTTGTGCTCCTGACTTTATAAATCGAAAAAATAAATAAAGCTGCGACATTATTTTTAATATATGCGAAATCTGGATATAGTGTGTTCAGAATCAGTAACTGAATTGGTTCCAATAATTTTTACATCATGTTATGTTTTTTTTTTCCCAAAAATAGTAACAAGTTGGACACCACCGACACTAAGTATAACACAGGTCACGGCAGGTCATAGCGGATATTAGGAACCAGCGCAGCTGGGGTGCGGAAGCAAAACAACCCCTCAATCACCCGGATGGCCTGGTAACCATGTATTTATGTGGATAATCAGGTACATAACAAGCTTATAACTTTCTGATTTTATTCATAGATTCTTTTCATTAAAATATTAAACACGTGTTTCGCGTTTCACATATACCTATAGGTATTAAAACTAATGTTGTATGAGAAAAATATAATAATTATACATTTCGGTGACCGTTCCTTGACAACGAATATAATATATGTTGCCACGTTCTATCTAAACTATTATATTATCATAATAATTTATATAAACAGCCATTTAAAATGTACCAATTTACATATGTAGGTAAAATACAGTATAAATATTATTTTCAATAATGAAAAGTTGTTTTCACAATCGGCGCAGTTTTTTATTGATTGTAAAAAATAATTTTTATGTCTGGTTTTCCCGCAAAATTTATGGGGTGCACGAGTTTACGAGAGGAAAATATTATGAAAACCAGTGCAACAGTAGCACTTCTTTCGAAAAAAAAGTATTTTAAAACAAAATGCGAAGGCTACTGGTTGCAGTTTCTAAGTACCTCTGAAACAATGGATTTAACCGTCACAATATAAACTACACTGCGATCTGTACACGATTAATGTAGACAATCAAAAATTGTATGCACTTTTACAAGCAGAAATGAGAAAAAAAAATACATTGACGAAGTTTGTACTAGCTATTCTTTTCGTTATGAATCGGTATTTGCAATAACAAGAGAAAGAAAATTTACATTCGGCAATGAAATCACAATAAAATCAAACGATCCGAGCACATATGGCGAATTTCATTTTATGTTGCGATAGTAATATTTGAACATTCTTTGCGAAACACAGACATTGACCTGTACATGAAATCTATATTATGAATCAGTGAAATGATTTTTGTCTTTTTTAAATATTTTATCTGATTCCTATACAAACTGGGTGAATTTAATAATCATTAGGACATGTCAAGAGCCAGTTTTTGATCCGCAGCTCCCTCAACTAACCACACTATATAAATTATTATATTGTGAATGTTTGTTACTCCTTCACACTGAAACTGCTGAAGGGATCTGGATGCAATTTATCCAGGAAGTATGTTTCCTTAGGATCATTTTCAGACCTCAAGCGAGCGAAGCCTCTGGTAAAATTTTGCAGTTAGAATAGCAACTAATTGGTAAATTACTCTACCATTTCTTTATATTTAGATATTTTAACTTAATTTTTTTTTTTGTCAAGCTAGCAATTGATTGAACGACGCATTTTACCGATAACTATATCAATTAGTTACTATCCTAATTATTTAACTACGGATCAAAAACTTCACCCTAAGCGAAAACAGATCATTAGGCTTATCAGAAAATAAATTAGTAAAGAGATAGTGTCAAATAATAAAAAAATATTTACCTAATACGGGTCCAACGATGAACATATACGCTAACATGACAAGAATTATTTGTCCTCGGCGCGAACCTTCCCGCACTTTGAACGCCACATTCACAGTCGCCACTAAATCCTTCACGGAAAGCACTGTTAAAATACTAGGCATCTTGTCGCCGTCCACTTCTTTCGCCTTCTTTGTATTATTCTCTTTAAGTCTAATAATGATATAAACAAACCCGATCAGATAGAACACACAAGCTGTGCTGAAGACACCATAGTAACCGAAACGACGGGTCATAATACCACTAACCGCCATCCCTATGGGTCTGCTAAGAGTCAATATTGCCGTAATAATCCCTAAACGGAAAGTCCTTTCAGATTCACTAGTGATGTCAGTGATGTAACTGTAAACAGCCATCGTCATGGCAACACGCCCGCCAGCCAACGCAGGTGGCAGGCCCTCGATCAGTGCTGTCTCATTCACCCCAACTTGAAGGAAGAACACCGTACTTAGGATGAGGCCAACAGCAGATAATAATTTTCCTAGAATAGGCAACACCATAAAGGCTTTTCTGTTTCCCGTTCGATCGCTCCATGCTCCTAAGAATAGTGTTAGTATTCCTGGCAGTGCTGTCTGAAGCGGGAAACTCCAAGCGGTCATTGATGCTACCATTGTCTGTACGTTTTTCTCTTGTTCCGTGTAGTTGTGAGTGCGTCCCTGCATTATATGTGAGCAGGTTCGCTCGTCGTACTGTAGATTTACTAGACATGATTTCTCTAAGCTCAAATTCTGGACAGCTAACCCTGCAAGTACACTCGGCAATAGGTAACAAATAACAAATGGTTCCACTGTAACTTTAGATCGAAAAGCCCAGGACTCTTTGAGGAATTGTTTCAGTCTTTTGCTCAATTTTGTTTCTGTTTTCTTGAGCTCGGTGCCGTATTGTATGTTGCACTTGCATGGTTCTACACTCACGATCTTTTCTCCGGGCACTTCGACCCGTAACGTCATTTTGACAACAGTTTACCACTTTATTGTTCATTTGTTTTTTAACATAATTTAAACGAGAACAGTTTGTTTATAAATGTGTGTTACTGCTTGAATATTTTATTTTTAATTTTTATTGAATGATTTTTATTTTTTTAGTATCACAGGGGAGCGCGTTTACGTTGACGAGGGGCGAGTGTTCAGTTGCGCGTGCGACGGTTGATTGCGTGAGCTCGCGGCTGTTGCGGGCGGCTCTAGTCTCGTTACTGGCTATCAGCTGGCTGTTGGTAGAGTTTAATTTGTACTTTATAATGTTATCACGTGGCCCTACTGGCGTGTACTCAAACATCAATTTATAGTTGTAATTGATCATATGCAATATTATAAGCTAATCGAATCTTCACCATGACTCCTTTATGAGTTCACAAAATAAGAAATATTCCATAACGGTTCATTAGAGAGGGATGCGGTTATTATAACATAATTAAAATTTTTCCGAACCGTTTATTAAGGGTTATAATATTGATGACATAATGTTCATTAATTTTTTGTTATAGAATTTCAATATTTTTGTTAGGTATTAATTTTGAACAAAACATATTCTGTTTAGATACTGTTACTGACAATGCTATATTATAGCATCATAACAAAATTGTCATTTATTTATTATGTACTATATTGTACCTTTTTTGATGGGAAATCGTCCTATGACATCTCTCGCCCTTGGGCGGAGCGGGAGGGCGTGTCTCTTCTAAAACCCACTCCTAGATCCTTAGTTGCCTTTCATTCCAGAGCCGGGTTTTGCTACTTTATTGTACCTACGCATGGCTTATCTACACTAATATAATAAAGAGGTCAGGTTTGTTTTTATTTTTATTTTTTTGTTTGTAGGAGGTAATCTCTGGAAGTACTAGTAATAGTAGTCTGGAAGTGCTAAAATTTTTTCACCAATAGAAAGCTGCTTTATTCCTGAGTAACATTTTATGTACCTACGCGGGCGAAGTTGCGGGCAAATGCTAGTAAATTATATATGAAAATGTGTCCTCTTTATTGATCAACAAAATATAAAAATAAAAGAGTGCAATCAACTTCATCTATTTTCATTACTGTAAAACTGAAATCTGACCTTGGTTTCTTCGTATTTAAACTTGACATTCCGAAACTGTTCATCTGTAAAGTATTTGTGTAAATAAATGGCCTTTGGTTTATATTTAAATGAAATACGGTAATGTAATGTCTTATAGCTTATTCTGTATTTCAGCGTGTCCCAAATAAAATTATCATGAAGGACAATTAAGACATGAAAACTGAACAAAGGCAGCTGAAAATAAAAGTTTGTTTTATTTTAGGTTGAATTTGTTACTGTACTTGTTATTATTTGACTTTTTTTAATGATACAAACCAGTGCTTGACTGCGATCCCACCTGATGGTAAGCAGTGATGCAATCGTTGATAGTGAGGCGCACTAGTTTATTAAGAGCCTATACACTCTAGCTTTGAAAACACCTAACCTTTAAATTGGACGGGAAAATAACTGCTTCGTTAGTCTTGAGGTCGCAAGTGCAAATGCTGAGCGTGGGGTCCTGGGTTCGATTCCCGGGTTGGGCAAAAAGTGTGCTATTGGGTTTTTCCTTTTGCAATTACTTTGTCGCTGCTCGAAGTTTGGAAGATGGCGGTTTGAAGGTATACGGAGTAGAGAGTAAATTTCCGAAAATCTCCTTTGAAAAAAGAGGATCCACCGACCAGACGGTTGTTTTGTCTGGTGGGCAACTGCCCAGTAGATGCATTTTGGGCTGTTCCATATGTTCAAATCACGCGGAGAACTTTAATTGCGCGATGCAGGATTAGTTCTTATGTGACGCCATAGATATTGCTACATCATATCGCTACGGTGGTATAATACCCCCGTGCCTCAGAAACCACGTAAAGCTGTGGTACTGATCCTGAACTCTCTCCGGTCGTGTCGGATTACCATCCCATCGGCCTATGAGAGTGAAGGAACAGAGAGTGCACCTGTGTTTGTGCTTATACTTGTGCACTATTATATCTCCTGCATACTTAGCTAATCTCTGTTGAGATTAACCACCATGATCGAAATTCGGTCGGGAGTATTATTACTATTATTATTATAGCCTATTATTATAGTCTCCTCCTTGCTCCGGACCATGGCCTGTACCAAGGCTCAGCGCGAGAGATCGGCCCCACGTGGACATGACGGTGCTCTGCCCAAGCGGGGCACACCTCAACCGTATGCTTTACCGTGTCCTCCAGGCGGTCCGCACAATGGTGACACCTGGGCGTCACTTCCGCACAAATCCGGTGCAGGAACCTTCCGAAGTGAATGCGGAAGGTGAGGACGCCGTGAGGTATTTCCAGCCACGTCTCAAAGAGGGGACTTACTGCCATAATTATGGCATGCCCAGCACTGGGTTGTGAAAGTCGCTGTCGCCATTTCACCATGGGATCCCGCCGGAACTCTGTCCGCCATGCCGCAACTTGGCGTAGAGGCGGAGTTTCGCGACGCGTCACAATTTGCGCGTGGAGCCACGCACAAATTGTCCATGAATGCAAGACTGTTGCCTCCAAGTCCCATGGTGGCAGGTCATAATTGATATAGCATAAGTAATCTTTAGACAAACTTCTCTGGCCTACCCATCGGCCGTGCAACCATTCTTGACCATACGAGCAGTCATCAAATGTCTTGGTTGGTGAGTGTTATGCGTCCTCAATATGAATATCAGTGGCAGCGTAAATTTTTTCTAGAAGTAAAACGCCATTTAATCTATTTAAAATCCATGTAAAATTAAAATCACAGAGCACTCTGGCTCGCGTCATTTCAGCTTTCCTGATCCCCAAGTCACAGGCTATAAACCTAGTTTGGGGACCAGGAGATAATTCTTCTTGCAAATTATATAGTATCCTATTACTGAACCTTTGTGAACAATTTATTGAAATATATCTATTATTATTATAGCTTTGGTGCAGGGGTTGACTTCCAGTCACACTGAGTGCATCTGAAAACGAAAATTTTCCTAAAGCGACTCGCAAAGGGCTAGCAGGGTGGATTATGGCCCATTCCCTCTCTTAGAGAGGAGGCCTGAGGGGACTGAAGTTGACTTCCACTCGTACCAGATGCAAAAGAAAAAGTATGTGTTTTTCATAAAGCAACTCGTCTTTTTGACTTCTAAAACCCAATAGACGACGACGACACACTAATACTATTTTGGTGTACAATATAGTTTATTCTATTCTATTCTACTCTAGGTATTGATTGTTATGTGAGGTTAGCTAAGGTAAGATCACTGGATCCGCGAGGTTGATTACGACCCATTCATTCCGCCTTCTAGTGAAAAGGTCACAGCAATGAGAATATGGTATATGGTTGATAATAATAAATATATGGTTGGTTATGTTTATATCTTGTTATGTTACTGAGAAACGATACTCTTTGCTAAGACTATAAGACTTTCCAGTTTCTTTTGACTTTCTGTATCGTTTGTCAAAGATAATAATATTCCACATTTCCCACACGACGTCATCTAGTCCCAAACTAAGCAGAGCTTGTGTTATGAGTACTAGACAACTGATAAATATACTTATATATTTCTAAAAACTTACATATTATAGATAAATTACACCCAGACACAGAACAAATAATCATGCTCATCACACGAACATTTATCTTGGGTGGGAATGGAAACCACGACCTAAAGACCAGTCAAATCTACGAAAGACAAACGTATAATGGTTCAATGTACTTTCCGAGGCACGGAGGACAGAGCTCTTGGTATGTAAGCGAGGGTCACTAAACCATGGACCTAGAAAACATAGCCTAGACCTAGTATTTGTCTAGATATATGTCACATATTTATCAAAACCTTTTCTTACCTTTAACAATTACTTAAGTGAACAATAACCAGTCATCAAAATTCTTAATGACAATGTTTAGCACGTAATACATGCGCTCCAATTTTTCCCATAAGTCGGTCAAGAGGACTGGCAGAAGTTGCGTAATGTGTTTATTATCAAACAAATTAGATGCCTTTGACAATGACCATATTTTATAATTGAACCAACAATCAGATACAACATTTTTGTCTCAAGGCTTTCAGTGGAAATGGTTTTGCAATTAACCATGCACTAGATGTTTTAAAAAGGCAAAATAATTTATCAAATAAAAATAGCTTAATCAGGCTTAAAATGTTCCGATTGCTGGGACTCAGGTATTCTCTCTAGGAGAAGGAATGGGCTGTAATCCAACACGCAGGTCCAATGCGAATTAGTGGATGTTTTAAAATTTTTGGTTCTTGGTGGCAACAGTCCTTGCACGCATGCAAGATTTTGCGAAACTCCGCTGCCGCAACATGTCGCGGCATGGCGGACGAGGTTCCGACGGGATCTCATCGCGGAATGGCGACAGCGACTATCGCAACTCAGTGCTGAGGACGCCATAATTATGACGGTAAGTCCCCTCTATGAGGCGTTGCTGGAAAGACCTCATGGTGTCCATACGACGCAGGTTCTCACCGAACATGGTTAGTTCGGGCCGTTTCTGCATCGGACTCGTACGGAAGTAACGCCCGGGTGTCACCACTGTGTGGACCGCCCGGAAGACACGGTGGAGAATACATGCTTTGCTTGGACAGAGCACCGCCGTGTCTTAGTGAGGGCGAACAGCGGCAACGATCTTTCGCGCCAAGCCTTGGTATAGGCCATGGTTCGAAGCGAGGAGGAGTGGCAGGCGGTTGCCTCCTTCTGCGAAGCTGTAATGCTAGCAAAGGAGGAAGCCACATTTGCACGTGCGCGGGCGCATGCAGACTGATCCTAAGTCATCGACGGCGCGTACTGTTCCACGCGCGCCTCAAGAAGATGTTAGCAAAACGTAGAGGCTTAGAAGGGTCGAAGCCTACTGGGGCAAAGTGTTTATTCCTGAAAGGAAAACTCGGCCCTGGGAGGAAGGCAAAGAAGGAACGGAAGTGGGTTTTAGTCAGTAAAATTCTGACACGCCCTCTCGCTCCACCATAGAGCGAGGCAGCGGAGGATGTCATTGCATGATTTTCGCACCCATAAAAAAGTACGTGCCGATTTTCTCATGATGTTTTCCTTCACCGTTTCAAGAGCAGTGGTGATGAAATAAATTACACAAAGTAATGCGCCTGGCTAGGTTTGACCCTGCACTCTACAATTCATCAGTCGGTGTAGTTAAAACTGGGCCAATACTGCTCCAAAAATAAATTGTTTAACACTAAGTTTGCCTGGCCTTTTCTTATCTATGTTTGGTTGCTGTCCAGTCTAATACATTAAACCCTAAGCCGGGAAATGCCGGCGTTCGCGCATCTATTGTCTTACTATTGTGTTTTAAATTGACAGCATCTAAAAGGCTAATTAGATGCACTTAAATTAGTATTAGTATCTTAGATAGAACGACTGCCTGTTAGACTTCCGCGTCACGTAACATCTTGGCAAGACGGGTGATATTTTTAAAGTTCCGTACTTCAAAAGGAAAAAAAACGGAACCCTTATAGGATCACTTTGTTGTCCGTCCGTCCGTCTGTCTGTCTGTCTGTTTGTCTATCTGTCAAGACCCTTTATCTCGAGAACGCGTCAAGGTATGGAGTTGAAATTAAAACCATATACTCAGGTCTGCAGTCCCTTTAAGCTGTGAAAAAAATCAAACTTCTAAGTTAACGAATAAAAACGATACGGCCGTTTATGTCGTAAAAAAACGTCTCAAAGATCGAAATTCATCAAGTACCCTACTTCCCGTTGACCCAGAAACCTGAAATTTGGCACAAAACTTCACGTAAAATAGCCCATTTTCAGAAGTCTTTACTAGATAAGTTATGTTTTGATGTATAGAAATCCTAGATAATATCCACAAGATAGCTGTGTAACCAAAATATCTAGAGACAGATGTGTAATAAAATCATAATTACGTAAGAGCGCTTGTATAAAAATGTACCTCGGAAAGGACGCTCTTAAAAATAGGTCATCGAAGGCAGCCAGATTAGTGCAGAACTAATACGAAGAATATTTCCGCGTTATAAAAAATTCAAATACGACTGGTTGTGTCATTATCACACATTTGAATTATTAATTTGCACCATAGGAGGCGGTGGAGAATTCCTATTAAAATATTTAACGAGACGAATAATAAAAATAACACAAACTAGTTGACATTAAATTGTTAAAAAACATTATGCAATTTTAGGTCTATAAATCATGAAATTAAAACAGGAGTTTTGAACTTAGTTTTCTAAGTCGCCAATAATATAAATTAAAATTAAAATCATATAGATAGAGTTGGATATGTTTTTAAACTTTTTGTTGAAATGTTATATTTGTTGTTTGAATACTTAGATGTAGATTTTAAAATGTGACGTCACGAATCTTATGTCTGCTCTCCGTCAGGTTCCCCTTGTCACAATGTCACACTTTGTCCTTTATTCTTTATTATTTATTGTACGTACATACACAATTTATACAAAGAGTTTTGCCTCGGATTACAATTACTGCAGATGTTTAAACAAGTTTTCGCAGTAAGCTTTATAAAAGCTTACATAATTAATATTCACCAAGACTATGAGTTCAACATTATTAGATCAACTCTATGTCATAATAATTGTCATCTGATTTACACATGTATGCATTTCAACTCAATCGGTAAACGGGAAGTGTATCAATTTTAATTTGCAAGATTTGATTACAGACAAACATCGGGACAGATAAAACTAAATTAAAGCTTATAAAAACAAGTTGACTGTAAATTTTTAACCGATCCTATCTCAATTTTTGAAGATTTCTCTTTTTATACCATTTAATAATACACACATACTCCGCAGCTTTGCAAGAAATCCCGTCTTATATACATTTAAAGAACAACAGCGTGGAAATTGTTGATGAAATTACTAAGTGTCTACTTATATACCTAAGTACTTACTTGTAAAAGTTACTATAATATACACCAACGAAATAATTGACTTTGTTTTATCTAATCGAGATTATGGCCAGTCTAGGTACTGCAAAAAAAATGTCATAATTGGAATCTGAATTGATTAGATTTTTTACGAAAATAAATTATCATGGCTAAGTTTTTTTTTCACATTTCCGAATTAGATAATGAACATAACAATAAAAATAACTGTTTGTACTTAGAATATAGTAGCTAACATGACATAAAATGACATAGTCACCACACTAAATACAATATTATTGACATAATATATGTAATCTGATCAACTTTAAACTGGAATATCTTTAATACACGGATTCTATCAATAGTAATGTCTGAGAAATTTTTTTTGGAAATTTAATCTATATACTTCTGTATATTTTTCATCACTATATGCTAAAAAAATATGCCAGCAAAATTTTGTTTGGGACTTTATTATGATCATTTACGCCAGAATCGATTTCATTCAACTTATACTAACTTTAACTTCTCTTATTGATTTATATTGTCCTGTCTCGTTTTATTAATAGAAGGAAGCATAAATATTGAACCACTTTTTAATGTTTAAGTCTCAGTTTTCAAAAAAAAACATCATTTAAAATGTCGCCCTGTCTACTTATGAATAGTTCAAACAATCACGTGCGCAAACCTACCAAAATAGGTAAACAAACACAAATGGTTGTAGTCCAATCAAATTTTCTCATACAAGAGATAATTTTGCTTATTAGTATGTATTTATAATTATATAATATATATATATATATATATGGTCAGTATGTATTTTTGCGATATTTATTCTACTATATGTATGTTTATATTTATGACAGTATATATATATATTTATATTGTAGGTATATTCTTATAATAATTGTTTTGTTTGTTTCTTTTTCCTTTCACTTTTACACATGATGTGTGATCATCACCAGCCTTTTTAATGTTCCCACTGTTGGGACTCAAGCCTCCTCTCTAAGAGAGGGAATGGGCCGTAATCCACCACGCGGGCCCAGTGCGTGTTGGTGAATGTCACATGTCTTCGAATTTTTGGTTCTGGGACATGCCGGTTTCCTCACGATGTTTTCCTTCACCGTTTTGAGAGTAGTGGTGATGAAATAAATTACACAAAGTAATGCGCCTGGCTGGGATCGAACCCGCGACCTACAACTCGTAAGTCGGGGCCGTTACCACTCGGCCACCACTGCTCTCTACATGATGTGTACTTCTCTTTTTTTTCCAATTCTCCTTTCGGGGGTATGCTGGAAGAGATTTCTTTAGAAATAAGCAACACCTATTTTTCTGTTTCCGTCTTCTTTTCTTATATAAGTTAAGTGTGTACATGAATTGTTAAATAAATAAATAAATAATAAAAATTCTTATTTCAATGCAGAAATGAATTTTAAACAAACTAAAACTGCACATAAATCTTTACATTTAAAAAAAAAAAAATACTTATTTCTCAAAAAATTAGGTCAATTGAATTAAAAATCATTTAGGGTCACTGGGGTTTTGCGTATCGTTGTATAAAGAATAAGTATTTTTGGTTAGTTGAACATTTCACATTTTTATCGACGTTAAATATTTTCTTCGACTGTAAATATTAGAATGATTATTATAGGTGAAGTTGAAGAAACTATCTCCGCTACATTGTATATATGTTTTTTTTTTTTAAATTGGGAAATCATCAAATTACCCCTGGTGGAGCAAGAGGTCAGATTTTTACTGATCGGGCATTAATTCAGGTTTTCAAATACCACCGACAATTTCCTAAACTAGGTCAAAACCTATAGGTATTTCAGCACACGAGTATGATGTTATTCGCCATAGGTGCCTTGAGTGTCTTATTATAAAATGGGCAAATCAAAAGTCATCTATTAAAATGATTTTAATAAAATATAAATTAATGACTGACTGGACTGTTTGTCTAGTGGTTAGTGGCCCTAACTGCTATAATAATAACAATAGTTAAGAGCCCCGACCACCGGCAGCTTGGACCCTGTTCCCGATGCCGGTGGGCTACTATTTTTTATATTTTTAAATGTTTTTTTTAATGTGTTTTTTTTTTAAGGAATATTTAAAAATGTAAATAATCTATAAATAATAAATGGATAATCAATTTATTTCAGGCAACATGTACCCATATCATAAATGCCTAACACACATAATTAAACTAACATACATAATTATTTATAATAAATCATTTTGCTAGTACCTAAACATGATTTAAAACTACGTTAGTAACACTTCACTTCACACTATATTGTCTTTGTGCTGTCCTGTGCCATACCGAAGGTCGTGAGTTCGATTCTCACCCAGGACAATTAATGTTTGTGTGATGAGCATGATCATTTTCAATGTATGTATTTAGAAATATATAGGTATGTTTATCAGTTGTCTAGTATTCATAACACAAGTTCTGCTTAGCTTGGGACTAGACGGCGTTGTGTGATAGTTGTGAAATATTATAATTATATAGTTTTCATATTATATTTCATATGTCCTTGTTAACGGCTTCCCCTTTACGATAATGCTCTCTTATTGTAATCTGTATCTAATTAGCAATCATTCTTTGAATATACGGTTATATCATAACAACCATCACGTTCATTCAGAATTACTGACGCTCTATCAAAAGCAATTTCATACACATTATATCTGGTTTATTAAATGTTGCCAGTCAGTATTTTTATTTTGTATTACGTATTTAAATAAACTAGCTTCAACCAGCGGCTTCGCCTGCATAAAAGATTTCTCCGTACAAAATTTGAACCCTTTTTTTATCGATGGGAAAAATCATCCAATGACAACCCCCGCTCTTGGGTGGAGCGGGAGATAGTGTCAGACTCTTACTGACTAAAAAACCCATCCTGTTCCTTCAAGCCTTCATACCGGGGCTCGAACGCCCTTTCGGATAACCCTGGCCCCAGTAGGCTTCGACCCGGCTGGGCCCCTGCTGTTGCTGACAACTCCTTGAGGCTCGCATCCGTCGACGACTTGGGCTTGGGTCCGGACAGTTACCGGACGGCCGGACAGCGAACTACCCATTGCTCACTGTCCGCAAGCCCGCAAACTGAACCCTCGTTTCATTCTTTTAGGGTTTTTTTTTGGAAAATCCTCTCTAAGTGCTTGCCTTCGTCACAAAAGGAACCCTTGGGCAAAATTTCAAATTCCTAGTCTTTGTAGTTTCGGCTTTGCGTTGATATGTCAGTCAATCAGTTTCTTATTTTATAATTATACAAGGTTACTTTTTAGTCGTTTTAATCCCGTGGAGAGTCGAACCGGTGCATGAAACACTATCGATTTGTAAAGATAAAATTAAAAAATAAAATATTTTTTATTAATAACTCGAACCAATTCTCGCATAAATGAATAAATAATGCAAACCATTAGTAGACACCATTCCACAATAACAATAATAATGCGTTCACTTAGTCAACGTGGACTCACTAAAAATAGCCAATCCTAGATCAAACACGCCTCCAAACCCTATTTGATTGGCCATGCGACGCGGCGCGCGACCCGTGCGCCCCGCCCTCCCCGCGCGCTAAGTGCATCGCATGAGTGACACGTCATGGAATAATTCAGTTTCCCTCAAGACGTCATAGGTGTGGTGTCGTCGCGCGAAAATAATGGCGTCTCGGAATTATGTGTATTCCAACCTGGAGTTGGTGACGAAATCGCGAGTCTTGTTGAGCAGGCGACTCCACGTTTTTACAGAGCCAAACCAGCTTTCTTTGTGTTAAACGTGCAAGATTATGTATCCAAAGGAATGCTTTGCTTTTGTGAAGTCTATCTAACCAGTGACGATTCGGAGGTGATTAGTTATTAGGTTTATAACAGCCCCTACGACGACCCATTGACCCAGAACTCTTAAAACTTTGAACAATTTAACGTGTCATTTAAGTGAACAATTTAAGTGGACTTTTTTTAAATCATTGTAACAGAACTTTTTTTAAATCTTTGTAATCAAAATTATTGATTCCACATTTTTAAATACGCCATAACTAGCAGGCCTGTAGAGATTTATTTTTACATGTAATGTAATTAATTACCTAACACTTTTAGCATAAGTAATTATTTTATTAGGTATGTCTTAGGCACAAAGCAGTTAAGTCCGCCCTAAGTCTGTAAAAGTATGAAGGAAATTTGGAACCATTTTATTTGTTTTACGCAAAGATCAGCTGAGCGAGTCAATGACCTTACGAGTACTTGAGCAGGCGACCGAGACGTAGGTACTATCTCGTGGCGTTACCAATTGTTTCATGTATTTTGCAAGTATTACCTTATCACTTGCTGTTTTTTTATTTTAAAAGTTACATCGCTCTACAAGCTTTGGATGAATAGTATTTTATAAGTGAAACCACCGGTTCAAAGGATTAAAACGATTAAAATTTAACGGTGTATATAGGTTTATACAGACCAACTAGTATTTTTTATAAACGCATAGTTTCTTAGATCTTTCTGGAAGTATTCCTAGAGGCCAATAATACAGTAATTGATTTTTTTCCCAGAATAAAACGTAACTCCTGATTATGAATAATATGATGTATTATGAATAATGCAAAACTACTACTTGTATAGCAATACAAGTACATATATATTTCGTGCTGGGATCGAACACGTGACCGTGTCCGAACGGTTGCAAATGTATATGCTAAGATAGGATGTTGCCTATTTAAGTCCACATAATTCTTTTTTTGATCTTTTTAAACATTGTTATTGGTTTTTAAGTTAGCTAATGTTACTAGTTACCATTTCTAATTTATTCTGTTTTGTGAAAGTCTCAAATAAACATTTTCCTATTTTCTTTATCCGTTTAAACTAATATAAGTTTAGCACTTTCTTAGTTTATCAGTTTTAAATTAGCGTTGTGCTACATTTTGTGCGTTGTGATTTATTTTTAATTTTTTTCCCATTTTGATGTTCCACTCGTAAATGGAGAGGGTGACCCAGTAAATTATAGTATATCGTATTCACACTTATTTTATTACGTATTTCACGTATTTATTCTTATTTGAATCTAAAGTCTCTTATTTGAATTTAACAATATAGTTATGCCATGCGTATCGATAACTGCAATACTGATTGTTTGTAGCGACATCTATCACGTAACATAAGTACTAAACTTGCATTGCGCAATAAAAGTTCTCCAGGCGCTTTGAACATATAAAACAGCCCCAAATCATCTATCGGGCTGTTGCCCAGACATAACACTCATCTGGTCGGAAGATCCTTCCTTTTCAACATCGGTTTACGGTACTTTACACTCTATTCCGCTTATTTCCACAGTTGTGTCAGAATCAGAAAACTACAAAAAATTTATGAATCTGCAAAATCTCTTGTTACATATTTACAAGTTCTTTTCAGATTTTACAACGTCTTCTAGTTTTATTCAAGCTTATACAGACAAATAATGTCAGCAGCCGCGGTGGTCTTCGAAAAATATCCAGGGAAAAACTTGACTCTTTCAATAAAGAATGAAGATATAAAGACTAGTCGACTATTGGGACTGATGAAAACAGAAGTTAAAAATAAAGGTTTAGATCTCGTTGTCAGAAGACACGAGTAGAATCTGAGCACCAAGCAAGTTGTTGACCTACAAAAAAATCAAGGGTATACAGGCATAAAACAGGCTTGTGTGCTAAAATATTGATCAGTTTAGAAGGACCGAAGTAAACAGAGCAGGTAATGTAATAATTAAATATTATATTATGAGAAAAACGCAAAGTCCTGCATATTCCAACACAATCTAAGAACTGGTTAGTCAGGGGACTGCTCGCAAATTAAGTTTCAAATTGTTGTTTTCGATTTATTTATGAACAAAACAAGCACATGTTTCTTTTTTCAAAATTGTGGTTGATTTCCTTTTTGATTTATTACTGTTAATAATCAGAGTGACTATACTTACCATTAAGTTGATTAATTAATGAATAAGCTAATTCAAATTATTGTTAGCAACGAAATTTTGAAAAACCAATGACTCATTTATGACCAACAAATACCAATTAGGTAGGTAGGTAGGTAAGGTGGTAGTTACATTTACATAGCATAGGTGTTATTCACGTTCCAAGTTCCAAGGTTCCAGGACAAAAGTAATATCGTAACAAATAACAAGACGTAACTTTATTAGTCGGTAATGTCTTGAATTAGTTTTCTTATAAGCACTGGTGACCCAATTTTAAAAATTTTTGGTTCCAAGAATATACAATAATTTCATACCTTGGTCCTTGACACCGAAAATGTTAAATATTAATTTGTTTGTTTAAGTAATATGGAAGCCTTACAGTTTAAACGAACGGATAAGGAACTATAAGTTAGTCTGACAGCCAAAACAAAATCTCACTTATAAAGTACAAAAAATACTAAATTCTGTGAACACTAGGTACAGAGATAAGAACAAATAGTTGCTAAATAACTAGTATACTAAAAAAAGACATACATAAAATATCGACCAATCATAATGTAGTAGTTAATACCTAAACTAAAATACAAATGTCTTGTGTTTGTAAATGTTTTTTTTTTCATTTAGTCATTTCTTCGCTGAGGTGGGATGAAAAGTTACGTGTTGCACTCAAGTGCAAAAATTTTTCACCTCGTGCTCTTTTGATTCTCTCGCTAGCGCTCAAGATTCTAATTTTTGAATCACTCGCTACTCTCGTGATTAAATTTTAGAATCCTTCACTTGCTCGGTCATCAAAATTGAGCACGCGGTTAAAAAACAAATTTGCACTCTTGTATAATTCTTAGTAAATGTGAAATGGTATGGATAATGGTATATGGATTACTTTATCCATTTCTGTAATTTTAACATATATACCCCATGCAGTTGTTGAGTACTTTACACGGCCCACCCAAATGTTCTTTCTTTTGTATTGTTTGTCAAGTCGTTGAGCTCTTTCGTAGTCCTGAGAAATCCTACACGAATTGTTGACAAATGCTTGCACTTACTGGACAGGTTCAGTCAAACCTGTGTGATTGTCTCCTGAAAAGGCCATCTCAGATAATAATTCACGTGGTTCACATATGGTTTGACCATCACCTACACGACTGCTGTTTAATAAAGACTAACCTCTGAGTTTGTTTCAGTGTTTTTTCTCAAAGCAGTCAGCTAGGAAACACCGGGCCCATCTGGTTTAAATTGACGAAAAAATCGACTTTCGTTTTTAAAATTTACGTATTTGCTAGATAAATGTCAGTACTAAAACAACTTGTTAAAATGTTTGATTCTACGCACAGTGTAGTGATTCTGTCGATAATTTGTAGGGGGTAATGGCACTCGTAAACCTTTTAGACTTTCTGGGGTTGTTAATAGTAATAAAATTTGATCAAAATATCGGGGCCGCTTATAGAACTATTGAAAATTTCCAACAAAGAAACGCAGTAGGAATTCTCACGGCAATTAACTAGAGGTAACATGTGATATTTTTACAGCTATTAAGATGTGGCGACATCTATGGCGTCGCATATAAACTAACCTACTCGTACATCGCGATCGCATCGCGCAAATAAAGTTCTTCGCGCAATTTGAACATAGAACAGCCCGAAATCTTCTATCGGGCAGTTGCCCACCAGACATAACACCCGTCTTGTCGGAAAATCTTTTTCAATGGAGGTTTGCGGGACTTTATTCTCTGTTCCACATACCTCCAAAAGGTATTTTTGATGCTGATCAATCCAAAAAATATTTATTCAATATCATAAATATATAAATATTCCCTCTGCTAGAGAGGAGGCCTAAGTTTCAACAGTGGGAACATTATAAGGCCGACTATGCTATGCTATAAATATTGAATACCTAAATCTTTTTTGGATGCTCTATATGCGGTCAATATATTTTTGGAAACAAGGTTCTATATTTCAGACGGATCTGCTAGTGGTTTCTAACCAAAGTATTTTTTTTATCTCCTTTTATCGTGCAATCTGTTGATTCGACATTAAACAGGAAATCATGTAGGTGTTTTTGGTCGTGCATGGAGCCATATCCATCGATATGCCCATATAATTATTTATCATGGCATCTTATGTCGATATAAGATCCTATGGTGCTCTTCTCTTTAATCTTTGGAATGTTGTGTTTGGGAGTTGGTCCATCAAATTATTTGCCAGGCGGTTTGGATGCATTAGCATACGCTTTTTGTAGATTTTGAGGCAGTCTACTACTTTATTCTTGACTGTTTTTATTTGTAATTCATCGTGAATTCTTTCATTTGTTATGTACCTACCACGGTGCAACAGTCACCATGCGCAGAACTTTTGATTGAAAGCGTTGGAGTATTTCTAAGTTGGAGTTAGAGGCGGTGCCCCACAATTGTATTCCATACATCCATATGGGTTTGAGTATGCACTTGTAAAGTAGGAGCTTATTTTCCATAGTTAGCGATAGTTAGTTAGTTGCGATTTTCGCCCCAAGAGCCTGTAGAGTGTACTCAGCTGCAGTCGTAGCGCCTTTCGCTTTGTAAATATGTGATTATTTTAGGTTAGACGCTGATCAAGATACATCCCTAGGTATCTTACAAATTTAGATTGTCTGATTTAAAACTACTTCAGGACATGTTTGTCGTCTCAAAGTGAATGTGACATGAACGGATTTGGATTCATTGGCTTTAAATCGCAAGTCCTTTAGCCATTCAGATATGTTGTTGACACTAGTTTGAAATTTATTGGATGCCCCGGCAGGTGTTTCGTCGACTGTAAGGATGGCTGTGTCATCGGCAAATGTGCCTATCAATACATTTTGTGTATCGGGGAGATCCTAGATAAATAGGAGATATAGCATGGGACCCATCACACTACACCTGAGGCACACCTGCTTTTATCTCGTGTAAATCTGTCACCGAATCATCGTATTTCGTGTAAAAGTGTCGTTCTTAATTCTTAATTCTTTATTGTACACACAAAAAAAAACTTAACCTTAATACATTCATAATTGACAATTCATGTACAAATAAATGCGAGCTTAACTCAAGACAAACAAGACAAGACTTGATGAATTGGAAATAGTAAATTATTCTTATTCTTAGATAGTTTACAGAGTAGACCCGAGTGCCACACTCAATCGAAAGCCTGTGATATATCTAAAAATGCCGCTGAGACATACTGTTTGTGTTCTAAGGCGTAGTTAATACTTTCTAATAATCTGTGTACCTGTTCAATAGTGCCGTGAGCTTTACTGAATCCAGATTGATGTTCTAGGATCAGTTTTTTATCCTCAATTATAGGTGTCAGGCGGTTTAAGAAAAGTATCTCTAGGACTTTGGACGGTATGGATAAAAGGCTTATAGGGTGGTACGATTTTACACCCGTAGGATCCTTTCCCGGTTTTAGTATCAGTATTATTTCAGCCACTTTCCATTGAGGGGCACGAAGTTCTGCAGTAAGGCAGCATTATAAATTTGTGTTAAAAAAGTAACAGCTTAGTCTGGTAGCTCTCTTAAGACTTTGGCTATGATAAGGTCGTATCCTGAGGCTTTATGTATATTCAGCTTTTTAATCGCCATTAAAATCTCCGGTTTTGTAATTTTTTTTATAGGCATATCTAGTTGGTAAGGTTGGTTTAACAGGTTTACTACGTCTTTCAGTTTCTTAGATCCCATGTCGACGTTAGGCGTGAATACTTTCGATAGGTGTTTAGCGAACGCTTCAGCTTTATTCTTGCTCAGGTGCCATCATCTTGTCTTATAGGTGAATATTGTGCACTGCTGGCCTTTTTAGTTTCTTTGTAGCTTTCCAGAGCGAATAATCAGTGGCTTGTGTGGCGTCAAGGTTTTTAAGTTTTCACTGTTTCTATTTTGAGTAAGAGCTTCTTTAAGCTCAGCGGCCAACTTATTAAAAATTTTTTTGTGCCTTGGATACTTGGTGGACTGCCATAGTTTTCTAGCTTCGCGCTTCTCTTTTATTAATTCGATTATTTTCTTCGGATACAAGTTAGTTTCACCAAAAGCTTTGGATTGGACCGGGGTTGCCGCCCAAGCAGCTTGCTATATGGTAGAATTAAACGTTTCAACAGCCTCCACGACATCTTCATTTTGCAGATGAATTTTGATGGATGTATTTTACAGTACAGTCAGTATTGTCAACCAGCTCCCTAAATAATGACCAGTTGGTCTTTTTTGTGTGCAACACACATTTATTTGTGATGTTTTCGGCTTTCAAGTATAAACATACCATCACGGGAGAATGGTCTGACAACTACAAACAGTTGTTATAATGGGAAAAACTAGAGACGATAGTCGTCAGGCGATAAATAAACCGTTATGACATAATGGGAACGCGACCTTACACGATGAAGCTTGAATGTTTTTTTTTTAATGTAAACTAGTGTTTGACTGTAATCCCACCTGATGGCAAGCAGTGATGCAATCGTTGATGCGTCAGCATGATGGATCAATTGATCAGCTAGATAGTTGATCCGAGCATCCTAGGCATACTTTTATTCTCAAGGGCCTACTCGTAGCACAGAACCTCACGAGATACTCGGTCCTATGCCTTTTCGAGGTTAACGAATACTACGCTTAGCATAATTCTACTGGAATAAGGCTTGAGCGACATATTGTGCATGCAGAGCAGGCAAAGCAGAGTATGAAACAGTGTGGAAAGTTGCAAATGTTATTTCAGTTTCGATGGCCAGCTTTCAACACCGTTATAAGACACTTTTTTTGGGTTGGGATGTCATTAAATGGCTCTTCCCACTCTGGGTGGAGCGAGAGAGAGTGTCAGATTTTTACAAACAAAACATCATCAAAAATCGCTCATCAACACCATCCATCATCATTACCATCATCATCATCTTTACTCATCAAAAATATCATATTAGTCACTTTTACTGTGACCTAACACGATATACCATCTTGTTTATTTGCGGAGCTACTTAGACCATTTTCCGGCTTTATCATCACACCCTAGTTAAGGCACCACCTTATATGAAATCACTTTTCAATACAACTCCTGTTACCTGCTCACGTAAGGACCTAATGACAGCATCAGTGGACGGCATTGTCGTGGCCGAATTCTGGGTCAGGCAAGGAATTTAACTAGTCTTGCCATCGATACGCTAAGAAAAAGAATAGAACTCGATTTCATATTCGTTTTTACGAGATCCTAAAACTGTACAAATCAGCACTGATGTCAAAAGGAAAAAAAAATCACACATAGAAATAAAATTAGCTTAGTGATATTATGTTAACATTGAACTATGACTAAGTTCGACGGTGGACGCCATCATGCGCGTGCGAGCCCTCACGACGGGGGATGCGGTGTCCCAGGGTAGGTGTGTCGTGGCAGTGTCCTTGGACATTGCCAACGCTTTCAATTCCCTGCCCTGGAGTACGATCCGGAGGGCACTCCGGTACCACCGGGTGCCCGAATACCTCTGTCGAGTAGTCGAGGCCTACCTGTCGGACAGGTATATTGTCTACCCCGGTCACCAGGGAGACTGGAAACGTCGGGAGATGTCGTGCGGTGTTCCGCAGGGGTCGGTACTAGGGCCACCCTTGTGGAACATCGGGTACGATTACGTGCTGCGGGGCGACCTCCCTGACGGGGTCAGCGTGGTCTGCTACGCAGACGACACGCTGGTTCTAGCGCAGGGAGAGTCGTACCAGGCGGCGGTCGCTCTAGCGACACACGGGGTTGCGATGGTCGTTGATAGGATCCAGGAGTTGGGACTCAAGGTGGCGCTTCACAAATCCGAGGCGATGTGTTTTCACGGTCGCCAGTCTCGGAACGCGCCGCCATTGAGTTCCCAACTAACGATAGGAGGAGTTCACATCGGTGTCGGGTCGACGATGAAGTACCTGGGACTCGTCCTCGACAGCCGGTGGAATTTCGTGGAGCATTTCCGACGTCTGGCTCCCAAACTCAACCGGACTGGGGCCGCTCTCAAGCGGCTCCTGCCCAACCTTGGGGGTCCAGACGCCTCCTGCCGGAGGCTCTACGCGGGGATCGTTCGGTCCATGGCCCTCTACGGGGCGCCGGTGTGGGCGCCGTCGCTGAAAAAGCGACCGGCGGCCATTCTGAACGCCTGCCAGAGGGTCATGGCAATTCGGATGGTGCGGGGATACCGCACGATTTCCTGCGAAGCGGCGAGCCTTCTGGCTGGCCTACCACCGTGGGATCTGGAGGCAACAGTCCTTGCACACATGCACGACATGCGCGTGGAGATGCAACGCCGGGGTGAAAGTCCTCTGCCGCGACAGGTCACGGCATGGCGGACAGAGCTCCGGCGGGATCTCATGGTGGAATGGCGTCAGCGACTATCGCAACCCCGTTATGGGCACGCCACAATTATGGCGATAAGTCCCCTCTTTGAGGCGTGGCTGGAAAGACCTCACGGCGTCCTTACCTTCCGCATGACACAGGTCCTCACCGGAAATGGCAAGTTCGGGAGGTTCCTGTTCCGAATTAAAGCGGAAGTGACGCCCGGGTGTCGCCACTGTGCGGAACGCCCGGAGGACACGGTGGAGCACACAATCGCGGTGTGCCCTGCTTGGGCGGAGCATCGCCGTGCCCTCGTGGGGGTGATCGGCGGCGGAGACCTCTCGCGCCGGGCCTTGGTCGAGGCCATGGTCCGGAGCGAGGAGGAGTGGCAGGCGGTCGCCAACTTCTGCGAAGCAGTAATGCTCGCTAAGGAGGAGGCCGACCGCATCAGGCAACGGCGCTCTCGCCGCCGCCGGGATTCCGATCCCGATTTCCGGCCACCGTAGGCGCGGGCTTGCGGACAGTGAGCAATGGGTAGCTCGCTGTCCGGCCGTCCGGTAACCGTCCGGACCAAGCCCAAGTCGTCGACGGCGCGCGCTGTTCCCGCGCGCCTCAAGGAGTTGTCAGCAACAGCAGGGGCCCAGCCGGGTCGAAGCCTACTGGGGCCAGGGTAATCCGAAAGGGCGCTCGAGCCCCGGTATGAAGGCTTGAAGGAACGGGATGGGTTTTTTAGTCAGTAAGAGTCTGACACTATCTCCCGCTCCGCCCAAGAGCGGGGGTTGTCATAAGATGATTTTTCCCATCGAAAAAAAAAAAAAAAAAAAAAAAAAAAAAAAAATATGACTAAGTTTTTGATAGTTTGACGGGTGACAGGACAGAATGGAAGAAGAAAACGTGTTGCGCCGACCCCAAGTAATATGGGATAAGGGCAGGAAGTTATGTCTAAGTTTTATTAAGGCAAAGACTAACCAAAGAATTATTAGGTACTACTAATACAGTATAATAAATGAATTATTAAATAGAACTGAGACATTCATTCGCAAACGTTTGTTTCGAAACTTCTGAATAAGATTTTATAAGCAGCTACCATAACCCATCAATTTAGGGCGGTTTTACAAAAGGGTGTAGCAGGATAAGGTAGGGCCAGCGGCCCCCTCGAGGTTTTGGCAAAATAAATTATGGTTGACGTGATTTTAGCCTTCTATCTCACTTCGTTACGGAAATAATTGACTAAAATGTTAATTTTTCAAAATTAGTTTTTTCAAAAACTTTTATAGCTACACTAATAAAACTAAAACGGTTTGTTAGAGAATAAATTGTTCTACATCATATATTTTTTGTAGATTTTATTTACCTTAATTACTATTTAAAAAAAAAAAAAATATTTTTTCCAACCATTCTGGCTAGTAAAGACTTTACATCTGTCTTTTGAATAAACGTTTTTGTAAATATATATGTCATCGTAAAATTGTAAATACCGTTAGATTATAATCTATCTCACGCGATTAAATAATAAAAAATAAAAACGTAACAAAATTTAATATTAGAAAAAAATATGTATGATTTTTTTTGTTATACTTTTTTTGTATATGATGTCAGAATTATTGATTACATATTAAATAAAAATAAAATAAATACTTGATGTCACATACATCATCTTTCTGCATGATGCAGGTCGGACATGGTAAGTTCGGGAGTTTCTTGCAACTGATTTGTACGAAAGAAACACCCGTCACCATTGTGTGGATCATAGGATAGGGCACGGTGGAGCTTACGGTAGAGTAATCCACCCCGCTCGGGTGGAGCACTGCCGTGTCCGCATGAGGGTAGTCGGCGGCAACGATCAGCAACGCGGCAACGTTCTCACGCCAGGCCCTTGTACAAGCCATGGTCCGAAGCGAGTAGGAATGGGAGTGGTCATCGGGCTCGGTAAGTCCCCTCTTTGAGGCGTGGCTGGAAAGACCTCACGGCGTCCTTACCTTCCGCATGACGCAGGTCCTCACCGGACATGGTTCGTTCGGGAGGTTCCTGTTCCAAATTAAAGCGGAAGTGACGCCCGGGTGTCGCCATTGTGCGGAATGCCCGGAGGACACGGTGGAGCACACAGTCGAGGTGTGCCCCGCTTGGGCGGAGCATCGCCGTGCCCTCGTGGGGGCGATCGGCGGCGGAGACCTCTCGCGCCGGGCCTTGGTCGAGGCCATGGTCCGGAGCGAGGAGGAGTGGCAGGCGGTCGCCGACTTCTGCGAAGCAGTAATGCTCGCAAAGGAGGAGGCCGAACGCATCAGGCAACGGCGTTATCGCCGCCGCCGCCGCCGCCGGGATACTGATCCCGATTTCCGGCCACCGTAGGCGCGGGCTTGCGGACAGTGAGCAATGGGTAGCTCACTGTCCGGCCGTCCGGTAACTGTCCGGACCAAGCCCAAGTCGTCGACGGCGCGCGCTGTTCCCGCGCGCCTCAAGGAGTTGTCAGCAACAGCAGGGACCCAGCCGGGTCGAAGCCTACTGGGGCCAGGGTTATCCGAAAGGGCGCTCGAGCCCCGGTATGAAGGCTTGAAGGAACGGGATGGGTTTTTTAGTCAGTAAGAGTCTGACACTATCTCCCGCTCCGCCCAAGAGCGGGGGTTGTCATAGGATGATTTTCCCATCGGAAAAAAAAAAAAAGGTGGTCATCGGGCTCGGTCTGGTAACCGTTCGAACTGAGCCGTCGACGGTGCGTAGTGTTCTATGCGAGCTTCAAAGAGATGTCACCAAAACCAGCAGGGTAAGAGCCTACTGGGGCCATGGGTTCGCTTCTGAAAGTAAAACCCGGCGCCCTGGAATGCAAGCCAAAGACATAGGAGTAGATTTTATTCATTAAAAGTTTGACACCCCTCCCGCTCCGCGCACGACCGGGAGAATTCACAACTAATAAAATGTAAGTTCCTTACTAGCCAGGATGGTCATGAGAATTTTTTTTTGGGTTGTTGCAACCATATGATATTATTGCAATTTATGGTAATACTAGACGTAGTGAGTTATATTTTATATTCATGTGACACTGTGATTGTGTCACTGTGATCGTATCTCTTGGTGAACTATGAATAAAAATTTTTTTTTTTTTTTAAATAGTTATAAAGTAAATAAAATCTACAAAAAATACATAATGTGGAGATTTTTTTTCAAAATCTGATTTTTTGGTTAACATATAGTGTAAGAGTTATTGATTACCTATAAAATAATAAATAAATACTTGATGTCACAATTCCTTAAATGCATTTATTTTATTTGACTGACACATGTGTCTTATTACCTACTCTATGGACACAGAACAGACTACTGTATGACTGACCAATCAGAGACAGCCTTCGGACAGTTGAAAATTTAACGCGCGACAGGTTGGGATTTAACAGTTTCACTTCGATAGATCTAAGTACCAAAAAATAATGCCATTAATTGAGCAGTATGTTACGGTTTAAATTTTTCGACAGTTAATAATCTCGCGAGATAGATCATAATCTAACGGTATTTACAATTTTACGATGACATATATATTTGCAAGAACGTTTATTCAAAAGTCGAGATGTAAAGTCCTTACTAGCCAGGATGGTCATGATCAGTTTTAATTTTTTTTGGAAGTGTTGCACCCAATTGATATTAATGCAATTTTTAATAATACTGGACATAGTGATATATATATTATGTATTTTTTCTGTGATTGTACCTCTTCGTAAACTATGAATAAAAAGACATATTTTCTTTTTTTTTAATAGTAATTAAGGTAAGTAAAATCTACAAAAAACATATAATGTAAAACAACTTATTCTGTAACAAACCGTTTTAGTTTTATTACGAGTTGCAGGTCACGGGTTCAAACCCAGCCGGCGCATTACTTTATGTAAATAATTTCATCATCACTGAAAGAAAGAGAAAGAAAGAAAAAGTGTTTATTTACGGCAAACATGGCGTATATTTTCTTCTTCTGAGTCGGTACACTCTTGCCAGAGTGGTCGTGATCATCACTGTGAATCATGGTAAGTGATCATCCTTGTAATGCGGCGCCATTCATCGCGGACTGCAGCTTTCTGGGTACATTCGTAAACCGAGCACTTAGTTGCGGCCTTGATCTGGTCTGTCCATCTCATTGGTGATCTACCACGTGGCCTGGTGCCCTCAACTTTGCCCTGCACTACAAGACGCTCTATGGAGTCATTACTACGACGTGATACATGGCCGAAGAAGGTCAAAATGCGCGACTGCACTGCGGATGACAAGCGCTGTCTGACGCCGAGTTCTTTTAATATGGAATCCAACACCAACTCGCCAACACGCACTGGGCCCGCGTAGTGGTTTACGGCCCATTCCCTCTCCTAGAGAGGAGGCCTGAGTCCCAAAAGTGGGAACATTACAAGGTTGACTATGCCATGCTTTACAAATTTTGGACTTTTTTGAATCTCTGCAAATCGACAAATATAAAAATAACACATTGAAAAATTATTTTATTAATTAAAATTGACCATATTAGCCATATGGGGGGTGTATACGGGGTCCCAACCAACATCTGTCGGGACCCAAGCCAACCTCACCTGCACGTGGTGCAGCCTGCTGAAAAACGGACGAGGATATGGCGACCCGCCAACACGCACTGGACCAGCGTGGCGGGTTATGGTCCGAACCCCCCCAATGCAACATAGAAATACGCACAGGCCCCAAGTGCCCGGCGACCCCAGTGGTTGTGTTGACGTGGACGGGCGTGGGCGCAGCCCTGGGGTCAGGGGTGCTAAGAATCTCCGGGCGGGAACGTTTAACCGTCGACGACTGGACCTGGCAACCTATAACGTACGTACACTCCGGTCCAACGAGAAGATCATCGAACTGGAGGAAGAGTTGAGCGGGTTACGATGGAGTATTGTGGGATTATCCGAAGTCCGAAGACAGGGGGAGGACACGATAATTCTCAAATCCGGTAACCTGCTTTATTTCTGGGAGGGTGATCAGCAGTCCCAGGGTGGTGTCGGGTTTATCGTCCACAGGTCCCTCGTGGACAATGTGGTGAGAGTCGAGAGTGTGTCGACCAGGGTGGCGTACCTGATACTCAGAATATCATCAAGATATTCGTTGAAGGTCATACAGGTTTACGCCCCGACCTCGACACACCCCGATGACGAAGTGGAATCCATGTATGAGGATATATGCTTGCCAGAGCCATGCATGGTTCTAAGACTCACTTCACCGTTGTCATGGGGGACTTTAATGCGAAACTGGGCAAACGAGACGGTGATGAGCTGCGAGTGGGGCAATTTGGATTTGGACATCGGAACCGCCGGGGACACCTACTGGCTAGTTTTATGGAGAAGGAGGGCCTCTACATGATGAACTCCTTCTTCAGAAAGCGTAAGCACAGGAAGTGGACCTGGCAAAGCCCTGATGGCATAACTAAAAATGAGATTGACTTCATCATGTCGACGAAGAAGCAAATATTCAATGATGTTTCTGTGATCAATGCGGTGAAAACCGGGAGTGATCACCGTATGGTAAGAGGCACATTGAATATCAATGTTAAGCTTGAAAGATCTCGACTGATGAAGTCTACGCTCCGTCCTGCACAGATCCAGATCCAAAACTCCGAGAGCTTTCAGCTCGAACTTCAAAACCGTTTCGAGTGCCTAGGAAGCTCCGTGGACCAATATAATGATGGGTTCGTGGAAGCTGTCCATACAGTCGGGTCTCAGTTTTTTAAGACCTGTACAAGTAAGACCAAGAGGCTCACAGATCAAACTCTCGAGCTCATGAAGAAGAGGCGTGAAATGACTTTGCAGTCTTCAGATAATGCGTGCACGTACCGGCAGCTCAATAAACAGATCTCGAAGTCTCTGAAACGCGACCTTCGCCGATTTAATACCGAGAGGATTAAAGACGCGATTGAGCGGAATAAGGGCTCCAAAGTTTTTGCACGGGATCTGTCTATTGGGCAGAGCCAACTCACGAAACTGAAGACCGAAGATGGCAGAGTCATATCCGCCAAATCGGAGCTTCTGGGAGAGATCGAGGCATTTTATGGACAGTTATACACGTCGATCTCCAAACCCGCTACAAATCTGGCAAACGACCCAAGAGCTAGATTGACTCGACACTACACTGAAGATATCCCGGACGTCAGCCTGTACGAGATTAGGATGGCTCTGAAGCAGTTGAAGAACAACAAGGCGTCGGGTGAGGACGGAATTACGGCTGAGCTCCTGAAGGCGGGTGGAAAACCGGTCCTAAAGGCCCTTCAGAAGTTGTTCGATTCCGTCATACTCGAGGGAAAAACGCCACAGGCATGGAGCAGAAGTGTGGTGGTACTCTTCTTTAAGAAGGGTGATAAAACCCTGCTGAAGAATTACAGGCCCATCTCACTTCTGAGCCATGTCTACAAGCTGTTTTCTAGGGTCATCACGAACCGTCTTGCGCGCAGGTTTGACGACTTCCAGCCTCCCGAACAAGCCGGATTCCGAAAAGGTTTCAGCACCGTAGACCACATACATACGCTACGGCAGGTCATACAGAAGACCGAGGAGTATAACCTGCCTCTCTGCCTAGCGTTTGTGGACTACGAGAAAGCTTTTGATTCGATCGAGACTTGGGCTGTGCTGCAATCTCTCCAAAGGTGCCAAATTGACTATCGGTACATCGAAGTGCTGAGGTGTTTGTACGAAAACGCCACCATGTCAGTCCGACTCCAGGACCAGACCTCGAAACCTGTCCTCCTGCAGCAAGGTGTGAGGCAGGGAGACGTCATCTCTCCGAAACTGTTCACGGCCGCAATGGAGGATGTCTTCAAGGTTCTGGACTGGAGTGGACTAGGCATTAATGTCAATGGCGAGTACATCACTCACCTTCGGTTTGCCGACGACGTAGTAGTCATGGCGGAGACTATGGAGGAGCTCAGCACAATGCTCAATGACCTCAGTAGAGCTTCTCTAAGAGTGGGTCTTAAAATGAACATGGATAAAACCAAAATCATGATTAACAACCATGTAGCGCCCACTCCTATCAAGGTCGGAGACTCTAAACTCGAAGTTGTGGACGATTACGTCTACCTCGGACAGACAGTCCAGTTGGGTAGGTCTAACTTCGAGAAAGAGATCAACCGTCGAATCCAACTCGGTTGGGCAGCGTTCGGGAAGCTACGCGGTATCTTCTCGTCCAACATACCACAGTGTCTCAAGACGAAAGTCTTTAACCAGTGCGTGTTGCCAGTGATGACATATGGCTCCGAAACGTGGTCGCTCACAATGGGCCTCATCAGAAGGCTTAAAGTCACCCAAAGAGCAATGGAAAGGGCTATGCTCGGGGTTTCCTTGCGTGATCGAATAAAAAATGAAGATATCCGCAGGAAAACTAAGGTTGCCGACATAGCACAAAGAATTGCCAAACTTAAGTGGCAATGGGCAGGGCACATTGCTCGCAGAACAGATGGCCGTTGGGGCCGAAAGGTTTTGGAGTGGCGACCGCGTATCGGAAGACGCAGTGTTGGAAGGCCTCCTACAAGGTGGACCGATGACCTGGTGAAGGTAGCAGGAAATCGATGGATGCGGGACGCACAGGAACGTTCGATGTGGCGACGCTTGGGGGAGGCCTATGTCCAACAGTGGACTTGTATCGGCTGAAATGATGATGATGATGATGATATTAGCCAACCGCTTGGAAAAAATTAAAACATGATTTAAATTAAATGGTTCGATAAAAAAAAAACACGAATCTGACCCTAACTTGCGATTTCAAACGTCTACGAGATTACGTCACGGCAATATTATTTGAAAGTTACATAAAATAGTAAAACTTGTTTTTTAAAAGGGTCTGGTAAGAATAAAACTCTTGAATAGCAATTATGTTTTTTTATAACAATAAAATTGCTGTTACGGTACGGGGCCGCAAAATGACACAAAATCGGCCCGAATTTCATGCCTACAAAATACTTTGCAACTACAACGGACTCATAAGGTACATAAGTATTTTTATAGCTATTTCATTCAGTTTCACATCTTTGCTTCGCTACGTGTTGCGCTGGGTTCAATTCATGCACGAAACCAATTTTTGTCCGGTTGGGTCCGGTACAAAAATTTAGATACCAGTGTGTCTAGTGTATATAAAACTTGTTTATGAACGCACCCACGAAATCGAAGTTATTTCTAATTTGGGTCTCGGTTTCAAAATAAAAAATGTAGTTATGATAAGAAAGATATATATTTTCATACTCTTGTGAACATTTGTTTTGTGGTTCATATAAAGTGTCCGTGACTTTATCCATAACCAACGATACTCCTGAAAGCCAGAATAAACAGTGATCACCAGAAATACATATAATCAATGAAGCTCCATTGTCAGCCACATCATCACTTACCATGAGGTGAGATAGTGGTCAACCGCGAGTCTATGTTCCAAGGGTTCCATACAAACTTGCCTATATAAATAGTTCAATTCTTAAATAGCAATTATTTCTTTTTGTGATTTTACTTTACTTTTTTTCAGATTAATTCCCATATCTGTGCAATAAGACCTTGCTTCATGCTAAATTTCAGTATTCTGGATCGGGATATATTCTGTGAATTTTGATTCCCTTGAGAGTGGCGAAATATATCTACGTTTTTTTACGACAAAACCAAAGTTAACCAAAAAAAGATACGGTCTGAACGACCGTATCTTATTTTGGTTAACTTTTTAAATTTTTCGTTAATTTAGAAGTCTGATTTTTTACAGCATTAAGGGGCTGCAGATCTGAGTATATGGCTTTAAGTTCAACTCGTTACCTCCACGCGTTCTCGAGGGTCTTGACAGACAGACAGAGAGATTTACAGACAGACAAACAGACGGACAACCAAGTACCTAATCCTATAAGGGTTCTATTTTTTTCATTTGATGTACAAAACCCTAAAAAATGGTCCAGGAAAAACAATGTCTCTTTTCTCCTGCAACAAAATTAATTAGAGAAGTATTCTTCTACTGAAGAGCATGAAAAAATTATGAACTCTTTCTACACTAGAGAGTTTCTGTAATAATATTAAGACTGCTGATCCTTCCTGTACTAACACAATTATGAAAAAAATTAACCCCGCAGTTGTCACGCGGATTACAATAGGTAGTAATCCACAGTTGCAATATTATTGTTATGTTTCTGCACCACCTGATCGACTGATAGAAAATGCCTAAGGCATTAAATCCGCCTTTGTACAGTGTTTATTGGTGCATAAAGTTTTTATAAAATAAATAAATAAATTATCTAAGTATTTTCGAAAAAAGGCTCAGTGGTAACGGCCGGTCAAACCCAGACAGGTGTTTTCTTTAATGGTATTTATTTCATTACCTGAAAACGGTGATTAAAAAAATCATGGGGCATATCTTCGAACCTTTATTTCGAAGACATGTGATATCCACTAATCCGCAATGAACCTGCGTGAACCAATTCTCTCTCCTAGAGAGAAAGCTTGAGTCTTTGCAGTGGGGACATACGGTATGCCCGAAAAATTACAAATGAGATTTTTTTTCTAACGTCCATTTATAAACACGCACAGATACATGAACACAGCACGATTTAGTTAATTAATTTTAGAATTAGTAATTTTGTTAATAAGAATTAAAATTAAATTGACCCAAAATTAAATTGGGAGGGCGCTGACTCCTGACATACAGGCCTTCCTAGTTCTGGAGTCAGAAGCTTCATGAATAGTATCAACCTTATAGGTAATTATGATAACAAAGATTTTTTTTTATTATAATTGTTTATTAGGTACGGACACAGCAGTTCATTTATTATTATCATCAATCCACAGTAACTTAATGAGCCTTAAAGAGCCAACTTTAATGGTTCCCCACTAAAGTTGGCTCTAAATATTGCCAACTGCAAAAAACCAATAACGAACCAACGTATTAAGATCATGGCAAGTATATGTTCTTGAAATGTAATCTCAAGATATTAGAAACCACATACTTCATGTACGTGATATCAAAAATAAGTAAATTGGCTTTGTTGAGCTGGTCACGTAGTTATGGGCCCTACAACTGGGTGCTAGGATCCTTGAATGGAGGCCGTAGAAAGCGTACACAACCTTCTGCCAGATACGAATGGTCCAATGACCTGATGGAAATTGGTGGCTATTGTTGAATTACATGAATGGAACATAATAAGGTAACTAGATATTCAAAACTACCTACTGTAAAAAATATAGTTCTGAGAAATGATCGGTTTTATCATATTCTTGAATGGTCTTTCAATAAACGGTTTTTTCAATAACGGTCCTTGCCTAGATACAACAATACATACGGTATGAGAATATATACATTCATTCTGCCAAAAATAATCAACGAACTTCCTGTGGACATACAAAATAAATACCTCAGCAACCCTAAAAAAACAAAGCGTGAATTAAAAAAGTACTTTTTGCAAATAGTGAATTAATTTAGATAAACTTATTACTAACGTAATTTAATTTATCCGAACTCGCTAACCATGCATAAGCCAGTTAAGGCTTTAGTGGTTTTTAGTATAAAAATCAAATGTATACTGTTTATTTTTTGAACATAAAAAAATAAAAAAAATTGATTCTTAAGTTTTCTTTACATGACAGTAGACGGCTGTTGCTGTGTTTATTTTTCTATACTAATATTATAAAGCATATCTAATGAGCAGTGGGCCTGTAAAACACAGGATTGGTGGCCGGACACAGCGAAGGGCCCATCAGACTACGAAGGAGATAGCAGGACGACCTGGATGGCTTCCTTAATAATTGAAATGAGAAGCGAAGAACTGTGATCGTTGGAAAGAATGGAAGGAGGCTTTGGCCTAGCAGTGGGATAATTCAGATTCAGATTCAGATATTTTTATTTGTAGAACAGGAACAGGTAAACAAAATTACAGATGTGATATCAATTTAATGAACACTAAGTACGTCTTGCCGTCATGACGTACAAATATTTGCATTACAATTATAATAGAGAATTAGAAAATAATAATAAAAAAACAAAACATTCAAAATTAATTAAAACAAATTCAAAAATCAAGTAATAAAAATATTTAACACAAACATAAATGTTTATTGATCACCAATAAACAACAACGATGTCCTCGAATTAATTACTAATATTAGAAATTACTATAATTGTGAAAAATAATTATATCTTTTTTGTGAAAAATAAGTATATCTTACAACCTGTCCGTCGTGATATGGTTAGAACAATGAATGTTCAGAACGCGTCTTGGCTTTTCTTCATTGCCACAACGCATTGAGATCGAATAGCATGTCAGCCACGACACGAATTTCGCTATTTGGTCTTTCTGTGATTGCCACAACGCGTCGTGAGCTATTTTTCCGCTCACTGAGCGTTTTCGATCTTTGAGCGTAACATAAACACAACCAAATAATAAAACATTAAAATTAAATAAGATTAAATAAAATAATTAAGATGATTATGTCCTTTTACTAATTTGTCTTCCAAGTACTCATTGACTGTAAAGTAATACGGGTTAGCTATAATAATAATAATAGTGTAATAATGCTTTTTTATTATAAAGCTAAATTAGTTTGAACGCGCTAATCTTAGGAAAGAATCACCCAACTTTATTGGCAGGGCACATTGCTCGCAGAACAGATGGCCGATGGTGATGAAAGGTTCTGGAATGGCGACCACGTACTGGAAGACGCACCTTTGGAAGGCCTCCTACAAGGTGGACCGATGTCCTGGTTAGGGTCGCGGGAATCCGATGGATACTAGACGCAAAGGACCGGTCATTATAGCGACACTTGGGGAAGGCTATGTCCAACAGTGGCCGTCTCTCGGCTGAAATGATGATGATGATGATGACGATGAATTTCAGTAACTACTGGTACGAAATATTTTTTTTACACCACCTGCTCGATAATGTCGTTTTATACGTCATACAAACCTCACTTAAAGCAAGTCATTCTATCCCTAGGGAGATAATGCAGTATGGCCGATCCCTAGGGAATAATGAGATTTGAATATGGAACACCAAAAATCGTCAACATTGTGAATTAAAATGTATGTGCATCGCACAAGTTGACTCGAAATTCAAACTGGCCACTAACAAAAAAAGAAAATAGAATAAAACCTGCTTACTGACGGGAGCATTATAGAAAATTGAAAGTATAGAATCTTAGAGTAGTGAATTTTATTTGTTTGATAAACTTGTAAAATATAATACTTATATTTCTCTAGTATATGATTTGGTTGACCAAATTGTTTTTTAATTATCTCACAGATGGTGTAAAAAGTAGAGTATGCAACACGGGGATAAAGCGGTCTTTGTCTTGGGCGGCTTGAATTCCTCACTTCACTCAGGTTTCTTTATTAACTCCCTCGCAATGCTCGGGAGTTAATTTTATAAATCCCTCACTGTCGTTCGGGATTAAAATCAGCAACCTTCGTTTCGTTCGGAATTCAACATAGCGCCCTCGACTTAAAGACACTGCTTTATCCCCTAGTCACATAAACTACTATTTTTTATTGTTAGATAGACAATTTATCAAAAAGGCTCTATGTGACACGTTAGCCAATAGGAAAAAAATAAACTAGGTCTGGACAATAACCACACATGGGTGGATTCGTGAGAAGCAGCTAGTATTTATTACAAACATGTAATACATAAATTACTAACAGATACCGAGAGGTTGGTAAAATTAGTCTCATTTCTCTAATTTGTTAATCTATTTAATTACAGAATTTCGTTAGTTTTTAGCTATTTTACGTAATTGTAAATTAGTACATAAATATTAGTACGTACTTAGCTATTTTATAATACATACAGCCTTAATTGGTTATGTTATCATTTAATAGCAGAGGTTGAAAATAAGGTCAAAGAAAAGCATTTAAATAAAACTAAATTCGAGCTAGAAATTTGCAGGTAATAAAAAAACTGGGCAAATGCGAGTCGGACTCGCGCACTGAGGGTTCCGTGCAAACTACAATTCCCGAATGGAGTTTCGAAGATTTTTCCGAAATGCATAAAAAAAAAAATTGTGACGTTGGTAACAACATATTTACTGTTTTCAGATTTTTCCCTAGGTATACCTGTGCTATAAAACCTTGCTTTATGCAAAATTTTAAGATTCTGGGTCAACGGGAAGTACCCTGTGAATTTCGATCTTTGAGAGTATCAAAATATACTTTTTTTGCGACATAAACGGCCGTATTAATTTTTTATTCGTTAACTTAGAAGTTGGATTATTTCATCGCTTGAAGGGACCGCAGAAGAGAGGCACCTATCGAGTTGAAGTTTGAACCATATACTCAGGGTATATGGTTCAAACTTCGACTCGATACCTCCACGCGTTCTTGAGATAAAGGGTCTAGACAGACAGACAGACGGCCGGACAACAAAGTGATCCTATAAGGCGATGGTCATACGTTGACAACTCGTAACCCACATTTTTTCGCAAAATGAGTTAAACACATCAAAAATTTTGAAATTAAGCGCCAAATCTTCCTATTGATAACTCGTAATAAACAAAAAATGTCACTCGAACAATTTATTCTACAGTTGACAACCCACAAAGAAAAAGTATCAACCTGAGCTCACTAGTGCGCGAGTTACAAGGTGTCAACGCAAAATGCAGTTCGCAATAACAGAATAAGATTAAGCTACCATACTAAACAAATATCGGAACAGCAATAAATATATCATCAGCTAAGGAAAAACAATTAAATAAGAGGCAGATGAAGGAAAATGTGTTGTCTTAGAAATCTTGTACGTTCTGTGAAAGTATGTCCTTATAATAGGAGCAAGCTTTTCCGAAGTCAACTCTGATACTCAGACAGTGTCAGGCATCAGTTTTTGTTAGATGCATATTAGATTAGCTTTATGATATGATTTCCAATTCTGAAGGCGAATTTGTAACAAAACCTATCATTATTTAGAGTGACGGTTGTGCACCTATCTAAATAGAATGCAGTATTAGGAGCTAAATGCTCTAGCCAACTTTGCTGCTGTGAATAATGTGGTTCTTTACCACTAATGTCTAGAACCTGAGCATAAGCAGATGAAAGTGGATAGCATCATGCTGCCATCGAACGTGTCATAAAAAAATATGACGCTATTTATGTTCCATCTATCACCAATATGCAGACATAACTTGGAAATCACGATAAGATCCATACGACGTCAAATTTTAAGAAAATCCAAAAGTGATGCGTTATGAAAGTATCAGGCTTGAAAAGAAAAAAGGAAATCCTGTTGTCACAGATCTTAAAGTTTTATTGTACAAACCAGATAGCAACAAAACTATTCTTTGTTGCCAAGCAGGCCAAGAAATCTTGGTTTTCCTGCGGATATCTTCATTTCCGATGTAATCACGCAAGGAAACTTCAAGCATAAACTTTCCATTGCCCTTTGGTTGACTTTAAACCTACTGATGAGGCACATTGTCACTGGCAACACACACATACACAGTCATAGACTTTCATCTTGAGACACTGGTGTATTGGACAAGAAGATACCGTGCAGTTTCCCAAAAGCTGCCCAGCCGAGTCGGATTAGACGATTGACCTCTTTCTAGAAGCTAGACCTAGCTACATGGATGTTTACCATGACTTTCGTTTTGTCCATGTTCATTTTATATCCCACTCTTTCGGAAGCTCTACTGAGGTCACCGAGCATTATACTGAGCTCCTCCGTAGGCCTTCCACAACCGATGACCTGGTGAGGGTTGCGGAAATCCGAGAGATGCGAGACGCACATGATTAGCCGTTATTGCGACTCTTGGGGGAGGCTTATGTCCAAGAGTGAACGACGACGATTTGGTTGAAATAATGATGATGAGGCCAAGAAATATTAATTTTCCGGTAACAACCTACGAGCAACATTTTAAGAACTCGCATAAACTTTATAAAATTTTAATGACTTGCAATCTCCAAAAACTGTAATACCTACTGATTATCACTCTTATTTACGATAATTAGTCGCAAATTTAATTGTTTCAATTTAATAAAATAGTGTTTATTTAAATTGACAACTCGCAAGTGTACGTTGACTGCTCGTAACTCGTCAGAAGTGAGGATTTTTTAATATTGTTTACTCGCAACTGTTTGTATATTGAATAAATAACAAAAAACCTATGTGGGTATTTCATTTTTTTAAATTATATCAATAGATAACTTGATTTTCTACCAACTACTTTTTTATTTCATTTTTTTTTAATTTATTTTCGAAATTATACAGTTTTTTCCCTCTCCTGTAAAATTCTATACATTACAGTTACGTGCTGTCAACCTATGACCATCGAAGGGTTCCGTTTTTTCCTCTTGAGGTATGGAACCCTGTGCCATCGTGGGGGCGATCGGCGGCGGAGACCTCTCGCGCCGGTCTTTGGTTGAGGTCATGGTCCGTAGCGAGGAGGAGTGGCAGGCGGTCGCCGACTTCTGCGAAGCAGTAATGCTCGCAAAGCAGGAGGCCGACCGCATCAGGCAACGGCGTTCTCGCCGCCGCCGCCGGGATTCTGATCCCGATTTCCGGCCACCGTAGACGCGGGTTTGCGGACAATGAGCAATGGGTAGCTCGCTGTCCGGCCGTCCGGTAACTGTCCGGACCAAGCCCAAGTCGTCGATGGCGCGCACTGTTCCCGCGCGGCTCAAGGAGTTTAAAAAAAAAAATTGTCAGCAACAGCAGGGACCCAGCCGGGTCGAAGCCTACTGGGGCCAGGGTTATCCGAAAGGGAGCTCGAGCCCCAGTATGAAGGCTAGAAGGAACGGGGTGGGTCTTTTAGTCAGTAAGAGTCTGACACTATCTCCCGCTCCGCCCAAGAGCAGGGATTGTCATTGGATGATTTTTTCCCACCACAAAAAAAAAAGTTACGGAACCCTAAAAAACGATATTTTGTAAAGCAAACTAAGTATCTTGGCTTGCGAGGCTGTCGACATGTGGGAAGTGGATACGGCAGTCATTGTGCCGATAGTCGTGACGGTTTTTTACATGATATCGTCAAAAAAATATTTAAAAATGTAAATGACATGTGTTTATAATGAATAAATGTCAAAATAATATTTTTTTTTTTTTAATTCTTAAATGAGTTATTTTTATTTTTTGAAATATCCTAACAAATACACTTAAAGAACTGAAATCTATAAATAAAAATCAATGCCACTTTTCGTTGTAATTTTATAACTCAAGAACGGGCTCACCTATCCAAACCAAATGTTTAGGCTTTGTTTGGACTATTTAGTAGATGGTTTATGTGAAGTTTGGTAGGGTAGAGTAGGGTAGAGTAGGGTAGAGTAGGGTAGAGTAGGGTAGAGTAGGGTAGAGTAGGGTAGAGTAGGGTAGAGTAGGGTAGAGTAGGGTAGAGTAGGGTAGAGTAGGGTAGAGTAGGGTAGAGTAGGGTAGAGTAGGGTAGAGTAGGGTAGAGTAGGGTAGAGTAGAGTAGTGTAGAATAGTGTAGAGTGGGGTAAAGTAGGGTAGGGTAGAGTAGGGTATAGTAGGGTGGAGAAGGGAAGAGCGGGAGCGAAGCCGCGCGGGCAAAAGCTAGTAAAGTAATAAAAACTCTATTCGATTAATTTTGATGAACTTAAGGATTAGACGACCTTGCATTACATAAGAGCCTTAAATACTAGGTTTTTTACAAATTCTCTGGATCCCAGACCAGTAATTCCTATAAACAAAAAAAAAAAAATAGGCAAATACTTAGTGGAACTGTCTAGCAGAAGAGTAATTGGGTTTGCATGTAGAACTCATAACTTTATGGGTGTCAATACCTAGCCAGCCCCCCTAGCTAAGTTACAACCCTTTTTCTTGCGTCGAACGCCTCGAGTTGAATACGCCCCCGAATCTTTTGTTCTGACTACGTGACTGAGCCTTACATTTTAAGTTTTCTACTAGCGTTAACGATTGCAGATTATCAACTTGTACAAGGGCAGAGTGACGAAATACCCAAGCCGCCGCCTTCTCTGATAACCCACTCATCGTACTGACTTTCTTCACTATTCCTTCTTTATTCAAGCTATTTCTCTGTAGAATGCGTTGCCTCAGGAGATCAGAATGGCAACAAACCGATTAACGTTCAAAACTAAAGTTCGCGAGTTAATTCGTAAAAAGTTGGCAGTAGTATCATTAATAAAACTTCAGATGGTTTTCTACAGACTGACGTTTAATGTGTCAAAATAATTATACACAGTAAGAACAGATAGCGCTAGTATATTGCATGTAGTTATATTTTGTTACCTATATTTAACACCCTCTCATAACAAAATAAACTACTAATCATTATGTAACATAACAAATAACAATTATAAAATTAAACACTGCATTTATCAGCCTATCTTACAATTCTTTAACACCTATTAAACTTAAAAACTTGTAATGTTTATTTGCACAAAGACTTTTGGTGAGCAAATCTGCTGGCATATCTGAGGTGGACACATATTCAAGCTTTACTTTATTTCGAAGTACGCATTCACGCACAAAATGATGTCGCACATCAATATGCTTTGTACGCTTATGAAACAAAGGATTAGCTGCTAAACTTAGTGAACTTTGGCTATCGCTATATAAACATACAGGTGTCATTTCATTTGAATGTAACATATCATTCAATAAATTCTTTAAATAAATAGCCTCTTTGCAGGCCTCAGAAAGGGCCATGTATTCAGCCTCTGTTGAAGACAAAGCCACTGTTCTTTGCTTCCTAGACTCAAAAGATATAACACAACCCGACATGACAAAACAGAAGCCGGTATAAGATCTTCTATCCAAGGTACATGATGCCCAATCAGCATCTACAAAACCATATAAAGAACAATTACTATTTTTCTTATATACTAAACCATATCTTTTAGTTTTTTGCAAATATTTTAACGATCTTTTTAGGTGTCTCCAAAGTGTTTCATTGAAACAATTATTATATTGACTAAGATAGCTTACACTGTAAGCTATGTCTGGCCTTGTTAATACAGATAGATACATGAGACTCCCAATTAACTGTTGGTAGGGATATTTTTTATCACAATCATTATTTACAGCTTTTTCCAACTTTAAATTAACTTCCATAGGAGTTTCTGAACAATGGCAATTTGACATATTAAATTTATCTAAAATTGAATTTACAAATTTCTCTTGGTCAATAGTAACACAGTCTTTTTGAAGATTAACCCTCATTCCTAGACACTGTTTAGTCTGACCCAAATCCTTTACATTAAATTGATTTGTAAGTTCAGTTTTTAATTTTAAATAAGAGTTTTTGCAATTATAAAATATGAAAAAATCATCAACAAACAATGCTACAAACACTTTGACATTGTTACTGTACTTAACAAATAGACAAGGTTCATATTTAGACTTTCTGTAACCTAGATTTAGCAAACACTCTTCCACTCTGGTTTACCAAGCCCTAGCAGACTGCTTGAGACCATAGATGGCTCGTTTTAACTTTAACACTTTATTTTCACAATTATTAAAAGAAGAACATTCTGGTATTTCTTTAAATACATTTTCTTTTAAAAAACCATTTAATAAAGCTGTAGGTACATCAAGGTGATTCATATTAAGTCCAAGCTCAACACTTAAAGCAAAAAGTAATCTTAGTGTGGAATATCTTAACACTGGTGAGAAAGTTTCAGTATAGTCAATTCCTTTCTTCTGGGTGAAGCCCTTAGCTACAAGCCTAGCTCTGTACCTCACATCACCATCACTATTGTACTTCTTTTTGAACACCCACCTGTTTTTAACCACTGTACCATCTTTTGGTCTGTCCACCAGCTCCCAGGTGTCGCAGTCACTAAAAGATTGTAATTCTTCCTTCATTGCACATAGCCACTGCACTTTCTCTGGTCCATTCATAGCCTCATTTAGAGAAATCTGCTCACCTGTCACATCTTCCACACACATATTGGAGTAACCATAGTAGTCTGGTCTTCTTCTGATGCGTTTCTTTGGAATATCCAATGTCTCTGACTGCGCCACACTTGTGGCAGATGGGCTGAGAGGCTCATGGAAACTGTCATCAGAATCACTTGATGTTTCAGCGGGAACATATGTTACATCACTCACATTATCTTCGATGACCTCTGTGCCATTCGACACACTGTTTTCTGTGCACTCAGGTGATTGTTGGTCCTCCACAAGTACAGTTGCAATTGATCTGTCAGTAGTTTTCTCCATGACCACCACATCTCTGGCGACAATAATCTTCTGTGACTGTGGGTCAAACAAACGACAACCTTTGGTAGTTTCTGAATAGCCAACTAAGAACATCTTGGTTGCTTTCTTATCCCACTTTTTGCGCTTGTCTTTAGGGACATGGACCATTACTGGACTACCAAATATTCTTAAATGGCTTATATTGGACATTCTGCCAGTCCATATTTCATAGGGTGTGGTATCCCTGTCTAGTCCTGCTGCTGGCGATCTATTCTTTATATATACTGCTGTATTAACAGCTTCCGCCCAGAACCTCTTTTCAAACTTAGCATCAAATAAGAGACAGCGGGCTTTTACAATAATTGACCTGTTGTACCGCTCAGACAGCCCATTTTGTTCCGGAGTGTATGCACTAGTTTTTTAATGTACAATGCCATGTTGTTTCAAATAGTTCTCCATTTCAGTTGAACAGAACTCGCCCCCATTATCAGATCTTAATATTTTTATCTTCTTGGATTGCTGGTTCTCAACTAACTTTCTGAACTCTTTGAAATATTCAAATGTTTGCTGTTTTGACTGTAGAAAATATACAAAACACATTCGGCTGTAATCATCAACAAAAATTAGAAAGTATGAAGCCCTTCCAAGTGATTTGTTCTCCATTGGTCCACATAAGTCAGTATGAACCAACTCCAGCACTTCCTGACTTTTGCTAGCACTCAGAGGGAAAGGTAACCTTGTTTGTTTGCCCTCGCAGCATACTGTGCAGCTGGATTTATCAATTTCACTTTTATCCTGAAATGTCACACCTGCGACTGTCCCATTCTTCATTTTACATAAGTCATTCATATTTATATGACCTAGTCGTCTGTGCCATGTTGTGCTTGAAGTTTTAATTGCCGCTGCTACAAGTTGTTGAGACTTCACAATGTTTAATCTGTATACGTCGTTCTCTAACGTTGCCATACCAATGCAATCATTCTGTGAGTTGTAAATGAAACATCCTTTGTGGTTGAATGTCACTTTATTGCCATTAGCAATGATTCTACTCACTGACAACAAATTCGTGGTGAGGTTAGGCACATACAAAACATTATTGGCAATCACTTCATACTGCTTATTTCCAACTGCAGTCGTGATTTGTAAGTCTCCCGAACATTCAACTGGTACACTTGTTCGATTAGCTACCATAATCTCTTTAGTTTTTGGTTGACACGAGATGTTTGTCAACATGTTTTTATCTGACACTAAATGAGTACTCGCGCCGGAATCTACGTACCAGTCATCTTGACTAAATTTACTCGTTAAGAATACCGCGCTGAAGGCATTTATCTTCGCTTTTTCTGATTGGCATTGATTTTTGTAGTGACCAATTTCTTTACATTTATAGCAACGAATGACTTTGGATGATTTGACATTTGAGTTGACATTCGCTTGACGTTGAGTTTCGTTTTTTCCAGAATTTGAATTCATTTTTCTGCCACCCACTTGTTTGTGATATTTTCTAGCGATGAATGCACCTTCCGATTTCACCTCGAAATCTGTACTCATATCCATTAGTTTCATTTTAATAGCATCTGCACTTATAGCTATGCCCGAGTGCTCAATGGCCATGATCATAGGGCCAAACTTCTCTGGAAGTCCCGCCAAAAGCAAGGATCCGATCCACTCATCATTAATCTCGAAACCAGTTCCTTTAAGTTTCTGTGCTGTTTCTACGATTTGTGTTACGTAGCTAGTCATGGACTCACATGTTTCTAAGCGAATTGAAATCAGATTCCTTAGTAAACTGATCTTGCGTGCGTAGCCGGAGTCGTCAAACAATGACTTCAATTTCTACCACAAACTTTGCACTGTCTTCTCACTCTTAATATGGACATATAGAGATGGCTCGATAGTCATAATTATCTTCGCTCTGGCTTTCTTGTCGCTTGCGTCATCCAACGGTTGCGCGCTACTCAAATCGACGCCTTCCAATATCAGAAAGTTTTCGACCGCAAACGCCCAATCGTCATAATTTTCTCTCCCCTTCAGTTTTGGAACGTTCACCGAGTAATTTCCGGACATATTTATTGCTGTGCACTAATTAAAACTTGTCTAAATCTATTTAGATGCGGGACTGGGCCCATAACCTAATAAAACTTCAGACGGTTTTCTACAGACTGACGTTTAATGTGTCAAAATAATTATACACAGTAAAAACAGATGGCGCTAGTATATTGCATGTAGTTATATTTTGTTACCTATATTTAACAATCATCACATGACAGCGTTAATGTTTTCCTATGTTTCGTTAATGTATTAATTTGAGTAGAAATTGTATGATAAATGGTAAATTATATTTATTTTGCAAATAGGTTTAAAAATACACTTTTACACGTCAATTTTTTTTTCGTCAGTTTAAACTAGATGAGGCCGGTATTATATTTTATTTTATGGTTTATTTGTACATCTATTCTTGTACTCGTCTTTTTCTCTCTCTTTTATTGCACCTACAATTATTTTTCTCTGCATGACCCAAAGGTTGACTAGTAAAACAGCAACCGGCCCACGCTGGAAACCAGCTCTGTAAGCTCAACGCATTATGCGTGAGGCCGCAGCTTTATGCTGAGCGTTCGGCCGTTTTGCGCGGAAGAGACGTATATCTTCCCTATCAATTGCTGTGATGTTATGTTCTGTTACCTAGTTTTAAGATTGCGTCTTTATCGCGATAATAAACTGTTTTTCTTTCTTTCTTTTTTTCTAAAAATGCCTAAGGCGTTAAGTCCGCCTCTGTACTTTGGGTTGCATAAAGATTAAATAAATAAATAAATAAGTCATTCATATAGATTTGTAGGACTCCAGTAGGATCGAAACCTACTGAGACCTGGTCATCCCCAGACGATATGACTTCAGAAAGGGAAACTAAAACGCAAAGGCCAACTGAAGAAACAAAGGTGTGGTTTTAGTCTGTAAAAGTTTGACACGCTTTCCCGTACCGCCTTAGAGCGGAAAAAGTCACTAGATGACTTTCTATTTAATTCACTAAATCCCAAGCGAACTTATTGTGTTTCTATTGTGTCTGTAATTATGGTATTCGAATAGTTAAAAAAACACATAGATTTTCAAATAATATGGGATAGGAAGTGCTACTTTAAACAGCATGTCTTTATGAAAAATTTATTAAAATAGTTTCCAATTATTCAGATGGTTTCAATAGACATTCTACTTTTAATTATTATACAAGAAGGTTATTCCTTGGGAAATAAATTTATTCATTGTTAACAGATAAAATTGCGATACCAGACTAATTACTAGACTGACTAACAAAGAGACATAACGTGACATTTGAACTAGAACTGCCACTAAACTGTTTAGTAATGCAAACGGAATCGGGAAGTAAAGGCTATTGAAGCGCCTGTTGCATTAATGAAATCAATCGGTTGCACGACGAATTTGTATCCGCTTGCAACAGGCGTTATCCGCGCATAATTCATTTAACACACTGGCAATCCGATCGCCATCCATTGCCAAAGGGATTTTCAGTAACAATAAAATGACATTGAATTGAATATATACCGTGAAAATCTGATTTAATGACAATGATATACTGCATCTAAGAGAACATTGATCATTGATTATATTCTAGTGATACATATCGATGATATTGATACTTCATTCAACACTCTCTTCATTTTGTTCTAAGGCAAACTTTAATTTAAAACAAGATCTTGTAAATTTTAGGGATGTCTTGAGGTTACTTGTTACATTAAGTACTCCTAAAGTAAATGGTGTTCAATGTAATAACATTCTTAGACATGGAAATCAGGAATTTCAATAAAATTTTCCTAAAGTTTTCATACATATAATGCAGCAATTTTACAATAATACAAATAAGGACAATTATTTGGTTTTGTTTCGAAATGAAAATGTTTATATTTGAGGTTTAACAGTATGAATTTATATTAAAAAAAATGATAAAACAAATGTATTGATAGAAAACATATCTAATGTTTACCATATAGGTTCATGAATTTAACCCTACCTATACTTCGATATCCGCAATTTATACTAAAGTGGTCCTATTAATTAAAAAAGGGAACTCTGGTCTTTATTTAAAATATTCGGTGACATTTAAAGTATCTAAAAAAAATTAAGAATATGATTAAACTTTGATACATCTCAGTTCAAGGGCACATTGAGTAGGATCTTCTTCAACTTATGAAGATACTAGCAGCCATGATAATGAGAAACAAGTTTCCGTGATGTTTCCGATGACCTACGGTCGAGCTGCCAGTCGGCTAACGTATTTACAAACAAACGCACTCGTTAGAACAAAATATTTAAAATATCGTAGGGAGTGACATGAAATTATCAACATGAACGGAGAAAGTGAAAAAGGTCTAGAACTTAATAATAAAGACAATTTAGAAGCCAATGGAAACAGTGACCAAAACAAAGAAAAAGAACCAGTGACTTGTGGTATTCTCATTCGAAGGTTTTTCAACTTCTTTACAGTTGAACCATTTTTGTTGTGTTACATTTTGCCGATAGCCATTTCAGGATTGGCAGTGCAAAAGCTTAACATAGAAAAAGCATGTCGAGTAGATTTGAATTTATCAGAAGAAATATGTTTGAGAGCAGTGAACGGCGATGTCAGTGAAAATGATACTATCGGTACAGAGGCACAATTAAATGCAACTAAATTAATAGCAGATATGACAGCATGGCAAAATCCCTTACAGAGTAGTTTGCCAGCCATTGTTATACTGAATGTTGGAGCATGGAGTGACAAAACTGGTAATAGAAAAGCTTTGATGCTGATACCTGTTATAGGAGAAATAATATCTTCCGCTGGTTTGCTCCTGACAACATATTTCTTCCTAGAATGGCCATTGTGGTCCACTGCGTTAATAGAAGCTTTACCTTCGGCTTTGACAGGAGGTTATGCAATCGCATTGATGGGCTCGTACAGTTTGATTGCTGATCTTACAACCGTAGAATCAAGAACATTCAGAATTGGATTAGTTGGAATCATTGTGACATTAGGAGTCCCATTCGGTACATCAATAAGTGGTGTGCTAACGGAAGCTGTTGGATACTATGGAATATTCGGCATCAATTTAGCTTTGTATATCTTTGGGTTCTTTTACACTTACTTCAAAATTAAGAATGCAAGGACTGTGAAATTGGAAGGGACCTTGATGCAGCAAATATTGGACTTTTTCCATCCTAAGAATGTGTGGGATACTATATCATTGGTCTTCTTGTCTCGAGGAAAGCAGTTGGCACAAATACTTCTGGTAATTTGTGCACATATCGTCATTATGGGACCGGTTTTTGGTGAGGCTTATTTATAAATTACGGATTTAATACTTTTGTACTTTGACCAGTTTTATTATGTTAACATATGTACTAATTACCTAAATAGAAAATAAATTATCGATGTAAATGGTCTCCATGGCCTAGTTTCATGGTTCCTCGTTCTTTTTAAAGGGCATTATACGTATAGGATTAGTAAGTATTGAAAACATTGACATATATAAAACAATTAGCTATAAATTGATGCAAAACAATCCACTATAATTCAATTGGTTCTATAGGCTTTAGACTACTCCAAGATTAATGGCGTTAATGTTTTTGTTTATTTATGATTTGAGTATTAAATTTATGCAAATAAAAACAAGCTTGTTTACATAAAACAGACAATTATAATTTCATAATTGTTTTAATCGTTTTGTACACGGAATATCTTCATTATATTTACCCTTGAATAACACTTATTTTCTTTTTTTCAGGTGAAGCAGCAGTTCTTTTCCTGTATGCGTTGACTAAATTTAGTATGAGCGTCGTAGACCTGAGTTTATTCAGCACATATTCCATATTGATGGGCACTGCAGGTATGAAAATCATTGATATAATAACGTAGTTTGTAATTTTTAAACATGGTTACATTATAATAGTATACTTTACACTAAAATGTATGTAGAAGATAATCGCAACATGAATATAGTAAAAACAAATCGATATTTTTGATTTGTTGATCAGTATTTGCTGCGGGAAAAAATCAGTGTTTGTAGTGTCCTCTTCAGTTCTCTCTCGCAGTTTCATCCACATACATAAAATATAGCCTATGTCACTCAGGAATAAAGCACCTTTCTATCAGTGAAAAAATTTTAACTATCGGGCCAGGACTTTTAGAGATTACCTCCTACAAACAAAAATCAACTTTATAATATTATATAAATTATTATTATAATATGATATATGTGTAGATCGTGTAGATGATGTTTTGTGCTAGAATAACTAGAAAATAAACATTATAATACAAGAATAAACGTTAGAGAGAATGACACAAGTTCGACTCCTAATGAAAACACCTACACAACTACACCTAATGATATATGTGGAAAAGGGAGAGTAAGATCATTGTCCTGCATTGGGATTAAATAGGATAGTTTGATTAGAGCAAACATCAAACAAAAAAGATCCTAAATACATACACGCATAGGTAACAATAACAATATTCCACAACTATCACACAACGCCGTCTAGTCTCAAGCTAAGCAGAGCTTGTGTTATGAGTACTAAACAACTGATAAATATATTTAAACATTTCTTAATACTTATAGATAAATTACACCCAAACACAGAACAAATGATTGTGCTCATTTGTCCTGGGTGGTAATCGAACCCACAACCTCCGGCATAGAAGTACGGGCCAGTAACAACTAGACCAACAGTCCAGTCAAAAAGGTACAAATAAAATACCGGCGAACCTTACGTGTGAGTCTTAAGGGGTGACCAGATGGATGCAAACTAGCACAAACCAAACACATACACCAAGGTGACCTTAGTTTATGTGTGTGGTTTGTGCTAGTTTTTATCCGTCTGGTGACCCCTTAAGACTCACCAGTTTTATTACGTGTGGTTAGATTATGGAACACAATTTGAGCGAAATAATAAGCAAGAAGTTCAATCATGATGTTATTCCATTTAAATTGTTTCAAGTGCCCTCCAGGCTTTATTAACTTTTCTGTTTATAGGTTTGGCCCGAATAATAACCATTTTACTTTATTCAATGCGTTGCGTTGTATTAAAAGTTATTAAACCTAAAATAACATAAAGGTTGAATGGTATTTTTTCTTTGTTTCTTGTTTAATTTAATATACTGCGCGTGGTATAATTTGCGTAGTTATAATTATAAAAACTAAGTTACAGATGTCAAATTAGTGTAATGCTTAGATCTTTGTTCTGTTTTAATTTTATAATACTAGCTGCCCGCCCTAACTTCTCTCGGGGGTATTTTTATTTTAAATCGCTTTTTCTTTTTTCGAGCGAACGGTGTTCTCACAATTACAAACACAACAAAAAAAAAAAATTAGCAAATATTTTTTTTTCAACTCCACCAATATTATAAAGGCAAAAGTTTGTAATTATAATTGTGTATGTTTGTTACTTCTTCACGGACTAACAGAAGAACGGATTTCAGTGAAAGACGAAAATACCTTCCCTTGGGATAATGTTCTACTTTCACGCAGACAAAACCATTGTATACTATTTTACCATCGCGCTTTCTCCCTGAACACTTAAAAAAAAATGCGCTCAAAAATTTAAGAATATAAAAAATTAGTTAAACAACTTTAGGCAAAGTTGTCGAAAACTTTCAACACCAACTTAGGTATTGGAAAGGCGATTGACGGTTTACAAATTAGAAACTTTTACCATATTAGGGAACTGTGGGTGTATGACAGTTAGTCAATTCTTTTGGCAGCTCTATATTGCTCTTATGTAACTTCGCTACTGGGTCCAAGACATAATTTGAATGGCCTATTGGCTGACTGCTATACCGAGTCATGACTGCTATACCGAGTTTCGTGGGGTCGATTCCGGCGACCACTAGTTCTGGTTCTGGGTGTAGTTTATCTATAATGTTTGTATTCAAAAATATATAAGTATGTTTATCAGTTGTCTAATATTCATAGCACAAGCTCTGTTTATTAATGGAGTTGTGTGAAAATTGTGGATATAATATAAAAATAATAAGCCGCATTAGAACTAAATGGTTTGGTAGGTGACGATGGGAAGAGACCAGATGGTATGACGTTGGTACCGTGGAAGGTGGGTAGGCCTCTGGTGTGGGACGCAACCTGTGTCGACACCCTTGCGCCATCCCATATTCCAAGTACGGCAGGCTGTGCTGGCGCTGCCGCTGCTGCTGCTGAGATCCTTAAACGGCGCAAATACTGTAACCTTATTGGTAATTACAGTTTTGAGCCGTTTGAGGTCCAAACGCTTGGTTCATGGGGTCCGAGTGCGCGTCTCCTTTTCAAGGAAATTTCACGCCGATTGATTGACACTTTACGTGACCAGAGAGCTGGCTCGTTCTTCGCCCAAAGAATAAGCATTGCTATTCAACGTGGCAATGCTGCCAGTCTTCTGGGCACATTTCTGGATGACATGGATGTGGAGGAGTACTTTGACGCCTTTTTTTTTTTTTTTTTTTATGGTGGGAAAAATCCTGCATTGACATCCCCCGCCCTTGGGCGGAGCGGGAGATAGTGTCAGACTCTTACTGACTAAAAGACCCACCCCGTTCCTTCTAGCCTTCATACCGGGGCTCGAGCGCCCTTTCGGATAACCCTGGCCCCAGTAGGCTTCGACCCGGCTGGGTCCCTACTGTTGCTGACAACTCATTGAGGCGCGCGGGAACAGTGCGCGCCGTCGACGACTTGGGCTTGGTCCGGACAGTTACCGGACGGCCAGACAGTGAGCTACCCATTGCTCACTGTCCACAAGCCCGCGCCTACGTTGGCCGGAAATCGGGATCAGAATCCCGGCGGCGGCGGCGGCGATGACGGCGATAACGCCGTTGCCTGATGCGTTCGGCCTCCTCCTTTGCGAGCAATACTGCTTCGCAGAAATCGGCGACCGCCTGCCACTCCTCCTCGCTCCGGACCATGGCCTCAACCAAGGCCCGGCGCGAGAGGTCTCCGCCGCCGATCGCCCCCACGAGGGCACGGCGATGCTCCGCCCAAGCAGGGCACACCTCAACTGTGTGCTCCACCGTGTCCTCCGGGCGTTCCGCACAGTGGCGACACCCGGGCGTCACTTCCGCATGAATCCGGTGCAGGAAACTCCCGAACGAACCATGTCCAGTGAGTACCTGCGTCATGCGGAAGGTGAGGACGCCGTGAGGTCTTTCCAGCCACGCCTCAAAGAGGGAACTTACCGCCATGATTGTGGCGTGCCCAGCACTGGGTTGCGATAGTCGTTGACGCCATTTCACCATGAGATCCCGCCGGAGCTCTGTCCGCCATGCCGTGACCTGTCGCGGCAGCGGACTTTCACCCCGGCGTTGCATCTCCACGCGCATATCGTGCATGTGTGCAAGGACTGTTGCCTCCAGATCCCACGGTGGTAGGCCAGCCAGAAGGCTCGCCGCTTCGCGGGAGACCGTGTACTTTGACGCCTGAGCGTACTTTGTCATTTTGTATTATATTTATGTACATATATATTAAAGTGTACATGAATTATCAAAAATAATAATAATATAATAAATAAATATAATAATTGTTTCTCTGAGACTCACTGAGGTTCAATGTCTGGCCTATATGCGTGGCGACTGTTGGATATATGTATACAAAATCAAACTCAAAATAATAAATTATTTCGCATAAGCCTATATGGGCACTTATATAACGTTAGAAACTAGTGCACGGTTTCGATTGGTCGTGTTCTATATAGAAGAACTGGCAAGAATCTCAATGAATCTTATTATAAAAAAAAAAATGTGGCGAACTCGTCCGTTTGTTCTAAATTCAAATAAATGCTAATCAGTTCCTCGTATTCCAGGTTCCGCAGTAGCTGTTACGCTCTTCAGTAAGAAGATGAAGATGCATGACAGTTTCCTTGGTATCATAGCCACAGCTTGCAAGACAGTATCTGGTTACGTATATGGGTTGGCTCCAACGAGGGACTGGCTGTATGCTGCCCCAGTCTTCGATTTCTTTGGAAACTCTGGTGCCATAGCTATCAGGTCTCTTGGCACTAAAGTTGTAGAACCGGATCAAGTTGGTAAGCATTTAATTTAAATTCTATGTTCATGGTAATACGTAAAAGTAAAACTTTGTACCTACGCATATACCGGTATGTAACTAATACTAGAAAAGTGAAACTTTATGAGCATGTGATGTGTTTGTTTTAAGTACCATGCGAGGACATGCGCTTGAATACACAAGGCACATCTGAGGACCTTTTCAATGCGAGGACCTTTTCGTACGTCCTCGGATGGCCCGACCCAGTTCATCGTATTCTACGTTCGATTTTGAACCTTTCTATATACTTAATAAGGAAAAGTTGATATCAACCTTGGTGGACCTCGGTTTGGTTGCGAAATTTCATGTTCACACACGATCGTGTGTAACCGCTAGGCGGCGCCACTTAAAATTTTAACACACCCCTTTTAACACTTCAGTCATGTTTTTAGTACCTTGTGGAGACTTATGTGTAAATCTTCACACAAATGTCCTCGGATTGGTAGCTTTTCCAGACAGTGTGTATGTAAGTCCCCACATGGGTAGCTTTTCCAGACAAGTGTATTTAGGTCCCCATTTGGATAGGTTTTCCGTGTGTATTGATTATTGAAATTTCAAAAGTATCGAAACTTCTGTTCTGAGAGAGTAAAACTTCGGATGGTTTTTTACGTAAAAGTATGTCATAATGTACTGTACGAGACTTGAGAATGCACAATATATATGTTTTTAAGAATAGCATTTATAAATAAAATATGTCATGCACTGAAAAACAATACACTAAGTTCTAGAATTTAAGTTTATTTAACCAAAGAGTTCTTATACATTGCTAGATGTCCTGAAACATTGTTCTGAGTGCAATTAATTATCTATTAAAAAAAGTCTATTTAATTCAATCGGTTTTAAAATTAACCTAGCCTTTGGCATGAAGAATTGACTACTACGTCTTTGATATGTATTTTTTTTATGGTGGGAAAAAATCATGCATTGACATCCCCCGCTCTTGGGCGGAGCGGGAGATAGTATCAGACTCTTACTGACTAAAAGACCCACCCCGTTCCTTCTAGCCTTCATACCGGGGCTCGAGCGCCCTTTCGGATAACCCTGGCCCCAGTAGGCTTCGACCCGGCTGGGTTCCTGCTGTTGCTGACAACTCCTTGAGGCGCGCGGGAACAGTGCGCGCCGTCGACGACTTGGGCTTGGTCCGGATAGTTACCGGACGGCCGGACAGTGAGCTACCCATTGCTCACTGTCCGCAAGCCCGCGCCACGGTGGCCGGAAATCGGGATCAGAATCCCGGCGGCGGCGGCGGCGGCGATAACGCCGTTGCCTGATGCGTTCGGCCTCCTCCTTTGCGAGCATTACTGCTTCGCAGAAGTCGGCGACTGCCTGCCACTCCTCCTCGCTCCGGACCATGGCCTCAACCAAGGCCCGGACGTCCTTGATATTTGGCCGATCTTAAGTAGAAAGCATAAATTGATCCGCATTTTATGCCCTTTTATTAATTGCCATACTCAATTTTATTACATAAAAATAGTAAAAATATCAATGATTAACATAACTCTTTCAGTTAAGAGGGACCACTCCGATCAGCTGATTGAATACAAGTCTAAACCATACTAAGAAGGCCAAAACTCTCTCAATTGCTTGAGGTAAATAAGAGTGCCTTGTGCAGAATAAACATTACTTTTTCTTAGATAACAAACACATGGCATAATTTTGAAAATAGCTTGTTAATTTAAACTTATTAAATTAAAAACATAAAATACTCGAAAATTACAATTTTAAAACTATTTTTAACAATTTTAAACTATAAATAAATAGCGTTTTTTATGCCGGGTAAAAATCATTTAGATGACATCCCCTGCTCTTGGGCGGAGCGGGAGATAGTGTCAGACTCTTACTGACTAAAAAACCCACCCCGTTCCTTCAACAGTGCGCGCCGTTGACGACTTGGGTTTGGTCCGGACGGTTACCGGACAGTCGGACAGCGAGCTACCCGTAGCTCGCCGTGCGCAAGCCCGCGCCTTCGGTGGCCGGAATCGGGATCGAAATTCCGGCAGCGGCTGGGGCGTGAGCGCATCATGCGGTCGACCTCTTCCTTTACTAGCATTACTGCTTCGCAGAAGGAGGCGACCGCCTGCCACTCATTCTCGATCTGGACCATGGCCTGTACCAAAGCCCGGCGCGAGAGATCGCCACCGCCGATCGCCACATGGACATGGCGATGCTTCGACCAAGCGGGGCACACTTCTACCGTGTGCTCCGCACAAATCCGGTGCAGGTGTGTACCTCCCGAACTTATCATGTCCGGTGAGAACCTGCGTCATGCGGAAGGTGAGGACGCCGTGAGGTCTTTCCAGCCACGCCTCAAAGAGGGGACTTACCGCCATAATTGTGGCGTGCCGAGTACTGGGTTGCGATAGTCGCTGACGCCATTCCATCATGAGATCCCGCCGAAACTCTGTTCACCATGCCACGACGTCGGGGCAGCGGACTTTTGCCCCGGCGCCGGCGTTGCATCTCCACGCGCAAATTGTTCATGCGTGCAAGGACTGTTGCCTCCAGATCCCATGGTGGCAGGTCAGCAAGAAGGCTCGCCACTTTGCGGGAAACCATGCGGTATCTCCGTACCATCTGTATTGCCATGACCCTCAGGCATGCGTTCAGCTGGACTCTCGGTTGCTGACGCATCGACGGCACCCACACTGGCGACCCATGAAGGGCCATGGACCGAACGATTCCTGCGTAAAGCCTCCGGCAGTAGGCGTCTGAACTCCCCAGGCTGTTTGGGCAAGAGCTGCTTGAGCCAGTCCGGTTCAGTTTAAGTGCCAGATCTCAAAAGTGCTGCACAAAATTCCACTAGCTGTCGAGGACGAGTCTCAGGTGCTTTATCGTTGACCTGACCCCGATGTGAACTCCTCCTACCGTTAATTGGGAACCCGATGGTGGCGCGTTCCAAAGGCCGTGGTAACACATAGCCTCGGACTTGTGCCGTACCACCTCGAGTCCCAACTGCTGGATCCTATCAACGACTATCGCAACCCCGCATGCTGCTAGATCGTCCGCCGCCTGGTACAACTCTCTCTGCGCTAGAACTAGCGAGTTGTATTTTGGTGGGGGCGATCGGTAGCGGCGATCCCTCGCGCTAGGCCTTGGTACAGGCCATGGTCCGGAGCGAGGAGGAGTTGCAGGCGGTCGCCTCCTTCTGCAAAGCAGTAATGCTAGCAAAGGAGGAGGCCGAGTTCCCGCGCGCCTCAAGAAGTGGTCAGCAACAGCAAGGGACCAGAGGGCCAAGGGTCTGCTTCTGAAAGGAAGGCTCGGCCCCTGTATGAAAAGCAAGAAAAAACGGGATGGATTTTTTAATCAATAAGAGTCTGACACTATTTCCAGCTCCGCCCAAGAGCGGGCAATGCCATTTGAATGATTTATATCCACCAAAAAAAAAGTGTGTGTTAGTGATACAAGTAACTGTTTAAGAGCAGTCTTACATGGAGACGATTCAAGCTGCAACTTCATTTCACTTACTCAACTGTAATGCTATGCAATGTTAACAAACAGCATGTTTAGTGCTTAGTTTGAAGACAATACGCTTGACCGTTAAAGAGTTGTGTCACATGTAGATGATTTCAGTTGCAGCTTTGTGACATTAACACAACTGTGTATTGGTATATAATGTCAGCAATCTACATACAGCGCGTAGCGGATAGATTAATGAATAATAGTTGAATATGAATGTCAACTAGTTATCTTACCTGTTACTTTAGATTATTATTGTGGATCCAAAGTTGCGACTATAAAATCTTTCAATTGCTGTCAAATTGTAACTGTCCACGTGTTTCTAACACAACTAAAAGTCTAATAGAGACGTAGTGCTTAGAATAATACCTTCCCTTTCATTTTAAATATTATCAGTTAATTCATGCTAAGTCCTCTGATAGTACTTAAATCGAGAAATTGGTGTGTATAACTGGTTAAATATCTAATAATATAGCTCAAATATTATTATGGCAAAATTATAAGTGTGTAAGAAACGGCTATTGGAAATTCAGAAAAGGTCCTCGTTTAGTACAAGCCCTACCTGGAAAAACGTCCTCGTATTGTTCGTGAATATTCTAGTACTAGGTCCTCGCATCATGCAAGTAATAAGAAAAAGTGTCAAAAATTAAGTCCTCGTATAGGCGTCTCTGGTCACATGGTTAAGGTCCTCGTTTGGCTCACACACAGGTCCTCGGATGGTACTACCCAGGCGGGTCTGCGAGTGTATTTAGGTCCCCGCATCGTTTACAGAAATTCATACTAAAAAATGTTGAGATAGCGCTATACGAATAGTCTCGTCACCCCAAATATTGTTTTCTCTTTCTATCTGTCTTGTTAATAAGGTCGTAAGTCGTCTCTAACCTAGTTTTCTAGGAGGTCCTCGGATTGTGACTTATGACTATAGTCCTCGTATGGGTGTCTGCACAAGTAATGGTGTTTGTACGAGTATGTTTGTTATTCCTTCAAGCTCGAATGACTGAACTGATCTGAATGAAATTTAGCACTTGCTTAAATATTGTCCTGGAATAGCACATATGACACTTTTTGTCTCAGGTCACAGGGATTTTTTTTTTACTTTCACGTGAGCAAAGCCACTATACGCTAGTATTATACACCGTTCAATTTTAATCGTTTTAATCCCGTGGAGGGTCGATCCGGTACATGAAACACTATCGATTTGTAAAGGTAAAATTAAAAAATAAACTACCTTTTTTCAAAACTCATATTAATTTACGCAAGTACAAAATTAATTTCTTTAAGAAAACGTCAGCTGAGCGAGTTCAATGACCTGTCGGTAGTAGTCGGCGTTGCGTACAAACTACCTACAGGTCATTGGACTCGCTCAGCTTACGTTTTCTTGAAGAAATTAATTTCGTACATGATTACATGATTCAAAATGTAAGTATAAGTATATAATGTTTACCATAATTAACCTTTCATATACCGTCAATTAGAGACACAATAGAAAGACAATGATAGCGCGAACGCAGGCATTTGCTTGAGATTGAATGGACAGTGTGTTTGGAAAAAATAGTGCAGAAAATTAGTTATGGAGAAAATTTGACTGAAAAAATGCTAGATTTAATAATATGATCTGCTTATTTGTATAAAATATATAACTTTGAGGCCAAAGTAAAAGGATCATCAATGCGCCTTCTCTATTTAGATGTGAGTGATGTTATTAAAATGTAAAAGCTTCTTAACTCTACATTTCATCGTCTAAAATAATATTCTCATCTGCTAGTGGAGATATCTACATGATATGAAGATATCCCCACAATTATGCAGATAGAGCCATACCATTATCATATCTATTGTATTTAATAATTTATAATTTAATATTGTGTATTAGAGACAATTGTGTGATTTTTCAAATAAAAATGAGAAACTCGAATGAAAACACTGGTTAGGTTAACAAGTTTCTTTTAAGAATTCAAATTGCAGTGGTCCCTAAAATTGTATCTTTTAGCACTGACCCTTTCAGACCCTGTATTCTTAAGATAGAACTACTATTTAAATAAGGTCATTGCAATGAATAAATCTAAGTCATAAATCTCATGAATCATTTAGCAAAAGAAGTGTTGCCATGTCTGATACTGGCCCACGGGACTTATATATCTTATGAGAATTTGGACTTTTTTAAAAAAAGTTATAAATTTTATATCAAAAATAATTCACGGTGGCTCATACTCAGAATAAATTTACACGTATTTTATTCAGTGGTTGGACTCCATTATCTGACCCCTAGGGCTTTGTTTTAGAGTTCAAAGATAAGAAAAGACTATTTGATTAATCCAAAAATCAAACGAATAAAATTGTGAAGATTTTATACTTTTAACGTGAATCTTTGAAAGACAAATGATTGTAAAAGCCTTTAGATTAAGAAAATATTTTTAAAGAATGCTTTAATATTTTATCGAAAAACCTTAAGAAAAATGCGACTACTGATCAACTTGTCATTTCATTTTATCTTTGAATTTTTCTTTGCAGTAAATTATCTTCCTAATGGTTCCTAAATGTTTAATATAATTATTACACACAAGTTTATTTCCATCCTTTTTCGCAATCGAAAAATAACCCAAGGAACACAACCACTGAATCCTCTCTCACTGCTCTCAGGACAAAAAGTATGTCTTTCTATAATAAATAGATCCAATCTTTTTGTATATCAAAATTTGTCAATAATTTGATCAGCGGAATAGTCATGAAAACGTAGGAAACAGACAATTATGGTCTGTCTAAAAAGTCAACCGGCTTGGAAATTTTGTGTGATATTTAATTATTTAAAAATACTTATATTCAATACTTTTTATAAGGTTCTTCTATACGTAAACAATGATCAGTATATTTTAGTCAACCTTGATTATTGATCCAGCGTTGACGATGAATCCATTGTGTGATTTAAGAAGAGGACGGATAAATAGACAGACATGGAAAGCGATTTTGATTTTTACCATGTAAAGATTATGAATTTAGTATAGATTTACTAACATAATATAGGTTCACGTGTTTTTGATTTTATTTTCGAAGTTAGATATCATTCAATGATTTCTCACGCTCTAGGGTGAAGCGAGAGACGTGTCAGACTTGTACTGACTAAAACCACACCTGTATCTTTTAGATACCCTTTGCATTTTAGGATCACAGATTTCCTTTTCAGAAATTCCCCGTGGCCCAATGGGCATCGTGTGCTAGGCCACTATAAAAAAAAAAAAAATTTAAAAAATAAAACAACCCGACTGCTTAAAAAATACTTTAAATAAAAACTGAAAAAAAAAAAACAAATTCAGTCCAATAGCGTAAATAATAAATTCTAATAAAGAACATATTGACAGCAACAGTCGGGCCACATTAGATGGAATGATTTTAATCTAGATTATTTTAATGGGTCCCGACTGTTGCTGTGTATCAAAATCATATCAGAATATCAAAATGTTTTTTTACCCTTCTTGCAGTCGGGTAAAAAAACATTTTGTTTCAGGTCACAGAACTCATATTACAAATACCTTAAAGCCTAACATACATTTTTAAATTGTTTTGTTAGTACATATGATTTAAAACTATGTACTAACATACACAACACTTCGATTAGCGCTATAGACACGTATTTGTGCTACGGATATATTTTCGTTTTTAAACCTGTGATACATCAATTAGGATCGGGCCGGCTAGTGGGTGTTTAAATTACATTTAATTGGAAATGTCCGTGCTAATTAAATAATGGAAAAACTTTGGTAAATAATTTGGAGATTTAATTGATTTCATTCTATTAATTTATTAAAATATTGTTTTGTGGGATACTCGTAGATATTAGATAAGACGATCATTCAGACTTTAGTATTGAAGACACTTTTTTTAATAAACCTTTTTTAAATCATACTCTTGTCCCCTGAGTGCAATGTTTATGCTCACCTCCTCCTTGCATCGTATTCCTCAATGAAAGAAATAAATAAAAAGAGTTTATTTGCGTCAAACATGGCACATACCTTATGCTGAGGGTCGTGACCTGACCTGTTTCATCACTTTCATTTTTATGTTGTTTTTCCATCTATTCGATATCTCTGGCAGTGGGAAGGGCATTGTATACCGAGGAGTGAAGAGTGATGCGGATCTGGTCGAACCAACATATTTGGTTGCGCCTGCGAGTTGGAAAAACCATCTTCTTTACCGGTCACAATTAGCCTTTCGAGGTTTCCATCGTCTTTCCTTGCAATGTGACCGAAGTATTGCAAAATCTTGCGAAGACATTCAGACGACAACCACGAGGAGATATTTAGTTCACGCAGTATGGATACATAGGTTCGAAATGCTGTCCAAGGGATACGGAGCATTCTCCTCCAGCACCACATCTCAAAGGCGTCAATGTTCTACTTACATATATACATAAATAAAAAAGACAATATAAAAATATTTTGAAACAAGAGGTAAAGATGTAGTAAAGCACGCCCCAATTGTGGCGGCACCTAAGACCCCTCTTTGAGTTTGGCGAAAGAAGCGCCTCGACGTCTTCAATTTCTGCCTGATGCACGTCCTCACCAGACATGACCAGTCCGGAACGCAACGCTCCGGTCGCCCTGAGGATGGTGAGTCTGTTCCGCTTGGGCAAAGCACCGCCATGTCGTCTTAAAGATGATCGGTGGCGGTGACCTCTCGCGTCTGGCTCTGATTTGAAGCGAGAAGCAACGAGAAACAGCCTTCTGCGAAGCGGTAATGCGAATGAAGGAGATGGTCGTATTTGTAAGGGAGAGAACATCCTTACGCCCCAGCCGCCGCGACATGAGACGCCATCAGGAGTTGTTTCCAGGCCACCACAAATGCGACTTTGCGAACGGCGAACAATAGCTTGCTTGTCCGGCCCTCCAGTAGGTAAGGATTAAGCCCAAGTTGACAAAGCGTAATATTCAACGCGAGCTTCAAAGAAATACCACAAAAACTGAAGAGGCCCAGTAAGGCCGATACTTCCTAGGGCTATGGTAGTGTTTGAAAGAAATGTCGTGACCCTATAACGCTAAGGGCAAAATGCAGAAACTTAAAAAATACTTGAAATGTTTGTGTGATGAGCATGATCATTTGTTCTGTGTCTGGGTGTAATTTATCTATTATATGTATGTATTTAGAAATATATAAGTATGTATATCAGTTGTCTAGTACTCATAACACAAGCTCGGCTTAGCTTGAGACTAGATGGCGTTGTGTGATAGTTGTGGAATATTATTATTATTATTACTTAGTTGAGTTTTAGTCAGTAAAAGTCTGACAGGCCCTATTAGTCCACTCTATATCAGGAGAATGACTTCTCACCTTGAAAAAAGGGCTGAAATGTAGTTATATCAATTTATATATTTACTGCTATTTTATCAATATATAAGAATCAAGGTGAGAAACGAAACAGTTTAAAGATATATTAATAAACACAATATAAAAACAGACACGTGCAAAGCGTGGGTAGCTTAATTTGATTGAAAACGCGGTCAAGTGTGAGTGAAGGCTACACGTTACATCAACTCTTATTAAAATAATTACGGATAAATAATTATTTTTAGCCGCAGTTATAATACGAGTATGATAAACAGCTTTTTTTAGGGTTCCGTAGCCAAATGGCAAAAAACGGAACCCTTATAGATTCGTCATGTCTGTCTGTCTGTCTGTCTGTCTGTCTGTCTGTCTGTCTGTCTGTCTGTCTGTCCGTCCGTATGTCACAGCCACTTTTTTCCGAAACTATAAGAGCTATGCTGTTGAAACTTAGTAGGTAGATGTATTCTGTGAACCGCATTAAGATTTTCACACAAAAATAGAAAAAAAGCAATAAATTTTGGGGGTCCCCATACTTAGAACTGAAACTCAAAAATTTTTTTTTCGTCAAACCCGTACGTGTGGGGTATCTATAGATAGGTCTTCAAAAATGATATTGAGGTTTCTAATATCATTTTTTTCTAAACTGAACAGTTTGCGCGAGAGACACTTCCAAAGTGGTAAAATGTGTGTCCCCCCCCCTCTAACTTCTAAAATAAGAGAATGATAAAACTAAAAAAAATATATGATGTACATTACTATAAAAACTGCCAACGAAAATTGGTTTGAACGAAATCTAGTAAGTAGTTTTTTTTTAATGCGTCATAAATCGAAAAAAATACAGTATTATTAAAACATCGATCAAAGTTACAACACATTACAAGAACTTTTATATTATGTTACTTGCTGCTATGGAACCCTTCATGGGCGAGTCCGACTCGCACTTGGCCGGTTTTTTTAGGTGTTAAAATCATCTAATGACATCCTCGCTCTTGGGCGGTGCGGGAGGGCTTGTCAGACTTTTACTGACTAACAACCCACTGCTGTTCCTTCTTTGCCATCGTTTCAGGGTCCCAGGATCTCTTTTGCATCACCAATGGCCCTAGTAATCTTTGACCCTGCTAGGCCCCTACGGTTGCTGACATCTTCTTGAGGCGAGCGTAATACTACGCGCTTACCTGCTTACGGTATCGTCTGCAACTACAAAGACGGATTTCTGTATTTCATAGCTTTGCAACGAAGACAAATTTGGTCATCCATGTCTTTACTTTCCAGGTTCTAATTTCTATAAACAACTAGTGCTCAAAACAGACGTTGCCCTGCCCAAAAGCTAGTTTAACTACACAGAAAAAAATTGAAAGCCGGATTGTAGCGCCCCACCTACCGGGTCCAATTTTATTTCTACTCAAATCTGCGCACAAAGTTTCATCTAAACTAGTCAAACCGTTTAGGAGGAGTTAGGTGACAAACATACGTACAGAAGAATGATATACGAGTAAATATAAAGACTAGCGGCCCGTCCCGGCTTCGCACGGGCAATAAATATAATAATAATAATAATAATAATAATATCGTTTATTTGCGTAAAATGTGGTAGGTACAAAAGATGTTTCATAAAAGAGACAAGTGCAAAGACACATTCTGCCATTTAATGATGGCATGCAAATATTTAGTCGATAGTGTTTTAGTAACATAAAGTAACTCACAACTATCTATAGCCTATGTTACTCAGGGTGAATGTAGGTTTCCAATGGTGGAAGAATTTTTGAAATCGGATCAGTAGTTTTTAAGTTTATTCATTACAAACATACACACAAAAATACAAATATTCCTTCTTTATAATATTAGTGTGCATAAGTCGTTTGTAAGATAAAATATAGCAGACGAACTTCAAAACATTTTTTTTCAGTTCGACACTGGCAAGATCCGTAGGCACGGGCTTGCGGACAGTGAGCAATTGGTAGCTCGCTGTCCGGCCGTCCGGTAACTGTCCGGACCAAGCCCAAGTCGTCGACGGCGCGCACTGTTCCCGCGCGCCTCAAGGAGTTGTCAGCAACAGCAGGGGCCCAGCCGGGTCGAAGCCTACTGGGGCCAGGGTTATCCGAAAGGAAACTCGAACCCCGGTATGAAGGCTTGAAGGAACGGGGTGGGTTTTTTAGTCAGTAAGAGTCTGACACTATCTCCCGCTCCGCTCAAGAGCGGGAGTTGTCTTTGGATGATTTTCCCCACCAAAAAAAAAGACTAGCAAGATAATTTGATAGCAATATTATCGTTGTCATTTACGCTGCAGCTTCGTTCCGTAACTGTAGTAAAATTATTTCTTTTTGATCAATATCTCATCATTTTTCACATAGGCCACGTAGTTTCATTGATCATCTCTTACTCTGAAAATATCCTATATCATAATATATCATAAACTATAAAAATCTTTTTTAATCAAATGTAACTAAAGTTACAAAATCATACAACAAAGACGTATATTGATTTCTAAAAACCATGGATCCTTAAGTTTTTATCAACCGCTGATGTCAGCTTCGAGGCATGTGCCATTATTATTATAGTCATCATCAACATCAACCACTAACCGGATTCTATATGAAAGATCAAGAGAAACATAATTTATGAGAAAAAAAAAACTAATAATTATGTTTGTCGATATTTTTATAGATGATGGGTTTATGAATTTAAATATAGTACGAATTAGTTGTGTGTCTATTCAGAAATGCCACCATAGTAAGTAGCAAAAGTGCGAACAATTTGTCTGCTCAGTGGCTATAGAAAATAGCTTACGGTAAACAGATTTTTTCAAATTCGATAAAAGATTAAGCAGTGTGAGCTGCTTTGACTGATATAATGTTCTAGTTATCCGGCTCGAAGGACCAAGTTTCAAATCATGATATTTCTATTGTGTTTTCCAAACTTAACGTGAAAACTTTGCCGTTTATATATAAATAGTTTCCGCGTGCAAAATTATTATGTTATCAGAAAAACCCGTCAAATTTGTTAGGTAAGATCAATAGATAGGTATGTTCAATCTTTTGTATTTTACACCTAAATTGTAAATGGCTTCGAAAGTCAACTGAGACGAAGTTGTCTTAACTCTTAATATATGTTAACACTAACACGCTAAAGTATTACAGAGCTTTTAAAAAGCTAGTACCAAGCTAGATACCTTCCATTTGTCTGCATAAAGTTTGTCCTAAATTCTTGCTCTTACAAAGTGTGGCAGAAATTGCATGTCTACTTGACTTATAGAATTTAATCCACTGCTGAGTAAATTGCATTTCCTAGCCACGTCCTCTCTAGATTTAAATAGGTAAACTAATATAGAAAAAAACTACTAGTTTTATAAATTATTTAGGGTAGCGTAGTCGGCCTTATAATGTTCCCACTATTGGGACTCAGGCCTCCTCTCTAGGACAGGGAATGGGCCGTAATCCACCACGCAAGCCAGTGCGGGTTGGTGGATGTCACATGTTTTTGATTTTTTGGTTCTAGGACATGCCGGTTTCTTCACGATGTTTTCTTTCACCGTTTTGAGAGCAGAGTTGATGAAATAAATTACACAAAGTAAAGTGCTTGGCTGGGTTTGAACCCGCGACCTACAATTCATAAGTCGGGGCCGTTACCACTTGGCCACCACTGTTGACTTGGCCACCACTGCAAATTATTTAGGGTATCTGGTCTGTTTCAAGTGGTTTGAGATCTTCATGTACAGTATATGGTATACGTGTGCATGTCGGACTACCAGACGTACGGCTATGCGCCACCGGTATATGGTGGATATCCCACCAACACGCACAAAACGTTTTGGGAACACATTCATTGTGCGTGCGGCTAGGGAGTGGAATTCCTTGCCGGAGTCTGTGTTTCCTGATAGCTACAACCCGGGAATCTTTAAGTCGAGAGTGAATAGGTTTCTTCTAGGTAAGCGCGTTCCATCGTCGACCGCATCGTCGCTTTCCATCAGGTGAGATAGCGGTCAAGCGCGAACCTATCAACAATAAAAAAAAAAAAAAAAAAAAAATGTGGACCCAATCCAAGAGGGTATTCGCTACCAGTCAAACTTTGGGTGTAAAGAGACAATAGTGTATAATTATGTATTACACTTTTCAAATCTTTCTTTCATAGTAAAAAAATATCAGGCTGAAATCGTACCCCACACAGAGAAAACTGCTTTATCATAGGTGCGCTCACAAACATGGAAACTCGCATACATAAGACACGTAACACCTATCTGTAGAATATATAAATAATAATAATGTTCCACAACTATCATACAACGCCATCTAGTCCCAAGCTAAACAGAGCTTGTGATATGAGTACTAGACAACTGATAAAAATACTTATATATTTCTAAATACATACATAATATTTGTATATAATATCACACCCAGACACAGAACAAATGATTATGCTCATCACACAAACATTTGTCTTGGGTAGGAATCGAACTCACGACCTCCGATATAGCAGTCAGGGTTTTTTTTTTTTTTTTTTTTTTCGATGGGAAAAATCATTTTATGACAACCCCCGCTCTTGGGCGGAGCGGGAGATAGTGTCAGACTCTTACTGACTAAAAAACCCATCCCGTTCCTTCAAGCCTTCATACCGGGGCTCGAGCGCCCTTTCGGATAACCCTGGCCCCGGTAGGCTTCGACCCGGCTGGGCCCCTGCTGTTGCTGACAACTCCTTGAGGCGCGCGGGAACAGCGCGCGCCGTCGACGACTTGGGCTTGGTCCGGACAGTTACCAGACGGCCGGACAGCGAGCTACCCATTGCTCACTGTCCGCAAGCCCGCGCCTACGGTGGCTGGAAATCGGGATCGGAATCCCGGCGGCGGCGAGGGCACCGTTGCCTGATGCGGTCGGCCTCCTCCTTAGCGAGCATTACTGCTTCGCAGAAGTTGGCGACCGCCTGCCACTCCTCCTCGCTCCGGACCATGGCCTCGACCAAGGCCCGGCGCGAGAGGTCTCCGCCGCCGATCACCCCCACGAGGGCACGGCGATGCTCCGCCCAAGCAGGGCACACCGCGATTGTGTGCTCCACCGTGTCCTCCGGGCGTTCCGCACAGTGGCGACACCCGGGCGTCACTTCCGCTTTAATTCGGAACAGGAACCTCCCGAACTTGCCATTTCCGGTGAGGACCTGTGTCATGCGGAAGGTTAGGACGCCGTGAGGTCTTTCCAGCCACATAGCAGTCAGGGTCACTAACCAATAGACCAACAGGCCACTCCAATATTTGGTTTTGCGTAGGAATCGAACTTACACTGTAGCTGCCAATCGCTCAATCACTGGGCCAACCATGCCGTTTTTGTCGTGGAAATTTATTTCAGGCTGCTAATATTTATTACTATATTTACCGAAAGAAAATACTGAAAAATATTCTCAACAAAAATTGATTAATGATATCGCCGTCGAATAAATCAATTAAACAGGCTCCGCTCATTGCTTTCTGCACTTAACTAATTGCTCATTTTGCTTGACTGAATCTTGAGTCGTCCAGACAATGTTACATTCTTTCAGTAATAATGATTCTGAATATTTCAGTAAGCCTCATTTTGCTTTCACACTTTAATTTGCTGAGACATTTTCACTCTGTCTAAAACCTCATGTTTTTTTAAGGGTCCGTAACTTCAAAGGAAAAAACAGGACCCTTATAGGATCATTTTGTTGTCTGTCCATCTGTCTATCTGTCTGTCAAGACCATTTATATCGAGAACGCGAGAGAGATCGAGTTGAAATTAATACGAGTACTATATGTATAATCAAGTCTGCGGTCCCTTGAAGCTGTGACAAAATCAAACTTGTAAGTTACAGAAAAAAAAAAGATATGAGCGTTTGTCCAATGACCTGTAGGTAGTTGGTACGCAACGCTGACTACTACCTACAGGTCATTGGACTCACTCAGCTGACGTTTTCATAGAGAAATTAATTTCGTACATGCGTAAATTAATACGAGTTTAAAAAAAAGGTACTTTATTTTTTAATTTTATCTTTGCAAATCAATAGTGTTTCATGTACCGGATCGACCCTCCACGGGATTAAAACAATCAAAATGTAGTGGCGTATATACTTTATTCTAGGCCAAAAAATAATAAAAAATATAAGTTACTGACATGGCCCGAAGAATCGCTGCTCTAAAGTAACAGATGGTCGATCCGAAAGTTTCGAGGGCCGAAAGGTTTTGAAGTGGCGACCGCCTACCGGAAGATGAAGGTTCGTAGACCTTTCACGAGGTGCTTTAGTGACCTGCTGAGGGTCACGCAAATCCGATGGAGGCGAGATGCACAGGATCGGTCGTAGTGGCAACACGTAGGCGAGGCCTTTTTTTTAAGGGTGGAAATCATCCAATGACTTCTCCCGCTCTGGGCATGTCAGACTTTTACTGACTAAAACCACACCTGTGTCCTTCAGTTACCCTTTGCGTTCTAGGACTACGGGTTTCCTTTTCAGAAATTCCCCGCGGTCCTAGCTAGCGGGCATCGGCCCTGCCGGGCCCCTTCGCTGGTTTGGTCTGGTTGATAACCGGACAGCCGGACGGCGGGCTACCCATTGCTCGACGTCCGCAAGCTCGCGTCTACCGTGGCTGGTAGAATTTCGGTGGCTGGGGCGTGAGGACCTTTGTTCCCTCACACGTGCCGCCTCGTCCTTTGCTTGCATTACTGCTTCTCAAAAGGAGGCGATCGCCTGTCATTAGCTCCGGACCAGGGCTCGGAGCGGCGAGGCCTATGTACAGCAGTGGACGTCTTTCAGCTGAAATGAAGATAAATAACACAATGGGAATCTTAAACTAAAAAGCATACACTATGTAGTTTTATCTCATAACGCGATATTTTGCAGGTATCTTGAAATGGACAGAGATTACCTTAGTCAAATTACAGTGAAACTTTCAACCTGATAAGACCCACATCTTATAGTTCATGCAAGTAAGCTAATTTTGTTCCCGGTGAATATCCGGATGTATAAAGTTTCACTCTCTGTAACTTCTACTAAAAGTTTAAATAGAAAATGTATTATAAACTTTACGTTTTCATGGGATCAAGCTAAATGTGGTTCCTCAAGGTTTCATTTTGGCTTTGTCAGGATTTTTATGTAATTTTGACTGATTACTGACTAGCTTGTTCTCCAAAGTTAAGAGTTTGGTTAGATTACCGAATCGGGTGAAATGTCATTGGATTTGTTTATAAAGCTTATTTCTGAAGAAATGTCTTACAGCATATTGTAGGGTGAGGTGAAAATAAAACATTTCGACAAAAGTAGAGAAAATTTGTGATTGCGCACGAGGCGCCCGAGACGTAGGCAAGGGTGTCTTGGAGCCAAGTGCTGAAATGACAAATTTCCACGTGTATCAAACGACGTTTTTCAGTTTTTGAGACAATTTATTGGAAAATAAACGTGGACGCGTGTTAGAAAGAGTACAAAACAAAACAATAAACTTTGAAACAAAATATTATATAAAAGATGTATTATATTATATGCTCTAATAATGTTACTTATATATTATGTATTTATTATTATCTTTATTGTACACCACATAAACAAAAATACAGGACAAACATTTAAGAGAATAAGTGCACAATGGGCGCTCTTATCACACAGGGCGATCTCTTACATACAACCTTTGGATGGACTGAAAGAATGGAGATAGATATAGAGTTGTCAGTGTAAAAACATCAGAAATAATACTAATAAGATTCCGTATTTACGTAACATCCTAATAAAACTGTAATTTATTAAAATATCTGTTCTTTTCAGGTAAAATCTGTTCGCTCATCGGTTTTGTGGAGACACTAATTCCTGTGATCTATATACCGCTATACAGCAAATTATTTGCCAACACTGTGGAGACTTTGCCCGGAGCGGTATACCTGCTGGGAGGGACCATGACAATTCCGGCCTTCCTTATATTTATGTGAGTATGAGTTTTAAATAAGCGGTACGCGGTATCTTCTCGTCTATCATACCACAGTGTCTCAAGACGAAAGTCTATTACCAGTGTGTGTTGCCAGTGATGACATATGGCTCCGAAACGTGGTCGTTTACAATGGGTCTCATCAGAAGACTTAAAGTTACCCAATGAGCAATGGAAAGGGCTATGCTCGGAGTTTCTTTGCGTGATCAAATCAAGAATGAGGATATCCGCAGAAGAACTAAAGTTACCGACATAACAAGAAGAATCGCCAAACTTAAGTGGCAATGGGCAGGACACATTGCTCGCAGAACAGACAGCCGTTGGGGCCGAAAGTTTCTGGAATGGCGTCCACGTACCAGAAGACGTAGCGCTGGAAAGCCTCCTACAAGGTGGACCGATGACCTGGTAAAAGTTGCGGGAATCCGATGGATGCGAGGCACACAGACCGTTCATTGTAGCGACACTTGGGGGAGGCCTATGTCCAACATTGGACGTCTTTCGGCTGAAATGGTGATAATGAGTCTTAAATATAGTCCCAGTTATTAGTTAGACATCAAATGAAGAGGAATATAATCTGTTTAATTAAAGAGATTAGCAGAAGGACCGTAGTGGTTGATGAGGCTTTAAGGTTCTGAAGTAGAGCGGCCTGAAAAGGCCTACTATGCTACGGGAGTTCATTGGATTTGCGATTATCAGGACTGGTCGTTATGGTCGTATGGGGGAGGCACATGTCCAGGAGTCATTGGACTGAAAAAAAATTATGATGATGATTTGTTTACTGTGGCTAATTCTACAGAAAATATGTTCTTTTTTATTTTTGATAAAACTTATTGCACTAAGCCGCCTTCAAATTAGCCGCAAGACGGCAGCACTGCAGCAGCTTGGTTTTCCCATGTAAATAATAAAGTGGCGTTTTTTATTTATATGGAATAACAAAACAGCGTGGCGGTAGCGTTGCTGTCGCAGTTAGACGGGAAGCCGACACAAAGCTAATTGAGAAAAGGCTAGGGAGATGATGATTATATAGGTTGTATCAATGTATATATGGTATTGCTTATCTATTTATATTTAATTTATAAAGAGAAAAGATTTGATTTTTTCTTTGTATATTACAATTTAGCTCAAAAACTGCAAGACCGATTTTCAAAATTCTTTTATCAGCAGAAAGCTATTTTATTACTGAGTAACATAGGCATATATTTTCTACTAGCTTTTGCCCCCGGCTTCGCCCACGCACATAAATTATAGCCTATGTCACTCAGGAATAAAGCAGCTTCTAGTTTTTAGAGATTACCTCCTACAAATAAGAAAACAAACATAAGTGTAGATTTTCACGCGAGTGAAATTAAGCCGCTGGCTAAATCTAGTCTATATAATTATATAAAAATCAATAAAACTTTTCGTTGTAATTTTATAACTCAAGAACGGGCTCACCTATCCAAACCAAATGTTTAGGCTTTGGACTATTTAGTAGATGGTTTATGTGAAGTTTGGTAGGGTAGAGTAGGGTAGAGTAGGATAGGGTAGGGTAGAGTAGGGTATAGTAGGGTGGAGTAGGGTATAGTAGGGTGGAGTAGGGAAGAGCGGGAGCGAAGCCGCGCGGGCAAAAGCTAGTATAAGTTTCAATAATTTCACATTATTTAAACTTATTAGTAGAAGACACGGTAAAGTATATTTAAAAGTTAAAAACACCAGTATCTTCCTTAATGACATCTACACACCACAAGCCACCGCAAAGTAGATACTTCAACTCACAAAAACCAATTGATTGCTCTTGGAAAAACTGAACGACTCAAAAAGGTCGAGGCTGTTTCCAATCACGTAATCAGTATAATACATGACGGAATTCTGCCAAGTGCGCGATTTGAATGGTTTGTCGTCGACTTTGTAAGAACAAAATGGCACACGTCAGTTGAAATTGGTCACGTTATTCGGTCAAAGGCTGATCTCAGGGGCGTTGGTGGTGAATTTCTAATTGGCATGTGTTAAAAGTATAAAAACATGCTTTAGGTGTCATAGGCTTACTTTTAAGAGTAGCTAATAGGTGTTGTACTTTGAAAGGTTCAGGTCTTTTATGTGATCATGGGACTCATATTATTATACTGGTAATATAGTGGTTTTATTAAGGTAAAAATTCCACACTTCCCCAAAGTAATTCGTCTTATTTACAACACAATTGTAAGGCACTCCAACTAATACAGGTTAGGTTAGAAGGCTAAGGTAGGAGCGGAGTGGAGTGCAGCTCCTGCCTTAGCCTCTCGTCTTCAACTTACTGCGAACGTCTCCAAATTATTACCAATACTACTATATACTATAGTAGATTTATTATATGTCAAAATTTACGATAGAGATAGCGTTAAAGAATCTCTAGCACTCGAAAAGGTTTTTGAAAAATCCACATTAAATATTAACTTTAATAAAGTACAATTGAAATAATTATAAACTAGTTTATGCCCGTGACCTTTTCTACAGTTCTTTATACGTGAAAGAATTTGTGTACGTCTTATAAACAAAATTATTGACTGGTGCTCGATAATACGTTTTATTCTTTATTTTTTTTCTCTAGGACACAATCTAGCGTTGATCGAAAACACGCGTTGACAATGACATCGAGCGATTTAAGTCGTAAATTAATATGTTATTACTTTAAGTAAGTCAGCTGTATACCTAATGAAATAACATTGTTTACAAATAATAATAGAGTTCAAATTATATACGTATCAATCTTCTTTCAATTAAAGCAGCTTTCTGTCGGTGAAAAAAATTTTAGCAATCGAACCAGTACTTTCAGAGATTACCTCCTACAAAAAAAAAAAAAACAAACTTTACCTCTTTATAATATTACACTGTCAACCTGACCGAATAAAAAATGAAGATATCCATAGGAGAACTAAGGTTGCCGACATAGCACGAAGAATTGCCAAACTTAAGTGGCATATTGCTCGCAGAACAGATGGCCGTTGGGGCCGAAAGGTTCTGGAGTGGCGACCGCGTACCGGAAGACGCAGCATTGGAAGGCCTCCTACAAGGTGGACCGATGACCTGGTGAAGGTTGCGAAAAACCTATGGATGCGGGACGCACAGGAACGATCGTTGTGGCGATGCTTGGGGGAGGCGATGATGATGATGATGATGACTGTCAACCTGTTTTTTGAGAAGAATTATGAGATAAACCCAGTAAAAACAATCACTACATTCTACAAATTAAAATACTTACCCAATATTAGTACCTTTTTAGGGTTCCGTAGCCAAATGGCAAAAAACGGAACCCTTATAGATTCGTCATGTCTGTCTGTCTGTCTGTCTGTCTGTCTGTCTGTCTGTCTGTCTGTCTGTCTGTCCGTCCGTATGTCACAGCCACTTTTTTCCGAAACTATAAGAGCTATACTGTTGAAACTTTGTAAGTAGATGTATTCTGTGAACCGCTTTAAGATTTTCACACAAAAATAGAAAAAAAGCAATAAATTTTAGGGGTCCCCATACTTAGAACTGAAACTCAAAATTTTTTTTTTCATCAAACCCATACGTGTGGGGTATCTATGGATAGGTCTCCAAAAATGATGTTGAGGTTTCTGATATCATTTTTTTCTAAATTGAATAGTTTACGCGAGAGACACTTCCAAAGTGGTAAAATGTGTGTCCCCCCCCCTGTAACTTCTAAAATAAGAGAATGATAAAACTAAAAAAAATATATGATGTACATTACCATGTAAACTACCAACGAAAATTGGTTTGAACGAGATCTAGTAAGTAGTTTTTTTTTAATACGTCATAAATCTAAAAAAAATACACTATTATTAAAACATCGATCAAAGTTACAACGAACTACAAGAACTTTTATATTATGTTACTTGCTGCTACGGAACCCTCCATGGGCGAGTCCGACTCGCACTTGGCCGGTTTTTTTAAGAAGGAAATTATCAATAATCTTCGTCGTACTTTATTAGTTTTAGTCATGAAATAAACAAAGGTCAAACTAAACCATTTAACCATTTAAAAAGTCATATATTATCTTAACCCACTGCTGCTACTACTTACCATCAGGTGGGATCGCAGTCAAGCACTAGTTTATACAAATTAAAAAAAAAAAAAAAAAAAAATTGGGCAAGTGCGAGTCGGACTCGCGCACTGAGGGTTCCGTACAAATTACAATTTCCGAATGGAGTCACGAAGATTTTTCTGAATTGCAAAAAAGTATTTTTTTTGTGCCGTAGGTAACAACAAATTTACTGTTTTCAGATTTATTCCTATACCTGTGCTGTAAGACCTTGCTTTGTGCCAAATTTCAGGATTCTGGGTCAACGGGAAGTACTCTATGAATTTTGATCGTTGAGAGTATCAAAATATACGTTTTTTGCGACATAACCGGCCTTCGGATCTTTTTTATTCATTAACTTAGAAGTTTGATTTTTCCTCAGTTTGAAGGGACCGCAGACCTGAGTATATGGTTTTAATTTATTTTAACTCGATACCTTTACGCGTTCTCGAGATAAAGGGTTTTGGAAGACAGACAGACAGACGGACGAACAACAAAGTGATCCTATGGGTTCCGTTTTTCCTTTTAAGGTACGTAACCCTAAAAAAATTTATTGACCGGAGTGGAAACGTCACTTAAAACTTTAAAAGCTAACTTGACTCGACTCCAACTTTTCAACAAGGTTTTTAACTTACTAATGGACTTTAATAGGTAGCCGCAGATTCAATCAATTTAATTCATTGCATTCAGTTCATTTTATCTTTATTGAAAATAAAAGATTTTCAGAAAATGTTAGTTATTCAAATATTTCCATTTCCTCTGAAACACAAAAATAATCGTATTTTTGTAGCCATCTTACTTTTTTTATTTAAAAATGGTACATATTATAATTGTAAAAAGAATTTTTGGAGGTATCTACTGAGGCCCTATCACAACCTCTTAACGCGATCCATTTTACGACCTACAGCCGAAAGACGGCCACAGTTGGACATAAACGGGGAGGCCTATGTCCAACAGTGGACATCTACGTCAAACGTCGCCACAACGATCGACCCTGTGAGTCTCTCATCTACCGCATTCCCGCGACGCTCACCAGCCAAGTTACAATAGGCTAGTTGCCGTAAAAAATGTAATCAGTGCGACTTTTAGATTATTCAAAAATAAGGGACATGTACTTTTTTTATTTGTAAATTAAAACAAAAATGACAAAGATATAGCCCATTAAGGTGTACGTGCTGCATTTTTTCGCACGGGGTGACGTCACACGTAACTTTAATGGGCTATATCTTTGTTATTTTTTGTTTAATCGAAAAAAGAAAAAATACGTGTCCAATTTTTTTTATAATCTAAAATACGGACTAAATAAAATGTAATTATTTTGACCCTGGAAACTACCCTATTGTTGCTCGAGTTCGCTACGCCCTCGATTTTTTCGTTCTGACCACGTAACTGAGCGTTGAGATGACGTCATTCCCGTCCGTTTGAAGTTTTCTACTAGTGTACTCGTTATGCAGATTATTAACTTGACTAGGGGTACAGGTCGTCGGTCCACCTCGTGGGAGGCCTTCCAACGCCCTACGACCTATATTGAACTGTTAATGGAATGGAATTATACAAGGTGTAAGGGACCGCCCTCTACAAACTTTAAGGGCTTGCTCAGTAGACGAAACTGAACAACCTTCCACAAATTTTTTTTTCAGGAAACGAAAAAAAAAATCGGCCTCGCCATACAAATTGTCCAGTCAAGTTTATCATTTTGTATGGTGAGACTGATTTTTTTTTCAGAGTTCATTTTTGTTTCAGAGTTTCTGAGTTTGTGGAGGGCTGTCCCTTACACCTTTATATAGAGTATATAGCTCCATCCCTCTATCTTGCTTAAACCGCTGAGATTTTAAAGCGTTATGACAAGGTCCCTAATCTGATTACAAAAATCATAGACTGATATATAAGTAACAAAGCTCAAAGTTGTAAGAAATGGTCAACTGCTACCTGTGTGAAGACACTCGAATAAAGTCGCAGACAGAAGCTTGTCCTGTATATTATTACTTTAAAAGTTTTGTCACACACTAGAAATTACTCCTGTGCAGTAGGTGTACTCACAAACATGCAAACTCACATAACACAAGACAGCCACATTCGTAATGATTATCTGTAGGCTATACAAATATTTGTTCTGAGCAGGAATTGAACCCTCTCCACGCAGCGCAATAGTCTATCGCTCAATTACTGATCCAACTGTTTAGGAGATAAGCGGAATAGTCCCGCAAACCTCCGTTGGAAAGGGAGGATCCTCCGACCAGACGAGTGTTATGTCTGGTGAACAACTGCCCGGCAATTGCCCGATAGATGATTTCAGGCTGTTCTATATGTCCAAAACGCGCGGGGAACTTTTCATTCCGCGATGCAGGATTAGTTCTTAAGTGGCGCCATAGATGTCGCTACAGTGGCATTTATATAGTTTTTAATTATATTTTCTTTCCATGTTTCAGAGCTCTCTACGTCATGCACAAACGAGAGGAACGGGATGCAGTAAAGAACCCAGCAGCCAAGGAGGCGTACGCGCATGACAATGACGTCACCGCACTTTAGTTGATGCGAGACAATTTTGACAATTTTTTTGGTGACAGTATAAAAGATTGCAAATGTGAATATTATGCAATAATACCCATGACTCGTTAAAAATAAAGATCCGCTTTGACATTTGAAAAAGACTAGAATGTAACTAGGCAAAAAATTGAAAGAAACAATAAATTATTATATAATTAGCGGTTGTCCCTTGCTATTTTATTAGTAGCTAAACTACACCGAGCAAATAGTAAGATAGTCAAAATACAAATGTCAAATCGGGCTTTTATTTTTTGTCAATTTTAAAGAATATTTCCAACTTCTCACTATGCCAAACCGTCTTTATAATTATATAAGTGTATATAAGAGTGGGCATGTCAAAATGACCCTTTTATTTTTTGACAATTTTATAAAATATTTACAACTTCTCACTATGCCAAACTGTCATTATTTGTAAGTGTATATCAGAGTTGGCCTGTTGATCTGGTTAGAGGCCCTGATTGCTAGGCCAGTGGTCGTGGGTTGAACTCCCACCCAAGACAAATGTTTGTGTGATGAGCACGATCATTTGTTCTATAGCTGGGTGTAATTTATTTATGTATGTATTTAGAAGTTTATAAGTATACTTATCAGTTATTTAGTGCTCATATCACAAGATCTGCTTAGTTTGGGACTATATGGTGTTGTATGATAGTTGTGGAATATTATATTGTTATTATATCAGAGTTAATCCCAAAGTATTACATACGTTTTTAATATTAAATTATATCAGACTGCACTGCCCCACTGCTGGGCAATGAGCAAAGTTCCCGGCTTGAATAGCACAGTGTGGCTGGACCACTTCTTGTCAATTCCTGAAAAATACATTCTTGCCTTTCCAAGTAATTTATCTTTTATCATTTATTTTTAACTTTTTAAATAAAAGATAGAAATAGAAATAAATAAAACGCATTTAACTAAATGCGTTTTATGAGTACTTTCATTTTCTGAAATATTGATAAAGAGTTAAAGTTTACTTGTATAAATGAAGACAGTTAATTTCGAATTTGGTCTCTGATAAACAAAGGCACTGTTCTTATTTTGTTTTTTTTTTCATATTAGCGTGCACCTGAAAGGATTACACAGAATGCCTTGTGGCATTAACTTCGCAATACGTTCTACAATTTTTTATGTAAACTGTAGCAGTTATTTTTCTTCTACCTGCAAGCAAATTTCAAAGAATCCAAAGTTAAATATACCTATTACATTGCGAGGTATGAATAACTGATTAATCACATTATACCTCGGTAGCCCGCCATGTAAAGTAATTCTCATGCAATTTGCTTGCGGGTAGAAACGCAGCCTTATAGTAAATGAATAGAAAAAACAATAGAAAAAGTCTATTTTTGTACAAGATAGATTAACTTAACATGAAACCAAACGGTTCACTAGGCAGAATGTTCACTCGAGTACGTATTCATTTTTAGGGTCCCGTACTCAATAGGTAAAACGGGACCCTATTACTCCGCTGTTCATCCGTCCGTCTGTCTGTCTGACTGTCAGTCTGTCACCAGGCTGTATCTCATGTACCATGATAGCTGGACAGTTGTTTTCAAAGATAATGTATTTCTGTTGCCGCTAAAACAATAAATACTAAAACATGAATAAAATAAATATTTAAGTAAGACTTCCATAAAACAAACGTGTTTTTTTTTTCAATATTTTTCCTACGGACGGTACGGAACCCTTCGTGCGCGAGTTCGAATCGAACTTGACCGGTTTTATGTTCTTTTATTCCATATTCACACAGATTAACTGGAATGACATAGAAATCATCAGTCATTTACTCTTTTCTTTCAGTATTTCATTGAATGACATCGTGTGTTTTAAAATTAGTCTGCTACAGGACTCAAGATGATATGGGCGAGCCCCAATAAATGTTCGCCTTGTGTTCAAACTGTTCACTTTTTTTTTAATCACAGTGGATGACGCCAAAAAAATTGTTGGGTCACTAATTAATTAATTCGGCACTTTTGTCATTCATTTTGAGCGAACGAAGCAAATGTATCAAAAATTAATTGTCTGATTCCGCGTTACGTGACATTTGAAGGTACTGGAATATGTCAAACATGGTTAACAATTTTCCTGACTAAAATATTTACATTAAATTAAATACAACTCATCCACAAGTAGTACAGTGACTTATAAGTTTGTGATAAAAGGTTTTTATGAATAAGATTAAAATAAAATAATATGTATAAGGATATGTATTGCCATAATTCACGGTTCGTGATATGAACAGGTTTTAAAAACTTGAGAGATTAATTTAAATTAAGAATATATAATTAAGTAAATATTGTTATTGTAATTTGAATATATTTTACTCCTTAAAGTCGAGGTCAAATTCGTAATCAGAAATGTAAAATCGTATCAGGTAGGTATTTAATACCTTTTTAATGTTGTAGTACTTAGTTTAATAAAAAAAAAAAAAAATATATCAGTAACTATTTAAGGTGACTGGTAATTAGTGACCGATACTTATACACGATATTATACTCATGATTACAAACAACTTTCCCACAGAAACTTTTTTTTTTAATCATTAGTTTTATCACAATAACTAAACAGCTGTTCGCGCAAATCCGCGCGCGCGCCAGCGAACTCTTAGCTGTTAACCACGTAACGCCTTTGTCTCATGCACCTTATCTACAATAGTGATAGTGCACCCGCGCCACTTGCAAACCCATCGGTGTATGTAATTAGTGTAGATACCTACATGTTCCGGTTAAATAATAAGTATAAAGAAAAGTTTATTTGGGAAAGTTGTCTGTAATCATGAGTACAATCACGTGTATAAGTATCGGTCACTAATTACCAGCCACCATATATACCTGTTGTGATTGAGCAAAATAGTGTAAGTAAATAAACAAGTATCTAGCTTTAAATTTTTGCTTTTTTTTTTACTAACTGCCAATCCCAACAACCAACCTTTTGACAGTCTAAAAGTACCTGCAATAAGGGCCTGCGCACACTTGAGACTAGACGTCTTTGTCTACGACGTTGCAGACTGGTTAACGACGTCTGCGACCAAACTGTGTTGTCTACGACGTCGTAGACAATTCTGTCTAAGACAGTCTTGTTTCAAGTGAGCGCAGGCCCTAAATGGTTTTGAAAAATAAAGTTTTCCGAATCATTATTGTTTTTTTTTTTTCGAAGTGGTGAAATCATCAAATGGAAGTCATTTTGGGTGCCGTCAGTTGAGATTGGTAATTTCTTAGCTGCCAGATTGAATTAACTCAATTTCTATTTTATTTTATTATTATTACTTGTCTACTATATTTCTGGTAGCTTCTTATATGTCAGCACTATGCTGACATATAAGAAGCTACCAGAAATATTTTTTTTTTTTTTTTTTTTTTTTTTTTTTATTAATGATAGGCTTGCGTTTGACCACTATCTCACCTGATGGTAAGCGATGATGTGGTCGACGATGAAGCACGCTTGCCTAGAAGAAACCTATTCACTCTCGACTTAAAGACTCCTAAGTTGTAGCTATCAGGAAACACAGACTCCGGCAGGGAAAATATGTAAGCAAGATTTATGTAACTTATACTATGATTTAAGAGTGTCCATGGAGTTTCTTGCACGTTCTTCTATAGAAAGAGATCTACGCTTTGGAACGTGCAATTTAGCTTCACTTGTTTGACTGACCGACATTTTGACAAATCAAAAGTGCCTGTAATTTGTCTATTCGAAATAAACTTTTCTGATTTCTAATAATTTCTTATTTTATGACTTAGGTCTTTATATGATGAAACGTGGTCACAGATGTAATGCATTCAATTGTATACCAATCTCTTTTGCGATTTCTCGCTCTGTGTCAAATATCAAACTCCACAAAAATGTGAATGTCCGTATATTCGCCAGAGTGTCACCACAATCACCTAAGTGCTACGTGACATTGCATCCGTGCAGTTGCCAAAACGAGCGATCCAGCTAGAAATATTGAGCTGCAGTGTAAATGACAAATTGCTTTGAGATGTGCTATAGGTAGGTATTTTGATGTTCTGTTGAAGTTTTAAGTGACTTGTACTCGTACCTACTTTTTTATGTTATTTCGTCGTTTCATTTATTTTATTGAAAGATATGATGCCAGAAAGACTTTAGATGGTTTTATGTTTATGGTAAAAGAGAATAATCTAAAAGATATTACATATTATATTCTTATAAAACCAAAAGGTTAGTTAGGTAAAGAGCAAAAGCGATCTCAACCCTGAAATTGAGTTTTTTACAGCAATCTTCTGGGAGAATTATAGATTTTACATAAAATACATAACAAAAACTTACAACTATTTGATATAATACCCTTACTTAAACTGAATAAATATGTGATCAGCACATAATCTAATACATAAATACAGGTAGGTATTTCGGTGTTTGTGGTCACACTCCTTCAAAACGGCTCCAACGATTTAAAAAGGTTTTTTCTTGTATACTAAGTATTTATGAGAGTAGCCTCTACCCCCACGCTCATTTCGCGTTTGATTTCTGATTGATTTTGATGCGTTTTTTTTTTTTAAATTTAAAAAATGACGCTATTAAGATGGTTTTTAGATACAATTTATGAAGATTTGTTCAGATGTTCAAGGTCATCAGCTCGTTTGTTAGCTGCGGTAGGGATCTTAAACAAATAATGGGTATACTATACATTCAAACGTATGTGTAACATAGTATTAGATCTACTCATGAGTCATGAACATGCTAGTGTGCAAACGAGCTGGTCTGATGATGGAGCTCGATGGTAAGAGACGTAACCCAGGATTGCCTATTAGTAAACCCATTCAGTTTTGGCTCATTTAGATTCGTCTTAACCAGGTCCTATACATTTCTCATGATGACGAGAACTTGATGGTAGAACTCGGAGGTGGCCGAAGGAACCCTGGAATGGCTGCTAGTAAATTTATCGAATTTGGCCTCATTAGATTCGTCTTAACCAGTTCTATACATTTCTCATGATGACGAGGATCTGATGCTAGAACTGAGAGATGGCTGATGGAATCCTGGAAAACGTACTAGAAAACCCAACGAATTCAGGCTCGTTAATATAGATTCGTATTAACTAGTTATTATACTTTTTATAGATTATGTGCGTCGGGAGTTTTTTTATTTTTTTATTTTGCTATCATATTTTCTAGTTAGGTACTCTAGATCTGGCTGACCATCCAAGGCAGAAAAATACGGACAATCCTTTGCTGTGCTTCGTACTTGCAATAGCGATTACCCTAACATATAAATGTTACCGGCCAAAAAGGATTTTAGAATGAATTAGTTTCGCCTAGGCTGTTATTTCTGGGTGGTTATAAAAAAATAATCACGACGGCTAAGGCGGGAGTGAATCGGAGCATTGCTCCCGCTTTAACTTTTCAACTTAACTTGTCCGTTACGAGATGCCCGACATATTCCGAGAACTTCCGACACAAAATGGATAGGTACAAAAATCAATCTGAATACAAAGCGCGCTCGAGCAACGCACACATAGACACCGCTCACGGACTCGATATCTCAGAGTGTCTCGGACCACTCGTCGAACAGTTCCGGCTCAAACACTCATTAGTATGCGTCCACCGAGCGTAGGTATAAAAAGTGAAGTACATACATGAGATTGTCTTCTGTACCTATCTATTTTGTGCTTCCGGGCTCGCTTTGCTTGTTCTTGGACTGATTCGAGGGTTTGGCCTGTCCGTGTGAAAATCGAATCCGCAACATGCTGCGCCAATCGTTTGGTCTATCTAAATCGTTGTTTTTTATAACTACGCACTGCAATCAGATCTGTAATGGTTTCAAATGAACTATTACTATCTCTATAGCTCACACACAAAGGTACAGTCAACTGAAATCATTGGTAACAATTTGTACATTGATAGTCTATATTATAAACGTCTTAGTTACTGCTAAGTCATAATGATGTAAGATGATTTTTGAAGTGCAAGTTTTTAACGGACTTCAAAAAGGAGGAGGTTCAGCTGTATGTATTTCTATTTTGTGTGTATTCACCCATTTCTCATTAAATTGTGGATCGATTTTTTTTTTTATTTAATTAATAAAGGCGATTGTCACACTGCCACGCATCACGATGCGTGTTGCGTGTGAACGCACCTACACGCGTACTAGCGATGCTAGATCTGCATCATCGTGCGGGTTTTTTACGCACTAGTTACACTACGCGTAGTTGTCTTTTGTAAATTCAGGCTGGCTTTGACTCATTTCATACACAATCACGCACAGCACTACGAGACTCAGTGTGCCATACCTTGCGTCTCGCCCCGTACCCACGCGCGTTTGCGCATGTAACTCCGCTTGTAGGCGCGTGATCTGCATGAACGCGCGTGGATGCATTTTCGGTGTGTTGGACTGTGCGTGTTTTCTATACAAACGGAGATCCTTACAAGCAATGTTAAAACACGCACCACACTTCACGCGCTACGCTGCGTGGTGCGTGGCAGTGTGTTAAGATCTGATGATTAACTTCGAAGATATGGAACGAAACTCCTCATAGCATCATAGCAGAACTGTCGTAACAAGTAAGATTGCTTTGTTTACTACACGTAGTAGTTGATGAATGACTAGAGGAAAGGGGGAACAGATGTGATGATGAAGCCGGAAAGTAGGCACCAGAACTTTTTGATATATCAATGTATCCTAGCCGTGTTTGGGGTTATTAGAGTGGTCATAAGATGCACTCTGGCTATAAGGTACTATCGAATTGATCTGATGATGAAGCTAAAATGTGGAAGGTATTTAACTTTGACTGAGGGGTAGCACAACAATTTTTTTTTTACATTGATGTCGGATAAAATAAGATCATTTATTTGTATAAACATGTGTATGTTAATATGGAGATAAAGTCAATACGGTTCAACATGTTTTGCCGTAACCGGCGTACAAAATTATTTAAAAAAACATTCAATATTTTTTATGTGATGATGTGAGGTTGACTGTACCTTCATTAACACTGCCCTCAGTCAATGTTACTGCATTAGGTTAGTATTACAAATGCAATGTCAACGGCGCTATTTGTATCATCTTCACTGCACACAAGATGAGTTCTTGTATTACTTGTCAGACAATATTTATAATAATAATTATATGTGTATTAACCATTAGATATAATGCATAATTTAGTTTAAAAGATCTTATTAAGTTTTAATTTAATAAATTAAGTATCTATCAATTAATAATGACTACATAGATTCCTTTTTTTGTTTTGTTTTATCTTTTCTTTTCGTGAACGATAGACTCGTAAAACAGCACAATGTCATTTCCTCACAATATTTTTTCAAGAAGCTTTTTTTTCGTGGAATCCCTAATTCTTTTTCAAAAATGTAAAACTAACTTAGGCTTACTTTTTATAACATCAGTTATCTACAAGTGTAAGTCAAAATCAGTCCAATAATTTCGGAGATGAATGTAATATTCAAAATATTTTGACTATTATTAAACTTTCGAATTTAGTATCGGTAAAATGTTATTTTATATTACAAACAGACCCTTCAATTTTATTTATATGTAGATGTATAAGATTCGGTACTATCTCACCTAGTGATAAGCGATGATGTGGTCTACAATGAGCTCGCTTGCCTTCGGGTTATATTTCACCGATACACTATGGTGACGCGACTTGTCGCCGCTACCAATAAAATAAATAGAAGCTCTATAGAGAGTTACTGGTGTTCGTTTGCTTGCGCAACCAATATGGTGGCGCGACCGATTCGGACGTGTGGCGATACTAGTGTCTGTATGATGTCTAGTTTAGTAGCTTAGGGCTATATTTCACCGGGACACCAACTGGCCAAGCCACCATGGTATCCCGATGAAATATAGCCCTTAAAGATGTTGAAAGAGGACGCCATTAAGGATTAGGTTACAGACAAATCTATATAAATAAAAATCAATGCTACTTTTCGTTGTAATTTTATAACTCAAGAACGTGCTCACCTATCCAAACCAAATGTATAGGCTTTGTTCGGACTATTTGGTAGATGGTTTATGTGAAGTTTGGTAGGGTAGAGTAGGGTAAAGTAGGGTAGAATAGGGTAGAGTAGGGTAGAGTAGGATAGAGTAGGGTAGAGTAGGGTAGAGTAGGGTAGAGTAGGATAGAGTAGGGTAGAGTAGGGTATAGTAGGGTAGAGTAGGGTAGAGTAGAGAAATAGTAGAGTGGAGTATGGAAGAGCGGGAGCAAAGCCGCGCGGGCAAAAGTTATCATAAGAATTCTGTAAAGGTAAAAGTTTATTTAAGTAAGTATGTGTGTTTGTTGCTCATTCACATACAAATGGCTAAACAGATTTAAAGACAATTTGGCACACGGGTAGACCATGTCCGCAAGAATACGATGCAAGAGGATAGTATTGTAGAATAGGATACAGGTAAGTTGTCTCAAAATAATGATTATCCTAAGTAGATACAATTTAAAAAATTGAGTAGGTACCTAATATATTTTTAAAAGGGATAAAATTTAAATTTGCTTGAATAATAGTACCTATGTATTAATAACACTGCAAAAAAAGAAATCGGAATAACTTAAGGCTTATAGTAGGTACATTGAACATCTGGTCGCAGTTAACCTCTCGTGTGCCGTAATTGGAGACACAATTAAAAAGCCATTGTGTCTCGCGTAGATCTGCGTTCCGGCTACAACGAGTTAAATGGATACTACACTCGTACCCGCCTAGGCGGCAGTAATGCGTATCTGTGCATTTAATTGCGGCTAACTGCGCCCGGGTAGAGCTGCCGACCTGTAAATACATTTTCTTTGCGAAATATTCATTGATTTACATATATGGTATGTTCACTTTGAAGAATATTTAACGACCGATTTTTTAATGTAAAAATGTTTCTATAGATCCAAGTCGTTTCATTCGAAACGGAACGGATTGAAACATTTTTAGTAGGGAAAAGTTGCGAAATTGCTTACTAAATATTTTTTTAAGCTAATGCATAGCTTCTATCGCGGGCCTTGAGCGTGGAGACCGAATCCAGAAATTCCGTAACGAAAATAACCTAACACCCCCCACTCATTTGTTTTTTGAGCGTGGTGACCGTTAAGAAAACAAATGAGTGAACAATCAATCAAAATTCAATTTAATGTGTGAAAGTGTAACTTCAATTAATATCAAAGAAAAAAAAACAAAGGAAAAAAAATACTGCATAAATAAAATAAATAAATAATTATAATTGCATAAGTTGATAAAAATGCTATGCAATAGCTTTACCGCGGCAGTCCCCGAGTGCCAAACGTCTTTTTTTTTTTCAAACCTATCAACCTGGCCATTTGTGATACTGCTCGCAAAAGGCTCCAGAAAGTCACTGTTTTAGGGCTCTTTTCAGACGCTTGGGCCTTAAAAAAAAAAACAGCAGCGCAATCTGATACTCAGAATTATTTTTTGACGCAAATATAATATTTACTTTATTTTCGACGAGGACGGAGCTGTACTCGTAGTCGGAAAAAAACGTCCTAATAGCAATAGATATAATATGTGTGCACTTGCTATATTTAGAATGGTAGGCGCTATTGCATTTTACTTCCTCAAAAATTGATTGTATAGATTTTTGTGAACATATCATAAAAATTGATGTGTAATCAATTTTTATGATATGTTCACAAAAATCTTAGATCAATCATAAGATATAAGTATATGTATATCTATACTAATATTATAAAGCTGATGTTTGTCTGAACGCGCCAATCTCAAGAACTACTAGTTCAAATTGAAAAAATATTTTAGTTTAATAGGATGGCCCACTTATCGAAGAAAGAGAAAGAAGCTATTATCGACTTTTACTGACTAAAAACCTACCTCTGTTCTTTCTTTGCCATTGTTTCAGGGCCCCGGGAATCTCTTTCGCATCACCCATAGACTTTGACCCTGCTGGGCCTCTACGGTTTGCTGACAACTCCTTGAGGCGCGCGTGGAACACTACCCGCCGTCGGTGACTTGGACTTGGTCTGGACAGTTACCAGACGATCGGACGGTGGCCGGAAATCGGGATCGGCTGGGACGCGAGGGCCATTATTGCCTCGCGCGTGCGGCCGCCTCTTTTGCTAGCATTACTGCTTCGCAGAAGGAGGCGACAAATAAACCTTACTGAGGTCTTAGACAAAACTATTGTTAAAATTTCAAAATGTTTGAGATTCAAGGAATTGAAATATCCATCACGCCACGATCAATAGAAGCAGAGCAATAAATATGCAAGTGAAACCACGGGGAACCGCTAGTTTTTAAAATACCTAAGAATGATAAACTAATAGACTAAAGAGTTGACTTCCACTCAAGAAACCATTAAAAGGACATTCTTATAAAAAATCAATTCAAGTTAAAAACTTTCCTAAACTCAAGGCATGCTCAATACTCAATAGTAATTATACTTAGGTATCTATTTTTTTTTTTTGTGTCTCGCGTAGATCTACGTTCTGGCGAGTACAACGAGTTAAATGGATACTACACTCGTACCCGCCTAGGCGGCAGTACGCGTATCTGTGCATTTAATTGCGGCTAACTGCGCCCGGGTAGAGCCCTGCCGACCTGTAAATACATTTTCTTTGCGAAATATTCATTGATTTACATATGCTATGTTCACTTTGATATTTAACGACCGATTTTTTAATGTAAAAACGTTTCTAAAGATCCAAGTCGTTTCATTCGAAACGGAACGCATTGAAACATTTTTAGTAAGGAAAAGTTGCGAAATTGCTTACTAAATATTTTTTTAAGCTAATGCATAGCTTCTATCGCGGGCCTTGAGCGTGGAGACCGAATCCAGAAATTCCGTAACGAAAATAACCTAACACCCCCCACTCATTTGTTTTTTGAGCGTGGTGACCGATAAGAAAACAAATGAGTGAACAATCAATCAAAATTCAATTTAATGTGTGAAAGTGTAACTTCAATTAATATCAAAGAAAAAAAAAAACAAAGGAAAAAAATACTGCATAAATAAAATAAATAAATAATTATAATTGCATAAGTTGATAAAAATGCTATGCAATAGCTTTACCGCGGCAGTCCCCGAGTGCCAAACGTCTTTTTTTTTTTTCAAACCTATCAACCTGGCCATTTGTGATACTGCTCGCAAAAGGCTCCAGAAAGTCACTGTTTTAGGGCTCTTTTCGGACGCTTGGGCCTTAAAAAAAAAACAGCAGCGCAATCTGATACTCAGAATTATTTTTTGACGCAAATATAATATTTACTTTATTTTCGACGAGGACGGAGCTGTACTCGTAGTCGGAAAAAAACGTCCTAATAGCAATAGATATAATATGTGTGCACTTGCTATATTTAGAATGGTAGGCGCTATTGCATTTTACTTCCTCAAAAATTGATTGTATAGATTTTTGTGAACATATCATAAAAATTGATGTGTAATCAATTTTTATGATATGTTCACAAAAATCTTAGATCAATCATAAGATATAAGTATATGTATATCTATACTAATATTATAAAGCTGATGTTTGTCTGAACGCGCCAATCTCAAGAACTACTAGTTCAAATTGAAAAAATATTTTAGTTTAATAGGATGGCCCACTTATCGAAGAAAGAGAAAGAAGCTATTATCGACTTTTACTGACTAAAAACCTACCTCTGTTCTTTCTTTGCCATTGTTTCAGTGCCCCGGGAATCTCTTTCGCATCACCCATAGACTTTGACCCTGCTGGGCCCCTACGGTTTGCTGACAACTCCTTGAGGCGCGCGTGGAACACTACCCGCCGTCGGTGACTTGGACTTGTAGCCTGATTCACGTAAAATCAAACAAGCCAAATATCGTTAAAGTTTTATAGTCGTTCGATCGAAGTCCTATCCAAAAGCGGTATTCACGATCTATCGACTTATTTCCAGTTACATTAATAAGTATTCTACCAGGATAATGTAATACAGATGTTTTTTTAAGTCGACGAATTTCAAACTACTATAAATTCGGTGTCGTTCAAATTCGATTAATGGATGTGAATACGGAAATGGTCTAAACGACTAAATCGCTACGATATCGTTACGGTTCTCATTACGTGAATCGGGCTACTGGTCTGGACGGTTACCAGACGATCGGACGGTGGCCGGAAATCGGGATCGGCGGGGATGCGAGGGCCGTTATTGCCTCGCGCGTGCGGCCGCCTCTTTTGCTAGCATTACTGCTTCGCAGAAGGAGGCGACAAATAAACCTTACTGAGGTCTTAGACAAAACTATTGTTAAAATTTCAAAATGTTTGAGATTCAAGGAATTGAAATATCCATCACGCCACGATCAATAGAAGCAGAGCAATAAATATTTAAGTGAAACCACGGGGAACCGCTAGTTTTTAAAATACCTAAGAATGATAAACTAATAGACTAAAGAGTTGACTTCCACTCAAGAAACCATTAAAAGGACAGTAATAAAAAATCAATTCAAGTTAAAAACTTTCCTAAACTCAAGGCATGCTCCATACTCAATAGTAATTATACTTATCTATCTCAGTTTAGACGCATTCTTAATAACTTCCACGAGACGACACTTAATGTCCTTTGTACAAACAAAAAATTCCGTAAACTCGTTAAAAACTAAAAGGCCCTTTTTAATATTTGAGAAAGACCCAAGACTTAACTTGGAACGAAACTGAAAGAAACAATAAAATAATACCAAAATAATAACATAAAGTGTTTTAATTTATTAAACCCCAAGCGAACGGCGGCGTTCGCGCATTTATTGTCTACTATTGTGTCTCAAATTGGCGGTATCTGAAAGGTTAATGTAATTAAATAATGGTTACATACTGTAATATAGACGGTTACGTAACGTAAATAATAAAAACATCAAATGTCATGCCTTTTATTTTTTGACAACTTTAGTTTCGCCAAAACTTGTTTATTTTCGTTTTTTTTTACTAGGTACGAGTAATTACACAATTTGGAATTTAAACAAGGGTATAATACTAGTTTTTTTCGCAGTAGCATAGCCGGCTTTATAATGTTCCCACTGCTGGGACTTAGTCCTCCTCTCTTGGAGAGGGAATTGGTCGTAATCCACAACGCGGGCCCAGTGCGGGTTGGTGAATGTCACATGTCTTCGAATTTTTGGTTCTAGGACATACCGGTTCCCTCACGATGTTTTCCTTCACCGATTTGCGAGCAGTGGTGATGAAATAAATTACACAAAGTAATGCACCTGACGGGGTTTGAACCCGTGACCTACAACTCGTAAGTCGGAGCTGTTACCACTCGGCCACCACTGCTCTCGAATTTCACCCGTGTCTTTAGTTATTATTTCACTCTATGGATCGTAGCATGATGTTACATAGTATATAGCCTTAGCACTAAAATAATTGTTCATTTCGAACTAGTAGATCTTCAGATTAGCACGTTCGCCACACGAACTCTTCGGTTTTATAATTTTAGTAGATACCTAAAAATTATTGCATGAACATGGATTAATAATATAATTTATGACATTTATTTCAAACTAAAGTCCTTATATTGTTATGGTTATTGATTGTAGGTCGTTATTGTTGTTAGGTTGTTGGTGGTAGTTGCTATTGTTTTGTTTGTTGGTCGTTGTTGTTGTTGGGTTGTCGGTTGTTGTTGTTTTGGTTGTTGATTAGATTTTCATTTATTTTTTGAAACCCTTTATAATTATAATTACATGACTAAATAGGAATGAAGTAAACAAAACCGGCTAAGTGAATATACAATTAAATGTTCTATGAATATTTCAAGCTAGATAGAGCAAAAAATGGCAAAAAAACACGCTTATTATAATACTAATAAACACGTTATGGGAGGTTCAGTTATATATTTATTTTATTCGGTTTTTAGTGTTTGTTATTACCTGTGAAAATTTGAACCGTCTAGCTATCACGGTTTATGAAATATACAGCCTGAAGATCGACCCTTTGGGTACGGAACCCTTAACAAACAAGTGCTTAGTTTAAACACATAATAGCAGCTTATAAATTTTAAGTAGGTACTTCTACTAATTAAGAAATTCTTAATTCGAATACTACCTATTAATATTCGAATTAAGAATTTCTTAATTAGTAGATATCTATTTAAACTGAGCAATTGAGTTAACAAGTTTTATAATCTAAATAATGCTGAATATGTATATTGTTATTAAACACAGAACACCAGTTTTACGTACTTCTTCTTCTTCTTCTCGTGTCCATGTGAATCAAATTTTGTCCGACCAATATTTAGCCAGATGGACAACTCTGTCGTTAGCCTCGTATAAGTCGCAGAAGGTGCAGGTAGTTGTGCAAGCTGGCCACGAAAGAAGATGACGCATATCCTGTGAAGGAGCTCCACACTGGCATTGTGTTTGCTATGGATCAAGGAAACCCCATTTCAGATTATCTCTGCAGCGGCCAACTTGAGCTCGCAGTCGGACCATGAGTCACAGTTTTACATACTATAATTTCTACATAGTAATTTAGGCCCGAAACACAAAATTGCGGTGCGGAATCGGATCGTAAAAATTCGCGATCGCGCACGACGCATTGCAAGAACTTGCGAATTGATACGCATCGTACATTGTAGGTCACCTTAATATCGGTCAAAGCAAAGCATCGGCTTTGCCACACAAATCGCATCGCAGTAATGCACATTGCAGGTTCCTGAGATATGGCGTCGTATCGAATCACCTCGCAATTTTGTGGAGAAGGGCCTACTCGGTCCAAGGATCTGTTTCTGAAAGGAATATTCGGCCTCGGCACACAACGAAGGAACAGGAGTAGGTTTTTGGCCAGTAAAAGTCTGACACTATCTCTCGCTCCCCCAAAGAACGGGGGATGTCATTGAACGATTTCGCCACCTAAAAAAAAAAAGCCTATTTGAAACACTACTCAAAACTTAGACGCCTACAAAATTTCTCACAGCAACACGTAAAACAAAAACAAAAAAGCCGCGAGACAAAACGTACATCAGCCACCAATAATAATACCTAATAATGCAAGTAACGATTCCGTCTTCGGCCTTGATCTCATTTATGAAATTATTTTTTCTTATTGCAGTCCCGAGTGACATTTATGAAATCAGACGCGACGGATCTGAGTCCTTTACAAGGCTACTAACAATTGGGACGGAATTAAAGACTCGATTATTATGTATATGCGATTGTGTGTGTTAAGTAAAATGAAAAGGACTCAGGGGTCTGGTTTTTGTCTTCTCCTGGCTTGATTACATATTTAATATTTATTAGTATATTTTTTGTAATGTATGTATGTATTTGTGTTGCTATTTCATATTTGTATTATTCTGATGTACACTGACAGCCCTATATCTTTCTACTCTCTTTCAGTCCATCCAAAGGTTGTCTGTAAGAGATCACCCTGTGCGATAAGGCTTTGTGCGAGAAATCTTTTTTTGTTCATGCGGTGTACAATAAAGAATATAATAAATAATAAATAAAAGGGATACTCAGAAGGTGTGTATAACCTTATGTAAACCAAACCTCCAGGTAAGTTGTGATATACTTCAATTTGTTAGCTTCATTGCAAAGTCGCACCCGTGCTAAAAAAAAAAAGAAAGAAACAAAACACGTTTATTCTGCTCGAATAGACCCACATTTTTTTTTTAAGCTATTGGATAGCTTCTATCGCGGGCCTTGAGCGTGGAGACCGAATCCAGAAATTCCGTAACGAAAATAACCTAACACCGGGACTCATTTGTTTTTTGAGCGTGGTGACCGATATGAAAACAAATGAGTGAAAGCAGCTGTCAGCGTTTTGGATGGGTGGTGTTAAGCAGCTGTTAGCGAGGTCTGGTTTTTGATGGAAGAGGTTAAGCAGCTGTTAGCGAGGTCTGGTTTTTGATGGAAGAGGTTAAGCAGCTGTTGGCGAGGTCTGGTTTTGGATGGGTGGGGATAAGCAGCTGTTGGCAAGGTCTCATTTTGGATGGGTGGGGTTAAGCACCTGTTAGCGAGGTCTGGTTTTGGATGGGTGGGGTTAAGCAGCTGTTGGCGAGGTCTAGTTTTGGATGGGTGGGGTTAAGCAGCTGTTGGCGAGGTCTGGTTTTGGATGGGTGGGGTTAAGCAGCTGTTGGCGAGGTCTGGTTTTGGATGGGTGGGGTTAAGCAGCTGTTGGCGAGGTCTATTGCATAAGTTGATAAAAAATGCTATGCAATAGCTTTACCGTGGCAGTCCCCGAGTGCCACACGTCTTTTTTTTTGTTAGCCTGTTCTGTTCCACTCCTGGGCAAAAGCCTCTCCCCACTCCTTCCATCTTTCACGCAAAAATAATTACAAAAAAGAAAAGTTTCCTTATCAGACTATCTGTGGACTGGGCATAACTGCGGTGCACCATAGACAACACCGTTGTCTAGGTTGTCCGTTGCATCATTGACACCAGAACAAAAAAAAAAGTTCCAGGCCTCTTTGCTTTCGGCTTGGTTTGGAGCCTATTTCTCTTACTCTCTTCTCCACTCAGCTATTCAGAATTTCAGACTCGCTGGTGCTGCACTAACTCTTTCCAATACCGCCAATTAGAGAGACAATAGAAAGACAATGACAGCACGAACGCCGACGTTTGCTTGGGGTTTAATGAGTTAATTAAACTTCCACATTCAAGTAAGTTTGTTTGGTGGATAGTACATAAGTTAAATACGACCACATATTTTCATAAAGTCGGACCTTGGTTGGAAAGGTTCACCGTTTTAATCAAATGCTGTAGGTGCAGCGAATTATCAATATATTTTAAATATAGAACTGTCAAAAATTTTTGTACCACCTGACCTGTCAACCAAGTGTTAGTGTTGTTAGATTTAAGAACTTCTGAAGACCAATTTTCATAGACAAAAAGAAAAATAAAAAGTACCTCAAGTTGAATTACTCATAATCCCACCTTAGTGCCAATCAATGTCAAATACTAGTCAAAGTGAAAGTAAACTGGAGGAATTTTGACAGATTCAGAGTGAAATTAGAATTAACATCAAAGATTTTATATAATAAATCCTATAGCACTCTTTAAAAATGATCTTGTGAAGATTATTGTAATTATCTGTAATTCCTCTGATCATTGTGATGACTTCTTACTACTATTTTGCTTTCGTAGGTTTTATTTAAGTACTAAGACCAACTATAATAGAAAAGGAAGAAAAAAAATTCAGAGTAAACGGGAAGGCTGTATGCACACAATTGTAACCTTAAAACATAATGTTTCCTTTTTTTCCTGTTGGTTACATCTACTTAAATAAGTATGCATTTTTGTACCTGCAAGAAACCATACGTGAATTCATATTCTTATCTACATTTCTTTTACCAATCCCTCCAGATTGACAACTAATATTGATAGTTCAACCTTTATTTTAATATGCTAATGACACCAAATAGGTGCTCTATTATTTAGGGTATATTTAACTTTTTTTTTTCATATAGAGATTTTCTCTAGCAATTATTAAAGTTGACATGGTTTTAGGACAATAATAGTCAACTAGCTAGTGGACTTATCCCCTGACAATTTCTTTATGAGCCTCGTAATTTTTTTCCTTAATAGAAACATTTACTTATTCTCTAGATTAGGACAAAGAAAAAATGCTGGAAAATGTAAGTACAAGATATCCTGTGAGCTCTTCTATTCGTGTCTATAAACTCTGATTAATTTTTCTCTCATCAGAATTTGACAACCTGTATAGTTTTACTATTGGTTTCGTCTTGAAATGTACAGGGGACTTACAATGACGTGTTAAAATATCAGTCGTTCCAGCGAGAAAGAAGAGTCAAGTTATACACTGCATAACTTCATCTCTTTAACAGTTCAATTTAGGTCATCATAATGTTTTGCCTGACCAGTATTTAGCAACTTATACTGCTTTACCATTGGCCTCGTATGAATCCTAGAGGATCTTTTTTTTATCTGATATAAACTAGTACTTGACTGCGATCCCACCTGATGGTAAGCAGTGATGCAATCGTTGATGGTGAGGCGCACTAGTTTATTAAGACCCTATTCACTTTAGCCTTGAAGAGACCTAAATTGTTGTTGCGTACGTGAGTAATCAAATGCCGATTTACTAACAGTGAACTTTATTCACCAACGCGTTTTAATTATTGGATGCTAATCATTAATTTCTCGGAGATATGGCGTGAGGCAAAACGCTTAGTCCGGACCGTAGAGGTTTCAACAACGTAAGGGTGGATACTCGCCATACGTCGGCTTGTCTGATAGTAGAAATGAGATGGCGGAATCAAGTCATGCAATTCCTGCGCACACTCTCCAAAGTAATAACCTGTAAAACACCGAAAGGCTGGCTACCCTACGCTTGTGCTCAAGGCCCTGCTAATTAGTAGAATAAAATTTTAAAACTTATTTATAAGTATCTTTGCACAGTATTGTTTTATATACAGTTGGGGTGTAGCAAAGCCTAGTCCCAAAAGTTACAATTAAGGAACTTTGCGAACTTTGACATTACTTCTAACACAGCCAAAGTAAAAAACCAACACTGCCTGTACAGTGGCGTATAGCGCACACAACGTAGGCTTTACTAACACAGAGATATGAGACAGGACTCTGGCGAGGCCTCGACAGAGATGACTAAACTAATTGGAAAGATTTCGTCCATGTAAGACCTAGCCCGGTTATCCTCATATAATGGAGTATTTTGAAATAGCAAAGACGTTAACGTTTTTATTGTGATCTTATGTAAAGAATTCTAAAACGAACAGAGTTCCAAAAGTGGATCATGCTATCATTTATCAATTATTTTATTCATTAACTACGCACCTCTTATCAATTAGAGAATAGAAGGTTGTGGACGATGTTACGATTTTTTACACGGGGCCCGTGCGGCTTGGGGGCCCTGTGCCATATATACGGCGGATAAGGCGGTGGTTACGCCCCTGTGCCTGTAAGTAACAATACGCGTGAGAAATATAACTGTCTTTGTCATTGCGAAGATGAGTAAAAAGGAAAAGAGGGACCACTAAAAGGTTAGCTCCTGTAGCAAGGAAAAGATAGTGAAGATTAAGTGTTACAAGACATAGCTTTTTGAAAAACCAAGTCGCGTATGTTAACCACTAGTAGAATCATCTCTATGTGTGCCACAATGTCTGAACATATTTTTTCCTTTAGACAACACGAGCTTTTGTCAGTGGCTTCGCCCACGAACATAAAATATCTTATGTCACTTAGGAATAAAACCAGCTTTCAAATAAAAAAGCAAGCTTTACCTCCTTATAACAATAGTGTAGATGCAGGTAACATATTAAACGCACGTCCTGAAACTAGTTTGTTTAGAACCGGCCACTGAATAGATTTCAGCTATTTTTAAAATAAATAACTTTAAATATTTTGTAGTAAAAATTTCTATATACTTATATAAATGGTGCTAGGGACAGCCCTCCACAAACTTTAAGGGCTTGCTTAGTAGACGAAACTGAACAACCCACCATAAATTTTTTTTCAGGAAACGAAAAAAAAATTCAGCCTCTCCATACAAATTGTCCAATCAAGTTAATAATTTTGTATGGCGAGGCTGATTTTTTTTTTCGTTTCCTGAAAAAAATTTTTATGGTGGGTTGTTCAGTTTCGTCTACTGAGCAAGCCCTTAAAGTTTGTGGAGGGCTGTCCCTTACACCTTGTATACAATTCTTAGTAAATATTGATTGCGTCACTAGCGTATTTGTGTTTGCGTACGTAGATACTAATATCGATGCGGTATCAACGTAATGCGTCCACTTCCATATTATTTTACATAATAATAAAATTGTAGGCTTACAGTTACTACGGATAACTAATTTCTTTAAAGGTGAGGTAAAGGTGCTGATATTGTATAGGTACATATACAACCCTACTTTTTAATTAGTACACAAAAAAATGGGGCTGTATCTGTACCCGTTACTGATCATATTTTTGTATTCAAAAGTAGAAAAAACCGAAATCCTAAAATTGACCACGAAAAGGTAAATTCATCATAGATTCAATCATACATAACAATTGCTAGTAGAAAATACTGCGGGAAGTGTTTTTCCATTTTAATCGTCATTTATTCATTCATAGCCTGCACAATATTACCATAAATTGAGAGACATTTTGGGATAAACACAAACGCTAATAACTTTGCTGTTTATGAATATTATTTATTGAGATTTGACTAAAATAATAACAAGACCTTTTCTAATAAGCCCTTTAAGTATTTGTACTAATTAAAAATTAGTGGTGTATAATCTTCTTCTTCTACTCCAATTTTTTTTATGGTGGGAAAATCATCTAATGACAACCTCCGCTCTTGGGTGGAGCGAGAGATAGTATCAGATTCTTACTGACTATAAACCCACTCCGTTCCTTCGAGCCTTCATATCGGGGCTGAACTACTCTTTTGAAACTAACCCTGGCCCCAGTAGGCTTCGACCCAATTGGGATTGCTGTTGCTGACAACTTCTTGAGGAGCGCGGGAACAGTGCGCGCCGTCGACGACTTGGGCTCAGTCCGGACAGTTACCGGACGGTCGGACAGCGAGTTACCCATCGCTCGCCGTCCGCAAGCCTGCGCTCTACTCCCATCCCTGGTCCCATTATTTGGGGTCGGGTCTCACCTTCCTATGCCAAGTGGCTCTATCTTGGTTTGTCAGCTTGGCAACTGGGCTTTCTTGAGGTCCCTCTCTATATTTGACCACCAGATCAATGGCGGGTGGCCTCTACCTCTTTTTTTGTTCTGGTAGGCGTAGAAGAACGATTTGAACCATTTCAATGATATAGTGTAGGTATTATTGTTTTTTTTTTTTCTATCTTCACTAAGATTATAAAGGAGGTAATATCTGAAAGTACTGGTCCGATGAAGTTGTTTTCACCGATAAAACGCTAATCTATTAAAAGTCAAAGCATTTATTTCAAATAGACCATTTGCAGGCATTTTTGAATAGTCAAATGTCGGTCAGTCCAAGAAAAGTGAGTTTACTAGTCTATGCCATTTCTGAGTGACATAGATTAATAAGCGGGCGAAGCCGCGGGCAAAAGCTAGTTTATTATAAATTGTTATATCTACTAACATATGTACATAAAAAACTTGAATATTAATTAAACTATTTATACTAAAAACTAACTATGTAGGTACATAAATATAATACAAAAACACAAAGTACACTCAGGTATCGAAGTATTCCTCCACATCGCTGTCATCCGGAAATGTGCCCAGAAGGCTGGCAGCATAGCCACGTCGAATGTTTGCCATTAATACTAAATTAGCCTTTATATGTGTGCCACAAAATGTTAGTGTCCTTTTTTTTTCTTAAGTTTCTACATAAAAAATTAATTGTTATATGAAATAATTTATTTACTGCGATTAAACTTTCAGGTTTGCATGAAACTATTAAAACTACGAACGTAAAATTTTGCACAAGGCTTCCTTTTATGCCGTAGACGAGCGGTAAGGGAGATTTGCGTTTGTAAACAAAATCTCATTCTGTGTCCCAATATATGGTTTTTCAAACTACCCCCAATTGAACAATTCGGGGAATCTTAAAAATTGTATAAAGAATCCTATGTTTTCAGTTAATAAACCAAAAACTTGGAATTTTTTTTAACTAAAATGGATAATAAAAACTGTCATTATTAGTTTTTCAAAAAAACTCTCAAAATGTGTAGTATTAAAGTATTTATTTATGAAAACACTCGCGAAGGAAGTCGTGGGCAAAGTATGTTTTGATTCACTCCAAGTATATATTTTATAAATAAATTGCAAATGTTGGTTAAGTGTTCAAGATGTAAGTAATACAACCGAAAGTATCAGGATACATCTGCTGAAGGATTGCGGGAGAAAGTGCCACCCCGACACCGGAATGCAAGGGGAAACTTTAGGGTTTTAGATAGTAAGTCTGACAGTCCCTTTCACTCCACCCAGAGCGAGAGGACTTGCTTGATATCGTCCCATCCAAAAAAGGTGACGGCATACCTTCAAAGTAAAAAGTAAAAATAAATACACCATCCATATAGTAGACTTTCACTTTGGAATTTTATGACTATTTTGAAGAGACTTTACTACGAGAAAAGTTATTTTAAATTATGTAAATGAGGCAATAGAGGAAATGACAGAAATAAGTATTTTATTTATAGGAGAAACCAAGCCGATAGTTATCCAACAAATAGTATAGAAAAGTGTCAGTCACGCTGACGACCATGAAGCGACGTCATGTTAAAAAAAATCTTTATAAGCCGACCGACTAGTCGGCTTAACACTAAATTACTCTCGTTAAGATGGCTATAGAATCATAAAAAGGTGAACAACCTCAACTTACTCGACCACCACGCTAACAATATCAGTGACTAGATAAGTCAACACAACATTTCTTAATGAGACCGATACCAGCGACTACACTCAGTTACGTGTTTAAATAAATTAAAATAAATAATAAATATATATGAAGTTCGCCATACCAGTAGTGTTTGTACAGCCATTACGATTATGCTAATTGTCATTTAGGCGTGAGTATCGTTAAGCTATCGGAACAATGTTGGCCGATGCGTAACTCAAGGTACAGCAAGATAAATGAGCTACATATTTATTAACAAGTGTCGTCGTCGACAGTGAGACCTGTGTTATCGTATCGGGCGAGATGCGAGCGGCTCGTATGCGCTGGCGCACTCTCATATCGCGCTTAATTTTACAACCTGACATTTACTGCTCAGGTTTTTGGAAACTACAGACAAATAAAAACGGATTAAACGCATAGTCACCTTTGGGTGCCGGTGGCGTACAGTGCAGTGTGTGATATAAGCCGTGGGCCGCTGAACTTTTACTGACTCTCACTTTTGTGGCGCCAAGTGAACATGATCACGAGCACAGAAAACATTAGCAGTGTCAACGAGCTCACCAGATCCAACATACGTCTCACAGGCTCCCAGAAATGTACGACATGGAAGGAACAATCCAAAAAGATAATAAAATACGTCAAGAGTGTTTTCCGCGAGACCACCGTCGAACCTTGTTTGTTTGTTTACATGCTGTGCACCGCTATATCTTCTCTAGCTGTCATGAACATGCACCTGGATAAAGCCTGCAGAGTTAATTTAAATTATGGATCGGACATTTGCGATCGTATTGCAAGAAGAAATATTACTGGACTGGATGAGGAGGATAAGAAAATACAATCGTTGGTGGCTTCAGTGGTCGCTTGGAAATTCCCTCTTCAAACAGCGATACCAGCAGTGATGGTGCTGTTCGTGGGAGCCTGGAGTGATAAGTACAAAAAGAGAAAAATATGCATTTTATTTCCTTTTATTGGAGAGATTATTTGCAATATTGGGCTATTATTTGCTACGTATTTTTTTAATGAATTGTCATTGACAGCTACAGCTTTGATCGAAGCGTTGCCGGCGGCATTTACTGGCGGCTACATCATCATATTTATGGGAATGTTCAGTTTTATGGCAGATAGAACTACGATAGAAAATAGGACATTCCGCCTGGGGCTCGTAACTATATGTGTGACGGCGGGAACGCCAACCGGGACGGCTCTCAGTGGTATATTGTTACGTGCTGTAGGATATTACGGTGTGTTTTCTATACTGTTAGCATTGTACACTTTATCCTTCCTATACGGTGTGTTTAGACTTGAGGATATGCTTCCTCCTGATGAAGTGAATAGTTCTATTGTTCCTGAAAAAGTAAAAGAACGGAATGTTTTGAAGGACGTGTTTGAACTCGTAGGAAACACTGTGATGGTGGCTGTGAAGCCTCGTGCCTTTAGAGGAAGGACTCAGATATTTTGCGTGATACTACTGTACCTGCTAATGGTGGGACCTCTTTATGGTAAGTAAATATTTTGACTGCTTTAAAACTACAATGTTATAAGTAAATATGTCAAATTCCTTTATACTCTCTTTAAACATTCTTCTCACAATGATACTTCGAAAGTGGGTCATTAACTCATTACTGCGTCTGGATTTGTTCTTGTCTCTCAGTTAATAAAGTTTCGTTACCAGCTGTGTACATACATTGGCCAATATTGGCCCTTTTACCATCCTCTTGATTTTAATGGATTGCGCACTTGTGTGCTGGTGGTAAAGGTATGGTATGGGATTTAATGGTAAAGGGATTTTTATGAACATTTATTTGTGATGATTTTTTGTAATGATTCTTTTGGTCGCTCTATGTAACATTCTTGATATCACTTATTCAAATTGCTCCTTTATTTAACACGAATATAAAAAATCTAAGATCGTGAATGTTAAAAACCTAGTACTGAATTTAGACGTCATAAATGACGCATTAGCAATATTTTAATTGGTTTCACGATACTTATCTCATAGTCCTTAGTGCAAAACATTAAAAAGTTTCAACATAAATTTTAGCTCTTACTCGTAAACTAAAAACAAAAAAGAACAGAACGGAAGAACACCGTATGATAATGAAACTAAATGTTTTATAACTTATAACTGAACAATATTAATTGTAGGTATAATGACTATCTTGTCCTGTTTCCTGTAACTTGCGGTCGGCGTTATGCGTCTTTTTCTTTAATTTTGTCCTGTCAACCGTTCACGCTATCACTAACCAGTGACGACAGAAACCTCATTTCTTTCATAACACTCCTTTATTGTGAGTTTTTTAAATTATCAAATGGCTTCTCCAGCTTTGGGTGGAGTGACATAAATAATGAAGAGGAGTCAGACTTCTACTGACCTTTGTTCTTTCAGTTTCCTTTTGCGTTCCAAAACCACGGTGACTCTTTCGAACAATTCATCATCATTCATCTTTCTTTGGCTTCCTTCTCACTCACTCTCTCACTCTCTCTCTCCATCTATCCCAATAAATATTTAATTATTAAATGTAGGTACAATATCGTCCAGGTATCGAATCGAACATTGCTTATCCGTAAGTTTACCACGCGGCCCGTTTTACTAGCCCACTATCTAGAAGGCAAGCCGGTAAATAACTAGCAAACCTTGACTCCAATACTTTCCTGTTTACTTACTTCACATGCTTGAAAAAAAGTAATGTCACTTATTACTGTTTTGTGTGGAAAACTGTGAGACAGTACTCTTTGCTGTTTAAGTTACATTGTACCAGTTATACAACAGAATATTATGTTGATTTCTTACGAATTCAATTTGATGACATCATCCTCATTTATTTTAGACCGGTATTTTAAATTTGAGTCAGTCTAGTTGGTCAATTTTAGTCGGTCTCTATTTTGCTTGCGTACAATTTAGAAAAAAAAACTTAACTATCTAGAACTGGAATTTAAGATATAATATTTCTTTGGCTGTTTCTCCAAAAGCTGGCCAACCTAAATTGGACTGGGCAGTACATATCTGCTGTGTCTAACTAGCTGTGGGTCCTTAACCACAAGATTAGGGCCCGGACACAGCGATACAGGGCCGTTGTAACCCACAAAGGAGATGGCGAGACGACCGGGATGTTTTGAGAATTGTAATGAAAAAACGAGAAACCGAAATCGTTAAAAAGAATGGAGGCAGGCCTTTACCCAGCAAAGAGACAATACAGTCTAGCTATAGTTTAATTCAGCCTTTAAATATCCTGCTGTGCTGAGATTCAGACCTCCTCTCTTGAAGAGGGAATGAGCCGTAATCCACCCCGCGGGCAGAGTGCGGGTTGGTGAATGTCACATGTCTTCGAATGTCTAGCTATAATAGTAATATTTTTATTTAGAATAATATCTTAGTTCAAAAGAAATATCCTGCTTACTCTGTTAGTCATACCTATTTATAAGTAGTACCTAGTTATTAGCAGAATGACTATTTAAATCCTTGCGATATAAATTTATTCATTCCTTTGTCTTTTTAGGGTTTTCATATCGAAATTATAAAACCCAAATAGCTATTATAATGATTAATTTCGTCTATCCAATCTATCTGTCTGTAGATGCTACATATTTCCGCAAATTACAGACAGAACACACTGAACACACTTTACACACTGAATGCCAACAAACATTTACGAGGACATTCCCTCAAGTTCAAGTTAGCTCAAGTTATGGGGAAATGCATCCAAAAAGAAGCCTTTGAAACAATTTCTACCTAACCGAGTTGTAACAGCATGGAACAGGCTCCCAGAAAGTGTTGTGAAAGCTCCCACATTGAACTGCTTTAAAAATCGGTTGGACAGACTAAACATCTTCAAACTATGGAAACGAAAGGAATGGCTAAATAATTGAAAACGTCTGGTATTTTTACTTTGAAAATGACTTATTTTGTTACACGGAACTCTCAGTGTATGAGTCTGAACATGTCTTCGCCGATTTTTTACATTCAACCTTGTTTGTCTGAGTTTGTATCAGCAGCCAAAACATTAACAATTTTAACTCCCTCAAAAAAAATCATGTTATCAGATCACGTACTGGAAATAAAACAAGTTTTGGAGATAAAAACTAGTTTCTTCTACCTATAACGACAGAACGTACAAATAATCAAAAAAATCACGGAAAAATCGCTGGTTTGCGAGAATAGCGACGGAACTAAAAATGATTGATTTTAGAGAATGGCATTTTTTAATTTCTTTGTAAATATTCTAGTGCATACCGCAAAATGTAAATGATTTATTGAGCGATTGACTTTACATAATAAAGGAAAATGTATCGTGCACGATAAAATATGAAAGATTTATGATTGTTTGGCATACAGAATTCAATTTGACAGAATTTTGAATTACGTCGATATTCTCGCAAACCAGCGAAATGTCTTTAACTTCTTTAAAAAACCGGCCAAGTGCGAGTCGGACTCGCCCATGGAGGGTTCCGTAGCAGCAAGTAACATAATATAAAAGTTCTTGTAGTTCGTTGTAACTTTGATCGATGTTTTAATAATATTGTATTTTTTTAGATTTATGACGTATTAAAAAAAAAACTACTTACTAGATCTCGTTCAAACCAATTTTCGTTGGTAGTTTACATGGTAATGTATATCATATATTTTTTTCAGTTTTATCATTCTCTTATTTTAGAAGTTAGAGGGGGGGGGGGGCACACATTTTACCACTTTTGAAGTGTCTCTCGCGTAAACTATTCATTTTAGAAAAAAATGATATTAGAAACCTCAATATCATTTTTGAAGACCTATCCATTGATACCCCACACGTATGGGTTAGATGAAAAAAAAAAATTCAGTTTCAGTTCTAAGTATGGGGACCCCCAAAATTTATTGCTTTTTTTCTATTTTTGTGTGAAAATCTTAAAGCGGTTTACAGAATACATCTACTTACTAAGTTTCAATAGTATAGCTCTTATAGTTTCCGAAAAATGTGGCTGTGACATACGGACGGACAGACAGACAGACAGACAGACAGACAGACAGACAGACAGACAGACATGACGAATCTATAAGGGTTCCGTTTTTTGCCATTTGGCTACGGAACCCTAAAAAGTAACATTATATCGACAATAGTGATTAGGTATCTAACATATAATGTTTTGTATTTTCAACAATAGTGATTAGTACAATGCAAGACAACTGGGATTCTCTTCGTGGCATTACGATAGCGATATCAGCCATAAAATGCTCCTATTGATGGGGCTCACACAATATGTCTAAAAAAGGGAAAAAGACGTAATCCGTAACCACGTACGCACAGTTTGAGTTCGTGGATGTCACTTGTCTTCAAACTTTGAGAGCAGAGGCGATGAAATAAATTATCCAATGTAACAAAAAATACGACAATGGAGGTCGTTACCATTGGGCCACCATCGTTCTATGATGCGACTGCGACGAATCTGAAGAACTTTATGAAAAACGTTATCACTGTTAGACACACATGTTTTATTGTCACACATGTATTACTTTTTCTAGAGACTAAGGACCTTGTGACAACTAAAGGCGTGTTCCTGAACTTAAATATGGGTACGGAATATAAAATAATCAGTTATAAAAAATAAATAAAATAAAATAAATTTAATTCAGATAACCTTGATCCATCTAATAAACAAAAATGACAAATCTATTCAATGTTAATAAAAGTATTAAAAAAAATCAAAATATAATCTAAATTAGAATCAAAATTAAAATCAGAACTAAAATTAAAATCAAAATTAAAATTAGTATTATAATTACCGTTAAAATTTTAAGAAAATGAAAAGTTATGAATGTGTCAATTTGTTTATGGCACATTTGGTCAAATTTTTTGGCTATTATTATGTAGAGTTTGAAATTCTCAAATTGAAATGTTTAATTAAAAAATCGGAAACAATACTTTATTTACAAAAAAATGCAGAATTTTCGTACCCGTTTCAAATGTAGCAATCTTGCTAACCAACGTATCTGTCACAACTTCCGTGTATGCCAACATCGTGCTGATTTATTGAGTATAGTTAAAAAATATTGGTCAAGTGCAAGTGGCACTGTGTATCGAGGGCTCCGTATCCATTTAAGACTAACACTTAACAGAGCAAAAAAGTATCTGGTCGTATCCCACTTTTGTTTTCTAGAAACTGTTAGCTCGTAGTGTGAGCTGTCTCTTATATTTATAGTATTTGTAAACAACAGTAGGTTTTTTAATTATTGTTTTAAATAATAAAATTTTATGAAGTTGATATTGTACAGCCGAAGAGTTTGTTGTTTGTTTAAATGCCTAATCTCCGGAATTGCAGGTTCGAATTTAAAAATACATTTAGTATTGGATAGCTCATTTATTGAGTAAGGCTTATATTATATGCTAATATAACACAAAGCGGTAAAGGAAAACATCGTGAGGAAACCGGCATGTCCTAGAACCAAAAATTCGAAGACAAGTGACATTCAACAACCCACACGGGCCCGCGTTGTGGATTAAGTTCCATTCCCTCTCCGAGAGAGGAGGCCTGAGTCCCAGCAGTGAGAACATTAAAATGGCTGATGATGATGACGATAACACAAATCTACGACCTATGGGAGCGGTGCAGTTATCTAAAGACGCGGGTGAAGGGGTGGAAGCAGCTGGTGTACAAAATAAAAATACTGCTGGTGTTCTTAGAATGTGAACATTACAAACACCTAGTTACTAATAGCAAAACCGTAAAGACCCAGCAAGATCAAAGCCTACTGGGGTCATGGGTTGTGCAAAAGAGAACCCCGGGGCCCTATAATGAAGGCAGAGAAGGAACATATGATTGGGTTTTAGTCAGCAAAAGTTTGATACGTCTTCCCAGAGCGGGACAAGTCATAGGATTGTTTCCCACCTGAAAAAAACCTAATTACTACTAAAATAACTAAACCTAATTATTTTCATGAAGTTAGCAATATCCAGAAACAAAGAAGTATTGCAACAACAATAAATTTTAGAGGATCCCTAAAAATCACGAAGAACTTTCACATGCTTTTTATGGCAGCCAGTACAAGTATGTTGTATAACAAAAGCGAATGATCTGACGAATAAATAAGATTTCGAAAATGTCAAGTTATTGAGAAGATGTTGAGTAATTTTAAAGAATTTGTCGTGAAATCGTTATTTAAATTAATATATTATTTTTAAACCTTATAGTTTTGAAAGTATTCAATGTTGCCACAGAGATGAGTGTGTTTCCATTGGCAGGAGTGAATAGGTTACTTCTAAGCAAGCATGCTACATCGTCGACCACATCATCGCTTTCGCATCAGGTGAGATAGTGAACAAATGCGAGCCTAATAATAACAAGTTTTCAATGAAAATACTCTTTCATAGCAAGCTTTTATAGCGCGGTACATATTATATAATTAATACTCCTCAAAACAATTCCAAAAAGCACAAACATTTGGTCATCTGACTTCTTAAGGCCACCTTTCGGTTTCGTCATCACATCAGCGCCATGTCATAATAATTTTGCATTGTCATATGATTTATACAGAAAGAGTGATATGAAAGAAAAGTAAGTTAGTGATAGCATGACAAGTGACACGGCCCAAAGGAAGAAAAAACATGTTGCGCCGACACCAAATAAGATGGGACAAGGGCAGGAAGATGATGATATGATTTACACATGCATGCAAAATTTCAATCTGTGACTGGGAAGTGGATCAAAAATTTGCAAGATTTGATTACAGACAAACATCGGGACAACTGAAATTAAATAAAAGCTTGTAATAAAACAAAAGAGATTCAGTTGCCGGTTATGAGACGTATTTCTGAGGACTGTTACTGATAATCTAGATAAACTACCCGTCTTTAATAAATTAGGAACTAGAGACCAGGGCCTCAAGTCTGCTACTACAATAGAGTCAGAACCATTCTGACACTATCATTAATTTCATAATTGTTGATTTTGACGTTGAAGTTTGATAATCTACTATTAAAATGGCGTCATTATGACTTTCTAACGGTCAACCACCGACACTCTATTGAAAGAAATGGCATGGAATGGTGATCTCGTACATAATGACAACTGTATATCTGATATGTGCAGTAATCTTGACAGTTCCCTTGATCAGCGTCTTACCATTAGAACTTCGTTGTGCTGGCATTGCTTATAATTTGTTACGAGACAGCTCGATATTATCTATTACGAAACCATTGACCGATCAATGTTCGATCATTATAATAGTATAAATTAACAGATTACGAACTTTTAGCAAAATGACAATGGGATCGTGTTGGAATGACGAATTTATAAAAATTAGGCCTCCGCGATCTCGTACAAGATGCTTACAAAATTCTCATCTATATTCTTCTAGTTTTTTTCTTGCACTGTTCCTTTATTAGTCACACAGCAACCAACGTAATCCACTAATATTTCTTGTGGTAGGAGATTTCCCACCAATAACTTTTCCCGCTGGGCAGACCGCGAGGGTGTGTCAAGCTTTTTATGACTAAAACCACACCTGTGTCTTTAAGTTGCCCTTCGCATTCTAGGACCGCAAGTTTCCTTTTCAGAAATTCCCGGGCATAGACCCAGCTGAGCCCCTACAGTTTTGCTGACATCTCTTTCAGGCGCGCTTGGAACACTACATGCCGGTCCGGTCAGCCCGGACCGTTACAACACAGTCGGGCGGCGAGCTATTCATTGCTCGTCGTCCGCACGCCTGTTCCTACCGTTACTCACTAACCAGTGCGTCAATAAAGACTAACCAAACACAATACTCCGTTCCCAATTAATGCAAGTCACTAAAACTAAGTGCCTGATACAATTTGACCTACTTTAGCCACATCCTTAACTGTAATAGTTACGTGTGAATCACAGCACTATCTCGTAGAACTCAATAGTTGGACCTGGCCTTGATAACATTAGTATTGGAGGTAGGAATGTGAGTTGCTTTTGATTCGGACACGATATATTCGGACACAGTGTCCAAATTGGCACATTTCAATGTTTTTTTCACTGATAATAATAATAATAATAAATATTATTTAAAAATGTAGATAATATGTACATATATAGATAATAAATGGAATAATAATAATAATAATATTCCACAACTATCACACAACGCCGTCTAGTCTCAAGCTAAGCAGAGCTTGTGTTACGAGTACTAGACCACTGATAAACATACTTATATATTCTCTTACTGATGGTTCGGACACACACTGTTGTTTAGAACAGTCAGATAAAATGTATTAAAATATAATAAATGGGGAAAAAAAAGCGTTACCGAAACGATTTTAGGATGGATTTAAGGCGGCAACTTCAAGTGAATTTCGTTACACTATTTTGTAAAACTTTTTTATCTGACTGTATCTACTAATTACCGGAGTATGTGTTTCCTGATAGCTACAACCCGGGAATCTTTAAGTGGAGAGTGAATATGTTTCTTTTAGGTAAGTGCGTTCCATCGTCGACCGCATCGTCGCTTTCCATCAGGTGAGATAGCGGTCAAGCGCGAACCTATCAACAATAAAAAAAAAACCCTCGTCCTCCTCGAGGCGTATTTCTTATTATTCAGGGTCGTGAAGTTTCCGCTGGATTAGCTTCTTATTGATGGTACCTCGCCATCTGTGACGGTTCTTAGCGTCATGAAGTGCGACGTGCAATTGGGTGTCCAGTATGAAACAGATCTGATCTGTCCATCGTTTTAGGCGGCAGCCTCTTGGTCGTTTGCTATCAACCATGCCAGTTACGATGAGCTATAACCATGCCAGTTACGATGAGTTATTCATTATTCAAGGTTGTGGCCATTTTGCCTAGAAATGTGGCCAAAAAACTCGAGTACTCTGTGCATGCCGGTAGTCGGCAGACTGATCTACTAAACAGCTTCAATAAAATTGGTAGTGTCCGAATCGTCAGTGAAAAAATATTGAAAATAAAATGTAACGATTTGGACACTGTCCAAAAATATTGAAAATAAAATGTGTCGGTTCGGACACTGTCCAAAAATATTGAAAATAAATTGTGTCGATTCGGACACTGTCTAAATCGTCAGCAACTCAGGAACATAAAGAAGTTAACATTTTCGCCGCGTGCATTTCGTAGAGCCTCATTAGTTACACAAAGTGCGTTCGGCCTTGACTGATACGAGAGGACAAGTCCGCAACAATCACATAAGGTTGAATTGACGTCATCGGTGTGCAAAAATCTTAATAAAGGCATAACAACGTCATCATATCTTAAGATACGTCTTAATCCGCCAAGACTGCGGGTTTGTTCGAAAGCATCAACTCGGCCCTGGTACGCAAACGGCAGCTGAACAACCGGACAGCGGGTATAAGCCAGTAATGACTAAAACCCACCCGTACACCCACGTAACGTTCTTTTCTATATAGATCTACGCTTTGGAACGTGGAATTTAGCTTCACTTTTTTTTGACAACACAAAATTGCCTGCAATTGGTCTATTTGAAATAAACGTTTTTGATTCTGAATGGCTGATACTTCCTCTTGCTCCAATCAAAGTGGGAGGATTTATTTGATGATTTATCTAAATACTACAACTAAAGGAACAAGAGTACCACTGGAACAGATACAAGTATTAGAAGATCTGTCAACCTCAAAAAAAAAAAAAACGGCCAAGTGCAAGTTGAACTCGCGCATGAAGGTTTTCGTACCGTCAGTACCAAAAAGCAGCAAAAAGAACACGTTTGTGGTATTAAAGGCCTCTTAAATATTGATTTTATTCTGTTTTTTTAGTAGTTGTAGTTATAACAGCAACAGAAATGCATTATTAGTTATAATTTCAATTGTCTATCATGGTTCACGAGATACAGCAGCATGTACTGCATCTTCTGCCTGTTACACGGTAACAGGCAGAAGACAAACAGAAGGATGGACGAACAGCGGAGTCTTAGTGATAGGGACCGTTTTACCCTTAAGGTACGGAACCCTAAAAGGCTCATCTTAATCCTCAACCTCCTTCTTTTCTGGGCCAGTCATTCAGGTTTATGATAAGGAATGACCGACTTCAGACCTCTCTACACCCAAATGAGAAGTCGACAAAAATGAAAGTTTAAATAAATTCCATTTTTGTTTTTTCAAACTCGTTTGTGTTTAACCAAATAAAATTAAAAATCATCTTGTCGACAGAATTCAGCCTTGAGCCTTGCATTTTATTCAATTGTTCTTGTAACAAGGATCACGAAGTAAATACTTGGTTTCGTATGAGAGTATTTCTGTTTATCTTTTGGCATATTATTTACTTACACATTACGGATTAGATTAGATTCACGTTTATTTCTTAGTCGTAGATATACTCCTGGCGGTGAAGAGGAATGGTAGGCTGTCGCCTCCTTCTGTTAAGCAGTAAAGCTAGCGCTAAATATCCTCATGCTCCAGCCGCTAGGATCCTGACCCCGACACCAACGATCGAAGATTTGGTTTTGTAGACTACGAGCAATAATGAGCAGCTCGCCATGCGGCTGACCGGTAACCGTCCAGACCGAGGCCGTCGACGACACGTAGTGTTCCATGCGCAACCTAAATTGATTTCAGCAAAACCGTAGGGGCCAAAAGGGCCGAAGCCTATTGAGGCCAATGGTTGACTTCCGAAAGTGAAACCCGAGGTTCTTTTTTTTTATGGTGGGAAAAATCATCCAATGACAATCCCCGCTCTTGGGCGGAGCGGGAGATAGTGTCAGACTCTTACTGACTAAAAGCCCACCCCATTCCTTCTAGCCTTTATACCGGGGCTCGAGTTCCCTTTCGGATAACCCTGGCCCCAGTAGGCTTCGACCCGGCTGGGCTCCTGCCGTTGTTGACAACTCCTTGAGGCGCGCGGGAACAGTGCGCGCCGTCGACGACTTGGCCCTTACCCATTGTTTACTGTCCGCAAGCCCGCGCCTACGGTGGCCGGAAATCGGGATCGGAATCCCGGCGGCGGCAGCAAGAGCGCCGTTGACTGATGCGGTCGGCCTCCTCCTTTGCGAGCATTACTGCTTCGCAGAAGTCGGCGACCGCCAGCCACTCCTCCTCGCCCCGGACCATGGCCCTCCTCGCTCCGGACCATGGCAAACCAGGTTCTGGAACGCAAGACAAAGTAGGCACATAGGTGTGGTTTTAGTCAGTGAACCTCTGCGCCCGAGCGGGAGAAGTCATTGAATGATTTTCCACCTCAACAAAAACTACTCCTGGCGACCACTCTGAAGTCCGATTGATCGGAAAGGTTGCAGCTTTTGTGAGACGTCTTTGTTTTTCTCTATAATCACGTAAGTTCAAATTCTGGTTGGTATAACTTACGATATATCATATAACCATAAACATTAATCAACTTTTCAGTATTGGTTCGAAGCGAGGTAATGTGAATATACGCGAGAAAAATCGAAAAAGATTCGCAAATTTCATATTTATGTGACACAGAAGTTTATTGTTCTATTTTTCGCCAATATCTAAAGTAAAATCTTTTGTTGAAAGGGACATTATAGCAGCTAAATCGATTCTACCTGACAAACACAGCAGTCAATAAATTCACTTTTATTGTTGTACAGCACAACAGTATCTAAAAGTAAGCAGTAGTGGTCCTGCGGTAACGGCTCCGATTTACGAGTTGTAAGGTCGCAGATTCAAACCCAACCAGGCGCATTACTTTATGTAATTTATTTCGTCTCCACTGCTCTTATAATGGTGAAGGAAAAAAATCGTGAGGAAACTGGCATATCCTAGTACCCAAAATTGGGAGACATGTGACATCCTCCAATCTGCACTGGGCCCGCGTGGTAAATTACGGCCAATTTCTCTCTTAGAGAGGAGGTCCGAGCAGTGAGAACATTATAAAACTGTTTATGTTTACAACGTCGTATGAGATGATCGCTATGGTTATGTCATAATATGCTCTGTGCCTTTGAATGCACTGTAAGTAGACTCTTAATAGTCTTTTTAAGTACAATAGTCAGAAGGCACAGAAATCTGATACCTGGTGTTTCTTCTCAGGGTTAGGGTCAGTTAGAAAACATCGGCCTCATATAGTTCAAATTGAGGAAAGAAATTGATGTGTAAAAGTGCGCCCGAAAAGTGCTTTAAAACAGTGACTTTCTGGAGCCTACTCCTCGGTAACGGCCGGGTTAATAGGTTTGAAAAAAATATATGTCTATTGTAGATTCATAAACAACATTATCATTATTTGATTTTTTCGTGCGATTAATACTTTTGTCTAAAAAAAATATTACATACAACAACATCACATTCGCAACTTTTCCCTACTCCTTCGAAACGGCTTGGATTTTTAAAAACTATACACATAAAAATTGGTAGTTAAATATTCTTCCAAGGGAACATTGCATCATCAATCAATCAATATTTCTTAAAGAAATTGGATTTAAAAGTCAGCGGGGTTCTGTCCGGGCGCAGCTGGCCGCTAATAAATGCACAGATAGTCGTTCTGTTGCCTAGACGGGTACGAAAGTAGTGACCATTTAATTTCGGCCAGATGGTTCAAGGGACTATAAGCCTTAACCAAGTGGTTACACTCATTGGACCAATCCGACGCTGTTGCCTTTTCGTGTCCTATTTGCCAAGGTGGTTTGTTTGCTACTGGATACTCCGTCTTGTATAGCTCTTCAATCCCCATATGCAGCAGAAGAGCTTTGGTCGTGGACGTGCGACCCTGGTGGAATAAATGCGAGTGTTTGTCGGATATTTCTGACGTAGGCGGTTAAAAGGATGTCTTTTGTATACTTTTACTTATCTCTGTTGAGATTGGCCATCATGGCTGAAAGGAGATTGCCCAGCCTCTATTGTGTTCTAGGCCAAAGACGGACATCAAATATTACTATCAATGATAAAACTATTGTTTTTTTCCATAAAGTTACTTTTTAATTACCACTTAATGTTTATTATAGTGGCGCTCATTTGGAACTAAGGGAATACATATTTTTTTATGGCAAAATTAATGAACAAAGTATTTTTTCTCTAGTCAATTGTCCGCTCATGGCCTCAAATGGGAAATCCCCTGTGGTTGGAAGGAATAGGATAGGCTAACTGGCACAAGGAGCCATTTTTGTTGTTGTGTGTGATGCTCATTTGGGGGCGTTTGCCATAATAGCTACGCTTGACGAGCGGGTTGGCGATCGCAGTGTCGATGTGGCAATCTCTGGTGTATATTTTAGTCACCTCATACAAAACTCACAGGAATTAAGGTATTCACCCTTTCTATTAATTGAATAATTGAACACATAGTTGCTTTTCAATCCAAACCAGTCTACCGTAATAGACAGATAATTACAACGTGTAATAAGCATCAATAACGAATTTAATATAAGCGGCTAAGCGTGGGGTAAAGTGTTACAATGTGTCGATTAATTCTAGTAGATAACAATGACAGAAGGAAAATTTAAAACGGAATTTAGGACTTGAAATCCTATTTTTATCTTGACGTCTTTAGAATATCAATTTTCAATTCAACAAAACCAAAAAAAAGTACGAACATATTATTTATATACAACAGGTAGCTGGTATATGCACACCAGTAAAAGAACAATGCACCATAAAAATATGGGAAACCGATCCACTCTATTAGCACTATAAAGCTTATGAATATGTTAATCGAAACTTAAGTGCACTTAGTTGTAATCAATCAAGGTTTGTCAATAATTTATTAAAATTAATTTCTGATCCTAAAATAATTTTTGATTATTAAAATAATGCTTGATCTTGTGCTGTGTGTGATACTGTGTCTACATCTCTGATCCAACTCTCCTGTCGCAGGTCTGATGGAAATAATTCATTTGAAATAAGTGTTTGTGTAGGTATATAAATAAATAATACTACTTGTACTTATATTAAAATAATTCTTGATTGATTTAGGATAACCTATTTCAAACATTCTGAAAAAAGGAAGTGTGATTCGTCGTACACTTATTTCTTGAATAGCATAAGCTAAGATTGATTAAAAATGTATCAAGTCAAGGTATATATCTTATTGCTCGTAACTGTACTCAAATATGCGCTTGATAAAAAGTCAAACATATAAGAATAAAAAGACTTCCTGATTACTTCTGATAGTTAATATGATGTTGTTATCATACTGAATGGTTTATCTCTCAGTAAAGAACAACGGCAGGGAAATAGTTGATCAAATTAATGTCTACATGTCACCATGGTATACATATATTATACCGGCAAAATAATTTACTTCATATTATCAAATCAATCTAATAGCCAGTCTCAGTTTCTCAAAAAATCGTCATAATTGGAAACTGAATTGACTCGACTTTTTTACGATAATAAATAATCGTAAAAACGCAAAAAAATATGCTAGTAAAATTTTGTTCGGAACTTTGCTATTACTCTTTAAAAGCGGCGAATATTGAATACCTGTTGCTTTCAAATGCTGCCATCTTCAAGACGGAAAAGACACGCTTATTTGATTTATTATTTGATCGTGTTTCCCCTTGTTTCCTTATTTATTTAGCAGTTATGTTTTCCCCAGGAGTTAATCAACAGAATATACAATGCATTTTTTTTGTTTCCAGGTGACTCCCAAGTAGCGTATCTCTACGTGATTCGTAAATTCGGCTTCACAGAGGTTGAATATAGTGTTTATGGTACCATAAACATCGTCTTGGGTCTCTTTGGTAAGTACAAATTAACACATATCTCTTGAATTCCTTACTTAAAGAATTAAAGGTTCGTACACAGTTACATCACCGTCATATCGTCGATCAGTAACTGATTGATTGTTTTTTTTTTTTTTTTTTAAAAAACCGTTATCCACACTGAGAATAAGTCCTTTATCGTGGGTGCGATCAGTTTTTGGCGGTTTTTTTTTTTTCGAGTGAAATACAGTGGCTGTTTTAATTATTTGCAAATTGATTCCTAGTAGAAATTGTGATGACAATTGTATCTCAAGTATCGACAGGTGCAATAAGAAGCTGAGAATTTTATCGTAGTACGTTACAGCAAACTTCGCTAAGGTATTAGCGAAGTTTGCTGAAAATGACAAATCAAACACATTAGAATGTATTATTACATTTGCATTCTAATGACGCTTAAAGTAACTACTAAATACGAAAACACAACTTGAAGGATTTAGTATCGAAGCCAGAAACATTAAAAAAATGGGCCGAACTATTTTTTTGTCTCTGATCGAGCCCTCTGATGCAGGCTATAAAACTCATTGTGATATGATAGAGTCGGTTGATTGGTGCAACGCCACAAGACACAGTAATATGTCTGGAGTTTAATGTATCTCTACCTTTAGTTTAGTTAGTAAGGTTTTGATAAGACTGTCAGTCATAAACTTTTATTTTCTTATTATTTTCCTTTCCAAGAGCTCAATTTTATTGGTTTTTATAATGTGTAATTAAATGTAGAGACTCACATTTAGGTTCGTACCTATATTGTTATGGATTTATATCGATGAAATTATAAATGAGTGTTTTTTTTTTAATGATATAAACTAGTGCTTGACTGCGATCTCACCTGTTGGTAAGCAGTGACGCAATCTTAGATGGTGAGGCGCACTAGTTTATTAAGAGCCTATTCACTCTAGCCTTCAAGACACCTGCATTATAATCGGACGAGAAGACCGCAGCAGGCAAATTGTTCCGGTCTTTCGATGTGCGTATATTATATATGATTGATGAGAATATTATATCCATATGCCGCATGACTGGCACATTACATGGCGGATTTTAGTCCTTTCCCGTAAGATAAAGCTACTAGCTAGTATATTAATAAAATTAGTGTTGATCAAGGATTTGATTCTTAAGGCGTATAATCTCTTAGATATCTGGCCGGAGAGAGCCCTGCTCACCTTTAAATCCATTTTCTTTGCAAAATATTGATTGATTTAGGTACTTGGAGAGTAAAATATTTTTACACAAAAAAATGCTGGTTTATTCTTAGAATACACATAGATATTCTATGTGTATTCCAAGGATAAACCAGCATTTTTTTGTGTAAAAATATTTTTAAAGATCAAAGTCGTTTGAAAGGAGTAGGGAAAATAAACGTAAAATATCATGCAGTCAATTTTTTTTTTACGAAAATGTCATATGTTGATAATGTTGTATATGAATCTATAATCATATTGTTTTAGGATTCCGTACCTCAAAAGGAAAAAACGGAACCCTTATAGGATCACTTTGTTGTCCGTCCGTCTGTCTGTCAAGACCCTTTTTCTCAAGAACGCGTGGAGATATCGAGTTGAAATTAAAACCATATACTCAAATCTACAGTCCCTTCAAGCTGTGAAAAAATTAAACTTCTAAATTAACGAATAAAAAGGATACGGCGGTTTATGTCGCAAAAAAACGTAGATTTTGATACTCTCAAAGATCGAAATTCATAATGTACTTCCCGTTGACCCACAATTCTGAAATTTGGCACTAAACAAGGTCTTATAGCACAGGTATAGGAAAAAATCTGAAAACAGTAAATTTGTTGTTACCTACGCCACAAAAAAAAATTGCAATTCGGGAATTGTAGTTTGCACGAAACCCTCAGAGCGCGAGTCCGACTCGCACTTGCCCAGTTTTTAGTAGAGAGAGTAGGCTTCAAAAAATCACTGTTTTACATCACTGCTCGGGAATTAGGACGTTAAAGTTTCTTCGATTCGGTGTTTGGAATTTCTACCCATTGAAGCAAACAAAAGTCGTCAAGAGAATTAGGTTTGAGTATATGAAATTCGTTTCACCATATTTGGTTTTATATTTTTTACCGTCCCAACAAAAACTGGACTAAATAGACTACAAAAAATAAGATCCTTAATCTCACCTCTAAAGATTCTTCGTTACAAAATATCAGTACTTAGGTACGTTTTTTGTTAAAGTCAAAATTATCTCTGTGCCTACAAAAACAAGCATATTATTTTTATTTTTGGTCATAATAAAATCAGATAAATTGCTCTTATTTGCATATAATAAAATGTATGCACGTCATATACGACCTCTCTATAACTGGTGTATGTGAATCTCATATCTCTTTATCTTTTACGATGTTTTAAGAAACGCATCATGTTGCGTGCGTCTTGGTAGGTAAATGCCATCTTTATCAACCTAGGTCAAGGATGGCGAATCGCGATAGGGACTTGCATTTATCACGCAACTGATTTCCTATCATTCAAAAATGATTTTAATTTCCATAGCCTTAGAGTTCTGTTTCTCTTACAGAGGACCATGTTCATTAATTTGCTAATTATTTTTATCAAAACAGGTTTCAAGTACTGAACAGGTGATGTTTAACAAATTAACTTAAAGTATGATACTTTCAATGTTAAACCTAATTTTCAGTCGTTCACTGTAGGTGGGAGCCTGGTAGGTACTTGTGGCAGGTAGGTATCTCTAGCTATTAATCCAGTTTTGTTCGATTGGACTGAGATCGTTGAACTAAAATCGGTATTACCTATAGGTGCCTTAAACGACTTCTCAGATCAATGTAAGCTATGGATAAAATACGAGGTTTATACGAGTAAGCAAATGACATGATTTATTATTAAATGGGATTTACAAAACAGGTTTTTTCACATTCATTTTTTTTTTATCTTTAGTTTAGCCACATTTTTCTTTATTGGCCACGTGATCAAACTTCTCATTTTATAACTATGCAACGTGAAAATAAGATTGCCTCTATTAAAGTAATTATTTTTTTTACAATGCCAACTAAATATTTTTCGCCCAAGAACGAGCGATGCGAGCTAGGAAATTTATTTTGTGGGCCACTCCGACAAGGATAGGTTAGTCTTTCGTGGTTATTTTTTCAAAAATCACCCAGAACTTGGCTTATGTAAAAGATAACTAGTGGCTAAAAATATAAATACAGGATGTGAGGGACAGATCTCCGCAAACTTTAAGGGCTAACTCAGTAAACGGAACTGAATAACCTTCTACAAGATTGATTTTAAGGAAACGAAAAAAAAAATCAGCCTCTTCATACCAACTGTCCAATCAAATTTATAATTTTGTATGGAGAGGCTGATTTTTTTTATTTTACCCTGAAAAAAAAAATTGTGCAAGGTTGTTCAGTTTTATCTACTGAACAAGCCCTTGAAGTTTGCGGAGAGCTGTCTCTTACACCCTGTATTTGTCGCAGGGAAATGAGGATATCAGGGATTTCGCGAAATCCCTAGGGATATCACGAAATTCTGGTAGATGTCGAATATTATTGTTTATTACGTCTTTTTTTTTTACTAAAAGTTTCTAGTGATATGACAAAACACCAATTTATCGTTAGTGATATGTCGTTTCACTAAACTAAATCTAGTAAAATGTCAGAAAAGCGTATATTGCCGAATAAAACTCGAACCATGCATTTCCCTATTTCGTTCTAACTAGTGGGAACGAAACAAATGCATCGTTCGACCTGGCGTGGCTTGTGTGATTTCGCGAAATCCCTGATGAAATCATAATTTCCCTGCGAAATAAATATAAGTCCTGCCTTAATAGGTATAGACAAGCGCGTCGCATAAAATCTTAGTCGTTCACAGAAACGCAATAAATACATTTAGGTATGAAGTGCGGAAAGGTCGATGCAAGATCAATTTATTATCTTAAAGTATAATTGTTAAGTTTATCTGAAAGTAAATATTGTCGCGGAATAGGCGCGAATTAAAATTGTAGTTATTGTGAGATTAATAGTGCATGCACTGGAGTGATAAGGAAGTTGTAGATAAGTAAAATAAAAACAGCCGCACGGGTCGAACCACAAGGTTAAGCAACGCATGACGAGGTGCGTCGATGGACGGGTGACCAACCTTACATACGGCCTGTTGGTCTAGTGGTTAGTGGCCCTAATTACTATGCCGCAGGTCGTGGGTTCGATTCCCACCCAGGACAAATGTTTATGTGATGAGCATGATCATTTGTTCTGTGTATGGGTGTAATTTATCTATAATTATGTATGTATTTAGAAATATATAAGTATGTTTATCAGTTATCTAGTACCCATAACACAAGCTCTGCTTAGCTTGGGACTAGATGGCGTTGTGTGATAGTTGCGGAATATTATTATTATTCCTCCATGCTTCGGTAAGTACGATAAGCTGTTAGTTTCGGGTGCCAATTGTAGATCTTTAAAAGTCTACGAATAATCCCTTGCTAGAAAATCTGACACCAGTCTTGGCAAAGAAGAAGGAGGGGAGATTGTGTAGGTTAGATAAGCTGTATAAAATATTGGTATCCAGCTAAATTCGGTTTGGCCGGAAGCTGATCCCAACATAGGTAGTTCTTTCTTTTATAAACGTTGCCTCGCACTAGGAATAACTCCTGTATCGTGGGTGCGTTCACAAACATCCTCATACCCGGAACAATTTTGTTATCTGTAGGCCATACAAATATATGTCATGTGTGGGAATCGAAACCGTGCAACACAGCACAGCAGCCAATCGCTCAATCTCTGCACCAACCGTGACATCAAAGTTGGGAAAAGGCTTGGCAGATTTACTACTAATCTAGACTTCACGAAATTCCGAATCCAGCATTTGGAACTTTTGCATTCCTCGTGCTGGCCAGAGAGAAAGTTAAATTTGGTGTTTGTTACACTGTTGAATTTTCATACAATTCGAAAATGGAATGCTACACGGAAAATCCGAACATAAATCACGAGTTATATAGTGTACTAGCTTTTAACCGCGGCTTCGCCCGCATACAAAAAATATAGCCTATGCCACTCAGGAATAAAGCAGCTTTCTATCAGTGAAAAAAATTTCGCCATAGGAACAGTAATAGTACTTTCAGAGATTACCTCCTACAAACAAAACAAAAAACTTTAGCTCTATAACATACAAATACCGGCACGGATATTGAACGCTGACTTGAATGAGAAGTGAAATATTGGATCTCTTTAGTGGTATGAAGTGAGACGCGGGAGCTGGGAGTACATCTTTGTAGTTACAGTGATTGGCTCGACGATGTGTACGATGCGCAAATTGATCCTCACTCTTTCGACGAGCGCTCAAGATTCGTGCCGGTATTTGTATTAGTGTAGATTTCTGGACTTTGGAAAACATACTCTTGCATAACGTCTACGACTCTACGTGATATCACCATCATCTGCGCTAACCTCAGAATACTTTGACTATGATACTGCTGGGGAGTAGCGCATTAGCTAGATGAGATATCGATACCTGTAATAAGAATGACGTAAGGGACATTTAACTAAAATTTAGAAATGTACCTCACGACGATTGCCGTAAGAGTTTTTTTTACTAAAATGTAAAAGTCCCTTACGTTAATTGATATTTCTGGTATCGATATATTTACTTTAGCTTTTTTTTTCGGCGGTAGGTGTGAAAAAGAAAAGTCGCGCAATTTTTTGGCAGCTAAAAAATTATATTTAAAAATAGTATTATACATTTAAAAGAGATTTAGATAATTGAAATAGTGTTAACAACAACCAAATCTGTTGTACTTACGTTGGGAAAGCAATCCATGTAAGAGTGCTTAAAATACACCACCTACCAGCTCTCACTAGTTTACTCACTACAAGATTCTGCATTATGTCTACCTTGGATGACATACAATCTGCTCAGAAGAACCTGGAGGAGTGCTTCATTAAGAAAATGGACGAGCTTGAGGCGCAAATACAATGTGCAGGACCTGCCAAGGACACAGTTGCCAAGATTAGAGAAGAGTTCCGCTCATTCAGGGAACTAATGTTTGGAATGCTGGGTCTCCTGCGGAAGCAGATCACGGAGTGTTCCAGAGTTGTTGACGGGATGGAGACACGCACACGTCGCAAAGCTCTCATCTTCACCGGATTTGCTGAAGCGGACAAGGAGGACTGCAAGACTCTGGTGTTGGACTTGCTTCATGGTAAACTGGCCCTGCACGACATCAACGCTTCGTCCATTAAGGTATGTCATAGACTGGGGGCGTCGAGCAGAGAACCCACACGCAGCCGGCCCATACTCGTAAGATTCTCCACTGTCGAACATAAGTCTACTGTCTGGAAAGCGAAGTCCAAATTGAAGGGCTCGAATATTACCGTCAAAGAGTTCTTGACTAGGGTCAGGCAGACCGTGTTTAGCAGGGCTCGGTTGCACTTTGGTATGTCGGCATGCTGGACCCAGGATGGGGTTATCATTGTCAGAACCCCCGATGGAGCACGGCATAAAATTACTTCCTGTGAAGAACTTAATCCTTTGTTGGTTAAACACCCGAGGAAGGCTAGGGAATCATCCACAGGAGGCAACATTGCGGGGCGTGGCAAGTGAAGTAAAGTTTTTATTAACTAAGTTCACCAATTTTAGACACAATTTTGCAGTGATTATTTGTGCTTGCGACGTCATTGTTCACGTATTTACTACGTCAGTTATCTTATTACTCGTGTACCCGATTATTATGCATTTCATTTTATCTATTTTGGTGGTATTTATTTACTGTATTTTGTTTTGTGTTCGTAATTATTTATGTCTTGTCATAGTTGTCAATGTCAATTCTGTGTATCCCATGCGTTCCGAATTGCGGCGTCGTCGCTGTTAGCGCGTCAACAAGTCGCTTTGTACTTTTACGTATAGTCTGTCTAATGAGGCAACCGACTTGAGAATTTTGTATAATATTTAATCATATTAAAAAATACTTATATTCGATACTTTTTTTTAAGGTTCTTCTGTTAGTTAACAATGATCTCTATCTCCTAATCAGCCTTGATTATTGAACTCGTGTTGACTACATCAGATTTCATTAAATCCTAATAATTACCCAAGTCGTTTAATTTATTAAACAGACTCTAGTACGTATAAATGGTGTTTCGGAACGACCAATGTTGACGTACTGGCATAAAAGTCATCGTGTTTCGGAACGTGCAGTGCCGGTTATAATGCGTTTTGTTTTTGCTTATGCGCCTTTGTATGTGTTCCACTGAGTACTTTGTAACATAATGTGTTCTTCGTATGTATATTTATGTCGTCTTGATCTTTGTTTGCTTTTGCTATATGCTTCTGTTTGTAGTAGTGATTTTTCTGTTAATTTAATTTTTCTGTATTGTACTAGAACTGCTGGTGGGTGGTGAATAGATAGTGGTGTTGCACCATAAGGTTATTCTTTAGCCATAGTAAATTTTTATAGTTATTTAAGTATCTTATTTTATTGTATTTATGATATCAGATGATGATTCTTTTTACTCCGCTAATGATTCCTTCAACTTATCTGTTAATGCATCTTTGACTAACACTCTTGGTGATTTGGTGCGTCAGAGTTTTGGTCGACAGACAGGTAATACGTTTAATGTCTGTCATATCAATGCTCAGAGTGTGCCTAGTCATTACAGTGATCTGTTTGACACCTTTTCTGACGCCAATGTACACGCCGTCCTGGTTTCTGAGAGTTGGTTCAAACCTCATCTTCTCTCTACCACTTACCCTCTGCCCGGTTTCATTCTTATCCGGAATGATAGAATTGGAAAGGGTGGAGGGGGTGTAGCTATCTACCTTCGTAGTGATTTCCCGTACAAAATCATTGCTTCTTCTCCTTCAAATTATTCCGCTTCTGTTGAGTATCTCTTTTTAGAGGTTTACGTCAAAGGTATCAAGACCTTGCTCGGTGTGGTCTACTGTCCACCGGCCATTGACTACTTCACTGACCTTGAATTAGCGTTGGAATCTGTGGGATCGGAGTATGCACATTGTATCATCATGGGCGATTTTAACACAGACCTTACCCATCCAACTCCTCGTTCCCGTAAACTCCTACATATCATCGAGTCCGCGAGTCTCCATGTCCTTCCACTGCAGCCTACTCATTTCAATATCTCAAGTGAAGACACGTGGCTTGACTTAATTCTGACTTCCACTCCCTCCCTTGCTTCCTCACATGGTCAGTTTCCTGCACCTGGTTTTTCCCATCATGACCTAATTTTCCTCTCATATATCCTAAAACCACCTAAACTTCCCCCTAAAGTCTTGCGCATGCGTTGTTTTGCTCGCATGGATGTTGAGAAACTTCGACAGGATGCGTCGCAACTCGATTGGGAACACCTTGCAATGGCAACATCTGTGGACGATAAGCTGCATATTTTTAATCAGACGGTCCTTGCCCTCTATGATAGACACGCTCCTGTCATGAGTGTGAAGCTTAAGCGTCCACCCGCCCCGTGGATGACGACAGGAATTCGCATGGCGATGAGGCGCAGGGATCGTGCCTTTCGAAAATTCAAAAAGGATCGCAGTGTCGAAAATAGAGACCTTTTTAGGACTGCAAGAAATCGGTGTAATCAGATGATACGCAACGCTAAACGCCGCCATATTCTTGAAAACATATCTTCTTCTTCTCCTGCTGATATCTGGAAATTCCTCGGAACTCTCGGTATCGGCAGACCACGTCATGTGGATCTTCCTAAGACTATCGCACTGGATGATATCAACCGTCACTTCACTACCACCTGTCATTTGGATTCGCAAATGCTGTCTCAGACGGTTGATTTCATTACTAGCCTACCAAGTCCTATCATTGAAGCGTTCCGCTTTTCCCCGGCCACCTTGGACGAAGTCAAAAAGATTATCCTATCCATAAAGTCCAAGGCTGTGGGACATGACGACATTAGTCGTTACATGATTACCTTAATCCTCGAATTTCTTCTTCCTCCGATTACCCATATAATAAATTTTTCCCTTGATTCCGGACAATTCCCATCCCTGTGGCGTATGGCTTACGTGCGTCCACTTCCTAAAATCTCTAATCCCTCTCTGCCTAACCATTTCCGCCCAATTTCTATTCTTCCTTTCCTGTCCAAAGTACTTGAGGCCTGCGTCCATAAGCAGTTATCAGGATTTGTTCACCGTAACAACCTTGTTAGCTCATTTCAATCTGGATTCAGGCCTGGTCATAGTACCTCCTCTGCTCTCCTTAAAGTGACTGGTGACATTAGGGAAGCTATGGAGGAAACCAAGGTTACCGTTTTGGTTTTAATAGATTTCTCAAATGCCTTTAATGCTGTCAGTCACGATATTCTCCTATCTATCCTTTCCCATCTTATGGTTTCGTCCGAGGCGCTGGAATGGTTCTCTTCTTATCTTCGGGGACGTCAGCAGTCGGTTCGCGTTGACGAGAATTCGTCGAGTTGGCGTGATCTAGAATCTGGTGTTCCACAAGGCGGTATTCTTTCTCCCTTGCTATTCTCCATCTTCATAAATTTTATAACTCTCTGTCTTCGGTGTTCGTATCATCTTTATGCCGATGATCTACAATTATATGCGGCTGCGCGGGTGGAGAGTTTGTCAGACGCTGTAGAGGATGTAAACCGAGATTTGGAAGCTATCAAGGATTGGTCTGATCGCTTTGGGGTGTCCGTAAACCCCGCAAAGTGTCAGGCTATTATTATTGGTAGCCCGCGTATGATGGGTAGAGTGGTGGTTAACTCTCTTCCTCCAGTTGTTTTTAACGGTGCCGTCATCCCCATCAATCCTAGCGTAAAGGATCTCGGTTTGCATCTTGATTCGACGCTTGGCTGGCAAAGTCAAGTTTCAAGTGTCTGCCAAAGAGTCAACGGGACTTTGCGGTATCTGTATCGTCTGAGGAACTTTCTGCCTGCGAAGACAAAGACAATGCTTGTGCAGACTTTAATTTTCCCTATAATCGACTATGGTGACGTGTGCTACTTTGACCTGAATACGGTGTTGCTAGACAAGCTTGACAGACTCCTCAACAACTGCATCCGGTTTATATTTAATTTGAGGAAATATGACCATATTTCAAGTTACAGAACTGAACTTAAATGGATGCCTATACGCCAGAGAAGAAGTTTGCGCGCATTGACTACACTTTTCTCTCTGCTGAATTCTCCCACCCCTCCTTCTTATCTTATATCAAACTTTCAATTTCTATGTTCTTCCCATGCCAAGAATCTGCGTTCTTCCAACAACCTTCTTCTGCTTTGTCCTTCTCATTCTTCTGATTTTGTCCATTCTTCCTTTCATATACAGTCCATTCTTCTGTGGAATGCGCTTCCTCTTGAAATCAGGACGGCCACCAGTCGGTATGCATTTAAGCGGAAGTTGCGGCTTCATTTTCAACACAAATAGCGGAGTAGTCTCAAAAATCCTTTCGTTACCTTATATAAATTATATATATTTGTATATATGTAGGTTTATATTATATTGAATATTTAAGTATGTTTATTATATAAATATTTGTACACTTGTTTTCTTATCAAACTATTCTTTTTTTTATGCACCTGCCATGTTTTCTCTTCACCACCCTAGGTTGACTGGTAGAGAATGCCTAAGGCATTAAGTCCGCCTTTGTACCTTTGTGTTGCATGAAGTTGTAATAAATAAATAAATAAATAAATAGACAAAAATTTGAGGTGAGAAATCGTCAATAGCTTCTTTCGGTCTTGGTAGAATGAGAGGAAGTGTCTGATTTATTGACTAAACCTACCTATGTTCCTTCAATTCCTCTCTTTTAAACTATCCCGCACCCCTAACAGGCCCTTCAGTTTTGCCGACATCTCTAAGTATAAGGTGCACATGGAACACAACGCTGCACAATGTGCAATGCTTTCGACTCGTGCTCTTGCCGGACAGTCGTATGGTGATCTCCGCATTGCTCATTGGAGGCCAGGACTCACCTAGCGATTCCCAATACCCGGGGCGTCTCGTGTGTAGGCACCCTGAATTTTCACACACGTATTTAGATAAACATGAAGAAAATAAATACCTATCTTTCGAGTTTCTGCGAAAACGAAGCCGTGGATAGTTAGTCATCATCATTTCACCCGAAAGGCGTCCACTGTTGGACATAAGCCTCCCCCAAGGGTCGCCTGAATGACCGATCCTGTGCGTCTCACATGCATCGGATTCCCGTGACCCTCACCAGGTCATCGGTCCACCTTGAGGGAGGCCTTCTTACTCTGCGTTTTCCGGTACGTGGTCGCCATTCCAGAACCTTTCGTACCCATCAACCATCTGTTCTGCGAGCAATTTGTCTTGCCCACTGCCACTTAAGTTTGGCGATTCTTTGAGCTGTCTGCAACCTTGGTTCTCCTGCGTTGAAGTTAGTCATATTACAGGTAAATAAAAGCATTCTATCAAAGTAATAAGTATCATAATTTAATGCTAATCTGAAGTTAAGTTTCAACCATTAAGGTGTCTACACACCGAAGCCGCTGGCAGCGCCGACACGAACCCGGCGCGAGCTAGTGGACCAATTCGCGCGCTCCATTGCGTACTGGTTGGTAGCTCGCGCCGGGTTCGTGTCGGCGTGCCGGCCGGCGGCTTCGGTATGTAGACACCTTTACTCTACATAGCTGCTCAACCGATCAAATTGAGGAATCGCGTCTTAAACACTTTGCATTTGAAAGCAAGTGGCGTAACTAAAAATCCGTAACCTTATCTTAGATACATAACTAATATCACAAAATAAATTTGCAGAAGGTAAAGCAGGCTCGGACGTCGCAATTCTTTGGAACAATTTCTTAAAAATGTATGAGTCAGTACATGAGTTACATTCTGGAGTGCTCCAGGTGACCATACACTTGCACTTTGGAGGACTTAAACTTTCGAATACCGTAATTAGGGACATAATAGGAACACAATGAGAGAGTGAACGCCGGTGTTCACTTGGTGTTTAATGAATTAAAGAACTCTATTGATGCTGTAATTAAGGTGGACCGACGAACTGGTGAGAGTCGCGGAAATGCGGTGGATGTGAGACGCACAGGATCGGTCGTTTTGGCGACGCTTGAGGGGGAGCATATGTCCAACAGTGGACATATTTTGGCTGAAATGATGATGTAATTAACGCAGCCCCTATTGAAGCCCAACAAGAAGAAATACAATTTCAATGAAAAATTATTATCGAATTAATTCCGATAGCAGAAATTAAAATATAAGGTCAAAATATTGATGATTGATTAATCAATGAGCACAACGAGCAAAAAAATTAACTCACAATACGTCATAACGTATTGTACGGACGTAACGTATTTACCATTACCATAACCACAGTTATGGCCTCTTTCAAACGGTCATTTATAAAGAAAAATTTGATTGATTTAAAAAAAAAAACGGCTACAATACGTTGTGACGATAGAGAAAAACCATGACGTGTTTTGAACTCTAATTGATACGAAGCAATAATACGTCACAGTGAAGGAAGCGGCAAAAACCTTGAGGAGCAAAGAATCTTCATACCTCAAGCCCTTTCAGAGCCGCCCTGGACATCAGATGTACAGAGCGACTCCTGGCCACCGATGGCAGAGGCTTGCGGACGGCTAGCAATGAGTAGCTCGCCGTCTGACCGAGCCCAAGTCGTCGACTGCGCATAGTGTTCCACGCACGAAACTTGCGTTCTATAGTTTACATCGCCGTCATACTTATAAACTAACCAGAACGGCTCAAATAAGCACAAAATTTTAAATACGTGTCTTAATTTTGCAAGTGGGACATAACATATTACGGAATGGGGCATATAAGGCTGGTTTACCATATACAGGATTATTTGTCAAACACTAACAACCTCTCAGAATTATGTTACTAATATCATAAACAACAACTTTTTTTCAAGAACTTTTAAAAATTTATCATATTTTAATTCATCAGATTTTCATACAAAAATAACAATATTTAAATTGAATGTTCTAAATATTACGAAATTTATGAAATGCAAGCGATAGTACAATCAATCAATCAATCAAATCAATCAAAAATATTTTATTTCACATAGGCCTACATGGGCACTTATAAAACGTCAGAAGCTAGTGCACGGTTCCAAATTGGTCGTTTCCTATGGAGAAGAACCGGCAAGAAACTCCATGGTTACTCTTTTAAAAAAGTGGGTGTTTTTACAATATTGATATTATATTATGTAAGAACAGTGTAGACCAGTCAAATATTTTACACAAAAGCACAATAAAAAATTTCTCAGTAAAAAACAAAGTAAGTCGTAATAGGAAGTAGTCTAAGAGTTCGTGGAGTATACAGTGTTCTCACATTCACAATACAAAAAGAGGCTATATAAAAAAAATCAGGTATAATATAATGATTACAACTATCAATAAAATGTTAACAAAATAAATTACTAACGAATTTATGACAGTTGAAATATAAATAAAAAATAAAAATATTGCAAAAGCAATGTGTCAGAGGAAAAAAAAAATGTATATCTAATTATTAAAACAAAGGTGGAGCAGTTATAGACAAAATATTGATGATTTACCAGGGGGCCACAATACAGGGGGGTACGATAGTGGAGGGGAGCGAGGAGGGGGAGGGGAGCGAGGAGGGGGAGGGGTTCTTGATGCGCTTGACTCGCGTCATAGTGACGTAGTTAGACATAGCAAAACACAGAGTTTTAATGTGTTAGATAGAACAACGAAATCTTGAAGGCATGTTTTGGTAAATGAATTATGTTTAATAGAAAGTCATAGAACAAAAGTTGTTATTTGTGATGTTAGTAATACAGTCCAGCAAGGTTGTTAAATAATGTTTTACAAAAAACCCTGTTTATCTCATCCGCCTATCAGCAATATGTGTTACTCCCCAAGATTAACATAGTTACAACGTTGTGAGGTTAGCCCAGATACATCACGTAGAGTCGTAGACGTTATGCCACAGTTCATTTTCCAAAGTCCGGAAATTCACGATATAACTTGTGATTTATATTTCGAATTTCCGTCCTGCACTTGCATTTCGCAATTGCAGGAAATTTCAGCAGTATAACAAACAATTTTATGCTATTTTCTCTCTACTCAGCCATGGTCTTACTTGATACCCGTGTAACACTCGTCCAACAACCATGTAAAAAACGGGCTGGTGCTGCAAAATGTCACCTGGCAGCTTTGGACTCGGTGGAAAGGCGTGTAAAGAGGCTAATTGGCAATTCAGATCTGGTTAAGTCCAATCTACAAAGCCTTGAGCACAGGCGTAGGCTAGCCAGCCGTCGGTTTTAGCAGTTGGTTTTAAGGATGCATTTTGGAGAATGTGCGTTGGAATTGCATTTCTTGATTCCACCATCTCATTTATACCATCGGGCAACAAGACAAATGGCGAGTATCTATCCTTACGTTGTTGAAACCTCTACGGTCCGGACCAAGCATATCGCCTCGTCGTTTATACCACGTACATCGAGAGACTGGAACTATTTGCCTGTTGTGGTCTTCCCGTCCGATGATAAATTAGGTGTCTTCAAGGCTAGAGTGAATAGGCTCTTAATAAATTAGTGCATCTAGCTTGCCATCAACGATTGCATCACTACTTACATCAGGTGGGATCGCAGTCAATCACTAGTTTATATCAATTAAAAAACAAAACACCTAATCCTATCAATATTGGAGACTCTACACACGAAGTTATAGACAATTTTATCTGAATTTTTTCCAGATGTATGATACAGTTAGGTAGGTCTAACTTCAAAAAAAAAAACGATCGACGTTGTTTTCGAAAAATAGGTCATTGTCAAAAGTATTATGAGATTATTGCATAAGAATCTACAGAGTTCGGCTGATATTTCGTGCGTTTTCTCTCATGAACCTGTACGGTATTGTCATGTCAACTTTGAGATGAATTTATATGACATTCTTCCATATATTTATATATCGAAAAAAATAATGGTTCGTGTAGAATCAGGCTCGGAAGTGAAACCGTATGAAATACATGGCTTGAAAACGACTTCTAGATAACATAACTTTGTATTTTATCAATGCAACATATATGTTGATTAGATGACTGCGTAACACGCCAAATAAAAAAACAAGCCATTTCACGAATTGCATGAAACTACACCTTCTGAATCGATCAACTTTGTGTAAATAGTGTCCAAATACGCGGCACTGCATTATGCATGAGACTCATTCCAGCAACTGTTTATTTATTAGTCCTAGAATAAATAGTGTTACAGAATACTGTTTCAATGGCATATGAAATGTTGTTCAAAGTAGGTTTGTGGTGGAAAATCATCCAATGAACTTTCTCACACTAGAGTAGGACCGGATGGCCTTTGTTTTATTATTGATGGGTCGTGTTTGACCACTATCTCACCTGAGATAATGTGTGTCAGACTTTTACAAACTAAGCCTTTAGTTGCCCGTTGAATTCTAGAGCCACGGTTGTTCTTTCAAACGTTTTCGCAGCCTTAACAGATATCTACCTTATCAAGCCTTTTTAGTTTGACTTCTCTCTGAGACGCGTGTGAAACACAACGCACCACCGTCAACTCGAGCTTGTCCTTACCAAACAGAAGGATGGCAAGCTACCTATTGCTCGTCGTCCGCAAACCCGCGCCTGCGATAGCCGGGAATCATCCTGCAACTGCTGGCACCCAGGGCGTCACCTGCATCAGTTGGAAAGTGAGGACGCCGTGGCGCCTCTGTAGCCATTCACCAATGAAGGGAGTTATCGTCAAAAATGTGGCGTGCCCGGCATTAGGACATGTGTCATAATTCATTCACCGTTAGGTTAACATAAAATTTCGAGGACCGTATTAAATGAGACATGTCAATAAACTCTCGGGTCGATTACCTAAAATCCGGTTAGAAGAATGCTAAAAGTTTGCAAAATACGCATTGTTTGTGTAATTTTGTCTTCAATTATCATAAATTCTATGTGTGGGTAGACGTCCCAAGACAAAAAATAATGCCGAATATGGCCATGATTTGGAAGGTTTATTAGAGCCTAAAGTGAATGCGGTAGTTGAATGTCAGTTATGCACGCAACTTGGATATTTCAAGTTCCTAAATGTGAGGATATTTTCGGAAAATAACGAGATACAATGTAAATGAAGTAATGAGCAAAAGTTTTTTTTTTATAAAGTCCTCTTTACCTTATTATAAACCTACTGAATTAGATACAAAAAATACATAGTTTCTCCTAAAATATTAGACCATTGTTCTCAGTCCTTTTTTAAGGAAAATAAAAATCAAAAACGAAAAAAAATAGCCTGTAATAGATTTCAATAACAAGCTTTATAGGACTAGGTTCATGAAGCGCCCGAGTCGCGTGCTCAGTATGTTGCGTTTTGAGTGCACCCAAGAACCCTCTCATAATGCGTACACTTTCGTCAAGCGCTACTAGATGACCATATTTTATTGTAAGCTTTGAAATTTCAACATCTTGATTCAGAAAAAAATATAAAAAGGAAACGACAAGGAGTACGTACATATAATGGTGTGCTGTGTTACAAAAAAAATATTAGGCGCCCGAAACGTAGCGTATTGTGAGCACGACTCGGGCGCCTCTTAAACCGAGTCACTTACTGTCAATTGTGTTTTGAGTCGAAATAAGAAAATAACTAAAAATGTAAGGGGTATCAATTCATAGGTAAAGATAGCATAAGCATACTTTCATATCTTTTAAAAAGTATTAATTAACTTATGTTTCATTCTTTTCAGGAACCTTCTTCTGCATATCAGTTCTCAGCAAAAGACTGAGCGTGCAGGACAGCGCTATCGGTGCCCTTGCAGGTGCGAGCAGGATAGCTAGCTGTTTCATGTTTGCGTTTGCTCCGACGAGACCATGGTATTACTCAGCCCCACTGTTAAACATCTTCAGTCATACCGGCCTGACTGCTGTAAGGTCTTTGGCCACCAAGAGTGTTCCTACGGAGGAAGTTGGTAAGTTTTTTTTTTTTTACTGTATGCTATTTGGCCCTTTTGAGCCACAATCATTGACGCGCAGCTATAAAGCTGTTGGTCTTGGGTTCGATGCCCAGGTCGGGCCAAGTTTTACTGGGTTTACAATGATAGTGATTTCCATGATGTCTTTATGCTTTAAAAAGCACATTAAGTCATTGTTGGTCCCAAGCCTGTTATACTTCTGATCAAGGAGAATGTCATCCCATTGGAATATGAGTGCAAGGAAAGAGACAGTGATGAAAATCATTAAAATGATGGTGAGTCTTTAGTAGTGACATGTGGAACAGGGTGTGTCTTAGCATGTGGAACAAGTTATAATTTCCCACTTCTCTATTAAAAAAATATACTCCGACCAGACAGATATTGTGTCTGGTTCGGCATTCTGCCCATTACTTAAGGGCCAAGCGCCCGAAAAGTGCCATAAAACAGTGATTTTCTGAGGCCTACTCCTCCGTAACGGCTAGGTCAATTGGTTTGAAAAAAATATATATATATTATAGATTCATGAACAATAATATCAACATTTGATTTTTTCGTGCAATTAATACTTTTGTCAAAAAAAAATATTTAGCAATTTCGCAACTTTTCGCAACTTTTCCCTACTCCTTCGAAACGGCTTGGACCTTTAGAAACATTTTTACACATAAAAATTGGTGGTTAAATATTCTTCAAAGTGAACATTGCATATGTAAATCAATCAATATCTCGCAGAGAAAATGGATTTAAAGCGCTTTCCGGGCGCTGCTGGCCGCAAATAAATGCACAGATTTGCGTACTGCCGCCTAGGCGAGTGCGAGAGTTGCGTTCACATAATTTCGGCCAGATGGTTCAAGGAACTATACGCCTTAATTTCGAATGGAGAAATCTGATACCGCGATACAGGATTTAATTTTTTTAGTACCTATATGACGACATAAATGTCGCTACATAAGAGTATCTTCCACGTTGATGGGTAATTTCTGCTCAGATTGAGCGGTATGACCAAAATTCGTTTAGCATATCTCGAAGGCCTTCGATAGGGTCTGGCACGAAAGCCTTCTTGCTAAGCTTCCTTCCTTCGGTCTACCCACTGGTCTGTGTGATTGGATCGCAGACTTCTTGAGGGATCGATCCATCCGAGTGGTAATTGATGGATGCTCGTCCGGTCAAATGAATATTAATGCCGGAGTCCCTCAGGGGTCGGTACTCTCGGCAACACTGTTTTTGCTGCACATAAATGACCTACTTAAACCCGGAACCTTTGGGTATGCAGACGACAGCACTGTTGCTGAGAGATATGTGTCTAACGCACGAGCTAGTGGGTCACAGATCCAGTCATTTCGAGAGTCTATGGTTGAACGCTTGAACTCGTCCTTAGCGGCAGTCTCAGAATGGGGCGATGCCAATCTGGTCAAGTTCAATGCGACGAAAACCCAGGCGTGTCTTTTCTCCGCTAAACGGAGCCAATTCCACCCGGCTCCATCTTTCCGGGGTGTAACCGTGCCAATTACCGACCACCTTGAACTTCTTGGGGTAACGCTATCGTCTACCCTTAATTTCGGCTCCTACATCGAGGCAAAAGCCCAACTAGCTGCCAAAAAATTGGGGATCTTAGCAAAGGTGAAACGGTATTTCTCGCCGGAACAGCTGCTCAACCTCTATCAACCGCAAGTTCGATCGTGTATGGAGTACTGCTCTCATCTTTGGGATGGGTCAGCCAAATACCAGCTAGATACACTAGAGTCTATTGAAAAGCGTGCCAAGAAGATCATAGGCAATGATGCTCTTGTGAAGTCAAAACTCCAAAGTCTTGAGCATCGACGCCGAGTTGCTAGCCTGTCTGTTTTCTATCGTTTACACTTCGGGGAGTGTGCTCTAGAGTTACACAATTTAATTCCGCCAAGTCCGTTCCATCATCGGACCACAAGACGTACGGCGTTGCGCCACCGGTACATGGTGGACATCCCACCTATACGTACAAAGCGTTTTGCGAGTACATTCATTATGCGTACAGCTAAGGAATGGAATTCCCTGCCGGAGTCTGTGTTTCCTGATAGCTATAACCTAGGGGTCTTTAAGTCAAGAGTGAATAGATTGCTTCTAGGCAAGCGTGCTCCATCGTCGGCCACATCATCGCTTACCATCAGGTGAGATTGTGGTCAAACGCGAGCCTATCCATTATAAAAAAAAAAAAAAAAAAATAGCATGAAGGAGTTAAGTTGTAGTTCTTGGAAGTGAAACTAATAATATAGAGTGTAACGGAAATGTTGGGTTATATTCTAAATATTATTTTTTTGTAAATTTTTATTAGCTCACTTTAAAAGTACCTATAAAGTGTCATGTTGTACAAACGCTGATCAATGAAAATAAAATGAAAATATGACTCTCGAACTAAGTTATAATATAAACTTATACCTATCTCAATTATACGTCATAGTGAAACCCGAAAAAAATGACTAATTTTGATCAACCCCTAACTTAGTGAAAATTATGGGTTTCAATGCACAAAAACGGTACCTATCTAAAATACCCATCCGTTTTCGTTATAGTCTGTATATATTTTAAAATGAACCTCCATTTTCTTGAGGTGCATTTACGAGAATTGATATAATAGTTCTGCATCAGGTAAGGAGCTTATAACCGCTACTGTTTCCGTAAGAAGCTTACCTACCAAGAAAATAGTTTTCCAGACTCCTTGAAACTACCTATCACTATAAAATTCTATTTCCTCTACCAACAAAATACTAACGTTACTGAAATAATTATATTACCTTTAATTCAATCGAATCTGAACTATTAGGCGATGACCTGGTGAGGGTTGCGGGAAACCGATCTTTGCCAGATTGCCAGACCGTTCACTATGCTGACACTTGGGGCAGGCCTATGTCCAGCAGTGGACATCTTTTGGCTGAAATTATGAGGATAATGATGCAACTACTGATTGTATATAATACAACTTCACTTCAGAATCTCTCAAGGAGATGTCAGCAAAACCGTAGTGGCCTAACAAGGTAGATGTCTACTGGGGCCATGGGTTGTACAAAAGAGAACCCTGGGGCCCTGGAACGAAGGTAAAGAAGGAACAGGAGTGGGGTTTAGTCAGTAGAAATCTGACACGAGACATGATGAAAAAAACAACCTTAGAATCTCTGAGGAACAGAAAGTCATTGAGTAAATTTGATTGTTTTATTTATCTGGAAGTAAATGGCCTGAAAGTGTTTACACAAAATAAATGACGGAAGAAATTGCTCACTAAAATGTTACGACTTGATAAGACAAAATTTCCAGGAAAAGGGCAAAAACAGCAGTTTATTCAAGGAAGAAACGCTTATGCAAAGGATTAACACCTGTTGCTATGAAGACAGAGGATTCGTTTTTGCGTAAATATTGTTCGCGTTAGCGCACCCACTAAATTAATCAGAAGAGACGTGGAAATTAGAAATTGCTTGTTTCGGTCTTGTTGGCTTTGCGAAGTTTATACTTCAAAATTCATGAAGTTTTGTAGATCTTTATTTAGAAATTTGTTCAGGTTGTTTTGGGTTAAGAAATTACTCTTGTTTCCTGACTCAAAATGTGGCGTGATTTTGCATCTAATATTAAGATTTTAGTAGTAGGCTAATGTTTTTTTATTAATCCATCTGTCTAGTGGTCCTAAAGAAAAACAAAATTAATGTAACTCAAGCGTTCAAAGCATGACAAAGGACAAGAGAGCCTAGACAAAGATTTCAATTCTTAAGGATTGTTTAAAGTACCTGCTAGTCCATCGGAAATATGTAAAATAAATAGATTTAGGTCTATATTTCAATGTTAACCGGCCTATTTATAAAATGACGGGCAAATGAAACATTCTGTTACTTAAAATTAATGTAAGTCAAAGACGAGAGATTTGAAAGAAGTGACGTATTTTTACGAATAAACTAATTAAAGCTGCCAAACTGCTGACAATTGGGGGAGGCCTATGTCCAACAGTGGACATATATCGGCTAAAATGATGATGATGATGATGAAACCTGCTAAATGAAAAATTTTAACCACAAAAATTTCGTTTTAGCAAAGCTGAGTGCCCTGATGGGAGTAACGGAAGCCATAGCGCCGTCGATATACATGCCAGCAACCAGTTACATCTACGTGATGACCATCGACCACTTCCCTGGAGCCTTTTACATGTTCGATGCCGCCTTGACTGTGGTAGCTTTAGGATTATTTGGGTGAGTAGCTTTTACCTATTTACATGTAGCAGGGATGAAAATATTGAGATGGACGTGTGATGTGACTAGAATGCATAAAGTGAGAAATGAGAATATTGAGATGTATATTTGATGAGACGAGAATGCATAAAGTGAGAAATGAGAATGTTGAGATGGACGTGTGGTGTGTCGAGAATTGATAAAGTGAGAAATGAATATAATAGACGAAGTTTGAAAGTAGCGCCAGTGACTGAAAAGTTGAAAAGCAATCGTTTATCTTGGTATGATCATGTGAAGAGGAGGAATGAAGCGCATGTTACTAAAAAAGTTCTGAGTATATAATGCAGATAAATGGAAAGTGTTTCGACTATGGTAGCTTTAGGATTGTTTGGGTGAGTAGCTTCTAACTATATGCATATAGCAGAGATAAAAATGTTAAGATGGATGTGTGGTATGACGAGAATGGATAAAGTGAGAAATGAATATAATAGACGAAGTTTGAAAGTAGCGCCAGTAATTGAAAAGTGGAAAGGCAATCGTTTATCTTGGTACAGTCATGTGAAGAGGAGGAATGAAATGCATGTTACTAAAAAAGTTCTGAGTATACATGTAGATGGATGCAGAGGGAGAGGAAGGTCAAAGAAAGGGTGGGTGGATTGTGTGAGGAGTGATATGAAAGAAAAGGGACTTAGTGATAGTGTGACGGGTGAGGAACAGGACAGAATAGAAGAACGTTGTTGCGCCGACCCCAAGTAATATGGGGTAAGGGCAGTTACAGGTTTTTGAATGCATCCATGATACAGAAGTAATTCCTAGTGTAGTGGAGCAAAGTTTAAAAAAATGGTCACGACTAGACACTTGTCAAAATTCTAATGTTTATTACAAGAGGTAAATTGACGGCAATGTCTTATTGGTCGACCTCTCATCTCACGACCTGTGGACACCACGGTGCCAACTGAAAGCGTGATAATTTCTATAAATCCCTCATTACATGAAATATATTTATAATGTACATAATATTACAAAAAACACCGACAGAAGTGTAAACTTCATCAAGGCGAAATTAATGAAACAAAATCGTTTCGTTCGAGAAAGGTCGGCTCTAGTCGGTTGACCTAACATAGCCGACCGTGACATCACAGTGACAGCTCAGTCTCTCTCAATAGCATTCAATACTAACAAACTAAAGTTTTCAGCGTGCCTAAAGAAAATTTCACTTCAAAGTTTAAATTTTTTATTGATTCTGTCAAGTTTAGTTCTCGATACCCATTACTTACATTTGTAATGTTTCGCTGCTTGATTAATGGTAACAAAATTTCAGGGTTGTTATGAAGCTCCGCTACCAGAACTTAAGCTATCGGATATCTAAAATAAAAAATAATCCGTAACTGTAATCGAAAATGACATAAAACTTTTAGACAGTTTCGGATACGGAGTTCCGGCCAAACAAAATGATAATCTATACTAAAAGCAAAAATCAAATCTTGCTATTTGTATTTTACTTTTATAATTCTAATATCTATAACCGAAACTCCCGTAACCAGTATAAATGATTTCCCACCCTAAAACAAAAACTGGTCTAATGTTATTCCTATATCCGTAACCTGCCCCTAGCCAAGCTACAAACGTTTCGCTTGCATCGAACGCTTCGAGTTGGCCACGTCTTCAATTCTTTTTTCTGACCACATGACTGAGCGTTGAGATGACGTCATTCCCATGCATTTGAAGCTTTTTACTAACGTTAACGATTGTAGATTAGCAACTTGGCTAGGGGTACTGTATCCGAAATTTCATGACAATAACAGCTTGATGAATATCTAAGAGAGATGTTTCGATCAAGCTTATAAAGCCCATTATTTGCTGTTACGGTCAATAATGAGCAAATTACTCATTTTTAGGGTTCTGTAGCCAAATGGCAAAAAACGGAACCCTTATAGATTCGTCATGTCTGTCTGTCCATCCGTATGTCACAGCCACTTTTTTCCGAAACTATAAGAGCTATGCTGTTGAAACTTAGTAAGTAGATGTATTCTGTGAACTGCATTAAGATTTGTACACAAAAATAGAAAAAAAAACAATAAATCTTGGGGGTCCCTAGGGGGTACTTAGAACTGAAACTCAAAATTTTTTTTTATCAACCCCATACGTGTGGGGTATCTAAGGATAGGTCTTTAAAAATGGTATTGAGGTTTCTAAAATCATTTTTTTTTAAACTGAATAGTTTGCGCGAGAGACACTTCCAAAGTGGTAAAATGTGTGTCCCCGCCCCTGTAACTTCTAAAATAAGAGAGAGAGATAAAACTAAAAAAAATATACGATGTACATTACCATGCAAACTGCCAACGAAAATTATTTTGAACGAGATCTAGTTAGTAGTTTTTTTTGGAATACGTCATAAATCTAAAAAAATTCACTATTATTAAAACATCGATCAAAGTTACAACGAACTACAAGAACTTTTATATTATGTTGCTTGCTGCTACGGAACCCTTCATGGGCGAGTCCGACTCGCACTTGGCCAGTTTTTTTATTCATTACTACCGCCTATTATTTTATGTTTGTGTTCTATTTCGTTCACCGATAAGAATATAATCACGATGGCGAAATATTGACATTGATCGGCATTATTGGAAGCATTATCTTTATTTTGAAAGACATGTTTGCTTCTATTATTCTTCAGTATTTTCCTCATAGAGTACTACGTACTTACCAAGCATAAAGTTATACTAAGAAATGACGAAAATATGGTGAAAGATATTATTGCAGTTGTAAGGTAAACGCTTGGATTAAAATTTACGCAATGTGTAATCAAGTCTGTTCCATATCGTCGTATACTTGTCTTCAATCTTTGGAAAATAAAAAAAAAACAAGTCCTAGGCTATAAAGAATTTCCAATATGTAGGTACAGCCTACAGCACTACAGAGGTTTCAGTTAACGTGGAGTAGCATAGTATTTTTTTACATGAGGAATGATCAAATGGAGATTACTTAGAAAAAGGCTTGGCATATAATATCTATATAATATAACATAACATGTGATTTAATAAACGTGGAACTGATTTCAAACAAGATTCATCGCGAACCTAGTCAACTCGCGGAAAATCTTAACACCGAGATGTAAAAATCGACGCTGATCTAACAGCGCCATCTTTTGATTAAAAATTAAACAATTGTTTCCAACAAAACGCATAGCCCGAAAGTAATGCCCTATGTTCAGAATGAGTTACTGAAACGATTTCAGCTTGTTTTATATAGGTATTTTTATCTCAAAATAATTCTTGATTATTATCAATATGTTATACTAATTCTTGATTATCTATAAATTATACTAGCTTTTGCCCGCAGCTTCGCCTACGCACATAAAATATAGCCTATGTCACTCAGGAGTAAAGCAGCTTTCTATTGGTGAAGGATTTTAGCAATCGGGTCAGTGCTTTCAGAGTTTACCTATATCCTACAAAATCCTAATTATTGGTGAACCAATAAATAAATAAAAAAATATAATAGCATAATATTAGTATAGATTACGACTATAAGTACATAAAAATTACGATAATATCAACTGACTCGGAAAACGTATATTCTGCCATATAAATTATCAAAGAAAAAGGAAAAAAGCAGGTGTCTATCGGTAAAAAAAAAAAATAGCAATCGGAACAGTACTTTCAGAGATTACCTGCTAAAAAAAAAAAAAAAAATTACCTCTTTACAATATTATTAGTGTGGATAAAAGAAGAAACTGACTGACCAAAATATCAGATATATACTGCAGAATTTTGTGCAAAGCTTTCTGGTTTAACGTAGGCGAGCATTAAAGGGTTTTTCAAAATTCTTCACTTTACTTTAATAGTATAAAATTAATCAGAAACAGACGTTACTTCTTTTCATATAAAATTAGGCTAATAATCATGGAAGCATATGCGAGATAAACTATGGCTTTTACATAATATCCATTAAAAATTACATTTCGATTATACAAGGTGTAAGGGACAGCCCTCCACAAACTTTAAGGGCTTGCTCAGTAGACGAAACTGAACAACCTACCATAAAAATTTTTTTCAGGAAATGAAAAAAAAAATCCGCCTCACAATACAAAATTATTAACTTTATTGGACAGTTTGTATGGAGAGGCTGAATTTATTTTTCGTTTCCTGAAAATTTTTTTTATGGTGCGTTGTTCAGTTTCGTCTACTGAGCAAACCCCCAAAGTTTGTGGAGGGCTGTCCCTTACACCTTTTATTGCACCGATGACGAATAAATTTAAAAAAAATCTTGTTTAACTCACGCGCATTTACACATTGATAACCTATTAAGTTCTTGTATTCTGATAGCATTGTCCATTCATGTTTTCGCAAGTAAATTGCGTTTTTACTGAAATAGCATTGGAGTATATTATCAGTTATGCATGCGGGTCGAATTGATAAGACTGACATTTTTTTATGAAAAAAATTGGACTGAATAGTAATTTTTTTTTGTAAAACGTGAGTTGCAGATAGAGGTTGTTTTACTTCACTTTATGTTACTCAGCTATGTATATACAAACTGTAATACCTAAAGCTATACCCGCTAGGGTGTACCTGACAGGTTTTCCTGCACAGTTGTGCAAAATACACGCTCCGGTTTACCTGTAAAACTCAACTGTACAGGCAAACCTATCAGGTATACCTGTGAGGTATACCCTAGCGTTTATGACTACTTTTAGGAAATCGCGTGAAAAATGTCTTAAAAAAGTGATTTACAAAGCACGTATTTGTAAGTCTTTTTTTTTTTGAGGTTGGACAGATGACTTTTCCTCCTATAGAGCGAGATGGTGATTCAGACTTTTACAGACTAAAACCCATCTTGTCCACCAGTTGCCCCATAAATTTTACATTAGTCTGTTTTAAACGTTCCCGCAGTCCTAGCAGACATCGGCCCTACATCGAGCCCTTCAGTTTTACTATCCGGTATTCTGTCCTCAATGATTGTACTGTATCTACCAAATTCTAGAACAGACATAGTTTTACGTGTTTGAATATTTGCATTAATATGCGCATACGCACCCGCATCCGTATCTGTGTTAATAATTACTTAACTTGTGTTAATATTAACTTATAACAAAAAAAAAAAACGTAGTTATTTCTCCTTATCATTTATTATGACCTGAATAAATTCTCTAAACCAACCAACCGGCACTTTGAATACGTGGATTAAAGCCTATTCCCACTCCTAGAAAGAAGGACTGAGCCAATGTTTAGATCATAAAAAAATATGATTATTATTTTTTATGATATTAACTTTTTTTATGATTTAAATCATATATTTTTTTATGATTTAAACTGTGGCTTGACTACGATCCCACCTGATGATATGTTGTGATATAATCGATGATGGTGAAACACACACAATTTCTCTAGTCTTGAAGACAACTAAGTTATAATCGGGAAGATCACAGCGGGAAAATCGTTCCAGCTAGCCCTTCGATGTGTGCGGTAAACGGCGAGGCGAAACGCTTATTCCGGACAGTAGAGGTATCAACAATTTAAGGGTGGACACTCGCTGTACGTTGAGTTGTCCGATGGTAGAAAGATGATAGCAGAATCGAGTCTCATGTATTTCCCGCGCATAAGCTCCAAAATGCAATCTATAGAATACATAAAAAATGCTGACTACCCTACGCTTGCTATTACTTTGAAAAAGGTGTTAATGTTATTTTCATAAAACATGTTACGAATTTACTGCAAAGCTGTTTCGATTTTACTACTTTATTAAAGTGGTGTTAAAGTACCTCACCTTCTCCATTTACTCACTCGCAAGAAGCAAAAATATTAGATCTTAGAGAGTTTTTCTCATATTTGTGAAATGGGTTGGAACTTCACTTATACATTTTTATCTTGTGTAAACACAGATTTTTCAGTTGTTGTTGAAATATTTTGTCGTCTCGCGTGACGCACAGGACCGGTCTTTATGGCGACACTTGGGGGAGGCCTATGTCCAACAGTGGACGTCTTTTAGTTGAAATGATGATGATAAGTGCGCTATATCATTGTTTTCAAAGAGGTAAACTAAAATGAAACCTTTGATTAAACAAAGGTGTAATACCAGTTTTTTTCACAGTACCTTTATGTTTCCTTTTCTTTTAAGTTTCTTAAAAGTGTTTACATTCCAATCTGTCGAAGATGGCTCTAATTTTCCAACATTCAAAATGTTCATGACAAATTTAATGTTACCATCGTCAAGATGACATAATTATGAATAATGGCAGTACAATTTACTCATCAATGGAATGTACAAATACAATAACGTGTCTAACGTTTAAATAACTTAACATTTTATTTGGGAACTAACGATGTTTTCTGAGCAAATGTTTTTTTATCTTCATTATGATTACAATGACAATGTCGATGTCAACGAACAAACACTATAATCAAAAAGTGGTTTGTTTTTTCGCTATTTATTTACGCCTTTCAAATACACAATAGGAAGACATTGAGAGAGCGAACGCTGGCGTTCGCTCGGGGATTGAGAGGTCACCACTTGCTTTCAAAATTAAAACATTTTTTTTTTACTTTTTCGTGTTTTTAGGGTTCAGTACCTCAAAAGGGAAAAACGGAACCCGTATAGGATCACTTTGTTGTCCGTCCGTCTGTCTGTCTGTCTGTCTGTCTGTCAAGGCCTTTTATCTCGTGAACGCGTGAAGGTATCGAGTGAAATTAAAACCATATACTGAGGTCTGCGGTCCCTTTATGCTGTGAAAAAATCAAACTTCTAAATTACCGAATAAAAAAAAATACGGCTGTTTATGTCAGAAAAAAACGTATATTTTGATACTCTCAAAGATCGAAATTCATTGGGTACTTCCCGTTGACCCAGAATCCTGAAATTTGGCACAAAGCAAGGTCTTATAGCATAGATATAGGAAAAAATCTGAAAACAGTAAAGTAGTTACCCACGTCACAAAAAATACTCTTCGAGACTCCATTCGGGAATTGTAGTTTGCACGGAACCCTGAATGCGCGAGTCCGACTCGCACTTGCCCAGTTATTTATTTTATAAAGTTTCGTTAGCAAGATTTTATTCTTATAATTTTTAATTTCCATTTACAGGTTAATTTACATACTCGTGAGGCGGAGAATGAGGGCTACCGTATCGGATCCAAGCAAAAAAGAAGAATTCGCCAGATCAAATGAAGTGTCTCGGTTTTAACTATTATAATGTAGATTTTAGTTAGCGTAAAACAAAATGATCTGAATGAGAAAGGAAAATGATCTATTGTTTGAGAAATTGCCATAAAGGCTCCTACAGAAAAGCTCGGTATGACAACGATATGACGACAATTTTTCACAGAAATTCGTTTATGGATAATAGGCATATTTGCCTGAAGGAAGAATGTGTTTTTTTCTTATTGTTGATAAGCTTGCATCGTACTTACTGAGGGGAGCCTTAAATCATACTAGGTAGTATATATTTATATAAAACAGTACATTTTGTATTACGTTTATCATAAAATACCTAAGGACACGGCACTGGCAATTGCAGAAACTCAAAAATTTTTCGCCACACTATTTTATTTTGTTAAACTTTATCTACTATAATTTGGAAAACTTGGCTGTATCCGGAATTTGTCTAGAAAAAAACACATGATGAAATTGTCGTCAAACTTGTCAAAAGAAGTAAGTAAAAAATTATGAGAATTAAAAAGGAAAATGCATTTTTAAGTACTGAAACTGTGTTCTCAATATGTGTGTTAGTCTTGATACTGTAAAGAATTTAATTAATTTAGTTGTTTGAACTGTTACTATAGATATAAACAAACTATAAACTCTTAACTAGGTTTTAAAAAATATGTAATATAATAGTACCTATTGAAAAAGTGGAATACTGTACAAATAAAAAACGATTATGAATAGGTGATTAAAAATCCTTCAAACGAGACATCTTACTTTAGTAAAGTTGAGAAAAAACAGAGAAACAAATTAATAGCTCCAGTTTTAGACAACGGTTTCCAGTGAATTTAAGCACTAAGGCGTCTATTACACGATCATGCAAGCGCCAATCGATTCCATCAATCAGGAATGATGGTTTTCGTCAGCAGTCAAATATCGCATTAGGCGGTAGGTTTTTCGTCAATCAAAACATTGACTAATAATAATAATATTCCACAACTATCACACAACGCCGTCGAGTCCCAAGCTAAGCAGAACTTGTGTTATGGGTACTAGACAACTGATAAACATACCTACTTATATATTTCCAAATACATACACATACTATAGATAAATTACACCCACTGTCTGTGGCAAAACTGACAGCAAAACTTACCGTGTAATGGATGCCTTACTTTCTCTGATTTTATATATTAAACTAAACATGATCTAAACTATAAAACAAAACAAAAAATTCTTCAGTAAAGAACCCAGTGCAATGTTTTATCAGAAACTTAAATAATCTAAGACTGTGCTAAGTATGTTATATTTTTAATTGTTATAATATTAGTAAAGAATTATAAAATGATATTTCTAAGAAATATACGATATGTTATCTTGGATATGAGTCTTATGTTTATTTAGATGAGAAGTTCAATGGTCTACTATCAGTCTGTTCGTAAATACAATGGAGTAATAAAGATTAGCGACAAGTCTAGTCGAAATTCTACGTTTTATTTGAGTAAGGCTGTGTACAGAAAAGGAAAGACGGTGACAACCTCGAAAGGCTCAGTGTGGCCGGTAAAGTGGATGAGAAAAGGCCTCGCGGCTCCCAATACGTTGACCTCTACGGTATCTACGGTATCGGTATCTGACCAGATCCGCTCTTGACTCTACGGTATACACCGCCAAATTTTGATCGTTTTAATCCCGTGGAGGTTCGATCCGGTACATGACTATTCAAAAGTGCCTGTAATTGGTTTATTTGAAATAAACGTATCTGATTTCTGATTTCATGAAACACTATCGATTTGTAAAGATAAAATTAAAAAAATAAAGTGCTTTTTTTTAATACTCGTATTAATTTACGCATGTACGAAATTAATTTCTATAGGAAAACGTCCGCTGAGCGAGTCCAATTACCTGTAGATAGTTAGTACGCAACGCGGACTTACTTTTTAAAAAAAGGTACCTATTTTATTTTTTAATTTTATCTTTACAAATCGATAGTGTTTCATGTTCACACCGCTAGAGACAGAAACCATGGAGAAATATTATAAAAGTTACAAATGATGAAGCAAGGAACTCACGACCCTCAGAATTGAGGATTACGACGCAAGAAGCAGTGTGTACACTCCATACAGACTATGTAACACACTGCAGCATTAATGATAACTCCGAAGCTGCCAAGCAGAGCTGCATGGCGTCGTAACGTGAAAGAGGCGGTGGTACAGTTCTCGACCGAGACATGACCATGACCACACTGCTAAGGGTGCACGACTAAAAAGAGTGTACAGACTGTTCATTAGACAGGCTATCAGGCTATCTCTCTTGCCCCCGGGTTTGTTGGAAGAAAGTTTATCGACGCGTTACACATTTGACGCAAATCAAGTGATGCTATTAGCTTTTGGTACATTATTTCAAATAATCACATCATGTAACGCGTGTATGAGAACACTACTTCATAATAATAAAAAAATATATATTGATAGGCTAGCGCTTGACGACTATCTTATCTGATGGTAAGCGGTGATTGGCGATGGAGCACGCTTGTCTTGAAGGAGCCTTGTAACCTAGCTAACTTAGTTCACTCTTGACTTAAAAACAGCAGATTCTAGTCCTTGATATGTTATACACACAATTAACGTTTTTTTACGTGTAGGTTAAGTTTTGTGATTCACACTATCAGCTAAACTAATGAGCCAATATTAACAGGTGTTTCACTATAAACAAGCGTCTCTTGTATATACAAGGAAAGTTTAATGATTATACAGGCTCGACGGGATGGTTCGAGCTATGATCATTTAGGTACCTGTACCTATGTGGGTATCGTGCAATGCGATAACAAACTAGTTGCAGAAGAATTTGTAAATTTCTTTACCAGTATACCAATTAAAACTACTGAAGCCCTAAATTCGTCGCCATCGCATGCTTTTGGTTTATTACAGGAGAACGTTGCAGCCTGTTCGACTGAATTTAACTTTAAACATATAAACCCCATAACAGTAATAAAAGCTTTTAAAGAAATCAAGATTAAATTGACAGAAGATCTATGGGGTATGTCTATCAAAGTTTGTACCTCAATTATTGAGACTATAGCGCCGTACTTGGCTTTAATATTTAATTTGTGTATAGATCAAGGAGTCTTTCCAGATCTAATGAAATATAGTAACGTGATACCACTCTTTAAATCCGGGAATAGTAGAGACACTAATAATTATAGGCCGGTGTCCGTTTTGCCGGTTCTTAGCAAGACATTTGAAAAGGTAATGTTAAATCAAATGCTTAGTCATTTTAACTCCAATAACATCCTACATGATAAACAGTATGGTTTCACCAAAGGGCGTTGTACAACTGACGCGGGTGTTTCCTTACTAAAACACATTTTTGATGCGTGGGAAGAGGCACAAGATGCTATAGGCATCTTCTGCGACCTATCTAAGGCGTTTGATTGTGTAGTTCATGAAACATTGCTTCTGAAACTCAAGCATTACGGACTAGGCAATGCAGCGTTAAGCTTATTAAAATCTTATTTAAATAATAGACAGCAATTAGTGCAAATAAACGGTGTCAATTCGTCGGGATTGAATGTTGAAATGGGGGTGCCCCAAGGTTCAATTTTAGGTCCTTTTTTATTTTTAGTTTATATTAATGATTTACCCAATTTGTTGCAAAATAAACTTAATATGGTGTTGTTTGCTGACGACACTACTTTGATTTTTAAGACAAATAGAAAGACTAACAATCTTGACAACGAAAATAGCGCCCTATTGCAGGTTCAAAACTGGTTCACTGCTAATAATCTGGTTCTAAATGGGAAAAAAACTAAATGCATAAGATTTTCCTTACCGAATGTCAAAAGTAGTGATTGTGACATTGTATTGAATAATGAAAAACTAGAATTTGTTGATAAAACGATTTTCCTGGGGATTACGCTAGACTCAAGGCTACAATGGGGTCCTCACTTAACATCTCTTGCAGGGCGGCTCAGCTCAGCTGCATATGCTGTTAGAAAAATCCGCCAATTTACGGATGTTGATACCGCTAGGCTAGTCTATTTTAGTTATTTTCATAGTGTCATGTCGTACGGTATCTTACTATGGGGACGGGCTGCAGACATCGAGTCAATCTTTATATTACAGAAAAGAGCCATCAGAGCTATTTACAATCTCCGCCGGTGCGATTCTTTAAGGGAACTGTTTAAAGAAATTAACATAATGACGGTACCTTGTCAATATATCTATGAAAACATCATGTATGTTCGAAAAAATCTTCATCTTTTTAGCAAAAGAGGCGATAGACATAATTATGTTACAAGAAATAGGGATCAATTAGTTCAACCAGGTTTCAGACTGGCTAAAGTGGCCTCTTCTTTCATGGGGTACTGTTTGAAATGTTATAATAAAATACCACCCCAAATATTAGACCTCAATGAAACGAAATTTAAATCTTGTATTAAACGCACACTATGCAGACAAGCATATTATAAGTTGGAGGATTATATTCAAGATAAAAATGCTTGGCTCAATGCTGGTCCAGCTCCACTACCACTAGGGCGTACTAATTAGTTGATTAGTTGGAAACTAATATTATTATTTTTTAATTTGAAAGACAAATGCATTGTATAATGTAGAAGCACTTTTTTCAAGTTTGTGAATGTGAAGCACCATGGAGCATTTTTATTAGGTTACAACTTTTTTTTTTTTTTTGACATTACGAGCATGGCAGTTGAGAGTTTGTCATGCTCACTCAAATGTCTCGCTGTTGGTGGCACGTGTTATTGGGTCGTTCAGTTCCCTTCAAAATGGTTGAGCTGAGTGGGGCTGATGCACGCGTCATGCTCGTGAACGGGTGCCGTCAGATGGGACTGGTCATCATTCAAATAGACCATTTACAGGCACTTTTGAATAGTCAAATGTCGGTCAGTCCAAGAAAAGTGAAGCTAAATTGCACGTTCCAAAGAGTAGGTCTCTATGGAGAAGAACGTGCAAGAAACTCCATGGACACTCTTTTAAATCATATTATGTGTTACATATAATGCTTGGTTACATATTACTTGTTGCTTCTATCATGTGAGCACAATGTCGATAATGAAATAAAAATAAAAAAAACTTTAAAATCTGTGCAAGGCCAATAGGGCGCCTAACTCAGCATATGCTGCGATATTTAAAAAAATAAATAACGCAGCGCTGGTATTCTGTTAGGGCCCGCGGTGATGCCACGGTCACATTCACGGAGGTTCAGGTTAATAATAAATATATAACATTTGTAAATAGGGTGAATTTATGTTAATACGTGTTAGAATAGATGTGTGTTAGATATAAGAAAATATAAGAAAAAATGCAATAAATAATGAACCAGATACAGACGCCCGACGACTTGCGCTCCAAAATCATTTGTCAAAATCATAGACAAACGGAGGAACGCGAGCGCACGGGCGCACTGCAGGGCGCCGCAGCCGGCGTGGCCAGCGGTTCACGAATATTAAAGTGTATCTCTTACTAAACTGTGGAATCTAAAGCTAATCTGTGGAAATTAGTAGTCTATTTGAAAGAGTTATCGTGGCCCTAGACCGCAAAGGGCCTTGGGCGGAGCATCGCCGTGCCCTCATGAGGGCGATCGGCGGCGGAGACCTCGCGCCGGGCCTTGGTTGAGGCCATGGTCTAGAGCGAAGAGGAGTGGCAGGCGGTCGCCGACTTCTGCGAAGCAGTAAAGCTCGCAAAGGAGGAGGCCTACCGCATCAGGCAACGGCGTTCTCGCCTCTCGAGTCTGATCCCGATTTCCGGCCATCGTAGGCGCGGGCTTGCGAACTGTGGGCAATGGGTAGCTCGTTGTCCGGCCGTCCGGTAACTGTCCAGACCAAGCCCAAGTAGTCGACAGCGCGCACAGTTCCCGCGCGCTTCAAGGAGTTGTCAGCAACAGCAGGGACCCAGCTGGGTCGAAGCCTACTGGGGCCAGTGTTAGTTTCGAAAGACAGCTCGAGCCCCGGTATGAAGGCTAGAAGGAACGGAGTAGGTCTTTTAGTCAGTAAGAGTCTGATACTATCTCCCGCTCCGCCCAAGAGCGGGGGTTGTCATTGGATGATTTTTTCCCACCATAAAAAAAAAGATAAACTGAAGAAACAGGTGGGTTTTAGTAGGTTTAAGTAAATTATGATGAATATATGATAAATCTGTAGAACTCTTTAGTTGTGCGCATATTATATAGCCTAGGTTGACTGGTAGAGAATGCCTAAGGCATTAAGTCCGCCTATGTACTTTGTGTTGCATGAAGATTAAATAAATTAATAAACATATGACATAAAAATATGTACAAAACCGATGGCAATAACTTATAAACATTAAATTATGTGTAACTTGATATATTACTTAGAGTTTGTTTCATCGCAATCGGTGAACTATATTGAAAGATTATTAAATTCATTGACTATTATACGGTACGAAGTTCGCCGTGTCAGCTAGTATAATTTTAAAATTGAATGGAACACTTGTAAGGTTAAAATTTTCTTCAACAAAAACAGGGATATGTTTTGAAACATATGACTTGAAAATCATATTCTTTTATCAATCTTTTTTAAAGAAAAGCAGACTAACTATCATTAACTTAAGTCTTGTCAAGTCTGAACGCAACCTAAGTGTCGCCAGGGAAACAATGTGAAAACCCGCATTTAGAATATTTAGACGAGATAATTAAGTCGTTAGATCTATACGTTAATAACAGTTAGATCTTTTAGTACCTAATTAAGTAATTACTTAGTGGTTTTGTATATTAATATCTGTGAGATATGTCATGTTCCCACATATTAAACTAGTAGAATTAAATAAATCACAAGAAAAAAATATGGAGAGGTCCCTTTGTTTACTTAGTAATATTACAGAGGGAAAATATAATCCTGAATATATATTTTTTTAAATCTATACTAATATAGTAAGGTAAAGTTTGTTTTTTTTTTTGTTTGTAGGAGGTAATCTCTGAAAGTACTGGTCCGATTGCAAAAATTTTATCACCGATAGAAAGCTGGTTTATTCCAGAGTCACAATAGCTGTTTTATGTGACGCGGGCGAAGAGTCGGACAAAAGCTACTTTGAAATAACCTAGTGCTTGACTACAACACTACCGGATGGTAAGCAGTGTTACAATAGTTGATGGTGAGGCGCAGTAGTTTATTAAGAGCCTATTTACTCTAGCCTTGAACACACCTACATTATAATCGGACGGGAAGACCTCAGCAGCCAAATTGTTCCAGTCCATCGATGTATGCAGTATAAACGGCGAGGCGAAACGCTTAGACCGGACCGTAGAGGTTTTACACTCGACGAAAATAATGTACGGAACGGCTGAATATTATTTCGCTATTTCAGGTTGCCTGAATGATCAAACTTGTTTATATTAATGAGTACTCTCACCTACAAAGAGATTGCCAATGAATTGTAAGTCTATTCTTAGGCAAGTTTATCAATAGCATTTTTATTTATCGAACCAATCAAAGGGCCTGATATCTACCTTCATACATTACATTTCTGACTAAGGAATAATAGTACATTGTTACACTAGGGGTGAAAGTAACTCATTTCGTCCCGAGAAGGAGTTCGAGGGGTTAAATGGGTTACTTTCACCCCGAGGTAAACACTGTGCTTTTCGTTACGAATACGAGGAAACTGAAAGTAAAATAAGTTTGTAAAACCTGAGTCGTCGTACCTATGATTTTAAGTGGGTATCTTTCTTCTGATTTAAGCGGTAAAAGGTATTCTACTACTGCTTTAGCCTCTTCTCTTATGAAATTAGGCGTTAATCACTATTTTAATCTGATAAATAACGTGTTAATACAAATCTCTGTTGTACGGAAATGTAAACAAAACGCGAAAAAACCAACGACTGATTGCCAGTTTCCCGCCATTTTGTTTTTTTTTTCTGTGGCTGGCCAGCTATTCAGCCTCATTAATGAAAAATGAAAAATTAGAAATAGTTGAAAAAATTAAAAATTAGTATTTTAAAGAAATAGTTGAACAAATAAATCATTTTAAATATAATATTATTCAATAAATAATTTAAGTTATTTCAATTTTATATCGCGCTGTGATTGACTGGCTGTATGGAAAATTGGAACATGGTTCAATAGATATGTGAAGATAGAACTAGTTTTTTTTTTAATAATTTGACAGCTGTCAGTTGTAAAGTAAAACTCCCTAGGGATGAAAAGTATCACTTTCAGCCCGCTCCTCAGGCAACTTCAGACCTACTTTCAGAGTATGAGTAATGAAAAAGATCTTTACTTATATACATGTTGGAGTAGATTGTTCAGCTATTTTTTAGCCTGAAAAATTTGTGAAAGTTTAAGAAAAAAAAAATACTGTTCTAGTTCTCAGCTACTTCTGATGGAAAACAATGGATGAGTTCTACAATGAAACGGAGGAGACCCAGCGGATACCTATTCATTCTTACTTTGAAGTGTGATGGTTTTTGGGAGCAGTGATAGCGCAATATCGGCCCGACTTAAGAGTTGTAACTTGTAAGTTGTGCGTTCAAAATCAGGCAGGCGCTTTACATTGTGTAACTTATTTTACCTCTACTGCTCTTAATAAGGTGAAGGAGAACATTGTGAGAAAACCAGCGTATCTTAGAACGGCCTAGAAGTAACTAAGTCCTCATAGCCCATATCTTCTTTTATTATTTACAATAGGAACATCCTTTTTCATAGCGTGTCGATGGTATAAACTGTTTTTTTTTTCAAATCAAATTCTTTGCCTGGCTCAGTAATGCTGTCCACTGATGCTGTCATAAAATCCCTACGTGATTACGTAACAGAGCACGTGACACAAGATGGAAAGTGGAATATTGTCTGCGGAGAGCCGCCACACAAACATTGAAGTACGGAACCATCTTGTGGAGATTGTCTTTGCTGCATCCGTCTTGGATGCGGAGTTGGTTTAAATTTTTCAGATCGGCCATGCCAACTCGTGTAATAGCCTCTTTAACAACTAGATGAAATCATGGGGTGTTTATGCCCCTCCCACCAAAGATCACATCTCTCCAAAGTGATGTTATCACGAGATGGACTCACACTTTCAACAAAACTTTTAAGTGTTTTATGAGGTTAAAAGTAATTGCTAAAAATGAAGACATGGCTTAAAAGACTTTCAAGCTAAAAAACAATGATCACTCAAATGTTTGTTTTTCTGATGACGTCACCATTTTACAACTGCATTTCTTTATTACTGTGATAATTTATCTCACAAGATAAATTTCTTGGTTACATGAGGAAAATAAGTCAAGTATAACAGACATCAAATACATCTATTGTGGGAAAACACTCTTAGCTAAGGCGCTTTCAAAATATGCGTTTTTTGACGGTCAGCTGCAGTGCGGATATAGTGCGTTAGTCGTATTGCAGAAAAACGACTGTATTTTTCATATAGAAAGCGCGCGGTGCGGCAATCGTGCGACGAACGGTCGATAACAGGACGGCAACGTCACAAGCTCCACATGTTCAATTCGGTGTTGAATAGTGCGGTGTTGAGAGCGCATCACTGGCATACAGACGCAAAGCAGTCTGATGAATTTACTGCTAATGTATTGCAACCGGCCGGCTGCGGCACGGTAAACGATCGGCAGCGGTCCGACATGAAATGTATATATAGAAAGCGCTTTTAGACCTGTTTTTACTTCCCAGCATGTGCTCCAGTAGAAAGGGTTCAGATAAAATCAATCGCTAAAGTAAATTCAGAAAAACCTACAATCGAACGACAACATTGTTACAATAAACACGATCTAAGCAAAACTCACTAAAGAAAGGTGAAAAGTCATTTATTTAAACTTATCTTCCCCAAGGTACTGTCACGAACATAAAGTCTGAACGAATGAACTTGGGCTTACCTCGTATTTAATCTTGATAATGACTATAGACGTTTAGTAACATATGTCGTTCAATTTTATTTACTGAGCTGCTCGTAAAAAGTCTCTAATGTCGCAGAGTAATTGAGGTGGTAGGTCCACTCTATTTAACGTGGGAACTTATTGGTGATACAGGCTACATTGTATACAATCAGCCAATAGACCTTTTTTATCACGCTTTTATCTTGATAGACTTTATTTAGGCCTGTTTTTTTTTGTTGAGGTGGGAAATTATCAAATATCATCTCCCGTTCTGGGTAAAGCGAGTGGAAGTGTCAAACTTTTACTGATTAAAACACATCCGTGTTCTTTTAGGTATCCTTTGTGTTTTAAGGAATTCGGGGCTTTAAGCCCATGTGACTCTTACAATGAATCCCGCAAATGTCTGATTTTAAAGAGATTATCAACACAAACAAGATTATTGAATACCTCATGCTAATTTTAATATAATATACCTATTAATATTTCGACCTACCTCAAAGTCATCCATATGCGGTTAATCTTTAAAACTTTGTCCCGCACTAGGTGTTCAATGTAACCTTTGCACATTGACTCAGCACTCGGTTTGGCCTACACAATGATGATGATGACAATGACGTGACGACCCGTTTTTAGGATTCCGTACCTGAAGCGTGTCACTGTTGACACGTTGTCTGTCTGTCCGTCTGTCAGCAAGCTGTATCTCATAAACCGTAAGAGGTAGAGAGTTGAAAACACAGAATGTATTTCTATTGCCACTATAATAAATTACCTATTTGTTATTATAGTGGCAATAGAAATACATTCTCTCATCCTCCGGCATAGCAGTCAGGGTCACTAACCACTAGACCAACAGGCCTGTCAAAATAAATAACTTCGGGATGTCTGCACCATGCGACCAAAGGTTACATTGAACACCTAGTGTGTTCAATGTAACCTTTGCACATTGACTCAGCACTCGGTTTGGCCTACACACGGCTCAGTTAAAATAATAATTTGATTGCGTCGTACAGGCATAGGACAAAAAGAATTAGTGTATGTTAAGAAAAAGTAGTAGTAAATTAAGTTTGAATTTTATTTTCTTGTCTTATTACCCCTCATTGTGGCCAAGACCACCTGGTATTCCTGTTTACTATGCGTCTGTAACCTTAGGTCGCATGGTGCAGACATCCCGAAGTTATTTATTTTGACAGGCCTGTTGGTCTAGTGGTTAGTGACCCTGACTGCTATGCCGGAGGTCGTGGGTTCGATTCCTACCCAGGACAAATCTTTGTGTGATGAGCATAATCATTTGTTCTGTATCTGGGTGTAATTTTTATATAGTATGTATGTATGTATTTAGAAATATATAAGTATGTTTATCAGTTGTCTAGTACTCATAACACAAGCTCTGCTTAGCTTGAGACTAGACGGCGTTGTGTGATAGTTGTGGAATATTATTATTATTTATATATTTATTTATCACTAAAAATTACTCCTGTATCGTAGGTGCATTCACCAACAAGCAAACTCATACACAAATCACCCAGATCCGGAAAATCCATCTGTAGGCTATACAAATATTGGTCCTGTGGAAAAAAATCCACGACACGCACCGTAAAAGCCAATCACCCAACCACTGGGCCAAATATGCCGTCAAATTACTTCATTTACCAAAATGATTGACACACAAAGCAAAAAGGCACAAGTAAAATTCGTACCCAAAATACCGTTTTCAGCTAGAAATTTTAATTAAATACAATGTCGTTCACACACATTGAGTGGAGCTTAAATATGACAAGGACTATTTCTTGTATATAGCTTTTGAGGGGGCACAGACAGGTAAAAAGCGACAGTGCGACAATGACGTGACGACCCGTTTTTAGGATTCCGTACCTGAAGCGTGTCACTGTTGACACGTTGTCTGTCTGTCCGTCTGTCAGCAAGCTGTATCTCATAAACCGTAAGAGGTAGAGAGTTGAAAACACAGAATGTATTTCTATTGCCACTATAATAAATTACCTATTTGTTATTATAGTGGCAATAGAAATACATTCTCTCATCCTCCGGCATAGCAGTCAGGGTCACTAACCACTAGACCAACAGGCCTGTCAAAATAAATAACTTCGGGATGTCTGCACCATGCGACCTAAGGTTACAGATGCATAGTAAACAGGAATACCAGGTGGTCTTGGCCACAATGAGGGGTAATAAGACAAGAAAATAAAATTCAAACTTAATTTACTACTACTTTTTCTTAACATACACTAATTCTTTTTGTCCTATGCCTGTACGACGCAATCAAATTATTATTTTAACTGAGCCGTGTGTAGGCCAAACCGAGTGCTGAGTCAATGTGCAAAGGTTACATTGAACACCTAGTGCGGGACAAAGTTTTAAAGATTAACCGCATATGGATGACTTTGAGGTAGGTCGAAATATTAATAGGTATATTATATTAAAATTAGCATGAGGTATTCAATAATCCAGTTTGTTTCAAAAGGCTTAGGAATAACATAAAAACAGTTTTATAATATCTGTCGATTTCAGTTTTGTATTTAAGTTTTTACATTTTTATTTCTAGATAAATATTTTGTTAGTATAGGATTTTTTGTTTTTTTTTTTTGCACAGAGGTATTACAGAGATTTAAAAACAAAACTCTATGTATTACTTTTCAATACTTTTGTCTAAAAGATAGCTTTCCTACGGGCTAAACCGACCGCTTGAAGACCCTATTACTTAAACAAACCCCATGAGGCTTCCTTTAGAGATGCCTATTCTCTAAAGGAAGCTTCATGGGGCTTGTTTCTTAAAGCTAAGCTAAGCTTATGAACTTATAAACTCATAAGCTTAGCTTAGCTTTAAGTTTCGTGTTATGACACGACAAACGAATGGCCCATTGGATTTTACACAGATTGCTAAGTTACAGAAAATTAGAAGAGAAAAGAAAATATTTAGGACCCATTTACGCAATCAGTTTATAAAGATTAAGAAGCATTCACCTACAGAATATCCACGATAACCATGGAAGGCCAACGTCACTAACCCGCCCTTTAGTTCAATTGAGCAGAAGTAATGGAAGGCCACGTCTTGATGATTCAATCAAATGTCTGATAATAGTGCGTCACATTCTGACAAATATTGACACAAACATAGTAATTCGTCAGAAAGTGATAAAGTTATTTGTGGCGTCACTAACCTCCTATTCATAATATTTACGAGAAAATGATAAGGGTCACCAAAAGAGTTAGTTCAGAAAAACAACTTGAGTTTAAATTTTAATAAGTAGGTAAAACGAATTTATCATGGATAGGTTTATAGATATTTGGAGGTATGTGGAACAGAGAGTAAAGTCCCGCAAACTTTCGTTGAAAAGGAAATGTCCTCCGACCAGACGGGTTTTATGCCTGTTGGACAACTGCCCCGGCTGATTTCGGGCTGTTCTATATGTTCAAATCGCACAGAGAAAGATTAGTTCTTATGTGACGTCATAGATGTCGCTACAGGTACATGAATAAAATATAACGATGTTTTTGTTAAATAGATTAACTACCAGCAGAGCTTTAACATTTCAATAAGTTTATATTGATTAAGGAGCAAATGGCGATTGGCGGGCACATTGCTTTTTGGACAGATAATCGATTAGGCCAGAAGTTTCTGGAGTGACTACTGCGGACTGACTGTTGTGACGAAACTAGGGGGAAGCCTATGTCCAGCAGTGATGGTATTTTGACTGAAATGATGATGAAGGAAAACATCTCTAATAATAAAACTAGGAAAACTGGCATGTATAAAAACATATGTCTAAAATCGCCAACTGGCCGTTATTAAGAGGCTGCTTTTCCACTCGCCTATCGTAAACATCGAGCATGGTTAAAAAGCTTGTTACTTCATCTCACGCTATCCAACGCGATGTTTGACGAAAAATCAATACGAAAAAAGAGAGATAACGCCTGAAAACTCTGTTAGCACACTGTAATTCCATGATTTACTCGAATATTTTACAAAACTTGTCCCAGGAAAAACGTGTTTTTTTAAAACCCTTAAAAGTTTTTGAAAAATATTATCATCATTTAGAATTTCAATAAAATTTGCAAGGCTTCTATTGTTATACTTTTTTGACTATTTTCATTTTTTAGTAAATTATTAAGAGTCAAAGTTCATGCAAAACTAGCAGATTTTTTAGAAAAGTGTAAAGACTTTTGAAAATCTGCTAGTTTTGCTGGATTTGTTTTGTTGGATAAGTTTTACACAAATTTATAAATTGATTTCGATAGAAGCCTCGATAATATTCAGAAGAAACTGCGTTTCCAAAATATTTAATGAAAAATGTGTAATAATGTCATAATCGCGTAAGAGCGGTTGTATGAAAAACAGTGAAAACGTATGTCGAGTTGCATCCTCTTAAGCGTTGTATTATTCTTGTATGTTCCAAAATATTTTGAAAGAATTAATAACACCCGGTCTGGTATTACTATAAGTTGCAAAAGCGAGATTATTCTATATGTAGACACCATGATTTGTACATAAAACACTCTTTTCAATTTTATTTTTTGTCCTCAAAGTATTCCTTTAATACATTATTGGTAGATTTTTATTGACTGACGTGCAAAGAGAGTGACGTTTACAAGGCCGATATATTTTATGTTTGTATTTTTACTGCCCAATAAATGTAAAAACTTCACGCCTATAAAGTTCGGCAGGCGTCAATAAAGTGGATAGACAGCCCAATCTAATATTCGGCCTGCTTTAAATTATTTTTAAGAACACACTCGTAGGCAAAAAAGTTTTACAATAACAGCGTCTGGTGAAGACATTCGGATACGAGGGAATCGAGCCAAAACGTCGAAATAAAGTTTCTGGAAGATCTATTTCTTTTCGTGTCGTTAACCACTCGAATCCGTTTTGACTAGTAATTGACTTGAATATTGCAAATGACAGAGTGGTCTAGGTAAGAGCACGCCGTCATTGGACACATTTAAGCCTTAACTAGTCCAAGTAAGTATATATGCGTGCTGGACAGGAATAGAGATTAGACATAAACTTTATGCAGGTCATCCATACCGGCATTGAGTTTGGAAGAGGTCTTTGAATCTCCATTTTGTCACATTGCTTCCACAGGGGTCAATCTAGGCCCACCATTAATTAAGAGATGTTTAAATAAATTCAGATTGGCTACAACAATTTATGCTCAGGGAGCAGATTTTCTGCCAGAGTGATGTAATGTGCCCACTTTATGGAAGAAGTTCACATCTCTCTGGAAGGTTATAGTCCTTTTTATTACCCTCTATTTTTTTTCTTAGTTATAAAGACACCATTCGATTGCAACAAAAAATAGATTATTAATTTCATAACATCGGCTAGTTAGTTGGTCGATCGTCACATTTTGGTTCATTACTCATCAAATATGAATGATTGCTCCCTGTTCTTAGGCACAAACCCGATCTAACCACACACAGGAAATAGCAGCCTCTTGTGAATTTGTGGTGATTGATTGAACATCTAATACTTATGTATAGTTTCCTAAAATAATATATTTATGTAGAAATAAATTGATCCACTTGTATACTGAGATATGTCTCGGACTTTCATGATCGATTTTTTCGAAGAAGTTTTTGTTAGCTCTAGTTGGTAAAAAACAACGCGGGTAGAACCTAATGATGAACAGAAAAGAATTTCATGAATTGTTTTGAATTTGTATTCACTTGTGCTCTGAGTTGTATCTGTGCTTTTTTGATCTATTTTATCGGAGAAGTTTTTGCTGAAAGACTCCAGCTGCTAAAATAAAATGGATAATAATGATGAATGGCAAAAAATTTCTTGAATATTTTTGAATTTGTTTCAATATGATTATTGGCCACGTGAACATCAAAATTATTCTAACGCTACATACTACTGCTGATTTAGAGATGAACTCATGACTTCTAAGTCCATTAGCATATGATTGATTAACAAATAACGATTTCTGCTTTTATTTTTACTATTTTACTAAGTAAGTATGAATCGTTGACATATTTTGGAGATGTAATATTTGATTGTTAGATGGTGAAAGAAGTACAGTTGAACCTACTAATAAATAACTAAAGTACAAATTCAAAATAATAATATGTATAAATGCGTTTTAAAACTTAGTGGGCATCAAAATTGACATAGATTTTAAGTGCTCAAAACGCTGGCAGTATTGCCACGTTGAATAACAACCTTAACAGGAGTTATCGCGAGTTGTCTGAAGTTGAAGCACTAAGGTCATGGAATCCGAGCGCTCATTCAGTTTTTTTGGGAATCAAAAACAAGCTAGTCGACTCTTCACATGACCAAAGATAAATAATTCTAGCTTTTGCCTACGACTTCATCCAGGTAAATAACGTTTATAACGGACTTTAAATCGAAGTTGAAGGCAGATAAAAAATAGCGTATGTCCTTCCTCGGGGTCAAGCTTACGTAGGTATCAAACAACGAAATCGGTTCTGTGGTTAATCCGTGAAAACATAACAGGCAGATGGGGTTAATTTCACATGTATAATATGTATTTGATAATGTATTATGTATAAGACAATATACGTACAATAAGGAACGAGCGTATTCCAAACCTAGAGTTCATTACTTGTTCATTGCTCCGCTTAGCTTGGGACTAGACGGCGTTATGTGATAGTTGTGGAATATTATTATTATTAGTCAATAAATTTCTTAAAAAAACAAAAAATAAAACTACTAATACTTTACCGCCTAGGATGAAGTAGAAAAAATACTACAAAACAGGGAACCAATAAATTGTCTGTTCGAAAGTCCATATATTTTCCTTTGCCAAGTAATTTCATTTCATTCTATTTTTGCTATATCTTCGTTCCAAGTATTTCCTTTGAGAACAGATCTTTCCGATAGATAGAATTTAAAGCGAAAATTAGTACTGCTGGATACAGACATGGCTTGCGAATGTTATTAGCATTTACAAAGTTAGTTAAAAATGCAGATTGGGACTTTCTGAAATGTGTCTGAAGATTTTATTTTACGATATCAGTTTATTCTTCTGGATTGGCAACTAAGCCTGGTGTCAACTATTCTGCCAGCCTCATATGGTGACGTATGCTTATATATTATGTTGTTGTAATTTTTATAATTTTCATCCAATTAACGATTTCAACTGGTTTTTAATGGTAGTTCACGAAATTCCAATTTTAGCAATTTTTTTTTTTTTGCTCAGTATCGGATTATAAGATAGTAAAAATTATATTTGCGGTAACGATTTGTATGTTTATTTATCCATTAAAACCATCATCATAACTCTCTAAATTAAAATCAAAGTAAAGCGACATTTTATTTTAAAAATAAAACGCTATATTGAAGTGTTCATCTTTGTTAAAATTCCTCCTAAATGTCATGCTTTCCTGAACTACTCATTTAATCTGGTAAAGCCTTAAATCTGCACTGATCGTATTACTCATCAATCACGCCAATAAATATTTGAGTGCAGTTGGGAACAAGTGTCGTGAATTCGTGATGCCTGATGTTATTGTCTGCACTTTTATCTTAAATACTAGCTTTTGTCCGCGGCTTCACCCGCGTACATAAAATATAGTCTATGTCACTCAGGAATAAAGCAGCTTTCTATTGGTGAAGAATTTTAGCAATCGGACCAGTGCTTTCAGAGATTACCTACGTCCTATAAACAAAAAAAAAATAAAAACAAAAAACAAACTTTACCCCTTTTTTTGGTGGGTAAAAATCATCCAAATGACATCATCCCACTTTAAGGCCTCATTTACGGAGACGCGGGGCGTCGCGCGTTGCGTTGAGTGGCGCGGCCCGCACTGAATTCAAATATATGGCGTTGTATGAGTGCGTTTACGGAGAAGCGATTTTAGACGCGTTTGTTTGAATTAGGGCGTTTTTTGCGGCCGAGCCCGCGGATGGCACCGACGCGTCCCACGCGGCGTTTATCGCGGCGGCGCACGCAGCGGCAATTCTCGATGAAGCTATGTCTGAGGCGGAATCTTCTGTCAGTCTTATTTAGAAATCGCGCAACACAGACGTAGTCACCGTCGCAATGGAGTATGATATGATCGCCGCGATGCCCGCCGCGTGCTTCGCTACACGCTAGAGAGATCACCGCGGGCGCCGCGGCGGGCACCGCCACGCTTCCCGTCTCGCTTCTCTATGAACATGGTCGTATATTGCTATAAGTTTGTGTTTACGCGTGCGATGATGCGTGCCGCTTCACGTGCCGCCCCACCGTAAACAGAAAAAACGTCCGACGCGCCGCGAGACTCCACGCCACACGCGACGCGAGACGCCCCGCGTCTCCGTAAATGAGGCCTTAGGCGGAACGGGAGATAGTGTCAGACTCTTACTGACTAAAAAACCCACCCCGTTCCTCCGTGCCTTCATACTGGGGCTGAGCTACCTTTCGAACGACGACAAGGTACATCTATCTTCTATAATATAAAAATGAATCGCAAAATGTGTTGGTAAGCGCATAACTCAACAACGCCTGGACCGATTTCGCTAATTTTTTTTTTGTTTTGTTCGTTATTATGAGGAGAAGGTTCTTATGGAAAAAAAAAATGAAAATTAGGGTAGTGTAGGGTAGAGTACGGTAGAGTAGGGTAGTGTAGGGTAGTGTAGGGTAGAGTAAGGTAGAGGAGGGTAGAGTAGGGTAGAGTAGAGTAGGGTAGGGTAGAGTAGGGTAGAGTAGGGTAGAGTAGGGTAGAGTAGGGTAGAGTAGGGTAGTGTAGGGTAGAGTAAGGTAGAAGAGGGTAGAGTAGGGTAGAGTAGAGTAGGGTAGGGTAGAGTAGGGTAGAGTAGAGTAGAGTAGGGTAGAGTAGAGTAGAGTAGGGTAGGGTAGAGTAGGGTAGAGTAGGGTATAGTAGGCTGAAGTAGGGTAGAGTAGGGTATAGTAGGCTGAAGTAGGGAAGAGCGGGAGCGAAGCCGCGCGGGTACAGCTAGTAATTAATAATATCAACTGACTCGGCAAACGTTATTCTGCAATATAAATGATCAAATAAAAAATGGGGGCTTGGGGGTAGCAGCGTAAAAAATAGCCTATGACTTATTCTCAGACCTACCAAATATACAAAAATATGTATATATAAAATCTCTCAAGCCGTTCGACAGCGAACTCTGTGACACAGGATTTTTACAAAAAAAAAAATCTGAACTAGAAAAAAGGTTTTAATGTAGTATCTAATGTTATTTAGATAATGGTACAGTACCCTTGATGTGCGCGTCCGACACGCACTTGACCGGTTTTGTTTGTATTCGTTACTTTCACATTGGACCCATTTTGTCAAAATCTAGTTCTGATGAGGGGGATCTAAAAGAAATTAAGGAAACTCTTCAAATGTTATAGACGAGTAGGTACTTAAGCGTCTACAGTAAGAAAGTATCATTTGATGTAGTGGAACTGATGAAAAAGACTACAGATGGCCAACGAAACTTTGCACTCACACAAGATATAATTAAGCACCCTTAGCAGCATAATCGACATTAGAATATTCCCGCTGATGGGACTCAGGCCTCCTCTCTAGGAGAGGGAATGGGCCATAATCCACCACGCGGGCCCAGTGTAGGTTGGGGGATATCACTGATTTCGAATTTTTGGTTCTAGGATATGCTGGTTACCTCACGACGTTTTCCTTCACCGTTTTTGAGAACAGTGGTGATGAAATAAATTACACAAAGCCTGGCTAGGTTTGAACTCGCGACCTACAACTTGTAAGTCGGAGCCGTTACCACTCGGCCACTGCTCCCAACCACCAAACGTTCGAAATAATCTGATAATGAAATTGGAATCTAGGCAGCAGAACACAATAATTAATCAATATCATACTTGCTATGTTTGGATTTATTTGAATTGTCATAAGATGTACGTTGCCTATAAAGTAACATCGATCTGATCTGACGATAAAACCAGACGTACGGGAACTCTATAATAAAGTAATGTATCTTAGCCATGTTTTGGTCGTAAGTGGTTTTGTAAGTACTTTTGCTCTAAGTGACATTTTATCGTTATATTCGTTAAGTAAATTATTATAAAACTTGTACATTATTTAGGTTTAGCACAACTAAAAAGTGTAAAACTGTTTGTTAGGTATTTCAGCACGTAGTGATTCACGTGCTCCTCAAACAGATGTCAGCAAATCGTAGACAGCACTAGCTAGGACCGCGGGGAATTTCTGAAAAGAAAACTCGAGGTCCTAGAACGCAAAGGGTAACTGATGGTCACAGGTGTGGTTTTAGTTAGTAAAAGTCTGACACGCCCTCCCAATCCGCCCAGAGCGCGAAAAGTCATTGGATGATTTAAAAAAGGGTATTTCTTCGCGCTCAAACAGTACACTGTAATTAAAGACACAATAGAAACACCATGAGAGAGCGAACGCCGGCGTTCGCTTGGGGTTTAAAGTCTGTCTAATAAGTTAAACGACTTGAGTAATTATTAGGATTTAATTTAATCTGATGTAGTCAACACAGGATGTAGTCAATTTTGTATAATATTTAATCATTTTTTTAAATGATTAAATATTATACAAAATTCCCAAGTCGGTTGACTTATTAGACAGACTGTACATGAAATATGGCAGTCTTGGTAAAGCACATAAAATTATGAAAGAAAACAACGTGATAAGGCTCTAAAACCACAAGTTTGTTTTTATTATCTAACGTGGGTTAATATTTCAAAAATGAATTAGCAGAAAAAAATCCATCAAATGTTTAACGAAAACGTTCATAATAACATCTAAAATTGATTGAGTAGGTATCCTCGTATCCGTTTCACAAATTCATTTCCATTACTTTCATATCAAAGAACCCTTTCCAAGTTATTGGTATGAAAAATGAGTTTCCTTATAACATTTATTAAGGCTAAAGCATCAGAGAATCTTTGATATTAAACTTATAATCTAAACTAGATCTCTAGGGAGCTAGTTTTCATATTCTTGCGTGATAAAGTAAGATGATGCAACAAAAATGTTGACAAGAATGTTTTTTAGAGATGTTCTGACAAGTACTCGGTGAATATTCGACAGAGGGTTTTTTTATGGTGAGACAACCATATAATGACAACCCCCGCTCTTGGGCGGAGCGGTAGATATTGTCAGACTCTTACTGACTAAAAACCCACCCCGTTCCTTCATGCCTTCATACCGAGGCTGAGCTACTCTTTCGTAACTAACTCTGGCCCCACTAGGCTTCGACCCAGCTGGGCTCCAGCTGTTGCTGACAACTCCACGCGGGAACAGTGCGCACCGTCGACGTCTTGGGCTCAGTCCGGACAATTACCGGACGGTCGGACAGCACGCTACTCATTGCTCACCGTCCACAAGCCCGCATCTACGGTGGCTGGAAATCGGGATCGGAATTCAGGCGGCGGCGAGAGCGCCGTTGCCTGATGCGGTCGGCCTTCTCCTTTGCGAGCATTACTACTTCGCAGTAATCAGCACTCCTCCTCACTCCAGACCATGGCCTGAATCAAGGCCCGGCGCGAGAGGTCTCCGCCGCCGATCACCAGGCCCACGAGGGCACGGCGATGCTCCGCCCAAGCAGGGCCCTCCTCGACTGTGTGCTCCACCGTGTTCTCCGGGCATTCCGTACAGTGGTGACACCCGGTCGTCAATCCAGTGCAGAAACCTCCCGAACGTGCCATGTCCGGTGAGGACCTGCGTCATACGGAAGGTAAGGACGCCGTGAGGTCTTTCCAGCCTCGCCTCAAAGAGGGGACTTACCGAAGAACAGTGGTAACGAAATAAATTACCTACACAAATTAATGCGCCTGGCATGGTTTGAACCCGTGACCTACAACTCGTAAGTCAGAGCCATTACCAATCGACCTCCACTGCTCTCTGGTTATGTAATACTCCTTGCCAATTCCTAAGAAAGACATATAAGTCATCCCGTTATCTGTTTCGTGATTGGTTGTGACCCCGTGACGCAATTTCAGGACACCAATTTTGTGTTGTATCGGCTCACCAATCGATCGGCATACGACAGATATGTCCAACCTAGACGAATTATCGGGTTAGTCTAATTAGTATTCGGATAAATAGAATTTTATGAAATTTATTGAACTGCAGGTCGGTACAAAGTAAATAATATCTTGTTCAATCACTGGAACATCGTTCTTCAGCCTTGTGTCAATGTAACTTTTACAAGATGATATATAAAATAATCTATACTACTATGCTTTTGAACATGATAAAAAGAAATTCAGGTTTCAGTCCATTAAACTAGATGATGATAGTAAATTGTATTTTGACAGTACACTAGTTCATTTCGACAAGCCATAAGTACCGCAGCGGCCCGATTTCGGCCTGACAGGCGCTTAACAGCGATTGATAGAATAATTTACTCGATACTGGAAACCGTGTTGAGTTTATTACGTAGATTGATGACGTATTTTGATTTGCAATCTTTGTTAAAATCTGGGTCATGTTGGATGGTAGAATATATATGAAGATTTTTATTGTTTAAGATTTATGACCGAAATGGTATCCTCCTACTGAGGGATCATTTGAAAGTGTCATAGTAACCCTGGAACGCATATTTGAACTAAAAGTACACGATTGGTTTTTAGTCAATAAAAGTCTGAAATTCCCTCACGCTCCACCCAGAGCAGGAAAAGTTAATTCATGATTTTCCAACCCCAAAACCGTGGTGGTCAAATAGAGAGTTACTCCATGTAAATTTATTGGTATTCTACTGTATTTTGGTTAGATTTACCAACTCCAATATAGTTGGGAACAGTATAATACGAGTATATACTGTAGTCTAAAGATAAAAGGGCTTATATTCCCTATAACGCCAAATTCATAACATTTTAAACTAGGAAAAGAATGCGAATAATAATCAAATTTTATATATTTTTTTGTCTTTATATACACTCGAGAGCAAAAAAATCGCACATCATAACTCTTTTTGTTAAGGCACTTTTTGTCATGAATGTGTACAGATATTGAAAACATTTCGTACACTAATTGAAAGCCTATTTAATTACCTTTCTAATGATATGAAGTACAGTGTAAAAAAGATTCTTGAAAGGATTAAGAGCACAAAATCCAACATATGGGAAAAATTACCAAATCTCACTTAAGAAAGAATGAGAGTCAAACTTAAAATTTTTGGTCATCCTGTTTATCAATTAAGTGTATTTCCCTCCCTTAACCTTATTTAAAGTTGTTACTCGATTTTTCATCAACCGTATTAATTTTACCATGAGATCTTAGGGTATAAGGTCCCCCTCCTCGTCAATGACAAATTGAAGCTCTTGGAGGCGTGGAGAGCCAGGCTTTTAGCAGTAAGTCTTCTTTCAGGGTATTTCAGATATTCTCAACTGGATTAAGATCAGAACTACAAGCTGGCCTCTCTATCGTAATGATTCCAACGTCTTACATGTAGTCGCAAACTGTTCTAGCGACATGCAATCTGGTATTGTTCTGCATTAAGGAAAAAACATCTACCACAAGCCACACAAGTGGCTTCACATATTCTTCGAGAACTTTTTGATATATCATAAAGCCGTAAACGATCTCGATATCAGGCAAGTAATGGCCCAGTGATGAATACAAAGTCAGTTTTAGTGTCTAACATTATGCCACCCTAGAACACCTCCAAAACCCACTTGTTCGCTTATGCAGCATTGTTAAAATTGCCCTGATGACCTTCTGTAGACCCTACAGCATCCATCATGGTCGTCTAAGTCATTCTGCACTTATCAGAAAACACAACAGCCTGCCATTAGGCATACATCCAATTTAAGTGTTTCGTGGCAAATTATTGCCGGGCTTGTTGGTGAGCTGTGGTCAATTTGGTACCATTTGCTGAGTGATGTATAGTCAGGCCTGCTTCACTCAGTCTTTTCCTAATTGTCCACTGATTTATACTGACATTGCGAACTTCTTGAAGTTTTTGTGTCAGTTCAATCGTGTTCAGCAGCCGATTTCTCAAAGTACTTGTTACAGGAGAGCGATAATCACGCCCTGATCCTATGCGCCACCGGTCAGATCCTGGTCGCTGAATATACCCACGGGTCTCTTGAAACCTCTGGTATACCAGACGAACAGAGAAGTGGCTAAAATTTAGCTGTCGAGCGACTTCATTTTGATTATGGCCTGCTTTGGGAAAGGCAATAACTTGAACGGCTTCTGCGGGCATGGTATCCATATTTTTCCAGTAAATCCGTCTGTTTCTAATAGAGACGTTATCACGTTAACGGAAACTGACTAAAACTCCAAAACGGCACCCTTTTTGTAGCTCCAGGTAAAGGTGCAAGTAGTGAAATGCAAATGGGTGAATTTGGGAAATTGGGTATAACGCTGGTTTTTGTGAGTTATGTGAAGGTCAATGATCTGAATTTTGTGATTTATAAAGCTAACTTTGTATGCTTCAATAATGCTTAATAATTTATACTCAATATCTTTAGATTTAAGAAAAAAACAGTGTTAAACGAAATTACAAGCCCTGTGCGATTTTTTTGCTCTCAAGTGTATTTGCCTATAAATATCAAAACTAATAAATATTAAAAAACTTAATAATATTTACAAAAGAAATTATTAGGCATCAAAAAATTAATCCACAACGATGTCGATATATTTTCTAATTGTGTAAGGGTGTGTGTTATTACAGTTGGATGTCGTATAAGTAAGTTCAGTCTGTTTATAGATCGAGTTCCATACTTACATTTTGCAACGTTGAGTTATCGAACGGGCCCCGGAATGGGCTCGAACAGGCTCGTACGGGGTAAGAGATTTGAAATTACGTTTCCGTTCAATTTCGTCCATTAGCACCCTTTGCTTTGCGTCAGTGTACCTGAATGCCTGTGAGAGGGGAACTCTGGCAAAAATAATGTTATTTCCTCGAGTAGGCTTCCGCTGTTTGAAACCCTCTTTATGACAATATAGGGTGGAAAGTGGTAGCGAACTTGGATGTGAAATATTCCATAATGCTCTCAGTTGTAACTCAAACGAATAATACTTTTCAAAAATAAGTAGGACTGATAAATTCCTTATCATTACCTAATCCTAGACTCTAATTGATAGAGGGCAACTCGAGGTACATTTTCATACAACCGCTTTTACGTGATTATGATTTTGTTACACATCTTTCTCCAGATATTTTGGAATTGAAATCAAAACATAATTTTGTGTAAAACTAATCCAGTAAAGATATCTGAAAATCTGTTATTGTAAGTTAACTTTAGCTTTCCATAATCTATTCATATATTAAAAATACAAAATAGTATATCTATAGAAGCCTTGTACATTTAATCGAGATTCTGAATGATGACAATTTTTTTCAAGAACTTTTAAAGGTTTTAAAAAACACGTATTTCCTGGAACAAGTTTTGTAAAATTCTCGAGTATATCACAGAATTATCTAATGCCAACAGAATTTTTAGGCGTACTCTCTCTTCTTTCGAGTTGCCTCTTCATCAAACATCGCGTTGGATTGCGTTGGATAAAGCAACAAGCTTTTAAACCTCGCTCGACGTTGACAATAGGCGTGTGGAAAAGGACTCTCTTAAAATAAACAAAAATCATGGCATATAATACCTAATAAAAAACATTATATGGGTGTGGCGTAAATAGTGGTCCAACGTTAAGGGGTCGATACACCATGTATTCAGCTATCAAATACCACAACTTAAAACCACTTTTTACCATAGGTCTCAGAATAAAACTGATCTTTATATTTTTTTTGTGAAACAACATTTTGCGACACTAATTTGGCTCTAATTTTAACAAAAAAACATTATTTTCCTATTTTGTTTTTTGTATATTACTGCTGAATACATGTGAATATAAATAATATGCAAATAACTGTTTTACTGTAAACTTAAAGATATTCAAGGAAAAATGTGTTTATTTCAAATTTTAACTATAGTCTTCAGATAATCACTAGACTTTGGGCGCGAATGGTGTAAAAGAAAATTAAATGTACTACACTGTCGGTGCCCATTATTGAAAAAATATGTCCATTAAATGCAGATTCTGATGTGGTATAAAATCAGTTTTATTCTGAGACCTATGGTAAAAAGTGGTTTTAAATTGTGGTATGTGATAGCTGAATACATGGTGTATCGACCATTTAACGTTAGACCACTATTTACGCCACACCCTGTATAAATTATCACTATTCGCAACAATGGTATTGCAAATAGAATTTTTAAAAAATACGTATGGATGGACATTGAACGGTTTAGCTTTTGCGTACAGCTAAAGAGTGGAATTTGCTGTAGGAGTCTGTTTCCTGATAGTTATAGGTGGGAAATCATGAAGTAATTCTTTCCGCTCTAGGTGAAACAAGAGGACGGGTTAGACTTTTACGGACTAAAACCTACCTATATTCCTTCAGTCACCCTTTCCAGGGCCTCGGTAACTCTTTTGAATAATTTCGTAGCCCTAGAAGGAAATCTCCAAAAGTAGATACCTATTTATCGGATTACGAAAGTTCTTCCACTAAAATATCCTAAATACACTGTAGGCTCAATAGCTGAGTCATCAACATAATTGTATTAGTCAAAAGACGCCTAATGCTGGACATAGGCCTCTTCCAACTGTCGTCACACCGACTGGTCCTATGCGTCTCGCAATCATTTGATTCGCGCCCCCACCAGGTCATCAGTCCACCTTGAGAGAGACCTTCTAAAGCTGCGTCTTCCGATACGCGGTCGCTACTTTGAAACCAACGACCATCTGTACTAACGCTACGCTACGCTATACTAACGCGCATGTGTATCGACAATACATGCGCTTTGGCATCGCGTTTGTATTGATACAGACGACAACAAACTGCTTAGTAGGATAAAAGCGCGCCGTCGACGCGCGTTTCTAAAACGCGCGTCGACGGCGCGTATAAAAAGCGTGGTGTGCACAGGCCCTTAGGTTCTTCTGCGGATATCTTCATTTATTTATTTATGATTCGAATATGCAAGGAAACTCTGAGCATAGCTTTCACCATTGCCTTTTGGATGACTTTAAGCCTAATAGCTGAGTTTCATACGTTATATTTTGTCCCTGGAAATGTACTATTTCCGCAGGCCTTGGAAGCAAAGCCACGGGACTAAAGAGTTATTACATGACGCAAATGTGCTCTCAAACATCGAAAAGCCACTTCACATGGCAAATACTAAACTACTTACAAGGAGAAAACTTCTAAGTTTATGACATGAACTTGATGTTCTATTTTATGATATTCGCTCAAGCGTTTCATGGCATATCTCGCCCATGAGTGTGTGTAGCTCGATATCAAGATTTACTGTGGGCAGAGAATTATTTCAAACTGGGTTAAAAGTGTTATGGGAAGCTTTCATGTCGTATAACGATGTTGGAAACTTGTAGTTGAATGGAGCTTGCCTGGATTTAGCTCAGTTAATTAACTTGCAGTAGCTAGGGACTTGAGTAAGGATGTTTTGTTCAAAGGAAAACGTAATGAGAATAAAAGTTTTTTTTTTATGAGCTTATTATTATAAAATTCGGTTTCTTTACCTGCAGTTTGGTAATAATACTTAACCTTTCAAATACCGTAATTCCGTAATTAATTAGAGACACAATAGAAAAACAATGAGAGAGCGAACACCGGCGGCGTTTGCTTGGGATTTAATGAATTAATAATTACTAGCTTTTGCCCGCGGCTTCGCCCGCGTGGCATTAGGTAATTAAGGAATCGGGATAAAAGGTAGCCTATGTTCTTTTCCATCTCAAAGGCTATATGCATGCCAAATCCGTCCAGCCGTTTTTGCGTGATTAAGTAACAAACATCCAAACATCCACACTTTCACATTTATAATATTAGTTAGGATTATAAAAGTAAAGTTGTATCCGCAGGAGAACCAAGGTTACCGATATAGCTCGAAGAATCACCAAACTTAAGTGGCAATCGGCAGGGCACGTTGCACGCTGAACAGATGGGCGATGGGGACGAAAGGTTCTGGAGTGGCAACCACGTACCGGAAGACGCAGCGTTGAAAGGCCTCCAACAAGGTGGACCGATAACCTGGTCAGGGTCGCGGAAATCCGATGGATGCGTGATGCACAGAAGCGGTCGTTGTGGCGACGTTTGGGGGAGGCCTATGTCCAACAGTGGACGTCTTTCGCCTTTTTTTTTTATGGTGGGAAAAATCATGCATTGACATCCCCCGCCCTTGGGCGGAGCGGGAGATAGTGTCAGACTCTTACTGACTAAAAGACCCACCCCGTTCCTTCCAGCCTTCATACCGGGGCTCGAGCGCCCTTTCGGATAACCCTGGCCCCAGTAGGCTTCGACCCGTCTGGGTCCCTGCTGTTGCTGACAACTCCTTGAGGCGCGCGGGAACAGTGCGCGCCGTCGACGACAGTTACGGGACGGCCGGACAGTGAGCTACCCATTGCTCACCGTCCGCAAGCCCGCGCCTACGTTGGCCGGTATGATGATGATGACACAACTGTCAAACTGTCAACTGTCAAATTAGTTCAACTGTTTAAGAGTGTACAACTACACTCTTAAACAGTTGAACTAATTTAGATGAAATTTGGCACCAAGATAGTTTATATCCTTAACACATCGGCTATTATTTATAAAGGTAGAAACTACAAATTTTACGAGGAAAGAGCGACAGACAGCATGTGATTTTTAGGCCATATCGCCCGAAAGTTTAAGCCTGGAAAAATATATACACCACATTTTTTTAACTAGTACACATACTTAAAGGGCTTACTAGAAAAGCTCTTGTTAATTTATAAGTAAAATCTCAATAAGTAATATTCATAAACAGCAAAGTTATTAGCGTTGGTTTATGTCCCAAAATGTCACTCAATTTATGGAAATATTGTGCAGGCTTACTAATTGTCACATACACAATTAGTAAGGAAAAACACTGCCCGCAGTATTTTCTACTAGCAATTGTTATGTATGATTGATTCTGTGATGAATTTACCTTTTCGTGGTCAATTTTAGGATTTCGGTTTTTTCTACAGTACAGATAGAGCCCCATTTTTTTGTGTACTAATTAAAAAGCAGAGGTGTCTATAAAATTCAGAAGGCCTAAGCTGTGATCTAATCAAGGAAAACAACTCCTGGATACAGATATTTTGATCCATGGCACTGAGTAACGATCGCCCTTCATATCGTCAAAAACATTTGTCGGACACATTACGACTGTCAGCCAGTGAGCAAACGACTGAAATAGAAGGATTTCTAAAAAAAAAAAAAAGAAAATATAGTGATGAAAAAAAAAGAAAATCTAAAATAATAAAAGAAGCCGTCAAAGAGCAGGACAGGTCTCCAGAATGTTTTACTGCCAAAATTGCTTCATAATTTACCACAATAAGTATCATAATAGTCAAATCAGCAAGTAGAGACATACGACATTCTGCAAGTAATAGATATCACAAATCGAATACCCAATAACTTATAAACAAATATCAAAAAAGTCGTAACTGCCAGTTTCCACTTGAAGGATCTCTCTCCGAACATATTAGTACAATATTACGTCCCTTGGGCAATATTGAAAACTCATTTAGACTAAAAAAGCATGAAAGTTATAAGTAAGTTATATGGACGTCGTTACCAGACATTGAAAACTTGTTAAAGCATAACTAATGGACTTCCGAGTAAAGTTCATTATCTCCTTCACTAAGATAATTACTAACTCCGCGGAAAAATTAAAGATCTAACTTCATTTTTAAGGGTCGGTTTATACAGCGTCATTTTAACTTATATTTTTTTGTAGAATTATATTAATTCAAAATAAATTCACATTCAAGTCTTGTTTTTGCCGCGGTTTTGCTCTCGTGATTTACTCTATAGGAATCAAGGATAAATGGTAGCACATATTGACTTCAGAGTATTAGGGATATAATGTTCAAGGGTGTTATTTTAAATTAACGTTAATATAAGGGCTCGAAAAATCTGAGCTTTGACATTAATATTATAAAGGCGAAAGTTTATATATATGTGAGTATGCCTGAGTCATAATCCTTTACGCTGAAGCGGTTCAATGACCTTGGACTCGCAGTTGTGCTTAGTGGTTTGAAAGTAGATGACATGTGGTATCAAAATCATTTGAAAGTGTGCTTGGCTTGCGAGGTCATAGGGAGATTTTTGAATGATAGAAAAGTAGCAAAAGATGTAAGTGAAAAATCCAGGAGGCGCCCTACTAAATATACAGAGTTCATTAAACCCCAAGCGAACGCCGGCGTTCGCGCACCTATTGTCTTTCTATTGTATCTGCAATTTCCACGATTGAAAGGTTAATCTAAATGATGTTCTTCAGAATCAGAAGATGAAGTGCGTAGTTAAAACCACTGCACGCTTGGGTTGCTTTTGTTATGAATACAAACGAAGTAAATGGAGAATTTGAAAAATATGCTTCATCAAAAACTCTCAATAAACAAATAAAGTAAGTAACAAATAAAAAAAAGAAAGCACAATAATTTTTCTGCGAGGCAATATAAAATTCCCGCCAGTGTGGTTCGACATCTGCCGCCGCGCAGCATATGCAATATCCTCCACCAACTTAGTTATCGTATCGATTCGCTATGTATTTACTGCTTCCTAGTATACCCGCTTTGTACATACAATGGCTGAGAATGTGAAGGCATTTTATTTTATGATACAGCTTTTAAAGTGATATTCTGGGATTGGGACTTGTTGCATGCGGGTAGTAGGAGAGAGATAGGAGTGGATGGTAGCCTGGTCTTGGTCTAGTTGGTGGGCCAGTGTAGTCTAGTTGTGGTCTATTGGTGGCCCAGTGGTAGCTCAGTGATGGCTCATGGGTGGCTCAGTGATGGTCCGGTGGTGACTCAGTGATGGCCCAGTTATAACCCAGTGGTGGCTCAGTTAATTTAAAGTCAGGCAGGTTCATAATTTCCACCGAAAGACGTCCTCTGACTTTTGATTGACTTTTGAAGGAGGCCTATGATGGACATAGACTTCCCTCAAAAGTCGTCATAACAACCGGTCCTTTGCGCCTCGCTGGTTACTTTATGTAAATTATTTCCTTCACTATGTTCTTCAAACTATAACAAGAAAAACATCGTTACTAAATTGGCGTGTCGTAGAACTAAAAAATTCAAGACATCTGTCGTTGGTAACTGGCTCTAAGCCTACGTTGTGGACTTACATGGCGAACTTACGGTCACCTTCTCATAAAGAGAAGGCAATTGTCTCGGACGTTCCCAGCATTATAGATGGTGTAATGTTGATGACTGAGCCACCTTTTTTCATTATAGATGGTTATCCTCAAGACAGACGAAGTGAGAGGGAGTCAGAGTAGGAGTCGGCAGACATTAGACGGGGATACTGTAACCCCTATAGGTTAATCTTGTTGGGTGACTCATGAGACTTGAAATTTTTTTTAAGCTATTGCATAGCTTCTATCGCGGGCCTTGAGCGTAGAGATGGAGACCGAATCCAGAAATTCCGTAACGAAAATAACCTAACACCCCCCACTCATATGTTTTTTGAGCGTGGTGACCGGAAAACAAATGAGTGAACAATCAATCAAAATTCAATTCAATGTGTGAAAGTGTAACTTCAATTAATATCAAAGAAAAAAAAACAAAGGAAAAAAAATACTGCATAAATAAAATAAATAAAAAATTATAATTGCATAAGTTGATAAAAATGCTATGCTATAGCTTTACCGCGGCAGTCCCCGAGTGCCACACGTCTTTTTTTATCTTGCTGGCTGTCACTAGTTGCTCTGAGTAACTATCACATACTAGACCAACAGACCGGTCAATATATGATTACCTAGCTTTTGCCCGTCGTTTTGCCCGCGTACCTTTAATACTCGTATAGCCTATGTCACTCAGGAATAGAGCATCTTACTATCGGTAAAAAATTTTTAGCAATCGGACTAATACTTCCAGTGATTACCTTCTACAAACAAAAAGAAAACATAAAAAAAAAAACAAAAAAACAAACTTTATAATATATTAGGGTCGATGATCAAGTAAAGTTTTTTACAGTTGTATCACCGAGTGATATTCCCACGGAAAATATAGAATCATTGTGTCCAATTTTATACCTTATAATCGTGCAGAAGTTTCGAAAGGCCACGATTATTGTTACTTACTGTTTTACTCAAAGTATCAACGAAAAGCGGCAAGTTCAATTAATATTTGAAATAAGTTCGACGAAGTTAAGAATTAATATCGAAAAACTTTGTTTTATACTTTCCATCCAGTTTACTTTGGTGTTGAAACTTAGAGTTTCTGAAAAGAGAAAGACATTTTAATACTGATAAAAGTTTATCTAGTCGGAATATAATTTGAAAGATAATATCTGCTATTTTTAACCGATATGACAAAAACGAAGAGGTTATTAATTCAGATGGTTTTTTAGGGTTCCGTAGTCAACTAGGAACCCTTATAGTTTCGCCATGTCTGTCTGTCCGTCTGTCTGTCTGTCTGTCTGTCCGTCTGTCCGTCCACGCTTAATCTCTGTGACCGTTAGCACTAGAAAGCTGAAATTTGGTACCAATATGTATATCAATCACGCCGACAAAGTGGTAAAATAAAAATTGGAAAAAAATGTTTTATTAGGGTAGACTCCCTATATGTAAAGTGGGAAGTGATTTTTTTTTTAATTTCAACCCTAACATGTGATATATTGTTGGATAGGTATTTAAAAATGAATAGGGGTTTACTAAAATTATTTTTTGATAATGTCAATAATTTCGGAAATAATCGCTCCAAAAATAAAAAACAATGTTCCCCCCCCCCCCCTCTAACTTTTGAATCATAAGTTTAGAAAATATGAAAAAAATCTGAAAAGTAGAACTTTATAAGGACTTTCTAGGAAAATTATTTTGAACTTGATGGAAAGAACAGTTTTTGTAAAAAAAAAGACAAAAGGGTGTTACAAAATAATTTCTGGACTAAGTTTGTAGTATAATCGTATATGCAAGCATTTTTTTAAACTCATAAGTAGGTACACTTATTGTGACGGACGGGAAACTACGGAACCCTACACTGAGCGTGGCCCGACACGCTCTTGGCCGGTTTTTTGTTAGGTTTCATATACTATATAGCTTTAGAATATATTTTTTTTGTTCGAAAAACGCTTTTGTTAAACAATGCAGACACAAAATCTGATTTCGTCTTCCATAAATACATAAAAGATTTTTTTATACCTGTTGATTGTTTTTTTTTTTTATCAGAACAAAAAAAAATCGAGAAAATTTATCAAACTTTTATGACGTAACATGGCAAAATTTAAAACTTTAAATTCCACTACAAGCCATATCTACACTAATATTACAAAGAGGACAAGTATGTTTTTTTGCTTGTAGGAGGTAATCTCTGAAAGTACTAGTCCGATTGCTAACATTTTTTCAGCGATAGAAAGCTGCTTTATTCTTGAGTTAGGCTATATTTTATGTATGTGGGCGAAGCCGCGGACGAAAGCTAGTATTTGACGTGAACTTTTTAAAACAAATTACTCCTTAAAATAAACATGAAGTACTTACACAACACTGAAATTATTTTGAATGACTAATTCTGTTATAATAAATAGAAGAAGTTAAAGTATGTAGTAGTTAGAAGTATATTTTTAATTAAATACAGTATTTTTGGCTTAATTATAATAAATATTACTTGATATTCCTACTGATCAAGGTTCGACGAAGTACCTGCAAGTATTTTGTTACAGCTCCTGTTAAAATTTAAATTTCAATAAGACGCTTCGAAGCAAATATTGTGTTTATAATCATTATCACAGGCGTCCTTGTAAATAATTGCTCAATTTACTGCTCAATGGGGCTTGAATTTTCTCCTTCACAACCTGGAAGAAATTCAAAATGTATAACTACTGTGAATTATTACAAAATTAAATTGGTTAAAAACCTACATGTGTTTTGTTGAAATAGACTACTTCCCCCACATATTATTAGATACTAGCTTTTGCCCGCGGTTTTTCCCGCGCATATAAAATATAGCCTATGCCACTCAGGAATAAAGCAGCTTTCTATCGGTGAAAAAATTTTAGCAATAGGACCAGTACTTTCAGAGATTACTTTCTACAAACCAAAAAAAAAAAACTTTACTTCTTTAAAATATTAAAGTAGAGCAATGAGATGTCAAACGCAAATCTTGTGTCAAACGCACACTATGCAGGTAAGCGTATTAAAATTGTTTGCAATATATGATTTATAAATAAAATGCTTTACGTTTTTTTTTTTAATTTACACAGCTAAACTTAGGACATAAACATCTCTCAGGTACTTGTATGGAGCTACACAGAACATGGCGTAAAGTGAGGATATACCTACCTTTAAGGGAAAGATCTTACAACCAGACAGGTGTTAAGTCAGGTCTAGGCAACTGCCCCATGGTTGTTCTCGGGTGGTTGTATCTACCTTTCTCTTCAAATTCTGCAGATAATTTGGTACTGTGATGTGGAATTTATGCAACTTCAGGTCTTTAGTTCTTGCTGTGGGATTATTCGACAAAGTTTCTAACGTCACTCGGACGGAAATCACTTCCATTGTTACAAAACATCTCGTCGAAATCGAGAGTTTACTGAACAAATCCCGCTCTTCAAATAATGTACAGGACATCAAATCTTCAAACAAATGGAGGCACGTTTGACCGATTTCCTTGAGAGCAGTACAAATAAAGAAATCCAAATGAGAAATGCTTTACATGTTCAAGAAAAAAGGCGTTCAAAAGGCGTTCAACTAAGCGAAACAAAAAAAGGCAAAAAAAAAGTGGGAAATATAATAAATAATAATTATAATTTATTTCCAAGAAAACTAAATTCTATAACACATTTCATTTGGCAATATTTATAAACAAACAAATAGGTTATATTTCGGAAAAAAGTAAATTCATCCGCCCTAAGTAAAACGGCGCATCTAACCAAAACAAAGTGAGAAATATAATATTTAATAATAATTTATTTTCGATAAACTTAATACAATTTTACATTTCATTTGACTATTTATATTTATGAATCGAACATCTGTAATCGAACTAGGCAAAGCCTGTACTTTAGTCAAAATCCGCTCGTTTCAACTTTAAAAATGTAGAATAATTGTACGAGTACTGAAATGCTTTGTATCATACAAAGCATTTTATATAAAAATCTAAATTAGTAGTTCAAAAAGTTTTATAGAAAATGTCAGTAGGTAAATTTGAAGGAAGTGCGAAATGAAATGTTGAACATAATGTTCGGTCGAGTTACACTATTCATTAGTGTAACTTAAGTATTGAAGCTCTTAGAAAAATTACGCCCAGTTTTAGGACGGCAGAGTTTGAAGTAACATTTCACATATACTTTTATCTCTGAAAGCATTCTCGAGCGCATTTTATTAGTACTTTTAAAAGCATAAACAGAAAAGTTCGCGAGGTCGCGGTCGCCTTCCCCACTCTACGCAATCTCGAGTTTCTTATTCTTATATAAAAAGATGTTATAAGACGTAAGCCCAGAATTATCCATTTGAGTCATCATCATCATCATCATTTCAGCCGACAGACGTCCACTGCTGGACATAGGCCTCCCCCAAGCGTCGCCACAACGAACGATCATGTGCGTCCCGCATCCATCGGATTCCCGCTACCTTCACCAGGTCGTCAGTCCACCTTGTAGGAGGCCTTCCAACACTGCGTTTTCCGGTACGTGGTCGCCACTCCAGAACCTTTCGGCCCCAACGGCCATCTGTTCTGCGAGCAATGTGCCCTGCCCATTGCCACTTACGTTTGGCGATTCTTTGTGCTATGTCGGCAACCTTGGTTCTCCTGCGGATATCTTCATTTCTGATTCGATCACGCAAGGAAACTCCGAGCATAGCCCTTTCCATTGCTCTTTGGGTGACTTTAAGCCTTTTGATGAGGCCCATTGTGAGCGACCACGTTCCACGTCCATTTGAGTACGTTTTATTAAATAGGTACTTGAAATCTGCGAAGACAAATTGTTTTTCTGCTGATGACTATTTAAAGGACTTTATAGTATGATGAAGTCATCGTAATTGTTGACGCGTATTCAATAAGTATTCTTAGTCTTGAGTTGAATTCAGTACTGAAAACCAAAAACACATTATCTCAATGGTGCTTGAGCTGATCCTTATAATAAAATTGATGACTAATGACCGAGTTTACTTTAAGCCATTTTTTTTTCTGTTGAATATCTATCTATCCATTATCGTGTTGTATGTACTCACTCATATAACATAACAATATAGACAAGAGTCTCGTTGCTATTTAGAGACAAAAAAAGACGTGTGGCACTCGGGGACTGCCGCGGTAAAGCTATTGCATAGCATTTTTTATCAACTTATGCAATAGACCTCGCCAACAGCTGCTTAACCCCACCCATCCAAAATTAGACCTTGCCAACAGCTGCTTATCCCCACCCTTCCAATACCAGACCTCGCCAACAGCTGCTTAACCTCTTCCATCCAAAACCAGACCTCGCCAACAGCTGCTTAACCTCTTCCATCAAAAACGAGACCTCGCTAACAGCTGCTTAACCCCACCCATCCAAAACGCCGACAGCTGCTTAACCCCACCCATCCAAACACCGACCTCACCAACAGCTGCTTAACCCCACCCATCTAAAACCAGACCTCGCCAACAGCTGCTTAACCCCACCCATCCAAAACCAGACCTCACCAACAGCTGCTTAACCCCATCCATCTAAAACCAGACCTCGCTAACAGCTGCTTAACCCCACCCATCCAAAACGCCGACAGCTGCTTAACCCCACCCATCTAAAACCAGACCTCGCCAACAGCTGCTTAACCCCACCCATCCAAAACCAGACCTAGCTAACAGCTGCTTAACCCCACCCATCCAAAATGAGACCTTGCCAATAGCTGCTTATCCCCACCCATCCAATACCAGACCTCGCCAACAGCTGCTTAACCTCTTCCATCGAAAACCAGACCTCGCCAACAGCTGCTTAACCTCTTCCATCAAAAACCAGACCTCGCTAACAGCTGCTTAACTCCACCCATCCAAAACGCCGACAGCTGCTTTCACTCATTTGTTTTCTTATCGGTCACCACGCTCAAAAAACAAATGAGTGGGGGGTGTTAGGTTATTTTCGTTACGGAATTTCTGGATTCGGTCTCCACGCTCAAGGCCCGCGATAGAAGCTATGCAATAGCTTAAAAACATATTTCGTTTAATTGACTTTGTGTATTAAAATGTTTCAAAAAATCGATCTTCCTGAACAGTTTGTTACGTTTTCTCGGTAGGATGGTTTTGAAAGAAATGGAAAGCGACTTAACATAATTTATACTACGAATCTCGAAACACAAAGAAGATTCTAGTCCTACATTTTCATCAGGAGGAAAGAGACTTTGTTTTTACACCTCATAATGTAAACAGGATAAACATATAAAAAAACAAAATGTACAAAAGATGGTCTTATAGCAGTGTGCGTGTTGATTGAGTGTTCTTTTTTAAAAGTTCAATATATTCACAGGGCCATCTCTTACAGACAACCGCCGAACCGAACCGCAACCAAAGGTTTTGTCGGGCGACGTCTCGATAATTGATGGAAAAGTATATGGACGATTAATCCACGGATTTAAGAAGGTACCTAACATAAAATTACATGTTTACTGCAGAATAATAACCGCAAGAAATGTTGAGGGATGGGCTGCATCCTTCTCACAATTTGTCCACAACAACAAGCAATGATTAATGACAGCCATGACAACGCAGGATTAAAGGCTTTCCGCCTTTCACGGTTTATACACAACTAGCTTCTGCCAGCGGCTTCGCCCGCGTGATTGTAAGTAGAAACTTAAACGAAGAGAATCGGGAGTTCAATGTTTGTACGGAGAATTCTACATACCATTAGACTCCCGTTTCTCCTCGTACGGAGTGAATTTAAAAAAATCTTCTCTCGGTACTCACTTATATCATAAAAGGAAACCCCCCCAGGAGACGCCCCGAACGTTGCAAATCAGAAGGCGATCTCCGTCCACCGCAGGCACGAGCTTGCAAGGATCAACCTGAGTCGTCAACGACGCGAAACGTTCCATGCGCGTCTCAAAGAGATGTCTGCAAAACCGTAGGAGCCCAGTAGAGCCGATGCCCACAAGGGCTACGCGGAATTTCTGAAAAGGATACCATGGTCGTAGAACGCAAATGGTAACTGAAAGACACAGGTGGGATTTAGTTAGCAAAAGTCTGACACGCCTTCTTGCTGTAGCGCCTTTTTGTTGTGTAATGTGTGTGTGTAAAATCATCCCATGGCTTCCCCCGCTCTAGACTACTCTAGAGCGGGGGAAGCCATGGGATGATTTTTCACCTCAAAAAAAAACAGACACCATCACACACACATTTCACAGTAGATTATAAATCACTGGGATGAAAGAAAAAAAAAAATACACAGGTAAAAAAAAATACATCACATAATCTACCTTTTACCATATCTTTTCTTTGGCCGGCCTCTCCCTCTCATTAACTATTATTTATTATGTACTACATGATTTTTATTAGTACCTTAACTCTTTGAATGTCGTAATTAGAGACACAATAGAAAGACAATTACCTTATGTCGGACTGTGTAACTTAAGACATTCGAAAGGTTAATTGAGAAAATAATAGAGTTCATTTATTGTGCATAAGTAAACTAAGTTTGACCTTCAGGCTTAGGTACTACAGATAGATACAGTGATAGTCTTATGCGTGTATCCAAATGCCATGATTGCAATGAAACAAAACGACACAAAATCAATTAACGCACATATTATTTTGGGATTTTTTCTCGCTTGTTCTAGAGAAATGTGATTGATGCGATTTACTTTTATTCATTTTAAAAGTAATTTTCATATAATAATATTAAATGTACGTGTGAATTGATTCTGAGGGCAGGATCCGGCCATGTCATTTATACAGTACATTCACCCCCAGACATACATCATTATATGAGGACAGACTCTCGGCTTTCTATTTGCTTAAAGCGAGACATGCCAATCAAATCACAACACAAGTCTCCACGTCCAAATAGAGTCTATTTACCCAGATAGACGAAACCAATCTCATATTTCCACGAATAAAACTGCATTTTCAACATCCAATCAAATACAATTCACAGAAATTGTGTTTGACAATTTTGTTTTAAAGTTGTTTTAACCCGTGGTTTGACCCTTGCTCTTTGCCTTCCATATGTTAGCTCTAGTTTAACTATATTCGTAGTCAAAGAATCAGCTGTAAGACGTACTTAACTTGATTACCAATGCACAGGTGGTCTGAAAACCAGCGGCCATGATGAACGCCTGCCAGAGGGTCATGGCAATAAGGATGGTGGGGGGTAATGCACGGTCTCCCACGAAGCGGCGAGCCTTCTGGCTGGCCTACCACCGTGGGATCTGGAGGCAACAGTCCTTGCACACATGCACGATATGCGCGTGGAGATGCAACGCTGGGGTGAAAGTCCGCTGCCGCGACAGGTCATGGCATGTTGGACAGAGCTCCGACGGGATCTCATGGTGAAATGGCGTCAACGACTATCGCAACCCAGTGCTGGGCACGCTACAATCATGGCGGTAAGTCCTCTCTTTGAGGCGTGGCTGGAAAGACCTCACGGCGTCCTTACCTTCCGCATGACGCAGGTCCTCACCGGACATGGCACGTTCGGGAGGTCCCTGTTCCGGATTCGAGCGGAAGAGACGCCCGGGTGTCGCCACTGCGCGGAACGCCCGGAGGACATGGTAGAGCACACAGTCGAGGTGTGCCCTGCCTGGGCGGAGCATCGCCGTGCCCTCGTGGGGGCGATCGGCGGCGGAGACCTCTCGCGCCGGGCCTTGGTCGAGGCCATGGTCCGGAGCGAAGAGGAGTGGCAGGCGGTCGCCGACTTCTGCGAAGCAGTAATGCTTGCCAAGGAGGAGGCCGACCGCATCAGGCAACGGCGTTCTCGCCGCCGCCGCCGCCGGGACTCTGATCCCGATTTCCGGCCACCGTAGGCGCAGGCTTGCGGACAGTAAGCAATGGGTAGCTCGCTGTCCGGCCGTCCGGTAACTGTCCGGGCCAAGCCCAAGTCGCCGACGGCGCGCACTGTTCCCGCGCTCCTCAAGGAGTTGTCAGCAACAGCAGGGACCCAGCTGGGTCGAAGCCTACTGGAGCCAGGGTTAGTTTCGAAAGACAGCTCGAGCCCCGGTATGAAGGCTAGAAGGAACGGGGTGGGTCTTTTAGTCAGTAAGAGTCTGACACTATCTCCCGCTCCGCCCAAGAGCGGTGGATGTCATTGGATGATTTTTTCCCACCATAAAAAAAGGCGGTCTGAAAAGTTTCCCACCTAGCAATGATTCAAGAATTTTTTTCTTACAACTTATTATTCTTTTTAAGGTTCCGTATCTTAAAAGGAAAAAACGGAACCCTTATAGGATCCCTTTATTGTCCATCCGTCTGTCTGTCTGTCTGGCGGTCTGTCTGTCAAGACCCTTTATCTCGACAACGCGTAGAGGTATCAAGTTGAAATTAAAACCAGTACATACCATACTCAGGTCTGCAGTCCCTTCAAGCTGTGAAAAAATGAAACGTCTAAGTTAACGAATAAAAAAGATATGGCTGTTTATGTCGCAAAAAAACGTAAATTCGTATATAAACGTACTCGAAAATCATAGGGTACTTACCGTTGACCCAGAATTCTCAAATTTGGCACAAAGCAAGGTCTTATAACAGAAGAAAATAGTAAATTTGTTAATTGTAAATTAATTTATAATCTTGATGTGCAATAAAGTAGGTATTTAAATAAATAAATAACAAAAAAAAATGCAATTCGGAAAAATCTTCGAGGCCATTCAGGAATTGTAGTTTGCACGGAACGGACAGTGCGTGAGTCCGACTCGCACTTACCCAGTTTTTTTTAAATTGGTTCCACATTACGTAACTCTACACACGTCTCTCTCGCCGCTCTAACCCGTTCAAATATTAGTTAGTATTTTTCTCTGCCAAATAATAATATTCACGAAGTTTGCCACCGCATTTGATGAAAATCTCTATCCTCCGAGTGCAATTATTAGATGAGGAACAAAAAGAAGTTGCTTGGGGCTCGATCTGGTGAATAAGGCGGATGATCAAGCAGTTCAAACCGTAATTCGTAGAGTTTTCACCGTGGCTACCGCTGAGGTGTAAGGAGAGGCGCGTTGTCTTGAAAGAAGAAGAAAAAAGAAAGAAAAAAAATGAGTGTCAAATAACAATTACGCGTCCTAAATGGCTAAAACTTTAGTGAATAATAGTCAAAAGGTACACAAAGCTACTTTCACTAGCTGGTATCTTCACATTGAGGTCGGAAACTTTTCAGACCACCGTAGTCGCGGGCTTGCGGACAATGATCAATGAGTAACTTGCCGTCCGCCCGTCCTATAAGGACCAAGCCCGAGTCGTCGACGGCGTGTAGTGTTCGACGCGTGTTTTGAAAGTTTGACACGCCCTCTCGCTCCACCATAGAGTGGTAGAAGTCATTAAATAATTTTCAACCTTAAAAAAAACCATATAATTTTCCAACAAATAAGATATCTAACTAATTTCTTACAAAAACACTACCTAAGTAAAACTACTACTACTACTAGCAACTACTAGCACTACTTAAATAAAATATGATTGTAAGTTTATTTATGTAACTGGAATATATAAGACTGTCCATTATTTCCGTTATACGTTGCGTATAGAACAGCACTTTTCTAAATGAAAAAAATATTTTATCTGTAGAGCAATTTTCCAATAATATCTTTGTTGACGCATAGGTAAAGTGGACGGGAAAAGGCCTCGCGGGCGCAGCCCAATACGTTGGTCCGACCAGATCCGCACCGCCCTTGATTTCACAATGTACAATGCTCTTCACACCGCCAGAGACAGGAACAGATGGAGGAATATCATAAGGGATAGAGTGATGAAACAGGGGGGTCACGACCCTCAGCATTGAGGAATACGACGCAAGGAGGAGGAGGAACGCGTAGGTGCGTTAATCCGGTCATAGGGAGCATTACATTCACGGTAATACCCCTGTTGGCATAAAATTGTAAGGCATAATATAGTTTGGCATAACGTTTTCGCATAACTTTTATTACCATAATAATACTATGGATAATGCCATATTATTATTATGGTAAATTATGGTATTATGGCAAAGGTAAAAAAAATGCAAAGGTTAAGTTATGTTTATAACGGCTTTACGTGATTTGCAAAGCACGGGGAGTCAGTAATGACCAAGATAAACTAAGAAGGAAGGGATTGAGAAGTGTGAAGTAAGGAGTATTTATGGCAAAAAGCATTATGGCAAAATATTTATGCCTAATAATATTATGCGTAATGATCATTATGCTGAAATTCGTTATGCCAATGTAAATTATGACAATATATTTTATACTTTTCATTAGTAAAACTACATCCACACGCATTAGAAATGTACACCCTAGCCTGTTTAAATTTTTTAGTTCGCTGTAAGGAAAACCGGGAACAAAGGTAACACGCAATTCATTTGGCTTAATCTATTTTTCAGTAGCCACAGGACCCAAGTTTAGGTAATTCGTCCGGTCCTTTTCCGTATGTATATTATTTTCTTTGGTTAAAATGGAAATAGATTTCTCTTTATAACCCTTTTTGCTCTTCTCAGTCAAAATCAAAAATCAAAATCAAAATCAAAACATTTATTTCAAATAGACCATTTACAGGCACTTTTGAATAGTCAAATGTCGGTCAGTCCAAGAAAAGTGAAGCTAAATTGCACGTTCCAAAGAGTAGGTCTCTATGGAGAAGAACGTGCAAGAAACTCCATGGACACTCTTTTAAAAAAGTCATTTAATTCCACTATTTTATTCTACTTTAGCGCCCGTATGATATCTTTACGCTTATGGAGGTATAAATTAAAAAGTGTGAGTAGTTCACTTTTTTTCAGCTATATATAAGGAGTTTTTTTTTAATGCCGATGTTTCAATAAACGAACAGGTTCTCAATTGGTCAGAATCTGTTTTTTTTTGGTATTTGCCCTCCGATTTCTCGAAGACGCCTGAACAATTCTTTTTTTATTTGAAAACCCTCAATAGGAAATACATCCACATTTCCCAAATAGTCTCATGATGATCAGATTATGGAAATTATGGATTCTGGAAAAATGGAGAGAATTCTTCAAACTTTACAGCCCCACTTTGAATTTTTATATTTTCTGTACGTACCTTTCTATATGACTAGCGTACTATTTAGGTTTAGGATTTAATTTTTACAAAAAAAAAAACCAGGTCAACCGTTGCGCGGTTAAACGACTCCGCTTCTTAGCAGAGTCGTTTCAAAACCCCCTACTTTATATAAATATATATGTAGGTCCTATATATATTATATTAAATATATATGTATGTCTATTTTATTTATATACATATACATTTGTACCCTTAAAATTCTTAGTAATCTATTTTTTTTTGTTTTTTTTTTCTCCTGCCATGTTTTTTCTTCACCACCCTAGGTTGACTTTTCTTTTTTTTTTAATTTTATGATGGGAAAAAGTTATGCAATGACAACCCCCGCTCTTGGTCGGAGCAGGAGATAGTGTCAGACTCTTACTGAATAAAAGACCCACCCCGTTCCTTCTAGCCTTCATACCGGGGCTCGAGCTCTCTTTCAGATAACCCTGGCCCCAGTAGGCTTTAACCCGGCTGAGTCCCTGCTGTTGCTGACAACTCCTTAAGGCGCGCGGGAACAGTGCGCGCCGTCGACGACTTGGGCTTGGTCCGGACAGTTACTGGACGGCCGGACAGCGAGCTACCCATTGCTCACTGTCAGGGCACACCTCGACTGTGTGCTCCACCGTGTCCTCCGGGCGTTCCGCACAGTGGCGATAACCGGGCGTCTCTTCCGCCTGAATCCGGAACAGCTAGCTCCCGAACGTGCCATGTCCGGTGAAGACCTGCGTATGCGGAAGGTAACGACGCCGTGAGGTCTTTCCAGCCACGCCTCAAAGAGGGGACTTACCGCCATGATTGTGGCATGCCCAGCACTGGGTTGCGGTAGTCGTTGACGCCATTTCATCATGAGATCCCGCCGGAGCTCTGTTCGCCATGCCGTGAGCTGTCGCGGTAGCGGAATTTCACCCCAGCGTTGCATCGCCACGCGCATATCGTGCATGTGTGCAAGGACTGTTGCCTCCAGATCCCACGGTGGTAGGCCAGCCAGAAGGCTCGCCGCTTCGCGGGAGACCGTGCAGTATCCCCACACCATCCTTATTGCCATGATCCTCTGGCAGGCGTTCAGCATGGCCGCCGTTCGCGTTTTCAGCGACGGCGGCCATACCGGCGGCGCCCCATAGACAGCCAACCTTAGGTTGACTGGTAGAGCCTAAGGCATTAAGACCGCTTTTGTACCTTTATGTTGTATGAAGTTTTAATAAATAATTAAATAAATAAATAAAATCCGTATCTGAGTTTTTAGATGAAAATGCACGGAAACAAAGGCAACTTATGCGAGAAGAAATGATACAAGCCCGGAAACAAGGCCTGTACTCAGTAATCCGAAACAATCAATTGTATATAGAAGGAGAAATAATAAATATGAAAAATAAAACAAACCAACAAAAAATTAGAATTAATGATACAAAAAATACCACAACAATATCAACCCAAAATCAAAGTAATTACAACGATCACCGCGAGGAAATAATAGGAGACATAAATACGAAGAATAATTCCTTTCGAAGTCACGGCCACGGGTCAACATTTTAATATTTTATTCCAAAATATACAAAGTATCTATAATAAACAGGACATCTTTGAAGATTTCATCGCGGAAAACCCATTATATCACGCAATATGCTTATCAGAAACCTGGCTATCGAGCGAAAAACAAACCATGATACAATTTAGCGGATATAAAGTAGCTGCATCATACTGCCGAAAGACGCGAGGAGGTGGTGGCGTCTGCATCCTGCTCCAAGATCACATCGATTTTAGAGAAAGGAAAGATATTACTGATATGTCCATAGAATATGTAATTGAATTATGTGCAGTTCAAATACCCAAAGAAAACATAATATTACTAGCAATATATTGGAATAAAAAAGAAGAAGATATATTCCTAAGTCAGTTGAAAAATATTTTAAATTATATAAACAATAAATATTGTAAATTTAATATTATTATAGGCGGAGATTTTAACATAAATGTTTTAAATAATGATAGAAAAACTAGTCAATTTATAGACTTGATGCTAGAGTTCAATTTTAGACAACACATAAAGAAACCCACTCGAACTACTCAAACAACATCCACATGCTTAGATCTAATATCCACAAACATTAATACAAATAAGATAACTACATCCGTAGAAGAATTTGGTTTCTCGGATCATAGTGGAACCACAATACAAATCTCTATGCCACATGTAACCATGTCTCAAGCTACTTGGTATGTAAAAAAGAGGTTATTTAACGACACCAATATATTAAAGTTTAAATCTGCGCTACAAGTCTTAGACTGGAACGAAATAATAAAAAGCGACTTAAATATAAATGATAATTATAAAGCTTTTAGCGACACACTAACTTCTATTTTAAACAAATATATACCTCTATGTAAAATTAAATTAAAAACTACTCTTAAAAATAAATAGCTAACTAAAGGTATTAAAACATCCTGCAAAAATAAGAGATTGTTAAAAATACTTACACTAAAAACAAAGAACCCAGTACTATCAAAACACTATAAAATATATGAAAAAATATTGAAAAAATCGGTTACAACAGCAAAAAAGCTACAATACAGTAATAAAATTAAACAATCAAATAACAAAATAAAAACAATGTGGAATGTTATAAATGAGCGAACCAATAAAATAATAAAAAAAGACAAATTCAATATAACTTTGCAAACAACTAAGAACAAAACAACCTCGGAACCAAAGGAAGTAGCCAACATATTGAATAACTTTTTTGCATCCATTGGCGAGGGAAGTCCTATTAAAAGTACACATAAATCATATTACAGTACCAGTACTTTCACAGACCGAAAATACAATGTTTCTCACTCCAGTCGAACCCTACGAAATCAATACTATGCTAAAAACACTAAAAAATAAAAAAAGTCATGGCATCGACGAACTTCCACCCAGTTTACTGAGACAATGCGCTAATGAGCTAACGCTACCATTTTTTAAATTACTTAACCAGTCTTTTGATGAAGGTGTATTCCCTGATCAGCTGAAAATAGCGTTAGTGAAACCCTTACACAAGAAAAATGACAAAACAGAGCCTAGTAATTATCGTCCAATAGCTTTACTACCTACAGCTTCTAAAATTTTCGAGAAAGCGATGTGCAACCGCGTATATACGTTCTGCGAAAAATATAAAATATTTGACGAATGTCAAAACGGATTTCGTAAAAATAGGTCTACAACATTAGCTGTATATAAATTTATTCAGGAAGCCTTAAATATAATAAATAAAAAAAAATACGCAGTCGGATTAATGCTTGATATGACCAAAGCTTATGACAAAGTTCAATATGATATTTTATTAAATAAACTATATAGTATAGGGATCCGCGGCAAAGCACATGACTGGTTCAAATCCTATCTGGAAAATAGAGCACAGCTAGTGGAAATAGAATATTTTAATAATAATATTAACGAACTTCAAAAGTACCGGTCTGAGAAAAAGGCGATTAAAGCATCAATACCTCAAGGTAGTGTAATTGGATGTCTTTTGTTTCTCATTTACATTAATGATCTCCCAAAATACATAGCAGAATTCGGACCGTGTGTTTTATTCGCAGACGACATTTCCATTCTCACCCAGTGTCAGGACAACACAAACCTAAACAGTTCCCTTACCGAAATATTTAATAAAATAATAACTTGGATGAACTCACACAATCTCGAAATCAACGTTGCGAAGACTAAATTAATACCTTTCTACCCTCATCAAAAAAACCCTATAAACGTATCCTTTTCTTATAATAATCATACAATAGAAACCGTCGATGAATTCACATTACTAGGTATAACCATAGACAAAAACATACATTGGAAATTACATATAAGAAAAGTTAAATCAAAACTTTCAAAATTTTTATACGCTTTTTATGAAGTTAAAAAAACCACAAATTTACAAACTGCCCTCGTTACTTACTACGCCTATGCTTACGCGTGGCTTAGCTACGGCATAATAATGTGGGGAAACAGTACAGACGCACCTGCACTTTTCACAGTCCAAAAGAAACTTATCCGTGTCCTAGTTAATATAGAACAGACAGATAGCTGCAAATCCCATTTTAGGAATCTAAATATTTTAACTCTGCCTTGTATATATATACTGGAAATATGCAAGTTCGCTCACAAACATAAAGACTTTTACACTACACGAGAAGACATACAAACACGATACACACTCCGACACAAAACACGACTCAATATACCAACATCCCGCTTAAGAATACACTCTACCAGCCCGCTAGTGATGTCAATAAAAATATACAACATGTTACCCGAAGTAATAAAAGAAGAAAATAAACTTAATTTATTTACAAGAAAATTGAAAAAGTTATTAATTGATAAATGTTATTATAATGTAAACGAATACCTAAATGATAAATCCTTAAAACATATGTGCATAGATTAAGCTAAACGGATAAATTATTATTTCTTTAATTTGACCTATTTTACTTATAATTAACATTTTTAAATTACTGACATTATTAATTCTAATTTTAGAAATTGACATTTTTATTTTTATTTTAATTCTTATTATCACAAATTGACATTTTTTTATTTAATTATAATTCTAGTTATCGCAAATTGACATTCTGTATTAGCATTATTTCAAATTGACATAATTATTATTTCTTATTATTATATATTGACATTATTAATTAGTATTATTACAAATTGACATTATCAATTAGTATTATTACAAATTGACATTATCAATTCTTATTGGGAAAAATAGCCATTATAAATTCGTAATTTTATAAATTGACATTACTGTTAATTTTTATTGTTAATTTTTTTTTATTGTATCAAAATCACTATTGTAATTGGATTAAGTAATTATTCATGTAAAATTGGATTATGGAATGCCTGAATGATAAAGCCTCTCCTCTGGTTATTGTAATTATCCTTCTTTGCTGTGCCCGACAGGGTCCATGATTGTTTCTCTTTGCTAATGTATACCACCAAAGCCTACATTGTGGATTGCAATAAAGAATTGAGTATTGAGTATTGAGTATTAAAAAAAAAAAAAAAAAATGCGAAATAAAAATTTAGAAAGTCGCTATTAAATAACAAAGAAACAAAACCAGATATACCGTTTGTTATCACACCAGAACTTTACTAACTGAAATCGAACACTACTAATATTACTACTTGCTCGCACCTTGTCAGTCCTCTGTCAAATACAATTACCCACACTAGCTCACACAAAAGACAATTCAAATAACTGTTTACAGTGTTTCGTCGCTCATATTGAAAAGACCCGAAATATCAATATGAACATACCTACTATACTTATGTCCCCATTTCCCATAATGTACGAGTAGGTACCTACTGATTATATCCCATCTCGCATACATATTATACCTATAAATTATGCCCATGTCAAACTAGTGCGCCTCACCATCAGAAATTGCATCACTGCTTACCATCAGGTGGGATCGCAATCAAGCACTAGTTTATATCAATTACAAAAAAAAAATTCTTATATCCTATACCTACTTATAACTAATTAATTGTGTACTGATGTTCCATTTTGTACTTGCTTAGTAATAATAATAATATCCCGAAGTATCAAATTAATAAATTTAAATAAGCCTTTTAATTCAAGCACTACACTTAAATACAGTTATTGCATCTTATCAAAGCAGAATAAATTACAGTAATTATTATATGGCTACAAAAAAATCTCATATCTAAGTGTTAGTACTATCACATTTTTACAATCATTTTTAATTTTTAATAAATTATCACAATATTATTTATACATTTACTGTATAAATAATATGTGATAATTTATAAAGTTATTAAATTCGTATCTCGTGTCCAAAGTCCCACATTTTTGTTATAACTAATTATTGACCAATATTTCGTATCCCATATTAAATACCCACTAATTATATATGTCCCGGTGTGACAAAACCATCGCATCGCCCAATTACAGCTTAATCCTACATTTTCATTGAGTGACCTTAAGATTGGCCGAAATAAAAAATATCTTGGGACAAGCACCACCCCAGTTTGTTAAATTGCGTTAGTGCACGACCATCATTTGTATCCCTGAAGGTGAATTAGTCACGAGGAGATAAATCACGAGCGCATTGATGAGTGCTCGGTTGAGAGCAGGGGTAACATTTATCAAAGACACCGCATTTGGAGGGTTTGCCTCCAACAAGAAAAATCCAAATTTTTTTGCAGTATTTTGGTATAACAAATTTAATTTCCTGGTGTACTTATGACTACGTATGCAGAAGTTGAAAACACGTTATTCAAGTGTCGTAAATACTGTAAAACTATTGGTTAGTTTCAGAGTGTTTCGATTTAAGAATTTCTCTCCCCGAATGATCGACATTTTGAATAATCAGAGGGCTGAATCGTTCTTTTTCCAAAGAATTAACATTGCCAGTTAATGTTCTTCTGGGCACGTTTCCGACCGGATGTGTATTTTGATTCCGTTTTTATATACCCACTTACCTAAACGTATGTATAGTTAGGTTTATTACAAACTATAATAATTATTTGTTTACAATAATTTATAAACATTAACTAATAATTAGCTAAAAGTTGTAAATTCTTTAAATAAATCCAATAAAAAAATCTTTCTTTTGAAGTAAGAATTTTCCCAATAACTCATTTCCCTCTAGACATTTTCAAAGTTACGAACCTCTATGACTAATAACGTAATGCAACACAAGGTTTCTGTTTATCGAATTATTTATTTAAAAATATTACAATTTCGTGTATAAAATACCTTGAACAAATAATATAAACACATTGTTTTTCAGGGTAAAATAAGCTATCTTATCTATTAACAAAAATTTACGATCCACGCGTCCCTAGTTTCTAAAATACTATTTCGAAAATGGAAAACTATCAGTTCGATTAAATTATTCTGAAATCAGAGCGAAATACATTCCGGTGCATTTAAATAATGACCAATTTCCTACCAATTCCTGTCGGTTTTCCTTTTTCAATGTTTTCTGTTTTTAGTGAATTGAATTAGTTTAAGAATATTTTTGTAGTGATGGCCTTAAAGTTTATGAGGTTAAGTATTTACAGAAGGAGTCTAGTAAGCCTTTTGTAGGCTTACTAGACTCATTTTGTAAGTTTTAGCATGAAATGTTTTACTCGCTTCTTCTTAGCCATTGATTTTGACTAATTTTTATCATGGAGTTTGCTTTTGTTCCCAAATGTTTTATATCTTGTTTGGCCGTGTACCAGTTACAGTAACACCACAAAAAAAAAATTAAAACAGAGATCGATACATACATTCGTACCCTTCATTTATGAGAGAATTAAAAAATGCTTAAAATGCCTTAAGACTAACTTAAAAACTATTATTCTCTCTTTAAAATCTAATATAAGCTCACATTATTACAAAAATCTTTATTAGTTTCCAATAATCTGGCAAAAATCCTTAGATTTACCTACAAAGTAAAATATTATATCCTGCGATACACTCGGATATACTACCCATTCTCCTCATATAACTGAACACTTTTTCGAGATTTATATGAGTCAGGAAAATATTTCAAACTATTTACTCTATCGCTGCAACAAATTCAACATAATCACGTTGCTGCCAAGCGGCGTTAAATTGACGCCTAGACAGACACTCCACTATACCTATTACGTAGTATATAACACAAAATATAACAAAAGGTTCACTACACATAATTTAAGCTGAAAACTAAAAATTTACTTGTTTAAAATTTGCAAAAAAACAAAGGTTTATCAGATTACAAAACATATTTGTGACATTTTTCTTTTTTACCGACAAATCGATTAGTACATATGAAAAAGTGTGACAGAGGCGTCTGTTATGTGATAGAATGTATGAAATGCCCCTCCGTTTAGAAATTTTAAAAAGTAACGATAATATCGCTACACGTGCCAATAATCGCTGCGCGTGCGCAGGAAGGAGGGTGGGATATGGTCTGCGAGGAGCATAGCCTTTGGCCTTTAAATAATGTTTATATTTCTCCGATATATAACTTGTTTCAGTATATTGTTTTTTAATTATCTTATAGATAGTGTAAAAAGTAGAGTATCCAACAAGGAGATAAAGCCCCGATTTATATATTGGCTCCCTGGCAATGCTCAGGATACAATTATATAAATCCCTCACTAGCGTTCGGGATTCAAATTTAGCAGTCCCCGTTTCATCCGTAATTCAACATGCCACCCGCGACTTTAAGGGCCAAGCGCCCGAAAAGTGCCATAAAACAGTGATTTTCTGAGGCCTACTCCTCCGTAACGGCTAGGTTAATTGGTTTGAAAAAAATATATGTTTATTATAGATTCATGAACAATAATATCAACATTTGATTTTTTCGTGCAATTAATACTTTTGTCCAAAAAAAATATTTAGCAATTTCGCAACTTTTCGCAACTATTCCCTACTCCTTCGAAACGGCTTGGACCTTTAGAAACATTTTTACACATAAAAATTGGTGGTTAAATATTCTTCAAAGTGAACATTGCATATGTAAATCAATCAATATCTCGTAGAGAAAATGGATTTAAAGCGCTTTCCGGGCGCTGCTGGCCGCAAATAAATGCACAGATTTGCGTACTGCCGCCTAGGCGAGTGCGAGAGTTGCGTTCACATAATTTCGGCCAGATGGTTCAAGGGACAATACGCCTTAAGACGCTGCTTTATCCCTTAGTCACAAATCTTATATATAAAATTCTCGTGTCACAATGTTCGTTCCCGTACTCCTCCGAAACGGCTTGACCGATTCTCATGAAATTTTGTGAGCATATTGAGTAGGTCTGAGAATCAGCCAACATCTGTTTTTCATACCCCTTAGTGATAAGGGTTGTCCACCCTTAACATTTTTCTTTAATTTTTAAAAATTATTTATATGGCAAAACAACGTTTGCCGGGTCAGCTAGTTTTACTATAAAATATTAGTGTAACGATTGTAGTACTACGACATTACGGATATCATGGACTTTAACAAACATTGTCGCTGATTGAATTTCATATAGTTTTGGCCTTCTGATCTTCTCTCTCTCACGACTATTTCGTCGAAGACGATTTAAAATTGAGGTCAATTACGTGCGGAGTCCCCAACCAATAATAGCTTGTAGCGAAACCAATACGGGTTAATGTTTGTACTATGGTGCTCTTGACCCTTATGGGGCGAATGCGGTCCCAAACGAACGCTATAGCCGCTAGTCAATTGTTTCACACGTAATGAGGGAAAAACTAAAGGAAATAGAATTTGAACTATATCTTAGAAAAAAAGAAAGCATTTATAAGTGACGTTGAATTTAAAATTCGATAATATGAAATTGGATAATAAAATCAGATATTAAATTAGAGTGGCAGAGGCTTCCTACAAGGTACACTGAAGACTTGGTGAGGGTCGCAGGAATCCGATGGATGCGAGACGCATAGGACAGGTCGTTATGGCGACTCTTGGGGGAGGCCTATGTCCAACAGTGGAAGTATTTCGGCTAAAACTATGCTTGGCGGAGGCCTATATCCAACAGTGAATGTCTTTTGGCTGAAATCAGAATAAGAAATTTTCAGTTTATTACACAATTATAGTAGTCACTCACGACTAGACAAGTTCATTTATGACTAATGAGTCCGTCTGAACACATATTTTCTACCTAACTACGTAATGACACATTTTAATTTTTATGCTATTACTAATGGATCGAAACCCTTTTATAATTGGCCAATTTAATCATACGAATAAATGTCTTCATCGCCGTCTGTGTATGAATTTGGCGGTGAACACGCTAAAATATAGCTAAAACTTCTTTTAAATCGACACGTCTTCATACCACCCACGTTATTAATTTATTTTATGATACTCATACCATATAGTTACCTACTATACGATCTTTAATTAACTAAACCCTGTCTAAATATGAAAACCTTACAGTGCAAAATAAGTTATTATGATTATAACTGATTTTTTATTAAGTATCATAATAATGATTATGTCTCCTAATCTACCCAAAAAACAGAATTTATTTTCATTTTTATACATCTCACATGGCCTACTGTTACTTTTATTTAATTAGAATATTGACAGAATACATAACACATTTACATTTTAGTATAAATGGAGAAAGTTTGTCTTTGCAACCGAGGTGGAATTTTAACCCGAGCCGTAGGCGAGGATGTTATAGGGGCCAGTGCTGCACTGACAAATTTTAACGTCCAATAACGTACATAAATAAACGGTCCAGCTTGATGCGATAAATGTTATAAATTATGGCGCGGGCTAGCGAAAAACAGTAAATTGTGCATCTAAAAGCGGTACGAATAATAACGGGTTATTGAGTAAGTGTATTGAAAAGTATTTTACATAAGTACGTACCTAGCTTTTGCTGTCCAAAGTAGGTAGGTATAGCGAACGTTCAAACTCATTAGGATAAGGTCAGTATGATATTCATTCTGATAAAGCTTCGTAAAAAAAACTACGTAGGGTAAAAAATATCTTAAGAAAATATTCCCGAAACCCACTTTCCATGCATGAAGGACTCTTCAAATTTATTTCAACCTTGATTAAAAATCAAGGTCTTTGCCTTCGGAAGCCGCATAAGTAGATAGCGGACCGACAGTCAAAATGGCGGGAAATGGGAAAAGCGTCAATTCTGTGATATGCAGATAGGTATACCCGTATACTTATTAACGAGAAAAAGCAAGATTCAGTGGCTGTTTACTGTGATAAATGATAAATGATATTTATTTTGTAAATAGGTTTAAAAAACACTTTTACACGTCAATTTTTTTTCGTCAGTTTATGCTAGATGAGGCCGGTGTGAAGATGGGACAGCCAATACTTTTGTTTTTTAAATTATATTTTATACTTGGGTAGCTTATTATTAGGATTAACTAGCCAGCTCCAATCGGTAACGTGCCCAGCTTGCAAAATAAGACATGAATTTAACCTTCATCTTCGAGTCAATTTTGACCCATTTTGGGATAAAAATCTATTTATTTCAGCAAATAATCGTTTTACGATTGATGTGCGTATTATTGAATTAAGTTTCTAAAAAAATATTTCATTAACCGACTTCCAAAAGGAGGAGGTTCTATGTTCGGCTGAATGTATGTTATTGAAAGGTTATGCTTCCAAGTTGGTCCCATAGAAATATTGTTATGATCTGATCGTTAACATCGAAGATATGGAACAGAACTTCTCATCTTCACAGCAGAATTGTCGTAACAAGTAAAATTGCTCGGTTTATACGTGTAAGCGATGACTGACAGAAAAAAAGGGGAGGGGGGGATGTATCGAACCGATCTGGTGATGAAGCCAGAAGGTAAATTAAGGTAATCTAACCGTGTTAGGGATTACTAGAATCGTTATGTCTTGAGACATGTCTTCTCATCATAATAATCGTTATGTCTTGAGACACTATGGTATATTGGATGAGAAGATACCGCGCAACTTCCCGAACGCCGCCCAGCCGAGTCGGATTCGATGGTTGATCTCTTTCTCTAAATTAGATTTACCCAACTGGACTGTCTGTCCCAGGTAGACGTAATCGTCTAAAACTTCGAATATAGAGTCGAAGACTATTATACAATATAGTAATAGGTGGCGTTGCGTAAAAACTCCCTACAGGTCATTGAACTCGCTCGGCTGACATTTTCTTAAAGAAATTAATTTCGTACATGCGTAAATTAATACGAGTTTTGAAAAAAAGGTACTTTATTTTTAATTTTATCTTTACAAATCGATAGTGTTTCATGTACCGGATCGACTCTCCAAGGGATTAAAACGATTAAAATTTAGCGATATATTATCTACACTATTATAACGAGGTAGTTTGTTTTTATTTTTTCGTTTGTAGACGTTTGGATACCTCCACACCTCTACAATCTCTGAAAGTACTGGTTCGATTGCTGAAATTTTTCACCGATAGAAAGCTGCTTTAGTCCTGAGTGACATAAGCTATATTTAATGTATGCTGGCGAAGCTGCAACAAAAGCTAGTAAATAAAATAAAATAAAATATCTCCTATTACTTCAAACTTTTCTCTATGCTACCAGCAACTCATATCACCACACCACTGCGTCGTAATTAAAGGCAATCACAGTTACTAACTTCGCTATCGAAGCAAGTCCCTGGGGCACTTAGCTATTTGCCACTTGATCAACAAGTCCCTCCTATAATGCATCTGCACTATATCTATACATAGGATTCTGTAGGTTCTGGCTTCTAGAAGTTTATATTATACACTGTTAGAAAAAAAAGAGAGAAAATAAAGAAAACACACATTCATTGTGCGTGCAGCTAAGGAGTGGAATTCCTTGCCGGAGTCTGTGTCTCCTGATAGTTACAACCCGGGAATCTTTAAGTCGATAGTGAATAGGTTTCTTCTAGGTAAGTGCATTCCATCGTCGACCGCATCGTCGCTTTCCATTTGGTGAGATAGTGGTCAAGCGTGAACCTATGAACAACAAAAAAAAAACATTTTTATTCTACCCGAATAGACACACAAATAATTACACAAAAAAAAAGAAAAAGTGCTAGGTAATTGACACATCGATTTCAAAACAAATGTTGTTGTTGGAAAATTCGGTTAATTAGTTTTGATAAATCCCCTATGCCTACATGTATTGCGACCCTATCTCAATATGTTAACAAATTAGTAGTTTTAACTTCAATAAAAGTTTCAATAAAACTTGTATGACTTAATTCTATAGATTGAAAAATACTGGGTGTCTCAGAAATAACACACTTTTTTAAACGCATAAAAAATATAAATAACACAAATAACAGAAGTTGCTACCTCTCAGTATGCAAAAAGTTCAACAGTAGATTACTTTTTTTTTTATCGATGATCTTCAACTCCTTTGGTTGGGAGACGCGTTTTCCCAACCACCGAACGTGTTGGCGCGTGGTTTACGTTCATGTAGCCGCAACAAAAACACATAAACCAAGGTCACCTTGGTTGAAACACTAGTTGGAACCGTCTGATATAAAAAAAAGTTCCCGACCGCGTCTATCTGTGTGTGTGCAATTTAGCTTCACTTTTCTTGGACTGACCGACATTTGACTTTTCAAAATTGCCTGCAAATGGTCTATTTGAAATAAATGCTTTCTTTGACTTTGTATAAACGCGATAAACTCAAAAACTACTGGACGGATTTTTTATACACTTTTCACTATTAAATACAATGTGTGAGTGTGAGCGGTTTAAGTGTATTACAATGGCATCTTATAGTAAAGAAAAATCGACATTTTCTTAGATTTTTATCAGCTGTGCAAAGTTAGGATAGATCACGGATCACTAGTTTCACAATAAATTACAAACTATAAAAGTCAATATTTTTGCAGGTATAAAAGTTATTTCAACAAAATCAGAATCGAGTTCAAGACAACAAACACAAATCAATTTCAAGATGGTGTACTTACTTTGAAACATTGCCTATATAATAAAATAAATAAGAACGAACGAAATGGAAGAGGCAAACTTTGGGACCGTCACGGTTCATTTAGCTTGAACGAGTGTCTGGACTGAATCCATCTGAATTTGAAGACTTAAGAATATTAGCAATAATTATTAGATGGAAACAGAAATAAATATTATAGGTACACTAGCTTTTGCCCGCGGCTTCCCCCGCATACATGAAACATAGCCTATGTCATACAGGAATTTTGCATCTCTATTGATAAAAAAATTTTCGCAATCGGACCAGTACTTTCAGAGATTACCTCCTCCAAATAACAAACATAAAAACAACAACAAACTTTACCTCTTTGTAATATTAGTGTAGATTAGTGTGTATTTGCTGTAGTTAAATTACTATCTTCTGCCAGCTCGGTGCGCGTCGACCTCCACGAGTCGCCGGTCAACCCCCGTTTACTAATTTCTTCGTAAGTGTATTGAAAAAAGTCGTTTGATACACGAGCAAATTTGTAACTACAACCCTCGGCTCCATAACACACTCGCCTAAGGCTCGTGCGTATTCCACCTCGGTCGCAATGATAAACTTTCGGCACATAAATCAATACGTACTATATTACTGCACAGCGGGAGTACCAGCTGGATTCAATAGCTTTATGTCCACTGCCTAATAATAGATGTCTGGACGCAATATAATTGTAATCACGCTGGCTCATTAGTGTTCAGTACTGAATTATGTACTGTCTTATAGGCTGTAATTATGGCGACCTATGAAATTGTTATGAGGGAATATTGTCATAATGCTGATGAATTCTCCAACATACCACAGTGTCTCAAGACGAAAGTCGTGTTGCCAGTGATAACATATGGCTCCGAAACTTGGTCACTTACAATAGGTTTCATCAGAAGACTAAAGGTCACTCAAAAGGCAATGGAAAGGGCTATGCTCGGAGTTTCCTTGCGTGATCACATCAGAAATGAAGATATCCGTTGGAGAACCAAGGTTTCAGACATACCCCAGAGAATCGCTAAACTTAAGTGGCAGTGGGCAGGGCACATTGCTCGCAGAACAGATGGTCGATGGGGACGAAAGGTTCTGGAGACCACTGGTGTCTGGATGCCCTGCAGTGGACATCTTTCGGCAGAAATGATGATGATGATAATGATAACAGTAACAACAGAATAATGATTGACAGGCCTGTTGGTTTAGTGGTTAGTGGCCCTGACTGCTATGCCGGAGGTCGTGGGCTCGATTCCCACCCAGGACAAATCTTTGTGTGATGAGCATGATCATTTGTTCTGTGTCTGGGTGTAATTTATCTATAGTATGTATGTATTTAGAAATATATAAGTATGTTTATCAGTTGTCTAGTACTCATAACACAAGCTCTGCTTAGCTTGAGACTAGATGGCGTTGTGTGATAGTTGTGGAATATTATTATTATATTATATTAATGATGCCGATGGATAAATTATGTTTAATTTTTCACCGTTATGTGTAGCATAGCTTTTTTTTTACAAGCACATTCCTCACTTAGCAGCTGACCAAATTTTAAATGGACTAATAGTCTTTTTTTTTTATGGTGGGAAAAAATCATGCATTGACATCCCCCGCCCTTGGGCGGAGCGGGAGATAGTGTCAGACTCTTACTGACTAAAAGACCCACCCCGTTCCTTCTAGCCTTCATACCGGGGCTCGAGCGCCCTTTCGGATAACCCTGGCCCCAGTAGGCTTCGACCCGGCTGGGTCCCTGCTGTTGCTGACAACTCCTTGAGGCGCGCTGGAACAGTGCGCGCCGTCGACGACTTGGGCTTGGTCCGGACAGTTACCGGACGGCCGGACAGTCAGCTACCCATTGCTCACTGTCCGCAAGCCCGCGTCTGCGTTGGCCGGAAATCGGGATCAGAATCCCGGCGACGGCGGCGGCGATAACGCCGTTGCCTGATGCGAGTCTAAAATCTATACATTATAATACGAGTAAATCTGTAGAAGTTTTTAGTTGTGCGCGCATAACGTAAAATGTACGAAATCAATGTAAATATCTTTTATTAAGCATTTTTTACTGCTTAAAATAAATAAATATTTAATGAAACGACAACCATTTTCTGTAGGTTTTTTTTCAACGAAAATCCACAGCCTTATCACTGCCACATTACCATGACGTTATTTGTTTATTATACGAGTAATCTTTATTGTACACCAAATAAACAAAAATACAGGACAAACATTTAAAAGAATAAGTGTTATGTTATGTCTGCTTGAAAGAAACTTTCGTGCTTTTTATTACCTCTCAAAGATACGTTCAACGTATAGCTATTGGAAACGTGTTAGCTTACCATAGCACTCTCCTCCATTGTCTACTAAGAGCTCAGAACAATTAGCTGCTCACCGCAGTCTTAATTAACTATCTAATTAGTCGAACAAATCCCTGGACGTGCACGGCCAACGTTCAAACGATATTATTGGATCTCAGATGGCGTCCACTTTGCATTATTACGGCCTACTCAATATACCGCAGATAACACTTTCATATCTTGTGTCAGATACAAACTACCAATGAATATTTGATTTCTATGGAACCAGTAAAAACATTAAAAAGGCTGATGATGATAGAACTAATTTGATATCATCCACTCCCTCCGCATACGTAAACATTTTTTTGTGTCCAACCACACCATATTTCTGTTACCAAAATCATTCATCATCATTCATTACTTCAGCCGAAAGACGTCCACTGTTGGACATAGACCTCCCCCAAGTGTCGCCACAAAGAACGGACCTATGCGTGTCGCACCCATCGGATTCCCGTAACCTTTACCAGGTCATCGGTCCACCTTTTAGGAGGCCTGCCAACGCTACGTCTTCCGGTACGTGGTCGCCATTCCGGAACCTTTCAGCCCCAAGGGTCTTCTGTTCTGCGAGTAATGTGTGCCCATTTCCACTTAAGTTTGAACCAAATTTACAAAAATATAGCGCCAAATCAAACATAGGTACAAAATGCATAAATCTTAATTTTAGAAATTAAAAGCATCGGGTTTTACCTCTTCCGTACACTTGGTCACCGCTGTCATGCCTAAATCAGTAATATTTTTAAAGTCGTCGGTTCATTTAGGTAAAAAGACATCCTCGTTTTAAAATTGCTTAGTTGCCCCATTTAAGGCGTATAGTCCCTTGAACCATCTGACCGAAATTATGTGAACGCAACTCTCGCACTCGCCTAGGCGGCAGTACCCAAATCCGCGCATTTATTTGCGGCCAGCAGCGCCCGGAAAGCGCTTTAAATCTATTTTCTCTGCGAGATATTGATTGATTTACATATGCAATGTTCACTTTGAAGAATATTTAACCACCAATTTTTATGTGTAAAAATGTTTCTAAAGGTCCAAGCCGTTTCGAAGGAGTAGGCAAAAGTTGCAAAAAGTTGCGAAATTGCTAAATTTTTTTTTTGACAAAAGTATTAATTGCACGATAAAATCAAATGTTGATATTATTGTTCATGAATCTATAATAAACATATATTTTTTTCAAACCAATTGACCCAGCCGTTACGGAGGAGTAGGCCTCAGAAAATCACCGTTTTATGGCACTTTTCGGGCGCTTGGCCCTTAAAGCTTATTCAAACCGGAATGTAGCTAAATATGGTAAGTGTAATGTACATAAGTACAGTTAGGCCGCAAAAGTCCATAGGAACGCTAAAGATTACATTGCTACGAACCGAGCGAGCACGATACTTCCGTGCGTATGTGTGCGCATGTATGAGTATCCACATTCCACAGATAACACACACTAAGGAACTGTCGTCACAGTGAGCTGTTCATAGCATTGATAAAATTCGTGCCAAAACGTCATGTGCTGGTAGCCGTGTGAACTAAGTGTTGGATTCGCAAATCACGTAACCCGAGTTCAAATCATGGTCGGTCCGTTGCAGTTATTTCTTACTTTGAAAATTCCTAATCTATATTGATATAGTTGTTTTTTTATATTTCTATGAAAAATACTATTGCATTTTTTGCACTAAATAGTTGCAAATTACGAATGTGATCTATTAACCACAAGAAGAATCACATTCGTAATTTGCAATTATTTAGTTGTTACATCTTTTCGATGTTATAAGGTGGAAATAAAAAGACGTGTTTAATAAAAATGTTTATTCTTTATATTTACAAATTAAACATTTATGAGAATTGTGACGTCGAATTGTTACCTAGACAAAAAGTTATCTTGTAACCGTTATCTATGTTACGCCTAAGATTGTTTGTTGGAAGTATACCCACTTAGACCATTCATAATATGAATAACGTAACAATGAACGGATATTCAAATTTTAATAAAATAAAATATAGGTAATTGTTTATATCCAGTTATTTATTGAAAAGTGATATATGATTTGGAATTTGTAAACATTTTATTTTTGTGTAACGTCACAATGAATGTATTGAGGTCATAGCTTAATTGTTCATTTTCTTGACGAAAAGAAGATTGAAACCAAACCTCAATTTCTGTTAAAAGAACTTTAGTTCTCACAAGATAATCGTCAATTAGATGAGAAAAATAAATTGAACTATAGTATTATGTTAAAACAGTGCGGGTAGAAGAATAAAAAACGAAATAGACTCATGATTATTGTCAACAAAATTGATAGCGAGTTCACTGCATTCTTAAGATGAGGCGATGGCACAAGTTAAAAGATATAGCTGTTTTAAACGAAAGTAAACACAATATAATACAGTGTTTGTTAACGAATAATCACAGATATGTTAAAATAAAATGGTAGGCCATTTAGTTTAGTTAACATTAAATATTTAGTGCGAAACGTAATCGTTCTTGTTTGTGCCTCTCTGTCAAGTACGGCTTTTTAGCAGGTTTTCTGTGATGCACGCCTTCAGCGTGAAGTGCACGGCGAACAGTATCCATCGAGGTGTCATATAATTCCGCAAAATGTCTCGTTGGTGCGAAACCATTCGTTTCGTATACGTCCACCATATGTCGTCGCTGCGCCTCGCTAATAAGCTTCGGTCTCCCACTTCTCTTTCGACTAGCAAGGCTACCTTCTTCCTCATATCTTTTTAGCCAAAGATTTACAGTATTTTTCTAAAATAAAAAAAAATATATATTAGGCAGCTATACCTACTTCACTTCATTTTCATTATATAAAATGTTAATAATCATAATTATTGAATATAATTTTAAAATAAAACTGCATTTATTAATCCAATAACCAATCCAATAAACCCAACGATTTACGTATTTCTCTTTTAAACCTCATAAAGATACGATGAATGGATTCATAAATGGCATACGTTTTAATTAGAAGATTAATTTGTAATAAAGTTACAATTCATTAATAGCTATTATACTCACATTCAGTCCGGTTTCTTCAGATATTTGTGTTTTATTAAGACCACTTTTATGCAGCCCAATGATAGTCGCCCTCACTTCAATACTAATATTAGCCTGCATTTTGCGAATATTACAATACTGTCAACCTCACGTCACTAACCAACAACTACAACCAAACGACAGTTCATTTCGGTTAAGTTAAAACTCATGTCTACCTCGCAGAAATCTAATTCTTTATTTAGTTTTTTTGTGATCTACCTTTCTAACTCTAAGAAATGTGTGAACAAGTTAAAGAATAATTTAAAATATGTAATGCAAATACATAACTTCCAATCGGGTAAGAACTTACAAAAAGTCAATTATTGCGTGGGATTTGAACTTGCGGCACACTGATTTGCGCTTCAATCTGTGTGCCTATACCACTGGGCCATCTTGACTTATGATAAGTTGATGAAATTGTGGATTTCAATCATTTGTTGGCGAAACTTGAAAATAAAAGGTCGTAAGTCAAACTAAACGTCAAACGAATAAGTTTTAAGAATTCTTATGGACTTTTGCAAGTGATAGTACACTAGCGGGATTGTTCGAAAGAGTTACCCGGTACCCCCCCCTATTTTTTTGTTGGGAAAATCATCCAATCACATCTCCGTGTCCTTGGGCGGGCCGAGAGATAGTGTCAGACTTTACTGACTAAAAACCTACTGCTGTCTCTTCGTTGCCTTTCATACCGGGGCCTAGTCTTCCTTTCAGAAGCAGACCGTTGGCCTCAGTAGGCTTCGACCCTGCTGGGCCCCTACGGTTTGCTGATAACTCTTTGAGGCGCGAGTGGAACAATACGCGCCGTCGACGACTTGGTCTCGGTCTGGTCGAGTCGTCAACGGCGTGTAGTCTTTCACGCGCACCTCAAAGAGACGTCAGCAAAATCAAAGTGGCCCAGTAGGGCCGAAGCCTACTGGGGCTGTGGGTTCGCTTTTCAAAGGGAAGCCCGGGGTCCGAGAACGCATGGCAAAGAAGGAACATATGAGTGGGTTTTTAGTCAGTAAAAGTCTGACACACCCTCTCGCTCTATCCTAAAGCGGTAAAAGTCACTGGATGATATCGCACCTAAAAAATTAAAAAAGATGGATCTAAATATACATAAATTGTATCTTCATATTAGCAGGCCATTTGCGAGTAAATAAAATACCCTTTAACTTGTCCAAACAATGAATTCTTGCTGTGCTCAGTAGGTAAAACAATTTTCAAATATTTCAATACGTTTTTTGTTTTATTTATTGCTGTTATTGTTTGTTTGTGCGTTGTTTCTCATAATTTTGCCACACAGCTTTCAACATTTTTATTTTTCTTTTTATAAAGCTTGACCTAAAATTATTTATGACGCATATTATACACATGTGTGGCCAGTCAATATTTAGGTTAGTTCCTAAATTACCCGTGAAAAACCATAATTTTTCTATTTTCAATAAAGAAATGACAATTTGTTATCATCTTGCAAAGCAAGAAAACATAACCTCAACCTCAGAAACAGTATATTAAATTAAAATAGGTTACCGATTTGAAGCACTTTAGTAATAAAATGTCATTCACACGTGCTTAAATTTGTTACTTTATACATTTAGATGTTCCATTAGTTGCACATAAATTAAATATGTGCTAGATTAGAAATATTTTATTTATAAGCAGCAACGGTCGCTTTTAAAAAGTTCAAAATGCTAAATCTGTTTTATGTCACATGCGGCCTACATGATGGGCACTTACAAAACGTCAGAAGCTAGCGCACGGTTTCAAATTAGGTCGTTTTCTACGGAGAAGAAGAAACTTTTTTCATTCATACATAATAGGGTAGTTTCCAGGGTCAAAATAATTACATTTTATTTAGTCCGTATTTTAGATTATAAAAAAATATTGGACACGTACTTTTCCTTTTTTCGATTAAACAAAAAATAACAAAGATATAGCCCATTAAAGTTACGTGTGAAGTCACCCCATGCGAAAAAATGCAGCACGGTGCGTGACACGTAACTTTAATGGGCTATACTTTGTCATTTTTGGTTTAATTTACAAATAAAAAAATACGTGTCTCTTATTTTTGAATATTCTAAAAGACGGACTAATTAAATTTTTTACGGCAACTAGCCTATTATAGATTGTGTCTCTTGTGTGTGTTCTTACGAACAAATGACGGCACGGTTGGGGCAGTAGTTGAACAATTGACTGCTGCACTCGCGGGTTCAATTCCCTCATGGAACAAAATATATTTGTGTGGTCTACAGATGTGTTACGGGTCTGGGTCTCTTGTCATTGCTAGTTCGGAGCAAAACATTAAAAAAAGTTATAAATAAATAATAATATTATTAAATCTAGCCTGTCTGATTCTGACCTGATTAAATCCCACTGCTGGGCAAATACCTCCCACGATTCCTTCCATTATGCTGGATTCTGACCCACTTCATGCATAGGTAGATGGAAAACTATTTCTCCTGCATTCTGAAAAAGAATAATCTGTGTAGAAAATTAAATACTAGTAAGTTGAATATTCCTTATTATCATATTGTAATCTTATATTTTTTAGGTGTAAAAACATCAGATAACTTCCGAGTATTTCCGAGCGTTCCTGGGCCATGGTAACTCTATCGCACAATCCGTACCCAAAGGTTCTTATTTATTCTCCCAGACTAGACCCAGTATAAGTGTATAACTATGGACTAGACTCCCCGTCAACCTTTGGGTTAAAAAAGACATCACCGTGGTTCTTTTTCTTGATATAATAATAATAATAATCATGTTCAGTTCTTCTGTACACGGCTCGTATTGTTAGGAGGTTCCTTTCTTTGGAGCCCTAACCACCGGTAGCTTGGACCCTGTTCCCGATACCGGTGGGATACTGTTTTTTATATTTTTAAATGTTTTTTTTTTTTATTGTTTTTTAAGAAATATTTAAAAATATATTGTAACATGTTAAAAAAATGAATAAAGGAAATAATAATCACTTTATTTCAGGCAACATGTACCTATATCATAAATACCTTATAGATTAACATACATAATTACTTATAATAAATCTTTTTGTCAGTAAACAAGATTTAAAACTACGTTAGTAACACTTCACTTCGCACTATTGTCTTTGTGTGCTGTCCTGTGGTATTTGTCCGCGGAAGGGACGGAACACCACGCCCTGGGGCCAAAAGTCTTCTTTCATAACAAGGTGCAGAAAACAGTTCGGTACTCGCACCACAAATGCCTTAAAATTGACATTCCGGTGCTACTATAGCAACTGCACCCTCAGTGTGTACTTCAACTTTTGGCGCACGTACGCGACGATGTCCTCCACCTTTGTGGTGTAATGCAGGCGGGAGATGTACACCGGCGTGTTCGGTTGAGCGGCACGCACACTCGCACTAGGACTAACTGGTGCTTTGCCGCAGAGATTCCAGTTGGCTTGCTTTCGGCGCTTCCTCCTTTGCAACGTAATGAAACCATCTTCATTTTCAGCCTTATTCATTGCCTTATCAGGCAAAGGCTTCGATATAGGAGCAGCAAGGGCGCTCGTAGTGACGCTAGCGAAATCCCGATGATCCAGATTCGCTGGGGCTACATGTACAGGCAGCGGGGCGGGGCGAAGGGGTCGGGCGGCGGCACATGAAGGAACCGCGGTGACCGGCACGGAGCAGCGGGGCGCCCGGGGTGAGCACTCTGCAATCTCAGCAAACGACGGACGTATTGGCGACGAAACTGCTGACACGGAGTTTTGCGACAATAAATCGAGGCTAGCTCCATGACGCATGCTTACATCAGACGCATCGGCTGATGACCTAGTTACCGCCGCTGTGTTGTGAAATTCACCAAACTCTTGGCGTAAATCTGCGACGGTTTTCTGGGATGCATCTAGTTTCGCTTGTACATCCGATAGACTGGCCTTCAGAAAAACAATGTCCTTCAAAAGTGTAGTGACATCGACGTGGTCGAAGGTGACTGGAGGAAGCTTGTGCAGCTCCTTCGCCACAAACGTCGGCACGTCGTCCGGGTCGGTCTCCTTGAACAGTGTGATAATGTCCCGTATGCTCTTTTTAGTCCCGTCACGCCGGCGGGACACCATCTGGTCACGCTTATTTAGCACGCTAAACAGCATCAACTTCGCAGCGACGGCGGACACCTCGTCCATGACATCCAGCTTCTGCTGCAGGAAGGCCAGCAACTCGTTCACCACAATATTACTACTCATGTTGAGTAATTACGAGCGACAGCTTACGCCGCGCTAATCGATACAAATAACACGTAAACAATCCACATCGGTACGCGACATAAGTGAGACTGATATAACTCTAATATTGTCCGGCCAATATTTAGCCACCTGGATAGCTCTGTCGTTGGCCGCGTTCAAGTCGTAGAAGGAGCAGGTGGTTGTGCATATACATTATATGGGGCTCCATACTGGCACTGTGTTGCAATGAGTCAAAAATAATTAGACAAAATTTTATGACAACATGTATTAAACTAAAATGGAACTGTGCAGGTCACATTTGCCGTATTTCCCAACAATAATGGGCGAAGACAATCTGGCTGTGACTGGATTTCGAGCAGCAGGAGCTCCTACATAAAGGACTGGTCAGAAGTGGCTAAGGACAGAAAAGAGTGGAATAATGGAAGGGTCCTTTGTCCTGCAGTGGGAATAAAACATTGAGCTTCCACACACCAACATACAAAAATAAGTGAACAAAATCTTTAAAAAATGTATACGTAACGAATCTTGCGATCTTTTCAACCGATAAGAAATGAAAAAAAAAATACTTGGTAACCGACGTTTCCTAATGATGCCGGTGTTGTCATCAACATTACGTTGGCGCACGTGTTGTCAAAAGCCTCTTAGTATCATCCCAGCATCTTCGGGTTTGACAAGAGGTCCTCCGAACCGCCTTGATCTCTCGAGAGTCACTCCCGCACTCCCGGTGTCAATAATAACGTCGTCGAGAGTGCCATCCCTCCCGGATTCTCGGAAAAAAGTTGCGAATAAGTATTCGCTTTGTTATAAGCTTCGAAAACTGTAAAGTATAAAACTTTGCACGTTTTGCCGACCTGTTTTATAATTTTCAGTGACTGATCATCCAGTTTTTTTTTATTGATATAAACCAGAGAACCTGATGATAAGTAGTGATGAGATCGTTGATAGTGAAGCGCACTAGTTTAATAAGAGCCTATTTACTCTAGCCTTGAAGACGCCTAAATTATAATCGGACGAGAAGACCGCAGCAAGCAAATTGTCAAGTCATGCAGTTCTCGCGCACACTTTCCAAAGCATCACGTAAAAGTCCAAAATTTTTCTTTAAATGATGTTGCTCCACACTAGGACTAACAAATGTTTAATAATAAATACGTGGCTTTCTTCCTGTATCGTGGGTGCGTTCACAAAGATGTAAACTCTCACACACATTCACAAGACACCCAGACCCGGAACTAAAATCCAAGGAATTGAAACCGCGACTCGACACGCAACGAAGCAGCAAATCGTTCACTTACCGCGTCAAATATGTCGTAGATATAGTAATGTATGTTTATCGGACTGATATCCATGTCGTGACCAGATCTTAGAATTCATGAGGCCAACTGCAAAAATGCTATATGTAGGATTTCTATGATAACATAAAGCTGCACGCCAAAACTAAGATAAAAGATGTTACCCGAAAAGCTGCCACTCTAAAGTGGGATGAGGCCGGACATGTTTACCGCATGTTGGATGAGCTAAGGACTAAAAGAGCCAATTATTGGATCCCATTAAACGCAAGGCGACACCGCGGCAGACCAAGGCGAAGGTAGAGAGATGAGCTTGATAACTTCCAGAGGAACTGGCCCGCAGTGGTTGAAGACAAACGTGTGTGGAAAAGGGAGAAGGAGGCAGATGGGGAGGCCTTCGCCCAGCAGTGGGACATAAATGGGCTAACTAACTAACTAAAAGGTATAAAGAAAGTAGGCCAAACAAAGATTGAAATATCATCAAACTTTAACTTTTAAAACGATCTGACCAGTTTTACTTGGCCACATCATGAAGTGATCAATTCCTAAGTTCTGACCACGACATCCACAACTCTACGTCACAAAATAGATAGGTACAGAAGTCAATCTTATGTATGTACTTCACTTTTTATACCTACGCTAGGCGATCGCACACACGTCAGCGCGTTGCACCGAACCTGTACAAGTGCGACCGGACGATTGAGCCGAGATCTCGTGTCCGTGAGTAGTGTCTATGTGTGCGTTGCTCGAGCGCGCTTTGTATGTAGTTTGTCTTCTGTATCTATCTATTTTGTGTCTACGTTCAAACCGCGTATTCTGCGTACGGGTGAGACAAGTATATTATTCGATCTACACCAGAAAGTAATGTTGCGGTTGCTTCGGTTTCAAGGGGAATTATCTCGGTAAAATTATAGGCATATCACACTTAGACTGTATAATTATGTTTAACTATGTCTCTTAGATTATTATTTTATTTATACTCTCTTTTCATAACTAGGTATATTCATGTAATTTTTATGAAATGTTATATCGTTGATCGCAAGAGCAGCGATGATCCCAACTTTCGAGTTAAAAAAATTGACGTGTAAAACTGTTTTTTTTTTATGTTTGTTTTTATTTTGCAATTATGTGCAGTTGATCCGAGCGATGTACAGTCGATGCAGTACCCAAGTCCGTTCTTCAGTGGGCACTACTGGAAGCTTCAATGTGGCTGTCGGCTTACACCAAGGGTCGGCCCTCAGCCCTTACCTCTTCCTGATGATAATGGACGCTCTGACGTCGGACATTCAGGAAGAGGCTCCCTGGTGTATGTTGTTTGCCGATGACATTGTGCTGGTTGCCGAGAGTGGCCTAGAGGTCCAGAACAGATTGGAGGTGTGGTGGCACAGATTGGAGAGTGTTGGCCTGAAATTAAGTAGAACCAAAACGGAGTACTTGTTCTGCGATTTCGGCGGTCTCTCCAATCCAGTGCCCTTAGCTCTCGCCGGAACGCCCATACCGATCTGTTCCGACTTTCGGTACCTCGGGTCGCTCGTCCAAGGGGATGGTGAGGTAGACCGGGACGTAACACATCGGATCAACGCAGGATGGATGAAATGGCGACAGGTCACGGGAACAACTTGTGACCCACGGATGCCCCTCAAGTTGAAGGGTAAAATCTACAAGTCCGTGATAAGGCCTGTCATACTGTATGGATCAGAATGTTGGGCTGTGAAAAAGACGGATGAAAAAAGATTGCATGTAGCGGAGATGAGAATGTTAAGATGGATGTGTGGTGTGACGAGAATAGATAAAGTGAGAAATGAGTATATTAGGGGAAGTTTGAAAGTGGCGCCAGTGACTGAAAGGTTGAAAGGAAATCGTTTGTCTTGGTATGGTCATGTAAAGAGGAGAGATGAAAAGCATGTTGCTAAAAGAGTTATGAATTTACATGTGGATGGATGGAGAGGGAGAGGGAGGCCAAAGAAAAGATGGATGGATTGTGTGAGAAGTGATATGAAAGAAAAGGGAGTTAGTGATAGCGTGACGAGTCACAGGACAGAATGGAAGAAGAAAACGTGTTGCGCCGACCCCAAATAAAATGGGACAAGGGCAGGAAGAAGAAGAAGTTTTTATTTTGCAAATAGGTTTTAAAAAAAACCGGCCAAGAGCGTGTCGGGCCACGCTCAGTGTAGGGTTCCGTAGTTTCCCGTCCGTCACAATAAGTGTACCCACTTATGAGTTTAAAAAAATGCTTGCATATACGATTATACTACAAACTTAGTCCAGAAATTATTTTGTAGAACCTTTTTGTCTTTTTGTACAAAAACTTTTCTTTCCATTAAGTTCAAAATGATTTTCGTAGAAAGTCCTTATAAAGTTCTATTTTTCAGATTTTTTTCATATTTTCTAAACTTATGGTTCAAAAGTTAGAGGGGGGTGACACATTGTTTTTTACTTTTGGAGCGATTATTTCCGAAATTATTGACATTATCAAAAAATGATTTTAGTAAACCCCTATTCATTTTTAAATACCTATCCAACGATATATCACACGTTAAGGTTGAAATTTAAAAAAAAATCAGTTCCCACTTTACATATAGGGGGGCTACCCTAATAAAACATTTTTTTCCAATTTTTATTTTACCACTTTGTCGGCGTGATTGATATACATATTGGTACCAAATTTCAGCTTTCTAGTGCTAACGGTCACAGAGATTAAGCGAGGACGGACAGACAGACAGACAGACAGACAGACGGACAGACAGACATGGCGAAACTATAAGGGTTCCTAGTTGACTACGGAACCCTAAAAACAGTTTTACACTTCAATTTTTTTTTGTTAGTTTAAACTAGATGAGGCCGGTGTTTCCTATCTGACTACCCTGAGAAGAAACACTGAAACAAACTCAGGGGTAATGCATACATCATGGGTTCAAACCCTGACTTAATTTATTCCATCAGCACTGCTGTCATAACGATGCAGGGGATCGACTTGAGGAAACAGGCATGTCGTAGAATCACTAATTCGAAGGCATGTGACATGCATAAAAATAATTATAATAAACAGGCGGTCCTGATAGACGTTTTGTCCTGCCCAAAACCCGTTTTTTCGTAAAATAAAAATGTCATCCAGCCGTTTAGGAGGACTTTGGTATGACTTGTGTGACGTGGTTTATATACTCGTAGGTATATAAAGATTTCTTCTGGACGTGTGTTTGTCACCTAACTCTTCCAAATGGCTTGGCCGATTTGGATATAGTTATGTGTGTACATTTGAGTGGGTCTCTGGATGATTTAATAAAAATAGGTAAAAAAACTTTTTAAGTTAAACGGTTTTATGTTAAACATACATTGCAATGTTTAAGATAAATGTACTAAAAACCAAAAAATAATAAAATAGATACAGTCGTGGGAATTATAAACATATGCATAGACTAGACTAAAATAAAACCGTGGGGCACGTCAATTGTCTACAAATTAATTAACATTTTAATCAACGATTGTAGACAATTGACGTGCCCCACGGTTTTATTTTAGTCTAGTCTATGCATATGTTTATAATTCCCACGACTGTATCTATTTTATTATTTTTTGGTTTTTAGTACATTTATCTTAAACATTGCAATGTATGTTTAACATAAAACCGTTTAACTTAAAAAGTTTTTTTACCTATTTTTATTTTCTAGTTTTTAGTTTTTATTTCGCATTCTGTATGATAATTATTATTACGTATTATTATTATCGCCTGAGTCTTGAGGGGAAAACGCTAACGACATATCATTTTTATCCACCCTAATGCCATACAGTTCTCGGCGCGTTTTAACCTTTCACCTTAACTTGGGTGGTGTACCGCTAACGACGTATCATTTTTAGCCACCCTAACGCCACACAGTCCTCAACACGATACAAAATCTTGACTTGGGTGGTGGATTCATCAGATACCTAAATTACAGATTCAATTTCTAAATTTAAATCTTATTATTATACGCCATTTGGTGGCTGCGCCCATCTTAAATATTGAGGTTGTATAGTGCACTGTATTCTTCTTGTCAAGCCCTTTTATTTGATACCCATGTTGGTGGGATTGTTAAAAAATTGTTATCAGCCATTTGGTAGCGGCGGCCATCTTAGATTTCAATTTTGCATAGTAAATTGTATTCTACTTGTTGAGACCTTTCATTTGATAGCCATGTTGATGGGATTGATAAAACCTAAGTTATCCGCCATTTTGTAGAGGCCGCCATCTTGGATTTTAATTTTATATAGTACATTGTATTATACTGGTTGAGCACTTTCATTTGATACCCATATTGATGGGATCGATAAAACCTACGTTATCCGCCATTTTGTAGCGGCCGCCATCTTGTATTTCAATTTTTTATAGTATATTGTATTCTGCTTGTTGAGCCCTTTCATTTGATACCCATATTGATGGGATTGATAAAACCTACGTTATCCGCCATTTTGTAGCGGCCGCCATCTTGGATTTCAATTTTTTATAGTATATTGTATTCTGCTTGTTGAGCCCTTTCATTTGATACCCATATTGATGGGATTAATAAAACATAAATTATCCGCCATTTTGTAGCGGCGGCCATCTTGAATTTATAATGATAATGAATAAACATAATTGTATTGTCACCAAAATCCAAAGTGTATACAAAATTTCAGATTAATCGGTTGACAGGAAGAGGGTGAAATTTGAATTACTAAATTTGACCAAAGAATAATAAATAATAAAACAAACGGGGTGAGCTAAATAAAACCGTTTAAAAATACAATTGGACCCGGTAGGTGGCGCTGCAATCTGGTTCTTATTATTATTTTATTATTTTCTATTTTTTTTATTTTTTTTTCTGACAAAATGCCAACTTTCTGGCATGACAATGTCTTCCGGAACCGGCTAGTGTAAATATAGCAATAAAAATCTATCGACCATATCTAAACTGACACTACGTTAATTGATAACGTTACATGAGAATTCACTTGTTTTTTCGTTATCATCGAAAGGTAAAAAGATAAAAATAATAAAAATAAAAGCGTGTAAAAAATGATGTGTAATCTAATGTAAAGTCTGACTGAAATAGGTTTTTGGATCGATCGTTTTCTTTTATATTTTCGGTGATAAATAAAGGTAAGTATTATAACTCTCTATTTAAATAAATTTAATTAAAACCTATTTACTAGTAAGGAGCCGAAAAAAAGTGTTAGAAGTAATTACAATAGCTTAGCGAAAAGTAAAATAAAAACTGCTTTCGCGTGATTTAATTAGGCCGAATTTTGTTATCAACCGAAAAAATAATGTTTAAACTAGTGATACTTTTTTTTACTCCTAATGTAACATGTGTTATAGTTGATGGTTTTTTACTCAAATGATTAAATAACTAACTTTATACCGTGACTTTGTCCGCGTACCTACATAAAACCCGCGTATCTATGTCACCCGGGAATAAAGAAAAAAAAAAAATTTTGCAGCTATCAGACCTGCCCCCCCAGCCAAGTTACAAACATTTCGCTTGCGCCGAACGCTTCGAGTTGACCTTGCCGCCAATTCTTTTATTCTGACCACGTGACTGAGCGTTAAGACGACGTCATTCCCGTACATTTGAAGCTTTCTACAAGCGTTAACTATTGCAGATTAGCAACTTGGCTAGGGGTACAGTACCTACTTCCAGAGATTACCTCCTACAAAAAAAAAAAAATTACCTCTTCATTATACGAGTATTAGTGTAGAAATGTAGATAAAACTCAATATGATAGGAAAACTGTGAAAAGCATAATGCGGTGATATTAAAAATAAATATTGAATAAAATAACATATAATAAATTAATTTAAAAATAATTTTGTAGTTCGACTTAGATTACAATGCACATACTGTATTTATATTGAAAATGAGTTATTGAATAACATGCAGTATGCTGTAATTTTTTTTTTTGTATAGGTATATGAATTTCAGCCTTTTCACTTCATTTCTAAGTATTTTTAATAATTTAAAACTTAAATGAGAAAGAGAGAGTGTCAAAGTGAGTGTTAGTGATTCAAGTGATATAAAAATTTACGCGGGCCCTGGTATGGGCCATGGTCTGGAGAAAGTAGCAGTAATGCTAGCGAAAGAGACGGCCCCATGCGTAAGGAGATGTCTTCCTCACACCCCAACCCCCGGGATCCCGACCCCGATTTGCAACCACGGTAGACGTGGGTTTGCGAACGGTGAGCAATGGGTAGCTCACCGACCATCCGTCCGGTAATCGTCGTCGATGGCGCGTAGTGTACCACGGGCGCCTCAAAGCCATCTCTTTGAGGCGCCCACAGTACACTCTCTCACTCTCTCAGCAAACCGTGGGTCGACACTGCTGGGGCCATAGGTTGTGCGAACGAGATCCCCGGTGTCCTGAAAAAACATAGTAATTTATGTTTGAGTTAAAACAAATTATCTAGCGTGAAAAATGCAAATAATACCAATTTCATACTACTATAGGTACTTGGAACTAAGGTTGCCGACATAACACGAAGAATTGCCAAACTTAAGTGGCAATGGGCAGGACACATTGCTCGCAGAACAGATGGCCGTAAGGGCCGAAAGGTTCTGGAGTGGTGACCGCGTGCCGGAAGACGCAGCGTTGGAAGGTCTCCTACAAGGTGGACCGATGACCTAGCCTGATTCACGTAAAATCAAACAAGCCAAATATCGTTGAAGTTTTATAGTCGTTCGATCGAAGTCCTATCCAAAAGTGGTATTCACGATCTACCGACTCATTTCCAGTTACATTAATAAGTATTCTACTAGTAAAATTTAATACAGATTTTTTTTTAATCGACGAATTTCAAACGACTTTAAAATTGGTTTCGTTCAAACTCGATTGATGGATGTGAATACGGAAATGGTCTAAACGACTAAATCGCTACGATATCGTTATGGTTTTCATTACGTGAATCGGGCTACATGTGAAGGTTGTGGGAAACCAATGGATGCGAGACGCACAGGATCGTTCATTGTGGCGGCACTTGGGGGAGGCCTATGTCCAACAGTGGACGTATATCGGCTAAAATGATGATGAGGTATTTGGAACGTGGATCGTGATAACTTTAAATCGGTTTATTTACCTGTATTCATTATCCAATTCGGTGGAAGTATATGTATTTATGTAAGTCAACCCATTAAGTAGGTCGGTACGTTACGTCCCTTTTATCAAATGAAGTAAAACAATAGGCAATTGATTAGAAAAAGACGTTATCAAAAACAGTTACCCTTCAACGTGAAGTGGGTAGGGTACCTACTAGTGAAACTCGCTGAAATAATAGAACAAAAACCAAACAAAATGGAATTTGTGATTGTATAATAATATAATAATAATAATAATATAATAATATTCCACAACTATCACACAACGCCGTCTAGTCCCAAGCTAAGCAGAGCTTGTGTTATGGGTACTAGACAACTGATAAACATACTTATATATTTCTAAATACATACATATTATAGATAAATAACACCCAGACACAGAACAAAATGATTATGCTCATCACACAAACATTTGTCCTGGGTGGGAATCGAACCCACGACCTCCGGCATAGTCAGGGTCACTAACCACTAGAAAAACAGGCCAGTCAATAATTGATATATGTATGTGTATGATTATATAAAGGTTTAAAAATCTGAAAAATCCAATCATTTTTAGGTATGACACAAAATCTGTGTACAAGTATAAGCGCCCTTATAGTGGTCCCACTGCTGGGACTCAAGCCTCCTCTCTAGGATAGGGAAAAGGCTGTAATCCACCACGCGAGCCCATGTGTGGGTTGATGGATATCACATGTCTTCGAATTTTTAGTTGTAAGACATGCCGACTTCCTCACAATGTTTTCGTGAAGGAAATAAATTGCTGAAAAAATAAATTACCTACACGAAGTAATACATCTGTCAGGGTTTGAACCTGCTACCTAAAATTTGTAGACTCGGCCATCACTGCTCTTGTATAAAACCTACAACATCGAAATCACAATATTTTGGTTCGGCAAATTCACAAAAAGATCGCTGAATAAATAAGACGCAAATGATGCTTTATGAAAACCAGCTCAGTGCGAAAAAATCATCGATACAACACTCCTGATTCATGCTTAAAACCCATTGGTTTTGGGAGGAATGAACAAAATATATCGCTTGCTATTTGGTTTATAAATCGTAAATGAAATCATCATACCACTATAGATTTTCAGATTTTATCTTATAAATATTCCTGGCCATTTTTTTGTGACTCAAACGACGAAACATGTTCTCATAAAGCCTAATCCCATCCATTAAAGATGTGGTCTTGTATAATTAAAACAAAACAGAGGTGAATTTCAAGCCAAAGGGCGGCCAACCACTGAATTTTCCCCTACGAGACGAGCGAGCGAGCGTCTCAGTATAATTCGAACGCTGACGGGACGCGGGCGCGCGCTCTTCGGTCCTCGGCACAAACACGCTACACGAAAACTTGTAAACTTATCGAGATATTTAAATATATAAAAACATACAGCAGTAAATACAAGTTAAACAGTGAGTGTCAGTGATAGTTCTGGTGAAGTTTCTAAATCTTCAGTGCCACGAGGATTTAACGTCTTAAGGTAACAATTGTTTATGTAATTTTGTCTTATATACATATATGAAGCATCCGACTATCGAATCAGTCTTGCTATCGAGTGACCCCGGCTACGAGATGTTTGTTCAATTTATTAATACCAAGATTTATAACCACATCACTTTAGGATGTGCGAAAATGGTGTTTAAGAGTTCTAATCACTTGTCTAATCAATAGTTATGTACAGACGGTAGTAAGACGCCAGTTAGTCAATAAAATTAATTAGATTGCTTACATACTCATAAAAGCATTATCAATTTGATAACAATGTATCGTAACAATTTGATGATCGTATGATGTCAGAACAAAATCATCTAGGTATGACTGGTTTGATCAATGAAAATTACCCTGAATTAGCAACTAACAAGTACGCATCAAATGCTACGCATTATTTTGATTCAACTTCTAATTACGGAACAGACGAGTTTCTAAGTATATAAGATAATAATCGTACATCGTAGTAAAGAGATGTGACAGAAGCAATAAATTGATAGCACATTAATGTCTATCGCAAATAATAATATACGACAAACTTGAGTAAATTGAGTCAAATTTGTCACGATAGGACTTAGCGAAAAGTTGTGTTTTGCTGCAGGATAAACCTATGGAGGTCTAAACTTTTATATATGAAAAAGTTATGATGTTAGATATTAAGATCTATGTAATACTCTGAGATAGACATATAAATAATCACATAACATTGCCAAAATTAATAAAGAACTTTAGGAAAAGAAATGTCGACGCATCAGTCTTCAATACAGCACACTTAAACATTGAAATTGACAATGAGGACAATATTTGCTTACCTTATTTGGATAGTGATAATATAGTTCTAAAATGGTCAACTTAGGCCATACCTGCTTTGGTTCAGAATAGTAGAATAAGCCATCTCATCTATGTGACGTCTAGAACCCAAAACGTTTGCCATTTCTGACAAAAATGGTGATTATAACAATAAGAAATGAAGGCCGTGCATTGTAGTACGTCTGAATAATTCGGCAAGCCCGTTTAGAGCAGTCTACTCTATAGGGATGATGAAGATGTTAAAACTAATGTTGTATTGATAAGAATTGTTGTAGACCTTATAAGGACAAGCACGTAAATACGGTTTTATAGTTTATTTAAAATGTTGGGTAGTAATTACATATTGACGCTCAAAAAGGACATCCTTATGCATAATATTCAATATTTTGACACCAACAGTCTTCTATTCATTATCTAGAAATCTAGCTGATCTCTCGTGTATTTGGTACAATTTTTTTAACGTTATCAACTATGTTCTTGACTGTGATCCCACATGATGGTAAGCAGTGATGCTATCGTCGATGATGGATCGCACTAGTTTATTAAGAGCCTGTTCACTCTAGACTTGAAGACACCTAAATTATAATCCTTCGATGTTCGCGGTATAAACAACGAGCTGATACGTATAGTCTGGATTGTGGAGGTGTAACAAAGTAAGGGTAGTCACACGCCGTACGTTGGGTTGTCCCATAGCAGAAAGGTGATGACGGAATCAAGTCATATAAATCCTACGCACACTCTCTAAAATTTGAACCAAAAAAATGTTGTGTTGTGTAAATGTTGCCGATTGAGTTCAGATTTTCAAAACGGACTTTAGTAACTTACTTGTATTTTTTTTATTATAGACTAGACGACGTAATTCTTGAAAAAGCATAGTGAGTTTTCCTTCTGTGAAAATTTAATCATTTTAACCCAAAATTCCGATCCTTTTACGGCATCGCAGAGTTCGCTTAGGGTGCATATTTTAGTGTATAGTGCGCAGAATGGAAGATGTAGCATAATTTACGATATAGTTCCAAATCAACTCCCTTTTTTATGGTGCAAATTACTCCTCAAACTGTGTGGAGTGGGACGGAATTTCAGATTTGTACTGACTAAAACCCACCTCGAGTTCCTTCAGCAGTCTTTTTCATTACAGGGCCGCTGTAACTTTTTCAAGTAATTCCACAGCTCCCTGGAAGATCCACACCCTACTGCAAGTATTAGTGGATTAGCTATATGCAGCATATTATTATGCTGAGTTCGGCGTTTTTTTGGCCTCGCGTTATTTATAACTTTCTTTTTAAATTGTGTAGTATTTTTAGTTTATACGATTGTGTGAGACACGAATATGTGATTTTTTTTCTTTATTTTTTTTTCTATATGCGGTTTTTTCATGGTCCAAATTATTTAATCCGTCCTAAGTTCCTGCCTAAGCTAATCTCATTCGGGTTTAGTAGTTTACTCGTGAAAATGTATGTAAAAGACTTTAGGCTCTTAATAAACTAGTGCGCTTCACCATCAACGATCGCATTACTGCTTACCATCAGGTGGGGTCACCGTCAAGCTAATTGAAAGCACTTAAAAAATCATACAAAGACGAGATGTAGACATGATAAGAACTCACTATAGTCACATTCGCACTTTACCACAACTATTTAGTTGTATCAACATAGTTTACAAACCACTTCACTTATCAAATAATTTTGTTAGGAATCTCTAACATTCTATTAAAACCTGGTGTGTTTTACTATAGATAGCAGCATGAGTAAGCAAGCGTACGTAACGTAGACTGCTACACCGTAAAAATGGCTATAAAGCCAGCCCAGCTCGTTAACCCAAGTACTTCCTACGCGATACAATAATAAAGTTACTTATTGAAATAACCACACCTTTATTTTATACTGTCTCACTTTGTGGGGACGCTTTATTACCCACTCAGATGGTCACTGGTAATACAGGGGAGTGGATTGAAAATTGATATTAATACTTGATATTAGGTTTTTACGGTAATAGTCTATTTGGATGATTGAAGAAGTACTGCACTATGATTTTTCATGTTTTTTAGGGTTTCGTACCTCAAAAGGAAAAAACGGAACCCTTATAGGATCACGTTGTTGTCCATCCGTCCGTCTATATGTCTGTCTGTCAGTCTGTCACCCTTTATCTCGGAAACCACGCGTTTCGATTAGATATTGACTTAAAATTAAAACCATATTCTTAGGTCGGTGGTCTCTTGAAACTGTAAAAAAAATCAAATTTCGGAGTTAATGAAAAGCTGTGTGAGCCCGCGTGGAGAATTACGGCCCAATCCCTCTCCTGGAGAGGAGGTTTGAGCCCCAGCCGTGGGAACATTAAAAGGCTGATGATGCTATGCTTATGCATAGGTAAGCTTGTACTCAGTGCGCGAGCCTGGCTCGCAGTTATTCGGTTTTTTTTTTGATAAATTCGCTAAACTAACTTTATTAGCTGATATATCTCAGTTTCAAAACACTATCCTAGAACATAACATAACAACAGCAGAGGAGACAGTGATGTGACCCCCTACATTGAATCCTCGTGTAAAAATACGAGGTTCAAAAATCTAGAAAATACTTTATCGGTCCTTTATTCATGTACATACATAGTACCTATGTATTAAATAAATAAAAAACACAACATGATGCAAAAAAAAAAAAATTGGCAACATGAGATTAAGTGAGGATTATATGGCACCCTGAGTCATATAACCTTCACTTGATTATAATTTGCATATTAAATGTATCAACTGAAATAAAACCGAAAAGCAATAATCGCCAAAACTTCTCCTTATGTCTTTTTTAGAATTGATATGAAAAAACTTCTTTGAACTCTTTTTACCTCCTTATTGACTGCCATACGGGATAAATCATAATGTTGAGAGTAATTGAGAACTACAATAGGCACGTGTCAACTTGAAAATGCTTGTATAAGAGAAATATTTCACGTCACTATTGAAAAGTATCCGGATATTCCGTACCCAAAAAGCTTCAATCAATCTTTATACTAAGTCTTAGAACAAGTCTGTCACAGGGCTGTATCGCGGCTCTGAAACGCAATATATCAGTTGGGTTTTAATCAGTAAAAGTCAACACTCCTGTCGCTCTACCCAGAGTGGAAGAAGTTATTTGATATTACCCACCTAAAAATGATATCATCACCCTCCTGCTCTTTTTTTTTGGTGGGGAAAATCATCCAATGACAACCCCCGCTCTTGGGCGGAGCGGGAGGTAGTGTCAGACTCTTACTAACTAAAAAACCCACCCCGTTCCTTCAAGTCTTCATACCGGGGCTCGACTTTCCTTTCGGAAAACCCTGGCCCCAGTAGGCTTCGACCCAGCTGGGCCATTGCTGTTGCTTACAACTTCTTGAGGCGCGCGGGAACAGTGCGCGCCGTCGACGACTTGGGCTTGGTCCGAACAGTTACCGGACGATCGGACAGCGAGCTACCCATTAGCCTATGTGGCTGGAAATCGGGATCGGAATCCCGGCGGGGGCGAGAGCGCCGTTGCCTGATGCGGTCGGCCTCCTCCTTTGCGAGCATTACTGCTTTGCAGAAGTCGGCGACCGCCTGCCACTCGTCTTCGCTCCGGACCATGGCCTCAACCAAGACCCGGCGCGAAAGGTCTTCGCCGCCGATCACCCCCACGAGGGCACGGCGATGCTCCACCCAAGCAGGGCACACTTCGACTGTGTGCTCTTATCCCAATGATTTAGTGTCAGCGCAGTATATCCATTTCTTCTACATTATATCTCTCATAAAGATCCAATCAACCATGCCAGTATCAAAACCACGTGTTTACACACATACCTATATCAAAATAAACAGACATAACGGCAACATAAGTACATAAATATCGAAGCAACAATTTTAATGAGTTAACCACGTAACTCGGGTGAACGCAGAAGAAATAAACAACAGCTGATTATATTATCACTATGATAGATGTGAGACTGGAAACTAGGAAATGAATCATCTGCGTAGTGACATAGTCTGCAGCATAGATGTAGAGAACTAGATTGAGCATTACCATCACAAAAATTTACTTTTACGGTTCATCAAATTATACTATATAGGTCCAATAGGCAGGCTGCGAGTATATTTGAAAGAGTTACCATGGTCCTGGAACTCAAAAGGCAACTGAAGGATTACGGATGGGTTTTAGATAGTAAAAGTCGGATATTCCATTTCTAACCAGAGCATCAGGAGACATATATTTATTGAAAGTGTTTGACGTGTAAATGGTGCTACGGTTCCACGCCCGTGACACCCTCGACAGTTAGCACTCGGTAACACAGGAGTCTAATTGACTAATCCTTCCACCATGACGGTACGGAATTAAAGGTACTAATCTATAGGGTGACTGGCAATTAGTGTACGATACTTGAACACGTGATTGTGCTCATGATAACAAACAATTTTTATTATGGGGGCAAAGCCGAAATTGCGAAAAAAATTCAGCCGTTCAGTACATTAGGCAAACATAAATGTACTGAACAGCTGATTTTTTTTCGCGATTTCAGGTTTGTTCCCATAGTAAAAATTGTTGGTTATCATTAGCACAATCACGTGTTTGAGTATCGTACACTAATTACCAGTCACCCTATATAGTAAGAGGCAAAGCAAATGTATGGTTATCACTTTTCTCTTTTCTGTGATGAAGACGACACTGATGGCCTAAACAAAATATCACAACTGGTCGTATGAACGGGTTGTCTCTCTTACATTTATCTGATCGTATTCACTAGACAGCTAAACAAGGAACGCCTAGTCCGGTTCTAAGTCTAAGTTCTATAACTGCGTGTAGGCTGCCCTTGTACTATTAACTGCTTACAATGCAATATTTATTTAAGCGGATCCATTCTTCATCTCTTTGTCTTTGTTACTATGCATTTGTAACTTGGGGATCACTTAGTCGATGTGTTTGTTTTATTTTCAATTCTGTTTTTAGAGTTTGCTGCATACTTTTATTATTACTTTAGTTAGAATAGTATTTAAATGTTCCTCGACTTATTCCTGTTTTCTATCTACTACAAAACTAAATATGACTTTGTTCCACCAAACATTTACTAATTGTACACCAAGATATTATTACCTATTCTCTTATGGGTGGTTTAAAAAAAATATCCACGAAACGGATGGCGGGGTCTGTGTTTGCCTGCTTCGCTTGCTCACTCGACTCCGACATCTCTTTCCAATCTAACATGTCCGACTCGGGTGCCCCAAGTCCCTTAATAATTGTACAAAATTAATTAATATTTGGTGAAAAATTAGTATTTTTAGTGAAGAATAACATTTTTATGTACTGTTAAAAACATTCCCTTGAGTAATATCTTACTCTAATATAAAAAAAATGGCATGTCATGTCGTTAGAAATATTGCTACTACATTTAGTATGGACACCGTTTGTAGGACACAGCAGTTTAATTTGTGATTTTCTGTGACGATGTTTAGATTACTATTGTTTCTCCATAAAGCTTAGGCTGGCCCCACACAGGTCATCGACCACAAATTGGGTAGCTAAACTTTTTTTTTATAAAGACGAGGTAAATCCTTTCTTAAACTCAGTATTATGTAGGATCCTACTTTTATAGAAGTAATCATTTCCTCGATTGTGTGGCGAGAGGAACCAAGGACAAAGACCTGAAAGTGCCTATTAATATCAATCACACTAATATTATAAAGGTGAAAGTTTGTACGAGTATGTCTATATATTGTAGTGTATCTATATTTTTACTCCTTTAAACTGAAACGGCTAAACGGATTTTAATGAAATTGACGGGTAAAACATATCCTAGAACAGCACATAGGATACTTTTCATCCTAGGTGTATGTTTTCTTAGGATAATTTTCCCCTTTTACGCGGCCGAAGTTGCTGGCAGAACCTGTTTATAAATAATTGCCCACTTCCACTTTTAAATTCATTCTTTCTACCAACACTGCTATCGTATCTATTTCGTCGATCGCCCCGAGTCGGCAACGCCTCCGATTCCTTTGTTCTGACCACGTGACTTAGCTCACTCCCACACATTTGACGTTTTCTTGTAATGTTAACGATTGTAGATTATCAACTTGTCTAATCCCTCTGATTGTTTTCAACTGTATAAAACTTGCCCAATATCATGTCCACTCTCACATTGTTGACACCTCCACAATTGGGACTAAGCGTTTCGGTTTTATCGTTCATACCGTGTACATCAAAGGACTGATTTTTCCGATTTTTATTTAGATGTCTTCAAGGCTAAATTGAACAGGCTCTTAATAAACTAGTGCACTTCACCGTTAACAAATGCATCACTGCTTGCCATGAGGTGGGATCGCAGTCAAGCAGTAGTTTATATAATTTAAAAACTGGTTATCAGTAGTAAGTATTTATAGCTTGACGCATGTTTCTTACAGAAGATGAATTCTCTAGGATATCCTAGTCTAGTGCTAGACTGGTCTATGGAGTAATAGCTTGCTTCCCAATTACTAACTAGAGTTACACCATTGCCTATTGCACATTGTTCAATCTTTAAAAAATATTATAAAGAATCAAATGGATATAATAGGCAAATCTACTTTCGTACTTGTTGTCATAGAGCAAAATGTATGAGAGTATTGGAAACTCGTTAAAGAAAATATAGAAACAAAAAATATTAAAAAAAAAGTGGATAGCATGGTCAAAATATGAATAGCCTTATAATGTCCCAAATGTTGAAACTTAGGCCTCTTCTCTATGAAAAGGAATGGGCTGTAATCACCACGCGGGCCTAGTGTTGGTTGGGGGACGTAATTAGTCTTCGAATTTTTAGTTCTAGGACATGCCAGATTTTTTGCGATTTTCTCTACACCCATTATGAGAGAACTGGTGATGAAATAAACTATGTATGTAGTTTATTTCATAAATAATAAAGCGTTTGTTGAATCCACGACCTGCAACTAGTACTAAGTTGGATCCATAACTGCTTCTGCTTCCAAAAAGACATGACGAATTGCAAACACGAAAACATTTTTATAGTTAACTAGCTTTTGCCTGCGGCTCTGCCAGCATAAATAAAATATAGCCAATATCACTCAGGAATAAAGCAGCTTTCAATTGGTGAAAAATTTTTAGCAATCGACTGATCCGATTACTAAAACTTTCAGAAATGATCATCTATAAAAAAAAAAAAAAACAAACTATACGTCTTTATTATATTAGTATAGAACGTGTTGCGCCGATTCCAAGTAATAAGGAGTAAGGACAGGAAGAAGAAGAAAAAGAAGATTACATTTTACAAATTTTGCTAAACCACGTTGCCGCATCTTTGTTAGAAAGTCGCGCCGCGCCCCTAAGGCATATATACCCTAGGGCCTTATGACATAAAGCCCGCCTCCGTACCTTTACGTGCATAAAGTATCAAAAAAATAAATAAATAAACCTTCAGAAAAGCGGCAAACAAAGCTAAATAATAATATAAGCGACATTTACAACACAAACATTACCAACATATTGTGATCCCAAACTTTAGCCGTGTCAGCAGTTCCATATTGTTTGGAAGTCCGGATATCTTTTGATCCAAGTTGGATATACAATACACATGTTGATGCCGACAGGCCTCTTTACTCTCTGTTCTAAGTTAGAATGGATTGTTAGAAGTGGTTTGACAAGTGTAATTGTTAATTCTGATCAAATAATAATTTAATTAATATCTGGGGTAAGTGCAAAGTTGATATAAGAAGTGTATCTATCTACGAGTAAATGAAAGTTGATATAAGTGTATCTACGAGTGTAGGTATCTGTATGAGTGTATATATATGTCGTGGCTAGATCTTAGAATTGATCACTTCATGATGTGGGCCTGGGCTTGCGGACGGAGAGCAATGGGTAGAACGCCGTCCGGCCGAACGGCCGACGATGCGTAGGATCCACGCGCGCCTCATGGAGAGGTCAGAAAAACCGTAGGGGCCCAGCTGGGTCGAAGACTACTAGGGCCATGGAATCATGAGTCATGGGTTCGCTTCTAAAAGGAAAACCCGGGGTCCTGAAATGCAAGAAAATGAAGGAACACAGGAGTGGATTCCAGTCAGTAAAAGTCAGACACACCCTCTCGCTCCACCCAAAGGTGGGAGCCATTAAAAGAAAAATCAGAAACGCCAAACACCGGACCAAATAGTCAGAAAATCAACTATAGGACAGTTGTCCGGACCAGACACGACAACTGTCTGATCGGAAGATCCACCCTTTCCAATGGAGGTTTGCACGATTTTGTCTTTGATGAGTGTTCCGCATACCTCTATATACTCGTACCTATGCAACTTTGTCTAGATCAGAATGCGCATCATGACGCTGGTACCATTGCTTTGCAAGTCAATAGCAACAAGGTAACTGCGTTCAATATTCATACCAGAACTCTAAGTGTACCGTCACCAAGGGTCCCACCAAAATAACGTCGCTTTCAACAGATTTATAAAAAGAAAATCATATCGCCATATTGGATATAAATCAAAATCAGATACAGTTACGATATATCAGAATTAATTTAAGCTTCCGGATTTATGAGTCCGGACATGAGTAACATACTCGACGATGCCATTTATCAAACTTTGATATTCCGGGCGTTTTACACAGGGATCTAAAAATCGCCATTTCGTACTAAAAAAGTCGCAATTTTGTAGAACTGCTGAAAATATATGTGAACAACTTTTTGATTGCTTTATTAGTTCTACGGAATTTTGATTATTTATAGGGGAAAACACGCTGGCGGTCTCGGCTATCATTTGTAGATTTTTGACAGTGATAATGATAATCAGAAGATCAGACTTGTAAAGGGTATTCTGTTACCCAGTTTCTGGGTTATGGAGGTCAGATAAATAGAAGCTCCAAATGAAATATCAGTATTAATTTATTAAATTAGTTATTCTTTAATTATGTAATTTTATCTTATCTTCTTTTCAATTTACTGTTAGTTTTTGTTATTACCTACTTTGTTTTTTTGTATTTTAATATATTCCAAAGCGTAGATACTTAATCTTTTATTATTATTAATATTGTTATTCATTTGCATGCAATTAAACTGGAAGTTGACACAAATATAATTTTATTAGAAAAACACCAAGCAGATTGATTAGTATTTCATTTTGGTAATGCACCAAATTAGTTGTAGGCTATTAAATATGTATACAGCACATTTATGCCCAGACCAATAAACAGTACATAAACTTCAACATAAATACTCCAGACAACATCACACTTCACAAGATTTAATTAATTAAACCACAGCATGCTAACGCTACACTTTATACAGTAATAAATGAGTAAAGTGTCCGTATAGACACATAGATATCACTATCACGTTATGTCATAAAATCATCCAATCAGAGCCGAGCTTATCACTTGGCCGGCCAAAGTATTCCACGCTCTTGACATTTTGCGATGTTTTATTTTTATTATTTTGTGAATATTGTTTTTTGATAAAGTATAATATTATATTTTTATTGTGATAGTGCGTGTTACTTAGAGTTATAATGCATAATGAGCTGATTGATAATTTTAACTTTGAGATTGACCATGAATATTTTTCATAAACAAGAAATGTATGTATTCTTTTTATTGATTAGCTTCCTATTTCTTTTGTTTAAATAAATGACAAATATAATAGTCGTGATTATTATTAGTGGTACCTCCTTTTATTGAACGCCTTAGAATCCTTCGGACCCCCCTAAGACCCTTCCTAAAAAATTGAAAAGATGCAATTTAATAACAATAAACCGGGCAAGTGTGAGTCGGACTCGAGCACTGGGGGTTCCGTACAAACTTACCTAAGAAAACAGTTCGATTCCCGAACTGAGTTCCGAAGATTTTCCGAATTTATTAATATACGAGTATTTAGTTTTTTTCTTGTGATCTAATTATTACTTTCCAGTTTTCGGATTCCTTCCTATACTTGTGCTATGAGACCTTGTTTTATGCCTTTCAGGATTCTAGATCAATGGGAAGTACCTACCCTATGAATTTTCATTCCCATGAGAGTCGAAATACACATTTTCTGCGACATAAAAGGCCGTATCTTATAATTTCGTTAACGCAGATATTTGTTTTTTTCACAGCTTCTAGGGACCACAGACTTGAGTATATGATTTGAATTTTAACTCGACACCTATATGTGTTTCCGAGAATAAGGATCTTGCTAGACAGACAGACAAATGGACGGACAACAAAGTGATCCTATAAGGATTCCGTTTTTACTTTTTACATCTGAAAATACGTTACGTCTGCCTAGACGTCTTTCTATACGAATGAATGATATGTCTGAAACTTGTCTGCCAATTTCCTACACGATGTATAAATAAATTAAATAATTTATTAGACATGCGTGTAATATTTGTGTGTAACTTGTAGAGTAAATATTGTAGTATTTATTGATGTTGTAAATTAATATTAGTTAACATTATACAGTTACAAAATACTTATAGAGGTATAATCGACTACTATTAGTTTATAGGTGTTTGTTATCAAAACTAACCTACTTGTACTTGAAAATACTCGACAGTAAAAATAGAAATTTATCGCCAGACATGAAACCTTGCTCAGTGAAAATAATGTTCATTAAACATTCAACTATTGTATTCAACAATTTTGTTGCCATGAACGAAAGTTACAAACCAATAGATTTAATAATGCTATTAAGGAGTGGTAGGTAAATAACGTTTTCATTACTCATACTCTGAAAGTAGGTCTGAAGTTGCCTGAGGAGCGGGCTGAAAGTGATACTTTTCATCCCTAGGGAGTTTTACTTTACAACTGACAGCTGTCAAATTATTTTAAAAAAAACTAGTTCAATCTTCACATCTCTATTGAACCATGTTCCAATTTTCCATACAGCCAGTCAATCACAGCGCGATATAAAATTGAAATAACTTAAAGACAAGTATTAATTAAATAATGTTATATTTTAAGTGATTTATTTGTTCAACTAAGTATTTCTTTAAAATACTTTATTTTTAAAAGATTACAATTAATTTCTAATTTTTCATTAATGAGGCTGAATAGCTGGCCGGCAGCAGAAAAAAAAAATCAAAATGGCGGGAAAGTGGCAATCATTCGTTGGTTTTTTCGAGTTTCGTTTACATTTCCGTACAACAGAGATTTGTATTAACACGTTATGTTTATCAGAATAGAATAGTGATTTAACGCCTAATTTCATATGAGAAGAGGCTAAAGCAGTAGAGGAATACCTTTTACCGCCTAAATCAGAAGAAAGATACCTACCTACTTAAAATCATAGGTACGACGACTCAGGTTTTACAAACTTTTTATTTTATTTTTAGTTTCCTCGTATTCGTAATGAAAAGCACAGTGTTTACCTCGGGGTGAAAGTAACCCATTTAACCCCTCGAATTAGCGACCTCGCTGCGCTCGCCCGCCAACTTCTTCTCGGGACGAAATGAGTTACTTTCACCCCTAGTGTAACAATGTACTATTGTATGAATGTGTTCGTGTGTGTATCTTTGCTACTTTTTCACTCTTAGATGGCTGAAACGGTTTTGACGAAATTTGACATAAATACGAGTTGATAATTTCCAGAATTTTACCCTTAAAGCTTGTTCCCGTATGATATTTTTCAACTTTTATTTGATTGTGACCCCTGGCAGAAGCAATCTATACTTAATATAATAAAGAGGTTAAGTTTGTTTTTATGTTTTTTTGTTTGTAGAAGGTAATCTCTTAAAGTACAGTAGCTCACGTAATCAAAACCGTAACGAAATCGTAGCTATTTAGTTGTTTAGACAATTTCCGTATTCACATCCATCAATCGACTTTGAACGATACCGATTTTAAAGTCGTTTGATCGAAGATTCGATTTAAACAAAAAAATCTGTATTAAATTATCCTGGTAGAATACTTATTAATGTAACTGGAAATAAGTCGTCGACAGATCGTTTAGTTTCGAGCCAGTTGAGTTGTCGTCTATCCAATCCCGGAACACCGCTTTTGGATAAGACTTCGATCGAACGACTATAAAACTTCAACGATATTTGGCTTGTTTGATTTTACGTGAATTAGGCTTCTGGTCCGATTGTTAAATTTTTTTTTCTGTTAGAAAGCTGCTTTATTCCTGAGTGACATAGGTTATATTTTATAAATGCTGGCAAAGCTGAGGGCAAAAGCTAGTTTTTTTTTTTTTTTTAATAAAAGTAAACTAAACTATTACAATATAAATATTTATGTGGTGTATTAGTTTTTATTTTCAATCTGACTCGATTACAAATTGATAGGTGATTTTTCTTCTCAATTTGACACGATAACAATTTATAAGTGATACGAGAATCTAACGTTTCTAAGCTTTCTTTAAGTAAATAACAACAACAAAAGTATCTTCGCTTTCAAATTCATTAGACAGATTTCATCTGCAAACACATTCTGCAACTATTGATGAAGCTACTTCATAGAGACTTAGCAAGGGTTATAAAACGCCTCATCTTGGCTCCTTGCCAGCCACACCAATTATCTATTGGGTTTGCAAATTGCATTACAGACAGCATCTACGTACATAGTAACGGATATCTTGCTTGTTGAAATAGTTAGTTTAATAATAGAACGATCGAAATACTACGTTATTATTTTAAGCTACATCTATTTGCCAGTATAATTATTATTGAAAGCCACTACATCAATACAAAAAATATATTATTTGAAAACAAATTTACTTTGACTTCATGAGGCTTAGATTTAGGTATCTATGATTTTTATAATCTACTAGCATTTGCCCACGTACTTAAAATATAGCCTATGTCACTCAGGAATAAAACAGTTTTCTATCTGTGAATAAATTTCAGCAATTGGACCAGTAGACACTATCAGAGATTACCTCCTACAAAGAAAAAAAATAAAAATTAAAAAAACAAACTTTACCTCTTTATAATACTACTAGCTGTCGCCCGCGACTTCGTTCGCGTACATAATATATAGCCTATGTCACTAAGGAATAAAGCAGCTTTCTATCGGTGAAAAATTTTAACAATCGGACCAGTACTTCCAGAGACCCATAAAAGTTGAAATTTATCTCAAAAGAACATTCTTTCAGAACAAAAAAAGTATTCTATTTCTTATCCAAGACATGATCTACCCATATAAAATTTGATCCATATCCGTTTAGCTGTGAAAGCGTAACAAACACTCACTTACATACAAACTGTAATAATACTAATTTGATTACGTATTAAACCCAAAATTTCATAGCATCATGTGAAGGGTTGAAGATTACTTCAACTTATTCTTATGACCCAATTTGTTCGTATTTCTTTAACGAAAAAATATTTACAAAGTCTCGGGATAACAGAAAAATAAGGCGTCATTTTTTTTAAATTTTTTTTAGAAAATAGTTTACGATCATTCATTTAATCGTGCTATCAAAACAGGTTTCGATCAGTTTTATCGCTAGAGCTTTGAAAGAAAAGACATGAATTTTCTTGATATTTTTACAGGTAAGTATGTAATTTTCACATTTTTATGATGAACGAGCATCATTTTGGGCACGAACTCGATTATCCAGATTTATTTTCAGAATTTTAAAGGTTCGTGTGCAAACTTAGGCTGAGATAATTTAGACTACAGCTCAACTCGTTGTTTACGGTGTTCTTTTTTGAGGTTTTACTGATGTAAAACCTCAAAAAAAAGAACACCGTAAACAAGAAGTCATTGGATGATTCCAATGACTTCTTCAGCTCTTGGTTGGAGCGAGTGGGTATATCAGACTTTTACTGACTAAAACCACACTTATGTTCCTTTAGTTTCTTTTTGCGTTCTAAGTATTCCTCTTATGGTTTTCGCCATGGGTACTTAACCTATGGGGTAAAGTATGGCTGGTTGAGGCCGGTAAAATTCCAATGGGATTAATGTGCATGCTACTTTGATCCATCCTCCTGTACCTATGTATTTTATTTGCAAAGCTTTTACTACACCTTTTCGTATCGATGGCTGATTCTCCCATCACACCTGTTTCTTTTATAAAAAATGTCTAGCTGCTGCCATCAGCTTTATCCGTGTAAAAGTTATCCCAAAGGAACGTAATAGGTACCTATAATCCTTTATCTTCCTTTTGTACTTATTTTTTTCTGTTTCCTTCTTCTTTTCTTTTATTATAATATGTGAACATGAATCGTAAAATAAATATTCCCGGTTTAAAAAAATATCTTATGTGCTATTATAGAACATAGTCTACCTGTATAATAGGTACCAAGTTCCATAGAAATCCGTTTAGCCGTTCGAGCGTGAAAAAGTACCAAACATACACACACAACCTTTAGGTAATATTAGTTTGAGTATTACTTTTACACATCACCTGATTTACATACTAAAATCCTCTGTAACCGAAAATGGAACCACAATAATTAAGACTGACACATCACGATGGTGAAATATTATACAACACACGACAAACCACGCTGCCATTTCTAAAACATTTCCGTGTCACCCTTCCACTCGCTTCACTTTAGCTGAGGGTCAAATGGACGCTTTGAAAACCTTCAAAATACTTGAACGGCCATCAAAAGTAACATTAACAAAGGCGAAAGTTTGTATTGTATGTCATGTGTATTTTTAGGGTTCCGTAACTTAAAAGGCAAAAAAACGGACCCATTATAGGATCACTTTTTTGTCCTTCTGTCTGTCTGACAATACCCTTTATCTAGGAAACGCGTAGAGGTATCGAGTTGAAATTAATACCATACACTACTTTGGTTACCCTGGCAGTCCCTTGAAGCTGTGAAAAAATCAATTAAGATACGGCCGTTTGTCACAAAAAACGTGTACTCCGACACTTTTAAGGTTATTAAAATTCTTAGGTTACTTTCCGCTGACCTAGAATCCTGAAATTTGGCATGAAGCAAGGTCTCATAGCACAAATATAGGATAAAATCTGAAAACTGTAAATTAGTAACAACATCACAAAACTTTTTTACGATTCTAAAAACCTTCGTAACCTAATTTGGGAATTTAACTGTTTTCATAAAGTTTGTACGGAACCCTTAGTGCACGATTCGACTTCTCCACTCTAAAGTGGATTAAGAGATTGATTTTCACTGAAAAACGCAACGTTGGAAGGCACAAGGTGGACCGATAATCTGGTGAGAGTCGGCTGAAATGATGGTGATGATTATGATAGTGGTGATGATGGTGATGTCCGTTTATTTAGATGTTTGATTTCTTTGGACTCTATTAATCAATCAAGTTTAACTTTTCGAATACCGTCAATTAGAGACGGTTTAATGAACTAAACTGCTGAACAGATTTTAATGAAATTTGGAGCTTGGGTATCTCGGTAGAAATTACGTTCCCGATGAATGATTTCCTATTGTTTCACACAGGCAATAAATAGTACTGACAAAAGCTACACAGTTTCAGTAATATAAACTTAGAGTTTCCAGCTTAATCCCCAATGCGATGATAGTTTGATTCGAGCTTAAACTGGGTATCTGCGAAGAATTGAATGCTCCTGTGCAGCAAGAGGTAATCCTCTCAATTCAGCTGTCATACAAATTGCTATAGCACTATACGTTTCAGGTCTTATTGGGCTTCAAAAGCTACGATTCCTAACAGATGTGTTTCAAATCGTTTACTGAAGAGCACGTAAATAAATTTTAAAAAGGCATTTGTAGAAGTGTTAGTTCCTTTAAGTATGGAGATACCTGTAAACAAAGACCTCTCACTTCCACATCTATGTAGGTAGATAGATAGCATGGTCGGCCTTATAATGTTCCTGCTGTTGGGACTCAGGTCTCCTTTCTAGGAGAGGGAATGGGCCGTACACGAAGCCACCACGCGGGCCCAGTGCAGGATGGTGGATGTTACATGCCTTCGAATTTTTGGGTCTAGGACATGCCGGTTTCCTCACGATGTTTTCCTTCACCGTTCTGAGAGCAGATACATGTACATACAAAGGCCCAAACTAATACCCGATTGTTGATTGAAGCATTAGAAGTTGAATATTTCTTAAAATACTTTAATATCAAAATCTGTCAAATTTGGGCATTAAAGCGGGTTTAAGACGTAAAATTATGGACTAAAAATAAAAATAAAATACTCATTGGTTTTGAAACGTATTTATTACCGTCTTCTTAATCTTGTCTCATGTTCCTTGGGAGCATCGCTACAAAAACAGCAAATATAATATTGAGACAATGACACAAAGTACTACATAATGATATTTATCCTATTTAAGAGACTACTGAACACTAGAATAGGTACTTGTAATAACTATAAGCCTCTTTTTTCTCTCGACCCCGGATTTTGTCACTTAAGAGCACCCGTCCTGATTTGTCTATCCTCAACTTTTAAAGCTTATTGTTTTCGAAAAAACGAGGTATGATGCCTGAACGTTGTTGTCATTTGGTAATTTCGTCACTCACTCATATTTCAGAAAACTTGTTCTGTTAATGGTTATGGAAATAATTTTGTTTTGATTTTCGTGTTTCCAAAATATTTAGAAAAAGATTGAATTGAATTGTTTATTGAATTGTTTGGTTTACATAAATATTTCTACAATAAGGGCTTAAACTAGATGTAAAGTTACAAAATTGCTTTCTACCTGAACTAGGTATATATAAACCTGTATCTCAGGTAACTTATTTTTAAGTGCTCTAAGATGTGTAGATAATAACGTTATAATCACATAAGAGCGGTTTTATGAAAATGTGTCTCGGGATGGGCGCTCTGAAACACTTTATCCGTGTCGCGAATTATCGTCTCAGTACTGTGACGTCATCACCGAACTAAGCCGAATGGATCCCTTTGTCTATATTGGCGAAGGATTTACTCCCAGCTTGTGACGTCACCAACAAACTTTCCACCTCCTTGACTCGCTTAATTGGGGTAAGTGTCCATCTGACACTATAGGAGTACTACTTTTGGGGTCCTCAAACGCCCACCCACATGTTTACGCTTATGTGTGGTTATATAAGTATGAAATATATTATGTATACGCATTTTGGGGCCTTACCATGTGTTGAAATGACAAGTTTGGGAGGGAAAAGAAAGATGGAGCTATACACCCTATATCTCTTTAACCGTTCAATATAGGTCGTCAAAAGGACCACGTTAAAAGCTCGTGGTAGCTCTATGGTGATACTGTCTCATGAAACTCACAGTTCTGATATTAAAATGAAAAATTATCTTTCAAATTACATTAATAGGTACCTACAATAAATACAATAAACATAAATAAAAATGAAATGCTAATCGTTGGTTAATGGATCAATAGAAAAAGTCTAGACTGACTAGTTCATACATATTTATATCCATATTGGTTCCATAGCAATGGTTGATTGATCGGCGGATATCCTAGTGCTACGTATCGCGGTTTGATTCCCACACCGAACAATATTTGTATGGCCTACAGAGAATGGTTTTGATCTGGGTGTCTTGAGCATGTGAAGTATTGTGAAGTTACATATTTTCACAATACCTCCTGTATTGTTCGGTGAACGTTTTTCTTAAAAATAAAAATAAAATATAACAGTTCGAAGAACGGAATAAAATTGCCCTAGTAAAGTTCTTAGACAAAGAAACATTACATCATACACTATGTCTACATTTCTCATCCAACTCTCTTGTTGCTGGTCTGCTAAAAGAAATTTCATTTAAAATAATCACCACTTTTGTGATTTCTTGTTCTTTTCATTTTTTATGTATAGAATAGTATAGTCGACCTTATAATGTTCCCACTTTTGAGACTCGGGCCTTCTCTCTAGGGAATGAACCGTAATCCACCACGCGGGCCCAGTGCGGGTTGGTGAATGTCACATATCTTCGATTTTTTGGTTCTAGAACATGCCGGTTTCCTTACAATGTTTTCCTTCACAGTTTTGATTTTTAAGTGTTTGTGTGTAAATAAATTCAAATGAACATTGGAAATGTTCCTCGAAAAATTCAGGAAAAACTAAAACTATTTTTCTTTTTGACAATTATATGAACACAGAAATTTTGGCCAGGGCAACGTCTATTGCGTCAGTTCGTTAGGTAAATAAAAAACCGGCCAAGTGCGAGTCGGACTCGCCCATGAAGGGTTCCGTAGCAGCAAGTAACATAATATAAAAGCTCTTGTAATGTGTTTTAACTTTGATCGATGTTTTAATAATAGTGTATTTTTTTCGATTTATGACGCATTAAAAAAAAAACTACTCACTAGATTTCGTTCAAACCAATTTCCGTTGGCAGTTTTTATAGTAATGTACATCATATATTTTTTTTAGTTTTATCATTCTCTTATTTTAGAAGTTAGAGGGGGGGGGACACACATTTTACCACTTTGGAAGTGTCTCTCGCGCAAACTATTCAGTTTAGAAAAAAATGATATTAGAAACCTCAATATCATTTTTGAAGACCTATCCATAGATACCCCACACGCATGGGTTTGATGAAAAAAAAATTTTTGAGTTTCAGTTCTAAGTATGGGGACCCCCAAAATTTATTGCTTTTTTTCTATTTTTGTATGAAAATCTTAATGCGGTTCACAGAATACATCTACTTACAAAGTTTCAACAGTATAGCTCTTATAGTTTCAGAAAAAAGTGGCTGTGACATACGGACGGACAGACGGACAGACAGACAGACAGACAGACAGACAGACAGACAGACAGACAGACAGACAGACAGACAGACATGACGAATCTATAAGGGTTTCGTTTTTTGCCATTTGGCTACGGAACCCTAAAAACGATAGGCAACGATGACAACCTATTTTTCGTAACAAGATAGGGTTGAAGAAGAAGCAAAAACGCCAACTCATTTATGGTGGTTGACGGTACATAAAAACGAACCACAAAATACAAGCGCGTAATTGCTCCTCTGTATTGATTACTATATTTTTTCTGTACGTCTTTCCTGATTACAAAATATTACCAACTTTTCGTTACAATGGCTTTGTATTTTATTATGTTTAATGTAGTGGAAAAATAAAAGTTAAAAATGTTTGTTTTGTTAGTTTGATGACACAGATGCCGCTACTATTCAGGCAAGTTGCCTGAATTATACAAAAAATATTTTGTTATTATTGAATTTCCCAGCAGTGGGAACAAAGGCTGATGATCATGATGATACAAAAATTAAAACTCGCACACAGCGCTTTTAAAACTTCAAAGTTGTACAAAAAACAGTCTTCGAAACGCCTGCTCGTCACCACTTCCTAGTGTGTCAGCTGAGAACAAAATGGTGCAACAACCAATATGACTTATCCGTCTAAAATAAGTGATGAACAAACCTTTAGACTTTTTAATCTTTATTCGAGGAATCATCTAATGATTTCTCCGGCTCTAAGGCGCCCATTACTCGTCACAACCCAAAACCTTAATTTGGAAAGTCATACGTCACGAAACAACAAGCTCTACTAATTTTTCTATGTTATACTTTTAACCTCAGTAAAGATACAAGTTACTGAGCATAGTTATTCTAAGTTGTTCTCTTATTTGGGCTAGAAATCAAATAACTCCATCCGCTCCAGGACTTTTATTCTCTAAAACCGCGTTTGCGTACTAGGGTTGTAAACGGCGCATAGTGTTCCACGAGCACCTCAAGATGTCAGCAAAACCGTAGGGACCCAGCAGGGCCTAGCCTACTGGGGCCATGGGTACACTTCTGAAAAGAAAACGCGGTGTCCTGGAACGCAAAGCAAAGAAGGAACATAGGTGTGGGTTTTAGTCAGTAAAAGTCTGACACACCCTTCTGCTCCGCCCTAAAGCGAGAAAAGTCATTGGATGATTTCACAACTAAAAAAAAGAGGTCAGCGGTGTCTCTTACAATCAATCCAGCAGTCCTAATACTAGTTCTCATTACGAATACCCTAATACTAAAAAAAGACTAAATATGACCGTGTTTCGATCACGCAACTTCATTTTAAAAGTATAAAGGATCAACGGATTTCAAAAAATAGCATGTCCATTAGACCACAGTTTGACGATAAAAATATAGTCCTCGCTCTGACGTAAGCACAATGTGTCAGGCAGTTAGTCCATGTGATTGATTACGCCTAACATGTCTCGATTGTTTTTCGATATTCATTCGTTCTGTCTATTTTTCGATATCGTTATAGGCTGGCAAATCGAATAATCGTGGAAATACGAGTATGAGTCGATGACATCATCACAGCTTTTAGGTCAATCAAAATTGGTTATTGATCCTGCATTAATGGTCAAGTTAAGTCATTTTAAATGGCCTTCTTGTATTACTGACTTAGTTTTTTTTCTCTGGCTTTGCTTATGTAAGTTAACTTATGGGAACCGAGCATTGTTCTGGAATAAAAAGCGTATTCGAATTTGTAAGGCGCAGTACCTACATGGGAAGCATCGCTGAGTCAAGGTTAGGCGCCTCGCGTTGTAGCATGATATCGTGGGGAGTGTTGTCTTCTGTTTTAGAATTAAAACTCACTTTCCCCTTTCACTCCCCACATTCACTCTCTTTCTCTCTCTCTCTCATTCTCAGCTGTCGTGTTTATATACAAAATATATACATTTTAGTAAAAGAGTGAGTTTAAATTAAAGTTTTAATTGTTACGGTGAGCTGCCTTAGAAAAGCACGCAGTGTTGGATAACTTCGCTTCAGACTGCACTACAATGAGTGTAACCTGGAATCGTTAGGGTTCCGTACCTCAAAAGGAAAAAAACGGATCCCATAAAGGATTACTTTGTTGTCCGTATCTCTGTCTGTTAGTCTGTCTGTCAAGACTCTTTATCTCGGGAACATGTAGTTGGAATTAAAATCATATTCTCAGGTCTGTAGTTCCTTAAAGCTATGAAAGAATGTAACTTCTAAGTTAACGAAAAAAAAGATACGGTCATTTATGTAGCATAAAACGTATATTTCGAAACTCTCAAGGAAATCAAAATTCATAGGGTATTTCCTGTTGACCTTGAACCCTGAAAGGCATGAAGTAAGATCTTATAGAAGAAGTATAGAAATAAATCTGAAAACTGAAAATTTGTAGTTACTTACGTCACAAAAAAAGTATATCTCGGAAGTATATTTGCTTGAAATATTTTTTCTACTTTCATACGGGCAAACCGCCGACAAAAAAAAAGCTAGAACTAAACGTATGCTCTTAAATCAAAAACTCATATCTTAAAATAATGATATCAAAAACTTCCTCCGCATAGCTGTCAACTGGAAGAGTGCCCAAAGGACTGGCGGCATTGACATGTTGTATGGCGATGCTTAATCTTTAGCTATAGTAAAGCCAGCCAGGTCACGCGAAGTGTCAACCAGTATTTGTTTTAAAGGAAAAAACATGTTCCATTTTTTCACGAAATGTTAAGGCTCCGTAGCTACTTTATTTACCATCAAGGCCCTTATGGTGGGCACTATATCTGTGTCAGTTGGCAGGGTAAATCTTGTTTGTTTACTGTCATATTATTATAAGGAAAACATTGACCCACACTAGTTATAAGTTGCTGACACGATGTGTCTTTTTCGCACCCCAAACATTGGCAAATTGTTACTGTCACGCTACTTTTGCATGATATATAAATCAACTAAGTGAATTTCTGTTTGTTTTTAAGTTCTAGAGTTTATTCTATCCTATCCTATTCTATTCCATTCTATTGTATTCATTCCATTCTATTCTATTATATTATATTCTATTCTATTCCATTCTATTCTATTCTAACATAGGATAAGGGCAGGAAGATGATTTTAGATTATTGTAAAATCGTTTGCTTTTGAGGGAATCGGAAAAAATAACAAAGTTAGTACTAAGTAGCAGTAGTTTATTTCACCATTATCCGAGCGTCACTGAGGGGTGCCAGCTGAAAACCAGCGCTGGGTGGCTAACGCCCAGCAACTGCTGAGTTGGCGACCTTTTCGGTTCGGGCTCTTTTTCATTATGTTTTTTTTGTTGCCGCTGTTTTGTATTGCCTGCGTTGAATAAATTATATTCTACTAAATTATTCTATTCTAAGAGTTTAGCATTCTCGATGGTGTTTCTATTATTTCAGGCGTTTCACAGGTAGGTAGGTAGCTACCTATACAACTAGAATCAGTTGGTTGGTTGGTAAAGTTTTTTTGTATTCGAGTATTAAGACAAAAAATCTTGTCTGACACTGGCTCTTGGGCGGAGCGGCAGATAGCCGCTCCGCCCAAGAGCGGGGGCTTTCATTAGATGATTTTCCCACGGTAAAAAAAAGACAAAAAATCTTTCAGCATCAATTTGCATAGAATCGAGTCACATTGAGGCAGCGATGATCAGTTGATGAATATGTACGATATAATTCGAATTTTGGGATCACACATGCATTCGTGTTTAAGTAGGATTGGATCGTCGATAATGTTAACGTGTGATACCAACTTTTTATAGTTAATATCTTACAAGTACCTAGATTTGGCAATACTGTATTTTCAGGAATGCTAACTAAATATTGGAATGTATGATTTATTGTTTTATTTGGTATGTATTTTGTTTGTTGATATAATTTCTAAAAAAGCGACCGTATCTCGCCATCAAACTGTAAAGTTTGGTGAGGAAAGTATGTACAAAAAATAAAAGCTTAAAATTAATGGTGTGTAATAATAGGCGGTCTTATCGGAGATAGTGTCAGACTCTTACTGACTAAAAAACCCATCCCGTTCCTTCAAGCCTTCATACCGGGGCTCGAGCGCCCTTTCGGATTACCCTGGCCCCAGTAGGCTTCGACCCGGCTGGGCCCCTGCTGTTGCTGACAACTCCTTGAGGCGCGCGGGAACAGCGCGCGCCGTCGACGACTTGGGCTTGGTCCGGACGGTTACCGGACGGCCGGACAGCGAGCTTCTATCTGTACCCGTCACTGATCATATTTTTGTAGTCAAAAGTAGAAAAAACCGAAATCCTAAAATTGACCACGAAAAGATAAATTCATCATAGAATCAATCAAACATAACAATTGCTAGTAGAAAATACTGCGGGCAGTGTTTTTCCTGAATAATTGTCACTTATTCCATTCATTTATCAATAGCCTGCACAATATTTCCATAAATTGAGTGAGATTTTTTAACATAAACCAACGCTAATAACTTTGCTGTTTATGAATATTATTTATTGAGATTTTACTTATAAAATAACAAGGAAGCCCTTTAAGTATTTGTACTAATTAAAAAATAGTGATGTATAGATGCATGTGACATCAAAAAATATGTACATTAACTTTTCTAACACTATCCTCGCGGTAAATTTTGTAAAATTGCTATTTCATTAAATTTAAAGCACTTTTATGAGTACCGATGTCAGTGCCCAAAAGTGAGAATCAAAAAGGTTTATTTGGAAATTCGGCCTTTAACGTTTGTATGCAAAACCTAATTCCGTGTGCTGTCTCATACTTGAAAGTTTGTACAAATAATTTCCAAAGTAATTATTAAAGGTTGTCATTATTTGTTTTCAGAATTACCCTCAATAGTACAATTGATGAGGTTTAAAGATTGTATGGAAGATTGTTATTTATTATTTATTTCTTGGGTAAACAATCTTGAAACTTGGCACAAATTCTAACAAATATAAATCACACTGTTCCCGCGCACCTCAAGGAGTTGTCAGCAACAGCAGGGGCCCAGCTGTGTCGAGGCCTACTGGGGCTAGGGTCTAGTTCCAAAAGGGAGGCTCGACCCCGGTATGAAAGGCAAGAAGGAACGGGGTGGGTTTTTTAGTCAGTGAGAGTCTAACACTATCTCCCACTCCGCCAAAAAAAACAGCAATATGAATCATAAGACAGTATTTATTCGTTTTTCTAACCTACTCTTTAAATACAGTTTGAAGAATGTCAAAGTTTAAAAAAAAAAATTCTCCCATACGAAATCACTGGCAAAGTGCTAGTTTTACATGTATCAAAATCAATCAAAAAGAAAATTCAAATTGTCTTTATTTCAATTATAATTTTCAAAGAGTAAAGTACTCACACACAAATAAACCAAAAAAAGTCTCGAACAACTTTTTCTCACTACAATCACCTTGGCAGACGAAAGTTAAATATATTCGTCTGCCAAATCCTAAGCTTAACCTTCCTCTACTCCAATATTATACCATACTTAGTAAAATTTCTTCGCGTCTCTTGCCAAGTATTCGGTTCTTCACAATACAATTGACCGGGATAACCTCGGACCATGCATAGCTTTCAGCCACTTCAGAAAGGTACTTTTGTGGTTGAAGATTAAAAGACACATAACGTCAAGTGTCCTGTTTGAAAAGGCATTTTCCTTTGTCTGATTTAAACCAAGAACAAGTCGGACTCGTCAACGAAAGGTTCCGTAGCAAAAAACGGCACAAAATCACGTTTGTTGTATTAGAGCCCCACTTAAACGGACGGGTAGATTCTTTAAATAGGGTAGCGTTTTACCCTTTGGGTAAGGAACCTTAAAAAAACGTTGACAGCTAATGTTAACTACTTTTTTGGGACTCCAGGTGGAACGAGAGGAATTATCAGATTTTTTACCAACCCACATGTATTCCTGTAGTTGCCTTTTGTGTTCCAGTTCAACCTTTTCAGTCCCGTAGCCCTAGAGGGCATCGGCCCTAGTGGGCTCCGTCTAGTTTTACTAACAGCTCTTTACATGTGTGGGATACAGAGCACCGTCAACCCAGGCTTGATCTTTATCGGACGGTGAACTACCTATTGCTCGCCGTCCACATGACCACACCTTCGCTAACCAGGAAACATCCGGTGATACCCGACGCCTACCGGCGATCAATTTAAGGCTGCTCGGTAGTGAGCCAAGATTATTTCATATAGCAATAATAAAATAACATTTTCATGTACAAGTACATAATCCATACTCGTGTTGTAAATGTGAAAGTAACTCTGCCTGTCAGTTACGTTTTTACGGTTAATCTACTTTTTTTTTATGGTGGGAAAAAATCATCCAATGACATCCCCCGCTCTTGGGCGGGGCAGGATATAGTGTCAGACTCTTACTGACTAAAAGACCCACCCCGTTCCTTCTAGCCTTCATACCGGGGATCGAGCGCCCTTTCGGATAACCCTGGCCCCAGTAGGCTTCGACCCGGCTGGGTCCCTGCTGTTGCTGACAACTCCTTGAGGCGCGCGGGAACAGTGCGCGCCGTCGACGACTTGGGCTTGGTCCGGACAGTAACCTGCGGCGCGCACTGTTCCCGCGCGCCTCAAGGAGTTGTCAGCAACAGCAGGGACCCAGCCGGGTCGAAGCCTACTGGGGCCAGGGTTATCCGAAAGGGCGCTCGATCCCCGGTATGAAGGCTAGAAGGAACGGGGTGGGTCTTTTAGTCAGTAAGAGTCTGACACTATATCCTGCCCCGCCCAAGAGCGGGGGATGTCATTGGATGATTTTTACCATCGAAAAAAAAAAAACCAATAAAAAAATGTATAATTGTATTTTTGTATCTCAACTGTCTATACACATTCCATCACATCACATTGTCCAGTTGACAATATCTGCCCCCTAGCCAAGTTACGGCCGTTTCGTTTCGATTCTCTTGCGTCGAACGCCTCGAGTAGGCCACGCCTCCGATTTCTTTGTTCTGCCCAGTGACTGAGCGTTGAGATGACGTCAGAACAAAGGAATCGGAGGCGTGGCCTATTCGAGGCGTTCGACACAAGAGAAACGAAAATGAAAAAATCGTAGGTAACTTGGCTGGAATAATTGAAACTTGCATTGAGTTTATTGACGACCTCAGCCAAAGCTTACCGAAAAAGCTGGGAGTAGTCCAGATACTGCAAAAACAATACGATTTGTTACAAAGTGACCTATTCGTTATCAAACACTAGATACCTACTCTCTAAATTTAACAAAAGTATAAACCTTTTGTTTTTATGTTTTTTTGTTTGTAAGAGGTATCTCTGAAAGTACTCGTCCGATGGCCACAATGTTTAGTTAGAAAACTGCTTTATTCCTGAGTGACATAGGCTATAATATTTTATGAACGCGGGTGAAGCTACGTGCAAAAACTAGTTGCTAATATTTCTTATGTGTGTACACTGACAATTCCAAATCTATTCTATTTTTTCGTTCAGTCCATGTAAAAGTTGTCTGTAAAAGATTTGCCCTGTGCGATAGATTTGTTTATATACATTTTTGTCCTGTGTTTTATGAGGTTTATAACAGTAAAGAAAATAATAAATAATTAAGTATAGGAATCTATCTATCATAATATTTTTATTTTCATGACCAAGCTGTACTTACTAAAGATATGAGCAAACATTTATTTAGTTGAGGTACATAAACCTGTTACGTAAACAATGATTGTTAGCAAAATTTCATTTGTCAGAAATCAATACATACAGTAAACAGCTTCTGAGAACCATAAAGTATACTAGAGTGGCTGAAAGATTTGGAAGATACATATTTACAGCTGAATATTTGATGAATTTGATATTATTTGGTGTTTTACTAGTTTACTTTACGGATTACTTTTGTCTTTGGTTTGCATGACGTTGGCGCTTTAACGCAAATGCAAATACGACGCGATACGGCGCTAATAAAACAAACAAAAACACTATTGCAGTCGACTACGTGACCATTTGCACGTGGGTGCGATACAGCGAGGAGCGAAGCGAAGTAGACGGTCTTTTGGTTTCATACTTTCACTTAGACTCTACTACAATAAAAACCGTTCGTATGAAAATATGTTCACATTTTTTTGCTTCTTTAAAAAAAAAATGCTTTAGTGTTCCTTATTAGTTATTTAGGTAGGAACATCATTCGGTACAGTTAACAGCTACTTTATAATCAAAGTCAAAGTCAAATATGTTTATTTGTGACACATATCTACATAGGTATAACGTATGTAGGTAATATTATAAAATATTGTATTATTGGTTCATTATTCCATGTACTGCATGGAATAATGAACCAATAGTACAATATTTGCACATTATTTATTTCAAGTTCAAAATCAAAACCATTCCGTCATACAAAGAAGTATGTATGAAGTACCTAATTTATTAGGCGCAAATGACACGCCAAAAAAATTATGAATGTCGATTCTGACAAAGATACAAAAAGCTAAAAACCGGCCAAGAGCGTGTCGGGCCACGCTTAGTGTAGGGTTCCGTAGTTTCCCGTCCGTCACAATAAGTGTACCCACTTATGAGTTTAAAAAAATGCTTGCATATACGATTATACTACAAACTTAGTCCAGAAATTATTTTTTACCTTTTTGTCTTTTTTGTACAAAAACTGTTCTTTCCATCAAGTTCAAAATAATTTTCCTAGAAAGTCCTTATAAAGTTCTACTTTTCAGATTTTTTTTTCATCTTTTCTAAACTTATGGTTCAAAAGTTAGAGGGGGACACACACATTGTTTTTTACTTTTGGAGCGATTATTTCCGAAATTATTGACATTATCAAAAAATGATCTTAGTAAACCGCTATGCATTTTTAAATACCTATCCAACGATATATCACACGTAAGAGTTGCAATTAAAAAAAAAATTACTTCCCACTTTACATATAGGGGGGCTACCCTAATAAAACATTTTTTTTTCAATTTTTATTTTACCACTTTGTCGACGTGATTGATATACATATTGGTACCAAATTTCAGCTTTCTAGTACTAACGGTCCCAGAGATTAAGCGAGGACGGACAGACAGACGGACAGACAAACATGGCGAAACTATAAGGGTTCCTAGTTGACTACGGAACCCTAAAAAAGCTTTTAAAAATTCACTGACTACAAAAAGTACGTTGTTACTCCATTTACCGGCTCATCTGCCATGAGTAATGATCTGGTAATATCCGGTTTCTGACTGACGTTCTACGCTTTGACTCGTACTTAGCAGTCTAAGGGTACGCACAGGGTAATAAACTTGCGCGGGTGCCTAAGCAGCCCCTCTAGCCAATTTACAACCGTTTCTATTCTATTTTCTTGTGTCGAAAGCCTAGAGTTGGCCACGCCTCTGATTCCTTTATGACTGAGCGTTGATATAACGTCAGAAACAAAAAATTGTTGGAAAATTAGACAGCGTCACTCGTCTTGGGGGATATTTTGTCCCCTAATGAATAACAAGCTGCCAAAGTCGGTTATAGAACTCAGGGAGGGAAAATTCAAAACCAATATCCAGCGTGTCCTTACCAGAAAAAGCGTATTATAAGATTAAAGACTACGTTGAAGACACCAATACAATAGAGTTTCTTGCCGTTTCTTCTCCATATGTTCCTTTTCCAATGGGAACCGTGCACTAGCTTCTGACGGTTTTATAAGTGTCCATGTAGGTGTGAAATAAAAAGATTTTGATTTTTTTAGGGTTCCGTACCTCAAAAGGAAAAACGGAATCCTTATAGGATCACTTTGTTGTCCGTCCGTCTGTCTGTCTGTCAAGACCCTTTATCTCGAGAACGCGTGGAGGTATCGAATTGAAATTAAAACCATATACTCAGGTCTGCGGTCCCTTCAAGCTGTGAAAAAATTAATCTTTTGATACTCTTAAAGATAATCATATCAAGTTAAAAAAATAATATTTTGATACTCTTAAAGATAATCATAGGGTACTTGCCGTTGACCCAGAATCCTGAAATTTGGCACAAAGCAAGGTTTTATAGTACAGGTATATTTTAACTCGATACCTTCACACGTTCTTGAGATAAAGGGTCTTGACAGACAGACAGTTGACAGAGACAGACGGACCAAAAAGTGATCCTATAAGGGTTCCGTTTTTTTTTTTCTTTTGAGGTACAGAACCCTAAAAATAACATCTGTACGTCGTAGCCGCTTAGATAATCGCGTTTGCCACCGCACTCGCTACCCGAGTTCGCTAGTACGCCCGCTAACGCGCCCGCCCTCGCCCTAATCACAGTGCATTCACTATGGACAAGGACAATGAGAATACGAACGAGTCTAATTTAGCGGTATACGAGTATTGTGGGCAAAAGGGAAATGTATGTTACGAATTGGACATTTACGAACTGTTTCAAAAGGCCTTTTGTTCTCATTTAGGGCTTTTCATTATGGATGGTAGTAACGGAGGCCGTCATTGGCTATTTCTGAATACAATGTCAGAGTGTTGCTTCAAACGAAAATAAGAGATTAATAAAAAAAGTACTAGGTAGTGTTTTTTTTAACCAGTTTTAGTCATATTTATAATTTTTTAAATGATTTTTCAAACCCTTGATCCTAGAATTCAAAAAGCAACTGAAGGAACATAGTGTGGTGTTATTTAATAAAATCACATGACCTCCCGCTCCACCTTAGAACAGGAGTTCCTGCGCGCCTCAAGGAGTTGTCAGCAACAGCTGGGGCCTAGCTGGGTCGAAGCCTACTGGGGCCAGGGTTAGTTAGCAGGAAAGACAGCTCAGCCCCAGTATGAAGGCACGAAGGAACGGGGTGGGATTTTTCGGTAAGCGTCACAACAACACTATCTTCCATTCCGCCCAAGGGGGATGTCATTTGGATGATTTTTACACACCGAAAGAAAACTTTAGAGCGGGATACGACGATTTCCAACCTCAAATAAAAAGCTATTTTTAACCAAGTACGGAAATATAACTCTTTGGTAAATGATACACCATTATAATAATAAAATTCAACTTTTTCAGTATTTAATGAAACTTTTAAATATAAAGTCAGTATACAAATTATAAAAGTATTTTTAAACCAGGGATATTAAAAGTCTGCTCCAAAAACTTTTAATATCATTTCCAAATTCGGTTCTCTTTAATAATATTTTCATCTTGCTCAGCGAAAGATACAGAACGAAGAGATATTGCAATGCTGAGCGCTGGTCGAGGTAACGAATTTTATTTCAAAGTTTTATTAAAATGGAATGTGCTGACATTACCCATGACGTAACCAGACAAGAAATGGCCGCGGCAAAGTTCGCAGTGCCGCGGAAACATTTGAGGCAACCGAAGGAAACAGGTGGGTTTTAATCAGTAAAAATCTGACATGCCTTTTTGCTCCACCCAAGAGTGGGAGAAGTCATTTAACTCAATCTCAGAAAAAAAGACAAGAAAGACTATTTTGACGATTCAAGAATTTTATTTTAGTCTTAGGTCTGAAAAGGTTGGGACAATAGGGTAGTTTTCAGGGTCTAATAATTACGTTTTATTTAGTCCGTATTTTAGATTAAAAAAAAAATTTGATATGTATTTTTTCTTTTTTCGATTAAACAAAAAATAACAAAGATATAGCCCATTAAAGTTACGTGTGACGTCACCCCATGCGAAAAAATGCAGCATATTTTTGAATAATCTAAAAGACGGACTAATTACATTTTTTTACGGCAACTAGCCTACTTGCGAAAATTTAAACGTGGGTGGTTGTTTTTTTAGTTTTTTTTTTTAATTATACCTATAACTTTCTAAAAAACATTGAAATAAAATAACTTTAACTTCGGAAGTCGGTGTTTCTATAATAGTTTACTTCCGAAATTAAAGTTATTTTATACCTTTCAGTGTTTTTTAACCGACTTCTAAAAAAGGAGGAGGTTCTCAATTCGGATGTTTGTATTTTTTTTTTTTTTTTTATGTATGTTCGGGCATAACTTCGTCGCTTGCCAACCGATTTGAAAAATTCTTTTTTTGTTGGAAAGGGTATACTTCCCAAATGGTCCCATAGTCACCAAGTCGGGATCTGATGATGGAATCTTGACTAAATCGAGGAAACTCCTCAAATATTATAGGCAACTATATAGTCATTTTGATATTTTCATCAAGGAATTAAGCATTTACAGTCAAAAAGTGACATTTGATGAGGTGGAACTGGTTAAGAAGACCAGAAATTGCCAACGGAACTTCATACTCAAACAAATATCACAATGAACATAGTTAAGCGACTATGACAATACAAATAAATGAATAGTTCTGAATAGTTATGTTGAAAATGGTATCATCGAAGTAACCTGATGATAGTGATGGAGCTGGAAGATAGGCACCGGAACTCCGTAATTAATCAATGTATCCTACCCGTGTTTGGGCTTATTAGAAATGTCATGAGATGCACTTTGGCTATAAGGTACTATCGAAGTGATCTGATGATGGAGCCGGAAGGTGAAAGGTAGACACGGGAACTTCATATGAAAATGATGTATTCTAGCAGGGTTTGAGTTAATTGGAATTGACATGAGAAAAAAGTACTCTGGCTGTAAGTGTGTTGCAACTAAAAAGTATGAAATAAAAAACTTTTTATAAAAAAAATAAAACCGACTTCACTAAAAAAACACTAAAATGATCAAATTAATTTTAATTTCGGAAGTCGGTGTTAAATTATAGAACAAACAATAACGAAAAACACCGACTTCCGAAATTAAAATTATTTTGATCATTTTAGTTTTTTTTTAGTGAAGTCGGTTTTATTTTTTTTATAAAAAGTTTTTTTAACATTGAAGTCGGTTTTTTTTTTGTAAAAAGTTTTTTATTTTACACTTTTTAGTTATGGTACCACCACTAAAAAGTACCTCTCAGACAAATTTAAATAACTTAAAGCCACAGTGCATCTCATAACGATTCTAATAATCCCAAACACGGTTAGATTACATTAATTTAATTTTTTTCCTTCTGGCTTCATCATCCACTCAGTTCGATACATCCCCCCCCCCCTTTTCTGACAGTCAGTCATCGACTACACGTATAAACAAAGCCACTTTATTTGTAACACAACACAGTTCTGCTATGATTCTATGAAGAGTTCTGTTCCATATCTTCGAAGTTCATGATCAGATCATAACAATATTTCTATGGGACCAACTTGGAAGCATAACCTTTTAATGAAAAAAAGAATTTTCAAAATCGGTCCACAATTGACCAAGATATCGGTGAACATACAAAAAACATACATTCAGCCGAACATAGAACCTCCTCCTTTTTGAAGTCGGTTAAAAATAAGTGTACAATGGGCGGTCTTATGGCACGGAGTAATTTCTTACAGACTACCTTTGGATGGACTGAAGAAAGGAGATAGGCTGTCAGTGCAGAACATCAGAAATAATAAGTACTAATGAGTCATAATATCACAATACACTAATAAGTATGAAATCATATAATTGAGTGAAAGTGAAAGGTAATGCTCTATCACCATTTTTTTAAAAGTTAGTACCTAGCGTTTGAACTACATTGGGGTTGGCGTTCAGTTTAACTGAATAAAGCTAAATACCAGTATTTTATATGGATTGACTGCCTATCGGACCTCTACAACTCAGTAACTGGTAAAACGCATACTATGCATATAAAATACTAGCTTTTTCCCACAGCTGCGCCCGCGTAGGTAAATAAAATATAGCCTATGTCAGTCAGGAATAAGGCAGCTTTCTATCGGTGAAAAAATAATAGCAATCGGTCCAGTACTTTCAGAAATTACCTCCTACTAACAAAAAACAAAAAACTTACTTTACCTCTTTATTATATTAGCGTAGACAACCCAGTAACTGTATAATACGGCACACATTGGTAAGACAGAATTTCCAACGCAAAAACACCATCAAACCTGATGAAAAATGTTCAAATTACAGCCAGGGCCATGATTCAAAGAAATTAAACTTTCTAATTTATGAAAACGCCGGCTGCTTCGTTTTCATAATAAACATAATAATTGCTGACAGCCAAAGGGTTCTTTAGGGTGCGTACACATCCATGGGTTTTGCCACAAAATAGATAGGTACAGAAGACAATCTCATGTATGTACTTCACTTTTTATACCTACGCTCGTCGCTCGGTGGACGCACACCAATGAGCGTTTGAACCGGAATTGTTCGACGAGTGATCCGAGACGCGACCGAGACATCATGTCTGTGAGCCGTGTCTATGTGTGCGTTGCTCGAGCGCGCTTTGTATGTAGATTGACTTCTGTACTTATATATTTTGTGGTTTTGTGTAAGTGTACCCCGGGCCCTGGATTGAAGGCAAAGAAGGTACAGAAGTGGGTTTTTGGCAGTAAAAGTCTGGCATGCCCTCTCACTCCGTCCATGAGCGGGAGAAGATTTCCCACCTAAAAAAAAGGCGCGTACATAGAGACGTGTATCTCTATTAACAAGAGTCAAGTGGTGACACTTACCTTTACCTTGAATGTATAGAATGAATGTAGATTTCCTGAAAAGGAAACTAGTTCTTGAATATTTTTTGATATGTATGTATTTGGGTCGGAAAAACAAACGCATAGATCGTTCTTTGGGATGGGAATGGCGGGAATCCGATGGATACGAGTCGCACAGGACCGGTTGTTGTAAGGACACTTAGCGGAGGCCTATCTTCACCCGAGGAGCTCTTTCGACTGAAATGATCATGATGATTAATAAGACCAAAAAACCAGTTACAATATTGTTGGCAAAACGGCGACTGTGCGGCTATGAGTAGGTAAACCACGAATCCTCTAATTTATGCTCGATTACATTTCAAAATCGGCCGTCTCATGCACCCAACCTACCATGGCCATTACTGAAACGCTAAATATTTGCGGAACCCCAATAAACCTTGACATAATGTAAACAAGACATGTGACGTCATCCGGAAAGTGTTCGCCTTGATTTACATAGACGACGATTTGAACGCCATAAGGCGAAAAACAAGCCCATTATTTTTGTGACATGTACTTATAAGATGCTAGAAAATGGCTTTCGCGTCTGTAATACGCTTTGTCAATGTCAAAATGTTTGTGGTTGTCAGTCAATATGTTTATTTAGAATTTAGAGCAGTGGTGGCCAAATGGTAACGGCCCCGAATTACGAATTGTAGGTCACGGGTTCAAACACAGCCAAGCACATTACTTTGTGTAATTTTATTACCACTGCTCTCAAAACGTGAGGAAACCGACATGTCCTAGAACGAAAAATTTGAAGACATGTGACATCCACCAATCCGCACTGGGCCCGCGTGGTGGATTACGGCCAATTCCCTCTCCTAGAGAGAAAGCCTGAGTCTCAACAGTGGGAACATTATAAGGCCGACTATACTATACTATACTATGTTTTCTTATTTGACATATGCCTTTGCTATTCTTCATGATTTTTTGTGTTGTAAAAAAAGATTTATTTAAATCAAATCAAATGAAATATTTTGTTGACATATTACATACATTAGATCCAATGGATGCGAGACGCACGGGACTGGTCGTTGTGGCGACACTTGGGAGAGGGCTATGTCCAGCAGCGGACATTTTTCGACTTATTGATGATAATGGTTAATTTATATATTATTATAAATTCAATAAAAAAAAATTACGCCTTAACTTCTGAGCTAGGTAGGATCCGATAAGTATAATCATCATCAGCCTTTTAATGTGCCTGTCTGTTGTTGCTGTTGTGCATGCCTGAAACACAGGTTTTCATTAACCTAGATCAGGCAGATCTATCTATACTACAGTTTGAATTAAATTTATGTCGATTGTAATTATTGTAAATTATAATGTCGATTACCTTATAACTGAATAAAGAATTATTATTATTATTATTAATGTCCCCACTGCTGGGACTCAGGCCTCCTCTCTAGGAGAGAGGCCGTAATCCACCACTCGGGCCCAGTGCGGGTTGGTGAATGAAGTTGGGTATTATAGAAGTCAGATTTTTTTTCTATTCTGTTCCGTCTCGAAAACAATTTTCTTTCTTTCTATTAACATGGTTATAAGTTCTCATTTTATTACGTCGAAATAGATTTTGAAATGTAAATTCTCCCACTCCTTGTAACACAATGTCACACTTCGTTGAACCCCTCCTTTTAACGTGTGACATAAACATTTTATTGAAAAGTTAATGGAAAAGACAGAGAAACACAAGCATGGGTACCGTTATTGACATAATCGAAATTAGGAAAACAAGGCGAATGTATAAAGTCTGCTCCTCTTGTCAAGTTACAACCATTTCTCGTGCGTTGAACGCCTCGAGTTCCCACACCCCCGGTTCTTTTGTTCTGACCATGTACTGAGCGTTGAGATGACGTTATTCATTTGAAGTTTTCTACTAGTGTTGACGATTGCAGATTATCAACTTGGCTAGGGGTACTGTGTCACCAAACAAATGGTTTATTTCATCTTTTTTTTTTCGCTTTTATGTTTTAGTCAGATACACCCTTCTTTATGACGGCAAAATAGCCTCTGAACGATAATAGTTTAATAAACGATTTGGTAGGTAACATGAACATTGTTCAGCTTGTTATAAGGGAAGTGCGACAGCCCCAACACAAGTACTCCTGTAACTTACTGGGGCTGCCTTCAATTTATTTACATATGCTTACAATGTTACAGATGAAAAAAAAAATATAAGTATTGTTTTTTTTTTTTTGTATAAGCGATATTGTAAGTAGATCACGTTATATTTTAAGAGCGCATTGATTAAGGCAGTGGTCCGACAGCCGGCGAGAAAACGTCTAACTATCGGCGATTTTCTCTCTCAAGAAACGCACAATAAATGTACATTCCGTGTAAACGAAAGAGGTGCATATATTAAAAGTTACTCTCTGACTGTTCACACTGCCGGCGGCGACTCGCTTTACTAGTTTTGTCGCTGAGCGACGAAAAACAAAAATAAACTTGCTCAGCGATACAGCGATGCTCGCTCGCTTGATCATTTCTTTACAGTGCGTCATTGAAAGTACACTCGCTTATAGCCCGGCGACAAAACTATCGAAACTACACACTCGCTTTCCTCTGATCGCCAACTCGTTAATAGTTTCTAGTTCTACTCGTTTCTCGTTCATCGTCGGCGGTCGGACTACTGCTTAACAGTCACTTTTCCTAAAGCCCCAAAATGGTGAAGCAGTCCTGACTAACATTCTCTCTTGTCCTTATACTAGATTTTCGTCAAAATAAAAAAAAATTAGAACCCGAATATAGCCCCACCAACCAGGTTATAAAAAAAAAACTGGCAGGTTCAATTATATATTCAAACCATCCAGGAACTTACTCAAATATACACCAAAATTTTCATCCAAATTGGACATGCCATTTTGGAAGAGTTTAGTGAGAAATGTGTTTCTCACCTAACTCTTCCTAAACGGAGATGTGATCTAAGAATTATATTTATATATGTATTAAAATGTATAAGAAATACGAACAAAATTTAAATTTCTTTTATCGATAAGTAAACTCAAACAGGACTAAAGAGGATAAACAATAAACAGTCCCTACTGTTACACAACACTAACACGTCGAGCGTCTATCTCCTCACATCGTCCTTAACAAGGTATTTAAAACCTTCTGCTTATGGAGTTACAGCGACTAGGGATGGCGATTGTCCGAGGCTGGGCCAACGTGTAAACGGGGCATAAGAGCGGCATCACGCGATATTTGAGGGGTTAAAGGAAAGTGAACAATATTACTATTTATTCAAACATCACGCAGGTAATTTTTGTGACTTTTCATCATCAATCAATTACGAAAAAGAAACATTATGACAGATTTTTATACTCAAAATATGTTTTAACGATGATCGATGTGGTAATCATAAATCATTTTAATTATTTTAAACAATAGAGGGTATTCCATTAAGCAGTGGATTAAGTGTTTAGTAGTGAAATTAGTGAAAGCGTCAAAAAAGTCGAATATGTAAAATATGAGGGCCTATTCTGTGCATAGTTTTGTACTCAGAAAAACATGCTGATTGTGATTCTGGATGTTGCTAGGAGGTACCTATATTGGTTCTTTTTTTCCTCAACGATCAGTTAGACATCAAATAAATGGACTGAACAAATGCTTTGGAATATATATGTCGCAGCCATCTGGTTAAATTAGCCATCCAATTGGGCGCCTAGGGCGTTCGTTAAACGCCGGCATCCAATTGGATGCCTAGGCCGATAGTTGTTTCAACTAAAATCACTCAACGTTTAACAGCTTGGTGTATTGAAAGTTAGCCCTTTCGAAATGACTGATCAAGACTCAGCCAAGTGATTCAAATTTAGTTCCGCTATTTATTGATTTAATAATATTTCACTATTAGGTACTTGGTGGACACTATTACTAAAAAGTAGTTTTATGCAATTTATAAACTCATGTTTACCCTAGTAAACTAAATGACTACACAACGTTCAGCCATCTGGTTAAACGTTGCGGTCAACGATATGGCTAGTTGTTCTTTAGCCATTTCATTAGATGCCGGCGTTTAACGAACGCCTTAGGCTTTCAATTGGACGGCAAATTTAACCAGATGGCTGCGACATAAATTATTATGAATGTCGAAATATCGTTTGCGTTCCACACCTACTTCTTTTGTTACTGTACTTACCCACGTACGTCATTCTACCAAAATGTAATAAAGATGGCGGTGGAGAATTCCAAGAAATGTTACTAACGTACCGTAACGACCTATTCCTGGCATCCAGAGAGCTTTCAGTCAATCTTTAAACGATGTTCCGAAATGGTTCTAGCTATGAACTGACAGGTTTTATTGACATCCGTAAGTTTTAACATCACTTCTAACGTATCGTTCCGTTTTGTATCGTTTCCGGACAGACTTGAAAAGCATTTACTGAAAACTGATGGACGAAAATACAATACAGATTATGGACTTTTTTTATCTGATATAAACTAGTGCTTGACCTGATGGTAAGCAGTGATACAATCGTTGATGGCGACTACGATAAAGTCTATAATCGTGAATAGCTTACCAGAATAGGTCTAATCAGTCTTGCTTTGAAACCTGATGGGTTATATAATATACAACAATAAGGAATACAGGTGCTTGTAAAGAGTTCCATACTCCAGCTTCTCATCATAAAACTTTATATAGGGTCTATGCAGTTTCATGATCAGAAGGGAGAGTATGTAGAAGTAATGTATGTAGTGTCTAAACCTTGTTATTAAAATTGAAATTCAATCAAAAAACTTTGCACTTCAAGATGTGCTGCTTAATATGGCTAGTCGGCTAGTTGGGGGAGGTCTATGTCCAAAAGTGGATGTCCTTCGGCTGAAATAATGATGATGAGTTTGAGATGTTTTTTAACGTGTCGTACCGCGTTTCTCTTACGAAACGCAACAAATATCAATTTATCTCACAAGGCAAAAACCATCAGACATCTCTTTCGTACGTAAGCTTAATTGCCTTGCGGTAGAAACAAACATAGACAACATTGTAACAGATTTTCAAACAATAATCACGTTACCATTGTCTATTTGAAGTCATACGATCATGAAACACACCTAAACAGAACGGTAAAGGGAAACGTATTGCCAATGTGTCCGCTAGTGTAATTGATCAGCTGTTGATTGAAAGCACTAGTGACACAGAAGAAAGTATGCAACAGAGACTTAACCTTGTTCTCGAAAGTATGCGATAGATACTGCGACGCATAGCTACGTATTACCAGCAATAATATTTTAAATGTCTATCTCGTTTGATGAAAAATGATGAACGAAGACTACGATGGAATGAGTAAGCCCTTAAAATGCCTGTTAACTCTTACTTTGGCAGTTTATCCTAAACGGTGATGAAAAATATAAAACTCTAGTAAAAATTATCACAGTTTGGCTATAGGACTGTGATGGAACAAGTGAGCCCTTAAAACGCCTGTTTACTCTTGTTTTCGCAGTTGAAACTTAAAGGTGATAAAGAATATAAAGCAAAAATTATCACAGTTTGGCTATCGGACTACGATGGAACGAGTGATCCCCTAAAATGCCTGTTTACTCTTGCTTTAGCAGCTTATCCTAAAAGGTGATGGAGAATATAAACGCTAGCAAAGAGTATCATAGTTTGGCTATGGGAACAATGATTTTGCAGAGAATTGCTTAGTGCAAGTTAGTAAAAATTTATTTTTTACTTAAATTGATTGATAAAATGCTTTCCAAACTCCCGAAATTCAGCTAGCTGTACTGTAACGACGATGCGTTATTGTCTTACATGTCAAGAAATACCAGACATCTCTATCAAACCAAACCTTAAACCGCATGGTAGAAATAAACACAACATTGTAACATCATTTCAAACAATAACCACTATTATCAAACGTCTATTTGAAGTCGTGCGATCTTGAAACACATAAACAAAGAACGATAAAGAGAAACGTTTTGCTAATGTGACTGCCTATGTAATTGCTCAGATGATGATTGAACGCACTAGTGACACAGGAGGAGATAGCTAACAGAGATCAAACCTCGGCCTCGATGTGTGTGATAGATACACCCACAAGCAGTGACCCAAACTTGAGTGCATATTTAGGTACAAACAAATCCTTGATTGTTTTAAGCAAGCAGAGGCTGTTGCTTATCTAGTTGACTTACTCAACAATAATATGAGTTAAAAATTTACTTGTTTTTTATTTCAGTGTTTTCACAGTTCTTTAGTAACATAAGTTATATAACTTTTAAAAATAAATCTATATCTCTATCTTTTTTTAATCCGAATATTATAATTTATTCAGGTCTATGATTGGCAGTGTGCATCATCACTCTCTGTCTTGTGTCAGTTTTTACGCTCATTTCCTCGTCATCAATGAGAAGTGCAGTGTCTGTAGCATTATCTACTCCTTTGTCACTCGACGCACGTATTTATGACTGCTGCCAATTGACCAGCTTATTGTTATTGTATTCGCTTATTAGATAGGTACTACTGCCGGAATATCAATTTATGTCTAGTCATACGGTTTATTGTACGTATCAATATCGTAATAAAGTATTATTGCTTTTGTAATCAGCTTGTTTGTTGTAGACCATCTGTGAGGCATATGAAGTTGTAAATGTGAGTACTAGGTTTACAGATATATCAAGGAGGCATTTCAAATACCCATCTCATTAGATGTCATGGCCAACCTATTTAACTTTCCAGTCACATCACATCAATGTTACTCCTACATACCCACAAGACTGAATGGATTTGTACGATATTTGGTACACAATAGATGTGTCAATTGTGTTCTGGACTTTATTTTCTTTTTCACGCGAGTGAATAAATCTAAACAACTGCATGTTAGTTTGAAGGTAGATTGAAACATTTTTGTCATTCTTTACTTGGCGATGTGGTCCTGTTTATGTTTAGATTTAAATCTAAACTAACAACTGTTAGAAATAGTATGTCTAGCGGTGCAAATTTTAAGCGATTTCCTAAAAGAAAACTTTCGACGCCTTACTATTTGAAATAAGTTTGTTTCAAATAGTAAGGCGTCGAAAGTTTTGCTTTCTGTATCAAAGACGACAAAAGTTAAGCAAACCTCAAATTTTGTTTGAGGTCGGCTTATCTTTTGTTAGCAAGATGAAATAAATTTCTAGAAATCAAATTAAGTAAATAGAAGTGAACAGTATTTAAGCTAGAACTTCACTCAAGTTATGTTAAGTTTGTTAACTTAAAACATGGACGTGTCTGCAGATGTCAGTTTTGCAACTCATTTCAGTTAAACATTTACTCAGATAGTGAAAGTTCTTTATAAACTTTATTTTTAAAACTAAATATCTTGTTGGTTTTACTGTTTGCAACAGCTCTAAAACTACTCTGTTTTTTAATTAACAGTAATTCTACCGGGAGTCAAAGTTCTATTAAAAGAGAGTGTTCTTGGAACCTTCTAAGACATTACTTAGCAAGTTATATTTCAATTATGACATCACTAGCTGGTGCCAGCGGCTTCGTCCGCGGTAAAGTAGAAAATGAACATGCGAGAGAAAATGAAAATGAGCATTCCCAAAGGAAAATGCTTTCGGGATAAAAAGTCTTATGTGTTATTAAACTTGGTCAAATTTTACACAAATCCATTTAGCTGTTTGAACGTCCTCCTCCTCGAGTCGTATTCTTCATTACTGAGGGTCGTGAAGTTCCCGCTGGATTATTGCTTCTTATTGATGGTATCTCGCCATCTGTGACGGATCTTAGCGTCATGAAGTACGACGTGCAATTGGGTGTCCAGTATGGAGCGGACCTGATCTGCCCATCTTATTGGGCTGCGGCCTCTTGGTCGTTTGCCATCAACCATGCCAGTTACGATGAGGTGTTCAAGGTTGTGGTCATTTTTCCTGGCAATGTGGCCAAAAAACTCCAGTACTCTGGCAGGTAGTCGAACGTGTTTGAACGTAAAGAAGTAACAAACATAAAGACAAATAAGTCAACCACACATTTATTTGAACACAGTGGGTTTTAGTCAGTAAAAGTTTGACATTCGGACCTCTCACTCTACCCAGATTGGGAAAAGTTATTTGATAATTTCCCACTGTAAAAAATATCAAATGATTTCCTTGGCGCTACTTTCCTATTTCCACATATACTCCACATTCTCATTTTTACTACATGCAATCAGCTGAACAAATTTTAACTCCTTGAGCGCCGACTGTACATTTATTATGAGCCCGTTGTGTCCCACTGCAGGGCAAAGACCTCCCTTCCATTATTTCACTCTTCTCCGTCCTTAGCCACTTCTCGCCAATCGTTACGGTAGGAGTCCAAATCGTCACGCCATCTCCTTCTGGGCCTACCGCATCGCCAACTCCTGCTGTTCGGAATCCAGTTAGTGGTTGCCTTAGCCCAATTTTGTTGCAACATGTGGCAGGATTGTACATATGTCTTAAATTAATTTTACTGAAAAACATAACCCCTTGCAGTCGGGTAAAAATGTGAGTGTTTCACTTTATTTCAGATCTTTCAATTTTACAATGCATAGTGTATGCATTGGAAAATCTCGTGCATATAAGAGAACGTTATGAAACGGCTCAAAGCGAGAGCAGTAGGTACTCCATTTCCTGTAGAACAAAACATCGGACGTCAATTCTCTTTTTAAGAACGAAAATCGAACACCCTGCAGCGATACTTTCTTTTAACATGGCAGAAATGTCGAAATAGTTCACATATGCTTTTCATAAGACTACGTAAAAGTAGTTATATATTAAAGCAGCATATTTAGCGTTTTTAAGGTTCCGTTTTTTCCTTTTGAGGTACGGAACCTTAAAAACGCTAAATATGCTGCTTTAATATACCTTTCCGTACCTCAAAAGGAAAAAACGGAACCCTTATAGGATCACTTTGTTGTCTGTCCGTCTGTTTGTCTGTCTGTCTGTCAAGACCCTTTAACTCAAGAACGCGAGAAAGTATCGAGTTGAAATTAAAACCATATACTCAAGTCTGCGGTCTCTTGAAGCTGTGAAAAAATCGAACTTTTATGTTAACGAATAAAAAAGATACGGCCGTTTATGTCGCAAAAAAACGTATATTTTGACCCAGACCGTTGACGAAAAATCCTGAAATTTAGCACAAAGCAAGGTCTTATAGCACAGGTATAGGAATAAATCTGAAAACAGTAAATTGGTTGTTACCTCAGTCACAAAAAAAAAAAATTGCAATTCGGAAAAATCTTCGAGACTTCATTCGGGAATTGTAGTTTGCACGGAATACTCAGTGCGCGAGTTCGACTCGCACTTGCCCAGTTTTAATATTAGTATTTGATTTTACTGTAATTATAGTTAAGTATTTTTTAAATGTAAATTATTACGTAACTAAATATTTAATTTTTAAAGCAACAAAGCAGCAAAGCAAATAAATAAATCTATATCATTTAATTATTTAATTTAAAAAAAAACTTTATAATGTTTTATAAAGTTTTATTTACACCGGAGAAAATTTTAGATAGGTACTTTCTTCTAACTTTGCAAAAAATTAAACAACTTTTTTTTTTAACTAACTGTACAAAAACTGTACTACACAATAACAAACAAAAAAAATCCCACCACTCCCACCTCAAAAAACAATCACCAGTACCTATAACCGTTCTAACCGTTCAAAATTACTCATAAATGGTTGTTGAATAAGTTATACGTTAAAATTTAACTTATTCCAAAACCATTTAAAAGTAATTAAGGTAACAATATGACTTAGGAGCTCCGTGTAATGAAAAGGATTTTAGAGCTGAATTCATAACCATTAAATTTAAACTTCTAAACTTATTATTGTAATAAAGATAATCTATTTTTTTCGTATAATATTTCATACGCTTAATATTTGGAAGAAGGGATAGTGAATTTACAAAATATTTATATTTTTTTAGCACGGACTTATACATCAAACCCAGTTTACTTTTGTAATTTGCACTATGAAACGGATCTCCGATTATCTATTCCATTTACAAGTACTGCCCCCTAGACAGGTTACAACCATTTTGCTTGCGCTGAACGCTTCAAGTTAGCCACGCCCCCAATTTTTTGTTCTGACCACGTGACTGAGCCTTGAGATGACGTCATTCCCGTAGGTCCCGTACATTTGGAGCTTTCTACTAGCGTTAACTATTCCAGATTAGCAACCTAGCTAGGGGTACAGTATAGCTTTATAAGAAAATCCGAGATCAATATAATCCTTATGTACCTACTAATATTATAAACACGAGAGTAATTATTTCTGTCTTTCTGCTTGTTACCTCTTCACAGCGTAACGACTGAATTTGGATGAAACTACACGTATACGGATAGGATTTATGCTGGAATAGGACATTGGATAGACTTTTATTTCGGGACTCCGGGAGTATGATATTATGAGACCATTTTCAAAGTGGATAAAACCACTGGCAGAACTTAGATCCCCATACATACCTGACAAAACCGAGAGCAGACATTTTATAGTCTTTTACTTATAATCGTATAAAAAAACGATCACAGAGTTTCAAGACGCGAAATATCAATAACCGGTGCTAGTAATATAATTACTGTCTAATACTAATATTAGACAGTAATTATGTTCAACTGTTCGTAGAAAACAAGTTCTGACACCATTTAATTTTAAAAAAATTGAGGGCCTGTCATAATTTTAACTATAATCTACATCATCATTTTGTCATTATTGATTTGTCTCAAGGTTTAACGGCCTTTTCTACAGGTTAGAAAAAAATACCGTGGTCCTGGAACTCAAAAGGCCACCATAGAAACACAAGTGGGTATTAGTCAGTCAAAGCCTGACGCTTGAAGTTCTCGCTCCAACTAGAGTAGAAGAAGTTAGATGGCCAAAAAAATATGAATGCCTTCTACTGTGTGGGCCACTCGGTACTACAGGACAACAGCCAACTTTATTACTCTAACAAACTTGTCGATATTCTTCCTTTTTAACCGACTTCGAAAAGGAGGAGGTTCTTCTATGTTCGGCTGAATGTATGTTTTTTTTTTAATGTATGTTCACCGATATATCCGTCAATTGTGGACCGATTTGGAAAATTCTTTTTTTGATTGAAAGATTATGCTTCCAAGTTAGTTCCATTGAAATATTGTTATGATCTGATCATGAACTTCGAAGATATGGCACAGAACTCCACATAGGATCACAGCAGAACTGTCGTTACAAGTAAAATTGCTTTGTTTATACGTGTAGTCGATGACTGGCTGAAGGAATACATCCCTTCCCCCTTGGAGGGGATGTATCGGACTGATCTGATGATGAAGCCAGAAGGTAAATTAATGTAATCTAACCTTGTTTGGGATTATTAAAATCGTTATGAGATGCTCTCTGGCTATAAGGTAATTAAGTTTGACTTGGGGTACTTTTTAGTGGTGGTACCATAACTAAAAAGTGTAAAATAGAAATCTTTTTACAAAAAAAAAAAATACAACCGACTTCAATGTTAAAAAAAAAACACTGAAAAGTACAAAATAACTTTAATTTCGGAAGTCGGTGTTAAATAACGAAGAGACAAAACTATTATAGAAACACCGACTTCCGAAATAAAAGTTATTTTGTACTTTTCAGTGTTTTTTTAACATTGAAGTCGGTTGTATTTTTATTTTTTTGGAAAAAGTTTTTTAACTTAACTATCGCTTTGACAGCTGTAAGTAATGTTCTACGCATAATCAGTGACTTCGAATATCATTAACAATGGCCGCTCTAGTCTCTGCCAGAACCGTTTTTATGGTCTATGAAAACGATCAAGACGAAATAAAAACCGATGAAGCACAGCATAATGCCCTTTATATTTCAGATCCACAGACTGAACGTTCTGCACTTAAGTCATCAATACTTGTCTTGAACAGATATCTTAGAGAAAATTCATTATTGAAAACATTATTATCTATTTTGCACTTTCTTTAAATTATTTCTACATTTGGATTTTTTTTTTATTTATTGTCAGGTCTGCGTTCAATTTAGAGTGACAAAATGTTTTAAAATTGTCAGGCATTTGTTTGGATAAATGCGAAAAGACATAATTTTAACAAAAACGTGTTTTTTTTTTTATATTAGCATTTAGCATTGCAATATGTAAATGAAAACACTGTGTAGTCGACTAGAAAATTACCTTTTATTTTCAAGCGAATAGTTAACCGAAGGGTTGAGGTACTCTTAACAGACGATTTTTAATAGATAACAAAACTTGAAAATTCTCGTAATATTTATTTTATCTAAACTTCTAAAGGAATATTTTCCAAAGTTAAGTGAACCGTGACCGTCCTAAAAATAATTTTACAAATCAGAACTCCAGTAGATAAATACAGTGGATTCGATGGCTAACTCTCTTTGTTACTTACAGTTTAATACAAGTACTAACTCAATGAAAAGGATATTTATGTAGCTTAGGCATTGGCTTGTCAGAGTGTATCTAATAATTGCTTACGACCCTCAAAAGGGTTACGACTTGTAGTCTTGGAAATGCTGGACAAGAGCTTTCTCTTCAAAACATCGATTATCTTATAAAGAAAAAGAAAATAATTTAAAGAAAAAAAGAAAGAAAAATTTTAGAAAATTTTTTCTTATTTTTTTTTTTGGATTGATTTCTTAAGAATATATCTATCTTATATGAAAGACCTCAATGTCAACTTTTCTAACTTTACATAGTTTATATCAACAATTCAGTGTGAATGCATTTGCAATTTTGCATATCATTATGTAGAGAACGAGTAGCGGTTAGTTCAGGGTTAGTTACCACTGTTTCGCTATATTTGCACTCCCACGCTGATCATTAAAGATTTATTAATATACCGACGTTGTATCATCTACTGTTTCTTGTATTTTCAGAATTTCCATATTTAAACAGTTAAATTAATAATTTTGGTGATTGCTTTACTGTATGGTATGTAGCTTAATCCTAACATAAAAATTATAAAACAATAAAAGCAATAATAAGGTTACACCAAGCTAGTAAAAGAAAAATTTAAATGATATTTAGTTAAGCAGCAATTTTCATAAAGAAAACTGTAAATAAAATAACAAAGCATTACCTAGAAATATTATAATTATGCTATAATAACAAAACTCCAATTTTTAAAATGAATCTCGGAAATCTATATATCTATATATATAAAAATGAATCTCTATTTTCTTGGTCACGCCTTCACGCGTGAACGGCTGGACGGATTTTGCTAATTCTTTTTTGTTGAGTTCGTTGTTGCGAGGAGAAGTAGTGTAGGGTAGAGTAGAGTAGGGCAGAGTAGAGTAGAGTAGGGTATAGTAGGGTACAGTCGGGTGGAGCAGGGAAGAGCGGGAGCGAAGCCGCGTGGGCAAAAGCTAGTACAAAATATATTTCAATTTTAGAAAGGTATACAATCGCTCGGATTCCTAAGCTACTTACTATCCCAGAAAAATACACTGTTCCTTTATGTCACTGAAGCAAAACCGTGGGAACAAGCTAGTGTAATTTTATGACATAAAAAAAACAATGTAAAATGTTCTTTTCGAAACCTACGTAAAAATAATGAAAACATTTCGTTAATTCACATTCTTTATACAGGTTTTATTTTTTTAAACATTTTTTAAACAAAACTGATTAAAAACATACTTTAAAATGTTTCAAAATATTAAAAACTAGCTTCTGCCCGCAGTTTCGCCCGTGTACATAAAATATAGCCTATCTCATTCAGGAATAAAGCAGCTTTCTATTGGTGAAAAAAAAATCTTAGCAATGGGAACAGTACTTCCAGAGATTACTTCCTACAAACAAAAAAACAAACTTTACCTCTTTATTATATTAGTGTAGATTGTAGCTCACCGATATCGGAAACAGGGTCCAAGCTACTGGCGGTCATTTCCAGGGAAAGGGCCCTCTTATACTAGCCGTGTCCAGGAGTACGACTGTCTGAATCAAGCCCTTGATCCAGCCACCTAACTGGAGGTCGAAGCTCGTGGCTATTAAGCCATTAGTTGACACGTATCGGTACAATGGTCATCGAGTCCATATCCCACAAGTCGACAACCTCATGAGCCAAGTCTATACGTGATTTGTAATATTTGTTTTTTTTTTTAATATTTTCTCTCTCTTTCTGTCACTCAATGGTTCAAAAGGTTTTCTGGGAGAATCATCAACGTTGAGATAAGATGAAGCATGTTACTATTGGATGTATAATAAAAATTTAAATACACTCACACTAGTCGTTTTTGCAGATATTAAAATATTGATTAGATCAAAGAAATACTCGAGTGTCTGCAAACTATTTAATACTATTCAGATGAAACAAAAAAGATAAGCTGAAAATCGTTGATATCACAGGAATTTATTACAAAGGAGAACACAGGACTAGAAATTGTGCCAGATATATAAGAATATTATAGATTTTTACATTTTATTAGAAATAATACAGTTTTTTTTGTTACAAACTATGGAATAGTTAGAAATAAAATACCAAAGACTGCTTGAGTCAAAACTATGTGCCGTTTAACAGGCGTTATATTTATCCTGGTGTCTATGCAGTATTTATTTAAAAGTATTGGTTGTAATATATTTATGTATTACGTTTTAATTTATTTATAAATAACTTATTGTCTTACTTTATTTTTAATTTTGACATTTATTATAATTTTTAATTTAGGTATTTTTATTTTTTGACATTTATGATTTATATTGTATTAAGTATTATTATTTGTCTTGTATAATGTGTAAAATTTGTTAAACTCTCAAAAGCCTAGTTACCTAAAATAAATTAATTAAATTGAATATAAAAATAGCCGAATGCTCATTTTAGAAGTATATAACTATCTACTATGCAAGTGGTGAGACGCGAGCCTATCAATAATAAAAGTACTCTTACAAGGTCGATTAAAGTAAAACTTTCTTGTTGAAAATAAAAAAAAAGAATCAAATTAAAGTTGCAAAAGCCCATTTTAACTTAATTTTCTATGTACTTAAGCGTAACACTAAAAAACTAATCTCAAACGCATTAATATCTTTTCACGAAAAAAGTTTCTAAATTGACCCCAAAAACCTAGGGTCTGATTGTGTTTGTGGTTTTTTTTATTTATTTTCTCTTGAAAACGAAAGGTGTTTTCGTTATAATTTATATTCGCGACGTGGTCCTGTCTGCACATAAGTGTAACACGTGCCTCGAAAATAACGTATTGCTTTTCTATAGTTTGAATTAACAGAGACAAAAAAAAAAAAACTATATTTCGAAATCGCTACACATATTACTAAACTGTAACAAATCGTCAAAGGAAATAAAAGCCAACATTTTCAACGGAAAGTTCTGCCTAGGTCATGTAAGGCACGTTGTTAGTTTGCCCAAAATGCTGCCAAGCACATTCAACTGTTTGATTTAATATCAAATATTCGGTTAAATATTACCCACTGTAAACCGTTAACCTTCACAGTTCGGCGAATAGCACACAATTGATTAGTCTCAGAATTTATGTGATGAACGCAATCATATTTTATTGGTCTCAAACAGATCAAATCATATTTATTGGGCTGTGACGAAACATTCTAGTTTTTGTTCATCTTCTCCACGTATTCTTTCTACCATGACTTATTCATACCATGGATGTAAACCTCATTTATATGGTAACTAGCTTCATACTTACAAAGTCAAATTTAATCACGAACTGAACCAAATTTGATTTTTGCTCTATAATCAAAAATAGGCATAAAATTTGCATACTAATATTAACGCAGTGTGGTGCGTTTCGACTCGGAATATTTAACCTTTTGACAGCAAATGTTTCAGGACTTTGAATGGAACTTGTAATTTTTGTGATCAAAATTCAGGATCACCTCTTTTTCTTTTACTTATAACCATCAACATCATTTTAGTTGAAACACGTCCACTTGGGGAGCTAAATATCCTGTGATAACACATGGCGTGTGCACCTCGCATCCATCGGATATCTATATCTATAATATAAAAATGAATCGCAAAATGTGTTGGTAAGCGCATAACTCAACAACGCCTGGACCGATTTCGCTAATTTTTTTTTTGTTGTGTTCTTTATTATGAGGAGAAGGTTCTTATGGAAAAAAAAATGAAAATTAGGGTAGTGTAGGGTACAGTAGGGTAGTGTAGGGTAGTGTAGGGTAGTGTAGGGTAGAGTAAGGTAGAGTAAGGTAGAGGAGGGTAGAGTAGGGTAGAGTAGAGTAGGGTAGGGTAGAGTAGGGTAGAGTAGGGTGAGTAGGGTAGAGTAGGGTAAAGTAGGGTAGAGTAGGGTAGAGTAGGGTAGAGTAAGGTAGAGGAGGGTAGAGTAGGGTAGAGTAGAGTAGGGTAGGGTAGAGTAGGGTAGAGTAGGGTAGAGTAGAGTAGGGTAGGGTAGAGTAGGGTAGAGTAGGGTATAGTAGGATAGAGTAGGGTATAGTAGGGTAGAGTAGGGTATAGTAGGGTAGAGTAGGGTATAGTAGGGTAGAGTAGGGTATAGTAGGCTGAAGTAGGGAAGAGCGGGAGCGAAGCCGCGCGGGTACAGCTAGTATGTATATAAAAATCAATGCCACTTTTCATTATAATTTTATAACTCAAGAACGGGCTTACCTATCCAAATCAAATGTTTAGGCTTTGTTCGGACTATTTAGTAGATGGTTTATGTGAAGTTTGGTAGGGTAGAGTAGGGTATAGAGGGGTAGAGTAGGGTATAGTAGGGTAGAGTAGTGTAGAGTAGGTAGTGTAGAGTAGTGTAGAGTAGTGTAGAGTAGAGTAGTGTAGAGTAGGGTAGAGTAGGGTAGAGTAGGGTAGAGTAGGGTATAGTAGGGTGGAGTAGGGAAGAGCGGGAGAGAAGCCGCGCAGGCAATAGCTAGTCATTTATACATTACTTAATGCACATAAAGGCGGAATTACGTATTTTTTATCAGTTAATTTTTAAGTGATACTGAGAGAAAAACTGGTGGGTGCAATAAAAAAGAATAAAAAGTTAATATATAAAAGATGAACAAATGTATAATTGGATGCCTACAACCTTCCAGTGCTACGTCTTCCAGTATGTGGTCGCTACTCCAGAACCTTTTGGTGCCATCGACCATTATGTTCTACGGGCAATGTACTTTATCCACTTCAACTTAAGTTAGGTGATTCTTCTTTCATATCATGTGTTTTTGAATGTGTTACTGTTACTTGTAGGTCTCTGGTTAAATGTGATTTTAATAGCTTTTCGTTTTTGAGTGGAATGACGTTTTTGATCTCTTAACCCACGGTTGGGTTATATTTTAAAGTCACACCACCCCCGCCTCGCCCGGTGTTAAATCTTTGAAGTTCGCGGCTTTTCTTTACTATAATATGCATGTTTTATACATGTAAACCTTTCTCATGAATTAATCTGTCTTTGATAATACTTGTTTTAATCCGTTCAGTATTTTTTGAGTTTATAGCGATTATAAAGACAAACGTTATACGGGATATAGATTTACTAAAAATCAATTAGGTAGGCATGCTATGGGCCCATGGCATAGTAATCGAATCCATTGGATATCCGAATATAAACAAGATCAATCACCATCCATCAAAATTAATTATTTCTTTACCAAAGTAGATACGCACCTGTTGGTTTTCCGTCGTCTTATAAAGTAATATTACGCCTTTTACATAGGGGTTTATGTTTCACGTTGATTAAATTTTTCATCATATTTTTCTTCTTAATATATTCAAAAAAGGAAGTGCTCACATCCATGCTAAACCCGGTATTGTCTGTCATATTATATTCGCCTCATATAGTACAGCGGGCTGTTTTCTATGACTTATTATGTTTCTTGTCTATTAAGATCGTCATCATTAAAAAAAAAAAGCGGTAATAAAAAATCTATATCTGTTAGTGTCCGGCCAGGCTCGAAAGGCGGGCGCAGCGTGACAATCTCAAACATAAGAACTTTATTTGAGTGTCCATAGTGGGCACACAGACGCGGGAAGCGGCGTGGGTTATTCAACGTAAGACGCGCGCGGGGCAATTCATGCCATCGGTCGTCCATACAAGTGGTCAGAGTGAGTACGCGGGCGATGAGTAGCAACGTCTGTTCCTACATCCGTACTGCCAGTCTGGTCAAGCAAATCGCGCGCGTTCCCGCACCCGCATCGCGTTACCAGTCTGGCTAAGCACTTAAGGTATTTCTGGAAATACTAAAAATCTTTCACTGATGATTTGGTGTCCAGTGCTCATACACTCTGTTACTGAGTTTTAAAGGTTATTTTTATCCCGGGACAATGAATAATATTCCTATGAACCTACAGGAAACGTGCATCTGTCAATAATTGTGCGATAGGTCACCGAAGTCAAGCGAAAAATGCTATGCTTTTACATAGAGCTTTAGTTTACCTATAGCTTTATAAAAAGCGTATATTTTCTAGTCTTTTTTATACAGACTTCTAACAGAATTCTAATAAATCTAGTCTAATAAAACGAATAAAGTAGTAGATGCCGTATCTTTGTCACATTATACAACATTGTATTATTACGTAGAGAATCTTTGTACAAAATTTCATAACTGTATCATGAAAATTCACAAACTTATAAGCTTGTTATGTTACCTGGTTGTCCACAAAAGATACGGTCACCTGGACATCTGGGCAACTGAGGGGTTGATTGCACCCTGCTGTGCGCTGGTGCCATGTTCACTATGACCAGCCTTTTTTTTTGGTGGGTAAAAATCATCCTTATGACATCCCCCACCTTTGGGCGGAGCGAGAGATAGTGTCAGACTCTTACTGACTAAAAAACCCACCCTGTTTCTTCTTGCCTTTTATACCGGGACCGAGCTACCTTTCGGAGCTAACCCTGGTCCCAGTAGATTTCGACCCAGCTGGTGTTGGTCCGGACAGTTACCGAACGGTCGGACAGCGAACTACCCATTGCTCGCCGTCCGCAAGCCCGCATAACCAGCCTTGACCTGTGTTGTACTTAGTGTCGGTGATGTTCAACTTGCGACGTTTTTTTTAAATATTTTTCATTGATTGATGAATCAAAGAAAAATTGATTCTGAACTAACTATAATTATTCAAGTTTCGCATATACTGAAAAGAATGTTTAATAGGTTTGAGCTTACGTCTACCAAGAGCTTTTTTAAGAGTGGCCCCAATTTGTCGTGTTCACTCACTGAAAGCCAATATAATAAGAGGCAAAATCCTTGAACGTGTCAAATCATAAGGGAGATATAATTTACAATACGGAAATGATTGTAGGAGCTTTACATTACTCTTTCATGCGATATATGTATTGAGTTTTTTTTTATGTTTGATACTTTTTATTATATTTCTGTTGTGAATCTTTCCTTTTCTTTCTTTTTTATTTATTTAAATGTTAGTATATAGTGGTACTCTTATAGACGACAAAGCGTCGTGAAAGTATATATGAAATAATAATAATAAGCATATATGAAAAAAGCAGCACCTTTGTACTCTTTTATCTGTATTTATTCTATTCTTTTAAGTATTTGTGTACATTGTACATAAATCTATTCTATCTACGAGTATATAGTATAAAAATATGTATATTATATATTAGGTATTATTATATATTATGTATATATGTATAAAAATGAATCCCTATTTCCTTGGTAACGCCAACACGCGTGAACGGCTGGACCGATTTCGCTAATTATTTTTTTGTTGTGTTAGTTATTATGAGGAGAAGGTTTTTATGGAAAAATAAAATAAAATTAGGGTAGTGTAGAGTAGGGTAGTGTAGGGTAGAGTAAGGTAGAGTAGGGTATAGTAGGGTGGAGCAGGGAAGAGCGGGAGGGAAGCCGCGCGGGTAAAAGCTAGTTAAAAAATAATATTAATCCGTGTTTATAATAATAATATGTTCTAGCCGTGTGCCGTGAGTAAATTTCATCCGAACCCATTCAGCAGTTTAAAATCAATATACAGAAAAAAAACCAAATAAAAACAGCAACAGAATGAAATAGTAACAAACACATACAAACTTCCACTTTTATAATATTTTAGTGTGATGGTATGATACTTTGATTCAGGTATAAAACGGTTTAAAAAAACACATAAAGCTATAGAGCTGAAGTGCTTCCTTCCCTGTATGACACCGAACATTGAACCTTCAAATCGGAACACGACAGAAATAGATGCCATATGGTTCACCGCGTATCATACGAGCGATCTCCATCACCCTTTAGCATACGTGGTACAATTCAAGCGTAGGACATGTGGTTATTAAAGGTTATATTCCTTTAATAAAAAAATCTACTGTAACCCTTATTGTTAACTAGCTTTTGCCCGCGGCTTCTTCCGCGTTTTTAAAATATACTCTGTATCACTCAGGAATAAAGCAGCTTTCTATCAGTGAAATTTTGCAATCGGACCATTACTTCCAGAGATTACCTCATAAAACAAAAAAACAAATTTTACCTCTATAATGTCAGTGTAGATTAAAGTTTTGAGCCGTTTGGGGTCAAAACGCTAGTCATGGGGTTCGAGTGCACTTCTCCTTTGACGCCGACTGATCGACACTTTGCGTGACCAGAGGGCTGGCTCGTTCTTCACCCAAAGAATTAGCATTGCCATTCAGAGTGGCAATGCTGTCAGCCTTCCGGGCATATTTTCGGATGACAGCGATGTCGAGGAATACTTCACGCCTGAGTGTATTTTGTGACTTTGTATTATATGTACCATCATAGACACTTCTGCCTGACCACCGCTAAGTTCATTTTTGCTGGAAACGAAAATTTTAAAAGGTTTGTTTGGCGTCACGTCGCAGGATTCAAGCGAAAAAAAATTTTAAGTGATCAGGTAGAAATGACTGCAATGGTACATAATTAGGTTTAGTAAAAAAGTATTTATAGTTAATGATAACAAAAGAAATAATAGTTATTATCAAAATAGAAACGAACCTAATTCCGTTGACTTTATTTTAATTGTTATCATGGTAATTATGACTGATCTCTAAAACAATGTGGGTAGCAGATATTTCAGGGTTATCTGTAAGTTAGTTGGACCGAAAAATTTAATCCCTCGTAACCCTTGTTATATCCACTTAATTGAAGAGTTTGTAAAATCTGCTTTATGCTAACTAAGGATCATTATTTTGTTTACTTGACCATAATTTATTTTGGTCAGCGCAACATGTGTGAAAAAGAGAAAAGAGTTTTAAGCATTCATGTGGATTGATCGAGATGGAGAAGGATGCTAAAGAAAAGAATGGTTTGCTTGGGTTTGCTGGAAGAAAACTCAACTTTGAGTTAACCCCTCGAGCGCCGATTGCACATACGTCTGAACAACTTGGATATCCTTGAAAAATGCTTAATTTTCGTCTTTTACACACGTTTGTACGAAAGTTATTTGGCCGATAATTATGGTTTCTATACATATTATTCTATATATATTATATTATTTGTTTTTCCTAGCTCGCCTATGTACGTGAACTTTCTTATCCACTTATTTTATGAGTTGTTATAGTGTAAATTAATCCAAAGGGAACATACATTTTTTTCCGTCGGGAAATTATAGATTAACCTCTCCTGTTCTAGCTTAAGTGAGAGAGCATGCCAGAATTTTACTAACTAAAACCCACTTTTGTTCCTTCAGTTACTCTTTGTGATCCAGAGTCACGATAGCTCTTTTGGTCATTCTCGCAGCACAATTTTTGTCTCGAAATCTATGTGTTTCTGCCTAGTCGTAAGAACTTGATTATTGCAAGAGAACCTGGTACTTAAACATCCGATTGCCAGTAACCATATACTCGTACAATGAGGGTGTTCTAAAATTATGTTCACCAGGTGGCAGCACTGAGCCGTTAGGTCGAAGCACCCGTCAAAACGCTTATTAATGACATTAGTTAGGGTCAGCGCAGACCGAACTAATGCTCACGCATGATCGACCAAAATTGCTACTGCTCGACCATGCAGGCGGCATGTTCGACCATGCGCGAGCCATCTCTGTTAAATATGGTCTGGGTTGCCCGGGCGGCGTGCGTCCTTGATCAGTTTGATACCAAACGTTGATGAAGGCAGATATATTCAATATGGTTGATTGGGACTTAGTGATTATCGCCCTTTTGGCAAAGGGAGGGAAACATGACAAATATGCCAATAAAATACGACGTCATAAAATTAAAAGATCTGGCTTTCCTATTTCTCGGGAGATTCTTTCCCAAGCATTAGCTTTTAACATCCGATCGCTGTATATTAAACTCGATATATTGTGCAAACATTCAAAACGCTGCACCAAACCGATCAAGTTTTCTTCGTCCATGTTGGTAGGTTGCGTTCCGTAGGTTGATAGTCATACGTCCGAACTGATTTCTCGCTGCGGCAACATTGACTGACTGGCGCGCATGTAGAATGCTTACTCGAACACGCAGTCGGCTTGCTCGAGCATGGTCGAGCATCTTTGGGTGTGTATTCAATTTTGTGATGTATGATAATAATCATAAGATATTTTTTTCAATAATCTCAGAAAATGCTCTGCTCTGCTCTTGGTGTGCGCTAGCCTATAAACATCAACGTCAACGTCTAACGTCAGACGTCAACGTCATGTATACGTTTTCAAAGGAAAAGACCTGACGGCTGGGTGGCGCCAATTGGTGGTGTGAATTTTCCTGAACACCCTCATTATACATAGAACGTGTAGCGTGACAGCAAGAAAGATCTTTTGTCTCTTTATTGGAACACAATATGCCAAAACGGCATTCTTGACATTTCACAGTCAAGTCTTGTCCTATTCGAAAATCAAATCAACAATTACCACCTCAAAAGCTCCAATTTATAAGTCCTTAAGGTTTGTGTAAATATTAATCCGTGGCGCATCCCAGTCGTTTGTTTTTTCATTTGATCTGTTTCTTTCAATTTTGTCTGACCATTGTCTGACCCACTGCCCCGGCTTTTAATAAACACATTGAAAATGTTACCATGCCGTTACTATGAAAGCAAAAATATTCAACGTTGCACTTATACGTAGATGAAAGGGCCATTAAGCGCTGATACTAGACGGATCGATACTTGATGACCACATACATCAACGACAGCTTGGCTTTACAGATTTCAATATATAAATAGGTGTTTACTGTGATATATTGCATCCATCGACTAGCATGTTTAAGCTTTTTACACTGAAATACGTATGGACTTATCACAAGCGTATTTGGCGTGTCACTAAAAAATTGGACCTTCAATCCAATTCAATTTTACAGTCTAAAAGTTGATTTAAAAAATATAGCGCAATTTCGCTTGAACATTTGAAAACTCAAGCAATTCGTCCCCACAAAACGAATCAGGGTGAAAAAAATAAGAACGCCCTAAAGAAAAACAAGGAGAGCGAGCAATTTATTATTCAATCCTCCCGAATCTCGGAACATTAAAACAATATTGACATTAAGCTCGACTTTATGGCAACCATAGACAAAGAGAATGGACTGAGCGTATTCTATGTAGGCATTAAGTGAATACGGGAAGAAAAGTGTGAAAGAGATGAAGTGATTGTGCGGGCAGTAATTAGCGCTAGTTGAATTATTGTAAGCGTGTTGCAAGTGGGATGCTTAAGTAGATGTTAGATACATCTATACTATCTACGCTAATATTGTAAAGAAGTAAAGTTTGATTTATTGTTTTTTTTATGGATTTGTTTGTAAGAGCTCTTTACAAGTACTGGTCTGATTGCAAAAATTTTTTTCTCCGACAGAAAGCTGCTTTATTCCTACGTGACATAGGCCATATTTTATGAGCGCGGGCGAAGCCACGGGCAGAAGCTAGAATCTAATACTTGAATCGAATACTGGTTAATTGTTACTGGTTATTGTTAGGAAACTTGAAGACATTAGTCTTATTCAGGTTAATATGTGCTCAACATTTTGTTTAGTAAATTGAAGTAATCGTCTTCCTTCACAATTCTGATTAGGCCACGTCATATTTCTACTGTGTCACTTTCTTCAGTACGACGTAAAAAGAGACCACTACAGGCCGCACAGATACTCTGTCTCTTTCTACACAATGTACGATTTTGTGAGGAAATTATTCAGTCCATTCTCTATGTCTAAAATACGGGACTTATTCTGTTTCGTATAACAGGGTTGGTCGATCGTCGCATCACCGTTCAACATCGTATTACGAATGACACTGATCTCTCTTTATAGGATTTTATGGATTTTACATGTCGATGTTTGTTTACAAGATGTTTTTAAGTAAATTGATTGTTTGGGCAAACGTTTAACATCGTTCTGCGGTTTTGACCCATTAAAGAAGTTGTTGATGTTAAAAAATAAATATAATATTTATTTAAATGGTTATGTTATGTAGTTGGATCTGGTCTCTTGCTCTGGTCCTTGGTCTTTATGCACACAAGAGTACAGAGGCGGACTTAATACCTTAAGGCATTTTCTACCAGCCCACCTTTGGTTGATACAAAGACAAATAGTGGTAGGTGCAATATTAAACATACAAGCACTTGTAAAAGATTGTAAAAGATCTTCTTCTGTAGGGACGTGATGTCGCCACATAGGAAATATAATTTAAAATCTTGGAACGCAGTAGCTTGGAGTTCTCCGCACGATTAGAACATATAGGCCGCTATCCCACTGGCGTTTTACGAGCGTTGGCGTTTCACCAACGTCTGCGTATCGCCAACGTTGCGCAGACGCGACGTTAACGTCGTGAGTTTCTAGCAGCGACGTCAACGTCGCGTCTGCTGAACGTTAATATAATATAATAATATAATATAATATAATATAATATAATATAATATAATATAATATAATATAATATAATATAATATAATATAATATAATATAATATAATATAATATAATATAATATAATATAATATAATATAATATAATATAATATAATATAATATAATATAATATAATATAATATAATATAATATAATAATATAATATTCCACAACTATCACAACAACTATAACGTTGGTGCTTTACCTCTAGAAACTCGCAACGTTAACGCCGCGTCAGCTCAACTTTGGCGATTTTCCTCTAGAAACTCGCGACGTTAACGCCGCGTCTGCTCAACGTTGACGTTGCGCAGACGTTGGAGAAGCGCCAACGCTCGTAAAACGCCAGTGGAACAGCGGCCATACAGTCCAAAACAACTATCGAATATTTGCCCGGACCAGACACAACCGCCGGTCATAGGATCCTCCTTTTCTATAAAATCTTGTTTTAATTCGTTTGCCATCAGATATTTACCTAAACTTATTAAGCTATTGCATAGCTTCTATCGCGGGCCTTGAGCGTGAGGACCGAATCCAGAAATTCCGTAACGAAAATAACCTAACACCCCCCACTCATTTGTTTTTTGAGCGTGGTGACCGATAAGAAAACAAATGAGTGAACAATCAATCAAAATTCAATTCAATGTGTGAAAGTGTAACTTCAATTAATATAAAAGAAAAAAAAAACAAAGGAAAAAAAATACTGCATAAATAAAATAAATATGTAAATAATTATAATTGCATAAGTTGATAAAAATGCTATGCAATAGCTTTACCGCGGTAGTCCCCGAGTGCCACACGTCTTTTTTTTTATTATATATCGTCTTCTTGTCTTTTTCCCATTATTTATTTATTTACAATTTACAATGTTGTTTGGGGTCAGCGCAACACAAATTTTTCTTCCATTCTATCATGCCAACCGTCACACTATCACTGACTCTCTTTTCTATATATCACCCCGTTTTAATTTTTCTACCTTTAACTAAATTACTAGATTAGTCGCAAAGTGTGCGACTTAAGCGAAAATACGTATTGTGTATTGTGACATTTAAAGTCATATAGTGGTGATACTATGTATATATTAAAAGTACTTACTTAACGTAGATTCTACATTAACTGATGTCAGATTGATGGTACTAGTGGGCCGAATTTGGCCCGCGGGCCGTAGTTTAGAGACCTCTGCTCTAGACAGACAGACGTAAACAAGTATCTAGTGAATGTCCTCTTAATGCATCCCTAAATTCTCATTACGGCTGCAAATGTGTCTCACCATTTACGAAAAACAAAAGCTTTTTCCACCACTAACACGTCTCTTGACATTTACTATTTGAATTTCTACTAAAGTCGAACGTGCACTGCACACTGAATACTCTTAACTCGTTTTGGTCTCCCTTTTCAGTATTTTTTTTCCAATTTTTCTATAGAATTGGTAGACTATTGAGCTTGAGATCCTTAACTGATGCTTGCAACATTACTACGGTACGGGGCATTTAAGACCTCGTATGAAAACTATCATTATGACGATGAGGGGCTTATTAGACCCCGTACTTTTTAAGAAACTAAAAGCTATTTTAGCTAAGTGCGGTAGCATAGCATAGCATAGTCGACCTTATAATGTCCCCACTGTTGGGACTCAGGCCTCCTCTCTAGGAGAGGGAAAAGTCTAAGTGCGGCACGAGGTCAAAAAGTCACCCCGTATTCACTTGAAAGCGGTGTCACTTTCTGAATTACACTGGTGTATCTACTTAGATACATCACTACATTTTGTTTAATAGAGCATCTTAGGAATGCAGATAATATATATTCATCTCTTTCTTAGACTAAACCTTTAGGTTACGACCTGAGCATGGCAGCGCAGTGACGACTGTTTTTCACCGTAAAAAGATACATACGAGATTTATTAGACCAAAGATTCCCAGCCGGAGTCTGTGTTTCCTGATAGCTACAACCTAGGGGTCTTTAAGTCGAGAGTGAATAGGTTACTTCTAGGCAAGCGTGCTCCATCGTCGGCCACATCATCACTTACCATCAGGTGAGATAGTGGTCAAACGCGAGCCTATCAATAATAAAAAAAAAAAAAGATTTACCGACCTATTTTTGCTCTTATTCTTGTTCTTACCCTTAGATAATTTAAAACGACAAAAACTACTTAAAAGGATTTTCATGTGATTTTCATCAATAGACCGAGTGATTTATGTGAAAGTTTTGGTGTTTAAAACATGCGTATTATATTAGGAAGAATTTCAAAGATTTGTCACACGTATGAAGCTGGGGCGAGTGGCTAGTTGATTTATAAAAAAAAAAAAAATAGTGTAGGGACCAACTGGACAAGTAAAAAAAAATCTATGAATGAAAAAATCAAGAAACAATGTAAATCTATTTTCATTCATTTTTATAACAGTTGTTGCTCATTAAGTATTATTTTAATATGCAAATAGCATGGAGCCTTTGTTCAATAAAGACTCCATGCTATAAACGTTTTCACTTACAAATTTTATTACGTAAATTAATAATTTCCCGGAAGAGCCACTGAATTTTTATGACTTGTGGTGCAAGCATTCAAAATATCATTCATTGTTCTGAAAATAACAGGGAGGACCGCAAAAGCCACAGCTGTAATAAATTTAATGATATCGCATGTTGTTTAACCAGCCTGTTCTGGTATAGGTAGCGTATTTTGTGTTATTCTGTGATAAATTGTTGTTCAAAAGCTGATCCTTTCACCGTATTTGGAACTATTATTTAAGAGGTAGTTTGTAGCTGTTCCTCAATTTATTCCTGTTTGCTACTACAAAATATTCCTTTGTTAAAGAAAGAAACAAAGAAAAACATTTAATTTCGCGGAATAGACACAATCTTAGAATTAACTTACAAATTATTAACATTTTTTATGAAAAATATGTGCCTCGTCCGCGCGAAATGGTTTTCAGCTTGGGCCGGTGACGGCTGGCGTGCACTTAATACGGTCGTTTGGGTGGTTAAAAAAAGAAATCTAACCTAACCTGGCCGAGTTGGAGTGCCCAAGTCCCTCTAATAATTCCAAGTCCATTCATACTTGGTTTACAATAAGTATTTTAGTGAAAAACATCCCTTATGTAATGTCCTTTCATGCTTAATTTAATTTCCGTTATAATAATATTTTTTTAATTCTTATAATTCGAATTTGTGGTATTTACCATAATATTAATTTTTTTAACCAGTTATATAAATGTAATACTTACATTCATTTTTTCACAAAAAAATTAAGATACTTAACGATTTTATACACTTTAAATTGCAAAACTTAAAGATTTAAAAAAATGGGATAAACCGACGAAAACTTCCACTACTGGGGGGTCCAGAATCATGTACTGGATCCATGGTATTTGTTTGAGCGTCGATGTCAAAGCCACCGTGTATAGCCACTGTACACGACCGAGGGTCGACTTGGACTGAGGGAATATCAATAACACACTACCGGATTTGCGTCACACTTCCGTATATTCAAACTTGGTTACAATATTTCCCGATAGGTGCGCTACTGCTGCTGCTGCTCATTGACACAAAAAAAACCTCTAGACCTAGGTAAACAGCCGTAACGAAACCATAGCGCGATCTAACTCGATCCCAACGCCATCTAGGGAGACAAGCGGTACTAATTTCTGCAAACTACATTATTTTAGGTGATCGCGCTATGATTTCGCTTCCTGCGCAGACAGCCACTGAGTAAGGTTTTTACGATATTTTTTTTTAAATTTTATTACATTTATTTAGGTCGCATTCCTACCAGAGTATAGTATTTATTTAACCCAAAGGTTGACAAATACAGAAGGCCATGTATACCTGTAAACCATTACTGTACATAAAGTTAAAATAAATAAATGAAGCACGTGACTAGAAATTCCTTTTACTCACGTGACGAAAGTTTCGAGAGGGCGCTAACAAGACTCGCTAACGATGTTTTAATAGATTTAGAAAACAGATTGATATTCTCGAAAACGTAACTTATTTGAACTAACCAGTAGGGTGAGTAAAAAAAAAATTTCATCAAATCTTTTTGGTGTTAGTTCAAGTAATAAATAATAATCTGTAAAATATTACTAATTTATTTTCAACTAGCTGTGCTCGCGACTTCGTTCACGTGGACTACAGGATTATGGTTTTTTTTTTTCTAAAATTAAAGTAGCCTATGTTACTCCTTATTTCATCAACCAACTGTCAAAAACAGTCCCGTCAAAATCGGTCCAGCCATTTCAGAGATTAGCCCGGACAAACAGACAGACAGACAGACAAAAATTAGACACTCCAATTTTATTTATGTGTATAGATATAGAAGATGTATTGAAGATGTATAAATGTGATAGCCCGCGCATTGAACTGCAAGTTTTTTAAGAATTAATACAATAGTGAATATAGATATGACTCCAACAAACTACCAAAATAATATAATTGGTCAGCAAAATCAATGTTGTTGTACCGGAAATGAGAAATAGTAACATTTTGATAAAATTATTGACATTGTTTACTTATATTTTAGTTTTTTGTAAACTTTAAATGGGCACTTTTGATCGTGGATGGTATATCGCACAGCGCAGTTGTTTTGAATGGAAATACCAATTTTATTATTATTATTAAATTAAAAAAAAAACAATCTTCCAAGTCCATTCAGAACTAATAAATACAGACCTACATCAAGCCATTGTAAACTTCTCCCATTTTTAAGTCAGTTAAAAATGAAGTGCTTTTACAGAGGGACGATGCTAAGTTTATTCTGGTGCACTCTAGACATCTCCAGGTAGTACTTTACTGGCTGACTACGAATTGAGTTAGTTTAATTTATATTGTGAAGTGACGAATCGTGAACCTTGTTCCTGATGAGCACGATCATTTGTTCTGTGTCTCAGTGTAATTTATCTTTAATGTACCTATGTATTTAGAAATATATAAGTAGGTATGTTTATCAGCTGTCTAGTACTCATAATACAAGCTCTTTTTAGCTTGAAACTAGACGGCGTTGTGTGATGGTTGTTGAATATATTATTTATCAACATTGATATTGCACAGGCCGACTTCGTCATCTGCAGACTTTACGAACAAACACTTGTTCAAATTCCTTAATGTTCTTGTGTTTCTACCCGCGACGGCAAACTTGACTTTTGCCTATCTCTGATTGAATCTAGACTGATATTTTTTTCTTATCTATATTATTACTATAAAAAGAAAAACATTTGCATTTTTGTTTGAAATGAATGAATAAACTCAAAACCGAATGAACCGATTTAAAAAAAAATTCTTTTACCATTACAATGTTATAGTCAGTCAGTAATTATTAGGGTATACTGAAACCTGATGTAGTCACACTGCTTGAACAATCAAGTTTGATTAAAAGGTTTTTTACTTAACCTTATAAAAGACATCGAATATTTAATAGAAATAGTCTTTTTTTTAATTGATTCAATAATATTAGGGGACTTTATAATTATTTCCAAGTCGTTTGACTTTTTAGACAATCACTGAGTGATATAGGCCATATATTTTCTACTTTCATGCAGGCAAAGCCGCTAGCAGAAGCTACACATAAAATATAGTCTAAGAGCTTCGATGAGAGATAGAATGGAATATACACATAATAAAAAAAAAACATAACAATGCTCGTCATTTCGCTGTGACATTGTAACGTCATGTCTGTCTGCGGCAGCTTTCAGAAATGGCTGCCCCATTGCGTCATAATATGTCAAAAACTATTCTAACCCTTTTCTTCTTTGTTACAGGTAAAATTATTGGGAATACCTGTATCATGGTTTTCGCATTAGATGGACAACTAAGCTTCATACTTCCACTGAAGTGTAAGGTATTTTGGCAGTAGAATCCGTGGCCCTGGAACGCAGCGGGCAACTAAAAGAACAAAGGTGGGTTTTAATGAGTAAAAGTCTGATACTTCCTCTCACTCCACCCAGAGAAGTGAGAAGATATTTGATGATATCTCACCAAAAAAAGGTATATCTGACCCTGATAGGGGACAAAACGTTCGCTTTTTCCCGCCTGTAGTGTAAACAGTCAAGGATCAAAGAACTACTTATTGTATTTTTCTGAATAATAAATATCTGGAGAAGAATATAAAATATCGTTACCCTGCAACTGAATAAGGATGCCATTTAATATGTTGGCAACGCTAACTCGGAAGGGTAATATCAAAAATTGCATGTTTTTACCGTTACGGTACCCACCATTTGACGTAGGTATAGATAGGTACATTTTTTTTTAGGGTAGGAGGAGGATAAAGGAAGCAAAAAATAAATGCTCCCGCTCTGGATGGAGCGAAGAAGATAGTCTAGCTTTTTCTTACTCAAAATAATGTTTTTCACATAGGCATACATCGTTTTTAACACGCTTTCATTAGCTTCATCTGTATGTTTTTAAGTACCTACCCAGTACTTATAAAATGACAGAAGCTAGCGTTTTACTGATTAACCCCCACCCGTGTTCTTTAAGCTGCCAATTGTTTTGTTGGTTGTCCATAAATCGTGTTGCAAGGGCGCGGTGACTTTTTAATCCCTTTATAGCCTTGGCAGGCATCGACCCTAGCGAATTCCTAGAACGAAAAAATAGTTGAATCTCTAAGGTAGGTGCTAGATAACCGTGGATGGTCATTGACCCTCCTACATTTATTGACATTCTTTATTTCAAAAACGATAGTAAATACATAAAGATATCTTGATTAGACATCTATCGTGATCCTTTAACTTTTCTGAAAAACAAATCATTGTTGGTTTTCCGAGTACCTTCGATATATTGGTGATATTAGGAAAAGGTCAATGTACTTTATTTTAAGTTTATCTGGCTTTTTGTATAGTTACAAGTCACTTCATCGTCAGCAGTAGGCCAGTTACCTCTGCAGCTCAAAACTGATTAAACTAATAGGTAAAATTTACACAATGTGAAATATGACTAACAAACTCGTTAAAAAGCTACTGATCGTTTCTGACGCGCGCGTGCTAACATGGCAGTCACGAGCGCATTCCGACACTTTCGGTTTCAGCTGTGTTTCTGTCCTGAAGCGTTTTATACAGCGTAATACCATTTTGATGCTTTTGCTTTATTGTTATAGCTTTTTTTTTTTTTTTTTTTTTTTTCGATGGGAAAAATCATCTTATGACAACCCCCGCTCTTGGGCGGAGCGGAAGATAGTGTCAGACTCTTACTGACTAAAAAACCCATCCCGTTCCTTCAAGCCTTCATACCGGGGCTCGAGCGCCCTTTCGGATTACCCTGGCCCCAGTAGGCTTCGACCCGGCTGGGCCCCTGCTGTTGCTGACAACTCCTTGAGGCGCGCGGGAACAGCGCGCGCCGTCGACGACTTGGGCTTGGTCCGGACGGTTACCGGACGGCTGGACAGCGAGCTACCCATTGCTCACTGTCCGCAAGCCCGCGCCTACGGTGGCTGGAAATCGGGATCGGAATCCCGGCGGCGGCGGCGGTGAGAGCGCCGTCGCCTGATGCGGTCGGCCTCCTCCTTAGCGAGCATTACTGCTTCGCAGAAGTCGGCGACCGCCTGCCACTCCTCCTCGCTCCGGACCATGGCCTCGACCAAGGCCCGGCGCGAGAGGTCTCCGCCGCCGATCACCCCCACGAGGGCACGGCGATGCTCCGCCCAAGCAGGGCACACTGCGATTGTGTGCTCCACCGTGTCCTCCGGGCGTTCCGCACAGTGGCGACACCCGGGCGTCACTTCCGCTTTAATTCGGAACAGGAACCTCCCGAACTTGCCATTTTCGGTGAGGACCTGTGTCATGCGGAAGGTAAGGACGCCGTGAGGTCTTTCCAGCCACGCCTCAAAGAGGGGACTTATCGCCATAATTGTGGCGTGCCCATGACGGGGTTGCGATAGTCGCTGACGCCATTCCACCATGAGATCCCGCCGGAGCTCTGTCCGCCATGCCGTGACCTGTCGCGGCAGAGGACTTTCACCCCGGCGTTGCATCTCCACGCGCATGTCGTGCATGTGTGCAAGGACTGTTGCCTCCAGATCCCACGGTGGTAGGCCAGCCAGAAGGCTTGCCGCTTCGCAGGAAATCGTGCGGTATCCCCGCACCATCCGAATTGCCATGACCTTCTGGCAGGCGTTCAGAATGGCCGCCGGTCGCTTTTTCAGCGACGGCGCCCACACCGGCGCCCCGTAGAGGGCCATGGACCGAACGATCCCCGCGTAGAGCCTCCGGCAGGAGGCGTCTGGACCCCCAAGGTTGGGCAGGAGCCGCTTGAGAGCGGCCCCAGTCCGGTTGAGTTTGGGAGCCAGACCTCGGAAATGCTCCTCGAAATTCCATCGGCTGTCGAGGATGAGTCCCAGGTACCTCATCGATGTCCCGACGCCGATGCGAACTCCTCCTACCGTTAGTTGGGAACCCGACGGTGGCGCGTTCCGACGGCCGCGACCGTGAAAACACATGGCCTCGGATTTGCGCAGCGCCACCTCGAGTCCCAACTCCTGGATCCTACCAACGACTATCGCAACCCCGCGTGTCGCTAAAGCGGCCGCCGCCCGGTACGACTCTCCCTGCGCTAGAACCAGCGTGTCGTCTGCGTAGCAGACCACGCTGACCCCGTCAGGGAGGTCGCCCCGCAGCACGTAATCGTACCCGATGTTCCACAAGGGTGGCCCTAGTACCGACCCCTGCGGAACACCGCACGACATCTCCCGACGTTTCCAGTCTCCCTGGTGACCGGGGTAGACAATATACCTGTCCGACAGGTAGGCCTCGACTACTCGACAGAGGTATTCGGGCACCCGGTGATACCGGAGTGCCCTCCGGATCGTACTCCAGGGCAGGGAATTGAAAGCGTTGGCAATGTCCAAGGACACTGCCACGACACACCTACCCTGGGACACCGCATCCCCCGTCGTGAGGGCTCGCACGCGCATGATGGCGTCCACCGTTGAGCGCATCCTGCGAAAGCCGAACTGTCCGTCCGAAAGGTCCGGCCCCACCCGTGAAAGGCGCGCGACGAGGCGGCTCGCAATCACTCTTTCAAAGAGCTTGCCCACCTCGTCGAGCAGCACAATGGGCCGGTACGCGGACGGAGAGTCCGCAGGGCGCCCTGGCTTCGCGATGAGGACCAGTTTCCCCGTCTTCCAGCGAAGTGGGAACTGGCCCCTCTCCAAGCATGCGCTGAAGAGCCCTCTCAGTCGAGGCCCGAGAGCCTCCATGGCCAGGACCCAGGCTTTCCCAGGCAAGCCATCGGGTCCTGGGGCGGCGTTCTTGGCACTCAGCCTTTGCACCGCCACTCTCATCTCTGCCTCAGTCACCTCTGGAGCATTATCGTCGTCGTCGCTATTGCGGTCCGCGTCAGACACCGCTGGCGGAGGCGGAGCCATAGGCGGGGGGGAGTGTTCCCCTCGCGCAGGGAACAGAGCGCTTACCACACCCTCCACGAGTTGGGGCCGGAGACTCTGAGTCAGCGGGGGAGCCCAGGGGCGCAGTTTCTCCCGTACCAACTTGTACGGGCGCCCCCACGGGTCCGCGTTCAGAGACCCCAGCCACACGTCGCGGGCCTCGAGTTTGGCCCGCTTAATCTCCGCTCGGAGGGTGTGTTTTGCCTCTCTGTAACCTTCGTACAGCTCCGCCTCTCTGGCCTCCGCATCCGGCGGGCGGATGCGGCGCCTGCAGTATCTGGCGTACCGGCGTCGCGCGTGATTGCACGTGTTGCGCAGTGCAGCGATTTCCGGCGACCACCAGTACACCTGGCGCTTAGCACGTCCTGGACGGACTCGGGGCATTGCCGCATCGCAAATTTGCGACATGGCCTCCCGGAACCACTCTGCCTCGACGTCGATGTCGACAGGCCTGTCCGGTGCTTGCACCCAGGCCTGTACCGTCGCGGCTTCCAGGAGGAGCTCCCGGTCCATCTGCTTAAGCGCCCACCGCGGACCGCAAGGGCTCTGTCGGACCGGCGCGGCCGAGGTTTCGGCGGAGACGTCCAACCGGATATACCGGTGGTCGGAGTACGTCTCCACCTCCTCCATAACGCGCCAGTCGAAGACACGCGGCGACAGAGCGGGGCTGGCGAACGAGAGGTCCACCACTGATTCACCCCGCCTCCGCACCAACGTGGGGACAGAACCCCGGTTCAGGACGACCAGGCCCAGCTCCAAGGCCCAGTCCTCCACCAACCGACCCCGTGTGTTCGTGCGCCGGGAACCCCAAGCCGTATTCCAGGCGTTGAAGTCCCCGCAAACGACCACGGGGAGGGTACCAAACCCAGCGACGACGGCACTTAGCTCCATAAGGGAGACATGGAGTTCGTCGGGAGTTCTGGTCGGGGACAGGTAGACGCCTACCACTGCAATGTCCCCGACCCGTGCTGCCACGCAACCCCGTCCCCTCGCAACAGCCTCGAGGGGCGGGGTACCGGCGGCGGCCGACGAAATTAGCGTCACCGAGCCGTCTAGGTCCTGAACCCAGCGGGGATGGACGTAGTACGGCTCGGAGACGACGGCGACATTGATCGACCACTGCGCCATGCTCTGGAGCAACAGATCCTGAGCGGGGGCGCAGTGGTTGATGTTCGCCTGGAGGAGACGTAATGGTGTCGTTATTGACATTCCATTACAGTCTCCTCCTGAGCCCCCTGTGAGGGCACTGCCGCGGCGGGAGCGGCGGCGACAGCGGCGGCAGCCAAGGTGGTGGCTGCGGCGGTGAGGACGTCAGGGTGGATGGGCCTGACTTTGCCCTTGGCCTTGGCGGGGGGGTCGCAGGACCTGCCCCCAGCCCGGTGGTCGGCCGGCTTGCCTGCAGTTATTGTTATAGCTCAAACGTCAGAGGATGCAGTTAAGTGTGCAATATATATTAGGTATTTGTTTGCACAGATTAAATGTTTAATGTTTACTTTCACACAACGCCATCTACTACCAAACTAAGCAGAGCTTATTCTATGGGTACTAGACAATTGATAAACTTACTTCATCATCATCATCATCATTTCAGCCGAAAAACGTCCACTGCTCCCAGAGCGGGAGGATATTTGTACATTTTATGCCTTAAAAAAAAACAGACAAGTGATATTGGTAAAAAAAAATGTCTTTGGAAACTCCATTGACAAAAAACTTTTTACAAAATAACTAAGTAAAAAAAACGATCTAACTTTAACTTCGGAAATAAGTGTCTCTCGATATTATTTGTTTCTTAAATAACACTGACTTCCGAAACTAAAGTTATTTTGCTGGTTTGAGTGTTTTTTTAGTGAAGTCGGTTATTTCTTTTTTTTTTTTTTGTTAAATGATTTTTTATTTCACATTTTTAGTTGCGATATACATATATAGTATTTGAATAGCTTCATACTCACATAGATATCTATGCGAGTATGAAATTCCGTAGGGCATTTCTGGTCTTCTTCATCAGTTTGATTTCATCAAATCTTACTTGGATTCCTCATGGATCCCATCATCAAAACTGGATTTTGAAAAAAAATGGGACCAATCTGGAAGGGATTCTTTAAGAGGAAAAAAAAAATTGCTAATCGGTCCGTAAACGAGTTCTGAGGAAACATAAAAAAAAAAAACAACCGAATTGATAACCTCCTCTCTAGTCGGTTAAAAACAAAATGATGTTATTCATGCCGAATTTTACTGTACGTACCATATAAAAAAAAAATGTTTTTTTTTCCTACCATCTACAAACAAGATAAAAAAAAAAATAACATAAAGTCTGCATCTCTCCCCGAGGCGTAAATATCAAAAATATCTGTCATGTCACTTAAATTTATTACGGCGGCATGCAAATTTTTCGACGCTAGCTTTCTCCACTTTTCTGAATGCATTGCTGCAGAGCTCCGGCATTTAATCCAATTGCAACGCGACTAAAATATGAGTTTCACAGAACTGTCTGTTTATGTTTTTCACTATTTTAATTTTACAAGAACTCTGACTTTTTCGTTTCGTACGCTGTTGTACTTTTCATTGTAATGCCGTACTTTTTGAGTTCTCCTAATAGTACTAATTAGCATTCCTGCCTCACAGATTTTGTAAGCTATACCACATCTAAGGGGCAAAACGAGTTTTCTAATAGTTTCCTACTCGTATTAATAGAATTTTCAGTTCTCATTAATGTCATGTCATAAATTGAATCTGATGAAATACCGAAGGTAAGGGATAGACTGAATTACTTTCATATTTATTGTATTAATTACAATCTATAGTATAAATTGTACCCTTCAGCCTATCTAATTAGGTAAATTGTACACACACTAACACAAAATATATAAAAAAAACCAAAACCGGGTAAAAGTAGGTATAGATAGGCCTTTGATACTAAAACAGTACTAATATATTGTACATAAAACAGCCACCGATTTTATGTAACTGTTTTACAAAGTTTTAACTCTGAATAAAAAAAATATTAGTTTTATTAATTTGTTAAAACCTAGTGCAACACCAAGTTAGGCGGATTTAATGCCTTGGGCATTCTCTACCAGTCAACTAAGGTCTTATTATGCAGCTTCGCCCGCGTACATAAAATAGCCTATGTCACTCAAGAATAAAGCAGCTTTCTACCGGTGTAAAAAAAATCGCCATTGGACCAATACTTATAGAGACCTCATACAAACAAAAAAAAAAACATAAAAACAAATGGCAATCCTATCAAAACACAAACGAGCAACGAAGATTCCTCTATAAAATCATTTCCAAGCAAAGTAGACATCACAAAGGTCAGGAAAACACTAGACTAGCGTAACTAGCTATGAAATGTTTACGTAAGGAATCCATTTCTCTGAGTATTGTCAGTCACTAAGAACTCGCGTGGGACGATAAGTCGGCTATAACTGCGATTTGATTTACTTTCATTCAAAGATAACAAGATAGTTATTTATACAGTTACTATGTAACCTATGCAGGGTTATTTGAAAAACACTGTCAACCTATGACTATGTTAAGTACATCATAAACAACAACTTTTGTTCCATGACTTTTAAAAAAATTATCAAACAGGTTTATCAGAATCAGATTTTCAAACAAAAATTTAAATTGAACGTACTAAATATTACTAAGTTTATGCGAAGCAAGCGATAGTACAACAGCGGAGGGAGCGCCTGCCCATTGCCACTTAAGTTTGGCAATTCTTCAAAAAGAAACAAAGTCACAAAATGGAAATAAATTAGACTTCCTAAGCTGAAAACACACACAGCTGGCAAGGTTCAATAGTCTAGAAAAACTATCGAAGCAAGCCATATTTATATCACAATACTAAACTAACTAGCCTTGTTAAGGGCTAACGGAAAGGTACCAGGATACCAGAAGATGAAAGGGACAATAGATTTCTCGGTCCGCAGGTTAAAAACATCCTTTTTATTGGCTCGCACTAGAAATCCTGTATAAAGTTACAAAATGTAAACAATTTAGACCTAAGCAGAAAATAGACAAAATTAGCAAGGTTTGACAATCTACAATATCTATCGAAGCGACCAATATTTATATCACAATACTAAAATAACATAGTCTCGTTAAAGGCTAACGGAAAGGTACCTGTAGCCCGATTCACGTAATGAAAACCGTAACGATATCGTAGCGATTTAGTCGTTTAGACCATTTCCGTATTCACATCCATCAATCGAGTTTGAACGACACCAATTTTAAAGTCGTTTGAAATTCGTCGATTTAAAAAAAAATCTGTATTACATTGTCCTGGTAGAATACTTATTAATATAACTGCAAATAAGTCGATAGATTGTGAATACCGCTTTTGGATAGGACTTCGATCGAACGACTATAAAACTTCAACGATAATTGGCTTGTTTGATTTTACGTGAATCAGGCTACAGGATAGCAGAAGATGAAAGGGATAATGGATTTCTCGGTCAACAGGTTATTACGTCCTTTTTGTTGGCTCGCACTAGAAATTCTGAATAAAGTCACAAAATTGAAGCAATTTAGACCTCCTAAGCTGAAAATACACAACTAGCAAGCTTCAGTCTAGAAAATCTATCGAAGCGACCAATATTTATATTACAATACTAAACTAACATAGCCTTGTCAAAGGCTAACGGAAAGGTACCAGGATACCAGAAGATGAAAGGGACAATAGATTTCTCGGTCCGCAGGTTATTACGTCCTTTTTATAGGCTCGTTTACAAGTCAACACGGCGGGAGAAGTTTATTCGACAAATAGCCGATTTCCGATATTGCCACGTGTAAATAAACATGTTCGACAAATTTTCCTATTTACGTTGTGTTAAGTGGGCGTGGTTAATGTGTGAGTGATTTATGTAGATTAAGATCTTCTTGCATGATTAATTTTCAATGAATTTGTGGACGCCGCGTGGATTTGGCCTTTGAAAGTAGGTCAAAGAAATTACGTAGGTCATAAATGTGCTGAAGAGCAGATTTTTTTGCATGTTTTAGAATGGAAAAGGAGGAAAACAAACAAATAAAAAAAAACTGTGGAATATTTAAGGGAGGAAAAATAGATGTTTTATTGAAATTTTTTTTTTCTTTTTGTTTAAGAAGTTCAAATTGCTTATTTTATGCAAAAAACATTTCACTTTTTTAATTACGTAATATCTCACTGGAGACAGGGTTTAAAGTTGCGAAGCAGCATTCTATCGGTGAAAGGTTTTTTCAAACCAGTCCAGTAGTTTTATTTTTTTTCATTACGAACAAAACTACAAATCTTTCCTTTTATACGGATTATCATAATTTATCCGTAGAAAAATTCCTATTCAATTCCATTCGAACCTAACTTACGAAACTCAGACGTGGTCACTCACCAAGTCTCACAAATTTCACCTTGGAGTTTGTCAAAGAGCAATAGACCACAGCATTCTGGGTGTCAAAAAAGCCGACAGAATACGAAACACCACCCTGCGCCCAAAAGCGGGGATCATAGACGGTTATCAGGCTAGAAAATTCAAGGGACATTAAGCAGGTCACGTTAGCCGCATGCAGATTGATTGCTGAGTGCTACCGCAGCCGACTTGGGAAGAGGTGGCGAGTTGATCTACACGCCTACTGCATGGACTGGCTCGAGATGGCACGATAAAAGAATAACTAAAAGAAATTTGGGGAGGCCATTACGCAGCACTTAGTATAGGCCAAATACAAAAATAACTATTTCTATTAAAAACTCATTCTCGGAACGTTTTTTGCGTAAACCTAGAAGATATGGTTTTATACAACGAGTACTTTAGGGACACATTTTCTACCGGTATCATCTATCTTAACTGTCACGCCTTTTAAAAGCTTTCAAAGTTATTTTTGAAAGCTATCTCTTAGTTCCTGACTTTCACAATATTTGACATCCACTATCTTAATACTAACACGATTTTATCAGAAAGAAGAGTAGTATGGTATTTTGGAGAGGGTGTGTGAAAATTACATGACTTGATTCAACCATCACCTTTCTACCATTTTGACAATGACATCCCCCGCTCTTGGGCGGAGCGGTAGATAATGTCAGACTCTTACTGACTAAAAACCTACCCCGTTCCTCCGTACCTTCATACCGGGGCTGAGCTACTCTTTCGAAACTAACCCTGAGCGGTAGGCTTCGACCTAGCTGGGCCCGCTGACAACTCCTTGCGGACAACTCCTTGAAGCGCGCGGGAACAGTTCGCGCCGGCGACGCCTTGGCCTCGGTCCGGACTTTTACCGGATGGTTGGACAGCGAGCTACCCATTGCTAGCCGTCCGCAAGCTCGCGCCTACGGTGGCTGGAAATCAGGATCGAAATCCCGGCGGTGGCGAGAGCGCCGTTGCCTGATACGGTCGACCTCCTCCTTTGCTAGCATTACTGCTTCGCAGAAGGAGGCGACCGCCTGCCACTCCTCCTTGCTCCGGACCATGGCCTGTAACAAGGATTAGGCGCGAGATCGCCGCCGCCGATCCCACGAGGACACTCGCCTCACTCATGCTCCGCCCAAGCGGGGCACACCTTCACTGTGTACTCCACCGTGTCCTCCGGGCATTCCGCACAGTAGCGACAACCGGGCGTCACTTCCGCATGAATCCGGTACAGGAACCTCCCGAACTTATCGAGTCCGACCTTTCTACCATCGGACAACCCGACGTACGGAAAGTGTCCACTTTTACATTGTTTACATTTTTACGGTCCCAACTAAGCGTTTCGCCTCGTACCGCGTAGATCAAAGGACTGGAACAATTCGAGCAAACCACTCCATCTTTTAAAATGAAATCTTAATTAGAATCTTTGCAATTTTAATTCTCGGTTTTTCTTTATTATAATAATTGCATGTATCATATACGTAAACTTTCTTCATAAATCACTCTGTCTATTGGTGCAAACGGCACGAAAATCCGCTTAGTAGTTTTCGAGTTTATCGCAAATAGACAAACAAACGCAGTAGTCCTCCACTGCATCTGTCTGTTTTATAATATACTAGCTTTTGCCCGCAGCTTCGCTCGCGTACATAAAATATAGCATATGTCACTCAGGAATAAAGCAACTTTTTATCGGTGAAAAAATTATAGCATTCGGACCAGTAGACTGATTTACGTAAAATCAAACAAGCCAAATATCGTTGAAGTTTTATAGTCGTTCGATCGAATTCCTATCCAAAAGCGGTATTCACGATCTATCGACTTATTTCCAGTTACATTAATAAGTATTTTTGATTTTTTTTTAAAATCGACGAATTTCAAACGACTTTAAAATCGGTGTCGTTCAAACTCGATTGATGGATGGATGTGAATACGGAAACTGTACTTCCAAAGAGTACCTCCTACAAACATAAAAACAAACTTTACCTCTTTATTATATCAGGGTATATCAAGAAATGTTCATACTGTTATATAGTATTGCATATCTTAGATATAACGACAACCTACTGTTAAAAAATCTTTTCTACAAACAAAATACACGATCCTTTGATCCTTTTCTCCTTCCAGGTAAAAATAAACTCTAAATATAACTTAATAAACTCCTTTTAAGTGTTAATGTTTCGCTAGCTTAGCTCATAAATATGTAGGACCAGTCCGTAAGCTACAAACTGCATAAATTAAGACGCAAAAAATCTTGGCAAGAAAGTAAAATAAAAGTGGAAAATATTTTTCTCTACACTTCTCCTAGGCATTTTATATTACAAATTGCGCCCAACCACCTGTTCGCTTATTTTCTTGCTAAACCGACTCTCAATTTATTTCATAGAATCAAGAGAAAACTTTATCTTTAAGGCAATTTTCCACGTCTCTGGTAAAATGCAGTTCTGAGGTGAATTAAAAGTGCTAAAATTAACTAAGTAACTTTTAAAATTACTCTTATAGTATTTGTAGGATTGAACGCAAAGAGCAACTGGAGAATTAAGAAAGAAAGAAAAGAAAGAAAAGAAAGCAAAGAAAGGAAAGAAAGAAAAGAAAGAAAAGAAAGAAAAGAAAGAAAAGAAAGAAAAGAAACAAAAGAAATAAAAGAAAGAAAACACGTTTATTTGACACACAATGAAATAACAATATAGAAACTTAACTACTTAAACCTAAATACGTCATCATTGAAGAAAAACAGGTGAGGGTTTTAGTCTGGACACACCAAAATCATGGCAGTAAGTCCCCTTTTTGAGAAATGGCTGGCGAAGCGTTACAGCGTCATCACCTTCCGCATGGCGTAGGTCTTCATCGAATATATGGTAAGTTTGGGAGTTTCCTGCATTAGCGCATACGGTGGAGATATAGAAGCTCTGCTTGAGCGAAACACTGCCCGCTAAGGCCATGAAGATTTTCTGAAAAAGAAACCCGTAGTCTTAGAAAACAAAGGGCAACTTAAGAACACTGGTGTGGTTTTAGTCAGCAAAAATCTGGCACGCCCTCACGTATCACCCAGAAAGAGAGAAGTCAGTGGATGCTTTCCCACCTTATAAAAAAGATGGGTTTTTGGTCAGTAAAAGTATGACAGAAGACCTCGCCGAGAGGGATTATATAATGATATCCCATTGATAAAAAAAGGTTCTAGACAAAAGTAACATTATATATTATATGCGATAATGATTATTATCGAAACACTAAAAAGTTATGGCATTGCCATAAGCTACCAAAAGTTAAGTTTTGGACTAAGTTGGTTCGTAATGATGCCTTTAATGGCATGTCTACAAAATAGGCACAATATATCACCTTTTTAGTCGTAAAAATATCAGTGCTTTATTTTCCATATGAGGCAAAGGGTTCACGAGCAGCTACGGGATTATGTAAGTGAGTTACTGTGGCGCTAGAATGCAAAGGGCAGTTGAAGGAACACGGTTCGGTTTTAGTCAGTAAAAGTCTGACATGCCCTTTTGCTCTTCACCCAGAGCGAGAGAGGATTTATCCGAAAATTTCCCACCTCAAAAAAGCGGTTCTGAAGCTTACCAGTGCTATCACAAGTTTTTAACGAGGTTCCACTCTACGACCTGAATTGAACTTTTAAAATGTTGGAGCTATAATAGGGTATAGCTTCATCCCTCTTTTTCGCTTTCACAACTTACTTGGGTTGTCTCTTGCTTACGCAAGTGACATTCAATCAGCAATAGCGATTTTCAAAAAGTCGAAATTTTAAAGCATTACTTAAAATACATAACTTTTCTACAATCAATATCTCCCTGTCTCTTTTTTTAAATCGCTCTTAGAATGAGACTTTATCTAACTTAAGCTCTACCGTATAAACCTGGTGACGTCGCCAATCGACTTCGCCCCACACCTGAAGCCCTAAACTGAACTGTTTTTTTTTATTATTGATAAGCTCGCGTTTGACCAACATCTCATCGGATGGTAAGCGATGATGTGGTCGACGATGAAGCACGCTTGCCTTGAAGTAACCTATTAAAGGGATGGAGCGATTTAGAGTGTACTGACATTTTAAACACGACATGACGAGGCCCCTGTAAAGCCAATGCAATATATAACCAAAATCACCACCATAAAACAATACATAGAAAATGAGGCACTATTAAACTATCTGCAAACTAGAATCACCTCAGTGCGTAGCTCGCACCGCAATAGTTCCCCTGAGGATGGCAGATATGCATGCATTATAACCTTAAGTAGTTAATGTACTTAATAGGCTTCTCCCAAGTGAAACTGAGTAATACCTCGTAATAGGTCTAATCCAACCTCAGAACTCCACAATGTTGCGGTATCCGACGCTAATAGGATAAGAGCATGGAATATGTTCATCGATTACATTGAACTTATGAGCGGTCGTAATGCATGGTTTGCACAAGGCGGCGCATACGTGGGTCACGCTTTATTTGTACGTAGAGTTGCGTCGCGTGGCGTGAATCTAATGTAGCTCTACAATTCTATTTGCCATATAAAATGTATGGAGACCGACGCGCCCAGATCGTGTGGCCCATGTGTGCCCAATGTAATCCAACCTTTATGCTCTACTTTCAAGCAAGTTAGATGCATTTGGTGGCATTTATTTTAGTCAAATCATCAATTTGATGCCACCAACTGAATGAGACTGCGTGAAAAGTGACTTGTTTGAATGTTTTTAGTTGGGTTTATTGTTAATTTTTCAATTTTTTATGTCCTATATCAAAAATAACAAACCACTTTAAAAAAAAAATAGGTCAAATGCGAGTTGGATTTGCACAGGAATGGTTCCGTACGTGCGTTAAAAACGGCAAAAAATTACGTTTGTTGTATGGGAGCCCCGCTAAAATATTTATTTTATTTTGTGTTTAGTATTTATTGTTAAAGTGGAAATAAAAAAAAAACGTCGCTGTGAAAATTTCAATTGTCCAACTATCACGCTTCAGTGAAATCTTAGTAGTAGGATGTCATGGTAAGGCCCTAAGCATGCGAAGTCTCTGCAACAAAAACACACACACAATCATAAAACTTGTAAACGAACACTCAATACATTATCACAAAATCAACACATTAGTATAATTAATACTTCGCCATCGCATTTATACGATAGTTTTATCAGCTAATTGGTTTATTAGGAAACTACTTGGCGAATGACGCCGAAAACATATCAATTAGTTAGGTAGGTACGTAGTTAATCTGTGGTGAAGTGTCCCGCACCCAAAGTGCGTAATACCCACCATACAATCACTTTAATTTTGTTTATACTTGAAACCAAATCTTTTTCCTCATGGAACACTTAATGACCATCATCATTATCATCAGCCGAAAGACATAACAAACGGTACTGTGTGTCTCGAATCAATCGGATTCCTGTAACCCTCACCAGATCGTTTAGTTTCCTTGTAGGAGGCCTCAGCGTTTGTGGGTCTCACACAAGGTAGAAGGTTTTGAAGTGGTGACCACGTAGATAGTGGTTACATGGTAAACCAGTATGTAGTTACTTCAAAATCATTCATCTCTATTGACCATCTGTTCTGCGAGCAATGCGTCCTGTCCATTGCCACAATTTGGTGATTTTTTAGGCTATATCAGTAACTTTGACCCTCCTGTGGATATCTTCATTCCTAATTCGATCACGCAAACAAACCTCTTTCCGTGCCTTGTGAGGGACGGACTTATGATGTGGCCCATTGTGATCGACTACGTTTCAGAGCCATATGTCATCACTGGCAACATGCACTGGTCACATAGACTTTCGTTCTGAGATACTGTGGTATATTAGAGCTGAGTCGGATACGACGATTGATGATGACGATTTTCAGTGGATTACACCGAAAAATCTGGTAGTTTTGAAGTTCATACAAATACAATATAATGTTCCTTATGTTTGTAAAGCGCTTAGTTCAAAATAAAATTTACATTTTCATGTTCAGATAATGAATATGAAGTTTATGAACCATATCATGTAGCTTTTTATGAGGTACAAATATGTCAAATTTTAATAGGTAACTTCCCCTGCTTTAAATGAATTGAAAGGGCGTTTCAGACTTTTACTTACTGATGAAACCCACCTGGGTTCGTTTATTTGGCCTTTGTGATCCAGACTAACTCTTTCGAATGTTCCCGCAGCATGAACCATGTAGCCTGAAGTAGTGTCATGAGGAGAGCACCACACAAAATCAGTAATAACTACATTTTTACATCCGACTTATTTAAACCCAACTATTCGCCTACATACATGTACCTAACCATTAAAATGTTCGTATCAGTGCTATCACTAAACATTATGTCACCCAAATCGTCCTAATACCCTTGACGTGGATACTCTAGTAGCATATGAAGGGTTGTATCACTAATTAAGAACCGCACCCTGGCCGGAAATAAAGCCAACCCAAAAGGCTAGCGCAAATTGAACCCACGACGGTTTCCGGCCGCAAATGAGATTTTCGGGTGGCAAACAGCAACCGTTTAGTGCGTCCAAACTTGAAGATAAACTGACATTTAGCTGCCTAAACTTTGATCAGTATCAGATAACTTATTTTGGAAAACTGATTCTTATTTACTTCATAAACTTACGATATATTTATGGTTTTAATTTTATGTTGATTTGTTCTTATATCTGTTTGGAATTTGTAGGGTTTCCTCATATTGATTACAGTAGATACGTTCTGAAGGTACCGCTGTAATAAATACGTATGGTTAATAAAAGTTCTACTTTTATTAATCCAACTGAGAAACATGACTCTTATAAACAAGAATCACGTTTCTCTAGTTGCTGTTTATAGCAGCATCTTAATTAAAGGTTTCATTTCCGATACCGTTCTGCACTTTGCAGTCACATAAGTTGTTCTGTGTCTGGGTGTAATTTATCTATAATATGTATGTATTTAGAAATATATAAGTATGTTTATCAGTTGTCTAGTACCCATAACACAAGCTCTGCTTAGCTTTGGATTAGACAACGTTGTGTGATAGTCGTGGAATATTATTATTATTAATATATAACAAATTGAAGACCACATTTTAGCTACTATACCATATTCACGTTAAAATTAGATATTTAAAGAAACCTTTTTTACTGTCTGTTCAACCAATTTTAACTTCTATTTCGTAGGCATAGAGATGACATTAAAAGCAAAAAAGTGGTTACAATACCAACTATTTACTGCAGCTGCCATTTGTCTTGCCTCCAACGTAATAAGTCAAAATCGGTAACGGACAGTAATAAAAGATTTTCATAAATGTCTAATGTTATTTTGAACAGAGTATAGTGCAGTATCATCATCTTCCCACGTTATTTGAGATCAGCGCAACCCCTTTTTAGGGTTCCGTAGTCAACAAGGAACCCTTATAGTTTCGCCATGTCTGTCTGTCCGTCTGTCTGTCCTCGCTTAATCTCTGTGACCGTTAGCACTAGAAAGCTGAAATTTGGTACCAATATGTATATCAATCACGCCGACAAAGTGGTAAAATAAAAATTGGAAAAAAATGTTTTATTAGGGGGGCTCCCCCATTAGTAAAGTGGGAAGTGATTTTTTTTTAATTTCAACCCTAACGTGTGATATATTGTTGGATAGGTATTCAAAAATGAATAGGGGTTTACTAAAATTATTTTTTGATAATGTCAATAATTTCGGAAATAATCGCTCCAAAAGTAAAAAACAATGTGTCCGCCCCCTCTAACTTTTGAACAATAAGTTTAGAAAATATGAAAAAAATCTGAAAAGTAGAACTTTATAAGGACTTTCTAGGAAAATCATTTTGAACTTGATGGAAAGAACAGTTTTTGTACAAAAAAGACAAAAAGGTTCTACAAAATAATTTCTGGACTAAGTTTGTAGTATAATCGTATATGCAAGCATTTTTTTAAACTCCTAAGTGGGTACACTTATTGTGACGGACGGGAAACTACGGAACCCTAAACTGAGCGTGGCCTGACACGCTCTTGGCCGGTTTTTTTTACTTGCATTCTGACCTATCACCCGTAGCGCTATTACTAACTCTCATTTCTTTCACATCAGTATAGAACAAGATGAACCCTGCACAATGATGAAGCAGTCATAAACTATGTCGACAAACATACAACTTTACCATATAAAACAAAGACAACCCTATCCTCACCTTCCCACGTGTGTTATAAAAGTCGGAAGAGGTAAATGGGTCAGTTCACCCCGCATGGTAGGGTTAACAACCTGTCACCTCGTCCCTACTCATACACTAATTCTACAAAGCTACGTGACAACACCCTGATTACTTGGAGCCACACTTAATGTACCTACGAGAGGCTTAAGGTACCTACCCACCTGATTAGACGCGACAGGAAGATTAACAAGTAATCAGGAAACACAGCTTGTGTCTACACATCCGATTAGGACCATATCTTAGTGGGACACGCGGTCTCCAGTGAATGGTTGGCTTAAGATGAAGTCTAGCTATTTATTCGACCACCGACGCTGTGGCGTATATTGAAACCACAGCTTCAATCTTGCAAGTAACCTGGCGTACAAAAGAGATTTTATTTTCTCGTAAACTGGTCACATGTCGTCTAAATTGGAGATACGTGATCGAGTTTCATGGTAATGATCGTCTTTTATGTTGGCTCTAACTTACGGGCCATATAATTGAGTATATAACTTATCATTTACGCAACTTATGAACCCTTGGGGATTGAATACGTGCTTCCTTCGTTGGATTGCTATGCAAGGTTGAATAGAACTTGTGTTAGCAGCACAGATCAAAGTTTGATTTTAGTTGAAGAGTTTCATAGTGAGGTTACGTGATCTAAAATAGCTAAACTAGCGTCCGATTTAGTATAGTGATTTAGTTTACTCAGGCACTGCAATTTGTTTCGAAATATCTGAATATTAGTTTAGATTTTTTTGGTGAATCAGGTGATTTTTGAGGCAATCATTCGACTAAGTTCATTAAAATGAAATATCTGACTAACGCAAATACCATTTCATTGATTTAATAATGCACGTATACTAAAAACCAAATAAACTAAAAATGTTGATTTCAGCGCCATCTAGCGAAAAAATTACTACGTTCGAACCCGTAACTTTTACTTTAAGTAGAAATATAGCAGGCATTAGTCGACAGAGAGCTTCTACGGCAAATTATGAGATTGGAACCAGTGAACCATTCAAAGCCATCCGTACTTATCCAAAGTAAAAGTTATTAATAAGTTCTGCGAAACGATTTATCGACCTTCTGATTGAAAATTGTATTCCAACTTAGAAGTGCAGCGAATTTCAGACATCTGAACCTAGTTGTTCAGTATTCAGAAGTTTAGGAAACAAAGCAACTCCAGATCTATATCATCTACATTCTTGGATCCTGAGTTCGAATTTGTAATGCTACAACAAAGAGACGCCGTACGAACGGTACATACATGAAAGTTTTGGAAGTCAAAAAACTACGAAGTTTTCTGACTTCCTTCTACTATCGTTTATTATCTATGTACATATTTAATGTAAAGTTTTATTTGATTACTTTGCTGGCAGTACTCCGCAGACCCTTTTTTAGTTTAAGTTCATACATCCTGATATTGTCTGGTGGATCTATATCTCGTACATGTTACTATTTTCGTGTACAATATTTGTTATTGTATTTTATTCCACTTACAATTTCATAGCATAAAAATTCCATATATGCGCTTTACATAAAGAATTTTCGATCAAAAGTATTGAAACAATTACCGTCAGATGCACCATCATTAGTGTTTTAATTAAAATAAACTCGTTATTTATTTAGCGATATTATTTGGTACGATATTTAAAGCAGCCTGTAAACGTTTTTATAACCGTTAATCCATTTTGTGTAATCGTTATTTCAAAGGGATATTTAAAATTCGGATCCATGTTATCGGCTTTTAGGATGATTTCGCTTGAAACATTGTGACTCCAGCTATTAATATATCAAAAAGGTAATTTTCCAAATTAATGGAATTTTAACCCTGCAAATACCGAAGCGCTGTCTGTCTGCAAAAAAATACTAGATCTTTATTTAAAAACCTTTTTAAAACAAACGTTTTGTACTAAAATACATCCATACGCTTTGTCTCATTGCATTTTATGACAGTCGCATTCCGCGCCAGTCTAGTCGGGTGGATAACCTTGATAAAATGCACTTGTGTTGAAAAAAAGTAAAAGTAAAAATTTGCCACTGTCCTCAAATCTTTGTAGACAAAGTGAAATTGTTTCAATTATATTGATTGTCAGAAAATGCATGGAATTGATGGAAAGTTTTTATTTATTTATTTAAATTGTATGTACAGTAGTAATACATAGGCGACTTAATGCAACAAGGCATTATCTACCAATCAACTTTGGGATAAAAAAAAACTACTCAGTGGTGTCTTGTGGACACGTACCACTGAGTGAACTTGTGTTATAGATATATTTTTTCTGTGGGTGGACCCAAGTGTATGACACTCTAACATAATCATAGGTTCATCATCACCATCATCATCATCATCATCATTATCATTTCAACCGATAGACGTCCACTGTTGGACATAGGCCTCCCCAAGTGTCACCACAATGAACGATCCTGTGCGTCCCGCATCCATCGAATTCCCGCAACCTTCACCAGGTCATCGGTCCACCTAGTAGGAGGCCTTCCAATGCTGCGTTTTCCGGTACGCGGTCGCCACTCCAGAACCTTTTGGCCCCAACGGCCATCTGTTCTGCGAGCAATGTGCCCTGCTCTTGCCACTTAAGTTTGGCGATTCTTCGTGCTATGTCGGCAACCTTGGTTCATAACCTTGGTTCCTTTAATCATAGGTTAAAGGTATATAAATTTAAATCTTCCTTGTAAATTGGTCTTTTTTCTAGTGATATGAATTGCATGACTTGATTCCACCATCACCTTTCTATCATCAGACAACTCCACATGCGGCGTATATCTATCCTTACAATGCGGAGGATGAATTTCCATACAAACGTAATACCACGCTCATTTGCAGTTGGAGCATATTTCCAACATATTATGATGATATTTGGTTATAGACAATATTTATCTAGGTTCCTACGTCTTTCTTTTTTTAAAAAACAAAAAGAAATTTAAGCAAATTGTATTTCGCACTTTTTTATAGCGTAAATGGCAAAACATGCCATTTGGCTTTTCTTGTATTAAAAATAACAATATTTCTAATATTCTCGACATAGGAACCTAGATAAATATTGTCTTTAACCGAATATCATCATAATTTGTTGGATATATGCTCCAACTGCAAATGAGCGTGGTATTACGTTTGTATGGAAATTCATCCTCCGCCGGTCCCTTAACACCTCTACAGTCCGGACTAAGCGTTTCGCCTCGTCGTTTATACCGTGTACATCGAAGGACTGGAACAATTTGCCTGCTGCGGTCTTCCGGTCCATCGGCAGGGCAAATACCTCTTCAGAGAAGGTACAAGCGTTTAACCCACTTTTTGCATTAGCATAAATAATGTTCCCAGTGATGGAACGAAGGTTCCTCTCTAGGAGAGGGAATGGGCCACAATCCATCCACAGCAGCGGTGATGAAATAAATTACACAAAGTAATGCGCCTGGCTGGGTTTGAACCCGCGACCTACAACTCGTAAGTCGAGGCCGTTACCACTCGGCCGCTACTGCTCTCTCTCGGTAATCTTAGTGATGCACTAACCTGTCATATATCCGCTTGAAGGTCTAGTGCGCTCCAGAAGGTCGACAGCATCCAAGATTTCGTCACTCTTCAACGTGCCAGTTAAACGGTGCAGCGGCAACGTTTGATACATTAAATTTCTCACCTCCAGTAACATTTTCCTGTACTTGACATGTTTTCAATCGTGTCGTACAGGAAGGAGGTTGTTAGCTCCACTCGTATATTTTATTCGACTGATTACTGAGAGCGATTGTTCGCTTGTTGTTGTGCTGGTGTGAATCATTTGTAGTACGTACTAGTAGGTAGTTGGTTCGTTGAAAAGAGTTTTAACTCACGTTAGAATTTTAAAGTATTTTGGTCTTGCTTTTGTAGACGATTATATAGAAGAGAGAATGAAACTTTTTACAAATAGCTGCGAAAACATTTGAAAAAGTTTTCGTGGTCTTAGAATGCAAAGGGTAAACAAATGAAGGTACATAGGTAGGTTTTTTTTAGAGCAGATTAAGTCTTCGTAATTTTCTACATTCTTTCCGAAACTACATTGTAGAAACTTTCCACACAAAGCAACCGTGTTAGTGAATATCACCATTTAACCACTTATTTGCTCACTCATAGGAATAGACGGCTTGACTCAATTATGTGTTAAGCGCACATTACGCGAGCTTGAAAATTATTAGTATATCGTGAGTCGCCTCTTATTAATGTCGAAGAAACTAATTAAAATTTAAAACAGTAAATTGTTGTCAAAATTAACACCTTAAGAGGCTGCTTTTCCACTCGCCTATCGTAAACATCGAGCATAGTTTAAAAGCTTGTTGCTTCATCTAACGCAATCCAATGTGATGTTTGACGAAAAGGCAACGCGAAAAAAGAGTGATAATACCTGAAAACTCAGTTGGCATTCAGTAATTCCGTGGTTTACTCGAATATTTTACAAAACTTGTTCCAGGAAATACGTGTTTTTTTTATTAACACTTAAAAGTTTTTTGTTCTATCCCAGCAGTGGGACAGTACAGGCTATTAAAAAGAAAAAGTTTTTGAAAAAATTGTTTTTATTTAGAATCTTGATAAAGTTTGCTAGGCTTGTCTAGTTGTACTTTTTGACTTTTTAAAATTTTTGAGTAAATTATATATGAATTGTCAAAGTTCATGCAAAATAGCAGATTTTCAGAGGTCTTAACTGAATTAGTTTTACACAAATTTATAAATTGATAGCCTAGATAATATTCACAAGATACTGTGTTTCCAAAATATCTGATGAAAAATGTGTAATAATGTCATAATCGCGTAAGAGCGGCTGTATGAAAAACAGTGGAAATGTTTGTCGAGATGCATCCCCAGCACTTACAGACTTTTTGGGTAAAAAACTAAATGAACAAAACTGTAATGTGAAAGCCAAACATTTAGCTAAGAGCCGACGTTCCCTCACAGCAATGACAACAATTTGACCCTCTGTTTGTTGGTTGTACACTGTAACTGGTTGAAAAAACAATCCTAAAAACTAAATTCACATAAAAGCACTTACAAACCAATTTTTCACTGACTTAGTATTCTCTGAAAAATAGAACATGATAAAAAAGAACATTTGGCGTTCCAAAGAAGCTGTAAAATTGCATTTGGGAAAACCAAAGCAGAGCAAATTATCTCATATAAACTGGGGAATTCAAATATGTTCTAGAAATAAATGAGTTACCAATATTACTAAATCAATGGAAACTTTGCTTTGATAAATTAGTCATACCGAATTATTTTTTTACCGTAAGCGTTGGCTTGCGGACAACGAGCAATGTATAGCTCACCATCCGGCCGATCGGTAACTGTCCTGTGTTCTACGCGCACCTCAAAGAGATGTGAGCAAAGCTCTAGGGGCCCAGTAGAGCCGAAGCTTACTGGGGCCATGGGTTGGCTTCCGAAAGAAAAGTGTCCTTGAATGTAAGGCAATGAAGGACATAGGATGATTTCCCAGCTAAAAAAAATACCGTATTATTTTAAAATGGTAACATTGATGTTGTTATATGAAGGGGTAAAAAGTTTTGCGATAATGACAGAATGTGAAAGCAAACCCAGTTGAATTGCCAAGTTGAATGAAGTTTGCCATTTTGTTTTGTTTACGCCTAAGACGGAATGAGTTCGGTCTAATGTTCCGTGCTGTACAAAAAGTTTTATTTACAATGTGCCTCGAGGTATTGTTTGGAGAGACTTTGAGTAAGTAAAATGTAAATTATATTTCATGTGCTCTTTTGAATGCGGGGATTTTCGAAAGAGTTACTAAGTACCGTGACCCTGGAACACAAAGGGCAACTGAATGAATACTAGGGCTTTAGTCAATAAAAGTTTGACACGCCGTTACGCTGTACCCAAAGCGGGTAAAATTATTTGACGATTTTCACATCAAAGAAAAGATGTACTATTGAAACTACATTAAATTAACAAAAAAAAACAGAACTTAAAAATCACAGTGTGAACAGCCTAGGAGACAAAGACTTTTCTCTTGATTTTAATTCCAAAATTGAATCGATTATACAATTTTGGAACCGTATCATATCTTATGAGACGTAGCTGGTGTGCAATTCTTGCGTTAGTGGCGATGAAATAAATTCATAACGAATTATTTGTATAAAAAAAACAACACAATATTGAATATTGGGCCTTTTACGTCCTCCTCCAGCGAAGCTCTAAACTTAGGTCCGTACAGAGGCCCTTAGCGTATAGTCGCTTAATTTTAAGTTTTGAAGCCCTGACTGGAAGCTTTTTTTTTATTATTATTGATAGGCTTGTGTTTGACCACCATCTTACCTGGTGGTAAGCGATGATGTGGTCGATGATGGAGCACGCTTGCCTAGAAGTAACCTATTCACTCTTGACTTAAAGACCCCTAAGTTGTAGCTATCAGGAAACACAGACTCCGGCAGGGAATTCCACTCCTTGGCTGTACTCATAATAAATATGTTCTTAAAACGCTTTGTGCGTATGGGTGGGATGTCTACCATGTACCGGTGGTGCAACGCTGTACGTCGTGTGGTCCGATGATGGAACGGGCTTGGCGGAATTAGATTGTGCAATTCTAGTGCACACTCCCCGAAATGTAAACGATAGAAAACCGACAGACTAGCAACTCGGCGGCGATGCTCAAGGCTTTGGAGTTTCGAGTCTACAAGTGCATCATTGCCGATGATTCTCTTGGCTCGCCTCTCAATCGACTCCAGCGCATCAAGCTGGTATTTGGCAGTACCATCCCAAAGAACGCTTAATTAAGAAGGCTTTAATTTATTAAAGTCATCACAGGCTAGTCCGGTTAAGCAGACGACAACCTCGTAGGTTGAACTGCGAAAAGCCAATCACTAATTTTTTTTTTTAGCAAAACGGGCGACTCATTGCACCAAGCACCACCCGAAACCGACTTTAAAGCTTTTGTCGACCGTATAACTAAAGTTATCCTCACTACTTACCATTTGCAACCGATGCATGTAAACGTCGTTAACGACCCGTGGTGTTGCTTGTGCAGTAAATTGACGGTTTAAAAGTTGCCGCACTGGATAATTGTCAACAAGTATTTTTTTAAAAAAGAATGAACAAAAAAATAGCTATTGTTTTATGTTTGAAAGGCAAAAAGATAAGTAAGCAAGTAATGCTAAGGCCAAGAGTCCACGGACGCGTAGTTTCATCTAAATAATTATCTAATAGACGTGTATTGGTAATTAAGCGCTTGGTGTACGCCTGCGTTAAGCTTACATACAAGCGGTGACGTCACGACACCACGACGCTTCGTTGACACAGTTTTATAAAATAGAATAGAATAAACTTTATTTTGTACACTAAAAAAGTAACACCACTATAAGTGGTGATACTTTTGTAGTCACCATAAACTTTAATCTATGGGTAATCTATAAGCTTCACGCAGGCGTACACCAAGCGTATAATGACTAATACGCGCCTATGAAGATACACGTCCGTGGACAGTAGGCATAAGTGTTTTAAAATGGATATGTGAGCCACTGCCAAAGTAGATATAATGGACCTTCTAACTACAGCGATTCAAAGTCTATGAAAGTCTCATTAAAATATCTCTCACTCTATCCATAATACACTGGTAGTTTAAAACTAAACAGATATATTTTGATTTGATAAACATGCAGGTTAATAACTACACTAGGTATATATATACAAATTTAAAATTATAATATGTACAAACGAGTAAAAAAGGCTGAAAAACGGGGAAAATTCAGAGGGCATCAAAAAATTCGTCCACATCGATGTCAATGGGAAAAGTGCCCAGAACGCTGGCAGCATTGCCACGCTGTATGGCAATGCTTATTCGTTGACTGAAGAAGAGTCCAGCCCTCAACATGCAGGTTGTTTTACTCCTAGATGTTCGTTGAAAAAATAAAACATTTTTGATATCTTTAATACAGGATGGGAATGCCACGATGGGAATTTTCCGTCAGTATGATGAATAAAATTCATGAATACGAACGGGACTAAACCTTTTTTAATAAAATGTTTGGCATATACCTTAGTATTCCTGGTTTATCAAGTATTCTCAAAGGCTCGAGCGTAATTCATAATTTTGTTTTTTCATGCAAATCTATGAACTTTCGCTTTTATTTTAGTAGTAAACATCTCGGAATGTTATGCGGGTGATGTAGGTAAAGCAATTGTTTACTTGTAAACTTTTGTAGCTTTATAGGATTAAAAACAATATTCACGGATGTTTGTGGTATATAAAAATAAAGTCTTCCTTAAACAACATGTAACTGGTATAATGCACACCCTCATACATACCAATTAGAAAATTAAGTGGCAATCATAATTTAAGCATAGAAATCTTACTTAAATGCACTTAGATAGTGTTTATATGATTGGATCTTACACTATAGGGTTCCAAACCTCAAAAGAAAAAAGCGGAACCCTTATAGGATCACTTTGTTATCCGTCCGTCTGTCTGTCTGTCTGTCAAGACCCTTTATATTGAGAACGCGTGGAGGTATCAAGTTGAAATGAAATTTATATACTCAGATCTGCGGTCCTTTTAAGCTGTGAAAAAATCAAACTTCTAAGTTAACGAATAAAAAAGATACGGACGTTTATGTCGCGAAAAACGTTTATTTTGATACTCTCAAAGATCGAAATTCATAAGATACTTCCCGTTGACCCAGAATCTTGAAAGGCACAAAGCAAGGTCTTAGAGCACAGGTATTGGAAAAAATCTGAAAATAGTAAATTTGTTGTTACATACGTAACAAAAAAAAAAATTGCAATTCGGAAAAATCTTTGAGATTCCATTCGGGAATTGTAGTTTGCACGGAACCCTCAGTGCGCGAGTCCGACTCTCACTTGCCCAGCTTTTTGTTTATATTTTAAAATCCTAATTATAGGAAAATAACATGGGAAGCAATGCACTAAACTGGTAGCGCATCAGTATTGGTATCTACGCACGCACACACAAACATTGCTGTAACGGAATTAAAATAATACAAAAATTTCCTGTTTAAAAAATAAACTGAAATCGATTCAGTAGCCGATTCTTAGTCTTTTAAGTGACTTTTACGCACTTCAGAACCCCTTGTCTTATCTAATGTTTTTTTTTTTTTGACAAAACTAGATTTGGTAAGTAGAAAACAAAGCACTGATATTTTTACTCGTAAAAATAATAATGGGTGAAGTTTCTTACTTATTACTTTTGGCGACTTTTACATCGTACAGCTATTATGATCTTAAAAGCAATTATGAAGCAAGTTATTCCAAAAAGATTGTACACCGTGACAAACTACATTTGTTTTTCTTATTTACTTTAGGAGTTACAAAAGTAATTGTGAGACTTTTTTATGTGTGTATCTAATTTATAAAGAAAAAAAGAATAACAATTATTTAGTAACAGTCCATGAAACAGAGAAAAATAGCAATATAAGATGAAACACTTTAAAATCGTAGTGTTTGCCTCACAATCCCACTGAAAGTCTATTTTTATTGCAACACGATCCAATATTTTATAAAGCTTTTCAAAGAATACACTAAATACTTAGGAAGTTTATTTTATCAAAACATAAAACCGGAATTGTAAAGGAATAAAGATAAATCATTACTTATTATAAATATTAGCATTACTGGATGCCCAGTCCATTTCCGGATACTTGTAAATTCTTTGAAAGGATTGCTGGAAAGGTTTCCATAAACATATATTTACAATATTAATATGCTAAACGATGATAACGTTTTGTACTTTGTAAATATTAACAGAGTATTGGAAGGGAATAAGAATTGAGATGTAGGTACAGTCGAGTCGAGAGATACCAAAACTTTGGTTCTGGTATGAGATGATGATGGTATGGTATGAGATGATGATGATGTCACTTTGGTAAAAGACATATCATGAAGGCTCTAAACTGAAGTGGCACAAGGTAGCAAGCATTTTCTCACAGAATGAATGGTTGATGGAATCAAACATTTCGAATGTCAGCTGCGTATTGGAAGATGTAACATCAACAACAGCTTTCGACTAATGACCTGGTGTAAGTCATGGAAGCTGCTGGGTGCATACAGACACACATGAATTGGTTGATGTAGCGCTGCTAGAAGAAGGCTTAGGATGTCCAGCAATGGATGACTTTCCGCTGAAATGATAATGTATCATAATATATTTAGCAGTAGAACTACATCTATCAAAACATTCACTGCAACTGTTTATAAGTTTACAATATCAGATATGCAGCCAACTGTCGGCCAGATCTAAACAACTCGTTGGAATCCTGGAGCAGAGCCAAGCCCACCATTGTACCGGAGATCCCTCAAAATAGGTACATCAACATTAAATAGTTTTATTGTGATCCAATAGATTTCGTTGAGTCAGGTATTATTAGTCTATTTTAGGGGAGAGATTGTTTAGGAATTTTGTTTACACGAAGAATAATATTATCTGTTATTCATTATTTGAATTGTAGTTCGATTGATTGTTGAACACACATTTTGCACAATATTTTTATACGAAACATCAATTAACAGGAACAAAAAACATATTATTTTCTGAAAACAATATCAAAATTGGTGATTGAATGAAGCAGCAATTAATATTTAAAATATTGAGTACTAGCTTTTGGCCGCAGCTTCGCCCGCGTATTTAAAATATAACCTATTTCATTCAGGAATAAAGCAGCTTTCTATCGGTGATAAAATTTTTGCAATCGGACCAGTACTTTCAGAGGACCTCCTAAAAAGAAAAAAAAAACAAACTTTATCTCTTTATAATATTGGTGTATGTAGATGAGGAAGAGTGAGATATGTATGGTGGAAAAGTCTCCAGCTTGCCACTGCAAACACAAGTTGACAAAATGGAGTTTTATAGACCTGTCGGATATTCAATGTCAGTGTGGTGCTCCTGTTCAAAAGGTAAGCCACACAATAGAATGCCCCAAGTGCCCATACACCTGCACAGAAGAGGGATCATTTTAAATTACTTTAGGCAGAAATGTCAACCCATTAGGGGTTGACATTTCCGCCTAAAGTGTTTTCTTCACATCAGAACATTTTAAAGAAAATGCATCATACTATTATCATCTCCACAAGTTTAGTTTCAAAACTTTACATTGTGTACCAAGCTGAATAGAATCCCGGCCGCGGTTCAAATTCTTAACAAAAGATCCAGTGGCGTCACTTCGTTCATGTACTCGTATATTGTAAACGACGTATTATATAAATCGGCTTTGTTCGACTATGCTCTCTAGAGCATGTGCAAAGCGTGTGCAAAACTTTCTTGCGAAAAACGTGTCCCAAGTAACAGTGGGATAAAATAGCTTTTTTGTTTCAATCTGTGTTTGAACCTATTAAGCATTGATCACACTATAATTATGGCGTTAAGTTCCTTCTTTGAAGAGTGGCTGGTAAGATCTTTACGACATCCTGATCTTCCACATGACGCAGGTTTCATCGGACATGGTCAGTTCGGGAGGTTTCTGCATCGGATTCAGGCGGAAGAAACGCTTGGATGTCACCATAACCGCCCAGGGGACACGGTGGAGCAGTATACGGTGGAGTCGTGCTCAGCTTGGGTGGAGTACCGCTGTGTCCTCGTGGAGGCATTCGGTGACAACGATCTGTCACGCCAGGCCCTAGTTTAGGCTATGGTCCGTATTGAGGAGGAATTGCAGGCGGTCGCTTTCTTCTGCGAAACAGTAATTCTAGCAAAGGAGGACGCAGCACGCGTGAGGGAATGAACATTCTCACGCCCTAGCCGCCGAGACCCCAACCCCGACTACCAGCCGCGGTAGAAACGGACTTGCGGACATCAAGCACTGGGTAGCTCGCCGTCCGGCAGTACGGTAATCGACTGGATCGAGCCCCAGTCATCAACATTGCTTAGTAGGATCCACATGCTCCTAAAAGAAATGTCAGCAAACCGTAGAGGCCCAGCAGGACCGATGCCCGCTAGGGCCACGGGGATGGATACAGGTCAAAGTCAAAGTCTGACACGCCCTTGCGCTCCATCCAGACCGGGAGAAGTCATAAGATGAATTCCCTTACGAAAAAGAGAGATAAAGTATACCTGCAGCTATTATTTAAAATCACGAGGGGATTACGAAGAGTATTTTTTATTACCCGTTAATTTGGACAACTTAATTTATAGAATAGAATAGAATAGAATAGAAAAACTTTTATTCGGTACAGACACAGCACAACGGTTATTACACAAAGTAAATAAAAATAAAAGTACAAAGTACGCCGAGCGTGCCCGCACCGAAAGGGTGACCACCTCAGCATTTGCTAGACGTTAGACACCCAGCGCTGGTTTTCAGTTGGCACCCCGCAGTGACGCACGGATTAGGGTAAAGCATATATATATACTCATAAGTGTAATTGAGATCGATATTGATGTAGTGTACCTACGGGTGTAAAATTTTATTTAAATAAAATACATAAATAACTATTTGATAAATAACAACGCAATATTATAAAACAAAATTTGTGCCTCATTGAAAAAAATGATAAAACCATAAAATAACTTAGTACCCACAATACTCCGATAAAAAAAAAAAAAAAAAAAAAAACATCAGCCGACGCGCGGCGCTATGTTCAACGCCATGATAATGGAGCCACCGCTGCACCGGCCCGGCAAATGCCGACACCTAGGGCTAATACTATAACTATAACTATAAATTAATATACGAAGCCAGTAAAAACAAAAAGAAAAATATTACCGTCTAGAAAATGTTTACAAGTGCCAGTAAAAAGTTACTATTGTGTGATTTTTTATTTAAATTGCAAATGGAAAGGAGTCAGGCTGAAATAAACAAAAGTACCCGCCAGCCACCTCCATAAAGACTAGAAATAGGTACATACCGTGAAGGTGAGTTTTTAAATTATACGATAAAATTAGTTGTTTAAAATAAATTATTAAAATTCTAAGAATGCGTCATTGGTAATTTATTAGATACATTATTATATTCTTAAAAACTATTAAATTAGCATTACTATTGACTTAATTATATAAAAGATTTATCAACATTAATTTCATTAAATTGTATTTGTGAACTTAAAATAAACTGCTTAAGTCTAGCCTTAAAACTACTTATATTTTTTAGGTCCCTAATGGGAGGAGGAATATTATTCCAACATTTAGTGGCTGAGTACCGAAAACTACCTCGAAAAGCTGCAGTTCGGTGATGCGGAGTAACCAGCTGCTGAGCACAACGCCTGGCCTCGCGCTGCCGGTGACTATTTACCCATGCAAGCTTTGAGTACAGGTATGATGGACATTTAGTCTTGATGACGCCGAAAAGAAGACAAGCCAAATGCAACTTGCGACGCGACTTCATTTTTAAAATGTTATGTTTGTTTAAAAATGGTGTGACGTGGCTTCTTGGTGGAATGTTGAAGCAAAATCGTGCGCAAGCATTTTGAACCCGTTGTATTAGTTTTGCGGTACGTGACAGTAGTCGAGGTCCTACGACGGTATCGGCATAATTTAGCTTCGACAGAACCAAACTTTCAACTAGCTGTACACGCAGGTCTTCGCTTAAAAACGGACGCATCTTGTACAAGACTTTCAACCGGTAAAAGCAATTTTTTACGCAGTCTGCAACATGAGACTCAAAACGTAGGTCTTCGTCCATGATCAAACCTAAATTTCTCGCCTGTTTGACACGCTCAATACATTGTCCCATCACGATTACGTTTGCACGGGGAGAGGTTATTGTGTTGAGTTGACATTTTGAACCAAATAGCATAAATTTTGTTTTGGCTGGGTTAAGTAGTAGGGAGTTTTGTTTTGACCAGGTTACTATCCTGTCCAGATCTTCATTTAACAAATTTACTGCTACATCATAATCTTTAGGTTTAAAAGAAAGGTACAATTGGATGTCATCTGCATAAATATGAAATTTACAATTTTTCAGAACTTTAACAATGTCTGCACTGTACAAAATAAATAAAGGGGGACCTAGTATAGAGCCCTGAGGAACGCCTTTTACCACTGGAGTCATATTAGATAAAATACTAGAACCATTGGCATCTTGAATTTCAACCAGCTGTTTACGGTTAGTTAGATAACTCCTAAACCAAGCAACCGCAGGCGCGTCAAAACCATAATACGACATCTTAGAGAGCAAAAGAGTCAAATTAATGGCATCAAATGCTCGGGAAAAGTCCAGTAAGACTACTAGGGTACAACATCCCTCATCTTGAGCTGATATTATATTGTCTGTAACATCTAAAAGAGCTGTTGCAGTGCTACGACCCTTCCTAAAACCAGATTGCGCGTCCGGGAGAATATTATTTTGCTCAAGGTAGGTCGTTAATTGGGCATTTACAACTTTTTCCAACACTTTTGACAAGAAGGGCAAAATGCTTATAGGCCTTAAGTCCTTTATAGTGCTTGGGCTCGTGACTTTAGGAATTGGACGCACAACTGCAATCTTCCAGAGGTCAGGAAAGGTTGACGTAGAAATAGAATAATTAATAATAGAAGTCAGTATGTCTAAAGTTTGGGGAAGAGTCAGATAAAACATGTCAAGCGTAATACGGTCAAAACCCTCTGCATTAGATTTAAATTTTGATAAAATTTTGATTACGGTAGTTTGGTCTACAGGAGTCATAGAAAAAACACCCTCATTAAATCTTTGAGACTCATAGTACGCTATACATGATGCTGGTGCAGTACTATCACCCGGAACATTCAAGAAGTGCGAATTGATTACATCAGGGTCGTTAAAATGAGAGGGCAATTCTGACACTATTTTAAAAGGTAATAAGGTTGACTTCAGGTTTTTCCAAAGAGTTTTGGGATGATTAATCTTACTATTAATATTATGTTTAAAATAAGCCACTTTTTCGTGATATAAAGACCTATTTACTAAGCTTTTTAGCTCTCTGTAATATAAAGTTTTACTCTCTGAGGGTGAGTTTCGGCATCGTAAATGGGCCTGATTACGCAGGGACATCATGAGTTTGATGTTATTTGTTATCCATGGATACGACCTTTCCTTAATAATCTGAGTCTTACGTGGAGCATATTTATCGAAAAGCGTGATAATATTATAATTTAATTCAGCCACCATAGCATTTACGTCACCTGACACAGCCATCGCAAGCCAGTCCACCGAGACTAAATCCTCGTTGAACTTGTCCAATGGTATATTTTTTATATTTCTACGAGTCATAACTATAGGTGGTATTTTCTCTTTTTTGAAATAAAAAACAGCCGTTATGAAAGCATGCGCACCAAGCGCACCAATCCAGTCCACCTCAATGGAGCGCGCCCTAGCATCTGAGCACACTAGGTCTATAAGAGTTTCGCTAGTGGAGGTAAAATGAGTAGGAGATGTTACCAGTTGGCTTAGGTCAAGACATTGAAGAAAGATATTCAATTTGATTGTTTTGGAGTCTGTTTGGTTCAAAAAATTAATATTAAAGTCACCCAAGTGAACGGTGTGCTTACAAAATGTTAAGGAATTAATAGAACAAGTAAGCGCATCCAAGAATAAATCAGCATTCATCCATGGCGGTCTGTACGCAGTGCCGATTGCAATTTTCACACCATTAGTGGTTAAAACTAGCCACATTTGTTCAACTGTCTCATGAAGAGGGTCAACCGGATGAGAATGAGTACGCACTCTTATCCCGCGTTTGATATAAAATCCTATGCCACCGCCGCGACCACTGCGCACGCTCACCGGCCGCGGAACATGCCGCAGCCGGTACCCGGGCACGGCGGGCGCGCGCCCGTCTTCATTTTCCTTTAACCATGTCTCATTTATAGCCATTATATCTACATCATGACGCGCCAATGCAGCGATGAACTCATCATGATTAGTGCCCAAAGACCCTGGGTTCAAAAATCCAAATTTAAAATACTTTGCACTCATCGCAGTGAATCTGCGTCACTAAACAAAACAAAGCAACATTGGAGACATTTATTTGCAAAGCGGTGGCAAATATTAATCGGCTTTTCGAAATAATAACAAAGACTTAGTTTTATTGTAAAATCAAAAATAGTGCTTTGAAATGTTAAAATAATATATATACATGCGATTAAAATGTCATTAAATACCAATAGTATTGTGGCTACTTGTAGTGCAATTGTGGGTGAATAAGATATGTAAATGAGGGAAGAATATTGTGATAAATAAATAACTATACATATGACGGGATATAAGTGCATTATGTTTTGATGCGAGTTAGTTACCAATAAACCTGCACCACTACGGAAAATGCCAACCAAAACAATGCACCCCTTAGTCTGGGCTAGCTGCGGCCATAAAATAACAGACCAAAAAAACAATAAAAAAATTAAATAGATAACAAGAAACACAAACAAATAACAAAAGTTAACATTATAAGTAAAATAACTAACGCGCATTTTAAAATAGACTTTTAAAATCAATAAAAGGCTGGTTAAACGGAACCATTGCCAAAAATTTGGACAATATCAAGATCACAACGAATGCGTTGTGGAGGTACACCATCTTCTTTCTTCACATAGATGCGGCCATCTTTTGTCCACACGTACTTATATTTATGTTTCTGAGCAGCCTCGCGGACGTTATAAAATAACCTGCCGTTAATTGGCGTAAGCCGCTCGTTTACATAAAATCTTCTAGAGGGCCCGCGCAGCTCGAGGTCCGTCGTGGTGAGACCGCGTCGCACGCGCGCCGCCCGCAACAGTTGATCGCGGGCAGCGCGACGCGACAGGCGCACGGCGAGCGCGCGCGGTCTAGGCGGTTCCACCGAGTCCCCTCCGCTGCCAGCCACAGTAAAGTTACGGCGAACCATACCAATACGCTCGGCATTCACAATGTCGCGCTCGTCAATGTTTACTCCCAGCTTTAAGGAAACCAAATGTATTATGTGCAGCGGGCTCTCATCTTTTGTTTCGGGAATGCCCGAAATGACGACATCATTGAGCAGAAGATCTTGATCTCGTTCGTTCAGCTGCAACTTTAGCTCGGTAATGGCTTCTTTAAGATGGTCTACAGAAGATGGCTCCTTCTCCCTCTCCTCAAAGCGTCTCTCGAGGTGGGAAACCTTGCCTTCAATAATGTCCATTCGTTCCCCACACATCCCGACATCAATCTTCAAACTCGCCATTTCGTCTCGGAACAATCGCAACTCCACTCTCATGGCACTTAGTTCCTCACGGAAACAGCGAATTTCATAGGCTACGTTAAGCTCTTGAGACTCTGCTGTCAGGGGAGAGAGGGGTACAATATGCTGGCTGTTTGCTGGTTCCACGGTTGTTTGCTCAGCCAGCGCCCTCTGGCTTTCCGCTTTAGGCTGTGTTCCCGGCGAAGACCGGACTGCATTTGGCTGACTGGTCACGGCGATACCGTCTGAGGGACCTTTGACAGGTGTAGCCGAGTTATCCTTCCTTGGAATCTTTAACTTGCAGTCAGGACACAACCAATTAGGCGACACCTTTGTTGACGTAACGCCAATGCAAGTGGGATGGTAAGACCCAGGACACTTAGTGCAGCGAATACACTCCGCCCTAGCCAAAAACTGACCACAGCCCCCACACTTCGCCATAATCGTTATTTTGCGACTAGTTATGTAAACACAACGGAGATTAGTACCACTGGGGAATCACAGATGGCGCTATTAGCTAGTGTCGAGAAACAATCTCTTTAGATAAAGGTCTTGTATATTCCAGTGTACTTGAGTCTATCACAAACTCCAAAACCCAACTTTCACTTTCCACTTATTATTGTTTATTGTTATTAGTTTTAAGATTTTATTTGTATAAAATTGCGGGTAAGCGTCTTACACTGACTATGTTTGGATTTGGTTTTTTAATAATTATTAATGTTTTTACTATCACTGTCACTGCACCACAATATATGTGAATTATTGTATCTTGTAGAAGTCTTCAAACAATAAAGATTTATAAAAAATACTTTGTTTATATTTTAACACTCGCAAGCAAAACAAACTAGTCAGCTGTTACCGACATCCGTGACGTCACCACCAGTTTTTAAAACTGCTACTGAAACCGGCCAACATGTTATTCGACAAGCAATAATAAAATACGAAAATCAATGTAATAATTATGTACTAGCGTCTGATTTTAATTAACCACAGTATGTTTTAATTATACACGGTTTTTTTTAATTAAGCTCTGTTTGTTGTAATTCATAAATCTAATGTATGATTTCTGGGCTGTAGTGTTTTTTTTAGTATGAATAGGCTCTCGTTTAGCTAGTATAGTATCTGACCTGATGGTAAGCGATGATGTTGTCAATGTGGCACACTTGCCTTGGAGTAACTTGTTCTTTCTTGTTGTACAGATCCCTAGGTTATACTTATCTGGGAGAAACTACGATAGAGAATTCGACTCCTTAGCTTTACGAACAATAAAAATACAACTGCCTCTTTCATTTATCTAAATAGATATTATGAAAAACTGACTGACTGACAAATCAACGCACAGCCGGAACTACAGGGACTAAGAACATGAATGCGCAGTTCTACGGTATGGGCAGAAAGCAAGGAAATATTGGAAAAGTCTAAATTTTCGCATCTACAAGCGCCAAAAAATGGTTTCCGTCATACTATTTGACTCTCAAGGAACTGTAGATCTAAATTTCTTCAGAACGAATTATAATCTATTGTGTTTCTCTTTTCAGGTGCTCGCCCTCGAGTTTGCAGCAATCTCCTGAAACATGGGAACATAGGTATGAGACTAATCATATTATTCATAGACATTGAAAAAAGGTCGTATCTTAACGTTATTTAAATGATGATGGTGAGTTTTTCGTTGCATTTACTCTAGGGATTAGGCGAAGCCGAACTAGGACTAGCAGGTAGCTCTGGGGCTTATACTTTGTCCACCTGGACCATGACCCTATTATGACCTCATGATAGAGCGTGACGAGGGCATGAGATACTCACCTTTTTCTGCAAAGCATTAATGCTAGCGAAGGAGAGGGCTAACAACTGACATTCTCACGCCCGAGTCACTGTCATAAGCTACTCCCCTGGCGTCGAAAATCGCAGTGCGATCACCGACCACGGCATGCGCACAGGTAGGTATAAGAAGGCTGTCCAATCGTCTGGTAACCATGTCGGTTGGAGTTATCGATGGCGCGTTGTGTTCCACTTGCACCTCAAAGTGATACCAGCAAAACCATGGAGTCCCAGCAGGGTAGATGCCAGTTAGGGACCCTGGATTATTTGAATGAATTGCCGTGGCCCTGGCAAAACACAAAGGTCGATTTAATGAAGCACGCAAGTAAAGTAAAGGTCTGGCACGTTCTCTTACTCCACTCTAGAGCGGGAGATGTCATTCGATGATGTCTTACCCCAAAAAAAAATTTGTACATCAAAATCGAACAACGTAATAAATCAATTTAATTCCTTGGACAGCTTCATAACCCTGAGAACCGTTTTAAAGGTCAATCGGTCAGTGCGCCCTCAGACTGCAGTGAGTATATTAAAGTAAGTACATCCATACTGTAAGTGGTTTACCGCCGTTATTGAATACCCACTTTAAAATGATAATATCATACTTTCGCACCAGCCATTGTACTGTGACCCATTACTGCAACGCTACTTGCGCAGATGAATGTCAAAAATAATACGACAAATTGAATGTATTAGGATCCTTGTATGAACCGAGCTCATTTATATTGAATTGAACTAATGTATTTTTATTAGGCTTTGCACTTTGCTCGCAGAGCAGATGGCCGCTGGGGCCGAAAGGTTCTGGAATGGTAACGTACCGGAAGTCGTAGCGTTTAAAGACCTCCTACAAGGTGGACCGATGACCTGGTAAGGGTTGCGGGAATCCGATGAATGCGAGACGCACAGGACCGTTATTGTGGCGACACTTGGGGGAGGCCGATGTCCAACAGTGGACGTCTTTCGGCTGAAATGATGATGATGATGATGAATGCACTCAATTGTCTTCCCATGACAGAAATAATTTTTAGAATGGTTAAAAGCCCTGATAATAGCTACTAGGGGATATTTAAGTTAAGAAAGAATGGGATACTTCTAAAACAGCATGCTCTAACGTCGACCACATCACCACTTATATCAGCTGAGAAAGTTGATATTGATATCCAATCTAAGGACTGCAGGATTATTCGAAAGAGTTACCGTAGCCCTTCCATGCCTTCGGTGTTCAATCCAAACAGACTTCAATTTATGGTCTATAATGACCAAAATCAAAGAACAACGGCGAGGAAATTATTAATGAAATTATTTAATGTCTGCTTATATGTAAGTACTTCCTTGTATAAGTTACCATGATATACACCAACAAAATAATTGACTTTGTTTTATCTAATCAAGATTATGGCTGATTAAGGACTGCAAAAAAAGTCGTCATAATTGGAAACTGAATTGACTAGATTTTTTACGAACATAAATAATCATGGTTAAGTTTTTTTTTTATGCTCATGGCTTTCATGGCTTTTGGGTAAATTGAACGTTTCATTTTGCAACTAATATAAATCTTGGTCGAGTAACGTAATATGCTCTGCTTTATGTATTGATAATAAATACCTCGGAAATACATTTCCAAATTAAATAATAAACATAAAAATAAAAATAACTGTTTGTGCTTAGAATATAGTGTGGCTAAAATGACATAATATTTGATGTTGTCACAACAATAAATACAATATCGAGAATCACATCACCAGAAAAGGCATGGCATTAGACATTTCAACAGCCATCCAGCCTAAAGACATAAAGAAAAAGAAAACATAACATTTGACATGACATCTTGTCGTTCACAAAGTTTAAAATTCACAAGGAGGTACGGTATTATTGACGTAATTATACGTAATCTCACCAATTTTAAACTGGAATATCTTTATTACTTGGTATCTATTAAGTATGGTCTATTATTATTGGTGGTATTATTATGTCTAAGACAAAATTGTTTAGAAATTTTTATCGGTTTAGTTTTGTATATTTTTCATCACAAGACGCTAAAAAAATATGCCAGCAGAATTTTATTCGGGACTTCGCCGTGATCCTTTAAGTATTTGGAATGAAAACATCATCTACATGGATAAAAATAAAATAGAACAGGATTAGAACCGGATATTTTATATTACATCATATATTAGGACAGGATAGATATAATATAACAGGATATTATCCTGTTTAAATAAAATCATTTTCCAAATGGCATGTCAAAACCTACATCCAGTGCCATATCAATGCACTGGGTGCAGAGTTCAAACAAAAGCGCCTATTGTCTTTTTTCGATTTTTAACCGACTTCTAAAAAAGGAGGAGGTTCTCAATTCGGATGTTTGTATTTTTTTTTTTTATGTATGTTCGGGCATAACTTCGTCGCTTGCCAACCGATTTGAAAAATTATTTTTTTGTTGGAAAGGGTATACTTCCCAAATGGTCCCATAGTCACCAAGTCGGGATCTGATGATGGAATCTTGGCTAAATCGAGGGAACTCCTCAAATATTATAGGCAACTATATAGTCATTTTGATATTTTCATCAAGGTATTAAGCATTATTTTACAGTCAAAAAGTGACATTTGATGAGGTGGAACTGGTTAAGAAGACAAGAAATTGCCAACGGAACTTCATACTTAAACTAATATCACAATGAACATAGTTAAGCGACTATGACAATACAAATAAATGAATAGTTATGTTGAAAATGGTATCATCGAAGTAACCTGATGATAGTGATGGAGCTGGAAGATAGGCACCGGAATTCCGTAATTAATCAATGTATCCTACCCGTGTTTGGGCTTATTAGAAATGTCATGAGATGCACTTTGGCTATAAGGTACTATCGAAGTGATCTGATGATGGAGCCGGAAGGTGGAAGGTAGACACGGGAACTTCATATGAAAATGTTGTATTCTAGCAGGGTTTGAGTCAATTGGAATTGACATGAGAAAAAAGTACTCTGGCTGTAAGTGTGTTGCAACTAAAAAGTATGAAATAAAAAAACTTTTTGTAAAAAAAATATAACCGACTTCACTAAAAAAACACTAAAACGATCAAAATAATTTTAATTTCGGAAGTCGGTGTTAAATAAGGAACAAACAATAACGAAAAACACCGACTTCCAAAATTAAAATTATTTTGATCGTTTTAGTGTTTTTTTAGTGAAGTCGGTTATATTTTTTTTACAAAAAGTTTTTTTTTATAAAAACAATTATTGTAATAAATGACCTGTTGCAGCTTCTTCAGAGCAAATTCTATCTTCATTGAAACTATGCTATAATGAACTTACTTATATAATTATCCCAAAAGAAAACAAGCACGATGGGGCTTGTTCTTCTTTATGCATTTTTTTTTAATTGATATGAACTAGTGCTTGACTGCGATCACACCTGATGGTAAGCAGTGATGCAATCACTGATGGTGAGGCGCACTAGTTTATTAAGAGCCTATTTCACTCTAGCCTTGATGACACCCAAATTATAATTGGACGGGAAGACCGCAGCAGACGAGGCGAAACGCTTAGTCCGGACCGTAGAGGTTTCAACAACGTATGGATGGATACTCGTCGTACGTCGGGTTGTCCGATGGCAGAATTGAGATGGTCGCTCCAAAATGCATCCTGTAAAATACCATGCATTAACCTTACCATTAACCCATAAAAAAAAAATAATACCATTTACCCTTTAGTTGATAAGTTGTTACTAACCATTGGACCTATGTAGTCTTTTTTAAATAAATATTATTATTAAATTATTAATCTAATATGACTGCAAATTGTCTCATATCCTTGAAATATTGCAATCTTTTGGAATTCTAATTTGATACTTCCCTACCTGCTGGTAGATACCAAATAATAAATTGTGCAGCTAATAGTGTAGTAATAAATCGCAAGAGTATTACACTAATGATAGACATTGACTGTCAGTATGTATATAATTATATCTGTTACAATAATTACAAAGCTAAATACGCACTCGTCTTGTCTTACAATATTAATGTTAGCAATTAATATCCGAGATCTCCCACCAGATATGCGTATATACGCGTGTACATGCGCTCGTTCTTAACAAGGACCGTTGTTATCTATGCCGAGGAGATATTGGGTTAATTCACAAAGCGGTACAGTTGAAGACGGCACTGTCAAAACTTTCTACTCAAACCAAGCGTGTAAGCGAATGTCACATACAGACATTTACGACTCGTGACAATCCGGTATATCCCTGAGTTAGATCAATAGTTCAAATAAATCGACAACGATATTGTTACGAATAATAAGTTTATTTACAAATACAGTACAGTTACACTTCTAGTTATCCTCTAAATTTTATCAATAAGGGCTTTTTTTCTGAAACTAAAACCACACCTGTGTCCTTCCGTTGCCTTTTGTGTACTGAGATGACAGGTTTCCTTTTTAAAAAAATCCCCGCATTTCAGCGTATGTGTTTTTATTCTGTTACTTTACAGTTTCCCTTTCCGCCAAATTAGATTGTTTTTCATCTAACTTACTCTGGAACGAATTTGAAAAATATTCTATTTGCAATTATGAATCATCATCTTCCTGCCCTTGTGCCATCTTATTTGGGGTCGGCGCAACACGTTTTTTTATTCCATTCTACCCTGTCACTCCTCATGTTATTACTAACTTCCTTTTCTTTCGTATCACTCTATTTTCGAATTCTAATTTATGAATAAAGTTTCTTTTTGATATAAATAATTTAAAAGTCAGCTACCCATTTCTGACTGTGCCTATGACCGCCAAAATATCAAGTTTAGAGCTGTTGAGGGACCGTAAGTACTAGGTATTAGTTATGCCGCCTCTAACCACGGCCGACGCGGCCTGTCGTCCTCAGTGAGTTAATCTGTATCGTAGTGTTGTTTATCAGATCCCGGGAAGCTATATATTATTATATATTGTCAACATTATGGGCTTAAGTGGTAATCTGCTAATTAATTTCTAGGTTAAATTGAAATATCTACAAGTATGTGTATTTGAGATAATCCTCAGATTATAAATATTTCAAGTCAGTCAACCTACAAACCAGGTGTGAAGCATAGATATAAAGAAAGGAGAAGATTCTTTACGCGCTAACATTGCAATTAGAAAAACCGGAATCGAAACTCTCACATCTATTATTATAAGTGTCATCACAGTCGCAAACGTAAATTCACTGATAGAAAAGGACAGAGATAAGAGTTGGCGCTAGCCGCCGAATGTTTACGAAAAACAGCCCCCCTAGCCAAGTTACAACCAGTTTGTGTCGAATTCCGTTCTCTAATCGGTAACGCCTCGGTGATAGCAATTGTAGAAAACGATAAGTTGGTAGCCGTGTTGACGCGCCTGAGTCGGCCGCTCGTTCTACAATGTAGCGTTTGTATAACAATGGATGTAGCGTTAAACATTGTAGAAACGATTTTGAACGACGTGAACTTTTTTTTTTTTTTTTTTTTTTTTTTATGGTGGGAAAAAATCATGCATTGACATCCCCCGCTCTTGGGCGGAGCGGGAGATAGTGTCAGACTCTTACTGACTAAAAGACCCACCCCGTTCCTTCTAGCCTTCATACCGGGGCTCGAGCGCCCTTTCGGATAACCCTGGCCCCAGTAGGCTTCGACCCGGCTGGGTCCCTGCTGTTGCTGACAACTCCTTGAGGCGCGCGGGAACAGTGCGCGCCGTCGACGACTTGGGCTTGGTCCGGACAGTTACCGGACGGCCGGACAGCGAGCTACCCATTGCTCACTGTCCGCAAGCCCGCGCCTACGGTGGCCGGAAATCGGGATCAGAATCCCGGCGGCGGCGGCGGCGGCGATAAAGCCGTTGCCTGATGCGTTCGGCCTCCTCCTTTGCGAGCATTACTGCTTCGCAGAAGTCGGTGACCGCCTGCCACTCCTCCTCGCTCCGGACCATGGCCTCAACCAAGGCCCGGCGCGAGAGGTCTCCGCCGCCGATCGCCCCCACGAGGGCACGGCGATGCTCCGCCCAAGCAGGGCACACCTCGACTGTGTGCTCCACCGTGTCCTCCGGGCATTCCGCACAGTGACGACACCCGGGCGTCACTTCCGCACGAATCCGGTGCAGGAAACTCCCGAACGAACCATGTCCGGTGAGGACCTGCGTCATGCGGAAGGTAAGGACGCCGTGAGGTCTTTCCAGCCACGCCTCAAAGAGGGGACTTACCGCCATGATTGTGGCGTGCCCATGACGGGGTTGCGATAGTCGCTGACGCCATTTCACCATGAGATCCCGCCGGAGCTCTGTCCGCCATGCCGTGACCTGTCGCGGCAGCGGACTTTCACCCCGGCGCTGCATCTCCACGCGCATATCGTGCATGTGTGCAAGGACTGTTGCCTCCAGATCCCACGGTGGTAGGCCAGCCAGAAGGCTCGCCGCTTCGCGGGAGACCGTGCAGTATCCCCGCACCATTCTTATTGCCATGACCCTCTGGCAGGCGTTCAGCATGGACGCTGGTCGCTTTTTCAGCGACGGCGCCCACACCGGCGCCCCGTAGAGGGCCATAGACCGAACGATCCCCGCGTAGAGCCTCCGGCAGGAGGCATCTGGACCCCCAAGGTTGGGCAGGAGCCGCTTGAGCGCAGCCCCAGCCCGGTTGAGTTTGGGAGCCAGACGTCGGAAATGCTCCACGAAATTCCACCGGCTGTCGAGGACGAGTCCCAGGTACTTCATCGTCGACCCGACACCGATGTGAACTCCTCCCACCGTTAGTTGGGAACTCAATGGCGGCGCGTTCCGAGGGCGGCGACCGTGAAAACACATAGCCTCGGATTTGTGAAGCGCCACCTCGAGTCCCAACTCCTGGATCCTATCAACGACCATCGCAACCCCGTGTGTCGCTAGAGCGACCGCCGCCTGGTACGACTCTCCCTGCGCTAGAACCAGCGTGTCGTCTGCGTAGCAAACCACGCTGACCCCGTCAGGGAAGTCGCCGCGCAGCACGTAGTCGTACCCGATGTTCCACAAGGGTGGCCCTAGTACCGACCCCTGCGGAACACCGCACGACATCTCTCGACGTTTCCAGTCTCCCTGGTTTTGAACGACGTGAACTTGGCTACGAATTGTCTATTCGTTTGTTCTGACCACGCGACTTTACGTTGAGATGACGTCATTCCCATACGTTTCGTCACTTTTCGATAGCGTTAACGATTGCAGAATAACAACTTGGCTAAGCGTGCTGGTCTCCTCGCTTTGCAAAATGGCGACCAAAACAATAAGCAAAATTAAAAATTACCTAAGAAATTTTAAATTTTCCTGTACTTGCAAGTGAAATGTGATTAGTTTTTTTTTTTTTTATTTGAACAATTTGTACAATGCAAACAAGCACACGAAGGCATTTTGATAATCTTAATCCCACTTAAAACAAGAAATAATAATTTTGCGTAACACGCCCGCTTATGTCACTTGTCGATTGCGACTGAATGACACTATGACAAACAATCCTAATTTCAGCAGTCCACGCGTTAGAGGCGAGTCCCGTATCTATTATATCTATAGTGTGAAAAATTAAAAAGTTATTAGGAAAATATCTAAGTCTACCCGATTTGCATCGATCCAATTTAATATGTTTTGTTTATTTAATCTTCATGAAAAAAAGTACAATGGCGGACTTAATGCCTCAGGCATTCTCTACCAGTCAACCTAGGGTAGTGCAGATACAATATGGCAGGTGCTTAAAAAAAAAAGAAAATGTTTTTAGAAAACCAGTATTACAAAATTTTAGACTAAATGTACTTGCATAATTATTTAATAACATAATTATATACCTATACACACATACATATAAAATATAGTATATATACATACATAGTAAAGGAGTTTTGAGATAATTCTGCTATTTGTTTAGAAAGTATTTCCTGTTTTCATTTAGGTACTTACACGTAAGTAAAATTTTTAAAGTCAGTTACAGACCCATTACTGTTAAGTTGTGTTTCATTGAAGGAAGTCGCCTTTCTTTTAACGGTCACATCACATCACACTAATATTATAAAGACGAAGGTTTTTGTGTGTTGTATCTGTTTGTTACTCCTTCAAGCTCAAACGCTTGAACAGATTTGGATGATATTTGTGAAATTGGTAGACCATGCTCTAGAATAGCAAACTCCTCTTAGAACCTCCCACTTAGAAAAGATGCACTTTGCATAATAAACTGCAACTCTCAAGACTCCGACAGATCCGACTTGTACATTAAGTATTCATATTTTAAGAGCTAGTTCAACTTGTGAACACCACACAACGGAAGATGCTAACCGAAGCCACGGCGTTAGAATTAATAACTAATTAAAAAATAATTAACCGGTTCGCTGATGAGCTGGGTGTCTCGGGGTTAATCACTAAAACCTTTAGATAACGAATATGCTCTTAGGGGTAAATTCTCAGGTATGCGAGAATTTTCAGAGCGTATTTAAAGGATAATGTACAATTCGCTAACCAAGATTTTTTTTTTGAAGTGGGATGACTTTTCCGCTCTCATGAGGGTGTGTCAGACTTTTACTGGCTAAAGCAAACCTGTGTCCTTCAGTTGCTCTTTGCGTTCTAGGATTACAGTTTTCCTTGAATTCCCACAGATCGACCAGGAAATGGTACCTAGTTAGAATATAAAAAAAACTTACTTCTGCCATTGGCGTAATGCACGTGAAAGAAGAAAACATACCAAAGAAACACGAGATAAAAAAATTTCGCTATACGAGTATGGTACGAGTATTCCAGGTCTATCCATCTACTAAATCCGTTTAGCCGTTTGAGAGTGAAGGTGTTACAACTTACATACTTATGTATGTATGTACTAAGTCACGAGCGATAAGATATATATAAATTGTTACATTTTCAGGTTACCTTAACGTAAATATGTGTACGATAAATGATTTTCACCTTTCGACTCCGGCCAGAACATTTTCAAAAAACATATTAAAATTGTGTGGGAATTAACTATTTAGTTCAATTAAATGCAGAGGCTTTTTCTAAAGCGAACCTCAGTTGTTCACTTGACAGTTGAAATAGGTAGGTTCTAAACCATCGAATATGTAGTTTAGGACTAATTGTTTGATAGATATTTCTTGAATGGCAGAAATTCCAGCTAGCTAGTAAGAAAATGTGACAATTTGTATATTTCATGTACATACAAACTTTCGCTAGTATAAAAACATTAATACATATATGCACCTACGTACGGTTCTGGCTAAATTACCTAGCAATGCAATATATCTTTCTCTTTAATACGCCCATCATTGTTTGATCTTACTTCAAAGATATCAATAAACACTTCAATACTTGACGTATAAATACCCAGTACCCACGCGTCTAAATATAATCATATTCAAAATGAGCTCTCCATAAACAGTTTATTGTATTCCTTGTTAACCAACTTAACTAAAAAGCGCAAACATTTATATTTAAAGGTAACAAGGGTAAAACTGAATATTAACCAGGTGTTTCTTCAGTTTATGCTAATGCAATAATTTGGATAATTTTGTAGTATCTACTTGCCAAGTATTTTAATATTCATTTAACAGCTTTTGTGTATTTTAATATTCATTTAACAGCTTTATTGTTCAAAAGCTCAAAATTAATAAAAAACAATTCAGAAGTAACTAAATCTTATTATTTGCTGCAAAATACATTCTAACTACCATTGGGATCATTACTTTGTGTAATTTATTTCATCACCACTGCTCTCAAAACGGTGAAGGAAAAATCGTGAGCAAAACCGACATGTCCTAGAACAAAAAAATGCGAAGACGTGTGATGTCAACCAACCCGCACTAGGCCCGTGTTCTGGATTATAGCCCATTTCCTCTCATAGAGAGGTGGACAGAGTTCCAGCAGTGGGAACATTATAAGGCTGAATATGGTAGTAGGTATAATCGGCATAGTCACTTAAAGTAACTGCAACAACACACACTGTTTCATTCATAAAAAAAAGAAACCAAAGATACTATATGAATAGGTATGAATAAGTGTAGCGTCAACGTTGGGTGACGCGATATAAAAGTTTCTAAAAAACAGGCTACAAGGATGGTACAAAATTGGAAGTCAGGTACTCACCGGGTGCTGGGATCCAGGATCATCTTGGACGCACTTTCAGACGATATTTCACGGTATGTTCAGAGGTTGTTAATCGCGCGCGCGTAAGATATGTTAGCCGGCCGGCTCGTACGATTCGAAATCGTAGTTTTTTTTTTCTTACACCGTCAGAGGCGGTGCTGGGCGGTTTGGATATGAGGTTTTTGGGACGGAATGGGATAAGGGAATTCATCCTAAAGCCTGTTCACTATAAATTATAAGATTCGATTGTTAGCAACCATTATGGATCAATGTTATCTAACTGAATAAATTATTTATTATTGTAAAATTTACACAAATATTTTTTCAGCATAAACCTATCATACACTAATATAATAAAGAGGTAAAGTTTTTTTTGTTTGTAGGAGGCAATCTCTGGAAGTACTGGTCCGATTGCTAAATGTTTTTCACTGATAGAAAGCTGCTTGATTCCTGAGTGACATAGGTTATATTTATATACGCGAACGAAGCTGCGGACAAAAGGCTAGTGCCTTATATTTCAGATCTTTATGTAAAACATCTGTCGCTTGCTTCTGACGACCATATCCAATTTAATATTCACAATTTCACATTAATAGAAAAAAAACAACGCTGGCTGTCGGATCTGTAAAAAGCCATTATCATTCAGAATTTTTTGGGGAAAAATGAATGTTTCATCTATTTAACATTGTCTGTAACAGTTTTAAGGTCAGTCTTTGTGTTCAAGCTGAATGTTCGCAGAATTCTGTAGCCAAAAAGATACAAAAATATGCCAGATATAATATAACATTGGAATTCTATGTGTATTTTTGTTCTTGATAATATGTATCGCGTTATTTGCGGTTTCACATTACGATCTGAATCTGAATTCCATGTGTTCGGAAAATGTATTCGAAATTGCAAATACTCGTGTTTATTGAAATTGTGTCCTTTGAATATTATTGCCAACAATGAGTATTTATTCATTTAATGTTTATCTTTGTATTTCGATCTCTTTTTAGTGGTGGAAAATCAGTAAATGAATCCTGTTCTATAGTAAAGCGAAAGTGCTTGTTAGACTTTTACTGACTAAGATCTACCTATGTTCTTCAGTTTCCCTTTGCGATCTAAGGCCACGGCAATTCTTAAAAAAAAAAGACGTGTGGCACTCGGGGACTGCCGCGGTAAAGCTATTGCATAGCATTTTTATCAACTTATGCAATTATAATTATTTATTTACTTTATTTATGCAGTATTTTTTTTCCTTTGTTATTTTTTTCTTTGATATTAATTGAAGTTACACTTTCACACATTGAATTGAATTTTGATTGATTGTTCACTCATTTGTTTTCTTATCGGTCACCACGCTCAAAAGACAAATGAGTGGGGGGGTGTTAGGTTATTTTCGTTACGGAATTTCTGGATTCGGTCTCCACGCTCGAGGCCCGCGATAGAAGCTATGCAATAGCTTAAAATTGTGGCTCTGGTTTGCAGCCCTGCTGGACCCCTACATTTTACTGACATCTCTTTGAGATGCTCGTGGAACACTACATGCCGTCGACAACTCGACCTCAGTCCTCATCGGACGGTCGGACGGCGAGCTACCGATTGCTTGCCGGCCGCAAGCCGACCCCTACGGTGGCTGAAAATCGGGGTCGGGATCTCGGCGGCTGGTACGTGAGGACACATTTGTCTCTTAACGTATCTGAGGCAAATAATTTTTTTTCTTTCTTTCTTTCTTATGACAAAACATGATGTAGGAAATTTAATTTTTACTTAACATTGACGAAGGTTTAGATTAACAAAACAGCATATTATAGTACTCGTAATATAGTTTTCGCTATAAAAAATAATAAAGTCATCATATAGTAACTCACCCTATACATCAACACATTTTCAATTTTTGTAGGTAATGAATAAAAGACTTTAAAAAAAAACTTCATTGATAATTAATGTGATTGTATTGTAGATGTACTTAATTATACATAAGTGACGTGGCGGCCTGACATATTAAGTTCCTCCTTATTTTAAAATAAAATGTTAAAGTGGTTAACAGCCAAGTTACAACCGTTTCGCTTGCGTCGAACGCTTCTAGTTGACCTTGCCGCCAATACTTTTGTTCTGACCACGTGACTGAGCGTTGAGGCGGCGTCATTCCCGTACATTTGAAGCTTTCTTCTAGCGTGAACTATTGCAGATTAGCAACTTGGCTAGCCCGGGGGGCTTGTATGTTCTTATTTCTTTCAACGTAGAAGTGACTTATGAGATTTATAAATCAAGCTCTACAGTTATGAAGATAAAAGAAAGAAATAATCATAGATATATTTATTCAACCTAGATAAGGTAAAACGATAACATATAACATTTATACTCTTAAATTTAAACAGAAAAAAAATCAATCCATAGTAGGTACATGCCACAGAAACACGGAGCAGCATAAATTCCAAACGAAATATTGACGGATTTTGAACATAATTTAAATGTGCTGATCGCGTTCTGTTTCAATGACGAAATTCACCCTAAGTCGTTATGACTGACAGATTATTACTCCCTATGGGCTTAGAGTTACAATAGATCTTGAGATTTTCTCACCGCCTCCCATCAAAGTTAATCCTTAAATCAGTTTGATTGACAATGCTAACCAGAGTAGAATTTTAATATTTTCTGCTGAAATTTAGAAGCAGAAAGTCTGCTTCTAAATTGTAAATAATGTAATAAAGTTGAGACATTTATTATTATGTAAAATCGCCTTTGAGCTCTTTACAATTTAAAGCAACAAAATATATACATATTAAACTTAAATATTAAAAAAAAAGCTCTTTGAGCTCTTTGTTTTACGGTCGAATTAACACTAAATTCGAAATTATTATTACCTATAAATATATGATTAATGTAGTTGGCAAACGTACTGCCAGCTAGTAGTACTAGCTTTTGCCCGCGGCATCGCCCGCGCCAATCACAAGTGATAAAGTAGCTTTCTATCGGTGAAAACAAATTAGCATTCGGACCAGCACTTTCAGAGATTACTAAAAAAAAACTTTACCTCTTTATAACATTAGTGTAGATTATGAAAGAAACAAAAAGAGGGTGGGAGTAGGACGGTAAAATATAGCCTACGACCTATATTATCAAACCTACCAAATACATAGAAAAAAATTTCGTAAAAATTGGTCAAGCTGTTTCAGAGGAGCTATTGATCTCCTCTGAATCAGCTTGACCAATTTTTACGACAAACACTGTGACACGAGATTTTTATATGTTAGATTCATTTAGATACTTACGTAGTATTTATTTAATTACTTCGTTAAGTAAGACTGTGTGTGAATAAGTTCTTAAACTTAATTACTGTCGTACCCGAGATTTACTGTGCAAACACAGGATTCAAACTAACCAAGCAGATGAAACAGACAGTATGAACTCAGCCTAACCGCTTACCGCCAATCAGAGCGCTTCAAACCGCACCGAAGTGACATCTAATGAAACCCACATTCGTTCACACTCCACATAACCAATGACAGCTCGATAATACGATCCGACTAAACAGTTTTTGTAATTACGCGGCAGATCTCGTACACTTGCAAAAAAAAGATGTTGCCGCAAATGACATAATATGAGAAATAACTTGCGGAAAAGGCAATTGCGCAAATAGGGTTTTTGTATGCGAATACACCGATCTGTAGCCTAATTCACGTAAAATCAAACAAGCCAAATATCGTTGAAGTTTTATAGTCGTTCGATCGAAGTCCTATCCAAAAGCGGTATTCACGATCTATCGACTTATTTCCAGTTACATTAATAAGTATTCTACCAGGATAATGTAATACAGATTTTTTTTTAAATCGACGATCTTCAAACGACTTTAAAATCGGTGTCGTTCAAACTCGATTGATGGATTTGAATACGGAAATGGTCTAAACGACTAAATTGCTACGATATCGCTACGGTTTTCATTACGTGAATCGGGCTACTGGGCACGTCGGTCTCCATACACTGACGGTGCCCACGTGTGCATCGATCTAATGTAGTTCCCGTTTTAAACTTGCGCGAAAGACATTACGTGAAAAATACTTAGATGCGCGAATACATTTGGCGACTATACAGATAAATAAAATTTTACACAAAAAAAAATAAAAATGTTTTTATATTTTTTTGTCAAATTGACTAAGTTTGTACCAAATGTGTCAATATGAAAATTTGCAAGCGCGTTGACCCTCACTTGGAATAAAACCGAAATATTCATTAACTTGACATAAAAAAACTGGTTTCATTCCATCTTGACATCCATGAATTTACTTATCAAGCCCACAGAAAAATCCCATCTTGACACCCTGTCATAATTAATAATTGTTAGGTAAACATAAAAAATGGAAACACAGTGCAAGCATCTAGGAGTAAATCAACTTGATTAAATTAAAATATAATGTATTAAGGACAAAGTGAAAAATATTTTAATGTGACTTTCACAGACTTCAATCGTGGTTATTAGAGGCTCTATTATTTTTGCCTTGAAAATCAGTGTATATTATGCTAAAATGAACGGTATGTCAAATATGCTGTGAATTAAGTAGACTTACTGACTAGATATTGTTTAGGTATTTGATGAATGTGTACCTAATATTTATTTATTTATTTAATTCTGTATGCACACGAAAGTACAGAAGCGGATTAATGCGTTATCTACTAGTCACGTATGCGTTATGTACTAGTCGTGTATGTGTGATGGTGTGTGTGTGTGTGTGTGTCATGTGTGTAGTCTTTGGATGATGCAGAGACAAAAATATAATTTTATAGACAAAAGTATATTATGATTTATGACAGGGTGATAATAAGCCGTTTTTAATGACGGCATACCTATCAATGATCATATTCATGAGAGGTGGGAATTTTTCGTGAACATAATATGTAGGTTGAGGCCAGCCCAGAATAGTTTGAGACAGCATGGATGAAGAATATCTAGAAAGGCTTTTTTTTCCGATGGGAAAAATCATCCTATGACAACCCCCGCTCTTGGGCGGAGCGCGAGATAGTGTCAGACTCTTACTGACTAAAAAACCCATCCCGTTCCTTCAAGCTTTCATACCGGGGCTCGAGCGCCCTTTCGGATAACCCTGGCCCCAGTAGGCTTCGACCCGGCTGCGCCCCTGCTGTTGCTGACAACTCCTTGAGGCGCGCGGGAACAGCGCGCGCCGTATCTAGAAAGGCTTCCCTTTGCCTAGCAGTGAGACAGTAATGGATAGGGAAAAAAAAAAAATGTTTATTGATACCAAACATAAGCATTCACAATATTATAAGTCCAATATAACACAGGTACAGTAAACGCAGAAGTTGCAGATACTGGTTCCCAAACTAAGTTTTCACTTGTATTTTGGGACACAGTGTTCAGCCGTGGCTATTTTTTAACAATTTATTTCAAGGTACAGTAAGGCCGCAAAAGTCCATAGGAACGCTAAAGATTACATTGCTACGAACCGAGCGAGCGTGATACTTCCGTGCGTATGTGTGCGCATGTATGAGTATCCACATTCCACAGATAACACACACTAAGGAACTGTCGTCGCACTGAGCTTAAAAACATTATTATTTTTCTGTTCTTACCATAGCATTGATTCGCGCAAATACGTCATGTGCTGGTAGCCGTGTGAACTAAGTGTTGGATTCGCAAATCACGTAACCCGAGTTCAAATCATGGTCGGTCCGTTGCAGTTATTTCTTACTTTGAAAATTCCCAATCTATATTGATATAGTTGTTTTTTTATATTTCTATGAAAAATACTATTGCATTTTTTGCACTAAATAGTTGCAAATTACGAATGTGATCTATATTAACCACAAGAAGAATCACATTCGTAATTTGCAATTATTTAGTTGTTACATCTTTTCGATGTTATAAGGTGGAAATAAAAAGACGTGTTTAATAAAAATGTTTATTCTTTATATATTTACAAATTAAACATTTATGAGAATTGTGACGTCGAATTGTTACCTAGACAAAAAGTTATCTTGTAACCGTTATCTATGTTACGCCTAAGATTGTTTGTTGGAAGTATACCCACTTAGACCATTCATAATATGAATAACGTAACAATGAACGGATATTCAAATTTTAATAAAATAAAATATAGGTAATTGTTTGTAACCAGTTATTTATTGAAAAGTGATATATGATTTGGACTTTGTAAACATTTTATTTTTGTGTAACGTCACAATGAATGTATTGAGGTCATAGCTTAATTGTTCATTTTCTTGACGAAAAGAAGATTGAAACCAAACCTCAATTTCTGTTAAAAGAACTTTAGTTCTCACAAGATAATCGTCAATTAGATGAGAAAAATAAATTGAATTATAGTATTATGTTAAAACAGTGCGGGTAGAAGAATAAAAAACGAAATAGACTCATGATTATTGTCAACAAAATTGATAGCGAGTTCACTGCATTCTTAAGATGAGGCGATGCACAAGTTAAAAGATATAGCTGTTTTAAACGAAAGTAAACACAATATAATACAGTGTTTGTTAACGAATAATCACAGATATGTTAAAATAAAATGGTAGGCCATTTAGTTTAGTTAACATTAAATATTTAGTGCGAAACGTAATCGTTCTTGTTTGTGCCTCTCTGTCAAGTACGGCTTTTTAGCAGGTTTTCTGTGATGCACGCCTTCAGCGTGAAGTGCACGGCGAACAGTATCCATCGAGGTGTCATATAATTCCGCAAAATGTCTCGTTGGTGCGAAACCATTCGTTTCGTATACGTCCACCATATGTCGTCGCTGCGCCTCGCTAATAAGCTTCGGTCTCCCACTTCTCTTTCGACTAGCAAGGCTACCTTCTTCCTCATATCTTTTTAGCCAAAGATTTACAGTATTTTTCTAAAATAAAAAAATAAATATATTAGGCAGCTATACCAACTTCACTTCATTTTCATTATATAAAATGTTAATAATCATAATTATTGAATATAATTTTAAAATAAAACTGCATTTATTAATCCAATAACCAATCCAATAAACCCAACGATTTACGTATTTCTCTTTTAAACCTCATAAAGATACGATGAATGGATTCATAAATGGCATACGTTTTAATTAGAAGATTAATTTGTAATAAAATTACAATTCATTAATAGCTATTATACTCACATTCAATCCGGTTTCTTCAGATATTTGTGTTTTATTAGGACCACTTTTATGCAGCCCAATGATAGTCGCCCTCACTTCAATACTAATATTAGCCTGCATTTTGCGAATATTACAATACTGTCAACCTCACGTCACTAACCAACAACTACAACCAAACGACAGTTCATTTCGGTTAAGTTAAAACTCATGTCTACCTCGCAGAAATCTAATTCTTTATTTAGTTTTTTTGTGATCTACCTTTCTAACTCCAAGAAATGTGTGAACAAGTTAAAGAATAATTTAATATTGTAATGCAAATACATAACTTCCAATCGGTAAGAACTTACAAAAAGTCAATAATTGCGTGGGATTTGAACTTGCGGCACACTGATTTGCGCTTCAATCTGTGTGCCTATACCACTGGGCCAGCGAAACTTGAAAATAAAAGTTCGTAAGTCAAACTAAACGTCAAACGAATAAGTTTTAAGAATTCTTATGGACTTTTGCAAGTGATAGTACATTTGTTGTGAATGTGAATAGCTTCTATATAAATTTAAAGTTTATACTAAATTAAAGTTAAGAGGTGATGGGTGTGTGTGTGAATGAATTTGTGTAAGAGTAAGTATGTGATGGTGTGGTGTGTGTGCGGGTGATGGGGGATGTTGATTACACAATGAATTTTAAAAAGTCTTCAGTCTCTTGATAATCCATTTTGAGTAGCCAATCAGTAACTTTAATTTTTACTTTGCGTTTGTTAAGTCCCAAAATTTTCAGTTCCTTGTTAATACAGTCGTACAGTTTGCAACTTAGACTGTTAAATTGTCCTCTGGCAAAGACTGTCTTAGTAGGGGAACGAACACAAGCAGTCATCCTTCTGCAGGTATTAGGGGCAGTAGATGGGACTAGTCGATGTCTTCTCAGGGTAGATTTTAGCACATAGAGCCGCCTAACAGTCAATACTTTGCATTCAGAGTAGAGTGTTGCAGTGGGATACCTGTAAGGCTTTTTATTTATTACTTTAAGGACAGCTCTCTGCGCCCTCTCCAACCTGAGGAGGAGCGTTTTACCTGCCCCGCCCCATACGGGGATGCAGTATTGAACAACAGACTGACACAAGGCCAAGTAGACTAGTCTTAGCTTGTCAGGAGGAGAAGAGTCCCTAAGTAATTTAAATATATGTATGAGCCTTCTCACTCTTGTAGTAACTGTATCTATGTGTTTTTCCCATCTCAATCTACTGTCCAAATATACACCCAGGTATTTAGCACTATCCTTACGAGCAAGTTCTGGACACGTGCAGTTTCCATCCGGAGATGAGCAGACATGGGCCTTGACAGTGAAGTCTTGTGGAGGGGAGGTGTTTTTCCTGATGGAGAAGGTCACATAATGTGTTTTACTGATGTTAAGGGTAAGTAAGTTGTCAGAGAGCCATTGCATGATTTTGGCTACGGAGCGTTCAGCAGTCTTTTTGACAGCGGCCCAATTTGGACCCCATACAAGGATAGCGGTGTCGTCAGCGTATGTAAAAAATTTTGTGTTTGGGAGGGAGATTTGGCAAAGATCATTAATGTACAGGAGGAAAAGAGTGGGACCAAGTACGCTTCCTTGCGGAACGCCGTAGTTGACTGTGTCCTCTTCACTGAAGAAGTAGTTTATCTTGACTCGCTGTTTTCTATTGGTTAGGTAGTCTTTAAAAATCTTGTGGATGGTACCTCTAATGCCAAGCCTTTCCATCTTAGCCAGAAAAATCATAATATGTAGGTTGACGCCAGCCCAGAATAGTTTGAGACAGCATGGATGAAGAATATCTAGAAAGGTTTTTTTTCCGATGGGAAAAATCATCCTATGACAACCCCCGCTCTTGGGCAGAGCGGGAGATAGTGTCAGACTCTTACTGACTAAAAAACCCATCCCGTTCCTTCAAGCTTTCATACCGGGGCTCGAGCGCCCTTTCGGATAACCCTGGCCCCAGTAGGCTTCGACCCGGCTGGGCCCCTGCTGTTGCTGACAACTCCTTGAGGCGCGCGGGAACAGCGCGCGCCGTATCTAGAAAGGCTTCCCTTTGCCTAGCAGTGAGACAGTAATGGCTAGGGAAAAAAGATAGTTATATACAGTTGCCATCACGGATCTTGATCGCTCGGCGTCAGAATGGGGATCGCTTTGCGCATTCCATACATTGGCGAGCCAATCGTCTTCGTTGTTAGATACATGCTGCAACGCAGTGAACGAATCAGGAGTGACATCTATGACGCTATGGCGCAGCCAGCCAATCACTGACACATCCCGCCCCCACGTCGCACTTCGCACCACTAAAGAGACCGAATATTTGAATTCTGCGCAAGTGTTCAAGATCCGTGATGGCAAAAGTAAATTCATGGGTGCCCAGATGGGACTACACTAAAATAAAAACCGGGAAATTGAGAGTCAGACTCGCGCATGAAAGGTTCTGTACCGTCCGTATAAAAAACTAAAAAAAAAAAAAAAATGTTTATTCTGATATCGGCATTTGTTGTAAAAGCGGCAAAAATACATCATGTGTGTAAATTTCAGCTGTTTAGCTGTCACAGTTTATGGGGTACAGCATGGTGTTATACAGATGGACAATGGAGTTTTAAGTCTAAAAGCTAGTATTTCTACAATTCAGGGTATTCTTATATTAATTGTTTTTCAAGAGGAATCTTCAAATGAGTCAGCCTAAGCTGTAGGCTTAACACACGCCGCCAATCAGAGTACTTAAACCACATCGAGGCGACGTCTAATGAAACCCGCATTCGTTCACACTCCACGTAACCATTGACAGGTCGGTAACGCGATCCGACCGCATAGTTTTTGTAATCACACAACCCTTATGATAGCAATATGAAGTGACATTATTGGTCGGAATATGAAGGTGAAAAGCAATTCCTACCGGATAGAAGGATAGTTTGAGTTTTAATCTTTCAAATACACGTAATTAGAGACACAATAAAAAGACAATCAGAGTGCGTTCGTTTGGGGTTTAATGAATTTATGATTTTTTGATTTGGTTACATGCCTTGCCTAATTGGTAATAATAACGGTTTTATTATTTTGTTGCTATGCTCTCGTTCGAACACTATCACACCTGATGGAAAGCGATGATGTGATCCACGATAATTTTGAGCTTTTCACAATAAAAAATTTACATTTGCAGGTAGAGAACCGACCCTGATGTAGGTATTCGTATATCAATGTATGAGAGAGCATTTATGTATTCGACTACAAAGTTATTATTTAATCTTCAATCTCGCTTATCTTTTCGACATTAATGTTTGGTACTTCCATATTTTTCTTACCATGGTTTGCGAGAGGGATCACTGCTGCACCCTACACTGTGCGTCACCCAACCGCACTTGACCGATTTTATTAAATATTAATTAGAGAAAGTTAGTGGCCAAACCAAAACCTTACCAGAAACTGTTTACAGTTCTTGCTTTTTACCATTAAAGCTTAAATTTAAGATTAAATCCTTTAGGTGCCCACCAAAACATATTTTTCGTAGCCAAAACTCAATTCCCAAACAACCCATTTTAAAATTCAATTAAGTCAGACTCCGCTGCAATAAGCGAGCCGTGAATATAATTATTTCTAATAATAAAGCTGAGTGTAAGTAATGCAGTACAGAAATTTAATTTACTCTGAAGCTGAGAGCAGCCGCGGTGTTGCGGATCATCCCTGGTGCAACTGTCCCACTGGCAGCGACAAGCGAGTACAAGCGAGCTAGTACTATGTGAACTCGGAAGCTGCTGGTTATAAATTAGCCCTGCATTCCGAATTGCGTCAAAAGCGATTATATCGCGAATCCAACCAAATTTAATAGTTAAAAAATATAGGGACTATTGAGTAATAATTTTGATGTTGCGCGTTGGCCGGATTCGCGATACTATCGCTTTTGATGCAATTCGGAATGCAGGATTGTTAACCATTATAATCGTCATCATTTTAGCTGAAGAAGTCTTGCATCTATCGAATATCTGTGACATTAATCAACCTTAAACAACCACAACCAACTATAAAGTAACCATAAACCAACCATAAGTAACCATTTAGTATGGTTCATGGTTTGGTTTATGGTTGATTGATCTATTTTACTTATTTTAGGCGCTGAAACTAAACTACTTCCTACTGTTCTTACATAATATTTATTAATACTGTAATATGGAACACTTTTTTTAAAAGAGTAATCCTGGAGTTTCTTGCCGGTTCTTCTCCTTAAGAAACGACCAATTTGAAACCATGTACTAGCTTCTGACGTTTTATAAGTGCCCATGTAGGCCTATGTGAAAAAAAAAATGAATAAACCACAGTGTTGTCTTTTTTAACCCAGAGTTTGACTGGTAGAAAATGCCTTGTTGCATCAAGTCCGCCTATGCCTACGCCTGTACATGAAGTTTAAATAAATAAATAAACAATAAATAAAGTTACTGAGTTTATAATAACGATTTTGAAAAAGTTCAAAATAAATGGTAATAAAAAACATAGGTAGTAGCGTTTGTCATGGGATTATGGCAGCAACTTTAATGTCAAGAGCCTCTTGCGGACGAACAAGCAATTATTTATGTACTCTCGTATATAAATAATAGCTTATTCGTACGCGTTGGGACAGAAGCCTTAGTTTTCATAATGCAAAATGCATTTTCTTTCATGTAAAAAGTATTGCAGGGAGAACCTGTCAACCTTTGTAATCATGAAGATTCTTTTCTTAGATATTATATTATCCTTCAAGTAGAACTGACGTCTTGTTATTTTTCTGGTCTCGTACTTTTTAAAATTCATGTACAGTAGTGGTACTTGAGTGAGCTTAAAACTCTAGTGGTTTTCCATTTACTCTCTGCTCGACCACCTTTGTGTTAACATGTTCAACTTCTTTACATTAAAAGCTGAAATTTTTATAAAAAGAAAGAACTATTTTTGTTGTTAGTATATTTTGTGTTAATAGTTCACCATTTCAAATTTTAACAACATTTGCATTTAGGTAGGTATATGAATATGCCCTAGTTCAACAATCATCAATATTTTTTTTTTTTTTATGGGAGTTTGGTGATGATTGATTGATTATAAAAAAATATCTTAATTGTATATATTATCCCAATCGGCCACACTGTATTTTTATACCTTGTAAATACGTCGAATATTATATAGCAAAGGAAAAATTGGTACTTGAAATGATATAATATATATTTGAGATATATCCCTTTTCTAAGATAAGTTAGTCATATGTAATATTCAAATACCATGTAACAAATATATTCAACATAAATATTTAAATACCCGGCGTTCTTGCAACGGATCAAAGAACACGACATAATTTAAATTTGTTCGCATTGGGATCAAAAGGGAATATTTATGTGTTTTCAATTCATGTTTGTTTTTTTTTTTTTCAATTAATGTTTTTCTTGACCCCTTTTAATTAACAATAATGACACAATATGATTTGCTAAAACAAAATCCGATTCCATGTTTGATTTGTGGTAAAAAAAAAAACTTATCTAATGGCTTCAAATATTTTCCTTATCGAAATCTGATTAGTTATAAATTTACAAAATTTTATCTACCTACGATTTTCAGAACTCAAAAAACCCTAACACTGTTAGATAATTTTCTTATGTTAAGTAACTTAAAGGTAGCAACTTAGGCAATGTATTAAATTAACTTAATAATTTTGCATGCCGTAAGGCAAAATGTATCGAAACTCTCCATAAATTAACACCATATCTGTTACCTACATTATTGGCAAATAAATTATTTATATTTCTACTTCTCAGAAGGATCAAAATACCAATAACTTGAAAGTAATTCAAGAGTTACTTTCAAGTTATTGGCATTTCCATGCCATTGTCCATGAAATGGGTAATGTGTATCCCAAATGGTTGACCTATGCGTAAATTCATCGACATGTGTATCCTGCCCATCCTAACCTACGGTGCTCAGACCTAGTCACTAACCGAACTACAAAAGTTTCACCTTGGGTTTTGTCAGAAAGCATGGAGCGCAGCATTCTGGATATAAAAAGAATAGATCAAATACGTAATGATACGCTGCGCTCCAAAACGGAAACGCTGGGCCAAAAGATTACCATGCTCACTGCTCAAATGGGATTAGGCGGGTCACGACAGCTGCATGGAAGGAGTCCGCTGGGCAAGTGTCACCACGTACTCCACGCAGTAGGTTTCCGCAGAGGGAAAGAGCCATTGAAGCCGGCCTAAAAAAAGTGGCGGGACGATCTGGATGTATACCGAGAGGACGGGTTGGAAAAGAAAGCCTGGTGGGACCTGGGGGAGGCCATTACCCAGCTGTGAGACAGCAAAGACTAGATAAACCCTAGAAGCCTAATCTATTTCAGAAGTACACAAAGCCTTAAAATACGTCTCAGGCGTACACATATAATTCAATTTTTTTATTTAAAAATAGCCATATTTTGTTTTTTTTTTGTAGTGGATATTTAAATTTGGTATATAAGCTAAAAATAAAACAACACTTATGAATAAATACTATAATCACAGTTATTTATTACAAAAATAAAATTAAGTGAATAAAATTGGAACAAAAAAATCAACTTCTTCAAAATCAACAGAAACATTATTTTTTCATAGAAAATTTTCTTTTTTTAACGCTAATTAGTTATTCTTAAGGCAAATATTAAAAGACTAGGTAAACTTTAAGAGTAGTCTACACAAATATCAACCTTGTGCTCGCCACACACAGATTTTTTACAAAGCCTAAACATACGTCTCGCAGGCGTGCAATACCTTGATAAATAAAAAATGGCAGGATTTAACTTAACGATACGGGCACCGTACGCTAGCTCCCGGCGGCCACAAGTTGGCAAAAGAGCACGACGCGCTAGCTTCAACCGTTAGAAAGTGACAAACGATATTCGGTTTCTAGTACGCGCAGACGTAGATTAGGCTTCTAGGGTTAAAAAGAAAACGTATATAGAGGGTGCCTTTGCACTACACTAAGCATTTAATGTCCAAAAATAGAACCGTTTCTATTTAAATACCTCTAGATTAATAAAACCCAGACCGCCCCCGGACTCCTGTTAATTTTTAATTTCCTACATTTTGAGCTTACTCTAGTACAATGAAAAACGGGATATAACTTTTTATACCCTGTAGAGTGTAACAGTACAAAAAACCGACACTCGTTAAATTTTACAGGCTGGTCGTACTTTATTACTGTTCGCTTAATCAATTACTTTATGTGTTCTGTTTTTAAAGGGGTTTGGGTAAAAGCATCATCATTGCAGTAACTGTTAAAAGACTCTCTCATACATAATCTATATAAATAAAAATCAATACCACTTTTCGTTGTAATTTTATAACTCAAGAACGGGCTCACCTATCCAAACCAAATGTTTAGGCTTTGTTCGGACTATTTAGTAGTATATTAGTTATGTGAAGTTTGGTAGGGTAGGGTAGAGTAGGATAGGGTATAGTAGGGTAGAGCAGGGTAGAGTAGTGTAGAGTAGGGTAGAGTAGGGTAGAGTAGGGTAGAGTAGGGTATAGTAGGGAAGAGCGGGAGCGAAGCCGCGCGGGTAAAAGCTAGTGATAATATGTATGCAAGTGGGATACGGCAGCAAACAATAGTTAAAAAAAAGCTTATTGTCATTACTGTCTATTATTTTGAATTGGTTCAAAACAAGGTTGAAATATACTCCATCGGTTTATGTAGCTAACTATAGGTAAACAATCTTGATATGTCTTTTATTTAAAATAAATCGTATAAAAGACATACAAAGATTATTTAAATTTTGTTAATTACCTAACATCGATTTAGGTAAATACCTAATTGTAATCATTTTTAGATAAATTTTTAGACATTTTTTTCGGTAATGGTCATGTTAAGATTGTTTACATTAAGTTAACTACCTAAACCGATGGATTATAGGTTTTTATAGAGTTGATCTAGGCTTTTACTTGGCGTTTCGATCGGCCGGGTCAAGATTCTGTGGTTCATAATAGAAAAGGCGTCTACATGTAATTGATATTTAAAAATGTTGAAAGCAGTCAAGAGTGTATTACTAATGACTGGCCTGTTGGTCTAGTAGTTAGTGGCCCTGACCGCTATGCCGAAGATCGTAGGTTCGATTCCCACCCAGGACAAATGTTTAAGTGATGAGTATGATCATTTGTTCTGTGTCTGGTTGTAATTTATCTATACCTAAAATGTATGTATTTAGAAAATATAACTATATTTATCAGTTGTCTAGTACTCATAACACAAGCTCTGCTTAGCTTGGGACTAGACGGCGTTGTGTGATAGTTGCGGAATATTATTATTATATTAGTACTAATATAATAATAATATTCCGCAACATATACAGCCAGTCAGTTCTCTAACCCAAGCGAACGCCGGCGTTCGCGCGTGGTTTCGCGCCATTCGGTTGAACACTAAGATTATAAAAGTCCGCCTAGATTATTAAAATTTTAAGCGTTTTATTTATTGGTTATGTATCTAAGAATGTAAATAAGAAATTCTTCATAAAGTAGTCTGTAAATTTCGAAAATAAGCAACTTTTCCATTTTTCCCGTATTAAACCTGTTTAAATGCTTGGGGTCTCAGGGGTTAAAGTAAAGGAGTTTCATCCAAGACTACCAGCTCCAGGTGTTATGCTGGCAAAAACGCTACATATAAGACTACCTAATTCATAGATACCACGGTGCAGCCGCTTCGGAAGCAATTAATCAAGTAAAAGGTAATTAACTGACGTACTGACATCGGCTGCTCGCGCCAATTATACCCATTCTTTATGTAGCACCTTCCAATAAACAGTAAAAAGGAATACCGAGCTGGTCAATTAGAAGAACGATCTAATAAAACAGATGGAGATTTTTTTATATCGTACCCTTATTGCAAAAATCAACTATCTGCAATTTTGTATTATTATGTTATATTATTATATTCGATCAAATGTTTAGATTATTTACCTTTTGCCGAAGTTATCTTGGTAAATAAGTGTCATAGCTAATAACCAGTTTTACATCCAGTACCTCTACCATGAGTTTAAAGCAATAGTATTTGTCAATACTTAAATTATATGATACCCGCTTGCTTGCCCGCGCTCCGCCGCAAACCTTATCTAAATTGCCCGCCACTTGAGACGTTTTTTATGGCCTCCCGCCGCGCGGGTTCGAATTTCAAATAAACAATCCATTGAACGTCAAGATGTTATTATAACTCGTAAGTGTTATGTTTTTTGTTTATAATATGAATGAGTCGACCTATTGAAGTGCTTTGTTGATGTTTCGTCGAGTACGGAGTCGAAATATGATACTGTAAACACAGAGATAAACGCTTTTTAAACACGACTTGTTTTTAAAAAATCATATCTCGAAATCTAAAGCGATGACATAGTGTTTTTTTTTTTTAATTACGATATTTAGGGTATATAGATTAAGAAAAAAAATAATACCATACACCCGTCCATACAAAATAATTAGTTTTTAAGCCTTTTCATTTTGCATAAACATCTGGCGGCGCGCGCCGTAAAACCGTTAAATTTTGCGTGTTGATTTACCGTTAAACTTCACTTTAGGCCTAGAATAAAAGTATTACAATAATGTAGGTAGTCTAATATACTTACAAAATAAACAAAAGTCATAGCGATAGCGTTTACCTTTGCTGACAAATACGACAATTACTGACAACAGTAAATTCAAATTTTTCGCGAAACCGTATCGCCAAGTTTCGGGTTTTGACGAGTAAATTTCGTGTTTCATACTAAAAACTTTACTTCTACGTATTAGTTGTTAACTTACCTTGAAAATAAAACAAACACCAAGCAAATCGAGCCACTTTAACTATTTAAACACACTTTGTTTACACAAACGTAACACGACACTGACAATTACGCAACATTTATTTTTTTTGTCAACTTCAACTTTTTTTTAAAATTTTATTTTATGGTTTGGATACACGGTTTTTTTAGTTTTTGGTTGAAAATGTTATGGGGAAGCGAAATAAATTTATACACATAGACAATAGACGTAAAAACCAAAAAAAATCTTCTCTTATCTAGCTTGCCCCAAGTCGCTTGCCCCGAATGACGTCATGTAGACTACTAGTCTACATGGGCAATTTGGCGTTGTTTCAAATGTAGACTAGTAGTCTACATGGGCAATTTAGCGGCTATGATAAATTTTGGTTCCGTAAGTGACCGCTAAAGGCGCTGTAAAATTTACCATACAAAATATTTACGTAGTCGGTATCGAGTATCGACAAATACTATTGCTTTAAACTCATGATAGAGGTACTGATTCGTCTTGATGAGACAAATTGATAGCTATAAAAACTTAATTTGGGTAAAAATGCAGATACTTAGTTGGTTTTTGCAATAAGAGTACGATATTATGTTCGATAAAGGGGAGTATTGTAGTATGGTCATGTAAAGAAGAGGTACTAAAAGAGTTATAAATATACATTGGATGGGTGAAGAGGGAAAGGGAGACCAAAGAAAAAATGGATGGATTGTGTGAAAAGTGATATGAAAGAAAAGGAACATTTGATGATTTGACACTCAACGTCATAATACGTCAGTGTATGAAAATTTCAAATATTAATATAAATTAATATAAAATCAAATAAAAAACCAATTTAACAATCGGTATGCGCTCGCGCTGGCCGATATCGCGTCGCGAGTGCAGTTACGCAATTTTTAATGGATAGGGATCAATCCCAATCTGAGGCTTATGATGCAAACTTAAACATTGATACATTAGATGACCAAACTCAATTGAATAACGTTATAGAAATGAATACAACAATATCAGCGATAAAACGTCGAAGTACTGAGTTTAATCAAGAATGTTGGCAAACTGTAAGTAGAAATAACTCTAAGAAGAAGGCAAAACTTAGCAAGGATATGTCTGAGGAATCACCAATACAAGTTACTGTATCCTCCAAAGAAAAGATACCCAAACAATTTGCTCTTGCAAAATTACTAAAACAAAATGAGATTATGGACATTGACAAAATTAAATACATAAATCCTTATAAGTTGCTAGTAACGTTTAGTAACAAAAATAGTGCAGAAAAATTCCTTTGTTGTCCTGTATTTATTGATCTTGGTTGGCGAATGCAAAAAACCTGGGAGGTTGGTCTATCGTATGGAATTATTAGAGATATCGAATTGGGCTTATCTGAAGAAGAACTCGTAGATTATATGAATTGTGAGAAGGAAATTGTATCAGCTAAGCGACTCAATAAAAAAAGTGGAGATGAATGGGTTCAAAGTGAAACTTTCCGAATAACTTTCAAAGGTTCTTCCTTACCTACACATGTATGTCTATTTGAGTTGAAAATAAGAGTAGAACCGTATACGTTTCCTGTAACGCAATGTTCCAAATGCTGGAGATTTGGGCATATTGCTAAAATGTGCCCAACAAATAAATCAGTTTGCCCAAAGTGTTCTAACTACCATATTACCTGTGATCCAGTAACATTCAAATGCCCTAATTGCTCAGGCAATCACGTGGCAATGTCGAAACAGTGCCCTGTGTATAAAAAAGAAAAACGCATTAGAGAATTGATGTCAGAACATAATTATACTTACCAAAAAGCGTTAACAAAGTATTGGGAGTCTCCCTCTTTCCTTACACCAAGTGTACTACGTGACCCAAGCCCAATCCTGGAATGTAGAACTATTCAGGCATCCGAGAGAAGCAAGCAAGATTCAGTATCGTCTTTTTAAGAAGTTTACATGGAAACAGTTGAGAGTAATATTCCTTCAGGTTCAAACAAGACAAAAAACAAAAAGAAAAATACCAAGAAGAAGAAAGTACCTTATAAAATAGCAAACAATGTAATTGTTGAACTGGATACTTCAGATTCAGAAAAATCAGCTGAAGACACTGCTGGTCAAATGCGGACAGACAATATGGATCAGACACATTGGAAATCATGGTCATTTAGTGAAATTATACAAAGAATTAAGAACTTCATAACAGAAAAAAAGGATAGTATAGTCGTTAAGCTCAAAGCTCTTATTAAGATTTTTACAGACTGGTTTACCTCACTTTTTACTAACCTTTTGCCAGACTTACCAGGGATTGTTAAAATGTTTCTGAGTGATAATGGTTAATGGATAGTGCACCACATGAAATAACTTTGAACATACTACAATGGAACTCACAAAGCTTGAAACCAAAACTGGTAGAATTTGAATGCTTACTATTCCAAGAAAAAGCGCACGTCGCTATTGTTAGTGAAACATGGATGGAACCGGAATCTCATAGTCACATTAGTGGTTATAATATTTTCAGAAGAGATAGATGTGATTCATACGGTGGTGTAGCAATTATAACCCATAAATCTTTAAAGACTCAGGTATCGTCATTCAAATTGAACAATACAGGTATAGAGGTGCTACATGTAAAGCTACTGAACTGTCTTTATATACAAAATATTGTAAGTATATATTGTCCATCTAATATTAGAACCACTCCGCCAGATTGGGATGCGCTTTTCAGTACGTTTTCTCAAGGAACTATAATAGCAGGTGACTTTAATGGTCATCATTCAAACTGGTCATATAAAAATGACCTTAGAGGTATGCAGTTATTTGATTCTTCCCTAGAAAATGGCTTTATTTCATTGAATAATGGCAGCCCTACGAGGATCAAACTGGTAAATGGGGTGCTTCAAGAGTCTTCACCTGACATTACTTTTGTATCTGCAGATATTGCTGTAAACTTTAAATGGAATATTACTAATGAAACGCTGAGTAGCGATCACATAATTATCAAAATTATATTTCAGTTTTCAAATAGTTTTACAAATCGAAATTTAGTTAAAAGACGGAATTTAAAAAAACAAACTGGCTATTGTACAAACAAAGTCTGGAACAAACTTTCTTATATAACAACATAATCATTTCAGATAATGTTCAGGTTAAATACGACTTCTTTGTAAATGAAATGAATTCTGCTGCTGATTTAAGTACGCCTTTAGTTAAGATATGTACTGACCCTTTGACTAAATTTAAACCGAAACCATACTGGAATGCTGACCTATCAAGGTCTATAGCAAGGAGAAGGTTGGCATTATCAATATTTAGGCGAAACCCAACTCCAAGTAATTTAAATATTTTAGAAAATCAAACGAATGAGACAAAACGAGCTTTAAATCATGCCAAATCACAAGGTTGGAGGGATTTCTGTAGCAGTATAGATGAATCAACCTCTGTCTCGGAAGCTTGGAATAGAATGCGTTGGATGAAAGGGCATAAAAGATCAAAATTTTATGCTTCCAAGCTACAAGTTGAAGACTTACTCTGTAGTCTTGCTCCTGATTATGTCATTCCTCAGATGCCTGTTTTCGAATCAAGTAACACATCCCTAGAAATAGAATTTACAATTCACGAATTGGATAGATGTCTTAAAAAGAGGGACACGGCACCAGGGGATGACCAAATTACGTTTTCGATGCTCTATAATCTTCCAAAACCAGCAAAAGTATACCTATTAGAAATATATAATTTAATTTTGGCAACTGGTACTGTCCCTACCCAATGGCGAAATATTAAAATAGTACCAATACCGAAAAATTGTAGTGGTTCAGATATCCCATTGAAATTAAGACCCATTTCTTTAATTTCATGCTTGTGTAAAATTTTCCATACTTTATTATGTAAAAGAATTGAATGGTACGTGGAAAAAAATAAATATTTATCATTGAATACTACGGGATTTAGACGTTCCCAGTTATGTTTGGATTGCTTGGCTCGATTGGTTTGCTACATCCAAATGGGTTTTTCTAAGAATCATCCTACGTTAGCGTGTTTTCTGGATATAGAAAATGCGTATAACAATGTGACAGTTGATAGTGTTATTCATGCTCTTAATGAAATAAATTCAGGAAATAAAATTTGCAGATATATGTGGGAATTCTTGACAGAAAGACATCTTAAAAGCACATACGACGGTAATGAAGATAGCTTTCTGGTCAGGTGGACTAGTAGAGGCATTGCCTAAGGTGACCCATTGTCTCCTTTGATTTTTAATATAGTTACGCATAAAATTTGTCATAGTATTACTAACGTTATAATATTACAATATGCTGACGACTTTGTCCTTTACAAAAGCTGTAAAAATCTAGCTGATAGTGTTTTGGAAGTACAAAGTGCGGTAGATATAATGATTAAACTATTAGATCAATTAGGTTTAGAATTATCAGGGAGTAAATCTCAAATTTGCATATTTAGCAGAGGACGTAGGAGACAGCAAGTAAATCTAACCATCAAGGACTCATTAGTAAGCCCGTCTGAAAATGTCAAATATCTTGGTGTGTGGTTGGACAAAAACCTTCGTTGGGGGAAGCACATAAACGAAACTTGCGTAAAAACACAGAGGTTTTTGTGCATACTGAAAGTTTTAGCTGGAACAGCATGGGGGATGCACCCTAAACATCTTCGTAGGCTGTACATAGCATTAATCCGAAGTAGAATTGATTTTGCAAGCTTCTTATACGATAACAGTGCAAAAACACATGTGAGTAAATTAGATAAGGTACAAAACCAAGCTTTGAGGATAATTGGTAGTTTCATACGAACAACTCCCATCCACGTTATGGAATGTGAATTGTGTATCCCTAATCTGGCTCTAAGAAGAAAATATCTTGCAATTAAATTCTGTTTAAAATTACAATCTTTTGAGAACAATATAACATTGGATCTATTATATACCTTAAATAGTTACATTACGAATAGTTATTGGCAAAATAAGAAACCACCATTATTAGTAACAGTATATAACAGTACCAAAGAAGAAGTTGTTTCATCTAGTTATCCTTTAGAAATGTTTTGCTTAGATACTTGGGTTTCAAATATAAACGTAAGAGATACTATTAGAGTCCATTTAGATTATATGAAACAATGTAAAAAATCATACGATATTAATATTTTGAAAAACAATATCTTGGAAGAAATTTATACTAAATATTATGGTTGGTTAAAATTATATACAGATGGTTCTAAAATAGGAAATATTCTTGGTGCCGCCTTTTATGATCCGAGGCATAATAGTAAAGGATTGTTTAAAATTTGTAATAGTAATGTATGTATAATGACGGCGGAGCTCCTTGCGGTATCAAAGGCACTTACATACTTGCAAAACGCGGAGTTTAATAACGATAGGATTGTCATTTTCATAGACAGCAGAAGTGCTCTTCAGCATATAGCTCGATGTGCCTCTGGCTGCAGAGGTGTTTCGATTGCTTATATCATATTAAGACAAATATATTATTTCATGTCTAATAATGTAAATTTGATTCTGCAATGGGTTCCGTCGCATGTTGGCTTACGGGGGAACGAGGAGGTCGACCAACTGGCAAAGACTTCTGTGTCGGATGGTTTGGAGGTGAATATTACTCCAAGCTACTCCGAACTTTTACCAAAATATAAAATTGAATGCTCTAAGGATTGGAAAGAATATTTTAATAGAACATCACTTGAAAAGGGAATCTGGTACAAGACAATACAATGTGAACCTCCACGTATTCCTTGGTTTGCCAATATTAAGCTTAAGAGAAAGTTTATAATAATAGCGCATAGACTGCGGTCTGGACACGTTCCACTCAACAAGTTTCGGTATCTAATGAGAATAAGTGACAGTCCAAATTGTACAGAATGCGGCACGGTGGAGGATGTCCACCACTTGTTGGTGGAATGCGTCAGGACACGAGCTGCTAGAGAGGTGTTGATGAATACTTTTAAAATTAATTTAATTGATGTTGGTGTAATCCAAAGTATACTGTCCGAACCCCTCTCTAACGCAGCCATTGCTATTTATAAAATAGTGAGTAAGGTTGTGAGCCCTCATAGTTGATAAAGCTTGACTTGTATTAGGTTACGATGGGGCTGGCATGGTCGTACTGTGACCAAAAGTCCCTAAATTTATAAGATTAAAAAAAAAAAAAAAAAAAAAAAAGAAAAGGAAGTTAGTGATAGAATGACGATTATGACACGGGACAAGGGCAGAAAGATGATGATGTTCGGTAAAGATTTTTCCAACACACTTATTCGAAAACTGGTTTCTACCTTACTGCTTTTAGGCACATGTGACGTTTTATAAATGCCTATGTATGTGCATTTATAAAACCTGAAAACCAATTGAAATCGTACAATAGCACAGTTCCAGTTGGTCGTTTCCTACTGAAAAGAGCCGAAAAGAAACTCAGCAGTTACTCTTTAAAAAAAAAAGATTGACTTTACAATATTACGTTAGCACAAGAAGGTTCCAAAGCAAAATTCGATCTCTGCTATTATTAATTGTATCATGAAATCGCTAATCTGTTCCAATAAAACAAAAGACAAACAAAGCCATTTATTTAATATCCGACACAAACAATTGAATTGAGTTCCACAAAAGTAATTACAGATTAACGGGCATGATTGTTAGGTGCGGATCAAATACGAACAATTTCCAACATAATTGTTTTTCATGAACCCGAGGAATGAACAAATTAAACGTTACTGAGAGCATTGAATAAAAGTATCAATGGATAAACGAAAATAGGGAACATTTATTTATTTATAAATACTTAAAGAAAAACCGTCCAAGTGCGAGTCGGACTCGCCCATGAAGGGTTCCGTAGCAACAAGTAACACAATATAAAAGTTCTTGTAGTTCGTTGTAACTTTGATCGATGTTTTAATAATGGTGTATTTTTTTAGATATAAGACATATAAAAAAAAAACTACTTACTAGATCTCGTTCAAAACAATTTTCGTTGGCGGTTTGCATTACATCATTTTTTTTTTTTAGTTTTCTCATTCTCTTATTTTTACAGAGTGTCTCTCGCGCAAACTATTCAGTTTAGAAAAAAAATATGTTAGAAACCTCAATATCATTTTTGAAGACCTATCCAAAGATACCCCACACGTATGGGTTTGATAAAATCAAAAATGTAGAGTTCCAGTTCTATGCAGGACCCCCAAAATTTGTTATTTTTTTTCTATTTTTGTGTAAAAATCTTAATGCGGTTTACAGAATACATCTATCTACTCACTAAGTTTCATATTTTTTTTTCAGTTTCATAAGTTGTTCAGCTTTCTCTAACAGTTTCAGAAAAAAGTGGCTGTGACATACAGACGGACAGACAGACAGACAGACATGATGAATCTATAAGGGTTCCGTTTTTTTGCCATTTGGCTACGGAACCCTAAAAAACCGTAACGACTGGTCCTGTGCGTCTCGCATTCATCGGATTCCTCTGATCCTCACCAAGTCATCTATCTGTCCACCTTGTGGGAAGCTCTCGAACGATGCGTCTTCCGTTCCTTCCCTGTCCTTTCGGCCCCATCGACCATCTGTGAGCAATGGGCGGATCATCGCCGTGCCCTCGTGGGGGTGATCGGCGGCGGAGAGCTCTCGCGCCGGGCCTTGGTTCAGGCCATGGTCCGGAGCGAGGAGTGGCAGGCGGTCGCCGACTTCTGCGAAGCAGTAATGGTCGCAAAGGAGTAGGCCGACCGCATCAGGCAACGGCGCTCTCGCCACCGCCGTGATTCCGATCCCAATTTCCGGCCACCGTAGGCGCGGGCTTGTGGACGGCGAGCTATGGGAAACCGTCCGGTAACTGTCCGGACCGAGCCCAAGTCGTCGACGGCGCACACTGTTCCCGCGCGCCTCAGGGAGTTGTCAGCAACAGTACAATCGAAGCCTACCGGGGCCAGAGTTAGTTTCGAAAGACAGCTCGTGCCCCGGTATGAAGGCTTGAAGCAACGAGGTGGGTTTTTAGTCAGTAAGAGTCTGACACTATCTCCCACTCCGTCCAAGAGCGGGGGTTGTCATTGATGATTTTCCCACCATAAAAAAAACCATCTGCGAGCAAAGTGCCCTAACCAATGCCACTTAAGTCTGGCGATTCTTGGGGCTATGTCGGTAACCTTGATTCGTTTGCGATGTCTTCATTTCTGATAAAATTGGCTAAATTAGCAATAAATAACAAAAAAATCTTCCTTCTATAGGTGTGTTGCTCAAAAATTATTAAATTGAGTTAAATTTTATTATTATCACTCTAATTGTTTAATTCAGTTTTAATTCAAATTGACCAATGTATCACTTCTTTGACCTTTGTATTTTTAGTTTTAATTTGACACAATTTATTGAAATGTTTTTATCTTAGTCTATATCTTATCTGTATCTCCTCTTTTTTGTGATTTTTAAATATTTCTATCTTTCACCTAGTTATACGTGCATGCTGTGGTCTTCCGTAACTAAAAGAGCACACGTTAAAGAACCCCATGCCTAATGGTTCAGCAGGGACCCAGCCGGGTCGAAGCCTACTGGGGCCAGGGTTATCCGAAAGGGAACTCGAGCCTCCGTATGAAGGCTAGAAGGAACGGAGTTGGCTTTTAGTCAGTAAGAATCTGACACTATCTCCCGCTCCGCCCAAGAGCAGGGATTGTCATTGGATGATTCTTCCCACCATAAAAAAAAATGCCTAATGGTTTCTACTGTATCTGTGTGACCTTTATTGGAGACCCAAATAAATAAATTGTCAATTAATTTGCCATCTGTCTTCAATATGAATCTCAAAACACAATAATACCAAACGCGATTTATAAAATAAATTGACATTCAACAAGTTCTGATTCTCAGTCTAATTTTTTTTCCGTTGTAATATCCGTCCGAAATTACTGTGCTATGCTACAAGTAAGTAGGTAATATTCTGCCATATTTTTTTTATTGCTGATAGGCTGGCGTCAAGTGAGACAGATGTTAAGCATCTGTCACACCTGATGGAAAGCGACGATGTGGTCGACGATGGAGCACGCTTATCTAGAAGTAACCTTTTCACTCTTGATTTAAAGATCCCCATTCATCGGATTCCCACGACCCCCACCAGGTCATCTGTCCACTTTATTGGTCTATCAGGAAACACACATTCCGGCAGGGAATTCCACTCTTTAGCTATATGCACAATGATTGTGTTCCCAAAACATTTTTTGTATAAGTAATTTATTAGCTTCTGCCAGCAACTTTGCCCGCGTGACAGAAGATTTCTCAATACAAACTTTGACCCCCGTTTCATTTCTTTAGATGATGAATTTTGGAAAATTCTTTCTTAGTGCTCGCTTATATTATGAAAGGAAGCCTTGTGCAGAATTGTATTTATTTATTAAAACTTTATGCACAAGTAAGCACTGTACAAAGGCGGACTTAACCTTTTGTATGCCGTAATTAGAGACACAATTAAAAAATTACTGTGTCCCGCGTGGATCCGCGTTCTGGCCATACAATGGGTTAATGGCTTAGGCATTTTCTGCCAGTCAACTATAGGGCGGTGCAGAAACAGATAATTTTACGTTCCTAGTCCCTGTAGTTTCGGCTGTACGTTGATGTGTTAGTCAGTAAAAAGAAAAAAAAAAAAAAGAAAACATGTTTATTCTGCCTGAATAGACGCACAATTCGATACAAAAAATATACAAAAAATAAAAACAGTTTCTTTTTTTTTTTTTATAATGGATAGGCTCGCGTTTGACCACAATCTCACCTGATGGTAAGCGATGATGTGGCCGACGATGGAGCACGCTTGCCTAGAAGCAATCTATTCACTCTTGACTTAAAGACCCCTAGGTTATAGCTATCAGGAAACACAGACTCCGGCAGGGAATTTCATTCCTTAGCTGTACGCATAATGAATGTACTCCCAAAACGCTTTGTACGTATAGGTGGGATGTCCACCATGTACCGGTGGCGCAACGCCGTACGTCTTGTGGTCCGATGATGGAACGGACTTGGCGGAATTAAATTGTGTAACTCTAGAGCACACTCCCCGAAGTGTAAACGATAGAAAACAGACAGGCTAGCAACTCGGCGTCGATGCTCAAGACTTTGGAGTTTTGACTTCACAAGAGCATCATTGCCTATGATCTTCTTGGCACGCTTTTCAATAGACTCTAGTGCATCTAGCTGGTATTTGGCTGACCCATCCCAAAGATGAGAGCAGTACTCCATACACGATCGAACTTGCGCTTGATAGAGGTTGAGCAGCTGTTCCGGCGTGAAATACCGTCTCACCTTTGCTAAGATCCCCAATTTTTTGGCAGCTAGTTGGGCTTTTGCCTCGATGTAGGAGCCGAAATTAAGGGTAGACGATAGCGTTACCCCAAGAAGTTCAAGGTGGTCGGTAATTGGCACGGTTACACCCCGGAAAGATGGATGGTTTCTACGCCAGGCCATGTATGTATCGGGCCAGTAATTTTTTTTATATTCTATAAGTCGTGGCCCGATTTTTGAAATTATCACTACATGATATGGCCAACTAAAACTGGGCAGTTCGTTTGAATAAAAAAAAAAGTAAAAACATTTGATGATATGTCAATCCTCATTTGGTCATTTCATTGATATAGGATTTCAGTGTTAATAAAAGGTCTAAAGAAAGTTGGCCAACCGAAGATTGAAATATTAATTATCATCAAACTTTAACGTTTAAGGCGATTAACACACGGCACCGCGCACCGCCGCGGAGGGCGGTGGCGGTGAAGCGGATTTCTTAGCGGTGCTCCGCGCGGTTAGGCGGTTTACGCGCCCAACCGCGCGGATGGATTTAACGCGATTTTGACCAGTTTTATCACAGCCACTGGCGAAAATGGACTCTGAAGTGGTGGCAGCATCTGGCTTTTATGGCGTAGAAAGAAAAAAAGTAAGAAGTTATTGGGTTCATCCATTTTTACGTAGCAGAACTCTAAATGGGACGTTCATGTTATTCTACAAAAGTTTGAGGACAACACGAAGATATTTTTTTTAACCATACACGAATGTCCACTTCTTTATTTGATTATTTATTAGCAAAGATAATTGGCAAAAGGCCCTGCACCCACAATAATCCGCGCGGTTATGCGGCGCGTCGTGTGTAAGGCGCCGCTCCACCGCGCGGAAATCAGCGCGGAGGGGCGGTGGTTGCGAGAGCACCGCTCGACCGTGGCTCGACCACGAGGTCGGGCGGTGTACGTGTGTAAGGTATCAACGGATTTCTAAGTGACCAATGTAACATGAGGTCCGCTTCACCGCCAACCGCGGCGGTGCGCGGTACCGTGTGTTAATCGCCTAAAACGATCTATCCAGTTTTACTCGGCCATATCATGAAGTGATCTGTTTCTAAGATCTGGCCATAACATGTATATAGATTACAACAAGAATCTAGTATATTGATCAGGTTTACTAATGATTAGCATAAAATATATTGGCATAATATACATTGACATACCAAAATTCAGCATAATGATCATTGCGCATAAAATTATTAGGTATAAAACTTTTGCCATAATGCTTGTTGCCATAAATACTACTACTACAATCATGTCGTACTACAAGCAACACTGTTGATTAACAAATACATGTTGAAGACCCTGACAAATGAGTAAATTATTGCACAAACAGATCCAATGCGTCGCCTTCGGACTTGTATTTGTAGTAAGATCTACCTAGGGTACGCTTCTGTCCACAGAGAAGTTTTATGATGTTTATTAATGCTTTATTTATCACAACAAATTTAATCTTTCGTATACCGTAATTAGAGACACAATAGAAAGTCAATGAAAGAGCAAACGTCGACGTTCGCTTGTGGTTTAATTAATTAAATACAGATCAACACTAAAAATCTGCGAAATTTGAATAAACAATTAACCATTAATACAGTGTACTTTTTTTAAAATCGATGTAAAATTTACTGAAAAATAAATATTTAAGTTTACGCAAAAAGATTGCGATATACAAAGTGGTATATCCATGGTCTCTTCACTCGACTGTATCACAAAATAGATAGGTACAGAAGACAATCTCATGTATGTACTTCACTTTTTATACCTACGCTCGGTGGACGCACACTAATGAACGTTTGAGCCGGAACTGTTCGACGAGCGGACCGAGAAGCTTCAAGATATCATGTCAGTGAGCGGTGTCTATGTGTGCGTTGCTCGAGCTCGCTTTGTATGTAGATTGACTTCTGTACCTATCTATTTGTGACTGTATCGTCACTTTACCTAGCCAAGTTCGTCGCACCACAAATCAGTCAAACACTCAAACGCTAAATAGATTTCAAGCCGCAAGTCAGCTCTTACGCTGTTATTGAATGTAGATACAACATCTTGTATTTTATTATTTATTTTTAGTGCTTTGTTTAATTTTACCTCGAAAAGGGTCCTTTGTTCTTATATCACATGCTCCAGCGAACCTGCGTTAAACGAAATTATTCTTGCAAATAGTTCCAAGTCGTGGAAATTTAAGGACCAGAACTTATTTTTTTAATTTATTCATGATAAGTAATTTTTTTCAAAAACTTTATTTTATGAATATCGTCAAAGATGTAAAAAAATATAACTGTTGTTTGGAAAAAGAACCACGTTCGAAATATTTTTGTAGCACATATAGACGTCTGGCATTAAATCTAACTGAAAGTGAGTCCAAAACAAACATATATTTTCTTTAATTTTATTTCTTAGACACCCTTATTGACTCACTTAAATGCATAGTTTTGGCTACTATCTATACCTACTAATTTAATAAAGTGAAAGTTTTTTTTTGCTAATCTCTGAAACGAAACTTTTAGATTTATGACAAATGGTGTAGGTTAACATCACGCTACGACCAACGAAAGCGGAAAAATAACCAAAGAAGATTTAAATGAAACCAGGCACAATAGCTTGTTTTACAACAAAATTGTAGAAATGTTGTGAAATTTAAGTTTCATTGTTTGTTTATCAATCAAGATTCAACGGCTAACTGAATTTCCACTTTATGCGCGGGCTTGTGGACAACGAGCAATGGGTAGCTCGCCGTCCAACCATCCGGTAACCATCCCCGAGCCCAAGTCGTCGACGGCGCGTAGTGTTCCACGCGCGCCTCAAAGTCTTGGGATGGGTTGTGCGAAAAAAAACCCGGGGTCCTGAAACGAATGCAAAGAAGGAACAGGAGTGGGTTTTAGTACTTAAAAGTCTGACAACGCTCCGCCCTATGGCGGAAGATTTCATTGGATGATTTCCCACCTAAAAAATAAACCGGCTAAATGAATGTGGGATAGTAATTAAGCAAGTTAATTTAAATATTTTAAAATCAATTAAATATGAAATTACGATTGCATACAAAATTCTATACCAGTTATTATTTTGTGACTATGGCACAAAATTTTGGCACGCAATAAAACGCATACCATTTATATTTTATATCTACGATAAGTGTATATATTTTTAATTATCTCGGTAATACATTCCTGAGTAATATTTCTCGAATTTCACACTGCAAACACTAATAAAGTAATAAAAAGACGACTTAACAACAAGCAGCTACAAATTAATTTTGTATAAATTAAACAAATGTAATAAAACGGACTTATTAAGAATTATAGCGGCTCCCAAAGGGAAAGCTCTTGATAATTACATAAAGAGGGCTTCTTTGCCAATTAACACCCTCTAGCCCTCTTTGAGTGGACGAGCTACCTTTTAGCTGTCGAACCAACGAATGGACACTGATTTCTATTTTACTGTCGGTACCTATTTAATTAATTTTATTGCCTTTATTTTATTAGTCTTTTAGAGAGATAGACTAGTTGCCTGCCTCGTCTCGTAATCATAAGCATAACTACTCAGTGTGGAGTAATTGTGCTTATGATTACGGGACTCCGGAGTCCGATTGCCAGCCTCCCTAGCCAAGTTACGACCGTTTCGTTTCGATTCTAGTGCCACGCCTCCAATTCCTTTGTTCTGACGTCATCTCAACGCTCGGTCACGTGGTCTGGAAAAAATCTACATAAGTATGCAAGAAACCACATAGATAAATGATTAAACATTTATTAGAGCAAATAATGATAGCGTGACGGGCGACAGAATGGAAGAAAAAAACATGTTGGACCAGCCCCAGGTATACGGAACTAGACAGAAAGATAATGATATTTAGAAAACAATTACAACCCATAGTCGCACAGAAATCAATAAGCCGAAATCGGCAAGGTATATACATAGGAATTGATAAATTCTACCTTTGGACGTTGACTCAACACTCCATCTGGCTGAAGCACGGCCTTTTGAATATTGAGATATATATCTATAATACATTAAGTAAATAGCGTAATCAATGTTGAAAGACGATATAATGACCTGAATACAGATTGCAAACGTCTTACTACAATAGTTTACATTGAATTTAGTTTACTCAACAAAAGATAGATTCCAGGAGGACAAAACTGTCTGGAATATTAAACAACTGACTTCTCGATTTCACAATTCTAAAAGAAAATTTATCCAAGGGTTTATACATAAATAAAATAATAGAGGTACCAAGACAAAGAGAACTAAATAATTCATTCGATATACGTTGGTCTAAATATCATATAAAATATGTTTTGTAAGCTAAGTAAGGCAAGCTAAAAATATGAAGATTATCCATTTGGAAGTAAACATTATGAAGAATTTCCTAGCAAAGTTTTCGCTGAATTAATCATAGCAGATGAAAGGCAGTCAAGGGTGGTTTCCTTTTAATATGTATACCTTAGATTGAACATCTTTCGGTCAACAAAACATGATACCTTTGATCCTCATGTTTTACAATAGAACGGTGAAAATAGAATCGGGGTCAGGGGACTGCAAAATAGAAATTTTATTAATTGCTTTTTTTTTTGTCTCTTTTTCATTTTTTCTTCGTTGGTGAATGTTGAATTCTTAGTAACCGTTTGAAGCATTGAACAAAATGACAAAAAATATACAAGTGAGCAAAGTTCGAATCGTAATTACATTTTTTGGCGGAATTATTAGGATAGACGAGTGCTTAGAGACAAATTTGATAACAATTAATTGAAACGTATGAGACGAAGTATTAATAGCTCGCGCGCGGGGGTATTATTACGTAATTGAGCGTTATTCAGTATAATCACAAAAAAAAAAACACTTTTTCTAGTTTTTTTTTTCTAGGAAAAAACGAAGATTTAGAGACCAAGATTTTCGTCCGAATACATTTCATGCATCCTTGAAAAAGACTTAATTGTACAGACCACTCTACAGTTCAATTAAGCCTTTTTCAAGGTCATTCACACGTATGTACAAACGGCGCACGTTTTTTAACACTAACTCGTAAACAGACACAATAATGATTTTATGGTGATTTTTTTAACCGAATGCGTCTGAAAAAGAGTTACATGTACGTATCTATATTTCTTTGGCACGGCCTAAACTCCTAAAACGTATTTGGTTTGTTGCATTTTTAACTGAATTCAAAACGAAGATGTTTGGCTGTATGTTTTTTTTTTGTGTTGGTACTTTCACCGATATCTCGGTCATTTGTAGATAGATTTTGAAAATATTTTTTTTGGTTATACAATTTCTAAGGGAACAACTCGGAAGCATAACCTATGTTTTCGTGTTGGTTAATCCCATAGAAATATTGTTATGATCTGATAATGAACTTTGAAGATGTGGAACCGAACTCTTCATAGGATCACAGCAGAACTGTCGTAGGTAATAAGTAAAATTGCTTTGTTTACATGTCGAACTGGGGCCCAAGTCTGCTATTTTTATAAATTCGTCGTTCCAACACGATCCCATTGTCCCATTTTGCTAAAAGTTCGTAATCTGCTAATTCATAATGATCGATCATTGATCGGTCAATGGTATCGTAATAGAGTTGTGGTAGAATGATAATATCGAGCATATTAAAACGTGTAAATGGTAGAACACTGATCAAATATACTGTCAAAGCTTTAGCAGATTACCGCATACGTCAAATATTCATTTGTCAATATGTACGAGATTACTATTCTATACCACTTCTTTCAATGGAGTATCAGTGGTTGACCATTGGAAAGACATAATGACGCCATTATATTAGTAGATTACCAAACTTGTCAAAATCGACAATTATGACATCAATAATAGACCATTCTGACACTATTGTAATAGCAGACTTGAGGCCCTGATCTGATGATAAAGCCGAATGGTCTGAGCTTGCCTTATTAAAATTATCATGCAATGTTTTAACTTTACTTTTTAACTGTTTTTTGCAATCATTTATTTGACACTGTCAACTTTTGTCAAAAGGTACAGACGATTAGAAGAAGAAGGAAGAAGAAGGAAGGGAGGAGGTTAGCTTATACAAAATTATATGAGAAAACAACAAAATTTACCTTTTTTTTTTTTTTTTTTTTTTTTTTTTTATTTTTTTTTTTTTTTTTTTGGTGGGAAAAAATCATGCATTGACATCCCCTGCCCTTGGGTGGAGCGGGAGATAGTGTCAGACTCTTACTGACTAAAAGACCCACCCCGTTCCTTCTAGCCTTCATACCGGGGCTCGAGCGCCCTTTCGGATAACCCTGGCCCCAGTAGGCTTCGACCCGGCTGGGTCCCTGCTGTTGCTGACAACTCCTTGAGGCGCGCGGGAACAGTGCGCGCCGTCGACGCCTTGGGCTTGGTCCGGACAGTTACCGGACGGCCGGACAGCGAGCTACCCATTGCTCACTGTCCGCAAGCCCGCGCCTACGGTGGCCGGAAATCGGGATCTGAATCCCGGCGGCGGCGGCGGCGGCGATAACGCCGTTGCCTGATGCGTTCGGCCTCCTCCTTTGCGAGCATTACTGCTTCGCAGAAGTCGGCGACCGCCTGCCACTCCTCCTCGCTCCGGACCATGGCCTCAACCAAGGCCCGGCGCGAGAGGTCTCCGCCGCCGATCGCCCCCACGAGGGCACGGCGATGCTCCGCCCAAGCAGGGCACACCTCGACTGTGTGCTCCACCGTGTCCTCCGGGCATTCCGCACAGTGGCGACACCCGGGCGTCACTTCCGCACGAATCCGGTGCAGGAAACTCCCGAACGAACCATGTCCGGTAAGGACCTGCGTCATGCGGAAGGTAAGGACGCCGTGAGGTCTTTCCAGCCACGCCTCAAAGAGGGGACTTACCGCCACGATTGTGGCGTGCCCAGCACTGGGTTGCGATAGTCGCTGACGCCATTTCACCATAAGATCCCGCCGGAGCTCTGTCCGCCATGCCGTGACCTGTCGCGGCAGCGGACTTTCACCCCGGCGTTGCATCTCCACGCGCATATCGTGCATGTGTGCAAGGACTGTTGCTTCCAGATCCCACGGTGGTAGGCCAGCCAGAAGGCTCGCCGCTTCGCGGGAGACCGTGCAGTATCCCCGCACCATCCTTATCGCCATGACCCTCTGGCAGGCGTTCAGTATGGCCGCCGGTTGCTTTTTCAGCGACGGCGCCCACACCGGCGCCCCGTAGAGGGCCATGGACCGAACGATCCCCGCGTAGAGCCTCCGGCAGGAGGCGTCTGGACCCCCAAGGTTGGGCAGGAGCCGCTTGAGCGCAGCCCCAGCCCGGTTGAGTTTGGGAGCCAGACGTCGGAAGTGCTCCACGAAATTCCACCGGCTGTCGAGGACGAGTCCCAGGTACTTCATCGTCGACCCGACACCGATGTGAACTCCTCCTACCGTTAGTTGGGAACTCAATGGCGGCGCGTTCCGAGACTGGCGACCGTGGAAACACATCGCCTCGGATTTGTGAAGCGCCACCTCGAGTCCCAACTCCTGGATCCTGTCAACGACCATCGCAACCCCGCGTGTCGCTAGAGCGACCGCCGCCTGGTACGACTCTCCCTGCGCTAGAACCAGCGTGTCGTCTGCGTAGCAAACCACGCTGACCCCGTCAGGGAAGTCGCCGCGCAGCACGTAGTCGTACCCGATGTTCCACAAGGGTGGCCCTAGTACCGACCCCTGCGGAACACCGCACGACATCTCTCGACGTTTCCAGTCTCCCTGGTGACCGGGGTAGACTATAAACCTATCCGACAGATAGGCCTCGACCACTCGACAGAGGTATTCGGGCACCCGGTGGTACCGGAGTGCCCTCCGGATCGTACTCCAGGGCAGGGAGTTGAAGGCGTTGGCAATGTCCAAGGACACTGCCACGACACACCTGCCCCGGGACACCGCATCCCCCGTCGTGAGGGCTCGCACGCGCATGATGGCGTCCACCGTAGAGCGCATCCTGCGAAAGCCGAACTGTCCGTCCGAAAGGTCCGGCCCCACCCGTGTTAGGCGCCCGACGAGGCGGTTTGCAATGACTCTCTCAAAGAGCTTGCCCACCTCGTCGAGCAGCACAATGGGCCGGTACGCGGACGGAGAGTCCGCAGGGCGCCCCGGCTTCGCTATGAGGACCAGTTTCCCCGTTTTCCAGCAAAGTGGGAACTGGCCCCTCTCCATACATGCGCTGAAGAGCCCTCTCAGTCGAGGCCCGAGAGCCTCCATGGCCAGGACCCAGGCCTTTCCAGGCAAGCCGTCGGGTCCTGGGGCGGTGTTTTTGGCACTCAGCCTTCGCACCGCCACTCTCATCTCTACCTCGGTCACCTCTGGAGCATTGTCGTCGTCGTCGCTGTTGCGGTCCGCGTCAGACACCGCTGGCGGTGAAGGCGGAGCCATGGGCGGGGGGGAGTGTTCCCCCCGCGCAGGGAACAGAGCGTTCACCGCACCCTCTACGATCTGGGGCCGGAGACTCTGAGTCAGTGGGGGAGCCCAGGGACGGAGCTTTTCCCGTACCATATTGTACGGGCGCCCCCATGGGTCCGCGTTCAGAGACCCCAGCCACACGTTGCGGGCCTCCAGTTTGGCCCGCTTGATCTCCGTTCGGAGGGTGCGTTTTGCCGCTCTGTATCCCTCATACAGCTCCGCCTCTCTGGCCTCCGCATCCGGCGGGCGGATGCGGCGCCTGCAGTGTCTGGCGTACCGGCGCCGCGCGTGACTGCATGCGTTGCGCAGTGCAGCAATCTCCGGCGACCACCAGCACACCTGGCGCTTAGCTCGCCCTGGACGGACTCGGGGCATTGCCGCGTCGCAGATTTGCGACATGGCCTCCCGGAACCACTCCGCCTCGACGTCTATGTCGACAGGCCTGTCCGGTGCTTGCACCCAGGCCTGTACCGTCGCGGCTTCCAGGAGGAGCTCCCGGTCCATCTGCTTAAGCGCCCACCGCGGACCGCAAGGGCTCTGTCGGACCGGCGCGGCCGAGGTTTCGGCGGAGACGTCCAACCGGATGTACCGGTGGTCGGAGTACGTCTCCACCTCCTCCATAACGCGCCAGTCGACGACACGCGGCAACAGAGCGGGGCTGGCGAACGAGATGTCCACCACTGATTCACCCCGCATCCGCACCAACGTGGGGACAGAACCCCGGTTCAGGACGACCAGGCCCAGCTCCAAAGCCCAGTCCTCCACCATCTGACCCCGTGGGTTCGTGTACCGGGAACCCCAAGCCGTATTCCAGGCGTTGAAGTCCCCGCAAACGACCACGGGGAGGGTGCCAAACCCAGCGACGACGACATTTAGCTCCATAAGGGAGACTTGGAGTTCGTCGAGAGATCTGTTCGGGGACAGGTAGACGCCTACCACTGCAATGTCCCCGAACCGTGCTGCCACGCAGCCCCGTCCCCTCGCAACAGCCTCGAGGGGCGGGGTACCGGCGGCGGCCGACGAGATTAACGTCACCGAGCCGTCTAGGTCCTGAACCCAGTCTCCACGGGGATGGACGTAGTACGGCTCGGAGACGACGGCGACATTTATCGACCACTGCGCCATGCTCTGGAGCAACAGATCCTGAGCGGGGGCGCAGTGGTTGATATTCGCCTGGAGGAGACGGAATGGGGCCGTTATTGGCAGTCCATCGTCTCCTCCCGAGCCCTTCTAGGGGGCACTGCCACGGCGGGTGCGGCGGCGACTGCGGGGATGGGCCTACGGGCCTTGCCCTTGTCCTTGGCGGGGGGGTCGCAGGACCTGCCCCCAGCCCGGTGGTTGGCCGGCTTGCCTGCCGCCGCACATGCGTAACAGTGCGGCGGAGCACGGCATTCTGCGGCCTTGTGACCGGGCTGGCCACACTGGTGGCAGCGGTCGCTGCGGTCCACCTCCGCGGCGCAGTGGGCGCCAACGTGGTGCCCCACTTGGCACCGGAAGCACCGCAGAGGTCTGGGCTCCAGCAGTTTAACTTGCGCGGAGACCCAGCCCACCAACAGCCGTCGGCCCTCCCCGGTGATGGTCTTGGCCGCCGCCACGGGGCAGCTAACTGTTACCGCTCGCATGCCCGTGCCGTCAGCGCGGATGGTGCCCGCCCGGACCTGATCGGTCGTGCACCCACCCGCCCTGACGATGGCGGCCACCACCTCGTCCACCTTGACTGAGTCGTCCAGGCCCATGATGCGCATGTCTATGCACTTGGTGGGCCTGGACACTCGGGCCACTTCCGCATCGAGGGACGCCCTGATTCTAGCGGCCAGGGCATCTGCCGCTGGGCCGCCAGTCGCACCGGGGACCTCCAGGATTCGGGCCCCGGTGACTGTGCGCCTCATGCGGAAGCCCCCCGCAGCTCCGAGCTCCTCGAGGTGGGGCAGCACCGCCTGCTTCGCCTTTTCCATGACGGCGTCATACGTCACGCCCTTCTTCTCCGCATCTGGCTGCAGTGTAATCACCACAGCCTCGGAGGTCGGGGCGCGAAGTCTCGCCGCCATGGCCCGCTTTTTGCGTTCTTGACGCCTTGCCCGCTTTCTGGCCACCCTGGCCGCCCTGCCCGCCCTCTTCGTGGCGCCGACGACCGTCCACTCGGCGCTAGGTTCCTCAGGCGGGGGAGGCGGCAGGCGCGGCCTAGTCGCCGCCGCGGCAGGAGGTCCCGCCGGTTTAGCAGCAGGCACCGCCTTGCCTTTTTGCCGCCGCTGCTGCCTAGCCGTAGGGGCCGGCCTCGCGGGCTCCGGTGCCACCGCCCCGCGCACTGCTTGCCCCGATGGGCCCGTCTTGGGCGCAGAAACCGCCGCCGCGGCGGCGGCGTAAGACGCCACCTTTTTCTGGCCAGAGGCCGCTAGCGGAGGGCGCAGCACAATGCCCTCCAGCAGGGACAGCTGTTGCTGGATGCGCAGCTGGAACTGCTGCTGCTGCTGTTGCAGCTGCTGCTGGAAGGCAGCTAGTTCCCGCTGCACCAGCGTCAGCAGCTGGCTCTCCGTTTCGGGCTGGGCCTGGGGCTGGCTTTGCAACTGCCCTTCCTTGCGCCCCCTCCCTGTCAGTGGCTCCTGGCAGCCACCGCCATTTGGCGCCCTCGCGAGCTCAGCTCGAACTTCGGCCCGGAGCTCGGCCCGGAGCTCAGCCCGGAGCTCGTTCCTGACTCTGGCCACCCTCTTCTCGAGAGAGGCGTCGAAAGCCTCCCTGAGGGACGCGGCGTGCCGTTGGGCCGTCCTCTCCTTTGACGTCCTCTCCCTTTTGCGGCTCATGTCACGCAACAAGGTGACGGCCAGCCTCTGGAGGGACTCCATGTCTGAGTCCCCCTCAGCACGCCTCTCGCTGCCAGATGGCACCGATAGGTCCCTTCCCGAGCCGGCCGCTCCGGGGTGACGCCCCTCCGCAGCAAGCTTGACGGCTTGCTGAGCGGAGTCCTGGGCCGTTAGCCCTCTCCCCCTTCCACGGGACCGGCCCGCGCCACGGCTGCTGGTGGGGATTTTGCTCTGAGGGGATGACTCCTCAGAGCCGGACGACCCGTCTTCCCTCCTGGCAGGCGCGGAGCGCTTCCGGGAGAGACTCGAGCTTCTCCCAGAATCGCCCGCGACCTCCTTCACTTCCGAGCGCCCGTCATCCCTCCTGACGAACGCGGAGCGCTTCGGGGAGCAACCCGAGCCTCTCCTAGAATCGCCCGCCATCTCCTCCACCTCCGAGCCCTCCGAGCCCCCTCTGGATGCCGCGTCGGACTCCGACCGCGCATCACTCTCCGGATTTTTAAAAAATTTTGATTTTCGATTTTCCATATTGTTCCCACGAGTATTAAACTTCGGGTACTTGCTCAAAAACGTGGTCCGCACTAGAGACTAATTTAGCTACCCATTAGTCAAGCTAACAACCTCCCTCACGGTGCGCCGCCGCTTGGAGGTTTGGGGTAATTTTTTATAGAGGTTGTCTTCCTCGCGGCCCGGGCGGTTAAGCCAAGACCCTCGTCCCCCATCAAAAGTCAGAAACATGACCTTGGACAATCTCTGGGGCTACGAGACTAACGGTGGCAGAAGGAGGAGCAAGCCTTCCTCCTGCCTGCCCGGCGGCAGTGTGAGTGCACACCGAGCCCGCTCTTACTTCGCCACTGTGCCCTCTGCTATAGCAGAGGGACACGCGTTGAAGTGTTCCGACAGACAGAACATTCGCAGACGGCCATCGAGGCCCCTTAGGCAGCAATACCCAAGGGGTTCATTGGCCGCCTCCCAGGGTGCACCGTCCCGCAGACTGGCCTTCGCTCCGGACGTATCCGCAAGGGAACTACAGCCTGCGGGCACTCGTGGAGGTTTTCTGTCGTGGCACCCCAACAAAATTTACCTGGAACATCGCATTTAATATTTTAAACGCAATCTTACGGCTTTATGGAAAGAACCCTGAATACATCGAAGGCACTTTACATGAGGGAAGTAACCCACTTATTGCATCTTTCCTAAAAAGGTTGTTAAATTGTTTAGGGACGATTAGTCACTTATAGAACAGTTTTTTAGGGTATTTAAGTTATTCAGGAAAGAAGTGAGAAAGGTGAGCCTCTCTGAGAGCGAACTTAGTAAACATATTATAGTGCTATAATTGGAATTTATTAGTGTTCTATAGGTAATTTTCCTAGTTTGGGTGTATTATACCCGTGAGTTTACATATTTGTAGACGCACTTATGATACAGGAGAGAAAGAAGCAAGTAAATGGTAAGGCCTAGAGTGGGGCTAAGGTTAAAAAAAAAAAAACTACTTTCTTATGTGTTCAAAGGTGCAACTGTTCTCTTTATACTACCTACCTTTAGGTAGCTAATATAATACATTTTTCATTTATAAAAATATGAACGTAAGAAAATCTTGTGATAAAAATAATTTATTCAACTTGCCACATTTTTCTTCTTCAGACGCTTTTAAAAATCGTTTCATAAACCTACTCCTTTTAAACTTTCTAAATAAGCCGCAATGCTCATTTTTTTTTTATAATTAGTCGAGCAAAAAGTAATTAACTCTTTGTGGTATAGACATATTTTTTACTGGGGTACTAAATAATAATTTTTATTTTGTGTAAATAATTTCAATAGAATTTCTAAGAATTTGGAAAGACTACTCTTTTCAAATTTTGGAGATTCAATTGGTTTTTTAACTACTTTTTTTTAAACAAGTTTATTTCATGTTCAAATATTTCAGACATTATTTGTGGTCCTTTCATGAATGGACCGAAACATTTTAGGTAAGTAGTTTCTAAGACTTTCGTTATTTTATGACAAGCTAAATCTCGCAGTTTCTTTATAAGTAGGTATTCGTCTTTAGTTCCTTGCTAAAGTCTAAAGTCATTTACTTTTTTTTCATACTTTTTCATCATATCGAATGTCATTTACTTTTTTTTTAATACTTCTTCATCATATCTTAAGAAGCATATAAACGAAAACATAAAAATGCAAGCAAAACATTAAACATTAGAGTTGTAATATTACTTTTACTTCAGTTGATGAAGTTTTCATTTGACTTCTGAAAGAAAAAAAGGGGTTTGAAAACATACAAAATAGGTAGGTATTTAGTGACAATAAAACTCTCGTTATAGTCAAGGCAAGTAAACGAACAGTTGTCAATCTAAAAATAGCCTATCTACGCATATCCATGTCGAACATCCCACGACACTGTCAGGAACAATCACTGCGAACCTACCCTCCATTCTAAAAAAATATGCTGTCATCTAATTTGTTTTCTGTAATATAACATGAAGAAAATAATAGAAATAGCAACTCGTAATTATGTAATCATGAATTGCATAAAATAATAATCAATCTTTTAATGTTCCCAATGCTACGATTCAGGCCTCCTACTCAAGAGAGGAAGTGACCGTAAACCACCACGCGGGCCTAGGGTGGATTGGTAGATGTAAAATATTTTGACACCCATTGGGAGGTGTCACAATAGGGTGCTATTAACTTTAAGTTCCTATTGTAACTTTATTTTAAACATACATAGAACAAGAACAATAAAAACACTGAACTAATTATTATTATATATACAATAACTCTTACCTAAAATATGGCGTCAAAAAATTCCTCCTCGTCGACTCAACTGCAAATGTACCCAAAAGACTGGCGGCATTGCCACGTAGTATGACAATGCTTAATCTCTAACCGAGGAAAAAACCAGCCTTTGGGTCACGAGAAGTGTCAATAAGGCGTTTTGATAATCAACTTTATTTTTGGTAAACAATAAAAGCTTTTAGACTTTATTTTAGGCTTTTAGACTTTATTATAAACAATAATGAGTATAATTATTTATATTTTCGATTTTTTGGTTCTAGAATATGAAAGTGAGAATTTTGGTTCAATAAAATAAAAATAAAAATAAACATTATTTTTTTCTTTGTATTCGTTTACTTTTGTTTTCACATCATTAAATTCCACCAAACTGCTAAACAGTCTGTCGGCAGTTGTTCTCGTTTCACATTTTTACAAATTTTGTTAAGATTCTTCAATAAACTTATGTTAAAATTGTTAACAAATCAAACAATCCCACAATCTATATTCATGAACAACGTTCACTGTTCATAAATGAAAAATACGGGGGTTGTTACACAATAAATTTGGCTACAGATACAGTGATAAATAATGTTTTGTAGTATTTCTTAAAGTTTTTTTTGTTTATTGAAATAAACTCGTGTTTGACAGTGATCCCACGTGATGGTAAGCAGTGATGCAATCTTTAATAATATAATAATAATAATAATAATATTCCACAACTATCACACAACGCCGTCTAGTCTCAAGCTAAGCAGAGCTTGTGTTATGAGTACTAGACAACTGATAAACATACTTATATATTTCTAAATACTATCTACTGTGTAAATACTTTAATTAATCTTTGATGGTGAAACGCACTAGTTTATTGAGAGCCTATTCACTTTATCCTTAAAGACACCTAAATTATAATCGGATGGGAAGACCGAGTTTATATTTTAGCACGAAATCTGGCTTCAATTTTATTTGCTTTAAAATCGTTTTCAACGTCTAATCTTCTTAACCATTACCCGCCAAAAGAGAATTATTACCCTCTTAATGGACATTTTATTCAACTAGCACACGAACACTGTCCAGCAATTTAATTTAATGTGAGTAAGTTCCGAAGAACATTTCTTAGTACAATAAAATTTTCCTTAGCAGTAATTGTGACTATAAAAAACAATATTAATTTTATTAGTCTTTTACGTAGGAGTAAAAAACATGTTTTTTTTTTTAAACGAAATTTCCTACTTATCTTTGTATCCTTTGTTGCATGAAGATTAAATAAATACATAAATATTTTTATCCTTTTACAATATTCCTATAAATAGATTTTTTGGGCACTTTCCTGTCTGACCCAATTATTTGTACCTACAGTGTAATTTTTATTCACAAAATATGAGATATTGTGTTGTAAATTTCCTAGTTTATCGGCAAACATCGCCTCCGGATCTCGAAAACCCATTAGTGAAACCTGGTATTTCCTGTATTGTGCGGCAATGTTGCTAATGTGCCAATACTTCATACATAAGTACTAAAGTAGATACGTACCGTGAACCCTATTTGTATTGTAGTGTATTCGAAGTACGCACGCAGTGACCGTCGCCAAAATTCAAAAAGAGAAGGAAGATATTGATTATTTATCACCACTATTGCTCGAGGTATATTGGCGACGTCACTTAAATATTTATTAAGTATTAACTTTTACCTGCGGCTTCGTCCTTGAGAAATTACTTTTCACCTGTCCACCAATTTAAAAACTTTTCAACTATTTCTTCTGATTTTTTTTTTTGTAAGACAGGGGTACCTGTATTAAAGCAGATAAAAAAAAATGATGAAAATAAGTAGTTAAGCCGTTTTTATGCTTAGCGAGACCAATGAACAGCAATCATTTTTATAAGTATTTTTTTCAGCGGTTTCATGCGCCCTCCTGAAATAAAAAGTATCCCATGGGCTACTCCAAAAAGCTGTCTAGTCGTTTTCCAATTCCAAACAGCCGTAAACAAGCTTGAAGAGTTACACACGTTCACACACCCAGATTAATTCTCACGATGTTTTCTTTTACCAGATATCAATGGAGACCGAAATGAAACCTAGAAAACTTACAAAGATGTAATTTAAACCGGAAACGAAACGAAAACGGAATTTCTTTTATGCTTACATGTTTATGCTTTATACTCGTATTTATCATTTCTTTCAAGAGATAATAATTGTTCTACACCACAATTTTTTAATTATTACACATACTTATAGAGCTTATTAGAAAAGCCCTTAATATTTTATAAGTAAAATCTCAATAAATAATATTCATAAACAGCAAAGTTATTAGCGTTGGTTTATGTCCCAAAATGTCACTCAATTTATGGAAATATTGTGCAGGCTATTGATTAATGAATGATTAAGTGACAATTATTAAGGAAAAACACTGCCCGCAGTATTTTCTACTAGCAATTGTTATGTTTGATTGATTCTATGATGAATTTACCTTTTCGTGGTCAATTTTAGGATTTCGGTTTTTCTACTTTTGACTACAAAAATATGATCAGTGACGGGTACAGATAGAGCCCCATTTTTTTGTATACTAATTAAAAAGTAGGGGTGTATAATGAGAAATCTCTCTTTGACAGAAAACTTATTAAAGTATATCACATTTCTCGAGTCTTCGCCTTCAGCCAACTAAACAAACACTTACAAAATAATTTGAAAATTGTCTATCTCCCTCAGATCTTAATTAGGCTTTCTATTTACTAAGTAATTATGAGTCAAAGAGACTTAAATACAAGAAGAAGCAGATGTAAGTAATCCCTGACCCCTCATTCAGAAAAGCGAATGTTTAGACAGGCTAAGCAAATAGTTATTTTCTTCAGGATAAGCTCTTAAATCTTAGCTGCTTTGTTTAAACGATTCTTCAAATAATATGCATGGTTCAATATTAATTTACTGCTTTCATTTTGAACTTGGTGTCAACTTAGTTGTCACTAGTTTAATATGATTGAAACGTTAAAGGTGAAGAAATAGTATATACTCGTATGTATTTGTAATGTTCTTATTTTTCAAGGATTGGATTTCTACTTACCCTGTTATATCGTAAATACCTATAATCTCTTCATTTTTATTCTCTGAAATTCTCTTTGTAACTAGATACAGACTTTTTTTACCACATTTGTTTGAACCAAAAAACGCTTTTTCCAAGAAAGAAAATAAGTTATTGAAGCAGGTTTGATTTTTAAAAATCTTACAGGCCATTTATTGGCCTGTAATATTTTTAAGAAGGAAGGATATTTTATTTCTGAAATAAAATGATATTATTATTAAGGAAAGAAAAATAAAGTTATTAATTTTTTACTTCTTTGATGAAAGCCAGGCTTTTATTAGAATGTAATTAGACTACGTAGTCTCCATCAGGGACAGTGTCAAAGTCTCATCAGAGAGAGACAATCAAATTATTGTCAGGTGAAAGGGCTTCGTCAATTCCTTTGTTCGTAACTACGGGGCGTAATTTTTAATTTCCTACCGTTCCGATCGTGGCTTCAGTCTCATTTTAGACAATGTCGAAGTACTTTTTTTGTTCTTGTTCAGTGTCATCCATCAATTTCATTGTTTTCATCATAAAGAAAGCTTCCTTCTTATACCATGGAGCATGGTCTTACGTTACTATTGGATTAGTTTGACATAAATATGAACAATGGTAGTTGAGCTTTTGTCATGCTTACAATTACCGGAACGGATCTTGAACGCTGGCTTCAAGTTGCGCAGACGTCAAATATTCGGTCTCTTTAGTGGTACGAAGTGAGACGAGGGCGCGGGGAGTGTCAGCGATAGGCTCGTCGCGCCATCGTGTCATAGACGTCACTCCTGATTCGTCCCTACCTTGCTGCATGTATCTAACAACGACGACGATTAGCTCGCCTATGTATGGAATGCGCAAAGCGATCCCCACTCTGACGCCGAGCGCTCAGTATTCGTGCCGGTAGTTGTATTTAAATGTCTCACTGATGACATGGACAACAGACTCTGGTCTTCTCGATCTTTTCGTATGGCGCTGAGACTTGGACCCTGAAAGCTGCAGATCGCAAATTCATTGACGCCTTTTTGATGTGGTGCTGGAGAAACTCGTATCCTTGGACAGCGCTTCGGACCAACGTATCCATACTGCAAAATCTCCTCACGGTAGTTGCCCGAGTGTCTTCATATAAGATTCTACAATAGTTCGATTACATTGCAAAGAAATCGTCATGTCCTAGAACCAAAAATTCGAAGACATGTGACATTCACCAACACGCACTGGGCCTGCGTGGTGGATTACGGCCCATTCCCTCTCCTAGAGAGGAGGCTTGAGTCCCAGCAGTGGGAGCATTAAAAAGGCTGGTAATGATGATGATGACTGCAAGGAGAGACGATGGCATCCTCGAAAGGCTCATCGTGACTGGTAAAGTAGATGGAAAAAAGCCTAGCGGGCGCAGCCCAGTACGTTGATCCGATCAGATCCAGACCGCTCTTGACTCCAAAAATGCTAGACCAGTGTTTCGGGTTTCACATATACTAAAACAAATATTGTATACCTTGTTCTTTAGCAAATAAGTATATTACTAGCATAGCATAATTAGTCTTATAATGTTAAATTCTTATTGCTAGGACTTAAATTTTCCCTCAAAAAGAGAGAATTGGCTATAATCTACAACGAAAGCCCAGAGCGTGTTAGTGGATGTAACATGTCTTCGAATGTTTGAAGCTGACCTTCTAAATCATTCCAGCCACCGTAAGCGCGGGCTTGCGGACGGCGAGCATTGGGTAGCTCGCTGTCCGACCGTCCGGTAACTGTCCGGACCGAGCCCAAGTCGTCGACGGCGTGCACTGTTCCCGCGCGCCTCAAGGAGTTGTCAACAACAGCAGGGGCCCAGTTGGGTCGAAGCCTACCGGGGCCAGGGTTAGTTTTGAAAGATAGCTCGAGCCCCGGTATGAAGGCTTGAAGAAACGGGCTGGGTTTTTAGTAAGTAAGAGTCTAACACTATTTTCCGCTCCGCCCAAGAGCGGGGGTTGTAAAAAAATTTTCTAAATCATTCTAGTTTTTTTCCAACACTTCAACATCGTTTCTCTTCTTAAAAATAATCTTAACATTCAAAAGAGCTCAGCGCGAAGTTCACACATCTAATAAGCATTAAAGTGGCTCCCCCTACTTCAGTGCACGCTTTCGATACTGAATAACGACGATGCATTGTGCTCGAGAGCTGCTTCGTGTCCGATGACTTCGCAAATCAGCCGCTTCATCCAGACCCACTAAATATGTGTTCCTCCACAAGATCGCAGGTCTTGTTGAACTGGCCAGATTAATGTTCATCGTTAACCGTCTGAGTTTTGCACAGTCGAGGGAATCTTTTGATCCCTTGGCATCGCTAACATTTTTTATGGTGGTAAATATATGTTGATGACTACAGTTTCATAATATTAGGTACACTTTATGCTTGATTGGGAAAAGCGATAGAATAGAACGTAATAAACTTTGTTATACACCAAAAAAGCAGCACAACTTTTACATAAACTTAAATCCATGGGTACAATAGCGGTCTTTAGCCCGATTCACGTAATGAAAACCGTAACGATATCGTAGCGATTTAGTCGTTTAGACCATTTCCGTATTCACATTCATCAATCGAGTTTGACGACTACGATTTTAAAGTCGTTTGAAATTCGTCAATTAAAAAAAGAATCTGTATTAAATTATCCTGGTAGAATACTTATTAATGTAACTGGAAATAAGTCGATAGATCATGAATACCGTTTTTAGATAGGACTTCGATCGAATGACTATAAAACTTCAACGATACTTGGCTTGTTTGATTTTACGTGAATCAGACTACTTATCGCTGACAGCGATATCGACCAGACAATCTTAGGATGGAGAATAATATAGACGGTAATCTTCAATATACTGTTAACAGATTAATCAAACATTATAGATAAGAATATATATTAAATACCGATATTCAGATTTAAGGCATAAATTTGAAGATGGAATTAAATAAAAATCTCCTGAAATCTTATTGGTGCATAATAAAATCTAATCCTGTTTGCCAACCGTTCATTGGCTGTATGCGTTCGATATTAACTTCCGAGTTCAGTCTAGTGGCAGTTTAGACAGTTTATTTGAAATTCAAGAAACTTTGAATTTGGATTAATTTAGTTTTATCATCTATTCAAACGGACGTCGTTCCGCCATATTTGCTCGGGAAATACGTTTATCTTTAACATGATAAACTATTCAGTTTGATGTTTATTTTTCATATCTTGTTTCATAAAGTTTTCATGTTTTCTTCTGAAATAGTTTGTTGGTAAACAAACAGTGGCGTAGGTAGGAGTGGCCTCGCGTGTGCGAGGGCTCTTTAACAATGGGGGTTTTGTTTTATAATTTATAGGCTTTTTTTTTTTTTTTCGATGGGAAAAATCATCTTATGACAACCCCCGCTCTTGGGCGGAGCGGAAGATAGTGTCAGACTCTTACTGACTAAAAAACCCATCCCGTTTCTTCAAGCCTTCATACCGGCTTCATTTACCTTCATTTATAGGCTCGCATTTGACCACTATTTCACCGGATGGTAACTGACGATGTGTTGAACACTGGGTTCGACAGTCGCTGTCTCGTTTTCGGATTCATGAAAAAAAAACGCTGATGCATCTTCGCCCACGTCTAAGTTAGTCCACGCTACGCCCCTGTAAACAAATTATGTGTGATCATATATTTTGCGTGATAGCTACTTATAGCTAACAACATTTTTCATATTGCTGTAGCTAAATATATTTTCTTGTAAAACAAAATTATTGTCAATAGATGAGTCTAAGGACTTTTATTGATGCATGGATTTTTTTTGTTTTTATCTTGTTATTATTTCTTGTACAGGTAATTATTATCATAATGAATTTAAAACAATTAACCCAAAATTTAACTAATTTGTACACCTTTAAATTAAGAGTTCGGACTTTAATTCATTAAACCCCAAGCGAACGCCGCGCAACGGTCGCGCACCTTTTGTCTTTCTATAGGCGTAATAGATTATTTTTTGTAAATATTTCTGCAAACTATTTGTTAGAGAGCCGTTATAAATAAATAACTACCTACCATTATTATGTTATCGTAGCTTAAGAGCCTCCAAATATTTCAAAAATAAGCGAAGTTTGCAGAATTTTAAAAATAAAAACTCTACAACACTATTTTAAAGGAATCTTTTCGACAAACTGGGTTTCGATTCGACATACGAGTTATATCGAAACACATGTCTTATGTCGGCGTGTGTATACACCTTACACTATTTACCGGTATCTAAAGTCTTCAGCTCTATTTAATTCGATTTAAGAGCTCACCTTTGATTGCAATCAGCAATGCATGTACGACTCAAACAAACTGAATTTTGAATTGCATACTAACTTTACTGTACCTACAGATGTTGCTTTTTAGCATGACAATAGTTTTCATTGAACTAGTGTAACATTGCTTTTTAGCATGACAATAGTTTTCATTGAACTAGTGTAACATTAATAATTAAAAAAATAGAAATAAAGAAGTAGGAAAAGCAATCCAATGCACACATTTTCTACAAACGATACATCTTTCATTTCGTTTCTAAGAAAATTTAATAGAGAAAAAGTAATTACCATAATTGCCATGCTAATATAAAAAACAACTTTGTATAAAAACAGTATAGTATAATTCCAGCAAAAAAAATAAATAATTGAAAGTTAGAAAGTTATGTAAATGGTTTTAATAAGATAATTCTATAGATGTATACGTATTCAGTATCGCAAATATATTTTTTTTACCTTGCTATCCGCTAACTAATGTAATTAACATGTTTTGACAGGTGCCTGGACCTAACGCCTGAGTACTGCCACCTCGTGAACGTCATTTTAGAAAACCCTAATTGCAAAAAACATACGAAAATTTTAATTTCGACTACCCTGGACTATTCACCCCGCGTATGTACTTCGAAGGACTGTAACAATAGCCTAGTTGCCGTAAAAAATGTAATTTAACCGTTCTCAATCGACGTACACACTTTATATCACGTCACAGTTTTTGGAATCACGTCGGTTTTACGTTCACGTCGGGGTCACCAATTTTGTGTGCGTGTATTGTAGTGTCCTTGGAAGTGTGTACGGAGAGAAATTAAATCACTTTTAGTTTTGATATTTGTTTACTTTGGAACTGAATTACATTACAGATTGTACTTATACGTAAGCGCGTCTATAGGTGGTCGTTGCTACGGGCAGACTGAAGCCCGGGCACTGCGCACTCTACATGGGACATTAAATGCTGCGTCAGCGCCGCTACAAGTCCGTCTTTTAGATTATTCAAAAATAAAGGACACGTATTTTTTTATTTGTAAATTAAACCAAAAATTACAAAGATATAGCCCATTAAAGTTACGTGTTACGTCACGCCGTGCTGCATTTTTTCGCACGGGGTGACGTCACACGTAACTTTAATGGGCTATATCTTTGTTATTTTTTGTTTAATCGATAAAAGAAAAAATACTTGTCCAATATTTTTTTTAATCTAAAACACGGACTAAATAAAATGTAATTATTTTGACCCTGGAAACTACCCTATTTGCCTACACAGTCTTCCCATCCGATTATAATTAAAGTGTAATCAATGCAAAAATGAATAGACTTCTAATAAACTAGTTCTAAACTGCTCTCAAAACGGTGAAGGAAAACATTCTGAGGAAACCGGTATGTCCTAGAACCAGTAATTCGTAGACATGTGACATTCACCAACCCGCAGTGGGCCCGCGTGGTGAATTTACCTGGAGAGGAGGCTTGAGTCCTAGCAGTGAGAACATTAAAAAGGCTGGTGATGCTGATAATGACATTAGTTCACCTTAACATCATCAATTGCATCACTGCTTATCAAGTGGGATCGCAGTCAAGCACTAATTTATAATAATTATTATTAATAAAAAAAAGAGCGATATTACTTTGAGAACTATCTAACAACAGTTATAAGTTACGCTTAAAGTTACAAGTGTTATAAAACGCATTGATACAGGTACACTTCATTCGTGATAAAATCCCTGATTTGTTCGCAATAGAACTTTATTCATCATCCCTCCCCCACGGGTAAGAAGGGTTCCCATGATACATCTGCGCCGGCCAGCCCCTGATAACACAATAAGCCTTTTATACGATCCGACAATCCGACATCCTTATTGCGATCGCGAAAAACTTCCCATTTGAGGGGAAAGGTTGCCTTCACTATTTATTTATAAGAAGTTAAGACGTTATTTGTGTTACGCTAGCTATTGCCCGCGGCTTTACTTTCGTGGTTTATGCCACAGGAACCGTGCATTATTTTGGAATAAGACAAGCCTCAACACTTGGTGAAATTGTAGCTTTATGTATTTGAAAAGATTTATTTCATATATCATTACATTAATTAAATTTTACTACTAAGTTAATTACTATTTAAACAAACTTAAAATAATAATTTGTACAAATATGTAAAAAAGGCTGAAAAAGGGGGAAAACTCATAGGGCATCAAAAAATTCGTCCACATTGATGTCAATGGGAAAAGTGCCCAGAACGCTGGCAGCATTGCCATCCAGCGTGGTGGATTCGTTGACTGCAGAAAAGTCCAGCCCTCTGATCACGCGAAGAGTCGACCAACTCTTTACTGCTTTCTCGAACAACTCGATTGAAGTACAGTTTGAAAAAAAATTAAAGATTTATTACCTCATTATTGAAATTATCATAATTCTGATGTGAGATAGAAAAACTAGCATACTTCGTTCCAAAAACACAAATCGCAAACGTAGGTAACTCAGCCGCCAAACTAAAACGCAAATGGGTAGGTCACATCTGCCGTATGTCGCAACAAAATTGAGCGAAGGCAATGACTGACTGGATTCCGAACAGCAGGAACCGGCGACGCGGTAGGCTCAGAAAGAGACGGCGTAACAATTTTGACTCCTACCTTAAGAATTAGCCAGAAGTAGCTAAGGACAGAAAAGAGTGGAATAACGGAAGGGAGGCCTTTGCCCTGCAGTGGGACACAACAGGCTTATAATAAAAAAGAAAGAATTAGTGACATTCGTCCTGTAAACTCTGTCTCTCTTTCAGAATTATGATAATTTTTGACGTCATCATAAAGTCTTTTTTTGAGGTGAGATATCATAACTTCTCTTACTTGGGGTGAAGCAGGAGGGTGTGCTAGACTTACTTACTAAATCCTGTATTCTTCAATTGAACATAACGAGTCGTCGACATGGACTTGGTCCATCTCGGACGGTGAGCCACCCATTGCTCGCCGTTCACAAGCCACGCTTACGGTGGCCGAGAAACGTCTTGCAACTCCCGATGCCTGGACACGATACACAACAGAATATATACACAAACAAACAGTTTTAATTTGTAATATATCTAAGTTCAGATGTTGAAGTACATGTGTTACCCCATATTTATGTATAGATCGCATCTGTGCCTTCGTAGCTCACGAGTTCTCAAAATGGCTACGTGTTTACGTTTTTACCCTCGTCAGAAGAACATTTTTACTGTCTGGAAGTTTTTACGTAAGAAAAATGTGACTTTGTGACATATTATTATTTGAACTATAAATAACTGCAGCAGTGGAAACTTTATATGAAAATTAAAATGCATAAAAAACGTTTTACTAAAAAAAATATAACCTACTGCAATATAAAAAAAAGACGTGTGGCACTCGGGGACTGCCGCGGTAAAGCTATTGCATAGCATTTTTATCAACTTATGCAATTATAATTATTTATTTATTTTATTTATGCAGTATTTTTTTCCTTTGTTTTTTTTTACTTTGATATTAATTGAAGTTACACTTTCACATATTGAATTGAATTTTGATTGATTGTTCACTCATTTGTTTTCTTATCGGTCACCACGCTCAAAAAACAAATGAGTGGGGGGGTGTTAGGTTATTTTCGTTACGGAATTTCTGGATTCGGTCTCCACGCTCAAGGCCCGCGATAGAAGCTATGCAATAGCTTAAAAACAATAAAAGGTGCAAAAGTAGAGCTAAACATTGATAGAACAATCACCTTTTAAAGTTGTTTGTTTAATTTTTTTTTTACACCTAGAAATATTTGAAATCGCATACATTGTTAGGTTAATATTTAAGTTTCATAAACACATACAGGTAATTGATATTTACTTGTCATAAATAAATATAAATATTACATAAATAATGACGGAAAATTGCATTTTCATCGATTACTATTTAAAAACTGCAGTGCTGTGTTAATATGATTGTTTATTTTTTCATAACAAAAATGTTTAACGGTTTTTGCGGAAGAGGACACAGTATGTACATATTAGAATGTCGAACATTAAAATACTACAGGTAAAATGTTGACGTACGTACAATCTTCTGTAAAAATGTTTTCACCATTGTCTCATTGTCTAGTCGCGGGTAGATTGTATGATTTCACTTTGAACTGGGTGAAATAGGTTATGTTAGGTTAGAAATGTAACCAAACGCGCGTGAGCCGAGCGAGCGAAGTGAGCGGTGCGGCGGCGGCAGCGGCCGGTGAACGCTACGTCCAAGTTGCTCGTAGATTTTATTTCACTATTTTCTAATTATCTGGATTTTCGCAATATCTGAATTATCAAATATCCTGTAATTTAATTTTTATATAAACAAATACATACCAAATTAATATCGATATTTAAGACATTCGACACTCTGTACTTCCAATATTTAGATATTGCGATGTCACTTTTGTAGATGATGAGATTTTAAATATATTGGACGTAGGACTAGGTCGTATTAAACCATTCGACCTTATAAACTTACGTTATTTTAATTTTCAGTTACATGGTCATTCGATATTTAAATTTTCGTAGTTTTGAATATCGCCATTTTACCTGTAGGAATTTTAATGTTCGACATTCTAATATGTACCGACACGCAAGCAAAGACACTGGAAAAAGTTATATCTATACTAATACTAATATTACAAAGGGAAAAGATTAGTATTTTTTATTGTAATGACTGATGAATAACTCAAAAACTACTGAACCGATTTTAAAAATGCTTCAAGTATAGAATGCTACTTTATCACTGAGTGGAATAGGCATTTTTTTTTTGTGAAGCCGCTGGTAAGACATACTAACTACGACCTTTCGTAATTTCATTGAAATTATTCATGAGCTTCTTAGTGAAACTTAAAATAGCCGTAGGTTAAATATCTTCTTACTCTAAATATGTGTAATTTGCGGTATTTTTCGAAAGAGTTACCGTGACCTTGGAATGCAAAGTGCAACTAAAGGAACAAAAGTGGGTTTTAGTCAGTAAATGTCTAACACTACCTCTTGCCCCACCCAGAGCGGAAGAAGTTATTTGATGATGCGGCATAAAATAAAAACAAAAAATATGTAACCCAGCCAGAGACTTTACTTTGTGTTGGTAATTTATTTCATTACCATTGCTCTCAAAATAGTGAATGAAAACCTTGTGAGAAAACCGTCATGTCTAATCGAAAATTCGAAGACATGTGACATCCAACAATCCGCACTGGGCTCGCGTGGTGGACTACGGTCCATTCCCTATCCTAGAGAGGAGGCCTGCTTCTCAGTAGTGGGAACATTTCAAGGCTGATTATCTTATGCATCTTGTCTCTTTGTAATAACGTAGTACATGTTTTCGGGCCTTTTTTTAAGGTGGGAAAAAATCATCCAATGAAAACCCCCGCTCTTGGGCGGAGCGGGAGATAGTGTCAGACTCTTACTGACTAAAAGACCCACCCCGTTCCTTCTAGCCTTCATACCGGGGCTCGAGCTGTCTTTCGAAACTAACCCTGACCCCAGTAGGCTTCGACCCAGCTGGGTCCCTGCTGTTGCTGACAACTCCTTGAGGAGCGCGGGAAAAGTGCGCGCCGTCAACGACTTTGGCTTGGTCCGGACAGTCACCGGACGGCCGGACAGCGAGCTACCCATTGCTCACTGTCCGCAAGCCCGCGCCTACGGTGGCCGAAAATCGGGATCAGAATCCCGGCGGCGGCGGCGGCGAGAACGCCGTTGCCTGATGCGGTTGGCCTCCTCCTTGGCGAGGATTACTGCTTCGCAGAAGTCAGCGACCGCCTGCCACTCTTCCTCGCTCCGGACCATGGCCTCAACCAAGGCCCGGCGCGAATGTTTTCGGGCCTAGCTGTAGTCTTTGTATAGTTTATGAATTTCAAAGGAATCAATCATAGGTACTATGAATTCAATTTCAAAAGACAAGACGAAATCAATAAAATAAAAAGTTACATACAATGTTACCTTTTATTTTATTTTTTTTTGTTTTGTGCTTGTCTTAAGTTTTTGTTGTCTACAATGTTTTGTGCGCCAAAATAAATACTTTTCCTTCTTTCTAAATCGTAACGTTTTATGATTTAAGTAAAAGTCGTCACTCGTCAAGTCTGTAAGTATAACTTTTTGATGTGTGATAAGATGTAGATTAAATCACACAGTGACATCAATTTCCTTTCGAATATGTTCCATTGAAATGATAACAAAAAAAGGAAATGAAAATCTAAGTTTGATTTTTTCTATTTCCTGTTCTACATATTAGAAATGTGTTATTCTCAGATAGTTCTAGATATGTGATGTATATCTATAAATATAGATATACAGACAGTTTCGAAACGTTAAGAGTGACAAAGAACATCAATCATTCTAGAAAATTCTGTGTATTCTGAGTAAAAAATTGTATTACAATACAATGTTGACAGGCCTGTTGGTCTAGTGGTTAGTGACCCTGACTGCTATGCCGGAGGTCGTCAGTTCGATTCCCACCCAGGGCAAATCTTTGTGTGATGAGCATGATCATTTGTTCTGTGTCTGGGTGTAATTTATCTATAGTATGTATATATTTAGAAATTTATAAGTATGTTTATCAGTTGTCTAGTACTCATAACACAAGCTCTGCTTAGCTTAAGATTAGATGGCGTTGTGTGATAGTTGTGGAATATAAAAAAAATGTGGGAAAATAGCCCCTTCTCACCGTATGCATATTTCAATTATTATGATCAATTTACTACGTACACTGTGAATAAATCAAAGCAAATATAGAGAATTTTCGAATATTTTATAATAGGAGAGGAGGCCCGATTCCCACTGTAGGAATATTAAAGATAATAATATTATTAGATAATAAAGAGGAATATGTTTTTTTTTTTAAGGTGACATATTTTCTTACTACTTTTCTCGCTTTAGGGTTGAGCGAGGGGACGCATCACAGCCTTTTACTAACTAAGATGAACTTGTGTCCTTCAGTAACTGAACTGACTGATGCCCGTAGCGTTCTAGGACCACGATGCGCCTTTCAGAATTCCTTATGCCTAAACAAGATACCTACCAACTCACATCTTAGATCCTCAGCCAGTATTACGTTTTCTTTTTCTGCAAGGTTACTATAAAGAGGGAACATATTTATTTGACAAATGTACAGGATATTTTTACGCAAAAATGCTCACGGTACTGTTAAATTAGTCCTCAGTAGTCGGTGTAATTTACTTCCGACTGTCAATTTGGACGTCCCGTGGTAATGACACTAACAAGGAAAAATGAAATGCAGAAAATGTAAAAATACTGAATATATTTTTCTGCTAGCTAGCAGGCTTCATCGCACCTCAAGCCTTCATATTCAGAATTTTATTTTGTTTGCGATGGAGTTGAAAAATATTGCATACTCTGGTGGTTTACAAAGTTGCTATAATTTAGATAAATAATTAGGATAATTTTAATGTTTGTCAGACTTCGTTTTCTTGTATAACAATTTTGAATGTTTTGGGAAAAAATATCAATGTTTAAAATCCTGTATCCTGCAATCGCATGCATATCACAAGTAATAAGCATTATGGTAAATTAGATTATTTAGTCCGATTGCCAAGTCAACCTAGGTCATCAAGGTCCCTTAAATAGGGACTGAACAAATTAACCGAATTAGTATTACATTGATCTCTCAACTTTTTACGGTAGGTAGAAGAACTAAATTGCGTGCCTAGGTTTTTCTATAAGTTATGTTTTTGATGGCATATTTATATTATAATCATAACATTCTGCCGCTTCCAGCGTACAAATTTGGTTTGTAAAATTATGGATCAATGCACTAAAATTACTATAACTAATTATTTAAAAAATATTGTAGACACAAATAATAAACAGACCAGAAGAACGGAATAGTAAAACAAAGATACAAAAGTAATACTTATTTCTGAAGAAATCTCTGCAGAAAGATACAATATTTTTTTAATTTTTCGCCATTATAAAAATCTTTTCGTCTTTCAAGAGTAATACCTACTTCAGGGTAACGAGGCATCTCCGAGAAGTTCATACATCTCATTAACGACGCTCCACCTAACTTATGATTCACTTACCTAACTATTAAAAGTTAGTTCAAGTACTAACAAGTGTTCGCAAAACTCAAGCTTCTATACTACGTAGTTCAATGGTTGAACCTACAGTTTGTTTACTTAGCCTTTAAGTGATTCGTACCGAATTCATTAAGTAAAGTTGAATAGAAACTTCATCCATTCTTAATATTGGTGATGAATGACTAAGCAATTATTATTCTTAAGGTACTTCCTCATATAAAGCATTTGCCTGTAATGTAATATACTATAACAGAGTCGAGCATTATATCAGTGACGAAGGAGTTGAACCAAGCATTAAATAATGCTTGGTTCAACTACAGTTTCTGCGATAGAGGGTGACAGACAGACAGACGTCAGACGTCTGTCTGTCTGTCAAGACTCTTTATCTCATGAACGCGTTAGATTGTCTAGATAGACAGACAGACGGACAGATACCTAAACAGATAGATAACAAAGTGTTCCTATAAGGGTTCCCTTGGTTCCTGTTGAGGTACAGAACCCTAAAAATTATGGAAATAGTAGAGACTTCTGTGTATTTGGAAAGTTTCATAGTCACAGGTTCACAGTGTTATCACATGGCTTTTATTAAAGGTATGCGGAAGAGAGTGTAGTCCCGCAAACCTTCATTGAAAAGGGAGGATCCTCCGACCAGACGGATGTTATGTCTGATCCGGGCAACTGCTCAGTTGTTGATTTCGAGCTGTTTTATATGTTCAAATCGCACGGAAAACTCTAATTGATACAGGATTTCGAACAATTTAGTTCTTATATGGCGCCATATTGCTACACAACCTTAGCTCCTAACTTTTTATCCATTGTATTTATCTATTATTTCCATTGTAACCTTTAGACATACCTAGTTACCCTGATTAGCTAGAAATAATAGCCTATACTAGGTTAACATTATGCTAAACTAATACCCACGTAAATTTTACTTCATCATGGATAGCAAGCAGTTCTGGTGAAAACATGAATATTTAAAACTGTTCTTTACTTTGTATATTCTCAATAATTTACTATTTAATTACGAATGTATTACTAACTCATTTTTTCAGCGACTTTGCCTGTACGAATGTCGACAATTATCCCAAGGGAACACCCTCCGTGGATAAGAAGTACTATAAAAATTGTATGTAGGTACTATTCTTGGATATATGTTCTACCTATGTATCTCCAAATCCAACTCGCTCTGGGTCCGCGTGGTGGATTACGACCAATTCCCTGTCCTAGAAAGGAGGCTTAAGTCCCAGCAGATGGAATATTGTAAAGCAGATTATACTATTATTATTATAATACCCAATATTGATACCACGTTCCATTAAAAAAGTCTAATGGGCCTCTGCGAGTTGGTTTCGACTCCTCGTACGCCTTCCAGAGGTCCAGGACACTAGGGTTCTGAGATATAATAACTCATAAATATAAACACATCAGGATATGTTGCCCTCTTGTTGCTACGTCACTTCCTGTTAGCGACCGTTTTTGGGACCCATTTGTTGAATGTGCAAGTCACTCCCTTTTTATCGATGGATATTATATTATATTATTATATTCAGGCAAGAGCGATAGTCTTATCATAACTCTTTGAAACCAGTCCACTTAAGACTCCAAAGACCATAGCCTTATTGTCTTTATTTTCCGTATGTTGCATTGCAATAGTTTTTCACCAACCGGGGGTTGTCCTTGGATGCACTAGCATAGTGCATACAGTGATAATCGTCGGTTGATACAACGTTTCATTAAAAGTGTCTAAAGGGCTTCTGCCAGTTAGTTTCGGCTCCTCGTTTGCCTTCTAAAAGGTCCAGGACCTCAGGGTTTTGAGATATATTGACACATAATCATTATAATAAATCATACATTATCAGGCATCTTGGCCCATAGATACTTACCTTACAGACTAACATACAAAATAAATACAATTTATCGTTAGTAAACAAAACTTAGGACTATGCAGTCAACACAGAGGCAATAAAAAATATGATTGAAATCAAAAATAACCAACGAACCGGACAGCTAAAAAACATAAAATACCATATACCATAAAAACACGCACGAAAAGCCTCTTTTTGTCATAATTTTGACTTTTTTAAATATATAAACCAAAATTTTATTTTTGAATAAAAATTCCAAACCGTTATCAAATTTTATCTACAACATAAAACCTTATTCGTTTGTTCTCGAGTGTTCAAATTAGGTCACAATTTCCGTATCCCTTTTATTCTGTAACATTTTTCACCTTAGCTGACCGCTTGACCGAGGCTCGGTAAAGCCCGTTTTTCATCTCAGTGATCCCTTTCATGCTTACAGACCGACCCTACGTTGTAGATTCAAGGTTTGATTCCCTTACGAAGGTTTATCTTTACGCCTTACTTATAACCGGGTCCAAAACTGCGGGCTGTAAATTTTACGGGTCGATTGGGGATGAATAGAACTCTATTAATTGCTGAAAACCAGCGCTGTGGACTCGTCGCATTTTGCGTGTGGACACAGCATTATGCTGAGCGTACGGCCATTTTGCTCGGACGTGGCCCACAATTTTTTTTTTCATGTAAAATTTTTATATAAAAATGTATATATAAATGTAATATGTTAGTCTTAAGTTTGCGCCTTTTCGAGCAAATAAAATAATTTTTTTTCTTTCTTTCTATTTTTCTAGGTGTGACTTTCAAAGCGGAATTTTTAAAATAAAATTTTGCTTTAGCAGCAAAACAAATCACAACAGCAAATCTTTGGTTCCATCTCAAATATTTTCTCTCAAATTCATTTTAGGAGCACGCATTTTAATCGTCGCATTGTCTGGAAACTCTGTGTCAGCATTTGGTGAATAATATCAATATGAATAATATCAAAATGTTTCCAAAGCTTTGTCTGAACTTTCCACTGCGGTGTTATTTTTAACAAAACCAAGTTCAATTCAATTTTACTTTGAAAATTAACCTTGTCTGTTAAGAAATTTCATAATTAACTTTGACAACAGTAAGACAATGGCTAGTCTGGCTGAGTTCGTTGCCATTGACTGGATACCCGCAGCTTTAGACAACAAATGATGAAGTTGTTCTGAACACGCTTTGTAAGAATAATCTAGCGTAAGTCATTTCATTCCCTTGAGTTCCACATTGTTAAAAGGTACTTTCGTATTATTTCCGTCTCACATTATCAAAATGGATATATTTTTTAAGTTCAGATAGTATGTCTCTCTGGAACGTAGCATACAATTTGAAATAATAAAGCACCTAAGTGGAAGGTTCTTAGGAACTTATCCATGAATTCATATTATTTTTATAAGTCCTAGAAAAATAAACGACACTATTTCAGAAACGACTACAACACATTTACATTTTTCCATTATAATTTTTTTATACTAGCTTCCACCAACAGATTTGCCCGAGTGAAATTAAGAATTTAGGCAACACCCTGCAGATAAATTATATATGTAATCCGTCTCAGGAGTATAAGCATACCGTACATACCCCCAAGATAAAAAGTACAATATGTGCTATTCCAGGGCATTATCTACACGTGTGACAGATTTCATCCGACTTGATTCAGCCATTTAAGCGTGAAGGAGTACCAAACATACACACACATAAAACCTTTCACCTTTATAATATTTGTGCGATTCAATCAATTTTGAATGACGGGCGCGTCCAATTTCTACCAATAGGTATATTTTTTGTGACGAAAATGCAAATAGATTTGTAGTAGATATATATATTTGTTACATAAATGGGTTCTCCGTAAAAGCTCAACAATCAATCATCTGTTTGCAAAACAGATCGGGCTTCATCTGTAATCGGATATATTGCTAGAATCATTTGACGCATTTTGCTGACTAGTGACGTCATTAGGATTCTGTAGAGCTTCTGTCAGTGATTTTCATTTTATACACAGCTATATAGTCTGTCTAGTAAGTTAAATGACTTGGAATTTTTTTATGGAAATTAGAAATCGAATGTTGGCAACCGGAATTTTAGTTGTTATTCACTTGTTTTTTGAGATGATGATAGTTCTACAACAGATCTTGATCGTAGTATGGCTAGTGATGATGAATCAGTAAGTGGAATAAAATATTTAGAATCAGATTTCTCGTACGATTCCAGATTTATTTTATTATTTATGACACTATTATGTCTTTGCAAATGTATCCTACTTTTGTAATAAGAATATCATTAAAGAGACTGAAATAGGTATAATTTAAACGAAAATCTTTTGCATTTTTTAATGTCTAAAAGCCCCATAATAGTATTAAATCATTTAAAAAAATACTTAAATTGGATATTTTTATAAGGTTCCATTATTAAACAATGACCAAGATCTCATAATGAACCTTGATTTCTGAACCAGTGTTGACTACATTAGATTTCGTTTTACCCTAAAAATTACCCAAGTCGTTTAACTTATTAGACAGACTATACAGGGCTATTTGTAAAACACTGGCAACCTTTTAAGACTATGTTACTAACATCATAAACAATATAATCATCATAAACAAAAACTGTTATTCTATGATTTTTTTAAATTTATCATATTTTAGTTCATCTGATTTTCATACGAAAATAAAAATATTTAAATTTAGCGTTCCAATGACGAAATCTATGCGAAGCAAGCGATGATAAAATGGCGGAGGGGAGCGGGGAAATGCACTTGCGTCGCGTCATGCAGACGTAGGTAAGAATAGTAAAATACGGCGTTGATACGTGTTAGACAGAACAACCAAATCTTAAAGGTTTGTTTTTGGTAAATGAATTATGTTTTGTAAAAAGTCATAGAACAAAAGTTGTTATTTAGGATGTTGGTAATACAGTCCTGCAAAGTTGTTTGTGTTTTACAAATAACCCTGTATATTGGCCATTTATACGTTTGTAATGAGTTGATAATGGTCGTGTCGTCACTTTAAAAAAAGACGTGTGGCACTCGGGGACTGCCGCGGTAAAGCTATTGCATAGCATTTTTATCAACTTTTGCAATTATAATTATTTATTTATTTTATTTATGCAGTATTTTTTTTCCTTTGTTTTTTTTTCTTTGATATTAATTGAAGTTACACTTTTACACATTGAATTGAATTTTGATTGATTGTTCACTCATTTGTTTTCTTATCGGTCACCACGCTCAAAAAACAAATGAGTGGGGGGTGTTAGGTTATTTTCGTTACGGAATTTCTGGATTCGGTCTCCACGCTCAAGGCCCGCGAGGTTATTTTCGTTACGGAATTTCTGGATTCGGTCTCCACGCTCAAGGCCCGCGATAGAAACTATGCAATAGCTTAAAAAATCCTAATACAAAAAACCAGGCTACACTAGTCTCACGGAATTCCAAACCTGTATTCCGAATCAAGAAACCGAATTCGGAAACCGTTTTCGACCATCCTTAACCTTTTAAGTCGAACTAATACAATTCACACCGAAAGATATTTTAACAGCCTTAACATTACTAGATATGTAACACTAGCTTTAGCCAGCGGCTTTGCCCGCGTGTAAGTAAAAAAATCATTCACATAAACTGACAGAAACGCCTTCAGAATAAAAAATATTCTTTTTCTTATTTAAGAAAGGGTAGACTGGCAAAAAATTCAAGCGATAAAATAAAGTCTGTATTACAGACCGCTTTTTCTAATAAAAGTAGAAAAAAGACTAAATCTACTAAAAACTCAATTAATTTGTGTTAATTAAAAACTTTGTCCGAATCCATGTTCCTTTAATCTTTGACATTTATTAGAAATTTAATTTTCAGGTAAAAGAGAAAATCCTTTTCAGGATTGATAATCCTGAAAAATCTTCTACGTGCTTTGAATAACAAATGTATAACTTTAGACTAGCTTCGAGAAGGCCTCCTACAAGGTACCTGGTAAGGGTTGCGGGAATCCGATGGACGGGAGACGCACAGGACCGTTTATTGTGGCGACACTTGGGGGAGGCCTATGTTCAACTGTGGACGTCTTTCGGCTGAAATGATGATGATGATGATGATGATGATAGCTTCTGTCAGCAGCTTCGCTTACGTGAAAGTAAGATTCTCTATACAAATTTTGGATCCTCGTTTCATCTCCTTAGGAGGGTAATTTTGGAAAATCCTCTCTTTATGCTTACTTACATCATAGAACGCAGTTTTGTGCAAAATTTCACGCTTCCAGTCTTAATAGTTTCGGCTGTGCATTGATATTTTTTTTTCCTTTGATAATTCATATGGCGAAACAAAGTTTGCCAGGTTAACTAGTATTTTTATAGATAAATATTTGCTGTGATAAACTTATATAAATATATAAAAGTACGTAACGTACGTACGTAAGTAGTGTAAGTAACTCCTGGAGCGTAAAAATTTGCATAAGACTTTCTATTCTGATGCAGGCGAGTACTTAGAATTGTTTTTTGAAAATTCAGCTTAAAAAGGCATGAAACAGGGTTCTAAAGTTAGTATAATTAAACCCACTTTCACGCGGGCGAAACCGCTGGCAGAGGTTAGTCTATACATATGTAATTTAAATCTAAGCATAAGTAACCCAAAAACATGATGTACACAACACACGATTGTAAAAAAGAAATGGAAAGTCCTCAACGAGATACGAATGACTCCCAAGTGGGGTACTGCATGCTCGTTTGTGCTATACAAATCAGCAGACTTTCAAAAATGGACGGTTTTATTCAAAAATGTAACGCGAAATTTTCAACATTTTGCTCTTTCGCCAGCCCTCCGCGGTACTCGAGACTGAGAGCTGCCCTTGTGGCGCCTGATTCAGCTGTATACAGCGAAAACACCGCTTGAAGCGAACCTTCCGATCAAGTGTTGCTCTTATGAAAGTTTAATAAAGCGATCTCTTTGTCTATACGTACTACCTCGACCGCCTCCGAAAGATTACACGCGTTTGTACATACTTTATCGAGCAGTTATGACCGTTATTGCTTTTGTATAAGGGTGTGAATACCATGAAAAGGTCGTTTAAAGCCCGGTCCGGTGTGAATATTTTATTTGAAGGTTTACAGCGTTTATATGATTTTCTCGTGCCCTCGGGGATTAGTGTGTTAACTTGACCCTGTTAATGTGAATTACGAAGGCATCTCGTTTCACATTAAATGATGTATGAAAAAATGTTGTAAAGTATAAAAAGGTTACAGGGACAATAGGCTTTTAGAATGTACATTGTGATGTACATCAATAAATTATAAAGAGGAAAGATTTGTGTCTTTAGTAGTGAATAAACTCGAAATCCAATCGATCAATTTAAAAAAAAAAATTTCGTCAGTAGAATGCTACTTTATCACTGAATGATATAGGCATATTAGTTGCTAGGTACTATCACTCAGGCGAACCCGCTAGCAGAAGCTGTTATAATTTGGTAATTTTAATTGTTCATGGTTTATTATAACCACCATGCAATTTGTACAAAATTTAATCAACTGGTCAGCACATTTTTGATTGCATAATGCGACAAGCATACAAATAATTGATAAGTTATAATGCCTAGAAAAATTTTGAATAGTGATACAAAATATATTTTCCACATACAAAGCATCCACATGGTTTGTGCATTATTTTTTAAGCTCGAAAATACGGTATAATTGTTATATTTCGGCAAAGAAGGTTTTGTGTATGTATTCGTATTATTATTATTTATTTATTTATTGGTTCACCAAAAATTGTTTACACTGGTTTTATGGTAAAGTAACATGCAATATAAAAAGTACAATGGTGTAACAATCACTTAAAGGTAAACTCCGCATGCATTAAGTATAAGTTAATATATAATAATTATAGGTTACACGTATACTCTTTTTTTTGTGAGTGAAAAAGTTAGTGGCGTTCGTTGTCATAGAAAATAACTTACGCACACAGAACCAAAATGCACATGAATCTTCAAAATCAACATGCCTTTATAAAGCAGAATATTTATGTACCTACCTATATTTAGTTGCACTTATTTACGCGCCTTGAAGAAAAAACAAAATTTATGAATTTTACGACAAAGGCTCTTTCTTCTTAATCTTAAGCCTCTCTAATCCTTTGAAATGTAAATTAATGAAACTTTTCATTAAAAACATTATGCGAACGAAAGCGAAGTGCCTAATTCTTGAATTCTAAGTACTATTAAGATGAAAAATGGGTTTAGCGCACCCTCCTAACATATTTTTATAATCTTTATTCGGAGAAATATATTTTTAAATTGATCGCACCAAGCCATTAACATAAATTATCGTAGATTAGAAAGATCATTTATATCATATTACATTTTGATGCAAGAGGGCGAAGTATTTAATTGCAGCAAAGATTAGATTTTCGCACCGACCGAACACAAGCGCGTCATAGAGCCCAGACTGCAATGACAACTCACGACGCATATTAAACGAAGATTTTCAATAAAAAATCTGAACGTAATATTTTTTAACAAGCTATTTTGTGTGTTCAGAAATATATACCTACTTTAATTTCTTAAAGTGAAGTTGAAATCAAGCTCAAAATTCATAATTTGACAAGTTTTCTAATATTATATTCCACAACTACCACACAACGCCGTCTAGTCCCAAGCTAAGCAGAGCTTGTGTTATGGGTACTAGACAACTGATAAACATACTTATATATTTCTAAATACATACATATTATAGATAAATTACACCCAGACACAGAACAAATGATTATGCTCATCACACAAACATTTGTCCTGGGTGGGAATCGAATCCACGACCCATAGCAGTCAGGGTCACTAACCACTAGACCAACAGGCCAGTCGAATAATCAATAATCACTCGGGCATACGTCTATTTTGTCAACTCTATCACTAATTGAAATTGTAATCTGACAATTAATTATTTGTGTCAATGTAATTTCCTTGTTAATAGTAGTGTTTCAATAACGTATTTATTTATGAATAGAATCCAATGCATTTGACGGTATTAGCAATCAAATTAATATTAATAATTGAGTTTAGGGTAGATATAAACACGTAAGGTATATGTATACTGTACGTGTATACCTTACCGGCTTATACATGTGGAGTATATGTATATGTACGTGGCCAAATCATAGAAATTGATCACTCCATGATGTGGCCAAGTTAAATTGGCCAGATCGTTTTAAATGTTAAACTTTGATGATATGTCAATCCTCGTTTGGCCTACTTTCTTTAGAATTTTCATTATCATAGAAATCCTGCATCAATGATATGGCCAAACGAGCGTCGATACTCTTTTAGTTGGCTTGACTGGCCTGTTGGTCTAGTGGTTAGTGGTCCTGACTGCTATGCCGCAGGTCGTGGGTTCGATTCCCACCCAGGACAAATGTTTATGTAATGAGCATGATCATTTGTTTTGTGTCTGGCTGTAATTTATCTATAATATGTATGTATTTAGAAATATACAATTATGTTTATCAGTTGTCTAGTACCCATAACACAAGCTATGCTTAGCTTGGGACTAAACGGCGTTGTGTGATAGTTGTGTAATATATTATATTATTATTATTATATCATGAAGTGAATAAAAGTATTTTATTCTATTCTGTTCTACCAATCTCTATGATCTGCACGCTTAGCCAAATTGTTATTCTGCAATCGTTAACGCTGTCGAAAAGTGATGAAACGTATGGGAATGACGTCATCTCAACGTAAAGTCGCGTGGTCAGAACAAACGAATAGACAATTCGTAGCCAAGTTCACATCGTTCCAAATCGTTTCTACAATGTATAGCGCTACATCCTTTGTTATACAAACGCTACATTATAGAACGAGCGGCCGAATCAGGCGCGTGAACATGGCTACCAACTTATCGTTTTCTACAATTGCTGTCACCGAGGCGTTACCGATTAGAGAACGGAATTCGACACAAACTGATTGTAACTTGGCTAGGGGGGCTGGCCACGATAAATACTCCACAAGCGTAAGCTTATTTACTCTTGCTCTGTAGGCTGATAAATAAAAGGTATTGTCAGGGTTAAAAGGTATTATCGTAGGTATACCATCTATAAAGTTGGTAGTTGCTTGAAGCTGCAAACTAAAGCTACCCACCAGAAAGTTCTATAATAGGAAATATGCATGAACAAATATTTGCTATGAAACAGTTTATCAAAAAATATGCAAAAACAGGACACAAACTACGAAAACAAAATTGATCGAAAAGCAAACGAGACAGCAATTTATCAATACTAATATTTAAAGCCGGGTTTTTTTTTTTTGTTTGAACGCTCTAATATCAGGAACAACTGGTTTAAATTGGATAAGAGGAAGGTCATTGGCTATTTAATATTACGCTACGATCGACGGGAGCGAAGCAGTAACCCAAAGCGTGACTGAAATGCCGCCGAGGGACAGTTATAGTATCAAATATACATATATATACGAGTATAAGCCTTCCACAAAGTAGACCAATGCCGTCGAAAAGGTTACGGGAATCCAATGGATGCCTAACCTAACCACCAGCTCTGTGGTGGTTGTCTCTATCCAAGCTTAACAATTAAAATATTACTAGCCAACGATAATAATACATGTATAATAATATAATAATTGTAACAAACCTTTTACAAAAAGGTAAAAATTTTGCTGCCGAAAAATACGATATCTTTCATAAAATTTTCACATAATTTGGTGAGTATCCCATTATAACAGTATCGAATACTCTGCTTATAGTATTCGAAATTGATGTGACATATTTTTTTTTTATCTAACCTCACCTAGAAACGCTGAAATATTTGTAGGGGAAGGTAGAAAATAGTACCGAACAAAAGTACGTTGTCGTAAACTTGTCAAATCAAAAGTCCATCTGATATTGAAGAGTGAGAAGAATGCCGTAGTACCTTGAAACTATTCGCGGAACTCGTAAGTTGAACTATGAGCATTGGATAAGTTCTTTTAAGGAGAATTCTGTTATGCGGCTGTCTGTGAGCGGACATATTTTGGATGTAAATCCAAAATATGTCCGCTCACAGACAGCCGACACAATGTAAATTCAATTACCAGGGTTCTGGACTTAGATGTTGAAACAAGGAATATACCGACCAACATGTATTTTGGCCAATAGCGTAGCTAGGCATGGGTGAAGTGGGAACTCCCCTACGTCCTTATTATAATTTATTATTATTATAATTTATTAATACTATAATTTATTATTAAGTTTTAACATCTGTATATAACCTATGCCCACAATAAAGACATTCTGATTCTGATTCTGATTCTGGTCCTCGCACCCAAAGGGGCCTCGCACTAGCCGGGCTCTTTCAGAACGAGATTATTTTTTTAAATTGAAAGTCACATGTTTGACCACTATTTCACCTGATGGTAAGCGACGATGTGACCGAACACTGGGTTGCAACAGTCGCGTCTCGTTTAAATATAATTATTTATTTATTGCTATATTGCACACCTTAGCTTATTACTGGACAAAAAAAAAGGCCTCCCTGATGTGCCTTCGCCCACGTCTAAAATTGTCGACGCTGCGCGTCTGATTTTGGCTAAACATAGCATAGCATTATAATCAGCCTTATAATTTTCCCATTGTTGAGAAGCAGGTCACCTCTGGTGGACGTGTCCTTAGCATGATTTCTTTTAACGTTTCGAGAGCAGTGGTGAATTGGTGATAAAATAAATTATACAAGGTACCTAATGCGACTGACAGGGTATGTACCCGTGACCTACAAATTGTAAGTGGAGGCCATTACCACGGGGCCACCACTGCTGCGCTGTTTGGCTTAATGATTTTGGTTGGGTTAGTATTAAGGAATATTTAAGTTCCTTAATATTTTAGGCTTTAATAAAATAACGTTTAAACTAACCCTTGTTCTCTAGTGAATATAAAGAAGATACAGAACGCCTTCTGCTCTTTCTGCATCTCTAACTACACACTCATTTTTGTTTCGTCTACATTCATACAGTACATCAGGGCCCCAAGTCTGATATTACTATAGTGCAAGAATGGTCTATCATTGATTTCTTATTTGTTGATTTTGAGTAAGTTTGATAATCTACTAATATAATGGCATCATAATGATTTCCCAATGATCAACCACTGACACTCCATTGAAAGAAGTGGGATAGAATGGTAATCTCGTACATATTTACAAATGAATGTCTTACGTATGCGGTAATCTGAAAAAATTTTGACAGTTCTTTTGATCAGTGACCTACCATTGGAACGTCATTGTGCAGTCATTGCTTTTAATAAGCTCAGTATTGTCATTTTACCACAACTCTATTACGAGACCATTGACCGATCAATGATCGAGCTTTATGAATTATCAGATTAGGAACTTTTAACAAAATGACAATGGGATCGCGTTGAAATGACGAATTTATAAAAATAGCAGACTTAGGCCCCTGGTCTACTATGTAACTGACGTTTTTGAGCCAATAATTGAATATGACTTTATACTATTTTCCTGAAAATCTAAAAGTAACAAAACCGAGGGAAAGATAGGTCAAGAATTAGAGGGAGGGGTAGGATATGAATCGCGGGAATCCAATGGATGCGAGACGCACTGGACAGGTCATTATAGTGAAACTTGGGGGAGGCCTATATCACAAAATATATAGGTACAGAAGTCAATCTACATACAAAGTGCGCTCGAGCAACGCACACAAAGACACCGCTCACAGACACGATGTTTCGGTCGCATCTCGGATCACTCGTCGAATCATTCCGGCTCAAACGCTCATTAGTGTGCGTCCACCGAGCGTAGGTATAAAAAGTGAAGTATATACATGTGATTGTCTTCTGTACCTATCTATTTTGTGCCTATATCCAACAGTGGACGTCTTTCGACTGAAATGATGATGATGAACCAAACAGAAATATGTCCGTAAGGTACCGCAAGTGTTCCCTCATTTCTCATACAAAACCGTCTGCAACATACGAAACATGTATTTTTAATTTTTTAGTCTTTTCAACAAGTAGATTAAAAGCTTAGTGATATCAGTATGGCATTATGCATCGATGTGGCTTTAAGCCATTGCAAGCCGTGACGCCATCGGCTGTAAAGATAAAAATAGATTGTGTATAATATTACAGGCGGCGACAGGAGGGTAGGTAACTTTGTAATATGGGCATGGATATGCACGACAGGATATCAGTAATATATAATATAAAAATCAATCGTGTCGCAGTATTTGTTATCAAACTCCTCCTAATGACCTTTTTTGTGTATAATTATAGTGTTTAAATTTATAGATATTAAATAATACTTTAATTTAAAAAATTACGAAAAAGAAATTCTCGTATTTTTTTATTTCTACATACTATCTCTACTACTACATACTATGTCTACATTTCTATTAAACTCTTCTTTCGCAAGTCAGCTGGAAGAAATTTCTTTTGAAATAAGCAGGAGGCACCTTTGTAATAATTTTTATAATCTAATAACGTTGAATATATAATTGTTAAAAACAACATTAGTTCATTAATTACTTACCTACATAAGACTTGGACAAAACGGTACCGAATAGGGCGCACAAAATGAAATAGGTTTTAAGAAGCTACGCATAAACGCGATAAAAAAGTAATACTTTTGTGTAGGCACAAATTACTTGTTTCCAAAGTTTTAATGAAGGTCACAGAATACTTAGAAAAAGGGCTCACGTAAATGACATTACTTAAGTAAAAAGGGGTACCGCGTATTAGTAGGAACTTTGTCCTTAATTTCGGGGTGTTGCCAAGGGCAAAAAAAAAAAACTGGCACTTATTTTCTACGAGATCTACTTTACTTACCTACTCTTTGAGAATAAAATAACACCAACCTATATATTCGAAAGGATAAGGGTCAACCACTTGTGGTTGTTAGCTGCTCCTTTTTTAACCCATACGTACAGTATCCGTGTGTGACGAGCAGATTTATTACCTTAACATCAGCTAGGCACAAACCCTAACGCAGAAGGATAAAAACTAACTTAATTTTTTTGGAAAAGCTTAATATCTCTTTGTTCAGCCCGGGTATCAAATCCAGATCATGGTACTAGAAGTCGCGCTTTGGGGTAATAAATAAAATTATACTGATTACAGCACGCAGCAGTACTATTAAGTCTGCCGGATTGTTCGAAAGCGTTACTGCGGCTCTGAAACGCGAAGAGCAACTAAAGAAACACAGCCACTAAGAGTCTCGCGGGCTTGCTTCCGGCGAGCTATGGGTAGTTCGTCGTCCGACTGTCCAGTAACCGTCCGGACCGAGCCCAAATCTTCCACGCTTCAAAACTGTTTCAGGCACGCCTCAAGGAGATGTTAGCATAACCGTAGGGGCCCAGCAGGGTCGAAGCCTACTGAGGCCATGGATTAGGCAAAAATGAACCCCGAAACGAAAGCAAAGAAGGGACAGGAATGGATTTTATTCAGGAAAAGTCTAACACGTCCAGCTCTACCTAAGATAGATGTCATTGGATGATTTACCACCTAAAAAAGAGCACTAAAAGTCTAAGACACCTGTTTGCTCTCCACCCAGAACAGATTGAATTATTTGATGATTTCCCACCCTAGTAACATTACCAAAACACCACTGTTTAATTTTTAACATTTTGAAGAAGTATCACGAGTGTCGTCAGTTAATTTCTCTTCCCCAAGTCACCAAACCATTGTTCATTAAACTTTCCTAAAACTTTAATTCTCGTAGCGATCCCTTGTTATCTAAGATCATAATATTAATTTCTAGTTTTCCGCTTCCCTGGGGCGTAAGTTTGTTAGACAAAGAAGATATATTTCATCCAGATCCCTGTGGAGCACCTAAAAGTAGCCTGAGTCCCTTATCTGAAGCTTACCGTGTTTCCTAAAACATTTTGTTGAGAACATAAGTAGGAAAAATCATTTTCATTTCTTGTTAACTGACCCTGAACTAACGAGGCTTATGTTTTGTGGTTTCCAATTACTTGGATAATAAAAAATATCTTTATTTGAAGAAAAGCGAAGCTCTTTCTTAGTATCTGTGTACTTATGACTTCCTCTTTCGCTCAACAATCGCTTTTTTCCTCAAAAAATATTATAAATATCGTATTTACGTTGAAATTTTTAAGTTTCTCAATTGTCATTTATTTTAGGTTTATTATTAAAATACAAACTATTATTTAAGGGTTTTGTATTGGATAAGAATATTGCATGTATTTTTTTTTGTTTGCAGTTTGTGACAGAGTTGACAAAATACACCTCTTTGTATCCAAATTTTGGGGAATTCACTGGCTCCTGTAATACAGTTTATAACTAGGTCAGAAGCCAGAGAATTTTATTTAGATATGCAAAAATGTAGGTCAATAAATAATTTGTAGGTATTGTTACAATGTGAATAGGTATGAAAGACAAAAATAAACGTGGAACAAAATAGGAAATAATGTACAAATCTGCAATGTTCTCAGATACACATTGTAAAAAATGCTATATAAAATTAAGCCTATTAAAAATTTACATGAATGTAATTCGATGTACGAGTATAATCTTGAATTTTAACCCCCCATCATCATCAATTCATTCATTCAAATCATTCATTATGCGTGCGGCTTGGGAGTGGAATTCTTTACCGGAGTCTATGTTTCCTGATAGCTACAACCCGGGAATCTTTAAGTCGAGGGTGAATAGGTTTCTTCTAGGTAAGCGCGTTCCATCGTCGACCGCATCGTCGCTTTCCATCAGGTGAGATAGCGGTCAAGCGCGAACCTATCAACAATAAAAAAAAATCTACTTTTTAATTGAAAAACTTGCACAGTTGGACATAGCCCTTCCTCAACTGACGCTGTGTCTTCTAGTACACGGTCACCACTCCAGGATCTTTCAGCGCCAACGACCATATTCTATTCTGCAAGTATTGTGCCCTGCCCACTGCCACTTAAGTTTGGCGATTCTTCGGGCCCTGTCGGTAACCTTGGTTCTCCTGCGGATGTCATCATTCCTTGAACCTTTTTTTATTTTAAGCTATTGCATAGCTTCTATCGCGGGCCTTGAGCGTGGAGACCGAATCCAGAAATTCCGTAACGAAAATAACCTAACACCCCCCACTCATTTGTTTTTTGAGCGTGGTGACCGATAAGAAAACAAATGAGTGAACAATCAATTAAAATTCAATTCAATGTGTGAAAGTGTAACTTCAATTAATATCAAAGAAAAAAAAACAAAGGAAAAGAAATACTGCATAAATAAAATAAATAAATAATTATAATTGCATAAGTTGATAAAAATGCTATGCAATAGCTTTACCGCGGCAGTCCCCGAGTGACGCACGTCTTTTTTTATTTAGCTATTACTGTGCCACTGCTGTGCAGAGGCCTCCCCCAATTCTCTCTAAACTTTCTTCTCCTGCGCCGTCTCTAACCAGTCCTCACGGTACGCGTCTAAATCATCCCGCCACCTCTTTCTAGGCCGATCTCGACGGCGCTTTCATTCAGTAGGAACCCACTGTGTGGCGACGCTTGCCCAGCAGACCCTATGCATGCGGCTGACATGACTCATCCAACCTCATTTTCCATTTCATTTGAACCTCTATAACTCGTGAATTATACTGCTCTCTTTTATAGTAAATTTTATAAATATCTATTACGTCTTCCACTTTACTTAGTTTCCTTACATATTCCATTAGTCCTGCATCCAAGTCAGGTTAATCTATTAACCTACTTATTTTACTGTCAATGTTTACAACTGTTTGTGTCACTCGTGTTTTATGGGCGACATTAACTTTTACTATAGGCGCACTTGAGTCGATACAGGGCCGAGCATTGAATTGAACTTGCACAATACATATAAAGTGTAGTACTTTCCGCTCATTGGTGAAATTTGGAGGATGAGTGATCAGGAACACAAACAACTTTAATTGTTTTTTTTAAAGGGCTAAATTATCTAAAGGCTTCTCTCGCTCTAGGGTGGAGCGAGAGGACGTAGGGCGTAAAACCCCACACCTTCAGTGGCCCTTTGCGTTCTAGGGCTACGGTGTTTCACTTCAGCCCTGCTGGGCCCCTACGGTTTCGCTAACATCTATTTAAAGCGCGTGTGGAAAACTATACGCAGTCGATGACTCGATCCGACCGGTTACCGCACGGCAGCAATGGATAGCTCGGACGGCGAGCTATCCATTGCTCTTCGTCCAAACCTTAATTAAAGTTTGGACGAAGAGCAATGGATAAAAAATAATGGTAATGTCTTGGTTCTGTTTTAGTTAGCACAATGTTTTATATTAAACACCAAATTATATTAAAAAGAAATCTAATTCTGAAAACAGCATCAAAATTTGTTATTAAATTAAAGACTGATTGGCACTTTGAATTTTGTTTTGAGGAAGAGTGGGGATTACATCTCCATTCTTCCTTATAAAAAAATTGATAAGAGATAGCGAGACGATCCCAACACGTGGTGGGATCTATCTCTTTTGTTTGTGCCTGCCTAACATAATGGCGGTGACATCACATTTCAGTTTATGCTGTACTTTTTCTGTTACTTGATTTGAAAGAACTTTCTTCAAAACAGGATTGAAAAATTATTTTAACTTGCATATTTGTAAAAGATACTTTTTGAAACAGATCATTTTAAAAAATAAATAATAATAGAGGACATCAGTTTTTCAGTTCATTTATGTTCGCAGATGACAACTAAATGCAGTAAAACCACAAACTTTTTACACATCTCAGAGTTAGCTTCAAATTATAATTTATGTTATTCATGAAATTCTTACACCCCTTCTTTTTGCCGGTGAGTAAAAAGGGCTGAATCAAGATAATCAAGTTAGCTTAAAACCTTTCAGCATTTTCGGAATTGTCAGTCTTTAGTGAAATCTTCATCAATCTTTATTGAATAAACACTTTATACATCAAGCCTTTAATCCTTTCAAAGCCTCGGATATTTATAAAAAACGCTCACCAAACGCCACACCCCAAAAAAGGCTGGGTTCCGAAAAACAACATTTAATTATCGTTAACTGTGTATATTGATATATAAATTGAAATTTCTTTAACATATTAGAGAGCACGGTAGTGGGCACGAAGGCGAGCAAAAAAGTGGCACGGCCGTAACATCCTTTTCTTGAAACATTTCAAGTCATTTTCGTATCTCTATAACTTCGTTGTGTATAAAATTATAAGCCTGAATTGCATGTACATCACAAGTAATTAAATTCGATTGTTAAATCCAATTGCCAAGTCAATTTAGGGCATCAAGGTCCTTAATTACAGACTGAATAAGTTAATCGACTCGGTATTAGTTACATGGATCTCACAACTTTTTACGGTAGAAGAATTGAGTTGCAAGCTTTTTTTTTCCAAGTTATGTTTTTGATAGCATTTATATATATTTTTTCACCTATAGAAAGTTGCTTTATTCCTGAGTGACATAGACTATGCCGCGAGCGAAATCTAGTGTACAAGAAAGTTTATTCTGTTCTATGAACATCTTTTCATTCTGAAAATTTCACAGTCCCTGTTGAACAAGCTAGTAACATATTTCCAGTTTGTTTAATGAGATTATGACCATGTGTTTTCAACTTTATGACATGAACGTACGAAGTTCTGAAAATCGTTAACGTCAACGTGTCACTTTGAAAAATGAAACGTTTACCGGATAGGCCTCTGGAGCGAACCCACGGGAATAGAGTAGTTACGAACAATGAACCCGAACTTTGTGGATAGAATTTTCTGGCTGTCCATGGTTGAAACAAGGCGGCTTTTAACCTAGAAATTTCACAAAATATTAATCACTTGCTGATCCGACGAACTTTGTACCGCCTAAGAGTCAATAAATGTAGTATACCTTTCGATATATTCAACCGATTACTATGAAACAAAGCCTACGTCTAGTTCGTACATGTTACGTGATGCGCGCACAACTATAAACTTCTACAAATTCACCTACTGAGTTAAACGCCACCAGATTCCTTAATATGATGTATCTTTTATGAAATATCAATTTATAAAATTCCCTTATTATTTCTGTCTGGCTTCCGTTACGGAATTAGCATAATCAGTCTTATAATGTTCCCACTGCTGGGACTCAGACCTCCTCACTAGGAAAGAGAATGGTCCGTAATCCACCACGTACCACCGGTCCAGTGCGGTTTGATGGATCACACATCTTCGACTGTTTGGGTCTAGAATATGCCAGTTTCCTCTCGAAATTTTCTTTCATCGTTTTTGAGAGCAGTGGTGATTAAATAAATTACACAATGTAATACACCGGGCGACCTACAACTCTTAAGTTTTAATTAATACAATATAATAACAACTGTCGCTATTACGTATAACAAATGAGCTAATTTTTCATAGGGTATATATGTTATTACAATACATGCAAAAGTTCTGTAGGTTCAAGAAGAAAATTGATATGTTATTTTTGAAAGTGTTGAAATTGAAACTTATGTTACCCACTACTGTTATAAAAGATACTTATTTAGGTCTTAAGACCGGTTCGGGATGGCCCAGGGAGGTGACCGAATCAGCGTTCCATAGAGGGGGTTCAAGGATGGTCCTAAAGAGGACATCAAGCCCCTTCCATGTGCGGATAGTAAACACCGGGATGGTTTTAGTGAGGTAGAAATACCACAATCCCCGGTTTTTTTTCCCGTAAGTCTAGGCGCTACACCACTGGGCCGCAATTTTATGGAAAAACACAACTTATACAAAACTGCGTGAATAGTTTACTATTAATATGATGGATGCTTATCTTAAAGTTAAATGATTTGCCTCAAAACTACTTTTCATTAAACAAGGCAGATAAACTTTTTATCATTTTTATTTTATTAATTCAAAGATTAATGATTATTTTTTCTATTTCAGGTAAGTGCTCGCTTTAAATAGAATAGCTCGCCAACTGCTGCAGTAAGTATTATGACACTCTTTTTAGAAAATACCTACAATCTACATCATTCAAAATAAAAAAAAAAAAAAAAAATTTCAATGCAAAAATGACATTTTAGCTACTAAATAATTTACTTTTATGTTAGCCCATGAAATTTATCCTTGGCTGTCATAAAAACGGCCCTTTACATTCAGATCCCCTCGTAAACACTCACAATATAAAAACTACCCGCCTCTTTGTTAAGCCGACTACTACCTAAACCCGGAAAAGTCTAAAATGTTTTCCGTGAGCTGTAGTATAAAACAAAAACACAATAGACATACCACAACAAGGACAGAGCTCTTCCATTTCACATGAGCACAAAATAAAATAAACAGTATAAAATTTTACCTACAATGTTAAAATTATGTTAAAATGTCCCAGCACTAGAGAAGTAGAGATTTTATAGTGGATTCAGGCAACACGTTTTTCAGAAGCTGTTCTTTGTAAAAATACGGAATTAAAATATTTGGTGTAGACAGTTTGTCAGACGTAATTTCCGCCGCTCAAAATTAGTTACTGGATTATATTAAAAATAATGACGAAGTTGTCGTCGCATTCACTATCAAAAAAGTACGTAATGCCTGGAAATTTGTTAAGATTCAAAGGTCTAAAATCAAAGCATTTATTTCAAATAAACTCTTTACAGACACTTTTGAACTGTCAAGACGTCAGTTAGTCAAAAAAAAGTTGCTAATTTATGTGGTTCAAACAGAAAATGTGAGATATACATAAACCATTGAGTCCAAAGCCAAGGTAGCTACTAGGAATAGGCTCTTAATAAACTGGTATGATTCACCATCAATGATTGCAACACCGCATACCATAAGATGGGATCGCAATCAAGCATTAGTTTATATATATATTACTACAAAAAAAAACTTAAAAAAAAGACACAAAATCAGCTATTACTTATATTTTATTACAAAGCTAGTGCGCGTACATAAAATATAGCATTTTGTCATTCAATCATAAAGCTGCTTTATAACGGTGAAAAAATTTTAGCAATCGAACCAGGACTTTCAGAGATTACCTTTTTTTTTATGATGGGAAAAAATCATTCAATGACACACCCCGCTCTTGGGCGGAGCGGGAGATAGTGTCAGACTCTTACTGACTAAAAGACCCACCCCGTCCCTTCTAGCCTTCATACCGGGGCTCGAGCGCCCTTTCGGATAACCCTGGCCCCAGTAGGCTTCGACCCGACTGGGTCCCTGCTGTTGCTGACAACTCCTTAAAGCGCGCGGGAACAGTGCGCGCCGTCGACGACTTGGGCTTGGTCCGGACAGTTACCGGACGGCCGGACAGCGAGCTACCCATTGCTCACTGTCCACAAGCCCGCGCCTACGGTGGCCGGAAATCGGGATCAGAATCCCGGCGGCGACGGCGGTGGCGAGAACCTCAACCTCGACCCAACCCAACCTTGGCCTCAACCAAGGCCCGGAGCGAGAGGTCTCCGCCGCTGATCGCCCCCACGAGGGCACGGCGATGCTCCGCCCAAGCGGGGCACACCTCGACTGTGTGCTCCACCGTGTCCTCCGGGCATTCCGCACAATGGCGACACCCGGGCGTCACTTCCGCACGAATCCAGTGCAGGAATCTCCCGAATGAACCATATCCGGTGAGGACCTGCGTCATGCGGAAGGTAAGGACGCCGTGAGGTCTTTCCAGCCACGCTTCAAAGAGGGGACTGACCGCCATGATTGTGGCGTGCCCAGCACTGGGTTGCGATAGTCGTTGACGCCATTTCACCATGAGATCCCGCCGGAGCTCTGTCCGCCATGCCGTGACCTGTCGCGGCAGCGGACTTTCACCGTCATGTGTGCAAGGACTGTTGCCTCCAGATCCCACGGTGGTAGGCCAGCCAGAAGGCTCGCCGCTTCGCGGGAAACCGTGCTTTCAAAGATTACCTCCTAAAAACATAAAAACAAACTTTACCTATTTATTATATTAGTGTAGATTACGTAATATTGGGGGATTACGTAATTAATACTCATCAATTTTTGAAGACGCAAATTACTCTTGGTGATGTCTAATATGACCTGACCCTAATTCAACGTACCGACATAGAAAAAGAAAAGTAATTTTAAATTAATACCCACGCTCATTCATCTCTGTTTGTCAGAAGACAGAAACATTCCAAAAACTCAATTAACTTGAGGAAACAAGAACAGAAACAAATATAGGTCTTGAGAAAATAGAAAGCTACACAAAATTAGACGGTGCTCCATCTTTCCACTACTGGTGTAAATAACTGTCACAATTATCTTACTTGTTTAGAATACAAACAGACTAAAATAGGATATATTTAATAGCAAGGCCATTGAATAGGCGGCCAATCCTTCGAATAGCTGATTTCACACTGAAGAAGTACTTTACTTGGCACTTACTTACACTTACACTGGAATAAGACAACAACTTATTCTGATTTTGTCATCACTGGGATAGTGCATAACTACTTCGACATCGGTTGAAAACCATTTTGAAACTCCTAACTTAGATCTAGGAAAAATCTGACAATTGATACTTACATTTCTAAACGTAAACATAAATAGATTGAGCATAAAAACCTTTAAAAAAAATGAATCAATCAGGTCAGTTCGATGATACCTTTTTCAACATAAACTATTCAGAACTATTTATTTAATTTCTCGATGAAAATACCAAAATCACTATATTTGAGAAGATCCCTCGATTCCTCATGGATTCCAATGTCAGAACATGATTTTGAAAAAAATTGGGATCAATCTGGAAGCATATCCTTTGAGAGAGAAAAAAATTAGCAAATCGATCCATAAACGATATACCTCAGAACTCCGGTAACTAACATAAAAAAATACAACCGAATCGATAACCTCTTCCTATTTTTGAAGTCGGATAAGATGCCAAAAAAGGTTATAACAGCATAAATGTGTTATTAGAGAATATTAATTAATAGGTACGTTAGGGAATTCTGTCTGAAATTAAATCTATAGACCTAATATACGAGGTACTGGTTAGGAAATTCTTGGCTCAGAATTTATGGAGCAAATTTCAAGGGTGATTTATGATACGCTAGGTGTATGACGGAAGCAACAGTGTGAAAGGTCCAAGTATGGAATGAGAATTAAGTGATTTTCCGGCAATTTTTATTTAACTTGTTATTTAGTTTTGAAATCTTCACAGAACAATAAAAAAAACTGTAATGACACTACTGTGTAAATCAATGCTCAGCAATAAAATTTAGGTAAGTTACCCGTATAAACAACTAAATATTATAAATAAGACAAATTGGTTTTTGTTTACTAAATATAAAATGCTGAAAGAAATTTAAAATCAATTATGAAAATTCTTTCACTGATAGTAGCACGACTGTAATATAGCTACATTACAAGGATAGACGACAAAAGCGTAACCTCAAGAAAGGACTAGTCTAGTAACAATGAACTCAGGTCTCTAAGTCACATTGATTGCATACATTTGAAGTAGGACCTTACTTGAAACATGCTAACAACAACAATCTCAGGTCACTAAATCCTAAATATGCAAAATAAGACCTTAAAAAAAACCTGCTCCTCTAGCTAAGTTACAATCGATTGTATTCTATTTTCTTGTGTCGAACGCCTCTAGTTGGCCACGCCTCCGATTCTTTTTTTCTGACGTCATCTCAACGCTCAGACACGTTGTCGGAACAAAATAATCGCAGGTGTGGCCAACTCGAGGCATCTATATGACGGCGCCAAGAGTGGCTGAGCGATATGACCGTCATCATTTTGATTCAGTGGTACTGGGTTCGTTTTGATGGGATTTTAATAACTATGCACTTGAGTTTTCTAATTACTTATAATGTCAGTTTCACAGTTCACGATTAGTTATAATGTCACTTTTATAATTCACATTCGTGTTGTAAGTACCTATAATAAATAATCACGAATACACGGGTTAACCGACAGTTTAATGTTAGTGGTGTGTGACCCTTGAAACTGTGCAAGCCAAACTGCCCCCGCATCTCGGGTCCCAGCCCCTTTAACATGACTCTGGCTTCGTGACGTATAAAAAATGGCGTCACTGCGTTACACCCTTTGGTAGGTACCATAATAATAACAAAACAGAGACTCTATAGTTAAATCTCGTTCTCCACGACATATATATAAAAATAAATCCCTATTTCCTTGGTCACGCCATCACGCATGAACGTCTGGACCAATTTCGCTAATTCTTTTTTTGTTGTGTTCGTTATTGTGAGGAGAAGGTCCTTATGGGAAAAAAAAGAAAATTAGGTTCGTGTAGGGTAGAGTAGAGTAGGGTAATGTAGGGTAGAGTAAGGTACAGTAGGGTAGAGTATGGTAGAGTAGGGTAGAGAAGAGTAGGGTAGAGTAGGGTAAAGTAGGGTAGAGTAGGGTAGAGAAGGGTAGAGAAGGGTAGAGTAGGGTAGAGAAGGGTAGAGTAGGGTATAGTAGGGTATAGTAGGGTAGAGTAGGGTAGAGTAGGGTAGAGTAGGGTAGAGTAGGGTAGAGTAGGGTAGAGTAGGGTAGAGTAGGGTATAGTATGATGGAGCGGGGAAGAGCGGGAGCGAAGCCGCGCGGGCAAAAGCTAATAATATAATAGAAACGGTTGTAACTTGGCTAGGGGGCTGGCATTAACAAACTCGAGCCACAAAATCCTGAATCCTACAAATTCAAATAAGACTAACAAAAAAGCTAGTTAAAATGAACTCGAGTTACTAAATTCTGAATGTATACATTTAAAATAATACCTCACGAACAAGAAAGAACAAGAAACTCAAATATTAAAACTAGGACCTTAAGAAAAATCTAGCATCACTAAACTCGGGGTCACAAAATCCTGAGAGACCTAAACACTCAAAACAAAACCTTACGAAAAAGCTGGTAACGATGAATTCGGGTCACTTAATCCGGAATCTGCATATTCAAAGTAGGACCTTACGTAATTTAAGCGTAAATATACCGTCCTATAATATCAAACTAAATAATTGTATCGCTTAAAGTTGTTATTGCAGCCCGTTGTGTTTTGAATTCATAATTTTCAGTGGTACATATTCCCAATGAAAATATCTTTCACCAATTGTTATGAATGGATTTAAATCTATGTTTGACCGTTTTATGGGTTTCATAGATATCCAATTTTATGGAAATGGGATCAATATTGAGTGGAAGGTTTAGCTTATCTATTTGAGTATTAACCCGTTGACTGCCGGAACGCAGATCTACGCGAGACACAATAGCTTTTTAATTGTGTCTCTAATTACGGCATTCGAGAGGTTAAGGGTATACACCTCACTAAATTAGAAACAACTTATCGAAATCAAAATCAGGAAAATATATTAACCAATTAAGATCTTTCTTTTTTGACTTGTTATCTTAGAAGTCTGAATATATATCTTATTATCCCTTCTGACTTGTACTTTGAGAAGTAAAGTTAAGGTTTGAGAATTGTTATATCCCTTTCTAATAATTTTAATCAACCGGTTGTAGAAACTAATCCTCCGTTTCTTGCATTCTGTCTGATATTAGACTTGCGCGGTCATCATCAGGACACTGGTTGATTTTGGGAGGCCTCCCAACGAGAGATGAAGAACCTACAGGATCGCCACTTCAGAACCTTGCAGCCCCATCAGCTATTCCTTTTGTGAGCAATGTGTCTTACCCTGCTCGATATAGCCATGTTTCTGTCTTTGTCCAACAGAAGACGTCCCTCGGCTGAAATAATGATAATACTGTTAAGGCATATTGCCATTTAACCAATATATATATTCCACTGTGTATGATCAAGATTATACCTTCAATGTTCCTTACGTTCCATTCAAAGAGGTATAAAACTTGCCAGGTAACCTATTGTAATGGTAGTTCAAAGTTAACGATGTGTGTGCGGCGCCCGATCGCTCGGCGCAGAACATTGTTCAAGTTTACAATCTATTATTAACTTCTGAAGTGTTACTTTCCTTCTCCTTCGACTTTCCAAGTTGGCAATTATAAGTTGGTTTGAAAGCAAAGAGCATGTTATTTCAGATTACATTTTAGCTTCTCATTACGAAATCAGTTTGTATAAAAGAATCAACTTATACGCATCATAGAAAGACATATTAATTTTAATTTAGAAAAAAAATAACATCGAGCATGGTTTAAAAGCTTGTTGCTTCATCTAACGCAATCCAACACGATGTTTGATGAACGCGAAAAAAGAGAGATAACTCCGTTATTGACTACAATATTTCACAAAACTTGTTCCTTGAAATACGCGGTTTTTTTTTAAACATTAAGTTTTTGAAAAAAATTGTCGTCATTTAGAATCCTGATATTTGTAAGGCTTCTATTGTTATACTTATTTTTTTGACATTTTTAATTTTTGAGTAGGTACATTATAAAGTGTAAAAGTTCATGCAAAATAGCAGATTTTCAGAGGTCTTTTCTGGGTTAGTCTTACAAAAATGTATAAATTGATTTCAATAAAAGCCTAGATAATATACACAAGATATGTGTTGTAAAATATTTAATTAAAAATGTACAATAACGTCATAATTGCGTAAGAGCGGTTTTATGAAAAACAGTGAAAATGTATATCGTATTGCTTGCCCTTAATTAATTTTGATAAACTTATACTTCATTTAGATAAGGTTACCTATCTGGGAATATAACTAAAATACCTCAAGACATCAAGGTTGATCTCGTATGGTGGGGTTTTAAATTAAACATTGATTATATAAGACCCACCTACGAAGACAACCTCGAAATTGGGTCGCTTCATTTTTTCTGACAGTGTCACGCCTCAGGTAACATAATTTATTATGACGGGTATAAACACACCTGTAAGCTAAAGGCAAATGACTAAATGTCATTTTGCTTAATGTTAAAATGACCTTTATAAACCTCAGATATTTTTAGCCAAGACACCCACCAGTGAAAGTAAGTTCCTTTGATTTTACCAGAATACTTCTTCACTATTTTATTAAAGAAAATGGTAACAATGCATGCTATTTCTTAGAGTTCGTTCGAAATTGGTTTACTTTGGCTTCACCCGGCGCATTTATACAATATTGTAAAATATTTGTATTTCAATGCAATGCATTGATTGAATCTGCTTCACTTTGTTCTAGGGTGTTGGTTATGTTTATAAAACCTTTTACTTTATAATTAACTAACTAGCTGTTTGTTAAGGGTGAATTTTGAAGTGAAACTTTTATTGAAAATTTAATAATTATTTAAATGAAATTTTTTTTGAAACATTTAAAAATATAATAAACATGTGAATCTAATGAATCTACCTTATTATTCTCACCTTGATAAAATTTTCATATTAGCATATTTCCAGCTGAGTTAAAATCATTTGTCAAAATTTTTAGTTCCTTATTATTATCAACTAATAAAAACTAGTTTATAAATAAAAAAAATCGTTGATTTTTAATGATATTAAACCTACCTTCCCATTTTTTAACACTAAACATTTTTGCCTGTGTTTCCTGACAGCTACAACCTAAGAGTATTCAAATCAAGAGTGAATAGATTACTTCTAGGCAAGCGTGCTCCATCGTCGACCACGTCACCGCTTTCCATCTTGTGAGATAGTGGTCAAACACGAGCCTATTAGTAATAAAAAAAGCATTCAAAAACAAACATAAGTATTTGTTTCTTTCAAACATTAGTCCCGAGGGTCTCTTTCACATCACCCCAGTAGGCTTCGACCCTGCTAGGCCCCTGCCACGCACCGTCGAAGGTTTAAGTAGTTAAGTTACGGCTGCTGACAAATCCTTGAGGCACGCCTGGATCACTACGCGTCGACGACTTGGGCTCGGTCCGGACGGTTACCGGACGGTCGGATGGTGAGCTAACCATTGCTCACTGTCCGCAAGCCCGCGCCTACCGCTGGTGTTACCGGTGGCTGGAAATCAGAATCCGAATTCTGGCGGCTGGGGTACGAGGGTCATTGCCTCGCGCGTGCTGCCGCCTTCTTCTCTAGCTGTTTCGCAGAAGGAAGCGACCACCAGCCACTCCTCCTCGATGCGGACCATGGCATGTACCAAGGCCCGAGGCAAGAAATCGCTGCCACCGAGCACCCACATGAGGACACGGCGGTGCTCTGCCCAGGCGGGGCACACCTCTACCGTATGCTCCACCGTGTCCTCCGGGCGGACCACACAATGGTAACATCCGGGAGTCTCTTCCGCACGAATCCGTTGCTGGAACCTCCCGAAGTTATCATGTCCGGTGAGGACCTGCGTCATGCAGAAGGTAAAGTAAATAGGTTTAATGATGACAAACTAAGTGCACCCGATGTTATAAATCCAATTTACTTTATCCTCTAGCGGATAAAAACGGCTTTTGCACTAAGAATATCGAAGAGCAAAAATACTCTTTCCACGAAAAAGATTTTAAAGACACAAGAAACATTATTTTCCTTATTGCTACTTATTATAAGTAAACTTGTTTTTTCTCTTTCATTATTAAATTATAGGATACTTACATCAATAAGTAATGCTATTACGTCAAGGGAGCAATTTTAATGGACTAAACCACGTTCGGTGAGCGAGACTCCAGGAAGAAGTGGAATAAAAGGCCTAGAACCGTAATGCAAGGGTTCGTTCAAGCCTACTGGAGCTACGGGCTAGACGGGTGAGAAAGTAAAAGTTTGACACACCTCCGCCCAAGAGCAAGTGATGTCAATGGATAAATTTCGCAACTAAAAAAAAGGTTTGGTTCAAGATGGGCTACGAAATTCTTTCACATACCTATAAACATGTGCGCATATTTATAATGATTAACTAAGTTACGTTGTTAGATATCAAATATAATGACTTCTTAAAGATAGCTGATTAGTTATTTCTTTATCTATCCTCATAGTTAAAAGGATTTATTTTGAAAAATACGTATAAACAAGCTTTCAATGAAAATCACTTTTATCGCTTTTTTTTTACTTACATTTTAGTTAATACCGTAACCGTCGTTAATACCCATCAAGACCATTCCAAAAAGTTCAAACAAGATAGGGTTATCTGAGTTGCTGTGGCCACCTTCCGGTTCCATCAACAGATTAGCTCCATGTCATAATAATTTTGTATTGTCATCTGATTTACACAAGCATGCATAGCTCAATCGGTAAGCGGGAAGTGGAAATAATAATATAACAGTGGATTATGTTTATTTATATAATTTGCAAGATTTGATTACAGACAAACATCGGGACAGGTGAAACTAAATAAAAGCTTGTAAAAACTACGTCATAATAAATCCAATATGGCAGACAATTTTTGTGCTTGTCTTTAGTTCTTTTTCTAACATTTATCTTCGTTTAGTGTAGATACCAAAGTATGAGTCGTAACCTTAATTCATCATTAAATCGTTCCTTCTCATAAAAAAAAAAGGAAGAAAATGTTAAAATTATTCCATTCTCCCAGAACCACAGATAAAAAGTTCCTAAATCAAATTATATAGCTACTTGCAATTACTAAGATCGTCTTTATGGTTCCCTCAATTACTTTTTCTTTATAGAATATAATATTACTTATTTTTTACGATCGTTTTCTTCTTGAATTGAATTTATAATAGATTTTTCGTTGCGTCAGACAACACTCAAGAACGGTATAAGTGTTGGATTTACGATCAAAATTGTGTAAAAATAGTTTTGATTCTAATCTAAAAATAACTATTTAAAGAGAAGATAAACCAGTAGATGACGCACCTAAAACGTATCTTTACTACCTACCTCAATCGACGGTAGTTAGACAACAGTTATTCAAAGAAAACTAAATAAAAACATTCCTCCCGACCAAATTTTCCGATCATAAGTGGCCAGTCTTATTAACAGAAATTAGCCAGGTATAGTCTGTCTAATAAGTCAACCGACTTGGGAATTTTGTTTAATATTTAATCATTTAAAAAATTCAAATATCCTGTACTTTTTATACGGTTCTTCTGGTAGTAAACAATGATCTCTATCTCTTAATCAACCTTGATTATTGAACCCGTGTCGACTACATAAGATTTCATTAAATCCTAATATTACCCAAGTCGTTTAACTTATTAGACAGACTCTATGCAGGAAATATTATAGTGCTTTTATTTTATTTTTTAGTAGTGCTACCTGAGGAATACTAAATAATGCTAAACCTAAATAGTTTCATTGTTTTATTTTATACCTGCTTTTTGCCCGCAGCTTCGCCCGCCTTTATTACTTAAGAATTAAGAAGCTATCCGTGAAAAATTTTAGCAATCGGACCAGTACTTCCAGAGATTACCACCTACAAACAAAAAAACAAACTTTACCTCTTTATTATACAAGGTGTCGTTTTGAAGCTGCAAAATATTTCAGGAGGTAATTGTGTTAGTGATTCTCGACCCGAATCAATAATAAAATAAGTAGGTAATTTTTTTTTTTTTATAACCGCGCTTTTTTTTACACACACAAACACGGAACAATAAAGGGCGTTTTCACACACACTAACTCGCAACGATAATTTCATAAATAATGTATCATCCAATCATCATCCCGCACGCCACACCCTAGCCACGCCCCCGCGGCCATCGATCAATCGATTTAGTTTAGTGTAATTAAAAAATTAAATAACAAGTATTACTGATTATTGACCAGGTATCGTTTTTTTACATGATTATTTATGAGTTTTATTACAACCTCCTGAAATATTGTGCAGTTTTAAAACTGCACCTTGTATAAGTGTAGAAATTACTGGAGATTCACACTAGTTTCTGCCAGCGAGCGGCTTCGCTCGCGAGAAAGTAAAAAATATATGGCCATGTCACTAAGATAGATAGGCACAGAGTATAGGCATAGATAAAGTACTTACTTTATAGTATCTATACAGTATCTATCCTATCCTATATATTTTAAAAATTCATTCACCAATAGGATTCTAAGTAGAATTCAACTGGTGAACGAATTTTTAAAGTCCGGTAGTTTTTAAATTTATTAATTACAATCAAACATACAAATATGTTCTCTATATTTGTTACTACGCTCAAAGACGAATATATCGAAAAGTCCAAAAAAATGCCCGAATTTTTTCGAATAGCTACATAGTAAGCCCTGGGGTCCTACACGTTCCGGCCAGAGTGGTCGGCGTTCCCCATTCCATTTAAAGTGATTAACGGGCCTCTGAAAATTGGCTTTAGACCTTGTAAGCCTTCTAAGCACGTCTAGAACTCCTGGGACAGAATATCACTACGACAACATTCAACATCTTTTTATCGTGCCATTGTATAGATATATCGACCAACTGTAGAAATTAGTGACTCCTTTTCAGATTTGTGTTGATTAGTTTTTTTTTATTAATTAATATACCTAAACTAGTGCTTGACTGCAATCCTACCTGACAGTAAGCAGTAATCGCAATCAGTGATTTAAACGAAATCTAACCACTACTATTTTTTAATATAACTAGCTTCTTGTCAGTGGGTTTTCCCATGTCCCATGTCACTCGGTAATAAAGTAACATTATATTAGGAAATAAATTTTAAAATCGCTCCAGTAGTTTAGTAGTAAAAATAAAAATTCTTCCTCTATTTTTTTATTACATACAAAAATAAAAATGTTTATAATATTAGAGATGTGTATGATTTCCACCAAAGGGCAATGGAAAGGGCTATGCTCGGAGTTTCACTACGTGATCGAATTAGAAATGAAGGAGAACCAGGGTTGCCGACATAGCACGAAGAATCGCCAAACTTAAGGCGTATAGTCCCTTGAACCATCTGACCGAAATTATGTGAACGCAACTCTCGCACTCGCCTAGGCGGCAGTACGCAAATCTGTGCATTTATTTGCGGCCAGCAGCGCCCGGAAAGCGCTTGAAATCCATTTTCTTTGCGAGATATTGATTGATTTACATATGCAATGTTCACTTTGAAGAATATTTAACCACCAATTTTTATGTGTAAAAATGTTTCTAAAGGTCCAAGCCGTTTCGAAGGAGTAGAGAAAAGTTGCGAAAAGTTGCGAAATTGCTAAATATATTTTTTTGACAAAAGTATTAATTGCACGAAAAAAACAAATGTTAATATTATTGTTCATGAATCTATAATAAACATATATTTTTTTCAAACCAATTGACCTAGCCGTTACGGAGGAGTAGGCCTCAGAAAATCACTGTTTTATGGCACTTTTCGGGCGCTTGGCCCTTAAGTGGCAATGGGCAGGGCACATTGCTCGCACAATGGTTGGCCGTTGGGGCCGAAAGGTTCTGGAGTGGCGACCGCGTACTGGAAGACGCAGCGTCGGAAGGCCTCCTACAAGGTGGACCGATGACCTGGTAAAGGTTGCGGGAATCCGATGGATGCGAGACGCACAGGATCGTGCATTGTGGCGACACTTGGAGGAGGCCTATGTCCAACAGCGGACGTCTATCGGCTGAAATGATGATGATGTATGATTTCCTGAAGCTTAAATGTTGCGGTTGAATAAATATGAAAACTGTAATACGAAAGCTTAACCTGTAAATTCTCAACTATATAATTTAGAAGACCTTACCGTAACATGTGACCTGAACAAACTTCAAGCAAACATTCCACGGTCAATATTTAGGTTTATCCAAGAATATTGCTACGTTGCTAAAATAATTTTGATTTGAACTTGGCCACATATTTTGGTATCACTACTTTCTGAATTTAACTTCAACATTATTAATGGCCAATCTTTGGACAGACCAATCTAATGTTGGCAAAGTTTTGTAACGTCTATCAATAGATTTACTGATAAAGTTTCGATAAGTTTTCTAAAACTTGCAATTTTTGTTTTTTCTTAGTTTTATTACTTTTTGACTTTATGATACTTCTTCCAAGTGTTTGTAACATTTTATAATCTTATACGCACCTCTTTATTATGCCCCGTTTACACGTGTACCTAACTTCGGCCAATTGCCACTGTGTAAACGGGGTTTCCCCTTTAACACCATGGCTAGAGATGGCGATTGGCTCAGGCTGGGCCCACGTGTAAACGGAGCATTAGATGTCTAAACGTAGAGGCTCAGTAAGGCCGTTGCCTGCTATGGTTATAGGTAACGTTCGAAATAGTTAACCCGGCCTTTAAACGCACAGGGTAACTGAATGACACAAGTGGGTCTTATTCAGTAAAAGTCTAAAATGCCCTCTCGTTCTACCCAGAGCAGAAAAAAATTCTAATTATTTCCCATCTCAAAAAAAAAATCTCCTTGTTAACTATGACTTCATACTCACTATTATAAACGAGAATTGATTTTAGAATGTTTCTATGGGTCATCTTTCAAATCACGTTATTATCGCTCACTAGATACGCATCACGAAGCAAAGGCGAAGGCTAGTTCAGTTAACTGTACGAAGAAGCGGCGAATTTCAAATTCGATATAAACCAGACTAATTTTATTGATCTCTAAGCAAAATACTGCAAACATATCAAACATTCAGTGACATATCTATTGAACTGCTTCCGAAAATACCAACTAGACGACAGCATCGTATCCGACCCTTTCCCAAATATGTTGCGGTCGCTTTTCAGTATAACCAAATGTGACGAAATATCTACAGTATCACATATTCCTATTTCTGTATACCCTTGCAAAATTCATTGAAATACCTTCCCTACATATACATACTGCGGTAAACACATGTTGGTACACACCAAGGTACTATGTAAGTGTATATATAACACACTCTGGATCATACACAGAGCATTGAATAGCTTGAACAACTGCTACTGTAAACAATATTGTCAAATCTTTCCATGCATGCGTGTCACCGTTTACTTACAGAAATTCCTGACAGTTCCTATGTTAGCTCAAACTCGTTCGTAAGTTCATATTGCGTGGGTACGAATATTATTAATCTGGACAGAGAACGTGGTCGATGTGGACTGTATAATCTACTGTATCATGGTTTTTAACTAGATGGCCCAAAGTGTCACCTACAAGTCCTACAACAATGGTTTAATGTCAGCAGGGCATTGTTCATCGACAGCTGGGTATTATCCACTGATGTCACTTTGGCCCATGTTATTAAAAATCATAGTATAGAAGTTGAAATTTCGGAACATTAACCCGCACCTTATGAGGGAAGCTGTCACGGTATGGAGTCTATACCGTGCACCGTCTTTCATAAGGTGTCTTTAATAAAGACTGCACCGTGTAGTTTTTACTAATTTGGAACTACATATTCACGCTTCTATACTTCCACCACCTTTGATTCCTGTACACTCACCTATTAGCAAATGTCGTCGTCCCCAGTCGCTGTCGAAGCGGCGATTGCGTGTTCTATGCTCGGGGTCATGTCAGACATATCATCATACGAGTAATATACGTCTACCGTGTCAGATCTTAAGACATGTGTTGTCTTTGTTCTCGTGGCTCGGGTCCATCGTATAAGTACAGTCGTATCATATATCAAGCTATTGATAGAACACTGTTCTATTAATATCAACGAGTAAATACTAATCGAGACTAATAGTGATGTTCATCATCATCATCGTTTCAACCGATACACGTCCACTGTTGGACATAGGCCTCCCCCAAGCGTCGCCACATCGAACGTTCGTAATGGTGATGTTAGTAATATCTATTTATGTGCACTACTTGTTGTGGTAGACCACGAAAAAGATGGCGGGATGATTTAATGATCTTCCTTAGAAATTGGCAAGAAAAAGACCAAAGTCGGGAACAATGGATGGAATGGAAATATAATAAAAATCCGTATACTTTACTTTTTGACTTCGCTTCACTCTTGACAGAGTGGTTATGGACACTGAGTTGCACACACAGTTACATCAAAAAGAACCAATTTTATTAGGCACTAGCTTTTGCCTATGGCTTCGCTCGCATACATAAAATATAACCTGTGTCACTCAGGAATAAAGCAGCTTTCTATCAGTGAAAAAAAAATCGCAATCGAACCAGTATTTTCAAACATCTCTTCCTACAAAAAAAAAAAAACAAACTTTATCTTTTTATAATATTAGTGTAGATACACACAAGAAAGGACTGGAAAGTTTAAAATTATGCCATCTTTATAAAATTTTTCATTTTATCCTTCATAGAGTGTGTCATAAACAACTCATAACGATATCAAAGATTAAAGCTTTATCTCCAATTAAAAGCTGGCGAGGTACTTTCAGCCGACCATTACCTGTGTTGTCGATCCGTTAGGTAATACCGATGCCCCCACTCGCCCACACAATGCGTAACGATGTGGAACATCGGCCGCCACTGAATGGCTACCTACATAGCTATTGTTACAAGTTGATGAGATCGGTCATCTGTCTACCCAAGTCCAAAACATTTACATAACTGTTTGTAATTTTATTGTTGGATTTCGATAATTCTAAATGCAGTAAGATAATATAATAAAGAGAGAGAAAAAAAAACAAAAATCAAGTTCAGTACAGAATCTATCTAAAAAAAAAAGAGACAAAAAAATGTTATCTGTACGAAACGTCAATTTATACCCTATTCGCGTTAAGATTAGACAATTAAAGAAACCTTTTTACTGTCTGTTCAACCGATTTAAGTTAAAATCGGATAGGTATTTCGTAGGCATAAGAATGACATTAAAAGCAAAAAAAGTGGTGACAATACCAACTATTTACTGCAGCCACCATTTGAAATGCTTGCCACCGACGTAATAAGTCAAAATCGGTAACGGACAGTAATAAAACGTTTTCATAAATATCTAATGTTATTTTGAACAGAGTATAGATTGGGAAAGGACGGGAATAGAACACCAACTTCATCTGTGTGAACTGTAAAAATAGCACTATTTCAATTTTCCTATTTGACTATTTCAATTTTCCGAGAGCTCGTTGCAAAAGTTTTATTTGCGACCTGTGTCCACAAAACGTAGTTTTGAAATAAAATAAAGTCCACGCATGGCCGTGGCTAGTTCGTTTTGTGTGGTTTAATTCATCTGTTTTTAACTGCTGCGTTATTTTCCTACTTAAATAAACTGGAACACAGCGCGGCTTATTTGTAAACAGAATGCAAGCCCATTTGTCAGTTTATTAAAAAGATTAAAGAAATGTTGAAACAAAAATGTGCTGAAATTAATGTTTCATAATGTGTACAAACAGTCACATAACTTGTAATGTACGTAATAATTAAGATGCAAACATAATGTCAGATGTTGATGTTGAAAGGGATCAAGATGATTTTTTGATAAAAGGTTTTGGAAAATTACCAAAAGAAACTATAGGTCAAGGAATCGGTCGATTCAATGTTAATGACGTATGTGAAGTTCGCTATTCGCTGCTCAATAATTTCACTGACACATGAATTTGCTAGTGTGATTATTCGTGGAGTGTACCGAACTACCATTAGAATTGATATTACCTGTAAAATTATCATAATCTTCAAATATTAGACACAAATGAGATTTTTCAAAAGATTTACCTCGACCCTGCAGCGCAAAGTACAACTAAAGGAACAGCCCCCTAGCCAAGTTACAACCGTTTCGCTTGCGCCGAACGCTTCGAGTTGGCCGCGTCGCCGAATCTTTTGTTCTGACCATGTGACTGAGCGTTGAGGCGACGTCATTCCTGTACATTTGAAGCTTTCTACAAGCGTTAACTATTGCAGATTAGCAACATGGCTAGGGGTACAGATGTAGTTTTTAGTCAGTTCTAAAACCCATCTGAGTTACTACAATTGTTTCACTGAAAAGTACAGTAAAACTGTACTGCAGTTGTTTAACATTTCAGTGATATTTCACAAAGACATTCCATCAAATAAAAGACAAAAATGAGGTAGTAGGTAGGCGGCGGACAAGTAAATACTAAATTTAAATCCATCCAGAAGTGGTCTTCAAAAAATCGCTTAATAGCAATATGGCCAACAATTGTGTCATCTAATAAAATACTTCATAAAATTGTATTTAATGTGGTGTAAAAGGTATACAATGCTTGCAAAAGATGATAGAGATATCTGGTGGGGCCTGAAAAGTTCTGGAAAAGCGAGCGCGTACCGGAAGACGCAGTGTTGAAAGGCCTCCTACAAGATGGACCTATGACCTGGTGAGCGGGAATCTGATGGATTCAAAACCCACAGGGCCGTCTATTGTGGCGACAATTGAGGTCGCCAAAAGAGGACAGAACGTCTTTCGGTTGAAATAACGATAATGATGACGATGAAATGGTTTGCGTAAGAAAAATGATTCTTTCTATATAATATCTAAGTAAAGCTAGCTCCATTGCAGATTTTGCTTCCTCTAGAAAGTGACAAATAAAGTCACTGTAACTCAATACAAAAACATTCCTACCTAGCTTGTAATTAGTCAGGTTCTATTCATTATTTGAACAAACTTCTAACGTTCGCGTCAGCTTGCACGTGCTGCCTGCACCGCGTCACCGCTGTAAAGCGCTGCAGTGGCTGAGTTCCAACACGGTTAATGCTAACGAGGGATTTCATAGCTTTTGTGTGCACCCAGCCGTACTGATAACGGGCACAATATAGATAGGAACAGAAGTCAATCATATGTATGTACTTCAATTTTTATACCTACGTTAGGTAAACGCGCTAGGGTCAGCGCATTACGCCGAACTGTACGAGTGCGATCGGGCGATTGAGCCGAGATATCGTGTCCGTGAGCGGTGTCTATTTGTGCGTTGCTCGAGCGCGCTTTGCATGTAGATTGACTTCTGTACCTATCTATTTTGTGTCACCGGACTGACACAACCCATTCCATATTAAAACTTTGCAAAATGTCGACTGAAATTATAAGTTAACTTTGCTGACCATAAATGAGTCGACAAGTTAATTGGTTCATTATTTATATTGCCTTTCAGATTCAGTGCAATTTGTTAATTGGATATTGATTATAAAATTGCGTTGTGATAACCCATAATGGTTGGGATATTTATCAATTTTAATTATAATTTTTCATGGAAGGTGCTTACGCGAAATTACGTTTAGAAAAACCGGTTAAGGGTGAACCGAACTCGCAAACGTAGAGTTCCGTTCTGTCTATAATACGTTCATCTAAACAACATCGATACAATATTAAAACTGTTATTAATTATTATTATATATATTATTATTATTATATATTGCACAACTATCACACAACGCCGTCTAGTCCCAAGCTAAGCAGAGCTTGTGTTATGGGTACTAAATAACTGATAAACATACTTATATATTTCTAAATACATACATATTATAGATAAATAAAACCCAGACACAGAATAAATGATCATGCTCATCACATAAACATTTGTCCTGGGTGGGAATCGAACCCACGACCTCCGGCATAGCAGTCAGGGCCACTAACGACTAGACCAACAGGCCAGTCAAATATCTTGCTCCTATACAAAAACACATTTGGTTCATACTTAAATATTACACACTTATACAAGGTGCAGTTTTAAAACTGCACAATATTTCAGGAGGTTGTAATAAAACTCATAAATAATCATGTAAAAAAACGATACCTGGTCAATAATCAGTAATACTTGTTATTTAATTTTTTAATTACACTAAACTTAATCGATTGATCGATGGCCGCGGGGGCGTGGCTAGGGTGTGGCGTGCGGGATGATGATTGGATGATACATTATTTATGAAACTATCGTTGCGAGTTAGTGTGTGTGAAAACGCCCTTTATTGTTCCGTGTTTGTGTGTGTGAAAAAGAGCGCGGTTATAAAAAAAAAAAAAAAATTACCTACTTATTTTATTATTGATTCGGGTCGAGAATTACTAACATAATTACCTCCTGAAATATTTTGCAGCTTCAAAACGACACCTTGTATATTGATTTTATTCTGTTTTTAGTATTTGTGTATGGCCGAAGACAGACGTATGTGGAAAAGAGAGAGGGAGGCCTTCACCCAGCAATGGGACATAAATGGGCAAACTAACAAACTAACTTTAGTATTTGTTGTTATAGCGGGAACAGAAACACATTGTCTGTGAAAATTTCAACAGACTTTCTATCACGGTTCATGAGATACAGCCTAGTGACAGACAATCAGACGGACAGCGGACTCTTATTAATGGGGTCCCGTTACCCTTTGAGCACGGAATCCTAAAACCGAATTTACGTTGGATAGTAAAAATAATAGTTTCAATAGCAAGTTTAGAATCGCAAGGTAAGGTTTGAATTGTAAAAAGCATCACAAGTATACCTACCCAAGAAAATGATAATGCTCTTTATACATTTGTAGGTAAAGCCAGCATTAAGAATTACTTTCACAAACAAAGACTCTCCCATGAAATGTATAAATCATCGTTTACTTTTCTAAAGTAAACTTTCCTATCCTTTTGTTATAATAAAAGTTTCAGTCATTTTTCAAATCTAGGCTTTTGTGTTTTTGGAGAACTAATAATATTAGTTCGCCAAGAGCGTTTTCATTAATAACCGTAATTTTCTTTACAGAATTAGTGAAAATACTTTGATTTCCCGCGAGATTTTAATAACTCAAAAATTAATAGGTTATTCGCCTTTACTATTTTCTTGGCAAAAACTGCCAAGACTGCCATTTTGTAGTCTCTCTCAAGATTAACTCATTTCTAATAAACTCGAATTAACAATATGAACGAAGTAATATCGTATACTATTTCTCGTTCCATTAATAAAATATAATCTCACGATTTCTATTAACTTGGTTGAGAAAATTTAAAGTGAATTTAATTTTCTATTCACAATTAATTCTAAATTCAAAAGATCAAACGGTTGAGCTAGACTAATTGGCCGGAGCTGGTTGGCATTGGCTCACGCTGGCTGCGTGCGGCCAAATGAATGGCTTACAGTTGCGATTTGAACCTAGAATTTCTGATTGAAGTTAAATATTCAAAAGGGATTTTGTTTCAAAACAACTCGTCGGTCGGTATTTTTGTTCTTTCTTTTTTAGGCTGTCCTACGGATTGATGTGTTGAGTTCAGAATTATTAACTTTGCAAGTGATCTACGGAACCGCTGTTGTACTATGTATAAACAATTGCTGACGGCTGTTTATCCTACACTAATATTATAAAGAGGTAAAGTTTTTTTTTTATGTTTTTTTGTTTGTTTGTTGATCTTTGAAAATACTGGTCCGATTGCGAAATTTTTTTCACCGATAGAAAGCTGCTTTATTAATTAAAAAAAGAACATAATACGATTGTCATGCCTCATCAGAGATACAATCATTTAGTCAGTTCTGAATGGTGAATATTTAAGAGACACAGCGTAAAACAAACATTCATACGTAACTCATTAATTAATGGCTCCCCAGTAATTCCAGCAGCCATTAATTACTTAATTTACCACAAATGATATTGACTTACGGAATATCATCAGAATTGCAAGCCTTGTTTTATGCATGTTTTAATTTATTATGATTGGAATGAATCAATATTAAACATTCAGCTTGGTTTCATTATGTAAATACAACAGAATTCATAAATTGCGAATGTGAAAAGTTTTTGAAATGTGTGTTTTTGAAATCGTACCTGAAATAAATGTTTATTATCTACTTATTTGTTTATTTATTTTAAGTCTGTCTTTACACTCATCATCATCATCATCGTTTCAGCCGATAGACGTCCACTGTTGGACATAGGCCTCCCCAAGTGTCGCCACAATGAACGATCCGGTGCGTCTCGCATCCATCGGATTCCCGCAACTTTTATCAGGTCATCGGTCCACCATGTAGGAGGTCTTTCAACGCTGCGTCTACGCGATCGCCACTCCAGAACCTTTCACCCTGCCCATTGCCACTTAAATTTGGCGATTGTGAGTGCTACGTTGGCAACCTTAGTTCTTCTATCCTATTTATTTATTTTAAGTCTGTCTGAACACTAACAGACACATTGATGGGTCATCAAATTGTGTCGTTGTAATAAGATTTTGTTACCGTGAAATTATTATGAACTCACTTTTCTCAAAAACTTAAACAAAAAGCTGCTAGGTTCCAACTGCGATTGAAAACATTATAAAATATTTCCGTCCATGTAAAAACCCTGCAGCTCAGTAGACAATGGCGTAGCAACAAGTACCAGGGCAACATAATACGACGGTAGTTATTTGTTTGACAGGAGACAGGTACCACTAATACAAATGGCCGACATTTCTGTGGCGAATCGTGAATATTCCGCACGAATAAACGCCCTTCGGAAACACGCGCCTATACTTTTTTTTAGCCACAGATTCTGTTATTGTCCCAGTCAAAGACAGCTGTATTGACAACTGAAAGTTTATGGCACTTACATATTTTTAAATGCGTCGTAATTTTTTTTCTATAAGTACTGGCTGGTTTTCTGTTTTCGCCTTAAAAATTTAGTTCAGTCGTATTTTTTTTTCTATTAAAGTGCTGGCTGATTTTCATTTCTTGTATTTGAAAGTACCTATATTTTGACGAGAGTTCAGAAATAAATTTGAATTGAGATACTTTTAAAGGTATTGAAAGTAGGCACGTTAATGTAAACGATCAGAAATATTTCACTTCATTATAATTTCAAGTGGATTATTATTTTATCCTTAAAGGATAATCACCGCCGACTATGTTATTTATAATGAGGATTCCCTATTTCTGTGAAATCTTTTCATTCAAACTCAGTGTTTAACAAGAGAATAATAATTATAATCTGACTTTGTTTGCTTCGAAAAACGATTCTGCTTTATTTCCTGCTAAAATGAACAAGTTTGAATATTACAAAAACTAATATTTAGGTGATTTAAGACCGGAGTCGCACACAAAGGGTTCCGTACAGTCCGTAATAAAAAATGCCAAAAATTCACGTTTGTTGTATGGGAGCCCCCATAAATATTTATTTTATTAAGCTATTGCATAGCTTCTATCACGGACCTTGAGCGTGGAGACCGAATCCATAAATTCCGTAACGAAAATAACCTAACACCCCCCACTCATTTGTTTTTTGAGCGTGGTGACCGATAAGAAAACAAATGAGTGAACAATCAATCAAAATTCAATTCAATGTGTGAAAGTGTAATTTCAATTAATATCAAAGAAAAAAAAAACAAAGGAAAAAAATACTGCATAAATAAAATAAATAAATAATTATAATTGCATAAGTTGATAAAAATGCTATGCAATAGCTTTACCGCGGCAGTCCCCGAGTGCCACACGATTTTTTCTGTTTTTTAGATTTGTTCAAAATTCAAAAAATTCAAAATTCAAAACATTTATTTCAAATAGACCATTTACAGGCACTTTTGAATAGTCAAATGTCGGTCAGTCCAAGGAAAGTGAAGCTAAATTGCACGTTCCAAAGAGTAGGTCTCTATGGAGAAGAACGTAACGTTATTATAGCGGCAACAGAAATACATCATCTATAAAAATTACAACTGTCTAATTATCACGGTTTATGAGATACTGCCTGGTGACAGATGGACAGACAGACAGACGTACGGACAGCGGAGTTTTAGTAATAGAGTCCAGTTTTGCTCTTTGGGTATGGAACTCTTCTTCTTCTCCTTATCGTATCGATGGCAAAATTAGTTAAATTCCTTGTCTGGCCCAGAATTCGGCCACGGCAATGCCGTCCGCTGATGCTGTCATTAGGTCCCTACGTGAGCTGGAAACAGGGCATGTGATGTAGGACGGAAGGTGGGACATGGTCTGCGGAGAGACGTCGCACAAATACTGAAGATCGGAACCATCCGAGAACCCCCACCTGTGGAGATTGCTGCACCCAACGTGCGTGCGGAGTCTGTATGGAACTCTAAAAAGTAACAAACCGTAATCTAATGCCAAAATTAGACACATTTTCTGGCTAAGGTAGAGTTTTGAAGCAATTTAATAGTTTAAAATTGTACAAATAAACATACAGTCTACAGTTAATAAAAGTAAGTAGCTAGCCGCCGTTCGTATAATAAAATATTTATGATCTCATATTATTTTAAAGTTAGTTGCTAATACATATCATGGTAGTCTTGCTTGTTTACTTGAGATCCAATTTAAACTATAACATAAAATTCAACTTCGAAATCCTAATTCAAAAATCGAGGGTTATGCCTTGATCACACGTACCGAGTAAACGAGCGAGACAGTGCTCTCGGCCGAATTCTCGGTACGTATAAACAAAGCGCCGAGTGCTCGGCCGAGCGCTTATTTCTACAATTTACTTACATCACTGTCTCGGCTGAGCAACATTTTACTGTCTCGCCCTTTTACTCGGTACGTGTGATCAAGGCATAAGTATTGATACTTTACAGCCAACATTTTTCTTCTGCCAACAAAAATTTTACGTCAAAAACAGCTACCCATAAATAAGCAAAAAATGGAATACCTAATGTATTTCACTCGTGAAAATTATGGCAGTTTTCTGGTTGCGCGTTCGGTCATACATTTCAGAAACACTTTGAACGCAGACCGGGTACAATATGGTGGCAAAACAAAAGATCTCCGGCAATATTTTCCGTGGCTTAATACCAACAAGTTGCGAGTATGAATGGACTCGTATTTTAAACAATGAAACTGAATATAGTACTCACATACTACATGAAATATGCACGATTCTCTTCGGATGCCCTCTCATAGTACTTTGGCAAGCTTCATCAGATTACCCGGACAAATTCGGGGAACTGAAAGGCTGGCCGAACAAAGAGGTTATATTAAGCGGGACTATGTGTTCATAAAATATGCATGTGTACATTTTGTACCGGACAAACAATATTGATTATAACCCATTGTTTGTAACTATATTGCCATGTAAAGATAATGTTGGATGAAAATTCACATTTCTGATCGTAAAATAACTACCCTTTTTTTATCATCATCATAATTTCAGCCGAAAGACGTGCACTGTTGGACACAAGCCTCCCTCAAGTGTCGCTGTAAAGAACGGTCCTGTGCGTCTCGCATCCATTGGATTGCTGCGACCCTTACCAAGTTATCAGTCCACCTTGTTGGAGGTTTGCCAACGCAACTCTTTTCAGTACGCGGTCGCCACTCCAGTACCTACCTTTCGACTCTATCCACCATCTTTTCGGCGAGTAATGTGCCCAGGGGCCCAAGTCTGCTATTTTTATAAATTTGTCATTCCTACACAATTCCATTATCATTTTGCTAAAAGTTCCTAATCTGCTAATTCATAATGATCGATCATTGATCGGTCAATGGTATCGTAATAGAGTTGCGGTAAAATGACAATATCGAGCTTATTAAAAGCAATGACTGCACAATGACGTTCTAATGGTATGGCAGTGATCAATTGAACTGTCAAAATTTTTGCATATTACCGCATACGTAAGACATTCAGAGAGAGAGCAGTGGTGGCCGAGTGGTAACGGCCCCGACTTAAGAGTTGTAGGTCGCGGGTTCGAATCCAGCCAGGCGCATTACTTTGTGTAATTTATTTCATCACCACTGCTCTCAAAACGGTGAAGGAAAACATCGTGAGGAAACCGGCATGTCCTAGAACCAAAAATTCGAAGACATGTGACATTCACCAACACGCACTGGGCCCGCGTGGTGGATTACGGCCCATTCCCTCTCCTAGAGAGGAGGCCTGAGTCCCAGCAGTGGGAACATTAAAAAGGCTGGTGATGATGGTGATGAAGACATTCATTTGTAAATATGTACGAGATTACCATTCTATCCCACTTCTTTCAAAGGAGTCAGTGGTTGATAATTGGAAAGTCATTATGACGCCATTATATTAGTACCAAGATTACCAAACTAACTCAAAATAAACTATTATGAAATCAATGATAGACCATTCTGACACTATTGTAATAGCAGACTTAGGGCCCAGGTCACACCCATTTTCTGGACCAGCCATCACCTCACAAGCTGAGTTAGAAAACTCTTCAATATAATACTCGTAAAATTCAAATGTTCAAGTATGTTTGTGACTATATCACGCCAACAGCTGTTCGAAATTGAATAAAATCCGCACAAAGGTAGAGCAAAACGTGTTCGCCGGTGAAATAGGTACTTAATAATTTAACGAGAAGTTTTGTTACGGGCGGAGCTGCGGGCAGGAGTAGTTACATTATACACGCTCTTTTCACTGAAAGTTTTCTCAGGTTTCATGACGTCGGTTTTATTCAAAAGTTTGCTCACCGGTTTTCCAATGAATGTTTAAGACTTTCTGATCCAAAACGCCACTGCTTAAAACCAAGTTCTCTCGTATTTTACTTTCATTTTTGCCTTATTACTCGTATTATTATACTTTTTGATTACTCATACTCTGAAAGTAGGTCTGAAGTTGCCTGAGGAGCGGGTTGAAAGTGATACTTTTTATCCCTAGGGAATTTTACTTTCAACTGACAGCTGTCAAATTATTAAAAAAAACTAGTTCTATCTTCACATTTCTATTGAACCATGTTCCAATTTTCCATAAAGCCAGTCAATCACAGCGCGATATAAAATTGAGACAAATATTAATTAAATAATTTTATATTTTAAGTGATTTATTTGTTCAACTATTTCTTTAAAATACTATATTTTTAAAAGATTACAATTAATTTCTAATTTTTCATTAATGAGGCTGAATAGCTGGCCGGCCGCAGAAAAAAAAACAAAATGGCGGGAAAGTGGCAATCAGTCGTTGGTTTTTTCGAGTTTCGTTTACATTTACGTACAACAGAGATCTGTATTAACACGTTATGTTTATCAGATTAAAATAGTGATTTAACACCTAATTTCATAAGAGAAGAGGCTAAAGCAGTAGTGGAATACCTTTTACCGCCTAAATCAGAAGAAAGATACCTACTTAAAATCATAGGTACGACGACTCAGATTTTACAAACTTTTTATTTTATTTTTAGTTTCCTCGTATTCGTAATGAAAAGCACAGTGTTTACCTCGGGGTGAAAGTAACCCATTTAACCCCTCGAATTAGCGACCTCGCTACGCTCGCCCGCCAACTCCTTCTCGGGACGAAATGACTTACTTTCACCCCTTGTGTAACAATGTACTATTTCATTACTCATACTCTGAAAGTAGGTCTGAAGTTGCCTGAGGAGCGGGTTGAAAGTGATCCTTTTCATCCCTAGGGAATTTTACTTTCAACTGACAGCTGTCAAATTATTAAAAAAAACTAGTTCTATCTTCACTTTGCTATTGAACCATGTTCCAATTTCCCATACAGCCATTCAATCACAGCGCGATATAAAATTGAAATAACTTAAAGATAAGTATTAATTAAATAATATTATATTTTTAAGTGACTTATTTGTTCAAAATTTTTTTTTAAATACTTTATTTTTAAAAGATTACAATTAATTTCTAATTTTTCATTAATGAGGCTGAATAGCTGGCCGGCTACAGAAAAAAAAACAAACTGGCGGGAAAGTGGAAATCAGTCGTTGGTTTTTTCGAGTTTTGTTTACATTTTCGTACAGCGGAGATTTGTACTAACTATTTGTATATGTATTTTTACTTTCCTTGTATTCGTAATGAAAAGCACAGTGTTTACCTCGGGGTGAAAGTAACCTTTTTGGTCCCGAGAAGAAGTTCGTAAGTTCGAGGGACTAAATGTACTATTGTGTTAATGTTGTGATTGTCTATAAGTTTTACAACACTTGAAAAGTGTTATAAAATGTAGATACCTATAAATTCCCAATGCATCTAATGTTGGCGATACTAATAATAAATAAACAAATAAATACTCAGTTTTATACTTTATTTTTAACAGAAACAGTTCTCCGTGAGTAAGATCTCACGGAGATTTTGATGTAGGCAATTGCAAAATACACAACATACCTACACTGTCGTAGCCCGAAGAATCGCTAAACTTAAGTGGCACTAAGCAGGTGAGCAATGTAGCTCGCAGAACAGATGGTCGATGGAGTCGAAAGGTTTTGGAGTGGCAATCACGTACCAGAAGATGTGTCGTTGGAAGGGCTCCTACAGGGTGGACCGATAAATTGGTGAAGGTAGGAATCAGATGGATGCAAGGTCATACACATAGGTCGTAATGGCGACACATGGGCCTATATCCAACAATGGATTGTTTTGGCTTTTATGATGAATTTCATAATTACAAAAAAAAACCGTAAAGTTAAACGCGCATTGGGAAATCTGAAAATGAATGAGCCAACGTCATAAAGGCTCGTAAACTTTTGTTGTGCTCGTCAAATTTCGCTAATTCCATGATGATCTTGAAAAGTTCGCTCGAACACAGGCACTTTTACTTTTTAAATAAATCAGAATGCCAACTCGAAATAACTTTGAAAAGTTTAGTTGCTTTGAAGCCAAAAACATCAAATTAGGAGGCCGTCTGATATGATTATAACATTTTTAGCGCTTCTCAACAATTTAAACTTATTTTGTATTCTGTTTGCAAAACTGAAAACAGGGCCGTTTGTGTTTGAACGTGAGTGTGAATTGCCTTCGACTCGGTACTAAAATAAATTTAGGACCAATAAAACGTACAATGGCTTTGATTTCTTTTTATGATGTCTACCACGCGCGTCATCCGACACTCTTAACACGGAGAATATCCTGATTGTGATCTGCCAGGAGACCAATCAATTTGTCCAACCTTTTCTCAACTATATTAGGGCCGACTTCCAGTCTAGGATGCTGTTGAGTACGTGTAGTAAGACTGACTTTCAGATCTCCACAACCAAATGGAGTTGTTGTACAATTGGCAACTGTGTCCTAATAGCTACAACGTGGGGATCTATAGGTCGAAAGTAAGTAAGTGACTTCTAGGTAAGCGTGCTCCATCATCGATCACATAGTACCGACCATCAGGTTGATAGTGGTCGAACGCGAGCCTATCAATAATAAATAAAAATCTAGATGACACAATACCCTTTTTGAAGGTAAGAAATCATCCAACGAACGAGAGAATCCAGCTCTACGCGTCAGACTTATTAAGTAAAAGTTCCAGGACCACAGATTTCCGTTCAGCTTCGGGCCTGCTGGGCCTCAACGACAATACTCCTTGGTGGGGCTTGTTTCAAATCTTCTAGGTTCTGACTCCCCGTCACAGCTGTCAAAGATCTATAAATGACAGCCGGCACCAACTGTTTATCGTTCTTTACAAGGTTGTGTAGTCTCCATAGATAATGGACGGTCACCCATCCAACACTGACCTCAACTAGCAGTATCTTCTTTTTTTTGCGAAAATCATCCAATGACAATTCCCTTTATGTGTCAGACTTTTACTGTCTAAAAACCTACTCCTATTCCTTCTTTGCCTTTGTCCCAGGGCTCCGGGATTCACTTTCACAGTAACTGTGGCCTCAGTAGGCTTCGACCCTACTGGACCCCTACGGTTTGATGACTTCTCTTTGAGGAATTAGCAGTATCTCAAAGATCAAATTATGCAGATGCATGATGATTATTACAGAGCTTTTCAAGATCGTTGGCATAATTTTTTTAATGCTTATTGTCGTATGCTACATCGATTTTAACGACTGACGAATTCAATAGAGTGGAATTAATAGAACTGTTTGCTTTTAATGTGTAGTCGTCTTGAAGTCTTGTTTAATGACACGAAGGTCAGTCTGGTCTTTATCATTACGTGTTTTTTTTTCAGGTCGAAAAATCATCCACTGACGTCCTCCGCTCTGGGGCGGAGCAGGAGATGTTGTCAGACTTTTACAGACTAAAAACCCACTCCAGTTTCTTCGTTACCGGAGTCGAATCTTCCTTTCAGAAACAAATCCTTGGGCCAATAGGCTTCGACCCTACGGTTTGATGATAACTCCTTGAGGGGCGCGTGGAACAATACGTGTCGTCGACGCCTTGGGCTTGATCCGGACGGTTACCGGACGGTCGGACGGCGAGCTACCCATTGCTCGTCGTCTGCAAGCCCGCGCCTGCGTGACCGGAAATCGGATCAGAATCCCGGCAGCGGCTGGGACGTGAGCGTTGCCTCACGCGTGCGGCCTCCTCCTTTGCTTATCATGACGTGATAATATGTCATTTGCGCGAGCGAGAAAGATGGATGGAATTATACACCCTCTAAAGCTTCCTTTAACAGTCCACTCTAAGCGATAAAATGGATCGCGTTAAGAGGTCGTGGTAGGGCCTCTGATATTGTTTTATGTAGGTACGGTAGGTAAACATGGGAATAATTTAACATCGATAATAATGAGTTAGTCATTTTTAGTTAATGAGTTATATAACTTGTTTTATGTGAAATTAGTTATTTCAGAGTCGATTTTTATTCTTGATCTTTTTACTAGTACTACAACGGTAACTGCGATTCTGTGATAAAAGGTTATAGGACATTCTCACACAACGCCGCGTACTAATGCATCAAGCAGTAAAACGGCTTTGACGGCGCATTGACTGCTATGAAATCCATTGATGCCTGACACACGTACACTGCCTGAACGTGCGGACAATCAGCTCTAATGGCCAAAGCACCTACACGCAGAACACCGTGCGACTGGATGCTGCTTTGCATTTCTTAGGCAATATTCCGACAACACGTATTGTTGGCCGCTGACTGTGAGCAAGCTTTACGCAATTTATTGCTGTCCCATACAAATTAACTTCTCGTTCACACCGAACCGACTTTACGCTATTAACACACACACACATTAATACACTAGCATCAATATTTATTTTAACTCATCGAATGCCGTAATTAGAGACACAATAGAAAGACAATTGCTCATGTCGAACTGTGTAACTTAAGACATTCAAAAGGTTAAGTATAGGTTATATCTATATAGGTTATATTTATTTGTTTAAGTATATTTTGTTTACCACCATCCGTGTGTCACTGCGGGGTGCCAACTGAAAATCAGCGCTGGGTGTCTGACGCCCAGGAATTGCTGAGTTGGTGACCCTTTCGGTTCAGGCACAGTCACTGCAACTATACTGTATGTTTGTAATACTCTTTTTTTTATTACTCTTTAATATTGTGGTATATTGTGTTGCTTGTGCCGAATAAATGCTATTCTATTCTATTCTATTACATAGTACGTTGTCGCTAACTCTTGGAAGCCGATTAATGTATCACGCGAGCAAGCCTACAGTTTGCTCACACAAGTAACGCATTCTACGCTATGTCGGTTCGGTGAGATCGCATATTGCAGCGTGAGTCCACGTTCACACTGAGGCTGACAGTGAGACTACTTATAGTCGGCGGCGGATAATACGTTTGGTGTGAACGATGCCTAACTGCGTGGATCTAAAGAGAGTATTGTTGCACTTTATTGAAAATGGATTTCGCTTTTAGATTTCTATCCGCGCGGCTAGAAAGACATCCACGCTCACTGTCTTTCTGTGGTACACCGCCACAAAAACCACTTCACCGTTTTCATTTCATTTCTTCGTAGCGGCTTGCTTCACCGTGTCTATCAGCTTCTGAAAATTAAAAATTGACATCATTCTGCTAGCACTTGTCAATCCCATACAGTTACATTTGGGGTGAGTTGCACCATTTAACTATAACGATAACCAAACCATAACCAGCCGTGAAACGGCCGCCTATTGGTCAATTCGACGATTTAACAACTGTTAACGGCTCTGTTATCGTTATAGTTAAATGGTGCAACTCACCCTTATCGTTTAGTCTAAAGCCATACTTGAAAGTTTAAAAAGTCATTGCGAAAACAAAGAAAGAACAGCCAGTAAAATAAAAACAAATGCTTTGTTTGTGCACGTCTCACTGCCGGCTATATTTTCCGAGCAAACAGCGCAGTGAACACAGCGCAGTCAATGGTTATTACTCCAACAGTTATTGCTACTTTCTATGTCGTGTTTGCATTGGCATGCACAGCGATATGGAAGAAATGTGAGTTTGAAATAAGTTTACTTAAGACGGGAATACTGTGACACGGTCCTTTAGCGATAGAGATTGTTGTGATATTTAAATAAATTGAGACTAAAATAAAGATATACTTACACTAACCGCTTTCAAACCCTTTTGAGTTGTTGAGTTTTGCCATAAAGAATATCTCAGTAACAGATTTGTATGATTTTTTTTTATGAAACGTGGTCACTTACAATGGGCTGCATAAGAAGGCTCAAAGTCATCCAAAGGGCGATAGAAAGGACTATGCTCGGAGTTTCCTTGCGTGATCACATCAGAAATGAAGATATCCTCAGGAGAATCAAGGTTACCGACATAGCTCGAAGAATCGCCGAACTTAAGTGGCAATGGGCAGGGCACATTGCACGCAGAACAGATGGTCTATGGGGACGAAAGTTTCTGGAGTGGCGACCACGTACCGGGAAACGCAGCGGTAATATGCCTCTAACAAGGTGGAACGATGACCTGGTCAGGGTCGGGGGAATCCGATGGATGCGTGACGCACAGAACCGGTTGTTGTGGCGACACTTGGAGGAGGCCTATGTCCAACAGTGGATGTCTTTCGGCTGATATGATGACGATGATGAGATTTGTATCGTGCTGATCGCAGAACTTATGGTCAACAGGGCTAAAAGGTTTTGGAATAACAACCGCGCACTGGAAGACGTAGCGATGGTAGGCTTCCTATAAGGTGGATCGATGACCTGGAGGACGCGACACGCACAAGACCGGACGTTACCACCAAAATAGTAGACACACAGCGGACAGGTGGGCGAAGACTGACGCTTATTGGACAATCAAGAGAGGACGACACAGTTGAGCTCGACCGCGGCGAAGATGACGTGACGGTCTGACAAACTTGGCCTGAGATCGCCCTAGACAAAGAGTTTAAAAAAATAAGGGGGACGCTTTTATCCAGCGGTGGGACACATCATCATTTCAGTCGATATACGTCCACTGTTATACATAGGCCTCCCCCAAGTATCGCCAAAATGAACGATCCTGTGCATCTCGCATCCATCGGTTTCGCCTTCCAACACTGCGTCTTCCGGTACGCGGTCATCACTCCAGAACCTTTCGACCCCAACGGCCATCTGTTCTGCGAGCAATGTGCCCTGCCCATTGCCCCTTAAGTTTGGCAATTTTTCGTGCTATGTCGGCATCCTTAGTTCAGTGGGACACAGTATAAACTAAATTAACAAGAAAACCTAAAATAAATGGAACAAGAATTCTAAGCAACAACCAAAACAAGTTTACGCCAAAAATAATTATTCTTTGTTAACATCTAAAATTCTACACGTAACTCACCTTCTAATTAAACAATCTGTATTAATTATTCGAAACAAAGAAGGGAACTTGGACAATGGAAATTAAATATAGGTACATAAGTTTACGGTGGGAACAAAACACGATTAACAAATAAGATTTTCTTTGGTTCTCGCTTCAACCATGATTCAAATTGAATTGAGAAAGACAAAACGGTTCACACGCAAAAATAAACGGATTTAAACATTTCAAATATATGTAGCGTATAGAAAATTAAATACGACAGTCTGTTTGTTTGGTTGTCACCACACAACGGCTGAATAGATTTGAATCAAAATTGACACACGGTATACCAGCAGGTCTATTTTCTAAAAAAGTAATCGTAAAAACATAATTGAAACGAAATTGAAGTGACGTGTCAATCTTGAGCATTGAAGAAAGAAACATGTTTATTTGACACGCAGATACACGCAATGTGGAAAGTATTTTTTTTATTCAATTATTTTTCATTATAGACCAAGTTGAAAGGTAAATCAAATCTTTACACATAAAAAAATATGCCCCACAAATTCGTTTCAACGATTGGTGTGTAGGAACGGAACAATGGTATTCAGACAGTTCTTCTATACTACTTACAATTATCAAAGGACTACCTACCCAATTAATCGTGCTCCATCTGTAACATTGTATGTCACACGGCTGTGCCAAATAAGTACAATTTAGGAAAAAGTCAGTTACCTGACGCTGGTTTTTAACTGAAGCATGTCAACTTCCTTCTTCCCCTTAAGTTTACGGTCAGTGTTTTTTTAGAATTAAGTTACCATCAAGTAAGAGGGGAGCCAAAAAAAAAATGTATGGATTGTGTGAGAAGTGATATAAAAGAAAAGGGAGTTAGTGATAGTGTGACGAGTGACAGGGCAGAAAAAAAAAAGAAAAAAAAATTGTTGCGCCGACCCCAAATAAAACGGGACAAGGGCAGGAACAAGAAGAAGAAGAAGGTGAGATAGTGGTCAAACGCGAGCCTAACCGTAATAAAAAAATATGGATTACTGGATAAATTAATGGTAATACCATTCTAGCTTCTGCCACCGGCTTCGTCCGCGTAAATTAGAAAATTATTCCAGAGGAACACACTCCCGGGATAAGAATATCTTGTATGCTGTGTATTGTATCAAATGTCATCCTAATCTGTTTAGAAGTTCGAGCGTAAAGAAGTAACAAACACTCACAACATTTCGTCTTTATAATATTAGTGTGATATGTTATATTTATATACTATGGACTAATTATATTATAATAAGATATTATTTATCTCATATACTCGTAGTATAAATTTAAAACGAAATACTTAACACGTTACTTAGAACGTAAACGAAGCCGTTAGAAAAAGCTAGTTTCAAATAAATAAAGACCGTACCTTCAGTGTCGGGAATATTTAGCTCAAACACGTGTGATAAATTACTCCGGGAATAAAGAAATGACGCTTTATTTTCTCCTTTAATGTGAGTAACAGGGCTTGGGCTAAAATGTGGATGAAATAAAGAACAAAGAAGCGATATTCTGTAGTATTATTTTCGGGAACCGAATAAAAGGCGAGATGATGATGCCTTAAATGGTGGAATGAATTTGGTAAATCTTTTTTTATTTTTTTTACTGTTGGTAGTTTCCCGCTTGACCATTATCCCACCTGATGGAAAGTGACGATGTGATCGACAACAGAGCATAATTGTCTAGAAGTAACCTATTCACTCTTGACTTAAAGATCCCCAGAAACATGACCACAGCGCCTGCCAATGGCTTCGCTTGCATGACAAAAGGTTTGTTTAAACAAATTTTTGACCCCTTTAGGGGCTAAATTTTGAAAAAGTTTTTCTTAGTGCTCCGTTCACGTCACAAAAGGAAGCCTTGTGCAAAATATCACGGTCCTAGTCCTAGCAGTTACGGCTGTGAGTTGACATGTCAGCCAGTCGGTATCTTCTATAAAAAAAAAAAAAAAAAAATTGCAAAAGCCAAAAGATTGTAAAATATCGCAAGATTTTTTTTCTAAATAAGATACGGTTTTATGTTGGAAAGTAATGAATTTAGGTATGTATTTTTTCATAATATATCGAGAAATTACAATCTAATAAAAAATTCTTGCAATCATGCGGAGACTGCAATTTTTCGGTGACATGTATAATTATACGAGTAAATATGACATTTATAAACCATCTATAAAAGCATAATGAAAGAGGCTCTACACTATGTTCTCGTGGGATTGCCGATGAGTAGAGCCATCGGCAAATAGCTATTTCCAGCGGCATCGCCTGAGTGGCTTCTTATATATTAATTACCTCATAAATAAAGCGGATTCTATTCTAACAAAATCACGATATTGCTCGTAGTATTAATACAACTACCCTTGATTAACTTTATAGACTCATAGATATCGATAGAATTATCTAAACATATAAATAAAATTGTAGTCTATTTGTAATATCGAAATAACATTTTTTACTAAAGCTTATCAACGTACATTATAATAAAAAAAAAACATTTTAAACAATATTTGTGTGTCTGTTTATTCCAGCTAATCTATGCAACGCTTGGTTTGATTTTTGTTTTTTACTGGTAGATAATTGATCCAAAAAGGAGGAAGACTTCTTAAATTTAAGAAAAAAAAAATGTGGATTCCGCATTGCGCTATTTGATGAGTTTGACGCGGACAAAGTCGCTAGTACCAACTATTCTCAAATAATAAATTATTATTTATGCAGCTACTTGTAAGAAAGTCTGTCGTCTTTCATTTTATAAGTCTATCTGTGACAGCAAATAAAGACGAGTGTGTGTATGTGTTTATTAGTCTTTCACACTAGAACGGCTAAACGTATTTGGATGACATTTACCACACGGGTAGACCAATTCCTGGGAAAACACATGGGACACTTTTTATTCCAGTAGTATATTCCCTTAGGATATTTTTTTTACTTTCACGTTAACGAAGCCGTCGGGAGTAGCAAGTATTTTACATAAAGACTAAAGGGATGACAGATGTAAGCAATATTTTAACTTAGACGATAGCACTAGCATTAGTTTGTGCTTTGTTCAATATTATATTAGAAAGAGTGTGGTCACTGTTTTCCTTGAATACATGCATAACAATGTTGAATCCTCCTTTATGAAATTGCTGTGCCCGACAGGGTCCATGTGCACTTGTTAAACTTTTTTTAAGATCTTATGTGGGTCATTTCACGCAGGCTCATTTTTTGCTAATTTCGATGGTATTTTTATTTGTAGGTTTTCAGATGAAAAAAATAACTTATCTTATTCTAGAACACGATAACTGAAACTTGTTTTCTAAAATAAGTTAATTTTTTCATCTGAAAACCTACAAATAAAAAATACCACCGAATTTAGTCATAAATGAGCCTGCGTGAAATGACCCATATAACACACGAAGAATCGCCAAACTTAACTGCCAATGGGCACGGCACATTGCTTGCAGAACAGACGGCCGTCGGGGCCGAAAGGTTCTGGAGTGGCGACCACGTACCGGAAGACGTAGCGTTGGACGACCTCCTACAAGGTGGACCGATGACCTGCTAAGGGGGATAATCCGATGGTTGCGAGACGCACAGGACCGTTCATTGTGGCGACACTTGGGGGAGGCCTATGTCCAACAGTGGACGTCTATAGGCTGAAATGATGATGATGATGATGATATGTAACACAGGTGATATAGCAATAAAGAATTGAATTGAAAGAATTAAGTGTTCAAATCAAACTTTACCCACCAATTTCATCTTTACCTAACAAATTCTTGTTTTAGATAATTGACATTTTATCAGCATTTCAGTATTTGACTCAATGTTTTTTGATAATATTTATTTTCTTAATAAAATAAAAAATACTATATCACAAGTCGAAAATAGAAGAATTTTCACATAAAAAAAAATTAAAATCAATTTAGATCTTCATTTTGGTGCTCTTTTTAGAAAAACCCTCTTGCTGATTCCTTATTAGTGTAATTTATGTCATTGGTCCTGTGCTTAAGGCCTCTCAAACTCCCCGCAAACTCATGCATGCATGAGTTTACATGCTTGAGTTTGCGGGTTTGAAACCGGAAAAGTAAAGAAAGCCGACCGCGGGCTCTGGAACGAAGGCAAAGAAGGATCAGGAATGGGTTTTAGTCATTAAAAGTCTGACACACCCTCCCACCCCGCCCAAGGGCGGGAGATATCATTAGATGATTTCCCAACAAGACAAAAACCCAGTTGGAAAAAGGCTAGGAAGATGATGATCAGTGTAATTGTAATTTGTAATAATCTAGGTATGTATTTACTATTGTATTTGTCTCTCTTCTGTTTGTCTATTTATTAAGTTGCACCTGCCATGTTGTTTCTGCACCACCCTAAGGTCGACTAGTAGATAATGCCTGGCATTAAGTCCGCCTTTGTACAGTGTAATGTGCATAAAGCATTAATAAATAAATAAAATAATATGCAATAAACATAGGACAAAACCAAATAGCGATTAATTGAAAAGCAGTATCCAGTTTCTGCGTAAAGCCAGCCTTATTATCTAATGAGATTAACCGATCCCACTCCAGCTAATGACTTGAATCAAGGACCTAATTAGCGTGGGCAGTGGTCAAACAGCGTCCTCATAAGTGCACAAACAAATTAGGATCATCTCATATGTCCGCCCGTAAACAGCCACTAATGAACATGAGCCTATTAATCAATGGACGCCAGATATACAACGTGTAACGTTAAATGCGCAAAACCTGCAAATAGTTTGATCAGAATAACGAACAGAATCAATTAAACCATTTTTAGGGTTCTGTACCTCAAAAGGAAAAAACGAAACCCTTATAGGATCACTCTGTTGTCCATCCGTCTGTCTGTCTGCCAAGACCCTTTATCTCGAGAATACGTGGGCGTATCGAGTTGAAATTAAAACCATATTTTCAGGTCTGTGGTCCCTTCAAGCTGTGAAAAAATCAAACTTCTAAGTTGACGAATAAAAAAGATACTGCCGTTTATGTCGCAAAAAATATTATACGTATAATTTGATACTCTAAAAGATCGAAATTCATAGGGTACTGTGATATCGAAAGGAGATCGCATGAGTTGCTTTTTTTATATAACCAACGAACTGGCTTTTAAATATAATTCGAAGGATTATGCTGTTCTAGAATAGTTTTGAAAGTTAGTAGAAAAAAAGAATGTCTGTTGTTTTTTCAGTGCTGAAGTGATTTTTATAAGAATAACATGTATTCGTGAAATAAGTAAGAAAAATATAAGAGTGCGCCGCCCGAAGTGTTTCATTTCAGGAAGTATCCCTATACGTTGGTTACCGACGAGCTGAGCTGCGTCACATGGTGGAGGCGCCGACCCACGCTTTGGAGTGAAAGCTAAGTGAAATAGGAAAAACACAAACATACAACATGGCACAAATAATATTTTTCTCGGGCGTCGGCACGAGCTTTGATGATTTTCTTTTGCGATTCCGCCGAATTGCAGCGATAAATAAATGGGCGGAAAACAACCTAGCATTAATTATGGGAGCATATTTAGATGGTCCGGCTCTAGCTTATTTTAAATTTATTTATAATGAAAAAACATCATTCAAAGATTTATGTGATAGCTTAAAAAACGAATTCCCGTCGGGAACGGATTATGTAGAAAAATTCTATAACGCTCGTCAAAGCGAGAAAGAGGATGTTGTGGCTTTTTTTTATAGACTGGCTGATTACGGGCAACAAGCGGGCATATCTGACGATAAAATTTTTATTAAAACATTTCTAAAAGGGATCACCATAAATTATAAATTGAAATTAGCAACTCGATTATATAACTCAAAAGCGGAGCTACGAGCCACGCTTCAGCAAGTCGAGGAGATTTTTAGCGAAACACAACATGATTCAATTAATTTACCATTGCAACCCCCGCGTGTTAGTTTCGATCATCTCCCCAATACAAACCAAAGGTCCCCATCAACCCCGAGACCATCTATCCCGGCGACATCAAGTGCCACACCACAAAGTGCGAGCGATGCGGAGACGTTCCATACACCCAGATACAATTTTCGCCCTAGACATCGTTATAATTGGAATAATCGTACACAAACTGCCCCCAGCCAAAGAAGCCCACCAGCACCCAACCACCCAAACGAGCAAGGACACAGCCGATAAGGAAACAAGCGGAGTTGCAAGCTGTGTCCGAGAGAGAGCAACTCCGGACTGAAAACAGAAAAAAATATACTGGTGATCTTACTCCATTTATTAATATTTTTATAGCTGAACAGGCCTATAGTGCACTGATAGACACTGGAGCATCAATTTCGTGTATATCAGAGCAATTAGCTACGAATCTTGAACTAAAGAGTACCAGTGACGGGACGAATCATTTTGTGAAAGCAATATCAGGATCATATCTGAAGGTTGTCGGAAAAGTGAAGATAACTTTTATGATAGATTCACGTGTTTTTGTTAATGAATTTGTAATAATTAAGGACATTAGTCAAAGTTTAATCCTCGGTCAGGATTTTTTTCATAAATATAATGCAATTATAAATTTCGCTGATAGTTGTATAATATTGAATAATATTTGTGTAAAGTTTTGTGAATATTGTGATCGAAATGTCGCGTCAATGTCACGCCCTATGGTACATCATGACCAGCATGACAGAACAAATGAAAAAAATAATGTCATTTATGGACATGAACCCAGAGAGGGAGGAAGGTTGAATTATATTTCGAAAAATGATTATCTTTATTTTTCTAAACTAATAGAAAAAAATGACGAAGATTTAATGTCAAATATTTCTGAAAAATGTACTACCATAAATAAACTTAATATTAACTCAGAATTAAGTCTAAATGAAAAACTTAAGCTAAAAAACCTCCTTTCCTCATATCGGGAAAATTTTGCATTTACGGGCTCAGAATTAGGTAGATGTAGCTTAGATGAAATCACCATCAGAACTGTAGATGAGATTCCAGTTCATCACCCACCCTATAGGGTTTCTCCAAAGCAGCTTGAAATAATTAACTCGCAGGTCAAAGAAATGTTAAATAATGGAGTTATTCGAGAATCCAAGAGCGCGTATGCATCCCCGGTAGTGTTAGTACAAAAACTCGATCAAACGTGGAGATTTTGTGTAGATTATAGAAAATTAAATAAAAAGGTAATTACTGATAGTTATCCATTGCCAATTATAGAAGATATTATGATATATTTAGCGGGAGCACGTTATTTTGCTGATTTAGATTTAAATTCGGGTTATTGGCAACATCGTTTATGTGAGAAAGATAAACATAAAACAGCGTTTATTACGTCATCAGGATTATATGAGTTTAATGTTTTACCCTTTGGACTTAAGACAAGTCAAGCTTTTTTTCAGAGGACTATGGATAAAGTATTAGCTGGGATAAAGTACAAAAAGGCTATTTGTTATGTTGATAATATATTAGTTTGGGGTAATAATTTCACTGAATTTTTAGAGTCATCAGAAGATGTCATGGAGCGATTAAAGAAAGCAAACCTTACACTGAAACCGAGTAAATGCAGTTTCGGCTATAATATAATTTCTGTTTTGGGACATGAGATCTCAGGAGATGGAATCAGACCAGATAAAAAGAAACTACAATCGTTGAAAACATTAAAAACTCCAACAAATACTAAACAAGTAAAATCTATATTGGGTTTGTTTTCTTACTATCGTAAGTTCATTAGTAATTTTGCAGTAATAGTGTTGCCCTTAACAAAATTGTTAAGGAAAGGCGTCGTGTTCAGGTGGACAGACCAGGAAGAAGAAGCGTTCCGAAATATAATAAAAATTATGGAGTCACCACCCCTTCTGAAGTTTTATTCCCCTAACTCTAAACTAATTACACGATTATATGTAGACGCATCTGGTGAAGCGGTAGGTTGCTGTTTAATGCAGGGTGAAGAATTAATGTATCCAGTTGCGTACGCGTCAAGGAAGCTGAGCGACGGAGAGAAGAAATATTCCACTACGGAGAAGGAGTGTCTTGCTTTGGTTTGGGCTCTGAATTATTTCAAACATTTTCTTTGGGGTCTGAAGTTTCAGGTCATGACAGATCACAAGGCGCTTTGTTGGCTGAGAAACCGGAAAGACATGAACGGACGATTAGCTAGGTGGTCGCTGTGCATCCAGGCTTATGATTTCGATATTGTTCATTGTTCAGGCAGAGATAATGTCATTGCTGATTTTTTGAGTAGAAATCCCTTAGGCCAAGAAGTCGAGGAGCAGAGGAGTACCACGGAGCAGCTGGAGGATGGCATGCAGCTGTATAGAATAGAAGTTGTAAAGATGCGAGAGGAGCAAGAGAGGGATGATTTTTGTAAACGTTGGTTAGATAGGATTGCTGCTAATAGGGGGGTTTTAGTGTCAGGGATGGTGTGTTGCGTAAGAAAGCCAGGAGAGTGACTGGTATTTGTGAACTAGTTGTGATTCCAAAAGGGCTTTTGTACGAGATTTTAAATGAATTGCATGATAATCCTTGGTCAGGTGGTCATTTAGGATTAGCTAAGACGTTGGCTAAGTTTAGGGAGAAGTATTTCATCAAAGATGCAGAGAAGGAGATAGAGCGTTATGTAAATAGTTGTTTGTTATGTCAGGAGCGAAAGAAACATAATCGATTAGCCCGGTTACAGCCCATTGTAGTGAATGATTTGATGGAGAAGGTTGGCATCGATGTCTTAGGACCTTTTAGAAAATCGTTGAATGGTAACAGATATATTATCGTTAGTTTAGAGTATGCTACGAGGTATGCAGTTTGCAGAGCGGTACCCAGAGCGACAGCACGGAGGATCAGCGACTTTTTGATAGAGGATATTTTTTGTCGATTTGGTGGTGTCAAGGAAATTATATCTGATAGGGGGTCGATTTTCACTTCTCGTTTAGTCAAGGAAACGGTGAGTTATTTGGAGCAAAATCCCGCTTCACCACGGCTTTTCACCCTGAGGCGAACGGCTTGACTGAACGCTACAACAAAACTATCTGCCAAATGCTTTCCATGTTTGTGAGGGCTGATCAAAGAAATTGGTGTAGTTATGTGCCACTCGTGTGCTATGCGTACAATTCAAGTAAACAAGCAAGCACAAGAGTGTCACCACACATGCTTCTCTACGCGAAGGAGCCACTGTTCATAACTGACATGACAAGTCATCAAAGTCATTTAGATTACGTAGGACGTCACGATCTGAAAAGTCATCTGTCACGATGTGCCATAGATAATATAAAAAAAGCACAAGCAAGACAGAAAGCTTATTATGACAAGAAGGCCAAAGTAGTAAGGTTTTTACCCAATCAGTTAGTTATGATTTATACACCTAGACGAATATTGAATAAAAGTTTGAAATTAAGTAGGTTTTATAAGGGGCCTTATCAGATAGTTAGAAGAATTTCAGACGTGAATTATGTAATAAAAAAACCAAATAATAGGCGTTTTAGGGACATTGTACATGTAAATAGATTAAAACCATTTTATGTTAGAATGTAAATAAATTGAGGCTCAAAAGGCTTAGAATGCAGTTTAAAAATAAAAATAAAAATACGAATAGAGTTGTCATTGTCAAATCATTTATGTCAGATTGTAATGTTATCATAACACAGATTGTTTTAGTGAAAAAATGTTTTAATTAGTGTTTCTCTTTCATGAATAGTGGGTGGGCATGTCGGATGGGCGAGCGCGCCCAGCAGACATGGTTAAGTGTGCACGCAGCCGGGAGTTCTCAGAGGGCAGAGTCAGAGAAAATAAATACCTCCTATAGAAGTGTATGCATGAGTTAGATTAGGCAAGATTGTACTCCAGAATGATTTATTAAAGTTATTAGTGAGAGGAAAATATCCTCCCGTCCTCCCTTAAGAGACCCGTCGGTCATCCCTTATGAGAGGATTTTGCAGTATTCAAACTGAGCTAATATCAACTTTGCTAATGGGGCATAGCCTATGCAAAGAGAGTCTAATTGACTCTAATGATTTAGCTATTTTGGGGAGTTATTTTTAATAATCTTTGTTGTTGATTAACTCTGGAGTAGACTCTTATAATGAGAACGTATAGGGGGTCCAATGCGAGTATGACTCCTTGTCCTCTGACCCGATAAGCGTCCGAAGAAATTAGTCATAAAAGTATTGAGTCTTAGAATGTAATCCCAGTCTGGGTGGTTGTCACTCTGACATCCTAGGTTAGAAGGGTGCAGCACTGTGGCTTTTTTGGAGGTTTTGCTGCGGTGGGGTTTAAGCATGACAACGTTGAATGATAAGCGAAAAGTTAGCGCATAGTAAGTTTGTAAATAGATTTTGAATTTTGTTTAACGTTCGTCATGACTTAGGCTCGCTCCTAAAGAGACGACCACCACAATGTGAATTTTTTTCCTCCATAGGTAGGGACCTCTGTGTTAGGTATAGGTAGGTCATGCTTAGTCCTTCGAAAGTTTTTAGAATATAAATGCTTGTTGCCTCAACATTTCTATTCATTGGGGCGTAGCTCATGTGATATCGAAAGGAGATCGCATGAGTTGCTTTTTTTATATAACCAACGAACTGGCTTTTAAATATAATTCGAAGGATTATGCTGTTCTAGAATAGTTTTGAAAGTTAGTAGAAAAAAAGAATGTCTGTTTTTTTTTCAGTGCTGAAGTGATTTTTATAAGAATAACATGTATTCGTGAAATAAGTAAGAAAAATATAAGAGTGCGCCGCCCGATACGTTGGTTACCGACGAGCTGAGCTGCGTCACAGTACTTTCCGTTGACCCAGAATCCTGAAATTTGTCACAAAGCAAGGTCATAAAGCACAGGTATAGGAAAAAATCTGAAAACAGTAAATTTGTTATTACCTACGTCCCAAAAAATATTTGCAATTCGTAAAAATCTTCGAGACTCCATTCGGGAATTGTAGTTTGCACGGAACCCTCAGTGTGCGAGTCCGACACTTGCCAGTTTTGCAGTTTGAGCCGGATGAAGTGACAAACACAAACACACACACACTTACAAACTTACGCTTTTATAATATTAGTGTAATGCCTGAACTGACTGAACGTTCAAACTTGCTAAGAACTGGTTTCTTAACAAGTTTGAGCGTTCAGTTACAGTCATAATTGGTTTGTAAACTTAATTAAGGTAGATGTAAACTGCTAGACGTGAATACTAGCCACTGTTTATTGCTGGTAAGATTGCATTTTCTTCAAGTCTTTAGTGTTTTGGTAACACATACATACAATAACACATATACAAACAAATCACACATACACAAACAAATCACACATACACTAACATAATAGTACACATCCACAAACAAAATAGAATTTTTATTTATTTCGTCATTATTGAATTCTGCAATTGTTTTCTGGCGAACGACGATTGCCATAATACAAAATGGGGTTGCACTAGATGCAAATAAGAATTTATCACTTAGTTACTTTCCTTTCTATTAGCTTAGTAATTAAATACAACGTTAAGGTCGGTTAGCACTTTCATTATTGCTAGTGATTAGCGAAGTACTGATCGTAACTAGTGCTTAGAGCGTTTAGCATAATGTTACAGTCCTTCTTACAGTGTTACCTTGTACTAATTAAATTGTAAATAGCCAGTCAACATTTTATTTACTAACATTTATTTTTAGCTTAGGCTCCCGACAGGCATGATACGGCAATGCAACAAATTTTTGTTATGGAAATTGTTTAAAAAAATGTTGAATTTTGTTTGAAAAAATGCGCGACTCGCGGTATTGGTGTCACAACAATATGTCCAAAAAAAGGCTATAAGTAACTCTCCAAATCAATTAAATATGATCTATTTAGGTCTTTTTCGTCGTATCTACGTTTCAGTGCTGGAACATCATAAAACTTAATGAAAAGCAGAAACATAGTAGGTACTTATTACTACCATAAAACTGTCATGGAAGTAATAAGTACTATAATAATAATGATATGCCACAACTATCACACAACGCCGTCTAGTCCCAAGCTAAGCAGAGCTTGTGTTCTGGGTACTAGACAACTGATAAACATACTTATATATTTCTAAAAACATACATATAGATAAATTACACCCAGACACAGAACAAATGATCGTGCTCATCACACAAACATTTGTCCTGGGTGGGAATCGAACCCACGACCTCCGGCATAGCAGTCAGGGCTACTAACTACTAGACCAACAGGCCAGTCGACTAGGTTTACCCTTAGCACAAAAAAAAAATAACCTTCATGTGAAAAATAAATTAGATTAGATTTGAACAAATACAACAGGCCGACAACAGCTGCTCAGACCAGATACAAGACCCGACTTTTTAGAGGATCCTTCCTTCTCATCCATGAGCTATGCAGGGCTCTTTAACCTATTCCAAACGCTTTCATCTTGCTTTCAGATAATTAAGGATTTTCCTGCCGTAATCTAGCTTTCTTGATACTACTACCCTAGGGTGTAGGCGAAAGTTTATCTGAATTCCACATTTCAACTGCTCTCTATTTTTCATCCATATTTCTTGATAGCCACAATCTGGGGTTCCATTTATCATCATCATATCAGCCGAAAGACGTTCACTGTTGGACATAAGCCTCCCCAAGCGTCGCCACAACGACCGGTCCCGGATTCTGGCGACCCTGATATCTTTATTTCTGATGTCCATTAGTCAAGAGCAAATAGGTTACTTTTAGGCAAGTGTCGACCACATCATCGCAGACAGTGGTCAAATGTGAGACCAAAAATGAATTATAGAATCGAAACTTTTTGCGACAATCCTGCGCCTATGCGGAGCTTCATTTTGTTCCAAGGCAGCGTGCAGCTCGCTAGTTATCTAGCTAACCGGATTCACTTAATTAATCATATCGGCTTTCTGCTTTACTCAAAGCGGGTAGGTTTAATCGAATCTTCGGAACCATCAGGGAAATGTGGTCGTAACAACACAGTGCTATCAATGAACTGGTCCTGATAATTTCTAATTAGTACCGGTCTGCTTTTTTTAAGGTAGGAAATCTTTCATAACTTTTTCTGGATTTTTCTAGGAAAAACAAAGACATAGAAACCAAATGCAGTTGCACTCTACTAATACTAAACTGTCTAAAATTTCTTTATAGAAGAAGGTCAATGGTTCATGACTGATTTAATTTGTAACATCTAATATTTTAAATAAACTAGACTTAGACCACTGAACTTCTACTACAAAGATATTTTAGACAACAAGCTGTAACTCCACTTTTGACCCCTGACATAAAGTACATTAACATAAAATAATTGTGAACTCATGTCTCAGAGTCATCTAAAATCAATATTTTATCTCTCTTTTCCACCGTAACCTGTAAATGACAAGTTCGTGTTAAAAGTTCGATACAGTTCCTTAAAGAAACGTCCCAGTCATCCGCACAGCGTCTCCAAAACTTTGATTACGTGAACTAATGAAGCCCAAAATTTCCGCGGCACGTACTCTATAGACTCACGTACTTACGGTACTTACCCCTCGCATAATTTAAATAAAATTATGCCAGCATCGAATCTTTAGCAATTTTCTTATGATATTGACAGCAAAATACCAAAGGACATGAGTCAACCGCAAAGTTTACTACTTATACCAAGTTTGCTGCTTGCTTGATTCATATTACAGTCTTGGTCATATAAATCTTTAAAAGTAGCCATACAAGCTAGTGTATTCTTGACAGGTTCGCCTGTACAGTTACACTTGTCAGGTAAGCTTGTGTAGATACCTGATTAATTGTGCAATATACACGCTCCAGTTTACCTGATCAGCTGAACTGTACAGGCAAACCTATCAGATATAACCTAGCGTGTTTGGCTACCTTTATCTTTTCAGCATCTGATAAGCAGATTCTTAATTCAAATTCTCTGGTGAGAATTTTGCTAGTACTGACATAAGTTAAGTAACTGTACTTAACTTATTTATTTATTTAAACTTCATGTACAGTAGTGGCACATAGGCGGACTTAATGTAACAAGGCATTCTCTACCAGTCAACGTTTGGGTTAAAAAAGACAGTACTATTACTAACTTGATTACTAATATTTTTTTTTAGTAGTTACTTTAGCTGAATCTTCTGAAAATAGTTACCGTCCTGGACCGCGTAGGACAGTCAAAGGAATACAGGTGGGTTTTAGACAGTAAAAATTTGACACTCCCTCTCCTTGCTCCACCCAGAATAGGAGTAATTTGATGATGTCCTACGCAAAAGAAAGTACGATTCGGACTCCCGCACCGAGTTCTATACGAACTTACGTTATATACTACGTAAATAATTCAATTTACTATTTTTCCGAATCCTAAAAATTATTTTTGTTTGTGACGTAATACTTTCCAGTTTTCAGAACTTGCTTCATGCCAAATTTCAAGATTCTAGGTCAATGAAAAGTACTTTATAGATTTTGATTTCCTAGCGAGTGTCAAAACGTGCGCCGAAACGGAGCATAAACGGCCTTGTCTTTAGGTTGCATTGATTTAGGAGTTTGATTTTTTTCACCGCCGCTTGGGGTAGCAGACCGAGTATTGACATTAATTTCAGCTTGATACCTTTACGTGTTCTTGAGAAAAAGGATCTTGACAGACGGACAACAAAGTGACCCTATAAAGGTTCCATTTTGTCGACTTACGTACGAACTTAGATAGGTACGGAACCCTAAAAAAAACGCAAAAACTAACTTTCTTCACAAAGGCCAATTTTCAGATTTCCCAACACATAAAAACTGGGGCTAGCACAAAATGAAATGAAACATCAGAATTAGCAGCAATAAAACGCCCACATTACTTCTTTAAGACTATATAACTTCACAATAAAATGCGTTTATTGCCTTATCCCAATCTACTTACGCGCGCCATCTTTCTTGTTTGCAGGGCTGCCAACCGTAATCGTATTTGCGTGGTCTGCGCTCAGGTAGTACCAATGTTACCGCTAACTACTAAGCAACATTTCTCTCTTAGAGTTCTGAATTATTCGCTCCAGTGAACGCGATAGAGCAACAGGTGACTCTCGACTTCCGATCTAGTGAGCATTACTACTTATCAGGGAAGACGGAATTACTATAACATTTAATAGGAAACATTGGTAGTTCTGGAAAAAAAGGGTTGTAAGAAGGATTAATTAAAGTTTGTTTTTAATGGATAGGCTCGCGTTTGACCACAATCTCACCTGATGGTAAGCGATGATGTGGCCGACGATGAATTTAAGATTCAGAGACTACCCAGAACAAATAATAAAGTACAACTAAAAACTAACACTCTCTGTCAAAAGATATGCAGAACTCGGATGTGTTATTAAAAAAAAATTATAAGTACCACTTTTTTTTATTTCATTGAGTTAATAGGTAATATTAATTCGACTGTTTTATTTTTAACAATTTTTTTTAAATTTTAGCCTTAAATCACTCTCTGTAGACTTTACTCAATATCGCTTAGTAATTTTTGCCTTTTAATCGTCGAAATTATATTGAATTTTTTTTGTGTTTGTTTCTGTAGCTAAGTTGATTCAGGTTTTATTGGGAACCAGTTTTTTTTTTTCATTTAATCCTTTTTTCTTTATTGAGCATACAGTAAATCATCTACTATTTCAAATCACAGCCAGAGACAGGAATAAATGGAGGAACATCATAAAGATGAAAGTAATGAAGCAGGGAGGTCACGACCCTCAGCATTGAGGAATACGACGCAACGAGGAGGAGGATTTCTAATCACTTTCTTATTAGTAAAATTACTGAGACTTTACTATGTAGTTTTGAACATATCCTATTTCATATCGGTGACAAAAAAAAAACATTTTAACATCAGATATCAAAAGAATCGCTGAAAGTTTACCATAAAAAAAAAATTGACAATATCTTTAAACCCACATCGTCTCCCATAGTCACAGTAACACACACACACACACACAAACACACAGTTGCTACCTACGTAGGTGAAGTCTTATGCCGTACAAAGTAAATAAAGGAACAAGAAAAACAAACACAGCGGTCGGTTCCCGTTTGATCTGACATTTTATACTAACGTATTGGTCTACAAATCGCGCCAGTATAAACGTTAAGCAAACTCCCTTTGAGTGACACAAACAACTTACTGGGCTACTGGAAAATGTAGAAAACCTAGCATTTTTCTATTTCCATTGAAATGTTACAAACGATAAATGTTAAAGGTACTTTAGTATCGCGGAAATGTATTTGTTCAAGTGTTCCTCCTTCCACTTTCCTTCGTTCATTTTGTTTAAAGCATTTCGAAATAGTTATTCGTTGTTTCTAAAACAGTTATTTTAATTAACAAAGAATGGCCTGTTGGTCTAGTGGTTAGTGACCCTGACTGCTATGCCGGAGGTCGTGGGTTCGATGCCCACCCAGGACAAATGTTTGTGTGATGAGCATAATCATTTGTTCTGTGTCTGGGTGTAATTTATCTGTAATATGTATGTATTTAGCAATATATAAGTATGTTTATCAGTTGTCTACCCATACCACAAGCTCTGCTTAGCTTGGGACTAGACGGCGTTTTGTGATAGTTATGGAATATTAGATTACCTATATTAATCGCTAAACTTAAGTGGTAATGAGCAGGGCACATTGCTCGCAGAACAGAACACCGTTGAGGCCGAAAGGTTCTGGAATGGTGACCACGTACCGGAAGACGTAGCTTTGGAAGGCCTCCTAGAAGGTAGACCGATGACCTGGTAAGGGTTGCGGGAATCCGATGGATGCGAGACGCACAAGACCGTTCATTGTGGCGACACTTGAGGAAGGCATATGTCCAACAGTGGACGTCTTTCGGCTGAAATGATGATGATGATGATGATGATGATGAATTAACAAAGTTATATTTCAAATGTTACCATAACCGTGAAATAATAAATATCGTTCCGTATCTTTTTTTATAAGCGGAAAATAATCTATTGACATCTCTCGCCCTTTTCTTGTCAGACTTTTACTGACTAAAACTCCACTTATCTATACATCTATACACATAAATAAAATTGGAGTGTCTTTTTGTAATATTGAAATAACTGCTTTTTACTACATGCACCAGTCTTTAACCAGTGCGTGTTGCCAGTGATGACATATGGCTCCGAAACGTGGTCGCTCACAATGGGCCTCATCAGAAGGCTTAAAGTCACCCAAAGAGCAATGGAAAGGGCTATGCTCGGGGTTTCCTTGCGTGATCGAATAAAAAATGAAGATATCCGCAGGAAAACTAAGGTTGCCGACATAGCACAAAGAATTGCCAAACTTAAGTGGCAATGGGCAGGGCACATTGCTCGCAGAACAGATGGCCGTTGGGGCCGAAAGGTTTTGGAGTGGCGACCGCGTACCGGAAGACGCAGTGTTGGAAGGCCTCCTACAAGGTGGACCGATGACCTGGTGAAGGTAGCAGGAAACCGATGGATGCGAGACGCACAGGAACGTTCGATGTGGCGACGCTTGGGGGAGGCCTATGTCTAACAGTGGACGTGTATCGGCTGAAATGATGACTACATGCACTTGAATACGGTACATACACCAAAATAATATTTTTTACAAATTTTTTCTGTCTGTCTGTCTGTTTGTTCGGGCTAATCTCTGAAATGGCTGAACCGATTTTGACGGGACTTTTTTTGGCAGGTAGCTGATGTAATAAGGAGTAACATTGGCTACTTTTAATTTAGAAAAATTAAATTCAAAATCCTGTAGTCCACGCGAACGAAGTCGCGGGCACAGCTAGTATAAAATAAATATCGTATCGTACCTAAAGTACATAACATGCCAAGGAGAAAAACTATCTCAAAAGCCTTCGAAAATTCGTCCTCATTGCAATCAAAGGAACTAGCTTCTCTAACACATATTCTATATCGGATCAGTACTGTAGGAACTGAAACAGTCTCTACAGCATCCCTAGCCAAGTTACAACCGTTTCGCTTGCGTCGAACGCCTCGAGTTGGCCACGCACCCAATTCTTTAGTTCTGACCACGTGACTGACCGTTGAGATGACATCATTCCCGTACATTTGGAGTTTTCTACTAGCGTTAACGATTGCAGATTATCAACTTGGCTAGGGGTACAGGACTGATATGAAATCAAACATTCAAAAGCTCTTTATAGTTTAAAATTAATGGGTTATAAATAAGACATTCGAGTAGACTAGATAGATTTAGGATAACTATCACGCCGATAAGCCACAGCGGTTTTATAATTAACAGCACCTTTTATTAAAACCAACCCTCAAAGTACCTGTTGCCAGAGCTTACGTTTTACAAACAAATACTTTTCTTTTTAAAAATAGGTACTTGTTTAGAAATAATGCGATCGTGTTGACAATTGATTTAATTATGCTGAAGACGCCATCTTTCTTTGCGTGAGAATATAGTTTAAATAAAATAAAAGAGTTTTGTTCAAAATTGGAATGATTGGTTATCTTTAAAAAATGTGAAAGATATTTATTTCTTGTACTCAAATCTTTGGCTTTTTGGTAACGTCAGTACTTTTATTGAGACGTGACAAAGAAATTTACCGAAAAATTAGCATTAATAATAATTGCCTAGTTATTTTTCTTACTCGGGGAGGTCTTTATTGTAGTAATTATTCTTTTATGGATATGTAGCGACATCTATGACGCCACATAGGAATTAAAAATTCGAAATTCTGCATCGTGCAATAAGAGTTCTCCGCGCAATTTTAATGTACATTACAGCTCGAAATTATCTATCAATCAGTTGCCCAACCCAGATATACAAGGTGTCGTTTTGAAGCTGCAAAATATTTCAGGAGGTAATTATGTTAGTGATTCTCGACCCGAACCAATAATAAAATAAGTAGGTAATTTTTTTTTTTTTATAACCGCGCTTTTTTTCACACACACAAACACGGAACAATAAAGGGCGTTTTCACACACACTAACTCGCAACGATAGTTTCATAAATAATGTATCATCCAATCATCATCCCGCACGCCACACCCTAGCCACGCCCCCGCGGCCATCGATCAATCGATTTAGTTTAGTGTAAATAAAAAATTAAATAACAAGTATTACTGATTATTGACCAGGTATCGTATTTTTACATGATTATTTATGAGTTTTATTACAACCTCCTGAAATATTGTGCAGTTTTAAAACTGCACCTTGTATAACGAGTTGTGTGGGATTTTACATCCTTTCCGCATATCTCTAAAAATAAAATAATGAAGAACAAAGATATTAACGACTGCCACAGACAGGCACGATGCGACAATGTAAGACCGTTGCGACATTTTTCATTGAAATTCTTTCCGCATAATTTATCCATAGATCAACGTCTAAAACTCATTTTTTTACTGTATCATCAAGCGTGATTTCATCTGCAGTCCCTAATGTTGAGCCAAGGATAAATGAGAGTAAGGTTTTTTGGAAAAAAAAAACGTTTGTAATTTATATTCCACTTCGTAGGCCATTCATTCAATTAATGGTGATTTAATTATTCGATTAATTTGAATTTGGGCATTAAAATTACTTTGAAAAAATTGGATTATCTACCTATCCTGTTTCCGAAATACATTGACATACAGCCTGGATGGATAAAACCGACATTAAATATGGGGAATAGCAAAAAATATTAAAAAATGTCTCCAACTCAATTTTGATTAATACTAAAACTGCTTCAATGGACTTTTGAAAAGTGAACAGTCCTATAACCAGCAATCAAACCCGACGATTTTGAAAAATAAACGCTGTATTATTTGAACATCCGATAATATCAACTATATTTCATAGCTTGAAAAATGTACCCCGCATGGTGTAGTGAGCATAATCATTTGTTCTATGTCTGGGCGTAATTTATCAACAATATTCATGTATTTAGAAATATATAAGTATTTCAGTCAATTATCTAGTGTCTACTTATAGCGGACAATTTAGCTTCACTTTTTTGGCAGACCAACATTTTGACAATTCAAAAGTGCCTGTAATTGGTCTGTTTTAAATAAACGTTACGGATTTCTGATTAGCACAAACTCTGTTTAGTTTGGGACTAGAGCGTTGTGTGATAGTTGTGGAATATTATATTTTAGCGTTTTGACCCCTTTTTTTTTTTTTTTTTTTTTTTTTTATGGTGGGAAAAAATCATGCATTGACATCCCCCGCCCTTGGGCGGAGCGGGAGATAGTGTCAGACTCTTACTGACTAAAAGACCCACCCCGTTCCTTCTAGCCTTCATACCGGGGCTCGAGCGCCCTTTCGGATAACCCTGGCCCCAGTAGGCTTCGACCCGGCTGGGTCCCTGCTGTTGCTGACAACTCCTTGAGGCGCGCGGGAACAGCGCGCGCCGTCGACGACTTGGGCTTGGTCCGGACAGTTACCGGACGGCCGGACAGCGAGCTACCCATTGCTCACTGTCCGCAAGCCCGCGTCTACGTTGGCCGGAAATCGGGATCAGAATCCCGGCGACGGCGGCGGCGATAACGCCGTTGCCTGATGCGTTCGGCCTCCTCCTTTGCGAGCATTACTGCTTCGCAGAAGTCGGCGACCGCCTGCCACTCCTCCTCGCTCCGGACCATGGCCTCAACCAGGGCCCGGCGCGAGAGGTCTCCGCCGCCGATCGCCCCCACGAGGGAGCGTTTTGACCCCGAAAAACCGAAAAAACTCACGATGCTTACAGAAAACACCAATGCTTTAATAAACCAACTCATTCCGAACAAATAGTAAACATAATAATTACTAACATCTGTTACTTAATACCTCAGTGCTCCTTGCCCCGTGATCGATCCATCAAAGTTGATTGATGTCTGACCCCTCTTATTTGTAGCATTATGCAGTCGATATCAATCAGACATCTAGATTGATCAATTGGTTGTTATTAATTTGATAAAGTTGGTATTTTGAAGGTTGTTTCTCTTTCTTTTGCTAACTGCAAATTAATAAACCGCACTAACGGTATTTATCTGTTACTAGCTACTGTCAGCGGCTTAGGCTTAGCATGTGAAATTAAGAAATTAGAGAAGTAAACTTACTCCCAAAATATTCTAAATGCTATTGCAGGAAATGTTCTACCCTTGTGCCACATTTCATCCAAATCCTTTCAGCCGTTCGAGCATGAAGAAGCAACGTACATAGATTTTGAAATATAATTATTTTTCTCCTATATAATAATAGTGTGATCATTCTCCAGGTTCAGTCGGTAACCTTGGTACTCCTGCAGATATCTTCATTCCTGATTCGATCACACATGTACACTCCGCATAGCGCTCTCCATTGCCTTAAAGGTTAAAGTCATAGCCTGAAAAATCACCAAACTTAAATAACAGTGCAACAAATTTTTGAAACGATTTTGCGAGTTTCATCACACGCTTGTAGATTTAGATGGTGAACAAAATCTTTTATGCAGTCGTCTACAACTACAGTTTTACTAATTGATTTGATAAACTCATATTTTTTGCGACCTGTAATTTCTACGGCCGAGTTTAACTGCAACATTATTTTAATACAAAATTGAAACAAAAGCCTCGACTCCTCTTCATTGCTGTGTTCCTGGTACGCAACCAGAAAACCGACATCTTTACGAAAAACAAGCAATCTTCTTCAGGTTGTAAATTCTACAGAATGTTTAGGTGTTCGTCTTCGCTCCCTCGCTCGTCCCATGTTCACACTTTATCAAACAAAATTGAAATCAATGAACTGGAGATAATATTGAAGTAGTTATTAGTTAGTTATCTGTTCTCACAGAGTTCAATCTTCTTTGATCTTGGTGAATTTGTACAGTAACTCCACTGTTAAGACTTCGTCTACTTGTCCCAATGTTATGTGTTCCTGGTACCTTGTAACTTCAACAAGTTGATTTACTGACAATGTAGATTATAATAGCAGATTGCGGTCAAGTACTTTTAGTTATAGTTTCTAGAATAGTTTGAGTTCTAAGGTAGGTAATGACCGTTACCACCGTTACAGGAATGCTTGAAAGCTTTACCGTATAGAATGTAAAAGGCAAAGGAACACACCACGAAAAATTCTTGGAAAGAAAATCCTGGTCCTAGAATGCAAAAGGCAACTGAAGGGCACAGGAGTAGTTTAAGTCACTAAAAATCTGACACGCCGTCTCACTCCACACTATTTGAGGAGAAGTCATAAGATGACTTCCCATCTCAAAAAAGTAATTAAAGAAACGCTGGTGAGTTTAAATCAGTAAAATATATCCCTGCCTCTCGCTTCGCCTAGAGCAGAAGGAGTAAAAAAAAAGGTAGTAATCTTGATGAAAATGGCAATACAAAAGCAGTTTTAGTAACTTAGCGTTTGTTAGGTTTAAAAAAGACCAAACTTCGCTTTTAAATCACTTGGTTGTTTCCATTAAGAAATACCACGACGCTTGCAATGAAACATTTATTACTCCTCTCGCTAGTTACATTTTCTTCTTTCCTAGTATGTGTACCACAATATTGTAGACTGTAATTTCCTTTTTCTTACCAATACATTAAAAAGCTTAAAGGCAAAAAAATTCCAATAAAAAAGCTAGGAACCACAACCAAAATCTTATTTAGAGGTATGTGGTGAGTAAAGTCCCACATGCACCGCTGAAAAGGGAGGATCCTCCGGCCAGACGAGTGTTATGTCTGGTGGCAACTGCTCGATAGTTGATTTTGGACTGTCGTGTACACCGCTAAATTTTAATCGTTTTAATCCCGTGGAGGGTCGATCCGGTACATGAAACACTATCGATTTGTAAATATAAAATTAAAAAATAAAGTACCTTTTTTTCAAAACTCGTATTCATTTACGCATGTACGAAATTAATTTCTTTAAGAAAACGTCAGCCGAGCGAGTTCAATGACCTGTAGATAGTTTGTACGCAACGCCGACTACTAACTACAGGTCATTTATTTTTATTCGCTACGCTTATTTCGCTTTAGTCCCATTAGTTGTAAACTATGACCGCAATGCTAAGTACAGTAGGAAATATGAAAAGCTAACTACAATACAGCGAGTGGCTCGAAGTTTCACAGGCTGTGGTTAGGAACTTTCCGCATGCGCAGAGACTGTCAATAGGTCCCTCTAGCCCCAGTGAGGGCTAATTTTAATAACTGCTGGTCTTTGTATGTACATTTGAATTTAACATTATGTTCCGCTCGTGATATATTACTGTATAAAATTGATGTTGAAAACTATCGTGTTGTAAGAGCTTTAGAAATTTTATGTATGATTAATAAATTATTGGTACCGCAAAAGATGAATTTGGTTTGGTTGATATTCTAAAATGACAAATGGCAGCGTGGCAATACCGCCAGCTTTTTAGGTACATTACCAGTTGACATCGGATCGATCATTGTGGCGACACTTGGGGGAGGCCTATGTCCAACAGTGGACGTCTATCGGCTGAAATGGTCATCAGTTGACAGCGATGCGGAGAAGTTTTTTGACGCCATACTTTAGATTACTTTTAGATGGGTTTATTTTATTTAGTCTATATATATTTTAATTATCATTATAAATATACCTATATATAATATAGGTATATTTATAATGATAATTAAGTATATTTTTAAATATATAAAAACTGTTATTAAAGAGGTTGAAAGATATTTATTTTGCAATTATGTTTCAGAAACACTTTACACGTATACTTTTTTATTAGTGAAATCAAACAAGATGTGGCAGGAATTTCCTAGCGGGTTACTCTGAGAAGAATGACCGAAACAAACTCAGAGCTGTCTCTTTTAAAACTAAGATTAGGTAAATCTGTCTGTAAAGGTATGCAAAAGAAAAAATAATTCATTTGAGCTACGAACTAAAATCACTGCTTTTAAAATCAAACAAATTATTTTATGCATTCTCAATTTTTTTCTTTAAATTCTTTAAAATTCACACTTCATTTGAAAGTCCAATGGCATGAATATTCACAACTTTCGGTTGTTAAAGGTAAAGTTAACTTTATCAAATCAAATCAAATCAAATCAAAAATATTTTATTTCACATAGGCCTACATGGGCACTTATAAAACGTCAGAAGCTAGTGCACGGTTCCAAATTGGTCGTTTCCTATGGAGAAGAACCGGCAAGAAACTCCATGGTTACTCTTTTAAAAAAGTGGTTGTTTTACAATATTGATAGATATTATGTAAGAACAGTGTAGACCAGTCAAATATTGTACACAATAGCACAATAAAAATTGTCTCAGTAAAAAACAAAGTAAGTCGTAATAGGAAGTAGTCTAAGAGTTCGTGGAGTATACAGTGTTCTCACATTCACAATACAAAAAGAGGCTATACATATAAAAAAAAAATCAGGAATAATATAATAATTACAACTATCAATAAAATGTTAACAAAATAAATTACTAACAAATTTATGACAGTTGAAATATAAATAAAAAATAAAAATATTGCAAAAGCAATGTGTCAGAGAAAAAAAAAAGTTTTTATATAATTATTAAAACAAAGGTGGAGCAGTTAATAGACAAAATATTGATGATTTACCAGGGGGCCACATGTGCAGAGGTAGTCATTGCCAAACAAGCGTGTCTTCGACATAGTCTTTAACCTTGTAATATGCTTTTTCGGTTAGGACACGCTTGATATGAGATTTGAATTTTCCCTCACTAAGTTCTGTTACCGCCTTTGGCAGCTTATTATAAAAGCGAATTCTGTTTACTAAAAATGACTTGCTAGTCTTAGCTAGTCTCCATTTGGGTAAGACAATTTCGTGTTTACTACGTGTATTTTTGTTGTGAAAAAGACTTAAACACCCTTCATTGAAAAACTCAGAGTCCAGGTTAAGATGGTATGGACAATTGGACATGTCATGCGGGGACCCGATGACCATATCGTGAAAAAGTGCCTTTCTATGACTACACAAAAGAGAGAGAAAGGTAGATCGCAAGTTACCTGGATGACAAATGTCCGCAAGGAAATACAAAAGCTTAGCATTACGGATGACGATGCTTATCAGCGAAATGAATGGCGCCACACGATTGAGAAAGCCGACTCCGCGTAACGGGAAGAGGCGAGGGCAAAGAAGAAGAAAAATAAAGAATAATATAGATAGATTTAAACCTAATTACTGTTCTAATACCCGAAGCTAATTAGCTGGTACTCAACTTACTTACCTAAATTATCAGATCTAGGCATATTAGAGCGTCTGCGTAATCCGCTTACGAGAGATACGGTATAATCCCAATTGTTTGTACTATAATGTGCTAATTAATTATATTACATATTAACGTATGTTAGGAATGTTGGTATGTTAATTATTTGTGTTGGCAATTCGCTTTACATTTATAATTACAATATTTTGATAAAAAAGCTTGTTAATTTAAACACATGAGTTAAAAAATGTTATATTTGAATTTTTTGATGCTCAATTAATTCTTTTACATATGTTTGTACATACTATTATTTTCAGTTTGTATTTATATTTGTGAGTTTATTAAATATGAGTAAAGTTGTTTATATTTTAATTAGGGTAAATTTGTAGAATAAAACATGTATAATAGTAGATTCAATTTAAAATTGTAAATGTTATTAATATTTTTAATTTTAATATAAAATAAAATTATATAAATGTTGAATTTAAGAAATATTGTAATAGTGACGTTCTATAAGCAAACTTACCTTTGTTATGATAATACCACATTTATATAATACGGATCTTGAAGACTCAATGGGATCAAAACTCAAAAAAGAAAATTAAGGCCTATTGATTCACCCATTTTACATTCTATATAAGCTCCTACAGTATTTGTTTAGTAAAAGAAAAAGGTTTATCTATCTTACATAATGTTAAACACATGGTATGTGCCTGGTCAATATTGTGCAGTTTTCAAAACACAAACTATGCATAACATACCACAGTGAGATTTTTATTATAATTTTACGTCGTATTTTAAATGAAACTTTAGTCAAACACCAACGCGAATAACACGGAATATTTTAATCAAATTAAAATCCTTCAAAGCTGAAATAAATTCCTTTGGTACATGAACATTGGAACTGAAACCTTTGTCGGCTCACGTCAAGGACATTGGGAGTAGTTGGACTAGGCACTCATATCTTCATTTCTTTGAAATAAATTCTATAAATGATTACTTTAGCCGTGTTTGGGCTTATTAGAATTGTCATGAGATGCACTTTGGCTATCAGGTACTATCGAACTGATCTGATGATGATGATGGAGCCGGAAGGTAGACACAGGAACTTCATAATAAAACAATGTATCCTAGCAGGGTTTGAGTTAATTGGAATTGTCATGAGAAAAAGGTACTCTGGCTGTAAGTGTATTGCAACTAAAAAGTGTGAAATAAAAAACTTTTTACAAAAAAAAAAAAAATAACCGACTTACTAAAAAAAACACTAAAACCATCAAAATAACTTTAATTTCGGAAGTCGGTCAAAGGTTATAAAAGTTGTAAATAAGAAAGTATTATTTCTGTCTAAAATTGATGCGTTGAGCTTCCGTACAAGGAAAAAAAAAGTGGACGAGGATCTACACATACCTACATCTACATAAATACAGCCTGCCGTAGTGAGATAGAACAACCACTCATAATATAATATAATATTCCACAACGCCGTCTAGTCTCAAGCTAAGCAGAGCTTGTGTTATGAAGCAACCTACCTAGACAACTGATAAACATACTTATATATTTCTAAATACATACATATTATAGATAAATTACACCCAGACACAGAACAAATGATCATGCTCATCACACAAAGATTTTCCCTGGGTGGGAATCGAACCCACGACCTCCGGCATAGCAGTCAGGGCCATTAACCACTAGACCAACAGGCCAGTCAATATATTCTACTTATCTATTTGTTTTTACAAGCTTTTATTAACTGGCAATTTTTGTTTGGGTCGAATCTTGCAAGCTGTATTAAGACCACTTCCTATTATCCTACGAAGTTGAAATTTTCCATGTTGGTTCAGTTTCAATTACAATGCATTTTTATGGTAAGCATGATCAAAATCAGCATCAAGGGTTAGTTCCAGATTTAAAACGAACTCTTCTACATTTACCTGCACTGGTATACAATTTTGTGTACATATATTTAAGCATCATGACCGGATCTTATTAATCTATTAACTCATCGAAAGCCGTAATTAGAGACAAAATAGAAAGACAATTGCTTATGTCGAACTGTGTAACTTAAGACATTCAAAAGGTTAATTTATCATTAGAAAAGAATAACAGCTAAGCTACCTGGGTACCATTAATTGTGTAGGTAAACGGTAATATTTAACACCTGCTATGATAATAAGTCTTCCTGAAGCGTAATGATGAAGCTAACGTCTGGAGATAAGCCGTGCTTACATAGACGACTTATGTATATATATTATCTATTGTCTCTTCACCACCCTAGGTTGACTGGTAGAGAATGCATAGGGCATTAAGTCCGCCTATGTACTTTGTGTTGCATGAAGATTAAATAAATACATAACGTAACAAACTTCTGTACCGGTGTATTACCTGTGTTTTTTCTACAATTTACATCGTAGTTTAACAGACTGTAACATTTATTTTATTTTATATATATGTTATGCCGACTGATCGACACTACGTGACCAGAGGGCTGGCTCGTTCTTCGCCCAAAGAATTAGCATTGCCATTCAACGTGGCAATGCTGCCAGTCTTCTGGGCACATTTCCGGATGAAAACGATGTGGAGGAGTACTTTGACGCCTGAGCGTTCTTTTGTCATTTTGTATTATATTTATGTACATAGTTAGGTTTTAGTATAAATAGTTTATTTAGTATTTAAGTTTTTTATGTATTATAGTGTTATGTATTATAAAAAAACTTGAAATTTTTGTTAAATTCTTTTATTTTAGTCATTTATATCTTCATCTATATCTATATATATAAAAGGAGAAACTGTTAGACTGACATATAAACGCACAGACGAGACTACAGGACCTAGGACTATGAAATTATGTGATTTATTAAAGAGAGAGAGGATTTCCTAATGTTCACTCCATAAAGGGTACAAAGTTTGTACGGAAAACCTTGTTTTCACAAAGATGAAGCCGCTAGCAGAAGCTAGTCTTAGATATATATTTACAGGATGTTTTATACCCAATGCGATAAATGTGTATTGATATAACCTAACATATATTCTTTCAAAACACACAAGAAAAATTTACTTCCGTATCCATTCACGTCCCAAACTCTAAAACAAACAACAGTCTAGCCCACCACAGCTTAGCCAACAAACACAGCCCAGCTCCCCAGGCTTTGTATCTATTTTTATTTCCCAGTGTGTCTACGTGACCGACCGTATCTTTCCGCGCCATGCTAACAGCCCCGGGCGCAGTGTGATGGGCTTACGGGCAAACTCGATGCAATCTCTGCACTGTACCGACCGCGTTAGTGTAGCTAAATGGAGCTTATGCTGTTTATAGATAGCTATGTATAAGTAGTAACATATACTACCTACAGAGTGTAGTAGGACTGGTTTACTTACGTAGTGAGGTCTTTACACCTGGAGTTGTCAGGGACCGGGTCAATAACGTGTCAAAGAGGAATAGAACGCAGCATGCTAAATATAAAGAAAATCCAAAAGATAAGACACACAAAAATCAGAAAATACACTAAATCAGTGGATGGGCTAGTACAAGCCCTAACACTAAAGAGGAAATGGGCAGGGCATGTTGCGCACCTTCAAGACCACAGGTGGACAAAAAGTGTATCGGCATGGCAGGGCCCCCAAGGAAAACGCAAGAAAGGGAGAATGCTAGATTGGAAGACGAAATCAAAAAGATTGCCGGAATGAACTGGATGCAAATAGACCAGTCTAGAGAAGACTGGATATCTTTGGAGGAGGCCTTCACCTGTAGAGGAGTTCTTGCAGATGCATAGGATATATTTTTTTTAAATCTGCAGTTTAACTTAGGAATAAAATTATAATTTACAACACACTAACATAGAAATAGATATAAAAATACTAACACCTAGTATTAAGATTTGTTATTTGTAAGTAAGTTTGCAAGAAATATAAGGCTTTTTATTTTTTTATTTTATGAGAGATATTTATTTAAAAAAATTAACAAAGACATATTTTGAATTATCAAGTGGAATTATAGAATTAGTTTTTACAGATAAAGTACCTATTTAAGCATGAAGGAATCTTGAATAACTTACCTATTTGCTACAGACGGGAATAGTTATTTAATCATAGACATCTACGGTTTTTTTAGACAAAAGTCTGTGACCAGTGCCCATTGCCAGTGATCAACATTTACATGACTCTGAAATGTGGTCGCTCACAATGGGCCTCACCAAAAGATTTAAAATCTCCCAACGATTAATAGGTAAGGCGATGATCGGAGTTCCCTTGCATGATCGAATTAGAAATGAAGATATCCGCAGGAGAACCTACTGGGTTACGGGCTGAAGCCGAACAATCGTCAAACTTGAGTGCCAGTGGGCAGGGCACATTGCTGGCAGAACCGTTGATGTGTTTCGGCGTAAATGATGAAAATACAAATAACAAGCTTCTGCCAGTTGCTTCGCTCGTGTCAAAGTAGAAGATTATACCAAGGGACTCTCAAGATAAAAAGTATCATGTATCCTATTACAAGACTATTGATCCAAACTTCATCTAAATCCAATTATATACATACAAACATTAGCTTTTATAATATTAGTATGATGTGCCATCGATATATAATTGTATATACATTTTTAAATTTCACCAAGTCTATAATAAAATCTTGAAAAGTTTTATCATCATCATCAGCCTTTTTAGAGTTCCGTAGTCAACTAGGAACCCTTATAGTTTCGCCATGTCTGTCTGTCCGTCCTCGCTTAATCTCTGTGACCGTTAGCACTAGAAAGCTGAAATTTGGTACCAATATGTATATCAATCACGCCGACAAAGTGGTAAAATAAAAATTGGAAAAAAAATGTTTTATTAGGGTAGCCGCCCTATATGTAAAGTGGGAAGTGATTATTTGTTTTAATTTCAACCCTAACGTGTGATATATTGTTGGATAGGTATTTAAAAATGAATAGGGGTATACAATCATTTTTTGATAATGTCAATAATTTCGGAAATAATCGCTCCAAAAGTAAAAAACAATGTGCCCCCCCCCCCCTAAATTTGGAACCATAAGTTTAGAAAATATGAAAAAAATCTGAAACGTAGAACTTTATAAGGACTTTCTAGGAAAATCATTTTGAACTTGATGGAAAGAACAGTTTTTGTACAAAAAAGACAAAAAGGTTGTACAAAATAATTTCTGGACTAGGTTTGTAGTACAATCGCAAGCATTTTTTTTAACTTCGTTTACATATTTTATTATCCTGAACGTATCTTCTTTCAAACAAAAAAAGAATTATTAAAATCGGTTCTCGCAATCCAAAATTACCACCGAAAACTTCTTCTGGTACCTATGTTTTAATTAGTAATCCAATTCCCGAGAGATGGCGCTGTACGCGATGGCTATTTCGCGTTCGCGCTGTTAGGACTTTTCCTGAGTTGATGGGGTCGGGTATTATCGAATTGTTCGGGTGGTCTCTCCTTGGCATTGGCGGTATTATCTTATATCTACATAACACTTCTATCAGAAACATGCTAAGGCAATTTAGAACAAAACTAAAATTCATATTTTTAACGCCATCTATCAAAATGTTAAGGTAAAAACCAGTTCATAAATGGTTCGATAGATGGCGTTGCGTAATGACGTCATCTTTTTAAAAGTCGATGTTCAGATTTTCCGTGCTTTCATGACCTACCGTGGTAAAAAATGTTGCTTCTTAAATATATTCGTAATTTTACGAGTGCACAATCGCTGAAATTTCTACTACTTGCATACTGTTTTAGTTATCACCGTCCTTTGTGGGCCCGTTTTTAGGGTTCCGTAGATAGTACGTCAACGTAACAAATAGCCTTTTTTTTAAACTCATAAGTGGGAACACTTATTGTGACGGACGGGAAACTACGGAACCCTACACTGAGCGTGGCCCGACACGCTCTTGGCCCGTTTTTTTTAATGTTTCCACTGCTGGGACTCAGGCCTCCTCTCTGGGCACGCCACAATCATGGCGGTAAGTCCCCTCTTTGAGGCATGGCTGGAAAGACCTCACGGCGTCCTTACCTTCCGCATGACGCAGGTCCTCACCGGACATGGTTCGTTCGGGAGTTTCCTGCACCGAATTCATGCGGAAGTGACGCCCGGGTGTCGCCACTGTGCGGAACGCCCGGAGGACACGGTGGAGCACACAGTCGAGGTGTATCCTGCTTGGGCGGAGCATCGCGGTGCCCTCGTGGGGGCACTAACCGGGTCGAAGCCTACTGGGGCCAGGGTTATCCGAAAGGGCGCTCGAGCCCCAGTATGAAGGCTAGAAGGAACGGGGTGGGTCTTTTAGTCAGTAAGAGTCTGACACTATCTCCCGCTCCGCCCAAGAGCGGGGGATGTCAATGCATGATTTTTTCCCACCATAAAAAAAGGCCACCTCTCTAGGAGAGGGAATGGGCCGTAATCCACCACACGGGCCCAGTGCGAGTTGGTGGATGTCACATGTCTTCGAATTTTTGGTTCTAAGACATGCCGGTTTCCTCACGATGTTTTCCTTCACCGTTTTGAAAGCAGTTGAAAAGTTTATTAATATCTATTTATAGTAAAAGACTTTGCTGTTCGCATCTGAGAGGTAAAGCTTATTATCTTCTTTATTATTATATCTAAAAGGAAATGCTTGAAAGGCAAGGTAGAATTTCTGATGACCTAAATTTCTACTTACATCTGAATTATCAAGCACATTTACAATTTTATATATAAAATATTTGCTATCACCTTCCAATTCTGGCGTATAATATGCTATTTGAAATAAAGAGTACCTATATTTATGGGTAGCATCTTGCAAGTGAACCTATAAGGTTGTAATCTGCGTAACCGTACTTCCTTGTGGCGACCCTAATCAATTTAAAACCTCCAGCTAAGACTGAAACTAAGTGACTACACCCTAAAGGCACTCCTTGTTGAATTTGTCCTTTACAGAGGAAGACCACGATTAATATTCAAAACTAGCTGACCCAGCAAACTTCGTACCGCCTAACAGTCAATGAATTTAGTACTAGTATATCTTTCGATATAATCAATCGATTGCTATGAAACAAAGCCTAAGTTATGTAAGTTATCTACAACGATTTCGTACATTTTAGGTGACGCGCGCACAACATAAGACTTCTACAGATTTTTTTTTTATTTTTTATTGTTGACAGGTTCGCGCTTGACCGCTATCTCACCTGATGGAAAACGACGATGCGGTCGACGATGGAACGCGTTTACCTAGAAGAAACCTATTCACTCTCGACTTCTCGGGTTGTAGCTATCAGGAAACACAGACTCCGGCAAGGATTTCTTATATGTATAGATAGATTTTCGATAATTATATAAACCGCCAGTAGTATTCGTAAATTAAAAATAATAATACCTAGTTAAATTGTTTTCTTTCGCTTGATATATTTTATTTATTATATACTTAGTTCCTATTGTAATAATCTATTTAGACTTTGTGTACAATATACATACAAAAAGGAAACTAATACAATGGACGGTAATTGCTCGAGCAAGAAATAAAGCTGGCTTTAATATTTACTCATTTATTTATTACACAGAATTTATTTTTTCTTCATTTGATATCCCATTCATTTATTTATAATTCGAAACACATATTTCATTCGAAAAATCGAGTGACATTTTTTTGGGACAACGACCATTATTTTATCTCTTTCTATTCAATATAAGCCCACTGGGGTATTTTTTTACATTCCTATTTATTTATTTAATCCTTAGCATGTCGAACGCAAACGGAACGTGATTGGAATATTCTGAAAGAAACATCTGTAGTTACTTTAATTCTATTTAAACTAGATTATTTTCTTTATAAACATTCAAACAAGACAAAACACGAAAGCAAGATAGCTTCTTACTTGGTAGCTCGCCGTCCGACAATCCGGCAACCGTCCGTATCGAACTCAGCTCATCGACGGCGCGTGGTTTTCCACGCGCGCCTCAAGGAGTTGTCAGCAGGGTCGAAGCCTACGTGGGCCATGGGCAATGCGTAAGAGATCCCCGGGACCCTGGTACAATGGCAAACCAAAAACAGGAGTGGGTCGCCGAACGCCGACTCGCCATGGGGGTGGGTACGGTGTACGTCAAGTTCCAGGGTCCGAACGGCAAGTTTGTCGACGTCCCTCGGGGGTGGGACCGTGAGCTAAATAAGATGCAGGAGGCGGTGGGGACTCTCCCCTCACCAAACAACCAGGTAGCAACAGCGGATGAACCAGCTGCAGAGGCACCAGCGGATGACCCTGCTGCAGAAGCAGAGCCAGCCGTCACCGCAGTCACCGTGGATGCCGTCCCTCCGGCGGGTGGGGAGCAGGACGACGTTATGTTGTCCCCAGCTTCGACCCCGGGGGGGGAGGACCTCGACGAGGGCGACCTGTTTGCCGGGCTGCGACTGGAGGGCGGGGACGAGGGGTCTGCCAGCAATGGCGTCCTTCTCGACCTGTAAAGTCGTGCAGGCGAACCTTCACCACAGTCAAACTGCGACGGCCCAATTACGCAAGTGGCTGGAGGTTCAACACGCGGCCATTGCCCTGATCCAAGAGCCGTGGGTTAGGGGCGGCCACATACGCGGTTTCTCCAATCTTGGCGGTAAGATACTCGTTACTACGGACCATGACAATCCTAGATCGTGCATCTTTATCACAGGTAACCTTAAAGCACAGCTTCTAAATGATTTCTGTTGCAGAGATGTCTCTGCAGCTAGGCTGAATATACAGCGAGATGCCACCAGCATGGCGATTGTCCTTGCCTCGGTCTATATGCCAGAGGCAGAGGAACCGCCACCCCATGACCTGATCCGCTTGATAACCTACTGCGAGAGCAATGGGGAAGAGGTGGTAATCGGGACAGATGCCAACGCTCACCATCCACTGTGGGGCATGGACGCGCAGAATACAAGGGGTAAGGCCTTGGTAGAATACTTATTCACTACTAACCTATCCCTACTAAATACAGGTTCAGAACCAACGTTTGTAACCAGACGCAGTCGCACTATCATAGATCTCACCTTGGCGACAGAGGGAGCGGCGGAACTGGTTACTGGGTGGCATGTCTCTAAGGAGGCCTCCTGCTCGGACCACAGGTGGATCCGCTTCGACATCCAGGTTTGTGTACCTCCTACGCTACCAAGGCGAAATCCGCGTAACACGGATAAAGCCGTATACAGACGCAGCCTAGAATCCAAGTTCGCGCTACCGGGCGTTTCGATGGTACTACAGGACTCCACGCAAATTGACGCGCAAGTGAATCAACTCACTGAAGCATTGCTGAACAGCTACCATACTGCCTGCCCAGAAACTCTCCCGCGTAACACACCTGGTAAACAGCCTTGGTGGGGCGCGGAGCTGGAGCGCAAACGCAGCAAGGTAAGGAAGGCTCTAAACAGAGCTATGAACACATGTGCGGATGAAGACTGGAACGCCTACTATGCGGCCAAATCCAGCTACAAAAAATGCATCAGGTACAGGCGTACCGCAGGATGGCGGAAATTCTGTGGTAGCATTGAATCCTGCCAACAAGCGAACAGGGTGAGGAAAATTCTGGCCCAACAGGATGCCCCTGGGCCGACCACGCTACGCAAACCAGACAACACACTCACCACGTCTCCGGAGGAAGCTAGACGCGTCTTAATTGAAGCCCACTTCCCAGACTGTGTTTTCGTACAGGTAACAGACTGGTCAGACGCAACCCGAACACCAACAGACGATGATTGGCGTTATGCACACAGAGTAATTACGCTGGAGAAACTTCAATGGGCAATCCAAAGCTTCCATCCGTTTAAGGCACCGGGTCCGGACGGTGTTTTTCCTGCACTACTGCAGTGGGGTGGGACACCCCTGGCATCGCGCCTATTGCCTTTATTGAGAGCGTGCCTGGCCTTTAGTTACGTTCCCAAGGGATGGAGGGAAGTAAAAGTAATATTCATTCCCAAGCCAGGTAAGAGTGACTATACTAACGCTAAATCCTATCGACCCATAAGTCTGACCTCATTCCTGCTAAAGACGATGGAAAGGTTATGTGAAAGGGAACTTCGAGATGGAGCCTTAAAAGCATTACCATTACACGGGAATCAGCATGCATACAGCTCAGGTAAGTCGACAGAATCTGCTCTTCATCAGGTTGTGAGCCAGATAGAGGAAGCAATTCATCAGAAAGGAACCTGCCTGGGCACTTTTATAGACATCGAAGGAGCCTTCGACAGAACGAACTTTTCCAGCATAGGTACCGCCCTCTCCAAGCACGGGGTGGATCAGGTACTTATTGAATGGATTACTAATATGCTAAGTAAACGAGTAGTTCGCATTGAAGAAGAACAACAGTTGGCCTTGATAGCTAGAGGCTGCCCGCAGGGGGGTGTACTCTCACCGCTACTGTGGAATCTGGTGATCAACGAACTGATCACTTTACTCAATGCGCATCGATACTACACAGTAGGGTATGCAGACGACCTAGCGATTCTCGTACCGGGGAAGGTGACTGGAACAATCTGCAACCTCATGCAACAAGCACTCCGCATTGTAGAACGCTGGTGCAGGGAATATGATTTGTCAGTGAACCCTTCTAAGACTGAACTTGTCATGTTCACGCAAAAAAGAGCACTAGGCCGCTTTAACCTGCCCAAATTGTTCAACACTGAACTCCAACTATCAAACGAGGTAAGATACTTGGGAGTTATCCTAGACAGTAAGTTGAACTGGAGCGCCCACCTGGAAAATAAGCTAAGTAAAGCGTGTATCACCTTCTGGCAATGCAGGAAAATGATAGGTAAGAGGTGGGGCCTATCCCCTAAAATCATACTCTGGCTATATAATGCTGTAATTCGACCTATGATTACCTATGGAGCCGTGGTTTGGTGGCCTCGCACTAAGCTAGCCACGGCAGCAAACAAACTTCAACAAATGCAGAGGCTAGCCTGCATGGCAACAACGGGATGCATGAGGACTACTCCGACTGCAGCGCTCGAGGCCATGCTGGGACTCCCGCCACTCCACCTGTTCATACAACAGGAAGCAACGATGGCGGCAGTTCGCCTCAAAACACTGGATCTCTGGGGTAAGAGACAGACACAACACACCGCCCTGCTCGAGGAACTCAACAATGAAATTCCCATAACCAGAGCAATCAACGACCGGGTACCCAAGCAATTTATCTTTGATAAAAAATACAAAATCCAACTGTATGAGGATGACCGTTGCGAGGGACTGTGTCCAGCTGAGCTGCGGATCTTCACAGACGGATCAAAAACAGGTAATGGCACGGGTGCGGGAGTCTTCTCAGAAGATCTCAACATCCACATAGCCACACCTTTGGGGGTTCATAACACAGTGTTCCAGGCTGAATGCTTGGGCATTTCCCTGGCAGCGTTAGCCGTCACGACCAGGAAAGTTAAGGACCACTCAATACGCATACTCTCAGACAGCATGGCTGTCCTGCAAGCGCTGAATAGTCACACAGTCAATTCTGGGCTAATATACGAGTGCCACCAACGGCTCAACCAGGTGGGTAAACACAACCAAGTAACCATTCAATGGATTAAAGGACACAGCGATTCCCGAGGCAACGATGCAGCAGATGAACTTGCCAGAAGGGGTTCGAGCATGGCAGCAATGGGTCCCGAACCTATTGTGCCGCTTCCCTTTGGATACCTACGCAATCTGGTAAGGAAACGCACCAGAGATCTACACCACAAACTATGGAGAGAACATGGTGAGTGCAGGCAGGCCAAGGAGGCACTTCCCTCCATTGATGGCCGTTTTACGAAAAAGGCCCTACGGCTAACCAAAATACAGTTACGCAAACTAACGGCCATTACAACTGGCCACGGGACCTTTAACAAGCACCTTTCTGTCTTAGGAGTTACAGACAGTCCGCTCTGCAGAGCCTGCATGGAGGAGGACGAGACAGCAGCTCACCTGCTTCTAAGCTGCCCTGTGGTCGCTGGATATAGGGCAAAGTACTTCGGTAACCCAGGTAACCTTAGGGAAATGGTTAGCGACACCAAGGCGCTGCTAGCCTTTCTTGAGGAGCTGGGGTGGATCGAGTGACTCGTTTGTCCCACCCGTACGCAAAATACGCGCTTTAGTCGTGGAGTTGCGGACAACAGCCCGTTGTACCTATACCTATACCTATACCTAACAGGAGTGGGTTTTTCAGTAAAAGTCTTTCACTATCTCCCAAGAGCGGGGGATGTCATTAGATGATTTTCCCAACTAAAAAAATAGATAACTTCTGCTAAAAAACTGAACGTGATTGGAATATGCTGAAAGAAAAATCTGTAGTTACTTTGATTGTATTCAAACCAGATATTTTCTCACAAACTTTCAAACAAATAGATGCTGGTTTAATAAATCCGATTTTGCAAGAATGAGAAGGAACTTTTGCGGATACGTGACGTCTTGGCGGGCAATGGACTTATGGCAATTTGGTATTCGCTGAATTTATTAAGTTGTGGTTGAAATATATTCATGAACACACTACAGCTTTTAAATTTTCTTCATTATTTTAGCAACCCTTTTAATACTTTGAAATATTGATAATATGGTGGTCCCGGTTTTTTAGGTGTGAATTCAGCCAATGGTTTCTCCAGGTCTTTAGTCGCTCAACTAAAACCCCACTCCTGTTCCTTCTTTGCCTTCGTTCCAGGGCCCCGGAGTTCTCTTTCGCACAACCGATGGCCCCAGCAGGGTTCGACCCTGCTGACCCTTACGGTATGGTGGTTCCTTTGTGTCCTCAAATAAGCTGTCACGCTTAATAAATTAAAATTACTGAGTTTATTTAATATTTAAGTGAAATTGTATTTACCTAAACTATAGGTGCTTGTGCTTGATTGTTCTAAGAAATAGAAAAAAATATTCAAAGCAAAATTATTGAAAGGTAAAGAGATTTAATGGAAAAATCCTCTTATTACTATATTACTAAATCAATGTAAGGGCCGGCCATTTTGTGCAAACAAAAAACCTTTAGGGCCATATTTCACCGGGACGCCACTGGTAGCGCAACTGGTTGCGCCACCAGTAAAATGTATAGAGCTCTATAGAGCGTTACTCACCTGGTGTCTGTTTGGTAGCGCAACCCATTTGGCGGCGCAACCAGTGCGGACACCAGTCCGGCCGCCAGTCACGCCCCCCACCAAAGAACGTGTATAATAAGATGGAAATCTAACCTTTGAAAACAATAATTAACCAACTGTCAAACGTTAGTGACAGTGAACCAAGAATCTTGTACAATACAATCTGGATTGATTACGACAACCTTAAAGATGTAATAAAGAAGTACCATACAAGAATCTTTATCCCTTTCTACCAGTGTGTATAGACTAGTTCGTACTACGAGACATTCTGTTCTAAAGAAGTTCAAGATGTTATTAAGGACGCTTTGACCGTTTTAGACAAATATCTCGTTTTTTCGGGTACCATTATAATGCACCAAGAATCATAACTATGAGGATGTCACGGTATCAAATAAAAGATAATATACATATTCATCTCTAGGATGGCATAAAAAAATATTATGGTTTTGTATAAAACTTTCATATAGTTAAATACGATTTTACCAACGCACTAATCAAGAAAATTACATAATACAAGGGTCTGAATAGGTCGCGTAAGCTAAATCCAGTGCACATTTTTAGCTTAAAAATCATAAAATACCACAGCTTATATAGTCTTCTACACCTTTAATTAATTATTTTGAACTTACATGAATAACTTTATGATTTATGACCAAAATAAAACCACTCTAAAAAAATCTTCATACATTTTTCATTGAACCCACCACTTCCAAGCCTCAGTCCGCGCTGAACGCGTCCGCGTTCTGAGAAGCACGGGCCGTTTCGCTTTCTTTAAAAAACGTATACTGCGATTGTATGCATTGATACTTTTTCGAAATAAAATTAAGTACCTAGTTATGAGTATAAAAATAAAAAACGACTTGGGAATTTTGTATAATATTTAATCATTAAAAAAATACTATTCGATACTTTTTATAAGGTTCTTCTACTAGTAAATAATTATCAAGATCCCTTCATCAACCTTGATTATTAAACCTGTGTTAGCTACATCAGATTTAATTTTACCCTAATAATTAGCTAAGTCGTTTGACTTTTTAGACAGACTCTACCACACTTTTTTTTAGAATTAGACAGGTATTGATTTACTGATATAGAATGAAACTAAAAACAATATTTTTAACAACTTTAATTGAGTAAATTGATATGAAAGTCATTTTTGGGGGTTGTGGCTACGAATATATCATTCTTTTAATTGAAGAAGGTGGATGTAATTTTTTTTAACTGACTTCAAAAAAGGAGGAGGTTCTCAATTCGATTGTTTTATCCTTCTAAATTCGATGGAGACCCATTCCCTCTCCTAGAGAGGAGGCCTGAGTTCCAGCAGTGGGAACATTAAAAAGGCTGATTATGTATGTGTGTATATCTATAGGGATTTTGGTGTTTTTACCAAGAAGTCTCTGTATTCATACATACATTACATACATTCTACTACAGTCAAAAAGTATCATTTGATGAAGTTGAACTGATGAACAAGACCAATAATGGCCAATTAAATATACAAAAAATTTAACAAAAATATATAACCATAAAGTTGGTACAAAACTATAGAATCAAACCAAACTAATAGTTAGTTTTTTAACAAAAACTATCTATAACAACAATTAGTTACTTATGTTTGTTTTACAGTAACTGTAAAACGATCAAAATAACTTTAAATTCGGAAGTCGGTGTTAAATAAAAAAATATACCAGAAACATCGACTTCCGAAATTAAAATTATTTTGATCGTTTTAGTGTTTTTTTGTGTATTCTTTATTCAAGTCGAGCCGATTTCGACTATTCTGCCAAGTCCATAGTAAATTGGAAAAACAAGTGTGTTTATAGAAATCTAAGTAAAGTGAGAATATTAAAAGCCGTCCAAGACAAAGATTGTAATAGCAAATGTACTGAAACATACTAGGTGAAATACCTTTAAGTGTTACTTTATTTAACCTGTTTTTTCTTTATTTTAAGCTTAACAAATTACACCTTATCAGTGTGGAAATAAATAAACTGGTTTTCATCTGTTAACTCAATAAGGTTCAATTGAAAACTAGCATTAGGTAAAAAACTATATTTATAATTCACAATAGGATCCCTAAATTGATAAATAGTTTTCACACACTCACTCGCAATATTTTTGAAAGACCTATCTAACGACATCCCACATTATGGAATAGTCTACAAAACAAAATAAAAAAGAATTAAAAAAAGGGCGTACTTGTATCGTACTCTTCAGTACATTTTTGAGGTTGACGTAATCAATCCAGATAGTATAAAAGATTCTTGGGTGTGGCGACCCAAGAACGCTCTCTATCCCTTTCTACTAGTGTGTCCATAGATTAGTTCGTACTACGAGCCATTGTGTTCTAAAGAAGTTCAAGTTGTTATTAATACATTATATTTTAGAAAACTAATCAAAAACTAATATGTATATTAGACAGGTAAGACCTTACCACGATTACAAACTACGAGAGCCTAGAAGTTTTCGATAAGACAATTCTTCGAGAGTAAGCAAAAGAGAAGTTGATAGGTCATCGGCCTGCCAAAAAACCACGCCTCACCGAGGTCATTAAGAAGAGACTATTGCACAGGGCCAAACAACATCAAAATATGACTGTTTCAGACTGAAGTCGGTTAAAAATAAGACTTTAAATAGTACAGTACATTGTTAATAAACTACTGCCATTATCTGATGAAATAATATAATTTTTCAGACATGTTTCTCCGATGAATCGACGTTTCAGGTTTTGGTTGACAAAAGCTCTTTTGTCCGTTCAAAAAATGCTCCTTTCCGACGACGCCCTGGAGAATAGCTCCATAAAAACCGGTGTTAAGAGACAGCTAAATTCCCAATTAGTATTATGATGTGGTCTTTAATCTCAAGCAAGGGTCTACATATCGTGAAAGGGACCGTGAGGCATGACCAGTACAAGCGAGTACTAGAAACTGGACTGCTGCCGCATCTCGAAGAATGGTTCCTTATTGACGAAGAGTCCATTTTTATGCCCGAATCTGCATTGTGCTACAAAACCAGGGGTGTTACTGCATACTTGGCTAAAAAACATAAATGTTTTACCCTATACCTTTTTTGCCCTATGATGAGTTCCCTGACAGTTCATTTTTTTCCGTGGCACGCATACTACTTTAGATTACTAAAAAAATAAACTGGCAAAAAAAAAGGAAATGATAAAAAAAATATTGTCTTTCGTAAATTACTAAGTAAGTTATTGTGGTTATAATTAACTGTTAATAAATTAAGTAAATAAAATAAAAAAGAATAGAACTTAAAAATGTGTAATGCGTTAAACGGAACTTCTGCCAATAGAGATTGACACTACTCGACGACACACTAATCGACAAAATCGGAGCGGCCATCTTGTAATCGCATGTAAAATTGGAAAAAAGTAATAGAAAAAACTCAAAAAACTATAACAGAGGACTAATAATTAATCATCGCGGTTAGTTGAAGAAGATTCCGATTCCGATATGGATATGAGTTCAAATCAAGAGTCAAGTTCTGACAGTGAATAATAAATAAATTATTATTTTAAACAGACTGCATTTTATTTACCACTACCCGTCCCCCGCGGTTTCGCCCGCGTTATTTCAGGTTTTTAGTTTTTGTCAGATTTTTTAATTTACTGTAAAAATTCTTCAAAATCCGTAGACTAGTTCTTGCGTGAAAGAGTAACAAACATCCACACACACATACAAACTTTCACATTTATCATCTATAAATCTAAAATCGGTAATCCGATTCCATTACCTTTGCCAACTGATTCGTTATTGTAAAAAATCGATTAAATTTCGTTAGGTCACATCACTATAATTGTCAGACAAAAACTGTCAGGGAACTCATCATAGGACAAAAAAACTAGTCAATCAATACACCAGACATGAACGCTATTGAAAACATGTAGGAGCTCACCAAGCAGGAGATCGCTTAGCAAGTGATCACCACCAAACTAATAAATTATTTATTATTATTGTTATAAAAACACTAGCTGATTAAATTGCAGCTCTCAACAACACAAACCTGCAACAGGATGCCAGAATTTGTATAGAGAGCATATCACGATGAATGGAATCTATCACAAAATTCTGGAAATATTCGTCAAATTGACTACGTATCTATTTTTTTTTTCAAAAATATATAAATAATTTTGCTTTTAATTTTCGTTGTTTTTATTATCTCAATAAAAAAAAACTATAAATAAAAAATACCAGCCGGACCTACAAGCAACCTTTTTTCAAACCTATTAACCTGGCCGTTAGCGAGGAGTCGGCTTCAGAAAATCACTGTTTTATGGCTCTTTTCGGGCGCTTGGGCCTTAAGCGATATGCGCGAGTCCAAGCGAGCAGGCACCTTCCGATTTCACCTACTTTTTCTGTCGTCAACTCGCTCAGACTTGAAAATCTGACGTATTTATGTACAGTCAACTAAAAAAAAAAATTATAACATAGGTACCCACTAAAAATGTATTAGAAATTGTATTCGACTTGACTTTAAAATAAAACACTTATAAATCAACATTACAATAATATAATATTGCATATTTACCTATTAATTACCAACAAATCACAACATTATCAGCAATAAGCAACCAAAGTTGACGTCCAAATATTAGCTAATGTTAGCACACGTTTAAGTAAGCGGAATAGGAGACTTAGAAATACACGTAAGTGAGTGAATATGCAGTATCGATACGTCATGTATGTGTCAAAAAAGTTAAGAGCGCCCACACGATGAACAAAATCTTTCTTGGATGCGTTCCATTTCACGATTAACCTGTGACCTTCAGTTGCCCTTTGCATTCTAGGACTACGGGTTTCCTTTTTAGGAATTCGCCGGGGTCCTAGCTTGCGGGCATCGGCCCTTCTGGACTCCTACGGTTTGATGTCATCTCTTTGAGGAGCACGTCGATCACTACGCGCTGTTGACGACTGAGCTCGGTTCGGTTAATTACCGGACGTCCGGATAGCGGACTACCCATTGCTCGACGTCCGCAAGCCCGCGTCTACCGTGGTCCGTTGTCGGGCTCGGAATTTCGGCGGCCGATGGTCCTTTGGCCTCCTTCTTCGCTAACATTACTGCTTCGCAGAAAGAGGCGACCGCCTGCCATTCCTCCTCGCTCCGGACCATAGTCTGAACTAGAGCCCTGCGTGAAAGGTTGTTGCCAAAAATTGCCTCCACGAGGCAACAGCGGTGCTCTGCCCGAGCGGGGCACAACTGTACCATGTCCTCGTGTGCTCCACCGTGTCCTCCGAGTGGTCCACACAATAGTAATACCCGAGCTTTACTGCCGTCTGAATCCGATGCAGGAACCGACCGAACTTGCCATTTTCGGTGAGGACCATGCAGGTGCAGGTAACATGAGAAAGTCAAAAGTAACGTAAAATGTTTTTAAAGTAACTTGGGTATCGTGTACCATTGGCCACATCCTACTCGCCTCATTCCTCACCTTTAACATAATATCCCGAAATCTAAGTAGATAACCGGTATAGCCTGCGTGAAAAAATCCACGGGCAATAGCTAGTTATTTATAGTAATTGTTATTATTTGACTGTATTTTATACGTTTAAGCGAGAGGACGACAGAAAAAGTAGGTGAATCGGAAGGTCCCAACTCGCGCGGACTCGCGCGAATTGCTTAAGCGAGTTGACGAACAAGCCATATTAGGTAATCTCTGGAAGTACTGGTCCGATAGCAAAAAGTTTTTCACCGATAGAAAGCTGATTTATTCCTGAGTGGGGTGTTCGCGGGCAAAGCCGCGGGCAAATGCTAGAATATTATATTTATCGACCGTGAAGTACCAATACCGCCTAAAAATATTTTTTCAAGAAAATCATAATTTGCCGCTATGAATTTAAAAAGGTTTTTCCGCGTGTTTTAAGCGATTATCACACTGCCACGCATGACGCTGCACGTTGCGTGTCGACGCACCTACGCGCGTACTTGCGGAAGTGCAGATCTGCATCATCGTACGGGTTTTTTACGCACTCACGCGCGTTGGTGCGTTTTGTAAATTCACGCAGGCTCTGACTCATTTCATACAAAATCATACGATAATCGTCTTAGTAAAATTCGAGTATTTTTTTTTGTTTTCAGGTCTGACAGACAGTTTGGTGTTATTGGTACTTTGCTGTCGATATAAAAAAATACATTAATTAATATCAAATGCTGCAGTGACAAAAATAATAACAATTAATTTTGTAAAATCATGGTTACCCTAGTTAAAACAGAGGTAAGAAAGGGATACACCGACCCTTTCTCGTTGTCTTGTTCAGTACATTTTTCCCCGTTTGCTTGTCAATATGAACTTAATGGCAATGAGAATAAAGAACACTATAGAGTGTGTTTGCTGCGCAGGCAATCTAGATTATCCGTAGGATACATAAAATCTTTGCTCTGGTGTCTGTTTGGTGTCTTGTTTGGTGTCTTGCTATATTTCACTGGGACACCACGGTAGCGCAACCAGTGGCGCTACCCGGGTGTCCCGGTGAAATATGGCTCTTATTTAAAATGCAAAGAAAATCAGTTCATAAAAAGGCATCGGTATTTTCCAGTGATTGGGATCGGTAAGCTAAATCTGTGTTAAATATGGAAATTGGATGTCTTTGTTGAAGAAGAAATTTAACGTTTACTTACTTATAGTTAACCTTTAGGGTGTGTTTTCATTGAAGCAGAGCGGGGCCGAGTGTATTTAAGGTACCCTCCGCTTTGTGTTTTCCCCTCGGTACCCGACTTCGTACTCTTGATGTATAAAAATACTCAAATTAGAATGAGCAACTGTTTTAATTTCGCGAAGTATAAACACGATGATTTTATAATACAGAGCGAGTGAGTATAATATATGAGTACATTATAGAAGGCCAAATTTCATATAAAATAGCAGATTTTCAGAGGTACAAGATTAGTTTTACACAAATTTGTGTTTTGATTTCTATAGAAGTCTAGATAATATCCATAAGATAGCTGTGTATCCAAAATATCTAGAGAAAGGTGTGTTATAACATCATAATCACGTAAGAGCGGTTGAATGAAAATGCACCTAGAAAAGGACGCTTTTAAATATAGCCTTGAACTTCAATGTTTTATTAGCGTAACACATTTACATTGAAATCTTACATCATAAGTCATAACCTAAGGAGATGGAGTAATAAAAGTAATGAAATGTTCGTATTCTAATAAAACGGTCTTACCTTAAGGCTGTTATTTACATAGATACATGGTTTTATGTAATAAGACGAACAGAAATAAAAAAGATATAAAAGACAGCCAGTCCAGCTTTTATTGATATGCCATCTGAGATTACGATTTTTCGATTTGTTTCTTTCTTGTACCGTTACCGTGTCCAAGACCGCAAAAGGTAACGCGAGGAACATAGGTAGGTAGATTTTAGTCACTTAAGGTCTGACGAGCTCTAGAGTGGAGAAGTCAGTTGAAGATTTTCCACTTACCAACAAACAACAAAATCTTCGATATATATATATTGCGATTTTTCGAATCGATTTCTTCCTGTACTAGTCCCGTAAAGTAAGCAAATTATTTTGCTAATAAGATCCCCTTTTTTTAGTTTAAAACCATCATCATCATTATCATCATATCAGTCGAAAGACGTCCACTGTTGGACATAGGCCTCCCCCAAGCGTCGCCACAACGACCGGTCCTGTGCGTGTGTTAAAAGCATGTAATGACTCAATCTGCTCCGGGTGAAACGAGACAGAATGCCAGATTTTTACTGACTGAAACCTACCTGCTGTGTGCCTTTATTTGCCGATTGCGTTCCAGATAAGTGGTAACTAATAAACTAGTGCGCCTCACCATCAGTCATTGCATCACTACTTACCATCAGGTGGGATCGCAGTCAAGCACTAGTTTATACGAGTATCAATTAAAAACAATTACCGAATGGAGTCTCGAAGATTTTTCCGAGTTGCACAATTTTTTCATTTTACTGTTTACAGATTTTTTCCTATACCTGTGCTATAAGACCTTGCTTTGTGGCAAATTTCAGGATTCTGGGTCAACGGGAAGTACTCTATGAATTTCGATCTTTGAGAATATCAAAATATACGTTTTTTTGCGACATAAACGGCCGTATCTTTTTATTCGTTAACTTAAAAGTTTGATTTTTTCACAGCTTGAAGGGACCGCAGACCTGAGTAGGTATATGGTTTTAATTTCAACTTGATACCTCCACGCGTTCTCGAGATAAAGGGTCTTGACTGACGGACAGACAGACGGACGGACAACAAAGTGATCCTATAAGGTTTCCGTTTTTGCCTTTTGAGGTACGGAACCCTAAAAAAAAAAAAGAAAAACTTTACAGAACCACGATAAGAGAATATTATACATAGTATATTGTACCCTTTTTTCAATGAACAGCGAGCTACTCAATGCTCGTCATCTGACTCGCCGTGTGACTCACATGCCCTCTCCTTTACTCTATCCGCCACCACCTTTGCTTTCATTACTACTTGGCATCCCCTATAGCAGAAAATTCAATCACACACTGTGTTAAAGATGACTTAGTTACAAAGGAGAACAGATTTATCAGGCCATTCTCAGCTATAGTCCGAATTTGTGTGTTCCCTGTACTCGCCACTTTACTTAGTTCAGAATATCTGACCACGTTCACTTTGTTGGCACCACAGTCTACCTATGTAGTTACTCACTTCAAGGAACAATATTTATCTGGTTAGTTTAATTCAATACAGTTCAATGTTCTTGGATTGACGAGCTTTGTGTAGCTTATCCTACCCTAGCAGTCAGCCTACGCAAATTGGCAATTCCTAGAGAAATGGATCTGGAATAAACTAGTATTTTGATAATCATAGTTGAAATTTATTTATCCAAGCCTAGAGAGCCTAGATTTAATGATCATTCTCTCCGAGACCTTTACTCGGCACGGGTCATAGTCTCGATCAGAGCCTTCTCATAAGATCAACAATCCGTAAATCATCAAATAACAAGGAAAGGGTTGAAAATTTACGACACAAGTAGGACAAGTAGGTACTCGAAGGTACCTTTACTATTCCAGCGTAAAAGAAAATGGCTATACATTACCCTCCTGCGCTGGTTATTATTAATATTATTATGAGCCTGTTGTATCCCACTGCAGAACAAATCCCTTCTTTCCATTCTTCTACTCTTCTCTTTCCTTAGCCACTTCTGGCCCATCTTTTTGGTAGGAGTCCTAACCGTCTCGACATCTTCTGGGCTTATCGCGTCGTCGACTCCTGCTGTTCGGGATCCAGTCAGTGGTTGCCTTCGATCAATTTCGTTGCGACATGTGGCAAATCTGGTCTGGCCTGTGATTTTGGTTTGCTGTAAACTATGAAGTTTAGAATAGATAAGGTTAGAGTAGCTAGTTATAGCCACCACATTTAAGCAAAATTTAAATAAGGTAGGGTACACTTATCTCCAAGTCCAAAAATAAATCTGATTGTAAAAGGTGACTTCATCCGCGATATGTTGCTGTAGAAAAAGGTCAATAAAATCGTCACTGGTGGCATTTCTAAAAAAATATTTAGGAGATGTTGAAGTGACAAAGAGATAATTCGAAATGATCAGATGACCAATAATGTATTATTCACAAACTATATTCGTCTTGCTGAGAAGAATTTTTGCTATTAAGAACTTTAGCTGAACTAAGATCCATTCTTTCGGAGGCTCTACTGAGGTCGTCTAGTACTGAGATGAACCATAGTCTCAGTCATGACTACTATATCGTCGTCAAATCGAAATTGAGAATCATTTGCACTTTAAAAGTAAATTTTCCGTCAGCCTTGGTTATAAGTTTACTGCTGAAGTATGCGATAACAACAGCATATTTTTCCACTTTTTGACAACCGCTGCCCCTGAAAGAAATACCACTTGTCCCTGCCCTCTTGTACATTTTCGAAACCTATTAAAACTTGGATCACACATCGGCCTTTGTACAGGATCCAATTACTAGTGGAGAGCATTCCTTAAATCTACCGTGATGTATTAATTCATTAAACCCCGCGCGAACGCCGGCGTTCGCGCACCTATTGTCTTTCTATTGTGTCTGTAATTCTCACGATTGAAAGGTTAAACTTTTATGTAAATAGGTCGTCGAACTTTGCCGTCGTAATTGTAACTACAAACAGGGTAACAAAACATTTATCAAATACATTATTATCAACTTATGATTGCTGTCTGTTTATTGAAATCTCCACAGAAAAGATGAGAGAGGTTAAAATGCCCTTGAGGGCGGCGCAGGCGTGCCTCAAAATATGATCATGCTCATAATTGACACAACCAATAACAAACTTGCGGTCTAAGTGTGCGTGGTCTGTTAGTTGCGTAATGCGCGTTCGTATTGGTTTATTGCCTATAGTAGAGTTAAAGGGTGGGAGACAAGCGGCGACACTCGTTGTAGTACAAATCGGAAAGTATTTCCTTTGTAACCTCTTTCATCTTTGCTGCGGAAATCTCAATTGTTATTCATTAGTTTTGTATAAAAAATATCTTGCAGATAATAACGTTATGTAGAACATGAACATCAACATGGTAGACATCCCACCCATACGCACAAAGCGTTTTGGGAACACATTTATTGTGCGTACAGCCAAGGAGTGGAATTCCCTGCCGGAATCTGTTTTTCCTGATAGCTACAACTTAGGAGTATTTAAGTCGAGAGTGCATAGGTTTCTTCTAGGCAAGCGTGCTTCATCGTCGACCACATCATTGCTTACCATCAGGTGAGATGGTGGTCAAACGCAACCCTATCAATAATAAAAAAAAAATGTGCCACGGCAAGAAATATCCATGGATACAATCATAGAAATTTTCTAGACACACTATACAGAAAAGGCAATCAAAGTTTCAGGTTTTACCTACATGCATATTGTGTAGTAGGTACACTAAACCTGAGATTTTCCGAAGCTGAGGTGGATCACTAGTATTGATATAATAGGCATTACGATTTCAACTGAGTGTCAATTACACAGTCGATGACGTAATACCGTCCGCTTGATTCAGCCTTCTGTTCAAATTCAAGCGCTGATAGAGCTGAAACTAGGTATAACTTGATTAAATTTCGCTAAGCGATTTCACTGCTTTTTTATGAGCCACAGTTCTTACTTAAGTAAACTTGACACTTACACAAACAAGGTAATTTATTGAAGTCTTTTAGTGGAGGAAACTGTTCTGATCTTAGTTGTGATTGATAGCAACGGTAATTCACTTATTAAAACAAATCTTTACTAATATTCTGAAGACGTATTTGTATTTTTGTTTGTAGTGAAAATCAATCATCAAAACTTAAATGAAATTCATTCAATTTTATTACAATCTAGCTTTTGCCCACAGCTTCGCTAGCTTACGTCACTCAGGATTAAAGCAGCTTTCTATCGGTGAAAATATTTTAGCAATCGAACCAGTACTTTCAGAGAAAACTTCATACAAACAAAAAATAAGGAAAACTTTACTTCTTTATTATATTAATATATAACTGTACCTCAGAGGTAAACAATAGTAACTCCACTTTTTTGAAAATATGTTTTTTTGCACTGTTAAAATCGTTCTACGTAATGGTAGGTCATCAAGTCCTACGACATCTAGGAAGAGAAATATGCAGTCGTATATGACAAAAACGTATCGGGTATAGGACTTAAAATGATGATAAGATTGTTTACTCCCCAGCTTCACGCGCGTGATGTTCTAACCTTTATTGTAATTATGTGTAATACATAATTAGTCTAATAATTATAAAAAATACAATTGAGTTTGTTTCAGATGTTAAAATACGTTTAAAGTTTCTATCCGCGCGTTTTTGCCTCTCCTGTAAAATTTACCTTTTGGCACATACTGTTGTTTACCTCTGAGGTACAGATAATATAGTTTATATTAATATTAATGTAGATAAAAATACAAATCTTTCCTCTTTATAATATTAGTAGATATAGTATAGGTAGATAAAACCATGAAACTAGTACTTGATCTATTTATGTAAAATCTTAAAAATAAAAAACTACTGCCCAATGTAACTATGGGCTAGTATGGAATAAATGCACTATCAATGTCAAATTGACATTTGGCCAAGTAGGCACTTGGCAGGTTTGGCTAGATGGTTAAATTTATTATCATTAACCGACTTTGAAAAGGAGGAGGTTCTATGTTCGGCTGAATGTATGTTTTTTTTATCTTTATGATACAATTTTACTTCTGTATTTTTTTTTAATTAATAACTATATTGTTTCAGGTAATCCCACCATTGTACTTACTACTACAAGAGCTTAACGACTCAGCTACAGGTAACAATTACGTGCAATAATCTAAAACAATGATCAATTGTATAAAATCCTATCTAATCTAACTTTAGGCACGAATCTGAAACTACTTACTTTCGAAATAAACTAGACCATTGAGGGCGAACCCTTACTGGAGAACGTGCCACAAAATAATATGAAAAAAGAAATGGGCATGATATGCCGCCAGACAATCTTGACTTTAACGCCGATGCGAAATTCCTGGCATAATTATGGTGGTAAGTCCATTCTTTGAGGCGTGGCTGGAAAGACTTCACAACGGCCTCACATTTCGCATGACGCAGGTTCTCGGACCGGTCAGTTCGAGAGGTTCCTGTATCGGATTCATGCGGAAGTAACGCCTTTACAGCTACTAGATGCCACATGCTTGAACTAGCGCACCAAAACAATTCTGTCAACTAGCTGAGGTACGGGGGAGCGGGGTACTGCGTTCTGATTGGTTGAGACTATCCTACATCAGATCTTTAAGTCATATGTCTTGACAGTCATACGTCGCCTGTTATTAGACATCTAGTGACTGTAAGGCCGTTGGCCATCTCTAATCTAGACAATACGAATAAGTCTCGACCGATATCAGTCCTCCTCCTTGCGTCGTATTCCTCAATGCTGAGGGTCGTGGCCTCCCTTTTTCATCACTTTACTTTTTATGATGTTTTTCCATTTATTCCTGTCTCTGGCGGTGTGAAGGGCCTTGTATACTGTGGAGTCAAGAGCAGCGCGGATCTGGTCAGACCAACGCATTGAGCTGCGCCCGCGAGGCCTTTTTCCATCTACTTTACCAGTCACGATTAGTCTTTCGAGGTTTCTATCGTCTTTCCTTGCGATGTGACCGAAGTATTGCAGAATTTTGCGAAGACACTCGGATGACGACACTCGGATGATGACATGTTCGGCCGATATCAGTATTGAAATGGTTAAACCCTGCTTTTTAGCTTGACCGGTTTGTAGTGTGCAAAATACGGCTTAATGCGACGAAATTCCAGACAAAGTACTAGTATATTCATCATCATCATTATATATAGGCCTCCACCAAGTGTGTCACCACAATGAACAGTCCTGTGCGTATCGTATTCATCGGATTCCCGCAACCCTAGTATATATTTACATAAAGTCTTTATCTATTGAACGCATGTTCAATGCAGATAAAGTTTTTATTATTTTGTGCAAAGGACGGATTATACAGAATGCATGGCATAATAGGATGCTGTGGTAATATTATTTCCTATGTGTACTTTATTTCTGCGATATATGAGGAGCACATTCTCTTTGTAATGATAAACGCACGGGTAGATACTTTGTGTAATTTATTTCATCACCACTGGTCTCAAAACGGCGATGGAAAATATCGTGAGGAAACTAGAACCAAAAATTCGAAGACATGTGACATTAACCAACCCGCACTGGGCCGGCGTGGTATCCACCACGCCGGCCCATTCCCTCTCCTAGAAAGGAGGCCTGAGTCCCAGGAACATTAAAATGCTGATTATGACGGGTAGATCTTCAATCGCGGCTTACTACCGCCTTGCCGCTTAGAGCAGTGACTATAGAAACGCCATAAAACGGCGTCCTCACTTTCCACCTGAGGCAGGTTCACACCGGTCTTGGGTATTTCAGGAGAAGAAATTCCCGGTTGTCACCATAGTGTGGATTGGGTGACCTCCCACGTCTGGCCCTGGTTTGACCATAGTCCGGTATGAGAGGGAATGAAAAGTGAAGAAAATAGTCCAACAGAACGTACTCCCGGGATAAGAAGTATGCAATGTAGGTACTCCAGGATATGGTCTACCTGTGAGACACATTTCATCTAAATTCGTTTAGCCGTTTGAGCGTAAAGCAACAAAATTTTAGTATGATATACATTTTGTATCATCATCACCAGCCTTTTTAATGTTCCCACTGTTGAGATTCAAGCCTCCTCTCTAGGAGAAGGAATGGGCCGTAATCCACCACGCGGGCCTAGTGCGTGTTGGTGGATGTCACATGTCTTCGAATTTTTGGTTCTAGGACATGCCGGTTTCCTCACGACGTTTTCCTTCACTGTTTTGAGAGCAGTGGTGATTAAATAAATTACACAAAGTAATGCGCCTGGCTGGGTTCGAACCCGCGACCTACAACTCGTAAGTCGGGGCCGTTACCACTCGGCCACCACTGCTCTCATTCCCATTGTATACAACACATTTTTTTTATTAGTACAAATACTTAAAGGGCTTACTAGAAAAGATCTTGTTACTATTTAAGTAAAGTCTCAATAATTAATATTCATAAACAGCAAAGTTATTAGCGTTTGTTTATATCCCAAAATATCACTCAATTCGTGGAAATATTGTACAGGCTATTTTGATTATGAATATGAATATGATATATTTTAATGACGATCAAAATGGACAACACTGCGCGTAGTATTTTCTATTAGTAATTGTTATAAATGATTGATTCTATTATGAATTTACCAATTTCACAAATCGTGGATTATTTTGGAACTTCGTTTTTTTTAATTTTGACTACAAAAATAATGATCAGTAATGGGTACGGATAGCTAATTTTTTGTACTAATTTAAAAATAGGGATGTATAGGGTGATGTCTAAATTAAACGAAGTAACGATAATGGATAGCGCAAAAACCAATATGCAAATTCAAGTTGTAAATTAACTTGAGGCAGACCTCAAACTTCAGGCAATTAAATATTCTTAAGTAGGTGAGCTATTTATCATGTCAACTCGAAGTGATAGATCGACATAGTCAGGGAAATTAAGTGAGTATCGCCTTCAAGTAGAATGGCACTTGTTAAAAAGGTCTGATAATTTCAACCCTAGTGGAGTTTAAAGTTACTGGGTTTTTGGAAAATGAACTTTACTGCTAACTTGTTTTCAAGAAGAGAATTATAAAATCAACAAGCACAAAGCAAAGAAGTTATATGCAATTTTTTATCTGCACTATAACTTATGACATGTCGATGAAAGAGACAAGGAGATCAAAGAAACGATGGAAGGAATGTTTGAAGAGTAATATGAAAGAAAAAGGGAGTTGGTGATAGAGTGACGGTTGACAGGACAGAATAGAGGGAAAAATGGGTTACACCAACCCCAAATAACAGGAAGTAGGAAGATGAGGGGATGATGACCCATCAAATTGGCATTATAATAACATACAGTTAGTTAACAGTCAGTGGTACTGTTTTAAGCATAATAATTTATTATTTCAGCGAAAAGCTGCATTCTGTATTAGTACATACTATTGTTTGTAAATTAGTATCTACTAACTTAATGTTAAAGAAATAATGGCAGATCCAAGATTTTTTTTTGCTTTATTAAAATCGATGTATCGTCCGTATTCTTGTTTAATTTATTTAATTTAATAATAACTTGGTATGTTATTATCTACCTAATTACAAAATATAATTTAACCTATGAACATTCGTAATCGTAACAACATAAGATCAAAACAATAATTTATAGATACACTAAGATTATTTAAAAAAAATATATTCCCTTGGCTATAAGATATACATAAACAGAAAAAATAAAACAATATGCCCTGTAAAACCTTCGTATCAAAGTATATCTAAGCTAACCATTTAAATGGTTCTTTTGCACGAGTAATGCAAACAAACCAAATCGTAGGAAATTTAAAAAAGTTTTCCCTAAAAAAAGGTTAATTCAGTAGTATCCACTGACAACAAGACGAATTTCTTTTCGACCCAGATTGAAATTAAAGTGTTTCGGTAGCGTTACAGAGAGGAAAAGCTGGCTAAGTACGAGTCAAACTCACGTACCGAGGGTTCCTTATAAACTTACTTTTATAAATTATGATAGCACTGGAATAAATTGAAGGACAAACTTAACTTTGATTTTGGTAAACTGTTGTCCCCATACATCGACTTTGGTCATGGTCAATTTATGAATTACAAATAAGTTCATAACCGCAAAAAAAGTTAAGGATTTTCCAATTCCCATGTCATGGCTTCTTGCGAAATTTTATGATTCTAGGTTAACGGGAAGTATAGGTATTCCCTCGAGGGTGTCAAAATATGCAGCAAAACGATCGTAATTTTCGACTAAGTAAATTTAAAAATTTTATACTTTAACAGCTCCAGGGGATTGCAATGCTGAGTAAATACTCAGCAAAATAAAATTATTTTCTTTTATGGTACGGTATTGACAGATAAATAGACAGACGCAAAACGACGTGATCCTTTAAGGGTTTTATTTACAGAGAAACAGATAGACGCGTAACTGATGCTATAAAGGTTCCTTTTTTCTTTAAGACATACGGACCCCTTAAAACAGTGGTGGTTTTCTTGTAATTTAAAAAGATACGAGAGGGTAAGGAAAGTTTCTGTAACTTCCTAATTTAAGTTGTAGGAAACATTATTTGTCCTTTATTTTTATCTGGAAATTGTCCGTAGCACCAAAATGCCTCGGTGACCTTTGCTAAAGACGAAATTCTCAGAACCTTTCATACCAAACTAGGCGTATCACCGTTCGCTTGTTGACGGCCGATGAAAATTCTGACTATGGCTATCTAATCATTGTCCAGACATGTGCTCGGTACAATTCCTCGAGCTCAAAGAATTAGTTACGACATTCCAGTCATCCACGCCGGTAAATTACATGTAATTATATGTTTTTCTTTACAAGCAATTTGACAAGATAGATTTATGAGCCTAGCAGCAAGTGGAGGCTGTAGATACGCTTTGGGCACTGTAGAGATGACACTTAATGGAAACAGCAAGTGGTCTTGCTACGGTATTATAATGTATATGGTAATAGCAAATCGTGCTCATTTTTCTAATTGTTTATGAACCAACCCTGCTTTTAAACGGTTTTTAACGGTGCAGGAAAATATCGTGAAGAAACCGGCATGTCCTTAGAACAAAAAACTAGAATACATGTGACATACACCAATCCGCACTGGGCTCGTGTGATAGATTACGGCCCATTCCCTCTCCTAACGAGGGAACCTGAGTTCCGGCAGTGGGAACATTATAGGGTTGATTATGCTATATGTTTTAACAAAACAACTTTCTGTTGACCTATTTTTCGCACCCACTGAACGTATAAATGAAAGTATAGGTCGGTATAACAGAAAATTAAATACAAGTTTTGTCGTTTGGACTCCAGCCAAGAATATACCCTATCACTTTCAGTAGGGGTCGTAAAAGACGACTTATGAATTTTGCTGAATAAATTCACGCGAACAGAATATTCTACAATAATAATAGTGTACGAGAAGTTATTTTGATTGACTGAAATGATTTCGCAAAAAAAAATTCACGGCATATTTTAGCTAGGAGATTGATATATACTGTGGCGTGTGGAGACGCAAATAAAAGGTTTTATATTCAATTTAACTTAATTATATTGTTAGAAGCCTTTAAAAAGTGTTTTTATACAAAATTAAATTAATAATTTTCTTATTGACGACTATCTATTAAAATCTATTCTAATCTCTTCTAAACTTTTTCATTACCATAAACCTTAAAACACTATTCACTTGCCAGTTTGCAAACTTATTACTATGTGACCTTCGTAGTTGACACAATACCTATATTAGCTTCAGCCAGCGGCTTCGCCCGCGTGAAAGTCGGTTTCTCCATGCAAACTTTGGACTCCCGTTTCATCCCCTTAGGAGGTAAATTTCGGAAAATTCTTAACGGATATCTACACTCTACACCGTTAAATTTTAATCGTTTTAATCCCGTGGACGGTCGATCCGGTACATGAAACACTATCGATTTGTAAAGATATAATTAAAAAATAAAATACCTTTTTTTCAAAACTCGTATTAATTTACGCATATACCAAATTAATTTCTTTATGAAAACGTCAGCTGAGCGAGTTCAATGACCTGTAGGTAGTTTATACGCGACGCCGATTATTAACTACAGGTCATTAAACTCGCTCAGCTGACGTTTTCTTAAATAAATTAATTTCGCACATGCGGTATAGTAAACTATACCGGCCTCATCTAGATTAAACTGAGGAAAAAAAAAATTTGACGTGTAAAAGTGCTTTTTAAAACCTATTTGCAAAATAAATATCATTTATAGTCCTCAAGCATAGTGCTATATTTAAGCAATATAGTTAGAAACATGAACAGTTTAGATTAAACAAAGGGACCAACTGACTATAATTGGTATCAGTTTCCTTTGTCGCACCCCTATCTTTGGGTTGATGTCATACAAGTTACAATAGTTACGTTCGCATTTGGTCATAATAGGCAAGGTTTACCAACTAAAAAATTACTAAGGTCGGCGCTAAATAAACGTGAAATAAAGGTCATTGACCTCCTACATTTTTCTCAGTTTCAACAAAAACGGAATTGAAGACGTAAAGCTGTCTTGAATCGACGTAATCCTTTATCTTACTGAAAAGCACTTCATTGATGGTTTTTCGAGTACCTTCGATAAATTGGAGATATTAGGTTTATTTTAAGTTTAACTGGCTCCTTACATAGTTTGCTGTCCTTTCGGTAGGAACATAACACAGCAACAAAAGCATCTTTATTGTGTCATTTCTATTTATTTAATTTGGGAAATCATCAAATTACTTCTCCCGCGAGGCTAATGCGCTTGCAGGTGCAATCTCGACCAAATGAAGTTATTTTTTAGGGTTCTGTACCTCAAAAGGAAAAACGGAACCCTTTTAGGATCACTTTGTTGTCCATCTGTCCGTCTGCCTGTCGGTTTGTGTGTCTGCCAAGACCCTTTATCTCAGAAACACGTGGAAGTATTGAGCTGAAATTAAAACCGTACCTATATAGGTCTGCGGTCAATCAGACATCTGAATTAACGAAAAATTAAAATACGGCCGTTTATATCGCAAAAACGTAAACTTCGACACTCTTCAGGGAATCAAAATTTATAGGGTACTTCCCGTTAACATAGAATCCTGAAATTTGCCATGAGGCAAGTTCTCATAGCAATAGCATAGGGAAAAATCTGAAAAGTAGTAACGTCACACCAAAAAACTTTTTTTGCGATTAGGAAAAATCTTCGTAACTCATTTCGGGAATTGAACTGTTTTTAAACGACTTCAAAAAGGAAGAGGTTATAAATTCGGATTTTTTTTTCATAGGTAAGTTTATGTGGAACCTTTAGTGCACGAGTCCAACTCGCACTTGCCTAGTTTTTTTTTTATTACAGCATTGGCTACCTCCTTACTTAATATCTACACTAATATAATAAAGAGGTAAAGTTTGTTTTTTTGTTTTTGTTTCGATTTTGTTTTTATGGTAAAATTTATTCACCGCTAGAAAGCTGTTTTATTCCTGAGTGACTTAGGCTATATTTTATATACGCGGGCGAAGTCGCGGGTAAGAGCTAGTAAGTATATATAAAGTCAATTTTAAACTAAATAATTCCATTTGCAACATCTCCACAGATGCCAACTAGCTGGCGACTGTAGCTGATATTTTAAAGATCTTTTAGGGAATGGTTTCTGGCTCCGATCCAGCCATTTTAAATGTTGCGAAAAAAATGACCCTAATCTACAAAAAGATAGAAATAGTTTCGCTGACGTCCAACGTTATGAAATAGATATTAAATTTCTCTTCTGATAATTTTGCCTTGCGTTTAGTTTTATTTTAGTGGAGCCAGATGTGAATTCATTGGGAAAAGAAATATTTAAACTGGCAGAAATTCAACACAACGCTCTTCTATCGAAGCATGTCATAGAACCTCGGCAAGGTGATATTCTTCCAGCGATAACGATTGGTCAACAATTCATTGGGACTAGGAAACATTAAAACAAGGAAGATCTCGGTAAAATGTTCTGAGAATTTTACTGTAGTAATGACATCTTCAATATCTCAATGATATTATTACCGTGTCTCAGCGTTCCTCAGAGTGTCAATGAAACTTGCCGAAAAATTTGACTCGATATTTTTTTTTTATTATTATGGATAGGCTCGCGTTTGACCACTATCTCACCTGATGGTAAGCGATGATGTGGCCGACGATGGAACACGCTTGCCTGGAAGCAATCTATTCACTCTTGACTTAAAAACCCCAAGGTTATAAGCTATCAGGAAATCCAGACTCCAATACGATATAATTCTACCAAATACTATAAAAACGTTAAAATGTGTGAGTAATTGTACTGTGTATAAAAAACTATACTTAACCTTAAAGTAATCCGTGTCAGATTGCTCTGAGTTGGGGTGTGTTAACTGTAATGATTGTATCAACACATAATTTAAATGAAAGACCTACGAATCGATATTTATACTAATAATATTTTAAAGAGGTAAAGTTTGTTTTTTGTTTGTAGGAGGTGATTTCTTGAAGTACTGGTCCGACTGGTAAATTTTTTTCAAGCTATATCCAATAAGGCTAATCGAAATAACTTTAAAAGTATATACCTACATTCTAAACTTGACTCTGGCAAACCGTATGAAGCCCAAAGTAATACTGCATAACAGATACAGTATTCTATTTATGTAACTGCGATGTAAATCCGCACCATCACTTCACTACGCACATCGATCGCCGCGACCATAAAACCACAGGCCTAATTAAAATACAAACATCACATAGCTATGTATTGGAGATACAGGGTTGGTTAGTAGGTGGGCAATTGCTGTAATGTCAGATTGCTTCGGCTATATGCTTAATGAAAATAAACCAGAATTTAAGTTTTTCTTCACAAAAATATACTAGAGTCCGTCTAACGAAAGCGTGACCTGAGAAAAGGAGGTTAAAACCAAAAATTTTGAATGTGGTATTATTGAAATAGTAGGAGAAAAATATTTTGATACTTGAGTATTTTTTGTATTTATGACAATTGTATAATAGTTGTATAGGAACTTAAATTTTAGTCAAAAACGTGTGTGTAGACTTAAGCTAGAACTACACTACACCGACGCACACGTGTGAGACGTCTCAGACGTGTGCGGTAGGTGTGCACACTACACCGACGCAACGCATAATACGTGTGATGCGCATTACAACCTTTGATTTCATCGGAGGATTAAAAACAGATTAAGCTCGCTTTTTCATTTACTATCGAAGACACTTCCGCTTGACCACCGCGATCAGACGCGTGGATAGCCCCGCCCACCTTCCTCTAAAATTTCTGGGACCGACGTGTCGGCGTCGCGGACGTAGCATCGCATGGCGTGGCGTGGATCAAGTGTGGCTCTAACAGTCTATTTTCCATATGAAATTTATGGAGACCGACGCTCCCAGATCGGCGTGTGTAGCACACGTATGAGCAGTGTAGTTCTACCTTTAATTATTGGTGGGTGTATGGTAAAGGTCAATAACACACAAAATGTTAGTTATTATTCCAAATTATTTTATTTTATCTGTTCTCTCAAATGTCGCTACATAATATTCAAATAATACTCTTTATTTACCATTTGGCCTTCTGGCAAGAATACCAAGTGCACAACACCGCAATAGTCAACATGATTTCAAATTCGCCATGTCTCGCCAACACTAATAATGTATTTCAAGATTGTTGGGTTGGAATCGATTCGTTTTAGCACAGAGAAAATTCAGATCTTTTGGGATTAGTCAAGCGGGAACATGTATCATACTCCAGTGATTGTTTCAAATGATATGGATCGACTCGTGAGTCACAGAAAGTTCAGCAGCTATCTCTCTCAAACTTGAACTAGGATTTCAGTCACTATTTCCTTCACTTTCGCGATTTTAACTTCAGTTGAAGACTTTGATGCACTACCAGACAGAGTAAGGCAAAAAAAAAAAACTCATTAGCATGTGTTTTTGATTAAGTCGATTCACCAAAAGCCTTCTTTGTTCGATGTTTTTGTCAAATATGAAATATGCACAATATGCCAGATTATCTGAAATTATAAGAAAAAAAATATCATTTTAATAATATCGTAAATATAACTATCTAATAATATTTGTCAACAAGGATCAAGATTATAACGTCATACTAACTTAAAAATTCAGAAATCGTATATAAACATTGTTGGTTTTTATTGAAAACACTTTCTTTCTCTTCTTGTTTTTGTTTGAATTTATTAACCATAGTGTGTAGCAGTTTTCGCACGTTACTGTTTATTGATTTTCCCATAATTAAGCAATTATTTTTGAAAAATAAATATCCGTTTCAAAAACTGACAATTGCAACCATAGACTTTGACGTGATTTTTTCGGCAAAACAATGTTGCCAATTTAATTTAAAAAAAAAACTCCAGGTTACGCTTTCAGTAGACGCACTCTAGAATCTTAAAGAATATACATGGGTATATCGCTATATATTCATTATACACCGTTACTTTTTAGTCGTTTTAATCCCGTGGAGGGTCGAACCGGTACACGAAACACTATCGATTTGTAAAGATAAAATTAAAAAATAAAATACTTTTTTTTTAATAACTCGAACCAATTCTCGCATAAATGAATAAATAATGCAAACCATTAGTAGACACCATTCCACAATAATAATAATAATGCGTTCACCTAGTCAACGTGGACTCACAAAAAATATCCAATCCTAGATCAAACACGCCCCCAAAACCTATTTGATTGGCCATGCGACGCGGCGCGCGACCCGTGCGCCCCGCCCTTCCCGCGCGCTAAGTGCATCGCGTGAGTGACACGTCATGGTATAATTCAGTTTCCCTCAAGACGTCATAGGTGAGGTGTCGTCGCGCGAAAATAATGGCGTCTCGGAATTATGTGTATTCCAACCTGGAGTTGGTGACGAAATCGCGACTCTTGTTGCGCAGGCGACTCCACGTTTTTACAGTGCCAAACCAGCTTTCTTTGTGTTAAACGTGCAAGATTATGTATCCAAAGGAATGCTATGCTCTTGTGAAGTCTATCTAACCAGTGACGATTCGGAGGTGATTAGTTATTAGGTTTATAACAGCCCCTAAGACGACCCATTGACCCAGAACTCTTAAAACTTTGAACAATTTAACGTGTCGTTTAAATGAACAATTTAAGTGTTAAATAAATAAAAATACAAAAGCGATTTAGGTAAGTACCTAATAGGACTTTTTTTTAAATCATTGTAACAGAACTTTTTTTAAATCATTGTAATCAAAATTATTGATTCCACATTTTTAAATACGCCATAACTAGCAGGCCTGTAGAGATTTATTTTTACATGTAATGTAATTAATTACCTAAAACTTTTAGCATAAGTAATTATTTTATTAGGTATGTCTTAGGCACAAAGCAGTTAAGTCCGCCCTAAGTCTGTAAAAGTATGAAGGAAATTTGGAATCATTTTATTTGTTTTACGCAAAGATCAGCTGAGCGAGTCAATGACCTTACTTGAGCAGGCGACCGACGTAGGTACTATCTCGTGGCGTTACCAATTGTTTCATGTATTTTGCGAGTATTACCTTATCACTTGCTGTTTTTTTTTATTTTAAAAGTTACATCGCTCTACAAGCTTTGGATGAATAGTATTTTATAAGTGAAACCACCGGTTCAAAGGATTAAAACGATTAAAATTTAACGGTGTATATGCTTTTGATTTTTAAATAGAGTGAAACCTGGATAACTGGTATCTCAAGGGTCCTAGTATTTATTATCACTTAGCTATTCATTTATCCAGACTCCCGTAAATATATTTAAAGTAATATTATCTAAATAACGAGAACACGATGAATCATTTCGTTTAAAGTTTGCGCCAACATTCAAATTTTTTTTTTAATTTGGTATAAACTAGTGCTTGACTACGATCCCACCTGATGGTAAGCAGTGATGCAATAAATAATAAATTTATTAACTAGAACTAGGTACCGATGACCCAGTTAGGGTTGCGGGAAGCCGATGGATGCGAGACGCACATGACCGTCCATTATGGTGACACATGAGGGAGGCCTGTGTCCAACAATGGACGTCTTTCAGCTGAAATCTGAAATGATGATGATGATGAACCAGATAATTGACTCACTTATTTGAATCAAAAAGTCCCAAGTAAAGTTTATTCTTTGTAAGTATTCAGAAGTAGAGATTTCTCATATATGCAGAACCCAATTCACTGCACTGTAGTACATTCTTGAGCGTTAGAAAACCAAAAGAGCTTTAAGAAATACTGATACGCGATAGCGTTTTTAGTTTCAACACACTTGCCAATCAATAAATTTTCATAATATTTTGTAACAAATATTTCTGAGATATAGCCTCTATGGGTTTTGGATGTTCTATGGGTCCCATACTCTATTTCTACTCTAAGAGACATGCACAATCGATTCTATCACTATAACGGTATGAATCATGCAATAACTTAAATATATGCTATGCCAAGATAAATAAATACTTTTCTTTCTTTCTTTCTTTCTTTACAAACTACATATGTACTTCAAGAAAAGTAACCAAGTAACTACATCTTAATTCCTAGTCTTGAGACACAGAACATTTATAAAAGGTAATGTATTATACGGTGCCGTCTAACGACCATAAATAACATGTAGCTAACTCGCCACATGAAATGTGCCTGACATAAATGTTTCTGAAACGCTTACAACAAAAATGTATGTAATAATTTAACTATTTGTCTCGTAAATCTTGTAATTTTATTGCAATTTATGTTATTTTCGGTTTGTGAGTTAAGAGGATGACAAAAATTAATCTTGTTTTCGTAAAAGATGGGACGTTATTTATGGTAACTGTGCCAAAAAAGCAAATATATTAGGAAAAGACTAACAGCCTGGTTTGGATTAGCTGTACTCAGCGGAGGAAGTAAAAACTGCTGTCGTTTGGGAAACGTCTATTTCATTATGTATGTTTGTCGAGCGTAGGATGAATCTCAAGCTAGGAAAGAAAGCAAGATAGATAGTTTTGGTTTACTTTAAAGATGGATATTAAAATAAATATGAATATCCAATGTATTTGTATTTCTACTCAGTTTTTTATTATTATTATTTTTAGTACTAGTAGGTATAAACCCACATTTCAAATATTGTAAAACTTGTAGAGTTTTAGGCAAATAAAAAATAGGTAATTTGTTGATATCCCGTTTATTTTCAGTAAAACAATTTTGGATTACACGTTACGAGTTTTAAGTTTTAAAGCCAGGGCACAAGTATCGCCACAGGAGGAAGTGAGCAAAAACAAAAACGAATAGGAATGCGGAAGAAACAACATGGTTACTCTTTTAATTTTTTTTTTAAAGAGTAACCATGTTGTTTCTTGCCGGTTCTTTTCCTTAAGGGGCCGGCGACGGATGAATTTTCATACAAACTTAATACCACGCTCATTTGCAGTTGGAGCATATTTCCAACATATTATGATGATATTCGGTTATAGACAATATTTATCTAGGTTCCTACGTCGAGAATATTAGAAATATTGTTATTTTTAATACAGGAAAAGCCAAATGGCATGTTTTGCCATTTACGCTGTAAAAAGCGCCAAATACAATTCGCTTAAATTTCATATTGTTTTTTTAAAAAAGAAAGACGTAGGAACCTAGATAAATATTGTCTATAACCGAATATCATCATAATATGTTGGAAATATGCTCCAATTGCAAATGAGCGTGGTATTACGTTTGTATGGAAATTCATCCGTCGCCGGCCCCTTAAGAAACGACGATGTACCAATTGGAACCATGTAGTAGCTTCTGACGTTTTATAAGTGCCCATATAAGCCTAGGGCTGTCAACTCTTGGAGTTCATCCACGTTGGGAATACGATAAGCCATCATGGCCGCCCCGTAGATATCAGCCTATGTGAAATAAAAAACTTTGGATTGTATGGTAATGGATGCATATATGAATGTCAGCACTCAAAAGTTCACTACAATTAAATTCTTAGCTATTTATAACCTTTTTTTCATCCGCGGCGACACTTGCAAACAATCCCGCGGCCTTCCTATTCGAAATTCTAGAAAACAAAGAGCAACTGGAGAAACACAAGTAGAGTTTTAGGCGGTAAAATTTTGACACTCACTCGCTCCACCCAGAGCAGGAAAAGTCATTGGTCGATTTGCCACCAAAACAGGCCTAACTAGTAATGACATAAAAAGCGCACGCGATTTAACACAGTGCATTGTAAACCCTAAAGCGGTGCAATAAGAACCACTTGTGGAGCACGAGTATTGCAAAAAGAACTAGTAGGCTGGAATTTATCTTTTTCGATGTTCAAGGAGATCTGTAATTAAAAATACCAAAGTTAGCAGTATTTAATTTGAAAGTAACACGTGACGTGGGGCGGATTTCAGAAGGAATGGAGTTAGAAAACTTAGCTATAGATAGAATATTCGTAATGAAGGAATTTCGTACACGTGACTAAAGCCAAATATCACTGTAGTTAACGTTACGCAAGTAAACCTGGCTGGACACGACTAGATTAGAGAGGAAAAATACAGAAAGGGATCATTATGTCATCAATAATGTCAAGATGATCCTGTATTTCTAAGGAACAAGAACGTTTTCCAACTCTAGTCTCGGTCTGCCAAAAACATTTAGGACTTATTTTTCAATCATCAAATCTTATTTTTCAAATCATTATAACAGCTACATATTTTTAACTCAGAAATAATAATGGCGGTTTGACAGCTTTTACATAGAAAATATGTCGAACTGCCATGTATTTATTCTTTAAATAACAGTTACATAATTTTGGCGTTCCATTTCCCTCGATACATGCACTCATTTTGGAGTTCGCACATTAACTGCAACTGGAACATTAATGTCCTACCGATTAACGGGTCAAAACAAGGTCGTCTATAGTATCTCGACTTACGTGAATCTAGTGAGAGTTGAGAGAACCTGAGGAAGTGCACGCGATTTCCGAATTCAAGCCATGTTGGTTGACGCGATGTATTGGCGCCAAGTATCTTATTAACACGCGAATCATTTCACGTGAAATGTTTCGCGGCAAATTTGCACCTTCTAGACAAGCACTAAAACATGAATTATCGAAAACCTAAATAATTGTTAAATAGGATAATAAAAGTCTAAGACATAAATCCAAACGTTTTATACGTACGAAAATGGGCCTTGAAGAATTTAAGCAGTAAAACAAGTTTCCTTTTTATTTAATATCACTTAAATCCAGTTAAAATCGTGTAAAACAATTAATAAACCACCTACGCCAGCGACTGTTCATAATGACCGTCGCAGAGTTACGGCGAAAGTAGTAAATAAAGTTATAAGAGCTCTCTGAACCTGACTTCAAGTTTGCGTGGAAAAGTTTTTATAACGGAACTTTTAACTATAGCTTTTTGTAATAACTACGTATTTAGGAACGTGCTGGGCTCTATTTAATACTAGTTTCTGCCAGTGACTTCGCTCGAGTGAGAGTAGAAAATTATCCCAAGGAAACATACTCCCTGGATAAAAAGTATTATTCTAGAATATAGTCTACCGTGTATCAAATTCAACCCAAGCAGTCGTTAAACACACACACATCCAGACAAACTTTCGCCTTTCTGTTTATTAGTATAATACATGAGCTATAGGTATGGCAATAACACGTAATCGAAATAACAAAATGTTTGCGATTTCGCTACGTCTTGTTTAGAAATACTATTAAAGCAACTCACAAAATATTCTTATTGTAAAATGGCCTATTGGTTTCCTTTGTTTAAAAGTAATCGGTTTGATTGAATTGAATTAATTGAAAAATACAATTTTAATATCTTAAATTCGGCTTAGTTTAAGATTAGATCAAAGGTTTTTTTCGTTTCTTAAATCCGTTGTACGAGCCTTTAAAATTCCTCTTTGTAAACAAAGAACCATATTATAAGGTACTTACTGGATGGGCTTACTTTGAGTAATCAGATTATTGGCTCGCCGAAAATCTTTCAGATTATGAGAGGGGCCCATCTGTCCCTTTATACCTATCTTAAAATATTCATGACAAGACGCTCCGCGCTCATACCTGGATAAGCCTGTAAATAAACGCTATGAACAATGCACTGTTATAGTCATTACTCAGAAAGTACGGAATAAATCTCTAATATTGCTGGAAATTACTAAAATATCCTCTTCTCTATTCTATCTTTATTCTATCTTACTATGTAATGTGGAAAAAACATTTTTGATGAAAAAAATCAACGACTTTACTACAAAAAACACTAAAACTAAGTTGATTTTTAATACAAATGGAACAAAGGCTGACCGTCCACGCCCGTTATCGGTGACCAATTTTTTGTAGGAGAACAATATGATAGCAATAGTGCAACGCACACGTCGTACAAATAGTTGGTCAGAAATACAGAACAATGATACAAATATACAAAATCGGCCCGATTATCTGTCCTACAAGAAGTCTGACGTGGGTGGGCAGCCTAATCTGGAAGCAAATAAAAAATAATTTTGCAAATAGGTTCATAAATGACGAAGTTCTGAGGTAGAAAACATAAAAAAATATGACTCGGTTGAGGACTTTTTTAAGTCGGTTAAAAACCAAGTCTCTCACCACAGAGCAGCTGTCTTTTCTAGACTCAACAACTTTTGAACAGATTTTCATTCGGTTCATCAATTGACAAAGTAATTCGTAAGGAAGGTTTAGACGTATAATACATGACATGCATTGTAGCGTAAAAATAAACTTGTTTCCGATAGTTTTAAGTACCAACACTAGTTTTTAAGTTGTGTGTATACTAACCAACTATACACTTTGTCCGGCCCATTTTCTCGCAGAACAGATGGCCGTTGGGGCCGAAAGGTTCTGGAGTGGCGACCGCGTACTGGAAGACGCAGCGTTGGAAGGCCTCCTACAAGATGGACCGATGACCTGGTGAAAGTTGCAGGAAACCGATGGATGCAAGACACGCAGAAAAGTTCGTTGTGGCGACACTTGGGGGAGGCCTATGTCCAGCAGTGGACGTATATCGGCTGAAATGATGAATGATGATACACTTTGTCCGGGCCACGGGTAGTGTGAAAGTGAAACCCGGGGACGAAGGCAAAGAAGGAAGGCTTTTAAGACTGACACGCCCTCTCGCTCCGCCCAAAAGCGGGGGATGTCATTGGATGATTTTCCCACTAGCAAAAAAATAGACTTGTCTGAAATATAAGATTTTATTTTTTATTTATATTATAGTAGAGAAAAGTCGACAATTTAAAGATTCGTAGGTAACACTCGAAGCAAGTAGCTAGTATAAAAACAAACCACCCGTTCCACAAGGGATATATTATTAAACATGATAAATATTTCAAAAGAAAACTACCTATTCCTAGATATTAAAAATAGATCTCCAGGGTAATAGATTACTAGGACAGCATGAAAGCGCGGAGACACCGCACCGCTAGGATATTGAAAAAGTAGTGCAATGTAACGAGCTATAGTCTCCTATAGTCATGGCTCGTGTCTGAATAGACGGACAGATTGCCTGTCACGTAGACCGTCTGCCCGTAAATGGAACCAGCTTCATAAATAAGTCACGGACTAAAGGTATTTGAATATAAATCTTAAATCAAATAGGTACATGGTTCGTTTAGTTAATATTTTATTGGTAGATTAGATACTTATTCGCTTTATATTATATAAGAGATTGCCCTGTGCGATAAGACCGCCCCTTGTACATTTATTTTTAAAAATGTTTGTCCTGTTTTTTTGTATGTGTGGGCTACAAATCTACACTAAAATATAATAAAGAGGTAAAGTTTGTTTTTATGTTTGCAGGAGGTAATCTCTGAAAGTATTGGTCCGATTGGTAAAATTTTTTCACCGATAGACAGCTGCTTTATTCCCAAGTGACATATATTTTATGTACGCGGACGAAGCCGCGGGCAAAAGCTAGTAAAAAATATAATAAATAAATATTATTAGGCCTCATTTGATGCAGAACCACCACTGGATAAAATTAAACTACCTATTCTTTTTCTTTTCGTGTCGATGCTCTCAAACTATATTTTTTCTGACCAATATTTGGCAATCTGTACAGCTCTACTGTACTCTACAACCTGTTAAAATAGTACTAATAGTAGTTATGGGTACTAGAATCTAAAAGTTAAACTAGTTAATGTGCTTTTATACAAAAAAAAAGTTTTCTTTTTGTATTTAGATTAGGATACCCATATCTTTTAAGAACTTTTACTTTCTTTGTACAAAGAGATTCACTACTAAACGCCAATGCTGGCTGGTTTTATATAAATACACAATTTGTATCGTTGTTAAATGAAACAGGTTAGGAAACAACGATAAATGGCAGGTAGGGCTTAAATAAACACACTCGGTTGCCTATTCCAAAGAGAATGTTTGAAGCGGTTTGAACCCTACCTTTGTGGCACATGGGCTTTGAAGATTTATTACCACGTTTGGAAAATAAAACGAGAAATTCAAACAACATTTTTATTCTTACTCTACTTAGATTACAGTCTTAACCATAGTTAAAACTTTGCTAGTGACCTAAGGTTAAGCGTCAATGTCCACATAAACTAGTTTAATCAACCTAATTCTACTCGTTTCAAACATATGAATTCGATTTATGAAATGAATGTCAACAACCACCGTTTTCAAGTTTTTCGAACGAATGCTTTTATGGTCTCTTGTAATTTATAGTTTAGTTTTACAAAGTTTCTGCATAGACCAAAAGGGAAATTGAAAAGGTCATACAAATTACTACTAGTTACTCAAAGGGCCGGAAACCTCCCAACCTTAATATGGTCCTTCGAGCCGGATTCCAATCAACAAAGGCCAATAATGTAATCTCTCTTAGGGTGAAGCCTGCTATAAATTCAAGCATTAGTCTTTATGCTCAACGATATACATAAGTTATATATTAAAATAATATATATAGGACAGGTGAAACAAGATCATCGTTCCATAGCTGACATTTTTCTGTAACAATAACTAATTTCCCAACAGGATTCACTTTTTTAGGTAAGTTTGTTGGTATTACTGAAATCCTATTCCTTCAGTTTTCGGATTTTATGTAACGCGTTATTATGTTACGTAATGCGTATAAAGTTGGTGCTAACAAAGTTTTTTTCAGAGTAGGCATTGTAAACTGCTTTAAGTAGAATTCAACTTTCAACGCAGTTTTAAAGTCAGCCCCTTAAAATATTTGTAGTCTGGAAACTATGTTTGTAAGGTCTACCGCACTATATTATTCCTACAAATTCAACACTGTGCCCTTTGTGTAACTACCTCTCGACCTATTTTATAAACAAAACTTCAAACAACCAGCGAGTTTTGTTACGCAATTATTATATAACCTATATGCCAAACTGAAAATAATTGGTGCATTTCAAATGGCGAAATAATTATTTCAAGTAGGTGCAGTACTTCTGGAGATTACCTAAACACGAACTAAACAAGTTTTTAATGAAAATATTTTTTTCATAGCAAGCTTTTATAGCACTAGCAATACTTATATACTCGTAATTAATACTCGTCAAGACGAATTATACGAGCCTAGACTCGATGGCATCTTGTCGTTTAACTACCAAGCTCCTATAGCCACCTTCCGGTTCCATCATCAGATCAGCTCCCTGTCATAATAATTTTGCTTTGTCATCTGATTTACACATGCGAGCAAAATTTCAGCTCAATCAGTAGCCGGGAAGTGGATCAAAAATTTCAAGATTTGATTACTAACAAACATCGGAACAGGTGAAACTAAATAAAAGCTTGCAATAAAGTGAATTTTCTCATCATCTACACTTCTACAATAATATTGTAAAGGGGTAAAGTTTGTTTTGAATTTACCGATTACGAAAATTTTTTACCCATGGAAGCTGCTTTATTTCTGAGTAAAAGCTAGTTATAAATAATATTAAACAACACAAAGTTAGTGCCAAGCTATCGCACGACGGGGTCACGTCAGACCAACAAGGAATTGGCGAGACGAAGACGAGTAACATGTCTTCCTTAACAATTGGCTAGTAGTGATTCGGAACCGCAAACAATGGAAGGAATAAAAGGAGGCTTTTGCCCAGCTGTGGGACTATATAGGCTAAATATAATCTTCATCATCATTATTTCAGCAGAAAGACGTCCACTGTTGGCCAGAGACCTCCCCCAAGTATCACCACAATGAACGGTCCTGTGCGTCTCGCATCCATCGGATTCCCGCAACCCTTACCAGGTCATCGGTCCACCTTGTCAGGCCTTCCAACGCACACAGTCATCATTCCAGAACTTTTCGACCCCAGTTTGGTGATTCTTCGTGCTATGTCTGTAACCTTGGTTTTCCTACGGATATCTTCATTCCTGATTCATTCAGATATATAATAATAATAATATATTAAATGGCATACTTAGTACAGAAGATAAATTAACGTAGACCGATCTTATAGTGGTTTGATGGAAAACATAATATACATATATTTATAGGAAATAAAGAATACAGACTACCTATCTATGTAGATAGGTAGTCGTCTGTAGAAATGTAAATGTACTCGTATATACATTTTAATCTACTACATTATTTAACACTAGCTTTTGCCTGCAGCTTCGCTACATAAAATATAGCCTATGTCACTCAATAATAACTCTCTTTTGGTGAAAATATTTAGCAATCGGAACAGTACTTCCAGAGATTACCTCCTAGAAACAAAAAAACAGACTTTACTTGCTGATAATATTAGTGTAGATTTAAAATTCATAGAAGAATTATAAATCTACACTAATATTATTAACAGGTAAAGTTAATCAGAAAATAGGACAAAATATTATTATTAGCAATATAAAGTAACTGGTGCTTTATGATATAGAATAAACGGTCGCCCACACTTTCACGACTTTCTACAGTTCCAGTAAATACTGAAATTCCCATCACTAGTAAGTACTAATAAAGTTCCATTTTCTTCGACATTTTAGGCAATTTAATGTTCAAACATAATTAATACAAGAATTTAGAACATGAGGCAGTACGGGTCTGAGTAAGACAAAATTCAATTAGTCTCATAGATACCGCACAAACTTCATCAATCTATTGATCGTCGTAATTTGATTCGTTGTGTAGTGGTGTGTCATTAAGAGGGACACGGAGGATGTATGTTATAGGGCTAGCCGATAGGTCACTAGTAAGGACGAGTGGACAGTATAGGTACCGGCACGAATCTTGAGCGCTCAGCGTCAGAGTGGGGATTGCTTTGGGCATTCCATACATTGGCGAGCCAATCGTCGTCGTTGTTAGATACATGCAGCAAGCGCAGATAACGAATCAGGAGTGACGTCTATGACACGATGGCGCGGCGAGCCAATCACTGACACTCCCCGCCCCTGCGTGTGAGACGCATTCATACCACTAAAGAGATCGAATATTTGACTTCTGCGCAACTTGAAGCCAGCGCTCAAGATCCGTGCCGGTACCTATACCTACTAATAGGATAAGGCTGGCACTAAAAAAATGTAGAAAATAAAATTTAAAAAAAAAATCAACTTCTGTAATCAGGTTATTTTATTTGTTTGCCAATAGACCCCCTAGACATACTCTACCTCCTAGTCTCACCACAACCACTGGTCCAGTACGTCTCGCATCCATCGGACTCCCGCACCCTCACCAGATTCTCGAAACACCTTGTGAGAGGGTTACTAACGCTGCGTCTTCCGGTACACGGTCGCCACTCCAAAACCTTTTGATTCTGTCAACCTGTTCACCTGTAACTTTGGTTCTCCTGCAAACATCTTCATCTCTGATTCGATCACACAAGGAATTTCGATCATAACTCCCTCCACCGCTCTTTGGGTGACTTTTTATCCTTCTGATGAGTGAGACCCATTGTCAGCGACCACGTTTCAGAGCCATAGCTCATCACTGGCAACATGGACTAGTCATACATGTTCCTCTTGAGACACTGTGGTATATCGCACGAATAAACACCGCGCACTTTTCACCAAGAATAATTTCTAATTATACAATCATTTTTGTCAACACAAAATACATACTATATTTAAATAAATTAAAAACAAGAAAAATGAGTTATTTTCATAATTACATCACACAAAAATAGCCAAAAAAAGAGACATCAAAGACAAAGTTAATTAACTTGCCAAAGAAAAATCATACTTTTCTTATTTTTGCCATCACAAAAAAGTCCTTATAAATTTGCTGTGTGCAAACTCTGTCGTGTGTCATTTTGGCTGATACCATACGGTTTGTATGACTTGTATGTGCTCTTGGGGTTGTAATAACATATAGCATAGACCAGAATGAACGCGCGGTGACAAAGCCGGATGCTGGCACGATGGTGGGCATGATTAGAGGATAAGAGAATTGACAATCACTGACTCATGTCATGCTCGTGAACGGGTGCCGTCAGTTGAGACTGGTCATCCACCAGTGGCTTAATTTTATTTATATTTTTTTAATAAGTTTTTTTTATTATTATTACTTATCTACAATTAATAAATTATTTAAGAAATTAAAATTTATCAATATTTTAATTTGTGCATATTAGAAGCCACAACAAATATGTAAGGTTTATGTAACTCATAATATGATTTAAAAGAGTGGCCATGGAATTTGACTGGCCTGTTGGTCTAGTGGTTAGTGGCCCTGACTGCTATGCCGCAGGTCGTGGGTTCGATTCCCACCCAGGACAAATGTTTATGTGATAAGCATGATCATTTGTTCTGTGTCTGGGTGTAATTTATCTATAATATGTATGTATTTAGAAATATATAAGTATGTTTATCAGTTGTCTAGTACCCATAACACAAGCTCTGCTTAGCTTGGGACTAAACGGCGTTGTGTGATAGTTGTGGAATATTATTATTATTACATCGAGCACAAACAAAAAAAAAATTCATACACGTTCTTCTCCATAGAGATCCACGCTTTGGAATGTGCAATTTAGTTTCACGTTTTTTTTTTTTGACTGACCGCCATTTTGACAATTCAAAAGGGTCTGTAATAAGTCTATTTGAAACAAAAGTTTCTGATTTCAGATTTCATGAAACCATTCCATCTCGTCGCTTTAGGCATCTGTCATAGTCACTCGTTATAGTAATTTCAGCATGAGCGTGACATGAACGGCCGCAGTTTTAAACCTTTAAAACTTCGTGCCTAAGCATCTTCGCAAACTCCGCACCCTGACTGGAGCTCAAGTAGTCAGGCATCTCGCGTTCTTAGTCAAATATCCTTCAGCTCTTCACTGGATGTATAAATGTTTTGTATTATTTGAACTGTCAAGGGGCCGACTGAAGTGAAGTCCAATTAGTATACAATTTAAAGTGCAATGTCCATGATCGTTCTTTGTTTGATACTTTTAAAAGCGGTGTAAAACAAGTGATTTATTTGAAGAGTACTTTGACGAAAAGGCTTTTACGTCAGTTTGAGAGATTTTTTTTCATACTTTCTGTCATCTATAATTACCATAGCGCCTTCTCGTTTAAGTAAAATCTCTTTTTAAGTCTTCTGACCAAGTTTCATGAGAGCTTTTTCTCAAAAAGAAAAATTTGCCCTGTATTTTTTTTTCCTAAAAGCGTATCACTATTAATGTTGGAACAGTCTAGACACCGCATGACTTTGCGGGTACTCTGCCACCCACATGCCTACTAAATATGCGTCCCTATAAAATATACAGACTAATATGAGAAAAACTCATTCTTAGTATTATTTTATGAGTGTATAATAACAATAAATAATTATTGAAGTTTCCACTGACAAAAACAGAATATCAATTTGATAATTACAGTGCAAGTGTAGTCATTGGATCCTCGTTAGCATACATTCTTTTCATATAAAACAGTTCTTTATTATGCTGAATAAAAACTGAATGTATTCAATTGTAAGCAATTAGTTTCTCCAGTTCCGCTTTTCATTTTTCATTTTGACTTATTCAGTTTCAATCTGGAAAATTACAATTTTATTTACGTCACCATCATTTCAGCCGAAAGACGTCCACTGCTGGACATAGGCCTCCCCCAAATGTCGCCACAAGTAACGTTCCATCTACTTCTAACTTTCAAATTGATATGCATTAGAATACTAAAAAAAAACGTGTAGATTCCGAAAACATGTAACTTGGCAATCTTCTACTTAGATGTTATATAACAAAGTCCCCTGCGTCTGTCTGTCTATTTGCGATAAACTCAAAACCTACTAAACACATTTTTAATGTGGATTTCATCAATACACAGAGTGATTTATGAGGTAGATTTGACTGTATAAGTTATACAATACTATAGTAGAGAAAAACCTAGATTTTCAAATTTTGATTTTGATTTTCAGCTTCACTATTTTGTAATAAAAATCTAAACCTAAAGCAGATGAAAATACACAAAGTTTGAAGGTTTTTCTAAGGAAGAATAGTTGGAAATCAACTTTGACATCCCTATTTAATTTCACGATGACTGACCTCTCCCAACTCAATTTATGTCAGACTCAAGATACTAACTTAGTTGCGGGTTGGTTCGAAAGAGTCACTGCAGTTCTGAAATGCAAAGGGCAATCGCAAAGGGAACACTGAAAGTCTGATATGCCCTTACGCTCTGCCTTATAGCGGGAGAATAAAAAAAAAGAAAACACGAGTGGAGTTTAGTTAGTAAAAGTCTGATACTCCATCTCGATTCACACAAAGGGGAAAGAGTTACTTGTTGACTTTTCACCTACATACAAAAAAGGTAACTAAAAAATACTTTTATATTCAAATTACACAATACCTAAATTAAATTAAGACACTACAACAAAACAATTTTCTTTTACTACACAATAGCTGAACTATTATATTTGAGGACCCATGCCTGATCCAAATAGGATTAAACTTGGAATGCGGGTAGACCATGACATATAAATACGGGTATTCCGGTAGTACAATAATTATTGACATTCACGCTTCTGTAACCTCTCGTAAAAGCTAATGTGATACAAATTATTCAGTAGTTGTAAATCTAAGTAACACTTTACACTGTAAAGTTTTATATTGTTAAGTTCAACTTTACAATATAAAACTTTACAGTATAAAAACAAAAACATAAAACAGATCAGTCGTATACTCGTATTGTCCTTCATAACTGGTAACAAAAGAGCATCAACAAAACATTAGTAATATTCCGTCCTCTTTTTGTCCTATGAACACAAACGGTACACGTGAGGCCGGCAGATTGTGTAATTTTTTGTGCACCCGACCTTTATGTTAAACTAGATCAACATCGATATCTAGCTATATGGCTTTTATGCCATTTACTTGCAATAATAATAATAATCCTTTCTCGGGAGTCATAACCGCTAGCTTGGACACAGAGTTTCGATACCGGTGAGATACCTACTGTTCTTTTTATATATTTTTTATTTTTATTAAAATATTTTATAATTTTTACATGTATTAAGTGAATAAAGAATAAGATAATAATAATATTTTTAATATTTTTAAATGTCTTTTTTAATATAGTAAAAAAAAAATTCAAAAAAGAGAATATTGGTCAAAATGCCTTAGGTACTTTGCTAAACGTTTTTAAAGTTGATTTTTTTTTTCTGATGTGTAATATCATCAAGTAACCCTACCTCTAAATAACACCACTCTATGTGGAGCGAAACAGGGTATCAGACTTTTATTGACTATCCAATGGAAATCCACTCGTACTCCTACAATTACTTTGGGTTCTAAAACGCAGTAACTCTTGCGAACAATCCTGTAGCTCATAGGTAATATCCAAGTGATAACATAACCACACGTGCGGCTCACTGTGCACTTATATAACCCAGATTCGATAATTAACCGTAATTCGTTGTGTTTCAAAGGCGTGTAATTGCTCCACACTATGTATTATAAACTCGGCAACAAATTTCCGACAGTTCTGTTATGACACGAACAAAGGAAGCTTTGTGCAACATCCTCTATTGTGTGTCCTGGACATGTTGTTGTTTCATTTCACCGCTTAAAACTTGTCTAAACTGTATCCAAAAGCGGTCAGTGTCAATGTTCCACAGAAATAATGATACTGTCAGTTCTTGAACGCAGATAAGATGAGCTATTATAAATGGTTTCACCGCTTAAAACTTGTCTAAACTGTATCCAAAAGCGGTCAGTGTCAATATTCCACAGAAATAATGATACTGTCAGTTCTTGAACGCAGATAAGATGAGCTATTATAATTGGTTTCACCGCTTAAAACTTGTCTAAACTGTATCCAAAAGCGGTCAGTGGCAATATTCCACAGAAATAATGATACTGTCAGTTCTTGAACGCAGATAAGATGAGCTAATTGGTGATTTACGTTACCGTATTTCATAGTGCAACAACTGATCAACCTTTTTCAAGGCTTGTTAATATAATCTACACTAATGTAATAAAGAGGTGATGTTTGTTTTTTAAGCTATTGCATAGCTTCTATCGCGGGCCTTGAGCGTGGAGACCGAATCCAGAAATTCCGTAACGAAAATAACCTAACACGGGGGGTGTTAGGTTATTTTACTCATTTGTTTTTCGAGCGTGGTGACCGATAAGAAAACAAATGAGTGAAAGCAGCTGTCGGCGTTTTGGATGGGTGGGGTTAAGCAGCTGTTAGCGAGGTCTGGTTTTTGATGGAAGAGGTTAAGCAGCTGTTGGCAAGGTCTAGTTTTGGATGGGTGGGGTTAAGCAGCTGTTGGCGAGGTCTGGTTTTGGATGGGTGGGGTTAAGCAGCTGTTGGCGAGGTCTGGTTTTGGATGGGTGGGGTTAAGCAGCTGTTGGCGAGGTCTATTGCATAAGTTGATAAAAAATGCTATGCAATAGCTTTACCGCGGCAGTCCCCGAGTGCCACACGTCTTTTTTTTGTTTGTAGGAGGTAATCTCTAGAAGTACTGGTCCGATTGCTAAAATTCTTTCACCGATAATCAAGCTGCTTTATTCCTGAGTGACACAGGCTATTTTATGAAGATGCGGGCAAAAGCTAGTTATATAATATAACAACAACTATGACACAACGCCATCTAATCCTAATGGATCCTAAAAGATAGAACCTATAGATGGCGTTGTGGCGTTGATAGGGGTCAAGCGCGAGTCTATCAATAATAAAAAACAATATCAAAAATCGACCGAAAAGCCTCACATGGTCTTTTAGTATATCAATTCTTGTGTTCGCCTTTTTCTCACTCTTTTATTGCACCTACCACTACTTTTTCTCCGCATCACCCAAAGGTTGACTAGAAGAGAATGCCTAAGGCATTAATCCGTCCAAACTTTATGCACATGGGTACCCATGTGCATAAAGTGTTAAATAAATAAATAATAAATGAATGTTAACGTAATAATAACATCACAGTAGATGGGACATAATTTCAATGCTTATTGTAGGAAACAAGAAAAAAACATTCATGACTCATATTCACAATGCATATTTTACTTGTAAAAAGTTAGTGTCAAAAATGTAAGGAAGTGATAGGTTATCGGTTATTATCTTTAGTTCAAATGTTTATTGATTTGACTGAAACGCTCCATCGCCTACGTTGCTACGGCGTAGTCCGTAGCAGCTTGCTACGAAACTGTCGTAGGTTAGAAGTCACTCACCCGTAATCATTGTTACTAGGAAAATAATATAATATAATATATAATATTCCACAATTATCACACAATGCCGTCTAGTCCCAAGCTAAGCAGAGCTTGTGTTATGGGTACTAGACAACTGATAAACACTTATATATTTCTAAATACATACATATTATAGATAAATTACACCCAGACACAGAACAAATAATTATGCTCATCACACAAGCATTTGTCCTGGGTGGGAATCGAACCCACGACCTCCGGCATAGCAGTCAGGGTCACTAACCACTAGACCAACATGCCAGTCACTTACAATCATATAGCTGTCTAGAATATGGACGACATAGGACTATACCACTATGATTAGTCGAGTATTGTCGATGCGAAGACGCAAATGAAAGGCTTCGTGTACTTAAATACTTGTTTATATTGTATTGTTAATACTTGTTTGTATTGTATTGTTTGTGTTGTATTGTTGTTGTTGTTGCACTTTTGTTGGCATCTCCAATCAATCTTGTTTCAAATATGAACACCTTATTATCCATTAACCTTAAAATGTTTAACTATCTTATCAGTTTGCAAGTTAGAAGTATATGTGTGGCGTCTATGGACGCCATTGTATGTAGGGTACGTACCTGTCCTACTAATATTAAAAACTATAACATCCAAGCTAAGATAGTATAGACATATCATGCCTACAAAAAACAGAGGGAGAGGTAGACAACAAATTACCTGCATGACAAATGTCCGCAAGTATATGCAAAAGCTTAGCGTTACAGATGACGATGCTTTTCAGCGAAATGAATGGCGCCGAATGATTCACTGACCCTTCACCTCTTCCTGTTACGGAAGAGGCGAAGGCAAATACAAGCAGACAAAACCGCTGGTTGAGGTGTGTGGAAAAAAGGAAGACGTACAGCATCATCATCATCATCATCATCATCATATCAGCCGAAAGACGTCCACTGGTGGACATAGGCCTCCCCCAAGCGTCGCCACAACGACCGGTCCTACGCGTCACGCATCCATCGGATTCCCGCGATCCTGACCAGATCATCGGTCGACCTTGGCCACGTAAAGCATATGTTGGTGGAATGTCACCGATACAAAGACAAGAGAAACATACTTTTAAAATCATTGAAATTGTTCGCAATGGATGTAGGAGTTTTGTATGGCATCTTACCGAAACCTAACTGTGGTGAAGCAAAAGTTTTACATTCTTTTGTAGATTTAAGAAAGTATATTATTTTTTATGATTATAGCGTATATAAATACACATACTAATAATAATAATAAATATAACTAAATATCTTGACTTGGCTCGCGAGGTTGTCGACATGTGAGAAGTGGATAGAGCAATTATTGTGCCGATAGTCGTGACGGCCAATGGCTTAATAGCCAAGAGCCTCGACCAACACCTCAGGAGGCTCTCGTTAGGCGACTGGACCAAGGGCTTGATTCAGAAAGCGGTACTTCTGGACACGGCTCGTATAGTCAGAAGGTTCCTTTCTCTGGAGCCCTGACCGCCGGTAGCTTGGACCCTGTTCCCGATACCGGCGGGCTACTATTTTTTATATTTTTAAATGTTTTTTTATTTTTTATTGAATATTTAAAAATATAATTTATATGTAAGTACATATATTTGAATAAACGAAATAATAATAATATTCCACAACTATACACAACGCCGTCTAGTCCCAAACTAAGCAGAGCTTGTGTTATGAGTACTAGACAACTGATAAACATACTTATATATTTCTAAATACATACATATTATAGAAAAAATACACCCAGACACAACAAATGATCATGCTCATCACACAAACATTTGTCCTGGGTGGGAATCGAACCCACGACCTCTGGCATAGCAGTAAGAGCTACTAACCACTGGACCAACAGGCCATCAAATACACAATCACATAGGTACGATGGGATTAACATCGTTGCAATAATGTACGAAAACCCCTTAAACAATAAAGATTTTAAAAAAACCACTGGCACAGGTTACGGTCGCTTTAAAAGATACAGTTTTATCGATATCATACTTACCTACTGCAGGTATTTTGTTGGCGTCACTGCTCGGCGAAGATAACGGCACTAAACGTTTAATGCCAATAACCTCACTTTAGTGCATCTCACAGAGTAATAGTAAGCTCCCACACATATCTAGCTACTGCTAGAGAAAGGGAAAATTTGACAATACCGTGGCAAGATTTTTCTTATTTAATCAAGCGTGTCAATGAAGGTCGGGGGTCACTAGGGCTGATCCCTGCTAGGGCTGCGGCAATATTCGGAAGAGTTACCGAGGCCCTGAACAGCAAAGGGTAACTGAAGGTACACAGGAGGATTCTTCAGTAAAATTCAGACAACCCCTCTGCTCCATGTAGAGCGGGTGAAATTATTTGACGGTTTCCCACATCAAAAAAAAAAAAAGAATGCATCAATAAGGGTCACCATTTGTTCATAGAAATTGATGACTTGTGATAATTCAGACTTTGGCTATGACATAAGATACTGGTGCACAGTGCACATTGCGTCAACACAAATGCCTAAAACCTCGCCTCGCCTATCTTCGTGTAGCATTGCATGAAGTTGTAATCCTAAGGTTGTCTGGTAAATATCGTTGTCAGCGATAAAACTGTCTTTGTACCCAAAGATATAAGTTGGGTAAAAGTTTTGTTATCTACTATTTTGGTGTACAATAAAGTTTATTCTATTATAAGTCAGTGTGGGCGTGGGCCTGCGGTTCTATACTACGTAGTGCATTCATAAAGTTCACTCAATATAGTATCAGCCTTATAATTCCCAAGGCCTCCTCTCTACAAGAGAAGATGTAACCCACCAGCGGGCTCAGCAATGAAAGAGTTTTAGTCTGTGAACACTATTTATGACTACTTTTGTTTTATTTCTTCCGTGATTAAAAGCGACTAGTAAATGTATTTGAAGATTGTTTTATTCTTTACAATAAAATTTTTCGTAGCGACATGGAATTTTAAATACCTACAAAAATAGTTCAAAATTGTAGATTATAACTTTTAATCGTTACTATATTCGAGTAACTTTGTTATTGTGGTTTAATTTCTAATATTTTCTTTAAAGTAACTACTCCATGCAGTTTTTAGAAGTAATGAGAACCCATTTAATATCACATTAAATTAAACTTTTCTTGATACTTACTGTAATCTCTGCTTATTGGCCTGGAGGCAAGAAAATACATCATTCGAAATGAGGGCTAACAAACATTTAAAAGCGCCTTCATTTACATATTCCAGAATAAAGACTTCAGTTCATAAATTATTGAAACCACGAAAGGTTACTGTAAACAGCCAAGAGAAAGGCCAAACAATTCCAGGACTTGTTTATTTATTCTACAAAAATTCTCTTTTATTTAAAATATGAGTGGCTTGGAATTTCATAAATAATATTGGAGGTCTTACCCGAAACCGGGATTGGCCTAAGCCAAAGGTGTACGACTGTACGTGCAATAAGCTTAAAATTTCAAACCCTGTTCTATATTCAAACATATTCCGGAATTCTGATGGGTCTGGTCAAATGGTCCCAAATATTCGACCCCTTCGGAAGGTTTACAAGCAGTTATCAAATAAATCAATTCTGCTTGGTTTCCAATTTGACTCTGAATGGAAATTGAGTAGCTTGTCGCAAATTTCGAATTCCGTGCAATGTCTCAAATCTCATTTATAATTTTAATGGTATCCTGACTGCAATTCAATCAGAAATTGAAATTATTTGTGATTACATTTCGAAGCATGAATATAATGGCAGCAATACTTCAAATTACATAGTTATAATGACGCTGTTGAAAATCTGTACACTTCAAACTTCGAGGAGGTTGTGAATCTCGTAAAACTTTTACTGCTCTTTAAATAAGCAACCGGTATTAATTTATGGTGATAAAGGAGAAGATGGCCACGGCTATGGTAACAAACCACCTCATGTAGGTGGTTCTAGGGTTTATACAAAGCCGGTGATAGAGCTATACGAGTTGATAAATACAGGTCAGACACAGATCTTATTTTCGTATCGATATACCATTTAATTTTAGTATATAAATTAAATGGTATATCGATACGAAAATAAGAAGATTTTCAATCTCAATCTCAAAGCATTTGCAGGCACTTTAGGATTATCAAGGATTCGGTCAGTCAGAAAGATTAATTGCAAACAAAGCGTACGAGTAGATTTCTATGGATAGAACCTCCATGGATACTTATATTCACTATCAGGGCCCCAAGTTTGCTATTTTTATTAATTCGTCATTCCAACACGATCCCATTGTCATTTTGCTAAAAGTTTGTAATCTGCTAATTCATAATGATCGATCATTGATCGGTCACTGGTCTTGTAATAGAATTGTGGTAGAATGATAATTTCAAGCATATTAAAACCAATAACTGCCCAATAACGTTCTAATGGTAAAACACTGATCAAATAAACTGTCAAAGTTTTAGCAGATTACCGCAAACGTCAATATGTACGAGATTACCATTCTATGTCACTTCTTTCAATGGAGTGTCAGTGGTTGACCATTGGAAAGTCATAATGACGCCATTATATTAGTAGATTACCAAAGTTGTCAAAATCGACAATTATGACATCAATGATAGACCATTCTGACACTATTGTAATAGCAGACTTGAGGCCCAGGTCAAGCGCTAGCAGATTAACAATTAAAAAAAAGAAAATTCGAAACTAAAGCCACATGTGAAAAACGCAGCCGTAGTGGCTGCGTTACTGAATTATTTTTACTGAAATAAATGATTACGATTCTATATTTTATAACAATATTATCATAAGAGCAAGTAAACACAATATGTCACAATAATAGATGAAAATATCATCAGATAAGAGTGAGAGAGTATTAGTAATAATGACAAACGTAACAATCTGAGTCGTTATCAAGCACTCAAGTTTGACTCGGTTGATATTGATGTTAACAAATGATACAGCTGTCGACGCACTTGAGGGCTTAGGCCGTGATTATATCGAAATAATTCAGTAGCACACAAAAACATAACGAACTAGCCTGCTTCTGTCAGCGGGTTCGCCCGCGACCCTATGTCATTCATAAAGTAAAATAATATTGCTAAAAGATATTTTAAAATTATTCCAGTATTTTTGAGTTTATTTCTTACAAACAAATAATATAAATCATTTCTCTTTATAATAAACATAAACATAAATAAATTTAATAAATATATATGTATCTACTAACTGACCCGGCAAAGGTTGTTTTGTCGAGTTGTATTTCCGACCACTTTTATCACCCTTAGTAGGGTTTAAAAATAGTCTAGGATCTGTTCTCAGAACTACCAAATATATACAAAAAAATCATAAAGATTGGTCAAACCGAAAGAGGAGTTCGATAACAAACACTGTAACACGATATTTTTATAATTATATAAGATAATAGTTATAATAAATAAAATAATACAATTATAAGTTCCAAAACTGTAAAAAGACTATCTATGAAACAACAAAAAAAAGAGTAGGTAGGTGTGAAAGTATGTTTGTAAATCGGACGGAATCAAATCGAAGGACTGAACAATTTGCCTGCTGCAGTGTTCCCGTCCGGTTATAATTTAGGTGGCTTCAATTTTTCAAGGTTAGAATGAATGGGCTCTTAATAAACTTCACCATCAACGATTACATCGCTCCTCACTATCAGGTGGGACCACAGTCAAGCACAAGTTTATATCATGAAAAAAAAGCAATACCCCGGGATTTAATAGTCGTGCGTAAGATTCCGGAAAACTTCTACGAACTCTAGGTAAATAATAGTAAATATATATTATTCTACCTATTCCGATCTCGGATGATGATAGTTCTTATCCCTGTATAACGTTCCTTTGACATTATTTTTGACTTCCTTAATAAAGTTAAGTGTGATTTGAAACGACACGCCTAATTAGTCTGAGAGAAACTTAGCTTAATGATGACGTCTAAGGTTACTTTGAGAGCTGAAACGCCACCTGTATTTATTTTGTTTTTATTTCAATGAAAAGTGAGCTAATCAGAGCTAGAGGACCTTAGCTTAAATTAAGTTAGCTTGAGAATAATAAAAGAAATTAAAAAAAATATATTTTCATTTGAATTGATAATGGGGTATGCCACTAGATGATATTTTCATTTGTTGATATTTTTAAAATCAATGTCTACAATCTATTATCTCAATGTGATTGTAATGTAAATGGAAGACGTCACTAGCTCCTGAAATACAGACACCTAACCTTTTTTTTTATTGTGGGAAAAAATCATCCAATGACATTCCCCGCTCTTGGGCGGAGCGGGAGATAGTGTCAGACTCTTACTGACTAAAATACCCACCCCGTTCCTTCTAGCCTTCTTATCGGGGCTCGAGCGCCCTTTCGGATAACCCTGGCCCCAGTAGGCTTCGACCCGGCTGGGTCCCTGCTGTTGCTGATAACTCCTTTAGGCGCGCAGGAACAGTGCGCGCCGTCGACGACTTGGGCTTGGTCCGGACAGTTACTGGACGGCCGGACAGCGAGCTACCCATTGCTCACTGTCCGCAAGCCCGCGCCTACGGTGGCCGGAAATCGGGATCAGAATCGCGGCGGCGGCGGGGGCGGCGAAAACGCCGTTGCCTGATGCGTTCGGCCTCCTCCTTTGCGAGCATTACTGCTTCGCAGAAGTCGGCGACTGCCTGCCACTCCTCCTCGCTCCGGAACATGGCCTTAACCAAGGCCCGAAGCGAGAGGTCTCCGCCGCTGAGGTACCTAACCTGACTCAAGAGTCAGGGTTGCACTTATTTGTTCTTAGTTCCTCTTTTTTTTGACTGACTGACATTTTGACAATTAATTAAAGCTACTGATTTCTGTTAATAAGTGTATTATATCAATAAAGAATTATTATTATTATTTGTATGACAAGGATACATAACTTCAAAAACATTACTTCTCCATTTCCCAACCGAGTGCATCCGTAAAAAAATATACAAATATATAGCCCATTGAAAGTACAATAGAATAGAAAATATATATTCGACCCAGACACGACACGACAACAATAAACATAATATATCTTTTATATTGTGTTTGCCACGATTATGTACAAACTAATGAAACCCTTTTGTGCCAATAAAACAATTATTATTAGTAGGTGGAAAACAAAGCCACTTTACATAATAAATCATCTATATAACACTCATTTCCATCCTTGTTTAGCAAATAATTCTAGTAGATATTACTTGTAATCTGCACGCGGATCACGTAACAAATACTGGTGAAATCGTAGATCCTAATGTAGCGGGAACCTTTAAGGCCTTTCTGTCCACAAATTGTTCCCAAAAACAAACTGTTCCTTTTTTATTTTTACTAGCTTCTATCGGTGGCTTTGCCCGTTTGAAAGTCTAAGTAATCTTACAGGAAGTACAAGACATAGACCTCCCCAAGTGTCGCCACAACGAATGGTCCTGTAAGTCTGACATTCACCACATTTTCGCGACTTTCACCAGGTCATCGGTCCACCTAGTGGGAGACCAATGCGCGGTTGCCACTCTAGAACCTTTGGACCTCATCGACCATCTGTTCTACGAGCAATATACATTCCATTGCCACTTAAATTCTTCGGGCTATGTCGGCGACCTTGGTTCTTCTGCAGATGTCTTCATTTCTGATGACCCTTTCCATTCCTCTTTAGGTGACTTTAAATCTTCTGATTAGGCCCATTGTGAACAACCACGTTTCAGTGCCATATGTCATCACTTAATTATGGCATTAAAGTTATATCCTAATTCAAATCATGTTAAACCTGTAGACCAAATTTTTTCTAAATCGCGGAGCCGTTGAAGCTTGAATTGTCAACAAACATACAGACTTTAACATAATATTTGGAGAAAGGATTAGGAGTAACAGGGACTAAAACATGTTATATTTTCGAACTTTATTTATTTATTATATAGTTTATTGTACACACAACACGATATATAAAAAAGTAAAAGCTATATCTAAAACACATACAATGGGCGACAAAACTTTATTTCTTTGCGATTTTTATTTACGTCTTTTTACCACCTATATATATGGCCGGTGGACTACATAAAATACTGGAAAAGTATTTACTTACTAGCCCACTGTAATCTGCAGCTAATCCAAGCCACCCAGAGTGGGAAAAGTTATTTGATTCCCTCATAAAAAAATAGGTTCTGTAGTAGACAAAAATGACCGGACTGTTGACAGTTAAAACCTATTTAAAACTTTACTTCGACTCAAGGCTTGGAAACCATGTGTTCAAGTCTGAACAACAACAAGAATTTACCCTCGTGAAAGTTGAAAATAATCTTATGGGAACATATTCCCTCCCAGGATAAAAGTATTCTATGTTCAGCGTTCTAATTTACCTTTTGGATGTCTTAAGTTACACAGTTCGACACACGGAACATTTTACTGTTCCGTGGTTCAGGAATTGTCTTTCTATTGTGTCTCTAATTACGGCATTCGATGAGTTAATACATAGGGCAAATCATCTCCTGGGTTATGACCTGTCCTGTGTGCCTGTCATCAATATTCGTTCCACGGTTTGAGCGTAAAGGAGTAATAAACAAACATACATACCTACATAGAAACTTTCGACTTTATAACATTAGTGTTATGTTGAAAATTGAGCGACTGCAAGCAAGCTATAAAAGTTAAAATGATAGTGCCCTGAGAATGACATTTTGGCCAGCGCGTTTGTTACCGAACACCAACCGAGCCTAATCAGCAAAAAGTTAATGACATAAAGTCAGCAAACGGCGACCATTTCGTTAGCGGTGCTCTTTGCAAACTTCAATAGATTTATTCTCATAATCTAGTTCACTTTTCTTTTTAAGTTTTTTTTTAGATCCAATGACTTCTACCGGCGGAGCAAAACGGCATATCAGACTTTTACTGACTAAATCCTACTCCTAATCCTTCATTGCCTTCATTCCAGAACCACGGGGTACACTTTCGCACGACCCATGGCCCCAGTAGGCTTCGAACCTGGTGGGCGTCTACGGTTTGCTAACGTCTTGTTGCATGGAGCACCACACGCTGTCGACGACTCGTGCTCGGTCCGGACGGTTAACGAGCGACCGGACGGTGAGCTAGCCATTGCTCGTCATCCGCAAGCCTATGCCTATGGTGGCTGGAAATCGTGATCGGAATCTTGGCGGTTTTTTTAAGGTGGATTCATCTTCATAACCATCAAATACCTAACAACTTCCGCTCTGTCTGGAGTGAAATTGTCAGATTTTTACTGACTCGAGCCCTGTGTTCCTTCAGTTGTTCTTTGCGTTCCAGTACTACAGTAACTCCTTCGAACAATTCCGCCATGATCTAGTCTCTTGAGTTTATAACTCTTACTGCTGACTGCACTAGATACCTTTAATACTAAGTTAATGTCCCTCCCAGTTCCACTTTAAGTCTAAACGAAACAGTTATTATAACTTAACTTTAATAACGTTATAAATTGAAACGGGTTTCAACCAACACCATTTTATGTAGGGTTACCAAAACCAAAAATATAGCCTCAATTTAAAGAAAACCAATACTTTTTTAAGCTTTCTTTTTAAAATATAATAATATTTTTGTTTCTGTATAATTTTGTTGTTTATGTCTTATTTCCTAATATCTATTACATATTATTATAATAAATCTGTGAAAGTTTTTAGTTGTGCCCGCATCATGTAAAATATGTAGATAACTTTTATATATCCAATGACAACCCCCGCTCTTGGGCGGAGCGGGAGATAGTGTCAGACTCTTACTGACTAAAAGACCCATCCCGTTCCTTCTAGCCTTCATACCGGAGCTCGAGCTCCCTTTCGAATAACCCTGGCCCCAGTAGGCTTCGACCCGGCTGTTGCTGTTAACTCCTTGAGGCGCGCGGGAACAGTGCGCGCCGTCGACGACTTGGGCTTGGTCCGGACAGTTACCGGACGGCCGGTAGGCTTGGTTTCATCGCAATCGGTTGACTATATCGAAAGATATACTACATTCAATGACTATTAGGCGGTATGAAGTTCGCCGGGTCTACTAGTTGTAATAAATTTACGGTCGACTATGAATTCTGTCACTTGCCAGACGAAAATATAGTATTACCGGATATGTCTGGAAAATTCCGGATGAATGGCAACCCTAATGTTAAAGAGTGTTTGTGAGTTCTCCTATCATTTATAACTGTGTTGGAAATCCCTGATGCACACAGTTTTGTGTCAGTTGTGTGTTCGGTATATTAATCTTTATCGTTTGTCGTTTACTGAGTGCTTTTAATGCTGTGTTATGCATTATCGGAATGGCGATAATGGCGGTAGCGTTATAGATTGTGGTAGTGTAGGATAGTAGACGTTTGCCATTGGTTTGCTTATAATAAACACACAATTTAAATCGATTTGTTTATTTCCTTGCTTTTTTACTACCTATAATGTATATTACGATGTGTTATGACTAGCTCATAAGTTATTTCTAAATTACGCCGTTATTTATAGTAATATTATAAAATTGATGAGTTTGCTTTTTTACCGCGCTAATATCAAAAACTACTGTTTCGAATTTCAATATTATTTTAGTGTCAGGTAACCCTTTTGACCGGTCTGTAGGAGGTAATCTCTGGAAGTACTGGCTTTATTCTTGAGTGACATAGGCTTTATTTTATGTACGCGGGCGAAGCTGCGGGCAAAAGCTAGTATATATTAAAAACTGGTTTTTGGTTTAGCCGTTATTGATAAATAGCTGGCCCATGCGGTTTCGCCCATGTCTTTGCTTACTGCTCCGCTCCTAGGTACTGATCATCATTCTGTTATATAGTCTTTCTCGGTTAATAGACTAACCAAAACAAACAAAAAAGACGTGTGGCACTCGGGGACTGCCACGGTAAAGCTATTGCATAGCATTTTTATCAACTTATGCAATTATAATTATTTATTTATTTTATTTATGCAGTATTTTTTTTCCTTTGTATTTTTTTTCTTTGATATTAATTTTACTGAAGTTACACTTTCACACATTGAATTGAATTTTGATTGATTGTTCACTCATTTGTTTTCTTATCGGTCACCACGCTCAAAAAACAAATGAGTGGGGGGTGTTAGGTTATTTTCGTTACGGAATTTCTGGATTCGGTCTCCACGCTCAAGGCCCGCGATAGAAGCTATGCAATAGCTTAAAATAATTGAACCAGTAATTACTGAGACTAACGCGTTTAACCAACCAAACAAACTCTTCAGCTTTATAATATTAGTATAGATAAAATGATTATAAAATGCTTTAAGGTCACACAGTAAAGTACAATTAAACCATCTTCTATTTAGCATAAGACTCAAGCTTAATATTTATGCAAATCCGTCGCAAATTAAAAAACCGAGAGAGAAGTATTCCGTAACTATTGAAAAATAAATTACGTTCCCGATGCGATACTTTCCGTTCCAATGCGATTCAATACACCATGAATATTCAGGAGAACGTTAGCCGCGTTTAACCGTTGGAAACCGACCGACACGACTCGGCATCGGTCGGTATCGCCGAACGATTGTCAAAACGAAACAAACGTCACAAAACGGAACGATTACGCTTGAATACGCGGCAAACGACTTCCCATTTTTATATCTATTGTTCCCACCGATAGGTACTTTTACATATTGCGCTTATTTTCGGGCCTATTGTGATGGTAGATGCGACGCGTTTTGTTTTGTTTTTCAGTTTTTATAAGTATGTATCATAGACGTGGGCAAAAAGGCTACCAGGCTCAAATGGGACTGGCGGGTCATGTCAGCAGCAGATCATACATAGGGACCGCTGGGCGAGCGTCGCCACACAGTGGGTCCCTACTGAAGGAAAGCGCCGTCGCGGGATGATCTGGACGCGTACCGCGAGGACTGGTTTGAGACGGCGCAGGAGCAGAAAGTTTGGAAGGACTTGGGGGAGGCCTTTGCCCAGCAGTGGGACAGCAACGGCTAGAAAAAAAAAAAAAAAAAAGTATGTAGCGACATCTATGACGTATGTGACTCCATAGATGTCGCTACATACAAAAACTAATCCTGCATCGCGCAATTAAAGTTTTCCGCGCGATTTTGAACATATAGAACAACCCGAAATCATCAATCGGGCAGTTGCCCACCAAACATAACACCTGTCTGGTCGGAGGATCCTCAGTTTTCAACGGAGGTTTGCGGGACTTTACGCTCTGTTCCGCTTACCTCCAAATGATACTGATGATAATGCCCTTATTCTTCTTAATAATCTATTCCTTTTTTTCTTTTTTTGTGCACCTGCCATGTTTTCTCTTCACCACCCTTGGTTGACTGGTAGAGAATGCCTAAAGCATTAAGCCGCCTTTGTACATTTGTGTTGCATGAAGTTCTAATAAATAAAATGTCATAGAACCTAGAATATATTTTATAACAACTGATTGACCAACACTCTCGAGAACTTGAAATAAGAACCAGTTTTTTTTTTTTTTTAATGTAACTATTGAGTTTAAGAATAAGCTTGCATATCTAATGAGAAATACTCCTAAGTACCTTTAAAATATTATTGGTATGCCAGTGATGACCTGGTCAGGGTCGCGGGAATCCGATGGATGCGTGACGCACAGGACCGGTCGTTGTGGCGACGCTTGGGGGAGGCCTATGTGCTTCGTTTTTTGTGCTGATCTTCAAGAAACTCTTCTTTTTGTCTTTTTAATATCTCAACCACTGCACAATCCCTGTTGTCAATACACTGTTCAAGCTTCTGCTAGCGGCTTCATCCGCGCGAAAGTTGGTTCCTCCATACAAACTTCCAGCCCCCGTTACCCCCCTCAGGGTTTTTTTTTACTTTTTTTTAAGGTGGGAAAATCATTTAATGACAACCCCCGCTCTTGGACGGAGCGGGAGATAGTGTCAGACTCTTACTGACTAAAAACCAACCCCGTTCCTTCGTGCCTTCATACCGAGGCTGAGCTACTCTTTCGAAACTAACCCTGGCCCCAGTAGGCTTCGACCCAGCTGGGCCCCTGCTGTTGCTGACAACTAATTGAGACGCGCGGGAACAGTGCGCGCCGTCGACACCCCCTTAGGCTTCTGCCACACTAGACGGAAAATCGGCGACGGAACGTTAATACAAGTTATTGCATACTACAAATGCGCGGAGCGACCGATCTTCCGCGTAGTGTGCCCGCTAGTTGTAGTTTATATGCAATAACTTGTATTAACGTTCCGTCGCCGATATTCCGCGACGGAATTTCCGTCTAGTGTGGCAGAGGCCTTAGGGGTGGAGTTTCGTAAAATAGGTTCTTAGCGGAAGGAAACCTAACCTAACTAACCTAACCTAACTGCCAAATTTTAACCTTGGAGGTGATATAATTTCTGAGATATCGTGATTAATCAGTGAGTGATATTCCGCTTTTTTATAGATATGTAGATATCACTAAAATCTAATTTACGCGTGAACGAATTGTTTCATCTTAAAACCTCTTCTTTATTTAAATATTACAAAGCAGGATTATCAAGATCCCTGGCACTAAGCCGAGATAATACTAGACTAGAAAGAATAGGAAATGAGCACCATGAATAAATAATATTACAAAAGAAACGATGGATCCGGTGTTGGCAATTATTCCAGCCTTTACTTATTTACGTTATTATTTTCGACGCCAAAAATAAAAATTGTAAATACGAGGAATTTGTGTAATCTTAGCTAATATTAAAAATGGAAAGGCTAGCCCTTTTCTCTCGCTCGGAGTTTCCTTGCGTGATCGAATCAGAAATGAAGTTATCCGTAGAAGAACCAAGGTTACCCGACGTAGCACGAAGAGTCGCCAAACTTAAGAGGGCATATTGCTCGCAGAACAGATGGCCGTTGGAGCCGAACGGTTCTGGAGTGGCGACCGCGTACCGGAAAACGCAGTGTGGAAGGCCTCCTACAAGGTGGACTGATGACCTGGTGAAGGTTGCGGGAATCTGATGGATGCGGGACGCACAGGATCGTTTATTGTGGCGACATTTGGGGGAGGCCTATGTCCAACAGTGGACGTCAATCGGCTAAAATGATGATCAATGTTAAAAAGGTATTTTTTTGTTTTTTAATATATTTGTAAAGGCGGGCTTGTTGATGGCGAGTAATGGATAGCTCGCCGTCCGATAAAAACGAGACCCAGATCGTTGGGTCGCCTTCGAGGGCTGCGAAATTGCTCGAAAGAGTCACCGTAGCGCTAAAACGCTAAGGGCAACTGAAGGAATAGATGTGGGTGTTAGTCCGTAAAAGACTGACACACTTTCGCTCAAGCCAGAGCGAGAGGGGCTATTTGTTATCCCACTAAAAAAAATATTGTACAATTGGAATAGATCAATCCTACTGTTAACTAGTAAATGTTTACCCGAAGCTGCACATTCCGATATAAAAAATCCTGCAAGTTTACAGTAAACACGGTCCATATTAAAAAAAAAAAGTAGATCTATGTTAACCCAATTTAATGCGAGCAAAGCCGTGTGCAAAAGCTAGTAAATAATAAAAGTACTCGAACCAAGGAAATGTAATAAAAACGTCTTCGCGTCCAGACTTTGAGCGCTACGGAATTCCGTTCCAGCGGCAATTTAGTTTATCACCAGTACCTAATAGCTACTTGTACTTGTAGCTTTATTTACTCAGAGATTTTGTTTTTATTTATGTCAAGGATTTTTTTTTCTAACTATGAGGCTAAAAGCCCCGGTATCGATCCTGATGGCAAGTGTTTGAACCTCCAAAAACTCACTGTCTATCGTCTACCTGAGCATGGTTTAAAAACTTATTGATTCATCCAACGCAATGTTGGAAAAAGGAGCGATATGAAAAAAGAGAGATAATACCCGAACGCTCGACTAATTCGGAAAACACGTTTTTTTTTTAGTTATTAAAGTTAATAAAAAATGCTTTATTCAGATTTTTTTATTTTTGCAAGGTTTTATATTTATATTTTCTTTATTTTTTAATGAGTGCATTATGAAGGACCACAGTTCACGCAAAATGGCAGATTCTCAGAGGTCTCTATTAAAATCTTTACTGTTTTAATCTTACACCTTATAACTTGATTTCGGTAGAAACCTAGATAATATCCACAACACCGTTATAATCACATAAGAGCGGATGTATGAAAATGTATCTGGGTGAGGACGCTCTTAAGTAACTGTGGGGGATTCTTGCAGGTACAACTCCATAAAAAACGACCAATTAGAACCGTGTACTAGCTTTTGACATTAATTTATAAGTGCTTATGTAGAAGAGCAGTGGTGATCAAGTGGTAACGGCCCCGACTTACAAGTTGTAGGTTGCGGGTTCAAACCTAGCCAGGCGCATTACTTTGTGTATAATTTTTATTTCACTGCTTTCAAATCGGTGAAGGAAAACATCGTGAGGAAACCGCGGCATGTCCTAGAACAAAAAATTCGAAGACATTTTACATTCACCAACCAGCACTGGGCCCGTGTGGTAGATTATGGCCCATTCCCTCTCCTGGTGAGGAGGCCAGAGCCCCAGCAGTGGGAACATTCAAAGGCTGAATATGCTTATATGCTTATGTAGGCCTTTGAAATAAAATATTTCAAACTGAATTGTTTCACAGGCCTAGAGTTATAAATTGTAAGGAACACAGATACCGTCAGAGAGTTTCACACTCGGTTTTGCACATAATGATAAGATTTCCAGCGATGTGCAGTCGAGTACACAACGTAACCACTCGAGGCAAACCGCGCGCAATGTCTACGTAACTGTACAAGCGAGTGATAAATCAAATCATATCAACATCAAACAAGATACTGAAGCGCAACATTCGTGACCTAAGTGTCAAATAAAAATAAAACCAATAAAAACGAAAATAATTCCATTGTTTGCCGCCTTACGAACGGCAATTTCCTTGCATATTGACGGAAACAAGACGAAATTCACGTCTGCGCTGTGAATTAGTTATCTTTGGCTTTATATCGTCCATTCTCTTTGTTGGAAATTGGTGCCAACAAATTGCCTCTCGAGAAATGTAATCTTTTTGATTTTGATCGTTTTGTGCTCGTTTGTGGACGATTTAGTCAAGACAAAGTGACGTTTCATCAGTAATTAAGATTGTCAAAAATTCCATAACACCTGAGAGTGCATATCAAAATTGCACACATATTGATATGCAATTTTGATATGCACTCTTGATAGGCACAAATGGTAGGCACTACTGATATACACTAGTAATATAGGCTATTGATATGCACTAGGTACTCACTATTGAGGCGAAACTGTTGATATGCACTATTTAACTGTCACATGGTTGACAAAAAAATTTGCATTTTAAGGGGCTCCTATTAGCCTATGACAAGTTTTTCCATTAAATTACAAAGTCTAGATTCTTTGGCGGCACGTCATGACCACCTTATTATTTTTTATGTATTTAGTGGCACGTTCTCCATTAAGGGTTCACTATTCCTATCCTATACAGATATATATTGTATATCCTAGTATAAGAGCCAGAGCACTACTGATATATTTGTGTCTGTAATGTGTTAAATAATACTTATTAAATGAAATAATATAATATAATAATAAAAAAATAATATTCCACAACTATCACACAGCGCCGTCTAGTCTCAAGCTAAGCGGAGCTTGTGTTATGGGTACTAGACAACTGATAAACATACTTATATATTTCTAAATACAGTAAAATGGGATGAATAGAGACTTAGGGGTGAATAGAGATAAAACTTAAAAGGGTATTTTCTCGATATTTGAATATTTTTGCAGCATTTAACACTATATCAATTTAATGAATTGTTATTCCAAAAAATCGATGCTTTGTTAGAGGCTGATATTATAGTATCAAAGTAAAAAACCAAACCAAAGTTTTGTCTCTATTCACCCCGTTTTACGGTACATACATATTATAGATAAATTACACCAAGACACAGAACAAATGATTGTGCTCATCACACAAACATTTGTCCTGGGTGGGAATCGAATAAATGATTAAATAATAAAGCTTACTGCGCCCCACCGCGGTTTTGTAAGGGTGCAAATTATACACTGGACTGGCCTACTATTCTAGTGTATAGTGCTCCTGACTGCTATGCCGGAGGTCGTGGGTTTGATTCCCACCCCAGACAAATAGTTGTGTGTTGAGCACGATTATTTGTTCCGTGTCAGAGTGTAATTTATCTGTAATATCTATTTAGAAATACATAGGTATTTTTGTCAGTTATTTAGTACTCATAGGACTATGATAAAAATACATCAGAATAATATAATCCGCAGGCAAAAGCTAGTACATGGGTGTAATAACATTTTTATTCCACCTATTACTCTGTGTAGTTGATACTTCTACCGTATTTTTACGATTTCTAGGATTACATTGCGCCAAATAATTGTAGTTTATAGTGTTTTTCTCTTATTTTGTCTGTCTTTATGTCAAAAAAAGAACGCCAAAGGAATAATCTTTTTTTTATTATTCTTGATTATAATATCCCATATTTATGCTGTTGTAGAGCCTCTTTCATCAGTATCTCTTTAACCTTTCAAATACCGTCAATTATAGATACAATAGCATCGCGAACGCCGGCGAGCGCGTTCGCTTGGGGTTTTATGAAAGACTCTAAAACTGGCACATGATAAATAAAATAAATCACTGACCTCTACATTATTGGTAGAGGTTAGTGAATTAAATAAACGCTAAATCAAGTTTTAAAGAAATCAGTCTGTCAAATGAGATTTGGACGGCTGTCAGGTCGACAGGCTCAAGTATTTTTTTTTGTTTATTAAATATTGTAATTATATAATAGTAATGTGGTAGGAATAAATATTATATATATATAAGAATAAGCCTTTATCTCCCGTCCTAAAACTATGTTATCCATATTTTCCAATAATATGGTTAATAAATTATCCGACTAATCGACGCTTTGCGTGACCAGAGGGCTGACTGATTCTTTAACCAAAGATTACCATTGCCATTCAGAATTGTATCGATACCAGTCTTCTAGCACGTTTCCGGATGACAGCGATAGGGTGGATTTTCCAGACGGTATTTTTTGTACTGTGCAAATTCTACCAAAGTATGTACCATAAACTACAATTATTTGGCGCAGTGTAATCCTAGAAATCGTAAAAATACGGTAGAAGTATTAACTACACAAACTACACAGAGTAATAGACGGAATAAAAACGTTATTATACCCATGTACTAGCTCTTGCCTTCGGATTCACCCCTGTGGAATAATTCCCCCTTCCTCTTTAAAATGTGATATTCTGATGTATTTTTATTATAGTGGTATGAGTACGTAGAAGAAAATCATCAAATTATCAGAGTTGTGTATAAAAAATTCTTGAAATAAACTTGAAGCATTCAAGTTATTGTTAATTTTTGCCCATCCGCCCCTTGTGCCGCCCCCTCCCCTCCCTGCCCTCCAGAAAAAATCTTGTATCCGTCTTTGAGTTCAGGAGTATTTTGTACCTAGAAAAGGTTTAATATAAACAGTTAACTAGTTAATATTTATGGTTCGATACGAAAACTATTAATTTTATGGCCCACATAATAGTTGTTCCGGGTTCGGACGTTTTCTAAAAAAACAAATTAATAAGCCTCTAGCCAAAGTCGTCGACGGCGCGCACTGTTCCCGCGCGCCTCAAGGAGTTGTCAGCAACAGCAGGGACCCAGCCGGGTCGAAGCCTACTGGGGACAGGGTTATCCGAAAGGGAACTCGAGCCCCGGTATGAAGGCTAAAAGGAACAGGGTGGGTCGTTTAATCAGTAAGAGTCTGACACTATCTCCCGCTCCTCGCAAGAGCGGGGGTTGTCATTGGATGATTTTTCCCACCATAAAAAAAAAGCCTCTAGATAATAGTCCGCGTACCTCTTTATCGTACGCGTATCCTTAAAAAAACGTGCACCTGAAGAAGGGAAAACTAATTTCACTCACATAAAATTGTATTTCCCTATAGGCCTTTAGAAAATTATTGGAAAAGGTCGGGAATAAGTTAAACGGATTTTTTCATAGTCCCGAGGGCATAATTTTGCTGGTTAAAAAAAAAGTTTATTTTAACTGGTATACAATGGCGTGCGTATTTTTATTGAAAAGAGTGAACCAATGTAATTTTTTACAAAATGGAAACATTCTCTTTTGGGGGTTGTTATTTACTTATTTGTTGGTGAAACTCAAACATTTTTCATCAAAATAACGGCCATATTTTTAAAAAGTGAAACAGATTTACTAACGAAACGATATGATTTTTAATGGGCGTGATGGATATTGCCAAAACTTTGAGGAATAGCAAAAAATACTCTAAAGGAATGTAGGGCTTTATTTTGTACTAGATTTTGCCCGCGGCCTTTCCCGCGTACTTAAAATATAGCCTATGTTACTCAGGAATAAAACTGCTTTCTCTATATATACTAGCTTTTGCCCGCGCGGCTTCGCTCCCGCTCTTCCCTGCTCCACCCTACTATACCCTGCTCTACCCTACTATACCCTTCTCTACACTAGTCTACCCTACTCTACTCTACCCTACTCTACCCTACTCTACTCTACTCTACACTACCCTAATTTTCATATTTTTTCCAAAAGAACCTTCTCCTCACAATAGCAAACACAACAAAAAAATAATTAGCGAAATCAGTCCAGCCTTTCACACGTTTATAAAAATGAGTCCCTATTTCCTTGGTTACGCCATCACGTAACCAAGGAAATAGGGATTCATTTTTATATATATAGATTCCAGAGATTACCTCCTATAAAACAAAAAAAAAAAAAACTTTACCTCTATAAAGTTGTATTAGTGCCGATATCATGAATTACAATATCACAATTATTATAATTGAAGAGTTTCGTCAAAACCCGTTTGATATTATATAGATGTATATGATGTGTATATATGTAGATATTATATATGTACATAAAACCTAACTGAATCTTTGGATTTTTTGTTTATTTCGAAGTTGGTCACCTACGCGCGTTTGATTTGGATTTACATGTTTATTTCGAATTTTGCCACCTGCGCGCGCTTCATTTGGCTTTACAGTCCCCAATTAACAAAAAATCATTAAATTGAAACTGCATCATTTATTTCAGTTAAAACACAGTTACTGCTCCATCAATTTTAACATTCCTTTTTATTTTATTTTTCAATACTTCATTAATTTCTCCCTTTTACTTTATACGTAAATGGAAATGGGAAATATACGTCTCTACAGTGAATTTAATTTGAGTGAGTAAATATGCTCGGCCTTCAATTTCGAGCAGTCTTTCCAATCTGCGATGGTTTACTGTTATAATTATACAAACAGCAATCTGATGCTATCAAAGACTCTTGTAATTGGTAATATCTAAATATTAGTTCGTGTTGAAGTATATGCCATTCTTGATGAGAAGTCCTGGCTAGGAATAAAAAAGAGGCCAAAACCAAACTAAGCTGTTTTTTTTCCTTGAATATGAGTATAGTATCAGATTTGTCAATCTTGAACTCTCACAAACAGATATTCTATAGGTGTTGTATTGAAGTTATTAATTGTTGATGGTCAATGCCTAAAACAGCAGTCGACAGCGATCCTTAAGAGTTTTTCGACGCCGAATTTTAGATTATATTTAGTTAGTATCTACTTTAAATCGGAGTCTTTACTTACCTAGTACGATCCAAAACAACACAATTTAATTCCTTGTATACCATTCAGTAGAGTGACACTGTGTACCAGTAATGAGTTTTAGTTGATGGTAAACTTTGACTTCTTAATTATTTCTTGTACTTAATTTGCAACATAAACTACAAATGTATTTAAATGACTGGCCTGTTGGTCTAGTGGTTAGTGGCCCTGACTGCTATGCCGCAGGACGTGGGTTCGATTCCCACCCAGGACAAATGTTTGTGTGATGATCATGATCATATTTGTTCTGTCTGGGTGTAACTTATCTATAATATGGTTGTATTTAGAAATATATAAGTATGTTTAACTGTTGTCTAGTACCCATAACACAAGCTCTGCTTAGCTTGGGACTGGACGGCGTTGTGTGATAGTTGTGGAATATTATATTTATTTATTTATTTATTTAAACTTCATGTACAGTAGTGGTACATAGGCGGACTTAATGCAACAAGGCATTCTCTCCCAGTCAACCTTTGGGTTAAAAAAGAGATCACTGTGGTAGGTTTGCACAATAAACAAATAACAGTTAATGAAAACGGAAAAAAAATAAGTTATTTATATATAATAAAATACATAAATATGCTAAAATAATAAACTAATAAATACTATGAAAAATATCAAATCTTAAAGAGAACTTAATAACAATTCTGACGAAGAACAAACTAAGGTTGAGAGGACTTCAAGTAGTAGTTCCGAATTTTACGTTTGAAGGAAAATTTGCTTTCGGCTTTTTTTTTCGGATTTTTTTTTTTTTTATATATATATATTATATTTGTTATACCAATAAGTTTTCCTTAATCCAAACAGTGGAAACGCCACAGAATGTTTTATATTCTCATCAAACTATTACAAACACAGTTTACACACTCACCTAACTCTTTATAGACTCAGTGATTTATGTGGAGTCCCTCGGTACGTTGTTATCATGCTTAAATAAATACGCATAAATCAATCACCCGGTATCACTTGCCAGAATTAAGAATTCTTAATTCTCGAAAATGATACCGGGTGATTAACTAATTATATATGTGTCATTGAACCCTTAAAATAAAGGTTACACGTAACCTTTATAATGTCATATACACTAATATTATAAAGAGGTAAAGTTGTTTTTTAACAGGCTTTTATTAGCTTCACCTATATATGTTTGCTTGTAACCACCGCCTTTGAGCTCGATTTTGCCCAACATTAGGCTATCAGATTTTCTTTAAACTTTGCACACCCATCAGAGACCTATGACAATGCAATAATCCGATTAAAATATCCGATTATCCTGGTTAGATTCGCCAGGATTCATTAATTTCAAAAAAAAAAAAAAAAAAACAAAATACTTAATTCAATCTTGATACAGGCAGAAAATAATTCTTATCATATAAATAAAATTACCGGTAGAAAAATTGGGATATTGGAATTTAGAGCTTAATTTCAAAACCATTATGCGTAATCTGCGCATGTTGTACCATCGATCTACTTTTTGACTTGCACTATACTTATCCCTTTAATATTTTTATCACATTCGGTGGCTGTTCACTAAAAAGAGATAAATAAATATAGTTTAAAAAAAAACACGCTTTCATAGCATATCAAACTAAAAATTGTAATATAATATTAATATTCTTCGTTCATTGTTATTATTTTCTACCAATATTAAAAATTATTTTACACTTTTTAGTATATGCTATGAAAGCGTGTTTTTTTTTTATACTAACTATATTTTTTATAAAGAGGTAAAGTTTTGTTTGTAGGAGGTAATCTCTTGAAGTACTGGTCCGATTTCCAAAAATTTTTTACCAATAGAAAGCTGCTTTATTCCTGAGTGACATATGCTATATTTTATGTATGTAAAGCTGCGGGCAGAGGTATTAGGTAATAAGTTTGTTACTGAAAATACAAAGCAAATTAGTTATGCTTAAAATATGTAGATACCTGCTATTCAGGTCGAAGGTAAGGCCGTTCGTTTGCGGGTTTATACCACTGATTTACAATACAGGGTTAATGGCTGGGGTTGCGGGTTTGTTCGATAGAGTAAGGCTTACTGTACCTATATGGACGTATAGCTTCATAGACGCGTATTCGATATTATACGTTTAGTGTACACATGCTCACAACTTATTACATGCAATGCTATGAAACTTTACTGTTGATGAAGCGGCAACGTTGGGCGTTCGTGTCGTTGCCGCTTCACTGACAGAGTTTCATATAGTTCAAGCTACGCGTCCGGGAACCTAGGCGGAACATGGGTGTAAAGGTCTATACTTGGACTTGAATAAAAAAGCAGTGGACTGTAAAACTGATATAGTATATCCAAATAATTAGTACAGTAATTGAAATATAAGGCGCGCGAGTGTCGTCGTCCGCGATTGGTAGCGAAGTAAAGTCTCTCTTGAACACCCGCGTAGCCGCCCGCGCCGTCGTCCGCTCAACAGCCCGATGCTTTACGAAGGTAGCCGACGGCGCCCGAACAATAGGATAGTGAAGTTTGCAAAGAGCAACGCTAACCATTGAGATGTATTAAATCAGTGACGCTAACAAATTCGTCGCCTTTGCTAACTTTATGACATTAGCTTTTTGTATCATGGAGTTTCTTGCAGGTTCTTCTCCATAAAGATCTTATGCTTTAGAACGTGCAATTTAACTTCACTTTTTTTGACTGACTGACATTTTGACAGTTCAAAAGTGCCTGTATAATTGGTGTATTTGAAATTAACGTTTCTGATTTCTGGTTGTTAGGGCTACAGTATCCAAACGAGAGAAGCTATTCGATGATTTCGCACCAAAAAAAAACGGTTGATTACTAATTGGGTAAATACCATCCAAATAAATATTGGCGTTTGTGGATGTAAATTTACAAAGGCAAATAATCAAACATTTTATTCAAATTGTGCGAATGTAGCAAATATAGCAAATCACCTACATTCGTTTAATTTGTAGATGCTAATTACGGATAATTATTAGCAGATGTTAATTTAGGTATTAAATACACGGATATTATGTATTAACGGTATTTACATACCTAAATTATGTTTGACGGTAGCAATCTGAAATATATCCTCGTTAAGCATCGGGATATTTTTTTATGTTGCTTTATTAACGAATGTAGGTACATTGAAGTTGAAGCCAGAATCAAATTAAGTATATCAAAGCTGGAACATTAAATAAAAATAACTAATTATCTTTCAAGCTGCGTATAAATCAAATTACAGAGAGCAGCTCTGTTCGTTCATTTCCACAGAACACTACGCCAGCAGCGACTAGACACATTATTCACTTTTGCTAATTATATCGTATATATATAAACAAACCGGAGGCGGTTTTCTTTCTTTCTTTTTCTTTTCTTTACATACATAGGTTTCAACTCTCTTAGGGTGAGTTGCACCATTTAACTATAACGATAAAAGAGCCGTTAACAGTTGTCAAATCGTCGAATTGACCAATAGGCGGCCGTTTCACGGCTGGTTATGGTTTGGTTATCGTTATAGTTAAATGGTGCAACTCACCCTTAGTAATAGTCAAAATCATATGGGCATAGAGAAGTGGGGCCTAATTACTATGGTGAAATAAAATGTCAATCGTGTGAACGAGAAAGTGCGATGGAGCTATATACTGTACTAGCTTTTGCCCGCGGCTTTACCTGCGTACATAAAATATAGTTTGTGTCACTCACGAATAAAGCAGCTTTCTATTGGTGAAAAAATTTTAGCAATCGGACTAGAAACTTCCAAAGATTACCTCCTACAAACAAAAGAAGACTTTTCCTCTTTATAATATTACTCGTATTATATATATAATAAAAGGTGTAAGGGACAGCCCTCCGCAAACTTTTTTTTCAGGAAGCGAAAAGAAATATCAGCCTCACCATACAAAATGATAAATTTGATTGGACAATTTGTATGGCGAGGCCGATTTTTTTTAGTTTCCTGGAAAAAAAATTATAGAAGGTTGTTCAGTTTCGTCTACTGAGCAAGCCCTTAAGGTTTGTGGAGAGCCGTCCCTTACACCTTGTATAGTGCATATATTAATGTGACTAACAAGCTGTAGCAAAATGTTACGTAGTCAATCTCAAACAGTTTGTTTTTATAATAGGTACCATCGCTGATAGAATTTTATTTAATATAGAACTCTAGCTCGACTGACCTGTTGGTCTAGTAGTTAGTGGCCCTGACTGCTATGTCGGAGGTCGTGGGTTTGATTCCCACCGAGGACAAATGTTTGTGTGATGAGCATGATCATTTGTTCTGTCTAGGTGTTATTTATCTATATATGTATGTATTTAGAAATATATAAGTATTTTTATCAGTTGTCTAGTACTCATTACACAAGCTCTGCTTAGCTTGGGACTAGACGGCGTTGTGTGATAGTTGTGGAATATTAAAAAAAATATATAAAAAAAAGCTGTGGTAGACCTGACGTCTCCTTGCTCTGTGGCTCCACTTCCCCTCCATCGAGACGTCATTGGAAGCACAAGCCAAATTACTCAATTCTCAGAAACGCTTTTAACCTTGTTTAACTTTTACTGTCCGTTATCTATGGAATGAAGAGGACTAAAAGCATAATATAATTATTCATGAAATACAGGTTTTTAGAGTATATTGTGGAAATTGTGTGGCAGTGAGGTACTAACATCGTTTGCCCGGCAAGTGAAAATAGGCGTTATTTTACCGAAATAAGTGTTACGTTTTATATAAAAATCCTCAATTTATCTATATACACATTTTTTTATTTTTATTTATTCTATTTTTTCGATCTTAATTTTGCGTGCTTGCTTTTTAAACTGGAAATTAAAACTAGCGGTTTTTTATTAATTTAAAATTTTTAGCCAGATAATCTGACAATCATTGGTTATTAAGCAGGTTTTGACACATTAGTAACTCATTTTTTTTAAACTTAGAACCGTTATTAATTTAAAAGAAAATTTTGTTCATTTGAGAAAGTTGTATGGAATGAAAAAAATAGAAATTAGGTTAGGTTTCTTTAATATAGCATCTACTATTTGCTAATACACTACTGTTTTTGAGTTGAAAAATCATACAACGAGCGAGAGAGCGTATCAGACTTTTGCTGACTAAAACCGCACCTATGTTCTTCAAATTAAATTGTAAACTACCCACAATAATTAGATAGTCAGATACAAAATGCAGCTTCAATCACGATCTAATTACACTAATATTATAAAGGCTAAAGTTTGTAACCGTGTATGTTTATAACAAACATACACATACAAACTTTAGCCATCACCCTTCACGTTCATATGGTTGACTGACACTGACTCTTCTTCTTCCTTCTTGCCTTATCCCTTCATTCGGGGTCGGCTCTTCTCGTCTTTAGGCGCCAGGATAGTATCCTGAGTTGTCTGTGCGTCCAGCTGAGCTCAATTCTGGTCTTTGAATACGGTTATTCACCACGTAGATAGAAGGCGCCCTCTGCCTTTTCTCTTTTCCGGGAACAAAGACACTGTCATAGTATGATTACGATTTTATCCCGGGAACATGTTCCTTTCGAATAATTATCTACTACCACACAGGTGAAGCCGTCGGCAGGAACTAGCCTACAAATACCTAATTACGTGCTGTCTGTTTACGTTGATATCATCTGTCGGTTAATGGACAGCGCACTTATTTGCATATAGTTGAAACGGATTAACTAACCAACGCATATCGACATTTGCATATTGCTAATCAAATATCAGCAGTAATATACTAGCTTTTACCAACGGCTTTGCCCCCTAAAATTTTCCCGAACAAACGTACTCAAGTCATTATAAAATTGATGATTTGTAGGTTATTTTGTCTTCAGAAGAAAATCTGCATCTACACATAATATAATATAATATAATAAAGAGATAAAGTTTGCATTTTTGTTTTTAGGAGGTAATCTCTAAAAGTACTGGTCCAATTGCTAAATTTTTTCACCGATAGAAAGCTGCTTTATTTCTGAGTGACACAGGCTATATATTTTATGTACGGGGGCGTAAACCGCGGGCAAAAGCTAGTAAAGTTTAATTTTGTAGTTTTACCGAGATCTTGCCAGTTTCAATAATTATATTGGCCAATGCATAGATACTTTAGTTACAAATCTACATCGATTTTACATCAGTAGAAATCAATTGGAAAATAATTAAAAATTCACTGAACTTCACTCGGAAAAAATCCCGCAAAATATTCTTCTGCGTTGCTTATAAATTGATCAATCAATCAAAAACATTTATTTCAAATAGTCAAAAAATATGACTGTAAATGACAGGCACGTCCAAAAAAAAAAGTGAAGCTAAATTGCACGTTCCAAAGTTATAGAGAAGGGCGTGCAAGAAAAACCATGGATTGATGATGACATTGATGAACTTTAAGCCAAACATAACTGCACTTTTCTTCGCTAGCACTTTTCTTAAAATTAAGTTATAAAATTAAAGCAATTGTTAAAAATATCGTGAGTGAGAACTTGTCAAAATCTAGTTAAAAATAGTGTTTGACAAGTTCTTAACATAAAAAAGCCTCTGTTATGTCTAATCCAAGGTAAGATATTCAGAAAGGAATTTTCATTACAGAGATATTCAGATATGTTTGAGAAAAACTGAAAGACGATACTGCTAGAATGTATGTGATTTCGTCAGATGAGCAAAGATTTTATTGCTATGTACTATTTTTATTAAAGAGTTGCCTAGACCAAAAAAGTCATGCGCGATAGACGTCTGTTTTATATTACCCGTGTGTTTCATTTTCTAGATCTAAATTTTATTGTTCTGTCTTTTATGTATATAAAGAGTTTAAATAGTTAAATTGGATGCTTCCTTGCCGTTAAAATTAAATACATAAAATCACCAAACATTTATTGCTCAGAAATAATTGAGAAAATAATTTCTAAATCATTACAAAATGTAATTAAAATAACGATATAGGTATTGAACCTGTTACAACTAGTTTCTACAAGATTTTTCCATCACTTGCAAAAAGCATTTATGAAGTTACTCTATGTTTACATGAGTAAACGTTTAATCGTCTAGGATGAGAATAAATAAATAATATTTAACTGCTAGTAATAATTAATTGACCGTATCTTGTGTGGATTCCTCATTCCTACATATTAATTAAGTTTTATATCTATAATTACATAACCATTGTCTACCTTCATTCTTATACATTCCAACATAGATCGAACCACGCAAAACAACCATTTATAGGCCCTGAGTTAACCTAAATAGAAGCAAACCAATCACAAGGAAAACCTAATTACTTTTTGGGTGACCTGACGATCGGACCCATGACCCAAATACCGCGACGACATTCGCTACCCTATCCAATAATGGATCCCCATAACAGCGCGACCAATTCAATTATTTAATTAAATATCTCTATCGTAGATAACACTGAATTACTGCAATCAAAACACTAGCAACCATTCCTGCTAAATATTTATGTTCGTTATACATGAAACAGTGATAGCACCACGTATTTGTTATCTGTAGCACGCTCCTTGAATACTAACTCAGAACACATTACGACTGTATCAAATAGTAACTCATAAAAAAGTATGTACACAACTTATCTACACGATAACATGACCAAAGGTGTCTCTTTGCAGGTTGCACGGACAACAAGGCTTAAATGGAGCAAAAGAAATTAAATTAAAATCTAAAGTTCCTTGCACGATACGCAAATACTCGCACAGACTGCCGATGTTTGCTCTCGGAACGTTATCTCTTGATAAGTTGAAACACAAGCCACGAGCAAACAGCGTTATCATGGTAACGTTCTTACCGGGGACTGGGAGGCGCTGTTCTCTGCCACAGACTCCGCTCGGCTGCGGCGTGCCTCACGAGGCAAGTGAGACCTGAACCACACTGTGCTCCACAGTCCACACCTCGCCACCGGATGGCGCGATGGAAGTTAGAAGCACACACAGATAGACCCGTGACAGTGATAACTGATGTGACTAAGTGTTAATATAGTGTAAATAGCCAACCAAAGAACAAACCAAAGCTAATTAGCTCAAATTCCTAGTCGAGAGAGATTTTACGTCGTCAAGCTGGAGGACCTAACGACCTTTGATACGGAGATATTCGAGAATGTCAGTGAGGAGTGCACGGCGAAGAATGATGTGGTGCTGCCGACGGGGTACTGCCCCGCGTACTTCGACGGGTTGCTGTGCTGGGACCCCACGCCCTGGAATACGCTGGCCATACAGCACTGCTTCAGCGAGTTCCACGGCGTGCAGTACGATGACACACGTAAGTTAATCTCTAATCCTTTATTACGCCCGCTCTTTGAGAATGTAAACAAAGCGATCACGTGGTAGGCGGATCTGATAAAGGATTTTGTACAAAATCTCTTTAAATTTTTCACTGTGAAAGACCTTCAATGATCCGAAATGAAATAGGGTTCCTTCTATTTGGCAGAATCTTGATACTCCGATTTTTATTTGGCATAACTCACATGGCATAATCTTATTTAATCGAATATTTTTAAGGCATAAAAATTATTTAGCATAACTTTTGTTTGGCAGAATATTTACGTGTCCGAATTTACAATGGCATACTTTTATCTTGGCAGAATTTTGTTTCGCATAATTACCTTTGCCATAATTAATATTATGCATAATTTTGTTTAGCATAACAATTATTTAGAAAAGTCAATACGTTGTGCTGCAAAATTTTGTGACAGAAACGAATCGCTGCGAAACCGACTTTACGCAGTCTTGTCTGCCCTACCCCTAGAGTGTAATTTAAACCCGCGTAGGCGCGGAGGGGTAGGGCGGCCCGCGAGCTGAGGAGCAGGTGGTTTGAAGGCCCGCCACCGCGGCTGAGGCTGGCCGGCAAAGCCGGCCAGCAAGCCGAAGCTGCGGTGGTGAGCGTTAAAACCATCTGTGACGATAAGCTCGCGTGGCGCCGCCCAAACCCCGCAGCGCCGGAGCCGTGACAGAAACAATGCTTGCTGCATGTTGCATGCCTGCTTGCATGCTGCATGCCTGCTGCATGTTGCATGCCTGCTTGCATGCTGCATGCATGCTGCATGCATGCTGCATGTTGCATGCCTGCTTGCATGCTTGCATGCTACATGCATCCAAGCCGACAATATTTTTGTAATTAGCATTTAGGTTAGCCTTTTAATGACTATCGATATAAAATGTATGCCAAAAGACGATTCTGACTGTGAATTTTCTGCGATATGATGGTTCTGCTTTTTAATTATTATGGATATAAACATTATGCCTAAAGATGATTCTGACTAACAAAATTATGAGTTTTGAATGTATGACAACTGAGTGTATGCGAAATGATTTTCTGCGAAATGAAGTTTATGCTATCCGTTGTTATGCAAAACAATATTATGACGTAAAAAGTTCTGCTATAAAAGGTAGACCCAATGAAATATTACCTCATAATTTGATGATTTTTAAGATATTCTTCATAATTAGACATTCTATTAGGGTGAGTTGCACCATTTAACTATAACCATAACAAAGCCGTTAACAGTTGTCAAATCGACGAATTTACCAATAGGCGGCCGTTTCACAGCTGGTTATGGTTTAGTTATCGTTATAGTTATGGTGCAACTCACCCATAAAGTTTGTTTAGCCTTTTGTTTTTTTTAGAATAATCGAATTCGAATATTTTTTGTAAGTTCATACTCTTCGTAATTTTAGTTCAACAAAGATTCATATTTCCTGCTACTCATCCTAATTTATTATGCTACTAAATACCTATCTACTGAAAGGGAAATTTCATTTTTTATGTAAGAAACTTATTTTGCCGTATCGAATATGAAATAGTGTTGTTTACTTATATGTTATTCTTTTACTTTTACAATATTTCTGTAAATATCCATTTATTAAATTTAAAAAAAAATATTTAATTTAATTTCTCCCACAAAATACATAGGTACAGCAAATTTACTATAAATAATATTTTTGGTAGGGAGACAGGAGCCCATATTAAGAAAACTAGTGTTATGGGATTTATTCTTATTTATTTATATTTATTAGAGATTTATGCACACACACACACTACACACAAAACTTGCAGTTGGAATTTCAGAAAATATATGTTAGTAATTAAAAAACATAAAGAAAACTGACTGCCAGACATGCAACCATAAACAACTCTGGTGCACAAATACTAGTATTATTTCAGGAAATTCAAAAGTAGAGTACAGATTTTACGAAAGCACTTAGAAAAAAAAATCACATTTTCATGGTAGTTTGGAAAAAATATCATGCAATACACAATTGTCATATAGACATGTTGGTAGAAAATTATTTTACTTTTCCGCAGTTGAATAAAAGCTATCTTTGGCAAATACTTTCCTTTTTTTAAGCTATTGCATAGCTTCTATCGCGGGCCTTGAGCGTGGAGACCGAATCCAGAAATTCCGTAACGAAAATAACCTAACACCCTCCACTCATTTGTTTTTTGAGCGTGGTGACCGATAAGAAAACAAATGAGTGAACAATCAATCAAAATTCAATTCAATGTGTGAAAGTGTAACTTCAATTAATATCAAAGAAAAAAAAAAGGAAAAAAAAATACTGCATAAATAAAATAAATAAATAATTATAATTGCATAAGTTGATAAAAATGCTATGCAATTGCTTTACCGCGGCAGTCCCCGAGTGCCACACGTCTTTTTTTATTGATTTATTGAAACTAGTGCTTGACTGCGATCCCACTTGATGGTAAGCAGGGATGCAATCTCTGATGGTAAGGTGCACTAGTTTTTTTATTTACATCTATTGCCAATATCAGCCACATATATACCACAGGGTTACGGCAACTATAGTAAGAATATTATAGCAATTATAATCCAAAAAGAGAGCCTGTTATGTGACTTACCTGTCTTGGAGTAGAGGAGTCTCTGTAAGATATTCGTGTCCTACTTGTCCATCAAAATCGAAACCAGATATAATGAAACCCATACCCTAGTGTCCGTAGGGGCGGGCTTGCGGACAGTGAGCAATGGGTAGCTCGCTGTCCGGCCGTCCGGTAACTGTCCGGACCAAGCCCAAGTCGTCAACGGTGCGCACTGTTCCCGCGCGCCTCAAGGAGTTGTCAGCAACAGCAGGGACCAAGCCTACTGGGGCCAGGGTTATCCGAAAGGGCGCTCGAGCCCCGGTATAAAGGCTAGAAGGAACGGGGTGGGTCTTTTAGTCAGTAAGAGTCTGACACTATCTCCCGCTCCGCCCAAGAGCGGGGGATGTCAATGCATGATTTTTTCCCACCATAAAAAAAAAATACCCTAGTATTAAAAAAGAACAGCTTTTTTATTCTCATCGTTGTAATACAATGCGATAATAGCAACGAAACGTTTCCAAAGAGCTATCATTGTTTGTCGTACTAAAATATCACGAAAACAAAAGCGATACAAATAACAACCGTTCCTGGCCTCGTTACTTTTGTTGTGGAAACAGATAGAACTGTTGCAGCGAGTGGAGTGTTAAATGCATCGATAATAAGTTCCGCGCTTGAGTGCTGTTCTCTGAAAACGTTTTTAACAAAAACTGCCATGTTTGAGTACAGCTTTGTCAATATTTTTTTTAACAACAATTGTCATGTTTGATTGCAGCTCTCTCTATGTATTCCTAACAATAACTGCTATGTTTCAGTGCAGCTCTCTTTACACATTTTTAACAATAACTGACGGCAATTATTTTAACGATAAACATGGCGTGGCAGCTTTCTGTATAAGTTTCTAATAATAACTGCCACGTTTGAGTGCAGTTCTCTGTATACGTTCCTAACAATAACTGCTGCAGCTCTCTGCATACGTTTCAAACAATACCTGCCACATTTGAGTGCAGTTCTCCTTATAGGTTCCTAACAATAACTGCTACATGTCAGTGCAGCTCTCTATATACATTTCTAACAATAACTGCTGCGTCTTAGTACAGCTCTCTGTATACGTTCCTCACAATAACTGCCACGTTTTAGTACAGCTCTCTTTATACGTTCCTAACAATAACTGCCACGTTTGAGTACAGCTCTCTGTAAACGTTCCTTACAATAACTGCCACGTTTGAGTACAGCTCTCTGTATACGTTCCTAACAATAACTGCCGCGTTTTAGTACAGCTCTCTGTATACGTTCCTAACAATAACTGCCGCGTTTTAGTACAGCTCTCTTTATACGTTCATAACAATAACTGCCGCGTTTGAGTACAGCTCTCTGTATACGTTCCTAACAATAACTGCCGCGTTTTAGTACAGCTCTCTGTATACGTTCCTTACAATAACTGCCGCGTTTTAGTACAGCTCTCTTTATACGTTCATAACAATAACTGCCGCGTTTGAGTACAGCTCTCTGTATACGTTCCTAACAATAACTGCCGCGTTTGAGGACCGCTCTCTATATACGTTCCTTACAATAACTGCCGCGTTTTAGTACAGCTCTCTGTATACGTTCCTAACAATAACTGCCACGTTTGAGTACAGCTCATGTATACGTTTCTAACAATAACTGCCGCGTTTTAGTACAGCTCTCTGTATACGTTCCTAACAATAACTGCCGCGTTTGAGTACAGCTCTCTGTATACGTTCCTAACAATAACTGCCACGTTTTAGTACAGCTCTCTGTATACGTTCCTAACAATAACTGCCGCGTTTGAGTACAGCTCTCTGTATACGTTCCTAACAATAACTGCCACGTTTTAGTACAGCTCTCTGTATACGTTCCTAACAATAACTGCCGCGTTTGAGTACAGCTCTCTGTATACGTTCCTAACAATAACTGCCACGTTTTAGTACAGCTCTCTGTATACGTTCCTAACAATAACTGCCGCGTTTTAGTACAGCTGTCTGTGTAGCTCTGTCTGTACATTTCTAAAAATAACTGCTTAATTTGAAAGCCTAATAAACCTGTGTTTTTCTTTCGCTTTAAGTTATTATACTTAATACGATTTTTTTTTCCTGGAAATCTCCGTTTTGATTTTCTTGACTTCTTACTTTCTAATTTTCTTCTAAGTGGTGTATAATTATTTCCTTTTGTGCAGTAATGAGACCGCTACCGTTACTATGTAGATAATATTAATAAGTACCATATGAGTATATTTTGATTTTAATTTTTGACGCGACGGGTTTTGTCGGTTAGAAAAAAGGATGTTATAGAGCTTCGTAACCATAACCGAAACTATTAGATAACCGAAATAAAAAAGAGGTAATCGAATCCGATATAATATTCGTATAGTTTCAGATAAAGGTGGTGGAGTCTAAACGACAGGTTACAAATCTTGGCTATTTGTATTTCACTTTTATAAATTTTAAAATTATATACTATATACCGCAGTTATCTGAAATTAGCAGACAATCCGAAATAATTTTATATGTGTATTTTAACCCTGCCCGAAACTGGTAATCTGTATCCAGATCCGCATATCCATAACATTCCCAATTGGAAGCATTTGTTCGTTTGGTTAAGTAATCCGTTAAACACATCCACGCTACACATACACACGTGCGCATTCCTTTATACATTATCCGCCAAAGACTCGTACAATACAACTACAATAAAATAACTGACACTAACCACTTACCAGAGATTTAAATATATCCAAAAAAAAGAAATGATTTCTTTGCTTGATTGCAAACAAGTATAACATATTGATATGAACGTCATAAAATAGATCTAAGCGCACGGCCGTGCGCAGGCCAAGTTCCAGCAACAGGCCGCGCGCATGCCGTGCACTATTTACACGAACCGTTTCGACCCACTTTTGACCTTAAAAATACAGATGAAGACAGTTATAGTAGCACATAAACAAGTAGAATCAACATTTTACTTATTTTTTAAACAAACTTCACCATCAACGAATATATAACTGCTTACCATCAAGTGGGATCGCATTCAAGCACTAGTTTATGTCATTAAAAAAAAAAATAGACTAAGAAATTATAGAATCAGACTTTTAATAAGTTTATTTAAAAATAAATTTAACGATTTTCTCGTCATACTGGCTATTTACTTTCCAACCTTTATATAGCCTTTGTACCTATAAAAGGAGAAACTGACTGACTGACATATCAACGCACAGCCGAAACTACTGGGACCGGGAGCGTGAAATTTTGCACAAAGTTTCCTTTTAAGTCGTAGGCGAGCAATAAGAGAGGGTTTTTTTTAATTCTTAAGTGTATGAAATGGCGGTCCAAAGTTTGTTTAGAAAAACCTACTTTAAAACGACCAAAGCCGCTGACAGTAGCTAGTTATTTCCATAAACCACAAATGCAAGCATTTAGATAGCGTACCCATCATAGCTTTACCAAAAACCACAAACCATTAGGTCCTATCAAAATATTACCCATTTGAATACTACATCATATAAAAATACATGAACGTTATTACAGCAGCCGTCATATCACTTTGTAAAATGAAAATAAAGAGGTAAGTTTGCTGTTTGATAAGAGAAGAAGGTTTATAGGTCAAGAAGAAGGAAAGGGGTACGGACTACCTTCAGGTGATTCTTAGTTATATGTTGAATGTACGAGTGCTTTGGAAAATTCAATCCATATTACAACTTTTTTTAAAAACAAAAACTCATTTTTTACTTTTAAGGGGCCGGCGACGAACGAATTTCCATACAAACGTAATACCACGCTCATTTGCAGTTGGAGCATATTTCCAACATATTATGATGATATTCGGTTATAGACAATATTTATTAGGTTCCCACGTCTTTCTTTTTAAAAAAAACAAAAAGAAATTTAAGCGAATTGTATTTCGCACTTTTTAAAGCGTAAATGGCAAAACATGCCATTTGGCTTTTCCTGTATTAAAAATAACAATTTTTCTAATATTCTCGACGTAGGAACCTAGATAAATATTGTCTATAACTGAATATCACCATAATATGTTGGAAATATGCTCCAACTGCAAATGAGCGTGGTATTACGTTTGTATGGAAATTCATCCGTCGCCGGCCCCTTAAACATGAAACACGATAAAATTGTACGATCATGTGCAATACCTACACTGTCACATTCTATATATATCCCGTTTTTAGGTAATTAAAAATAGACAATATGACATTGAAATATGTATTATGTTCTTAACATTAGGCGGGATGGCAGTCAAACACAAGTATAATGACATTGAAATATGTATTCTTGCCACCAGGCGGAATGGCAGTCATGCACAAGAATAAACAATTTAAAAAAATCTTATTGCGCGTGACTGTACTATGTACCTACAAGTAGCGACACCAAGCGTCTGGATAAAGCCAGACACGGTCAGGCTTTTTAATTGCGTGTCCAGCTAAATTAGGCGGAGTCTGGGCCGTCCAGCTTTTGTTAGGCTTTTTTTACCGTTTTGTTTAGAATTTTCATGAGTACTGCCTTACCTTGTGTCGCTAGCACAAGCAGAGCGGTCATGCAATTAGTATAGCAATAGGGTAGTTTCCGGGGTCAAAATAATTATATTCTATTTAATCCGTATTTTAGATTATAAAAAAATATTGAACACGAATTTTTTTCTTTTTGCGATTAAACAAAAAATAACAAAAATATAGCCCAATAAAGTTACGTGTGACGTGACCCCGTGCGAAAAAATTCAGCGCGGGCGTGACGTTACACGTAACTTTAATGGGCTATATCTTTGGCATTTTTGGTTTAATTTACAAATAAAAAAATATGTGTTCCTTATTTTTGAATAATCTAAAAGACGGACTAATTACATTTTTTACGGCAACTAGCCTATTAGGCGGAGTCTGGTCCGTCTTGTTGTCTTGTTATGCTTTTTTTTACCGTTTTGTTTAGAATATTCCTCTTACCAGTGGTTTCACCCACGTGACAATTAGACATTATCTCAAGGGAAACGTATTATCGGGACAAAATATATATTTATATAACACGTAAATGTCCCAAGTCAAGGTCTATCACTCTTTCAAATTAAAAAAAAGCATTTGAATCCTTCTATTGATGCCGCGTGATTGATTACCAACATACAGACTCATTTATGATATTTATAAGAGAGGATAGTAAAATAAAAAGATTTCTCTATAAAAGAAAAATTTATATCACTTCGCAAGTTCCCATCAATCATTATTTGATTCTTCTATTCATGAGTCACTCTCGCAAAGTAAGTGCCATAAATAACAAGCACTATTTGACTTTCCTATTACGTCTGTGGACATTAGTAATGTATCCAGATTATATAGGTTTAGAGATAATCATAACTCAAACTTAGTTGATCTTTAGAAGCTTAGCTTAGCATACTTGAGAATCTATCAAGTCTATCCGACGTACTTTGTCGCCATTTTCTTCGTATGCGGTAAATGTATGATCTACTTTGCTATTTCTCAAATATACAACACTAGCTTTTGCCTGCTATAATGACGATATGATATAGAACGGAAAGCATAAACTGATGGTCTCAGCTGTTATCTTTGACAGGTGTTAGGTATTCAGAAGTCAGAAAGTCTAACACTAGTCTTGCCAAGAGATATTGTGTTTCCTTGCTATTGCGTTGTGGATGTCAGATAGACTACACGCTGACCTTAATATATACAACACTAACTTTTGTCGGCAGCTTTGCCCGCGTATATAAAATATATAGCCTATGTCACTCAGGAATAAAGCAGCTTTCTATTAGTGAAAAAATTTTAGCAATCGGACCAGTACTTTCAGAGATTACCTCCTACAAACAAAAAAAAACAAACTCTCTTTGCTATAATAGTGCAGATTATTTTTAGTTTATGTAAAACCTAAATATATGTACTTTGTTCAGAATCAGTAACTGAATGGATTCCAATAATTTTTACAACATGTAATATTTTTTACCCAAAAATATTTAAAAGTTGGACACCACCGATACTAAGTACAACGTAGGTCACGGCAGATCATAGCGGGCAAGTGCAAAATAACCCCTCAGTCACCTGGATGGCCCGATGACTATGTATTTTTGCTGATGTAACAAACATATAATGGAATTCCCTGCCGGAGTCTGTGTTTCCTGATAGCTATAACCTAGGGGTCTTTAAGTCAAGAGTGAATAGATTGCTTCTAGGCAAGCGTGCTCCATCGTCGGCCACATCATCGCTTACCATCAGGTGAGATTGTGGTCAAACGCGAGCCTATTCAATATAAAAAAAAAAAAAAAAAAACTTTCTGATTTTCTATGATATAGTTATGAAATTTTGTACATAGATTCTTTACATAAAAATACTAGTTTCAGGTTTCAACTTTCGCACATACTAAAACTAATCTACACTAATATAATAGAGAGGTATTTTTTTGTTTGTAGGAGGTAATCTCTGAAAGTACTGGTCCGATTGCTAAAATTTTTTCACCGTTAGAAAGCTGCTTTATTCCTGAGTGACATATATTTTATGTACGCGGTCGAAGCTGCCGACAAAAGCTAGTGTTGTATATATTAAGGTCAGCGTGTAGTCTATCTGACATCCACAACGCAATAGCAAGGAAACACAATATCTCTTGGCAAGACTAGTGTTAGACCTTCTGACTTCTGAATACCTAACACCTGGCAAAGATCTACAGCTGGGACCATCAGTTTATGCTTTCCGTTGTATATCATATCGTCATTATAGCAGGCGTATATCCAAAAACAAAATATGAAATACTTAAAAAGTACTCAGTCTACAGGACAAAGGAATGATAAAAAGAATCTGTTATATTAAAAAAGTGTAACCTCGCAGAAAATCCCTCCGTCGCGTTGTCTGAACAAAATCTTGCAAACAAGTCGTGAGAAAATCCGCTTTGTAATCGCTGAAATATTTTGTACTCGAGTGCATCGAGCCTGGATTGTTCAATTCAATCCGCTTCATTCTTCATTACAAGAATACAGAATACATTAGATTAATTTGTCTCAAGAATTATTTTACACCCACACGTAGGTATAAGTTTACAACTAGCTATAAAAGACGTTGCCCAAAAAGGCATTTGAAACAATACATTTGTGCGGAAAATTATTATTACTCTTTTTTATTATTTTTTAACTAATTACTATGTACAAAAAAAAGAACTCAAAGGGCATCAAAAAAATTATCAACTTCGATGTCGATAGGAAAAGTGCCCACAATACTGGCAGCATTTATTAGTTTTATAATACAAACCTGTCAAACTGCAGCACAGTTGGTCGGCAGTTATGTAAGCGTTCGCGTATTAACTTTCAGCCATTATTAATAACTTTTACAAAACTAACTAGAAATCGGAGAATATACAAAGAGAGAGTTTAGTTCTGGGCAAGCGTGTACAATCGTCCACCACATTATCGCTTACCATCAGGTAAAATAAAGGTCAAACGCGAACACATCAATAACAAAATAAAGACTGAAATCGTTCATCATCTATCGCAAATGGTTCCTCCGTTAGTAAGAAAAATTCAACTGTTTTTCATCGTGTCACCGGCACGGTCGGTATTTAAAATTTAGTCGGACCAAAACTTCGCCGCTTGCACTACTTCATCGGTGGTAGGTAGTACAGAGCTCAATTTGGCTGAATATTTTGCATATCTTGTTCTCTATAGAACAAGATAGGAGGTTAAGCATAAGTATGTCGTAATAAAGCTGCATTCATACCCTTTTTTTTTATGGTGGGAAAAAATCATGCATTGACATCCCCCGCCCTTGGGCGGAGCGGGAGATAGTGTCAGACTCTTACTGACTAAAAGACCCACCCCGTTCCTTCTAGCCTTCATACCGGGGCTCGAGCGCCATTTCGGATAACCCTGGCCCCAGTAGGCTTCGACCCGACTGGGTCGCTGCTGTTGCTGACAACTCCTTGAGGCGCGCGGGAACAGTGCGCGCCGTCGACGCCTTGGGCTTGGTCCGGACAGTTACCGGACGGCCGGACAGTGAGCTAAGCTGCATTCATACCCTAGTGCCATCGAACTGATAAATATTGCTGTATGGGTTTCTTTTTTTTTTTATTTCTCACATAACTTTTAACATTCGTTTAACAATTTTTTAACTCGCCAAACTTTATAGTTAGATGCAAGATAAAAAAATGTATGTGAGATTGCGAGAAACGCTCGTTTACAATCAATTTATTGACCTCATAAAGCAGCACATAAACAGTAAAAGTATGAGTGGTTTTGTTATCTCAGTATGTGTACAATATATAACATGCGTAATCCTTAATTTATATTAATTTAAAAAGTTGATTTAAAGAGGGTGTTTTGTTATAGCGTGGTAATAATAGTCATTGACCTCTCCCTAACAAACCTCATCATTATCATTTCAGCTGTTGGCACTTGGAGGAAGCCTATATGGCTTCCCCCAAGTGTCGCCACAATGAACGATCCTCCCATCCGTCGGATTCCCGCAACCCTCACAATTCGTATATAAAACTATGTATCGTTTTTTATAAAATAAAAAATTAAAGGTAAATAGATGTCGAATTGAGAAGAAAAAAGTATGCATGATGACTGCTATTGCCATGTTAAAAAAAAACAACTATAGCCATGAAGATTATACGGCTTAATTAATGATACGCACTAATTTATTATTATTAGGCTCGCGTTAGTTGACCACTATCTCGCCTGATGGTAAGCGGTGATATTGTGATCGACCATGGACCATAGGTACTGTACCTCAGAGGTAAACAATAGTAACTCCACTTTTTTGAAAACATGTTTTTTTGCACTGTACCCGTGAGACCCCAAGCATTTAAATAGGTATAAATACGGATAAATAGAAAAGGTTGCTTATTTTCGAAATTTACAGACTACTTTATGAAGAATTTCTTATTTACATTCTTAGATACATAAACAATAATTAAAATCGTAAGAACCAGTTCTACGTAATTGAAGAGAAATATCCAATCGTATATGACAAAAACATATCGGGTATAGGACTTAAAATGATGATAAGATTGTTTACTCCTTAGCTTTACGCGCACTTAATGTTGTTCTAAACTTTATTGTAATTATGTGTAATACATAATAATTCCATCTAATAATTATTAAAAATACAAGTGAGTTTGTTTCAATATCTTTAAAGCAAATAAGTCAAAAATACGTCTAAAGTTTCTATCCGCGCGTTTTTGCCTCTCCTGTAAAATTTACTCTTTGGCACATACTGTTGTTTACCTCTGAGGTACAGTATTTATATTCACCCTTTCTAAGTATACCAGTATACCTCTCCACCAATCTTGATGAACTAATAGAGGATGCCTCCTTAGGCACACAAGATCGTACAACACAAAGATAAAAAAAGTATACTACCTTCATTAACTCTAGTTTTGTACCTTTGAGTTGTATGTATGTAGTTTTAAAAGAGACTTGAAAAATTAGCCAATTTTATGCTCCATTTGTTACGTAAGACGATTTAGGGGGAGAGGGAGTACACCATGTCTTACTTTTTCTTAGAAGGGTGTGGGTCTATTTAGTCTTGAAAGTTCTTAGGTAAAATTACAAAAATACGTAAAGTTAAGACTTGAAAATACGCGGTCAATCACTCGAGTGCCGATATGTGCTCTAATACATGGGTAAACTATTTCCTTGCCAACGCCTCCACGCTTGTGAGCTAGACGTTACTTGTTTGCGTTTCTAAGCGACACACTTGTAAGTGTTCTAAAAAATTGTTACTTTTAAAAATAAAAATCAAAAACCGTATATTCATTTTTTTTTATATTCTTACGTATTCAATATTAATTAAGGAGAGGGGCCGGCTTATTTTAATTTTTCTTATTTAGGCGTAGAAAAAATTAAAAAAATCGTCTTACGTAATAAATGAATGACTCCTTTTCAAATAGTGTAAAATTTTGCAGAGCAGTGGTGGCCGAGTGGTAATGGCTCCGATTTACGAGTTGTAAGTCGCGGGTTCAAACCCTGCTAGACGCATTACTTTGTGTAATTTATTTCATTATCACTGCTCTCAAAACGGTTAAGGAAAACATCGTGAGGAAACCGGCATGTCCTAGAACCAAAAATTCGAAGACATGTGACATTCACCAACCCGCACTGGGCCCGCGTGGTGGATTACGGCCCATTCCCTCTCCTAGAGACTAGGCCTGATTCCCAGCAGTGGGAAACATAAAAAAGGCTGATGATGATGAAAATTTTAACAGTCCTTTATTTGTGGCACAGAGAACGCATCTCGGTTTTGCATGGAGGGCGGCACGTGGAAGAACTACTCCAACTACTCGAACTGCACGGAGCGCATCGCCAACGTGTCGCCGACTGACGTCACCAGCCTCATCTACCTCGCCGGCTACTCGCTCAGCCTCGCTGTGCTGTCGCTCGCCGTGTTCGTCTTCCTTTACTTCAAGTAAGTGTACTTACTCAATAGCCCCCTTTAGGTACACAGCAATTCTATCGCGCGTTCTCAGGAGCGTACACAATTGCACGCGTGACTTATGAGAGTGACAAGCACTGAACGTTTAACATCTTCACCAGTCCGCTCTTTTGTGCACGATTACTTACTGTTTTATACGTGAAAGAGTGACCCGATGGCCACGAAATGTGATGCTCCAAGTGAACTCGCCTTGTGCTATAAGCGTCAAAAACAAATGTATGTCTATTATGTACAAGGCCACAAAGTAGTGCTGCAAACAGCAGCGCAATTAGATAAAAATGAGTTAGCGCTTAGAAATTACGCTTGCAGCGAATTAACGCCTTGAGGCGTTCCGCTTGAGCGTTTCGTTACTTTCGTGAACGTGTACCGCAGAAAGCGAGCGAGTAAGTATATGGTATCCATCGGCGTTCTAGCTAGGCATGTTACCACAATGTAAACTCTACCGGTACAGACCTAAACTTCATTGGAGCTTGCAAACTCCTCCACGACCTCAACGTAGAGATACGGTGGAGCGTTATTATTATTATATTAACTTGGTTTCCACCTGACATGTTCAAATGCTAAATTGAATCAAATAATAAAGAAATACATTCCTGAAAATATGTAAAGTTAGACTCCATCTTTTTTTTTTAACATATTGAATCGCAGCGTTTAATATAGCTTCTATTAGATAAATATAAGTTTCTGAAGGACGCTTTTATCTTAACAACAGAAAAAGGACAAACAGGGAATTAATATCCAATATTTTAGTAGGCATTTTCTTGAATACAAAGGACGCAATTATATTCTATATGGACTAAATTATGAGAGGTAAACAAAAAGAAGATTTATTCCGATCAAACAAATTATGTGTCAACCTATTTTTACTACGGAAAAATATCGTTCCGTGCTTTGCACCTAGAGTTTTTGGAGTTTTTCGAGTGAAGTTCCGTGACTAATTTACATTGTGTTGTAAAATTGGTCACCTACACGCACAAAACGTTTTGGGAACACATTAGGAGTGGAATTCCGTGCTGGAGTCTGTGTTTCCTGATAGCTACAACCCGGGAATCTTTAAGTCGAGAGTGAATAGATTTCTTCTAGGTAAGCGCGTTCCATCGTCGACCGCATCGTCGCTTTCCATCAGGTGAGATAGCGGTCAAGCGCGAACCTATCAACAACAAAAAAAAAATTGGTGTAGTTTTGTATCTCAAGTGTCTATGCAGTTGGACAATATGCGGAATCGCGATTTCGATAAAATGGAGCTGTGAGTTATTGTAGTATTTACTACCACAGCGAAGCTTGCCTAGAAAGCTGACTCGATACTCCTACTCGAGTCGTATTCCTCATTACTGAGGATCGTAAAGTTCCCTTTGGATTAGCTTCTTATTGATAGTGTCTTTCCATCTGTGACGGTTCTTAGCATCATGAAGGGCGACATGACTCGATACATTTGCTGCTAAAAACTGTAGAATGTGTTACTTCCGCATTATAATGGAACTCAAAGTAACTTATAGTGATTGAAAACTTAATACTTTACAAACTTGACACTAAATGCACAAACCAAGTTAAGCCAAAAAAAAAACTTTGGGCCCGAAATTTAAGAGGCTTCGAATGACCTCTCAACACTAAAACCAGACAATTTGGGCTGCACAGTTAATTTGTAGACATTGCGTAATAAATTGTAACACACTAAAGCTATTTCGTCTTGCTGAACAATTTATTGCACGCGTTATATTTTCAAAGGTTTTTTTGTACAAATCCAGACACAAAATTATATTAAAGCGTCTATATTTTATAAGGACCTAATAGAATAAAATTTAATAGACTTATTCTATTAAATTAGGGGGGGGTCAATAAATAAAATTCATTCAATTACAATACCTAAGTACCTAATGGGAATGCCGGTTTCTTCACGATCCCTTCACCGTATTATGAGTATTGGTGATGAAATAAATTACACAAAGTAAACCGCCTACCCGATTATGAACCCGTGACCTGTCAGCCTTTTTAATGTTCCCACTGCTGGGAATGGGCCGTAATCTACCACGCGGGCCCAGTGCGGGTTGGAGAATGTCACATGTCACATGTGTTCTAGGACATGCCGGTTTCCTCACGATGTTTTCCTTCACCGTTTTGAGAGCGGTGGTGATGAAACCCTTTTTTTGAGGTAGGAAGTCATCAAATAACTTCTGCCGCTCTGGGTGTTCGTTCTGTTGCGCTTTGGGTTTCATAGCCACGGTGACTCCTTTGAACAATCCCACAGATCCCCATTGCTTCCCTGCCATCTGTCTGTCCATTTACAACTTACAATAATATAAGCAAACTAGCTTTTCCAAGCAGCTTCGCCCGCATCTCTATATCACTCATTGATAATTGCATTCTATTGTTGAAAGATTTTTTTAAATTGATTCAATAATTTCTCAATAAACATTCATTACTTGACAAACATACCTACAATAAATATACTCTTAAAAAAAAATACTTTTTATAATATTAGTATTAATCATCATCTTCCTGCCTGTTTTATTTGGGGTCGGCGCAACACGTTTTTTTTTTTTTTCTTCCATTCTGTCCTGTCACTCGTCTCGCTATCCCTAATTCCTCTCACACAATCCATCCATCTTTTCTTTGCCCTCCCTCTCCCTCTACATGAATATTAGTATTAATATATAGATAAAAAAATAAACCAACAAACCATTCTATTTTCCTTCCTTATAATGATAGTTTAGATGATTTGCGTATTATCAGCAAAGTAAATCGAAAGACACGGTAAGTAGGCGACTGAACTGCGATCACTCATATATTTATCTATTACACGTACATTTGCAGATCAATCATACTTATCAAAGAACTGTTTGATACAAGATATAAACAACGATGTAATAGAATAGGTATATCTGCTAGTAGTTACATTATCAAGAAGTACTTAAAATCTAACTGCTACGGTTACGCGATTTTTCGTAAGAGTTATTATGGCCCATGGCAGGGTTTAAGTCAGTAAGCTCGCTGTCCGGCCGTCCGGTAACTGTCCGGACCAAGCCCAAGTCGTCGACGGCGCGCACTGTTCCCGCGCGCCTCAAGGAGTTGTCAGCAACAGCAGGGACCCAGCCGGGTCGAAGCCTACTGGGGCCAGGGTTATCCGAAAGGGCGCTCGAGCCCCGGTATAAAGGCTAGAAGGAACGGGGTGGGTCTTTTAGTCAGTAAGAGTCTGACACTATCTCCCGCTCCGCCCAAGGGCGGGGGATGTCAATGCATGATTTTTTCCCACCATAAAAAGAAAGGGTTTAAGTCAGTAAAAGTCCTGTCACTCTTTACAGAGCGGTAAGGGCTATTTGGTAATTACCCTCCAAAAAAAACCTTATCTATATGACCTCCCAGTCTCAAATGCTAGATCCACCCTTACTAATACTTACGGCCTGCTGCGGCCATGGGTTGACTTCCGAAAGGTAAACCCGTAGTCCTGAAATATAAAAGGCAAAGAAAAAACATAGGTACGGTTTTTGTCAATAACAGCCTGACACGCCCTCACACTCCGCCTTACAGCAGAAGAAGTTATTAAATAATTTCCCAACATAAAAAGACATCATAACTTGAAAACGTATTTATTGACTCCATTCGTCGTTTTTCAAGTTTTCTAATACTTTTTTTATTGTTGAAGGTGCTCATAGAAAAAAAATATATTTAAGATGAGGAGGATCCTGCCCTTCCCATTTACCTAACGTTTGTCGAGTCAGCTAGTCAATAAATTGTCGCAATCAGACCCATAGGTCCTTATTTATAGACAAAGCTTTTTACAAACATATATTTATTTTAATAAAGCAAGAACGTTAGTCTATCTATACATTTTCGTAATTGAATCTTTAGCAAAAGTTTAGTGTATAGTAGAAGTGCGGGTGAGCGAAAATAAAAGTCACTGCTTGTACTCACGGTTTACTCGACCGGTCCATACACAAAATACATACAACACAGAAGGAGAACAGACAGGAGAAACACAATATACGGTCACGACACAGTACAATAAAATAGTCCACATAAATATCCAAGATCGCGTAACAATCCACATTAGCGAGTCGCGTTAGTTCGACGCGCGGGCGCAGGCGGTAGGCGGCGAGGTCTACGTCCGACTGACCCACATATCACAAAATGTTAAGGTTGAGCAGGGATGCTCAACCGTTTCGCGCACTGGCCCGCGCGCTGGGGCGACCTACACCATCCGACAGCATAATGCTAAACATTATGAATGCCGTGAATGTAGTGTAGTGTTATTGATAAACGTACACGATAATATTACTGTGACTGTGTTAATGTTGTGTTTTATTTGTGGTGTGTTGTGTGAGTTTATTATAAACATAAATAAACTATATGGTAGAGGTGAACCCTACATCACCCCCCTCCAGAGACCGTCAAGGGCGATAAAAATCTGGAAATCTGACGTGACGACCAGAACGAGTCGTATACCCTTTGCTACTGCTAGATGGATCGATTTCTTCTGGGTGAGCTTTGTCCGCCAATATGTGGGCTGGTTTTAGGCGGTCTATTGAGACCGTGACCTCTTTGCCCTTAAATAATATTTTAAAGGTTTTGTCACCTTTTTGCAGTACTTTGTGAGGACCTGTGTAAGCTGGCTGTAGCGAGCCACGTAATGCGTCTTCACGAAGGAACACGTGATCCGTGGTCTGCAGATCCTTGTAAACAAAAACTTTTTGTTGGTTGTGACGGGAAGCCGGAGTTGGCTGCAGATTTTGGGCGAATTTGCGAATGCGCGCAGTAAATTCAGTGATGTCAGTGGTACCTGCATCGCTGGGGGTAAAAAATTCCCCTGGGAGTCTTAGCGGTTCGCCGTACACTAACTCGGCGGAAGACGCTTGGACATCCTTTTTGAATGCGCTCCGTATGCCAAGCAATACCCACGGCAAGGATTCTGTCCACTTGTCGTTGGCGTGGCATATGATGGACGCCTTAAATTGGCGGTGAAAACGCTCCACCATTCCATTGCACGCCGTTTACGCCGATGGTACGCCGTTGTCCGTTTGTGCTTGAAACTGGCAATTTTTGTCAGTTGTTCAAACAAGGCCGACTCGAACTGTCGTCCTCTGTCCGTTATGATTTCTGTCGGACAGCCAAACCGGGCAATCCATCCGGATAGCAGCGCTTTAGCTACTGTCTCGGCAGTTATGTCGACGATAGGTATGACCTCTGGCCACCTAGTAAATCGGTCGACTGCCGTTAGACAGTACCTAAAGCCTTGCGATATGGGCAATGGGCCCACCAGATCAATGTGTACAATGGTGAACCTTACACGTGGGAGATGAAACGCCCCTAATGGCGCTGAGACGTGGCGGTTGGTCTTAGCCCGCTGGCACTGGAGACAGGCTCGTGCCCATTCCCTACAGTCTTTCCTAATGCCCGGCCAAACGAAGCGTTCTGCTATCAGCTTGGCAGTCGCTGAGACACCAGGATGACTGAGGGAATGCAAGCTGTCGAAAATTTGTTTTCGCAGCATAGCGGGAACAAATGGTCTGGGGGACGCCGTACTGACATCGCAGTACACTGCTGTACGCTCCCCAGGTATCTTGACTGTCTCCATCAGTAAGGACGAGCCTTCTTGTAGGAGTTTGGTCAGCTCCGGATGACAAGCTTGCGATTCCGCGAGGGTGTCGAGACTGACCGGCACCTGTAGTTCCTCCACACGAGACAAGGGGTCGGCCACGACATTGTCTTTGCCGGAAATATGCCTAATGTCGGTGGTAAACTGGGCTATGTAGTCGAGGTGCCGGAACTGCCTAGGTGAGCAGTTTTTCTTCCTCTCGTGGAATGCAAAACTGATCGGCTTGTGATCCGTGTAGACTACAAAGTGCCTAGCTTCCAACATGTGGCGGAAGTATTTGATGGCCTCGTAAATAGCAAGCAGTTCCCTGTCGTAGGGAGAATACTTTGCTTGCGAAGGGCTTAGCTTCCTTGAAAAGAAAGCGAGTGGTTGCCAGCCGTCATTGCTAAGCTGCTGTAACACCGCGCCGATTGCAGTATCCGACGCATCAGTAACCAATGCGAGTTTGGCACTGCAATCGGGGTGAGCTAGTAAAGCAGCATTAGCAAGGCTTTCTTTGCATTCCTCAAATGCTTGCAAAGTATTCTCCGCAAGACATATAGGATGCGAGCCCTTTACGTTGCCAATCAAAAGGTTGTTCAGCGGCGCTTGGATTTGCGCTGCGTGGGGTATGAATCGCCTGTAGAAATTAATCATGCCCAAAAATCGGCGCAACTGTCGTACGTCCTTGAGCGGCGGGAACTTTTTTATAGCGTCAACTTTGGACTCAAGTGGTTTGGTGCCTTTCTCAGAGATGTGGTAGCCTAAAAAGGTTACCTCTGAGACACCGAAAACACACTTGGATGTGTTGACCAGCATGCCAAACTCCTTCATTTTGCTGAAGATTGCACAAAGGTGTTCCTCGTGCTCTGCTTCTGTCCTAGAAAATATTAAAAAATCGTCCAAATAACAGTAGCAAAAGTCCAAACCTCTGGTCATCTCGTCGACAAAACGTTGAAACGTTTGGCCCGCATTGCGCAGACCAAACGTCATATACGGAAATTCGTATAAGCCGAATGGTGTGGTGATCGCCGTCTTCGGTATGTCCTCCGCGCTGACAGGTATCTGATTATAGGCTTTCACAAGGTCGATTGTGCTGAAGACTCGGCAACCTGCAATGCTGTGTGCAAAATCATGTATGTGCCTAATCGGATACCTGTCAGGAACGGTGCGGGCGTTGAGCATGCGGTAATCACCGCAGGGTCGCCAACTGTTGTCCTTTTTAGGGGCGAGGTGGAGTCGTGATGACCAGGGGCTTTCTGAGGGTCTGGCTGTTCCGTTTGATAACATCAGCTGGAACTCCTGCTGTGCTATTTTAAGTTTGTCTGGCGCTAGTCGCCGAAACGAAGAAGAAACTGGAGGGCCTGGGGTCGTGCGGATATGGTGTACTGTGTTATGTGGTGTAGTGCGTAGTGTACCGGCGGGTCGGGTGATGTCGGGAAAACATTCTAAAATTTTGTGATACCTCGAGTCGCCAGAAGAGATCTTTACAGAACATAAAGAGGAATCTAAGTGATTCGAGGCAATAGAAAACAGCTTAGTTGTACTATCGACTAGTCGTTGATTTCGACAGTCAACGACTAGCGAGTAATAACTCAAAAAGTCAACGCCGATAATCGGTTTTGTTACTTCGGCCACTACAAAACGCCACTTAAAGTCTCTACGTAAACCTAAGTTTAAATTGAGGTCCACAAAACCATATGTGCGTATGGGCGTCCCATTCGCAGCTACTAGCTGGTAGTTCGCAGGTTCCCGACGTTCGCTGAGTAGACGACGAGGGTAGACGCAGAGGTCGCTTCCAGTGTCGACCAGAAACTGCGTCTTAGTGCTCCTGTCTGTGACGAACAGGCGACCAGTTGATGAGGGGCAATCGTCAGTCGCCATTACCGACCGCCCGCGGCGTTTCCCTTCTTGAAGTCGCAGGGCTGGATGCAACGCTTCGCTTTTTCGCCATGCCTTGCGTGGTACCAGCAATGTGGGTGCTGCCGGTAGTTGGAGTCCGAGCGGGTTGTGGACCGGTGACGTGACTGACGCCGCGCGTCTCGACCACGGCTGTGGGAGCGGTTCCGCGAACAGCCGTCACGTAACTGCAGCGTCAGGTCTCTGACTGCCCGCTTCAGCTCGGCGATCTCGGTGGCCATCTCACTTGTCGAGGGTCCTGCTGCCGAAGCTGCTGCGACGTGGTTTGCTGGCGCGACTATATCCTGGACACGGTCTGCCAGCTCGGCTAGCGCGCCCAGGGTGCTGTGAGGCTGCGATGCTAGGAGGGGCTGGATGCTGGTGGGGAGTCGGCTGCACCAGATGGTGCGCACGAAGTCCTCAGGCACTGTTGGTCCTGCTAACCCCTGCAGGTGGCGGAGGAACTGTGACGGTTTCCGGTCTCCAAGCTCCTCGTGCATCAGCAGCTGCTTGACCTTCTTTTCTTGGCTGGCCGACAAGCGCTTCACCAACTCTGTCTTCAATTTGCCGTAACGATTGGAAGCAGGGGGGGGGCAGTATGATGTCCTTCACCTCTTTTGAGACTTGGGGGTCTAGGTGACCAACGACATAATTTATATTTTGTGACGTCATTGGTCACTCCCGCGTTCTCGAATTGGGCCTCAATTTGCGCGAACCATATATCGGGCTCTTCTGGCCAAAATGGGGGTAGGCGCAAAGCGACGCGGTACACCTCGCTAGGTCCAACGCTGGACATGGGTTTCGTCTTTCGCGGTCTGCGTGGAATGTGTTCCGTCGGCTGTGATGACGCGGTGTGTTCTGATTCACTGTTAGTCATTTTGATCACACTGTGTTCTGCTCGGGGTCACCAGTTTAGCAAAAGTTTAGTGTATAGAAGAAGTGCGGGTGAGCGAAAATAAAAGTCACTGCTTGTACTCACGGTTTACTCGACCGGTCCATACACAAAATACATACAACACAGAAGGAGAACAGACAGGAGAAACACAATATACGGTCACGACACAGTACAATAAAATAGTCCACATAAATATCCAAGATCGCGTAACAATCCACATTAGCGAGTCGCGTTAGTTCGACGCGCGGGCGCAGGCGGTAGGCGGCGAGGTCTACGTCCGACTGACCCACATATCACAAAATGTTAAGGTTGAGCAGGGATGCTCAACCGTTTCGCGCACTGGCCCGCGCGCTGGGGCGACCGACACCATCCGACAGCATAATGCTAAACATTATGAATGCCGTGAATGTAGTGTAGTGTTATTGATAAACGTACACGATAATATTACTGTGACTGTGTTAATGTTGTGTTTTATTTGTGGTGTGTTGTGTGAGTTTATTATAAACATAAATAAACTATATGGTAGAGGTGAACCCTACAAATCCATAGATAAGATACCTATTTATAGACAAATCTTTTTACAAACATATTTATATGTACATATGTTTACATAATATGAAACATAATAGCTTTCCTCGTCTATCTGTGTATCCGCAAACTCCTCCTAAACCTGGCTACGGATTTTGATGCGATTTTCACAAAGAGAAAGAGCATTAAATGGAATTAAGCAAAAGGTTGCTTGGAGAAAACTCATTATGGAGTTAAGCTCGCCTTCTTACATAAATTTTAAAATCACTGTGGACCAAGTGAAATTTTCGTGACTCAAGATTAAAGCAGCTTTCTATCGGTAAAAAAAATTTGCCATTCGGACTACTACTTTCAGAGATTGCCTACTACAAACAAAAAAACAATAAAACATACTTTATAATATGACTGTAGATAGTGAAAATTAAAAAATAAAGGAGGAAAGTTTATGTGACTATAGTAAATTAGGTCTACGAGCCCCAGTTAGTAACGTATTTGCAAAACTAAGACACGCATTTAAAATTTGGTGCTTATTTGAGCCGATCTGGGTTAGTATTTTAAGTATGACGGCGATGTAAACATACAACGCATTGTTTAACATGCGTCGTATATTTTGTCTAATTATAAATGCGTGTCTTAGTCTTGTAAGTGGGCACTTTACCGACTGGGACACGTACCTATACCTTTTTTTTTTTTTTTTTTATGGTGGGAAAAAATCATGCATTGACATCCCCCGCTCTTGGGCGGAGCGGGAGATAGTGTCAGACTCTTACTGACTAAAAGACCCACCCCGTTCCTTCTAGCCTTCATACCGGGGCTCGAGTGCCCTTTCGGATAACCCTGGCCCCAGTAGGCACGTACCAATACCTGGTTTACCCTATATAACCTTACTAGCTTTTGCCCGCAGCTTCGCCTGCGTACATAAAATAGCCTATGTCACTCAGGAATAAAGCAGCTTTCTATCGGTGCAAAAATTTTAGCAATCGGTCCAGTACTTCCAGAGATTACCTTCTACAAACAAAAAAACACAAAAACAAACTTTACCTCTTTATTATATTAGTGTAGATTTTTAGTTCTAACCCGCACTGGGCCCGCGTGGTAGATTACGGCCCATTCCCTCTCCTAGAAAGGAGGCCTGAGTCCCAGCAGTGGGAACATTAAAAAGGCTGATGATGATGATGATGATGATGATGATGGAATTTTTAGTATATGCGAAACCTGAAACAACTGTCTAGTATTTTTATGTAAAGAATCTATGTACTTACATTCAAAACTGTATTATGAAAAACCACGCAGTTATAAGCCAGTTATGGTACCTAGTTGGCGAAATAAACACATGGTCTCCGGGCCATGTGAGCGACTGAGGAGTTGTTGTGCTTCCGCACCCAGCTGTGCGCTGTCGCCTAATGCCCACTATGACCTGCCGTGACCTGTTTTGTACTTAGTGTAGGTGGTGTCCCACTTGTGACCTTTTTTAAATATTTTTGGGAAAAAATATAACATGGTGTAAAAATTTTATTGGAATCGATTCAGTTACCGATTCTGAATAAACCATATTCAGATTTTGCATATATCTACATACTAAAAACAATGTTGTATAATTTGTACCCGTACATAACCGGGCCAAAAACAATAGACTTGTATATAATATTAGTTTAGAAGTTCAAATAACACGATAAACCACTAAATCTGTACCTCTACACTAACTAAAATGCCTAGTCATGTTTCCTACTATTGCCAAAACCAACTACATTCGCTTATCGTTACACACGGAGCTGACTCGACAAAATGTTGTACGTTATGCTAATTTCCGGTGGCTGTTTGGGAATAATTTCATTGTTTTATGACACTTATGTAGACATATTTACTTTAAAGATAATGTAATGGTGCATCCTGATTATGCGAATGCGCCGCCGCTTGCGAACTGCACGCGTGCATTTCATGTTCGTACGAAGCCCGCGCGGTGGATTCGCCATATCTGTAGCCCGATTCACGTAATCAAAACCATATAGTAGCGATTTAGTCGTTTAGACCGTTCCCGTATTCACATTCATCAATCGAGTTTGAACGACACCGATTTTAAAGTCGTTTATACGAAGAGTCGATTTAAAAAAAAAATCTGTATTACATTACCCTGGTAGAATATTTATTTATGTAACTTGATATAAATCGTCGATAGATCGTTTAGTTTCGAGCCAGTTGAGTTGTCGTTCTATCCAATCCCGATGAATACCGCTTTTGTATAGGACTTCGATCGAACGACTATAAAACTTCAACGATATTTGGCTTGTTTGATTTTACGTGAATCAGGCTACTGGACGAACCATAACATACGCTAACGTGGCAGTAGGCTTGGAAGTAGAATAAAACTGATATATCTCTAGAGGCCCAAAAGCTAGCTAAACCAATAAATTCATTTATTTACATTGAAAACTACCCCAGTGCCGCGTACCCACTCGTATTTTTAACTTTAACTTGAAAATCCTGGGTTTTTTTTTCTACTAAAAATGTGTGAGGTGAAACACTGATTTTTCTGAGAAATATCCTTCAATGGGATTCCTTTATTTTTCCAGTCTGGTTTATTGCAGCTCTGGTGCGGCCTGGTGCTCTGATGTGGAGCTAGGTATATCTACATACAAAACAATCGCAAGAGATGTGTGTAAGAGACTCTAGTGAGAAATGTGTGCGTGGACCGCTGAAAAAAGTCCGCTAAGAATCCTCGCATCGCTCAGCTACGCACTTATACTTTCTCTAGTCTAGCCAAAAGCTATCATTACAGAAATCCTGGGTTTTTTTCTACCAAAAATGTATGAGGTGAAATCAGTGGATGAGAGAAAATCCTTAAATAGGATTACTTTACTCTCCTAGCCTAGTTTAGTTTAGCTCTGGTGCGGGTGGAGCTAGGTATATCTACAAACAAAACTACCGTAAGAGATGTGTCCAAGACACGCTAGCAAAAATGTGTATGTGAAAAAAGTCCGCTAAGCATCCTTGCATCGCACAGCTACGCATCGTTCATGTCTTAGCTGAGCTAAGGCTGTTATACCTTTTTTTTGTCGAGTTAGCTACACTCGTTTTAACCACCTCGCTCATCTCCAGTGAAAGCAGCCAAAATGGTAACAAAGTGTACAGAAAGGCTAATCCCAGAATTAGGCCCAGATCTCCGAAATCCTTAAGATAAAATCGACGTTATTTGATGTTGTCTCTTTAAATAAGGGTATCGTATCGATTGCGATTAGGACCCTGGTTTACATTAGATACGGTGAAGCAGGGCGTGAGTTGTTTCGCTTTGATTTTATCTTTTACCCTCTGATAACGTAAAAGATACGGAATCCTTTTTTTACCGTGTAAGCTCACAGTTCTGGCAAATTAGGTCAATTCGGTGAGTAAGTATGGATTTAGACGACATAACTATAGTCGTAGCATTTTAGCAAGGCAATAGTAGGCCCTTCCATGTGCTGATAGTGATCGCTGGAGTGGTTTTAGTGCGGTAAGCATAGCACATTACTTAGTCTAATCCCCCAAAAATTCAAGCTCCTTTTAAAGGTAATCCACCGAAAACAAAAAAAGAAATGATTTAGATGGCATAACTATTAGTCGTTGCGTTTTTATCAAGGTAATAGTGGTCATTGTCCTTTCTTAAATCTTTTCGTAGGATCCCCAACAGTGTGCCGAGTGTGTTTTTTTATTTAAAAAAAAAAACAGAACATCAAGACACCTAGAAGTCGAATCTTGACACTAAAGTGTAAATTCCATTTTTTTATATCGATTTAAAAAATACATAGATCGATCAATAACCGCTATTGTCTTGTTAAAACGCAACTACTCTATCTTTATTATCTGAACAGTTCATATACTCGTATACGAATATCTTATTCCCAAAAGAAACAAAAACCTAAAGAACTTTCAAAGATTACTCGTACATCCAATAAATGTCTAGAGAATTACATCACTTTCATATCGTTAAGGCCCAAGCGCCCGAAAAGTACCATAAAACAGTGACTTTCTGAAGCCTACTCCTCGGTAACGGCCAGGGTAATAGGTTTGAAAAAAATATATGTTTATTAAAGATTCATGAACAACATTATCAACATTTGATTTTTTCGTGCTATTAATACTTTTGTCAAAAAAAAATATTTAGCAATTCCGCAACTTTTCGCAACTTTTCCCTACTCCTTCGAAACGGCTTGGACCTTTAGAAACATTTTTACACATAAAAATTGGTGGTTAAATATTCTACAAAGTGAACATTGCATATGTAAATCAATCAATATTTCGCAGAGAAAATGGATTTAAAGCGCTTTCCGGGCGCTGCTGGCCGCAAATAAATGCACAGATTTGCGTACTGCCGCCTAGGCGAGTGCGAGAGTTGCGTCCACATATTTTCGGTCAGATGGTTCAAGGGACTATAAGCCTTAAGTTACATTGTCAGATTATCCCTCGTAATTTAAGGGTAAGCTTTAATCGAGATGCTTATTCTACATTTATTTTGTTTGTTTGGACAGATATAGTATACCAGACCCAGTATATTAAGGCATGTACACACACAACTGTCACTTCCAAGTCGCGGCGCCGTTCAATCACGTCAAAAAATTGTAACTTACTAGTTAAAACACAAAAAAATAATCGAATTATGTTGATTTGACTTTGTTTTGACATTGTTTAATGATATTACGTATTTTTAATCATATAGTGACATAAATGTAATGTATAAATCCCTTACCAATGAAATACTGTGAATCCTATAACTATTCGAATGTACTGATAACAAAAGAGTTACTGCGGCTAGGAAAGGGAAACCTGTGGTCCTAAAACGCAAAAGGCAACTGAAGGAACACAGGTGAGGTTTTGGTCAGTAAAAGTCTGACACGGCCTCTTTTTCTACCTTATCTTCTGGGGCCAAAGGTCTATTCTGGGGCCGAGGGGAGCCTCGGCCCAGGCTTCAGAAATAGACATTTCTGAAAGGAAGGCTCGGACCCGGTATGAAAGGCAACGAAGGAACGGGGTGGGTTTTTTAGTAAGTAATAGTCTGACACTATCTCCCGCTCCACCCAAGGGCGGGGGATATCATCTGGATGATTTTTACCCACAAAAAAAAAATACCATCTAAAAATAAAAAGAATCAGCTTTTCATATAAGTATAGATAATGAACATGTTAAACGTGTAAATTACTTGATCGCATTCTTAAATAATCACAGGCTCGTTGGTGTAATTAAACATAACTAAAAGCGTTAAATCTACTGGAAATAAAATGAACATGACATTTAGTAATTAAACGTAACGTTTTGAAGCTAAATGTACTAATTGACTTACAACTTAGATATCAACACATTAGCTAATAAATATTATTGTTACATTAACATCACAAATCATGTAAAGCTATAAACTTTTTATTTAAGACTCGAATACATTGTAAATTATCGTATTTAGATGAGATTCTTTTTTTTTAATTGTTGTTTCATAATGTATCGAGAGTTTGCACTGTTGTAAGTTTTTTAAATCAAATACTGTTTGCGATTATCCAGTAATAAGTTTTACATTAAAATTTGTTTGTTAAATAAATATTATTATAATACTTTATTATAAAAATATATTATTTTTTTACAATAATATAAAGTTTTCATTACGTTAAAACATTATTGGAAGTTTTATTCGATATTGATATTGCTTGCCCTTTGAAATGCATCGTTTTTAAAAAAGAAAAGCTTTTATAGTTATAAATACAGCGATGTTATAGAAAATACAAAACATAAATATACCAATACACCTAATCTCGAAAAAAGAATAACGAACCTTTAATATAAAGTTTATTTGAATATAAGTTCAAATAAACTTCCAAATTCCAAGTCAATCCAAAGATATTTATAACACTTCAGAGCGACTCGTATTAAAAAACGGCAATTTCATATGTAAAGACCTATTATATTATTAATGTCTTAACCATGTCATTAAAGTCGATAAAAAAAATATTTTTTATCTTGAACCGTTCTCAATAGATTTGATTTATCAATTTTCATTTACCTTTAGACATAAAATAGAGGTTGATCAAAATCGAAAAAATGTTCATGACCTTTTTTTGTTTTCATCTAATATAATTTATAATACATCGACGTCAAAACGAATTGTTATAAACAACTAGTAATTTACAAAATAAACATCACTGAATTTTACAACTGAATTTTTTTCTTTACAAATGTTTAATTTAAATATCTTACTAAATACCTACCTAAATATTCACAGACTCGTTTGTGTAATTAAACATAACTAAAAGCGTTAAATCTACTGGAAATAAAATTAAAACGACCGTCTAGTCCTTAAATAACATTTAAAAACTAATCTCACTAATTTAAATATAACATCGATAACTTTACACTTGCACTTTTTCGCGTTTTTTTTTTTTCGGTATAATCTTGAGATCTTTGCTCCAAGCTTTTTTCGGGATATAGTGCAACTATCAAAAGTAGCTTAAGCGATGATGCATATTTCTATCATCATCATCATTCCAGCCGAAAAAAGTCCACTGTTGGACATAGGCCTCCCCCAATTGTTGCCATAATAATAACCGGTCCTATGTGTCTCGCATCCATCGGATTCCCGTGAACCTAAGTTACAATCGAATTCCGTTCTCTAATCGGTAACGCCTCGGTGACAGCAATTGTAGAAAACGATAAGTTGGTAGCCATGTTGACGCGCCTGAGTCGGCCGCTCGTTCTACAATGTAGCGTTTGTATAACAAAGGATGTAGCGTTAAACATTGTAGAAACGATTTTGAACGATGTGAACTTGGCTACGAATGGTCTATTCGTTTGTTCTACTACGTTGAGATGACGTCATTCCCATACGTTTCATCACTTTTTGACAGCGTTAACGATTGCAGAATAACAACTTGGCTAAGCGTGCAGGTCGTCGGTCCACCTTGTGTTAAGCCTTCCAACGCTGCGGCTTCCGGTAGGTGGTCACCATTCCAGAACCTTTCGTCCCCATCGATCATTATTATTATTATTATTATATATCTTTATTGCACACCTTAACTTACTAAAGAATAATAATTAACAAAAATAAGTGTACAATAGGCGGTCTTATTGCACAGGGCAATTTCTACCAGACAACCTTTGGATGGACTGAAACGAAAGGAACAAGATTTCGGGCTAAAAGTGTACAACAACTTATAGAAACATGTAAAAATAAATAACAAATAAAAAATATAATACATAAATAAAAAACCAATTAATAAACTAATAAATATAAAATATACTTACAATTAGAAAGGAGAAGAAGAACTAAAGTGATAGATAATGCTCCTTGACCATTTTTTTGAACGTTGGTAGCGTTTGGGCTCGCCTCACTTCTATGGGTAATGCATTCCACAAACGAGCTGCTTGTATCGTGAAGGATCATCTGTTCTGTGAACATTATGCCCTTCCCACTGCCACTTAAGACACATATTTCTACCAGTGAAAGAATTTTACACACCACACCCAGATGTAAATAGGTTTTAAGAGAGCGTTTCCCAAACCGTCTGTCGTCAATGCGGGCATGGTTGAAAAGCTTTTGTTTCCGTCACGATTTTTAATAAAGAGGCAACGCGAAAAAAGAGATAGCGCCTGAACGCTCGGTTGGCATTCGGCAATTTCCGTCGCTCACTCGAATATTCACAAAACTTGTTCTAGAAACTACCTCTAAGTTTTTTTTTTAAATCTTAAAAGTGTTTTGGAAACAGTTATCGTCATTTAGAATCTATTTCGAATATCGTTATTAGAGATACAATAGAAAGACAATGAGAGAGCGAACGCGATCGCTTGGGGTTTTGTAATGAATGAATTTGCAAATTTTCCATAAATAAATTTCCTTTACTTTTTTAATATTAGAAAAAAGAAAGAAAACATGTTTATTCTGCCTGTATAGACACACAAATAATTACAAAAAAGAAAAGCAAAATAAAAATTAGTTGCCTTAACGTCAAGTGTAGACCAGGCCTAACTGACTTGAACCATAGACAACCTGGTTGTCTAGGTTGTCTATTAAAACAAGCATAATAATATAATCGACGCCGACAATATATATTCGTAAGTACATTATGAAGGGTTAAAGTTCATATATTTGAACAAAATAGCAGATTTTTTCAGAGGTATTTACACAAATTTATAGTTTGTATTCAATACCCATATAGACCTAGATATACCACAAGATATGTTTGCATGTTTTTTTTTTAATATTCCACAACTATCACACAACGCCGTCTAGTCCCAAGCTAAGCAGAGCTTGTGTTATGAGTACTAGACAACTGATAAACATACTTATATATTTCTAAATACATACATGTAATTTATCTATAATATTATTACATGAGTGTAATTTATCTATAATATTATTATAGATAAATTACACTCAGACACATTACAAATGATCATGCTCATCACACAAACATTTGTCCTGGATGGGAATCGAACTCACGACCCTCGGCTTAGCAGTCAGAGTTACTAACCACTAAACCAACAGGCCAGTCTATAATGTGTTTTTTCCAAAATATCTACAGAAAGATGTGTAATAACATCATAATCACGTAAGGTTGCATAGGAATTGTCACCGTTAAGGTGCTTGAATTACATTAATATTTCTATATACAATTTAGTGCACCCCCTCCCCCCATCCCACACACACAAAGCGACAAACATTAATAAAACACAAGTGTACAATGGGCGGTCTTATCGCAAAGGGTGATCTACACATTCATTTGTAACTGTAATGCGTATGTCCCTCTATCAAGTCTATTTGGACAGTGTCCTTCTCATTATTCTTGGCTTTGAATAAAATGCTAGTCATTATAAGGGTCAGCGGTAGGTATAGGACATTTGAAGGGAAATCAAGGGCCCAAGGCACTTCAGATACATACCACATATTGAGTCGAGCACCTCCAAATACCATCATGACTCAGCATAGGCATAAGCTTATTTAAGGCATTTTTGCTCAGGATTGGCGCATATTTTTCCTTATTCTTTTTTTTTATTTTTTACCCAAAGGTTAAATCGGGATTCTATTACTCAGACTCCGCAGTCCGTCCGTCTGTCTGTCTGTCATCAGGCTGTATCTCATGAAATGTCGTGATAGCTAGACAGTTGAAATTTACACAGGTGATATATTTCTGTTGCCACTATAACAACAAATAAAATAAATATTTCACTGGGGCTAACAAACGTGATTTTTTTCCGGTTTTTATTACGGCAGGTACAGAACCTTCGTGTGCAAGTCCGACTCGCACTTGGCCAGATTTTTTGTTGATAGGCACTCGCTTGACCACTATCTCACCTGATGGAAGAAACGATATGGACGAAGATGGAGCACGCTTGCTTAGAAAGTAACCAATTTACTCTTGATTGAATTTACATAGGTTATATTAAAGAGTGCTCTCTTTAGCTGTATGCACAATGAATGCGTTTTGTGCATATGGGTAGGATGTCCTCCATGTACCGAATGAAATCACTTTTTTTCTCTACGTTACAACGTGTAACATTAAATGCGCAATACCTCAGACACGCAAACGATTTTTAATTCAACTGTCGTAATTTTGAGAGAAAAAAAATCAATAAAAAAATGTAAAGGTTTTAATACTGTTTTACTTTGTTAAGATTTGTATCTAGATCTACATTAAAATTAGAACCATTATTATCCCGCGTAAGAGAAAATTTAAATGGACGACAACCATTTGTGTTTCTTTACATATTTTGGCGGGCTTGCGCACGTGATGGCTGGACCTATTAATAAATAGACAGGGCAACATTTTTAACGAAGATTTTATGAAAAAAAAATGACCTATATTAAAAAGTGGTTCAATTATGATTCTGCTCGTTATTCTGATAAAACTATTTTCAGGTTTTGCGCATTTAACGTTACAAGTTGTATTTACTAGAACATTACGTGTTAGACACTCTGTCGCCCTCTCCGCTAACTGTCCTATCTCATCAAACTGGCGTATATGTAGGCGCGCGGGAACAGTGCGCGCCGTCGACGACTTGGGCTTGGTCCGGACAGTTACCGGACGGCCAGACAGCGAGCTACCCATTGCTCACTGTCCGCAAGCCCGCGCCTACGGTGACCGGAAATCGGGATCAGAATCCCGGCGGCGGCGGCGGCGAGAACGTCGTTACCTGATGCGATCGGCCTTCTCCTTGGCGAGCATTACTGCTTCGCAGAAGTCGGCGAACGCCTGCCACTCCTCCTCGCTGAACTTTGTATTCTCCTGAACTTTTTATGCCACTGGCAGGGAGGTAGTCCCAAGTGGTACAGGACTAGGGTTTGGTGGTATTATTACAAAAATCTGAAATATGAGGAAGGATTGTCGGGTAAAGATTGTAAGATTGACGATCTGATTTTTTAAAAGCCTATTTTATTAAATCAGCTAATGTTGATTAATTAACCTTTCAATCGTGAGAATTACAGACACAATAGAAAGACAATGGGTGCACGTTCGCTTGAGGTTTAATGATTTAAAAGACTGATTTAAATCTCTCTTTAATTATTTATATTTAGATTATTGAATTAGGAAACAAATCTGTGATTACGAGAATTAACAATGTTGTAATTATGACCAATGACTAAACACTAGAATTACTAGATAGATAATATTAAAGTTATTAAGAATTAGTATGATTTTAACTAAGTTCGGTTTTATAACTATAAGATTTAACTACTGAAAAGTGAATCCGTGTGATTAAAATAAATAAACAAAGAAATAAATAAGACTGAAATTAACGTTAAAATTATTAAGATTAAATTTTCTGTTTAATTTATGTTGATTTTTACAAAAAAAAAAGCCTTTTTTATGCCTCACACCAGAAACTATAAACTCAATCAAAATTCTTCAAAAAAGGTTTACACGTCTTACAAAAAAAAAACACAAATAAAAACTTTAAAAGTTAAAGTTACTTTATAAGCTGTCTCGTGTCCCGGGACTTTGAAATTGTCGGGAATACCCAAACCCTATATAGGACCGAATACAATTTTCCGTCCACTCTATATATTAAACAACACTTACCAAAATTTTGTGCTTAGATAAATCAGAGGTCCTACCACGAGCTCTTAACGCGATCCAATTGACAACCTAAACTGAACTGTTAAAGGGATAGAGCTATATAGCTCCATCCCTCCTTCTCGCTCGCACGCCTGACATTTTAACCCGTTATGGTACGGCCCCAGGAAGCGATCTTAATCGGCACAATAAATTCACACAAATTCATCCCAATAATTATTATGAAAATTTCACATCGACGTCAAAATAATCGTCATCAAATCAATTCATTTTACTGATAATGAAAACAATAGAATGTCACATCAAATAGCCAGTTTTGTGACATTTATGTAATTTGTTTGCACAGAATTGTGGCTCGTAATGATATCAATTTTGCGCCTAACCGACAACGAATCGCGTACCTTTTACAATTTCACAAATTGAATTTCAAATGAACCGTCAATGAATTTTCTTTTTTTCTCAAATAATCTTATTACGGTTATCTTTTTAAAATAAAAATCTTTTTTCTACTTCATTGCGTAAAAGAACCTCTTTTTGTGTAGGTGAAGAGGTAGAAAACGTAGGTACTATAAAATAGCGATAATATTTTAAAACTGCTTTAGGATTCTGGTAACTATTTTAATGGTATGCATTCTCCTGTGTAATCTACCTACATTTATTCACTCAAAAAATATATAAAAGAATAACTGAGAATTAGCAATTTGCCAACGAAAAATTTTCAAACAAAATTTTAGGTAGTTGTAGGTTGAATTTAATTGCGTGTTTTTTGCTACATGCTTACACGACCCTTTTATTATTATAAATTTCTATATTTACGAAAATCTTAACAGCCTTATGACATTATATCTGTGGGTAGATTAAATCAGGCGAAAATTTAAGCAAGACAAGTGAAGCAAATTATATTCAGAAGCCTTTTCAAAATAACAGCGCAGAATATAGAATCAAAGTTAAATTGTATATACTACCTTATTCCAATATTTACCCACATATTACTTATGGAAGTAAAGAGTCGTAATATGAGATAGTAACAAGCAACTATCTCTGCTCATTACAAGTATAATCGTATACATAAATAAGGACATTGTAATAAATAAAAAAACTGCTTCATTTTCTTTAACAACAAGCACTGAGATAAAGTTCTCGAGACTTTCTTCGTTGTAGTTGTTACGTTGTCTTTTTTATCTTTATTGAATAAAAGAAAAATAAAAAATCTTTTTGCTTATTATTTTCTTAGAAATGTTTTTTATCTTTCTGCTCTATTTTTATTTAAATTGTTTGCATGATTTAAGGTTTTTAAACAGTATTTTAAGAAGATGTTTGTTCAGTAAAGTTAAATATTTTAGCTGAAAAGATTTAAGTACAGTGGGGTATTTTTTGGTGGTGGAAAATTATCAAATAACTCCTCTCGCTATGGGTGGTGCGAAAAGAAGTGTCAGAATTTTATTTACCATTTGGGTTTAACCCACCTGTGTTTCTTCAGTTGCTCTTTGTTTTCCAGGGCCACGGTAACTTTTGGACGCCTGAAGGCACGGTTGGCGCAGTGATTAAACAATTAGCTACTGCGCTGCGAGTCGCGGGTTCGATGCCCGCACGTAATAAATATTTGTATGGCCTACAGAGATGTTCCGGGTCTCGGTGTCTTGTGTATGAGAGTTTACATTTTTGTGAACGCAGCCACGATACATGAGTAATTCCTATTTATTATTTAATTACTATAACTTTATTGTACACCAAGAAAATAAATTATAATTAACTTAAGCCTTATATTAAAATTAATTAATTAATCATATTAATTAATTAATTTGAGCCTTATATTTAAAACATATATCCCTAGTGTGGGGCAAGGAAAAAAAAAAAATTAAAAATAATTAAAAAGATGGCATAGCCCTAGCAGCCATCACAGTAAAGTTTGTATGACGCTTTTTCATGTCTACACTATGTGCCCCAAATATTTAACTTGCTTTGACTTATAACTTTGATATTCTTTTGAATTTTTCTCAATTCACCAAACCTTTCACGCCTTGAGCGTAGTGATTCCAAAATAATTTCCTCCTTCCAAGGCCTGAAAAACCGTAAATCATATTTTCATCATGTTTGAGACAAGCTTAAAAGGGGCTTTATCAGAACCATGCCGTTCAAATATAATAATGAATATATGTGAAATTCTCTTTGTTACATATACATCATTAGTTTCAGTACATGCGAAACCCGAAACACGTGTCTAATATTTTTATGTAAAGAATCTATGTACAAAATTTCACAACTGTATCATGAAAAATCACAAAGTTATAAGCTACTAGCTGACCCGGCGAACTTCGTACCGTCTAATAGTTATGTTGTGACACCTTCAAGCTAAGCTGTCAACTCTAACCTAGTCCCTACTCTACCCTACTCTACCCTACTCTACCCTACTCTACCCTACTCTACCCTACTCTACCCTACTCTAACCTACTCCACCCTACCCCTGCTCTTTGGAACGTGCAATTTAGCTGCACTTTTCTTGGACTGACCGACATTTGACTATTCAAAAGTGCCTGCAAATGGTCTATTTGAAATAAATGATTTTGATTTTTGATTTTTTTTTTCTACCCTACTCTACCCTACTCTACCCTACTCTACCCTACCCCATCCTACTCTACCCTACTCTACCTTACTCCACCCTACACTACCCTAATTTTCATTTTTTTTCCATAAGAACCTTTTCCTCACAATAACAAACACAACAAAAAAGATTTAGCGAAATCGGTCCAGCCGCTCATGCGTGATGCCGTGACCAAGGAAATAGGGATTCATTTTTATATAGATAGATAGATTATGTTACCTGGTTATCCGCACAAATACATGGTTACCGGGCCATCCGAGCGACTGAGGGGTTGTTGTGCGCTTTGATCTGTCGTGACCAGTGTATCCAACTTGTAATCTTTTGTAAATATTTTTGGGAAAAATATATCATGGTGTAAAAAATATTGGAATCGAATCAGTAAGTAACTGAAAGTTACTGATTCTGAGCAAACTATGTTCAGGTTTCGCATACACTAAAAATAATGTTCTATATCTTTTCCCCATTCAATTTACTGTCCAAATCTGTACGGAACAGTTACTGCAGCTTCCAGTGTCAATTTAATGGCTATCTGTCGTATACTTCCATTTATGAAGAGTAGGTAAGTCAATCGTGCCAAGATATTATTGCCGCTATAATATCACTTGTGTGCTAAAGTTTACGATCTTTCCATTATTGTTCCAAAACATCAACAAACAATATTATTAGGGACAGTAATCAAAACTATACAATTAATTAATTATGATCATCATCATGTTCCTGCCCTTATCCCGTGTTATTTGGAGTCGGCGCAACATGTTTTTTTTTCTTCCATTCTGTACTCTCACCCATCATGCTATCGCTAACTTCCTTCTCATTCATATCACTCTTCACGCAATCCATCACTATAGAATTAAGTTAGGTAATCGAAATTATTTCATTAACACAACTGAATCTTGAATCATCTAAAGTGACATCATAAATAGGTAAAAAGAAAGAATAAACACATACGAATATACCGAAAAGACTAAAGAACAAAACCGTTCAGTTTGTGTTCAGTGAGAGCGAATGGTATAACGTAGTAAACGAAAGTGCTACCTAATAAATGTAAGACAATTTTAATGTTCTTTGAGTTACGACACAATTTGAGTTGAGATTTTTTTGAGGTGAAAAATCATCCAATCTCGTTCTAGGGTGTAACTAGGGCCGTGTCAGACTTTTACTGACTAAAACCCAAATGTGTCCTTCAGTTGCTTTTTGCGTTCCAAGATCTCGGTCTCTCAAAATGTCCCTGAGGCCTTAGCGAACTGATGTTCGCTCAGCAGGGCTTAGGAGTTCAGCAGAATTAGCAATTTGCCAACGAAAAATTTTCAAACCAAGTTTTTAGTTGTAGGTTGAATGTAATTGCGTGTTGAGTGTGAGAACGAATGATATAATGTTGTAAACGAAAGTGCTACCTAATAAATGTAAGGGCTTAGGAGTTCAGCAGGGTTGATTTTTTCCCTGATGCTGAGCTCCTACGGTTTTGTTGACATCTCTTTGAGACGAGTAGAGGTGCAATATGAATTTTTGGCACACAACACCGTGCCGACGTCTATGTCGACACTGTTATCGGCCCACGCTGAAAACCAGCTCCGTAGACTCGCCGCGTTTTGCGTTGCGGTCTCGGCATTATGCTGAGCGTTTGGCCGTTTTGTTTGGAAGTGGCGCATTATTTTCATTAAATGTAGGTCTTTCGACCTTTCCGACAAATAAAATGTTTTACTTTCTTCCTTTCATGATGGCTTAACTCGATTAAACGCCGCTAGTCTTCGCACTAAATATTAGAACCATTGTGTATGAACATAGTCAAAGCTATGATATTACCCTTGATAATGGGGATAACATGCTGAATAGTGAATATCACTTTTGGCAAGCGAACGAGAGATTATGGCCGTTTACTAACATCATACGTTTGAACGATACGATCAAAGGATAATAACATTATTTTGATATCATGCGAGTACGTGAAATGGCTGTTAAAGGCGGACGGAACTGTTTCCATTAGTGCTAAAGTACTTTGAGAATCTGAATCAGTGTTTTTCCATTTGTTACCTAATGTTCTGCGGGAATGAGTGAAAGAGTAACGTAGGCCCTAACGGCCCGTTCACGACTTTGCTGCTGTGAGCAGTAGCTAAGTGCGGGGCGGCGAGCGGTAAGAACAAATGTATGTAAATGTTTGAAGCACCCCACGAGATGCCGCTCATAGCGCCGCGCGCCCGCTTACCCGTGCCGTACCGCTCGCCGCACCGCGCGCCTCTTAGACTGAAGTCGTGAACAGGCCGTAAGGGCCGTGCCTTACTTGGACGCCATGGCGGCATAACCACGTTACGCCACCAAATAAAATTATGGTTGGCTGCTTGACCAAGTGCAGACCGCAAACGCATCGACGCCTTTGAGTTGTGGTACTGGAGAAGTATGTTCCGTATCGTATCCGTTGGACAGCATTCCAACAGAGGCTAGGTGAGGTATAAACAATAGAGCTGCAAGCATTTTCTTACCGCCATGTCGTCCTAGTGAGAGACACGGGCCAAATCGCATAAGGCAAGTGAAGGACACAGGTTGGTTTTGGTCAGTAAAAGTTTGATACGCCTTCTCATTCCACACTAGAGCGAGTTTTTTTTATGTTGGAAATAATAAAATAAGAAAAAAAACCTTAACGTTAAATAACATAGTATAGTAGGCACTTTTTTTTCACCAATTGTTTAGCTAGTTTTCTAATGCACCAAGTGCAATCCCATTTTATATCTAGACAATCTCTTTCCATACCATGTTGCCTGGAAGAGATCGCGGAATGCGATAAGGCCGCCAATTGTATGTTCTAAATAGAAGGCTCTTTATCATTTATTATCTTGGTGTACAATAAAGTATTTATACTCGTAAATAAATATAATTAAATAAAAAAAACACGGCTAACTTCCTGAACAAATATTTGTGTGGCCTACGGATAGGTGTCCCGGGGCTGGCTGTCATATGTTTTTAACGCACCCACAATACAGGAGTTATCTAGTGTGGGGCTAGGTTTAAAAAAAAGAAATAGGTTTTTATCTTTTACTTGTGGCAAAGATCGAGCAACGTCAATTACACAGACACATTACTCGTAATCGTGTTAACCTTCTGTCAGTCTGCCACCTCCCGTTACAATAATACAATACTCACACACAATTTCACCCGACACTGTCATTCAAGTATAACTCAGTTGTAGTGTCTGACTGAACTTTCGGTGTCGTTTTCGACTAAAATCAAGTTTCGGCTTAGTTTTGGGTTTCAGCTGCCATCCAGTCAAAAACTAAGGCTACAACCGAAACTAAATTCGAAACTGATGGCCAAAGTCAAAATCGAATTCGGTTCCATTTTGGCTATAAAAAATGGTCTTATTCAAACGTTACTCAGTCTTAAAATAATAAAAATATTGTTTACATATTTCAAAAAAACTTAGCATAAAATCGTCCTACTAAATTATATAATCTAATATTTAAGAGATCCTAAGTTGTTTGAAGGAACTGTATCACTAGCCAAGTTGATAATATAATCTGCAATCGTTAACGCTAGTAGAAAACTTAAAATGTAAAAAAATAATTGGGGTGTGGCCAACTCCAGGCGTTCGACGTAAGCGAAACGGTTGTAACTTGACTAGGGCGGCTGCACTCTACTCCTATCGATACTGTTACCATGAAAACGAAAACACCTTCCATTTACGTAAAATTGACAATTTAATTGAGTTTTATTAAACTAAGTAAGCAACAAATAAGGAAAAACAATACTACACACACGTGTAACACACACGCCGATCTGAGCGCGTCGGTCTTCATACATTTTATATGGATACTAGACTTGTAGAGCTACACTTGATCCACGCCACGCTACGCCGTTCTACGTATAAATCAGGCGTGTCTAATGTGGTGGGATGTGTGCTCTGTCTGTCTCCAATTTGTCGCAACTTATACTCCATTATGATTTTAAAGCTAGCACGGTCGTTGCTTTTTGTGTTTACTGCATAGTTATCAAATATGCACAAGTTGAAGAGCTCGCTTTTAAAGCAAGAGCACTGAAAGAGTTTAAATCTATTGCAAAAATGCGAGTTACAATGAAAATAAACGTGGATGCACTATGAACATGTCTCTCAGAACTTCACGATAGTTTTATTTGACTTGATTTTAAAATATTTTGAGACAAATTAAGAAGAGTGTCGTTACATTGAACTTGATTCTAAGTGTTACTAAAATTCACTTCAAAATGAATAAAAACCCGCAAGGGTGGTGTTCATTTTAATTCCCGAAAGGCTAAAAAGCTAGTACGCAAAAGTTATAAAAACACAAAACCCCTTCTCATCATTTTTAGACAACTTATTGAAAAAAAATGCAAATGTTAAAAATACAGCTCCGCTAGTCCTACTGGAATGTACTTTAAAATAAAAGATACATCATCCATAGACACAGACTAAGGCAGACACGTGTCGGGACGACACAGATGCTGAATCTAAAGTTGCACATTTGTTATCTAGCTCGCGCCTGTCATTGCGACACAGTCCAGTCGGTTTACATATGGCCGATTTAAAAAGATCATAGATAAAACTGTCCGTTTAAAGCTCAGGTCACATTATTCCGTGCAGTCGTACAGCACCTTCTGGCACAGTTTATTGGCTATAAATCAACTGTGCCAGTTGTAGGCCTAAACAGATTCGTATGACTAGTACATTCCGCATCACGACATATCCACAATACCATGATGTGAACCTAGTTTAAGTCTGGTCAACGGGTACCATAGATAAAGCTACTTTTTAGAAATTCCCTTACATAATTGACCATTCTGTAAATAGATACAAAACAAAAGTGCGGTCAAGATATTTTTGAAGGTCATTAACAAAGGTGACACTGTAAGCCTGTGGTGTAGCCAATCACAATTATAAAGAAGAAGAAAAACGTTGGCTGTCACGGGAAACCCGGTGTGATGTGATGTGTGATGTCTCTTTCACACTTTTCTGCTCGAAGGACACTTCCGAATACTTCCCTGTCCTGGTAAGAAGGGAATAGCTTCTTCACTCAGTCCATTGTCCATATCTGTGACCGTTTAAACGTAAGTAAGTAATACCTTACCTGTAACTATTTAAAAACCTTTACAACCCTGTACTACTAATAACAAATGCTAAAAGACTAATAAGTGCACAATTAAGCACAAATGAGGGTTAAATACACGAGAAGTCACTATCATGTTAAGCGGAGCATCAATTAGTACCAAACGACTGCTTAGGACCAAATTTTGGTAAAGCTAAATGGTGTTGGACGGAATTATAGTGAAGTCAGCTGCGACCGCTCATTCTCCATTTAGGTATTCATAGTTAGGGCTGGCTTTTATGAAGGGTCACGAACCCCTGAGTAATGAAACAGCACCAAACTTTAGGTGTTCTTAAAAGTGTTTTCGGTAAGTACAGTTAATGTAACGAAGACAGAAATAGTACCATAAGCCCTTAAATATGACAGTTTATAGAATACTAGTTGTTCTTTACGGTTTTACTCGCTTCTTTAGTTAGTGTAACGTTATATTATATAATAGCCTTCCATCGACAAATGAGCAATCTAAAACAAAAATAATAATAATAATAATAATAAAAATAATAATAATAATAATAATATGTTTATTCAGGGTAAAATTTGGTAAAATGGTTACATAAAATCTTAAAAGTAATTACACAGGTAAATGCTATGTTATGTGCCTGTACTAGGATAAACCTGTATCACAGGCGGTAAAAGCTCTTATATTGTAGTTTTTTAGGGCAATACTATTGATAACAATATTTAAAAAGACTATAAGTAGTGAAAAATATAATTAAATTATTTATAATATTATATATCTAGTTTACTTAAACACTAAAGGTCACGATTTGTTATTTTTATTCTAAAACTGTTTCTTGCACTTTATTCTCTAGTTACACACATATGATTTTGCGTCAGCAGAATTAGTAATTGGGTTAATGTCGATAATATTTCAATAAAGTATTCAGTTAAGGCATTATTAACTTTAAACGAGTTTGTTTTATTAAAAAAAAAAACGGAACGGATTTTGTTAAATTAATAACTTGTGTGTCCTCGGTCTGGAAGTGCTTAAGCCGTATTTTTTTTTCATTTAGTAAAAGTAAACATAATATTAAGATTGTTATACAATAAGAGCCAAATTGTAACTAAATTGTAAATTACAGATCTTGAGCGCTGGGTTCAAGTTGCGCATTTGGAGGTATGCGGAACAGAGAGTAAAGTCCCGCAAACCTCCGTTGAAAAGGGAGGATACATGCCTCCGTTGAAAAGGGAGGATCCTCCGACCCGACAGGTGTTATGGTCTGGTGGGCGACTGCCCGATAGATGATTTCGGGCTGTCGTATATGTTCAAATCGCGCGGAGAACTTTGATTGCGCGATGCAGGATTTCGTATATTCTTCGTAGTTCTTATGTGGCGCCATAGATGTCGCTACATCACTCCCCTCCGGAGATCGGAGATCGATGGTTCTTGATGCGCGCCAAGCCAGCGTAGGTTGGTTCCAGTGGGTCGGAACCGATGCCGCATAGTTCTCGGTGAGTCGGAACTGTCTGCGGTGATGCCCCAGTGTGTCGGGGTGTTGCTATCCCAGTGAGTCGGGATGATGCCCCAGTGAGTCGGGGTGATGATGTCCCAGTGAGTCGGGATAATGCCCCAGTGAGTCGGGGTGGTGCTGTCCCAGTGAGTCGGGATGATGCCCCAGTGAGTCGGGGTGGTGCTGCAGGCTCCAGTGAGTCGGAGTAGTGCTGCTGGCTCCAGTGAGTCGGAGCGGTGCTGTGTGACGTAGGGCTTGACTGCTGGCGTCGACCAGGAGAGGTTCTTCATAGCTCTTCATGTGACTGGCCGAAGGTGCGGTGTGCCAAGCCAAGGTCGCTGATGAGGCTGAAGGTGATGACCAGGTATGACCAGGTAGGCATGCTGGTGGTCAGGATACCCTCTATAGCCGTGGGTGCTGGCTGTATGGCTCGCTGCTCGAAAGCTTGAGGAAGTGATGATGACGTCACGAAGTAGTAGCTGCACGAAGGCTGCGCTGACGTTCTTTGTCGAGAGTCACCAGTTTGGAGGTAGGCGGAACAGAGAGTAAAGTCCCGCAAACCACCGTTGAAAAGGGAGGATCCTCCGACCAGACAACCAATATAACAGGATTTTGTGTTCAAAAGTATTTCTGAACAAGTAATTTTGACCAACAAACTATTTTGCCCATCACAGAGATATGTATATTTAACCTAAAGGAATTGACAATTAAACATAGCGACGTTAGAATACAATAGCACAACGTATTTAGCGAGTGGTTGTGCAAGCGTGCGATAATGGTCCTTACTTGAGCCACGTTTGCGAATTATGCGGGTCTTAACTCAACTTTAACTCGTCTTATAAAGGGAGAAAGGCGTCCTTCAGTAATTATAATTACGTGAGGTATTTACTCAAAAGACGTATATATGTTACTGTAAAAGCTCGAACTACGGTAAATTTTAAGATTTTCCAGTAAAACCTAAGATTTACCAATTATTAATGGTAAATGTCCATAAGAGTTTGCGATTCGAACTTTTACCACCATTAAACTTGGTAAATCTTAGGATTTACATTAAAGCCGCGATAAATGTTGAAAAAAAACATTTCATAACATGTAAACCGCTTTGACTCGTACTCGTGGGCAGTTAGCCGCCCCCGCGCACCGTCTCTTTTGTCTGTTTTATACCAAATAATAAAAAAAAAAAACAGATTCAGTTAAATTAGTCAACGTAAGCGTTATGTTTGTGAGAAGATAATTTTACTTGTATTATTTTTTACTGCTTTAGAAGTGTTTCAAATATTTAAAAAAATAGTTGTTCCCAATTTTTTTAATACAACTCCTTAATGAAAATAATTTAAATAGGTTAGGATTATACCTAAGTATTTAACTAATAGTTAATTGAAATAAATGACGAAGTATTAAGTAATCATTTTTTTATTCCTAAAACCAACATTTACCAGTCCACATTAGTAAAACCTAGCATGTTCCGAATTGGAATGGTAAAAGCATGAAAAAAATCGTTCCATAATAAAAAAAGTCACATTTACCAACTCATGTCGGTAAATCTTAAGTTTTACTGGAAAATCTTAAGATTTACCGTAGTTCGAGCTTTTACAGTAACATATATGTCTTATATCTCGGCCTGGCTAGGGTTGCCAGGTCCTGAAACTGAAAAGCCGGACAGACTATTCTATTTCTTGCTATAATTTATTTTTATTTGTGATTTGATCTCTATTTATTTATTTGTTGTTGTCAAGGACATGTCAGCAAATCTTAAGGGCGCAGCAGGATTGAAGCGGTTAAGTGAAAGTGAACCCCGGGGCCCTGGAACAAAGGCAAAGTTATGGGTTTTAGTTGGTAAAAGTCTTACATGCCCTCTTGTTAACCCAAGAGCGGAAGAAGTCATTGGGTGATTAAGTCAATGTTTTGGTTGAACTGTAAACACTTGATAAAAAAACAAAAAAAAAAAACTAAACTAACCCAAGGGAAACCCGTAGAAAGCAAAGAGAAACTAAACGAACGTAGGTGTGGTTTTAGTCAGTAAAAGTCTGACACGCGCCGCCCTAGAGCGGGCGACGTCATTCGATGATTTCCAAATTTAAAAAAAAATCCAGTCTCTTGGGTTCTGGTACTTGCTAACCCTGTAGATATGTAACATCTCGCTGCGCCTATACTAATGTTATCTTCTCATTTTCAGGGACCTGCGATGTCTAAGGAACACGATACACACCAACCTCATGTCTACGTACATACTGTCTGCTTGCAGTTGGGTATTAAACTTAGCTTTACAAGTAAGTACCGCTGTTTATTATGTTATAAACGGGTAGTCTAAAAAGTTTCCGACCGAACAAAGATACAAGACATTTTTTTCTTACAATTTATTTTTCATTTTCGGGCTCCGTAGTCAACTAGGAACCCTTATAGTTTCGCCATGTCGGTCTGTCCGTCCGTCCGCTGATAATCTCTGTGGCCGTTAGCACTACAAAGCTGAAATTTGGTACCAATATGTATATCAATCATGCCGGCAAAGTGGTAAAACAAAAGTTGAAAAACGTGTAGGGGGGGGGGGCCTACACGTAAAGTGGGAAGGGATTTTTTTTTAATTTCAACCCTAACGTGTGATATATATAGGTATTTAAAAATGAATTGGGGTTAATCATTTTTTGATAATGTCAATATTTTCGGAAATAATCGCTCCAAAAGTAAAAACAATGTGTGGGGGGGCCAACAATTTTTTACTTTTGAACCATAAGTGAAAAAAAATCTCAAAAGTAGAGCTTTATAAAGACTTTCTCGGAAAAATATTTTGAACTTGATGGGATGAACAGTTTTTTAAAAGTTGTACAAAATAATTTCTGAAATAAGTTTGTAATTTAACCGTATATGCAAGCATTTTTTTAACTTAGTTTACATGTTTTATTATTCACATCCGAAATTACCACCGAAAACCCAACATACATAAACCGTCTGGTTTGTATAAATTAGTTACCCTCACTTCAATAAGTGAGGGTTACTAATTCCTGAGACGTCACAATTGACGGACGGGAAACTACAGAACCCTACGCTGAGCGTGGCCAGACACGCTCTTGGCCGTTTTTTTTACATAGTCTCCTTGTAACCCTACACACTTCTTCCAGTGATTCCTCCGTCTCTCTAACCCATTCAAATGTAGTTGGTGTTTTTCTCTGCAAAACAATGATTCACGAAGTTTGCCTCCATATTTGACGAAAACCTCTATCCTCTGAGCGCAATTATTAGATAAAGGAACAAAATAAAGTTGCTTGGGGCTAGATCTGGTGAGTAAGGCAAATCATCAAACAGTTTAAACCGTAATTAGTAGATTTTTGCGCACTAGTTTATTAAGAGCCTATTCACATATAGTCTCATAGTCCGATGGGACAGTAATCGGCATAACCAGAGGGAGATCAGACGCAGAACTAGTTTTAGGTGCTTTCCGAGGCACGGGGTGTCACACCGCCAATTTCCAAACTTCAAGGCTGCTACTGAATAATTCCTTAATAGGAAATCTCAATAACACATTTTGATCGATCGTGGGAATCAAGGAGCGTGAGCGTGGAGACCGACGAGCCACGGAAAACGCTAATAGAGCCTTAATAAATCACTGCTTACCATCATATTGACTCGCAGTCAAGCACTAATTTATATCATTAAAAAAAAATTAAGTGGCAAGACGATGATGTTGCGAGTACGGTGAATTCACTCGTAGAAGTGGCGTCAATCTTGTGTTTCGACAATCCTCGCTCTAAGTGAGGAATGTCTTTTTTAAAATTTGCGTAAAATTCAAGTAAATGTCACTTTTACTTATAAAAGGTGCTTTCCTTTTTTGCATAACATTTTAGACTAAACAAAAAACAACGCTAAAAATTAATCTTTTTCTGAAAATAACGTCACCTGGTGTCTCTTGTAGAGTCTGTCTAATAAGTTAAACGACTTGGGTAATTATTAGGATTTAATGAAATCTGATGTAGTCAACACGGGTTCAATAATCAAGGTTGATTAAGAGATACTCGTAGAGATCATTGTTTACTAACAGAAGAACCTTATGAAAAGTATCGAATATAAGTATTTCTTAAATGATTAAATATTATACAAAATTCCCAAGTCGGTTGACTTATTAGACAGACTATACGCATGTAACCTAATGGCAGTGACGTCTGCATCCTTGTTCTGTTTCTAACTTGCTTAACTCATCGAATGCCATAATTAGAGACACTATAGAAAGACAATTGCTTATTATGTCGAACTGTATAACTTAAGACATTCAAAAGGTTAATATTGAACGGATTTGAAAAATTCTTTCTATTTGCGATTTGCGATTGCTTCTTTATACAAATAAGAAAAAAAATTAAGTTAACGAACCAAGTCTTACTATGACTTTGATTTGATAAAGCATTTCTACTCTCTAGTCGCTGCCACGGCCGTCGCGACGTTCCGTGCACTTACTAATACGTAATCTGTAGATAGTGTCTGTAAACAGTGGCTTAACGAAGGAATGAGAATTAGGTTGGATTTTAATTTATGAGATGTCAACTTAGTTAGGAAATTAAACTTATGCAGTGACGTGTTTATATACCTACCACTAATATTAATTGGTATAAATCCTTAAAGGGCTTATAGGAAAAGATCTTGTTATTATTTAAGTAAAGTCTCAATAAATAATATTCATAAACAGCAATATTAGGAGCGTTTGTTCATATCCCAAAATGTCACTCAATTTATGGAAATATTGTACAGATGTTGATTATGAATGAATGAATGAATGGCAATAAAAAAACACTGAGCGTAGTATTTTCTAGTACCAATTGTTATGAATGATTTATTATGAATTTACCAATTATGACAAATTTTCGTAGACAATTTTGGGATTTGGTTTTTTTTTTTACTTTTGACTACCTACACAAATATGATAATAAACTCATTTATTTGTACTAATTAAAAAAAGGGATGTATATTTAATCACTAACTTATGCCAACGACTTTGCCTGCGTGAAAGTAGTAAATTATTCCAAAGAAATATACTACCCTTATGTCAAATATCCAGATCCTCGGAGTAACATAAATACAAACTTTATTTGTTTATTTTTTTTTATGTACGTGACACAAACACTTAAAATCGAAACGAACAAATACAGATAGAAGAGTACAAAGGCTCTGCTTATTTCTAACGAAATTTCTTCTAGCAGACCTGCGACAGGAGATTTGGATGAGAGATGTAGACGCAGTGTGTATAAATTTGAAAAAAAAAAATAATAAGAAAAACTTTCGCTTTTATGATTGTGCATTTACAAGTAAAGGGAAATACTCTAAAGATAAACCAACAACTGAGTCCAAAAGCACACATTATTTTGCTATTTCACCGATTAATTTAGATTAGCTATTGAACTTATTACTTGTTTCTTCGCAATTATGTTGAGAAATGTTATTTTTAGGATTCCATACCTCAAAGAGAAAAACGGAACCCTTATAGGATCACTTTGTTGTCAGTCCGTCTGTCTGTCTGTCAAGACCGTGTATCTCAAGAACGCGTGGAGGTATCGAGTTAAAATTATAACCATATACTCAGGTTTGCGGTCCCTTCATGTTGTGAAAAAATCAAACTTCTAAGTTAACGAATAGAAATGGTACGGCCGTTTATGTCGTAAAAAAACGTATATTTTGATACTATCAAAGATCGAAATTCATAGGGTATTTTCCGTTGATCCAGAATCCAGAAATTTGGCACAAAGCAAGGTCTTATAGCACAGGTATAAGAGAAAATCTAAAAACACAATTGCAATTCGGAAAAATCTTCGAGACTGTTCGGGAATTGTAGTTTTCACGGAACCTTCAGTGCGCGAGCCCAACTCGCACTTGCCCAGTTTTTTATTAAAATATCGGTTCCATAACGCGCTTGCCCAAATGTCCTAAGTAAACTAATTGTAAATACTGTTACAACATTTATGGATGAGGCCCACCTACGCTATTACTTTGACTTTGATAACTTCAAAGAGAAAGCGTAGGTAGGTACGCACATAAACTAAACCAAGACATAATACAAAATATAAATTCAGTATTATTTGATTTTAACAGACAAAGCCTTCAGCCATCGTAAATTAGTAAAGAAAGAAAGAAAGAAAAAACGTTTATTCGAAACAAACATTTAGAAGCAAACATTGACACAAGGGAGTTTAAATAATCGATTATTTATAAATATTTTATTTATAAATAATCGCTAGCGAAACACGATTTGCAAAGCATGAACCATTTGTTCAGGGGCCCAAGTCTGCTATTTTTATAAATTCGTCATTCCAATACGATCCCATATTCATTTTGCTAAAAGTTCCTAATCTGCTAATTCATAATGATCAATCATTGATCGGTCAATGGTCTCGCAATAGAGTTGCGGTAAAATGTCAATATCGAGCTTATTAAAAGCAATAACTGCGTAATGACGTTCTAATGGTAGGTCACTGATCAATGGAACTGTCAAAATTTTTGCAGATAAATGCCGCATACGTAAGATATTCATTTGTAAATATGTACGAGATTACTATTCTATCCCAATTCTTTCAATAGAGTGTCAGTGGTTGATCATTGGAAAGTCATAATGACGCCATTATATTAGTAGATTACCAAACTTACTCGAAATCTACAATTATGAAATCAATGATAGACCATTCTGACACTATTGTAATAGCAGACTTGGGGCCCAGGACAATAAAACTACATTAAACCGACACACACGAGGACCACGCCTGATTTGTACGTAGAACGACGTCGCGCAGCCTAGATCAAGTGTAGCTTTACAAGTCTAGTTTCCATATAAAATGTATGGACACCGACGCGCCCAGCGTGTGTGGCACACGTATGCGCAGTGTAGTTCTAGTTTTTAAGTATTGTATATCACTCGGCAACAGCGTAGTTATATATATATATATATATATCAGTGAAATGGGATTGATATTAAGGTAAACTTTCTATAAATTTATTTTATGAACATAATAACTCTTCACGTTATAAATCCAAAAAAACCGTTATTGAACGCCAGAGTAAAGGTCCATCCATTCCCTCTGCATCCATTCCTTCTCCATCCATTCCTTCTATATCCATTCCTTCTTCATCTATTTCTGCTCCATCCATTTCTCGCAATGCTGCGAGTCGTTTTGTCAATTTTGTACACTTACTATTTATCGAGGTCATTGGTCTTTCGACCATTTATCATATGTTTTCTGGGGCTTCGATTGATTTATGTGTTATTAATAGTTGTTAAACTGCGGATATAGCTTTTTCAAACAAAACGATCTGCAAAGTCTCAATCGACACAATTATTGTAAAAATAAACAGGACGTTATGATACAAGATTTAACACATTTTAACATAAATATCTGCGTACTGAAAGACTGGTGACCGGTTCCTACATCCATAACAATATTTGAATTTAAGCTATCGTCAAAAGTAGAACCCTTTTTTGACATTACCGTCCCTCTGTTGGGCAAAGACTAGAAGGTCTTTTCAAGTCCTTCTCGACATTCCTCGTGATATGCGTCCAAATCATCTCGTCACCGTTTCCTCGCTTTCTGGGTCGATTCAATTCGTATGTCAACAAGTTAAAAAGATATCTTCAAATGGAACCACCTCATGGAGAGAACTATAAACTAAGACTGTCGAAGCACCCAAACCAACAAGAAACCATTCGTCGGATTAAAAAGCGGCGTGAAATCGTCGACGATTAGAGGGTCTAAGACCCAACTAATGAAGAGTAAAGGGCTGGCTCTAATAGGAGCAGCACCCTAAACGACAAAAAGCACCTACCACATCTGCTTATAGTCTGGGATGACTGATTGGAATCAGAAAAAAAAAAAATTGGAACCACCTTATACTCAACCTTATGTTGTATAAGGTTGAGTAATTATTACTTACACTACATAAAACGAATGGTTGTTAACGACATAGTTTTAACGAAATATTTCGTCTAATTTGCACTTCAGCTACGATTTAGAACCGCATTATATTTCCTATTCACAAAACACCCGCATGCGGGCGCTGGAAAAGTTGTTTGAAGTTTGTTCTTTACTCCTTTCCTAACAAATATATCAGCATAATATGTAAATAGGATATCATGTAAAGCTTGAAATTCCTCTCAAGCAGATTTCCTCTCCACCAGATATGAATCTGGTGCAACTATGAACAGTAATTCGAAATTTTATAAGTACTAAGTGTCTAAGACTGATTATTCCGAGAATCTAACTCATCTCCTTGAAAACTTTTTGTTTTTCAACACACATGCTGTAACTCCAACGAAGACTTCAACAACATTTCATAACAAAAATTATTATGTTTGTACTTTACAAGTTTCGCAATATAAAGTTAATTATTCTGCCAACAACTGCTTAAATATGCAAATTTACTCATTTGAGAATAGTGGTAAAACATACTTCTTGGCACGAGTACGTAATTTCCATGCTGAACAAATCATAAAAGAACTATAAACCAAAGTTGATTCAAGGAAGTTGGTTACCAACATAGCCAACATACTATAGAATATTCTAGTAGATATGTACGCCAAGGAAAGTATTTCAAAATGAATTGCTATCCCTTTTGTGGCTAATGAACCAGTCATGAATATAAAACGTGCCGAGGATATATATAGAGAATCAAAAGACGAAGCTTTGATTATAACGCTACAAGAAACGTCGTTAATTTAGAATTTACTGCCATGAAGGATTTCATTCACGTCTCAAGTCTTTGAACTTTCTTTTATTATCGAAAAGTTCAATCGCGATCTACAGAATGCACGCGCGTCAGTTCGTTCAGTTTATCTAGTCTAGATCTAAATAACTCAATGTAAAGAAAATGTTTAAAAATAACAAAGGAATCACGCCAGATTTTTATTAACGATAAATAATATCTGATCAAAATATTTGCGGATTTAAAAATTTAAAACGAACTGAAAAGAAAATTCCACAGCTCATTGTGTACCTGTCAGTAAACATGCCATATAAACTGCTCCAGTATAAATAAAAAAAACTAGATTCTTTATTCATGTCATGTCAAAATACCGACTCTAATGTGGTAGGTACTCCTCCAAGGCGAACCCATTATCCATCAAATATGTTTTCTAGAACTAAATCTATCAATCACGTGGATCTTTTTCTGGAACACTTTATTACCCGAACGATCCGATTTCATTCGTCTGCTTTGCGAATATTTTCATATGTATATTTGACGTCACGAGAAAAATTCAAATGATCTAATATTGTATAGATACCTGCCGGATTTTTTTAAGGCTGCCCTCATACATCCGGAATTACTCTTTGGGTTCATAATCTGAATTCATATTATTAATGATTCAGAAAGACCAGAATACCATACCATAGCAGTATTCTCCACACACATTAAGATTTTTGAGATTATGAATTTCTCATATCGATCTGTAAGAATGATACTGACGAGCGTTCTGAATCTGGATCTGAATATTTAAGATTATGATTTCAAATTGCACGTTTTAATAGAGCGGCACACACATACTGGTATCAGATTATGAACTATTTCAGTTGAGACTGCCAAAAGCAATGCGATTAGTACCAATTCCTCTTCTACAAAGATATTTGCTTGTGCCGGGAATCACGAGACTACTGATCAATCTGAATTTTTAAGATATGTGTGAGCCAAAGATGAAAGAGGTGCCAAAATTTAGATTGTAAATTTTAAATTATGAATAAGTCAAGCCGGATGTATGAGGCCAGCCTAAATAAGATTGCGGATATATAGACGACAGAAGTGTATATAGGGCGAGAATGTATGTAAGAGGCCGACTGAAATTCGTACCCCAAACAGAATTATAGAAAGTTTTCCCCAGAATATGTTGATAAGTACCTACCAAGCAAAAGATTGTGAATTTTTAGGGGTTTCCTATCTACCTACCGATAATTGACATGACTCAGTCTATGTTCAGGTCCGAAACGGTGACAACATAACGGGTGTTTTCTTTTTGAGATTGGAAATGACACTTCACCAGCTCTAGGGCGTAGCGAGAGGGCGTATTAGACTTTCATCGACTAAAACCCACGTGTGTCCTTCAGTTGTCCTTTGTGTTCTAGAACCACGGTTTCCCTTTTACCAAAGTTCCCATTGTAATTTTATAATTGGTGTGCGTACAATAAAGAATATTTATCATCTATCTTGATGGTATGACGTTGGTACCGCGGAAGGTGGGATAGGCCGCTGGTGTGGGACAGAACGTGTGTCGACACCCTTGCGCCATCCCATATTCCATGTACGGCGGGCTGTGCTGGCGCTGCTGAGACCCTTAAACAGCGCAAATACTGTAACCTTATTGGTAATTACAGTTTTGAGCCGTTTGGGGTTGAAACACTTGGATCATGGGGTCCGAATGCGCGTCTCCTTTTTAAGGAAATTTCTCGCCAACTGATCGACACCTTGCGTGACCAGAGGGCTGGCTCGTTCTTCGCTCAAAGAATTAGCATTGCCATTCAACGTGGCAATGCTGCCGACAGCGATGTGGAGGAGTACTTCGACGCCTGAGTGCACTTTGTGTTTTGTATTTTATTTATGTACGTTACGTATTTATTTAGGTTTTAGTATAAATAGTTTAAGTTTTTTTTTATGTACACATGTAAATTTTATCTGATGTAAATAAAGGCCTATCTTGACCTGTGTTCATATCCAATTTTCCCAACTCTAATTAAGGCATAAAAGCATTACCAACATATTAATAAAACAACCTAATTAAATCCTAAATCAAGTAAATGCTCAGCAAACAAAAGCATCTTCTGCAATAAAGCATCATGCGTGGACAAGGGTCCTGGCAAAGCTAATAATTAATCTAGAAGAGTGCCCTTCGCGCTGACAACTGACTTTTCATCTCTCACGGCGTAATTGAATCCGTAACAGCCAACATACCGGAGATAAAAAATACAAGAAGCCTGTGTTTGTTTCCTGAGAGCTTTTCTGTAGAATGGAGCTTTGAAATATTTCAATAGTCGGATCAATTTACACAAAAATGCACCTCCCATTTTATCTCTGCTCTTGAAAACCTAGGGCAAATCTCAGCAAATAAATAAAAGACCTAACCTCTACAACAATAGAGGTCCTTTTTTACGTAGAAAATATTCAAATAACTTATCCAACTCTACTACTACCCAGAACGAGAGGGAGTGTTAAATTTGGTTTAGTCCACTCTCGGCCCCTCGACCCCTAAAAATGATTTGTCTATTTGTGTCCTCTCACCCCTTAAACATAGTTCATACTCGGCCCCCAGGGGGTGAGATTGGATGATTTTTATACTAAGGACATGCGCACCTACTACCGAAATTATTATTTTGGTACAGTCAAGAACAAAATAAAGACACAATTCAGGAATTAGTATTAAAAAAAAATTAAACTAGGAATATTAAGAGAACATTTTTGTTTTTTGAGGTTCTCCCTCCCTTGAGTAGAGCGGAAGGGCGTGTCAGACTTTTACTGACCAAAACCAAACCTGCGTCTTTCTGTTGCCTGTTGTGTTCTAGTGGTATCTAGGAAGGTTTAGAATTTTTTTTTCAGAAATTCCCCATGGCCCTAGCGGGGATTGGCCCTCATGGGCCCCCACGGTTTTGCTGACATCTCTTAGGCGCGTGTGGAACTCTACACGCCGTCGACGACGTGGGCTCCGAATAGACAGTTACCGGACGATCGCGCAGTGAGCAACCAACCCACCAACCTTTGCCCGTCGGATCACCGTACGATTCCCGATAGCCAGGAATCTCCTGTTGCGGTGGCTGGGGCGTGAGGATATCCTCTACCCCATGCGTGCGGCCTTTTCCTTCGCTACCATTACTGCTTCACAGGAGGCGACTGCATTGCATACCCCCTCATTTCGGACCTTGGTCAGAACCATGGCCAGGCATAAGAGGTCGCCGCTGCCGATCGCCTCCACGAGAACACGTTGGTAAACCGCCCAACCGGGGCTCAACTCCATCGTATGGCCCACCGTGTTCTCCGGCCGATCCGCACTATGGCGACACCCAAGCGTTTCTCATGTCCCGTGAGGACCTGTGTCATGTGGAAGGTGAGGACGCCCTGGCGCCACTCTAGCCACTTCTCAAAGAGACTTACCGCTATAATTATGGCGTGCTTAGCGCTAGGTTTCGACAGTCGCTCTCATCATGTCGCCATGAGATCAAGCTGGAACGATGTCCGCCATGCCGCGACTTTCGGGGAGTTTCGTTCGGCCGGCATTTCAACATCATGCGCAAGTCGAGCATTGTACAATGTGAGAATGTTGCCTCCAAATCTCACAGCGGCAAGCTGGGTTCAAAGCTTCACCGCACCATCGTCATGAACAACTCCGAAGCAACGTTAGAGGTCCTAAACATGTAGTTTTAGTTTAACATAATATTTATCGGTTATTTTTTTGTCGCTTTACTCGAAGACTTTCTCTCGCGAACTCTTAAGAAAACATCTAAGTCAACTCGCCAAATCTTTGGCAAATATTTGCGGCGACAAAATATTTTCGTCATCAAATGTCAAAGAAGTCGAAGTCTATGCGTGTTGATATATTTTTAACACGTATTTAAAAATGTTTCCGCATAAATCGTTGAGTCGAATGTCACTAATTTTTAATTTATAAAATTTATTTAATTTATTATTGTAATGACCACTATAAATAAGTTCATTGACCGAACAAGTTCTGACATGAAACATTGCGTTTGTGATATCACAAAATTTATAGGTACAGAAGTCAATCTACATACAAAGCGCGCTCGAGCAACGCACACAAAGACACCGCTCACAGACACGATGTCTCGGTCGCGTCTCGGATCACTCGTCGAACAATTCCGGCTCAAACGCTCATTAGTGTGCGTTCACCGAGCGTAGATATAAAAAGTGAAGTACATACATGAAATTGTCTTCTGTACCTATCTATTTTGTGGTGATAAATACTCTTATTGGACATATTGTAACTAATTTAAATGATCGATTCTGATTGGTCGGTAAATATAATTATTATTCCTATTAAGGAGTCTTCGCAAGTGTCTCAAAAGTAGGTTTTAGTTAGTTATCCGCAGAAAAAAAAACTTTGTAATGTTTTCAAATTCGATCTACGAGTGTTACTACGACGATATTTTAAAATAATATCATTTTCAAAAATATGAAACTTTTTTGTTCAAAGGTCAAATATAGATGTAGATACTTAAACCGTTTATTCAGTGCAAAAAAAAAGAAAACATTAAAATGATAACAGCAACATAAAATTTATAAAATACACTTACACTTACATACACAAGTGGACACATCTGACATTATTTAAGTACCTACATGCATTTTAAGCACAGTTGGAAAAGTACCAAGATCTTCTGAATAAACGTTTTCAGTCTCCCCTGTAAATAAAACTACAGGCTGCTGTTTTTATCTCGAAAAACCTCGTCGCCGTAGGAAACAAGCTACTACTTTTAGTTCCGGGAAGCTGCAGTTAACTGCCGGTAATTAATACGACACTTAAAGCGAATAATGGCCAGTTTAAATCTCACATAAAATGTGCTTAAATACAGCCAGTATGTAGAGGCATTATTGGAGTTGAGAGTTTACAACGAAAATCGACTTTTTTTATTATTATGGATAGGGTCGTGTTTGACTACTATCTCACCTAATGGTGAGCGTTCGTTCCTCGCGCACCTCAAGGGGATGTCGGAAGCCGTAGGGGCCGTTCCGCCTAAGAGTGGGAGATGTCATTAGATTATTTTCCCACCTAAACAAATATACACCGCTAAATTTTGGTCGTTTTAATCCCGTGGAGGGTCGATCCGGTACATGAAATACTATCGATTTGTAAAGATAAAATTAAAAAATAAAGTGCCTTTTTTTCAAAACTCGTATTAATTTACGCGTGTATGAAATTAATTTCTTTAAGAAAACGTCAGCTGAGCGAGTCCAATGAACTGTAGGTAGTAGTCGGCGTTGCGTACAAACTACCTACAGGTCATTGGACTCGCTATTCCTTTTATGGATTTTCCAAAATTCGCTTACTAAGGGAATGAAACGGGGGTCCAAAGTTTGTATGATGAAACCTACTTCCACGCGGGCGAAGCCACCGGTAATAACTAGTTTTCTTTTTAATATAGAAGATTTTCCCAAAGGAACTTACTTCCTGGAAAAAGTGGGAGTGGGTGATTCCAGGTTCCAGGTCAATGGTGTGTGCACAAATTCATACAAAGTTCAAGCAGCCATTTGAGCATAAAAGAATAACTAACATACACATATACAAACAAACTTTTACCTTTATAATATTTGTGTGAGAAATTTTATTATAGTTAATAAGCTCAAGCAGCTGCTACACGTTCGAACAAAACTCTTAACCATTTACTCCGAAGGAGATAAAAGCCTTCCAATATATTCAATCAGAATTTTGTATGGGCTTCATAAAACTAAATATGTATACCGTATTTATCCTGTCCCTACTCGTAAAAGGCAACATGAATTTTAAATGTATTGACATTTATGAGACAAGGGTGAAAATGGCTGACACGTCATGTGTTTTATGGCTTTAAATTTTAACATCTTGTTTATTATAATTATTATTATGAAAAACATCTAGACCATATTAATACTGATCAATAACTTACGATATCCAAAAACATCGATTAATTAGATAATTGACCCAATTTTTTTTTATCATTTGTATTTTTTTTACCACAAATGATAAAAAAATTGGGCAACTTTATTCAAAATCGCTAATAGAAAAAAAATTGACAATCGATGTAAGTTTTAAGTAGGTAAACTTTTCAAATCTGTTAGAAGGGGAAACTGTCAAATAACAAAACAAGAGTGTACATACTGTAATGTGATGTCTCCGTCATTAGGTTACTTGTGTACAAAAAAATAGCGAGATGCTCCTACCGCGACACCAGTCTTTCTACCTTTGAAATACTAATTGCTGCTTGGTTTGAAAGTCCAAGCTTTGGGAGCTCTGTTCCTCGTCAGTGTTCATTACGGCCAGCCAATAAAGACAGTTTGCCACAAAACTGCCCTGCAGATTTTATCTCTCTTAATCTGGCCCCTCGACACAGGCCTAGGGTTTATTGGAGCTCCATCACGACGTCAATGTCGAAATACGGCAATGGGGTTATTATTAGTAATAAAATATTGCGCAAAACACAATTATACCTTATTAATTTCTTTTGTCCTAAATTGCTGTGTTTTGTTTCAGAATTGGTCTGACGAGGCTCAACAAGATCAAACGTCGTGTATGATTCTGGTCATATGTATGCATTACTTTTACCTCACTAATTTCTTCTGGATGCTTGTAGAAGGTACGGATATACTTCCAAAATAGTAGCTTAGCTTTATAAAACTGAAACTTAAACAGGATAACTTTTAAATCATCATATGAATTCACAAGAAATCATCAGTATAACGTTCCATTTTGTCGAATTATGAGAACATAAATGTGCCACACATTTTTTTTTGTTATATTTGATTTTTCATCTTCTAAGAAAGCCTGTTTTTCAAATGGATTTTCCCAATAAACTATGCCTATCTATATCGTTTGTATATATAGGGTGACTGGTAATTAGTGTACGATACTTAAACACGTGATTGTGCTCATGATAAGCAACAACTTTAACTATGGGGACAAACCTGAAATCACGAAAAAAAATCAGCTGTTATACATTTATGTTTGCCTAATGTACTGAACAGCTGATATTTTTTTCGCTATTTCGGCTTTGCTCCCATGATAAAAATTGTTTGTTATCATGAGCACAATCACGTGTTTAAGTATCGTACACTAATTGCCAGTCACCCTATATAATAGCACAAGTTTTTCAATTAATATTCTACATTGATCGGCGGAAACAAATGTATAATCACTGACAACACAATAATATGTACATAGAATTTCAATGCAATAAGAATAACAATATTAAAAAGTAGCTTACCATAATGATATCATTCTACACAATAATACTTCCAATTTAAAATATAAATAATTATGTAAGAGTAGGTATATACCTACTTAGGCCGCGTTCCCACTATGTCGTAACGGTTAATTTATCGTCGGACGACTGTCGACTCTAGCTGTTCCCGTTATAACAATAGTTTGTCGTAGCCACGACAGATAGTCATAACAACGACATTTTTATCGTTTTACGACTGTAGCGCAAGCCGTTCCTACTATCATAACAGTCTTATGATGTCACCGCAAAGTAAGTCGTAGACGACAGTTAAGCGTTTCGTCCTTTAAGTGAAAAGCTCCATTTAAATAGGTATATAAGCCTCGACACTTAAATCTACACGATTATCTGTCGTCACGACAAATTAGGGACGCAGCCTTAAATGATTTCACTATCAGCCACGTAGTTCTGTTTATGCACCTACTATAATATACGTAAATCATTGCAGGTCTATACCTGTACATGCTGGTGGTGGAAACGTTCACTGCGGAGAACATAAAGCTGAAGGTGTACACCACTATTGGATGGGGTGAGTTCTGTCATATCTGTTTTTTATTATCATCATTATTTCAGCCGAAAGACGTCCTTTGTTGGACATAGGCCTCCTCAAGTGTCGTCACAGCGAGCGATCCAGCGCGTTTCACATCCATCAGTAGCCTGATTCATGTAAAATCAAACAAGCCAAATATCGTTGAAGTTTTATAGTCGTTCGATCGAAGTCCTATCCAAAAGCGGTATTCACGATCTATTGACTTATTTCCAGTTACATTAATAAGTATTCTACCCGGATAATGTAATACAGTTTTTTTTTTTTTAAATCGTCGAATTTCAAACGACTTTAAAATCGGTGTCGTTCGAACTCGCCTGGTGGATGTGAATACGGAAATGGTCTAAACGACTAAATCGCTACGATATCGTTACAGTTTTCATTACGTGAATCAGGCTACTGATTCCCAGAACTCTCACTAAGTCATCGGTCCACCTTGTAGATAGCCCTTCCAACCATCTGTCCTACGAGCAATAAGCCCTGTCCACTGCCACGTAAATTAGACGATTCTTCGTGCTATGTCGGCAACCTTGGTTCTCCTGCAGATATCTTCATTTGTGATGCGATCACGCAAGGAAACTCCGAGCATACAGCTATAAAATCCACCATTTGCAGCAGTGTCGTATCGCCGTGGTATTGTTTTGTATTGATGATAAATTACGCGTAAATAATACCCACAAAACGCCGACAAACATAGCAACAGACGTAACAATATAATAAAATTCTATAAATACATTATAATATTAGATATTTTGTGTTTGTTCACAGGTGCGCCCGCGATATTCCTCATAACTTGGGTGATATCGAGGTGCTTCGTCAACGTCGTGCCTTCCAATGGGACTGATGGGGTGAGTGAGACACTATCGACTTCTTACACTTTACGATTTCTACTTTTATAACTAAACAGAAACTTAATTTTGGCTGACCTGTTGGTCTAGTGGTTAGTGAGCCTTAAATCTAAGATAAATGTTTGCGTGTGATGAGCACGATCATTTGTTCTGTGTCTGGGTGTAATTTATCTACAATATGTATGTATTTAGAAATATATAAGTATGTTTATCAGTTGTCCAGCACTCATAGCACAAGCTCGGTTTAATTTGGGTCTAGATGGCGCGATTTGAAAGCTGTGGAATATTATAATTATTCTTTTTCCGACTTCTGATCACCCACTTCGCAGGTTTTAACCTAGCTCGGTAGTCCTATTAGTAGATACCTGTTAGTATTAGTAGTAGTTATTATTCATAATAGTAGGCTTCAAATATCTTTGTCCCCTTTTTATCAAAATATTCGATTTCATCTCATTTTATCAGACAATGGAAGTGTTCATGATAGATTGAGAGTGAAATATAGAATGCGAATATTATTTGCCCAGAATCCTTCTGGGCCCAGAATGTCCATATTTTTTTCCTGTGAGGGGGCTCGCACTCTTTTTACCTGTTTATAGAAATGAATACAAGCCAATTATTTAAACTTTCTTAAAACAAAAAACCCTTTTTTTAAAAGCTGCAAAATCATCCAATCATCGATTAGTTATATATTTTCCCGCTCTGAGTAAAACTACACAGAGCGTCAGATTTTTGCTTACTAAAGGTTGTGTTCCTTCGTTTGCCCTTTACAGGACCGCGGTGACACTTTGGACAATCCCACTAGATACCCTGGCAGAACTAAAATAACTCCTTTTGAATTACAATTGGATTCAAAACCCATTCAACCGTCGCGTTTTAACAATGCTATCAACTAATGTAGCTAAGCTATGCCTTCAATTAATAATATATTCTACAACTTTCACACAATACCATCTAGTCTCAAACTATGCAGAGCTTGTGGTATGAGTACTATAGAAGGCGCCAACTAACCGTGGAATAAAGTACATTGACCTTTCCTAATATCTTTTTGTAGGTACCCGAAAAGCAAACAAGGAACTGCTTTTCATTACTAGATCATGTAAAGGATCACGATACATGTTGATTCAAGACCACTTTATGTCTTTATTTCCGTTTTTTAAATTAAGAATGTCAACAAATGTAGGAGGGTTAATGACCGTTATTCCACGGTTATCTGGCGCCTACTTTAGACAACTGATAAACATACAATTCACCAGTAGCGTAGATAGGCGTGTGCGAAGTGGGCCCAAGTCCGCGGCCTCACACGCAAAGGGACCTCGCACATGCAAAGGTTCTTTAACCTTTCAATCGTGGTAATTCGAGACACAATAGAAAGACAATAGGTGCGCGAACGTTCGCTTGGGGTTTAATGAATTAAGAAATGAAAGGCTCAAGTTTGACCACTATTTCACCTAATGGTAAGGGACAATGTGACCGAACACTGAGTTGCAACAGTCGCTGTCTTGTTTTCGAATTTATAAAAGACAAAGGCCTTTTTTTTTTTTTTTTTTTTTATGGTGGGAAAAAATCATGCATTGACATCCCCCGCCCTTGGGCGGAGCGGGAGATAGTGTCAGACTCTTACTGACTAAAAGACCCACCCCGTTCCTTCTAGCCTTCATACCGGGGCTCGAGCGCCCTTTCGGATAACCCTGGCCCCAGTAGGCTTCGACCCGGCTGGGTCCCTGCTGTTGCTGACAACTCCTTGAGGCGCGCGGGAACAGCGCGCGCCGTCGACGACTTGGGCTTGGTCCGGACAGTTACCGGACGGCCGGACAGCGAGCTACCCATTGCTCACTGTCCGCAAGCCCGCGTCTACGTTGGCCGGAAATCGGGATCAGAATCCCGGCGACGGCGGCGGCGATAACGCCGTTGCCTGATGCGTTCGGCCTCCTCCTTTGCGAGCATTACTGCTTCGCAGAAGTCGGCGACCGCCTGCCACTCCTCCTCGCTCCGGACCATGGCCTCAACCAGGGCCCGGCGCGAGAGGTCTCCGCCGCCGATCGCCCCCATGAGGGCACGGCGATGCTCCGCCCAAGCAGGGCACACCTCGACTGTGTGCTCCACCGTGTCCTCCGGGCGTTCCGCACAGTGGCGACACCCGGGCGTCACTTCCGCATGAATCGAGTGCAGGAATCTCCCGAACGAACCATGTCCGGTGAGTACCTGCGTCATGCGGAAGGTAAGGACGCCGTGAGGTCTTTCCAGCCACGCCTCAAAGAGGGGACTTACCGCCATGATTGTGGCGTGCCCAGCACTGGGTTGCGATAGTCGCTGACGCCATTTCACCATGAGATCCCGCCGGAGCTCTGTCCGCCATGCCGTGACCTGTCGCGGCAGCGGACTTTCACCCCGGCGTTGCATCTCCACGCGCATATCGTGCATGTGTGCAAGGACTGTTGCCTCCAGATCCCACGGTGGTAGGCCAGCCAGAAGGCTCGCCGCTTCGCGGGAGACCGTGCAGTATCCCCGCACCATCCTTATCGCCATGACCCTCTGGCAGGCGTTCAGTATGGCCGCCGGTAGCTTTTTCAGCAACGGCGCCCACACCGGCGCCCCGTAGAGGGCCATGGACCGAACGATCCCCGCGTAGAGCCTCCGGCAGGAGGCGTCTGGACCCCCAAGGTTGGGCAGGAGCCGCTTGAGCGCAGCCCCAGCCCGGTTGAGTTTGGGAGCCAGACGTCGGAAATGCTCCACGAAATTCCACCGGCTGTCGAGGACGAGTCCCAGGTACTTCATCGTCGACCCGACACCGATGTGAACTCCTCCTACCGTTAGTTGGGAACTCAATGGCGGCGCGCTCCGAGACTGGCGACCGTGGAAACACATCGCCTCGGATTTGTGAAGCGCCACCTCGAGTCCCAACTCCTGGATCCGATCAACGACCATCGCAACCCCGCGTGTCGCTAGAGCGACCGCCGCCTGGTACGACTCTCCCTGCGCTAGGACCAGCGTGTCGTCTGCGTAGCAAACCACGCTGACCCCGTCAGGGAAGTCGCCGCGCAGCACGTAGTCGTACCCGATGTTCCACAAGGGTGGCCCTAGTACCGACCCCTGCGGAACACCGCACGACATCTCTCGACGTTTCCAGTCTCCCTGGTGACCGGGATAGACTATAAGTCTCTCCGACAGATAGGCCTCGACCACTCGACAGAGGTATTCGGGCACCCGGTGGTACCGGAGTGCCCTCCGGATCGTACTCCAGGGCAGGGAGTTGAACGCGTTGGCAATGTCCAAGGACACTGCCACGACACACCTGCCCCGGGACACCGCATCCCCCGTCGTGAGGGCTCGCACGCGCATGATGGCGTCCACCGTAGAGCGCATCCTGCGAAAGCCGAACTGTCCGTCCGAAAGGTCCGGCCCCACCCGTGTTAGGCGCCCGACGACGCGGTTTGCAATGACTCTCTCAAAGAGCTTGCCCACCTCGTCGAGCAGCACAATGGGCCGGTACGCGGACGGAGAGTCCGCAGGGCGCCCTGGCTTCGCGATGAGGACCAGTTTCCCCGTCTTCCAGCAAAGTGGGAACTGGCCCCTCTCCATGCATGCGCTGAAGAGCCCCCTCAGTCGAGACCCGAGAGCCTCCATGGCCAGGACCCAGGCCTTTCCAGGCAAGCCGTCGGGTCCTGGGGCGGTGTTTTTGGCACTCAGCCTTCGCACCGCCACTCTCAACTCTACCTCGGTCACCTCTGGAGCATCGTCGTCGCTGTTGCGGTCCGCGTCAGACACCGCTGGCGGTGGAGGCGGAGCCATGGGCGGGGGGGAGTGTTCCCCCCGCGCAGGGAACAGAGCGTTCACCGCACCCTCTACGATCTGAGGCCGGAGACTCTGAGTCAGTGGGGGAGCCCAGGGGCGGAGCTTTTCCCGTACCATATTGTACGGGCGCCCCCATGGGTCCGCGTTCAGAGACCCCAGCCACACGTTGCGGGCCTCCAGTTTGGCCCGCTTGATCTCCGTTCGGAGGGTGCGTTTTGCCGCTCTGTATCCCTCATACAGCTCCGCCTCTCTGGCCTCCGCATCCGGCGGGCGGATGCGGCGCCTGCAGTGTCTGGCGTACCGGCGTCGCGCGTGACTGCATGCGTTGCGCAGTGCAGCAATCTCCGGCGACCACCAGCACACCTGGCGCTTAGCTCGACCTGGACGGACTCGGGGCATTGCCGCGTCGCAGATTTGCGACATGGCCTCCCGGAAAAGACAAAGGCCTCGCTGATGTGATAGTCCACGCTACGCCTCTGCAATTCATCAACAAGTCAAGGTCGATAACCCGTAACATAACTGAAAAGGGCAACCAATTATTTGATGAAACCATTCTATGTTAGCGTAGTAACTTGCGCCCTCAAGTTCGTAAAATACATACAAAACCGGCCTATACAAACAGTTAAGTTTGCTTCATCGTGCATGTTTTGCTAATCCCTGAATGAGTTAATCCTAACTGTGTTGGACATACAAATATTTATTCCGTGCGGGAATCGAACCCGCGACACGCAGGGCTACAGCCAATCGGTCAATCATTGCGGTAACCATGCCGTCAATTACAAATCACGTTTGTTGTATGAAAAAACGTGATTTTTTTGCATTTTTTGCTACGGATGATACGAAAGCCTTCGTGCGCGTGTTCGACACGCACTTGGCTGGTATTTTAATAAATGAGCAATCAATTCAGATCAGTACTTCACAGTGCTTTTATTTGCGATCTCTCACCAGTGTTCCTTCTGGTCAAATTTCTCCAAATACCACTTAACATATAACATATTTAATAGCAAATCTAATACGACTGATAGGAAAGGGAAGGGAAACGTAAGTTTTCGTGGTGTTAGTACGTAGGTATAATTATCAGTGATATAAGTACCTACCCAATTTTCACCTTTTTATTTGTAAATATATATAAAATAGATAGATATTACGCATGGCTTCCAAATCGCCTGCGGGGTTCCTCGAAAGAGTCACACGTCTCTCAAGTTATTTGATAACTTAAAAAATTAGCTTCCAAATCGCAAGACCTTACGGAGCTTTACGTGACGTAGCCAGAAGCTATCTACACTAATAGTATAAAAAGGTAAAGTTCGTTTTTGTGTTTTTGTTGTTTGTAGGAGGCAGTCTCTGAAAATACTGGTCTGATTGCTAAAATGTTTCCACCGATAGAAAGCTGCTCTATTCCTGAGTCACATAAGTTATATTTTATGTATCATCAAAGACACTTCCGCCTGACCATCGCTAAATTCATTTTTACTCGCACTCGAAACGAAAATTTCAAAGGGTTTGGTTTAGCGCAGCAGGATTCAAGCGAAATTGTTTTTAAATGATCAGGCAGAAATAACCGCGATGGTACGCAGGAGAAGCTCTGGGCAAATTCATAAGCCATAAAAAGTGTTAGTGGTAAATATCGCTATTTGTTTGCAGCTGGCCATCGCAGGAGATACCAAAATGTGCACTTGGATGCACGAGCATCAAGTAGACTGGATTCACAAGGCTCCCGCGCTTGCAGGACTCGCCCTAAACCTGTTCTTCCTCATTAGGATTATGTGGGTGAGTATTTGACTAAGCTTTTGTAAACGACTTACCATATAAATATTATAAAGGCGAAAGTTTTGTAAGTTTTTTTATCATTTATACAAAAAAACACAAGATTATCTATGTTAAATAGCAACCAAAAACCACTAAGGTTTAAACTTGTGCCATCATGAATCTATCTCAATATCGAAACTATACACAGTTTATAAACGTGTACATTATTGTCGATAACAACTAATAAAATCTTTAGGTATTTTAACAAGTAAACACATTCCTAAATAATAAGTATGAATGTGTATGTTTGTTTCTTCTTCAGGCTTGAAAGTGCAACTGAAAATTAAAAAAAAAAATGGTAAATCATGTCCTGAAAAATAACGTAGGATGCTTTTTATTTCGATACTATGTTGCCCAGAATTAATTTTCTACTTTCACACAGGCAAAACCACTATCAGAAGCTAGTTGTATAATAAACTAGGCATTTTATCCAGATTTATTATAAAATCAAATCCATAAACCATCAATTACGACAACTTTCCCCAAAAAAATAAATCAGTTTTTCGTTTTCCCCTTTATAAAAAAATCCGACGAGATGTTTCGCAGTCAGTTCAAATTAATTCGAAGAATGACCCGGCACAAGTTAAGCCTCTCTCGGGAAATTAGGATAGCACGTTAAGCACCAATCGGAACGTTGAAATAAATTGACAACATCAATTTTTACTTTCTGTCTTCATCTAAATTGATAGCATTTTTGAAAAACCCTTTTTTTTTTATTTTTACTCTATAATTTTTTGGCACGGCTTTGTGCCCATAGTCGTCTTAAGGGCCAAGCGCCCGAAAAGTGCCATAAAACAGTGATTTTCTGAGGCCTACTCCTCCATAACGGCTAGGTCAATTGGTTTGAAAAAAAATATATGTTTATTATAGATTCATGAACAATAATATCAACATTTGATTTTTTCGTGCAATTAATACTTTTGTCAAAAAAAAAAATTTAGCAATTTCGCAACTTTTCGCAACTTTTCCCTACTCCTTCGAAACGGCTTGGACCTTTAGAAACATTTTTACACATAAAAATTGGTGGTTAAATATTCTTCAAAGTGAACATTGCATATGTAAATCAATCAATATCTCGCAGAGAAAATGGATTTAAAACGCTTTCCGGGCGCTGCTGGCCGCAAATAAATGCACAGATTTGCGTACTGCCGCCTAGGCGAGTGCGAGAGTTGCGTTCACATAATTTCAGCCAGATGGTTCAAGGAACTATACGCCTTAAAAACGGTAAAAACTTTTACATAGTCCCCACTATGTAAAAGTTTTTACCGTTTTTTAGTTGTCATGATTATGTCATCATACATTTTTTTTTATGGTGTGGAAAATCATCCAATGACAAACCCCGCTCTTGGGCGGAGCGGGAGATAGTGTCAGACTCTTACTGACTAAAAAACCCACCCCGTTCCTTCAAGCCTGCATACCGGGGCTCGAATTCCCTTTCGGAAAACCCTGGCCCCAGTAGGCTTCGACCCGGCTGGGCCCCTGCTGTTGCTGACAACTCCTTGAAGCGCGCGGGAACAGTACGCGCCGTCGACGACTTGGGCTTGGTCCGGACAGTTACCGGACAGTCAGACAGCGAGCTACCCATTGCTCACTGTCCGCAAGCCCGCGCCTATGGTGATGTCATCATACATAGAAACTACTTGTTTGTTACTCCTTCACGCTTAAACAGCTGCACAGATTTGAGTGAAATTTGGTACGTGGGTCGACCATGTCTTGGATTAAACAGAATATAGCTAGTAAAAATTAAATTAGTTTCTAAACTGCACAACACACCACACAACACACACACACACATGTATAAAACTGCAACTAACTTTTCCTATTCTTACCAGGTGTTAATAACAAAGCTCCGGTCAGCCAACACGTTGGAAACGGAGCAGTATCGGAAAGCCACCAAAGCACTTCTAGTCCTGATCCCACTGCTGGGCATCACAAACCTGCTGGTGCTGTGCGGACCCAGCGATGACTCCTGGTTCGCGCATGCCTTCGACTACACGAGGGCGCTAATGTTGTCGACACAGGTAAGGTTATATGCCACTGAAGACGTTGAGAAAATTGGGTGATAGTAGAGGGTGTACCCCATTCCTGATTACTCTATATCGACTGGGCTCAAAATCTTTGATGGAAGAGAAAAGAAGAGAAAACCATCCATTCAAGAAGAAGAAGAATACCGACTCTTTCCACTACAAGTGGCATAAAGACCATTTTGGAGAAGTTGACTTTTTGATACTCTCATATATAGGATGACTGGCAATTAGTGTACGATACTTAAACACGTGATTGTGCTCATGATAACAAACAATTTTTACTATGGGAGTAAAGCCGAAATCGCGAAAAAAATATCAGCTGTTCAGTACATTAGGTAAACATAAATGTGCTGAACAGCTGATTTTTTTGCATTTAAAATTGCAGGACGGTGAAAAAAGCCACTATAAAATAATTTAACTAAAATTTAAAAAATATTTTTACCCCTCTATCATTTGTTCATGAAACTTTTTCGTTTTCTGCTTATTGCCAAAAATACTCTACTTATTTGAAGTTACGCTTTGTGTAGCGAAGAGTATGACATAGGTAATGATTGATAGGTGGGCTGTGGGAAAAGGGTTACCGTGGCTCTGTAACGCAAAGGGTATCTGAAGGAATACAAGTGGGTTTTAGTCAGACACGCCCTCTCGCTCCACCCAGAGCGAAAGAAGTTAATTGATTATTTCCCACCTCTGAGAAAAAAACCGACCAATTGCGCAGCGGACTTGCACATGAAGGGGCAAAACACGGTAAATAAATCACGTTTGTCGTATGACAACAGAAATACATCATCAAAATTTCAACTGTCTAGCTATCACGGTTCATGATTTACATCCTGGTGACAGACAGAAGAACAGCAGAGTGATAGCAATAGGATCCCGTTTTTACCCTTTGGATACAGAACCCTAAAAAGAGTAGGTAAAAACAGAAACTCCTCCTCACTGAACCCATAATTCTCAAACAATTTAGTAAAACCAAAGATCACAAATAGTAACTTTAGTGCTGAAAACTTGCAGTTTATATCAGTTATAAACCCCATTCTTCACACACTCAAAGCGGTCAGACGTCGTTAAATGTATCTAGTAGTCTAGCAGACCCACTCTGCATAGCCGTTGTAAATCGTGTTTAGAAACCGCAGCATCACTTAATACTACTTATGTTCCGTGTATCTGTTTGCTTTCGAATTGTTTTAGGGTACCAATAAAAAATCTCCCTCACTAAAGCCATAATCCTCAAACAATTTATTAAAACCAAAGATCTAAAAATCTTTTTTTAGTGCTGAAGACTTGCAGTTTATATCAGTTATAAACCCCATTCTTCACACACTCAAAGCGGTCAGACGTCGTTAAATGTATCTGGTAGTCTAGCAGACCCACGACTCCGCAAAGCCGTTGTAAACTGTGTTTGGAAGCCGCAGCATCACTTCAGACTACTTATGTTCCGACTTCCGTGTATCTGTTTGCTTTCGAATTGTTTTACGGTACAAATAAAAACTCTCCCTCACTAAAGCCATAATCCTCAAACAATTTATTAAAACCAAAGATCACAAAATCTATTTTAGTGTCGAAGACACTATCGTTTACCTATATCACTTAAAACTTGCCATTTATATTTACACTAATATAATAAACAAGTAAAGTTTGTGTTTTTTTGTTTGTAAGAGGTAATCTCTGAAAGTACTGGTTCGATTGCTAATTTTTTTTTACCGATAGAAAGCTGCTTTATTTTTGAGTGACATGGCTATTTATGTGCGCGGGCGAAGCTGCGGGCGAAAACAAGTCACTTATAAGCCCCATTCTTCATATACACGACGTAGTCAGGCGTCGTTAAATGTATCTAGGAGTCTAGCAGACCACTCTGCAAAGCCGTTGTAAATCGTGTTTAGAAACCGCAACATCACTTCAGACTACTAAAGGTCATAGCCCACTTACACGACTCCGCTCCCACCCGACAAAAAGAATATAATTCAAATATGGGCTTTAAATATTGATCTTTAGATATATTTCACATTGGCATCATAAATTAACAGCTCGCTTTCAGCGAGCTTACCGCCATCAGACTGCTCAGTAGTGGACGCCTTGCTGGCCGCATGTTTTAGACGAGCAGCCGCGCACTCACTGCTAGCAGTCGCCGCACCGTCGCCGCTTTTTATGCACCCAAAATCTTCGTCTGTTATTTCTTGCTCTTCTCTCTTTATCCTTAAGTACAATAGCAATAATTGCTTGTTCGCGCGTTGTGAATCGAGTCTATCGCGCGACTCGCGATAGACACAGCGAACTGTGTCTATCGCGAAAAGCGAGAGCGGTCGAGCTGGCCGTCGGCTAGCTGTCGCCTCGTGGACTGCTGGGTGCCTGCTAGCTGTCGCCGCGTGAACTGCGAGCAGTCGTCTTAGTTTAGGGCGCTGTTGGGTGGGGGCGATGTTGGAGCAGAGTCGTTTAAGTGTGCTATGATCTTTATGTTCCGTGTATCTGTTTGCTTTCGAAATGTTTCCCTTTGACTTGGAAACATGGAGCTCCTCAAACAATCAAACGTTAGCCGCAACTTGAGGCAAGCTCAGTGGCGTAATGAAGTTTCAAACTTGTGGGTATGTCTGTATTATGCGCCTAGTCATAGTTACCTACGAACTGTGATGGCTTAATGTGCTCCTTCAGCAGTTAATGATAGCCATGTGAGGCGTTTTGGCTGTGTAGTTTAATGGTTGTTGGTACTTTCTTAGGTAATCAAAATTTAAAACAAACATAGGTATCCGTTTTTTTATTGTTGATAGACTTGCGCTTGACCACGATCGCACTTGATGAGCATGCTTGTCTAGAAGCAACCGACGATGGAGCATGCTTGCCTAGAAGTAACCTATTCTCTCTCAAATTAAAGAAGCTATCGAGAAACAGACTATGTCAGGAAATTCCACTCCTTAACTGTACGAACTATGAATATGGTCTCAAAACGTTTAGAGCGTATGGATAGGATGTCCACCATAACCAGATAATTGAATACATATTTTTTTATAATAAACCTGGACGCGTGAGCAAGATTCACTCGCTCGAATTTAGGTATCTTGGTCGCAATACATCGACCTTACGCGCACGCACACATAGAGCCCATTGTTCGCTCAATTTTATACTTTAACCGAACATGTCTTGATATTTGAGGTATTATTTTATTTTTCTTAGTAAGTATTAATTGAGTCAAGCTTGTTTGATTTTTAGTATCAGTATTACTATATGGCAATATGTAATTGCCTGCTTATCCAGTTTCGAGTACTACTCTTATAGCAAAAATAAGTAGTTGCCATATCGTTACGGGTAATAACGACCAATTTCTTTGTAAACCTACGATTATTTCCCAGGCTTATTTCTTTAAAAATATTATATTTAACAAAATCAAATGGGTATTTGAGATTAATTTTATCAGACAATTAGGTACAACGCACAACCCTTCTCCGACATGAATTAAATCTTCAAACTCAATAAATACTCGTACGATGTCTGAAGCAAGTAGGTACATATTTCCAATTTAATATTCGATCTAATCGTAAAATACAGTTAAAACTATGAATACTTATGTATTTTTAACCGACTTCTAAAAAAGGAGGAGGTTCTTAATTCGGATGTTTGATTTTTGGAACGAAGTTCCTTATCGCGCGTTGTGAAAGGGGGCTAGACGGAAAAAATTCTCACGAAAAGTTGTACCGACACTTTTTGCTTTTTTTTTCCTTCTTTAATATTCCTTCACTATTTATTTTTTATTTTTTTGGCTTGGAAACTAAATCTTTATCTATTAATGGAAATCCAAGATGGCGGCTGCAAGAAATTATCAACTTTTCCGTCATGGGTGTCGTTTTCATGGTTTTCGAGGGTGTTGAAACCGATACTACTGTCAAAATATAAATCCAAGATGGCGGCTGCAAAAAAAAAAAAATTTCGTCATGGGTGTCGTTTTCATGGTTTTCGAGGGTGTTGAAACCGATAGTACTGTCAAAATATAAATCCAAGATGGCGGCTGCAAGAAATTATCAAATTTTCCGTCATGGGTGTCGTTTTCATGGTTTTCGAGGGTGTTGAAACCGATAGTACTGTCAAAATATAAATCCAAGATGGCGGCTGCAAAAAATTATTAAATTTTTCGTCATGGGTGTCGTTTTCATGGTTTTCAAGGGTGTTGAAACCGATAGTATTGTCAAAATGTAAATCCAAGATGGCGGCTGCAAGAAATTATCAACTTTTTCGTCATGGGTGTCGTTTTCGTGGTTTTCGAGGGTGTTGAAACCGATTGTACTGTGAAAATGTAAATCTAAGATGGCGGCTGCAATAAATTATCAACTTTTTCGATATGGGTGTCTTTTTCATGGTTTTCAAGGTTGTTGAAGCCGATAGTGCTGTCAAAATGTAAATCTAAGATGGCGGCTGTCAGAAATTATCAACTTTTTCGTCATGAGTGTCGTTTTCATGGTTTCGATGATGTTGAAATAGTGCTGTCAAAATGTACATAAAATGGGATAGTATTTTTTAGTTATCTTGTATTGGCTAGACGGAAAAAATTCTCACGAAAAGTTGTAACGATACTTTTTGCTATAGTAAGCTATTGTAAGCCGTGCGGCGTGCGCATGTTTCTCTGTCTGTCTCTCTCTCTCTCTCTTATAGAAAGCAAGCCAAAACGGAACTTCGTTCCATCCGGGTGTCCCTTGACACCTCAGTAGTTTTTTTTGTTTTATGTATGTTCGCGCATAACTTCGTTGCTTGCCGACCGATTTGAAAAATTCTTTTTTTGTTGGAAAGTGTATACTTCCCAAATGGTCCCATAGTCACCAAGTCGGGATCTGATGATAGAATCTTGGCGAATTCAAGGGAACTCCTCAAATATCATAAGCAACCGTATAGTTCTTTTGGTATTTTCATCAAAGACTTAAGCATTTACACTCAAAAAATTACATTTGATGAAGTGGAACTGGTGAAGAAGACCAGAAATGGCCAGTGGAAGTTCATACTCACACAGATATCACAATGAACATAGTTATGCGTGCCGGAAGATAGGCACCGGAACGCCATAATTAATCAATGTATCCTAGCCGTGTTTGGGTTTATTAGAATTGTCATGAGAAGCACTTTGGCAATAAGGTACTATCAAACTGATCTGATGATAATGATGATGAAGCTAGAAGATAGGCACCGGGGCTCCGTAATTAATCAATGTATCCTACCCGTGTTTGGGCTATTTAGAATTATCATGAGATGCGCCGCACTTTGGCTATAAGGTACTATCAAACTGATCTGATGATGATGATGGAGCCGCAAGGTAGACACGGAAGCTTCATAATAAAACAATGAATTTATCCTAGCAGGGTTTGAGTTAATGGGAATTGTCATGAGAAAAAGGTACTCTGGCTGTAAATAAGTGTATTACAACTAAAAAGTGTGAAATAAAAAACTTTTTCCAAAAAAAATATAACCGACTTCACTAAAAAAAACACTAAAACCATCAAAATAATTTTAATTTCGGAAGTCGGTGTTTCTCGATATTGTTTGTTCCTTATTTAACACCGACTAGTGAAATCGGTTATATCTTTTTTGGAAAAAGTTTTTTTTTTTAAATATAAGGTAAAATATACAACGGATTTAGCAGTTATGTGTACTATCCAGACCCTATTTGTAGCATAGCCAATTTCTGTATTGTATTTGTGTGAAAAGATTGTATGGGACTGAATAATTTTAAAGCATGTAACTGGGAGATGAATAAATCATCGTTAATTTGATATCATGATATTGTGGCAACTTTAATTCCTTGTATATCAAAATGGTAACAGGAAAAATTGATTTATAAATACACTAGCTTTTGCCCGCGGCTTCGCCCGCGTGGCGTAACCTGATGTTATTTCCCATAAATTTTGGACCTCCATTTTACACGCGTGAGCAGCGTAGTTCTTACTACCTTAATTCACATATACTACCATTGTTAGTGTTGTGTTAGTTAAGAAAACAAACACAAAACAAAATTGCAATTATAACTTTTCAACAACTTCCAAAAGAAAACACAGTCATCAGTCGTGCGTTATTGTCGTTCGGCTTATTAGCTAAAGAAACAGTAGGCAAAACAGCGCGGGGGGAGGATCAGTGACCGCGTCATGCGTAGCTACTGAAGAGCGGAACTCGTGAACTCGTGAATTTAATTTTGAGAATTATTAAATTTATGAAAGCTTTCTAATAGTACGTCCGATTTAAATGATTCAAAAAGTAATTTACAGATACTAATATAGTCTTGAACGCGAAGTAACTTATTTTGATAAGAATTAATACCGTAATTATGTAAATAGCTTTCCAATAAATGCTTCATGAATGCCAATTTTTAAAAGTAGTAAAATGGATATATTATGTTAACCTTAAGAGATAGACATATGCCACCGCGGACTTTTCTGTAGACCTATATAAGATACACAATTCCACGATACATTATTTTGTTATATCTCAAAGGGTTTAGGCAGCGTTTGCGTTAAAAGCTCCCAGACGGCTTATTTTTTCCCGACATCTTCAACAAATAACGTTAATGTACACAAAAATACATACAAAAACTTAACAAATTATATATTAAAAGCTTCCTCGAGAATCACGCTATCGAGTGGTGAAAACTGCTTGAAAATCGGTGCAGTAAATTTTGAGTTTATTGCGAACAGACAGACAGACAGACTCGGCGGGGGACTTTGTTTTATAATATGTAGTGAAAAGTGTCCTAATTTATCTTGGTACTCGAAGATATAGGCAAGCGTGCTCTATCGTCGGCCACATCATCGCTTACCATCAGGTGAGATTGTGGTCAAACGCGAGCCTATACATTATATAAAAAAAAAACCTATTACTACTGTCCGTTCAACCGATTTTGACTTTCATTACGTTGGTAACATGACAAATGGTGGCTGCAGCAAATAGTTGGTATTGTAATTAGTTTTTTGCTTTTAATGTCATCCTTATGCCTACGAAATAGAAGTTGAAATCAGTTGAACTGACAGTAAAAAAAACTACTGAGGTGTCAAGGGACACCCGGATGGAACGAAGTTCCGTTCTGGCTTGCTTTCTATAAGAGAGAGAGAGAGAGAGAGACAGACAGAGAAACATGCGCACGCCGCACGGCTTACAATAGCTTACTATAGCAAAAAGTATCGTTGCAACTTTTCGTGAGAATTTTTTCCGTCTAGCCAATACAAGATAACTAAAAAATATTATCCTATTTTATGTACATTTTGACAGCACTATTTCAACATCTTCGAAACCATGAAAACGACACTCATGACGAAAAAGTTGATAATTTCTGACAGCCGCCATCTTAGATTTACATGTTGACAGCACTATCGGCTTCAACAACCTCGAAAACCATGAAAAAGACACCCATATCGAAAAAGTTGATAATTTATTGCAGCCGCCATCTTAGATTTACATTTTGACAGTACAATCGGTTTTAACACCCTCGAAAACCACGAAAACGACACCCATGACGAAAAAGTTGATAATTACTTGCAGCCGCCATCTTGGATTTACATTTTGACAATACTATCGGTTTCAACACCCTTGAAAACCATGAAAACGACACCCATGACGAAAAATTTAATAATTTTTTGCAGCCGCCATCTTGGATTTATATTTTGACAGTACTATCGGTTTCAACACCCTCGAAAACCATGAAAACGACACCCATGACGGAAAAGTTAATAATTTCTTGCAGCCGCTATCTTGGATTTATACTTTGACAGTACTATCGGTTTCAACACCCTCGAAAACCATGAAAACGACACCCATGACGGAAAAGTTAACAATTTCTTGCAGCCGCCATCTTGGATTTACATTTTGACAGTACCATCGGTTTCAACACCCTCGAAAACCATGAAAACGACACTCATGACGAAAAATTTTGATAATTTCTTGCAGCCGCCATCTTGGATTTATATTTTGACAGTACCATCGGTTTCAACACCCTCGAAAACCACGAAAACGACACCCATGACGAAAAAGTTGATAATTACTTGCAGCCTCCATCTTGGATTTACGTTTTGACAATACTATCGGTTTCAACACCCTTGAAAACCATGAAAACGACACCCATGACGAAAAATTTAATAATTTTTTGCAGCCGCCATCTTGGATTTATATTTTGACAGTACTATCGGTTTCAACACCCTCGAAAACCATGAAAACGACACCCATGACGAAAAAATTTTTTTTTTGCAGCCGCCATCTTGGATTTATATTTTGACAGTACTATCGGTTTCAACACCCTTGAAAACCATGAAAACGACACCCATGACGGAAAAGTTAATAATTTCTTGCAACCGCCATCTTGGATTTACATTTTGACAGTACTATCGGTTTCAACACCCTTGAAAACCATGAAAACGACACCCATGATGAAAAATTTGATAATTTCTTGCAGCCGCCATCTTGGATTTATATTTTGACAGTACTATCGGTTTCAACACCCTCGAAAACCATGAAAACGACACCCATGACGGACCATTTATTTATTTTTATTGTCATAGTCGCTTAACTATCCACATTGTGATATCTATGTAAGTATGAAGTTCCGTTGGCCATTTCTGGTCTTTGTTTTAGAATAAAACTCATTCTGTATCAGTGAGTCCATTATTACTCCATAATAACAATTTTAAAAATAAGTATGATATTTGTACTTTTATTTCGGTCCGAAAAATAATAATAATAATAATATTTATTTGCTAAAAACACGGTATACAAGATGGTAAAAGAAAGTAAATAAGAACAAACATGTTTTGCTGAGTATTAGCATGCAAATATTTGGTATGTACGGTCGGCTGCAATAGTGGTTGGATAGTACAGAAAAAAAATCGTGTGAAGCGAGAAATGACGCCATCTAGCGTAAAATCAGATTGAAATGTTGTTATCGACAACTTTATATTATACTGCTACTAGGTGGCGTTGCTGCGCTTCAAATGCTTTTTTTTTGTAGTTCCTTTTTGTTTCTTTAAACATTGAAATAATTTATATTTTTTTATAAAGAGATGAAAATATTAATATTGAATATCAATTTATAAATATCTGATTGTCTATGTATCAATTTCAAAACTTGAGAGGGTAGGTTGATTATGGATTTATAAATAATAATTAGTAGGTAGTATAAATAATACTTCGACCACAAAATTGTGACTAAGCTTAATTAATTGTAAGCTAAGTTCATTTTGATTACTTCGTTCGAGCTCCTTTCGTTCAATTTTATTTTTAATCAGGTGAATTTATCACAATGAGTATGAATTGTAATATAGACTTAGTAACAAGAGCTCAAATAATTGCTTTGCATAATCAAGGTAAAAATTTGTCAGAAATAGCCAGAGAGACCGGTGTAAACGTAAGTAATCTTATTTTACACTTTTTATATAACAAAAAAACTCCTTTATAATAATCATTATTTGCTATTATATATTTCTGTTTTATTGTTGCAGAGAAAAACAGTTGTTCTATGGGTACGACGATTTGAAAAAGAGTGTTCTTTGAAACACTGTCAAAGAACTGGTAGACAAAAACTTATAAACATGTTGCATCGTCAAAACATGGTAAGGGAGTACGAAGAAAATGGATTTTTGCCGACGAACCACTATGCTGGTTTATTTGACACAAGCGTCGATACTGTCCGTCGTGCTCTTCATAGTGAAGGGCTGCATTATCGGAGGCATGCTGTGAAACCTTTGCTTACGGAAAACCATAAAAGAGCAAGATTGCAGTTTGTTATGGATCACTTAAATTTTGATTGGAGTAATGTCATCTTTACTGATGAAAAAGCTTTTAAGTCCAGTGAACACGGTCGATTATGTTTGTGGCGTCGAGATAATACGCGATACACAAGTGATCACCTAGTGCCCAATAGGCAATCTGGCCATATAACGGTGAACATGTGGGGATGGATGAGTGCAGCCGATCCGGGAGAACTAGTGAGAATACCAAACCGAGCAAATAGTGCAAATTATATAGAAGTGCTGGAGGAGACAATGTTGCCCACAGTTCGAACTGGTTTGAACTGTGTATCCAAGCGAAGAATTGCAACAGATAACATTTGTGCAGGATAATTGTCCAATACCTACACCGTTCGCACAGTGTGCAGGCTTGGTTTCGTCAACATAATGACATTTGCGCTATTCCTTGGCCTGCTAGATCACCGGATTTAAATCCAATTGAAAATTTGTGGGGTGTTATTGTTCAACGGTGGAATAATCAAAACGAGCGTACTCCAGATGCGTTAGAGGCTCATTGTTTACAAATATGGGAGTGTATTCGTGGATCAGATTTGTGTAAAAATTTGATTAATTCAATGCGTTCCCAAATGCAAGCTGTTATTTACCAAAACGGTGATTATACGAGATATTGATAAATGATTATTTAATTAATATTACATATTTACTCAGTGCGTACTGGAGACCTCGTTATGTGTGTTTTACTTAATACATGTATTTGAAATAATTTAAAAAAGTTATGAACACTTAAAGTTAAAACACAACATAATTTTTTTTTTTATGTTACCTACTAAACATTTGATATGTTGTTGTGCAAATTGGTAGATTTTTTTAAATATCTTGCCTCTTGTTTGTTTTTGTTAAGGTTACATAAGCTTCAATCCTCTTTCCAATTTGGGAAACGAATATTTAAGCTATGGCCTCAATAAAAAATTACAAGTAATATTATAATCTTATTCGATAAACTGACTGTTGAATAGTAAACTGTAAGAAATAAACATCTATATTATTGTATTATTGCCTTTTTGTTTGATGAGCCTGTTTACCTGATTTTTTTCCTATTGTTGAGTAACTACCGACTTGAATATTAATAATAATATTCCACGACGGCGCCTAGTCCCAAGCTAAGCAAAGCTTGTGTTACGAGTCCTAAACAACTGATAAACATACTTATATATTTCTAAAAACATAAATATTGCAGATAAATTACACCCAGATTCAGCAAATGATCGTGCTCAACACACAAACATTGTCCTGGTTGGGAATCGAACCCACAACCCCGACATTACAGTCAGGGCCACTAACCAATAGACCAACAGGCCAGTCATATTATATTACAATTAAATATCCACTTGTCAGCTTCGATATAAATCCTACCGATTTTTTTTTGTTATTCATAACTTACAAAAAGCACAGAGGAACCAGAAATCTGACCCACCTGGCAGTAGAAGGTAGATAATATAAGACATCCTAAAAGTTAGACGAATTTGAACCTTCTGCAATTAGCAGAAGATAAGTGGTATTCAATTCGGGGCTAATTCAAATGAGTTTATCAAGGTGGTCAAATATTATAGAATACTATTATGACAATTTGATCTTTAAGACGTAACTTTGAAGTAAGGTTGTGAATACGGTCCTGTTACGTAATGCACTTGTTCATTTCAACATTATTCCATAAGTCGAAATAGTCTAATGGTTGTAACTGGAGACTTATGTGGACGTGGTCGTAAGTTCAAACCCGTCACGCTACTTTTAGTAGGTTTGTGTTTAGAATATTGAATTGTTTTTTTTTTAAATCAAATTAAAATGTATATTAAATTAAATTAATCAATTTAAATTAATATTTTAAAAATAAATAACAACATTAATGAAAAACAACTAAATATTACTTATATGTAATATTTACAATTTTACATACAAAGATAATTTAAGTATTCGTCTAATAGACGTAATTTAAATAACTATATATAAAGGTAAAACACATAAAAGAAGTGAAGATATTAAATTGCTTATGAAAGGATAGAATTATTTGAAGGTAATACAATTTTGAACATGACAAAAACAGTTTATTTATTTCAATAGTGCCAGTGGCGGATTAACCACGTAGCAAATGCTACGGGCTAAAAATTGTTTACATGACGTCACTGCAATTAGTGTCGACTGGTTTTTGCGTTATTAGAACGGTTCATTTTTATTTCTGTACCCTTAAATAAGTAACAATTGAATACCAGTTTTATGATGAATATGCCTAATTCTCTTGACTACCCACTTAATACAAGTCAAGCGAAATTATTCCAGATATGTTTGAAGAATGTCTAGTTAGTTGATTGTAGCTTACAATAACGTTTTGAAAATGTTTTAAATGGAAAGCAAAAAAAATTACAAGATTTGCGATTTAATCTCGTGCCTTACTGCGTCAAAGTCTTTACATAGACCACTAAGCCAACTTGTATAAAAATATCACATTAAGCTATCAGTAGTCTTACTGCAAAAGAAACAAAATTGCTTAATAAGTAGTTTTTTATACCATTATTACATATATCCTTTTCAAAATGTTTATAAATAATACCTAACTAAAACACAAAAGCTGGAAAACAAAAAAAAAGATTTGTAATATATGAGATTTGAACCAGCTACACATTCTTTATAAGTCGCTGTTGTTATTATTGAACCAAATGGACTCTAATGAACTGACTCGAAATTTAACGTTACTTGTTACGCTAGACGCAATATTCGTGCCCACTTACAAACATTTGATAAGAATCACGAAATTAGTTATTCTTGTGTCTCATATTTTTTTATCAATCTACCCTCACATTCAGTTGTTGACGATAATGATGACGCATGTGTATATTTTCTGTCAAACTAAAAGTCAAGTTTATGGTTTGTGAGATTGCCTTGGTCGCCATTTAGCTGGGAAGAAACCAACGCCATCTAGTTATATTTTTGAAAACCTGAATTCTAACGTGCAAGGGAAAATAGACACTAAGGTACCCAGGCAATTTCACAGCTATCTGTACATAGTAACATAGGTACGGAGATATTAATCAACATACAATTATTGACAATTTTATTTTGTTGGCATTAAAGTTCTAAAAGTCATAGACTTTGAAAACACAACTCTTAATAAACAAATCAACGTTTTTTGAAAATACAATTAAATACAAACTTTAACTAGACTACAAAGCATTCCTGAAGTGGTAGGACTGACATGTTTTTTTATTTAGAAATTCAGTTATTGAATAGAAGCTATGGGATATCAACCATTTTTTTAAAACCACACGAAATTTATTGTAAGGCAATTCAGTTATCCAGCTAGGTAGTGAGTTATATATAAGAGGCGCCATATATACGCAGCTGCGTCTAAACATTTCTATCCTAGGTACAGGAATCTTTAACAAGTACTGCGTAACTTTCCGCTTGTTAAAATTATTGTTGGTTTCAAAAAGAGATAAATTAGTTTTAACGAATTTTGCAGTTTCGTAAATATAAATACATGGGGCTGTTAGAAGTTTTTGTGATTTAAACACAAAAGTAGCACGTCTTTGCAGTCGCAGTATACAAGTCGGCACACATTTTAGACGTATTTATTTTTTGTAAGAGAGCGATACGGACATCCGTTCACAAGCGCTTCTGAGCGCGGACTGACGCTAGACATCGCGCGTTCAATGAAAAATGTATGAAGAAATATTGAGAGTGGTTTTATTTTGGTCATAAATCATAAAGTTATTTATGTAGGTTCAAAATAATTAGCTATAGGTGTTGAAGACTATATAAGCTGTATTATTTTATGTTTTTTAAAGTAAAAATGTTTACTGGATTTAAGTTACGGGTTCCTACTCAGACCCTGTGTTTCGTAATTTTCTTGTATTAGTGCGTTGGTAAAATCGTATTTGTATGAAAATTTTATATGAGACCGTAATATTTTTTTTATGCTATCCTGGAGATAAATATATTGTCTTTTATTTGATACCAAGATATACTCATAATTATGATTCCTAGAGCATCATAATGGTTCCCGAAAAACCGTGATATTTGTCGAAATAGGTAAATACGTCCTTAAGGTTTATTTAATTATTGTTATCAGCCACATTTTCGATACTAGTCTTAGTGTGGATTACAGGCCCGATAATATTACATATATAACTCATTTCAAAAACTATAAAAGCCTGACCTGTTGCAAGATGATTGGATCAGTACTCTTTGATCATTTCTGTAGATAAATATTTATTTTGCAGGGTTTCACAGTGGCATTGTTCTACTGCTTCATGAACACTGAAGTGCGACACGCGATCAGATACCACGTGGAAAGGTGGAAGACAGGCAGGACCATCGGAGGCGGGCGGAGACGTGGGGCGTCATACTCCAAGGATTGGTCGCCTAGGTCACGGACGGAGAGCATACGGTAAGAAGAACTTTCAACCATCTGCGATGCATGTGGAAGTCATAAACACAAGAGTCTTTAGACAGACGCTAGTCTTTCAGTGATATCGATTATCAAAAATGAAGAAATGTTTGAGATCGGCAAGCGCTATTGAAATGTCACACAATCCCTTTTTTTGAGGTGGGAAATCATCAAATAACTCTTCCTAGGTGGAGCGGGAGGAAATTTCAGACTTTAACTGACTAAAACCCACCTGTACTCCTTCGGTTCCAGTTCGCGTTCTAGACGCAATCAATGCATACATGATACATTCTGTCATTTCAATAATCGATATCGCTAATAGAACACTTTGTGTACAGCCTAAGGTCTTAGTGCACGCAGAACCGAATAAAAATACTAATATACAAATCTGGGCTAAATTAACTGTCATCAAACAGGGACACAATGGGTTTTATTGGCCACCATTCCATTACTTCCGCCACGCATCTTCATGGGATGCTAACTTTAAAATCAAATTAGGGCAACTTTTAAAACGTCTCTCCATACTTTACTCTTAATTCACGGCTCATATAATAAGCAGTTGAAGCACAATTTAATTGTTATTTGAATTATTAAATAATTAGGTACTATTCAAAAAACGACAAATCTAAAACTATGAGGAATAGTGACACCAAAGTTCCGGCCCGTTTTTGATGAAAGATACACCTGCGTCATTGGATTTTTGAATAATCAATATTAACCTAAAAAGACATCGGATAGAGTTGCTAATAAAGATCCAATCCAGCCATATATTCTGAGTCTTTCAAAGGGAACTTTGTTCGCTATAATTGATTCAGTTGCCATGGTAATGAAAAAAAACCTTTGATTCATTTTAGTGAACTACTAATCAACAACTGTCAATTTGATTCTGAGAAATATCCAATTGGAAGAAATGGATTATAACATAGGAGTTAGTGTCAGAACAAAATCCTTCTTAGCTGTCCCTATTGATTTACTTTCAATGTCTTTCTTTATACAATGTAAAGTACAGTTTTCGATAATATAATACTTATAACTCGACAAGTGTGACACTTTATGTACCAAACAATCTAAGCTCCTGAAACTTTTCACATAACATCTGTAGTGAATGTCGACTACAAGCACCAACCTAATAAAATATATAACATATACTGTTACGAGATTGACAATATCACTTTTATTGCGCGACGGTAAGTGAACCAGGCGAAAACCAATACAAAAACATGACTAAATTTATTGCAGAAAAAGTAAAAAGAAAGATGAAATCCAAATTCTAAGTACTAAGGCAACATAAATAAGAAGGGTTCGATATACTTACCATACCCTCGCAAAAAGAGAAGTATCATTGTAGTCCGATAATGAAGTTCTGACTTGCAGAATACGATGTAGCTTCATTTTCAAATCGAACGAAAGTCACGACTCAATGGCGTACAAGTACCACTTTAGAGAATTTATGAAGGAATAAATTGTTGAAGAAAATTCTAGTAGTCGATATAAAATAGGTTCCTTGGAGATGGATTCTGTGTCTTCTTTTATTCATCTTCTATTTGTTAGTAGACATAACATACAAATAAACAGAATACAATGTTATAAAAGCTATTCTCTGTAGTCCCCTCTCTTGTGGCATTTTTCTTGAATGATTTACTAAAAGTGCTGCTTTGCATATTTGTAAAACATAACTATAGTCCCCTCTCTTGTGGCAAGTTTCTTGAACGATTTACTGAAAGTGCTGCTTTAAATGTATATTTATTTGTAAATGATTAACCAAATCCCCTTTCCAGTGATGGTTTGGACCAATAGCTCTATAAAATTTAAAAAATTGTGATTACGAAGCGCTTAACTGCACGCTTGTCATAAAGTTATATGCATCCAATAACAGTTTTCCAAATCCATATTTGATCCGATATTTTTATTTCCCAATAGACTCACAGTATGAAGAGGCCCACGGATTCCAATCTGGATAGACATTCAACGAATTTGCTTACTGAAATGGACTTTATGCATTTAAGAAGATGTTCTAAGACATAATGTGGATTTGGATGGAATTTTTATTGTTTTATTTTTGTTACGTATATTTTATTAATTTTACAATAAATCAATGTTTAATCAGCTTTATATATTCTTTTTTTCTTTTATAATACTACCCCTTTCAATTCGTTGTTTTCCTCTTAATTTATGAATTCATCATTCCTGCATTGTTTAATTTTCGCACATCACTAATATTCACAACCATTAAATTAAAGTCATCAATTCGATTTAATCTTGCATGGCATAACTTGTAACCTATTTTTTATTTTCTAAATATTACAAACGAGTAACCCTTGGGATAACACCTAGTTTTATTTTCATAAAGAAGTTCTCTTTCCTCTATCCGCTAAACTAATTTTAAAAGGTACTAATAGATTTTATTTCCCCGGATACCTTTTGAATTTACATTAATATCGTTTCTAAAGGGATAGACTTCAAAAGGGCTCACCTAAAAGGGTGAATTTCCATACCTATTGACAATAAAGTGCGAACGAACGGAAGGAAAGTGGAATAAATCTTGGTATCCCGTTGCCAAATAACCACGAGTGCTATTGACAAGTCAATTTGAAAAGTAATAAGAGCACTTATTTACTCTTTCACTTCATTCGTACGGAACCTGAAATGGGTAGACAAAATAAGGGCAAAATTTTACTCAGTTTCTAGACAATCGTATTCTACAAATAATGGTTTGACTTTGAGAAAACAATACACAACAAAGTTGAATTTCAAAGCGCGTTTGCTGACAAACAGAGCCGAACTTGTGCAATATTGTCCAAACATTGCAATTCCAACCTCGCTTTGAAGTTTCGAACCAGCTGAAAGTTGTATGACAAAGTAAACAATCTACTTGTTAGTAATAAGCAAAACTTGGCGGAACAGTAAAATACACATACCTGTTACCGTTGTAACTTTAAATAATATATGTTAAAAGAAATTACAAGAAAGTAATTGTCAAGATGACACCACCAGACATTGGTACAAAACATAAGCGAGAACTATAATACACGGACGCACACGTTGGCCACGCTTGCTTTATACGTAGCGGCACATCGTGTGGCGTGGATCTAATGTAGCTCTACAAGTCTAGTTGCCTTATAAAATGTATGGATTCAGACGCGCCCAGATTGGCGTACGTGGCCTAAGTGTGCCCAATGTAGATAAAAAGAAAGAAAGAAAAAACGTAGTTCTACCTATTATTGTCAGCATATTTAAAAGAGATTTCATTCAACATTGTTTAACTGTCTGAACTTTCGACAGCAAGTAGGTACAGATGGATGATTCTGAGAACTTCATTAATCATCTCTTCAATTTAGTTAAAATTTAAATTAGAAGAGAGCTTGGTTTACTTACATCAGTATCAATATAATACTAAGTAATAATCTCACTAATTTTATCTCTGTCACTAGTTTAGGGAACAGGGTAGTTATAATAATAACTTTTGAAATGCATGAAAGGCTTGTTTATTGGTAAAACTTTGTGAAACAAAACGTAAACATTGAAGCAAAGGAGAAGATGTTTTATTAAACAAGATTTTTTGCTTACTTTAATTTATCTGCACTAATATTATAAAGAGGTAAGGTTTGTTTTTTCTTTTTTTTTTTTTGTTTGTAGCAGGTAATCTCTGAAAGTACTGGTCTGATTGAGAAAATTTTTCATCAAATGAAAGCTGCTTAAACTGAGCTACATAGGCTAAATTTTATGTATGCGGGCCGAAGCCGCAGGTAAAAGTTAGTCTTTCATATTTAGATAAAAATGAATACCTAGCTAAAAGTGTTGCTAAGCACAGTACTACAGAATGACTGGGTAAAGAATGGATGTTTTTTAAAACTACTTTTGTTGAAATCTCAGGTTTATAGGAAGAGAAAATAAGATACAATTTTCTTTATTACATTCAAAAGCTTTTAATGATAGGGTTATCTGCCAGTCTTTACTACAAACTACTTTAATTTATGCGTAGATTTGATACTTGCTTTTTACGATATATTGTTTGTGATAGAAAAAAGCGGCCACGACTTCTGTTGAGTCATTTAGTATTTTGATAGATGTCTATTGTCTTTGCTGCATCTGACAAGCTCTATTTGTGATTTCTATAATATACCTAGTTGTTAAAATAAGGAATTGTATAATAAATCACTAATGGAACTTGTCAAGTGCAGCAACGATATGTGGTTTTACTTTATATTTCGAGAATAGTTTTTCAAGATGACAACTACTAAGCCAATTCTGAGTGTGTTCGGGAGTTATTTTTTCCTTACCAAGAATATAAATAATTATCTCTCCATTGTTTCAATATTCTGTCGAAAGCAGATTTCAATTGATATTTATATGAAACTGTTCTTAAATTTTTGTTTGTTTTTTGCATCTTATGGAATGTTCTATAACTATTCTTAGAGTTACTTAAATATTAGCGTATATGCACAGAGAGTGTTTGAATACGGATGTTAACAAGAAGCCTGTGGGGCAGGTTGTACAGCCACCCATCTAAACGAGAGTCGGCAGCGTCGGAGACTACCACCACTACTTTGCTGGTGCCAAGAACATCACTATTGCCTCCTCTTGATGGCAGGCACCTTCATGCTGTAAGTATATCTATTATCTTAGTTAATATCCTTTAAAATCCTTTCCTTAAAAGAGGAATAGCTGCCCACAATTTATCGATATTTTCATTTATATCGATAACTCCTTCTGATGAATTTTGAACACTGGTTGAATTTTGGGAGGAACATTTAAATAAAAATAAAGGGGATTTAAAACTGTCCTAAAGTAGAAACTAGAACAATGGTTCCTAGCCTAGGGGTAATTACCCCCGCGGGGGTAAAACTGGTAGTCTGCGGGGTAAAAAAATATAACAGACCGAATCTAGTTCTCGTGCATTTCATGCCCTATTTGTGTAATCAAAAGACAAGTCGGAGCGGCGCTAGTATTATATATCTCTCGAAATGAACCACTGAACTAGAACCTAATTTTAAATAATTCTTCTCAAGACTTACTATACATGTGTATAGATTGTTATTGTAGTAATTTATCTAGACTTCCCTTGTTGATGAATCGATTTATGATGTCGATTGGTGCAGTAGACTTTAATCTAGTAGAAACTGTTTATGGACGTCGACTGATTCATTCAACCATCGATCAATTGGTTAGATTGGTATTGTAACACCCTAAGTAGTACGTCACTGCGCAGGACTACATAACGAGTGGAAGCGCCAGCGGGGACCAGTCCCCGGTGTGAGGCGGGGGGCGGGGGAGGCTGCCGCGCCTGCGCACCCTGCCCGAGGAAGACGCTCCCCCGCCGGGCCCGTCCGCTCCCGCCTCTCCCGCCTCTTCGTCACCGCTCGCTCCCACCGACCAACAGCTCGTCACTGCTTCGACCACCATCTCAATCCTCAACGGCTACCACAAATCCGACCCCCTCAGCCCCAACGAAAAAGCTTCAGGTAATGGACCTTTCTCACTCACCAACATCACAGTATCCAACGCCACCACTCCCAACTCATCCAACTCAAGCCCCAACACTAAATATTTTGAATATTAAACTGTACGCATTTAACGTTCCTGTAACTATTGTAAAATAATTCTTATTATATGATATAATGTGACGCATGAAGGGAGTTAGTCATAACGTATGAAATACATTTATTAGCTTAAATCGAATAATATTAATTTACGAAATAAAAAATAGAAATTATATTCGCAGATATTTCCTCAAGTTAATGTTATAATGATCTTTTTTAAAATTAATGTAAGTAGATAAATTTAATATGGAAAGGCGAGTTTTCTTTAGTAATTTAGAAATTTATTTGTAACTCGGTTTTGTAACAAGTCAGAATAAAAAATAACTTTATGTACGTACGTACCTCACGTAATTTAAGCCGGTTTACATAATATAAAATGTTGCCAAAGCTGTAACGGCTTATATAGAACTATAGATATAAAAATATAATTATAAAACTATTTTATATCTAGACGTAAGAAAGAAATTGGGAAACAATGCGCTATTTGTATCATAAACTTTATAGCATATCGTAAATTTTACATACAAAGACGTTATTTTCTATGTAATTACGAGTACTATTCATAATTATGTCATCTATGTGAAACTTATGAGTGTACATTACTACCAATTTAATAATTACATTAGACGTATTAAGATTCAGAATTAAATGAAGCTAGCTATGTATTTTGTACTAGGTATATCGCTGTATGAGTATTCGATGAACAACTTAATAAATGTATGATATCCATTATGGTGTACATGTAAATTCTAAAATGAATTAATGTTTGTACATTTATCTGTAATAAAATTTGTGATCGTCTGTGTTTTGTTTCATTTAAAAGAGCTTCAAAATTGAAACATTTCTGAAACAGGGGGAGTCATTAGTTTTTAGGGCTATATTTCACTGGGACACCATGGCGGCGCGACCAGTCGCTCTTAGCTACCAAACTAAACACCATATAAACACCAGAGTCGCCACACTTCCAAGCTACGGACACCAGCCCCCCTAGCCAAGTTACAACCAGTTTGTGTCGAATTCCGTCCTCTAATCGGTAACGCCTCGGTGACAGCAATTGTAGAAAACGATAAGTTGGTAGCCATGTTGACGCGCCTGAGTCGGCCGCTCGTTCTACAATGTAGCGTTTGTATAACAAAGGACGTAACGTTAAACATTGTAGAAACGATTTTGAACGATGTGAACTTGGCTACGAATTGTCTATTCGTTTGTTTTGACCACGCGACTTTACGTTGAGATGACGTCATTCCCATACGTTTCATCACTTTTCGACAGCGTTAACGATTGCAGAATAATAACTTGGCTAAGCGTGCAGGTGAGTAACTCTCTATAGAGCGGCATACATTTTGTTAGTAGCGAAGACTGGTCGCGCCGCCATGGTGTCAATATAGCCCTTAGAGCTCGCGATCCATGAGACCACCTAAACTGTTGAAGAGATGGAGTTATAAAGGGTTTATAGCTCCATCCCTCTTTTTTAGGGTTCCGTAGTCAACTAGGAACCCTTATAGTTTCGCCATGTCTGTCTGTCCGTCTGTCTGTCCGTCCTCGCTTAATCTCTGTGACCGTTAGCACTAAAAGCTGAAATTTGGTACCAATATATATCAATCACGCCGACAAAGTGGTAAAATAAAAATTGGAAAAAATGTTTTATTAGGGTAGCCCCCCTATATGTAAAGTGGGAAGTGATTTTTTTTTTAATTTCAACCCTAACGTGTGATATATTGTTGGATAGGTATTTAAAAATGAATAGGGGTTTACTAAAATAATTTTTGAATAATGTCAATAATTTCGGAAATAATCGCTCCAAAAGAAAAAAACAGTGTGTCCCTCCCCCTAACTTTTGAACCATAAGTTTAGAAAATATGAAAAAAATCTGAAAAGTAGAACTTTATAAGGACTTTCTAGGAAAATCATTTTGAACTTGATGGAAAGAACAGTTTTTGTACAAAAAAGACAAAAAGGTTGTACAAAATAATTTCTGGACTAAGTTTGTAGTATAATCGTATATGCAAGCATTTTTTTTAACTTCGCTTACATATTTTATTATCTTGAACGTATCTTCTTTCAAACAAAAAAAGAATTATTAGAATCGGTTCTCGCAATCCAAAATTACCACCGAAAACTTCTGGTACCTATGTATTAATTAGTAACCCAATTCCCCAAGAGATGGCACTGTACATTGGGCAATTTCGCGTTCGCGATGTTAGGATTTTTCCTGAGTTGATGGGGTCGGGTATTATCGAATCGTTCGGTTGGTCTCTCCTTGGCATAGGCGGTATTATCTTATAACTACATAAAACTTCTATCAGGAACATGCTAAGGCAATTTAGAACAAAACTAAAATTCATTTTTTTAACGCCATCTATCAAAATGTTAAGGTAAAAACCATCACCTTAACAAACGTCATCTTTTTAAAAGTCGATGTTTAGATTTTCCGTGCTTTCATGACGTACCGTGGTAAAAAATTCGTTGCTTCTTAAATATATTCGTAATTTTACGAGTGCACAATCGCTGAAATTTCTACTACTTGCATACTGTTTTAGTAATCACCGTCCTTTGTGGGCCCGTTTTTAGGGTTCAGTATTTATTAGAGTTCCGTACCTAGTATGTCAACGGAACAAATAGCCTTTTTTTAAACTCATAAGTGGGAACACTTATTGTGACGGACGGGAAACTACGGAACCCTACACTGAGCGTGGCCCGACACGCTCTTGGCCGGTTTTTACGTCTTACGTCTGACATTTTAACACTTCATGGTAAGGCCCCAGTTCTACCGCACGATTTTCCTATAAACGCATTACTGACGGAACAAATGAACTGTTCATTGAAAATCTTGTGCCATAGACTTCAGAATCGCTTTACAAGTTATCTCTAGTTCGTTCCCAACTAGCTTGGGGTCAGCTAACAGTCTATTGTCCGCTTCACACATACGCCACTTAATTTGAAACTTATAAAAAGCGTGGTAGACCCCTTCTAACTTGGATGTCTGTTTTAGCAATGACCTAAAAAAAGCCGAAGTGAATGACTCTACGACCCAGTACCGAAATATCTGGCGAAAAATGAAGAGGAGAGCCGACCCCAAATGAAATGCGATAAGGCTAGACAAAGAGAGAGAGAGGTAATAAAGTACAGTAATAAGTAATTTCATCACCACTGCACTCAAAACGGTGAAGGAAAATGTATGTTTGTTACTCTTTCATCAAAAACTACTGAACGGATTTTGATACAACTTTACAGTAAGTAACCAAAACTAACAACTGCCAGAGGATCCGCCCGCGTGAAAAAAGAAAATTGACCCAAGAGGACAAACTCCCGGAAAAAAATACAGTCCTATATGCTATTCCAGGACATAGTCTACCCGTGTGTCAAATTTCATCTAAACCCGTTGAGCCATTAAAGCGTGAAAAAATAACAAACATACACTTTATAATATTAGTGTGATATCAGAATAAAAACTGGCTGTAATTTATAATGAAAGGAAGTATACGCAGCTGACAGAAACTACTTAAAAATAAATGTTAGAGAGTAATCTTACAGTCGAAGTGCTATTTCTAAATCGCACTTCCACGTGCAAGATTAAAGGATCTGAGTAAGCATCTGCACGAGTGCATTGGAAGCTGCCCTCACACCTGATTTATCCAGCCTTCAGGAAAAACTCAGAGAACATTTGTATATATGGAATGAAAATAGTTTAACGTAGATCGCTATCAGCCGAGGATATCATTATTTGAACTTTAGTAGAAATAAGATTTAAATGTAGTAAACAGATTTTTTTTTGTAACACGACACCTATCACAGGATATTGCTAGGTACGAAAACACTCCGGCGAGCAATAGGTAACTCGCCGTCCGATACGGACCAAACCTAGGATGACGGTGAGCTGTTAGCAATATTGATGAAGCCCTGCCGAAGCCAATGCTTGCCAGGACAGCGAGATTATTCGAAAAAAAGGCAACTGATAGAACAAGGGTTTTTTTTAGGTGAGAAATCATCTAATGACATCTCCCGCCCTAGAGCGAAGCGATCGTGTCAGATTTTTACTGACTAAAACCCACTCCTGTTCCTTTCTTGCCTTTCCAAGTTTCCAGCTACTCCTCAAAGAGAGGACTTGCCGATATAGTTGCGGCGTGCCCAGCATCGGGTTTCGACAGTCGCAGTCACCATTCCACCAGAAAGAACAAGTCTGACACTCCCTCTTGCACTACCCAGAGCAGAAAAATGTATTCGTTGATTTCCCAGCCCAAAAAAAAAGGCAGGCATAAAATTGAAATAACAGAATATTTCATTGGTAATTTATGGAATATCCATTCAAAGTAAAGAAAGGGTACAGTAGCCACAGTATTCAGATACTGTTGCTACTTTACCCTTGAATGGATATTCAATGGAATTAATCAGTTAATGTATTATTTATTTATTTATTTAAACTTTATGTACAATAGTGGTACATAGGCGGACTTAATGCCACAAGGCATTCTCTACCAGTCAACCTTCCATGATCATTCATTCCTTGCATGATCGTATCAGAAATAAATATACCCACAGGACAAGCAAGCCAAACTTAAATAGCAGTGGGCACATTACTCGCAGAACAGATGGTCGATGGAGCCAAAAGATCAGGTGAGATAGTGGTCAAACGCGAGCCTATCCATTATTAAAAAAAAAAGATTCTAGAGTGGCGACCACGGTGGACCAACGACACCTCGTGAGGGTTTTTTTTTTTTTTTTTTTTTTTATCTGTTATAAACTAGTACTTGACTGCGATCCCGCCTGATGGTAAGCAGTGATGCAATCGTTGATGGTGAGGCGCACTAGTTTATTAAGAGCCTATTCACTCTAGCCTTGAAGACACCCAAATTATAATCAGACGGAAAGACCGCAGCAGGCAAACTGTTCCAGTCCTTCGAAGTACGCGGTATAAATGACGAGGCGAAACGCTTAGTCCGGACCGTAGATGTTTCAACAACGTAAGGGTGGATACTCGCCGTGCGTCGGTTTGTCCGATGGTAGAAATGAGATGGCGGAATCAAGTCATGCAATTCCTGCGCACACTCTCCAAAATGCAATCTGTAAAACACCGAAAGGCTGGCTACCCTACGCCTGTGCTCAAGGCTTTGAAGATTGGTCTTAACCAAATCTGGATCACCAATCAGCCTCTTCGCACGCCTTTCCACTGAGTCCAAAGCTGCCAGGTGGCACTTTGCAGCACCAGCCCATATGTGGCTGCAGTACTCCACACACGATCGGACCTGTGCTTTGTATAACATTAAAAGCTGTCTCGGTGTGAAGTACCGTCGGACTTTTGCGAGAACGCCTAGTTTCCTAGCAGCTACTTTGGCTTTGGACTCAATGAACCGCCCAAAATTGAGGTCGGAGGAAATTTCGACACCCAAAAGCTGAAGGCGGTCGGTACAATCCAATGATACATTCTGAAAAGTAGGAGCCGAGGTGAACGGGCTCCTTTTGGCGGTGAACAGACACGCCTGTGTTTTGGCTGCGTTGAATCCCACCAGATTGGTTTCGCCCCACTTGGAGACTGCCTGAAGCGAGATATTCGTACGCTCTACCATAGCCTCTCGTTCGGACCGGATTTGCTCTTTACTAGCCCGAGCACCTGGCAGGTATCTCTCTACAACTGTGCTATCATCTGCGTACCCATAGATACCGGGCATCAGCAGATCATTAATATGCAGCAGGAAAAGAGTTGCAGAGAGCACTGACCCCTGAGGAACTCCGGCATTAGTCGTCATGGGCTCTGATGAGCATCCATCGACAACAACTCGAAGAGACCGTTCTCTCAGGAAGTCTTTTACCCAGTTAATCAGACCAGGAGAAATGCCGTATGCAGGGTCAAAGGGGAAATAAAATTGTGACGTAACAACAAATTTACAGTTTTCAGATTTATTCCTATACTTGTGCTGTAAGACCTTGCTTTACGCCAAATTTAATCTGTTCTGGATCCACGGAAAGTACAAATTTGATTTCTTCGAGAGTATCGAAATGTAGGTACGTTTTTGCCACATAAACCGAAGTTTCTTTATTTCTCGTTAACTTACAAGTTTGATTTTTTACAGCTTCAATTGTCTGCTATATGGTTTTAATTTCGTCTCGATACCTCCACGCGTTGGCGAGACAAATGGTTTTGACAGACAGACAGACGGACGGACAACAAAGTAATCCATAAAAGTTCCGTTTTTTTTTCCTTTTGAGGTACGAAACCAAAAAAAAACGGTTTCACAAAAAAAAACCACCACAACGATCATAATACCTTTAATTTCGGTAGTCGGTGTTACTTGTTTTTTTTATGTGGGAAAATTATCCAAATATCATCCCCCGCTCTTGGGCGGAGCGGAAGGGCGTGACAGACTTTTACTGACTAAAAATCCACTCCTGTTCCTTCTTTGTCTTCGTCCTAGGGCCCCGGGTGTGTTTCTCGGTATTGTTTGTTTCTCGCTAGGAAATCGAAACATATAGAATACTTTCCGTTGATCTGGAATCTTGAAAGGCATGAAGCAAGGTCTTATAGCACAAATAAGGGAAAAGTTGGAGAAGTGTAGTCACAATAAAATTACTCGGGAACTGAACTATTTACATAGACAAAGTTATTCGGAACCCTATTTTTTTTTCACAACGGAAACATGATGGCATTTCCACGACCCCGGTCAAACCAGGGAATGGACATAGGTAATCAAATCATCGCTACTCGTGCGGGTGTAGTGGTATCTATTCTCTTGACTAGTGTCGGCTTCAATCTAAACGGGAGTTGATTTGTTTTCTGCTTCTTTTCCGTCAATATTCGTTTGATTATATCAACCTAATACTGAAAGGGTTGGCAAACATTTTTGGAGGATATGCTACTAAATACAAGAAAAAAATAATGTGCTAAAGAATCTTAACTTTGTTATTTAAACTAGATGCTATTAACTCTTAATTTGCAACCCAAAATTCGTCTAACATAAAATTTACAGTTTTTTATTTAATTAATTATAGCGTGATATCAGACGATGGCTCACTTATTAGAGTGCTCAAATTGTTATCTGTACTTTGGACATCTGTACTTTGGACATCTGTATTTTGGAGGACCTAAAAACGCCACTGACGCTGCTATAAACGTGGTAACTGGTAACATACTGGACCCAACAAATTTGAGGGAAGAGAAAACCATCGATTCGAGAATAAAAAGAAGCGTGATATCTGCTATATCAAATTACCTAAATGCATGCATGCACTGGCGTGCTCGAAATATTTTGCCGCATGCCACCACTGGCACACGTGCCATAGGTTCACCATCCCTACTATAAGATATACCTACAGCATTAATTAGATATGATAGACATCTATCTGCACATAGTAACAAAATAAATTGTGATTTTTCTCCGTCACAAAATACTCCAACTTCCCGAGCCTCATTTAGTATGAAAAAAGTATATCAGCGGTGGCCGGGACGTGTAGCCGGCTCATTCGCGAGGTAATGAGCGTACCGTTGATTTGAAACAATGGGATAACAATGGCTCGGGAAATACTGAACTCAAATGTTAGGTACGTGTAGAACTGGATACATTGTTACCTCACATGTGAGTATTAATGTAGGCCAGTTTTATGAAAGGCATTATTTACGAGCATTTTACGGAATACAGTAGCCATCAAAAACATAACTTGTAGAAAAGCAAAGGCACGCAACTCAGTTCTGCCGTAAAAAGCTGTGAGATCAATGTAGTACCAAGGCGGTTAATTTATTCAGTCCGTACTTAAGGAACCTTGGTGACCTAGAATGACTTGTTGAATTCAGGTTTCAAGTTTTATACACAACGAAGTTATAGGGGATCGAAAATGGCCTGAACTGTTTCGAGAAAAGAATGATACGGCCGTGCCCAATTTTTGCTTGCCTGGGTGGGGGCATGTAATGCGTACAGCTGAGGAGTCTGTGTTTCCTGATGGCTACAATCCGGGAATCTTTAAGTCAAGAGTGAATAGGTTAATTCTAGGTGAGCGCGCTCCATCGTCGACCGCATCGTCGCTTTCCATCAGATGAGATAGCGGTCAAGCGCAAACCTAACATCAATAAAAAAAAACAATATATTACAACTTTCAAGCCCAAAAGCTTACGAGCTTGAACATTTTCGAACAAGAGTTTTTTTTTATTATTTAAACATATACAATAGACTCTGGCAAGGAATTCCACTTTTTAGCTGTGCATAGAATAAATGTGCTCCCAAAACGTTTTGAAAAAAGTTCAGAAAGAAAGTGGTTTCAGGTTTTCCTTGGAAAATGAAAAATCACGCTTTTTTATCACTTAACTTTTTTTTAAAACCTCTATTGTAAATATATCTTATCCTCATGAAAAAAGCGTGAGTTTATGTATAGAAAAAACTTCGATAGAAAAGAAAAGTATTTCCAAAGAGATAACATCGCAAAGTGACGCGACAGCTGTCTAACGGAAAGCAATTTACTGGATTACTACAGATTTATGTAGATTTATTAGACTTACACCGCAAGTACGGCACTCGGTAAAGGAGGTTTGAAAAAAAAATATCGACACTTGCCAAGTTAAACACAACTCAAATGATGTGTTTTTTTATGTTGACTGGCCTGTTGTTTTAGGGATTAGTGGCCCTAACTGCTATGCCGGAAGTCGTGGGCTCGATTCTCACATAAGACAAATGTTTGTGTGAGGAGCACGACCATTTGTTCAGTCTCTGTGTAATTTATCTATTTAATAAGTATGTTCCTATTTAGAAATATATAGGTATGTTATCAATTGTCTAGTACTCATAGATGGCGTTGTATGAAAATTGTGGAATATTATTATTTGTCAATCACTCTGGGGTCCTGGACTTTTGGTAAACGCACGACGGGCAAGCTAACTCGTAGAGGCCCCTTAAACACTTTTCATGGAACATGTTATCAACCGACGATTATCCTTGTACGCGCTATGCTGGTCCCCAAGGACATCCTAAGTTTGATGGGAAACTATTGCGATATATCACTATATATGTATTGATGTATCACCATCAACGATTGCATCGCTGCTTACCGTCAGGTGGGTTCGCAGTCAAGCTCTGGTTTATGTAAAATAAAAAAAAATCATTAAAAAAAATGAAAAACAAAAATATAGAGCTGTGGATTTGGGAGGCTTAAGTGGACTAGTTATCAAAAACTATGTTTAAGATCACAGTCTTGTCCTTATGAGTTTTCAATATACAATATGATTATTTATTATTATTATTATACCTGACCCGTATTTATCTGACTCCATTTCTTCCAACACAATGTCACGCTTCTTTTTTCCAATTCTTAAATAACAAATCCAGGTCGTCCCGCCAAATTCTTCAAGGTCTACCGCAGCCCTATGTTGCTATGTCAGAGTACATATATTATCTTTGACGGGCTCAAAGCTCGTCAGGCATGCGGTAGACATGTCAGTTCTATTTAAGTTAGGCAGCCTTTTAACCCGCATCAACGATTTGTGTTCAAACTTCATGTCACCGATCATATCACATATCGCATGTTTGACAGATTACCTATCACAGATTGATTTCGTTCCTGAAAATTGGGATTAACCTTCTGATGTGTATCCCCAGTGACCAGCCAAAGTAACGGCTATCACTCAAGATTTGGGATCAACTAACTAAAGTTTAAATCCATTGATCCTCTCTAAAACGGAACTCGGGAGTCAGTATCCCGCCCGTCACAAGTTAATACCACCTTGTTACAGTTTTAATTGATATTGAGGTCATAGTAGATAGTCAATGTTACTTTGTAAGCTTGTTTGGAATTAAATAGAGTCAGGTAGGTGGTTGGAAACTGAAATAATAATTGATTAGTTTGATACCAGTGTTAATTAGCAGCCTTCTGACAGTAGTACTTTTTTGAGGTGGATAATCATCCAATGACTTTTTAGAACTACACGAAACGGGGTCTAAAGTTCGACATACCTCCATTGAAAGAGAGGATCCTCGGATCAGACGGATATTTTTTAAGGATTTCAATAAAAGCTTTCACTATATTTTTTAAAATGAAAGTTAGGAAGCTAGAATTGGAACACCTTTATATTTGAGTTTCCAAGTCGCAATTGTTGGTTTTGTTCCAAGTTCCAATTCCAAGTGCTGTCTTAAAAAATATTTAAGGAAAACCTACTATGAATATGTGACCTTCAGAATTAAATTTTGATTACAACTTTAATGAACATAAAACTGGAACTTGAAGTATGTTTAATAAAAATGGCCGAGTTATTATTTTATTAGACTACTACGGTATATAATTAAATTGCTTTTCTACTACCACTGATTAAATGAATTTAAGAAAAAACTGTCTTTTCATTTTATGCTCCTTAATACCGATAGTCAAACGCGTATTTATAAAATTCTAAACTAATAAATTTAATGTCGTTTTCCTTAAATTGTTCCTTTCATCTCATCTGTACATCACTCGAACAAAATTAATGAAATATAACTCGAATTAAAGTAAGTAATGGATCCATTAGGAGTGGCCAGCGCAATATCTCCTAAATTATACAGATAAAGTAAGCAAAGTACGTAGTTAGGGTCGCATTACCGCAAAGTAGGTAATCTCGACTACACACTTTAAAAAATAAATTAATTAAAAGTGGAATAAGTAATTTAAACCACTTTGTTTTATGTTTGCAGCAACAAAGTACAACTGATATATTTTTATACCACCTTCATAGTTCAGCTTTGGTAAAAAAAAGTTTACTGTGTCAAAAACCTGAGCCCAAAAACCACTTACTGATAATTCTAAATAAGTCACTAAGGACTATGATGCAGCTGGTGCCACAAATCAATGGTTGAACTCAAATTCCACCAAAAATCAAATCAAAAATCAAAATGGTTTATTTTTACCAACTGTATGAGATTGCTTAAAATGACTTGATTAGAACTATTCACTTCTTTTTTACGGTCGGGTCTTTTGACACTTTTGGGATGAAACCAAGCGTCCTAAGTAATATATCAAGCTACACACAATTTTAATGTATAAAAGTTACGAGTACCTATTTACACCGATTTCATACATTTTACGTGATGCGCGCACAATTAAAAACGTCTACAGATTTATCACTTATATGAGATTGATTTACGAATTGTCACTCTCACAAGTCAGACGAATCTAACAACACCTCTCAAGCTAAAATCAAACAAGCCCAGCTCGCTTTGCAGCTCGGGCGCAACAAAGAAATATATACTCAAAAATATAACCCTTCCTCTGCCGAATATTTAGCAGAACCATCCCCACTAAAATATTTTCCAGCAAAGCTGAACTAACGTACATTTTAGGAATTACTGACACAAATATTTTCAGCATGCGGTCCAAATGCCGTACTGAATACTGTGCAATATTTCATCGTTGAATAAACGTCTATATAAATGCAGAGTGGCCTTTACCAGAACTGGACATCGTATTTATGGTTCATCAGGTTTGTCATCATCATCATCAGCTTTTTTTAATGTTCCCACTGCTGGGACTCAGGCCTCCTCTCTAGGAAAGGGAATCAGGATTGTGTGATAGGATTTATTTGATGCAGGCAATACAATATGCAACAACAACAAAAAAAAATTACTGATTTACAGTATAGTTACGACCTGGAACGCTCCTAACAGCAGTGTTCGTTTTAAACTGTGCTCTAAGTTAAAAAAATTAAAAGTCATTTAAAGCTTTATTTTTGTGAGTGTTTTCGACAGTTGTATTTGGACAATTAACAGTGCTACCGAATAAAGTAACTTGGTCAACGCTGTGATAACTAGTCAAAAAGTTATAGTGAAAAAACTTTTGAAAGTTTTCATCAAACGGCCACCGTCATTGTATGTCGGCCTGAGCCCCCCCCCAATCAGACCGCCACCCCGCTGCCGCCTGGTTTAAGCTTCACATCGAAACAACGCAGCGCTGTAACGCGATTCGGCCATAGACTTCCTCCGTGTTTATCACTACCGACTACTGGATGCTAAATTTTTATGAGCCACAACACAAACAACAACAACAACAACAACAAGCCATTGAAGAATTAACGCCTATCTAATGGCTACACAAAGAACGCCACCTAAGTCACAGGATCTGGTTCAGTCAACCTGTGAATCAGACTTAATCAAAGTGGCTTCTGGTGTCATAAATTCACCAACTAAAGCTTCTAAACGTAACAGCAAAAGAACACAACGTATGCTTAACGAATGCACGGGAGAAAACTTTTCATCCTTTAAAGATGAGGTAATGTCCATGATAAACCAATTTCGTGTATCTCAAAATAATCGTCTGGATAAATTGGAGGAATATATGATTTCCATACAAGAGCAAAACAAAGATATACGTAAAACGAACTTGGACATCGAGAACTCTGTCACACACCTTTCGTTCAATGTGAAAGCGGTTGAGGATAAAATTGATCAATTGGAACTGGAACGTAAACAAATACATTTACATTTATCGGCATTAGAAGAGAAGTTAGATAACCTGGAAATTAATAACCTGAAAACTTTTGTGGAAGTTAGAACTGTACCCAAAGTACAAAATGAGAAGAAGCCCGATCTTTTTGGTTACGTTATGAACTTATCCAGGATCATAAATTATGTTGATTTGTGTAAAAATGACATACGAGATGTCACCCGAATGCCGTCTAAAAAGGATACCAGCAGTTCCTCAATTGCAATTGAGTTCACTAACACGCTGACCAAATTGTCTTTCTTGGAGGCAGTCAAAAAGTACAACCAGTCTAAGCAACCACCACATCAACTCAACTCAAATGACATGGGCATACATGTGTCAAAGCAACAGATCTACATCTCGGAGTTACTCACAGCTAAAATGAAACGCCTTTTCTTCCTTACGCGTGACTTTGCAAAGACAGCTGAGTATAAGTTTGTGTGGTCCTCAAATGGTCAAATTTACCTTCGGAAAGCTGAAGGAAAACCATATATCCGTATAAAAAGTGAGACTCACTTAAATGAACTCAAGAAGAATCCTAACAACGAAAATTGACTAGTCTTAAAGTTAACTTTTGATTTTTATTTGTATTGTCTTGCATCTATGATTTTTCTTTTACTATTTTACAATGAGAATGCATGCCTAGGTTTAATTAATGGAAATATCTGTTCGAGATTGCAATCAAAAAAAGTTATTGGACACCAAACACAACATAAACACATAATACATATAATACACACCTATTCATTGACCACTAGCACTATTCACACTATTATATACTTCGTGTACATAATTTACTACTCACCTCTTAAAATAAACATAACACTACTGAATAATAGCAGGCTCACTGTTAATTGTTTACTGCACATTACTTTTTTAACCTCACTTTCTTTGCAAACTGTTTCGTACATAACTACATTATCGAAATTAGTTATTGAAATTAAAACTTATCTTTCACTTTTAATTACACAACTTGTTTTAAGAGTGTTTTTTATGCAAATAAATACGGGGCAACACAGTTTCTACTTAAATCACACAATAAAAAAACATGTAATTAGCATCACGGGAGGATGGTCTGCGGTTACGTCACACACAGCTACATATCCCCGCTCAACTCCTTACTTTAATATGATCTATAGTACTAGGTATCTATACAAAAGCGGCTCGCCTTCCTTTAATGACATGAACGTAAACAAACAGATACGACTCGCAATACTCGCACCTTTTAGCTTTTTTAATCTACACTTAGGTTTTTATTTTTACAAGCGTTCACTATTTCATGGTTCTTTTATAACTATGTTTGTTTTCAATGGCTACTTCCGAAGTTGAACTTGACAATTTAACTGTATCTGAGTCTGCGGTCTGTAATGTTTCTGATTGTTTTAGCCTTATTTCACACGGTGAACGAAACATTAAAATACTCACTCAGAATATACGTAGCATTTCTCGTAACTTTGATGAACTAGTCGTTCTCTTGCATACACTAAAGATGGATTGTGATGTTATAATACTTACTGAATGCTGGTTATCATGCAATCTTACTATTCCAAACCTACCTGGCTACAAGTCTCATATAACACAGAATTATAGAAACCAAAATGATGGAATAACAATATATTTTAAGGATTCGCTTAATGTTGATATAATTGAACCGTCTTTTTCTGAAAGTAACTGTTTGATTTTAACAATAAATAATGACATAGCTGTAATTGCATTGTATCGATCGCCAGCATACAGTAACTTAACTCCCTTCTTAGCATCCCTCAATTCCACTATATCCAACTTAAAAAATATAAAATCTGCCGTTATAATTGGAGACATTAATATAGATATCTCAATGCATTCACATGACGTCAAAGCACTTGAATACCTAACCACTACGGCCTTTCTAGGATTCTTACCTGCCCATTCTTTTCCCACCAGGCAAGGTAAAACTTGTCTCGATCACGTTCTTCTTAAAACAAAGCTCAAGTCTCAAACATTTATTTTGAATTCTACTATTACAGACCACAACGCGGTATTAGTATGCCTTTATCAGACTCACAAAGAAAAAAATCCACTATCTTACGTATCTAAACATAATGTCGCCACTATTCGTGAACAACTGATGAATGTAGACTTCAGTTACATTACTAATATTGACGATCCTAATAAAGCTATGGATAAATTCGTAATAACTTTACAAGAAGTTATAAACGACAATACCACAATTGTTAAAATCCCCCGTAAAAAACGCATCATTAGACCCTGGATCACTCCGGGATTACTTAGATGTATACAGAATAGGGATCGCCTTCACAAAGCGTCACAAAGTGCACCTGAAAATAATACCTTGAAACTAACTTACAACCGGTATCGAAACCATTGTAATAATTTACTGAAACGACTCAAAAGACAACACGACAAAAGCGAGCTAGACAAAAACAGTAGTAACAATAAAAAACTCTGGGAAGTCATCAGATCAGTAACAAACACTAATAAATCAAAATCAGCTGCTAACAACCTACTTGGTGATTGCCCTCAAACATCTGTCAATCAAGCTAATGATTATTTCGCTAACGTTGGAAGTTCACTGGCAAACAAGCTTCTAAACTGTTCGACAATAGATCAGGATACTTTTGATTTTCCAATCTCAAACCACACATCTAAAAACTCATTTGTATTGCTAGACACTAATGAGGGCGAGATCCTCTCACTTATAAATGGCTTAAAATGTACTAGTGCAGTCGGACATGATAAAATATCTAGCAGCATACTGAAAGCCGTAAAAGATATCATTGTCTCACCCCTTACTCATTTATTCAATGTTTGCCTTAACCGAGGGGTTTTCCCGGATGTTCTTAAGAAGGCTATCATTGTCCCTATCTTCAAGGCGGGAGATAGACTTTCCGTCTCCAACTACAGGCCAATTGCCATACTACCAGCTATTTCTAAGATTCTGGAAAGAGTTATTAATTGTCGACTTGTTAGTTATCTCGAAAGAAATTGTTTAATTTCCCCTGGACAATTTGGTTTCCGTTCTGGAAAGTCAACAGAGGATGCGGTGCATAAACTTACTGATCATATTGTCCGAAGTCTAGACGATGGTAACAAAGCACTCGGCATTTTTCTCGACCTTAGTAAGGCGTTTGACACTGTGTCAGTTCCTCGTCTTCTATCTAAGTTGGAACGCCTGGGTGTGAGAGGCTTACAGCTAAAACTGTTTCAAGATTACCTGAGCAGTCGTAAGCGGTGTTTAAAAGTGGACACATATATTAGCACTGACTTATCTATCTCTTTTGGTGTCCCACAAGGCTCGGTGCTAGGACCTACGCTCTTCTTAGTGTATCTTAATGAGCTATGTGAAATGAAGTTAGAGCAGGGCGTCATCATCTCTTATGCTGACGATACTGTGTTGCTATTTTCTGCTGACACCTGGGAAAACACCTTTATGCTGGCGCAGAATGGCTTCAATGGGTTTTCTAACTGGCTGAAGCAAAATGTCCTCACTCTAAACTCGGATAAAACTTTATACATGCCATTTTACTTGCGAAATTCTAATGCACCCCCCATTGAACTTATCTTGAAGTCACATCTCAATCATGTCCCCTCTTTAAATGATCCTGCTTGCAATTGCCCTTGCCTAATCAGAAGATCTGAAGCAAAATACTTAGGTGTTATAATCGACTCATCACTGAATTTCAGTGCACACATTTCCTTGCTTCAATCCAGACTTCGAAAATTGATTTATGTCTTCAAGAACTTACGCCATGTGGCAGACATAACAATCCTAAAAAAAGTTTATAAGGCACTTTGTGAATCGCTTTTAACTTACTGCATTTCAAGTTGGGGTGGAGCTTCCAAAACCACTCTACTTCCTCTTGAGATAGCACAACGAGCCATTCTAAAGGTCAGCTCCTTCCGACCCATTGATTACCCTACACATCTTTTGTATCAGTCCTGGAACTTACCCACTGTACGTCAACTTTATATATTAACTGCAATTCTCAAACAACACTCTCTTGCCCCTCTGGACAGGAATAATCTGCTTAAACGGCGTCGTAACACTGTAGTACCCCAGTCCCGTCAATTTAAACATTCGTTTACACATAGGTTTTTCTGTTTCAATGGTCCTTTCCTCTACAATAAACTAAACACAACTCTCAATATCTACACACTAAGCAAACAAGAATGCAAAACCAAATTATTAGACTTTCTACTCACATGTGATTACCAAACTACTGAAGACCTTCTTAAATCTTTGAGATAAAATTACACACACAAACACACGAAACACATGCATGCACACAACTCACAATATCGATTGCAAATTAATATATTGATATATAAAAAAGTATATAAACGTAACACGCAAATGCTGTTGTATTGATAACTCCTTTTCTGGGAAGAGAACTGCGTCCTGAAATACAGGCTCGGCCTAGCTCAGGCGCAGTTGCACAATTCTATTTCTTATGCATTTGTATTAAGTAACCTTGAATTCATTGCTCAAAATTTGTACAACTTTTATGTAGAAATAAATTATTATTATTATTATTATTATTATTATTATTATTAGTTGCGCTGAGCGTGCCAGAAGAGATCAGAAGCTTCTGAACGCAGCTCCACCCACGTATTCGTAGAAAATTTTCTCAAGGAAACCCTTTTCCGGGATAAAAATTTACATGTAGTACACGATTTTATCTGTATAAATTACAGGATATGGTTTACCCGTGTGCTAAATTTCGTCCATATATGTACAGCCGTTTGAGCGTGAAGGGGGAATAAACTTACTAACACACATACTTCCTTATGAATTAATCTGTATATAATATACAGATTAATTGCATGAAAATCCGATTTATAGCTTTTAAGATTATCGCATTCATACAGACAGACGGACACGATGGGGCATTTTATTTTATATCTAATATTATATTCCGCCAAGTCCGTTCCATCATCGGACCACACGACGTACAGCGTTGCGCCACCGGTACATGGTAGACATCCCACCCATACGCACAAAACGTTTTGCGAACACATTTATTGTGCGTACAGCCAAGGAGTGGAATTCCCTGCCGGAATCTGTGTTTCCTGATAGCTACAACTTAGGAGTCTTTAAGTCGAGAGTGAATAGGTTTCTTCTAGGCAAGCGTGCTTCATCGTCGACCACATCATCGCTTACCATCAGGTGAGATAGTGGTCAAACGCAAGCCTATCATTAATAAAAAAAATATATATATATATATATATATTAGATAGACGGTAGACGTATTTCATACGTGCAACAAAACTGAAACTACAAAACAGTGCTCGCCACTGCCTAACCTGTAATATTACCAATTAAATACTACTCTAAGAAACAAAAGTACAGTAGTACAGTGAAAATTCCAAGCAAACAAAAACATCAGCTTCTTTCATTTATAACAATATTAGCATCTTTCTTTGACTCATTATTTCACATTATTGCATTATTATTCTGTTTTAAGTATTAATACAACCTTAATTATTTTTAATGTGACCTTCTCTTATTGTCGTAGAACTTTCAATATTATCATCATCATTATCATCTTTGTTCACAGAATAGTAGTGAATAGTATTAATCTGAGGATTAAATAAATCTTAAGTGCAACGGACCGGTGCTCTATAGACCAAAAAGATTGTTGAATAATACCGTCACTAATACAAAATTCAATTTTAATTCACTGAAAGTCCAACTATCGCTTCACATTTATGTTATTCCATCGCACAAATTGATTCTATTAACTTCTGTGTGAAAATAAATAAATAAATTGTCGGAAAAACTGTAATATAGTTGAGTACTTCTCAGCGGTGACAAATGAAGTGTCAAGTGTCTGTTTATATCAGTCACAGTGTTGAATAATGTATCGGTTGTCGCCCTTGAGGGACACGGCCGCGCGGGTTGATGGCTCGCCGGTATTAATCACCTCTCATGTGACAATTAACTGGATATTTCATTATTTAGACGGTTTAGGACTGACAGATTCATTTACAAAGGCCTTCGAAGATTTAATTTACTATTTGTGGTTGATGTTTCTATACTGTTCTATACTTATTAACACGTTCGAGGACAGAACGAGATTATACGTCATCGTTCGAAATTTTGATATGGCACAACGTACAATGACGTCCAAATATTTTTTTTACTTTACGACAGAACGTACATTTCCGATGAACGTTCAAGTTAAAATCCTATTGAATGTATCTTGTGTCACAACATTTAAAATACCCGAAGCTTTACTGTCACGTAGAGTAAGTTTTAAACTATTTCAAATAAGTGCCGTTGACAGTGGGCGGGAACGGTACTCACATACGCACAACGTGTAAATACGTCGCGCGCGCCTACCGCGCTCCTACATTCAGTGCGGCTGCGTCACTGCGGGGTACGCTCGCGTTCGCTAAACATTTCGTGGCGTATCGTAATATTTGCCGCGACAAAACATCGTAAGTATTTAGTTTATTTGATTTATGTATTATTCCTTAGCCAGACAGTATACTATTTTACTATGAATTAATAATTTTACTCTGTGAAATTGATGTTTAATGGGTTATTTTATGTGTTTTAGATGGATAAGCGCAAAACAAGACTGATGAGCATTTTTGATGATTCTGATTCGGTAGAGTTCTACCGAGGCAGATCCTTACCAAGACGATCATGGAGAATATGGTTCGGATAAAAATTTTGACCCACAAGGCAATACATCAGACGTATTATATATATACGTTAGACGTTATTACACGTTGTGTCCGTTCACGTCTAGTTAACTCACTTTTAATGACATAACGTATTTATACGATAACGTGATAAAACGGTTGTGTCATGATGTCTTTAAAACAATATATTTTCATGGGAGGCTACGTACTCATACGTCGTATAATTTGTATGGACATTTACTGTGTCATTTTGGTACACAGTCTCAAGTGGTAGCGTCCGCGAACGTGTTAAGGGGATCCAACTCGACATACATTTTCACTGTTTTTCATACAACCGGGCCCCTTACGGGTTTATGACGTTATTAATTTTTTCATTGGATATTTTGGAAATACAGTATCTTGTGGATATTATCTAGGCTTCTATTAAAATTATTATATTTATTTCACTTTAATACATATGTACATAAAAAACTTAAATACTAAATAAACTATTTATACTATTGAAATCAATTTACAAATTTGTGTAAAACTAATCCAGTAAAAACCTCTGAAAATCTGCTATTTTATATGAACTTTGACACTTTATAATTTACTCAAAAATTTAAAAAGTCAAGAAAGTATAACAATAGCCATATAGAAAAAATGACGCCAACTTTTAAGGGTTAAAAAAAACATGTATTTCCTGGAACTAATTTGTAAAATATTCGAGTTAATCACGTCAATCTCTTTTTTCGCTTTGCCCCTTCGTCAAACATCGCGTTGCCTCTTCGTCAAAGATCGCGTTGGATTGCGTTAGATGAAGTAACAAGGTTTTAAACCATGCTCGATGTTGACGATAGGTGAGTGGAAAAGCAGCCTCTTAAGCAAGAATTTCAAATATGTATAGGAAACTAAATTAAATGGAACCCGACAACTCTGAGTAATCGAAAATGTCTGTTGTCACCACAACGCGACATTGAACATTCGCGTACAATTCTTGTCTTACACAAGAGAAAATGGTTTGGGTTAAAGTGGGCAAACAGATATAGGTAGACGATGCTGGAGATATAAAAACAGTGTTTTATTGACTGGTGTAGGGAAAAAATATGAAAGAAATTAGTGGGTTTAACAATCATTAATTTGAAGTTTTCATATTTAAATCAGATTTGACATGGCTGAATCTATTCAATGGATATTTAATTAGAAAGCTCAATAAGACAATTTGCCAACAAACTGTTCTGCAGTTTGACAGAAAAATCACAAAGTACTACTTCGATACAGTAACATGACGATCAGTTAAAACCCAAGCGCCCGAAAAGTGCCACAAAATAGTGACTTTAAAGAAAAGAAAGAAAGAAAATATGTTTATTCTGCCTATATATAGACGCACAAATAACAAAACTTGGAATACAATTCAAAATTCAATAATACAAAAGAAAGTAAAAAATATAAAAGCCAGTCCCTTGTCAGGCCATGTGTGTAACGAGCTTAACAATATTGCATCCTGTACCATAGACAACGGAGTTGTCTAGTCTTTGGATTATACTTTCTGAAGCCTACTCCTCGGCAACGGCCAGGTTAATAGATTTGAAAAAAATATATGTTTATTATAGATTCATGAACAACATTATCAACACTTGACTTTTTCGTACTATTAATACTTTTGTCTAAAAAAAATATTTAGCAATTTCGCAACTTTTCGCAACTTTTCCCTACTCCTTCGAAACGGCTTGGATCTTTAGAAACATTGTTAACACATAAAAATTGGTGGTTAAATATTCTTCAAAGTGAACATTGCATATGTAAATCAAACAATATTTCGCAAAGAAAATGGATTTAAAGGTCAGCCGCGCGCTTTCCGGGCGCTGTTGGCCGCAAATAAATGCACAGTTTTGCGTGCTGCGCCTAGGCGGGTGCGAGAGGTGCGTCCACATAATTGAGAGCGAACTACAGAGAAAATGTGTTCAATGTTCTTTACGAAGTTACGCCACTGGCCATCAGCTGCGTATTGCGTTAATCTATTTAGTGAACTTTGGCCAACTTGTGCTCGAAGTCTATTTAAAGACTTTGGTAAGACTAAGCCATATTAACTCATCGGAGTTATACACTCTCTTACTTAAGTAAACACCTCTTATATGATCAATTACTGTTGGAGAGCGAGAAGTCACACTGCGAAAAATATAAATCAGTTGTTTTACACAATTATTGTGCTTAATTAGGTGGCACCCCAAAACAAAAAGTACAATAACAGCCAAAATCACTCCAGTTATTTTCAAGTATAAATCGGCATCTACAGTAAGATTAAAAGACTAACTTTATTGCCGCCTGAAGTCATTAAGTAGGGTTTACTTTTCCCCAATCCATGCTTTTATGGTGTTTCAAGTAGGTACATACATAGTTGTAGATAGGCACTCGAGTGAGATTAACGACGTACATAAAAAGATTTATTTAAATTGAACTCAACGTGGTAAATTGTGGCTACAAGATTATTTACTATGTTTTGTAGCTCTGTAACCGTAACCGACTAAAATAAAAAAAACCGGGCAAGTGCGAGTTGGGCTCGCGTTCCTAGGATTCCCGAATCGAATCTCGAAGATTTTTGGATTATTCTTTTTTTTAACTTATGCTGTGAGACCTTCTATGGGAATCGATCCCGCAACACACAGTACAAGTGTACAACCAGCTAATCATTGCGCAAACTATGCCGTCAAATTATAATTATTATTAGCTATTGAATATTGATGAACATTTAAATACATAAAGAGAACAGACTGTGCTACGTGTCTACGCTAAACATAAGTTCGTAGCTAGTTTCGTAGCGTGTAGCGTCTCGTAGGCATCGCGTAGGCAATACAATATGAAATTGTGAAATTTTGTTGATAGTGACTCGTTTTTTTTTTTCTAAAAAATTCAAGTAACAGCTAAGAGCGTGCTATCTGTTGGAAAATCATTCAATGAGAAAAAACAATTAATGCAAATCTAAAAAAAAGTTTGTTTTTTCTTCACTTTTTTAATCTATTCTTAACATGAAGGTTTTTTTTTGTTTTTAAAACAAATGAAGGAATCGAATCCAAAGAGTATTGTTATTACTTTGAACATCAAAGAAGTAGAGATTTAGCCTCCTAGCACTGAGCAACGGTTACCAAAGCAGCACAACACACACACATAAGAATATGGAGATAACATGGCGGATAAAATTTCTTAGTAGTAGTTAGCCTATTATATCCCACTGCTGGGTGAGGGCTCCCTCTCATCATCATTATCATTTCAGCCGATATAAGTCCACTGCTGGACATAGGCCTCCCCCAAGTGTCGCCACAATGAACGATCCTGTGCTCCCTCTCCTGTTTCCAAATACGTCAGTCTTTGGTCCTTGTCAACATTACTTAGGAATTGTTAAATCAGCTTTGACATAAATTCCGACGCTTGTCAATTTAAAAAGTAACCTACCGTAAAATTATTCACTTAAACTAGCTGAAGAAGGATCGATTCTAATGTAAAAAAAATACATATAAAATATATATAGTTCGCATAGATCTAAAATGTGAGCCTTAATTAATCAATTGATACAAATCAAACTTTTATTTCAGATTAACCTTCATATTTTATTTTATTATCGAGGGTTGCAAATTGGAAAAAAAAGTCACTCCTAAATAAAAGTACAATTTCGTACACGTTCGCCATCATGGGACGTCCAACAAATATGAAACATTTATGTAGTAAAGGGTGAATCAGACGGCTGCAAACTAGCGTTCAAAATTCAAACCAAGCTCCAACCAAAGTAAATTTGGTTGGAGCTTGGTTTGAATGTTTGGTTTATTTTACGGCTACATGGATGTAAACCACGCGCCAACACGTTCGCAAATCAGTTACTGCGGTTGAGAAAACACGATCGCCAACCAAGGTCATGGATTACAACTGCTGCCTACACGGATTGAAACTAGCAAGGTCACCCCTGTTGGGACGCCTGGATTAAAACCGTCGAGTCTACCTTTAAGTCCGCGCACACACAATGAAACCAAGAGCGGTGACGTAGTAAGGGCATCACGGCATGATGCTGTCATACTGTTTACCGTCACGGCATTCGAGTCGGTATTACCGCCAAGATGAGGCGCACCATACATAAAAAATAAGACCGATGAGTACTACGAATTTTTGAGTTAATTTCTTTCACAAGAAAGTTGTGCTAAACGAGCAAGACGATTATTATTATATCATCTTAATATCAGCAGAATGAAGTTCCTTGATAAATATACAGGTATCTCCCAGTTATAACACGAGTTGGATTGAGTGGAATAAGATTAATAGTGAGAATTAATTTATGAAGTAAAGGCCATTTTTTCGCCAAAGGTGAGCAGGTGGCAGCGAGGCGATGATACCTAACGGTGCTATGAAAATGAGTCACTAATTCCACTAATACTGTGCGAGATTATAATTTAGGTGTCTTCTAGGCTAGAGTGAATAGGCTCTTTATAAACTAGTACGATTCCCCATCAACCATCGCATCACTACTTACCATCAGGTGGGATAACAGTCAAGCACTGCTTTATATGATTTAAAAACGAAGCGGCATCAGGATGCATAACGAACTCTTTGTAGTTAAATCTGCAGCTACATACACATTGCTTGCCCGCATTTTTCGCACTTGCCAATTCTCTATCTGATATCTCCTCTTCACCGGTACAATTGTTCAATAGGTAACCTGCCACTAAAATATCACAAGGAATTTCCATTTCAATTTCCTCGAACCACTTTGAAAAACTTCAATCTTTTACTATGTACTACTTGAATGTAAAGCAACACAGTGCAATAACAATACAATACAATTCATTCAAGTACTTTACAAACACCATACCTAATACAACAATACTGAACTCCGTAAAATCTTAAGTGAGCACAATCAAAGGTAAAGGTCGTGGTTGAGCGGAATCGACTACTGAAAGGTTTCAAAAGAGCGGAAAGTGGGCTGCTATGCAAAGCGCAGGAAATGGCGCTCGAGTCGAGACCACCGCAAAAATAATATTCTTTTTCTTTAAAAAACTTGCAAACCATCTCAGTATTTATTAGTGGGAGTTTTATGTGTATTATCGTCAATTTGTACTAATGGTGACAATGATGAAAAACCTTTTTCAACAATACACTCACTTGACCATCCGCTCTTGTCCCACCGCTATAAACACGCAATAGACTGTTTTCCGCACTTGTGCAGAAAAGAGCGCGTGCTCTTTCCGCCACAATTTTGTTACATTTATCGTAACAGCCAGGCATGCATTGAGGGTCCACGAGTCCGTTTATTCATTTCTTCATAAGTGTATTGGAAAAAGTCGATACACGTCGTCGTCGTTTGATACACGTGCAAATTTATCACTACAGCCCTCGGCTCCATAACCCCTACGGCTCGTGGCAATTCCGCCGCATAGCATTCGAGTCAAGACCACCGAAAAAATAATATTCTTATTCTATATGGAACTTGCCAACCATCTCAATATTAGTGGAAGATTTTTTAATGTATAAACATCAATTTGTACTAAAACTAAATTAGCGGTGTCCGGTGACAATTACGGAAAACCTTTTTCAATACACTTTTTTGAAAACCCGCTCTTATCCGTACCGCCTTTATTTCTAACAGGCACGCAATTTATTGTTTTTCCCTCTAGTGTGGAAAAGTACGCGTACTTGTTCCCGCCTCAATTTTATTACAATTAACGTATCAAGCTGTGCGAGCGTTAACTTCAATTTATTTATGTCTTTGTAAGTGTATTAACCTTTCGAATGTCTTAAGTTACACAGTCCGACATAAGGTAATTGTCTTTCTATTGTGTCTCTAATTACGACATTCAAAGAGTTAAAAATACATGTGGAAAGAACAACGGCGAGAAAATTGTTGATGAAATTATTAAGTGTCTAATTATATAAGTACTTACATGTATAAGTTACCATGATATATACCAACGAAATAATTGACTTTGTTTTATCTAATCAAGATTATGGCTAGTCTAAGGACTGCAAAAAAATCGTCATATTTGGAAACTGAATTGACTAGATTTTTTACGAAAATAAGTATAAATGGCTTAATTTTTTTTTGCTGTCTTGACTTCATGGCTTTTGGCTAAATTGAACTTTTAATGTTGCTACTAATAAAAATCATAGTCAAGTAACATAAAATGCTTCGTTTTATTTATTGATAATAAATACTTAGGAAATACATTTCCGAATTGGACAATAAACATGAAATTAAAAATAAATGTTTGTGCTTAGAATAAAGTAGCTAAAATGACACAAAATGACATAGTCACTACAATAAATACAATATCGAGAATCACATCACCAAAAAAAAAACATGGCTTTAGACATTTCAACAGCCATCCAGCCTAATGGCATAAAGAAAAAGAAAACATAACATTTGACATGACATCTTGCCTTTCGTTCAAAAATGCGTTTTTAAAATTCACATGGAGGTACGGTAGGTATTATTGACATTATAATTATACGTATCTTTAATACACGGATTCTTTTAAAATAGTAATGTCTGAGAAAAAAATTAGAAATTTAATATATATATACTTCTGTTCTGTATACGAGTATTTCATCACTATACGCTAAAAAAATATGCCAGCAAAATTTTGTTCGGGACTTCCCCATGATCCTTTGTCACTGCAGCCCTCGGCACCATAACACCCTCCCCAAGGCTCGGTTGAATGCCGCCTCGATCAGAATGACAACCACTTGTCGAATACTCTTATCTCTATCGCTTTTAGGTACGCAATTTCCTGTTTTTCACACTTGTGCGAAAAATTACACAAGCTCGCCCCCGTTTCCAACTTATTGAATTTATCGTGGCAGGCTAAACGCTAAGCGAACCCCATGAGTCGCGCGTTAACCCCCGTTTATTTATACCTTCGTAAGTATATTGAAAAACTGGAAATTTGTATCAAAATGTACAATTACATTAATAAGATTTGACATAAGCGAACGCTCACGTTTGAGCGAAGCCTATAACAACCGTGTGCTTTTTGTTTGAGATAGACATATTTTACTTTTGAATTTAAGCCGCCTTTGAAAGTGGACTATTTTTTCTTATTTCTCAACTATTGCACACACCGGCTCGAACATCAATGCTGAAACGTGTACCAGGGATCCAGTACATCATTCTGGAGGGTACCAATGGTGGAAGTTCTTGTCGGTGAAAGCTGTGCTGATGAAATGTTATAAGAATGATTTTATTTAGATAAGGGTTCTTTTCCTTTTATTTTTTGCGCAGTTTATGAAATCACTGTTTTACATATAGAAACACATACATACATTATATATACTTACTACTTACATATATCTATTATATATTTCAATATAATCAAAAAAACAACATTTAATTTATTACATGAATCACATGTTTCTATTCGTATATCAATACCCAATAATTACAAGTGTAGGTAATAAAAATATTCGATCAATTAATATTACTATTCATTTTTATTCAACGCATTCCAATCTTGATTTTAATAACTTAATTTATCCGGGTTATAGATCACCATACGATCAGTCATCGTTGAAGACAATGACCCAATTACGTAAAAAAAAAACAGAGTGATGGATAGCTGTAAATCTAACTAAATTAAGTTTAAATTACTAGTAGGAATTGGTGATAATAAAAAAGCTTATTCATTAGGAATTTATTCCTATGCTCGTTTAGCTCTTTTTCGCCGGCGGCATGCTGTAATGTGGTCGACTCTTGTCTTAAAGATGCCTAGGTTATAACTATCAGGTAACACAGACTCTGGCAGAGAATCCCACTCCTCCGCTGTACGCAGAATAAAAGAGTTTCCAAAACTTTTTATGTGTAAGAGTATGTTCAAAATAAACCAGTGGCCTATCATTCATCGTAGGGTTTCGATGATGGAACAGCTTGGCAGAATTACATTGACTACAATAATAACATGGGATACATTATTATCCCAGTTATAAAATAATGTCTGATGTTCACGCAAGCGAAGCCACTCTCAAAAACTTGTGACAAAAATGTATAGGCATGTCCATCGTAACCTATCTATTGATCAAAAGTACGTGAACGGTGAAAGGTCTAAATTGTTAGGCCTTTGACGGCGTTTGGAATGTCCATTACACGTACACAACGTCTCTTAACCATATTTGGAACGCTATACATATCTCTGAATGTCTAGTGGAACGTGAACCTTTTATGGACAATCTATAAATGACTGGATTGAAGAATACCTGGGTGATTCAATGAAACCAAAAGAATGTCTCATTCATCTGTCCTAGCTATCGTATCGTCTTTTATAGATTTAGTGATCGGGGAAAACTAATACGCAAAAAAAAAACAACAAATTGTAAAAAAAAAAACTAGGCCAGACGAATGAGACATTCTCTTGGTTTCAAAGAATCGCCCACCTGCGATCACTTTAACAATTCGTAACTTAGGAAGAATGCAGGAGTTCACGGGACAATCATGTGCAAATGGTAACTTCGGTAGTTTTATTAGTATTTCTTTTATTGACTTTTTTCACTTACAGCATGTACCTGATTTGTACTAGGCCGTATTTTAATATTAATACTATACGGGCAAATAATGAAAACAGACTTACTGTAGATAATCCAAGATAGTCACTTTTAATATATATAATATATACAGTTAAGTAAAAGCGGACTGTATTACCCAGTCATAGATAGTTAAAGTTACTCATAAACCTGGATACAAGTCTACCTATCCTTAACATAAACATTAAAAACGGGAGTGAAGATACTTGCCCAGATTTTCTCTGCAAAACGGTCTAGGGATTATAAAAAAAGTTGGGCAGTTGGATGACACGGCGCGTATTGTTATATATTCTGTCAGAAACACAGACCTCAGCAGCTTGGAATCCATTCCGAACGGTGGCTACTATTTTGTTACAGTTTTTTAAGTACTTAAGCTAAATCAAGTCTGTATGTTTATGTATTAAATAGAAATTAGTTTTTGTGCAAGTTTGCCATTTCAAAAATTGTCAGTGTTTGACCGCATCTTGGGAGAGGCATATTGTCCAACAGTCGAGGTCTTTCGGCTCAAATGATGATGATGGTGATGACCGAATCAAAGGCGAGATGGGGATGAAAGTGACTCACTTCACCAACTTGTTTCCAAATGTAGTAAGTACAATCATTTCTTGGTGTACAAATTAATTAGTATTAGTATAAATAATAATATTAATTGTAAGAGTAATTGCTAATACTCGTAGTAATTATTAGTGTTGTTGTTAGTTAATATTGTTGTGTTTATTAGTGTGGTTGTATAATTGTTAGACTTGTTATTAGTTAGTTAGTTTATTTCTTAAGAACAATATTGTTTCTTAGTTCGTCAAATGAAATCTTAAGATTCCTACCACTTCAATTTAGATTTTATCGCTACAAAATATCTCAATAACAATACTATGCTTGTCTTTGAAGTTACAAACGGAATGGTTTCACAAAGGGATTTAGAATCTGTATCGGATATGCAACTCGACCGAGAGTTCTTGTCGTACGGCTGCACAGATCGACGATTTATTACTTCAGCTTTCGGAAGGAACGCTTTTGAGCTGCAAATACTTCTGTCATTGTACTGTTACGTAAAGGTATATTCTCTCGTGCCTTTAGTATTGCGATCACGTCAAATTTCAATACTGCATCTCGATGATGCAAACGTAATGTAGCTTTCAGACTCGACTTAATTATTCAGATTTTTTAAATTAAATTCTTTCTCGTGTATACAGCTTAATTAATTTTACTTGGTTCGTGTTTCGCTCCGCTGATATCTGCCATGTTTATTTTTATTTAGGTAGGTACATGTATCTTTCATTAAGGCGCACCAATGAACATTGACTTAATTAAAAAACATTGGCTGAACAACAAAAAGCTATTAATATTCAGAAACAATTGGAAAATGTTTATAATCTTTTATCATGCAAATAAGTTGATTGTAAATTTGAGCGGTTTATCGAGTTTTCATTAAAGAAAGTTTTTCATTGATCCTTATCAATTATACGATAGGTACGCCAGGTGTGCCGAAAATGGCGCCATGACAATTGAAAGGTGTTTGTTTCCAAATTGTTTACTTTTGTTTTAAATTAACTTTTTCTAGCGGCTTCGTTCACACAGTCTATCCCTCAAGGTGAACAATGTCTTTGCTATCAATCAGTAATTTCATAAAGAACAATGTTCAAAACGTCCCCACCCTTGTAGCACTTTAAAACCTATGTCAATCGAAGGGCCATAGCCATTTCATCATTTTATTGTATGACAGCAAAAATGAAATGTCTGTCTGAAAAAAGTTATATCGATTGGAAGAAACCAGAATCAATAAGTATTATCTTGATAATTTTTAGTTCATTCCTTTTGGTCTCCTAGAATATCTATTCTGTTAGTGTCTACTTTCTTCCACGCAAATCATGAATTTATATTATTAAATGCCGTTGCCGTGGCCCGGAGTGCCACAAATGTCTATGGTATAGGCACCGCCATGCAATTTTAATATGTCCCCGGGCGATTGCTAAAGCAACTGGATCAGGAGCTGCGATCTGAATTCTGCAAAAGTATAGTCCTAGGTGCAAGCATCGGACCGGCCTGTCGACATCAATACCAAAGCGGAATGGTTGTAGGAGGCTATGTCGCAAGACTGCGACGTGTCAATGCCCCAAGTCCGGCCAGGACGTGTCCGGCGTTAGGTGTACTGGTGGTCGCCGCAGATTGCGGCTTTGCGCAACACGTGCAATGCCCGCTGGATGGGACCCCAGCATTCGCCCGCATACATAAAATATAGCCTATGTTACTTAGGAATAAAGCAGCTTTCTATCAGTGAAAAAGCAATCGAACCGGTACTTCCAGAGATTAGCTCCTACAAACGAAAAAACAAACTTTACCTCTTTATTTCTACTAGTGTTAAGTTAAGATTAATATAGATTACAGTCTGATTTTACCTTTTTTAAAATATTATCGTATCTAGTTTTAATAAATTAATAATAACAGCAGGGGTCCAGCTGGGTCGAAGCCTAATGGGGCCAGGGTTAGTTTCGAAAGAGCCATCTTTCGAAACCTTAGAGCTATCTTCCCAGTCCCGGTACGAAAGGCAACGAAGGAACAGGAGTGGGTTTTTAGTCAGTAAAAGCCTGACACTATCTCCCGCTCCGTCCAAGAGCGGGAGATGTCATTAGATGATTTTCCCACCGGAAAAAAAAACCTATACTTATACTACAAAAAACTATTAGCAACATTAACGTACAGAGTAACCTAAATAGCTTCGAAGTATCGAGACTTCGAAGCTCAGAAAGCTATTTCGTTAATATAACCATGACTTGCAATCCCGCAGAAAGTGGTTAATCTGGAAACGAATCTCGTTTATGGTCTAGTTCAAAATGGTGAAGAACACGTCACTATATAGTGTAAGAATGAGACATCGGATATTAAGACGCTTCTTGGATGAGACTTCGATTAATTCTGACTGATGATTGATCAATTGGTACATTCATAATAAATCTGTAGAAATATTTAGTTGTTAAATTTTATCATCAATACGGCTTTTTATAAGTTTAGCGTTTTATATTTGTACAAACAACCATATCATCCTTAGTAGGTACTTTAACATTAGATTCAAGCTTGGTAAACGTTACAAATGTATAACATAGGTACAACTAAAAAATATTCGTGAAAAATTAATATTCATGATTTAATTACGTCACAAATAATGATGAATCTAAAACGCGCATCACGTAAAATGTACGAAATCGATGTAGATAAATAATAGTAAAATTGTGTGTAACTTGATATATTACTTAGGCTTTGTTTCAATCGGTTGACTATATCGAAAGATATATTGCATTCATTGACTGATAGGCGGTACGAAGTTCGCCAGGTCTCAAAGCCTACTGGGGCCAGGGTTATCCGAAAGGGCGCTCGAGCCCCGGTATGAAGGCTCGAAGGAACGGGGTGGGTTTTTTAGTCAGTAAGAGTCTGACACTATCTCCCGCTCCGCCCAAGAGCGGGGGTTGTCATAGGATGATTTTCCCCAACGAAAAAAAAAAAGCTAGATATTAAATTGTTTTAAAGTATCTTTAAACTAACTACTTAATCTACTGCTTATTTTTTTAACAATATCTATCCCTATATTATCATAGTACATATGTCGTGGCCAGATCTTAGAATTGATCACTTCATGATATGGCCAACAAAACTGGCCAGATCGTTAAAATGTTAATGTTCGATGATTTATCAATCCTCATTTGGCCATATAATTGATTGATGACAACTAGCCGCCAACTTTTGCCCGCGCGGTTTCGCTCCCGCTCTTCCCTACTCCACCCTACTGTACACCCTACTCTACCCTACTCTACCCTATTCTACCCTACTCTACCCTAATCTACCCTACTCTACACTACTCTACTCTACTCTACGTCTCTACACTACTCTACTCTACACTACTCTATCCTACTCTACCCTACTATACCCTACTATACCCTACTCTACCCTACCAAACTTCACATAAATCATCTACTAAATAGTCCGAACAAAGCCTAAACATTTGATTTGGATTGGTGAGCCCGTTCTTGAGTTATAAAATTCAAACAAAAAGTGGCATTGTTTTTTATATATATAGATAAAAGGTATAAAGAAAGTAGGCCAAAGAAGGATTGACATATCATCAAACTTTAACGTGTAAAATTATCTGGCCAGTTTTACTCGGCCATATCATGAAGTGGTCAATTTCTAAGATCTGGCCACGACATATAGATTACGCGATTTAAAGATCAAGAATATCATCTCATCAAGCCACAAATTGCTGTATCATTAAACATCCAATCAGAATGCCTATGTTTCCGAAATTGCCGTATATCTCAAAATACAAGATCTTCTGAGCCTGACAAACGCCTTGTCATAAATTGGGCTGAAACAAAAGCAAAGCGGATAAGAAATTACCATCGTCGTGGTATCTCCGTCACAGGCGAAATTGCCGTCAACCCACAAACGCAAAGAAAAATAAGCATAAATTTTATTTCTTTGATGAAAAATAACATAAGCTGATGCGACTAAAAAAGTTCTGGCTGTGTTTAAACACATTCCAATTTTGAACCTTAATTTACATTTATGTAAAGAAAAACATCGTGAGGAAACCGGCATGTCCTAGAACCAAAAATTCGAAGACATATCACACAGGCCTGTTGGTCTAGTGGTTAGTGGCCCTTACTGCTATGCGGGTCGTGGGTATCCAGTCTATTCCCACCCAGGATAAATATTTGTGTGATGAGCACGATCATTTGTTCTGTGTCTGGGTGTAATTTATCTATAATTCGTATGTATTTAGAAATATATAAGTATGTTTACCAGTTGTCTAGTACTCACAACACAAGATCTGCTTAGCTTGAGACTAGACGGCGCAGTGTGATAGTTGTGGAATATTATATGATATATTGTGACATTTACCAACGGCTACGGCCCTTTACCTCTCCTAGAGAGGAAGCCTGGGTCCCAGTAGTGGGAATGTTAAAAGGCTAATTTTATGATGAATTTACATAATTTAAAAGGAGAAACTGACTGACATACAGTGCAATTCACGAATGATGGCGGCCGTGAAGTTAGCCTTTGCGAACGTTCGCGCATACTACAGTCTTCTCGCACACGCACGTCGCCATTGGTTCCTAAAACACGTTACTGCGCAGCCTTCTGCGCAAACTTCATGGCCGCCATCATTCGTGAATTGTACTGTACCTAGACACAGACAAAAGAGAACTACTGGGAGTAGAGTTTCCTTTTATAACGTAGAGCACGAGGTTTCCTTTTATAACGTAGACGAGGACTTGGAGAGGATTTTCTAAAATTTACCCCCTAAGGGAATGAAACGGGGGTCCAATGTTTGTAATGAGAAACGTACTTTCACGCGGGCAAAGCCGCTGGCAGAAGCTAGTAATGGTATAGCGATAGAGTCTGTCTAATAAATCAACCGACTTGTGTAATTATTAGAGTAAAATGAAATCTGATGTAGTCAACGCTGGTTCAATAATCAAGGTTGATTATGAGATAATGATCATTGTTTACTACTAGAAGAACCTTATAAAAAGTATCAAATATAAGTATTTTTTAAATAATTAAATATTCCTGTTAAAATATTTTGTAACTTGTGTCTAAGTTTCTCTAAATAAACATTATTATTATTCCGATATGGTCTAGTACGTCTGTTATATAATAATATAATATTCCACAACTATCACACTGCGCCGTCTAGTCTCAAACTAAGCAGATCTTGTGTTGTGAGTACTAGACAACTGATAAACATACGTATGTCTAGTCTGATTATTATTATTATATTATTATACAAAATTCCCAAGTCGGTTGACTTTTTAGACAGACTATAGTGTTTAAATTAAGCTATTTAGAAGCTTTGTTCATCTTTCCTTTTTTGAAAGTGAGAAGTCATCAAATGACTTCTTCCGCTCTGGGTGGTGCGAGAGGGAGCGCTCTTACTGACTAAAACTTACCTTCGTTCTCTTAATTTCCTCATGCTTTACAGGGCCGTAGCACAAAATGGATAGGTGACTATTTCGAACCATCTGGGTATGAAATGATAGGTAAGCCCTATCATTTCTTGGAGGAAAACAAAAAGCTTATATTTATACAAAAAAGTTTAATTTTTACCTAATGTTGTTGTTAATGTTAATAATGTTTGTCCTGTATTTTTTGTTTATGTGGTGTAAAAAAAAGAATGTAATAAATAAATAAAAAAGTAATAAACTAAAACCCGACAACGACAAAAAAAAAACGGATCTGAAAAAGTATGAAACAAGATTTTCAGGATTTTGAAATAAAAAAAGTAACTGGGAAAACAAGAACAGAAAAAAAAGCCGGAGTCACCCGTTATTAAAGTATTTCGGTTGGTACCTACAAAGTTGTTACCTTGTTTATTTCAGCATCCGGAAAATCTTGTTTCATACTTTTTCAGATCCGTTTTTTTTTTGTCGCAGTCGGGTTTACTTTTTTTTTATTTAAATAATTTTGGTGTTAAATCAAATTCAAAATAAGAACTACGTAATTAACATAAAACTTCTGTTCATTAGTGAAGCAGTGAAACAGCTGCGTAGACTCTGAAGCCCCTTCAAATGATACGAAACACGACGTACATATTTATCTAATTTTTTTAAATTCTCTCCATTATGCATTTATCTCCATTTTTATTTTTAATACATTACTTTTTTTCCACTAGAGGGCGCCATATCGAGTTTTGTGGCACGTCACGTAGGTAGCCTATGTTCTGCGGACGATTAAGATGGTTCTAACGATACTTCATATTTCGAGTTACGATATGTAGATTAGGAGCTATGACGGAACAGATGAACATACTCACACACATGCATACATACATAGCCTGTCAAAGTCATAACCCTCCTTTGGCTTTGCCGTAGTCGGGTAATAATAGAACGGAAAAATTTATAGGACTATAATACTACCCTAGACAGATTTGTACACATAAAACTAAAAACTGGGAATACATAAAGAGTGACGAATTCTAGTAGCTTTGTTTGAGCGACTACCGCCCGAAACTATTTCCAAAAAGGTCTGCGTAGGTAAGGGTCACGTTTGAAACCAGAGAGGCCTGCTCTCTATACCACCTAGCTATTTTCTGAACTACATTCCTACATATTCTGTGAACAGATAAACGTGCACTCCACGAATAGAACTTTACCCGATACATCCAATGCACTTTATAACATCCTAAACTTTTGAAAGCTTTCCAACTTCAAATGGATAAAGATGAACAATCGAATCCGGTTCTCTCTATGATCTATTTAGGTTGAATTAACGTATAATATTTCTATAGGACGCAGGGTTGTAATGCCTCCTACAAGGTGAACCGATGACCTGGTAAAGGTTGTGGGAATTCAATGGATGCGAGAGGCACAGGACCGTTCATTATGGCGACACCTGTGTATAACAGTGGACGGCTTTCGGCTGAAAATATGATGATAATGATGATTTCTATAGGTATTTAATTTTAAAAAATCTACATGACTTTTATTACACCAAAGGCAAGCGAAACAGAAATTACATTAGCATGGTACAGCATACATTTACATTGTTTACCTTTCTCGAACGCCAGCGAAACTAACGAAACTTAATTGAAAACTGCGTATATTTTGTAAACAACCTGCGCAACATCGCCGAAAGTCTCCCTGTTCATTATGAAAACATCAGCGGCTGTTAAACACAGAGGGCGCTGCGACAGGCCAAGCATTAATAGCGCGACCTTTGCTTGTTTTGCCTCCATCAGCTCCCACCCACAACCGTAAATAGCCGCAGACATTTCCAATCCAGCCGATATGAGCATCTCTCCCCCAAAGCAGTACAAAAACAGCGGCATGATTCCTGTCACTCCTGTCAGAATAGTGTTCCTCACATCCCACACGTTCATCGTCTGCAAAGTCGTCACCAGAACAATCGTCATACTCATGAAGTGAGCCCCGAATATCTTTTTGTACAGCTCCCGTATCTTGCCATGGTATTGCATCAGAAACTGGTGGTGTTTCACGCAGAATATTAACAACTCATCGATCGATTCGTTTTCTGTCTCCTCGGAGTTGCGAGATTGTTCGTTCTTGATTAAAGTTTTATGTATCCCGTTTAGAGCTTCAGTGATTGCGTAGAAGTGCCCCAACTCGTGGCAGATCAGAGTGACGAAGAGCACAATGTAGCCGGTCTGATTAATGGCGGAGAACGCCGTCGCCACACACGTCAGGACAAATGTTATTTCGTAAAATGGTGTTTCGTATTTCGGACTTAAACCTGAAAAGGACGGAAATGTTGTTAGTTTGATTTATAGTGACACTGGCTGCGGATACAATATATCATGTATTCCAAATATTATTTGGAAAATCCAAACCTTTTTTTTTACTTTTGCTATTCTCATTCTGATTTACGACTGTTAAAGAGCTTTACACCCAAAAAATAAAATCGTTGCAAACATAATATTTGATACACTAATATTATAAAGAGGGATTTTTATTTTTTAACCGACTTCGTAAAGGAAGAGGTTCTATGTTCGGCTGAATGTATGTTTTTTTTTATGTATATCGGTGAACCGATATCTCGGTCAATTGACGACCGATTTTGAAAATATTTTTTTTGATTGAAAGGTTATACTTCCAAATTGGTCCCTTTGAAATATTGTTGTGATCTGATCATAAACTTCGAAGATATGGCAAAGAACTTCTCATAGGTCACAGCAGAACTGACGTAACAAGTAAAATTGCTTGGTTTATACGTGTAGTCGATGACTGACTGAAGGAAAAGGGGGAGTGAATGTATCGGGCTGATCTGATCATGAAGCCAGAAGGTAATTTAATGTAATCTAACCGTGTTTGGGATTATTAGAATCGTTATGAGGTGCTCTCTGGCTATAAGGTATTTAAGTTTGGCTAAGAGGTACTTTTTAGTGGTAGTACCATAACTGAAAAGTGTAAAATAAAACACATTTTACAAAAAAAAAATACAACCGACTTCAATGCTAAAAAAACACTGAAAAGTACAAAATAATTTTAATTTCGGAAGTCAGTGTTAAATAACGAAGAGATAAAACTATTATAGAAACATCGACTTCCGAAATGAGAGTTATTTTGTACTTTTCAGTGTTTTTTTAACATTGAAGTCGGTTGTATTTTTTTTTTGTAATGAATAAACTCAAAAACTACTGTGCCGATTTCAAAAATTCTTTCACAATTGGAAAGCTACATTCACCCTGAGTAATATAGGCTATATTTATTGCCCATGTGAAGTCGGAACGGGCCGCTAGTATTTGATACATTGTTTAAAGCATACTTAAATCTTAAACAAAGTGAGATGCAGGACTTCCACACAAAATTGCGATGCTTTACAATGTGCGATGCGAATCAAATCGCAAGTTCTTGCGATTCGTGGTGCGAGCTCGTATATTTTCGCAGTATTGTGTCTGGGACCAGTTTCATTGCTAATGATTGTCTTACCATAAGTTTCCCCAGGAGTAGTAGGCAAGTATCTATCGTTCCCGAAGACCGTGAAGAGGAAAGGCATCAACAAGTAGGTGACATGAGTAATGGCCTGGTTGGCAACCACCAACCACGAGACGTAGCGAGCACGCTGCAACGTTTTGAGCATCTTCTTCTTTGATTCTGTGCCAGCTGGTATTGAGTCTAGTCCATGTCGGCTCATCTCAAAAACCGTCCGCAAACGAGCCCTATAAAATATTACAGATAGTTCAAGCAGGAATATGAATCTAAAAGAATGTTAAAATGGATGTGTGGTATGACGAGAATAGATAAAGTGAGAAATGAGTATATTAGGGGAAGTTTGAAAGTGGCGCCAGTTACTGAAAAGTTGAAAGGGAATCGTTTGTCTTGGTATGGTCATGTCAGGAGAGATGAAAGGCAGGTTGCTAAAAGAGTTATGAGTTTACATGTGGATGGATGGAGAGGGAGAGGGAGGCCCAAGAAAAGATGGATGGATTGTGTGGGAAGTGATATGAAAGAAAAGGCGAGTTAGTGATAGCGTAACAAGTGACAGGGCAGAATGGAAGAAGAAAGAATGTTACGCCGACCCCAAATAAAATGGGACAAGGGCAGGAAGATGATAATGATGATACATATATAAAAGAAGAAACTGACTGACTGACATATCAATGCACGGCTGAAATTACTGGGACTAGGATCATAAAAATTTGCACAAAGCTTCCTTTTATGCCGAACGTGAGCTAAGAAGTGGTTTTTGGAAATTCAACCTTTAAATAGATGAAATGGGGTCTAAAGTTTCTATGGAGAAACTTTGACGCGGACGAAACCGCAGGCAGAAGCTTGTACAAAATATTCAAACGGACACATCAGTGAAGCCGGGTCGTAAAAGAAAAATCTAGTTTTTCCCGCAGTTTCGCTCTTGTGACCTGTGCCACAGGAACCGCAAATATTACCATAAGGTATTTTAGCGAAAGTGCAGCTGTTTATCGGTACAAAAAAAATCGAAATCGTACCCGCAAATTACCTTTTACAACATTATTTATAAACATTTTCGTAAAGAAATATAATTACATTTAGACTAACCACGGCCCTAGTAGGCTTCGGCCCAGCTGGGCCCCTGCTGTTGCTGACAACTCCTTGAGGCTTGCGGGAACATTGCGCGGCGTTGACGTCTTGGGCTCGGTCCGGACAGTTGCCGGACGGTCGGACAGCGAGCTACCCATTGCCCGCCGTCCGCAAGCCCGCGCCTACGGTGACCGGAAATCGGGATCGGAATCCCGGTGGCGGCGAGAGCGACGTTGCCTGATGCGGTTGGCCTCGTCCTTTGCTAGCATTACTGCTTCGCAGAAGGAGGCGACCGCCTGCCACTCCTCCTCGCTCCGAGGTCTCCGCCGCCGATCGCCCCCACGAGGGCACGGCAATGCTCCGCCCAAGCAGGGCACACCTCAACGGTGTGCTCCACCGTGTCTTCCGGGCGTTCCGCACAGTGGCGACACCCGAGCGTCACTTCCGCACAAATTCGGTACAGGAACATCCCGAACTTGATATGTCCGGTGAGGACCTGCGTCATGCGGAAGGTGAGGACGCCAGGCCTCAAAGAGGAGACTTACCGCCATATTTGTGGCGTGCCCAGGGCTTATAAGGGTTAGGTTAAGATGCATATGTCGCAGCCAACTAGTTAATTCGTCATTCAGTTAACTGAGAGATGTCCATGCTCAGCCATGATCCATTCACTCGCTCATTCATGCCCCCGTTATCTCTTTCGAACCTAACCTCTCCGTGTCGAGATGCACTAAGTATTTTTCAATACACTTACTCCAAAACCCGCTCTTATCCCACCGGGCATTTTTTTTTTTTCAGGCATGCAATAGACTGTTTTCCGCACAAGCCACAATGTTATTCCATTTATCGTATCAAGTTGGGCACACGTCGACTCCCACGAATCGCCAGTCAACCCCCGTACATTCATTTCTTTGTAAGTGTATTGGAAAAAGTCGTTTGATACACGTGCAAATTTGTCACTGCAGCTCTGGGCTCAATAACACACTTGCATACGGCTCGTGCGTATTCCGCCTCGGTCGCAATGACAAACTTTCTGCACTTGTGACAAAATGTACTATTTTGCCATTAGCCAGTGAGTTCTGTCCGTATCAGGATGCTCCAAGGTTTTTTTGGCATCAGCCAGTGAGTTAATAAAATGTACATGTGCGTGTAGTAGACACATCGGCTAAATATCATCCAGACCGCTAGTGGAACTTATCAGAGTTGCGCGATTGTCCGAAAGAGTTAACACGGCCCTGGAATTAGGTTAAGCTTTTAACTAAATTAAGCTAATTAACTGCGATACTTACACCCACACTTTGAACGAACAATGTAACTGCACACAGAAAAATACTCATCATCATCATCATCTTCAGCTTTTTTTTTAATGTTCCCACTGCTGGGACTCAGGCCTCTTCTCTAAGAGAGGGAATGGGCTGTAATCCACCACGCGGGCCCAGTGCGGGTTATTGAAAGTCATATGACTTCGAATTTTTGGTTTTAGGACATGCCGGTTTCCTCACGATCTTTCCTTCACCGTTTTGAGAGCAGAAAAATACTAAGTCACTAAAATTTTAATACCTGGCAGTCCACATAAAGAAGAACTTAGTCAGAGGCACAGAAGACGCGCTGATACAGTTCATAGCTTTGAAGGTCTCGATCTTGTCAGGGAACACCTGCACCAAGTAGATGAACTGACTCAGTTGCCCCACGTAGATAAATGATCCAGCATAGATTACTGTAGCCAGCACGGAAAAAACTGTGAAGCCTGGAGGTTTAAAAAAAATCCTGATGAGGCTTCGCTCTCGCCTGATGGTAAGCGATAGATGAGATCTAGCCCAGTTTAAGTAAACTGCAAGTGCTTTGAGGGACATAGTTATTTTAAAGTTGTCTTAAAAAATACATGACAAAACAAAATGTGTCCAGCACGCCACGGTCACGATTACATGACAAAATAATGGACAAAATCGTAGCTTGGCGCTGAGAACACGTTTTTGCTTTTTTGAAGTGGCGACGTCAAAAATTCGTGGCCGCCTTAATGTACGTAGGAATGTGTGTCATCCGCATTCTAATAGAAAACAAAGTGACTATACGCTATAATACTTTCAAATTTGTCACTGGCTACATACAAATACAGGAAATAAAAAAAAAATCTTATGGCATCGTCCAAATATTAAAAAAAAAGTGGCGAGCTTTATTCAAGAGAGAATGAGAAAAATGAAAGAAGTTACACGTTTTTTTTTTATTTTTTTAAACATATCATAATATTTTATGACCTTGTGCAGAGTCTTACTTCGTTTCTTTTCGCCAAAGACGTTTCGAATCCCAACTAATTTCTGGATAGAACTGATCATCGCTTTCCCTGCGTCAATTGGATCCTCCACGTAGGAAACCCTCTCAATGTAACTTCGTAACTTATCTTTTAGAACCTTCATCGTTGAAAACCAAACTTTATTTGAATAAAACGAAACTTTAAAGAGCTGAACAACAGTTATTCAATTTAACACCCAATTACGACAAAACAATAAACGTCAATTTTCAAATATAAAATATTCAAAATTACTCTCTACATTATTTTAATATCGATAGTTATTTCATGATGTTCTATGTAGTTTGTTTAAATTATATCATTCGTTTATTTCGTAATAACTGTTAATTGACATCGCACCAATTTTATCTTATTAAAATTGGACACAGTGAGGATTGGTGAATATCACATGTCTTCAAATTTTTTGTTCTAGAACATACCTACTCGTTTGCTTCGAGTTTTTCTTCACCGTTTTAAGAGTAAGTTCTGGGTCCATGTAGTTATGTTACCCATCATTAAAGTCATTAATGGTAACACTAACCAAGAGTTTCATAAGATTTTTCAAAAATGGAATAAAAAACCATAAATATTATCCGTAAAAAGAGTACAGAAGCTATTGCATGAGTAGCGCTCTGGTTATTAAATTATCGCTCTGATTTATCTCACTGTAACCTTACTCTGTTGTTACTATAACCCTCGTAGTCAGAAGAGCAGACTAAAGATCTCCAAATGAAGGTTGCGCATGGAACTGTTAGAAAAGCCAATCTCAGAAAAAAAGAATAATCCAAGAACAATTCAGATTTCAGTCAAAGGAAAAGGTTACTTCATTCAATTCTACGTTACTTACAGGTATTAGCAATTTGCGTAAAATACCCAGTGCGGATTTTCACACTGGCTCTTTTACAAACTGTCAGAAAGAAAGGAAACATGTTTATTTGGCGACCGATCGCACAACAATAAAAACAATAACATTTGTGTGTGCCGTACGTACGGCTACGCCAAAAAGGTTAATATCAGCAATGTCGCCAGACAGAAAAATACTGTCTGTATCTCTTATTTCATCAACCAACACTCTCTCATGCAGATCATAACCCTATACCTATATATACACCAACAATACCACATACTTCCTCGCAGCACATCTCATTATTTGACATTCATTTCACAAATGGGTGTAGGTAGGTCTACATGTGATTGATTCTGCAGTACATTTGTTACGTCTACGGGTGTGGGTGCGGTGTCTAAATTAATCACTCAATTTAGCGGAGTGCTAGCTACACATTCATTGGGGTCAGGTAAAGGAATGTGTTCGGTAATAGCAGGGTTTGTTTCGAAAAATGGGGTGGCTTTGTCAACCCTGTAAACTTTTAATAATGGTTGTGACTGGGTGCGAAGTAGTAATCCTAGAGAAGGAGACGGGTGCGTGCGAAAGGAAACAAACATCGTCACCCCCGCGCCCCAGCTGCCGCAACTCCGTCCCCGACTAGGTACCATTTACTGTAAACGCGCGCTTGCGGACGGCAAGTAATGAGTCGCTCGCCGTCAGGTTGTCTGGTAACCGTCTGGACCGAGACCAAGTCGGTATCAGCGCGTAGTTTACCACGCGCTCCTCAAAGAGATATCAGCAATCCCCAGCAACATCAACATCGGCCCTTATATAATTAATACGTCTTATAATATGTAATAACTATTGCTCAATTAATTTAAATTATTTGTAATTTTAATGATAAATAATATAATTGTAATGTATTGGCCCATAATTGTTACTAACCATATTTGTACGCCGGAAACGGCAGAATATTATGATCATTATATTATAAATAAGCACAACAACTTTATACAATATTCTGACAAATAAATGCATTCTATTCTATTCTAAAGTCAAAAATCACAAAAATAGTACGTGATAAAGTTTTTGAAATTAGCAAGTAAAAGTAAGTTATTAAGCAAGTAGTATTTGGTAAGTAAAAATGAGATAATATAAAAACCTCAATAGACACTCTATTGCAATTTTACGGTACACTAGTATTATTGTTTCAACCTTCATCGTTCATGATACAACTATTACCTAGCTGTCATTTTTTTTTATGGTGGGAATAATCATCCAATGACAACCCCCGCTCTTGGGCGGAGCGGGAGATAGTGTCAGACTCTTACAGACTAAAAGCCCACCCCGTTCCTTCTAGCCTTCATACCGGGGCTCGAGTTCCCTTTCGGATAACCCTGGCCCCAGTAGGCTTCGACCCGGCTGGGCCCCTGCTGTTGCTGACAACTCTTTGAGGCGCACGGGAACAGTGCGCGCCGTCGACGACTTGGGCTTGGTCCGGACAGTTCCGGGCGGTCGGACAGCGAGCTACCCATTGCTCACTGTCCGCAAGCCCGCGCCTACGGTGGCCGGAAATCGGGATCGGAACCCCGGCGGCGGTGGCGAGAACGCCGTTGCCTGATGCGGTCGGCCTCCTCCTTTGCGAGCATTACTGCTTCGCTGAAGTCGGCGACCGCCTGCCACTCCTCCTCGCTCCGGACCATGGCCTCAACCAAGGCCCGGACCTAGCTGTCATCATCATCATCTTCACAGGCCTCCCCCAAGCGTCGCCACAACGAACGTTCCTGTGCGCCTCGCATCCATCGGTTTTCCGCAACCTTCACCAGGTCATCGGTCCACCTTGTAGGAGGCCTTCCAACACTGCGTCTTCCGGTACACGGTCGCCACTCCAGGACCTTGCGGCCCGAACGGCCATCTGTTCTGCGAGCAATGTGCCCTGCCCATTGCCACTTAAGTTTGGCAATTCTTCGTGCTATGTCAGCAAACTTAGTTCTCTTGCGGATATCTTCACCTAGCTGTGATTTCAAAAATTATACCTTTAAAGGGCAGCTGTTGTGAATAGCTCCCAAGACAAATAAACAAACCCTGTATATCTGTTTACTTGGACAACTACCACTAACACAGCTGTTTATAGAGAGCATTGAACTGTGGGTAGATAATAACAATTCGAAAGCCTGTAAGCCTAAACAAACTATGATTACTACCTAATCCCTACCTAGGAGCCATATACATTTACATCATACTATGGAAGTGGGAAGTAGAGCAATCAAATTGTCTTTCTTCTTTTTGAGATGGGAAATCTTAATAGTAGATTATGTGACTAGGGGATAAAGCAGTGTATTTAAGTCGCGGGCAGAAAGTTGAATTCCGAACGAAACGAAGGTTGCTGATTTTAATCCCGAACGGTAGTGAGGGACTTATATAGATAACTCCCGAGTATTGCGAGGGAGTTAATAAAGAAACCTGAGTGGAGTCAGGAATTCAAGCCGCCCAAGATAAAGACAGTTTTATCCTCGTGTTACATACTCTACTTTTTACACCATCTGTGAGATAATTAAAAGACAATTTGGTCGACCAAATCATACATTAGAGAAATATAGGTAAGTATTATATTTACAAGTTCATCAAACAAACAAAACTCACTACTCCAAGATTCTATAGTTTCAATTTTCTATAACTCTACCGTCAGTAAGCACGTTTTATTCTATTTTCTTTTTTTTTTTGTTAGTGGCCAGTTTGAATTTCGAGTCAACAAAAAAATTAACAAAACGTAAGACTAGAGTCTGTGCGGAAAGTAAACCATCGTGGGATTTGAGGGCGCTGCTGTAGATAAATATCGTTTTTGTTATGTAAGCAACATTGTGACGTCATTATAGTGCGACTGTTAAATCTTGATATTTTGAAACTATGTTAGACTAGCTTCTTCCAGCGGCTTCACCCTATAATAAAAATTATCATATTGGCTGAATTTGCTCACCTAATGAAACTGCAAAGTTATAGCTTAAGTGCTATATTATTGCAATGTTTATGATTAAGTTCATCTGTCTAGTAGTTTTTGCGCGACACATCCATACATACGAGTACCTCCATCCATCTTCACAAACTTTCGCATTTATAATATTAGTAGCCTATTTATTGAACTTGCTCATGTGATGAAACTTAGTATAAATATAGGTTATAAGCTATATTATTGCAACATTTATCATTAAATTCATTCGTTTATAAATTTTTGCGTAATGCCGTTAATTGTGGCGACACCTGGGGGAGGCCTATGTCGAACAGTGGACGTCTTTCGATTGTAATGATGATGAACATTTAAATGCAAACACGAACCGGTAAAGAAAAATAGCGTGAAGAAACTGCTGTACTGCCTATCTAGGTAGTTTCCACCAACGACCACTTACCCAATTCCAACGAAAATGGTTCTATCACTTTGACTGGGATCGGTCTATTATCACTGACTGGAATATTGTAGCTAGCAGCAAGTTTATGTTTACCCTAGTTAAATTTAAAGGTAAAAATGGGACACACTACCACTTTCTCGTTGTCTTCCTCAGTACATTTTTCCCTTTTGCTAATCAGTGAAAAATATGAACTTAAATAAAGTACACTTCAGAATTTGTAATGTTGCTTCGTAAAAAATCTATTTAGCCTGTAAGGGACCCTCTCGTATATAAGATCCTTGGGATCACTTGGTTGTCCGTCTGTTTATCTGTTAAGACCCTTTAACTCGAGAACGTTTGGAGGTATCGAGTTAAAATTAAAACCATACACTCAAATCTGCGGTCTTTTGAAGTTGTGAAAAAATCAGACTTCTGAGTTAACTAAAAAAAAAGATTCGGCGTTTATGTCGCAAAAACATATATATTTCGGTACTCAAGGGAATCAAAGTTCAAAGGGTGACGTTGACCTAGAATCCTGAAATTTGTCATAAATCAAGGTCTCATAGAAAAAGTACAGGGAAAAATCTGAAAGTAGTAAATTTGTAGACCCGCCACAAAAAAAAAAAAATTGTTTGCAATTCGGAAAAATCTTCGTAACTCAATACGGGAATTGATTTCATAGGTAAATTTGTACAGAATCCTCAGTGCGCGAGTCCGACTCGCAGTTGCCCTTTTTTATTTTAGTTACTGTATCCTTTCTCAAGCCTGAAAATAAATATTCTAAGTTAGTCGAAATGCATTATAAATTTAAAGTATCAATACTCTTTATACTAGCCATCGAAAATATTGACCAAAACAAAATAAACAAATATCGTCATGTTTAAATGAATTTCCGTTTAATTTATATATATTTGGAGATAACAGGGACAGGAGTTCACCTAGGAAGTCTATAAACATTAAAATAAAAGTGTTACGTACCAAAAACACAGCACGCCAATGTTTCCCAAGTTCGTGACTTTGTTTTGATCAATAATGATGTGATTGGCCATTTGTTATCTTTGACAAAACTGTTATATATTAAATATTATTTTCCTTGCAGCTCAGTGAAATTTTTTATCACATTTCTGAAGATTTCAATTAAAAATCACAATAAAATAACATAATAAACAAACATGATGTGACGTTTGGCATTTGACGGATGGCTGGGTTGGGTTGCTACTTAAAATCTTTAATGTTGTTTTCACTTTACGCCACGACGGTTCTTTTATCGCACAGACAATAGTTATTTTTTCACTATGTGCCCTGTTGTCACTTTTACCATCAGATATTCTTGATGGAAATATGATTTTCACAAATCTTCTTCCAAAAAAAGTGCCTAAGTTACTCCTTATTACATCAGCTACCTGCCAATAAAAGTCCCATCAAAATCAGTCCAGCCATTTCAGACATTAGCCGAAACAAACCGACAGACAGACAGACAGACAAAAATTGTAAAAAATGTTATTTTGTTATATGTACTTGTACTTGTACTTGTTATTATCATTTGCACACCTTGTCACACCGCAAATATATTTTTTGTTGCCATACCATCCGATACTTGGCTACAAATTGCAAAAAATCTCTGGAGCATTCACTTTTAGGTCGGCTTCAGTCTTACCAGATAATGCTCAATGTCAGTGTTTGCTACGCTGTAAGGGTGTTTTTAATATCGTGCGGTTATCCGTATGTAGTAATCCCGCATGCCTGTTTGAACACGTACTCCGCACGCGTAACTCCCGCAAATGTCCATTTCAAACAAGTATTTATTGTAGTGCATGGAATACGCACGCGGGACGCGTTTTGAAACTTTCTGCATGCGGAGCAAATCTGTATGCATGATGAAATTAAAAACACCCTAACGCCTGTAACTGAACAACGCAATATCTCTTAGGCAGACTGAGATATATTATATTCAGCTGTTTTTGATCACCGGTAACCTAAGTTAAATTAATCGTAACTTAAGTTATTATTTCAAATGATTTATTCCATTCTAATACCAAAAACCAATACCACTTGTATTTGTGTGAAATCATAATTTATTTACCATTCCAAACGAATACCAACAAGAATGTAGTACTGTCGGCTCAGTCAAACGTTATCAAGATAAATTGTTTTAATGAACGGTTCTATAAAATAAATAACCGACCATTATGAAAAGCAAAGTATTATAATCAATTATTTCAAATACCAGTATAAATAAACAATCAAGTTTTGTTTCAATGTTTAGCCAGCTTTCACCGTTCTCAACTCAATTCAGCCCAAGGTGAGTTGTTTATTATTAAGATGTAGATATTGCAAATAAACTTTGGCTGTGGTTTCTAAAATCGTAACTTTAAAGGGCAACCGTTACTTTAAGATTATGTAATTTTATAGCTCCTCAGAGATCAATATTAACACCGTACATGTAAAAGATGTTATGTACATGTTTATTTTGTATGTTATGTGGTTAATTTGTAGTTTTACATAATTTTGAACCATTTTTTTTTCTAAAAAAACCTTTTTTTCTCGTAATCAATCTTTTAATTTTTTTTTTTATGCACCTGTCATGTTTTCTCTTCACCACCCTAGGTTGACTGGCAGAGAATTCCTAAGGCATTAAGTCCGCCTTTATACTTTTATGTTGCATGAAGTTTTAATAAATAAATAAATAAAGCATGTTTGGATATTTTGATGTTTATTAATCCATACTAATATTATAAATGTGAAAGTAACTCTGTTTGTCTGTCTGTTACGCTTTCACGGTTAAAATACTGAACCGATTTTGATGGGATTTGGTACGGAGGAAGCTTTAACTATAAGGATGGACATACTTTTTATTCGTTTTCGATTTCGACTTAGCGTCCGCAATAACTTTATATTATTTATAGTAGTTTTATACTACTTTCTGCCAGCGATCTCCGATCTACCAAATATTACTCACAGAAAAAACTTTCATGAAAATCGGTCAGGCGATTTCAAAGGAGTTTAATAACAAACACTGTGACACGAGATTTTTATATATTAGAAGAAGCTAACCCAATAACGAAATGCCTACTTGAATGCGAAAGCTGTATATCGAATTTTGTTTCTTCGACAACCTTTCTAGGGCTCTCTCTATACTGCGACTGCTGTTTATATTATTTACCAACGATTAATATTCTTCGTGCTTTTAAACGATTAATATTGTTCGTAGTCGGCAACCTTGGTTCTCCTGCGGATATCTTCATTTCTGACTAGATCACGCAAGGAACTAGAACTCGGGACGCACAGGATCGTGCATTGTGGCGACGCTTGGGGGAGGCCTATGTCCAACAATGGACGTCTGTCAGCTGAGATGATGATGATGATGATTAATATTTATCATCATCATCATTTCAGCTGAAAAACGTCCACTATTGGACATTATCATAGGCCTCCCCCACGTGTCGCTGCAATGAACGATCTGTGCGTCTCGCATCCATTGGATTCCCGCGACCCTCACCAGGTCAACGGTCCACCTTGTGTGAGACCTTCTAACACTGCGACTTCCAGTACGCGATCGCCACTCCAGTACCTTTCGGCTCCCACGACCATCTTTTAATAAATATACAAGCTTTTTTATTATTATTGTTGATAGGTTTGCGATAAGTATAAATAAGATAAGTATTAATACTAATATCACTTGACATACAAGGTGTCGTTTTGAAGCTGCAAAATATTTCAGGAGGTAATTATGTAAGTGATTCTCGACCCGAATCAATAATAAAATAAGTAGGTAATTTTTTTTTTTTTTATAACCGCGCTTTTTTTCACACACACAAACACGGAACAATAAAGGTCGTTTTCACACACACTAACTCGCAACGATAGTTTCATAAATAATGTATCATCCAATCATCATCCCGCACGCCACACCCTAGCCACGCCCCCGCGGCCATCGATCAATCGATTTAGTTTAGAGTAATTAAAAAATTAAATAACAAGTATTACTGATTATTGACCAGGTATCGTTTTTTTATATGACTATTTATGAGTTTTACTACAACCTCCTGAAATATTGTGCAGTTTTAAAACTGCACCTTGTATATGGTAACCAAGTCCTGGCGTGCTATTCTCTAAGAAAACAGCCTTGAGCGCAGCGCTGGCCGCAGCGACGAAAACCAAATGGGTAAAGGCTGTTTTCTTAGAAAATAGCACCGCTAGATTGGGTCTTAGGGTGAGTTGCACCATTTAACTATAACGATAACAAAGCCGTTAAAGTTGTCAAATCGTCGAATTGACCAATAGGCAGCCGTTTCACGGCTGGTTATGGTTTGGTTATTGTTATAGTTAAATGGTGCAACTCACCCTTAAACATTTTTTCCTCTAGAGTACATCTACCTACTCTTATTTGTATGTTGGAAATCTTCAAATAACTTCTCCTGCTCTGGGCTGAACAAAACGGATTGACAGACTTTTACTGTCTAAAAAACCCACCTGTGTTCCTTCTGTTGCCCTTTGTGTTCTAGTACCGCAGTGACTGTCAAAAAATCCCGAGCCCGCAGAATGACGTAACATTGATCCAGTTTCCCCGCCATTACTATAAAATCGGTGAACTGGCAAATATTGACACTGATAGTAGCCGACACTTAGGTTTCCCGTCCATCAAGATCAAAGTAAACCCGTAGTCAGTAGGAAACCTACCAAAGTTCCTATTCTTACAACGCAAACGAACAATTTTTATTTGTACAGGCTGATTTTTGGTTTTTCGTCTTTTCAATATTTTTTTTCAGGCGTTTAGGTATCAATTTATTGATTATATCAATAACTTGCTTTTGCCTGCGGCTTGGCCCGCATACATGAAATGTAGCCTATATCACGCAGCAACGCGATCGAACAATTCTTAGTTATACAGAGTGATTTTTGGTTTTTCGGTTTTTCATGATTTTTACCTACCTAAAAAAAAACCTTTTAAAATTAACTGAAAGCTATGTTACTTACTATTAAATACAAATTAATAAGTACAAACCAAAATAATTATGAACTTTTGAGACGGATTTTCAGTTTACTTTAAAATATTAAATAAATTGAAAAGAAAAGTTAAGCTCTGCAAACTAAGTAGCCATTTCATAACCACTTAGACCGACTACTCAAGGTTTTAGTCACTACTTCAACTTTCCCGGCTCAACTTATAGTTAACCTTTTAGTCTTACTATAGGTACCATCTCGCTCATTTCTGTCTGATCGCTTATAGTCCAAGATCCCAGGGCCGCCAGACGTCACGTATTTTCTGACGAGGGAAATTTGTGGACGATTGAGTACTCTTAGTATGTACTAAGAACGCACGCCTACCTGCTAGCTTGCTTAGACGGCCAATTTTCAGGTATCAGGTAATCAATGTTCATAAAATCATTACTTACTTCAACAAAATTCTCCAAGCTGATTTTTACGTATATTGTAGGCAATATCTTTAAAATCAAGTCGCCAATACTCCCAGACACATTCCGTGGGCCGAATTGCTTTACAGACGCTTTAAAGCTCCAAAAATAATAACATAACTTCACGTAAATTCTCATGCTTGATTTTTATATATGTTCACCAGACAACTATTTTAAAACCATTTACAAGAAGACAGACCGATCCAAGGGGCCAATAATCCTCCAGCCACGCCTCAAAGACGGGACTTATCGCCACAATTGTGTCGTGCCCAGCACTGGGTTGCGATAGTCGCTGACGCCATTCCACCATGAGTCTCAAAGAGATCAAATCTAATCAGCAAAACTGAAAGTGCCTAGTAGGGCCGAAGCCGGAGTTTGAAAGAATAACTCTTTCAAATGTTGATTTGTGGCCCTGAAACGCTCAAGTAAAGGACAGAGGTGGGTTTTAGCCAGTACAAATCTGACTCGCTCTCTCGCTGCACCCTAGAGCAGGAGAAGTCATTTTATAATTTCCCACCTCAAAAAAAACCGAGCATTACCTACACAAAACGTGTTACTGATTTTAGAAGATACAAAACGGAAATAAATTTGTTTTTCATTACATTAGAAAAAGAGATTTTGTCATTAGCCAAATAAAAGGAAATTAAACCGTGTTTATCTACGCTTTATTTGATAGAAATCCGATTATAGGTTGAATTACTGTTTCATATTATTTTCTTTTTGAATTAAATCATGTCTGTGGGTATTTTGCTACACTAAACATGAATGCGATCATTTTTATTTAACCCACACAAAAATGTACGTCGGTCGTACAAACCATGCGAGCTTTGGCCTCAGTAAGGTATTTAATTACTTTGACCGGCCCTTTCGCTGACTCTGGATAAATACCGACGGGCCACCAAATTGGATCATATCTAACTTAGATATTTTGCACAAGGGATGGTAGTTGCGATTTTATGACGCAAGATAACACTTCTAGTGCTATTAGCTTTTCATTAGCAGACAGTTCTCGAGACTCCGGTATCTTATCTTATAATTTAATTAGGTGTCTTCAAGACTAGACTGTTTAGGCTTTAATAGACTAGTGCGATTCACCATCAACGATTGCATCACTGCTTACCATAAGGTGGGATCGCAGTCAAGCATTAGTTTATATAATTTAAAAAAATATCTTCAGTTCTGAAGGTTCCGTTTTTTATTGCAAGAATGTTAGAATTATTGATGGTGATTGTTTTATATACTTAGGTTTATTTCCGTTTGGTCGATTTACAACCTAAACGGTGGACCCACACACACAAGCTTCACCACAGTTTTGCCTACACAAGCCGCAGTGGGATTCCTTGCGGGAGTCTGTGTTTCTTCATACCACCTGTGAGTATTAAGAAGGGGCTCCAGTTGGTTGGAGCTGTGCTTGACTGCTGGCGTCGACCAAGAGAGGCTCTTAAAGGCTTTTCATGTGACTGGCCGATGGTGCAAGGTCGCTAATAAGGCTAAAGGAGTATGATCATGAAAGATGATGATGGTCGACCAGGCATGCTGAAATTCAGGATACCCTTTAAAGTTGTGGATACTGGCTGTATGCTTCGCTACTTGAAACCTTGAGAAAGTAAAGATGATGTCACGATGGCAGTAGCTCTGTTGACGTTCATAGTCAAAGGTCGTCAATTTGGAAGTAACGGACCAGGGTATAAAGTCATATACCACCGTTGAAAAGGGACGACCAGACGGATGTGTTATGTCTGGTTTGGGGAACTGCCCGGCAGATAATTTCGGGTTGTTGCATAAGTTCAAATCGCGCGGAGAACTTTAATTGCGCGATGTCCTTCGACCAGACGTGTATTGTCTGGTCCGATCCAATAGTTAATTTGAGGCTGTTTTACGCTTACGCTCTAATCACGCGGAGAATTCTAATACCGCGATGCATGTTTTTGAATTTTAGTTCCTATGTGGCGTCATAGATGTCACTACATACATATCATAAAACAAAATCCCCCCCCCCACTGCGTCAGTCTGTCTGTTATAAACTCAAACATTACAGGTCATAGTGTTTCATAAAGAAGATTTGAATGTATAATACATGCATATTACAGTAAGCCTTGGTACATGCCATGGCCCGGAGCGAGGAGGAGTGGCAGGCGATCACCTCCTTTTGCGAAGCAGTAATGCTAGCAAAAGAGGCGGTCGCACGTACGAGGCAATGGCCCTCGAGCCCCAGCCGCTGGGATCCCGACTTCCGGCCACCTTAGGCGCGGGCTCGCGGACGGTGAACATTGGGTAGCTCGCCGTCCAACCGTCCAGTAACCATCCAGACTGAACCCAAGTCGTCGACGGCGCGTAGTATTTCACGCGCGTCTCAAGGAGTTGTCAGCAACCGAGAATTCCAAAGATTTGTAACAGCAGCACCAGTGCGCAGATTTTTTTTTATTATTATTCTTAGGCTTGCGTTTGACCACCATCGCTGCTGATAAAATAGAATAAAACCCATTTTTCTATAAAACACCGAAGTCTTGTTTCACAGCTCGATGCGGCGTCGTGTCTAGTTTCTACAGAAAAGACTTTAATTTCCGTTCAAGAACGAGCGCAGGTAATGGAATGAATCGAGAGAGGTAATTACTCCTGCAGCCGTTACCTACGTTGTGGCCTCAGGTGAAATACGGCGGCCGTAAATGTTAGGAGCGGGCATTCTTGTTGTGGTCCCGGGGACGTTAGATTGGTTCAGGATTTTTTTTTCGATTAATCCTCGGTGTAAAGTTTGGTTACAGACTGGTGTCTACTATAGATCATTGGGATGGGAATGTTATGGGGCTGCGGAACTGTGTTCGAAAATATTGTATATCCGATAAAAAAATATCCGTAAGGCCACGCACACGTAGAATCAATAACTGAATCGTTTACGTCATGTTACATTTTTGCCAAAAATATTTAAAAATGGTCACAAGTTGGACACCGCCACACTAAGTATAACACAGATCACGGCAGGTCATAGCGGGCATTAGACACCAGCGCACAGCTGGGTGCGGGAGCAAAACCACCCCTCATTCGCCCGGATGGCCCGGTAATTGTGCGGACAGCCAGGTTACCTAACAAGCTTATAACTTTGTGATTTTTCATGGTAGTGGTAGAGAATTGTGTATTTAAAGAATCTATTCTTACTAGACACGTGTTTCTAGTTTCGCATATACCTGCTAAAACTATGTCGCAAAAAAAGTTTAAAACCCAAGTGGTAGTAGTGACCTTTGTGTAGCAAGATAGGCATCAACAGGTGTAAATTAGGTGTGTATATAGGTAACTGAGTACTTTGCGTAGGCAGCCATTGCTGTAAATCGTGGTATTAGCTGAAAACAGACATAATGTCGATCCAAAATTAAAATAAATGAAACATTAATCTTGCTAAAAATAAAACGAGCACGCCCGAAACGGCTTCGTTAGATTTACACGTTGATCCGTAGACAAACAGTCTTGATCTTTTCACGTGGCGGTCATTACGAAGTTTAAAATTCGAAAAAGAGGCTATTATAAAATCATGATCACGCTTATATTTCCCGAAGTACAGGCAGAGAAGTTTATGATCGATATGACGAATTCGTTCATGCAAAATAACTTTCTACAGGTGTCACTCTAGAGGTGTAGGCAGTGCCGTAACCAGCGTTTTATACGCCCGGTGCGAGCTTCTACAACTGCGCCCCTAGAAAAAGTACGATACAAACAAAAAGTACTAGGTATATAATTTTTACGTCCCTCCGGGAACTGCGCCCTGTGCCTGGGCACCGCTGGCACCGCCCTATTTACGGCACTGGGTGTAAGTACTTACTACAGGTACACACACATTTCATCAGTTATGTCTAAGTCCTATGAATCACATAGATGTCGATGACGAGACAGTCGAAGATGGATGTCACATATCTTCGCTTTTTGGTTTTAAGACATGCCGGTTTCGTTAAACTTATAGTATTTAGAGGCATATACACAGATATAATATAAAACAGTAATATAAATCACATCTGGGTGCCTAGTGCGAGTTTGTTTGAGAGAATTGACTTAGAATTTGAAGTAGGAATTTACCTTCTTGTTATTAAAAATAAAAAATAAATAATAAGATCCTAAGCTTCGAATTTTAATCGTATTCAGTGACTTGACAGTTTGACGACTACAAGTACCTACCCGACGCCCTACCACGAGCTCTTACCCAAGGGCGGATCCAGGGGGGGGGGGTCATGGTCATGACTCATGACCCCCCCCTGGGCTAGGTCCAGGACGTAAGTTGACCACTAATTAAAATTGTTAAACGTAATGTTTTTATGTACCTACTTTTTACCTGTATTTATTATTATAAAAATTAAATAATAACCTCGTGTGACTTAACCACGACTGTGTGACGGGGCTGCTCTCAAGCGGCTCCTGCCCAATGTTGGGGATCCAGACGCCTCTTGCCGGAGGCTCTACGCGGGAATCGTTGGGTCTATGGCCCTTTATAGAGCGCCAGTGTGGGCGCCATCGCTGCGTCAGCAACCGAAGGCCCAGCTGAACGCATGCCAGAGGGCAGAAGGTCATGGCAATACGGATAGTGCGGGGATACCGTACGGTTTCCCACGAAGCGACGAGCCTTCTTGCTGCGTCACCATGGGATCTGGAGGCAACAGTCCTTGCACACATGCACGATTTGCGCGTGGAGATGCAACGCCGGGGTGAAAGTCGCGGCATGGCGGACAGAGCTCCGGCGGGATCTCATGATGAAATGGCGTCAGCGACTATTGCCACCCTGCTGAGCTGGGCAAGCCACAATTATGGTGGTAAGCCCGCTCTTTGAGACGTGGCTGGAAAGATATCACCTTCCGCGTGACGCTGGTTCTCACCGGACTTGGTAAGTTCGAGAGGTTCCTGCACCGGATTCGTGCGGAAATGACGCCTGGGTGTCGCTACTATGCGGAACGCTCGGAGGACACGGTGGAGCACACAGTAGAGGTGTGCCCCGCTTGGGCAGAGCATCGCCGTGCCCTCGTGGGGGCGATCAGCGGCTGCGATCTCTCTCGCCGGGCCATGGTACAGGCTATGGTTTGGAGCGAAGAGGAGGGGCAGGCGGTCGCCTCCTTCTGCGATGCAGTAATGCTAGCAAAGGAGGAGGCCGACTGTATCAGGCAACGGCGCTCACAGCGTCCCAGGCGCCGCCGGGATTGCGGTCCTAATCTCACTGTCCGAACGTCCGGTAACTGTCCGGACCGAGCCCAAGTCGTCGACGGCGCGCTCTGTTCCCACACGCCTCAAGGAGTAGTCAGCAACAGCAGGGGTCCCAGCCGGGTCGAAGCCTACCGGGGCTAGGGTTATCCGAAAGGGAAGCTCGGCCCCGGTACGAAAGGCAAGAAAGAACGGGGTGGGTTTTTTAGTCAGTAAGAGTCTCACACTATCTTCGACCCGGCTGGGCCCCTGCTGTTGCTGACAACTCCTTGAGGCGCGCGGGAACAGCGCGCGCCGTCGACGACTTAGGCTTGGTACGGACAGTTACCGGACGGCCGGACAGCGAGCTACCCATTGCTCACTGTCCACAAGCCCGCGCCTACGGTGGCTGGAAATCGGTAAGTATCGGAATCCCGACGGTGGCGAGAGCGCCGTTGCCTGATGCGGTCGGCCTCCTCCTTAGCGAGCATAACTGCTTCGCAGAAGTCGGCGACCGCCTGCCACTTCTCCTCGCTCCGGACCATGGCCTCAACCAAGGCCCGGCGCGAGAGGTCTCCGCCGCCGATCGCCCGCACGAGGACACGGTGATGCTCCGCCCAAGCAGGGCACACCTCGACTGTTTGCTCCACCGTGTCCTCCGGACGTTCCGCAAGGGCGAGCGATGTCATTTGGAGGATATTACCCAACAAAAAAAAAACACGACTATGTGACCACGTGAGGGGGTCACGTGGTCACATAGTCGTGTTTTTTTGGCGCCAAAGCTGGCGCCAAAGCTGGATCCGCCCTTGCTCTTACCGCGATCCATTTGACGACCTAATCTGAACTGTTAAAGGGATGGATCTACATAGGATGTATAACTCCATCCCTCTTACTCGCTCACACGACTGACATTTTAACATGTCAGGGTAAAGCCCCTGAAATAAAATACCGGCCACGCAATAAGGATTACCGAAGTTGGGATTTTTTTTTAGGTGGGAAATCATCCAACGACATCTTCCGCCCTTGGGCGGGGCGGGAGTGCATATCAGACTTTTACTGACTCAAACCCACTCCTAGTTCCTTCATTACCTTTAATTCTAGGGCCCGGCCCTTTCAGAACCAAACTCATGGCCCCAGAAGGCTTCGATCCTGCTGGGCACTACAGTTTGCTGACATCTCTTTGAGACGCACGTGGAACACTGCGCGCCGTCGACGACTCGAGCTCGGTCCGAACGGTTACCGGGCGGCCGGATGGCGTGCTACCCATTGCTCGCCGTCCGCAAACCTACACCTACGGTAGCTGGAAATAATGATCAGGATTAAGTGGAAGGATTAGGTGGCTGGAGCGTGAGGGCCGCTTCCTTCGCTAGCATTACTACTTACAGATGGAGGCAACCGCCTGCCACTCCTCCTCGCTCTGGACCATGGCCTGTACCAGGGCCCGGCGTGAGAGGTCGTTGCCGCCGATCGTCCTTGAAATGAATCTTAATGCACGCACAATTTTATCATCTACAACTCTGTTAGTTTCAAGTTTTTATCAAAAATACTCAATTTTAAGGTGAAGATTGTAGTAAGACATCAATCAATCAAGATCTTTCCATTTTTATTTTGATTACTATAATAGTACAATTGATATCAACCAAACAACCAACTGATTGATTGGAGAGCCGACTGAATATTGGTTGGTATGTGATCGCTTTGTCCAGGCTTCTGATTTATCTATTGTTTGCATTGCCTGTCATTAGCTACCCATAGTACATATATTTAGGTATAATTTAGTTTAATCCACCCATAGAGCAACACAAGCCACCGCCGGTGGCCTGTGTTGCTCTATGAATCCGCCCTACGACGCTGAATAGGCCACGATTATAAACAGGGATGGGGATTGAATTTCAGACTATGATATCTAGGTATAGGTAGCTAGCCAGTATCTCGATGGGTCCTACGTATAAGGGCCAATGTGAAAATTAACAACTTTTAGTAGAGGCTTGAGAGTAGGTAGACACATGCTTTTAAAAATATATCAAACTTTCAGAGCCTTTATTGTAAAGTTGTCAATTTACTCATTGGCCCTTATACATAAGAAAGAACCCATCGATCTACAGGTTTAATGTATTGCTATAAGACGGGCTCTTATTTGTACAGTCGGCTGGTTACTTTTTCAAATATTTCTGTACTTTTTGTACGTTAATTTGAAAAATTATAGAGATGGCAAAGTCAGAATGTTTAAAGTTTGGAAGTGTGGTCTGCAAGTATCATAGTAATACTAAATAACAAATAGTTCTTACGCACTTCTTCTGAACCCCATATGCTTCCTCTCTATATAATTAGGTATGTATACCTAAGTTTTTTGTTTTGAAGTTTCGAGAAAACCGTTACAAAAGTTCAAAATATTGATCACCAAAACACAATTTTTTGAAAATCATTTTCCTTCGCAAAACTTTCACTTAATTAAAAAACCATATTTTTGTGGATAATAAACCTTCGCGTAAGTACCTAAATTAGTGTATCAGACACAGCTTCACTTCGGTCCGGAAATAATAAAAAAAAAACTGAATTCGACAAAACATTTTTTTGTGGAATCAAAAGAGTAAATAACCTTTGTACATAATATAAGGAATTTTACTGCAGTGTTGACTACTTCAGCGAAGTTAGCAAAGAATTCGATACATTGCAACTGTTTTAGGTGGGAAATCATCCAACACTTCTCGCGCTGTAAGGCGGAGTGGGAGGGCGTGTCTTGCTTTTACTGACTAAAAGGGAGGAGTGGGTCCTATATTAAATATTGCTACCTGCCAGTAAAGTGTTTTCAGTACTAAAAACATAATTATTTTAATCATTTAACACAATGGAGGCAATCAACCGCTCTATTGCTGATATGACCAATTTGTTTACTCTGAGAATGTCAGAGTTTGAGAAGGAGCTGCAGAAGTCTCCCAGTGCCGCAACAGTAACTACTTCAGGTTTGGCCGCTGAGTTTGGTACTTTCCGGGCGTTCATTGTTCAGGCGCTCGCTTCTCTCCAAGAGCAGGTTGGCATATTAGCACAAAGCTTGGACAACATGGAGACGCGTGGAAGGCGAAAAATTCTGTTGTTGCACGGAGTGTCTGAAGAACAAGATGAGGATACAGCACAGGTGGTGGCTCAAGTAGTGAAACAGCGTCTCGGGCTTGACTTAGCTACATCTGATATCAAGCGGTGTCACAGGATGGGGCGCAGCACAAAACACAAACCCAGACCTATCCTCTTCAAACTCAATGATGTGGCTCTCCGGGATAAATTATGGTTTGGTAAAACGAAGCTGAAGGGCTCTGGTATCACAATATCAGAGTTCCTCACAAAAGCCAGGCACAACGTCTTCATGGCAGCGCGGGACAGATTCGGGGTGACGCAGTGCTGGACTACTCAAGGCACTGTGTTCGTCCTTGATCCAAAAGGAACGCGGTATCGAGTGACTTCCTTAGCCGACCTCAATAAAATCGCGAAGCAACCGGAGCAGATAGCCGCCCAGTCGGAACAGGTCTCAGGACAGTCGGAGGCCGGCGTCGTCCAGTCAGTCGCCGTGGGAAAAGTCGCTGTTAGTAAAGCCAAACGAGCTGTGGCCAGAAAATGATGTCCTCATTGGTTTTAATTTCATTTGGTCCAGGTACTGTGTTTCCTTATTTTGTAGGTTGCATTAGGTATTTATTTTTAATACTTCGCACCTTCCTATTTTTTATATAAGTTTATAGTACCGTATCTTTTCTACTTTTATTTATTGTTTCTGTTTACGTGTATATGTCAACTCAATGTTACCAATAATGTCACTGTCACTATCTGTCACTGTCACTTCACGTTAACGTCATTTTAATTTCGCTCCATTACACGGTCTAATTTGTATTTTGTTTACTTCTTGTATGTACCTGGACTACAAAATCTATTAAAATAATTATTTGTTTTTTTCTTTTTTAATTTTATGTAAAGCACAACTGGCGGGTGGACTTTAACTTTAGTTGCGTAGTCAATTGCGTATTTTTAGTCTTTTTTATTTATATAAATATTAATGCCCAGCCCTGGCTGTGGTAGTGATACTGATAGTTTTTATTCGTTAAAAAGTGATGATGAAAGCTTTGTGAGTGTTCCTTGTTTAGCCGACACTCTGGTTTCATTATTTTCCGATGTCTCTGGGAACTTTAATGTAGTCCACATAAATGCCCAGAGTATTCCGGCTCATTTCCCCGATATGCTGGCTAGTTTTGACTGTAAGAATGTCCACGCAATACTTGTTTCAGAGTCATGGCTAAAGCCCTGTCTTCCCTCTTCAGCTTACTCTCTTCCAGGTTTTCAACTCATCAGGAATGACCGCGCTGTCGGTGGTGGTGGTGGGGTGGCTATTTATATTCGTAATTATATTCCTTTTTCAATTGTTAGCATGTCCGCACAGCCGCCCCCGCCGAATGCCGGTGAACATTTATTTCTGGAAGTTGAACTTAACCATACTAAGATTCTCCTTGGGGTCTACTACTGCCCTTCTTTTCGGATAAATTTTTTCTCTTCTTTCGAACGCATTTTAGAAGCTTTAATTCCTTCTTACAGTCAAAGCATTATAATGGGCGATTTTAATACATGTCTCCTCAAAAAAGATTCCCGTTCTACTTCTCTTCGCCACATTATTGAATCTACTAATCTTTCCATTCTTGATCTTGGTGCTACTCACCATTTTCCTAACTCTGTTCCTTCACTTCTCGATCTTATTTTTGTCTCTTCTCTCGATCACGTCGCTAAACATGGTCAATGTTCAGCTGACGCTTTTTCCTATCATGATCTAATTTTCATTTCCTATAAAATCCGACCACCCAAGCATAAGTCCAAAACTCTTCTGCTTCGCAATTTTGATGGGATGAACATTGATCGTCTTCGAGAGGATGCTAGCAACATTGACTGGGCGCCTTTGATTTCATCCTCGTCAGTTAACGAGCAAGTTGAAATCTTAACTTCTACCCTGATTCAGTTATATGACACACATGCACCTATTCGGGCTGTGAGAGTCAAGCATGTTCCAGCGCCGTGGCTGACTAATGAAATTAAACTTCTACTTCATAAAAAAGCAGCCGCAAAATCTAAGTTTAAAATTCGGCCTAACGACGTCAACAGGGATAAATATGTCTCGATTAGAAACCACTGCAACAAGGTGTGTAGAAATGCAAAACGCCAACATATTCATACTTCAGTTCAGAATGGTGATCCAGCTAAGGTCTGGAATTTTCTTAAATCATTAGGTATCGGAAAAAAGTCTCATGACACAATTCCTAAAGACTTAGACTTCAACTTACTCAATAGTCATTTTTCTACTTCGCCCATATTAGATAGGGCCACCAAAGCAACTACACTAAGTCATCTTTCGAACCTTCCGTTACCTGATTATTCCCCTTTTGTCGTAAGTCAATTCACCGCTTGTGATGTTAAAAAGACTATTTTATCGATTACATCTAACGCTGTCGGTAGTGACTGTGTCAGTAGGAAGATGATCATCCCCATCCTTGATAACATTCTTCCTGTCATCCTTTACATCCTGAACTTCTCTATTTCCAGTAGTGTCTTTCCACAAGCTTGGAAAGATGCTCAACTTATTCCTTTGCCAAAAAATCTCATCCGGCTTCCTTTTCCGACTATCGTCCTATTTCTATTCTTCCATTCCTATCCAAAGTCCTTGAAAAGCTTGTCCACCAACAACTTAGCACGTTCCTTTCCAGGCACAATCTATTAAATCCTTTTCAATCTGGTTTTCGACCCGGACACAGCACTACCTCAGCACTCGTGCATATCACGGATGATATCAGGTCAGGCATGGAGATGGGGAAGTTAACAGTACTTGCTCTGCTTGACTTTAGCAATGCTTTTAATACTGTTGACTTCGACATTTTGCTTGGTATCCTTTGCTCTTTTAACATATCTCCTTCGGTAATTGACTGGTTTAAGAGTTACCTGTTTGGTCACCGGCAGCGTGTTTGCATTGAAGAAACTTTTTCTTCTTGGTGTAACACAACTGCCGGTGTGCCGCAGGGTGGCGTTTTATCTCCTCTACTTTTCGCACTTTTTATTAATGCTATCACTCAACGACTTTCTTCTTTCTACCACCTGTATGCTGATGATCTTCAAATATACACACAATCCCCTCTCGATAAGCTGTGTGATGCCATTGAGACTATTAATATAGATCTGAATCGAATAGGTGACTGGAGCACTGAGTTTGGGCTGAAGATCAATCCAACCAAGACGCAGGTGATTGTTGTTGGTAGTTCCCGAACTGTATGTAAGATAGATTGGTCGACACTTCCCCAGGTTTATTTCAATAACACCATAATTCCTCTAACTTCTACGGTGAAGAACTTGGGGATTTACATCGACAGCACTCTTTCCTGGACTAAGCAACTGCAGGAAGTTAGTCGTAAACTGTTTGCTTCGGCGGGCTCCTTGAGGCGCCTTCGCAATTTTCTTCCCATCACTACTAAAATTGCGATAGCACAATCTCTTCTTCTCCCAATCTTGGACTATGCTGATGCCAGCTATCTTGATCTCAACCAAGACCAATTGGATAAGCTTGAGCGACTTCAAAATCTCTGTATCAGGTTTATATTTGGCTTGCGCAAGTATGACCATGTTTCTGAATTCCGTACTCAGCTCAAATGGCTTCCTATTCGCCTTCGCCGGAATGCTCACATACTTTCTTTGCTTTACAATGTACTCTTTAATCCTTCGACTCCTTTTTATCTTAAAGAACGCTTTCAGTTCCTCTGTGACACACATTCTAGGTCCTTGAGGTCATCGGAAAATCTAAAACTTAGTATTCATATGCATTCCACTTCGTTCTTTGATAAATCCTTCACGATACAAGCAGCTCGTTTGTGGAATGCATTACCCATAGAAGTGAGGCGAGCCCAAACGCTACCAACGTTCAAAAAAATGGTGAAGGAGCATTATCTATCACTTTAGTTCTTCTTCTCCTTTCTAATTGTAAGTATATTTTATATTTATTAGTTTATTAATTGGTTTTTTATTTATGTATTATATTTTTTATTTGTTATTTATTTTTACATTGTTTCTATAAGTTGTTGTACACTTTTAGCCCGAAATCTTGTTCCTTTCGTTTCAGTCCATCCAAAGGTTGTCTGGTAGAAATTGCCCTGTGCAATAAGACCGCCTATTGTACACTTATTTTTGTTAATTATTATTCTTTAGTAAGTTAAGGTGTGCAATAAAGATATATAATAATAATAATAATAATAAAAAAAAAAAATAGGGCGCTGGTGTGTGCTTTGGACTCGTTGCTCAAAAATATTTTTGAGAGTAGCGAGAACCTTGTTGATACGCACTCAATCTTGTATTGTGGGGCTGTTGCGGCATGTCGTTTAGCCAAAATTAAGTTTCCAAATATAGATGGAACTATACGACCGAAGACTGCTGTACCAGCCTGGCAATGCAGGATTGAGAGGCGTATCGATGAGGCCAGGGTACTCATCGGCAAACTACACTGCTTCAGGGAGGGTAATACACGACCACGAGTGATGCGCTTTGTGAGACGGGCATTTTTGGGGACAGGTATTAGTCCTCAAGGATACATGTCTCGTGTCACAGAGCGCATCGACTTCCTGAAGCAGAAAGTTTGTGCATGGGCGAGCCGCATTAGGCGGTATAAGCGGCGAGTTGACCGGTACTCGCAGAATCGCATGTTTCAGAGCGATGAGAGGTGGGTGTACAGAGCTTGGGAGCGGCCTGAACACAGTGTGACTGACGAGTGCCGCCCGGATGATTTGGCCACGATTACATTCTGGCGAAACATTTGGTCGGTACCTGTCAGTCACACTGAGGGTGGCTGGATGCGTGACGTCGAGCGCGTGTGTGAAGCTATACCAGAAATGGAAAAAGTTACCATCACCCCAGAGGATGTAGCCAGAGCAGTTCGTCCGTTACCGAACTGGAAATCACCGGGACCGGACGGACTGCAAAATTTCTGGCTGAAATGGTATAGCAGCTCACACGCGCCCCTGGCGTCGCAATTCCAGTCAATCTTAGAGTCTGGCTCGCTACCAGAATATCTGACAACTGGCGTTACCCACCTGCTCCATAAGACAGGTAACCCCGTGGATTCCAAGAACTATAGACCAATTACATGTTTGTCAACGGTCTATAAACTTCTTACATCCATCCTGAGAGCAAAAATTAATATACACATAGAAAATAATCAGATTATTTCTCCCTCTCAGAATGGATGTAGGAATGGGTCCCGGGGTACTAAGGAGCTACTCCTCATAGACATGGCCATAAGCCAACAGACTCGTCGATCCCGCAAGGATCTGTCGACATGTTGGATAGATTACAAGAAGGCCTATGACTCTGTTCCACATACATGGCTCATGAGGGTGCTGGAGTTATACAAAATAGATATAACTTTACGCACCTTTCTTGAGTCATGTATGAGGCAATGGAAGACGGTCCTTCGCTATCCAGGATGTCGACCGATCCAGGGGAATGATGAGCCTATCTGGATTAAACGGGGAATATTTCAGGGCGACAGTCTGAGTCCGCTTTGGTTTTGCTTAGCCCTGAATCCTCTTAGCACATTGCTGGAGGATTCAGGACTAGGCTATCGGTTGAGAAGAGGTGGTCAGGTCATATCTCACCTTCTTTACATGGATGACCTGAAACTCTTTGCCCCCAGCAATTTGCAACTGATGGAGCTACTGAAGGTAACTGAAACTTTCAGTAGCGCCATCAGGATGGAATTTGGTGTGGACAAATGTGCAGGCATGCATGTAAAGCGAGGGGAGATTATGGAATCCGAGGGAATTCAACTCCCGGATTCCATACACCTTAGATCCCTTTCCTCGACCGAAACTTATAGGTATTTGGGTATGTCAGAAGCCTTAGGCATTAACAATGCTGACATGAAGCAATCGCTGAAGGAGCGCTTCTTTGGCCGCCTGAAGAAGGTATTAAATAGCCTTCTGTCGGGCGGAAATAAGATGCGCGCCTTCAACGGTTGGGTCATGCCGGTTTTAATGTACTCTTTTGGCATACTCAAATGGACTCAGACCGAACTTGACGCCCTGGATAGGCGAGTCCGTACATTGCTGACGGCAAATCGGATGCATCACCCACGATCCTCGGTGATGAGACTGTACATCCCGCGGAAGTGTGGAGGTCGAGGCTTTTTAAACGCGAAGACCCTGCACAACCGCGAGGTGTGCAGCCTCAGAGAATATTTCCTTAAAACCGATGTGGGTATGCACCGAGATGTGGTCGCAGTGGACAAGGGACTCACCCCGTTATCCATGGCTAAAGAGGACTGGCATAAACCTGTAATAATGACTACTGATAACCGCATGGAAATATGGAAAGGCAAGGAGCTCCACGGGCGCTTTTTCCGGGCTCTTCACGAGCCTGATGTAGATTTCTTGGCGTCCGTGGCCTGGTTACGTTTCAGTGACCTCTTTGGGGAAACTGAAGGTTTTGTCTGTGCGATTATGGACGAAGTTATCTTAACGAACAACTACCGGAGATATATAATGAAGGACGGGACGGTTGACGTGTGTCGGGCATGCCACCGTCCGGGTGAGTCTATCAGACATATTATCTCTGGTTGTTCTCGTTTGGCTAACGGCGAGTATTTGCACAGACATAACCAAGTAGCCAGGATTATCCACCAGCAACTTGCTTTGAAGTACAACCTTGTGGATTTAGAGGTACCGTATTACAAGTATGTGCCCGACCCAGTTCTCGAAAATGACCATGTCACTTTGTACTGGGATCGGTCTATCATTACTGACCGGACTATTGTAGCCAATAAGCCGGACATTGTGGTGATAGACCGATTAGCGCGCCGCGCAATGATAGTCGATGTCACCATCCCGCATGACGAGAATCTCGTGAAAGCTGAGAAAGAGAAACAAATAAAATATCTCGACTTAGCACACGAGGTTGTCGACATGTGGAATGTGGACTCGGCTATCATTGTGCCGATTGTCGTGACCGTCAATGGCCTTATAGCCAAAAGCTTCGACGACCACCTGTCGAAGCTGTCGTTACGCGGTTGGATCAAGGGCCTGATACAGAAGGCAGTACTCCTCGATACGGCTCGCATTGTGAGGAGGTTCCTGTCTCTGGAGCCCTAACCACCGGTAGCTTGGACCCTGCTCCCGACACCGGCGGACCACTATTTTTTATATTTTTAAATGTTTTTTTTATATATATATTTGTTATAAAAAAATATTTAAAAATGTAATTTATATGTATAATAGAAAAATAAAGGAGATAATAATAATAATATTCCTTCTTGCCTTGTGTTTCAGGACCTTGGGCTTTCCTTTCAGAACCCATGGCCTCAGTAGGCTTCGACCCTGCTGGGCCCCTACAATTTTGCTAAGATCTTGTAGCGACATCTATGGCGCCACATAAGAACTACGAAGAAAGTACGAAATCCTGCATCGCGCAATCAAAGTTCTCCGCGCGATTTGAACATATACGACAGCCCGAAATCATCTATCGGGCAGTAGCCCACCAGACTATAACACCTGTCTGGTCTGGGTCTGGTAGGTGGAGGATCCTCCCTTTTCAACGGAGGTTTGCGGGACTTTACTCTCTGTTCCGCCTACCTCCAAACTGGTGACCCTCGACAAAGAACGTCAGCGCAGCCTTCATGCAGCTACTACTTCGTGACGTCATCATCACTTCCTCAAGCTTTCGAGCAGCGAGCCATACAGCCAGCACCCACGGCTATAGAGGGTATCCTGACCACCAGCATGCCTACCTGGTCATACCTGGTCATCACCTTCAGCCTCATCAGCGACCTTGGCTTGGCACACCGCACCTTCGGCCCGTCACATGAAGAGCTATGAAGAACCTCTCCTGGTCGACGCCAGCAGTCAAGCCCTACGTCGCACAGCACCGCTCCGACTCACTGGAGCCAGCAGCACTACTCCGACTTACTGGAGCCTGCAGCATCATCCCGACTCACTGGGACAGCACCACCCCGACTCACTGGGGCAGCATCCCGACTCACTGGGGCATCACCGCAGACAGTTCTGACTCACCGAGAACTATGCGGCATCGGTTCCGACCCACTGGAACCAACCTACGCTGGCCTGGCGCGTATCAATAACCATCGATCTCCGATCTCCGGAGGGAAGTGATGTAGCGACATCTATGGCGCCACATAAGAACTACGAAGAAAGTACGAAATCCTGCATCGCGCAATCAAAGTTCTCCGCGCGATTTGAACATATACGACAGCCCGAAATCATCTATCGGGCAGTAGCCCACCAGACTATAACACCTGTCTGGTCGGAGGATCCTCCCTTTTCAACGGAGGTTTGCGGGACTTTACTCTCTGTTCCGCCTACCTCCAAAATCTCAAATGAACACTACCGGACGGCCGGACTGCGAGCTACCCATTGCTCGCCGACCGTAAACCCACGCCTACAGGGGGTGAAAATCGGGGTATGGATCCTGGCGGTTAGATTGTGAGGAAGTCCGTTCCCTCACACGGGCAGACGCCTCCTTCGCTAGCAATACAGCTTCGCAAAAGGAAGCGACCGCCTGCTGCTCGTCCTCTCTCCGAACTTTGACATGTACCAGGGGCCCTGCCGCTGAGAAATCGTTGTTGCCGATCGCCTCCACGATGACACGCACCAGCCCCTTCCAAGTGGTACACACCTCCACCGCATGCTCTACCGTGTCCTCAAAGCGATCCACATAATGGTGACACCCGGGCGTTTCCTCTGCACGAATACAGTGCCCGAACTTACCATGTCGGTTCAGGATCTGCGTCATGCGGAAGGCGAGTACGCCGTGACGTCTTTCCAGCCACTCCTCAAACAGGGGACTTACCGCTCCCAGTACTTCCCAGCACTAGACAATACAATCACTATCGCCTTTCCACCATGAGATCCCTCCGGAATTCTATCCGCCACACTTTGACGTGTCAGCGTAGTTTTGCTCCGTGCGCAAATCGTACAAGGATGGTTGCCTCCAGATCCCACGGTGCCAAGCCAGCAAGGAGGCTCACCGCTTCGTGTGGTATCCCGGCACGAAGCCATGAGCCTTTGGCATGCGTCTAGCTTGGCCGCCGGTCGTTTTCGCAGCGATGGCGCCCACACTGGCACTCCGTAAAGGACCATAAACCGAACGATCCCTGTGTAGAGCCACCCCCAGGATGCATCTGGACACCCTTGGGCAGGAACCACTCGAGACCAACCCCAGTTCAATCCAGTTTGGGAGCAAGACGTCGGAAGTGCTCCTCGAAATTCCACCGGCTGTCGAGAAAGAGTCCCAGGCACATACATCATCGTCGACACGATGCTAATGTATACATTTGCAACTAAATACTTGCTACAAAACTTTATAATGTGTTACATCCGTACTATAATGTCACAACGAAAGTAAAACAAACAACATGGAAATAAGTCTAGGCAATATAGTTGAAAGACTATAGCCTTACTCGTCCCAAGATAAACTGTCGGTGTCAGTGTTATGTCAATCGTACAAAAGTTCAAAACATAAGTTTGTGATTGTGATGAATTCTGTTGCGATAATGTTGTTTTTTTAGGGCTCCGTAGTCCAAAGGATAAAAGTTCGTGCGCGAGTGTGTGTTTTGGTTTGAGTCGCGAGACGAATAGACTATTCGAATTTTTCCAAAGCTTGTACCTATCCGATTTATCCAACAGGCTGTTGTAAATTTTTAGTCTTTCGGTCATTCAGTGTTAGGTTTTCATCTATTTTTTTATTGCTTCAATATTTTCTATAAAAATGCCTTCTAGAAAAAAGACAAACCTTTCATCAACTAGCCGAAATGCGAAAAGGATGAGACTAAGTAGGGCTCTGGAATCACAAGAAGACCGTCAAGTCAGGCTAAAAGCAATTCGAGTCAGGCACGTCCAAACTCTTGCGTCAGAAACCCCTGCTCAGCGAGAGTCTCGACTTAGTAAACAGCGTTCTCTTACGGCAGCTTCTCGGTCAAGAGAGAGATTGGAGAAACGTGAAGCGCTGTTGTTGGCTGTCCGAGAGCGCCACATACTCTCACAGGACTTTGAAAAAGAAAAGGAGTCGCTTCTACATCCGCAAAAATTTCGTACAGCAGCTTTGCCTTCCAAAGAGAGCACCGAAAAACGTGAAGCGCGGTTAAAGGCTGACCGAGAGCGCCACGCACTCTCACGGGATAAAACTTTAACAAAAAAGTCACGCCAAAACTCGCAAGTGGCTTTGCAGTCCAAAGAGATCATGAAAGAACGCGAACTGCGGTTGTCGGCTGACAAAAAGCGTCATGCCCTCTTACGCAAGTCTGTGTAGAATGAGAGAAAGGAAGTCACTCTAAAATTCGCAAAGAGTTCTAACTGCAACTTTACGCTCCGAAGAAAGCTGCGAGAAACCCGAAGCGCGTTTGTCGGTTGTCCTTTGACTGAGAGCACAGAAATATTATCATAATCAAGTTCATAAATTCTTTATTTTAAATGGAAGCAGTAATACAGGCAGTATCCTGCATTACCCTGTTCTTATTTCCTATAGCAGTCAGATAATGCTGGAATTATGTGAAATATAAGGGCCTGTGCACACCATGTTTTTTAATATGTTCTAAGTAGTTTCATCATTGTTTTACGGTTTCAAAGAATACCTAAGAATAGCGTTAGTTCAAAGTTTAATAACCAACATGTAAAAATATATATTAATGTTATAAATTAGTTAAGTAATACATTATGATTTATAACCCAAGATTGTTTAGCTCTTGGTGTTAATTGGATCAAATAAATTTATTATTATTAATGTTTATTATTTGTTTTAATAATTAACTTTATCAATAATTCCAGTTAAAGAATTTTTCAAATTGGTTCAAAGCTAACTGTGAAGTCACTGCCACTACATTACGTGCATACAAAAGAGTCAGCGAGACGTTACCCAATTTTGAACGTGTTTTCAGAAAAATATTTGTTTTTAGAATCATTTATTGTTGCCTAGAATATTGTACAAAAATTCCATGGAAAATTCCATTGCAATCAAAATTTTCATATAGTGAATTATAGTGGCCTACCAGTCAACTTTCAATAGACGGCTTCTACGATTGGCTTCGCCCGAGTGAAAGTAGAAAGTTACTCAAAGGGAATGATGTCCTATGTATTATATTTTATTACATTCAAATCTGATCAGCCGTTTGAGCGTGAAGGAATAACAAACATACATACATACAAGCTTCGCCTTTGTGGTATTGGTGAGATAAAGCTAAATACTTGAGTTGCTCGCGATCGATTGAAAATATCGCGAATTACGAACTCAATTTACCACATTCATGTCAATAACGGTAAAAGGGGATACAAAATAAAATTATATGTTTTATCAACTTTTCATTTACTCTAGAGGAACATATGAAATACAAACATGGACTCGACAAATAAACATTCAAGCATAACATAAACAAAAACAGTACTTTGTATCAATATATTTTATTTCCATTTAGGAGTCAACCTCTTATTGCAGTTTTTTCATGGTCTATACAAAATTTAAAAAAGAACACTGCCCCATTTTCAACAAGAATAAGACCTAGAACAGACCTGTCGCGCCTGAGTCATAGAGGACACTTCTTTTTGGAATCATCGATATTGTTGCCTCAGTGCAGCACTTTATACACTGTCAAACGAATATCAACCTTAAATTACAGTGTAGGTAGTTGAAAATAGAATTTCATTCATTTTCAACTTTATTTTTAGAAGTATAAAGTTAAAATTTGTCTAGCAGTGAATCCCGCCCTGCGCTGGGTTTGCGGCCAGCATGTCGGTATTGACCGTTTTCACCATAGATGAGAATAAGACAAGTAGTTTTCACATTAGCCTATAACGATAATGACAAGATATCGTGAGGCTGGTAATTTGTTTTAGAAAACATATGATAGAACCTACCAGCCCACCGATATCGTGTCGTTTAGAGACATCAAAACGGGATCCATCAATCCTGCGGGATACCGCGTTACTTTAAGTCCTGCTAGATCCCGCACCTCTAAATGCGGGATCCACGAATCCCACGTAATTTGAAAGCTGGCGTCAAATCTGGCGATTAATACTAGTGAGCCACAAAATTGAGCGCGCCTTATTCGCAACGCAACGCTGCCGAGTAAAATAACGACGATACAGAGTCGCAAGGTTGCGATGTATAATGATTAATGACTGATTAGCAAATTGTAATTATTTGTCAATGATAAGACTGGATCAAACTAATTAATGATAAAAAAAAAAGTTTATTATAACTATGTGAGTACAGATGATGAGGTGATCAAAATCTTCAGCTAAGCAATACACCTGATTTTTGGTACCTAATTTTTACAAGTGTTTCTAATTACTTTTCTATGAGTGTCAGACTCTTCTATTAAATTTTAAGTACATTGGTTTGTTTAAACACTAGGATTTATGATTGTTAAAAATGAGTTTTAACACGTTGACTGTGCTTGCCCCACCGGTGGGTCATACCGAGTTGCTCATCGTACGTGCATGACCCACGGGTGGGCATGAGTTGTTCGCCAATTGAAAGGCTCATAACCTCAAACACGTATGAGTTTAGCCACTTTTATTGGTTCACACCACAGAGCATCTAAACAAGAGACGGAACTTAGAACATTCAGTTTTGAGAAATTTCTTACATTCTTTAGCCAACCACTTAAAAAAAAACAAAGCTACCAACATGAAAACTCGAAGTAAAGAACTGTCATAGATAGGGATGTGCAACGTACAATAAACTTATCGATGTTCAGAGTTTACACTAGTGCATTTTTTATCGATATCGATAAAATGCACTAGTATTGTTATAGGGGGGTTCCAAAACTGACATATTTATTTTGAAAACTGGGTAAAATAAAACACTAATTTACATGATTTCATTTCATGTTTATTTATATATTTAATAGTTTAAACATACAAAGTTACAGAAGCTGTTTCTTTTACCGCTTTTCTACAAATCAACCTTTATACCTATGGTTTTATGGTTTCAGCATGCCAAGCTTCTTTGATACCGCAAACTTCACATCTTCTGTGGCCTTTACTCATGATGGTTCACAAACTTGAGAACAACATAAGAGTCTCCGTCTCGTTAAAATATGTAGTAACAAAAAATAGAAGAGTCAAATATCTCGCAAGAGTCACTTACACTAACAGAGTCAATATCTCGATAAAACCGATGAAAAGAACGAACAGGTGCTCAACTCAACGTTATACGTACAATCACAGAACTTATTCTGATGATTTATATTCCGAAATCTTAAAGAAAAAGGAAAAAACAAACAGAATAGTCACAACACAAACTTAATTACACAAAGGTAGCCATGTTTGTTTTTAAGTACCACAGACTAGGCGTGTGTAACTCTTTACGGAACCGACTCACTGATCCGGATCATTGCAGTGAGTCAAAAGATTGGTTCAGTAAAAACGTTTCAAACGCATCATTTGGATCTGAAACATTATTTTGCTCTGATACATTCCGCGAGACGCGTCGCTCGCGAGGCGACTGAGCAGTGAGCGAGCGAGAGAGAGAGACAGACACACTGAGTTATTTATTATTGACTGGCGAGTCGTGAGTGAGCGGGCGACATAATTACAATCTATACAAGCTTTCTTCCTTTTTATTCATAAAGTTAGAGCTATGAGACTTTACGTGAGAATTTTTGGTAAATAGACATTGAATTACGTAAATAGGTTTAGTTTAATAATGTAACGTAAGTATACGTAACATTCTGTATTTTGTATCCTTTGAGCCGATGATCCAAATGAGCCAAATGAAACATATCAGTGATTCGGATCATTTCAGTGATCGAGATTCAAATGATCCAATCGCAAAAATGATACACTTTGCCCACCTCTACCACAGACAATACTATAGTTAGTCTTTGACCACAGACTAAAACATCTAGTAAGTTAATTGTGTAATGTTGGTCAAATTGATGTTTTTCTCAATGTTGGCTAAAGAATGCACGAAATTCCATAGAAAAATTAATTTGTTCGGAGTTTCACAAGACTGGTTCACACGTGTGAACAATGCACTAAGAAAAAATATTACGCAAAGACCGGAGGAACTTTTTTAATAGAGTTGCCAGTGTTCGATTATCGAAAATGAGATAATTTTGGGATGTTTTGAATAAAAAGAAGACTTATTTTATTATATTTAATTTAATGGGAACTATTAAAACAATTAAGACAAAAAGCTTTTTGGCACGCTAGACACTCCATATCTGTTTTTTTAGTTTTTTTAGCTGCTTCCGTTGACCCCTTGACGTCACTTTACTTGGTATATTATTTGACATTGCAAAGCAAAATTCTATTACTTGTCAAGTATTTTGGTTATAGAAACCACAGATTATACCGTAAAATGGTTTTAAAGAAGAACATGCAAGAGGTCATATTGCAAGACATGTATTGTACAGTAGGGACATGAAGTTGCGAGATCATACGTGTATGACCCACAGATGGGGCATGAAGTTACGAGATCATACGTGTATGACCCTCGGGTGGGACATGGGACAAAATATTTTTTTAAATGAAAGGGGGTATATAAAATATAAAACAATGCTTTATCATATCATTTTTATACCTAACGCAATATATTATCTACAATTTGCGTTTGCACTTATAGGGTAGTCTCTCTCATCATAGCTGCACAGTGAACGTGTTAATACAATTTTATTAAATATTTATTAGATTGCGGCATTCAGCGCGGGGTTGATTAATCCCGCGGAAAATGAAATTTTGTGGGATTGCGTTCCCTTGTGTCGATATTATTATCGTCTAATGTAAAAACGGCCTTAAGAAATCTAGATTCTTTCACAATTTTACTTCATTCACACCACAAAACATCTATGTACAAACCAATAATCTACTAACAAGCTACGTTTTCATAATTTTGTATCAAATGCTGCGGTACTTATATATGGCTAAATACTACACAATTTTTTTCTTGTAGCGTGGTCCAAGTTGCGGCCGGTTGAACTGCTGGTAGGGTACCCGCGGTAGGCGTGATGGGTCTGGTTTTTGTCTATCTATCTCATTGGTGAGTAGTTGATCCAGGGTCTAAAAATGAAAGAAAAAACATTATATTTTTTTTATATAGACCTAGCTTATAAACTGTATTAAAAAAAATGCAAAATGGCATGTCTGAAAGAACATCACTTTCACCCGATTTCTAAAGCCCTCGCGTAATCGTAATTGCGCGATTTTACGAAGACAACAAAAAAAAACTTTTTGGATTTTTCTAGAAAAACAAAGATAATTATATAGAAACCAATTGCACTCGTGCGAAGCCAAAGCGGATCGCTAGTTAATCATTTTGATTAGAAATGAAATGAGCTTCTTGTTTAAAAATTTAATAAATATATTTTAAATTGACTGATTACCTTATTTTCAATAAGACCTCTATCTTTCAATGCTTTCTCGATATCCTCAAACTCTTTCTGTACATCCTTATTTTTACTTTTTTCGACAGCTTTTCGTACTCTTTGGAGCTGCAACAAGGTTTACAGAATTTTTAGATTTGATGTTTTCACGGAAAAAAATGCGAAAGATGTTCGTTATCGGAAAACGAATTATGGATTTGAGCAGGACACTTGCCAAGGCACGATGATCTATCATCATAGTGCCTGCGTTGATTAAGCAATGACCGAGTGGCGACCTAAGTTTGTAAGAATAAACCCAACCGGCCACGAAAGCGTAGCTTCATAGACGCGTATTCATCATTATACGCTTGGTGTACAAATAACGGCACGGATCTTGAGCGCTGGTTTCAAGTTGCGCAGAAATCAAATATCGGGTCTCTTTAGTGGTATGACGTGGGTCGCGGGGGCGGGGAGTGTCAGTAATTGGCTCGCCGCGCCATCGTGTCATAGACGTCACTCGTGATTCGTTCCCTGCGCTTGCTGCATGTATCTGACAACGACGACGATTGGCTCGGCAATGTATATGTATATTGAGCGCACAATATTCGTGCCGGTACCTATACTTGAAGTATGAAGTTATGCGTCCGTGGACAGGCTATATTTCACCGGGACACCAATCTTCAAAGCCAAAAGTGTTTTACAGATTGCATTTTGGAGAGTGTGCGCAGGAATTGCATGACTTGATTCCGCCATCTCAATTCTACCATCGGACAAGCCGACGCACGGCAAGTATCCACCCTTACGTTGTTGAAACACCTACGGTCCGGACTAAGCGTTTCACCTCGTCATTTATACCGCGTACATCAAAGGACTGGAACAGTTTGCCTGCTGCGGTCTTACCGTCTGATTATAATTTGGGTGTCTTCAAGGCTAGAGTCAATAGGCTCTTAATAAACTAGTGCGCCTCACCATCAACGATTGCATCACTGCTTACCATCAGGCGGGATCGCAGTCAAGTACTAGTTTATAACAGATAAAAAAAAAAAAAAAACATGGTGGCGCGACCAATTGCGCCGTCATGGTGTCCCGGTGAAATATAGCCGTAAGCGTACGTTGTCCGGCAACCAGATGACCAGAGGACATGTTGATAGTGCAGGTAAAACCTAAGCAACGCTGTCCTCATCGCACAGAAGCTGGGAAATAAAAAAAAAAGACGAAGTTGAACTTACGGTTTCTTCAAAGAAGGTATGTTTATCCTTCTGGACAGGACTGTCGATGTCCAGGACTGATCTCAGAACAGGCAATGTATCTTCAACTCTGCCTAAGTCCGCTAATGCAATCGTCTGTTGAACATAAACAAAATGAAAAAATCTACAGGAATATTAGGCTGAAAACAAACTGACTAACGACTTGTCAAGCGCCAAGGCCTAGCGCCTAGCTAGTCGCCATAATATGATTATTATGGCGAGTAACGAAATAAAACGAATCGTTTATTGTCAACAACACCGTAAATAAATTCGAATACAATAATGCATTTATCGTATATGATTACGAACGACACACGACGACATAGATGATCTTTTCTGTAGATCATTTTTTTTATTTTGTTGATGGGCTAAGTTTTTTTGTTAAATAATTAAGTTATTTTTGTTGTAACCGATACATTTACTATGTTTTACTTATTCCTTGTGAACTTGGCCAATTTCAGCATTATCGATAAAGCATAACGTAGCACGAAACGTAACATAACGGCAACGGAATGATTATAGTCGACACCGGCTCAGTTGCCAAAGAAGGGTGTTATGGAGCCGTGTTACAGTGACCAATTTCCACGAATATCAAATGACGTTTCTTCACGTTAACCAGCGTCTCGTGGGGACTGCGCGGCGCCCAGCCTGATACGATATGTATAATAAATTGTGGCGGGAGTGAGCTCGCGTACTTTTCCGCACACGTGCGGGAAAAAGTAAGTTACGTGCCTTATAGCGGTAGGAATGAAAGCGGGCTTTCGACTTCTTAAGTGTTTTGAAAAAAATATTTCGAACGGTACCACACACTGGTTTTGTTGCCAATACACAAACAAAATTTATAACATGTTTGCAACTGGCTGCACTGACGCTTACTGACTCGCCAAGGCGTCATTTAATAAATTACTATTGGTTGATCACTTACCTTTATATTCCTAACGGTGACATAATGCTGTCTTTGTGACGATATTGATTCCAGAGCTATATGTGGAGCTCCTTGTTTTAAAGCTAAGGCTGGAAAATAGAGATAGAATTGATCACCATTTGTTTACTTTTTTCTTATTTTCATTAGGCTAGGTGCAATATTACTTCTTTCATAATAATAGCATAGTCAACCTTATGTTCCAGCTGCTGGGACTCAGACATGCTCTCTAGTAGTGAGGAAGGGCCAAACACCAAGCTACGCCATGATTTTCGACTTATTAGTTCTTGGATACGTCGGTTTCCTATTTTTTTCCCTCACCGTTTTGTGAGCAGTGGTAATGAAATAAATTATACAAAACTAGGTTTTGCCCGCGTACATGAAATATAGCCTATATCACTCAGGAATAAAGCAGCTTTGTATCGGTGAGAAAATTTTAGCAATCGGACCCGTACTTTCAGAGATTACCTCCTACAAACAAAACACAAACATTACCCCTTTATATTATTAGTGTAGATAAAGTGCCAGATGGGGTTTAAGCCCATGACGTATAAGTCATAAGTTAGGACCGTTACCACTGACCCACCCACTACTTTTATATTGCTCTAATATTGTCATCTCAGATTATTATGTCTAGAAAACAGATCAACGTTTCTAGCCATATCATCTTCTATACAGTCAGTCTATTGTTTTTTTGGTCTTTCGAAGGGTTTTCCCCCCTCTTATCGCCATTTAAATTCATACTCTTAACTTTCCTCACAACATTTACATTTTTTCTGAGAATTTTTTTTCTGGCACCAAAACAACAAACTTTCACACAATTACTATTGAACTTTAACAAATCTTTCAGTGACTGGTGCCACTTTCATACTATGAAAGGAACTTCAATAAATAAATAATAATAAATGTGTTCATGTACAAACCTGCAAAAAATGTACAAGCTCTTCTGACTGGTACAGTCCCAGCATTGGCCATGTCAGACCATAGTTTAGATGCATACTCTAAACTCTTTGGTGTGTTCTGTAATTTAAAAACAGGACATAATATATCTGAAAAATATATTTTGTTACAGAGAACTGCTAGCTAGCTACAACTAGCGGCTAGCTGCAGCTGACCCACACCCTGGTTAGGTAGCAAAGTGTTTTCTTGATTTTTTGATGATCTTGATGAGATGACTTACTTGTTTATAGCATGCTGCCAGTATCATTACCACACAGTATTTAGGATACTTGCTCATGTTAATCTGTTTCTGTTGTAGCTTATCAAATATTTTGTACATCTCATCATACATCTCATGACTATAGAGCAGGTCTAGCAGGATGTGGTATGACACTTGCTGGTCAAAGAAACCATCATTCTTTGGGTCATGGAAACACTGAAAAAAAATTGTTTTTGTTAGTATACTGGAAAGGAATAGGGGGTACACTTTGCCAAAGAGACCACTCTTTGGCAAATGTGTAATTATATTTTTGTTGAAGCTGAATGAGTTTGGCAGAGAAGCATAGGAGAGGAACCACAAGAAAAGTGAGGCCTGTGATCAATGGTAGGGCAAAGTTAGGCTGCAGATGATTGTAACTGATTACAAATCAGTTGATGATTATTGATTCATGATTCTTTTAACAAATATTTTTCGAATTATAGTTCTTTTTCCAAATAACTACAAGAAGTATTGTTAGAAAAAAAATAACAAAATATTTACAGTTAAGCCTGATTTAGACAGGGTCAGTAACAGGCGTCAGTGCTGGCGCCGAGAACTGACTGTTTACATGCAGTCAGTAGCCGTGGCGATTTATTCACAGTGCACACACATTATTGTGGTCAGTAGGGAAAATGAATACGCGAAAACAGCAGAATAAACATCGATTTAATTATTTGTTGAAAAATCTTTATATTCTACTGTTGAATGAGTTGAAGGTGATGATAGAAAAAGAGATACCTATCTAAAAAGAAACGAATCTGGCCAAGAAAATGGATCGAAGACAGGAGAGAAACTGGAGGCTCGGCTTTATTATTAAAACAAGATTTGTAGACCCTATGGAATTAATATTTCTTCCTCATTTAATTTACACGCCATTTCCGTAAGAAATTCACGCGAAGCGTATGTCACCCTACAACACAGCGTCAGTGACTGACCAAGCACTGACATGACCGTTTAGACAAAGTCAGTAGCGCTGGCGCGGGTGGCGGGGGGAGTCGACTGACTTCAAAATATTCAATCCGGAATATTGAAGTCAGCACTGACGCGACAGCGCTGTACTGACTCCAAATCTGTTTACACTAGGTAAATATCGGGTCAGCACTGACTTGGCTCGATTTCGGCGTCAGTTACTTACCCTGTCTAAATCAGGCTTTACAGTAAAATAATTATAGTTTTACATAAAATTTCATCAAAACTATTTATTTATTTAGTATGTTTATTTACCGCCAGTGCTTCATTCGGTGCATCCAAGAAATGGAACATCCTCATAACAACTGGCCCAAAGACATAGGAGCCAAATCTTTGCTCTGCGTTTTGAGAGTTGAACCTGGAATACCATGATTATTTTTCAACTCAAGCAGTATATGATGATTATAAACATATTGACATTTAGTTAATTCATTAAACCCCAAGCGAACGCCGACGTTCGCGCACCTATTGTCTTTCTATTGTGTCTGTGATTTCCATGATTGAAAGGTTAATATTGAGCTATTCAGGGTTTCCAAACCCCATTACATCAGACAGTATGTAAAGCTTTTCAAGGCATAAACTTTTATTATATGGTCAGGTCATAACCCCCATAACCTTTCAAATATCATAATTATAGACACAATAGAAAGACAATGAGAGAGTGAATGCTGGTGTTCGCTTGGGGTTTAATTAATTAAAAATGAAATGGTATGGTAAACTAAAGAGGTTCTTACTTTCGGACCATATTCAAAATGAGTTTCAAGTCAGTAGGTTCAGCTAAGTGTACCATATTTTTCAAATCTTCTGTAAATATCATATTTTCTTGAGATGACACAAATTCATTCATCTTAGCTCTGAACTTCTCATCATAGCTAGTAAAGTGCTCCTTTGCTCTTTTCCTTGTTTGTAAAAAGCTATCGATTCCTAATGCGGCAGGTGAATAGAGGTTCTTGACTGAAAATTTTAAAAGATATTTATAAAAACTTCACTAATGGCATGATTACCGCAGCGTTTCAGTGATTGGCTGCTGTGCTGCATGTCATTGGGTTGATTCTTAAATATTTGTATGCCCTACATATAATTGTTCCGAGTCAGGGTGTTTAATAATAATAATAATAATAATAATCCATTTATTTCCAAGTATACGGTACATACAAGAACTTAATATTAAAAACGTCTCACGTACACTACCATTGCCGGTGTAGAAACATTATTGAAATTAAGATTTATCTATATCAGCACAATTTTGTTACCTACATTACTTAAATTATTACAATGAAATGGAATGTCAAAATTATCACACAATTATATTTATGTCAAGTACTGAAAACCAAAATAATTAAAAACAAAAATACAAGTCAATAGGTACACACACAAAATATTGATAAAAATGTAACGTCAAAAAAAAATGTTGGTCTGTGTTAGTTTAAATATTTGTACTGCTGAAATTCCTAATGTGGGGAAATATTTTATAGAAAAATAACTGCAACAAACTATTTATTTCTTTAATATCTTTGTACTTATAAACACACAAGTCAAAAAAATGTTTATTTGGTAAATGTATCCCAGGAAAATAAAGATCAGGAAGATCATCTTCAAGAACTTAAATGAATTCACAAACCTTGAGTCACATAAACGCCTCTATATGGTGCTATTAAACGTAAATTTGAATAGAAGCTAGATCTCGCAAGGGAATTTACAATAATAGACATTTTAATTTAATAAACCGACAATTATTAACCTAATTGAACTGGAATTTGTAGGTTATGTCTTGCTAGAGTACTGGGTACAGGGCTTTGGTACAGGGTAATTTTGACAGTTCTTTTTTTTATTTTTTGGCAAGGCTACAATGTTTTGACCATATTGCCCACTCTTAGGCGGTGACGTCCATCACCTCTATCGGGCAAAAAATACTTGAAAAGTACGTTTTACATACAAAGAGAACTAGATATTCTAGTAATCAATAATATTAACTTTGAATATTTCACAAATGGTATTAATGAAGAGTTGAAATTGAACATTGACAACAGAATTTACAAGATGTTTGATGGACCTAAACTACCACGTAAACGAACAAAATGGTTTGAATTCAACCATTACGAAACATTAACACAAGTTCACACATTATTAAGTTAGATCTATTTCATTTCTTCATCATATATTTTAATTCCATTATTTCACGTAGCGTGAGTGTGTCCGTGGCAGTCAAGTGGCAATAGTGTTAGGATTTTATCGGATTAAATACTCAAAATGAATAAATACTCAATAAATACTCGTTTTTAATCGAGTATTTATCCAATAAAAACGAGTATGTATTGAGTATTTATTCATTTTGAGTATTTAATCGGATAAAATCCCAACAATAAGTGGCAATATGCAGGCCCAAGGCGCTTTTTTAGAGTCTGTGCGGAAAGTAAACCATCGTGGGATTTGAGGGCGCTGCTGTAGATAAATATCGTTTTTGTTATGTAAGCAACATTGTGACGTCATTATAGTGCGACTGTTAAATCTTGACATTTTGAAACTATGTTAGACTAGCTTCTTCCAGCGGCTTCACCCTATAATAAAAATTATCCTATTGGCTGAATTTGCTCACCTAGTGAAACTGCAAAGTTATAGCTTATGTGCTATATTATTGCAATGTTTATGACTAGGTTCATCTGTCTAGTAGTTTTTCCGCGACACATCCATACATACGAGTACCTCCATCCATCTTCACAAACTTTCGCATTTATAATATTAGTAGCCTATTAAACTTAGCAAAAATATAGGTTATAAGCTATACGTTAACGTTTATCATTAAATTCATCCGTTTATAAGTTTTTGCGTAATGCCGTTAATTGTGGCGACATCTGGGGGAGGCCTATGTTGAACAGTGGACGTCTTTCGATTGTAATGATGATGAACATTTAAATGCAAACACGAATCGGTATAGGAAAATAGCGTGAAGAAACTGCTGTACTGCCTATCTAGGTAGGTTCCACCAACGACCACTTACCCAGTTCCAACGAAAATGGTTGTATCACTTTGACTGGGATCGGTCTATTGTCACTGACTGGAATATTGTAGCTAGCAGCAAGTTTATGTTTACCCTATTTAAATATAAAGGTAAAATTGGGACACACTACCACTTTCTCGTTGTCTTCCTCAGTACATTTTTCCCTTTTGCTAATCAATGAAAAATATGAACTTAATGACTATGAAAATAAAGTACATTTCAGAATTTGTAATGTTGCTTTGTAAAAAATCTATTTTGCCTATAAGGGACCATCTCGTATATATATAAGATCCTTGGGATCACTTGGTTGTCCGTCTGTTTATCTGTTAAGACCCTTTAACTCGAGAACGCTTGGAGGTATCGAGTTAAAATTAAAACCATACACTCAAGTCTGCGGTCTTTTGAAGTTGTGAAAAACTTCTGAGTTAACGAAAAAAAAAAAAGATATGTCGTTTATGTCGCAAAAAAACATATATTTCGATACTCAAGGGAATCAAAGTTCATAGGGTGAATCGCGTTGACCTAGAATCCTGAAATTTGGCATAAATCATGGTCTCGTAGAACAAGTACAGGGAAAAATCTGAAAATTATAAATTGATAGATTCGCCACAAAAAAAAAAATTGTTTGCAATTCGGAAAAATCTTCGTAACTCAATTCGGGAATTGATTTCATAGGTAAAGTACAGAATCTTCAGTGCGCGAGTCCGACTCGCACTTGCCCTTTTTTATTTTAGTTACTGTATCCTTACTCAAGCCTGAAAAGAAATATTATGAGTTAGTCGAAATGCATTATAATTTTAAAGTATCAATACTCTTTATACTAGCCATCGAAAATATTGACCAAAACAAAATAAACAAATATCGTCATGTTTAAATGAATTTCCGTTTAATTTATATATATTTGGAGATAACAGGGACAGGAGTTCACCTAGGAAGTCTAAAAACATTAAAATAAAAATGTTACGGACCAAAAACACAGCATGCCAATGTTTCCCAAGTTTGTGACTTTGTTTTGATCAATAATGGTGTGATTTGCCATTTGTTATCTTTGGCAAAACTGTAATATGTTAAATATTATTTCCCTTGCAGCTCAGTGAAATTTTTTATCACATTTCTGAAGATTTCAATTAAAAATCACAATAAAATAACATAGTAAACAAACCCTCTGTCAACATAATATGACGTTTGGCATTTGACGGATGGCTGGGTTGGGTTGCTACTTATAATCTTTAATGTTGTTTTCACTTTACGCCTAGTGTTGGGATTTTATCCGATTAAATACTCAAAATGATTAAATACTCAATAAATAATCGTTTTTATTGGATAAATACTCTATTAAAAACGAGTATTTATTGAGTATTTATTCATTTTGAGTATTTAATCGGATAAAATCCCAACACTATTTACGCCACGACGGTTCTTTTATCGCACAGACTATACAGAATAAGCGTTAGAGGTGAAATAGTTTTGTACTAAGACAAACCCAAAGACAATAGTAAGAAATTTAAAAAAAAATCGTAACCAAAGAGCATGACCATAACCAACAATACAAAAATGGAGGTGTTTATGTGAAAATGTAATTCTAAGAATATTTAATTTCTGTAAAATTGTTCAGTTATTAGCGCAACTTCAAATAAAATTAGCGACACTGGTGAACACTAGTGAATGACTTTCAATTCATTGAATTTCTAAAACTAAAAATCGGTGTGAAATAATTTGCGACAATATTTCAGTGTGGCACGAAATGTAACGATGAATTTATTGATTTGATGAATCATCTTTGAGAATCAGACAGTTTTTGTACGATTTATGAATTTGTGAAAGCGAACAATAACTTGTGTAACGCAAGAAACCACAAGGCAATTAAAACTGAAAGGTTTTTTGTGTTACACAATTTTCAATCTCATTTTACAGGATTCTTAGCATGAATTCCACTTTTAAATTCTATGTAAAATTTGATTACATTGTTAATATACTTATGGTTGAAACAAAACATTTGTAGCAGTGAAAACAGTTAATATAATTCACTTCTTTATTCTGTAATTTTTGTGAGTTAATTTTCCCATTTATGTTAACCTGGTGTTATTTATTTGCTTTTTAACTTCATGCTATGAATACTGTTTTTATAAACCAATCATTCTTAATATCTACATGTTTACTAAAAGAAACATGTTTTTATTAAGAATCATGCAACCACAGACTTAATATTTTGTATATTACATTTTTTATTTCAATTGGTGTAATGTGTACTTCACTAATTAGCACATTTTTTTCTAGCTAGCACATAGACTTTATGATTTGAGGTCCATTACAAATAGTCATGGACGGAAGTGTAAAGTGACACATTGATCACTGGATGTATGACTGGACAATATAAACTGAGATGAGAGGTCAACAATCAACATGAAAAGTGTTGAGGACTGAGTAATGTTGGACCTGATGATAGTGGCAGGGTGGAAATGTAATCAAAGATACAGTTAACAATACTTATGTATAGATGCGCAAACAGTCAACTTCATGAGGGTTGTGATATTATGTCCTCCATACACATAACATAACAATACTCCGGGTTTCTGAACAACATTCATGAAAGTGACACAAGGCTCATGCTTTTAATGCACAAAATCATGTATTTTTTATATAAATCCTATCTACTTCAAACCCTTTTTACTTAATGTTGGCTTCTGTCGTTCTAACTTAATGTGTTGAAATTAATTATGATCTTATATCTTTACAGATAAGTGGTGCTGTTCTTACAGAATTTATTAAGTGCTAATTAAATCATTAGGAGTTAAAATGGCTGACAGTTACAGCCGACATTCTCAAAGCAAATCAACAAAATATCAACATAATGAAAAAGCTATTATAATGAAATCCAAATCTAGGAGGTCTAAATACTCTGATCAAAAGTATCATCATGTGGAGGCAAAAACACCTCCATTGCCTACCAGAAGCACCTCCACATTGGAAGAGTTATTACAAAAACGAGAATCTCTCAAACAAGAATTAAAAAGCATTGTAAAACATTCTGACACTGCATCAACTAAAGAAAGCAAAAAACGTAGGCATTCCAAAGAAGACTATGCTTATGAAATAATTAGTAATAAAAAAACGTACAAGGAGAATGAGGCTAAATCCAATACATATACTAAAAGAAAATCTTTTCATGACTCTTCTCCAGAACTAGATCATACACAAGTAGATTCAGAAGACGAAGAAAGTATTATTGAACTAAGACGACATCTACGTAAACAACTTTTAGAAAAATTCAAAGGATCTCATGATACAAGCAGTGGTAGTAATGAATCAAACAACAAAGACACTAGCAGTCCTGTAGAAAAAAGTCTCAAACGTGTTAGAAGTGATCAAACCCATCAAAATATTCCAAAAAAAATTACAGACATGTTTTCTGAAAAAGATGAGTTTGATTCTAAAAGTACAACGAATACTGTAACCCAAAACAACAACGAAGCTAATTTAACTGACAATTGGGATGATCCAGAGGGATACTACAAAATATGTATTGGAGATGTTATCAACAATAGATACACCATCAAAAGTATTTTAGGCCAAGGAGTTTTTGCTAATGTTGTTCGAGCTCAAGATAATATGGAAGGAAATGATTACATGGCCATTAAAATCATTAGGAACAATGAATTAATGTATAAAACGAGTCTAAAGGAGATAGCTATTTTAAAAGAAATAAGAGAAGCAGACCCAAACAACAAATATCATTGTGTTCAGTTCTTTGATCATTTTATGCACAAAGGACACCTTTGTCTTTTACTAGAATCTTTGCACATGGATTTAAGAGCTGTCATAAAGAAGTATGGCAAAAATCATGGTATCAATATAAAAGCATTAATGAGTTATAGCAGACAGCTACTTATGGCATTAAGGCTTCTCAAAAAACTTGGAATTATTCATGCTGATATAAAACCTGATAATATTTTAGTGAATGAAAAGAAAAATGTCTTAAAGTTGTGTGACTTTGGCTCGGCGTCTAAGAGTGATGACAATGAGCCTACCCCTTATCTAGTTTCAAGATTTTACAGAGCACCTGAAATCATTCTTGGAGTGCCATACAAACATGGTGTTGATATATGGTCAGCGGCCTGTACTATTTTTGAAATGGCTACTGCAAAAATTATGTTTACAGGAAGTTCCAATAATAAAATGCTAAAATGTTTTATGGATTTAAAAGGAAAATTCTCAAGCAGGCTTTTAAAAAGAGGGAAATTCAAAGATCAGCATTTTAATTACAATAATAATTTCCTTCTTCATAAAAAAGATGAGTTTACTGGTAGAGAGAAAGTTGTGGAACTGAGCAATATTAATATTAGTAGAGATATACTTTATGAACTTAAAAAGTCCTATAAGAATGTATTTGTAAATGAAGAAAGAAAACTTGCACAACTCAAAGACTTGCTTGATAAGATGACAATGCTAGATTCTAGTCAAAGAATTTCAGTGACTGATTGCTTAAAGCATCCTTTCATTTCAGAGGAATTACAGAAAAATGCAAGTACAAAATAAATAAAGCTGTTTTATTTTGTTACAATAAGATGAAGTTAAATAAAAGATTTTTTTCAATAAAAAGTATTTACTTTATTAACTTCTAAGAGACGAAAACAACAAAAAATATACGCCATCAACCAAATATCACTTAAGGTTTTCATATAATATATGGACTATCACAATTTAAAAGGAAAAATTGACTTTGTCATCCAATGGTAATAACACTGCTGTACCTAAAGGGAATTGACATGACCACTTTAGACCTCTGCTACACGGAGAGTATACCCACAAAACCTAAATGAGTACATACTTCAGATTATTGTATTGTAGGCTTATTATGTAAACTTTTTTTTATTGAAATGCTGTATGAAAATTATCTGTATATAATTCACAAAATACGTAATAATATATTTTAGGTGGAAAATGTTAATCTTGGTAACAAAATTGCAGCTGGCAAATAGTACTTAATTTTTATGTAGTCAAATGTTTATGTTAAAAAATTGTTATAAATTAACATAAAGTTATAAATATTAATTGGATCACCACTTACAAGATATAATTACAAATCGAGAGTTCTTTAAAAAATATTAAAAAAAAAAAAACGTTTCCTTTCCATTTCCAGCCATTCGCTAGGTACTCTCTATTTCATAGAAAAAAGTAACAACAAAAGTAAGTAGATTTAATGCATCACAGTACAATAACATAAACAAACCAAATATGTATGTTACTGGCAAAGTCTGCAGGTTGCTAAGTTTACCATGACTGATCTAGACACTTCATAAGAAATATAGATATACAGAAATACTTTTATAACTTGGAGCTAGATGGATAGTCATTGGTGGATCATACATTGATACATAAGGTGTAAAAAGCTGCCATCTATCCACAACAATACGGCGTCGGACTGGTGTAGGCGCTGATATTTAACCTCGCCTGTGGGCGAAGTTGGCACTTGCACTCAATGGGGCACAAGCAGAGAGCTTTTTTTTAAATTGATAGGCTCGCGTTTGACCACTATTTTACCTAATGGTAAGCGACGATGACTGCCTGTCGTTTTCGAATTTACGAAAGAAAAAGGCCTCGCTGATGTACCTTCGCCCACGTCTAAATTAGTCCACGCTACGCCTCTGTCCAAAACTAGTTGTTTATAGTTATCGGCACGGATCGTGAGCGCTCGGCGTCAGAGTGGGGATGGCTTTGCGCATTCCATACATTGGCGAGCCAATCGTCGTCGTTGTTAGATACATGCAGCAAGCGCAGGGAACGAATGACGAGTGACGTCTATGACACGATGGCGCGGCGAGCCAATCACTGACATTCCCCGCCCCTGCGCCTCACGTCGCACCACTAAAGGGACCGAATATTTGACTTCTGCGCAACTTGAAGCCAGCTCAAGATTCGTGCCGATAACTATACCAGATATATTCTTGTACAAAAAATTGGTTGCCTGTAAAGTCGGTATACGGGCGAAAGTTTTACGTGACAACGACTTTGAGTGGTAAAATAATTTTAATGTGAATATTCATTCGTATAGTAGGAAGAAGGATGAAAATGTCTGTCTCTCTCGCTCTTAGGCGGGCTAACCATGCACGCGTGCCTCTCACTCGCTCTCATTGTGAGCGCATAACGTGAGCGGAGCGTAACGCAGTTTCTTGAAGTGTCACCCGGCAAACCAATTTATAAGACGTTGTCACGTCAAAATAATCGAACTGGTTGAGAATATGTGACTGTTTCATGTAATGTATTTTTTAATTAGACTAGCCCAGACTAAAATCAACACATTTTTCATTTGCCAAGGTTGAACAACTTGCAGACTTTGCCCGTAACATAATGAATCACACTTACAGTACAACTTATCTCTTACAATAAAGCTTCTGTAGCACATATTTACAGAATAAAAGAGACATATTTTACAAAAGTTTCCCTAATACTTGAAGTATGAATACTGTAGCAATGAGTAAAGGACTAATTAACTGCAGTATTATTGCAGTTCATTTAAAACTAACTACAGCCAAACACTGAAATTAATAAATGAACACAAGTTTCAAATGATTGCTTTATACTGATAAGTTATTTATTTTATTTTAGATATGTTTGTTTAATGAGATATCCCTAATGAAATATAAATAAACAATATGGTCAAACTAAAGTAAAATTGGTTTTCCTAGGTACTCAAATAAATCAATCGATTCATTCAATACTTCGCGTGTTTATTCGATTTTGATGTAGTCATAATAGACAATAGTAGACAATCACGAGTGCTACAGAATAATTCAGTATTCAATAGGTATATTTGAGAATAACCTCTGCCAAGTTTCTGCATACAACTTTTTAAGTTCTTTCGTTGCAATGTCTAAAAACTGAACAAGGCAACTAAATATAAAATCACAAGACAAGTCACTACTGTCACAGCAACTTTTATGATAAATCTACATTTTAACAACTATCATATTAATCTTATATGTCAAAATCTTATGGATGGAGCCATTACACGATGAATTAGGTAGTATAGTTAGCAGAAATGGGATGAAATGCAGTCTCAATTAATTCGATTTGATCACTGGCTTTACTTATCACAAAAGTAATGGTACGCAAAGACAACATATTGTGTTGGTAAATATAAAAGAATTATCTATGAGATTCTAATATCGACTAACTATAAACTTTTCATTAGATTCTATCGTTACGCGACTCTAAATATATAATTAATGTTTTTTCTTTGGATGCGTGGAGTTGGATAACACAATAACGAGCTTTTTATGGTGTCGTGATTGTTGTTATGTTGAGGGCATATTTTGGCTGGGGGCGCCGATCTCGATGGACTGGCCGGACGCTATCGAGTCGGGACTCTGTAGCGACGCGCTGTACACGGGGTTCATAGGCGTGGTCCCGCCGGCCTCGAACAGTGTGCTGTCATACACACTGTTGCTCTGCTAGAAAATACAAACATTTGAGCTTCAACTAGAAAGTGGTTTCATTTATTTAGGGAAATATGGTTTAAGTATCAGAATCCTTCGGCTTCTATCGCCAGCAGGTTTACTCTTTGCGAAAGAGCTGAACTAACGACCTGTTCCTCCTACCAACATATGGAGGGTCCATATCTTTTTTATAGGTGAGAAAATCATCTAATGACATCCCCGCTCTTGGTCGGAGCGGGAGATAGTGTCAGACTTTTACAGACTAAAAACCCACTCCTTTTCTTTCTTTGCCATTGTTCCAGGGCCCCGGGGATCTCTTTCGCATCACCGATGGCCCTAGTAGGCTTCGACCCTGCTGGGTGCCTACGGTTGCGCGTGGAACACGCGTGCCACACGCGCCGTCGACTACTTGGGCTCGGTCCGGACGGTCGGACGGCGAGCTACCCATTACTCACCGTCCCCGCAAGCCCGCACCTACGTCTCAGGATCAAAATCCCTCGGGCGCGAGGGCCATTGCCTCGCACGTGCGGCCGCCTCCTCTGCATTACTACTTCGCAACTTCGCAGAATGAGGCGTCTGCCTACCGCTCCACCTCGCTTCGGACCATGGCCTGTACCAAGGCCCGACGCGAAGAAGATATGGATCCTTAGTAGACAATTTCATCTCGCTCTTCGCTGGTTTTATAAACAGCAGAAAATAGAGATGATGGATTCACTCGCAATAAATTGCGGATCATTACCTCCCTTGCATTTCCCCAACTAGCTCGGGGTCACGCGGGCGGCTGAACACGCTGCGTTTACATGGAGCTACTGTAAATTGTTTGTGAACCTTTGTAAATAACTGGCACGACCTTTTCAATAAAATTTTAATATTACCTGATAAATGTAATCAGAATCAGTTTTGAGTGAACTGAAGCTCTGTTGGTGTGGCAAGGAAACCTGATCCTCGTCCATGGGCTCATCCATTTGAGCCTTGTACGAGAACATGATGCTTGGTTGAGATACACTGAAACCACAAATTTACAATAAATTAATTTGTAGGAAATTAAATGCTTAGGATGTAACGGAAATGGTTATATCGGAACCGAATTCGTAACCGGAGTTTTCAAATTTGGTTTGTCGAAATCGAAACCGTAACTGCAACTGAAATCAAAGGCGGAGGCTGAAGCAGGGGCGTAGCTACCGCCTTATAAAGGACACCCCGGGATACAGGGGGCCCTACCATGTGAAAAAAATCGTAAATGTTATCCATAACTTTCAATTCTTTTATTGATACGAAGCCCGTAGGTATTATATAAGGGTCTAAACTTCAACTGCAATCCAACTGCAAATTGCAGTTTAAGTGCAGTTTGAATGCAGTTGACACGACTGACCAGGAATTTCTTAGGCAACCCACCCGCGTTATATTATTTAATATACTAAATTTACCATAAAATAAGTTATATCCATTAAATAGACCGGTAAAGGTCGTTCTTAATCGGATCTTAGACTATAAAAATCGGTCAAGCTGTTTCGGAAGAGTTCTATAACATACACTGTAAAATATTTATATTGTAGAAGATAACATTCAACACGCAAGGAATTGCTAGTTCTAAAATACAGGTTACACGTTGTACGATTGTTAGAGTTCAATGGCAAGATATTGCTGTAAATGGAAAATGACGTCACATAACAAATGCGTCACCACTACCTTCTCAGTGTATAAACGATAATAAGACTAACAGAGAGACTACGAGACTTATTATTTAAATGATTCGATATATCGTTAGGGAATCGCTGAACTGGCAGTAGAGGCGTACCGTGAACTAATTTAGACTTGGGCGAAGGCGCATCAGAGAGGCCTTTTTTCCTTTATAAATTCGAAAACGAGACAGCGACTGTGGCAACTCACTGTTCGACCACTTCATCGTTTTCCATCAGCAGAAATAATGGTCAAACGCGAGCCTATCTACACTAATATAATAAAGAGGTAAAGTTTTTTTTTTGTTTGTGGGAGGTAATCTCTGAAAGTACAGGTCCGATTACAAAAAACTTAACACTGATACAAAGCTGCTTTATTCCTGAGTGACATAGGGTATATTTTTATGTACGCGGGCGAAGTTATATGCAGTTATAAAAATACCCTCGTAGGTATTTTTTTTTTTTCTAAGTGAGCCCTTAGGGCCCCTTAGAGTGCGAGGTCGTGGGCGAGGGGCCGCTTCGCCCACGCCTACCTATGCTACTGGTTGGCGGCGACTAGGAACGACACCAATTAAGCGTGCCCTAGCACAAGTTCTAATTGACATAGGCATAGTTAGGGTTGTCACGAGCCATCGATTTCTACGGATAAACGGGTGACCTTCACTGTCAAGTTCCATTAATAAAGAAAGTTTTGACAATACCGTCTTTAGCTATGGCCACAGTGCAACAACAGCGCAAGTAAAAATCGGGAATAGATTTTCGCTTCCACACGAAACATTAGTTTCGTTAACGTTTTAGTGAACATCAGTTAGAAAGACTGACTGACTTGATTGACTTTATAATACAGTCGTTTCCAAGCAGGCCTAGCTAAATTACGACCGTTACGTTTCGATTCTCTTGCGTCGAACGCCACTCGAGTCGACCACGCCTCCGATCTTTGTTCGGACGTCATCTCAACGCCGAGTCAAGTGGTCATAACAAAGGAACCGGAGGCGTGGCCAACTCGAGGCGTTCGACGCAAGAGAATCGATACGAAACGGTCGTAACTTCGCTAGGGGGACAGGTCGGTTCAACTCTTCGATACCATTATCAGGATAGCATGGTGCGGGTGACAGCTGTCTGATTCATACACCCTGCGTTCCGAGAAGCGACAAAAGCGATAACATCGGGAATCCAACCAACGCGTAACGTCATAATTATTACACTCAATAGCCCCAATAGCAATAGCTGCTGTCATCCTACGAATGCTATGTAAAAAACCCTTAATTATTACTTTTTAAATGCAAAATACTCACCTGAAAAATTCGCTTAGGAATGTGTGATAGACAAGAGGGGTGTAGAGCGAGAAATAGAGCCAAGTGGTGACGTCGACGACACACAAGCCAGACTGCATGTTGCCCCACGCCAGGAGCCCAGCGCCGACGGCCTGCGTCGTGTCTAACAGCGCCAGTAGCAACACGTACAAGTAGAATGATAGTTTAGCTGCAACAAAATAGGTTTCATTTGTTTACTTTTTTGTTTATGGTCTTAATAAGAACTAAGAAGAACGAACGAAACAATATCTAACTTTTACCCCAGAGTTTTTGACTCTACCACGAGTCATAGGCTATGACTTTTTATATCTCCATATAAAAAATTGCGCAACTTCAATTTAGACGTCCTGCCATCACCCTAATGGCCACGACGAAAAAACACGAAGATGTGCGATCGCAATAGATATGAAAACGGCAAAAAACAATTGTGCGCCGACTCTTTGAGTCTCTTTCAATCTTATATTGTTTACCAGTGCGAATGATATCTCGCCACACTGAGTAGTGCATGTAAGTACGAGCCAGTGTTAAAACCAATTTAGCTTTATATAGGACTATCCGACTAAAGACGTAACAAATGGTAACACTTGAGTGTTTTTGTTACAATATGTACCTATAACATTAATCTGAGACTGCTACATATTTCTTATAAGACAAGACATGTTATGACTGTTTGAAGCCATACACAATAGGCGCACGGAGTTAAATCCTACTAATATTATAAATGTGAAAGTTTGTACATATTGTATAGTATGAATGTTTGTTACTCTTTCACGCAAAAACTACTGTATTGATTTCGATAAAACTTGGTACACGGGTAGACCATGTCCTGAAATAGCACATAGGATACTTTATGTCTCGGGAATATGTTCCCTTGGGATAATTTTCTGATATCATGTGGGCGAAGCCGCTGGTAACAGTACTGCATAAATTTAATAACCCCAGCTATAAATAATATCTGAATATGCGCCTATGATTGTTTTCATAGTTACTTTATATTTTAATGAGCCTATCTACAGTTTTCAACAGTTCCAGATAAGTCAGGTTCACAATGTAACATAATACCAGAGTCATTGGGCATGGGATCAAGTTGCTTGGTCAGACAACCAATAACAAAGTTTGAATTGGTCAATGTTAATATTATTCTTACATTACTTTTATTTGTTATTCAGATAAAGGTAGTAAAAATTAGTTTTCAAATGAAAGTGACCAAATTAATGGCATTATTACTTTTCTATATAGTAAGATCCAGCCATTTAGGAGTTGTGGATGTTTTGTTCCAAATGATAAAGTCATTAGGTTTTGTGATGCCCATTATTCAATCTGCACATTTCAGCTATGTTTAAAAATGATATAAAATCAATAAACATAATTCCAGAATAAAACAAAATTAACAATTGTGCAAATTTTGAATTTGATACCAAGACATTTCAGATACCCATCCAATAATAACTATACTATCTCAATATTAACTATAAATATTACTAACTGCATGTTATAGTTGCATAATTTATTGTTAATAAACCAATAAATAATAATGATAACTGAACATGAACAGGGAAATAATTCTCACTATTATAATTATCAGAAAGCTAAATGTGTACTTACAAGCAATTTGATACAGGAACAAAATAATTAAGTACATTATAAAAGTTTTATGACTAATATGACTGTTATTCTCCTAATGAGTGTTATGAGCCATTCTAACAACATTATTATTGTAACAATAAAATCTCATTTCATTAAGTCCAGCTATTTAGGTATTTGTTTGTTGTATTCAATGTTTATTCATCCATTAAATGAGTCATTTTATGAAGCACAATAAAAGACACAAAAAAAATAACAAAGTACTTACTTGGTAAAGCAAGATATTCTCTCAGTGGAATCCAGGGCAATAGTAATATTAAGAAGTAAATGAGAGCAAAGACTAAAGATGAAGTAAACCAAAACAGCATCCCTCCATGACCAAACAGATCATAATCTCTGGTGTCAACGTGAAACATATCGTCTGGCATGACAATCTCCAGGGTGCCTTGCGTGACAGTGAAAGCAAGGGATAAGAGTGATGTTGCCAGTAACACATATCGAATGCTGCTGCGACTGTCTAAGTGGCCTGAAATGTAAGTACAACAATGTAAGAAAAAAAACAACATTTAATCTTATTTGGACTACTTATTATTATTTAAAAACTTGACAGATAAACAATTAATGCAAATATTTCTAGACCCAAGATAACCTTTGAATTCTAAATATAAACAGTGAAAGTCTGTCTGCATGACAGTAGACCAACCGTGATGGAAATTAGGACTAGATTAGTCATTTACACAAAAAATATGAAGGTTAAAACTTACCAAAAGCCAAGCCAAAAATTACAACACTCATCTCTGTGGCCAGTAGGAAAAATCGGACCATGACCCACAACACCTTGTCCACCAGCCCACCGAGTGGCACTGCTGCATTCACAGTCATGGACACACCACATCGCACCAAGCTTATGATCACATTACCCCATACCAGTGTGTAAAACGTCAAGAATATTGGACTGCTTGTAGCGCGCAATTTCAACTGAGCCTTGTTAAATCTTACCACTAAGAAAAGCACAAACAACGCGTTTGGTATCAAAATAATTAAATCCCAAATACGGACCCTGCAAAAGAACAACACAGTGAGCACAAAAACATACGCAAAAAAAATTACCAAGGACGAAGAACATTTACGTACCTTGAATTATTTATCTCGTAGTATAAAACATATTTACAAAATGTATCCTCCGTTACGGGAGGAAAATCTGAGCCATTGGTGCCATACATTTTCATAATCATCTACTGTTTTGCCATTTAGCTTGTTACGAAAGCGTCTTGAGCCCGTGGCAGCATTACTCCAATAATCAAGTTATTGGAATAGGCCACCGTTACGTCAACTTAGTCCTATCATTATAAACATACACGCTTTGATTCTGCACTAGTAGTTCTCTAGCTTTCTAATGCAATTTACAATGACGACACTAATTAATTGATCACACTACGAGATATCATAAATATTAAATTATAATAATTTATTCTTTTCCATTCAATTCGCTTCTCTTCTTCGCTTTACTTACTTGACATTGACAATTGCGCATAGTACATACATACAGAATATCACGGATATTTTAAGTTTTTTCATCTTTGGCAACATAACTCAATAAACTCCTATGTTTGTGAATTTGAGTTGTTTATCGTACAAAATCAAGCTATTATTTCTAAAGTAGTTTAGCGGATCTTCTATAGTGAATTTAGGCTGTTCTAAAAAGGATAAATTACTACAGATCACAGACATTGTATTCAAACCAGGGTCTTAAATAAAACGTTACTCAAAATAACGATACGCATTATTCCGGTAATGTTCGATAATTTGTACCGTTCCACTCCACCAGGATCGTAACAAAATTCTTTCTTCCGCTATAACAAATTCCGCTTCGTAATCGTAGCGGAACCAAATCTAAAATTATTTAATAACGATTATTTGTATAACGAAATAATAACGTTACTTATTTCAACACGCAATGTTGCCTTCATATACTTGCGCACTGCGGCCACACAGGGGCAACGTATGTAAAGTGCTTAACGCGTGTTTATTTATTTACTTAAAAAGGGCGTTCGATGGCGGCGGCGGCGTATAGGGAGTAAATAACGTTACAAATTATTCTGTTACGTTTCAATTGTAACGATTTTATGAGAGGATACAAGCATAACACTTACGCATAGCATAACACGACATTACTTACAATATTGTTCTACCAAAATGTTACACCGCCGGCTATACCATTCAATCCATCTTAAGGTTGTCCGGAAGATATCATTGTTAGCGATATGATCGTCATTGTACCCATAAATGTAAGTTATTTTAAAAGTTGTGTTACTGTTTTGGTGTACAATAAAGTTTATTCCATTCTATGATATTCGATAAAGTTATTTTTTTATAACGTTATTTAATCTTTTGGCTTTGGTATTGTAGTGACCTACATATTATCAATATCGTTAGAAACTTTAGAACGTTAGAAAACATTTACTCAAAACGGGTGCTATGATTTTTCTTAATTGGCAACACTGAAAATTTCAGATTGTTCTGCCTATTCTTTGCGTTCAAAAATAACCAGAATAGGGTAGAGCTAGCGCAAGATAAGTTGGCGCGTGGCCGAAATTGGAAACTAATCGTTTGACGTTTATGTCATGTGTCAGGAGAACATGTTGTGTACTGTGTTTTTTATCGTTTCTAAAGTAAATAGTCGACATTATTATACCAAAAGTGATTAAAAGTGCTAGCAGGGATATTATCATGAAACTCAAACGTGTTTAGAAAGAGAAATGAGAAAATATTGGCCGTACGGTACTATTTTCCAAAATTAGACCCATTTGTCAAATAATTTTCCGGGTGACCATCACAATAAAATTTCCCTAAATATGCGTATCCGAGCAGCACCTAACAAGTCAACAAAGTTTGTTGAAAATAGACTGCTACTATGTGCTTAAATCTTAATCAAGTGACTATCATTGGATCATTACTGTCACCAAGAGTACAAAATCAGGACTGTACAATTAAGGCGTCGAAGTACAAAACAATGTAAAACGTTCGAAGTGCCCACTTGCAATAATTATTATGGACAAAGATGTGATAAAAGTTTAGTTCCTACAATATTTAACAGTCTACCTGCAGACATCGAAAATGTGTCAACCTCCAAACGGGTGTTTAAATATAAAACGATTTCTTCTAGATAGAAAAAATTGAATTAAATTAAATTGGATTAAATTTAATTAAATTTAATTAATATGAATGAAATTGAATTAAATATAATTATATTGTATTGAATTGAATTGAACTGAATTGAATATGATATTTGTGTGTAATGACAATGTTTGCAATATAAATAATTTAATAACGCGGGAGCTACGTCTGCCAACAAACGGCTATGCAGTTTGGCAGGAGTATAATAATTGTAAAAAATTGTCTAAAATACAAATAAAGCATTTTATTATTATTATTTCCTTTATTTAACATTAATACATATTATATTATATTTTTAAATATTCCTTAAAAAAAATAATTAAAAAAAACATTTAAAAATATAAAAATAGTAGCCCACCGGCATCGGGAACAAGGTCCAAGCTGCCGGTAGTCAGGGCTCCTGAGAGAGGAACCTCCGGACAATACGCGCCGTGTCTAGGAGTAATGCTTTCTGTATCAAGCCCTTGATCCAACTGCCTAACGAGAGCCTCCGCAGATGTTGGTCGAGGCTCTTGGCTATTAAGCCATTGGCCGTCACGACTATCGGCACAATGATTGCTCTATCCACTTCCCACATGTCGACAACCTCGCGAGCCAAGTCAAGATATTTAGTTTGTTTATCTTTCTCAGCTTTCACGAGGTTCTCGTCATGAGGGACCGCTATATCAACAATCATTGTGCGACGCTCTAGTCGATCTATCACCACTATGTCAGGCTTATTGGCAACAATGGTCCTGTTAGTGATGATAGATCGGTCCCAATACAATGTAACGCTGCCATTCTCGAGAACTGGGTCGGGCACATACCGATAGTACGGTACTTCTGATTCAACAAGGTTGTATTTAAGAGCAAGTTGCTAATGGATGTAGCGACATCTATGGCGCCACATAAGAACTACGAAGAAAGTACGAAATCCTGCATCGCGCATTCACAGTTCTCCGCGCGATTTGAACATATACGACAGCCCGAAATCATCTATTGGGCAGTCGCCCACCAGACTATAACACCTGTCTGGCCGGAGGATCCTCCCTTTTCAACGGAGGTATGTGGGACTTTACTCTCTGTTCTGCATACCTCCAAACTGGTGACCCTCGACAAAGAACGTCAGCGCAGCCTTCGTGCAGCTACTACTTCGTGACGTCATCATCACTTCCTCAAGCTTTCGAGCAGCGAGCCATACAGCCAGCACCCACGGCTATAGAGGGTATCCTGACCACCAGCATGCCTACCTGGTCATACCTGGTCATCACCTTCAGCCTCATCAGCGACCTTGGCTTGGCACACCGCACCTTCGGCCAGTCACATGAAGAGCTACGAAGAACCTCTCCTGGTCGACGCCAGCAGTCAAGCCCTACGTCGCACAGCACCGCTCCGACTCACTGGAGCCAGCAGCACTACTCCGACTCACTGGAGCCTGTAGCATCATCCCGACTCACTGGGACATCATCATCCCGACTCACAGGGATAGCAACACCCCGACTCACTGGGGCATCACCGCAGACAGTTCCGACTCACCGAGAACTATGCGGCATCGGTTCCGACCCACTGGAACCAACCCACGCTGGCCTGGCGCGCATCAAGAACCATCGATCTCCGATCTCCGGAGGGGAGTGATGTAGCGACATCTATGGCGCCACATAAGAACTACGAAGAAAGTACGAAATCCTGCATCGCGCATTCACAGTTCTCCGCGCGATTTGAACATATACGACAGCCCGAAATCATCTATTGGGCAGTCGCCCACCAGACTATAACACCTGTCTGGCCGGAGGATCCTCCCTTTTCAACGGAGGTATGTGGGACTTTACTCTCTGTTCTGCATACCTCCAAATGGATAATCCTGGCTACAAGGTTGTGTCTGTGCAAATAGTCTCCATTAGCTAAATGAGAACACCCAGAAGTAATGTGTCGGATTGATTCCCAGGCCGGTGGCATGCCCGACAGATGTCAACCGTGCCGTCCTTCACAATATATTTCCGGTAGTTGTTCGTCATCATAACTTCGTCCATAATTGCAAAGACAAAACCTTCGGTTTCTCCAAAGAGATTACCAAAGCGTAGCCAGGAGACGGACGCTAAAAGATTATTATTATTATCATGACGATATGAATTCTGCAAACTTCATCCATGAAAAAATAAATAGTGCCAAATCTAAAACAGAATAATTGTATTGTAGTAATAGATAATGCGTCATACCACTGCACATAAATAAACAAAGCCCATACTAGAGACAATACAAAAGCGCAACCGTTACTGTAATGCCAGATGAATGACAATGTATCTCTACAAGACAATATTTATTAGATCTGATCTCGGATCTCAAAATGGACAAATTAACAATGGACTTATCCGACTCTTCTGATAAAGACTAGCATAGAATTCTTGTGCTAAAAGTGCTAATTAATTTATTAAGATATTCAATAAAAGATTTACAAATTTCTCACGATTTTTCTACACTAATATTATAAAGAGGAAAACTTTGTTTGTTTGGTTGTAATGAATAGGCTCAAAAACTACTGGATCGTTTTTAAAAATTTTTTCACCATTCGAAAGCTACATTATCCACGAGTAACATAGGTTAAATTTTATTTTGGAAAAAAATAGGGTTCCGTAAGATATTTGGTTTTTTCGGACACAAGGTGTAAAAAATCAACCAGAAAAGTTACTTATTTTACGTACGCTGCCTAAACTATAAAAGATAGAACCATAAAATGTTCTAATTAATTGTAGATCTTATAAATATCCACAAAAAAGTCCGCAACACACTATACCTATCTATGTCGAGTGAAGCACAACAACCATTTTTTATAGAAAAATCTTGAATTTTTTTTTGGACAACATTTAAACGCATTTATTTTCCTCATGCTATTAATCCTTATCAAAATAAATTTTTATCACTAAGTACAGTTTACGTAGATAATATTTGGTCTTTGAATGATTAAAATTGAACGTGTGGTTTTAAAGTTATGGCGAAATTAAAATATTACGATTTCAGCTGCACGGCCCGTTGCGAAGTGAGCGTCACCAAGGCCGTGCGGGAGGGGAGTTCAAATCTATGAGTAGGTAAGTGGTGCCAACTTAGCACTTTCAGTGCTAGATTTGGCACTATTTTCACAAGGCCAGCACTAATATCGAACATACAGCACCTAGCACTCAATTTAGCACAAATTTTCAGATTCTAATAAAACGCACACATGCACAGCATGCGTGCAGTGTAACAAACACATTCGTATTATTTCGTATTACTGACACATAGATTTATTATCTATGGAATTACACAGCCTATTGTCTGTGCGGTAAGAGAACCGTCGTGGCGTAAAGTGAAAACAACATTAAAGATTTTAAGTAGCAACCCAACCCAGCCATCCGTCATCAAATGCCAAACGTCATATCATGATGACAGATGGTTTGCTTATTGTGTTATTTTATTGTGATTTTTAATTGAAATCTTCAGAAATGTGATAAAAAATTTCACTGAGCTGCAAGGGAAATAATATTTAATATATTACAGTTTTGCCAAAGATAACAAATGGCAAATCACACCATTATTGATCAAAACAAATTCACGAACTTGGGAAACATTGGTATGCTGTGTTTTTGGTACGTAACACTTTTATTTTAATGTTTTTAGACTTCCTAGGTGAACTCCTGTCCCTGTTATCTCCAAATATATATAAATTAAACTAATAGTAGTTTATGTGACTAGGGGATAAAGCAGTGTCTTTAAGTCGCGGGTGGCATGTTGAATTCCGAGCGAAACGAAGGTTGCTGATTTTAATCCCGAACGGTAGTGAGGGATTTATAAAATTAACTCCCGAGCATTGCGAGGGAGTTAATAAAGAAACCTGAGTGAAGTGAGGAATTTAAGCCGCCCAAGACAAAGACAGCTTTATCCCCGTGGTGCATACTCTACTTTTTACACCATCTGTGAGATAATTAAAAGACAATTTGGTCGACCAAATCATATATTAGAGAAATATAAGTATTACTAGCTGCTGCCCGCGACATCGTCTGCGTGAAGGCTCTACAGCACCAAATATACTATACCTAAGATGCCAGTGTCGCTATAGTATAATAAGTAAACAACTTTTAAAATAGCATTAAAATATAAGTTTTTTTTTGCAAACGAAGCAAGTGAAGAGAGTTATATGGGAATCCTGCTGAGTTCAGTCATAAGATAAGACTGAAGGAAATAGAGAAAATAATGCAGGAATACATTCCAGGACACAAAAGAGTAAAAATACGTACAAAGGTATCATACCTTACAAAGGTTACATACGTTGGTAGTTATGCTGCCAGGAGCCAAAATGTAAAAAGAGTCAGTACTGGTGACGCGGGTGCAAGCGATGTACAGTTGCCCGTGTGAGAAGCAACTCGTCCTGAGGTCGACACCCGCTGCCCTCAGTGTCTGCCCCTATGACTTATTGATGGTCATCGCGAAGCAAACAGTCACGGGGAACTGTACGCGCTTGAACTGGAACGGGAAGTTGTGAGGTATGAGGGGAATGCGTAGTATAAATACTGGCTCGCCGACGCCACAACCCGTAAGAATTTCCGCCTCAATGGTGTGTCTGTGGAGCGAGATGACTTTAAGGCGGGTCCCATTACACAACTTCGGAGGAGATAGGTTCCGAAGAAGCATAATCGGGAGACCGACCTTCAGCTTGATGGTATGCGCTGGAAGTCCACTTGCTGACAGAGAGTTCAGAAATTCCACGGGATAATGTGTGGCGTCATCTTGCTCGACAACAGTGTTTATCGAGGTGTAGACCACTTCATTCCCCTCAATTTCCGAAAGAATACATTCGTTATTTGCTGCAGCCTGATCATTTTTGGGCGTCGGCGTTATCGCTCACACACCCAAGAAGCTGGAGCGATATACGACTGATGTCCCCGTACACACAGCAAATGAGTTCTTCTAAGCTGGATACCACTCTACTGAGAGACTCTGGAAGCACCACCTGTCAGAGTGCCTTCGCCAAGACTTAGAAGGACATCGGAGAATTCTTGCAATGCACGTGCATTGCCGCCGAGCCGAGCTCCCATATTAATGGTCAAGCGCAGCGTACGAACTCGTGACCACAACGAAGATCGTTTCAACGAAGCATTTACCTCGTCAGCCCTCGATCCCCGCGTCACCACGGGAAGTGTTTGCCGGAAATCGCCACTGAACAGAACTGTGACACCACCCATCAAATGTTCGTCCCTGCGGATGTCCTGCAGGGTTCTGTCCACGGCCTGAACTGCCTTCCTATTGGCCATCATACACTCATCCCATACGATCAGAGAGCAATCCTTGAGTACGTGTCCCTTATCGCTGTTACGTGACACACCACAAACAGGCGTTTCGGCGCTCTCAAAATCGATGGGAATTTTAAACATGGCATGTGCTGTCTTGCCACCCGGAAGCAGTGCGGCAGCGATTCCCAACAACGCTACAGCAATAGCAATTTTGCCTTGCCTCCTGACCTCTGCAAGTATGCCAGTGGTAACAAATGTTTTTCCTGTTGCACCAAGAGCATCCAAGAAAAACATTTTACCCTGGTTTTGCCCAACGCTTTTAAGGACGGTGTCATAAATTTGTTTTTGCTCTGAAGAGAACAAAGCGACATGGTCATTTCGTATGGTGGTCATTTCGCCCGGATCGTAATTTGTCTCAGCGTTATACTCCCGATTTCCACGGTCTTGATGTGGTGATGATTGGGGAGCTGGTAACCCCTATTCGATCAGTGGATTACTGCTGTTAAAAATGACCACATCTTGAAGTGAACTGAGACGGGTGATCAGCACACGTTCATCAGTTACTTTGACTTCGTCTCTAGTAGCAAGCCTCAAAGTTCGTAGAAAATCTTCAGACAGATGATGGCGATATTTCTCCCACAAAGCTACCGGGTTCGCGACTCCTCAAAACACCAAGATGACGGCAAAAAGATGACGCATGCGGCTGGGACTGTCACTGACGCTCGCCACCGCGAGGATCCCAATTTTGGTCACCTTCGAGAAGGTGACGTGCTACGCAGGCTGCGTGGTAAGTGGGATACTCCACGCCATCAAAAGTCCTCAGAAAGGCGAAAGATGTTGGGCCTCGGACAGTGTGAAGTAACAACCGCAGAAAATAGCATTGGCCATTATTCGGATGCACGGTATAAACCCTACCCAATGCGGCGTCCTTGAAAATTCCCGGAAAACCTTCCAAAGCACCTCCTCGTCGATGTCGGTTAAATACACCACTTTGCTTGTCGTACGTGTAATATGAAGGCACCTCGTCATACGTAAGGGATCTCGCAAACTGGTCGACTTCACAGAGCTGGAAAAATGACACCATGTAATACTTAACACCGCAATTTTTTTTTAATTGTCTTCCTCAACTTTACTCAAGTATTTCAGGGTTTTGTTGGAACTTGAATTTGTCAAAACGAACTATATGATACAACTTTTATGAAGAAAATGCACATCACATCACATCACCATCTATGAATTTTAAGAATAACTAACTACATGATCAAATTTAAATTATTAATTTCCAAAAAGTGTTAACATGTAATTTGATTTGATTTTTATGAAATCTCATAGATGGCGCTGCTTCAAAATTGTCTCTATACTACTAACATTCATTAAACTATGTTTCTCTGCCCAAGTTACTTAAATGGCGTAGTTTTTATGGTGTATGGCTAGATAATAGCATGGCTTACTCAAAAACAACATTTAAATATGCATCGTTAGATTACACGCTGTCACAGAATGCTTAAGAAAAATAAAGATTCACAGTTCCTCCCCCGTAGGTGATAGCGTGATAATATGTAGCCTATATGTTGACCCGACCTCTTAGTAATATTCATGCAAAATTTGAAGTAAATCCATGCAGTACTTTTTGAGTTTAGCCCGGACATACATACAGACAAACAGACAAACAGATAAACAGACAAACAGACAAACAGACAAAAATTCTAAAAACTATATTTTTGGCTTCGATATCGATTGTAGATCACGCCCCAAGTATTCTTTTTAAAAAATATTCAATGTACAGTTTTGACTTTCCTACGATTTTATTATATGTATAGATATTTACAAGTTCATCAAACAAACAAAATTCACTACTCCAAGATTCTGTAGTTTCAATTTTCTATAATGCTCCCGTGTCGTCAGTCCACACGTTTTATTCTATTTTCTTTTTTTTGTTAGTGGCCAGTTTGAATCATAGTGATTGCATACTCTTTGGTTTGAATTTCGAGTCAACTTGTTCGATGCGCCTACATTTTAATTCACAATATTGACGATTCTTGATGCTCCAAATTCAAATCTCATTATTCCCTAGGGATCGGCCATACTGCATTATCTCCCTAGGCATATAATGACTTGCTTTAAGTGAGGTTTGTATGACGTGTAAAACGACATTATCGAGCAGGTGGTGTAAAAAATTCATTTAAACATGACGATATTTGTTTATTTTGTTTTGGTCAATATTTTCGATGGCTAGTATAAAGAGTATTGATACTTTAAATTTATAATGCATTTCGACTAACTTAGAATATTTCTTTTCAGGCTTGAGTAAGAATACAGTAACTAAAATAAAAAAGGGCAAGTGCGAGTCGGACTCGCGCACTGAAGATTCTGTACAAATTTACCTATGAAATCAATTCCCGAATTGAGTTACGAAGATTTTTCCGAATTGCAAACAATTTTATTTTTTTTTGTGGCGGATCTACAAGTTTACAATTTTCAGATTTTTCCCTGTACTTGTTCTATGAGACCTTGATTTATGCCAAATTTCAGGATTCTAGGTCAACGAGATTCACCCTATGAACTTTGATTCCCTTGAGTATCGAAATATATGTTTTTTGCGACATAAACGGCCGTATCTTTTTTTTTCGTTCACTCAGAAGTTTGATTTTTTCACAACTTCAAAAGACCGCAGACTTGAGTGTATGGTTTTAATTTTAACTCGATACCTCCAAGCGTTCTCGAGTTAAAGGGTCTTAACAGATAAACAGACGAACAACCAAGTGATCCCAACGATGTTATATGCGAGATGGAGGGACCATCTACAGGCTAAATAGATTTTTTACGAAGCAACATTACAAATTCTGAAGTGTACCTACTTTATTTTCATAGTCTTCATTGATTAGCAAAAGGGAAAAATGAACTGAGGAAGACAACGAGAAAGTGGTAGTGTGTCCCATTTTTACCTTTATATTTAACTAGGGTAAACATAAACTTGCTGCTAGTTACAATATTCCAGTCAGTGATAGATAATAGACCGATCCCAGTCAAAGTGATAGAACCATTTTCGTTGGAACTGGGTAAGAGATCGTTGGTGGAACCTACCTCGATAGGTTCCTTTACCGGTTCGTGTTTACATTAAAATGTTCATCATCATTACAATCGAAAGACGTTTACTGTTCGACATAGGCCTCCCCCAGGTGTCGCCACAATTAACGGCATTACGCAAAAACTTATAAGTGGATGAATTTAATGATAAACGTTGCAATAATATAGCTTATAACCTATATTTTTGATAAGTTTCATCACGTGAGCAAGTTCAATAAATAGGCTACTAATATTATAAATGCGAAAGTTTGTGAAGATGGATGGAGGTACTCATATGTATGGATGTGTCGCGCAAAAACTACTAGACAGATGAACTTAATCATAAACATTGCAATAATATAACACATAAGCTATAACTTTGCAGTTCCATTAGGTGAGCAAATTCAGCCAATAGGATAATTTTTATTATAGTGTGAAGCCGCTGGAAGAAGCTAGTCTAACATAGTTTCAAAATATCAAGATTTGACTGTCGCACTATAATGACGTCACAATGTTGCTTACATAACAAAAACGATATTTATCTACAGCAGCGCCCTCAAATCCCACGATGGTTTACTTTCCGCACAGACTCTAACTAATATTATAAATGTGAAAGTGTGGATGTTTGGATGTTTGTTACTTAATCACGCAAAAACGGCTGAACGGATTTGAATGAAATTTGGCATGCATATAGCCTTTGACATGGAAAAGAACATAGGCTACCTTTTATCCCGATTCCTTAAGTACCTACCTAATGCCACGCGGGCGAAGCCGCGGGCAAAAGCTAGTTTAATAATAAAGGTAAAAATTAAATAAATAAATTCTTTAAATTACACAGTGTTATGAAAGAGCGGTTTTAATCAAATTAAGGAAAATAGATTTGTTAGGCTGGCAACATTAAGCACGCCCCCAGCTACACGCCAAGTTATCTTGCTCGTACTCTAGAGTCGTTAAATGTTAAATGATATTTAATTTTGTAAATAGGTTTAAAAAACATTTTTTCATTACTCATACTCTGAAAGTAGGTCTGAAGTTGCCAATTTTCCATACAGTCAATCACAGCGCGATATAAAATTGAAATAACTTAAAGACAAGTATTAATTGAATAATGTTATATTTAAAGTGATTTATTTGTTCAACTATTTCTTTAAAATACTTTATTTTTAAAAGATTACAATTAATTTCTAATTTTTCATTAATGAGGCTGAATAGCTGGCCGGCCGCAGAAAAAAAAAGAAACAAAATGGCGGGAAAGTGTCAATGAGTCGTTGGTTTTTTCGAGTTTTGTTTACATTTCCGTGCAACAGAGATTTGTATTAACACGTCATGTTTATCAGATTGAAATAGTGATTAACGCCTAATTTCATAAGAGAAGAGGCTAAAGCAGTAGTAGAATACCTTTTACCGCCTAAATCAGAAGAAAGATACCTACTTAAAATCATAGGTACGACGACACAGGTTTTACAAACTTTTTATTTTAATTTTAGTTTCCTCGTATTCGTTATGAAAAGCACAGTGTTTACCTCGGTCACCCCTAGTGTAACAATGTACTATTACACGTCAATTTTTTTTCTCGTCAGTTTATACTAGATGAGGCCGGTGTTTCCTATCTAACTACCCTGAGAAGAAACACCGAAACAAACTCAGGGGTCAAAGTCTCTTTTGAAGTCCATACAGTAAATATGTAATGGTCAAATCACATGAGAACCATGCAGATTTGTCTGAGATGGACTTTTGAAGAAAGAACCATACAGATTTGAGTGGACCTGTCCAATCAGTGTAAGCATGTGTCAGTATTCGAAAAGCTCAACTTAGGACTACTAAGGAGCTCTACGACTTGACGAACAATACCAAAGAAAGGACATTTGGGTAGGCCGCAGAAAATATTTAAATTGCCAGACATACGTTAAAATTACTGAAAAGAAAAGAAAAAGCAATCAACAAAGTCCTCACATTTACAATAATATAAGGAAATTGATAGTTTACAAAATATTTAGCAAAGTAAATATTTATGTCAAAAAAAAAAAAAACTTTAAGTAGGTACTTAAAATGTCATGTCAATTTGTAAAATAATCTCCAATGTAATAAATTAAAAAGAAAAAGCACATTTGAAAATAAAAATAATGAAAAAAAATGCAAAAAGAAGAAAAATAAAAATGACAACAGTTGTAGTAGGTACTGGAGCTGGTCAATCCCAAGGCCAAGCCTTTTCGTCCTGATTAGTCCTTTACAGTATAAAAAGCCTTTTGACAAAGTTTTCGTTTTACAAATGATTTAAACTTATTAAGGCTTAGTTGTTGAATATGACTAGGAAGCTTATTATAGAAGTGTATACATTGGCATCTAAATGAGCCCCCTATTTTTTTGAGCCTGGTTGCAGGAACTACAAATTTATGTTTGTTTCTTGTATTAAAATTATGAATATCACTGTATTTTTTAAACCTGTCTATATTTTTAAGGGCATACAAAATATTCTCGTAAATATACTGTGATGGCACAGTCATTACATATTCATTAAACCCCAAGCTAACGCCGGCGTTCGCGCACCTATTGTCTTTCTATTGTGTCTGTGATTTCCACGATTGAAAGGATCCTTTAAATTTATCTCTGAGGGAGTATCTGGGACTTAATTTATAAATTGAACGAATAGCCCTTTTCTGTAAAACGAAAATTGTCTGTATATTGGCGGCATTTCCCCATAATAATACTTCCGTTACTCTAACCATTCAAAAATGTTTTGAGTTCCAACCCAGGGTCATCCTTACTCGACTCGATCTACGCCATAAATGACACTTGCTTGACATTGACAGTTGTATTCTACGTTCGCGTCAAAAAATGCGAGACTTGGTAAAGTATAAAGTCTGTATAAAAAGTCAAACGACTTGGGAATTTCGCAAAATATTTAATAATTTATAAAATACTTATATTCGATACTTTTTATAAGGTTCATCTATTAGTACTTAAACAATATCTCTGATTGAACCAGTGTTGAATACTTTAGATTATTTATACCCACTAGAATACTTTTGACATTTTATAACTACTGTGATGACGTCATTAGTATTAAACACAGCTTTATTTTGAACGCAAGGCTTGCAAGGCTGTGGAAGTGGAATACATATGACTCTGACATTGATACATCCAAACTAATGACTTGGCAGCATGGTCTGTGACCTTAGCCGGTTCCGTAAACGGAACGAAAGAACAAACAAAAAAAAAAAAATGACACATCCACATTTTGGCTGGTGTCACGGCCACTGTCAACTGTCAAAGAAATAATGATGAATAAGATAGAATATTAATTCCTTTTAAAAAAATATATACTTACTCTCCAGTCATACAGTACCAAATTAATACCATTCGCATATCCAATATATTTAAGACAATAAATCGGAGAGTTTACCGAGTAATAAGACAATTTAGTGACCGCGGTTTCTGTTACAACTTCCAGGTATTTATGTAATACCCCTTGTAATTTTATACAGTGTTTACCTAAACAAGAAAATGTCGAATACATACAGATTGCTGTGGAGCCAACTTTTGCGAGTGTCCAGGAGTTATAAAACTGTTGGTATTAAAACGACAGTTGGTGTTCCTAACTTTCCTAGGACAACAAAATCCTATTTATTAGGATTTTCACTGTTTACTTGGCTCGGTTTCGACAAAAAGTTGACTGCAGAAGATGAGCTTATTCACACCATAAAACATTGTGTATTATTTATCCAAAAGAATGAATTAGAAAAGGCAGAACAGCTACTTCATGTAGCATTGAGACAAGCTCAGCAAATCCATCATCAATATGGAATTACTTATGTATATGACGTTATGGCAAATTTAGCATTACAGAGGGAACAGTTAGACAAAGCAAAGAATCTATTTATTGCAGTGACACAAAGAATTATGACAGATGGTGCTTCAGAAGATGACCCTCGAGTGATACATCTCAGTGTTAAATTAGCAAGAGTCAGCCACCTGCAAAAGGATTACACTACTGCACAGATAGGCTATGACTGGTGTTTGGAGAAACTACAGAAATTATTAGAAAGAGATCCTTCAGATAATAATAAGCAACTCTTAGCCATGGCTGAAGATTGGTACGGACGCCTGTTTTTAGATGTTGATAGATATGAAGATGGCCTAAGACTCATGAAAACTTCCTTAGAAAGGATGAAAGAAGTACCTGATATTGAAAAAGAACATTTAGTCGTTCAGTTAAATGATATTGGAACTGTGTGTGATCGCCTTGGTCAAACAGATGAGAGCATAAAATATTTTAATGAAGCCATTGAAATGGCCAGCTCTCTGGAGACGGAAGACTTAGGAACTATGTATGTAAATTTGGGGAGAGCCTACATAAAAAGACAACTACTAGACGCAGCTAGAAAGTCTTGTGGTCATGCTTGGAAACTGGGAGTATTGGCAAAAAATAAAGAAGTCAAACAAGAAGCTGAAAAGTGTATCAAACAAATAAACAATCTTATATAGACAATCTTTTATTTATGAAAAATAGTGTTGGCATGTTTTACTTATGATGATAATGTACAATACAAAGAAAATAAAGTGAACTAAATTAATAAATCTCAATATGTCCACACCCTGTGACAAAAAATTGTGGCACAAAATTAATACAGGTTTTTAAAACTTAAGGTCATACATTGCAAACATAAACTTGTAACAAAGTATACCTACTACTATTTTATTTATACAGCACTTTCTTTTGTGACACTGAAAGGTTCAGACACAACTTCTGTTTTGGTGTCTACAATAACCACATCTTTTACTGGGCGGTCATTGGCACCAGTTGTAGTTTGTTCAATCTTACGAACAACATCCTGTGAACAAACATCATTGTCATTAATAAATACAAACAAACCCACTTGGAAAGACCTTTCCTTGGAAATTCATTCTAAAGAATGATAAACATTACAGTGTTTATCATTTTTTGTTTGGTTCTTATTTCAAAATCAATGGTGATTGAAACTACATAGATACCAAGAATGTTCATGTTTATTTAAGGTACTATTGAATATTTAACCAACTATATTTACATAAACATTAAAACGAAAAAATTATTAATAAATCTTAAACTAAAAATATGGTGGTGAAAAACCTCTCCATTGCTCTTCATTAACCTTTCGAATACCATAATTAGAGACACAATAGAAAGACAATGAGAGTGCGAACGCTGGTGTTCGCTGTCATTGCCTTGTCTTGTCATTCGAAAGGTTAATTAGTAATGTGCCCAAAAGACTGGTGGCATTACCACACTGTACCTATGGCATTGTTGATCCTCTGTCCAAGGTAAAAGCCAGTGTCAATAAAGCTTTGGTCTTTATGCAATTAGTGCGCGAGTCAAACCCCACAATACCAAGAGTGTTAAAGGTAGGGTCGGCCTGATGGGGATTTTGCGAGATACTCGAGCGCGTCAGTAAATCATATGGGGAGAAACCTTGCACCTTGTAATGTACCCCTAGTACAGTAGTAGTAGTAGTATGTGGTAGGGGTCCCCTACCACATATGTGAGGTTCGTTGAGGGGAAGCCTGTCACGTTACTAAAAAAAAATTGATCCTCGGAAAAACTCGAGCGTGTCAGACTAAGACAATAGACGTCCACTGTTGGATATAGGCCTCCCCCAAGTGTCACCTTAATGAACGATCTTGTGCGCGATTCCCGCAACCTTCACCAGGTTATCGGTCCACCTTGTAGGAGGCCTTCCAACACTGCGCCTTCCGGTACGCGGTCGCCACTCCAGAACCTTTTGGCCCTAACGGCCATCTGTTCTGCGAGGAATGTGCCCTACCCATTGCCACTTAAGTTTGGCGATTCTTCGTGCTATGTCAGCAACCTTGGTTCTCCTGCGGATATCTTTATTTCTGATTCGATCACGCAAGGAAACTCCGAGCATAGCCCTTTCCATTGCCCTTTGGGTGACTTTAAGCCTTCTGATGAGGCCCACTGGTACCTGGCCCACCATCACTGGCAACACGCACTGGTCAATACTGGTCATAGACTTCCCGTCTTGAGACACGGGTATATTGGATGAGAAGATACCGCGCAGCTTTTCGAACGCTGCCCAGCCGAGTTGGATTCGACGGTTGACCTCTTTCTCGAAATCAGATCTACCCAACTGGATTGTTTGTCCGAGGTACGACGTAACCGTCCACAACTTCGAGTATAGAGTCTCCGATCTTGATAGGAGTGACTAGTTTTGTCCATGTACATTTTAAGACCCACTCTTTCGGAAGCTCTACTGAGGTCATTGAGCATTATACCGAGCTCTTCCGTAGTCTCAGCCATGACTACTATGTCGTTGGCAAACCGAAGGTAAGTGATGTACTCGCCATTGACATTGATGCCTATTACAATAATATGACAAGTTTTAATTTGTGAATAAATGAAAAAGTAACTGTCTGTTTACAACGTCTTCACATCTTAAATGCTAAACGGATTAGGATGAAACTTGGCACATAGGTTGATTATATCCTGGATTAGAAGCCACTGATGCTGCAATTTACGTAGCCTTCTACTAAGCCCAAACAATCTAAGGAGTTTACCATTGAGTGTAAAAAAGAAGATCCAGGTTGCACCTATGTTCCTTTGGGATACGATACCTTTTTATTCTGGGAGTTTTCATAGAGTACTTTCCCTAGAGATGATTATCAACCTTAACCCGGGTCGTTGCTGGTAGACGCTTGTTATTATAAAAAAACAATCAGTGTCTAACTTGACTACTGGAATATATACATTTATACAAAGGATTTTATGGAGCTGCTCAAAGTAACCGAAACTATCGAATATCCGAAATAAAAAAGTATCCGTAGCCAAAACCGATATAAAAGTTTCAGATAAATAATAATAATTAGAGATAATAAACTTATTAAGTATCTATTTATTATCAAATCAGTGATATATCACTGATTGTAAAAAGAAATTATAATTGATCCGTATTTAATTTAACGTTTCAATCGTGGAAATTACAGACACAATAGAAAGACAATAGGTGTGCGAACGCCGGCGTTCGCTTGGGGTTTAACTCTTTAATTGAATAATTCTAATATCTGTAACGGCAACTAGCAGACAATCCAAAATCATTTTGTATCCATAACATCCATGATCTATACAATCATCTTTTTAAATAAATAAAATTGAAGTGTCTGTTGTAATATCAATATACTTAACATTTTTTTACTTAATGCATATTTTTGTTATAGGTATCGCATATACTTTTTATAAATGGAAACGGCTGGTAATTTTTAACGGAACTTTTATTGGCTATTTTTTTTTTTTCAGAAAAAGAATTAGGTTCGGTTCGTTGGTGAAATTGTGACCAATTATACCTACTGTTTTACTAGGCATTTTTCTGTTTTACAAGTCTGATGAGGGCAAAGTCGCGAGCAATAGCTAGTAAAAATATTTATAATTATCTTTATGAACTTGCGTGCATTTATTATTTGTAATTGATCCATTCCGTAATTCTTGCCATTTGTATTTACAGAGCTGTAAAATAACCACCTTACTATACAGCTGAGTAGTAATAATAAGGAAAGATTTCATATTTATTTTATTATTTAATTAATGTACCTACGTGTAATACGTTGATAGGTATTCTTACCGTTCAGGGCGGCATCGATTTAATTGATTTCTGGTCCTCTAACTTACTGTAGAGGTAAAAATATATACTTTTTTTAGGGCTAATTTAACCCCCCGCCTCCCGATCCTCCGAAAGAGAGCTCCAGAATAGAACGGGAGGTCAAAGTCAAAGTCAAAGCATTTATTTCAAATAGACCATTTGCAGGCACTTTTGAATAGTCAAATGCCGGTCAGTCCAAGAAAAGTGAAGCTAAATTGCAAGTTCCAAAGCGTAGGTCTCTATGGAGAAGAACGTGTAAGAAACTCCATGGACACTCTTTTAAATCATATTAAGTGTTCCATATAATGTTTGGCTACATATTACTTGTTGCTTCTATCATGTGAGCACAATGTCGATAATGAAATAAAAATGTAAAATAATTAAAATATAGAAACTGAATTAAGCCACTGGCAGCTAAGAGATGACCAGTCCCATCTGACGGCACCCGTTCACGAGCATGACGCGTGCATCAGCCCCACTCAGCTCAACCATTTTGAAGGGAACTGAATGACCCAATAACACGTGCCACCAACAGCGAGACATTTGAGTGAGCATGACAAACTCTCAACTGCCATGCTCGTAATGTCAAAAAATAAATAAGTCGTAACCTAATAAAAATGCTCCATGGTGCTTTACATTCACAAATTTGAAAAAAGTGCTTCTACATTATTCAAAGAGGGTGTATCAGAATTTACTGACTAAACCACACTTGTGTCCTTCAATTGCCCTTTGCATTCTGGGGCCATAGGTTTTCTTTTCAGAAAGTCCCCTTTTTAATTATTTTTGGAAACCTTCTCTTCTACCTAGATAGAGGATATACAATTATGTACTTACTCAAATTATAATACCCTCAAAAAAAAGATCAAAGAATTTTCTTACCATGCCTTCCAAGATTTTTCCAAAGACAACGTGCCTGCCGTCGAGCCAAGGAGTCTTGGTGGTGGTTATGAAGAACTGGGAGCCGTTGGTGTCTTTACCAGCGTTGGCCATGGACAGCCAGCCAGCGCCATAGTGACGGAGCTTGAAGTTCTCGTCTTCGAAACGCTCGCCGTAAATGCTGCGTCCTGGTTAAAAATAAGTTTATTTAGATGAATAGTGACAAAACTGTTACTGTGCAAGGAAAAACAAGTTTGTATATGTTTATCTGTTCTAACACGATAAACTTTGGATAGATAAGGATTCAAGTACTCTCATGAGACATACCATCATACCTACAAATTGTGATATTATATGTAATATTGTAGTGTTATCACTTTTATTATGACTAAGTAAAGCATGTAACTTTCTTGTGTTTAATTTGCTGCCATAAACTGTTATTGCCAATTAGAAAGTTGACCATAAAACTAATTGGAAGTTTATAAATTCAATTTATACGGACATTGGTTACATAACACGTGAATAGTTAAAACAATGGCCAACATCGTGTTTTAATGCCTATTGTTTTTGACATGGTTTTGTACCAGACTTGTTTTTACAACAAGGCAATGAAAACTCTCGTAGATTAGCCATTGTGTGGGTTATCCTACCCACAGTAAAGATGGAAAGGGTTAGAAAGGAAATACATTCCGATTTGTACTACAACAAGTGTCGCCACTTGTCTCACACCCTTTAACCTTTCAGATACCGTCAATTTGAGACACAATAGTAAGACAATAGACGCGCACGCCGGCGTTCGCTTGGGGTTTAATGAATTCCACTACAGGCAATAAACTAATACGAACGCGAATTACGAATCTAACAGACCACACACACTTAGATCGCAAGTTTGCTATTGGTAGTTGAACTATGAGCATTGCCCTACTTTGTGACGAGCCTGTCCCGCCCACAAGGCCATTCTAACTTCTTTCATCTGTTCTGTGATCCTACCCGATAACTTACCACCAGTGCCATCGCCTTTAGTAAAGTCTCCTCCTTGAATCATGAAGTTTTCAATGACTCTGTGGAACTTGCTGCCCTTGTAGCCTTCACCCGGTGGCTTCTGTGCCAACTGGAAGAAGTTTTCAGCAGTCTTGGGGACAGTCTTTCCGAATAATCCAATGACGATGGTGCCAATTTCTTTATCTCCCAGCTTCATCACAAAGCTGACCTGAATGATAATAATAAAACAATTACTTACGTCATAATATTTAAAAAAAATCTTATGCTAGTTGTCTGATTAAGAAAAAGTAAACTATCGAAATTAGTATCTAATTGTTGCAGAAAAGAAGTTAAATAGGTACGCTGTTTTACATAATGGTCAGACGGTTAACAAAACGATTCTTCCTGTAAAAGTCATAGTAACGGAACCAACTCTTGTATTTGAACGATTCCATCTCGTATAGTCATTTAGTACCCATTTAGTACTATGTTGTACCAATCCTGAATGTTTATACCTCACACGGCGTAAACGGAATTTCATGATAACAATGGCCCCACCATAATAATGCGTCATAATGACGAGGCCATGCTTGTACTCCAAAAATATAATTTCATAATTCTGATTGAGAGCGTCCTTTTCGAGTTATATTTTTATGCAACAGCTCTTACGTGATTACGACGTTATTACACATCTTTCTCTAGATTTTTTGGATACACAGCTAAAGCTTTCTTGTGGATATTATCTAGGCTTCTATAGAAATCAAAACTTAAATTTGTATAAAACTAATCTAGTAAAGACCTCTGAAAATCTGCTATTTTACGTAAACTTAGGAACTCCATAATGTACACATAATTATAAAAATATAAAATAAATCAAAATCAATAGAACTTCTGTCTGAATCGACATTCACATCGACAAACTTTTAAGGGTTTAAAAAAATCACGTACTTCTTGGAACAAGTTTAGTACCTAGTAGGTGACGGAAATATTAGTAGCTTTTTACAAAATGGCATTTTCAAAAATACTTCAAATAAAAGATCAAAAGTACTTCATTTAAAAAGTTGCAGCTACATTTCGTACAGGCGCTGTATTATTTTATTCATTTGACGCAATTAACTGTTTTCAAATAATACTTGAACAGGTTAAGCAGAAAAATGATTTTTAGTGTTCGTCACCCAGTTGATTTGATTTCTGGAGGTACTAAATACTAGTTTAATCAGAATTATGAAATTCGTTATAGTTTGTTGAGTACAAGCATGGTCTCGCTCGTCATTATGACGTATCATAATGGTGGGGCCATTATATCGTTAAATTCCGTTTACGCCGTGTGAGGTATAAAAATTCAGGATAGGTACAAAATAGTACTAAATATACATGGTCAAATCATTCAAATACAAGAGATGGAACCGAATGTTCGACTGCTCTTCTACATAGTTTCGACGCGGTATAAGAAAAATTACCAATAATAAAAAAAAGTGTACAAAAGTCATCACACCATTGAAAACGCAACCCTAACTTTAATCAAGTACTAGATAAACAGATAGATAAAACAATGATTATAATATTATGTAGACACACAAAACTAGCCACTTTTTTAGCTCAAAGATCCTAGTTTCGGACGAGTCGTATATTCGACAACTTTTTGGCGGAAACCAGTTTTTAGGCTGATACTGGCTTAAATTGAATCTGAACCTTCAGTCAATCACAAAAAAAGGAATATTTTTTTTAGTTACTACATCTAACTCACAAAATAACCAAATAGCTGTACCATAATTACCAACATATTATACTACTATAAAGTTATAAACTACCTACTCATGCAAAGCCATTGCAATCAACCAATGACAGACTGTTATCAGTGACTTCAAAAATGTCTGTCCATATTTTATATTTTATTCAATTGTAAAATTGATATGTAGAAGAATTTGTGCAATGTCATGAAATAAATTCAAGTTTATAAATCCTTGTTTGTAATTCATATATGCAACACATGTATCACATTTGAGACAAAGGGATATAAACTGGAACAAGTTGCCAACGCTCAATGTGCTCAATGTTATTTTTATCTTCAATTTCCTTTTGTTGACATACTTCAAGGTCAGAGTTGAGTTTTTCTCAAATAAATTAATTATAGGCGGAAATTTAAAATATTAATTTTCGTTACACGTAAGCATTGTGTTCCAGTTGTATAGGCCAATCACAGCTCTACACATAAACAATGCCACATGGCAAAGAAGCTCCTAAATAAACAAAAAAAAAATAAAAAATATCTACATCCTGTTACTCTTATTTGTTGATTGATTTAAAAATAATTAAATAATTTTATAGTTGGTTTTATTAAGTTTGCAAGTTCTTGTATTCTATTCTTCAGTAGAATTCAGTACATTTATAAAATGTATATAAATTGGTATAATATTAGACTATTTATTATATAATTTTGATTGTGATTTTGTCCTAATTCAAAGCATGATCTACTTGCATTAAAAATTTCATCAAAATGTGTACAGCATTTGTTAAGTAGAACCACATGTCATCTCAATAGTATAACTATTTCTTATAGGATAGTAAGTAGATAGTCACATAAACTAATGCTGATTTGAAAAAAATAAAACATTATAATTATCAACTGGATAAGAGGAACTATAAAACTGAATTGAGTACGTGTATTGAATAGCTAATAGCTAATAAAAAAAAAAGCACTTTGGGCAAAAGAAACTTGTAGCGTCATCACAAAAGGTCACCGACCGATCATCGGCAATCATGAACTTTACGAAGGAACTATTAGCTTTGCACACCGTCATATTATAATACGGCTGCTTCAATTGAATGACAATAGCTGGTCTACAATACAACAATACTAACCTTGTGAGTTACTTTGGGTCCTTTGGGAGCATCTTCTGAATGGGCAGCGGAAATAATCAGAAGAAGACCAAGAGCTGCTGCGAAAGCGCTCATGATTAAAATAAGTTTTACTTTTTTTCTTAATATTTTTACGAATTAACCCTAACTGGTAGGATGTCGAGTATTTTTATTTAATTTATTTGGACGGATCCAAGTCTTGCTTCTTCGTTCGCCGTCTAAAGAACAGCCCGCCACCACAGAACTGCAACGAAACGAATCGGCTCTCGGACCTCGGTTATGTTGACACTTGCCGACTTTTAACTGTCAATCAGTGCTGACTGCTGTCAGCGCTGCCGGTTTATGTCAAATCTCAAAAAACCACGTCATGTCTTACCAACACCAAATATCCACGGAATTAATAAGTACAATACTAATTTATTTAAAAGCACAAAAAGTAGTTTTTTTTAGATTGTAGTATATTACAGAACATGAAGTTTTAAAGAAAAGGTATTCATCCTTCAAACTATTCGAAGAATATTAGTTTTTTTTTAAATATCGGAAACTACTGGTTTGTTTTTAAATATTCTTTTGTGATATGATCACTGACCTCTACTATACATAGAGGTCAGTGGATACGATAACCTTAAAAATAATAGAGCCAAAGATTTTATATTATATCCTGGTAGAGCTGGGCAGAGCTAGCGCAAGATAAGTTGGCGCGTGGCCGAAATTGGAAACTAATCGTTTGCCGCTATCATGACGTTTACGTCATGTGTCAGGAGACGGTGTTGTGCTCTGTTTTTTATCGTTTCTAAAGTAAATAGTCGTCATTATTATACCAATAGTGATTAAAAGTGCTAGCAGAGATATTACCTTCAAAGTCAAACGTCTTTGTGAAGAGAAATGAGAAAATATTGACCATCACTATAAAATTTCCCTAAATATGCGGACCTACCCGAGCAAGTCAACAAAGTTTGTTGAAAATGGAGTTCTACTATGTGCTTAAATCTTAATCAAGTGACTATCATGACGATATGAATTCTGTAAACTTCATCCATGAAAGAATAAATAGTGCCAAATCTAAAACCGAATTGTATTGTAGTAATAGATTATGCATTATTGTGCCACTGAACATAAATAAACAAAGCCCCTACAAAAGACAATACAAAAGCGCAAGCGTTACTGTAATGCCAGAGGAATGACAATGTATCTCAACAAGAAAAACATTTTTAAATCGGATAGGTTTAATGGATCTCAAAATGCACAAATCAACAAAGGACTCATCCGATTCTTCTGATAAAGACTAGCTGGATTCTGATGCTAAAAGTGCTACTAGATATTTAATAAAAGATTTACAAGTTTCTTGACTTTTTTATAATTAATTATGCCAATGAAAATTACCTCTGATTCAATTTATTTGTTTACTTTCCTTTAAGTACCTAAATAAATGTAAGTATTATTACGTACGTGGGTAATTAAATGCCGATTTACTAACAGAGAACTTTATTCACTACAAACAATAACAAATTAGTCCAGTCAACAATGATCCAAATCGCAACTAACACTAGAGTACCGTTACACTATCGCTTAGGTCGTTAGATAAAATCACTTCACACACTTATGTAGTTCGCTCTTGATCGCAGTCGAAATCACAACTGACTCGCTTCCGGTCGGAAGAAAATTCTAGATACCGACATCTCAAGATCGATCCAGAACAATAGGATCGCTTCGCGGAGCCATAAATCATTTTTATTGCACGATGTACTAAGAGTCACTTTCATTCTAATTTCGACTCTATTGTTAATGTCGGAGAGTACCATTTCCCTTCTCGACAGATACATACCTACTTACTAGTGGTATGTACTTTGTAGATGTTTCGAGATTTTTCTAAGCCTGGCTACGTACAACCATTCTAGATCTTTCGAACAGCAATGCGTTTTAATTATTGCGTGCTACTCATTATTTTCTTGGAGATATTATTATGGCGTGTTCACGTTTAATGGCGTAACAGTAATATAACTAATCGATGAATTCCAAGAACTAAATCGTTTATGAAAAATTATTGATTTTTGGTATGAGGTTTTGAAGTTCTGTGTAACCATATAAAGGGTTAGAAGTTAGTGTTCGATTGGTTATTTTAATAATAAAAAAAATATTAGCAAAAAAAAAATATTGTGGCATATTATACTTCTATATACAATAAGATTACGTAATAAAATACATTTCGCCTTCGTTTTCGTTATAATTTTGTTCTTGAGACCCGTCGTAGTAAATTTATATAATTATTACAATTTGAGTTATGAAAGAGTTTTTTTAATTATATGAGGGAAAAATAGATTAGTTAGGTTGTCAACATTAAGAGCGCCCCCAGCTACGCGCCAAGTTATCTTGCGAAGACTCTACAGGTGCGTAGTAGTACTAGCAACCAAAAAACGTGGGTGTAACCGTCGTGGCCACGTGGGGAACAGCTTACATTTATTAGGCTGTAGAATGTTTTTGTTTATCAAAACAATTTTACACTTTTGACCATCCAAACTAATATTATAAATGCGAAAGTAACTCTGTCTGTCTGTCTGTCTGTCTTTCTGTCTGTCTGTCTGTCTGTCTGTCTGTCTTTGCTTCACGCCTAAACTACTGAACCGATTTGTGTGAAATTTGGTACAGACATAGTTTGGAACTTGAGAAAGGACATAGGATAGTTTTTATTACAAAAAATAAAATAAAAAATAAAATTTATTCCGGACATACAGCGCCATCTATTGGTCAAGAGTCGGCATCAATTCGCGAGATCGGGAACTATGTGGGTAAAACCAAAAATCTGCCGGAAGTCACTATTCCACGCGAACGAAGTCGCGGGCAAAAGCTATCCAAACTAATATTATAAATGCGAAAGTAACTCTGTCTGTCTGTCTGTCTGTCTTTCTGTCTGTCTGTCTGTCTGTCTGTCTGTCTTTGCTTCACGCCTAAACTGCTGAACCGATTTGTGTGAAATTTGGTACAGACATAGTTTGGAACTTGAGAAAGGACATAGGATAGTTTTTATTACAAAAAATAAAATAAAAAGTAAAATTTATTCCGGACATACAGCGCCATCTATTGGTCAAGAGTCGGCATCAATTCGCGAGATCGGGAACTATGTGGGTAAAACCAAAAATCTGCCGGAAGTCACTATTCCACGCGAACGAAGTCGCGGGCAAAAGCTAGTATTATATATTTTCTTAGACTTGTTATTTGAATGATAGATAAAGTTGAAACTATTATTTCCGCTGCATTGTACACAGGCTAATCAGGGTGGAAAGTGAATCGTGGAGTGGAGCAGAGAGGGAGTGTCCACTTCCCTACCCCACGAAAGATTGCGTAGTGAAGTATGTCTAAAAAGTCAAACGACTACGGTAATTATTAGGGTAAAATGAAATTGCAGTCAACGCTGGTTCAATAATCAAGGTGGATTAAGAGATCTTGATCATTTTTTACTAATAGTAGAATCTTTTAAAAACTATAGAATTTATGTATTTTTTAAATGATTAAATTTTACACAAAATTCCCAAGTCGTTTAACTTTTTATAACAAGGTAGCAGTGAAAAATATAGAGAACAATAATTATCATACATTTAATAACAATTGGGAATCAACATTCCGAGTAATAAATTTGTCACCTTCAAGATAATTTCCTAAGGGTCCATAAAATACCACTTCACTAACATATAACTATTGGTTGGTATTGACGCAGATGCACTTGCGATGAGGGAATCAAAAACTTTATATTTCGAATTATAGGTATTTTTATCGCATTATTGTATCTTTATCTACAATATCAGTTTAGAATATTTAGGAGATATATTCAATTTGTAGAATTGATCATTTCGTAATAATAATAACATGCAACGTGTCGTCCAATGCAGCGAATTTTATAAGTCACTGGGGACTAAAGTTGCTGACGTTGCTGTCACCGTAACTGACTGCCTAAGTACACTAATATAATTAAGAGGTAAAGTTTTTGTTTTGTTTTTAAGAGGTAATCCCTGGTAGTACGGGTCCGATTGCTAAAATTTTTTCACCGATAGAAAGCTACTTTATTCCTGAGTGGCATAGGCTATATTTTATGCACGCGGACGAAGTCGCGGGCAAAAGCTAGTACACTATAAATGCAATATCTATAACGATTAACTTACAGTTTCTTAATATTTTCGACATTATTTACATCCGATATAATTTTACTATCTTTACTATTTATCATCAAACGCCATTGCTTTGTGGGCTTTTGAAAATGCAGAAATGCATGGTCGCTAGAATCTTCATAATTTTTTGGTGTCAGATTTTCACTAGTGTCAAGATAACTGTTGATATCTTTACTCATATGGATTCCTCGTTGAAGATCTTCACTGTAACATTTTCTAACGAAACTGAAAACAAGCATTGCGTAAGTTCTACTTACTAATTAATTAATAAACTTGAATATAATTAAAGGTATTATTTAAGTCAACAGAAACATCTTAGGTACTATTACGACTATAGATGTAAATCAACCGGTTTAAAATGTTTTAAACCAAAATGTTGCGGATTTAAACCCCAAATAAACCCTCTTAAACGGTTGAAAACTCGCCTACAAAAATAAAAGATTTGTGTTTTACACTTCGTTATGGGCAATTTTTTGGCATCTGACGTCATGTATCATTTTGATTAGTTAATTGAAAATCAATAGCCTAGGTACGTTTGGTCAGACGGACCAAATAGAACTAAACCCGTTAAATAGATCAATATCAGTTTATCACACATTTAAAAAAATCCTTATACAGTACTTTAAGTATATAGATTATATCCCTAGCTCGGTCAAATCAAGAAAATGTTGTTTTAATTAAGAAAAACATGGTCATCAACACCAATCGTTTTAAACCATAAAAATGGTTTGTTTTGGTTTTAAACAGTTTTTTTTTTCGTTTAGAACAGATTGGTTTAATTGGTTTTAAACCGGCCTTACATCTATAATTACGACGATTTATGATCTTACCGAGCTTCATCGTGACTTTGAGATTGAGGAACTAAATTTTTTGCAGAATAATCCAACTCATCTGAAACCATATTATTACAATAATAACATGTTAATCATAAAAAAAATTGACTGAAAAACGTTGGCTAAACCAATAAAAAACGTGAGAGAACATTGTAAGGATAGTTATTTCTTCAGTAGTGGTCGGGGTAGGTAGTTCTGTTCCCAGGATTTAGAGACTAACATGTATCTTGATCTGTCATCATGTATATGGATCTGTCTTCTGAATCCCGATAAGTATTTTATTTAGGTATTTTTATTTTATTAAACTGGTTTTTCCTGACAAAGTCATTCAATAGAGTAAGACGAACTGAGAAGGTTGTATTTTTATTTTAATAATTATAATTCCGTTAATAAACACGTATTTTGGCCGCCAATCTTATTTTAATCAACATTCAACCAACTTACACTCACCAGAAAAATCTTACCATCGCAGTCAAGCACTAGTTTATATTAATGAAAAAAAAAAATAAGAAAAGAATTTCTAGGACTGTCTTGGAGTATCCCCGTTAATGTTAATTAGTTTTATATTCTTACCGGTTTTACTTCTGTCAACATTATTTGCAGATTTTCTTCCACTAGTCGTTTTTCTTAGACTGGACGAAGGATGTTTCTCCCTTAGTTCTGATTCTGCCTATATTAAAAAAATAATATAAGAATCACGCAGCCATAGTCTCTCGCCTCACTATTGCTGATGGTAGCGGTATATAAATGGTTGTCGGTAAAAAAAAAATCCAGAAGTATGAGTTTTAGTATTACATTGTTTTGCTAATTTAATTTACGAAATGTATTATAATTATGTTTAAAAAATAGTTACCTTAGCTAATTTCATAACTTTTCTGTTAGATCGCCATTTGTCAATTGCTTTCTGCTGGCGGTCTTTAAGGTGGACGTACTTTGAATACCATTTGACATGCGAAATAATCTCTTCTTCACGTATATCTGAGGAGTTTGATATACGTATCATTTTACGAAACCTAAACATGTTCATCGAGATAAAATTAACTCTGTAAAGTGGGGTTGCTTTGGCCCTGAGGTATAACTTTGACCCGAACTCATTAACCAATAGAAACACAATTTTTCATGTTCTTACTGGTTAATAAGCTTGTGTCAAAGTTATATCCTAGGGCTAAAGTTACCCCTTTAGGGTCAAAGGGTTAGAGTCAAACTTACCTAACATATTAAGCAAAACAATATACGTCTTTTTGGTAGAACTATATTAATTCAAGATATAAAGGGAAGCTATTGTAGAAACGCGTTACCTTGTAATTTCGGAAGAAGTTCACACAAAAATGAATTAAATGATGGAGAATTTTCAACGAGATTTTCCATATCTTTATAAGAAGTATCTAATTGAGATCCGAAATGTTTTTTCCAATAGTTTACAAAAATGTTATGGTGATATTCATTCCAACCTCCGTAACGGTTTGCACTATTCACCATGAAGTCTTGAAACTGTTGAACTTCCTATAAATAGATACAGTCTGTTTGAACAGTTGCCTTCTTCGAAGGTTATCTCAGGTCTTTTTTTCAAGGCATGGGTAGGATGACAGCAGGATGAAAATTTGCATATTTAAGATGAGAGAAAAGGATAGCTATATTTTATGAGTCCAACAGCTGTCACCCACACCATCCTATAGCAATATATTGTAGTATAATGTAACTAAACTATAATTTTTAGTTAGATTGACTTTGGATAGACTAAAGTGACAGCTTCAGTCAGTTTAGTTCAGCTAATTAAAATTCAAAGTGTAGCTTATACTTACATAATAGATTTTTTAAAGTAACATATTGGCAAACCATTAATCTAGCCAATTCAACCCATTTTTAATCCGGTTATCCGACAGTCCAAGAATAGTATGTAGTTGATATTACTCAATAATTTATTCGACACTTTATACAATAGTACACTGATGGACGAAGAGGGGATCGAAATCACACCACTGACATATTATGTATTAGAAGAATACTCACTAAACACTTGAATGGGGATGTCATAATCGTCCTAACAGGACTAGGCACAATTTCGTTATATTTAGCTGTTCGGATTCTTGGCTGTCTTTTCAACTTACAAATTAAAACCGGATTTTCGTTCATCTGAAATCATAATATTAAGTTAATAACATAATACCTACATTTTGATGCAAGCAAGCCAAATTCGTGATTAAGGCCGAGGCGGAATACAAAACCGACCCAAACGCAAGGTCATTTTAGAGCCGAGAAACTACAATGTCAATTGACCATGTGTATTAAGCGACGGTTTTCAACATACTCGAAAATAATAAGAAAAACTTCACAAACAATATTTAGTAGACATGATTGTGAGAAATAGCTAGCGGGTCTTTTTTCATTTGCCTTGGTGGGAGCTACTGATACAATAAATTTCTTGGCCGCATTTTCCCAAACTTTTAAGTAAAACATAAGAAATTACTTAATCGTTGCCGTTAGTCACAAACTTGGACTGTGGGTTTTGGTACTTTAAAATACTTACAGTCAGTTGAAATTGTTCCTCAGCGGATTTAAGACAGATTAATTCTGTTTGCAAATACATCTTAAATGCTTTCATACGGTTTTCCAACTGAAGGGTGCTTTTTTTAAATTCATCTATGTCTGAAATGGTATACAAGTTTCAATTATTTTATCAAACATGTTTATTAAATATCTTAAATAAATAACAAAAAGAACGGCAGTCAAAAGTTGCAACTGAGCAGCGTATCGCGGGTTCAATTCCTGCATGAAACAAAATCTGTATGGCCTACATTTAATTGTTCCGGGTCTAGATGTCATAAGTAGGTACGTAATGCACGTACCAACGATACAGGAGTAATTCCTAGTGTGGGGGCAAAAGTTCTTATGGTTCTATTCTATCTGATAATAACAACGCATAAATAGCAAACAAGTTTATTTGTTGTGAAAACTATCAAGTATGTCTAGATCTTTCTTTTATAATGCTCACCGAGGGTTTTCAGCGTTTCTTTCGAAGACGTACTACTTCTTAAATCTTGGTATAGTAGTTTTATTTCTCTAAATGAATTTTTAGTCTTTCCTAAAAAAGCTTTGAACTCTGAGAACGTTTGGTAACTTGTTGCATCAATTTCTCTGATCTCTACATCTGTCTGCGACGTTTCTGGCACACCTTTCTTGTTTATTGTTTGTAGAAATAAACTTTCTTCAATTTGCAATCTTTTCAGTTTAGCGGACAGACTTGAGGTTTGTGTGATATCAGAAGAGCTACCGGACTTCATAGACGTTGAATCCATCTTTTAATTGTAGTTCCGTTTAATAATAGTTATATTTATCTAAGCTTAAAATATCTATCACAAATATTGATCAAACTTTCAATATTTTAAATTTACCCTCCCTTGACAACCTTATCTGGTAACGTTGCCAGACTATAAAATCTTTACTTTATTTCGATTTCAATTACCAAAATCGACTATTAACAAGACTTGATTACTTTTATATTGAATAGTGGCATGGTTTAGTTAGTTTAGTATTTTAGTAAAGTTCAGTTTCGCTTTTTTTCTTATTGGAAAGCCGGCAACATTTATCTATCTGAGCTTCTGTCATGGGCGGGAAACTCAAAGAGCGCGAATCGTTTAAACGAAATTTTTATTACATTATTTTATTATTAGCAATAAGTAGTACAAAAATCACGATCAAATAGTTAGAAAACTTTCATTACATGGATGGCGACGAGGACGGGGGTCCAGATGGACCCAATTCAAAGAGGGCGGCTAAAGTGGCCAAGCGCCACATAGACGCACAGCAGCAGCAGGAAAAGGAAAGTTATAATTTTGCTCCTTTTCTAAAAACTAATTATATCAGACAGTACCCAGAGCATTCTTGTAATACTGAATTTAAAGTTTATGTTGAGTCTCAGGAGAAAAAAGAGAAATTCGGAAATAAAAGCCCAATATATTTAAATCATATATTTACAACCGAAATAAAGGGTGTGGTGGCTCTGCAAAGAGTCAACGCAAATAAAATTGTTGTTGTATTTAAATTGGCGAACACAGCTAACAACTTCATAGCCAACTCTGGATTTTTGAAAAAATATAATTTGAAAGCATATATACCGGCAGCCCAAATAGAAAAAACAGGAGTCATACGCTTTGTGCCTATCAACATTTCTACCAAGGAATTATATACAAAATTGTCATCTCACTTTGAAATTATTGCAGTGCGACGCTTTACAAAGAAGGTAGGGCAGCAGCGAGTTCCTTTACAAACTGTTAGCTTGACCTTTCTATCAAATAATCTTCCTGAAAATGTACAATATGATCTATTCTCATATAGGGTTTTTGATTATGTTCCGCCTCTGCAGCAATGTTTCCGATGCTTTAAATTCAATCATTCAGCCCGTGTTTGTAATAGCAACGTTGTAGTTGTTGCGCTGGAGAACATCTTTACACAGAATGTAACAAGCCTGATGAACTCTGCTGCGCTAACTGTGGGGGAGCTCATTTAGCTGTATCTAGATCTTGTCCTATTAAAATTCAAAAAATGATAGAAAAACAAAAGAAAATTACTTATGCTAGTGTTGTAGAAACTAAAACATAATTATGAACAAACCTTTCCAACAATTTCCGAAAATCTTAATAAAACCAAAAATGTTGTGAATAATAATTTAAATAAAACTACACCAGTAAATAAAATTGTACAAAAAGTAAATAAAGCTGTAAATAAAGTTAATGATAGTATCTATACTACACAGGCTCCTGAAATTAATTTAAAAGAACAATTATTAAATAATTCAGATTTAAACTCGGCTATTATTCGCACTATACTTGAAATTAGTAATAAGGGTGATGGAACTCCAATTAATAGTAAAACAGTTAACGATATGTTACATAAAAATCTTTCTTAAATCTATGGATATAAATAACACATCATCACAGTCTCACTTACGAATAGCACAGTTTAATATACAGAGTGCATATAATAAAAAACCCTTACTAATAGATTTTTTAGTAAACGAAAATATTGACATTTGTCTCTTAAATGAAACATGGTTTAAAGATAATAGATTATTTAGTATTCCTGGATATAATTTACATTTTCGTAATGCAAGCAATAAACACGGAGGTGTAGCAATATTAATACGTCCTTCTTTTAAATATAAACAGTTAGATACTCAATTTTATGAAGATTTACAAAGCATAGCTGTATTATTAACTACAGAATATGGTATTCTTTCAGTTTTGTGTGTTTATTCCCCACCTACAAATGGACATGTGAGAATGAACAGATTACGAAATTTAATTAATTCATTGCCTACACCTGTTTTTATTAGTGGTGATTTCAATGCGTATCATATTGCCTTTGGCTGTGTCTCCACAAAGGGTCGCGGACAGCAGCTTTATGATATTATTGATGACTCTAATTTGTGTATACTGAATGATGGTAGTTGTACAACTATTCAATATCCAAATCGTAAACCATCAGCTATCGATGTTACTTTTGTCAGTCCCTGTATTGCTCCACTTTGTGACTGGTCAGTTTACGATAATAACATGGGTAGTTATCATTTTCCAACAATTACTTCTATATTATTGAGTGTAGATAAATATAGGGTAAATCCTCCCACAGAAAAATACTTATATAGTAGGACTGATTGGAGGCGATATAGTGAGCTTTCTAAAGACTTTTTTAGTAATGTAAATGTGGTAGATAAAGATCCGTTACAAACATATAACCTTTTTTGCGGTCAACTTAATGCTCTAAAAGATGAGTGTGTTCCTAAGTTTGTTCGAACATCGCATTATAAAAGTAAACCTCCAGCACCATGGTGGAATGATAGATGTAAACAGAGCGTTATCAATTCTTATGAAGCATTAAAGTACTATAGGAAAAATCCTACTATTGAAAATTTCATCAATTACAAGACGTTGGATGCTATAAAGAAAAAGATAATTGCTGAAGAAAAAAGAAATGGTTGGAATAGTTTGTGTAACAGTTTTAATAGGACAACTCCCATTAACAAAATTTGGGATAACATTAAAATGTTTAAAAATCGTGGAAAGATTAATAATAGGTCTTATTCTGATGTATTCATTAATTCGTTTTTAGATAAATTGACAGATAAGGCTGTAGAGGTCCCTAACTTAGAAACATATTTTAATGTTCATAATGATAGCGAAAATGCGAAATTTCTCTTAGAAAAGTTTACATTTCAGGAATTTTCAGCATCTTTAAATTCACGTAGAGATACAACACCTGGTTTAGATGGTTTTCCTTATATCTTAGTCAAAAAACTTCATCAATCAGTTCAAAAACTTTTTTTAGACATTCTTAATAATTTATGGACTAAACAGATTATTCCTGAATCTTGGAAGACTCAATGTGTGATACCTATTTTAAAAACTGATAAGTCTCCAGATAGCGCCGATTCATATCGACCTATTTCATTGTCATCTTGTATAGGTAAAATACTAGAAACTATGTTAAAAACTCGTCTTGACTGGTATGTTGAACACAATGGGATTTTACAAACATTCAATATGGCTTCAGACGAGGGCGAAGTTGTGCAGACAGCTTTGTATCCTTTGTCTCCGATCTGAAACACGCGAGAAATAATAAACTTAACGCAATATGTGCTTTCTTAGATGTACAAGGAGCATTTGATAGTGTACAGCCAGGAATTTTAGTTAAAGTTTTATCGAAAATTGGTATACCTGGTCTCATATGTAAATGGATTTTTAGATTTTTGCATAACAGAACCATATATGTCAAATATAATAATATTATACACGGACCTAAAACTGCATCAAAAGGGACAATGCAAGGGGCAGTGTTGTCCCCTTTGCTCTATAATCTCTACTGTAGTGCAATTTGTAAATATGTGAATAATCATAATGTAAATATCCTGCAATTTGCTGATGACCTTGTTTTATATTGTACAAATAGAAATATTAATCAAGCTGCAAGTATTTTGAATGATGCTTTATAGGAATTACATACATATTATAATAAGTTGGAACTCAAAATCAATTCTAGTAAAAGTAGAGTAGTAGTGTTCGGTCAGGATTTACCTAGCACTGATATAAAGTTTAACAATGAAATCATTCCACATACAGATAGGCATAAATTTTTAGGCATAATCATAGATAAGAAACTTTCTTTTGAACATCATTTAAAATACATTGCCCAAAATTCTTTAAAAGGTCTTAACATTCTTCGATGTTTAGCTGGTGTTTCATGGGGTGCAGACCCTAAGACTCTTACAATTCTATATAAATCTATTGTCCGAAGTCATTTTGATTATAGTTGCCTTGCATATATTAATATTAATAGTAAGTTTGTAAATAGATTAGATATAATACAGAATAAGGGTCTCAGAATAATATCAGGTGCTATGTGTTCTACACCTATTAGAGCTATGGAAGTAGAAACAGCAATAATGCCATTAACACTTCGCAGATTACTCTTAGCTCAACGCTTTTGTTTAAAATTATTATCCTGTAAGAATCAATTAGTAATGAACAAAATTTTACCTTATCCTGTTCAATGTAGCACTCCTACGGTAACTGGTGAGGAACTTCTTTACCATCAACATCCAGAACTCTCTCAAGTACTTCTAAAAATAAAAAGTAAATTTGATAAAGTTTTCTCTGATTGTTTATGGCAATGCTATTCAACACAATTGCAAATTTTATTTAAAGTTCCAAAATCTATTGATGCCTCAGTTTGCACCAATCAAGATCTAGGTAATTTCATAGATCACAATAAGGAATATTATAAAATTTATACCGATGGGAGTAAAGGAGAGTCTCATGTTCGTAGTGCTGTTTATGACCCCCAAATTAAATATGTACAAAGTTTTGTTTTAGATAATAGTTGCAGTATATTTACTGCCGAGGCATATGCAGTTTTAGAAGCACTTAAGCACATTGATTCTGTGGACAAATGTACACACTTTTTAATCCTTACTGATTCTCTAAGTTTAATAACGAGTTTAAAAGGTTTAAACATTAACTTTAAATCAAATTATTTGCTTTTTAAAATTAAAATTATTTTAAATAATCTTAGTTCTAAAGGAAAAGGAGTTTTTTTCATGTGGATTCCTTCACATAGAGGTATAAGTGGAAATGAAATTGCTGATAAAGCTGCATATAATGGAACTAATTCAATAGATGTAAGTGCTGTTGTTATGACTCCTTTTACTGATTGTTATACTGACATTAATATGGAAATAGATGAAGTTTGGAGAAGATTTTGGAAAAAAGATCAAGAACAGAAAGGCAAATGGTATGGCAGTATACAAATGGACTTACCCAGAAAACCCTGGTATTACAAGTTGAAGACTGCTAGCAGAGACTTCATTACAACAATAAATAGACTCCGATTTGGGCATAACACCGCACCCGCTCATTTGAACAGACTCAACATAATTGAAGATGCAACATGCACAGCTTGTAGAAAGTTCCCAGGAACAGCAGAGCATATTATATTCAGTTGTGAAGAATATAACTTCCAACGTCTCATACTTGCGAGTGAACTTTGTGACATATCTGAAGAAATGTCAAAATGTCAACAAATATTGAATCCCGCCGCCAGTCTTGTGAAACTCCGAACAAATTACTTTTTCTATGGAATTTCGTGCATTCTTTAGCCAACATTGAGAAAAACATCAATTTGACCAACATTACACAATGAACTTACTAGATGTTTTAGTCTGTGGTCAAAGACTAACTATAGTATTGTCTGTGGTACTTAAAAACAAACATGGCTACCTTTGTGTAATTAAGTTTGTGTTGTGACTATTCTGTTTGTTTTTTCCTTTTTCTATAAGATTTCGGAATATAAAATCATCAGAATAAGGTCTGTGATTGTACGTATAACGTTGAGTTTAGCACCTGTTCGTTCTTTTCATCGGTTTTATCGAGATATTGACTCTGTTAGTGTAAGTGGCTCTTGCGAGATATTTGACTCTTCTATTTTTTGTTACTACATATTTTAACGAGACGGAGAGTTGTTCTCAAGTTTGTGAACCATCATGAGTAAAGGCCACAGAAGATGTGAAGTTTGCGGTATCAAAGAAGCTTGGCATGCTGAAACCATAAAACCATAGGTATAAAGGTTGATTTGTAGAAAAGCGGTAAAAGAAACAGCTTCTGTAACTTTGTATGTTTAAACTATTAAATATATAAATAAACATGAAATAAAATCATGTAAATTAGTGTTTTATTTTACCTAGTTTTCAAAATAAATATGTCAGTTTTGGAACCCCCTATAACAACACTAGTGCATTTTATCGATATCGATAAAAAATGCACTAGTGTAAACTGAACATCGATAAGTTTATTGTACGTTGCGCATCCCTATCTATGACAGTTCTTTACTTCGAGTTTTCATGTTGGTAGCTTTGTTTTTTTTTTAAGTGGTTGGCTAAAGAATAAGAAATTTCTCAAAACTGAATGTTCTAAGTTCCGTCTCTTGTTTAGATGCTCTGTGCCCGCCGCCTTATCGATATGCTACAAAATAAAGACTGCTTTTTGCCGTTATATATTACCATCGGAAAAATATAAAGAAAATTTACACGAGTGAAGAGAGTTATCAGGATATGATGGAAATTATAAAAATGAAGAAATGGCACAAAGGCCAAAAGGCCATGCCATAAAAAAAAAAAAAAAAAAAGCTTCTGTCATCATCATGTCCGTTTGACTGAAGGCGAATTTTGAGCAAAAAGAGATTTTTGTGGAATGGAAAGTGAAATTACAAAGAAATACTCTTGAAATATATAAAAATGTTCAGTCGTTCGAGATTGTTTTTCACAAAGGCTCTTCCGTTACGAGTCAGTACTGTTCGATAAATATGTATTTACATAATAATTTCCTACAAGAGTATTGGTGTACTTAACCTTACAATATATTGTTTTCAGAATGTTTTTAACGTGGAATATCAAAACAATGCGCGAATTGTGTACAGAATAACAGCTACAAGAAATCGCTCAACAACTCCGCTTAATACTATTGTTATGTTCGTGCCACAGCAAGAGGTATTTGACCATAAATTTATTGGTATTAATATCACAGCTGAGCTGATCAATAGCAAAAATTATGTTACTGAATATTTTGTAACGCCTTAATCAAGATGAACGTGATGTAAATATATTTAGAGAATTTTTATGAGCAGAGTATTAATTGGCTAGGGCTAGGGCTATCTTTGATATGGTTGGTTTCGTAGGTAGGTAAGAAAATTTCATAATTCACATACATTAAAGCAAGTTGCAATATTTAATCATTACAGGCATGGATAGTGGAGCGAATGGGAAAATTTCACAGGATTCTAGAGCCTGGTTTGAATCTACTGTGGCCAATAGTGGACAAGATAAAATATGTGCAGAGTTTGAAGGAGATAGCCATAGATGTTCCTAAACAGAGTGCCATTACTTCAGACAATGTAACACTAAGCATTGATGGAGTGCTTTATCTTCGAATTATTGACCCTTATTTAGGTAAGACCCACTATTATAAATATTGCATCATCTTTCATATTTTTATATGGGCGTTAGGATAAATATTGTGAAATGCATTTTCAGAATGATCTTATTTTTTGTGGCTGGTTATCACATTATTTGTATACATAATGCTAGTATTCTGAAGGCAAGAGTTTGTATAAGTATGTGTAGTGTAAAATTATTACTTTTTCACTCTGAAATAGCCAAATGGAATTTAATTCATTAAACCCCAAGCGAACGCCGGCGTTCGCGCACCTATTATCTTTCTATTGTGTCTGTAATTTCCACGATCGAAAGGTTAATGAAATTTGGTAGCAGGCTAGCTTATATCCTAGATTATCACATGTCTATAATGTGTAAAGGTGGGAAGTACAAATTGAGGCATGGGCAGCAGCTAGGACAAAATAAATGTGTAGCTTGTCTGTAATTTGTTTTTTTGTCTTAAATATGATTTGGAAATGTGGGTATTATTTACATTATACTTTATAACCATATACCCACATCCACATAGTTTTATGGTATAATATAGTTGTGGGGTTGATCTTATTGCCAACAATCAGGTCAAAAACTAGAACAAATTAAAATATTTAAAATATTGTGGTTGTAAAGATTAATTTATTATTAGAAAAACCTTTCGCCTGTTACAGGCTAGAATCTAATTGAAATCTTGAAGTTTATTATTAAAAAACTTAATCATAGAATTGCATTTATTTATTTGTTTTACTATTTATGTACACACCAAAAACGGACCAAGATAAAACATAATAGACATTAGTACAAAGGAACTGCTTTATTTGATCATTCTTCATATTATGTAACATTTTTAGGGTTCCGTAGTCAACTAGGAACCCTTATAGTTTCGCCATGTCTGTCTGTCCGTCTGTCTGTTCGTCTGTCCGTCCTCGCTTAATCTCTGTGACCGTTAGCACTAGAAAGCTGAAATTTGGTACCAATATGTATATCAATCACGCCGACAAAGTGGTAAAATAAAAATTGGAAAAAAATGTTTTATTAGGGTAGCCCCCCTATATGTAAAGTGGGAAGTGATATTTTTTTTAATTTCAACCCTAACGTGTGATATATTGTTGGATAGGTATTTAAAAATGAATAGGGGTTTACTAAAATCATTTTTTGATAATGTCGATAATTTCGGAAATAATCGCTCCAAAAGTAAAAAACAATGTGTGTCCCCCCCTCTAACTTTTGAACCATAAGTTTAGAAAATATGAAAAAAATCTGAAAAGTAGAACTTTATAAGGACTTTCTAGGAAAATTATTTTGAACTTGATGGAAAGAACAGTTTTTGTACAAAAAAGACAAAAGGGTTTTACAAAATAATTTCTGGACTAAGTTTGTAGTATAATCGTATATGCAAGCATTTTTTTAAACTCATAAGTGGGTACACTTATTGTGACGGACGGGAAACTACGGAACCCTACACTGAGCGTGGCCCGACACGCTCTTGGCCGGTTTTTAGGGTTCCGTAGCCAAATGGCAAAAAACGGAACCCTTATAGATTCGTCATGTCTGTCTGTCTGTCTGTCTGTCTGTCTGTCCGTCCGTATGTCACAGCCACTTTTTTCCGAAACTATAAGAGCTATACTGTTGAAACTTTGTAAGTAGATGTATTCTGTGAACCGCATTAAGATTTTCACACAAAAATAGAAAAAAAGCAATAAATTTTGGGGGTCCCCATACTTAGAACTGAAACTCAAAATTTTTTTTTTCATCAAACCCATGCGTGTGGGGTATCTATGGATAGGTCTTCAAAAATGATACTGAGGTTTCTAATATCATTTTTTTCTAAACTGAATAGTTTGCGCGAGAGACACTTCCAAAGTGGTAAAATGTGTGTCCCCCCCCCTCTAACTTCTAAAATAAGAGAATGATAAAACTAAAAAAAATATATGATGTACATTACTATAAAAACTGCCAACGAAAATTGGTTTGAACGAAATCTAGTAAGTAGTTTTTTTTTAATGCGTCATAAATCGAAAAAAATACACTATTATTAAAACATCGATCAAAGTTACAACACATTACAAGAACTTTTATATTATGTTACTTGCTGCTACGGAACCCTTCATGGGCGAGTCCGACTCGCACTTGGCCGGTTTTTTTTAGTTTATATTAACACAAATAAATAAAGTACCCATGTATGTGAATAATCATTTATTTGTTGTCAAACTTTTTCTAGTTTAGTTGAATCTGTTGTTCTTATTCCAGCGTCATATGGTGTTGAAGACCCCGAATTTGCAATTACACAGCTGGCTCAAACTACTATGCGTTCTGAACTTGGCCAAATTTCACTTGATAAAGTATTTAGAGAGAGAGAATCTCTGAATACTGGTATTGTGGACGCCATCAACAAGGCCAGTGAAGCTTGGGGTATTGCATGTCTGCGATATGAGATTCGTGAGTGGATTTCAATTATATTTATTATTTATATATTTCACTGTACATCTCATAATATGAACAAGGTTAACATGGTACAAAAACAAATGTAATTCAGTTTAATGGGTGGTCTTATAGTACAGGGCAGTCTCTTACAGACAACCTTTTTTTACAAACAAAATTATAGTGATTGAAAAAAGTATGCCTTCACCTGATAAAGCTTCCAATCTATCCTAATGTAGTTAAATACCAGTTTTTTAAATAGTTTTTTGGAACGGAATGCGATTTTTATTCATATGTATAGGGGATATTAAACTACCAACGCGAGTTCACGAGGCTATGCAGATGCAAGTAGAAGCGGAACGGCGAAAAAGAGCAGCCATCTTGGAGTCCGAGGGAGTGCGCGCCGCGGACATCAACGTCGCTGAGGGCAAGCGCCAGTCTAGGATATTGGCTTCAGGTACACATTTAATTTTACGTAATAAAATCAAGCAATCTTCACACTCACACTGATGCTTCATGAGGTGGGCACTTTGTAAGAGAGCAATACTATTTTTTTGTGCCCACTTTGTACAACACTACTGGGCAAAGGCCTACCCCTTGTCTTTTCAAACCTTTCTGTCGTCGTCCTGGCCAAGTTTATCCTGTGGACATGATTAGTTCGTCACACTTTCGGCGCTATCGACCTTGTCAGCCATGCACTCTCTCAGACATCTAATAAATGAGAATCTTCGTTCATCTGTCTGGGTGCATGTCTGCCGCGGCTAGCAACTCCCGTTATGGGCCAGGTTGTTTTTACCCAAACCATCTGCTACTTGAGTTATGGAGCGCAGGGTGGTTGTTAAAGCGATCCTATATCACATCAGATCGCCTGACACTATATAACACTGTACTTACTACACAAAAAGATGTACATGCAAGAAAATTCGATAACGCCCCACGGCGAGAGTTTTCGATGCGCAGCGACAGCCCAAGTGCCAGTGCATAACCTCACGCATTCAAGAGACCTTTCTTTGCGTGATAGCTATTTCTCATGGGCTTCTCTAAGGAAACTCGAAAGAACTCTTAACGCAAAAAAAAAATCTTTTTCAATAAACTTACTCGAAAACCCATTCTTATCCCACCGCTTTTAGGCACACAACTATTTTCCGCATTAGTTCAGAAAAGTGAGCGTGCTCTCCCCGCCACAATTTTATAACATTTATCGTATCAGGCTGGGAGCTCGTCAACCACCACGAGTCGTAAGTGTATTGAAAAACATCGTTTAATACACGTGCAGATTTATCACTGCAGCCCTCGGCTCCATAACACCAAACCGAATTCCGCCTCGGTCGCAAAATCAGACTTTCTGCACTTGTATAAAAATGTACTATTGTAGTGTAACTCATCTCTAAAGGTTTTTTTTTTATAATGGATAGGCTCGCGTTTGACCACAAGCTCACCTGATGGTATGCGATGATGTGGCCGACGATGGAGCATGCTTGCCTAGAAGCAATCTATTCACTCTTGACTTAAAGACCCCTAGGTTATAGCTATCAGGAAACACAGACTCCGGCAGGGAATTCCATCCTTAGCTGTACGCATAATGAATGTACTCCCAAAACGCTTTGTACGTATAGGTGGGATGTCCACCATGTACCGGTAGCGCAACGCCGTACGTCTTGTGGTCCGATGATGGAACGGACTTGGCGGAATTAAATTGTGTAACTCTAGTGCACACTCCCCGAAGTGTAAACGATAAAAAACCTCCGAAGGTAAACCTATTGATAAATTTCCAGAGGCTGAGAAGCAAGAGCAGATAAACAAGGCGTCTGGTGAGGCGCAGGCCATGCTCGCGGTGGCGGAGGCGCGCGCCAAGGGACTCCGGCTCGTCGGCGGCGCGCTGGCTCAGCGGGTCAGTTATTTTTATTTCCAAGCTTGCTTTGGTATTCCTCAAGTAATGTTGTATCCAGAACTTTAGCAAAATCCGACATATAAAAGAGGTACCTGCTAGAGCTGCGGGATTGTTCCAAAGAGTTACCGTGGCCTGAAGGAAACAGGTAGGTTTAATCAGACAGTTTGACACTCCCTTTCGCCGCACCAAGAACGGGAGCAGTTATTTGCAAAAAAACGCAAATACTGGATCTTAAGGGAGACATTATTTTCGTCCACAAGTCTCTTATCAAGTGGAGTAGAGAATAATAACGGATTCTATCAAAGTGCTATTTGCAGAGTCCAAATTGCCCAAACAAGCTAGGTTATATTATTTCAATCTCTGATGGAGAAATTATTCATCGTGTGGTAATTTCTACCTGATCACTTAAAAATTTTGATTTTCGATTCGCGTGCAAGCAAAATGAACTTAGCGGTGGTCAAAGTGTCTTAGATGGTACGTGTTTTTCGAAGTTATGGTGTTACTTTAACAGTTACAGGCAGGTAGGCAGTTTACATTAACATGAGGTCCCTTTTCACAGGACAGTAAGCATGCCGCGTCGCTGACGCTGGCTGAGCAGTATGTGTCGGCGTTCAACAAGCTCGCGAGGACGAACAACACCCTCATCTTGCCAGCGAACGCGGGAGACGTATCCACCTTAGTTGCTCAGGTACTATTTGCCGAGGATACCTACTGTTTGCTTTGATATGATGAATGTTGAACAGCCATATAATATCGAAAATCTTTAACCAATCCACCACATTAAGGGTCGAAAGTGCGTAAAGCGGACGCCCGCGCGATCTCATACAAAAGTGCTCCTTTGCGGGTTGCGGCTCGCCGCGCGGCACCCGCCACGGGGAGCCGCTCCCCGCGCCCGTTTCGCTACGTAATTATATAATTTAAGTTCTCCATCGACACGACTACATGCACACCATTAAAGTTGAACTAGCGACACTGCATAAAAGTAGTAATCCGGTCTCGGCGACGGGGATCGTCTGCATGAACACGCGTTTTTTTCACGCGACGGTTGTTCGTCGCGGGCGTCTGCTTTGCGCAATTTCAGCCTTAAGCACGAGATTGATGCGATGCCATTATTAGCTTGTCATATTAGGTAGCTCTTTATAGCTTGTATGTTTGTGAAATCTTAAAACGACTTCTCTTTCCAGGCTATGTCAATATATTCTACAGTGACAGCACACAACGCACAGGCCAAAAATGTACCCCAAATCGACGAATATGAGGAACCTCTAGTCAAAGTTAACACAGTAACTGAACCAGGTTCCACCCTAGCTGGTCCTGCTGTAATAAACTTTGATGGCTCCTTAGAAGAATACTTTTCAGATGATGAAGAAAGAGAAAAGGCATTGAGGTCTCATAAAGAGAAGAAAGACTATCACACACAACAATTAAATAAGCTAGAAAAAATAGAAAAGGATACATAATAGAATTGTTACTTATATTAGTCCTTTAAAAACTTAAGATTGTTTCTGCATTTTAAATGTAGCTCTAAAACTTTGTTGTAATTTGGTGCATTAGGGACTAGTTCTGAATGAAAACTAGATTGTTACAATAAAATACATTTATTTTCATACATTGTACAATGCAGTCAGTTCCAAGTGTATTCAAAATGTTAATGTACAGATATGCAAAACGTATTTTTAAAGCAAATCATATCTCATTAGTTGTCATTGTAAGTTATTTATTATGAAATAACTCTGGAGATTTAAAATAAAACCTTAAAATATTATTTAAAAAATATTTACTTTTTAAACTACAACAATAACCAAATTCGAAATAATATAAGTCTCATAAGCTTTCATGGGGTTTTTAGCTAACATTACAATATTCATTCATCACTTAAAATATTGGGAATGGATGACGATCCTATAGTATCACGTTTGCGGGTCAAGCTAGGCCTGAGTCGCGCAAGACAGGTGTGGGACACAAATTAGACTAGAAAAAAAATATTATTTCCACGTTTTTTTTTTCTAATCTTAAATGACTATTGTTTAACCCTTTAACCTCTTGCGTCGGTTATATCCGACAAACACTCGCGTTTATTCCGCCAAGGTCGTACATCCACAACCAAATACATCCATCTCGTCAGCTCACTATGGGGATTGAAAAGCTAAACCTTTAATCACTATAGGTGGATAGAAGAACCAAACGAGATGGAGTACCCAGCCGCAAACATGAATCCGGCGAATAGGACGTGGAGACAACAAATACTCGTCGGAACAATCGGCTCAGGCCAAAGTAACATGACTTTACGGTACTTACTTATTCAGAATCTACTCATTTAAAATGCAAAATAGCACGTCGTTAATCCACGCATATAAAATATTCTCTAGTACATATAATTTGGCTGTTTCACTACGGCAGCTTGTGACGGTCTGTACCTACTCATCGCGAGCATTCCCATTTATTTTGTGAACGTCACTTATGTGACGAGCATTCATTCAACATCACATAGATGTGCTCGCACAACAAATGCTTTTAATACGAATTCGTGAAGGTTACTTCTTCACTCGCGAATTCGTATGAAAAGCAAGCGAGCCATCGCGTTGAGTACTAACTCTCCTGCCCAGGGCACTCGACACCGAGTAGAATGAGATAAGCCCAGAATCATAACTCTAATGCGTTTCATCCATTTCCTCAATTCTTCATTACACGAATTTTACAAAAAAATAAAAAAAATCGACTTTCGTTTTTATGAAAAAAGTTCTTACTTAGTAGTTCACAGTACACACAACTATAAAAATATCACCATAGTTTACACCGCAACTACACGGAAGTTTTGGCAACCCTTAAACTTAACAAATTTTCATACAAAAAGGATTAGTCTAAGATCCGATTAAGAACGACCTTCACCGGTCTGTTTAATGGATGAAACGTATTTTATTATAAATTTAGTGTATTAAATAATATAATGCGGGTGGGTTGCCTAAGAAATTCCTGGCCAGACTATTATTAATTAAAAATTGAAAATTTATTTTATTTTTAGAAAAATGCACAACCGTTATCCATACCAGATTTTTTTGCAGACAACACTATAACATCGTATTCGTAATGAAACAGCGTTTATTTTGAAATAGAATTTGTTGTATACAAAAAAAAAACACCTGTTTATGCATACCTGTTTATACCTGACAACCCGTAGCTATGCCAGGAAACAAATAGGCAACCCAACATTTTTATGTTCTAAAGGCTTCACTCTTTCGGTTAGTATTAACTTTATTCGTTAAACACACCGGTGCATTTTACAAAAAAAAAAAAAAATTGTTTGGCCAGGAATTTCCCAGGCAACCCACCCGCGTTATATTATTTAATATACTAAATTTATCATAAAATAGGTTTCATCCATTAAACAAACCGGTGAAGGTCGTTCTTAACCGTATCCTGTACTAGATACAATAGTCATAATCTATTCTACATTTTATAGAAACACTTTTCGAAGTGCTAGGTTCATATTTTGTTTGTCCATGTCAGTTCATGTATATTAATGAATTTATCTAGACAATAAAAAAAACTTGTTTCGAAAACTTTAGATTACCTAGCTACTGTTATTTACATAATGTATTATAATATTATCAATACATAAATATATCAAACGGATTTAGAAAAACAAAAACAAGTAAAACAAGTTTTGCCATAATAGGGATATCAGATGGTGTGTTTTTTTAAGATATTTTCACTATTTTTTCTCTCTGATTGAAGTAACTAACTGTGCCTTCCTCGGGTTGGGTTAGATTTGCGGGTGCCGGCATTCTGTGCAGACTAAGATATGACGCTGACAGGTCCGTACCATCGAATTGTCGCAAATGGATCTGGAACAAGCACAGAAATACCCATGAAAGAAACAATTAGGTACCTTTCAAGTGAATCAAAAATACACAGCTGTATTTACTTTACCACAACAGTTTGTACAAACATTGGCAAAAAAAGTAGCTGTAAATGAATTTAGTCATTATACTCACTAATAAATGAAGGTTAACTTCATCACTTCTGCTCAAATAGGGGAAGTTACCGCCACTTTTCAGATGAGCTAGCTTTGCTTGAGGATATGACTTATAGAGGTCCTCGCGAACTCGAGAACTTAAGGCACATTCATCCCACACATCCATTATTGTGATAGGCATGTTTACCAGTACTTGTGGTTTTATGTAACAAGGTGTGCAGTTCAAAGTTAGTCTAGAAGCTAACTCTGCCTGGTTCAGGGAGTCCAGCTGAAAATTACAAGAATAGAATAAAATGTATATACAAACATAAATACCTGGACAACATGGTTCTATGATCACCATACAACGACCTTACAGCCACTAGACGTCTATCATCAGGCGACGCATGTCTGTCAATACATATGGCTTATAGATCTGATGTTTCCACAGAATAATTTTCAAATAGTCTCGACCAATCAGAACGCAGTATCCAGCTCCTCTGTACCTCGGCTAGTTAGGGGTTAAGTACAGAATTGTTTTGGTGCTCTGCGCTAGTTCAAGCATGAGGCATCTAGTGGCTGTAAGGTCGTTGCCATACAATATTTTTCCAGATATTTTTATTCTTTTTACTTCGCGTGTATCTTGTTTGAGATTTGGTTTTTGCATAAATTCTCTTTAATTTGCATGAAAGAGTTTTGAACGGTTTTAAAATCAAGGAGTGGTTCCAAGTCAACCTTACGATTTGGAGATAACAGCTCAATTAAAATCAGTTTTTTTAAGATGACAATGATAAAGTAACAATTTAGATACCAATCAGTGCTCTCGTAAGTAACATATGGTTGTAAGAACAGGAATTACATGTATTGCAAGATTACAATATCAGGTTGCAAGATTTTATGTTGTCATAGCATAGTGTATGAAGTTACATTGTTGCTCAGCAGAGCGTGACGACGTATTTATTAGTAGCTGTAAAACATTGACAAAAGTTAGATTTTAATTACTAGCTTTTGCCCGCGGCTTCGCTCCCGCTCTACCCTAGAAACCTTACTCTAATTTTCATTTTTTCTCTATGATACTTCTCCTCACAATAACAAACACAACAAAAAAAAATTAGCGAAATCGGTCCAGCTGTTCTCGAGAGCGCTTAGCAACACATTTAGCGATTCCTTTTTTATAATAAAGAAGATACTAGTGACCCGCCCCGGTTTCGGTCGGGTACAAATTACATACATCATCTTCCTCGTTTATTACTCTTACTATTAGCGAAAACCGCAGCAAAAACTGTTGCATGGTTTAGGCACATGTCCAACCGCCAACGATCAGCTAGAAGCGAGTTTTCCTCTATGAGAGCTACAAACATAGAGGAAACTAATATTTCGGGCTACAAACTAGAAACGTGTAGGCGAGATACACGCGGCAAGCTCGCGGCGAGTTTGTAGTTCCGATAGTTTTATCGCTAGGCTATAAGCGAGTGTGCGAGTACGACGGGCGATACTCGCACCCTTAGCTCAGGGTGCCTAATCCTGGCGAAACGCTGCTTGCGCATGCATTTGTTCTAGCTGGTCTCTCAGAGCGAGTATTACCTTTGATAGCTCTAGTAGCAAAGGGCCCTAACTAGTTAAGCGAGTCCTCGCCGCCAGTCTGAACAATCTACATCTCATTTGTTTACACGGAATGTATGTCTTATTGAACGATTCTTGGGCGACAAAATTACCGATTGTTACTTATTTGCTTCCTCGCCGATGGCGGCGGTGGGACAACTGCCTAATGGTAATGAATGGCGGGCACACGAGTAACGCCACCCCGTTCGATGGAGCCGCCGATTCGTCGAAATATTTGCGATGCGGCTAAGCAACTGGTCTGGTCCGGCTCTAACGGCCGGTTCACGACCTTGCCGCTGTGAGGGTCAGCAGCGAGCGGCGGCCGCAGCGAGCGTTATGAACAAAAGTATGTAAATGTTTGAAGCACGCCACGAGACGCCGCTCAGTGCGGCGCGCGATTGCTTACCGATGCTGCCCTGCCCGCCGCGCTGCTCGCCCCTAAGATCGAAATCGTGAACAGGCCGTAAGAGTTAGCAGATAAACAGACAGACGGAAAAAGATTTTTTTTTAATTGGTACAGCAGTTTTGAGTATATTCATAACAAACATAAATATGGATTTATTTTTGTATTTTAAGTAAATTTTGTCTTACTTACTCTTTCAACCATAAAATCAATAGATTCAGCCATCCTTTTGTCAACTTTATCAGTTGTAAAATTACCCATAAGCATTCTCTTTAATACCAATGAAGGCAGAAGCCAGAAGAGGGCTGAGGAGTCGTGGTACTCAAACACCGATGTGTCCGTGAAAGTGTTGCACAGAACGAGAGATGCAACACGAGGACAGTTACTTGTTAATTCAGCAAATTTTTGTGCTATAAATCCACCTAGAAAATAATTGTGCATTAAAATTAATGATTGACACTGTGGAGCAAGTAATTAAAATAATAATGAATACTTAACCTATTGTTACATGTCCTGATTTAAATAAATAAAAAACAAACTGATAACTTATCATGTTTGTCATTTTGCTTTACTGTATGAACAATAAACTTGTAATTACCATTGCAATGTCTCTAACATTAGTGTTGATTGGAATTTGATCCACTCACTATGTAAATTACTGCAACGAGTATGACACCCAATACTATTTATTGTGTACTTTCTATTGATAAACCTGGTACTTCTACAATAACATCTAAATACAACTTTCTTTTCATAGAATTATTTACTAAAACCAACCTAAGGATGCTCCAAAAACATGAACCTTGTCGAGTTCAAGGTAGTCAATCAGTCTTTTGAATCCATCACACCATTCCTTCATATTCCAGTAAGGTGGAGGCTCGGCAGCAATGACTCGGACCCCCCTTGAGGCAAGGCCCAAGACTTGTTGGAAAAACACGTCTGCAGTGCCTGACACTGGCGGCAGACATATCAATGGACACCTTACAGATTTTGGGCCACTGTCGAAAATTCTCCAGGACTGAGAAAGTTATAAAAAAATTTCAGTAAGTACGATATAAAATTTAAGAAAGATAGCAAGCCAAAGAATTTTAAAAGTGGGTCAGGTAGCTTACCCTCATTACACAAAATTAAAAATTCGATAGATAATATCTGATTAAGTTTGTTTACCTTGGATCCGTCTGAATCGACTACTATTTTTCTCAAGGGAATACTGCTTCTAAAACTGAGATACTCATTAGACTGAGACAATTCACTGACGCAATTCATCTTTAGTTACTATTACTTTACAAAAAAATAAAGGTGTCTTAAAATATTAAAACTTATAGTGTTTTGGAATGTTTTCTATAAGGAACAACTTCACAACTAGAGGTTTGCACCGGAGCAGTGAGTACCGGAGAATCACCGGAGATTTACCGGTAAAAGTACTCGATTGAAATAATCGGTAATTCACCAATTGATCTCCGGTGATCGTCGCATCTTATTTTTTTTTATATAATAAATTTACACAAAATAAAAGACACATTCAACAATCAATTAAATAAATAAATTGGCTGCTAAAGATGCTGTAAAGGCAGAAATAAATAATATTTTCCGGTTCCGAAGCATATATCTCAAAGCGCAGAAGAAATAGCCACGTCAAGTGAAAATAGTGCAAGAGAAACTGGTCGCCCGGATTTGCTTGGATTTGTAAAAAGAAACACCAGTAATGCAGATATGACATCCGCTTCGGAAATAAATTTATTCAAAATGAATACGGAAACACAGTATCCTGAAAAAAGCCACAATTGGGATGAAGTGGTGCAATTCTGGATATTCAATAAACATTTAGAGCCATTAGACGAAATAGCCTTCAAATACCTAACTGTGCCTGCTACTTCTGTAAGGTCAGAGAGAGTATTTTCGACGACAGGACAAATACGAGTACTGACAAATATGAGTAATGATAGAAGAAACATGTTACGCTATGACGCTGTTGACATGTTGTGTTTTTTAAACCAAAATCAGCATTTATTGTCTTTATAAAACGTTTTTTTTTTTTTAATTAAAAGATTATATAAATTTAATCAATTATTTATTCTTTTTTCTTCATTTTAAATGTATAAATTAAAAAAGAAACAAAATTTCACTATTCTCCGGTGACCTCCGGTTTATCTCCGGAGATTGGTCAATCACCGGTGAATTCAATCGGTTGTTGAAATCTCGCTCCGGTGCAAACCTCTATTCACAACTTGACTTTGACTGAAGCAAATGACGTTTCCGTTTCGTATTTTGACGTTATAGGAATGTCAATGTCATTTTATGAATACTCCTATCCACGCAGAAGAATTATTAGTTTATTATTTTACTAATATGTAGACTAAATAGTAAAATTAAAATGTGATTATTCTGGGTTTACCCTGGTGCTTTCCAGGGGGCGGAGCGGAGCTACCGGTCCACCCGGAACAGACACAACACCCGTCTAAACGGAATATCTTTCCTTTTCAACGGAGGTTTGCGGGACTTTACACCCTGTTCCGTATTTCTTCTAAACTGGTGACCCGTCTTGCCCTTGAGTGCGACACGCCCTCGAGAGTCTGAATGTCAGCGCAGCCTTTGCTTGCAACTACTAAGGTGACTGGGGGTAAGATAAAAAACGGGGAAAGATAAAAAAAATATAATAACGCCGAATACCAGGGAATTCTTTTAATGCTGGCAATATCGTTGTGGACACCATTTTGTCTTGCCCCGCCCCGCAGTCTGCGTCAGTCGCTAAGTGAGGGTACTCGTGTGTTATTTGACATTTTTCCATACATTACATTTCCCGCGTAAAATTGAGTTTTTCAATCTTACCCCGCTCGCTGTATCTCTTTACACAGGTAAGTAACAAACATTTTGTTTTGATATTCGTAATTAGATTTGAAATGTAATATGCTCTATAATGTGGTGATTAGTATATTTCACGTATTTTAACATTTATGGTGCCTTTCAAACTTTCCCCTGCAAAATTCAACGGGGTAAGATGGTAATATAAATCTTTCCATCTTACCCCGTTTACGAAACTCCTACAAAAGGTCAGGGGCCCTCAATCTGAAATACACGGTGGTATCCCTTCCATATCATATTAAAAACTTGTATCATGAAATTAGTACCTACATAATTCTAGACTCTCTAGTGTTAAACCGCTTGTCGGCTTAAAAAAAGTCAAATGCTCTGTACATAAATGCAATACCTACACGATTAAAATGTACCAATGTATACAGCAGATTTTTTAAGCGGATGAATAAATTCTACGTTAAGGTGTCTAGAATTATGTGCCTACTGAATCCATGATAAAAGTTTTCATTCTATGTCCTTCAATTTGTATGTTCTATTGTCATCCGAAAACCACTGTGGTCACTTATTTAAACAAATTAGGGATATCTACTGTTATGGTCTTGTTAATTTTTTGTAATCATTTCTTAAATATATAACTTGTTTTTTAGGATCAACATGCCTCGGTAAGTAACTATACAAGGAAATCGTTACGGGCAACTTGTTATACTCATGAGGACTTAGCGATTGCAATACAGAGAGTGGAGAATAAAGAATTAACCACGTACGCAGCAGCTAAGTTATATAACATACCTGTCGCTAGGCTGCACAATCGCTTACATAAAAAAAACTGGAATAAAAAGCAGTACTCTAGGGCGTCCACCGGTTTTGCCTCTTGAAATAGAAATCCAGTTGGCGAACGGACTTGAAGTATTAGCAAAATGGGGATTTGGATTGTCCAGAACAGACTGATTTTATTTTACTGTGATGTTTAGGTATTACCTCCTTTGAAATAATATTTTTAATAATGTTTAATTGTATTCTGCTGTCGTGGTTTATTTTATAAAAATAATTATTTTGTACGCTACGTGGTACTAAATGAAAGCGTGTGTTTTATTTATCGACCCGAGTTAGACTTGACAGTCATGCATGAGCATGATTATTTAATTCTTTTAATATCCATAACATGTTGAGAACCCCTGACTGCCAGCCGTTTCAACGGGGTAAGATTGATATATTTTATTTGATAAATTATTTTTTCGTGCATTTAGAATGCGACTTTAGAATGTTACTGATTTTCAAGTTATTTAGGTTATTGAAGCAGAAGGTTTATTGATCACCACACAAGCATAATGACCATGAATACGATTTTAGTCACTATTTCAATCTTACCCCTTCAGCGTTTCATCTTTCCCCTACATATTTTTTTCTTAAGAACAATTTTATTAACGTTTTTTTCATAAAATATTGTTTCAAAAAGATTGCTGTCAACATTATAGAAACAAGTTGACTATACTTTTTTACCCAAAACATCATTTTATGCTTTTAACTTGAATCCCTTTGTTTTACAACAGTTTCAAATCAACACTGTTTATCTAATCAAAAATCCATTCCGACTTACCCCCACTCACCTTACATCGTGACGTCATTATCACTTACTCAAGCTCTCGAGCAGCGAGCCATACAGCTAGTACCCTCGGAATTAACGGGTATCCAGACAAACAGCATGCCTACCTGGTTGTACCTTTGGCCATCACCCTCAGCCACATCAGCGACTTTGGCTAAGCATACTACACGTCAGTCACATGAAGAGCCATGATGAAGCTCTCCTGGTTGACGCAAGTAGTCAAGCCACTACGTCGCAAAGCATCCGAGTCTCCAAACCAATGGAGCCTGCAACATTATACCGAATCACTGGGACATCATCACTCTGACTCACTGGGGAATCATCCTGCCTTACTGGTAGGACATTATCACCCTGACTTACTGCGGCATCATCCCGACTCACTGGGACAGCATCACCTTGACTCATAGGGGCATTCTCAGTGGGACAGCAACACGCCGCCTCTCTAAGGCATCACCGCAGACAGTTCCAACTCACCAAGAACTAAGCGGCTTCCGGTTCCGACGCTCTGGAACAAGCCTGCCACTAGCCTGGCACGCATCATCCCCACGATGCATCAAAAACCATCAATCTCCGATTTCCGAAGGGGAGTGATGTACTCTACTGACATCTGAGTTGCCGCATACGAACTATCCTGAATTGCGGTACCAGAGTTCTCCGCGCGATTAGAACATAATTGCAATCGTTCCAAATCAACTATCGAGCAATTGCCGAGACCGGACACAATACCCGTCCGGTCGGAAGACCCGTACTTTTCAACGGATGTAAGCGGTATTCTATGAGCATTGGGAATTCCCAATATGTTTAAGTGTATGGAAATAAAATAGATCTTCTGCTGTAAGATTTAATATTATCATCTAGCTATGATTGGCCTGAAGGTGGGCAGTGACATTGATATGGGCTTATGTATCAGCATACTTTGTATTAAAAAAGGCTTGAGAATTACCCAGCAGTAATGCTAAGATTTTATTAATAAATACTGGCGCCAGTGCCAGAGGTGTAGCGTAGACTAATTCAGACATGGGCGGAGGCGTGTCAGCGAGGCCTTTTTCTATCATAAATTCGAAAAATATTTCACGGCACTGTGGAAAGGGTTTCGGGGCTCTCATGGAGATAGCGACTGTTGCAACCCAGTGCTGGGTACGACAATTTATACTAGCGCAGAGTCGAAGCGCATCGAAGCGTCTATCCAAAACTGAACATAACAAATTCAATCTTAACTGCACAACGTAACACACACATTACTTCTGAGATTTTAAAAAGACGCGCGCATTCTTCGGAATCCGCGCGTCTGCACGTGAACAACGCTGATTGGTGCGCGCGCATTCTCGCGTATCCATGCGCCCACTAGCGAACCTACGCGTCATCAGTCGGAAATTGGCCAATTCAATAGCACTGCTGTTAATGCCCATTACTACACGTAAAAAAGAGTGCGCGTGTATTCTGGCGAATACGCGCGCATTCGTGCGGCTTTGCTTTAGTTGTAAAGAATTTGACGCTTTGATGCGCTTCGACTCTGCGCTAGTTTAAATTGACCCTTAATCTCTTCTTTGAGAACTGGCTACAGGGGCACCATTATGTCCTCGCTGTCCGTCTGCGAGGCCTCTATAAGTGCGAGTCTATGGGCGAAGGGGCCTCTTCGCCCACGCCTGGCTACGCTACTAAGCTGATATCTTTGGTATAAGACGACCTTCAACGCGGATACTTGATTGATGAAGTTATAATGTGGAACAACGGTGAAGCCGCACTAGTGCTCTTGGAACAAAAGAAAATCCTATCCAACTGCGCAGACCACACGGGCACGGGTTAGTTTTGTTTGTTTATCTATCAGTCCGCCAGATTTAGACAGTCATCGTGACGTAGTTTTATCATCTTGTCAATATTGTAGGTACATGTGCCAGTCATGTCAAGGTAGGGTTTATCAACTACATACGGTTTAACTTTTATTCATAAACATAAGTATATTAAGATGTTTAATTAAATTTATATGATGCTTAGGAAAGCCAAGATCGGGCATTGGTCTTTTCGGGCAGGTCTGGATTTATTTCAAGGCTGTCATAGGGAATAATGAAAAAATGCGTCCTCATCCAAACACATTCTGTTTATTATTTATACGTAATTAACATTCTCATCGTGAATTTTCCTACGATAATTTTCCAAACCGCTTACTCTATCTTACATCTAACTAATGAATAACTTTTGGACGATTTTAGCAGGATTTTGAAAATATTATGTTCTGATTGAGACAAAGGAGTAGGTAGAATCTATTAACGCATTAAGGCTGCCTGCACACGGGCCAATTGTGACTGCGAGTAATGGTCAGTGCCGCAGCCATCTTGTCATACAGCAGTGATTGTAGCGCAAGTACTAACAGTAGTGCTCAACCATGCAACAGAAGCCAGTACTTGCGCCAGCCACTCGCTAAACGCATGTCGCTCATCACCAGACTGTCGTGACGTGAGAGACCCGTGTGCAGAAACACTAAACATTACGAAATAGCATCGCGATCGGAGATAACATGTTACAAAATAGCTTTATTAGGAATTTTGAAGCCAAAGTCGCAGGTCTAACTCTTAAAATTACAAATCATACAAGTATTACATTACAAATCTATATAAATTTAACTTAGTGCACACTAACCATTAAAATTCATTTTTTCTTAATATACATTACAAATAATTTCGTTCATGAATACTAAACATTCTTATTAACGTAGGTACTGTATCATTTTTTAAGTATTATCATAATATGATTTGAGCATACTCCAGAATCATTGAAAATTCTGAGCAATAGCATCTCTTTACTGTATACACACTGAATTTGTCAGGATCAAAATGAGTGAGGCATGGAAACTATACGGCTGAACAAACACACCAGAGCATTTACATGTTAGTACAATCTTAGTAAAAAAAACATTACAAGTGAGGCCCTATTCAAAGATATTTTACTTAGTCTGGGAAAGCTCCACGCAGCGTTTGACAAAATGCTCATGATGAGTCCTTTAATTCCTTGTAATATTACTTTCTATTTTGTAAGCCGTACATAATTTAGATCAGTATATTTAAAACCACGTTTTAACAAAATATCGAGTTTCGTCCCCAATTTTCAGTTCGTCAAAGGATAACACTCTAAAGGCTCCAGCAGACGGGCGCAACGCGACGAACTTATTATCTTAGAAATTGTTCTGTAAAAAGGAGTGTCACGTCGCGCTTTTCTGTAGGAGTCTCAAAAGGCTCGATATTCTGTTTCTGGTAAATGCTCTAATGTGTGCTCCCCATTGGACAAAAGAACACAAACATTTACTACTAAATAGCTAGGTACATTGACTTGCCAGTTCTTTAAATCCATATACGACACAAACATTTAACCACCTATGAGATAATTATGACTGTGTTTCAGAAATTAAAATGCCAGAAATTGTTAAATTACTTTTTAATGATTCTAATAATCAAAAAAATAATAAAACTAAACATAAGACAAACGAATATTCAGGCAATAATGTTTTACAATCACAGCAGTATTGTTACACATAAGAAACATGAACAAAACTAATTTATTATTTTATTTGTCTATTTCAGAAAGATTCTAACATTTACATAACGGCCACGTAAGCCGTTGAGATATAATAATTATAATAGAAACAAGAATGACTCATTCACTGTTATTACAATAAAATTAGTATTTACTATCCAGTTCAGGCAAGCGGTACAGGCAACTGAAAATAATAAACGTAATTAACTATTCAAATGCATTAAATAGTCAGATGAAATGATGCCATCGTTTACAATTTATAATTACTATAATATGATTTTCAAAAATAGTTTAATATTCTACTGTTTAGATACACGACATTTTATAATAGTTACTATTCAAGTTATAATAGATCCAGATATATTTTTACATAATGTTCCGTTAGACAGATTATTATTTTACTATTCATATTTTTTTTTATCTCTTTTCTCTATTTTCTTTTCTGAATACAAATCTCCGTAATACCGGCGATTTAGTCAAAGTAAGGTGTTGGGCTAATAAGCTGGTGACAATTCTACATTAATATTGCCCGTGTTAAAAAATCGGAGAGCTTAGAAGAAATTTAAACGCTCCGCTCTTTATGAATTATTTGCACACGAAAAACAATCAATTATTTAAAAATCAAGCATGATAGAAATAATTAAAAGAAAAACATATCGGTAATCGAAAAGCGCCGTTTTGACACTAATACTTCAAAGTTGTTTGCGTCTTTTATTGTACTCAAAAAATAGTTGTAGGTACATATTATATTATACATTTGCACACGTCATTTAAGCAAAATATATAATAAAAAAAAATATAAGAACGAACAACAGTAAACGACTCACACTTCTAGCATTTTTCGTAGTTTACAATTATAAATTAATATTAAACTTAAGTTTTATTTAATGTGCAGGTATGTTAACACTGCAACAGCATGTAATATCGGTTGTATAACCCGCCTGTATAACTACGGAAGTGGTCTGTAGCACGCATGGGCAGTCAGTCGTAAAATGAAGTCACAACTCACGACTATATAGCCTTGGCAATACGTAACTGCAAGGAAGCTGAAATTCACCAATTTAGCATATTGAAAAAAAAAAAGTATGCATGTTAGGAAAAAAGAAACGACGCTATTCAATACTGATTGGTTTTCAGTCAATTTGATCAAGAGGAACTAACTTTTTTATACTCGCTAAGGAGGCGATTGGGGTATTGAGAATAGGCTTGACAGTTGAAGATACCGGTTACTGACAAAGAACGGTTTAAGGTGAATGCTAAAATTATTTTGCTGTTAACTGTCAAGATTTTACATTCCAGATTAAAACTCTAGTAGGCTAGTTGACATTTGGTTTTGCAAGTCTTTTAATTGTTGAGCTATAAGCAAGACCGTAAAATAAACATATTTTTAGAGAAGCTGAAAATTAAGAAAATTAAATTTTAAATAAAGATTTCGTGATGTCAAAAACGGCAAACTAACGTTTTCGTCTGTTCATGCCCTGCTGATCTATCTATACTTAACTGTGCTATGGTCTCAAAACATTTATAAAAACCAACTCATAGAAGAAATAGTTCCTTCGAACACGAATGGCATTTATTAGTTTTGTTATCATTAAGTTGTGATGACGTCACGATCATGGCGATCAAGTTTTCGGCATTGTTTTAATAAGTACTATGTAATTGGTAAGAAAACTATATTTAAAAAAAAAATCTTATAGCCATCATCATACCATCAAGTATTAAAATTTATTTATTGTATTGAAAATTGTGAGTGATAAATAATTGAATTTAAGTCAACTAGCCCTTTATACGACTTCTAAATAGTTATTGAACAGTGACAAGGTTTAGCCGGTAGTGTGTCGTATCCGTGTGTTAGGTTAGGTTACCGGAGTGCTCGGTCCGCCGGAGGAGATCGCGTGCGGGGCTCGGGACACGGGGCGCGGCCTCACGACTCGCCGTTGCCGCTGTCGTCACCGTCGCCGTCCCCACCGTCCACTTCCTCGTCAGAATCTGTGTCGAGATCGTCGTAATCGTCGTCGTAGAAGTCTGTCATGTCCAACTGAAAAAAAAAAACAAGCATGAATAGGATTAATTTTGTAAAAATTTGTAACAAAGTATAGGGGCAACGCTTTAGTTATTGGCCCCTATACAGTTATTGGCCATTTCAACTTTGTGCGGCCCAAAATAAACAATGCCTACCAGAATAGTAGATTCACCACTGCATTAATTAGTAAACAGTTTTAAAATTTACTTTCTGTTAGGTAATTTTATTGTTTATTTTAGACCATCAAAGTTGAAATGGTCAATAACTATGTATGGGCCAATAACTGTAGCGTTTACTATATAAAGGCTTGTATTGAATAAAAAAATAAAATAAAAATTGTTATGTATACTAGCGCCACTCTTGTTCATGTCAAACTTAAAGTTCATAATAAAACTTCACTTGTTGTGACACATCCGCTGGTTTTACTTAGGGTGAGTTGCACCATTTAACTATAACGATAACAAAGCCGTTAACAGTTGTCAAATCGTCGAATTGACCAATAGGCGGCCGTTTCACGGCTGGTTAAGGTTTGGTTATCGTTATAGTTAAATGGTGCAACTCACCCTTACAAACTTCAAATTAATTTAACCCTTTAGCCGCCCGCGCCGGATTGTTCCGACAAGTGTTTTCACGTCAGATTCGCCAGAGTCGTACGTTTGAGACTGAGTACTCTATCTAGTTTAGCTCTTTAATCTCCATTCCACATAGGTGGCAGAAGAGCTGACGAGATGGGACTATTTGGTCGTGGCTGTGAAACCCTAGCCTAGCCTAGGAGTAACCGTGAGTATTTGTCGGATATATACGACGTAAGCTGTTAAAGGGTTAAGACTTCTGTCAGTGGTTTTGCCCACATGCTTTTTAATTCTAATAAAAAATAAAAATGAACACTCTATAATACAATGACTTCATGACGTTTACAATATTTGTAAAGTGAAACACCTTTCATCTCTTCTAAACATTTCATGTGAGTGCGTCTACTGAAAGCGTAACCTGGAGTTTTTTTTTTTTTAAATTAAATTGGCAATATTGTTTTGCCGAAAAAAATCACGTCAAAGTCTATGGTTGCAATTGTCAGTTTTTGGAAACAGATATTTATTTTTCAAGAATAATTGCTTAATTATGGGAAAAACAATAAACAGTAACGTGCAAAAACTGCTACACACTATGTTTAATAAATTCAAACAAAAACAAGAAGAGAAAGAAGGTGTTTCAATGAAAACCAACAATGTTTATATACGATTTCTGAATTTTTAAGTTAGTATGACGTTATAATCTTGATCCTTGTCGACTGATAGTTATATTTAGGATATAATGATAATTTTTTTTCTTATATTTTTAGATAATCTGACATATTGCGAATTTCATAATGGACAAAAACATCGAACAAAGAAGGCTTTTGGTGAATCGACTTAATCAAAAACACATGCTAGTGAGTGGTAGAATGCGTTCAAAAGCAGTTGAAATGTAATGAAAGATTTGCCTCACTCTGTCTGGTAGTGCATCAAAGTCTTCAACTGAAGTTAAAATCGCGAAAGTGAAGGAAATAGTGACTGAAATCCCAGTTGAAGTTTGAGAGAGATAGCTGCTAAACTTTTTGTGTCTCACGAGTCAATCCGTATCATTTGAAACAATCACTGGAGTATAAAACATGTTCCCACTTGACTAATCCCAAAAGATCTGAATTTTCTCTATGCTAAAACGAATCGATTCCAACCCAACAATCTTGAAACACATTATTAGTGTTGGCGAGACTTGATGAAGTTGAAATCATGTTGACTATTTTATTTGACTATCGCGGTGTTATGCACTTGGTATTCTTGCCAGAAGGCCAAATGGTAAATAAAGAACATTATTTGAATATTATATAGCGACATTTGAGAGATCAGATAAAATAAAATAATTTGGAATAATAACTAACATTTTGTGTGTTATTGACCTTTAACATACACCCACCAAATAATTAAGTCTACACACATGTTTTTGACTAGGATTCAGTTCTTATACAACTATTATACAATTGTCATAAATACAAAAAATACTCTAGTATCAAAACTTTTGTCTCCTTCTATTTCAATAATACCACATTCAAAATTTTTGGTTGTAACCTCCTTTTCTCAGGTCACGCTTTCATTAGACGGACTCTACCAGATTTTTTTGCAGACAACCCTATATTTTCGTATTCGTAATGAAACAGCGTTTATTTTGATATAGAATTTGTTGTATATCAAAATAAACACACCTGTTTATACCTGGCAACCCATAGTTATGCCAGAAAACAAATAGGCAACCCAACATTTTTATGTTCTAAAGGCTTTATACTTTCGGTTAGTGTTAAATTTATTCGTTAAACACACCGGTGCATTTAAGAAAAAAAAATTTGTTTGGCCAGGAATTTTTTAGGCAACCCACCCGCGTTATATTATTTAATATACTAAATTTATCATAAAATACGTTTCATCCATTAAGCAGACCGGTGAAGGTCGTTCTTAATCGTATCCTCATCTATGGATGTAGAATAAAATTGTTTCAAAGAGGTTATGACTCTTCACACTCCCCATTTTGGTAATCTCGAGATGGCTTGTCTGGGAATTTAACCCAGAAACTTGCCATTGACCGTGCGACAAATTAATAGCCTAGACAATGAATAAATAAACCCCATTGAAGCATGAGGTCATTTTAATTTATTTGCAGTTTATTTTATAATGGTGTGACAGATAGTGTTATCCGCTGATCCGCATTCATTGGAATAGGTACTTCTCGAAGCTATCACTAATCAGTTGATATGGACTGTTTGATTGTTAACCTTTACAATAAATAGATGTTTAATGTATACTAGTTTCTGCTAGCGGCTTTACCCGCGTGAAAGCCGGTAATTATCCCATGGTAAACCTCTATAAGGTCTAATCTAGAGGGACTCCCCCTGCTATGTCTGTATAGTATTGGCATAGCAAGCTATACAAGGCTCTTGAAGGTCTAATCTAGAGAGATTTCCTATGCACTGTCTGTATAGTATTCGTATCGAGAGCTATACAAGGCTCTACAAGGTCTAATCTAGAGAGATTTCCTACGCACTGTCGGTATAGTATTGGTATAGAGAGTTATACAAGGCTCTACAAGGTCTAATCTAGAGAGATTTCCCACGCACTGTCTGTATAGTATTGGTATAGAGAGCTATACCAATACTATACTGACAAGAGAACAGGCTTAGTTACCGCTGTATCAATTATAATGGGTCCCTACTTATAGAAACATAAAATCGTAATCTTGTCTATAAACTCAAATATTTATTAATGAGAGGCTCTCAAATTGACACTGAAATTATATATTTTTCAGTATAAAAAGGCGCCACGCCGACAGTGAAGCTTTCCATTACTAAAACGTATATGATCAGATTAGTATTTCCAGAGAATACTTTTTACAAACAAAGTAAACAATTTTATCTTATTATTACATTCGTCTAGATAAATATGGAAATACTGTGAACAAACCTGTGGCTCCTGCGTCGTCGACTTGACTTGTGTTTTAATGCAATAGTCTTCTAACGTAAGGGGTACTACGATTCCTTCCTTCTCCGCCTCTGTGCGCGCAACCTGGGCTTGCTTCCTGTAAAGCAAGGCAAACAATAAATTGAGAAACATGTTTCTCTTATCTGTATATAATTATAATAAAGGGAAAGAAACTTAAATCCCGACTACGAGAAAAAAAAAACGCCACTGAAAAAATAAAACAAGATTTTCAGGATGCTGAAATAAAGAAAGTTACTGAAAACTATTTTGATGTTATTGACATCGAATTTTTTGACTGCTTGAGGGCGCCACATTTCAAAATTCATTGGTGATATTTTTGTTTAGTAAAAGTGAAGCCCTTACAAATGATATTAAACACGGTGTATTTATCTTACGGTATTTTTTTACATAGATACATTACTTTTTGTCCGCTAGAGGGCGTCACTTTAAATTTGACCAATATTTTGGAAATGTACATGTGCAGCCCTTTCAAATGATACCAATGGGTAGAGAGTGGTCAGTTAACGGGAGCGAAGCCGCGGGTAAAAGTTAGTAGTAATATACAAGTACTGTAAGAATAAAACACGATAAGGTTGCAACGAACGATAACAGTTATGTATGTAATCGTGACTGCTCCTAGTATTATCTGTAATCATATTTGTAACAAAGGCGGGCATTTCAGTTTTTATACAGCTGAACAGCTACATGCACTAGTCATAAACAATACGCTACTTTTATTTCTCATACACACAGCAAAACTGTATAAAATCGAATTGATCACTTTCGATTTTAATCCAGAACATTCAAGTTGATAAAAAAATCTTTTTAGTTTTTCCCAATTATGTTGGGATCGGATTCTAGTCTAAACGGATGTAAAGGAACATCAGTATTTTAGACGTAGCTACTACCTATCTGAACACCTTAGCATATAGCATTATCAGCCTTTTAATGTTCCCACTACTGGGAATTGGGCCACCTCTCTAGCAGAGGCAATATTCCGTAACCCACCACGCACACTTCACCTGAACACCACAACCTATTTACTGGGTTACAAATCATCAAATAAATCTCAGTCAAACGATGACTGATTTAAATTAAAAGGTCAATCCTTGTTCTAAATACATTACATATGTCAATACGCTCAAAATATGGCATTATTTTTATAATTAAACACGTCACCTTCAGCGCTCAAGCGACCGACTTAGTTACAGATTCAGTGAAACGAGGACGCGACCGAATAAACTCATTGTGTTATATTACTTTCACCGAACGACGGAACTGTGTGTTGTCACATGGCCTCAGTAACAATCGAATTGGGATGAGTGAGGTTCGGTAATTTTGGCAGCATCGAGAGTGGGATGGGTATGCAGCGTAGTCACCCATAACGACTGGTCGCACCCTCGATGCACCCTCGCTTCTAGTCAGAAGCCAGTAAATTTGCCGCTAGTCTTGCGGTGTATCGTGTTATCCACAAACTCGTATAACAAGGGCCTTACCATTAGTTGCCATGACGTCTTAAAATGTCAGTCGTGAGAGCAACAAAGAGCGATGGAGCTATACACCCTATATAGCTCCGTCCCTTTATAAAACACAGTTTAGGTCGTAAAATGGATCGCGTTAAGAGCACGTGGTAGGGCCTCAGGGTTGTGGAACCATTTGTTTAAGTAGGTCACTTTGTGTTCATGTAAAATTCTGGTAATCAGCTACATTAGGTTAGACTGGAAGCCGGAGCCAACATAGCTGGGAGAAGGGTTGACGAGTTTGGCAAACCCACGTGGTGTACTGGTCTTCATTAGTCCTGGGTAAAAACCGCTCAAGTTTAGCTGTTGATCTTGCAGGCTGATAGTCACCATCATCATCGTCATGTCAGTCTAGGATAGCCCACTGCTGGATATAGGCCTCCTTTTCTTTCTGCAATACTTCTCGGTTCTGTCCATCTCTCATCCAGTTGCCTAAAGTTTTTGGACATCGTGATTTCTATGGGCCAACCTTGACCACCACAGTAACCATATGTGATAGTGACGTATTTACACACTTATTCTAGGCAATGTCTTGAATTTTAACGATTGTGTTTGAGCAGACGGATTTTTCGCACAAATGTATCAATCAATGGATTAAAAAATCCTTCAAAATCTTTCTTTGTTGATATAAAGCGTGTTTCGCAATTGGGGTGCAGCTGCAAAAGTTGCATAGGGACCGTAAATACGGAAGCAAGCGTCAGTTAGCAGTTAGCACAAATTATGAAAGGAGTAGCGTTCCTACCTACTTTCATTTGATACCATAACTCAGTTGTTCTGGTATACTTGTGTCTTTAAGTAACTGAAAATATTATGATCAGTTTTATGTACAATTACAAACCATTTTTCTGATCTTTTACGTAACTTATTCGTAACAAAATTAATTAATCGGAATATGATTTTATTTGTATCATTTTATTAGTTTGAATGAAATGCCTTTCATATACTGTTTTTTTAAAAATACCGTATAAGCAGAAGTAGGTCGGACATTCAATAACGCTGAGGAAATTATTGATGTCACGTCTCAAATAAGTCAGAACAATGAATGTATGAGCATCGTTATCGAAATCAAAACAAGACTTTCGAGCCTGTTAACGAGTATTTTCAACTAGGAAGATTATTAACTGCGTCAGTGCATAAGTTGGTAGAAGGAAAAGATACTGCGCTTCCATGGGAATCCCTATAAACAAGATCCAGCCAAAACATACGGTAACATCTTCATCACTCGTTGGCTCTTATACCATTTAATTTTGGGTCGGTACAGCAAGTCTCTTCTTCCATATTTAACAAGTAGCAGTCACCTCAATAATCCTCTCTTATCCAGCTATATCATCTTTTACACAATCCTCGTCTTCTTTTACCCCTACGACCACATTTAAAACTTTCCTCACGATAAGTTCCTCATTTCTACGCATCACATGCCCTACGTCATTAAAATTTAGTTTATCTCATTGTTTAAAGCCAACGACTCACCTGATAATATTCTCGTATTCTTTATCCTTGCCTTTGGAGTCGCGCCAGCGGCGGTACATGACGCTGGCGTCGACGTTGGCGGGGCTGAAGGTGTTGGGCTCGTTGAGCAGCGAGATCACCGACAGCAGCACTGTGCGCACCGACTGCGTCGGATTCCAGCGCTCGCAGGGCAGTTCACCCGACTGGGGGTCATCCACCGGCGGGTGCAGGATCGATATGCACAGGTCACCATTCTGGAACATTTTGAAAGGGTCACTTAGGATGACACGTCTTTATTTTTAGGGTGTAAGTAGTTAGGTAATTTCTTAGCCAATCAGACTTATGGTAAAGATAAGAATTGTAGAAGTTATACGAATACGTGTCCGACGTAAACCTCACTTCTTCGCAAAGAGAATACGTGTGTAACCAACTTCAAATTCAATGTGATCCTGAATCATGAGGATTTCCACACACAAAAAATGTAATTTTATCAGGTCTATTAATTCTAGAAAAAATCTTTCATTTTCCTCAGGTTGTGTAATTAGAGCTTTTGTGTAGACAATTCACTCGAATCTATTGTTTAAGCTAGAAGTGTCTCAACCTGCACTCATTGTTAAGTCAAAACGAGCACATAAAATTATTTCCAGTACATACAAACAAAATTTTATTCTATGGCTGAGATATATTTAAGCCGCCAGCTATTTCAAAGCAAAGAGACAAAAATCGAAGTATTTACTTGACCTCCTCAGTGGAGCAGGTCAAGTTAATAAGCACAGTAAAATTGTTAACAAGTTTTCGTTAAATTAGTTGCTTTCCCTAACTCTCTCTTATTAATTTGCTTTACGTAAGTATTTATTTTGTGCGATTTGGGACAGGTAGGAGATTATTTATAAAATAAAAGAATCGAGGAATCGTGACGTCACAGCACGTCCGCGATAGTTTGACGTTTGCACAGTATCTAGTATTTGTATAATAGTTGTAGTAGTATTTTTTTTAACAACAAACGAAAAAGTGGTTACTTAATTACCTTGTTAAAAAAAATAGGTTTTCATAATACGTATAGCCCAAAAATATACACCATTATATATAACTAACCCGAGTTTCTTTAGAAGACTGCTTGGTATAATTAATTCCTATTATTATATAATATACAATCATCGGTGTTTCTCTGGTTGCCATTTCTGGCGCCGTTATAATTTGTATTCAGACATTTGTCCTAGGATTTTATCGATTGTTGCCAATATATGAAACTAAACATAAAGGCTCCCTTAGACAGACGCGAAGCGTTAATGTGACGAAAAATTTTCATAGAAATTGTTCTATGAATATGTTTCTTACTGAGTGGGACTAAGGCCCAAGCGCCCGAAAAGTGCCATAAAACAGTGACTTTCTGAAGCCTACTCCTCGGTAACGGCCAGGTTAATAGGTTTGAAAAAAATGTATGTTTATTATAGATTCATGAACAATATTATCAACATTTGATTTTTTCGTGCTATTAATACTTTTGTCTAAAAAAAAAATATTTAGCAATTTCGCAACTTTTCCCTACTCCTTCGAAACGGCTTGGATCTTTAGAAACATTTTTACACATAAAAATGGGTAGTTAAATATCCTTCAAAGTGAACATTGCATATGTAAATCAATCAATATTTCGCAAAGAAAATGTATTTAAAGGTCAGCCGTGCGCTTTCCGGGCGCTGTTGACCGCAAATAAATGCACAGATTTGCGTACTGCCGCCTAGGCGGGTGCGAGAGGCGCGTCCACATAATTTTGGCCAGGTGGTTCAAGGGACTATAAGCCTTAAGGGGGCCTTATTCTCAAGTAAAATGGCCACAATTGCGACGATTCAATTTACCGGTCGCGTCTATCGGCCATAACTCAAAGGAATACTGAGAACTACACTGTTCACACGTGTGACAGTGACACACACGCCGATGTGGGTGCGTCGGTCACCATACATTTTATATGGAAACTAGGCTTGTAGAGCTACACTTGATACTTGCCACGCGACATCGTTCTACGACTTTACGTCCAAATCAAGCGTGTTATACGTGTACGTCGGTCTAATGTAGTTCTAGTTTAGTCCTACAAGCATCAGCTCCCAATCTTTTAATTGTGTTTGCTGTCATCAGCAAATTAAAGACTACAGTTTACACAATAAACTGCCGGCCAGACTTATTAAATCTTGATACGACTTAATGCTTCACGGTTACGGTTAGGAAGACAGATTTCGTTTTCGTTGCGTTATAGCGCGCGTAACGCGAGTGTTACATAAAGTCCATTGTTGCCTCGCCTCCCTCAACAACAGTTTACCAGCAACCTTCATAACAGTTCTTACGTCTGATGCTATACTGGGATGTTGAAAGTAGCTTTGTATCCTACAAACAAATATTGCTTGCCTGATGCTATGGTCGATTTCTAATTTCTAGTCAGTATAAGACAGCGACATGTGCTGTTATGTAAAATTAAATTTGATTGCAGACTTATTTAAATACCAATATTATAAAGTTGAACAGTTTTCAATTAATATTCTATCTAGCCTATACTGTCCCACTGCTGGACAAAAGCCTCCCTTCATTCTTTCTATTGTTCCCGGCTTTGAGTCACTTCTTGCCAATTCCCAAGGAAGACATCTACGTCGTCCTGCCATCTCATTCATCTATTAAGTATACATGTCCTACCAATATTATATAGCAGAAGAGTTTGTTTGTATGAACGCGCTAATCTGATGGACTACAGGTTTGAATTGTCGGATAGTCCATTTATCGAGGAAAGCTAGAAGATACAAAAACACGCTGTGACCAATAAGTGCGGAGCAGTTACCTACCAAAGACGCGGTTGAAACCGCAGGGGCCATCAACGTCACTATAGCCGGATAACATCTAGTGCTGGACATAACCCTCCTCCAAGCGCACTGAGCCACCAATTGGTCTGTACACTTTGTGGGACGCCACCTAACCTTTATCCAAAGTTTCGCCTCATCAATCTCTATCGGGGTGCTTGTACATTTCCGCTAAGACCATTAAAGTATCTACTCACCGAGCATAAAGACTTTGCCTTGATATTTTGCAATAAGATGTGGTTCATCTAGAAAATTATTAATTAATTTCCGCCTTCAATCTTATATCAGTTTTATGGTACGTACAAACAAACTAAGCAATGCAGATAAATACTTCCATAATATAATCTAAACAAACGTTAAAGTAATGAATAAATAAGGTGAACGAATGTAAAAAGCGATTTCTTAAACATGGAATAAATCTCGTATGTTTACAGGTTTTTAACGAAGAGAGTAAGACCTTCGTCCACGGACTGCCGGCGAAGCGGCAACTACACGACACGATTCTGCCGCTTCGTCGACAGTTTCATAGTTTACGCAGGCATACACCAAGCGCATAATGACGAATTTGCGTCTATGCAGCTACGCGTCCGTGGACAGTAGGCCTAAGAGGAAATTCAAAGCTATAAATGATTTGGAGAATTTTTCACAAGAACAAATTAATGGATTCGGACTTCCCCAAACAGTCCCAGTTATAAAAAAAGTATCCTGTATACTTGAGTTCGGTTGTTTGACTACATAATATTTATGTACCTACAATCGGAATAAAGAATGACAAAATGGCAGCAAACTTTCAACCAAACATTCAGCTGATAATTATGTCGACCAATTGAAGACTAATTTCTATATACAATGTCAATCGTTTCTCCGAAGAAAATAAAACCTGAACAAAGAAAATGTCATACGGGTATAATTATATATTAATAATGTAAATTCTGCTAAAGCTGTCGTCGCAGTATAGTTAATCAAACCGTACGTAGCTAAAACTTTACTTTAAATACTAATAATTATAAATGCAGTCTGCCTGTCACGTTGTCTAAACCGATGATTTAATAAAACTTGGTACAAAGTTACTACATGGATAAAGTGAGAAATGAGCATATTAGAGGAAGTTTGAAAGTGGCGGCATCGGCAGTAACAGGAAACTTGAGTATATTTTAGTATGGTCATGTGAAGAGGAAGGCTGAAACGCATGTTAATAAAAGAGGTTTGAATATGCATGTGGATGACTGGACAGGGAGAGGTAAACCAAAGAAAAACTAGATGGATTGCGTGAGGAGTGATATGAATGAAAAGGAAGTCAATGATATCGTAGGATTGAATAGAAGAAAAAAAAAGTGTTGTGCCGATCCCAAGTAATATGGGGCAAGTGCAGGAAGATGATGATGATGGTACAAAGTTACTGCATAAGAACACAGTAAACTATTCATCCCGGTTCTCATGTAATAATAAAACACTGCTCACGCGTTCAAAGCCGCGGGCAGAAGTAAGTGTATAATAAGCTAGGTAATCATGTGATACAAGAGTTACACATGGTTATGGAATCAACCGTTTGTACCTGGAAGTTACTGGTGTGTATCATTATATCGTTAATCACAGTCGTTTCCTGTTCTTATGAATTACTTGCAACTACAAGTTGTAAGGAAAGAAAAATGCTTCGTCGCACTAGCTGATGGTCTATTGATTTTAACGTAATTTTATTAGCGTCTAGCATATCGGCCGCAAATTCGTCTGCGTGGATTTCGTACCTCCCCCTTCGAACTTCAATTTCACCTTTGCCTTCTTTAAAGGTTAGTTTGGGAACATTAATCATATATATCTTTATTATTTATCTAGATAAGTGATTTAGACTAGTTTCTAAATAGAAAGTATACGATGTACAAACGAATTCCTATCACTTTTTACCGTTTTAAAAGTTATTTTCTATAATGCATGCAATTTCGATACTATGTACTATGTACAACTACCGTCAAGAAAACTGAAATATACAAAATTGTACCAACCCAAATTTTAAATCTAAACCAATTATGCTTTAGGCTCTGCACTGATAAATCAGCAAATTTTACTTTACACTCTCTAATTTATGCAAATTCAAGAGCCAAAAACGACCGACTGTATCGAGTGATGCGGAACCAGCGATTTGTTTCGTGTTGCCAGTCTGCATCTGCATTATTATATGTAGCACGATTTGGCAGTAATTTGATATACTCGATCTTGTCCTACATTCGAACATATTCCAACCATGTTCAGACTGCCTATGTTATTGCAGATGATTGCAAAAGAATAAACTTCACGTACATTGTTTATTAAGAATATAAAAAAAAAAACTATTGGTATGAACGTTAAGGTCATCCTCATCACCACCCTTCACCAGATAATAGCCGCTATTATTATTACTCATCAATTCGCATCGTCAACATCGACAAGGTCCTCATACCAACAAACTCCATGTATTGCGCATGCTAGCTAGCTTCATGTCTTTCTAAGGAGATAGCGGAAGGAGGTAAGCGAGACGGAACGGACAAGAGGCTTACCTCCGCAATTTGCCCTTGACGATCTCGGTAAAGTAGCATATCGACGACCCCACCCCATTTACATTGTAATCTGTTCAACATTTCGTGAAGGTTAGTTTATCCAATCAACTTAAAACTTATGTTGTATTGCAAGATCACCAAACATAATTAAGTAATTTCGTATATGACAGATGATAATGCTCGAATCGTTCAGTTCTAACCAGTGGCCTACTCTAGTATTCGCATGACCCAGATACATTTGTCTATCGCGATAACTAGCTACTTTTCAGTATAATAATTAACGACTGTACATAAATCCTTAGTCATATCTGTAAATATTTTTAAATCTCAATTTACTAAAATGATTGTTCTGAAATTGTTTGATAACTTAGTCAATAACTGCGTAGTTGAGATAATGACGAGCCGAATTAATTTGATACAACAATTCAAGTTCCATGACAGTGTAGTATCTGAATATGCTTTAACCTCAACGGTGACCGTAATTGGTAAGATCGGACTCCTTCAAATATGAAGCATTGAAGAAAACATGAAAGTAAATCTTGAAGTCTTCGGATGGGGGATCTAATTAGTAACTAGGTTATTGATCAGGGGCGTAGCTAGTTTCAAAAGGGCCCTATATCAAATAATTTTGAGGGTTGTATTTACATAATAGGCCCTACTAGCACAGAATTGGTGTTGAGACAGCGAAGCGCTATAGGCTACAAAGGAGACGGCCAGACTAACTGGATAGATTCTTACTGACTAGGAAACGTGCGGGCTCGCGAATGATGGATGAAGTGGTTTTATCATTATGCACCTAAGACCAAGTTCGAAATTGGGATTACTCTGACTGAGATAAGACAAGTCTTGATTGAAAATGAAATCGTTTATTGAAGCATTCTGGACTTTTATTTAGTTTCAACTGTCCCGAAGTTTCGTTTTCTGTAATCAAATTTTGCAAATTAAATTTGATTCACTTCCTGGTTACCGATTGAGCTAAAATTTTGCATGCATATACAAATCAGATTCCAGATTCATTGCAAAAATATTATGACATACAGCTGATCTGATGATGGAACCTGGATGGACTGTGGACATAGGACCTCAGATAACCCTATCGTGTTTGAGTTTTTTGGAATGGTCTTGATGAGTATTATATACATTAGGTATATACCGCGCTATAAAAGCTTGCTATGTAAAAAAATATTTTCATTGAAAACTTGTTTATCGTGATCTTATTTCATTATGATGCTATCATATAGTCAATATTTATTCCTTAGATAGACCCATTCTATTATGAATAACAGAATTTAAGGTTAAAAGGTTACAAATTTTTGCACACGTCGGGGCCTCTGCAGCCCGGGGACCCTGTATAATTGATACGGTTTATACGGCGGTAGCTACGCCCATGTTATTTATTGATGTACATATTGTTACGAGTGATACGTAAAGTGATTGCTGTTCATTATTTCATCGGTTAGTAGCAAGTTTGAGAAACCAAAAATTGATAACAGAAATTGTTGTTACCAAGCAAAGCACAATGGTATAGTGGAAACTGTTTCTTTCTAACGGTCCACTCTGACGTATGGAACGGGTCTGCGCTCTGCGGTACCCAGAGTTTTGCGCACAAGGATTTGAATGCTAACAGCATAAGTATTTATTTATTGATGTTTTTGAATCGAATGTTCTGGAATAAACGTATTAGAAATTCATGATCGTCTTAGCATTATCTGTAAACAGGACATTATTCCTGGAAATTTAAATTTTGTGGGGGACCAGACAAATTATGTACATTTGAATCGATTCTTCTTGGACAGTGGTGTTTCTTGCTGTTTTAAGAGATTGGTGTAAGAAAGGATTTCTAAGAACGACTAGTTATATTTTTTGTAGTGAAGTCATGATGATAGAGCATAAAGGCACGGACATTACAGTGATGGCGTGGTGCGTCGCCCTCGGCTAAAAATATGCCACCGGTTCACTGCGCGCTTCCTCACAAAGAAAATGCGTGTGTTCTGACCTCCAAATTGGGAAACACTTGAAAAATACACACAATGCTTATTTACAAATTTACTCGCAGACATACAGAAAAAAGCAGGTACTAGTCTACAAGAACCATGTCAAGGTACATGGTCAAGAATAAGTTAACAGAGCGGAAAACCAATCACAAGTTCGCATGTCGAAGGAATATTGAGAATTTAATAATTTTGAGGTTAAAATCTTCATAAATTTTTGGCTTGTGGAGCTCTTCCGGATGTTTAGATTCAATAAAATCAAATTCCTCCGCAAAGGAAATCTTACTGGGTACGTGCTTTGTTACATCTTCCTTGATATTGAGCTACTTATGGCGGAACAAGGAAAATCTTTTGAGATTTGTTAATTAAGTAAAGTTTCAACATTCACGACACTCACGATATTTTTTCGTAAAGCTTCCTGTCTTACGAAAAAATAAAAATATTGTTTAAATATACATGTAGCTACTGCGTCAGTTACTCAAGTCAGAATCTTAAATCTCCGTTTTGAAATTCATGTAGGCGTGTAGGTAACGGAAATATATTCAGTATTGTCTTTCCGATAACTTGTAGAATATTGTATTATCAAGAGTAAGTGGCTACTGGCTAGTCTGGCGTGAGCAGTCGTGAGGCGAGGACCTTGGTGACTCGGCCGGGTGGGTTGAAGGCCCGGTGACGCACGTGTCCGGCCGCGGAAGCGCCCCCGCCTTCTTACAAGCCAACCTGTCTTATCTTAACAACTATAAACGTTCTTTAAACGCAGCCAAAGTATTTATAGCAGAATAAATAATTTGAAGGGCTTGATTCTCTATGAAGGAAATCCGAATAGGAATTAGAAAAGAATCTGTACATTTACAGTTAGTTTTTCTAGCTGCAGACCATATGCTGCAGACGAAGCTTTTCAACAGATTCATGAAAAGATCATGTAAATATTTCTGTCAACTGCGCAACATATTGCTCGGGTTTTTCTTGAGTGATAGTAATCTTCGATAATAGCAACTTTGTTGCTAGAATATCGACTATTGTTCCCTCGGCAAGTATTGACAGATTCATATTCACTATCGGCTGCCGATTACGACGCATGTGGCTGCCGGTGCAAGGAACCACGTGGCTAGTATTAAAAGAGTCTGAGATGTTGGCACTTGCCCCCTATGTTGGGACTTGGACGATCGCGTCTCGGGGGCGTTATTTAAAGAACCACGTATGAATGTAGCACAAGTTCAAAGCGGCCACCGCGACGCAGGTCGGAATAAGGTTAATTACCCCAAGGCCGGGGAGTGCCAACATCAGCCGGGATGATCCTCAAGGGAAAGACTCCTCTACTGGGAAATAAAACAAATTAATTCTCCTTGACATTGTGCCAAATAGACTTGTTTATAAAATCTTTTTAATAGCATTAGTTTACAAGCCCAGCGATGCCATTGAACGCATTGAACAGTTCATAAACTTCGTCATCACTGATATGACGCCATTTCTGCATGTTTGAAGAGATGTTATACGAATAATACGGATTCACAGTTCGTTCTTATAAATATTTTATAGAGGTTTTACAATTAAATCCTGTAAAAGGACCCAAAGTTCTATTAGTTGAACTAAAAGGAAAAACCAGGGGGTCTTGACAAATATTGGTGTATAGGTGTCAAGAGTCAGGACAGAACACTAACCACCAACAGGGTAGAAGTAAAATCCTTAGATGTCGATAAAATTTATCGTGAAAAACGGGAAGTTGGTACACATGATTTTCGTGAGCAAGCATTAAATATGTACAACATGGACGAAGCTGCCGGCTACAGCCAGTTGGCTACAAAGTGATTCACAGGCGTTTAAATTAAATATTGGTCGTTTACTATAGTCACCATCGCCGGTAGACACTTCATGCAAAAGGTCGTTCAACTTGTACTACACATCCTGTTTAATGAGATGTTTTCGTGGACTGTTTTACGCAATATCGTGAAATATATTTTCAAGGGCGTTAGTACCAAAGATTTTCAAATAAATAAAAATTATTTCAATTTACGTCAGAAACTCAGAATTACGTATAAACAGTGATTCCCTAAAACATAGACGCTTTGAAGACATGTCTGTCGCGTTTGTTTTAAATTATGGGAACGAATCGTGAAAGTAGAATATGGAACTGGTTTACTAAAACTTTACTGACATCAACAATGTAGGTACGCTTCTGTGCCACATTCAATCATTACACTGTATACATTTAAATATAAATCGTGTAGGTATATCGGAGAATTTAATGCGCGCAACACTTGATCTAATTTAGTATCGTTTGTTAGAATCTTAAAAATAAGGTAGGCAGGGCGTTGTTTTTTTTTTTTTCCTGTGGCAACACTACAGCTAACAGCTGATTTGAATTAGTCCTTGTAATTTTAATTTTAAATATTAATTTTCTATGTTTTTAAAGCCTATTTCCAATTACTCAACAAGTTAATAGGGTATTTAAGTGTATTTCGTGTTAAAACCGTTCAATAAAGTATAAATAATTGCATAATTTCGATCAAACTTTGTGACAGTTAGAGGTTACCGGTACGAGTGATTTTTGCATTGTCATCTTGCTATCAGGTAAAATACTACATTTTGATTTGCTATTATATAGTTTGCGATCAATAATTATACTTACAACTTTATTCTTATAATCGACTGCATATTGTGGAATGACAGTTGAAACGTAAACATAACCTTAGTTGGTTGGTGACAGAACTTAGTTTTCTAAAGTTTATTTTCTTTCATCTATCTTTTTAAACTTCTATCACAACCTTTCTAGTCTATTCTGTTTTCTTTTCAATTCCTTGTAATCATGCCTACGACTCGTAGCGCCTATGCTCGTCAGGAGGAGGCCAAACTCAGTCTGGCTTTGAGCGAATTAAGGGCATCAAAAGAGTACTGTGACCAGCTGAATAAGGAAATAGATGACAATGAAAAGGTCCTCTTTGAAGCTCATGAGAGTAATAGAAAGTTAAAAAATGAAATGTCTCAGTTATATATTCAATTCACTGAGATTGTAGAAGACCGGGATAGGCTCCAGCTTGTTGTGGACGGGTTCAGCCAATGTAGCACAGAGTATGAACATGCTCTGAGTCACAAATATTTATTGCAACAACAACTGCAAGAGGCAAAATCTCAAATATCCCAACTAGAGACAACTAATCATAACATCACTGCCTCGTTGAATCAAAGTCTATTTAGCGAGTTGGTGCCTATTGCCCCATCAATGGTTTCACATATTATCCCCTCCTATACCATAGATTTGACTAGTGATGATGATTCTAAATCATGCAAAAGAATGAGGGTAGTTACTAGTAAAAATAAATTGAAAAAATATATTAAAATCAACAAATATATTGTAAAAACCAAGAAAATGGTCAAAAGACAAAAGTTCTTCATCAAAAATGTCAAACTAAATAGGGAAAGATTACATCTACTGAAACAATTAGATATGTACTCTTCTAACTTGGAAAAAAGTACTAGGAAATACCAAACTGACACTCAAGACTTGCAAAGTGAGTTAAGCCGTCTTCAAGACAAGCTAAGTTCAATGACCATAAAATATACTGCCTCTGAAAATCAAATGAGGGAATATGTATTGGCAATGAATGAACTGGTGAGCTCACAAAAAACGAATTGTGAGCATTGTCAATTACCATCTACTGATTCTGTGCCAGAGCATTCATTGACAATATGCAATTCCACCTTACCCCAGTCTAGTGTCAGTTTGCCCGTTGCAATTACCAATTGTTTTTCACAACAGAGTGTAAATAAAGATATAGTAATATTTTGTGATGAGATTGGAAAAGAATTAGGTCACCTTTTGACAAATGAATATCCGGGACACTCAATAATAAACAACTGTATGCCTGGCTGTTCATTACTTGACATAATGAAAAAAATTATAAAATCTAACTTCAATCAGGATACTATACTTTTGATTTTTGTTGGTAATAGGGGTTATGTGAACAAAGGAGAATTACTCCAATATTATAGGACTTTAAGTAACCTCAGGCTAAGAAAAATTGTTATGTTCACATTCCCATACAGTCATAGTTTGCCACAGGAGGAAAATCTAATTAGATATAAGATTAATGTAACATTGCACAATTTGACTATTAATAATAGCTTGTTTCACTTAATTGACACCAACAATTATGTTGGCACTCATTTTTATTTGACAAAAGATAGATATCTTGTAGATAGATACTATCTTTCAAAATTTTGTCGAAGACAGATAGCTGTCTCGCTATCATATTATTTTTTTATTACAGCCAAGAACTTGGCTAAACAAATTGCTCCTATTGAGCAATGCAACATTTCAAATGACTTTGCCAATAACTTGGCATCAAATGTTGACATAGTTAATAATTTAAATTAGAAATTAAGACAACAGAGACAATCTCTAGCATGGATGTACCGATGAATAAAAATGTTTCCAATAAAGTTTTAAAATCATTAAATAGTATCAACCTGGTGCATCAAAATATTCAAGGGTTTATGAACAAGGATTTAGAAGTAGAATTATTCCTCAATTGCAACAATATTGATATTCTTTGCTTAACAGAACATTGGCTTAAGAGTCACCAGTTCATGTTTAACTTTAGTAATCACCAGGTTGGTAGTTCATTCAGTAGAGTTGATGCCATACGGGGTGGCTCATTAATCATAGTAAGTAACCAACTTAAATTTAAAGAACGCAAAGATATTGTGAGCCTATCTGTTGAGCGGTCAGTTGAAATAGCCTGTATTGAATTGGAGCAATTTATTATATTAAGTGTGTACAAACCCCCTTCTGGATTGTATGACTGCTTTGAAAAAGTAATGGATGAAGTGTTCCACAAGATTTGTAATTCAAATAAGTACATAATTACTTGTGGTGATTTTAATGTTAATTTATTAGAAAACTCAGGTTTATGTAGTAAAATTTTAAGTCTATTTCGGTCATACAATCTTGTTAATTTATTTTTGGAGCCCACAAGAATAACTCCTACTAGTGCTACATGTATAGATAATATATATACAGATGTTGTACCAAGTCACAAAGAAATTATAAATTTATTGGATTCTGATCATTGTGGGCAATTAATTACTTTTCATAACAAAAACATCATAGTGACTAAAAAAAATATCACTGTTAACCCTAAAACGGCAAGTCGTTTAGAAACTTTTAAAACTAAACTCACTAATAATTTACCAAACTTGTCTAAATTTGATGATGTCAATCACCAATATGAGGGTTTCTTTAACATGTACTGTAATCAATTTAATTCTACATTTATACCTAAGAATATTTCAGTTAATAGTAATGTGTCGTTCAGTGAATGGGCTACTAGTGGTATTCATAAAAGTAGAAATCGGCTTTACGAATTGTATGATGAAAGAATTCTCGTTAACACTGCTGAATTTAGTTTATATGTGCGGAATTATTCAAAATTGTTTAAAAAAGTTTGCTCTGAAGCAAAATCGCGTTGTTTGAGTTCCAAGATTAAAAACAGTAATAATATAATTAAAACGACTTGGAATATTATAAATAGTGAAACTGGTAGGTCTACAAAACCATGTAGTGACTTTAACCTGGTAATTGACGACAATGTGATCACATCGGACTCACAGGTAGCCGCAGCTTTTGAAAACTTCTTCTCAGAGATCCCCATATCAACAACAAAATCTCTGAATTCATCACCCGCTGCAGCAGAGTCTCTGCTTAAAAAAAATGTTAAAGTTTGTGATTCTGATTTTAATTTCGAACATGTATCTTATGTAGATATTATTAAGACCTTCAACTCTTTAAATGTAAAAAAGACTGCAGATTTATGGGGTAATTCTGTGGACGTTGTTAAGTCTATAATCCACATTGTAGCTCCTTCTTTAGCTTTTATTTTTAATAATTGTATCGATCGCGGGGAGTTTCCTGACTTAATGAAAAATAGTAAAATAATACCATTGTTCAAAACCGGTAGTACATCGGACCCCACAAATTACAGACCTATTTCAGTACTACCGACCTTTAGTAAAATATTTGAAAAGCTCATTCTACAGCAATTACAGAGATTTTTTAATAGACATAAATTGTTGCATACCAAACAGTTCGGTTTTACAAGGGGTCGTTCGACAACCGATGCTGGTGTTGAACTTTTAGGACATATTTATAATGCATGGGAAGATAAATGCGATGCCTTGGGCATTTTTTGCGATTTGTCCAAGGCCTTCGATTGCGTTCCCCATGAAACATTAATCAGGAAACTACACCATTACGGGATCCGGAACTCCTCCCTGGATCTTCTTACATCATATCTGAGTGAAAGGATTCAGAGAGTTGACGTAAACGGAAAGAGATCTCCCGGATCTGTTGTAAAAATGGGTGTCCCCCAGGGCTCAATTCTTGGTCCATTTTTGTTTCTAATTTACATAAACGACTTACCTTACCTCATAGAAGACAATCATAATATAGTGTTGTTTGCAGACGACACTTCACTTTTGTTTAAACTTAAACGTCAGCAGCAGGTTACTGACGATATAAATATAGCTCTTTCAAAAATAGTACACTGGTTTAATGTAAATAACCTGCTACTTAATGAAAAAAAAACCAAATGTATTAAGTTTACCATGCCTCATGTGAGGCAAGTAGAAACCAGTGTGCTAATAAAAGGTAAAGAGTTGAGTCCTGAAGATACTACAGTGTTCTTGGGCATTACTCTAGACGCTAAGCTTCAGTGGGGCCCACATATAGACAAATTGTCGAAAAAACTTAGTTCAGCAGCATATGCTGTAAGACAAATTCGAAATTTAACTGATTTAGAGACAGCCCGTTTAGTTTACTTTAGCTATTTTCATAGTGTCATGTCGTACGGTATTCTATTATGGGGAAATGCCGCCGATATACAGACAATTTTCGTTTTACAGAAAAGGGCTATTCGATCAATTTATAAATTAAGTCCCAGATACTCCCTCAGAGATAAATTTAAAGAAATAAATGTAATGACTGTGCCTTCACAGTATATTTACGAGAATATTATGTATGCCCATAAAAATATAGACATGTTTAAAAAATACAGTGATATTCATAATTTTAATACAAGAAACAAACATAAATTTGTAGTTCCTGCAACCAGGCTCAAAAAAATAGGGGGCTCATTTAGATGCCAATGTATACACTTCTATAATAAACTTCCTAGTCATATTCAACAACTAAGCCTTAATAAGTTCAAATCATTTGTAAAACGTAAACTTTGTCAAAAGGCTTTTTACACTGTAAAAGACTATATTCAGGACGAAAAGGCTTGGGATTGACCTGCTCCAGTACCTACTACAACTGTTGTCATTTTTATTTTTCTTCTTTTGTATTTTTTAATTATTTTTATTTTCAAATGTGCTTTTTCTTTTTATTTTATTTGTTTTTTTACAATTTGACATTGGAAATTATTTTTATTTTACAAAATGACATGTATACATTTTAAGTACTTAAAGTATTTTTTTTTTTTTCTTTGACATAAATATTTACTTTTCTAAATATTTTGTAAATTATCAATTTGCTTATATTATTGTAAATGTGAGGACTATGTTGATTGCTTTTTCTTTTCTTTTCAGTAATTTTAACGTATGTCTGGCAATTTGAGTGTTTTCTGCGGCCTACCCAAATGTCCTTTCTTTGGTATTGTTCGTCAAGTCGTAGAGCTCCTTAGTAGTCCTAAGTTGAGCTTTTCGAATACTGACAAATGCTTACACTGATTGGACAGGTCCACTCAAATCTGTATGGTTCTTTCTTCAAAAGACCATCTCAGACAAATCTGCATGGTTCTCATGTGATTTGACCATTACATATTTACTGTATGGACTTTAAAAGAGACCTTGACCCCTGAGTTTGTTTCGGTGTTTCTTCTCAGGGTAGTCAGATAGGAAACACCGGCCTCATCTAGAATAAAATGACGAAACAAAAAAAAAATTGACGTGTAAAAGTGTTTTTTAAACCTATTTACAAAATAAATATCATTTATCAGTTGTATGCGTCACTTCGTCACAGTGTGATTCAGCCAATCGGACTGATGACCCCGCTGCTTCGCTACTATACAAGCTACATTATTTTGTGCCAACGACTCAGTTGACTCTTCTAAAAGCTAACGGTAACGCGCAGACGACGCTAAAACTGTACAACCGGCTGTGGCCTGGGTTTTAAGAAATGAAATGCACTATAACATTACCCAATGCTTTGTTTTTTATTATTTGAACCTAACGCTGTTATGCTATTCTGCAAAAACACAACACAATCAATCAAACAGCTAACTTAGCTGTTAATGCATGTTTGCTAAGTTATTGACACCTAACTTAGACATGGTGAGGTTTTTGCAGAATAGCGCCATAGATTTTTGTTATTTTCATTTCAGTTTCAACGGTGAAAAATTTACAGAATAAACTAAAAGTGCATGTGCAAAAGTAGACTTATCAATATTTTGGATGATTGGTCACAGGAGCCAGAAATCTATGTTACAAGTTACACCGGTTCAAAGTAAGCCACAGGATCGTGTCGAAAACGGATTTCATGCTGTGTCCTACTTACTCAAATATTGATCTATCACAATACTAATAGTATTGTCAACGTACGAGTCAATCTATGAAGCTCGCGATGATTCATGTAAAATTTGTAGAAATGACTGGTCATGTGTGAGACTATAGTGTGAGATGTTAGACGTTACATCGATACCTTAAATTTGTCCCGAGACAACACAATCTGGTAAATCGAACTTGTAGCTGAGTGGGCTACAAGTTCGATTTACTGGATTGAGTTGTCCTAATTTTATTCCATGCCGACAACTTGACTCTAACATAGGCAGTATACTTATTTTAATCGTTATTATCATACTTATTTTTTTTTTTCAGCTTGTGCAGAGTTCCTAAGTCTGCAAAATTTAAAGGAACCTTAGGGCGAGCTGTCGTGATAACAAGGCTTTGCAGTAGGCTCAAGAAGCATAAGAAAGAACGCTTTAATTCTAAGCAGACTTGATATGTCGGCGAAAACCTAAGAAGCGTTGGCAGCGAGAGCCTGGAATCTAACAAGGCTTCAACCAAATACCAAAGAATCAAGCTAGCTGCCGACTGGGTCTAAAATTTAATTCATTCATTGTTGGTCAGTGTGATACAGTGTAAAACGTTTCGCAGTCCCGGGGTCAAAGACGCCAAGAGTGTGTCACAAGTTACAACTTGATAGCTAGGAGAGTTAAGATTGTTGAAGCCTAGCTATTTATTATAGTACAGGCTTCAAGCATCTTGGTAAACGCTTAGCCTGTACTAAAACAATCAATAAGAAGCAAATCCAGCGGGAACACCACGATCCTCAGTAATAAAGAATACGACTCGAGAAGGAGGAGGACTAAAACAATAGGTAGGTACTCGTATTTTGGGTGGTTACTTGTGCAATTGTAAATATTGGTAAATGATTCCGATATCTTTGACCATGGTAAGTTTTAATTAGGGCGTTTTCGCTGCAGAAACTGGCAATTCCAGATTCACAAAAAGAGGTCGTTGGAAGCCTGCTCCCCAAACGACTCCTTTTCACTGAAAGTTCTTTAGTTGTAAAGTTGTTGCTGAAGCCAACTAGGTGTTAGGGGCGTTTTTGTAAGTAAGTACTTTCAACAGTGCTTGAAACAACAGGTTATGTAACCGCAAGTTTTGTTTGTAAGAGAAATGGTGGTTTCGGAGTCCCGAATATTGGTTAATGACCGTTTATGTACAGACGGTGCTACAATACAAGTGATTAAAAATGGAAACAAGAACATTTACAATTCCTTTAGTATCTGTTCCAAATTAATCAATATTCGTTCTTTCTATAATATAGCAGTTATTACTTCAGTATCATCATATTTTTGTTTTTGTATTGAACATGATTGTCATATCTGGTAAGAGCAGCTATGTAGACTAAAATTAGCAAACCTGTTAACATTTGCTTGACCGATTTTTTTCGATATGGAAGAGATTTTTGAGATGTAACTAATACATGTGAGTAGTAGAAGCACAAGCAAATCTTAACCTTTAACAAACAACCTTCTGGTTTGTCTTGATTGATAAATGAGAAAATAGTTAATAGATTGGCCCTGTTGTCTCCGGTTAGGACTAGGTTGATCTAGCACGTACTTTGGCTAGAGCAAGATACAGATATTATTAGGATGCTTTAGCCATTATTGTCCATCAAACGATTTTCTACGAAAACTTGGTCTGCGTTCAACAATAATACTTCCTCGTGAATAATAATTCTCAGTAACACGAGAAGCTTCTGGCAAATTCAAGTATCCAACAGCTTTATCAATCAGTGTAGCATTGACTACAATCGCTTTTCTGAACTCTCAGCAGAGACTTAGATGGACCTCTATGTAGTACGGATAAACTTCACAAAAAGAACTAAACTAATTTTTATTTGTAGGTACTTGGAAAGTGTGCTTCATAAGTATTCTTGGAAAAGAAATAATACACTTGGCTAGGCATAGTGTACAAGGACATTTTGTATCACCTACGCAAAATATTCACCTACTTAATGATTTATATTCAACAGGTAGGTACCTAGAATGAAAATAACATCGGTACAAGGAAAAACATTTTCCGTTTCATCGTCTTGAATAGAAATCTACCAAAATCTTGCTTGATAGGTGCTTGATGATTGAATCAAGGCTTCAGTACAGGATGGTTGATACAAACAAGGATTTAATAAGATGCTTGGATATTTATTTTGGTTTACCATCAGGAAGATAGCGGTCAAACGCGAGCCTATGATGCTGATGACGGCGTGTTCCTGTAAAATTTTGCACATAGACAAGATCCCTACCTATGGGTATTGTCCACACCTCCGATTTTTCTAATTCCAAAAAGGGACAAAAATTTTCACTATAATAATTATAATTTCAAGGATTGGGCGCACGGATTGTGTTAAAGATGATTATTGAGATGGCCGCGAATAAATATGTATCTCTAAACGAGATGTTTTGCCGATCCCAAATAAATTGTAATCAGGGTATGAGGATGTATTGCTGATGATATTCATAACTCTATGTGTTATGTATGAATCACAACACCAATTGGTTTGAATTCTTGCTCTTCAGAAGAATAGGGGCCTGAAGATTGATGTACTCATCACCACGATTGCCATGTTCAAATGGTTTTCATTAGTGTCGGATACTTCCATCGATGAATCCATGAAGAAGCACAAATTAATCTTATTAAACGTGGAGCAAATCTTTGTCACACAAATTAATAGACAACTGTATAATTATGTTTCAATGGTACGATCTCTTATCTGTTGACGTCACGATATTATTAGTTATATCGACTAAATTAATGAGCTGTGCGAGTAAGACGATCTGCGGTTTGATAGTTCGTAATGATAGGTAATTAGTTTGTGCACGATTTCGGGGACATACTCAATTACTATTTTATGATAAACTCGCGATCGGAGAGAAGTCGCTCCAATAATATCCTTGGAACTTATATTTTAATAAACCACTTAGCTATATGTTTTAGTGTATGTTCCAGGTATAGACAGAGAATGCACAGACAAACTGACATAGCGGCTAGGACATATCTTTTTCTGTAGGTGCCGTAGGTGGTAGTGGCGGGCGGCAGTCTTACTCTACAAACAAGCCTGCAACGTGGCTCAATAAGAATGTTAGAAAAATACAGCTACTGGATCTCTGTATCACTCTCACACATTTCTGTCCGTATACACTTTGCACATGCATAGGAAAATGTTTATGGACTATGGTTGTAAGTGAGTTTATGATTATGAATCAAAAAACACTGTTGAGGACCTACATAAAAATAGACCGAACTTTTCAAATAATGAATACTAGACCAAAAATAATTGAAAAGCAAGTTAAAGTAAAAAGAGAAAGATTGGAGAAAAACTACTTAGTTGTATTAAATTCCAAAAGTGAGGCGTGTTAATTTTTTGTGTCTCATCAAAACTTTCGAGACAGTTCTTGGTAATATTATGGACTTAGGTGACTAAGAAGACTTTTGAAGACTATCTAAGTATTCAAATGTTTGATTATTTATTAGGGAATTAGGTTACTACTATCTTAAAATGTTATATGTTTTTATTTAGTCTTGCAGCAACCATTGTCATTGTTTTTGCTGCATTCGGTTTACGTATCAACGCGCAATAAAAACGATTGTGACTGTCGCTATTTGTAATTCAGACTACAGAGACTTGCTAAAAACTGGGTGTTTTAGCAGGAGTAGCATATTATTAACATCTTTCGACTATCAAGATTATTTTCAAATAGTTAACTATAATGCTTACACTTGCAATAAGCTAGATATTCAATGAAGACAAGGCAAATCATGGTACGATTATGCCGTATGCGTCAATCATTATCGAACAAATTATTTCACTCTGTCACTCATCATTTGTTGTCTTTTGTAAAGAACGGAACGTTTAAATTTAAACGTAATTCAATTACTTTCTTTGTTTCCTGTTTTAAGTTGTAACACAGGAACAGTAAACGTATACCTATTCTGAATCATTCGATGTTTTCCGAATGATCGGACTATATCGGATATCTCCCTAGCCTTTTCCCAACTACCATAGGGTCGGCTTCCAGTCTAACCTGATACGTGTTTTACACGTAGCCTATCAGACCTCCACAACCCTGTTACTGGGCAACACAGTTACTCCTTGGATAGACTGATGGTCAGACTTTCAAGCGTCTGTCTACCTGTCAAATATCTACGAATGAAAACCGGGACCAACGGCTTTACGTGCTTTCCGAGGTACGAGGTGTCAGTTTTGATCAGACTATGTCGTCGGGCAAAGTACCCTAATAAGTACAAAGAACGTTCTGTCGGCCGATTCGACGAACGACGGCGACATTACGAGTACTCGGCCGATGCGAGGCGATCTCGCGATGATTTGGACACCGACACCGGGTACACCTGGCATTGGCAGAACTACGCGCGATGTACAATATCGATGACGAGTAACGATCGATCGAACTTCATCAGGTGATTTGTATTTAATGTACAGAATGTATTACACCGAATCGAGGACAGCTTTAATGGCCTTACAGGAAATCCAAAAACCACAGTATTAAAAAAAATGTTTCAGAATTTTAAATCTACGCTCATTTATTGGCTTGAAAGTTGTGAAACTGACTTATCCAGCTATCGTCATTAGCAATTAGCCAAATGATATCGATTGCGTATGACGTCCAGTCAGTCCAACTCCAGAGCGTGTTTGTTTTTCATATTATAAAACGTGTTCTGCTGCAGACATTTGTTTCGAGTGGGAGAAAATATCAGATACAAGTAGGTTTCTATTGATGAATCTAAATACCCATAACGTTTAAAACAAAGCATTTGTAACGATACTATGTTCTACAATACTACTACTTATCGGCAGGGATGAGTGTCTAGCTGATTGCCTAGCTTGAGCCAAAAACTTCGACTAAGTAAAACTAGATAACAAGGTATCTGCAGGTATTAATCACCTACGTATCTTTATACCTATCTAATACCTAAAGGCATTCTTATCTATATGACCCATTTAAAAATGTTTGTACTTAAATACAAGACAAGCTCTTTGCGCTTCCATAATTCTGAAGCACTTTGTTTGCATCTGTACAGCTACAGTATAAATGAGACCATGACTCTTGAGGAAATGCATACTTTTCTCTTAAAAACGTTATTTAGATGTCTGCCTGATTAATTTATTGTCATTCGACAATTATCTATAAGAGTATTATATAGCAGACATGTTAATATTGTAGTTATACAAGTATAGATAAGATGTAGTATTGAAAAACACAATTAGCCTCATAATATTTCCACAGGCCTCCTATCTAGAAGGGAATTCGGCACCATGCGGGGCCAGTTCTGTTTGGTGGATGTAGCCTGTCTTCGATTGCTCACGATGATTCTTTCACCGTTTTCAGAGCAGTGATGATTAAATAAATTACACAAAGTAAAGCGCCTGCCTAGGTTTAAACTTACGACCGAAGTACTAAGTCCTACGTCGGGGCCGTTAACACTGGGCCACCACTGTTCCTAAGACAAGATAAGATGTAACACATTTGGTATAATTGAATAATGATATTGTAAAACCTAGAACGTGAAATCATTTACATTAAAACCAAACCAGGCGTCACAATAGTCCACTATAAGGATAATATTAGTTACTTATTGTATACTAACAATAATGTGTTTAATAATTGAAATAATAAATAGGTAAATATAAGTAATATAAAGTGCTTAACTTACCTCATACACATTTGGATGCCATACTTTTGTTAAAAATCTAATGGAAGGTGGTGAGTATGGATAGTCTGGCGGGAATTTCATATGTGCCTGAAACAAAAAAAAAAATACACATTTAGTAACATTTTAATTGTTTTATTTTTAAATTGATAACTAAAAGGCGCTTGGTAAGATCAACAAAAGTAAGTATTTTCCACAATGAGGCTAGTGATAAGCTACGATTACGATTATTTTGTAAGTATATAATGTAATACAGAAAACTCGCGAAAACAATGGTAATATTCGTGTATTATTTTATTTATGGTGTGCTTTATTTTTTTTCTAGGAATGAACTCGAATTACAAAGGGCTGCTGGATAGACCAATTTTACCTGGTAAAATTTCTCCTGTTCTGTTAAAAATCCCTTGGAGTACAAGTTACGATTAGTATTATTTTTATGTATTTAGTGTATAGTCTGTCTAAAAAGTCAAACGACTTGAGAATTTTGTATAATATTTAATCATTTAAAAAATACTTATATTCGATACTTTTTATATGGTTCTTCTATTAGTAAACTATGATCAACCATGATTATGAACCAGTGTTGACTACATCAGATTTCATTTTACCCTAACAATTACCCAAGTCGTTGACTTTTTAGACAGACTATAGTATAGGTAACCGAGGGCCCCGCTGGATCGAAACATGTCGTATTGGCGTGACAGTCATGAAGAAGTTATTAGACCCATGTGTGGCAGTAGAAGCTTGAGAGCTGGCAGAACTAATGCGAATAACTTTTGCTGAATAACAGAATTTGGTATAACTGATTGATTCAAAAATAAATACTTTAGTTTTTACAAAGCGGACTGGCTCCTAAGTACAGTGTCATAAATGCAGTGTACAAAAAAAACAACTGGAAAAAAATAGCAAAATAAGTTTCAAGTTTGGAAGTCGGAAGTTATTTTGTCATGTTTTTTTTAAGTTGCTTAAAAACTTTAAATTTTTCGTTATGGCAGCTAAAATTATTTTAAATAGGGAGCAAGTTTTCTGGTATGGTATGTTACATATAGGATTGACAAAATACCGACAATTATTTAATTTACACATTCTTTTGGGACTGACAAATGAAATTATCACAGTTTTAACTTAAACTATTTCAAAAATAATCATCAAAGTAGTTACTTATGTGCAAATTGATTACCCCCCATAACATGGAACATAAGGTGAAATGAGTGTACCTGTACCAATGTGAATGTTACACTTCTGCGATACCCCTTCGCTCTGAAGGGATATCGCAGAAGTGTAACGTTCAATTTCGAAAGATTTGCTATAATTTATTGAAGTATTCCATGGCCTATCTACGAGGTTATTTATCAAATCTTTACCAAATTTAAATCGGGCCAAAGAATCGGTTTTGGCGAAGATATCGCTGAACAAGATACAAAAAATTCAGACTACGTGAGAACTTCCTTTTTTTTGGAAGTCGATTATAAATATTATGTCATATAAGCAGGATAGGCGATTCCATACAAAATTAACTATTATAAATTCTATTAGCAGTTTATTTGATTAATCGCAAGTTAGTCAAAATTCTTATTTATGAATTCAATCTGATGTAGTGCGATGTACTAGCGTATTATTAATTACTTTCACTTAAATACCTGGGTTTTTAGGTTATAGCGGCGTCGGTCTAGCCGATACATGCTTCTGTGTTGCATTCACTTATTTTTTATTACTTGGTCTTAATATTGCAAAATATATATTTTCAGTTTTTAAATATTTACTTACATAATTATTTTTTTTTTTTGAGATTAACCTAACAGCTATTTTTTTTTTAGGTAAACCTAGCTATTAAAAAATAATTTTAATACATGAATGGAGCTACATAAGTGGCTAATAGAACTGGAAGTTGGTTTTGATGGAAATTAAATATGTTTTTTTGCTTATTTGGAACACATTTAGAATCACTTTGAATTTTTTTTTAATGTAACCTGCATTATCTTCTCAGTTATGTTTTTCTAAGAAAGAATCATAAACTATTCTGCAGAAGTTATTTTTTATTATAGAGCAAGTATTGCATAGGTACCTACTTACAAATTGTGGCTATTTTTTTTTCCAGATTTGTTATCTTACAGTCATAATAATTTAATTTTTTTTGAATAAGTATTTTCATATTGAATGTTTTTTTCATTTTTTTTTTACTTATGAAAAATATAGAAGGGAATCCTTCGTTTTTAGTCAGTTCAATTATAAGTTGTGTAATAAATGTTTTTTTTTTTTATGTAAGTATTGTAAGGAAAATTATTTGGATTAACTAATGGGATTAAATATAATGACCACCATAAAACGCTTTGGTACCCTTAGTTCTTTTGTCAAAAATATATTACTTGATACCAAAAAAATGAAATCATAAAGTTACAATAGTATTTTAGTTACGACTATAAATTGTATTCGAACACCAAATGTAGTAAATGATAACCAAATCTTAGCGAACAAATTAATGCGCTCTTTTTAGCCCCGTAGAGCAGGATGATACTTTGTCTAATCAACAATCTATCTTAGTGGAATTTTAGGGCACCCCGGGTCGGATAGATTTAGGTTAGAAGAAGGTGGCCAATACACAGACAACAATAATCATAGTCATACACACCAAAATAATTCTATTCTATTCTATTCTTTGTTAATTTAATGGCAAGTAGAGCCGATGTCGACTATTCTGCCAATGTCTAAAGTGAATTGGAAAAGCAAGCGTGTATGGTATATTATTTTAGAAAATGGAAAGGGACGGTAACTGTAGACCAAAATTCTTCGATTGATACAGTTGAACTCGATGGGTTAGTATTGGACTGAAACAAACAAAAAATAAAAATACATAAATATTATAATTGTTAAAACATTAAACAACCAAAATAATATTATCAACATAATTTTGCAGTAAATGTTTTTTTACCCTCATTTGATGATTTCAATTAATATGCAAACACGCTAGCAATGAAAGGTTTACAAATGCAATTATGTATTATTTAAAATGAATATAATATACTTAATGATAATGAGTTAAACTAAATATAAAATACACAACTGAAGAAATTATCTTGGGTGTTATCACAAGATCACAAACTAGCTCAATTTCATTCAAATATAAGATTTCCCAACAAGATCATCATGTTTACTTGCCCCACTTCTAAATTGAAACAAGAGCTAAACGTTATATTATACTTATTATTAACAACCAGCTAAACAAAGCAGTAAAATGTGGTATACAGTGAATTTTTAAATATAAAATTTTTTGAAAAAAAAAGTATGGGAAAACACTGAAAGAAAGCATTGCTGTGCAAAGAGTTGTAAGTACTTAACTTTTTAGCCAACTTCAAAAAAAGGAGAAGTTTCTCAATTAGGTTTTATTTATCATCTTTTTTTATGTTTGTTACCTCAGAACTCTGAAACTGAACAAATATCGTATCCATCGTCGCTTTCCACCAGGTAAGATAGAGATCAAGCGCGAACCTATCAACAATAAAAAATAATAATCAAGCTAGTAATTACCTACTTAAAGTGAAATTTTGGTAGCCTTAGAGTTAGGCATCTTGTTTTTCAGGGGTTTAATTTTTTGCCAAAAAGTATAAGCTCAGATACTACTAATGCCTCATTATCCATTGTCAGTCCCTCGATGGAAGAATGCAATAAGCCCAATCTCAAGGTAGCTACTGTAAGCCGTTGAGGAGTTCCCTTTACTGACTTCTGTCTCCAGTATCAAATTGACTACGAGTTTCAGTCATGTTGTAGTAACATCTTCTGTTTCCTTAGTACTAGAATTTTATTTTCAAAATACTCTGTCCTATAAAGAACGAATGATCAAAATCAATCCACCCTGTTAAAAGTTAGAGGTGAGATTGCTCGATTGCTCGTGGCCCACAACCCTGCGCCTACAGTGGTCGGTAATTGCCCTGCGACTCCCTCCCGACGCCCGGGGCATCTCTCAGACTGCGTCTGAGACGTGAGGGTGTTCCTTAAGAATGCGGCCATCTCTTTCGCTCGCATTACTGTTTCGCAGAAGGTGAGCACTTCTCATTCCCTCTCGTTCAGGACCATGGCTGAACCAGAGTCGGACGCGAGAGGTCGCCGCTGCCGATTATCTCCACGAGGACACGCCAGGGCAAACTTCCACCTTATGCTCCGCGGTCTCATCTTGTGTATGACCATGCATACATTTTACAGTGTAGTGTGAATTCTCTTTTTGTTGTAATGGGTCTACTTCAAAGTCACCCCCAAGAGTACGAAAATAGGCGATGATGAATTTCTTACCGAGTTGTTGCAGGACACTGGTGGGTTTTTATCAATAAAAGTCTGACACGCCCTCTCACTCCACCTTAAAGCGGCAGAAGTCATTTGATGATTAGTTAAGGCTTATGTTTAACTTACCACCAGATATAGTAACATATAAAAGACAAAGGGCTCCTACTTCTGGGTGGTTTAAAAAAATATAACCTCGAAGAAGGTGACGGGGTCGTAGTGAGCGAGCGAAGCGAGCGAACACAGAAAAAAATATAACCTCGAAGAAGGTGACGGGGTCTGTGTTCGCTCGCTTCGCTCGCTCACTACGACCCCGTCACCTTCTTCGAGGTTATATTTTTTTAAACCACCCAGAAGTAGGAGCCCTTTGTCTTCGGGAGGGAGTCGCAGGGCAATTACCGACCACTGTAGGCGCAGGGTTGTGGGCCACGAGCAATCGAGCAATCTCACCTCTAACTTTTAACAGGGTGGATTGATTTTGATCATTCGTTCTTTATAGGACAGAGTATTTTGAAAATAAAATTCTAGTACTAAGGAAACAGAAGATGTTACTACAACATGACTGAAACCCGTAGTCAATTTGATACTGGAGACAGAAGTCAGTAAAGGGAACTCCTCAACGGCTTACAGTAGCTACCTTGAGATTGGGCTTATTGCATTCTTCCATCGAGGGACTGACAATGGATAATGAGGCATTAGTAGTATCTGAGCTTATACTTTTTGGCAAAAAATTAAACCCCTGAAAAACAAGATGCCTAACTCTAAGGCTACCAAAATTTCACTTTAAGTAGGTAATTACTAGCTTGATTATTATTTTTTATTGTTGATAGGTTCGCGCTTGATCTCTATCTTACCTGGTGGAAAGCGACGATGGATACGATATTTGTTCAGTTTCAGAGTTCTGAGCATAGATTTATAAGAACCAGATTGAGTGTACCGTACAATACGCAACGTTCAAATTGAATGCATTTTGTAATGCGCGTGTGCGTGCGGACCGCCCACCGCAAGTGTATTATTATCGTTTCTGCGTTTGTGTGCGTGACGTTTTCTAATACCAGCGCAAAATGATTACCCCAAAATATGGGAAAATTCGAGTAGTTTTCTTATTCATATTGACATAGGTAATTATGTAGTTAATATATATGTGTTTACAAAATGAAACCCGCCTTTTACATTCATACCGAGTGCCTATTATGATAGTTTTTGGAGATTGTTAAAATTTTATTTTATAACACGGTTTTCGTAAACATGTGTGAATGAACAAAAATCTTTTAATATCAAGGTACTAACATTATAAAGAAGAAAGTTTGTGAGTGGTGTGTGTGCGTGTGTCTGTGTATGTTTGTTTTAATAGTATAACACAATTTGTGGCAGATTAACCTCCGTTAGGAGGCGGTGACGGTAGCAGTCAGTACCCTTCGGCTACCGAGCCCTCGGGACAGTTCAACCCGATTGGCGTATGTTGCTTGTCGCGCTGGTCTCGTACACCACCACGCACCCCTGAATGCGTATGTCTACTTTTATATAAAACTATAACTTTACACATAAAAAACTTTATAAAACAAAAATGGTAAGTCTCAACTAAAAATAAAGTTATGGTGAGTATTTGACACATAACAAAAAAGGTAAACATCAGTTTACAATTAAGTACGTAATCGAGATCGTGAATAATATGAACTTCGACAACTATGCTGTCTTAAATCTATTGTTCCTTATATACTATATTAGACTCAAAAACACCAATCAGCTACATAAAACATACACCGATAACATAGATAAAATATCTTTCAAAATAGTTAACAAACAAATTTACATTTTCACTAAAATAAATTCGCAATTTCTTATTAATTCTTATTGGAATCTTAATAGTTACTTATCCTATTTTGAACCTTCTGAATAATAAAACTATTTAACAAATTTTTCATTTAATTTGTTTTCACCTATTGTGACAACTCTACCAAAATAGGTAACAACATTACACGTTCTTAGTAAGCTTTCCCTCTGTACGGTTTATCTACTCATGTGGCCGGGACTTCGATTGAAACACGAAAATCGGTTACTGCGCATTCAAAGTCGACCGTCATGATGGTTCAACTTATTTGCCGCGTATTGTACTGCTTTGAGAGTTATCACTATACAAACATACGTACGTTAACGTAACAAACGTACCTGAAATATTGTTTTGCTCCAAATCCGTTTGTTGACTTAATAATATCGCAGTATTTGAAGAGATGGTAAAAGTATTTCATATCCTTGGCAACCATTGATATCATTTTTTTTGTTAATAGTAATGTTGATTTCGTAACATTTTACATTAAAATATCGCAGCACAAAAAAAAGGGTAAAAATATTTCATACTGTACCTTGGCAATACTCAAATATTATGGAGTCGTTTTGTTTTTATTTAGTTTTCGTAATATTTTCAAAGAAATACGTAGAAATTCATCATAAAATTGCAAACCTACCTGTGAAAAGTAATGTTCGTATCCTTGTCTTTTTTTGGAGTGTAGTTTTTACACGATTTCACCGCACAAACAGCCATTTTTTCAATCATATTTAACAGCGTTAAAACGTAGACGCGCTTTGAACGTCTGTCGCGTAATGGCGGCCTGTGGGCGGGGCTAACGAACGAAGACGCTATTTTGGTGTCTTTGAATTCGAAGCATTTGGACAGCGCGTACTAGGCATCTGGATGTTCTTATAAATCTATGGTTCTGAGGTAACAAACATAAAAAAAGATGATAAATAAAACCTAATTGAGAAACTTCTCCTTTTTTTGAAGTTGGCTAAAAAGTTAAGTACTTACAACTCTTTGCACAGCAATGCTTTCTTTCAGTGTTTTCCCATACTTTTTTTTTCAAAAAATTTTATATTTAAAAATTCACTGTATACCACATTTTACTGCTTTGTTTAGCTGGTTGTTAATAATAAGTATAATATAACGTTTAGCTCTTGTTTCAATTTAGAAGTGGGGCAAGTAAACATGATGATCTTGTTGGGAAATCTTATATTTGAATGAAATTGAGCTAGTTTGTGATCTTGTGATAACACCCAAGATAATTTCTTCAGTTGTGTATTTTATATTTAGTTTAACTCATTATCATTAAGTATATTATATTCATTTTAAATAATACATAATTGCATTTGTAAACCTTTCATTGCTAGCGTGTTTGCATATTAATTGAAATCATCAAATGAGGGTAAAAAAACATTTACTGCAAAATTATGTTGATAATATTATTTTGGTTGTTTAATGTTTTAACAATTATAATATTTATGTATTTTTATTTTTTGTTTGTTTCAGTCCAATACTAACCCATCGAGTTCAACTGTATCAATCGAAGAATTTTGGTCTACAGTTACCGTCCCTTTCCATTTTCTTAAATAATATACCATACACACTTGCTTTTCCAATTCACTTTAGACTTTGGCAGAATAGTCGACATCGGTTCTACTTGCCATTAACAAAGAATAGAATAGAATAGAATTATTTTGATGTGTATGACTATGATTATTGTTGTCTGTGTATTGAACTCTGAACTGATATAGATGCAACATGTTTTTTTTTATTATTATTTTGTTTGCCTGTTCAATAGATATTGTGCACTATTTACAAGGTAAAAGGTGAGTATTCCCTAACAGTTTGAGCTTGAGCCACAACCATATACATACATATAATTACATTTTCAGTGTCTTTGCTAATCTACATTGTCAAATACTAACAAGGCTGCAAGGCAAAAACAGGTTATGTTTTTCTTGTATATCTATATAGGTATGTTTATATATATAATGTTGGGACGCTCAAGTCTTTCATAGCATCCTGAAAGTTTTTTTTTTTTGAAAAATACAGTGTCTATCAAGTTGTCTATGGCCAGTGATGGTTATAGACTGTATGATTTTGTGGATCAACCTTTCAAATACCATAATTAGAGACACAATAGAAAGACAATGAGAGAGTGAATGCCGGGCGTTCGCTTGGGGCTTAATGAATTAAGGTTTTAAGCATTTAACATTTCTTTTATAAATTTATTTTTGAAATCATAGTCATTCAGTCTTCATCTGATAAAAGGTAAGATAATTTAATGTTACAAGGAGCGATAACCACACAGGACTAAGTTGCTGTTATCAAGGAGTTCTTATCAATACTTAATTGCTACTATACTATTGACATTAATAATAGTAATACAAACAAATTTTGATACTGATAATAAAAATCGCCATCATACACGTGCCTGCTTACACCATTCAATAAAAATTAAAAAAAAACTGACTAAACTAACATTTGAGTCGATAAAAGGAAGTTTTTAACCGAAGTATTGCATTAACCTCTTACACCAGATGTATCTGATAAACTCTTGCATTTATTCCAGGAGGGTCACAGATCTGTCGCAAATACTTCATTTCGTCAGCTTTTTTCTGAGATAGAGTACCCAGTAGTGCGCAATCCTGGCAGATAGGGACATAAAAACTTGTCGGACCAATCCAACGCAAACAGTTAAAGGGGTTAAAACTTTCAATACCATCAACATACAATAATTTGTTTCAACCTACTTTGTGTCATTATTCATAGCTAATGTTGACTTGTATTTATGCTCAGTACCCAAATAGCGAGTTCAACTCTAAGTATGCTAAAAATCATGAAGAATCTAGGTCTAAATACCTAGTTACTTCAAAATTTTTGATTATTGTATAACCCAGGCCCCAGGTCTTTGGCACTGAAAGTGTCAATCAATCTATTATCTGTAAAAAATATGCAGGTATAGAATGCCATATTTAACCTCTCAAATACCATAATTAGACACACAAAAGAAAGACAATGAGAGACAGGATAGAAGTCTACTGGTACCAGGAGTCTATTTCTGAAAGGGAGGCTTGGCCCCGGTATGAAAGGCAACGAAGGAACGGGGTGGGATTTTTAGTCTGTAAAAGTGTGACACTATCTCCCGCTCCATCCAAGGGCAGGGGATGTCATCTGAATGATTTTTACCCACTGGAAAAAACACTGTAATGAAGAAGAAGAAGAGAAGAGCTTAGGCTTGACCATTCAATTTTCCCTTATTTTTTTTAGCAAAAATAATCATTTTCCAAAAAAATATTTAATTACAGTTCTGCAAACTCAATCAAGAGAGTGACATTCGAAGATAATTCAACACTGCATGCCTTACATTGCACATTTGTTAAGAATGCAGTGATTTATGATGAAAACAAAACAAAATAATGTCACCAACAAGTATTAAAGTGATGAAATATACTTACTGGTTTTTTTTCCAAGAAACTTAGATCAAATTGAGTAATGGTGAAATTACAAATACCTCACAAATTCATTTAATAAAGTGCATGTGAATAACTGATTTTTTTCTGCTAACGCTCTGACGCTCAGTTTTCAACATTGCTGTCAAGTCATTGATAATGCAATACATAAATCTAAAGTGCTTACCTTGAAATATCCACCTTGATATAACGTGTCTGGAGGTCCAAAAATTGCAACTTCCCACTCAAATAAATTGTCCTCTCCTAAAAGTTTCACTCGGAACCCTTCCACGGGTTCCTCTTGCAGACTCTTATATTCTAAGGCCAAAGCCCTCAGTGCAGAACTGGTCGGAACCGTGTTAGACATTGTCAAGAACTAATTTTTCTAAAATCACTATCTAAAAGAGATTCTATTAACATAACACTGCGGAACTCTCCTTGTGGTCCACGTATTCACGAGGCATTTCAACCTGAGTCACAATAACAACGAACGAGGAATTTTGGTAAACATAGCCCCAGCGTAGCTTACGGATTTATGATTCACACACTTCAGACGCCAATACTGTAATTACTTCCACAGTAATATACGTTGAAAAGTGGACGAAAGAATAGTCCAAACTACACGGTGATTATTACAATAATGAGAAAGCAACGTCCAAACAATCGCGATCCCAAGGAAAACGGCTGCGTGGTACAGCTGCTGCCTGAGTTGCCCGAGCGAATATTGTAGAACAGCTGTTATTTTATTTCCGTGCCTGATTGCGCAGTGGTGTGACGCACACGACCATTTATCGACTTTGCTACAAGTATTGCCACCTGCCGGACTAGTTTAATTTAACCCTCCGACGCTTAAAAGTAGTCATAATGATGTTTTGTTAGTGTTTAATAAGATGGCAGCACAACACTAGTTTCCGATGCTAACGACCTCTACGCGTACTTTTAAAAAGTAAACTCGAATTTATCACAATTAATTCCAGATGGCGGCACTAAGCAGTTTAATAAATATTATGTCTTGTATTCTTCTAAATTGATCAAAGTATTTGTTGTCGAGCACCCCCGTAGCGCCTTTTTATAAAATTTTTGGTGTACATTTGGCAGGTTTGAAAATAGGGAGGCGATTTTTAACCGAATTCAAAAAGAAGGAGGTTGAAGATTCTATGTACGGCAGAATGTTTATTTTTCCTACTTCCACCCACCATTTTTTTCTTTGATAATTGATTTATCAGTCAGCTAGCCTACCTACTGACCAAAGTTCGGCCTTCTATGAAAAGTACTGAGTGGACTTAGAATTGGTAGAATACCTATGCTTTCTATTAATTTTATTTATGCTACGCTGCTGATTACCGAAGAGTATTGTTTAGTTTATGTACAGAGCGGTGCAGAGGTGGCAAGACTGCTGTACTACGACTAAAGTTTACCTATGTGCTATAATTTACTACTAAAGTCTGTCTAATAAGTCAACCGACTTGGGAATTTTGTATAATATTTAATCATTTAAAAAATACTTAAATTCGGTACTTTTTATAAGGTTCTTCTGTTAGTAAACAAGGATCTCTATCTCTTAATCAACGTTGATTATTGAACCCGTGTTGACTACATCAGATTTCATTAAATTCTAATAATTACCCAAGTCGTTTAACTTACTATACAGACTCTACTACTAGTATTAGTTTATTTTTTTTTTGTTTTTTTGTTTAGTACTACTTAGTTTATATCAATTAAAAAAAAAAAAAATTAATTGGTATCTACATTTTATTGGGATTGGAAATAGATAAGCTCCTACTAAAACTATTCAGGTAATTTCAATTGCAGAAACGCGAAAGACCTTGTTTTTCACTTATGTGCAGTGGCGTAGCTAGTCCCAAAGGGCCCCATATCAAAAGTTTTCGAGGTTTTTTTTACACCGTAGGTAGTCTACTAGCACAGAGATATAAAATGGAGTCGCGATAGACCACGTTAGAGATGACCAGACTAAATGGATAGATTTCGTCCATGTAAAACCGAGAAATAACCTCGTTTATTGGAGTATTCTGGTTGGTGTGACCTTATGTAGAGAACGCTACAACGAAAAGAGTAAACTATAAAAATGGAACATCCTATCATTTAGTAATTATTTTCTCATCAATAAGAGAATTGGAAGTTTGTAGGTTTCTGTTACAAATTTTTACACGGGGTTCCTCCAGCTTGGGAAACCCATATCTTTGATACGGCTGATATGGCAGTAGCTTATAAGCCCCTGCGTAGGGTAGACCGGGTACAATAGTAACACGGGTCAATAGTACCATCATCGATATTTCTCCTTCTGAGCAAAATTTTGCGTGTGTGTGTGCGCCAGCACATGCGCTACTTGAGTCCCGAAGCACCCCTCGGTCGCCGTCGCGCATGCTGTGAAATGGGCGGTTTAGGAGCGAAATTTTGATTTTCGGCTAGCCGAGGTAAGTTTTTACGTAAAATATGATTGAATATAACTCGTACTACCAGAACCTTTTCGATAAGTAATTGTTGTTACCATATTAAACAGATATTAAACTTTTTATATATAATAAATACGGAAATTATAAGTTTAGAATTATGTATCTATTAGACGGTTTTTCTAAATTTGTTACTTGGGTGCAATTGTACCAACATCGTCGGGGTCAATATTACCGGTACAATTATCCCCATGGTAGAAATAACCCCGTACTAATAATAACAGAATAAAAAAAAAATAGGTACCTACTTAAAATATACAATTACTTATTAGACATGTTTTTGTAATATATGCCACGAAATAGAATAAAAAAGATGGACCGTGGGTCATGAGATACTTTGTTGTATGAACTGGAGATTTTAAAAGGGCAGACGCACCACTCCAAATATGTTCGACGTCTGTCATGTTTCTCTGATAAGATATAAACTAAAAAAGAAGTTAATCATGACGAATTTATTTCTATGGGGTATAATCCAGCAACAAAAACAAAGTATTTACTATATAAAATGTGATTCCAGACAGAAAAAGAAAACTGCAGCAAAAAAATAAGTCTGAAAGTAGTGAAGAAAAAGAAGAATGGTTTTATGTTGTATGTATGGAACCTTATAGCGCTAGTCACAATAATAAAATGTGGATTCAATGCGCTCAATGCCGATTATGGACACACGAGGAATGTACACCTCAGGAGTTGATTTATGTTTGTCATAATTGCGAATCTGACTAATATATTTTTCTTTATTATTTAAATACCCAATATCCTATGGGGGTCAATTGTACCAGGGGTCAATTGTACCTCCATAGTAAAATATTTTTCTTGATTATTTCTATTCTATCATTGTTTTACAGCTAGATAATAGCAAATATGCATCTTGTGAACGAAAGTTGATTACATGTTAATAACAACTTATTTTATTTTTGTTCTAAGTGAAGAATTGTTATGTTGATGTTGTGACTTTACATTTGTGTTTATTTAAAACCCCAATCTCACGATTTTTTGTTCCTAATTTTTAGGAATGGTTATAAACCCATAAGACTTTAAATAAATGACTGAGAAAATATGATTAATACATTTATTCGCGTTTTATTACCCAATGCAGTTTTGGTACAATTGACCCTCAAAGGGGGCCATTTGTAGCACGAGCCATCATTTCATTTAAAGTCAATTTTCACCAAGTTCGGTTCAATCTAGGCCAACTTCAGATATTTTCTTCGGTAGATAATAAACCAAAGCTGTAAAATAATTATATTTAAAACAAAAAGCAACAGTCAACTTTGTGTAATCAACCGATGTTTCGAAAATGATACTATTGTCCCCGGTCTACCCTACCTATGTACCCATTGCAGCGACCACTTTAAAAAAATGAGCAACCATCTCAATATTGACCCCTTTCATGTGAGAAAAGTGGGTTTCTGCCGACTATTCCTGCGCCACGGACTGTAACGTAGAATTTTGAACTGACCTTACTAACGATAGTTCCAAACAACGAATGCTTCAGTGCCTATGTATTTGTATTGGGTTGGATGGTCACTCGTCCACGTATCGACATCAGGGGTAGGTACCCCAAGAGGCATTCGCTCCGTGTCAATTCCGCTTCGAAGTTTGATTTCGCCTTTGCGATGTCAACTATAATCTGGTAGACAAAGACACATCGACCAACATAACGCTATATAAGTCAGTGTTGCTTATGATTAACTTACGAAGAGAGAGTGACTGGAAACAGGAATTTGTGTGCAATTCCTGTTTCTGGTCACTCTCACATCATCATTGTAGGTAGCAGTACCTACTTAAAACCATAGATAGGTGAAAATAGAATCAGAAATTCTAACTGTATTGGGATATTAATCGACCACCGCAAAGTAACGGTGTAGAGCAGAGATTAAGCATAGTCAATTATTTGTGAGCCAGTTGCATTCGCCATTCAGACAAGACAATTGGCCCGTGGGCGCGTGATTCAAAGACAAGTCGCCCACCCACTGCCATGTATAGGCAAAGGCAACGGGGCCTTGCGCAACCCACGTCTGGCGCGGGCATAATGCCTTTAAGTGATCGGGTTTGTGCACCGATATAATTCGGTTGGTAATGACTGTTTTGGCAAAATACTCTGTAAATAAAATAAGACATATAAACTTGAAGCTAGGTATTAAGCTGCTATTTCTGCCTGCGGCAATCTTCTTCAACAGGCCATCTGTAAATACATTTTTTTAAGGTGGAAATCATCTAATGACAGTGTCAGACTTTTACTGACCAAAACCTATTTCTATTACTTACCATGTCCGGTGAGGACCCGATTCAATCTTCCGTTTGATGCTTGATGGTGAGGATGCCTTGATGTCTTTCCAGCCACTCCTCAAAGAGCACGTCCTCACCGTCACTCCAAAAAGGGCATGGCGTACCCAGGACTGGGTTGCGACAGTCGCTGTCGACATATTGCCTTATGATCACACTGGAACTCTGTCCGCCTCTCTTGCTCTGTCTACCGCGACGCAGCATGGCAATTGCAATTAAATAATTAGCATGGCAATTAAATAAAAAAACACTAAGCTGCTTTTATATTGTATATTTTTTATATACTCCGTAATCAGAGCTAGATACAATAGAAAGACAATGAAAGAGCGAACGCCGGCGTTCTCTTGGGGATTAATGAATTAAAAATAACGACTGGGTGCACGAAAAAATATTTGTTACAAATTATATACCTAATCAATCAGTCTTGTATTTTTTTTTTCGTTTCTTCACAAGTGTGCTGAAAAACGTCGTTTGATGCGCATGAGCATGCGCCGGGCCTTGGTACAGGCCATGGTCCGGAGCGAGGAAGAGTGGCAGGCGGTCGCCGACTTCTGCGAAGCAGTAATGCTAGCAAAGGAGGAGGGCGACCGCATCAGGCAACGACGGCGCTCACAGCCGCCGCAGCCACCACTGGATTCCGATTCCGATTTCCGGCCACCGTAGGCGCGGGCTTGAGGACGGCGAGCAATGGGTAGCTCGCTGGCCGACTGTTCGGTAACTGTCCGGACTGTCCAAGTCGTCGACGGCGCGCACTGTTCCCGCGCGCCTCAAGGAGCTGTCAGCAACAGCAGGGGCCCAGCTGGGTCGAAGCCTACTAGGGCCAGGGTTAATTCGAAAGATAGCTCAAGCACCGGTACGAAGGCAACGAAGGAACGGGGTGGGCTTTTAGTCAGTAAGAGTCTGACATTATCTCCCGCTTCGCCTAAGGCCAAGAGCGGGGGTTGTCATTGGATGATTTTTCCCAACATAAAAAAAAAATACGCAAAAGCATTAGTAATTGTACTTTTTGGCTCCACAAGGCCACATGAGGGTCTTGTGGAGCCAAAAAGTTCGGAGTTCAATCCCGTCTCAAGTGTGATGGCGAACTTTTTTTTAAATTGATATAAACTAGTGCTTGACTGTGATCCCACCTGATGGTGAGCAGTGTTGCAATTGTTGAATGTGAAGCACACTAGTTTATTAAGAGCTTTTCACTCTAACCTTGAAGACACCTATATTATAATCGGACAATTCCTTTATTTATTAAATAATTTCCCAGACTTACACGATGTAAACAATTAGAATTTATCAAGAACACCTACGACGTACCTAACGGCCCGACGGCGAGTACCTAACCTATTGCTTAACGTTCGTTTATTATTTATTCTGTGCGTCCGCAAGCCCGCGTCCTCTGACTTCCGACGCCCGATGCTTCTGTTGCGGCGGCAAGGGGCTGAAGATTTCCGTTCTCGCATGGTTGCGTCTATCTTCTTCGCTCGCCATTACTGCTTCGCAGAACTAGCTAGGTGCCCGCTTCCCATTTCCGGTCATTCCCAACCATGACTTGAACGCGGGCTGGACGCGAAAGGTTGCCGCCTACTTGTAAGTCACTTAAAGGAATTACAAAATACCCTTAATTACTCAAATTACACATTGCTTTGGCATTGGAAAATAAAATATGAGTACAGAGATGATTGTCGATTTTTTTTTTTTTTTGATGTTTTGATTTTGGGGTGATTACTACAGAGTTGTAACTTTACCTATTACAAAAAAAAAAAAATGATTCAAAAAAGTTTGCGCAAATTGATAAAACCATATCAAAGAATATGAACATTATTGGTAAATGATAAATGATCTCTATTTTGCAAGTAGGTTTTATAAAAACACTTTTACACGTCAATATTTTTTTTCGTCCATTAGAGCTAGATGATGCCGGTGTTTCCTAGCTGACTACCCTGAGAAGAAACACCGAAAAAAACCCAGGGGTCAAAGTCTCTTTTAAAGTCCATACAGCAAAACATGTAATGGTCAAATCATATGAGAACCATGCAGGTTGAGCCTGAGATGGTCTTTTGAAGAAAGAACCACACAGTTCTAAGTGGACCAGTCTAGTCAATGCAAGCATTTGTCAGTATGCGTGTAGCTCAACTCAGGACTACTAAGGAGCTCAACGACTTGATGAACAATGCCAAAGAAAGGACATTTGGGTAGGCCACATCAAATACTCAAAACTGCCAGACATCATGTGAAAATAAAAGAAAAGGAAAGAGTAATCCACATAGTTCTCACATTCACAATTATACAAAAATTCAAATTCCTTTATTTGATAAAACTTTCAAGTACAAACTTATAACTACATACAGAATTGAAAGACATTATGCAGCTCGCAACGGGTGAGAGAACGAATCCCAAATCTATACTAGGAACTGACCTGTGCTATGGTAGGGTCCGTTCCACCACCCACCCGCAACCCACTTACATCGATCAGCACATTATAGTTATAAGTATTTGAGGTCACTAGGCTCCCATAATAGGCATGCCTGTATAATGGGGATACCTACGTCAGTGCGAAAGCCGTATCATCGAAGTTTGTTTCTTCGAAAACTTTTCAACGATATCTCTATACTGCGACGCCTTGTTAAGTCGACTTTTTGTTACTGCGATGGTTCGTTACATCGAAAAACTTTACTGCGAACGATTTTAAAGCGAAAACATCATACTGCGAAGCCTTGTTCAATCGATGTCATTACTACGATGATAATTATGTCATTTAGGAATAAATATTTAACTTTTAATTTCGTTACGATTTTCAACACCTATCGTTTGTTTTTAAAATGTTTTAAATAACTTTTTTTTTTCAATGGGAAAAATCATCCAATGACAACCCCCGCTCTTGGGCGGAGCGGGAGATAGTGTCATACTTTCACTGACTAAAAAACCCATACCGTTCCTTCAAGCCTTCATACCGGGGCTCGAGCGCCCTTTCGGATAACCCTGGCCCCAGTAGGCTTCGAACCGGCTGGGCCCCTGCTGTTGCTGACAACTCCTTGAGGCGCGCGGGAACAGTGCGCGCCGTCGACGACTTGGGCTTGGTCCGGACAGTTGCCGGACGGCCGGACAGCGAGCTACCCATTGCTCACTGTCCGCAAGCCCGTGGCTACGGAGGCTGGAAATCGGGATCGAAATCCCGGCGGCGGCGAGAGCGGCGTTGCCTGATGCGGTCGGCCTCCTCCTTAGCGAGCATTACTGCTTCGCATAAGTCGGCGACCGCCTGCCACTCCTCCTCGCTCCGGACCACGGCCTCAACCAAGGCCCGGCGCGAGAGGTCTCCGCCGCCGATAACCCCCATGAGGGCACGGCGATGCTCCGCCCAAGCAGGGCACACTTCGATTGTGTGCTCCACCGTGTCTTCCGGGCGTTCCGCACAGTGGCGACACCCGGGCGTCACTTCCGCTTTAATTCGGAACAGGAACCTCCCGAACTTGGCATTTCCGGTGAGGACTGTGTCATGCGGAAGGTAAGGACGCCGTGAGGTCTTTCCAGCCACGCCTCAAAGAGGGGACTTACCGCCATTATTGTGGCATGCCCAGCACTGGGTTGCGATAGTCGCTGACGCCATTCCACCATGAGATCCCGCCGGAGCTCTGTCCGCCATGCCGTGACCTGTCGCAGCAGAGGACTTTCACCCCGGCGTGGCATCTCCACGCGCATATCGTGCATGTGTGCAAGGACTGTTGCCTCCAGATCCCACGGTGGTAGGCCAGCCAGAAGGCTCGCCGCTTCGCGGGAAGTCATGCGGTATCCCCGCACCATCCGAATTGCCATGACCCTCTGGCAGGCGTTCAGAATGGCCGCCGGTCGCTTTTGCAGCAACCCACACCGGCGCCCCGTAGAGGGCCATGGACCGAACGATGCCCGCGTATAGCCTCCGGCAGGAGGCGTCTGGACCCCCAAGGTTGGGCAGGCGCCGCTTGAGAGCGGCCCCAGTCCGTTTGAGTTTGGGATATGTATATAACTTACGTTTTAGTCATTTATAGCTAGAATGATTTAGACAAACATTGCAATGGTCTACGATATTTACTTAAACACTGATATTCATGACAGATGGCGCTCTTTACTTTTACATACATATATATGTAAAACATTCTAAAAACAAACGTTAGGTGTTGAAAATCGTAACGAAATTAAAAGTTAAGTATGCCTAAGTAACATAATTATCATCGTAGTAACAAGACATCGATTGAACAAGGCTTCGCAGTATGATGTTTTCGCTTTAAAATCGTTCGCAGTAAAGTTTTTCGATGTAACGAACCATCGCAGTAACAAAAAGTCGACTTAACAAGGCGTCGCAGTATAGAGATATCGTTGGAAAGTTTTCGAAGAAACAAACTTCGATGATACGGCTTTCGCACTGACGTAGGTATCCCGTATAATGGGAGTCAGTGTGAAGACAATCAAAAACATGCAAAAAGAGACACCACACATTGTAATGTATTAGAGTGAGGTGGTTTGTGTTGTGAGAGTCAGTGCGAATGTTGAAGAGTGTGCGTGTGAGTTGAAGTGAGTTTATGTATGTAATTGTGAATGTGTCAGAATGGTAGACGAGTGTAAATACTATATAGGACAGCTTGCGTTACAATATTGTTTATTTTATTATTAGGTACTTGGGTTTATTTCTTTTACGTAATGTTCAGCAAATTTTCAGTATCTATGTAATTAAGGGTTTGGAGCCAGTTTTGTAATTGTGATTTACATTTAAATTTATTAAGAGGGTATAAGTTAAGTATTTTATTTATTTTATTAAATAAGAAGCAACTAATGACTTGGTAATGCCTTTTAGCCATTGTGGTTCTGTGCGGAGTCCCTGAGCATACTTTACCCGTCCGGCGTTTACTTCGAAAAATACAGGGGTTGAAAGTCAATGTCACGTGTTTCCTTAGTGTTAACTGATACACAAAAATTATAAAATTTACAAAAGTGTAAATATTGCAAATTGTAAAAAAAAGTAGGTATATAAAAGAATTGTCAGTCAAAACGTAAAAATAAACATGTCATAATTGTAAAATAATAATAATAATAATATAGGTATATATAAATGTAATATAATGTATAAAATATGTATATATATATATATATATATAAATGTAATGTAATATAATTGCTATCGTCTTGCCTTTAGGAAACGATACGTAATGAGTTCACTAATACAGCAAATATGTAAGTAAGTAATACAATTTAATTTCTCTAATAAATAATCACTAGGTATAAATATACAAACTTAAAATAATAATAGATATAGTCTGTCTAATAAGTCAACCGACTTGGGAATTTTGTATAATATTTAATCATTTAAAAAATACTTATATTCGGTACTTTTTTTAGGGTTCTTCTCTTAGTAAACAATGATCTCTATCTCTTAATCAACCTTGATTATTGAACCCGTGTTGACTACAGGAGGTTTAATTAAATCCTAATAATTACCCAAGTCGTTTAACTTATTAGACAGACTCTATGTACAAACGATAAAATAATAATATGTACAAATGAGTAAAAAAAAGGCTGAAAAACGGGGAAAACTCAGAGGGCATCAAAAAATTCGTCCACATCGATGTCAATGGTTAAAGTGCCCAGAACGCTGGCAGCATTGCCACGCTGGATGGCAATGCTAATTCGTTGACTGAAGAAGAGTCCAGCCCTCTGGTCACGCGAAGAGTCGACCAACTGTTTGCTGATATCCCGAACAACTCGATGAGCGTTCGGACCCCATGGTCCTAGTGTTTCAACCCCAAACGGCTCAAACACATAACTTCCAATGAGGTTATTATATTTTTACACCACCTGCTCAATAATGTCGTTTTATACGTCATACAAACCTCACTTAAAGCAAGTCATTCTATCCCTAGGGAGATAAAGCAGTATGGCCGATCCCTAGGGAATAATGAGATTTGAATTTGGAACACCAAAAATCGTCAACATTGTGAATTAAAATGTACGTACATCGCACAAGTTAACTCGAAATTCAAACTGGCCACTAACAAAAAAAGAAAATAGAATAAAACCTGCTTACTGACGGGAGTACATATTATAGAAAATTGAATCTTGGAGTAGTGAATTTTGTTTGTTTGATGATCTAGTAAATATTGTAATATGTTTTTTAATTATCTCACAGATGGTGTAAAAAGTAGAGTATCCAACACGGGGATAAAGCTGTCTTTGTCTTGTGCGGCTTGAATTACTCAGTTCACTCAGGTTTCTGTATTAACTCCCTCGGTCTGCTCGGGAGTTAATTATATAAATCCCTCACTGCGTTCGGGATTTAACTTAGCAACCTTCGTTCCGTTCGGAATTCAACATGCCGCCCGCGACTTAAAGACACTGCCTTATCCCCTAGTCACATAATCTACTATTACGCCGTTTGAGGTTTTCTGCACCTGCAGCAGCCGCCCCAGCACAGCCCGCCGTACTCAGAAGATGGGATGGCGCAAGGGTGTCGACACATGTTGTATCCCACACCAAAGGCCTACCCAATTTCCAAGGCATTATAGTCATCCCATCTGGCCTCTTCCCATCGTCACGTGCCAAGCTATTGGGTTCTAAAACAGCTGGCACCCCGGCGGTGACAAGAGCTCGACGGATGATGTCATTAATACTGGCATGCCGTGCTATCCGACCAGCGCTTCTACTGCAAGATAGGCCATGGTGCCCGAGGCGGTCGACTGCTTTGCTGCACTGACATCGATGTGGAGCTCCACTAGGAGCACCTAGACGCAGGCATGTAGCGATCCGAAAGGTGGTGTCACTCAGCAAAGTACCTATGTTAGGTGACGGTAAGGCCTGTAGCCAAAGGCCCGACTCTCATTCACCCACAGCCAGTAGGCGAGCGCGCTCAGCAGTATTGGTGGACGTATTAATGAGATTATTCCGTACCAACCTGCAGAGCGGCTCATCCCACTGTCTCTGGAAAGATGGATTTTCGGGCAACGCCTTGTCCGAGCAAGCGATTTTCCAGGCGCTTTCTGCATCGGTCAAGCACGGCACCTCACAGCTAACCAGTGATGGAGTCAAAATTCTTTTGGTCAACTGTTGAGTGCTGTGGACCGAAGACAGGAACACCGGTAGGCTTACACTAGAAATTTTGCGGATGCCGAGCCCACCAAAACGAATGGGTAGCGTGGCTTGTACCCACGCTCGGTCATCCAGGGCCACATTTAAAATGGAAGTCAGAGTATACCGAATTGTCTGATCAATTTTGTCCAAGAGCTGGAGGCTGCTTCCATAAAGGGGAAGAGCGGAGAAAATACATGAAATTTGGTGCAAAACAACAATACCGTATGAGGATGAAGGCCGAATGTAGGTTAATTTTGGAAAGTCTTTCCGAAATGTTTTTAAAACGTTCAATTTTGTCGTCATTGAATAAAGAAAAACTGTCTTCCAAAATTGGAGAACCTAGGAGGTGCAGTGTACTTTTATCGAAAATTTTGATTTCGGGAGCTATTGAATAAAATTTCTGTAGAGTCGATTGTCTGTCAGTGATGATTATAGTGATTGATGTAATATATATATAGGTGGTACGTAACTACCTACCAGTGTCATCTTTACACATCTGGCTGCGGTAACTACCCCTTCAGAGCGCACCTACTGGCGTGATGTTATGAAATCCGTAATCCTGGACGATTTGCTATCATTTAATGAAGTATCTATGGAGATACTTCATTAAATGAGGGGTCTAAAAGCAAATCCGCCACTGTCCATTATGAACGAAAACTTAAGTATGAATGCCACCTAGTAGAGCTCGTTAAAACGAATTTATTACATTTAACAATTTAGATGCAATGTTCCCACTGTCCCATAGTAAATGATGTTTAAAAATTGAGGTAAGAAGCAAAAATGCCACTGTCCATAACAAATCAGGTGCAAACGCGCCATTGTCCATTTTAGCCAATCACAGACCGCTAAAATCGGCATATTCAAGATGGCCGCAGATGATCGTGACTGTGATTTCGTTGTGAAACTGTGTCTGACTATTTTGTGTTTTAAAATTGCATTTCGTGATAAAACGTGTAAAAAATGGAAGAAAATGTAGTAGAAGTGACTCCAGAATGCGCTCGCAAAAAGAAAAGAGCACCAGAGACGTGGAAACGGGCTAGAGCAAAGTTTGAAAGGTAAGCATTTTTTCCTTACAATGGCGTGTGTTTGTACAATCAGCACGTAAAGTGAATCTTATTTTTGGATCGGTTATGCACGATTTTTCTTAAATATTCCAAGTTTTTTTTTTATTGGTTACTACCTGAGCCCATGACTCCATAAGAGTCTAAATCAGATAAAAATAATCCTTGTTTCTGTAATAAATAGGTACCTACCTAATTATTGTTTCTAGGAATCCAGCGCTAAGCGGCAAAAAAGAATTTTTATCATTTTTATTCAGCCCATCTGTCTATCCGTGGATCTTTTATGACCCCATCGTGTGGGTATTTATTGAATAGGTCTCATAAAAGGCAGGTTATTTCAGACTACTTATGTTTACAGGTACTCTGCAAGAATGCCACCAGGTTTGCCACGCTGTAATCATGATGCGGAAAATAAACAGTTTAAATGTTGTAAATTGACGATGCTCGATGTACAAAATTTCCATGAAGAATTTTATAGGACAAAAAATAAAAAGGACCAAGATGCATTTTTATTGAAGCACTGCAGTGTGTCAATGGTGAAAAGACGCCGGCCAAGAGTAGGTCAGCGCCAGCCAACACGAAATATAACAAAATTATTTGTTCGGAAGAGAAATTCAGTGAAGTTATTACGAGTTTGCCAAAAAACTTTCATAACTATTTTGGGGGTTACCGAGCACAGAATAAGAAAAGTATCTCGAACATTTGCCAGCACAGGAACCGTAGTTCAAGAAAAAAGGGGTGGAGATCATACATCGGCCAGAAATGTGCATAAATTAAGAGAAGTCAAAAGATTTATAGAATCATTTCAGTGCTTGGAGTCACATTATTGCAGATCTACCATTATGAGAAAATATTTGCCATCTACTCTAAACATTCGGAAAATGTGGAGAATGTATAATCAGAGCAAAGAACTCCAAGTACGTGAATGTTATTTTAGATCAATCTTCAACACATGCTACAATCTGGGATTTGGAAGCCCTCGTACAGACACTTGTTCTAAGTGCAATGAGCTGCTTGAACGCATAAAAAAGTCAACAGATCCAACTGAAAAAGTAAATTTAATGACAGAGAAAAGGGTACACATGCTGAAGGCCAGAGCATTTTATCGACTGCTAAAAGAAAAAAGGGACGATTTAGTTGTGCTTTCTTTTGATTGCCAGAAAAATCAGGTTTTACCTAAAATATCTGATCAGGCAGCATATTACAGTCGCCAATTATATATATAATTTTGGAGTCGTAAAGTCGGTGCCAGAAAATACCTTGAACAGGGACAACGTAACGCTGTATGCCTGGACTGAAGATGAATATCGTAAAGGCGCAAATGAAATAGCGTCAGCCGTCTATAACACGCTTCAAAATACAATGCTCAATGAAAATGTCAAAACTGTTCGACTGGTGGCGGATGGATGCGGCGCCCAGAACAAAAACAGTATTATGGTCGGTATGTGCTCCAAATGGTTAACTCAGGCACCGCACCATATTAAAACAGTCGAACTAGTTTTCCCCATTCCCGGTCACTCGTTCATTCCACCTGATCGGGTTTTCGGACTTGTTGAGAAGGAAATAAAACGTATGGAGACCATTTTAAAACCTGCGGAATACATAGAAATCTTTAATAAATATGGGACTGTTGTGTTACTGAACAATGTTAAGGATTGGAAAACTGCTCTCGGAAATATAATTCGTCCACCGGGAAACTGGCACTTCCAATTTAACCAATGCAAAAGATTTTTCTTAAAACGAAACAGAAGCAATGATGTTTATGTAAGAGGGGAGCCTAACTATAACGCTGATATCGGAAGTTACAAGTCAGTTTTAAAGAGAGGAAAAACATTTATTGACCTGAATCCGGATTTGGTAGAAAAAGACAAAGTTGCAGTAAAGAGAGATAAAATAAAAGATGTTGACGCTCTACTAAAAAAACACTTTGGCGATAATTGGAATTCTAGGGATGATTTAAACTTCTACAAGAAGGTAATGCTACGAGCAGATAACGAAACTGAAGATTGTGAAGATGAAGATGTCTGTGAAGTTGCAGTGCCTGATACGGACTTAAGAATTTAATTACCAACATAATTGAACTCAATCAATCAATTTACTTACGGACTTACGAATTCAATTGCGTAATAAAACTTAATTTGTTACTGTATTGCTGGTTTTTATAAAATAAACGTCTTTATTGAAAAAAAAAAAATACAACAATCTGCCTTGTTTCGTTGACTGTACTTTATCTACTAATAATACGCTTAGAAGCAAATGCACTACTGTCCTTTCCCTTAGGTGCAAATTCGCCACTGTCCAATGTCAGTTAGACGCAGATTCACCACTGTCCAATGTGAGATGCAAAGTCACCACTGTCATGTCTGTTTATTAGGTTTTTACCGAATTTATATTAGTTTAGAATAGAATGCATATTGATTTCTATTTAAAATATCTTCCCAAACATTAAAAACATGCATTGCTATAGACAATCGAATATAATGTTGCTTTGCTAAAGTTTCTTCGAATGACCTAAATACAATTTGTGGACAATGGCGCATTTGCTTTTAGCCCCCTCAAATGATAGCAAATCGTCGATAGACCATGGGGTCTATTTACGAAATTCTTCATTTGGTCTTCATCAAAAAATGGGAACACCTGGCAGACAAACTTCAAAACAAAAAAAAAACGTCAAAATTGGTTCGAATTTGGTGAAGATATCGCTGAAAAAGATACAAAAAATCGAAGAACTTTGGAACCTTGCTTGACTGAATTGCATAACTTAATTGCAACAAGCCTATCCCATCATCGGTCCCACCTGAAATTCCCTGCCGTAGTTTGTGTTTCCTGATAGCGCTCTAACTACATGCAAGATGGATGATTATGATTTCCACCCTTCATAAAAAAAGCGTGATTTGAGCGTCAACCACATCATCGCTTACTATCAGGAGATATATACTGGTTAACTCTTTGAATGTCGTAATTAGAGACACAATAGAAAGACAATTACCTTATGTCGGACTGTGTAACTTAAGACATTCGAAAGGTTAAGCGCGAAACTATCTATAAAGCCTATCTATAAAAAAAAATCCTCCTCCTATTTTGGAAATCAGTTAAAAACAAACGAACAATTTCACCTTTTTACCTTACTGCAGCGAAGAGGTCAGTTTACTTATTTAAATGCTATCGTACCTATGACCTAGGGACTAGCTTTAATAAGCCACATTACTAATTACAATATTATGTAGGTACCTACAACCTCAACGACCTTACAGAATACAGATGTATTAATTTGCGTAAGAATAATACTTACGTGATTCACACCAGCTCGACCCATTTACTCTTTTCCTCAGAATATCTCTGACTCGAGGTCTTGCGCCGATTATGTAGTTCGAATAAGTATGTTTCAATCTAACCAAAATAAATCTTCTCTCATACTATAACTAGTAAACAAATTCGTCAAGTGTTATTTTAAATGAATTCTTGAAAACATCATGTTTATGTTTAGTGTTTATGCACGGCAATGCTATCTATGTAGGTAGCTGCTGGGCACCTATGTTATAGGCTCGATATTGGCAAAAAATCCAGGTCATGCGAATGCTGCAGGCACTGGTCGAAGCGAGCTGCATCGATGGCGGGCCGGCTCTGCTGAATCTGGAAGTTGCACTGCACCAAAATGTTATGCAAATATCTGTGTCACATAACCAAGTCGTGCCTACCCTGAGATCAGTTCACTTGAATCGTTTTATTTATTTGAATAGCGTGGGTTGGGCTTATTTAATCATACCTATGATTAAGAAAGCGTAGGGGTCTATATTTTTAATCCCTTGAGTTTGATTGAATCACACTTTAAAAGTATATTTGTATGTTTGTTAGGTACTTCTTCATTCTCGAACAGCTGAACGGATTTCGATGAATCTTGGTACACGGGTAGACCATATCCTGGAATAAGGGGAGCAGCCAGCTGCACAATATACTTTTGTTCAAAGCTGCAAATAATTAACAAACCAGAAATCTAAAAGAGTCTTGGAAAACAACAAGAAGAGATGGAAGGAAAACCTTAACTTATTCAAGTAGGAACCCTAAATAATACCAAACAAAAGGTACTAAGTAATAATGCTGCGTAAAATATTTTCCATCTAACAAAATATGACCCTGTGTTCCTAATGGCTGTGATTTTCATGAATAAACAGAAATGTATAAAACTAGGTCATTTTCACCTGAGTTACCCACTTCGCGCTCGCTTTTCATAGGATTACCGTCGATACAAACGCCTGAAGCCATGTAAGTCTAGTATATTCAGAGATTCCACAGCAGAGCACTACCGGTGACGTTATGTGAACAGGTGTTTTAAAGACATTGTGTTGACTGAAAGAACCTTCACTATGTTTGTTGCGGTCGATAGCTAAGACTATTTTATACATTAGCTACCTACGTACTAATAATCTATTTTATTTAAGGACTTTCTGTGAGACAGTTTTACAATGCAGTGCGATCAAAGTGTTTTGTGTAGGTACGTATTATTGATCAGTAAAGTACACATAGCGAAGTGTTGGTGACTAAGGTTCGTGATTAAGTAAGCAGTGAGTTAAGCAGCTTTTACACCATTTTTGGTATGAGTCCAACAGTGAGATGTGAGCGCTTACGTGTCGCAAAGGTCTGGTGGGCGCGATGTGCGGCGTCAAGGTGTGAGGGGCGCCTGCGTCGGCGCAGACACACAATCCGCGAGTCAGTTGCGAGCAGTGCGCGCGCTCTCCGCGACCACGACACGAACGACTCTCGCGACCAATATTTACTTTTTACATGGCAATTGTTTGACGATATTTATATTAAATGTGATAAGTTTTTAATTTAAAATATTTAAACGTGGTAATTTAAGAATCTCCTATATCAAATAGACATAAAGTTTAATGATAAAGTAATTTATATTGTGAAATCAAAATGACGATAAAAAATAAAAAGACTAAACAATCAAAAACATCCGAAGTGGCCACTTCTGGAAGTGCATCGACTAGTGTTCAGAAGACAAGTTCAACCACTTCGGTGCAGCAGAGCAGTAACACTCTGCAGAAGGTCAGCTCGTCTGGTAAGAAGGTCCGCTATATCGAGGTAAAGGTCGAGGAAGATGACCCATTAATGATAACTGACATTTCCGACCATTCTTCGATAGCCGGTTCGACCGTATCGGAGCATTACAACAGCCACCCACACTACATCATCACGGAGGCTCCTTCTATCAGCGACTTGTCTCAAACAAGAGCACTGGAACATAACGTAAGTGATATGGCACAATCTACTTCGGGCGAATATGTCTCGAATTCGATGCTACAGGAGTCTTCTTCGACCCATCAACAGAACTCCAAAACCGAAACATTCCAGACTTCATCAACTTCTGTTCAGCAGTCCGGTACTAGTCGCAGCCAAACATTTGACAGAACTGCAGATTCTTCTGCTCCTAATCAAACTCTCAATACAGGTTTTATTGATAACTCTTCGGCTAATGTTTCGAACTCCAATACATATTTGAAACGATCTCAAAATGCTAATACTACCGATTCTTTCCTCCAATCCGAACGACAGAGTTTAGTGAATCAATCTTCAGCATCTACATCCAAGGATCAGCAAAACTTGAAGCAAAGCGACAGAGTAACTTATCGCAACTCTCCTGAACCTTCACAGAGGACCCAAACTGTTCGTTCAGATTCTAAGAATTTTTACGGAGGTGAAGGCAGCTTAGATAAACGAGGTAACACTAAAGAATATAGTAGCACTTCACAAACAAGTGAGACAAAAAGTAGCAATGTCACAAAGTCTTCATCGTCTTCGTATGTTGTTGAAATTGTTGATGGTAAAGAGCGAATTATTGATAGTTCGAAGAGGGAGTTTGGCGATGCCCAAGAACATGCATCAAAGGAAGCTTATGCAAGCGTTAGTGGAACTGGCATGAAACCGCAATCTTCTCACAGTATCCAGAACTATGATATGAAGTCAGGTTACGATACAGGAAAAGATGGTAAGAAGCCTACTAGCGAAATGATCGTTAAAGAAGACTCTAAATTCATCAAGGATGGATCTCAAATGACTTCACATTCCAGTATTACTACAGAGAAAGATAACGTTGCTAAACATCAACAGTACATAACAAACCGCGATCATTTACCAGCTGATCAACAGTACATAACACATCGTGATCAAATGACAAGTGATCAACAACACATAACAAATCGCGATGATCAGACCTCCAGTCAACAGCAAAATACAACCCGTCAATATTTAACATCTGATCAACAGCAAAATACAACTCGTCAACATTTGACATCTGATCAACAGTACACAAGTCGTGATTATACTACAACGGATCAACAGAACACCACTCATCATACAACATCTGATCAACAAACATCATCAGTACAAGATCAGTATCAGTATAAAGATGTTTCTAACAACACCAATAGAAACCGTAAAGATATTGTTGACAATGTCACGACCAACCAAGAAAGAGTTGATAATCGACGACGTAATATGAATCAAACAGATTCATCAAACTTTTATGGATACGATGCCACCATTCAAAATGAACTGAGGAAAGTAGGCAACATATTGCAGGTGCCAAATACTGAAAATATTAACTTTTCTACAAAAATAATGAAAAGTAACACTAGCAGTGCTCAGCAAGCCTCAACTTCTTCTTACGTAGTTGAGATTGTTGACGGAAAAGAACGAATCGTAGACACTTCTCACAGAGAATGGGGAGATAATAAGGAACATTCCACTTACGAAAAGAGTCACAATGTCAGTGGTACAGGTATGAAACCTGAACACGAATATTCGCGACATATGTTGGACAAGGAATCTCACTATGATACTGGCAAAGACGGAGTTCCTAAAAGTTCTCTAGAAGTATCGGAAGAATCAGCATTGTACAAGAACGGGAAAGAAATAGCTTCTACAAGCAACAGATATGGAGGTGATTTTACGAAGAAGAGAGCTATAACTGAATACGTCACTGATGATGATGTGCATAATAAACGCATTCAAGATACAACTGGTCAAAATGTCAATACCACGACACAAAAGACAACGTCTTCTGATACTCAGACTCATATAAAAGATATAAAAGACGCGAAAGAAACTACTGATTTTGTGACCACGGAGATAGATAACTTAACTAAAGAATCCACGTCTACCACCACCACTTCTCAAACTAAAGATAATTTGACCACTTACGAAAGAAGCACCGGGACATGGAATGGAAAGTTTGTTTACGAGAAAGATGATGATAGGCCTAAAAAACCAAAGGAGATGTCACCTTTTGGCAGGCCTGAACAGCCAAGACACCACCTAAAGCGACAAGATACAGAAGAAAACATTATTCTGTCATCCAGAGACATTAAAGATTTTACATCCATTAGTGACTTGCGAAAGATAATTGAGACTTCAAAGTTTAACAAAGATGTACGAGTAAGCAACAAAAATATTGTGATCAACAGGAACATCGATGATCGTATCCTGAAGGAGATAATCGAAACTGTCAAGAAGTATCCATTTAAGAGGATTGAAAAAGTAACATACGGAACTAAAATTAATGAAGATGTAAAAGATCTGTATGAAGGACTTGATACTGAAGAAACGACTGTTCTGAGTACCACTACAGGTGAAACTACTAGGAAGGCTTTCGAAGTGGAAAAGAAAAGGAGTCAAATAGAAGTCACTCGTTACGTCACTAAGAATGGAATCACAAGGAAAATAACAACTTATGAAGATGCTAAAGAAGACGACAAGATCAGAACGGACGTCTACGTCGACAAGAGCGCGTTAGACTTCAAAAACTTGGTAAGAAAAAATATTTTTTTTATTGAATTCCAACACAGTTGACCGCACGTTAGTGGTAACAAAATCGGTATAAGCTGGTCTTTTATTCACATTCTGTTGAAGCTCGATATTTTGATTGGCCAGGTCATGGTTAAAGATTTTCACCTACGTACAGTCAACCGTCTAAATCATTCATTGTTTTAATAACATGAAGTAAGCTCAATTTTGCTAACAAATTGCACTAGTTTTTCTATGATATATATATTTTTAGTAGTTTTGTATCATACAATTGCACATACTGACAGTCTTGTATAAAAATAATATACCTATATATGATAATCCGATCTGAAGTGCTGGGATAAAACTTTACATCCATTTCAGCGCGATGTCCAAACGACCGAAGACGTTATTCGAGAATACGACGTGGTGGACCGTGCTATCACGGACACCACAAGAGAGGATACCACCGTCAGCACCGTCTACGATGAGAAGATCATCGACGACAGGAGAACCATGCGAGACGATAAGACCACGGTCGAGGAGACCGTCATTATCGACGAGACCCGGCCAAGAGGCGGCCCCAAGAAACCGGAGAAGACTGTGTCTAAGGAACAGTGTATCTGTGAAATCTGCACTTGTGGGTAAGTAACAAAATTTTCTGTTACTTACCATAATGTTTATCATCACACTTTTTGACACGATATTCGTAACATCAGTAATTAGATATGTGTATCAAATACAACTAGGCCAAATGTTGACAGTAGTGCGACTAACAGGGGATCCTGTAGTAAATGCATACAGAGATGCTATTATACAATATAGCCAAGGTCAACTCGTTCTGACTGCAGTTAGATAGATTATTACCAATAGCGGATTATTCGAAAACGTAACAATCGAATCGTTTTTTAGCTGTGTTTAGTATATTATTATCAGTTTTCGTATTTGTTATATTTTTTACCTTTTCAATTAGTCCTATTGTTTACTTTAAATCCAGATACATTCACTTTTTTTTTCGTTATCTCAATTTCTACTTATTCTATTACTGCTCTAATATCAACCATGATTGTGGTATATACAAACGTTTCTGTTGTAACAAGTTTTATGTAAGCAATACCTTTATTTGGAAGTGTACTTAGTACTTATCGGCTACAAAATTATCGTGTTTGCCTTCTTGGTACGAACAAACGAACGAATTGCATTAATTCGGCACCACGGCGATAATCCTCCGTCACGATGTTATTGCATACATACAAGATAATGTTGTCAGGTGCCACTGATACTGAGATAAATTTTGTAAGTTTTACACTGATAATGTGTACCTGATAATATAGGTCATATTTTCAAGAAAAACGCAATGAACATTGTTTTATTGTGAGATGTACCTAATTAGGAACGACAACGCCTGATTGCGAAAATATTTTCATGTAGGTTACTATCTGTTTAAAGAAATGTCTTAAACAAACAACCTACCTATAAATACAGCACAGAGTAATGGTAGCCTATTGGTAACGGCCCCGAGTTACCAGTCGTTTGTCATGGGTTCAAACCCAGATGGGCGCTTTCTTTGTTTAATTTATTTCATCACCACTGCTCTCAAAACGGTGAAGGTAAACCACGTTAGGAAACCGTTGTGTCCAAGAACCAAAAGGTCGAAGACATGTGACATCAAGCAACCCCTAACGGGCCTGTGGTCGATTACGGCTTATTTCCTCTCAGAGTTCTAGGACTGAGTCCCGGGAACATTATAAGACTGATTATGCTTATAAGCTTGTAGGTACGACTAGCAAATGATTTTGCTATGGCATTTCAACATTATATAATTTTAAATGCCTTAAATTTAAAATTCCCAAGTTACACAAATTGGGTAAGTGTCGAATCACGTTACAATTCACAGATTCATAGGAATGTAAAAAAAAAACAACATGACGTTCGATTACGTAGTTTGTTACTAGACATGACGTAACGATGTATTTTGGTAATCATTTCTTTTTTGTAATAACTCGGCTACCTGACGCTGTGTTTATTACCTTTATATATATACTCGTATAACTACTGTACGAATGAGCTCCACGGTGACCGTGAAAAATCATGTGGTCATACCTTTGTTTTTTGATACATTGAAATTCAATGTAACTATGTATGGACGGTGTGAGTTACTTTTACGATTGTTTCATATTTGTATTTTTATGAAACTATATTGCAGTGATTGCATTAATATTCCCAACAGGAACGGGACAAAACTGCAATATTAATCGTATTTCATGTTCTGTCATAGACGAATATATTCCTACACATTGTAGATTGATTGCTACATGATATAACTAACAATCAACAAAGTAGATATTCGTAAAATATCAATATGCTCCTCAACTGTGTACTACGATGATCTTGTGACATGAATCTGCCTAATGAGGTGTTACTAACGCAATCCCTTCCAACAGCTCTAACCAAATGTCTCGGGCGAGTCATCTTCACAGTAATGCCTTGTTCGTGTGTTGCCAGCTTGATTCACTGTTGAGTAATTGATCGTAACCATCAAGACAGTAAAATATGTTCTTTGTAAAGCTATTAAGAAATTACTAGCGGCTAATGTTTCAATTCTGTTTGCATGATATACTATATTTTTTTGTTTTATTATGATCGTTTATAAGACTGTATTTAAGCCTTTTTTAATAAATTTGTTATGATATTGTCAAAGTAATTTATAAACACCGTGGAAATTAAACCTTTACGCGAACATACTGAACAGTTCAGCTCACCAAGTAATTTATTTAGTCATTAAAATACCGTTTCCGTTGCCTCTAATTTATGCATCTACCTAATTCATTTATTTGCGTGGGTTTACATAGTCAATGGTTTCTAATAAATTGATTATAGTTCGTTGTCCTGACATGTGTTTGACCCAAACCACTCCAGATTCTTGACGAATTAGTTAGCCACGTGCCAACACATCTACAATATGTTTTACAATGATTGTGTCTCTGAAATGTTTTGATTTTCGTCGTACTCGCATCTGGCAGAGTGCCTAGTCGAAGTAAATATTTTTGTTATCGGTTGTGCAGTTGTATAGCCTCAATGTCATGGCTATGTGGCCATGTGACTATGACGGGTAAACTTTATTGAAACGAATCATTTCTCAACTTAGCGAGAAGTATTGGTTATATTATTGAATGAGTCATGCCTCAAGTCTATCGGTTTAGCAACAGCCTTTTATTGCTTGCCTCACTCATACAAGTGTGGGTTGTATTTCAAATAATGTACCTAACTACTTAGCATCGCCTTCGATCTGAAACTCTATATATTTTATACTTACATATCTTGTTGGAATCGTACCCTCGCCATCTTAACTCCTCCCGTCATTAGGAAGCTATTTACATTCCTATGTTGTTTCATTCATCGCTAATTCGGTGCCTCGTTTAAAAAAATATATCCGTTAAGATAAAATGCCAGCACTGTATGTAGAGATTATAATACTTACTATTTTGGTTTGTTACCAACTTGTTTCTGTTCTAGGTATACTAAATTTTTCGTTTTATTATCACTCATGTTTATATGTAGTTGACGGCTTTTAACCTGCAATGATAATAATTTCTGCCAATTACTGTTAATTGGTCGTTTCAAATAGCTCTCGCACTGAAAATTCATGTCAATAGAGATGCACATGTCACCACTTAGCTGCGCATAGTAGGATTAATATATATATAAATAACTAGCTTTTGCTCGCGACTTCGTCCGCGTACATAAAATATAGCCTATGTCACTCAGGAATAAAGCAGCTTTCTATCGGTTAAAAATTTTTAGCAATCGGACCAGTACTTCCAGAGATTACCTCCTACAAACAAAAAAACAAACTTTAGCTCTTTATTATATTAGTGTAGATACATATTAACAAATTGAAAGTGACATATTAGAAATTGTGATAACGTATCATGTCGATATAGACATCTGACCGTTTCTTATTTAACAGTTGTTAGATTAAATATTACACAATATCGTTTTGGAAATGATAAACAAATCCAATTTCTTAAGAAATCCTAGATTTGCTTATTATATTATAATACATAAGTACATTGATATTGTTCTAAGTAAAAACTAATTCCTTATCACCAAGATAGGTAATATGTATTAGCGTATGACGTTATCTGCAAAATAAATGATGTACAGACGAAACTACACGGTAGCATGGATACACGTAGGTGGTGTGTAGGAACAAAGATGAGACAGGTAGACAAACACACATTCGTTCAAATGAGTGGTTTTATGGACGACACGGGAGCAAGTGCGTTCGTAGGTCGCGAGTCTACTCAAGCGCATACTTCTTGGCTTACGTTAGCTGTAGTCTTGAGTGTGAAATTTCCACGTCACAGCTGATTCAACAATGATAAATATATAGCTTTAGTCACCGTATCGACACTTTTGTTGTTCAAACTGTTTAGAAAATTTACGTCAATGATGGTTTTTGTGGTAGGGAAAATGGTTTTTATTTTTCCCTACCACAAACCTTTGTCTCAATTTTCTTACTTGTTTCGTATATATGCTTCTCACTTCCGCACTCCCCTACAGCCTCATGGCTATATCTAGAGGTCTATAATCTAAGATGTCATTCATTAGGTTGGATGGCAGTTGAAATAAAGCCATGTTTTCTTCTGGTGATGTGATTCTCGATGTGGTGATTACGTCATGTCATTTTGTGTCATGTTAGCCATTTTAAAAGCACTGTTAATCTTATTTTTATGTTTATTATCTAATTCGGAAATGTATTTCCTAAGTATTTAATTATCACAAAATAAAGTTTAATATGTTACTTGCAAGCATATTATGTTACTTGACCAAGATTTATATTAACAGCAACATCAAAAGTTCAATTCAGCCAAAAGCCAGTTGCTTGACTTATCATATCAAGCCAGGAAAAAAAAAACTAAGCCATGATTATTTTATTTTCGTAAAAAATCTAGTCAATTCAGTTTCCAATTATGACGGTTTATTTGCAGTCCTTAGACTGGCCATAATCTTGATTAGACAAAACAAAGTCAATCATTTTGTTGGTAAACTCGTATATCATGGTAACTTATACAAGTACTTATATAAATAGACACTTAATAATTTCATCAACAATTTCCTCGCCGTTGCTCTTTAGGTATCTTCAAGGCTAAACTGAATAGGCTCTTAATAAATTATTGTGCTTCACCATCAACGATTGCAATTGCACCACTGCTTACCATCAGGTAGGATCGCAGTCGAGCATTAGGTACCTAGTTTATATGTTTTTTTTTTAAAGTCTTACACGGGAAATCATCAAATAACTTTCCCTCGCTCGGGGAGTAGCGAGAAGGACTTTGAAGACTCGACCCAGAGCGGGAGAATTAAGTTAAATTAGTTGGTAGACACACTACTAAAAAACCTGTTACAATACCGATTTTTTAAGTAGATATAATTCCTTTAATAGATCACTAGCGATAAATTGTAAATTTTGAAATAGTTGTAGTTATCTCGCTAGCTGCCCACAATGCCCACTATGGCATTACATCACGCTATAGCGTGTGTCTGTTCGCAATGACCGAGCAGCAAGGACACTTTTAAAATTAAAGCCAAACACATAGCACCTGACATTAATCTATTTCAAACAGTGCCATAGGAATCTCGTTCTAGAGTATATTCAGCTAAGATATATTTTCTATTTAAATGAAGATATAAACTTTAGTTAATAATTCTAACTAGTTGTTGCAAAACTGTTTTCCTATTCAGGTTGTAGCATAGTATTGTGGTACCGTATCGCGCCAGGCACCTCTATCCTCTGTCTTCATCTATTATCTACGTATCTTCCATAATACAAGACTGATGGTTCGGTTAATTATCTTCCATTTCAATCAGACGAGTAAATTAACGTTGATTAGTACGATAAATTGTTAAATTAAATGGCGTCGCTTTACAACTTCCATGTTGCAGTTGTGACCGATGAGACTCATCTGAATGATTGTTCTCAAGGAATTTTTTATACCAACAGAGATCTGAGTTGGCTTCTAAGTGGGCTAGTATTTTTATTTTATATGTTTTAAGAAATCGTCGCAAGCAAGTCGCAAGCATATCTCTTCAACCAATATATTCCTGTCTAGCTCTACTCTGTTAATTTAGATATCAGATTGTTGATAAGCTAGTCGCCTCACACAATGAAATGCGGAAGCTTTCTCTTCACATTATTAATTTATCGACATCTTGGAATCTTAAACATTTTTCCAGCCACTGTTGGTTCCACCTCTGCTTTGAATTATCATTACTAATGCTTGTGCCTTGTGGAACTCGGCATTTTGACGTGTTACTCGTCAAAATGCCAAGTTAAGTAATTGGCTACTTATTTTTTATTATTAATTTATAAAACTACATTAGCAAAGTGATCAGCTAATGTTTTGTGGTCATAAATCAAGTTTTTGTGACAAGTCTCTAACGGGTTACGGGAAGCTTAAATGAAATCAGAACAAGTTTCGCGATAACACTCTTGAGAAAGCTGTTAGTTTCTCCTTTCCTATTTTATAAACTATTGACATTTTGCGATTGTGCGAGATACTGTTTAGGTATTTCCTGGAGTAGATACATTCAAATTCCATGGTAAGTATTTCTAATTTCATTTCAATGCGTTAATTCTGTAGGAACTTCATAAGAATGATTATTTTCAGAAATGGAAACGCGCCTCTCACTTCCCCAACGGTTAATAAAAGCTAACTAATAACTATGGAATATTTAAACTTGAAAAGATAAACTACAAGATGCTGATGCTGTCTTTAAATTTTACCCCATATTTATTAGGGAGAAAGCGATAAATAAAAATGCTCACAAATAAACTTGATTGCAAAAAAATGTATTGCTATAATACAATAATGCCGATGTCAATGTCATTACGTTTATGATAGACCGAGTTGCTAATCTTTAAATTTTGAAAATAAAATTATGCAGTCAGATTAGATTGTTATAACATACTTGTCAAGTTTTTATCATTATTGCAACTGTTACTTAATCTGCGATATTAAGATAGATAAGTCTTGTTATTTATGTTTGAAAACGTACCTAAATTTACACGTACGTGTACTACTGAATTCTTTAAATTGATTCGAGGTTGTTATCTTGCACCTTCAATATTAAAATTTCCTAGAATATTATCCTACATTATTTGTTCAAATTTATGGGTACCCCTCCAGCTTAGCAACGAATATACTTCCTTATAAATGGATACTGAAGGTAAAGTGCGACTTAAAAACGCATTAGCGGTTTTCCTTGCTTTAGTTTTCATGATACCTTGTCATGACAAGGTAAATTATCTCCACGAAGCTTCATGTATTTAGGGAACATTTTCATTCATATTAAATACTGTTTAGCTTTTGCTCGCGGCTTCGTTTGCATGAGCTACTGTTTTACCCTGTTAAGGATTGAATTTTGACAAATCCTTTCTTATTCTTCATATACGTTTTAAAAATCATACCTGTGAAAAAAATCAGCTTTGTTGATCCAAGGTTTTAAGCTAGGCAGTGGGCGTGGAAGAATTTATGAGTTAGGCCTTCCGTACATGTATATCTTTTTATACATAATATATAGAAAATTATCATCAAATACTCAAGTAATTAAATCAGAAAGATTTACGAAAGCATAACTTGAAAACTTCTACAAAAATTTTTAAAAAATATACCTACACAACCTTTTAAGCAAAAAAGAAATAACAATAAAAAGATTTTTATTATACACTTTTTTTGTTGTAGCTCAGCTAAACCTAATTATGCGCAAGTTCTATAATGAGGTACCTGTAGAATATATCATTACAAGTGTTCCCAAAGAGTTCCCTCGATGTCTCTAGGATCCCACCATCAGATCCTGACCTAATACTATGAGACCACTTGCGAAGACCCTTCAAACAAAAAACATTATCAAAATCTTCGAGTAATCGGGGAAAATATATTAAAATTAATTCCGACGGATTGAGGCCGGTTATAAAAATGATTTAACAGCGCATAGAAAATATCCACAATAACTAATGAATATTTGAATGAAATTATAACGTAGGCCTCTATTATTAGTTGCGCCAAGCGTGGCCTTCTCCTGACCTTTGTGTCTCAGATACTGCATTATTCACTTGCATCAATCCGTATTGCTGTTGTTCTAATACAGGTTTTTATGTTTCAATATTATGTATGTCATTTTCTACTTGATAATTATTATAATCATCTGTTTTCAAAATTTTCATGTTTTTTGGAAATAATTTTCTAATTCCAAATGCGTATTTGTAAATCTGAAAAGGGGAATTCTTGCAGTTAACTAAAATGATCAAACGGTATTTTAGTAAACAATAAGTTTAATGTGCCTGAAAATATCAATACTATAACTAACTAGGTTACTAACTTTTCGCGCTCTATCTAGCCGCGTGACTAGAACAAGGAATATCTTAGTCATATCTTCATTCGTTCTAATTAGATGTGCAATATGTCTGTGGCATATAACTCTATCTTCGTTCATGAAACAAAGAATGAATCGATCATTCGTCCCGGATTGGCTTGCGTCATGCCACCTGTCCTTGTCGGAGTGCACGACTGATGTCAGTTCAGGCTGAGATAAGCCCTGACAATACAACGTGTTTTCTTTCGCATACCATGTTAATGTTATTTATCTAAATACAACAGATAGTGTTTTAACTGGGTCTTCTAGACTAAACATACGTGCATATTCTTTAGTTAATGAAATTATTAGGTTTATAGACAACTTGACCTGAATTGTTCTGAGCTTGGTCAGCAAAATATAGTCGTATTATGTAATTAGATTAGCATGTCACATGAGAAGTTTTTCTTACGGAAGATAACGGATTGCTATAAAAATTAAGAAAAGAGAGTCTAAAGGAATCGTGAATGAATGATGATGATAATGGATGACATGAATAGGAAAGAAGTTAATATGAGGTGATAACTGGTAGTCAGGATGATATTGTATAAACGATTAGTAGGAACATCGGCTAACTAGAGCTAGCTCGATGTCGTGCTAGTCTTTAGTTCATTACATTGAAATACTCAGAAGACATTTCCTAGAACCAACTCAGCATACCAATTCTGCTAGTGTTAGCTATTTTTAGCAGTGTTGACAATGAGAGAAAAATGTCGTCACTGCTGGTCTGTTTAGTTGAATACGTGTCTATTTAAATAAATACATTAATTTCAATGAAGAGTGATTCTTCGAAATTATTAATTGTTTACACAATTCGTAACTTTCTGCCGTATTGAGAATATATCATTCGCTTAGTCATGAATATTAAGTATAACCTTCATATATAATATACGTTCCGTATTTTATTGATTTCAGCTAGCTAACTTTTGAATAATGAAAATAGCGTCGGCAGTAAGACAACACGATAATGGTAGCGTGTTAAATAGGTCGATCAATTCCGTGTTATATTGCTGTATACGGGGTAGGTACGTTGTATCACAGTCGTGTGGCGGTGATTTAACTTCCAATCTAGAAAATTATCACGCCGAGTCAATTTAAATATCTGCGTTAATAGTATTTCCTTCAAGCTATCGATATTATTCAGTTGAATCGTTTCATAGAGTGACAGCTGTAGAAGGCGAGGAGCAAACTTTGATTTTTAGCTAGAAAATCTGCTAACTTTGTTTCCTAAATGGGTTTTAGGATTAGTGGTCAATAGATGAAGGTTAAGAGTCGTACTAAAAATGGAGAAGGAAATGTATAAATAAAGACGGGAAATTCTATTTAAAATAACTCAATAGCTTTTCATTTAATCGATCAACTTTACAACCTACTTAAGGAAACCAACTGGCATCCAGGGACTTTCATTACAGATCATATCAATATGCGACTTCTAACGAGAACTGCTGGTGTTTATCAAATGCAGCAAGCTCGAGCTTCAATTAAGTCAATTAATTGCCGTTCATAAATACGGATTTAATTAGTAGTCAGCGATTTACTGGTTGGCTGGCGGACAGTCATGGTTGGGTCGGGAAAGCGGATGACAACGCGACGAACTGACTTTGTTCGTATATTCTGTGGTAGATTGTAGATTCGGTGTTCGCCAGGGTACTCGACTGTGACACGTGAGGCTTACGGGCGCGACTACCGTGACCGAGAGAGTTTTGTTATGGCTTGCAACACTCTGTTATTGACTACGGTAGACCTGAAAGGGCTTTTTGCCGTGTTACTGGTTCATCGTACTCGATTGGTTCATCATTTGTATTGCCACTTTGTATGTGGCCTTATCAACTCAATACGCATTTGGTGGTCTATGACAAAATTATAAGTTTAAATGGGTTATGGCCTTTTGATGAACATAGGTACGTCAGGATTGATGTCAAGGGTAAAAATAATAAATACCAATCGTGGTTTGAATGACTGATGATACATATTTTTTGTCAGACGGCAGCTGGAATATCCCTTGTCTTTTTCCTCAATATAGCTATTTTGTTTGACTTGGTTCTTAACTTATTATCCACATGCATATAATTTTGCATACATACCGATACACATACGGAAATGCAGATCACATGGATCTGCATTTCCGTTGACTTTGAAGGATGCTGTTATTCTGTCGTACATAGTGATTTTATGTGTTGTCCCTATATTTGTCACGTTATTGATCACGTTGTCCGATGGTCTGATGTCATTTGTGGTCGAGCTCACGAGGGCATCAATATTAAGTCGCGTGTTGCCACTCATTTGTAGGTACAGGAATTGTATTTGTATTGCTTACTGTTGTTCTCCGAAGAATCATCGTAGCCATGATTAATGCCTGTTTTGGTATTATTAACGGGTAAAAAGGTAGTTAGCATTGCAGGCATTTTTTATCCTTTAGCTGTTGTAATAAATTATTGTTTGTGTTTGATTATGTTGTCATTGTCGTTATAAAAAGTAAGTAATTAGTTAGAATAGGTACATCTGTAGTGTTTATGACACTACATAACCTAATTCATATCGCATAAATGATTAATGACACCATAACGAACATTAATAACACAATAATAATTAGCGGTACAAAGCTTATAACATCTATCGTCGAACGTGACTCGATTGGCGCCCGCGCGATAAGTAGACATATCCTTAGCATTCTGGACACGTCTAAACCACAAGATGGGTTGACAAGCAGGATAGCCATATTAGGTATTATTATTCTACAGTGTAGGTTAAAAAAACAGCAAAGGAAACCACACGGTATGAAGATAATTATGTGGTCCCTTTTTTGCTAAGTTTGACCTTCAGAATGTCTGGGATGAATTTTTGCATAAAGATTTCGGGCGTGAGGTTGAAGCTCAAAAAAACCTGTTTCGTTTGTGTATCAGTGTACCTATCTACAGAATTTAAATGAGACGAATGGGTTCTTTTACCTAACAAAATCGTTACCTATGTTATAATTAAAACGTTCAAGGCGTTCCACTTATACATAAACCACTTATACATAGTAACGAACAAAATCGTTTTCCGAGGAATAGTTAAGTAATCTTTAAAAATAATTTCATAATACTATAAGCATGGCATACACTTGGTTTTCCTTACAACATTGTATTTGTATTGTTAACACACATTGATGATATTGTTCTGAATTTAGATGTAAATTTATAAATGTGCGATTGCTGTATGTCGAAAGAAATTTCCATCATGAATGCACAAACTTGTTCCTAGCCGTCTGTGCCTACATTCGTAAGCTAGAAGTATTGTATGCAAATCCCAAGTGGGAACACTGCGCGTAGGCCACGCCACACGGCCACACATGAGTGACATCCATAAAATCTGTGGTGTTGGTCTATATGGTTGCGTGCTATAAGACATTGCGAAACAACACAGCACCACGAACGACGAGCCCATAAAGCTAATTTCAGTCACGATTACTTGTAGTTACATTTTTTGTAACTAGCTGTTACCAAGATCTTATCATATGATATAATTCTGGCATTTATTTTAAATTGTTGCAATGATGTCATGGCCGATATGGCAAGAATTCGCGGCTTAAGATAAAGACTGGAATGATGTACTTTACACGAACCAATTGCATTCGCCTTCACAAAACGGTAATAAACCTCAATTTCCAATTGCATGATGATGACCACCTGTCGTCTGGTCATCTGATGAGAAGGTGATTGAGTGATAGAGACGATAGAGCCGCATCAAGGTAACGAGAATAACAAGTAAAGTGCCCTGATGTACATTAGGCGCCCACTCGTCACTAGATCCTCAATTGAAAAATATTCCTCGTCGCTAAATTGACCTTAGAACGTCCTACATTCGTCTCGGAAAAGGAAGAGCTGTCTTCTAATACAATATCAATGTTTTCGTCTAACCAAATTTGGCAAGCCGTGCTAATAATATGGTGCCCACATCCTGCAATTCTCAGAAAGAACCAAACTTGTTTCTGAATGATAGTTGTCTGCTTTATGTTGTGTAAACCTAACAAATAGATGTAACCTATCAAATGTAGCCGTAGAATGGTATCGTTTGTTTGTGTTAGGATGGGCCGCTTTATGTTGCTTTCTTCTCGTGATGTACAGCATTCTCATGTATTTTATTACAGCGTGAGAGTGATGTAAAAAGCCGGGTATTGTATACAAAATCGGCACGCCAATTAGAAAGATACGTGACGTGGAGTGGTGCAGGCTGCGACCTCAGGCCGCTCTGGCGGTGGTATTCGCGGCGATGATCTCACCGGCTCGGGCCCACGTCCTCGCCTCGCTCAAACTCGTTTGTTGTTTACTCGTGTCGATGTAAGAACTTAACGTTTTCGAACACAGGACGTTCAGTATCAAGTGAGACGAGGTTTACGTCATGCAAGCACTATATTTTGACTTTTATTGCCAGAAAATGCCGTACATCCTTATTTAACTTAGCAATCTCGTCGTTCGGCATGCGCGACTATTGCTAGCTGACCAAAGCCGGCTCTATTTTCTGCCACACTCTGTATTTGGCTATTTCTTTTTCTTTTGTCCTTGCTTTTAAGATTTGAATATTTACTCGGCTGTTCCAAAGCTGTTTTTATGATTGATCGTTGAGCGCTATTATGTTGGGATGAAGTGATTTTTTGTGGTGCATAGGAAGTCTGCGAGGTAGCCAACCAATGGCGGATTTCAAGTACAAAATCATTAGACACAGGAAACCAGTCAGTTTTCGAAACCATTACCGACTAGCTAGATTATTGTGAATACAACATAATTTAGATATGTCGAGGACAAAACTCGGTTTGATGCTGTGTGAATGGGATTGATCATGTTACAAAAAGAGATCATGATTGCTGCATAGTCTGTGTTGCGGTGTTGCGTAATTTTGAGAATTGCGTGCAAGCCTGTTTTGTGTACAGACCGGTAGGCCATATGGTCGACGACCTTGCCTAGCCTGCCGACGGTGACTGGCAAACTGTTCTTACACCTACACTCTAACCATTTCCGATTCTTCACACTAGTTTTGAAAAATATCACTTTATATTTTAACACTATATGTCCGTAGGTATACTAGGTATGTTTATGTTTAGCAACAAGATTTGATATCTTATCTATGCAAGTTTTTAAATATCAACGACCTTCTTGACTCCTACTTCTTAAGTCTTAATATTGCTAATAACGCTGTCGTTTATTACTTCATATTTTCTTTATTTCTTTACATAGTAAAATTTTAGTCGCTTTTCTGTATTAACTTATTTCACGGAAAATGGTGTTGTACCATTTGATTCTATAGAATTTAGTCTCATAAAATACTAGTTTATTCATTTAATTTAAATTCAGGCTTATATCTTACAATGGCAGTTCTGAGAATTATATCTGAGACTCCATTTATAGCTGTGTTGTAAATTACATACCAGTTTGGCATCGAGCCGCTTTTGGGTAGCTTCTTAAGGCAACTTTCCAACTCCTGCGCATTGGGGTCGAGTTTTTTGACAACCACCATAACAGAATGGTAAGAACTACTTGGTTTTCTACCAAAAAAAGTCTTGATACACGAAACTGGTGACGTTATTTCTTTAGATATTATTGTAATGTACATTTCAGTATAGTAATATCAAAGAAATAGCGATCGCTACAAACTTGATTGCACGTTAAAAAATATACTACGAGTAATTTATTCGGACATCAAAAGCGTTAGCGAACGTAATATGTCTGTTTCCAACTCATTTCCAACTTGACTACTTTATTTTATTCTCTTCTTCTAACTTTTGAGTTCTATAGAACCGGGTGCAATTTTGTTAAGTTTGTTGCACTGAACATTGCATTGTTGTCAACCAAACCCTCTAAGTACAACTATTGATCTTGGGGGAGATAATGACATAATTTTAATTACGTATGGCAGGTGTCCCTTGTATTGTTATTGCAGTTTGATGTAATAATAATTTTACCTGTGACACTATAGCACAACATAACATCACGCGCATATTCCCTGAATATGCTGTTTTTTTAACAGTTGATAGTCAGAGACCATGATCAATATCTTTGGCTGTATATTGTAGGTATAATTTTTGCTACAAAGCCAGTATGATTCCAATCAAGCTTCAGCTTGAGTATTGCAAAATAATCCGTTCTTTACAAATGTTGCAACAGCTAATTGGAGTGTTTCAAAACAATCTCGTTAGTCAGATCTCAGAGCTTAGAGTGAGCTTGCATACCACGAACGAAGTGGTATTGAGCACATTTGAAATGGCGTTGAGTAACAGTCCCGATATAGCAAAGCGCCATCACCCCCGTCATCTGATACTCTCACTATGACTCAGGATTGAAACATATGTGCATTTGCAGCTTATGCATGTAAATAGCAAATTAACGTAGTGATGACAAGTGGTCAGTTAGTGTTTTGCTACGCACTTGCATTTGTGAGTTTTCTGACCAGTATATGTCATCCCATTTCTATACATCTATCTCTGCTTCGGCTTCAGTCTTCATAGCTACCTTCTCACGTTCCATGAGACATTTTGGTTACCTAATACATTTAAGATTACGCAGGTTATCGACCTTCGTAACTTCGGATTCCAGCTAAATTCTTAACAATCGGGCTCAAACGTGCGTAGATTTACAACCTGACTCGGTCGCCATTTTTTATAGGTAGCCTAACAACGTAGTCGTTTCGTTGTTTGAATATCAATACGATGATATTATGTTGGTATTAGGTAGGTACAGGCTACTTAGTACGTGCTTAGCCTGGGAGCTTTCACTTTAGCTTTGTATTACATAACTTCAAATGTCAACAAGCTTTTAGGGTTCCTTGGCGTTAGATCCTGTGTTGTTAGGAAGACCTATTTACTTATTAGCTTCAAAAGTAAAATCGAAGGTTAGTTTTTTTCCATTTTTATTATTTTTGTACACTAGCAAACGGTAATGGATAAATACATTGTAAATAACGAACGAACGTTAGAGGAACTGCGTATTTCTATAGAATTTTCTTCCAGTAGATCTGCGAAAGGAGAAATTAAAACAAATATAGATAGAGACGATAGCGTGTAAAACGAAGAAAAGTATGTGAAGTCTGGAAGAACAGAAATAGAAATAGAAAAAAATGTTAATTAGATACGTGTATCAGAGTGATGTTTGATTAGTAATTCTGCTTGTATGGTCAAACGTTAATTGCACCATTAGTAGGTGATAATTTGCATCGAAGTTAATACACAAAAAGTTAAAAACTGCAAAAAGTATTTACTTAAAGAGTTCACAGAAAAACGTTTTCCCATAAATAGCTTGAACAACATGCTTACTCAAGGAGTGATGAAGTCATAAATATTTTTATGCACTTGTGTCAGGGCCTGTTTCTCCGTATCCCTCATTGCCACTGATTCACGAAATCTCATTCATCATGGTTCGCGTAGGCTTTTTGCATGACCTCTATTTTAATAAGGATAATAAAAATAAGTTATTTTCAACTGTACTGTAACTTATTATTCTTTAAAATTTACCTTAACCTTATCACTGTGTATGGATGCTGTTTTATTAATCGAACACTTGCATTGAAGGTGAGTATGACTTGATCATAATTATTCGCAATATGAATATTACCGCCTATCTACTTCCTGATTACTTCATTCATCTTTTATATGTAGGTATAAGTATGTATGAATATTTCATCTCCGACTAGTATGATTAAAAGACGAGCCTCCTTCCTTTACCGAAGGGTATACAAAGGGTAAGCAGCGGAACTCTATTTCTAACCCATTTCTAACCCTCCGCTGTCTGTCCGCCTGTCCGTTCGTCCCTTTGGCCGTCAGCGGGCTGTACCTATCTCATGAACCGTAATAGGCACTTGAAATTTTCAGTATGTAATTGTGCATTTGTATTTTTGCTGTTACAACAAATAATAAAAAGAAGACTACACCTGACGATGAGGCGGAACCCTTCGTGTCCGATTCGCTCTTGACGGTTTTTTTATTTTATTTTAAAGTTTTTGAACATTGTTAATCTGTTGAGGAATACTTTTAAATTTCTTTTTTCCACCTAAGTAGGCACTAGAATGGTTCCAAATACCTAACCATATTATTTTCCAAACACCAATGAAAGTACTAAACAATAATTAGGTGTGACCAAGAATTAGTTGCACTAGGTGAAGGCTGTAAGTAGGTACACTATTTAATTACAAGTTAACGCGATAATCCATTGAGGGAAAGTGTGAAAACCGAACTGATAACGATAAGGGTTGTCGAGCCGCCACGCTTGGCAGCTTATGGTCGGATATTATCAATGTGTAAAATTAAAGTCTGTGTTATCTTTCGAATATGTACACGCATAGAGAGCGGTATTTAGTATTCAGTAGTTTGTCTCTATAGTTTTGTGAATCGTGATACCATTACCAACATCTAATGTGAACTTTTTGGAGTCTCGGAATTTAGTGATTTGCAAACATGGTTTTGAGGTACAATTTGATTGATCTGATTAGCATATTTTGTAAAGTTTTTCTTTGTTTCATTTTTATGTTAACACTTTAAAATAAAAATATGTGGAAAGTATTAGTTTTGTAAAAAAAAATCTAGCCGTATGGTTCAAGGCTGCAAAAAAATTGTTAATCTCGAATAATTTTCGACTATATTTCTGATAACTTGGTTGTTTGAGTTAAGGCAAGCCCATAGTATAACTGCTATAGAAAAATAAAATTATGTGTGTGTACTTACTATTTTTCTGAAGATCCTGAATGTTTCAAATATATGGATAACTAACAATTACACTAAGAAACCGTCACACCATACTTGTAATTCCACATTGTTGTAAATTTTCGCCCACACCTCGAAGACAGTAAAACTAAATTTACTTGCCGATATCGTTAGATAATCTGAACTAAATAATCTTGTAGTTTCTATTACGAGTAGATTAGGATAAATCAGACGATAGTGTTTTGTTTTTAGTATCTATGACACACCTTGTTCTGAACGCGGCATGGAAACATCAGATTTCTGTATAATGTGCTGACTAGCTACTTTTTCATGCACACAGATTGTCTGTGCATTAAAAAGCAGCTAATCAAAAATGCATGATGCATATATGAAAACATAGTGTATATTATCGCCTCTGATTTCTTCTACGATTTGATGAAACTATCTTTATTTTAACTAATATTATAAAGAGGAAAGATTTAGTTTTTTATTTGTTTGTATGTTACGATTTAATTCAAAAACTACTCGACCGATTTTAAAATTCTTTCGCCATTAGAAAAGCTCCACATTTTCACTGAGTAACATGGGTATAAGTATTTTCTATTACAACGCGGGCGAAGCCATTGACAAAAGCTAGAAGGTAGATATAGTTGGTCACCTATTCGCCATTAGAGCTTTAAACCGTGGGTTAAAATTAAATGTTACATGAAGTAATTCAAACACAACTAAAATATCATCATCAAACGGTCCGGACTAAGCGTATCGCCTCGTCGTTTACATCGAAGGACTAACCCAATTTGCCTGCTGCGGTCTTCCCGTTCGATTTATAATTTAGGTGATATGCTTCAAGGCTAGAATGAATAAGCTCTTAATAAACTAGTGCGCCTCACCATCAACGATTGCATTACTGCCTACCATCAGGTTGCAAGCACTAATTTATATCAATAATAATAAAAAAAAACTTCCTTTCTTCGCCCCATGTTACATAGGTGGCGTCTACTTTTATTGCGTCCAACCATCGTCCAACTGTCACGCTATCACTGACATCCCTTTCCTTCTTATCTTTAAATTAAAAATCTTAGTTCTATTACCATTTGATTGATTTGTGTATTGTGTCACAGTTAGAGGGTAGTCACATCGGAACTGACCTTTACGGGACAGCATATTGATCGGAATTCGAACAGACGCGACAGGGATTAGGAAATGTTTGCTCCTCATCGCTAGGCGACTACGAACTGGATCAAACCTATTAAATTGTGAAGAATTGTGGCACAATTAACGAACAATTGGTTTTATGGGACATCGTATCTATTTTTATTATTCTAATAACTTGGTTTACTTATTATGCAACGGTTTACTTCTGATTTCTGAATTTTAAGTTGAGTATTGGTCAAGGTTGCCGACACAGAACGAAGAATCGCCAAACCTAAGTGGCAATGGGCAGAACACATTGCTCGCAGAACAGATGACCTGTAAGGCCTAAAGGTCTGGATTGGCGATTGCGTACCGGAAGACGCACTGTTGGAAGGCCTCTTATAAGGTGAACCGACCTGGGCCCCAAGTCTGCTATTTTCATAAATTTGTCATTCCAACACGATCCAATTGTCATTTTGCCAAAAGTTTGTAATCTGCTAATTCATAATGATCGATCATTGATCGGTCAATGGTCTTGTAATAGAATTGTGGTAGAATGATAATTTCGAGCATATTAAAACCAATAACTGCACAATAACGTTCTAATGGTAAAACACTGATCAAATAAACTGTCAAAGTTTTAGCAGATTACCGCAAACGTCAAATATTCATTTGTCAATATGTACGAGATTACCATTCTATGTCACTTCTTTCAATGGAGTGTCAGTGGTTGACCATTGGAAAGTCATAATGACGCCATTATATTAGTAGATTACCAAACTTGTCAAAATCGACAATTATGACATCAATGATAGACCATTCTGACACTATTGTAATAGCAGACTTGAGGCCCTGGTAAGGGTTGCGGGAATTCGATGGATGCGATACATTGTGGCGACACTTGGGGAGTCAACGGACGTCTTTCGGCTGATATGATGATGATGATTTGTCAAAACCTTTCAGTCTTAATGTAGGGTTTGATACATTCGTGGGAGCTATGTGTATAGTAATAACCTACCCGTTAGTCTGAAACAATGATGTCTTTCAGCTATCAGTCTCCCTCGTCCTTCAGCTGTCAAAGCTCTACAAAGATCTCTTATCAATTATTACACGTGAAAAACCAAGATTAAAAAACAATATTAGAGCCCGCTTTTGTTCGTCTGGGGTGTTGAGGCCTGAGGCACCCCTGTTACCATCCTAAAGGATACAAATAAATACTCAATTTCAAAACCAGCCCTTAAACATTAACAAAAGAAAACGATTCGTGTGTATAATCAATAAAAATATCACTTTTTCAATTAACCGAGGGTTGTACTTATTTATAGTAAGTTTCATGAGTTATCTTACCTCTGAGGAGGTTACCAGCTCTCCTTGTGAGTGGAAAGGGGGTCACACAGTTCGAGTCGTTCATTGCATTGACTCTTTGAGTCATGCCTATATCTGGATTGCCTCTTGCGAATTGCAGCCGCCTACTCCTCGCATACACTTTGCAGGCCTGTTTAAAATTAATTTATCATTACTTTTGATTTATACTTCTGTATAGAAGCTGCTTCAATACAAAGAACGGTTTAATTGAGTTTAAGTCGACGATGACGTCAACTCTTATTTTAGCGATGCGATGAAAGAACAGTGAAATGAATGAGTGTGCTGTCATTGGAATGTCGATGCGGACAATTCGAGATTGTTGCAGATTTTTGGTGGAATTAGAAATCTTTAGTTTTAAATTTATAATAATAATACCATAAATAAACGAAACGCGTTTTAGGATTTTTTTTCCTCGTAGGCAAGAAACTCTACAGCTTCTAAAGTTTATAGTGTTAGACTCATGTAGGTATTTATATGCAGAAAGGTGCCAACGTAACTCGTTGCACCCTTTTTCAACAATTTTAGTTTCTTTACATACCTACTTATTATAAAACAAAGTCCATGCCTCTGTTGGTATACGTGATAAACTCAAAACTTTTTGAGTTTATCGCGTATATCCGGTACTTAGCCGATTTTCATGCAGTTTTCACCGATAGACAGTGACTCATGAGGAAGGTTCAGGTGTATTGCTAATTATAATAGAGAAAAACCGAGAATTAAAAAAATATATATACCAGCGGGACGCTAGTATAGACTAGCCTAGACATCTCTATGGATAGATATATAGACACAATTAATAATTTTGGTAAAGGAAGAAGTCACAGAAAGATCTAGTTACTATAAATAATATAATATTCCATGTACTATAAATAATATAACATAATATACTCTCTGTACTTACTTATTCATATTAATTATTGTTTTTTAATCTCATTACATAATTGGCTTCGTCATCTAGGTACCTAACCTAGATCTTTTTATAGCTGAAAGCACTGAAAGCCTTTTTTGCACCTTTCCTGATTCTAGTTGCCCGCTTGGGTTCATGAAAGGTTCAGTGCCGTTGCTATGGAAACAGTAACGCGGTCACTCCGGACTTTTCGATTGTTTCACACTTTCCATGAAAGATTGTGTGTATATATTTAGTCGATCTTCTAAGTTAAGTCACATTTGCTGTGGTCGGTCCCAGGATAGATTTTAACCAGCTGTTACATACAGAAACTCTTCCGTAACCCAAAAAAGCTTATTAACTCTTTGAATGTCGTAATTAGAGACACAATAGAAAGACAATTACCTTATGTCGGACTGTGTAACTTAAGACATTCGAAAGGTAAAGCTACTGGTCCAGGTCATAATTTCTAGATCTTTTGCAGTCCACCGATATTTAGAAACTAGGAAATCTGAGCCCAGTTTTGCCAAGTAGATCTCAGACAGGCAGTGGCTCCATGTAAAATATGAGATTGATTGCTAATTACTGCGAATACCTACCCTTTGGGGAATCCAGGCGTCTGTTTGTTTCTGAAAAATAATAGAAAATGGATTACAATTTATATAACATCTATAAATCAGGAGGTATGTGCGTATATTTGTTGCTCCTTGACGCTCAAACAGCTAAACGGATTGAATTTAATTTGGCACAAGGGTAGACCATGTCCTGAAATATTGTTTTAATACTGGGAGTTCGTTCCCTTGGTATTATTTTCTACTGTCACGCTAGTTGTGTAATATGTTGAATTTATTCATCGACCGGACGATTATTAGTCACAAACAATATATAATCTGTAAATGGGTAAGTAGGTTAGCCGTTCTTTGGTAGCGTGTCTTTCTAGTAGCATACTTGGACTAATTGTTGGGTATTATATCAGTGCTGGCTGGGCTAAACAGTCGATGCTACATACCTATCAACTTGTTGATATGAGACGCCGTTTCAGTGCCATAAGCCGGCACGGCAGTGCGCGCCGCGAGCTCGAACCCGCCGGGTTCTTTCAACCACAGTTCCTTGTACTACTTTTACAAACTTAATTAAATCATTAATTTAACGAAATCAAACTTTAAGAAAGTCACAATGTCATGAGCAAAACTGTCTTTTGGCTGCAATAAACGTTTTAATTGAACAGCGAAAGGTTTTCACAGAACCTTAATTAATACTAATTGCAGTCAACTCTAGCGTTTGTTTTCCAATTCATGTTAAACCGTATTCACTGTGCCAAGCTTTCCATAGTTAGTTTTAACTGTATTTGGTGCGATTTAATTCAATCGTGGTCATAAGTACCCAGTAAGTCTGGCTTATGTATCGAAAAAAGTTTTCACGGATAATGTCGACACGGTACCAGTTATATCAAAGAGAACAGCTGTGAAGTGCTTCAAGCACCATTGCCTTGTGTCTCTGAAACGTGAGACGGGGGAGGTGAGCGCGATGGCCGCGGGTGATGGCCAATTCACTGACGCTGCCGCCTCTGCCGCTTCCCAGAAGATTCCCACTGTCTCTACACCCTTATCGTGTCAAAAGGTGTGATTTTGTATATTTACTTCCATATCTAGTAGGTGTCTATATATTTAAGAATTTACCTAAGCGAAGTTAGTAAGTACCTAGGTAGTCTTAGAAGAACTAATCGAACCAGTCTTAAACTTTTAATATACGATTGCGTGACCCATAAGTGGCCGTAAGCGACATTTTTGTGTTTGTAATATGTAATGTAACATTTTATGTGGTTGTTTACAGGCGCCATCGCTGCCCACACAACGATGTCCCGGAGCCATTGTTCGATGTGGAGCACACGACGAGCGTGGTCTCCGCGTACAAGCGCGACTACGACGAGAAGCACGTGAGCCGCACCACCGCGGTCCACCACGAGGATCACCTTCGTCTTGAAGGCGACTTCCAAGAGCCGGAGCGTCCTCAGTGGCAACCTGCAGAGCGACCCAAACAAAAAAAACCCGAAGATAATCTTAAACCCGAGGGTGATTTTGAGAGAAGGCAACCAGAGGAATGGAGGCCTGGTGAAAGGGCTCCCGTAAGAAAACCGGAGGATAATTTAAAACCTGAAGGAGAATTCGACAGGCGTAAACCCGATGAATGGCGCCCCGGCGATCGTGCACCAGTCCGTAGGCCCCAAGATAACTTGAGACCAGAAGGAGATTTCACTACTCCCGAAAAAGAGCCATGGAGACCTGCTGAGAGGGAAAGACCTAAAAAGCCAGAAGACAACTTAAAACCTGAAGGAGAATTTACGACACCGGATAAAGAGCGTTGGGAACCCGCGGAACGTCCTAAGCAAAAAAGACCACAAGACAATCTAAAACCAGAAGGAGACTTTGAACAGCCAAAACCAGATGAATGGCGTCCAGCTGAGCGCGTCACCCAGAAAAGACCCCAAGATAACCTCAGACCTGAGGGTGACTTCGAGCAACCCAAGCAAGACGAATGGCGGCCGGCGGAAAGGCAAACAGCGACCAAACCGAAAGACAATTTAAAACCAGAAGGTGACTTTGAACAACCAAAACATGATAAGTGGCGTCCAGCAGAGCCCGTAACCCAGAAGAGACCTAAAGATAATCTGAGACCTGAGGGTGACTTCGAGCAACCCAAGCAAGATGAATGGCGTCCGGCTGAACGCGTCACACAGAAGAAACCTCAAGACAATCTTCGTCCCGAAGGTGATTTCGAGCAGCCAAAACATGATGAATGGCGTCCAGCAGAGCGCGTCACGCAGAAGAGACCTAAAGATAATCTTAGACCTGAAGGAGACTTCGAGCAACCTAAGCAAGATGAATGGCGTCCGGCTGAAAGACAAACACCTACAAAACCGAAAGACAACTTGAAACCAGAAGGTGACTTTGAACAGCCTAAACATGATAAGTGGCGTCCAGCAGAACCAGTCACACAGAAGAGACCCAAGGATAACCTCAGACCGGAAGGTGAGTTCGAGCAACCCAAGCAAGACGAATGGCGTCCAGCTGAACGCGTCACACCGAAGAAACCCCAAGACAATCTTAAACCTGAAGGAGAATTTGAGAAGCCCAAACATGATGAGTGGCGCCCTGCTGAAAAACAATCACCAACAAAACCAAAAGATAACTTAAAACCAGAAGGTGACTTTGAACAACCAAAACATGATGAATGGCGTCCTGCCGAGCGCGTCACCCAGAAGAAGCCCCAGGATAACCTTAAACCAGAAGGTGACTTTACTACACCTAAGAAGGATGAATGGAAACCAGCAGAAAGACCCCAACAGAAGAAGCCTACTGACAATTTGAAACCTGAAGGTGATTTCGCTAAGCGTCAGCCTGATGAGTTTGTTCCTGCAGAAAAGGCGATTGTGAAAAAGCCTGAGGATAATTTGAGGCCTGAAGGTGACTTTACAATTAGACGGACAGATGATTACAAGGTGGTGATTGGAGAGAGAGCAGAAATCATTCGCCGAACAGATAACATCATCACTGAAGGAGAGTTCACGGGTAATTTTTCTTTTTTATTCTGCAAGTATATAAATTTCCAAACTTTTTCATAAATCGATTCTGTAAACAGTACCTATATTTCTAAAATTATTGTTGTGGGGTGAGGTAACCCCAAACATTTGATAATCTGAGAGGCAAATGAGATGTACAAGTAGCGTTACCTGATTTTAGTAAAATGTAAGCCAACCCGAATAAACCTGCTAAGGAATGGACGAGGTTGCTCGTTTACCGATAAATGGCTTGTATTTAATCGAACCTCAAATTAATGTCACTTTTGAGTCTCAGTACATTGTCGTAAACAACACCTATTTTATTTTTCAGATACTACAACTTCACGGACGGAGTATACTGTGAAACCAGTGGAAAGACCGAAACCAGTTCGTCGCAATACATGGACTAAGTTAGAAGGAGACATGACTACAGAGACGACATCTCAATCAGAATTTGTTGATTACACTGATACTGTAGAAAGGACAACTATGGTCACGAAGAGAACTGATAATTTAATACGAGAAGGCGAAATTGACTTTGTAACTTCCAATCAAAAAGACTATCCAGAAAAAGCTGGTCCAGTTGAACGACCTAAGCGACGACGCACGTGGACAAAGGAAGACTTTGAAAAGTTTTATTCTACGGAAGAGCTCGAAAAAATTACTACATCACAGGAAGAGTACAGAACGTACGAAGAAACTGATGTAAGACAACAGAGAATTATAAGAAAGGATAACCTACATATGGAAGGTACATTTGATAGTCATACTGTCTCTCATGATACATACGGCCCTAAACATTCTGAGAGGCCTAAACAAAAGAAGCCAATCGATAACCTGAAACCTGAGGGAGACTTTGAGCAGCCAAAACATGATGAATGGCGTCCCGCCGAGCGTGTCACCCAAAAGAGGCCACAAGACAACCTTAAACCGGAAGGTGATTTCGAACAGCCCAAGCAAGACGAATGGCGCCCAGCAGAGCGAGTCACCCAGAAAAGACCTAAAGATAACCTTAAACCTGAAGGAGAATTTGAACAACCGAAACACGACGTATGGCGTCCAGCTGAAAGACAAACACCAACTAAACCGAAAGACAACTTAAAACCGGAAGGTGACTTTGAACAGCCTAAACACGATGAGTGGCGTCCAGCAGAGCGGGTCACCCAAAAGAAACCCAAGGATAACCTTAAACCTGAAGGTGAATTCGAACAGCCGAAACATGACGAATGGCGTCCCGCAGAGCGTGTCACTCAGACGAGACCTAAAGATAATCTTAAACCTGAAGGAGAATTTGAGCAACCAAAACACGACAAATGGCGTCCAGCTGAAAGACAAACACCAACTAAACCAAAGGACAACCTTAAACCGGAAGGTGATTTCGAACAACCAAAACATGACGAATGGCGTCCAGCTGAGCGTGTTACTCAAAAGAAACCGAAGGATAACCTTAAACCAGAAGGTGACTTTGAACAGCCTAAGCATGAAGAATGGCGTCCAGCTGAGAGACCAGTTCAAAAGAAACCTCAAGACAACCTTAAGCCCGAAGGCGACTTCGAACAACCTAAACATGACAAATGGCAGCCAGCAGAAAGGCAAACACCCACAAAACCAAAAGACAACTTGCGACCTGAGGGTGAATTTGAAACTCCCAAACATGATGAATGGCGTCCTGCTGAACGAGTTACGCAAAAGAAACCGAAGGATAATCTTAAACCAGAAGGTGATTTTGAACAACCAAAGCACGATGAGTGGCGCCCTGCAGAACGAGTTACTCAAAAGAAACCTAAGGATAATCTCAAACCAGAAGGTGATTTTGAGCAACCTAAGCATGATGAATGGCGCCCAGCTGAAAGACAGACACCCAAAAAACCAAAAGACAACCTTAAGCCGGAAGGTGACTTTGAGCAGCCAAAACACGATGAGTGGCGTCCAGCAGAACGTGTCACTCAGAAGAAACCTAAGGACAATTTGAAACCTGAAGGTGAATTTGAGCAGCCGAAGTATGATGAATGGCGCCCTGCTGAAAGGCAAACGCCGACAAAACCAAAAGACAACCTCAAACCGGAGGGCGACTTTGAGCAGCCAAAGCATGATGAGTGGAGACCCGCAGAGCGCGTTACTCAAAAGAAACCGAAGGACAATCTCAAGCCTGAGGGAGAATTTGAACAACCAAAACACGACGAATGGCGTCCAGCTGAACGCGTCACACCGAAAAAACCCCAAGACAATCTTAAGCCCGAAGGAGAATTTGAGCAGCCGAAGCACGATAAATGGCGTCCGGCTGAAAGACAGACACCAACCAAACCAAAAGATAACCTCAAACCAGAAGGTGACTTTGAACAGCCAAAGCACGATGAGTGGCGCCCTGCAGAACGTGTCACCCAGAAGAAACCCAAGGATAATCTCAAACCAGAAGGTGAATTTGAGCAACCGAAACATGATGAATGGCGTCCGGCTGAAAGACAGACACCGACCAAACCAAAAGACAACCTCAAACCGGAGGGCGACTTTGAGCAGCCGAAACACGATGAATGGCGTCCCGCAGAGCGTGTCACTCAGAAGAAACCTAAAGATAATTTGAAACCTGAAGGAGAATTCGAACAACCGAAACAAGATGAATGGCGTCCAGCCGAACGTGTTACTCAAAAGAAACCGAAGGATAACCTTAAACCGGAAGGTGACTTTGAGCAGCCAAAGCACGACGAATGGCGTCCCGCTGAACGAGTTACACAAAAGAAACCTAAAGATAATCTGAAACCGGAGGGAGAATTTGAACAACCAAAGCACGACGAATGGCGTCCCGCTGAAAGACAAACGCCTACCAAACCTAAAGACAACTTAAAACCAGAAGGCGACTTCGAGCAGCCCAAACATGACAAATGGCGTCCAGCAGAGCGGGTCACCCAAAAGAAACCCAAGGATAACCTTAAACCTGAAGGTGAATTCGAACAGCCTAAGCATGAAGAATGGCGTCCAGCTGAGAGACCAGTTCAAAAGAAACCTCAAGATAACCTTAAGCCTGAAGGTGACTTTGAACAACCCAAACATGACAAATGGCAGCCAGCTGAAAGGCAAACACCTACAAAACCAAAAGACAACTTGCGGCCTGAGGGTGAATTTGAGACTCCCAAACATGATGAATGGCGTCCTGCTGAACGAGTTACGCAAAAGAAACCTAAAGATAATCTGAAACCAGAAGGTGAATTCGAACAGCCAAAACACGATGAATGGCGTCCAGCCGAACGTGTTACTCAAAAGAAACCGAAGGATAACCTTAAACCGGAAGGTGACTTTGAGCAGCCAAAGCACGACGAATGGCGTCCAGCCGATCGAGTCACCCAGAAGAAACCTAAAGATAACCTTAAGCCTGAAGGTGAATTTGAACAACCAAAACATGATGAATGGCGTCCTGCTGAAAGACAAACGCCTACCAAACCTAAAGACAACTTGAAACCTGAAGGCGATTTCGAGCAGCCGAAACATGACAAATGGCGTCCAGCAGAGCGAGTCACCCAAAAGAAACCCAAGGATAACCTTAAACCCGAAGGTGAATTCGAACAGCCTAAGCATGAAGAATGGCGTCCAGCAGAGAGACCAGTTCAAAAGAAACCTCAAGATAACCTTAAGCCTGAAGGGGACTTCGAACAACCTAAACCTGACAAATGGCAGCCAGCCGAAAGGCAAACACCTACAAAACCAAAAGACAACTTGCGACCTGAGGGTGAATTTGAGACTCCCAAACATGACGAATGGCGTCCCGCTGAACGAGTTACGCAAAAGAAACCTAAGGATAATCTGAAACCAGAAGGTGAATTCGAACAGCCAAAACACGATGAATGGCGTCCAGCCGAACGTGTTACTCAAAAGAAACCGAAGGATAACCTTAAACCGGAAGGTGACTTTGAGCAGCCAAAGCACGACGAATGGCGTCCAGCCGATCGAGTCACCCAGAAGAAACCTAAAGATAACCTTAAACCGGAAGGTGAGTTTGAGAAGCCCAAACAGGATGATTGGCGTCCAGCAGAAAGACCCGAAGTAAAGAAACCCAAAGATAATTTGAAACCCGAAGGGGAATTCGAAAAACCGAAACAGGATAAATGGCACCCAGCTGAAAGGCAAACACCCAAAAAGCCACAAGACAATCTTAAACCAGAGGGCAAATTTGAACGCCCTGAAAAACCGAAACATGTAGTCGGCGAAAGACCTGTTCAGAAGAAGCCAGAGGATAATTTGAAGCCTGAAGGAGAGATGGACTTTGTAAGAAGAACTGATTATACTGCAACTCGAGGAGATCGCGTTGACGTCGTTAAGCATGAAGATCATCTTAGAATGGAAGGAACCATAGACATTCATCGCTCAAGAGACGATTATAAACGTATTGAGAAAACTGAAAGGGTTGTCATTCAGAGACATGAAGATAACTTAAGAACTGAAGGTGAGTTTATAGATCTTACAGTCCGAAACGACTACAGTGCCACTAAAGGTGAAAGAGCGCCTGTAGTACGACCGCAGGATAATCTGAAACCTGATGGTAAATTTTACAAACCTGAGGTTGTACCATCTCAACCAGCTGAAAAGCGTAAACCATTTAAACAGGTTGATAATATCACTATTGAAAGGGACATTGATCTACGACAAAGACAAAAAATTGAACGACTTGATATCATTAGAAGGGAAGATAACCTAAAGATTGAAGGTGAATTTATTGATATGAAGCAAAAAACAGATTATACTAAAGTCACTGGTGAACGGGCTGCTATTGTAAAACACGAAGATAATCTAAAAATGGAAGGAACAATGGAAAATATCCGATCATCTGATACGTATCGTGTAGTTAAAGGTCAAAGAGTGAAATTAACGCGTAGAGAAGATAATCTGAAAATAGAGGGAGTATTCGAAGACCACACTCGTAGGGATGACTATAAAGTAACTAAAGGTGAAAGATCAGCTATAGTATATCATCGGGATAACTTGAAACCGGAAGGTGATTTCGAAAAAAGGCCGAAGGAAGAGCATGAACCAGGTGAAAAACGAACACCACTTAAACAACCAGATAATCTAAGACCTGAAGGTGACTTTGACAGACCTTCTAGACCAAAATGGGAAACTTCAGATCGACCAGATTTGATCAAACACCCAGATAACCTTCACCCTGAAGGTAAATTTCCAAGCCGTCCTAAAACTCAATGGCAGCGAGGGGAGACACCAGAACAAGTTCGTCCTAAAGATAACTTGAAACCTGAAGGCGATTTTGATAGACCCTCAAGGCCAAAATGGGAAACATCTGAGAGACCCGAGCAAGTAAGACCTAAAGACAACTTACGTCCTGAAGGTGAATTTACGGACAGGCCTAAGACACAATGGCAACCTGGAGAAACACCAAGTCCAGTACGTCCTAAAGATAATTTAAAACCTGAAGGTGATATGGACTCACGTACTCCGCAAAAATGGGCTCCAGGTGAAACACCTGCACAAGTTAGGCCAAAAGATAACTTGAAACCAGAGGGAGATTTTGATAGACCATCAAAACCGACGTGGACATCGGCAGACAGACGTGAACAGGTAAGACCAAAGGACAACTTACATCCGGAAGGTGACTTCACGGATAAACCCAAGACCCATTGGCAACCAGGTGACACACCAAGTCAAGTTCGTCCAAAGGACAATCTTAAACCTGAAGGCGTCATGGATTCACGTACCCCTACAAAGTGGGCTCCAGGTGAAACGCCAGCACAAGTCCGACCTAGAGATAACTTGAAACCAGAGGGCGATTTTGATCGACCTTCAAGACCGACGTGGACATCGGCAGACAGACGTGAACAGGTAAGACCAAAGGACAACTTACATCCGGAAGGTGACTTCACGGATAAACCCAAGACCCATTGGCAACCAGGTGACACACCAAGTCAAGTTCGTCCAAAGGACAATCTTAAACCTGAAGGCGTCATGGATTCACGTACCCCTACAAAGTGGGCTCCAGGTGAAACGCCGGCACAAGTCCGACCTAGAGATAACTTGAAACCAGAGGGCGATTTTGATCGGCCTTCAAGACCGACATGGACGTCTGCCGATCGGCCTGAACAAGTAAGGCCAAAGGACAACTTACGTCCTGAAGGTGACTTTACCGACAGGCCCAAGACACGATGGCAACCGGGTGAAACACCAAGTCAAATTCGCCCCAAAGACAATTTACATCCAGAGGGTGATATGGTATCAAGGACGCCATCGAAATGGGCTCCCGGAGAAACACCATCTCAAGTTCGTCCGAAGGATAATTTGAAAACAGAAGGCAATGTTGACTATCCGTCAAGGCCATCATGGGAAACTGGAGATAGACGAAGTCCAGTTAAACCAAGGGATAATCTGCATCCTGAAGGTAGTTCAACCACCATCAGGGCACCAGAAACTCCTGGGCAGGTTCGTCTGAAAGATAACTTAAAACCTGCAGGCGAAAGACCAAAAGACAGCTATTATACTAATGGGGATATAACAAAACATGATACCAGCAAAACACAAACAAGTGAGACATCAAGGAGAACCGTAGAATCGAATTCTGTTACTGGACGTGATGACCGTGACATTAAATCTCAAACTATTTCACGCCATGACACCCAAATCCATCGTGATAATCAGTCACATATATCTCACACGGAGACGCACTTGAAGCATTCACATACAACCTCGGACCATACTACTTCAAAACATATCCAATCTGGAACACATGGCAAACACATTACATCACACGATGTTATTGATCACAGTGGGCCACAGAAAAATATTGAAAGAATTACATCACAAGACAGTGTTTCCGACAAAAACAAGACGGTGGGTGTAACAGATCGATCTGTGTCTCGAAGCAGCACGGACAGGACCATTGTCAACAAAAGTGACACTAAAAATATGAAAAATATTACTACAACCACTACAAAAACCATTAAACAAATATCAGAGAAGAAGCTTCGAGGAGGTAAGTGGGTTACTGTAACACGGAATGTTGAAGTGGATGTTACTGATGATACGAAAAAATTCGCTCCTCAGCAGTCTACTCCCAAGAGAGAGTTAGACGACCGTACAAACCGCACTCGACCAATCGAAGGAGACACAACACAAAGAACACAGTCATCTGATCACGTAAACTCTACTGTAACAAATCAAAGTGTCCATACAACACAGGGATCAAAAGGAACCACTCTTGTTGATCAACAACATTCTCGATCTAACCAACAATATATTGACAATACACAAAGGATACATTCGTCTCAACAATCAATTTCATCGTCGACTTCAAGTCAAAATCTAAGTTCCAATCAGCACCATACAACACAAAGAATTACAGGAGGTTCAAACATTTCTCGGGATCACGTTGGTCAAAATATTATAAAATCTACCCAACAAACTACTACCGACGGTCAAATAATAAGGGGTGGCGATACTAGTCAAAGAATTGTGTCGTCTGATTACTCTGGCAGACAGTCAAATCAAGGCCTCTCAGAAAGTCACATTCAAAGAAACGTTAGCTCATCAACCCAAGTACATCAAGGAAACCACTCGGAGCAGCATATCTCAAGATCAACTCAACATTCAACAAACAGAAACCAGTTGAGTGACAGTGTAACAAAGACGAGCATCGAATTCCAAAGAGCGATGCACGGCGGCGCCGGTAATGATCCACCGGCCTCCGCTATCGACAGCTCCTCACGTAGCGGTCATCATAAACGCACGTCAGATTTGGTTTCTGATTCCTCGTCGTCGAATTCGATTTTACATCGTAAAGGCGTTCAATCCAACACAGAAGCTCATCATTCGATAAGCTCTACAGCGGCTGCACAGAGAAAGAGCATCGGTAATCTCTCAGAACGAGGTGAATACATTAGTAATTCTACTCACAGCACGGACAGAAAAAGCATCAGTTCCATGCATAGATCTACAAGAGACAACATGGGTATTATTTCTCAACATGAAAGTTCAGATTCTCGTCGAAATCAAACTAGAAGAGACGGACAGTCTACGCTCACGTCCGATCGTCAGCCAGCACGAGTTGTTCGAGACAATCTGAGAGTCGGTGGTGACTTTTATGGGCAATCAGAGTCTCGTTATGGAAGTTTTTCGCGCTCAGAACATGCACAGAAGATTGATCGTAACGAACGAGTTGAGCGTGTAGAGCGAGTGACACGGCACGGAAATGCTTCGCAATTTGTTTTGGGTGATGGCAGCACCAGCTACAAGCGCGAATTTACTTCTCATGTCCACGGAACTTGCCCAGCTACATTGATCGATTCCGGACGCACTCCTTTCAAACATACGCGCGATTCACGTGAACATAAGTTCTACGCGACAAAAATAACACAGCAACAATAAACATGAGTCGAGAAAAGGCTAAAAATATTTCATTCCTTATTACCTATATGGAGCTTATATTATAATCCTGTTAATGTTATTTACTGTACACGCATGCTAACTGCTAGTCTTAATAAATATACGATTAACATGCCTTTATATGTATAATATGCATAATTTAATTTTTTAATTTAACAAATTTTATTTTGTCAAACATTGCCATGCAATAAACTTTTATATCATTAAGGAGTTGTTTTATTTATTAACATAAAGAAACAGATGTTGATTTCAATCATTTTTGTATTCATTTTCACTAAGTAACAGGAAAGACCAAGAAATCCAATAACAACTCGAAAAAGTGCGAAAGCAATTGGTATTCTTTGCGCCGTTCTTTTTTGAGTGTCAAGCTTAGTTTCGGTAGGTACCTACTTATTTCCCAAATCCATATAAAAAATAAAATATTGGTCGGTACCACGGTGTGTTCATTGGTTGGTCGGTACCAACTTATCACACGGCGAGAAGTATTTGGAGATGCAACGCCGGGGCGAAACTCCGTTGATGGCGGACAGAATTATTGGTGGTAAATCCCCTTGAATGACTAAAAACATGTCACGGCGTCCTCATCTTTCGCATAACACAGGTCTTCACCGGAAATGGCAAGTGCAGGAGGTTCCTGCACCGGATTCGTGCGGAAGAACGGCACGGTTGTTGTATACGAAGGTGTGCCCTGCTTTGGGCAGAGCACTAATATGGCCTCGTCGGGGCCATTGGCGGCAACGACCTCTCATCAGGATCTGATACAGGCCATGGTCCGGAGCGAGGAGGAATGGCAGGCGGTCGTGGAATCCCGACCCCGCGATTTCTTGCCACCGTAGGCGTGAGTTTGCGAACGGCGACCAATGGGTAGTTCGCCGTCCAGTAATCTTCTGAACCGAGCCAGAGTCGTTGACGGCGCGTACTATTCCACGCGGGCCTCAAAGAGATGTCAGCAAAATCATAGGGGCCCACCAGGGTCGGAAGCCTACTACTGGGGTCATGGGTTGTGCGAAAGAGAATCCAAGGCAAAGGAACATAGGAGCGTGTCATCCCTTCTGTATGTTATATTTCCTTCGTGGTTAAGGGCAACAATAAAAGACGGGTCATGTTTTGGTTATTTATTTATAAATGTTTACATAACAATAGAGGTACCTACAAATTATACATGGTCATTTAAAATTAGTAATTTAATAAACTAAGTTTTCATAGATAAGTAAAATTTTCTAAAATTGGGGGATATACATGCATAGTGCGTACTATACTAGATAAACTGCCTTACAGTTGCCATCACGGATCTTGAACGCTCGGCGTCAGAGTAGGGATCGCTTTGCGCATTCCATACATTGGCGAGCCAATAGTCTTCGTTGTTAGATACATGCTGCAACGCAATGACCGAATCAGGAGTGACGTCTATGACGCGATGGCGCGGCGAGCCAATCTCTGACACTCCCCGCCCCCAGGTCTCACTTCGCACCACTAAAGAGACCGAATATTTGACTACTTCGCAACTGTTCAAGATCCGTGATGGCAACTGTACGTTTATAAGTACATAACTTGTATAAAACTACAATTTTGCAAGACTGAACAAAAATACTAATTTTAAATTACCTTATATTTGAATACTTATATGTAAAAACGTTATACAAATAATGTAAATTAAAGTTAAGTAGAAACTAATGTATTTTAATGCAAACGCCGGTCAAGAACTTAAAAGTTATGTTATCGTTATCATAGTATACCTTTTCTAACCGTCAGAAGTTGGTTCTTGATCATTATGCGATTGTTTCACTCGTCTTATTCGTTTATATCTGTTGAAACCTCCTTCATAGTTCCGTGGGAGTGACCCAAATGCATCATTTTCTTGGTAGCGCGGTTCATTGAAGAAATTTTCTCCGGCAGATTTTTTGTCATTTTCAAGTAATATAGACCGCTCAGGTTCATCCTTAGCTATTTCTCTGGAGCCTTCAGCAGTTCGCCTATTTCTGGCATCGCTCCTGTACATGAGATTGTCATCGACGCCTTCTACTCCGGATAGCACGCCATCAGTATCAGATCCGAGACTCATTGAGCCTTCACCTTCAAGATTTTCATGCGGTGCAGCTTTTGAATTATCAATATTTGAATTCTTAGCTTGTACTGGCTGATCGGCGCTGGCAGTTTCCTCTTCTAAGCCTTTGTTACTATTAGCGAAGTTAGAATTGCGATCATAAAAGCCTTCATCATCGAATTCATTACCCTCATCGTTATCTTCATCCTCGTTTTCTGCTTTGTAAGGGAAGTATCCAACTTTAGCATCAGGGAAAAGACCGGCAGATCTTTTTTTAATAACTTGGTCGAAATTTTTTCGTTTCACTCTGACTAACGGACCTGAGTAAGGCACCGAATCGTCATAAGCATTCGAATTCGGAAAAGAGTCTTCCAGTGATTTCATAGAATCCGCTAATTCAGATTGTTTTTCCAAATCGGCCTCTCGTTTGTACTCTTTGCCATCTTGATGAAATTGTGGATCGTCATTCAACAATTTTGATAAATTTTCGTCCTGAGAAAAGTATCCTTGATCATTAGCATAATCTTGTCCATTTTGAAGACTTAATTCGTTGTCCATCGTTTTAGAGCGATCAACGGACATATTGTCCATATCGTCTAAATTTGCTTCTCTCTTTATATCAGTTTTTGATGAAACTTGTGGGTTTGCCACTACTTTGCCTAGATTTTTATTAGGATCTAGATTTAAATCTAGTGTGCTTAAACTATCAGCGGCTTTCTGAATACTTTCATCATTGTGACTTGTCAGTTCCATCTTATTAACAGAGCCCATACTTGTTTCCGCAGTTTTTTGGCTGGATAGTTCATTGCCTTCAGTTGCTCCTTCTGGTTGTTTACTGTTATCTGTAGACTCCGTGTTTGGGGAAGGTGCAGCTTCAGTATTTAATTCAACAACCGGACTACCACCTTGAACTTTGCTCAGATCAGATTGGCAATTTTCAATAAAATTGTTCTCTTCAACAGCACCCGCTTTCTTTGTTATTTCTCGTTTATTAATGAACGTGTTGTCACTCGTATCGACGTCGTCGATTATTTTCTTCAAAAGCTCTCTTCTATCATCGGTAAGTGAATTTAGAAGCTGATTTAATTCATCTACAGAAAGTTTCTTAATATGCCTTTTGATTGCAGATTCTTCATCTTCGCTGTCTGTTTTGTCATTGCTTTCCTTTGTACCTTGGCTGTTAGATACCGTTGGAGTGTCAGCTGGACTAGCTTCCTTTACATCACGCCTATCTCTTAAGTTGTAACGTGCTCCACCATCATTACTTTTCTCTTCATTTATATCTCTATTGCCAGCTTGCATTGTGTTGTAATATTGCTTGAAATATCGAGATTGTTCATTGGTATCAGAAGCTTCATTATTATTATTTACGTTTCTATTTACTTTGCTGACTGGGTCCCTATTTTTTTCAAACAACATATCACCTTCTTCGTTTGTCTGACCTTCAAATTCAACAGTTCTTTTATTGATTTGATTTTCTCCTTGGCCCTGCATTATATGGTTAGATTTATAAGCATCGCGATTGCTCAAGTGTTCTGTTGCTTCTTGTTGATCGTCGTTGGATTCAGTATATCTATTTGGCTGTTGAGCTCTTGGACAAGATTGAGCCCGTTCGTTGAAATGTGGAGCTTCGGGATTATCTTCTCGCGTGTCTCGATTCCGATTGTTTTTGTCTGAAAGCTATTGAAATTAATTAATAAATTTGCACATCGACAACTTTTAGGTATATGTAGTTGAACTTATTTTTTAAAATGACGTACATTTTCCGTTTTAGTTCGCGTCGGGCGGTCATCAACAGAGTTGCGCTGCAAATATCTGCTTTCAGTGAGATCCATCATGTGCCTACTCTGCGGCACATCTTCTTCTTGAACAGCAGGCTCCTGAAATTAATTTGAATACTTATATAATAGAGGAAGTGCAGCACATTTGAGATACTGTAGGTAATTTGGATTGCGAGGATGGCTCTGTGAATATGAAGGGTATGACTATGTTCTTACACGATAAATATAAGGACAACACTTATGATATCGATGAGAACTATTGCAATGTTCTAAATATTGTACTTAGTGTATTTAGTAGTAGTAATTCTTAAAAATATATTAACAGTATTCAGCTGTGTTAATAGTTCATGAATAAGTTATGATTTTAATGAAACGTTATACGAAGACTTTCTAAGAAGGTAATATGGGATTTATGTATGACTTCGTTGCTACAACGCGTGGGTATTACCAGCCTAGTAACAATTTATCGTTATCAGGTTCAACCGTTAGGGGTTACCATTAAAAAAGTAAGTAAATGTCAGCCTAACTATGAGGCTGTCGAACTTACTTGCTCGGCTAGGCGCGTATCATCATCATCAGACAAGAACTCTTCAGCCACGGGTTCGTTTTCTTCATCTTCTTCAGCCTCCTCAAGATCACTGTAAAGACAAAACGGTTAATGCTTATTGACAGCGGTTGCTGCATGGACCATGATTTTATCGCTTTGGGGGTGGCAAAAAGCGGTGAAGTCATCGCAGTTAGTCAGCCTATTATGTCAAACTGCTGGGCGAAGGCCTCCCTCTCCCTTTTCCACACACTTTTATCCTCAGCCATTGTGGGGCAGTCTCTCCGGTAGTAAAGCTCATTTCTCAACCTTCCCCTTGGTGTACCGCGACCTCGCCTGTAAAAAAGCTACTACTCTAAAGTAGGATTGAGTTGGACATGTCAGACGAGCTGTGGGCTAAAAGAGCCACTTATCTGTCCCATTAATCATACATATTAATATTGTTAAAATATTAGTTGCGATGAGAGTGAAATATACTTACTTATTCGAGTCGAAGCTCTCGTCATGATTATTCATGAACGAAATAAGGCGACCAATTGCCTCGTTATGGGTTTTGTTGCTTTGCGCCGCTAAGTACCTACTGAGAACAGGGTTTTAATCCTCAGGCATCATCTAAATCATTTGAAACAACTTACATAATTTCATATTTCACAGTACCTTATATACCCCTCTACATAGTGAGCTTTAGCTGTCCTCGTAAACCCATTAATCCGTTGGGTTTGGATAAGGGCTGAAACTGCGTAAGGCGGACGCCCGCACGATCCCATAAAAAAGTGCTTCATAGCGGCACGCCGCGTGGGCATTATCCGTCGTGGGGAACCGGGCCCCGCGCCCGTTTTGCTACGCCATAATATAATTAAGTTCTTCATCGACACGGCTACATGCACACCGTTAAATTTGAACTAGTGACACTGCGTTGGTAATGATCCGGTGTGTCTGCGACAAGAACCGTCAGCGTGAAAATACGCGACGGGAGTCCGTTCCGGGCGCCCGCTTTACGCAGTTTCAGCCCTAATAAGCTCACGTATATATTCATACTTTTAACGCCATTACATACAAAACAGAAAAGTTACCTATCATTATTATACTCTGCTGCCTGTTGTGGTCTGCTGAAAATCTGTACTATTAGGCTCCCAAATAACATCAAAACAAACCCAGAACGCATGTTTGCAAATTCACACAAAAATCACATAGAAAATGTGGGGAATGACAAAAGACCGCAAAATTTGAATGTTGAATTTGATTGACGTTAGATCAATTTTGTTTGCAGCCTGTAACATAACCAAATAGGTGAAAGAGGTTGAATAGAATGTGCTTTGAGACTACATGACCTTGGTTTCGTAAAATCCTGCATATACGTATCATCTACATAGAATAGAACAAAAAAAAGACGTACAAATGTGCGCCAGCAAGTCAGAGCTCACTCAAGACTCAATGATGAGCATTATTGAGTCTGGGTGAGCTAGATACGGCCCTTAAAAAAAGTCTGAGTGACATGGCCCTAAGGAAAAATTTAGTTAGTTTCAGTATGAGAAATAGGCTACTGAAGTAAGTGGCAAAAGTTTCAGCTGAGTTTTCCGCCCGGGTCAGCTTATTACCCATCGATGTACAATCTTAGACTTGAGGCACATACAGGTAATAATGACGAGCCTAATAACAATGCGATATAAATTATAATCCAGCCTGAAAGGCTTTGCCTGGTCACAGGCGGGGCTGATGACTGTGCTGGATTGAATAGAATAGAATAAACTTTATAATAAACAGTTTTGAATAGTGTTTAAATGGGTTTAATTTTAGGGCTAAGTTAAAACAAAATGGGGAAAATGCATAACACAATGTTGTTGACGAAACCTTTTCTTCGGGGTGGGAGTTCATAAAATAACTTCTCCAGCTTAGGATGGAGCGAAGACTGTTAAGTCTCTTACAGGCTAAAACCCGCACCTGTGTTCATCTGAGTAGCTTTTTGAGTTCCAGGGTCAGCGCAGACAGAGAGGAATAATTCTCGCGCGGTCTCGGGCATTTTCTGACGGATGGCGTATGTCGAAGATACGCTTCCCGCGTATCCTCGACGTCGCGCGAGCATTTTTTGTCAGGTTTAAGCGAATATGCACTTTATTTCAATATTAAATAAAGTCGATTTTCGGATGCCTTAACAAAATCCTCTTCGCTGCTCTGCTCTCTGTCTGCGCTGACCCTAACTCATCGCATTAATTACCTACGCTTACGGCGCTCACTGTTTACTCGTACTACGACACAAATAACGTATTAGATAACCGAGGCCCTACCACTATCTTAACGCGGTCCATAGCTATACGTGTAACATTAAATGCGCAAAACCTGAAAATAGTTTGATCAGAATAACGAGCAGAATCAATTATACCACTTATTAATATAGGTTACATTTTTCAAAAAAAATCTTCATTAAATATTTCGCCCTGTCTATTTATGAATAATTAAACAAACACAAATGGTTGTAGTCCAATCAAATTTTCTCATACACGGGGTAATAAAAGTTCTTATTTCAATGCAGATATTAATTAACAAACTAAACAGTTTTAGTTACATAAAACATTTTATTTTCTCTCACAGAATTAGGTCAATTCAATTAAAAATCATGTGGGGTGTCTGAGGTTTTGCGCATTTAACGTTACACGTATAATATAGCTCAATGCCTCGTTCTCGCCACCTCTCTTTAATAAAGGCCACTGACACCTTTGAAAGGCGATCAAGACGAGTCGTGAGCTCAGCGCACTTTTTACGCCTCGAAATTAATCAGAGAGCAGAGTGCTAGTTGTTTTTACGTAACGCGGTCGAAGTTTTTTTTTAATTGTTAAATATAAACTAGTGCTTGACTGCGATCCCACCTGTTTATTATGAGCCTATTCGCTTTAGCCTTGAAGATACCCAAACCGTTACCGCGTTTAGATATCAGCCCCCCTGGCCAAGTTTCAACCGTTTCGCTTGCGCCGAACGCTTCGAGTTGGCTGCGCCGCCAATTCTTTTGATGACTGAGCGTTGAGACGACGTCATTCTTATACATTTGAAGCTTTCTGCTAGCGATAACGATTGCAGATTAGCAACTTGGCTAGGGGTACTGATCGGTTAAGAGCTTGAAGCGGGCCAATCGGAGCGTCGAACGTCATAAACGTGTCGATCGCGTTGACGTAACACTCTCGTACACGGCACTCTGGACTGTGATCTCTAGTCGGTGCTAACGCGAAGTTTTCATGCTCTGCGCAATTAGCAATTTGTATAATTAAGTAAATACTAAGTTAAATAAATAAATACGATGAGGAAGTCATGAAAAATAACCAAATACTTACAACAACTTTATTTTAAATGAGACCGTTTCATCTCTATCACACTTATGTACATTTGGTTTAAATAAAACAAACCTTTGAAACATTTTACCGCAAATTCTTCATTAAGTTTGTGCATATTTGAGAAAAAACATATTATGTCCTATAATTAAATGTCGTATGAATTCATAGATTTAAGAATTGTAGAAATACTCGATCACACAGATTGGTGTCTCGTCGCTCCCGAGGGCATCGAAAGCGTTCTCATAACTGCACATACATTATCCTATTACTATTTATAACTTAGCTCCAAAATGCAAAAGGTAAAAAAATCCAACAGGTTTTATAACTATGAGTACTTTTCAAATGCGACTCGTGAGCAGAGCTCGCTCGCGACTAGTGCCGCCTCCCGGCGCCGCTCTGCGCCACTGCTCGCGTCATCTCGCACGGTAGCAACAGAACATTCACAATTTTGACTTTGTACTTTTCGAATTGATAAACAATACATATTATGAACATAACAATATTCAAATAACAGTGTCATGACGTGGTCGAAACATTCCAACACACACAACTTATTGCACCTGACTCAGACTCAAATCAAACCCGACCGATATTCGTTAATCTTCTGCATTTGGCAGACACTAGCTTATGTATAACATGTACATAATGTATCTAAATTTAGAAAACACTATTTAAACTTTAATAAGAAAAAAAGAAACTTACTTTAACGTCAGATTAGGCTTCACAATGAATTATGTTGTGCTTTTTTACTTTATCACAATTATCGTACATTAACTATTTATACAGTACAAGTATATCATCTGTCATACAGTACATACCCCTATGGCGGAATTTTAAATAAAACTTTAAAACCATAACAACACGAACAGTCGTAATTCTGCGTACACTGTACACAACACAAAGATATACAAACATATGCTGCAATAGATATCTATTTTGTATACAATACTTTTGTAAACGAGCAGATATCAAATAGCCATGGGAACACGCGTCCCCGCATCGGTTCCTTCTACAATATAACAAATCATTGTATTCAAATTGCCTCATAATTGTAATGGAATGAAATCTGTACATTTATAATCAGTTGAATTGTATGAAATGTGTTAAAACTTCCTGAACATAATTTGATGACTAGACTCTTAAATAATAATATAATGAGCATTTACAAAACAGAAAAACACAAATGTCTACTTGTATGTCAGTGCACTCGTAATATTAACTGGACGATCGTATTAAAAATAATTTCTACATTATGTCATACATTTATTACAAAAACTATAGAATTATAAATTCACATAACTTTACAAGAGAAATACATACATTTAGATAGTTAAATGTTACGAGTGCAGTGTGTGTTTAAAAACTAAATATATCAATACTTAATAACTATTTAAAGTTTAACTTCAGATAGTTACTGTTCTATAACAGAGAACAAGGATATGATCTAGCATCGAGTATCTGTCGGAAACAATCAAAGTATCGCAAACGAAATGTAACGAGCAGTCCCAGGAAGTCGCTGGCTAGTTCAACTGTGGCCTATCTACACCTACAGTACTCTGTGTAAACCTTGTCTTTATGACCGCCAGCGATATGTCATATTAAAACAAGTTTCTACGTAAAGACTAGTGCTTGCTCCCAAAATAACGAATGAAGACGAACAATACATTATTCCTTCACTACGGTTTATTGTCTAGAACGTCTATCTTTCTCTTTCTAAATGAGATCCCTAGAAAGTGGAATAGATCAGAAGACGCACACTTAATCATATAATGACCAAACACAAAAAAGAGGGTATTTGAAAATTGAACCATATTATTGACGCATATGTTATCAGATTCAAATACCCTATTTTTGAGTTAATCTTTTTTATTATTAAGCGTGCGTAAGAGAAGAAACCGTTGTCAAGCAGCAATGTTTCCTCTTCAAAAAGGTATCGTGAGCGCCGCCACTCTTTACCTATCCGCATAATAGATAAAAGTTTACTTAAAAAAATAAAAAATCGAACTTACATAATCGATGTATACAATTCGAGCCGCGCAACCATACATACATACGCACATACAGATATGTTTGCGACAAAAGCTTTTTAAAAACCTCTTAAACAGCATTCCTCTTATTTACAATGGCCTAGAGTGTTACACTAAACAACTATATTCAGAAAGGAATTGGGACATCGAGTCACAATGTACACATGCTACATAACGTTGAAGAGTTCGTGCATAGCCAATGTACACACTTGTGGAACGAGAAATGTAAACCATCTGCTCATCTGCGGATTCAGTTACAAAATTCAGTCAATGCTTGAGCAATCGCTGAATAACATTAATGTCTAAGAGAATTATACGGTGCTCTGAAGTACAAGTTTAAAAACCAATAATATTAACAATTCGTTAAACGACGCAACCAAAGACTTGTAGTTATACTAGCATGCAACATTAGCGATTTAAATGCAATTTCATCGAAGTGAACACTTTTAGTTTTTTTTTATGTACAAAGAAATCACCGTCAAGAATTTGACATGAAAAGTTTTTAATAAAAAACTCGATTAGATCCGAATCGATTTCCTAATGATATTCGAGTTACAAAGAATATTCACAATACTAATTAGAATAATCACCGAGGGCCGCACACGAATCGTCAAGTCGATCGTCACTAATGCTACTTACCTACCCCTTCGAAATTGAAACATGAGTAAAACGCTTAACCACAATGAACACTTGGATCCCTGGCGGAATGTGCACGCACGGCGGGGAGGCGGCGGCGCCGCTACTACAAGCGGTCGAGGCGGAACTCGTGCTCCACGGCCGAGTCGGGCACCAGCGCCGTGGGGTCCTCCAGCAGGCTCAGCTCGTCCAGGTCCAGCCCCGCGCGCAGCTGCGCCTCCTCGCCGCCGAACATGCCCGCGTCCAGCGACCCCGAGTAATCTGTAACACGAACACCTGCTATTCACATCACGTTCGAGCTCACGTCTTTGTTGCTTCAAGCGGCACAAGCTCAAATAGAATTTGGGCTGTCACGTGTATTAGCTTTTTAATCCGTAAATAACATCGACATTAAATTCATTATGGTATTACGCCATGAAAGTTGAACAAGCCATATTTTGATGAAATCAAGAGTATCAAATAATTAAAACGCATTGCTGTGCGAAACTTCTAAAACGGAAGTACGTACCCAGGCCTAGCAAGTTCTAGAAAAGTCCACCATAAAGTACCTACTAGTAGTAGTAGTAGTAGTAGTACGTATTGTTACTATTTTGGTGTACAATAAAGTTTATTCTATTCTATTCTACCACTATTATTATTATTAAAAAGGGTTAGCAGGTGGCTGATAAGAGAATGTGTACCTTCGGTATTTAATGCTAATGAATGGTACATACTACGTTCCTTAGACACCCTTTTGGCTTTGTTTACTTTCATTCAAGGCCAGCAGTGTCGACATAGTAACGATAGTGTATCGACCGAATGCGGTCGCTAAGTGGTTGATCAAGATGTTAAAATTTTTCGACAATTTAATTCTTACAAACGGTAGGTCATTCAGTTAAACTTAAATAAACTAAAAAATAAGATTACGCAATTATTGTAAGATTTACGCCTTAACATATACCAGCGGGATAAAATGAAATTCAATAAAATATTGTTGCCTGGCTACAGCTGGCATCAGCTGGAGTACATATCTAGCCCAATATAGAACATTCACTTTGTTGGCACATATTATTTTATTAGTAGGGGAGGCCTGGATGCTAAATTTGCAATTACTAAAGCGTCACGTGCAAGGTTTCTCTCCATAGGTTTTCTAACGCGCTCGAGTATCGCGCAGAATTGCCATCTGGCCTCCTCTACCATATACAAAGTTACGGGAAATGGCACTGATAACCGTAATACAGGTATTGCCTAGCTCGGTTACAGAAGCTACATCTAATGTCTTAAAATTATTTTGCCAACTGTACCTTTAACATAGTGCTAGGCTTTTTTGGAAAATAATTATAAATTATTACTATTAATAACTTCATTTTCGAGCAGATGGCGTGAAAAAAACGTACCTGTGAGCACGATGTCGGGTATGCTGGCGGGCGTGGCGGGGGTGGGCGGCGCGGAGGGCGAGGCGAGCGGCTGCAGCGCCGCGAAGCCGCCGCCGCCCGCCACCGGGTCGCGCACGTTGCGCCGCAAGCAGCCCATCGAGCCCACGCCGCTGCCGCAGCTCGTCGCTGTCGACTGCGGACCATAACGTACATACAACATTATTTACCTGAATAAACTTTATTTATTTATTATACGCTTTATTGTACACCATTACATATACAAAAAGGAAACTAAAACTTAAACACATACATACAATGGGCGGCCTTATCGCATTCTGCGATCTCTTCCAGGCAACCTGGAATGGACAGTAATTGCCTGGACAAGAAATACTTTGTTCAGAAAATACTAATCATTTTTACTCCACGTTATTTATTAGCCCAAAATATTTAAAAAAGATCACAAGTTGGACACCACCGACACTAGCTACAACACAGATCACCACAGGTCATTTTATGGTAAGAATACAGAAACAGTGTAATATTATTGAGTGTCTGAACTAACATAGTTATAAGGGATACTAACATAAATATAATGTGGACCAAAAGTTGTCTTTGAATAAATAAATTATTATTATAGCCGGCATTAGGCGCTAGCGCACAGCTGGGTGTGGGAGCAAAACCACCACAGTCACAAGTCGGATAACCCGGTGACCATGTATTTGTACGGACAACCAGGTGTCATAACAAGCTTATAACTTTGTGATTTTTCATGATACAGTTAATTTTGTACATAGATTCTTTACATAAAAAATGTAGACATGTATTTCAGGTTTCGCATATACTAAAATTAATGTTGACTAGCTGTGCCCGCGACTTTGTTTGCGTGGAATAGAGGATATTGAATTTATTTTTTCTAAAATAAAAGTAGCCTATGTTACTCCTTATTACATCAGCTACCTGCGAAAAAATTCCCATCAAAATCGGTCTAGCTATTTCAGATACTAGCCCGGACAAACAAACAGACAGACAGACAGACAGACAAAAATTGTAAAAAATGTTATTTTGGTGTATGTACCGTATGTATATTCATATGAATGTAGTAAAAATCAGCTATTTCAGTATTACAAACAGAAATTCCAATTTTATTTATATGTATAGATAGATTAAGCGTCATCATCTGTTGGTGATGGCTACCTTACAGAAACAGCACCAGGATATGCATGTGTAGCCAAAATCAACCTCCTAGAATGCCTAGCTCTATACTCTAAAACGATCAGCCAAAGTAACTTGTGCGCTGCCACTAACGATGCCTTAGAAGTGGCAAAGTATCTTGCCAAAATGCAGGGTGTAAGGGACAGGTCTCAGCAAACTAAGTCAAAGTCAAAGCATTTATTTCAAATAGACCATTTGCAGGCACTTTTGAATAGTCAAATGTCGGTCAGCCCAAGAAAAGTGAATCTAAATTGCACATTCCAAAGCGTAGATCTCTATGGAGAAGAATGTGCAAGAAACTCCATGGACACTCTTTTAAATCATATTATGTGTTACATATAATGCTTGGTTACATATTACTTGTTGCTTCTATTATGTGAGCATAATGTAGATAATAAAATAAAAATGTAAAATAATTAAAAGATAGAAACTGAATTAAGCCACTGGCAGCTAAGAGATGACCAGTCTTATTTGACGGCACCCGTTCACGAGCATGACGCGTGCATCAGCCCCACTCAGCTCAACCATTTTGAAGGAGGAAGGAACTGAATAACACAATAATAAGGGCTTACCCAGTAAAGAAAACTGAACAACCTTCCACGAGATTTTTTTTCCAGAAACGAAAAAAAAAACTCGGCTTCTCCACACAAAACTATAAAATTGAGAGATGGAGAGGCCGATTTTTTTTCGTTTCCGAAAAAAAAATTTTGGTTAAAGTTGTTTAGTAAGCCCTTAAAGTTTGCGGAGACCTGTCCCTTACACTCTGTATTTAAATTACTCTCGTGCCAGTAACAGGAAGAACTTTAGATCATTAAATAGGACCCGACTGGCTGTTCAATTTCAGTCTACACGTGCCGTTATTAGTTAGTAGCAACCCCATGAAGCGTGGCGTGACGAAACCTAGGCTATAACCTAACTATTAGGACCAAGTGAAAATATATCTTAGGTTTCCAGATTTCACTGTACTACAACAATATTAATAATATTGCAGTATAACCGTGAGTCGGAATTTATCAAATTTTGGCAATTTCTAAAATTAATTTTGATTTACTAATGCTCAGTTGGTATGCTGACGTCGTCTACCCATTTCTATCTGTAAGGTAAAAAAATAAACCTAAGATGGCCCTTCAGGGGATGACGTGATCTGTATTAGATTAGCCGATTTTCCTCACTGATCGAATATTTAAAGAAAATGCTATAAAAATAACCTGACAATCGGAAATTTGTATCAAGTCTTCAGGCAGTCACAGGGTTAGGGTACCCAACCTTTCGGTGTTTTACAGAATGCATTTTGGAGAGTGTGTGCGGGAGTTGCATAACTTCATTCCGCCATCTCTATTCTACCATCGAACAACGCGAGGTACGGCGAGTATCCACCCTTACGTTGTTCAAACCTCTATGGCCCGGACGGCGTTTCGCCTCGTTTATACCGCGTACATAGAAGGACTGGAACAATTTGCCGGTCTCCGATTATAATTTAGGCGTTTTCAAGGCTCTTAATTAAAACTAGTGCACCTCACCATCGACGATTTCATCATTACTTACCATTAGGTGGGATCGCACTGGTTTATTCAATTTAATAAAAAAAGTATTGAAACAAAAAATACATAAGAGCAATACTGACCTGGGGATATGATAATGATGAATTATTCGTCGTCTGCGGCGAATGCGGTGACCCGTGGTTGAGATACGTCGTGTTGTAATTCGACACCGGGTTGTCCAGCTGTCAACATAAGCAAACACATCACTACTCTGCTCAAAAGACAACACAACGACTGGCAAGCGAGAGAAAAACAACGAGAAAACGCAGCGAATTCTGAAAATAAAAACACATGACTTCACTAATACTACCGCAATAACAGATTCATGGTAACGTTAGGTACAATGTCTAATGAGGTTGTAATAAAAACGGAAGCGAGACAGCCACTGAACAACATTTCAAAATAAAACACCGACTGTATTACAAATAAGGACTGTCAAAATAATAACTAGGTAAAATTATGTACTTACTAATTTAATCACAAGCATAATATTGTTGATTTATGAATTGAAGCGTAGTTTAGATTTATTAGCCAGCTTGAGTTTTGGTCTCTTGAACGCACATCGCTGCGCTTCATCATCGCTGACGCATCGAAAAAGAGACTTTGCTTGGCGTGTTGTGCGTTCAAGGGACCAAATCTTTAGGTTTGTGTCACAAGACTTATTTACATAGACGCAGCATTATGCTTATGAATATAACTGGCCTGACTAAAGAGTGCGATAATCATGCTCATGACAATACGTAATGATCTGTATCTTCTGATTAATAAGACTGGTACTGTACGCAACCAAGTTTAACTAAGACTATATCAAACGAAAATACCAATAGACTAGAATATTTCGTACAGTTTTCTACTGTTTACTTGCAAAATATTAAGTTGCCGAGCATGCCTAAGTTGATACATCGTTGCTCTTTGGAAAAAAAAATAATGCAAATTAAATGAAAATTAAAATCTCAATAGTACTATTTTCTTTACTATGTTTGAACAGTTTCTTGTTGTATTTAATTGTAAAATAAGAAAAGATAAAAATAGTAATATTTAAGACTTTAGCTAAAGGAAATGAACACTTCTTAATTAAAAATATCTTCATATCATGGTATTATTAATTGGCTTAACAAGGTTAAATGAATTTTAAAGTTTGATGCATACGGAATATTTCGCTTTAATTCTTGATTGTTCATTTCCTTCAGAAAGGACGTCGCTATAATAAAATGAAAAGTGAAAGAGTTCCAGCGCTTATTGTAAAGGCTAACTCGGAAAGATACGTGCGCTAATAATAATAATATCTGTGGAAATTAGTGTTACGACACGTAATAATAACTCAATATTGAATCTGTGAGGGGTAGACGATTTCACCGCTTTTCGCATTATTCCCAATGAATTTACTTATTGAAAAAAGTGGTATACATAGCGGCGTTGTGCATAAAAAGATTGTATAATGTATATTCTGTGCAGTAATACAGAAAATACATTATTAATCTAAATGAGACTAAAACATATTTCAATTTAGAATTAAATTAATTATTATCAATAAACTCTTGGTCTTATACAACAATGTTCGAATTCTATTGCAACCATCCTTTTTTTAGGGTATTTTAATACCAAATTTTCACTTAAAATACACAACGCTAATGTCAATTCTTGAGTTAACTCAATACAAAAGTACTGCAATCAGCGGTGCAATCGCACACCCATCACATGGTAACGTCACTATATATGCGTGAGGGGGGAGTGTCGTACATTTTCCGCCACTTGGACGTGCGCGGTCCAGCCTGACTCGACGAGGCTCTGCACCAGCTGCGCCCAATCCTTGGCCAACATCCACCAATATTACACATATTACACACTAGCACACTGTTGTTCAGTTACAGTCTGTCAAATATGTTTACCAAAAATAGGAAAAAAGATCTAATCTACACTCTCAATTTAGCTTCCAATATAGGTATATGATATCGATCAAATAAGTTTATTTTCCGCTGCAACTTTACTATGTTTATCACCTTTTTATTATTTAGATCCTAATCATTCTAGAACGCTTCCTCTCACAGAGCGGAGGCCTGTGTTCCAGTATCCGAAGAATTTTAAGATAATTATGCTATGCTTCACTTATCATTCTAAAGTAAGTCAAGGTAATTTACAAATGAGTAAAGTTAATATTGTTTAGTGTCTGAAGGCTATACAAGTTCTATGTTAAGTTTATTTTGGTTGATTGCAAAAAATATATTGCACATAGCGAGACGTAAATAAAACCTGTATTAATCATGCGTCATTGAGCGCATTCGGCATAGTGTTCATTTAGTTTGTAGTTTTTATATAAAGGAAGCGTATCAACAATATAAGTCAATATTTTTAAATATGTTTACAATCAAACATTCCATTCAGAGTTTTTTCTAAGAATGAAACTAATCCAGTTTTTATAGTTACTTCTACGTATGAATAAATATAAATACTCTGTCGACACGTGAATTAAATGACTTAGGTACAAGTGCAGATTGAAGTATCGCATGTTATTGGTTATTATTGTTTTGTTTACTAACATACATAACGATATAATTACATTAGCATTTGACAGACAGTAACTTTACCATTGCTATTGTTATCACAGCGACAGGTCAAGTACATGAGACTAGTTTCTCAGCGCAATAAATATTTATGTATTCACTCAAATAAAACCAGTCCCATATACCTGTATATATATTTCTTTATATAAATATCGTATTAAGTATATTCTCTATGTGCTGGCTTTAATTTGATGAATGATGTGCAGCTTTATCATAATGTGCGCTTCAAATACTTTATTCCTTCTCAATGTGCCAAAATTAATATCTAGTCTCAATTCACCTTTTTGTAATATCTTTTAAACTACTTTTTAGTACATATTTTGATGATAAGATATATTTAAATACCAGTGTGTTTAAACATTGCATTTTAATTCATTATTCTTTTATTACTTACAATTCCTTGCTGTTCCATTGAAGCATATAAGTATAAATAAAGTTATACATATTATTGTTGTTTTAAAAGTTACGTAGTTTACGTAACAAGGATAAGTTAGAACCGGTTCTACTATCGAGTAATTTTATTTGGAATAATTTGTATTCAAATAATTTAAATATGCACCTGAAAAAATTTACCAATGACGCAAGTCTGCGGCCTGTATGTTTAACCCGGCGAGCATGAGGTGAAAAAAAGTTACTTCAAGAATGTGGCAGGGTGTGACATACCCTTATCTTAATGTACCGTTTTATAGTTATTTTTATTATTATTTTTATTTTGTTGATTTTATTTTGTAAAATAATGAATTATTTAATGGAGTTAAATGAAAGAAGTTCTTTATAAAATAATAATGATTTATTTATTCATATTTATTTTATACTATGTAATTTTAGGAACAATGTATAAGGTTTTACAAAAATTAAGAATTCAACAAAATTATTATTCTTTGGAATGTAAATCAACTTAAAACTAAAAGATAATGAGATCCACCTCGTAAAAAAACTAATTAAGTATTTTTTTTTATTGAAATATGATTAATCAGCACTGTTGCGATCAGCACAATTTTCGCAAATAAATTTTGCATGTTCCAAACATATGGGCTTGCCACAAGCATTGCAGGAATGTTTAGTTTTTCTGTCTTTCTTATATGGACAATCCTGGCATCTGACATATCGTCCGGGTGCAATTGTAGGTCTAGGTGAGGGCTCACCGAGCTGCTCTTCGATTCGCTGGTGGATGTACCTTGGAATATTTTTTTTAGTTTTTCGTGAATGTAGGTGTTCGTAAATCATTGATAAGCCCAAATTACGAATGAATTCTGTTCTTTTGGTCGTAATGTTTTTGTTTGCTCGATATATAATGCAAGCATTGATAGCTGCCATGTTCAAAATACCATAGAAAAAAGTCATAGGCCATCGTTTACTGTTACGACTAACGTTGTAATTAGCGCTCAATTCGTCAACCACGTCCACGCCAGCTTTGGTTGAATTATAAAATGTTATCATTTCAGGTTTTTGTTTCTCACCTGTAGATTCATCTATTGAATTATCATGATGCATGGTGGACATAACAAGAACCACCTTGTTTTTCTTTGGCGCATAGGAAACAAGTGTAATATCTTTCTGAAATCCAAAGAGTGAGCTGTTAGGTTGCCTGTTAGTTCTAATGAAAGATTCAGGAATCTGTCTCTTGTTCTTTCTTACAGTTCCAACCGACGTAAGGCGATGCTCCTTTAGTAGATGGATCATTAGCTCATATCCAGTGAACCAATTATCAAATGTTATGTTTCGGTGTGAACCAGAAACTAGTTGAATGAGTCTCTCCACTACCTCAAAGGGTTTATTACTAACTGCATATGGTCCCGACGGTTGTTTGCCTGCGTACACTTCCAAATTCAAAACATAAAAGCTTTTTGCATCGACTAAAGCTAAAATTTTTATGCCGTATTTAGCTGGCTTGTTTGGAATGTAGACGCGGAACAGGCATCGACCTATAAATGCTAGTAACATTTCGTCGATAGTCAGAAACTCACTTGGAGAGTACGCATTTTGACAGCGTTGAACGAACTGATCAAAAATGCTTCCGAAGGCTGCCATATTATCAATTTGTTTACGCTGCTCTCTTGTGGCTTTATCATCGAAACGTACAGCATTTTGAAGAAACTCGAATCTCTGCAGTGACATGGTGGTACGAAATATATCAACGCCAGTTCCATCAGTTCGCCAAAGATCTTTCAAATTTTGACGATTAGATTTGATGAGGCCAGCTAAGTACAGTAAGCCAATAAATGCTTTCAAATTACATAAAGTGGTTTCTTGCATGTAAGAAGAAGCATTACTATTAGAATTATTTGCTGCACTTTTAATTTGTCTTTGGCGAATTTTCGAATTAGTGTACATCAAGATTTCTTGAAACATTTCTGGAGTCACAAAAATATTCCAGCATTCAAACTCTGTAGAAGCATCTTTTCCAATGTCCTTTACTCGAGCATGCTCGGTTACGATGTTTTCAGAACGAAGTCTCACGTTTGGACGCTGACAATTTTTATACCACTTGGTACCATCTTTAGACTTATAAAAAGGTCCACTTATTTGCCTAGAAGCTGATACTCTCTGCCTCAGTAGTGACAATGGTAAATCGTCCTCGGGGTCGTTACCTGATTGAGCTGTAGTAAATACTACAGCTTCTTCCTCCCTGGAGTTAGATGAAACATCAACTGAATCGTCACCTTCTTGCTCCGTATCAGAATTCACTTCGTGTTCACTACAATGATCAGTTTCTTGTTCTGAACTGGATTCTGCAGAATAATCAGTTGCTGCCTCTTCCAACATAGCACGAATCTGTTCCTCTTGACTTTCAATATCCATTTTGGTCAAAAACTAAAAGAAAATATAAAAAAAATGTTCAATAAATGAACGAATAACAAATTCATATAGTATAATAAAGAAATAACAAAACTCTAAAAACAACAAACAAAAAGCAACAAAATCTGAAATTAATTGAAAAAAAAAAACTAGTAAAACAGTTAAAATTCATTATTAAATCATTACGTAAAATAAATACGTCAAAAATGAGGCAGGGTATAACATACCTGAGACAAGTTTGTGCATGTATAACTTCGCCGATGCCTCGCGCCACACTGCGATCATGCCACTACCCCGTCCCGCACGCCCCTACCTTCAGCTACTGACCGATCTAGTGTCGCCAGACGAGGATTTTAAAATATACAGTACTTTTAAATTTTAACAGGGTATGAGATACCCTGGATCATGCTCGCCGGGTTAAAGTGAACAAACTGTTTTGAATACAATAATTGAAATGAGTTACTGTTTAAATGTTTTAGCAAAAAAAAAATATAGCAACTTACATTTCCATCATAGACAAAGAATTAATTTATCAAACCTTATGATTTGACATTCCAATTTTGTGTGTATTTTTTTTACTACTATTTTTGGCATAGATTAAAATATTTATTGTAAGAAGTGATTTTAAACTTGCTTTTATACAAAAAAAAAAGTTTTGAGTTTTGATAACAAGAATCAATATCATTATTATTTTTACTGCAAATGATATTTCAAAGTGTTTTTTTTTTAATGAAACGATTTGACTACCGATAAATATTTATCATTTTATGTTTTTAATAATCATAAATGGAAATACATTTATTAAATTACTAATAAAACCTTATGACGTTCGAATCTTTTTTTACTGTCTGTAACATTTAAAAATACGAATGAATCCTTTGTTTTCATTCTAGAACCACTGCGGTCAAGGTCGCCAGATAATCGTACCGCGAGGCATGTCACGCATAAAGGTACTTAATTAAATAATGGTATTAATAGTGGCCAGCGAGAAATGATTGACTTATTCATAACTTAACTGTTTAATTATGTCCTTGACTATAATCATTAAATACGTATGGATGGAAAACTAGTATGATTTACGTTTAACATTTGTATGAGAATAAATACGAGTATTTTGAACGTGTATTTTAACTTACCATTGTGATTTGCTCGAAAGGTTGTAAAAGCGCTTGATGTAGGTTGTTGTAGTCTGTTTGTGGTGATTCCGCCGGACTACCCGGACTGTGCACCATCTGAAATGTTTGCTCATTCATGTCAGTTACTGGCAACTAACTAGCTTAGCTCCTTTTTTATGTGTATATTTTATGTGCTCCAATATAAACTTCCCCCGTTTTAGATGGAGCCAGGAATGCACTGGGTAATAATAATAATGATACTTTTATTTGTTCCAAAAACCTTACATACATTTATGGTATAAAAAAAAATGGGAAACAAAATTAATAAGACACAGAGTAACGTTAAAGGATTGGGTGCTAGGTGTATCAGATTATAAACTAAAACCCACCCGTGTTCCTTTAGATGCCCTTTGCGTTCTAGACGGTAACTCTTTTGAACAGTCCCACAACTCTGGCAGGAGTAGCTCTACCACTAATCGCTATTCTAAGTAATTTTCTCGAGCTTTGCCGAATTAAATGAACATTTGTTTTCCTGTTGCCATGGCAACTGAGCCGATTGAGAGCCTTTAGAAGAACTTGGAATGTAAGCTTAAAACCCGGTTTCTGAATGTTTGAAAAATTAATTTAATGGCAACTGTTTCTGTCAAAATAATTACACAATTTGCAGATTTATTATTATCGGCGAGAAGACTTGATCACCATGTCAGAAACCGAACATAAATCAGTGGAGTGAGCGGAAAGAATTTAAACTACATACTTTTAAAACCATTTGTAAGTTCAATCACCTCTTGAACTCAAAACCTCTCTAAATTCAGTTGATCAAGATTCTAGGGGATTGTTTTCTGTACACTCATATGAATTTTTAAGACTTTAGTTAGTCTTGTAAGAAAATTATGATGTAGACTGCTTTATTATAATAATCAAATATATAAATAGTTTCTTACTGTTGGTGAAGGTATGTTTATGTTCGACGTTGAGGAATATTGCGACGGCGGACTACAGTGCGTCTGGTAGCCGGAGGGTATCCACCCGTGGTCCAGAGGCGACATATTCTGCAACCAGTCGAAAAGAGGACGTTATACGTGACGTCATAACATCGTCCACGCTAACAAGCGCCAAAAGACAAAATTTTACCCTCGAATTATCTCGATTCGAAGAGACACAACAAGGCTTTAACATACATAGTGGATAGTGCGAGTATTTTTACGCAACGGCTCGTTCATGACCTTGCCGCTGTGAGCGGTAGCGCTAAGCGCAGGGCGGCGAGCGGTAAAAACAAATATATGAAAATGTTTGAAACCAGCCACGAGTCACTGCTCATAGCGCCGGGCGCCGCCCCGCTTGCCGCTAAGACCAAAGTCGTGAACAGGCCGTAAATGTGATCGACACGATTATGACGCTAAACACTTTGATTGGCCCGCTACAAGCAGTTAACCAATCAGAGGTAAACGCGGTAAACGTTCAAATCACGTTAACGTAATAACAACTCGAACTCAGTGCACATGTCTCGTTGTGACTCAATATATTACGAAGGCAAAATTTTACCGCGCGGTTATAGTAGCACGTAGTGAGTCAATCAAAAAACAGTGTGAATAGTTTTAAGAATTAGAATTTAAATTCACAGTTATATAGGGTGTAAGGTGCCGCAAACTTTAAGAGTTTGCTCAGTAGACGAAACTGAACAACTTTTCACAAGATATTTTTTTCAGAAATCGAAAAGAAATCGGCCTCTCTACAAAATTATAAACTTGATTGGACAGTTTGTATGGAGAGACCGATTTTTTTATTCGTTTCTTGAAACAAAAAAAAAAGAAAAGAAATTGTGGATGTTTGTTCAGTTTCGTCTACAGAGCAAGCCTTTGAAGTTTGCGGAGAACTGTCCCTTACACCCTGTATATATTTTACAACAGCAGGAAATCAGCAGTATGGTATCAAACTTCAATTTATCGAATATTTAGTTTTAACGAAATATAAAACCAGCTAATGACACTATTTGTATTCGTTATGCTTGTTAAATTGAGGTATTAATTTTATTAAACCTTAATCATATAGAATGCTAGACAAATGTTATCATACTTTGATCTCTGAATGGCTATTTCATTACAATAATAACCCGTATTCTGGTATATTTACGAGTGTAGATAGTCGATCAGGTTCAAATACCTTAAAATATATATTATTAACATCCTAATAGATACCAACGACTGCCACTGTTTATATTTTGCAATGAACTTAGAAATCAAACATCATCACACTGTTTCTAGCTAAAAGCCAATTTATACATGCAGTTAGAACCGAATTCATTACGTAGAAGCTAATATAAAATTAATTATGAAGTTATCCAGTATGCAAATTAATTAAAATGACAGCAAAATGATTTCCAAGCAGTATGTGGTCTAATCTTTAAATAAAATTTACATTATATCAAAAATATATTAATGTTATTCTGTCCTCGTAATGTTTAAAGAAATAACCACATTTGTATTTAATAGAAATCAGATCAATAAATGTCTAAAGACTGCTGCTAAATTATTTACAAGTTATCATGCCAATCGATACTCAATATGATTTAAATTTTACATTTGCAAGCTGCCGTAAAATATTATATAATAGCTTGTGTTATATATCATATAGCGTTTATGATGATTCATAAATCCAATATTAGTTATGGAACATGTCATAATTCTAATGATATTAAAAAGTTAGCTTCAATGGTATAACATATATGTTAATATTTGTTTAACGATTATGACATGGGACATTCTTCTTTTTTGATGACAATCGCTTGTCCCGCGAAATATAATGTAAATATCATTACTACGCTTGAATTTATTTTTATTTATTTTGTGTTTATTAGTAAAATACATACTTTTATTGGGTTATAAAATTATACTTTTATTAATTTGCTTATCAGTTGGAATGATATACGCCTCCGTCACACTTTTTGTACCGAATCGAACCTTTTCTTGAAGAACATCGTAAGAGACAATTTGCGTTTTTTTGCAGGAATGGGTTTACAAGAGTAAAGGTATTTATAGAAATATGAATAACTAATAAGGTAATTTAATTATTAAAATGTTAATTTAATTTTTCACAATTAAATACTATTTATGGAAAACTCACTGCTGCAAAAACGCAAACTAGCTTACGATGTTCTTCCTATAAAGGTTCGATAAGATACGATTGTCTTTAAAAAAGAAGAACGTCCCACATGCACTTAAATAAATAAGACACAACATATGGTCTAAGCAAATAATACGAGTGTTTAAGTTGGGGTCGTCCGTCGTCGTCTTTTGTTGTATTTCACCAAAATGAACGTCAATGTTACTCCAGCTTACTTTACACGTGGCAGTTATTTGACCTTATACCTAACAGCTGAAGTATCAATGACATGAGCGACGACCTTTATTTGTATATAAATATTTATTTATGTTTAACTATTCCGATTATCCACTTCATATAACGCGAATGGCACGGGCTTGTCATAATTTTACCAAATATACATAAACATGTTTTAGAAATAATTTAAACTAAAAAAATGATAAAAATATTTAATAATGAAAACATTTCTGAACATATACGTAGGTACGATATGAGATAAGAAGTTAACTGGTGTCCTTTATGCGGAGGTGCGAAATAAGCAATATATTGCTTCGAAAATTTAGTTAGTGAGCATGGTTAGCTGAAAACAAGTTAAAAACGTCGATGCATGCACGAAGCCTAATGTGATGAATGAAAAAGACGAAATATAGAATGAATGTCAAAGACAAGATATAACGTAGGACGTTAGCGAGACCCAGCTCTGTTATAGATAATCAAAAGTATTGGCACCGACAACAGACAGCGTTTCAAAGCATTCAAGCGACCGCCTGTAAAGAAAGAGCGGGAGTAAAATTTAAAAGGAGGTTAAAAAAGAAAACGAACCTTATTATGATGAAGATAATTATTTGTGTTTGGTACAGATAAGTGATTCTGAAATAAACAAAAAATGATTTGTGTAGAAAGCAAATAAACACAAACATAACAAAAAAACAACAAAAATGTTAAGGTTCCCTATCGAGACGAGTGCTCACTGGTGAGGCACACGTTACGTGGTCAGTGTTGTTAGAGCTCACTATACACTGAGTGCCTAAACTATTTAAAAAATAAAAGGCTCGTTTTGACATTTGAGAAAAAACTCTAGAATGTAACTTGGAACGAAACTGAAAGAAACGGTAAAATAATTATTAAGAGTTCGGTGTAGTAGTAGCTATTTTAGTAGCAGCTACACTACATCGGGCAAGCCGCTAGTAAAAATGCAAATGCCTTTTATTTTTTGACAACTTTAGTGCGAGTTTGATTTACGTTAACGCGATCGACACGTTTATGACGTTCGACGCTCCGATTGGCTCGCTCCAAGCTGTTTACCAATCAGAGAGCCAAACGCGGGTAACGTTTCGATCGCGTTATCGTAAAACTCGCACTCAGCACACCGTACGACTACAACTAGAAGTTACGATGATTCAGTCACTATAAGTCCATTACTTATCAAGAAGCAATCTACATTATGCATTGCTACTATGTCAGGAATCGGAACTACGCGCCATTTTTGATACACAATAGTGATTGGTTGGACCGACGCATAAATTCTTGCATATTAATGTCCGATAAATCGATACTGCAATACTTTTTTAATAGGGGACGGATTTTGTTTGTAATGTAAATTTGATTGTCGCATTTTTTTTTACGACGTTGTCGCTGATTGTGACTCATATTTATTAACGTTACCTTTTGGAGAAATTAATTTACAATTCGATTTACAATTTAAACTTTACGCGATTTATGTTTTAAAGATATATTTTTTTGTAGAAATGATATTACATCAATAATCCTTGAATAGTTAGGGCATTATTTTTGCTTAAACATGCAAATCTGCATTTGCAATTATACTACCTCTATTTAATCTAAAAATACTAACAACACTATAAGGCAATGGTCACTAGTTTCTAATGCAAAAATAAGCATCCGTAAGGACTATAAGGAATAATCGCGGCAGCTACATTCTGTAAAAACAAAACCCGACATTGAATTTTTGTAACAACGGAAAAATATGAGAATAAAACCCGATGTTGTGTTCGGGTATAATCGGTTCGGTTCCGGAGTAGTCGGGTCTAGACACAGACCTGTGCATCGTAGAGCGGTGTTTGGTCGCGGTGCACCGTGGCGCCCACGGGCGAGCCCGAGGCCGGCGACAGCCCGCCCGTGGCCGGCGACACGCTGCCGCCGCCCGGCGACGCCGCGCCCGGGGACGTCGGCGACTGCAACCACCACCACACGTCACTCCCGCACTACGCTACCAAGGGACGCCGTCGCACAACCCCGACACACACGCGGAATGTCGTTGCAGATTCACTTTACCCCTTTGTGCATAACAGCCGCCAAAATAATCATACGGATTGATATAACATGCCACATAAATGTCAATCCCTTACATTTAATCGATCAATTCTTGGCAATAGGAGATTATTTACTTAAGACACCCGACAGTAATTAGATCTGTAGCTTAATCGCACGTGTTGCGCAAGCGCACTTAGTGTCACTTTTACTTAAACCCATTAGTAGTATCACGCGAGTGTGCAGTGCGAAACACGTGAGATGCTGCCGAGGCCTTATCACCGCGTTAGACGGACCGCGACCGATAGTCGATCAATTTGATTTTATATTATTATAAAACACAGATAGACGATACCACAGAAAAGATGAAAGAGGCTAGAAAGGAAATACTTTCCGATTTGTACTACAACGAGTGTCACCGCTTGTCTAACTCCACTACAGGCAATAAACCAATACGAACGCGTATTACACAACTAAAAGACCACGCACGCTTAGATCGCAGGTTTGCTATTGGTATTTGAACTATGAGCATTGCCCTACTTTGTGGCAGCCTGCCCCGCCCACAAGGCCCATCTAACCTCTTTTATCTGTTCTGTGGACGATACAACCCTTGCAGACATCACACAGCGGAATGTGGTGAGAATGAGCGATGGTGGGTTTTTGTTAGTTGTAGGCACAGAGCTATGGACTGAGTAAAATCGGCATAAAATTGACTAGAAAGGGGCAAGGCGACTTTGCGGTTAATACCTGTCTTTTACAACATAACGAAATGCGAACAGATTTGTGCTATGGACCCATCATTAGTGACAATCTAATGCAGTTCGGCAAACAGAGATGGATTTAAATCAATAAAGAAACATTATAAGAATTTTAGACAACAAGCTGTAAGATCGATTTTTGTCTCATTCTGACCACATTGATCTATCAGAAGGAGAATTCTGGCCGATTGGTCTCAATCAGAAATTTACAGGTCGTAAGATCGCTTTGTCCCAATCTGACCATGTTTAACAGTCGAAAGTTAATCTGTTGCTCGATGAAATTTAGAAAAAGACAACCACTGGCTGCAAAATCATATCTCTCTCAAGGTAGAACTATATTGGGCACACATGGGCCACGTGTGTCGATTTGGGCGCGTCGGTCTCCATCATTTAAAATGGCAATTAGACTTGTAGAGCTACATTAGATCCACGCCACGCGTCGCGACTCTACGTACAAATCAGACGTGTCCCACGTGTGCATCGTCATTGTCATCTTCACTCGTTTCTGAGACGCGGGTAGAGACCGCTTAGTTGTCCATTGGTCTACAGGGCTACTTTGTAAAACACTAACAACCTAGCAGGCCTGTATTATTAACATCATGAACAACAACTTTAGTTCTATGACTTTTTACAAAACATAATTCATTTACCAAACACTAACCTTCCAAATTTCTTTGTTCTATCTAATCTAACACATTTCAACTCTGTATTTTGCTATACCTACCTACGTCTGTATGAGAAGACACAAGCGCATCAAGCACCCCTACTATTGCTTGCTTCGCACAGACTTCGTAATTTTTAGAACATTCAAATTAAATATTTTTATTTTTGTATGAACATCTGATGAACTAAAATATGATAAATTTTTAAGTCATAGAAAAAAAAGTTGTTTTTTTTTGATGTTTGGAACATAGTACTGAGAGGTTGGCAGTGTTTTACAAATAAGCCTGTATAGCAGCATCGGTGAGAGTGTGTACGTACGTATCGGGGCTGGTAGTCGTTGGCGCGCGGCGTGTGCGGCGCGTGCTGCGCGTGCGGCGCGTGCTGCGCGTGCGGCGCGTAGTGTGGCGGCGGGAAGTGCACGGACGTCAGGTCCGGCAGCGAGCCGCCCGGCACGGCCAGCTCGCAGCCCAGCGCGCCGCCCAGCCCACCCGACCCGTCCGTCACCGCGTATAAACTGTCGAAATCGTCATACGTGCTAAACAGAAAACGGGTTACATTTGTATAGTATTATGATCCTTCTCTTTGGACACACTGTAAAACCATTCAGGTTAAAAGATGTTGACAAAAAAAAAAAAAAGTGGATAACCTAAAAAAAATGCGAAGACCTTGCTTCTTGATAACTTTTCACGATTCAAGGTCAACTGGAAATACCCTAAATAGGTACAGATTTATTTGCGGCTTAATTAGTCGCAGTTACGGGAACGTAGACTATTAATTTATCAAAACAAACTTAATGACTCCACGCATTCCTGAGAAAAAGGGTCTAAGGGCCACACGATGCGTTGCGGCGCCGCATCGCAAATATTTCGACGAATCGGCGGGCACACGAGTGACGAAACCCCACCGATTCATCGAAATATTTGCGGTGCGGCGCCGCAATGCATCGTGTGGCCGGCCCTTAACCACAGACAACAAATCGATCCTATAAGCATAAAGGTTTAATTTCCTTGAGGTGAGGAATCTTGAACTCTCGTTGTTCTTACGGCGAATATAACTCGATATTTCCTTATCCTAAAAAAGGTATGCGTTACTTCACGTGTTCCAAAGATCGTATGCGTAGTCGCCACCGATTATTCTGGCACGTCAATAAAGTTTTAACACCGTGCAAGTCAAAATCGGGAACTTTTCAGGAGAGAAAATAAATTGTTTAGTAGTATGAAGTAATTTTTCTAGGTCATACTCACTTACGCGTTGTTATTATGGAAGTACAATTGAGTTCCGCGGTTTTGCAGTAGCTTTTCTGTTCAACCTATCGTTTTTTGATGTTAAATGACGCGTCACCATTGTTTCAAATCCTCGTGTTCGATTTATCAAACGCTACGTTTCTGCGGTTCCCTATCAACTGACATACGAAACGTATTTCCTTACGTGGTTTGTCAAAAGCTCAATTATTTGTATTGAGATTTGATTAGTCATATTCATTGTTATTAGTTGCACGATGTTTTGCACAAACATATCCCCGCTTAAGATGAATCACACATAAAAGTTAGTTACTATTACACATACCTACTTAACGGATGGAAAAGCCATTCATGTTATGAGCTTAGGGAGGATAAAGTTGAACGTTTTTTCCGAGTGATTTGAATAACGTTAGGTGTTAAATAACTTACTTATTATTGTTAGGTATCCTGGGTATTTCACATGACGATCTCGGCCGGTTTGCAGGGTTCATTGGTGCTAACACATCTAAGTGGATATCACCTGAAATAAATCGACGTAATCAGTCGTTAAAACATTTATGTGAATGGACGAGTAGAGTTCTGGTAATAGAAATAAATTAGATATTTAGGTGAAATTAGGCTCCTCCTCTCGCAATCCAAGGTTAAAAGACAACCTGGAACGCAAAGGGTGCACGGTAAGAGGGTGCAAGGGTAAATTTACCCTTAAGGAACTAAAGGAACACGGGTGCGTTTTTGTCGGTAAAAGACATTCCCTCTCGCTCTAACCAGTGCAAGAGAATTTATTTCATTTATTTCCCACCTCCAAAAATGTTAAATAAAATTAGCTAGTGAAACTTTAGACGTGACGGGTTAAACTTGTATATTCTATCTAAGACTCTTGGTCGCAGGTTGTTAACCATGTATTTACTTGAAATATGAGTTCAAAAAAATCGTTTATTTGTTCTTGCTATAATTATAGCTTTTCGATAGGTCTGTGGCGTTTAAACAATAAATAACTGATTTCTAATCTAATGCTACCTGCGGTCGTCGCGCATCGACCCCGTAGCGTCACAATTGTTTAGTTTCACTAGCTAATTTAACTTGACCTAGTATAATTTAAGTGCAGAAAAGTGGAAGGAGAATAGACCAGATGCATGTTCTGCAGTTGAAAAATCTGTAGTAACATTATAAAGTTGTTTGGTTGAACGTGCGTATCTCAGAAACTATTGATTTGAATCGAAATATTATTTATTGTTGGATAGCCCATTTATAGGGGAAGGCTACATGGCAATACTCTACAACCAATAGAAGCAGAGCAGTAACAAAAGACGCGGGTGAAACCATGGGAGACAGCTAGTCAAGAATAATAATAATAGCATTGTGAGGAGGTTCCTGTTTCTGGAACCCTGACCACTGATATCTTCGGCCCTACTTTCGACGCTGGCGGACTATTATTTTCTATGTTTTTAGTATATTATGTTACTTTTTTATAATTATTCAAAACACAGGATTGGTGCCCGGACACAGCGACGAGGAACTGCTTCCGACCACGAATGAGATGGCGGGACGACCTGGATGTTTTCCTTGAGAATTGGAATGCGAAAGAGAGGAACCATGAACGAGGATGCACGGAGTCAGAGGAAACTGCGCACGTGCTCCTCGAGTGCACAGCCGCCAGCGACATAAGAACACGAAACTTGCCTGAAAAGACTCATCTACTTCTGGAGTGAGGTGGGCTGGTTGGAGTGAAGGCCGCCAAGGCTCACGCACAATAATTGTCCACCAAGGACTAAGTGCGCAAACCAGACAATAGATAGATATATCATGAACGTAGGCAAGAATGGAGGGAGGCCTTTGCCCAACAGTGGGACAATACGGGCAATAATTATATCGAAAAATAATAAAATAAATGTAGGCTCACCTCTCCGGTGGTGGTTCTGGTGTGGGTGTAGATGCGGGTGGGCGTGCGAGTGCATGGTCCGGTGCGGCGACAGCGGCTGCGCCACCGCTTGCTGCTCCACGCCGCACGACTGGTGCAGCGCCGAGTCAGAGTTCGTGCGTCTCCAATTACTGTCCGGTGGCGGGCTGCAAGCGACATACGTATTGTCATCTCTCCATTAACATGAACAACAGTTCCGGGACAAATGGAGACGCATCGCGAGAGCCTCACTCACCAAATGAAAATGCAATATCATCAACCACGACCACTCTGTCAAGAGTGAACGACTGAAGAGGAGTTCCGAGATTAACTAAAGGCCTGCGCACACTTGAGACAAGATAGTTTTAGACAGTTCTTTTTCGAAGTGCAAGACAGACTTGTCTATGCGAAAGAAGCCTGTCTAAGACTGTTTTGTCTTATGTGTGGCGCAGCCGGTAATAGTACACACAGTTCACCATCTTTTTTTAGTGTTCCGTACCCAAAGGGTAAAACAGGACCTATTACTAAGACTCCGCTGTTCGTCCGTCTGTCACCCGGCTGTATCTCATGAACCGTTATAGTTAGACAGTTGAAATTTTCACAGCTGATGTATTTCTGTTGCCGCTATAACAACAAAAATTAAAAAACAAATTAATAATTTTTTTTACAGCAAACGATCGATTTTTTGCTTATATTTTGCTACGGACGGTACTCGCGCTTAGCCATTTTTTTTTTTAATCTTTCAATCGTGGAAATTACAGACACAATAGAAAGACAATAGGTGCGCGAACGCCGGCGTTCGCGTTGAATTAATAATATAAACTAGTGCTTGACCGCAATCCCACTTAATTACCATTACGATTATCACTGCTTACCAGCAGTGGATGCAATCGATGATATTGAATCGTACTAGTTTATTAAGAGTCTATTCACTCCAGCCTTGAAGACACATCTCCCCCAATAAGCTTGAAGTTGGCTTCCAGTATAACCAGATGCGGTTGAATACTTGTATTTTACATACTCGTAACTGCCAATCAGACATCCACAACCCAGTTACTAGGCATCACGATTCACTTTGGATAGACCGATGGTCAGACTTTCTCTGACTATCTATAACGACAGTAAAAGATCTACGAATGACAACCGGCACCAACGGCTTTGCGTACTTTCAGAGGCACGGAATGTCGGTAATGTCCTAGATAATCTTAGAAAAGTACATATGAATTAAAATTCATATTGGTTCTTGTCCGGTTTCGAACCTGCAACCTCTCATGCATGAGAGGTAAGTACTAGAGTAACTACTGCGCCATCACAATGAACTAATAGTAAACACAGTCAAAACAGTCATAGAAAGACGGAAGTAATCCTTAGGCAGTGAAGAAGATTAAGTTATCCTTTATCGACTAATGTTATAAAGAGCTTAAAGTTTATAAGTTTGGATATAGGAAGTAATCGCCGAAATACCTCATTCGATTTCTAAAATTCTATTCTACCATTAGTAGATAGTGACACTAGCGTTGACCGTCATTGGTTACTCTTTATGCCGCATCAAAGCATTATTCCTTTGGAATAGACCACGGTAACTTGAGGGAGGCCCAACAGTAGACGTATTTCAGCTGAAATTATGATGAAGAAGCCACGGTAAAGGAGACGTGGGATAATCCTAGTAAAAAATATAAAACTTAAAAATAATAACAGACAGATTTCCCTTACGTTTCTCAGAAGGAATACTCTTACAAGGTTATAAAATTAAGTGGCTGTAATAGTAGCAGTAGAATAGTAATACTTAATAAAAATAATATGCTAATTCCGTCAACAATGCAACAAGTGCGGGTTCGAAATCACGATCTTTCGCTTGTAAGCGTGCTCCACAGTCAAACATCGTTTACTATCAGGTGAGATAGCGGTCCTGCCTAGCAATAGATATAAAAAAGTCAGGGTTTTATCATTTAAACTATTTGTTGCACAAAATTCGCTACGATTTTCCATTACATTTTCTCAAACACACAATGTACGAAACTCTTGTTCCGACACGCTCTTAGCCAGTTTTTCTATATTGTTTTGGTCAGTTAAAATGGAGGTCCTTTAGAATAAGAATACTGTCGTATAATATGTAGATAGCAAGACTCTCCTCGAAATCGAGATAAGTTAAGTCATTAATAAATTAAATTCATACAAGTTCTATAATTTATACGTCAATATTAAACCTCGTAGAATGGCGAAACCAGACTCGTTTTATTGCTACTTTTCGAGGTAGATTTTGTTATCCTTAACCTAAGCACTAACGCTTAGAGGTCTAAAACCTATTTACGTCAAAGAAATTCATAATCGCTATTTTTTACCTTTAATTTATTTATTAAAAGTTAAGTCCTCATTGTCACTAGTGTTTTGTTTCCTGTTTGTGTGTTTGTTTGTACGTTGCGTTGTTTGAAACAATTATTTTATTAAATATGAATGAGATTCTTAGAACGACTTACAATGAAACTTGAATTAACATGACATGTAAATGACTCATAAAATATTTTACCTCATGAACTCAGTAATTAATAATTATTAACACGTTCCTAGTGTTGGAATTAGAATAAGTTATTCGTCCATCGTTTTCTTACGATTTGATATTTTAGACAATAATAATAATAATAATTCAGTACGACTGCTGTGATTACAAAAGTGACGTAGAGTGTATAGTTAGTAACAGATTTAATTGTCGTAACCTCGAGGGCTATGTAGTGAACTACGACTGAATTATTTGTAAAATAAAGTGATACTTTTTATTGTTCTGCCATTCTCTACCTGACAACAAAAGGACATGGCGATGTAGGAGATAATAACAAATTAAAACAAGTTTAGTAGGTATCTTATTTAGTTTTTTTTTTGTTATGTTACGAGTTATGAAAAATTAGAAACTAGGTTCTATTAGCGTTAGAAATAATAGGGAACAGAAAATGTCTCTTAAAAATTGTCTTGCAATAAAGAATTGGCGGGAAAAGTCCCTGCTTGGTAAACTGACCACTACTTTTACCTTAAATATTCTCGACATTTTGGATGAAAAGTTTACCTCAAGTAGGCAGTGCTGCCATACGGGCTCGTGTCGTGCCTCCGGTCCGCAGGGCGGCGCATGGGGCCGACGGACGAGGAGGCGCGGCCCCGTTGTCCGGCCGCCCCCGGCGAGCGCGACGGCGACGTGCCGCCGCTTCGGCCCCCGGCCATGGCATACTGGTTCGCTAACGGTAATTCTTCCGGCTAGGACAATAAAACAACAACATCTTAACAACACACATTTTTCTTTTAATAATGAATGACTTCACGGGGGGTACTAAACCGACAGGATTATTTCTGATATGAGTGGCATTTTCCGCCAAGGTGAGGCCGGCTCCGGCGACACCGGTTCTGCTGGAGTTACCATACATTTTTGAAACGCCGCGCGCCACGCCACGATTCCGGTTCGGCTAGTTTGGCGGGAAATACCAAAACAAATCATGCTGTCTTTTTCCTGTACACATAGTTATTTTATATAATAGGTAGATCTAACTGTATAGTAGGTAAATGAGGTGTCTTAACAAAGTGTATAAAAACACAGCTATACTGCAAATGTTATGCTAAAATATGTACACAGCACAGTCCAATAATTACATGCATTAACAATTTAAAATTATGAATTTATATGTGTACTAATATAGAATATTTTTCATATTACCCTGTATGGGGTCAAACAACAACACTAAAATATTATAAATCTAGTTTTTCATCTTTACAGGGTGATATAGAATGTCAAATACATCAATAAAACTACTTCTATAAGTGCAGGGGATAGTTATAAAAATCTACTTAGTTACACTAAATACATTGAAATATTTATAAGGATGCAACATGCCATTTCACTAGAGATATTTTGTTTTTGTTGCACTTTAACACTTATGAAAAACCAAATTAACATTATGTATAAAAACATTATTTAGACACGGAATGCAGGAAAAGCAAATAAAGAATCCTTTGTTTTTTTTTTTTTATAATTGTTAAAACAAGAACAGCATACTGTAATAAATTATAAAACATTTATAGTTAAACCTGTTTATAATGTGTGAGTGAACAGATGACGGAGTTAACTTTGGTGAACAAGAAAAATTATTAGAACACATGTTATAATGTAAATATGAGTTCGACACAGTTTTCTGTTAACAAGAATTACTTCATACTATTGTAGATTATTACACGCATTTGATTCTATTTAGCAATATTAAAGTAAGTTTTTACAATGTGACAAAGCAATTAGCACCCGCATGATCAATGAATTATTTTTTTTATTACTTTCAACTGCTGCTAATATTATTAATATACATATAATAAAAGTAAAACAGCATGGTAAACAGAAGAGAATACAGAATGAACATAAATTTCAGAAAGGAACATAAAACATTTCAGCCAGCTACAACTGCACCACTACCGAACAAAAATATAGCAAATTCTACCATAAATCACAGAGTCCATCAAGACCTTGCAGGTAATTACTTGAGTAGGTCTTAAAACATTTAGAAAGTAATTTATTGGTGAGAAAATGCAAATAGAATGGCACTGGAATTCCCCAAGGTTTTTACTACCTGCAAGATCATAAACTGGTAGATTTACGCTTTTAGGGGTTTTAATGATCAGATTCCAAAACAAAGGAACCTTAATTGTTTCCAGCTCATTGGCGGTAGCTTGTGGTGCAGCCACATTTGGCAGGGAGCCACTGCGGAACGTGCCCAAGCCTTGCTGTGCAGGCCGGAGTGTCGACTCAACATTATCACTAGGCTCGGGGGGCGGTTTGACTCTGGCTACTTTACTTGAATTAACCTGTAATCATGATGCCTGAACATCTCTTGACTGTACTCTCACTATCAACATTGTTATTCTTGATGAAACATGACAAAAAGACAATAAATTGCATTTTGTCATCTTGGATTGGAATTATAATTATACTATGAATACCATTATTATCACAGAACATTGCTAGTATGTCTACATTCACAATATGTCTGAATCTAGAAGTATGATACTATTATAATCACTCACAAGTTACTATTGTTATCAGTTATGATTGAGGAATAAGACTGCATATTTCCTTAGTTTCATTAGGAGATATAATAGTCATAATATTCTAACTAGCTATTGTGTAGGATACCAAATAGACTTCCAATTCATTTTGACAATGACAATTATAACTATACACACAGAAACTGAATGGTATTTTGCTATTGAGTTAAATGAAAAAATATGTTCACTTTGTTGTTTAAGCGCAATAAGTATATTGTAATGGATTATTGTTTACGTCGGCGGGCACATTTGACGGCCAGAAAGCGACTGGCTAAGTAAATAGGCGACATACCCTTTGGGTTGCGTCGGAAACTTCGCGCATAATCTTTTCAAAAGCAGCTGTTTCCTCTGCCTGTTTTTGATGATGGAGGGCAATTTTTTCACTAAATTTCCTTGGATTCGCCATGATGGCCAGTAAACATTTATTTTTCTCGTTTTTACATCACAATTTTTAGCGTTCAAAGATCCAAAACGCGCTTGACTGTCAGCCACAGATCTAAGTTGCCATTAAAAAAAACAAGGTCAATAGTCATGTACAAATATATATTGTCGATTTTTTTTTAGTCGATTTTTTTGAAACCGTGATAAAGTAAGTACAAATTATAAATCCGAGTATTAAAAAGTGGCTTCACTAGTCATGTTGCATCCATCCAATAAAATTTGCTTGATAAATCACGTTATCCGTTAGCTTGCCGAAATCATCGAGATCTATACATATGTACCATGGCCGAAATACGAAACTTGTCCGATTGCCCCACGGATAGAGATGGGCAAAGTGTTTCTGCCCGGCGGGAAAATATAGTAACTTCCCGGCATTTTGGGCATTTATTTTTATTTGCCCGATAAATGCCCGATCGTAGGGCATAAAATATGGGACTCGTTAAACGTGATTTTATGTGGTTTTTCATGTAAAGAAAAAGAATTTTGTATTAAAGAAATGAATGAAGAAATATGAATGATTGAACACATTTTTATTTTAAAATAAAAACATGAATATACTTTTTCATGTGAAAACAGAGATAAAAGACTTTACTTTGAAGGAATGTGAATGATTAAACACATTTTCATTTTAAAATAATATTAATATACTTTTTCATGTAAAACAGAAATAAAAGACTTCACTTTGAAGAAATGTGAATAATTCAATCGTGTCGATTAGATACACTATAGAAAGACAACGACAGCGTTTGCTTGGGGTTTAATTAATTAAACATATTTTCATTTTAAAATAACAACATTAATATACTTTTTCAAGTAAAAATAGATAAAAGACTATACTTTAATATCAAATGTAATAAATTATGTTCTAAGTTACAACAAATCATTATTAGAGACAACATTATAAAATTTTTAATAATCAAGATCATTATAATTATCTAGAGAACTATTGATGACACTGGAAGGGTATGTTTTACTTTAATCACATTTACTATAAACATATATTACACGCCCGGGTGTCACCACTCTGCGGAAGGCCCGGAGGATACGGTGGAGCACACAGTGGAGGCGTGCCCCACTTGGGCAGAACATTGCCGTGCACGGGAGCAATCGGCGATCACTTGCACCGGGCCTTAGTACAGACCATGGTCCGGAGCGAGGAGGAGTGGCAGGCGGTCGCCTCCTTCTGCGAAGCAGTAATGCTTGCAAAGGAGTAAACCGACCGCATCAGACAACGGCGCTCACAGCGCCCCAGCCGCCGCCGAGATTCCGATCCCGATTTCCAGCCACAGCAGGCGCGGGCTTGCGGATTGCGAGCAATGGGTAGTTCGCTGTCTGATCGTCCGGTAACTGTCCGGACCGAGTCCAAGTCGTCGACGGCGCGCGCTGTTCCCGTGCACCTCAAGGCGTTGTCAGCAACAGCAGAGGCCCAGCCGGGTGGAAGCCTACTGGGGCCAGGGTTATCCGAAGGGGAAACTCGGCTTCGATACGAAAGGCAAGAAGGAACGGGGTTGGTTTTTAGTCAGAGTCTGACACTATCTCCCACTTCGCCCAAGGCCGGGGGATGTCATTTGGATGATTTTTGCCCACTAACAAAAAAATAGGATTCAATAAAAATATCACTTTTCCTTTACACTTCACAAACTTCTACCGCTGTTATTCTTATAAATATAAGATACGTTTTGATATGCCGCAAAATGCGATTATGTTTAAAAGGGTGTCAGCCTGGAAATTGGTCATACAGGTCTCGAACCTAGTTCAAACTCCAGCTCTCACAAAAGTTTTAGTGCGAAATTCACCAATAAAACTAATCGTGACTATTGTAATTCTATTCTAATTCTATTCGTATTATATTCTTATTCCATTCTAATTCTATTCTAAATTTACTTATTACGAATACCTACTTTCATTTTATTTATAGTTATTATAATTATGAATCTACCTACTATTACTTAAAATTACTGATCGGCAAAAACACTTACACAAAAATAACTGTAAATTAATTAGCACTGTTTTTAAAACCAATAAGTATTTACTTCAAATTGGGAAACCGGAACCACAGAACACAATTATCCTGGCGCGTACTTAGTGCTCACAATGCGCACACAATGCTCGAATAGATTGGTGATATGCGTGCGTGCGTGCGGTATCTACAAATGACACAGGATAACTAATAACAAAATGGCGGCACAACGCGGCGTGTGTGCGTGTCCCTCACACGGTGTGTGAGTGTGTGAGGGATGCGCACACAGACCGCGCTGTCCCCACTTTGCGCCTTCGCATGGTAGGTAGAAGTGATTTGAAATGGTTGATGACATTGAATGGTTCTTTTAAAAATATATTGCAATTTAATTCATAAAATCATATACATACCTACTTAAAACAACTAACCATAACAGTGTACGCATCTCTTGCCGTACTCCTCTCACGATGCAAGTGTTTTTACGCCGTCACCGGGTAACTCGTAACATTTGTGTTCGTAAACATGGTTTTGTAAAACTTAAATTTTAATAGAATGTGCAAATTCATATAAAAACACCTGTAGAGACTTAACCATTACTAAACTCATCGATTTAAGCCAGTTTCCAAAGCTAACATTAATGTCGTGAATTAATTTTGGAACAAAAAATAAATTCCCAGATAAATGCCCTCGGGCAGGAATTTATGGGCGTTTATTGGGAATTTTCCCAATCTGCCCAAGATGCCAGGGCATTTACCCATCACTACCGACGGATAATCTGGATCTGAAAATATCAATATAGAATTGGCCCAAAATGTCGTATAGTTGGAGCACGTAATATTTTGTATTATTCAGTTTTGTAAGTCGATTCAACCTTTAATGACGGTTGTAAGCTACGACCGCATGGCACCTAAAGAAGAAACAACAAAAAAAATTATTTAACTTTCTTATTTTCTTTATTAATTTCGTCCAAAAAGTAGTGTGAATAAATTTAATTACCCACGCAGTTTCAGATGACGGTGTATAATTGATAGACAGTGAGAATGAGCTCCAAAATCATTTTTATTCTTATAAGCATCAAGACTTTAAAAAGTCAGCTACAAATAATTCACATTGTGAGTAATATGACAAGCGTAAAACCGAACGCGAGATTTGTCAATTTTGACAAGACAATTCTGTTCGAAGTTGACATTGACAAATTGACATTAGAATGTTGACCGACTTTTGTGAAGTGATGAAGTCAATGTATTGTATTTTTATCAATGAGAAATGAGTGCGGACGAATACAATACGCTTCCGATACTATTAATTTAAGTGTTCCTTCTTAAATTAGTTGTGTGCAAGATATAGTCTTGATAAAGACCATGGAAGAAAAATATATTTTAACTCTAGATATAGGCACTAGCACTATTCGCGCTTTTATTTATAATTCCAGAGCCGAAACTGTTGGAAAAGCGGTTGATCAGGTATAAAATTTGAAGGAAATTGTCTTAGATACTAGTGCTTATTCTTAAATATTAGCAGCAATGATACGTAATTAAATTTGTGTGTTTATTGACTTTTTATTGAGCCAGGGAAATTCTAAAATTCAACCGCAAATTGAATAAAATGTAAACATTTTTATTTCATAATTTAGGTGGTACTACATTATCCGCACCCTGGTTTTGTTGAAATTGATCCAGATGAACTATGGACCTCTGTTGTCAGTGTGGTGCAGAAGTCATTGCAAGGTGAGCTGTAAAACTAATTTATTTTTATCTTTATTTTGAGCTTAGTTATTATTTTTTCCTATTCCAAAAATATATAAAATCTGATAAACAAAAACAGCTGTTGAATCAGAAGACCCTATATAGGCCAACTACTTACTGAAATAAAATACAGAGAAACATAATAGTCAACAAAATAATCAAATTAATTCAGGTATGATTATCTACTAAATAATTAATTCCTACTAATTAAATATACCCTGCTTAGATACTTATTGGAGTGGTGTCTTAAAATTGTGATAAGATTACCATATCAGTTATTTCAGTCTAATGAGAACAACAAAAGTAACAAAACTTGTTGAATATCATAGACAGTATCAATATTTACAACATTATAGAAACAATTAATTAATGACAAGATGTTTATGTAAACTTTTTTAATACATTATTTTATTAAGAATTAATGAAAGAATGCAAATCTAAACTCATCATCAATATTTTTTTTTTTGTATTTTTGTTGTTGATTAAGTTCAGTTAGGTATAAATATCTGGCATAATTATACATCTGTAGATACAATGCAACATAAAAAAATAAATACAAATTGATAAAAATGAGTCTGTTAAAGTCAAAACAGTCATAGCTGATTTATGAAAAAAATACATGATAATAGATTAGATAACAGATATGGACAAGTTTATAAAACAAATTATTTAGTAGTTAATGAAGCCAGTCATAACTTCATCCTATTAGAAACTAATGTGATTTTATTTTGAATTAATAGCTTTTTGATCCGAGGACTCAGAAAATGGGTTTTTATTTTATTTCAACAGGGACAAAAAACAGTTATAAGCTAATAAAAAAAAAACCTTAAAACTAGGTGCACTAACATGTAACCCACTCCAATATCCAAATCTTAACATATGAATAATAAAAGTGAAGGACTAGTGTTGTACAATATTTCAAATTTCAATAGCCCTTGAATCCTGAAAATTCCTTTTTTGTTTGTTGAACTCTTTGATGTTGAATATATTTCATTAGTGTTATAAAATGTGCCAGAATGGACACTATTTATTACTATTAAAAAAAAATCGTAGTATGCTCAGCACACTTTTTGTTTGTTTTTTTTTTTTTGGTGGGGAAAATCATCCAATGACAACCCCCGCTCTTGGGCGGAGCGGGAGATAGTGTCAGACTCTTACTGACTAAAAATCTACCCCGTTCCTTCTAGCCTTCATATCGGGGCTCGAGTCCCTTTTAGTTAGGCTTGCTAGGCGGGTACTGAGCAATTGGGCATGAACACAAGTCAACAATAGGGTACAATTAATAACAACTCAGAGCCTCATACAATCTGTCGTCCCGGGTGTCGCCTTTGTGCGGAATGCCCAGAGGACACGGTGGAGCACACAGTCGAGGTGTGCCCTGCTTGGGCGGAGCATCGCCATGTCCTCGTGGGGGCGATCGGTGGCGGAGACCTCTCGCGCCGGGCCTTGGTTGAGGCCATGGTCCGGATGAGGCGGTCGCCGACTTTGCGAAGTAGTAATGCTCGCAAAGGAGGAGGCCGACTGCATCAGGCAACGGCGCTCTCGCCGCCGCCGCCGGGATTCCGATCCAGATTTCCGGCCACCGTAGGCGCGGGCTTAAAGACAGTGAGCAATGGTTAGCTCGCTGTCCGGCCGTCCGGTAACTGTCCGGACCAAGCCCAAGTCGTCGACGGCGCGCACTCCTCCCGCGTAGCTGGGTCGAAGCCTACTGGGGCTAGGGTTATCCGAAAGGGAACTCGAGCCCCGGTATGAAGGCTAGAAGGAACGGGGTGGGCTTTTAGTCAGTATGAGTCTGACACTATCTCCCGCTCCGCCCAAGAGCGGGGGCTGTCATTGGATGATTTTTCCCACCGTAAAAAAAAATACAAGCTGTCGTAAATGATGAGCAATAAATTGCAATGGTTTACTCTCGGTTTTTTTTAAAGTTTTATTAAAAGAGGTAAATATTTTGAATATCATCATCTTCCTGCCCTTGTCCTGTTTTATTTGGGGTCGAATATTCTGAATATAAAACACAAAATAAAATAAAAAATTAAAGTACAAGTAGGTATTATTGATTATTATTGACTAGGTATTGTATTTTTATATGATTGTTTACAAGTTGTGTAACCACCTCCCGAAATTTAGTGTAGATTCAAAACTGCCCTTCTTATATTCTTATATTCTTTATTGTACATAAATTTACATATTATTCATAGTAAGAAAGCCCTTCGTAGGTATTTAAATAAATCTCATTGTATTGTTCCTAGATGCCAGGTTAACAGCCGGTCAAATGACAGCAATGGGCATTTCTACACAAAGAGGCACATTCATCAACTGGTCCCGCAAAACTGGCAAACCATTCCACAAGTTTATCACATGGAAGGATCTGAGAGCTGATAAACTTGTCAAACAATGGAATAACTCATACACATGGAAGGTATGTTTTAGATAAATATCTGCCAGCCTTGACATTTTTACTGTCATATCAGCTTCTGAACGGCCCACAGGACCGGTCGTTGTGGCAACGTTTGGGGGAGGCCTATGTCCAGCCGTGGACGTCTTTCGGCTGATAAGATGATGACGACGATGATCAGCTTCAGATGGATGCGAGATGCACAGAACCAGTCATTGTGGCGACACTTGGGGGAGGTCTATGTCTAATAGTGGACGACTTCCGTCTGAAATAATCTGATGATGACTAGCTTCTGCCTGTGGCTTCGCCTGAGTGATAATCCGATATGATCTCAAGGAATATACAATTCTATCTATCAATTATATATACAATTATATCCCATGTTCTAATCTAGGATGTAGTCTTAATACACGCCAAGTTTCAAATAAATATTGCCATTGAGGTGTTAATTGGTAAACCAGTATCCAGACATAAACATTTACTTAATATATTAGTACGTATTTACTTAATATATTAGTGAGAAGTATAATTTTCGGTTACTTGAAGATGATCACTAATCCAAGGTTTTTTTTTCAGTTATTCAAAGCAGGAGCTTACATTCTATACCTTATTCTTAGGAGCAAAAGATTCAAAGCAGGAAGTGTATTTAAATTTATGAACACTCAGGTAAGTTATTTTAATTAATTGAGAAAATATTAATGCTTTATATATTTAATCTTTAGCATATTTGGTGTTTACTTCCTAAACCATTTGTAAAATAACAATCTAATTCGTTATAATCTAATCTAATTTGTAGGAAATGATTGAGAATCGTAATGATTTCCTGCAACACTAAACTAATTTGAATGTACGCTAATTGGGGCGAACATTTACATAATACTGTGAGAATCGGTGATAATCAAGCCATAGTCAAAAAAGTGTAGCATTTTTTAAAAACAAACTAGGTACCTACTTATATCTATCTATGTATATATATACATAAAACAAAGTCGTGTTAGTTACACCATTTATAACCACTATCTATGTATATGTATACATAAAACAAAGTCGTGTTAGTTACACCATTTATAACTAACAAGGTCAAAGTCAAAGTCAAAAGAATTTTATTTCACATAGGCCTACATGGGCACTTATAAAACGTCAGAAGCTAGTGCACGGTTCGAAATTGGTCGTTTCCTATGGAGAAGAACCGGCAAGAAACTCCATGGTAACTCTTTTAAAAAAAATGGTTGTAGTTACAATATTTCCATATTACAGTATTAATAGGTTTTATTTAAGAACAGTGTAAACCGGTCTATATTGTACTCAAAAGCACGATAAAATCATCAAAATAATCATTTAAAAAAAGTGAGTCAAAAAATGAAGTAATCTAAGAATTCATGAAGTCTACAGTGTTCTTCCATTTACATTATAAAAAGAGGCTATATAAAAAAAAAGCTGTCAATAAATGAGACGTTAACAACCAAAAAAGAAAAACTAACGAATTTAATGTGGTTGGAGTCAGATAATATAAAATAAAATAAAAATATTGCAAAAGCAATGTGTTAGAAAAAAAAAATGTTACAACAAAGATGGAGCAGTTAATAGATACATTCACACATTATTATGAGTTACCAGGGGGCCACAAGTGCAGAGGCAGTCATTGCCAAACAAGCGTATCTTCGACATTGTCTTTAACCTTGTAATATACTTTTTTGGTTAAGACACGCTTAATATGGGTTTTGAACTTTCCAATTTTAATAATCTTTACTTTGATGGATTCGTCTCCAAATAAGATATACACCCTTAAATTTTAATCGTTTTAATCCCGTGGAGGGTCGATCCGGTACATGAAACACTATCGATTTGTAAAGATAAAATTAAAAAATAAAGTACCTCTTTTTCAAAACTCGTATTAATTTACGCATGTACGAAATTAATTTCTTTAAGAAAAAGTCAGCTGAGCGATTTCAATGACCTGTAGGTACTTTGTACGCAACGCCGACTACTAACGACTATTAACATGTTTGGTAAAGTTTGAAATAGTTGTTCAGTCGTTCAAGCGTGAAGAAGTAACAAACATACGAACACACAAACTTTCGGCTTAATAACATTAGCGTGAGAAAACTAGAAATTTATCCTAAGGGAACATACCTACTCTCTTGATAAAAAGTATCCTGTGGCTATTCCAGGGGACTTAGCATGACGTGTTAAAATGTCAGTCGTGCGATCGAGAAAGAGAGATGGAGATACATCCTATTTAGCGTTTCCTTTAAACAGTTCAGTTTAAGTCCTAAAATGAATTGCGTTGAGAGCTCGTAGTATCACTAAATATCTGTGGTCTACCAGTGTACCGAGTTTCATAGAAATCCACATTTAAATTAAAATACAAAAAAAAAACCATTATAACGCATACATTGTATTTTTCAAGTAACAAACATACAAACTTTAGGCGTTATATTATTAATGTGACTAACTACTGTCCGCGGCATCGCCCGCGTGAAGGTAAAAAATTGTTTCGAGGGAACATACTGTTGGGGTAAAAAGTATCCTATGTACTATCCCAGGACATGGTCTACCGTGTTTTGCATAGCAAATATACACACTCACAAACTTTCGTCTATTATGTGTGATTTTAGTGTCCCTGCACACGGGCCACAAAAAAAAGCCGCTTCTAGCTTCTCCGGCCACAAGCTGTCGCGCGCTACACCTTTTTTTTTGTGCCAGTTTTATATTTTTTTTTGTGGCCCGTGTGCGGGGACACTTAGACTTAGCGCGCACTGGTGACTTTTGTTACGGTGACAATAACTTTTTGACCCATTTTTACCCAACTGTCACATCTTCAAGTGCGCGCACTAGGGTTCATAAGCACGGTGACTTTTTTGTCTGAAGTCACGGTGACTTTGTCACCAGTGCGCGCTATAAGTGATTCATTATTAGGTAGGCATTAACTTGCATACTCAAAGGTTAATTTTATCCATTGTGTAGAGTGCAACATTAACACCTAATTGTTTATTTATTTAACAATTTATACAAAAACAACACACATTTATACAGACAACTCATTACAAAGGTGATAAAAGGGTTAGCTAGTTAGCCCATTTATGTGCCTCTGCTGAGAGAATGCCTCCCTATCCTTTTTCCACACACGTCTGTCCTCGGCCATTGCAAGCCAGTCCCTCCCGTAGTTATCCAGCTCATCTCTCCATCTTCGCCTTGGTCTGCCGCGATGTCGCCTTACGTTTAATGGGACCCCATAAGTGGCTCTTTTAACCCATAGCTCATGTAACATGCGGCAGACGTGTCCGGCCCAATCCCACTTTAGCGTGGTAGCTTTTCTTAATTATGTTAAAAATATACCGATACTATGTATGTTTTTCTTTATACTGTGTATTCACACACAATTCTATTGTGTGCCTACCTAAAGGTCCGTAGGGGCCCAGCAGGGTCGAAGCCTACTGGTGCCATTAGTTTTTGGGTTGTGCGAAAGACCCCCGAGGCCCTGGGTTTTAGTCAGGAAAAATCTGACACGCCCTAGAGCAGAAGAAGTAATTGGATATCCCACCAAAAAAACCCCAACTAAAGGCACAAGTTAAAAACAACCGTCAACCAAAGAGTCAACCCTCTTGCATTTTGCGCTTGCTCCTTTACAGTGTTAATAGATCTCAATTGTAATAAATCCTTTGTCAAGTTCAATTATTAGGTTGCAAGCAGTCTGCCTGTCTGTTGTGTGTGTAGGTACCATAAATGTACGTAGTCTCATTTATTTTTTTAAATTTTATTCATATTTACGAAAATCGGTAAAGGCGTTTAGTATACTTAAAGGGCGGAGTCTCGTACAGGTAGTCGCACTCCTGTACACAGTGAATGACGCGTGATAAATTGCAACAGGTGGTGGTGTTTTATTTCTTTGCAACTTTAGATACTTTTCTTCTTCATTTCATGTTGCTTGAATGCTACTCAAGTGGAGACATGCTCCATAATAATTATGGAGCAAGTCTCCAACTGTATTACAAGTAAGTAAACAACCAACAGTACTACAAGTCTACAACTCATAATTATTATGCGTTGTAGACTTGTAGTACCTACGCAGGTTCACTCACACAGGTTAAACGAATTACACCACTCTAATATTATAAAAGATTGTGAGTGTGTGTGTATGTTTGTTACATCTTCACGTTTGAACGGCGGAACGGGTTTCGACGTACCTTGCTAAAAGGGTAGGTCACGACCTGGAATAGCACATAGAATACTTTTTTTTACCGGGAGTATGTTCCTTTGGGACAATTTTCTACTTTCACGATGGCGAAGCCGCTGTCAGTGGTTACGGCCCGTTAACGACCTTGCCGCTGTGAGCGGTAGCTAAGCACGGGGCGGCGAGCGGTAAGATCAAAAGTATGAAAATGTTTGAAGCACGATGCCCCCGCTCGCCGCGCCGCGCGCCGCTAATGCTGTAGTCGTGACTAGGCCGTTAGTGTGTATATAAAATCGTCTTCAATCTAATTAACTTAATCACTCATCTATAACGTGCAAAAGCCGGAAAATCTAATACCGTCCAATTTAGCCAGACACGCATCCAAAAACTGTATGTGTGACTTTATCCAAACGCTTGGCAACCCTAGGTCTATCTTATAGTTACGTTGTTAATAATAATTATCGCCTGTTGTCTTCTCAGTCTATGAGTACTGTTCTAAAATTAGACACATTCTTGCCGGCAACGTGTCGATACATTGTTGATATTGCTTTCTTTTATTTACACTGTAACTGAATATTTATAGACAACTTAGCTTTTGCCCGCGCGGCTTCGCTCCCGCTCTTCCCTACTCCATCCTACTATACCCTACTCTACCCTACTCTACCCTACTCTACCCTGCTCTACCCTACGCTACCCTACTCCATCCTACCAAACTTCACATAAACCATCTACTAAATAGTCCGAACAAAGCCTAAACATTTGGTTTAGATAGGTGAGCCCGTTCTTGAGTTATAAAACTACAACGAAAAGTGGCATTGATTTTTATATAAATAGATGACAAACTGAATTAATTCTCTTTACATTTTTTTATTAGCCTTTTTCAAACGATGTCGGGGAAGGGAATGCCTCAGGACGGTCGACGATGAGAACCTAACATGGTGTATCTCTAAAATTTTCCGATTTCCTGTGTTGCTTGAACAAAAAACTAGGTACTATTAGGAATATCTATTGTACAGAAGGCATCTTGTTTGTAAAATAAGGAATTCAAAACAAAATTAGCTAAACCTAGTAGTTTTCTTTGCAAAATTCAAAAAAATCGAACTATCTTGCGACACAGTATCTACAACAAAAATTGTAGATTAGAACGCAAAGTTTCGTTTAGAATGAATTGCACAGAATTTCACGTAGGCAGGAATCAACTTTGAAAACATGGTATGGCATGTTTTTACTTACAAGTAGTTTGGTACCTACTAATTCATAATGTTGTAGGCTTGTCGTAGGTGTATAATTTAACCAAGCAATTCCTAGTAATATCATGTAATCAAAGGTGTTGGAACTTTGACCTTTTTTCTATTTGCGAGTCACGCCTAGATCTCGGCCTAAGTGCCGATATTATGGCGCTAAACACATTATAGGATGCTCTCATCATTTGTATATTAAGATTACCAAGAACAAATCTACATAAAATATATTACTTCCTGCTATTTTAATTATTAATTCGATTGGAAAAAAAAAATTACAGGAAGTGTAGCGGTGATTAAACCTCGTATAATCTATAATATAGTCATTTGAATCTCAAAACCATTATGATTTTGCTGAGTATATTAGTGGCTTTTCCTGTACTTAAACGTCGTGTGATGAGAGAGAATTTATCACTTTATTATGTAAAGACAAAAACTGTTAACATTTTTCGCCGTCCGATTCACATAATATATTAGTAGATAGTTTGTAGCTTTTGCTAGCGGTTTCTCTAACGTGTACCTATGTTGGAATTTTTCCAGATGAACGTAACCTCGGGATAAAAAAAAACCTATTATGTATATTAAGTATATTCCATCTCCAAGTTCAAATCTGTCTCTATAGCATTGAGACAAACCAAAATCTGATGATGTTTGGTATAGAGTCTAATAGGCCTGACACACGCACGAGCTTCACCACAGCTTTGAACACCGTGCGTGTGGTTGGTAAAACTCATCTTGTGTGTGTGGTAGACCCATAAACCAAACATCGTCAAATGGGTCAAGCGTTTGAGTTTGGGTTTAGGCGTGAACGCGACAAATTTTTGAACCAGTTCCAGAATAGGACATGCGTTCTATATTTTGCATTGTAACATTGCCATTCTGTCGCCGAGCCATTCAGGCGTAAGAATAGCTATTTATAACATGGTGTTGTTTTCAGACATGCTTGAGATTATACTGGGCGCACCAAAACGTGGCTGCATTTAAGGCTGCCGTACAAGATGACGATGCACTCTTTGGGACCTTGGACACGTGGCTATTACATAAATTGACAGGTAGGTAATGTATTATTATACAGATTTGGTTAAAAGAAAAACAAATGCTAAACTTTTTACTACAGTAGGCGGTAGTTTGTGTGATTGCTGTATAATTTGCTTCCTAGATTATTTTCATTTGATAAATACGAGAAGTTTCCACCAAACTTTTCTGATAACACAATTTTTTCCAGTAAATGTTACCAAATCCCTAGAGACTCTTACTTTCCTGGTTTGTTAGAATTGCATGCCAATGCAACAGGACTACCCGGTAGTCGGTTGGTAGTTCCGAAGCAATTAGGTCAACTGCATAAAAAATACTTCCAAACTGCAGACTTGTGGTTCAAACTTCCGGAACACATTCAATGTGCGTAGGCCCCTGGTGGAGTCTGTTATTCCTGATAGATACAATTTAGGGGTAGGTACTTTAAAATCCAGAGTGAGAATAAGTGAAGATTCTTCTAAATAAGCATGCTCTATCGTCGACCACATTGTGATCAAGCGCGAGCCTCTCAATCAAGCTAGAACTACACTAGACTGACGCACACGTGGACTATGCCTGATTTGTACGTAGAAGACATCGCGTGGCGTGGATCTAGTGTAGTTCTACAAGTCTAGTTGCCATATAAAAAGTATGGAGACCGATGCGCCCATGGGAGTACGTGGCTCACGTGTGCGCAATGTAGTACCTCAATAATTTTAATAAAATGGAGACCCTCTGTTAAGAGCCTAATACAATGGCGCATTGCGTAAAACTATCGATTATTCCTACAGGTGGCAAAGTTCACATGACGGACGTGTCTTCAGCTTCGGCCACTGGTTTCTACGACCCCTTCACCATGCAGTGGGCAGGATGGGCCATGACGATTTTGAAGATACCGAGACAAGCGTTACCCGAAGTTGTCGATACGGCGGGCGACCACTTCACTAGTACGCTGCCGTCGATATGGGGACATCCGATACGTATTGTCAGTTGTGTGAGTATGTTTTGACTACCTTTTTGTTAACGTTTTGTTTTCAGAGAAAAGTAGTTACGCGGTATATTTTGTGAGTGTTGGTTCCCGTCCGTGCAGGTCGGAAAAACCTGTTAAAACCTTTTTCATAACCAACATTATAAAAGGTGTAACCTGTAGGTAATTGAAATGATGAGAATCTCTTAGTAGAGGATACGGTTAAGAACGACCTTCACCGGTTTGTTTAATGGATGAAACGTATTTTATGATAAATTTAGTATATTAAATAATATAACGCGGGTGGGTTGCCTGAGAAATTCCTGGCCAAACAATTTTTTTTTTTTTTTGAAAAGTGCACCGGTGTGTTTAACGAATAAATTTAATACTAACCGAAAGAGTGAAGCCTTTAGAACATAAAAATGTTGGGATGCCTATTTGTTTCCTGGCATAACTATGGGTTGCCAGGTATAAACAGGTGTGTTTATTTTGATATACAATAATTTCTATATCAAAATAAACGCTGTTTCATTACGAATACGATGTTATAGTGTTGTCTGCAAAAAAATCTGGTATGAATAACGGCTGTGCATTTTTCTAAAAAAAAAAAGTAAATTTTCAATTTTTAATTAATAATAGTCTGGCCAGGAATTTCTTAGGCAACCCACCCGCATTATATTATTTAATACACTAAATTTATCATAAAGTACGTTTCATCCATTAAACAGACCGGTGAAGGTCGTTCTTAACCGGATCTTAGACTATCTTGGGGGATTGTTTTCGTCATTCTGAACCACTTTTATTTTCAAGAAATTTCGTTTCGTTTTATCTCTACGAGTATATTTTGGAGGGCTATGAGATAATTATGGTGTAGCAGATTTTTATTTTACAATTGTTCCCATAGTAAATTATGAGTACTAAGTTCTCTTTCGAGTTCCCCTACAGTGTTTGAACTCTAGGCTACATACCTGCGTATCCTTTCATTAGGCATATTTGCATATCTTGTCGATACGTGTACATTGATATCAGTGAATAAATGACTAAAATGTATGGATAAAGTCCTGTCATTTATTCGTATGCTCTGTAATTAATGTTGAATATTAATTAAACATTATCAAGTAATCAGCTTTTTGTAGCGTTCATGGTCAATGGCCGTAAAAGGTCTTTGTTTAAACGTTAACTACCCACGTTCGCAGCATCCGTTAAAGTAATATTAAATATTATCGCAAAATTGAAATAAAAAAAGGAAAAAATGACATTTCAAGGTGACCGTCTTATTTGTTTCCCTTCTTGAAGCAGGGTAGATCAGGGTCAAATAAGACTTGAGGATAAATATTAAAATCTCAATGTCTTTTGTGGTACTTGTTTTTTTTGTAATGGTGTCTAGAGTACCTTTAATATTATCAATCTATATAAATACAAATGAATCGACGAAATGTATCTATGCATATAACCTCCGAACGACTGCACGAAATTGGATTATTCTTTTTTTTGTGTTAGTTTCAGGGCAAGGTTTGATAAAAGACAATTTTATGAAAAAAAAAAATCCTGCAAGTTGGGGCGAGGGCAGCTAGTGTATTATACATTTTCCTTTTGTTATCTAATTTGTAAGAGCTGGTTATTGGTTAAGCCTACTTACAGATAAGTGGTACTTGTCGTACAAACACTTTGAATATTTTGAGCAAATATCCCCAAACTCCCAATAGAGAAAATATTTGGTTTTTCGCGTATAGTAAACGTTTTTGTAGGCTTTATATTTAACTGTCTCGTTAACCTCTCGTATGCCGTAATTAGAGACACAATTAAAAAGCCATTGTGTCTCGCGTAGATCTGCGTTCCGGCGCATACAACAGTCCCGTTCTGTCCTGGAACCCAAAGGGCAATTGAAGGACACAAGTAGATTTTAATCTGTAAAATTGTAACACGCCCTCCCGCTCTGGCCCTAGAGCGGGAATAGTCATTTAATGATTAATAGTCTTAGTTTTGACGCGCAGTCTGAAATTCGAAAAATGCAATGGCTGAAAACAGCCCAGCAAGATCGTAGGGGCCCCAGTAACGTCGAAGCCTACTGAGGCCCCATGGGTTGTGCGAAAGAGAACCTCGGGGCCCTGGAACGAAGGCAGAGAAGGAATATAGGTGTGCGGTTTAGTCAGTAAAATTCTACTTCAGCTCCGCAATAGAGAAAGAGAAGTCATTGGATGACTTACAAAGAAAAAGTGCCAAAACCCAGACGTGTGTAAAGAGAGAGGGAGATTTGCCCAGCAGTGAGACATAATGGGTTAATTAGGTTAGATAGCTGTGCCCGCGACTTCGTTCGCGTGGACTACAGGATTTTGAATTTATTTTTTTCTAAAATAAAGTAGCCTACGTTACTCCTTGTTACATCAGCTACCTGCCAAAAAATGCATGTAGTAAAAGGCAGTTATTTCAATATTACAAACAGACACTCCGATTTTATTTCTATGTATAGATATACATATTCCATTAGCGTTGTGTAACACTAGCTTCTACCAACGGCTTCGCCTGCGTGAAAGTTTTTCAAATGCAAACTTTGGACACCCGTTTCATTCCCTTAGGGGTGGAGTTTCGTAAAATCCGTTCTTAGCGGATGTCTACACCCTATAAGAAACCTACCTGCCGAACTTTAAGTTAGTAAATGTTATAGTTTCTGAGATTTCGTGATTAATCAGTGAGTGGTATTTCGCTTAGAAGATAGATTTAAGCATCACCACTCGTGCAGATTTTATAGCATTAATATTAATCCCCAGATGGCGGACCAAACAGCTTCAATGTGGGGTTCATGTTGCTTCGACGTTGGCGACGTGAAACTGACGATGGGTACAGGAACCTTCTTCAACATCAACACGGGTGCGGAGCCGCACGCCAGCGTGTCGGGGCTGTACCCCATCGTGGGCTGGAGGCTTGGGGACGAGCTGGTGTTCTCCGCAGAGGGCGCTAATAACGACACAGCTTCGATTATCAAGTGGGCGCAGAATATTGGTGATTATTTCAACTTTTGTTTTCATAAAAAATCAAGACGAATGTGCAACCGCTTTTTTTAACACGTTATTCAAAAAAAGAGGATGTTATTCGCTTGGATTTTCTTATTTCTACTACGTGCGTCCAGCTGATATTTTTTTAAATGTTTTTTTTAGGACTGATTACTTTATGTCTACGTTCAGTAGGAGATGCTTCTTTTGTTTTCGTTGGTTAAAAACTCTTTTAACCTCTCGTGTGCCGTAATTACAGACACAATTAAAAAGCCATTGTGTCTCGCGTGGATCCACGTTTAGACACACAACGGGTTAATGAATTCAGAATACTGGTTTAAAAGAATTGTGACTCTGGTTCTTTTGTCGACCCAAGTTATGCTTGGACTACTAAAATTAACTACTTTTGTACGTGTTTGACCGCGACCGCTTACCTTAATTACGTGAAGTATGAAATATGTACATTTTGTTGAGTAATTGTGAAGTTTTAGTAACACAAAAAACATGCATTTAACACATTGCATGCGTAGAAGGGGTTACGCCATCGCCTTTTATTTGGACTGTAAAATTAACCGACTTGTTATTTCTCGATGTAAAAAGAGGGGTGTGTTATGTTTGAGTTGACGCTATGTGTGTGCATGTGCAGACGACGGGCTCACCCGTTTTGGATTCGGCTTTTTTTAGGCCCACTGTTCATGGACGAGTAGACGATGCGGCCACAACACAACATCACGACGCTGGCGCTGCCGCTTAGTCGACAAAGTTTCATAGTCTTGTATATAAGCTGTGAGCAGGCTAACACCAAGCGTATAATGACGAATACGCGTCTATAACGCTACGCGTCTGTGGGCTGTAGGCCTTATATAAAAGCAGGTTTTCTAGTGAAGACTCTTAGACTGTTTTATCAAAATCGGTTCAGTAATTTAAAAGTTTTGAGGGTTTAAAAATGGGAATAAACAATCGAAGAATCGTTTGCAAATATGGTCAAACTAGCTTTTGCCGGCGGCTTCGCCACCGTTCATAAAGTATAGCTTATGTCACTCAGGAATAAATTAGCTTTTTATCGGTGACATAATTTTAGCAATCGGACCAGTACTTTCAAAGATTATCTTCTACAAATAAAAAAACAAACTTTACCTCTTTAAAATACTAGTGTAGATGAAGGTGTATATGATATACATCACAGCTCTACGATAAATGAAAATCGATTAAATGTCCAGAAATTAAAAATAGGTTCTGTTGTTTTTTTGGAACAATGCAATTTAAATTTTTAATTAGGCATCTAATTATCCTTTGTTTGCGTTATTCATAATGATTTTTAACCGTAATGCAATTGCTTTTATGTCGCTATTAAACTGTTACTAAAGTGAATATTAAGAGCTAATTAATCCTTGCATTCTGTTACTGATTTGATTTGAATCACAATTGGTTTGCACGCTAGAAGCTGCCAGATAGAGCGTGTGGTTTGTCACATGTCAAAATCATCTTGAACGAAATTCAACCAATCAACAATAAATCAAAAACCCATCTAAGTACGCGGATGACGCGGATCTTCACTCTACGTGGAAATAATTTGGCAGGGAACTCCCTGATTAGTACAGTTCATTTTGACGCAAAATTGGGAAAAGCATACTACCCTTAGTAAGCCAAAAAGCCGGTAATTCAGTGAAAGTGATTTTCGAGAAAAGTAAATAGTAATAGTAGATTTTGTAAAGAACGATTACCGTCACCTTCTGTGGTATACGCCATAAAAGGTGACCTACTAAATAAAATTTCTGTCCGCTGTTTTAACGGCTTAGTATCTCGAGTCCTTTTCGATGTCCTAGTCTTTAGACAAATTCACTTGAGACATAGTCTTGGAGCTAGGAGCTTGACTATGATTGGTTTTTTAGCGGCTAAAGCGTGACGACAAACAAACCGAGTGACTTTCGCGTTTAGAATATAACTAAGTATTGATGTACCTACCTAAGGATTGTTTTTTTTTTTTTCAAAATGCCAATAAAGATACGGGTTTTTCGAGTAGAGCGTGTGAATTGTAATTTTGATGCGAAGTGTTAGTTGTTTAGTTAGTTTAGGCTTTTCAATTCAGAATCAGATATATTTATTTGCTATCAATGTAGATACAGATATAAGACGGTGTTCGATGCGAAAAAAAATTAAATACTTACCGATTTTTAATGGTAAGCATAGTATAGACTACTCCCTCATAATAACAACTGACAGGCGTTCATTTCTTTTTTTTTTTTTGATGTTGGAAATCTTTCAACGACCTCTCCTGTCAAAGTTTTACTGACTAAAACTATACCTGTGTCCTTCAGTTGCCCTTTTGCGTTCTAGGACCACGAGTTTCCTTTTCAGAAAATCGCTATGAGACTTCTACTGTTGGATATAGCTTCAAGTATCACCGCATCAGATCAGAGGTGGTTGAGTGGTAACGGCCCTGACTTACGAGTTGTAGGTCGCGGGTTCGAACCCAGCCAGGTGCATTACTTTGTGTAATTTATTTCATCACCACTGCTCTCAAAACGGTGAAGAAAAACATTTTGAGGAAACCGGCATGTCCTAGAACCAAAAATTCGAATACATGTGACATTCACCAACCCGCACTGGGCCCGCGTGGTGGAGAACGGCCCATTCCCTCTCCTAGAGAGGAGGCCTGAGTCCCAGCTGTGGGAACATTAAAAAGGTTGATGATGATGATGATGATCATCACCGTATTGAAGGTGCTTTGTTTCTCACTTACAGCAGATTATCGCGAATTAACTTCATACCCACTTACTTAACCTTATTTTTTTTTTAAATCTGTTCTAGGGCTGTTTGACAACCCTGAAGACACGGCCGGCATCGCGACGTCAGTGCCAGACACGGACGGAGTTTACTTCATACCGGCGTTCAGCGGGCTAGGGGTAACTATTTACATACTAGTTTGTTACATGCTAAAAAGTAACTATTTTCCTAGAATTCGCCATCATCGTCTTCCTGCCCTTGTCCCATATTACTTGGGGTTACACGGTTTTTTTAACCCCCGACGAAAAAGGGGGGTGTTATAAGTTTGAGGTGTCTGTGTGTCTGTCTGTGGCATCGTAGCGCCTCAGCGAATGGACCGATTTTGATGCAGTTTTTTTTTATTTGAAAGCTGACGTTATCGAGATGGTTCTTAGATACAATCTATGAAGATCTGTTCAGGTGTTCAAGGTCAGCAGCTCGTTTGTTGGTTGTGGCAGGGATCTAACACTTGGATATATACTTTACTAATAAATACATATGTATATGTGACCTAATGTTTGAAATACTCATGTATCTACTATGCCAGCGCTATCGAGCTGGTCTGGTGATGGAGGTTAGAGGTAAGAGATGTAACCTTGAATTGCCTATTAATAAACCCGTCTAGTGTGGGCTTATTAGATTCGTCTTAACCAGTTCTAAACATTTATTATCATGACGAGGACTAGATGCCAGAACTGGGAAGTGGCTGATGGAACCCTGGAACGCCTACTAGTAAACACGTTGAGTTTGGACTTATTAGAGTCGTCTTAACCAATTGTTTTACTTTTCATAAATTTCATGCGTTGGGGGCTTTTAAAATTTTTAATTTTGCTATTATTCTTCCATTCAGTCCTGTCAACACTCACGCTATCATTGACTCCCATTTCACGTGGACGTAACATGCCATAGATACCCTGTCTATAGAGTACAAATCTCTCATTTTGCCCGACCCGAGGGTTCGAAACCAGGGGCTTATCATGACGTGTTAAATATCAGGCGTGCGAGCGAGGAAGAGGGATGGAGCTATACAGTATAATAAAATATTCCACAATAAAAAAATATAATAAAGTATACACATATTCGCTCCGCTCGCCGCGCCGCTCGCCACTACGACGGAAGTTGTGAACAGGCCGTAAAAGTTCGTATTGAGGCCTTGGAATTTTGGGGTCAGTTGTACCTCAAGACCTGTTTACGATGTACCATCAAAGACACTTCCGTTTGACCACCGCTAAGGTCAATTTTGCTTGCACTTGAAACGAAAACTTCAAAGGGTTTGGTTTGGCGCTGCGCCGTTGGATTCAAGCGAATTTTTTTTTAAGAAATTACCGCGATGGTACGTGTACCACGGTACGGACATCGACATCAGTTGATTACCCTTCAAGGTATTTTCATGTGAGACGGGTTCCCAATTGATGCAGCTGTCTGCACATGCGAGTTATACCCCGTTTACACGTGGGCCTTGCCTCGGCCAATCGCCGTCCCTAGTATAAACGGGGGAAACCCCGTTTACACAATGGCGTTTGGCCGGGGTTGGGCCCGTGTAAACGGTGCATTAGGTTGTTGCACTCAACGAGTTTCGACAGCCCTGACCTGAAAGTGCGATACTGTGAAAGTATGCGTCACTTTCACATTATCAGCTATTGGTATAACTGTCACGTTTCATTTCGTTGCGTCATTGTTTGGCAAATATGCCTACTGGTGCCGCACCTGAAGTTTGTCTAATGGAAAGTGTTTACTATTGTTTTAACACTCTTGTGAAGCAAAGGATTGGTGAAATCGTTGCTATTCTTGACAGATATTACGTTTGCAGTATTGACAGTAGATATTTTAACGAACTTTTTACTAGTTAATCCGCCTCTTTTCTTTTATTTTTTACGTGGGAAATCATCAAATGTTTATGTCAGATTTTTACTGGCTAAAACTCGCTTTTAGTTGAGCTTTTTTCGCTGACATCTCTTTGAGGCTTCCGTGCAACATAAAACCGCCAGACGTCCTATCCAAAAGCCCAGTTTTCCCAGGTTTGATTCCGATCGCTGCGCCACTTATAGAGTCAAGCGTATTTTCAAACTGTTCAGGGAACCACTCATACACACAAAATTACATCCAAAGCTATTTAGGAGGAGGAGGTTACGAACACACGTACAAAAAAATTATATACATAAAGCTTTCTTGAATAATATTTTGTTGACCGTGGTTTTTCCATAATTCGTATTAGAGTAACTAATTGATATTAATGGACGTTTACAAAAAATATTCAAGTCTATTTATATTCTTAATTCGGCAGATTTTATTAAATTAACATTTAATTTGAAGTATTTAATTCTTAAAATATCATTGTTTTGTTGTAATATATATACATTGACGTATATCAATGTCAATATATAAAAACCGGCCAAGAGCGTGTCGGGCCACGCTCAGTGTAGGGTTCCGTAGTTTCCCGTCCGTCACAGTAAGTGTTCCTACTTATGAATTTAAAAAAAGGCTATTCGTTACGTTGACATACTAAGTACGGAACGCTAATAAATACGGAACCCTAAAAACGGGCCCACAAAGGACGGTGATAACTAAAACAGTATGCAAGAAGTAGAAATTTCAGCGATTGTGCACTCGTAAAATTACGAATATATTTAAGAAGCAACGATTTTTTACCACGGTAGGTCATGAAAGCACGGAAAATCTTAACATCGACTTTTAAAAAGATGACGTCATTACGCAACGCCATCTATCGAACCATTTATGAACTGGTTTTTACCTTAACATTTTGATAGATGGCGTTAAAAAAATGAATTTTAGTTTTGTTCTAAATTGCCTTAGCATGTTCCTGATAGAAGTTTTATGTAGTTATAAGATAATACCGCCAATGCCAAGGAGAGACCAACCGAACAATTCGATAATACCCGATCCAATCAACTCAAGAAAAACCCTAACAGCGCGAACGCGAAATAGCCCAAAGCCAGCCAGCGCCATCTCTCGGGGAATTGGGTTACTAATTAATACATAGGTACCAGAAGAAGTTTTCGGTGGTAATTTTGGATTGCGAGAACCGATTTTAATTATTCTTTATGTTTGAAAGAAGATACGTTCAGGATAATAAAAATATGTAAACAAAGTTAAAAAAAATGCTTGCATATACGATTATACTACAAAATTAGTCCAGAAATTATTTTGTACAACCTTTTTGTCTTTTTTGTACAAAAACTGTTCTTTCCGTCGAGTTCAAAATGATTTTCCTAGAAAGTCCTTATAAAGTTCTACTTTTCAGATTTTTTTCATATTTTCTGAACTTATGGTTCAAAAGTTAGGACACCCACATTGTTTTGTACTTTTGTAGCGATTATTTCCGAAATAATTGACATTATCAAAAAATGATTTTAGTAAACCCCTATTCATTTTTAAATACCTATCCAACAATATATCACACGTTAGGGTTGAAATTAAAAAAAAAATCACTTCCCACTTTACATATAGGGGGGCTACCCTAATAAAACATTTTTTTTCCAATTTTTATTTTACTACTTTGTCGGCGTGATTGATATACATATTGGTACCTTTCAGCTTTCTAGTGCTAACGGTCACAGAGATTAAGCGAGGACGGACAGACGAACAGACAGACAGAAAGACAGACAGACAGACGGACAGACAGACATGGCGAAACTATAAGGGTTCCTAGTTGACTACGGAACCCTAAAAATGAATAGCTGTTCGTTAGTCTGGCTAAAACTCGAGAACGGCTGAACCTATATGGCTAACTTTGGTCTTGAAATATTCGTGATAGTCCAGGGAAAGCTTAAACAGTGAGAAAGTGTAGAGAAATTCTCAAAAAAAAAACCGAATAGGCATATGCCTATTCGGTTTTTTTTCGCCATCTCTAACTAAAATGTCATTTTAAAATTAATTACGCTGGTTCTGGTAATGCCAGTAGATGGTGTTATCCTTTGACAGTTTATCTAAAAGGTATCTCAACATCTTCAAGATCTTCGGGCATATCACCCGTAATGAGGACTCGATGGAACGTTTGGTGGTGCAAGGGAAAGTCGAAGGCAAAAGATCTCGTGGACGCTGTCCAACACGATGGACGGACCTTATCAAAACCGTGACACACTACAGCGTAAATGAAGGCTCCCAAGCAGCCAAACACAGAGCTGCATGGCGTCGTATCGCGAGTGAGGCGGTGGTGCGGGACTCGACCGAGACATGATCACGACCACTCTGTCAAGAGTGTACGACTAAGAAGAAGATCCCAACATCCATTGACTATTAGGCGGTACGAAATTCGCAGGGTCAGCTAGTAAATAATAAAAAATAGTTTCGTGGGTCGTCTATTTTCAATTCATGTTTTTATAATTTCGAATATTTCAGAATAGGTAACACTTAATTGGCTAGTTAAAAATGTGACACTGACACTATATATAGAACCGATTTGTTTTACATTTGGGAAATACCAAATCTATAAATAGGTTTTAAAGGATAATGGACACTTTTTTATAGGCTTCGTACTCAGTGCTGTACTAAGTTAATTTAACTATAAGCTTAATTTAATTGTGCGACACCAATAGTCGGACATGAGCAGGGAAAGGTTTATTACTCATTTTATTTTACCAGCACTTTATCTTTGGATGCACAACAATTATGAAATCAATGATAGACCATTCTGACACTATTGCAATAGCAGACTTGAGGCCCTGGAATCAGGCAGTGACGAACGTCGTGGTGAGGATTATTAATGAATAATCTCTTGGATCACACTTGAATTTGTTCATTTATGTTTGTTAAAAGTTAATTCCAGCGTTTGCATTTAAAGTTAAATTCTTTACGTCGCAAGTACTGACACCGACGTTCGTCAAAAGATGTTTAATTTAAAAATCATGGATGCGACGAAGAAAAAGCAGACATCATTATTCTACATAGATGATGTCCAGTTAAAATAAAACGAGAAATAATTCTTTCTTTGCTCATGTCCGACTGTTGAAGCTTAATTGAAACAATTATTATTTCAAATGACAAATATCGCAACTTAATTGAGCACTGGGTCCAAAACGCCCATTCTCCTTTGAACTTAATTAGACATCGTGGACAGGTTTATTGTTATTTTGATGTTTGTTCAATTCTGATTTAGTATAGTTTTTTATGTAGTAGTAGTCCGCTTAGTATTGTACCTTCGCAAGGGACCTGCTGGGTCGAAACCTACGGGGACCAGGGTTAGTTTCGAAAGACAGCTCGAGCCCTGGTATGAAGGCTTGAAGGAACGGGGTGGGTTTTTAGTCAGTAAGAGTCTGACACTATCTCCCGCTCCACCCAAGAGCGGGGTTGTCATTGATAATTTTCCCACCATAAAAAAAGTATTTTACCTTCAAAACGTGCTTATATTTTTTCAGTGTCGTAACTTGCCCTTTATACGCTCGGTGCGAGTTTCTCTAACTGCACCCCTAGAAAAAAGTACAATACAAACAAAAAGGACTAGATATAACATTTTTGCGGCCCTCCCTCTCGGGACTGCACCCTGTGCCTGGGCACCGCTGGCACCGACCTTGTTAAAGCACTGTGTATTTCAACTTGACATAGGAAATAATTAAAAAACTGACGAATGTTTAAACAACTCGACTGTACATAAAACAGTGTTTAAAATGCGTCATACTAAATCCTGATAACGGAAATACTAATTCGTTTACAACAAGCCAAACGAGTTTCTCGTATAATTAGGTAAACATGTTTGAGAATATCGATTCAAAGTCTAACTTTTTTTCTATGGTGTTATCCTTAATCTTTTGTGACCGACCTTGTGTCGACTTGATGACCGATGATCGAGTTACCTACGTTATGTATAATGCATACATTGTGTTTTATTGATTTGTATCATGATTAGCGATAGTAAATGAAATTATAAATATTTATTTTAGTGGTATATTTTTAAAAGTTCGAATATTAAAATATAACTGATGACAACTAATTTAAAAAATTAATCTACGTTTTTTTTGTTTGAAGGTTAAAATTACGGTTACATAATATTATGTATTTACAAAGCGTTATCAGATAAAGGTTGTATGTAAACACGTAACCCGCACGATTGTTCACGAATGAGATTTTCAATTTTAAATGTTTTAATGCGAAAAAAAAATCGAAATAAAAGGTGCTTTTCCTGTCGTAAACAATTGTTTAATATAATTAATTAATGTATTTAAACTTCATGTACAGTAGTGGTACATAGGCGGACTTAATGCAACAAGGCATTCTTTCTCAGTTAAGGGCCTATTACACTACGCGTTATTCAGACTCGTTTTGTCTATGGTTCGACGTATCGCGTACCTAGTGTAATAGGGCTTAGACTGTCTTTCTACGAACGAAAAATGGTACGAGTCTGAATATCGTACGCATTAATCAGCGCAGTGTAATATGCCTTTTAACATTTGGGTTAAAAAAGACAACACTGTGGTAGGTTACCTACAGATGTTCTCTGCTCTCCTATGATTTTTAAATACTATATGGCATCCATCAGGTTCAAATCCCATTGAGACATCTAAATAATGGCCTTGGATTTTTTCTACATTTGAAGAAAGACGAGACAGACAAGCAGGTTTTATCGTGATCTTTATCGTGACCTGAGACTTCTTCCAGACAACCTTGACAGCTCAGGAAAATAAAAACATGTTAACACTTTAGCTTGTTTTTAGTTAAAGAACAAGATTCAGCGAAAAAAATAAAGAAAATGAATGCATTTGCATTAAGGTAATGTGATTTGGTCATTCGTGAGACTAATTCACACGTTATTTTGATAAAAGCAAGTTTGTTAGTTATCTGATTATAGAACAAAACTTTGCGTAAATTAGTTATTTTGTTACTGCTACAAAACCAGTTATTAACTTAATCGTAGGCACCTAATAGAAGTACCTATTTCACTTAACTGCAATAAAAAAATAATTGGTCTTTTTTTTTTTTTTTTTTTTTTTTTTTTTTTTTTTTTTTTTTTTTTTTTTTTTTCGATGGGAAATATCATCTTATGACAACCCCCGCTCTTGGGCGGAGCGGGAGATAGTGTCAGACTCTTACTGACTAAAAAACCCATCCCGTTCCTTCAAGCCTTCATACCGGGGCTCGAGCGCCCTTTCGGATTACCCTGGCCCCAGTAGGCTTCGACCCGGCTGGGCCCCTGCTGTTGCTGACAACTCCTAAAATAATTGGTCTCGCTTCTCTGACGATGTAATAATAGTTAGTGTAGCCATAAAATGATAAATAATGATTGTTTTTCCTACAATTACGGGTTATTTAACACACTATCATGCAAATTGCTATGAATAAGACGCATTATTATAATAATAGGGCACTTACTTCCACCTGCGGTTTCGACTGTTTTAAGCGTTTTTAGGGTTCCGTACCTCAAATAGGAAAAAAAACGGAACCCTTGGACGCGTGGACGTATCGAGTGGAAATTAAAACCTGGTCTGCGGTCCCTTCAAGCTGTGAAAAAATCAAACTTCTAAGTTAACGAATAAAAAAGATACGGCCGTGGTCGCAAAAAGCGTATATTTTGATACTCTCAAAGATCGAAATTCATAGGGTACGTCGACCCAGTACGTCCCGTTGACTCAGAATCCTGAAATTTGGCACAAAGCAAGGTCTTGTAGCACAAGAATAGGTAAAAATCGGAAAACAGTAAATTTGTTGTTAACTATGTCATAAAAAAAAAAAAAATATTTTGCAATTCGGAAAAAAAATTCGAGACTCCATTCGGGAATTGTAGTTTGCACGGAACCCTCAGTGCACGAGTCTGACTCGCACTAGCCCGATTTTTTTTTAGATGGATCCAATGATTTCTTACGCTCTAGGGCGGAGCGAAAGGGCGTGTCACAATTTTATTTATTAAAACCCACTACTACCTATATTCCGTCTTTGCCTTGCGTTCCAGGACCTCGGGTTTCCCTTTTGTAAGCTAACCTATGGTAGGGGTCCAGCAGGGCCGAAGCCTACTGGGGGATTCGACCCTGCTGGCTGTATTATATTATTATATTTCTTTGAGGCGCGCTTGACATAGGCGCCGCCGACGACTTATTTCTACATGCTCGAAGGGAATTCTATGAAACTTGGTACACAGATAGTTTTAATTCGGGAGTATGTTCCCTTTTTTGTTTTATTTTTTTTTAGGTGGGAAAACCATCCAATGACATCCCTCGCTCTTGGGCGGAGCGGAAGATAGTGTCAGGTTTTTATTGACTAAAAACCCACCCCTGTTCCTTTGTTCCCTTAAGATAATTTTCTACTATTACGCGGACAAAGCCGCTGGCAGCAGTTACCTAGTACCGTAAAATGGGGTGAATAGAGACAAAACTTTGAAGGGTATTTTCTCGATATTTGAATATTTTTTGCAGCATTTAACTATATCAATTTATTAATGAATTGATATTCTAAAAAATCAATGCTTTGTTAGAGGCCGCTAGTATAGTATCAAAGTGAAAAACCAAACCAAAGTTTTGTCTCTATTCACCCCTAAGTCTCTATTCACCCCATTTTACTGTATTTAATAAAATAACAATGTATTTTTGTTTTCAGCCTCCATATAACGACGGCTCAGCAGCGTCAGGGTTCGTGGGCATGAAGCCGTCGACGACGAAGGCGCATCTGGTGCGGGCCGTGTTGGAGTCGCTCGCCTTCAGGACGGCGCAGCTTTACAGCTGTGTGCTCAATGAGACCAACTACACTTTCAATACTATCAGGTAAATAGAAATATACAACATTATTTTCAGTAATGCGAAACCTGAATATGGTTTGTTCAGAATCAGTAACTGAATCGATTCCAATACAAAATCATGTTAAAATTCATTCAGCAGCGTTGGCAAATCGACTGTTTAAGCACCACAGTTTCCGCCAAGTCCGTTCCATCATCGGACCACACGACGTACAGCGTTGCGCCACCGGTACTTGGTAGACATCCCACCCATACGCACAAAACGTTTTGCGAACACATTTATTGTGCGTACAGCCAAGGAGTGGAATTCCCTGCCGGAATCTGTGTTTCCTGATAGCTACAACTTAGGAGTCTTTAAGTCGAGAGTGAATAGGTTTCTTCTAGGCAAGCGTGCTTCATCGTCGACCACATCATCGCTTACCATCAGGTGAGATAGTGGTCAAACGCAAGCCTATCATTAATAATAAAAAAAAAAAAGCACTAAACAGTCACAGTCGCAAACGCGGGCGCGGGAAGCAGCGTGGGCTCTCACGCCATCTCGTTCACACAAGTGGCCGTAGTGAGTGCGCGGGCTGCGTATGGCATCCCGCACGTATTTTTTTTTTTAGGTGGGAATATCATCCATTGACACCTTCTGCTCTTGGGCGGAGCGAGAAGGTGTGTCAGGCTTTTACTGACTAAACACCCACTCATGTTTCTTCATTGCCTTTCATACCAGGGACGAGTTTTCCTTTCAGAAGCAAACCCTTGGCCCAGTAGGCTTTGATCCTGCTGTGCCCCTACTGTTCGCTGACATCTTCTTAAAGCGCGCGTGGAATAGTACGCGCCGTCGACGATATGGGCTCGGTCTGGACGGTTACCGGACGGTCGGACGGCGCGCTACCCATTGTTCGCCGTTTGCAAGCCCGCGCCTACGGTGGCCGGAAATCGGGATCGGGATCCCAGCGGCTGGGGCGTGAGGGTCGCTCCCTTGCGCGTGCACGTGCGGCCTTCTCTATTGTTTCGCAGGAGGCGAAGCATTTATTTAGATTATTCATTTAAACGTTATTATTTCAGGTTAGATGGAGGTGTCTCGAACAACGACTTCATAGCTCAACTGGTAGCCGATCTCACAGGGTTGCGCGTCGAACGACCCATCCATGTGGAGATGTCGTCTCAGGGATGTGCGCATATAGTCGGATACAAAATAGGTAAGGTACTTAGTGATTAGGATCTCCTGGCTACCCTCTTTTACCCTTGGAAAGCTCAATAAGCTGTTTAAACAAAAAAAAAGGAAAAGATTTCCTTTCTAGAATAGTGACCGAAAAAGAGTAGGATACTATAAAAGTCTATCGTTGGTGACAGCTTTCTACACCGCTAACTAATGTAAAATACGTTTTTAAAACACTAACTCGAAAAACCGCTCTAATCCCAACCGCTTTTATGTACGAAATTTACTGTTTTCCGCACTAGTACGGAAAAGTGCGCGATCTCGCCCCCGTCACAATTGATTGTGTTTATCGTATCAGGCTGGGCGCTAAGCGACCCCCATGAGTCGCCGGACAGCTCCCGTTTATTTATTTCTTCGTATCGTAAGTGTATTGAAAAACGTTTGATACACTTGATTTGTCACTGTAGCATTAGGCTCCATAACACCCTCACTTACGGCTCGGTCCAATTTCGCTTCGGTTGTAATGACAATCTTTCTCCGCTTGTATTAAAATGTACTATTTATCATCAGGTATATGGAAATCAAAAGAAGAACTAAAGAAACTTCGAAAAATCGACTGCGTGTTCAGCCCACGTCCGCAAGTAAAGAAAGCGTACGAAGTGACATTCGCGCGTTGGCAGGACGCCGTGAAAAGAATGTGCGGTTGGTACAACGGGGAGCCCGCGTCACAGGCCATATCTGACTCCAGCAGTACAATGACGCCACAGAGTAGCTTCAAGGTCGCCGGTGGTCGTAAGAACGGCAGTATATCTAAATAGCAGTGGCTTTTTTGCCTGCTCGCGTTTTTAGCCGCGTGCTTGCCTCTGTGTCGGTGATATAGGTGTTGATGGGACCCCTTTAAGGTTCAAGTGAACTTGTAGGTCCCAGATTGTGACGGTTTGACGAGACCTGCTTACAAAGGCGGATCTAGGATTTGTTTTTGGGGTGGTATAAGTGATAAGTAAGGTCCCCCCCTCCCTACTCTTATGGTGCGATCAGATCTGGCGAATGCGCCGCTCGCGAACCGTTCGCGCGTGCATTTCTTATTAGTACGAAGCGCGCGCGGCGTAGGAACTTCGTACGAACGAGCCGTGCGCGAAATGCACGCGCGCCGTTCGGGCTCGCGGGTGCCTCGCGGGCGGCGCATGCGCCATTTCTGGACATTCCATTACACGTGTCTTTGGAATTCATTCTTGATAAATTAGTTTAAAAAATACTCGAGGCTTTATAGGTACGAAAAAACCAACATTTATATAATTTTATATCACTTGGTATTAACCTATCAGGGTCTCAGTTTCTATTTCTATTTTATCTGCATTTTCAAGGGGGAAGGGTGCCGACCCCGTCCTTCCCTGGATCCGCCCTTGCCTGCTAACCTAATTTCGTCAACCTTGGGAAGCTCATCTTTGAATGTATCAGTAAACATCCAGCCGGTCTGACAAACGGCTCGTCCGCATAGACTTGATAATGTAAAACCACATTCCAAATAAACTGTATTGATAAATTACCAATTATATCATGTTGCTGCCTTCAGGAAAAGGGGTACACCTGACCAAAACGCAAAACGAGAGATAAAAATTAATAAAAAGATGTAAAATGTTTAACATTTCATTGTTAGACCTGTAGCGACATCGTTGGGACTCCGACCGGACGGGTGTAGTGTCTGATCTGGGTAACTGCCCGAAAGATGATTTCGGGCTGTTGTACATGTTCAAATCGTACGTAGAACTCGCGCAGATGCAGGATTTCGTTGTTTAGTTCCTATGTGGCGCCATAGATGTCGCTACAGACCCAACAAAATTAAAAAAATATAAATAAATTCAAATATTTTTATTTCACATAGGCCTACATGGGCCCTTATGAAACGCCAGAAGCTAGTGCACACAGAAGTTAGCACAGAAGCTTGTGCACACTTCACACAGTTAACTCAGTTTTGCATGAATGGGCAGATGCGTCCCTTTTTCTTTAAACGGTAGTAACGAAGCGCGTAACTCAATAGTTAGGAAAAGTATCGATTAGTGCCTGTTATGACTAGAATAAAGGAGATAACTGTTAAGCGATATCAAAGATTTATTATGTGTTAAGGTAGTTAAATATTAATAAATATATGTATGTAATACGCTAAATGGTACGCTTAGACTTGTGGAGGTAAGTGTAATGTAGAAAAATGTGCAATATTTCTGCTCAAAGGTTGGTGACTGGTGTAAATGACGTAGTAAGTAAAAAATTGATTTTACTATGTGGGACTTCTGGGACGTTCTTTAATATCGACAGTCGCTGTCTTCTCGAAAAAAATATGTATAATATATTGAATTTACGCTTGAAATTTTTACGTAAGTATATAAGGTGACTGGTAATTAGTGACCGATACTTATACTCGTGATTGTACTCATGATTATAAACAACTTTCCCAAAGAAACTTTTTTTTTTATACTTATTAGTTTTATCACAATAACAAAGTTCAGATGTTAGCCGCGTAACGCCCTTGTCTCATGTACTTTATCGACAATAGTGATAGAGCACCCGCGCCGCTTGCAAACTCATCGGTGTTCGCGAAACGTGAACACCCATGGGTGACCGCGGTGGGCGCGAATTTGCGCGATCAGCTGTTTTGTTATTACGATAAAACTAATGAGTATAAAAAAAAGTTTATTTGGGAAAGTTGTTTGAAATCATGAGTACAATCACGTGTATAATTATCGGTCACTAATTACCAGTCACCCTATATATATTTCATTGATTTTAAAATACATTTTATTATCCAAAGGCTTTAAATTGGCTACTAAAATAATACTAGCAGATTTGGCCAACGTTATTCTGCCATATAAGTTAATCAAAGGCGGTGTCTTGTGTTTGAGTTTGCATGTTTATGAACGCAACCAGATACAGGACTAATTCCTAGTGTGGGGCACAGTTTAAGAAAAAAAAAAACAAAAAAAAAATGGGGGAGAAGAGTAAAACATACCCTACGAACTGTTCTCAGATCTACCAAATTACGCAAAAAAAAACATACAAATCGGTCAATCACCTATTAAAAATACACATTCATAAAAATTTGTCAAGCTGTTTCGAAGGAGTTCGATAAGAAACACTGACAAGAGTTTTTTTTTTAATTTATGTGACAGAATGGATGAAATACGCTTTTATAAAACTTTTATTTGTACTGATAGATTGAAGGTAATAAAAAAGAACGTTCCATATCTATTCCTAACATTATTTTCTTTTAGAGGCTTTTGGTCTTACATGTCAGTCCTATCAAAAAACTATTGTATAAAAAACCTATGTTTGAAACTGCTGTGACCCTTAGTATAGATAGTTCAATTCTCATCTCATAAGGTACAGTTGCCATCACGGATCTTGAACGAGCCAATCGTCTTCGTTGTTAGATACATGTTGCAACGCAGTGAACGAATCAGGAGTGACATCTATGACGCGATGGCGCGGCCAGCTAATCACTGACACACTCCCCGCCCCCGCGTCGCACTTCGCACCACTAAAGAGACCGAATATTTGACTTCTGCGCAAGTGTTCAAGATCTGTGATGGCAACTGTAATAAGGTTTACATTGGAATGGCTGACATGAGTTCTTGAAATATGTAGTGCCGTTATAATTCTTGAACTGCAATTAAATATCAATCTACGTTGAATATTGATAACAAATGTGACTATATTTCGTTTTTTGTTATAGTTTTAGTGTTTATGTAATTGAAGTAGCTAGGCTCATTGTAAGACTATACTGGTTTAATATTTCGTGATATCCATCGGTTAAGAGCGCCCATCCCGTGACGATTTCCCATTCAACCGCTCTTATGCGATTATGAAATTATTACACATCTTTCTTTAGACTGATATCTCGTGGATGTTATCTAGGTTTCCATTGAAAACAAAACATAAATTTATAGAAAATTTATCCTCCAAAAACTTTGAAAATCTGCTTTTTTGCGTAAATTTTGGCCCTTCATGTTATGCTCATTATTTTAAAAAAATAGTAGGGTAAATGACTATATATATAAAGCAGTGTCTTAAAACCGCGGACGGCATGTTCCGAACGCTAGTGAGGATTTTATATAATCTCCCGAGCACTGCGAGGAAATTAATTATTATAAACAATGACAAAAGCTTATTTTATTTTTATACTGTATTTCGTTTAAAGCCCTTAATCTTGTTTAGTGCCTAATAACGGTTCCTTTCTTAAGCTACTAGGGTATATGTTCTCGGGGTTGATTACGTTTGTCGCTTGTAGGCATCGTTGGCGTTTAAGCGGTTAAACGAAGTTAATATTAAAACTTCTGTATTTAAGTAGGTTGTGATTTAAGTTTCATAACTATGATAAATAACCGCCATTCTCTTTTGGAGTCGTAGACATCGAGTCAGGTGCCCATCTTTGCGTCCCCTACATATCTTTGACCATCATACAGATAGTATGCACGGATATAAAAATATGAACACAAGGTTCATGAAATTCGCTGATATAATGAGTTTACCTCAGTGACTCTAAAACGTCTTAAAACGTGCCCTGTGTGATACCTTTACATATGAGATTTTATTTTTTTTATTTATAAATTCAATACTTAGCTTTTAAATGACTTTTTTTGTAAACCGTACTAGTCCAAAACTTTCTGACTTCAAACTTTTTTTACTTCAAAAGTAAAAAAAAATAAAGGTAAATTGTATTTTATGTAATTAGTTTCTAGTCGAGTACCTAACTGATATTATAATTCCTATAGACCTATTCTGGGGATTAACAACTCATTTCACTTAAATCGTGCGTCCAGATTTGGCGAATGCGCCGCTTGCGAGCTGTCTGCGAGCGGCTTGCGAACTGAGCGCGTGCATTTCATGTTCGTATGAAGCGCGCACAGTGCAAGGGCTTCATGCGAACGAGTCATGCGCGAAATGTACGCACGCCGTTTGCAAGCAGCTCGCGATCGGCGCATTCGCCAGCAGCTCGCGATCAGCGCATTCGCCAGATCTGGACGCACCAAAAGGTGAAACCTGTGGGTCTGAACTTGGCCAAGTTCTATCACTAAGTGGCGCTGAAATAAATATTTTTAGTTTATTTTCTTTTTACTGTATGGGAGCATTATTGATTCTTGGAAATGGTATTTGCTAAAATCGCACATTTCACTTTATTTAACTTAGTCACATAATTCCTTTTAAATCCGCCTAATTCTGACTATCCATTACAAACTAATGTTTCAATACATAAATTAATATTTAGTTCAGCGCCATCTAGTGACCACTTAGTCACGCCCGTGCCCATAGTTTTCACTTTAAGTTTAATTGGTGTTTTTTTTTCTGCTGCTTATTTTATAGATATTATTATTATTACCTTTATGTAAGAATCAACCCCAAGCCTCAACTTCGTTGTGTAGTTAGCATATAAAGACAATATTAAATATATTTTGATTTTAGATAAATAATAATTATAATGTTACCTCAGTTTGTTGTAGCTGCAAATATATAATTGTTCCTACTTTATTAGAATTGAAGCTTTTGTATTAAATCATCATTTTTATATCTTTTTTACCCTTCCATGACTTTGAAAATACCTTTTCTAATGTTTTTAAAAGTGTTTTAAATCAGATATTATTCGTGAGTTAAGTAGATTAAGTCAATCTAATAATCAAATAATAATTTTGTATGATTTATATATAGTTAGCAAATTGTATCTGTTCTTAAAAGGCAGAAAGTATAATACATAATTAATTTTAAGTTTTATTATTTGACATAAGGAATTTTAAGAAATATCCTTCAGGTAGAATACCTCCTAAACGCTTATGCAAACATCGAACCCTACAATGCGAGCTGCTATTTGTAGATAAAAATGTATTATTATTTTATTTGAAATGACGTTGTAAAAAGAATACTTCAAAAGTATATTCCATAAAAAGCTGAATTTATACTTTGTATTTTATTAAAATTCACCTTTAAGGCTCACACTCTCACAGCGTGGCGCTTTGGTAATGTGGCCATGCACATACTCTGTACCTATGAGACCGACAATAGCGACTATAATTATGTTCAAGGTCTTTTTTTATCGGTGAGTAAAAATCATCCAAATGATATCCCCCGCCCTTGGGCGGAGCGGAAGATAGTGTCAGACTCTTACTGACTAAAAAACCCACCTCGTTCCTTCTTGCCTTTCATACCGGGGCCGAGCCTCCCTTTCGGAAACAGACACTAGTCCCAGTAGGCTTCGACCTAGCTGGGCCCCTACGGTTGCTGACAACTCCTTGAGGTGCACGGGAACAGTGCGCACCGTCGACGAGTTGGGCTCGGTCCGGACGGTTACCGGACGATTGGACAGCGAGCTACCCATTGCTCGCCGTCTGCAAGCCCGCGCCTGCCATGGCCGGTAATAAGGATCGGAATCCCGGCGGCGGCTGGGGCATGAGCAACGTTGCCTGTTGCGGTCGGCCTCCTCCTTTGCTAGTATTACTGTTCCTGGCCTAAATATTTAGGGATGTAACGGAAGTGTTTATAGAGGAACCTAATTTGGAAGCGGAATTTTATAAACTTGGTTTTTCGGAATTGAACCGAAATCGTAGGCGAAGGCGGAGGTAGAAGCGTCAAACGAAGTCAGAAACGTTTATTTCAAATAGACCAATTACAGGCACTTTTGCTTTGTCAAAATGTCGGTCAGTCGAACAAGTGAAGCTAAATTGCACGTTCCAAAGCGTAGATCTCTATGGAGAAGAACGTAAAAGAAACTCCATGGACACTTTAAAATCATATCGAGTTACATGAATCTTCGTTACATATTTCTTGTTGCTTCTATTATGTGAGCACAATGAAGATAAGCTACAAAAATTAAAAAATAATAATAATAATAACAAAAATAGAAATTGAATTAAGTCACTGGCAGCTAAGAGATGACCAGTCTCAACTGACGATGACGGCGCCCGTTGACGAGCATGACGCATGTATCAGCCCCACTCAGCTCAACCATTTTGAAGGGAGCCGAATGACCCAACAACACGTGCCACCATCAGCGAGACATTTGAGTGAGCACAAAGACATTAAATATATACTACCAATAGACAGGACATACCGAACAAAGTCAAAATCCGAAACTTGTTACTTTGTAGTAACAAGTCGCTCAGTCTAGTATGACACCCCTACACGTCAAGTCATGTCTGTATCCGCTTTAGGCACTAAAAGAAAATCATTTTCTGAGAAAATATGCTGAGTTGCGCATTACGCTATTGCAAATCTTGTTATGGTAAAATTGTTGGACCTAACTTCGGTTTATTTTCGTAAATATTCGTGGTATTTACGCAGTAATTAATTAAAATTCAACAATTTCCATGAATAGTTCTAGAACATTTGCTGAATTTATGATAGCGCCATCTATTGCTGAAAAGTTTAACCTTACCTAGCACACACCAGTGGCGTAGCGTGGGTTTTCGCCACTTGGAGTCGACCAGAAATACGCCGTCCTTTGTTGTTTACTATGTTTAAGAACACCAGTATTAAGAACGACTGCAGGTATTGTCTGTGCGATAAAAGAACCGTCGTGGCGTAAAGTGAAAACAACATTAAAGATTTTAAGTAGCAACCCAACCCAGCCATCCGTCAAATGCTAAACGTCATATAATATTGGCACCGGTTTGTTTATCATGTTATTTTATTGTGATTTTTAATTGAAATCTTCAGAAATGTGATAAAAAATTTCAGTGAGCTGCAAGGGAAATAATATTTAATATATTACAGTTTTTCCAAAGATAACAAATAGCAAATCACACCATTATTGATCAAAACAAAGTCACGAATTTGGGAAACATTAGTATGCTGTTTTTTTGGTACGTAACACTTTTATTTTAATGTTTTTAGACTTCCTAGATAAACTCCTGTCCCTGTTATCACCAAATATGTATAAATTAAATGGAAATTCATTTAAACATGACGATATTTATTTATTTTGTTTTGGTCAATATTTTCTATGGCTAGTATAAAGAGTATTGATACTTTAAATTTTTAATGCGTTTCGACTAACTTAGAATAATTCTTTTCAGGCTTGAGTACGGATACAGTAACTAAAATAAAAAAGAGCAAGTGCGAGTCGGACTCGCGCACTGAGGATTCTGTACTTTACCTATGAAATCAATTCCCGAATTGAGTTACGAAGATTTTTCCGAATTACAAACAATTTTTTTTGTGGCGTATCTACAAATTTACAATTTTCAGATTTTTCCCTGTACTTGTTCTATGAGACCTTGATTTATGCTAAATTTCAGGATTTAAGGTCAACGGGATTCACCCTATGAACTTTGATTCGCTTGATTATAGAAATATACGTTTTTTTGCGACCTAAACGGCCGTATCTTTTTTTTTCGTTAACTCAGAAGTCTGATTTTTTCACAACTTCAAAAAACCGCAGACTTGAGCGTATGGTTTTAATTTTAACTCGATACCTCCAAGCGTTAAAAGGTCTTAACAGATAAACAGACGGACAACCAAGTGATCCCAAAGATCTTATATACGAGATGGTCCCTTACAGGCTAAATAGATTTTTTACGAAGCAACATTACAAATTCTGAAGTGTACTTTATTTTCATAGTCATTAAGTTCATATTTTTCATAGATTAGCAAAAGGGAAAAATGTACTGAGGAAGACAACGAGAAAGTGGTAGTGTGTTCCATTTTTACCTTTATATTTAACTAGGGTAAACATAAACTTGCTGTTAGCTACAATATTCCAGTCTGTGATAATAGACCGATCCCAGTCAAAGTGATAGAACCATTTTCATTGGCACTGGGTAATTGGTCGCTGGTGGAATCTACCTAGATAAGCAGTACAGCAGTTTCTTCACGCTATTTTCCTTTACCGGTTCGTGTTTGCATTTAAATGTTCATCATCATTACAATCGAAAGACGTCCACTGTTCGACATAGGCCTCCCCCAGGTGTCGCCACAATTAACGGTTTGTTACTCATTACGCAAAAACTTATAAACGGATGAATTTAATGATAAACGTTGCAATAATATAGCTTTTAACCTATATTTTTGCTAAGTTTCATCACGTCAGCAAGTTCAATAAATAGGCTACTAATATTATAAATGCGAAAGTTTGTGAAGATAGATGGAGGTAGTCGTATGTATGGATGTGTCGCGCAAAAACTACTAGACAGGTGAACTTAATCATAAACATTGCAATAATATAGCGCATAAGCTATAACTTTGCAGTTTCATTAGGTGAGAAAATTCAGCCAATCGGATAATTTTTATTATAGGGTGAAACCGCTGGAAGAAGCTAGTCTAACATAGTTTCAAAATATCAAGATTTAACAGTCGTACTATAATGACGTCACAATGTTGCTTACATAACAAAAACGATATTTATCCACAGCAGCGCCCTCAAATCCCACGATGGTTTACTTTCCGCACAGACTCTATCCCGTCGGGGCCACTAGCTTTATTCTTACGTACGTCTTTCTGATGGATACGAATATCCGACACACTCGTCACGTACCCATCAGGAGAAACAGGGGGCGGTGCGTCCGTGCGTGCGAACCGTCGGGTTTCAGCAGTGGCGGAGGTGAGGGATGGCAGAAGTTCGATTCACTCGAGTTTGCCGGGGACCAAAACGCTTTACTACCAACGGGGTTTGTTCCCTATTCGGCCAATGTGGTCAAACTGAGACCTCCACAACACCTTAAGAATCACGTCACTTGCCTTGCGCATACGAGCATTGGCCCAAGGTCGGTATGCGCGTGTTTAATCGCGTCAGCGTGAACACACTCAGGGTGAGTTGCACCATTTAACTATAACGATAACAAAGCCGTTAACAGTTGTCAAGTCGTCGAATTGACCAATAGACGAGTTTCACGGCTGGTTAAGGTTTGGTTATCGTTATAGTTAAATGGTGCAACTCACCCTCAGTGCCAAGTCATGGTTGAGCTTGGTCCGACATTGTTACATCAGAGAATGAACTTGGATTAATAAAAAGCAATATACCTGCTGCAGCATGCAGGGTAGACTTAACATCGACATCAAAATTTGTTTGGCACGTATGTAACATTGCGCTCGCAATTTCGAATACCTATGGATTTTTTTTTCAAGTAAATAAATTGGCGCTTTCTGCCGCCTCCTTTCGTATGCCGCCTGGGGCCATGGCCCGCCCTCCCCTTCCCAAGCTACGCCACTGGCACACACTGAAGCTTCTACCACGAGCTCGTAACGTGATCTATTTTACGACCTAAACCGAACTGTTAGATCCTTTTTCGTTCGTACTACTGACATTTTAACATATCATGGTAAAGCCCCTGGCCACCTACCGAGCAATAGTTAAATTTATATCTACAAATTTTGACAAATTTAATTCGCGTGATTGCTATTCAAAGCTAGATGGCGTCACTGAGAGATAGGATGACAGTTTTTCTAAGACATTTCTCCTGATAGCAGCTTTATTGTATCTCTTTAAATCTCTTTGAGTGAGCATGACAATCTCTCAACTGCCATGCTTGTACCTAGTATCAAACAAATTGTAGCCTAATAAAAATGCTCCATGGTACTTCACATTCACAAAATTGGAAAAAAAATGCTTTTACATTATACAATGCTATTATTTCCAAATATAACATGTAATAAATCATAAGTCCAATTCAAATAAACAAATAAAAATCCGAAAACAACACTACGAAAAGGCCAGCGGCATCTCTTCCAATATACTTATAAACTTAAATTAAAAAATTCGACTAATTAGTAGCTGCAAATGACTGTGACTGTGGAGCAGGACCGGCATTTAGCCAAGCATTTTTATCAAGGAGATAGTCAATTTTTTAATATGCTTGTCTACATAGCGTGCGTTTAATGCATGTCTTAAATTTTGACTCGTTTAATTGGAGAATTTCTAGTGGAATTTTATTATAAAATTTTACTCAGTAGGTACCCCATAAAAGAGCTAGCTACTTTAGCCAATCTGAATCGAGGTTGATCTAACTTGTCCTCATTTCTAGTATTAAAATTGTGCCTGTCACTTATTTTCGTAAAAAGATGAATATTCTTCCGGACACACATAATATTTTCATAAATGGATTGACATGGTACCGTCATGATGATGATTGATTATGTCTTTAAATAGTTCCCTAAGAGAATCGCGCCTATGAAAAGTGTATATGGCTCTGATAGCTCTTTCCTGCAGAATAAAAATAGACTCTATGTCTGCAGCCCGTCCTGTATTGCAGCATGTCTTACGGTATTTTGTTATGGCAAAATACCGTAAGACATGATACTGTGAAAGTAACTAAAACAGACCAGTCACGCGGTATGTACATCAGTAAATTGACGGATTTTTCTGACAGCATATGCTGCTGAACTAAGCCGTCCTGCCAGAGATGTTAAATGAGGACCCCCCTGTAACCCCGAGTCGAGCGTGATTCCCAGGAAAACCGTGTTTTCGACGAATTCCAGTTTCTCCTTGTTCAATACTATTTCCAAGTCATTACTTTTAACATTCGGTAAAGCAAATCTTATGCATTTCGTTTTGTTTCCATTTAATACTAAATTATTAACAGTAAACCAGTTTTGGACCTGCTGTAGAGTGTTGTTTACGTCATCAAGATGTGTGGAACGTCTATTGATCTTAAATATTAAGGATGTATCGTCAGCAAACAATACCATATGTGGTTGTTTTTTCAATAAATGCGGGAGATCATTAATGTACACCATGTAGAAAGAGAAAAGGACCCAATATAGAGCCTTGTGGTACACCCATTTTGACTTTTAAGCCCCGTGAATTGACATCATTTATTTGAACTTGCTGTTGCCTGTCATTTAAATAAAATTACACCAAGCTTAGTGCAAGTTTACCTAATCCGTAATGTTCTAGCTTTAAAAGTAAGGTTTCATGATTAACACAATCAAAAGCCTTTGAGAGGTCACAGAAAACTCTCCGATAGCACCTTGGGCTTCCTCCCAAGCTGAAAATATGTGTTTTAATAAGGTGACACCAGCGTCAGTCGTACAAACACTCATCGTACAATCAACTAAAACTAATAAAAAATCTCGATTAAGTATAAATAAAGAGCTAATTCACAAGAAAACAATAATCGAGTAGTACCTACCTAATAATAGACCACCATCAACAATTGCATCTCTAATTAGTTACTATAAGGTGGGATCGCAGGTAAGCATTATTAAAAAAATCTCACAGATAATAATAGAGGTCAACACTTTTATATTAAATTAATCTAATATATATGGAATTAGAAAACATAACACAAATTACGATTTCATTTATGTATTTATTAAGGAACACAAGATGTACACACATAAATAAAAGAATTTAACACTTAAGTTTTAAATTAGTGCACTCCCTAAGTAACAGGATGCATCAGCATGATTATAATAATTGTATATTTTCTCTCTGACGTTTAACATACTGTAGGTTCTACTAAAAATAAACCAAGTAAAGATTTTATTATTAAAAAACAGTAAGCATTTTCTTTTAGTAAATCGAGAAGATCGAAAGAAGAACATACACGCAGTGGATATCACCATAATCCGAAAAAAGTAAAGATTGGTAAGTCAAAATTACAATTTAATATTATGTGTTCTGCCTTTCCACATTTCGATAGCAAACACGATAACAGACAAAATCATACCAACAAATAGTACATCGAAAGCCACACGTTCGTCGCTTAACATTATTTTAAAGAAAGTCCTGGGTTCGTTATCGTGGTTGTTCTTTGAATTAGGAATATCGAGCATTTCGCGAGTCCACTTGTAATATTTAGTTGGTAAACCGGCTTGATTTATCCGTTCTATTATAACTTGGAGATCCTTGTAGAACGGGAAACCTAAGGAAACAGAGAACAAAATTAACACATCTTCTGGTTTAAATCGTTGGGGGAAAACACCAAAGGGCACTCACACTGCTCTACAGTGTGAGTGCCCTTTGGTGTTATGCGAATGTATAGAATGAAAGATATAGGTACCTATGTGTAAAGTCTGAAACTGATACCGATGACTTACAGTTTGTGTGGAAATGATGGGTACGATATGTGTGATGCGGAGAAAAAAGGAAAACTTCGTGATTTATGTTTCGAGTAGTTATGAACGTGAATGGTTTATAACAGCGAATGAAAGACGAAATAAAAGATAAAAAAAACTGTGTTAATGATGTCATGTCAAGAAAGAAATTGTGATAAGTAATGAATGATAGAGAAGTAGGTACGAAAGAATAACATATATTGCGTGATAAATCTCTGCCAAAAGGGCCTATTACACTATGCGTTATTCAGCACACGATATTCAGACTTGTCTTATTTTTCATTAATAGTAAGACATTCTGACCCTTATTACACTACGCGACACGATATCGACTAAGACTCTCTGAATATCGAGTGGTGTATTAGGGCCTTTATCTATTTCTGCCTTATCTCAATTTATTAGGCCCAAATAAATTTGGGATAAGTCGGAAAATAATGAGATGAGAGATCTGGGGCTTTCCCGCACACCCACCAAAGGAAGTGCAGATTTGGTTTGATTGACGTCTTTACCTGATCGTGCAATGAAGGATAAGTAATATGTCCAGAAACATTCGTCCAATATATCGATCATGGGGTTATCATAACCATCTAAGAAATGCTCAGTTATTTCCATCTCGGCATCTGCTTTTCTATCCACTGTTGCGGCGTTTGTTTCAAGGATTATCCCTGGGGTAATAGGTTTAATAATATTATCCGTTAGCATGTTGGTTATATAGAAGGACTACAGAGTGACATAAGTCCTCCCAAATATCCTTGTAGACTATAGTAATTTACCATGAATTAAGCTAACCAAAGATGAGGGCACCTTTATCCCCCAAGGAGAGTAATCTACTTTTCACATCTTCTGTGAGAAAATCAAAAACCAATAGTATCAAAACAATTTATTAAAGTTGGAGTTATAGTAAGGTAGTTAGTTGACTAAATATATTTACAATAACAATTATTATTAAAAGCTAACATTTCTATTTGATACCTACTTGTCTATTTTGTGCATTAGACCAGTTAGCAGTTGTGGAAAGACAAAATTATTATTAAACAGAACGTCGATTTGTACTAGGCACATACGCCGTTTTTAAAAATTTGTGTGTTGTATTCGATTTTCGACCACGTTCTTATTTCTGATAAGTCTTTATGTTAAAAATTTAAAAAAAAAATCAAATTCAGTAATTGAATTTGAATTGTGGCGGACAGTAATTAAATTCAATAAAATGTAGGTGGTAATATTGTATTCGATTTCATTAGGTACTGCGCTGCTTTGCTTACAGGGCATTTATGACTATATATTAATTATTTTTTAGGTAATGTTGAGTGTTTTCAGTTAGAAATATTCTTTCTAACTTCTCTCCTCCCCTTTGCTAGCTCATTTACAAAGCCTACCGTTGCTCGTATAGTTTTTGCTTGGCCCACCAACACAAATTTTATGCTTACTTACAATACTTCTCGATTTCTAAATTTGCGTAAAAAACTACGTAATAAGTTCTTTTTTCCATATTTGTCTAAACGGTAACAAATTGAATATTACATTATTAACTACTAGGTTTTACCCGCGGCTTTGCCCGCTTACATGAAATGATGCCTATGTCATTCAGCAATAAAACAGTTTTCTATAAGTAAAAAAAAAATTAGCAATCGGACCAGTAGGTACTTCCAGAGATTAAACAAAAAAATATTTTTTTCCTCTTTATAATTATTAAAGCATGCTTCATCGTCGACCACATCATCGCTTACCATCAGGTGAGATGGTGGTCAAACACAAGCCTATCAATAATAATAAAAAAAAAAATAGTGTAGATTTTTAGACTTACTTAGACGACTGTTAGGTATCTGTTGAGCTCTATCAAAGAATGCTGTTTCTAGCTTATCATCTGGATTCAGTAGCTGTCTCATGAATACTTTCATTGATGGGGAGATGTGTAAAATTATTTCAGATGAGTATAGATCCTGTAGAGTTTTGATTTGAGGATATCGTTGCACAGTTGTAAAGACTCTGTTAAGGTGACCCTGAAATATTGCATAGTCAGTTTAAAATGTATATTTTCCATAAACCTCGGTGTATTTTAGATATGTACCTACCTGGTACCTCGTCAACACGCTAGTTAATTTTATTTAGCATAGCATAGCATAATCAGCCTTTTAATGTTCCCACTGTTGGAACTCAGGCCTCCTCTCTAGAAGAGGGAATGGGCCGTAATCCACCACGCGAGCCCAGTGCGGGTTGGTGAATGTCACATGTCTTTAAATTTTTGGTTCTACTAGGGCATGCCGGTTTCCGCACCGTTTTGAGAGCAGTGGTGATGAAATAAATTAGGTACACAAAGCGAAGCGCCTGGCTGGGTTTGAACCCGTGACCTACAACTTGTAAGTCGGGGCCGTTACCACTCGACCACCACTGCTCTTCATGAATTTATTTAATTTCATCTAATCATAAAAAACCTCAACTTACCTGATATATGGCCATAAAAAAGATGGAACCCAATAAACAAGTGCTCCTTAAAGTTATAATTTTTTTTGATTTCATCGGTGAAAACCCAAGCATAGTCGCCATCACAGAGTTATGAAGGTAGCTCAAGAATGTCATTGTCTCTGGACCAGCCATTGTTTTGTTAATAATCGCTGTAGCCCACATGATACAACCGATTACAAATAACATTGCTCCTATCAGGGTCCATAATGAGAAAGAAAACAAATTAAACAGACCCTGCCAAATAGGTATAATACGGGGCTTCTTTATTAAAGCACACAATGTGTCGGTTTTAATGTAATGCAAGTAATAAATATTTTCATCTGAATATAAAGTCATAAATCGTGAATTGAAGGATATATCTAGCTCGTTACGAATGATACAGCCCAAAACACCGTTAACATTCTCCGGTTGCACATAACCGTAATGGGCACACTCATTGATTTCAGTAAAAGATACATTAAATCTTAAATTTGCGAGGACATCGTGCATTACCATTCCGTCCAAACCACAATAGCCATTCGTTAAATTCAAATTAATGTTCGTGTAATAGTGTATATTCTTACAAATTTTGATAGATGTGGGATGTCTGTGGAATATACTCGCAGTGACAGGATAGCCATCAGCTAGCCTCTCCCCACTTTTCTTTATGGCTTTCGATAAGTGTTTAAAATTAGAAGCATTAATTAATTCAATAGATCTATCGTATAAAATCCGAGTGGATGATTTTTTGCCCTTATAAATAAGCATCTTTTGTTCACATGCAAAAGGGAATACCATACCAACACGCATGATTTGAAATCTGTGCCATAGAGTGTCCATGATATTTTGTAAATATGAAAAATCTTTTGGACTCATCTTGTCATTCTTGCATTTGAATTTACTGTCATCAGTAATGACGATGTATAGCAAAGACCAATTGGATCTAACAGAAAACTTCAAATGAAGAGACTCCACCATTTCTGTTGTTAAATATTTTGTCATTATAATAATGTTAGGATTATTATTCGTCATAATAAAATCTCTTGTGAGGTAGTCTATCATGTCCACATTTGTATTTGGTAACAGAACTGATTGATAAGGAAAACTGTTTTGCAAGATACAGGTTTTAATTTCAGGGTGCCCGCGTATGTCCATGTCGATAAATACTGTTTCTGAACGGTTTTCAACAGGTAACAGAAGCTGGCAATTCGTGGCTGCTGGTGTGAACTTGTAATTTGGTTCTGAGCTTGAAATTAAGAGAAACTTTGTTATGATGACAAAAGCAATAAACTCCATTTTTGATCGTAATAAATCAAAACTTCACAGCACCATATGTCATGCTTCCTGGATATACTTAGGTAAGACTAATACGTCCTTAGAAATTCTCCTTTAATATAGACATGCCTAATTCCCACCTACTTGATCATTATCAATACCAACAACAATAAATCACCCTAAAGTGTATCCTATGTAAATCTGTTAAGTAGACAGCTCAAATGTGAAATCAAAAATTTCTTTATTGATGAAGATGTACTTATTTGGAAAAGATTATATCTTATTGCTCAGCAAATAACATTTAACCTTAACGTTGTTTGAAAAATGTACAGCTTACTTAAGATTGATGCTATAATTTTGTTATCTCATAATTTATGCATAATCTAAGACTGTTACAACGTTACCAGAGAGAGAGAGAAAGAGAGATAAGACTTCAATGGGGGTTCAAAATGTTAGCAAAATTCTAGCTTAAAATTAGCTCTAGAATTCTAGCTTATATCTCACTGTACGGCCACGTAAGCTATATTATACAGTGTGGAGACGACAATTTAAAAATAAACAAAAATGCTGGTAATAAGTATAAACTCTCATAATAATAAATTACTTTTACATTGGAATCTATACAGAAATCACATAAAATAACAATTGATGAAATACATTTATGTTTGCATAACTTCGTAAAATGTGCAGGACAGCATTTTTCACGCGTTTCAGGGCTGATGCGATAATAGTTGTTCATAATGATCAGTACCTATTGCCAGTGTTTTTATTTTAAAATTGAAAATTATTTATCATTTTCAATTAATTTTTTTTAGTTTAATATTTTTATTATTTTTATTTGAACACTACACTATTGTTATAGTGTCATTTTCACATTGTACTTATATACTAGTTAATACTCAGTTTCCTGTACGCAGCATCTTCATTTACGACAAAGGTCATCTGCGTAAGGTAAAAACTGATCCATCCACCGTCGTTATCATCATTTTAGTCCAAAGTCGTCCACTATTGATTATAATCAATAGTATAATATAATATATAGGTCCCCTTAAGTGTAGCAACAACGATCGGCCTAATACCTTGGTTGCTATACACACAAATAACTAGACCAAACGACGTCGACTTATGGGACTCGGGAATGTAGGATGGTGAAGTGAAATCAAAGAGGGTTGTAGGCACAGCACGCGTTTATTTATTTAAAGAACACATTTTATAATACAATCAATTAATTACGTACATGGATAAAATACAATATAAATATAAAATACTACTTAACATTAGCAGATGACTAATTATAACTAACAAAGCCGGGAGTTTTTGCACTAGGTGCCAGAAATATTGCATTATACAAAAAGTTCAAGAGGTACGCCTGTGTTATACGACGGTCTAGTCTATGCAAAGTGTACGAAAGTGATGATTGAGAATTTTTATAATGCGTGCCGTTACGTGGTGGGTAGACCCTGTTTGTTCCAATGAGTGCTAGCAGATGTTCCTAAAAGTGCAGTTTCAAAGTTGAACCAATTGCAACTGACAGTCTGCAGCAACATTACTGGTTTCTGTTGGTCAAACTGCCTAATCTTTTCTAAATTGGTACGGTTTTCAACCTAACCAGATGCAGCTGAATATCAGTATATCACATGGAGCGCCTACCTATCTGACCTCCATAATCCAGTTACTGAGTAATATTGATACCTTTTGTCAAGACTGGTTGTTACATTTTTGGGTTTTTAACTATTGTCAAAGGTCAACGAATAACAGCCGTGATCAATGGAATTGAATATTATGAGGTTAGGTCGCCAATGATATGTCGTTACCTCGTCGCTGTCGTTGTAGTCTTATGTGTAGATACAAACATGGCTGTATAAAAATTATAATAATTACTTACCAGCATTTATTTTTTTGAAAAGCACAATATAAAAAAATGTTGCTCTCAATTTGTGCGAATTAATAATCACCTTAGTTCAGCCAAGTCAGTAAGTAAGCATTACTTAAGTGTTACTTCTATTGTGGATCTTAAATGAGTAAATTATAATAGTGATCAGTATCTGTATAAGCAGTCGATTTGATTGAAGTTTATTGAGATTCTCGTTTGCATAGCTTTATAAAATATCTCCGTCTAGCCATCCACATTTCAGCTACAAACACGGTGGCAGAAATAATTGTACCTACAAATAGTATCCCAAATGCTACAACAATATCTTGTAAACTTATTTTAGTAAAAGTCCGCGGTTCGCTATTGTTTCCCGTTGTAACTTTTGGAATTTCAAGCATTTGCTGAGTCCATTTGTAGTAAATATTTGGTAATCCAGCTTCATTTAGACGTTCTGTGAAAACTTGGAGTTCTTCGAAGAATGGAAAACCTAAGAAAAAAAAACGACTTAGTGCAAATTAACTATTTAGTAAAGATGCTAGGCACGTGGCTTAAGCCTTCATTATTGCTGTTTTTCACAATACAAGTAGGCAAGGTTTTTCCTTCTCCCAGTAAGGTGGATAGCGAGATCGCTGTGCTAACCATTCGTCAAATGGGAGATTTATAGCCGCCATTGTGGTGAACCCAGCATTGGGTTTGCGACAGCCGATAGCTGCATGCCGCTATAAGAAAGGTCCAATTCTGTTCTCCATGCTGTGTTGTGCCTAGGCACAGATCAGATGGGTTTTAGTCAGTAAAAGTCTGGCACTCCCTTTCGCTCCAAAAAGAGTGGGAGGATTTATTTGATGATTTCCCATCTCAACAAAAAAGGGCAAGTACAAAGTTAGCAAAGTTAACTGTATAACTTAATTTGCAATCTATTGGAAACTTTAGAGCTGATATAACGACAGATTTCTAAAATTAGCTTTGCACTTTTGCAGTAGCAAAGCTGAATTTTGAAACCCAAATCGTTATTATTTTGTCAAGGTAAACTAACCGCCTCAAAATGAAGTACTGTACCTGGACGAGTAATACAGGATAAGTAATACGTGTAGAAACATTCGTCCACTATATCGATAAGGGGGTTTCCGTGATTGTCTGAGTACTGCTCGTAAATTTCCATAATGGCATCTGCTTTCCTGTCTACAGTTGCAGCGGATTTATATTGCAATACTACTCCTGCAATATATACAATTTATTTTTATTATTGTGAAGGTTGGTGCTATTATCACAAAATATATTGGTACAGAAGTCAATCTACATTCAAAGCGCGCTCGAGCAACGTACACGCAGACACCGCTTACGGACATGATATCTCGGAGCGCCTCGGCCCAGTCGTCGAACAGTTCCGGCTCAAACGCTCATTAGTGTGCGTCCACCGAGCGTAGGTATAAAAAGTGAAGTACATACATGAGATTGTCTTCTGTATCTATCTATTTTGTGATAATAGCTATTATTCCCACAAGAAAACGTTCACAAAAAGCATAGTATCTAGACCCACAATAGCCTTCGTTACCCAACTTACCCAAACGATCACGATCACCATCTATCAATTGAATTCGATCAAAGAATGCCTCTTGTAACTTATCGTCGGGGTTCTGAATTTGCCTCAAGATATCATACATTGAAGGAGATGTGTATAAAGTAGCTCCAGAATAATAAAGGTCCTTCAGAGTTTTTATTTGTTCATATCGTGCCACTGTCGTGTGCACTCTATTTATATGTCCCTGAAATAGGATTTTAAAGGAGAAAGGAAACGTAAACATTCTTAAACGTCAAATTAAGAATATTAAACTTACCTGATATATACCCAGAATAAAAATAGAACCCAATAAGCATGAGCTCCTTATCATAAGTAATGTCCTAGTTTTCATTGGTGAAAATCCGAACATTGTAATGGTCACAGACTTGTGAAGGTACCACAAGAATGGCATTGTCTCTGGACCAGTCATTGTTTTGTTGATGATCGCCGTGGCCCACATGATACTACCGATTGCCACTAACACCGCAGCTATCAGGGCCCATAATGATGGAGTGAACAGATCAAACACACCATGCCATATTGGTATCACATCAGGTTTTTTTATTAAAGCACATAGTGTATCAGTTTTAACATAATTCATGTAATAAACTTCTTCATTTGAATACATAGTCATAAATCGTGAATTGAAGGATATATCCAACTCCATCCGAGAGATACAGCCCAATGTGCCACTAATATTTCCAGAAACTCCATAACCGTAATAGTTACATTTTTCATCTCTATTAAATGTATTGTTAAATTTTAAATGCGAGAGGATGTCGTGCATTACCATTCCATCTATACCACAATATCTGTCTGTTATGTTCAAATTAAAATTCACGTAAAAGTGTAAATTTTCACAATCTTTGATAGCTGTTGGATATCTGTAGAACATGCTCCCTTGTATCGGATAGTCAATATAAAGTTTATCTCCACTTTTCTTTATGGATACAAATAAGTCTTTTTCATTGGTAGAATTAATTAATTTAATAGATCTGTCGTATAATACCCGAGTCGATGGTCTTTTACCGTTATAAATAACCATCTTTTGTTCACATGCAAAAGGGAATACTACACCAACACGCATGATTTGATGTGTGTGCCACATAGTGTTCATTATATTTTCTAACAATAAAAAATCATTTGGATTTATCTTGCCACTCTTACATTTAAATTTGCTGCCATCGGTAACGACAATATATAGTAATGACCAATTGGATTTAATAAAAAACTGCCATAGAGTGGAACCGAACAACTTTGTTGTAAAAAATTTGGTTACTATAATTACGTTAGGATGCTTACTCGACCTAAATAATTCTCTTGTGGCATTCGTTCTAATAATGTCTACATCTGGATTTAGTAACAGGACTGGTTTTTTAAACAGACTTTCTTTCAGGATACATGTTTTAAATTCTGGGTGAGAATGTGGATCCATGTCCAAAAATACTGTTTCTGAATAGTTTTCAACTGGTAACAGTAACGGGCAATTTGTTACTATTGGTTCGAACTTGTACTTCGGTTTGGAGCTTGAAATGAATGTGATGGACATTGTTACGGCGAGGATTACAAGCAACTTCATTTTGTCGTTCAAAATAAAACTAAGCACTTATTTATTGGCGCCCAGTTTTGGGCAAATTATTCACTCTACTTCTACAACATTTTGATTTAGGTTCACTAACAATTGCTAGGGAAAACTCGTTTTAATATGGACGTGTAGGTACTTGATCATTATCAATACATCTACCGACCTTAATCATTCTGAAACGTTTGCCACTTCAATCTGTTAAACTTGTGACAGCACAATATGAACTTGAATATTTAATTATTGATGAAGTTGTATACTTTCGAATAAATACAACGTTTCATGTGTAAAGTAGATATGTACCTATATTATATTATACAACTTTGAAAATGAAATCTCTTTGATTAAAATAGTACTTGACAATTTTACCGCCCGAGTTGATTTTCAAAAAAAACATAAGAATCTACACAAATGGGGTTATGCGATATGTACTGTTCTCTAAAGTATTTATAAAAGTTAGGTACCTATCATAAGTTCGAAATATATTTGGCCAAATTTCATTTTCCTTTTTTTTTTATTTCATCGAAGTCACGAAGCATTATGTTTCCGAACATTCATTATAGCCACTGTTTTAAGGCAGTATGTAAGCAGGCATGCAGTATGGAAGCAGGCATGCAACATGCAGCAAGCATTGTTTCTGTCACGGTTCCGGCGCTGAGGCAGCCTCACGCGAGCCTATCGTCGCAGATGGTTTCAGCCTTCAAAGCTTCAGCCGCAGTGGCGGGCCTTCAAACCACCTGCTCCTTAGCTCGCGGGTTGTCCTACCCCTCTTGTCCTACGCGGGCTTAAATTACACTCTAGGGGTAAGGCAGATAAGACGAAGTGTGAAGTCGGTTTTGCAGTGAATCGTTTCTGTCACTAAATTTTGTAGCACAACATATTCACTTTTTATGATACTATTTTAATTTATAAATATTGAAAATGTTACAGTAACCCTTCATATATTTGTGACCAAAATTCCACAAAATGTTGTTTCGATGTAGTGAAAATATGGCAAATAATGCATAGCAAAAAAGACGTCGGTCAATAGTTTTCGGTAAAATGAAATTGGAACAATTTGCTGCCTTTTATTTAAAACTTGTCCCGGTTTTACGCGGGTTATAAATACATATTGGTAATACTTATGTCTATCCGGTATAATATACCTTTTAGATGGCGAAATTTTCAAATATTATGGCTGTGCAATGTTTTCAGAGAATATTCTGCACATAATTGTATACCTATAATCACACAAAAGTCGCACTTTCTTTTTATTTTATAAAATGATTGTAAATGATTGTGATTGACTAGATGTATCTCCTTACAAATGATTATAAATTATGTATAGAAAAAACTTTTTACAAAAAAAAAATAACCGACTTACTAAAAAAAACACTAAAACCATCAAAATAACTTTAATTTCGGAAGTCGGTGTTTCTATAATAGTTTTGCTTCTTCGTTATTTAACAATTTAACACCGACTTCCGAAATTAAAGTTATTTTGATGGTTTTAGTGTTTTTTTTAGTAAGTCGGTTATTTTTTTTTTGTAAAAAGTTTTTTATTTCACACTTTTTAGTTGCAATACCCTTACAGCCAGAGTACCTTTTTCTCATGACAATTCCAATTAAATCAAACCCTGCTAGGATACATTGTTTTATTATGAAGTTCCCGTGTCTACTTTCCGACTCCATAATCATCATCAGATCAGTTCGATAGTACACCCTAAAGCCAAAGTGCATCTCATGACAATTCTAATAAGCCCAAACACGGCTAGGATACATTGATTAATTACGGAGTTCCGGTGCCTATCTTCCGGCTCCATCATCATCATCAGGTCACATCGGTGATACCATTTTCAACATACCTATTCAGAACTATTCATCTATTTGTTACTATGTTCATTGAGAGATCTGTGTGAGTATGAACTTCCGTTGGCCATTTCTGGTCTTCTTTACCAGTTCCACTTCATCAAATGTCATGTTTTGACTATAAATGCTTAAGTCTTTGATGAAAATATCAAAAGAACTATATGGTTGCTTATAATATTTGAGGAGTTCCCTCGATTTCGCCAAGATTCCATCATCAGATCCCGACTTGGTGACTATGGGACCATTTGGGAAGTATACCCTTTCTAACAAAAAAATAATTTTTCAAATCGGTTGGCAATTGACGAAGTTATGTGCGAACATACATAAAAAAAAAAAAAAAAAATACAAACATCCGAATTGAGAACCTCCTCCTTTTTTAGAAGTCGGTTAATAAAATAGATGTATGCCAAATTGCCAACCATGAATAAGGGGTGGTTGTGGAGATATAGCCGGAACCGCTTATATATTTAATTAGAACTCCCATCCCCACCATAAAATAGCAATAAACTGATTAAACTAGGGCTGCCTTAAAACCTAGGATTTGAAGTTGGAAAAACGGGGATAATTCAGTGTAAAAACAGGGCGCAATAATATGTAATTGAAGTAATGATAATATTCATACTTTTTATAAAAGTAACTTACATTATTGGCATGTTGTGTCTTAGTTTTTAAACAGTAGGGCACCGTGAACACTCGCCGCGAGACCGCCCATAACGTAAGGATTGTAACAGAGTAGAAGAATAACGACGATCGTCAAGTATTTTAAAATACAAATTTTAAAATACTTGTCGTTATCAGGGTACTTTAAAAGCCTAAGACACTGCTTAAAAACTATGCAGGACATCCCAGGGCACTACAAAAACTAGAACCGGGAAAATACAACGGTTCGTTGGCAACTATAGATTAGACACGAATTATGTAAAGCACATCAAAATATATAGTCGGGAAAGAGAAAAGAAGGATAGAAATCAAACAGACTTGTAAACACAGCACACATTTATTAACAGTACCTTGTTTTATAAAATTTACAATAAATTAAGTTACGGTCACACTCATTTGAATTGATGCATTAATCAAATATAATTACTGTGCATAACATTATATTTCATACCGTGATCTAAATAGTAGTGCATTAGTTAAATTTAATTTGAAAATGACGGTTGTCGCCTATTCAGTTTTACGTGTTGACGTCTAGCTATCCACATCTCAACTACGAACACAATAACAGACACCATTGTACCAATGAATAATAGTCCAAAAGCGACACGTTGGTCACTTAGCGTAATTTTAGAGAAAAGACGCGGTTCTGTATCAATATCAGCCATGGAATTATGGATTTCAAGCATTTGTTGAGTCCATTTGTAGTACATTGCTGGTAAGCCAGCTTCATTCAGACGTTCTGTAAAAACTTGTAGATCCTCGTAAAACGGGAAACCTAATAACAAAGAACGGAATTGATTAAAACATGAAATCAGAAACATTTGTTTCAAATAGACCATTTACAGGCAGGCAGTTTTGAATTAGATAGAAAAAAGATTTTCTATTGAATTGAGTTACAATCTAGACCCTGCAATCTTGGTTCAGCTAGATCAATTATCAAAGAAAAAAATGGGGACCCACTCCCTATTTTCTAGAAGTACCACGGTAAAATCAGCCTACGACACGAACTATCCATTCTCGGACACGTACCAAATTTTCACAAAAAAAATCATAACTTGTCAAGCCGAGAGGAGGAGGAGTTCGATAACAAATACCGTGAAACGATATATGCACCATGGTACCACGTAGCAACGTTGTGTCCTTGTGTATGACTCGAACATAAGTCAAATCGTCCGTGTCCTCGTGGGGGCGCTCGGCGGCAACGATCTCTTACGCCGGGCCGTGGTACAGGCTATGGTCCGGAGCGAGGAGGAGCGGAAGGCGGTCGCCTCTGCGAAGCAGTAATGCTAGCACAGGAGGCGGCCGAACGCGCAAGGCCCTCGCGCCCCAGCCGCTGGGATTCTGATCCCGATTTCCGGCCACAGTAGGCGCTTGCGGGCGGCGAGCTACCCTTTGCTCGCTGTTCGACGGTCCGGCAACCGTCCGGACTGGGCCCAAGTTGTCGACGGCGTTTAGTGCTCCACGCACGCCTCAAGGAGATATTAGCAACCGAAGGGGGCCAGCAGTGTCGAAGCCTTCTGGAGCTGTGGGTGATGCGAAAAAGATCCCCGGGGCCCTGGAATGATAGCAAAGAAGGAATAGGAGTGGGTTTTTAGTCAGTAAACCCTCCCGCTGCTGGGAGATGTCATTATATGATTTTCCCACCTAAAAAAAAGTAGATCTCGATGTTTTAACATCCTGCTAAAGTTTTGAATTTACCTGTTCGAGCAATGTAGGTTAAGTAATAAGTGCGGAAACATTCTCCCACTATGTCGATGAGAGGATTATCGTGCTCGTCGGAATACCGCTCGAGTATTGACATCTCAGCATCAGATTTTCTGTCCACAGTTGCTGCGAATGGATGTCGCATGATTACTCCTGAGGACAAAATATTAAATTACTTACGTGTTTTAACTAGCTTTTAAGATAACGTGCTGGATTGCGTACTAAGATCGAATGCGCATGCTCTGAGCATCAAAAATATTAACACTATTCGGGGAACTATCCAAGATTTCTTTGATATTGTTCGTCAAATCGTTGAGCTCCTTAGTAGTCCTGAGTTTGAGCTACACGAATACTGACAAATGCTTGCACTGACTGGATATATCCACTCAAATCTATGATTTTATGCGACGGGGTTTTTTTTTTAAATTTTAAATTTTGCTATTTTACAGACAACCTTTTTAGTTCTAGCTTCGATGTCTTGTTTCAAGTGAGCGCAGCACACACAATTGATACAAGGATTGTACACCAGTTTGCACAATCCTCCACAAAAATTAACACATATGCCAGGCTCTTTTGCGCTGTGAGCTCCCTTCATGGGGTTAGCTCGATGTGTTCAGTGAAAACTAAATGCCACATGTCCGCACTCCGACTATACCAGACTCGGGAACGAAACCATACCGCCATTCAGAAACATCACGCCGGACCTAACAACGCCATCTATCGAGCTATGAGACAACTTTGCGCCTTTGGGTTGTTATTGAAAATATTAAATTAAATATATCTTTCATCACCTAAGTGTGTCGATGACAAAAAATCTCATTTCCTAAAGTTATAGTAATAGTGTTTTTTAGGCCTAATTTTGAGCTACCCTCTCAGCTGTGAGCCCGTAATGGCGCAACATTCGCGAATGATTCTCACGCAATTTTGGTGCGTCTGATTAAAACGATGATATCTTCGAAACTACGTTATGTATGTTCAGTCTGAGAGGCACAGATTCAGGAGGTGACTCTGATTGTAGATGCAGACCTAAGTCCTCATGCGTGTGGTGCAAGGTGAAAGGTACAAGCATCAAAGGTACCTTACCATCCGTGTGCCTCACCTGTGGAGGTAGTTTTTGCCACAAAATAGATAGGTACAGAAGACAATGTACATACAAAGCGCGCTCGAGCAACGCACACATAGACACCGCACACGGATACGATATTTCGGCTCAATCGCCTGGTCGCACTTGTACCTATCTATTTTGTGTTTTTGCTGCGGTCATAGCTATATACCGCCCGAGCGCCGTTTGTACAACTTGAAAAACGCTTAATTTTCGTTTTGTACACACATTTGCGTTCAGGGAGTTTTGCTGTTGCCAGGTCGTATTATTGAGTAAGTCATCATGTCACCTCCCCATAATGTGGTGCAATTCACTGCCTGTTGTATCTACCATCGTTACAGAAAAATGATAGCTGCAAGAATAAGAATTGTATTTAGGATAAGTTCGTATGTATATTTTATGAAAGTAATAATTATCGTATAAGTACCTATTGTGTAATAATTAATTGTTAAAATTTAATTTTGTTATAATTTTTGTAGTGTTGTTCTTTAATTAATAATAATGTATAATAATTTATGTATGATGACAGAAATCGAAATGCTCAAGTAAAAGTATGTGCTGCTCTCGGTAGGGACGCCAAAATTGTCACTCGAACGGTGGTTGCTGAAAACCAGCACCGTAGATGCCTGGATTATTCCAGCGTCACGGTATATGCTGAGCAACGGCCTATTTTTGCTTAGATGCGACGCACAACTTAGAATCTTAGATTGTGTTAATATGATTATAATAGTATTTCTTTTATTTTTAGTTATTTTTAGGTTATTTTTGTTTATGTTGTACTGTATAAGGCCGGCGTCAAACAAAATCACAGAGCATCTAAATAGTCAAAATGCCACAGATACAATAACTGTTTACATGCTCTGTGCAGGTTACAAGGGCAATAGTGTTATGCCCGTTACACACATGGCCTGATAGGGATACTGGCTGTTATATATTTTTTATATAATATTGCGTTGATTTGTGCGTCTATTTAGGCGGAATAAACGTGTTTTCTTTCTTTTCTTTTTTTCTTTCATTTGTACGAAATTTATTTGGCCGAAAATTTTGGTTTCTATACTTTTGTTTTCCCTAGAAAAATCAAGAAAAAGTTTTATGTTTTTTGGTGATTTACGTCAAAAGGCAATTTTTGAGGTCAGGGTTTATATGTACTGTAACGCAGCTCCGCTCGTCGGTAGGCTCGTATAGGGATTCTTCTATGAAATCAAACACTTCGGGCGGCGCACTCTTATATTTTTACTTATTTGAACGAATTCATGCTTTCCTTACAAAAATTACTTCAACACTGAAAAAACAACACACATTCTTTTTTTCTACCAACTTTCAAACCTATTCTAGAACAGCATACCTAATCCTTCGAATTATATTTTACAAGCCAGTTCGTTGGTTACATAAAAAAAGCAATCTCCTTTCGATATCACAGTACCTACCTACATAGCCTAGCTTATGTGAGCATGCTCGTCTTACTTCTAGGTATCATATTTATTTATTTTGCCTGAAAAGACGCACAATAAAATACAGCAATTGCTGCAAACCGGGTATAACAGTTTTGCACCATAGACATTAGACAGAACACATGAAAATGTTTGAAACACGCCACGAGTCCAACGAGACTCTGCTCATGGCGCCACGCAGCCGCTTACCGATGCCGCCCCGCTCGCCGCTAAGACTGAAGTCGTGAACATGAACAGTATCCCTAGCCAAGTTGCTAATCTGCAATAGTTAACGCTTGTAGAAAGCTTCAAATGTACGGGAATGACGTCGTCTTAACGCTCAGTCACGTGGTCAGAACAAAAGAATTGGCGTCAAGGTCAACTTGAAGCGTTCGACGCAAGCGAAACGGTTGTAACTTGGCTAGGCAGGCCGTTAGATGCTTTGTGATGACCAGGGAGGGTGAAACGGTCGGTGGTTAGTGACATGAAACATTTGCGACAACAGAAAGCCGCAAATAACTTAACTCGAGATTTTGTGGTAGGGGAAACTCCCACAAAATTCCTAACATTTTGACATGCCTGAGCTGCCCCCACCATGAGAATCTTTAGTCAAGTTAATTGCCGCATACCCCACCTAGTCAAGTTAATTGCCGCATACTCTATCACATGTTTTTTTGAAGAACAGTAAATTCAATACCTACCATGTTCATGTTCTTGATTTAAACAGTCGAGAAAACAAAATTGACAGTACATATTCGCAATAGGGGTAAAAATTACAACACGACTATTTTCTAATAGTTACTAACTTACCAAGACGATCACGAGGTATCAAATGAACTCGATCAAAGAATTCTCCTTGTAACTTGTCTTCCGGGTTTTGTACGCTTTTCAGGATATCCATTATTGTATCAGATGTATAAAAAGCTGCTCCAGAATTATAAAGGTCTTTTAAATTTTTTATAGTTGGATAGCGTTCCACTGTTGTGAATACTTTGCTTATGTGCCCCTGAAATGTAAAAATAATTAATTTTATTTAAATTATTTATACTTTTTGTAGATATTGAAAAGTAATGGAGTTACCTGATATACAGACAAACTGAAAATTGATCCTAATAAGCATGCGCTCCTAATCATTAGCAATGTTCTTGTTTTCATCGGTGAATATCCAAGCAAAGTTGCCATCACAGAGTTGTAAAGGTACCACCAGAATGTCATTGTCTCTGGACCAGCCATTGTTTTGTTGATCATCGCTGCGGCCCACATTATGCCGCCAATAGCCACTAACACCGCACTTATCAGGGCCCATAACGGTGGAGAGAACAAATTAAACACCCCATGCCAAAGTGGTATAACGTTAGGTTTTTTTATTAAAGCACATAATGTGTCGGTTGTCACGTAATACAGGTAATAGACTTGTTCATTCGAATACAAAGTCATAAATCTTGAATTGAAGGATATGTCCATCTCATTACGACTGACAGAACCTAAAGTGCCGCTTATATTGCCGTCAATCCCAGAACCAAAAAAGTTACAGGTTTCACTTTGACAAAAAGAAACATTAAATTTAAAATGTGAGAGGATGTCGTGCATTACCATTCCATCTAAACCACAAAATCCAAGCGTTAGGGTTAAATTAAAATTCACGTAAAAGTGTAAATTTTCACAATCTGTGATAGACGTGGGATATCTATAGAATATGCCTGCTATCATGGGATAGTCATGAGCTAGCCTTTCACCACTTTTCTTTATGGCTAGAAACAAGTCATCATAATTAGTAGCATTAATTAATTTAATAGATCTGTCGTATAATATCTGATTGGATGGTCTTTTACCGTTATAAATAACCATCTTTTGTTGACATGCAAAAGGGAATACTACCCCAACACGCATGATTTGGAATCTGTGCCACAGAGTGTTCATAATATTTTCCAATAACAAAAAATCTTTTGTATTCATCTTGCCATTCTTACATTTGAATTTATTATTGTCTGTAATAACAATGTATAGCAAAGACCAATTGGATCTAATAGAAAACTCCCATTGAGCAGACTCAATTATCTTCGTTGTTAAATGTGTTGTCTTTATAATTATGTTAGGGTTATTATTCGTCACAAGAAAATGTCTTGTGATATTGTCAGTCACGTCTATATCTGTATCTAGTAACAGGAGGGATTGTTTGGAAATACTGTTTTTCAGGATACATGTTTTAAATTCTGGGTGAGCGTGTACATCCATGTCGAAGAATACTGTTTGTGAATAGTTTTCAACTGGTAATAAAAGCGGACAATTTGTTGAATTCGGTGCAAACTTGTACTTCGGTTCGGACCTTGAAATGACGAGAAACGTTGTTATGATAAGTAATGCAAGAGATTTCATTTTTATTATATTTTAAATCAAAATACTATTGATCAGTACTCGTCGAATTGTTCACTTCACATAAATTCTGTTTTAATGTAGTTTTCACTAGCGAGTTCCAGGAAGCTTTTGCTTTAATATACATCCGTGATCCTAATCAATATGAATAGATACTATAAAGAGGTACAGATAAAATCAATCACTCTAAAAGGTTTGTCACCTACATAGTCCAATCTGTTAACATATGACAGCACTATTTGTTCATGTCAATTGATCAAGATGTAGAAATGTGAAAAATTACCAGTTTTATGCTGTTTTAACTAACTTTTAGTAATTTCATTTATTTTTAAATAATCAAAAAATTTAATGATGATGATGCAACAAGGAAAATTAACTTTTCGAATACCGTAATTAGAGACACAATAGAAAGACAATGAGAGAGCGAATGCTGGCGTTCGCGTAGGGTTTAATGAATTAAAGGGTTGTTTGTTAAATCCAAACTCGGAAATAACCCTTTCATTAAACAATAAAACGGAAACAATTAAACGTTTCCGTTCTATCCTCAAAGAATAAATTACACAATCTCTGTGTAATTTGTCCGTCTCTGAAGTCTCTTTTTCGGACGAGAGATATAATATTGAAATTAATATTAAATACTAAGGTAGGCATTTTCTTAGACGAGAGGGAAGCCCAAATCAACGAAATCAAAAACCTAAGCAGGTTATACGATTTTATTTGGTGATTCTCTAAAACCATCCAGAAAGTAATTTATACTTAAATCCCTGTACATCTTGAGAAGCCAGAAGATATTTCGTAAACAGACGACGATAATAAATTAATTTGGCTATAGACAGTATTTTTCGAATTTTCTATAAAATATCAAATGCCATATGTACCTATAGTTTAATTGAGTTAAATCCTATATAAAATATCCAAAGATTTCGACTGAGTAGAGGTTTGAATTTCGTTAAATCATTTTGAAAAATATACTGTAATGAGTAATGAAAAACAAATAAAAAACAATTGTTAGATACAATAAAAATATACTTAAACGCAACTTAAGAAGAAATATAAGTATTGATCTAAAAGTTAGGTAATTAAATATGGCGTACCTCAAGGTGACGGGAAAGGACCACCAATCTTTTTCCTGTACATAAATGATATTTTGCTGATGATATCACAGTAGGAGTTAAATTGAAATGAATTAAATATAATCTATGTCTACAATAATACAATAAAGAGGTAAAGTTTTTTGTTTTTTTGGTTTGTAGGAGGTAATCTCTAAAAGTACTGGTCCGATTGTTAAATTGTTTTCCCCGATAGAAAGCTGCTTCTTTCCTGAGTAACATAGGTTATATTTTATGTGCGCGGGCAAAGTCGCTGGCAGAAGCTAGTACTAAATAAATGAAAGTCTAATGCGGTTTAACAAAATTAACGTACTGTTAAAGGGTTTACATTTTTTTCTTTGCAGTTTTAGGCACACCAATGTTATTTTAATTAAAGTAGCAGCACATAATTTATCTGTTATCATAATCGTCATATTTTCAGCCGAAGGATGTCCACTGTTGGATATATGCCTTCCCCAAGTGTCGCCACAATGAATGGTCCTGTGCGTCTCGCATCCACCACATTTCCGCAACTTTCACTAGGTCATCGGTCCACCTTGTCGAAGGTCTTCCAACGTTGCGTTTTCCGGTGCGCGAGCGCCCCTTTTAGAATCTTTCGGCCCCATCGACCATTTCTACGAGCAATGTGCCCTGCCCGCACTGGCAATTCTTCGGGCTAGGTCAGCGAGCTAGGTTCTCCTACGGATATCTTCATTCCTGATGCGATCATGCAAGGAAACTCCGAGCATAGCCTTTTCCATTGCCCTTTGGGCGATTGTAAGCCTTTTGATGAGACTGGTATATGGTTGATTGATTGGGTTTTGGTTAGATAGTCAAGGCGGAAGAAGGCTGACAGGGTGAAATAAAACAGACTTGAATGTGCAGTACACATTTATTAAGTACCTACATTTTAAAATTACTGACCTTTTTTGGTAGGTTACATAAATATGACTAGAATAATTTATTAAACACGAGTTCAAAAACACAATGTCATTCGTAAACATAAAAACAATCATGTTGTCTATTCAGTGCTTTTAAAAATGGGTGAATACACAGCACACGCAGTGCAATTGAAAACTCGCTAAGCAAAGAAGTACTGAAAAAGTGCAAAAATAGGAAAAAAATGTTCAAAAAAGTTAATTTTATTCTATTTTATAAATTTAAATGTAGGATTTTTACACTTTTTTTTCAAACGTTGCTGCCGATCTATCCACATTTCAACGGCAAACACGAGTAGAGATATAACTGTACCAACAAATAGTATCCCAAAGGCCACACGCTGGTCCCTTAACTTTATTTTAATGAAAGCCCTCGGTTCGCTAGAGCTCGTGTGTCCCCGATTTGGAATTTTAAGCATTCGTTTAGTCCATTCGTAGTACATATTCGGCAACCCAGCTTCATTCAGACGTTCAATAATAACTCGAAGATCCTCCACAAACGGGAAACCTGATGGAGCAAAAACTAAAATTTATTCAAGCAGAAGCCATGATGGGTTTGCTCATCGGCGAATTGACGAACTCCCAGACGAACTTTCATCATCATCATTTCAGCCGTTAGACGTCCACTGTTGGACATAGGCCTCCCCCAAGCGTCGCCACAACGAACGATCATGTGCGTCCCGCATCCATCGGATTCCCGCTACCTTCACCAGGTCGTCAGTCCACCTTGTAGGAGGCCTTCCAACGCTGCGTCTTCCAGTACGCGGTCGCCACTCCAGAACTTTTCGGCCCCAACGGCCATCTGTTCTGCGAGCAATCTGCCCTGCCCATTGCCACTTAAGTTTGGCGATTCTTTCCAACTTTCATAACTATTCAAAAAAATTCAAGAAAATCTCTCTTTTTCCGTGGCGCGGACCCGCTCTGGCTGCCTATAGAAATGTCCATCTGCTGGAGGACCGTTGCGATTCCCTGAGCCTTACGTCATATTTCAAAATATAAGAGAGAGAGAGAGAAGGTACGAGGACGACGAGGAGGAAGGAGAAGGGTACGGCTCCACAGTTGAGTTACAAACATTTCACATTTCTGGCATTGTCTGCCAGCAATCTAAGATTGAAGATTTTATACAGCTTGTTAATAATGCTTGTTATAAATTTGTTTTCACGTTTAAGGGGTGAGGGACGGCAAGGATGAGATTATAAATGAGGTTTTAGTTGTTCCCATCATCATTTTGTCTAACAGAGTTTAGATGGACATTAATAAGATTTTTCAGTAAAAATACCTGATCGAGCTATGTAAGACAAGTAGTAAGTGTAGAAACATTCGTCCACAATATCGATGAGAGGAGTTCCGTAATCGTCTGAGTACTCCTTCTGTATTGACATTTCTGCATCCGATTTTCTGTCTATGGTTGTCACGCTTGGCTTTGTTAGAATTACTCCTGTGGGGCAATTGATTGAATATTATTTATTTATTTATAACTTTATTGCACACCTTAGCTAAATACAGGATAAACATTTACAAAAGATTATGTGTACAATAGGCGGTCTTATTGCGCAAGGCAATTTCTACCAGACAACCTTTGGATGGACTGAACGAAAGGAAAAAGATTTGGGGCTGTCAGTGTACAACATAAATATTATAGTATAATAATATAGTACAATAGAAAAAAAAATATATATATATAATACATAAATAAACTACCAAATAATAAACTAATACATATTAAAAAATACAATAGAGAAAGGGGAAGAACAATTAAAGTGACAGGTAGTGCTCCTTCACCATTTTTTTTGAAGTTCGGTAGCGTTTGGAATATTACGAGTATTATGTATGTATGTATCACTAGCTGACGATTCGAACAAAATGATTCCCCTAAAAGTCGTAATTGGGCTACTGTGGACATTTCAAAATAAAAAATCTTAAGCTGTTCCCAAGTGATGCGATTACCTATATTTTTTATTATATTTGAGGAGTGATGTAAAAGAAAAGTCAATGATAGCGTATCGAGTGATAGGACAGAATGAAAGAAAAAACCGTTTTGCATCTACCCCTCATGACATGGAACAAAGGCAGGAAGATGATGAAGATGATTTAATTTTTTAATATAATTATATAGATCTTTATTTATCTCAAAATATAATTAACTTTCTTTTTACTTATTTTTTTTTATCATCACTTGTATTAATGGCAGTACTTTAACGACTGACGACTATAGACTACTCTGATTTCGATGGGATGAACCGAGTCCTATCCTCGTGTAATTATTGACAAATACTATAGCTTAACTTAACGAATAATATAAGTTAGCTTAACTTAACTGATAATAACCATAAATAAGTGTGCTAAACTTATTTATGGCGTCTGTCGGCAAAATTTCAGTTAGGTAAGTTTCTGATCTGGCAAATCAAAAAGTTAACTGAAATTTTGTCAGTTAGTCTATCTTATTTAGGTTCTTCTACTGAAGACTAGGGAATATCGTCTATATAATTTAGCTCAATTTATAAACCTACCAAGACGTTCACCAACTGTAAAATAAGCTCGATCAAAGAATTTCTCTTGCAACTTGTCGTCAGGGTTCTGTAAGTGTCTTATGAAATTTCTCATTGAAGGAGACGTATATAAAATGGCATCAGAACAATAAAGTTCTTCCAGAGTTCTTATGGATTGATAACGTTTCATTGTTGTGTACACACGGCTTATATGACCCTGGAACAATTTACAGAACAAGAGATGAGACAAGAAGTAATATAATAATTCAGTGGAACTTTAATAGTGTAACGAATGTTAGTTTATTCAAAATAAAATATGACGTTTGTTAAGGTAAAGAAAACAAAATTGAAGCCAATGAGTACTATTGTATGGATTCAGAACCTAGTACTGTATCAAGTTGTAGCATAGTATATGCCACTTAAAAGGTCAGTTTTTTTTTGGGGGTGGGACATCAGAAAACTATTTTTCCCGTTCTAGGGTGTAAAAGTGAGAGCCGCCTTATCAGCTCTATTGTGACCAACAGGAATGGAATGGAGTGGAATTTCCTGCCGGAGTCTGTGTTTCCTGATAGCTACAACCTAGGGGTCTTTAAGTCAAGAGTGAATAGGTTATTTCTAGGCAAGCGTGCTCCATCTTCGGCCACATAATCACTTACCATCAGGTGAGATAGTGGTCAAACGCGAGCTTATCAAAAATAAAAATAAATGTTACATATCACTACCTACACGATCTGGTCAAAGATTGCCTTGAAATACAGCATTTCACATTTCAGTTTCTGAAAATTGCAGTCATGTCCTATTTTCTTTTGCTTTCAAAGTAGACAATCTACACATTGTCTACTTTATAGGTTGATTGGGGGAGGCCGAGTCCAACAATGGATGTCTTTTGGCTGAAATGATGATGATGAAAAAAAAAAGAAAAAAAAAAAGACGTGTGGCACTCGGGGACTGCCGCGGTAAAGCTTTTGCATAGCATTTTTTATCAACTTATGCAATAGACCTCGCCAACAGCTGCTTAACCCCACCCATCCAAAACCAGACCTCGCCAACAGCTGCTTAACCCCACCCATCCAAAACTAGACCTCGCCAACAGCTGCTTAACCCCACCCATCTAAAACCAGACCTCGCTAACAGCTGCTTAACCCCACCCATCCAAAATGAGACCTTGCCAACAGCTGCTTATCCCCACCCATCCAATACCAGACCTCGCCAACAGCTGCTTAACCTCTTCCATCAAAAACCAGACCTCGCCAACAGCTGCTTAACCTCTTCCATCCAAAACCAGACCTCGCCAACAGCTGCTTAACCTCTTCCATCAAAAACCAGACCTCGCTAACAGCTGCTTAACCCCACCCATCCAAAACGCCGACAGCTGCTTTCACTCATTTGTTTTCTTATCGGTCACCACGCTCAAAAAACAAATGAGTGGGGGGTGTTAGGTTATTTTCGTTACGGAATTTCTGGATTCTGTCTCCACGCTCAAGGCCCGCGATAGAAGCTATGCAATAGCTTAAAAAGATCTATAATGATAAGATATAATAATAATAATGATGCCACAATTTGATGTACAAAAGGGTACGAAACATTCATGCTCAGTTTTGCATTGTATATCAAAATAATTATCTTACCAAATAAATTGCCAGAAAAAAAATGGAACCCAATAAGCATGCGCTCCTTATCATTATTAATGTTCTTTTTTTCATCGGTGAATATCCAAGTATAGTCGTCATTACAGACTTGTTAAGGTACCACCAGAATGGCATTGTCTCTGAACCAGTCATAGTTTTGTTGATCATCGCCGTGGCCCACATGATGCCGCCAATAGCTACTAATACTGCACATATCAGGGCCCATAATTTTGGAGAGAACAAATTATATACCCCATGCCAAAGCGGTATAATTTTCGGCTTCTTTACCAGAGCACACAATTTCTCAGTTTTAATGTAATGCAGGAAATTAACCGGTTCAGGCGAATACTGAGCCATAAACCTTGAATTGAAAGATATATCCAGCTCATTGCGAATTATACAACCCAAAGCACCGCTTACATTGGCGTGCGCCTTATAGCCGAAGTCAATACAGCTTTCACTTGTATCGAAAGACACATTGAACTTCATATATGAGAGGATGTCGTGCATCACCATTCCGTCTAAACCACAATATCCAAACGTTAGGGTTAAATTAAATTGAACGTCATAATAGCGTAAATTCTCACAATCTTTAGTAGATGTAGGATATCTATAGAACACGCCTGCTACTATAGAATAGCCATGAGACAGCTTTTCACCACTTTTCTTAATATTTACAAACAAGTCATTGTAATTAGTAGCATTAATTAGTTGAATAGGCCTGTCATACAAAATCCGATTTGAAGGTCTCTTGCCGTTATAAATAACCATATTTTGTTCACATGCAAGAGGGAATACTACACCGACACGCATGATTTGAAACGTGTGCCACAATGTATTCATGATATTTTCCAACATTGAAAAATCTTCTGTATCCATCTTGTCATTCTTGCATTTATATTTGCTGTCATCAGTAATGACGATGTATAGGAAAGACCAATTGGATCTCAAAATGTATGTCCATTGAAGAGACTCAATCATATTTGATGTTAAATATTTTGTTATTATAATGACATTAGGACTATTACGCGTCACAATAAAATCTCTCGTAACATTTTCTGTCATATCTACTTCTGTATTTAGTAACAGGACTGATTGATCAGGAAAAATGCTTTGCAGGATACATGTTTTAATTTCTGGGAGGCCAGGTATATCCATGTCATATAAAACTGTTTGTGAATAATTTCTGACTGGTAATATAAGCTGACAATTTGGTGCAGCTGGTGCGAATTTGTACAGGCACTCAGAGTTTGAAATTCCGAGCAGTTTTGTTATGATGATAAACGCGAGGAACTTCATTTTTGATGGAACAAAATCAAACTTTATTAGGGCACAGTATTCGTTAAGCTGTTCACCTCATCTGATGGTTTTTTGATTTAGTTTTCACAAATAATTCCAAGTAAGATTATCCTTTAATCTAGCAAGTCATATACTTGATCTATATCAATACGACTTACAGTATAATTCAACTTAAAATGTTTTCTACAGTATACATATGTCAATCTGTTTGCGTGACAAATGAAAATCGTAGATACTTTATCAAAAACTAAATAAACTTTTGATATTATAATTTTGTATTCCAATTTATGACTGCTTCCATTTGCACGTATTTACTTATATATTCTGATTTCACTATTTTCCGCCTCAGTGTGAGCAACATTTGCCTTTTGTATTATAACTCATTATTTGCATTCTATATAGATTTATACATTAACACGTTATTGTGTAAACGGAGTACCATGGTATATAAAATAACTTTACTCCACTTTTAAGCCATTGTCACGAATAAGTTGGTAATGGCACAACTCTTCATTCTGTTCTTATTATCGATTCTCTTGGCGATTACCACTGGGCGAAGATTAGACGGACTGCATTTGCACCCTGAAATACTGAAGACTACAATAGAAATACGTATGGGCAACGACTATATGGATTACAGTCCTTACCATTCGTTTCTGTTCAAAGAAACTGATATTCCTGTAATACCATCCAACAGGGTCTTGCCAATAATGGAGGAGCCTTGAATCTGGGAATAAAACGAAAATAATAATAGACTACGCAGGATGGCAGAACAATGGAAGAACGCAAACATGACTTAAGAATTTAATTAACTATTTATTTATTTAAAAGTTCATGTACACACCAACAACTACCAACCACAACAACCAACTAACAACGACCAACTACAACTATCTAGTTTTATCGTTATTTTTTTTTAGGTTTATTTAATATTACGAGATATAATGTTTTAAGATAAATAAATACTTTCTTTACAACATGTTGTTTCACTGTATACGCATTTTTTTAATCTTTGCCTCCACACTAGTAATTTCTCCAGTATTGCGAGTGCGATCACAAATACTTAAACTTATAGACGCAAGAAAATTCAAACCCGTAGATCTGTGGACCATATAACTATTTGACTCTTGCAGAAATCGAACTCGAGACACACGGTGCAGCAGCCAATCCTTCAACCACTGAGTCAACCGTGGTATCGTAATTTTTTCATGAAATAAAATTTGACTGAACTCACTGTCAGTCTGTGAATCTAGGATAAGACGTTGTTTTCAGCTCCATCTTGAGGTGGACCTTGAAAGGAGTAGCCAAGGGTAGAGTTAATCTGCTTTGTAAGTCCACAAATGGATGAATGGATTTTGTTGACTGGTGGATAGTTGGGTGTTAAAAACAATTTCAGTTTAGCTAATATCACGAAGATACAAGAGCGATTTGTTCTTGTCTATTTTAAAATAAGGGCCAAATAATAATTTTCAGCAGTTGTTACGTCCTGTATAAAAGCAGACGATTTTTGCACGATTAATATAAGTAAGGTAATCTTAATAGCATGAAATTAGCTGTCAATATTTTAATCGACGTTCTGACTGATATTATAACTAAACAGAAGATGACTACTGAAATGATTGCAGATAAAAATATATGAAAGGAGGAATAACAGGGATAAAAGAAGAAGGATGGTGGTGGTGGTGGTGATGGTGTGTGACTGGTCTAGGTTCAAAAGCTGGCAAGCCACTATTAGGTACTTTGCTGACACACATTAACCATACCATGGATAAGATGAAATAATCAGAAGAGCAATCAAAAACACAAAATCATAAATACAAAAATTTATTTTTGTAACAATTGAGCAATAGACAATGTTAATGTTAAAACTATTGTCAAATTAAAAATAATATTAAAACTTTGTCAAATTAAAAATAAAATTAAAACTTTGTCAAATTAAAAATAGTATTAGGGGAAGATTATCCTGCCCAGGTGGGGAGGAACTTGATCCTGCGGCCACCGACCCCGAGCTCCGCGTTGTCGAAGGCGAATCCATCGGCGTTAGCCAACAGGTCGTTGCTAGGGTTGTCTCCACGCAGGGCCGATCTCTTCGCCACCTTGTGAGCAGGTTCTTTGGTTGCTGGCTCTGTAGCATTACCGTCCTCAACTCCTACCAGTACGGGTACATCCTCGATTACTTCTATCACTTCCAAAACTGGAACATCTTCTTCACCAGCTGCTGTCGTTTGAGCTGGCTCCTCTGCTGTGGTCGCAGGAGCTGCGAATGCGCAACTCACGAGCGCGAGCGAGAGAAGGACAATCAATTTTGAAGCCATGGTGTTGGAAGCCTCTTGGTATCTTCTCCGCGATGATATGGGAATATTTCCCAAGAACTTGTATACGTTTGTCTTCTTCCGATGCTAACTTGTGTTTATGATGGTGGAGCGTGCCTTTAGTTTTTATACCAAAAATAAAATTGTGCTAACTAAAAATATCCAGAAATGGGCATCATTGACGCGTATTGTACCTGTGTTGCTAATAAGGGAAGTCAATATTCTCAATAACATAATGACCATGAATACCTATTGTTGTGCACTATATTGAAAAACGATGACAAACACTTAGTTTACTTTAGTGATTGTGTAAAAAACGCATTTCGTAACGTGACAGACGCATCCTTCCGATATTGATGAGTAAGGCTGAGTGACTGGTATTAGTTAGATCCTATTTCATAATAATAATATGCACTTAGTCTTATATTCTGATAAAGTAGACTGAATCATCTTAGTATTTTAAATCGTTGAACTGTAGATATTGATTCTTGATTCAATGTTTCCGTACACATATTGTGATTTATCTATGTATCTATATCTAGCATAAAATTCTAAAGCATAAATTTATTAAGCATAAAATTCTAAAGCGTAAAATTCTGAAGCATTTTAAACCATATCTCCTGGAGCAGGTAATACATAACATATTTGTTTTGAACAATTTTTTAGGTTTTTTTCGCTGTAAGAAGTATGTAAACAAGCATATACCATGCATGCAGCAATTATGCAACATATAAACAAGCATACACCAGGGATGCAAGCAGGCATGCAAGCAAGCATGCAAGCAAGCATGCAAGCAAGCATGCAAGCAAGCATGCAAGCATGCAAGCATGCAAGCAAGCATGCAAGCATGCAAGCAAGCATGCAAGCAAGCATGCAAGCAAGCATGCAGCATGCAAGCAAGCCTGCAAGCCAGAATGCAGCATTCAAGCGAGCATGCAGCATTCAAGCGAGCATGCAACATGCAGCAGGCATGGTTTCTGTCACGGCTCCGGCACTACGGGCCTCCAGCGGCAGCGGCAATCGTCGAAGATGGCTTTCGTTCACCATCGCAGCTTCGGCTTGCCTCAGCCCACGGGCCGGCTTGTTCCTACGCGCCTACGCGATTTAAAATTACACTCTAGGGGTAGGGCAAACAAGACAATTGCAATGTGGAGTCGGTTTTGCAGCAATTCGGTTCTGTCACTAAATTTGTTTATAGTATTTCTAATACATCTATGCCTAAATATTACTCGTATAATGCCAATAGTCATTAGGCCTAGTAACGTTATGCCAATTAAATTTACTAAATGCATATTGAATATTGAAAAGAGAATATTATGTGAAAAGAAGGGACCGCCTTCAATCCACGGGTAATTGAATTTATGGAGTAGCAGATTTTTACTAACTAAAGTCTACCTGTATTCTTCCAGTTGCCTTTTGTGATCTAGGATCGCAGTAACTCTTTCGAACAATACCGCATAGCATATAATCAGCCCAAACAGGAGAGAGAATAGGCCTAGTGCGAATGTCATGCGGTGGATGTCACAATTTTTCGATTTTTTTTGTTTATTTATTTAATTCAAATAGAACGGCCTAAACCAATTACACTATTTAAACACATAACACAAAAAGAGAAAACATTAAAATGAACACAGACAAGTCATATGTCGCACAGGACTTTAGTGGTAGATGCCACTTATTTAAACAAATAGTAGACATAGTCATGCATTCATCTCACAGAATTTCATACATTCTGACAGTATCGTCTTCCATTCTTCCCCAAACATATCAAAATCTGTGTTTTTGTTAAGGAGAGCATTAAGCGCAGAGAGTGTCCGCGGTATGGGCGATTTGGAATGTGCAACTGTTCGACACGTCGGAACTGCCAGGAGCCGATGTTTCCTGCCACGGTTGTAGTGGTTTGGCACATACAAGTTACAGATATAATTAATAATCTAGTACTACTACTAGCCGGTATCCTCAAAATGCCTTCACTGTTTTGAGAGCAGTGCTGATGAAGTAAATACTAAGTAAGTTTAAACTGCGACCTACAACTGGTAAGTCGGGGCTAACACCAAAATGGGCCATTCTATACTTGAGGCTCAGTTTGAATAGTAATGTAATAAAATCTACCTGCATATTCTAATTCAATTTATGTATTTTATTTATTTATAAGAACAATCCTTTTATTTAACATATACTGTGTGATTTGTAATAGTTAAGTTTATAGTGTATTTTAAGTCCGGTTAGGTACCTATTTTAACACATTTACAACAAGAAATTTATTTTAATTAAAAAAAGCAACATCTTTCCGCTCGTATTTGGTATTTTCATTTTTATAAGTTTGTGTGGACATGAATAAATAAATAAATCTATGGAAATAATAATATTTATTCGGAAAAAAAAAACGAATATTTAAGGGGGTATGCTAGTACTTGGAGGTGGCTGATGGAACCCTGTTATGCCTTCTAGTAAACACAACGAGTTTGGGCTCATTAGATTTGTCTGAACCAGTTCTAAATATTTTTCATGATGACGAGGACCTGATGCTAGAACGCCAGGTGGCTAATAGAATCTTGGAATGCCTACTAGTTAAGGGTTTTTATTTTTTAAATTTTTGATTTTCGATTATGTATGTTTATTGAAAACGTAATTTGACATTTTACCAGTTTACTTATTGACATGTTGACAGTTTACTACATACAGTAAATCATATTTCGCGTTTAATAGTAAAATTTTAGACCATTCCATGTTTTTGTTAAACTACTTAGTTTAACAAAAACATGTTTACGTGCACTTTGTCTTGACTACCTTCGTGTGTTTACTGGTTCTGTTGCTCTTTATTTTTATCAGTTATCAGTAACGTTTGCCGTCTCGTTAGCATGTTCTTAGAGCCAAGGCTCATAATGGAAGGATCGCTAATGTGTGATTTGAGATCGGCTCTTGTGAGATCGTGCGTCAGTACTGTTCTAAAAATAATGACGCGCATTATCTAAGTATGCGATTTCAATAAAACATAATCACTTCTGTCAGCAATATATTCAGATATAAGGTGCTTTGAGATCAACAAAGGCACAGTTCAGTTACTAGTTAAAGTAAGAGCAAGATAGGATCTTTCGGGAATGCATTCAACACTATTCATCGTCGCGTCGTTGACGCTGCTGGTGCTCTGCGCAGCCGCACCCGCCGAGCAGGATGTGATCCAGCACATCCCCCAAAAAGTCGAGCAAACACCATCAGTTACCGGAAGAGACGCTGCGGTATCTGGTGCTTCGGGAAAGGCTGCTGGTGCGTCTGAACATGTTGCCAGGGCTCGCCGTGACGTGGCCGGACAGGAGAGCGACCTGTTGCCTGCTGCCAACGATGTGGACGTGTCACCCTTCGGAGAAACCTCGCAGCTGGAGGGTCGCGGCCGCATCAGGGTGCTGCCCGCCTACCTCGGCTGAACAACCAATACATCGGACCCTACTACCACCACATCGGACATAATGTTATCATTTAAGTTAATTAAGGTTGTATTAATTCATTTAAGTCACTAAACAAGCTGTTTTGGTTACAAATGTACATATTTTTTGTACAATTTAATTTAGTTTCTAGAAATAAAGAAGAATAATAATTAATTTTCTGCATTTGATTTATAAACTGGGTATCGTTGCCGCTGAGTTCACATCCTGGTAATTAAGTACTTACCTGATGTCTGTATGAGCTCTTCTTTCTATAGTGAAGGTAGACATTTCATACCTATCACTACTGCAATGAATAAGTGTGATCTCGTTTTACAGAAACATGGTAATAGCTAAAGGTGTTGCTAACTTAATTAATATAATTAACATAAACCCAATAATTAGTAGCCATGACTATAAAAGCATAACTTCCTCTGAAAATAATTAAATCCTTAATTTTCGCTATGAAAATCATTCTAGTTATGTTGGCTATGGGCGCTGTTAACTTGGTGTCAGGTTTCAGTGTTGTGCAAAAAGATAACATACTGGACTTTGCAAATGAACCAATGTTAGAAGATAATGATAAAATTTCGAATAATACAGATCCAGAAACAAAAACCAAAAGAAACGTTGTCGAAGATAATGATGTAAATGATGGAAACAAGGAACTTATTGAAACTGCAGAAAGTAGCAACTTAGTGTATCGACCCCTCTTCGTATACAGAAGGATCCAGCACAGCAAAAGAAGAATCACTATGTTTAATTCTTTTGCAGGATAAGCAAATCTATGTAAGGTATGTTTTGATACTCTATACCGTTTGTTTTAGGTATATATTTTAGCAAAGGAATTAAACACTCCGCCAATTAAGAAGTTATTTAACTAACAAACCAATAAAAGAATAACGATAAAGTCGTAAAATTCTGAGAGAGTTAGTTAAAATGCGGTTTAGTTTAATCCTAGCTGTTGTAGTATCAAGGACGATGATTTTATTTAGAATTTGGGCTGTGGTTTTATTACTCATTGTAAGTAAATTTACTTTTAAATTCCCTTTTTATTAAAAACTTGAAAGGAAACTAATACATTCCAATATTTTAGATTCCTGACACGTCCGGAGGAATATCTCCAGTACACGATTTTAAGGAAAAACTGTTAAAAAGTTCTGATAATAATATTAATGAAAGATTTTTAATGACTTCTCCACATAATGTTTTGAAACACTTAGACAGTACGATTTCAAAAGCAACTAAAAATGTTACTCAAAACCCGGAAATGGACGATATTCTTTATCAGATTTCAAAGGATATGGTGTCGGCTATTTTATCAAAATTAGAAATTCAAGATAAAATAACCAGAATTACTACGGAGGCATTAGAAGCTCCTGGCAAAAATAAAGGTATTACGGCTATTGAGACAAGACGTATCTTAGATTACATTTCTAGAACATTATCTGGCCATATACTTACTATAACTAGAGCTTCGACAGAGCCAGAACTTCATCGGTTGGTATACGGATTAGCTCAAATTGCAGCTGAAGTATCGATTGTATCAGCATTAAAAGATACTACATATGCTGCGGCGCTTTCTAAGAAGCAATCTGTTGACTTATCTCTAAGAAGGAAAAGATCTATTTCACCTAAAAAGGAAAACTCACAGGTGACTCCGTCCCCTGCTACAATAGCGACGACGGTTTATAGTGCTATTTTAAATAAGACTGTCCATACTGCCAGTGCTGCTAAAAATAAAGTATCATCAAAAGATTTTCCTTCGCCGTTTTCAGTGAGATCTAGAACAGAAAAGATAGGTCTTCATGTCCTTAATAGTAAGCATACCGTTCCAACGGAAACAAAAGGGTTCCTGAATCAAACAGCGTTAGATATCGAAAATAAAGGGCGAGTAAATAATAACACAGATCCAATTTTCATGGAAAAGGCAGTTAATGGAACTCATTATATTAGAGAAACGCAAACCTTGGATACTCAAGAATTAAGTGCACCAGGACTTATAGATGACTGGGTTGATACTAAAGAAAATATTTATAAGCCTATCAATCCTGATATTGTTGCTGATATGGAAATAGATCAACTTGACTTTGACGATGAAACTAGTAATGATAAGAAATCTAAACAGAAATTGGAAAGAATGGAAGTGAAAGCCAAAAAAGCCATTTTGTACGCTGGTGACGTGGCGTATTTAACTGCTGCGAGTGTTGTTGCTTTACGACGAGCTTTAACTGCATCTATTGAAGTTCAAATGTCAGTACGGTACGCTAAAAATGGTATGTCAAATCACCAAGACTTAATGATGAACTTGGCAAAGACTGCCGCGCAACAGGCAGGAAAACAGGCAAAAAGCGCAACTTCTAAATCTTTAGCTTGCGAGCGAGTAATTAAATTAGCCCTGAAATATACAGCCCAGTCACATGGAGCCCATTTAAATCACGTCGCGAATAGAATTGTGATGGATACTTTGTCATTAGCGACACTGGCGAAATCTATGGCATTCGTTGCTTCAGATATAGCTATTAATTCTTTGTATCAAGCCACCGATGTGAAGCCACCAACATGATCATTTTAAAACAGTTGTCAAGACCCAACTTTTACTATATAAAACAGCATTTATTTGAATTTTCCATTTGAAATTTTATTAAAATGTCATCTCAGTAAGGATTTAAATAAAATAAAATGAAGATAAACACAAGTTAGAGTTGCCTCCTTTATTTAGTAAAAACAATGTAAAAACTTTACTGAATTTAAAAAGAACGAAAGTTTTTGAATATCTCATATTTTACATTAAAAAGAATACGTAACTGAAAGCTACATGCTGCATATTTTATAAAGTCGGCTAGTAGTAACTTTTCCAGTACGTGTAGTGAACAGGAACCCTGTAACAAAAATATAATAAGTTTAAGTTATGAAAAAGTCAAAATAATGTGCTATTTAATGTTAGTGACATTGCGCATAGCTACAAATGTGCCGAAAAAATGATTCGAAACAGTTATGCTAGTATGTCACGAGTCGCTGGTAGTTGTGTGAAAGGCAGATCAGTTACATCTGCCAATTTTCATTGCTATCTACATTATCATCAATAAGACTAGGACAGGCATATTGCCGCCAGCAGGGACCCAGCCGGGTCGAAGCCTACTGAGGCCAGGGTTATCCGAAAGGGAACTCGAGCCCCGATATGAAGGCTAGAAGAAACGGAGTGGGCTTTTAGTCAGTAAGAGTCTGACATTATCTCCCGCTCCGCCCAAGAGCGGGGGTTGTCATTGGATGATTTTTCCCACCATAAAAAACAGGCATATTGCCGCCTAGTAGGCTACTGAGTGAAAAAATAGCAGGTAATTCTTACTCGTAAGTATAATAAACTGGAACTTTATGATAGTTCCATCTATGACGCCACCAGGTGCTGGCGTCCGGCTTCAAATCCGAGTCGTTAGGCTTCGATGGCTTCGGTAAATCTTCATCTTTGACAGGCTTAGGTTCTAAAGGCACCGGCCCGTCAGTCGGTGCGACTTCAACGACTTTTGGGTCTTCCACTGGTAGAGCGAAGCACACTCCCAATACTAAGCAGATTGTAGCTAGTTTCAAGATCTGTGAATATTAGGAGTTTATGTATACATATTTCGTGGTATACAATGTGATAAGTTTTGAAAACGATAGAACTTAATCCCTGAAAAAATTGCCAGTTAATTAGGGCTATATTTTAAAGAAATAGGCAGAGATAGAGGTGGTGATTTTCAATTGCCTTTGGTGCTATATTTCTTAATACACCAGATATTTTAGCTAGGCGGCTAATCAAAGTATCCAAAATTCAAAACGAAAGCAATAAAATGACTTCTTTATATTTTAGTTTTACGCAACTGAAGAGACCGTATGTATTTGTGTAATCATTTAGAGTCCTGAGTGTAGTACATGCCGCACGTATGCAGTTGACCCATGAGGTAAATAGCGGTACGATAATAATACATTCTAATTGCGTTTGCCCTTAGTATATTGGCACTGTGGTGACAATTCATATCGGGCGAGAAATACTGGTGCAGAGAAGATTTATCGAGTTCAGTACTAGGCATAGCAATGACTGATACTTTTTCTATTGCAAATAAAGAATAATCACACCTCATCAATTTGGATATGGTCACATGTTTTTGGTCTCCAAGAATGGTAGCTGACATGATAATTTATTGCTAATATAAAATAATACTCGTATAAGATCCTGTATCACTTGCTTATTTTTGGGATACGTTATACGGTTTTAAAAGGAGTTCCTTTTATGGCTAAATAAACGAGGTGATAATTTGAGATGTGTTCGCGAATCGACCAATTGTGCGTAAATACCTGCCACATGAGAAAATGGATTTTAGTTATCTATTGGCATTACCGTAGTCAGATTAAGCTGGTGCAGGGAAGAGGCCCTATAGATTTTTTTAAAATAAATTTACCCCACACTAGGAATGGGCACGCTACAATTATGGCGGTAAGTCCCCTCTTTGAGGCGTGGCTGGAAAGACCTCACGGCGTCCTCACCTTTCGCATGACGCAGGTTCTCATCGGACATGGTAAGTTTGGGAGGTTCCTGCACCGGATTCGTGAGGAAGTTACGCCCGGGTGTCGCCACTGTGCGGAACGCCCGGAGGACACGGTGGAGCACCCTTTGGAGGTGTCCGTGCCCTCGTGGGGGTGATCGGCGGCGGCGATCTCTCGCGCCGGGCCTTGGTACAGGTCATGGTCGTCTCTTTTTGTGAAGCTGTAATGCTAGCAAAGGAGGAGGCCGACCATATCAGGCAGTGGCGCTCACAGCGCCCCAGCCGCCGCCGGGATTCCGGTCCCGATTTCCGGCCACCGTAGGCGCGGGCTTGCGGACGGCGAGCAATGGGTAGCTCGCTATCCGACCGTCCGATAACTGTCCGGATCGAGCCCAAGTCGTCGACGGCGCGCACTGTTCCCGCGCGCCTCAAGGAGTTGTCAGCAACAGCAGGGGCCCAGCTGGGTCGAAGCCTGCTGGGGCCAGGGTTAGCTCCGAAAGGTAGCTCAGCCCCTGTACGAAAGGCAACGAAGGAACAGGAGTGGGTTTTAGTCAGTAAAAGTCTGACACTATCTCGGCGGGAGCGGGGATGTCATTGGATGATTTTCCCAACACAAAAACAGCATAAAATTGATGATGGTATATAAAAGATAACTTACCATTTTGAATATTTTCCAAAAGTAAACTTGCGAGTTCGGTTAAGCGAATCCAAGATTATGCTGATCCTTGTAATGGGATCGCTTTATATATCCTTGATTTTGGTGAGAGAGAAGGACAAAACACCTTGTATCCTCTTATTGTAACACTCAGGTCACCTTTATAGGTCATCGTCGCTATGGTATAGTACCTAATCATATATGTAAATTAATTATTTTTAGCAATAAAATTTATATCAAATTAGATACTTTTTTATAGTTCTAAATAGAATGCAATTTAAGTTATTGCCGGATTATGGTAATTTATATAAGTGTTCAGAAGCCCTACCACGAGCTCTTAACGTGATGCAGTTGAGGACCTAAGGGAGCGTTCAAGTATTACGTAACGCAATTTTTGAAGATTTTAGACCCTCCCTCCCCCCCATGTAACGCACCGTAACATTTTTCTGTATCCCTCCCTCCCCCTCCCTAAACGTTACATAACATTTAAGTGACCATTAAAGTCTTAATTATGTTAACAAAAGATTTGCAAACTTAGGAAACAAAAATGAAAGTAACGTACAATACTATTGAGGGTTTTCCCGTAAACGAAAAGGGTTGCTGATTTGGAAGATTCTAATTCCCTAGCTTTTTTATTAAAATTAAATAAATGTTACGTAACGCGTTGTATAAATACTCCCCCTCCCGCCCTTGTAGCGCACCGTAACGTTTTACAAGACCATCCCTCCCCCTCTTATTGCGTTACGCAAATTGCAGTTGAAATGCGGTCCGTCTGTTTAGACCCTTAGCCGTCACGCTATTACTGACTCCCTTTTCTAACGTACCTATAACTCCTCACACAATTTATCCGTCTTTTCCTTGACTTCCATCCTTGATCTTATGTATATTCACAATCTCTTAGTAACATAATATGCGTTTCAACTCTCCTCTTTACATGACAACACCAAGACAAATTATTCCCTTTCAACTTTTCAGTCACTGACGCCACCTTCAAATCTGGTTTACTCATTTCTCAAGATCATACTTTTTTTTTTTAATTTATATAAACTAATGCTTTACTGCGATCCCACCTGATGGTTAACATTGATGCAATCGTTGATGGTGAGGCGCACTAGTTTATTAAGAGCCTATTTACTTTTGCCTTGTTAGTTAGTTAGTTATCTCATTTATGTCCCATTGCTGGGCGAAGGCCTCCCTCTCCTTTTACCACGCACGTCTGTCTTCGGCCATTGCGGGCCAGTCCCTCCGGTAGTTATCAATCTCATTTCTCCGCCTTCGCCTTGATCTGCCGTGATGTCGCCTTGCGTTTAATGGGAACCAATCAGTGGCTCTTTTAGCCCACAGCTCATCCGACATGCGGCAAACATGTCCGGCCCAATCCCACTTTAGAGTAGCAGCTTTTTGGGCAACTTTTTGCCTTGAAGACACCTAAATTGTAATCGAACGGGAAGACCGCAGCAGGCAAATTGTTCCAGTCCCTCGATGTACGTGGTATATACGACGAGGCCAAACGCTTGGCGAAACATTTACAAACACTTAAAGGTAGGTAATGAAACCTTAGGTTAGAATGTATGTCTTACCTGCTTTTACAAGGAGCAAGATTAGGTTAATAACACAATACTTAAGGACTATCGATAGGTACACCCTTTTAATTGATATTGGTGTGTAGATAAACCAAAAAAAAATGCCATGCAAGTGAAGTCAGCAAGATATCTCTGCAGACCGAGAAAATATTCGCCGTGGAGGGTCGAACTTGATTCCTAGCAGAAGGACTGGCCCGTACTCATCATCATCATCATTATTTCAGGCAATAGACGTCCGCTAGAGTTGGACATAGGCTTCCCCCAAGTGTTGCCATAAGGACCGGTCCTGTGCGTCTCACGTCCATTGGATTTTCGCGACTCTGACTAGTTTATCGGTCGACCTTGTGGGAGGTATGCAATCGCCACTTCAGAACCTTTCGGCCCCATCGACCATGCCATTCTTAGGGGGTTTGTTCCTAAAGGTGCACAGTTCGTGGCCCGCCTACGCTTCAAGTACCACAGGTTTTAAAATTAACAAAATGATATACATAAGGTCAAACGTGTATTTTCTGAAGGGTTAAACAGAGGTAGACTTCTCTGCCGCCATAAGGAAAAGGAAATTTGAAATACCAAAACATAAAACGGAGAACCAAAAACACCTGAACTTAATTCAGCGAAACTGTACTTATTACAGATACAATACGTTTGTCCGACCAGATCCGCACCACTCTTGATTCCACGGTATACAAGGCCCTTCACACACAGGACAGGAACAGATGGAGAAACATCATAAAAATTAAAGTGATGGAGCATAGGTCATGACCCTCAAAATTGAGGAATACGACGCAAGGAGGAGGAGACTTATTACAAGTGTAGTTTGAGCACAGAACTCTTGGAAATATACATATATAGGTAAAATATTACTTGCTAGATGGTCCTAAGTCCGAATATACTATAAAATATATGGTCCCTTTTTCTTGTAACGGAAATATAATAAACTGTTACCTATGCTATTAATTATCTTGAAGTCCCATGTAAGAGCGAGCTATTATCGTCAACCTGGCACAAGTCTGCTTCTGAGAAATTCCAAACAGAAAACCCAATAACATTTTTCTCGACACAGGAATCGAATCCAAGACTTGTTCAGAAGAAGCGTGCGAGACTTCTTACCACTAAGTAAATCAACGAGGCTTTAGGTGTTAATTATCCTGTTGACCAATATTAAGCATTTATCGGATAAACGTTATAAATAGAGAAAATGAATACTAATTATAAATCTAAAAATATTTCCAACTGCGATTTAATGCCCTAAGAGAGCCGATGACATGATGACGATATCGCACGACGATCTTTTATTTTATTTAGTTTTGAGACATAATCAAGTCATTTGAAAAACATCTAGGTAGACCGTAGCAACAAGACTATGATGATTGAATTTGTCTTTTTATCTATATAAAAGCAGAAATTGACTATCTGACATATCAACGCATACAGGAACGTAAAATTTTGCACAAGGCTTCCCTGTTATGATGTATAAGCGAGCACTAAGAAGGGATTTTTGAAAATCCAACATGGGGCCATTCAAGTATTACGTAAGCACTATAGGGGGGTGGGGGGGTTTTAGCATTGCTTATTTTTGATGACATGGGGGATGGGGAGGGTCTAGATGGTGATTACGTCAGCAGTATATATTTTTCTTAGTCTTTTAAGAGAACGATCTCGATGTTCCAAAATCACAAGAAAGTGAGCAGATACACTTCACTGAGCAGCAAACATCCAGATCCAATGTCGTTGAAGATTTAGAGTTATGGATATGTGTATTATGGACTCAGGACTGTTAATTTAAATTAATATGTCAAAATTTTAAATGAAGTTTGTTTTTTCCTTTATTTCAAGCCTATTCCTTATTTGTAGACTTACAACTAGTGCTCATAAATTAATAACGAAACAAACACATTGACAAATACTTGTACCAATGTTAACGTAAGCATGGGGGGAGGGGGTGAGAGCTTTGCTTACTTTTGCTGACAAGGGGGAGGGGAGAGTTAATATTTGCAACAAATCTGCTTACGTAATACTTGAACGGCCCCCATGGAATGGGGTGAAAAGGGGCAAATTCGTTTGTATTACATTCCCATTCCTGTAATTTAGCATAAATAGTAACCCAAATAAAAACGGCGCGCGCTGTTTCCGCGCGCCTCAAGGAGTTGTCAGTAAAAGCAGGGGCCCAGCTGGCCCAGCTGGCCAGGGTTAGCTCCGTAAGGTAGCTCGGCCCCGGTATGAAAGGCAAGAAGGAACGGCGTGGGTTTTTTAGTCAGTAAGAGTCTGACACTATCTCCCGCTCCGCCCAAGGGCGGGGGATGTCATTTGAATGAAAAAAATCCGAATAAAAAAGGTCCCTTGGGTTAATAAACTTATAACGGAACCCTAGGAAGGATCACTTTGTTGTCTGTCTGTCTGTCTGTCAAAACCTTTTATCTCGGGAAAGCGTGAAGGCACCGAGTTGAAATTAATGAATAAAACATAGCCTTAGCCTAATTCGCAAAAAACGTATATTTCGACACTCTCAAGGGAATCAAAGTTCATAGGATTCTTCTTGTTGATCTAGAATCCTGAAAGGCATGAAGCAAGGACTCATAGGACAAGTTTATGAAAAAAACTATAAAGTAGTAGTTAAGTCACAAAAAAAAACTTTTTGTGATTCGGAAAAATCTTTGTAACTCAATTCGAGAATTGAACTGTTTTCATAGGTAAGTTTGCACGGAACCCTTAGTACGCGAGGCCGACTCGCACTTGCCCAGTTTTTTTATTGTTATTTATCATAAGCTTGAAGCGCCATCTTTGTTGTAATGCCCGTTCCTCACAGTCCGCAGTTACTTAAGTGCGTGCGTTGAATCACACAATCTAAAATGTACAGCGCCATCCGAAGGAAAATCGAGTAAACTTCAAAATAATGTAGTCTACGTTATCTTGAAGCTTACTCAATTTCCTTTAAGATGGCGCTGTACTGCTATCGATCACGAAAATAGCTATGTACCTACAAGAAAAACTGGAAAACCCTGATTTAAGTTGTTATCGTTTAATACTAGATGTCGCTAGTATTGAATAGACAACTTTTACCGTATTGTTCATATTACGGGAGGGTTATGAGTTGCGCAGCCTAGGTTTATGAATGTTCATCTTTATTCATTAGTTTTGGATAAGAGACGCATCATTAGGTTTATTTATTTATTATTTATTGTACACTTTACTTTTGTTTTTTTTTTTGTAGTTTATTTACTTATACATTTGACAAGTACCTAAGTAGTTGAGGAGTTGGTTTAAGGAGACCTATGACTATGGAGTAAGGTATTAGTTTATTAATGTGGCCAAGGTTAGTCGTGAAACAGGTGGCAGACGACCAGAACGCGTACCGCGAAGGTTTGAAGGACAATGGGACGGGAGAAGAGTTCCTACTTAGGGGAGGCCTTTTCCCTGCAGCTGGACTGTACTGGATAGAGGAACTAAACAATGCTGTTCTGCTGTTTGTTTGTTTACCTGGTTATTTTGTGTAAAAGGTCACTCAAAACAATAGGGTTCGAGTTAACGTAAAGTATATATGCATTATAAAGTCTAATTAACTAGTACCATTCGTAAATAATTTTTTTTTTATAAGAAAAATAATGCGTTACTGCTCAAGTCGTGTGACTAATTTTAAGTAGCATATTCATAAAGTAAATAAGGATATAGGTACTTACTTAATAATCTTGTGTTTTATAATATGTTAGCCAATAATAATTTTATGTACCTACTAACCAACTGTGTACACAATGAATTTACATAGAAGCAAGGTATATGTATTTTACAAGATGACATTCACATTTTCCGTTTGCAGAACAAGTAGTAATTACCAACTACTGTCATTTTAATGAATATTATCTATATACATACATACCTATGTAGGTATACATACATACCTACGAATCGGGTAGGAGTATCTTTTTCTTTTTTCAGTCTGATAATATCAGCGAAAAATTTTTTTTTTGTCGCATATCAACGTAATAAGACGCTACTAACAGATGGGACATTATAATTGACAACAAAATTATTATCTATTAATGGTTCGATAACAATATCTCCTTAGATGCATGTGGCCATTTAGCACTAACATATTTAAATGAAAGTGTCAGCAAGGTGACTATACTATGATTTTCATTTTGATTTTTAACCAGTCACATCTTTATGATTTTTCGATTTGATTACAAATAAGTATGGTCCACAAATCTTCTACTGGCTACGACGAAATCCCTCTGATTATTATTTTTATATCCAATGGGTATTTTGTCAGCAATAAATGATTGTCATTAACTATATATTATTGAAACAGGAGATTAGCATTCGCACTGGGTGTTTGTGGTTTCAATGCAGGTGGTCTGAAAAATTTCCGACCTAAAGATACAAAACATTTTTTCTTACAATTTATTTCGTGAATAATTTTGCAGAAAACAACGCCGACTACTATTTGAAGGTTTAGAGAGATTGGGGGAGTCGCTGGGAGAAATGTGTAGAATTACAAGGAAACAATGTAAAAAAAAAAATTCTTTAGGTAGGAATTTTTTCAGACCAGGTGGTCTGCAAAATTATTCACGAAGTTTGCCTCCGCCTTGCATTTTGACGAAAATCTCTGTCCTCCGAGCGCATTATTAGATGAGGAAATTAAAAGAAGTTGCTTGGGATTAAATCTGGTGAGTAAGGCGGATGATCAAGGAAGATCAAACCGTAATTCGTAGAATTTAGTCGTGGCAATCGCAGAGATGCGAAAGAGTGCGTTGCCTTGCTGAAAAAGGATTATCTTGTTCTGCATCTCACATCGACTCACTCAAATGACTATGAAATAAAAAATATGCGTCGAAAATGGCTGACACTTTGGTGAGTAACAATCAAAAGATGCAGAACTACATTCACTAGCTTTTATTGATGAGTACTTGTGTACTGCTATATTCATGTTGAGGTCGGAAACGTTTTAGATCATCCACGTGCCTACACTAGATACAAGGGAACGCTGCGTGATGTCATATATGTTACCTATTCGATGGATTGATTTTTTGTTCTAGGTATATCCCGAATATCCCGTTTCACTAATTTTGTTTGCGGACGCCTACTTGTTATCTACAGTCGATAGATTCCTTAGATATATGTGTGTGAACGTTGTCAGTCCAAACACAAACCCATAATATTGGCTCGTAAGATAAAATTAGAGACAGATAGATACAAAGTTAGATACATAAAGATAATGCTGGTATCGCATCATAAAATAAATACATATGTGATAACATGGAGTGGAGGTACCTACCGCAATATTATCGATTTCACTTTTTACAGAGGTTGCTGCGTAGATAGACTAATTTATCTGTTTTTCCATCTAACCATAGATTACCTACGCCAGCTAGTAAGGTAGATACCTACTTATTGCAGGGCGCTGCTAGCGCTATTCCATAACAATGTAAAGTTCTTAGGTAGTACTCGTATTAAAAATAATTAAAAACCTAGGGCATAATTTTTTCGAAAGAGTTTCCGTAGCCTTAGAAACCAAAGAGCAACTGAAGGATCACAGGTGAAGCCTACTGGGGCTATGGGTTCGCTTCTGAAAGGAAAACCCGGCCCTGGAATGACAGGCAACGAAGGAACTGGGAGAGGGTTTTATTCAGTAAGTCTGATACGCCCTCACGCTCTGCCCAAGGGCGGGACATGTCTTTGGATGAATCCCCACCTAAAACAAAAAACAAAAGGTTCACAGGTGGGCTAATTTAGTTCGTAAAAATCTGACACTTTGAATGGAATGCGAAGGTACTCCTTCTTACTGCTCCTTACCTACTTACCTACCTTACCTACTCCTTCATTTGAAGATTTCACACCTCAAAAAATAGAGTATAAGCTTTCAAATGGTAGGTATGATGTTGTGTTTTTTTATTGTTTTTGGTACCTGCAAATCTCTTTGTTTAAAACTGCGACGCACGCATAGACGCACGCGACGTGACTCAGAATAGCAAAACCGGCAGTTTTCTAAGCAGAATTTAAATTGCTTTAAATAAGCATACCGTCTCTTTGCCTAAACCGCCATTTTTTATTGTTGACTGGACTATCAAGAGAATGAATTATTATTTTGGGTGAATATACACATTTTTCATTGTATGGGAGCCACACTTTGATATTTATTTTATTCGGTTTTTAGTATTTGTTGATATAGTGGCAAAAGAAATACATCGTCTGTGAAAATTGCAACTGTCCAGCTATTACGGTACATGAGATACAGCCTGGTGACAGACAGACAGACGGACGGACAGCGTGGTCGGGACCCTATTACTAAGGGTCCCGTTTTACACTTTGGATACGGGACCCTAAAAACATACTTATACTTTTTAGGGTTCCGTAGCCAAATGGCAAAAAACGGAACCCTTATAGATTCGTCATGTCTGTCTGTCCGTCCGTATGTCACAGCCACTTTTTTCCGAAACTATAAGAGCTATGCTGTTGAAACTTAGTAGGTAGATGTATTCTGTGAACCGCATTAAGATTTTCACACAAAAATAGAAAAAAAGCAATAAATTTTGGGGGTCCCCATACTTAGAACTGAAACTCAAAAATTTTTTTTTCGTCAAACCCATACGTGTGGGGTATCTATAGATAGGTCTTCAAAAATGATATTGAGGTTTCTAATACCATTTTTTTCTAAACTGAACAGTTTGCGCGAGAGACACTTCCAAAGTGGTAAAATGTGTGTCCCCCCCCTCTAACTTCTAAAATAAGAGAATGATAAAACTAAAAAAAATATATGATGTACATTACTATAAAAACTGCCAACGAAAATTGGTTTGAACGAAATCTAGTAAGTAGTTTTTTTTAATGCGTCATAAATCGAAAAAAATACAGTATTATTAAAACATCGATCAAAGTTACAACACATTACAAGAACTTTTATATTATGTTACTTGCTGCTACGGAACCCTTCATGGGCGAGTCCGACTCGCACTTGGCCGGTTTTTATATCTAAGAATAAATTATATTTCAAAAAGTAGGTATTCTCTATTCTTCTTCTGTATATAGTATTTTAAGTCATAAATAAAATTTAATTACTAAAGTTTAATTATAATAGTAAAAATGGCAGTTTTATATCTTCAAAACACGATTTTTTAAAATAAATCCAACATCACAAAAACGTTTGTAATCAATTATTACAAGAACAATCACATCACATAATAATTATAAGGTCGAAAATATTTTTGAGTTTTTCGTTTACCTAAGTATACATATTTCGTGTTTCGATAAGACATTGATTTCAAAAATTGACGTCACGAAACTTATGCTTCTTATTTATTTATGTATTATACACTTTTTGTACACCATTACACATACAATAAACAACTTTTTACAAAAAAAAAAAAAAATATAACCAACTTCAATGTTAAATAAATATTTTTTTTTTACAAAAAACAATAAAACCGACTTCAATGTTAAATAAACACTGAAAAGTGCAAAATAACTTTAATTGCAGAAGTCGGTGTTTCTATAGATGTTACTTTTGTTTCTTCGTTACCATAACTAAAAAGTCAGACGGACAGCGTAGTAGTTAGTAGTAGTTAGTAGTCGGCGTTGCGTACAAACTATCTACAGGTCTTTGAACTCGCTCAGCTGATTTTTTTAAAGAAATTAATTTCGTACGTGCGTAAATTAATACGAGTTTTGAAAAAGAGGTAATTTATTTTTTAATTTTATCTTTACAAATCGATAGTGTTTCATGTACCGGATCGACCCTCCACGGGATTAAAACGATTAAAATTTAACGGTGTATACAATGGGCGACCTTATCGCATTCCGCGATCTCTTCCAGGCAACCCGGAATGGACAGTAATTGCCTGGACAAGAAATGGGGCTGTCATTGCTCCTTCTACCTTTTGTCACACCTCATCGACCCCTCTCCTCCCTTTACCTCAAAGTGTGACGTAATTATGGATGGCCCTTACATTAGAAAACCAAAGATATCTTTCGTGTAGGTCACAAACAGCTTAGTGGTTTAGAATAAATAAAATATCTCCTCATACTGGCCTCCTAAAGCAGGTCATAGTACGATCCAGCCGACGCTGGGCAAAGTCCAAGTTTTGCTTAACCAATACGACAATCTTGCGTGTACTCGAGTTGCTACGTCATACAGCCAGTACCGTAGCGTGGCGTGGGCGAATTGGCCCTCGAACTACGCCTTCCACCCAAAGGGGCCTAGCATAAGCGAGGGTTCTTTAAGAACGAGTTTTTTTTATATAATTGACTAGCTTTTGCCCGCAGCTTCGCTCGCGTTCATAAAATATAGGCTATGTCGTCCAGGAATGAAACGGCTTTCTATTGGTGAAAATATTTTAGCAATCGGACCAGTACTTTAATAAATTAACCCCTACAAACAAAAACAAAAACTTTACTTCTATAAAATATTAGTGTAGATGTAGACGTATAAAGGCTTGCATTAGACCACTGTTTCACCTGATGGTAAGCGACGATGTGGTCGAACCAGGGTTGTAACAGTCGCTGTCTCGTTCTCGAATTTATGGAAGAAAATGGCCTCGCTGATGTGCCCTCGCCCACATCTAAATTAGTGAACGCTACGCTCCTGCTTATAGCCGTGACTTTTTCTACACAATACGTCTTTAGTACGTGCTTATCGGTTTAATGTGTGTTCAATTAAAGAGGTGTGTCGCAACGCCTCAAATTGATAATATTGCCGCGATGCGTGGCCTTTGTTTTAAGCGATTTTTCGACGGGCGAGGCTAATTTGTGTCTGCTTGGACGTTCGCGTCGTAACTGCATACGTTTACCGTGTGCCTTACACAAAGTATTTTGCTTTACGCACGGAGTAGAGAAAGAGACAGTCGGGCCGATAATGTAGGTTCAAAATACGATTTAGCGGCGCTCGCGAATTGCAAAAACTTAAAAAAATGTATTTATTCCGTTTTAATACCACTGCTATTTGTTTGAGCCCGTGTTTATAGTCTATTCCGAATTGCTGTGCTATTGCTGCAACTAATACTAAAAAAATCGACGATCTTCTAAAGTACTGTCAGCCAAAATACTTTGTATAGGACCTTTAATTGAAATAAAATTCAGTTAATTCCAAAAAAAGTATTTATTTAAAAAATGCCCAGTTTAATAATAAATTGTGTACTGATAATCAGCTCTAAATAACAATCCACCATTTCTTTTATGCAAGTCAAGCTTTCTGTTTTCCCCCAAGTTGTTAAGGGTTGATTATATTTTTCTCAGACATTACAAAAAATGATTAACTAGTGAAAGTTTTTGTATAATACGATCGTATAAAAATATTAGGAAACCAAAACTTTGACTTAAGCTGACTGTACTAAATTCAAGTCACTGGTATGGGTTCGTACATTAAATTAAATTATTTAAAGAGTGGTCTTCGTTCGGAATAGGCAATAAAATTGCGTGTAAAGAAATACTAATGGTATTAGGTGTTTGGTATTAAAATGGAATAAATCAAAAAACGCTAGATTTTGAAGTAGAGTCGAAATTGATTGCTCTGCGGGAATTTTCGAAAGAGATACCATGGCCCTGGAACGCAAAGGTCAACTGAAAGCACACCGGTGGGTTTTAGTCAGCAAAAATCTGACAGCCTTCTCGTTCCACCTAGAGCGGGAGAAGTGATATGATACCATCCCACCTCAAAATAAAAACAAAGTACGTCAAAATCCATTGATATGCATTATGCAGCGGATGAACTTACCTAATGAGTTTTCTAAAACGAAACGTGTTTCGAACCTACATGTGGATAGGTATATCCGGTGCAATTCTAGGGTAATTTAAAAGTTAATCATATACTTAAGTGGTGCTTGTGTAAGCAATGGGTGTGGCAGTCTCGTCGTCTACGCAACTACGCGGTGGCATTTTGCCGACGTCCTTGTACGCATTCTGTACTTAATCAGCTCCTCTGCCTACCTTCTGGGCTTGCGAGGTCATGAAACTTCTACCGACGCGGTCAATGCCCTTCTTAGAAACTATACAAGTTATACAATGTCCGTTTGTTCATGTTTCATGAAAAAAGTGTTTTCGTAATTGATTATTGTTAGGGTCGGAAAATAATTCAAGACTATTTCGCATCTAATTATCGGATTTATTCTTAGAAGCTAGGTACACTTTATCGTAGTATTTATACATCACTGATTTTAATTTTTACACGTTATTAAATATTTTTAATTAGTACAAATTTAATTAAGTAATACATATCTTGAATTATTACAAATACTTAAAGGGCTTATTAAATAAGGTCTTGTTATTATTTAAAGTCTCGTTAAATAATATTTACAAACAGCTATGTTATTATCGTTTGTTTATATCCCAAAATGTCACTCAATTTATGGAAATATTGTACACGTTGTTGATTATGAATGAAAAACAATCGAAAAACACTGCACGTAGTATTTTCTAGTAGCAATTTGTTATGAATGATTGATTCGATTATGAATTTACCAATTATGATTCATGGTTAATTTCGGGATTTTGTGATTTTTTTTTTACTTTTGACTATACAAATGTGATCAGTAACGGGTACAGATAGAACCCCACGTTTTTGTACTAATTAAAATAATACTTTATTACAGGTTTAGACTTTTTTTTAAGAAGTTCTATAGTAGAGATCGATGCACTTATGTTTTATCAGACGCATGTACTTCACATAAGTTCTATCAGTGATAGCGATTGTTGAAAAGTTAAAATGTAAGGGAAGTCAATCTCTTCCACTTGGCATTTCAGTAGAGCCCAAGAATCTTGTATTAAGTATAGGATATATAAAATCTTTGGTAGAGCCTTGTTATTCTCAGTTTATTCTTTTTTAATAGAGTGTTTGTTGGTGGAATGTCATTTTGTTTTGAGTTGTAGGTACCTAGGTAGCTAGTAGGCTGCGATATTGTTGGAAAGAATCATTGTGGCCCTGGAACGCAAACTGTGATTGAAGGAACACAGGTGGCTTTTAGTCAGTAAAAGTCTGACACTCATTTTCTATCCACCCAGAGCGGAAGAAGTTATTTGATGATTTTCCTACCTAAAAAAAGGTGTGAACTACAGTGTGAAGTGTTAAGTCCATTAAAGTAGTTACTACATAAAGTATCTAGTTAATGTTTTTAAGGTTTATCAACATACATACAATCGCATTTTCTTTATAATTATACAAGGTGTAAGGGACAGGGCCTCCTCGCCATACAAATTGTCCAATCAAGTTTATCATTTTGTGTGGTGAGGCTGTTATTTTTTCGTTTCCTGAAAAAAAATTTTGTGGAAGGTTGTTCAGTTTCGTTTACTGAGCAAGCCCGAGGGCTGTCCCTCACACCTTTTATAACGTGCGTCATTCACAAGGAAAAGTTAAAATCAAGGTCAAATAACTGCACACGACAGATTAAATTAATCAATGAATGATGTTCATAATATTTTTTTTAACATTTCCAACTCTTTTTTAGGTGAGAAATCAAATCATCCAATGACTTCTCCGGCGGAGCGAGAGAGAGGCAAAAGTTTACTGACTAAAACCCACTCAAATGTTCCTTCTTTGCCAAGTGTCCCAGGACCCCGAGGTTCCCTTTCGGATATTCCACCCCTGCAGCAGACAAAAAAGTATTTTGTTGCCGGTAGGTAGGTATACGTAGTTGTAACCTTTAAAGATAACTATAATTTATTCATTACGGATACGAAGGTGCCTACAGATTTATTCTATTTTTGGCGATCTTTATGTCGTTTGACTTACAACTACGTATATGGCCGTCACCGCGTCATCTGTATAATAGCTAATATAATATAGGTATTAAACCGATAAGAAACAAGCTAAGAAACAGGTTCTACTCGCTATGGCTTCTGGCGATAAGTCCATGTATCCTTAAGTGAAAATAAAATACTTACTGTATTTTATAAGTGTGAAATTAAAATACCTACTTTTTTGAATTTAATTGAATACAAAAATCGAATATTTCGTTTTTAGGGTTCCGTAGCCAAATGGCAAAAAACGGAACCCTTATAGATTCGTCATGTCTGTCTGTCTGTCTGTCTGTCTGTCTGTCCGTCCGTATGTCACAGCCACTTTTTTCCGAAACTGTAAGAGCTATACTGTTGAAACTTTGTAAGTAGATGTATTCTGTGAACCGCATTAAGATTTTCACACAAAAATAGAAAAAAAAGCAATAAATTTTGGGGGTTTTTACTTAGATTTACTTAGAACTGAAACTCAAAAATTTTTTTTTCATCAAACACATACCTGTGGGGTATCTATGGATAGGTCTTCAAAAATGATACTGAGGTTTCTAATATCTTTTTTAGGGTTCCGTAGCCAAATGGCAAAAAACGGAACCCTTATAGATTCGTCATGTCTGTCTGTCTGTCTGTCCGTCCGTATGTCACAGCCACTTTTTTCCGAAACTATAAGAGCTATACTGTTGAAACTTAGTAAGTAGATGTATTCTGTGAACCGCATTAAGATTTTCACACAAAAATAGAAAAAAAGCAATAAATTTTGGGGGTCCCCATACTTAGAACTGAAACTCAAAAATTTTTTTTTCATCAAACCCAAGCGTGTGGGGTATCTATGAATAGGTCTTCAAAAATGATACTGAGGTTTCTAATATCATTTTTTTCTAAACTGAATAGTTTGCGCGAGAGACACTTCCAAAGTGGTAAAATGTGTGTCCCCCCCCTCTAACTTCTAAAATAAGGGAATGATAAAACTAAAAAAAATATATGATGTACATTACTATAAAAACTGCCAACGAAAATTGGTTTGAACGAAATCTAGTAAGCAGTTTTTTTTTAATGCGTCATAAATCGAAAAAAATACACTATTATTAAAACATCGATCAAAGTTACAACACATTACAAGAACTATTATATTATGTTACTTGCTGCTACGGAACCCTTCATGGGCGAGTCCAACTCGCACTTGGCCGGTTTTTTTTTCTAAACTGAATAGTTTGCGCGAGAGACATTTCCAAAGTGGTAAAATGTGTGTCCCCCCCCCTCTAACTTCTAAAATAAGAGAATGATAAAACTAAAAAAAATATATGATGTACATTACTATAGAAACTGCCAACGAAAATTGGTTTGAACGAAATCTAGTAAGTAGTTTTTTTTAATGCGTCATAAATCGAAAAAAATAAACTATTATTTAAACATCGATCAAAGTTACAACACATTACAAGAACTTTTATATTATGTTACTTGCTGCTACGGAACCCTTCATGGGCGAGTCCGACTCGCACTTGGCCGGTTTTTTTTTTTTCACAGTGGCGATAGACTGAAAATATAATGTCGATCGCTTCTCAAAGACATCACGAAGAAAGTAAATAAAGCATTGCGCTTCTTTGAAAACTGGCTCTTATCTTATCAATTACGTTTAACATGCAATGTACACAATGTAGTGATATATGAACTTAAATTGCATGTTGAAAATGTCTCGTGTTTACTTTTTATTCACAATAGGATGTTTTATTTTTCCTAATAATGTCACAGGTACAAACAACAAAGGTATAAACAACGGAAATTATCTATAATTTTTCAATACGAAGAGGCGTATACATATACTTATGGCCTTAATATTTAATGAAAATATAAACGTGTTGAACAAACTAACCGAAATATCATAAATAGACGCGACGTGATTATTTATACAATAATTTGGTTTTACCAACAAATTAACATTAAATCTGTATTCTAAATTCAAAAATATTTGAATGTCTTATTTTTAATATTAGGATGTAGGTAGGTAGATAGGTATAGCAGTTTTATACCTTTGCTTCTCCTTCAGCCTGCAAAGGTTTCAAGGAGTTGTCAGCAACAGCAGGGACCCAGCCGGGTCGAAGCCTACTGGGGCCAGGGTTATCCGAAAGGGCGCTCGAGCCCCGGTATGAAGGCTAGAAGGAACGGGGTGGGTCTTTTAGTCAGTAAGAGTCTGACACTATCTCCCGCTCCGCCCAAGGGCGGGGGATGTCAATGCATGATTTTTTCCCACCATAAAAAAAAAAAAAAAAAAAAAAAAAAAAAAAGCCTGCAAAGGTTAAGCGTAGGGAAAAATGCGAATTAAATCTTTTTACTTATTTATTTGTGTTATTTGTGAAAAAAAGTTGAATTTCAGTTTTGAAGAGAATTCTTTAGATTTCTTTTAAGTACCTATAACACCTAAAGATATATCAACAGACAAAATACAGACTGTATTGCGGAAATAATTGCACTATTATTTGATCAACTGATGGCCGCTTGTACCGTTCTCATCCGCATTTTTTTATACTAAAAGGTTAACATCGTTTAAGAGGCGTAAGCGACACTTATAGATATCCGTGGCGACACTACTGCGCAAAACATTGTTTGCCGTTTGTCCAAAACCTTGTTCGGTACGAGTAGGCACTTACAAATGTTCCGTAGACTGATAGAGAACGGATTTGGCCGTTTTCACATTACCTAGATTTCGTCGGACTCGTAGTTTCATATCTCGAACTTGTCTATTATATGAAAACGTCAAAACTAATGTCAAAACTGACATTGCCGCGAAGACAAAGGCGCCGTTGCGTCGTCAGATGCCATCGCCATCGTCATTGTCATTATTTTATCCATATCCTTATTTATTTTTATATTATTCGTCATCTCTGTAGTCACCAATTCTTGAGCATAAGAACCGTCTTCATACAGTCCATCGATTGTGTATTTGGTCTTCCCTTGTAATCGTTTTCTAAAATCACTTACGCGCCGAGGCGTTACCGCTTGTAGAAAGACATTCGACACGAAACAGTCGTAACTTGGCTAGGCCTGCAGTAGCAACCATGAGAAATGTTGCTGCGGGATTGATAGACAGCGTTACCATGGACCTGGACCGAATAAAGCAACTGAAGGAACGTAGGTTGACTGGCCTGTTGGTTTAGTGGTTAGTGGCCCTGACTGCTATGCCAGAGGTCGTGGGTTCGATTCCCACCCAAGATAAATGTTTGTGTGATGAACATGATTATTTGTTCTGTCTGGGTGTAATTTATCTATAATACGTATGTATTTAGAAATATATAAGTTTATCAGTTGTCTAGAGACTAGACGGTGTATAATATATTATATTATGTTATATTATATTATATTATATTATATTATATTATATTATATTATATTATATTATATTATATTATATTATATTATATTATATTATATTATATTATATTATATTATATTATATTATATTATATTATATTATATTATATTATATTATATTATATTATATTATATTATATTATATTATAGGAGTCTGACACTCCGTTTCGTCCTACCCAGAGCGAGAGAAGTTGTTTTATGATTTACCAACAAAATAAAAACTCGAAAGATTATGGGTCTCCGTGCTCTGTGGGTTACGTTTACGCCAAACTTATTTGCTTCATGATTTATATTGCAAACAAGTAGTGGCAAATACATTCTGTTTAAATCAACACGGCTAAGAAATTAACGTGCTGTTTCAAGGACTCTTACGTATTATTTAAGCCTCATCGTCGTAAGTGTACTTACGACTTGGTAAAATGAAGGGATACTTAGTGCATTTACGCCTTACACCTTATAAAAACAGATGTAGACCGAGTTGTTGAGAAGACCGACTGTTAAAATCATAGATATAATGGTCAAGTTACATTTATACCTAGTCGGCGACTGGCTGGCGATTGTTCGGAAAAAATACTTAATAAGTAATCGCCATTTGTCCAACAGTATATAAGATTCGGTAGTACAAAGCAGGGATGTAACGGAGGTAATTATATCGGAACCGAAGGCGGAGTCGGAGTTTTTAAATTTGATTTATCGGAGTCGGAACCGGAATCGGAACCGGAGGCGGAAGAGTCAGAAGTGGTGGCAGAAGAGAGATTTTTTATTAAAGGACAAATTAAACATTATTTAGTCAAACTTTTTTCGTTTTAATCTTTTAATTATAAAGAAAATGAACGTGTCGTATGCGTCAACAAACTTACAACAAGTGAAAAAATAATTGACAATAGAGTGCACGTAGCGGGAGTCAGGGGGATTCCGGACCTCCGATTAAAACCTCCGATTTAAATGTATCGGAGCCGAAGTCGGAACCGAAGGTGTAATAATATCGGAAGTTCTGACTTAACGGAGTCGGAGTCGAAGCTCCGTAACATCCCTGGTTCAAAGCATTTATCTATAGGCATATACCTATAAAAGGAAAAACTGACTGACTGACATGTATATCAATGCACAGGCGAAACTACTCGAACTAGGAACATGAAATTTTGCACAAGGTTTCCTTTTATGACGTAGGCGAACACTCCGAGTGGATTTTCTAAAATTCACCCCCTAAAGGGAAGAAACGAGGGTCCAAAGTTTCTATAGAGTAACCTACTTTCACGCGGGTGAAGCCGCTGGTAGAAGCTATAGAAGGCCGGGATATTTTTTCGTACAGCTTTGCTTTTTGTAATTTGCTTATTTGTTCTTCTAATGCTGCAGTAAAGTACATTGACCTTTTCCTAATATCTCTGCGTAGGTACACGAAAAACAATGTACTGCTTTTCATTACTATGTCATGCAAAGGATCACGATACATGTCGATTCAAGACAGTTTTACTTATGTCTTTATTTCCGTTTTTGAAATTAAGAATTTCAACAAATGTCTAAGGGTCAATGACCGTTATTGCACGTTTATCTGGAATATAATATAGTTTCAAATAATACATTTACAGGCACTTTTGAATTGTCCCGAAATCAGGTAGTCAGAAAAATGATGGTAATTGTATTTCTAAAGCGTAGATCTCTATGGAGAAGATTATGCAAGAAACTTTAATTTTACATGGACACTCTCTATAATGTTATATTATTTTTATTTTTATAAAAAGGAACAGCAAACAACTACAATATAAAGCTTAGGTACTACGGGTATACAAAAAATATAAACAATATTGTAGCCCACAGGGCTGCTCACAGATTACCTGTGGGATACTTAAATAAAATCACTAGGATGACAAAATGTTAATTAATTTAACTATCGGGCATGATTAAAAACAATTACAAAGAAAAGTAGTAAAACAAACTCAAATTAGTGTAGAGAGAGAAAAAAGAGAGTGGAGAAAGAAAAACAATCAAAATATCAAAATAAAAACATTTATGAAACCTCCTTAAGGGCCAAGCGCCCGAAAAGTGCCATAAAACAGTGATTTTCTGAGGCCTACTCCTCCGTAACGGCTAGGTCAATTGGTTTGAAAAAAATATATGTTTATTATAGATTCATGAACAATAATATCAACATTTGATTTTTTCGTGCAATTAATACTTTTTTCAAAAAAAAATATTTAGCAATTTCGCAACTTTTCCCTACTCCTTCGAAACGGCTTGGACCTTTAGAAACATTTTTACACATAAAAATTGGTTGTTAAATATTCTTCAAAGTGAACATTGCATATGTAAATCAATCAATATCTCGCAGAGAAAATGGATTTAAAGCGCTCTCCGGGCGCTGCTGGCCGCAAATAAATGCACAGATTTGCGTACTACCGCCAAGGCGAGTGCGAGAGTTGCGTTCACATAATTTCGGTCAGATGGTTCAAGGGACTATACGCCTTAAGAATGAGACTTTTGAACTTACACGGCGATCATGCAAAAATATCTATGTCGATCCGGTACATGAAACACTATCAATTTGTAAAGATAAAATTAAAAAATAAAGTACCTTTTCTTCAAAAATCGTATTAATTTACGCATGTACGAAATTAATTTCTTTAGGAAAACGTCAGCTGAGCGAGTCCAATGACCTGTAGGTAGTTTGTACGCAACGCCGACTACTTTATTTTTTAATTTTATCTTTATAAATCGATAGTGTTTCATGTACCGGATCGACCCTCCACGGGATTAAAACGATCAAAATTTAGCGGTGTATAAAGAGGCTAAAAACAATTCAAAATATAGAAATTAGAATAAGCCACTGGAAGTTAAAAGTGACTAGTCATCTGACAGCTGTTCACGGACATGACACGTAGGTATAGCACCACTCAGGAATCTTAGAATATAAAATCATAGGCACCACTCAGCTCAACCATTTAACTATAATTTTAATTTAAACAAAAAAAAACTGACCTAAACATATAAGAAATCGTCTATCTAGTCGGAAAAACCATCCTATCACATTTGAAAGTCGGCGACTAATCACCAAATTATTAGTCGGTCATTAGGGCACTGACGAGCGGTCTAGTCTTCTAGTTGGCCAAGTCCAAAGTCCCATCTCTACTATAAGACATGTAGTCGTGTTGCAGGTTCATCGGAACAATCTAGATACAAAGCGGGGTCAATGCCCCACTACATTGCATGCATTCTGTATCTTCTATCTCTATCATACGTGTTTCGTGGCCAATTTGTTAGGTAATCCAATGGATGACCATTGAAACAGGTGCAATTAATTCTCGAATAATAATTAATGAATTTCGGCCAAGGTTCCAAGTGCTTTCCGCTCTAAAAGAGGATTTATTTTCATGCGTCGTGTCCGATACTGCGGAGGCTAGCCTGGCTGCTAGCCAAACTAATGAAAAAAATACAATTTATAAGTGGGAGATAGCCACCGCTTTCCGCACGAGTGCGGAAACAGAAAAAGAAACGCATTGGGCGTAGAATACTTTCATTGTCATGCGATAAGAGGCAGTTTTTGAGTGTATAATTATTATAATTGGAAAACAGTAAACTGTGGTCGACCTTATTGTTCTTTGAATGTATTCATTTAGGTACTTATGTGTTTTTCTTTGAATGAAGCAAACAATTATTGTATTATCTATGAGTATAATACCGTCTGATTACTCATTCAATTCAACGGAATTTCATTACTGAAATGACGTCGGGTTTAATTGTTATCAGTAATGTGTAATTATTTATACATTAATAAGAATACAAACCGGATATCTATACAAATAAATCGATACCTCCTAAGTATACTGAGTCAACTAACAAATTTAGGTATTTTTATATTTTTATATAAACGTACATGATAAATCGTGATCTTAACGTTTGTGTAAAAAAAAATTAAAAAAGAACAATAATTACCGAGATAATTTCACGTATACTAAATCAGTTTCAACATCAGTTAAAATCGTACATTGTAAACTGATCTAAGTAACATTGTACCAGTGTACGCGGGGCGTGAGGGGGGACGCACCGATACAAGTTTATTGCGGCTCAGTACACAGAGCATCTAAACAAGAGACGGAACTTAGAACATTCAGTTTTGAGAAATTTCTTACATTCTTTAGCCAACCACTTAAAAATTCCACTCCCTAGCCGCACGCACAATGAATGTGTTCCCAAAACGTTTTGTGCGTGTTGGTGGGATATCCACCATATACCGGTGGCGCATAGCCGTACGTCTGGTAGTCCGATGATGAAACGGGCTAGGCGGAATTAGGTTATGTAATTCCGACGCACACTCCCCGAAATGCAACCGGTAGAAAACCGACAGGCTAGCAACTCTGCGTCGATGCTCAAGACTTTGAAGCCTCGACTCGACGAGTGTATCATCGCCAATTATCCTTCTGGCTCGCCTCTCAATTGCCTCAAGTGCATCAAGCTGGTATCGGGCAGATCCGTCCCAAAGATGAGAGCAATACTCCATACACGATCGAACTTGCGCTTGATAAAGTTTGAGCAGCTGTTCCGGCGTGAAGTACTGTCTGACCTTTGCGAGAACTCCCAGCTTTTTTGCAGCCAGTTGAGCCTTTGCTTCGATGTATGGCCCAAAGTTGAGTGTTGATGTCAGCGTAACACCAAGAAGGTCAAGATGGTCGGTTATCGGCACGGTTACACCCCGGAAAGTTGGAGCAGGACTGAATTGGCTCCTTTTAGCGGAAAATAGACACGCCTGGGTTTTTGCAGCGTTGAACCTGACCAAATTGGCATCGCCCCATTCGGAGACTGCCTCCAAGGACAAGTTCAAGCGCTCAACCATAGCCTCTCGAAGAGACTGGATCTGTGACCCACTAGCTCGCGCGCTGGATATGTAACTCTCAGCAACAGTGCTGTCGTCTGCATACCCAAAGGTACCGGGCTTAAGCAGATCGTTTATGTGCAGCAAGAATAATGTTGCCGAGAGTACTGACCCCTGAGGGACCCCGGCATTAATAGCCATTTGTTTAGACGAGCAGCCATCGATAACCACTCGGATGGACCGGTTATTCAGGAAGTCTGCGATCCAAGCACACAATCCAGCGGGTAAACCGAAAGAAGGAAGCTTACTAATAAGGCCTTCGTGCCAAACCCTATCGAAAGCCTTCGAAATATCGAGGGAAACGGCAAGCGCTTCCCCGTGCTTCTCGATGGCCTCACTCCAGATGTGGATGGCATACGCTAGAAGATCTCCAGTTGACCGATTTCGGCGAAAGCCGTATTGACGGTCACTGAGAATATCATTAGCTTCTAGGTATGCCAAGAGCTTAGTGTTGAGTACACGTTCCATAGTCTTACAGAGAATGGACGTTACTGAGATTGGTCGGTAGTTAGCTGGGTCAGCACGACTCCCTTTCTTGGGCACGGGCTGGACATTAGCTTGCTTCCATGCCATCGGCACTTTTCCAGCCTCAAATGAAAGCCTAAATAGGCGTGTCAGGATCGGAGACAGTTCAGGCGCACACGTTCTCAGAACAATTGCTGGTATCCCGTCTGGACCGCTAGCCTTGTTCACGTCAAGGTTACGCAGCACCCTACGGACGTCCTTCTGATGGATGCGAATATCTGACATACTCGCATCGCAACCATCAGGATGAGCAGGGGGCCGCGCGTTACCTGGGCCTAGACGCGAAGATTCCGCAAAGAGTGAAGCAAACAAATTTGCTTTCTCCTCAGCGGTATGTGCCAGCGACCCGTCGGGTTTCAGCAGTGGCGGTAGTGAGGGGCGGCAGAAGTTCGATTCAACCGACTTAGCCAGGGACCAAAACGCCTTACTACCCGCAGGGTATGAAGCTAGTTTGTTCCCGATGCGGCTAATGTGGTGGTGGATTTGTTTACGTGTAGCTTTTAGTAAAGCTATTATGTTAAAAAGATATTCCTACTTAATTATGGCGAAAAATACATTGTGATTCTTCAAAATGAGTTGTTTTTGGTTTATGATTCTTGTTCTTCTTCCTAGCTTTTATTAATCCCACATATCGTAAGTTATTACAAAAAAAAAAAATACTAATAAAAAACCTCGGTAAATTACATTGGTCCAGTATACGTGAGGTTTCAAATGTTAACATTGCTAAGTACTTTCCTAGTATAATGAGTCAAGTGATATAATTTCAACATTTTATTATTAAGTGAGACAGAAAACCCCGAAAACAAACAAAAGTAAAATTATATTAATAAAATTTCAATCATATTTCATGTTATTTTGGTGTAAACGATGGATTTTAATGGACAACGTACATGAATATAACTGGTAGTTAAACCATTTCACTATTGAGTCCCGCCGGCGTACACCCAGTCATGTACATAAAATGTCATTTAAAAACAAAAATCAGCAAAATCATTTTATACCAAAGGAAGAGCTTACAATTTTTATTAAAAAAACATTTAAGTACTTTATTTCGAATTTATTTGATTTCATTAAAATATAAACGATTTGCCTTCAAATCACTCTCCTATAAAATAACTATAATGTCAGTTGACTCATTATACTTAGGAGGTATCGAAATGATGTGTGTATCTTTTTAGCTGCTTTGTCGAACAACTGCGTCGGCCCAGACACTAATAAAATTGAGGACATTTTCTATTTTCCGCCAACGTGAATGTCATACCCACACATGTAAGTAGGTACATACATATGTGTGGGTATGACAAAGGAAGGCTTTTTTATATTTTGTTATTAACATTCAAATAAATAAATAGAGGAACTGCTTATATTATTACTAGCTTCTATGGAAGTAAAAAATTATCTATCCTAAGGTCTACCTATAGGCCAAATTTCATCCTAATCCGTTCAGCTGTTTTAGCGTAAAGAAGTAACAAACATGCATAAGATTACACATAAAACTGTCGCCATAATAATATTAGTTGGAAGTACCTTTTTTACTTGGGAAATCAAAAGTTTTCCGCTATGGGTGGAGCGGCAGAAAGTGACAGACTTTTACTGACTAAAACCCACAGTGTTCCGTCATTTTGCTCTTTATTGCGCGGGCTGCGATAACTCCGAACAATCCGTAACGATGACAGTAGAATTCTGTTAGTAGAGACAGCAGGTACTATCGCGGTCATTTCTGCCTGATTACTTAAAAAAAAATTGGAGATCACCTTATAAGCAAGGAAATGCTTGTATTAGATGACTCCGCTCTTCCACTTGTCATTTCTATGCAATTGAAATGTAGACATGCAAGCTGTAGTATACATATATTTAATTTCAATCGTCTAATATATATTTTTGTTGGTCTATAAAGGTATATACAATATACATAGATTATTTTGTTCAGTAGGCGTTAAGTACTTTTCCATTACCTACCCAATTACTACTACCTACACGAACAGTAACTGATTAAGTACATCAAAACAATGTTTGTAAAACAATGCGAACTAATTTATAAATAACGACATTTTTGTTATATCGATTGCTGTTACATTGTTTATAGCAGGTACTTTACTCTTAATTACATAAGATATTATTAATTAATTTTAATGTAATGTTTAAAAAAATATTTAATTTCAATTTCACATTATTTTTGCTAACAAGATTAGGAGATCACCTTTTAAGCAAAAAGATGCTTGTGTTAGGTGACTTTTGGATTAATGAATGAAATAAATTTTATTTTTATGCAATTTCTGGCTGACGAATATTACAAAAATTTAAATTAAATTACTTTATGCAATTTAATTTCAATTTGAATTTTACCTGATATAATTTTGCTTTAATTGAAATGGAATGTTTATGATGTACATACAAGGTGCAGTTTTAAAACTGCACAATATTTCAGGAGGTTGTAATAAAACTCATAAATAATCATGTAAAAATACGAAACCTGGTCAATAATCAGTAATACTTGTTATTTAATTTTTTAATTACACTAAACTAAATCGATTGATCGATGGCCGCGGGGGCGTGGCTAGGGTGTGGCGTGCGGGATGATGATTGGATGATACATTATTTATGAAACTATCGTTGCGAGTTAGTGTGTGTGAAAACGCCCTTTATTGTTGTGTGAAAAAAAGCGCGGTTATAAAAAAAAAAAATACCTACTTATTTTATTATTGATTCGGGTCGAGAATCACTAACATAATTACCTCCTGAAATATTTTGCGGCTTCAAAACGACACCTTGTATGTGCCATAAGTGAGTCTATAGTGACTTGATAATAAATTAATAATAAATTGGAACAAAAAAGACAATATTGACACCTCACAGAGTTGAGGCAGACCGCATCAGGCAGCGGCGCTCTCGCAGCCGGCGCCGCCGGGATTCCGATCCCGACTTCCAGCCACCGTAGGCGCGGGCTTGCGGACAGTGAGCAACGGGTAGCTCGCTGTTCGGCCGTCCGGTAACTGTCCGGACCAAGCCCAAGTCGTCAACGGCGTGCACTGTTCCCGCACGCGTCAAGGAGTTGTCAGCAACAGCAGAGGCCCAGCCGGGTCGAAGCCTACTGGGGCCAGGGTTATCCGAAAAGGGACTCGAGCCCCGGTATGAAGGCTCGAAGGAACGGGATGGGTTTTTTAGTCAGTAAGAGTCTGACACTATCTCCCGCTCCGCCCAAGAGCGGGGGTTGTCACTGGATGATTTTCCCCACCAAAAAAAAACACCTCACAGAATTATTTAATTTGTTAGATGGAACTCTTTTTATAATTATGTAGGTTACCCTATAATTATATTGGTGATTTAAAAAAATTGGTGTTTTTTTTTCTTTTTTCTAAAGACCACACTGTTCCAACCAAGCACATTCATGAGACCACGCTAACGAGTTGTTACGAAGAGGATAAAAATATCTTCATCCTCATAATAATCACGCATTTTGCATAAGGAGTCTAGGGAATGCAAAAACCGCTAAAATTACAAACCGGTTTTTTTTTCGGTTCATTTAAAGACCCACTCTTTCGGAAGCTCTACTGAGGTCATTGAGCATTGTGCTGAGCTCTTCCGTAGTCTCAGCCATGATCACGATGTCGTCGGCAAACCGAAGATGGGTGATGTACTCGCCATTGACAGTTAGAAGCAGTTAGAAGCTTACATCCGATAATTTTGATTGTTGCAATATTCCTTGATTCTGAAAATTTTCTCATCGGTAGCAAGAATATCCCTGAGTTTTTCATCAGTGTAACGAACAAGCAAAGATTTTGATCTTTTCACTCTCTCTTCTATAAAAGCGACAAGTTTAAGCTGATGATGTTATGATGAGTAACAACGGTGGGTATTCTATCTGCGAATAAGAATTTTGGTGTCCTTGCGAGATTTTAATTCTGGCCCTGACAGCATTCACTGCCTGTTCTCACGACACGCGGCCGGCCTGGATTTTTAATGATCGTAAACAGAAGAACTGTACAATTGATGTAGCTATCACTATGGTACATAAATATTAATAAACAAACTTACGACTGATATCAAGCCTCAACAGCGTTTTAAAACAATGTTTGCTAAAAAACAGTGTCATTTGAAAGTAATAAAAAAAAACTCGAAAAAACCGGTTACTTGAAAAAAAAAACGGTTTTTTTAATCATTAAAAATATGCCGAAAAACCGGTTTTTCGGTTTTCGCGTTAACCGGTTTGCATTCCCTAATAAGGACCTTTTTTTTTTTTTTTTTTTTAATGGTGGGAAAAATCATGCATTGACATCCCCCGCCCTTGGGCGGAGCGGGAGATAGTGTCAGACTCTTACTGACTAAAAGACCCACCCCGTTCCTTCTAGCCTTCATACCGGGGCTCGAGCGCCCTTTCGGATAACCCTGGCCCCAGTAGGCTTAGACTCGGCTGGGTCCCTGCTGTTGCTGACAACTCCTTGAGGCGCGCGGGAACAGTGCGCGCCGTCGACGACTTGGGCTTCGTCCGGACAGTTACCGGACGGCCGGACAGTGAGCTACCCATTGCTCACCGTCCGCAAGCCCGCGTCTACGTTGGCCGGAAATCGGGATCAGAATCCCGGCGACATAAGGACCATACGGTATTGTGTTTATAATAGTATCACCAAAATACATATATCACCATTAAATACCTTTCTTTACTATATACATAAAGGGACGTGAGATCGGCTAAACTAGTTATGGATTTTATTTATAAACTGGCGAATCGCCTCAGCAGCAAGAATGGTACAAATCTTCGAAATTTTCGTCTTTTCTCTACTACCCTACACTTAAATCTTCCGAATCACTCTATCTATTGCTGAAAACCGCATGAAAAACCGTTCCATTTTTTAATTTATTGTGTACAGCCAGACAGACGCGGTGAAGGACTTTGTTTTATAATAAGAAAAGAAAGTGGCATTTATATGTAATTTATTTTCTATTTTTTTTTCTCTAAATTGCGTTACATTGCGTCTATATCTCTCATCCAACTCTTCTGTTGCAGGTCTGTTGGAAAATTTTTCGTTAGAAATAAGCAGGACTTTTGTACTCTTCTATCTGTATTTGTTCTTTTCGATTATAAGTGTTTGTGTGTACACAAATAACCTGGCGAGGGTTCTGGGAATCCGATGGACGCGAGACGCGTAGGACCAGTCGTTTTGGAGACACTTGGGGGAGGCGTATGTCCAGAATTGGACTTACTGCTAAAATGATGATTCAAAATTCAATTCAATTCAAAATAGTTTTATTTCACATAGGCCTACATGGGCACTTATAAAACGTCAGAAGCTAGTGCACGGTTCCAAATTGGTCGTTTCCTATGGAGAAGAACCGGCAAGTAACTCCATGGTTGCTCTTTTAAAAAAAAAGTGGTTGTTGATACAATATTCCCAATACAGTAATAATAGATATTATGTAAGAACAGTGTAGATCAGTCAATATTATACCTAAAAGCACAAAAAAAAGATTACGATGAAGATTCACAAAGGAAATAGGTACAACCCTTGAAACGTTTACTTAAGAGGGCTTGTGGTTGGTTAAACCAACCTTGGATCTTATTTATAAAGATAGCCTTACCTTACTTAGCTACCAATCGAGCTCGTATGTGGCTAGGAAAGTTGTCCAGTGGGTTTCAAAAGTGGCTATGCAAGACACAGGGCTATTGGCGAACGGAACCAACATGAAACTTGTATTGCAAATATTCTCAAACCTTCTCCCTATATTAAGGAGGTACTAGCTACACCCCACAGTTTCGCTTTGGTGGCCGACATTAATCGTATATTTTCTGCAATTACAAAAACGAAAGCAAAGAAACAGACAGATGCACAGGCACGTCCTAGAGTCAAAAAATCGAAAACAGTACAGTAGCATCTTTCTTGAATCCTACCTAATAAGTAGGATCGGCTGCAATCCTTCTCATAGATAGATGTCTTAAGTAATAGTAAGAATAATGAATTTCTTTTTTTTTTTAAATACAGATAATTACACCTGTTAATATTTTTTTTTTTAATTTATGGTAGAACATAAAACAGATGCTGTAGAATACAATAGGCTATAAAAACGATCTGTCCCTTATACTGGGTTATCCTGTGTCATATTTCGCAATGACATTCCATTGGTTGTTTCAAGGATTTTTTTTTAAAACAACAACATTAATAGGTACGTATTCATATTATTGTATTTACATACCAGCACAAACTATCGCAGGTTTAACAGCGGTATGTCAGAAGCATCAAAACTGTTCGCCAAAAACATAATTTTAGCCGAACAGTAGTTTGTAATATAATACATAGGTCATCAAGATACTTTCTAGATCGCATTATAAATCCATAAAGTATCTCTTCAACACTTTTGAGCAGTTCTTTATATATATTGCCTTAATTTTCAGCGCAGCGGCAGATCATTCATGGAACATGATATAGTATAGATATGTATAAACAAGGTATAAGGGGCAAAACATGAATGGACAATGCTATCAGAATACAAGAACTTAATAGGTTATCAATGTGTAAATGCGCGTGAGTTAAACAAGATTTTTTTTTAATTTATTCGTCATTGGTGCAATAAAAGGTGTAAGGGACAGCCCTCCACAAACTTTAAGGGCTTGCTCAGTAGACAAAACTGAACAACCTTCCACAAAATTTTTTTTCAGGAAACGAAAAAAAAATTCAGCCTCTCCATACAAACTGTCCAATCAAGTTTATAATTTTCTATGGTGAGGCGGATTTTTTTTTTCGTTTCCTGAAAAAAATGTTTGTGGAAGGTTGTTCAGTTTCGTCCACTGAGCAAGCCCTTAAAGTTTGTGGAGGGCTGTCCCTTACAACTTGTATATGGATTTATCTATGAGTGGACTGTGTTGATTTACCATCAGAAGAGAAAAAAAGTAGGTATGTGTGACCATAAGCCTCCACTCTCTGAAAGGCTAGCCAAGATAAGCGTAAGATAGGCGGATTAAGCTTCTAATACGATACGTGACGATACTGACCATCGAAATTGAGACGGCATTTATTTGCTACTCATTCGCACATGTTACTTAATGTTGTAAATAGTTTGACGTTTGGCACGAGCGTTGGGTTGTAATGCCGAGGTGTTCTCGGTGTCATTGACACAGCTTTTACTTTTATTTGCCGGTGCAAAGGTTAGGAAGAACCTTTTGGAATAAATTTTGTAATAGTATTGCACCGGAACAGTTAGATTTTGTAACCGTATCCAAACTTGTATTCAATCAATCTGCCAAGCCTTGTAGTTATATCCGCAGGGATCCGCAGAATATCAGCGTCAGTACACCTAGCCAAGTTGATAAGCAATCGTTAACGCTAGTAGAAAACATCAAATGATTTGTTCTTCGTTCGGCCCACTGAGTTTTGTCCCACATAAAAAATTCCTGGTTTGTTCCAAACTACATGCTTCTTTCGTCCCAAAATGTTATTTTAATTATTTTGTTCTCGATTCGTCCTATTTTATATTCCTTGTTCGTATTTTTTTTGTATAGGCGATTTTTACATTTTTGTACACTCAGCAACAAAAACGTATTACTATTTTATGAGTACAAACTAAATACTAGCTTCTGCCAGCGACTTCGCCCGTGTGATAATAGAACATATTTGCCTATTTCACTTTATGTAATGAGGTAGGATTTTTCTGGTGAAATTATTATTAAAGGCGGTCTTTGTATTTTATTCAGTACTAGTTTATTATGAGCCTATTCACTCTAGCCTTGAAGACACCCAAATTATAATCGGACGGGAAGACCGCAGCAGGCAAACTGTTCCAGTCCTTCGACGTACACGGTATAAACGACGAGGCAAAACGCTTAGTCCGGATCGTAGAGGTTTCAACAACGTAAGGGTGAATATTCGCCTTACGACGGGTTGTCTGATGGTAGAATTGCGATGGCGGAATCAAGTCATGCAATTCCTGCGCACACTCTCCAAAATGCATCCTGTAAAACACCGAAAGGCTGGCTACCCTACGCCTGTGCTCAAGGCTTTGAAGGTTGGACTTAATCAAATCTGGATCACCAATTAGCCTCTTTGCACGCCTTTCCACCGAGTCCAAAGCTGCCAGGTGGCATTTTGCAGCACCAGCCCATATGTGACTGCAGTACTCCACACACGAACGGACCTGTGCTTTTTATAACATTAAAAGCTGTCCCGGTGTGAAGTACCGCTGGACCTTTGCAAGAACGCCTAGTTTCCTAGCAGCTACCTTGGCTTTGGACTCAATAAACCGCCCAAAGTTAAGGTTTGAGGGAATTTCAACCCCCAAGAGCTGAAGGCGGTCGGTGTACTCCAGGCATAAATTCTGAAAAGTAGGAACCAAGGTGCACGGGCTCCTTTTGGCGGTGAACAGAAACGCTTGTGTTTTGGCGGCGTTGAATCCCACCAGATTGGCTTCACCCCACTTTGAGACTGCCTGAAGATATTCGTTCGCTCTACCATAGCCTCTCTTTTGGGACCGGATTAGCTCCTTACTAGCCCGAGCACTGGGCAGGTATCTCTTTACAACTGTGCTATCATCTGCATACCCATAGATACCGGGCACCAGCAGATCGTTGATATGCAACAGGAAGAGAGTTGCAGAGAGAACAGACCCCTGAGGAACACCGGCATTAGTCGTCATGGGCTCTGATGAGCATCCGTCGACAACAACTCGGAGAGACCGTTCACTCAGGAATTCTTTTACTCAGTTAATCAGACCAGGGGAAATGCCATACGCTGGAAGCTTACTCAATAGGCTAGCAAGCTATTATTTTTTAAATATTATTCAAAAATTTCAAATAACCACTTACATTATTTTTGATGACTGTACTTTTAAAGTACTTGTGATTCGGGACGAAACAGAACTTCAATAGTGATGTGGGACGAATAAATAATTTTTTGGAATGTGGGACAAAACTTCGGGACGAACGAAGAACGTACCCATCAAATGTACGCGAATGACGTTATCTTAACGCTCAGTCACGTGGTCTGTAGCCCGATACACGTAATTAAAACCGTAACGATATCGTAGCGATTTTTCGTTTAGACCATTTTTTAAAGATTTAATTGTCCTGTGTATGTTATATGTTAAAACAAGTTTTTACAACCACGCGGGGGAAGTCGCTGGCTGCAGCTAGTCCGGAAGTATATTGCGTTACCGAATTACACGCGGTCGAGGCTACTAGCAGAAGCTGCCTAATAACTACTTACATATTTTATGTAAGCCTCTATACAGGGTTATTTGTAAAACAAACAACTTTGCAGGACTGTAGGTACTACTAACATCATCATAACCAACAACTTTTGTTCTATGACTTTTTAAAATACATAATTCATTTACCAAAAACAAACCTTCAAGATTTCGTCGTTCTGTCTAACACATTTCAATTCTATATTTGGCCATACCTACCTACGTCTGTATGACGGGATGCAAGCACATCCAGCACCTCCTCTGCCCGATCCCACTTCCTTCCACTATTGTACTACCGCTTGCTTCGCATAGACTTCGTAATATTTCGAACGTTCAATTTCAATATTTTTATTTTTGTATGAAAATCTGATGAACAATCTGATGAAAATATGATCAATTTTTAAAAGTCATAGAACAAAAGTTGTTGTTTATGATGTGTAATATAGTCCTGAGAGGTTGCCCGTGTTTTACAAACACTGTACTGTATACTCCACTAGCTTCTACCCGCGACTTCGTCTGCGAGCTTGTATACAATTTTCAATTTTCTCTCGGGAACTACTTAAGGAATCGGGATAAAAGGTAGCCTATGTTCTTTTCCATGTCAAAGGCTATATGCATACCAAATTTCATTCAAATCCGTTCTGCCGTTTTTGCGTGATTAAGTAACAAACATCCAAACATCCACACTTTCACATTTTTAATATTAGTTAGGATTATTACCTATACAGTAGTAAAAGAGAGTACATATGTGTGTAAGTATACATTATGTATTGTTGACTGCGGTGTACACAACCGGTAGCGGCTCTGAATGCGACACAAACCGATGTTGGACTTTGACCGGCCTTGATCGAACTCGTGAGAGCTACGACCGGTGCGATGTAGTACATATTATATCTACATATTTTATATAAGTCGCATTTTTGAAGCGCAGTTTGATATGTCGTATCGTAAATTCGAAAGTCCGGGTTCGTCTAGTCTTGATAGTCTGCTTATAATCTGCTTGAGGTCTGATAAGCATCATAAACGTGATAAGGAATGGAGGCTCGACTTATAGGGTTTTTGCCATTGTTCCTGTACCTGCAGATGCTTTGAACCTCCTAGTTTCTGTGTTGTGGAGGTCAGATAGATGCTTTATATAAAGTATTCAGCAACGTCCGGTTAGACCGAAAGCCCTTAGCGGGGGGGCTCTCCCCTAATTTTCTGTTTTTTCTGTTCTTGGTGTGCCTTTACCAGTATTTTGGCGTCCAACATAAAATTTCAAATCAGTAGCCAAAGATCCTAGCGCCCACGCTAGACCACACTGGGGTGTGTACGGCTCATCCGCCTTCCTTCTATATGAGGTCTATGTCGAAAACTGACCCAAATAACAAAATACTTAAATTCATGGATCTGTGATTGTGTCAACATACATCTTGTTTCTTCCTATATCATGTTCTTTTCTTATTTTTTGTGGTCTCCAAATTCCACTTAAAAATAATTATTGTATTTATAGGTCTGGAGGACCGCGATCCCGGTCCCAAAAGCCCCACGGGCGGCGTCGCGTTATTTACAGGATGACATATTTATTGCCACACAAAAAATATTTGAATCACATTAACTTCGTAAACGAAGTGTAATAAGTGGTAGCCATAATCGGCTACCACTTATTTATCTGTTTCCTATTTTGTGTTTGGCCTTATAGCAGAAAAAACGCTCTACAGCTGGATTTTCAACTCCTTTCAGTCATTTACTATGAAGAAGTGTTCTATGCTAATTCTTCTTCAAAATGACCCGTGTAACAGTGGAAACGACCAATTGGAATCGTGCTCTAGTTTCTGACGTTTCATAGGTGCCCATATAGGCGTGAAATAATATTTTGAATTTAAACATGAAGATGACGTAAAAATAAAGGGTGCCCAAAGTGGAATACCTCAGGTGCCATTCACTCGGGTGCCGTTTTTTCGGGTGCCCAAAGTGGAATACCTCGACGAAAATTATGCTGCACTAGCTTTTGTCCGCGCCTTCGCCCGCCCGCTATGTCACTCAGGAATAAAGCAGATTTCTACTTACATACTTCCTGAGATTACCTCCAACAAACAAAAAACAAACTTATTAGTAAACATATTAGTGTGTAGCGTATCTTACTTTTGGAAACGTTCCACAGAATAGTATCTAGATGCTTTTCTAAATAGTTGACAAGCTTCACACAATGTTGAATACATGTAATTAGTGCATGTACTGTTTAACGTATCTAATGCTAAATGTAAAATCAGTAAAACGATGCAGACAAGTGATTAATTTTATTGTGACCGGATTATTTCCGGATTTAAAATGCGGCCGTTTCTTTTTAGCCACTTTTAAACTCCACCGTCCTCGATCTAGCTAATGAAAATACGAATAACAAAATTCAGTTTCTAATCTATACTAATATAATAAAGAGGTAAAGTTTGTTTTTTTGTTTGTAGGAGGTAATCTCGGGAAGTTCTGGTCCGATTGGTAAAATTTTTTCAACGATAGAAAGCTGCTTTATTCCTGAGTGAACGTATGCGGGCGAAGTCCCGGGCAAAAGCTAGTAACATATAGAAAGATGTTAAATTGGTGCGTACTTTGTTCATATGTATCTACACGAAAGGTTTCCACTAGTTTGTGGTATGGTGTACGTTTTAACACTAGTAAAAAGTTTATAAAACCATCGTTGACTATTATAGGTACCTAGATAAAGGTATTGTGCTCATTATTAATATATCTAATTTTTTTTTATTGATATAAACTAGTGCTTGACTGCGTCACTGCGTTCCCGCGTGATGCCATCTGCTACTGCTGCGTGATTGCACTTACTGGTGAGGCGCACTTGTTTTTTAAGAACCTTTACTCTTGTCTTCTACTTTTTTAAGAGACTTTAATCTTGAAGACACCCAAATTATAATTGGATGGGTTAACCACAGCAGGCAAATTATTGTTCCAGTCCCTTGATGTATAGGTACCGGCACGAATCTTGTGCGGTGACCTTCACTTGCGCGTAAGTCAAATATCGGGCCTATTTAGTGGTATGAAGTGAGACGCGGGGGCGGGGAGTGTCAGTGATTGGCTCGCCGCGCCATCGTGTCATAGACGTCACTCGTGATTTGTTCCCTGCGCTTGCTGCATGTATCTCACAACGACGACGATTGGTTCGCCAATTTATAGAATGCGCAAAGCGATCCCCTTCTGACGCCGAACGCTCAAGATTCGTGCCGGTACCTATACGCGGTATAAACGACGAGGCGAAACTCTTGGTTCGGACTGGGTTTCAACAACGTAATGGTGGATGTTGTTCGTCGGGTTGTCCGATGACAGAAGACGGTGGAATCAAGTCATGCAATTCCCGCGCACGCTCTCCAAAATGCATCTTATGAAACACTGAAAATCTGGTTACCTTACGTCTGTGCTTAAGGCTCAAGTAGATTTGACTTAACCAGATCTGGATCACCAATTAGCCCCTTCGCACGCCTTTCCACCGAGTGAAAAGCTGCTAGGTGGCATTTTGCAGCACCAGCCCATATATGGCTGCAATACTCTACATACTTACGATATAAACAATCATTCGAGTTTTTAAATTAAATAAGATTGTCAGACAGATTTTGTGTTGGCTGTTAGGCTGATAGGCCTAAATGATCTTTGATAATAATGTAAAATAGTAATTTCGTAGGAATTAATCATAAAGTAATCCACGAAAGAGCCTTTTTAGGGTTCCGTAGCCAAATGGCAAAAAACGGAACCCTTATAGATTCGTCATGTCTGTCTGTCTGTCTGTCGGTCTGTCTGTCTGTCTGTCTGTCTGTCTGTCTGTCTGTCTGTCTGTCTGTCCGTCCGTATGTCACAGCCACTTTTTTCCGAAACTATAAGAGCTATACTGTTGAAACTTTGTAAGTAGATGTATTCTGTGAACCGCATTAAGATTTTCATACAAAAATAGAAAAAAAAACAATAAATTTTGGGGGTCGCCATACTTAGAACTGAAACTCAAAATTAATTTTTTCGTCATACCCATACGTGTGGGGTATCTATAGAAAGGTCTTCAAAAATGATATTGAGGTTTCTAATATCATTTTTTTCTAAATTGAATAGTTTACGCGAGAGACACTTCCAAAGTCGTAAAATGTGTGTCCCCCCCTGTAACTTCTAAAATAAGAGAATGATACAACTAAAAAAATATATGATGTACATTACCATGCAAACTACCAACGAAAATTGGTTTGAACGAGATCTAGTAAGTAGTTTTTTTTTAATACGTCATAAATCTAAAAAAAATACAATATTATTAAAACATCGATCAAAGTTACAAATAACTACAAGAATTTTTATATTATGTCACTTGCTGCTACGGAACCCTCCATGGGCGAGGCCGACGCGCACTTGGCCGGTTTTTATTATCGTCGACTACTAGGTACAGTGTTTAGGTTATTATCACAGCAACAGGAGTGAAGCCGCGTGAAAAATCTAGTTGAGAAACAAAACAGGTTCAGGTATTTACAGAAATTATTGTAAAATGCTTGTTGTCCATGGATCTCAGGTACTTGCAATTAAATGGCTGCGCACGAGTTGACGAGTTTTACTCGTTTGCTTACTAATTATTGTATTTACAGATGAACAAGACCTATTAATCTATTCTTGTACTTTGAGACTGAGATAAATTACGAAGCAATTTTAAGCTATTGCATAGCTTCTATCGCGGGCCTTGAGCGTGGAGACCGAATCCAGAAATTGCGTTACGAAAATAACCTAACACCCCCCACTCATTTGTTTTTTGAGCGTGGTGACCGATAAGAAAACAAATGAGTGAACAATCAATCAAAATTCAATTCAATGTGTGAAAGTGTAACGTCAATTAATATCAAAGAAAAAAAAACAAAGGAAAAAAATACTGCATAAATAAAATAAATAAATAATTATAATTGCATAAGTTGATAAAAATGCTATGCAATAGCTTTACCGCGGCAGTCCCCGAGTGCCACACGTCTTTTTTTTTTGTTATTTCATTGTAATAGGTAAAAGGATAAGTAGCATTAGTATCGCATTACACCCGCTCCAATCGCTACCGCTTTCAAGCACACAACGTTGTGTATTTCGCACTAGTGCATAAAAGTGAGTCGGCCCGCTCCCACCACAATTTATTATACTAACTAATCAGGCTGATTGTTGGGCAGCTCCCAATAGATCCTATCGCAACACTTCCAGCCAAATATTAGCAGTATTCTATATCCGCACTCATGTAGAAAAGCATATGGCTATAGCCCTCACCTATTTATAATATTGGGCTGGTTCGCTTTCAGTTTACCTACTTCTACAAAAACAAACAAGGCGCACAAATATTTGTAAAAAACAAAAAAGGTACTTAGGTAGCATCGGATACGATCAACATTATACTAAAAAGGGTATTTTCCGTGGAAAAATCAGTTGATGGTAAACAAACCGCTTTTTATACGCATCACGAATGTTTTTTTTCACAAAAAGGCAAGAGTACGTTCTAGAACTCAAGTGAAGGGTGAATAAAGTTCACAACAATACATGAATAAATAGTAGATGCACATACATTTTACGAGTCGAACGCGGGTCAACGACTGCTATTGACGTCAGAAGTCCCTTGATGCAGCAGGTTAGAATTTAACCCGTCTTTTTTTAAAGGCGGTTTCAAATGAGGATATTTTTGATCTAATTATATAATTTGGGGAAATATACCGATAACGATTAAATGATTCATTGCAATTATGCCGTTTTGTGCGTGATTGTTCGAAAGAGTCACCTTGGTCCTGGGACACAAAGGGCAATTGAAGGAACACGGGTGGGTTTTAGTCGGTAAAAGTCTGACACTCTCTCTTGCTTCACCTAGAGAAGGAGAAGTTATTTGATGATGACCTAACCTAAAAGAAAAAAAAATTCAGAGCATACTGTTACCTACTTTGTATTGCGGTAACAGTATGCTCTGGAGGAAATGTAAATTGATGAAGCAGCATACAATGAATTGGGCCTGCTATAATCATGGCGATGAGTTCTCTCTTTAAGAAGTGCCTGGAAAGACGTCACTGCGTCCTCAATCCTCACCATCTGCAGGGCGCAGGTTCTCACCGGATATAATAGGGAGGTTTCTGGATCAGATTCAGGCGGAAGAAACGCCCAGGTGTCACCATTGTGTGAACCACCCTGAGGAAACGGTGGAGCATACGGCTGGAGGTATATCTCGCTTGGGCATAGCACCGGAGGCAATCGGTGGTAGCGACCTCGCGCGCCGGGCCCTGGTTTAGGCCATGGTCCGGAGTAAGGAGGAATGGCAAGGCACCTCCCAGAGGCAGGTCGCCTCCCTATGAAGCAGTAACGCTAGCGAAGGAGAAAACGGACATCTTCACGCCCCATATACCTCGAACTTGACCTCGACTACCAGCCACTGTAGACGCGGGATTGCGGAAGACGAGCAATGGATAGCTCGCCGTCCAGCTGTCCGGTAATCGACCTATGTGCAAATAAAGTTTATCATTGCAGTCAAGGCAGGATTGCAGATGCCCAAGCTGCAAGCGAGATGTGGAGCCGAAATCTGAATTAAACTTTGTTTTATGAATTGATCTGTTTTTGTTTAGATTAAGATAATACCATTTCAACAATATACACATTAGCTACCTCCAGTCGCTTCATCATAGCGATAAGATAAGAAGTCTAGACGTAGACTATGACCAGGATACAAGGAGGCAAGACAGATACGTGTTATCAAATCGTCGAAGGATTCGCAAAATAAACTGTTCCTCGATAACATCAAATTATTTGAAATGTAAACATAAAGTAAGCAAATTTTACTTGAATTCCTCACAATGTGTTCAGTGCTCTAGTACATGGTAAGCCCCTCGCTACGCTCGAGAGTAAAACTCTAAAGTCCCTCAATCTGCTCGCTTTACTCTGAGATACTATAATACAGTCGGTATTTAATATGATGCATGTGACATAAAACACTGCTTTATACACACACCACTTATTTTATGCATAATCTATTAAGCTATATATTATACTTACGCAGTAAACCAGTTAATTCAACGCTTGTATTATTTTTAACGCTTGTCACCTACCTAATTCTGTTTTTATTTTATGAACGCAATATAAATTAGGTAAGTCGATAGCAGATTACTAAAATATTAAATGTATGATACTAGCCAAATACGAGGGGTGATCCAAAAGTAATGATAATAATCGGATATTCGTAGAGCACATAAAAATATGAGGAAGTAAAAAAAAAATTTTTTACTTCCTAATAAAAAAAAAAAAAAAAATTTTTACTTCCTCATATATCCACAAGTTCAGGCCATGATTACCGGGAGGTACATTCATTTGAATAATAACAGTCGGAGAGTAAACGTCAAAAATTAGAAAAACGAAATCAGTGCCGCCATCAAGTACCTCTGTTTGAAAAACATGACTACCAAAGACATACAAAGCGACCTAGTGGAAATATTTAGGGCCTTTGCTCCTTCATATTCTACAGTTGTGCGCTGGGCAAAAGAGTTCAAGCTGGGTAGAACATCCACAGAACATGAACATCGCGAGGGACGCCCAGCCATGTCCCTCACCGCAGAAAACGTCAAAAAAGTCGAAGATATCATATTGGCAGATCAAAGAGTGACTTAAGGCACGTAGCTGAGGTCACAAGGATCTCATGTGCAGTGTTCAAAGAATCATTGCGAACGAACTGCATATGAAAAAGGTCTCTGCGCGTTGGATGCCGAGAATGTTAACCGACGAGCAAAAGAAAAAACGAGTCGAAATTTAGAGGGCGAATCTCGAAAAGTTCCAGACAGATCAGGAAAGTTTTTTGTCTCGTTTTATGACCATGAACGAGACCTGAATCTACCATTTTGATCCGGGAACCAAACAGCAGTCCATGACTTGGAAACGAGCCTATTCCCCGACGCCGAAAAAATTCAAGGTGTTAAGTTCGGTAGGAAAGGTTATGGCGTCCGTTTTTTGGGAGGCTAAAGGAATGATTATGGTGGAATACTTGGAAAAAGGAGCCACTATTACGGGCTCTTACTACGTAGACCAAATAGAAAGATTGCTGGGGCCATATGTATTGAAAATCATATTTAAGTATTAGATGCATCAATGTATTTAAATGGTATATATTACGTATATAACCAGAGGTCGGAATTAGGTAGAGTTATGTAGGTCCTATTATACTGATTTTATCTATATAATAATATATAATCATAACCCTCCTTTGGCTTTGCCGTAGTCAGGTAAAAATCAATGCCACTTTTCTTGTAATTTTATAACTCATGAACGGGCTCACCTATCAAAACCAAATGTTTAGGCTTTGTTCGGACTATTTAGTAGATGGTTTAGGTGACGTTTTGGTAGGATAAAGTAAGGTAGAGTAGGGTAGAGTAGGTTAGAGTAGGGTAGAGTATGGTAGAGTATGGTAGAGTAGGGTAGAGTAGGGTATAGTAGGGTAGAGTAGGGTAGAATAGGGTATAGTAGGGTGGAGTAGGGAAGAGCGGGAGCGAAGCCGCGCGGGCAAAAGCTAGTACAGCATAAAAATAAAGTTGAAATTTCTCAAATACCAAGATTAATTTTAAGGAACAGATTTTTTTATAATACTTTCAGAAATATAGCAGAAAAAAATTCTTCCTGGCATTAATAGCGAGGAGGAGGAAGTGTATAAAGTTAACTTCACCTCAGTTGACGTAGAGAGCCTAGAGAGATCTTTTTCAATGAAAAATACTAATAAAAATTGTATGTTAATATTCTTTGTTTTATTTATCCTTTATATCTCTGAGGTTTTTATTATTATTTATTTGTAATATCGTTGGCCATATGGATATTATAATATATGTATATATTATACCTTTAATGAAAAATCCTTCATTATAGGAAATATCCATACATTTCGATGCCAGCATACAGCACAGATTGTACAGCAGGTAGAATACAAATAAACAAGCTAAACAGATAAGATTGTGTAGTTGAGGTATAGCAGCTAGAGCAGAATTCTGCGGGATTGAGCGAAACAGTTACCGAGTTCCTGAAACACAAGGGGTGGGTTTTAGACAGCAAAAGTCTGACGCTTTCAGAGTGTCAGTGGGCATCCTCACCTTCTACATAACACAGGTCCTCACCGAACATGGTAAGTTTGGGAGGTTTCTGCAACTGATTCGTGCGGAAGAAACGCCCGGGTGTCACCATTGTATGAACCTCCCGAAGGACACAGTGGAGCAGAAGTTCGGGAGGTTCCTACATCTGATTCGTGCGGAAGAAACGCCCAGGTGTCACAATTGTGTGAACTGCCCAGAGGACACAGTGGAGCATACGGTAGAGCTCAGCGCGCCACAAGGAGATGTCAACAAAACTGTAGGGGTCCAGAAGGGTCGTAGCCTACTCTGGCCATGGGTCGATCTAAAGTGAAAAAGGAACAGAGGAGTGAGTTTTAGTAAGTAAATGTCTGAGACGTCCTCCCGAACCGCAAAAAAGAAATCATTGAATAGGGGAGCTATCCGGAGTTACTTGACGTCTACGACAACCCCAAGGAAAAAAAGGTAGAGCAGGATAAACTCAATATAAGTACATATAGCGCAGATTATATACGTTAGGAAGATAATATTTTGTGCGTCTATTTTAGTTTTAGATCTTTACTTGTAGAAGCCATCAGTCAATGGCAGAAAGTACCATAACGTTGTCGCGTTGCTCAAGTTACATAACAGTAGGTACTTAAAGGCCTTCACACACGATAAAGATATTATAATATTTAATATAAAAATAAATAATCAATTTTATGAATGTATTATTAAATTTATTATTATTATATTCAAATATATGGCTAGCGATATTTTGAATATAATTTTCACAATATCGCTAGCCATACATTTGAATGAAGCGGCCACACGACGAAAATAGTTATTTATATTGCGTCCTTTAACTTAAGATAGTGGGTGGTCGTAGGTTTATCTATGGTGGTTTTGGTCTAAATTAGTATCGGTGAACATACCATCTTTTAAGAAAACATGACGAAATCTTAGACATGATTTTTAAAGGAATGAGAAGATTTCATATTTATCTATGGTGGTTTTGGTCTAAATTAGTATCGGTGAACATACCATCTTTTAAGAAAACATGACGAAATCTTAGACATGATTTTTAAAGGAATGAGAAGATTTCATATTTTACTAGCTTCTGCCAGTGGTTTCGCCCGCGTGAAAGTGAGGTTCTCCATACAAACTTTAGACCCTGTTTCATCTTCTTAGGGGCTTTTCTTAGGTGGTAAATTATCTAGTAACATCTCCCGCTCCTGGGCGGTGCGGGACGGTGTGTCAGACTTTTACTGTTTCTTCTTTACCTTCGTTCCAGCGCCCCGGGGTACACTTTCACGCAACCCATGGCCCCAGTGGCTTCGACCCTACTGGGGCCATGGGTTGGTGGAAAGCGTGGACCACTACGCGCTTTACATAAGAGCTGAATATTGAAAAATTCTTTCTTATTGCTCGCCTACGTCAAAAAGTCTTGTGCAAAATTTGGCATCCCAAGTCCCAGTAGTTTCGGCTGTGCGTTCACAAGTCAGTCAGTCAGTTTTTTCTTTTATCTACTATATAAAAATAAGTCGGGTTTTCCTTCCTGACGCTATAACTCCAGAACGCACGAACCGATTTCCACGGTTTTGCATTCGTTGGAAAGGTCTCGGGCTCCGTGAGGTTTGTAGAGTAGGGTAGAGTAGGGTAGAGTAGGGTAGAGTAGGGTAGAGTAGGGTAGAGTAGGGTAGAGTAGGGTAGAGTAGGGTAGAGTAGGGTAGAGTAGGGTAGAGTAGGGTAGAGTAGGGTAGAGTAGGGTAGAGTAGGGTAGGGTAGAGTAGGGTAGAGTAGGGTAGAGTAGGGTAGAGTAGGGTAGAGTAGAGTAGAGTAGGATAGGGTAGAGTAGGGTAGGGTAGAGTAGGGTATAGTAGGGTAGAGTAGGGTAGGGTAGGGTAGGGTAGAGTAGGGTATAGTAGGCAGAAGTAGGGAAGAGCGGGAGCGAAGCCGCGCGGGCAAAAGCTAGTTATGTATAGATTATCGTACATATCTTGATCGTGTGCAGTAGATTAAGTTGATATAGTATTTTATACTAATATGAAATATTATAGTATCTTTATCGTGTGTGACAGCCTTAAGTGAGCTTTCTAGCTTTCTCTTACACTTTCATAGTTGTACCTTTTGTAAAGAAGCTGTTGTGAAGTTGTGACTGAGAATATTTCAATTTGAGAAACTAGTCAAGGAATAATGTGTTTTGTATATATTTATACGAATGGTAGGATAATTAAATTATTTAATTAAGAAACAATTTAAAAGTTCATCACTGTTACCCTGTTACCCTAATTTAGGATCGGATCGACGATAAAGAAAACATTAGTATGTTTTCTTCTTCCTGTTATGTCAACCGTCACACTATTATTTACCCTGTTATACTATTTCATACTAGCTTTTGTCCGCATAAAATATAGCCTATGTCACTCAGGATAAAGCAGCTTTTTATCTGTAAAAAAATTTTAGCAATCGGACCAGTACTACTTTCAGAGATTATCTCCTACAAACATAAAAAAGAAACTACCTCTTTATAATATTATATGCTAATATTATAAAGAGTTATATGATCCCCCACACAAGCTATCAAGAAAGAAAGAAAGAAAGAAAGAAAACTATTTTATTTGGCATACACACTCGTAGATACACACAATGTAGTAACAACATGTAGACACTAATAAATTGTTATATATAAAAAAAAGAGACAACTAACAATGTGTGTCTCACGGCGGCGCCAAATAGGTCCAGTTCAGCAATAATGCCAGACAACTACATGGTAGTTGCCAGACGCTGGTTTTCAACTGAACCTTATTTCGAGTGTACGGTTGAAAATTGGTTTATATTTTAGTACTCAGTTATTACTGATTAGGTGTAGGGTAAATAAATTACATATTATATATGTTTATGTGCTATAAATAATAAATAAATAGGTGTTCAGCATACAAAATATATCAAATAAAAAAAAAAGACAAAAAAAATAAAAATAAAAAAAAATAGTAATAGGTCTATCTAATCGTACATAATTACATGCGCAAATAAACAACCGGCTTTGAAGCGACTCAATCTCAAAACAATGCTATCAATCCATCTTTTCTTTGGCCTTCATTTTCCTCTACATTCACCAAAATTATAATTATCTAAGTATCACTCTTTTAGTAACATTTTTATGTAGGAAATCTCAAATGACTTCTCTCGCTCCAGATCGAGGTGGGTCCCTCCCACCTCGATTGTGTCAGACTTTTACTTACTTCCTAAAACCCACAGTGTTCTTTCAGTTGCCCTTTTGCGAGGCCTACGGTAACTCTTTTGAATAATCTGTAGCTCTAATAACTATTTTAGTTACATACACTACCTCCCGAGCAGTGCCATATAACAGTGACTTTCTGAAGCCTACTCCTCGGTAACAGCTTGGTTAATAGATTTGAAAAAAATATATGTTTGTGATAGATTCGTCTACAACACTATCAACATAATGATGTTTTCCTAAGACTAATAATTAATTGCCAAAAAAAATAACGACACGATATTTTTTCGCTTGTTTTTCCTACTTCTTTCAAACGGCTTTGATCTTGAAATATGTTTACATCAAAAAATGGCTGGTTAAGTGTTCTTCTGAATGTACATAGCTTTAAATCGATTAATATTTCGTAAAGAAAATGTTTTTAAAAGACATCGGTGCTCTAAGCTGGCGCAGGTGGCAGCACGAGTGTGTTATGTGTGCATTTAAGTCCGGCCAGATATTCAAGGGAACACACGCCTTAATGTTTCTGCCTCTGGCGCCACTTTCAAGCTTAAAAAAGTGGGATAACGGTATACCTACCTACCCACTACCGCCAACCCCTTTTAACTAAGGACACATACACATTATAATATTATTAAAGTATTTTTAGCAAAACGCTGAAGGAAAAGATCGTGAGAAAACCAGCATTTCCTAGAACCAAAAATTCGAAGATATGTGACATTCATCCTACTATTCTTTATTCCGTGCATTTACCAACCCGCACTGGGCCCGCGTGGTGGGTTACGGGCTTACGGCCCATTCATTCTCCTATAAAGGAGGCCTGACTCCCGGCAGTGAGAACATTAAAATGCTGATTATGCCATTTTTAGCAAAACAGATGTTATTAATCGCGTGATAGACTGTTATACATTTATTAGGTATGTATTTACGATAATATGTTGGGAGGTGTGGCGCAGGCCCCAGCTGTTGCGCAACAGATAGGCATCTTTGAACACAATCGTACATAATAAATAAGCAGAAACCTTCTTGCTTAGTCACACTAGATTTACCGTATTGTGAACAAAACATATGTGTAGGTAATTTATTCGTAATGATAAACGTCTATGCATGGCAAACACTGCATCATTACCTATAGGTATCTATAATATAAAAATGGATCTGTAAATGTGTTGCAAAATCGCTTCAGCTGATTTTGAGAACACAGCTGAAGCGATTTCGCTAATTCTTCTTTTGTTGTGTTTGTTATTGTGAGAAGGTGCTTATGGAAAAAAAAGTTAGGGTAGAGTAGGGTAGTGTAGGGTAAAGTAGGGTAGTGTAGGGTAAAGTAGGGTAGAGTAGGGCAGAATAGAGTAGAATAGGATATACTAGGGTAGGCTAGGGTATGGTAGGGTAGAGTAGAGTGGGGCAGAGTAGGGTAGAGTAGGGTAAGGTAGAGTAGGGAAGAATAGGGTAGATTAGGGTAGAGTAAGGTATAGTAGGGTGGAGTAGGGTAGAGCGGGCAAAAGCTAGTAATTTTTGTATAAACCAATTCATAAAGAGGTAAAGTCATTTCTTTATCATCATCTTTTCTACTAGAGGACATAGGTCGTCAGTCTACCTCGTGGCCCCCACGAGGATTGCGTTTTCCGGTACGCGACCGCCACTCCAGAACTTATCGGCCCCAACCCCAACGACCAATCTGTTCAGCGAGCAATACAATGTGCCCTGCCCATTGCCGTTTCAGTTCGGTGCTTCGGCGATTCTTCGTCTTTCTTCGGTAGCCTAGGGTTCTATTGCGAGATGTTTAATATATATATACAGGGTGTAAGGGACAGCCTTCCAGAAACTTTAAGGGCTTGCTCAGTAGACAAAAGTGAACAACTTTCCACAAGATTTTTCTTCAGGAAACGAAAAATAAAATCGGCCTCTCCATACAAACTGTCCAATCAAGTTTTTAATTTTGAATGGTGAGGCCACGGGTGAAGCTGATATTTTTTTTCCTTTCCTGAAATAAGTCTTGTGGAAGTTTGTTCAGTTTCGTCTACTGAGCAAGCCCTTAAAGTTTGCTGAGGGCTGTCTCTTACATCCTGTATTTGTAAAAGATGACCTTTGACAGTAGGCAGGTTCTGAACAAAATTACAAAAATCTTTCATTTATAAAAACTATTTTACCGCTAAGTGTCATAGAAACGAAAAGGCGAATCAGACTAGGTCAAAAAGAATAAGAATTTGACGTCAGCAAAACCGGTGATCGGTTATAAATAAACATACATAGTGTCTGTGGATGGTATTATGATATTTTTAACTAAAATGTTTCCGTGACACAATTATTTCAATATCTAAAAACAGATGTTGGTCTGCGTCAGACACACACACAACACACACCTATTTTATTTGAAAGATAAGGCCATTTAGGAACCGCGAAACTGAAGTGATAATATTGCACATGTATCAAACGATGTTTTTCAACATACTCAAAACCTTTCATTATCGTTTCAGCCGAAAGACGTCGATCGACTGTCGGACATACGACATTAAACCATTAGTAAAACTTTATAAACATTATAGTTAGTACTACTAGTACCTACTAACTATAATGTTTATAAAGTTAACCTAACCTAGGTAACGATTTTTTTTGAGAAAAGTTTTTTTTTTTGAAAGCCGCGAATTTATAATTTCATTCGTTTCGGGGACGGCGGGCAACCAGTTTGATGTAAATAAAATAATTAGCATTTGTATTATTGCGAATTAATACTAGCAAGCCTGCAAGTGGTAGGGATAGGAGCGGCTTTTTGAGTACCAAAGTATGTTGAAAATAATTAAGCTTCATAATTTAATTGTTAGAATCATCCTTTTAACCGAAAGACGTCACCTGTTGGACATAGGCCTCCTCCAAGTGTCGCCATAACAACCGGTTCTTTGTGTCTCACATACATTGGGTTCCTGCGACACTCACCAAGTCATCAGTCCACTTTATGGGGCCTTCCAACGGGTCGCCACTCCAAAACTTTTTGTTCCCATCAACCACTTGTTCTGCGAGCATATTATGCGCCCTGCCCACAGCCAACTTATATTTGGCGATTTTTCGGGCTATGTCGCTAACCTTGGTTCTCCTGCGGATATGTTCATTTCTGATGTGAACACGTAAGATTGTTCGAATATTCCAGAATGAATAAAGTCCATTATTCGGCTTAAGGCGTATAGTCCCTTGAATATCTGGCTGGAGTTAAATGCATACAAACTCGTATAACCGCGTGCGCCCTCATAGAGCCCCGCTGATCTTTAAAACCAAATTTCTTTGCGAAATATTGATTGATTTACATATACTATGTGCATTCTGAAGATCACTTCACCAGCTATTTTTCTGTGTAAACATATTTCTAAAGATCAAAGCCGTTTGAAAAAAGTAGGGAAAACAAGCGAAAAAATATCATGTCGTTAATTTTAAAATTTTTTTTTTTTTGTAAATTGTATTTAGTTAGACGAAAAAAATCATATGTTGATAATGTTGAACACGAATCTATAATAAACATATATTTTTTCAAACTTATTGACCTAGCCGTTACCGAGGAGTAGGCTTCAGAAATTCACTGTGTTATGGTACTGCTCGGAAGCTAGTGTATGTAAGTAAAAGAGTAGAATATTTTATAAGACAAAAGTATTAATTGCACGAAAAAATCATATGTTGATAATAATGTAAAGAAGGAAAAAGAAAGAAAGAAGAAAGAAAGAAAAATAATTTATTTGCTACAGCACAAGGCCCAAAAACAATAATAAACAAAAACAAAAAATAAAAGAAGTATCAAAAGTAAAAGAAGCAAAAAAATAAAATAAAAAATACAGTTATTGTGTGCCTCTGGCTGCACACCAAAATAGGTCCAGTTCAGCATGAATGCCAGACAACTAGTGCCTGACGCTGGTTTTCAACTGAACCTTGTGACGCAACGGACGCAAAACCGGTTTTGGGGTTCAACATAATATATTATCAGTGATGGATGGGTACTTAAATAATATATATACATATATGGTTTAGGCACATAAGCCATAAAAAATAGGGTTTTAGCGAAAATGTGTAAAATACTTAAAAAAAAAAAAGTGTGTAGGTAAATCTCGAACGAGTTAGGAGGATGCAATCTGTGTATTCACTCCCCCACACCACTGCATTGTATGCAACTGTGCGCGATGGAGCGATTGTGAACGAGGTTTTTAGTTGATTTATTCTCGTTGCGAGTACATGAATCTATATAATACTAGCTGCACCCGCGCGGCTTCGCTCCCGCTCTTCCCTACTTCAGCCTACTATACCCTACTCTACCCTACTATACCCTACTCTACCCTACTCTACTCTACCCTACCCTACTCTACCCTACTCTACCCTACTCTACCCTACTCTACCCTACTCTACCCTACTCTACCCTACTCTACCCTACCCTACTCTACTCTACCCTACTCTACCCTCCTCTACCTTACTCTACCCTACTCTACCCTACTCTTCCCTACTCTACCCTACTCTACCCTACCCTACTCTACTCTACCCTACTCTACCCTCCTCTACCTTACTCTACCCTACACTACCCTACACTACACTACCCTACACTACCCTACTCTACCCTACACTACCCTAATTTTCATTTTTTTTTCTATAAGAACCTTCTCCTCATAATAACGAACACAACAAAAAAAAAATTAGCCAAATCGGTCCAGGCGTTGTTGAGTTATGCGCTTACCAACACATTTTGCGATTCATTTTTATATTATAGATATATATTTTTTTTAAATTATTAACCTAGCCGTTACCGAGGTTTCAGAAACTCACTGTTTTATGGCACTGCTCGGGCGCTAGGGCCTTAACTTGGATCCGGGATACCTTAGATATCTTGTCAATGTCACTTTTTAAATTTCGAAATAATCTCCAAAATTATTTCGAATTTCATAACGGCCTTGTGATAAGGTTCTTCATTATCGTGTTGTGAATATTATCGATTAATTTCTCCATTGAGATTGATATCGTGTGTTAATCTTTATTGATTATTTTCTATCGGTACGATATGAAAGGTCTAGAAGCGTGTGGTTACGTGTTATCAGACCGTGGGAGTCGGTGCATATGTCACTGAAGGTAGGTGGGCCTTTTCTATTTTACTTACCGATGATTCCTTATTTTTGAAAAAGCAAGTAGCTTATAGCTTCAGCAAGTATGTACTGGAAAAATAAATGCCATAAAAACAAAACTTTTAAAAACCAAGGCTCACAATAACTCAGTTCTTCTACTGTAAAAAGTTGTGAGATCCAGGTAAATCCAATAAAGATCCAATACCATATCGGTTAATATATTCAGTCCCTACTTGAGGGACCTTTTGCAACATTTTACGTCGGACATTCAGAAAGTTTTGAGAAATTAAAAAATGTAACTTCAATGGATAAAATATTTTTATTAAATCCTTTCAAAGAACTCTCTACCAGCCTTTATACAAAGTTTCATGCGTCTGAACCAATTTTCGAAAAAAAATTTCCAGTCCGCCGCAGACACCTCTTCCATGGCCGTAGACACCTCTTCCATGGCCGTCTCGTTGGCGATGAAAACTGTATGCCTTTCAGCTGATCCGCTTCATTTCCGTGACCCCTAATAACTTATTAGCCACTGGCATAATCTATAAGAAATATTTCTATGGTCACTTCGATTGCTGTTGAACAATTGATTGACTATCGAAACGTCTGTACTCGTATAAATAAATATCGATTTCAGAATATCTAGTACAAACCGACATGTGATCAGAATATGTGAGTAGATATTCTATACGTACAGACTCAAAGTAAAGTAGTAATACAGGTAAAGTGCGTTGCTACGCACTTAAAGTGCTTATATTCTCCAATCATGTTATTCTTCCACTTGTAGCAGTGTTTAAGTTTGTTACTTGAATAGGAACATAGATTGCAAAGTCAACACACTAGAAACGTGCACTTGAATCTTATGGCAGTTTTTCTTTTGTTTTTACGTGAGTAAATGGGGCTTTCTCGACTCATCTCTAAAGCAGTGCTAGTGTAGAGCCTCTACACAGGACATGCGTCACCTGCTATGCTGCCTATCCTGCATAATCACCTGCAGTTTTCAGGATCTATACCAGGCCAACAATAGAGCTTTACAGGTTGTCAAATATATGTCGGAAAAAATAATCTAGTTTGAGAAAATCGACATGAAAAGAAGAAGATCAAGGTTACTCGTCGTAAATGCCAAACAGATAGGTTATAGGATAGGTTATAATTAAAAATAGGTAAGTAGTTATATCTACATATTTGATTAGTGGGCAAGGTATAATTTTTTGAGGGGCATGAAAACAAGAATACAATAAAAGATATGAATCAAACGACGTTTTTCAAAAAAAAATTGTATTGAAAATGATTGATTTTTTCCAGTTAATGTTTGTCTGTGTCAATATGTGCTCTTCTCTTGATTCATTCTCATCATTAAACCCCAAGCGAACAACGGCGTTCACTCTCTCAATGTCTCTTTAGTACGGTAAGTATACGAAAGGTTAAAGTAGACCTTACGTTCGTTGGTAGGAGTGTTTGATCCCTGAGGAGGTTGTGAGTTATTTCAATTGCAAATTGTACTACACATGTAGTTTCACCTGTTTTAGTTTCGGGTCAGTCACTTTTCAACCTTATCATTTAGGTAGTACCTAAGGGCGACACTACCACAAATGTGGTTACAGTGCAGTTCAGTTCTATCCATTGTTTAGAAAGTGTATGGAGGTGATACGTTGCACTTTACTGAACTCGGTGTAAATTAAAATAATAGTGTCGTAAAGACGAGGCTCACCCATACTCCATCTATGTAGGTAGTAAACCATCTTGATACTTATGTCTTTTTATTTAAAGTAAATCGTAGGTATAAGTAAAAGACATACAAAGATTATTTAAATTTATTAATTACCTAATATCAGTTTAGGTAAATACTTAATTTTTAGATATAATTTTAGACAATTTTTTTAAAATAAAATACATGTTAAGATTGTTTATATTTAGTTAACTACGTAAACAGATGCAGTAGCATCCAGTTTTCCACGTGTAACTATCTATTTTAATATTGATACTAGACTTGATTGTATAAATAAAAAAATACAAAGTTATCTTATGCAACTCTACGTGTCTTCCTACATTTACGTAATAGATTGTAGATAAAAGCCTTTAAAATTATCTTCTCTATGAAAAGATAGCTATTTTTTTTTACATAATACCATTAAACTAATGCTAACGCACATGACCGTTCATTGTGGCGACACTTGGGAGAGGCCTATGTCCAACAGTGGACTCTTTCGGCTGAAATATACTGAGGGTATGGTAAGCAGTGATGTAATTATTAATGAAGCGCAATATTTTTTAAGGAGTCTATACACTTTGGCCCTAAAGACACCTAAATTATATCAACAGTGTATAATTATATTAGGGAGGTGATATTATTGGAACCGAAGTAGAAGATGGAGGTTTTAAAGTTGATTTGTCGAAATTAGCCTGTACTGTCTGCTTCTGACTGATCCCGACTCTGACTGATGTCTTGGAACATTTGCTCTAGTCCAGTGCCGGAGGAAAAGAAGAAGACAATGCAATCTTTATGTCACATCTCGCATTATGTGTAGGTATAGGTACTCATGTTTTAGCAAAATAAATAATCTTCAAATCAACGAAACATAGACCATTTTCGCTGTATCTACAATAATACCTTCCTTTTCCATTTTGTCTGCCAGCGTCTTGAAGAGTCCTTCCAGGGTGCTGATTAACAGTTTTGGAGAAAGCGCGTAACCCTGTTCGACTCCCTTAAGAATTCCGAACTTTGACCTAACCTTTCAAGAAATGCAGTTGTACTATGAGTATAGATATTTTGAAGTAGTTAGGTAGTTGAATGTGAGTGGGTTTTATCTCCTGTTTTGTCAGTGCATCGAATATCATGGAATGTGTGATGTTATCAAAGGCCTTAGAGTTATCCAGAAATGCAAGAAACTGTGTGGCTTTATCTTTATGAGGCACAGGCAAGGCAGGCTTAATAAAATAATATACTTAAAGATTAATCGATGACCGAAGGCACGTGGGAAAGGGAGTACCCTGCGTGATATGCATAATTCTGCCTGTATACATTGATCAGATCCGTAGAGCAGCTATGCTCTATGGTCGCTTAAAATCTCAGATTTAAATTGTCGGAACCGAAGGTGTAATAGCAATCAGAAGTTTCAACTTATCGAAGTCGGAGTCGAAACTACATAACATTTCTAGTATCTACATTCTTCATGTAGATTCGTAGGTATTGGGGACACTGACGATCGACATCCATGAGTCAATATTAATTTTGCGCTATATGAAATCGATTTTACAGAGAAGTAAGAAATTGGTCTATTTTTAGGTCACTTATCTGTTAGGGAAATAAAGTCAATTATTAAAAAATACAACAAAATTCAATTTTTATTTTTATCATTAATAGGCTTGTTTATTTCATTTCACAAAGACCTACGTGGGCACTCTTAAAACGTTAGAAGCTGGTGCACGGTTCCAATTTGGTCGTTTATAGGAAACGACCAAATTGGAACCGTGTACCAGCTTCTGCTGAAGAATCTGCAAGAAACTACACGGTTTGATACTCTTTTTACTGGACTGTACTGGAAGGAAAGTTTGATGCAGCTGATGGTGTCAAATAGGTATGTGATTGAACTGAAATATGTCACACCAACTGCATCAGACTGCCTAAAGTAACTTATTTCGAAATTTTAGTCGTTTCTTGCGGTCGGGTTTTTTTAAGAATGTCAACTTAAAAATAATTTTGTTTTTGCCATTGCTGTAAGAAAGGTACCATTAATAGGGTTGACTAACCCGGATAGCCCAGACGTACAATCTACGTACATTTATGGCCCTAGCAATATTTCATCAGTATCTATAATAAAAAGTCAGGCCTCCAAGATAAAGCGATTATTTAGGTAATAAACCATCAAGTTATCTACCTATTATTGTACTTGTCAAGATTACTTATACAGTAGGCACGTTTACATACATTGTACAAATCCGTTACACATACCCTATACCTGTCCAATTGACGTCATAGGGGCTCTAATTGGCTATTATTATTATTAGTTTTTTTCCACATAACGTTCTTACTTGTCTTTATTTTTAGTTGTTTGTGTATCAATTCGCAGTTCACACTGTGGATATAATTCATTACTTATCTGCCTGGTTTTTTTAACTGTTTTGATCAGTTTGCAAAAGCCACAAGGGGGTCAATAGATAGGTGCATAGGTGCTTACGCCTATATCTTTTAATTTAGATTTTTACACTTGCAGTGCTATCCTTACGTACATTATTAGAACATAAAGTCTCCCACCACGTCTGTATGTCTGTTCGTGATAAACTTAAAATCTACCTAACGGTTTTTCGTGTGGTTTTCACTACAGACAGAGTGATTCTTCAGGGGGTTTAGATGTTCAATTCATGCATATTATAGAAGAGAAAAACGGAGAATTTCAAAGTTTTGTAACATCTGTTTGAAGCTGGGGCGAGTTGTTATTCTATCCTAAATTATAAATCTTAGGTATTATAAGTATGTTAGGTTTTGCAGTTAGCTATGTCGCGCGACCACTACAGGGTTAACCGGATGCAAATGAATTTATTTATATCTAGCATATACAGGCTGGATTTTATAGACGAGTCAGTAAAACCTTAATCGTTACAGTTACATTTAGGTAAATGTTCAGCCAATAGTTGTTTTAAGATATATATTATAATACTAATCTGCATTCTCAGCAGATTATGGAAAAAAAATACAGACAGCAAAAAAAAAAAACACTATGCCTATCGATCTTATTTTGAGTAGGAATGAAGAAACTTTTTGGGATCAAGAGAAGATTTGACCACTTCTACATTGGCCAGGCCAAACTTGTGGATTAATTACCTGCCTTCACTAATTCGTCTCTAAAATCTACGCTATAAAGCTAGGCGGACTAGGTAACATGATAAACGAAAGTCTGTACATATGTAAGTCTTAGGTACCAAGTAAGATTGACAAACAGACTTTCGGGCTTCCAACTACCCAGAACCCTTCCGTTCCTTCGGAAAGCAAGTTAAGCACTTGGTCTATAATGGATAATAAGTAGTAATCGATCTTGGCAACGATCTCGTGAAGACCGACTTATGCACCCTTTTTTTTTGAAGTGGGATATCATCTAATGAATTTTGCGTTCTAAGGCGGAGCGGGAGGGCGTGTCAGACTTTTACTGACTAAAACTATACTTATGTTCCTTCAGTTGCCCTTTGAATTCCAGAACCACAGATTTCCCTTTCGGAAGTCAACCCCTAGCCCTAGTACCTACGCTTGACCCTGCCGGGCCCCTGTTTTATCTAAGCCTCTTATTCTGCTTAGTTTTTATTACAGACTTCTGACCACTACAACCATTGTTTTTACGGGTTACTAAAACCTACTGTGTTCCTTCAGATAGTAGATAATCAAGTGACCGGTCAGAGGATGCTCTATCTCCAAGATGAGGGATTATCTACCCTGTTTCTCATATCCACATATATTTTTTTTCTGTTTACAAAAATTACCTTGAAAAGAATCGACAAAATTAAACAAAGTTGTCATTGACCATATTGACACTGCACTTGGACTTGGTAATACGGAAACGGAATACTAAAATGTTTATTGCAAACTGGATTATGTAATTGTTTTATTTAAATCTGGTTGAGTTTTACTTTCCTACGATCCATCGATTTGTATCTATGTTTAAAAATACATGTATATTTGTAGTTAAGTATTGTGTTGTAGATAGATATTGATCAATTTGTTAGCAGTAGGTACACCACAGACTACTACCCCTTCTTATCCATCCTTAGGTTGTCTGTTAGATATCGCTGTCAGCGATAAGACCGCCATTGTACCCATAAATTAAAGTTTATGTATAAGTTGTGTTACTTTTTGGTGTACCTACAATAAAGTTTCTTTTATCCTATCCTTTACGACGTCGTGCGTTTTTCACTAAATCCCCCAAAGGATTTATTGCAAAACCGTGATTGACCGATGATTGAAAGCAGTGGTGGCCCAATGTTAAACCAGTGTTACTGGTTCAAACCTAGCTGGGCGCTTTATTTTGAGCAATTAATATCACCACTGCTCTCAAAACGGTGAAGGAAAACATCGTGAGGAAACCGACTTATCCTAGAACCAAAAACTCAAAGACATGTGACATCCACCAACCCACATTGGGCCCGCGTAGTGGATTACGGCCCATTCCCTCTCCCAGAGAGGAGGCCTGAATCACAGTGGGAACATTATAAGGTTAGTTATGCTTATGCTCCAAAGGGAAGTTGTTCAAAATGATAAGTTTAATAACCCTCTTAGTAATTTTTTATAGCGGGACTCTTTGGCGTTGTACTTGTGGCGTATTACGTCGCAACACCGCCTACTATATTTTTGTGTGACAACACCAAACGTTTCCGGCGCCAGACTAGAGTCTGCCGCCATATTGAAAGACATAGACTGTTGCCGCTACTCGAGACAGTGCGAGCTCTGGTTGTAATTTTGGCTTTCGTGTGAGTTGTTACTGCTTACTGCAAATAGAAGATATTCCGAAATCCACGACGTGTTTCATTGTGTGTGTACCTCCAAATTGGTGACCCCGACGTGATACGAGACGCAACTACACAGCAAGGTACCTACAGCAGGAACGTGGAACCGGACTTCAGCAGTAAACCTCGCTGAGATCTTCAGCCTGCTTAATTTGACAACGCCCCGCAACGTTCCCAGGCTGGTTTTATCACTAACCGCCGGGAAATCGCCGAACGAGAAGTTGCCAAGTAGATACCTACCTACCTACCGGCTCACACCAGCACGCTACGCGCCTCTCCGAGGATCGGAAGGCGTACCAACGGTTCGCAGAAAGTTTGTGTTAACTAGTGCATCATTTTTCAAGCAGTTTTCGTCATCCTACGCATCATTTTCGCGTTTTCTCGAGTTTGGAATGCTCCGAGGCCATCGACCCGGAAACGGAATTTCGTGAAGACCTGCGACTAGTGACGCCATACGCTACCTATCGGGGAGTAGCGGAACTTTCGGTTAGTGATCGAATCGAATGAATGATTGAACTGCCGTCAACCCGATACGTCACTGTCATCTGTCATCGCAACGCGGGATTCTGAAGACTGGAAATTGAAAATTGAAATACGACTGCATGCCTGCATGTGCATCTTAACGTACTGATCCTACTAAACATTTACTAAAGAACTAACTTGTGGTGTGCTCGGTGGTTTCAAACGTTAATAACAAAACTTTATCAAATCTATCTCTTTATATCTTTATTTTTACACATTTTTGTTTTTTCGGTTTACATATTTTTGGTGTTTGGTTTATCGTGTGCGTGTTTGCTTAGAAGTTAGCTCTGTCTGAAGCTCATTTTAAGTCGCTAATGGTACAAGGTATTGTATTTTTAAATTAAGCTATTTGCACCCATTTGTTTTGTGGATTATTTTTATATACTTGTTGTCTGCAGCACATGCATAATTATGTTGCTTATTCTGTGCATACCTTGTGTTCAGTTTTAAGTTGCTTGTTTTAGTTTCAAGCAACCTGACTGAGTGGTAACTGCAACAAACGTATACCTCGTTTTATAATATATTTATATACACATTCAACATGGAGAGCCAACAAATTGAGGAGCGACTCAACCAAATTTTGGCAAATAACGAACGACTGATGCAACAAAATGCAGACCTGCGGGCACAACTAAATGCCCAAAATGTGCAGAATCCAGCAGCATATGCGGTCCGTCCTAAACTGCCTTCTTTTTGGCATGAGCATCCCGCTGGATGGTTTGCTTACTTGGAATCACAGTTTGTTTTATGTAATATATCGGTGGATGAAACAAAATACAATTATGTCATTTCACAATTTGATTCTAGGATATCTCATGACGTTGAAGACCTGGTCACTAACCCTCCTCCTAAAGGTGGCCGGTATGAGTGGATAAAGGAGGAAGTTATCAAGCGTTTCTCCACTTCCGAGTCACAAAAAGTCAGACAACTACTATCAGGTGAGGAGCTCGGTGACCGGAAACCTACTCAGTTTCTCCGTCATCTGAAGTCTCTGGCTGGTAAGTCGTTCAAAGATAACACTATAATTAGAGAACTGTGGCTACAACGTCTACCAAAACATGTTCAGGCAATTTTGACTGCCCAAGGTGATCTCACCCTGGACAAAGTTGCCGAACTGGCTGACAAAATATTAGAGGTCAACCCCATCTCCGTCAATGCCATTTCTCCCAGTACAGCTAGTGCTCCTGACCTTGCTGCCATAATGGTACAAGTTCAAGAACTTACACGTCAGGTGGCCGCTTTAACTACAAGGGAGTCTAGCTCTAGGCGACGCTCTGGACCTAGGTCCCATCAACCTAGATCTAGATCTGCGTCCCAGGCGGCACGACAGCCTCTGTGTTGGTACCACCATAAATTCGGTGCAAAAGCAACTAAATGTACCAAACCATGCTCGTGGTCGGGAAACCAACAGAACAGTCAGTAGCAGCGGCGACTGATTGTTTCAATAGCAGCCGCTTATTTGTTGTGGACAAAGACACCAAATTCAGATTTTTGCTAGACACTGGATCCGACATTTGTTGTTTTCCTAAAAAATTGTTAGGGAACAAATTAACAGATGTAAACTACAATTTATGCGCAGCAAATGGCAGTACCATAAAAACTTATGGCTGTCACACTTTGACACTTAACTTTGGTCTCCGCCGCTCTTTTAAGTGGAACTTTGTAGTTGCCGATGTTGATACCGCCATCATTGGTGCTGACTTCATGGCCTTCTACAACTTGCTTCCCGACTGCAGAAACAAAATAATACGCTGCGGAGTTACTGGTCTTACTGCTCCAGCCTCCATAGCTAAATTTAACCAGGTCAGTGTAAAAACCGTTAAAATCGAAGATTCAGATTTTCATAAAATTTTATCTGAATTTCCAGCTATTACGAGACCCCCTGGCATCCATCGCGAGGTGAAGCACAACACGGTGCACTACATCAAGACGACCGACGGCCCACCCGTGGTGTCTAAGCCGCGACGCCTCGCGCCGGACAAACTGCGGGCAGCGCAGAAGGAGTTTGCAGATATGGTGCAAGCAGGCACCGCACGCCCTTCCAAGAGCCCGTGGTCATCGCCACTGCACCTAGCCCCGAAGAAAGACTCTTCATGGCGCCCTTGCGGTGACTATAGAGCGCTGAATGCTTGTACTGTACCGGATAGGTATCCCGTGCGCCATATAGGGGATTTTGGTCATGCTCTCGCTGGTTCTACCATCTTTAGTACTATTGATTTAGTTAAGGCTTATCAACAAATTCCAGTAGAGCCAGCTGACGTCTGCAAAACTGCCATTACAACACCATTTGGTTTGTATGAATTCCCTTATATGACGTTCGGGCTCAGAAATGCTGGACAAACATTTCAGCGTTTCATCGATGAAATTGTCCGAGGGTTGGATTTTTGTTTCCCATATGTCGATGACATTTTAATATTTAGCAGGGACGCCACGGAGCATTGTAACCACTTGCGCACGCTCTTTGAACGATTGGCTAACTACGGTGTAGTAGTTAATCCAACTAAGTGTGTGCTAGGCACATCTGAGGTTATTTTCCTTGGTTATAAAGTCTCTAGTAAAGGCATAAGTCCCCCGGAAGAAAAAGTCCAAGCCTTGAAAGATTTCCCCCTTCCCAAAACAGCCCAAGGTCTCCGCAGGTTCTTGGGCATGATAAATTACTATCGACAGTTTCTGCCCAATGCTGCCGAGACTCAAGCCCCGCTCATTGACTTCCTTACAGCTACGAAGCTTAAGGGAGCCAAACCCATGCCCTGGACTCCTGAACTGGAGCACGCCTTCACTGCATGCAAGGACAGCCTCTCTCAGGTCACCAGGTTAGCACATCCTGTACCTAACGCCCCATTGGCATTGTACACAGATGCTTCTGGCACACAGGTGGGCGCGTGCTTACAACAGCAGACTGAACAGGGCTGGCAACCACTTGCTTTCTTTAGCAAGAAGCTTACGGCAACTCAGTCAGTGTGGCCAGCGTATTATAGGGAACTGTTGGCAGTATATTCGGCAGTGCAGCATTTCAGGTATATATTAGAGGCGCAACACGCCACAATATATACGGATCATAAACCTCTTTTGTATGCTTTCAAGCAACGTAGAGAAAAGCTGCCACCCAGCCAACTTAATCAGCTCACCTTTATCTCCCAATTTACTACCGACATACGACATGTAAAAGGAGACGATAACGTCGTTGCCGACACGATGTCGCGCATCGAAGCCGTCTCGCTCGAGTGCGATTATACCGCGTTGGCTCGAGCACAAGACACTGACGATGAATTAAAAACCTTATTTGACTCGTCTCTCAATATGCAACGTACTTTAATTCCAGGCACGGACACCACCGTCCAGTGTGACGTCTCAACAGGCAAGCCGCGCCCCTACTTGCCAGCACCTCTGCGCCGCGCCGCCTTCGAGCGCCTGCACGCGCTCAGCCATCCCGGTGCTCGCGCCAGCGCGCGCCTCGTGGCACAACGTTACGTGTGGCCTGGCGTTGCACGCGACTGCCGCACCTGGGCAAGAGAATGTCTCCATTGCCAGCGAGCTAAGGTGACGCGCCACGTGTCCGCGCCACTTGGAACTTTTGCCGCTCCATCTTCCAGGTTTCGCCACGTCCACTTAGATATAATCGGCCCCTTGCCAACATCGAGAGGCTACTCATATTGCCTGACGGCGATTGACCGTTTCTCTCGATGGCCTGAGGCTTGGCCGATGACTTCGATAACCGCCGAGGAGGTAGCTGATCGTTTCGTCGAAGGTTGGATTGCTCGCTTCGGCGTTCCTACCACAGTCACAACTGACCAAGGCCGTCAATTCGAGTCGGACCTTTTCAAACGGCTCATGAATGTTGGCGCGACTGAGCGAAGGCGAACCACCAGCTACCACCCTCAAGCTAACGGCATGATCGAGCGCTTTCATCGACAATTGAAAGCTGCTCTCATGTGCCACAGCGACACCTGGCACCGAGCCTTACCGATCGTGCTTCTCGGCATTCGATCTGCCTTGAAAGAGGATCTCGAGTGTTCGGCTGCCGAACTTGTTTACGGGGAGCCGCTTCGCCTACCGGGAGAATTCCTGATAGCCAGCACGTCCCATAACATTGACAACGTCAACGATTTTGTGACGGTTCTGCGCACGAAAATGGCTAATTTGCGTCCAATTCAGGCCTCACGACACATGCGGCCGACGTCGTTTATTTTCAAGAACCTTCAGAATGCCTCTCATGTTCTCTTGAGAGACGATACTGTTCGCCGTGCGCTGCAGCCGCCCTACACAGGACCCTACAAGGTAATGTCACGGACTGACAAGTTACTCGACATTGACATTGCGGGTAAACGCGTGACGGTCAGTATCGACCGCGTGAAGCCTGCATACATCGCACCTGACTTGGAGAGCGACCTTTCCCGGGCAACCGCTCCGCAACAGATCGTAGCGCCCGCGCCTGACGTGCAAGCGCCTTCCGCGCCTGCGCCCGCGCCACCTGCGCCTTCCGCGTCTGCACAGCCGACTGTGCCCCCTGTTGCACAACAACCAGTTACTACCCGGTCAGGTCGCACGGTTAGATTTAAGGATAGGTTAGATCTTTAGCTTAAGTTTTATTTTTTCTTTAACTTTTTGTTGCCTATCTTGTGTCATCAAGTGTATGTATATTTTTATTTGTAAATAACTTTTTGTTATTTTCTCCGTAGGGGGGTGGTTGTGGCGTATTACGTCGCAACACCGCCTACTATATTTTTGTGTGACAACACCAAACGTTTCCGGCGCCAGACTAGAGTCTGCCGCCATATTGAAAGACATAGACTGTTGCCGCTACTCGAGACAGTGCGAGCTCTGGTTGTAATTTTGGCTTTCGTGTGAGTTGTTACTGCTTACTGCAAATAGAAGATATTCCGAAATCCACGACGTGTTTCATTGTGTGTGTACCTCCAAATACTCTTTGGCAATGCGAACAAATAAAGTTGGTAACAGTTCGATAAGTGGTTTCGTTATAATTCAACCGTATTATAATGCCACCGCCAAGGTTGTGTATAGCACTGCTTTGTTTTGACTCGCCGTCATATCTCGCAACGCAGCGCTATCGATCGCACGCACAAAAATTTCCCGCGAAAATCATTTTTACCTTTTACAAAAAAGATCAATAAAATGTACTCCATCGCTGAAGTAACTTTGGCTTTCGTTGTCCTCTATCTCTTTTCGTTCTTATTCGAAGTGGTGGCAGGATTAGTTGTATAAACAGAAAATGAATTTATAATTTACTTTCGAAAATGTGATATTTATTTTAAGATATAGGTGTTTTAGTTAGTTCATAAGTTAATTAGTCAAAACATCAATGCAATTTAGGTGTATTAAGTTAGGTATTATTTATTTATGTAGTGACGTTAGTAATGAACATCAAATATTTTGAAGAATTAAAGAAACTGACGGACCAAATAATCAGCACCAATTAGGTAAGTCTATATTGCTTTATGCACACATTATTATTATTTATTTTCACGATACATAGGTAATATTTATAATTAACAATTACATAGTCCTTTTAAATATAGATAGAAACTGTAAAGTCCTATTTGGGTCAGTCGATTGCTTAGCTCTACTGTGTTGAGCGCCATCTGTTGTACTACTTTTGAACTATGTGTTACTGAAAGTATTGCGTACATCCATGAATGTAGCTGTGAAATTCAATTTTTTTCTAAATTGCAGTAATAATCAATGTTTAGTTTTAGAAAAAATTGCGAGTTGCACGTCATTGGTAACCTTGAGTTAGCCTGGCGCAATACAAAGTATCAATAGAAAACGTGGCCAGCATAATACTTGATTTATAACCAACGATCAACGGTCTAATGCGTAATAAAGATATGCAAAACAAAAACAAAAGCAAATCTGGTTGTCTCTTTATTTTGGAGGGTACACAAACCTTAATTTGTAATAACGCAACCTCATTATATTTTGGAGATCTTCATACTTTTTAATCTGTTAAGTTTACTGTCAATTTTTATGTGTCAAATAGCCTAACGTCAAAATCTGCTGTTGTTCTAGCGATTGTGGTGATTGTGGTGGAAGTGAATGTGATAATAATAAAATATTTCAAAATGAAGTTTACTAAACTAAGTCGTGCAGTGCGTTACAAACATAATGCTGTGGCTGCACGTGAATTTTCCACTGTGTCTAACAAAAAGTGGCAAAGTGTAGTGGGTTTAGAAGTGCATGCACAGTTGAACACGGAATCGAAACTGTTTTCTGGTGCTCAGAACACTTTTGGCGGTGTAGTGAATAATTGCGTATCATTATTTGATGCTGCCATACCTGGCACATTACCAGTGCTCAATAGAAAATGCGTCGAATTAGGTATAATGACTGCATTGGCTTTGTCTTGTAAGGTCAATGAAGTGTCGACATTTGACAGAAAGCACTACTTTTACGCAGACTTACCGACTGGCTATCAAATAACACAGCAACGAAACCCACTAGCTAGCGATGGTGTTATTAATTTCCAGGTATAATCAATTTTCAAGTTAAATAACCTCAAAATAAATTAGAACTTTTTTGTTTTTGATATAAACTAGTGCTTGCCTGCAATCCCACCTGATGCTAAGCAGTGACGCAATCGTTGATGGTGAGGCGCACTAGTTTATTATACTAGCCTATTCACTTTAGCCTTGAAGACACACAACTGAACATTTGTCTATGTTTACATAACATTCCAACTTGTATTAGTTGATTAAATTAAATGATTATTTCGTTTAATTGCAGGTATTTACACCAGGAATACACAAGAAACCCTATAAAAAGAGTTCCAAGATCAAACAAATTCAGCTGGAGCAAGACAGCGGCAAATCATTGCATGATGCAGAACTTAAGCGGAGTCTCATTGACCTCAACAGAGCTGGAACTCCACTTATAGAACTGGTGTTTGAGCCTGATTTAGAGGTAAATACTGAACTTTGAACTTGGCTCTTTATAAGATTGTTATTTATTTATTTATTCCTTTATTGTACTTTAACTTATCACAGGACAAACATTTATAAAAGTAAGTGACCAATAGGCGACCTTATTGCACAGGGCAATTTTGTCCAGACAACGTTTATTTATTACTATCGTCCAGCAGTGGCTTTGCCTGCATGAATGGTTTCTCCATACAAACTTCAGCCCCGTTTTGTCCCCTCAATTCAATAAACCCCAAGTGAACGCCGGTAATTTTTTTTATAGGTATCAAGTTTATAGCAACGTCATCAAGTACTAGATTTAGGACAGAATACTATTTTATAACAATAATTAGAAAATGTGTCTTATTGTGATATGGTTATAACCTGGGAAATTATAATGACCAATCTTAATATACTAAAATAATTTCATAAAAGTAAATTTATGGTTACTTGTATGAAATTATTTTCTAGAGATTATCCATTAGTTTTTATATTGGACAAGCTTTTGCCCACGCGGCTTTGCCCCCGCTCTTCCCTGCTATACCTTACTCTACCCTTCTCTACCCTACTCTACCCTACTCTACCCTACTCTACCCTACTCTACCCTACTCTACCCTACTCTACCCTACTCTACCCTACTCTACCCTACTCTACCCTACTCTACCCTACTCTACCCTACTCTACCTTACTCTACCCTATACTACCCTACACTACCCTTATCTACTCTACTCTACCCTACACTACCCTAATTTACTTTTACGAACGACGAATATTTCATATGATGAATTACTTAACACATTTTGTAGGTAAGGTTATGAAACAATTCATACATTTTAAACATGAATAAGTAGTTGACTGGCCTTTGGTCGGCTGATACAAAACATATTGAGCAAGTATAGTTCATTAATTTGCAAATGAACAATCAACGTGAAGAATATATTAGTTAACTATTTTGAAACACCTTTGAACCGTTGGCCTTGTTACATTTTAACTATTCTATAATAATACTAGCTATATCCCCTGCGGTTTCACCCACGTCTATGGTTACTGCTCTGCTCATAAGGGCCTATTAGACCACTCGATATGCAGACAGTTTTAGTCGATAGCGCATAGTGTAATAAGGGTCAGACTATCTTACTCGGAATGAAAAATAAGACGAGTCTAAATATCGTGTGCTTAATAACGCGAAGTGTAATACGCCCTTTAGTGGTCATAAGTGTGATGTTATAGGATTCCTCAAAAATGGGCTATAAAACATAAAGAATTTTCCATTTCGAAACAAACAAACATTTGCATTTTTTTTTTCGAGATTGGCAAGTTCAAACAAACAAAGCCTTCATCAGCTTTTTAATAAAAAGCTACTTAAGTGATCATTCTTTGTTCGCATTGAAATATTATTTCTTTCAGGCATTTATATTTACAAGCATCCATCCATACTTCAAATGCCTAGGTAATTTGTTTCAATTATTTGGGCATTTGAAGAAGTTGATTTTAATTCACAAATATAAATACAGTTCCTTTGTTCCTATAAATAGGCCGAATTGATTGAATATGTATGTATGCTAATTATATGTTTTGCCTAGCAGGACAATTTAAAATATATTTCAACATACCTTGATTGAATATGACTTTATTAAAAGTCAAACAACTTGCTGAATGCATATAAATATATTATAACCTTGTTTGGATTTAGTTTAAAAATTCTTGCATATTTTTATTTTAGCATTTATTTAAATTATAATACAAGATTACAAAAATTAAAAATTACTTTAATTGTGAACATGAACAAGCTAGTCGACTAGCCTGTTGGTCTAGTGGTTAATGGCCCTGACTGCTATGCCGGAGGTTGTGGGTTCGATTGCCAGCCAAGACAAATGTTTGTGTGATAAGCATGATCATTTGTTCTGTCTGGATGTAAATTGTCTATAATAATAATAATATTCCATCCCACCTGATGGTAAGCAGTTATGCAATCGTTGATGGTGAGGTGCACTAGTTTATTATCGTTTATTAAGAGCCTATACAATCTAGTCTTCACGGCACCTAAATTATAATCGGACAAGAAGACCGCAATGGGCAAATTGATTTATTATTATGATTCGCCTGTTGTCTGCTTTATTTTCATATTTGGTTTTTAAATTTCAGGATGGCGAAGAGGCGGCAGCGCTGGTGAAGGAGCTGTTGTTGATCGTGCAAAGACTGGGCGCGTGCACGGGGCGCATGGAGGAGGGAGCGCTTAGGGTGGACGCCAACGTGTCGCTCCGGCGGCCCGGGGATCCGCTGTCGACGCGGACTGAGGTAAACATTTACAGCAATCGTAACAAAATGTAATTTGTACAGTCCGTCCCTTGCTGTCCTCCTTCCAGCAAGGTCATAAGTCGATGTCCGTATGCCACAGGCACCTCTGTGGCGTACGGACATCGACTCAGGACATCCTACCACTTACCCCGCGTTCCGAATTACGTCGAAAGCGATTATATCGCGAATCCGACCAACGCGCAACGTCACAAATAGTACTCAATAGTCCTTATCCTTTGTGACTATTAAATTTTGTCGGATTCGCGATATTATCGCTTTTGACGTAATTCGGAACTAAGGGTTTAAGTGTGATTGCTCAGTTTTAGTTTAATTTAACTAAAACAGACTGGATTCGAGCCTTTAATTTTATTGAGGTTGTCACAAATAAGTCTAGATAAGCAGACGACAACCTCATAAAGTGAACTGCGAGAAAAACTCATTAAAAAAACCGAAGTGTCTTGGTTCCGACCTGGGGCCCAAGTCTGCTATTTTCATAAATTTGTCATTCCAACACGATTCCATTGTCACTTTGCTAAAAGTTCGTAATTGCTGCACTAATCCACAGGTAATGATCGATCATTGATCGGCCAATAGTCTCGTAATAGAGTTGTGATAAAATGACAACATCGAGCTTATTAAAAGTAATGACTGCACAATAACGTTCTAATGGTGTCTCTGATCAAAGGAACTGTCAAAATTTTAGCAGATCACCGCATACGTCAGACATTCATTTGTCAAAATATATGAGATTACCATTCTATGCCACTTCAATTATGAAGTCAATTATAGACCATTCCGAAACAATTTTAATTGTAAACTTGAGGCCCTGGTCGATTAGAGTTCTTTTTGTAAACACACTTTGCACTACATGATGCGTCTTTTTTTTTTGCTCGCACGCTTGACATTCCAACGTCATGGTAAGGCTCCTGAGTGTTGTAAGACACTGCGCTTCGGACATTCAATTTGCGTACCTACTTCATTCACATTCTATTTATCGTGAATAGGTACGTAAAATCACATTACCGCGTTGCAGACATCAAAGTAATGATAATTTTTGTAAATACCTTTTATAAATAAATACCTTTGTGAATAAACTTGAACTACCTATTCAGTGGTCACCATTTACGCCACGTGAAAAAGTACTTCCATTTGAAAAATAAGTAATAAAAACGATACGGAGTATGTACTTACTTAAATCACGATCACATGGATAAACCACGTAGGTACGTCCGTATTGTTGAGTCCATTCATAATTTTTTAATCAAAATAATTAGCTTCCTACTTTGACGTCGGTAAAGACGCCAGAATATAAATGATGTTTATTGACTAAATTGGTTTTCAATATTACACATTCAGGTGTTTTAAATACCTACTCGATGAGTTCGGTATTTCCAAGTCGCAAAGAAACACCGAATCGAACTGTTTTGATGTCTTCTAATGGTCAACACGTGTTTAAAACCATGAGGGTTTTTTTACATATGGACACAAAAAGTGGGTTTGAAATGTATGTGTCGAAGGCCGACAAGGTGGTAATTCCGTGCTCTATAAAAGCTCCCATACAATGTAGTTGATACTATAAACACGTAGCGACAGAAAACATGGCGAAGTTTAAGGTAGGTACCTAATTGCGTAAAATTGGAATTCTTGTTCCAGCAACTGCTTAGTACACACGGTCCTCTCGCGTCGGGCCCTAATTCAGGCTATAGTCTGGAGCAAAAGTGAATGGGATGCGGTCGTCTCCTTCTGTAAAGCAGCAAAGCTAGCGAAGGAGAAGACCGCACGCGTGAGAGAACGGACATTCTTACTTTACCATTGGGTAGCTCGTCGTCCGGCCGTCCGGTAATCATCCAGACCGAAGTTTGGGTTACAGGGAATTTCAAAAAAGAAACCCGTGATTTTAGAACGCAAAGGGCATCCCTCACCTTTGTATTCTTTAATTTTAGTTCAGTTTTTGAACAAGAACTTCGGCGTCAATGTTTAGTACTTATCTACATTAGAAACTTTAATATTAAAACAGGTTTGTTTTATAAATAACAAGAATTTAATAAATTCAAACCACTTTCATTACACATTGGTTCTTTTAATAGTTCTTAATTGATTTTTGGTTCCGCTAATAATTAAGATAAAGGGCATCGAACACAATCAACTACCGCAAACCACACTATTATTTTCAACATACTCCGTTGAAAATAATAGTGTGGTTTGCGGTAGTTGATTGTGTTCGATTAACTGAGAGATTTATAACACATTAAGTATCATTTGATGAAAATGATGCGGCGATATCAAAAGATACAAAAAAGTCATCGTGAATGACATCGTCGATTTAAATATTTCACTAAAAAGCAACGGCAGTGAAGGTAGCCATACACACTAGGGTATACCTGACAGGTTTACCTGCACAGTTATACCTGCCAGTTACGCTTGTATGAAACCTCACAGTTGTGCAGCATACACGGTCCGGTTTACCTGCACAACTCACCTGGTACAGGCAAACCTGTCAGGTATACTAGGGTATACCTATACAAGGTGTAAGGGACAGCCCTCCACAAACTTTAAGGGCTTGCTCAGTAGACGATACTGAACAACATTCCATAAAAAAAATTTTCAGGAAACGAAAAAAAAAATACGCCTCACCATACTAAATTATAAACTTGATTGGACAGTTTGTATGGAGAGGCCGAATTTTTTTTTCGTTTTCTGAAAACATTTTTTGTGGAATGTTGTTCAGTATCGTCTACTGAGCAAGCCCTTAAAGTTTGTGGAGGGCTGTCCCTTACACCTTGTATATGCGTATGCCTATGTATGCGTATATGCGTATGTGCGTATGTATGGCGGGCATTAAATAGGATGAAGGATGACAGGACAGAATGGAAGAAAAAAACATGTTGCACCGACCCCAATTAACACGGAACAAGGGCGGGCAGATGATGTAAAAAAGTTCTATCAATGTGTGTAACCTTTTTTTTTGCGGTAGTAGGTAGATCATCGAATAACTTCTCTCGCTCTGGGTGAAGTGAGAGAGAATGTTAGACATTTGCTGACTAAAAACCTTATGTTCCTTTAGTTGCCATTTGCGTTCCAGGACCTCACTGGCATATCTAGGGTTATTTTTGAAGCGCCACCTGGCCCCTGACATGCTTGATAAGATAGATTAATTTGCAAATGCTCAATGCTGAGGGTTGTAACCTCTTTGGTTCATCAGTTTCACTTTTATGATATACTTCCATCTCTTATGTCTCTGGCGTTGTGAATGGTATTGTATACCGTGGAAACAAGAGTGGTGCGGATCTGGTTTGACCAACGTATTCGGTTGCGCTCACGAGGCATTTTCTCGTCTATTTTACCGATCACGGTAAGCCTTTCGAGGTTGCCACCGTCTTACCTTGCAATGTGACCGAAGTACTGTAGATAATGCGTTAAGCGGGAACTACATTGGACCGACGCATTCGTGGGCCACGCCTAAATTTTATGTAGAGTCGCGTCACGTGACGTGGATCTAATGTCTACAGTCTAGTTGCCATAAAAAAGTATGGATACCGACGCGCCCAGATCGACGTACGTGACCCACGTGTGCGCAAAGTTGTTCTACCTTTATGGTTCCGATAAATCTCTCTGGTATTTGTTACTATTTTCTTTGACGCTTTCTTCTCACTATATATCTGATTGAAGGGAGCAAACTGCACAACTATCATTGCCTTATGTTCGTTTTGACTGAAGTCCCGTTCTGTTGTTACAGATCAAGAACATAGGGTCGGTGCGCGGCGTGGCGGGCGCGATCCGGCACGAGATCGACCGCCAGCAGACCATCTTGGACAGCGGCGGGCGCATCATCAACGAGACCCGCGCCTGGGACGCCGCCGCCAGGGTCACCATCCCCATGAGAGACAAGGAGGTCGTACAGGATTATAGGTAACCTACACACTAAACACAGTCTTTATTATTCTGAATTGGCATACTTCATTCTCCTCTCAGTAGGCTTGGAACTCCGGTTTAGCTTAGTTTTGTTGTATGTAAGTGTAATTGAAAATTTGTAATTTAATTCGGGAACTGTTATCATCATAGGTAAGTAAGTTTGTATGAAACCCCCTCAGTGCGCGAGTCCGACTCACATTTGCTCGGTTTATTTTGTTGGTCTTTATCGAGCCAGGACATCTGTTAAACGGCACTGTTGGCGCAGTCGTTGACCGATTGGCTGTTGCGCTGCGAGTCGCGGGTGAATATTGGAAAATTCACTCTTAGTGCTCGACTAAGTCTTAAAAGAAAAATTTGTGCAAAATTTCACGCTACTTGCTCCAATAGTGTGGACTGTGCGTTGATATGTCAGTCAGTCAGTTTCTCTTCTTATATAATATAAATAGATATCAAAAATATATATAATATATATATAAAATAAATATAGTTCTAACGATTTATTTTTCTTTGTCCAGATACATGCCGGAACCGAACCTGCCGCCGCTGCGCGTGAACTTAAAGACCAACACAGAACACAGAGACATTTTAAGCGTACCTCTCATACAGGATAGAATACCAGAGCTCCCAGATCAATCAAGAAAAAGACTGATTGAACAGTTCCAGCTTCGACCAGAAACAGCTATCCAATTGGTGAACGAGCCGAAGTTACTGGAATACTTCGAACATTTAACAGCAGAAGCCAGAAATCCAACTAAAGTCGCTAATCTTCTAATAAATGATCTATTAACTGTACTTAATAAGAGAAAGTTAGATGCAGATGACTGTCCCATTACTGTTAAGCAAATAAAAGAAGTGACTGACATGCTTTTAAGTAAAGAAATTAATTTAGAAATTTGTAGAAACGTTTTTGATGAACTTATTGAGTTATCTGATAGTGATGTATCACCTATAAGAGTTGTACAAGATAAAGGTTGGAAACTAACCAGCAATGAAGCAGAGCTGACAAAATTATGTATAGAAGTCATAGAAAATAATCCAAAGTTGGTGAATCAGTATAAAAATGGTAAAACCAAAGTATTTAAAGCACTTTTAGGAATATTGTCTAAAAACAACAATAAAATTGATATGACTGTAGTATCTAAGATCATGGAAGGGTTATTAAAAAAGTGATAATAAATTAAAAATCAACATACATATTTTTATTTCTAACTACCTTCAAGCCAGAGGCTTCCCTCGCGTGAATGTAAAAACTATCCCAAGGTACCTACACCCGAAGTACAAAAAATATTCCTTGTACTATTTTGGGATACGGTCCTTCCCGTCTGCCAAATTTCATCTAAATCTCTTCAGCCGTTCGAGCGTGAAGTAGTTAAGTACAATTTTTTTTTAATTAATATAAACTAGTGCTTGACTGTTATCCTGCGATCTAGTTTATTATGAGCCTATTCACTCTACCCTTAAAGACACCTAGATTATAATAGAACGGGAAGACCGCAGCAGGGAAATTGTTTCAGTTCTTCGATCTACGCGGTGTAAACGACGAGGCGAAACGCTTAGTCAGGACCGTAGGGGTTTCAACAACGTACTCGAACTCGTACGAGACTTGGGTTGTGCTGCAGTCTCTCCAAAGGTGCCAAATTGAATATCGGTACATCAAAGTACTGAAGTGTTTCTACGAAAACGCAACCATGTCAGTCCGATTCCAGGACCAGACCTCGAAACCTATCCGCCTGCAGCGAGGTGTGAGGCAGGTAGACGTCATCTCTCCGAAACAGTTCACGGCCATAATGGAGGATGTCTTCAAGGTTCTGGACTGGAGTGGACTAGGCATAGACCAACAATGTAGTGGGTCTTAAAATGAACATGAATATAACCAAAATCATGATTAACAACCATGTAGCGCCCACTCCTATCAAGGTCGGAGACTACACTCGAAGTTGTGGACGATTACGTCTACCTCGGACAGACAGTCTAGTTGTGTAGGTTTAACTTCGAGAAAGAGGTCAACTGTCGAATCCAACTCGGCTGGGCAGCATTCGGGAAGCTGCGCGGTATCTTCTCGTCCAACATACCACAGTGTCTCAAGACGAAAGTCTATGACCAGTGCGTGTTGCCAGTGCTGACATATGGCTCCGAAACGTGGTCGTTCACAATGGGCCTCATCAGAAGGCTTAAGGAGCAATGGAAAGGGTTATGCTCGGGGTTTCCTTGCGTGATCTAATAAAAAATGAAGATATCAGCAGGAGAACTAAGGTTGCCGACATAGTACGGAAAATTGCCAAACTTAAGTGGCCATGGGCAGGGCACATTGCTCGCAGAACAGATGGCCGTTGGGGCCGAAAGGTTCTGGAGTGGCGACCGCGTACCGGAAGACGTAGCGTTGGAAGGCCTCCTACAAGGTGGACCGATGACCTGGTGAAGGTTGCGGGAAACCAATGGATGCGAGACGCACAGGAACGTTCGTTGTGGCAACGCTTGGGGTAGGCCTATGTCCAACAGTGGACGTATATCGGCTGAAATGATGAAGGGTGGATACTCGCCGTACGCACAAACACACAAAACGTTCTGGTTGCCTACGTATTCTCGCTTGTATGTGTGTTTGCCCGATTCGATGTCTATTGTCGGCGTCTCTGTAACATAAGGGGACGGTTTTTCAAAATGGTGCATGGTCTGAGGAACTATATCTGTCATCGTAGGTAATTGTCATAAAGTCAAGAGTGAATAGGTTACTTCTAGGCAAGCATGCTCCAACATTCATCGCATCATCTGGTGGCATGTGCAAGCTTATCATTTATTTATTTAAACTTCATGTACAGTACTGGTAAATAGGTGGACTTATTGACACAAGGCATTCTCTCCCAGTCAACCTTTGGGTTAAAAAAGACAACACTGTTTCCACAATAAACAAATAACAGACACTTCAAGCGAAAAAATATAAAATAAGTTAATTATACCTAATAATAAAATATATATCATATAATAATAAACTAATAAATACCATGAAAAATATCAAAACATGAGAACTTACGAAGACCGAACTAAAGTTGAGAGGACTTCAAGTAGGTAGTAGTTCCGAACTTTACGTTTGAAGGGTAATTTATTTTCTGCATTTCTTGGCCATCAATCTTGTAGGCATGTGTCATGTCGTATATACCTATGTACATTCTGCAGATGTCCTGTGTGTCACGCATCCATCGGATTCCTGCAACTCTCCCCAGGTCTTCGCTCCACCTTGTGGGAGTCCTTCCAATGCTGCGTCTTCCAGACCAAGCGGCTCTACTGATGAAAATGTCGTAATTTTTTTGTAATAAACGAAAACTAAACCAAAGTATTTGGCCTTTGTAGTGTTATTTGTAGAACACTGGCAATTTAAAAATTATCATATTTTTAGGGTTCCGTAGTCAACTAAGAACCCTTATAGTTTCGCCATGTCTGTCTGTCCGTCTGTCTGTCTGTCCGTCTGTCCGTCCTCGCTTAATCTCTTGGACCGTTAGCACTAGAAAGCTGAAATTTGGTACCAATATGTATATCAATCACGCCGACAAAGTTGTAAAATAAAAATTGGAAAAAAATGTTTTATTAGGGTAGCCCCCCTATATGTAAAGTGGGAAGTGATTTTTTTTAAAATTTCAACCCTAACGTGTGATATATCGTTGAATAGGTATTTAAAAACGCATAGGGGTTTACTAAAATTATTTTTTGATAATGTCAATAATTTCAGAAATAATCACTCAAAAGTAAAAAACAATGTGTCCCCCCTCTAACTTTTGAACCATAAGTTTAGAAAATATGAAAAAAATCTGAAAAGTAGAACTTTATAAGGACTTTCTAGGAAAATCATTTTGAACTTGATGGAAAGAACAGTTTTTGTGCAAAAAAGACAAAAAGGTAAAAAATAATTTCTGGACTAAGTTTGTAGTATAATCGTATATGCAAGCATTTTTTTAAACTCATAAGTGGGTACACTTATTGTGACGGACGGGAAACTACGGAACCCTACACTGAGCGTGGCCCGACACGCTCTTGGCCGGTTTTTAGTTCTTTAGATTTTCATACAGAATTAAAATATTTAAATTGATCATTCTAAATATTACGAAGTCTATGCGAAGCAAGCGATAGTATTGTACTATCTGAAGGGAGTGGGATCGGGTGGCGGGGATGCTTGATGCGCTTGCGTCACATCATACAGACGTAGGTAGGTATGGTATAGCAAAATACAGAGTTGAAATGTGTTAGAACAACGAAAACTTGAAGGTTTGTTTTTGGTAAATATGTTATGTTTTGTAAAAAGTCATAGAACGAAGGTTGTTGTTTATGATGTTAGATATACAGTCCTGCAAGGCTGTTAGTGTTTTACAAATAAATAACCCTCTCGGTTTCATATTAGAACCATGATGTTTAAAGGCACACGAAGAATTAAGTAAGTAAGTAATCCTTTATTGCGCAACAAATTATAAGCCATAACATCAGTGAATAAACATTAAAATGAGAGTGGCTATTTCACATAAATAAGATCACTGTCCTTCAAACTAGGCAACAATCCTGTAGCTTGAAGAACAGTACATTTACCAATACAGTTACAATTCAAAGTCTGGATGCAGACTTTGAGACTGGTCCTTACGCATGGCAGAATGATATCGGTAAGATCATCGTGAAATATTTCAACGAGTGACTTTGAAACGACAACATCCACAATTTATTTACATCTTCACTTGGTATGCAGCTCAGCTGAAGGTTGTTTGTTGACGGTGCTTGTTGACACGCGCCCCGAATACGACACAAATCAGTTGGTACAGCTTAGGGGTGCCTCGTTCTGTGAAAGTTCCGAATTTTTGGTAATTTTGGACAAAAATTTAATCCACACGACAAAAATAAATTGTAAAAGAAACTGTTTCGAAGTAATAGATTTGAGAGAATATCAAGGTCGTCTTGGCAGACGCCTCCTTCTGCGAAGCAGTAATACTAGCAAAGAAGGCGGCCGCACTGGCCCTCGCGGCCCAGCCGGGAGTCTGATCCCGATTTCCGGCCTCTGTAGGCGCGGGCTTTCAGACGGCGAGCAATAGGTAGCTAGCTGCCCAACCGTCCGGACCGAGCGCAACGCGTCGACGGCGCGTTGTGTTTCACGCGAGCCTCAAGGAGTTGTCAGCAACCATAGGGGCCCAGCAGGGGCAAAGCCTATTAAGGCCATGACCATGAGTGATGCGAAAGAAATCCCCGGGGTTCTGGAACAATGGCAAAGAAGGAATAGAAGTGGGTTTTTAGCCAGTAAAAGTCTGGCACTATCTCCCTAAGCAAGATTAACCTAAGATCCTAACCAGAGCCGATACGAAGCCATCACATCTGCTCTAGTTAGTCAACTCTGTAGACAACAACATCTCAGATTAGTTAGGGTTTGTTAAAAATAAGAGTTTTTATAGACTTTGCAGAATATGACGTGTACCTACTGATCGTTTGTTATTTGAACGGAATTCGTTAGGTTTTCTTTTGATTATTACAATTACAAAGTTATGAATAGATCAGTAGTCTTTCAATTAAGCCTTTCATTTACCTATAACAAAAACAAAGTAAGTGCGTATGTCTGACAACCCTAATTATATTGTTGAAAGCATAAATCTAACCAATAATTAGGCAGAAAACACGCAGACTTGCATAACATCGGCTCCGCCTTCGTTGGATACTGTCATTCGTCCAACTGCTTCATTCAGCTCAGAGCAAACAACGACTTCGATCAATCACAATGTGGACGCAAGTCATTACTTTTTCTGCGCTTCTGACAATTGTTTTGAGTGTCACAGAAGTACCCGGTATACCTGGTATACAAAGAGAACTAAGCGAAGGAGTTACGAGCAAAGGGTATAAAATCGTATACGGCGATGAAGATTTAACCATAATCAATGAAGTAGTCTCTGAAATGGAGAAGGGCAACGTGTTGAAGAACAGAGTCAACTTGAACGAAGCCATAAAGCCGCTGCCAGCAGGAGATGTCAAGTGCTTGATGTCCGTCGATCGATATTGCTCTAAACAGATGGGAGCGATGAAAAGTGAGTAACATGCATATGGTTAAAATTCATAATAGAGCCATCGCTGCACCGCCTCTGAAGTTGTGTGCCGTATTCCAATTTGTTTGGGGACAACGCAGTGTCTCGTCTTCATACAATCATCTCTATTTGCCTCCTCACACCTCCTTTCTGGGCATATTTTTATTATCTATCACACAATTAATATTATTTATACACTAATATTATTATTTATTATCCATGCATTCGTTTGTTTGATGTTTCTTTGCATCCACATTCATACTTAAATCATTCCTCTGCATCATATGCCTATACCTTAAGAGCCAATTTATACAATCGAATCGATTCTGTTTTTGGGACCTCCTTGTAAGTGATAGTTTCCATATCTTCCATTATCTTCTTGGATTATGTCCATCCCACATAATATAGAACCTAGAAGATAGTAGCATAGCCAGTACTATTAAATAGAAGCATATTAATAATAATAATCTTTTATTATCAGGCAACTAAGGCCCATAGACACAATACACCGATACTAGATGCGTCGGTGTTACTGTTACTGTTACCGGACGGATTGTGAAAAATTGCTTTAATTTGATCCACAGGTGTTTTGATCCAAGCCATTAAAGAGGACTGCGCGAAATGTTCAGCAAAGCAGAAGGACGAAGCGGGTAAGGTGATCGCATCGATGATGGCTCACGACCCGGTAGCGTGGAAGCTGTTCCTCACCAGGTACGACGGCCTCGATAGGGTGCAGAGGCTACTGGGGTAGAGATAGTGGTGGGTTGGTATGGATAATTTTCTAAGTTATATGAAGAAGTCAATGTGCAAGCCACAAGGAGTCGGCTAACAAATCTTTATAGTTCAAATGTTGTTCTTGGAATTGTTAATCTGTTACTTCTAGTTTAGATTATTAATATTATTGGATACAATTATGTCATCACCATAATGGTTTTAACTTCGTAACATTTTTGTTTATGACACGGCTTTATTTATTGGAAATTCTGAATAATAGTAATATCATAATTATTAAATGCCGATATTGTTAAAATGCTGACCTCTTTTCCTTCTTTACACGGTCTAATGGCAATAGTAGGCTAATTTCATCATCTCCTTTTGGGGCTTTGGACAAGCCCTCTTATCATTTCCAAACACTGCAACTCCTCTTTATAGCGTTCCCATGTTGGCGATTACAGTTGGTTTTTTTTGGCCATGCTCTTCCAGCTTGTTACACATATGAACTGATTGTTATGTTGTAGATCTGCACTTCAAATAATACCAAGAAAACCGCCTAAAGAAATAGAAGAGGTTAAATTAAGAGAGATAGGTGAAGGAGAAGAAGTAATACGATCATCCAAGAATAGATTCATAATGCCTGGTGGTGCAGTTAGAATCAAAAGATATGTTTCTAAAAAGATACCTTAGCGTAGGAAAATACAATGTAAGAAGCTGTGTTGATTTGTACGTGTAAATAGGTAATAGTGTTTTGCCATGTGAATAAACAATTTGAAGAAAGCTGTTTTTTATTGCGATCACGTATTGGTTAACGGCCGCGGAGATCCATCAATCTTTGAGGTTTGCGTAGTTAGGGAATTGTCATAGCAATCGATCGACTGTCAATTTGTAGATTTGATTGTCATTGGACAATGATCGACAACTGTCGATATGAGTGATGGTTTCTGTTTAGCAGCAACATAAACAATCGAATGATGTGGACTAACATTGTCTACCATCGATTGACAATCGACCAATTGATGTGGTGCAATATGTTTCATCGATTCCTTGGTTCCTGAATTAAGTTTTTAAAGCCTGTACAGTTTTTACCTATAGGAATACTTATGATGCTAACAGGTAAGTTATGATTTAAACTCGAGCACTAATCTTTGCGGAAACATTTCATCTGGAAGATGAAATTAATGCTTCCACAAAGACTAGATAATAATATGTAAAATGGTACCAAGCGCCAATTTCTAACCTTTAACTACAAGATCATAGAAAGACAAAGGTTGCTCCAAGATTTTTATATTAGCGACTTCCTTTAAATACTAAGTGTATTTCATCTAAATTATTGCGATGGTCGTGAGTTTCTGGTGTTGAAAGATCTCCGTAAATTTATTCCTTGGAAGAATTCTTAGTTTCTTCATCAGACTTTGTTACGTTTCTTTCTTTGCTGTCTTCAGTTTGCTTACTTGTTAGATATTTCATTTTGTAGCTTCCATCGGAGTTGTATCTGAAAAGTTACAAGAGTAGTTTTCATCATTTAAAGGTACAGATAGCCATAAATATACATACATTTGTAAGCTTATGGCATGTCTTTTATAAAGCTATAGTCTGTCTAACAAGTCAAACGACCTGGGAATTTTGTATAATATTTAATCATTTAAAAAAATACTTAAATTCGATACTTTTTATAAGGTTCTTCTATTAATAAACTATGATCAAGATCTCTTAATCAACCTTGATTATTGAACCAATGTTGACTATATCAGATTTCATTTTGCCCTAATAATTACCCAAGTCGTTTGACTTTTTAGACAGACTCTACATAGTTTTATAGAGAAACTATGTGTATTTATATTATAAAATTTAATGGTTTATACAGAGTGGCCCATTTCTTGAGACTTGTTTTTTTTTAGCTAGAGGGCATCGTAAGTAATCGCTTAAAAAAACATTGGTTCTGCAAAAATCTGTAGTTAAGAAGTTGTGGTTTAGTATCACGTGGATGATACTGATAGATGGAAATATGAAAAGAACTTGAAATTGTAAATTGTCTTACTTCTCCTCTAGCTTGACCCAGTCATCAGGTCTGTGATCGATGAGGTAGTGCATCACCCGGTCAGAACCATCGCGTTGTCTAGCGGTGCACTTCTTACAGTCATTCTCTATGGCATCGGGAATATTGTCTGTAATATAAATCATATGCGTATATTTAGTCCGAGCTGTTATTTCCAGAGTAGTCAGCCAATTTTTTAAATGGCTCGACCAAATCAACGAGATCATTTGATTACATATTTGCAAACGCAATAATGTAGCACATGTATAGCAAATCACTGCAGTGTAGACAATAAAGTTTATTGATCAGGCGCTTAGGGTTATATTTCACCGGGACACCATGGCGGCACAACTGGTCGCACTGCCGTGAAATATAGTCCTAAGCTACCAAACTAGACAACATACAGACACCAGAGCTACACATCCAAGCTGGTCGCGCCACCAAATCAGTTGCGCAACCAAACGGACACCATGTGAGTAACTCTCTATAGAACTATATACATTTTGTTGGTAGCGGCGACTGGAAATATAGTCCTTATTAGAGATAAGGATCTATCTTTCTGTTGTGGCTGTAAAAACAGCAGTTTATCTGGATGATAAACTACATCACCAACATAGCTTACAAAGTTAGTAAACTGAAGTAGTAGTGAGACGGCGATGAAAGAGTAGGATGTCCCCACTGTTAGTAGACCGATGACTTTAAAAAATTGGACGTGGAGAGGATTGGGGGAAGACTGTATGTAACATGCAGTGAAATATGTAAGGATAAACCGACTCTAAGGTTGAGAGTGAATATATTATTCCGATTTTTAAGAAATAAATTTTATTTGGCACGATATTCGTAGATATGCACAATAAATAAAAAAAGAAAACTAACATTGTGTGTCTTGCATCTGTACCAAATAGGTCCACTTCAGCAAAAATGCCAGACAACTACGTGAAAGTTGCCTGACGCTGGTTTTCAACTGAACCTTATTGAGAGTGTAGGGTGGAAAATTAGTTTATTTGTTTAGTGTATAATGTGTTGATTTATTAATAAAAGTGACTGGCAGAAATTAATTTTACCTTTAATGTATAGAAATGTTGATATCACTTACTTTTTAACTCCTTCCCATCGGCCGTACAGGGTCCATTGTCCAACAGACAGTTCACATAGCCGGTCAGCAGACGTTCGTTGTTCAGGATCTCGTCCAGGTCGATACCATCGTACTTGGTAGTGTACGTGGATGTTTCAGTAGCATTGCTCTGAATTGTCAGGTATATAAGAAGCATCATGGCAAGAGATGAATATTCATTCATCATTCCTGAAAAAATGAATTTAGTTCCTATCAAATTGGTTCTCTGAATCGTGTCGTGCTGATCTAACTTCACTCTCTCTTTTGACTCGTGAATTAATATACAGCATTGGTACAATTACATCTAATACTAATTTGCAATAACACTTTTTCTTGGATTTGCCTTTATTTGTATTATTATATCCTATTTGTGACAATGTTTCTAATTTTCCTTTCTGAGAACCAGAGCTAAATGACCGACTCCGTGATCAAATCATTCAATCATATGATCTAACTCCATTGAATTAAAAAACCTTTTTCTTTTGCAACTTTTCTAACTTTTTTTTAAACTATGTTCAAAAGGTGCCGGGTGATATAAGTTTCCCGAGCGAGCGAGCGACTAGCGGTTTGGCGAGTTATATAGTTTATGTTCATTATTATTATTTATTTATTTGATCTTCATGCAACACAAAGTACATAGGATGACTTAATGCATTAGGCATTCTCTTCCAGTCAACATAAGGTGGCGCAGAGACAATATGGTAGGCAATATGGTATGGTGGTTTTTTACCAGAAAATCATTTTATTCCGAATCTTATTGCCGCTCTCATTGGACGGCACCTGACTGGTTCATACAATTTAACAGAGCGTAAGATGAATTTTATTGGCGCCCGTTGAACAAAGGCATAATAAGTATACCTATAAACAAGCTTTTAATGAAAATCATTTTTTCATAGCAAGCTTTTATAGCTCGGTATACCTATATAATTAATACTCGTCAAGACGAATCATACGCCCAAACTCGGTGGGGTTGTGTCGTTTAATTACCAAGTCTCTATAGCCACCTTCCGGTTCCATCATCAGATCAGCTCTTTGTCATAATAATTTTGCATTGTCATCTGATTTACACATGTATGCAAAATTTCAGCTCAATCGGTAACCGGGAAGTGGGTCAAATTTAATTTACAAGATTTGATGACAGACAAACATCGGGACAGGTGAAACTAAATAAAAGCTTGTAAAAGTAAAAATAAATGGAACACGTAGGTTTTATGTTTAGACAAAACTACTGGCATAAAAAGCTATCTTTGACCACGGAGCAACATCCTAAGCACTGACCTCTATTATTTCAGTGATCCTCTAAGCCATTGTGATGTGATTGATTAAAAAACATAAAAAAATCCTGGCTATCACGAAAATGTTGCTACAACGACTGGCCTTGCGTGTCTCGCAGCCATTGGATTCCCATAACCAGAGCATCGGTCCACCTTGGGTGCTATTCTCTAAGAAAACAGTGAGCGCAGCGCTGCTAGCCGCAGCGACTAGTCGAGAGCGCAGTACATTGGACTAACAAACTAATCAACCTTTACATTGGATTGTTAATTCAATGTACTGCGCTCTCGACTCGGCAAGCGACTCGGCGACAAGGCTGTTTTCTTAGAGAATAGCACCCCTTGTCTCCGGACTCTCAGCGCCGCGTCTTACGGTACGCAGGCGGCACTTCATAATCTTTCAACCCCATCGATGATCTGTTCTTCGAGCAATGTGCCCTGCCTACTGCTACTTAAGTTTGGCGATTCTTTCGACTATATTAGTAGGTTCTCCCGTGGATATCTAATATAAAATATATATTTAAAGTTATATGTAAATGAATATTCCTACTTACCGACAGCAGTTGAAGAAGAGGCACTTTCGTTTGCAACAACCGACTGAGTGATATCAGGAAGTCATTCTTTTATAGAATAGAGAATAGTTTAACGAGCAGAAATCAAGGCGCTGTTATCTCAAATCATTGAACATACTTAGCTTATTAACTCAAACTACATGATGAGAGTTGTTGATGTTGCCATTTAGATTAAATTCCTTAAAAAATAACATGCCCGTTTTGACATTTGACAAAGATACTAGAATTAGGGTCTAAATATTATAGACGGACTGCATTTCAACTGCAATCCAACCGCAAATTGCAGTTTAAGTGCAGTTTGAATGCAGTTGACACGACTGCAATAGAACTGCAAACACGACTGCAATAGAACTGCAAACCAAACGAGCAGTCCGATTGCAGTTGTGTGAACTGCACACCGACTGCATCCGAACTGCACCGTGCGCAGGAAGGCGGAGCGTGCGGGTGGGTATGGTGCAGTTCTATTGCAGTCGTGTTTGCTGTCGTGTCAACTGCATTCAAACTGCACTTAAACTGCAATTTGCGGTTGGATTGCAGTAGAAATGCGGTCCGTCTATTTAGACCCTAATTTGGAACGAAACTGAAATAAAAAATAAAATAATAGGGTCCAGGGTAGTTGTAGCTATTTTAGTGGCAGTTAAACTTCACCGGACAAGTCGCTAGGTAGTCAAAATATAAATTTCAAAACGAATATAGCTGTGAAGGTTCTCTAAAGCGCCGCTGACTATTGAGCATTATATGTTGTAAGATTGATAATATAATCGGACGGGAAGACCGCAGCAGGCAAGTTGTTCCAGTCCCTCGATGTACGCAGTATAAATAACGAGGCGAAACTCTTAGTCCGGACCGTGGAGGTTTTAACAACATATGTGTGGATACTTGCCGTCGGGTTGTCCGATGGTATAAATGGAATTTGTGGAATCAATTCATGCGATTCCCGCGCACACTCGCAAAATGTATCCTGTAAAACACCGAAAGGCTGGCTACCCTTCGCCTATGCTCAAGGCTTTGTAGATTGGACTTAACCAGAGAACACACTTAGTAACTGTACTTTGGCTTGTTTGGTATCGGTTCTTAAGACACAAAAGCAGTAGGCGCTAATTCTACTATTTTGACTGAGGGATATAGGGTTCGATAACGCAACCAACGCGGTATCGCTCATGCGAGCTAGGATATTTAAAATGTTTGAGCAGTGTGCCAGTGCCTATCATACATCGAATGCACTGGGTGAGAAGTTTCTTCAGTACATTATCAGGAGGAACCAAAGCCATATCAGAGTCGAAGGACAGACATGACTGAAGCTGTCGTATATAAGTTCTGATGTACTTTGCTGAGTAACTGCATAATTTTGTCTTGCTTTACTGGATGCACTCATTCAACTACTTACATTTAAACTGAAATTATGCAGAAAGTTACTTTACATTAAGCGTCTGCCTACCTGACTCTTATCATCATCATTGTCATCATTCCTGCATCATTCCTTTGCAGCGTTGGAGAGGCCTTCCAATGCTACATCTTCTGTAACGAACAGCCGCTGCTTCTACCGAACTCTACAACGCAATAACTTGGTAACACTTTAGATATACCGAGACAAGACTGGTGTCAGACTTTTTCAGCTTCTGATTACTCGCTTCATATTCAAGTGAACGCTACTCCAGAACCATTCTGCCCTATTTTTTCTTCTCAGTTTTGCGAGCAATGTGCTTTGCCTATTGCTGTGGTCGCTTACTAAGGGCTACATCAGAGGCCTATAAAGTCACCCAAAGGAAGGGACGATGGGGTTATTCTCGAAGTTTCCTTGCGTGATCACATCATAAATGAAGATATACGCAGGAGAACCAAGGTTGCTGATATAGCCTAAATATTCGCCAAACTTATGGCTACTGTCAAAGATCGACAAACGGCAACGCGCTTTCCAAGGACGAAGAGTTTCGGGATGTACCAAATGGATGGTCGTTCGACCTCGGAGCGACCTCTTAAAGCGTTGCTTGTTTCACCTTGAAGCCACCACCACCTTGAACTCATACGGCCGTATTTTTTTAGCCACGGGCTAAATATTCCACAGAATATTCCACAGTAATTAGAATTATAGAACTGTACATAAAAATCAGTGCTTCCTTATCTAGAACCCCGGTTTAGCTACAATAATGCAAATCAAGTGATAAACTGCGGTTTTCCTGATCTTGATACTTATGGTACAAGGTGATTGTGCTGTAGTGTCAACATCGGCATGCGAAACAATACGTTGTATGTTATGACTATTTATAAAATTCACTTGATTGTTTTAACTATTTTTACATTTTGCATATTTCTTAATAACAACTTTAAATAAAAAAACCATTAAAACCTTTAATCACTTGCGTCGGATTGGTCCGACGAGTGTTTTCGTTATTTATTCGCCAGGGTCGTGTGTTTGCGATTGGGTACTCCATTTCGTTTAGCTCTTCAATCCCTATAGTCTAAGATACGATTAAGAACGACTTTCACCGGTCTGTTTAATGAATGAAACGTATTTTATGATAAATTTAGTGTATTAAATAATATTACGCGGGTGGGTTGCCTAAGAAATTCCTGGCCTTATATTATTTAATTTACTAAATTTATCATAAAATACGATTCATCCATTAAACAAACCGGTGAAGGTCGTTCTTAACCGTATCCTCTACTACTATAAGTGACAGAAGAGCTGACGAGATGAAGTATTTGATTGTGGACGTGCGACCCCGGTGGAATAAACACGAGAGTGTTTGTCAGATATATCTAACTAGCTTTCGCTCGCGGCTTCGCCCGCATACATAAAATATAGCTTATGTCACTCGGGAATAAAGCAGCTTCCTAACGGTAAAAAAATTATCGCAATCGGAGCATTACTTCCAGAGAGTACCAGTACCCCTACAAACAAAAAACAAAAAAACAAACTTTATCTCTTTATTATATTAGTGTAGATGTAGGCGGTTAAAATGTTGTGAAAATTAAAGTATTCCATCAGTATCGGGAATCGGGTCCAAGCTAGCGATGGTCAAGGCTCCAGAGAAAGGAACTTTATAACAGCACAGCATCACATGCTGTGTCCAGAAGTACCTCTTTCTGAATCAAGCCATGGATCCAACCGCCTAATGAGAGCCTCCTTAGATGTTGATGGAGGTTAAGTAGTAGCTAATAAACCATTGGCTAATACGATTAGCGGTATAATAACCGCAGAGTCCACATCGCACATGTCGACAAGCCTGCGTAGTCACGAGTCAAGTCAAGATTTGCTATTTCTCGGCTTTCATGATGCTCTTGTCATGTGGGATGGTTATACCCGTGCACACCTCTCGTTACGGTCCACCACCACTGTGACAGGCTAGTTTGCTACAATAATCCTGTCAGTAATCATGGACCAAATGAATTATGAACCTGTACCATCCCACTGTTGGGCCAAGGCTTCCTTTTTTTGGTCTTTACGATTTTGAGCAAGGATTCCTGCACGCTTAGCCAAGTTGTTATTCTGCTATCGTTAACGCTATCGAAAAGTGAGGAAACGTATGGGAATGACGTCATCCCAACATAAAGTCGCGTGGTAAGAACAAACGAATAGACAATTCGTAGCCAAGTTCATATCGTTCAAAATCGTTTCTACAATATTTAACGCTACATCCTTTGTTATGCAAACGCTACATCGTAGAACGAGCGGCCGACTCAGGCGCGTCAACATGGCTACCAACTTATCGTTTTCTACAATTGCTGTCACCGAGGCGTTACCGATTAGAGAACGGAATTCGATTGTAACTTGGCTAGGGGGGCTGTAGTTATTATAGGGTCACATTATAAGTCTATTTATATTTTACTTTTATTATTTTATCCTTCTGTCCCACAAGCATTGGTAGTAAGATTTGTGAATTAAACAATATGGATATGGTACGCAGGTTTTATTTATAACAACAGAATGCCTTTTAGAACTCATAAGTGAAGTGTCTTAATTTAAAACTTTCCGGAATTTTCTAGATGGTACGACCGACTTACCGACCTTCCTCAAAAAATATTCCAATAAATGTACCTATAGGTCAGTTTGATAACCAGTTTACTCAAGGATAATAAACGCCTTCCTTGTGTAGCCAGTCTATGGGGTAATTATCCTTGTTTGGGATATTAACCTGCGCCCTTAGCAGGTATTCAGTTATTAATATGTCAGCTTAAATGCCCGCATGCTTGGGACGCCTTTATGATTTACTAGTTTTTGGCAGCAGTTTAGCTCGCGTGAGTGCCAATTCAAAAAAAAAATAAAAAAAATATGTGGCAAATGATCGTCGAGGAGTTTGTTGATCGTGATTGATCAACAAACATCCAAACTTACACATTTAGGCATAGTAGTAGCATAAATTATTCGTTAAAGATGATCTGAAAACTTCTGGTTTCATCAAGGCAGCCTATTTAGATGATGATGAAAATGAGATTAAATAATAGGATAAACCTAGGTAAGGCAATGAGAGAGAGTAGAATGTATAGGAAGAAAGCAGGAAGGAACTATTTGTATGTTTTTTTTTATAGCGATTGGTGGGATAACCGCAAATAGCTTCTACCACTCTGTCAACTCTGGTGACTTATATACATTTTTTTATACCACTTTTGAAGATTTAAAAGTGCCTTTAATAGTTTTATTGTATTAAATTATAAGAGTTTGAGTTTGCGTTAGAGACGCTCAACATTTTATGGCGCGAATGGGTAACAGTAAATTAATAGGTACCCATACCTTACCAGCATGAGTACGATAATGTCCGCTCATGTAGCGTGAAATTGTAGGTCTTACGTACGATCGCTGGTGTGTAATAACAGTCTTGAAACCTATTGAGTATGTTAAGGCGCTGACAAACGATTACACCGCGAGTACTGCCAGACTACGTAGAAATCAGTCTTTAAACGTTTTGGAAAAAAACAAAAACTGCTTAGATATTAATTAGCAGTTTAAAAGTGTATTTTTTTAAACTGCTGCTGCATAATAGTGTTATCGTGATCTTTATACATAAAAGAAGAAACTAACTGACTGACTTATCAACACACAGCCGAAACTACTGAGACTATATAGTAGCATGAAATTTTGCACAAGGTTCGTTCCTTTTATGACGAAACCGAGGTGTGAGTGTGGATTGAGTGTTCTTTTTTAAAAGTTCATTATATTTATACGATATCAAGAAAGGATTTAGGAAACAATTGTGAGACTCCACTAAGAGAACATTTCCCAAAATTCACCACCTAAGGAGATGAAATAAGGGTCCAAGTTTGCATAGAGAAATCTATTTTCACGTGGCCGAAGCTGCTGGCAGAAGCTAGTCTTTATATATAATAGGAGAAACTCGCTGCCTGACATATCTACACATAGCCGAAACTATTGTGACTACGAATATAAATTTCTTGCACAAAGCTTCCTTTTATGAAGTAGTCGAGCACTAAAAAGGGATTTTAGGAAATCCAACTTTCAAGGGGGTGAAATAAGGGCCACAATTGGTTTAGAAAACTTTCTCGCGATCGAAGCCGCTGGCAGAAGTTAATTAAATACATACACAAAGTTTCGTACCTGTCCTGTTCGCTGTTGAAGAGTTTCTTTATCTGGAGCTTTTCCTGGATAAAAGATCGTGAGGAAACCGGCATGTCCTAGAATCAAAAATTCAAAGCGATGTGACACTCACCAACCCGCACTGGGCCCGCGTGGTGGATTACGGCCCATTACCTCTCCTAGAGAGGAGGCCTGAGTCCCAACAGCAGCATTAAAAGGCCGATTATGCTATGCTTATTTCTGGAAATGGATTAAGCTTATACTTATCATAAAAACTTTTTATAAAAAAAATAAAACCGACTTCACTAAAAAAACACTAAAATGATCAAAATAATTTTAATTTCGGAAGTCGGTGTTTTTCGTTATTGTTTGTTCCTTATTTAACACCGACTTCCGAAATTAAAATTATTTTGATCATTTTAGTGTTTTTTTAGTGAAGTCGGTTTTATTTTTTTTATAAAAAGTTTTTTATTTCATACTTTTTAGTTGCAACATACTTACAGCCAGAGTACTTTTTTCTCATGTCAATTCCAATTAATGTATTCTAGCAGGGTTTGACCCTGCTAGAATACATCATTTTCATATGAAGTTCCCGTGTCTACCTTCCACCTTCCGGCTCCATCATCAGATCACTTTGATAGTACCTTATAGCCAAAGTGCATCTCATGACATTTCTAATAAGCCCAAACACGGGTAGGATACATTGATTAATTACGGAGTTCCGGTGCCTATCTTCCAGCTCCATCACTATCATCAGGTTACTTCGATGATACCATTTTCAACATAACTATTCAGAACTATTCATTTATTTGTATTTTCATAGTCGCTTAACTATGTTCATTGTGATATTTGTTTGAGTATGAAGTTCCGTTGGCAATTTCTGGTCTTCTTAACCAGTTCCACCTCATCAAATGTCACTTTTTGACTGTAAATGCTTAATTCCTTGATGAAAATATCAAAATGACTATATAGTTGCCTATAATATTTGAGGAGTTCCCTCGATTTAGCCAAGATTCCATCATCAGATCCCGGCTTGGTGACTATGGGACCATTTGGGAAGTATACCCTTTCCAACAAAAAAAGAATTTTTCAAATCGGTTGGCAAGCGACGAAGTTATGCCCGAACATACATAAAAAAAAAAAAAAAAAATACAAACATCCGAATTGAGAACCTCCTCCTTTTTTAGAAGTCGGTTAAAAATGAATTGTCATCGGAACTAAAACAATGTGTAACATTCCAACTCAGGGGGATAAAAGGAAATGGTTCTAATTCAGTTTGCAAGATTTGACCCCAATAAACTGCAAGTTTAATTAAAGGTTATTATAATAATAGCATAATCATTTATTTATTTATTAAACATTCATGAGTCACAAAGGTACAAAGGTAGGGTTGCCATAAATCCCCAAGGCCCCGTCGGGACAATTACAATTTGGGGACCTTTTTTTAGTATTTACTGTGTTCGTCGGTAAACAAGGGCAATAGCAAAACCATCGCATATCGCATCGCAAATTAAAAAAAAAGAAATTTTAAAAGAAAACCATTCCTTACATTGATTGGATGATTTTATTTAGGACAGTAATTGTAAAATTTTACATTAAAGAATAGCTTCCTCGGTGTCGACCCCCAAGCGATTTCGAACGGAATCGCTTGGGGGAATACGCCGACAATTTTTAAAAACTTGTGTTCGACTATGTTTGTCGGGCCATTTTATAGCTTGTCGGGACGTCGGGACACCACTGGAAATAACGGTGGCATGTCCCGACATATCGGGACGAATGGCAACCCTATACAAAGGCGAACTTAATATCTTAGGCATTCCCTACCAGTCAACCACTCTTGGTAGAGAAAATAGAAAAAAATATATATTTGGAAGACAAGGGCATAAATATATAAAGATACATAAAATAATCTTATAAATTTAATATGGTATAATTTTACATTTAAAGCATAAAATGGCTTAACCAGCCTTGTAATGGCGTAGAAAAAGTCCTAAATCATTAAGTCAAGAGCTAATAAGTTACTTCTAAGTAAGTACACTCCATCGTCGACCGCATCGTCGCTTTCCATCAGGTGAGATAGCGGTCAAGTTCGAATCTATCAACAATTAAAAAAAAAGACTGGTGACATCGCCACGATGTATGGCAATGCTTATCCTCTGTCCAAGGTAAAAGCCGTGTTCTGAGAAATATTTTTAAGAATAACCCACAATTTTTCCGCAGTAAATTTTTGCCTCTTGCGATTCGCCTTAACTTGATGACCATGAGTAGGCACTTACTACAAAGGGTATAGGCATGTAGCAAGTTCAGCTGGTGAGATTGCGTGCAGTTGATTAAGTGAAATAAGTGTGAGTTATTAATTAATGTTGGTCAGTTTATTGGATGTGAAGTGTATTGAATTCTGATCGAACTATAAAGTCGCTTTTGGGCTCCGGATACAGTATTGTGAACGTATGTAGGTAAATGTTAATCCGATTCTTTTGGGTTCCTATCAAATATTTACCTTTGGGTACTAATATTATCGTAAGGCAAAAGTGCATTTTTTTCTGGAGAACCTTTTAGAGAAAGGACTTCATTTAAGTCTCGAACATTTTGTACCCAAAAATGAAAGAGCCGGATAGAAAAAATAATACTAGATTCTTAAGCGAAATAATGTCCTGAAGATTTTTTACTATTACAAGAATCGTCTACAAATAACCCTCAGGCTGCTATTTGACTTTGAAAATACAAAAAATAATTATTTTCTAAAATTAAATCTAATTAATAAATGCTTATAACAAGTGATAATATTCATACACAAACATTCTTAATTATAATTAACGAAAGATTGAATCTTACAAACAAAATGGCAGATATAGTCATAAGACATAGTAAGTATAGAAGGCGAGTGAAATTTCGTTCCCTATCAGCAGGTGTACCAGAATTGAATGACTTCCCGAGGCTAACGGAAGAAGACTTGGTGCTATTTAGTCTTGGTACGGCAAACATTCTTCTGAGCCATATCTACAAGCTGTTTTCCAGAGTCATCACGTCTCGCGCGCAGGTTCGACGACTTGCAGCCTCCCGAACAAGTCGGATTCCGAAAAGGCTTCAGTACCGTAGACCACATACATACGCTACGACAGGTTATACAGAAGACCGTGGAGTATAATATAACTCTCTGCCTGGCGTTTGTGGACTACGAGAAAGTCTTTGATTCGATTGAGACCTGGGCTGTGCTGCAGTCTCTCCAACAGTGCCAGATTGACTATCGGTACATCGAGGTGCTGAAGTGTTTGTACGAAAACGCTACTATGTCAGTCCGACTTCAGGACCAGATCTTTAAACCTATCCTCCTCTTATGATAAACAACCATCTAGCACCTACTCCTATCAAAATCGTAGACTCTATACCGAAGTTGTGGACGATTACGTCTACCTCGGACAGACAGTCCAGTTGGATAGATTTAATTTCAAGAAAGAGGTCAACCATCGAATCCGACTCGGCTGGGCAGCGTTCGGGAAGCTACGCGGTATCTTCTTGTCCAACATACCACAGTGTCTCAAGACGAAAGTCTAAGATCAGTGCGTGTTGCCAGTGATGACTTATGGTTTCGAAACGTGGTCGCTCACAATGGGCCTCATCAGAAGGCTTAAAGTCACCTAAAGGGCAATGGAAAGGACTATGCTTGGAGTTTCCTTCCGTGATCGAATCAGAAACGAAGATATCCGCAGGAGAACCAAAGTTACCGACATAGCACGAAGAATCGCCAAACTTAAGTGGCAATGGGCCGGGCACATTGCTCGCAGAACAGATGGCCTTTGGGGCCGAAAGGTTCTGGAGTGGCGACCGCGTACCGGAAGGCGCAGCGTTGGAAGACCTCCTACAAGGCGGACCGAATGACTGGTATAGGTTGCGGGAATCCGATGGATGTGGGACGCGCAAGAACGTTCATAGTGGCGACACTTGATCTTTTTGTAGTAATTTTTTACTACCTACCTACTATGATCATACGTTAGTATGACCTAACGCACCTAGTCTATTACTCTACTTAGGTGTAGCAGGGGTGGGGGGGGGGGGGGTAATCGCAGAGGTTCGGTCATTTAAAAAAATCCTATAGACGTTATTTCCCGTAACATTTCAGTATAGATTTTAATTAACGGCACTTACATTTTAAACTCAAATAGCATCCTGGGGATTAATCCTAGACATTCCTTGTAATAGTAAAAAATCTTCAGGATTTCCGATGAGAATCTACTATATTTTTATTCTGGCCGACACTTTCATTTTTGTGTACGAAATGAGTGATGTCCTTTGTAAATAATTATTAATGATAAAAATAGAGGTATCTAAAAACAGGTGGTATCTGGCCCCCCTTTCACGGTTAAACTACTATCCCGATTTTGATGGGATTTGGTAAGAAGAAAGTTTGAGCCCCAACGAAAGACATGGGCTACTTTATATCTGGCTTCAACTTCGACTTCATGTTCCATTTCTATCGTATTGATTTTTGATGTCTGATGTTTGGTTTGGTTCCTAAGACATAAAGATGTTTCTAAAAATGAATTCAACAGGGTACCTATTCTGAGTATGAATGATGTGATTTATGATTGCAAACAGATTGCTGTAACAACAATTGCCTAATGAGTTCCTTAAGTAAAGATGAATCAGTGTCTTTTTCCTCAAATCATAGTGATAATTATTTAACTGCAATGGAAACACATTTTTTCGTATTTCTCAATATACACTTGAGAGCAAAAAAATCGCACATGGCTTGTAATTTCGTTTAATACTGTTTTTTTCTTAAATCTAAAGATATTTAGTACAAATTATTTAGCAAAATTGAAGCATACAAAGTTAGCATTATAAAAACATAAAATTAAAATCATTGACCTTCACGTAACTCATAAAAACCAGCGGTATACCGAATTCCGCAAATTCACCCATTTGCATTTCACTACTTGCACCTTTACCTGGAGCTACAAAAAGGGTGCTGTTTTGGAGTTTTAATCAGTTTCGGTTAACGTGATAACGTCTCTATTAGAAATAGACGGATTTACTGGAAAAATATGGATACCACGCCCGCAGAAGCCGTTCAAGTTATTGCCTTGCCCAAAGCAGGCCATAATCAAAATGAAGTCGCTCGACAGCTAAATTTCAGCAGCTTCACTGTTCGCCTGGTATACCAGAGGTTTTAAGAGACCCGTGGGTATATTCGGCGACCAGGATATGGCCGGTGGCGCATAGGATCAGGGCGTGATTATCGCTTTTCTGTAACAAGTACTTTGAGAAATTGGCCACTGAACACGATTGAACTGACACAAAAGCTTCAAGAAGTTCCCAATGTCAGTACAAATGTGTAGACGATTAGGAAAAAACTGGGTGAAGCAGGCCTGACTACACATCACTCAGCAAATGGAACCAAATTGACCACAGCTCACCGACAAGCTCGGCAATAATTTGCCACGAAACACTGAAATTTGATGTATACCTAATGGCAGGCTGTTGTGTTTTTTTATAAGTGCAGAATGACTTAGATGACCATGATAGATGCTGTAGGGTCTACAGAAGGTCATCAGGGCAATTTTCACAATGCTGCATAAGCAAACAAGTGGGTTTTGGAGGCGTATTGGGGTGGCATAATTTTGGACACTAAAACTGACATTGTATTCATCACTGGGCCATTACTGGCCTTATATCGAGACGGTTGACGGCTTTATGATACATCAAAAAAATGCTCGAAGAATATGTGTAGATTTTTGTGTAGTGAATTGTAGATTTTTTTTCCTTAATGCAGAACAACACCAGATCGCATGTCGCTAGAACAGTTTGCGACTACATGTAAGACGTTGGAATCATTGCGATAGAGAGGACAGCTCGTAGTTCTGATCTTAATCCAATTGAGCATATCTGGAATGACCTTGAAAGAAGACTTAGTGCAAAAAGCCTGGCTCTCCACGCCTCCAAAAGCTTCAATTTGTCATTGCCTAGAAGTGGGACGTTATACCCTAAGATTTCATGATAAAATTAATACGGTTGATGAAAAATCTATTAACAGCTGCAAATAAGGTTAACGGAGGGAAAACACTTAATTGACAAACAGGATGACCAAGAATTTTAAGTTTGACTCTCATTCTTTCTTCAGTGAAATTTGGTAATTTTTTCCATTTGTTGTATTTTGTGCTCTAAACCCTTTCAAAGATTATTTTTTTACACTGTATTTCATATCATTAGAAAGGTAATTAAATAGGCTTTCAATTAGTGTACGACAAGCTTTCAATAACTATTCACATACATGACAAAAAGTGCTTTAGCAAAAAGAGTTATGATGTGCGATTTTTTTGCTCTAGAGTGTATATACAGAAGCGGAAAATATCATGAGTCACACATTAGTATTCTGAAACGAACAAAATATACTTAATTCATAGCAGTATTAGTAAATTAATGGCCATATTAGCATATGCTCTAGATCGCGTTGGGATTTACCTACATTTATTTTATATTTGGTTATTCTTATTTATTAATATTTTATGTTCGTTTTTCTGCTAGCCTAAGGACATTCCTTGCACCATCCTTATTCAGCAGAATAAGGACGGACTGGTGCAAGCAGCTAGTTTCAAACTGTTACCTAGCAAGCTGTAAGGCGGTAAATTACGGATTAGTGGCCTGAAACAGTAAAATGGGGCTGCGAGAGAACACAAAGGAGATGACGAGAGGGTTTCTAAATTGTTCGAAAATCGGAAAGAAGTATCCCGTATTTCACTAACTTCTTCTTTTTATAGAAATGATATCACGGGAACATAACACGGAGATTAAAATTATCCTTTAGTTCTAATCTAAACTTTCAAGTCATACTACACAAATAAACATCGAGTCTACCTGTGTCCTAAACATATAAAACCCTTCCCCAGGTATAAACATGCAAATATATCGAATTTTAAATTTATTTTCTTATACAAAACAATAACAAATTAAATAATAAAATTTATTTTTAACAATGTAGGTATGTCTCAAATTCTAACACATATACACGTAAAATAAAAACAAGAATGATGGCAAGATGAAAATAGAAAAATAAAAATAAAAAAGCTGGTGCTTCGATATATTTATTTAAAGAAATCTCTTCCAGCATACTTTTAAAAGTAGAGTTGGGAAAAAGTGATGTAGACGCCGTGTGTGAGAGGAGTAGAAAAAATGCTTTAAAATAATACATTATGATGTAAGTGTGTAATGTTAGTGATTACAGTCGAGGCGGTATTTGGACCCGAGCCGTGGCGAGTGAACATTAATTACTCACGTGTATCATACGATGTTTTTCAATACACTTGTGAAGGAAATAACAGTAAAATTACTAGTAGATAATTTTTTTTGTGACATGGAAATAAAAATCTGTTTTCATATGCGCGCGCATAATTTTTTTATTTACCCCTAGGGGAAGGCTAAGGTATTTTAATCAAAAGTTTTTACTATAACTTTCATAGTGACAATGGAATACGCATGTAACATTTTTTAATGATTTTGTAGTCTTTAATTTTAGTTAATTAATACAGCCACTGAATTACACCAAAAACCGTGCGAATCTTAAAATGGCGGACATAGTCCACAAAAAAAAAAAAATTATGTGAATGTACGATTTATTTACTAAATGTTTTTTTTTTTATTAAATAAATTCGTTTGTACAAGTCAAAATGGTCAAAATTACATGAAATAATTAAGTAAGACACTAATTTATACCATTGAACGCAATAACATAGGCGAAATTTTTTCGTACTCAAAATTTATTTTGTGAACAAAGAGGTTGAACAAAAAGGTTTTAACTACATTATATACGAGTGCGTAATGGTAATCAAAATGTCACAGTTTGGTAACAGTGTATTAAGAGTCACTTTCTGAGCAAGTGTATTGAAAAATACTTGAAGTGATACATACATAATGGTAAAATAAATATCACAGTATATACTATAGTATGTAGATACTAAATAATGGATAGGTAATGACCAAACAATTACAAACCTATTTGCTAAAAATATAAGTAGGAAGTGGAATGTTTAAAAATAGCATCATTTGACGCTTAACAAAAAATCCAGTTGATCTTAACTTCCTCTTAAAATAAAAACATACACAACAACAACGTAAAGTTAGCTGCTAAAATCGATTCTAAAACTTACCTACAGAATAAAGGTCAGTGCCTCGTCTGCTAATACTTCTAATTTTAGTCATATTCCTTTTTATTATACTTGTCTGGAAGGATAAGAAAAACAGGTATTAGCTTGATAACATTAAAAACTGGATGTAGAACTGAATGCGCGCCAAAGGTCAAGAGTAAGTGCTGACAAAATATATCTCATGTTTAAAATAAAATAGAATAGACCCCGTTTTTTTTTTTTTTGATGTGGGACTCATCTCTGTATCATGACGCAGGCATGATACGATGTTTGAACGTCAATACACGTCGAGCCTGCCAAAATATTTTGTTTGTTTATAATGTATAGAAACCGGTAATGTTGGCAATGAACCTAATGACACAACAATGTTGGATCGTTCGGTTAAAAAAATGTTGATGCAGGAATATCTGAATATTAAAATTCAAATTAAATCTAGAAATATGAATGTTACTCTTAGTCATTATCATAGTGTAGATACTAGCTTTTGCCTACGGCTTGGCTTGTGACAGTGCTTTTTGCTGGATGAAAAGTACCCTATGTCCTTTTCTGTACCCCTGACATTGTTTATGCAAAATTTTAAACTTTTATACTTATAATATTACGAGTTTATGTCAGCTTCGTTCGCGTGAAAGTAGGAAATTATCCCAAAAATACAGACATGCACACTCCCGGGATAAAAAGTATTTTGTTTTAGTGTAGGATGACATAAATATTGGTGGAATTATGATTAGTGAAGGGAGAATAGAAGAAGAAAACGTATAGCGCCTTGGAGTCGGCGCTAGATATCAAGGACTACGGACAGAAAAAAAATGTTTTTTTATTTTATTATTGATAGCCTTGCGTTTGACGACTATCTCACTTAATGGTAAACGATGATGTGGTCTAAGGTGGCGCACGTTTGCTTAGAAGTAATCTATTCACTCTTAACTTAAAACACCCCAGTCTTTTAAATTATGGCTATCAGGAAACAGTCTCCGGCAGGGAATTCCACTCCGCTGCAAATGTATTTCCAAAACGCTTTGTACGTATGGCAAGATGTCCACCACGTACCGGTGGTACAACGCCGTACGTCTAGTGGTCCATGCCGTTAACTTGTCAATAGAACTTCTAAAAAGCCGGTAAATCAGCTCTACAACTACCTACATGACTCATCGAAGATTGATGATTATGTTGAAACACGTTTCTTGGCACTTGATTGTTAATTCAACAATGGTCGTAATACTCAGTAGTTATATTAGCGCGGTTCTTAACACCTAAACACATGACGTCAAGTTAGTAAGGAGAATCGTTTGTTGTTTACCCTGATACCGGTGACCTAGAGGTGCGATTAGAAACGCTGCGATTTTATATCTATTATAGGAAATATTAATAGACCTGGCTTTTTTCTTACAACTTCGCTCTCATGGCCAATGCCAAAGGAATCCTGCATTTTTTGCATTTTCTGGTTTACCTATAAAAAGTAACCATAGAATGCATAAGCATAGGTGAAACAAATAAGTTAACATACTAAAATTTGTGGTTTGTCTAGTAAAATAATCTATACTAATTGTAATAAAGAGGTCAAGTTTGTTTTTGATTGTAGGAGGTAATCTCTGGAAGTACTAGTCCGATTAATAAAATTCTTTCACCGATAGAAAGCTGCTTTATTCCTGAGTGACATAGACTATATTTTATGTACGCGGGCGAAGTAGCGGGCAAAAGTTAGCAGTATACATATATGAAGCCAGCATTGTACCTTTACATTTTTAAAGTTTGTGTACAAAGTTTACTTTACCCTACTCTACCTTACCCTAATGTATTTGATTGTATTCTTCTTCTTCTCTTTTTAAATTTTTTGCACTTAACCGCTATCTCATCGGATGGATGCAGACGACGATGGAGCGCGCTTACTTAGAAGTAACCTATTCACTCTTGACTTAAAGATTCCCGGGTTGCTGCCATTAGGAAACACATGCTCCGGCAGAGAATTCTACTCCTTAGCTGTACGCAATGAATGCGTTCCCAAGACGTTTGGTGCGTGTAGGTGGGATATTTACCATGTTTTCGTTTTCTTCTACCTTATCCTATCCTATCCCATCTTTAATAATATAAAATAACTAGTTTTTATTTTTATTTTTACTTTTGTATAAATTATCATGTAACTAGTAACCCGCCCCAACATCGTACGGGCGTTAAATATCTTTGAAACTCTCGATTTTTTCCTAGTATCATATGCATGTCTCATGAATCATTCGTAGATATATTGAAAAAAAAAAAACCGTTTAGTAGTTTTTCGAGTTTATCATGAACAGACAGACAGACAGACTGGCGCGGTAGGGGACATTTTGTGTGATAATATGTAAGATGGTTCTAACGTCCGTATTATTAAAAAGAGATCTTAGTAATTGTAATTTTAACATATTATGTTTGTATACCGAAAATAAGTAAGTGAAACAAAAAAAAGTGGCACGAATTACATTTGGGTCCTTTTAAAATAAATATTCTGTTCTAGTTGTTACAGAATAGAGTAGACTTTCTATCAAAGATTTTTTTCTGAGGTGTCAGTCCTGCACTTGCAGCGATTACATTTTACAAAAAGACAAACTTTTTTTTAATTTATTTTATTTATTTGGAAAATAAACAGTTGCACATTATGAATTACATAGTATGATACAGTAATAGAAGGTAATAATTTAGGTAGGTAATTTATTATTATTATTTATTAATATATATATATATATATATTATTACATTATATTGATATATTAGCTGCTACCAGCGGATTCACCTGTGTGAAAATAGAAAACAGAATACGCCTATAATAATTTACATCAATCAGTGTAAACTATTCTAGTAGTGAAAGATTTTTTTAAATCATTCCAGTATTTTTTGAGTTTATTAATTACAAACAAAAATACAAAAATTTTCTCTTTATAATATCACTAGCTTCTGCCAGCAGCTTCACCCACGTGATAGTAGAAAATATATATAGCCCATAATACTCAGTGATAAAATAACTTTCCAGTAGTTTTTGATTTTATCCATAACAAAAAAAAAAAAAAATACAAATTCTTTTCTCTTTTTAATATTAGTATAGACTAGTATAGATAGCAGACAGATAAATAATTCTGGTTTAAATAATTATCTATGAGTTGAAATTGGCTTCCAGTAATGATATATGATATTTATTTTGCGAGTGTTTTTTTTTAAATCTATTTGATTTAAAAAAACACACTCCATATATTTTTTTTCGACAGTTTAAGTTTAAACTAGATAGAGCCGGTGTTTCATAGCTGTCTAACCTAAGAAGAAACACCGAAACAATTATTGTTAAAGGTTTCAAAATAGTTGTCTGGTGAACATATATAAAAATCAAGCATGAGAATTTACGTGAAGTTATGTCATTATTTTAGGAGCTATAAAGCGTCTGTAAAGCAATACAGCCCACGGAATGTGTCTGGGAGTATTGGCGACGTGATTTTAAAGATATTGCCTAAAATATACGTAAAAATCAGCTTGGAGAATTTACGTGAAGTAAGTACCGTTTTTATGTACCCTGATTACCTGATACCTGAAAATTGGCCGTCTAAGCAAGCTAGCAGATAGGCATGCGTTCTTAGTACATACTAACAGTACTCAATCGTCCGCATTTCCTTCGTGAGAAAATACGTGACGTCTGGCGGCCCTGGGATCTTGGACTAAAAGAGCGACCTCGCTAAGCGTTGTTTAACTTTGGATATCGACCCTTGTGGCTATTGTTATTCTAGCCATGAGATGTTCCTAGTTTTACCTAAACAAATTTTCAACGAACAATATAAAGAATTATAAGATCATTGGAAAGAATGGAGGGAGGCCTTTGCCCAGTTGTGGACCAACATGGGCCATCTATAGTTATATATATATATTATTATTATATTTTATAATGTCAGGGTCGTTTGCAAGTCCAATCTAATAAGTCATATAAATGGTGTAAGGGACAGCCCTCCACAAACTTTAAGGGCTTGCTCAATAGACGAAACTGAACAACCCACCATAAAAAATTTTTTCAGGAAACGAAAAAAAAATTCAGCCTCTCCATACAAACTGTTTAATTAAGTTAATAATTTTGTATGGTGAGGCGGATTTTTTTTTTCGTTTCCTGAAAAAATTTTTTATGGTAGGTTGTTCAGTTTCGTCTACTGAGCAAGACCTTAAAGTTTGTGGAGGGCTGTCCCTTACACCTTGTATATTCTCCAGGCATTTATTTTAAATGTGTGTAATCTGGTTAGTTATATTAAATGCTGATTTATAGGGGAATGAAACTTTTGTCATACGTTGCTGGCATATATTTTTTTTATTTTCGCCAAAAGTGACATCTTAAAGGACTGTATGAGAAATCATTAGTAAAAAGAATTACGTCTACCAACCGTAACCAAACGAAGTTAGAGACTATTTACTAGATTACTAGTTTTTTTTTATTGGAAATTATTCTTCTCAAATAAAAATACTCTATATTTTAAGTTTCCACTGCTAAATATAGTTTTTATCAGTATTTATGGTAGATACGTATTTAATAGTGTCAAGCAGGTATCTTTTCGATTTATTTATAACTTATTTTTTACTAGTTTTGGTGATGAAAAACTGCGAGTGTGAAAAAATATAACGGTAATAATCAACTTAATCTATTTTATCATTAAAAACCTCAAAATATTTCCATTTCATTCTAATAGAAGGAAAATAGGTAAAGCCTGTTAAAATATACCAGCAATGCTTAATAAGTATCTTCGGTCGGTTGCGGTTTAAGAGCTGATTCTTTTTGCTATTGATTCCTCGTATTGTCCTCTAACATATAACCTAAGTTTCATTTTTGGCGAAAAGAAAAAAAGTAAATCATGCCAATAGTTTGAATTGGCTTTTCCGATTGTAAAAAATATGCATTTGATGTTTTCTGCACTATATCCTCAATTTGATGCTTGGCGGCAAGATTGGCGCAGTGCTTCATTAAGCGAGTAGTAGTGAGTAATTTAATGCGCTGCGTTTTGCAGGTTCGATTCCCGCACGAAACGAATATTGTCAAATATTTATAATATATATATAATAGTGGTTTCAGGTTAGTATGTCTTCTGTGTGTGAATTTAGATATTTGTGATCGCACGCACGATACATGGGTGATTCCTAGTGTGGAGTAAAGTTTTAAAAATATTACATTGTTACACTAGGGGTGAAAGTAACTCATTTCGTCCCGAGAAGGAGTGGGCGGCCGAGCGCAGCGAGGTCGCTAATTCGAGGGGTTAAATGGGTTACTTTCACCCCAAAGTAAACACTGTGCTTTTCATTACGAATACGAGGAAACTAAAAATAAAATAAAAAGTTTGTAAAACCTGAGTCGTCGTACCTATGATTTTAAGTAGGTATCTTTCTTATTTAGGCGGTAAAAGGTATTCCACTACCTACTCTTATGAAATTAGGCAATTAGGCGTTAAATCACTATTTTAATCTGATAAACATAACGTGTACGGAAATTGTTGTACGGAAATGTAAACAAAACTGGAAAAAACCAACGACTGATTGCCACTTTCCCGCCATTTTGTTTTTTTTTTCTGCGGTCGGCTAGCTATTCAGCCTCATTAATGAAAAATTAGAAATTAATTGAAATCTTTTAAAAATAAAGTATTCTAAAGAAATAGTTGAACAAATAAATCACTTAAATATAACATTATTTAATTAATACTTGTCTCTAAGTTATTTCAATTTTATATCGCGCTGTGATTGACTGGCTGTATGAAAAATTGGAACATGGTTCAATAGAAATGTGAAGATAGAACTAGTTTTTTATTTTAATAATTTAACAGCTGTCAGTTGTAAAGTAAAACTCCCTAGGGATGAAAAGTATCACTTTCAGCCCGCTCCTCAGGCAACTTCAGACCTACTACCTTCAGAGTATGAGTAATGAAAAAGCCTTTTATTCTCTGAATTTTTACAGAACAAATAGAGGATCTGAGCTAGACCGAAAATTCAGCTCAGCGCCATTGACTGGATACGAATATGAATGCATTTGCCTTGCAACACTCTGGTGAACGCGGCAATCGTTTTCGGAAGATTAAGGAAATGATGCTTGGTGGCAGGAATATTTACGACGATACCTAACATTTTTACTGATATTCTTTTTAAAAATAACAGTGATCAAGTTCTTAAAACAGAGGAAATACAGAGGTTACTCATAATAAAATGCAGGAGGGTTATTCCTAAATGTCACTTTGTTTTGTTTTTATGTGGACATAAAAAATACAGTTTAGATTTTATTTTATTGCAGTTATGTATATTTGAACACCATTACATGCTTATTATTACTATTTTCCATACGCGTCACGAACGTGTGTATGACTTTGTAGAAAATGATGGTAAAATTAAACAATTATGAGGAACTTACTTAGAGTCAAACAATAGATATACTCAGGATCAAACACGCATGGCTTGGCACACAAGTATTTATTCACACTTACTAATCCATTAGTAACTGGTTCTACACGGTTCTGTGTAAGCTCAAAGGCTAACATTACTTGGAGTACCTATCCATCTATAAAAACGTGTCATCTGTCTGTACGGTACTTAATCCATAGTATTATCTATATACATAAAAGGAGAAACTGAATGACTGGCCTCCTAGTGGTTAGTGACCCTGACTGCTATGTCAGAGGTCATGGGTTTGATTCCCACCCAGGACAAATGTTTGTGCGATGAGCATGATCATTTGTTTTGTGTCTGGGTGTAATTTATCTATGTATAATATGTATGTATTTAGAAATATATAAGTATGTATATCAGTTGTCTAGTTCTCATAACACAAGCTCTGCTTAGCTTGAGACTAGTCGGCATTGTGTGATGGTTGTGGAATGTTATATTATATCATATATTATATTATTATATTGAACGTTCCGCCGAAACTACTGGTACTAGAACGTGAAATTTGGCACAAGGCTTCCTTTTATGACCTAAGAGTAGGCGAGTACTAAGATAGGATTTTTCTAAATTTACACCAAAGGGGATAAAACAAGGGTCCTATAAAAAAAAAAACTAATTTGACGCGGATGAAGCCACTGGCTGTAACTAGTTATCAATAATTATGAATAAGTAGTGTAAAATATTGTCGCTAATTTTGCTTTCATAAGTGCATTTCTTCATAATCATCATTATCTTCCTACCCTTGTTCTATATTACATACGGCCAGTGCAAACAATCATGCTATCACTAACTCCCTTTTTGTCCATCTTTTAGCCTCTGTCTCCATAATAAATATTTTAATAACATGCGTTTCTCCTTTTCCCATGACCGCACTACGACAAAAGATTTCTTCATAACCATTAATCCTTAGTTTTCACTCCCAGTTTCCTATTTTTTTCCGGTACATTTGTGTTGTTGTGAATGTAGAAGTAGACCAGGTACGTTTAATTTTGCAGGTATGAAGCATAAAATTTTATCAAGTTTTTTTTGTAAGTAGGAATGTGAAATAATATTTATTTCTTCTCGCCATTTTTGAACTATCACATAAAATATTAATAAGTCAATATTTTTAAATTAAGATATACAATAGAGATATACTACACTTACCTTAGAGCAAAAATAATAATAATAATTACTACGGTACGCTATAATATTTTGGACAAATACAAAAATCCCATACGCACGTTTTCAATGTTTATCGTCGGCGTGACGAAACCATATGGTTTCCTCGAATATGGGCAGAGCAAATGACCAAACTAGTTTTACTGTTGAATCAAAACGCTATATGTTCCGTATAAAAAGTGGTGGAAGACTGACCGGCAAATTACTACATCCTGTGTAGAGCTCAGTGACAGTACTCCCCAAGAAATTATAAAATTTAAGGTAGGTCAGTTTTTGTAAACAAAACTCATCACCTTACCTCACCACCGTAGGAACTAATATTATTATTGAGTTATCTTCCTATTCGTCCCGAATTTTCGTAAAAAATTACACAAAAAAAAAATAGAATAAATGTTAAATATATTACCTAAATATAAGACCAAGAACAAAAAATGAAATGAAATAATAATAATAAAACTAGAAATAACAATAATAATTCTTCAACAATTTTACAAACAATATAAAATATCAAAACTATATCTAATCAATATACGAGTAATATCAAAACCAATATTTTTTAAGCTATTGCATGGCTTCTATCGTGGGCCTTGAGCGTGGAGACCGAATCCAGAAATTCCGTATCGAAAATAACCTAACACAATCAATCAAAATTCAATTCAATGTGTGAAAGTGTAACTTCAATTAATATCAAAGAAAAAAAAAACAAAGGAAAAAAAAATACTGCATAAATAAAATAAATAAATAATTATAATTGCATAAGTTGATAAAAATGCTATGCAATAGCTTTACCGCGGCAGTCCCCGAGTGCCACACGTCTTTTTTTTTTTTAATAATAATTTAAATACCATTGTGTAAAAAATGGTTGTATTAAATTAAATTTATTAAAAGCTCATCCGTTTTGGCCATTGCAACAATATTCGGAAACATTTTGTTGTAAATATATGCATATCCATTGATGTTTGGGTCATTGTCACATAAGCGGTCAAGGTATACATCAATAATGAAGTTCATCTGATCTTTATTCTGTTTTTGATGCTCTTCGGTTTTTCTATTACTTAATCCACTACAAACAAGATGACATTTAAATTTCACATCACAAAAAAAGCGTATTTTTTCGGGTATAATTTATTATAACGAACGATTTATAAATATTTAGGTGCCATCACTTCATGATTGTTCATGTTGTTTTTAACAGTTATTAAGTTGTTTCAGAGCTATAACCATCATCCTTTTTTTTAATATTACGGTTATTTATTAAATCATGTCAATCTACAGCAGCCCATATCGGTGTTATCTTTAAAATTGTTACATTCAAAACCGACACAAGTGAAGTGAGAGCTCAATTCAATTTAGTTTTCACGATGAGATTTCAATTTATCATTTTATAAATCCAATGTTAATGGTTTGTTATTTATTTACAGGATGAACAGCTTCACGGTTTTGTGCTTATTCGGGCTTGTGGCGTTGGCAGTTGCCAGGCCCGATAGCAAATACACCGATAGATATGATAACATCAACTTAGACCAGATCCTCAGCAACCGCCGCCTGCTAGTGCCTTACTTCAAGTGTATGCTTGACCAGGGCAGGTGCACTCCCGAAGGCAAAGAGCTCAAAAGTAAGTAAAGAACAAATCATTTGTATTCAAGGCTCCTGAAGCACCCGAAGTCCTGGGAACTTAATTAAGTGATATTATGAGCAGCAATATTATAAAAGGTATAATACCTTTAAAGTTAGCCGCAAATGCAAGATTTTCTGATTAAATTTTCTTCGCCTTTATTATAAAATTTATGTATAAGTATTTATATTTCCATACGGGAAGAACTCTGGGTGTTTGTTTGTCGCGCTCGCCTGATTGTCGCGCTCTACACTCCATTCACAAAATAATTGGTATTGTAACCACTTTTTGCTTTTAATGCCATCCTAATGCTTACGGAACAGAGGTAAAAATTGGTTGAATAGACGGTAAAAAAGGTTCGTTTGAATGTTTAATGTCATTGCGAAAGGAGGTATGAGGAAGGAAGGGTCCCCAAAAATTTTAACCTGTATCTTGTATTCAGTATTCGAATCAGGAAATCTTGCTTTTGCGGCCAGCCTTAAAAAACAATTAGAAATTAGTTTTCTTTCTTTGACAAAGATAATAAGCTTGATTAGGATTCCATAGAATATATTTAAAACTTATCTATATTAATATATTGTTAATCTAATTCTAGCTCACATCAGGGAAGCTCTAGAACAGGACTGCGCCAAGTGCACAAAGGCACAGCGTGACGGAACCCGCCAAGTGATGAGCCATCTTATCAACTATGAGGTCGACTATTGGAACGAGCTGAAGGCCAAATATGACCCCAAGAACCTGTACTCTAGCAAGCATGAACAGGAACTTAGGAAACTTAAACAATAAATTAATTAATTTGGAGTAGTTAGGAACATAGTAACGTTTTTTTTTTTCGATTTAGTTAGAATAGGTAGCGAAAAGAAAAAGAAATGTTGATATACAATGCAAAGCATCGGCATGTTCCTTATTGCCTTCAAAATTGCTTGTTAACTTTATTGTAAGCATTTGATAAATGATATTTATTTTGAAAATAGGTATTAAAAACACTTTTACACGTCAATTAATTTAAAGAAAACTATGTGATTTCCTATTAACCTTTTAACCTTCGTGGAAATTACAGACACAATAGAAAGACAATAGGTGCGCGAACGCTGGCGTTCGCTTGGGGTATGAATTAAATAGGAATATTTCAATATTTTGGATCATAAAGTTGCAATATCCTTTATATCAAGGCTTGTGAATTACTTTACTACTGTAGTGATAATAAATTATTGTTTCTTGATCAAGAGTTCGTATTTTTCTTCCCAATCTCAAACAGGTCCATCTATGGTTGCTGGTTATTTCTTGGACCACTTAAGGACGTTACCTAGTAAAACACCGCAGCAATGTCTCGCGGTAAATAAAAAAATGTTTGAGCTTAATTTCTGATTCTGGAGTTTCCGGCCAACCACTTAAGAACATAGATGTTTGTGCTCTCCGTTTATCATCACTTAAAATACTATTTTGCGCTCTAATTGCTTTCAAATCTGTTATGATTACTGTTATTAGCATAAAGTTCATGACCTTGTAACTCTAGGTTATAAATCTGCATAAATCACCATTCTAAAGAAAATATCCATTTGCGAATAAGATTGCTATATGTGGTTGTCTCTGATATAAAGAAAAGAAAAAAGAAAGAAAGAAAAACAGTTTAATCACGCGAAAAAAACGCAATCTTAAAACTAGCTAACAAACATAATTTAACATCAATCGATAGGGAAGATATGCGTAACTTCCGCGCAAAACGGCCGTACGCTCAGCATAAAGCTGCAGCCTCTCGCATAATGCGATGAGCTCACAGCGCTGGTTTTCAGCGAGGGCCATTTGCTGTGTCGACGTAAAGACGCCTGAACGGTGCAGTAAAATAAAAAAAGTTGAAAGAAAAAACTAAAAATACAGATGAATTATAAATAAAATAAATAGATAAGGTGACAAATACCTACATTTTTTATGATTTGATTTGATATCGTGCATAATCAATCATCACCAGATGACAGAGCAGGAATTTAATCTTGTTACCCAGTAACTGGGTTGTGTTAGTTAGACAAGAAGCTGACCCCAAGCCTGTTGGGAAAAGGCTAGGGAGATGATATTGAAACAATCTGATAATGGATCCTGAAAGTGGTCATAGGAACTTACTCATTGTGGTTTTTGTTAATTTTTACATATTACACTAGAAACAAAGAATAAAAGAAAGAAAGAAAGAAAAAGCATTTATTCATGGCACACACAATAAAAAAAAGAAAATTCTAATCAATGTGAGGCCAAAAAGGAGCCTAACTCACCCTGCGTTCCGAATCAAAAGCGATTATATCGCAAATCCGACCAAAAATAGTCACAAAATATAAGGGCTATAGTCTGTCTAATAAGTCAACGGACTTGGGAATTTCGTTTAATATTTAATCATTTAAAAAATACTTATATTCGATACTTTTCATAAGGTTCTTCTGTTAGTAAACAATGATCTCTATCTCTTAATCAACCTTGATTATTGAACCCGTGTTGACTACATCAGATTTCATTAAATCCTAATAATTACCCAAGTCGTTTAAATTATTAGACAGACTCTATTGAGTAATACCTAATTATGACGTTGCTTGTTGGTCGGATTCGCGATATTATTGCTTTGGACGCAATTCGGAACATGGGGTAAGTATATGCTGCGTTAGTTAAAACTAATTACTTATACGTAATGAACATGTAAATGTGAGAAATGATTTAACATCGCTGTCACGAAATAAACTTTGACACTAACGTCATTGCCAACATTAGGTTAAGGTGTAAATACGTGTGTGGAGTAAATAATAATATATTCACACTGAGCTATAATTCCATGAAATCATTAAATTGTTTACTCAACGCCATTCTTTGAGTAAATATGACTACACGTGAAACCTAGGTAGGAACAATATTTGTACTTGGTCTCGAAACAGTACGGTATATTTTGCGGTTTTGATTTCAATTTTATCTAGTCAATGATCATTTTTATTTTCTAGTAAGATTACTTTTTAAGCTGTCTTTTCTAGTAAAAGACAAATAATTGCTATCAGTGACGCCGAAAAGCACATGTGAACTCACCAAACATTAATGACTTTTTATTATCATTTTTTTATGAGATATCATCAAAATTGACTTCTATCACTCTAGGTAGAGCGAAGAAGTGGGAATAAAACTTTTCCCATACATTGCTGGCATGTAATTTTTTTTTGTTTCGCCAAAAGTGAAACCCAGGCCTTATCTTAAAGAACTGTATGATAAATAATAGCAAAAAGAATTATGTCTTCCAACCGTAACCAAACGAAGTTAGAGACTATTTAGTATGTTGCTATAGTTTGTTATCAGGCGGTATTTTTCTTAAGTAAAAATACTGTATGTTTGATATTTTAAGTTTGCTATTGTTAAATATAGTTTTAGTTTCGGTTTTTATGGTGAGTACGGATTAAATAATGTCCCTCACTATCACAAAACTAACGCGTATCTTTCCGATTCGTCAAACTCATCATCATCTTCCTGCCCTAGTCCCATTTTATTTGGGGTCGGCGTAACACGTTTTTTTCTTCCATTCAGTCCTGTCACTCGTCACGATATCACTAACTCCCTTTTCTTCGTCAAACTATTACATAATATATTTCCATTTCAATATAACGAAAATGGGTAACTTCTAATAAAAATATACTAGCAATGCTTCTATACGTGTCTTCGTTTGGTTACGGTTTAAAGACTTGGTTATTTTTGCTATTGACTGCTCGAACATATAAACTAGGTTTCATTTCTGGCGACAAGAAAAATGTAAATCATGCCATTGTGTGCATTGGCTTTTTTATTGACAACCATTGAAACCTACCTCTGTCCTTAGGTGGCCATTTGCGTTCTAGGACTGCAAGATTTCTTTTCAGATATTCTCCGAGGCCCTGGTGAGCATCGACCCTGCTGGGCCCCTATGGTTTTTAACACTACATGCCGTCGACGACTAGAGCTCGGTCCAAACGGTTACTGGATGGCTGGACGACGAGGTACCTATTGTTTGTCATCCGCGAGGCAAGGTCTACGGTGGCCTGGTGGTCATCTTGCGACTCTCGATGCCAGATGAAAGTTGGGTTCTCCATGTAAAATTTTTACCAGACAGACACACGAGCGATCCAATAAAGTTTCTTTTAATTGTTTCACAACTTATACCTTGTATTTCGTGTACTAATTGATCACTAAGTAACATGTGTATGCATATATTTTACGCGGGCGAAGGCTATTTGGCCCAAATCAACAGTATCGAATGAGTGATGCATGTTAATTTAGAAAAGTCTTTCTGACACGTCATTAAAATTTTGTATCTTTTGTTCAGTGAATGTTGGAAAAGATTCATCGAAAATTAGGAAGCCCAGGAAGTGAAGAGAATTTCTATCGGTGATTTGGATATTTGGTGCTATTGAGTTAAACTGTCCAATCAAGTTTTTAATTTTGTCAGGGGAGGCTAATTTTTTTTTGGTTTCCTGAAAAAAAGTCTTGGAAGGTTGTTCAGTTTCGTCTACTGAGCAAGTCCTTAAAGTTTGTGGAGGGGTGTCCCTTACACCCTGTATATTACGTCGAAGTATTTATGCAAGTTTATATTGTGCACTGAAACCTACTATCGAATGTGATCTCTCTCTGTCACTCAAAGGAAACTGGGAGAAAACTCATTCTTGAGTTAAGCTCACCTTTATACGTAAATTGTCAAATCACTGAATTTTTATATTAAGTTTTGTATAAAATAAAGAAGGTAATAAATAGGTATTAGATACGCTTTTAGATTATTTTAATTGAAGCTTTTTTAAATTTATAAATAGCCACAATGCAGCACATGATTAATTCCACAACAGACTTATTTCAATTTGGTACAGGTTAGAACAGGTTTACCTTACATTATGAGAAGGGCAAATGACCCAGGCCTTGAAATAGGTAGTGCTTTTTTATGATCCAGTTTCGATGTGTGATATTCCGTTCAATAACCTGAAGTACTTAAAACAAAAACCATCATAAGTTTGTAGCATTTTAATCAGTAATTATTTTATAATAATTCTTTAAAATTCACTTCAGTAAACTTAAATAGTACCTAAACTATTAAAAATAAAATCTAAATATGTACTTTTACACCCATATTTTTTAATTAGTACAAAAAATGAGACTTTATCTGTACCCGTTACTTATCATATTTCTGTAGTCAAAAAAAAAAAAAAAAAAACGGACTCCCAAATTCGTCCAAGAAAATTTGTCACAGTTGGTAAATACATAATTGTATCAATTGAGCTGGCTACAATCAATGTAGGGTTATAAATAAATTAACGATGTGTTGTGTACCTATTTTATTCTTTCATTTTAGTTTAGTACAACAAGAATAAGATGAAAATTAAGAAAAATAACTTATTTGAATTGTACATTATTCATAACAATTGCTACTAGAAAATACTATGCGCCTGTACAATATTTCCATAAATTGAGTGACATTTTGGGATTAATATTAAACTTTGCTGGTTATGGATATTATTTATTGCGATTTTACTTAAATAGTAATGAGAATTTTTCTAATAAGACTTTTAAGTATATGCATTGATTGAAAATTAGTGGTGTGTATTTTATCTAATACAAAAAACACAAAGTAGGTACACTCAGGCGTCGAAGTACTCCTCCACATCGCTGTCATCCGGAAATGTGCCCAGAAGGTTAGCAGCACTGCCGCGTTGAATGGCAATGCTAATTCTTTGAGCGAAGAACGAGTCAGCCCTGTGGTCACGCAATGTGCCAATCTGTCGGCGTGAAATTTTCTTGAAAAGGAGACGCGCACACGGACCTAATGATCCAAGCGTTTCGACCCGAAACGGCTCACAGCTGTAATTAACTTGGAGATATAAATAAGCTAACTCAATTATTATTTGACGCTGGATTTCCCCTTCTATTTTAAGACTACATTGGAACTGGTCGTGTGTGAAGCCTGTTTATTGACGTCATTAATCCCATCTCGTCTGTTGCAGTGCGTCCAAGGTTATTTACCTTGGACGAGACCTTTTTTAAGTGGGAAATCATGAAATGGATTCTCCCGCTCTTGGTGGAGCGAGAGTTCATGAGATACAGCCTGGTAACAGACAGACGGACAGCGGAGTAGTAGTAGTAGGATCCCGTTTTATCCTTTGAGTACAGAGCCCTAAGGGCCAACGCTGCGTTAAGCGGGCGGCCGCGCGTGCACTGTCGCGTGTCTATGCGCGTGTGTCGTATGGGCGATCCCTGTAGTAGAAACTGGGTTATTACCAGCGCAGTGTCGCTAGTTCAACTTTAACGGTGTGAATGTAGTCGTGTCGATAGAGAATTTTAATGTATTATTACGTAGCAAAAGGGGCGCAGGGCGAGCGATGTGCCTGCGCGGCGAACCGCGACGGAGCACTTTTGTATGGGACGCAGCGCGGGCCCCGCTTTACGCAGCGTCACGTTAAGTTATTCTTGCAATCGGGTTTTAGTTTTATGGTATCTGATATTAATACCTTAAAACCTAATTATTTAGGATTATTTTTTTATTACACACATAAATTCGGCCAAACTATAAAACAGCTCATCGGCTTGTGTTATTTATAATGGGTACTTTCAGTTGCTTTACAAAAGATCAGTTGAGCTCTACGGGCATTCATATTATTTCAAATAGGGTACAACATTATTAAAAAATCAAAATTTTAATAAATAAAGTTTCAAATTACGTAAAAAGTAAGTTTAAACTTTTAAATTTAATTTTGAATACAGTCACACTCGTCACTTATTGCTTGATCTCTTTGAGTTCCTTCTCGTACTTGGCGGTGTACTTTCTCTGAGGGTCGTACTTCACAGTCAGCTCGTTCCAGTAAGCATCCTCGTGGTTGATCAGGTGGCCGATGACACGTCTGGTTCCACTCCTCTGAGTTTCAGTACATTTGCCACATCCATTGTCGAGGGCTTCCCTGATGTGTTCTATGAGAAGAATGAAGATTTTAGACTTTGTTTAAAGTGATTTGCTTACTGTTTACATCTTTAGGCTGAATTTGACATCTCAAGTAAATGCTTATTAACACTTCGAATACCTTATTTAGAGACATAATAGAATGAAAATGAGAGAGCGTTCGCTTGGGGTTTAATTAAAAGAATTAAATGGACCGACTTTAACCGATTTAAAAAAAAGAGGTCCTCAATTTGGTTGCATTTTTTTATGTTTGTTGTCTCAGATCTCCATCAAATGAACCAATTTTGAAAGTTTTTTATTTTTATAAGCTTACAAATACTTCTCAACTGATACCATTTTAATCAAAATCCAGTTCTGATGATGAATCCATGAGATATTGAGGTAAGTCTTCGAATATTTTAGGCCATTTTCATCAAGAAGTCATGCATCGAATGTCCAATGGAACAAATGACTGTGGAAAAACAAAAAATAAATAGTTATGATGAAAAAAACTTTTTACAAAAAAAAAACTACTGAGGTGTCAAGGGACACCCGGATGGAACGAAGTTCCGTTCTGGCTTGCGTTCTATAAGAGAGAGAGAGAGACAGACCGAGAAACATGCGCACGCCGCACGGCTTACAATAGCTTACTATGGCAAAAAGTGTCGTTACAACTTTTCGTGAGATTTTTTTCCGTCTAGCCAATACAATATAACTAAAAAATACTATCCTATTTTATGTACATTTTGACAGCACTATTTCAACATCTTCGAAACCATGAAAACGACACCCATGACGAAAAATTTGATAATTTCTTGCAGCCGCCATCTTGGATTTACATTTTGACAGTACCATCGGTTTCAACACCCTCGAAAACCATGAAAACGACACCCATGACGAAAAATTTGATAATTTCTTGCAGCCGCCATTATGGATTTATATTTTGACAGTACCATCGGTTTCAACACCCTCGAAAACCATGAAAACGACACCCATGACGAAAAAGTTGATAATTTCTTGCAGCCGCCATCTTGGATTTACATTTTGACAGTAGCATCGGTTTCAACACCCTCGAAAACCATGAAAACGACACCCATGACGAAAAAGTTGATAATTTCTTGCAGCCGCCATCTTGGATTTATATTTTGACAGTACCATCGGTTTCAACACCCTCGAAAACCATGAAAACGACACCCATGACGAAAAAGTTGATAATTACTTGCAGCCGCCATCTTGGATTTACATTTTGACAGTACCATCGGTTTCAACACCCTCGAAAACCATGAAAACGACACCCATGACGAATAATTTGATAATTTCTTGCAGCCGCCATCTTGGATTTATATTTTGACAGTACCATCGGTTTCAACACCCTCGAAAACCATGAAAACGACACCCATGACGGAAAATTTGATAATTTCTTGGAGCCGCCATCTTGGATTTACATTTTGACAGTACCATCGGTTTCAACACCCTCGAAAACCATGAAAACGACACCCATGACGAAAAAGTTGATAATTTCTTGCAGCCGCCATCTTGGATTTATATTTTGACAGTACCATCGGTTTCAACACCCTCGAAAACCATGAAACGACACCCATGACGAAAAAGTTGATAATTTCTTGCAGCCGCCATCTTGGATTTATATTTTGACAGTACTATCGGTTTCAACACCCTCGAAAACCATGAAAACGACACCCATGACGAAAAATTTGATAATTTCTTGCAGCTGCCATCTTGGATTTATATTTTGACAGTACCATCGGTTTCAACACCCTCGAAAACCATGAAAACGACAGCCATGACAGAAAATTTGATAATTTCTTGCAGCCGCCATCTTGGATTTATATTTTGGCAGTACCATCGGTTTCAACACCCTCGAAAACCATGAAAACGACACCCATGACGAAAAAGTTGATAATTTCTTGCAGCCGCCATCTTGGATTTATATTTTGACAGTGCCATCGTTTTCAACACCCTCGAAAACCATGGAAACGACACCCATGACGAAAAAGTTGATAATTTCTTGCAGCCGCCATCTTGGATTTATATTTTGACAGTACCATCGGTTTCAACACCCTCGAAAACCATGAAAACGACACCCATGACGAAAAAGTTGATAATTCCTTGCAGCCGCCATCTTGGATTTATATTTTGACAGTGCCATCGTTTTCAACACCCTCGAAAACCATGAAAACGACACCCATGACGGAAAATTTGATAATTTCTTGCAGCCGCCATCTTGGATTTATATTTTGACAGTACCATCGGTTTCAACACCCTCGAAAACCATGAAAACGACACCCATGACGAAAAATTTGATAATTTCTTGCAGCCGCCATCTTGGATTTATATTTTGACAGTACCATCGGTTTCAACACCCTCGAAAACCATGAAAACGACAGCCATGACGGAAAATTTGATAACTTCTTGCAGCCGCCATCTTGGATTTATATTTTGACAGTACCATCGGTTTCAACACCCTCGAAAACCATGAAAACGACACCCATGACGAAAAATTTGATAATTTCTTGCAGCCGCCATTATGGATTTATATTTTGACAGTACCATCGGTTTCAACACCCTCGAAAACCATGAAAACGACACCCATGACGAAAAAGTTGATAATTTCTTGCAGCCGCCATCTTGGATTTACATTTTGACAGTAAAAGTGTCGGTACAACTTTTCGTGAGAATTTTTTCCGTCTAGCAAGGAACTTCGTTCCAAAAATAATTAAACCGACTTCAATGTAAACAAACACTGAAAAGTACTTTCGGAAGTCGGTGTTTCTATAATAGATAGTTTTGTCTCTTCGTTATTTAACACCAACTTCCGAGATTAAAGTTATTTTGTACTTTTCAGTGTGTGTTTACATCGAAGTCGGTTTAATTTTTTTTTTGTAAAAAGTTTATTATTTCTTAGTTATGGTACCACGACTAAAAAGTACCCCTCAGCCAAACTTATATACCTTATAGCCAGAGTGCATGTCATAACGTTTCTAATAATCCCAAACACGGTTAGACTACATTAATTTACCTTGCGGTTTCATCACCAGATCAGTTCGATACATCCCCTCCCTCTTTTCTTTCAGTCAGTCATCGACTACACGTATAAACAAAGCAATTTTACTTGTTACGACAATTCTGCTGTGATCCTATGAGGAGTTCTGTTCCTTATCTTCAAATTTCATAATCAGATCATAACAATATTTCTATGGAACCAACTTGGAAGCATAACGGTACGGTTGGTATCGGTGAACATACATAAAAAAAAAATACATTCAGCCGAATATAGAACCTCCTCCTTTTCGAAGTCGGTAAAAAATAGCACCCAGTTCGGTGGTGCTATTTTCATCAGAACCATTTGATGATGAAACCTGAAGACAGGCACTGGAACTTCGTAATAAAACAGTTTTACTTAGTTTTACGTGTTTGAGCTTATTGGAACAGTCATGAGTAGTTCCAATAAGCAAAGTGATCTGATGGTGATGCCGGAAGGTAGGCACGGGAACTACAAAACAAAACAGTGTATCCTAGCCGAGAATCAGCTTATTGGAATTATGATGAGATGCACTGTGCTGCAATACATGGTTTTTACATCACCTGCTCGATAATGCCCTTTTATATGTCACCCTCATCTAAATCAAGCCATTTTGACCCTAGGGAATAATATGATTTGAATTTAGAAAGTCGAACAATTTGAAAAAAATTAAACTTATTGAGTTAATTAAAATGTTCGTGTATCAAACGAGTTTATTAAAAAATCAAACTGGCCATTAACTCCGAGTCGAGGCCCGGAAAAAAGCGAAAGTAAGAGAAAGAGGGTTAGTTTTGTGAATTTTTCTTATAAGAATCTAAATATTTCCTTTATGATTCTAATACTACTCAAACGTACTAAATAAATAAGAGTTTTTTTTTGCATTTTCTCGACTAAATAGTGAAAATAAGGCTTTAAGCCATATTTTCACTATTTATTATTTATTTGAACAATTTAATTTTATTTTAATTAAATTCTATATAGCTGTAGGCGTTTTGGAGTAGTAATCGTTTTTTTTTTTAAGGCTTTAGCGCGGTCATAAAAAAGAAGTGGTTAAGAAGTTGAAGAGCGGGAGAAAATTAAAACTATAAGTTTATGTATTATATGCTGCACAAATAAACTAAATTCTCTAAGATTAGAGAAGTTTGTCTTAGTCTATTCCCAGAAAAAAATGGACTTACCGTACAAAATTATCATTAGCTGAACAAATTATCGAATAATTTTTTAGAAAACTATGACTTTCTTGGAGAAAGTCGTTCATTAAATTTCGATGAACAGAAGCAGTTTTAATTAAACAACAAAAACACAAAAGCACGCTACATACCCTTGAGCTCCTTGCCATCGGGAGCGCACTTGCCCTGGTCGAGGATGCACTTGATGTAGGGCACCAGCAGCCGGCGGTTGCTGAGGATCTCGTCCAGGTTCACGTTGTCGTAGCGGTCGGTGTAGCGAGCCTCCTCGGGACGTGTGAGAGCCATCACGGCCACGGACAGGACAATCAGAACGATGCACGATTTCATTTTGCTGGAATCAATTAATTTTATTATTAACTTCTGCTTGCGGCTTTACCCACCTGTTAGTCTGGAATTATTCCAACGGATATTACTCTAGAATAAAAAGTTTTTATGTATAGTAAAGTATTTTAAATTTATAATATTCCAGAATATGGTCTATTAAAGGTACTGTTTTCATCAACCCTATAATTATTATCAATAACCATCCTTGGACAAAAGTATAATTTCATAACTTTGTTTTATAAGGCGAGGAAAGAAAGAAATATAGTTTTTATCAGGTAAATGGAAAGTATTATTATCGTAATATTGAAATTCATTTTTAATTATTATTACTGTTTGTAATCGGTAACAAAACAGAACCAGGCAGGACATAATTTTGTTTCTGGTGTTTCCAATTTTGAGGGTTAGATACCATTAAATCTGAATGAATCATAGTTTTTTTTATTTATGTAAACTAGTGCTTTATAGTTTCCTACAATTGTCCAAAATCAACCCTATCCAAATGATAATGTCCGCAAAACTAACTTTAATCGTAATTTTAAATTACGTTACGATAAGTTACCTTATGATTTGTTTTCACGGGTTTCAAAAATATTTTTTAAATGTTTATATATTTTTTTAGTAAATATAAAAATATGGTACCGGTTGGTTTGAAAGGGGTATGTTCACTGATCAGATGCTCTGCGATCTACATCAGGCAGCGACTTCACCTGGACTTATATACCATTAAAGTTGTGAGGTAAAGAGGTTGTACATGTACCTACGTACGCACTTGCGAACCTAGTGTGTGTATGACTATTTTTTATTTTACTGTTGTGAAGATTTTTTTGTGTCAGGTGAGTGATTAGGGAATTTATTTAATTAAGTGTTGACTACCTACGTAATGTATAATGCTGTGGTAAAATATTTATTGGCTGGATTTTAAACCCTTATTTCCTACAACTTCCTATATCAAAACATAAACTTTCCTAAGTTTACGTTTTGATATAGCAAGTTATTTCCTTTGTATTTGTCGTTTTACAGTGTGTGAGGGGATTCTCAAGGCATCGTACGTGTACCAAAACTAATAAAAACTTAATAGGGAACATTCATTTGGGAAGTCGGTAAGAAGCAGACTAAAAACAATGTCTTCGAAATGTATACTTATTTAGCATTTTTTTGGAAAAATTAAAAAATTAACAACAATTATTAAAATACATTTTTTTTTAGTTTTTTTTTTGTGACCGTCTGAATAGCACGTAAGCGACTATCTTATCAAGAGAACATTTCAGGTTAGCTATTAAGGTGGACCGATGACCTGGAGTATAGCATAGAAATCTGATGGAAGCGAGGCATACAAGACCGGCCGTTGTGATGGCATTGGACAGGCCTGTTGGTCTAGTGGTTAGTGACCCTGACTGCTATGCCGGAGGTCGTGGGTTCGATTCCCACCCAGGACAAATGTTTGTGTGATGAGCACAATCATTTTTTCTGTGCCTGGGTGTAATTTATCTATAATATGTATGTATTTAGAAATATATAAGTATGTTTATCAGTTGTCTAGTACCCATAACACAAGCTCTGCTTAGCTTGGTACTAAACAGCGCTGTGTGATAGTTGTGGAATATTATTGGTGGAGACATATGTCCAGCAGTGGACGTCTTTTCGCTGAAAATATGACGATGATGATAATTTAGGGTGGTTCCCAAAGGAATATTCAAAAGTGTGCTCTAAGATTCCTTCTTTCCTCCTGGATTTTTGAAAGAAGTCATAAGATGATTGCCCAACTGAAAAAAAAGAGACGTGTGGCACTCGGGGACTGCCGCGGTAAAGCTATTGCATAGCATTTTTTATCAACTTATGCAATAGACCTCGCCAACAGCTGCTTAACCCCACCCATCCAAAACCAGACCACGCCAACAGCTGCTTAACCCCACCCATCCAAAACCAGACCTCGCCAACAGCTGCTTAACCCCACCCATCCAAAACTAGACCTCGCCAACAGCTGCTTAATCCCACCCATCTAAAACCAGACCTCGCCAACAGCTGCTTAACCCCACCCATCCAAAACCAGACCTCGCCAACAGCTGCTTAACCTCTTCCATCAAAAACCAGACCTCGCTAACAGCTGCTTAACCCCACCCATCCAAAACGCCGACAGCTGCTTAACCCCACCCATCCAAACACAGACCTCACCAACAGCTGCTTAATCCCACCCATCTAAAACCAGACCTCGCCAACAGCTGCTTAACCTCTTCCATCCAAAATCAGACCTCGCCAACTGCTGCTTAACCTCTTCCATCAAAAACCAGACCTCGCTAATAGCTGCTTAACCCCACCCATCCAAAACGCCGACAGCTGCTTTCACTCATTTGTTTTGTTATCGGTCACCACGCTCAAAAAACAAATGAGTGTGGGGTGTTAGGTTATTTTCGTTACGGAATTTCTGGATTCGGTCTCCACGCTCAAGGACCGCGATAGAAGCTATGCAATAGTTTAAAAAAAAAAACTAGTGGAGCCTTTACAACCAGTATGCCTTGAATAATTAAAATTATGGTGTAAAAACCCACCAGTTGCAGGGTCAATCTACTATGTTAATCAATAAATGATATACTTCACCCCACTCAGATATCCATTGACGTCATAGGTAAGTAAAAAGAGTAAATAGTGACAAAAATAGCCTTCTTAGAGTTAAGTAACCCTGGAGATATAAAGATAAAACGGGAGGATTGACGTCAGTAAACAGGCTTAGCAAACAACTAGTCTTAATGCGTGTAGTCCTTTGAACATCTGGGTGGAGACACATACATACTCGTACATACACACATACTCGTACTACCTCGAACATACACACATACTCGTACTATCACCTGCGTCCTCATAGAGCCTCGCTGACCTTTAAAACTATTTTCTTTGCAAAATATTGATTCAGAATTTTTTTTTGTAAACATTTTTCTAAAGGTCGAAGTTATTTGAAAGAAGTAGGGAAAACAAGCGAAAAATATCGTTTATTAATTTTTTATTTTTACTTTTAGATAAAGTATTAGTTATACGAAAAAATCATATTCTATTGATAATGTTATATATTATGAAAACTAATATCCCAGCCGTTAACGAGGAGTAGGCTTTAGAAAGTCACTGTTTTATAGAACCAACTGGGAGAAAGGACCTTAAGCCTATGTTATTGCAAGTCCTGAATAGAAGCGGCTGTCTAATGAGCCTGTTAACGCTGGCACTACTGCTAGCAAGCATTACTGCTGAGCGTCAGCGACTGGTTTGATTCCTGGGCAGGGCAAAAGGTTTTTTTTAAAGCGGAGTGGTTTTTTTTGAGATGAAAAGTCAGTAAATAAATGACTTCTCCCACCGAGGGTGGAGTGTGGGATAGGGCCAGACTCTGACTGACGAAAACCCTACTGTTGCTCTTTGCATTCTAAGACCACATTATGTCTTTCTAAAATTTCCGTGTCCATAAGCAGGTATCAGCCTTAGTGGGCCTATACGCAAGAAGTCATGCATTAAGTCTATACTATAGAACCAAAAGTGTAGTGTGTTAGTTGCTCTAGGTGAGCATGGAGTTCTTCTACATTTAATCATTTAGTCGGGCAGTCATCAACACTTTCCTGTCCAGGGCCTCAAGTGTGCTATTACAATAGTGTCAGAATGGTCTATCATTGATTTCATAATTGTTGATTTTTGCAAGTTTTGGTAATCTACTAATATAATGGCGTCATTATGACTTTCCGATGGTCAACCACTGACACTCCATTGAAAGAAATGGCATAGAATGGTAATCTCGTACATAATGACAAATAAATATCCTTGAATATCTGACGTATACGGTAATCTGCAAACATTTTGACAGTTCCTTTGATCCTACCACTACGACGTCATTGCGTAGTTAGTGCTTTTAATAAGCTCAGTATTGTCATTCTACCACAATTCTATTACAAAACCATTGACCGATCAATGATCGATCATTGTGAATTAGCAGATTATAAACTTTTAGCAAAATGACTATGGGATCGTGTTGGAATGACGAATTTATAAAAATAGCAGACTTGGGCCCTGGGCTTGGGGTCTCGTGTTTCAAGTAATAAATTGAAAAAGCACTGTCCAATATATGGTCTGTCAAATTACAAGTGCAAAAGAGCAGTTTACTCATTCCTACAAGCTAAAAATTACGACGAAACAGAAAAAAACATAACTGATTGATTTGACTTACTTATTTATTTTTTCTCCCAATTATTTACTATAAATATATTTGAACAAATAATATACGTACTAATTGAGACAATAATATAAGATTACCTAGATGCACATCGAAGTCCTACTAATATTCCGGTCATTCAATTTAATCCGCTACAGTTTATGACTCGTAACCTGTAGCGGAAATATTACGTAATATTCGCACAGCGCACACTTAGACATAACAAATACTCACCTACCCTCAAGTTACATGATTTATTTATTTTGAGTTAAATGTGTATTCTCTTTACTATTATTGTAGTTTTAATTAACTACATTGTGTTATCTTGTTATTAAGATTGATTTGTATCACATTATAATGTAATATAATGCAATTAATGCATACTGTGTACGATTATAATGTTTATTTCCTTGGGAACTGACACTGAACTCTTTAACACAGGTTATGCGTATATATTAGCCTAGCTTGGAATATTGCACCTCACCCACCAATTTGTAGTAGTCTTTGTACACTGTAATCGATTTTGTAAATTGTCATAATGTACTACAGTATTTTTAACGAATAAAGATATTATTATTCCTTTATTCATCTTTTAAAATACATTTTTAAATACTCCTTCAAAAACAATTTAAAAAAAAGCATTTAAAAATATAAAAAACTGTATCTACCGGTTTCGGGAACAGGGTCCAAGCTACCGGCGGTCAGGGCTCTAGAGAAAGGAACCTCCTAACAATACGAGCCGTGTCCAGAAGAACTGCTATAATATTATTATTATTAAAAGTACTTATCTCATCACATATGCGTGTGGTCCTCACACGCAGATGCAGAGCTGGAAAGCCTTCCACAAGTTGGCCCGATGACCTGGTGGGGGTCACGGGAATCCACTCGATGCGAGGTACACAGAAACGATCGATTGGGGAGGCCTATTTCCCAGTGGACGTCTTTCGATTGAAATGATGTATGATGTATACTAATAATATAAAGATGAATGACTTGTATTTTAGTTTGTAATAAATAAATCCCAAAACTACTATTCTGATTTGAAAAATACTTTTTCAATACACTGACACGAAAACCCGCTCCTATCCCACCTCTTTTAGGCACGCAATAGACTGTTTTGCGCACTAGTGCAAAAAAGTGTGTGTGATCTCCCCCACCACAATGTTTTTAAAGTTGGAAGAAAAGTACCATAGAAAACATATTATCTAATTATTTAGTTTTCTTTTTTAAATTAAATTATGTTTTATCGAAGTCCTACGTTTGAATATGTTGGTCGTTATTTTGGTTTTACCAATTCATTGCGAGTCCCACCTTGAGGCTAGCCGTGTTCGTTTCTGGAAGCATTGTTTTTAGTCCCAGAGCTTTGAGGGTAATAAGCACTATCTATGTCGTCGACAAATAAGTGGTTCGTAAACCTTCTATAAGGTTCAGTTGAAAACCAGCGTCAGACAACTACCTCGTAGTTGTCTGGGATTTCGCTGAACTGGACCTTTTTTGGCGCAAACGTGTGACAGACAATGTTACTTTTTATTTAATTTTTTTGTTTTGTGTTTGTCGTAAGTTTTTGTTGTCTACAATGTTTTTTTGCGCCAAAATAAATACTTTTCTTTCTTTCTTTCTTCTATTACCGATGTCAATGCCTTCGGTGCTCAATGAGGTTTTCAGTGAAAGAAATATATCTTATTGAGTTTGTAAACAATTTAATAGAGAGTGCGGGTTATCGCCACTTCTTTGAATTTTGAAACATGACTATAGTATTTAATTTTAGGTTTGACGAGCTATTGTAGGAAATGTTCTGCAAGTCATTATTAGGTATTATATTTCGTTTTTTTTTGTTGTTTTTATATTGTATTTATTTTTTCGGCAACTTACTATTTACCTGAACTGTAACTTATTTTAAATTATCGTTGCATATTAAACGAGGTAAAAATTCCCTGAAAAACGGATTTTAAAAATAAGCGAAATCATTTAAAAAGTGTCAAATATTAATTTGATCCATTCCTTGCTCAGTCAAGTCATTTATTTTCTCGAGAGAATAGATTCACTACAAATATAGGTAAGTAAGTCATACGCACATTAAGTAGACCGGTATGCAAGTATGCACGCAAGTAAGTGCAGCTTTTTGCCTCGCAACTTTTATGGTATATAAATGCAAGTGAAGCCGCTGGAAGTTGTAGATCGTAAAGTATCCGATCAGTGAATATACCTCTCTGGAACACACAGGTATTATATTTTTTAAATCAATAATAAGTTAATTTGAATAATCTTAAAAAAGTTTTTTTAAACCGATTAAAATTAAATCTTAAAAATTCGAATCCGAACAGTAGTCTTTTGTCTTAAAATACGTTTTTGGATCTATTTTTGTATAGGGTTTTGTTTTGGCCATTCATTTTTGTTAGGTTAAAGAATTATTATTCGAATTATTTTTGTTCCATAATCCATCTTTATTTTTGTTTCCTCCATCCCTTCTAGCTGGGGATTAATAAAGTGGAGAATTCAATGGTAATTCCAGGGGTTTTTAAATTTACTTTAAAATAAATATGTTTGTTAACAGCTCCAAAATGAAGTCGTGCATTGTTCTGTTGGTCCTGTCCGTGGCCGTGATGGCTCTCGCACGTCCCGAGGAGGCTCGCTACACCGACCGTTACGACAACGTGAACCTGGACGAGATCCTCAGCAACCGCCGTCTGCTGGTGCCCTACATCAAGTGCATCCTCGACCAGGGCAAGTGCGCTCCCGATGGCAAGGAGCTCAAGGGTATGTAGCGTGGTTTTGTGTTTTGTGATGATTTAGAAAATAATTTCAGTTAATTTAATAATTTACTTAAAATTACAATGATTGTTTTTATGGAAGTATTTGATGTTTTTTCAGTCACAAATTCTTTGCGTTTTGTGAGATCAATAAAATTCAAATGATTTTTTTTAATGAAAATATTAACAATGGGAATCAATTGTACGTTTACCGATGTTTATTATACGTTTAATAAATATCGGTAAACGTATAATAAGTACAAAGTGATACCCATTAATGTGAATAAACTCTTCGGATGTTTTTAATATCATGCGGTTTTAAGCATTCGGGAATATCACGTGCGCGTATCCCCCATATATGTCCAATTCATACAAGTATTTATTGTAATGCGCGGAATATGCACGTGGAATGAGTTTTTTATGTATTTTGAAATTTTCTGCATGTGTGATGAAATCCGCACGATATTAAAAACACCCTAAAGCTTCAACGGTGCGTAGTAACACACGCTTGTGTTAAGTCCACGATAGTGTCATTGCAAGTGGGAACTTCAAACACAATGTCTAATTGCTTCTATCTTTTAACAGAACACATCAGAGAAGCCCTCGACAACGGATGTGGCAAATGTACTGAAACTCAGAGGAGTGGAACCAGACGCGTCATCGGCCACCTGATCAACCATGAGGATGCCTACTGGAACGAGCTGAATATGAAGTACGACCCTCAGAGGAAGTACACCGCCAAGTACGAGAAGGAACTCAAAGAGATCAAGCAATAAGTGACAAGTCATCGAATATTTAAATGTTAATTGGAATTCAAAATTGTGATAATGTGATTTTAATTTATAAATTAAATTATTTTCAATTACGTTTTACGTAATTTGGAAAAATATTTATTAAAGGCTCGCAGTTTTACTTCTGGTCTCCTATTTTAAGAATAGTGATTGTACGTCGAGTAGTGAACCGCGGACTGCACAGTGCACATAATCCGGTTCCAAGAATGTTGATCTTTGTTTAAGTAGTACCTGGACGTTTTGTTTGCTTTTACGGCAATCTCAAACTACAAATGACGTTGAACCTTGAATATATATCAAAATAATCTATGAATAACCGAGTTATCATAAAAATTGAAAGCCCTAGTTGCGCGAGATTCTTGTATACTTTTTCATGACCATAAGTTCCATGATGCTTTTCTAGGCTTTTCTTTTTTTTTGAGAAATTTATTTGATGATTTCTTTATTAAAAAACTGCACAATGACGTTCTAATGGTAAGTCACCGATCAAAGGAACTGTCAAAATTTTATTTGCAGATTACCGCATAAGTCAGACATTAATTTGTCTACGAGATTACCATTCTATGCTATTTCTTTCAATGGAGTGTCAGTGGTTGACCATTGGAAAGTCATTATGACTCCAATATATTAGTAGATTACCAAAAAAGACAAAATAAACAATGATGAAATCAATGATAGACCATTCTAACACTATTGTAATAGCAGACTTGAAGCCCAGTGCCGTGATGACTGTTTCAAACGCAGCCCTGGCATGCTTTTCTAGGCACCGATTCCCACTTGTAGTTGACTTTTCGTTAGACACCAAATAAACTGGTATGAGGTTGATAAAATGTCAGTCGTCTAGACGAGAAAAAGGGAGAGCATATATAAAGGTGATGCTCCAGCCCTCTGTTTCGCATGCAGGAATATAATAGTTCAGTTTAGGTCATAAAATCATCGCACTAAAAGCTTGTTAGGGCCTCAGGAAGATGATAATAACTCAAGTTTTTTGCTGGTTCGCGTTTGACCACTATCTCATCTCATCTGATGGTAAGCGATGATGTGAGCGACGATTCTATTTAACCGACTTCGAAAAGGATGTTCGGCTGAATGTATGTTTTTTTTATGTATGTTCGCCATATCTCGGTCAATTGTCGACTGATTTTGAAAATTCTTTTTTTGATTGAAAGGTTATGCTTCCAAGTTGGTTCCATAGAAATATTGTTTTGATTTGATCATGAACTTCGAAGATATGGAACAGAACTCCTCATAAGATCACAGCAGAATTGTGGTTACAAGTTGCTTTGTTTATACATGTAGTCGATGACTGACTGAAAAGGGGGGGAGGGGATGTATCGAACTGATCTGATGATGAAGCCAGTAGGTAAATTAATGTAATCTAACCGTGTTCGGGATTATTAGAATCTTTATGAGATGCACTCGGGCTATAAGTTATTTAAGTTTGTCTGAGGGGTACTTATTATTGGTAACTAAAAAGCGTAAAATAAAAAACTTTTTACAAAAAAAATTAACATTGAAGTCGGTTATATTTTTTTTTGTAAAAAGTTGGATTTCAGTACACATAATGTATCACAATACACAACACTATCTTTTGATGATAATATTAGGCAAACATTTTCGACCCCCTATGCCAAGGCAAGCATTTTCGACCCCCTATGCCAAGTCAAGGTAGGTCATCAAGGTTCCTTAAGTACGGACTAAATAAATTAACCGACTTGGTATTACATAGATCTTACAACTTTTTACGGTAGAAGACTGAGTTGCGAGCCTTGGTTTTTTTTACAAATTATGGTTTTGACCGCATAGTAGTAATAGTAGGATATGTCGAACGTCTTGAATCAAACCTTGGACAAATGGGACAACGACTGATAAATATGCAAATGCAGGCATTTAAAACAATAATAACTCGTTCGATAAAACCTATGGCAGTTTACTAGCTGGTTATAAGAATTGCGACATAATAAAGGTTTTCAACCAAATCAAAATTAGTGAAACGTCTGAATACTGGTCATTTAAAGCTTTTTGACATGGGTAATTTCCAGGGTCAAAATAATTACATTTTATTAAGTCCGTATTTTAGATTATAAAAAAATATTGGACACGTATTTTTTCTTTTCTCAATTAAACAAAAAATAACAAAGATATAGCCCATTAAAGTTACGTGTGACGTCACCCCGTGCGAAAAAATGCAGCAGTTACGTGTGACGTCACCCTGTGCGAAAAAATGCAGCACGGCGTGACGTTACACGTAACTTTAATGGGCTATATCTTTATTATTTTTGGTTTAATTTACAAATAAAAAAATACGTGTCCCTTATTTCTGAATAATCTAAAAAGACGGACTAGTTACATTTTTTACGGCAACTAGCCTATTATATGGACGGTTGGAGAGGTAGAGGGAGGATAAAGATGAATAGAATAGAATAAACTTTATGAATGAATTATAGGAGGAGTGATATGGAAGAAAAGGAAGTCAGTGGATAGCGTGTCGGTCGGCATAACAGAGGTCCTACCACGAGCTCATAATGCGATTATTTTGACGATTTAAACTGAACTGTTAAATGATAAATGGTATTTATTTTGCAAATACGTTTTTAACAACACTTACACGTAAATTTTTTCGTCAGTTCAAACCAGACGAAGCCGGTGTTTTCTCGCGGACTACCCTGAAAAGAAACAACAAAACAAACGCAGGGGTCAAAGTCGATACTATATTATCATAGGATCGATAGGATATTCGTATCCATCTGAAGGACGTCCTTAGGGTGCTGCGCAACCTTGACGTGAACAAGGCTAGCGGTCCAGACGGGATACCAGCAGTTGTTCTGAGAACGTGTGCGCCTGAACTATCTTCGATCCGATGCGTGGTGTTGAAAATAAATTACAATCGACTCAGGAAAAACGTTCTTGTGAAATATGGGCTTAGGCCATAAAATTCGCGTTTAAAAACAATCATTGTAACAACTGACGTCAAAATCTTAGAAGTGTAGGTATATATGAATAATAACATAATGATTTAATAAGAGCCAAACAGTTACACATAAGTCATGCATTATTAATAAGTAATATGAAAACGTTATACTATCAGATAGTGTTAAATCGGTATCGCAGAAAATAATAAATGTTAATTAATCTCATGTTTATTAAATGTGATGTCGACTTTACCTACTTTACATTCACGCCTCAGGCCTTGGTACAGGTCATGGTCCAGAGAGGAGAAGTGGCAGGCGGTCGCCTCCTTTTACGAAGCAGTAATGCTAGCAAAGAAGACGGCCGCACCCGCGTGGAAACGGCCCTCACTTCCCAGTCGCCGGGATCCTGAGCAATGGGTAACCACCAGGTAACCGAAAACTAAGTTTGCATCAGTTGTTTTACACAAATGTATTAGTATCTACTGTAAAAAAAAATTTAAAAACACTATGTAATTATGTAATAAAGTCTAATTCTACGCTACGAGCAACGCTGTTTCATTACGACGAGACTTCTCACTGCAACTACGCCTTTAAATGGTTGCTGATAGCTTTGGCCTTACCCAGCCTTAGTTTACGGTGGAGGTGTACCCTGCTTGAGCGGAACACCGCCTTGCCTTTAGGGAAGTAATCGCCGGCAGCGAACTTTTGCGCCGGGCGTATATGTGGTGGTTGATATGGTCCGAAGAGAGGAAGAGTGGCAGACGGTCGCTGCCTTCTACAAAGCAGTAATGCTAGCAAAGAAGACGGCCGCACCCACGTGGGAACGGCCCTCACACCCTAGTCGCCGGGATCCTGAGTAATGGGTAACTCGACGTCCGACCGCCCGGTAATCGGACCGGACCGAGCTCAAGTTGTCAAAGGCCCGTAGTGTTCCACGCGCGCTTCAATGAGATGTCAGCAAAACCGTAGGTGCCCAGCAGGGTCGAAGCCTACTGGGGCCATGGGTTCGCTTCTGATAGTAAAACCCAGCCCTGGAATGCAAGACAACGAACGAACATTGCATCACTGCTTACCATCAGGCGGGAACGCAGTCAGTACTAGTTTGTAACAGATAAAAAAAAACATAGGAGTAGGTTTTAGTCAGTAAAGTCTGACACGCCCTCCCGATCCACTCAAGAGCGGGAGAGGTCATTAGATGATTTCCCACTTTAAAAAAAACTTACTTTACATATTTGCCATAAAAAAGTAAAGTGATGAAGCGGGAGGTCACGACCCTCAGCATTGAGGAATACGACGCAAGGAGGAGGAGGAGGAACATATTTGTAATCGTCAAATGACTCGTCGCGTTCTGAAGTGCAAGAGAGTGACTTTTGCTGACTAAAATCCTGTGTGTGTTTCTTCAGTTACCCTTCGAGTTTCAAGGTCGCTGTAAATCTTTCGAGCAATCCCACAACCTACTTATATGTAAAGTATTCACGCGATACTGTCTTTCGGTCAAATGAATAGAATAGAATAGAATAGAATATAATATAATATAATAGAATAGAATAGAATAGAATAGAATAAACTGAACACTCAACTGAACTGAAACTGAACTGTGGACTGAACTTGTTTATTATTCTTTTTAGTTTTTATTCAAAGTATTTTTTACGCAGTCGGGTTTTTTTATTTTTAAATTAATTTTTTTTCTACGCAAAGTGACATTATTAGGGCTCCGTATTCGACAGGTGCTAAAGAAATCATATTACTCCGCTCCGCTATCCGTCCGTCTGTTAGCGGGCTGTATCTCAGAAACCGTAAGATAGAGTGTTAAAATTTTCACAGAATGTGTATTTCTGTGGCCGCTACAACAAATAATAATAAAACTAAAATAAAGTTAAAAATTAAAGGGGGTTCCTTTCTCATCTCAAAATTTTTAACACTATTTTAATTTTATTATTTGTATAAATTCCACTACTAGAAAAAACAACTTCTCATCGAAACCTTAAAGTGAAAAACCTCCTAAATACAGTTTTTTTATAAGATAAGTTATTTTTGTCGGCGATTTTTTAAAATATAGTACGCAATACTAAGTGGGTTTTCTTTGACATCAACTTTACTCGCGCGTTGAAATCTTTTAGACAGAGCTGTAAATAATTTTTGGTGCTTGTTTTGAAAAACCGTGATGGCTCCAAAGTTTTCAGATAAAAACTCCATCTTGGCTCGAAATTAATACCCGTTTTGTTTTGAGGTGAGAAATTATCAAATTACTTCTCCCGCTCTTGGGTGGTGCGAGATGTTAGATTTTTACTAACTAAAATCTACTTGTGTCTTCAGTTGTCCCTTGCGTTCTAGGGTACTGGTAGCTCTGTCAAGTATTTCCTCAGAAAATTAGTCATTGTTGACACCTCTATGGTGTTTCACTTTGTCGTTTATACCGCATACATCGAAGGAATGGTACAATTTGCCTGCTGCGGTCTTCCCATTCGATTATAATTTAGGATGCTTCAAGGCTAGAGTGAATAGGCTCATAATAAACTAGTTCGCTATACCATCAACGATTGCATCACTACTGTGAAGTAGCTCAGCTCGTCGGTAGGCTCGTATAGGGATACTTCTGAAATTATACACTTCGGGCGGCGCACTCTTATATTTTTCTAACTTATTTCACGAATACATGCTATTCTTATAGAAGATGGGAAGGCCTTTAGTATGGGACGCTACTTGTGTCGATACTCTTGCGCCTTCACATCTTCCTAGCTCGTCGTGTCGTGCTGGTGCTGCCGCTGCGGCTGCGGAGAACCTCAAGCGGCGGAAATATAACAACCTTGTTGGAAGTTATATTTTCGAACCGTTTGGGGTTGAAACTCTTGGATCGTGGGGTCCGAGTGCTCACAAGTTGTTTAAAGATCTATCGAAACGTCTAGTTGACACTTCGCGTGACCCAAGGGCTGGCTTTTACCTCGGACAGAGGATAAGCATTGCCATACAGCGTGGCAATGCCGCCAGCCTTTTGGGCACTTTACCAGTCGACAGCGATGTGGAAGAGTTTTTTGACGCCATATTTTAGTTTGATTTTAGTTAGTTGTAATTAGCGTAGGGTTTTATTATTATTATTTTTTTAATTTACTGTAATTATAGTTTTTAGTTGTGTATGTAATAAGTTAAATTGATTTAAAGTTAATAAATTTATAAATTTTCATTTTTCTTATAAAAATCACTTCAGCACTCAAAAAACAACAGACATTCTTTTTTTCTACTAACTTTCAAAACTATTCTAGAACAGCATAATCCTTCGAATTATATTTAAAAGCCAGTTCGTTGGTTACATAAAAAAAGCAACTCATGCGATCTCCTTTCGATATCACACTACTTACCATCGTATACAATTCGGTGGGATCACAGTCAAGCACTAGTTTATATTACCTTGGGACTAGACGGCGTTGTGTGATAGTTGTGGAAAAATATATTATTATATTATATTAATTTCAAATAATAAATAATCCTAATAATACCCTTGGAGTAATGGAACCACACTATGATGTATTGGAACTTTCCAGCAGAGTGATTCATTGTATGAGTATCAGTAATCAAAACAACAGATAATTATGTAAATAAATAATAAGTTCTCAGACTTAGTCATAACATAAAGAGTTGCTTTTGTATCTTATCGAGGCGTCAATGACAAAGAATTGCTACTTTAAAGAGGAAACACTAGAAAATAATTTGACATCTATAAACATAGTGGAATGTAGTTAATTAAAAACGAAAACAATGACATTCATTTATGAATTGTACAGTTTTAAGTACCTACTTTTAATTAAGGAAATATTTATATCACTAGCTGTCCCGGCAGACCAGTCCTTTCCAAGCCCAAGTCGTCGACGGCGCGCACCGTTCCCGCGCGCCTCAAGGAGTTGTCAGCAACAGCAGGGGCCCAGCCGGGTCGAAGCCTACTGGGGCCAGGGTTATCCGAAAGGGCGCTCGAGCCCCGGTATGAAGGCTAGAAGGAACGGGGTGGGTCTTTTAGTGAGTAAGAGTCTGACACTATCTCCCGCTCCGCCCAAGGGCGGGGGGGGGATGTCAATACATGATTTTTTTCCACCATAAAAAAAAGACCGTCCTTTAAGTTCATAGAAAAAAAACATATTAGTCTTTTTTACCCACTAGTGTCCTATACAATATTAAGACACCCAATTCAAAATATGGTTCAAATGGAAATTGGCCGCCCTTTTTTGGGTTACGGGGAATACTTGAAATACAAACTGGTAGTCTTAGTACGTAAAAGGGTAACTAAAGGATAGGTACAGGTGTGTTTTTAGTCACTATAAGTCTGATTCGCCCTCTCGCACCCTTCTGGAGCGAGAGAAGTCATTGGTTGATTTCTTACCTGGAAATATTGGATATTGTAATGTAAAATTTGTGTAGTTTTGAATCGCAAGTGTCTACACAACCGGGCTGCAGGAATATTAGAATGAAATACCCTAATCCTGGAATGCAAAAGTCAACTAAAGGAACATAGGTGTGATTTAGCCAGCAAAAGTCTGACACGTCTCCTCCGCTCTACCCAGAAAAATTCACTAAAAATATAACTATAATATAGAATAGAATAGAATAAACTTTATTGTACACCAAAAAGTAACATAGCTTATTAGAAACTATGTTAATTATAAATATGTTTATTGACACAAAAAATATTTCAGGTAACAAACTTTTTGAAACCCTGGTTCCTGAGCTAGGTAGCAACCTGTTACAGGAACCAGTGGTAAAGTTAGTCATGTGTATGATGTGATTAAGTAGATTGCGGGTATGCTAGTATACACGCAAGTAATTGCCTCATTATATTATATTATATTATATTATATTATATTATATTATATTATATTATATTATATTATATTATATTATATTATATTATATTATATTATATTATATTATATTATATTATATTATATTATATTATATTATATTATATTATATTATATTATATATAAGTGTTGATGTACTAGTAGAGTCAAACTAGAAACCATTAGCTCAAACTTTCCTCTTCAAAGAGGTTTACGACAAGGGAAGGTATACCCCCTTTTGTGTGTACATTTGTGTAGGTAGCTGGCGCTGCAAGTGGGTTATACATTTTTTGTTCACATGAAAAGCTAGCTTTTGGTCAGAACAACGCTTGTCGGAACAGCTAATTTCTAGATAAATGACATTTTACATTTTGAGTGTCAACATCGCGTTGAAATCTTTTATAATGTGCTAGTGGTTTTTTTGGCATTTACATAAAATTGTCAAGCGAGCGATGTTGTCTTTGATGTAGGTACATTACTATACAAAAACAACATGGTTATGATTTTAGACAAACATCTTTGTGCAGCAGGCTATGCATCTGTTGTGTTTTGTACTGTGGTCAGATGCCACTATAAATGTGTTGGTATTGTAACTTTCCAGAATCTTAAATTATTTTCAGTACCCCTAGCCAAGTTGCTAATCTGCAATCGTTAACGCTTGCAGAAAGCTTCAAATGTACGGGAATGACGTCATTTCAACGCTCAGTCTCGTGGTCAGAACAAAAGAATTGGCGGCGCGGCCAACTCGAAGCGTTCGACGCAAGCGAAACGGTTGTAACTTGGCTAGGGGGACAGGTCTAGTGGAAGCATTTTTCGGTTTCATATAAAATACCATCCTCGTGGGAGCGAACCAAAGTACTTTCTCTTACAAACCAGACACTCTGGGGCTCCGGACAACGAACGTGATTCTTTTGCGGTTTTTTCGAATCCTTCCTGCTTGAATCCGACTCGTACTTGATCGGTTTTTTCTTTCATCACAACTGCTCAAAATGCTGGAAAAAATATCACAGAGAAACCAGCTTGTCTGAGCTGAGGTTGGTCTTACAGAGATCTGAATCCCAGTAGCCGGATATTACAGACAGGATTTACTGTTTTTATGCTGTGTAAGCTAATAAGTTATCTATCTAAAAAAGTTTATCTGTTTGTTTAAACGCGCTAATTTTAGAAAAATATTTTTATCCTGGTTTGAATTGAAAAAATATTTTAGTGTACCGTTTATCGAAGAAAGATATTACTTACGCTACATAACTATATGTTATGTTACAACTCATGGTAGTGGAGTAGTATCCAAAGACGTGGGTGAAACCAGAGGGACGGCTGTTTTCAGATTAAAAAAAAATTAAAAAATTGATATATAACTGACGGAGTTCTGAGGTAACAATCATAAAATAATACAACCTAATTAGATAAAAATACAGAAAATCTCAATTGAGATTCCCCGTACTTTTTTAAGTCATCTAAATTTCCGGGCCTTGGTACAGGACATGGTCCAGAGCGAGGAGGAGTGGCTGGGGGTCGCTGACTTCTGCGAAGCAGTAATACTAGCGAAGGAGGAGGCCGACCGCATCAGGCAACGGCGGCGCTCACAGCGCCGCAGCTGTCCCCGGGATTCCGATCCCGATTTCCGGCCACTGTCGTCGACGGCGCGCGGTTTTAGTCAGTAAGAGTCTGACACTATCTCCCGCTCCGTCCAAGAGCGGGCGTTGTCATTGGATGATTTTTCCCACCATAAAAAAAAGTCATCTACATTTTTTTTTTTTTTTTGTTGTAGGAGGTAATCTCCGAAAGTACTGGTCCGATTGCCAAAATTTTTACACCTATAGAAAGCTGCTTTATTTTTGAGTGACTTATGCTATATTTTATATACGCGGGCGAAGCTGCGGGCAGAAGTTTATCAAAAATAAATCTGCTTATGGTCTTATTGAGTTTTCAATAATGAATTTGGTGACAAGATAAAAACAAAACACCAGTAACCAGTTTGGTAACAAATGGATGGGTTGGAAACAATAAAGTACAATTTGCTGTGAGTTTTTTTAGTACACACGTGTAATAATTATTAGTACTAATGTAAAAATAATGATCATTATTGTTAAAGTAAAAAAAAAAATTGTCTTTTATTTCGTCTCTTTAAAATTTTTACAAGCAACAGGCTGAAATGGAAAAAAATTGTATACCAAATTTATGGTATGGTAAATAGTTTATGGTTATTTCTAGTGAAATATCGGAAAATCCTGGTAGTGGTATTGTGCACTCAGTTTATTAACCAGTTGGATGAGATGGCATATCATAAATTTTCTTAAAAATATATGTGAGGACTAGCTCGCCGGCAATAAGAATCAGACCTAACTTGACAGCGGATTGTGTTCCATGCGTACCTTTAAGAGTGCCGATACATGCAAGGAGAGGGAGACGCCTAAGCACCTTTGGTGTCAAAAACGCAGTGTCCATCTGGGCCGACACATTATTCGCCCGGAGGAGATTAAAACTCTAAAAGCTAGCAGTATTCTAAATTTCTTGGAAGCCTGCGGGCTAAAAGAGTTACTCTAGCAAGGTGGCGAGTCACAATAGATCATTTAGGTCGCAGTGACTACATCCCCTACACTACAGGTGATGCCTATCCCCTTATCTTCAAAAAAGAAAAAGAAAAGAGTTGCTGGGGCCCTGAAATATAAAGTTCAACTGAAGCAAAACGGCTGGCTTTTAGTCAGCCGTTTAAACTTTAAACTCTAACAGCCACTCCTGATCGATTGAGAGCGGGAAGATATTTGATGAAACATACGAGTAGGTCTATCAGTTATTTTCCAGAAAGTTTGCCAAACAACTATCACCTAAAAGTATAATTCTTAGTACCTTCTCTAAGGTATTCCATAGCCTCAGACGTGGCTAGCTACATACTTATCCTATAGTAAGAATAAAACCACTTAACAAAAAAAAAAAAAAACAGATTCTTTCTCCAAAACATTCCTTTAATTGGCCGTGTAAATATAAAAACTAAACCAGAACTAAACAATAATAATTTCCTAGTCAGTCACCTCAAGTAAAAACACTCATCAGATGTCAGATAATTAGCCATGGATACACTAAGTCCATAAGTACGCTTTGCGCCACACAATTTCAATGGTATATAAGTAAAGGTCAAGCCGATGGTAGTTGTAGATCGTACAGTAGCTGATCAGTGCACAAACCTCTTTGGAACCAACAGGTATAATAATTTTTATATTTATAAAAAAAAATAGCTAATATTTTTTCAATACGGAAAATTGTTTTTTTTAACAGTAGTTATTCAAGAAAAAAATACTTAATGTGATTTTGCTGAGGGTTGATTTTTAACAATTTTATTGTAGGATTGTTGAAGTATTGTTTAGGTATTTTTATTCTGCTAATCTGAAGGATTAGCTGGAGAATTATCTTTATATGTATAATTCTTCTGTATGTATGTTTGTCACCAAACTCATAACTTTGTGTGTATATTTAAGTAGGTACCTTAATAGTTTGAAAATACAATTAAACCTGGTAGGTGGCGCTGCATTCGGGTTCTTATTTTTTTTCTGACAAAAAGCAAGTTTTCAGGCAAGACACCGTCTGCCGGGAACGCTAGTAATATAAAGAAATGCTTAGTTAAAGCTTTTTTTTTTAATTTTGCAATATTATAAATATTTGAACGCCGACAGGTACGGCTAAATATGACTGGACTCAAACAATAAATCTCAATCTTGCATGCTATTGTATGTATGTATACAACATTTACATAAATAAAGAATATTTTAGCTTATCTTAAAGTTAACCCCATAAATTGTTTTCCAGCATCAAAATGAAGTCGAGCATCGTTCTGGTTGTCCTGTCCGTAGCTGTAATGGCTCTCGCGCGTCCCGAGGAGGCTCAGTACACTGATCGGTACGATAACGTAGACCTGGACGAGATCCTCAGCAACCACCGCCTGATGGAGCCCTACATGAAGTGCATCCTTGGCCTGGGCAAGTGCGCTCCCGACGCCAAAGAGCTCAAGGGTATGTAGCGTGCTTTTATATAATACATGTGAGGCATAGCAATTGTAATCAAAATCAATTGATTTTACATCACTTTACATAGTGAAAAAAAAATTAAATTACCTATAATAATAGTATCATTAAGAAATAGTTATAGGTATATACAAGGAAAGACTGACTAATTATATAAAAAAAGAAACTGACTGACTGACATATCAAGCTCAGCTGGAACTACTAGGAGCGTGAAATTTTGTGCAAAGTTTCCTTATATGACGTATGCGAGCACAAGACGATTTTTCAAAATTCACCTCATAACGGAATGAAACGTAGATACAAAATTTGTATGAAGAAACTTACTTTCGCGTGAGCGAAGCCGTTGGCAGAAGCTAGTTGTATCTTTTTTATTGGGGTATAAATTTTGTAATGTGTCAAGAGTTAATTTTTTTCTGCTTTCGATTGCGGGCGGGCCACAAGAAAACGCCGCTTCAAGCTTCTTTTTGTGGCTCGTGTGCGGCGGTGCCGCCACAAAAAAAACACTTGAAGCGGCTTCAAGCTTCTCCGGACACAAGGTGTCGCTCGCTTCAGCTGTTTTTTGCGGCCGCTTCTAGCTTTTTCTTACGGTCGCTTCTGGCGTTTTTTTTGTGGCGGCGTTTTTTTGAGGCCCGCGTGCGGGGACAGTCAATTTAGCCATACACGCAGGTTTACCTGGACAGTTACACTCGTCAGGTGAGCTTGTATAGAAACCTGCACAGGTGTGCAACGTACACGCTCCGGTTTACTTGTATAGGTGTAACTGTACAGGCTAATCGGTCAAGTACACCCTAGTTTGTACAGCAGGTATAAAAATAAAATATCACATCGGTTCTTTCTTTTCGCAGAACACATCAAGGAAGCTCTCGAGAATGAATGCGCCAAATGTTCTGAAGCCCAGAAGAAGGGAGCCAGACGCGTCATCGGCCACCTGATCAACCACGAGGCAGACTACTGGAATGAGCTGACTGCCAAGTACGATCCTGAGAGGAAGTTCACCGCCAAATACGAGAAGGAACTCAAAGAGATCAAGGAATAGATGACTATCGAACAACTTGTTTGGTACCTAGTCGGGTATCAAAGCTGTAATGTGATTTTAGTTTAGAAAAAAACAATGTTTTAAATTACTTATTATTTTTTATTTTTTTTATGTATTTTATGTGAACTACGAGTAGTTCTCAGTATATCTGGTGGACTATATTGAGGAAAAAATATAATATAATATTATAATATAATATTCCAAAACTTTCACACAGCGCCATCTGTTCCCAAACTAAGCAGAGCTTGTGGTACGAGTACTAGAAAACTGATAAACATACTTATATATTTCTAAATACAAACATATTATAGATAAATTACACCCAGACACAGAACAAATGATCATGCTCATCACACAAACATTTGTCCTGGGTGGGAATCGAACTCACGACCTCCGGAATAGCAGTCAGGGTCACTGATAACTAGACCAACAGGCCAGTCAAAATAAGATTGGCACATATTATGTGAGCAGACTGAAGGATTTCGTAGTCGAATTGAATAATTGTCCAAAATCAATGCATAAGCATAGCATAAGCATTTCAGCATAAGCCTTTTAATGTTCCAACTGCTGAGACTCAGGCTTCCTCTCTAGGAAAGGGAATAGGCAAAGTGATCCTATAAGGGCTCTGTTTTTTCCTTTTGAGGTATGGAACCCTAAAAACGCGCTAAGTACACCATCTTAAAGGTAGCGTGAAAACGTGTGCATATTATGACGATTACCTCTTTCAACTTTTTGAATCATCATATATCAAAACGGTGGTTCTTAGGAAAAAAAGTATTCAGACAATTTTGCAGATAATTATCTGGTCTACAATTTTTATCTTAGCTAATTGTATGATAAAACTTATTGTTTTGCTGAAAATCACAAAAAACTCGTTTTTGTGACCTTTGACTCCGAATATTTTTTTTTTATCCAGGTGTCGGATCGATGAAGACTTTTTAGATTTCTTTTTTGATAATTATTTGAACAATCCTACCAATTTTCAGCTGGGTGCGAATTATTGTAACCAAACCTCTATTATTTGGTCTAATTTGAATGGACTAGTTCCGTTTTTGCGTTTAACTACGGAATCTTAAAAATTGTATCTATCAGTTCTAGTATTTTGTAATGATTTCCAAATACGAGTACCTTCTTATAATTTCCATCGTTAAAATAAAATAATCTTAGTTACACTGAATGTTAAGAAACCGAAAATATCTGCCATTATCTTTTGGTAAAAAATTGCCTAATGCGATTTCCACAAACATTATAATGTACTTAGGTATAATTCTGAAGAGCATTATCAGTCGGTAGTATATTAAGCACACATGTACTTTTAGAGGTTTCTTTACCAAAAAAGGATTTTTATATAAAAAAAATATTATTAAGTACTTTATGCACAAAAAAGTACGGAGGCGGACTTAATGCCTTAGGCATTTTCTAACAGTCAACATTTGTATCATTACAAGCTTTTATCGTATGGTACTCGTTTATTCACACAACCTAGTATTGGCGTTCGGCAATTTTTGCAATGGGAAACGCCTTGAACTTTGTGCGTTTTATGCTCGCTTTTGAGATGTTCCCGTTGATCAAATTATTTAATACTAGCATAGCAGCCCACGGCTTCGCCCGTAGTCAATGTCACTCAAAAATAAAGCAGTTTTCTATCGGTGAAAAACTTCTTGCAATCGGACCATTACTTTTAAAGAAACCTCCAACAAACAAAAAAATGAAAAAAAAAACAAACCTTATCTCTTTTTATTAGTGTAGATTCCTGCCACTTTATTAGTCCAGATTTATACATATTAACGCTATTGCCCCCTTTTGCGCAGCAGAAGCTTAGGCCGAGTCTCTCGTTATCTCTGTTCATAAAGAGGGTTACACCACACAGTCTAATGTCTGATTTCTCATCCTCCCTGGATTCAAAAGACTGCCTTAATGGCAAAATACTTCTTGTGATCGGCTGTTGGGTACTGTTGTCATTTGATGTTGTAGTGCTGACATTTGGGCTCATGTCAGTTAGTTGTATCGGTATTTGTGTAAGTTACTGCGAAGTGTTTACGTGACAGTTGCTGTTTGCGTGAGTGTAGGAGTTTGTGTGTGAGAATAGAATAGAATAGAATGGCCTTCGCTATGACTCGCGTGACCCTGCTCTCAAAATCCAGGAATGGTATTCTGGTGGCCTTAGTCTCCTTTATGGATTGCAATGTAGACGGCGTAACTGACATCTGAATTTCAGTTTCTATGTCCAATTGTCCATTCTTTCACTTCCAAATCGTAGGAATTCGGTGAGCACGTGCCATACCGTCTCGTCGTCACATTTAGGATTCGTCAAAGACACAAATGGGGCTGTCTTTAAAGTGAAAGGGGTGACAATAAACCTCAAATCTTCTGCAGTCGGCCAGGACTTCGGCATTAGTACCGTATTTTTAAGGATCTTCCTTGTCGTTAGGACAGTGGGAAAGAATACTTTGGTGACCGAGGCTATGCTGGAGGACTCGTAGCGCCGCTGCCATTTTTTACAGTTTTCTCACCTATCTGCTTCTTGACGCACGATATTGCTATCTTGTCTTAGTCTTCCGCGCGTCTCAAGGAGTTGTGAGCAACCGTAGGGGCCCAGCTGCTGCAGGAACCAAGAGTCTAGTTTCGAAAGGACGATTCGGTTCCGGTATAAAAGGCAAGAAGGAACGGGGTAGATTTTTTTGTCAGTAAGAGTCTGACACTCTCCCGCTCCGCTCAAGGGCGGGGGATGTCATCTGGATGATTTTACCCACCGAAAAAAAAACCTTGTTTCGTCGGGGGTTGTCTTTATGGAAATATGTCAATATTGTCTCTTCTAGCAGATCAGAAGATTTATCTTATCTTATCTTAATTTATCTTATCTTATCTAATCTTTTTTTTATTGAGACAAACAGTTGGATACAATCACATAAAAATCTTAGAAATTACAGTAATTTCTTAAGATTTTTCATGTAATTGTATCAAACTGTGTTTTGTCTCAATAAATAAAATAAAATGAAATGAAATAAAATAAATAAATAAATAAATGTTCTGAACTGCTAGAAGCGACAATATTGACAATATTGATGTATGAATAAAATGAAATGAAATGAATAAAATAAAATAAATAAATAAATCTTCTGATCTGCTAGAAGCGACAATATTGACAATATTGATGTATGAATAAAATGAAATGAAATGAAAAAATAGATAAATAAGTAAATAAATCTTCTGATCTGTTAGAAGAGACAATATTGTCAATATTGTCGAGATTTATTTATTTATTTTAAGCAACATTGTGACGCCATTATAGTGCGACTGTTAAATCTTGATATTTTGAAACTATGTTAGACTAGCTTCTTTCAGCGGCTTCACCCTATAATAAAAATTATCCTATTGGCTGAATTTGCTCACCTAATGAAACTGCAAAGTCATAGCTTAGGTGCTATATTATTGCAATGTTTATGATTAAGTTCATCTGTCTAGTAGTTTTTGCGCGACACATCTATACACACGAGTACCTCCATCCATCTTCACAAACTTTCGCATTTATAATATTAGTAGCCTATTTATTGAACTTGCTCACGTGATGATGCTTAGCAAAAATATAGGTTATAAGTTATATTATTGCAACGTTTATCATTAAATTCATCCGTTTATGTACCTGTAAGTAGTAGCCGGCGTCGCGTACAAACCACCTACAGTTTATTGGACTCGCTCAGCTGACGTATTCTTAAAGAAATTAATTTCGTAAATACGTAGATTAATACGAGTTTTGAAAAAAAGGTACTTTATTGTTTAATTTTGTCTTTACAAATCGATAGTGTTTCATGTACCGGATCGACCCTCCACGGGATTAAAACGATTACAATTTAGCGGTGTATAAGTAGGTTCCACCAACGACCACGTACCCAGTTCCAACGATTCTATCACTTTGACTGGGATCGGTATATTATCACTGACTGGAATATTGTAGCTAACAGCAAGTTTATGTTTACCCTAGTTAAATATAAAGGTAAAAAAAAATGGGAGACACTACCACTTTCTCGTTGTCTTCCTCAGTACATTTTTCCCTTTTGCTAATCAATGAAAAATATGAACTGATGACTATGAAAATAAAGTACACTTCAGAATTTGTAATGTTGCTTCGTAAAAAATCTATTTTGCCTGTAAGGGATCTCGTATATAAGATCCTTGGGATCACTTTGTTGTCCGTCTGTATAACTGTTTGACCCTTTAACTCGAGAACGCTTGAAGGTATCGAGTTAAAATTAAAACCATACACTCAAGTCTGCGGTCTTTTGAAGTTGTAAAAAAATCAGACTTCTGAGTTAACGGAAAAAAGATACGGCCGTTTATGTCGCAAAAAAACGTATATTTCGATACTCAAAAGAATCAAAGTTCATAGGGTGGGGGGGTAGCATAAAATCAACTGCTCCTTACATGCAAAACTTGACAAAGTTCTAAATTAGTATTTTTTTTTTTTTTTTCGATGGGAAAAATCATCTTACGTCGACGACTTGGGCTTGGTCCGGACAGTTACCGGACGGCCGGACAGCGAGCTACCCATTGCTCACTGTCCGCAAGCCCGCGCCTACGGTTCTAAATTAGTACACCATTTTGTTACTTTATTTGAATATAAATTTTTATCTCTCGCTCGAACCCGCTTCAAGCGTTTTTTTTTTGTGGCGGCACCGCCACACACGAGCCACAAAAAAAGGCCGTCTCAAAATAAAGCTTACAGCGGCGTATTTTTGAAGCCCGTGTGCGGGGACAGTTACAACCGTTTCGCTTGCGCCGGACGCTTCAAGTTGGCCACACCGCCAATTCTTTTGTTCTGATCACGTGACTGAGCGTTGAGATGACGTCATTCCCGTACATTTGAAGCTTTCTACTAGCGTTAACGATTACAGATTAGCATTTTGGCTAGGGGCACTGTTTTTTTTTTGGCTTATAATAGGTATCCACAGTTCGGGACCCACATTAGATAGAATGATTTTAGTCTAGATTATTTTAATGGGTCTCGACTGTTGCTGAACTTGTTTATTATTCTTTTCAGTTTTTATTTAAATTATTTTTTTACGCAGTCGGTTTTATTTTTTTTATTTTTATTTTACAGTTTTTAGTTACTATTATAATATCACTATTTATTCACTAAATTTTAGACGTAAAATCACTATAAAGATCAAAAACCGACCTAGGCATTCGCCTCAGTACAAAATAAATAACATAATTTCCTGTTGTTTTTTTTTTAATATGGTCATGACATACCATTTTGAAATCCTCATGAAAAGACCTTTAATTTGATACCCATATTGCAGGATTAAAAAATTTTTTTTTTACTCTATCTAACATATAGCATCTCAGAGTCGATATGTTGTTTTTTTTTAACGTCACCTATCTAAGAACACTTGGGTTATCAAGGCGAATCTAACGATATGTTAATTATAAAAATCTGTTCAGCGGTTTGGAAGATATGAGGTATTATAAAATAATACATACATACATACAAACATACAAGAAACGGGCAAGAAACTCCATGGACACTCTTATAAATCATATTATGTGTTACATATAATGCTTGGTTACATATTACTTGTTGCTTCTATCATGTGAGCACAATTTTTTTTTTTTTATTATTGATAGGCTCGCGTTTGACCACTATCTCACCTAATGGTAAGTGATGATGTGGCCGACGATGGAGCACGCTTGCCTAGAAGTAACCTATGTACAATGTCGATAATGAAACAAAAATGCAAAATAATTAAAAGATAGAAACTGAATTAAGCCACTGGCAGCTAAGACATGACCAGTCCCATCTGACGGCACCCTTTCACGAGCATGACGCGTGCATCAGCCCCACTCAGCTCAACCATTTTGAAGGGAACCGAATGACCCAATAACACGTGCCACCGACACAGCACATTTGAGTGAGCATGACAAACTCTCAACTGCCATGCTCGTAATGTCAAAAAATAAAGAAGTTGTAACCTAATAAAAATGCTCCATGGTGCTTCACATTCACAAATTTGAAAAAAGTGCTTCTATATTATACAATGCTATTGTGTCTACAAAAAAAATAATATTAATTTCCAACTAATCAACTAATTAGTACGCCCTAGTGGTAGTGGAGCTGGACCATCTAAAAGGAAGATTCGGCCCTGGTATGAAAGGCAACGAAAGAAGGTGGGTTTTCAGACTTTAAATGTCACTAGATGATTTTCCAACATACAAAAAAAAAACAGTGCATGTATTCGTTGTAGGTCCGCGGTAACTCTTTCAAACATTCCGCAACAATTAGGTTTATGCCACAAAAAAAGCAATAAACAAAAACGTGTTAAATGATACTAGAGTAGATGATTACTAGTCGTTTACCTTCGGTTGTTTATTGATTTACGCCATACAACGAGTAGACCGGCGAAATTATCACGAAAACCTAAAAAAAATATAATTACGATTTTTTACGATGCATAGGGTCAAAGTCGACAAAATCGCCAAACATAAGTAGCAATGGATAGGGCACATTACTTGCAGAACAGATGATAGAGAAGGCTGAAAGGTTCTGTAGTGGCGATCATGTACCAGAAGACGCTGCGTTGGAAGGCTTCCAACCAGGTGGACCGACGACTTGATGAGAGTCGCTGGGATACTATAGATGCGAGACGCACATCCATAGTATCCCAGCGACTCTCACCTCTTCCACAGACACAACAGCCACACAGACACCTCAAACTTAAAACACCCCTCTTTCGTTGGGGGTTAAAAACACTAAAAAGGTCTTATATTTCAGTTAACATTAGCACTAACGCCATCTATGGGCAAAACTACATACATGTCATTATTTGATTTAAAAGTATGATGAATCCTAAAAATGTATAAAAACTGATTTCAATAAAAAGTAAATGGAGTTGTGACATGATCATATTTTCTTGAGTTAAATATTGATTGGATACTATTGTAGAGACGCCTGAAAAGCTTACCTAGAAAACCTTCAAGACAAAGTAGCACTGCTTACCATTGTCGATTTGAGGTACAATTAAAGTCTGCACAAGTATAATCTCCCACAAGGCCTACTTCAAGGTGGACCTATGACATGGTGAGGTTCGCGAAAATCCGATGAAAGCGAGACACACAGGACCGATCACTACGGCGACACTTGGAGAAGGCGTAAGTTCAACAGTATAAGTCTTTCTGCTGAAATGATGATGATGACGATTAAGCAAAATCGTTATCTTTACAGGAAAAAAGTTTCTCAGACGGTACAGACTCCTCGAAGTCCTTTTACTCAAAATGACACGAGAAACTTTACTTTGCCAGCCAAGCGTCAAGTCAAGATGGAACGGAGATCTTTTAGGCTAGCTTTACAATTGTAACAATATTTTAATGGGGTTTTTAGAATCGGATTATTGTTCCTGTAACATTGAAACTTATGAGTGACCATATTTGTGAGTGTGATGCATCCCTCAAGAATCGCGCGATCATTAAGCGCGTTACCTGTATACGATGGTCAGTGACCTTGCATTGCCCGAAAAAACAAAACACAGAGCACAGTAAACATAGACAAGGTAGTAATGACAAATAACAGACTCAGATCTTATTAATATTAGACAAAAATCTTGCACTTTGTGTATTGTGCTATCTTATGTGCCTTGTTTGTTGTGTTGTAATCTTGTAAGTATCTTGTTCTTGTGTGTCTTGTCTTGTGTGTTGGTTACTGTTTTGGTGTCCAATAAACTTTTTAAACCAAAAAAACAATGATAAATAAAATATATCAAAGCATGCTAAAAAAATTAAGGTATTTTTTTACTTCTTCGTTTATAATAAGGATAACTGATATTGTAACTGTTTCTCACAGGAATACCTTCATTTTTTAGAAGACTTATAACATACCGTCAAGTGCTCGTTCATATAAACTCTTCTAGATCCTTAGTTGATAGCCGACCGGCCGACCGTCGAAGGTACTTGAAAAATAATGTTGTGTTTATGTGTAATTTTAGAATGGAATTTTAGCCTTCACAGTCACTATTTTCTAGCACAATTCAGTATATTTTTAAATCTCTGTGTTGATAATTTCATTCATGTTTTCATCCTTATGTTCAGGTAAGGCTACAATGTCAATGTTCATATTTTTGCCGCCCCCCTTCTATCTCATCCTTTTCACACAGCTTGTCAAACTTCTACTCCCCCTTTCTAGTAGGACGACACCATTTCCATTTCAAATATTTCTTATGTAACACCAATTGTTTAACAAAAGTGTGAAAAAAATTATACTACATTCAATAATATCATAGAAAAAATTGAAAATATATCCAACTCTTGGAAATATTTTCAAAGTTTTTCGTTAATAGTTACTTTAACTTTGCGTTATAGTACTTAGATATAGATTTGAAAATATAACGTTACGACAGTCACGATTCCCCCACAATATATCACACAATGTGACTTTTAATTAATCTCCTACCCACACCTTAGCGTGTGACATGATTTAAGGATGGTCCCTTTCCAAGTTCAAAACTATTTTCTAAATATCTGTCTATTCGTCTCTGATACTGGCTATTTCTGTCCTTTATTCGCAGATGGTTTTGTTAAGATTCTTCAAAGTAACATTGATTTGACACACATACATTAATTATTTATTTGATTAGGCTAAGATCGACAGGTCGGACTCATTGTGTCTTATTAACGCATAAAGTTTTAATGACTATATCAGTGAAATATCCCGTCCGAAAGGAATTTTTCTTTCTATCAAGGTTTTAAATTTTTCATTGATGAATAATTAAAAGTTTGATAGGGTAAATTTTTAGGCGAACTGACATTTTGACAACCTATATGTCTATCTGTTCTAAGGTCTATGGCTAGAGCAATAACACTACAAGCCTGTGTGACAACTTTGAGATTTGAAACCCGGTAATATTGTTTAATTTTGCATAAAGAAAAAAACTACTTTATTTTTGTAAAATAATAAAATGAAACAATATAATTTTTAGTATGATACGGAACTCTGTGTGGGCTTCTTAGGCTCTTCGCTAGATTTTTTGTCTATTTACTTCTTTTTATAAAATTTGTTTAACAGCTGGGACGCCAGGGGTTAATGACCAATAAAATTGCCGTTTTTACGTAAATCACAAAAAAAAAACTTTTTCTGGATTTATGTAGGAAAAATAAAAATTTTGAAACCAAAATTTTCGGCCAAATAAATTTCTTACAAACGTGTGTACAAAACGAAAATTAAGCGTTTTTCAAGCTCATTCAAGTTGTTGTGTAGACGTAAGTCCAATCGGCACTCGAGGAGATCTACCCCTACCCTACCGATTGATCTTTCTAGAAAAAATAACTAACTAATGAGTCAAAACCCAATGATAAGCAAAAAAAAAATTAAAACTGGCCTCAGTAAAAAGCAACAAAGGAAGTGTCATTACGTTTTAAACTTTGCTTATTATTTATGATCGACTGACTTCTGCCAGCGGCTACGCTCGCATGAAAATATGTGTATAGGTTTTTTAAAACAAACTTCGGACCCCGTCTCATCCCCTTAGGCGGTGAATTTTAGAAGTTTTAAAATTAATAAGTCTCTTAGTACTCGCGTACCTACGTCATAAATGGAAATCTTGTGCAAAACTTCACACTCTAGTTTCTGCTCCGGGCCTTGGTTGAAGCCATGGTCTGGAGCGAGGAGGAGTGATGACAACGGCGCTCTCGCCGCCGCCGCCGGGATTCCGATCCCGATTTCCGGCCACCGTAGGCGCGGGCTTGCGGACAGTCAGCAATGGGTAGCTCGCTGTCCGACCGTCCAGTAACTGTCCGGACCAAGCCCAAGTCGTCGACGGCGCGCACTGTTCCTGCACGCCTCAAGGAGTTGTCAGCAACAGCAGGGGCCCAGCTGGGTCGAAGCCTACTGGGGCCAGGGTTATCCGAAAGGGAACTCGAGCCCCAGTATGAAGGCTAGAAGGAACGGGGTGGGGTTTTAGTCAGTAAGAGTCTGACACTATCTCTCGTTCCGCCCAAGAGCGGGGGTTGTCATTGGATGATTTTTCCCACCATAAATAAAAAAGTAGTTTCTTCTGTGCGTTAATATGTTAGTCAGTCAGTTTTCCCTTATATGTATACAGCATTAGTAGTAGCAGTTAGTATATCTGAAACCTGAATATAGTTTGTTCTGAATCAGTAACGAATCGATTCCAATAATTTTTACACCATGTTATATTTATTTCCAAAAATATTTACATAAGGTCACAAATTGGACACTAAGTACAACACAGGTCACGGCTAGTCATAGCAAGCATTAGGCGCCAGCAAATTGCTGGGTGCAAATGCAAAACCACCCCTCAATCGCCTGGATGGCTCAGTGACTATGTATTTTTGCTGACATAACAAGCTTTTAACTTTGTGAGTTTATATAAAAATACAAGACACGTGTTTCGGGTTTTGCAATGCTAAAACTAATGTTGTAAGATGAGACGCGCAGGCGTTCAGTTGCAGCCTATAATTTCGAAGAGGCTGCAGTGGGACTTTATTCCGGGAAGTGCATCTTCCTTCACATATAAAAAACTTTCTCTTCTCTTAGCTTTAGGTGTCCCTACTTTTTTTTTTGGTGGGGAAAATCATCCAATGACAACCCTCGCTCTTGGGCGGAGCGGGAGATAGTGTCAGACTCTTACTGACTAAAAAACCCATCCCGTTCCTTCAAGCCTTCATACCGGGGCTCGAGCGCCCTTTCGGATAACCCTGGCCCCAGTAGGCTTCGACCCGGCTGGGCCCCTGCTGTTGCTGACAACTCCTTGAGGCGCGCGGGAACAGCGCGCGCTGTACAGTAATCATATAATCAGGTATATGGTACTTTGGACAAAAAAGTGATCCTTTATAGCCCCGTTTTTTCTTTTTGAAGTACGGAAGCCTAAAAATAACTCGTTCGTTAGCAAAACGTTAGTTCTAAGTTCGTACACGCGATTAAGATTGCGTTCCTTTTACGCATTGTTTTCTACGTTAGAAATCATATTCCAAAATATTATGTGTTTTTGGTCTTTTGGTTTAAAATAAATATTAGTTTTGTTGAATAATTTAATATTAAACTTGATTTCAACGTTCTGTTTTTTTACGCTAAGGAGATGCTTGGCTCCGATTTGACTCCAGACAAGACAAGAGTCGTCTGTTTGCAAGACGAGCCTTGCAATTTGTAGTTTAACGCCTAGGAATTACATAGTTCCTGTTGCTGATTAGTTGATCGTTTTTAACTAAACTGTTTGGTGAAAAAACGATCGCTTCGAAACCAATTTCTAAAATAACAAGGATGTAGACCCTGGGAATTCAAATCACCTATTAATTATGCTACCGCACGAATTGCATTGCACCATCAAGAAAGACGCTTAGAGTGATAGTTTGCGTGATTTAAACTTAGTATGTGCAAAGCCAAAGGAAAAAACAAACGACCCAGTGCCGAATTAAGTTAGGCCAGCGCGGGTCCTGTTGTAGAAAAACATTTAACAAAACGTTGCACATTAGTGGTATGTGAGTGACTTTAAAAAAAAATAACTTGATGGAATAGTCCAAGTTGCTTGGCAAGTCTTGAGGTTGAATTTTTAATGAATATAACCGACTTCAATGTTCAGTTTTTTTTTTTTTTCGATGGGAAAAATCATCTTATGACAACCCCCGCCGTAGTAGTGTCAGACTCTTACTGACTAAAAAACCCATCCCGTTCGACTTCAATGTTCACTGAAAAGTACAAAATAACTTTAATTTCGGAAGTCGGTGTTGCTATAATAGTTTTGTCCCTTCGTTATTTAACACAGACTTCCGAAATTAAAGTTATTTTGTACTTTTCAGTGAACATTGTATTCGGTTATTTTTTTTTTAAGTTTTTAAATTTTACACTGTTTACTTATGCTATCACCACTAAAAAGTACCCCTCAGCCAAACTTCTCTCATTCATCTCATAACGATTCTAATAATCCCAAACACGGTTAGATTATATTAATTTACCTTCTGGCTTCATCATCAGATCAGTCCGATACCCCCCGCTACTTGTTACGACAGTTCTGCTGTGATCCTACGAGGAGTTCTGTGCTATATCTTCGAAGTTCATCATCAGATAATAACAATATTTCAATAGGACCAACTTGGTAGCATAATATTTCAATCAAAAAAAGAATTTTTTAAATCGGTCCACAATTGATCGAGATATCGGTGAACATACATAAAAAAAAATACATACATTCAGTCGAACATAGAACATCCTCGTTTTCAAAGGCGGTTAAAAATGAGATGGTGTTGCAATACGAGTATGTCGATTAATATACGTACTGAGACAATAATAATAGCCAAGACAAGGAAGTTAAAAGGTGGGTCCAAATGCATGGAAGACTTTTAAAAACGTATGAAAGACAGTCGTAAAAAAACTAGTCAATATGTGCGTGCATCCTGCACCCATAGTTAGTTACTTACTGAATAACAGACGAGAAATTGGGATAAGAACGCAAAAAGCCAATTCAAAAAAATATTTTTATCCAGTCTGGGAGAAGTTAGATTTAAAAAAAAAAGCTAGCAAAAGCGCGGCAAAGGCTAGTATTATAAATGATAAATCATTTATAATACTAGCTTTTGCCCGTAGCTTCACCCACGTACATAAAATATAGCATAATTATGTCACTCGAGAATAAAGCAGTTTTCTATCGGTGAAAAAATTTTCGCAATCGAACCAGTACTTTCAAAGATTACCTGTTACAAAAAAAAAAAAAACACAAACTTTAACTCTTCATTATACTAGTGTAGATTACATTGTGTTTTTTTTAGGTGGTAATTATCAAATAACTCCTCTCAGGAGTGTCAGACTTTTACTAACTAAAATTCACCTGCGTTTCTTCAATTGCCCTATACGTCCCAGGGCCGCTGTAACATTTTTCGAACAATTCCGCAACCCTGGCAGGGCATTGTGGCTACTTGTGGTAAAGGTTCCATGACTTATTTTGTTTTACTCATGTTTATGCGCCCACAAAGCACGGGGCCGCAATTGCTACACCTAATCCGGCCCTGAAGCAGCCGTGTACCTATCTTTGATTAAAATCGATGGGCAAAAACCACTTGATCTTTTTTTATACAGCTAAGTTACTGAGAATAGGTACCAAGCGTTTGGAATAATACTGGAACTTGTTTGTAGTTGGTTTTGTTATTGCCTTTTTTGTTCTAGTTGCTGAGCAAGAAATATTTTTATGAACATTAATGATTGCTCTTAATAACTTGGGAGGAACAGTACATCTGTAGATATTATTTTGATTGGATTTTATGACTTAGATTAGGAAGCGTTAAGGTAATAACCTAAATGATGTTTTTTCTTGTCTGACTAGGTAATAAATATGCGTATGGAACAGAGAAGCCGTAGTGGGCTGTTTATATACGGGTAATTATTAAGTTTATGGTTGCCATTGTAAGAACCTATTTCATTTTTCGGGTTCCGTACCTTAAAAGGAAAAAACGGAACCCTTATAGGATCACTTTGTTGTCCGTCCGTCTGTCTGTCTGTCAAGACCCTTTATCTCGAGGACGCGCAGAGGTATCGAAATTAAAACCATATACTTAAGTCTGCGGTCCCTTTAAGCTGTGAAAAAATCAAACTTCTATGTTAACGAATAAAAAAGATACGGCCGTTTATGTTGTAAAAAAATTAAATATTTTGATACTCTCGAAGATCAAAATTCATAGGGTACTTCCCGTTGACCCAGAATCCTGAAATTTGGCACAAAGCAAGGTCTTATAGCACAAGTATAGAAAAAAAATTAAAACAGTAAATTTGTTGTTTCCTAAACCAAGAAAAAAAAAAATTTTTTTGCACTTCGGAAAAATCTTCAAGACTCCATTCGGGAATTGTGGTTTGCACAGAACCCTCAGTGCGCCGAGTCCGACTCGCACTTGCCCAGTGTTTTGATTGTTTAATTGCACCTTTGTACGAAAACGACAAAAACCTATACATCCTTGAATATAAAATAGGACTATTAACAATTATCTTATTACTTTGTTTTAGTAAAAAACGCCGAAATTTCGAGGATGAGGCAAAAATAATCAAGTTGACTAAACAATAGTGCACTTGTATGTAGGCACTAGCTTCTGCTCGTGGGAGTAAATAAAAGATTATTTACCAAGAGCATAAAGCAGTGCCCTATGTGGTGGATATATTGAAACCCGAATGCCACGAAGAATTTTGGGGGGCTCCAAAGCATGGCCTGGACCATGCTTTGGAGCGAGAGGGAATGGGAAGTAGTCGTCTTCTTCTGCGAAACAGTAATGCGAGTAAAGGAGGCTGCGGAACGTGTAAGGAGGAGACCATCCTCACGTCCAAACCCAGTGGGGGTTTGGACGGCGCCCTGGGCATCGAGAGCTACTAAACGAGTCCCGGCCGCTGCATAAGCGGGCCTGTGGATGGCGACCAACTGGTAGTTAGTCATACAATAAAGTTTCCCTAGCCAAGTTGATAATCTGCAATCGTTAACGCTAGTAGAAAACTTCAAATGCATGGGAATGACGTCATCTCAACGCTCAGTCACATGATCAGAACAAAAGAATTGGGGGCGTGGCCAACTCGAGGCGTTTGACGCAAGAGAATCGAAACGAAACGCTTGTAACTTGGCTACGCTTGTAGCTTGGCAGGACTGGGTCGACGGCGTGTCATGTTAGAGATATCAGTAAAATCGACGGGGTCCGCCAAGGTCAATGTCTGACAGGGCTGCAGGATTGTTCGAAAGAGACTGCTACTGCGACCCCAGCAAGCAAAGAGTAACTGAAGGAACAAAGGTGGGTTTTAGTCGATGAAAATTTGACACTAGGTGGGAGAGCCATCCAAAAAAAAGGTACCACCCGGGAGAAAGACGTAGGATTTTATTTTGTAAATATACCAATCGGGTGAAGCCACGTGCAAAACCTACAGTTTATTAAAACGGTTCTAAAAAAGTCATTTTGAGTGTAAATTATGTGGTTATGCTAGTACAAATCTACATAATTCTAAGTATATCGGAAATTAACTGATTTTATTTACAAGATAAACTGAAACAGAAAATCCCAAGAAACATGTCTCAATTAAATCGTGACGTAGGTAAAAAGGTCTTAGTCTTAGAATGATAAATAAAACAAATAATAACAAAACCTGTTTCCGTCTGGTTTTTGGAGTCATGTTCTAGTATAAATATAGTTTGATCCACCAATATTTCAAACGTCTAGTGATCGCCGACAGCTAGTGACCGTGTTTTCATCGTTCTCTTTTTATTAAGTAAGTTGCATTAATACTGGTTTAATAAAATAATAATTTTTAAAACGTGTTTAAGTGAGATCTTTTTGATTCGATTATTTTCTAGTTTTTATTTATTTGTTCTATAGTCCATTTTTAATTGTCAAACAATAATTAACTAAGCAAGGATAACTGTGGTTTCACATCTTTTGAAATATTTTCAGTTAAAATATTTATTATTTCTAAAAATTTACAATATCCTGACAGGCTAAATAGACCCAGTGCGATATTCCAGTTTCCTTATTTTAAATAGTGCCACTGTTTATACCGTAGCTAATTCTATATGTTGCTATCCTAGTAAATGTACTCAAACATATGAGATATTAACCGACTGTAGAAAAATTTGCCTTTTCTCCTATCTAATGAATAATTCCAATTTGACAGGTCAGGTACAGAAAATAATTAATATCAAAACGCTTTCTTTATTCTCTATTTAGACAAAAGCTGTGACACTTTTGAAACACTATGACTGTCTCAAGTGTATTGTATTTACCATCGTAAATATACAATACTAGCTTTTGCCCGCATCGTCTGCGTATCTAAAATATCCTATGTCACTCAGGAATAAAGCAGCTTTCTATCGGTGTAAAAAATTTAACAATCGAACTAGTACTTTCAGAGATTATCTTCAACAAACAAATATATTAGTGTGGATTTTAAACCGGAGACCACAAATTAAACTCCTATGTTATCCCAAGGTTAGAGACTTGTAACAAGTACGGTATACGCCTAGACTTTTACAGTAAACAGTGCTTTGACCGCAGAACTTAGGGATCCATCACTGCACATGAAGATCTCTTAGAATCTCTCTTAGAATTAAATATTCAAATAATATTAAATATTTATGATAACGATCGAAAACCGTGAATTTAGCTAAATGCGATGCATTGCAACTTTGACGCTCTCATTCGAAAAGACTTTGATAACTTATTGAATTTTGAATAACAATTTTTGATAGCGCTTAAAGCGACTTCGCTTTATACAATTTAAAACCATCATTTCGAAGCATACTTTTTCGTAAAATTCGCGATGGCACTTTAAACTAAAAAAATATACACAAGAATATCTCTTAAATAGTCCTAACTACATAAGAGTCCAACTAAAAGAAAATGTTGTGCCACAAGCAACTTATTAAAACTAAAAATAAATATGAAAAAAAAAAATCTACGCGACATTAAAAAAACTTCTCACTCAAAGCATGCTGCGATATTTGAAAAAAAAAAAAAAACATGGCGCTTGTGTTCTGCTAAGGCCTGTTGTGATGGTCTATAGCCCTTAGTGTGTCTATTAGCTTATAGTACTAGGATTCTTCAGAGAACATGTCCCAATGTACTTAATTAAATAAATAAACCTATGTTTCTGCCAGCTTAAATGTTGAAAACGCACCTTCAGTGAAACAGCCTTCAAAATGCCTACCTACCATAAAACATAGTGTATGTCTTTACAGCTCACGTCACTATGAAAGCCGTATTCGTTCTGTGTGCCCTCGTGGTCGCCGTCAGCGCTCGTCCAAATGAGCAATACACAGACAAATATGATGATGTGAACTATCAAGAGATCGTCGAGAACGAGAGGTTGCTGGAAAATTATCACAAGTGTATAATGGACGAGGGCAGGTGCACGAACGAAGGCAAGGAACTCCGACGTAAGTATTATTGTACTCTTAGTTCGAATTCGATTTAAAATTAACCCTAAACCAAAGTGTTACACTTAGTACAGATAGCGTTGTACGAATATACGATACGCGAATGACGGTTTCTTTCTCACAAGAAACATTTTAATATCGTATGCACACGACACCAACTGGCTGCAATAAAGCTGGGAATCCTCGCGAAGGTGAGACAGTACTTCACGCCGGAACAGCTGCTCAAACTTTATCAAGCGCAAGTTCGATCGTGTATGGAGTATTGCTTTCATCTTTGGGACGGATCTGCCCAATACCAGCTTGATTTACTTTAAGCAATTTAGGGGCGAGCCAGAAGGATTTTTGGCAATAATGCACTTGTCGAGTCGAGGCTTCAAAGTCTTGAGCATCGACGCCGAGTTGCTTTGCTAGCCTGTCGGTTTTCTACCGGTTGCATTTCGCAGAGTGTGCGTCGGATTGCATAAAATAATATCTGGATAGGTATTATTTTTTTGACTTATTTGGATTAATGTTATTTATTTGAGAACTGTTTTCTGCCAGTGGGTTCACCTGAATGATAGTTAAATTATGTAGAACATGGTCTTGCCAGATCTTATGCAAATTCATTTGCTCGTTTGGTCATGAGGGACTATCAACATACATACTAACAATAAACTTTCCAGTCGTCGCACATCACAATCTTAAAAGTATCATGTTATTATAATAAAGACGCACCAATACGCAGTCAACGAACCTGAGCAATGAAAACTCACGCTCTGCTGCCCTTAATATGAATTTGTGTAAATATTTAATCATTAATTTCCATTTGCAGTTCGTATCCCTGATGCACTTCAGACCGAGTGCTCCAAGTGCACGCCTAAGCAGAAAGAGGGAACCAGATTCGTCATCAAACACTTGATCAACCACAAGCCCGAATATTGGAAGCAACTCCGAGGCAAATTCGACCCCGAAGGCAAATTCGCAAACAAATATGAAAAGGAACTCAAAGAAGTGTCTTAGGTCAAATGAAACAATGCGATGCAGCCGTGTTATCTCTGTGATTTGATGGGTTGTGGCAATAAAGTATGTGATAGTATCGACTGTTCCTTTATTTCAAAACTAACTGAGCTCACGTACGTTGTTCATTTATTTATTTAATGCTTTATGCACACAAAAATATAGAGTCAGATTGAATTCCTTAGGCTGATTCAGGCATTTCTGAGTATATTATACAAAAATACCTTCCGAATTAATAATATTTGACTGTACTGATAGAAATTAGACTCTCCTAAAATTCAAAAAAAAAAAATTACAAGTTCTGTTCGTCTCCTTGGGTCCGCAATCTTTGTGAATACTTTTCCCAGTTTTGTGGAGTAAAAATATATTTCAATGACATTTCGGAAACATTGCTCCAAATTAACAGGCATTTGGTTCTAATCTTTTCTATTGGTTCTAATAAATCGTTCATTTTGTTTCGGACTTTCGGTCCTAAATTTATATATTTCCTTCGCACTTTCCACTTATAGAATAACTTTTTGGAAATAATGGGCCTAATTACCATACATTAATTTTAAATGTGGCCCTGGACGGTCGAGTTTGGGCTTAGGCTACTCTTCCCATTCGCATTCGAGGCCTCCGTGTCCGCAAAATTACCAGTATTCGTTTACAGAAATTTAGTTTTATTGTGGATATATTTGGTCATAAACACTGATACAGTTTAATGAGCCGTGTTTCACCGAGACTATGGATGGCTGGAGACTCACATGCCTGAATGTATTTTATACAAGTATTATACACAAAAAATTCTCTCAGGTCAAATAAAATAATGCGATCAAACCGTGTTGTCTCTCTGTGACTTGAAGGGTTGTGGCAATAAACTATACGATAGTACCGACCCTTTCTTTATTTCATAATTAGCGAAGACACACGTTGTTTATTACCTTCCTCATGAATCAGCATGCCCACTAGTGAAAACTGCATGACCGTTCAGTAGTTTTTGATTTTATCGCGTTTGTTTTATGACTTGTAAGGATATATAATGCATACAAGTATGTTAGCAAAGATATATGTCGGACATTTCACCCAAATGCACAAAATGATTTAACGAGTGAAATTCCTTGCTGAAGTCTGCGTTTTCAGTCGCAACGTGTGAAAAAGCTACTTTCAGGTAACCACATCATCGCTTAACTTCAGGTGAGATAGTGGTCATGTGCGAGCCTAGACTAAAGTTAGACAAGTACTTAATTTTTAATTAAGATATCGGGAGTAAATAGGTTCGGCAGGGTCCATTGATGCGCTTACAAGAAATATTATTGATACGAACTTTTGAATCTGGTTACGGATACAGATATGTAATCATTTCATATTTAACTAGGCATTTATTATTAATTTATTTAATTTAATTTAATTTATTTATTTATTATTAAAAAAACAATAACTTAAATAATTATTATTTTTAATTATTTAAGTTATTGTTTAATTTGTTTATTATTTCCTAGCAATTAATTTTAATAAATAAGATATGGTGCTGATTAAGGTAGATATATATATTTTCGGATATTAAAATTATAAAAGTAGAATGCAAAATTAGACTTACATTTATGGGTTAGTTTATTATACATATATATGTTTTTACAATCAGTGTCATATTATGTAAATATTATAGGCATTTTAATTCTCCACATTCATCCAAAACTATCCGAAACTTTTACATTGGTTACGGTTTATCATTTCAATAGAAAGACGTCGACTGTTGAACATAAGCTTCCCCAAGTATCAATATAATCCGTGCCCTCGTGGGGGCGATCGGCGGCGGAGAGGAAAAGTTCTGGTGATTTTCCTGAAAAAAATATCAAATGAAAATATGATCTGCTAACTTCCGGTAGCAGATCATTTTTTCCAAAAGCAAAATTTAAGAAGTGCTTTAGGTGCACAAATGCGAGTTCTATAGTTCCTAATTACTTTTAGTAATAGTTCTGTCAATTAGAGGTCGCAAAAAAATAAAAACGTATCAACGTATTAACAGAAAAAAACAAATAAATATCATGAAACGGCCGATAATTACGCAATACAACAGTTTTCACATATAAGTCTGACCATAATAAGTAGATCAGATGTTATATAAACAAAGAAATGCAAAACACAACACATTCGACTTCAAATATCAGCACAGCATGGTTGAAGAAGGCGATAAGTGAAAATTATGAAGATTTTCAGTGTTCAAGTATAAAAAAATCATTAGTAACTTCTGGAAGATCCTGAGACCGGGAACTCCTTAGTTTCTTATATAAGTATATTAGTTTTATACAAAATGGCAGAAAACAAACCCAGAACTCCGACACAAGTATCAGCAGAGCATGGTTGAAGATGGCGATAAGCGAAAATTACGAATATTTTCAGTGTTCTAGTAAAAAAATTTTTACTTAAACTTTCCCTTTAACTTTTCCTGAAAAGTATCAGGAACTCCAGAACTATGCTGCAAGCGAGTAGAACTCTCATTTTTTATGCTCTGTTGGAAAATGATCTGCTAAGTTCACGGCCATCGGCGGCGACCTCTCGCGCCGGGCCTTGGTTGAGGCCATAGTCCGGAGCGAGGAGGAGTGGCAGGCGGTCGCCGACTTCTGCGAAGCAGTAATGCTCGCAAAGGAGGAGGCCGAACGCATCAGGCAACGGCGTTCTCGCTGCCACCGCCGCCGGGATTCTGATCCCGATTTCCGGCCACCGTAGGCGTGGGCTTCCGGACAGTGAGCAACGGGTAGCTCGCTGTCCGGCCGTCCGGTAACTGTCCGGACCAAGCCCAAGTCGTCGACGGCGCGCACTGTTCCCGCGCGTCTCAAGGAGTTGTCAGCAACAGCAGGGACCCAGTCGGGTCGAAGCCTACTGGGGCCAGGGTTATCCGAAAGGGAGCTCGAGCCCCGGTATGAAGGCTAGAAGGAATGGGGCTTTTTTTTTTGGGTCTTTTAGTCAGTAAGAGTCTGACACTACCTCCCGCTCCGCCCAACAGCGGGGGTTGTCATTGGATGATTTTTTCCCACCATAAAAAAAAAGTGTCAAAAAAATGACCAGTCCTGTGCGTCTCGTATCCATCGGATTCCTGCAACTCTCACCAGGTCATCGGTCCACCTTGTGGGAAACTTTACAACGCTGACTCTTTCGGTGCGCGGTCGCCACTCCAGCGGTGCTATTCTCTAAGAAAACAGCCTTGAGCGCAGCGCTGGCCGCAGCGACGAGTCGAGAGCGCAGTACATTGAATAAACAAACCAACCTATACATTGGTTTGTTTATTCAATGTACTGCGCTCTCCATTAGATTGTTAATCCAATGTACGTATTTGAGTTTCGTCGCTGCGGCCAGCGCTGCGCTCAAGGCTGTTTTCTTAGTGAATAGCACGCCAAGACCTATCAGCTCCATCGAATATCTGCCCTGCGGGCAATGTGTCCTTCTCACTGCCACTAACCTAAGGCCCTAACTACCGAGCCATAATATTAAACAGTGACTTGAAGCCTACTCCTTGGTAACGGCTGGGTCAATAGGTTTAAAAAAAAATATCTATGTTTATTATAAATTCATTCACAACTTTATCAAAATATGTTTTTTTTATAAGACTAATACTTTAGCAAAAAAACAAATTACAATATTATATTTTTTCACTTGTTTTCCCTACTCCTTTCAAACGGCTTAAGAAATGTGTTTACACAAAAAAATTGCTGGATAAGTTTTCTTCAGAATGTATCATCAAACCCTTCAGCCACTTTGGAAACCAGTAATTGGAAACCAGTTTCGAAAACAGAAATATTTTTCTTTAATGGAAACCCCGTTTCCAATAAAGAAATATTTTTCGGTTTTCGAAACTGGTTTCCAACACAGAGGGTTGGATCTTCTTTCGAAACTCTTCGAAATATAGATATTATTCAAACATTACAGTAAAATATAGTATATGGGCAGTTGTTTAAAATACATGATGTGTACAGTTGCAAAATAAATAACTGAAATTTCAATCAAATCTTTATTATTATAATAATATCATAAATTAAAAAAAAAATGTACATAATGAAAAACTGTAAACATTAGAAAAAAAATGAAAAAGGAGAAATTATTTCTATACAGTGTCCAACCGTTATTTTTCCTTCAGACAGTAGTTGTATAGATGTCTTGATTTTGTTATCAATTTCCATATAATTTTCGCTTCTCTTAATTTTTTTACTTTGTAAAACTTTTTTGTTTAACCTCTTTGTTTGCAAAACAAATTTTGAGTACGAAAAGATTACACATTTAGTTATTAGTGTCTTACATATTGTAAAAATTATTTATTTAATAAAAAAGAAACACTCAGTAAATAAATCGTACATTCAATTTTTTTTGTTGTTGTCTATGGCCGCCATTTTAAGACGCGCGGGTTTTGGCGCGATTTTTTCGAATGAAGTTTAGTGACTGTATTAATTAAATTAAATACTACAAAATCACTACAAAATGTTCTTTTTTCATTGCAGATTTTTACAAAATGTTACATACGTATTCTATTGTCACTACGTAAGACATTATTGCAAAAACTTTTCACACAAAAAAACTTAAACATAAGACTAGGCAGTATGATCAAAATACTTTAGCCTTCCCCTAGGGTTAAATAAAAAAAATAATTGCGCGCGCATATTAAAACAGATTTTTACCGCCATATCACAAAATATTACTAGTTTTACTTAATTTTCTTATAATTTTCGTATAATAAGTTCGAGAAGTGGTTACTTTCTTAAAACCTTACTAAAATGAGTACAGTAATAGAATTCATTTCTACAAAAAGAGGTGGGGTAGCTGCATTGTTCAGTGGTCGAAAATATCACAGGAAAAAAATATATACTACAGGTAATTCGTTTTGGTACTGTGACAAGTATAAAATTGGCTGCAAAGGAAATTTCACTTTGAACAATAAAAATGAGATTATTAAACAAAAACCCCACGTTTCTTTCTGTGAAGCGAATATTACAAAAACCATATTTACGAAACAATTAGATAAACTGAAAGCTAAAGTTAGTACAAATTTTGAGTCTGTAAAAAAACAATATGAAGATATGATATCTGACATGTATAATGCAGGGATTAGTATAGATAATGATCTACCAAGATTTGAGAACGTGAAAAGCAGCCTGTATAATGAACGCAATAAAGTATTGGGTGCAGCAAAATTGAGATTTAAATTGCCAAGTGATGTAGTTGTACCCAAAAAGTTTCAACATATGGTTTTAGCTGATTATGTGGACGACGAAAATCGAATATTATTATTTTGTTCTAAAAATGTACGACATATTATTTATAAATTTAAACATATTTTGTGTGATGGCACTTTCAAGTCTTGCCCGCAATCTTTTAAGCAATTATACTCAATACATGAATATGACGAAAAAACACAATCGGTTATACCATTAATTTTTGCCGCGCTAGAAAATAAAAAAAAGCAAACGTATGAATTATTATTCAGTACGATTAAATCCCAGTTTCCATCTTGGACACCCGAAAAAGTAACATTAGACTTTGAGAGAGCAGCGATGCAAGGCATTCAAAATGTCTTCCCTAGAATTGAAATAAAATTGTGCTATTACCATTATAACAGATCACTAATAAGGAAGGCAAAAAAACTCAATTCGCCTGTCAAGAAAAGACACGTAGCACGCTGTGCAGGTTTAGCCCGTCTACCTGCGTCTTATATAGACAAAGGATTTAAGTATATTATGGAAAAAAGCCCCAAAGGTATTGAAATTGAAAACTTTAATAAATATTTTAAGAAACAATGGTTTGATCAGATCGCTTTTTCAAAAGTTTGTTGCTGTAGCGAAGAACAAATCAGGACCACAAATCATCTCGAAGGATGGCATGCAAAAATAAATCGGTACATTGGCCGTCGACAGCCTACACTAGCACATGTACTGGATGTTTTAAAAAATGAAGTACAAATAAGTAAGAAAAAAACTAAGAGAAGTGAAAATTATATGGAAATTGATAGAGAAATCAAGACATCCATACAACTACTGTCTGAAGGAAAAATAACGGTTGGACACTGTATAGAAATAAATTCTCCTTTTTCATTTTTTTTCTAATATTTACAGTTTTTCATTATGTACATTTTTTTTTTAATTTATGATATTATTATAATAATAAAGATTTGATTGAAATTTCAGTTATTTATTTTGCAACTGTACACATCATGTATTTTAAACAACTGCCCATATACTATATTTTACTGTAATGTTTGAATAATATCTATATTTCGAAGAGTTTCGAAAGAAGATCCAACCCTCTGTGTTGGAAACCAGTTTCGAAAACCGAAAAATATTTCTTTATTGGAAACGGGGTTTCCATTAAAGAAAAATATTTCTGTTTTCGAAACTGGTTTCCAATTACTGGTTTCCAAAGTGGCTGAAGGGTCATCAAAGATACCTTCAAAGGATTTGGTTTGGTGCCGCGCCGCAGGATTCAAGCGAAATTTTTTTTAAGTGATCAGGCAGAAATGATCGCGATGGTACATAGCATATGTAAATCAATCAATATTTTGTAAAGAAAAAGGATTTAAAGGTCAGCGGGGCTCTATACGGTCATATGTTCAAAAGACTATACGTTTTAACAATGGCTCTCCTGCGGATATCGGTTACGATTACGGATATTTTTTTTTCCGATTTCTTTGTTTTGACCACACGACTGAGCGTTGAGATGACGCCAGAACAAAGGAATCGGAGGCGTGGCCTACTCGAGGCGTTCGACGCAAGACAATCGAAACTTAACGGTCGTAAATTGGCTAGGGGGGCTAAGCTCTATGCCTTGGCACTTCCCAACGAACAAGATATTATTTTTATTTACTTTTCTTATCCAGCTGGACAGGTATTCTTATTATTTTATAACTTAAGCTAGCTTAAGTTTCACCTTCACAAGTTAGCCTTCAACTTAGTCGACTTCCTCGCTGTGGTATTTTTATTTGTTTATTTATTTTACAATGTTTTAAAGGAAACATTTTATGAGACGGGCACCCGACTTCAATAATGGGAGGTCAATCTAGTTTGCTCTAGCCGGTTTAAAAAACCCGCTTTGCTCGCTCACTAGAACCTGCCATCCCGTTCTAACCTAACCTGTCCGCGGGTGCAGCATTCAAGAAGGCATGCAGCATGTTAACAGACATGCAACATGCAAGCAGGCATGCAGTATGCAAGCAGGCATACATAATGGAAGCAAGTATGCAATTTGCAACAGGCAAGCAGCATGCATGCAATATGCAACAGGCAAGCAACATGCATGCAATATGCAACAGGCAAGCAGCATGCATGCAATAGGCAAGCAGCAAGCAGGTATGCATTATACTGGCCATTGCCTCTCGCTAAAGGAGGCTGCGGAACGTGTAAGGAGGAGACCATCCTCACGTCCAAACCCCCGCTGGAGGCGCCCTGGGCGTCGAGAGCTACTAAACGAGTCCCGACCGCTGCATAAGCGGGCCTGTGGATGGCGAGCAACTGGTAGTTAGTCACATAATAAATTAAATCCGGCGACCATAATGACACCAATAATTTTAGATCTGTATCCGTGTTGCCGGTTTTCAGTAAGGTCTTTGAAAAAGTTATGCTCAATCAAATGCTTATTCATTTAAACATCAATAAGATCTTACACGAACAGCAGTATGGTTTCACCAAAGGACGTTGTATGACTGACGCTGGTGTCACCTTATTAAAACACATATTTGCAGCATGGGAGGAAGCCCAAGATGCTATTGGAATTTTCTGTGACCTCTCAAAGGCTTTTGATTGTGTTAATCATGAAACCTTACTTTTAAAGCTAGAACATTACGGATTAGGTAAACTTGCACTAAGCTTAGTGAAATCTTATTTAAATGACAGGCAACAGCAAGTTCAAATAAATGGTGTCAATTCACAGGGCTTAAAAGTCAAAATGGGTGTACCACAAGGCTCTATATTAGGTCCTTTCCTCTTTCTGGTTTATATTAATGATCTACCGCATTTATTGAAAAAACAACCACATATAGTATTGTTTGCTGACGATACTTCCTTAATATTTAAGATCAATAGACGTTCCATACATCTTGATGACGTGAACAACATTCTGCAGCAGGTCCAAAACTGGTTTACTGTCAATAATTTAGTATTAAATGGGAAAAAAACAAAGTGCATAAGATTTGCGTTACGAATGTTAAAAGTAATGATTTGGAAGTAGTATTGAACAGGGAGAAACTTGAATTCGTCGAAAACACGGTTTTCCTGGGAATCCCGCTCGACTCGAGGCTACAATGGGGTCCTCATTTAACATCTCTGGCAGGACGGCTTAGCTCGTCATTGCAAACCACCTCGTCGGGCGCCTAACACGTGTGGGGCCGGACCTTTCGGACGGACAGTTCGGCTTTCGCAGGATGCGCTCGACGGTGGACGCCATCATGCGCGTGCGAGCCCTCACGACGGGGGATGCGGTGTCCCGGGGCAGGTGTGTCGTGGCAGTGTCCTTGGACATTGCCAACGCCTTCAATTCCCTGCCCTGGAGTACGATCCGGAGGGCACTCCGGTACCACCGGGTGCCCGAATACCTCTGTCGAGTGGTCGAGGCCTATCTGTCGGAGAGACTTATAGTCTACCCCGGTCACCAGGGAGACTGGAAACGTCGAGAGATGTCGTGCGGTGTTCCGCAGGGGTCGGTACTAGGGCCACCCTTGTGGAACATCGGGTACGACTACGTGCTGCGCGGCGACTTCCCTGACGGGGTCGGCGTGGTTTGCTACGCAGACGACACGCTGGTTCTAGCGCAGGGAGAGTCGTACCAGGCGGCGGTCGCTCTAGCGACACGCGGGGTTGCGATGGCCCAAACTCAACCGGGCTGGGGCTGCGCTCAAGCGGCTCCTGCCCAACCTTGGGGGTCCAGATGCCTCCTGCCGGAGGCTCTACGCGGGGATCGTTCGGTCCATGGCCCTCTACGGGGCGCCGGTGTGGGCGCCGTCGCTGAAAAAGCAACCGGCGGCCATACTGAACGCCTGTCAGAGGGTCATGGCGATAAGGATGGTGCGGGGATACTGCACGGTCTCCCGCGAAGCGGCGAGCCTTCTGGCTGGCCTACCACCGTGGGATCTGGAGGCAACAGTCCTTGCACACATGCACGATATGCGCGTGGAGATGCAACGCCGGGGTGAAAGTCCGCTGCCGCGACAGGTCACGGCATGGCGGACAGAGCTCCGGCGGGATCTCATGGTGAAATGGCGTCAGCGACTATCGCAACCCAGTGCTGGGCACGCCACAATTATGGCGGTAAGTCCCCTCTTTGAGGCGTGGCTGGAAAGACCTCACGGCGTCCTTACCTTCCGCATGACGCAGGTACTCACCGGACATGGTTCGTTCGGGAGTTTCCTGCACGGGATTCATGCGGAGGTGACGCTCGGGTGTCGCCACTGTGCGGAACGCCCGGAGGACACGGTGGAGCACACAGTCGAGGTGTGCCCTGCTTGGGCGGAGCATCGCCGTGCCCTCGTGGGGGCGATCGGCGGCGGAGACCTCTCGCGCCGGGCCTTGGTTGAGGCCATGGTCCGGAGCGAGGAGGAGTGGCAGGCGGTCGCCGACTTCTGCGAAGCAGTAATGCTCGCAAAGGAGGAGGCCGAACGCATCAGGCAACGGCGTTATCGCCGCCGCCGTCGCCGGGACTCTGATCCCGATTTCCGGCCAACGTAGACGCGGGCTTGCGGACAGTGAGCAATGGGTAGCTCACTGTCCGGCCGTCCGGTAACTGTCCGGACCAAGCCCAAGTCGTCGACGGCGCGCACTGTTCCCGCGCGCCTCAAAGAGTTGTCAGCAACAGCAGGGACCCAGCCGGGTCGAAGCCTACTGGGGCCAGGGTTATCCGAAAGGGCGCTCGAGCCCCGGTATGAAGGCTAGAAGGAACGGGGTGGGTCTTTTAGTCAGTAAGAGTCTGACACTATCTCCCGCTCCGCCCAAGGGCGGGGGATGTCAATGCATGATTTTTCCCACCATAAAAAAAAAAAAAAAAAAAAAAAAAAAAAAGGGTTGCGATGGTCGTTGATAGGATCCAGGAGTTGGGACTCGAGGTGGCGCTTCACAAATCCGAGGCGATGTGTTTCCACGGTCGCCGGTCTCGGAACGCGCCGCCATTGAGTTCCCAACTAACGGTAGGAGGAGTTCACATCGGTGTCGGGTCGACGATGAAGTACCTGGGACTCGTCCTCGACAGCCGGTGGAATTTCGTGGAGCACTTCCGACGTCTGGCTCCCAAACTCAACCGGGCTGGGGCTGCGCTCAAGCGGCTCCTGCCCAACCTTGGGGGTCCAGACGCTTCCTGCCGGAGGCTCTACGCGGGGATCGTTCGGTCCATGGCCCTCTACGGGGCGCCGCCGCGCCGGTGTGGGCGCCGTCGCTGAAAAAGCAACCGGCGGCCATACTGAACGCCTGCCAGAGGGTCATGGCGATAAGGATGGTGCGGGGATACTGCACGGTCTCCCGCGAAGCGGCGAGCCTTCTGGCTGGCCTACCACCATGGGATCTGGAGGCAACAGTCCTTGCACACATGCACGATATGCGCGTGGAGATGCAACGCCGGGGTGAAAGTCCGCTGCCGCGACCGGTCACGGCATGGCGGACAGAGCTCCGGCGGGATCTCATGGTGAAATGGCGTCAACGACTATCGCAACCTAGTGCTGGGCACGCCACAATTATGGCGGTAAGTCCCCTCTTTGAGGCGTGGCTGGAAAGACCTCACGGCGTCCTTACCTTCCGCATGACGCAGGTACTCACCGGACATGGTTCGTTCGGGAGTTTCCTGCACTCGATTCATGTGGAAGTGACGCCCGGGTGTCGCCACTGTGCGGAACGCTCGGAGGACACGGTGGAGCACACAGTCGAGGTGTGCCCTGCTTGGGCGGAGCATTGCCGTGCCCTCGTGGGGGCGATCGGCGGCGGAGACCTCTCGCGCCGGGCCTTGGTTGAGGCCATGGTCCGGAGTGAGGAGGAGTGGCAGGCGGTCGCCGACTTCTGCGAAGCAGTAATGCTCGCAAAGGGGGAGGCCGAACGCATCAGGCAACGGCGTTATCGCTGCCGCCGTCGCCGGGATTCTGATCCCGATTTCCGGCCAACGTAGACGCGGGCTTGCGGACAGTGAGCAATGGGTAGCTCACTGTCCGGCCGTCCGGTAACTGTCCGGACCAAGCCCAAGGCGTCGACGGCGCGCACTGTTCCCGCGCGCCTCAAGGAGTTGTCAGCAACAGCAGGGACCCAGCCGGGTCGAAGCCTACTGGGGCCAGGGTTATCCGAAAGGGCGCTCGAGCCCCGGTATGAAGGCTAGAAGGAATGGGGTGGGTCTTTTAGTCAGTAAGAGTCTGACACTATCTCCCGCTCAGGCGGGGGATGTCAATGCATGATTTTTTCCCACCATAAAAAAAAAAAAAAAGGACGGCTTAGCTCAGCAGCATATGCTGTCAGAAAAATCCGTCACTTTACTGATATACATACCGCGAGACTGGTCTATTTTTGTTATTTTCACAGTATCATGTCTTACGGTATTCTGCTATGGGGATGGGCTGCAGACATAGAGTCTATTTTTATTCTGCGGAAAAGAGCTATCAGAGCCATATACAATCTTCGCAGACGCGATTCTCTTAGGGAACTATTTAAAGATATAAACATCATGACGGTTCCTCGTCAATACATTTATGAAAATATTATGTATGTCAGGAAAAATATTCATCTTTTTACTAAAATAAGTGACAGGCACAATTTTAATACTAGAAATAAAGACACGTTAGATCAACCTCGATTCAGATTGGCTAAAGTATCTAGTTCTTTTATGGGGTACTGTGTAAAATTTTATAATAAAATTCCACTTGAAATTCTCCAATTAAAAGAGTCAAAACTTAAAATAGGTATGCATTAAACGCACGCTATATAGGCAAGCATATTATAAATTGGAAGATTATCTACTCGATAAAGATGCTTGGCTAAATGCCGGACCTGCTCCACAGTCACAGTCTTTTTAGCTACTAATTAGCCGTATTTTTATTTAGTTATATATATTGGAAGAGATGCTGCTGGCCTTTTCCTATTGTTGTTTTCGGATTATTTTTTAAAATTTTATTTGTTTATATCAATAGAACTTATGATTTATTACCTGTTACATTTGGCAATAATAGCATTGTATAATGTAGAAGCACTTTTTTCGAATTTTGTGAATGTGAAGTACCATGGAGCATTTTTATTTGGTTACAACTTGTTTGACACTACGAGCATGGCAGTTGAGAGATTGTCATGCTCACTAAAATGTCTCGCTGATGGTGGCACGTGTTATTGGGTCATTTGGCTCCCTTCAAAATGGTTGAGCTGAGTGGGGCTGATGCACGCGTCATGCTCGTGAACGGGCGCCGTCAGTTGAGACTGGTCATCTCTTAGCTGCCAGTGACTTATTCAATTTCTATTTTTATTGTTACCATTATTATTTAATTTTTATTGCTTATCTTCATTGTGTTCACATAATAGAAGCAAAAAAGAAATATGTTACGACGATTAATGTAACTCAATACGATTTATAAGAGTGTCCATGGAGTTTCTTGCACGTTCTTCTCCATAGAAACCTACTCTTTGGAACGTGCAATTTAGCTTCACTTGTTTGACTGACCGACACTTTGACAATTCAAAAGTGCCTGTAACTGGTCTATTTGAAATAAACGTTTCTGATTTCTGAATAAAGACCAGTTCCCCTAGCCAAGTTGATAATCTGCAATCGTTAACGCTAGTAGAAAACTTCAAATGCACGGGAATGACGTCATCTCAACGCTCAGTCACGTGATCAGAACAAAAGAATTGAAACGAAACGCTTGTAACTTGGCTAGAGGGCCAGCTATGCTATTCTCTAAAAGTCACTTTCATGGCCGTACGCCGGGTCGAACTCGACGTCGAGACGGCCTTAAGATCGACAGAGAGTGCGGCACTGATTAAAACGGTATTCACTAACGCGAATATGGTCGTCGACGAACACTAGGCCGTAGCGTCTCGTCGCTGAATCTTTAAAGGAATAGGGACTTGACACAATTTTCTTAAATCATAATGGATCAATCTCGACTTAGAGTTTTATTGGTTTAAAATATATATTATAGGTCTAGAATTATTATTTTAAAGAAAAAAAGTAAAATTACAACCAAATTTTATAATTTTTATAGAGATAATTGTGTTTTATTAAAAATTTAAAGGCTGAATGATATTTCCATTGCTCATTTTGCACGCAACAAAAGAAACAAAATGACGCTAATCTTTAAGCGTCCCCGAAAAGGAAAGTTACAAAGAGTCCTGTCATCTCGTTCTACTAGTGTGTCCATACACTAGCTACATACCACGGGACAATTATGCTCTCTGCATTAGATATTTTTGATACACTAAATAGATATGCAAGTTCAAAAACAATTAATTAATATGTATCAACTGATCTCAATATGCTTACCAAAAGGGAACTGTGTGTTTTCTCTGTAATGATTAATCAACGGCGCTCTGGCCGCCGCCGGGATTCCGATCCCGATTTCCAGCCACCGTAGGCGCGGGCTTGCGGACAGAGAGCAATGGGTAGCTCGCTGTCCGGCCGTCCGGTAACCGTCCGGACCAAGCCCAAGTCGTCGACGGCGCGCGCTGTTCCCGCGCGCCTCAAGGAGTTGTCAGCAACAGCAGGGGCCCAGCCGGGTCGAAGCCTACTGGGGCCAGGGTAATCCGAAAGGGCGCTCGAGCCCCGGTATGAAGGCTTGAAGGAACGGGATGGGTTTTTTAGTCAGTAAGAGTCTGACACTATCTCCCGCTCCGCCCAAGAGCGGGGGTTGTCATAAGATGATTTTTCCCATCGAAAAAAAAAAAAAAAAAAGATGGCAAATCCGGAGAATAATATTTTTATTTAAGAATTCGAAGATATAATTATAACATCGCACAAATTCGCAGAATCCACGAGTAGTGGCCCATATTTTTTCCCAGAGAGGAGGTTTGAGTCCCAGCTATGGGAACATTTGTAGGCTAATTATGCTTAAGCCTATTTTTAAGCCAGCCCGCCCTGTATTTTGCTACCAATAACGATAGCCTCTTATGCGGCATGTGAGTATGAAATATATTATACTGATAAAAAAATACCTATTTTGTGTGTTCGTAAGTGTCAGAATAAGGTTTGTCTGAAAGAAAAAACTGATTAATTTATAATAAAACTGATGTTATTCTTTTATTTTTACTTTATTGACAATAGACTGATACGCGACATCAAATGGTACATTTTTGTTACGTTAAATTCTAACAAATAAACAACAAACAATACATTAAAAAAATTCAAAATTCAATCACGGGATATTGTCTTGTACATCCTGAACTGCTTAGCCAGTCGAGCTTTCCTTAGATCATCCCTTTTCTTTGCTTCTTTTAACAAATAAAGCTTGGTAAATAACTCGACTGCCATTTTTATCACTGTCGTAATGAAAATCCGCGTATAAATTGTAGCTTTTAGATTTGACGTATGAAATCGAGGCCGCAAGTGAGACTGCAAAGCATCTCGACGCTATTTTTTTTAGGGAATATCAATACGTATGAAGAACTGTCAAATTGCCCGTCGTTGAGTAGTTCCAATTCACAGCCGATACAGCCTTGAGCGCTAGTGTAGCTTCTCACAGCTTAGTGAATACCTATTTGGTTTTCGTCGCTACGGCAGCGCTGCGCTTAAGGCCATTTTTCTTAGAGAATAGCACTGCCGGACTGGGTCGACGGCGTGTCATGTTAGAGATGTCAGTAAAATTGACGGGATCCGCCAAGGTCAATGTCTGACAGGGCTCGCATATCGGAAATTAACTGATTTTATTTACAAGATAAACTAAAACAGAAAATCTCAAGAAACATGTCTCAATTAAATCGTGACGTAGGTAAAAAGGTCTTAGTGTTAGAATGATAAATAAAACAAATAATAACAAAACCTGTTTCCGTCTGGTTTTTGGAGTCATGTTCTAGTATAAATATAGTTTGATCCACCAATATTTCAAACGTCTAGTGATCGCCGACAGCTAGTGACCGTGTTTTCCTCGTTCTGTTTTTATTAAGTAAGTTGCATTAATACTGGTTTGATAAAATAATAATTTTTAAAACGTGTTTAAGTGAGATCTTTTTGATTCGATTATTTTCTAGTTTTTATTTATTTGTTCTATAGTCAATTTTTAATTGTCAAACAATAATTAACTAAGCAAGGATAACTGTGGTTTCACATCTTTTGAAACTTATGTCTTTTTTGAAATATTGTCAGTTAAATTATTTATTTATTTATTTATTTCTAAAAACTTACAATATCCTAACAGGCTAAATAGACCCAGTGCGATATTGCAGTTTCCTTATTTTAAATAGTGCCACTGTTTATACCGTAGCTATATGTTGCTATCCTAGTGAATGTACTGAAACACATGAGATATTAACCGACTGTAGAAAAATTTGCTTTTTCTCCTATCTAATGAATAATTCCAATTTGACAGGTCAGGTACAGAAAATAATTAATATCAAAATGCTTTCTTTATTCTCTATTTAGACAAAAGCTGTGAAACTGTTGAAACTAAAATATAAAACGTAAATATACAATACTAGCTTTTGCCCGCTTCGTCTGCGTACATAAAATGTCCTATGTCACTCAGGAATAAAGCAGCTTTCTATCGGTGTAAAAAATTTAACAATCGAACTAGTACTTTCAGAGATTATCTTCAACAAACAAATATATTAGTGTGGATTTTAAACCGGAGACCACAAATTAGGCTGAGAGTTCTTCTCATGACTGTGTTACTGGACATAATTTGCTTGCTTGTCAACAGGAATTATCTCAGGTTAATATCTGTAATAGTCAAGACTGCAATCATTCAGTTATGTTCTCGGATAGTATGGGAAGGGGTTTAGGCAAATTAATAAATAATAACCTTAATTATTCAACTCATAATTTTTGTATACCTGGGTCAACATACAAGCATATTATGGAATTAGTAACTAAAAAAACTTGTAACTATGATACTAATTTAACTGTGCTTATAGGTAATAGTTTAAGGGTACACAAGGAAGATATCACTGATTTTGTAATTCAAATGTTAAAATTAAAATGTAAAAAAATAATATTGTGTGATTTTCCATATTTCGAACAATTGTCATATAGACAAAACAATTATATTCATATGCTTAATAATCATATGAACTTTTTAGTTAGTCACTATAGTGACAAATTTATATTTTTGGACACCAACATTTTTGTTGAGCATTTAAAGTCGAACAGGGGTACAACGTATCTGCCAATTAGTTATAGACACACAATAGCTAAGCTATTGGCCTATTATATTAACACAGACATAAGTAGTATGTCGAAGTCTTGCGTAATTGACACCACAATACTTAGTAATAATACTAATAATCACGTGGTGAAAGTGTACGAAGGAGGTCCCATGTGTCACTTTAGAAAATCCTGTAGTTAACGTAGAACCTACAATTAGTTGCAACTCAATGCCAGGTGATATTATAGATTTGGGGCAAACTCCGGATCATTTAAACTAGTTCATAAGACAACAGAGGGTACCAGTAACATAATAGTTATACCAACCATCAATAAGGTATCTTCTTGCTCTCAAATAGTTAAACAGCAAAAAGGGTCTCAGCAAATTATTTCATCAAAATATTCAAGGTATCTCTTCTAAATTATTGGAAATTGAAATGTTATCAGAAAAATCAATGTTCGATGTAGTATGTATTAGCGAACATTGGTTGAAGGATTACCAGGTAACCATCAGTTATGAAAATTATAGTGTGGGTAGTTGTTTTAATCGGAAATCTATATTGCGTGGTGGTTCCCTAATCTTAATAAAAAAAGCATAAAATTTAAGCAACGTAATGATATAGTTAATTTGTCAACGGAACATTACATAGAACTGTCTTGTGTTGAGCTAGATAAGCATGTTATAGTGTGCGTGTACAGACCCCCGAACCCTCAAAACTTTAGTCTTTTTGAATCAACAATGGAAGATATTCTCGCCAAACTTGTAGATAGTAACAAATCCATAATTATTTGTGGATATTTTAATATTAATATTTTGGAAAATAATTTAAATAGCAGCAGATTTTTAAATCTTTTTAAATCATTTCATTTGTCTAACGTTTTTACAGAACCAACAAGAGTAACCCCAACCTCTGCAACTTGTATTGATAATGTTTTCTGCAATTGTGACTATCTAGATAAAGCTATAGTAAATTATCTTCCGTCTGATCATAGTGGACAAACGGTAACTTTTATGTCTCAAGCAGCCCTGGAAACGACTCAGATTCAATTCAGGCCAATTACAATTGGCAAATTAACTAAATTTAATAGTAACTTACAAAATAAGTTAAATGTTCTGGGCCATGATATTAATGATGCTAATAAATTTTATGATAACTTCTTTTCATTGATACTTAATGAATTTAATACAGCTTTTGAAAAGAAGTCGAAAAATATATTCCCTAAGTTTGTTTTTAGTGACTGGGCGACTAAAGGTATTAGGATAAGTAGGGAAAGAATGTATGAGCTATACGGCCTTAAGCCATTCTTCAATACTGAACCTTCAATAAATATGTAAATAAATATTCTAAACTTTTCAGAAAGATTTGCAAGGTAGCAAAGGCCCTGTACATTAGCAACAAGATCAAATCGGCAGACAATAGAATAAAGACTGTGTGGAAAGTTATTAATAGTGAAACTGGTAGGAACAAAGTACGCAGCACGGATTTTTTATTGGAGACTCCACATGGTCCCAAAAGCTCTAACATAGAAGTAGCCCAAGAGTTTGTGAATTATTTCACCAATGTACCTCTTAGGACAACGGAAGCTCTAAATTCCTCCCCTGAAGCCTCAATTACTTTATTAAAAGCAAACTTGCCAGGCTGTCCGGTTGAATTTCAATTCAAACATATAAACCCTATGACAGTCATAAAGGCTTTCCGGCAAATCAAAGTCAAATTAACCGAAGACCTATGGGGAATGTCTGTTAAAGTATGCATATCCATAATTGAGACTATAGCACCATACTTAGCTTTAATATTTAATTTGTGTGTGGACCAAGGCGTCTTTCCAGATATAATGAAATACAGTAAGGTTATACCACTTTTTAAATCAGGTGACCATAAGGACACTAATAATTACAGACCTGTATCAGTATTGCCGGTTTTCAGTAAGGTGTTTGAAAAAGTTATGCTTAATCAAATGCTTTACCATTTTAACAGCAATAAAATCTTTCACGATGAGCAGTATGGTTTCACCAAAGGACGTTGTACGACTGACGCTGGTGTCACTTTATGAAAACATATATTTGCAGCGTGGGAAGAAGCCCAAGATGCGATAGGGATTTTTTGTGACCTCTCAAAGGCTTTTGATTGTGTTAATCACGAAACCTTCCTTTTAAAGCTTGAACATTATGGGCTAGGTAAACTTGCACTCAGCTTGGTAAAATCTTACTTAATTGACAGGCAACAGCAAGTTCAGATAAATGGTGTCAATTCTCCGGGTTTGAAAGTCAAAATGGGTGTACCGCAAGGCTCAATATTGGGTCCTTTTCTCTTTTTAGTATATATAAATGATCTACCGCATCTATTAAAAAAACAACCACATATTGTATTGTTTGCTGACGATACCTCGTTAATTTTTAAAATCAATAGACGTTCCGCAAACCTTGATGACGTAAATAATGCTCTACAGCAAGTCCAAAACTGGTTTACTGTTAATAATTTAGTATTAAATGGAAAAAAAACTAAGTGCATAAGATTTGCGTTACCGAATGCTAAAAGCAATTATTCCGACATAGTATTGAACAAGGAGAAAATCGAGTTCGTCGAGAGTACGGTTTTCCTAGGGATCACGCTTGACTCGAGGCTACAATGGGGTCCTCATTTAACATCTCTGGCAGGACGGCTTAGTTCAGCAGCATATGCTGTCAGAAAAATCCGCCAATTAACTGATGTAGATACTGCGAGACTAGTCTATTTTAGTTACTTTCATAGTATCATGTCTTACGGTATTTTGCTATGGGGACGGGCTGCAGACATAGAGTCTATTTTTATACTGCAGAAAAGAGCTATCAGAGCCATATATAATCTTCGCAGACGCGATTTTCTTAGGGAACTATTTAAAGAAATAAACATCCTGACGGTCCCTTGTCAATACATTTATGAAAACATCATGTATGTTCGGAAAAATATTCATCTTTTTACTAAGATAAGTGACAGGCATAATTTTAATACTAGGAATAGGAACAAATTAGATCAACCTCGATTCAGATTGGCTAAAGTACGTAGCTCTTTCATGGGGTACTGTGTAAAATTTTATAATAAAATACCAATTGAGATTCTACAACTAAATGAGTCCAAATTTAAAACATGCATTAAACGCACACTATGTAGACAAGCATATTATAAACTGGAAGATTATCTCCTTGACAAAAATGCTTGGCTAAATGCTGGTCCTGCTCCACAACTACAGCCACTTTTACCTTCAACTTAGTTTTTTTATTTTTTTTTTTATATATAAATATATTTCTAAATATTGGAAGAGAGACTATTCCCCTTTTTGTATTTTTTGCTTTCGAAATGTATTTTTTATTTATTTGTTTATTTCAATAGAGCTTATGATAATTTATTACCTTTTTTAATTGGAAACTAAATAGCATTGTATAATGTAGAAGCACTTTTTTTTTTCAAGTTTTTGTGAATGTGAAGCACCATGGAACATCTTTATTAGGTTACAACTTGTTTGACATTACGAGCATGGCAGTTGAGAGTTTGTCATGCTCACCCAAATGTCTTGCTGGTGGTGGCACGTGTTATTGGGTCATTCGGTTCCCTTTAAAATGGTTGAGCTGAGTGGGGCTGATGCACGTGTCATGCCCGTGAACGGGTGCCATCGGTTGAGACTGGTCATCTCTTGACTGCCAGCGGCTTAATTCGGTTTCTATTTTTAATTACATTTAATAAAAAGAATAATAACTTATTATTATTACGTATCCACCTACATTGTGCTCACATATTAGAAGCGACAAGAAATATGTAACCAAGATCTATGTAACTCATAATATATTTAAAAAAGAGTGTCCATGGAGTTTCTTGCACGTTCTTCTCCATAGAGACCTACGTATTGGAACGTGCAATTTAGCTTCACTTTTCTTGGACTGACCGACATTTGACTATTCAAAAGTGCCTGCAAATGGTCTATTTGAAATAAATTATTTTGATTTTGATTTGATTTTGATTTTGATTAAACTCCTATGTTATCCAAAGGTTAGAGACTTCTAACAAGTACGGTATACGTCTAGACTTTTACAGTAAATAGTGCTTTGACCGCAGAACTTAGGGATCTATCACTGCACATGAAGATCTCTTAGAATCTCTCTTAGAATTAAATATTCAAATAATATTAAATATTTATGATAACGGTCGAAAACCGTGAATTTAGCTAAATGCGATGCATTGCAACTTTGTCGCTCTCATTCGAAAAGACTTTGATAACTTATTGAATTTTGAATAACAATTTTTGATAGAGCTTAAAGCGACTTCACTTTATACAATTTAAAACCATCATTTCGAAGCATACTTTTTCGTAAAATTCGCGATGGCACTTTAAACTAAAAAAATATACACAAGAATATCTCTTAAATAGTCCTAACTACATAAGAGTCCAACTAAAAGAAAATTTTGTGCCACAAGCAACTTATTAAAACTAAAAGTAAATATGAAAAAAAAGTTAAAATCTACGCGATATTAAAAAAACTTCTCACTCAAAGCATGCTGCGATATTTGAAAAAAAAAAACAGCGCTTGTGTTCTGCTAAGGCCTGTTGTGATGGTCTATAGCACTTAGAGTGTCTATTAACTATATAGTACTAGGATTCTTCAGAGAACATGTCCCAATGTACTTAATTAAATAAATAAACCTATGTTTCTGCCAGCTTAAATGTTTAAAACGCACCTTCAGTGAAACAGCCTTCAAAATGCCTACCTACCATAAAACATAATCAATGTCTTTACAGTTCACGTCACTATGAAAGCCGTATTCGTTCTGTGTGCCCTCGTGGTCGCCGTCAGCGCTCGTCCAAATGAGCAATACACAGACAAATATGATGATGTGAACTATCAAGAGATCGTCGAGAACGACAGGTTGATGGAAAATTATTACAAGTGTGTAATGGACAACGGCAGGTGCACGAACGAAGGCAAGGAACTCCGACGTAAGTATTATTGTACTCTTAGTTCCAATTCGATTTAAAATTAACCCTAAACCAAAGTGTTACACTTAGTACAGATAGCGTCGTACGAATATACGATACGCGAATGACGGTTTCTTTCTCACAAGAAACATTTTAATATCATATGCACACGACATCAACTGGCTGCAAAAAAGCTGGGAATCCTCGCGAAGGTGAGACAGTACTTCACGCCGGAACAGCTGCTCAAACTTTATCAAGCGCAAGTTCGATCGTGTATGGAGTATTGCTTTCATCTTTGGGACGGATCTGCCCGATACCAGCTTGATTTACTTTAAGCAATTTAGGGGCGAGCCAGAAGGATTTTTGGCAATAATGCACTTGTCGAGTCGAGGCTTCAAAGTCTTGTGCATTGACGCCGAGTTGCTTTGCTAGCCTGTCGGTTTTCTACCGGTTGCATTTCGGGGAGTGTGCGTCGGATTGCATAAAATAATACCTGGATAGGTATTATTTTGACTTATTTGGATTAATGTTATTTATTTGAGAACTGTTTTCTGCCAGTGGGTTCACCTGAATGATAGTTAAATTATGTAGAACATGGTCTTGCCAGATCTTATGCAAATTCATTTGCTCGTTTGGTCATGAGGGACTATCAACATACATACTAACAATCTTAAAAGTATCATGTTATTATAATAAAGACACACTAATACGCAGTCAACGAATCTGAGCAATGAAAACTCACGCTCTGCTGCCCTTAATATGAATTTGTATAAATATTTAATCATTAATTTCCATTTGCAGTTCATCTCCCTGATGCACTTCAGACCGAGTGCTCCAAGTGCACGCCTAAGCAGAAAGAGGGAACCAAATTCATCATCAAACACTTGATCAACCACAAGCCCGAATATTGGAAGCAACTCCGAGGCAAATTCGACCCCGAAGGCAAATTCGCAAACAAATATGAAAAGGAACTCAAAGAAGTGTCTTAGGTCAAATGAAACAATGCGATGCAGCCGTGTTATTTAATGTGTCTGTGATTTGATGTGTTGTGGCAATAAAGTATGTGATAGTATCGACTGTTTCTTTATTTCATAACTAACTGAGTTCACGTACGTTGTTAATTTATTTATTTAATGCTTTATGCACACAAAAATATAGAGTCAGATTGAATTCCTTAGGCAGATTCAGGCATTTCTGAGTGTATTATACAAAAATACCTTCCGAATTAATAATATTTGACTGTACTGACAGAAATCAGACTCTCCTAAAATTCAATGCAATAGTCCCTGCAACAAAAATTACAAGCTCTGTTCGTCTCCTTGGGTCCCCAATCTTTGTGAATACCTTTCCCAGTTTTGAGGAGTAAAAATATATTTCAATGACATTTCGGAAACATTGCTCCAAATTAACAGGCATTTGGTTCTAATCTTTTCTGTTGGATCTAATAAATCGTTCATTTTGTTTCGGACTTTCGGTCCTAAATTAATATATTTCCTTCGCACTTTCCACTTATAGAATCACTTTTGGAAATAATGGGCCTAATTACCCGGCATACTCTTACATTAATTTTAAATGTGGCCCTGGACGGTCGAGTTTGGGCTTAGGCTACTCTTCCCATTCGCATTCGAGGCCTCCGTGTCCGCAAAATTACCAGTATTCGTTTACAGAAATTTAGTTTTATTGTGGATATATTTGGTCATAAACACTGATACAGTTTAATGAGCCGTGTTTCACCGAGACTATGGATGGCTGGAGACTCACATGCCTGAATGTATTTTATACAAGTATTATACACAAAAAAATCTCTCAGGTCAAATAAAATAATGCGATCAAACCGTGTTGTCTCTCTGTGACTTGAAGGGTTGTGGCAATAAACTATACGATAGTACCGACCCTTTCTTTATTTCATAATTAGCGAAGACACACGTTGTTTATTACCTTCCTCATGAATCAGCATGCCCACTAGTGAAAACTGCATGACCGTTCAGTAGTTTTTGATTTTATCGCGTTTGTTTTATGACTTGTAAGGATATATAATGCATACAAGTATGTTAGCAAAGATATATGTCGGACATTTCACCCAAATGCACAAAATGATTTGGGAACACATTCATTATACTTATAACTAACGAGTGAAATTCCTTGCTGAAGTCTGCGTTTCCAGTCGCAACGTGTGAAAAAGCTACTTTCAGGTAACCACATCATCGCTTAACTTCAGGTGAGATAGTGGTCATGTGCGAGCCTAGACTAAAGTTAGACAAGTACTTAATTTTTAATTAAGATATCGGGAGTAAATAGGTTCGGCAGGGTCCATTGATGCGCTTACAAGAAATATTATTGATACGAACTTTTGAATCTGGTTACGGATACAGATATGTAATCATTTCGGATATTAAAATTATAAAAGTAGAATGCAAAATTAGACTTACATTTATGGGCTAGTTTATTATACATATATATGTTTTTACAATTAGTGACATATTATGTAAATATTATCCCACTAAAAATATAACTACCTGTTAAAAAGGGGGCCCAATTCCTATCGACTAATTGTTCGCCTAAAAAAGGGTTGAAATCCAATCCAATACCAAGTTTAGATGCACTTTAAAATCGATCATAATCATCTTCATCAACAGCCTGATCATCGTTAAATTTGAACTTGGCAGGTTTTCATGCTACACGTAACACTTGATTAATTGTATAATTAAATTTATTATTTATATAATTAAATTAACTGAGTAGGCCAGGCTGAGATGATGTCAGAACAAAGAAATCGGAGGCGTGGCCTACTCAAGGCGTTCGACGCAAGACAATCGAAACTTAACGGTCGTAACTTGGCTAGGGGACTAAGCTCTATGCCTCGGCACTTCCCAACGAACAAGATATTTTTATTTACTTTTCTTATCCAGCTGGACAGGTATTCTTATTATTTTATAACTTAAGCTAGTTTAAGCTTCACCTTTACAAGTTAGCCTTCAACTTAGTCGACTTCCTCGCTGTGGTATTTTTATTTGTTTATTTATTTTACAATGTTTTAAAGGAAACATTTTATGAGACAAGCACCTGACTTCGATAATGGGAGGTCAATCTAGTTTGCTCTAGTAAACTAATTACATTTCCTAGAAAACATTTAATGCTTCAGTTAAACTGCTTAGCCTTGTCCAAACTAACATCATAAACAACAACTTTTGTTCCATGACTTTAAAAAATTATCAAAAAATATTTAAATGAATGTTCTAATATTACGAAGTCTATGCGAAACAAGCGATAGTACAATAGCAGAGGGGAGGGGGATCGGCTGGTGGGGGAGCTTGATGCGCTTGCGTCGCGTCATACAGACGTAGGTTGGTATAAATATAGAGTTGAGATGTGTTAGACCGAACAGCGAAATCTTGAAATTTTGTTTTCGGTTAATGAATTATGTATTGTAAAAAGTTTTATAACAAAAGTTGTTGTTTATCATGTTAGTAATACAGTCCTGCACGGTTTGTTATTGTTTTTTTTTTTTAAATAACCCTGTATTTACTTATTTATTTAAATTTCATTTACAGCATGGTAGATTGTGGGACTTAATGTATCAAAGCATTCTCTAACAATCAAATTTTGGGTTAAAATAACAACTCCACCATTACACCACAACTATATGTATTAGCAATTATTATTACAAGCCTGATAGATCTGAATATCAATATTTTACAGTAAGCGAATGCCTCTCCAGAGACTTACCAAGACTGTTAAGTTGTTTTGTTTTTTATTTAAAAAAATATACATAGATATTTAATAAGTTGTAATGACAAATAAAGAGAATAATAATAGAAGTAATAATAACTATCTTTAATATAATATACTGGTGTGTGCCACCCACTTGTGGGGCGAGGCCCTCGAGACGAATGGGGAAGCGATTGCCGTTTCCTAAGACGTCTCGAAGGCCTTCGACAGGTTATGGCAAGCTAGCCTTTTGAGTAAGCTTCCAGCGTACGGCATTTCCCCTGGTCTGATTAACTGGGTAAAAAACTTCCTGAGTGAACGGTCTTTCCGAGTTGTTGTCGACGGATGCTCATCAGAGCCCATGACGACTAATGCCGGAGTTCCTCAGGGGTCTGTTCTCTCTGCAACTCTCTTTCTGTTGCATATCAACGATCTGCTGGTGCCCGGTATCTATGGGTATGCAGATAGCAGTGCAGGATAGCACAGTTGTAGAGAGATAGCTGCCCAGTGCTCAGGCTAGTAAGGAGCTAATCCGGTCCGAAAGAAAGGCTATGGTAGAGCGAACGAATATCTCATTTCAGGCAGTCTCCAAGTGGGGTGAAGCCAATCTGGTGGGATTCAACGCCGCCAAAACGCAAGCGTGTCTGTTCACCGCCAAAAGTAGCCCGTGCACCTCGGCTTCTACTTTTCAGAATTTATCCCTGGAGTACACCGACCGCCTTCAGCTCTTGGGGGTTGAAATTCCTTCGGACCTTAACTTTGGGCGGTTCATTGAGTCCAAAGCCAAGGTAACTGCTAGGAAACTAGGCGTTCTTGCAAAGGTCCGGCGGTACTTCACACCGGGACAGCTTTTAATGTTATACAAAGCATAGGTCCGTTTGTGTTTGGAGTACTGCAGTCACATATGGGCTGGTGCTACAAAATGCCACCTGGTAGCTTTGGACTCGGTGGAAAGGCGTGCAAAGAGGCTAATTGGTGATCCAGATTTGGTTAAGTCCAACCTTTAAAGCCTTGAGCACAGGCGTGGGGTAGTCAGCCTTTCGGTGTTTTACAGGATGCATTTTGGAGAGGGTGCGCAGGAATTGCATGACTTGATTCTGCCATCGCAATTCTACCAGCGGACAACCCGACGTACGGCGAATATTCACCCTTACGTTGTTGAAACCTCTACGGTCCGGACTAAGCGTTTCGCCTCGTCGTTTATACCGCGTACGTCGAAGGACTGGAAAAGTTTGGCTGCTGCGGTCTTCCCGTCCGATTATAATTTGGGTGTCTTCAAGGCTAGAGTGAATAGGCTCTTAATAAACTAGTGCGCCTCACCATCAAAGATTGCATCGCTACTTACTATCAGGTGGGATCGCATTCAAGCACTAGTTTATATAAAAAAAAAAAATACTATTTCTGGCTTCTAACTGTCCTAAATCTACAATTGGGACAAGGACCCAACGGAGTAACATGCTTTCTGAGGCACGTACCCATCTATAGATTGATATTGGCAAGACTTGTTTAACCCTGGGGGATTAATCATTACCACTATTATCACTTAGGTAGCTTTAATAAGAATAAATTATACTTACAAACAATTTCCCTTAAACAAAAACAATGTACATTATTATACACATGCACTTATATGTGCCTATAAGAAATAGAAGGATTTTATACATGGTTATTTTTAACGACATCTTATTATTTAACAATGCTATATACCATTGACATATTTATAAAATACTTAACTAATCCTAACTAATATTATAAACGTGAAAGTGTGGATGTTTGGATGTTTGTTACTTAATCACGCAAAAACGGCTGAACGGATTTGGATGAAATTTGGCATGCATATAGCCTTTGACATGGAAAAGAACATAGGCTACTTTTTATTCTGGAAAAACATCTCATTCATACGGGATCTTATTCATACGGGAAAACACGTTTAGAGTGCGATAACCGAAGTACACGCGGACGAAGTCGCGGGCGGACAGCTAGTAACATTATAATTGAACATACACTGAAATAAATAAATAAGATAAAAACCCTTAGGTATCTAATTAAATATTTAAAACCAACTAAAATAATTTAAAATATGGGATCGAAAAACTCCTCCGCAATGTTGCCAATTTTTAATGTGTCAAAAGATTGGCAATGTTTTGTCCAAGATTAAAACCAGCTCTTCGGTTACGTGAAGTGTTAAAAGCTTGAAAACATGTTTCTCATTCAGAATCTCGTTTAAATATGCAAGGTTGATAAGGATTTTTTTGTACTTAACTAAATTATGAAGGGTTAAAGTTTACACAAAATAGTAGAATTTCTGATAAAGATTTTCAATAGAAACCTAGATGATATCCACAAGATATCTGTTTTCCCAAAATAACTAGAGAAGATGTAAGAGAACAACGTCATAATCACATTTGAATGGAAATGTATCTCGGATTCTGTGTCTAATTTTATTAAAGAATTTATGATAATTAGAAACTATTCAATAGATCAGTAATAAACTATATTTTTTTAGAAAGACATTACCATAAATATTTTTTGATTACGAAGGAAAAAAATCCCTATCTACAAAAAAACCCAAACTGTCGCTTACGATTTTCTTCCTAATAACGATCTATAAAATGGAAATGTATCTCGGATTGGGCGAGAAAGGGGATTTTTCCATTCCTAATTTTATTAAAAAAATTATGATAATATGTTAATAGAAACTATTCAATAGATCAGTAGTTATATGCATAACAATCTGTATTTTTTTAGAAAGACATTAACATAATAATTTTGATTAGGAAAGCTAGAACCTCTTTTTGCAAAAAAACCCAAAATGCCGCTTACGATTTTTAAAATTATTATCGATATTATTATTATGTGGGGAGTTACAGTTTTTTTTTATATTTTTATCTTGTACCCATTATAAAACTGATTAGTATTTTAGTACTTTCTACTCCAAAAAATGTCAGCTCGATTGGCGCAGTGGTTGAGCGATTTGCTGTAGGCTGTAGGCCGCGATTTCGATTCCCGCACGGAACTAATGCTTGTATGGCTTACAGGTAGGTGTTCCTGGTCTGGGTGTCTTATGTATGTGAATTTACATGTTTGTGAGTGTAGTCACCATACAAGAGTAATTCATAGCGTGGGGTACCTTTGTATTTTAAACTTTTTTTTAGGGTACACATAATATTCCATAATATTCCACAACTACCATACAACGCCGTCTAGTCTCAAGCTAAGCAGAGCTTGTGTTATGGGTACTAGACAACTGATAAACATACTTATATATTTCTAAATACATACATATTATAGATAAATTACACCCAAACACAGAACAAATGATTATGCTCATCACACAAACATTTGTTCTGGGTGGGAATCGAACCCACGACCTCCGGCATAGCAGTCAGGGTCACTAACCACTAGACCAACAGGCCAGTCAAGTTCGATAAAGCTTCTTGTTCATCATGTTGTTATACATGGAACTGTTGAATTTCCATAATCGACATCCGCGCCTCACTGCTCCGACTGACGTGTGATATTAACTGTAAAAAAAGTTGTCAGTATCAAAAAACCCGACCGCAAGAAAACATCTTAAAAGTTCAAAACAAGACGCTTGTGGTATTTATTAGTTTAGTTTAAACATAGATTGGACGTCATCAACTGCACTAGATTGCTTAAAACTGACTTGTTTTAAAATTTTTATTTGATTTTGGGGTAAATTTTTTTGACACTGTCAATTTTTTTTTTCATTTACTTCGATTTAGTGAGTAATGCTTCTGAAATCGCTTCCTCGAACCATTAAATAATTTCATACCCTACATGACTATGTCAAAAAAAAAACAATTTTGCGCCAATTTCCACCATTTTTGAAAATATTTTTTTTGTGTTAATAGTGTCACTCTCACAATTAAGATAAATTTACCGACAGCTCCTAAGTTAAAACGCAACAAGCCGTTTAGGCTTTAGGGAGTGCCAAAGAAAAATATAAACATAGATACGCGAAAAACATAACCCCTCCTTCTGGTGCAGTCAGGTAAAAACGAAGTATTTGATCAGTAATCGATCTTGACACTTGAACTTATCATAAGCAATTATATGTCGCAGCAAAACATTCACTAGCACAAGTTCTTGTGTTCTTTTTTCCTTCTTATACAGTCACTCTAGACAAGTTTGTAAACAGGCAAAAACTAGGAAGCCTTCAACCTCATGTACTTACCTATTTTTACGACGTGAATATCTTAATGAGAGCTGCATATCCAGGTTTGGTTAAGTCCAATCTACAAAGCTTTGAGCACAGGCGTAGGGTAGCCAGCCTTTCGGCATTTTACAGGATGCATTTTGGATTGTGCGTGGGAATTGCATGACGACTTGATTCCACCATCTCATTTCTACCATCGGACAACCCGATGTAAGGCGAGTATCCACCTTTACGCTTAGTCTGGACCGTAGAGGTTTCAACAAAAACCTCTACGGTCCGGACTAAGCTTTTTGCCTCATCTAACATCGAAGGACTGGAACAATTTGTCTGCTGCAGTCTTTCCGTCCTTTTATAATTTGGGTATCTTCAAGGCTATATAAACTAAGTAAGTATAAATAGGCGCTGTAAGTAACAATAGGCTCACGAAACTAGTGCGTCTCACGATCTACGATTGCATCACTGCTCACCATCAGGTGGGATCGCAGTCAAGCACTAGTTTATATAAATTAAAAAAATATATATTTAAAAAGTATATATTATTAAACAAGGTGACATTCATTTCAACTATCGAAATCTTTAGAATAATTATAACGTGCCATTTTGGTAGCGCATGCCAATTGTTATCGTATTTTCTTTAGGTATGTTTTGTCTTATCTCTCTCGGACTGCATATAAAATAAAGAGATGACCAAAAATACAATGCTTACAAATATGAAGCATTTTAGCGATTTATTAAGAATCTATAGATTTGATTACAAAATTAAACACTATAACCGCAAAACGTTGCCTGTAGAATAATCTGACAAAAAATCAGAACGATAACATATAATCCAGTTTTTAATCGATTCGAACAGTCATTTTTAAAGGCATCTTCGTAATTTTTAGGGTTCCGTATGAATGCGTGGAGGTATCGAGTTGAAATTAAAACCATATACTCAGGTCTGCAGTCCCTATAAGAGCCTGTTGTGGCTCACTGCAGGGTAAAGGCCTCTCTTCCGTTATTCCACTCTTTTCTCTCCTTATCCACTTCTGGCCAATCTAAATATATTTAAATATAATATGATTTAAAATCAAGATATACATAGAATAGAATTAGCCAACTGTTTCGTAATGATCGTGTTCAACATCACAAGGTAAATCAATCACAGTCAACTCGGCGACCTCTGCAACCCCAGCATTTATCAACTTATATTTATACATAGTGCTGTGACTCAACGAACAGATTCAAAACAAACAATAGGTTATGTAGGTGGCATGCGTCACGTTCTCGGGGTGAGCAAGCCGCCACGTGAGATTACTTTATAATTCAAGGCCATCATTGGGCACGCTATAATTATGGCAGTAAGTTCCCTCTTTAAGGAGTGGCTGGAAAGACTACACGGCGTCCCTACCTTCCGCACAACGCAGGCCCTCACCGGACATGGTCAGTTCGGGAGGTTCCTGCACCGGATTCGTGCGGAAGAAACACCCGAGTGTCATCATTGTGTGGACCGTCCGGAGGACACGGTGGAACATAGGGTAGAGGTGTGCCCCGCTTGGGCAGAGCACTGCCGTGTCCTCGTGGGGGCGCTCGGTGGCAGCGATCTCTCTCGCCGGGCCTTGGTATAGGCCATGGTCCAGAGCGAGGAGGAGTGGCAGGCGGTCGCTTCCTTCTGCGAAGCAGTAATCCTAGCAAAAGAGGCGGCTGCACGCGGCAATAGCCCTCGCGCCCCAGCTACCGCGATTCCAATCCCGATTTCCGGCAACCATAGGTGCGGGCTCGCGAGACGCGAGCTACCCATTGCTCGCCGTCCGACCGTCCGGTAACCATCCGGACCGAGCCCAAGTCGTCGACGGCACTTAGTGTTCCACGCCTCAAGGAGTTGTCAGCAACCTCAGCAAAGAAGGAACAAGAGTGGATTTTTAGTCCGTAAAAGACTGACAAGACTGACACTATCTCCAGCTCCGCCCAAGAGCGGGGGATGTCATTAGATTATTTTCTCACCCAAAAACAGGCCATCCCATAAAATAGTTTAATTAAATTCATTTTATTGCCAATCACTTCCGTTTTTTACGGTTTCCACCGTATAAAACGCAAGTGCGCAATAGCTTAACAAGTTCACATGGACCCTGCCGCGCACAACAAAAAGCAAATGCAAAAAAATAACAAATAAGTTGGTTATACAGATACGTTTGTAATCATAAAAAAGTAGGTAATTACATCTCAAAATAAATCAACAATAAAATGCATAAGTAAAGGTACCAGTAGGTTTCATAGAGATTGATAAAGCTTGTCTACGAGACGATTCTCTGATAGGTGGAAACTATTAATCACAACTGAGATAACTGACACTGACTGAGATTCTAGATAAAGTAAGCGTTAACAAATACCTAAAAGTCTAAATAACCCATAGACCACGTGATCTTCCGAAAAGAAAATGAGAAAAAATTAAAATGGCCGACACTATACAACTACAGTACAATTCACGAATGATGGCGGCCGTGAAGTTTGCGCAGAAGGTTGCGCAGTAACGTGTTTTAGGAACCAAATGGCGACGTGCGTGTGCGAAAAGAGTGTAGTATGCGCGAACGTTCGCAAAGGCTAACTTCACGGCCGCCATCATTCGTGAATTGTACTGTATAGGGCTATTTGTAAAACACTGGCAACCTCTCACGACTGTGTTACTAACTTCATAAACAAAAACATTTGTTCTATGACTTTTTGTTCATCAGATTTTTATACAAATATATAAATATTTAAATGAGCGGATAGGCGGCGCAGCGGCGGAGTTCTTGATGCACTTGCTTCGCGTCATACAGATGTAAGTAAGTATAATAAAATGCAGAGTTGAAATGTAACCCTGTATAACATCTACAACAAAGACTCGTTTTATTGGGCCGGGAAATCGTCAAATAATTTCTCACGCTCCGGTTGGAGCTGCAGGGAGTAGACTTTTATAGACAAGAACCCACTCGCGTTCCTTTAGTTTACTACAGTATGCGTTCCAGTGTCGTGGAAAGAGCCATCACGACTCGTCGACTCGTGATGGCTCTTTCAAACATACCGCAGCGCCTTAAGTCGGTTGATTGCAATAAAAATTAAAATGTCTGGTAAGGTAAAATTTTTAAGGCGTTATACTAGATTCAAAATTAACTGGTAAACATCACATAAATCATTTAATCCAAAAATGCGAACGCGTCATTTCCATTTTAAGTCCTTGCAGGTGTATGGTGAGACTATGGTACGTTCCACTTAATTCTATGCAACAGGGGTGCTCTGGTTCGTCTCGATAGGCTCCAGTCTAAATGTCTTCGGATCATCTCTGGGTGTATGAAGTCCTCTCCCGTCAACGCTTTGCAGATCGAAAGCACCGAACCCCCTCTAGCCTTAAGGCGCCAATATTTAGCCTCTCGTTTTTTATCTAGGGTAATATGTAGATCTTCACATCCTCTCATTGGAAAACTGAACAAGTATAGTACCTCAAACTAATGGAAAAATAAAGACATGCCCTTAACCCTGAAATATTTTCGCATGACCCAAAATTTTAAATGTCCACTTGCTTAGTATCCCAAACTACCCCTTTTTAATTTCGACTGTGAAGTTTTATGTTTCACAGCAATCCTACAATATTGGTATATCTAAAAACTGTCCCTCGATGAATTCGACCTTCAATGCAGCGGTGGGAGAGCGATGGAATAATTTCCAAAAATTAATCACTGATGCTTCCAAATTTTCTGACTCTAGTCATACTGGAGCGGCAGTATATTACCAAAGCTCCAGTATTATTTTACAATTTAAATGTCCCATGGAGTCCTCTGTGTTCACAGGCGAATGTGTGGCTTTATTAGAAGCTTGTCTTTTTATAGAGTGACACCAAAATATCGACAAAGCCGTAATCTTCATAGACTCCCTTAGCTGTCTTCAAGCCCTAACCCAGAATCCTTTTAAAAGTAAATTGCACAGCTCACTACTTCTAAAAATTAAGGAATCCTTACTATCATGTAATAATAGTCAAAAGGAAGTGCAGCTAGTTTAGATACCTGGTCATTGTGGCATCAAGGGCAATGATCGTGCTAATGCCTTGGCCAAAGATCCTTGTTTGTCAACTACAGCTGATCTCTCATACAACTTTATTCAGGGGTGTGACTTGCTGAACCTGCCAAAAGCAAGTCTTCAATGTGCATGGCAGGAGCAGTGGGATACCTCTGGTAAAAAAGAGTAAATTTTAGTATGCAGTACAACCAACCGTAAAATCAAAACCTTTGTTCTTCACGTTCAAAAAAATGTCCAAAACTGTTATCTCTGTCCTGTGTAGAATTCACCTGGGTTTCTGTTGCACGCCTGTTTTTTTTGCAAAAAAAATTCGAGTCCGCGATTCCTCCTTATGCAAATGTGGTTTGGAGGAGGGCACACTGGACCACATATTTATCCAAAGCACAACCAACATTCCACCTTTAGACTTATATAGCCGCCTCCTGAAATTTAAGATTCCTCTCCCAATCAATGTCTCTGCCCTCTTAACTTATCCTTCCCCAGAACTACTTGTGGCGTTGATGAGCTTCATCCGTCACAATAATATCAAATTATGAGTCCTGACTTTTGTGTATTGTAGTCACGTGTTTATATTTATAATGTTTTAACAATTATAATAATTATGTATTTTTATTTTTTTGTTTGTTTCAGTCCAGTACTAACCCAACAAGTTCAACTGTATCAATCGAAGATTTTTATGCGTACATTCAGTCACTATTGTTCTAGCATTCTAATTCCTTGTGTTAATAATATACACTCTTGCCAATCCAATTTACTTTTGACATTGGCAGAATAGTCGACATCGGCTCTATTTGCCATTAATAAAAAATAGAATAGAATACCACATTGCCAAATTGATCCCATTTTCATTATGAAAGCATAATTATTGTTTTGTAACGTTTAAAAATAAAAATCGTGCGAACGAGAAAGAGGAAAAATGGATCCGGTTATGAGATCGTAGTAGAGCCTCTGATGGGTGAAGATCTTCACTAACTGGATGCCTGAAGGAGGACATCATCGTCGAGTTCGACGCGGCGAAGTTGAGTGACCTGGTTCAAGACTGAAAGAATGGTTTGGGAAAAAGGGGGAGACCTTTGTCCAGCACGACACAATGTAACATACTATAGGTTACGTACTTTAGGAAACTACTTTTTACTTTAACTTGGAATACAATTAAATTTGGCTTTTTCACCAATCATTGAGATAGTTTTTAGCAAATTACCAAGAGAAAAATAGAAATGAAAAAGATTAAATGCTGCCGAATATGGCGTTTGTTTTGTTTTAGCATAACATGTCATTTGCTGTCCCTTTGTATACAGTATAAGAGTATAAATTGAAATAAAACCCATTTATCAATTTGATTGTTTTTTTTACCAGTGCATGACGACATTTTAAGGACAAAAACTACAGAAACATCTTTAAGTAAATTTTGTCTTAATTGGCATCTTGGTTTCCTCAAGATTCAAGAAATAGCAGTTAAATGGAAGTTAGATTAGAATTTTGTTTTAATTAGGAAGTATAGAGTCTTGAGTCATTTGTGTTACGCGTGCTCGTCCCAAATGGCCCAAAAATATGACCAAACGAGGACGGGTCTGAGTGTGTGGTTTCTTTTTTAAATATTTTCATGGGCTGATGAATATGTTACTTGGCCAGAGGACTCACTCGTTTTTTAGCCTTCGAAATTAAAAAAAAATACCTGTCCGTCCACACGGAGCATTCGGCTCGTACTGAGGCGGCGTTCGCAACAATCGTGTGACGCGAATGCTCACTGTGAGCACACACGTCTACACAGCCCGAGGCATGCGAGACGAACGATTCGCGTCGCACGCATCGCGATGTCTGTACGCGGCTTAAGAAATTTTCCGTGATTTTAACGCCTAAGTGTCCTTGCGATTTATTTTGTTTTCTTCCCTGTCAATTTATATTTTTTTTTATTATTATTGATAGGCCCACGTTTGACCTGATGGTAAGCGATAATGTGGCCGATGATGTGGTTCACCACCATCTACCAAACAATTTGAAAAAGAAGCCAAGTAAGGGTTGTGGGGGTCAGACAGGTAATCGCTCTATGTAAAATATTTTAACTTATCAGGCATCTTACCTGAGTAATGGTATTTGTAAAAGCTGGTAAAGGTTATGCAACTGTATTGTAGTTTTGCAAAAAAATTAAGTAGATATTTTATATTATTGTTGATTCAATTAAAAATAAATAAATAATAAAATAAATTTAGGTAACAGGAATATTTTTACTAACTTCTACCAGGAAGTTTGGCCCGCGAGAATGTAAAAAAAATATAGCCTATGTCTCTCGTTTTCGACAGGTAAAAGAATTTTTAAAATAGGTCCAGTAGTTTTTGAGTTTATTCATTTCAAACAAAAATACAAATCTTTGTTATCTGCACTAATATTATAAAGAGGTAAAGTTTGTTTTTTTTTTGTTTGTAAGAGGTAATCTCTGCAACTATTAGTCCGATTGCTAAATTGTTGTTTACCACTAGAAATCTGCTTATTCCTGAGTGACATAGGCTATATTTATGTACGCGGGTGAAGTCGCAGGCAAAAGCTAGTTTATAATATTAGTATAGAATACAAGTATCAATTTAACTAAGCCGTTTGAGTTCCACATAGTTGAACAACGTTGTAGTTTTTTTCGTGTTGTTGATGGGTGCGTTGCGATGCGAATTAAATCGCATAACATATTTATCTTTGTCGAATCAATTCGTCAAACTTCGTTATTTTTTTCTCGGGGTGCAAAAAAGATACACGAACGTAATTAAAGACGTGTTTTTTTTTGTTTTTTCATACTGCTGTTTGACGCACATTCGGGTTCGCTCATTCGCTGACGCAAGAGATAGGTAGGTACTATTTTTATTTTCAGGCTGAGGCTACAGTAAGCAGCAATGAGGAATGCGACTGAGAGAACGAAACGAGATAAATGCTAAATTATAAGTGACAATTAGGCTATAAAGTACCTACATCGCACATCTAGGTAGGTACACGGCAGTGTGTCAGCCAAGATTGCAACGCAAAAGAGAGACACACTAGTGGCTGTAGATTACATTACACTAACCATTTAGTGTCATTTTCGACTCTCCCATAACTTTAAATCAACTTGAGCTAAAAAGAAAAATCTAAACGTGTAAGATTTTATATCCATGTCTAGTAAGACCTTAAGAAAACCTGTAAACTAGGATGCTTATCAATAGTTACTAATTCTATTTTCAGGTGAGATGTCGTAGAAAATTGGTATGCAAGGAGGTTACTGAATTGGGCACGCCACAATCGCGATGGTCGCGGTGGCATGGCAGTGGGGACCGCTTTGATGAAAAGCGAGGGAGGCGCTACCACTTTATCAAATCGTCAAAAAACTTCTGCCACTCTAGGTAGAGCGAGAGGCAGTGTCAGACTTTTACTAACCCGTATTTTTTCACTTTCCCTATGCGTTCTAGGGCCGCGGTAACTCTTTAAAACAATCCCACGGTCCTGACAGATAGACTAAATTTTGTACAGCATTTTTGTTTTTAAATCCTCATGGCATGACCAGCAACTAGCGCTGGTGGAGGAAGCCGATGACTTATCAAACCTCGCTCGCTGCCGCTTGATCCAAAACGCGTCGCTAGACGCATCACCCGAAGTTATGAACGAGGCCTTAGTAAGATGCTCCATTCCACTGCACTCACTATCCGCACATTAGGTATCATAAGTATCAATTACTTGATATAAACTTTATTTATAGTCTTTCGGATTATGTAATCATATTATATCTACGATGGCTACATTGTGGTACAGGTAATTTGGTTCTTTTTTTAGACTCCAATCTAGACAATTAACTAAAAACCCCAGTTGTGGGTAATTTTGTTAAAAATAAACGGACAATGTTTATGATCATAATAACTGAATACGGCATTAAGAAAATGTAGCGGGAAAATGTTTACGTGATGTTTTGCGTTTCTGTTGATTTCTCAATAATTTCAAGGCTATATAATTTTTTTTAAAGAAATATTTTACAATAACATAATAATACTTCGTATAGTAGGTATTTCATGAGCTTTGTCATTACGTGGAAGCAGCAATAGTACTTAGGTAAATAATTCTTCACAATAACTTACGAAACATCTTCAATACTAACTGACCAAAATCCCGACGTGGGATTGCAATGCATTTAGCATGATTTTCTGTAAAATTTTATGCCCTTAGGAACCCCCATCTAAAACTCATCTAAATAGCCAATGAAAAGAGGGTTTTTTTGTATTACCAGATGGACGTGCGATTCTAGTGTAGGTAATTCATATAGACTTTGGTAGATATTACCAACTAATTACAGTATACATTCGCTATTATTGATTGCAATAACAGAGCGGTTGCCGTACGAAAGTTCTCGTCTACATCTAAATACAGCTTAAGGTTCCAAAGAAGTGGTCGATGGGAATTTCCATCAGTTTTTATTGTAATAATTTTGAAGATACAGATTACAGATACACTACCTAGTTAATGTTCGTGCGTCATGTTATCGCTTGGCCCCACTTGATTTCTTTTTCCAGTAAAGACTGGAAAAAGAAACCTGTCAACTTTTTTTTTTCTTAATTAATTAACGAGTTTAATGACATATTTAGCTAGGCATTTAGTGTATATATTATTTTTAATTATTTAAGTTATTGTTTAATTTGTTTATTATTTCTATTTAGGTAAGTTATTTTGTATGAATTAAATCTGTAGAAATTGATTTTATATTATAAAATGGTATTCAATAAACTTATATCGTTTAATGACCGGGTTAATGTTTATTACATTTTTAAAGCAGTAGCTTTTTTGTATAAAAGCAGTAGCTTTTAGCTACTAATATGCTAAAGTTAATGTTAATTAATTTATTATAATAATAAGGAACACCAACGACATATTTACAAGTTCTTATACAGGTAGGTAATTTTATAGACATTAAATTCTGTATAAATATGTCAATTAAAGGCGTCCACAAAGTAACTTAAAAGCAACTTTTAAGTTACTGCTGGCTGTCATTTTTTTCACATTTGTCATTCCTCACACACCATCCGTCTTCTTTCGACTCGTCATTCCTTTTTATTTACCCACAGTTATATTTATAACTCTTACGTTTTGGGATTTTTCAATATTCAACTTCTTATCTGTACGCATAATGAATATGTCATTGGTTGAATTCACTGCCGGAGTTGGTCCCTGATAGCTACTATCTGGTGGTCTATAGATCAAGAGTGTTACTTTTTCAAGAGGGTTACTTCTAGGCAAGTGTGCCCCATCGTCGCTTATCATCAGTACGACAGTACAGTCAATGTGTCAGTAGTAGTTGTAGTAGTGGTAGTAGTGTTTTCATTGTTAAAAAAATAGTCCGTCTGGTTATTCACATTGTTTATTTACCTACATATTACATTAGACTTCTCTCCTAATTCTACCAGCGTCCTAGTCTCTATCTCCACGATCATTTTGTTTCATCTGGTGAGGCAAGGAAGGCTTCATAGGTCTCTGCGAATTCATTCTCAGGGTCGTATTTGTTGACGATTTGCTTCCAGTAGGCCTGTTCCTTAGCTCGGATATGTTTAACGACCTTTCTCGCAGCCTTCTTTTGTTTCTTTGTACATTTTGCGCAGCCTGTCTGCATAGCGTCCTTGATATGAGCTGGAATATAAAATAAAAGTTTTGATACAACGTTTGATGATTGATTTATGACCAGAGGTCGGAATTAGGTTATTACAGATTTCATACAGCGAAAGTATATAGTGGATATTCCTCAAATTGCGAGATTAATATTAAAGAGCAAATTTTTTTTATGATACTATCAGAAATATAGCAGAAAAAAATTCTTCCTGTATCCTATTCCTCCTGGTGACGAGGCGGTGGAGGAAGTGTATTTTGTAAACCTTATCTCAGTTGATATAGAGAAATCTTTTTCGACGTAAAGAGATCAATGAAAAATACTAGATAATAAAAATTGTATGTTTAATACTTTTTTTATTTGTCATATCTATCTGAGGGTTTAATTATTATTTATTTGTAATATGGTTGGCCACACGGGATTTTTCATTAGAAATCCCGGGAAGATCCGTATTAATATCAACATTTCGATGCAAGTACATGAATAACTCTACATAATGCCAAACTCTGTTTGTGACAGATTAGATAGTACAGATTGTTTAAAATTAGGAATACGTCAACGAAATTTTTCAATTTAAATCTGTACCTCTAGCCAAGTTGCTAATCTGCAATAGTTAACGCTTGTAGAAAGCTTCAAATGTACGGGAATGATGTCGCCTCAACGCTCAGTCACGTGGTCAGAACAAAAGAATTGGCGGCAAGGTCAACTCGAAGCGTTCGACACAAGCGAAACGTTTGTAACTTGGCTAGGGGGGCTGGATTTTTATCACTGGGTGGTCCAGAATTATACAATGTACTAGATCCATAGTACCTACAGGTTTGTGCGTCAATGTCTGAGACGCGTTGTATAATAAAGAACCAGCAAAGTATGAATATAATATACTTTTTTTCAAATTACCATTTTGGCCCATTAACGGCCTACTTTGGATATATCCAAACATTAAACTCGTTTATATTCCGCTAGGGTCGTCGCACGTCCACGACCAAATGCTCCATCTCGTCAGCTCTTCTGTCACCTATGGGGAGTGAAGAGCTAAATGAGATGGAGCGCGTCTGGATATCGCAGCACACGACCCTGGCGAATAGGACGTCAAGACAGTTTACAAATCTGTTATATCTTGATTATGCACAATTATTACACTAGCGCACGGAAGGTCGGCACTGTCGACTTAGAGACTTATTTTACATAAATTCCTTGTTTTTTAATACACATAATTATTTTTAGTTTATGAAAACCCTGAATATAGTTTGTTCTGAATCAGTAACTGAATGGTTTTTACACCATGTCATATTTTTCCAAAATATATATAAAAGGGTCACAAGTTGGATACGACATTAAGTAGAACACAGGTCACAGAAGGTCATAGCGGCTATTAGGCGTTAGTAAACAGCTGGGTGCAAGTGCAAAACCACCTCTGAGTCGCCTGGATGGCCCGGTGACTATGTATATTTGCTGACAAAACAACCTTAAAAATCTGTAATTTTTCATGATACAGTTATAGAAGAACTTTTTACCATCTAGCACGAAGACAATGCTTGTGCAGACTCTGATTTTTCCAATCATCGATTATGGCGATGTGTGCTACTATGACCTGAATGCAGATCTCCTCAATAAACTTGACCGCCTTCTAAATTACTGCATTCGATTTGTTTTCAATCTTCGGAAATATGATCATGTTTCAGCGCATCGGTCGCTTCTAAAGTGGTTGCCCATACGTCAGCGCAGAGAGCAAAGGGCGCTCACCACCTTATTTTCGTTTCTTGATTCTCCTAATTGCCCCAGTTATTTAGCCCCTCACTTTCAATACATTTGCGCTAACCACAATAGAAATCTGCGCTCATCTCATAACCGCCTTCTCCATTGTCCCACTCATCGTACTGACTTTCTTCACTATTCCTTCTTTATTCAAGCTATTTCTTTGTGGAATGCGCTTCCCCAGGAGATCAGGATGGCAACAAGCAGACTTACATTCAAAATCAAAGTTCGCGAGTTGATTCGTAAAAAGTTGGCAGTAGTTTCATCACAGCGTTAATGTTTTTCTATTGTCGATTTGGACCAATTATTTGACTATTTTAGTGCATTTATGTAGTGTATTAATTTGAGTATATATTGTATAGTTGTATATATTTATTCTATGGTTTATTAGTATATATATTCTATGGTCTATTAGTATTTAAATTCTTGTATTTGCCATTTTCTCACTCTTTTATTGCACCTACCACTACTTTTTCTCCGCATCACCCAAAGGTTGACTGGAAGAGAATGCCTAAGGCATTAAGTCCGCCTCTGTACCCATGTGCATAAAGTGTTAAATAAATAAATAAATAAATAAATAAATAAGTTATGGAATTTTGTACATAAATTCTTTATATAAAAATATTAGACACGTGTTTTGGGTTTTGCATGTACTAAAACTCATGTTATATATCGATGGACTCGTCGTTCATGAATTCATGTAAATATTATTGAACCTTAGTTGGAATGTTGGGACAAAATAAGATACAACTGTGGATGCAACTCTAAAACTCACTTTCTCTCGCTCAAACCTTTTTTTATTGTTGATATGTTTGCGTTTGACCGCTATCTCACTTGATGGAAAGGGACGATTCGGTCGACGATGGAGCGCGCTTACCTAGAAGGAACCTATTCACTTTTGACTTTGGTCAGGGTTCAGTAATAAAACTATTAATGATTCGATTTCAGATCCGAATATTTCACCGAATTGCAAAAAAGTAACTATTTTCAGACTTTTTCCTTTACTGGCTATGAGACCTTACATCTTGCCAAATTTCTAGGTTCTAGGAACGCATCCCATAGTTATACCTATATAAATGGAGTATAATTGACCACACATACACATGGTTTTTTTTTTTTTAACTATTTGTCTCTGCAGTATTGATTCGCCGGGAGGCGCCCGCGTCATCTCTCGACCCACATCACTGTCCATGGCTATTCTCGGCAATCTTTAATTATGATCGTGGGGCAAGTTCACGGAAATTTATGAATAAACAATAACATTGCATGGTCATAGTCTGGGTATTTTCCGCACTGTTCCGCATAAACCTGTCAATATTGAAGAGATAATCGTGGTCACAGAACGTTTGTGTTTTTATTCACTTGTTGTATAAAAATAAACGTGGTTAGTCATGGTACGGCTAATAATAAAATCGTCAGTGATGGGCGATTCTTTGAAACCGTGAAGATGTCTGTATATATTTTGTTTCATACGCCACTGGGCGCAAATGAGTGCCTGTGATACATTTAGTGATTGGGGAAAACAAAAATGAAAATATAAATAGCAAATTGTAAAGAAAAAACTAGGCCATATGAATGAGACATTTTCTCGGTTTCAAAGATCTAGATTATGTACCACCCTGATACGTAATCGGTGTCTTTTTATTTTTTTTATTGGAAACAAAAGTAAAGTTATCATCGTCCTGCCTTTGTCCCGTATTATTTGGGTTATGGAGCAACACGGTTTTTTCTTCCATTCTGTACTGTCACCCGTCACACTACCAATAACTCCCTTTTCTTAATTCTGTGTTTCCTGATAGCTACAACCTAGAGGTCAACAGTTAATAAGTTACTTATAGGCAAGCGTGCTCTATCGTCAACTATATCATTGCGTACCATCAGGTGAGATAGTGGTCAAACGCGAACCAGAACAAAAAAAATTAAAAAAAAAATCACCCCTTAAAGTTAACGTTTGCTGATACAGTTTTCGCTCTAGAATTAAACACACCACGCAATTTCTTCACATTTTAGTTGCACTAATCTAAGTCATTTTATACACCGTTAAATTTTAATCGTTTTAATCCCGTGGAGGGTCGATCCGGTACATGAAACACTATCGATTTGTAAAGATAAAATCAAAAAATAAAGTACCTACCTATTTTTCAAAACTCGTATTAATTTACGCATGTACGAAATTAATTTCTTTAAGAAAACGTCAGCTGAGCGAATTTAATGACCTGTAGATAGTTTGTACGCAACGCCGACTACTAACTACAGGTCATTGAACCCGCTCAGCTGACGTTTTCTTAAAGAAATTAATTTCGTACGTGCGTAAATTAATATGAGTTTTGAAAAAAAGGTATTTATTTTTTGATTTTATCTTTACAAATCCATAGTGTTTCATGTACCGGATCGACCCTCCACGGGGTTTAAACGATTAAAATTTAGCGGTGTATATAGCTACGACTATGCGGTATCTAAAAAAAATTTTGGTCTTCAGTTAGAAAAAAGAACATTCAATCAACGACAAATTCTTTTAAAAAGTTAAAATATAAAGGATTGAGTATGTAGTCACAACATGAAACGCAAAAGGCATTAACTATCGAATGTTGTGTATTTTGTTAGTAAAAATCTGACCGTCTTCTCATTCCACTCAGAGCGGCAAAAGATAATTAATGATTTTCCAACACCGAAAAAAAAAATTTGGTTTAGGTACCTACTTATCATGTTTAATCTTAGAGAGACCTAACTCAGAAAGGTTTTTAAATCTGAAAACATTTGCTTCAAAAATAAGGTTCAATTTTCAAATACCCTGTTTTTTGAGATACGTCTCTTTTAGATTAAGCGTGCGTTATGTCAATGACGTAGATTTTTGACTCTCAATATCATTGTTAGAAGGTTACTTTGTCTAGAAAGATAAAGAGGAAAGAAAATGAAAACTTCATACCTTTCAGTTCCTTCCCGTCAGGAGTACACCTTCCCAGATCAAGTGTACACTTGATGTAAGGTACGAGCAGCTTGCGGTTATCAAGGATCTCATCAACATTGACGTGGTCGTACTTATCTGTGTAGGATAAGTCAGCAGCCGCAAAAGCCGCCAAAGTTACCACTACTGATAACACGAGAAAATTCATCCTGGAAACCGATGAAATAAACTATTAAAACTTCGAAAATTAAACACTGTCTATGTTCCTTGAAAACACGTAAAATAATGTTTGGAAATATTGTATTTTTGCTGTTTTATAACTATTTTCTTTATTACGTTACTGATTTATGTTAGTCACCTTTTGCTCTCTAATTAATCATAGAATTTTTCAAGTAGTTTTTACATAGTTTACTCATTTACAATGTCTCTTTTATTTAATGACCAACTTATGTATGACTAACAGAATAAACATTGAATATTTATTCGCAGAAATTTTTTTTTTGGACATAGTCTTCAACTTTTTTTTTACGTGGGATATTGTCAAATAACTTTTTCTGCTATAGGTGGAGCGTGACGGAGTGCTTGACTTTTACCGACTAAAACTCATAGTATTCCTTTAGTTGTCTTTTGCGAGGGCCATGGTAATTCTTTCAAACAATTTGCACCACTGGCAGGCCTCGTCCCTAACTGGTCCCGTCAATTTTTCTGGCATCTGTTTACAGCCTGGGACACAAAGCAGTCCACCCGGGCTCAGTCTCTACCGGAAGGTCGGACGGCAAGCTATTTATTGGTATGCTACCGCAAACCCGCCAACGGTGGCCGAAAATCACCCCTTTTTATTGTTGATAGGTTCGCGCTTGACCGCTATCTCACCTGATGGAAAACGACCGATGCGGTCGACGATGGAGCGCGCTTACCTATAAGTAACTTATTCATGCTTGACTGAAAAGATCTCCGATGCCCGGGGTATCTCCGACGGTGGCCATGAGACTTAACAAGTATTTCTTATCGCATCTATTATGTAATTACAATGCAAATAAATAAAGGAAAGAAAAAATATTTCAAAGTATAAAAATTATCAGAATTTACATGTGACCTTTCCGCCTTTTATTTACATGTTTTTTTTTTGTTGTATCTATTTAGTTTTAATTAACAAATGAATTACCTGTACTTTTTTTCTGATGAACACAGAATATTATTATCTGTCGAAGCGTATCTAAAGACACTGATGATAAGATTAAAATCGATTTCATTTATAGGACTGATAGCAGCGATTTATATGCGGTAAATGGCTACCCATTGTAGTCATAATTTATGTGAAACATTCAACCTGCAACCCTGCTGTAATTAGTGTAATTAATGCGCTTCAGATGCAATATAAACCTTGCGGAAAAATATAAGGCGATGAGTCAAGACGCAATCGTTCTATTTATTATGATAGGTATACCGATACCTATACGTATGTCAAGTTTCATCCAGTCTTTTAAAGCACCAAGCATCATAATACTGACAAAAAAAATAAAATACTAGCTTTTGTTCGCGGCTTCGCCTACGTGTATAAAATATAGCCTATGTCACTAAGGAATAAAGCAGCTTCCTATCGGAGAAAAAATTTTGGCAATCGGATCAGTACCTACTTTCGAAGATTACCTCCTACAAACAAAAATACAAACTTTACCTCTTTATTATATTAGTGGAAGTGTAGATGAACTACTAGCTTCTGTCAGCGGCTTCGTCTGCGTGAATGTTGCTTATTACGGATGCGAAGGCGAAAGTGAATACAGAAAAAATAGCCTGTGTCTATCCTTGGAGTTCAAACTTCCTCAGTGTCAAATTTCATCAAAATCGGTTTAGTAATTTAACCTTAAAAGCGAACCAAAATATAGACAGACAGAGTTACTTTCACATTTATAATATTACGGATGATTCATCATTTTGTATATATTGTAGAGCCTCTTTCATTAGTGGGTAACTCTATAAATGGTCTAGAATTGGCACACGATAAATAAAATTATTTGAATTTTTGTAAAAAAAAAATGTTAGATAATATTAAGGGCGCCTCAAAATTAACCGCAAAGAGCTGCGCGACAGCAGTGCGGCCGCAGCATAGATGTAGTAGGATGTGGGCGCCTTATGATATACATATATTATGCAGCTTTCAAGCCGATAAGCAGGTCGATCTTTTTAAGATTAGAGAAGGGTGTATAAGACCCTTGGCGACGAGCAGACATTTTTTTTTTTAAGAATTTTGAATTTGGAATAAAAGGTACCTAAAGCTTGTAAGCAACACGAAGTAATAAAACTACTTTAAACCTACTTTTAGCTCTACTTAAGTAAGACATTGACCAGCAAAAAAAAAGAAAATTTAAATTTCGTGGGCTACCCCTAGCGCTTTCACCTATGTGTTTGAATAGGATTGATCAAAAGAACTTTACAAGTCTAACCCCTTTTTTACCGACTTTGAAAAGGAGGAGGTTCTATATTCGGCTGAATGTATGTTTTTATTTTTTTATGGATGTTCACCGATATCTCGGACAATTGTGGACCGACTTTGAAAATTATTTTTTTGATTGAAAGGTTTTGCTTCCAAGTTGGTCCCATTTAAATATTGCTATGATCTGATCATTAACTTCTGATCGGAGATATGGAACAGAACTACTCATAGGATCGCAGCAGAATTGTTGTAACAAGTAAAATTGCTCGGTTTATACGTGTAGGCGATGACTGACAGAAAGCAAAGGGGGGTGGGATGTATCGAACCAATCTGGTGATGAAGCCAGAAGGTAAATTAATGTAATCTAACCGTGTTTGGGATTATTATAATCGTTATGAGATGCACTCTGGCTATAAGGTATTTAAGTTTGGCTGAAGGGCACTTCTTAGTGGTGATAACCATAACTAAAAAGTGAAAAATAAAAAACACTTTACAAAAAAATAAAAAAATAAACCGACTTCAATGTAAAAAAACACTTAAAAGTATAAAATAACTTTAATTTCGGAAGTCGGTGTTAAATAACGAAGAGACCAAACTACTATAGAAACACCGACTTCCGAAATTAAAGTTATTTTATACTTTTCAGTGTTTTTTAACATTGAAGTCGGTTATATTTTTTTTTGTAAAAAGTTTTTTATTAAGGTGGTAAATCATGACTTCTGTCGTTCTAGGGCGGAAGGGGAAGGCGTGTCAGACTTTTCCTGACTAAAACCACTCCTATGTACCTTCAGTTACCCTTTGCGTCCCAGGACCACGGATAACCTTTTCAGAAGTCGGAGTTTGCGTTGTTTCTTCTCAGAGTAATCAGACATGCAGTGGCATCTTGTGGTCTACTAACACAACTATGAAGAGATTCCTCTTAATGATCATAGATGGCAATACGTTTACCATACTACTCATAATTGTAATATTCCTCTTGTTATATGTTATATATAAAAGGGCAAATTTTAATAACGTACTTGCCAGTTTTGTGTAAATACAAACATACCTACTACCTATTTGATTTAATATTCGAAATAATTTGAATTCGTAAAAGTAGAGTTATCGCCGTTAATTCTGCGATGATGTGGCCGAAAAAAAATAAAAAAATAATAATTATTCTTAATCGGTTGACGATTGTTTGTTTTACAAAAACTGTAAAAGAAATATGAAGATTTTATGAATTTAGGTTAAGTACAAGTTCATAAACTCATCTCAGGATTAGGCAGATCACTAGATGGCGGCTGAACTAGCTGTAGCTAGCTACATGCGGTGTAGCGATAGTCGTGGAGAGGATCTGGCATAATTGGGATGATAAGTGTTCCTGCAAAAGTCCGCGTCCATGTGCTTTTAAGGCCATCAAAATGCGTCCCCACTGGGTTTTTATCGATGTCGGGCCGACGATGAAGTACCGAAGACTGGTTCTTGACAGCCGGTGAAACTTCGAGGAGTATTTTTGACGTCTAGCTTGGGAGCCTCTTTAGCCCCGGCCCGCTCCAGCCTGGAGCGGGCCGGGGCTGGCCCTAAAGAGGCTTCAGATTAGTAAATGTCTGGTAAAAGTAAAGTAAATGTATGCCCTCTTGCTATACTCTACAGAGCCCAAAAAGATATTTGATGATTTCCCAACAAATCCTTTCCAGATCCGTGGTGAAACTTCTTCACGATCCTTGCACAAATTGAATATTATCTGCTTCGTTTTCGTTTATACTTGGCCTGTATTACACGCAAACCGATTATGAAAACCATCTTTATTATTTTATTACCTAGATTCTATGCAAGCCCTTAGTCGACATTTAGATCCCATTTTTTCTAGAAATTACGTATTTCTAGAAAAAATGGGATCTAGGTAAATGACCTCTTTTACCATACTCATAGGTAAATTTCAACGGTCTTAAATTAGTACAATGGTTGACCCTATTAGTATTTGGTACAACTTGGTTTTTGGTTAACTGAGTACAACGAAACGAACTTTAAAAGAGCAAGGAGAAACCAGTCCTTGCAGAATTTTCTCAGCAGCATTTATTTAGGCGAGAACATTTTGCGAGAAAACCAAAACACCAACTCTATCGAATGCTTTACTGAATTCTCAGTTAGTGAAATCTTCTTAGACCAGCATTAAGAGGTCTAGTTCATGGATTAAGATCGAGTTCATGTTTCGGCAAGTTGGGAAACTATATTGTACTTCAGTAACCGGTTTAACTATGTGTAAATATACATAACAGCAATAACGCAGATTCCAAAGCTATTGCTAAGCGATCTATATCTACTGATATCAGAACTTTGAGTCCCATTCAGCATCGATGCAACCCCGGTCAACTATACAACATTGGTTTTACTATATGCAAATCTCGAAACACGAGTACTCGTATTTTTATGTAAATAATCCATGTATAAAATTTCATAACTTTATCATGAAAAATCACAAAGTTATGCTTGTTGTGCTAGCAAAAATACATAGACACCGGGCCATGCAAGCGGATGAGGGGTTGTTTTGCACTTGCACCCAACTGTTTACTGGCACCAATGCCCGCTATGACCTGCTGTGACTTGTGTTGTACTTAGTCTCGGTGGTATCCAACTTGTCATCTTTTTAAATATAACATGGTGTAAAAACTATTCGAATCCATTCAGTTCGTCCGACGTGTCGTATCTTTCATACCCAGGGTTTACCTTGGAGCACAACTTCAAACCACACGCGGGCATATGTATGTATGCCCGGGACGACATCTGCTATCGGCGTCTCCGCAATCTTGAAGACTCCAGGTTCTCAACGCTTTGGGCTTTGGTCGACACAGGCCTAGATAAAATAATCCACGCTTGTGTTTACCGCGCGCATAGTGGAGATCAGGAGACGTCCGGGCTTACACAGCATCTGAGTGAGGCGGCAGATGCGGCTCAGCAGCGGTACCCTTCCGCCCAATTGGTGTTACTGGGGGACTTTAATGCGCACCACCAAGAGTGTCTTTTCCCATACCAGTGCACAGATCATGCTGGTCGTGAGATGCGGAAGCTAGCGCTGGAATTGAATCTCACCCAGCTGGTCCAGGGGGCAACAAGGGTACCTGATGTGGATTCGCACACAGCCAATTGCTTGGACCTTCTGCTGACCACAGATCCAGACCGCTACTCAGTGTCGATATCTTCGCCTTTAGGCAGTTCTGACCACTGTCTGGTTAAATCTGTGTCAATCTACTCCCCGCCCGATCCTAGTCCTAGAGGCACTCGGCGGGTTTGGCGATACAGGTCAGCAGACTGGGATGGTATGCGGTCTTTCTTCGCATGCTATCCTTGGCAGCCCACTTGCTTTTCTTCGAAGGATGCATCGTCGTGCGCTGATGCCGTAACGGATGTGTTGCGACGGGGAATGGAGTATTACATCCCATTCTCTGACGTAGCAATGTCGGATCGAGCTCGACCTTGGTTTGGCGCCGAGTGTTCTCACGCCGACGCGAAAAAACATGCGGCATACCAAGCTTGGGCCGATGCTCGTATGCGCAAGGCCAGCGACGTGACTCTTAAGAAGAAGGCCTTTAACAGGGCTGCCAAGTCCTGCAAAAAGGTGTTGAGAAAGTCTCGGTTCGACCACATTAGCCGAATAGGGAATAAACTTGCTTCATACCCCGCTGGTAGTAAAGCGTTTTGGTCCCTGGCAAAGTCGGTTGAATCGAACTTCTGCCGTCCCTCACTTCCGCCACTGCTGAGACCCGATGGGACACTGGCCCACACCGCTGAGGAGAAAGCAAACCTATTTGCTTCTCTTTTTGCGGAATCTTCGCGTCTGGACTCCGGTGACGCGCGACCCCCTGTTTCTCCTGATGGGTGCGTGACGAATATGTCGGATATTCGTATCCATCAGAAGGACGTTCGTAGGGTCTTGAGTAACCTTGACGTGAATAAAGCCAGTGGCCCCGACGGGATACCAGCGGTCGTTCTAAAAACTTGTGCGCCTGAATTGTCTCCGATCTTGACTCGCCTATTTCGCCTCTCATATGAGACTGGAAAAGTGCCGATGGCTTGGAAGCAAGCCAACGTGCAGCCTGTGCCCAAGAAGGGCAGTAGAGCTGACCCGGCAAACTACCGACCCATCTCTGTTACGTCCATCCTCTGCAAGAGTATGGAACGGGTAATTAACAGGAAGCTTCTGGCATACCTGGAAGCTAACGACATCCTCAGCGACCAGCAATACGGCTTTCGTCAAAATCGGTCTACTGGGGACCTTCTTGCGTATGCCATTCACATCTGGAGCGAGGCCATTGAGAAGCATGGGGAAGCGCTTGCCGTGTCCCTTGATATCTCGAAGGCCTTCGATAGGGTCTGGCACGAAAGCCTTCTTGCTAAGCTTCCTTCCTTCGGTCTACCCACTGGTCTGTGTGATTGGATCGCAGACTTCTTGAGGGATCGATCCATCCGAGTGGTAATTGATGGATGCTCGTCCGGTCAAATGAATATTAATGCCGGAGTCCCTCAGGGGTCGTTACTCTCGGCAACACTGTTTTTGCTGCACATAAATGACCTACTTAAACCCGGAACCTTTGGGTATGCAGACGACAGCACTGTTGCTGAGAGATATGTGTCTAACGCACGAGCTAGTGGGTCACAGATCCAGTCATTTCGAGAGTCTATGGTTGAACGCTTGAACTCGTCCTTAGCGGCAGTCTCAGAATGGGGCGATGCCAATCTGGTCAAGTTCAATGCGACGAAAACCCAGGCGTGTCTTTTCTCCGCTAAACGGAGCCAATTCCACCCGGCTCCATCTTTCCGGGGTGTAACCGTGCCAATTACCGACCACCTTGAACTTCTTGGGGTAACGCTATCGTCTACCCTTAATTTCGGCTCCTACATCGAGGCAAAAGCCCAACTAGCTGCCAAAAAATTGGGGATCTTAGCAAAGGTGAGACGGTATTTCTCGCCGGAACAGCTGCTCAACCTCTATCAAGCGCAAGTTCGATCGTGTATGGAGTACTGCTCTCATCTTTGGGATGGGTCAGCCAAATACCAGCTAGATGCACTAGAGTCTATTGAAAAGCGTGCCAAGAAGATCATAGGCAATGATGCTCTTGTGAAGTCAAAACTCCAAAGTCTTGAGCATCGACACCGAGTTGCTAGCCTGTCTGTTTTCTATCGTTTACACTTTGGGGAGTGTGCTCTAGAGTTACACAATTTAATTCCGCCAAGTCCGTTCCATCATCGGACCACAAGACGTACGGCGTTGCGCCACCGGTACATGGTGGACATCCCACCTATACGTACAAAGCGTTTTGCGAGTACATTCATTATGCGTACAGCTAAGGAATGGAATTCCCTGCCGGAGTCTGTGTTTCCTGATAGCTATAACCTAGGGGTCTTTAAGTCAAGAGTGAATAGATTGCTTCTAGGCAAGCGTGCTCCATCGTCGGCCACATCATCGCTTACCATCAGGTGAGATTGTGGTCAAACGCGAGCCTATCCATTATAAAAAAAAAAAAAAAAAAAAGTTACTGGCTCTTTTGTTGTATAAAAATGTACGGGAAAGTCGAGCCTGCAAATGCAAACTCTTCGTCATGAAGTACAGGAGCGTAGCACACACCTCCCGGAATAACGGTTGACCCACATGCTCTTGAGCGATCTCTGCCATCTGCAGTGGTGGTCGTTTCCAAGTAAGGTGACACTTTAAATACCAAAAGAAAGTATAATATACAAACCCCGGGCTACACTTATAATATGGAGATGGCTCACCCTTTTCTTAACGTTTCTTTAAATTATCTAAATACCAAATATACTTTTGGTTTGGGCCAAAGTTAGCTGGAGCCAGGGTTAGCTTCGAAAGGTAGCTCAGCCCCGGTACGAAAGGCAAGGAAAGAACAGGAGAGGATTTTTAGTCAGTAAAAGTCTGACACTATTTCCCGCTCCGCCCAAGAGCGGGGAATGTCATTAGATAAAAAATGTACTTTGGTTTTTAACAAATTGTAGTAGAAAAGGTTTTGATAACTTAAGGTTTTTGCCATAATAATTTTAAAAGTTGTAACGATTGTCAAATAATTCACGATTGCCAAACGCCACTGACATTTATTGGCGACGCGATTCATCGAATGAATGGGTCGTTAACTCTTAAAGAATAACACTTTGTCTAGAGCCTTGTTAGCAGAATAGTCACTGTTCAAACTAGTCTTCGTTAATGATTTGTACTCAAAAAGAAATGAAATACGCACATGAATTTCTTTGGTTTATTTAAATAAAAAAAAATGTTAATATCAAATATTTCATTAAAAAAAATATCACATAAGAACATCAGCGTCAACCGCCAAACATAGATAAATCACAATTTTCAAGCACAATATAAAGAAAATAAAAATAAAAATATGAGTAACAGTAACAAGATTACTGAGCAAAAAAATTTTGAGCATTTAGAGCTTAAAAATTCAAGCATTCATAGAACGCTTGGGCAAGATCTGCCTTGTCGCTCTTAGAATTTGTTTTACAGTGGTTGGTTTATTCATCTGGGATGACAATGCCAGCGGCCTTCGCGCGGTCCTCGTACTTCTTCCTCCAGTTGCCAGTGGGGTCGTACTTGGCAGCCAGCTCGCGCCATGTGGGCAACTCGTTCTTGATCAAGTGATCGATTACCTTTTGTGCTCCCTTCTCTTGATTGTCCGTGCATTTCTTGCAGCCGTTCTCTATGGCTTCCTGTAGGTGGTCTGTAAGGAGAAATGGAGTTGGTTTAATATTTGCCGTTTATCACACTATGTTACCAGTTTATAGGCACAAGTTTGCATGCTCAAACGGTTGAACTGGTTTCCAACCCACTGGCACTGGTTGCCAAATTAAATTAGATTGCTACGACATAATAATATGCTATAATAGCACAGCATTGATCCATAGAAACAACTCGTAAAAAAAATAAAAAATAATATCTTCAGCCAGACTTTAAACCAGCTAAATATGGTATTTTTTCTTTTTGAACATTTTGACATTGGGACTAATATCTGTGGAACTTGGATGATAGCTCATGCAGAGTATTGTGAATTTAAGATTGCGAGGATAATATATTTTTTGGTAAGTAGAGTGGTCAGCCAAAGCTAAATAAATATATATTTCATAGATTAAAGTTGAGTCGGAGTGCTGTGACTTAAGCATGACAGGATTGGATGATGACCACATACATATTACTGCGTAGAGACTTAGTAGGTGATGGCGTAAATGTTGCGTATTTTTCGTCATGATTTATAATAAGTTCACTCTCTGGAGGGGTATGCTCTCTTCTGAAGCGATTTCCTTTTAAAGGTGACATCATTGACTCTCCAAAAGTTTAAGAATGGAATTGCTTCAACTACAAAGCGGCGCTTCTATTCTTAAGGTCATGTGATATCTAAAAGATACCTGAAGAGTAATCAGAAACGTTTAATACAAATAGACCATTTACAGGCACTTTTGAATTGTCGAAATGTTGGTCAATAAAAAAAATTGAAACTAAATGAGTACATATATTTCAAACGAACTTTCGGACATATAGACAGGTCAATTGAATATAGTTTTAAAAGGTGGAGCATATTGGGAATAAGATATGCAAATCATTGAATCGTTAACAATTCAGTCAGATAGTTTTAACCACTAATGTAACAGTAGTGTTTAGAAATACAAGAAGTATCAATTATTTTTTCTGTCCAGAGTTTTTTTTAACACACACTCAAAACTCTAGAAGAACACACTTTGGAGTCTCGTGCTGGCTATTTAAAGTATGTGTTATGGTTATATCTTCCTTTAATTAAAGTACACTATGTACCTACATCAGGTTTTTCTTAAATTCCGCATAGACAAACAATGCCACCCAACATAAATAAACACATTATTTTCCCCAATGTGTACTCAACGGAAGTGAATCGCTCTGTGGTAGAGGACGTGACTCGCCTTCGAAAACACAACAATACGTTTCCTTAGAAGAATAGGTAATTATGACCTCTTGCATTTGATTTCCTACTATGATTGTTTAGTTTATTGCTTCAGTTTAAACAACTTTGATTTATAACTGAAGTTATAAATTATACAGAGAATAAACAGCACAATAGTAACTTCGTAAAATACTGTAGTATTACGCAAATTGGGGTAAAGAAATCGAAATATATTTCTCAAAATACTAGCTTCTGTTAGTGGCTTTGCCCGCGTGAAAGTAATAATTATCCCAAGGGAACATTCTCCTGGGATTAAAAGGTATTTGGATGTATTGTGCGATTATAATTTAGGTGTCTTTAAAGCTACAGTGAATAGGCTTGAGCGCTTCACCATCAACGATTGCATCACTCTTTACCATCAGGTGGGATTGCAGTCAAGCATTAGTATAGATCAATAAAAAAAAAATCTCAGTGTTATTCTTATCCCTTTCATCCAAATCCCTCCTGCCTTTCATCTAAATCCAATAAACCGTTTAAGCGTGAAGAAGCAACAAACATACATCATTCGAGTACATACAACTTGTGTTAAACTTTCGCTTATACAGGGTTATTACACTAACAACCTTGCAGAAGTGTATTACTAACATTATAAGCAACAACTTTTGTTCTATGACTTTTGACAAAACCTAATTCATTTACCAAAAACAAATCATGAGCACAATCACGTGTTTAAGTATCGTACACTAATTACCAGTCACCCTATATAAAAGGAGAAACAGACTGACTTATATATCAATGCATAGCCGAAACTACAGGGTCTAGGAGCGTGAAATTTTGCACAAGATTTTCTTTTATGATGAAGGTGAGCAATAAGAAGGGACTTGCGGACCAAAATGCGCTCCCTAGGGGGATGCAACGGGAGTTCAAGTTTGTATAAAGAATTCTACTTTTTTTATGATGGGTAGGCTCGCGTTTGACCACTATCTCACCTGATGGTAAGCGATGATGTGGCCAACGATGGAACACGCTTACCTAAAATCTATTCACTCTTGACTTAAAGACCCCTAGGTTATAGCTATCAGGAAACACAGGCTCCGGCAGGGAATTCCACTCCATAGCTGTTCGTATAATGAATGTGTTCCCAAAACGCTTTGTACGTATGGGTGGGACGTCCACCATGTACCGGTGGCGCAACGCCATACGTCTTGTCGTCCGATAATGGAACGGACTTGGCGGAATTCAATTGTATAATTCTAGTGCACACACCCCTAAGTGTAAACGATAGAAAACAGACAGGCTAGCTACTCGGCGTCGATGCTCAAGACTATGGAGTTTTGACTTCACGCGAGCGAAACCTCTGGCAAAAGCTAGTCTGCTTATGGTTGCGTTGTCACCTCTTGGTTCATGTGTCAATGAGCGTAATGATAAATACTCTATTCAGATAATTACACCTCCGAGGTAAAACCTTAATTGCTGCTTCTTCTAAGAACACGTGTGTAACTGTCATGTACTTCTGATTTATTTCCCAGTTTATTATTCACCTTTATTCTGAAGCTGGAGTAAGTATAGCTCGAGTAAGTAAATATATCAACGCACATTCCTACTATTATTTCTTTTATTTAATTATTTTGTAGTTTAGATGTTTATAAGTGTATTATAATTAGTAAAGTATGTAAATCTAGATATTTATCAGTTACTGATTCATATAAAATTATTAGGAAGTGCTATTTTATAAAAAGCTTTTTACGGACATAATTTCCAAAACAATTAGTTCCTTTTGGGTTAGTTGAAGTAATTTTCTATTAAAATCATAAATTAACCAACTCCAACCAGATCAAATTATTGCCACTATTAGAAACGATCTTCAAAATTTTTCCGATTTTAAGACCCTTATGTATGTTAGCAGCGATATTCTCAAAAAATAATTGTTCTATTTAGGTGGGGTATTTACTTATATATATAATATGGTATCTGATGATGTACGGAGCAAGATAATTTAACTCTTATATAACTAACAGCAAATGACCTGACAACACTTATAACACGACAACATCAAAATCAAACAACACAACAACATTCAATTCAATTCATCCAATTTTTTTTTAAATTTTATAAAATATCATCACATTACTTTCTGAAGAGGTAGATAGATAGATGTATCCTTTTACTTTACTTATGCAGATATAAAGTTCACAAAGGTAACCCTCATTTCACGAATACGAATGTGTTGATTGTGTAGTTAAGGGCATTTTCTTGTCCAGTGTAACTTACTGTAGAACTTGCGCACTGTTTAGTGTTTATTGTGAGAAATAGAATTTAAAAAGAGAAAAATAAAGTACTTTATACATCAAAATCTTTTCACCGGGAAGTCTCAATGAAAAAAAAACTAAATAACTCTAATTTCGAAACTCTTTGACCAAAAAGCAACGTAGTGATTAAAAGTTTTTTCATTGAAGATGGTTCTATTTTTGTAATTTTTTTTCTTTTACCTTGCCCTACATTTATTTCAGTTTAATTAAGACTTTCAGTACACATTTTTGATAATATCTATGCGATCTTGTACTCGTAATTATTTGAAAGTAATTCACTTGTTAGATGCTCATTACATTGCCTAACACTATCCTTCTAATTTTATTTTTGTGATTAAGAGTGTTCGCACTTGAATTCTATTTTTAGATTCATTATGAAACAAAATTTTACAATATTTGGATCTGTTTGTAGATTCATTATGAAACAAAATTTTACATTATTTTGTTCTGTTGCCATAATAAAACATAACATTAAAAAAAACTGTATGGTACTCAGTGTTTTATGCTTAAAAACTGTCTATGTTTGTCCGATAGGAACAGATTTCAGTATCATCTATATCTATACCAATAAATCTGTAGAAGTGAAAATTCTGTACATTGAAAATATCAAAAAATAAATGGCAGGGGGTGTTACTAGACCGACACCGAACCCAAAAATGTGATTAAAAAAAAATTTTGTCTGTCTGTCTGTTTGTTCAGGCATCACGCAAAAACTACCGGTTCGATTACGATGAAACTTGGTATAATTATTCTTTAATATCCTGGGCACCACTGGGTACTTTTTATCCCGGAAAAGTATATACAATAAAAACAAACTTAATTTTGCGGTTCGATCCCTAGACCCGATTACTGTACCAACTGCAAATAATAAGTTTGTCGTAGGTTACGTCACCCGCAGTGGAGTTCGTTAAGGGGAGTTCACTAACCCCCCACAGAAAGGGGAACCGTGTTACCCCGAATTTAACGCGAGCGAAGCCGCGGGCAAAAGCTAGTATAAAATAAATGAGCAATATAGGCATATATTACAGTTAAAGTTTTCTCAGACTGGGTTGTTACTGTGACCCAAAAAATTAAATAATGAAAGCAAAAAATAATAAAATACACTTAAGATGCTACTTAACGTTGAGTTCTTATTTCCTCAACTATCATTACTTGATTTTTAACATACCACATATTATCGTATACAAGATCATTACCTTTGAGCTCCTTGCCTTCAGGAGTGCACTTGCCCCTCTCCATAACGCAGTTGACATAGGCGTCGAGGAGACGCTTGTTGGAGAGGATCTCATCCAGGTCAATGTTGTCGTACTTGTCAGTGTACTTATCTTCGGCGATGACAGCCGCCACCATCACGCACAGTAGTAGCACGAACTTCATGATGCACTGGAATATTAAGGAAGAATTAAATTAAGTAATAAAGGAGTGTTTGACTGTGAACATCTCTAGCAATGGCCGCTTCTTATCCTCGTATTGGTGCCATGTGGTGGTGCAGTTTGGCTGATTCCTGACCGGAGACCACCAACAAATGTTAAGAATCTTGAATTCAAACTCTACTATACTCCACTTATCTTCTTCAGAGGACAAATTTTCAATAATCCTTGAAGATCTCTTAGCAGTTAACCTAGTGTTTTAAGACGGGTGTAGTCTTTCAGTAAATGAATGTTTTTTGTTAGATTTTAACTAAATTATTGGAATTATAAGATGAGAAGCCGAAGAGTCTTACTCAGATGTGGCTTTTATATAACACACTGAAACTATAAAAGAGGTCGAAATGAAAGAACACACTAATGATCTTGTCACACTTAGAAACGCTAGTATTTAGCAAGACTATCTTAACAAATTTGATAACCTATCCCAGAGCTCGGGCTTCATTAGATGAAGCCTGAGCTGTGGAATGATTAAAAAAAGTCACTGTGACTCTGATAAACAAATGACAAATAAAAGAAGGTAGGTGGGTTTTAGTTAAGGGAGAACTTAACTCACTGATCTTTCAACAGTTGCTCCACTCATAGAAGGAGACATATGTGATGATTTTTCAATCTCAAAAGCAATGTCTCCAAATATGATCTAGTATTCTTAGCAACTTATGTACACAAATGCACCAACAACCACATAACAAATAAAAAACTATGCAGGAAAACAAAACGATGTCACCACTTTTTAAGAAAACACCATGGAAAGGGGACAGGACTTGCAAAATTTGAAAATCATTCTTTGATACAGAATTTTGATAAATTAATATAATTTTTTCATAATATTTTGATTTTAGATATGTAGAATAATATAAAATTAATCTGACCTACCGTTTACTCCTCGAGTATGTACGTAAGTAATCGCAAGTAACCGAGTGACTTATGATGTCCGTCGTAATGATATGCCTCTTTATATACTCGCTAGCGGTGTACTTAAAACATCTAATTTGTCCCTGGTTGGTTCATTATTTTATCTGTCTTCGATGCATAACCCATGTACTTGTTATACAGGATGTTTCGTATTCTTTGTTTATATTTTATTGTCATGTCATTTCAAGGAATTAATGTTTGCCTTCATTTTTGGAGGTTGTATGCGGATTTTTTTTCCTTTTTACATGTGGTGCTCTAATTTTAGTTGGTGTGTACATAATATTAATATAAGTATTTGTTTGTTAGAAAACTAAATAGCATAGCATAGTCGGCCTTATAATGTTCCCACTGTTGGCACTCAGGCCTCCTCTCTAGGAAAGGGCCGTAAATAAACTACACAAAGTAATGTGCCTGGCTGGGTTTGAACCCGCGACCTACAACTCGTAAGTCGGGGCCGTTACCACTCGGCCACTGCTGTCCTCAGCCACCACTAAATAGGAGGGACAAAATGCCCGTGACAACTCTATCTGGACATTGGTGCTGTTTTTGAAATGAGAGTGTACCAGTATGAACAGTACCTACATATCTACATATCTCTTTATTATCTACATATCCCTTCAAAGCATACGAACTATATTCAGATGTGCACATTTATGTTAAGAAATAATATTTAACCTCGTAAACCCAACCTAAATTTAGGTCGATGTATATTACGTTTATGACCCAACATACTAAAAATAGTGGCAAGTGGTTGCGGCCTAGAACTTTAGTATAGCAAAAAAGGGTTCAAAAGTAATGTTTTTGACTAAATTCTTTTAATTTTATTTCGTATACCTAAAGTAAATTATTTCATGTAAAAATATATTGAAATAATATGTAACATAACATAACATAATCAGCCTATTAATGTTCCCAATGCTGGGACTCATGCCTCATCTCTCTAGGAGAGGGAAAGGGCCGTAATCCACCACGCGGGTCCAGGGCGGGTTGGTAAATGTCACAATGTCTTTGAATTTTTGGTTCTAGGACATGCCGGTTTCCTCACGATGTTTTCCTTCACCGTTTTGAGAGCTGTGGTGATGGAAATAATTACACAAAGTAATGCGCCTGGCTAGTTTGATCCCGCAACCTACAACTCGTAAGTCGGGGCCATTACCACTCGGCCACCAGTGCCCCATGAAATAATATATACATACATTTTTGAGATTGTTTGAACCAAAAATTTGGTTTTAATATCATGTCATAATTTTATGTCACTGAACTGTAATTTTATGATTTTAAAAGGTATCTCGTTTAAATATTTTTGACATTAAATTAGGGTGTTGAGCCTTACAAAGATAAAATACATATACATACAATCGTAGCTATCGCGAAGAGTAACACTGTATATCTTCAAAAATCTTCATAAGGTCCTAATATACTATAAAACCTATATAAACTACTAAATCTTTCTTAAAAAATATGCAATCTTAACGATTCAAGGAATTTCATACAAATCGGATCAATAGTTTTTAAGAAAATCGCAGACTTACAAACGTACATACGAGTTGAATACAGAACCTCATTTTTGAAGTCGGTGTAAAACAGTTGGTATCACGTAGGCATGCTGCCAAAACAACTAAATTACGTTCAATATCATCATTTCCAACTTCTTATTAAAAGATTATGTGTTCTTATTCAATTTTATATGAAGAAATTTGAGTTTTTTAAATAATAATGTTTGCTAGTCTAGACAAAATAATGCGCATGACGTTAAAACTATCATTAAATCTTATTTTAAATTACAAACTTAATTATAAATACAGTGGCAATTGTTCATTATATTTGGAACCGGTTTTTGGAAACCATTTAACTATTTTTGTCATTATTTATCATAACAATAGGATATTAAATAAACTAAACGACTAGATAATAATATTTATTTATTTATTTACGTACAGTAGTGGTACGTAGGCGGACTTAATGCAACAAAAGCATTCTCTACCAGTCAACCTTTGAGTTAAAAAAGACAACACTGTGGTAGGTTTGCACAAAAAAACCTAACGTAGCAAACCAAAAGTAGGTTTAAACAAATAACAGATACTTCAAATGGAAAAATATAAAATAAGTTATTTATAATCATAAAATACATATTTCTAAATTATATGCTAAAATAATAAACTAATAAATAAATAAAGAATAAGAAAAATATCAAATCATTAAGAGAACTTAATAACAATTCTGACGAAAACCGAACTAAGGCTGAGGAGACTTCAAGTAGTAGTTCCGAATTTTACGTATAACCCTGGGCTTGCGGACACAACATTTTAAAAAGGTCGAAAAGCGTCCGTTACCAACACTTCGCGTAGCCATCAAAGACAGTACAAGATGGAAATCTTACATAGAGCCCGATCCTTTGCCAAGCCTGGCTAGAAAACCCAGTGTGGAAAAAATCAAGGGGGAGTAAAATTTAGGGCGGATGACGGCTGAAAGTTTTACCAATTCTCTAATTTATGGACGTATATATTAAATAAATATAGAATACAATACAGTATTTCAAAATTTCTCATTGATTCATTTTAAAATTGGTAGTCTATTTAGTTTAGGTAATTCTTTTTTTATTTAATTAATAGCTACATTGATTTTTTGCACACATGTAGCTACGCATACGTATAGCCGTAGCAGGATACTTGCGAAAATACGAGAATTTCGTAATAATGCTAAGTATTTTGAAAAATACTAAATTCTTAAAAAAAAAGCAGTCTAAATATCTGGCCATTTATAAGCTCATATTGATACAAAATCTATTCAATGTTTTCAATGATCATACGGGGTCCGCTTGAACCAACCACCTCATAATGAACTAATTAATTGCCTTAATTTTATTTATACAGATAATAAAAAATTACGGCTTTGTTCATGAAGGTATATGCTTTGTATATTCAATGTGTTCACTCATTTGCATAGTTTAATATTACCTGTAAAAGGTTTCAGTTATCGTATCTGATTTAAGTAAATAATTTATTTTATGCAGAATATGAAAATGATTTTTTTGTGAGCTTTTTTTTTATGTTTTACAATACAGACCAAGAAAAGGGTTGAAATATTTTAAAATACCAAAAAGATTGTGAGCTTGCATAATAAATATGGGCAAAGTTTGACTAACTTCTTAATTTTAGAACAATTTTTTCGTAATAATACTGAAATTATTTATGAACACCATTATGTAGATATTACATTAATCTCTAAATCACTGTTAGCGAACAAGTAATATTTTGTGAAAACTTTCAAGACTTACATTGATTATTAGTAAATTATTGTGAGCAGAAATGGCTCAGTGGTGATTGCTCTAACCTACGAGTTCTATGTCGCGGGTCCGAATTCAGACAGGCACTTTACTTTATTTATTTATTAAATCTTTATGCACAAAAAACTGTACAAAATTAGACTTAATGCCTTAGGCATTTTCTGCCAGTCGACCTTAGGGTGGTGCAGAAATATAACATGGCAGGTGCAACTTAATAAAAAAAACAGAAGAGACTTAAAAAAAAAACAGAAGAGAAACAAATACAATAGTAAATAAATACTTAAATACATACATATAAAAAAATAATGCTGTAGTGAAAAAAACAAATCCAACTAATCAGTGCTGTGATGATTCCACCAACATCTTGCGAAAATGCTCACGTGCCTTCACCTTAAAGGAAAATTCATGACCACAGCTCCCAAACGGTGAAAGAAAATATAATGGTAAAACCGGCATGCCCTAGAACCAAAACTTTGTTGACATGTAACATCCACCAACCCGCACTCGGTCCGCATGGTGGCAAATTGTCCAATCACTCTCCTAGAGAGAAAGCCTGAATCCCAGGAGCGGTGGTTCCACTGCTTATAAAGCTGATTAAGGTGTTGTATGGTTAGTAGACTACCACTCCCTCTCGCGCCATCAGAGTGGGAAAAGGAGAAGATATTTGATTATATTCCATCCCAAAAACATAAGGTCCGACTCTAATCACTCCAAGTCCTCTGGGTCTTCTCTGGCTTTCCTATCTCTGACAGCATTCTGAAATTGATAGATACTAAGCCCACTTCACTGTTTCAAACCACTGCAGCTGTGAAGGCCAAAATCAACAGTGGTGACGTCGAGACAAACACCGAGGCATGTGAGTCGACTGACTCAAAGACATTTTCAACTGTCTGTAGTCCGTGTTTGTAGGTCGTTCAAATATTTGTCGATCGCTCACTACTGCACCAAGCGTTATCGATAATGATGCACTCGTCGTCTCGACGCCTCAAAGTTTTGAGCGGCGACGCCGTATTGACTCTGTTGATTCTCAACTGGTTGCATTTCGACTATGTTTTGGAGTATACATAGGAATTGCATAATTTAAGGCCCGCTCCATATACATCCTACCTATACGCATAAAATGTTTTGGGAACACATTCATCGTGCGTACAGCTAAAAAGTGGAATTCCTTGCTGGAGTCTATGTTTTCTGATAGCTACAACCTAGGGGTCTTTAAATAAAGAGTTTATAGGTTACTTCTAGGCATACATGCTCCATCGACAACCACATTATTGCTTACCATCAGTTGAGATAGTGGTCAAATGCGAGTTTATTTTTATGTTTTTTTTTGTTTGTAGGTGGTAATCTGTTAAAGTACTGATCCAGTTGCTAAAAATTTATCACCGAAAGAAAGCTGCTTTATTCCTGAGTGACATAGATTATATTTTATGTAAACAAGCGAAGCTGCGGGCAAAAGCTGGTCCATAATAAAAAAACGAGTGCCTTTTGACTTCACAATTTGTATTTCACGCATGTTTGTTGTCGTATTCATTCATGTACAAGTTACTAATTAGTAAACAATGCAATTTACGGTGACAGATGTCTATTATATCATCGTTATATACTCTATGCCTCATCAAGAATTCTTGCAACATTCATAAAGTTAAAAAACAGTTTTGAGAGCATACTGTATATAAAGATTATGTTGAGGGGTAACACTCGTTGGGTCTTCTGTTTATGTACCGTTATGTACCCTTGAAAATACGTGTATAGTTTGATAGTTTTCATTTTTCCCATGGCTATAAGATCAGCTCATTAAAATCCTTCAAAACTGATATGCCACTCTTGTAACAATAAAAAAATTCGGTAATGAAACGGCCATGTGATTTTTTCTCAAATTTTTAAACCTCCGAATTCTGCATTATCGTCGAACTTGCAAAATTCTTCAACGGTTTTGGTAGTTTTTTTTTCAACATCCAATTTATTTCAGAAAAGTTAATTTACGTCAATATTTTTATTATAATTGTCACATGTTGTTATTTTATATGTAGCTTTTTTATTTAGAAGAGACTATAATAGTACATTATGATATAAGTGTGTAATGTTAGTGATTACCGTCGAGGTGGTATTTAGACCCGAGCCGTGGCGAGGAGAACGGTAATCATTAATTGCTCACGTGTATCATAAGACGTTTTTGAATACACTTGTGAAGAAAATAACTGTAAAATTAGTAAACTTTTGTGACGGTAAAAATCTGTTTTCATGTGCGCGCCCATATTTTTTTTTACTTACCTTTCAATACACTCACTGAAATGAATAAACGGGGGTTGACCGGCGACTCGTGAGGGACGACGCGCGTCCATCTTGATACGATAAATGTAACAAAATTATGGCGGGGGAGAGGTTGAACAAAACGGTTTTAACTACATTATAGCTCTGGTGCGTAATGGTAATCAAAATGTCACAGTTTGGTAACAATGTACCTAAGTGCAGTGCAGTAAAAGTCACTTTCTGAGCAAGTGTATTGAAAAGTATTAATAATTTAATTCCACCAAGCCCGTTCCATCATCGGACCACCAGACGTACGGCGATGCGCCAACTTAGTGGACATCTCCCCTGTACGCAAAAAATGTTTTGTGAAACTAAGGAGTGAAACTTCCTGCCTGAGTCTGTTTTCTGATAGCTGGAACCTAAGAGTCTTTAAGTAAAGAGTGAATAGGTCAAACTTTTGGACAAGTGTGCTCCATCGTCTACCGCATCGTCGCTTACCGTCATGTGAATGTTTTTATTGTGTCACATTTATTGTTATTTTGTAGATGGTTTTTAGGGTTCCGTGCCTCAGAAGGAAAAAACGGAACCCTTATATGATCACTTTGTTGTCCGTCCGTCTGTCTGTCTGTCGCTCTGTCAACACACTTTATCTCAAGAACGCGTAGAGGTATCGAGTTAAAATTAAAACCATATACTCAAGTCTGTGGTCGGATTCAAGCTGTGAAAAAATCAAACTTCTAAGTTATCGAATAAAAAAGATACGGCGGTTTATGTCGCAAAAAAACGTATATTTTCCAGAATCCTGAAATTTGGCACAAAGCCTTGTTGTTAACTAGGTCGCAAAAAAAAATTGCGATTCGGAAAAATCTTCGAGACTCCATTCGGGAATTGTAGTTTGCACGGAACCCTCAGTGCGCGAGTCCGACTTGCACTTGCCCAGTTTAATTTTTATTTAGAAGGGAAAGAATAGCACTTATTAGTTCTTAGAGAATGCCTAGAATAGGGGATCATAGTTAAACATTGAGTGCTGTATCGTCCCCTGGGGATCTGCTTTAGGGGATCGTAGTGAAACGTGCACTTTGGCGTAGGGTTTTAGGCGTTCCTTCTCAAAATACTCAGTTCAAAAACCCACCCAGTCTATCTAGTATAAAATTAAGGGAAATGGCACTGATAACCGTAATACACGCATTGCCTAGCTCGGTTACAGAAGCTACATCCAGTGTCCTCAAATTATCTTGCCTAACTGTACCTGTAATCATAGTATTAAGCTCTTTGAAAATAAATTATTATTATTATTATCTCGCTGTCTGATAAGGGCCAGGCCTGGTTTGATGATGCGTTGTGTAACACGAGGAACATGCTTAAAATTTCTTTTATATTTGATTACTACAGCTAAAAATGTTGTTCGAAAGAGTTACCACGACTTTGGAACGCAAAAGGCAACTGATAGTACACGGGTTGGTTTTTGTCAGTGAATTTCTGAAACTGAAGAGTAGTTGATGAAATCTCACCCTAAAATAAAAGCTATAACGACTACCAAAATGTTTAAAATATATAGGTATTACGGTAATGATTTGCGTTACTGATATAATACCACGTGGTCAACCTACACTAATATTGTAAAGAGATAAAGTTTTTTTTTTGTTTGTAGGAGGTAATTTCTGAAAGTACTGGTCCGATTGCTAAAATTTTTTCACCGATAGAAAGCTGCTTTATTTCTGAGTGACATAGCCTATATTTTATGTACGCGGGCGAAGCCGCGGGCAAAAGCTAGTCTGTCAAACATAAAAGGAAAAACTGACTGACATGTCAACGTACATGGTGAGGTGCACTGGTTTATGAGGAGCCGATTCACTCTTCGGACGGGAAGACCGCAGCATAAATTACGAGGCTAAAATCAAAAAGTGTCTAGTCCAGACCGCAGAAATTTCAACAACGTAAGGGTAATACTCGCTGTACGTTGGCTTGTTCGATGGTAGAAAGGTGAAGGCGGAATGAAGTCATGCAATACCTCGCACACTTTCCAAAATGCATCTTCGCGAAGACGTTGGCAAAGTGCTATTAACCTTTCAATCGTGGAAATTACAGACACAATAGAAAGACGATAGGTGCGCGAACGCCGGCGCGTTCGCTTGGGGTTTAATGAATTAACTTATATTTTAGCAGTTCGAGAATCTTCGATAGAATGTCATTTCGTCTACCATCAATATTGTCTTCCAACTCTAATGCAGTGAATGTGCTAATGATGCAAATGACCGCAATACTATTCTTCAGATGTAACTGTTACATCTGATAATGTTGTCATCGAGGAATGATGAACTAGCTACGTGGTGCATATTAACAAGTAGAGAAATATCTGCAATATATAAGATTGGGTACTATTTATTTCCTGGTTTATGGAATTGATTAGAGAATCAAGAATCAGTACCGGGAAACTATAAATAATAGGCTGTGTTTTACGATATAGGTCTTAGTTATTAGTCCTAAGTCGGTATTGACCTACTTATTAGAGGTAAATATTATATTATGTACTTGGAACTAATATTTCCATCAGTATTTTCTTGTGGCATATGCCACTAATGCAGTATGGTTCTAGAGTCCAAAATAACAATTGCTACATGCTTAAAACATTCTGGAAATTGCTCAAGACCTGTCCAAATGTCTTGTTGACACTTCGCGTGACCTAAGAGCTGGCTTTTACCTAAGGCAAAGGATAAACATTACCTTACAGCGTGGCTATACCTACTGCTAGTCTTTTGAGAACATTATCGGTAGTTTTTTAGTTGGTTTAGACTTAGTTAGGTAAGGACTTTATTATGTTTTATTTTAGTGTTTATTATAGTCCATAGTAGCAATGATATCTCACGCCAGGAAAAAGGCCATGGTCCGGAACGAGGAGGAATGGTCTACCATTCCTCCTCGTTCCGGACCAGGGCCTTTAGGAGGTGACCGTTTACAGTCGCCTCCTTTTGTGAAACAGTAATGCTAGCAAAGAAGGCGGCCGCACGCGTGTGGGAACGGCCCTTACTTCTTGCGGACGGCGAGCAATGGGTAGCACGCCGTCCAGTCGTCCGGTAAACGTCCGGACTGAGCCCAAGCCGTCGACGTCACGTAGTGTTCCACGCACGCCTGAAGGAGATGTCAGCAAATCGTAGGGATCCAGCAGGGTCGAAGCCTGCTGGGGCCACGGGTTAAGTGAAAATCAACCCCGGGGCCCTGAAACGCAAGGCAAGGAACAAACGAGAGTATTTTAGGCAGTAAAAGTCTGATATGCCTTCCCGCCCGCCCAAGAAGAAGTCATTGGAAGATTTCTCACCTTAAAATAACATATCTTATATCTATGTTAGGAACATTTAAGTAGCATATTATTAACATTTCTTATACCAGGAAGAAGTTTATAGAGCTATTGTTTATCACTACCTACAATAACAGTCATACGTAAGATTTTAACGTCATCTCAGAAGCTTAACAGGAAAAACCTAACGTTAGATTTGATGAAGGTAACTTTTTACTGAACATAAACTATAATATAATCAAGCAGTGCAAGGCCATCGCTTGAGTTTTATTTAGAATAACAAAATTTCCAGTTTTTTAAACCTAACTTATTTAAGCATTACATGTTTACTGTATGGACTTAACGAGTCGCCGCACATGCGCCATCGGCCAGAACCACAAAACGCCGCCACCGGCATATTTCCTGTAGCTTTCATACATTTTATATGCATTAGCCGCACTCGGTTGACGCCGGTGGCCGCCACACGCTTAAAAACGCCGCTGCTCGCTTGTGGCCCGCACTGGCCATTAAATGCCGATAAAAAGCGCTGTCACACGCCATTCGCGCATTTAAACCTTCTTCGATAGAGACCATTACGATACTGCGTGCATGGGTTAAAAAAATTAGCAGCCATCGGCCACAAGTGGCTTGTGGCCACTACTAGTTTCTCGTGGCGGCGTTTGTGGCTATTGCATGTGGGTTCATGCTTCATGAAATGGCAAATGGCGTGTGGCGGCGTTTTGTATCGGCGTTTAGTGGCCACAAGAAACGAGCAGCGTTTTGTAGCGTCCGGCGGCTTCCGGCGTCAACCGCGTGCGGCGTGTCCATATAAAATGTATGAAACCTACAGGAAACACGCCAGTGGTGGCGTTTTGTAGTTGTGGCCAGTAGTCCGTGGGCGGCAACCCTTAAAGATAATTTGACTCCGGAGTTTGTTTCGGTGTTTAGTTTAAACTGACAAAAAAATTGACGTGAAAAAGTGTTTATAAAAACCTATTTGCAAAATAAATCTGCTGGAAGAAATTTTTATTTGAAATAAGCAGTACCTTTGTACTCTTTTATCTGTATTTGTCCATTTCATTTTTAAGTGTTTGTGTGTGTACATAAATGAATAAATATCATAAATTTATCGTTAAATTTTATTACAAGCTTCTGCCAGTGACTCTACCCACCTGAATTTCAATGTTTATCCGAAGAAGACATACCCTCGAGGTGTTGTTGATAATGTCCAGATGTGTTTCTTTTAGTAGTGTTTTGTAGCGATGCTGTCGCGCATTTCGTAAGTGCGTAACAGCATCGCTACTAACGCGCGTTAATCGCATTTGGAAGCCCTATAGAAAAGATGCCAACGCGCTACAGCATCGCGACTGTATCGACGCGAACGCGCTACAGCATCGCGACTGTATCGACGCGAACGCGCTACAGCATCGCGACTGTATCGACGCGAACGCGCTACAGCATCGCGACTGTATCGACGCGAACGCGCTACAGCATTGCGACTGTATCGACGCGAACGCGCTACAGCATCGCGACTGTATAGACGCGAACGCGCTACAGCATCGCGACTGTATCGACGCGAACGCGCTACAGCATCGCGACTGTATCGACGCAAACGCGCTACATAATCGCTACAAAAATTCGCCGTGGGCGAGGAGCCTTAGGCATCAAACATATGTTCGTAGTATATCCCAGGGCTCTAACACCTAATTTAAGTTGCGTTTGAGTATTCAACTCAAACGCTACTTAGGTAAATCCGAGGGGCCCTCAAACACCCATTGACATCATACTCGTATATTTGACATTTATAGCGATAGCTTATTCTTTGAGAGCCCCTCAAAATTGAGTAGCGTTTGAGTATGCGGGAGTAAGACAATCACACCTTCGTTAGAATACTATCTATCTATTTTGTACCTATTATTTATACTTTTAATCCATTATATTACTGGGTTTTTCTATTATGAAAATCTTTGAGCATTAAATTAAATAATTTATTTAATAACATTTATTTTTATAAAGACTCCTGAACTAGGCAGGCCTGTAAATGTTCCGAGTAGGACATATATAGGCCTGCCTAGTTCTGGAGTCATAGGCTTTTTTTTTGGTGGGAAAATCATCATTGGCAACCCCCGCTCTTGGGCGGAGCGGGAGATAGTGTCAAACTCTTACTGACTAAAAACCCACCCCGTTCCTTCAAGCCTTCATCCCGGGGCTCGAGCTATCTTTCAAAACTAACCCTGGCCCCAGTAGCGACCCAGCTGCCCCCCCCCTGCTGTTGCTGACAACTCCTTGAGGCGCGGGAACAGTGCGCGCCGTCGACGACTTGGTCTCGGTCCGGAAAGTTACCGGACCGGTCGGACAGCGAGCTACCCAATGTCACCGTCCGCAAGCCCACGCCTACGGTGGCCGGAAATCGGGATCGGAATCGCGGCGGCGAGGGAGTCATAGGCTTCGTAATTTGTATCAACCTTATACTCACGTTATTAAAAAAAAATCACTGCCAGCAGGAGTTAAAAGGTTGACTGTCAAAGGGCAGCAAATTGTGCGGCGTAACCCGACAGTTTTCGGAGAGCTACCTTCATGACAACCACGACCGCTCTGGCAAGAGTAAAACGATCACGTAGAAGAAGACTAGGAGCCGGTAGTTTGGAAATTAGTGGTTTAATTCCGCCGTTCCTTGAATAGCCTGTAAGTACTGCACCTGATAACTCCCCGGTCATATCGGATTCCCTTATACTATGAAAATAAAGGAACAGAGGGTGTACCTGTATTTTAAAACTTGTGTATTTAATATCATTTCTATTTAATGAAATGATATTAAATTCACAAGTTTACTCGAGAATCTGTTCTTATCCCGTCGCTTTTAAGGACGCAATGGATTGTTTTTCACACTAGTGCGGAAAAGTACACATGCTCGCCCCCGCCACAGATTTATTACATTTATCAGGAATGTATCAATAATATCATGTATCAGGCTGGGCGCGCGTAGACTCAAACGAATCGCGCACCAACCCTCGCTTATTTATGATTGTCTTCGTAAGTGAACTGAAAAACGTTGTTTGATATACCTTCGTAGAAATTTGTCACTGCAGCCCTCGGTTCCATGCAGCATTCATTCGGGCCTTGGTGAGGGTATTCCCTCGCCAAGGTTCGGGTGAATGCCGCGTCGGTCGTAATGACAAACTTTCTTCACTTGCATCAAAATGTACTATTACGTACTTGGTTTATTCGTTATGATTAGCCACTGTGACTGAAATTCGGTTAGAGGGGTTATTCAAATGCAATATTTGCGTTAAGTTTGTTCCAGTTGGGATATTATCCATAAATCGGGATCGACGGAGTGACAGCTGAATGCAGCAAACACAAGAAGCATGGACCAACAGCGACCTTGATGCACCGCATTGAGCAAACCCGAATGTTGACGACCTCGTTGGCTCTCGTTAGGTGACCACAGAGCATGAAATCTTTGTTCCTGGCAGTGACTAGAGACGCTGAAAGGTTAGTGATGCTGCTGCTACCTTTCCCTTCTAGATTAGCTGACTGTGTATACTTTGCATCGCACATCATCATCAACCGTCGACGACTGAAGGCTAGAAGGAACGGGGTGGGTCTTTTAGTCAGTAAGAGTCTGACACTATCTCCCGTTCCGCCCAAGAGCGGGGGTTGTCATTGGATGATTTTTTCCCACCATAAAAAAAAATACCTGCCTACCCCAAGTGTCACCACAACGTCCGCTCCTGTTCATCCAACGGATTGCCGCGAGCTTCACCAGATCATCGGTCCACCTTGTGGATGTCTTACCAACGCTGCATCTTCTAGTACGCGGTCACTCCAGAACCTTCCGGCACCATTGACTGTGAATGATACCTTCAAAAAGGAGGAGGTTATAATATGTTCGGCTGTATTTTTTATGTATGTTCACCGATTTCTCGGTCGATTGTGGCCCGTTTTTTTTTTGAGTTGGTAAGTCATTACATAACTTTTCTCGTTCTGGGTTGAGTGAGAGGGAGCGTCTGTGGCTATTAAAACCTACCCGTTAAAACGGCCACAAAATCAGCCACATAATGATTAAATCAGCCACAGACGCTGTTTCTTTACTTACCCTTTTGTATATTAGGGCTACGGTCACTGTTCCAAAAGTACTTGCAGCACGTGATATCATTTTCGAACAATCCCGCCGCCAATCCCACTGGGGTTTAGTTTATATACGATTGTGTGAGACCAATAAACATTTTTCCTTCTTTCTTTCTTTATTACCTAGGTTAATGATTATATTCGTTTTTTTTGGCAGTCAGTCGACTTCCTCTCGTGCGTTCACAATGCGCTCTAAGCACAAGTTTCGTCAGTTAAATCCATAAACAGATTGGTCATGTACAGTTAATTTGTATGAGTAAACACACAATAATACGCTTGCCTTGTATGGAAAGTTTTAACAGTGTGGTCTGTGTAGTGAGCGCCACCGAAGCGCGTCTTTGATCTGTGGGTGACTCATTACAACTCATTAGCATCTGGGAAGGCACTGGCTGTTGTATAATGATTATAGAAACGTATAGAATCAAGAACTGCTTTACAAATATCACTGCTTCTATTGCAATAAGGTTTTATTTAATGTCCTATTAGGGCAGCGGGATGGCTCGAAAGAGTTTATACTCGTCGTCCGACCCAGTACTTAATCGTCCGGACCAAACCCGGGTCGTCGTCGGCGCGTAGTGTAGCCTCAAAGAGATGTCAGCAAAACCGTCGGGGCAACACGATCGCAGACTATTAGGGCCATGGGTCGGCTTCTGAAAAGGTTACGCGAAGTCCTAGATCGCAAAAGGCGACTGAAGAAACATAGATGTAGTTTTAGCCAGTAAAAATCTGACGCCCATTTCGCTAAAGTGAAACCCTTTCAAATGATAACAAACACGGCGTATCTTTTTGTATACATGATAAGTAGTATAGGAGCTATGAGGAAACAGATGAACATACACACAAACAAAGCTTGTCAAAATCACAACCCTCCTTCCTTCATAGTCGGGTAAAAGAAGTTGTGACTTTTGCAACAACATCACACTATGTTTACTTTTAATAAAAAATATACCTAAGTAGTTAATTAAAATTACATTTAGGATCAGAACCTTGTTTATAATTAAAGTAAACCCATTGTTAGCCTCATGCGCTTTTGAATCATATTTGAAATGAACAGTGCGCAATGTTTCAGTGTTTTAGAGGCCAAAGTCTATCAAATGCGTGTATGTAATCTCATTCACAAATCATTACCAGCGATTGCTATCCACCTTACCTAATTACATGCAGTGCGGATATGTAATTAACAATCCTTTTATTCATCATAACAATATACGAAAATATTTCATTGAGAATTTAACCACATATTATTATAATATACACTGCGTCGCAAAAAATCTGGGTCACTAATAATAAAAATAGATACTATACCTATAAGGAAAAGTTTGTGAGTGAGCGTAAGTTTATTACTTCTTTACCTAGTCTTTTGAAGACATTAGCGGTTATAAAAGATATAGTACTGGTGATTCTGATGGCTCAGCAGCCCACGCTCTGATTGATTTACAAAAACAATCGTCAGATAAAATAGATATATAAAAGCATATATAGATAAAAGTATTAAGCTAAACTACCGTTGTTTTTTTGATACAGGTAGTATATACAATACCTTATGCATAACGCAAAAGCATGATTGTGATTACTGTTTTTATGTAACATTATCATGAATTTCAACTTATCGATTCAAAAGTGTTTATTTAGTGGAGGGAAATATTGAATCAAAGATTGTCCACGAAACTGCCTGCAACCGGTTGTACTTGTTATGAAATGCAATGCAAACTAGGTTATTTACTTTGGTGGCCATTTCAAATTCTGCTTATTCTTTGAGGAAAATAAATTTTTATTTGTTGTTCCTAGATATTTGGATAATAAAGATCATTTTTTATTTCGAAAACCATTAAGGTAAAAATATTTGAAGTGAGATTGGAAAAAAATCATCGTAATTGACATATATACACTAGGTTGCTTAGTTCCGGATCAGTAGCAAAAAGTATGTCAATTTCTTAAATACATAATTCTCACTTTCTTATATAAATTCGTGAAATTGTACCATTTTGTAGGTGAGGTAATGTAAATAAAAGAAAATAGATAACACGTTTTGCTTACAGTTTAATTTTAACTTATTACTAAAAAAATATTTCTAACTTATGAAAATAAATATCGCAGTTTATTTTTAGAAGCAGTTTGTTTCCTCCACAAGCCCGTATCAACACGGTGTGACGGGCATTTTATTTTCAATATGATTTTGGTCTAAGTTTGACCATTCGTCCACTGCGGACTCTTTAACTTATGCTCTTAAACATTAGATACAGCGCTGGCGCTGGCAGTACCAAACATGCTGCTGTGTCCAGCAATACCCACGACGCAGCTGTACGTTTCGAGGCTACATCACTCCACGAAGGTTGAGGAGATCGTGGAGTATGTTTGAGTCAAGACGAACTGGACTTTGAGAGTCGAGCAGTTGGAGCCGCGCCATAACACTAATTTCAAGTCGTTTGTGGTGCGGGTGCCGACTCATCATTTGGACACCTTCCTCAAAGGACAGTTTTGGCCGAAGGGTGTCGTGTATCGAAGATTTCGCGAAAGGATACCGACCTCGCAGCGGAACACGTCGCCGTCACTTCGTGTACAGTAGTTTAGTTTAATAATTAGTTATAGGATCTTTTATGTATTAGTTTATTATTTTGTAAGATTATTTGTGTATTTTATCTATGGGTCTTAGTTGCCTGAAAATAAAGAATTATTATTATTAGATAGAGTTCGCCAGCTCAAGCTACCTTAGCATTTTTGTCTAATTTTTCAAAAATGAACCTTTAGTAACACTATTTTAGGCCTGCCATTGCCTGGTCTGCTGATAATCATGCTGGTAAAATCACTGGAGTACTTTTTTGGTCATACACATTCTGTTTATGTCTTAACAAAAGCGAAAGATATTCATATCTTAATTTTGTTATTTAAAAAAATCCGTAAATCTAGTTTTAATTGGAACCATTATAATTAAACATTTCAACCTGTAACTTGTACATAGAAAACCTCTGTTGAGGTTTGTAATAAGCAATACTAATCTTTTTAAACCCCGACGGAAAAGAAGGGTGTTATTAGTTTGACGTGTCTGTGTGTCTGTCCATGGCATCGTAGCTCCTAAGCGAATGGACCGATTTTGAAGCGGTTTTTTTTATTTGAAAACTGACGTTATAGAGATGGTTCTTAGATACAACTTATGAAGATTTGTTTAGGTGTTCAAGGTTATCAGCTCATTTGATAGTTGTGTCAGGGATCTTAAACACTTAATGGACACATATTTCACTAATAAATATATATATGTGACCTAATTTTTTAAATAGTCATGTACATGCCGGCACTATCAACCTGGTCTGATGATGGAGGTCGGAGGTAAGAGACGTAACCTAGTATTGCCTATTAATAAACCCATCCAGTTTCAGCTCATTTAGATTTATCTTAAAAATAGTTATGTTCGTTTCTCATGACTTCTTATGACTTCTATACATTATTAATTTAGGTATATAAAATAAAATACACCCCCACCTTAAATGACCTTGACCTTCCTTCCTTCCTACCTTCCTCCTTCCTTCTTTCTTTTCTTTTTTCTTTCTTTTTTTTTCCTTTTTTTTCTTTACTTTGACCTTTAATTCGGATAAGTGACATCCATATGGGTCAGTAAACAATATAGAAAAATTTAAACCTATGTTAGTAAACTTACTACCTATTTATTTATTTAAAACAAGGTGATACATCTCATTACAACTCATTAGCATCATCAACATCCTAAACCCACTATTATATTGGACCCGCAATCTATAATACATATGTACATAACTTTGGAAAATACATTTTTTCTTTGTGACCCATTATTTTTGCGATCCAGCATAACACTCACATTTATTATCATTTTCTAGTAATATAAAATAACTTTACAACAAATTCTCAAGTGCGTCATTGCGTAACGTTTTTTTTTAAGGAATTTAATTGGGTTTTCAAAAATATTCTTTTATTATTTCAAGGCTGCTGTAATATTATTTATTCGATTCCTGCTCTCCACCGTTCGATATTTTTCTATCCATACAAAGGGTCAAGTTTGTGAGTGTGTATGTTCATAACTCTCTCAAACTGAATCTGGACTGCTCGGAATTTGGTTGGGATTAGGCACATGGGTAGACTATGTCCGGGAATAGCACATAGAATACCCTTTTACCCAGAAAACTGGAGGGTGTGGTGTCACCCACCCCATATGTTTCAGTTTTCTGTGATGATGGTCTAGAAAACAGCCACCGAGCGAGATCGTGAGTGGACCGATCCCACTCGGAGAAGAAGGTACGTCAGGAAGGTAACAGCTTTGATGCCTAAAACCCTGAAATCCCGGTTGCACCAGTTAAGGCAGGTGAGAGCACAGGGTCACGGGTGTTCAGAGTGGGAACTTTATCGGTTTTGACCTCAGATAAGACGGTAGCACAGTGATCACATCCTGTCGTGCACAACGAAGCTCAGGGAAGAATGCTTTACAGTTTTTCTATGAATGTAGCAGGTGTTATTTAGGTGGGGGTTGTAGACAGGTATTTTAAGAGTTCACCTTTTATATGCTGATGCCACTAGGGTGGTTTTCCTGAAGTAAAATTCACACGCTCCGTGGTCTTTTCCCTGAAATCCCAAGCAACTTTTGGGTGGTTTTTCTAAAGGTTTTTCATCGATTGTATGTAGCACCGTGTCCTCATGCAGGCAATCGTCGGCGGTGACTTGTCGCGCCAGGCCCTGATTCAGCCTAGGTCTGGGGCGAGAGGGAATGAGATGCAGTCGCCTTCTTCTGTGAAGCAGTAATGCTAGCGAAGGGATAACTGCACCCGTGAAGCAACAGACATCATCACGCCCCAGCCGCCGCGATAGTCGACGCAACGGGCTTCGGAAGCTATGGTTCGATTATTTTATGTTGTATATTGTGTTGCTTGCGCCGAATAAATGCTTTTCTATTCTATTCTATTCTATTCTATTCTATTCTATTCTATTCTATTCTATTCTATTCTATTCTATTCTATTCTATTCTATCCTATGCTATCCTATTCTATTCTATTCTATTCTATTCTATGGCACGTGGCATTCCACACGTGCCTCAAAAGGATGTCAGCAAACAACAGGACCAATTTCCTCGAGGGCTGCGGGGAATTTCAAAAAGGTAAACCATGGTCCTAGAACGCGAAAACCAACTGAAGGATGCAAGTGAGCTTTTAGTCAGTAAAAGTCTGACACGCCCTCAGGTGGGAAATGATTTCCCATCTTGAAAATAAAAACCTTAAGGAGAAGAGAGCATGAAGATTTGAATTTTAATAAGATTTATATATACAGGGTTATTTGTAAAACACTAACAACCTTGCAGGTCTGTATTACTAACATCATAAACAACAACTTCTGTACTATGACTTTTAACAAAACATAATACATTTACCTAAAACCAAACCTTCAAGATTTCGTTGTTCTATCTGTCACATTCCAACTCTGTATTTTGCTATAAGTTTGTATGACGCGATGCAAGCGCAAGCATCCCCGCCGCCCGACCCCGCTCTCCTCCGCTATTGTACTATCGCTTCTTTCGCATAGACTTCGTAATGTGAAAATCTGATGAACTAAATTATGATAATTTTTTAAAAGTCATAGAACTAAAGTTGTCGTTTATGATGTAAATAAGATAGTCCTAGGAGGTTACAAATAACCCTGTATATTAAACTGTTATTGTACAAATATGTTAAGCTATAATTAACTGAACCAAGCAAAAAGAATATGATAAATAGAAGAGCTATAAAAAAGAATCTTATTTCCGATGTTGTTTTTACTGGGTTAAAAATTTTTTGCGTCTTACACTGAAATATTTTGTAGCAACGTATAAAAAACAGCAATTAACAATGTACTAATGATGCAATTATGATTTTAACGAATGATACCTATCTTTCAATAAAAAAAAAAATAGGTAAATGACACAAATTAGGCAACATAATAACACATTATTAAAGTCCAAAATATAACAACTGAGGAACTAAGTAATTTAGTTTTTACACACAACGTGATTTTCAGATGATAAACATAATTTTTTCCGTAACTATGGCACAGAAACTTTACAAATGTATGTAACTAGGTAATAATATAGAGAAGCTTGTGATTAGGATAATAACAAGCACACAGGTTGATCTCCAAGGTTAAGCAACGTTAACCGAGGTCGATCTTTGGATGGGTAACCATCCTAACGTACCACGATTCGCCGTGCAGAAAGGACGTTAACCATTTAGGCGGATAGCGGCCTAAATGGTTAATGTCGTTTACTCGTCGACTGGGAACTCGCGACGTTAACGATGCGTCTGCGCAACGTTGGCGCTGCGCAGACAACGTTCGTAAAACGCCAATGGTAAAGCGGTTTTATTCTTAACTCTTATGTGCAGATCCTTGTGAGTCGTAATACACGTAGTTAGAAACCAAGGAATCTGACACCAATTTTGCCAAAGGGCTCTCGTGTCATAACACGACAGCCAACAAACAATACAATTACAAACAACAACAACACATACAATTACTGGATTGTGTAGGTCAGAAGGCAGTCATTCCATGTAAAATAATGGTGATTCAGCTCCTATAAGGTTATATGGTCAGATTGGAAGCCGACCCCAATATATGTAGTAGACGAAAAGGTACATAAGGCAGATTGAATGTATCTGAGTTGTACGAGCAAACCCGTACATAGCAATTGTTTTAATGTGCTGGCATCAACGCGCAGTGAATTACTAAAAACATACATAAGTATGGCTCCGAAACGTGGTCGCTTACAATGGGCCTCATCAGAAGACTTATAGTCACCCAAAGGGCTATGGAAAGGGCTATGCTCGGAGTTTCCTTGCGTGATCGAATCAAGAATGAGGATATCCGCAGAAGAACCAAGGTTACCGACATAGCACGAAGAATCGCCAAACTTAAGTGGCAATGGGCAGGGCACATTGCTCGCAGAACAGATGGCCGTTGGGGCCGAAAGGTCTGGAATGGCGACCACCCACTGGAAGACGTAGCGTTGGAAGCCCTCCTACAAGGTGGACCGATGACTTGGTAAGGGTTACGGGAATCCGATGTATGCGAGACGTACAGGACCGCTCATTGTGGACACTTGGGGGAGGCCTATGTCCAACAGTGGACGTCTTTCGGCTGAAATGATACATAGGTACGTGTTACAGTAGATGCATTACATGAAAGACATTCGCCGCGGGTGAATCATCTATCATTTTCGGGCAATACACCATTTGAACTTAAAATCAGTTTATCATTTAATGTAGGCATACCGTACATAGGTAATATCACAGAAAAGATAAAAGAGGTTAGAAAGGAAATACTTTCCGATTTGTACTACAACGAGTGTCACCGCTTGTCTCCCACCCTTTAACTCGCTAATAAACCAATACGGACGCGCGTTACGCAACTAACAGACCATACACACTTAGATCTCAAGTTTCTATTGGTAGTTGAACCACAAAATATATAGATACAGAAGTCAATCTACATACAAAGCGCGCTCGAGCAACGCACACAAAGACACCGCTCACAGACACGATGTCTCGGTCACGTCTAGGATTACTCGTCGAACAATTCCGGCTCAAACGCTCATTAGTGTGCCTCCACCGAGCGTAGGTACAAAAAGTGAAGTACATGCATGAGATTGTCTTCTGTACCTATCTATTTTGTGGTTGAACTATGAGCATTGCCCTGCCCTTTATAGCACGCTTGCCCCGCCTTCGAGGCCATTCTAACCTCTTTCATTTGTTCTGTGGGTGATTGTCATAGTTGCAGTTGCCATCATAAAGATGATTAATCTACACTATAAGTTAAGTATTCTCAACACAATCGAATTCTGGGGCCAGGGTTATCCGAAAGGGCGCTCGAGCCCCGGTATGAAGGCTTGAAGGAACGGGATGGGTTTTTTAGTCAGTAAGAGTCTGACACTATCTCCCGCTCCGCCCAAGAGCGGGGGTTGTCATAGGATGATTTTTCACATCGGAAAAAAAAAACACAATCGAATTAAAGTAGTTACCTACATACTTAAATGATCAATTTATTAGTCCACGTGTATCGTGTAAAACTTTAAATAAAGGAAATTCAAATATGGTGACCATTTGATTTTCCTTTTATATGTATATTAATACTAAACGGTTATAAGATTTGTTTCCAACCTACTTATACCGGGTAGAATTTTGGGACGCGTCAATAAGGGTAGATACCTTAAGTTACACAAATTCCTAAAAGATCATCCATAATTTTTAAAGATAATCTAAGCTGTATTCACAGATTTTGACAAAAAAATAAAGATAGTACAAAAAATGCTAAAAAAAAACACCGAGCCTGAATCGTTGACGGGAGTATCTCCTCCCGTGAACCCGTGAAGAAAGGACAGGAAACGCCCTGGACATCGGGAGAAACCGTAACCATAGACACAGGCTTGCGCCGACGAGCAACCGGTTGAGACACACGGGAATCTGGCTAGAGGCTGGTACAAGAAGTTTTCGGAAATTCAAAAGTAACTTTTGTCCAGCTAGCTTGTTCACAACGAAACACTGTGCAAAGGGTCAACACGGCGCCGGCGCGTTGTGTTGCACACGGGCCTCAACGAAATTTCAGCAATCTAAAACTGCGCAATCTAAAACTGTGCCCCTAAGTATAATAATATGATTATTAGTTTCGTTTAATAGAAAGATGGTGAACCTTTGATATAAGACACGATTTTTTTTATTTCCTCGAAGACAAAGTCACGAGCAGAACTTAGTTTTTAATAAATTGGCCAACAAAACTGCAAATTACACTTAATTAATTAATTACCTAGGCTTCATAACGAAAAATCTCGAACGCAGAATTTTTATGAATGAAGTTAACCCGCTGTTCACACAGTGGCATATTGTAACATTGAGTGCTGGGTTGGTTCAATATGACTCATATTAAAAAAAAAAGTATTAAAGCGATATTAAAATAAATAGCTATGATTCAATGACTGGGATTTTTAATAAACATTACCTAAATTATCATAATATAGTTAAATGGAAACGCTAAATGATAAAATAATACTTTATCAGCTGTCATATAACAACAAAATGTAAATCAACATACATTTTTTTTAAGAATCTGACCTAGTATTTCACTTCACTAAATGAGAGCTTTATAGTAAACACAATAAAATACAAAAATATAAATGTATAATATTAATAATATAATCCTTATTTGATAGATTGACGAACTTGATAGATTCCACCAGAACTGGCAAGAAGAAGCCCGGGCGCGCGAAAAATGGAAGGAGTGGAGGGAGGCCTTTGCCCAGGAGTGGGACAGAACCGGCTAACAAAAAAAAAATCCTTATTATCACGCTGTCCATTTTGCAACGTTAGATTCCAGGTCGTCATAATGACTCAATTTCTCACTCGGTCTATCTACGACGTTTACCACTATTTAGAATTAAGAAATATACAGGATTAGTATGCTCGAACTACTGAGAATTTTAAAAAAATCACACAATATGTGTAATGCGTTTAAAAATGCCGTGAGTCAAAAAGACCCAACCGTGCACTCACCGGGTTAAATTCCCAACGACCACAAAGGTATAAAAACGTGTACTTATCGACATTATAAAACTAATTATGTGACGTGTATAATCGTATGCCGACAAATATGAATTTTGTACGGTTTTACCACGGCTTCGTCATACGAGTAATTACACAAATTACTGTCTTCGTCTTGCTTGGGATGTCCTAGAGGCTTTGACCTGCGTCAAACTCATAGGAAATTAGGTTGTCACGAACCCAAAGCAATTTACTTGGATATGAATAAATGCACTCTTGGTTCGTGGTTCTATAATTACAAGTGTTAGTCCACGGATGGGTGATCATCGAATAGTTACATACATACCCCTCTGTGTCTCAGAAAACCTTTATTCATTTACTACGCGTGTTTCCTAACTGTCCGGAGTGTCCGGTTGTCCGGCAACCGCAAGACCAAGCTCGAGTCATCGACGGCGTGTACTGTTCCAGTCGCTCCTCAAAGAGATATCGCAAGACCGTAGGGGCCCAGCAAGGCCGAAACGTATTGGGACAGTGGGTCGACGTGTGACAGGGAAACCAGTGGTCATAGAACGTAAAGGGCAACTGAAGGAACAAAGAACGTAGGTGTGGTTTTAGTCAGTAAAAGTCTGACGCGCCCTCTCGCACCGTCCTAGAGCGGAAGAAACAAATAGATGACGTCTCACCTCAACAGAAAAACACAGCTGCAATTGACAAGCCTGTTGGTCTGGCTAGTGGCTCTGACTGCTGTGCTGGAGGTCGTGGGTTGTCTAGTACTCATACCACAAGCTATGATTAGTTTAGGATTAGATGGTGTTGTGTGAAATTTGTGGAATATTATAAATATTATATTGTATTACTAGCTTTTGCCCGCGCGGCTTCGCTCCCGCTCTTTCCTATACCTACTATACCCTACTCTACCTTACTCTGCCCTACTCTACACTACTCTATCCTACTCTACCCTACTTCATTTATTACCAAAAATGTGATAAATGAAGAACCGCTCGACCGATTTTGTGCAAACTTCACATAAACCATCTACTAAATAGTCCAAACAAAGCCTAAACATTTGGTTTGGATAGGTGAGCCCGTTCTTGAGTTATGAAATTACAACGAAAAGTGGCATTGATTTTTATACATATAGATTAATTATTACCCTTCAGGAATCGAATATACAGTGTGAATATATCCTTACTTGCTTTTGCCAGCGGCTTCGCCCGCATACATAATATTATCCTATGTCACTCAGGAATAAAACAGCTTTCTATCGGTGAAAAAATTTTAGCAATCGGAACAGTATTTTCAGAGATTACCTCCTGTAAACATAAAACCAAACTTTACCTCTTTATTATATTAAGTGTAGATTAGTGTAGATTAATTACCTTCTCAACTCTCGTTTCAATATGACTGATATTTACAAGCCCAAGAAATCCAGCTAGACCACAATTTAGCCTTGGTCACGCAAGTTGATTTCCAGATCTGTAATACGTCAATCTACACTATCTACATCTGTATTAATATAATAAAGAGGTAAAGTTTGTTTTTTTTGTTTGTGGGAGATAATCTCTGGAAGTACTGGTCTGATTGCTAAATTTTTTCGCCGGTAAAAACCTGCTGTCCTGAGTAACATAGGCTATATTTTATGTAAACTTTGTATATCTCAATTACTTCCTAACTGTTACACAATACTTCCATACTATATGTGGAGGCTTGTAAAGGGGTCATCATGATCTATTTTAACGTTTACCTTGTATTGTCAGTTGTAAGCCACCCAAACAAAATAAAATAAAATAAATGTACGCAGGTGAAGTTGCGGGCAAAAGCTAGTATTTATTAAAAAGTGTGTGTTTTTTAGTTCTTCACGTTCCGCGTTCGAGCGGCTAAACGGATTTGAATTAGGCATCTTTGACACCCGGGTAGACGATATCTTGAAATAGCTTTTGGGAAACTTTTCTATCACGCGGATGAAGCCGCTGGCACCAGCTAGTCTAATTTAAAATAAATGATAACAAGGCTGTGTCAGTCTTGCCTCACGCTCTGCTATTATTATTGAGTAAACATGCACATTAGGCACTAACACTAAAATTAAATAACTAACTATAATATTTTGTTTTATAATATTCGTACCCCTAGCCAAGTTGACAATCTGCAATCGTAGAATACATCAAATAAACAGGAATGACGTCATCTCGACGCTCAGTCACGTGGTCAGTAAAAAGAATTGGGGGCGTGGCCAACACGAGGCCTTCGACGCAAGCAAAAGAGTTGTAACTTGGCTAATGGCTGTACTCAGAAAGACAAAAAAGTAGGTAAAGTCGAAGTCTCAATGCTTAAGGCTGCTTTTCCACCAGAGATGTGCAGCTACGCAGCGAGGATGTAATAGCTAAGCTGTGAAACTATGTAACCGTTTCCACTGATACTAAGTTTTATGTAGCGGTGCGAGTGAGATGTGCTATAAAGATGCGCCGCCGCAAATGATGTAGTGATAATCATCGATATCATAGCATCCATAGCACGCATCCAAAGCGCAAATCCTTCCATATAAAAAACATATCTTAGTTGAACCCGTTTCCACAATCACACCTTCGGTACAACAAAGTCACAAATAGCCAAAACTGCAAAATCGAGCTGAGTGTGCCAAATTGTCTCTGAACCATGCATGTACTTGGGGCAACAAAAACATCCGCGAAAGTATCTCAAAATTCTACTATGCCTTTGTGGTTATTGGCGGTTTTTCCATGCATTTTGGGGCGACAACGTTTTATTGAACAGAAGTGCCCCCACGCCCGTGAGTTTTTGTTTGAAATTACAAAAATTTTGAAACTACAAAGGCATTTGTTATAAATAACAATTACAGTATATAGTCATAAAACTAAATAATTCCTGGTGCAATAAAGTCATAATTTAGGACACTTTTTTTTGTTATGTCTTTTTATTTTTTTGGTAATTCAATAGAAGATTTTTACGTAAAACTATAGCAAACAAAATGAACAATTAATTTTATAAAGATTTCAAGTCAAGTATTTATTTCCTCATTTCTGAATTACTATAGTAATTCAGAAATGAGGAAATAAATGCGAAAAAAAAATCGTTTTCTCCTGTAAAATTTAAATATGAGCTGTTGTGACTTTATTGCACTGAAGGTGCGAGTGCCAAACTCTGTGCACCAATGTGTGTGTCAGTGGATATCATACGCAAAAATAGCAACGAAACACCCTTACAACCTGTCTTAAAAATATCCTCTAGGTAAGTATCATAAGAGACAGTGTTATCAGCAATAGGGTAGTTTCCAGGAACAAAATAATTACATTTTATTTAGTCCGTATTGTAGATTATAAAAAAAATATTGGACACGTTTTTTTTTTCGATTGAACAAAAACAACAAAGATATATATCCTATTAAAGTTACACGTGACGTCATCCCGTGCGAAAAAATGCAGCACAGCGTTACGTTACACGTAACTGTCATGGGCTATATCTTTGTCATTTTTGGTTTAATATACAAATAAAAAAATACGTGTTCCTTATTTTTGAATAGGTAATCTAAAAGACGGACTAATTACATTTTTTACGGCAACTAGCCTACGCTGTAAGCATAAGTCACGTCTATGATCTCAGTGCTGGGGCCTTCTCTCAGAGAGGAAGCATAACCGCCACTCTGAGAGAAGAAATGGGCCGTAATCCACCACGTGAACGCAGCAGGTTGGTGGATGTCTTATGTCTTCGAATGTTTGATTCAAGGATATCAGTTAAACTATAATTGTTTAGCTATCTGAAGGTTACGGAATCAGGTTTTATTTTCTTTTAAAAAACAATAAATTATTCAATTACAATTTGACTTTTTGATTCCGCCAAAATCTAGATTTATGTTTAGTTCCTTCAATTTCGAGCTAGTTATCGATTGACGATCATCGATTAATGTTGTAACACTTATAGTTTGAATATTTAATGGTGACCATACACTCTGTCGATTAAATGTTGACCGTTGACAAGACTCTTAGAAATAAGAATGTATTTTGACACATCTTCGTTCATGTTAACTTTAATCAACGTCACTCTAGAGAATAAAATTTTATTCACCTGAATAAGCATTCGTTTTACCAACAAATAGTTATAAATTAGTAGTTTAATTAATTAGTCATTACAAAATAACTTTAATTGCAATCAACACGTTTTAAAAGGAACATCGACACGCCAACTACTTTGTCTCGCAAGAATAATGAGCAATGAGCATGCTAATAATAAATAATTAATCAGTATTAATCACCTATTGCAAATACTACACAGCATGTAACTGGGATAATGCACACCCTTATACACATAATTCAAGCACTAAAATTTTGCTCAAATAAACTTAGTCAAGCCCTAATTGTAGGTAAATAATATGAAATAAAAACGGGGAAACGGAGAAAATGTCCTAGAACCAAAAATTCGAAGACGTGACATTCACCAACCCGCACTGGGCCCGCGTGATGGATTACGGCCCATTTCCTTTCCTAGAGAGGAGGCCTGAGTCCCACCAGTGGGAACATTAAAAAGGCTGATGATGATGAATATGAGAATTGATTAGAGATGTGCCGTTGCCGGCAATATTGCCGTGAAGTGGGAATATTATCGGGAATATTGCTCGATGTATGAATACTGGTGGCATCTCTAGAATCGATATACAGTACATTGGTATAATGCATGGTTATGGGTATGTGTGCGACACTAATGCCAATAGCATTAGTGCCGCACACACAAACACGATGTTTTCAACTGTGCATCAAAAATCTTATTCTTTACTAAATGTAATAACTAATTGCACAACAGATATATTTGTTGTAAAATTCATCCATTAGGAAAAATCTTTTAGGATTTATTACAATTTATTAAGGGACTTGGGTCACCTCGACTCGAACAGATTAGGTTAGAAGGGAATAGCGGGGTTTAGTGAGCGAGCGAAGCGAGTAAATACAGATCCCGCACTTTTGAAGTGCAGCATGTTATTCCGTATTACGTCTGTTCTTTTCACATCTAGAATGCTGCGCTCTATAGCTCCTTGGCAAACCCCAATGCGAAACTTTTATGTTGTATAATCAATTATAATTATATAGCACAGAATATAGAATATCCATAGTCCATTTCGTGAATCCTCAAAAGTTATCATTTTTTCTCGAAACACCTTGTCATGCACTCACTTGAGACGCTGGTTTTCTTTCTGATTTCGATTCTGAATTGGTCGTGTATTGGGATTCTCCTAGCACTAAGCTCCCAAATATATCATCAACATCTCCTACTTTTCTGGAATCGCTAAACAAACACCAGAACAAGAAAAGCCAATCAATAAATCATTGTAATCATTGACCGGTGCGTTTAGCTCTTCTAATTAATACTACCTCGTATTGCAATACCATTGTTTATGATATCCCGGTGCCTATTATATGCATAATGTCGTCACAATGCTTGATTAATTCAAGAGGTGAATGCAGTATAAATTCTGTTATGGGCAGATGCAGGCGTCACAGCCTAGCCAAGGGTCGAACGGAGCTCACGGGAAATCGGTGAGTATTGCCACCCTTTAATTTTCTACTATTAAGTATATTTTTGTTTACTTTCTCTTGAAATACGGTGTTGTTTAGGTAGCTGTAATTCCACCGATATATTTTGTTCATAGCTAATTATGTAATCTTCCGTAAAGGGACAAAATAATATTAATCTTGTTTCATTTAAAACAAATGGTAGGATATTATGGTTGACAGTTGTTGTACTCGTACTAACAGTAGCTAACCATTTAACAATTATTCTGTCTGTATTTTGTATAATTTTGTTGTGTTGTGTTTAATGGTTTGTTGATCAAAAATGCAGTGTCTACTTCGAAAAATCTGCAACTCTAACAGGCGTTGACTCTAAACATTTACGGGGTCAGTTAGGTAGGACCAGGTTGCTTTTATCCAGTCGCAGAGGGCATCTGGTTAGGCTTTTCCTCGTCTTCCTGATGCTCTTCAGTAGCTATCCGTATATTCTTTCAAAAAAGTCATCTGTTACCTTTTGGTCATAGTCTTACCCTCATATTTGAAGCCATTATCTCCACTTTACGTAAACAAATTGACAGTCTTTGATTTAAGTTGTGTTTCCGTAGTCGCTGCAAATAAATCTAATTGAGTAGAGGAAGCGTCCTTCAAAAGAACTTAGAATATAAGCCTTATGGTTATTAAACTATCATGACCTTTTAGCATCTATATCTTACAATCAATGGATTTGCTAATATAAATGTCGGATGTCACTTGTTTACGCCTTAATGGAGATCCTTGTAAGATAATGTATCGTAAAGATTGCAGTCAATTACACTTTGTATAGATGATGATTATTATTCTAAGTGTCACTTAAGTACATAAGCCGTAGGTTCATAACAAAAAGTTACATTTATAATAATTAAGTATCGTGGAAAGAAGTGTTGTGATTTTATAATAACCTAACCTATGTACCCATTATTTATTAGCTTCGTAATTTTTTCGCTCGTGTAAATATCTATAATTATACCTAGCTCTACTATCATGGAAATCCAGAGTGAGGAGGAATGGCAGGCGGACGCCTCCTATGAAGCAGTAAAGCTAGCGAAGGAGACGAGGGAGCTAACATTCTCATTCTCCTACAGCCAAGACCCCCTACTACCAGCCATGGTAGATGCGGGCTTGCGGAAGACAAGCACTGGTTAGCTACCCATTGCTCATCTTCCGCAAGCTGTCCGGCCATCCAGTAATCGACCGGACTAAGCCTAAGTTGTCGACAGCGCATATTTTTCCAAGAGCTCCTCAAAGAGTCAAGATGTCAGGACACTGTAGAGGCCTAGAAGGATTGACGCCCGTAGTCTTAGAACGCCAAGAGCAACTAGAAGAACAAAAGTGTGGTTTAAGTCAGTAAAAGTCTGACACGCCCTCTCGCCCCACCCAGAGCGAGAGAATGCGTAATGAAAGCGAAGGAGAATGTCGTCAGTCCAAAAGTGAAGCTGAATTCCAAATTCCAAAGCGTAGATCTCTATGGAGAAGAACATCCAAGAAACTCCATGGACACTCTTTTAAATCATATTATGAGTTACATTGTATTCTTTTCGATACACTTGCTCAGAAAGTGGCTCTTATTGCATTGCACTTAGGTACGTAATGGCCATTGTTGCCAAACTGTAACGTTTTGATTACCATAACGCACTAGTGCTATAATGTAGTTAAAACCTTATTTTTTAAGCTCTCCCCCGCCATAATTACATTACATTTATCGTATCAGGATGGGCGCGCGTCGTCCCTTACGAGTCGCCGGTTAACCCCCGTTTATTCGTTTCAGTGAGTGTGTTTGAATATGGGCGCGCATATGAAAACAGATTTTTACCGCCACAAAAGTTTACTAGTTTTATAGTTATTTTCTTCACAAGTGTATTGAAAAACGTCGTATGATACACGTGAGTAATTAATGATTACCGTCCTCGGTTCCCTTAAGACCCTCGCCACAGCTCGGGTCTAAATAACACCTCGTCGGTAATCACTAACATTACACACTTATATCATAACGTACTATTATACCTTTATTATTAGTGTAAATGTAGACGTCGATTAAAACTTACGATACCCATGACATCTGTGGTATTTAACTAATTATATTTTACCCCATTATTATGTACTTAAACCAGGTACCAAGTTACTGTCATCAGGAAAACGAAGGCAGCATCGTGACAATTAGAAACGTCTTGTTAAGGGAAACAATTAAAATCAATAAGTACATATTCATCATCGTTTAAGTAATAAGCAAATCAATAGTTTCTTACTAAAGTCGTTAGCATTCTGTTGTAAATCTTTTAAAACTATCAGCTGATGTTTTTTATTAGCTACTAGCTGTGCCCGCGACTTCGTTCGCGTGGACTACAGGAATTTGAATTTATTTTTTCTAAAATAAAAGTAGCCTAAGTTACCCCTTATTACATCAGCTACCTGTTAATAAAAGTCCCGTCAAAATCGGTCCAGCCATTTCAGAGATTAGCCGGAACAAACAGACAGACAGACAGACAAAAATTGTGAAAAAATATTATTTGTGTTTTGGTGTATGTACCGTATAGGGTAAGTGCTCCAGTGAATGAACACACCCCAGTAAATGAACAAAACACAGTTTTTTCAAAAAAATAAGAAATTGAAATATTTCTACCCAATGACGTATTTTTTTTCGTAATTACAGCTCTATTTTCTATTATAATGACAATTTTCACTTCATATGTTACTGTTCGTTTCAAAACGGCAAGCGTTTAAAGTTAGCAGTGTAGTGTAAAAATATTTTTGTTCGGGCAAGAATTTAGGACTCGGGGTAGACATAAAATTTTTGATATCAAATTGTGGCCGTAATTTAAATATGCACTATAAGTTTTTTATTTATTTGAATAATAGATAGTTTTAATATAAGTCTGAAATCTATTACAATGCCATTCTAGCCAGTTTTATGTAAATTATTCGACGTCCCAGCATTGGAAATACAAAACGTTTGAAATCCAGTGAATGAACGGGCGTTCATTCACTGGACAAATGCAAATTTCATATTTTTATTGAAATATGTAATTTATTTTTATGCCACAATGTTCATATTTTGGGAGCCGTATAAACAATCTATTTCTGTTCTTTAGGCCAGTATTGGGACAGGTGCGTTCATTTATTGGTTCATAAAATCCATTGAATGAACTAACATTTTTCACCATGTTCAATTATTAGCTTTCGTCGTGATAGTGTAACCATTAAATGAACACAATATATTCAGTTAGAAATCATCCTTTTAAGATCTATTTATTGTTACATAAATTTTTCTTTTATTGTACCTTTATATCACCATAAATTTCCATAAAAATAAATGCGAAAGGTTTTGATATACCTACCCAAGAAAATTTAAAAGAAGCTCTTAATTCCGTCACCTTCCGTCTTGCTCATTTTAACGCAAGATACTGATTTAATTGTTCCTACTGAGCTGCATTGACTGATTTTAATTATATTACTAATTTATCCACTGCGAATCTAGGAAACGACCGGCTGGCTTGACTTGTCGAGTCAAGCCAGCTTTTGGGTCGTTTATCGATTCGGGTCGGTTATCGTTCGGTCTATACCGAAAATATCGTGCGAGACTAGGCTAGCTCTGAAGCAACGTAAAAACCACAAGGCATTGGGTGAGGAAGGAATTACGGCTGAACTCCTGAACGCGGGTGGAAAACCGATCCTTAAAGCTCTTCAGAAGCTATTCAATTACGTCATAATCAAGAGGAAAACGCCACAGCAATGAAGCAGAAGTGTAGTAGTACTCTACTTTAAGAAGAGCGACAATGCCTTGTTTAAGGATTATTCATACATCCACATCTGAGCCATGTCTACAAGCCGTTTTCCGGAATCTTCACGAATTGATTCGCGCGCAGGTTTGGCGACTTCTAGCCTCAGGATGGAAAAGGTTTCAGCACCGTAGACCACATACATGCACTGCAGCAGGTTATATAGAAGATCGAGAAGTATAATTTGCCTCTCTGCTTAGCGTTTGTGGACTTAGATTCGATCAAATCTAAGGATTTCTCGTAGAAATCCTTAGATTTGATCGAATCTTTTGCTGTATCGCAGTATTCCCCAAGTCAACGATGCCAGGTTGACTATAGCGGTACATCGAAGTACTGAAATATTTGTACGAAAATGCCATCATGTCAGTCCGACTTCAGAAACCTCCAAACTTATCCTTCTGCTGCGGGCTGTGAGACAGAGAGGCGTCATTTTTCAGAAACTATTCACGGCATAATAGAGAAGGTCTTCAAGGACCTAGATCGGAGAGATATAGGCATTAATGACAATGACGAGTATATCACTCACCTTCAATTTACCGACGATATACCTAATGGTCATAGCTGAGGCTATGGAGGGCCACAGAACAAAATTTGACAAAACGAGTAGAGCTTCAAAAATACTGGGTCTCAAGATAAATATGGACAAAACCAAAGTCTTGGTAAACAACCATTTAGAACCCGCTCATAGCAAGATCAGAGACTCTAAACTCATAAATTGGAGACAATTACATTTACCTGGAACAGATGGTTCCAGGTACCTACATGGTTCTAAAACGTGGTCACTCACAATTGGCCTCATCAGAAGACTTAAAGTCACTCAAAAGACAAAGGAGAGGGCTATGCTCGGAATTTCTGTGCGTGATCGAATCAGGAACGAAGATATCCACAAGAGAACTAAAGTTCACGACATAGCCTGAAAAGGCAAGTCACATTGTTCGTAGAACAGATGGTCGATAAAGCTGAAATGGAACCTTTCGTGGGCTAGAGCGAGAGGCTACCGTATACTGGAATACGCAGCATCGGTAGGCACAAGGTGGACCGATGACTTGATGATTTGAAGGCTTTTACTTTTATTTAATAATGTTTGTAATAGATTTAGAGGCAGAGCACATATGTTCGTTTTTTAACTTTTTCTGGGGCTAAATATGTTACAAAAACAAAGATTTTTTGAACTATTACACAAACAAAAATTGTGTTCATTTACTGGATTTACTCTGTTCATTCACTAGAAATTTTCGTTCATTCACTGGGGTTTTAGGGTATTTTTCAATTTATTGCTAAATATCTAAAAATGTATTCAGGTTATATCGTAAATCTAACTTAAAAACAATTATTTAATATATTTACAATAACAAAATATAGATTTGGACCGTATACCTTAGAGTTAACATAGTTTAATTATTTTTTGAAGTTCGAAAATCGCTTAAGTGTTCATTCACTGGAGCACTTACCCTATATATTCATATGCATATAGTAAAGAGCAATTATTTCAATATTACAAACAGACACTCCAATTTTATTTATATGTATAGATTGATCATTACGGACTTCATTGTGATAGTCTAGTGGTTAAGAGGCGTGCATCAGGTTATTGGTTCTGATTGAGGCAAATAGGTACTAATGTGAGTTTCCAATTCGTAAGTTTTTTTTTTATTATGTATAGGTTCGCGTTTGAACACTATCTCACCTTATCGTAAGCGATGATGTGGCCGACGATGGAGCACGCTTGCCTAGAAGTAGGTTCTTTCCAAGTTTGTTCTAGACTTACATTCGTAGAAGGAAAATTCGTGAAGATTTCTGAACTATTTGCTTCTTTTGAAATTTTTGTTGATCAGATTATCTTGAGAGGAATTTTTCCATAAGTGCAAAAAGTCACATAATAGATAATTCACCATAATCATCATCATCATTTCTTCCGGAAGACGTCCACTGTTGGCCATATGCCTCTCCCAATCGTCGCCACAACGACTGGATTTCATGTCATCGGTCCACCTTGTGGGAAGCCTTCATCACCATTTAAATCGAAAGATGTCCATTGTTGGTTATCAGCCTCCTCCAAGTTTCGCCACAACGATCTACTATGAATCTCGCTTCTATCGAAGTTCTTCGACCCTCACTAAGTCATCGGCCCTCCTTGTGGAGACTTCTAACACTGCGCCAACCGGTACGCGGTCGATCTCCAGAACTTTCCGGCCTCATTGACCATCAGTTCTGTGAGTAATATTTACTTGGCAGGGAACATTACTTACTTTAAATCAATACTTTTTTTGTTATTGATAGGTTCGCGTTTGACCACTATCTCACCTGATGATAAGCGATGATGAGGCCGACGATGGAGCACGCTTGCCTAGACTAACCTATTCAGTCTTGACTTAATGATCTAGGGGTCTTTGCAACCTAGGTGTTGTAGCTTTTACAAGCCTCGGCAGGGAATTCCACTCCTTAGCTGTGCGTGTAATGAATGTGATCCCAAAAAGCTTTTTAGGCATGAGTGGGATGTCCACCACGTACCGATGGTGCAATACTGTACGTTTAGTGGTCCGATGATGGAACGGACTTGGTGGAATTAAATTGTGCAATTCCAACGCACAGTCCCTAAAATATAAACGATACCAAACTTAACTAACTCATCATTCAACTTAAGTAATTTTGGCGATTGGATAGATTTAATGTGTACTTAAAAATACCTACAACTCTGAATACATTTTATCATCGATACTGTAGGCACAAAATAGATAGGTACAGAAGTCAATCTACATACAAGGCGCGCTCGAGTAACGCACACATAGACACTGCTCACGGGCACGATATCTCGGTCGCGTCTCGGACCACTCGTCGAACAGTTCCGGCTCAAACTCTCATTAGTGTGTGTCCACCGAGCGTAGGTATAAAAAGTGAAGTACATACATGAGATTGTCTTCTGTACCTATCTATTTTGTGCTGTAGGTATCGCCAGATGGAAAGCCTCATTCCTAAAGGTAGGTAAATTGGTAATGTAGGATTGTATACAATGGAACGTTGTATTCGCGTAGCTCGTAAATAACGGCTTTATGGATATTGTGCCAACAATGCATTTGTGTTTCTTAAAAGCTATTGACTAGGTAATGATTCTTTTGCAAGAAAATTTAATCGATATGAAGGTATTTGCTGTATTCAAAATTAACTGTCACTTTCAAACATAAAAACCAGTTTGGGGGACCTCTCTCCCCTCTTTTAAGAACCGTGGACCAGCGGGCAACGAGCATTAGGTAACACGCCGTGCGGCCGTTTGGTAGCCCTCCAGATCGAACCCAAGTTGTTGACGGTTCGTAGTATTCACGCGCTCCTTAAAGAGATGTCAGCAAAACCGTAGGGGCCCAGTAAAGCCGACACCTACTGGGGCCATGGATAGTCTGAAAGGGAACTCCGGGGCCCTAGAACGCAGGACAAAGTAGGAACATAGGTGTGGTATTAGTCAGCAAAAGTCTGACGCGCCCTCTCGCTAGAGTGGGGGAAGTCATTGGATAATTTCCCATCTTAAAAAAAAAAAACCTTTAAGAAACAATACCAAATAAAGATTTTGTGGTATTCCACAAAATCTAAACTGATTGCTACGTTTATTACCTTTATTTCTATCTGTCTCTCTCTATCTCTCTCTCTCTGTCTTTTTCAACCCGTATTCAAATGTTAAGTGTGGTCTTCGGGTCTCCTTCATTGCATACTACTTAACCCGGTTCTAGTAAGTACTCCTGCATCTAACCACTATCTGCTGCTTTGACCTGGACGTCTCTCCTGGAGAGAACAGGTCACCTGTTTCGGCTTTTAAGGTCTATACTTAGACCGAAATTTTCATTACGCATCGGAATACTCAAAGAACTGCCTAAGTCAAAGCCATCAAATGGGATTACTTTGACCCTGAAGTATAACTTTGGCCCAAGCTCGATATTCAATAGAAACCCAGTAAACTCAGTGACTCGTGTACCTATTGGCTTATAAGCTTGGGTTTAAGTTAGAACCGAGAGCCAAATTAAGCTCTTGGCAGATGCTCCGGACATTGGCCGCAGGGTGATTCCCGGTTACCGTACGCATCGGGTTGAGAGCGGCGAGCAATGGGTAGCCGGCCTTCCGGTACAGAAAAAGCCCAAGTCGAGATCGCGTTGTGTTTCATGCGCGCCTCGAAAAGACGTCAACAAAATCAACAGGGCCTAGAAAGGTCGATGCCTGCTAAGGCTACAGGAACGTACGTCCGTGGCTCTAGAACACCAGAAGGCCCAGAAGGGTGGATTTTAGTATGTACTAGCTGTGCCCGCGACTTCGTTCGCGTGGACTTAAGGATTTTGAATTTATTTTTTCTAAAATAAAAGTAGCCTATGTTACTCCTTATTACATCAGGTACCTGCCAAAAAAAGTCCCCTCCAGCCATTTCAGAGATTAGCCCGGACAAACAGACAGACAGACAAAAATTTAAAAAAATGTTATTTTGGTGTATGTACCGTATATATATTCATATGCATGTAGTAAAAAGCAGTTAATTCAATATTACAAATTGGAGTGTCTGACTCCAATTTTATAGATAGGTGAGTTTGATACTTCCTCTCGCTCCGCCCGTGAGCGAAAGAAGTTATTTAACGATCATCTCAAAAAAGGATCAAAGTAACCCGACTTTGCTTGATCAAAAATAACTCAACGAAAATTTAAATAAAAAACCCATACGTACAGACGAAGGGTCGCAACAATCGTTCTCTACCATCATCACAATGAGACAATAGGTAATCATAGTAATTAATAACAACGTTAGCCCGAGAACCTCGGCGGACAATTACCATCGCTCCCAACCATTGTCAGATAGTTTCATAATAAACAACGGAAAAATTATTGATTCTAAGTACACTGTACGCATGAATTGAAATATTCATTATTTATACTAGGTTATAGCGTCAGTACACTTAATTGCAAGCAGACCGGAAGATGTTGACTTGATTTAATTTACCGTAACAGCTCTGTTTTGCATTCAATCTTTTAAAGTACTTGAAAACTGCTATTTATAGGTTCTTGTAGATTTTTATTGTAGTATAGGTATTTCGCAAACATACTACAGTGCTTGTTTTCCATATTCGCACTCGTGTAGAAGTCTGGTAGGCGGCTTATCCTTTCTACAGTCATTACACGAAAAATAATTAGCTTCAAAACCGTTTATTTCATAGTCATAGTCATAGTGATAGTAGTTTATTGGTAAGGGATTTTTCTTCTTTTCTTCACACTATATTATTAATTTTTTTAACCGTTAGATATTATTATACCTAAGTATGAAAATATATTTATCCTTTCTTGCACGTCGGTATCTGTCTTTGCACTCTAAGCTCAATATCGCCACGACTGCAATGAAAAACTTCACCCATCTAAATTAAAACGTATCATTAGTTGCGTTAATGCTGCGCATAGAAACATCACAAGTAATCATTCTGTGCAGTTAGCAATTAACTGTCTGAGAATAGATTTATGGAGTACCTATAGTCGTCTAATGACAGAAAAAAGTGTTCTGGTTTTTGAAAAGAAATAATTTTCTAACGACTTTTTTTTTTTGCTTTTTCAGATCAGTCAACCACAACCAAAATGAAGTTAATAGTTGCAGTTGCTTTATTGTCCATGGTGGCGGTGGCCTGGGGTAAGCCCGCCACTACCTACACCGACAAATGGGACAATATCAATGTAGACGAGATCCTGGAGTCACAGCGCCTAATGAAAGCTTATGTCGACTGCCTCATGGACCGCGGACGATGCACTCCTGACGGAAAGGCCCTCAAGGAAACTCTCCCCGACGCCTTAGAAAACGATTGCAGCAAATGCACAGAAAAACAAAAATCTGGCTCAGACAAAGTGATCAGGCACTTGGTGAACAAGCGTCCGGACTTGTGGAAGGAACTCTCAACCAAGTACGATCCCGACAACATCTACCAGGACAAGTACAAATCCCAGATTGAATCTGCAAAGCAGTAAGCACTAAGAAATACTGATGAGAAACACCTTTGTTGAAAATCAGGTGGTGGCAATGAAAAATATGATTTGGACGCAGTTACCAAAGTTATCATTGGAGTTTATTAAAATAAAACAATTATTTTTACGCATTTTTTATATTTTTCTGTAAATTTAAGATAGAAATTCATTATTTACATTAGTTTCATCCTGATTCATTATTCACATTTAATTTTATACATATTTAAAGCAACAAAATATAAAATTCCACGTTAATATGCATATCACACGAATGTTATGTAATCACAGCGGCTAGCCGATTTACATTATGACATATCAGGTGATTCAACAGGAGTTTGCAAACAACAGAACTTATATTTCTCAAGAATCTTTGATATTTTATACAATAAATTTTATGCTTGTTTCTTCAATTAAACAATTAAACTTACTATTAAAATATTAATCTAAGACATACCTTCCAGAAAGGTTGGAAAATTTGATTAACTGAAAATATGGTACACTTAAACATTTAATTCTATACTAGCTGACCCGGCGAACAGTCAATGAATGTAGTATTGTCTTTCGATATAGTTTTTTTTTTGTTTTTTTTTTTTATTATTAGTCAACCAATTGCAATGAATCCAAGCCTAAGTGCGTCTACCGGGGCCAGGGTAATCTACCGGGGCCAGGGTAATCTAAGGGTAACCTACCGGGGCCAGGGTAATCCGAAAGGGCGCTCGAGCCCCGGTATCGAAGGCTTGAAGGAACGGGATGGGTTTTTTAGTCAGTAAGAGTCTGACACTATCTCCCGCTCCGCCCAAGAGCGGGGGTTGTCATAAGATGATTTTTCCCATCGAAAAAAAAAAAAAAAAAAAAAAAAAAAGCCTAAGTGCGTCAAGTTACCACACTGCCACACAATTTTAAAGTATAAAAGTTATCTACACATTTTTCGTACATTTATGTGATGTGCGCACAACTAAAAACTTGTACAGATGTATCTAGAATATAGTAAAAAACGCACCGCCTACACAAATGACGATAGCAAGTTTCATTTAGTCTTTTTCTGCTAAAAATTTATCAAAGGAGTCTTTGTATTTCTTGTCTTTGTCGAATTTGTCGCTGAGCTGCTGCCACGCCTCAGGATGTCTGTCTATGACTGCTTTGACTACCATCCTTATCAACTGCTTCTGCTTAGGGCTGCATTTACCGCACGTCGTCTCTAGAGCTTCTGGGATTACTTCTGCAAAGAGCAAAGATAGAAATCGTTTAGCCATTAATTTTACTATCTACTAGCTCCTAGTTTTGCACAAGTTTTAGAAATCTTTGTGAATTCTTGGCATTCTCTACTTTAATATGCATGTGTAATCATTATGTCTATTGGTGTTAATTGTAAGAAAATCTATTCCGTAGTTTTTGTGTTTATCACGTTCATACAGGTAAACAGATGCGGACTTTTTTTTATACTAAGTAAGAATTAATGCCTCGATTTGCCGACTAATATTAACATAATATTCACGAAGAGAAAACATCAGATTTGTTGAAAGCTTTTTACATTGCACGCACTTGGCAGGACGTACAAGACTGCTTTTTTTTGCATTGCTTCTTCATCAATTATCGCCTCGCATTGCATTAGATGAAGCAACAAGCTTTAAACCATGCTCGATGGTGACGATAGACGAGTGAAAAAGGAGCCTCTTAAGATGGATGATGAGTAGAGCGCCCTATTTCGAGTCACAAACAAAAAAAAAAAAACACTGGTGTGAAATTAATACAAGTTCACAATCAGAAGATTACTTGTTGCTCATAAAATTAAAATAATGACGAGAGAAAAGGTATTAATTATTTCTATATCAAGGCGAAAACTGTTTTCTATACTATAAAAAACTTTAGGATAGGTTTACCTTTTGTACCTTTATTAAAAGATTTTTAGACCGGTCTAAATATGATGTTGTTGAACTTACTCTTAAAATCCTTAGCATCTGGCGTGCAGGGTCCCTCATCGAGGAAACATTTGGTGTAGCTGAGGAGGATCCTATCGTTCTCTAGCAGAGGCTGGACATCAAAGCTGTCATATTTGGAGTTGTAGAAGTCAGCTGCCACCACCGCCATTAGTGTAGCCAAGAGCACACAGTCAGCCTTCATGTTAAACTGAAACAGTGAAAGAAAATAATAATAATTTTAGTTAAGTTTCGTGCTTGACTACGATCCCACCTGATGGCAGTGATGCAATCGTTGATGGGGGTGCGCACTTGTTTATTAAGAGCCTATTCACTCTTGCCTTGATGACACCCAAAGTATAATCGGATGGGATAACCGCAGCATTCCAATTTTTCGGAGTCTGTGTTTCCTGATAGCTATAACCTAGGGGTCTTTAAGTCAAGAGTGAATAGATTGCTACCAGGCAAGCGTGTTCCATCGTCGGTCACAACATCGCTTACCATCAGGTGAGATTGTGGTGAAACGCGAGCCTAACCATTATAAAAAAAAAACATCCTAGGGACAAATGATGAGGCTTGCGGCTTAGCGGACTACGAGTATATGAGTAGCTCCATTGTTCGTCAACCGCTAGCACGCGCTTATGGCACCCGCGAATGGAGATGATCCTTCGACTCCCGAAACCCGGTGTGCCTCAGGTTGCAGCTGGGACGTGACGATATTCGTTCCCTCATATCAGTCTCATAGCATCTCCTCCGCCAGCATTCCTGCTACGCAAGAAAAGACCACTTTCTATTCCTTCTCAACCGAATCATGGCTGCAGAGCATGGCTTTTCACCGTATGCTCCACCGTGACCTTCGGGTTGTCCACCCAATTATAACAACCAGGCGTTTCTTCCGCCTGAATCCTGAAGACCTGCGTCAGACGAAGGTTTAAAAGCCTGAATCGAGTAAATTACTATCTACAAGCCTATGGTTATATACTTAAATCGTAGTAGTCATATACCTACTGTTTATAAACTTAGTGCCTATGATGCTTTATGCAGTAGGTATATCAATAAATAATAATAACACAAACAACACAAATTACCGCTGGTGTTTTCTATTACGTGTGAGCAATTACTTAATACATTATTTACATACAGTTACTAACAACTTAATAATACCGGTACATGACGTTACTTTTTCTGTTGTGTGGTAGAATATTATCAAATAGAGAGAGAGAGACAGGTCTTTCATTGGGGGGAACGAGAAAAAGGGTCAAACTTTTAGTGATTAAAACCTATCTGTTTTCCTTCAGTTGTACTTTGCGTCAGTTTAACTCTTCGAACAATCCCACAGCCGACACGACCGACACTACCCAAAATTCACACATACTATAGTTACCAAAAACTACAATTGGCGCCACGGATCTTGAGCGCTGGCTTCAAGTTGCGCAGAAGTCAAGTATTCGGTCTCTTTAGTGGTGCGAAGTAAAACGCGGGGACGGGGAGTGTCAGTGTTTGGCTCGCCGCGCCATCGCGTCATAGACGTCACTCATGATTCGCTCCCTGCGCTGCTTCATGTATGTAACAACGACGACGATTGGCTCGCCAATGTATGGAATGCACAAAGCGATCCCCACTCTGACGCCGAGCGCTCAAGATCCGTTTTGGAAATTGTACGGATAAAAATGAAAAAAATATTTTAAGAGTTGGAGTAATTGGAAACAATAATAAGGCGGGCCAGAAAGAAGACTATATACTAGTTACTTTCAGTTTTACAATCTCTAGCTGAGGCCGACACACACACACGAATACACTTTTTTCATATTGATTCAAATTAGATAGGTAGGGACTGATCCGACGACAGTTAGTAACTTTCCATGAAGCATGTTTATGTAATAACCTGACTTGCACTGCACTCTCTAATTCACTTTCAAAGTAAGCAGGTATATGAGTAATTGCAGGATATCCTTTTGATTTCAAGATACTGAGAAAGGCATACATAGGTACATTATTGAAAGCAAGTATTTATATAAGTTTTGCCAGTGAGGCATGAAGCGCGGTATCATGTGTAGAAAATTATAAAGTAACCATTCAGACTCTAGATGGAGAAGGGAGTGTCACTTTATTGCCTAAAAAAACCCACCTGTGTTCCTTCAGTGCATTGCTGCAGCAAGATTAGTCGTAGACGTAACCCAGAAAGCAATTAACCTTTTGAATACTGTAATTAGAGACACAATAGAAACACAATGAGATAGCGAGCGAACGCTAGGGTTTGCTTGGGGCTTAATTAATTAAACTTACATAAGTAGGATTAAAGAAAGAATCCCAAAGAAAGAATAAAGCCTTGGGAAGAACATCACCTACTACCATCTGACTTCTTAAAACCCAAAGAACATATCTCGCTAGGACGTGAACTGCAGTGATCTGTATGGAAAGCACTAATCTGGTTTTTATTAATTCATGAATCTTATTTAAGATCGTTATCAGTACATTGCCGGTTGAACGCAAATTATACTTAATTTTATAACTTGCCACAGCCTCTCTTAAATAGCTTGCCAAGTAAAAAGATTCTATAGAATAGTATCAAATTATTTAATTATTTAAATGATATCACTCGAGACTAGAGGGTAGCCTTTCATAATTACCATAATATTAAAAATAATAACCAATTTTAAGTACATGCTGCATTAACTTTTACGCCCACTTCAAGGGCAGGTTAGAAGTTGCTCAAGAAAAGAATACCAGACACATACATCGCAGGATTTGAACAATTTGCCTCTACGGTCTTCTCTGTCGATTATAATTTAGGTGTCTTCAAGGTTAGATTCCAGTGAATAAACTCTTAATAACTAGTGCGTTTCACTATCAACAATTACATTGCTGCTTTATACCATCAGGTAGGAGGATCGCAGTTAAGTGCTAGTTTATATCACTTAAAAAAAATGAAGTTGGGGGAGGCCTTTGCCCAGGGTAAGTAGGAACCGGGCCTTGGTTGAGGCCATGGTCCGGAGCGAGGAGGAGTGGCAGGCGGTCGCCGACTTCTGCGAAGCAGTAATGCTCGCAAAGGAGGAGGCCGAACGCATCAGGCAACGACGTTATCGCCGCCGCCGCCGCCGGGATTCTGATCCCGATTTCCGGCCACTGTAGGCGCGGGCTTGCGGACAGTGAGCAATGGGTAGCTCACTGTCCGGCCGTCCGGTAACTGTCCGGACCAAGCCCAAGTCGTCGACGGCGCGCACTGTTCCCGCGCACCTCAAGGAGTTGTCAGCAACAGCAGGGACCCAGCCGGGTCGAAGCCTACTGGGGCCAGGGTTATCCGAAAGGGCGCTCGAGCCCCGGTATGAAGGCTAGAAGGAACGGGGTGGGTCTTTTAGTCAGTAAGAGTCTGACACTATCTCCCGCTCCGCCCAAGGGCGGGGGATGTCAATGCATGATTTTTCCCACCATAAAAAAAAGGGTAAGTAGGAAAGTATAGGTTTAATAAAAAAAAGTACCTGCTAACTACGCCAAGCCAGATCAAGTCGGAACTCAACTGCAAAGGAAATGACATATCTACTTGTATATAAAGCCTTGTTTGTCATTGTCCATAAGTGCGCACAGAGTAAACACAAGTGATTATTACTATCTCAGACGTGAGTACATTGGTAATAGGCGCATTACCGGGTACTGCGACGGTGAGACGCGTACGGCCTGCTGTAGGAAGACCCTTGATTTCAATGATGGATATTTCCATACGTGCCCGATACTTTTTAGGGTTCCGTAGCCAAATACATATAGAATAGTTTGCGCGAGAGACACCTCCAAAGTGGTAAAATGTGTGTCCCTGTAACTTCTAAAATAAGAGAATGATAAAACTAAAACAATTCGATGCCTCCCACGTAAGTTGTTGTAACCCCAAAACTGCTATTTTACTGGAGAGCATTTCAAAGATACTTATTGCGAGATTTACCACATTTTTCAATGAATCTTTATGAACAGTGTGCGAGTATAGTTTCTATAATGGTAAGACTTACGTTTTTTTTTTTTACGTTTGGACTTTTTAATTTTAGTACCTAATAGATTACATTATAATTAGATACTTTTGAGTGAAAAACACAAAATCGCCATTTTGTAGGTTACAACAACTTACGTGGGAGGCGTCGAAATATATGATGTACATTACCATGCAAACCTCCACCGAAAATTGGTTTGAACGAGATCTAGAGTCTGTCTAATAAGTTAAACGACTTGGGTAATTATTAGGATTTAATGAAAACTGATGTAGTCAACACGGGTTCAATAATCAAGGTTGATTAAGAGATAGAGATCATTGTTTACTAACAGAAGAACTTTATAAAAAGTATCGAATATAAGTATTTTTTAAATGATTAAATATTATACAAAATCAGTTGACTTATTAGAAGACAGACTATAGTAAGTAGTTTTTTTTAATAAGACATTAACCGTAAACCGCAATTTACCTTATGTTGCTTGAACCCTTCATGGGCGACATACATATGAATATATAGAGAAATAATAATAATACAAGTTTACCTTGCACAGGCGCCATTGACCAAGTATCTTGTACCTTACCAATTGTACCCTAAATTAAGTGTCACCTGTAAAGTAACTGCGTAGTTTTGAAAATAAAATATTCCAAACTATCACACAACGCTGTCTAGTCCCAAGCTAACCAGAGCTTTTGGTTTGAGTACTAGACAACTGTTAAACATACTTACCTATATATTTCTAAATACATACATAGTATTACATCCAGACAACAGAACAAATGATCGTGCACATCACACAAACATTTGTCCTGGGTGGGAATGTAACTCACGACCTCCGGCATAGCAGTCAGGGCCACTAACCACTAGACCAACAGGCCAGTAAAAAAAAAAATGCCTGCTAGAGCTACGGAATTGCTCGAAGAATCTCTGTATCACTGAAGAAATACGAGTGGGTTTCAGTCAGCAAAATTAAGATACTAAATATCTTCTTCCACTCTGGGTGGAGCGAGAGGGCACTCCACCCAGAGCGGATGAAGTTATTTGATGATTTTTCACCAACAAAAGAAAGAGAAAAATGTGATGATGTGTATTTTGTTCACAAATATCATGATGCTCGCGTCCGATTAAATAATTAAGTCGTTTTTCTTTTTTCAAAACTGTCAATTAGTACATATTGTGTGATGGAGGAAAATTTTATCACCTTTATCACGCAAGAAAAATAAAATAGCACTCAAATACACCCCCGCCTCCGCCCTCATATACGCCCTTTAGTAATATTATAAGAGTACGTATGATATTCACATAGGTAAATATTTATTCTTTGTTAACATTTTTAAAATATATTGCCATAATTACTAAATAAACTATTATTATAACTATGTACATAAATATAATACAAAATGACAAAGTACGCTCAGGCGTCAAAGTACTCCTCCACTCTGGTCACGTGAAGTGTCGATCAGTCGGCGTGAAATTTCCTTGAAAAGGAAACGCGTACTCGGACTCCATGAACCAAGTGTTTCGACCCCAAACGGCTCAAAACTGTAATTACCAATAAGGTTACAGTATTTGCGCCGTTTAAGGGTCTCAGCAGCCGCAGCGGCAGCGCCAGCACAGCCTGCCGTACTTGGAATATGGGATGGCGCAAGGGTGTCGACACAGGTTGCGTCCCACATCAGAGGCCTGCACCTTCCACGGTACCAACGTTATACCATCTGGTCTCTTTCCATCGTCACGTACCAAACCATTTGGTTCTAATACGGCAGGTACGCCGGCGGTGACAAGAGCTCGACGAATAATGTCGTTGATGCTAGCGTGTCGTGGTATGCGGCCTGCGCTCCTGCAACAGGACAAGCCATGGTGTCCGAGGCTGTCGACACCTTCGCCACAGTGGCACCGATGTGTAACAACACAAGGTGCGCCTAAGCGTAGACCGGTAGCGAGCCGAAACGAGGCGTCATCCATCATAGTGCCTATGGTGAATGACGGGAGTGCCTGAAGCCATAAGCCCATTCCCCCTACAGCCAGCAGACGCGCACGCTTAGCAGTACTTGACGACGTATTTAATAGGTTATTTCGTACAATACTGCAGAGCGGCACATCCGACCGATCGATGCTGATGATGATGTCCAGAAGACTGGCAATGCTGCCAGTCTTCTGGGCACATTTCCGGATGACAGCGATGTGGAGGAGTATTTGACACCTGAGCGTACTTTGTCATTTTGTATTATATTTATGTACATGTTATTTATGTTAGGTTTTAATATTCACGTTATTTTTCAAGAAGTTAATTAAGTAGGGAAAAAAAAGAACATCCCAATGTCCATAATCAAAGAACCTAAGCATTTATTTCAAATAAATCATTTACAGACACTTTTGAACCGTTAAGAAGTCAGTAAGAAAAATGATGCTAATATGCACATTCCAAGGCTTAAGTAGATCTCTATGGAAAAGGATGTACTAGAAACTCCATGAACGCTCTGGTTATGCACATATTACAAATTTCTCGGTTACATCTTCCTTGTTGCTTCTATTATGTGAACAAAAATGTAAATAAAGTAAACTGAAAAACAAATTATAGAAATTGAGGGGCCGGCGACGGATGAATTTCCATACAAACGTAATACCCCGCTCATTTGCAGTTGGAGCATATTTCCAACATATTATGATGATATTCGGTTATAGACAATATTTATCTAGGTTCCGTCTTACGTGTCGTAGTTATAGCACACATGCACTATTTGTGCATATAGATGCAACGCCGCTGGGGCAAAACTCCTCAGACAGAATGAAAAATTTCACTGTAGGTAATCACTATGTGACATCCAGTAAACTGTACTGGGCTCGCTCGAGTTTAATGGTTCTTTTGCTTTTGCAAAGAACTAAAATTTCTTTATTCTTAGTCATAAGGATAAGGCTTCCTTATCCTTGTGACTAAGTTTGACATGAACCCATTGTTTGGGTTGATGTAAACCTGTGTCTTTGAATGTCACATCTCTTCGAATTTTTGGTTCCCAGCCGCATTAGGCTCGCGTGGTGGATTACGGTCCATTCCTTCTCTTATAGGAGGCCTGAGTCCCAGCAGTGGGAACATTAAAAGGTTATTTATGTATGTGTGTATGTAAACCTTAGTCACCAGGATGGGTTTATTATAAAATTATTATTATTATTGGTTAACCTTCAAAGCCTTGAGCATAGGCGTAGGGTAGCCAGCCTTTTGGTGTTTTACAGGATGCATTTTGGAGAGTGTGCGCAGGAATTGCATGACTTGATTCCGCCATCGCAATTCTACCATCGGACAACCCGACGTACGGCGAATATTCACCCTTACGTTGTTGAAACCTCTACGGTCCGGACTAAGTGTTTCGCCTCGTCGTTTATACCGCGTACGTTGAAGGACTGGAACAGTCTGCCTGCTGCGGTCTTTCCGTCCGATTATAATTTGGGTGTCTTCAAAGCTAGAGTGAATAGGCTCTTAATAAACTAGTGCGCCTCACCATCAAAGATTGCATCGCTACTTACGATCAGGTGAGATCGCAGTCAAGCACTAGTTTATGTCAATTAAAAAAATTAAACACTAACTTTTGCCCGCGGCTTCGCCCGCATACGTAAGATATAGCTTATGTCACTCAGGATTAAGCAGCTTTCTATCGGTGAAAAAACACAACGACCGATCCTGTGTATCTCGCATTCCCACGACTATCTAAAGTGGACTTGTGACCTCACTAGGTCATCAGTCCACTTTAGAGGCCTACCAACATTGCGTCTGCTAGTACATAGTGTTTCTTTAAATTCAACTTATGTGTTCAGCTTGCAACACATAGGCACACAACTAAGCGACACACTCAAATAAGCGACATGTAATGTTTTTTTATTAATTGAGAGTAAAGTTTCTTTAAACCTAAAGGTCAGTCAGACAGTTTATATAATATATATATATATATATATATATATATATATTGTAGATAAGAAAGGTAAAAAACAAAAGCTTAAAATTAATTTATCAAACATTTCTTTATTTCGTTGCCACTCACATATTCAATAAGAAATTTAATTTCAAGTGCTCCTGATTGTTCATTGGTAATCGATAAAGCTGTATAAGTAAAAAAAAAATCACATCTTTTTATTCTTGAAGGAAGTCCTGCCATGACTGCTGGTATTTGCCCTGGGGATCGTACATAGCCACCAGCTGGTTCCAGATGTCAGGGTGGTTCTTCTTCACTTCCTGAGCCAGTGCCTTGCCCATCTGCTTTTGCTTGTCCGTACATTTCGCACACCGAGTTTCCAGAGCTTCCGGCAATTTATCTGTAAAAGACAAAACAGGATAAAGTAAAGGAACTATGATGAACGGGACAACTACAAGATTGTCGGACCATTTTTAATTTAAATCACTAAACCCCAAGCGAACGCCGGCGACAGCGAGCAATGGGTAGCTCGCTGTCAGGCCGTCCGGTAACTGGTCGAAGCCTAATGGGGCCAAGGTTATCCGAAAGGGAGCTCGAGCCCCGGTATGAAGGCTATAAGGAACGGGGTGGGTCTTTTAGTCAGTAAGAGTCTGACACTATCTCCCGCTCCGCCCAAGAGCGGGGGTTGTCATTGGATGATTTTTTCCCACCATAAAAAAAAGCGAACGCCGGCGTTCGCTCTCACATTGTCTTTCAAATACTGTAATGAGACAAAATAGGTCTCTTAATACAGTATTCGAAAAGTTAAGGTAACAGGTTTAACACTTTAGATTAGTGAACATATAGGTTAACACTTTGAAAATCTATAGTTATGACCATGAGGTCATGCTTTACACAACACAGGACATAAAAAAGTTAAAGGCTTGACCGTCATTGACCTGGTGGTCCAATAAATAAAGAGTCTACGAGAAACCTAACTTGGCAGAACAGGCCAAGCCAAGGTGAATAAAATGAGAATGAAATCCAAATAATGGCACCAAGAAAAAGAAGAAAGTAAAGTTGTAATTATATTTAAGGTATTAAGAATGCTATTGTATTTAAGGGACATCAATGAAGAAGACACAGGTTTCTATAACTAGTCACAGAGCCTGCTTTACCTACAACATTTTTTTCTTGAAAAATTATTTGATTTAATTTGATTGAGTGTAATATTATCAGGCTTTGAATATTACTATGAAAACATTTTTGCAATCTTGAATGATAGAGATATCATTATGGTAAAATTAAGGATCAGTTTTAAAAAATCGTGCCATGGCATTTCTATACTTTAATTAGAAAAAAGTACAATAATAGTCGCAAAAAGTGTGACGTTTGAATAACTTACAAATGTACCTATACTATTCTCCCTGCATCAGGACTTGCTATTATATTATTTCCATTAAGGTCCTTAATTTGTGAATGTTTAGTCATGGCTACCTGGGTTGTACTTAAAATAGACTTCACCTAAAGATATAGAAGAAACATATAACGTGGGCCCGTAATAAATTGGGTAAAGTACGGGAGGATGATAAAATAGTAGAATATGTGACTAGGGGATCAGGCGGCACGTTAAATTCCAAACGAAACGAAGGATGCCAAGTTTTAATCCCGAACGCAAGTGAGAGATCTATATAACTACTCCCGAGCATTGCGAGGGAGTTAATATAGAAACCTAAATGAAGTGAGGAACTTAAGCAGCCCAAGATAAAGACAGTTTTATCCCCGTGTTGGATACTTTACTTTTTACACTATCTGTGAGATAATTAAAAGACAATTAATATAATAATATAATTAAATTTTCTATAAGGTTCCCCTCTTTCATTACTTTTTTTGAGACTACAGTAACCACATTTTATTTTATTTATTTTTTTGTTAGTGGCCAGTTTATTTTTAAATAATAGTTTTTGACGTTGGAAATTTAAATATTATTAATACTTAGAGATTGGCCATATTATATTATCTCTTTAGATAACGGACAGACTGCTTTAAATGATGGTTGTATGACATATATTATAAAAGGGTATTATCGAGCAGGTAGCAGGACAGAATGGAAGAAAAAAACGTGTTTGCCGACCCCAAATAAAACGGGACTAGGGCAGGAAGATGATGATGACATGCGTATTATTTTATCGGAAAGTTCAATTAAAAAATAATGTTAATTAGTTTTCATACCTTTAACTTGCTTTACTTCAGGAGTGCAGGGTCCCTTGTTGAGCAGGCACTTGGAATAAGAGTGCAGTAATCTTTCATTGGTCAGAACTTCCGAGATATCGAAGTCATCGTTGGCAGACTCGTATTTGTCTTGGGCAAGCACTCCAAGAGCGAGGCAGAGGGTAAGCAGAACTACCTTCATGATGGCTATAGAGGACAGATACGTGAATCTCGAACACAGTCTAACAACTGAGTGGTTGACTCGTCAATATATACTATATTTATACGTACCAACAAATGCTTTATTTCTAAGAACAGACCACAGTATGATAAATATGTCGCTACTAATTATGCATGGATATAGTACCTCGATAATTATCAGTCCAATGAAGATTGTTTTGCCGCATATCGACTGACAAACGAGCCAGCAATTTATAGTAAAAAGAAACTTAAGACGATGATTTACACAATAATAGTTTCTAGAATGTTTAAGAGCATAATTGTATCAATTATGTTTAAGAGCATATATGTATGTGCTTCATTGTATTCTTTAACTTTTTGTTGGTAAGGTAAAGGTAAATGGAAGAAGCCCAGCATCCTATACCTAAATATAACTTAACCTTTGACAGTCAAAGCTGATAGTGGTGACATCCAGAAAAGTCCCGTCAAAACGTTTCAACTATCTCGGACCCGGAACGAAATTATACCTAACTTTGGGACAGTCAAGAAAGAAATATATAGCCCGTCTAATTCAGTCAACATATTGTTTAGATACATCAGAAACTTTCCGCCATGCTAATGCTGAACAACTTCCTGGGTTCAACCTTTGGCAGTTTTCTTGAAATCGTCGTAAAAACCAAGCTTTTATATTCACGCTAATATTATAAAAAAGTAAGTTTATGTGTATTTATGTATGATGTTGTGTGTATGTGTTACTCTTTCTGGTTCAAATGGCTGAAGGGATTTGGTACACAGGCAGACCTTATCCTGAAATCGGGCGACAGAAGCCGCATGCAGAAACTAGTGATGAAATAATGAAAAAAAACAAAAATAGATCAAATCATTGTCGTCCAATACCATCTTCTGCTTGTTCGAGTAACTCAAGGATTAAGAAAACAATCACAATTCCACATAATGATTTATTTTATCATCGTATCGCATCATCAGAATATACCTTGACATATTATACAGTTGACCGCACATCCATAGAACCTAATACTCGGATCGGCCAGCATCATGCTGGTCTTGCTACCACTGACGTGTGGTCGACCATATATTGCGACATCATATCAAAATCAGTAGGTAATAATTTAATTAATCTTAATACCTATCTTACTATACCTATCTCTAAATTTAATAAATAGAATAATAATTTAAAACAACGGTATCACCAAACTGGTCTATCCTGACCTGATCAAATAGATGATAGTGAAAATAAAGTCAATACTCGGTCAAAATGAATACGACAAAACTGTTTTAGTGTGTCACCATCTGGGGCTCTAGGAAGTGACATACTATTAAAGATGGCGGCAGTCAAAATTTCATTTTTTTTTTTGTTTGACCACCTGCCTTTTTGGACACGTGACAACGTGTATGCCTTCTGGAAATTAGTTCGTTACTGGCCGGTAAGTAAGAAGGTGTAAAGGGCATCTCTATTGGAGCGGTCAGGGTTGTACTTGTCGAGGAGCTCTAAGAAGCGGGGTTCGCTTTTGGACCTAATGCCCAGGAGTAGCTTGCGCACGATCGTCTTCTGTGCAGAGTTGCAACGACCACAGGCGGTAGCTAACGTCTCTGGTAAGACACCTGGAACAAAACATTAGAAGATTTTAGTTTTATGTTTGTGACATGCAGTAGTTTTGTTTGACAGAAATAGAGTCTGGAAACTGCAGGTGTAATTGTAAGTCGCATAATTATCATGTTTTCGCCTAGATGTATAAAATTTTCTTTTCTGATATCCCTCTTATCATGCGTTACGTTACCATTCACTTCCTTTTCCAGCTTCTGCATCCATCAACATTTTATATTCATCAAAATTGGCATGCGGTTCAGTGCTTTTCATCACATCCTTGTGTCAAGACAATCAAGCAAAAACGTTATTCGAAACTGGCGCCAGTGAGAACATTTTTTTTTTTCAGTACACTTATTCGAAAACCCGCTCTTATACCACCGCTTTTAGGCACGGAATTAACTGTTTTCTGCATTAGTGCAGAAAAGTGCACTTGCTCGCCCCCGCCGTATATTTATTTATTACTTGTACTTGCACTTGCACTTTAGACTAGAATCTTTCCACATGCATTGGTATCATTTTTATTGAACAAAAGTAATTATATACCTACATTATTGCGGCCTTTGGCATAACCTCGAAAACAATGTAACTCAGCCTTTTGAACTTACACAAAACCTTTTGATTTAATCACATTAATATTTATTATAAAGGCGAAAGTTTGTATGTATGTGTGTGATAGACATACACACGTATGTTTGTTGCTCTTATCTGTCAGACTTTAGTACATAATAATATTTAATAAAAGTTGTCTGTAAAAAATCGTTTTTAATAATACGACCGCTTATTGTGACACCCTATTAGCTTCGAGTTCCTATTGTAATTTTATTTTAATTAAATGCTTTATCTATCTATCTATCATACGAGTATATACAAGGTGGATAGTATCCCTGAAAAGGGAACTATCTTAAATCTCTGAAATAGCTTAGTTTAATTAGAAAAAAATATTTTTATTTCAAAAATAAATAGAACTCTTGACAAGTCTACCGAGACTACCGAATCTTTAAACATTGACTGTACCGACAAGTGTAATAAAAAAAATATAACCGACTTCACTAAAAAAACACTAAAACGATCAAAATAATTTTAATTTCGGAAGTCGGTGTTTTTCGTTATTGTTTGTTCCTTATTTAACACCGACTTCCGAAATTAAAATTATTTTGATCGTTTTAGTGTTTTTTTAGTGAAGTCGGTTATATTTTTTTTATAAAAAGTTTTTTATTTCATACTTTTTAGTTGCAACACACTTACAGCCAGAGTACTTTTTTCTCATGTCAATTCCAATTAACTCAAACCCTGCTAGAATACATCATTTTCATATGAAGTTCCCGTGTCTACCTTCCACCTTCCGGCTCCATCATCAGATCACTTCGATAGTACCTTATAGCCAAAGTGCATCTCATGACATTTCTAATAAGCCCAAACACGGGTAGGATACATTGATTAATTACGGAGTTCCGGTGCCTATCTTCCAGCTCCATCACTATCATTAGGTTACTTCGATGATACCATTTTCAACATAACTATTCAGAACTATTAATTTATTTGTATTGTCATAGTCGCTTAACTATGTTCATTGTGATATTTGTTTGAGTATGAAGTTCCGTTGGCAATTTCTGGTCTTCTTAACCAGTTCCACCTCATCAAATGTCACTTTTTGACTGTAAATGCTTAATTCCTTGATGAAAATATCAAAATGACTATATAGTTGCCTATAATATTTGAGGAGTTCCCTCGATTTAGCCAAGATTCCATCATCAGATCCCGAATTGGTGACTATGGGACCATTTGGGAAGTATACCCTTTCCAACAAAAAAAGAATTTTTCAAATCGGTTGGCAAGCGACGAAGTTATGCCCGAACATACATAAAAAAAAAAATTAAAAAAATACAAACATCCGAATTGAGAACCTCCTCCTTTTTTATTAGAAGTCGGTTAAAAAGGAAGTGTTTACTTTTTAAATTACTTTTAAAAAGTACCTTGCAAGTTTTTTTTTTCGGTTGGGAAAATCATCCAATGACAACCCCCGCTCTTGGGTGGAGCGGGAGATAGTGTCAGACTCTTACTGACTAAAAAAACCACTCCATTTCTTTTAGCCTTCATTCCGTAGTTTCATTTCTAGTTTTGGTAAGCTGGTCAAAAAATCTGTAAATTCAGTTCCATTTCTTTGAAAACTAATAAAACCTTTACGTAAATTAAGCTATTTAAAAGAATAAAGGTAGATCCCCTTCATGGTCCATAGATTTTTTTCCACCCTGTACATTAAATAAACATAACAAAGCATTAATCAGTTAAATAGAATTAGTTTTAATTCTAATATTTTCCAGTAAATGACATGTAAACATACTTTGAGCTAGTTAATGAAGCTTGTCTGTAATGTTTTATACATTAATGACAGTATAGTTACTTGATACTTCCGTGCTTAGCATTTATTATGCGCTTAAAGTTTTCCTACACAGCTCAAATATAGGCAATGCATCTGAGTTTTTAACATAACTCCTGTTTTTTTTTTTTTTTATGGTGGGAAAAAATCATGCATTGACATCCCCCGCCCTTGGGCGGAGCGGGAGATAGTGTCAGACTCTTACTGACTAAAAGACCCACCCCGTTCCTTTTAGCCTTCATACCGGGGCTCGAGCGCCCTTTCGGATAACCCTGGCCCCAGTAGGCTTCGACCCGGCTGGGTCCCTGCTGTTGCTGACAACTCCTTGAGGCGCGCGGGAACAGTGCGCGCCGTCGACGACTTGGGCTTGGTCCGGACAGTTACCGGACGGCCGGACAGTGAGCTACCCATTGCTCACTGTCCGCAAGCCCGCGTCTACGTTGGCCGGAAATCGGGATCAGAATCCCGGCGACGGCGGCGGCGATAACGCCGTTGCCTGATGCGTTCAGCCTCCTCCTTTGCGAGCATTACTGCTTCGCAGAAGTCGGCGACCGCCTGCTTTAACATAACTCCTAAGCTGTGGCTGTTACTCAGAGTTCCACATGCAAACAATAGGAGCTAGGGATAAAATTGATGATAGATCTCTTCCGAAGTAAGATAATAATATTATTATCCGAAATTACCACAGTAATTACGATCTAAAGACGGTAAAAGAAAAGTCGGAAGATAATGCAAAAGATAGGAGAATGAGCAAAGACAAAAAGTAATGAAAGATGTTAGATAAGGCCTCATATGCCAAGAAGTAGACGGAATTCTAAGGTATATATTTTTTTAATAATATAAACTAGTGTTTGACTGCGGTCCTGATGGTAAGCAGTGATGCAATCGTTAACAGTAAGACGCACTAGCTTATGAGGAGCCTAATCACTCTAGCGTTAAAGACACTCAAACATTCTATAAAAAGAATAGAATATAATATTTTTTATTGTATACCAAAAAAGTAACATAACTTATACATAGATTTAAATGTATGGGTACAAGTGCAGTCTTATTGCTGACAGCGATATCTTCCAGACAACCTCTTATCCAGACAGAGACCGATTATAACAATTGAAGCTCAAAATAAACGTTTATTGACGGCGCCTGCTACGGCTGTGCATTGTTTGAAAGAGTTTGAAAGAACCCTTGCAAGGAGTAGCTGAAGGAACATTGTAGGTTTTAGCCAATAAAAATCTAACAGGAAGTAGAATAGAATAGAATAGAATAAACTTTATTGTAAATTTATGGGTACAATGGTGGTCTTAACGCTGACAGCGATATCTTCCAGACAACCAAGTATTACATTTCTTTTAAAAAAAACGCTCGCTCCAGCCAGAAAGTGAAAAGTCATTTGATGATTTCTAACGTAAAAAAAATACTTAGCAACTGCGAGTCTGACTCGCGTACAAACTTACTTTAATTCCCGAATAGAGTCTATAAAGAGTCTTGACAGAAAGACAGAGAGACGGACAACAAAGTGATCCTATAAGGGTCAGCAGGGGACCAGCTGGGTCGAAGCCTACTGGGGCCAGGGTTAATTCGAAAGATAGCTCAAGCCACGGTACGAAAGACAACCAAGGAACAGGAGTGGGTTTTTAGTCAGTAAAAGTCTGACACTATCTCCCGCTCCGCCCAAAAGCGGGGGATATCATTAGATGATATTCCCATTTTTCTTCCTTTTGAGGAACCCTAAAAAGGATAACAATCTTCTTGATTGATTGATTGAAAAGGATAACAATCTTCTTGATTGATTGATTGAACATGGAACTAGGACTCGGCTAGGTTGTTTGCATAGCTGTAGTTAAAGCTCCTAGATCGGTGAAAGGCTCCTAGCGAATAAAAACATTCATTTTTGATCTACTAATTATTCTGACCCCGCTGATGATTCGTGCCACGCTGTATGGCTAATTTGGCACTTGTCCGAGATACACTAAAAAACGAGGTATCAAAACAAGATTTCTAATTAATTGATGTTTTTTTTGCTTTGACCTATGAAAGCGTGAGCGTAGAAAATGGACTGATCTACACCCTTAAATAACTATAACTATTCTATAACTTTTATATTTGTCAACGGATACTTGCACAATCCGTTATATTTCACGTTAATTCTCTCTCTCTCTCTCTATTTTTTCAGCCAGCTACTGATAGCTTATAAGTATTCGAAATGGTCTAGGCACAAAAACAAAATAAGATTTTTATACAGGGCAAGGATAATTACAACGTTACAGAATTTACAATCATACACGTGCATACCTAAACATGCATATGTATAACATTATAAGCACAACTAATTTGCTCCGCCAGCCTGTGACGACGCCTAAGCATTACGATCGCTTTATTTCTCTCACTCTCGTCTATCCTTACTCACTTCATTTTAAATCAAGAAACGCTCACTCCATTCTTCATATTTATTTAATCTTCAAGCAACACAAAAGTACAAAGGCGGATTTAATGCTTTGGGCATTCTCTACCAGTCAACCTAGTGTGGTGAAGAGACATTATGGTAGGTGCATAAAAAGAAAACGTCATTTAAAACTAGGGCAATTAGCTACCCTAATATTATAATGAGGAAAAGTTTGATTTTTTGCTTATAGGAAAAAAAATTCACCGATAAAACGCTGCTTTATTCCTGAGTGACTCAGGCTATATTTTATGTACACGGATGAAGCTGTGAGCAAATGCTAGTTTAATATAAAGTAAGGGAAATAATCATAGGGGATCTTTGATTTGAAGATAAAACTTACGTTTGAAGTTCTTCCCATCCCTCGTGCAGGGTCCCTTGTCCATGACGCACTTGTAATAGGCGAGGAGGATTCTGTCGTTCTGGATGATGGCGTCGGCGTTGAAGTTCTCGTAGCGATTGGGACCCTGTGAGTAGCATGACACCACCACCGTCAGCACGCAGAGACAGACCAGCCAGTTCCTCATTGCTGTAATTTGTGTTGGTTCTGCTGTTTATCTGGTGAAAGAGAATAAGACGATATAGGATTGATTTAGAAGCCTAGCTACAGGTACTACGTTTCATAAAATGTATCGTGTTACTTTTATTAACTTAGTAACTGATTAAATGATATGGTATATTTGAAGTCTTTACGAGTGAAAATATTTAAGTTTGGGGAACCAGGGTGTCCTGGACACTTGATCCGTTTACTTACGATTACTGACATTGTTATTGGGAGGAGCTTTTTACTTTAGTTATTTATTAAAAACGGTGTGGTGACGAGACATCCCTTTAACATCATGTGGTTTTTTTTTATAAATTTTTACAGCCAGCAACAAAAGTCGATATATAAACTGCGTTTACATATAATAATCTGTATTTTGAATAGTTTTTATCATAGTGATTAATGTGGAGCTTTTCAGTTATTATTCTATATGTAGATATCAGTTCTAATTCTTTATGACTTATTTGCTCTAATAAAGATTTAATTAACTGACGTGTTTTTGCAAATACGTTGCTAACCATACCATCGCTGTGGCTAACTAGATTTTGCGCGTAATACCGTAAACATCACTTAAATAAAATCGAGATCAAAGAAAGTTAAAAGAAACAATAGTATCGCACATGTCAAGGTCTGCGCCACGGACGGTAAAAGTAGTCAACTTTCTATAGAAACGGTAAAAATAGGATTCACGAGAATTACTTTGTATGCAAAACGTTTATACGAAGAAATTGCTTGAGTAAACCACAGACAGCAAAACATAAGGTCGACAAATATTATTAAAAATACTAGCTGATCCGGTAAACGATGTTCTGCCATATAAATTACCTATTAAAAAAGGGGGTAGAAGTAGGAGGGTAATTATTAGCCTACGACCTATTCTCAGTCCTGCTAAACACACACAAAAACATCTGTCCAACCGTTTCGGAGCAGTTCGATAACAAGTACTAGATTTTTATAAAAATCGCTATCAATTTATATTTTTTATTAAAATAATTATAATTTATTAATTATTGAAATTAATTTGTTTATTATCTATTAATATTTATTATCAATGTAATTAAATGATGTAAGCAAGTTATTATTATTAATGTAATGAAATGAAATAATATAATTAAACTATTATTATTGATGTACTTAATTAATGACTGCAATGTATTTACATATGTGAATCAAATCGTCTTCAGTAAGAACAACAATGATTAATCTTAAACTTTGTTTTGGGGGCCTGGTGACCTGACACACAGGTTTTTTAAAAAACTTAGTTCAGGCACCAGTCTTCCACAAATTAATTTCACTATTCTGATTGTACACTGTCTGTTTCATTTGTCTGTAATTTGTGGAAAGAAAATAAATAAATTATTATTATTATTATTATTATATAATAGAGTAGTTGATCCAGCAAATGCTAATCTGCCATATAAATTACTAGCTTTTGCCCGCAGCTTCGCCCGCGTAAATAAAATATAGCCTATGTCACTCAGGAATAAACCAGTTTTCTATTGGTGAAAAAATTTTAGCAAACGGACCAGTACTTCCAGAGATTACCTCCTAAAAACAAAAAAAAAAAAACTAACTTTACCTCTTTAGAGGTGTAGATTAAAAAAAATGGGATAGGGTAAAAAATAGCCTAAATCTATTCTCAAACCTACCAAATATTTATATGCAAAAAAAATCATAACAATCGGTCTATCGGTTTCTTAGGAGTTCGGTAACAAGCACTGTGATACGAGATTTATATATATATTATATAAAAGTTCAGAATTATGTACCATTAATAACATGAGAAATTGTTATAGAAAATATACGTCAATAAAGCAAGCAGCAATTAGACGTCAAAATATTGTTAGATATGCGTTTCTTTACTGACACATTAGAATGAATTAACAATTTAAAAAACAATTGCCATCAGCTACCTTGTGATTCCAGTGGCTTGGACTCGCAAACATAAATCAGTACCGATACAAAAGTTAATTAGCTACACAGATACTTATAGCACGATATTTTCTCAAACATAAACAGTAAAATCTCAATAATAAACATAAAGACATCGAGCAACGCGATCATAAGGAAAAAACACAATTCAACTAGAACGTTTCGAACTGCTAGCGTCCACTAACTTTCACGGCACTTTCTAAGAAGCTTTTTATAGAAAAATACTCACAGAAGAAAGTGGTGCTTGTTGATCTCGCGACGTTCACTGTTGCAATGGCTATGGTGGCTTGTGGGCCCCTAGCTTGGATCCAGGCCTGATGGCGGGGCGGTAGCGGGGTGCGTTAATCTCAAACCTGTCCTCGACAGGTCGATATAACGGGACGCATACAAAACGCTGTGAAGAAAGCATTGCGCCCGCGCTGCCTTTGTTGATAATCCTTGCATGATCTTGTTGATCAAGGTTGACATGTGTGTTTGTTTGTTTTGTAGATATCGTAAGAGGCTCTCGTGTCCCAAGTAGCTTTGTTTTTTGTTATATTAAAACTTTATTTATAGTATAGTATTAGTAAGTATAAAAAGTTTGATATGATTGTCATAGAGGTGTAATATACCTAAGTCTTGTAATTAGTGAAAAAACATGCATAAATACCTACTGCGATACTGTATTTCGTCAGTAACGTACGATAATATTAATATTACTAGCTTTTGCCCGCGGCTTCGCTCGCGTTAAATTCGGAGTAACACGGTTTTGTGGGGGGTTAGTAAACTCCCATTAGTGAACTCCACTACGGGTGACGTAACCTACGACAAACTTATTATTTGCGGTTGGTACAGTAATCGGGTCTAGGGATCGAACTGCAAAATTAAGTTTGTTTTTAGTCCCAGTTTGGTGCCCAGGATATTAAAGAATAATTATACCAAGTTTCATCGCAATCGAACTGGTAGTTTTTGCGTGATGCCTGAGAAACAAACAGACAGACAGACAAAAATTTTTTTAATCACATTTTTGGGTTCGGTGTCGGTCTAGTAACACCCCCTGCCATTTATTTTTTTGATATTTTCAATGTACAGAATTTTCACTTCTACAGATTTATTATAAGTATAGATTATTATTTTTTATTGTGTCCTACTTTTCAAGTTAATGTATATTCCGGTCACCTTTTAAGAAAAAGATAAAAGTAAGTACCATTTAAAAAAACCACAGTAAATCGTTGTGCCCCTCTAGGAATTACTCCCGTATCGTGGATGCGTTCACAGACATGTAATACACGGGACATCCAGACCCGAAACAATTATCTGTAGGACATACAAGTAATTGTTCCATGTGAAATTTAGATTAAGTTACGTCAGTTAAGTTAGGTTTAGTACCTTAGTTGGCAAAAATGGAACCCATAAAGGATTACATACTTTATTGTCTGTCTGTCAAAAACTATTGTCTCAAGATTTCATCTTGATACCTTTTTTTATGGTGGGGGAAATCACCCAATGACAACCCCCGCTGTTGGGTGGAGCGAGAGATAGTGTCAGACTCTTACTGACTAAAAAACCCACTCCGTTCCTGCAAGCCTTCATACCGGGGCTCGAGTTCCCTTTCGGACAACCCCCTGACCCCAGTAGGCTTCGACCCGGCTGGGCCCCTGCTGTTGCTGACAACTACTTGAAGCGCGCGGGAACAATGCGCGCCGTCGATGATTTGGGCTTGGTCCGGACAGTTACCCGACGGTCGGACAGCGCGGTTACCGGACGGTCGGACAGCGACGTCTTGATACCTTCCCGTAGGTATAAAGATGAAATTAAAATAAAATACTCAAGTTTACTACCCCTTGTGAGCAGTGAAAAAATCAGATTCTGAGTCAACGCAATCTAAAGTTAAGACTATTAATGCTGGGTTTATAGCCCTCAATTTCATGCTCGCGAGGGAAACAAAACCAAGAGAGCTAGCACAGTCGTAGAGAGATACCTGCCAAGTGCTCGTGCTAGTAAGGAGCAAATCCAGTCCGAACGAAAGGCTATGGTAGAGCGTACGAATATCTCACTTCAGGCAGTATTCAAGTGGGGCGAAACCAATCTGGTGGGATTCAAAGCCGCCAAAACACAGGCGTGTCGTTTACAGCCAAAAGGAGCCCATTCACCTCGGCTCCTACTTTTCAGTATGTATCATTGGATTGTACCGACCACCTTCAGCTCTTGGGTGTTTTAGGCGGTTAATTAATCATGTTTAGTAAGAGGCGATGCCACGTAGCATGAGTAAAGGAAAAAATCCGAAACTGTTTTGTAGTTACCTAGCTAAAATAATTGCTTTTTTAGGGTTCCGTAGTCAACTAGGAACCCTTATAGTTTCGCCATGTCTGTCTGTCCGTCTGTCTGTCTGTCCGTCTGTCCGTCCTCGCTTAATCTCTGTGACCGTTAGCACTAGAAAGCTGAAATTTGGTACCAATATGTATATCAATCACGCCGACAAAGTGGTAAAATAAAAATTGGAAAAAAATGTTTTATTAGGGTAGCCCCCCTATATGTAAAGTGGGAAGTGTTTTTTTTTAATTTCAACCCTAACGTGTGATATATCGTTGGATAGGTATTTAAAAATGAATAGGGGCTTACTAAAATCATTTTTTGATAATGTCAATAATTTCGGAAAAAATCGCTCCAAAAGTAAAAAAACAATGTGTCCCTCTAACTTTTGAACCATAAGTTTGGAAAATATGAAAAAAATTTGAAAAGAAGAACTTTATACGGACTTTCTAGGAAAATCATTTTGAACTTGATGGAAAGAACAGTTTTTGTACAAAAAGGTTGTACAAAATAATTTCTGGACTAAGTTTGTAGTATAATCGTATATGCAAGCATTTTTTTAAACCCATAAGTAGGTACACTTATTGTGACGGACGGGAAACTACGGAACCCTACACTGAGCGTGGCCCGACACGCTCTTGGCCGATTTTTTTGTGATTTGGGAATCTTCGAGATTCAGGAATCGAAATATTTACATCGGTATGTTTGTACGAAACCCTCGGTGCGCAAGTCTGATCAACACTTTACCGGTTTTTGTTTGTTTGTTTGTCGATTTATCTATGCGGTAGTAGTTGGTCAACTTACCCTCGGCCACAGTGACTTTTTGTAACGATTCTTTCGCGCGTTTCGTAAGCGCGCGACAGCATCGCTACTAAAGCGCGTTAGTCGTATTTGCAAGCGCTATAGAAAAGATGCCAACGCGCTGTTGCGTGTTGGCTTGCTTTATAGGTGGAAGTTGGGCCTACGGTCTCGATCCAAAGAGCCCCAGGACCCCTCAGATTCAGTAAGAATAAATTGAGACATTGACAATCACAATATTACCTCTTAGCCCCAACATCATTCAATTTAATGGAAGCATAACACTGCCAAAAAAAGCATCCACGCGCGAATAGGTTGTTTCTAGGCAAGCGTGTACCATCGTCGGTCACATCATCGCTTACCATCAGGTGAGATAGTAGTTAAACGCGAGCCTATTCATAATTAATAAAAAAATCTGCGCAAAAGACATTTGCCAATTAATATTCATACTCACTGACCTCGAATTAATAAACTTTTAGCGCCTGACGTTACCTAATTACCTACTTTCAGTTTGACAGAGACAACTTGACATAAACAAACCATGCTAAGTTAGTTGGGGGGGGTCAGTACCTATCGTCCAATCACCGCAGCGGGAGTCGAAGAAACTAATTAATTTCGGACAGAATGATGTCTTCAAGCACAAGGCTAGAGTGAATAGGCTCTTCATAAACTATTCGCAACTCTGTTCTCTTACCGTAAAAAGTTGTGAGATCAAATTCAGGCTTCTAGTTTTATACACAACGAAGTTATAGGGGATCGAAACTGGCTTGAACTTTTTCGAGATATGAATGATACGGTCGTGCCACTTTATTGCTTTCTTAATAAAAAATAAAATGAGGGCCATATGTTAGTTACATGCGGGAATCGAACCATCGACACGCATTGCTGCCACTAATCGCTTAACCACAGCACCATTTCTGGGTAAGCTTAGTTATTTACAAAAAAACTGTAGTAGATGGCACGGCCAAGAATAAAATTGAGATACTCAAACTTCACTGCAGGTACTTCTTAATTCCTTGATATAATGTTATTTTATTACTTTTACCGTAAAGTAAATATCGGCTAAATGCCAAATAACGGTATTATAGCTTTAGGACGGCTGAGCAGGTTATTCACCCCCTTTCGTATAAACCTTTGCAGTATGCAACTTGCGCTCCCTCATCTTTTCTGCACCAGGGCGATACTTTCTTACTTGCAATATAGGAAGTCTTAAGCTCTAGACACCGTGTTATTTCATTAGCTGTATGCTTTACTTTTTTAAGGGTTCATCCTATAATAGCAGCAGTATAGCATAATCAGTATTATAATGTTCCCACTGCTGCGACTCAGCCCTCCTCTCTAGAAGAGGGAATGGGCCGTAATCCACCACGCGGGCCCAGTGCGGGTTTGTGACACATATCTTCGAATTTTATATTCTAGGACATGCCGGTTTCCTCACAATGTTTTCCTTCACCGTTTTGAGAGGTGATGACATAAATTATACGCCTGACTAGGTTTGAACCCTATAACTAGAACTCGTAAGTAGGGGCTGATACCACTCTGCCACCACTGCTCTAATAGTGGCAGCATGGCCTAACATTAACTTACATATGTGAGTGTGTGTATGTACCTAAAATGTTTGAATCGCATGCATGGAATGATCTCATAGCGAACACAGTCACTACACTGATTCATTGGGAGCTAAATTGAAGGTACTTCATTTGAAGGTACCACATATAAACATAGGTGCCTACTGTTTTGTATTCAAAGGTTTATACTTTTCCAATAAATTCTAGGCAAAACAGTTGTTTACCCTAGTAACGATACTTATAAACCAAACCGTGCCAGAACAGAGTTACTTTCTTATTTACCACTAGCTTTTGCACGCGTTTTTGCCCGCGCAGTAGGAAGAAAGTTACCGACATAGCCCGGAGAATCGCCAATCTTAAGGCTTATAGTTCTTTGAACCATCTGGCCGAAATTAAATGGACGCAATTCTCGCACCCGCCTAGGCGGCAGTACGCATATCTGTGCATTTATTTGCGGCCAGCAGTGCCCGGAAAGCGCGCGGCTGACCTTTAAATCCATTTTCTTTGCGAAATATTGATTGATTTACATATGCTATGTTCACTTTAAAAAATATTTAACCACCAATTTTTATGTGTAAAAATGTTTCTAAATATCCAAGCCGTTTCGAAGGAGTAGGGACAAGTTGCGAAAAGTTGCGAAACTGCTAAATATTTTTTTTAGACAAAAGTATTAATAGCACGAAAAATCAAATGTTGATAATGTTGTTAATGAATCTATAATAAACATATATATTTTTCAAATCTATAAACCTGGCCGTTACCGTGGAGTAGGCTTCAGAAAGTCACTGTTCTATGGCACTTTTCGAGCGCTTGGGCCAAGTCGCAGTGAGTTGACATTGCTCGCAGAACAGATGATCTATGGGGACAAAAGGTTCTAGAGTAGCGACCACGTACCGGAGGACTCAGCATTGGAAGGCGTCCCACAAGGTGGACCGATGACCTGGTGAGGATTGCAGGATTCCGATGGATGCAAGACGTACAGGACCGGTCGTTATGGTGACGCTTATAGGCCTATGTTCAACAGTGGTCGTCTTTCAGCGGAAATGATGATGATGATGGATGTACCTACTCCATAAATTACTGCGTGATTACTGAGCCTATTTACATACATAAATCTGTCGTTTGGTGGAGGATACCCTCAGCACTATACGGCTGTTTTTTTTTTTTAAGATGAATCTTATATTTAATAGCAGCAGGTAAACAGAAATTATTTATTTCGACTTCGTGATATACTTAGTTGCTTTAAAAAATAATGAGACCTTTTAAACCTTGTAGTTTTGCAACAAAAGCGCCTACTTAAACACAATAGCAAGTTTAGTAATGTAGAGGTAAGTTATGTTGCAGCAAGTTAAGTGATAGGCGAGTGTTAAGTTAGAACTACATTAGACCAATGCACTCGTGTAACATGCCTGACTCCCTTAACCAAGTTACAACCGTTTCGTTTCGATTCTTTTGTGTCGAACGCTCCCGATTCTTTTGTTCTGACCAAGTGACTGAGCATTGAGACGACATCATTCACGTAAGTTTTCTACTAGATAACGATTGCAGACTTGGCTAGGGGTACTGATTTGTAAGTAGAGCGTCGTCGCGTGGCGTGGTTCAAGTGTAAGTTTACAAGTCTAGTTTCTAAATAAAATGTATGGAGACCGATGCGCCCAGATCGGCGTGTGTGGCTCACGTGTGAGCAGTTTAGTGCTAGCTTTAGTGATGTGCAATGCAATGCATCAAATAACTTATATCGCTCTAGTTTAGATGATGACCTACATTTTAATCTTTACTATAGATTATCTTACAGATAAATAAGTACATATTATTTTAATAAACAATCCAATTTTGAAATTTTACTTAGATTGTAGTTTATGGTATCGCTTTCTTTGGCGACAAGAATGAAACAAGTTTTTAAAGAAAATAATTTGTAGCGCAGTATAGGTGTATAATTATTACTCGTCAAAACGAATCATACGAGCCTATTTTAAACCCTCAAGGAAATTTTTGTGTGGTTGATATAAGTCATTCTCTTAAAAACTAATAACTTCACATAAAAAATAACCCAATAATAAAGAGCATAAGTCGTTTACCTATAAAAACATGAATATATTTCATTAAAAGGTAACGGTTTAAACGTAACACGAGATCAAACACGAATTTGGAGCTCGCGGAATGTTTTTTTCGTCTCCTGTAAACTTGCATTTTTTGACTTAGCGCCAACGGTAAAGTTTAGTTGCACAAGGGCAACAAAACTTTACCGTGGTGTAAATATAACTTATGTGTGGATATTGACAGTTATGTTTCTGAATATATCTAATTATTTTATACCGTAAACAAGTGTAAAATAAATGATTTGACTTATTTACATTAATGTGTTTGCAGTACTCATTTACTACTTTTTGAATTACTATGATTGAGTACAACTATAGATATATATATATTAACCCAATTGATCACAGGTTTGTGACCTTAAGTTACACAACACAGTTTTTGAGAAGAAATCCACCTTCATATCTTGAAGATATCAAGACATTTAAAAATCTTGCCCCTTACACCTTGTTTGATGTAAACGTATCAATTTAGAATGACTGCACTTACATTAGCAATTTTTTTTTATGTATTCTTAAAAGTAAAAAAAAAAAAAAAAAATATTGCAGATTCAACACTATATATTTTTTAATTGTTGCTAAATTTTACAATGTTACCATATACAATAAATAATACATTCTATACAAACAATTTATTATCTTTCTCAAGATTTGTGGATGTCGCAGCCATCTGTTTAAATTAGCCATCCAATTGGATGCCTAGGCCGATAGTTGTTTGGACTAAAATCACTCAACGTTTAACAGCTTGGCGTATTGAAAGTTAGCCCTTTCGAAATGACTGATCAAGACTCAGCCAAGTGATTCAAATTTAGTTCCGCTATTTATTGATTTAATAATATTTCACTATTACTTGGTGGACACTGTTACTAAAAAGTAGTTTTATATAATTTATAAACTCGTCACCCTACTAAACTAAATGATTACACAACATTCAGCCATAACGCATGTACCAAAAAAGCATATTACAAGGTTGACTTTAGTGTAGCGTCTATTAGCGAAGTACTCTTCGCTCTTCCAAAATTACAATATAATTAAATCATGAATATTACAATATAATTAGTTTATTTTCAATTTGAATGCCAATGATATTATTAAATCGAAAACGTATATAATAACTACAGCTATTCCGTTTTAGCCGCGGCCTTCTTCAATAATTCTGTATAAACAGTTTCATTTTGTTCTTGTAACTTCTTCAGAACATGTTCGTATAATGTCTTCTGCGCAGGAGAGCACTCAGCACATTTACTTGATACAACCTTAAATGTTAGCTCTGAAACAATTAAAGCAATCTTTGAACATTACTCGGGAAAACAAATAAAAAAAAAAAGACGTGTGGCACTCGGGGACTGCCGCGGTAAAGCTATTGCATAGCATTTTTATCAACTTATGCAATTATAATTATTTATTTATTTTATTTATGCAGTATTTTTTTCCTTTGTTTTTTTCTTTGATATTAATTGAAGTTACACTTTCACACATTGAATTGAATTTTAATTGATTGTTCACTCATTTGTTTTCATAACGGTCACCACGTTCAAAAAACAAATGAGTGGGGGGTGTTAGGTTATTTTCGTTACGGAATTTCTTGATTCGGTCTCCACGCTCAAGGCCCGCGATAGAAGCTATGCAATAGCTTAAAAGAACCATCCAAATAATTTTTAGCAAGTTAATTTAAAACCTCAGACATCTTAAAGATATCCCGGTTTCTACGGATAAATATTTTTAATATATATTTTTTTAATAGAGAGTTTTTTTTTTCAAATTTTTGCCAAATTCCTAAATATAAATACGTTTTCATGAATGTTAAAATAATTTTGACGAGTATCAGAGCTTTAAAAGACGATATTTGAATAATGTTATTTTTAAAAAGTAGTTTTTCATGTCTTCAGTTTCTAAAAAATAACAAAATATATGCGTTAAATTACAAAAAATTTAACGCAATTTTTTAAGCTATTGAATAGCTTCTATCGCGGGCCTTGAGCGTGGAGACCGAATCCAGAAATTCCGTAAAGAAAATAACCTAACACCCCCCACTCATTTGTTTTTTGAGCGTGGTGACCGATAAGAAAACAAATGAGTGAACAATCAATCAAAATTCAATTCAATGTGTGAAAGTGTAACTTCAATTAATATCAAAGAAAAAAAAAAACAAAGGAAAAAAAATACTGCTTAAATAAAATAAATAAATAATTATAATTGCATAAGTTGATAAGAATGCTATGCAATAGCTTTACAGCGGCAGTCCCCGTGTGCCACACGTCTTTTTTTTGTTATTTTTTAGGCATCTACAAAAGTAAATTATTTTTGAGACAACTTGTACCAAAATTCAAAATTCCTATGTCTCAAAATTATATTGACTGAATGAAGCTATTATCTACACCAACAAAAACTACAGACGGCATTAAAATATCAGTTTCACAACAACAAATCATGGTGGAATCTGCATTTGCATTCAATTCTCTTTAAACAATGCATTAGTTCGCAGAAAAAGATGAAGATGAAGCTGCCTTGCATTTCATTCGACTAACGATAGCAACCTTTGCGTTCGGTGCGCCGGAAGGTGTGCGTCATCGCAGTTTGCTTTTCAGTTTTCCGCCTTCCGTATTCCGACCCATTACATGCTCAAACACTTTATCTAACGAGTCCAAACCAACGAGACCCTTGGGCTTGAAAGTAACCAAAATGCTACGGAGCGGTTCATTTAAAAAAAAAAGACTGCTAACTTGAAGTGGTGCTCGCTTTTGTCACCAGGTGAAATAGGTCAAGCGCACAAGAGGATCTAGCTAGACAATTTGACAGGGGTAATCATCATCATCTACTTGCCCTTATCCTGTGTTATTTGGGGTCGGCGCAACATGTTGTTTTCTACCATTCTATCCTGTCACCCGTCATGTCCTCTCCACCCATCCACATGTACACTCATAACTCTTTTAATAACATGTGTTATTAAATTATATTTAATAACACATGTTATTAAAATAATAATAAAATGTGACATGTAACATATAATTTAATAACATGTGTTATTAAATTATATTTAATAACACATGTTATTACACTTTACAATTTCAAGTTTTACAATAACACATGTTAATAACATGTGTTATTAAATTATATTTAATAACACATGTTATTAAAATAGTTATAAACGATTCTCCTTCAACTTTTCAGTCACTGGTGCCACTTTCAAACTTTAATTTATTCATTTCTCACTTCTAATATTTATCTAATCTCGTCACACCACCCATCCATCTCAACATTCTCATCTCCGCTACATGCAATCTTTTTTCATTCGTCTTTTTCACAGCCCAACACTCTGATCTATGCAGTATGACAGGTCATACACGGTCGGACTTGTACATTTTACCCTTCAACTTGGGGGGCGTCCGTGGGTCACAAGTTGTTCCAGCGATAAGTCAAATAAGTGTAAGGGATAATTATAGACGATTGTCTCGAGTATTCCAATTCTTGCATATTATGGAATTACTACTATCTGTTAAGGTAGAAAGGCTTCATCGACTCACCTACTAACTGCTTGTAGGCACCACAATCGCCTTTTTCCAGTATACAATCGAACACTATCTTTTTCTGGTCGTCATTGGCGAACAACGCGTCGTAGTCAAAAACCTCAAGCATTTTCAGCTCTCCCGGCGTCAATGTAGCTGCAGCCGCGAAGACAACCAGCACTGATAGCACTACAAGTACTTTCATCTTCAAACTTTGAAGGATCTGAAAATGTATTATTAGGTTTTGATATAAATATAATTAGACTAAAGGTTTCGGCTGGGAGTCGATAAGTCAGAGAGTGAGTCAGGAGTTTAACTTTTATTCGAGTATATTATTCGAGTATACAGATTAATACATTAATGTAGTATGTATCTATACAACCCTACTTTTTAATTAGTACACAAAAAAAATGGGGCTCTATCTGTACCTGTTACTGATCATATTTTTGTAGTCAAAAGTAGAAAAAACCGAAATCCTAAAATTGACCACGAAAAGGTAAATTCATCATAGAATCAATTGCTAGTAGAAAATACTGCAGGCAGTGTTTTTCCTTAATAATTGTCACTTATTCATTCATTAATCAATAGCCTGCACAACATTTCCATAAATTGAGTGACATTTTGGGACATAAACCAACGCTAATAACTTTGCTGTTTATGAATATTATTTATTGAGATTTTACTTATAAAATAACAAGGGTTTTTCTAATAAGCCCTTTAAATACAAGGTGTCGTTTTGAAGCTGCAAAATATTTCAGGAGGTAATTATGTTAGTGATTCTCGACCCGAATCAATAATAAAATAAGTAGGTAATTTTTTTTTTTTTTTTATAACCGCGCTTTTTTTCACACACACAAACACGGAACAATAAAGGGCGTTTTCACACACACTAACTCGCAACGATAGTTTCATAAATAATGTATCATCCAATCATCATCCCGCACGCCACACCCTAGCCACGCCCCCGCGGCCATCGATCAATCGATTTAGTTTAGTGTAATTAAAAAATTAAATAACAAGTATTACTGATTATTGACCAGGTATCGTTTTTTTACATGATTATTTATGAGTTTTATTACAACCTCCTGAAATATTGTGCAGTTTTAAAACTGCACCTTGTATGTGTACTAATTAAAAATTTGTGGTGTATAGTATAGTACACTCGACCATATAATGGTTCCCACTGTTGGGATTTAGGCCTTCTCTCTAGGAGAGGGAATGGGCCGTAATCCAACGCGCGGGCCCAGTGCGGGTTGGTGGATACCACATGTCTTCGAATTTTTGGTTCTAGGAGATGCCGGTTTCCTTACGATGTTTTCTTTCACCGTTTTGGGAGCAATGGTGATGAAATAAATTACGCAAAGTAATGCGCCTGGCTGGGTTTGAATCCGCGACCTACAACTCGTAAGTCGGGGCCGTTACTATTTGGCCACCACTGTTCTCAGAATGAATCTACTTGTACTAATACATCAAAATAGAAAGACAGCACTTTAACAATGTTTTTAATTCTTGTAAATATTTTGTTTCTTAGCAATAATAATATACCAGGTAACCTATATAGGGACTAAAATAAGACCAAAAAATAACCGCTAACACCAGGTAATCTAAATGAAAATGTGCATAGGATCTTGTAAAAAAATCTAGATAATCTGAACTGATGAGCCTTTATTAGGCCGAAGACAAATAGCTTACTCATCACAGCACAATAGGAGGTAACAAATTCGGGAGTGGGTACATCCCAAACAATATACTTACTTCAAAGAAAACTGCAAGGAACTTAGAATACTTACACTGGCCACTACTATTAAGCTTTTAATAAAATAAAGCGCTGATGTGCTGCTTAGACACAAAGTTGAAGACTGGAGAAAAACACAATAGTACCTAGATTATATACACCATTATATCGCGGGTCTCAAACCATAGGGGCGTATCCACAAAACCCCTACTTTTCAGGAGAGATAAAAAACTTAATAACTTTTCCTGTGATTGAGCCAGCTCGTTGTTTTTTTGCATGTAGCTATATATTTATACTGCAATTAATATAGGATTCTTAATTTTAGGGCATTGCCTTTATAACACTAGTTTTTGGTTGATACGCCTATATAGCATGACGACTATACTGTAAAATTCCGTCAAAATACTCCCTAAAATATATGAAATTTATGAACGTAAAATCTTTTTCCTCAAATTGTTAATATTTATACCAATATTTAATATCACTTAATTGGTGACTTCAAATATTGCTATTTAGGAATGAGAACCCATTAAAATTAACGTTATTTAATTTCAAGAAATCATACGCCTGTCTGGCTTGTCATAAATATTGAGAGGTGTTTTAACTCAAAGAGGAAGTATAAACCAGTTTTGTTCTACAATTTAAAAAAAGAAATGAATAGGCAATTACACAATATTTTCGTGTTTCAAAAGAAAAATAAGCATTATAAAAATAAAATTTATTCATAAATCTGAACATAATTATTAGAAATGTCTTTAAAATCACAAACTTTTGAATTGAGCTGAAACAAAACATAGCTCTCAAAAACAGTGAAGGAAAACATTGTGAGGAAACCGACATTAGTGATGTAACGAATATCTGATTTCTCACATTCGCGGATGCGAATATTCAAATTCAATATTAGCGAATGCGAATACGGATATTGACTTTCAAACAAAGTGCGCACAACATCTTGTGGTCCAATGATGGAACAGACTTGGCGGAATTAAATTCTGCAATTCCAATGCACACCCGAAACGTAAACAATAAAAAACCGACTGGCTAGCAACTCGGCGTCGATGCTCAAGACCATACACGATCGAACTTGTGCTTGATAGAGGTTGTACCGTCTCACCCTCACTAAGATACCCAATTTTTTGGCAGACAGTTTAGTTTTTCCGAAGCCGAAATTGAGGGTAGTCGACAGCGGCACCCCAAGAAGCTCTGAGATCGGAAAAAGATCTCGGAGAGACTGGATCTGAGACCCATTAGTTCGCGGGCCGGACATGTAACTCTCAACAAAAGTGCTATCGTCTATGTATCCAAAGATACTGTCTTTAAGTATGTTATTTATGTGCAGCAAGAACAGTGTTGCCTTGAGTACCGACCCCTGAAGGACCCTGGCATTAATATCCATTTGACCCGACGAGCAGCCATCAATAACCACTCGGATGGATCGATCCCTCAAGAAGTTTACGATTCAATCACACAGACCAGCGGTTAGACCAGAGGAAGAAATCTTAGCAATAAGACTTTCGTTTCAGCTTAGACCCTATCGAAAGCCTTCGAGATATCAAGGGAGACGGCAAGTGCTTCCCCATGCTTCTCGCTAGAAAATCCCCAATAGACCGGTTTCGGCGAAAACCGTATTGCCGGTCAATGACGATGTCGTTAGATTCTAGGTATGCCAGAAGTTATTTGTTAAACACCCGTTCCATACTCTTACAGAGGATGGACGTAGCGGAGATGGATCGGTAGTTTGCCAGGTCAGCTCGACTGCTCTTCTTGGGCACAATCTGAACGGCACTTATTCAGTCTCAAAGAGGCGAAATAGGCGGGTCATGATTAGAGACAATTCAAATGCATAAGTTTTAAGAACAACTGCTGGTATCCCGTCTAGGCCACTGGCTTTATTCACGTCAAAGAACACTACGAACACTACAAACGTCCGAAATACTCGTCACGCACCAATTTGGAGAAACAGTTAAATTCATTCGAAAAGATTTGTTATGATTTGAGGTGAACATGTTGTTTCACAATTTGTGATTCTGCAAATGTGAAATAAAGTTGTGTGATGGAAAAAAATTAAAGTAAATATAAAATCATATAAGTTGTATTGTCTTTCTAGATTCATTCAATCAAACTATTATTTCCTTTTTGTTGGTTAGAAATATTCGCCAAATATTCGCATGTTTTTTGCGAATGCGAATGCAAATATCAAAAAATGTGCGAATATTCGTGAATGCGAATACGAATATAAAAAAATGCGTGAAAATGTGCGAATATTCGCGAATGCGAATATTCGTTGCATCACTAACGTCTATATAGCTTGACAAAATGATTTCAGGTTAAAGTAAAATAAACAGTCGTATGTTCATACGCCTTTATGGTCCGATACGATTTTCTTTGATTCACGATAAAATTGAAAGTCGTACGTGCGTACGTCTCTATGGCACGTCGAAACTGCCCCAATGAGCAATAATATCGCTCTTACGTCAATTATACGGCTATTTGGTCTAAAAATAATTCTAGACTCTCCAGCTTACGGCAAATATTATTTTTTAATTTTTGCAAAAAGTAATTAACACGAAATTATAAGAAAAATTCAGTTAATGTATTGTTTATAGTAGAATCCAATGGCATTAAAAACGAAAAATCACATTTTTGCATATACGCCCCTATGGTTTGAGACCCGCGATATATAATGTACCTGCGCGTGAGACTGACATATATTAATTTGATTTTAATTAGCATAATAGCATAAAAATTATTTATTTGATTATTTTAATTTGATTTTAATGTTCGATTTGAGTTATTAATTTAATTTCTATTTATTTTTACCTATGTTGCTGTGTCGTTACAGGGTTCATAACAGTACCTTAAAGGATTAACCACACTAGAGGATTACGAGCCAACTCAAAGCGGAGCGGGTTCGCAACGACTACGTTATGGGTGCGTAACGAACACACCGCGCATGCGTAGCTAATTTGTTGCGGACGCGCAACAAGATGCCGCGTCTCCGGAATCCCTTTTCCCCTTTCCATTCCTTTCCATCCTTATCTTGGAAGTAACAAAACCAACAGCAATGTCCTCGTCGGAATTCATTTTTAACCCCCGACAGAAAAGAGGGATATTATAAGTTTCAGGTGTCTGTTTGTCTGTCCGTGGTATCGTAGCTCCTAAGCGAAAGGATCGATTTCGATGCGGTTTTTTAGGGTTCCGTAGCCAAATGGCAAAAAATGGAACCCTTATGAATTCGTCAAGTCTGTCTGTCTGTCCGTCCGTATGTCACAGCCACTTTTTTCTGAAACTATAAGAACTATATTGTTGAAACTTGGTAAATAGGTGTATTCTGTGAACCGCATTAAGATTTTCACACAAAAATAGAAAAAAAAAAAACAATAAATTTTGGGGGTTCCCCATACTTAGAACTGAAACTCAAAAATGTTTTTTTCATCAAACCCATACGCGTGGGGTATCTGTAGTTAAGTCTTCAAAATTATATTGAGGTTTATAATAGCATTTTTTTTCTAAGCTGAATAATTTGCGCGAGAGACACTTATAAAGTGGTAAAATGTGTAGTCCCCCCAATAAAAAAATATATCATGTACGTTACCATGCAAACCTCCACCGTAAATTGGTTTGAACGAGATTTAGTAAGTAGTTTTTTTTTTTAATACGTCATAAATCGTAAACCGCAATTTACCTTTCACTCAATCAACTCTAGTTATGGTATAACTTTAGTTATAGTATTAATAATCAACACTTAAATGCAGTTGATTCTATTCGCGACCTAGGTGTCATTATGGACTCGTCCTTGCACTTTGACCAGCATATCCAAAGTATAATAAACAAGGCTTTTCAAATGTATGGCTTCGTCATGAGATCATCAAAGGACTTCGTGCGACCCTCTACTTTTTTGATGTTATATAAATGTTTAATACGCTCGCAACTGGAATACGCTGTACCTATATGGAATCCTTATTACATTAAGTACAGTAAAAAATTGGAAATGGTACAGAAAAAATTCTTGCGTGGCATGAACTACAAGTGCCATCATTCGGAGATTCCCTACATACATTTATTACGCAAATATAACATCCTAAATTTGGAATCCAGACGATTACTTTTGGATGTAATGATGTTGCATGGTTTGTGCCACGATATTGCAAACAAAATTTGTTACACAGTCCCCAGAACTGTAATAAGACGCGCGGCTCGCGTGCCCCGCCTGTTCCACGTCGACTCAAGTAAAACCAACGCCGGGGCACGAGTTCCTCTTCGTCGGCTTGTGGAAACTTATAACACACACTTCATGGACATAGACATTTTCACTCATTCTAATATTATGATAAATTTAAATCTCTCGTTGTCAGCTCTTTAGCATCTAAAGTTTAAATTAATATTAATTAACCAATTAAATATCATAAAATCAGTCTCCGTTTTGATTAATCACGCATTTGATTAATCCGTGGACAATAGTGTGGGTTATATGTTTACTTATTTATCTAATAATTATTCTGTATAACCTTAACATGTAACTGTTTTTTGTCCCTAATAAATAAAAATATAAAAATAAAAATAAACTCAAATATTAACAAAAAGTAAAAAACTAAAACCCGACTACGACAAAAAAACGAGGCTTAAAAATTATGAAACAAGATTTTGAGGATGCTGAAATAAACAAGGTAACTGGAAAAACAAGAACAGAACAAAAAGAAAAGCCGTAGTCACGCGTTATAGGTACCAAACGTAACACTTTAATAACGTGTGACTATGGCTTTTCTTTTTGTTCTGTTCTTGTTTTTCCAGTTACCTTGTTTATTTCAGCATCCTGAAAATCTTGTTTCATACTTTTTTAGCCTCGTTTTTTTGTCATAGTCGGGTTTTAGTTTTTTACTTTTTTATTTAAACAATTTTGGTGTTAAATCACCGTGCTACCTATCTATACTATTTACTTGTAAAAGCTAAATTGTCAAATTCAGAACTAGGTAATTAAAATAAAACTCCTGTGAAGTAGTGAAACAGCTGCATAGACTGAAGCCTTTTCAAATGATACCAAACACGACGTATTTTTCTAATTATTTTGTAACACAAAACTTTTTGTGCACTAGAGGGCGCCACATTGAATTTTGATGATATTTTTTAATAAGTGCCAGTGAAGCCCTTTCAAATGAAATCAAACACGGTGTTTTTGTCTTAACATTTATTTTTTAAACACGATTTTTGTCCGCTAGAGGACGTCACTTTAAATTTGAGTAATATTTTGGAAATGTACAAGTGAAGTCCTATCAAATGACACCAAACACGGTGTATTTATCTCCATTTTTATTTTTAACATATTACTTTTTGTCAGCTAGAGGGCGCTCTATCGAGTTTTGTGACACGTCATGTAGCCTATGTTCAGCGGACGATTGAGACGGATCTAACGATACCTCATATGTCGAGTTCCGGTAAGTAGATTATGAGCTATGAGGGAACAGATGAACATACTCACATACATACATACATACATAGCCTGTCAAAATCATAACCCTCCTTTGGCTTTGCCGTAGTCGGGTAAAAAAAATTGGTTGATAGTCGGGTTCTGTTACATTGTGAGAAATTGGGTTTATTTTTGAAGATTTTAACGAAGACTGTCTTAGTAACAGTAATAAAGCAGTATTTAAATTACTTAATGACATGGTTCTCATCCATAGATGAGTACCATGTCATTAAGTAATTTAAGTAAGTCATTAAGTATTTTAACATATTACAACCCATTCCCACTACGTGGTAGGACTCAAATAGACAACATGTGTAATTGGAATCTATAACTCTTTCTTTAGTTATCACCGTCCTTTGTGGGCCCGTTTTTACGGTTCCGTACTCAGTATGTCAACTCAATGTAACAAATAGCCCATTTTTTTAACTCTTAAGTGACGACACTTATTGTGACGGATGGGAAACTACGGAACCCTACACTAAACGTGGCCAGACACGCTCTTGGCCGGTTTTTTATTTGAAAGCTGACGTTATCGAGATGGTTCTTAGTTACAATTTATGAGGATTTGTTCAGGTGTTCAAGGCCATCAGCTCTTTTGTTGGATGCGGCAGGGATCTGAAACACTTAATGGATAATATACTTTACTAATAAACATATATATATGTGGCCAAATGTTTGAACTACTCATGTACCTACATACCGGCGCTATCAAACTGGTCAAATGATGGAGGTCGAAGGTAGGAAGGACGTTACCTTGGATTGCCTAATAGGCAATAATAATAAACCCATCTAGTTTCGGCTCATTTAGATTGATCTTAAAAATATTTCTATTCGCTTCTCATGAAGACGAGAACCTGATAACGAAGACCTGATACTAGAACTGGGAAGTGGCTGATGGAACCTTGGAATGCCTACTAGTAAACCCGTAAAGTTTGGGCTCATTAGATTCGTCTTAACCAGTCCTAAACATGTTTCGTGATGACGAGGACCTGATGCTAGAACTAGGAGGTGGCTGATGGTATTCTGGAATGCCTTCTAGTAAACACATCGAGTTTGGGCTTATTAGATTCGTCTTAACCAGTTCTAAATATTTTTCAAGATGACGAAGACTTAATGCAAGAATTGGGAGGTGGCAAATAGAACCCTGGAATGCTTACTAGTAAACACATCGAGTTTGGGATTATTAGACTCGTCTTAACCTGTTCTTTTACTTTTTATAGATTTTATGCGTCGGGGTCTTTCAAAATTTCTAATTTTGTTGTTATGTTACTAAGTGTATTGTACGTCATTAACTTGCTACAAACACGAGTTGAAAACATTGCCAATTTCCACGCGTCCGCGACGTCTTCGCCGTGCAGCCGCGGCGTGTTCGCGACGCATTCGCTGCGCGCACGCTCCGCCCTGCAATCGCTCGCATACCGCTAGTGTGGTAACGCCCTAACTTTAAGCCTATTGTAACATTTTTATTTACATTATGGTATGCAAATAAATAAAATTAAATATCAAATGACAAGGACACCTCTGAAATAATAATAATGCAAAAAATAAAAAAAGCCTTATTGCTAAGCTTCTTTCCTTCTTACATGATCTGCGCGAGCTATAGTGGGTTACAGATCCAGATACAGAGCTATGGTTAAAAGCTTGTCCTTGGATGCAGTCTTAGAATGGAGATGCCAATCTGGTCAAGTTCACTTCTTGTAAAACCAAGGCGTGTCTATTTTCCGCTAAGCGGAGCCAATTCCACCCGGCTCCATCTTTCCGGGGTGTGATCGTACCGATAAATGACCACCTTAAGCTTCCTGGGATAACGCTGTCATCTACCTTCAATTTCGTCCCCTACAACGAGGCAAAAGCTTAACTGGCTGCCAAAAAATTGGGGATCTTAGCAAAGGTGAGACGGTATTTCACGCCGGAACAGCTACTCAAGCTCTTTCTCTCTCTAGCTCTATATGTATGGAGTACTGCTTTTATCTTTGTGATGAGTCTGCCAAATACCAGCTTGATGCGTTAAAGTCCATTGAAAAGCGAGTCAAGAAGAACATCGGCAATGATGCACTTGTCAAGTCAAAACTCCAAAGACTTGAGCATCGATGCCGAGTTGCTAGCCGATATTTTTCTATAGTTTACATTTCGGGGAATGTGCATTGGAATTGCCGAGTTCATTCCATCATCGGACCACAAAACGTATGGCGTTACGCCGCCAGTAGGTACACGGTAGACATCCTACCTATACGTATAAAGCGTCCTGGGAACCCATTCATTATGCGTACAGCTAAGGAATAGAATGCCCTGCCGGAATCGGTATTTACTGATAGCTTTATCTTAACTCTTTGAATGTCGTAATTAGAGACACAATAGAAAGACAATTACCTTATGTCGGACTGTGTAACTTAAGACATTCGAAAGGTTAAGAGTCTTTAAGTTAGGAGTGCCTAGCAAGCGTGCTTCATCGTCAGCTACATCATTGCTTACCTTCACGTGAGATAGTGGTTCAAAGCTAGCCTATCTATGATAATAATAAAAAAATCAAAACCATTACAAATGCAAACAATTTTATAATATACATGAGTTCCTAGTTGTATAAAAATTGGTAATGCAACCATTATCGACTTTATCACACTAACGATTTGCGAATAACGGTCAGCGCGCAGCAAATGCGTCACGAACACGCCGCGGCTGCACAGCGAAGACGTCACGGACGCGTGACAAACGCGCAACGTTTTCAACGCTTGTGACAAAATGGATTCCGACGAGGAAACTATACTTACTGTTGGCTTTGTTACTTCGAAGACGCTGCAGACCTGCATTTTCTTGCAAGATCTCGTTGCACGTCCGTAACAAATTCGCTGTGCATGCGCGGCGAGTTCGTTGCGCGTCCGTAACGTATTCGTTCCGCTCCCGCAACTCTGGTATGATTCAATCCGCTGGTATGATTAAGCTCTTAAAACTACCATCAAAACAGAATTTCCCAACGTTGCTGTGTTTATATTTGAAGGATCGGACTTAACTATAAGCATACATTGTCCTTACTGCTAAGCCACAAGGCCTCCACCCTGTGAGAGGGAACGAACTTACTATATTCCACCATGGGGTCGTGGTAGATGTCTGTCTTTAAATTTTTATTTAAATATAACTAGTTTTTGCCCGCAGTTTCTTCCGCGTTCATAAAATATAGCCTATGCCACTCAGAAATAAAGCAGCTTTCTATAGGTGATAAAATTGTAGTAATCAGACTAGTACTTTCAGAGATTACCTTCTACAAGCAAAAAAAAACATAAAAACAAAATTTTCCTCTTTATTATATTTTATATATATGCCTATAAGTGTAGATGTAGATGTCACTAGATTTCTTTCTCAAACTAGCTCGAACCAGCCCTTGCGGTAGGCGTCTTGGTTATCTGACCACAAAATCTCAAGCTCTGAAAGGTGGTCGCTCATAATAGGCCTCATCAGATGGTTCGAAGTCACCCAAAGGGCAATAAAAAGGGCTATGCTCGGAGTTTGGTTGCGTGATCGAATCAGGAATGAAGGTATCCGTAGGAGAACCAAGGTTGCCGACGTAGCGCAAAGGATCGCCAAATTAAAGGGGCAATGGGCACGGCACATTGCTCGCAGGACAGATGGCTGTTGGGGCCAAAAGGTTTTGGAGTAAGACGCAGCTTGACTTGACTTAAACAATTGTTTACTACTACCAAAGTATTCCAGGGTTCCATTAGCCATCTCCCAGTACTAGTATCAGGTCCTCGTGAACGTGAAAAATGTTTAGAACTGGTCAAGACAAATCTAATGAGCCCAAATTCGACAGCTTTACTAGTAGGCATTTTAAGGTCCCATCAGCCACTTCCCAGTTCTAGCATCAGGTCTTCATCATCAGGTTCTCGTTGTCATGAGAAACGAACAGATCTATTTTTTAAGATAAATCTAAATAAGTCGAAACTAGAACCCGTTGTATGCCGGAACGCAGATCTACGCGAGACACAATGGCTTTTTAATTGTGTCTCTAATTACGGCATACGAGAGGTTAATAGACATACCAAGGCTACGTCTCTTACCTCCGACCTCTATCATCAGACCAGCTTAATAGCGTCGGCATGTAGGTACATGAGTATTTCAAACATTAGGTCACATATGTGTTTATTAGTAAAGTATATATCCATTAAGTGTTTAAGAACCCCACCACAGCCAACAAACGAGCTGATAACCTTGAATACCTGGACAGATCTTCATAAAATGTATCTAAGAACCATCTAGATAACTTCAGCTTTCAAATAAAAAACACCGCATTGAAATCGGTCCATTCGCTGAGGAGCTACGATGCCACAAACAGACACACAGACACCTCAAACTTATAACACCCCTCTTTTCCGTCGGGGGTTAAAAATAAACAGATTCAACAATATATATTTAATTGTAGCTGAATTTTACAATAATTATATACAGTTTATAGAATTACACTTCGTTTTGCTAAAATTACAATACAATTAGTTTTTTTCGCGTTTATTTTTCAGGGACGTGTTTTTATGACTGGAGTATCCACTCCATCTCGTTTAGCTCTTCTATCCCCATAGGTGACAGAAGAGCTGACGAGGTGAAGTACAGTGCGTTCCACTTACGAAGTTCCTTCGCCGTAATGTTGGCAATACGGAAAAACAATGTTGCTATATTTTTAGCAACGAAATTGCTCAATATCAGGGAGATTAAATGATACTTATTTTATTACTTTTAACAAATTGCCGTATTTTTTTTTTGTGAACTGTAGAAACTATTTTTGAATAAAGTATAAGACGCTGGGCTCCATTTCGATTGTCCTGCAGTTCTTTCAAATACCGAAAACGCCACGCCACAATATCGTACCTCTCCATTGACAACTTCCTTTTAGACCTGCTTTTTTTTAAATAAAATCCCATTTCCCTCACAATTCTCCAAAAATTGTTGTAACTACCATTAAAATCGGTTTCGTTTCGCATTTCGGGAAACAATTTTGCTAGAGTAGGCAACTCTTTTCATTTTTATTGTCTTTTTTTTTTGTAGACAGACAGGGCAGTCAACATTACGGCGAAGCAACTTCTTAGGTGAAACGCACTGTAATAAATTTGGTCGTGGATGTGCGACCCTGCCGGAATGAACGCGAGAGTGTTGGTCGGATATATCAGACATAGGCTGTTAAAGGGTTAAATGGAAAACGTATATTATGTAACTACAACTATTCCGTTTTAGCCGCGGCCTTTTTAATTAATTCTGCATAAACAGGTTCATTTAGTTCTTGTAACTTCTTCAGAACACGCTCGTATATTGTCTTCTGCGTAGGAGAGCATTCAGCACATTTACTTGATACAACCTTAGTTGATAGTTCTGAAACAATAAAACAAATCTTTGAACATTACTCGGGTAAAAAGTAAACAAAAAGAACCATCCAAAAGATTTTTAGCGAATTAATTTAAAACCTCCGATTTCTTAAAATTATACCTGTTTCTACGAATAAATATTTTCAATTTTTCTGTTAAAAAAAGGGTCTATAAATTATCAAATTCCTAAATATCATCATCATCACCATCACTTCAGCCGAAAGTCGTCTACAGTTGAACATATGCTACCCCAAGCGTCGCCATAACAACCGGTTCTGTTCATATCTATCGGATTCCCGCGACTCTCACCAGAGCATTGCTCCTCTTATGATGGGCCTCACTACCGGGACGTGGTCGCCACTCCAGAACCTTTCAGACCCAATCGACCACCTGTTTAGCGAGCAATTTGCCCTGCCCACGATCACTTAAGTTTGGCGATTTTTTAGGCTATGTCGGTAATCTTAGTTGGCGGCTAACTTTCTTTGAAACTCTAAGTATAGCTCTTTCGATTGCTTTTTGGATGACTTTAAGGCTTTAGATGAAACCTTGTCATCACTGGCAACACGTACTGGTCAGAGACTTTCGTCTTGAGACGCTGGTGTATATTGAATGAGAATATAATGCGCAGCTTCCTGAACGCTGCTTGCCCAGCTAAGTCGGATTCGGCGGTTGAACTATTTCTCGAAGTTAGAAAACATTAGACAAGAAAACACGTTTTCATGAATGTTAAAATCATTTTAATGACTATCAAAGATCTGCGAAGTATGACATTTGAATAATGTTATTTTCAAATAGTAATTTTCTCGTGTCTTCAGTTTCTGCTTTTGTAATTTAGCGCATATATTTGTTATTTTTTATACTACAAAAGTGAATTATTTCTGAGACCACCTCTACATTATAATTACTGAATATAATAAATTATATCTACACCAAGTCGACAGACGGCAGTAAAAAATCAGTTTCACAACAATAAATCATTGTTTTTCCCGTAGAATCTGCATTTGCATTCTATTCTCTTTAAACAATGCATTAGTTCGCAGAAACAGATGAAGCTGCCTTACATTTTACTCGATAACCAAAGCGACCTTTGCGTTCGGTGCACCAGAAGGTGTGCGTCGTCGCAGTTTGCCTTCCAGTTTTCCGCCTTCCGTGTTCCGACCCATTACACGCACGCACACTTTATCCAAAAATTCCAAACCAATGAGATCCTTGGGTTAGAAAGTGACCCAAATGTCATGAAGCGGTCAAAAAACTGTTCGCTTAGGTGGTGCTCACTTTTGCCACTAGGTGAAGTGGACCTAGAACATGAGAGAATATAGACATTGATGGTCTAAACCAGTGTTTTTTAAACTATGGATCGCAAAGTTTTGCAAGTCAGGGTGGTGAGCAAGGTGAGGGTTATTAAACCTACGCTCCAAATATTCAGTAATGAAGATCAAAAAAGTATTGAAGAAGAAACAGGTTTTGTATTATTTTCCGATCTTTATATTATTTTATGACTCGTAAATGGTATGAGATTTGAAACATATTCGACTTGACGACTAAATTCAAAAAGTTGTCCCAAGAACACAAAGAAGAACAGTTACAGTCCAAAGGGGTCACTAATATTTGTCTGTTTAAAAAAGGGGTCACTTATTCAAAAAGATTGAAAAACACTGGTCTATTATCTAGACCAGTGACAATAAGTATGGGATGATGAAAGACTGTTGTCTCATTATGAGATTGCTACTATAATGCCGTGATAGAAAAACTCCAGATAAAATCATCGACTCACCCACTAACTGCTTGTAAGGTCCGCAATCCCCCTTTTCCAGTATACAATCGAACACTATCTTTCTCTGCTCATCATTGGCGAACATCGTGTCGTAGTCGAAAGTCTCAAGCATTTGCAGCTCTCCCGGCGTCAATGTAGCTGCAGCCGCGAAGGCAACCAGCGCTGATAGCACTACAAGTACTTTCATCTTCAGGCTTTATAGGATCTGAAAATGTATGATTGCACGCATAAAAACTAGATCAAAAGCGGTTCATAGGGTGTGGAGCTACAATGCCACAGATTGAACACGTCAAACTACTATAAGATTATTGTGAGTCTGTGTTGTCGTCACCTCTCTATTTTATTGGGGATTAAAAAGATGAAAGAAGCACAAGAGGTGTGCGAAGCAGGTTGTAGGTCAACTATCCTGCCCCCCTAGCCAAGTTACAATCGCTTCGCTTGCGTCAAACGCTTCGAGTTGGCCACGCCCTCAATCCTTTTGTTCTGACCACGTGATTGAGCTTTGAGATACGTCATTCCCGTACATTTGAAGCTTTCCACTAGCGTTAACGATTGCAGATTAGCAACTTGGCTAGGGTACTAGTTTCATTCGTGTGATCCAAAAATTTACTAAAAAAATTGAATTTAAGTAACAGAAAACTAATCCAAAGCGTGACAAACTAGGCGCCAATTAAATGTTCCACAGTCTGGATGAATGCAAAATATTGATTTTATATAAACGGGCTTGTGCTAGTGGGTTCGCCGTCGTGAACATAGGTTTCTCCATTCAAAGTCCTTTGGAGAACCCTGTCTTTCAAACAGTAATATACATTATCAAAGAAATCTGCAGCGTTCTAGATTAAAAAAATTGAGCTGTACGTTGATGAATCAGTGAGTCAGTCTAGAGTTTGCCTTTTATATCAGTTTAATACATTAACGTAGAATGTATCTACTTGTACTACGAAATGGTAACACAGCTCTTTTACAATGTTGTTAATTCTTGTATGAAATAGTTGATAGTTGATAGCGATACTTATATCTAGGCTACCTTTAGAGGGACTGAAATAATCTAAGAATAACCAGCTTACACTAGGTAGTTGAAATAAAAATGCGCATCAGATCTTTTAAATAAAATTCTAGGTAATCTGAAGACCGAAGACAAATAACTTTATACGCAGTGCAGTATAAAAGGAGGTAACAAATTCAGGGGTGCATTACAATCGAAGCTTGAAAGAAAACAACAGAACTTAGAATACTTACACTGGCCACTGCTATTGAACTTTTAATAAGATAAAGCGCCGACGTACTAGCCAGACACAAACTTGAATACTGATGACGAATACAACAGTACTTAGATTATATCCACCATTTTATACATTGTATTTGCGTGAGACTGAAATATAGCAGATTTTTAAAAGACGAGGAAAACTCCGAGATAATAGTACGCAACCAATTAAAATCATTAGAAACAATTATAATATACATGAGTTCCTAATTGCATACAAATAGGTGATGCAACTATAATAATCGACTCTTAATCACCATAAAAACAGGATTCGCCAGCATTGCTGTGTTTATATTTGAAGGATCGGACATAAGCGACATTTTCAGCATGAAATGTCTCAAAGATCAGCGAAAGAGCAGTGCTAACCCAGTGGTAACAATCAATCAATCAATCAATCAATCAATTTTATTTGCATAAAACATGGTGTACAATGGTGTTATGTCAAAAATTATTAGAGCATACATGTTTTGCTTATATCACAGCACGCAAATATTTTACAAATTATTATGTCAAAGAAAAAATTATAAGTTATATGTCAAAAAATTATTACATGTCAAAAAAAAAAAATTATTACATATAAAAAAAAAAATTACATGTCCATAAAATTATTACTTGATATCAAAAGAAAAATATTACATGTCAAAAAATTATTGTGTCAAAAAAAAAAAATATTACATTTCAAAAAAAAAAAAATATATAATATCATTACATGTCAAAAAATTCTTTTAAACTATAAAAATTATGAGTGCTTAACCATGTATATAGTTCTTTTTAAACAGTCTAAGATCTAAAATTTTAATGTCACTTGGGATTTTATTAAATATCCTAACACACATGGCCAAACAGCTTTTGCTATATTTCGCCAGTCTTGGCAGATCGCTCAATACAAGTTCATGAGGGTCCCGCCTGTTTCGAGGGTATACATCTTTTGCTTTTTTAAATAAGTCTTTATACTTTTTAACAAACATACGTACTTCATATAAATAGAGAGACGGTAGCGGTAACAAACCAAGTTCTTTAAATATTGGTCTACAAGATTCATCAGGTTGAAGCCCATATATTGCACGAATACATTTCTTTTGTGCAACAAATATCCTATTTTTATCTGTGCTGTTGCCCCACATAACGAGCCCGTAGCGTATTATGGATTCAACATAAGCGTGATAGGCAGTGATGGCAGTTTTGAAATTTGTTATATTTTTAATCTTTCTTAGCGCGTATACGAATTTATTTATTCTTTTAGATATATCATCTACTTGTGCTTTCCAATTTATATCTTGATCAATTATTACTCCTAGAAATTTTGTTTGTGTTACTTCATTAAGTTTTGGTATGTCAAGTTTCAAATTATATTTATTATTGTTACATTTATTAAATTGTATGTATACAGATTTCTCTAAATTCATTTTTAGTTTATTCATATTAAGACATTCAATTAATTTTTCAATCGTGTTGTTAATTTCTGTTTCATGTTCGTAACTTGTATTATTTCTTTTATCGGACGTCACTATAATGGAAATATCGTCAGCGAACAGTATGCATTTATGATGTGTTATATCTGTAATAGAGTTTATATAGAGCAGGAACAGTATTGGGCCCAGAATACTCCCTTGTGGGACACCACAATTATTGCATTTATACTCGGATGAGTATGATGTCATGACTTTGTGTTTGTCTAGTTTTGTAATAATAACACATTGCTGGCGGTTTTTTAGGTATGACGATATCCATTCCAGTGTATGTCCCCTTATTCCGTTTGCTTCCAGCTTTTGTAGTAATAGGTCATGTGACACTAGGTCAAACGCTTTAGACAAATCAAAGAATAATCCTGTAGTCAGATATTTTTTATTAAGATTGGATAGTATTGTTTTTATCAAAGTGTAGGTGGCTAATGACGTAGATTTGTTTTTTTGAAAGCCATATTGATATTTATTAATAATATCAAACTTGTTACAGAAATCAACTAATCTTTTGTACATGCATTTTTTTCTAATATTTTTGACAGAATAGGTATTAAGGTGATTGGTCGATAGTTATTTATACAATCTTTTTCTCCCTTTTTATAAAGTGGTTTAATTATGGAACGTTTTAATATATCTGGGAAAGTACCAGATGAAAAAGACAGATTAATTAAATGTGTAAGAATTCCAACTATTTCATTAATGCATAATTTAATCATTTTTGTGCTAATTTCATCATAACCTTCTGATTTAGTGTTAGCTAGCGACATTGTTTCTGCTCTGACTTCCTTTTCCGATACCGGTCTAAGAAATATCGAACCGTGAGTAGAATTGGTAACACAGCTATTTTTTGTTTTTGTTGTTGTTGATGATTTGTGTGACAAGTTGAGGTACTGGTTATTGAAAGCAGATGCTATTTCGACAGGGTTTGTAAGTATTTTGTCATCAACTTTAATTTTCTCTATGTTATCTTTGTAATTGGTGTTAAGAATTTCATTTTTCACAACTGTCCAAGTGGCTTTGCATTTGTTTTTACTTCTATTTATAAACTTAATGTTGGCGTTTCTTTTTGAATAATAAATACACTTTTTTAATAAATTTGAGTATGATAAATATTTTGTTTTGTTATCTAGGTTTTTATTTTTATAGTAATTGTAGCGTAGTGTTCTTTTGATTTTACAACTTCGCTTTAGTCCTTTGCTAATCCAATTTTGTTTATTTTTTATATTAACATTTACTTTTACCCTTATTTTCGGGAAGCAAAGATTATAGAATAGGCATATTGTTTCATGAAACTTACTGAATGCTATGTTCAAATCTTTTTCCATGTATATTTCTAACCAAGATAAATTTTTCAAACATTCGCGAAATTTTTGAACGTACTCCATATTGAAGTCTCTCTTATATATATAATATGTAGTTGGTTTTTGATTTTTATGTTTTAATGGGATACTTAGCATTTGTGCGGTGTCGTGGTCAGATAGATGAAGTGGTAACACTGTTGCTATCGCATCTGGGATGTTACTTAAAATATGATCTATACAAGACGACTTACGCGTGGGCACGTTAATGTGAATTTTCATATTGAAGTTATTTGATAGGTCATATAACTCATTCGTAATATGGCCTTTTTTTAATGTATTTATGTTAAAATCGCCTGCTATAATTATATTTATTTTAGATTTGTACTTTTTATTAATATCATCTAAGAGATTATTAAGTTTAGTCAGAAATAGGGTAGGATCTGATGACGGTGTTCTATAAAGACAAATAATAATTAATTTATTAGATACAATTTCTATGCCGCAGACTTCAAAAGAATGTTATGTGGCATATGTTTTAATAAATAGTAGTTCTCTAAAGATGAATCCTCTTTTAACTAAAATGCATGTACCACCTCTTTGCTTATCTCTGCAGAAATTAGCAGCCATTTCGTAATTGTGAATTTTTATGTAGGTCTCATAGCCTTTTTTAATAAAAGTTTCAGAGAGGCATATGACGTCTGGTTCATTATGTGCGTCACGTAACTCTTGTAAAGTTAATTCTAGTTAGTTCTATTGTTTCTCGCTTTGACAATACACTTGCTATATTTTGATGTAGAATTCTAAATTGATGTGTCGTGGAAGCAGTAAGCTTATGCTCGAAAAAAAGTATTGTTCTTATTGATAGTCGAAAAATAGTAAGGTATAGTGCCTTTCTTTAGTGTCCCCGCAGTTTTTATAGGGTTTTCTATAGGGTGAACTTTAACACTGCTTTGGCGACCAAAATAGTAAGGGATTGTCCCTTTACCTGGTTTGTTAACATTAACGTTCATACTCAATTTATGACTTGGTTTATTATCTGCTATTCGTTTCTTTAGTACGTTTAGGTTTAAATAATTGTTATCATAATCGCTACAGTCTATAAGGTAATTAATAGAATTACAAATATCAGATGATTTTTGCGTAGTGTTAACAAAATGACATGTTTTATAGTCTTTACATAAGTTTCTAATGTTGTTATTCAATTTGTTAACTTGAAAATAATCATTTTTAAAAACATTAAGTACCAAAATCATATTATTTTTAAAATGGTCTAATACAGTTTTAAGTTGTGACAGGATTAGTTCCATGTTGTAGTCGTTCTCCCCTACGCAGATTATAAGTTTATCATCTTTCTGCAGCCTCGTCTTTTTACAGCTCTGTATTATTTGATTACTCAGTGCGTTTGGCTTGGTATATGCAACCACTTCATATTTTTCGTATTGGGTTTCCACCCTTGAGCGCCAAATTGCTGAAGCCAATCCAACACATTGTTGAGCGCCGAAGATTAGTAATCTTTTCTTTTCAGGTTCGCATTTTTGAGGTTTGTTATGTGTCGGGGCTGTATTGGTCTGTACTGCCGGTATTCCAGATGCTATTTTATTACCGTATAAACTATCTGTAAGGCTCTCTATTTGTTTCTTAAGGCTCTTAATTTCTTGATTCGCATTATTTAATTTTTGTTGTAGGTTTGTAATTTCTTGTTGTATGACTAATAATTGAATGTCGTTATAACAGTCAATTTTTGTCGAGGGACGTAACGTAGCAGTCAAGGTTGTGGTTGTCAAGTTGTGCGGTAATAAAGAATGTCTCTTCTTTTTCACACTAGTGTTGACATTACTCTCTATTGGTGATGAGCACAGAGATTTCAATAATTTTATTTCTGCACTGAACTTTATGATTTGTTTGTTAAGGTCGTTGTTTTCCAGTATTGTGTTTTCCAGTTCCTTTTGAGTACTATTAAGTTCATCTGTTAGCTGGGAAATCGTGTCTTTCATTTCGGACATTGTTATTATCTCAGATATTGTACCGTCTACACTCTTTGACAGTTTATTTGGTGTTAAGTATGATTCCTCTGACGTATCAAAATCTGTGAGTATATGGGAATCCAAGGCGTTATTTGTACATGGTGGAGTGACCTGTATATCGTTCATACGTTTCTCATTCTTTGTATTGCAAGTTTGTTCTGGAGATGTTGAGCTTAAAGTAATGTTTGTCTGTTTTTTCCTCATCGTAATGTTAGAAATATCAGAACTACCTTTTTTAGTTTTCATGCACAATTTGCACCTCCATTTTTTTTTTTGCTTCTTTATCCATTAAACGGTAAGTTTGTTCCGGGTAACCGTCGCAATCACGACAAAACGACCCCTACTTACGAGTTGTAGGTCGTGGGTTCGAACCCAGCCAGGCGTATATTAGTAACTTTGTGTAATTCATTTCATCACCACTGCTCTCGAAACGGCATAGGAAAACATCGTGAATAAATTAATAATAATAATCTTTATTTCACAAAAATCCTTACAAATTAATGATGCCCTGACTCCAGAGCTAGGAATACCAGTATTTCAGGAGTCAGTGTTTTCTTCCTAAAAACATGCAGCTATCTATAGAGTAACTTTGGAACTAAAATAAATTGAGAATTACGTGAGGTTCAATTAAAATGATTATATAACAAAAGTCACATAAGTGTTGATATACAACCGACTTAAAGTACATATAAATTATGTCGATTTTAGATTACAAATTTAAATTACACATGCGCTAATTATAAATTACTAAATAAAAATTTAATTAGAATTTATTAAATTAATATTAAATTGGGCTAAGATTAAATTACAATCATTTTATGATTAAACTATAAATTCATTTTACAATTGCAAAGTAAAATCGTAAAATTTAAAATTCTATAGTAGAGAAGTTAGAGAAACAAGGAAATAAAGCGTGAACTTCGAGAGTGGGAGATGTGTGAGGGTACGGGAGGGTGTGTGTGTGTCTGTGGTCAAGAATGTGTAATTGAGATATACCATAACATGCTTCACGTCCGCTGTAATAACAATTGTTTTTTTCGTAATCATGAGTAGACAACCAAATCTTTAGTCTATCTTGTTTCGTGAACTGTAAGGGGATAAATTAACGATTTGTTTAATCTATTATACAAGTATATGACCTGCTGTGCACTTTGACGCCTGGCAGATGCCGTGTAGCATCTAAAGGGTAAACAGACGTCAGGAACGGTTTGACTGGTCTTGGGTTTTTCTCTCTAAGGTGTGATACTGTGTTGTTTGGTGCTACCTGCAGAATATAAATCTGTCTTACGGTGAGCACATTACAGATCTCATATAATGTCACAGTGGGTAATAAATGGGGTTTAAATGTCATAATCTTTAGCAGGGAGATCTGAGCTCTTCCTATTTGTATCATAAAGGTTTTACGTGCTCCACTCCAAACCACAATACAGTAGCAGCACTGATTCCGCTATTGCGAAGTTGCCTCTGCGCAACAAATCTAAATCTGCCATATGTCTCAACTTTTTGAATGCCCATATTGGTTCACGGATTCGTGTAGAGGTAAGATCGATGTGTTGTCGCCAGCTAAGCATCTCATCTACCAAAACGCCTAGATGTTTGAGCTGTGACACTTTGTGCAAAGACAGACATGAGCAGTCCTTATTTATGAGGGGTGAGTGTTTTTACAGGCCGGTTGGTCTAGTGGTTAGTGGCCCTGACTGCTATGCCGCAGGTCGTGGGTTCGATCCTCACCCAGGAGAAATGTTTGTGTGATGAGCATGATCATTTGTTCTGTGTCTGGGTGTAATTTATCTATAATATGTATGTATTTAGAAATACACGTGAGTGCAAAAAATCACACAGGGCGATCTCTTACAGACAACCACGGAATATTACGGAATATTAAAATTTCTTTTAATATTATTAAAGATAGGTTTATAAACTTCTTTTACACATACTCTTCATTTTAGTAAATGTACCATTCTACACATTATCGACTCAAATCGTCGAACACCCTCATTTTACACTTTTAAAACATAAGGTTTCTGATTTATCTCCGTATTTAAATTGAATCAAATCTTTCTTTATTTGGAATTTGCCTAACTTTTTTGGTTTCTTGATCATCTAACTTAATTTTAAGCGAATTTATTTCATGTAAAAATGGATACAAGTTCAACTGAGGCCGCTCAAGTAGAGTCAAGGCGTCGCGGCTAGAAGTCTCCATTTAAGTCGATCTGCAGTAAGACGAGTGCGCAAAAGGTCTGTTGAAGATCGGAAGTTTCAATAGACGATCGGGTTCAGGCAGAAATCAGGCAACTTCAGAGCGCATTGACCGATTTTTGATAAAAATGTCTTTGCGTAATCGACATCTCCCTGGAGTTCAGGTGCAACAAAAACTTCTCTATGTCCCTAGAGGCTCAATAAGTGAGTGGACTGTACGACGAAGACTTGCAGAAAGGAGATTACATCCACACAAGCCTGCCAATGATCCGAAATTATCTCGTTTGCAACGCTAAACGTGGTATCAATTTGATCGTGCTATAAATGAGTCTGTAAAATCAATTAAAAAAAAAAACTATGCCTTTTAAACCAAGTGCAATGAAGTTTTCCTTCTTTATCTATACATTGATGTCAAAAACTTTATTTAAATAATTTTAATTTTTCCTCCAATAATCGTGTTTTAAACCAAAACTTTAGGGGTGGGCCGATTTTTAAGTATATATAAGTATGTTTATCAGTTGTCTAGTACTTATAACACAAGCTCTGCTTAGCTTAGCAGACGGCGTTGTGTGATAGATGTGGAATATATATAGTCATAGTCATAGTCATTTATTCATTAACAATAAATTGTATCTGAAATATATATCTATATATGTGCTGTGTCATCAAAATAGGTGAAAACTCTACCATTCTCAAGAGATAGCTGGCACAAGCCATTTAGATAAATGAGGAAAAAACTGGGCCCGAATATAATGCCTTGTGGGACGCCGAAGGTTACCCTGGCTTCAGAGCTTGTATATTCATTTATTTTAACTTTCTGAGTACGGTCATAGAGAAAGTCTTTATAAATATTTAAGGCATTTCCACGACTACCAACCCTATTTAACTTATCCACAAGAGCGGGAATTGAAACAGTCAAATCCCTTTGCTAAATCAAGAAAAACCCCTACACATTTTTGTTTGACATGGTCTATCAACTCGCAAATCGCGTTGTCAGTGCTCTAGCAAGTTCTAAAACCAAAAATTGGAAGAATCTTTCGGTAGTTTATAATCTCTCTGTGTCGTCAAGAAATTGTAAACTGATTGTGGCTGGCTACCAATCAGTGCACACTTGCACAGATTTACCATTTATCTGTTTTGGTGCGTTATTGGAATATTTACTAACATGCGGATCGTTGGTTGGTGGCAGAACTCTTGCCGCCTTGCTGACTAAAAACTCACCCCGTTTCTTCGTGCCTTTCGTAATGGGGCTGAGCGACCTCTCGGAGCTAAACCTGGCCCCAGTAGGCTTCGACCCAGCTGGGCCCCTGCTATTGCTGACAACTTCTTGAGGCGCGCGGAAACAGTGCGCGCCGTTGACGACTTAGAGGCACTAAACTTCGTGTAATTTAATAATAATATTCTACAATTATCGCACAACGCCGTCTAGTCCCAAGCTAAGCAGACCTTGTGTTACTTATGAGTACTAACATACTTAAATATTTCTTAATACAAAAACGTATTATAGATAAATTGCACCCAGACACATAACAAAATTATCGTGTTTATCACACAATCATTTGTCTTGGGTGAGAATCGAATCCACGACCTCCGGCATAGCAGTCAGGGCCACTGACCAGTAACCATTAAACCAACAAGCCAGTTATAATTTATCAGCACTACACTCAAAATGGTGTAGGAAAACACCACGATGAAACGGGTACGTCTTATAACCAAAAATTCAAAGACATTCGACATCCGCCAACCTGCGTGGTGAAATCCATTCTGGTCTACTCTTAGAGAAAAGGAACGAGTCCCAGAAGTGGGAAAATTATAAGGCTAATTATGTTAAAATCAAGGCCTTTTTTGGAAATCAGGACCTTTTTAAGCATTTCGTTTAACAAAATGCAGGATAGCGTCCAGACTGTCCTTTTGAAGAAATAGCCAAAAATGTTTTAGCATAAACCTGTATGTAGACTGTACAAATGCAGTCGATAATTCAACTTTATCTTAGGAAGTTGGGCTGCGAGAATGATCGAAAGAGTTACCGTGGCCCTGGACCACAAACGGCAACTGAAGAAAATCCTCCTCCTCCTTAGTCGTTCACTCTTGACAGAGTGGTCGTGGTTGAGAATGTTGCATTTTTATTTGGCGAGTGAGGCCCTCGCGATGCATCTCCACTGAAGAAAATAGGTGAGTTTTATTCAGTAAAAGTCTGACGCGCTCTCTCTCTCTCTCCACCCAGAGCGGGAGATGTTACTTAAGAAAAAAATTATGGAGCTAACCCGACATAGGTACAACATTACTACTTGTATATAAAGCAGCTATAATAACTACATTACAGACTTTGGACAGTGGTCAGATGTAAAAGTAGCAAATCTGCATGATGTTTGTAATACCAAATTATGAAATAATAATTATAATAATGCCAGCCAAACAAAACACAAGTTTACAGAAGAAGCAAAAACAAAAAAAAATGAGATTACTCTCCCTGGGTCTAAGGGAAGAAATTGGACGTTAGCGATTTTTTTTTTATTTGTGTTATCATTGTAGTTTTTTTTTTTGAAACTTGAAACAAATAAACAGCACGTAAGATAATCGAAAAATAAGATTCTAACCAAAATTTTACTATAAGAAGTTTTGATAATGTGCACTTGACTAGTGTAGTCAGTGAAGACTAGTGTATATTAATTGCCGACTACATGATCTACACTAATATTTTATAGAGTTGGGTTTGCGGACAGTGAGCAATGGGTAGCTCACTGTCCGGCCGTCCGGTAACTGTCCGGACCAAGCCCAAGTCGTCGACGGCGCGCACTGTTCCCGCGCGCCTCAAGGAGTTGTCAGCAACAGCAGGGACCCAGCCGGGTCGACGCCTACTGGGGCCAGGGTTATCCGAAAGGGCGCTCGAGCCCCGGTATGAAGGCTAGAAGGAACGGGGTGGGTCTTTTAGTCGTAAGAGCCTGACACTATCTCCCGCTCCGCCCAAGAGCGGGGCATGTCAACGCATGATTTTTTCCCACCATAAAAAAAAAATATACAGTTAATTTTTTTTTTTGTTTGTAGGAGGTAATCTCTGGAAGTACTAGTCTGATTGTTAAAATGTTTTCACCAAGTTTAAGTTTTCTATTAGAAAACTGCTTTAATCGTGAGTGCCATAGGCTGTATTTTATGTACGCGGGTAAAGCCGATAAAAACAAAATAAGTGGGACAAATGCTAGTATTACGTATACAAAATGATAAGAATATTCAATTTACAGTAGAATAATATGCATTTAGAAGTATAGTTTGTATAAAAAGTCAACCGACTCGGAAATTTTGTATAATATTTAATCATATAGAAAATATTTATGTTTGATACTTTGTATAAGGTTCTTTTATTAGTAAACAATGATCAAGATCTTTTAATCAACCTTAATTATTGAACCAATGTTGGCTCCATCAGATTTCATTTTATCTTAATAATTACCCAAGTCGTTTGACAGACTCTATAATCGCATATTTTTTCGTATGATGTTTTATCTAAATAGGTGGTAATAGTATATTTCCCTTATGTAAATGATCAGAGATCTAACAAAATAGATTGTGAATATCACTGAGAAGTCTGAAATATTGTCGTATACAATAACCCATTACGAATTGTAGATTTTCTTGAGTATATTATTATACAATATTTTATACTAAACAATAAATAACACAATGTTAAACTTGAAAGGTCACAAAGGACATCTTGCATAAACTCTAGGTCGTTATCAACCGCTATCTTCGCCGTATTCTCGGTATTTAGTGACCCGCGAAAATTTCCAATAGAAATCTGTGGGGATACTGTGGTGAAACTCTGATCAACCAACAGATTAAACGTTGCAAATGGAACCGGAGGGTCACGCGCTTCGAAGAGACCCTGGACATATACCAAGGCAAGCCCTAGACTGGAATGTCCAAGAAAAGCGTAAACGTGGTCGCTCTAAGCTGACCTGGCGACGAACGGTCATCGCAGAGGCGAAGAACATAGTCAAGATCTGGAGCGAAATGAAATGCGAAGCTCAAGACCGAACAGTATGGCGGCTCACTGTGGATGCCCTCTGCCACATCTACACAAGGACATAGGAACTCAATAAATGAAGTAGCAAAAAAATTTCAAATATTGGTATGAGGAAAAGTGGGAGCGTGGTAGGAATATCTCGCTATCTTTTTTGTACACACGTAACCTAATGGCGGTGACGTCACATTACAGTTGCATCTTTTTTCTGTTCCTTGACAGTTTCCCTTTCCGCTACATTTAAAAGGTCTAACATACTAATAAACCGATTAAATTATTTCTGTTTTCATATTTTAGATAAAATTGATTTGCTATTTAAAAAATTAACTCATATACCCGATTGTCTACCCTATGCAGGCGAGTACTACATAAATTAGTTTGTTTAATCCAAGGGAACGCCGGCGTTCGCTATTTCATTGTCTTTGTACTGTGTGTCTTTTATTTATTATGGTATTCGAAAGTTAAAAATTTGTTATCATCAAACTTGTTATTGTTTGTTTAAATATGAGCATGATCAGTCTTACAATAATGTTATAATAATGTTCCCCTGAGGGACACACCTCCTACACTCACTCAACCCACCACACACCATAGTGTAACGTAGCTCAGCTCACGGTAAGCTTCGTGTAGGGATTCTTCTATAAAAATGAAAGACTCGGGCCGACACATATATTTTCTTATTTGAACGCACAAGCTTTTCTTACAAAGATCACTTCAACACTGAAAAAACAACACACATTCTTTTTAACCGACTTCGAAAAGGAGGAGGTTCTATGTTCGGCTGAATGTATGTTTTTTTTTTTCTTTTTTTTTGTATCTGTGTTCACCGATATCTCGGTCAATTGTGGACGGATTTTTTAAAAAAAATTTTTTGATTGAAATGTTTATGCTTCCAGTTGATCCCATAGAAATATTGTTATGATCTAATCATAAACTTCGAAGATATGGAACAGAACTCCTCATAGAATCACAGCAGAACTGTGGTTAGAAGTAAAATTGCTTTGTTTATACGTGTAGTCGATGACTGACTGTCAGAAAAGGGGGGGGGGGGATGTATCGGACTGATCTGATGATGAAGCCAGAAGGAAAAATATTAAATTAATGTAATCTAACCGTGTTTGGGATTATTAGAATCGTTATGAGATGCACTGTGGCTATAAGTTATTTAAGTTTGTCTGAGGGGTACTTTTTAGTGGTGGTACCCTAACTAAAAAGTGTAAAATAAAATACTTTTTACAAAAAAAAAAAATATAACCGACTTCAAAACACACTGAAAATATAAGATAACTTTAATTTCAGAAGTCGGTGTTAAATAACGAAGAGACAAAACTATTATAAAACACTGACTTCCGAAATTAAAGTTATTTTATACTTTTCAGTGTTTTTTAACATTGAAGTCGGTTATATTATTTTTTGTAAAAAGTATTTTATTTCTACAAATTTTCAAATCTATTCTAGAACAGCATAATCCTTCAAAGTATATTTTACAAGCCAGTCAGTTGGCTATAAAAAAAAACAACTCATGCGATCTCCTTTCGATATCAAAATACACATTACCACACACCACACCAGACCTCCTACTCCTTCTGTCTGATAGTTAAACAACTTGTTATAAATTTAAAGTATTATATGAAACAGCTTATTCTTCATGAAATAGCTTAACTTTACAAAATAGCCAGATTGATCTTAAATTGGCCAACTCTAAGATCTAACGACAACATAGACATCTTCTCCACAGTAACGGTTTTGTATTGGAAGGCAATTTACATTAAAGAGGTTTAAGACAAATCGCTTGAAGAATATCTCTCAGCTGCAGAGAACTTGACAACATCACAATCATTGAGGTTACAGTGACCCATACCAGATTTAATGTCTCAAAACTCGTGCTGCTGACGATTATTATAGCAGTAAGTCTATCTACTTTCAAACAGATTCAGTTTTGTCCTGTTTGTTACTTACACTATGGCAGAAACAAATATAAGTTCTTAGAAATATGGTGATGAAACCATTTCTCTGTATTTAAGTATTGTCTCTGATAACTCATCGAAAACCTCTTAAATACTACTGAATCATTTATTCAGGAAACTTGATTCCAATTAAGGTAGGCTCATTCAAACATCGGTAAGGATAACTTTTACAACAATTACTTGCATCGATACTACTTCTCTACCTGCAAGCAATAATATAAAGTTACTTTTTCCTTGTATAAGCGACAAAAACTTTAAGATTGCCTAATTTTCCCGGTATCGTAGCAATCTAGGATCATGTTTTGTTCATACCCACAAGTTGCTGACACATTAACATTTCAATAATAACACAGAGTGGTTATATCCAAAAGTAAATCACATGTATTAAAGTAAAAGGTTCAATTTTGACTGTTATGACTACGTAATCGTTGACCCATGTGCCAATGAAGGTAGTGGGTATACGGTCGTCAATATAAACCACTGTCGCTTTCTGCCGACGCTAGTTCTTTAGGCCGATTATAGAGAGTAAAAGGTGGGTGAATGAACTGCAGGTTCGATAAGTGACGAATTATTTTGTGATTTGTGATATACAAACTGTGGATATGCTGTGTGACCTTTGATTTTACGGGAGAACTTAATAATATGATTTGAAAATTCTTTTCGTTCATTTCAAATAAATGTTTTTTATCTTTCTTTATTTCTTAGTTGTCTCTTATATTGTATTAATATTCAACAAAGATCAGCTTTAATGTTTTAGATTTATGCATATAATTTTCGAATGAGTAACGTCATTCGTATTCCAAACACGTTCTGTGTTTGTCCAATGTCCATGAAAATAGCCCGCTAAATAGATTTCATCGAGCAGTCGACACAAGCCACATTCTTTGTTCCATTGTGATCGTACGAAGTTGATTAATTGCAGTGAAGATTTTAAATTCGGTTATTATTTCCAGAATTCAACTGTCAAAATGAGGGTCCTGATTGTGTTGTCGTGTTTGGTCGTGATGGCATTCGCTGCTGATAAATACAACGCTAAATATGATAACTTTGATGTGGAGACCCTGATCTCCAATGACAGGCTTCTCAAGGCATACATCAACTGCTTCCTAGAAAGAGGACGGTGTACACCAGAAGGATTAGATTTCAAAAGTAAGTGATATCTTTTTGTTCTCCTTTGCGTCCTCGTGACTAACGGTCGTGATTCTCCTGATTTGAAGTCATTCTCCCTTTGAAAATGATTGGCAAGCGATGAAACCATTTTCGTTTTAAAATATTAATTTCTGAAAATATGGTCATTAGTTAGCTGATGACTATAATATTAATCCATCTGTGAAATTGTGTCACGAAGGAAATTATATTACGATGTTTAACCCAAAACACGAACTGGTGTTGATATAAACTAAATTCAAGAGCATAATAATTCAATATAAAGCCGCTATAACTACACTATTGATATATTTTTGGATTAACAAGCGGCGATGTTGACATAGACGCAACGTAGCATAAAATACACATTTGCGTAACTCCGGATAAACCCGGCCAGTATTGGGTTTACAGTACTCGAACAGCACAAACGGGGTCGAGGTCAAGGTGTTCAACAAGGAAAATATCCTGAGGTAGTGTCAAAATACAATCAGTATAATAATATAGGTGCAGAATTTTTCTTGCCCTTTGTGGTTTTTATTTGGTGGAGTTGGGAAAATCTCAGTCGCAGAAATTTTTAGGGAATTAAATTCAAATCTATTTGTATTGTACTTACAGTTTAATAAATAAATAAACAACTTTAAAAATGCGTATTGGACTTATACCTACATGTCCAATTGGACCGAAGCCATTAATAATGGCAAGACAATAGGCACTCTTTCAATGTTTCCTTTCATAGAATAAGGAAACATTGAAAAAGTGCCTATTGTCTTGCCATTGAAATAGCTTTGGTCCAATTGGACGGGCAGGTAGACAAAATTATAAATATGAATCCCATTTTTGTAACCTCAAAAAGTTGCCAAAAAAACAGATATATTTAATTTTTTTTTACTAATAATGGAATAAAATTTTACAGAGACCCTCCCCGAAGCAATAGAAACGACATGCGCGAAGTGCACTGAGAAGCAAAAGGGTAACATCAGGAAAGTGATCAAGGCAATCCAACAGAAGCACGCCAAGGAATGGGACGAATTAGTACAGAAGAACGACCCCACTGGCAAGAACCGCTCCAATTTCGACAAGTTCATCCAAGGAAGCAGTTAATAATCTTGAAAGGCTCCAACATATTTTAGAATTAGATTTATAGAGTCCTAGAACATACAAATAAATTTCCCGAATTGCTTTTGGGATTTAAATAGCTCTCTATCTCATCTCCCACAGGATTCGTCCCACAGTTCTCAACACTTCTCTATTTTCAGGGATCGTTATCCATGTGATTTTATTTATATATAGGCTTTTAGATTGTAATCGGATGACAAATTGTTGTGTTATTTATTTAAATATCACGATGTTGACTGATATTTTGTAATTAAATACTGACCTTTATTGACATATTGTGTTTAATATAGTAAGTAAATGTATTCTATATTCAAGGTATATTAAATGTAGCTTGCCATGAGGTAAATGAAACTTGAAGTTTTGACCCATAGTGACCACAAAACTAGTCCGCCCACATAGAAAACAAATTTTAAAATGTGAACTACTTTGTATGAAAAGGTCGTAGTCAAAAATGACCAATTTGTTCAGATCACCAAAAAGACGCTGGATGTCAATGTTTTTAATTATGAAAGAATTGCTTTTAATGACGGAGCAATTGAGCTAGTTGCATGTGGGTTTTCGTGTCAGGCAGGGCCATCGGAGCGCCGATGCGAAGCGGGGGGCAGACCAGTTGCGCCAGCGCGAGCCCACGCCGCTGCACTCTGATGCAACTTCATCGATTGTGTAAGGCCGTCACATAACCGGTGCGACGCAATCGTTCCGCATCATGGCATGAGTTTCACGTCATTGGTTCTATGGAACACCATTACTGTTGTATACCTGTAGCTATTCCGTTTTTGCGTCAAAACTGTTGGGTTACGTCTGTTTGAGTGCCTTTCCTCTATTTTGCTTTAGTTGGTGAAATTATTTTATATTTGACTAGCTTTTGCCCGCGTACACAAAATATAGCCTATATCACTCAGGAATCAAGCAGCTTTCTGTCGGTGAAAAAATTTTAGCAATCAGACCAGTACTTTCAGAGATTACCTCCTACAAACAAAAATACATAAAACAAAAAAAAAACTTTACCTCTATATATTAGTATAGATAGATAGATATAGTCTTCACTGTACAAAATACAGGAAGAAGCTTAGCTTAGGTTAGGAGTTTTGATATTGAACACTGAGTTGATTTCTAGTCAGTCATATTATCCTGCTGGATCAATAACCACAAAGGAGTGCAAATGCACTTTTGACCTCTAACTATACGTAAACTAAAACCAAGATCAAAGTGACAAGTACTTTAATGTATAGTCCTGCCCTAACAAACCACATTCTATTTTATAGTCATGATTTTATCGATTGACGTCAAAAGGAAAATATTGTAATTGATACATTTCGAGAACCTGCTCAAGCAAGTGTGTTATTATCTGCTTGAGTTCTTTTCCACCGTGTTTACGTAATATCGTGGATCAAAGGTCTTGCGTGACAATTTTATTAGCCAATCAGCCATTCGTAATTGGTTTATTTTACATCTTAATAAGATGGCTTTGGTTGAAGACCAAGCGACAAAAGGCTCTTCTTATTCCTGCGTTATATTTGCTTTTTGATATCGTTGCGGGATCTAAGGCAGTTGAATCGTTTTGTCACTTTTTAAGCGGTCGCCATTGTGGAATAGATGACTTTCAAGAATTGCAGCAGTTGGGGATATTATGACAGACTTGTCTTATAAAGAAGACGTAAACGAATTATCAATTTAGGTTACTAGTGCTGACAGATTTTTCGCCATTCGGCTTGTATGTTTCTCGTATAAATCAAGCATAGCATAATCAGCCTTTTAATGTTCCCACTGCTGGGGCTCAGATCTCCTCTCGAGGAGAGGGAAACAAGTGCGATAAATTCTAAGATTTACCAGAGTAGATATGCTGTTTCTTAGAAAATATTAACTCTAGCCTTTTTTTAATGAGGCATAGATGAACAGCATTTGATCCTAATACTGGAATATCAGAAATATTACGAAGTAAAAAACAAATTTGTTTTTAATTTGCAACTTATAATTGTATACTATTGTAATGCTCCACATAGTTTAATCAGTTCCATTAACATAAGCAGCCAAGATTTACTAAGGGCAGTATGCAGTTCGTCCGATATTCAAATTAATCTGTTCCCATGACGAAAGCAGTGAAGTCCTTTTCATATTCTCCTTTAGGGTCAAACTTGGCTCGGAACGCGATGAAGTCATCTGGTCTCTTCTCACTGAGGGCGTTCACAGTCTTTCTGACGTTCTGTTTTTGAATGGCATTACATTTTGAGCATGATGTTGCTATGACTTCTGGCAGCAGCTCTAAAAATAACACAATGAAATTGGAATTGATATTTAAAAAGTAACAGAGTAAGAAGCAAAACTGGCACAAAGACTGCGTACAGTATTACAACGCATTTAAGATGCTGGTGAGATTGCCTGCCAACTGTAGTGCATCAAAGAATGTTTGAAGAGAGTAAAATAAAATAAACTTTACAATAAATCAGTAACAAAACTTTTCTGTATCATCTGCTGTAATTTTTTTCGTATACAATATTATAAACAGCATATCAATCAATCAATCAATCGAAATTAAATTTATCGGTACAATGGCGGTCTTATCACTGACAGCGATATCTACGAAACATCCTCAGGATGGACTGATGGCTTATAAGTAGCAATGCGTAAAAGATGTGCTATAGGGTGTGAGACAGCATCCGCAATATCATCTCAAGCTTGATAATTTGGACTGTCTTTACGTGAATAGATGTTGTGCAATCTCTTGTGGGTGGTCGCTTGAGTAATCGATGATAGTTATTTATGTTTCTTTTATTTGGAGAGTTTTTTTCTAGTTTTATATGGACCATTTTGAGTATTAATTACTTGAATAAAGACGTTTGCCAGCTCGACTTGTACTTCGTCAGGTCTTCGTGTGTTTTCTTTTTGAATGAATTCATTGCCACTAGAGCTAATCTGTGCACCATATTTCAATGGAATATATTGAATGAATTCATAATTCAGTGTTTAATGATTACGGAAACCATTTGTTACAAACATTAAAAAGATCTTTCGCGGAATTCGTTTAGGACGGGTTTTATGAGAAACAAGATCCATAAAATTAATGGTTACCTACAGTTCTTAGAACGTGGTTGCTACATATGTATATAGCACCATTAAATACAAACGAATGTAGTAACCTTTTTAGGGTTCCGTAGCCAAATGGCAAAAAACGGAACCCTTATAGATTTGTCATGTCTGTCTGTCTGTCTGTCTGTCTGTCCGTCCGTATGTCACAGTCACTTTTTTCCGAAACTATAAGAGCTCTACTGTTGAAACTTGACTTTCTTTTTGATTTCTCCTTTCGCAGGTCTGCTGGAAGAAATTTCTTTGGAAATAAGCAGTACCTTTATACTAACGTCTGTTATGTATTATCTTTTTTGTTATTTTTGTGTGTACATAAATAGTAAAATAAATAAATAAATAAACTTTGTAAGTAGATGTATTCTGTGAACCGCATTAAGTTAACACAAAAATAGAAAAAAAACAATAAATTTTGCGGCCATACTTAGAACTGAAACTCACAATTTTTTTTTTTTTTCATCAAATCCATATGTGTGGGGTATCTATGGATAAGTCTTTAAAAATGATATTGAGGTTTCTAATATCATTTTTTTCTAAACTGAATAGTTTGCGCGAGAGACACTTCCAAAGTGGTAAAATGTGTCCCCCCCCCCTCCTCTAACTTCTAAAATAAGAGAATGATAAAACTAAAAAAAATATATGATGTACATTACCATACAAACTGCCAACGAAAATTGGTTTGAACGAGATCTAGTAAGTAGTTTTTTTTTTAATACGTCATAAGTCTAAAAAAATACACTATTATTAAAACATCGATCAAAGTTACAATGAACTACAAGAACTTTTATATTATGTTACTTGCTGCTACGGAACCCTTCATGGGCGAGTCCGACTCGCACTTGGCCGGTTTTTTTGTCTCGTACCAGTAAAACATGATGAAAAGGAGTGTCCATGGACTTTCTCGCAAACCTAGGATATATAAAATCTTTGATTGCACATTCTCCTACTAGACCAGGGTCGATAATTTTTAAAACCAAAAAAAATAATAGTAGGATGAAACCCATTAGAAAAGGAGGAGAATATTATAAAAATGAAAGGAAAAATAATTTACGGGCGATCTGAGGTCGGGAAGGGGATGGGGGTGAGTTTTTAAGGGTGAAAAACGGTTTTTCTCGATTTCCGGCAAAACTAAAAGTCTTAGGGAAAAAAGTCAAAAGGCAAAGTTGTAGGTAATAAAAAGATCTAAAACTTTTGTATTTACACTTTTTTCACATAACCTCAAAATTTATGTGAAAAATTCAAAAAACCAAGTTTTTGGTTTTTTATTTTTATCTTTTTAAAAAATAAAAAAAATTTCACGAAATTTGGTGAAAACTTACCTTTTTATGTCCCAAATACGCTGTAATTTATTTGATTAGAAATATTTATTTTTTCACCTTATTTTGAATTAATATCGAAAAAGCACCCTAATTTTCAATCGAAAAATCACCCGTCAAAATATCAGCTTTTTTCAAAAAGTTGGTAAATTTTCTGTTCGTTGAAATCTCTACTTTCCGATGGTGAAAAAAAAAAATATGTTACCATAGTAAATCTTCTCAGAAAATGCAAAAAATCGAAAAAAACTCGAATTCGAAATTTTTTTTTCAATTATTATATACAATTTTGAGCTATTTATTAAAATGTACACTTTAATTACTCGAAAAATGTAAGATTACATGTTATATTGATAAAAAAAAAATTGCAAATCAAAATATACTACTATAATTAACAAACAAATAAGTTAATAAAATTAATATTCAATAAGACATCTACAATATTTGGAGAAAGTAGTCGAATCTTCTTTAAAGTATATGCGTAGATGCCTATTTGTTTTTGTTTGTTTTTAGATAACTTATATACCTGAGTGACCTACGAAAAATTTTAGCCCATCAAAAGGTATTTCATAGAGAAGTGGGGAAGGGGCTAGGCGGGTCTGGGTCTTACTACGTACATACCTACTATTTCTTAGCAGCTGTAACAACCGTTAGCCTAGCCAGTACCTATTCGAAATACAGTACAGTATACAACATCGTTTATAAAAATACATGTGCATGCTGAGTTTCTTTAATACAAGGTGCAGTTTTAAAACTGCACAATATTTCAGGAGGTTGTAATAAAACTCATAAATAATCATGTAAAAAAACGATACCTGGTCAATAATCAGTAATTCTTGTTATTTAATTTTTTAATTACACTAAACTAAATCGATTGATCGATGGCCGCGGGGGCGTGGCTAGGGTGTGGCGTGCGGGATGATGATTGGATGATACATTATTTATGAAACTATCGTTGCGAGTTAGTGTGTGTGAAAACGCCCTTTATTGTTCCGTGTTTGTGTGTATGAAAAAAAGCGCGGTTATAAAAAAAAAAAAAAATTACCTACTTATTTTATTATTGATTCGGGTCGAGAATCACTCACATAATTATCTCCTGAAATATTTTGCATCTTCAAAACGACACCTTGTATAATTGTGACAAGTTTACTTAAAAAAACTAACAATATTAAAAAATAATAATCTCCTTTATTTTGCACAAACAAATTTAGTTACTCCCATGAAAAAAAAAAATTCAAAATACATAAAAAATATATTAAAAATCTATAATAAATATATATATATATTTTTTTTATTTTCTTAGCTATGTTTTTTATGTCTTTTAAGATAAATTTTGAATGTATCTAAAATATATTTGAAATGTATAAAATATATATGCAAATCGGCCAAAAGTTAGTTATTAAAAATATATTTACGATAAATATTTTATATATATTTATTATAGATTTTTAATATATTTTTTATGTATTTTGAGTATTTTTTTTTCATGGGAGTAACTAAATTTGTTTGTGCAAAATAAAGGAGATTATTATTTTTTAATCTTGTTAGTTTTTTTCAAGTAAACTTGTCACAATTATGTTAAAGAAACTCAGCATGCACGTGTATTTTTATAAACGATGTTGTATACTGTACTGTATTTCGAATAGGTACTGGCTAGGCTAACGGTTGTTACAGCTGCTAAGAAATAGTAGGTATGTACGTAGTAAGACCCAGACCCACCTAGCCCCTTCCCCACTTCTCTATGAAATACCTTTTGATGGGCTAAAATTTTTCGTAGGTCACTCAGGTATATAAGTTATCTAAAAATAGTTATAAATAGGCATCTACGCATATAATTTAAAGAAGATTCGACTACTTTCTCCAAATATTGTAGATGTCTTATTGAATTTGAATTTTATTAACTTATTTGTTTGTTAATTATAGTAGTATATTTTGATATGCATTTTTTTTTTTATCAATGTAATATGTAATCTTACGTTTTTCGAGTAATTAAAGTGTAAAATTTTAATAAATAGCTCAAAATTGTATATAATAATTAAAAATTTTTTTCGAATTCGAGTTTTTTTCGATTTTTTGCATTTTCTGAGAAGATTTACTATGGTAACATATTTTTTTTTTTCACCATCGGAAAGTAGAGATTTCAACGAACAGAAAATATACCAACTTTTTGAAGAAAGCTGATATTTTGACGGGTGATTTTTCGATTGAAAATTAGGGTGCTTTTTCGATATTAATTCAAAATAAGGTGAAAAAATAAATATTTCTAATCAAATAAATTACAGCGTATTTGGGACATAAAAAGGTAAGTTTTCACCAAATTTCGTGAATTTTTTTTTATTTTTTAAAAAGATAAAAATAAAAAACCAAAAACTTGGTTTTTTGAATTTTTCACATAAATTTTGAGGTTATGTGAAAAAAGTGTAAATACAAAAGTTTTAGATCTTTTTATTACCTACAACTTTGCCTTTTGACTTTTTTCCATAGGACTTTTAGTTTTGCCGGAAATCGAGAAAAACCGTTTTTCACCCTTAAAAACTCAACCCCATCCCCTTCCCGACCTCAGATCGCCCGTAAATTATTTTTCCTTTCATTTTTATAATATTCTCCTCCTTTTCTAATGGGTTTCATCCTACTATTATTTTTTTTCACTTTTTATTATTTTTAAAGGCTTCTACCCTGGTCTATACATATAGATCTACTTTTTGAAATGTGCAATTAGCGAAATTTTTCTGACTGACTGACTTCTTGACAATTCAAAAGTGACTGTTAATGGTTTATTTCAAATAAATGCTTTGAATCTATTATTTAATAAACTACAGAAAAAAACAACTCGCTAAGGGCGAGTTGTTATCTGAAGCACAATGGATGTTTAATCTTCTAATGAAGCAATCATGAAACTTCTTATTTTATTTTAGTTTTATCTTGATATTTTGCTTTATTTATTAGTCTCCACATTATAATTTATGTTGTGCAACGCGCAAGCACTCATGCATCAAATCTAAAATCTGACTTCTCTATGGGTATGTATTTTATGATAATCTTAAGATATCTTAAGTCTACCTGAAATACTACGGCCAAATTAAGATATAGTTATACTTGCATTCATAAAGCCATATTTGTTTTTTGTTTTACGGAACTGTCCTCTGCAATAATGATGCTCAAAAAAAACTGTTTATCAGCTTAAAAATAAATAATTTTTGATTTAGGCTTCTAAATTCGTTTGAATCCAAAAACTCTCCATAAAATAATATAAGATAGAATCAATCTTGTCTCGACTACAATAAAGAACATTCATGTGCATCAAATGAAACTCAGGCGTTGTTTTTCGCATGAGTGCAGACATGAAAAAAAAACTTTTAAATGATATAAACCAGGGGCTTGAAAACGAAATTAACATCGTTTTGTTACGGTCAATGTTATCTGATAATATGCCAAAGTTTGTAACAATACTAAATCCTAAAGATATAAATAACGTTACAAAAAAATAACGTTATTGATATTACATCATTTCGGTAGAACAATATTTTATGTTACGTTATGGATTACTTTATGCTTATTATAGTTATGGCTTGTAATAACGTTACAGATTAATTTGTAACGTTATTCGCTCTATGTGTAAACCACAGCCGTTTTTCATGCAAAATTCCAGTAAGATGGTTAGAAAGAGAGTGCGTATCGCATATTGCTCTTGACTGCAAACTGCATGATGAACCAATTACTATAAACCTGGTGTTGAATTTTTTGAAAAAACTGCGAGGTACTTACGTCTGAAATCAGCAGAATGTTCCTGAGTACACTCCCCCTTATCCAGCATGCAGTTGATGTAAGCAGTGAACAGCCCATCATCGGCGAGGATCTTGTCCACATCGATCTTGTCGTACTTTTCATCGTATGCCAGGGCACTGGGCACCGCCAAGGCAAACACAGCTATCAGTAGAGCATTCATGACCAACAGGTGCTGAAAAAGGACATCAATCAATGCTTATTGCTACTACTGCTAGACAAGATGATGGTAACATGATTGGTCGAAAATCTCCGCGGCCTTGGAACGTAAAGCGCAACTGTACATGATGGACATCCCGTCCATACGCACACAGCATTTTGGGAACACATTTATTGTGCGTACAGCCAAGGAGTGGAATTCCTGCCGGAATTTGTGTTTCCTGATAGCTACAACGTATTTAAGTCAAGAGTGAATAGGTAAAGTACTTCTAGGCAAGCGTGCTCTATCGTCGACCACAGCATCGCTTTACATCAGGTTAGAGAGAGATGGTGGTCAAACGCGAGCCTACCAATATTAAAAAAAAAAAAACTGAAGGAACACGGTTTTCGTCAGTTACTAAGACGAGAGCGAGAGGGAGTCTGTAGCTTTATCTAGAGTGGGAAAATATAAACCAAATCTTGTTAATTTTTCTATATAGGCGATCCTGTTAGTCTACATCATCCCGAGGCCTCGCGACCTCAGTGGTTGTAGGATGGATACTATAATTTTTTATCCTGGGTTAATGTGAACCACTGGTTGTTAGTTTGTCCAGCTCGTAACAGCTTGGCGTTCCGGCTTTTTCAGGGCTCCACATACCTAGTTATATTTTTGGCTCAATAGCATGCAGACAATAATTGCGCAATCCTGTTTTGTTTTGGTTGATTTTAGTGATATGTGCAGTTTGGTGTCTCCACATATCCAGTTGTATTTTGGGCTCAGTAGAGATGCATATTTCATTTTGTGATCCTTTTCAGTTTTGGTCAAGTTTTGGTGATATGTGCAGTGCGGTGTTCTCCATTTAGTTTGTTAATTTATGCATACTATGCCTGACCTTACCTAGGGTAAATAGGTGAAAATAGAAAGAATTTACAAGAGTACATGGTTATTTGCTTGTTCGACAAAGAGACGTCTTTTCAGCTCTCATTGGCCAGAATTTTCAGATGATTATTTTCATAACATTGCATTGTAGATTGTAGGTAAAGATATTTTCTTTATTTTTGAAATTAACTATTCAGGTTTTTATTTTTTTATTTTGCCTGTATAAGGAAAATTCGATATTACTCAGTTTCTGAATCGTCAATCATATTTATAGGACTTATCTAACTAATAACAGTTACAGTAAGTTTCAATGTTTGATGTTTTTAGTCACACCTTCGATAGTATCTCAAGGAAGTTACATACAAGTTACATACCTTACCCTACGGACTAGTATATTCCCATCTTCGATAGCCATAGCATAAAGTAGCACCAAACTTAAAATTGCCCGTGATTAAAATAGCGGGTAAATTGGTCTACTCCATTAACGACCCCTCTGCCGATGGTTATTACATAAACATCCACACATACACACATTACTCCTCGAAAGAACTCAATTTAAATGGTTCGCATTGAAAACAGACCATTCACTCTTATTTGTCTGTACAAGTAGATAATCTTATAACTATGAAACTAAAATTCACTAATTTATCTGGCATGTATCACTTATACCTAAATAATTTAAGAACCTTGAAGTCTTGGAAAATTTGCAAAACGATATAAACTTCTTAACATTCATTTTGTTAGTCGGGAAAAGCCAAAATTAAGATAATTATCTGTTTTGCATCTATTGCAATTGTTTGCGTAGTAAGATTATTTTATTACTTTATCAAAGACTAACAACAAAAAGTTCTATCATTATTTTATTGTCAAGTGGGGAATATATGCATATTGTCAGGAACCAGTCTAATCAGATGCGGCTGAATACCAGTCTTTTACATGGAACGACTGCCTATCAGACCTTCATAACCCAGTTGCTCGGCAATACGATACTCCTTGGGTAGGCTTTTTTTTTTTTTTTTTTATGGTGGGAAAAAATCATGCATTGACATCCCCCGCCCTTGGGCGGAGCGGGAGATAGTGTCAGACTCTTACTGACTAAAAGACCCACCCCGTTCCTTCTAGCCTTCATACCGGGGCTCGAGCGCCCTTTCGGATAACCCTGGCCCCAGTAGGCTTCGACCCGGCTGGGTCCCTACTGTTGCTGACAACTCCTTGAGGCGCGCGGGAACAGTGCGCGCCGTCGACGACTTGGGCTTGGTCCGGACAGTTACCGGGCGGCCAGACAGTGAGCTACCCATTGCTCACTGTCCACAAGCCCGCGCCTACGTTGGCCGGAAATCGGGATCAGAATCCCGGCGGCGGCGGCGGCGATGACGGCGATAACGCCGTTGCCTGATGCGTTCGGCCTCCTCCTTTGCGAGCATTCCTTGGGTAGGCTGATGGTCAGACTTTCTGGCGTCTTTACTACCTGTAACGAATGTCAGAGATCTACCAATGAGAACCGGGATCACCTGCTTTCCGAGGTACGGGGGGGGGGGGCAGTTATGTCCTAGATAAAGTATGAACTGAAAAAGTATGAATTCACATTGGTATTTGCCCGGTCTTGAACACGCAATCTCATGAAAGGCGGGTGCCTTGACCATTGGGCCACCACAACACTAACAGAAAATGATAATTATCATTTTATAATCAAAAGAATATATGACATAAGAAAAAAATATTCCTTACCAAGATTCTTCTTATTGTCCTGAAGTTTTCCAGTAGACTCGATGCCTGAAAAACCCTACGCTGTATTTTATACCATACAGTACGGATACAAACAATTACTATAATTTCCAAAAAATATCAGAAGTTTTGTTTAATCTAATATCATTATAATAATAATTCGTAAGATCTAATTGTCCGATATCACGGTAGGTACTAACATTGACCTCGGTGACATTATTATGTGAGTGTCGTAGGGAGATCGTAGAATTGGCCATTTTATGAAGTTATCATGCATTTTGAGAAGTATTACCATGTTAATGGCCATATCATCTATGCCCATATAAATGTCATAATTAAACATTTACAAGTTACATAAAACTTACGTAGTTTTATATCAGGACTATATTTACAAGTATTTTTTTTTTCAATTACAAAACTTGTATGTTTAGGTACATACTTTTTAGCAATAAGAGCAGCCTCGGTGCCAAATTACGTTTTCCATTAGAAAATGTATGAAACTACCAGTCATTATCTCTTGTCATCATCGTTATTTTAAAATGGGAAAACGGTCAATCCCAAATATCTTTTTACCAGTTTTTTAGGGCTCCGTACCCAAAAATAAAAATGGGGCACTATTACTAAGACTCCACTATCCGTCTGTCTGGCACCTATCACTAGGCTGTAATCTCATGAATCATGTTAGCTAGATAGTTGAAATTTTCACAGATGAGATGATAAGATTTCTGTTGTCACTATAACAACAAATACTAAAAACAGAATAAAATAAATTGTGTTAAAAACAAAGTACGGAACGCATCGAACGCGAGTCCAACTCGCATTTGGCCGGTTTTTTATTACTCAGATTTTTCATGACTTTCCTTGAATTGTGGTTCGTATATATACACCACTATTTTTAATTAGTACAAATACTTAAGGGGCTTATTAGAAAAAGCCTTGTTATTTTATAAATAAAATCTCAATAAATAATATTCATAAACGGCAAAGTTATTAGCGTTGGTTTATGTCCCAATATGTCACTATTTATGGAAATATTGTGAAGGCTATTGATTAATGAATGAATAAGTGACAATTATTAAGGAAAAACACTGCCCGCAGTATTTTCTACTAGCAATTGTTATGTTTGATTGATTCTATGATGAATTTACCTTTTCGTGGTCAATTTTAGGATTTCGGTATTTTCTACTTTTGACTACAAAAATATGATCAGTGACGGGTACAGATAGAGCCCCATTTTTTTTGTACTAATTAAAAAGTAGGGGGGTATATTGTCAACAACAATTATGTGAAAACTATTTTACCATAGTTACCACGAAATAACCGTGGTCGTGTGATTAGTTGTTATTCATTATACTTAGATAACTAATTTAGTTAAGCACTTTAGGAAATGGTTGGGTATTTCATGAAATGACCAAATCTACGGTCTAGTACATCATTGTCACCAATGTCATAGGACTTATTATAAACCCAAAAAATATATATTTTGTAATCAGGGAGATATTATCATCGTATGATTGCATATACCATGAAATGACCACAGGTAAATATAATATTAGCCATGGCTATTTTTAGCAAATCGATCAGTCGATCAAAATATCTTGGCAATATCAACAATAGATGATAATCGAGGTTGATGTGCCCAAGTTAATATAACGTGTAAGATTGATGGAAAAATCGTTCTGGCATCTTCGTTGTCAGCATGACTGGATTTGGAGCAAGGTCGACTGTGAATGGAGTTACAGGTCAAATCGAGACGCGTTTATAAACGGTTACAATTATGTACAACTTTAACGACTAAGGGGTAGGTTGTTTTTAGGATTCCGTTCCTCAAAAGGAAAAAACGGAACCCTTATAGGATCACTTTGTTGCCCGTCCGTCTGTCTGTTTGTCTGTCAAGACCCGTTATCTCGAGAACGCGTGGAAGTATCGAGATGAAATTAAAACCATAATTATACTCAAGTCTGCGGTCCCTTCAAGCTGTGAAAAAATCAAACTTTTAAGTTAACGAATAAAAAAGATACGGCCGTTTATGTCGCAAAAAACCTATATTTGATACTCTCAAAGATCGAAATTCATAAGATACTTCCTGTTGACCCAGAATCCTGAAATCCTGTCTTATAGCACAGGTACAGGTAAAAATCTGAAAACAGTAAATTTGTTGTTACCTATGTCACAAAAAAAAAAATTGCAATCCAAAAGAATCTTTGAGACTACATTCGGGAATTGTAGTTTGCACGGAACCCTCAGTGTGCGAGTCTGACTCGCACTTGTCCAGCTTTTTTAAGAATTAGCTTGCTTTTTCGTGCCAATGGTAGAGAGATAGATAAATCAATAGATTAGTACCGACTGTATATTGTACTACTTGACCACTGCACTGCACTCAGATATTACAATAAATGGAATTAATAAATCCATTTTGCGAAATTTTGGATAGTGACAACAAATACCTATAATTTTAATGTTTGCAGTAGAAGAAAGTAATAAAAATTTGTTGTAATACAACTATTCCAGTGTAATTGGTTAAGCCGAAATCAACGATCCTTGAAATCATGTTTTATAGGAGTCATGAAAGCATACACAGAGAACATCATAGTTCATTGGTAATGATGCACTCGTCGACTTGAAGCTTCAAAATCTTGGGCATCGTCGCCGAGTCGCCAGCCTGTCGGTTTTCTACGTTGCATTTCAGGCAGTGTGCGTCGGAATGTATAGCCCTATTCCAACGAATTTGTTACATAATCATACCACCAAGCGTGTAGTGATACGGCACCACTACATAGCTTTTTTATGGTGGGAAAAATCATCCAATGACAACCCCCGCTCTTGGGTGGAGCGTGAGATAATGTCAGACTCTTACTGACTAAAAGCCCACCGCGTTCCTTCATGCCTTATGTAACGGGACTGAGCTTCCCTTTCGAATAACCTTGGCCCCAGTAGGCTTCGACCCGGCTGGGCCCCTGCTGTTGCTGACAGCTCCTTGAGGCGCACTGTTCCCGCGCGTCATCTTGCGCGTGCTCGCCGTCCGCAAGCCCGCGACCACTACCTTCATAGTGGATATCCGACCCATACTCACAAAACTTTTTGAGAAATTATTAATTGTGTGTACAGCAAAGGAGTGGAATTTCCTACCCGTCTGTGTTTCCTGATGGCTACCACCTGGGGATCTTTAAGTCAAGAGTGATTAGTCAAGTCTACTCCATAGTCAAGTCAGCAAGTGAGTGATCAAGCGAGAGCCTATCAACAGCAAAAAAAGTCCAGCCATATTTCACCAATTATTTTACAATCTACTGGCGTCTATAAATCCAGATTCTGGGTTTGCTGCTGTTAAATTATAGGTGTAACCAATGTCATTATGTCCTACTCGGAAATCAAACCTCAGTTTTCGTGCACAGTAGTACGGTTTGTCACCGCAAGACCAACAGAAATCCTTTATTCTAGAGGCAGTACTAGATTTTGTGCTTTGTCTTAGATATCATCCGAACATTTCCATCTAGGCCAGTTCACAGTTCAAGAAAATTGTGAAAAAAAAAACCATCCTAACTAATATTACAAATGTGAAAGTGTGGATGTTTGGATGTTTGTTACTTAATCACGCAAAAACGGCTGAACGGATTTGGATGAAGTTTGGCATGCATATAGCCTTTGACATGGAAAAGAACATAGGCTACTTTTTATCCCGGAAAAACATCTTATTACTACGGGAAAACACGTTTAGAGTGCGATAACCGAAGTACACGCGGACGAAGTCGCAGGCGGACAGCTAGTATTGAAATAAAGTATAGTTTGAATCTTTTTACAAAGTACCATATTTTACGTGTCAAACGTACCTACAGCTAGTTTTCTCTCTCTGTCTCCGTCTGCATCAGACGGTCTCTAACTACCAATGCGATCACTGCAAGACGAAGCGTGTATTGATCTCAGGTACGCATGTATCTTCTGGCTGCATAGAAGGACTTCCGCAGTTAACGATTCGTCAACAGAAATCAAAGTTTGCGCCTACAAATATTTTAAAGGCAAACATCAGTTGTATGTTTTGCGGCAATTAACAAATTTCGTCTTTACCCAGCATTTTCAGCAGACTAGTTGCTACCGAAATAGAAATTCTAGGTAATATAGTATGTGAAAGGTGATCAAAGTTGTTAAATGTACCATGGCAATTTTCTATGGGTCTTGTGTCACCTGAAGATTCTACATTCCTATCAAATCTACCACCCCACTTGACGGCCCGATTGTGCCTAGTTATACATCCTTTGAGCCACTTTGTAATATCTACCACTAGCTTCTGCCTATGGTTTCGCCTGTATGAACGTAGGTACCTGTACTCCTGGAAAACTAGAATCCCAAAAGTCTTTGTATCAACATTTATTAGAATTTGTTTATAAGTCAAGTTGTGAAATCGTAACACGGAAGCTGAAGAAGCAGAGTTACTTTCGAATTTATAATATTAGTGTATGCTGTTATTGCACAGATGTAAGTAAGCTTAGCGCTTATCCTATCTTCCACGCCGCATATTAACCCACACACTCACATATCACACAATTGCGGTACATAGCAGCAATCGTGTTGTTACGTACCGCAACGAATATGCGATCCCTTAGAGTCAGTTCACACCGAGACGTGACGCGACATTGCGCGAAGAGCGACTCAGAATATGACTTTATTTATTACACAAAAATATACACATTTCATTGTGGGAATTCTGAATATGTTGCATCATGCAGTGCTGTGACGCGAGGAATCTCAATCTGACATGCTTTTCGTGTAGCAAGTGCTTCAATTTATATTTTGAGTCGCCCTTCACACAGCGTCGCGTCGCGTCTGTGTATGAACTGACCCTTACACGCGCTTCCTACTTCTGCGGTTCCAGATCTGGTTAAGGGTCTGCACACACTTGCGACAAAACAGTCTTAGACATACTGGTTTCGCATATACTCTACTATAAGTCTGTCTTGCACTTGCGAAACAAGTCTGTCTAAGACTGTCTTGTCTCAAATGTGCGCAGGCCCTAAGTTAGCTATTGAATTCCTGACGGTAGGATGACGTACACATCTTGTTTCCATCGTTCAGTTAGTATTTGCTAGAATTAAAAAAACAATATGATAGGTAAGGCATGAGTTATGAGTATGAGACAAGCAATAAGTTTTACTAAAGGGACAACATGTACTCGTAGCTCATCACATATCTCTAATGGTATATCTTTAAGGAGATTAAATAACGCAGAATAATAATACATTAATGAGTACAAATCTATGTCTTGAAATCATAACACACTACTCTATCCTGCTGTTCCACACAAGCTGTTTTAACTTTTTTCTCTGCACTATCAGCTTCCATTCGTAAAACCGCACCATTAACTGTGGTCTTACCAATTCTTGATATTCGAGGAACAATGGTATGATCTGATTTAGATTTCCTAAGTAATTTAGGTAGTGTGGATAACGGTTTCCTTAATCGTCTCCTTTTCTGTTTTATGACAGGTTTCAGCCTTAATATTCTTGTTTCACCATCAGAAATTTCGTTTGATTCTAAACTTTTAGGTAATGTTGTTGTAATTTTAGAAGTTAATGTTGTTGCTTTACTTGTAGTTGATTTAGGTGTCTTTTGGGTGCTCTTAGATGTTACTGTTGATTTTCGCTTAGTTGGTATTACCGTTGTTGTTGTTGGTGACTCGGTTATATTAGTTGTCGACGTTATTTCTTCAATTTTTGCTCTCATTTTAATACTTTCTACACTCGTCTCTACAGTTTTCGTTACAAGTTCATCGGATGTAGATTTTAGTAATTTGTTTTCTAGTCTATCAGTTTTCATTATATTTAATGTAACAGATGGGGTGGTTGGTTCCGTAATCGCGGATGTACGCGTTGGTGCTTGTCTTTCCCGAATATCGTGGTGTTTGATTACATGATGGTGATGGACTCTGTGATGGTGATTGTTCCTATATTGCGTTTTGTGTTCAGCATCTTTATCATTTACACTTTCTTCACCATGACTATCGTACTGGACGCCTGGATGTCTTAGATTTTTGTAATATTGTGGATTATCATATCCACATTCTATTCTATCACCACGTGCTCGACACCCATTGCCAATATCTATCATTGTGTAGTCATCTAATGCGGTTCCTTTATTTTTATCATAGCCACAAAGTATTCTATTGTTAAATTGTATACATCTGTTATAATCGAAGGTATAGCCATCATATTGCCTTGTATTAGTGATTTTCTCCGGAGACATGTCTTTTCGCAATATAGATATTGCCATTTCATTTGATAAGTAACCGTCGGACGACTCGTTTTCGACATTGGATACTAAAGGATTAAAAACACCATTTCTGAAGGAAGCAGAATCGACGATTGGCATAATTTTAGTTATGAGCCAGTATATCTGCAAGAGAATTGAGTGGTTACAGATAGTTGTTCGCATTATAATAAGGAGGAAAATGGTAAAATTGGAGCCGGCTGATATAAAAAATCGCTTGACGAGCCAAAAAAAATAAATTAAAAACTAAACTTGCATTTAATAACAATATTTGATAGAATCAGACGTAAATATCTAAGAATAAAAATCTAAAAAAATATAAAACTTTCTCTATATGAAAAGAGGTCTTTGTCATTTTGCATTTGAATAATAAAAGATTTATTTATTATAACATGTTTCGTTTGTATATTCGAGTACAAATTAGTGATCTACTTTTCAAGCACTTTGTGGGATTCGATCAAGCTAAATCTTGGGATACCTACATATGTAACATCGAAGCCAAAGCGTTTATATGCTCATTTGGAATTTTTACGTGGTAAATCATCAAACTCAGACTCCCATGCACCGGAGCGGGTGCGACTGTCAGACTTTTACCAACTAAAACACTTCCTTCAGTTACCCTTTTTTGCGAGGACTACGTTAACTCCTTTGAACAATCTGCAGCCCTAGCAGGCGTCGGCCCTAACTGGCCCCGTCAATTTTGCCGACATCTCTTTGAGACGCACGTCGACCCAGGCTTGGTCATTACAGGACGGCCGGAGTGACCTACCCATGCTGCACCGTCCGCAAGCCCGTGCCTACGGTGGTTGGAAATAGTCCTGCGACTCCCAATGCTTGGGGTATCTCTGGCGAGGTTTGTAGCACGAGGCTTGTCCTCAGCTTCGGTCACCTCCTTTGCTTGCATTACTGCCTCGCAAAAGGTGATGACCACCTCCCAATCCCTTTCACTCCGTACCATAGCCTGAACGCTAGGCCGCACGCAAAAGTTCCTTGCCACCGATCATGTTACTATGGAATTGGTTTGATGATGCAACTGAATGTTGGCCATATGAATTTCCACGGTGTTTTGACTTCCATGATGTATGCTAGCTTCTGCCAGCGGCTCTGTCCCCATTAAGGTAGGTTTCTCCATACACACTTTGGACTCTCATTTCATCCCCTTAATTGGGGTGAATTTTGATTCTGTCTTAGTGCTCACTGATGTCATAAAAAGAAACCTTGTGCAAAATTTTATGCTCCTAATCTCATTAGCTTCGGCTGTGCGTTGATACGTCAGTCAGTTAGTTTCTCCTTTTATGTATATAGATAAGCATGATAACAGAAAAACACTCGCCACTAAATTGAGTTATACACAAAACCACCTTACCAGTAATGGTATTGACATTGTATAGCCATAAATGCAAGAATACGTTTATTGATTGGGATTGTTTAATTTTATTTTATGCTGATAACTTTTCTCGTTTCGTTGTACGGTCTGCATATATGCATGTATTGCATATTTTTTTGTTTATTTTAAATAGTAGTGGATACAATTTTGTTTGTTTGTTGAAAAAAAGTAAAAAAAATTCTGTTTTACCTAATCATGACAACCTGACCTTTGACCAAGGGCTCCAAAAAAAGTGATATTTAATCAGTGTTAGAGATATTAGAAACGCTTTTAGTTGAACATTGCATTTCAATAACAAATGTAACAATTGACTTTTCTACAATTGTACAATTATTGCTGATTAGCTTTCACCCGCGATTTCGCTCTCGCCTACTAACTAGAATATCTACCTACCATACTGCCTACCCTGATGCCCACCTTGCCCACTCTTCCTACTCTGCCTACCCTGCCCAATCTGCCTACCCGCCTATCCTGCCTAACTTGCTTACCCTGCCTACTCTGCCTACCCTGCATACTATATTTTTTTGCTTTTAAATCTTCCCTGCACACTATTGAACAAAACAAAAAAATAATTATTAAAATCGGTCCAGCCTTTCTCAAGTCATGGGTATGGCATATTCTAAAAAAAATTCGATGATATGTGACATTCACCACCCTGCACTGGGCCCGCGTGGTGTATTACGACTCATTCCTTCTCCTAAAGAGACGACCTGAGGCCCAGCTGTGGGAACATTAAAATGCCGATTATGCTTTTGCTTTGTTCTCGAGTTTCAGCGAGACTAACGAACAGCATTTTTTTTATAATATGGATAGAATTTGACATGCCCAGAGGATCTGGACAGCACTCAATAAATACTTGAATGGCTTATCACTTCTAAATAGTAATTTAAATGTGAATCTTTGCAAATGTATTATTTTTTTTTTTTTATGGTGGGAAAAAATCATGCATTGACATCCCCCGCCCTTGGGCGGAGCGGGAGATAGTGTCAGACTCTTACTGACTAAAAGACCCACCCCGTTCCTTCTAGCCTTCATACCGGGGCTCGAGCGCCCTTTCGGATAACCCTGGCCCCAGTAGGCTTCGACCCGGCTGGGTCCCTGCTGTTGCTGACAACTCCTTGAGGCGCGCGGGAACAGTGCGCGCCGTCGACGACTTGGGCTTGGTCCGGACGGTTGCCGGACAGCCGGACAGTGAGCTACCCATTGCTCACTGTCCGCAAGCCCGCGTCTACGTTGGCCGGAAATCGGGATCAGAATCCCGGCGACGGCGGCGGCGATAACGCCGTTGCCTGATGCGTTCGGTCTCCTCCTTTGCGAGCATTACTGCTTCGCAGAAGTCGGCGACCGCCTGCCACTCCTCCTCGCTCCGGCCCATGGCTTCAACCAAGGCCCGGCGCGAGAGGTCTCCGCCGTTTGCAAATGTATGAGAATCCAATAATAAATAATACGCCAGTAAAATCATTTTAGAACTGGTGTATTGATAATTTAAAAGTGTATAACAGCCTTTATAGAGATACAATCTATGCGACAAATTGCCTATCTACTTTTTAACATTTAATTTATATTTCTGAACGATATTATAAAGCAGTCAGAACGACTCGAATTCTTATGACAGATGTTAAAAATTTTTTCTGTGTCACGCGTCAACCACTCGAACGAATTTCTGCAAACAATGATGTTGAAATAAAGCAACATGTAAAAGCTAACAACATAAATAATAAAATCAAGATGCATTTACTTGCCTAAAAAGCCAACCAACCATTCTTTACACATACACACAAAATCAATCCAGTTAAAATGTTAAAAAATGATAGCACGCCCGCAACTCAAAGTCCCGAACCATCAAGTAATAAAAAATGTACATCCGCCGTAAAAACCGTGAGTAATGTTTAATATACTTATTTATTTGATTTTTAAAGACGTAAAAATTATTAGTCTTATTTTTTACAGTGGGTATATACATGTCGCTTGTTCTTAAAATAGTTCAACTTCAACTCTTAATTAATGGCCTTTGTGGAAGAGACACCACAATTTTGCCAATAACACGTGCGGACTGTTAATAAACCAACAAACGTTGGAGAGTATTTAGCGTGAATTAATAGTCATCATCATCATCATCATTTCAGCCGATACACGTCCACTGTTGGACATAGGCCTCCCCCAAGCGTCGCCACATCGAACGTTCCTGTGCGTCTCGCATCCATCGGTTTCCTGCTACCTTCACCAGGTCATCAGTCCACCTTGTAGGAGGCCTTCCAACACTGCGTCTTCCGGTACGCGGTCGCCACTCCAAAACCTTTCGGCCCCAACGGCCATCTGTTCTGCGAGCAATGTGCCCTGCCCATTGCCACTTAAGTTTGGCAATTCTTTGTGCTATGTCGGCAACCTTAGTTTTCCTGCGGATATCTTCATTTTTTATTCGATCACGCAAGGAAACCCCGAGCATAGCCCTTTCCATTGCTCTTTGGGTGACTTTAAGCCTTTTGATGAGGCCCATTGTGAGCGACCACGTTTCGGAGCCATATGTCATCACTGGCAACACGCACTGGTTAAAGACTTTCGTCTTGAGACACTGTGGTATGTTGGACGAGAAGATACCGCGTAGCTTCCCGAACGCTGCCCAACCGAGTTGGATTCGACGGTTGACCTCTTTCTCGAAGTTAGACCTACCCAACTGGACTGTCTGTCCGAGGTAGACGTAATCGTCCACAACTTCGAGTGTAGAGTCTCCGACCTTGATAGGAGTTGGCGCTACATGGTTGTTAATCATGATCTTAGTTTTATCCATGTTCATTTTAAGACCCACTCTTAGAGAAGCTTTACTGAGGTCATTGAGCATTGTACTGAGCTCCTCCATAGTCTCCGCCATGACTACTATGTCGTCGGCAAACCGAAGGTGAGAGATGTACTCGCCATTGACATTAATGCCTAGTCCACTCCAGTCCAGAACCTTGAAGACATCCTCCATTGCGGCTGTGAACAGTTTCGGAGAGATGACGTCTCCCTGCCTCACACCTCGCTTCAGGAGGATAGGTTTCGAGGTCTGGTCCTGGAGTCGGACTGACATGGTGGCGTTTTCGTACAAACACCTCAGCACTTCGATGTACCGATAGTCAATTTGGCACCTCTGGAGAGATTGCAGCACAGCCCAAGTCTCGATCGAATCAAAAGCTTTCTCGTAGTCCACAAACGCTAGGCAGAGAGGCAGGTTATACTCCTCGGTCTTCTGTATGACCTGCCGTAGCGTATGTATGTGGTCTACGGTGCTGAAACCTTTTCGGAATCCGACTTGTTCGGGAGGCTGGAAGTCGTCAAACCTGCGCGCAAGACGGTTCGTGATGACCCTGGAAAACAGCTTGTAGACATGGCTCAGAAGTGAGATGGGCCTGTAATTCTTCAGCAGGGTTTTATCACCCTTCTTAAAAAAGAGTACCACCACACTTCTGCTCCATGCCTGTGGCGTTTTTCCCTCGAGTATGACGGAATCGAACAACTTCTGAAGGGCCTTTAGGACCGGTTTTCCACCCGCCTTCAGGAGCTCAGCCGTAATTTCGTCCTCACCCGACGCCTTGTTGTTCTTCAACTGCTTCAGAGCCATCCTAATCTCGTACAGGCTGACGTCCGGGATATCTTCAGTGTAGTGTCGAGTCAATCTAGCTCTTGGGTCGTTTGCCAGATTTGTAGCGGGTTTGGAGATCGACGTGTATAACTGTCCATAAAATGCCTCGATCTCTCCCAGAAGCTCCGATTTGGCGGATATGACTCTGCCATCTTCGGTCTTCAGTTTCGTGAGTTGGCTCTGCCCAATAGACAGATCCCGTGCAAAAACTTTGGAGCCCTTATTCCGCTCAATCGCGTCCTTAATCTTCTCGGTATTAAATCGGCGAAGGTCGCGTTTCAGAGACTTCGAGATCTGTTTATTGAGCTGCCGGTACGTGCACGCATTATCTGAAGACTGCAAAGTCATTTCACGCCTCTTCTTCATGAGCTCGAGAGTTTGATCCGTGAGCCTCTTGGTCTTACTTGTACGGGTCTTAAAAAACTGAGACCCGACTGTATGGACAGCTTCCACACTATACTGGTCCACGGTGCTTCCTAGGCACTCGAAACGGTTTTGAAGTTCGAGCTGAAAGCTCTCGGAGTTTTGGATCTGGATCTGTGCAGGACGGAGCGTAGACTTCATCAGTCGAGATCTTTCAAGCTTAACATTGATATTCAATGTGCCTCTTACCATACGGTGATCACTCCCGGTTTTCACCGCATTGATCACAGAGACATCACTGAATACTTGCTTCTTCGTCGACATGATGAAGTCAATCTCATTTTTAGTTATGCCATCAGGGCTTTGCCAGGTCCACTTCCTGTGCTTACGCTTTCTGAAGAAGGAGTTCATCATGTAGAGGCCCTCCTTCTCCATAAAACTAGCCAGTAAGTGTCCCCGGCGGTTCCAATGTCCAAATCCAAATTGCCCCACTCGCAGCTCATCACCGTCTCGTTTGCCCAGTTTCGCATTAAATAATAGTAAAAAAATATATCTTTCTTTTTAATGAATTAATGAAAGGTTAAAATAGTTTCAGTAATCACTCAATATAAAAATCAATAATAATCAATATTATCGGAGAGAAAAAATAACCCGTTGACTGCCGGAACGCAGATCTACGCGAGACGCAATGGCTTTTTAATTGTGTCTCTAATTACGGCATTCGAGAGGTTAAACCTAATCAGGTTTAATTTTTCTCTCCGATAAAATTAATTACCAACAGGAAATACGAAGACCCAAACTCCAATTAGGTATTACAGGGAAAAAGAAAAGTTGTAAACAAAAATGCTGCCGTTGGATTCAAAGAAAAGTTATAAGATGCTTCATGAAAAGATATTTTGGGGATGCCAATCCAAAGCCGTCACAATTTTCGATTTTAGGAATAAAGTTGGGCAGAATACGAGATAAACTTAATGGAAATATCTATCATAAAACTCTTGCATCAAACGAAATAAAACTATCTAAGTAAAATACTAATGCTATGGAACAGATCAGGGCACTTAAAGTAAATGATTTAAAGAAACGTTACTATATATTGGGATCTAAACTTAAAATTTTAGGAGGATTGGTTAAGGATTACAAACTGGGAAACGTATCCTTATCAAAAATGCCTCATAAAACTCCTCAACGAAAGCAACTTAGTAAACAAGGATTGAACGAAATTTTAAAGAAATATGAAGCTGCAAGGAAAAAAAGGGACGTTGAGGAAATCCAGCATAATGCTAAAACTTTAAAAAAAAAACTTAAATCCAAGTCCAAAGAACAAGTGTTGGACATAATTTTAGATGATTTGCATAAAGGGTAAGTTTCAGATATCTCGATCATAAAAAGTAAATTAAACCCAAAAAATCTTAACTTAGAAAAACTAAATAATTTTCTGGCACAATATAACGACGCAAAACAGCAGGGTCGAGACATTTCTTTTATAATACCAAAAAGTAAACTATCATTCCTTCTGTCTAACTACAAACTCCAGGAGTTATTTGCGATTATAAAGGATATGCGTATATCGGAGATGTTTGACATTAATAAAGTGGTAAACATAACAAAAAAGTGATGGCCACATAATAAATCTTGGTGTACGTAAGAACAAATGTTATTTTTCAATTTGGTTTAGTAGAAATAGTAGAAGTTATCATAACAAAGACGCAAACTCAGCGAAAGATCACTTTTTAGAGAATGAGAATTAGTAGGTACTCGCAGCGACAAGATCTGTGTGTTATGATTTCATTTTTATTATATTATTCAAATTGTACAGTAAGGCCGCAAAAGTCCATAGGAACGCTAAAGATTACATTGCTACGAACCGAGCGAGCGCGACACTGCCGTGCGTATGTGTGCGCATGCATGAGTATCCACATTCCACAGATAACACACACTAAGGAACTGTCGTCGCAGTGAGCTGTTCTTACCATAGCATTGATAAAATTCGTGCCAATACGTCATGTGTTGGTAGCCGTGTGAACTAAGTGTTGGATTCGCAAATCACGTAACCCGAGTTCAAATCATGGTCGGTCCGTTGCAGTTATTTCTTACTTTGAAAATTCCTAATCTATATTGATATAGTTGTTTTTTTATATTTCTATGAAAAAGACTATTGCATTTTTTGCACGAAATAGTTGCAAATTACGAATGTGATCTATTAACCACAAGAAGAATCACATTCGTAATTTGCAATTATTTAGTTGTTACATCTTTTCGATGTTATAAGGTGGTAATAAAAAGACGTGTTTAATAAAAATGTTTATTCTTTATATTTACAAATTAAACATTTATGAGAATTGTGACGTCGAATTGTTACCTAGACAAAAAGTTATCTTGTAACCGTTATCTATGTTACGCCTAAGATTGTTTGTTGGAAGTATACCCACTTAGACCATTCATAATATGAATAACGTAACAATGAACGGATATTCAAATTTTAATAAAATAAAATATAGGTAATTGTTTATATCCAGTTATTTATTGAAAAGTGATATATGATTTGGAATTTGTAAACATTTTATTTTTGTGTAACGTCACAATGAATGTATTGAGGTCATAGCTTAATTGTTCATTTTCTTGACGAAAAGAAGATTGAAACCAAACCTCAATTTCTGTTAAAAGAACTTTAGTTCTCACAAGATAATCGTCAATTAGATGAGAAAAATAAATTGAACTATAGTATTATGTTAAAACAGTGCGGGTAGAAGAATAAAAAACGAAATAGACTCATGATTATTGACAACAAAATTGATAGCGAGTTCACTGCATTCTTAAGATGAGGCGATGGCACAAGTTAAAAGATATAGCTGTTTTAAACGAAAGTAAACACAATATAATACAGTGTTTGTTAACGAATAATCACAGATATGTTAAAATAAAATGGTAGGCCATTTAGTTTAGTTAACATTAAATATTTAGTGCAAAACGTAATCGTTCTTGTTTGTGCCTCTCTGTCAAGTACGGCTTTTTAGCAGGTTTTCTGTGATGCACGCCTTCAGCGTGAAGTGCACGGCGAACAGTATCCATCGAGGTGTCATATAATTCCGCAAAATGTCTCGTTGGTGCGAAACCATTCGTTTCGTATACGTCCACCATATGTCGTCGCTGCGCCTCGCTAATAAGCTTCGGTCTCCCACTTCTCTTTCGACTAGCAAGGCTACCTTCTTCCTCATATCTTTTTAGCCAAAGATTTACAGTATTTTTCTAAAATAAAAAAAAATATATATTAGGCAGCTATACCTACTTCACTTCATTTTCATTATATAAAATGTTAATAATCATAATTATTGAATATAATTTTAAAATAAAACTGCATTTATTAATCCAATAACCAATCCAATAAACCCAACGATTTACGTATTTCTCTTTTAAACCTCATAAAGATACGATGAATGGATTCATAAATGGCATACGTTTTAATTAGAAGATTAATTTGTAATAAAGTTACAATTCATTAATAGCTATTATACTCACATTCAGTCCGGTTTCTTCAGATATTTGTGTTTTATTAAGACCACTTTTATGCAGCCCAATGATAGTCGCCCTCACTTCAATACTAATATTAGCCTGCATTTTGCGAATATTACAATACTGTCAACCTCACGTCACTAACCAACAACTACAACCAAACGACAGTTCATTTCGGTTAAGTTAAAACTCATGTCTACCTCGCAGAAATCTAATTCTTTATTTAGTTTTTTTGTGATCTACCTTTCTAACTCTAAGAAATGTGTGAACAAGTTAAAGAATAATTTAAAATATGTAATGAAAATACATAACTTCCAATCGGGTAAGAACTTACAAAAAGTCAATAATTGCGTGGGATTTGAACTTGCGGCACACTGATTTGCGCTTCAATCTGTGTGCCTATACCACTGGGCCATCTTGACTTATTATAAGTTGATGAAATTGTGGATTTCAATCATTTGTTGGCGAAACTTGAAAATAAAAGGTCGTAAGTCAAACTAAACGTCAAACGAATAAGTTTTAAGAATTCTTATGGACTTTTGCAAGTGATAGTACATGCACAAGATAAAGATATCTCTTTATATAGAAAGAAAGAAAGAAAACTATTTTATTTGGCATACACACTTGTAGATACACACAATGTAGTAACAACATGTACATGTGACACTAATGATTATATAAATAAGAGACAACTAACAATGTGTGTCTCACGGCTGCGCATACGGCATGTATACGTCCGTTCATCATGTTCAATATGTTCATGCTTTCCGTTACGGCACACACCTCTAGAATTATACTAACCACAGAACAAAGTAATGCTTTGGTGTTTACTCCTAAAGATGACATTGTCAAAACTTTTTAATAAAAATCAAATGCGTTTGTGACTGTCACCGTTTACTCACGAAATTTGACTATTCTGACAATTGCTATTAGGACAATGATATGCGGGCATGAATATACTAGGTTTTGGCAGTGGCTTCGCCAGCTTGAACTTGGTTTCTCCATACAAATTTCAGACCCCCGTTTAATCCCCTTAGGGTGTGAATTTTGGAAATTCCTCTCTTATTACTCGCCACGTCACAAAAGGAAGCCTAGTGCAAAATTTCACACTCCTAGTCCCAGTAGTTTTGGCTGTACGTTGGTATGCCAATCAATCAGTATAATATTTGGGAGTACAAGGAAAAAGCAGCAGCGTTTATCGACGTTTATTTACAAGGTGACACATAAGTCAATCCGACTATAGACAAAATAATATTAACCAAGTAGGTACTACACTACATCCCTCCTCACTTAAATGACAATAGTATGAGCGTTATACTAATAAATCTTAATCTTTATAATTTACCGTCTTATTGACACGACACTTTCGCATAGGCCTCGACTGGGACGGTACAGGGGTCGTTGGTGGCGTAGAAAAGTTTTCAGATGCCTCCTGAACTACGTCAGTCGTTATATGTTGACGTCGCTGATCGTCCGCGCTTCAAGACTCCTCGGACCGTTCGGGCTGAACCACAGCAGGCTCGGATGGTACACAGCTAGGTGGATCCAACTGGGATAGTTCGGTATTTGTTGGGATTACAAGCGAACTTCTAGACCTACGCTTTAGTTGATCGATGTGTCTATGGATCATGTTACTCTTGCTACCCAGAATTTGAAAATCATGAGCTCCCAAAGATCCCGCCACGGATCCCGGTTGCCAATTTTCTGTTTTCAAATACTGGCGATACCAAACATCCTCCCCAATTCCTACTTCCCTATCTACTCCACCATTAGTCCTAACTTGCCTTTGTTGAGCTTCCCGACCTCTTGCTTCCCTATCCGGTTTCAAAATATCAAACTTAGTTCTAAGATACCTACCCATTAACAACATAGAAGGACTCTCACCAGTCGAACAATGCTCCGTGTTACGATAATATAATAAGAAATTATTTAAAGTTGTTTCAATGTTTTTATTTTCTGCTAACGCCTTTTTAACAACTTTTTTCAGAGTTTTTACTGCATTTTCAGCCCCCCCATTAGAAGCGGGATGATACGGTGCAGTAAAAATGTGCTCAATACCATCGCTACTTAAGAAACTTGCGAATTCGCTACCTGTAACGGTGGTCCGTTATCTGTAACAACTTGTTTTGGAATTTCAAATCTACTCCATAACTCCCCTAGTCTAGAAATAGTGCTATGCGCTGCCGTGCTTGGTACACCCCAGTTCCTCATATAACTCAGATTTCTTATTGAAATATGGCTGCATACCTGCTATAGTCTGTGCGATAAAAGAACCGTCGTGGCGTAAAGTGAAAACAACATTAATGATTTTAAGTAGCAACCCAAACCAGCCATCCGTCAAATGCCAAACGTCATAAAATGTTGACAGAAGGTTTGTTTATTATGTTATTTTATTGTGATTTTTAATTGAAATCTTCAGAAATGTGATAAAAATTTCACTGGGCTGCAAGGGAAATAATTTTTTAATATATTACAGTTTTGCCAAAGATAACAAATGGCAAATCACACCATTATTGATCAAAACAAAGTCACGAACTTGGGAAACATTGGTATGCTGTGTTTTTGGTACGTAACACTTTTATTTTAATATTTTTAGACTTCCTAGGTGAACTTCTGTCCCTGTTATCTCCAAATATTTATAAATTAAACGGAAATTCATTTAAACATGACGATATTTTGTTTATGTTGTTTTGGTCAATATTTTCGATGGCTAGTGTAAAGAGTATTGATACTTTAAATTTATAATGCATTTCGACTAACTTAGAATATTTCTTTTCAGGCTTGAGTAAGGATACAGTAACTAAAAAAAAAGGGCAAGTGCGAGTCGGACTCGTGCACTGAAGATTCTGTACAAATTTATCTATGAAATCAATTCCCGAATTGAGTTACGAAGATTTTTCCAAATTGCAAATAATTTTTTTTTTTTGTGGCGAATCTACAAATTTATAATTTTCAGATTTTTCCCTGAACTTGTTCTATGAGACCTTGATTTTTGCCAAATTTCAGGATTCTAGGTCGACGAGATTCACCCTATGAACTTTGATTCCCTTGAGTATCGAAATATATGTTTTTTGCGACATAAACGGCCGTATCTTTTTTTTTCGTTAACTCAGAAGTCAGAATTTTTCACAACTTCAAAAGACCGCAGACTTGAGTGTATGGTTTTAATTTTAACTCGATACCTCCAAGCATTCTCGAGTTAAAGGTCTTAACAGATAAACAGACGGAGAACCAAGTGATCCCAAGGATCTTATATGCGAGATGGTCCCTTACAGGCTAAATAGATTTTTTACGAAGCAACATTACAAATTCTAAAGTTTATTTTATTTTTATAGTCATTAAGTTCATATTTTTCATTGATTAGCAAAAGGGAAAAATGTACTGAGGAAGAAAACGAGAAAATAGTAGTGTGTCCCATTTTTACCTTTATATTTAACTAGGGTAAACATAAACTTGCTGCTAGCTACAATATTCCAGTCAGTGATAATAGACCGATGCCAGTCAAAGTGATAGAACCATTTTCGTTGGAACTGGGTAAGTGGTCGTTGGTGGAACCTACCTCGATAGGCAGTACAGCAGTTTCTTCACGCTATTTTCCTTTACCGGTTCGTGTTTGCATTTAAATGTTCATCATCATTACAATCGAAAGACGTCCACTGTTCGACATAGGCCTCCCCCAGGTGTCGCCACAATTAACGGCATTACGCATAAACTTATAAACGGATGAATTTAATGATAAACGTTGCAATAATATAGCTTATAACCTATATTTTTGCTAAGTTTCATCACGTGAGCAAGTTCAATAAATAGGCTACTATTATATGACGCATTTCTCCAGCCAACCGTCCCGTACATAAGTTAATACCTTACTTAATATAGGATCTTTTAATGTTTGTTTTCTGATTTGTTTATGATCTAACAATAAGGCATCCTGAGCAAAATGTAAATAAGTTTGTTCCGGAATTAAGTACTTCGTCTGTTCGGAATCACAACTCGGTAACCGAGATGTGCAGTAGTGGCCGAGTGGTAATGGCCCCGACTTACGAGTTGTAGGTCGCGGGTTCGAACCCAGCCAGGCGCATTACTTTGTGTAATTTATTTCATCACCACTGCTCTCAAAACGGTGAAGGAAAACATCGTGAGGAAACCGACATGTCCTAGAATCAAAAATTCGAAGACTTGTGACATTCACCAACCCGCACTGGGCCCGTGTGGTGGATTACGGCCCATTCCCTCTCCTAGAGAGGAGGCCCGAGTCCCAGCAATGGGAACATTAAAAAAGGCTGATGATGAACCGAGATAGGCCATCCGCACAGTTTTCATTAGGTTTTATATATTCTAAATCATAATCGTAAGCAGACAATATCACTGCCCACCGCTGCATCCTACTAGCCGTCATAGTTGGTATAGTCTGTCTAATAAGTCAACCGACTTGGGAATTTTGTATAATATTTAATCATTTAAAAAATACTTATATTCGGTACTTTTTATAAGGTTCTTCTGTTAGTAAACAATGATCTCTATCTCTTAATCAACCTTGATTATTGAACCCGTGTTGACTACATCAGATTTCATTAAATCCTAATAATTACCCAAGTCGTTTAACTTATTAGACAGACTCTATACCCGCGTGAGGGCCTAATATAGACACCAATGGCTTATGTACGCTGTACACTATTGAACAAAACAAAAAAGAATTATTCAAATCGGTCCAGCCTTTCTCAAGTCGTGGGTATGGCATGTTCTAAAAAAAAAAATTCGATGATATGTGACATTCACCACCCTGCACTGGGCCCGCGTGGTGTATTACGACTCATTCCTTCCCTAGAGAGACGACCTGAGGCCCAGCTGTGGGAACATTAAAATGCCGATTATGCTTTTGCTTTGTTCTCGAGTTTCAGCGAGACTAACGAACAGCATTTTTTTTATAATATGGATAGAATTTGACATGCCCAGAGGATCTGGACAGCACTCAATAAATACTTGAATGGCTTATCACTTCTAAATAGTAATTTAAATGTGAATCTTTGCAAAAGTATGAGAATCCAATAATAAATAATACGCCAGTAAAATCATTTTAAAACTGTTGTATTGATAATTTAAAAGTGTTTATCAGCCTTTATAGAGATACAATCTATGCGACAAATTGACTGTCTACTTTTTAACATTTAATTTATATTTCTGAACGATATTATAAAGCAGTCAGAACGACTCGAATTCTTATGACAGATGTTAAAATTTTTTTCTGTTTCACGCTTCAACCACTCGAACGAATTTCTGCAAACAATGATGTTGAAATAAAGCAACATGTAAAAGCTAACAACATAAATAATAAAATCAAGATGCATTTACTTGCCTAAAAAGCCAACCAACCATTCTTTACACATACACACAAAATCAATCCAGTTAAAATGTTAAAAAATGATAGCACGCCCGCAACTCAAAGTCCCGAACCATCAAGTAATAAAAAATGTACATCCGCCGTAAAAACCGTGAGTAATGTTTAATATACTTATTTATTTGATTTGTAAAGACGTAAAAATTATTAGCCTTATTTTTTACACTGGGTATATACATGTCGCTTGTTCTTAAAATAGTTTCAGTGATTAGGTTTAATTTTTCTCTCCGATAATATTAATTACCAACAGGAAATGCGAAGACCCAAACTCCAATTAAAGGGAAAAAGAAAAGTTGTAAACAAAAATGCCGTCGTTGGATTCAAAGAAAAGTTAAAAGATGCTTCATGAAAAGATATTTTGGGGATGCCAATCCAAAGCTATCACAATTTTCGATTTTAGGAATAAACTTAGGCAGAATACGAGATAAAATAAATGGAAATATCTCTCATAAAACTCTTGCATCAAACAAAATAAAACTATCTAAGATAAATACTAACGATATGGAACAGATCAGGGCACTTAAAGTAAATGATTTAAAGAAACGTTACTCTATATTGGGATCTAAACTTAAAATTTTAGGAGGATTGGTTAAGGATTACAAACTGGGAAACGTATCCTTATCAAAAATGCCTCATAAAACTCCTCAACGAAAGCAACTTAGTAAACAAGGATTGAACGAAATTTTAAAGAAATATGAAGCTGCAAGGAAAAAAAGGGACGTTGAGGAAATCCAGCATAGTGCTAAAACTTTAAAAAAAAAACTTAAATCCAAGTCCAAAGAACAAGTGTTGGACATAATTTTAGATGATTTGCATAAAGGGAAAGTTTCAGATATCTCGATTATAAAAAGTAAATTAAGTCCAGAAAATTTTAACTTAGAAAAACTAAATAATTTTCTGGCACAATATAACGACGCAAAACAGCAAGGTCGAGGCATTTCTTTTATAATACCAAAAAGTAAACTATCATTCCTTCTGTCTAAATACAAACTCCAGGAGTTATTTGCGATTATAAAGGATATGCGTATATCGGAGATGTTTGACATTAATAAAGTGGTAAACATAACAAAAAAGTGATGACCACATAATAAATCTTGGTGTACGTAAGAACAAATGTTATTTTTCAATTTGGTTTAGTAGAAATAGTAGAATTTATCATAACGAAGACGCAAACTCAGCGAAAGATCATTTTTTAGAGAATGAGAATTAGTAGGTACTCGCAGCGACAAGATCTGTGTGTTATGATTTCATTTTTATTATATTATTCAAATTGTACATGCACAAGATAAAGATATCTCTTTATATAGAAAGAAAGAAAGAAAACTATTTTATTTGGCATACACAGTTGTAGATGTAGTAATAACATGTACATGTGACACTAATGATTACATAAATAAGAGACAACTAACAATGTGTGTCTCACGGCTGCGCATACGGCATGTATACGTCCGTTCATCATGTTCAATATGTTCATGCTTTCTGTTACGGCACACACCTCTAGAATTATACTAACCACAGAACAAAGTAATGCTTTGGTGTTTACTCCTAAAGATGACATTGTCAAAACTTTTTAATAAAAATCAAATGCGTTTGTGACTGTCACCGTTTACTCACGAAATTTGACTATTCTGACAATTGCTATTAGGACAATGATATGCGGGCATGAATATACTAGGTTTTGGCAGTGGCTTCGCCAGCTTGAACTTGGTTTCTCCATAAAAATTTCAGACCCCCGTTTAATCCCCTTAGGGTGTGAATTTTGGAAATTCCTCTCTTAGTACTCGCCACGTCACAAAAGGAAGCCTAGTGCAAAATTTCACACTCCTAGTCCCAGTAGTTTTGGCTGTACGTTGGTATGCCAATCAATCAGTATAATATTTGGGAGTACAAGGAAAAAGCAGCAGCGTTTATCGACGTTTATTTACAAGGTGACACATAAGTCAATCCGACTATAGACAAAATAATATTAACCAAGTAGGTACTACACTACATCCCTCCCCACTTAAATGACAATAGTATGAGCGTTATACTAATAAATCTTAATCTTTATAATTTACCGTCTTATTGACACGACACTTTCGCTTAGGCCTCGACTGGGACGGTACAGGGGTCGTTGGTGGCGTAGAAAAGTTTTCAGATGCCTCCTGAACTACGTCAGTCGTTATATGTTGACGTCGCTGATCGTCCGCGCTTCAAGACTCCTCGGACCGTTCGGGCTGAACCACAGCAGGCTCGGATGGTACACAGCTAGGTGGATCCAACTGGGATAGTTCGGTATTTGTTGGGATTACAAGCGAACTTCTAGACCTACGCTTTAGTTGATCGATGTGTCTATGGATCATGTTACTCTTGCTATCCAGAATTTGAAAATCATGAGCTCCCAAAGATCCCGCCACGGATCCTGGTTGCCAATTTTCTGTTTTCAAAAACTGGCGATACCAAAATCATCCTCCCCAATTCCTACTTCCCTATCTACTCCACCATTAGTCCTAACTTGCCTTTGTTGAGCTTCCCGACCTCTTGCTTCCCTATCCGGTTTTAAAATATGAAACTTAGTTCTAAGATACCTACCCATTAACAACATAGGAGGACTCTCACCAGTCGAACAATGCTCCGTGTTACGATAATATAATAAGAAATTATTTAAAGTTGTTTCAATGTTTTTATTTTCTGCTAACGCCTTTTTAACAACTTTTTTCAGAGTTTTTACTGCATTTTCAGCCCCCCCATTAGAAGCGGGATGATACGGTGCAGTAAAAATGTGCTCAATACCATCGCTACTTAAGAAACTTGCGAATTCGCTACTCGTAACGGTGGTCCGTTATCTGTAACAACTTGTTTTGGAATTTCAAATCTACTTCATAACTCTCCTAGTCTAGAAATAGTGCTATGCGCTGCCGTGCTTGGTACACCCCAGTTCCTCATATAACTCAGATTTCTTATTGAAATATGGCTGCATACCTGCGATCTGCGATCTGTGCGATAAAAGAACCGTCGTGGCGTAAAGTGAAAACAACATTAATGATTTTAAGTAGCAACCCAAACCAGCCATCCGTCAAATGCCAAACGTCATAAAATGTTGACAGAAGGTTTGTTTATTATGTTATTTTATTGTGATTTTTAATTGAAATCTTCAGAAATGTGATAAAAATTTCACTGGGCTGCAAGGGAAATAATATTTAATATATTACAGTTTTGCCAAAGATAACAAATGGCAAATCACACCATTATTGATCAAAACAAAGTCACGAACTTGGGAAACATTGGTATGCTGTGTTTTTGGTACGTAACACTTTTATTTTAATATTTTTAGACTTCCTAGGTGAACTCCTGTCCCTGTTATCTCCAAATATATATAAATTAAACGGAAATTCATTTAAACATGACGATATTTTGTTTATGTTGTTTTGGTCAATATTTTCGATGGCTAGTGTAAAGAGTATTGATACTTTAAATTTATAATGCATTTCGACTAACTTAGAATATTTCTTTTCAGGCTTGAGTAAGGATACAGTTAATAAAAAAAAGGGCAAGTGCGAGTCGGACTCGTGCACTGAAGATTCTGTACAAATTTATCTATGAAATCAATTCCCGAATTGAGTTACGAAGATTTTTCCAAATTGCAAACAATTTTTTTTTTGTGGCGGATCTACAAATTTATAATTTTCAGATTTTTCCCTGTACTTGTTCTATGAGACCTTGATTTATGCCAAATTTCAGGATTCTAGGTCAACGAGATTCACCCTATGAACTTTGATTCCCTTGAGTATCGAAATATATGTTTTTTTGCGACATAAACGGCCGTATCTTTTTTTTTCGTTAACTCAGAAGTCAGAATTTTTCACAACTTCAAAAGACCGCAGACTTGAGTGTATGGTTTTAATTTTAACTCGATACCTCCAAGCATTCTCGAGTTAAAGGTCTTAACAGATAAACAGACGGAGAACCAAGTGATCCCAAGGATCTTATATGCGAGATGGTCCCTTACAGGCTAAATAGATTTTTTACGAAGCAACATTACAAATTCTAAAGTTTATTTTATTTTTATAGTCATTAAGTTCATATTTTTCATTGATTAGCAAAAGGGAAAAATGTACTGAGGAAGAAAACGAGAAAATAGTAGTGTGTCCCATTTTTACCTTTATATTTAACTAGGGTAAACATAAACTTGCTGCTAGCTACAATATTCCAGTCAGTGATAATAGACCGATCCCAGTCAAAGTGATAGAACCATTTTCGTTGGAACTGGGTAAGTGGTCGTTGGTGGAACCTACCTCGATAGGCAGTACAGCAGTTTCTTCACGCTATTTTCCTTTACCGGTTCGTGTTTGCATTTAAATGTTCATCATCATTACAATCGAAAGACGTCCACTGTTCGACATAGGCCTCCCCCAGGTGTCGCCACAATTAACGGCATTACGCAAAAACTTATAAACGGATGAATTTAATGATAAACGTTGCAATAATATAGCTTATAACCTATATTTTTGCTAAGTTTCATCACGTGAGCAAGTTCAATAAATAGGCTACTATTATATGACGCATTTCTCCAGCCAACCATCCCGTACATAAGTTAATACCTTACTTAATATAGGATCTTTTAATGTTTGTTTTCTGATTTGTTTATGATCTAACATTATGGCATCCTGAGCAAAATGTAAATAAGTTTGTTCCGGAATTAAGTACTTCGTCTGTTCGGAATCACAACTCGGTAACCGAGATGTGCAGTAGTGGCCGAGTAGTAATGGCCCCGACTTACGAGTTGTAGGTCGCGGGTTCGAACCCAGCCAGGCGCATTACTTTGTGTAATTTATTTCATCACCACTGCTCTCAAAACGGTGAAGGAAAACATCGTGAGGAAACCGGCATGTCCTAGAATCAAAAATTCGAAGACTTTTGTGACATTCACCAACCCGCACTGGGCCCGTGTGGTGGATTACGGCCCATTCCCTCTCCTAGAGAGGAGGCCTGAGTCCCAGCAATGGGAACATTAAAAAAGGCTGATGATGAACCGAGATAGGCCATCCGCACAGTTTTCATTATGTTTTATATATTCTAAATCATAATCGTAAGCAGATAATATCACTGCCCACCGCTGCATCCTACTAGCCGTCATAGTTGGTATACCCGCGTGAGGGCCTAATATAGACACCAATGGCTTATGTACGCTGTACACTATTGAACAAAACAAAAAAAGAATTATTCAAATCGGTCCAGCCTTTCTCAAGTCATGGGTATGGCATGTTCTAAAAAAAAAATCGATGATATGTGACATTCACCACCCTGCACTGGGCCAGCGTGGTGTATTACGACTCATTCCTTCTCCTAGAGAGACGACCTGAGGCCCAGCTGTGGGAACATTAAAATGCCGATTATGCTTTTACTTTGTTCTCGAGTTTCAGCGAGACTAACGAACAGCATTTTTTTTATAATATGGATAGAATTTGACATGCCCAGAGGATCTGGACAGCACTCAATAAATACTTGAATGGCTTATCACTTCTAAATAGTAATTTAAATGTGAATCTTTGCAAATGTATGAGAATCCAATAATAAATAATACGCCAGTAAAATAATTTTAAAACTGTTGTATTGATAATTTAAAAGTGTATAACAGCCTTTATAGAGATACAATCTATGCGACAAATTGCCTATCTACTTTTTAACATTTAATTTATATTTCTGAACGATATTATAAAGCAGTCAGAACGACTCGAATTCTTATGACAGATGTTAAATTTTTTTTCTGTGTCACGCTTCAACCACTCGAACGAATTTCTGCAAACAATGATGTTGAAATAAAGCAACATGTAAAAGCTAACAACATAAATAATAAAATCAAGATGCATTTACTTGCCTAAAAAGCCAACCAACCATTCTTTACACATACACACAAAATCAATCCAGTTAAAATGTTAAAAAATGATAGCACGCCCGCAACTCAAAGTCCCGAACCATCAAGTAATAAAAAATGTACATCCGCCGTAAAAACCGTGAGTAATGTTTAATATACTTATTTATTTGATTTTTAAAGACGTAAAAATTATTAGCCTTATTTTTTACAGTGGGTATATACATGTCGCTTGTTCTTAAAATAGTTTCAGTGATTAGGTTTAATTTTTCTCTCCGATAATATTAATTACCAACAGGAAATGCGAAGACCCAAACTCCAATTAAAGGGAAAAAGAAAAGTTGTAAACAAAAATGCCGTCGTTGGATTCAAAGAAAAGTTAAAAGATGCTTCATGAAAAGATATTTTGGGGATGCCAATCCAAAGCTATCACAATTTTCGATTTTAGGAATAAACTTAGGCAGAATACGAGATAAAATAAATGGAAATATCTCTCATAAAACTCTTGCATCAAACAAAATAAAACTATCTAAGATAAATACTAACGATATGGAACAGATCAGGGCACTTAAAGTAAATGATTTAAAGAAACGTTACTCTATATTGGGATCTAAACTTAAAATTTTAGGAGGATTGGTTAAGGATTACAAACTGGGAAACGTATCCTTATCAAAAATGCCTCATAAAACTCCTCAACGAAAGCAACTTAGTAAACAAGGATTGAACGAAATTTTAAAGAAATATGAAGCTGCAAGGAAAAAAAGGGACGTTGAGGAAATCCAGCATAGTGCTAAAACTTAAAAAAAAAAACTTAAATCCAAGTCCAAAGAACAAGTGTTGGACATAATTTTAGATGATTTGCATAAAGGGAAAGTTTCAGATATCTCGATCATAAAAAGTAAATTAAACCCAAAAAATCTTAACTTAGAAAAACTAAATAATTTTCTGGCACAATATAACGACGCAAAACAGCAAGGTCGAGGCATTTCTTTTATAATACCAAAAAGTAAACTATCATTCCTTCTGTCTAAATACAAACTCCAGGAGTTATTTGCGATTTTAAAGGATATGCGTATATCGGAGATGTTTGACATTAATAAAGTGGTAAACATAACAAAAAAGTGATGGCCACATAATAAATCTTGGTGTACGTAAGAACAAATGTTATTAGGGTAGAGTAGGGTAGAGTAGGGTAGGGTAGAGTAGGGTATAGTAGGGTAGAGTAGGTTTTGGCAGTGGCTTCGCCAGCTTGAACTTGGTTTCTCCATACAAATTTCAGACCCCCGTTTTATCCCCTTAGGGTGTGAATTTTGGAAATTCCTCTCTTAGTACTCGCCACGTCATAAAAGGAAGCCTAGTGCAAAATTTCACACTCCTAGTCCCAGTAGTTTTGGCTGTACGTTGGTATGCCAATCAATCAGTTTCTCCTTTTATATTTGTATATACAGATAAACAGTAATGATGCCTCTAGTCACGTTCTTGTATTCTGTGGAGCCGCCCTATTTTTAATACTATGGATTACACGAACAATAACGTTTTACCATTTATCCTGTGACATGGACCAGTGGACCTAGCTATTAAATTGCTTCACTTCAATTTGATTGATCGATTCTGTGATAAAGGATAGTAGAAAATTGTTAAAACTTAATTAATATTTTGTTGACAGGTCCTAGCAAAAGGCCGAGAAAAATCTCTGCCTTGCATAAGAAGAAGACAAGATCTTGATCCACAAATGCTTAAGAACACATTACCACCTCCTGGTTGGGCAACGCCGCAGTCAAGTAAAAATGATTACGGATTAAATGCAAACGAAATTAACAGTGGAATAGCACTTAAGAGGGTTTATAATGTTGAAAAAGCGGAAGTGGGGAATCCCAAATTTATGAAAAAGGGAAAAAAAGATAAATCCAAAGAACCAAATAAAAAACAACCGGTACCAAAACGAGAACAATTAAAAAAAAACCAAAAAGAACCTAACACATCACAAACAAAAAACCAAGAGCTTACTCCACAACAAAAACTAGAAGAGAAACTGAGAAAAAGAAGTACCGCTGAGAAAGCTCTAAACGAACGTAAAGCGGTCAGCCAACCAGCATTCATACAGCCTCAACCTCAACCACCACTTCTACTTCAACCCCAACCTCGACCACCACTTCTACTTCAACCTCAACCTCGGCCTCGATCTAAACCTCAATATCAATCACAATATCAACCACAATATCAACCACAATATCAACCACAATATCAGCCTCAATATCAACCTCAATATCAACCTCAATATCAACCTCAACCTCAATATCAACCTCAACCTCAATATCAGCCTCAATATCAACCTCAATTTCAACCCCAACCGAGTCCTTCGGAACGAAAAAAAAGCTTAGAAAGCCGGCTAACTACGAAGATTTGGCAAATACTGAGTCGGGATGTGTTCTTATTGGATCATGAAAAATTCAATGACCAAATACAGGCAACAAATTCTGAGACGAAACGGTATATTATAAATGTAATAAAGAAATATAATAACAAACAGATAAAAAGACTGAACCGACCGAAGGTGACTCAAACCTGTAAGGAGAATTGTTTTGCCAATAGGTACCGTGACAAGAAGAGAGCGATGAAGATTGCTGTGAGAAGAAGAGTCTGGGCCCTGGCAAAAGCTTCTATAAAACGTAGCAAACATTGGAGTCAATTTCTAGCTGAAAACCATATCATCGTGGAGAATATTAACATCGATAAGTTTGACCTCAGTCTCATAGATTTGGAAGCATTAGGAATCCAGAACAAAATACTGAAGCGAACAGTAACATGGCTTTTTAATTGAAACAGTATTTAAATACTCACGAATAACATGTAATAAATTTGTTTAGTGGTAATACTTGAGTCATACTATTTTTTTTATTTCCCTGCCTCAGTCTAATAAAAAGAGTTGTGTGGGACAAACTCACATTTCTATTTATCATATCCCTTACCATTGCAAACGTCGTTTATTGTTCATTAATTGTGAAGTACATTATAAACACTGCTTTAAAATCCTCCTGACCAAATTCGGACACAGTGGTTATCCTCAAAGAGTAAATAGGCAAAAAAATTATAGATAATAATGCGTAGTATGCACGCAGTTGTGCATACTATGCACGCAAAGTAGTAAGCACACATAGACATGCAATGCGACAGTTCTTGAAGAGGCCAGTTATTTCATACTGCGGAACACCGCGAAACGCATCGCAATGCCTCGGGGTAAAACCGCGAGTTGGCAAGGCGCGACATAGGTTTAGCATGCTTTTAGTACTATTTTTCACCGAGATACCATGGCGGCGCGACCAGTCACTAAGCTACCAACAAAATATATACAGCTTTAAAGAGAGTTACTCACCTGGTGTCCGTTTGGTTGCGCAACCAATTTCGTGAAGCGACCAGCTCGGACGTGACGTGTGGCGACTTGTGGCGACTCTGGTGTCTGTATGGTGTCTAGTTTGGTACCTTAGTGCTATATTTCACCGGGACACCATGTTGGCGCAACTTGTTGCGCCAAGCAATTGGACCACCGACCATATTAAATGTCTTTGGGTTTTGGATACATGCCAATAGGTTTAAGTACAGATGAAAAAAAAAATGATATAAAACTGATAATGAAGATAATAAAAAATAACCCCACCAGTAATTAAATAAAAGTATTATTTACTCTATCTACTGTTAAAAAAAAGTAATTTACAAGAACATGCTGTCGACGTCAGTCGACGTCAACCACTGACCGACTGACTGTATATCAGTGTGAATCGAAGAAATGGTCACCCTCAAGCGTTTTCATTATCACCAACAGCACCAACATCAATTAAATATACAGGTCTGTGACGTCAACTGTGTCCAAAATAATCCGTAGGGTATACAAGATCATTGGTAGAAAATAAGCATAAAAACTTGGACTGGTGCCTGGACCCGACGACTCAATACGGCGATTTCGTCATTTCAGAAAATCCTCTTTTCATTAAATGTCGTAATCTCAGAGCCAATCTTAGCAGTAATAAAAACCCTTAAGGCTGCCCACGTCCGATAATCGGTGACCGATTTTTTGTAGGAGAAAAATAGAACACACTGATAACACGTCCTACAAAAAGTTAGTCAGAAATGTACAGAACAATCTTACAAATATACAAAATCGACCCGATTATCTGTCCTACAAAAAATCTGACGTGGGCGGGCAGCCTTAAACATAAAAAAAAAAAACTAAATAAAACGTTTTTATTTTTTTGTTTTCAATCAAAGAACTCAGTAAAAATCATAAATTGCACGCATCATGATTTGTACAATGTATTTTGACGGAGTTAGGTGAATTTTTAAACTCAAAGATTGAGTTGTGAGTATGCTGTAATTATTCTACCTATAAAATTTATTAAACATAATTAATCAAAAGATTCTACATAAACAAACAAACTTAAACTATTTATACTAAAACCTAAATAAATACCTAACGTATATAAATAAAACACAAAAACACAAAGTGCACTCAGGCGTCGAAGTACTCCTCCACATCGCTGTCATCCGGGAATGTGCCCAGAAGACTGGCAGCATTACCACGTTGAATGGCAATGCTAATTCTTTGAGCGAAGAACGAGCCAGCCCTCTGGTCACGCAAGGTGTCGATCAGTCGGCGAGAAATTTCCTTATTATTCTACCTCCAACCTAAATTGAAAGGCTGAATCAGTGTAAAACAGTCTTTATAGAGATGATATTTGCCTTTGCGGTAAATGTGTTAGAATACCTTCCTACTTTAATATTTAATCTATGTTACTGAAACATAAAAAGCAATCAGAACGACTTCTTCAATTTTTTCTGTGTCACGCAAAAAAGTATAATAAATAGAGAGGAATGGTCACGCTTCAGTCAGCCGAACGAATTTTTGCAAACAACAATGTTGAAATAAATCAATATAAGCTAACAACATAAAGAACAACATCAAGATGATTTTACTAACCTAAAAAGCCAGCCACCCGAACGAATTTCTGCAAACAATGATGTTGAAGTTGAAATAAAGCAACATGTATAAACTAACAACATAAAACCAGCCAGCTAATCTTCACACACATAAACAAAACCACTCCAGTTAAAATGTTAGAAAATGATAGCACGCCCGCAACCGCAAGCCCTGAAACATCAAATAATGAAAAAAGTACATCCACCCTAAAAATAGTGAGTAATATTTATTTTATTATACTTATATTTGTTTGATTTATGAATGTAGCGTTACAAATCAGCAGATTGGATTAGATGAGAAGTAGCACTTCTTTGCGTCTTATTCTTGGCAACAGGTCTGCTTCTCTTCTAAATGTCCGTTGAGCTGTGCAGATACTTTATCCGTTGTGATACGTTAAGCTATAAAGTATTTCATCCCTTAGAGTGGACGTATCTACTCATCGGTGGCTCAACTCACCCATGGTTCAACTTCAATTGCGTTCAAGTTGAAGCTCGTGACCGCACAGCTCCGGATCTGAGCTCAAAGAGCCTATTCCAACAAAAAGGCACTAGAAGGCTCACTTCGAACGAATTACCCGTATTGTCACAAAGTTCTCTGCACAATTGTCCGATAGCAAAGCATTCTGGTCCCTTGCCAAGTCGGTCGAAGCGAACGTCAGTCATTCAGTCGTCCGTCTGGACGACGGAAGTGTGCAGCGTTCTACCTCATTGCGAAACCTTGATGCCCGAGGTTCACATAAGGAACAAAGAAGTTCTGAGAGCACTGCCTGATTCTGCCATCTCCATTCTACCATTGAACAAACCGTTGTACGGCGAGTATCCACCCTTACATTTTTGAAAACTCTACGATCCGGACGTTGTAAGCGTCTTGCTTCGTCGTTTATACCGCGTACATATGTATAAGGACTGGAATAATTTATTCCAGTCCTTCTTAAGACACCTAAATTATAAATGGGACGGGGAGCCGTCCATAGTATAGGTGTCTTCAAAGCTAGAGCGAATAGGCTCTTAATTAAATTTATATTGCGCCTCACCATCAACGATTGCATCACTGATTACCATCAGGTAGGATCGCAGTCAAGTACTAGTTTATATCAATAAATGTAAAAAAAAACATTAATTTGACAATTGCTATTACGACAGTGATATGCAGGCATGAATATATATTTACATTAAGGTAGTAATGGTGTCTCTAGTAGCGATCCCGTATTCTATGGAGCTGTCCTATTTTTAAAAGAATAATTATAATATTAGTGAACATACACATATTGCAGGTTAATTTAAAAGTTTTTTTTTTTGAGATTACATTCACTGCGAAATAACCTTTGCAAAAATTGTAGGATTTTCGCAAAACAATATCATTTTACCATCTATCCTGCGACATAGACCTAGCCACTGGCTTGCTTATAGTCGCTGGAAGATGATTTTAATTGATCAAATGATATGAAAGGATACTAAAAAAATGTTAAAACTTAATTACTATTTTGTTGGCAGACCCTAGCAGAAAGCCAGGAGAAATCTCTACACGTTGATCCAGAAGTGCTTAACAGCACAATACCACCTGTTTGGGCTACATTGCAGTCGAGTATAAATGATTCTGGATTAAATGCAAGCGAAATCAAAAGTGGAACAGCTCTGAGGGTTTATAATATTGAAAACGCGGAAGTGAACCCCAACTTTATGAAAAAAGGAACAAAAGATAAATCCAAAGAATTAAATAAAATACAACGTTACCCATCCGACAAGGTACCAAACCGAGAGCAATTAAAAAGAACACTAAAAACCAACGAACCTATCTCAATTACTGTTAAACCACAAATAAAAAATCAAGAAAAAAGTTCTGCTGAGAAAGCTCAACCTCAACCACAAGCTCTACCTCAACGTCATCCTCAATTTCAACCTCATCCTCATCAGAGTCCTTCGGAACGAAAAAAAAGCTTAGAAAATCGGTTGACTACTAAGATTTGGCAAATACTCAGTCGGGATATGTTCCTTTTGGATCATGAAAAATTCAATACCCATATACAGGCAACAAATTCTGAGACGAAAAATTATATTATAAATGTAATAAAGAAATGTAATAACAAACAGATAAAAAGACTGAACCGTCCGAAAGTGACGCAAACCCGTAAGGAGAATTGTTTTGCCAATAGATACAGTGACAAGAAGAGAGCGATGAAGATTGCTGTGCGAAGAAGAGTCTGGGCTCTGGCAAAAGCTGCAATAAAACGAAGCAAACATTGGACTCAATTTCTAGTCGAAAACCACATCATCATAGAGAATATTGACATCGATAAGTTAGACCTCGGTTTTATAGATTTTGAAGCATTGGAAATCGAGAACAAAATATTGAAGCGAATTATAACATGGCTTTTTACTTAAACAGTATTTAAATAGTCACGAACAATATATGACAAACATTTTAGTAATAAAACATGAATCGTACTAATTTTTTTTTCCCTACCTCAGTCTAATAAAATTAGTTCGTGGGATAAATTCACATTCTGATTTATCATATCCCTTACCATTGTGAAGCTATAATATGAACACCTTTGTAATCCTCCTGATCGAATTCTGTCACAGTGGTTACCTTCAACAAAAAAATAGGTAACAAAGATGTACTCGTACTCTCTGTTACTTTAAGGCAAACCTTAATGATTACACGTACCGAGTAAACGGGCGAGACAGTGCCCTCGGCCGAGTACTAGGTACGTGTAAACACAGCGCGAACTGTTTGACTGAGAGCTTATCTTTACAACTCGCTTACATGACTGTCTCGGCCGAGCAACATTTTACTGTCTCGCCCTTTTACTCGATACGTGTGATCAAGGCATTACAATTATGCGATGCGACAGTGATGGAAGGATTGAACAAGCCAGTTATTTCGCACTGTGGGACCCCGTGAAACGCATCGCGACGCCTCGGGGTGAAACCACGGGTGAAATCTGCATCGTGAAACCATGTAGGCTTAACGTGCTCTTGCATACCGAGCATCGCTACGCTAGAAGGCACCCTAAACGCGACGCCGCTGGACATTAGAATCTCATTCACTACAACATAAAAGACAAATTTTGTACTTTTGTGTTGTAGTAAAGGAGATTCTCTATTGTATCGTCATTTCACATCTCGGAGTGAGGTGGTCGTAATCTTAATAGTTCCATAGGACGGCCATTCGAAAGGACTGGGATCACGAGCAGGACCAACGACTTTATGTGTTTATACCGTACCGAGTCACGGTTAGTACCGTTTAGGAGCAATGTACTATCTCTTTATAGAGAATGGTGCTGTTAGTTGGTTGAAAAAATCTCAAAAACAAAATAAGTTTCGATTTTTCTGCGTGGTACAAATAGATCTGAGGGCAGCTGTAATAGTTATTTTTATCTGTCCACACCTTATACACATGTACCGCATGTGCATGTGCAATAACAGTATTAATCTTGTATTTTCAAATCAAAAATAACGCCATCAATAAAGTTAAGAATCCATTACGTACCTCGAATCCTGAACATGGCATCGACTTTAACATTCCAATGTTAGAAAATACGTATAAAAACTTGGAAGGGTATCTGGACCCGACACTGGCCTCTACTGGACCCGAATAGAGGTCATTGAGGTCAATGGATCCGACGACTCAGTGCTGCCACCTGGTTCACGTCATTTCGTCATTTAGGGGGCAGAAATGTAGACGTAATGTCAGAGCCAATCTGTCAATTGCATTAATTCAGTATTAAAAATCCTTTAGATATAATAAAATTAACACAATGAAATGTTCAAACGTCTTTTTGGTAAGTGTTTTCAGTGAAAGGTCTCAGTAAAAATCTATGTCTATATTCCACACATAATGTTAGATATATCATTAATGAAGCATTAGCTGCACTACCCACTCCCTGCGGACTGTTGAAACCAAAATTATAGGCATATCTTAGCATATACATCTTATATTAACCCAGTTACATATTATACATTTTTAATCCGTTCTTAAAGGTTTTATAAAACAAGGTTTCTTCAGCCGATGGTTCAGAAAAATTAAAAGCGTATTTAAGAAGCAACCAAAAGAAATTACGCCCACGCCTAGATCAGAAAGACTATCTATAAGTCATAAAATTAAAAGTTCCAAGCAATGCCCTCATGCCGATGAAGAAAGCAGAAAGAAATATTACGAAGAGGCGAAAAAGAAAGCGAAAAAGTTGAAAAAGAAATTAGCTTTAACGGAATCTCAAGGGAATATATTAGACGAAATGATCACTGAGGCAAATAAAGGAAACGGTGCTGATTTGCGTCTTATCAAAAATTTGCTCGATCCGAAGAAACTCACAAAAGTCCGTTTTCAGAAACTCATCAGACAATATGAGGAAGGAAAGAGAAAGAAAAGAGGGATTTCTTTCATGATGACTCAAAGTAACCTAACCCTACTGGCATCAAAACGTAAAATTCGGAATTTAATGGAAAATAGAAGTGCTATTAGTAAAAACTTTACAGCAATACTAAAGAAGTACAAGGATTTCTAGAGGGAATTATTCTGCTTCGACATTGCTATTTCCATTTTTTTTTTTTCGAAGTAATTGTTATTTTTATGGATTCGATACATGTAATACCAGTAGGTGTCATCCCATTGGGGTAAAAAGGCCTCTCGCCTTGATCTCTGTTTCATCCAGGGCTAATGAGGGTGTACTTACTTTAACTTTTGGTTTTGATGCACACGTCACTTGCTACGTTATCTATTTCCTATAAAAACAAATATGGAGCCGCACCCAGAAGCAAGCCTATTTCCGTACCCAGTGTAGCATCCATTCTGTCCTGTCACTCGTCACGTTATCACTAGAGTCTGTTTAATAAGTTAAACGACTTGGGTAATTATTAGGATATAATGAAATCTGATGTAGTCAACACGGATTCAATAATCAAAGTTGATTAAGAGATAGAGATCATTGTTTACTAACAGAAGAACCTTATAAAAAGTACCGAATATAAGCATTTTTCAACCCAACATACCACAGTGTCTCAAGACGAAAGTCTTTAACCAGTGCGTGTTGCCAGTGATGACATATGGCTCCGAAACGTGCCGCTTCTAATGAGCCTCATCAGAAGGCTTAAAGTCACCCAAAGAGCAATGGAAAGGGCTATGCTCGGGGTTTCCTTACGTGATCGAATAAAAAATGAAGATATCCGCATGAAAACTAAGGTTGCCGACATAGCACAAAGAATTGCCAAACTTAAGTGGCAATGGGCAGGGCACATTGCTCGCAGAACAGATGGCCGTTGGGGCCGAAAGGTTTTGGAGTGGCGACCGCGTACCGGAAGACGCAGTGTTGGAAGGCCTCCTACAAGGTAGACCGATGACCTGGTGAAGGTAGCAGGAAACCGATGGATGCGGGACGCACAGGAACGTTCGATGTGGCGACGCTTGGGGGAGGCCTATGTCCAACAGTGGACGTGTATCGGCTGAAATGATGATGAGGATGATAAGTATTTTTTAAATGATTAAATATTATACAAAATTCCCAAGTCGGTTGACTTATTAGACAGACTATAGCTGATCGCAGTCAAGTACTTGGTTTGTAGAATTTAAAAAATAATAAAACGATTTAAATTAGCCAGCTAAGTTAAGATTCTAACGTTATAACAAATAGATTTGTTAATGTAATATATTTATTAGAAGACGATAAATAACATGCCAAGTTCGTTATATTTTTTATAGTTAATTTACCTCCTCTCGCCTAAAACACAGGATGACCTAGTTCAGGCACGTGACACGAATGAACTTGACATAGATTTAAGCAACCTGTGTTTAGTGAACTTATAACTGAAATAAATGCTACTCGTATTATCCACATTTTGTCTATTATTAATTTATTATATATGCTGAGATGCATGAGGAATGGAGACGCGAGTATCAGGACAACCATGAAAGTATGGTTAAGATCCAGTATCGTGCTGGATTAGGTATACTTCCTTCCTCTGAGCAGGTTTAGTTTTGTGAATGTTTTTTTCAAACCTGCCAATAAAAGCAAAATATGGTTAGGACTATTGGGAGCTCTGTTCTTCGCTCCGACTGGCTAATAATGGCAAGCCAGAGATGAAGAATTAAACCTACCGTGGATCGGGCCCGTAGGGCAAACCATTTAACCTTTCGGTTACCATAATTAGAGACACAATGAGAGAGTGAACGCCAGCGTTCGCGCATTGACGATATTCGAAAGGTTAAAAAGGTATTTGAATATGCTTACTATAGTACCCAACACAACTAGAATATTTATGAACACTAAAAATTCAGTTTTAAATTATAAAAACCTAAACAGTAGAGGTGATTTTTCATTAAGCTGACCACAAGACCCGATGAAAAAGAATGCTATGTGAGTGAGGCTAAGATCTGTTACTGAAATCTACGAGTATTTCGTGGCACTAGTGAATAAAATACAGACAGAAAGAGTAGGTATCGTCTACAGTCAGTTGCAGGACATGATTTTGCAATGTGCATGACTTTTTGCTCTACGTTTGTTACCCTTCAAAACACCGCGATGATATCAACGGGCCCCTAACCACAAAATAGATAGGTACAGAAGACAATCTCATGTATGTACTTCACTTTTTATACCTACGCTCGATGGACGCACACTAACGAGCGTTTGAGCCGGAACTGTTCGACGAGTGATCCGAGACGCGACCGAGATATAGTGTCTGTGAACGGTGTCTATTTGTGCGTTGCTCGAGCGCGCGCTTTGTATGTAGATTGACTTCTGTACCTATCTATTTTGTGCCCTAACCCAGGTGTTATAGAACGAAGTCATAACACTGCGAGACACTCGCTTGTGGAAGTAGCGCCTAAAACATTCGTTTCGACTCTATCATTCGAAACACAGAAATCAGTTCAGGCTTTATTGAAAGTCTTTAGTGAAGTCTTGGTGAAGTCTTTACATACATTTATGTATTGTCTGTGCTTCCATCTAAAAATCGTCATGACAAAGCATTTCAAAGCCTCCAAATATCTGTCATCGTTTTATTTACGCAGTAAATTTTCGCATTTTCTGTTGTAAAAACCCTTTCAAAAATTGAAACAAAATGAAATGTTCGACAGTATTTTCGGTAAGTGTTTTCAATATGATTGATTGTAGTATTTATATGTCCAAACTTTACATTGTTTATTCGTAAAGGGCCAAGATTACAAGTGTTTACCTACTAATAGGTTTTACTTTAAATCTTTCCGTATTACGTTGAGATAATGTATAACCTACGTTATTAGTCATAATATGTATTCTTTGCCATCTACGCAGGTTCTTCAAGAAATAAGCGTGTAAGAAAACGTGGGTTTTTCAGTCGATGGTTTAGAAGTTTTAAAAGCATATTTAAGAAACAACCTAAAGAAATTACGCCTTCTCCTACACTAGAGACACACGCTTTCGCTGCTAAAATCAAACGATCCAAGAAACGCAATAAAGATGGAAAAAAAACTTTAGAAGAAGTAAAAATGAAAGTAAGAATTTTGAAGAGAAGATTTGATCTCAGTGAATCCCAAGGAAGGATAATAGATAAATTCATAAATGATGCAAGTAAAGGAAATGGTGCAGAATTACGTATTCTCAACAATTTGCTTGATCCTAAGAAACTTACAAAAAGGCGTGTTAAAAAACTTATTAGACAATATACAGAAGGCAAGAAAAAGAACAGAGGACTTTCCTACATGTTAACTCCAAGTAATATTTCACTTCTTCCATCTAAACAAAAAATTCGTAATTTGATGGAAGACAGGAGTTATATTAGTAAAAACTTTACAAGAATATTAAAGCAGATCAAATATTTCTAGAGGGGTTTGTCGTGATCCAACATTACTATTTTTTTTATCCATTGCAAACATAAAAAGGTTTTTTGATGAATTCGATTGTTTTTTTGGTAGGAAAATGACATCCCCCGGTCTTGGGTGGAGCGGGAGATAGTGTCAGACTAAAAACCCGCTCCTGTAAGGAACACCTTTTGTACCGGGGCCGAATCTTCAGAAACAAATCTTTGGCCCCAGTAGGCTTCGGCCCTGCTGGGCTCCTACGGTTTGCTTAAGAACTCCGTGAGACGCGCATGGAGTAATACGCGCTATCGACATCTTAGGCTCGGTCCGGACGGTTACCGGAGGGTCGGACGGCGATCTACCCATTGCTCGCCGTCCTCAAGCCCGCGCCTACGGTGGCCGAAAATCGGGATCAGTATCTTGGTAGTGGCTGGGACGTGAGCGCTGTTGCCTCACGCGTGCGGCCTCTTTCTTAGTTAGCGTTACTGCTTCACAGAAGATGACTGCCTGCTACTCTTCCTCGCTCCAGACCATGGCCTGTAGCCATATCCACGAGGACATGGCGGTGCTCTGCTCAAGCGGGGCACACCTCAACCGTATGCTCCACTGTGTCCTCCGGGCGGCCCACACAATGATGACACCCGGGCGTTACTTCTGTGGGCGAACTGACCATGTCCGATGAAGACCTGCGTCATGCGGAAAGAGAGGACGCCGTGAGATCTTTCCGGCCACGCCTCAAAGAGGGGTCATACCGCCATAATTATGGCGTGTCCAGCACTGAGTTGCGACAATCGCTGTCGCATTTCATCTTCCTAATCCTGTAAGCATGTTTACTTTTGCAAATTAACACTAAATCCGACCAATAAAAGCAAGAGAGAGCTAGAAGCTCGGGTCCTCGTTAGTGTTTACTCCGGCGTGACTCCGGCTGATTTGTAAAGGCAACTCTGAGATGTAGATAAAGAAGTCTTTCGGGAAATTATGTCTGCGAGGTTGGTACTGCCATGCGACTCCATTATAGGAGCGTGGAATTAGTATGTGCTTTATATTTCAACTAGAATGCTTAGATACGACTGTTGAAATATTTGTCAAACAAGTGACAAAAATCTGTCTCGTGGCACTAGTAGATAAAATACAAACGAAAAGGATATGATCGTTGTATCAAATCGAAATCCATTCTTATATTAATAAAATACGAAAGTAACTCAGTCTATCTGTTATCTTTTCATGTTTTTATATTTTTTTAGGATATAGTCTACACCTCTAACGCCTACGCAACGCCTACGCCCTTTCTTTCGAGTCTAAAAGTTTGTTTCGATTTCCAGTTCAAAATACAGAAAGAAGTCAAGGCTTTATTTAAAGCCTTTTTATACGTTAATATATCGTCTATGCCGTATTATAAAGGATGACTGGCAATTAGTGTACGATACTTAAACACGTGATTAAGTATCGTACACTAATGTGTTACACTAGTGCTCATGATAACAAATAATTTTTATTAGAGCAAAGCCGAAATCGCGAAAAAAATATCAGCTGTTCAGTACATTAGGCAAACATAAATGTACAGAACAGCTGATTTTTTTTCGCGATTTCAGGTTTGTTCCCATAGTAACAGTTGTTGGCTATCATGAGCACAATCACGTGTTTAAGTATCGTACACTAATTACCAGTCATCCTGTCATCCTATTTATGTTTGTGTGTGTTTTTTTTTGTTCTATGATCTGTGTTTCCAAATGCTCGTAGAACTGCGCCTATCATAATAAAGCCAAGCTAAGTCACCGAATTACTGCAAATTTTCAAAAATTTTGTTATAAAAAAGCCTTTAAAAATTTAAACACAATGAAATGTTCAAAAGTGTTTTCGAAGTGATTGTAGTATTTATATTCTATATCCCACTCTTTGGACTTATAAATAATACACTGTAGTAAGTAGACCTAGGTATTTTGAATTGGGTTAATGTAGCAAATTATCTATAGGTACATAATTAAAAATGAATCGCTAAATCTGTTGATAAGCGAGAACAGCTGAATCGATTTCGCTAAATCTTTTTTTGTTGTGTTTGTTATTGTGAGGAAGAGGTTAGGTAGAAAAAAAAAATCAGGGTAGTGTAGGGTAGAGTAGAGTAGGGTATAGTTGGGTATAGTAGGGTAGAATAGGTTAGATATAGTAGGGTAGACTAAGGTAGAATAGGGTAGAAGCCGCAGGCAAAAGCTAGTTACCATTAAAGTTATATATATACATATGTATTCTTTGCCATCTATACAGGTTCCTCAAGAAACAAAAGTGTGAGAAAAGGTCGGATTTTTCAGTCGATGGTTTAAAAGTTTTAAAAGCATATTTAAGAAGCAACCTAAAGAAATTACGGCCTCGCGCTACACCAGAGACACCTTCCTTCACTGATAAAATCAAACAAACCATGAAACGATATCGCGCTGGTCGTGGAAACAATAGAGGAGTTTTAGAAGAAGCAAAAAAGTGAGCAAGAATTTTGAAGAGAAAATTTAATATTAGTGAATGTCAAGGAAGGATAATAGACAAATTCATAGATGATGCGAATAAAGCAAGTTCTACTAATTTGCGTCATCAACATCTTCCTGCCCTAGTCCCTTTTTATTTGGGGTCGGCGCAACACGTTTTTTTCTTCCATTCTGTCCTGTCACTCGTCACGCTATCACTAACTCCCTTTTCTTTCGTATCGCTTCTCACACAATCCAACCATATTTCTTTGGCCTCCCTCTTCTCTTCCATCCATCCAAGCACACACAACATGCATTTCATCCCTCCTTTTCACATGACCATACCATGACAAACGATTCTACTAATTTGCGTATTGCTAACGATTTACTTGATCCTGAAAAACTTACGAAAAAGCATGTTAAGAAATTTATTAGACAATATAAGGAAGCACAGAAAAGACGTAGAGGGCTTTCCTAATTGATGACTCCAAGTAATATTGCTCTTCTTCGAACTAAACGTTTTGATCGTTTGATGCCAGATATAAAAAGGCTCACTGTAAAATTTTAAACCGTTACGTAGAAAGTTCAGTTACTAGAAAGACGTACATTGTGCTCTTGCATTGCTGTTTTTGTATATATAAATGAATTTATATTAAAAAAAAAATAGTTCATAGAACACATTTTTTTTATATTTATAGAAAAAGAGTTAATTTGTATCAAGTACAACGCATATCGAAGGAAAATTATGTAGGAATAATTTTTGATTTAGACATGTTATTGTCTGTGCGATAAAAGAACCGTCGTGGCGTAAAGTGAAAACAACATTAAAGATTTTAAGTAGCAACCCAACCCAGCCATCCGTCAAATGCCAAACGTCACATCATGTTTGTTTATTATGTTATTTTATTGTGATTTTTAATTGAAATCTTCAGAAATGTGATAAAAAATTTCACTGAGCTGCAAGGAAAATAATATTTAATATATTACAGTTTTGCCAAAGGTAACAAATGGCCAATCACATCATTATTGATCAAAACAAAGTCACGAACTTGGGAAACATTGGCGTGCTGTGTTTTTGGTACGTAACGCTTTTATTTTAATGTTTGTAGACTTCCTAGGTGAACTCCTGTCCCTGTTATCTCCAAATATATATAAATTAAACGGAAATTCATTTAAACATGACGATATTTGTTTATTTTGTTTTGGTCAATATTTTCGATGGCTAGTATAAAGAGTATTGATACTTTAAATTTATAATGCATTTCGACTAACTTAGAATATTTATTTTCAGGCTTGAGAAAGGATACAGTAACTAAAATAAAAAAGGGCAAGTGCGAGTCGGACTCGCGCACTGAGGATTCTGTACAAATTTACCTATGAAATCATTTCCCGTATTGAATTACGAAGATTTTTCCGAATTGCAAACAATTTTTTTTTTTTGGCGGATCTACAAATTTACTATTTTCAGATTTTTCCCTGTACTTTTTCTATGAGACCTTGATTTATGACAAATTTCAGGATTCTAGGTCAACGTCACCCTATGAACTTTGATTCCCTTGAGTATCGAAATATATGTGTTTTTGCGACATAAACGCCGTATCTTTTTTTTTAGTTAACTCAGAAGTCTGATTTTTTCACAACTTCAAAAGACCGCAGATTTGAGTGTATGGTTTTAATTTTAACTCGATACATCCAAACGTTCTCGAGTTAAAGGGTCTTAACAGATAAACAGACGGACAACCAAGTGATCCCAAGGATCTTATATACGAGAGGGTCCCTTACAGGCTAAATAGATTTTTTACAAAGCAACATTACAAATTCTGAAGTGTACTTTATTTTCATAGTCATTAAGTTCATATTTTTCATTGATTAGCAAAAGGGAAAAATGTACTGAGGAAGACAACGAGAAAGTGGTAGTGTGTCCCATTTTTACCTTTAAATTTAACTAGGGTAAACATAAACTTGCTGCTAGCTACAATATTCCAGTCAGTGATAATAGACCGATCCCAGTCAAAGTGATAGAACCATTTTCGTTGGAATTGGGTAAGTGGTCGTTGGTGGAAACTACCTAGATAGGCAGTACAGCGGTTTCTTCACGCTATTTTTCTTTACCGGTTCGTGTTTGCATTTAAATGTTCATCATCATTACAATCGAAAGACGTCCACTGTTCGACATAGGCCTCCCCCAGGTGTCGCCACAATTAACGGCATTACGCAAAAAGATATAAACGGATGAATTTAATGATAAATGTTGCAATAATATAGCTTATAACCTATATTTTTACTAAGTTTCATCACATGAGCAAGTTCAATAAATAGGCAACTAATATTATAAATGCGAAAGTTTGTGAAGATGGATGAAGGTACTCGTATGTATGGATGTGTCGCGCAAAAACTACTAGACAGATGAACTTAATCATAAACATTGCAATAATATAGCACATAAGCTATAACTTTGCAGTTTCATTAGGTGAGCAAATTCAGCCAATAGGATAATTTTTATTATAGGGTGAAGCCGCTGGAAGAAGCTAGTCTAACATAGTTTCAAAATATCAAGATTTAACAGTCGCAGTATAATGACGTCACAATGTTGCTTACATAACAAAAACGATATTTATCTAAAGCAGCGCCCTCAAATCCCACGATGGTTTACTTTCCGCACAGACTCTAATTATTTATTAGTGTAAATAAAAATTATTTTAAATGACTATACCTAGTGTTTTTTTTTTGTCATGAGGAGTAAACATGCCCAATGAACTGTGGGCCAAAATAATCAATAAGTATGGCTATTTGATTTATTTGTTTAAACATAGAAAGAACGTGAAAAATAAAAATACTTAACTAATTAAATCTATATAATAAACAATAACTCTAGCCTAAACTAAGACGTCAAAAAATTCCTCCGCATCGCTATCGACTGTAAGTGGGCCCAAAATACTGGCGGCAATTAATATTTATGGGTATACTATCTTTTTAATAATCCTAACTAATATTATAAATGTGAAAGTGTGGATGTTTGGATGTTTAGATGTTCAGATGTTTGGATGTTTGGATGTTTGTTACTTAATCACGCAAAAACGGATGAACGGATTTGTATGAAATTTGGCATGCATATAGCCTTTGACATGGAAAAGAACATAGGCTACCTTTTATCCCGATTCCTTAAGTACCTAATGCCACGCGGGCGAAGCCGCGGGCAAAAGCTAGTAATTAAATAATTATTATTGATAAACTCACGTTTGACCAATATCTCATCAGATGCATCGATAGTAAGCGATAATGTGGTCAACAATACAAAAAAAAAAGCCTATTGAGGTCATGGGTTCGATTCTGAAAGAAAAACCCAAAGTCCTTGAACGCAGGGCAAAGAAAGAACATAGAAATAAGTTTTTTTTTCCTGCAGTTCTTTCCCACCTAAAAACCTACTAGAAACTTATCTAGAAATATCTGCTCACTGTTGACTGAATTAGATTAGCTATCAGGAATCAGGCGGGACTCCGTGATCACCCATACTTAGCCCATACTTAGGACTCAGTGTGCCAACCGTGTAGCATATGCAGCGAGATAATAATCCCATACTCCCTGGTCTTTTCCTCAAAAATCCAGGCGTATTTTGCGTACCGAGGCCTAAGGTCTATTTCTCAAAGGTAGGCTCGGTCCGGTATGAAAGGCTACGAAGGAACGGGGTGGGTTTTTTAGTCAGTAAAAGTCTGACACTATCTCCCGCTCCGCCCAAGGGTGCAGGTTATCCTCTGGATGATTTTTATCCACCAAAAAATAAAGACGTATGTTGCAAGTTTCCCTCTGATAACAAAAAGTAACGCGTTACGTTCCAAAAAATAACGTTCAGAACCTTTACACTGCAACCTTAAATCTTCCACATCACTTCAACTGCATCAGCTTGATCACCTGATTGTTTTTAAAGCTAAAGAACGAAAGGTTCGGTCAGTCCAGCTCCAGAAGATGCTGCACAGTATTCCAGGCGCGCTTTTATATACGATCAGTGGTCGTGAGACAATCGTGGATATTCAGGGCCCCCTACTCATAAGTGGTTCATAACATGTGGCGTTTTGTGTTTGTGGCCGGTGGCCTATGTACGGCGACCCTTCGCTTCTCTCCGCACGCATCTGCTAGAATATGCTGAATCGGGTGATTGATTGAATGAATCGGGTAGGTTGGGATAAAAGAGTTCTGTAGTCAATATTATCAAGTCAATTCAAAATTGAAGGTTCATTTACAAAGAGATTTATTTTTTGCTTGGCTATCATATGACCGTAAAAAAAATACCTATCACTATCACGCATCTGTGGTTATTGTATCTCTTTGTCAAAACCAATCAATCACTGTGCTGAAATTCACAATTTCTAGAAAACCTTTTAAAAATGTAAACACTATGAAATGTTCAAAGGTTTTTTCGGCATATTCCATCGAGGTAACTATACTGATTAATTTAATTTTCCCGTATTCCTAAGCCATAAATAATATACGTTACTATCTTGTACTAACTTATTCTGTGCCGTTACAAGTCCAAAGCATCCCTTATAATCACAATTACAAGTTATGTGTAATATGTTTATTGATTGCAGTATTTTTAATTATGTACTTATACCTAAGGAGCACTCATTAATAAATTAACAAATTGATTCTTTATCAACCATGTAGGTACGCCCCGAAAACAAAGAATTAAGATTAAGAGACCGCGCAAGTACAGATTCAAACAATGGTTTAGACGATTTACAAACATATTTAGAAAGAAACCAAAAGAAATCACACCTAGTCATACAGGTGTAAAACCTTCCATTACAACAATATTTAAGAACAAAATTAAGAGATCCAAATTAAATGTTAAAGATATTGAACTGATTGAAGGTCTGGAAGCACATGAATTAAAAAAAAGATTTTCTGTAACTGGATATCGAGCGAAAATACTTGACGGCATGGTTGCAGATTATAAAAGAGGAAAATTGTCTTTACCTGGTATGTCTCATAAATCAAAATTTGATATAAAGTCACTTGATAAGTACCGATTAAATAAAATGATTGAAGAGTACGATGAAGGTAAAAGAAAAAGACACGTAAGACATGTTCAAGAAGCACAAAATAATGCAAAAATTTTGAGGAAAAAATTTAACATGAGTCGCTCCCAAGCAAGCAAATTACAAAAATTGATTGCTGAGTTAGATAGAGGCAAGGGTTCTAATGTGAAACTGGTTAAAAATTTGCTTGACCCAGAAAAAGTCACGAAAAAACGTGTCCAAAAATTTATTGAACGATATAAGGAAGGAGAGAAGAAAAAAAGAGGGCTTTCTTATTTGAAGATTAAAAGTCAATTCTCACTTGCTCCAACCAAACTTGGCTAAAGTACAGAATTCAAGAATACTTCAGAATTTATTGAGAGGTTCATCATACATATATCTACATGTATTGATCTTGACATGATTTTTAATATTTTGATACATAATATTTTAAGATATTAAATCAAAACCTTATAAAATGCAATTGTAAAGGGGTTTTGTACACCACTGTAAATATTTTTTAAATGTTTTTTTTATAATGATAGTTTTCGTATTGGTAATGTTTAATCAAAGTGTAAATACAGTATTTTAAATAAATTTTGTTTTGTTTTGAAAAGTGAATATACTCAATGTGCTGTCGGCCAATATTTGTGTGTTGTGTGTATTTGTGTTTTTTAATTCAGTCTTCTGCAGTATATAGCGAAGATGACTTGACAATGACTTCTCCTGCTCCACCCTAAAGCGTGAGAAATCACGGATAATCGACGAACGGACGGATAAAAAGTAAATTATATGCTATCCCAAGACATGGTCTACTCGTATACCTTTTTCATCCAAATCTATACAGCCATTCCAGTCTGAAGAATTAAATAACATACACAATCACAAACCTTCACCTTATAATATATTTAGTGTGACAATCCGCCAAATATCCTTGTTTTTTGTTAGCCTGTTCTATCCCACTCCTGGGCAAAGGCCTCCCTCCACTCCTTCCATCTTTCACGCGCCTGGGCTTCCTCTTGCCAGTTCTGGTGATATCTGTCTAGTTTGTCGCGCCATCTTTTTCATGGTCTGCCGTGACTCCGTCTCACTGTTTCAGGGCACCAACTTTGTGCTACTTTGGCCAAAGAACTTAATTGGTAAAAATAACAAAATTTTATGTAATTAGCATATTATTATCTAAATTAATTATTGAAATAAAAAACAACCCTTTTCAACAATTTATTAAATATTTGCACAATAAATGGAATTAATCTTGCCATTTATAATTATTTTTGTGCAAGCAGTACTGTTATTGATACGCAGAGTGAATGCACATGCATGCAATTCAGATAAGGGTGATGTTAAGACTCTGTGGCTGTTCGTACATTTTATTTACGGTTAGTAAATGAACAAAATTTTTTCTTTACTCTTTAAAATTTATGACCGTTTCTTCGAGTTGTATCTTTTATGAAACATGAAAAAAGTTTTTTTGTTTTTCATTTTTTTATAGGCACTGATAATACTTGTAGTATTTTGGCTTTGATCGATGGAATGTTTGCTCATTAATTAGATACTTTAGTTGGGGTTTGGCATTGAAAATTCAAATTCAAGATTAAAATATGAAAACTAAATGTATTTTCACGTCTCATCAACCACTTATCAGTTGTCATGTCTATATCATTTTGCACATAACAACTGTACTGCACTGTAATTAAGTGGTGTAACCTAAATAGATCAGAAAATCGATCGATATGATGACTGTGGGGATAATAATTTATACAAATTGCAACAAAAAAGATTTTCAGAAGTGTTACAAGGGGCATTAACATGTCATAGTATATATATGACATGTTAAAATGTCAGCCATGAGAACGAAAAAGAGGGATGAAGCTGTACAAAATACACCCTTTATGGGTCTATCCTCTTAACAGTTCAGTTTAGATCGTAAAATGGATCGCGTTAAGAGCTCGTGGTAGGGCCTCTGATTAATCTCGGTCCTCGTCGATTGCGTCATATTGATGACGTGATCAACCGATCGTGATTAGTGAATCATCTAGTGGATCAGTCATCAACCAAATGAAACAACAAACAAATAATAAAAAAGCAGTTCAATTTATCAATACCGGAGGTATCTGTTAGCGTAAAGAACGTTTACCCAAATTTCTAAAATGTCCTTACGTTTTTTTACGTCGTTTTCGGTATCATAAGTGCATGGCTGTTGGCGCCTACTACCATTTAAATAGCAACATGTTGCATTTTGCCGCGAAGCTATAATAAACCACAAAAAGTTGAATTTTCTTCGATTTTAATGTACTAACCTCACAATATTTGATTCCTGTTAATTTTATGTAACGTACTGCAAAACTTAATATATTAAATTAAGCATACTTGCTTCAGGATAAAGTCTCATTTGTATCCCACTCAGTACCTATAACGGAACACAGAGACACGTAGGTACCTACCTACTTACCCTTACGTGCAGTATACTCTGATGAAAAAACTTTGAATGTGCGATGACGGCGTTTTGTATCAGCGTTTAGTGGCCAGTGCGGGCCACAAGAAGCGAGCAACGATGATTTGTAGAGTGTGGCGGCCACCGGCGTCAACCGTGTGCGGCGAATCTATATGTATAAACTGTATGAAAACTATAGGAAATATGTCGGTGGCCGAGTTTTGTGGTTGTGTCTGGTGGCCCGTGTCTGGCGACCCTAAATGTTAAAATCAGCGCCATCTAGCGCTCAGGTCCGTAACTTTCACCTTCACAGCTCAATCAATCAATCTTTATTTGTGCTCTCTATCGAGGAACTCGGATTCACTTACGTATGTTTTACCTACAAAGTGGTTGTTCATTTTTCCGCGGTCAGTGAACAGTCATACGAAAACCGATATATTTCATATATCATTTTGAGCCAGCCACATGAACAAGCAATCGTTTTTTTTCTCTCCATGAATAAAGTAAAACGTGCATGCAAATTCACGGATATTCGGGGTTCCAGATATTTGCGGCTACCACATCTATCGTCACCGCAAGACCCTGCAGCGGCAATTGCATTCAAGATCAATACAGCCGTCGAAATAATGGCTGTAAATTACCGCAAAAGGACACTCAAAATCAGAACATCATGCCACCATCCGATTCACCATCACCTGATTCATATTCAGCATCAAAGAGACAAAATGGCTGTGGTCCATACGACTATAATGTAAACCATTGCATAGTTGTGGATGATAGAATTCTGTGTGGGTATAACAAGAATATAGGAAAGCCTCAAAGTAAGAATCAAGTAGTTCAAGTGTACGGGGGTTGCAGGATTCGTGGAGGAAGATTAGAATGTGGCTACGAGCACGGTCCCTTCACCAATCCAAGACGGCCGCCTGCAAGGTATAATCCGAATGATCAGCTAGGCAATCGGTTTGGATTTGATGACCATCGTGACCCTCACTCCGGAGAACAGCAAGGTCCCAAGCCTACAATGAACCCGTTCGATATGGTGACAAGATGTTCCGAGCTAAACAACCGCATTGTATGTAGAAGGGATTAGTTTGTATTATATAATAATTTACGTATCCGTTTTGGTTCATATTTAGAAATAAGTCCGTCCGTTTTGGTTCATATATAGAAATAAATCCATCCATTTTAGTTCATGTATAGAAAAAATGTCAATTTTAAAATTATCGTTGAAATAGTATGTAATTTAATTTATTTGTACGTTTTATATTATGTTAGTGTGGATATTAAATGTGCTAAAAAATATCTATAATTTTTTTATTTAACCGTCAACCACACCGATGCGTCAAAGTAAGTCCTACAATATGAAATTGCATTACCCTATGAGCGTAACAGTTGTGATAAGAAGCTGGTAACTGAAGTTTTCAACCTATCGATATTTACCGAGTTTTTTGTATACCTACTATGGTCCACCCTGAAGCGGAAATTTGCGGAACACTGCAAATTTTTTTCTGTTCAAGGAAATTTTCTGTTAGGTCATCTCTGGGTCTGACTTTGACATCTTTTTTTTATGGTGGGGAAAACCATCCAATGGCAACCCCCACTATTGGGCGGAGCGGGAGATAGTGTCAGACTCTTACTGACTAAAAAACCCACCCCTTTCCTTCAAGCCTTCATACCGGGGCTCGATTTCCCTTTCGGATAACCCTGGCCCCAGTAGGATAACCCTGGCCCCAGTAGTGACTTTGACATCTGACTACCTGCAATGACTGACAAAAATCTACGAATGACAGCCGGCACCAATGGCTTTACTTCAGTAATGTCCTAGATAAACTTATTGAAAATTCACATTGGTACGTGTCAGGCTTCAAACCCGCAACCTCATGCATGAGAGGCCTTAACCACTACGTCACCACGACCACAGAACAGAAGATACTGTATGATTTGTGTTCTGTGACCACGACACACACTTAAAATGACATGTATTAAAATTTAATATCGACAGCAACGTTTTAAAAAAAAATTAGGAAATGGCCTACATTTTTATGACGCCTCCTCGGCATTTCATTTTATTTAACACATTATCATATCACATAAATAAATAATAGAAAATGGTTGCCGACCAACTTTATATCGATAGAAATCCTAGATAGGCATTTAAAATGAAAATGATTTGACTAACCTAAATACCTTAACATAGTCGAATTATATTATTAGTTCGTCGACTTTAACTTTTTCTTTTTCTAATTGAATTTAGATGACTATCACTGAGGTTTTTTTTTATTTTTTATTATACGCGAAAACATTTAAATATACAACAAAAGTAAAGTTTATGCGCAATGAAGAGCCCAAGCATTTGAGTTTTCTTACAGAAAATCTCACTGTGGTGATAAATTGTACATAATAATTCTTTAGTTGCATGGGAAATGATTGACGTAAGATGTAAATATAACTAACATACACACTAATGCTGATAAACACAATACCCTCATTTACGGGTCTTCGGGTGAATAAAAAAAAAGAAGCTAATGTTCTCAATTCGTGTGATTTTTAATTTTCATGGGTAATTCGTACTTCATCAATTTGTATTATTTTCGGCTTCCTATGATATAACCCTTTGCCTTCTTTGCATTTGATTTCTACAATACAGCCCCGTTTAAAACAATACCACTAATATAAATAATAATAATTACGTACTTGTGTCTAACGAGAACACAGTTAATATAATACTAGTTATGAGACTAAGTAGTGAGGTAATTAAACGACTACTTTCACTATAATACTTAGATAACATTACTGGAGTTCATAAACCATGAACGCATCAAACAATGCTCTAACAAAAGATAAGTGGCATAGCCTTTTTTTTATGGTGAGAAAAAATCATCCAATGACAACCCCCGCTCTTGCGGGCGGAGGCGGAGAGGGGCAGAGCGGGAGATAGTGTCAGACTCTTACTGACTAAAAGCCCCACCCCGTTCCTTCTAGCCTTCATACCGGGGCTCGAGCGCCCTTTCGGATAACCCTGGCCCCAGTAGGCTTCGACCCGGCTGGGTCCCTGCTGAAGTGGCATATCCTGCTATCCCACTTATGTTTTTTATATACGTATCTCTTAACGTATATACCAACTGAATTAACAGTATAGGAATTAAAACGATTTACAACCCAGCAACTGCGGCTATTACGAAAGGCCTTGGTAAGATTAGTGTCAGATTTTCTGGCTTCTGAATATCCGTAACCCAGCCAGGCGCATTACTTTGTGTAATTTATTTCATCACCACTGCTCTCAAAACTGTGAAAGAAAACATCGTGAGGAAACCGGCATGTCCTAGAACCAAAAATTCGAAGACATGTGACATTTACCAACCCGCACAGGGCCCGCGTTGTGGATTACGGCCCATATCCTTTCCTAGAGAGGAGGCCTGAGTCCCAGCAGTGGGAACATTAAAAAGGCTGAAGGATGGATGAATATCCGTAGGAATAATGGCTTTACGTATTTTCTTAGAGACGAAGCAGACTCCGTATGTAGTAGAGGGTCACTCATCCACGGACCAAACCCGGCTAGCGTAGCTTAACCTCAAAGTTCTACTCATGTAACAGCTACATGGGTAAAAACAGGGTAATATTTGAAAAAAAATAAATGCCATACTTCGGAATATAATATTTAAAGTTTTATTAATTTACTGAAATTATCTACCAAGAAGTGGCAAAATTGCAAATAACTTATCCGCTTTGCCTTCGTCGACATTAAACTCAATAATATAATAATGTTTTATTTTTTTAACTATTACAGGTATTTGCGACCTCAACAATAATTGCAGTTGCCGCAAGAAATTGCAATGGTAATAATAACGAATACGTAGACGGCAAAAACGATGCTGCACTACGCAAAGCTAAATCTCAAAACATGCCTAAAAGACCGAAGCCCATCACGAAATACCCACCCAATCTTGATAACCAGTCGAAAGACGCACCCAACGGTCCAAATGGTGCCATAAATCGAAGGCGGTGCTGCCCTTACAATTTTGATAGTAATATCTGTAAAATTGTGGATGATAGAATACTCTGCGGGTATAATACGAACGCAGGAAATCCTAAGAGTAAGGATACGGTGGTAGAATTGCATGGAGGGTGCAGACTACGAGCAGGAAGGTTGGAGTGTGGGTACCAGCATCCGCCATTCACTAATCCCAGGAGGCCACCAGCTTGGAATAAACCTCCTGATGGTGTTGGAAAAGCTGGTCCAAGAACGTAATGCTATCTGCAGTCATACAGGGGAAAGACAAGAACGGATATTTGTTAAAATTATTGTTAAGTATCAGTTAATACTAGCTTTTCATGCAAATATATTGTAGTACTAGTATATACCTAATCTATAATAAATATCAAAAGCTTTAATTCAATAGATTGTTAAATCGGCCACTAGGTTCCCTTAGAATAGTTTGCTACTAAATCGCAGTTAGGTTATAAGCTTTTCAATATAGTCACTTGAAAATGGGCCTTAATGACAATACTGTTTGGTTCAGAATCCAGTGCCTTTCATGCAAGTCGTTTTTTTCCATTTAGTTTTCCTAATGCATTTTTATTTGACAGATAATAAACTTAATAAAACATTCAGTTCAAAACTTCTACGTAATATTATTACATTATTTATTTATTTATTTAAACTTCATGTACAGCAGTGGTCAGTAGTGGACTTAATGCAATAAGGCGTTCTCTACCAGTCAACCTTTGGGTTAAAAAAGACAACACTGTGATATGTTTGCACAATAAACAAGTAACACATACTTCAAACGGAAAAATATAAAATAAGTAATCGATCTCATGCATATTTAACTCAAGGTCAAGTTGAAGACGTATAAAATGTAAGAGGTTCAGTGATATATTGGCGTACATAATTTTTTTCACGGTACAAGTCTCGTAATTAAAACCTGTACCCCCTGCAATCAGATCCGAAACAACTATCTGTACGTCACACAATAAATTTGTTTCGTGAGAGAATCGAAACCGCGCCACGCAACGCAGCAGCAGCTCGATCATGGTGGACATCCCACCCATACGTACAAAGCGTTTTGGGAACATATTCGTTATGCATACAGCTAAGGAGTGGAATTCCCTGCTAGAGTGTTTCCTGATAGCTATAATTTAGGGTTATTGGAGTGAATAGGTTGCTTCTAGGCATGCGTGCTCCATTATCGGTCACATCATCGCCTTCCATCAGGTGAGATAGTGGTCAAACGCGAGCCTATCTATAGTAAAATTAAAAAAAAAACAACCACTGCGCCAACCGTGTCGTCTTTCCTTCATAGTTTTAGCCGTAGTTATTCCGGGTCTGGGGTTTCTTGTGTATCTGAGTTTACATGTTTGTCAACGCAAATGGAGCATCATATGGAAAACTGGGCAAGTCCGAGTCGGGTTCGCGCACTAAGGATTCTGTAGAAACTTTCTATTAAATAGTTCAATTCCGCAACTTTTTTTCTTTTTTATGGTGGGAAAAATTCATGCATTGACATCCCCCGCTCTTGGGCGGAGCGGGTGATAGTGTCAGACTCTTACTGACTAAAAGACCCACCCCGTTCCTTCTAGCCTTCATACCGGGGCTCGAGCGCCCTTTCGGATAACCCTGGCCCCAGTAGGCTTCGACCCGGCTGGGTCCCTGCTGTTGCTGACAACTCCTTGAGGCGCGCGGGAACAGTGCGCGCCGTCGACGACTTGGGCTTGGTCCGGACAGTTACCGGACGGCCGGACAGCGAGCTACCCATTGCTCACTGTCCACAAGCCCGCGCCTACGGTGGCCGGAACTCGGGATCAGAATCCCGGCGGCGGCGGCGGCGGCGATAACGCCGTTGCCTGATGCGTTCGGCCTCCTCCTTTGCGAGCATTACTGCTTCGCAGAAGTCGACGTCTGCCTGCCACTCCTCCTCGCTCCGGACCATAGCCTCAACCAGGGCCCGGCGCGAGAGGTCTCCGCCGCCGATCGCCCCCACGAGGGCACGGCGATGCTCCGCCCAAGCAGGGCACACCTCGACTGTGTGCTCCACCGTGTTCAATTCCGCAACTGAGTTACGAAGATTGGTCTGAATCGCAAAAAAAGTTTTTTGTGTGTAGTTGATTTTACAGTCAACTTTACAGCTTTTAGATTTTTCCTTATACTTGTGCTATGACCTTGAACTTGCTCTACGCCAAATTTTAGGATTCTAGGTCAACGGGAAGTATGAATTTTGATTTCTTCGAGAGTATTTATGTTTTTTGAGACATAAAGGCCATAACTTTTTTTTTTGTTACCTTAGAAATTTGATTTTTTCATAGCTTCAAAAAACCGCAGACTTGAGTATATGGTTTTAATTTCAACTTGATCACTCCACGCGTACCCAAGATAAAGAGTTTTGACAGACAGACAACAAGGTGATCCTATAAGTGTTCCGTTTTTTTCTTTTGAGGTAGGGAACCCTAAAAACAAAAAAGTTTACAAGACTCGGTATCTAGAACCGCCAGCTAACATGGCGACATTAATCAGAACAACCAACCAGGCATGTGAAAAGCCCTTTCTATTGCTGATGCATGAAGCCGATAATCCAGGTGACTTAGCCATACAACAGTTAATGGAACAGTAACCGGGTATTGTTAGGAGGCACGTCACGTGCAACCTCAATTCTCTTATAAAGTTAAAGCACTTTTTCCAAGACCTCGTTCGCGAAGATTTCATATTATTATTATTATTATTTTTTATTTAATTAAATAGAACGGCCGAAGCCAATTAAACTATTTAAACTTATACCTAATTCTTTAACTCAGTCATGCATTCTTCTCACAAAAATTCAAACATTCTAACATTATCATCTTTCATTCATCTGCAAACACATCCAAGACCTGTGAGTTCAGGAGAGCGTTAATGGCGGCTACTGTCCGCGGAATAGGCGACTTGGAATGTGCAATAGTACGGGAAGTTGGAACGGCCAGTAAGCGATGTTTGATTATCTCCAACAAAGGATCATTATCATGATCATTTCCCCTGTTCCACTTTTGGACATAAGCCTCCCCATGTGTCACCACAACGACCGATCCTGTGCGTCTCTCATCCACCACGTTCCGCGACTTTCACCAGGTGGGAGTCCTTCCAACCCTGCATTTTCCGGTGCGCGGTCCCACTCTAGAACCTTTCGGCCACATCGACCATCCGTTCTACGAGCAAGGATCCTGCCCACTGCCACTTATTTTGACGATTCTTCGGGGTATGTCGGTGACTTTGGTTCTTCTGCGGATATCTAACAAAGGATGTTGAAGAAAAAATGACTACATCAGACCAAGAAGACATTTGAAATTTTTTAATTCCTTTCCCTTATTCACACTAGATGGTCCGTTGCCTTCTACCGTGAATTTCTGATATACATAATTATGTATCCATTTAGACTATTCTGTCTGACCAATCTATCTGAAATAGATAAGAAAATAGCTGAGCATAATGATGAGAATTCCTTCTATTTCTAATTATAAATTATCTTAACTTAGTGTTGGGTGAGACGACTGTTTATATTAAATTATAATATAATTACTTAGTTTTTTGAATAGTAATAGCCTATCGCAAGCATTTTGTGGCTCAATCACAATATCTGGCGGCGTAGCATCATAAGAAATTGAATTCTATTTTTTTTTGTTTATGTTCCTTAACCTTCGCAGGTTGAAAAAGTAGCAAAAATGTAAAGCCTATTATGAAATTCTAATATTTTTGAATTTAGAACACAGATGAATATTAATCTGTTGGTAAAACCGAATTATTGTATAAATAATCATGTTTATTTATGATATTATTATTCTGGTAAAGTGTGTTTATCACTTTAAAATTTCACTAGGCCTTAAAATCGTACCTTAAAATGGTAATTTTTTTTTGACTTATCTAAGTGTTCTGGGTCTGGGTATCTTGTAGGTTTATGAACGAATCCACGATACAGGAAATATTCCTAGTGTGGGGAAAAATTTATAAAAAAAAAATCAATCACAACCCACATACTACTGGAGGATCGTCAATATAAAAACTCTAATATGTAATCATGCCAATGTACCATGCTAACTACCTAACGCTTTTAACACACTTTTCGCCTAAAAATTTACTTCGCCAGAATCAACAGATTACGGCACAACGTTACGAAATGGACTGGTTCATGCAAATTACAAGAAAGTTCAACAATCAAAAACTTTCTAATAGGTCAATAATAATTAACCAGTTATTTCGACATATCCCAGTATCACATATGTGACAACAAAACTAGGTAGAATTAACCTAGATTGTTATATAACTGAATGAAGATCTTAACCCTTGGCAAGGCGTCCGTAGCGCTGAGTTACGACTAGGGTTCCCAACCCTCCCGGATTGCCCGGGAGACTCCGGTAATAATGGTTAACCTCCCGACCTCCCGGAGAAAAACAATTTCTCCGGTTTTTCTAAAAATTAAATGCATCCGTCGCTCGCCAGGCCTGTTGGTCTAGTGGTTAGTGCCCCTGACTGCTATGCCGGAGGTCGTGGGTTCGATTCCCACCCAGGACAAATGTTTGTGTGATGAGCACGATCATTTGTTCTGTGTCTGGGTGTAATTTATTTAAGATAGATAATTTATTACCATAAAAAACATGTACAAATGCAGTGAGGCCTTGACTCCTGTGCTAGGTGGAACACCTGTGTTACAGGAATCAGTGTCTTCTCCCAATAATTTAGTGCAAAAAATCCATTAAAAATTGAAGAAATACATTATCTTACAAAAAAACATTTAAAATAGGAATATTTCATTCGATCAAATTTAGAGAATAAGAATTTCATTATTTTATTAAAATAGTTGTATAATTAAAATTGTCTTCTCTCTGTCTTAAGAATTAATTAAAAGTAATAAATTATTGCAAGTGAAAAAGAAGATAAAAACTTAAAACTAATACAGTTTAATTTATCTATAATATGTATGTATTTAGAATTATATAAGTATGTTTATTAGTTGTCTAGTACCCATAACACAAGCTCTACAAGCTTACACAAGCTTGGGACTAGACGGCGCTGTGTGATATTTGTGGAATATTATTATTATTATTTATTATTATTATTATTCATTTGTCATTATGTACGAGATTACCATCCTATGCCATTTCTTTCAATGGAGTGTCAGTGGTTGACCATCGGAAAGTCATAATGACGCCATTATATTAGTAGATTACCAAAACTTGTCAAAATCAACAATTATGAAATCAATGATAGAACATTCTGACACCATTGTAATTACAGACTTGAGGCCCAGAAATTGTTAAATATTGACTTAGATAGTGACAAATTGTACGAGGTTGGACTTTTGCGTGAGATGCAACCACATCTTGTGTTTTAACGATTTTCTTTAATACAAATATAAATTTCTTAAACACAATTCTCCCGGGTTTGTCCTTTTGAGAGTTGGTAACCCTAGTTACGACAGTACTGTCTCCATATCGCCACAAGATTCTGCCACCACTGAACTCTGTCCGACGAAGTTTCATCCCGGTGTGGCCCTAGGAACGCGAGCCAACTGGAGGACATCGGTGTGGTTTTAGTCAAACTCTTACACTCTAGAAGTCTAGAGGGAGAAGTCATTGAATAATTTCCCACCTCCAAAAAAACCCCTGGCTGGGCCCGCCAGGGCTAAGAGCAAGGATGCAGGATTGTTCGAAAGAGTTACCCTGGAACGCAAAGGGCATCTAAAGGAACACGGGTGTATTTTAAGGCAGAATTACACCGCACACACTTTGTGCCACATACGCCGATCTGGACGCGTCGGTCTCCATACATTTTAGAAACTAGACTTGTAGAGCTACACCTGATTCACGCCAAGCAACGTCTAAGTTCTACGTCCAAGTCAGGCGTGTTACACATGTGCCGGACCAACTACATTGGACCGATCCAATGTAGTTCTAGCTTTAGTTAGTAAAAGATCACTATGGTTCCACACAGAGCGAGGACGACTTATTTTGACGATTTCCCACCTCAAAATAAAACAAAAAACTAATTGCTCTCGGAATAGGGATGTGCATGTGAGGATATATAATTTGTAGTGTAAAAGAAACGTTGGAGTGAAAGATGATATGGCTTGCATTGAGATGAACACTAAACCGCACTGGGCCCACGTAGTAGATTATCTCTCATAGAGAAGGCCTTAGTCCCAGCAGTTGGAACAATATAAGATTGATTATGTTATGTTATGCATTAAAGAAGCAGCTATGCTCTGTGGTAGGGAGAGGAGATCAGGGACTTATTTGATGAAACCGACCAGGCGACAGGTCCAACTGCAATAATTTTTAATACGTGTGTTGCATCATGAAACATAACTAATTGCAAAAATGTCACAATATGTAATATAACTAATGGTGTTTCCAGACCTGGCAAATAAGCTGCTTGCGAGCCGCTCGCGAGCCCCTTTGAGAACGGCGCGCGTGCATTTCGAGCTCGGCTCGTTCGTAAGAAGCCGCAGGAAAAAACAGGACAGTTAGATAAGATATGTAGACACAGTGTGTATAAATTAAAATAAATCAAACAACATATATAATTAAATAATAGTTATTTGTTATGCAAGAGTGCAAAGTTGCTTTATAACCGCGTGCTCAATTTTGATGACCGAGCAAGCGTAGGATTCTAAAATTGAATCACGAGCGCAGTGAGTGACTTAAAAATTAGAATCCTGAGCGTTATTATTATTATTATTTAGAAGATAAGGGGCTATGCATCACCCATAGTGTAGGGGATGTAGTCACTGCGACCTAAAAGATCTATTGTGACTCGCCACCTTGTTAGAGTAACTCTTTTAGCCCGGAGGCTTCCAAGAAATTTAGAATACTCCTAGCTTTTAGAGTTTTAATCTCCTCCGGGCGAATAATGTGTCGGCCCAGATGGACACTGCGTTTGTGGACAAGGGGCCCGCATTCACACAAGAGGTGCTTAGGCGTCTCCCTCTCCTGATTGCAGTACCGGCAAACATCAGTGTCACTCAGTTTCATGTGAAATTGGTGCCTGTTTAGTTTGCAGTGGCCGGTTAAGGCGCGGGCTATCGCACAGATGTTCGTCCTGCTAAGCTCAAGAAGCTCGGCAGTTCGTTTTTGTGAGTAGCCTTCTATGAGAGATTTGGCGTGTAGCAGACCTGGTTGTACCAACCAGTTCTTTTTTGAATCGCCAAATAAGTTGCCCTTAAGGGTCTGCATGGCCTGGTTCTTTGAGATACCACAGAAGGGTTCTGGACCTATCTGATGACCTTGAGCCCCAGCCCGTGCAAGTTCATCGGCTTTTTCGTTGCCGTTGATTCCAGAATGACCTGGTACCCATCTCAGAATAACTTTATTCCTTTGCCCCAGGTCATTCAGTTTGTTAACGCAGTCTTTTACCAGTTTCGAATTTAAAGTATTCGAGTTCAAGGCGTTAAGAGCTGCCTGGCTATCTGAGTAAATCAGAATTAATTGATTTATGTAGTTTCGTTGACGGTTGGCCTCCACACTTTCTATAATGGCGTATACCTCCGCTTGGAATATGGTAGCATGTTTACCCAGATTCAAGCTTTTGCTGAATTTCGGGCTAATGCCAAATATTCCACATCCTACATTCTCACCCATTTTGGACCCGTCTGTAAACCAGATCAGGCTTCCAGCCTTGCAAGTGATGAGGTTGTTTGACCAATCCTCTCTGCTCGGCAGTTCCACTGTGTAATTCCTTGTGAAATTACACTGTGGAAGCATGACGTCTGTTGTCATAGCTAGTTGATCGTGTTCAAGTACTGATTCGTGTAGCGATCTCAGTGCTTGAGAGCGCCAGTTTGCTTTGCCAGTGCTGTTTGTTCTGTACATGCTTGCCTTCGCCTCCTTCGCAATGAATAGATGAAGTGGCGGTAGGTTAAGCAGGGCATTTAGAGCAGCTCCTGGGGTTGTGGACATGGCCCCTGTTGATATGAGGCATGCAAGTCTCTGCAAACCATTAAGTTTGTTAATGACTGTCACTTGAGTTGTTTTCCTCCACCATACTACGCAGGCATACGTTATTATCGGCCTGACTATGGCGGTGTACAACCACAGGGCGATTTTAGGGTTTAAGCCCCATTTCTTCCCTGCTAAGCGACAGCATATTCCTAAAGCTATTTTAGCCTTTTGGATCACATTGTTAATGTGAGTGTTCCAGGTCAGTCTCTGGTCGATAGTTACGCCCAGGTACTTGACTTCGCTGGAGAATGGTATGAGAGTCCCCTTTACAGTGGGCGTTACAAGTTTGTCCAACTTACGCTTCCTAGTAAAGGGGACTATTGTTGTTTTACTCGGGTTAACCGATAAATTGTTTTCTGTGCACCATGTGTTAATAATGTTCAGAGATCTCTGTAGTATAGATGATACCGTGCTGTGACAGGGGCCGACAACACAAGCCACCACATCGTCAGCATAGCTATGTACATCTAAGTCTCTTGTAGAGGCTTCAACCAGAAATTGGTCAACAACGAGTAGCCATAGAAGTGGCGATAAAACGCCTCCTTGCGGGCACCCTTTAGTTGTTTTGAAGCTCTTTGTAGTTCCGTGTAAGGTAACACTGATAGTTCTGTTGAGGAGCATGAATTCGATCCAACGAGTAGTTGTTTCGTCAATCCCTTTCGCCTTCATTCCCTTGGAAAGGGCGTCTATGGTGACGTTGTCGAAAGCTCCTTCAATATCAAGGAAAGCACATAGGGCTATCTGTTTATCTTCCAAAGCCCTTTCGATCCTGTCTGTTAGTTCTAACAGAGCAGTTTCTGTAGATTTTCCTTTTTGGTAAGCGTGTTGCTTCGGATGCAGAGGGTTATCCCTTAATGGTCCATCCCTGATGCATTCGTCAATAACCTTTTCCATACTCTTGAGTAGGAAGGAGGTAAGGCTTATTGGTCTGAAGGACTTTGGTTGAGAGTAGTCCTTCTTACCGGCCTTTGGGATAAAACAGACTTTAACCATAGTCCATTTCTCTGGTATATATCCCCAGGCAAAGCTTGCTCTGAAGATTTTGATTAAAATAGGGATGAGAATAGTCTTCCCTTGCTGCAGAAGAGCTGGGAAGACATCGTCATCCCCTGCAGATTTAATTGGCTTGAATGAGTCTATAGCCCATTCTACCTTGTTCGGTCTAAAATACCTCGCCGCTCTTCTCCAGTCTTCATTTGAAGGCCTGGTGAGGCGGATATGAGGAGTATTTTGTACGATGTTATCTGGTGCCATCACCGAGCCAGGGAAGTGTGTAGACGCCAGAAGTTTCAGGGTTTCTTCCGCTGATGCAGTGAAGGCACCGTCTGGTTTCTTTAAGAATCCCAGTTGATTTGTAGGCGATTTGGATAAGACTTTGTGGATTCTGGCTCCTTGAGGGACTTTAGTAATCTCCTCGCAGAACTTCCTCCATGACAGTCTTTTCGCCTTTCGGATTTCTTTATTATAGGTAGTTAAAGCTTTCCGATACCGATCCCAGTCGTCAGTCGATTTAGCCTTATTAAACAACCTACGTGATTCTTCCCTTAAAACATCGAGCTTTTTGTTCCACCACGTCACTTTTCTATCCCTCACAGTTCTTAGAGGGCAGCTCTCTTCGTAAGAGGCTGTAATGGCTTCCGTAACTTGAGCAACAGCATAATCCAATGTTTCAGGGGAGCGTATGGTTTTAGGGAAGTCTTGGAGTCTATCCTGGAGCTTTATTCTGTACAAGTCCCAGTCCGTGGCTTTTGCATCCCTAAAAGTGATGGTTTCGCAAATGTTGGATGTATTCAGTGCGAATTTAATTAGTCGATGATCAGACATAGATGGTTCATCACTGACATGCCAATTGGTTATCAGCCTGGCAGTGTGAATAGTAGCGAGAGTTACATCAAGAACTTCCTTCCTCGATCTAGTTACAAAGGTCGGTTTACATCCCTCATTAACTATTTGGAGGCGGTTAGTTAGTACAAAATCATGAAGCAACTCACCTCTGTCGTTGATGTCAGTGCTGCCCCAGTTGGTATGGTGGGCGTTGGCGTCACACCCAATGAGAAGCTCGGCATTGTTGGCATAGGCGTACTCGACTACCTTTGCAAGCTCCTCGGATGGGTCGGTATTCGTCCCGTCCAGGTATGCCGAGCACACGATGAGGCGTCCATTTCCGCTCTTGACATTAACATAAGCTGCAATCAGGTCATCGCTGCACAGGCCTGGTATGCATAAGAAATCAATATTATTATTGAAAAGTATACACGCTCTTGGTTTGACTCCTCCGATATGGTGTACGACCTTACCTGCAGAGCCCAGTCCAGACACCGTGTTAGTATTAGCCAGCCACGGTTCCTGAATAAGAGCAATGTGAAGGTTCTTCTGTGTGAAGTGTTTTTCCAGAACAGCCGTGGCTGCTCTGGCATGGTGCAGGTTGATCTGCACCACTTGTGTGTTTGTGTGTGTCTGTGTTATGGTGTGTTTGTGTTGTGTTAGTGTTGTGTGTTTGTGTCGGTGGGTGGGTTAAGTGGCGTTATTCGACCCGCTTGGCTTCGGGGCTGTAGGGCAGCCCCGAGGTTTGGCCGGTCGGCTCTCCACTCCCGATCGATTGGGACGTGTAGCCCTTTTCGTCGGTGGTGCTCCGAGGGGGCGGTTCCTGACGCCCTGGCCTCCAGGTTTCGGCTTGGCGTTTTGCCGCTTTGCCGTTTTACCAGAGACCTGGACGCTCGGCCCCGCCCTAGGAGCGTGTTGAGCAGGTGGCAGAATCCCTGCGCTAGATTGGCTAGTTCCTGCCACCTGCTCAGCCCTCGCCGGCGTATTATCGCCGCGAATGCGAATCCAGACTTTGCGAAAGCCTAGTTGCGGCCTGCAGTCTAGCTTGCGCAAGGCTTCTACAGAGGCATCATCGATAGAGAGGGCGGTCGTGATTCCGTCCCTTTCTTTCTTGACGCTCAGCACCTTCCACAAGCCAGTCTGCAGGTCGTTTTGTTTTTCCAGGAGATTGAGGGCATCTCTTGGAGTTTTCAGGACATCTTCTGTCTTGAAGTGGAGGATCCCAACCTTAGCTTTTGGCAAGTCCTTCTCGTTAATGAACGAGAGTTCCGCCTCTGGCCACGGCTTTAGTGTCCCCACTTTTTCTTCAAGCCATTTCAGGCTGTAGTCGTTTTTAATTACGACTTGCAGCCATCCCGGCTTGAAAGTGCAGCCCTCAATTCGAATTTTGAATTCGGGGGCTTTGGGCATAGGGGCGTTAAGAATCGCCCTCAATATGTCCTTGTAAAGGAGCCCCAATTGCGCGTCCGACATGGGCTCCTTGTTACGGATTCCCACCCGGATGTTAGTTAGGGCATCCTTAAAAGACATAGCGCTTGTCTCAGGCGGTGGTCCGACCTGAGTTGCGGACGGCTCATCAGGGATCATTGGAATTGACCCTGACTTTTCGTCCACACGCGTAGTCTTTTTGACATGATCCTTTGGCGACTCGTCCTCGGATCGGGATCGTTTTACCGGCCTCTTCCCCGAGGACATATCGGCCATTAGACCAGTCGAAGGAGTATGCGCACTTGCCAACCGCTCCGTGACCAGCTTGTAGGCCTCAATGGGGTCCATACCGCCAGCCTTGAGGCGCCGCAGGCGCTTACGCGCTGCTCCTGTCAACCGTCGTTTCCTGGGACTGAGGTCAGTTCCCGACGGCACTTCCGAGTCCATCTCAGTAGGCCTCGTGCCATCTTTTGCCGACTCCAGCTCAGGAGGGTTGAGTTCGGTGTCCAAGGTGACTAGGGAGTCTCCCTCAGAACCGAGCAAGAGAGCAGTCAGATCGGGAATTGACCCAGTCAGACTACTCGAGAGTTCCGGACGTTCGTCATCGTCCAGAGATGGAGTATCTTTTTTAAAAAGGTGTAGATCCATACAGTTCCCACGAGAAGCTAGGGAAATAAACAGTCCACCTGGGCAGAGCCCCGCTTGCCCAGGTAAGGCGAAATTACTACTCCAGGATTGCCATCTCCCTGGAGAGACACCGATAGGAACCAAGCTCCCCCTTGGCCACGCATCCCTCGGCTCGGTACGTATGACACCTTGGATTGGGTTTTCCTGAGCGTTAGCGAGACAATCAAAAGAGCACGAGGTGAAAAATTTCATCCCACCTCAGCGAGGAAAATGACTAAATGTAAAAAAAAAAGTACACCAAGAAGGTTTTGAGTCTGAGTTTTTAACAAATTAAAAAAAGTTGTATGACGAATATGGTACCATGGAGGTAGAAGTAAATAGGTTTAATGATGTTTTGATTACATAAACATAGTGCACGCGATGTTCTAAATTCAATTTACTTTATTATTTATTTATCTCTAGAGAATAAAAACGGCTTTTGCTCTCAGATATCGAAGAGCAAAAACTCTCTTTTCGAGATGGTGGGATGAAAACTATATTATTTTAATTAAATCTCATAATACATACATATATAATAGTAAATAAATGTACACAAGAATAGATACAATACATAAATTATAAAATACATATATTTATGATAATAGCTATAATAAATATCTAATATTATATAAAATATTATTAAAAATATTATTATATAATAGCCGCGGGTAAAAGCTAGTTCTTTATATACGTTACATAAAATTAACCTTTGCGGAACAGCGTTCTAGGTTCAAGGGTGTCGGCTGGGGCACTTACAATACGGCTAGTGCACGGCTCTAATTGATTGAAGTACTTATATTTAATAGGCCCTAAGAAAAAAATATTGTGCAGAATTCACATATGCCTACATGGGGACTTATAAAACGCCAGAAGCTAGCAGTGGCAAAGAGTCGATATAAAACACGATTTCCATCGGCTTCCCTTATGAAAAATAAAATCTATAGGTCAAAATTTTTATATACTTATTTATTTTACAATTTATGTACACACAATATAGGTACAGAAGAAGATACAACATTATTATAAAATTATGTACAAAGGTACTGATTATTTTATAAAAAAAATTCTTCCAGCAGACCTGCGAAAGGAAAGATCAGAAGAGACTGATATAGACAATGGTGTGCAGAAATAAGTAAAGAAGAGTTAGTGAAATCTTAAACTAATAAATACTTAAATAACACTATATACCTTATATATAATATACCGTTTTAGTTGGTTTTATTGTTCAATTATTTAAAATTTTATATGATCAATAATTATAAACACAGGGATGGATTTGGGTCAATTTTTTTGCATCACTTGATGAGTGAACTTTTAAAGGAAGAAAGAAAAAAAAATGTTTATTTGTGCCTCACAAAATCATATAAATTAAAAATATACAACGAAAAGAAAAAAGAAAGATATAATCAGTGCGACCTTTTTACTTCGAAGAAGAGTGAACTTTTAATACTTCGGCTTCCCTTCTGAAAGTATCCACCCTTTGCCGCTGGAAGGTAGTGGATGATTTGTAATTCACGTACATATTCCTATTAGGATGAGATAGTATGTCCTATTTGCAACAAAAAAGCATTCCATAAAGTGTAGGTGAAAGTACATGAAATTCGAGAAATACAACGATTTACGAGTTCCGAGAATTCGTCATTGACAACGTAACCGTGACATAATCTTTTCTCTAAAATACCATAATGACTGGTTTCGATTACGTATATTTTAAGCCATCAAACCAGATAAAAATAGATACAACAAGAACTGATTTATGTGTCTTATCAAGATTCGGCGAAACATGACACGGTTGCGCCAACCATGTTATCTTGTTTGAGCGATTGGCTGCTACGTTGCAGGTTCGATTCCCACAAGCAACAAGTATTTGTATGATACGGTACGGGTATCTTGTGTATGTGAATTTACATGTTTGTGAACGCACCTACAGGATAATTCCTAGTTTTTTTTTATGGAAAATCATCCTTGACTTCTCCCACTTTAGGCCGGAGCGGGAGGGCGTGTCAGACTTTAATGACTCACCCACGACTATGTCCCTTCCAAAGAAGGAAGGAAGGAAGGAAGGACGGAAATCCTGGAACCGGGTTTTCCTTTCAGAAGCAAACTTATGGACCCAGTCTAATAGGCTTCGTCCCTGCTTGGCTCCTACGGTTTTGATAACATCTCCTTGGGGCGCGCGTGAAAAACTACGCGCCGTTGACGAATCGGGCTCGGTCCGGCCGAATACCGGACTTCCGGATGGCGGGCTACCCATTGCTCGAAGTCCGCCCACGCCTGCGGTGGCTGGAAATCGGGGTTAGAATCCCGGCGGCTGGGGCGGGCGTTAGGAAGGCCGTTCTTTCATGCCTGCAGCCGCCTCTTTCGATATCATTACTGCTTCTCAGAAGGAAGTGACCGCCTGCCATATTCCTCCTCGCTCCGGACCATGGTTGTGCCACCGATCGCTCCCATGAGGACAAGACGGTGCACCTGCCAAGCGGGGCACACCTCCACTGTGTCCTCTGGGCGGTCCACACAAAGGTGACCTCGGGGTTTTTTCCGCACGAACCCGGTGCAGGAACCTCCCAAACTTACCATGTCCGATGAGGACTTGCATCATGCGGAAGGTGAGGACGCCATGACGTCTTTCCAACCACTCCTCATAGAGGGAACTTACCGCCATAATTATGAGGTGCCCAAAGGTAATTCCTAGTGTTGGCTAGGTTTTTGAAACAAATAAAATCATCTAAGTTCATGATGTTCTTCCACTATGTTCATGAAAATGAAAACTTGACTTTAACCTTAGCGATTGTGTATACTTACCTACTGGTGACACGGGGAATTAAATTAATTAAAAAGAAACCTAGAGCTAAAAATAAAAGACTTGCCCAGAATATTGGATTTAGGAAAAAACCTGAAAGCTATTTTCCAGAGGAACTTTTCTGACAGTACGTTTAATAAATAAAATAAAATGCTTTGTGTTTTTTTCTTTCTAGGTGGGAAAGCATCTAATGACATATCTCGCCCTTGGGCGAAGTGCAAGGGCATGTTAGACGTTTACTGACTAAAACCCACCCCTGTTTCTTCTTTGCCTTCGTTCCAGGGCCCCGGGATTCACTATCGCACAACCCATGGCCCCAGTAGGCTGAAGCCTTACTGGACCTCTATGGTTTGCTGACATCACCACCGCCGTCGACGACTTCGGCTTGGTCCGGGCGTTTACCGTACTGTTGGACGTGGTGTTCCCAAAACTGTTTTGTGTTGGTAAGCCCAATATTACTTGAGACTGAAACAGGAGCAATTTTGGGATTTTTAAAATTCGTAATCGCCTGAGGTATTACTATTGATAAATTGAATAGAAATCTCATTTAGTCGCATTTCGTCGGGAAAAAATTATTTGAATTGCTCCGGAAAATTCTCAAGTTTACGAACTGTAAATGTTATAGGGTTAGCTCAGTTGGACAGGACCAATCGGATGACGTCACATGACGTGTTAAAATGTCAGCCGTGCGAGCGACAAAGTGGTATAGAGCTATACCTAACCCTATTCCTATAGTTCCACCGGTTCCACCCCTCTAAAAATGTAGTTTAGGTCGTAAAATGGATCGCGACAAAAGTTCGTGCGAGCGAGAAAGAGGGATGATGGAGCTAGCTATACCCAATATAGCATCATCTCTTAAAGAGTTCAGTTTAGATCGTAAAATGTATCGCGATAAAAACTCGTACGAGCAAGAAAGAGGGAGAGCTATACACCCTATACAGGGTTATTTGTACAGCACTAGCAACCTCTTAGCTGCTAGTTAAGAACATCATAAACAACAACTCTTGTACCATGACTTTTAAAAATTTGTCATATTTTGGTTCATCGGATTTTCATACAAAAATAAAAATATTGAACGTTCTAAATATTACGAAGTCTATGCGAAGCAAACGATAGTGCCATAGCGGAGGGTAGCTGAACATGAACTTGACCTATTTACGGGCGACCCTCACTAGTCGGTTAGTCGCATTGATGCGCTTGCGTCGCATCATACGTGTTCTTGTAGTGAAATTCGGTATTGCGGACCTTTACATGATAGTGTATTAATATTCTAATGTCGAGTACATGGAAATGGTGCGAATGCTGGCTAGGTATAATTACAATGTTTCGGATACCTGCTTACTATTATTACGAGAACAGTGCGCGGGAGCCGTAAGTAGATGCAGCAAAATACAGAGTTGAAATGTGTTAGATAGAACAACGAAATCTTGAAGGTTTGTTTTTGGTAAATGTGTGTTTTGTAAAAAGTGATACAACAAAAGTTGCTGTTTATGATGTTAGTAATATAGTCCTGAGCGATTGCCAGTGTTTTACAAATTACCCTGTATAGCTCCACCCTTCAACAGTTCAATTTAGGTCATAAAATGAATCGCATTAAGAGCTCGTGGTAGCACTAGTGGCCGATCAGGTAGTAGTGCATGCAGTTCGCTGTCTAGAGCGCACAGCGTCAGTCCGAGGGCGAGAGTGGAAGTGCCACGGTGTGTGTGATCAAAGTGTGTGCCAAGTGCTACACTAAACTAGAATAGATAATAAAGTGGCGACAAGAAAAAGGAAAGTACTACAGCCGCTAACGAGCCGCCCCTGCTTCGCACGGTTTTTACAGTTGGAAAAAACATCGAGATTTTCTGTATTTCAAGTGAGTACAATATTAATTAATTTTACACGTTACAAAATATCGAGAAGATTTCAGAGAGGATAGATTTCAGAAAGAATGTGATTAAGCGACAATTTGCGCTTTTTTTTTTCAATTTGGATTTCTTTTACATAACCGAACAGTATGTAATTATATGTTAACACAGGTATTCGATTAACATATTTTTAGAATAATTATTCTATTAGACATTTTGAAGTACAAAAGCAAAAAACGGTACCCTTATTGGATCACGTTCTTGTTCGTCTGTCTGTCTATCTGACAAGGTCCTTTATTTCAGAAACGCGTGAAGGTATCGACTTGAAATTAAAACCATAATTATACTCAACTCTGCGGTTTCTTGAAGCTGTGAAAAAATCAATTTCTGAGATAACGAAAAAAAAAAGATACAGCCGTTTATGTCGCAAAAAACTTGTATTTCATCACCCTCAAGGGAATCAAAATTCATAGGGTACTTCCCGTTGACCTAGAATCCTGAAATTTTGCATAAAGCAAGGTCTTATAGCAAAAGTATAAATCTGAAAACTGTTTTGATGTTACGTCACAACAAAAATTTCTTCTGCGGTTCAGAAAAATTCAAGAATTTAACTGTTTACATGGGTAAGTTTGTACTGAACCCTCAGGGTGCGAGTCCGACTCTCAATAGGCTAGTTGCCGTAAAAAATGTAATTAGTCAGTCTTTTAGATTATTCAAAAATAAGGGACACGTATTAATTTTTTTTTATTTGTAAATTAAACCAAAAATGGCAAAGATATAGCCCATTAAAGTTACGTGTAACGTCACGCCGTGCTGCATTTTTTCGCACGGGGTCGTCACACGTAACTTTAATGAGCTATATCTTTGTTATTTTTTGTTTAACCGACAAAATAAAAAATACGTGTCCAATATTATAATACGGACTTAATAAAATGTAATTATTTTGGAAACTACCCTATTGCCCAGTTTTTTTTTTGTCGTGGGAAATCATCAAATGGCTTCACCCGTGGATCGAGAGAGCTTGTTTAACTAAAACCCGCCTAGTGTCCTTCAGTTGCGCTTTGAGTTTCAGTACCACGATAAGTCTTTCAAAAATTCCTGCTACCCTAGTGGACATCGGCCCTACAAGGCGTACCGGTATAATTTTGTGTTATGTTATGAAATGACATATAAACAATAAATATATACATACACATACGATCTCCGTAATTGTGGGTCATGACTGATCTTTTGGTCTAGTGGTTAGTGATCTGACTATGCCGGAGGTTGTGGGTTTGATTCCCACCCAGTAAAAATGTTTGTGTTATGAGCATGATCATGATTTGTTCTATGTCTGGGTGTTATTTATCTATGTATTTAGAAATACGAGTATATAACTATGTTATCAGTTGTCTAGTACTCATAACACAAGCTCTGCTTAGCTTGGGACTAGACGGCGTTGCGTGATAGTTGTGGAATATTATATTATATACTTAATTATTATATATTTTCTCGTTAAATTTTGAAAAGTTTCATCGTCTTATGACCGAAAATCTTTATCAAATTCAACATTTTAGTAGATGTTATCTACTTATAATTATACTAAAATCTGTCCTGAAATATATGCATTTGAATAACGAAAACCTTAATTAAATCAGAACAGAAGTTTTTGAAGATATCGCAACATAGGTACATAAGTGAGGTAAGGTTAAGGTCGAAAATAGAACCTCTCAAAAAAAGTATTTGGTTAGCCATTATTTGTCTGAAAAACTTAAAATATAATGAGGTAAAATTGTTTGTTATGTTTTGTAAAAGCTAATCTCTAAAATCATAATTTTACTGATAAAATATTTCAGTATAACTAACTATTATAGGGATGCTTCGCATTACGGAAACAGAGTTCCTAGGCCAAGGAAGCGAAACCGCGAGAAAAACAAGTTGTTAATAAACTCAGTGAAATCGATATAAACGGCCCTGCCTTACCTTTGAAACCGGTACCGAGAATGAAGATTAGTGAAACTCATGAGTAATCCCACATTTATAATATACTTACAGTGTACCCAATGCTCAATTTCGGGTCCTCAATTTTTCCTCCTTCAATCCTCCGTATTTTGGTCACGGTGGCCAATCTCTACGGAGAATAATCAAGTACGCATGCGATATTATGGACGCCGCACACGATCCAGTTTACCATCAAGTTTGCAGCGCACTTGAATGCGTTTTTCATATTATTATTACGAACAAGCTCGCGTTTGACCTCACCAGCCCCCACCAGACCACGTGACTGAGCGTTGAGATGAAGTCAGAGGGTTCCTTCTATTTGGCAGAATCTTGATACTCTGAAATTTATTTGGCATAACACACTTGGCATAATCTTATTTAATCGAAAATTTTTAAGGCATAAAACACTATTTAGCATAACTATTGTTTGGCAGAATATTTACGTGTCCGAATTCACAATGGTATACTTTTATCATAGCAGAATTTTATTTCCCATAATTACCTTTGCCATAATTAATATTACGCATAATTTTGTTTAGCATAACATTTATTTAGAGATACGATTATTTGATATGGGTACATATTTGAACATTAAAAATTAAAATACATGTATCTTGTAAAAAGTCATTGTTCAAAACATTAAAAACTTATATGTGTAAGTATATCAAAGAAAACTGATAATTAAAATAACGTAAACATAAGATGTCGAATGGTTAGATAACCTACGTGCAATGTATCTAAATTTGATTTTCAATATTATTATAATTAAAATAGTGTCATAAAAACTCAATATATTGTGCTAAAAAATTTAGTGACAGAAACGAATCGCTTCAAAACCGACTTTACGCGTCTTTTCTGCCCTACCCTTAGAGTGTAATTTAAAGTCGCGTAGGCGCGGAGGGGTGGGGCGGCCTGCGAGCTGAGGAGCAGGGCCCCAAATCTGCTATTACAATAGTGTCAGAATGGTCCATCATTGATTTCATAATTGTTGATATTGATAAGTTTTGGTAATCTACTAATATAATGGCGTCACTATGACTTTCCGATGGTCAACCACTGACACTCCATTGAAAGAAATGGCATAGAATGGTAATCTCGTACATAATGACAAATGAATATTTGACGTATGCGGTAATCTGCAAAAATTTTGACAGTTCCTTTGATCAGTGACCTACCATTACGACGTCATTGCGCAATTAGTGCTTTTAATAAGCTCGATATTGTCATTATTCTACCACAATTCTGTTACAAGACCATTGACCGATCAATGATCGATCATTATGAATTAGCAGATTACAAACTTTTAGCAAAATGACAATGGGATCGTGTTGGAATGACGAATTTATAAAAATAGCAGACTTAGGCCCCAGGTGGTTTGAAGGCCCATCACCGCGGCTGAGGCGGCCAGCAAGCCGAAGAAGAAAACAGTGAAAGTAGAAGAAACCATGCTTGTTTCATTTTGCATGGCTGCTTGCATGCTGCATGCCTGCTTGCATTCCTGCTTGCATGCCTGCTTGCATGCCTGCTTGCATGCCTGCTTGCATGCCTGCTTTCATGCCTGCTTGCATACTACATGCCTGCTGCGTGTTACTAGGCTCCATGCTTATTTTTTTATAACCACCCAAAAATAGAAGGACTTGCACGGGGCCTCCGTCGACCCCATGTAAACCAAGTGTTTCGTAACTAAGACGATTATGACTGAGAATCTCGTTTTTAATTATTATGGATATGAACGTTATGCCAAAAAACTTACTAACAAAATTATTAGTTTTGAATATATGGCAAATGAGTATATGCGAAACGATTTTCTGCGAAATGAAGTTTATGCTATCCGTTGTTATGCGAAATAATATTATGACATAAATAGTTCTGCTATAAAAGGTAGACCCGAAATCAGAACAAGAGAATCGGAGGCGTGGTCAACTCGAAGCGTTCGACACAAGAGAATAGAATAAAAACAGTTGTAACTTAGCTAGGGGGGCTGATGGTGAGCGATGATGAGGTCGACAATGAAGCACGCTTGCCCTAGAATAAATAACCTATTCACTCTTGACTAAAAGATTGTAGGCGTCCGGTAAACTTGATCGTGTGTTGCTATCAGTATGCATGTGAAGTAGACTTGTCCATTATAATGCACCAGCTTTTGCCCACAGCTTCGTTTCCGTACATAAAATATAGCTTATGTCACTCAAAATAAAGCAACTTTCTATCCGTGAAAAATTTTACCAATCGGACCGATACTTTCAATGATCAATTATCTCTTACAAACAAAATATAAAATAAACTTACCTTGTTATAATATTAGTGTAGATAAAGCTTGTGCACAAACACAGGTGCAACCAGTTCCTTTACTCACATAGTCCAATGGGACAGCAATCAATCGCCGATCGAGTCGGCAATCGACCGAGGAAAGATCAGGTGCAGAACCAATGATGGGAAAACCCGGTAGCTCTTATTGCCCAACCCGACCATCAAACCCAGGACGCCAGGACGGCAATAAATCTTTCCTCCAATACACAAGTATTTCCCATCAAGTTTATCTAAAAGTGAAACAGCTCTAAGTAAAATTACATTCTATCAGCATTAATGATTGTCACACAACCTCCAATAAAAATAGTGAAGATAACTATGTAAAATATCGTTAGAATTGTTAATCCCGTACGTCTTTGTATTTTCGACTATCGCTATTACTGATTAAATGTCACTTTGTCTATCCTGGCCTGACACACACACGTGTATCACCCAGGTGTGTGTAGTACCGTAGTACCGTGTGGTAAAGCAGCGCCGCAGCCATGTCCTCGTTGAAGCAATCTGCGGCAGCGACATCTCGTGCCCAGTCCTAGTTCAGGCTGATCTTGGAATGGGAATCCGTCGCCTCCTTCTGTGCTAGCAAAAGAGAGGACCGAAACCGTGAGGGAACAGACATGCCACCGCCACAAGAGATGCCCCGGGCGTTGATAGTCGCAGGTGGGTCCCCGGACACCGTAGGCGCAGACTTACGGACGACGAGCAATGGGTACCTCAGGTCTGGGCATCCGAGGACCGAGACCGAGTTGTCGGCGGCGTTGTGTTCCACGCGTGCCTCAAACAGATGTCAGGAAAAACGTAGGGATGAGGGCTTAAGGCCGTTCGGTCCATGGAATTTTTTTCGCAAAGAGCAACTGAAGGACTCATGTTAGTTTTACTTTGTACTAGTCTGACACGCCCTCTCGCTCTACCCTATAGCGACAAAAGAATTTCCCACTTAAAATAAAAAGTGACACACGCAGATGAAACGATGTCAGTTTTACTTGTACCTACTGTTGATACTTTTATAAACTTTAAGGATGTGGTCCAAAATTCAGTGTAGCTGCAGTCTACTAATACTAAAGTGTCTAAAATTTCTTTGTAGAAGAGACTAAAGTATTGAATAAACTAGTTGTGGAACTTCGAGCGAGATGGAATGGCAGGTGGTCGCCTCCTTCTGGAAAGCAGCAATGCTAGCAACGGAGACGGCCCGTCCGGCCGTTGGGTAACCTACCGGACTGAACCCGAGCCGTTGACGGCCCGTAGTGTTTCACGCACGCCTCAAAGATATGTCAGCAAAACCGTAGGGGCCTAGGAGGGCCGAAGCCAACAGGGGTCATGTGTTGTCCGAAATGGAACCTATGGGTCCTGGAACGCAAGGCTAATAAAAATTATAGGTGTAATTTTAGTTAGCAAATGTCTAAGACGCCTAAGTCATTGGATGATTTTCCACCTTTAAAAAAACTACACCGACGATTGGGGTCATACTGATCCTATTTTTCATTAGTTATCTTTACCCACCTCGTTAAAATATGAAAAGAAAAACTATTAAGTTTACAGGACAAAACTATTAGATAAATTACAATTTCAACACGTTTGCCTTCTCGAAAACTGGTTCTTACTTATTGCGTAGCTTTCAGGTTCACACTACAGTGTATTCCACACACGTCTGATCGGTTTTACTTTCTTATTTACACTCGTGCATTGTGGTTACAATTTACTGCCTATGTAGGTATATGCCTAACCCACTTTTATACAATTTGTATATCAGAAATACAAGTTTCTATTTGTATTTCAGCAAAATAATGCTCTAGTGTCTAGGCTAAGGAATTTATTGCCTTCTGTGTACATACATCATCTAGTTTTAATTAGTAAAGTGTTTTCATTTTTCTTGTATTAGTATTTAATTAGTTACAAAATAAATAATCACGCCTATAACTTTGGTAATATATTGCTAGCAGAGTATCATAAAAAACACTCTCTCAACAAATATAGTTTTGTGAGTTTGTGTTCTAAGTACATACAGTTATTGTGTAGGTATATTAAATTTGACAGGCCCGTTAGTGTAGTGGTTAGTGACCCTGACTGCTATGCCGGAGGTCGTAGGTTCGATTCCCACTCAGGACCTATGTTTGTGTGATGAGCACGATCATTTGTTCTGTGTCTGGGTGTAATTTATCTATAATATGTATGTATGATTATATAAGTATGTTTATCAGTTGTCTAGTACCCATAACACAAGCTCTGCTTAGCTTGGGACTAGACAGCGCTGTGTGACAGTTGTGGAAAAAAAAATATAAAAATAAATGTATTTCTAATTTAGGTTGCTGGATGGCTTATCTTTGTAACGTACAAAAAATCCGCGAGTCATAATTTCCACACAAATATTGGTCATCCTGTTATATTATATTGGTGTTCCTTAATTCTTTATTGGACACCAAATAGAACTAGGTAGTAGCGACACAGTGATTTTTGATATACAAAGAAGAGCTCCGCTACCCGTGAGCATTTGACATTGTTTCCCACTCTTGCAGCTTCTTTAACATAATATTCGAATGAAGTAGAATTACAAACTTCGTCACCTAGTAATAAATTGCCCTTAAATTATCAACTTTCTATATATGTTTATATCTAGTCTAATGTATTTTATTTCATAAATTTACCTATAAAATAAAAAATAGTACCTGAATGACAGACTTACATAACGTCAATGTAAATAAATAATGAGCGAGAACACGCACAGGTCAAAACTTTCTGTCTTGAAAACCAGCAGTAATCGTTTTGTGACGAGGAGATTAAATATCGCATAACTTCCCGAAAACCGCCCAAACGAGTCGTATTCGACGATTGTTTCTCTCATTCTTAAAGTTAACCTTACCTAAACGTATACACAGTGCACCGCATACCTCAATCTCAAGAATTAATCTTATTTACGTTATCTCATATCTCATAATCATTATCGTTTTTTTTTATGTAAATAAAATTAGGCATTTAGTTTTTTTATTAATTCATTAAACCCATTGAAAAGGTTAAATGCTGTTAGTTAATGAACGCATCATTTGAGAATGAACCGATTTGGCTAATTATATATTTTGAAATAAATCATTAAAAATATTTGTGGTAGTTTGAATAATGCTGTAAGAGGAAACTTTAGGAAACAAAACAGGAAATATTTTCCAGAAAATTTCAACGTCCAGATAAAACTGTAAATCATACAATGTAGCTACTGATCCTTTTCCTCTCATCTTTAAGATGCTGATGATTCTTGTCCTGCAGTCATCCTACCCATAGTGTGTAAAAAAGACGTTAGGTAAAAATACTTATCTTTAATTTTAAGAAAAATTGTTTAGAATTTTGTAAATTCTGCTCACGGAACGGAAGCTGTATGATTCGTGTGTTCTGTGATCCTGCTGATAGAAAAGGTCGATTTGGCTGTATTTGAAAGAAAAAATTTTTTTTTTGTGCAACATTTTGCGGTGAAACACATACACCGCTAAATTTTGATCGTTTTAATCCCGTGGAGGGTCGGACCGGTACATGAAATACTATCGATTTGTAAAGATAAAATAAAGTACCCTTTTTTCCAAAACTCGTAGTAATTTACGCATGTACGAAATTAATTTCTTAAAAATAACGTCAGCTGAGCGAGTCCAATGACCTGTAGGTAATTTGTACGCAACGCCGACTACTAGTATAGTGTTTCATGTACCGGATCGACTCTCCACGGGATTAAAACGATTAAAATTTAACGGTGTATATTTAAGTTCTTCATTTTTTTTTGTTTCAGTGCGGTGTATTTTTAGAAATTTCGAAAAATGTAAGAGTCTCAAACTCTCCTCTTAAATACTTTTTACATAAAAAACGAACAACTTTAGAAAGAATAAAGAACAAAATGAAAATCACAGTAGGGAAAGTGGCCTCCCTACGTGAAATGAATACGAGTCCTAATGAATAATTGTAACAGCTGAGTTAAAATAAAATGGATGCACATTAATATGTATAACGGTAACAGCTGATTGTAAATTCCACGAAGTAAAATCGTTATATTGAATGAATACCTATTAACTATATGTAAGCTCATTATAGTAAATATCTTTGTTAAGATTCCAAAAAAACTGGGCAAGTGCGAGTCGGACTCGCGCCTTAAAGGGTTCCGTACTAACTTACCTATGCAAATACTCGTAGTTCAATCCCGGAATGGAGTCTCGGAAAAATTTCCGAATCGCAAAAAAAACTTGTGACGTAACAACAAATTAGTTTACAGTCTTCAGATTTATTCCTATAATTGTGCTATAACACCTTGCTTTATGCTAAATTTCATGATTCTGGGTCAACAGGAACTTCTCTCTCATCTGTACCCCTAGCCAAGTTGCTAATCTGCAATAGTTAACGCTTGTAGAAAGCTTCAAATGTACGGGAATGACGTCGTCTTAACGCTCAGTCACATGGTCAGAACAAAAGAATTGGCGGCAAGGTCAACTCGAAGCGTTCGGCGCAAGCGAAACGGTTGTAACTTGGCTAGGGGGGCTGGTCCCTATGAATTTTTATTTCATCGAGAGTTTCGAAATGTACGTTTTTTGCCACATAAACTGAAGTTTATTTCTCGTCAACTTAATAGTTTGATTTTTTTATAGCTTCTAGTGTCTGCAGACCTGAGTATATGGTTTTTAATTTCAACCCGATACTTCCATGCGTTCTCCGTTCCGTACATAATTATACAAGAGTAGGTATATAATAGGAAAAACTGACTGACTGACATATCATATAAACTACTGGGACTAGGAACATGTTTTGCACGAAGCTTCCTTTTATGACGTAAGCAATTTTAGGAAATTAAACCTTTAACGTGGTAATAATGGGGGATATTTTTTTTGGACAGGGCTATTTTGTTTTTATGCAAAATCATCCGCAGGCCGCAGCTAGTCATTAAATTAGTATGTATCGGGCACAGAAGGCTAAGTTGCTATTCACATAAAATATTACGAGTGTGACAATTTAAAGGCGCAACCTTTTTTTTTATTTTCTTCAGAATTTTTACTGCCTACTGGAAATTCTACTTTCGTTTGCAATATCAGACATTCCACGAATAACTTTAAGCATTCTATGTTTATATTATTCATAAGCCTTTGAAGAACGGTCTTTTGTTCCAATATTAATCATGGTGTACGTCTTAAGAGCGTCCTTTTCAATGTACATTTTCATACAACTGCTCTTACGAGATTATGATGTTATTACATATCTTTCTCTAGATATTTTAGGTACACAGGCGTCTTGTGGATATTATCCGGGCTTGTATAGAAATCAAAGCATTTTGTGTAAAACAAATCTAGTAAAGACGAAGACGAAGTTTTGTGAAATATTCGAGTAAATCACGGAATTATCGAATGCCAACACAGATTTCAGGCGTTATCTTTCTTTTTTTTTGCATTTCTCATCATCAAACATCACGTTGGACTGCGTTAGATGCATCATCAAAAAGCTAAAAAAAAGCTTTTAAGCCATGCTCGATGTTGACGATAGGCGAGTGGAAAAGGACCCTCTTAAGTACCTATACGTATTGTTTAAATTGTTGAGGAAATTGTTTAAATTGTTGAGAAAATTGTTTAAATTGTTGAGAAATTGCTAGAAAATAAATACAGTATTTATTTTCTAGAGGTTCATTTTTGTTTTAAAACTTTACCATGAATTTTATGCTTTACTTGTGTCCCGTCTAGGCGTTGTAGGACCTTATTTTTATAGATCTTTCAATAATAATAATACTAAACTTTTATTGTTTTTTTTTTATATATGTGTTTTATGGGTATACTCGTACTATATTATATTGTTTGTTGTTTAATTTCTTATTGCATGTTTATTATCTCAGTTCGCTTACAATTATGTTTTCAGTACTGAGGCCCTACTATGAGCTCTTAACGATCCAGTTTATTTATTTATTTAACACTTTATGCACATGGGTACAGAGGCGGACTTAATGCCTTAGGCATTCTCTTCCAGTCAACCTTTGGGTGATGCGGAGAAAAAGTAGTGTTAGGTGCAATAAAAGAGAGAGAAAAAGGCGAATACAAGAATTGATATACTAATAGACCATAGAATAGATATACTAATAAAGCATAGAATAAATATATACAATATATACTCAAATTAATACACTACATACATGCACTAAAAGTTTATGACCTTAACAGAACTGTTAAAGGGATGGATGGGTATTTAGGTCTATCCCTCTTTCTCACTCGCACGACTGGTATTTTAACACGCCATGGTAAGGTCCTAGTATTTGAAAAAGTAGTTCGAACAAAGTTAATTACCTATTATAATCTTTTGCTTCATCAGATTTGTTTACCATAAGTGGAATACGCTAGACAATTGACGTCATTTATTATCCTTCAGAAATGTTAATAAAAATAAAGTACGACTACTAAAAATAATAAAAACTATTAAAATTCCCAAGTCGTTTGACTTTTTAGACAGGCTCTACTTTACGACACTTGTTTTTAAACACTCTTATGAAAAGCGCCCTCTGTAGATTACGTGGTGTACTAGAGAATCTGTATAACTGGTTCGATGACAGATGTGAGGTCAATGAATCTCGTGAATGCGTCTAGATCATACAGAATACATAATCAAGAAGTGTTTAAGTTTTCGGGTAGAGGGCGTTAGTTGTACTGCATGAAGCAATCTACTATAGGGTTTCGTACCCAAAGAGTAATTATACGGGACCCTACTACTAAGACTCCCCTGTCCGCCTGTCCCCAGGCTATAAATAATGCACCGTTATAGTTAAACAGTTGAAGTTTTCACAGATGTATTTCTGTTGCCGCTTTAACAAGAAATACAAAAAAAAACGAGGGGGCTCCCATACAACAGACATGACTTTTTTGCCGTTTTTGTTGTTAATAGTACGGAACCTCCCGTGCGCCAGTCCGACTCGCACATAGCGTTTTTTGAAGTGGTAAATAATCCTAGTAGAAGTCATTTTTCCCTCTCTGGGTAGAGCATAAGGGAGTGTCAAACTTTTACTGACTAAAGTTCACAGTGTTCTTCAGTTGCCCTTTTTGCGAGAGCTACACTAACTCCGGGCAATCTGCGCCTAAGCAAGAGTCGGCCCTTACGGGCCCCATCAATTTTGCTCGTCCCGGACTTGATCCTTACCGGAGGACCCCGGCCCATGGCCGGACGACCTAAAGTCCGCATCTACAGCATTCTACTAGTTGACGATAAAGGTAGAACTATGTACACTCAGGACCCGATCTAAGGGGGGTCAAGCCAGGCATTTGCCCAGAGCGGAAAAAAATGAGGGGCGGCAAAATTGACTTATTCCTGTCTTCCAACCTAGTGACCACACCCAAATTGGCAGATTAAGGATTTTATATTTTTGTGCCACCTTCCAACCTATTTCAGGTTGGATAGTAGAAATATTTAAGACTTAAGACTCATGAGTTATATGGTTTTGCGTATGTAAAGGGCGGTGAAAATTATTATTATTATTATAATTATCTTTGTCCGGAGCGGCTAAATATGTAGTAGTATTTACGGAAAGGCTGAATGGGCCGACAATGGGTAGGTTTATCAAGCTGCATGCACTGCATGGAGCTTGATAAACCATCCTGATTACATCATCATTGATTGCCTGGTTGTGTATTTATTTGTTGTTTTTGTCTTTGTAATGACCTACTATCATAGTAATTTAAGTTTTGTCTGTACTAACTCACTATGGGCCTTGATGCCTGAAAAATAAAAGATTTTTTTTTTATTTTTTTTATTTTTATTTATATAGCTAGATCGGGCCATGTGTACACTGAGCACACCGTGTACCACGTACGCCGATCTGGGCGCGTCGGGCTCCATACATTTTACATGGAAACTAGACTTGTTGAGCACATTAGATCCACGTCACGCGACGCCACGCGTCGTCTTTCTACGTACAAATCAAGCGTGGTCCACGTGTGCGCCGGTCTAATGTAGTTCTAGCTTAATTGTTTGCGATTTCTTGGTTAGGTCCCTACAGATTAAATTTAAAGTTTTTGTTAATTTACATAAACTGTTTGTTTTGTTCGCTTTATGAATAGAGTTCTATTACATAATAATCCCACTAAAAACATACCTCTCAAAAAGCGGGCCAAGTTCCTATCGGCTAATTGTTCGCCTAAAAAAGGGTTGAAATCCAATCCAATGCCAAGTTTAGATGCATTTTAAAATCGATCATAATCATCTTCATCAACAGCCTGATCATGGTTAAATTTGAACTTGGCAGGTTTTCATGCCACACGTAACACTTGATTAGTTGTATAATTAAATTTATTATTTATATAATTAAATTAACCTGCCAAGTTCAAATTTAACGATAATCTGTGGCTATTGATGAAGATGATTATGATCGATTTTAAAGTGCATCTAAACTTGGCATTGGATTGGATTTCAATCCTTTTTTAGGCGAACAATTAGCCGATAGGAACTTGGCCCCCTTTTTAACAGGTATGTTTTTAGTGGGATTTCAATACTTTTTTTCAAGAAATCGTACCTATTTTTTTCTTTTTGTGCCACGCCCGTGTCCATTGTTAACTTAGATCGTATTCTCATTATAGGTATAACTGGTTCATAAATATTTTATTAAAAATTTGATATTCGATTGAGCCAACTCACACTTGACCGATTTCTTAAATTTCTTAATTTTTTTAATCTACATATAACACACGACTTGTGTGCCAAATTTCATAACGCTAGGACAATTGGAATTGGCCTAGAGGTTTTGATTACCGGTCAGTGAGTCAGTGCCTAAATTAGCTATATTCACAGGGTCATATTTCAGGATCTACTGAAGCTATATCTATGAAATTTGGCATACTGCTATAGTACTAGTATATGATAAAAAGGGTTCAATTTTATCTCTATACTTGCAATAGGCACTGAGCTAAAGAGGGGTCAAAAGTGGGTCAAAACGGTTCGTGTAAATAGTGCACGGCACGCGCGCGGCCTGTTGCTGGAACTTGGCCTGCGCACGGCCGTGCGCTTAGATCTTTTTGCTATGAAGAAAGACACCTAACAACAACATACGTTTTTGACATTGAAACTGACATTGTTTTAAATGAGATTACGACTAGAATCAAGACTTTTTTTTTGTTTTACCTATCTATAGGTACTCGTATAATAGAAATCCCCTACGTGTAAACAAGATAAATTCAAACGGCTTTGTTTGAATTGACAACCGTTCTCGAAAAAGGAATTTGTCATTGGCAAAATGTTACTGTCAAAAGCTGACAAAGCGTATTCATTTTTTTAAACTCATTACAATAATTCCTTATTCCTCTTTTTTCAGGAACATGCGGCTCAGAGCATTAATAGTGGCAATTGCAATCACAGTATTAGTTACATCTTGCGAAGGCTTCCAACCCTTGTTCCCAAGGAAACCAAGTGAAGCTCATGAAGGAAGGAGCATGGCTTCCGCAGTTATGGACTTCCTGGACGTGGTGTTCCCAAAAGATGACTACGAATCCAGAACGCTGAAGTGGGTCTTCGATATTCTGACGGACAATGAGAGTATTATAGGTGGAATGATGGAATTGATGGCATAGTCTTGATAAAGATGAAGAGTTGTCTCAAACCAACTTCAACAGTTGGTTGGATTTTTGGCTTCTGCACCACAGGGCGCGGGTTCATATACCGCGCAGAACAAACTTCTGCAATGATGTCTCACAGATATTTCCTCTGATTTTTTGTGCCTGTAGTTCTGGCCCCAGATCTGTAAGCGCAACAATACATCTTTCAAAACTATTATAAGACATGGTCAAGATAAAAATATGTAGGTATAGATGTATGTTTGTACGTAATTTTAATTCATTTTCTGCAAGAACTAGTCAACTGACTAGGCTATCAAATGATTAGACTATCAAATACCATATAATAGAAAGGTTAAGAATTATGGCCACTACATCATATCGTACTGACCACAGAACAGATGACAGAGGTTAGAATGGCCTTGTGGGCGGGGCAGAGGTGCCACAAAGTAGGGCAATGCTCATAATTCAACTACTAATAGTAAACTTGCGATCTAAGTGTAGGTGGTCTGTTAATTGCGTAATGCGCGTTCGTATTCGTTTATTGCCTGTAGTGGAGTTAAAGGGTGTGAGACAAGAGGCGCACTCGTTGTATTACAAATCGGAAAGTATTTCTTTTCTAACCTCTTTTATCTTTTCTGTGGTACTGACCGTGCTAGCAACATAGGAATCACGGAAAAAACACAGGCTGCTGTATCCACTAGAATTTATCACAATACTATACATAGCTGTAGCATAAACGTATCACGTATCATTCCGTTCTCTTAGTTTACCCTTGTTTTTGCGTGTCGGTAAAAGCGAGTGAATATTTTCATTCAGAAAATCAAATCCTTTTACTACTTAGGGTCAGCGCAGTGACAGAGAGGAATATTTCTCGCGCGGTTCTGACGGATCGCGTATACTCGAGCTTGCGCGCGTCCTCACAAGCTTGCGCGACTAAACCGTTCTGGGTTACCACTCTACCAAAACATGCCAGTTTATTGCGGTTCGTCAACAATGTTGGACTGGGATATGATTAGTTCTTCGGATTAAATATCTAAAAAAATCACGTTCTCCCTTTTTGAACTCAGTGACAATACTGCGCGTACGCCGTGGGCGCCGTCGACTCGAAGGCGAGCGCGGGGCTTCCCGCGCATCTTTTGTCTGGTTCAAGCATATGCCATTTTATTTCCTTAATAAAATCCTCTCCGCTGCACTCCTCTCTGTCTGCGCGTACCCTTATACGATGCCGATGGCAAAAATCATTATGTATCTAAGACACTTCTGCCTAATCACCGCTAAGTTCATTTTTGCTTGCACTCGAAACGAAAGCTTCTAAGGATTTGGTTTGGCGTCGCGCTGCAGGATTCAAGCGAATTTTTTTAACTGATCATTCTTTCGGAGCATCAACGCCGGCAAAATATCTATGTACGATGTTGGTCGATAACGGGACAGCGAGCATATTATGTAGATACACACCTTCCAATACAACGAATATTTTTACCTAACACATCGTAGTAAAGTATTGGTTGGTATTAGGAAATCCAATCCCGCAAGCGCGGGATCCCAAAAATGCGGGATCTCGCACCTTTTCTGCTGGATTATTTATTTATTTAAAGCTTTATGCACAAATAAACTGTACAAAGACGGACTTAATGCTTTAGGAATTATCTGCCAGTCGACCTTAGGGTGGTGCAGAAACATAACATGGAAGGTGCAACTTAATAAATAGAAAAAACAGAAGAGAAACAAATATATACAATAGTAAATACATACTTAGACACATAAATATAAATAAACAATGCTGTAGTGAAAAACTAATCCAACCAATTTCAAACAATCCAACAAATTTGGATTACTCATGTAGGATCCCACACGTCTGTGGAATTGAAGTTTGCTAGAAGAAAATTGGATTCCGACGACCTGCCGCCGTTTTGATTATTTAATAGACCCAGCTCGTCTTCATTAAAAAGTGACGAAACCACTTTACATGGAACTCGTTACATATTTTATAGAGTTTGTATGGAAAATTATTATTTTGTTTTCGATTTTACCGTGCAGCTAAATAATTTTTGTTTTGTCAATTTTGTGTTGTGTGAGTCCTGTATCGCAACAGGAACAGAAAGTAACCTAGTTGGTATAATCATAGTATGGTAGTATGGTACGGTGTACTGGGTAAACTCCTATATTTTTATTACAGTGTGACATCGAATATGTTATTATTCCTTGACTGGCCTGTTGGTCTAGTAGTTAGTGGCCCTGACTGCTATGCCGGAGGTCGTGGGTTCGATTCCCACCCAGGACAAATGTTTGTGTGATGAGCATGATCATTTGTTCTGTGTCTGGGTGTAATTTATCTATAATATGTATGTATTTAGAAATAGATATGTATGTTTATCAGTTGTCTAGTACTCATAACACAAGCTCTGCTTAGCTTGAGACTAGCCGGCGTTGTATGATAGTTGTTAAATATTATATTATTATATTCATATTGTATTATTATTATTTTGTTTTAGATTTTACCTTGCAGCTAAATAATTTTTGTTTTGTCTATTTTGTGTTGTGTGAGTCCTGTATCGCAACAGGAACAAAAAGTAACCTAGTTGGTATAATCATAGTACGGTACGGTTTATACTAGGTAAACTCCTATATTTTTATTACAGTGTGACATCGAATATGTTATTATTCATATTGTACTAGTACTTTGTGTAGTACTTATATTATAAAATAACATAGCATTAACAACAACTTGAAATATTACTAATTCGTAATAATGACCGTCTTTTTATGTTGTATGTAATTGTGGTTTGAATATGAATGTTAAATGTTTTATTTTGTGTTAATGGATAAAATTTTATGTTCATTAATGAATAGTCATTGTTTATTTAAGGTTTTAGGGAGATTTCTAAATTTTTCAGACTCAAAATTTGTTTGGCGAACAAAGAGGTTGAACAAAAAGGTTTTAGCACACGAGTGCGTAATGGTAATCAAAATGTCACAGTTTGATAAGTTCCTATAAATACCTAAGTTCAGTGCAATAAGAGTCACATTCTGAGCAAGTGTATTGAAAAATGTTATTATAAAATTATAATAGTAATCTATGTAACATTATGACCTATGTTCAATTATTGTGTATGTTGTCATACAAACTCAACAGCTAACCAACATAATAATTTACAGTGTTTATGTACAAAAACATTCAGTCATTAACGTCTAATAAAATGTGTGATGTGCATAAGAGCAAATAATAAGGAAATGAATAGATTAATTTATTTTGTGTAGAATTAACTTATGTGAAGATAAATTCTGTTTGAGATTATACAGAACTAGTTTTTGTATATGCATAACCAGAAAAACACACCAACAAACGTTTCACCTGGTCGTCTATACCGCGTACATCGAAGCACTGGAACAATCTACCTGCTGCGTTCTTCCCATCCGCTTATAATTTAGGCTTTAAGGCTAGAGTGAATAGGGTCTTAATAATCTAGCGCGCCACAATTGCATTACTGCTTACCATCAGGTGGAATCGCGGTAAACTACTAGTTTATATTATTTAAAAAAAAAAAAACACCAACAAAACATTCAGTTATTTTAATATATAATGTCAGGACAACCCGTAATGAGATAATGTACCTATTTAAGTAGTCGCATATTTTTATTTAGACCTACCAAATGTAGGTAAAAACATAAAAATCGGTCAAGCTGTTTCGGAGGAATTTGATAACAAACACTGTGACACGAGATTTTTAAATATTAGATTATAATGTATGCGGATATCATAGATTTTTGTTAATTAATTATGTACTAACATAGTACGTAAGTACTATAGTCTGTCTAATAAGTCAACCGACTTGGGAATTTTGAATAACATTTAAAAAATACTTATATTCGGTCCTTTTTATAAGGTTCTTCTATTAGTAAACAATGATCACTATCTCTTAATCAACCTTGATTATTGAACCCGTGTTGACTACATCAGATTTAATTAAATCCTAATAATTACCCAAGTCGTTTAACTTATTAGACAGACTCTACTAACATATAGTATTGTGGGCCAAAGATAAGTGAATAATAATTATTATGTACTTATTTATTTTATTTATCGTCATTTTAGCTACCTATTTATGTTAGTAATAGAAATAAAGAAGTTAACCAGGTTTTTTTTTAATTTAAATATTCCTTACTTTACTATTTAAAAAAAAAACCTCTAAATCTTTTTTTATGGGAAAAATCATCAAATAACTTCTGCCGCTTTGAATGGAGTTGAAGGAAGTGTCAGACTATTACTGATTACCCGCCTGTGTTCCTTTAAGTAGCTCTTTGTGTTCCCAGGGCCACGGCGACTCCTCAACCCGCAGCTCTTTCAGCAGTAGCTAAGTTATGTGTAACCTTTTGCAAGCGATGACTGAAACCAATATTATGCTAGGGCTACACTGCACACACGTGTGCCACACACACCGATCAGGGCGCGTCGGTCTCCATACATTTTATATGGAAACTAGACTCGTAGAGCTACACTTGATCCACGCCACGTGACGCGACTCTACGTACAGTTCAGGCGTCGTCGCCCACGTCTGCATCAGTGTAATGTAGTTCCCGCTTATTCGTCGGTTGTTACCACGGCTTCAGACCCTCGTACACCTTTCAAAGGTCGAGGACCTTAGAGTCCTGATATAATACATAACTAATACATAAAATATTTTGAACAAACTCATGTACCACTGCGTTCACAACTTACTGTTTAACACCTTGGCTGTGGCAAGTAAAATCATAAACCTTCTCTTGGTGCGGCTGCGGGTCGAAATACGCCCCCAATGATATTTCAGCCAGTGTGTGGTAGGTCCTTCTCGACCCACCAGTACCTGGGTAGATGGGCACGCCACAATCATGGCGGTAAGTCCCCTCTTTGAGGCGTGGCTGGAAAGACCTCACGGCGTCCTTACCTTCCGTATGACGCAGGTCCTCACCGGACATGGTACGTTCGGGAGGTTCCTACACCGGATTCGTGCGGAAGTGACGCCCGGGTGTCGCCACTGTGCGGAATGCCCGGAGGACACGGTGGAGCACACAGTCGAGGTGTGCCCTGCTTGGGCGGAGCATCGCCGTGCCCTCGTGGGGGCGATCGGCGGCGGAGACCTCTCGCTCCGGGCCTTGGTTGAGGCCATGGTCCGGAGCGAGGAGGAGTGGCAGGCGGTCGCCGACTTCTGCGAAGCAGTAATGCTCGCAAAGGAGGAGGCCGAACGCATCAGGCAACGGCGTTCTCGCCGCCGCCGCTTCCCCCGGGATTCTGATCCCGATTTCCGGCCACCGTAGGCGCGGGCTTGCGGACAGTGAGCAATGGGTAGCTCGCTGTCCGGCCGTCCGGTAACTGTCCGGACCAAGCTCAAGTCGTCGACGGCGCGCACTGTTCCCGTGCGCCTTAAGGAGTTGTCAGCAACAGCAGGGACCCAGCCGGGTCGAAGCCTACTGGGGCCAGGGTTATCCGAAAGGGCGCTCGAACCCCGGTATGAAAGCTAGAAGGAACGGGGTGGGTCTTGTAGTCAGTAAGAGTCTGACACTATCTCTCGCTCCGCCCAAGGGCGGGGGATGTCAATGCATGATTTTTCCCACCATAAAAAAAAGTACCTGGGTAGATTAAAATACTATACGCTACCACGGGATCTACATAACAGGAAATGAGAAATAAACCAGGGAAAGTGGCAGGCCGATATCGACCTGAACCGCACTAGAAAGTATTTTTAGTAGTGATGGGGCAGACCAAAATAAGGCGATATCGAAAATAAAACATAAATATCGTAAAAAAATAATAATTAATAATAACTTATTTATTTACATTATTGTAAATAAATAAGTTATTATTAATTATGCTTGTCCTTAAAACATGTCACGCAAAGGTTTTGGTTGCATTTCTTGCAATATTTTTTTTTATTTTCTTAACTTTTTTTGCTTCTATACTATTAATGGAAAATATTTCTTCACTGCTGTCACTATCACTATCAAGAACTGCAGGGCGAATTAATCGTTTTTCCAAAATTTGTACTTTTCTTTTATTGATTGTATTGAACGCAAGCTACGTAAGATAGCACAACACTAAATGGCGGGGCGCTCACGTCATGCGGCATCGGGTGGCTGGCGGCCTGGTGAGGCGGTGGGCCGATAAGGGCCTACTGCCGCACTGAGTGGATATATTTCACCGTCAGTGCGTAGTAAACCGAAAAGGGCCTGTCATGATGTTTTTCATGGGGAATTTTTACTACAAACTGAAATATATATTTATATCTGTCGAGCTCTTGAGATAATCGTTCCGCACCAGCGTGAAGAACATAGTTTTCTTCGTCCGCAACCGCGGCAGACCGTAATGGGCCTGTTCCGCTGTGAAGGTGTTAAACACAAAAACATCATCAATATAAATAGATGTAAATTAGGTAAAAACATATTATTGAAGATAACTCAAAAACTATTAGAGCAAAGTAAATAAAGCTCCCACTAAACCAATAAGTTTTTTCTAGCTATTGGTACACACTTAGTAGTCCATAGCATAGGTATCTTGAAAACTCTTGGACCGATTTTGATCGACTAGATTGCTTATTACTAGTGTATTTTAAGCTATGGAACAACTAGAAAAAAAAAATATTGCAAATCGAAATGCGTAATCAAGATGCACATAGATAAGGCAAGGCTCAGTTGAAAAGCAGCATCAGGCAACTGCAACGTAGCTGTCTGGCATTTTGCTGAACTGAACTTGCATGTTACTGTCGTATAAGGGTTTCGTACCTCAGTCAGCAACCCCGATCAAGCAAAAGATCAAACACTGCAAATGAAACTGGATCGGCCACGCGCTCCGAAGGGATCCTGAACATATACCTAAGGCAAGCCCTAGACTGGAATCTTCAAGGAAAGCGTAAACGTGGCCGCCCTAAGCAAACCTGGTGACGAACGGTCATAACAGAGGCGAAGAACATAGGGAAGACCTGACCAAAAATGAAACGCGAAACTCAAGACCGAACGGGATGACAGCGCACTGTGGACCTTTACCCCATCTAGGGGCCAGAGGAACATAAGTAAGTTACCTCAGTCAGTAAAAACGAAATCCTCTTAAGATCATTTTGTTGTCTGTCTTTTTGTTTGTCAAGACCCTTTTTTCAGGAACGCGTTGAGATCATAAGCTGAAATTCATACCAAATACTCAGGTCTACTACCTGAAGCAATGAAAAAACAAAACTTCTAAGTCAATATGGACCCTTTTTGGGCGTCTACATATTTGTCCCCACTATGTTGTACTAAATAAACAATGCTTTCTTCTTCATACATGCTGTTATGACAAGTCTAACGCCAGTTCAGAAGCCTACCTAATCTAACATAATATATAAATATAGTGCAATTCCAACAATATTACATGCGTACGGGTTACACTGCTAGGCCTCTTTTTTAAAGGTCCATCAAAATAGAGAGGTGTTTTTTAATAATCACTTTTAATAATATTATTTTTATGCATTAATAAAATCATTTGCAAATCGATTTGTTTCCTATATTATGCAGGTCAATTCTATTTTATGTAAGGATCATTTGACTGCGTATTTCACACACCCAAATGTCCTTTCTTTCGTCAAGTCGTTGAGCTCTTTTGTAGCCCTAAGTTTGAGCTACACGAACACTGACAAATGCTTGCACTGACTGGACAGGTCCACTGAAATCTGTGTAGTTATTTCTTCAAAAGACCATCTGAGATACTAATCTGCATGATTCTCATACATATGATTTGACCGTTGCTTGTTAACAGTATGGCCTTTAAAAGAGACTTTGACCCCTGAGTTTATTTGGGCATTTCTTCTCAGGGTAGTCAGCTAGGAAACACCGGCCTCATCTAGTTTAAACTGACGAGAAAAAAAATTACATGTAAAAGAGTTTTTAAAAAAACCTATTTGCAAAATAAATACCATTTGTCAAACTTTTAGGTCACACTTGAAAATAAAACCACGGTCATTATGCTTAAATATTATAATTTAACTAATCTTTAAAGATATCATCACAGAGGTCAATGCCAAATATTTTAAGCTTCGGCTAATCAACGTCCCCAGCCGCCGCCTCCGCCGAAGCCGCCACCGAAGCCGCCGCCGAAACCTCCGCCGAAACCACCGCCCCCACCGCCGCCACCACCGCCGCCGCCTCCGAAACCGCCACCACCTCCGTAGCCGCCGCCATAGCCGCCACCATAGCCGCCGCCATAGCCTCGTCCGCCCCCATAGCCTCGTCCGCCGCCCCAGCCGCGTCGTTTGTGGCCACCATGATGTCCGCCCCAGTGGGACTCTGCGGGCTCCAACGTCTCTTCAGCTTCCACCGCCGCTACATCCGCAGAAGCTGCACCATTAGACAACGCAGCCTCCTCTATTGGAATGGCCCACGCGTACGCCAAGCATGCTGTTACCAGCAAACCCGTACACAGTAACTGAAATAGAGAACCACAAGTTAATCTACTGTTAGGATATTGTTTTTCAAAACTACAGACTAACTGATTAGAACATTCTGGTACTTAATATCTTAACTATGTAAAGTATAATTTTTTATATACCTAATATCACTTCTGCTTCTCTGAAAGTTTAAGGCAAAGATGTACCAACACCTATGGAGTAAGGAACGAGACAATAACCACCAACCGGCTACAAGCTGCGCTGCTATTGTTAAAATCGTCATCTTCACTTCAACTAAAGGACGTCCACTGTTGGACATAGGCCTTCCCAACTGTCACCAAAGCGATTAGTTCTGTACGTCTCGCATCCATCCGATTCCCGTGACCATCACCAGGTCATCGGTCCACATTGTGGGAGGCCTACCAACACTATGTCTTCTAGTACGCGATCTCCACTGTAGAACCTTTCGGCCCCATCGGAAATCTGTCCTGCAAGTTAAAGGACAAGGGCTCGGAGTATCCTTGCGTGATCGAATTAAAAATGAAGCTTTCCATAGGAGAACCAAAATTACCGACATAACCCGAAGGATCGCCAAACTTAAGTGGCAATGGGCATGCACATCGAGGAATTACAGATGGAAAAATCACAGTAACACTGCACGACCCGATGAACCGTGAACCACGCTTGCGACCATTAGACGAAAAAATAGTCACTGCACTTGACAACGAATAACTAGATATACAATTCAAGTAATATAGTATTAAGATTTATGATAAAATCATAATTACTCACAGTCTTCATTGTCGTGTGTTCTCTGTGGCAATGTTGGTAGTGCTCGCTCGTAGACAATATATATACGCGCTGGATTAGCTCTCCTCCTCTGATTCAGAACGGGTAAATAACCGCAGTACCTGACTCATAAATAAGTAAATCTTCGAATAGATACCATTTCTTAATTGACCACTACACTTTTTATAACCGATAAACCAACTTTAATCTTGGTAACCTTTGATAATAATGAGTTCATTAAAATTCTAACAGGTTTGAAACGTAATTTACGACACCAAAACTAATTGTATTTCTATAGCCGGATGCACGCTTTAGTTTCATAGATTTCAGTGTTAGGATACAACATCGTGAGGAAACCGGCATGTCCTAGAACCAGAAAATCGAAGACGTGTGACATTCATCAACCCGCACTGGGCCCGCGTGGTAGATTACGGCCCATTACCTCTCCTAGAGAGGAGGCCTGAGTCCCAGCAGTGGGAACATTAAAAAGGCTGATGATTATGATGATGATACAACCTGACAAAGTGAAAGTGGGCCATAATAGACCCGTCCCTACACCTGCACTTTGAGGACCTGAAAAATGCCATTGACGCCGCTATAGACGTTGCAACCTACTGGGCCCAAAAATTTTGAGGGAAAAGAAAACCATAGATTCGAGAAGAAGAAGAAGTGTCAGGATGAGCAGAGCTTAGCCTCCGCTGAATTGGAGTTTGATAGAGGCGGAAATGGAAACACATAACAAACAAAAACGAGTTTCTTCAAAATTAATAGTCGACCTGGCAAACAAATTTTTCAAAAGTTCAAATCAAATTTAACAAAAAGCTTTGTAGCCTTCTAAGTTTTCTTAGTGGTTCATAAAACTAACCGGCACCATTAAACTGTTGGTCACGTACTGAACCTGGCATCATGGGAGTAAAGACTTGAATTTGAAACGTTTATCCTCGACGTTAGAATGTTTGTTGCGGTCAAGCTGATTTCTTTCATTAGAACTCTGTTGCCACTCCCACGTCGGGAGTCCGTTTCTATGCAGCAACGCAGTAGTCGGGGTGGGGCTACCCTAAATCTATCCACACTCGACACAGCCTATCTGGGGAGGGGGAAGGGTAAATGTTACACGTCTTTTACGACGCATCCTGATAACACTGTATCGCAAGTCGATTGAACTCTCCGCTAAAAATGTTGCTGAGATGGTTGCGAATAAGCCACGATTTCTTGCGGGTATTCGGCATTTGCGCAAGCGGAGGCAAAGTTTCGTTACATTACAACCCTATTCATTTCAGGACAGGTTTGTTTATATTTTGTCATTGTACTCTAGAAAGTACTGGTTGGCCCAAAAGAACTACTTTTTGAATAAGGCTGACCCTAACCTTGGTACAAAGGACATAAAATAAGTAATTATCGTTGCCTCACGTGTAAACAAATAATGATTGGAGATTCCACGGAGCGACCGGATCTATTATTGAATTCCACATAATATTTGTCATTAAACTATTTGTGTAAAAGGGTATTTACTTTGCTTAAAGCTACCTCATTTAACGACACGGAAATACTAGGCTTATAGATAAATTGTACGAATAGGTATTTGCAGTATACCTAATTAATGACAACTCAAAATGAAAAGTTCGTGAAAATTACTAGAATATTTTAAACTTTGTGACCATTTAGAATATTTTATATATTCTCTCGCCTTTTGTTTTTATTTAATTTAACTGCTGGAAATTTTGGTACGCAATAGTGTAATTTTTATGATTATGTTAGGTTAAAAACTGAGAAATCGAATAACATTGATTTCAAACAATTGCAAAAAAGGAAATGGATTTAGTTGGTTAAACACATGACACATAAATACTATAGTTATGTTTAAGCGAACCAAAAAGAAAAAAAAACCTAAAAGAGTGTGCTTTACGGCTGCACCTAAATAGGTTCAGTTTAGCACAAATGCCAGACATATATGCCAAACACTGGTTTTCAACCCAATCTGAGGTTGTGATGTAACGGACGTAAATATCAATTTTATAGAGTAACATATAACACATATACTAATCACAGATTCGATTGATTTGTCTTCATGGTGAGACAAAGACCTTTATACTTTTATGTTGCATGAAGTTTTAATAAATAAATTCTATTTGATTTTTTTTTGGTTTATAAATATTTTCTGTTTGAGCATATGGCACCCAAGGGCTGCAGCTGAAAATCAGCGTCAGGTGGTAGCCTTGTGTTACCATTTGGCATTATGCTGAGCTGAGGCCTTTTTGGCATTACTCAATGTACCATGTGTTTAATTTTAAGGTGTTTCCGTTTTTGTAATGCTAATTAAACGCAATTTTCTTTCTTTCTTTCTTGATAAAGTCCATCTATACGAAATTTGAAGGCATCTACCATAAATACATACATATTACACCGACATTTTGTTGCCATAAAAATGGAACTAACCAAGTGCATAATGGACCACGCACTATAGGTACCATCAAAGACACTTCCGCCTGACCACCGCTAAGTTCATTTTTGCTTGCACTTGAAATGAAAACTTCAAAGGGTTTTGGTTTGGCGCCGCGCCGCAGGATTCAAGCGAAATTTTTTTAAGTGATCAGGCAGAAATTACCGCGATGGTATCTGTGCAATGGGAACGTTCGAAAGACGTGTCACAGCCCTGGAACACTAAACGCAACTGAAAAAACACTTTGAAGGCAACAACAGGACATTCCCTCTCGCTCCACCCGGAGCGGGAGAAGATATCTGAAGACCTCCAACTAAAAAAATCAGTAGATGGGTACGTAAAGGGTTTCGTCATACACAATATTGATTTTATCGACTGCAAAAATTTTTTCTACACGTCACAAATTTCATCGATATAGTGCGAATTTCCCAATGGAAAATCCATTTACTCTTTGTCGAATCCACGGTCAACGCGCTTGCGACCACTTGACAAACGAAACCGTCGTTTTTTAAACAGCATTATTCTATTAACTAATTGGGAAAAACACACATTTGAGCATCTGACGATATATTAATATGCACAATAAGCATGATGACAAACAGTCATCATAACGAGGTAGGTACGAACCGAGGTAAACCACACAAGAGAGCGTATATTTTTGCCATCTTGAAGATCCATCTCGTTTTTGTAACATCGTTCTTATTATTTAATGTACGCAAAAACTTTAATCACAAATAATCAGGACAGGTCACGGACAGCTTCTGAATAAAGGTGAGCTTAACCCGGAATCAGGATTTGTCTAAAGGAGGATGCCGGTTTTTGTATGGGCACCGTCCCACCCTCCAACAAACATAAGACAGGTGTCATTCGAAGCGTCTAGTTAAATAGAGTATTTTTTATTATTGCGACACATCTCTAAAGTATGGGGTTTAGGTTTTATAAAGCATTATATTTTGCCCTAACATAACCTAACCCAAGTGTTTTGGACCTTAAATATACTCATAATATGGTAGTGTCATATATTTTTGAATTCGGCTTTGAGAGCTTAGTACGATTCTGCAAAATTATTGCACAAAGGGCATTGCGTAAGTCACCAAAAATGACACAACAACAACAGCAACAACAATAGGTGTCATTCGAAGCGTTTCGCTAAATAAAGTATTTTTTATTATGGCGACACATCTCAAAAGTATGGGGTTTAGGTTTTATAAACAATTTTTATTTTAAGCTAACCTAACCTAGCCTAACCTAACCTAGCCTAACCTAACCTAACCTAAGTTGTGCGCATATATCCATTGTATAGTATATATATATGATTTTAATGCACCAGCACAAATGCTTGATCATATTGTAATAGATGACTAATAGTAAAAGTCTTTGTATGGAAAAATAAACTCATTATTATCAAGAAGTTTTTTTTTTTAGCAGCTGTCTTTTGTGGATAGGAATAATCAAACGGACATGCATTCCATGTCTGTTATGCGTACAACTTAGATTAGGTCAGGTTACGTTAGGTCAAAATAAAAATTGTTTATAAAACCTAAACCCTAAATTTTTAAGGTATGTCGCCATAAAAAAAAACTTTATTCACCTAGACACATCGGATTACACCTGTTGTTGTTGCTGTTGTAGTTGTGTAATTTTTGGAGACAGTTTTACGCAATGCCCTTCGTCAAATATTTTTATAGAATCGTCTAGGGCTCACCAAGCCACATTAAAAAATGTATGACATGACAGTACTATATTATGAGTATATCTATAAGTCTAAAACACTTAGGTTAGGTTAGGTTAAAATATAATGTATAATAAAACCTAAACCCCATGGTACCCACTAACAGATTTGAAACAGGTGTCAATTGGGGACAGTTTTATACAACGCCCTTTGTGAAATATTTTTGCAGAATCGTATAGAAAGAACTCTTAAAGTTGCATTCAAAAATATATGACACTACTATATTAGGAGTATATTTAAGGTCCAAAACATTTGGGTTAGGTTAGGTTAGGTCAAAATAGAAAGCTTTATAAAACCTAAACCCCATACTTAGAAATGTGTCGCAATAATAAAAAATACTCTATTTAACTAAACGCTTCGAATGACACCTGTCTCGAGTCTGTTGGTGGGTGGGGACACTTTTATGCAATGCCCTCAGTAGTTGGTACGAAGGAGATTTGCAAAATAGTTACAATATTTAGCGACCTCTTTTGCAAATCTATAACATATTAGTATCTTAAAAATTGGAGGATTGTTCGAAAAGTTGCCACGACCTTGAAACGCAAAAGGCACTGAAAGAACACAGATTTGTTTTAGTCCGATACTCCCCTCTCACCCCACCCAGAGCGAAAGAAGTTTTTTGATGACTTCCGACCTAGAAAAATCGTATTGTGTCTGTCTCTTTTAAGACTTTAACCTTCTCTTTAAAGCTCGATAGCATTACTACCAGAGTCCGACTACTGTTTATAGTTTTTCAAATTTTCATTTGTAAACATCTTCTATTATTTCGTCGCTGTATGGCTTCCCTATTGCATAATATGTCGCAAATGATCGATCAATGTCGTTTGGCCATGATCATCTTATTACTTGTCTAGTCATCAGAGTCACAAAATAGATAGGTACAAAAGACAATCTATACATGAGATTGTCTTCTGTACTTCACTTTTTATGTAGCGTTTCAAGCGCGCTTTGTATGTAGATTGACTTCTGTGCCTATCTATCTTGTGTCAGAGTCGTATTAATAATAATGAGTGATTTCATTGACATAACATTACGTTGCTTTATTACTCTTAGAACATAGTTTTGTATGTATGGCCATTATAAGTCTTTGACCTCTGATTGTGTTTCGTAGTTTTTTCTCAAAGTCGTTGCCGAGGAAACACCGAACTCGTCTGTCTAGTTTAAAAAACAAAGACGTGTTATTAAGTGTTATATAACCAATTTTCTCAGTAATTAGGTCCAGGCTACCAAAAATATATCTATATTGACTGTTATTTGCTTGACCTATCTACTTGGCTATCTTACTTGACAGTTATTTGGAGTTGGTATCCAGAGTCGGACACATGTTTGATGAATGACAAAAGTAGAATCATTATTTATATCGATGAGTAGAATACATAAACAAGGGGATAAAGCAATGTCTTTAAATCGCGGGCTGCATTTTGAATTCCGAACGAAACGATGGTTGCTAAGTATTAATCCCGAATGCAGTGGGATTTATATAATTAATTCCCGAGCATTGCGAGGGAGTCAATATAGAAACCTGAGTGAAGTGAGGAATTTAAGCCGGCTAAGACAGACAGCTTTACGCTTGTGTTGGATACTCTACTTTTCACACCTTCTGTGAGATAATTGAAAGTCAATATACTGAACAGCAGCTGCTGCGAGAGAGAAACAAAATTTATAACTAAATTGAAATATAGTTTTAATTTTCTATAACGTTGAGTTCTTTCATTATTTTTTTTAAGGACACAGCAGTATAAGTCTGTCTAAAAAGTCAACCGACTTGGGAATTTTGTATAATATTTAATCGGAAAAATACTTATATTCGATACTTTTTTTAAGTTCTTCTATTAGTAAACAATAAACAAGATCTCTTAATCAACTTTGATTATTGAACCAGTGTTGACTACATCAGATTTCATTTTGCCCTAATAATTACCCAAGTCGTTTGACTTTTTAGACAAACTCTAACCACATTGTTTTTTATTTTTGTTAGTGGCCAGTTTGATTTTTGAACAAACTCGTTTGATGATCAAAAGTTTTTTTTATTTCTCACCGTTAAGTTGCAATACACTTAAATTATTAAAATTATTATTAAATTATTGCAGCCAGAGTACCTTTTTCTCATGACAATTCGAATTAAAACAACTGCTAGAATACATTATTTTATTATGAAATTCCCCTGTCTACCACCTTCCGGCTCTATCATCAGATCAGTTCGATAGTACATTATAGCCAAAGTGCATCTTATGACAATTCCAATAAGTCCAAACACCGCTAGGATACATTGATTCATTACGAAGTTACGTTGCCTATCTTTCGGCTCCAACATCATCGGATCAGTTCGATAGTACCTTATAGCCAATGTGCATCTCATGACAATTCTAATAAGCCCAAACACTGGTAAAATACATTGATTAATTACGGAGTTTCGGTTTAATTTTATTGATTAATTGATTTTATTGGAAATGTTTTAGGTATTATTAATTTATTTTCTATTTTTTTTTTTGTAAAACATTCAGACACAATTTATATTGTTAAAATTAATAAATAAATGAAATGAAATGAAAAGAAATGCCTATCTTCCTGCTCCATTATCATCATCATCATCAGATCAGTTCGATAGTATCTTATAGCCAAAGTGCATCTCATGACAATTCTAATAAGCCTAAACACGGCTAGGATATATTGATTAGTTACGGAGTTCCGGTGCCTATCTTCCGGCTCCATCATCATCATCAGGTCGCTTCGATGATACCATTTTCAACATAACTATTCAGAACCATTCATTTATTTGTATTGTCATATGTTCATTGTGATATCAATTTGAGTATGAAGTTCCGTTGGCCATTTCTGCAGGCGGTCGCCGCCTTCTGCGAAGCAGTAATGCTCGCTAAGGAGGAGGCCGACCGCATCAGGCAACGGCGCTCTTGTCGCCGCCGGGATTCCGATCCCGATTTCCAGCCACCGTAGGCGCGGGCTTGCGGACAGTGGGCGATGGGTAGCTCGCTGTCCGGCCGTCCGCTAACTGTCCGGACCAAGCCCAAGTCGTCGACGGCGCGCGCTGTTCCCGCGCGTCTCAAGGAGTTGTCAGCAACAGCAGGGACCCAGCCGGGTCGAAGCCTACTGGGGCCAGGGTTATCCGAAAGGGCGCTCGAGCCCCGGTTTGAAGGCTTGAAGGAACGGGATGGGTTTTTTAGTCAGTAAGAGTCTGACACTATCTCCCGCTCCGCCCAAGAGCGGGGGTTGTCATAAGATGATTTTTACAATCGAAAAAAAAAAAAAGAAAATGCCTACTAGGGCAGCTGAATCGTACTAAAGGCAGAACTACATTGCGTACACCTGTGCCATACACGCTTATGGGCGCGTCGGTCTCCATACATTTTATACGGAAATTAGACTTGTAGAGCCACACTGGATCCACGCCACACGACGTCATTCTACGTACAAATCAGGTGTGTTACAAGTGTGCGTCGGTCTAATGGTGTGTCCAAATCTGGTGAATGGTCGCGAGCCGCTTGCGAACGGCGCGCGTGCATTTCGCTTACGGATCGTTCGTACGAAGCCCCAGCGCCGAGCGCGCTACGTACGAACATGAAATGCACGCGCGCAGTTCGCATGCAACTCCGCACATCTACATTAATATTATAAAGAGGTAACCTTTGTTTTATGTTTTAGTGTTGGTAGGAGGTAATCTCTGAAAGTACTGGTCCGATTGCAAAAAAAGTTTTTATCGATAGAAAGCTGCTTTACTCTTGACTGACATAGGCTATATTTTATGTACGCAAGCAAAGCCGCGGGCAAAAGCTAGTCTGATATATAAGGATGTTGATCATAGATATAATGTTTTTTTTTTGTTTTTAATCCATTATGAAGTAATTAGTTTAAAACCAGTCTTGGATTGTTTTACTTGATACCAAAAATCGATTTTTGTTAATTTGAAATGAAAATTATGGTATTTTTTAATTGAATAGTAACACTGGATTCAAATGGTGAGGTTTTGTCAGTGTGTGGGAAAAATACTTAACAAATTCAGATTTGTCTACATAGAAACCACAATCATAAACAAAAATCATTTTCGGTTCGACTTCCAGTTTAACTCGATGCAGCCAAAACCTGTATTTAACGTGGAGTGACTGCCTATATTATTTTTTTAAAGTGGGAAGTCACCCAATAACTTCTCCTGCTCTGATTGGAGCGAGAGGGCGTGTCCGATTTTTACAGGCTAGGAGTGACCAGATGCAACACCGGAGCGAAACTCCGCTGCCGCATTTCGCAGGTCGGCGGCAACGATCTGTCGCGCCCGGCCTTGGTACAGGCCATGGTTCGAAGCGAGCAAGTGTGGCAGGCGGTCGCCTCCTTCTGCGAAGCAGTAATGCTAGCAAAGGAAGAGGCCGCACGAGCACGCGCGAGGGAGCGGCCCTCACGTCCCGGCCGCTGGGTTCCAGATCCCGACTTTCGGCCGCCAGGATCCCGATCCCGATTTCCGGCCACCGAAGGCGCGAGCTTGTGGACGGCGAGCAATGGGTAGCTTGCCTTCCGACCGTCCGGTAACCGTCCAGACCGTGCCCAAGTCGTCAACGGCGCGTACTGTTCCACGCAAGCCTCAAGGAGATGTCAGCAAACGGTAGGGGTCCGGTATGGTCGAAGCCTACTGGGCCCAAGGATCTGCTTCTGAAAGGAAGACTCGGCACTGGTATAAAAGACAACGAAGGTCCAGTAAAAGTCTGACACACCAAGGTTACCTTGCTAGTTTTAATCCGTGTTGACAGCAGTTGTAATACATGACCTCCAACGCCCTTGGTTGGAGGCGCGATTTCCCAACCACCGAACGTTTTGGCGCATGGTTTACATCCGTGTAGCCGCAACACAAACCAAGGTGACCTTAGTTGGAAAACTACTTTGCAACCGTCTGGTCACCCTTTAAAACTGACCTATGTTTCTTCAGCTTCTTCTTCTTCTTCTTCCTGCCCTTGTACCATTTTATTTGGGGTCGGCGCAACACGTTTTTTTCTTCCATTCTGTCCTGTCACTCGTCACGCTATCACTAACCTATGTTTCTTCAGCTAACCTTTTTTATTATTTCACCTCTATCTCATCTGATAGTAAGCGATGACATGACCGACAATGAAACACGCTTGCCTAGAAGTAATCTATTCACTCTTGACTCAAGGCCCAAGCGCCCGAAAAGTGCCTTAAAACAGTGACTTTCTGGAGCCTACTCCTCGGTAACGGCCAGGTTAATAAGTTTGAAAAAAATATATATTTATTATAGATTCATGAACAATATTATCAACATTTGATTTTTTTGTGCAATTAATACTTTTGTCTAAAAAAAATATTACATACAACAACATCACATTCGCAACTTTTCCGTACTCCTTCGAAACGGCTTGGATCTTTAGAAACGTTTTTACACATAAAAATTGGTAGTTAAATATTCTTCAAAGTGAACATTGCATATGTAAATCAATCAATATTTCGCAAAGAAAATGGATTTAAAAGTCAGCGGGGCTCTGGCCGGGCGCAGCTGGCCGCAAACAAGTGCACAGATAGTCGTACTGTCGCCTAGGCGGATATGAGAGTAGTGACCATTTAATTTCGGCCAGATGGTTCAAGGGACTATAAGCCTTAAAGAATCCCTAGGCTTCAGCCCTTCCAGTTTGAGGCTCACCTGTTTAAGGCGTATGGCTTCCCAGTGCCGTACGGCTCTATCACTGACCTCTGACTGGAGTATCCAAGTTTGAGGAGGCGAAAGAGTTTCGTTATACCCTGATATCAAAGTGCTTTATGCCTAACTCGTGATGTCGAAGTCGTAAAAAGGGTACCTCGTGCGAGCAGCAACGTAAATACAAATAAAATTATCCTGTTTATTAACAGAAGATTATAAAGATCTAAACTGGGTTTTCTATTTTGAGGCAGAAAATCATGTACGACCCGTGGGTACGACTTAGTAACGTGCACCCGTCCATGTCGAAACAATATCTTTGCGGTTTATTTTTTTATTCTTTATTAAGATCCCTATTATTGTAACAATAAATATAAACAAGGAAGAGTATAAAAAGGAACATTTTATTGTTAAATTCCCTATAAAATATTTCTATATTTCTTTATTCGCATTCCAGCAAAGTGCACAGTTAAGTCGTACGGGCTATAATGACATCTCCCGTTCTAGAGCAGAGCGGTAGTGTATTTATTGACTGCAACCACATCTCTGTTCGTTCAGTTGCCCTTTGCGTTCTAGGACCACAAGTTGCCTACAGTTTTTCTGACATCTATTGGAGGGGTTGTGGAACACTACGCTCCTTTGACGATTCGGGCTCGGTCCAGACGATTACGGTTTGTGGACGACAGTGAGCTAATAGGTATAGCTCGCCGTCCGCATACCCGCGCCTATGATGGTCGTCGGGGTCTCAGTAGCTGGGGTGTGAGGATGTTCCTTCCCTCATGCTTGTGGCCGTCCCTTTTGCTAGCATTACTGCTTACTTTGTCCGGTGAGGACCTACGGCACCGTGACTCTCCAGCCACTTTTCATTATGGCGTGCGACAATTGCGGAAAACATATCGCCGTGAGATCCAGCAGAAACTAACTAAAAATTTTTTTTTTTTTTTATGGTGGGAAAAATCATGCATTGACATCCCCCGCCCTTGGGCGGAGCGAGAGATAGTGTCAGACTCTTACTGACTAAAAGACCCACCCCGTTCCTTCTAGCCTTCATACCGGGGCTCGAGCGCCCTTTCGGATAACCCTGGCCCCAGTAGGCTTCGACCCGGCTGGGTCCCTGCTGTTGCTGACAACTCCTTGAGGCGCGCGGGAACAGTGCGCGCCGTCGACGACTTGGGCTTGGTTCGGACAGTTACCGGACGGCCGGACAGCGAGCTACCCATTGCTCACTGTCCGCAAGCCCGCGTCTACGTTGGCCGTAAATCGGGATCAGAATCCCGGTGACGGCGGCGGCGATAACGCCGTTGCCTGATGCGTTCGGCCTCCTCCTTTGCGAGCATGACCCTCTGGGACGCGTTCGGTTGGGCCGCCGGACGCTTCCGCAAAGACGGCGCCCACACGCGGCCCTCCGTAAAGGGCTATGGACCACTCAATCGAGTCACTTGAGCAACCCCGACAGCGAACTGGACTAAAACTAATAATATAGAAAATTACAGAAGTAAAGTAAAGTTTAATATTATGCTACTCCATATTTATCAAAAATGTTTGGTTTTTATTTTTACTTTATGGCTGTTTTTTTTTTTGTTTTAAAAGTAGTTTTTGTGTTATTATTTTTTTTTTTATTTTTTTTTAAAAGACGGAAGAGACTGGTCTCCACGACACAGGGAAACCTAGTGTGGAGGCCAGAGATCTGTTAATCTCTGTATTTACCTTTTTGGAGCAATAAAAATATTTGTATTTATTTGTATTTGTATTTGTATCTCCTCTTTTCTAACAAATTCAAATACTTAATCTTTAGTCATCTACATACGACCGATAAATCAGTGTAGACGATGTATAGTATAGTCGGCCTTATAATGTACCCGCTGTTGGGATTCTGGCCTCCTCTCTAGGAGAGGGAATGAGCGGTAATCCACCACGCGGGCCCAGTGTGGGTTGGTGGATGTCACATGTCATCGAATTTTTGGTTCAAGGATATAGGTACCTACATGCGACGGTAGATGACGTACATAGCATAAAATAACTAGGTATACTATAATTGTTTAAATAGTAAGATATAAAACTATTGTTATATAGCAAATCATTACAAGCAATGACAGCTGTACCTAGGTACATTAATAATGTTGGCAGATACATGGTGCTCACATATTACGAACGCAGATTTTATTATTACCTATTAATATTATATACAGGTAAAGTTTGTTTTTTTGTTTTTTTTGTTTGTAGGAGGCAAGGAGGTAATCTTATAGAAAGCTGCTTTATTCGTGAGTGACATAAGCTATATTTTATGTACCTACGTGAGCGAAGCCGCGGGCAAAAGTTAGTTCTTAATAGTTACACAAACAATGAATCAGTGTATCATTCACCTACTATATAAAATTTATGTATTTTTTTGTAAACATGTTTGTTTTATTTTGTTGTTTGTCTTGTACCTACGGATTTGTTTTTTAATAGGCGTAAGAAACGCCCAGGTGTCATCATTGTGCAGACCCTTCGGAAGACATGGTGAAGCATACGGTAGTGGTGCGCCTCACTTGTGTGGAGCAACCATGTCCCGGAGAGAAGGAATGGGATGAGGTTGCCTCTTTCTACGAAGCAGTGATACTAGCGAAGGAGATGGCCGGAGCCTTGAAGGAACATACATCCTCACGCCCCAGTCGCTGCGACAGGAGACGCCCCGGGCATCGGGAGTCGCGGGCTTTCTGACGATAAGCAATAGGTAGTTCGCCATCCAGCCATTTGGTAACGACCGACCACACGCGCCTCATAGAAATATCAGCAGAATTGTAAGGGCCCAGCAGGACTACGGCATAGCATAGCACAGTCGGCCTTATAATGTTCCCACTGTTGGGACGGGGAATTCCTGAAATGAAGAAAATATACCAGTTCTTTTATACTTTTTGTTTATTACCGTTGGGCTGTGTCTGTGTCGAATAAATATTTTCTCTATTCTAATCTAGGTTGTAGAAATCACGTTTGGTCAAAGTGCGTCATCAAAACTAATAAATTCCAGCAGAATTTAATACACCGATTGTGGCATCTTATCTTCATTATCTCTCCCTAGCTTTTTTCCAACTAGCCTGCATCGGCTTCCAGTCTAACTGGATGCGGTTGAATACCTGTGTTTTACATCATCATCATCATCATTCAGCCGATACACGTCTTCGTTGGACACAGGCCTCCCCCAAGTCCATTGGGGGGGGGGTTCGGACCATAACTCGCCACGCTGGTCCAGTGCGTGTTGGCGGGTCGCCAGAGCCTCGTCCGTTTTTCAGCAGGGTGCACCACGTGCAGGTGAGGTTAGCTTGGGTCCCGAAAGATGTTGATTAGGACCCCGTATACACCCCATGTGTCGGTCCATGTGTTTTACATGGATCGACTGCATTTCAGACCTCGAGAACCCAGTTGGCCACGACCCACAGGACAGCACGATACTCCTTGGATGGACTGATGATCAGACTTTCTGGTGTCTGACTACGTGTAAAAGATCTACGAATGACAACTGGAACTAAAGATTTGCCGTTGCCGGCAATATTGCCGTAAAGTGGGAATATTGGTGGAAATATTGCCGGAAATATTGCCCGTAGTATGAATATTGGTGGAAATATTGCCCGTAGTATGAATATTGGTGGAAATATTGCCCAAAGTATGAATATTGGTGGAAATATTGCCCGAAGTATGAATATTGGTGGCAAAATATTGCCCGTAGTATGAATATTGGTGGAAATATTGCCCGTAGTATGAATATTGGTGGCAATATTGCCCGTAGTATGAATATTGGTGAAAATATTGCCCGAAGTATGAATATTGGTGGCAATATTGCCAGCAATATTCCCATATTGCCGCCAACGGCACGCCTCCACCTGGAACCAACGGCTTTAAAAGCTTTTGGAAGCAAGCTTTTGGGGCGTCAGCAATGTCCTAGATAAACTTAGGGTGAGTTGCACCATTTAACTATAACGATAACAAAGCTGTTAAAAGCTGTCAAATCGTCAAATTGACCAATAGGCGGCCGTTTCACGACTGGTTATGATTTGGTTATCGTTATAGTTAAATAAGTGGTGGGTGCAACTCACCCTTAGAAAAGTATATTTCCGTAGAAACCCTGCCTCCATTAAAATATATCATCGATAAAATTAGTTTAATGACGTTTGTTTATTTATCACGCAAAAGCTTAAATTGAATTATTATTTAGATTTTTTTGTTTGGATTTTCCAAATATTTGTTTAATTGTTTACCCAATTTAAATACACACGTGACTAACATCACATGTTTTTCTTGTAAGGGTTCCGTACCAAATATCTTCTCACTTATTTAAGGAACTAATTAAGGTGAGGTTGCACTAACTTTGAACTTTTAACTGAGGTTGCACTAATTTTGAACCTCTGAAATCCACAAATATAGAAGAGCCTATTACGAGGCCGCGAAGTTCGACACAGAGTATCAATACAGGGGCAGTACCCACAAAAATACTCTAAGACGGCACGTAGCTGTACGTTAATATTCTACGGCCTTCTTTGATCCTCATAAGTATTATGCTGTGTGCTAGCAGGTACTAGCAAGTGCCACAATTTACTTTTAACTCTTTGAATGTCGTAATTAGAGACACAATAGAAAGACAATTACCTTATGTCGGACTGTGTAACTTAAGACATTCGAAAGGTTAATAATACTGATTGTACTAGGTTGATCACCAAACAGCCCGTATTGGTCGTCACAAAAAACGATTGAAAAAAAAATTCGCTAGTCATGAATAACAATAATCATTTGTTTTTATACAAATGATTTTTGTTATTCATACAATAACAATAATCAATTATTATTTTTATGAAGGATAACTTATTATTTTGACAACGACAAAGTGTGTTAAAAAACGTTGTTTGACACTTGTGGGTGGTGCCATTGCAGTTTCTCAGCTCCAGAACGACCTCGTTAAAATCTAAAATTATCTTCGAAAATACGGAACCATACTTGCTCTTCGCAGCGTTTGTTTTTCATTCAGCTATTATATTCACAGTTAACATCTAGCCATGCAACAATTATCTTCTTTAAAAACAGGAAAGAAGTTTTTCCCCTGCCATAACTGTGGAAGTCTAAACTAGCAATTATATTATGGGTGTGTCGTTTTCGTAAACTGCGCATATTGCACATTATAAAGTTTACACTCAAAGACTAGTTTAACGAGGTAACATTCTTGATCAACCAGTTGTGAACCACTCGAGCGATGCTCTATGACTAAGTTCAAGTTTAAGACTGTTAGGTAAACAAGTTTTTACGTAAACATGCGTCATTAGCTGATAGGATTTGACTTTTAAAGTTATTTACATAATATACATATTTGCACGTCATTAAAACAATCAGCTGCCTTGCTTTTTCCCGATTTCGTTAGGATCAGCTACCAGTCTAGCTGACCCCGTCTAGCAGCCACCGTAAGCGTGGGCTTGCGGACGACGAGCAATGGGTAGCTCACCGTCCGGACCGAGCCCGAGTCGTCGACGGCGCGTGATGTTCCACGTGTGCCTCAAAGAGATGTCAACAAAAACATTGGGGCCCAGGAGGGCTGAAGCCTACAGAGGCCATGACTTCTGAAAGAGAAACCAGTGATCCTAGAACAAAAACTAGCTAGCTTGGCGTTTTACCTTATTGAGCTATCTGAGGCATGGAAAAGTCTTGCTATATTGGATGGTCACCCATCCCAACGCCGTCCGCAAGTATTGCTTAACTTTATAGATCGACGCATGCGGCTGTTATAACTTTAACTACAAAATAATAATAATAATTCTATATATCGCAATAGTTTCCCACCAATTGATGCTTTGTCCTTAGATCTACTAGCATAGCGCGTACAGGGACCATCGTTGATTGATACCACGCTCTATGAAAAAAGTCTAAAAGGAAAATTGCCTCTGCGAGTTGGCTTCGTCCCTTCGTACGCCTTCCAAAGGTTCAGGGGGACATAAATAAATACATAATAATTATATTTAAAAAAACAAGTCCGTCATAAGACCTGTCATACTGTATGGATCAGAATATTGGGCTGTGAAAAAGAAGGATGAAAAAAGATTGCATGTAGCGGAGATGAGAATGTTGAGATGGATGTGTGGTGTGACGAGAATGGATAAAGTGAGAAATGAGTATATTAGAGGAAGTTTGAAAGTGGCGCCAGTGACTGAAAAGTTGAAAGGTAATCGGTTGTCTTGGTATGGTCATGTGAAGCGGAGGGATGAAGCGCATATTACTAAAAGAGTTCTGAGTATTCATGTAGATGGATGGAGAGGGAGAGGAAGGCCGAAAAAAAGATGGATGGATTGTGTGAGAAGTGATATGAAAGAAAAGGGAGTTAGTGATAGTTTGACGGGTGACAGGACAGAATGGAAGAAGAAAACGTGTTGCGCCGACCCCAAGTAATATGGGATAAGGGCAGGAAGAAGAAGAAGAATTATATTTAAAAAAAATAAAACAAACGGGGTGAGCTAAATAAAACCGTTTAAAAAAACAGTATTGTTATTTAATTAGTGAAATACCTTAGAATTAGCTATGATCTTCACTCCTTATTAAAACCAGTTAGTAAATTGCTACTCTTCTAAGATACATATTGTTCGCCTAACACAGTCATAGCCTTCACGGAAATTACTTCCTGTATTTTAAATGATGATTTTATTCAACCGAAATCAAAGTCAAATCATCTTACAGAACCAGATTGAGAAAGAACGTGATGCTGATGCGTAATACAAAAACCCCAATGATTGGACAAAATTTATCTTGACCACGGAACAGATAAAGTTATCTGTACCACGGAACAGATAAAATTATCTGTACCACGGAACAGATAAAAATATCTGTACCACGGAACAGATAAAATTATCTTTTCCGTGGTCTTGATCACTTTTGCTTTGTCAAGACCGAAGCAAAAATAAAGAAGAACCGTCACCCACCTGAGATTTGTGTAATTCAAATCATTTTATAGATTTTGAATTCATTTATTCATCGGAATACATTTTAAACTTAATACGTATTAGGAAATCTGAAAAAAACGCGGTAAATACGCAATACATTATTTAGCTCTTGTAGTAAATCTAGTATTATTATTTATTTATTTATTATATTCTTTATTGCACTTAGTTTTACGATGATGAACTTTATATTTCCTTGTATCTAAGCTTAATTTGTATTAAAACTTTATGCACTACTAAAAAAACACTGTACAAAGGCGGACTTAATACTTTAAGCATTTTGTACCTACCAGTCACTATAAGGTGATGCGTAAACATAACATGGCATTATGCAACTTAATAAAACGACAAACAGAAAAGAAATAAGTACAATAATATATATATTTTTTTAATTGCTGATAGGTTCGCACTTGACCGCTATCTCACTTAATTCACTAAACCCCAAGCAAACGCCGGCGTTCGCGCACCTATTGTTATAGCCATCAGGAAACACAAACTTTGGCAAGGATTTCAAATCCTTAGCTGTACGCAATGAATGCACATACTTAGATAAATACGGGTACATATAAATAAGCAATGTTATTTTGAAAAAACAAATCCTGTGACGATTTTACCGACTAGCGAAAGTGTTCACGTTAACTGACTTGTAAAATTCTGGTCACACTTTGGCCCCGATCTCCCAGGATAAGAAAGTTCCATTGGAGCATTGTTTGAAAGACACCGCGACCATGGAAGCCAAGGGGCTACTGAAGTAACACTATGGTGGATAAACTCTGACTTCACCTAAAGCGACAGGAGTTGTTTGATGATATTCCCACCCTTGAAAAAGAAGATTGCAGCTTGTAACTTTGGTGGGGTTATTCCTTGCAATACGGAACCTGTTGGGCTACTTGTTCGTAACCATTTCCATTTTATAAGCTATATAATTTTTGCTAATCGTGTTTCATTGTCGTCCACATCATCGCTTACCATCAAGTGAAATAGTGGTCAAACGCAAGCCTATCCATAGTAAAAAAATAACAATTTGCTTGATCTATCACATTTAATCAGAAGATAAACATAAATCACTATTACACCGCTACCTGTCTCATCAGCTCCCGATGCCAGGACAGGAACGGCGTAGTCGTGCTGGGCGCCTGGGGCGTAGTAATTATGGTTGCAACGCCTGACAAAAATGTTTTGATGCCGCCCTGTCAACCTTTGCCGAGATAGGCATACTGGCGGCGTCTCGCCCTCACCGTTGCCTCCATACAGACTGCATGCACGTCGGCAGGTTTTCTTCCTTTTATAATGTAGGGATTTATTTAGTTCTTTATGCCATGTGTTTCCATCTGTACATAATTCGATCAATTCTCAATTATTATATATGTCTTTTATTTGTAAAGCGCCTAGTAAAATGTAAAACGCAAACCGTGGATTGACTACTTGAACTGACAATCTCTTCTCTAAATCTATTTTCGTCATTCCAACCATCTCAAAAGTCACATCTTCACTACAACCAATCTTTTTTCAGCCATCTTTTCACCTCCCGATATTTTTATGCATACAGTATTCTAGATCTTATCACAGACTTGTAGATTCCATGTTTATCTAGATGGACATCCGTGAGACTAGTGATCCGTCGCCATTTCTTGCATCCTAAGTTGATTATATTGGTCTACTGCACCATTCTCTAGACCATGCGACTTGAGATATCGGAAGCCGGATCAGACCGGTATGGGTAATTGGGTATTCCAGCGATAGCTAGGGGCATAGAATCAGTTTTGATTCTAGTAAATTTTAGTCCAACACTCTCCAATATTTCCCACCTCCAAACAAACACAGCCAATCTGCTCTGGACCTCTTTCTCTAGGTACTCTCAGCAACCAGTGCAATGTCATTTTAGCAAACAAAATATACCTGGGAGTCTCTTCCAGGATGTGCGATATCAGAGTGTTCATAATCATCAGAAGGAAAAGGTCTGAAAACCGACCCTTGATTGAAGCTGACTGCCACATTGAAACTGCCAGTGGTACCTACTGTAGACCGGATTTGTCTACTGCATTCACTGAACATCGATCAAATCAACTGCACAAACTTCACAAGCACACCAGTCTCTTAAAGTGCCAACCATAAAACCCCTCGAGGCAGTTTGCTGACGTTTTGGACACAATATGTATATTCAGACACAGTGTCCAAACCGACACATTTTATTTTCAATATTTTTCACTGAAGTTGGACACCACAAAATTTTATTGAAGCTGTACACTCAAATAAAAAAAGGTTTCAAATATATTATATAGAGATTTACTACCCGAAGTTTCCGCTTTAAATCCACCCTAAAATGGTTTTGGTAACGCTTTTTTCTTTTCCCATGTACCTATTATATTTAAAAAAAAAATATGACTGTATTAAACAGTGTGTTTGAATCATCAGTAAAAAAAATTGAATTCAAAATGTGCCAATTCGATGTGTCCGAATTGGCATATTTTTTTTTTTTTTTAACCGTAGAATAGTCGGCCTCATAAAAAAAAAATATATATCAAGAAAAAAACGTGTTGCGCCGACCCCAAATAAAATGGGACAAGGGCAGGAAGAAGAAGCAGAAGAGTATAGTCGACCTTATAATGTTCCCATTGTTGGGACTCAGGCCTCCTCTCTTGGAGAGGGAATGGGTTTCGACCCATTCCCTCTCCTCCACCACGCGGGCCCAGTGCGGGTTGGTATGCCGGTTTCCTCATACACACTGTTTCGGACACTATATCCGATTAAATTGTGTTCGAATCGTCAGTAACTCCACAATGCACCTAATCGTTTGGCTTTTCGAGGTCAACGAACAACAAGTGCAAGTTTTTATAAGCACCAGTGTGTTTCTCGCTTGGCGGGCGTATTGAGATCATGAAATTTGTAGTACTTCGACAAGGCTTAGAGCCGAATTGATTTTGTGAAATACTCTCTTCACTCATGCCTTTCAATCATTTTATTTCAAGCTTTTATAGCGTTTCCATATTATGCCAATCAATTTTTTGATTGATTGATATAATTATGCGACACCTTTCACTACATTGTCGTTTCACTCAAGCGTATCACCTTTAAAAAGAGGATTCATACTGTAAAGAGCACCAATTAATTATTGCAGCCATCAGGTATGGCTTCTTTCCACAACTATACACATAATAAATCTGTAGAAGCTTTTAGTAGTGCGTGAATCACGTAAAATGTACGAAATTGACGTAAATAACTTTTATACAATCAAAGTGTAACTTGATATAATATTACTTAGGCTTTGTTTTAAAATTTTAATCGGTTTTAATAAATTGCAAACGGTTATATCAGGGGGTATGAAGTTCGTCGGGTCAGCTAGTCAAGAATAAAGCTAACCATATCCATCCCATAATAACTACTTGAAGTGGACAGTTGTCTGTAGAAACAATATACTACCTAGTTTAATTCATGAATGCACAGTGATTGAACCTCAAGGATCCTAAGAGTGGCTTAGGATAAGGGATGCCGTGGAAGCTGTAGAAAGATATTATATAAAATTAATTTAAGTAAATATGACAATAGAAGGTAAAGAAAAGAGAAGGTGAAGAAATACCTACAGAAAAAAGAAATAAAAATTAAAGTTTCCTTGAACTACTCTTTATTGGGTTACCAAAATGAAAGAGCAAGCGATTTCACGTTTTGATTTATTTTATCACCGTCATTCAAAACTGTTTTTATTTGAAAACTGGTATATTAGTGACACAGTTTAGGTTGCGAATGTTTTTTAACAAGACATTGGATGATGGATTAAAATGAAGGTTTTTATATAACGGAACTTGCCTCCGCCTTCGCAAGTGCAAAAATTCCTCAAGAAATCATATCTTCACATCCGCATCAGCCTCTGTAAATTTGCGGACAGTGAACAATGGGTAGCTCGCTGTCCGGCCGTCCGGTAACTGTCCGGACCAAGCCCAAGTCGTCGACGGCGCGCACTGTTCCCGCGCGCCGCAAGGAGTTGTCACCAACAGCAGGGACCCATCTGGGTCGAAGCCTACTGGGGCCAGGGTTAGTTTCGAAAGACAGCTCGAGCCCCGGTATGAAGGCTAGAAGGAACGGGGTGGGTCTTTTAGTCAGTAAGAGTCTGACACTGTCTCCCGCTCCGCCCAAGAGCGGGGGTTATCATTGGATGATTTTTTCCCACCATAAAAAAGCCTCTGTAAGTTTTTAGCGGAGTTTGAACGGAGGCCCACTAATACTTATCTTCGTTTAGTTAATTAACACATTAAATTGAGTGATATCATAAAGATTTAACGAAAGTTTCAAATTTTCGCTAACAGTTATGATCAATAGAGCAACTGCTAACTGAAGAACCATAAACTTTAATTTTATTTATTTATTTAATTTTCATGTGCAGACACTACTGCCTATGTACCACTGTACATAAGCGGACTTAATGCAACAAGGCATTCTCTCCCAGTCAACCTATATGGGTTAAAAAAGACAACACTGTGGTAGTTTTGCACAATAAACAAACATCAGATACTTACTTCAAACGGAAAAAATAAGTTATCTATGATAATAAAATAAATATTATAAAATAATATAATAATAAAATACATGTATATACAAGAAAAATAATAAACTAATAAATATTGTGAATTTTTTAACGCCTCCGCTAACTTCTACGTTTGTGGAGGTCAAACTCTGTATGAACGAAGATACAGAGTTTGAGTTTTCCTCAGCAATCTCCTCTATTGTTAGGTACCTACTTTTTTTAACAAAAATATTAAGAATGCTTCATAGTACAATTCCATGATAAACATTGAGTCATCTACAATCTACATAGACTTCTCGAGTTTTGCATAGAAAATATGTAATTTACCGCACCGGTAATCAAATGATGCCGGATCTACCAGACCACAACACAATATGAAATTTCTAGGGATTCCCGAGGCCCAAATACCTTTTAATTAATGTTACTGTCGATATAGATAAAGATAGCTTTATGTCTATTATTCTTATCAGTCTATGCGATGCAATTTCACAACATCCTAGTAGGCATACTTATACGTGATATTTTATATGCACAGGAAAATCAATAAAAAGTGTAATTTTTTTTTATCAAAATTAAACACTAACTACGTTCTTTTTCGTTTTTAACCGACTTCAAAAAGGAGGAGGTTCTATGTTCGGCTGAATGTATGTTTTTTTTTATGTATGTTCACCGATATCTCAGTCAATTGTGGACCGATTTTGAAAATTCTTTTTTTGATTGAAAGGTTATGCTTCCAAGTTGGTCCCATAGAAATATTGTTATGATCTGATCATGAATTTCGAAGATATGGAACAGAACTCCTCATAGAATCACAGCAGAACTGTGGTTACAAGTAAAGTTGCTTTGTTTTACGTGTAGTCGATGACTGACTGTCAGAAAAGGGGGGGGGGATATATCGAACTGATCTGATGATGAAGCCAGAAGGAAAAAAATTAAATTAATGTAATCTAACCGTGTTTGGGATTATTTGAGATTCACTGTGGCTATAAGTTATTTAAGTTTGTCTGAGGGGTACTTTTTAGTTACCACCACTAAAAAGTAAATAAAAAACTTTTTTTAACTTTTTTTTTTAAATAACGAAGAGACAAACGAAACACCGACTTCCGAAATTAAAGTTATTCGTATTTTATACTTTTCAGTGTTTTTTAACATTGAAGTCGGTTATATTTTTTTTTTGTAAAAAGGTTTTTTAATTACTATTATTAATTTACTATTTTATAATTAAGTAAATAAAATTTTATATGCATTTTTGTTTTTTTTTTTATCTGATATTATCTAGTGCTTGACTGCGATCCACCTGATGGTAAGCAGTGATGCAATCGTTGATGGCGAGGCGCACTAGTTTACTAGTTAGCTTATTCACTCTAGCCTTGAAGACACCTTATTAGTGTTTAGTTTTGAAAATAGCTGCTTAGACCGAAATTCAGCCCAAAGGACTATTATTCATCTATTTCGTTCGTGCAGAAGCTAGTGCACGGTTCCAATGCTCATTAGCCATAAAAAAAGAAGCGGCATAAAAATCCACGGTTCCTTTTCTAAAAAAAAATTGATAAAAGTAACCAAATATGGAATCATCATCATCGTAACCAGCCTTTTTAATATTCCCACTGTTGGGACTCAAGCTTCCTCTCTAGAAGAGACCCACCACGCGGGCCCAGTGCGTGTTGGTGAATGTCACATGTGTAACAAGACATATCTATGTGAGGGTAGATTTATAATTGTGATACTAGAGTGAACAGTCCATGGATGAGTCTTGTTATAGTCGAGTTTCGTTTGTGTCATTTGTGTCATTTTCTAATCATTCAATGTCACTGTCAAGTTGTCAAATCATTCGATTCTGAATTGAAGTGTGGGTTTAAAACAAGTTGCCGTCACGAGGCAGTCTTGAACGAGGCACCGGTGTTATAAGTTTAAGGTTAGTAAAATGGTGTTAATATGTACTGAATTGTGATTAATACTGATAATAAATATTGTTATTGCGTTGATTTATCTATCGTTTTAATTCTATGATTCCCTTCTGAGGTAAATTACACATGTCTTCAAATTTTTAGTTCTAGAACATGCCGGTTTCCTATCGATGTTTTCCTTCACCGTTTTGGGAGCAAAATCCGTAAATATGGAATAGTATTCCAATATGGAATACCGCTATTTCTTGTAAATTAATAATAAAAAAAAATCATTTATTTTCAGGCATCTTAATACTTCTCTAGCCGTACAAAACAGTGCTCTTCTATCTCTTAGATTATCATTTACGTGAGGTTAACGCAATAAAACGCTTTGGAGAGATCTCAACATAATATGTAAATTGCATCCTGAGAATGAACGAACAGGACCGGGAGGAGAGGAGATGGCTATAATAACAACAGCCATGTTTGTCTTCAAGTTCGGGCTGTGGATGGGTGACCATCGTCGCATACCGAGATTCCTCCGTACCTCGGAAAGCATGATAAGCTATTGCTGGCCCTAGTTAATATTTGTAAATCATTAATCATTAATTTTTTTTTCCATTATTATTAGATTATTTTTGTATTTTATCTATGGGCCTTAGATCCCTGATAATAAAGGATTATTATTATTATTATTTATTATTAAAGGCCAACGCCGCGTTAAGCGGGCGCTCGCGCGAGTACCCGTCACGTAAAGTCGCGCGTGTGTCGTGTGCGGTGGTCCCCGTTGCGGAAACAGAATTAAACCCTGCGCAATTTCGCTAGTTCAACTTTAACGGTGTGCATGTAGTCGTGTCGATGGAGAACTTTAATGTATTATTACGCATCTAAACGGGCGCGGGGAGTGGCTGCCCGCTATGAAAAACTTTTGTATGGGACCGTGCGGGCCAGCTTATCGCAGTGTCGGCCCTAACAGGCCTTACGGGTAGTCAGAAGCACGGAAATCTAATATCAGTCTTGTCATAGAGCCTCGTGTTACCAAATGACTGTGTTGTGGAGGTCAGGGACAGTCGTTCTATGATACTGATAGTATTATACTGATATATTCAGTCGCATCCAGTTAAACTGGAAATCAACCTCAACACGGTTGGGAAAAACTAGGCTAATTTATTGATCCTAAGAACTCTCTCAAGTTTCCAAAATCCGGTTTTTGATTTTTACTGCTATGTCAGTCGATAACCTACATTATGGCGAAATCTTGTTTGAGTTCAAAATATTACTACAACATGGACAATGTTTCATTCTATTCTACACTATTCCATTCTATTGTATATATACTATTCTATTCTATTGTACACACAAATTTTATAAAAAAAAAAAAAAACAAAATAAAACGGCTGATGAGTACACAGGTGAGCTTAACCCACAATTGGTTTTTTTTTTTACAGCAAACCGGGTCTCCTTTTATAGCACAACTTTATACCTCATAATACGAGTATTGTTTCGCATAACAACGGATAGCATTAACTTTATTTCGCAGAAAATCGTTTCGCGTACAATCATCTACACTAATATTAAAAAGAGATACCTAGTTGGTTTTTTTGTTTGTAGGAGATAATCTCCGAAAGCACTGGTCCGATTGGTAAAATTTTATACCGATAGAAAGTTTCTTTAGTCCTGAGTCACATGAGCTATATTTTATGTACATGGGTGAAGCCACGGACAAAAGCTAGTTTGTCATACATTCGAAACTCATAATTTTGTTGGTCAGCATCATCTTTAGGCATTAATTTCATATGCATAATAATGAAAAAGAGGAAATTATAAAACGAGCGACTAAAAAAAAACTTAGCGACTGATGATGAGATACTGTTTTAATAACTTGAGCGGTATGAATTTGTGTAAGCGACACTAGCTAAACAAATATTGATTAACAACAAAATCCAGAACGAGCTTAGGGCGCAATTCACAATTTACGCTGAGCTGAGTTTTGTTGAACTAAGTTTTTATAGCAACTGAATCGAAAATCGGCCTTAAAAGTGGATTATTCAAATCCTAGTTAAACGACTAAATTAGTAAGTGAGCAACTAAATTAATAAGTGTGCGAATAAATTAGTAAGTGAGCGACTAGAAATAAAATTAAGGTTTTACATAAGGAACTAATAAAAAGTTTACTTTAACAAATGTTTTTACCGTTGTCTAATTATCTAGTTGCAGGTAGATTCATCATTTTGACCTGGGTGAAATAGGTTAGGTTAAGTTAGAACCGTGATCTACCGCGCGTGAGCCGAGCGAACGAAGCGAGCAGTGCCGCGGCAGCGGTCGGCGGACGCTACGACCAAGTTGCTCGCAGATTTTATTTCACCATTTTCTAATTATCCGGGTTTTCTGAGTATCAATCAAGAATTATCAAATGGCCTTTTGACATTCATAATACATAAATATCGATATTTAGGACAATCGATACTATGTACTTCGATATTTAAGACATTCGAAACACTCCATTTAAAAAAAATGCCGCTCAGTATAAATAAATCATTTGACAGATATTAAAAAAAATACAGGACGTAACATTGACACTCAAACAAATTTATGGTCGCTCAAATATTATGTAGCTTCTCATATTTTATTTTAAGTAACTCAAATTAAAGTTTGTAAGTCGATGTTCTGTTGATTTCTCGTCACTCGCAGTCAGTCGCTCAGTTATTATTTCTGTAACCCAAAACAAATATTTTTGTCACTTAAAATTTGATCTTACAGTAACTCGTTTAAATACTGCACATTAAATAGGAGAACCGTCGCACCGTTGAAAATTCAGTCAGAATCGTCTTTTGGCATAATAGTATATTTTTATCGACAGTCATTAGTTAGTTGCGGTGGAAGTAATAATTATCAAAACGGCAACCTAAAATTAATTATAAATTACTGTCGGTTTACATAGGGTCGACAGAGGCCTCCTGCGATTCCTATGTCTGGGTGGTTTCTGGTGGTTCATCTCAATAAGTTCATTGAGTAGGTATTGGAACATACCATTAAAACCATTTATCCCTTGATGAAATATTAAAATAGGAGCAATTATTTCCAAGAACCTTAGGGGATATCCCAGTCCATGGTCTTGTAATTGAAAATAGAAATATGCCTGGTATATCTTCTGTTTCAGTTCTACTAGTATAAATGATGAAGGGATAGATTTCTGCTTCTAATAATCAATTGTTTTACCACCGGTGTGTGAGCTTGCGTTGTCATGGTGTAGGATGATGCGTCGCTTTGGATTAGATTTGCGAAGTCAGCGATGACTTGTGGCAAAAAAATTGTGGTATACCACTCTGCATTAACCGTTCTACGATCTTCAAGCGCAATTGTTGCAACGTGACAGGTTTTCGCCACGAACGTAGCCACCATCTTCTTCGAACTGCTTCGAGAGCGAACAACTTTAGTCGGCTTTGCCTTATCTCGGAAGACCCAGGTTGTGGATTGCTTTTTGGAACCAGGGTCGTAGGCATAAATCCAAGATTCGTTACTACTGATAATGTCGTAGATGTGATTTGACTCTCCTCGCTTGAACCTTTCGAAAGTTTTCTTACACCATCTGACGCGGGCCACCTTATGATCATCGGAAAGCAAATGCGGAATCCATTGGCAAACTAGCTTTCTCACACCAAGCTCTTCATGCAAGATCTTTTGAATAGTTGTCCCTGAGATGCCTATTAACGCTTTTATCTCCCGATATGTCACATGACGATCTTCGAGTATCAGTTGTCTCACAGCAACGATGTTTTCTTCAGTAAAGGCGGATTTTGGACGTCCTTCACGAGATTTGTCACTAAGACTAGTATTTCCACGCTGGATTTCCAAATACCAGCGTTTGACAGTCCGTAGACAAGGAGCTTCATCATAAAATACAGATCTTCACTCCTCGAAACATTGAACCCGAGTTGGCCGCTCCGAAAGTTGTAAAAAATTATAGCACGAACGTTTTCCTTAGAGAGATTCATATTTGTGCGCGACTTGATAGATTCAAAAAAACGCTGACTAAATAGTTGCATCAATCCTAATTATTTCAATTGTTTTGCCATTCTAAATTCAAACGAATTTGAAAATTGAGCAATTCTAAATTAGCGGAAAATATTTAAACGACAGAACTTAAAAGGCATGCCTAATATGCTTCATTCCTTATTTGAGGCTGCGGAATAAAATAAGTACTTCATACGAGTACTACGAGTAGAACAGGTTTTTGAGAACATTATTGTTATAAAAATATGTTGTTGTTTTAGAAATATGCTCGCAATTAGAAAAAATAGTAATAACGTGTTGTCTACCTATTTAAGCAGAACACCTGAGTAATTTAACAATAAAATACTTTATATATAAGATAATTTTTTGCAGATAGGTTTTTTTTTAGGTGGGAAATCATGAGGCGGAGCAGGAGAAGTATGTCAGACTTTTACTGACTAAAACTACACCTATGTTGCTTATTGACTTGAATTCAAACACCCAGGGGTTCCTTTTCGGACAACCGAAAACCGAGACTAGACTACCTACCATGGCATGTACGACGTGATGGAATCAAGAATAAAGATATCCACAGGAGATCTAGAATTACCGACATAACCTGAACAATCGCCTAACTTAAGTGGCAGTGGGCAGGGCACATTGCTCACGACAGGTTCTGGAGTGGCGACCGCGTACTGGAAGAAGCCGCGTTGGTAGACTACACGGCCCTGAAGGTGGATCGATGAGATCAGGAATCCGATCGATGCGAGTCTCATAGGATCTGTCGTTGCTATACTTGGGAGGGACCTCTGTCCAACAGTGGACGTCTTTCGGCTGAAATAATAATAATGAAGGAAGAAGGAGAAGAGATGTTTTTAATACTTCTAAGAAAAAAAATGCCTCTGCAAAATGATTGTTGTCTAAGTAAAATAATAAGATAACAAACTCCACACCTATGTCACAAAATAGATAGGTACAGAAGACAATCTCATGTATGTACTTCACTTTTTATACCTACGCTCGGTGGACGCACACTAATGAGCGTTTGAGCCGGAACTGTTCGACGAGTGGTTCGAGACGCTCCAAGATATCGTGTCCGTGAACGGTGTCTATGTGTGCGTTGCTCGAGCGCGCTTTGTATGTATATTTACTTCTGTACCTATCTATTTTGTGCTTAAGTGCACTTACTCGCATATTTGTTATGATTTTCCCGGTAAACGTTATGAGTACCTAACTATGTCATAGTAATTGTGTAAAACGATACACATAAAACGCAGTATGTGATGCCCTCATCGACCTTTTAAGCGTATATAAGTGTTTCCCTAGATATGTAAGCCCCATAGTTCTACAAATACAGTCACGATGAACACGGTAAGAACGTTTACATAGTCTCAATTATCTACATTAATATTACAAAGAGGGAAAATTTGTATTTTTGTGTGTATATTTGTAATGAATAAACTTAAAAACTACTGTGCCGATTTCAAAAATTCTTTCACTAAGGAAAGCTACATTCACCCTGAGTAACATAAGCTATATTTATTGCCCATGCAAAGCCGGGACGGGCCGCTAGTGTATGATAAAGTACTTCAATTAATGCTAATAAATGTCCAAGTCTTAAGAGAAGATTCCCTTTTGGTCTCATCAATTGGTATTTCATGGTTAACATGCTCTATGAAAAATGACCATTATCACCTCTTACTGCTGCAGCCAGAATCACCTCCTCACGAAGGCAATCCTCAACGGTTGTAGATAGCTTAATTTTAATAGTTAAACTTGATTTTACTATGAACTACAACTTCAACCAGAAATGCGTACACGCCTGGAGGTGGTCTTGACAAGTTTGCAGAGCAACTAATAATAGTAGATATGTGACTAGGGGATAAAGCTGTGTCTTTAAGTCGCGGGCGGCATGTTGTATTCCGAACGAAACGAAGGTTACTAATTTTAATCTGTCACTAACGTTCGAGTGAGGAATTCAAGCCGCCCAAGACAAAGAAAGCATTATTACATTTATCCCCATGTTGGATGCTCTACTTTTTACACCATCAGTGAGATAATAAAAAGACAATTTAGTCGACCAAATCATAAATTAGAGAAATATAAGTATTATAATCAAACAAAAAAAAAATTCACTACTCCAAGATTCTATAGATTCAATTTTCTATAACACTCCCGTCCCGTCAGTAAGTACGTTTTATTCTGTTTGTTTTTTTTTTGTTACTGGCCACTTTGAATTTTGATTAAACTTTTTTGATGCACGTACTTTTAATTCACATAAGTGACGATTTTTATGTTCCAAATTCAAATCTCATTATTCTCTAGGAATCGCCCATACTGCATTAACACATGCATTATCTCCTTTGGGACAGAATGTGAAGTTTGTGTGACGTATAAAAGGGCATTATCGAGCAGGTGGTGTAAAAATTTAATTATTATTTTTTGCTTTCAAAATTAGTTAGATTTTAGTATTGTAAATTCAAAGAAGCTCAAAATGTAATATGAATATTACTACATAAAAGTTCTACGAAAATAAACGTTACTTTAAAATAAATTATACACCGTTAAATTTTAATCTTTTTAATCCCGTGGAGGGTCGGTCCGGTACATGGAATACTATCGATTTGGAAAGATAAAATTAAAAAATAAAGTACCTTTTTTTTAAAACTCGTATTAATTTACTCATGTACGAAATTAATTTCTTTAAGAAAACGTCAGCTGAGCGAGTCCAATGACCTCTAGGTAGTTAATATACATCGCCTATTACTACCTACAGGTCATTGGATTCGCTCAGCTGACGTTTTCTTAAAGAAATTAATTTCGTACATTATATTTTACAAAACGTGTATTATAACACGTTTTGTAAAATATGATGAATAATAAATCCTTTAATAAACGTAACCACTGCTAAAATGCTACAATATGAAATGTGTCTCTTTGAACTTGGAATTATGAAAGAAGCTAGTTTTTTCTGCGAGCATCTTCGGACGCGTGTTAACTTGTAGGTTCTTCCATACAAACTTTGGACCAGAGGGTGAAAATTATAAAATCTTCTCTTAGTGCTCGCCTACATCATAAAAGGAAACCCTGTGCAAAATTTCACGTTCCTAGTCCCAGAAGTTTCGGCTGTGCGTTGATATGTCAGTCCGTCAGTTTCTCCTTTTATATGTTATGTTACGGCTAAAGATAGGTGTGAACATAAACTTAAGATTAGCCGGCTAAACTTAGGTTTATCTTCGAGGACCGGCTAATGTTCGATATCATGTTAATTTGGTTCGTGAATTTTCATCTTTAGCCGGCTAATATGCACATTAGCCGAAACGAAACGGCTAAAAATGAATTCGATGGACGTGCGGGGGTAAACATGTTGCTTGAGGGGGGCAGATCCCCTCTGCCATGCGTATTTTAATGAGTAAATATTGTTATAATTGTAATTTTAAGTAATTAACACTTCAGAAGTTTTATTTCGTAATTTTAAATTCAGAAGTATCTGTAATGAACAAATGGTTCCTTTTTTATTTATTATGACTAGATTTTGTAATAATTGTAGTTTTAAGTAATTAACACTGCAGAAGTTTTATTTTGCAATTTCGAATATATAAGTATCTGTAATGAGGGTAATAATTTTTTTTAATAAAAGTTTTCGAAATAGTAAACAGTATTTAATATGTTATTATTATGTAATTATAACATAATTAATGTAAGATAATTAAAATACATAATTATCATTTCCTTTTTCATTCGCATCTACATTTTTAGCCAAGGGCTTACGGTTACTCTTGAGTTTAGCCGGCTAATGATAGAAGAAACTAACATTGGCCGATCCTCGAAGATAAACCTAAGTTTAGGCGGCTAATCTTAAGTTTATGTTCACACCTATCTTTAGCCGTAATATATATATAGATTAAATTTTGTAATCACCCTAAATAAACCTCAATCTTTTATTATCATAATTAAGTTCAAAGTTCTTGTTTATTGTAAGTTTATTTTTATTTACATTTTGTTTATTTAAATTCCAGTTCACTATTTTCGCACTGGTGATCTGCGCCATCTTCGCTGTGGTGAGCGCTTCACCGAATCCAGCAGCTGAGATGGAAGTGGAAGACTTGGCCCCAGAGTCCGTCCCTGTAGATGATATGTTGGAAGGGGCGGAGTCCCGGGGCTACGGCTACAACAGGCGCGGGGGCGGCGGCGGCCGAGGTCACTATGGACACGACTATCATCGTGGACACGACTATCATCGTGGACACGACTATCATCACTACGGGCATCATGGGCGTTGAAACTGACTAATAATACTCTGAGATTACTTGACGAAATCATACAATGTACTAAATTTTCTATAAACTTATTAATTTTTTGTAATAAATGAAATGATTTTTTTAATTTAACGTTGTTGTATCAATCACACTAAATTAAGATGAAAGTTTGTGTGTATCCCACATAGTGTTGTTGACTTCGCGCTCAAACAGCTGAACTTGGCACTCGGGTGGATAATGTCCTGGTACAACACAGAAGACACTTTTGATCCAGGAAGTAATTTTCTACTTTACATACATACCTGCAGACCTAGCTAAGTTACGGCCATTTCGTTTCGATTCTCTTGCGTCGAACGCCCGCCTCCGATTCCTTTGTTCTGACGTCATCTCAACGCTCAGTCACGTGGTCAGAACAAAGAAATCGGAGGCGTGGCCAACTCAAGGCGTTCTGCACAAGAGCATCGAAACGAAACGGTTGTAACTTGGCTAGGGGGGCAGAGGCCTTATTAAAAGCTCGTAACGCGATCAATTTGACGACCAAAACGAAACTGCTAAAGGGGTAGGGGTGTATAGCTCCCCCTCTTTTTGTCGTTCGCTCGCCGGTCATTTTAACACATCATAGTGTGTATACAATGTGTCACCGTGTCCTTGTGGGGGCGATCGGCGGCGGCGATCTCTCGCGCCGGGCCTTAGTACAGGCCATGGTCCAGAGCGAAGAGGAGTGACAGGCGGTCGCGTCCTTCTGCGAAACAGTAATGCTAGCGAAGGAGGAGGCCGACCGCATCAGGCAACGGCGCTCACGTCCCAGCCACTACCGGGATTCCGATCCCGATTTCCGGCCACCGTAGGCGCGGGCTTGCGGACGACAAGCATTAGGTAACTTGCTCTCCAACCGTCCGGTAGCCGTCCGGACCGAGCACAAGTCGTCGACGGCGCGCACTGTTCCCGCGCACCTCAAGGAGTTGTCGAAAAAAAATTGCGATGCTAATAATTCACAAGTTCTTGCGATGAAACTCTCATGAAAGGTCGTAAACCTAAGGAGGCTCTTGTTAAACCACAAAAAAGCGGTCTAATGGCTCATGTCAATATTTTTCACAAGAAATATTGTAAGAAATTGCCATTATAAAAGGTAAGGCAAAAAAGGGTTACGATCCTTTTCCTCACAAAAAAAAACCATTGCACGTGCGCAAGCAAGCGTACGTAAGCAAGTACTTAGGTATACAAGTAAACTTTAAAATTGTTGTTTTTTTTTTTGTTAATTACTTTGGCCTTACCATGACGTGTCTTTACCAGGCGTGCGAGCAAGAAAGAGGGATGGCTCTATACACATCATACAGCTCCATCCTACACAGTTTGGGTCGTGAAATGGATCTAATGGATTATAATAATAATAATAATATTCCACAACTATCACACAACGCCGTCTAGTCCCAAGCTAAGCAGAGCTTATGTTATGAGTCCTAAACAACGGATAAACATACTTATATAACATAATATAAAGGTAAAGTTTGTTTTTTTGTTTGTAGGAGGTAATCTCTGAATGTACTGGTCCGATTACTAAAATTTTGTCATCGATAGAAAGCTGCTTTATTCCTGAGTGACAGGCTCTATATTTTATGTACGCGGCGGACAAAAGCTAGTACTTATATATTTCTAAATACAAACTTAATATACATAGATAAATTACACCCTGACACAGAACAAATGATCGTGCTCAACACACAAACATTGTCCTGGGTGGGAATCGAACCCAGAACATGTATGAAAAATGTAAACCATAAAAATAAGATCATTGTAATTGCAACTGTAAAGTAATAACAGTGTTTGATGTATTTATAATATGTTATGATCATGACAGGCGAAAGATGTCCACTGTCACCTCGACGACACACGAGTGTCGTCACAACGATTGGTTCTGTGCGAAACGAGACAAACTAAACTCTATTCTATACTAGCGTTTGCCCGCGGCTTCGTGTACATTGGTAAAATACAGCCTATGTCACACAAGAGTATCACACTGAGCAACTTTCTACCGGTGAAAAAATTTTAACAATCGGCCCAGGACTTCCAGAGATTAACAAAAAATTAAAATTTACCTCTTTAAAATATTAGTCTAGATAAATTTTATAAAGCTGAAGCAATTGTTTGTTTGAATATGCTACAGAAATTTCTGATTCAAATTAAAAAAAATCTATTAATGTTGGATAACCCATTTATTTAGGAAAGCTAAGGCTTATGTAACATCACGCTAAGTCCCACAGGAACGAAACAGTTACCAAACATATCATCATGCATTCGGAAGAACTTGTGGCGAACCAGGTTATCAGCTGGATGTCATAGATGAGGTCTGTGTGACCCAGATCATCACGTACAACTTCAATGATGAGGAGACTCGCAGAGAAAAAATACTGGTGTACAAGTCGCTACACATGGCTAACCGATTGTTGTCCCGTAAGAGGAATGAAAAAGGCGAGAGTAGTCTCCAGATTATTATCAAAATGCTAAAAGGAGATCAAGCCGGTTGACGTGTCGACATTCATGGCGAAGAATTTGCGCAAGTTTCCCCCCGTTACATTCGACCACGCAAACGTCACCAGACTGCTGCGAGATTTCGTACCCAGGTAGCAGATTTACGCAATACGGTGTGTAGATCACACAAGCTAACTACCAACGTCAACACCAGTCACGGCGCATTGAATGCATCATCATCATAATCCCTGTACGTGCTATGCTAATGCACCCAAGGACAACCCCCGGTTGATGAAAAACTATTGCGACGGAAATCAAAGATAATAGGGCTACGGTTTTTGGAGTCTTAAGTGGAATGGTAACCTGGAACTATATTGAGACTATGGCCCCTACCTGTTAATGTATTGATAAAAGGCTGGGGGTGACTTGCACACTCAATAAATAAGAGCCCAAAAACGGCCGATAGCACGAAGTAACAACAGTAAAGCAACAAGAGGGCAACGTATCCTGAGGTGCTTGAGGATGGAGAGATATACTACGGCTATCAGGACAATTCTGGAAGTACGATTAAGATCCCTACCAGCACCTTACTGTATTATACTACTTACCCTTTAGGCAAGGGAGAGGTGGTAGCTCTGTTCCTCGTCAGTGTTCACTACGGCCGGCCAATAAAAGCAAGCCGGTGAAGAAGTATAAAAATTCTCCAGGAAGATCGGGTCCGTGGGGTCGCAAATACTTGGGTATACAGTTCACCACAAAACTGCCCTGCGGATTGTTTCCCTCTTAGTCTGGCTCGTCACCCTAGCAAACACTACCGACACAGGGCTAGAGCATATTGGAGCGCACAAGCCCCACCACGACGTCAACGTAGAGATACGACGATAGGGTATTATTATCAAAGATGCGGTTAAACCGCAGGGGGACAGCTATTCTGGATAAACTGCGAATTTAGCCTTAGTAGTCCTGATCATTGCTCTTGTATGGTAAAACTAACAATCAAACGTCTACGGTCGATTTAAATAAATACAGTTTGACACAAGTAAGCGAAGTTCCACATTAATAATAATATAGCGGTCCCTCATGACGAGAACCTCGTGAACGCTGAGAAGGATAAGCAAACTAAATATCTTGACTTGACGACATGTGGGAAGTGGATAGAGCAATCATTGTGTCGATAGTCGTGATGGCCAATGGCTTAATAGCCAAGCGGAGGCTCTCATTAGGCAGTTGGATCAAGGGCTTGATCCAGAAGGCAGTACTCCTAGACACGGTGCGTATTGTCTGGAGGTTTCTCTCTCAGGAGCCCTGACCACCGGTAGCTTGGACCCTGTTCCCGATGCCGATGGGATACTATTTTTTTATACTTTTAAATGTTTTTTTAATTAGGTTTATTTAAGAAATATTTAAAAATGTAAGAGGTATGTGTAAAAATTAATAAAGGTAATAACAATAATTTTCAAATAACATTAATTTTTATTTCAGGAAATTATTCCGATATTTGCATAGAAATATAAATTATACTATACTTCATTCACTTCAGCATTAGACAAAAGAGGTTCATAGAAGCAGCACATCATAATAATATATTTTTCGCGATAAATTCAAACAATTTTAATAAATAATGGCTTTAATACAAAATATTAACCTTAACACCTACTTAAATAAATTTGATTATTGCTAGGTAAGTACTAAACACTAAGGTAAATAAAATGTTTTTTTTTTTTAATAAACATAACTTTATTTCCAACAATTAAAAAAAAATCGTCTTTACAAAACATATGAATTGTATAGTCTGTCTAATAAGTTAACTGACTTGGGAATTTTGTATAATATTTAATCATTTAACACGTTCTATCTCACAGGTTGCAGCTACTGAGACACTACTTTTTTTCATACATTGCCCACAGGCGTAGTGTCACAATGCATTGTAAAAAATATGTGACACAAATGTAGGTGTAAACGTCGTAAGGCGTTAAAAAGGCGAAAACATGCAGCGACACGCAGGACCACCGAAGCGGCGCAGTATTCGACTGATCGTATGTAAACACGACGCCCACGGGCGTAGTGTGCGTAGGGAGGGGAGTATAAATGTGTGCGTGGAAGTATTTTCTTTGACGAATTTTTGTAAATAATGTAGTGACAGTACAAAAGTCGTAATTATACCTGTGGTGACAGTACAACATGCCGTTCTTTATGATAGTATGAAAAATCGGTCGTCGTGAGGCGTACTGATTTTATGCAAGTACTTCCTCGTTTTTTTGAAAGTCGGTTAAAAGAAAAGGACGTGTAACGTAAATAAATTAATTTGGAATATGGGGTCACTTTTGAGTTGCCAAGCGGAAAATTAAAAGATAAAGATTTTGAAACTGCATAAATATTTTTGGGATCTGAAATGTTTCTTTGTTCATAATACCAAAATATTTTTTTTTATTGGAGAAAATAGATCAAAATGGACCAGTTTGTTCCATATCTCTGAAACTAGTCTAAATTAAATGTATATAAAAAAAATAAAAAAAAAATAATAATAAAGGAAATAGTTCTTTACTTTTATAGATAACAAAAAAATCTTTACTTAACAAAATCGATTTTTTTATTTAAAAAAACAAACATATTTAAAAAATAATTACGTAATTCTCTCGAAACTCTTTGCATCAGATTGATGATGCATTTGACCGCTTTTTTTTCAATGCATACGTACTTGGGAAAGATTTTTTTATTTTTTAAGTTTTCCTCAAACTTCACTTACATCAGCATAGTAAAACATTGATAAGTAATATAGGACGCATTGATAAATAATTTATACATATAACTCTAAAATCATGGGAAATCGTAGCATTTAATGTTAATCAAGTTGAGGACTTTGACTTATAGTGAAACAGTAACTGGTATTTATAATCAATAAACAGTAACTAGTTCCGGCACAACAAAATAACAATTAATAAAATTAAACCCGTTTGAAAACGGTAAATAATTTCCAAAAAATAATATTGATTGAGATACCTACAAGAGGACTGTTGAACTCGCAACCGCTACCACTTGAAGCTTTTTGGGCTCTCGTTTATTTTCCCGTTGTGTGTCACCAGTATCGTATATAAGATCCTGCTGAGTCGAACTTTACACTGTACAAGATTAGCTGTTACAATGAAAACTGTGAGTAGCACTTCAAATTCCAATTGCCTTTTATTAAAAGTATTCTTTTTCTCAATTTACTAATAATTATACATGCTATAATTATACATATAATAATTATATAACAATATTATTATTTATATATATAATAATTATTAATTAATTATACATGCTATATAATTTTGCCAATATTATTATGCAACTAATTTAGAATTATTACTTATTATTGCATAAAGTATTTTTATTTATTTTATCAAAATTTATACTTACAATTCAATTATTTTTTCTCTTTCTTCTTAATAAATTATGATTTTTAAAGTTATCAGTGTAGTATATGACAGGCCAGTATTTGACAGGCCAGTTGGTGTAGTGGTTAGTGACCCTGACTGCTGTGCCGGAGGTCGTGGGTTCGATTCCCACCCAGGACAAACGTTTGTGTAATGAGCACGATCATTTGTTCTGTGTCTGGGTGTAATTTATCTATAATATGTATGTATTTAGAAATATATAAGTATGTTTATCAGTTGTCTAGTACCCATAACACAAGCTCTGCTTAGCTTGGGACTAGACAGCGCTGTGATAGTTGTGGAATATTATATTATATATTATATTATATTCATCTTATTTTTATTACCAAAAAAATTTAAAAAAATCACATTAAAAAACATTGACGTTTCACACCGCTACAAAGGCCAAATAAAAAGTTATGATATTTTCACAGTTCAAACGTCAAAAGTTCTTTGTATTGTTTTACCCACTTCTAGGGAGAGGTTTTCCTTATAAAATTCGGCTTCATTCATATACCTACCGTAATTTTTTTTAGTATCAATTTTAATTAAAAAAAAACCATGGTGGTTAAGCTTAATCTTATACACACCCACGGCAAAAAATTATAAGGCATTGTATTAACTGTTTCTCACAAGGATGTTATTTCAAATCAAGCCGTAAAATTCGCTGTAATGTCGATCTAGACGCAATCTAGAATCCGCAAGTTAATGAACGTTTGCGCCCCGACATTCGTGGATTCACGCGCACAGATTCACGAACTCGTTGAATATTTTCGTCGGTCCATGATACTCTTTGACGACCCCGAGGCTGCATTTTTTGCGTCGATCTTGTCCTTTCGAATCATTCAATCCATTGCTTAATTAAATTAGTGCTTGGACACTCACTGATGCGCCGCAATTTGAATTAAACACGGTAGAACAGTCACATAAGACCGAACATTCTAAAATAGAATAAATATAAAAACATAATTTAATTTAAATGATTTATTAATAATGACGACATAAAATAAACAAAAACACCTGACACAACATTATAATGATATACATAATTATACATATAATTAAACACATCACATTAGATTTATAATTATCTACAATAATATTTAATTCCGTTAATTGCTACTTTGCCCTCGTCCTTACTCTTAATTTTGCTGTACCCGACTGGATCCATATTGGATTTATTGCTCTATGACAATTTTCAATACCATTTATGTATATATGTCGTGGTCAGGTTTTAGAAATTGATCACTTCATGATATGGCCAAATAAAACCGGCTAGATCGTTTTAAACATTCAAATTTGATGATATTTCAATCCTCGTTTTGGCTTACTTTCTTTAGATCTTTTATTATCATATAAATTCTATATCAATGATATGTCCCAACGAGGATTGACATATCATCAAATAAACGATTTGACTAGTCTTATGCAATTGGCCATATCACGGTCAATGCTAAGATCTGGCTACGACAAAGATATAGATTGATATAAAGTATTGAGTAACAGAGTTCAATAACATGTTCCTTTAGAATATTAAACTATCCAAGTGCAAGTCAAGGGGCTCTCGTCTAGTACCTACTAAAACTCTTTGTGACTCATTATCTTGGCAAAAAAATTGTTAACGATCGTTTTCATATTATAATATATCATATTAATATTATTTCGTGCTGCATGTGAATTCAAACCATAGATTTTTTGGGTTCAACTCAATATTTACGTCTATATTTACAATAATTATTCTATACGTGTGTTGGTCACATAATGCCTCCTAAACGGCTTGACCGATTTGAATGAAATTTTGTGTGTTTTAAGTAGGTTCCTCGATGGTTTTAAAATACAATTGAATCCGGTAGGTAGCGCTGCAATCTGGTTTTCTTTTTTTTTTAATCAAACCACCTGCCTTTTGCCGGGACCGCTGGTAGAGTAAATTCTGAACACGATAGCTATATTTGTTTTGAGTCATCTCAATGCTATAGAATGAATATATTCTCAGCACGATTGCTATAAATTGAGAATGCAACGGCGGCAGCTGCTGTGTAGACTATGCGTCGAAAATCCTTCAAAAGTTACTTTGTTATAAAATTAGGATTCCTAACCTGTAAGACATTTACATGTTACCGCTTATGTGCGTAAATCAGTTAGAGTACTTCCTAGGTAATCTACAGGTTAACGACCAAACATAAGGTTAAGTTATAAAAACAGGTTCTTTTCTTGAATAAAACATTCGAATTCATTATAATTCTTTAATTTTAATTTCAAATAATATCAATTAATTTGAAATATTACGCATGAAGAATGACACGGACAGAAGGTTAGGTTAGGTTAGAAAAAAGTTATGTTAAAAAATAACCACGAAGCTCTGCTCCGCTTCGCTTTCGCCTTAGCCTTCTTTATTACCACCCTGAGGTGCGGAGATCCGTCGTTCAGTTTAACGGGGACAAAAGTATTTCGCTCACTGTCTTCCGCGATTGCACGATGTAACATCCGGATTAACCAGGTAAAGTGGAGATACTGCTACTTTAAGTCAAATTTTACACTTTACCGGATTGTACCCGGTCATTTACAGATTAACTACATAGTTAATTATAATATTAATGTTATAGTAACGGTAACATATACATACATAATATGTTAAATATCCGCCGGATTTGAACAAAACAATAGATATCAAACAATAACTGCATAATTTATTTAAAAAAGCTCTGCATAAAAGTTTTATTACGACGACGTATAATTCTGAATCGGTCACCCTGTAGATACAGACATGATCAAAATAACATGCATCTGGGAAAAACGGAACACTTCGGTGCGGTGTGACAAGGACTCGCGCTCGTGGACCAACCGCGAGCCGCTTCCGAGCTTCACGCGACCGAAGAGTTCCGAGGACAAAACGAACAACGAAAACAATTGAGACATTTCTCTGCGTAAATGCGTCCGCGTCTTTAATAAAAAAAATCGTTTGTAACTGTAAATCCAATAAAAACTATAGAATTTGATTCAAACGAGTCGACCCAGTAACATAGTCTTAACAAAAAAACTTTTAATTTTTATTTCAGTTCGCTTTGTTCGCCCTGTTTGTATGTGCCGTCTTGGCATTGATGACGTCAGTGCAGGGTGCGCCTGGGGCTGACCTCGACACTGCCGAGAGCGGCAACTACGGCTACGGCGGCGGTCACCACGGTGGTCACCACGGTGGTCACCACGGTGGACACAACTACGGCGGCTACGGTCAACACTACGGTGGCGGTCACCACGGAGGCGGTCACCACGGACATCATTAAGGATAGATCGAACGCATAAATGCTTTACACGTAGTACATTTGAAACCCTCATGCTTGAAACAAATTATTCAGATGCATCGGAGGATCTAGGCAAGTGAAATTCTATCAGTGATTGGGAAAAGGTTTAAAAAGTAGAAGATTGAATAACGCTTTAAAAATGGCATCTGATCAGTTCCATAGGCCCCTCGCCCGTGGCGACTTTTTGTAGCGATGATGTAGCGCGTTCGCATCGATAGTCGCGTTGGCACCTTTCCATAGAGCTAGCAAATGCGACTAACGCGCGTTAGTAGCAATGCTATCGCGCGCTTACGAAGAGCGAGACAGCATCGCTGCAAAAAGTCGCCGTGAGCTTTACAGTTAGACATTTCGACAATCCCAATTGTTGACAAATTGACATTGTTAAGGGCTTCGGAGAAAATGGCGAGACGTACTCTCGACGTCTAAAGATAAGACTGAACCACAACACTTGCCCAAAACTGTGAGAAACGGAAATAAGAAAAAACCCTGCTAAAACGAATTTTGTCGACGTTTTCTTTGAGTCTGTATGTAAGACTGCGCTGTTCTTTTAAACAACACAACGGTTATCGATACGGTATTCAAAGATTTCAGTGCTGGGTTCTTAGTACATTCATATTAAACTTCCATAAAATAAAATAATCACTATTACTTAAAAACTGGGAGAGAAATCCTGCGTAAGCTACTAGTATTTATTTATATATATTATGTAATAAAAATTATAATATTAACATACTGTTTTTTTTTTGCATGCTAGAATAGCAAACCTATTACACTTACGAGCTTCCATAAAATATCACACCCATATACACAAACACACACCCTCATATATCGCACTCCGTAACAGGATTTATTCTGTCAGCATCTCGCAGTAAAAACTTCGGACGGGGAGTAATGGGTAGCTCGCTGTCCAGCCACTCAGAGAACCCGTGGTCATGGGTTGTACGGAAGGGAACAAGAGGCCCTGGAACGAGGCAAAGAAGGAACAAGGGAGTTGGTTTTAGTCAGTAAACGTCTGACACTCCCCATCGCCACCCTAGAGCGGGAGAAGTCATAAAAAATGTGGTGAAGTGGATTGGGTGCTCACTTTACCTAAGATCACATGGTGAGATATTTATCAGAATAGCACTACAAAGGGCTGTTGACATGACTTTCAAATAGTTGTTTATTTTGACCAATGTAATACAGTTTTTTTCTTTATTTTTTATTACCTAACTTTTGTGTCAAGATTGTTATTTTGGGCTAATAAAATATTATTATTATTATTTCCATTTATTCATAAACATTCATATTTCAATATAAAAAAAAAACATTTAAAAATATAAAAAATAGTTGCCCACCGGTAACGGGAACGAGGTCCAAGCTACCGGCCGGTCATTGGCCGACTGGTCGGAATTTGTAATTCATCCGCTGCACAAGAAAGGGTCAACCAAGAACTGCGGTAAATATCGAACCTTGTCCCTCATCTCACATGCCAAATCTTGCTCCATATTTTGAATAATCGCATCCGCTACTATCTGGACTGGCAAATCCCGTAGGAGCAAGCGGGTTTCGTTAAGGGCAAGGGCACTCGAGAGCAGATTCTCAATGTCAGACAGCTTATTGAGAAGGCATACGAGTTTGATACGCCTGTGATAATGTGTTTCGTCGACTACAGCAAAGCCTTTGACTGTGTCAACTGGGGTTGTTTGTGGAGGGTCCTACACGTACTGGGAGTACCGAATCATCTGATTGCCCTACTTCGCACCCTATACGACTCAAGCCAGGAATTTCGCCGAGGAGTGCGCCAGGGATGTATGTATTTTATCGCCTATCCTATTCAACATCTATGGAGAATACATCATGAGACGAACCTGCGAGAATTGGGAGGGAGGCATCACAGTTGGTGGCGTAAAAATTACCAACCTGCGCTACGCTGATGACACTACTCTACTTGCAGCAAATGAGTCAGAAATGGTGGCACTCCTAGCCCGAATGGAGCGTGTCAGCGAGGAGATAGGGCTTTCCGTAAACAGGTCACAGCGCACAGCATTAATAATGTGATTGGTCAATTATTAAATAATGTAATTTAATTTAACAATGTGATTTTTTTATTTTTTATTTTTTAGGACATTAGTTTTTAATATTTATTTTTGCATTTTAAAGGTTTATTTTTCATCGGTTTTGTTATTGTGTATAATGTTATGTTGACATTATATTGTAAATAAGTCGTTGGTGTGCCTAAGCAAATAAACAAAAATAAAACTGCCAGATAATGGATATATTTACGGAAAATCTGGAAGTGATTAGAATTATATGGCACAGGTATCATGACTTGTTTTTTACATCCAAGCGGGGTTTTAGCAATTTCTACTCTGGTACGTGGTTAATCCAGCACTTTTTCTTTTTTCGTGCCGGATTGTCCGTTTGTAGCGGACAATCCGGCATCGACTGTTATTTCACATCTGTCTTAAATAAATCAATGCCATGAAAAACATAACTTGTAAAAAAACCAAGGCTCGCAACTCAGTTCTTCTATCGTAATAAGTTGTGAGATCTATGTAATACCAAGTCGGTTAATTTATTCAGTCCGTACTTAAGGGACCTTGATGACCATGATTAACGTTTTTTATGGTGGGAAAAAATTCATCCAATGACAACCCCCGCTCTTGGGCGGAGCGGGAGATAGTGTCAGACTCTTACTGACTAAAAGACCCACCCCGTTTCTTCTAGCCTTTATACCGGGGCTCGAGCTCCCTTTCGGATAACCCTGGCCCTAGTAGGCTTTGACCCGGCTGGGTCCCTGCTATTGCTGACATCTTCTTGAGGCGCGCGGGAACAGTGCGCGCCGTCGACGACTTGGGCTTGGTCCGGACAGTTACCGGCCGGCCGGACAGCGAGCTACTCATTGCTCCCTGTCCACAAGCCCGCGCCTACAGAGGCCGGAAATCGGGATCAGAATCCTGGCGGCGGCGGCAAGAACACCGTTGCCTGATGCGGTCGGCCTCCTCCTTGGCGAGCATTACTGCATCGCAGAAGTCGGCGACCGCCTGCCACTCCTCCTCGCTCCGGACCATGGCCTCAACCAAGGCCCGGCGCGAGAGGTCTCCACCGCCGATCGCCCCCACGAGGGCACGTCGATGCACCGCCCAAGCAGGGCACACCTCGACTGTGTGCTCCACCGTTTCCTCCAGGCGTTCCGCACAGTGGCGACACCCGGGCGTCTCTTCCGCCTGAATCCGGAACAAGTAGCTCCCGAACGTGCTATGTCCGGTGAGGACCTGCGTCATGCGGAAGGTAAGGACGCCGTGAGGTCTTTCCAGCCACGCCTCAAAGAGGGGACTTACCGCCATGACCGAGATTAACTTGGTAATCAACCAGTTGTAATTCTTAAACTACAGGTTCAAATTGAATGAAATTTTAAATATACCGTGTTTATGCAATGACTGTTTGGTTATTGAAAATTCAGGCTTCTAGTTTTTTACACCACGAAGTTATAGGGGATCGAAAATGGCCTAAATTGTTTCGAGAAAAGAATGACACGGCTATGCCACTTTTTTGCTCGCCTTGATGGGTGCATTGCCGTGCCCCCTAATAAAAGTGCTTACGTCTCAATCGTCGCAGCTCATAATAGAGTCGTATGTCAAAAAGAGTTTTAATTTTCACATGTTAAACAGTACTTGGAAGGTGAAATAGTACATTGTTACACTAGGGGTGAAAGTAACTCATTTCGTCCCGAGAAGGAGTTGGCGGCCGAGCGGAGCGAGGTCGCTAATTCGAGGGGTTAAATGGGTTACTTTCACCCCGAGGTAAACACTGTGCTTTTCATTACGAATACGAGGAAACTAAAAATAAAATAAAAGTTTGTAAAACCCGAGTCGTTGTACCTATGATTTTAAGTAGGTATCTTTCTTCTGATTTAGACGGTAAAAGGTATTCCACTACTGCTTCAGCCTCTTCTCTTATGAAATTAGGCGTTAATCACTATTTTAATCTGGTAAACTTGACGTGTTAATACAAATCTCTGTTGTACGGAAACGTAAACAAAACTCGAAAAAACCAACGACTGATTGCCACTTTCTGCGGCCGGCCATCTATTCAGTCTCATTAACGAAAAATTAGAAATTAATTGTAATCTTTTAAAAATAAAGTATTTTAAAGAAATAGTTGAACAAATAAATTCCTTAAAGTATAACATTATTTAATTAATACTTGTCTTTTAGTGATTTCAATTTTATATCGCGCTGTGATTGTCTGGCTGTATGGAAAATTGGAACATGGTTCAATAGAAATGTGAAGATAGAACTAGTTTTTTTTCTAAATAATTTGATAGCTGTCAGTTGTAAAGTAAAACTTGTATCACTTTCAGCCCGCTCCTCAGGCAACTTCAGACCTACTTTCAGAGTATGAGTAATGAAAAAATATTTTAGGTAGTTTGAAACCTGTCTGGAACCGGACCAATAGGTCAGCATTATAATAGTGTCGGTCGCTTGTTTTATTTTACAACCAGATGTAGTTTTTTTTCTCATCTACTTTATTGTTATCTTTAGGTTTAAGCGCCTGTATACACCACGTTTTCAAACGCGTCGTTGACGCGAATTTGTAGCGATACAGACGCGATACGCACGCGAATCTGACGCAGCTCGTAGACCCTTAAAGGCGATAGTCTACAACAAACACCGTAAGCCACGTCCGGGCGGGCGTGACGCTGTAGGCGACGTACGATCCTTTACCATGGAAATACACTACACTGGTCTCTCTCACACACCAGACGTGGCGCACGAGCGCTGTGCGCCGCGTCCGTAGGTCGTATGCCGCCTACGCAGTAATTTCGGAGTATTCTGGCGTCACAGACGCCTCGTTTTTGTCAACGAAGATGGTGTTTACAAAGGAGCAGGACGAATCACTAATTGAGTCAGTTAAATTAAACAGAATTTTATTTAACTTGACATCGTTAGTATATATATATATATATATATATTCATTCTAAATACAGATTTACACAATAGTAATATATATTTATATATTTATCAAGGTATTAAAACAATCCCCAACCCTCTCCCAACTCTTCATGAAAAAATCGTGACGCCTTTTTTCTTCTCTTCTGTATCAATAATATTTGTATAACAACATCATCATCCTCCTCCTCTTCAAGAAAAATGCGAGAAACTGATCGCAGTTTGCGTTGGAAGCCGCGTCTTAGAGTGGTTGTTCCACATGTTCCGATGTTCCAAATGTTCCGTTTGTTTCTTGTGAGCCGATGTTTCTAATGCTCCGTTTGTACCTTTTGAGCCGATGTTCCAAATGTTCCATTTATATCTTGTAAGTCGATATTTCAAATGTTCCGTTTGTATCTTTTGAACTGGTGTTCCAAATATTCCAAATGATACATACTCGTATGACTGTGTCGGAACATTTCAGTGATTCAGATGCAAATATTCCAATCGCAAAGATGACACACTTTTCTCACGCCTACTGCGTAGGCGGCGTACGACCTACGGACGCACCGCACGGCGCTCGTGCACCGCGTCAAGCGTGTGAGAGAGACCACTGTAGTGCATTTCCCTATAGCATTCGTACGTCGCCACCACGGAAGAGTAAAAACAGTGGAAGAAGTAAGTAGGCGTGGCACTGTCGCCGCTAGTAAGAATCGCGTTGCGCACTTGCTGTTCAAGCGCTCTCATTCTCTAACTAGTCTAGTTAGAGAATGCGCAACATAATAATTAACGAAAAATAATATTAAAATGCCTTATTGTCCCATACTGTACTTTAAAAACTATAGTCTGACTAAAAATCTAACTCATGGAGGTGTATCATACCACCGAAAAGTATTTATTTCGGATTTATTTTAATAAAATGAAAAAATAATATTACGTGAAACATTGCGCAGGATATACAAACAAAACTAGTCCTTAGTAACATCACTATAAAGTTGATTTTCTTTTCTCGGTTATTAGCTTTTCTGGAATATTCGTTAGTCTACCTATACTTTTGACGCTATCCAAATAGTGCGTGACTTTATCGATAAAATCAATCGATATGTATAGGTAATATGTATTACATTGCCTTTTTAAAATATATATTATGGTTTAATAGTTTTTGTAAGTAATATAATACAGATAATTATTAAATTAATAAATATAATAAAATAAAAATTGTGGTATGATATTTGTGATGTATTTTAAATAAATTTAGTTAAAGAGTTAGGAACAACATAGGGCGTTTGAATTATACTTAATATTCTTATGTTTAGCAGTGGGCGATGACGATGATTTCAGCTGAGATGATGATAATTGATGTACTATGCCAATAAATACCCTTTTTACTATGTTTAAAAATTGCCTTTAATCATATTAATTTCATAATTTTAATACTATCACACTATCGCATACAATTTTTTTTGCATGATATGTTTTAAATACGTTTTCATACAATCGATACATATTTTGATCGAATAAGGTCACTTCCCTATCTGAGTAGCAGCGAGCGCATTCGCGTCAGTGATACGCCATTCAAATACCAATCTTATTTTTACGCACTTACAGTTCATACTGAATATTATATACTGAACAATGCCATCTAGCGACGAGGTGCAGTACTTGGTAGTCAAAGATGTATTTCTTTCTTGTTTTTGTCAATTTGATTTATAGTCTTTTGAAATTAAAGTTGCATTTCGTATATTTTTTTTTTTGCATTTCGTCTACGCCCTGTTTTTGTTTTCAGCCAATCATATTTTTAGGTTTGCAGTAAGAGTAAATTGTAAATGTATGAGTTTGGCGACACCGGTTCTGGAACAAACATTTTCTCAAGCTACTTCCACTGTTTTTACTGTTCCGTGGTCGCCACGACGGACGCGGCTTACGGCGTTTGTTGCAGACCGGGCCTTTGATAAAAGCGCTCCGTCGACGCACGTTTCTAAAACGCGTGTCAACGGCGCGATTAAAAAACGTGGTGTGCACAGGCTCTAAAACGGTTAAATAGATGCATTTACTTTACTTTGCATATAGCATTGACAACCAAAACTGGAATTAAATAAAAAAGAAATCAATTATGTGAATATTAAAATAAAATGAGAACAACACTTTTTTTAAGGATTTCACAATCCGGTGAAACATCATTGAAATCTATCAGAAATGTTAAAGTTTTAGTCCGTAGATAGGCTCCCCAAACGTTACCACTTCAACCGGTCTTGTGCTTCTCGCGTCAACACAGACTATCAGACTTTTAGTGACTAAAACCCACCTTTTAAGATGGGAAAATTTCTAATGACTTGCAAGAGAGCATGTCAGACCTTTACTTGTACATTGGTGGAAAAGCATTTTTTTTTTGTTATTTAGACTTCAACTGTCTTAAATTTGTTAGTAATTTTTTTTTAACATTTTATTGATAGTTGTAATTATTTATATTATTCCTGATTTTTTTTTCTATAAAGCCTCTCTTTTGTAATGTGAATGTGACAACACTGTATACTCCACGAACTCTTAGACTACTTCCTATTACGACTTACTTTTTTTATTATATTGTGCTTTTGTGTACAATATTGACTGGTCTACACTGTTCTTACATAATATCTATCAACAATATTGTAATAACAACCACTTTTTTTAAAAGAGTCACCTTGGAGTTTCTTACAGGTTGCTCCTAAATAGGAAACGACCAATTCGGAACCGTGCACTAGCTTCTGACGTTTTATAAGTGCCCATGTAGACCTATGTGAGATAAAATATTTTGACTTTGAAAGACCTCTTGCTCCGGACCCTGGTACATGCTATGGTCCGGAGCGAGGAGGAATGGCAGACAGTCGCCTCCTTCTGCAAAACGGTAATGCTAGCGAAGGAGACAGGGGCGCGCGTGAGGGTGCCCTCACGCCCCAGCCGCCACGACTCCGACCCCGACTACCAGCCACACGGTATGCGTGGGCTCGTGGACGACGAGCAATGGGTAGCTTGTCGTCTAGCCGTCCGGTTATCGTCCGGACCAAGCCCAAGTCATCGACAGACGCTTCTCAAAGAAATGTCAGCAAATCCTAGGAGGCCCCTGCCAGCAAGGATAGGCTAAAGGCTAGGGCCGCGGGGACATGCTACGAAACCCGTGGTACTAAAACACAAAGGACAAGTGAAAGTCACAAGTGTGGTCATTGTGCGGAATGCCCGGAGGACACGGTGAAACACACAGTCGAGGTGTGTCCTGCTTGGGCGGAGCATCGCCGTGCCCTCGTGGGGGCGATCGGCGGCGGATACCTATCGCGCCGGGCTTTGGTTGAGGCCATGGTCCGGAGTAAGGAGGAGTGGCAGGCGGTCGCCGACTTCTGCGAAGCAGTAATGCTCGCAAAGGAGGAGGCCGACCGCATCAGGCAACGGCCCTCTCACCGCCGCCGCCGGGATTCCGATCCCGATTTCCGGCCACCGTAGGCGCGGGCTTGCGGACAGTGAGCAATAGGTAGCTCGCTGTCTGGCCGTCCGGTAACTGTTCAGACCAAGCCCAAGTCGTCGACGGCGCGCACTGTTCCCACGCGCCTCAAGGAGTTGTCAGCAACAGCAGGGACCCAGTCGGGTCGAAGCCTAAGTTATCCGAAAGGGAACTCGAGCCCATGTATGAAGGCTAGAAGGAACAGGGTGGGTCTTTTAGTCAGTAAGAGTCTGACACTATCTCCCGCTCCGCCCAAGAGCGGGGGTTGTCATTGGATGATTTTTCCCACCATAAAAAAGGTGTGGTTTTAGACAATAAAAGTGTGACACGCTCTGCCTCTCTACCCTAGAGCGAGAGAAGTCATTGGAAATTGGGCAACAACGCGCCGGGTGCCAGCTAGTATTTACTAGAATAAAAATAACAAGTCAGAATGATCTTTATGAACAACTTTTATTCAAATTCAAGCCTTGCCTCCAGTTTTCTTGTTACGCATTCGGTCGTGATGCTTCTTGGATCGAGACCGAGGTTCCAACTTCCACATAAAAAGAGAAAAATATTTTTTTAGTAATAATTTTGGACCACGAATAAAATAAATTACAGTTTTTTTTTTTGCTAACTGTACTATTACCTTTATCCTTGTGATCCCTATTTCAGATGAGTCCCCGTAGTTTTATTTATTTATAGGCCTATCAACAATTGTTACACATTGCATTCAAAATGTACTTGCCCTTATACAAACCAAGTGAACAATATATCACCAGTCTTGTGAAACTCCGAACAAACTTCTTTTTCTATGAATTTGTAACTTTCTTTAGCCAACATTGAGAAAAACATCAAGATGACCAACATTACACAACTTACTTAACTTACTAGATGTTTTAATCTGTGGTACTTAAACCTTTGTGTAATTAAGTTTGTGTTGTGACTATTCTGTTTGTTTTTCCTTTTTCTTTAAGATTTCGGAATATAACTTAGCAGAATAAGTTCTGTGATTGTACGTATAACGTTGAGTCGAGCACCTGTTCGTACGTTTCATCAGTTTTATCGAGATATTGACTCTGTTAGTATAAGTGACTCTTGCGAGATATTTGACTCTTCTATTTTTTGTTATTACTACATATTTTAACGAGACGGTGACTCTTAAGTTATTCTCAAGTTTGTGAACCATCATGGGTTAAGGCCACAGAAGATGTGAAGTTTGCGGTATCAAAGAAGCTTGGCATACTGAAACCATAAATCCATAGTTATAAAGGTTGGTTTGTAAAAAAGCGGCATTAAAAGAAACAGCTCCTGTAACTTTGTATGTTTAAACTATTAAATATATAAATAAACATGAAATAAAATTATATAAATTAGTGTTTTATTTTACCCAGTTTTCAAAATAAATACATCAGTTTTGGAACCCCGTATAACAACACTATAGTGCATTTTATCGATATCGATGAACTCTGAATATCGATAAGTTTATTGTACGTTGCGCATCCCTATCTATGACAGTTCTCGAGTTTTCATGTTGGTAGCTTTGTTTTTTTTAAGTGGCTGGCTAAAGAAGGTTAACAATTTCTCTCGAACTGAATGTTCTAAGTTCCGTCTCTTGTTTACATGCTCTGTATATATCACGATAGACACAGCATGCAGAAAACAATATTAAGGAAAAAGATTTTACAAATAAAAATGCAGATACAACACTTTGAGTTACCTTAATACAAAGAAAGGCTAGTGGTTAATCATTTTAGGTGGACTTGGCGCTTGAATTTCTGGATAGATGAGCAAACAATATCCAAACTTGCGTCGAAGTTATTAAGAAGCCTATAATGTCTTGGGATTGGGGAGTTAGACCCTGAAATAGTTTTTCGGAATGGGGGACGTAGTAATTTGGCGCGAATAATTGTGAGGTAGGTTAAAATTTTTGTACAGCAACTGAGGACAATCTATTTTACTGTGTAGAACTTTAAACAAAAAAAATGAGATCGTTTTGTCTCTGCATTCTTTGAGAGAAATCATTTTGAATTTCTGTAGCCGTTTTGCATAGCTTGGAACTTTTTTGGCTATTTTCGTCGAATAGGCCAGATGGTTCTAAAATCTTTTCTGAATGCTTTCCAACCTAAGACTATGTGTTGCATAATGGGGGTGCCACACAACTGAGCAATACTCTAGTACGGTACGAGCGAGGCAACTAAAGAGGTAAATTATGATTTGAGGCTTGCGAAAATATTTTGCGTTCCGTAGTACAAAGCCAAGAGTTTTTGAAGCTTTTCTGATAATATTATCCATGTGGGGAATAAATGTAAACTTGCGATCAAGCAGGACCCCTAAGTCTCTGATCACATCAACTTTAATGGGACATGTGCCATTCATATGGTAATCGAAGTTCATAAAAAGCGGCTTCCGTGTATACGTTATTTGAGAACACTTCTTTACGTTTAGATGCATATTATTATCTTCGCACCAGTTTATTAGCCGGTTCAAATCATCTTGAAGTAATTTGGAATCGGCTTGAGAATTTATGACGCGAACTATTTTCAAATCATCGGCGAGTAAAAATGGCGTGGAATAAATGAAGCAACAGGGAAGGGAGTGTTATAGAAAATTAAAACTATAGAATCTTAAAGTAATGAATTTTGTTTGTTTCAAATCTCAAAACAAGTCGAGTTGTAAATAATACTTCTATTTCTCTAATATATTATTTGTTTTATTATTTTGTCTTTTAATTATCTCATAGATGGTGTAAAAATTAGAGTATCCAACACGGGGATAAACCTGTCTTTGTCTTGGGCGGCTTAAGGCCCAAGCGCCCGAAAAGTGCCATAAAACAGTGACTTTCTGAAGCCTACTCTTCGGTAACGGATATGTTAATAAGTTTGAAAAAAATATATGTTTCTTACAAATTCATGAACAACATTTGATTTTTTCGTGCGATAAATACTTTGGTCTGAAAAAAATATTTAGTTATTACGCAACTTTTCCCTACTCCTTCGAAACGGCTTGGATCTTTAAAAACATTTTTACACATAAAAATTAGTGGTTAAATATTCCTCAAAGTAAACAAAGCATAATTATGTAAATCAATCAATATTTCGCAAAGAAAATGGATTTAAAGGTCAGCCGCGCACTATCCGGGCGCAGCTATCCGCAATTAAATGCACAGATACGCGCGCTGTCGCCTAAACGGCTACGATAGTTGTGTTCATTTAATTTCGGCCAGATGGTCGAAGGGACTATAAGCCTTAAACTCTCAGGTTTCTACATTAATACCCTCGTAATGCTCTGGAGTTGATTGTATAAATCCCTCACTACAGTTCGGGATTCAACATGCCACCCGCAACTTAAAGACACCGCTTTATCCTCAAGTCGTTATAATTACTATTTCATTACTCATACTCGGAAAGTAAGTCTGAAGTTGCCTGAAAAGCGGGTTGAAAGTAATACTTTTTATCCCTAAGGAGAATCGCTTTCATCAACTGAAAGCTGTGAAAATATTTATAAATAACCTATTTTTATTTTCACATTTCTATTGAACTATGTCCCAACTTTACAAACAGCCACTCAATTACAGCGCGATGTAGTACAATTGAAATAACATACAAAAATAAGTATTAATTAAAGAATACATTTTATTAAATGACTTTATTATAATTTACTTTCCTCTATTTCTTTAAAATAATATAGTTCTGGAATTTTTTTTACCATTTTTTTAATGCTGAAAATGAAAAATAATGGTTAAATAGCTGGCCGGCCACAGAAAAAAAAATCTAAATAAGCAAGAAAGCGGCGATTCTATCTTCTTTTGTTTGTTGTAGACTTGTACTATTGTTTAAACTTTGTTAGATCTCTGAGATTTGTATTAACCTTTCAATCGTGGAAATTACAGACACAATAGAAAGACAATAGGTGCACGAACGCCGGCGTTCGCTTGGGGTTTAATGAATACGATAAGTTCATCAGATTCAATTATTGATTTAACGACTGATTCTTAAGCGAAGATTTAGCAGTAGTGGAAAACCTTTCACCGCCTAAATCAAAAGAGAGATACATAAAATCATACGGCGACTCAAGTTTTTATTATTACTTTCCTTGTATTCGTAATGAAAAGCAGTATTTACCTCGAGTTACTTTCACCTCTAAGGTAACAATGTAATAGTGTAAGCTTCTGTCTAATACACGCCTTGTTATTATAAATAATACCTACATGACTTTTTCTAACTAAACAAATCCAACAACATCGAATTTAGTTGAGACATTTTAACAGATTTTATTACATTTAGGTAGTTCTAGAAATATTCCACAGACGTTGGATTGGGCGCGTATGTGCTAAAAATAATAATCAAAATACCAAAACTTTGCTATTTATGAATATTATTTATTAAAACTTTACCGAAATAACAAGATCTTTTCTAATAAGCTTTAAGTATTTGTACTAATTAAAAATTAGTCATAACTAACGCTAATAAAGAATATACAAAAGCAGAATAAAACTGTATTAATTTTGACAAAATGCTATTCTGGAATTGGCAGTGGACCCTAGATATCGGAGGTGCTGTGTTCAAGAGTTTCATTTCAATGCTGATTGTCGTGAAGATGTCTAGAGCACCGTCAAATAGCAACATGTTATTTTACACCCCTACTTTTTAATTAGTACACAAAAAAATGGGGTTGTATCTGTACCCGTTACTGATCATATTTTTGTATTCAAAAGTAGAAAAAACCGAAATCCTAAAACTGACCACGAAAAGGTAAATTCATCATAGATTCAATCATGGATTCAATTGCTAGTAGAAAATACTGCGGGCAGTGTTTTTCCATTTTAATCGTCATTTATTCATTCATAATTAATAGCCTGCACAATATTTCCATAATTTGACATTAAGAGACATTTTGGGATAAACACAAACGCTAATAACTTTGCTGTTTATGAATATTATTTATTGAGACTTTACTTAAATAATAACAAGGGCTTTTCTAATAAGCCCTTTAAGTATTTGTACTAATTAAAAATTAGTGGTGTATAAGAAAGGACTAGGTATAGTACTATAAGCGTTACAACAAACGACGTTTTGTCTCACCCAAGTCCTCGCCGTCACTGGACGATCAAGATGTTTCAGATTCGGATCTAAAATCCCTTCTCGAATCCTGGAAAAAGGATCAAGATGAGCAAGTAAATAAATTATACGCACAGCAATCGTCGATGTTGGACAAACTTGTTGCAGAGATTGTGGACCTCAAACAGCAAAACTCCTCGATACAGTCGGTCAACCTGGAGATAAAAGAATCAATGGAATTTCTATATACCAATTTTGAAGATATGCGACGGCAAATTAATACCTTGAAAAAGGAAAACCACGCTTATAAAATCTGTATCAACGAACTCGAAAATAAAATCCAAGACCTTCAGCAGTCCACACGATCATCATGTGTAGTATTCAGGAACATACTTACTAAAGAGAACGAAACTACTTCTGATTTATCTACTATTATTGAGAACGTAGGTACTGCTATAAATATGCCTTTGTCTAAAATGGAGATCCGAGATGTGTATCGCCTCCCGGGCAAAAAAGGAACAATAAGACCTATAGTCACTGAATTTATGACTGTGCACACTAAAACCCAGCTGATCAATAATGTACGAAATTTCAATAAAAAACAGCCAAAGGGTGAAACACTGAATACACACAGCATCGGCCTTACTGGAGTCCAGCAGCCTATCTACGTAGCAGAACATCTTCCTGCAAGCATGAGAAAACTATTTTTCAAGGCCAGGGAATTTGCAAAGAACCAAAAGTTCATGTTTTGCTGGACAAAAGATGGCAGCATTTTTCTTCGTAAAGAAACCGGAGCCCAACATATCCTCATTAAATCGGAGCGTTGTCTGACCAACTTAGTGACGAATCTGTTAACTCAGTGACTTAAAGTGATTATATTAGTCTCGCGATTCCTAATATTAATTCTGCACTTATTCGATCTCAAGTCTATATCATTTCATTCTACACCCTACTCATAACATATTGCACTTGTTGTGTTCTTGGACTACAAGTTCAACACGAACTTTGATAGGTACACTATACACAAAACTGTAAACATAACACACCTCAATATACATCTACATTCATTCTTACACATAATCTCAACAGCTGCCAGTCTAAAAACTCGGTCCTCATAATAATAAGTCACGATGACTCAATGTTTTGTTTATTTTCAATGCGTTTGCTTAGTAAATTTATTCTAACGATCATATCTGTTTATCGTTTTGTTTTCGGTTGCATACGTAGGTACCTACAGCGCAATTTTGTTGAGAACATATCTTTGAACTCGGTTATTTTCGCCCATTGTTTTGCTTTTTACATCTATTATTGATGGCTACTAATATTAAGAATATCATCGGTGACTTGGATAACCTTGAATTTGCGAAAGTACATAAGTGTCCACCGGAAAAGTGTGCAGATTTTATTGATTCCACTGTGTCTGGCTTAAAAATTCTCCATTTAAATATTCGTAGCATCAATAAGAATTTCAATGAACTTTTAGTGTTGCTGTCTCTTATGAATATAGACTGTGACGTCATAGTTCTCACAGAATGTTGGTTGAGTAAGATTATGAACGTTCCCATATTAGACGGATAAAATTCTCATTATACATCGAATACACAAAATCAAAATGATGGCATCGTGATTTTTACAAAACAAAACTTGGCTTGTTCTGTTCAGGAACCAGTGTTCACGAACGCGAACTGTCTCGCATGCATAATTAATAATAATACAGCAATAGTTGCGATATACCGCTCGCCATCATTGAACAAAAAAGAGCAATTTCAATGTTTTCTACATAGTTTGGATACTGTACTCACCCAACTAAAAATATTTAAAACTGTTGCTATCGTGGGGGATGTTAACGTGGATATTAAACCTTCCAACAATGATGATCGTTCCACTGATTACCTAACATTAAGCGCGTCGCATGGCCTTTTACCGGCTCATAGCTTACCCACGAGAGGAACAAACTGCCTCGATCATATAATTCTCAAATCAACAACACCAGCAACAACACTCATTTTGGAATCATTTATTACGGATCACATGCCTATTTTGTTACATATCGAAGATACTAAATTACCCATAAAACTTCAAAAAACTATCTCACGAGTGGACTTCGCTAAGCTGGTTAAGGAAATTGAAGGCACGAACCTCTCACATATCTCGAACACGCACGATGCAAACATAGCTGCAGACGAACTGATCGGAGTTATCCAGAACTTAATAAAAAGACATACATATGTGGTCACAATTCCCAAAAAAGACAGAAATATTAAACCATGGATAACGCCCGGTCTTATGCGGTGTATTCGTCATCGTGATTTACTTCACATGAACTCTAGAAAGTCGCCGGATAATGCCATCATAAGAATTACCTACAGTTGCTACTGTAACCACTCTAATATTATATTACGTAACCTAAAAGCTCTGTTCGAAAAGTATGAGTTAGAGAAGGCCAAAACAAACATAAAGACACTTTGGAAAAAAATTAAAGACTTGACAAATTATAAAAAGTTACCTACATCCTCCACGAACTTATTAAAAATTGAACCTAATCCTCAAGCTGCTGTTGATCACGTGTGTAGGTACTTCGCGAATGTTAGCAAAGACCTCGCGTTTAGCATCACCTCGCGCCTCGCGTTGCCCCCCAATCCGCGAACACAGCCTCATAAGAATGCTCCCGTTAACTCATTGGTTCTGTTAGAATTTGATGAATCGGAAATAAACAACGCCATAATTCAGCTCCGTCGAGATTCTGCTACCGGATGGGATGGCCTGTCAACAAATTTATTAAAACAATGTCGTCACATCCTTTACCCATATTTTCAATCGTTCCATTGCCACTGGAATTTTTCCAGAGGCATTCTAAAAGGCTGTTGTGCACCCGATTTACAAGGGTGGAAACAGAGACTTTGTGAATAATTATAGGCCTATTTCAGTCCTCACATCTATTTCCAAAATTTTCGAAAAACTAGTAAATATTAGGCTTACTCAGTACCTCGAGAAAAACAACTTAATTGCACAAAATCAGTTCGGTTTCAAAAAAGGAGTATCAGCAGAAGATGCAGTTCTCAACTTAACTGAGTTTGTTGCAAGAAAGCTTGATGAAAGACAGCATTGCCTAGGTTTATTCCTGGATTTAAAAAAGGCATTTGACACAGTCACTGTTCCTATCCTCCTAGCAAAATTGGAAGACATCGGCATACGCGGCATAGCTCTTGACTTTTTCGCAAGCTATCTCACTAATCGCAGACTGTGTGTTAGAGTTGGTGAACACGTTAGTAGGGAGGAAACCACCTCCTTTGGCGTACCGCAAGGAAGTGTCCTTGCCCCGACCCTTTTTCAGGTCTATATCAACGGGCTTTGCTGCTTACCTCTCTCTAACTCCAAAATATTCACCTATGCTGATGACACTGCAACTATTGTTCATGGATCCGATTGGGAGTCTCTGAGAACTTCTGCCGAAACGTCACTAAAATCTGTTATCTGTTGGTTGGAGCTAAATCTTCTTACACTTAATCTGGATAAGACCTATTTCATACCGTTCAAACTTCACCCCAGTACTAAACCTCCCCCGGACTTTGTCATTAACGCCCATACATGTGATGGCCATACACCCTGTTCTTGCTTTTCTCTTCGTGAGGTAGATCATCTAAAGTATTTGGGTGTGGTTATTGATAGCGGTCTCAACTGGTACTTGCACATTGAAACTATTTGTACTAGAGTTAGAAGAATGATTTACGTATTCAAACTACGCTGACTTCAACACGATTAGAATGGTATATATTGCTATCTGCCAGTCCGTTATCACCTGCTGTATCACAGTGTGGGGAGGCGCAGTCCAGACAAAGCTTCTGAAGTTGGAACGGGCACAAAGAGCTGTTCTTAAGGTGATGTCAAAGAAGAACTTTATGTATCCCACCACTCAATTATACAAAGATGCAAATGTACTTACCGTTAGACAGCTATTTGTGCTTCGATCCGTACTGAGAATACACACTAAGGTCCCGCCGCCAGACCCAACACGCCGCAAGAATAAGCCTCTTATTCTTACGGTAACACACAAGACCGCTTTCGCTAAGCGCCAGCACTATGTCCTAAGCTCATACCTATATAAAAAAATAAATAAAAAAAAAACATAACTGAATTAAATACATACTTTTAATGCTAAACTTAAAATCGAGGAGTGGTTGAAAGATCAAGACTACGAGGCAACTGAAAACATACTTACTCGTATCTGCTAATCACCTACATCATACCACACACACCCACCTCACACATAAATACAATCCATATATATATATATATATATATATATATATACATATACATATATATTCTATATAAATCTACATATATATAATATATTTATACATTACTCACCCTTTTGTCTATCTAGTCTGTTACTAACGACTCTTCTACGCTGTAAGCTCTTAATTTTTTCGTTTCACCATAAACATGCGAAGACACTGCCTCCTAAGATACAGGATGTTGTTACAAATGTTTATTTTGACCAATGTAATACAGTTTTTTCTTTATTTTTTATTACCTAACTTTTGTGTCAAAATTGTTATTTTGGGCTAATAAAATATTATTATTATTATTATAGTGAAATTTATAACTGATACAAGTACTTACAACTTCTAAAAATGATTTAAAAAAGTCTCCATAGAGTTTCTTGCAGTAACCGTAGCTTTAGACCGCAAAGTATCACCATCATCGATTCAACGATCAGGTGGGATCGCAGTCAACCACTAGTTTTTGTTAATAAAAAAAGTTCAGCTAAAGGACACAAGTGGGTTTTAGTCCACTCTAAAGCAAGAGAAGTCGTTTGATGTACTTTTATCCTCAAAAAATAATGGAGTTTCTTGCCTGTTCTTCTCCGTAAGATCTACTTTTTGGAATATGCAATTAAATGAGTTCAATTTTCATGACCAATTAATAAATAAAATATAATATTCACTGACACGTAACATTTTTCTGCTATGTCTTTGATCCAACAGTAACTTATAAAATTCATATACTTATTAGCCACAATATATTTGAAAAACTTTTCCATAAGAATTAAAATTAACATTATCCTCAAGAACTGGTTATCAATAGCGTATTAGATATAATTTGTTGTTAAAATCATGCGTTTTGAATGGAAATGCACCGGTTATCATGACCTTTCAATTTTCGTATATAAAGGCCTAATAGGTTCTGAAATCAACATTGTTCGACAGGAACTCACGAAACCAACTCAATATGAAATACGTAAGTAAAATTATAATTAAGTATCTTGTTTACTATTTCGATATTTTAAAAGTACCATTTAACCCCTCACCTTAAAATACCCCCAGTGAATACTTATCTGCTTTAATATACCTTGATTTCTGTAATATGCTTTTAAAAAAAAAAGGTTTGTTATGCTCATTTATGTTTCATCCATAAATAACACCATACTTATCCGTAGATTGTCGATTATCCCGAAATCTTAAATCTAATAATGTGAATGTGACAAAATTTTACAGTAAAATATAAATGTAGTATCTACAGTGTGTCAGCCTGAACTAACTAACGGTTTAAAACATTTATTTCTCAAAAAGAATACTATTCACTTAATATGAGAAATACAAGTTATTCCTAAATACTAAATACGTTGACATGAGAAATGTAGGAATTCAAATAAACTAGTAAATATTATTTATACACAAAAATTCTACAAAATCGTGCGGGTAACAAGAAAAAATAACTACATATTTGTTGTATTAGTGAACTCATTACGTATCGTTCCTTAAAGGCAAGACGATAGTAATTACTTATTTTTTATATGAATCTTCCATCGTCGGTCTTCAGTTTCGTGAGCTGGCTCTACCCAATAGACAGATCTCATGCAAACACTTAAAATTAAGGACACTTCAAATGTTGAAAACTATCGAAACTTATCATTCCTAAATTGTTTGAATCTGCATAATTACATAAATTAATTAGTTGCCCATTTCTTTTGACTTTGACTCTCAACACGGATTTCGGTTGAACCGTTCTCTCAGTACAAACCTCTTGACGCTTGTAGACTTAACATCGCAGCACTTAGACAAAGGCAAACAGATTGATGTTGTATCGTAGATAATGACATGTTACTTGCCAAGCTTAATAACATTGGGTTTTCACCAAAACTACAAAAAATTTTTGCCTGTTATATGAGGGACCGCTTACAATATGTTAGGCATGGTTGCTTCGTTTCTGAACCATATCATACTAGGTCTGGTGTCAGTCAAGGGTCCATTTTGGAACCTTTTAGAATAATGGTTAATGATCTAGAGAAGGTTTTCAAACACGCCAGGTGCTTACTCAAGAAAATAAGTAAACGTTGTCTTATTTGGTTTTGTGGGATATTTTATCTTATTTTAGTGGTAATGTATATGTTTTTTTTTTCTCTTCTCTTTTTTTCTTAGTTTCTGTACAACTCATTAGTTTATGCTGTAATGTTGTACAAGTAGATTTTAAATAAATAAATACTTTGAAGCCCTTATGCCGCTCAATCGCGACCCTAATTCTCTCGGTATTAAATCGTCGAAGGTCACGTTTTGGAGACTTCGAGATCCGTTTATTGAGCGCATCATCTGAAGACTGCAAAGTCATTTCACGCCTCTTCTTCATGAGCTCGAGAGTTTGATCCGTGAGCCTCTTGGTCTTATTTTTTCGAGTCTTAAAGAACTTAGCCCGACTGTATGAACAACTCCACGAACCCATCGCTATATTTGTCCACGGAGCCCACTAGGTACTCAAAACGATTTCAAAGTTCGAGCTGAAAGCTCTCGTAGTTTTGGATCTGGATCTGTGCAGGACGGAGCGTAGAATTCATCAGTCGAGATCTTTCAAGCTTGACATTAATATTCAATGTGCCATGCGGTGATCACTCTCGGTTTTCACCGCATTGACCACAGAGACATCATTGAATATTGGCTTCTTCGTCGACATGATGAAGTCAATCTCATTTTTAGTTAAGAAAGAAAGAAAGAAAAGTTTGTCATGTAGAAGCCCTCCTTCTCCATAAAACTAGCCAGTAGGTGTCCCCGGCGGTTCCAATGTCCAAATCCAAATTGCCCCACTCGCAGCTCATCACTCTCTCGTTTGCCCAGTTTCAGAATAAAGTCCTCCATGACCACGGTGAAGTGAGTCTTAGACCCATGCATGGTTCTGGATATATCCTCATACATGGACTCCACTTCGCCGTCGGCGTGTGTCGAGGTCGTGGCGTAAACCTGTATGACTTTCAGCGAATATCTTGATGATATTTTGAGTATAAGGTACGCCACCCTGATCGACACACTCTCGATCCTCACCACATTGTTCTCTAGGGACCTGTGGACGATAAACCGACACTACCCTGGGTCTGCTGGTCACCCTCTCGGAAATAAAGCTGGTTTCCAGATTTGAGAATTATCGTGTCCTCCCCCAGTCTTCGAACTTCAGATAATCCAGATATCCTCCAGTTCGGCGATCTTCTCGTCGGACCAGAGTTTACGCGTGTTATATGTTGCCAGATCTAGTCGTAGACGACGGCTGCACCCACACCCGTCTACGTCAGCACAACCGCTGGAGTCGCCGGGCATTTGGAGCCTGTGTCAAATGTTATTATCATTTGGGGGATTTGGACCATAACCCGCCAAGCTCTGGGCCTCAAATCTGCTATTACAATAGTGTCAGAATGGTCTATCATTGATTTCATAATTGTTAATTTTGACAAGTTTTGGTAATCTACTAATATAATGGCGTCATTATGACTTTCCAATGGTCAACCACTGACTCCATTGAAAGAAATGACATAGAATGGTAATCTCGTACATAATGATAAATGGATATCTGACGTATGCGGTCGCCATAGCCTCGTTCATTTTTCAACAGGGTGTATGGCTCTGCATAAAAGTTTTATTACGACGACGTTGGCGACGTATTCTGAGTCGTTATCCTGTAGATACTGACATGATTAAAATAACACGCATCTGGAATAAAACGGAACACTTCGGCGCGGTGTAATGTGTGTCCGGCTCGCGCTCGTGAACCGATCGCGAGCCGCCTCCAAGCTTCACGCGTCCGAAGAGTTCCGAGGAAAAAACAAACAACAAAAATAATTGACACATTTCTCCGCGTAAACGCGTCCGCGTCTTTGATAAAAAAATATCGTTTGTAACTGCAAATCCAAAAAAAAAACTATAGAATTTGATTCAAACGCTTTTTAACCGACTATGAAAAGGAGCAGGTTCCATGTTCAGCTGAATGTATTTTTTTTTATGTATGTTTATCGATATCTCGGTCAATTGTGGACCGATTTTGAAAATTCTTTTTGATTGAAAGTTTATGCTTCCAAGTTGGCCCCATAGAAATATTGTTATGATGTGATCATGAACTTCGAAGATATGTAACAGAACTCCTCATAGAATCACAGCAGAACTGTGGTTATAAGAAAAGTTGCTTTGTTTATAAGTACGTGTAGTCGATGACTGACTGTCAGAAAAGGGGGGGGATGTATTCAACTGATCTGATGATGAAGCCAAAAGGAAAAAAATTAAATTAATGTAATGTAACCGTGTTTGGGATTATTAGAATCGTTATGAGATGCACTGTGGCTATAAGTTATTTAAGTTTGTCTGAAGGGTACTTTTTAGTGGTGGTACCATAACTAAGAAGTGTAAAATAAAGAACAAAAATTACAAAAAGAAATAACGAAGCGACAAAACTATTATAGAAACACCGACTTCCGAAATTAAAGTTATTTTATACTTTTCAGTGTTTTTTAACATTGAAGTCGGTTATTTTTTTTTTTTGTAAAAAGTTTTTTTGTTTTTTTCAGTCGACCAGGTAACATAAAGTCTTAACAAAAAACCTTTGATTTTTATTTCAGTTCGCATTATTCACCCTGTTTGTGTTTGCCGTCTTGGCATTGATGACGTCAGTGCAGGGTGTACCTGAGGCTTACCTCGACACTGCAGAGAGCGGCCAATACACCGCAGGCGGTCACCCCGGCGGCGGCGGCCACGGCAGCGGCGGCCACGGCGGCGGCGGCCACGGCCATAAAGGTTAACACTGGGGACAGACCGAACGCAAACATGCTTTACACGTAGTATTAAACATTTTAAACCCTCGTACGTAAAATAAGTTAATCAGATGCATCGGAGCAAATGCGACTAACGCGCGTTAGTAACGATGCTGTCGCACGCTTACGATACGCGAGATATATATATTATGTAAGTAATAAAAATTATAATATTAACACACTGTATTTTTTTTTTTGCATTTTAGAATAACAAACCTATTACACTTACGAGCTTCCATAAAACATCACACCCATATACACGTTTAACACACCCTCGAAGGGAACAAGAGGCCCTGGAACGAAGGCAGACACAGCATGCAGAAAACAATAATAAGAAAACAGATTTTACAAATAAAAATGCAGATTCAACACTTTGAGTTACCTTAATACAAAGAATTCTAGTGGTAGTTCATTTTAGGTGGACTTGGCGTTTGAATTTCTGGATAGATGAGCAAAAAATATAATAATAAGAAGCCTACAATGTCTTGGGATTGGGGAGTTAGACCCTGAAATAGTTTTTCGAATGGGGGACGTAGTAATTTGATTGGATGGCGCGAATAATTGTGAGGTAGGTTAAAATTTTTATATAGCAACTGAGGACAATCTATTTTACTGTGTAGAACTTTAAACAAAAAATGAGATCGTTTTTGTCTCTGCGTTCTTCGAGAGAAATCATTTTGAATTTCTGTAGCCGTTTTGCATAGCTTGGAACTTTTTTGGCTATTTTCATCGAATAGGCCAGATGGTTCCAAAATCTTTTCTGAATGCGTTGCAACCTAAAACTATGTGTTGCATAATGGGGGCGCCACACAACTAAGCAATACTCTAGTACGGTACGAACGAGGCAATTAAAGAGGTAAATTTTGGTTTGAGGCTTGCGAAAATATTTTACGTTCCGTAGTACAAAGCCAAGAGTTTTTGAAGCTTTTTTGATAATATTATCCATGTGGGGAATAAATGTAAACTTGCGATCAAGCAGGACCCCTAGGTCTCTGATCACATCAACTTTATTGAGACATGTACGCACCAGTCATTTGGTAATCGAAGTTAATAAAAAGCGGCTTCCGTGTAAACATTATTTGAGAACACTTCTTTACGTTTAGATGCATACTATTATCATCGCACCAGTTTATTAGCCGGTTCAAATCATCTTGAAGTAATTTGGGATCGGCTTGAGAATTTATGACGCGAACTATTTTCAAATCATCGGCGACTAATAATGGCGTGGAATAAATGAAGCAACAGGGAAAGAAGAAATCTTTTACAAAGATAACAAATTAAAAGACCAAGGACCAACCCTGCGGAACCCCAGAGGTTATAATCAGGGTTTCGGATTTGTAACTATTGGCGACGACATAAAAAGATCGGCCCGTTAAGTAGGAGTGAAGCCATTTAAGAAGAGCTCCAGCAAAACCGTACGCAGCAAGCTTTTGGATGAGCACCCCATGGGAAACTTTGTCAAAAGCCTTGCTAAAATCCGTGTATATGGCGTCAACCTGCTGGTTAGAGTCAAGTGAAACTGCAACTTTTTCGACAAATGTGACTAGATTACTACAGGTAGAACGCGCAGCAGTAAAGCCATGCTGGTTTTCAGAAAGATACTTTTTAAAATAGTTCTGAATATCTGGACATACTATTGCTTCAAACACCTTTGCAAATATCGGAAGGATAGATATAGAACGATAATTATCAATCAAATCCTCAGCACCCGTTTTATATATCGGAACCACTTTGGCTTGCTTCCATTGTTTAGGGAAGATTCCAACTTCAAGTGACTTATTAAAAATCAAGAAAAGGGGGGTTGCCAGTTGATCAGCGCAAGTTGAGATGAAGCTAAGTGGATATGTCGAATTTTTTTAGTTGATTGACTTTTTTATCTTTTGGTATTGGATCAAAGAAAAATTATTGGAGTTTTTAATCAGTTTTTCAAAGAATGGAGAATTTTGAACCACATTACTTCGATTTTTATCTGAACTATACACTGAAGAAAAGTAGTTTCCAAACATATTGCACATATCGTTACCATTAGTTTCTTGCACATTCTTCTGCATAGAGATCTACGCTTTGGAACGTGCAATTTAGCTTCACTTTTGTTTTTGGACTGACCGACATTTGACTATTCAAAAGTTCCTGCAAATGGTCTATTTGAAATAAATGATTTGATTTGAAATTCTTCGTGCTATGTCGACAACCTTAGTCCTCCTCCGGAAACCCCGAGCATAGCACTTTGTGACTTTTGGGGACTTTAAGTCTTCTGATGAGGCTCATGGAAATGAATTTAAGGAACGTAAGGATATTGTGAGTCTATCTGTTGAGCGGTCAATTGAAATAGCCTGTATTGAGTTGGAGCAGTTTATTATATTAAGTGTGTACAAACCCCCTTCCGGATTGTATGACTGCTTTGAAAAGGTAATGGATGAAGTGTTTCACAAGATTTGTAATTCAAACAAGTACATAATCACATGTGGTGATTTTAATGTTAATTTATTAGAAAATTCAGCTTTATGTAGCAAAATTATAAGTTTGTTTCAGTCCTACAATCTTGTTAATTTGTTTTTAGAGCCTACAAGAATAACTCCTACTAGTGCCACTTGCATAGATAATATTTATACCGATGTTGTACCTAGCCATAAAGACATTATAAATTTACTAGATTCTGATCATTGTGGGCAATTAATTACTTTTCAAATTCCAAACATCATAGTGGCTAAAAAGAATATCACTGTTAACCCGAAAACTGCAAATCGCTTAGAAACTTTTAAAACTAAACTAATTAATAATTTACCAGCATTGTCAACATTAGATGATCTGAATCAACAATATGAATGTTTTTTTAATATGTACTGTAAGCAATTTAATTCCACTTTTATACCCAAAACTATATCGGTTAATAGTAATGTATCTTTCAGTGAATGGGCTACCATTGGTATACATAAAAGTAGAACGCGACTCTATGAATTGTATGAGGAAAAAATTCTTGTAAACACTGCCGAGTTTAGTTTGTATGTTAGAAATTATTCAAAATTATTCAAAAAAGTATGCTCTGTTGCAAAATCGCGCTACTTGAGTTCTAAAATTAAAAATAGTAATAATATAATTAAAACTACCTGGAATATTATAAACAGTGAAACTGGAAGATCTAAAAAACCATGTAGTGACTATAGCCTTAAAATTAATGACAGCGTGATCAAATCGGACTCACAAGTTGCTGCAGCTTTTGAAAAGTTCTTTTCAGAGATCCCCATATTAACTACTAAATCTCTGAACTCATCACCCACTGCTGCAGAGGTTCTGCTTAAAGAAAATGTTAAAGTTTGTGATTCAGATTTTAATTTCGAACATGTGACATATGTGGACATAATTAAAACCTTTAACACTTTGAATGTAAAAAAGACCACAGATTTATGGGGAAATTCTGTGGATGTTGTAAAGTCCATTATAAAGGTTGTAGCTCCTAGTTTAGCACTTATTTTTAATAATTGTATTGATCGTGGCGAGTTTCCTGACTTAATGAAGTATAGTAAAATAATACCATTGTTTAAAACGGGTAGTACATCTGACCCCAAAAATTATAGACCTATTTCAGTGCTACCCACCTTTAGTAAAATATTTGAGAAACTAATTTTACATCAATTACAAAGATTTTTTAATAGACATAAGTTGTTACATAATAAACAGTTCGGTTTTACAAGGGGTCGTTCAACAACCGATGCCGGGGTTGAACTTTTAGGACATATTTATAATGCATGGGAAGACAAATGCGATGTCCTGGGCATTTTTTGTGATTTGTCCAAGGCTTTCGATTGCGTTCTCCATGAAACATTAATCAGGAAACTACACCATTACGGAATCCGGAATTCCTCTCTGGATCTTCTTACTTCTTATTTGAGTGATAGGATTCAGAGAGTTGATGTAAATGGAAAAAGATCACCCGGGTCTGTAGTATCAATGGGTGTGCCCCAGGGCTCGATTCTTGGTCCATTTTTATTTCTCATTTATATAAATGACTTGCCATACCTCATAAAGGATAACCATATGTCATCACTGGCAACACGCACTAGTCATAGACTTTCGTCTTGAGACTCTGTGGTATATTAGATGAGAAGATACCGCGTAGCTTCCCGAACGCTGCCCAGCCGAGTCGGATTCGATGGTTGACCTGTTTCTCGAAATTAGATCTACCTAACTGGACTGTCAACTAATCGTCCACAACTTCGAAAGTAGAGTCTCTGATCTTGAAAGGAGTGGGTGCTACATGGTTGTTAACCTTTTAAATGTCTTAAGTTACACAGTTCGACATAAGCAATTGTCTTTCTATTGTGTCTCTAATTACGGCATTCAAAGAGTTAATCATGATTTTGTTTTATCCATGTTCATTTTAAGACCAGGATCTTATCCCTTTTTTGGAATTAATTTTGTAAAATTCTGCATGCTAAAACTGCATGGTATACCAATGTTTTGACAAATAAAATTATCTTTGTGTTTATCGAAGATCAAACTGGCCACTAACAAAAAAAAATAATGAAAGTGATTATTGAAAAGTCTTTAAAAAATATAAGAGAGCGGAAGTGTTATAGAAAATTAAAACTATAGAATCTTCAAGTAATGAATTTTGTTTGTTTCAAATCTCAAAACAAGTCAAGTTGTAAATAATACTTATATTTCTCTAATATATAATTTGTTTCATTATATTGTCTTTTAATTACCTCATAGATGGTGTAAAAATTAGAGTATGCAACACGGGAATAAAGCTGTCTTTGTCTTGGGCGGCTTAAGGCCCAAGCGCCCAAAAAGTGCCATAAAACAGTGACTTTCTGAAGCCTACTCCTCGGTAACGGACAGGTTAATAGGTTTGAAAAAAATATGTGTTCCTTACAAATTCATGAACAACATTAACAATATTTGATTTTTTCGTGCGATTAATACATTGGTCTAAAATAGTAGTTTATGTGACTAGGGGATAAAGCAGTGTCTTTAAGTCGCGGGCGGCATGTTGAATTCCGAACGAAACGAAGGTTGCTGATTTATAAAATTAACTCTCGAGCATTGCGAGGGAGTTAATAAAGAAACCTAAGTGAAGTCAGGAATTCAAGCCGCCCAAGACAAAGACAGCTTTATCCCCGTGTTGCATACTCTACTTTTTACACCATCTGTGAGATAATTAAAAGACAATTTGGTCGACCAAATCATATATTAGAGAAATATAAGTATTATATTTACAAGTTCATCAAACAACATTCTATGGTTCTATGGTTATGGTATGGTCTAAACAAGATTCTATGGTTTCAATTTTCTATAATTCTCCCGTCAGTAAGCACGTTTTATTCTATTTTCTTTTTTTTGTTAGTGGCTAGTTTTAATCATAGTGATTACATACCTACTCTTTGGTTTGAATTTCAAGTCAACTTGTTCGATGCGCCTACATTTTGATTCACAATGTTGACGATTTTTAATGTTCTAAATTCAAATCTCATTATTCCCTACTGCATTATCTCCCTAGGGATAAAATGACTTGCTTTAAGTGAGCTTTGTATGACGTATAAAACGACATTATCGAGCAGGTGGTGTAAAATAGTACATTGTTAGACTAGGGGTGAAAGTAACTCATTTCATCCCGAGAAGGAGTTGGCGGCCGAGCGAAGCGAGGTCGCTAATTCGAGGGATTAAATGGGATACTTTCACCCCGAGGTAAACACTGTGCTTTTCATTACGAATACGAGGAAACTAAAAATAAAAAGTTTGTAAAACCTGAGTCGTCGTACCTATGATTTAAAGTAGGTATCTGTCTTCTGATTTAGGCGGTAAAAGGTATTCCACTACTGCTTTTGCCTCTTCTCTTATGAAATTAGGCGTTAATCACTATTTTAATCTGATAAACATGACGTGTTAATACAAATCTCTGTTGTATGGAAATGTAAACATAACTCGAAAAAACCAACTACTGATTGCCACTTTCCCGGCATTTTGTTTTTTTTTTTCCTGCGACCGGCCAGCTATTCAGCCTCATTAATGAAAAATTTGAAATTAATTGTAATCTTTTAAAAACAAAGTATTTTAAAGAAATAGTTGAACAAACAAATCACCTAAAATATAACATTATTTAATTGAAACTTGTCTTTAAGTTATTTCAATTTTATATCGCGCTGTGATTGACTGGTTGTATGGAAAATTGGAACATGGTTCAATAGAAATGTGAAGATAGAACTAGTTTTTTTTTAAAGTAAAACTCCCTAGGTATGAAAAGTATCACTTTCAGCCCGCTCCTCAGGCAACTTCAGACCTACTTTCAGAGTATGAGTAATGAAATAGTAGATTATAATGACTTGGGGATAAAGCGGTGTCTTAACTTAACTGTTGTGAGGGATTTATACAATCAACTCAAGAGCGCGAGGGAATTAATGTAGAAACCTGAGTGAAGTGAGGAACTTAAGGCTTATAGTCCCTTGGACCTTCTGGCCGAAATTAGTAAGTTGAAATACTTTTTATCCCTAAGGAGAATCACTTTCATCAACTGAAAGCAGTGAAAATATTAAAAAATAAACTAGTTCTATTTTCACATTTTTAGTGAACCATGTCCCAACTTTATAAACAGCCACTCAATTACGGCGCGATGTACAATTGAAATAACATACAAAAATAAGTATTAATTCAAGAATACATTTTACTAAATGACTTTATTATAATTTCATAGTTTTGGAAAAAATGTTTACCATTTTTTTAATGCTGAAAATGAAAAATAATGGCTAATAGCTGGCCGGCCACAAAAAAAAATCTAAATAAGCGGGGAAAGTGGCGATCCGATCTTCATTTGTTTGTTGTAGTATTGTTTAAACTTTGTTAGATCTCTGAGATTTGTATTAATACGATAAGTTCATCAGATTCAATTATTGATTTAACGACTGATTCTTAAGCGAAGATTTAGCAGTAGTGGAAAACCTTTCACCGCCTAAATCAAAAGAGAGATACATAAAATCATACGGCGACTCAAGTTTTCATTATTACTTTCCTTGTGTTCGTAATGAAAAGCCGTGTTTACTTCTGGTTACTTTCACCTCTAAGGTAACAATGTACTAGTGTAAGCTTCTGTCTAATACACGCCTAGTTATTATAATACCTACATGACTTTTTCTATCTAAACAAATCCAACGACATCGAAATTAGTTGAGACATTTTAACAGATTTTATTACATTTAGGTAGTTCTAGAAATATTCCACAGACGTTGGATTGGGTGTATGTGCTAAAAATAGTAATCAAAATACCAAAACTTTGCTATTTATGAATATTATTTATTAAAACTTTACCTAAATATGTAACAATTAAAAATAAGTTTTATATATACACCGCTCATTGGACTCGCTCAGCTGACGTTTGACCTATAGGACCTATATGACCTATAGAAAGTTAGTACGCAACGCCGACTACTACCTTCAGGTCATTAGACTCGCTCAGCTGACGTTTTCTTAAAGAAATTAATTTCGTATATGCGTAAATTAATACGAGTTTTTAAAAAAGGTACTTTAATTTTTAATTTTATCTTTACAAATCGATAGTGTTTCATGTACCGGATCGATCCTCCACGGGATTAAAACGATCAAAATTTAGCGGTTCAAAAGAAAAGGTAAATTTTGAATTTTTTTGAAAAGTATTTATTTATTCATCAATATCCATTTTGTCCCCTTCAAAGTAATCCCTTTCAGATATAATGCACTTATGCCAGCGCTTTTTCCAATCCTCGAAGCACTTCTGAAATGCGCTTTTCGGTATGGCCATGAGCTCATTCTTCGATTCTGACTTTATCTCATCAATTGTAGCAAAACGCTTTCCTTTCATTGGTCTCTTCAGTTCTGGGAATAGGAAAAAGTCGCAGGGAGCTAAATCTGGTGAATATGGTGGTTGAAGCATGACTACGGTGTTGTTTTTTAGCCAAAAAATCACGAACAAACATTGATGTGTGTGCGTTTCTTTTGCTCAAAATTTTGCAATTTCGGAACAAATTCGCTGCCACACGTTTCATGCCCAAAACATTCGAGAAAATTGTATGGCATAATCTGATTGATATGCCAACATTCTCTGCAACTTCCCTGATAGTAATTCGACAATTTTCTAAAACAATTTTTTTCACTGTTTCGATGTTTTCTTCGCTTGTTCACGTGGTTACAACTCCAGGAGGCTCATCGTCATCAACATCTCCTCGACCTTCTGTAAAGCGCTTGTACCACCTATAAACGCTTTTTTGAGACAAAGTGGACTTGCCAATTGCCACAGTCAACATTTCAAGTGCCTTGGAGCACTTTCTTCCATTTTTAACGCAGAATTTAATACATATTAATTTTTTTCAAAAGTCAAAAATCGAAGAACACCCAAATACGTAACTAATCTTTTCAGTTGTCAACAACAAACTACTAATTCAAATAGGCTGATAATGCCAACATATGATAAACATATGTGTACCGACATAACAAAAAATTTTTTTCGAAAATCGAATGTACACAGCCCGCGAAAATTCAAAATTCACCTTTTCTTTTGAACAGACCTCGTATATAAATATTAAAAAATTTACAGAAGCAGTATAAAACTGTATTAATTTTGACAAAATGCTATACTGGAATTGGCAGTAGACTCCAGGTATCGGAGCTGCTGTGTTCAAGAGTATCATTTCAATGTTGATTGTCGTGAAGATGTCTAGAGCACCTTCAAACAGCAACATGTTATTATATGGGAAAGGACTAGGTATGGTGAACTATAACAACTGATACAAGTACTTACAACTTCTAAAAATGATTTAAAAAAGTCTCCATGGAGTTTCTTGTTGTAACCGTAGTCGCTTTAGACCGCAAAGTATCGCCATCATCTATTCAACGATCAGGTGGGATCGCATTCAACCACTAGTTTATGTTAATAAAACAAGTTCAGCTAAAGGACACAAGTGGTGCAATTTAGGTTCACTTTTTTTGGACTGACCGACATTTGACTATTCAAAAGTGCCTGCAAATGGTCTATTTGAAATAAATGGTTTGACTTTGACTTTAACTTTGAGTGGGTTTTAGTCCACTCTAAAGCAAGAGAAGTCGTTTGATGTACTTTCATCCTCAAAAAACAATGGAGTTTCTTGCTTGTTCTTCTCCGTGAGATCTACTTTTTGAAATGTGCAATTAAGTGAGCTCAATTTTCATGACCAATTAATAAATAAAATATAATATTCACTGACACGTGACAATTTTCTGCTATGTTTTTGATCCAACAGTAACTTATAAAATTCATATACTTATTAATAGCTACATACAATTAACATTATGCTCAAGAACTGGTTATCACTAAGCGTATTAGATACAATTTATTGATAAAATCATGCATTTTGAAAGGAAATGCACCGGTTATCATGACCATTGACATTCAATTTTCGTATATAAAGGCTTAATAGGTTCTGAAATGAACATTGTCCGTCAGGAACTCACGAAGCCAACTCAAAATGAAATACGTAAGTAAAATTATAATTAGGTATCTTGTTTACAATTTCGATATTTTAAATGTGCCATTTAACCCCTCACCTCCTTAAAATACAACCCCCTTAAAATAAAAATTGTAATTAAACAACACAATAATTAATTGTTAAATAACTATATACAAGAGTGAATACTTATCTGCTTTAATATACCTTGATTTCTGTAATATGCTTTTAAAACAAAAAGGTTTTTTATGCTCATTTATGTTTCATCCATAAATAACACCATGCCTATCCGGAGATTGTCGATTATCCCGATATATTAAATCTAGTAATGTGAATGTGACAAAATTTTACAGTAAAAAAAAAAAAAAAAATTTAAAAACCCGACTGCGTAAAACAATACTTTTAATAAAAACTGAAAAGAATAATAAACAAGTTCAGTCCACAGTTCAGCAACATTCGGGACCCACATTAGATAGAATGATTTTAGTCTAGATTATTTTATTCACTATATTTTAGACGTACAATCACTATAAAGTTCAAAATTTTCCTCAGTATAAAATAAATAACATAGATTTCCTGTTGTACTTTTTTTAATATGGTCATGACATACCATTTTGAAATCCTCATGAAAAGCTCTTTAATTTAATACCCATTTTGCAGAATAAAAAAAAAAATTTTTTTTTACTCCAACATATAGCATCTCACAGTCGATATGTTGTTTTTTTTTAAAGTCACCTATCTAAGAACACTTGGGTTACCATAAAGAATCTAACGATATGTTAATTATAAAAATCTGTTCAGCGGTTTGGAAGATATGAGGTAATAAAGAATATTACATACATACAAACATACAAGATACGCGCGAAAAACATAACCCTTCTTGCAGACGAGTAAATTTACTTTTTGGCACATACTGTTGTTTACCTCTGAGGTACAGATTTATTGTATTAGTGAACTCATTACGTATCGTGCCTTAAAGGCAAGACGATAGTAATTACTTATTTTTTACTTGAATCTTCTATCGTCGGTCTTCAGTTTCGTGAGCTGGCTCTGCCCAATAGACAGATCTCATGCAAATACTTAAAATTAAGGACACTTCAAATGTTGAAAACTATCGGCCGATGGCTATACTGTCATCACTTCCTAAATTGTTTGAATCTGAATAATTACATAAATTAATTAATTGCCCATTTCTTTTGACTTTGACTCTCAACACGGATTTCGGTTGAACCGTTCTCTCAGTACAAACCTCTTGACGCTTGTAGACTTAATATCGCAGCACTTAGATAAAGGCATACAGATTGATGTTGTATCGTAGATAATGACATGTTACTTGCCAAGCTTAATAACATTGGGTTTTCACCAAAACTACAAAAATTTTTTGCCTGTTATATGAGGGACCGCTTACAATATGTTAGGCATGGTTGCTTCGTTTCTGAACCATATCATACTAAGTCTGGTGTCAATCAAGGGTCCATTTTGGAACCTTTTGGAATAATGGTTAATGATCTAGAAAAGGTTCTCAAACACGCCAGGTGCTTACTCTACGCTGATGATCTCAAATTGATATATGGAGTTGAGGAAATGGCCGATACCTTAACTCCTCAGGACGAAATTAATTCAGTCTTCAAGCTCACAAGCTCTTTTTCAATACGACTAAATGTAGTGTTATGTTCTTTAGTCGAGCTCATAACCTCTGCATGTGCAATATTTTTTAGGAGCGGAACCGATTTCTCGAGTTTTTTCTATTGAAGATAGTATTTTATTCGAACAGAGACTAACCTTCCACGAACATATGCGGAATCTTGCCCCTAATTCATATCGCAGACTAGGGTAATAATTAAACTGGTCTATATGGCTTTAGTCAGGAGTAAATTAGAGTCAGCATCCATTATTTGGAATTCCTATGAGACTTCTTACGTCTTGCTTCTAGAGAAAATTCGAAAAACATTCCTTAGATTTATGTTTAAGAAATTATTTGGATACTATCCATTTTTATATCCTACAAAATTTTTGCTCGGAATGCTGAAATTTAACTCTCTAGAAGTAAGGCGTAATTAGTATAGTTTATGCTGTAATGTTGTACAAGTAAATTGTAAATAAATAAATACTTTGAAGCCCATAAGCCGCTCAATCGCGACCCTAATTCTCTCGGTATTTTAAATCGGAGAAGGTCACGTTTTGAAGACTTCGAGATCCGTTTATTGAGCTGACGGCACGTGCACGCATCATCTGAAGACTGCAAAGTCATTTCACGCCTCTTCTTCATGAGCTCGAGAATTTGATCCGTGAGCCTCTGGGTCTTATTTTTTCGAGTCTTAAAGAACTTAGCCCGACTGTATGAACAACTCCACGACCCCATCGCTATATTTGTCCACGGAGCCCACTAGGTACTCAAGTAGTCGTAGTTTTGGATCTGGATCTGTGCACGGGACAGAGCGTAGAATTGATCAGTCGAGATCTTTCAAGCTTGACATTAATATTCAAATGTTATTACTCATTTGGGGGGGTTTGGACCATAATCCGCCACGCTCTGGTCCAGTGCGTGTTGGAGGGTCGCCATAGCCTCGTTCGTTTTTCAGCAGGGTGTACGGCTCTGCATAAAAGTTTTATTACGACGACGTTAGCGACGTATAATTCTGAGTCGTCATCCTGAAGATACTGACATGATCTAAGCGCACGGCCGTGCGCAGGCCAAGTTCCAGCAACATGCCGCGCGCATGCCGTGCACTATTAAATTTGCACTTGGCAGGTTAATTTAATTATATAAATAATAAATTTAATTATACAATTACTCAAGTATTACTTACGTGTAGCATGAAAACCTGCCAAGTTCAAATTTAACGATGATCAGGCCGTTGATGAAGATGATTATGATCGATTTTAAAGTACATCTAAACTTGGCATTGGATTGGATTTCAATCCTTTTTTAGGCGAATAATTAGCCGATAGGAACTTGGCCCCCCTTTTAACAGGTATGTTTTTAATGGGATTAAAATAACACGCGTTTGCAAAAAAACGGAAGTGTTCCGTTTTTTTCCAAATGCGTGTGGGCACGGTGTAATGTGTGTCCGGCTCGCGCTCGTGAACCGATCGCGAGCCACCTCCGAGCTTCACGCGTCCGAAGAGTTCCGAGGAAAAAACAAACAACAAAAATAATTGACACATTTCTCCGCGTAAACGCGTCCGCGTCTTTGATAAAAAAAATCGTTTGTAACTGCAAATCCAAAAAAAACTATAGAATTTGATTCAAACGCTTTTGTTTTCATCAGTCGACCCAGTAACATAGTCTTAACAAAAAACCTTTGATTTTTATTTCAGTTCGCATTATTCACCCTGTTTGTGTTTGCCGTCTTGGCATTGATGACGTCAGTGCAGGGTGCACCTGAGGCTGACCTCGACACTGCAGAGAGCGGCAACTACTACGCCGCAGGCGGTTTTGGCGGTTTTGGCGGCGGCCGTGGCGGCGGCCGTAGAGGTTAATCCTGGGGATAGACCGAACACAAACATGCTTTACACGTAGTATTAAACATTTTAAACCCTCGTACGTAAAATAAGTTATTTAGATGCATCGGAGGATCTAGACAAGTGAAATTCTATCAGTGATTGGAAAATAGTTTAAAAAGTAGAGGATTGAATAACACTATCAAAATGGCATCTGATCAGTTCCATAGGCCCCTCGCCCGTGACTTTTTGTAGCGATGTTTTAGCGCGTCCGCAGCGATACAGTCGCGATGCTGTAGCGCGTTGACATCTTTTCTACATAGCGCTTACAAATGCGACTAACGCGCGTTTGTAGCGATGCTATCGTACGCTTGCGAAACGCGAGATATATGTATGTATTATGTAATAAAAAATATAATATTAACACACTGTTTTTTTTTTTGCATGCAAACCTGTTACACTTGCGAGCTTCTATAAAACATCACACCCATATACACGTTTAACACTCCCTCACATATCGCACTCCGTTTTTATTCTGTCAGCATCTCGCAGTAAAAACTTCGGACGGCAAGTAATGGGTAGATCGCTGTCCGGCCATTCAGAGAACACATGGTCATGGGTTGTACGGAAGGGAACAAGAGGCCCTGGAATGAAGGCAAAGAAGGAACAAGGGAGTTGGTTTTAGTCAGTAAACGTTTGACACTCCCCATCGCCCTCCTAGAGCGGGAGAAGTCATAAAAAATGTGGAATGAAGTGGATTGGCGGCTCACTTTAACTAAGATCACATGGTGAGATATTTATCAGAATAGCACAATACAAAGGGCTGTTGACATGTCTTTCAAATATATGAAAAGTAAAAATATATTAGTTAACTAAATTATATTTTGCATTATATACGTAATAAATTAATTTAAAATTATCAAAAATATTTAAATAATGCCCAGTATCCTCCTCCTTGCGTCGTATTCCTCAATGCTGAGGGTCGTGACCTCCCTGCTTCATCACTCTAACCCTTACGATATTCCTCCATCTGTTCCTGTCTCTGGCGGTGTGAAGGGCATTGTACATCGTAGAGTCAAGAGCGGTGCGGATCTGGTCGGACCAACGTATTGGGCTCCACCCGCGAGGCCTTTTCCCTTCCACTTTACCGGTCACAATTAGCCTTTCGAGGTTGCCACCGTCTTTTCTAGTATCATGTGTATTAATCCCAGTAACATGTCTTCGCAATCTTCACTCGGAGCGCATTATATCACGATACGAGAAAAATCCCGAGAAAACTCGTCAAACTGTATTTTTTTGCAATTTTAATTGATTATCTAACTAGCCTACTATCTAGACAACTGCCAAATTTAATGTTGACCTTTTGCAATAAAGCCTGCTCTGCCGACAGCAGCATTGATATCTTCTTTGATAGTCTGCCAGGACTTAGAACCTAAATTATTCAAATTGACCTGTGATCAGCAGCTTATTTCTACTTTTGCCTTTACTTATTTTTGCCTGTCATTTTTAGTTAGTCCACCGATGACTGTGCCTGTGTATCTGTGTGTCTGTCTGTGGCAATTTATGAAGATCTGTTCAGGTGTTCAAGGTCAGCAGCTCGTTTGTTGGCTGTGATAGGGATCTTAAACACTTAAGGAATGGACTTTACTAATAAACACACGTAATATGTGACGTGATGTTTAATATACCTAGATACCTACATGCCGGCGCTATCGGGCTGGTCTGATGATGGAAGTTGGAGGTAAGAGACGTAACTTTGGATTGCCTATTAATATAAACCTGTCGAGTTTCGGCTCATTACATTCGTCTTAACCAGTTCTAAACATTTTTATGATGACGAGGACTAGATGTCAGAACTGGAAAGTGGCTGATGGAAACCTGGAACGCCTTCTAATAAATATATCGAGTTTGGGCTCATTAGATTCATCTTAACCAGTTCAACGGCGCGCACTGTTCCCGCGCGCCTCAAGGAGTTGTCAGCAACAGCAGGGACCCAGCAGGGTCGAAGTCTACTGGGGCCAGGGTTATCCGAAAGGGCGCTCGAGCCCCGGTATGAAGGCTAGAAGGAACGGGTGGGTCTTTTAGTCAGTAAGAGTCTGACATTATCTACCGCTCCGCCCAAGAGCGGGGAATGTCATTGGATGATTTTTTCCGACCATAAAAAAAAAGATGTGCGCAGTTTTTGGTTTAATTTATTCGAGAGAAATTCAGTGGCTGTATTAATTAAATTAAATTCAATACTACAAAATCACTAGGTCGATCGAAATCGATTTACGTCAAGACTGCTTTTCACAGCGCCAACAACGTATATGTCGCGTTGTCAAGATCAGGTTGCGGAGAAGATCATTATGTTCTTCTGTCACTGGAAAATAAAACTAAAAATTTCATAGAATAAACTTTAATGTACACCAAAGTAGTAACAATTTCACAGAAACTTAAATTATGAGTACAATGGCGTATCGCTGAAAGCGATATCTTCCAGAGAACCTTAGGATGGAATATAAGAACTTAAACAAAATAAAAAACTTTTTACAAAAAAAAATTAACCGACTTCAATGTTAAAAAACTCTGAAAAGTATAAAATAACTTTAATTTCGGAAATCGGTGTTTCTATAATCTCTTCGTTATTTTACACCGACTTCCGAAATTAAAGTGGTTTACACTTTAATTTCGGAAGTCGAATACACTTTTTAGTGTACCCCTCAGACAAACTTAAATAGCTTATAGCCACAGTGCATCTCATAACGATTCTAATAATACCAAACACGGTTAGATTACATTAATTTAATTTTTTTCCTTCTAGCTTCATCATCAGGTCAGTTCGATACATCCCCCCCCCCCTTTTCTGATCAGTCAGTCATCGACTACACGCATACAAAGCAACTTGTAACCACAGTTCTGTTGCAAATCTATGAGGAGTTCTGTTCCATATCTTCGAAGTTCATGATCAGATCATAACAATATTTCTATGGGACCAACTTCGAAGTCGGTTAAAAAGGGTAAAGGTAGCCTGAAGTACTTTAAAATATATTTTTTTTTTTAATTTAATTACGATTTTTAAAATTTACTTATTAAAACGATTATAATAACAGAAATCAACGAAGTCGCGGGCAACAGCTAGTTTAAAAATAATAATAACTTAATGATTTTTTTTTTCAATTTTATCCAATAACTTTGGATGGAGCGCGAGGGCGTGTCAGACCTTTACTGACTAAAACCATACCCGTGTCCTTTAGTTGCTCTTTGCATTCTAGGACTACGGGTTTCCTTTTCAGAAATTCCCCGCGGTCCTAGCTAGCGGGCATCGGCCCTGCTGGGCCCCTACGGTTTGCTGACATCTCTTTGAAGAGCACATGGATCACTGCGCACTGTTGATGACTGGGCTCGGTCCGGTTAATTACCGGACGGCGGAACAGCGAGCTACCCATTGCTCGACGTCCGTAAGCCCGCGTCTACCGTGACTGGCAGTCGGGGTCGGAATTTCGGAGGCTGGGAAGTGAGGGCCTTCGTTTGCTGACGCGTGTGGCTTCCTCCTTCGCTAGCATTGCTGCTTCGCAGAAGGAGGCGTCCGCCTGCTATTCCTCCTCGCTCTAGATCATAGCCTGAACCACGGCATGGCACGAAAGGTCGTTGGTGCCGACTGTCTCCACGAGGACACGGCGGTGCTCTGCCCAAGCGAGACACACCTGTACCGTATGCTCCACAGTGTCCTCTGGACCCGGACAGTCCACACGATGGTGATACCCGGGCATTTCATCCGCCTGATTCCGAAACAAGAACTCGTCATCCCGAACTTGCCATGTCCGGTGAGGACCCGCGTCATGCGGAAAGTGAGGATGTCATGTTGCCACTCCAGTCACTCCTCAAAGAGGGGAAACATTTACGAGGTAAACCAGTGTAAAAAATTACTTACTTATTATTACTACTACAACATTCACGGCAGGTCTCATTGATTAAACAGATTTAAAGACTGATAAATAATAAACATTAAACAGATAAAATACTGATAAATAACAAACATAAAAAGGGAAAAACAAAAATTAAAGTCCTAACAAAAAATAAATTAAAATGACATTGTTATGTTAACTTAAAAATTAAATCATACAACAAACACAAACAACACACATACACAAAACACACACACAAACACAAACACACACACAAACACACACAAACAACACACAAACAAAAACAAAAAAACAAATATTAACCAATCACATTTTTATTAAATTACATTTTAAATGAAAAAAAAACAATGACTATTAAATTTAATGAAATTATAATTATATATTACAGTTTTATAGTACTGTATAATTACTATTTACACAATGTCATATTATGATAATAGCAAAATTAAAAATTTTAAAATCCCCCGTCGCATAGATTTTTTAAAAATTAAAAAAAAAAAAACTGGTTAAGACGAGTCTAATGAGCCCAAACTCGACAGGTTTATTAATAGGCAATCCAAAGTTACGTCTCTTACCTCCAACTTCCATCATCAGACCAGCCCGATAGCGCCGGCATGTAGGTATCTAGGTATATTAAACATTACGTCACATATTATGTGTGTTTATTAGTAAAGTCCATCCCTTAAGTGTTTAAGATCCCTATCACAGCCAACAAACGAGCTGCTGACCTTGAACACCTGAACAGATCTTCATAAATTGTATTTATGAACCATCTCAATAACGTCAGCTTTCAAATGAAAAAAAACCGCATCAAAATCGGTCCATTCGCTGAGACGCTACGATGCCACAGACAGACACACAGACACACAGGCACAGACACCTCAAACTTTATAAAACCCCTCTTTTTCGTCGGTGGACTAACTAAAAATGACAGGCAAAAATAAGTAAAGGCAAAAGTAGAAATAAGCTACTGATCACAAGTCAATTTGAATAATTTAGGTTCTAAGTCCTGGCAGACTATCAAAGAAGATATCAATGCTGCTGTCGGCAGAGCAGGCTTTATTGCAAAAGGTCAACATTAAATTTGGCAGTTGTCTAGATAGTAGGCTAGTTAGCTAATCAATTAAAATTGCAAAAAAATACAGTTTGACGAGTTTTCTCGGGATTTTTCTCGTATCGTGATATAATGCGCTCCGAGTGAAGATTGCGAAGACATGTTACTGGGATTAATACACATGATACTAGAAAAGACGGTGGCAACCTCGAAAGGCTAATTGTGACCGGTAAAGTGGAAGGGAAAAGGCCTCGCGGGTGTAGCCCGATACGTTGGTCCGACCAGATCCGCACCGCTCTTGACTCTACGATGTACAATGCCCTTCACACCGCCAGAGACAGGAACAGATGGAGGAATATCGTAAGGGTTAGAGTGATGAAGCAGGGAGGTCACGACCCTCAGCATTGAGGAATACGATGCAAGGAGGAGGATACTGGGCATTATTTAAATATTTTTGATAATTTTAAATTAATTTATTACGTATATAATACAAAATATAATTTAGTTAACTAATATATTTTTACTTTTTATATATTTGAAAGTCATGTCAACAGCCCTTTGTATTGTGCTATTCTGATAAATATCTCACCATGTGATCTTAGTTAAAGTGAGCCGCCAATTCACTTCATTCCACATTTTTATGACTTCTCCCGCTCTAGGGTGGCGATGGGGAGTGTTAGACGTTTACGGACTAAAACCAACTCCCTTGTTCCTTCCTTGCCTTCGTTCCAGGGCCTCTTGTTCTCTTCCGTACAACCCATGACCACGGGTTCTCTGAATGGCCGGACAGCGAGCTACCCATTACTTGCCGTCCGAAGTTTTTACTGCGAGATGCTGACAGAATAAAAACGGAGTGCAATATGTGAGGGAGTGTTAAACGTGTATATGGGTGTGATGTTTTATAGAAGCTCGCAAGTGTAACAGGTTTGCATGCAAAAAAAAAACAGTGTGTTAATATTATATTTTTTATTACATAATACATATATCTCGCGTTTCGTAAGCGTGCGACAGCATCGCTACAAACGCGCGTTAGTCGCATTTGAAAGCGCTATCTAGAAAAGATGTCAACGCGCTACAGTATCGCGACTGTATCGATGCGGACGCGCTACAACATCGCTACAAAAAGTCGTTATTCAATCCTCTACTTTTTAAACTATTTTCCAATCACTGATAGAATTTCACTTGTCTAGATCCTCCGATGCATCTGAATAACTTATTTTACGTACGAGGGTTTAAAATGTTTAATACTACGTGTAAAGCATGTTTGTGTTCGGTCTATCCCCAGGATTAACCTCTACGGGCGTGGTGACGGCCTGGGGCGTAGTAGTTGCCGCTCTCGGCAGTGTCGAGGTCAGCCTCAGGTGCACCCTGCACTGACGTCATCAATGCCAAGACGGCAAACACAAACAGGGTGAATAATGCGAACTGAAATAAAAATCAAAGGTTTTTTGTTAAGACTATGTTACTGGGTCGACTGATTAAAACAAAAGCGTTTGAATCAAATTCTATAGTGTTTTTTGGATTTGCAGTTACAAACGTTTTTTTTTAATCAAAGACGCGGACGCGTTTACGCGGAGAAATGTGTCAATTATTTTTGTTGTTTGTTTTTTCCTCGGAACTCTTCGGACGCGTGAAGCTCAGAGGCGGCTCGCGATCGGTTCACGAGCGCGAGCCGGACACACATTACACCGTGCCCACACGCATTTGGAAAAAAACGGAACACTTCCTTTTTTTTTCAAACGCGTGTTATTTTAATCCCATTAAAATCATACCTGTTAAAAGGGGGGCCAAGTTCCTATCGGCTAATTATTCGCCTAAAAAAGGCGTTAGATGTACTTTAAAATCGATCATAATCATCTTCATCAACGGCCTGATCATCATCGTTAAATTTGAACTTGGCAGGTTTTCATGCTACACGTAACACTGGAGTAATTGTATAATTAAATTTATTATTTATATAATTAAATTAACCTGCCAAGCGCAAATTTAATAGTGCACGGCATGCGCGCGGCCTGTTGCTGGAACTTGGCCTGCGCACGGCCGTGCGCTTAGATCATGTCAGTATCTTCAGGATGACGACTCAGAATTATACGTCGCTAACGTCGTCGTAATAAAACTTTTATGCAGAGCCGTACACCCTGCTGAAAAACGAACGAGGCTATGGCGACCCGCCAACACGCACTGGACCAGAGCGTGGCGGATTATGGTCCGAACCCCAACAAATGAGTAATAACATTTGATACAGGCTCCAAATGCCCGGCGACTCCAGCAGTTGTGCTGACGTAGACGGGTGTGGGTGTAGCCCTGGGGTCGTCGACGACTGGACCTGGCAACGTATAACACGGGTACACTCTGGTCCGACGAGAAGATCGCCGAACTGGAGGATATCAGGATTATCTGAAGTTTGAAGTCTGGGGAAGGGCACGATAATTCTCAAATCTGGAAACCAGCTTTATTTCCGGGAGGGTGACCAGCAGACCCAGGGTAGTGTCGGTTTATCGACCACAGGTCCCTCGTGAACAATGTGTTGACTAGCTAGTTTTATAGAGAAGGAGAGCCTCTACATGAAAAAATTTCAGCATTCCGAGCAAAAATTTTGTAGGATATAAAAATGGATAGTATCCAAATAATTTCTTAAACATAAATCTAAGGAATGTTTTTCGAATTTTCTCTAGAAGCAAGATGTAAGAAGTCTCATAGGAATTCCAAATAATGGAAGCTGACTCTAATTTACTCCTGACTAAAGCCATATAGACCAGTTTAATTATTACCCTAGTCTGCGATATGAATTAGGGGCAAGATTCCGCATATGTTCGTGGAAGGTTAGTCTCTGTTCGAATAAAATACTATCTTCAATAGAAAAAACTCGAGAAATCGGTTCCGCTCCTAAAAAATATTGCACATGCAGAGGGTTATGAGCTCGACTAAAGAACATAACACTACATTTAGCCGTATTGAAAAAGAGCTTGTGAGCTTGAAGACTGAATTAATGTCGTCCTGAAGAGTTCGAGAGTATCGGCCATTTCCTCAACTCCATATATCAACTTGAGATCATCAGCGTAGAGTAAGCACCTGGCGTGTTTGAGAACCTTTTCTAGATCATTAACCATTATTCCAAAAGGTTCCAAAATGGACCCTTGATTGACACCAGACTTAGTATGATATGGTTCAGAAACGAAGCAACCATGCCTAACATATTGTAAGCGGTCCCTCATATAACAGGCAAAAAAATTTTGTAGTTTTGGTGAAAACCCAATGTTATTAAGCTTGGCAAGTAACATGTCATTATCTACGATACAACATCAATCTGTATGCCTTTATCTAAGTGCTGCGATATTAAGTCTACAAGCGTCAAGAGGTTTGTACTGAGAGAACGGTTCAACTGAAATCCGTGTTGAGAGTCAAAGTCAAAAGAAATGGGCAACTAATTAATTTATGTAATTATGCAGATTCAAACAATTTAGAAAGTGATGACAGTATAGCCACCGGCCGATAGTTTTCAACATTTGAAGTGTATTTGCATGAGATCTGTCTATTGGGCAGAGCCAGCTCACGAAACTGAAGACCGACGATGGAAGATTCAAGTAAAAAATAAGTAATTACTATCGTCTTGCCTTTAAGGAACGATACGTAATGAGTTCACTAATACAATAAATCTGTACCTCAGAGGTAAACAACATTTGGAGGTATGCGGAACAGAGAGTAAAGTCCCGCAAACCTCCGTTGAAAAGGGAGGATCCTCCGACCAGACAGGTGTTATGGTCTGGTGGGCGACTGCCCGATAGATGATTTCGGGCTGTCGTATATGTTCAAATCGCGCGGAGAACTGTGATTGCGCGATACAGGATTTCGTACTTTCTTCGTAGTTCTTATGTGGCGCCATAGATGTCGCTACAAACAGTATGTGCCAAAAAGTAAATTTTACAGGAGAGGCAAAAACGCGCGGATAGAAACTTTAAATGTATTTTTGACATAATTGCTTTAAAGATATTGAAACAAACTCAATTGTATTTTTTATAATTATTAGATGGATTATTATGTATTACACATAATTACAATAAAGTTTAGAACAACATTAAGTGCGCGTAAAGCTGAGGAGTAGGAGGAGTATCTTAACATCATTTTAAGTCCTATACCCGATATGTTTTTGTCATATATGATTAGATATTTCTTTTCCTAGATGTCGTAGGACTTGATGCTCTATACCATTACGTAGAACTGGTTCCTACGATTTTAACAGTGCAAAAAACATATTTTCAAAAAAATGGAGTTACTATTATTTACCTCTGAGGTGCAGAAATATGTAGTTATTTTTTCTTGTTACCCGCATGATTTTGTAGAATTTTTGTGTATAAATAATACTTACTAGTTTATTTGAATTCCTACATTTCTCATGTCAACGTATTTAGTATTTAGGAATAACTTGTATTTCTCATATTAAGTGAATTGTATTCTTTTTGAGAAATAAATGTTTCAAACCGTTAGTTAGTTCAGGCTGACACACTGTAAATACTACATTTATATTTACCCGACTGCAAGAAAGGTTATGTTTTTCGCGCGTATCTTGTATGTTTGTATGTATGTAATATTCTTTATTACCTCATATCTTCCAAACCGCTGAACAGATTTTTATAATTAACATATCGTTAGATTCGTTATGATAACCCAAGTGTTCTTAGATAGATGACTTTAAAAAAAAAACAACATATCGACTGTTAGATGCTATGTTGGAGTAAAAAAAAAATTTTTTATTTATTCTTCAATATGGGTAGGTATTAAATTAAAGAGCTTTTCATGAGAATTTCAAAATGACCGTATTAAAAAAAGTACAACAGGAAATCTATGTTATTTATTTTGTACTGAGGAAAATTTTGAACTTTATAGTGATTTTACGTCTAAAATATAGTGAATAAATAGTGATATTATAATTGTAACTAAAAAGTGTAAAACAAAAAAAAAATATTTCAAAAATTAATAAAACCCGACTGCGTAAAACAATACTTTTAATATAAGCTGAAAAGAATAATAAACAAGTTTAGTCCACAGTTCAGCAACAGTCGGGACCCATTAAAATAATCTAGACTAAAATCATTCTATCTAATATGGGTCCCGAATGTTGCTGAACTGTGGACTGAACTTGTTTATTATTCTTTTCAGTTTTTATTAAAAGTATTGTTTTACGCAGTCGGGTTTTTAAATTTTTGACATTTTTTTTTTTACTGTAAAATTTTGTCACATTCACATTACTAGATTTAATATATCGGGATAATCGACAATCTACGGAAAATTATGGTGTTATTTATGGATGAAACATAAATGAGCATAAAAAACCTTTTTGTTTTAAAAGCATAGTACAGAAATCAAGGTATATTAAAGCGGATAAGTATTCACTCTTGTATATAATTATTTAACAATTAATTATTGTGTTGTTTAATTAAAATATTTATTTTAAGGGGGTGCATTTTAAGGTGAGGGGTTAAATGGTACTTTTAAAATATCGAAATAGTAAACCAGATACCTAATTATAATTTTACTTACGTATTTCATTTTGAGTTGGTTTCGTGAGTTCCTGTCGAACAATGTTGATTTCAGAACCTATTAGGCCTTTATATACGAAAATTGAAAGGTCATGATAACCGGTTCATTTCCATTCAAAACGCATGATTTTAACAACAAATTATATCTAATACGCTAGTGATAACCAGTTTATTAATAAAAAGTTTTTGAAATATATTGTGGCTAATAAGTATATGAATTTTATAAGTTACTGTTGGATCAAAGACATAGCAGAAAAATGTTACGTGTCAGTGAATATTATATTTTATTTATTAATTGTTCATGAAAATTGAACTCATTTAATTGCATATTCCAAAAAGTAGATCATACGGAGAAGAACGGGCAAGAAACTCCATTGTTTTTTGAGGACGAATGTACATCAAACGACTTCTCTTGCTTTTTAGAGTGGACTAAAACCTACTTGTGTCCTTTAGCTGAACTTTTTTTATTAACAAAAACTAGTGGTTGACTGCGATCCCACCTGATCGTTGAATCGATGATGGTGATACTTTGCGGTCTAAAGCTACGGTTACTGCAAGAAACTCCATGGAGACTTTTTAAAATCATTTTTAGAAGTTGTAAGTACTTGTATCAGTTATTATAGTTCACTATACCTAGTCCTTTCTTATACACCACAAATTTTTAATTAGTACAAATACTTAAAGGGCTTATTAGAAAAGCCCTTGTTATTATTTAAGTAAAGTCTCAATAAATAATATTCATGAACAGCAAAGTTATTAAGTTATTAGCATTTGTGTTTATCCAAAAATGTCTCTCAATTTATGGAGATATTTATTGTGCAGGCTATTAATTATGAATGAATAAATGACGATTAAAATGGAAAAACACTGCCCGCAGTTTTTTCTACTAGCAATTGTTATGTATGATTGAATCTATGATGAATTTACCTATTCGTGGTCAATTTTAGGATTTCGGTTTTTTCTACTTTTGAATACAAAAATATGATCAGTAACGGGTACAGATACAGCCTCATTTTTTTGTGTACTAATTAAAAAGTAGGAGTATAAAATAACGTGACTTTTTAATTAGTACACAAAAAAATGGGGCTGTATCTGTGTGTGTGTGTGTGTGATAATTAATAAATAAAATATAATATTCACTCACACGTAACATTTTTCTGCTATGTCTTTGATCCAACAGTAACTTATAAAATTCATATATTTATTAGCCACAATATATTTCAAAAACTTTCTCATAAGAATTAAAATTAACATTATCCTCAAGAACTGGTTATCACTAGCGTATTAGATACAATTTGATGTTAAAATCATGCGTTTTGAATGGAAATTTACCGGTTATCATGACCTTTCAATTTTCGTATATAAAGGCCTAATAGGTTCTGAAATCAACATTGTTCGACAGGAACTCACCAAAATGAAATACGTAAGTAAAATTATAATTAAGTATCTTGTTTACTATTTCGATATTTTAAAAGTACCATTTAACCCCTCACCTTAAAATACCCCCAGTGAATACTTGTCTTATCTGCTTTAATATACCTTGATTTCTGTAATATGCTTTAGAAAAAAAGGTTTTTTATGCTCATTTATGTTTCATCCATAAATAACACCATGCGTTTCGCCTCGTCGTTTATACCGCGTACGTCGAAAGACTGGAACAGTCTGCCTGCTGCGGTCTTCCCGTCCGATTATAATTTGGGTGTCTTCAAGGCTAGAGAGAATAGGCTCTTAATAAACTAGTGCGCCTCACCATCAAAGATTGCATCGCTACTTACCATCAGGTGGGATCGCAGTCAAGCACTAGTTTATCTCAATTAAAAAAAAAAAAAAAAAAAACTTATCTGTAGATTTTCGATTATCCCGAAATATTCAATCTAATAATGTGAATGTGACAAAATTTTACAGTAAAATATAAATGTAGTATCTACAGTGTGTCAGCCTGAACTAACTAACGGTTTGAAACATTTATTTCTCAAAAAGAATACAATTCACTTAATATGAGAAATACAAGTTATTTCTAAATACTAAATACGTTGACATGAGAAATGTAGGAATTCAAATAAACTAGTAAGTATTATTTATACACAAAAATTCTACAAAATCGTGCGGGTAACAAGAAAAAATAACTACATATTTGTTGTATTAGTGAACTCATTACGTATCGTTCCTTAAAGGCAAGACGATAGTAATTACTTATTTTTTATATGAATCTTCCATCGTCGGTCTTCAGTTTCGTGAGCTGGCTCTACCCAATAGATAGATCTCATGCAAATACTTAAAATTAAGGACACTTCAAATGTTGAAAACTATCGAAACTTATCATTCCTAAATTGTTTGAATCTGCATAATTACATAAATCAATTAAATGCCCATTTCTTTTGACTTTGACTCTCAACACGGATTTCGCTTGAACCGTTCTGTCAGTACAAACCTCTTGACGCTTGTAGACTTAATATCGCAGCATTTAGACAAAGGCATAAAGATTGATGTTGTATCGTAGACAATGACTTGTTATTTGCCAAGCTTAATAACATTGGGTTTTCACCAAAACTACAAAAATTATTTGCCTGTTATATGAGGGACCGCTTACAATATGTTAGGCATGGTTGCTTCGTTTCTGAACCATATCATACTAGGTCTGGTGTCAGTCAAGGGTCCATTTTGGAACCTTTTGGAATAATGGTTAATGATCTAGAGAAGGTTCTCAAACACGCCAGGTGCTTACTCTTCGCTGATGATCTCAAGTTGATATATGGAGTTGAGGAAATGGCCGATACCTTAACTCTTCAGGACGACATTAATTCAGTCTCCAAATGGAGCATTGAAAACAAGCTCTTTTTCAATACGGCTAAATGTAGTGTTATGTTCTTTAGTCGAGCTCATAACCTTCTGCATGTGCAATATTTTTTAGGAGCGGAACCGATTTCTCGAGTTTTTTCTATTGAAGATAGTATTTTATTCGAACAGAGACTAACCTTCCACGAACATATGGGGAACCTTGCCACTAATTCATATCGCAGACTAGGATACACAATCCGAAACATGCGTGAATTTAATAACCCTTTGGTAATTAAACTGGATTTATTTTTGACATTTTGTATTTAATTGTTTAGTTAAACTTATTTGATTAAACTGGTCTATATGGCTTTAGTCAGGAGTAAATTAGAATCAGCATCCATTATTTGGAATTCCTATGAGACTTCTTACGTCTTGCTTCTAGAGAAAATTCGAAAAACATTCCTTAGATTTTCATGATGTTTAAGAAATTATTTGGATACTTTCCATTTTTATATCCTACAAAATTTTTGCTCGGAATGCTGAAATTTAACTCTCTAGAAGTAAGGCGTAATTACTTTTTGCTCGTCTTCGCTTGTCGAGTTCTTCGGGGTGAATCTGATTTCCCTGAATTAGAAAGAAAGAAAGAAAGAAAAATAATTTATTTGGTACATCACAAGGCCTAAACACAAATACTATGTAACAATAAACACATCAAAAATAAAAGAAGCAAAAAAAAATAAATAAAATTAAAATACAATTAAAATATCATTGATGTCTGCCTCATGGCTGCACCAAAATAGGTCCAGTTCAGCATGAATGTCAGACAACTAGTGCCTGACGCTGGTTTTCAACTGAACCTGTGGTTGTGACGCAACGGACGCAAAACCGGTTTTGGAGTGCAATATAATAATATAATATGAGTGGTGGGTATTTAAATAATATATATAAGGTATGTTTACATATAAGTAAAAAAAAAAAGGGTTTAAGCGAAATTGTGTAAGATAGTGTTTGTTTAAAGTTTGAAAATAAATAATAGATAATATTAAAACAAAACTGTAACAAGATAGGGAAAAATAAAAATATATAAAACAGTAGAATAAATGCACCAAATAATTAAAAATGTGGGTAGGTAAATCACGAGCGAGTTAGGAGGATGCTATCTGTGTATTCACTTGCTCACCCACACCAGTGCGTTGTGTGCAACTGTGCGCGATGGACCGATTGTGAACAAGGTTTCTTAGCTGAACTATTCTCGCTGCGAGTTGCTTTGAAGGTGCAATAAAAAACATACATATAATAAAAAAAAAATAAAAAAATTTGATGCAGAGTTGTGATAAAGTATTTTGCATATAAATTAGGTCGACAAGTACTGAAGGTAAGCGCAAATTGGTATAATCATAATAATTGAAAATAATGAATTATTAATAATTAGTTGCTCAGCTGGTGAGGTTGTTTGTTCCTCCCGTATCTAAACAACACCTCAGGCCGCGAACACACCGTTTGTTAGCTGATCCTTTATCCCAGATAGTGTCAAGAGCCAACTCGCCATTCATTCGTGCGCTTTCTGTGATTAATGCTCTTTTGACTCCAACACCAAAGTGTGACTTGTTTACTGGGAGATGGATAGATGTGTGTCGTGAATGTCTAAGGTTTTGTGAGAAGATGGAAGAAAATAAGTAAACGTTGTCTTATTTGGTTTTGTGGGATATTTTATCTTATTTTAGTGGTAATGTATATGTTTTCTTTTTTTTTCTCTTCTCTTTTTGGAACGAAGTTCCTTATCGCGCGTTGTGAAGGGGGCTAGACAGAAAAAATTCTCACGAAAAGTTGTACCGACACTTTAACAGTCAAAATGTAAATCCAAGATGGCGGCTGCAAGAAATTATCAACTTTTTCGTCATAGGTGTCGTTTTCATGGTTTTCGAGGGTGTTGAAACCGATGGTACTGTCAAAATATAAATCCAAGATGGCGGATGCAAGAAATTATCAAATTTTCCGTCATGGGTGTCGTTTTCATGGTTTTCGAGGGTGTTGAAACCGATGGTACTGTCAAAATATAAATCCAAGATGGCGGCTGCGAGAAATTATCAAATTTTTCGTCACGGGTGTCGTTTTCATGGTTTTCGAGGGCGTTGAAACCGATAGTACTGTCAAAATGTAAATCCAAGATGGCGGCTGCAAGAAATTATCAACTTTTTCGTCATAGGTGTCGTTTTCATGGTTTTCGAGGGTGTTGAAACCGATGGTACTGTCAAAATATAAATCCAAGATGGCGGCTGCAAGAAATTATCAAATTTTCCGTCATGGGTGTCGTTTTCATGGTTTTTGAGGGTGTTGAAACCGATGGTACTGTCAAAATATAAATCCAAGATGGCGGCTGCAAGAAATTATCAAATTTTTCGTCATGGGTGTCGTTTTCATGGTTTTCGAGGGTGTTAAAACCGATGGTACTGTCAAAATATAAATCCAAGATGGCGGCTGCAAGAAATTATCAAATTTTCCGTCATGGGTGTCGTTTTCATGGTTTTCGAGGGTGTTGAAACCGATGGTACTGTCAAAATATAAATCCAAGTTGGCGGCTGCAAGAAATTATTAAATTTTTCGTCATGGGTGTCGTTTTCATGGTTTTTGAGGGTGTTGAAACCGATAGTATTGTCAAAATGTAAATCCAAGATGGCGGCTGCAAGAAATTATCAACTTTTTCGTCATGGGTTTCGATTTCGTGGTTTTCGAGGGTGTTGAAACCGATTGTACTGTCAAAATGTAAATCCAAGATGGCGGCTGCAATAAATTATCAACTTTTTCGATATGGGTGTCTTTTTCATGGTTTTCGAGGTTGTTGAAACCGATAGTATTGTCAAAATGTAAATTCAAGATGGCGGCTGCAAGAAATTATCAACTTTTTCGTCATGGGTGTCGTTTTTGTGGTTTTCGAGGGTGTTGAAACCGATAGTACTGTCAAAATATAAATCCAAGATGGCGGCTGCAATAAATTATCAACTTTTTCGATATGGGTGTCTTTTTCATGGTTTTCGAGGTTGTTGAAGCCGATAGTGCTGTCATAATGTAAATCTAAGATGGCGGCTGTCAGAAATTATCAACTTTTTCGTCATGAGTGTCGTTTTCATGGTTTCGAAGATGTTGAAATAGTGCTGTCAAAATGTACATAAAATAGAATAGTATTTTTTAGTTATATTGTATTGGCTAGACGGAAAAAATTCTCACGAAAAGTTGTAACGACACTTTTTGCTTTAGTAAGCTATTGTAAGCCATGTGGCGTGCGCATGTTTCTCTGTCTGTCTCTCTCTCTCTCTTATAGAAAGCAAGCCAGAACGGAACTTCGTTCCATCCGGATGTCCCTTGACACCTCAGTAGTTTTTTTTCTTAGTTTCTTTACAACTCATTAGTTTATGCTGTAATGTTGTACAAGTAAATTTTAAATAAATAAATACTTTGAAGCCCTTATGCCGCTCAATCGCGACCCTAATTCTCTCGGCATTAAATCGGCGAAGGTCACGTTTTGGAGACTACGAGATCCGTTTATTGAGCCGCCGGTACGTGCACGCATCATCTGAAGACTGCAAAGTCATTTCACGCCTCTTCTTCATGAGCTCGAGAGTTTGATCCGTGAGCCTCTTGGTCTTATTTTTTCGAGTCTTAAAGAACTTAGCCCGACTGTATGAACAACTTCACGAACCCATCGCTATATTTGTCCACGGAGCCCACTAGGTACTCAAAACGATTTTAAAGTTCGAGCTGAAAGCTCTCGTAGTTTTGGATCTGGATCTGTGCAGGACGGAGCGTAGAATTCATCAGTCGAGATCTTTTAAGCTTGACATTAATATTCAATGTGCCATGCGGTGATCACCCTCGGTTTTCACCGCATTGACCACAGAGACATCATTGAATATTGGCTTCTTCGTCGACATGATGAAGTCAATCTCATTTTTAGTTAAGAAAGAAAGAAAGAAAAGTTTGTCATGTAGAAGCCCTTCTTCTCCATAAAACTAGCCAGTAGGTGTCTCCGGCGGTTCCAATGTCCAAATCCAAATTGCCCCACTCGCAGCTCATCACTGTCTCATTTGCCCAGTTTCACAATAAAGTCCTCCATGACCACGGTGAAGTGAGTCTTAGACCCATGCATGGTTCTGGATATATCCTCATACTTGGACTCCACTTCGCCGTCGGCGTGTGTCGAGGTCGGGGCGTAAACCTGTCTGACCTTCAGCGAATATCTTGATGATATTCTGAGTATAAAGTACGCCACCCTGATCGACACACTCTCGATCCTCACCACATTGTTCTCGAGGGACCTGTAGACGATAAACCGACACTACCCTGGGTCTGCTGGTCACCCTCCCGGAAATAAAGCTGGTTTCCAGATTTGAGAATTATCGTGTCCTCCCCCAGTCTTCGAACTTCAGATAATCCAGATATCCTCCAGTTCGGCGATCTTCTCGTCGGACCAGAGTTTACGCGTGTTATATGTTGCCAGATCTAGTCGTCGACGACGGCTGCACCCACACCCGTCTACGTCAGCACAACTGCTGGAGTCGCCGGGCATTTGGAGCCTGTGTCAAATGTTATTACTCATTTGGGGGGGTTTGGACCATAACCCGCCAAGCTCTGGGCCTCAAGTCTGCTATTACAATAGTGTCAGAATGGTCTATCATTGATTTCATAATTGTTAATTTTGACAAGTTTTGGTAATCTACTTATATTAATGGCGTCATTATGACTTTCCAATGGTCAACCACTGACACTCCATTGAAAGAAATGGCATAGAATGGTAATCTCGTACATAATGATAAATGGATATCTGACGTATGCGGTCGCCATAGCCTCGTTCATTTTTCAACAGGGTGTATGGCTCTGCTTATAAGTTTTATTACGACGACATTGGCGACGTATAATTCTGAGTCATTATCCTGTAGATACTGACATGATTAAAATAACACGCATCTGGAAAAAAACGGAACACTTCGGCGCGGTGTAATGTGTGTCCGGCTCGCGCTCGTGAACCGATCGCGAGCCGCCTCCGAGCTTCACGCGTCCGAAGAGTTCCGAGGAAAAAACAAACAACAAAAATAATTGACACATTTCTCCGCGTAAACGCGTCCGCGTCTTTGATAAAAAAATATCGTTTGTAACTGCAAATCCAAAAAAAACTATAGAAATTGATTCAAACGCTTTTAACCGACTACGAAAAGGAGGAGGTTCCATGTTCGGCTGAATGTATTTTTTTTTTATGTATGTTTATAGATATCTCGGTCAATTGTGGACCGATTTTGAAAATTCTTTTTGATTGAAAGTTTATGCTTCCAAGTTGGTCCCATAGAAATATTGTTATGATGTGATCATGAACTTCGAAGATATGTAACAGAACTCCTCATAGAATCACAGCAGAACTGTGGTTACAAGAAAAGTTGCTTTGTTTATACGTGTAGTCGATGACTGACTGTCAGAAAAGGGGGGGGGGGGTGTATTCAACTGATCTGATGATGAAGCCAAAGGAAAAAAAAAAAATTAATGTAATCTAACCGTGTTTGGGATTATTAGAATCGTTATGAGATGCACTGTGGCTATAAGTTATTTAAGTTTGTCTGAAGGGTACTTTTTTAGTGGTGGAACCATAACTAAGAAGTGTAAAATAAAGAACTTTTTACAAAAAGAAATATAACCAACTTCAATGTTAAAAAACACTGAAAAGTATAAAATAACTTTAATTTCGGAAGTCGGTGTTAAATAACGAAGAGACAAAACTATTATAGAAACACCGACTTCCAAAATTAAAGTTATTTTGTACTTTTCAGTGTTTTTTAACATTGAAGTCGGTTATATTTTTTTTCTAAAAAGTTTTTTTGTTTTAATCAGTCGACCAGGTAATATAAAGTCTTAACAAAAAACCTTCGATTTTTATTTCAGTTCGCATTATTCACCCTGTTTGTGTTTGCCGTCTTGGCATTGATGACGTCAGTGCAGGGTGTACCTGTGGCTTACCTCGACTCTGGAGAGAGCGGCCAATACGCCGCAGGCGGTCACCCCGGCGACGGCGGCTACCGCGGCGGCGGCCTTTTTAAAGGTTAACACTGGGGACAGACCGAACGCAAACATGCTTTACACGTTAAACATTTTAAACCCTCGTACGTAAAATAAGTTAAAATCAGATGGATCGGAGCAAATGCGACTAACGCGCATTAGTAGCGATGCTGTCGCACGCTTACGATACGCGAGATATATATATTATGTAAGTAATAAAAATTATAATATTAACACACTGTTTTTTTTTTTGTATGATAGAATAGCAAACCTATTACAATTACGAGCTTCCATAAAACATCACACCCATATACACGTTTAACGCACCCTCATATATCGAACTCCGTAACAGGTTTTATTCTGTCAGCATCCCGCAGTAAAAACTTCGGACGGCAAGTAATGGGTAGTTCGCTGTCCGGCCACTCAGAGAACCCGTGGTTATGGGTTGTACGGAAGGGAACAAGAGGCCCTGGAACGAAGGCAAGGAAGGAACAAGGGAGTTGGTTTTAGTCAGTAAACGTCTGACACTCCCCATCGCCACCCTAGAGCGGGAGAAGTCATAAAAATGTGGTGAAGTGGATTGGGGGCTCACTTTACCTAAGATGACATGGTGAGATATTGGCATGAGTGAGAGACTGGCCTGTTGGTCTAGTTAGTGGCCCTGACTGCTATGCCGGAGGTCGTGGGTTCGATTCCCACCCAGGACAAATGTTTATGTGATGAGCATGATCATTTGTTCTGTGTCTGGGTGTAATTTATCTATAATATGTATGACGTATGTATTTAGAAATATATAAGTATGTTTATCAGTTGTCTAGTACCCATAACACAAGCTCTGCTTAGCTTGGGACTAGACGGCCTTTTGTGGTAGTTGTGGATTATTATTATTATTATTATTTATCAGAATGGCACTACAAAGGGCTGTTGACATGACTTTCAAACATATAAAGGTTAATAGTACATTATGATACAAGTGTATAATGTTGGTGATTACCGCTGAGGCGGTACTGTGATATCGAAAGGAGATCGCATGAGTTGCTTTTTTTATATAACCAACGAACTGGCTTGTAAAATATAATTCGAAGGATTATGCTGTTCTAGAATAGGTTTGAAAGTTAGTAGAAAAATAGAATGTCTGTTGTTTTTTCAGTATTGAAGTGATTTTTGTAAGGAAAGCATGAATTCGTTTAAATAAGTAAAAAAATATAAGAGTGCGCCGCCCGAAGTGTTTGATTTCATAGAAGAATCCCTACCCGGCGCCTCCATTATCTCATTTTTGAAGACCTATCCATACTATCCCCACACGTAGGTATGTATAAATTTTTGGGTTTCAGTTCTAAGTATGGGGACCCCCAAAATTTATTGCTTTTTTTCTATTTTTGTGTGAAAATGTTAATGCGGTTCACAGAAAACATCTACTTACTAAATTTCGACAGTATAGCTCTTATAGTTTCGGAAAAAAGTGGCTGTGACATACGGACGGACAGACAGACAGACAGACAGACATGACGAATCTATAAGGGTTCCGTTTTTTGCCATTTGGCTACGGAACCCTAAAAACCAACTCATGCGATCTCCTTTCGATATCACATGGTCAGGGCGGTGTGCTGTGGCTTTTAGTTTGGTTTTGCTGCAGTGGGGTTTAAGCAGGGCAACGTTGTTTGATGAGCAGGAATTAGTAATTTTTTTTTTTTTTTTATTAATGATAAGCTTGCGTTTGACCACTATCTCACCTGATGGTAAGCGATGATGTGGTCGACGATGAAGCACGCTTGCCTAGAAGGAACCTATTCACTCTCGACTTAAAGACTCCTAAGTTGTAGCTATCAGGAAACACAGATTCCGGCAGGGAATTCCATTCCTTGGCTGTACGCACAATAAATGTGTTCGCAAAACGTTTTGTGCGTATGGGTGGGATGTCTACCATGTACCGGTGGCGTAACGCTGTACGTCGTGTGGTCCGATGATGGAACGGACTTGGCGGAATTAGATTGTGCAATTCCAGTGCACACTCCCCGAAATGTAAACGATAGAAAACCGACAGACTAGCAACTCGGCGGCGATGCTCAAGGCTTTGGAGCTTCGACTCTACAAGTGCATCATTGCCGATGATTCTCTTGGCTCGCCTCTCAATCGACTCCAGCGCATCAAGCTGGTATTTGGCAGATCCATCCCAAAGATGAGAACAGTACTCCATACACGATCGAACTTGGGCTTGATAAAGATTGAGCAGCTGTTCCGGCGTGAAGTACCGTCTCACCTTTGCTAAGATCCCCAATTTTTTGGCAGCCAGTTGAGCCTTTGCATCGATAAAATATCGATAGTAATGATGTAAGAATGTTGTAATAATTATTTATCGTTGACTCTGACTTAAGCTCGCTTTACAAAGACGTACGCCATATAAAAAAAAAGTTTCCAAACATAGGTAGGGACCTCTGTGTTAGGTATAGGTAGGTCATGCTTAGTCCTTCGAAAGTTTTTAAAATATAAATGCTTGTTGCCTCAACATTTCTATTCGTTGGGGCGTAGCCCATGTGATATCGAAAGGAGATCGCATGAGTTGCTTTTTTTATAACCAACGAACTGGCTTGTAAAATATAATTCGAAGGATTATGCTGTTCTAGAATAGGTTTGAAAGTTAGTAGAAAAATAGAATGTCTGTTGTTTTTTCAGTATTGAAGTGATTTTTGTAAGGAAAGCATGAATTCGTTTAAATAAGTAAAAAAATATAAGAGTGCGCCGCCCGAAGTGTTTGATTTCATAAAAGGATCCCTACCCGGCGCCTCCATTATCTCATTTTTGAAGACCTATCCATACTATCCCCACACGTAGGTACGTATAAATTTTTGGGTTTCAGTTCTAAGTATGGGGACCCCCAAAATTTATTGCTTTTTTTCTATTTTTGTGTGAAAATGTTAATGCGGTTCACAGAATACATCTAGTTACTAAATTTCGACAGTATAGCTCTTATAGTTTCGGAAAAAAGTGGCTGTGACATACGGACGGACAGACAGACAGACAGACATGACGAATCTATAAGGGTTCCGTTTTTTGCCATTTGGCTACGGAACCCTAAAAAGCAACTCATGCGATCTCCTTTCGATATCACATGGTCAGGGCGGTGTGCTGTGGCTTTTAGTTTTGTTTTGCTGCAGTGGGGTTTAAGCAGGGCAACGTTGTTTGATGAGCAGGAATTAGTAATGACGTAAGAATGTTGTAATAATTATTTATCGTTGACTCTGACTTAAGCTCGCTTTACAAAGACGTACGCCTTATAAAAAAAAAGTTTCCAAACATAGGTAGGGACCTCTGTGTTAGGTATAGGTAGGAAGAGTGCGCCGCCCGAAGTGTTTGATTTCATAGGAGAATCCCTATACGAGCCTACCGACGAGCTGAGCTGCGTTACATGTAACGCAGCTCATCTGCTAAGCTGCATTACAGTATTTATCCTAAGAGAGCCGAGGACGGTAAACGCCAATATTCACGTGTATCATACGACGTTTTTCGACACACTTGAGAAGAAAATTTTTATAACATAATTAATTATTGCTATAGCAGCAAACTGTTTTTTTTTTTTTGTAGTATGGCGGCAAAAATTGTTCTTTCTTCTTATGCGCGCGCATCCAAAATGGCGGTCATAGACTAGCTACTCTAGCTTGAATAAAAATAAGAATGAGGTTGCTTATTTAAACAGAAAAAATATTTTTATTTTATGAAAGGTTTTTATTTATTAATTTGTGGCGTATTACGTCGCAACACCGCCTCCTATATTTTGTGTGACAACACCAAATGTTTCCGGCGCCAGACTAGGGTCTGCCGCCATATTGAAAAATATAGACTGTTGCCGCTACTCGAGACAGTGTGAGCTCTGGTTGTAATTTTGGCCTTCGTGTGAGTTATTACTGCTTACTGCAAATAGAAGATATTCCGAAATCCACGACGTGTTTCATTGTGTGTGTACCTCCAAAAATTCATTAAACCCCAAGCGAACGCCGCCGGTTCGCGCACCTATTGTCTTTCTATTGTGTCTGTAATTTCCACGATTGAAAGGTTAAACATGTAAAAGTTAAAATAGTTTATATAAACACAAATTAGCATAAAATAAGCAAGCAAGACACTAATTTGTACTATTGAAATCTGTTTTCATATGCGCGCGCATAGGTAATTTTTTTTTATCCCTAGGGGAAGGGTATTTTGATCATACTGGCTAGTCTTAGGGTCAACTCACACCAAAAGAGCGTCGAAGCGCAGCGAAGCGGAGCGCAGTTTCAGTGTCATATGAATTTTAACTTTATTTTCATTTCTATAATACTTATTATCTCGCGCGGATGCCCGCGGCGCCGCGGGAATTCCAGCGAATTCTATGAACAGTAAACGGGTCGCTGCCCTTCGCCGCTCTTTCGGTGTGAGTTGACCCTTACGTTTATGTTTTTTGCGTGAAAAATTTTTACTATAATGTCTTTCGTAGTGACAATGGAATACGCATGTAACATTGTCTAATGATTTTTTAGTATTTAATTTTATTTAATTAATACTGCCACTGAATTACTCTCGAATAAATCAAACCAAAAATTGCGCGCATCTTAAAATGGCGGCCATAGACCACAAAAGAAAAAAATTTGAATGTACGATTTATTTAATAAATGTTTTTTTTTTATTAAATAAATCGTTTGTACAAGTTAAAATGGTCAAAATTGCATGAAATAAGTAAGTAAGACACTAATATTTACCATTGAACGCAATAACTTATTTGAAATTTTTTCGTACTCAAAATTTGTTTTGCGAACAAAGAGGTTGAGAGGTAGCACTAGTGCGTAATGGTAATCAAAATGCCACAGTTTAGTAATAAGTGCATTTATATACTAAGTGTAGTGCAATAAGAGTCACTTTCTGAGCAAGTGTATAAAAAAATATATCTACATTCATCTATCTACATATATAAAACTCCTCCGTTACTGAGTGACCGACAGACAACGCACAGCTGAAACTACTGGCAGTAGAGAGCTGAAATTTGGCATGTGTGTTTGTTGGGAGGAGTAGGCTACCACAAAGAGAGTATTTTTGGAAATTCCCCCCCAAAGGGGAGAAAAGGGGGATATATTTTTTTTTAATTTCTTGACGGATTCACTTAAAACTTTGTATGTAAGTTCCACCAGTGAAGCAAGTGAGCACTAAGAGAGGATTTTTGGAAATTCCCCCCTAGGAGGAAAAAAATCAATTTACCCCCCTAAAATTTAAAATTTTTATTTCTAATGTATTCACTTGAAACTTTGTATGTAGGTTCCACCAGTGAAGCAAGTGAGTATTAAGAGAGGATTTTTGGATTTTTTCTGTCACCAGACTGTATCTCATGAACCATGATAGTCAGATAGTTTAAATTTTTACAGATGACGTATTTCTGTTGCCGCTATAACAACATCATCAGCCTATTGGTGCCCACTGCTGAGCAAAGGCCTCTTCTCACATGGAGAAGGTTACAGAGGTTTGAACCACTGAGTACACAAACGAAATAGGGCAAGGTATATATAGATAAATGTATCTGCAACCCAGTGGTATGGGTCACATTCTTGTAGGCCATGGGAAAATTGAGAAAAAAAAATTATTATTATTAATTCATTAAACCCTAAGCGACCGCGCATCTATGGTCTTACTATTGTGTCTCAAACTTACGGTATCTGAAAGGTTAAGGCATTTTTAAAGCCTTTTTAAAGAATTGCTCTTATACAAACCAAGGGAAAAATGTATCACCAGTCTTGTGAAACTCCGAACAAACTACTTTTTCTATGAACTTTTAACCTTCTTTAGCCAACATTGAGAAAAACATCAAGATGACCAACATTACACAACGAACTACTAGATGTTTTAATCTTAAACCTTTGTGTAATTAAGTTTGTGTTGTGACTATTCTGTTTGTTTTTCTTTTTTCTTGAAGTTTTCGGAATATAACTTAGCAGAATAAGTTCTGTAATTGTACGTATAACGTTGAGTCGAGCAACTGTTCGTCCGTTTCATCAGTTTTATCAAGATATTGACTCTGTTAATATAAGTGACTCTTGCGAGATATTTGACTCTTCTATTTTTTGTTATTACTACATAGATATTTTAACGAGACGTTGACTCTTAAGTTATTCTCAAGTTTGTGAATTATCATGGGTAAAGGCCACAGAAGACGTGAAGTTTGCGGTATCAAAGAAATATATAGTATTAAGGTTGGTTTGTAAAAAAAGCGGCATTAAAAGAATCAGCTTCTGTAACTTTGTATGTTTAAACTATTAAATATATAAATAAACATGAAATAAAATCATATAAATTAGTGTTTTATTTTACCCTGTTTTCAAAATAAATACGTCAGCTTTGGAACCCCGTATAACAATACTATAGTGCACTTTATCGATATCGATGAACTCTGAATATAGATAAGTTTATTGTACGTTGCACATCCCTATCTATGACAGTTCTTGAGTTTTCATGTTGGTAGCTTTGTTTTTTTTAATTGGTTGACTAAAGAGGGTTAACAATTTATCTCGAACTGAATGTTCTAAATTCCGTCTCTTGTTACATGCTCTGTATATATCACGATAGACACAGCATGCAGAAAACAATAATAACAAAACAGATTTTACAAATAAAAATGCAGATTCAACACTTTGAGTTACCTTAATACAAAGAATTCTAGTGGTTAATCATTTTAGGTGGACTTGGCGCTTGAATTTCTGGATAGATGAGCAAAAAATATCCAAACTTGCGTCGCAGTTATTAAGAAGCCTACAATGTCTTGGGATTGGGGAGTTAGACCCTGAAATAGTTTTTCGAATGGACGTACCTAGTAATTTGATTGGATGGCGCGAATAATTGTGAGGTAGGTTAAAATTTTTATATAGCAACTGAGGACAATCTATTTTACTGTGTAGAACTCTAAACAAAAAATGAGATCGTTTTTGTCTCTGCGTTCTTCGAGAGAAATCATTTTGAATTTCTGTAGCCGTTTTGCATAGCTTGGAACTTTTTTGGCTATTTTCGTCGAATAGGCCAGATGGTTCCAAAATCTTTTCTGAATGCGTTGCAACCTAAAACTATGTGTTGCATAATGGGGGCGCCACACAACTAAGCAATACTCTAGTACGGTACGAACGAGGCAATGAAAGAGGTAAATTTTGGTTTGAGGCTTGCGAAAATATTTTACGTTCCGTAGTACAAAGCCAAGAGTTTTTGAAGCTTTTTTGATAATATTATCCATGTGGGGAATAAATGTAAACTTGCGATCAAGCAGGACCCCTAGGTCTCTGATCACATCAACTTTATTGAGACATAGACGCACCAGTCATTTGGTAATCGAAGTTAATAAAAAGCGGCTTCCGTGTAAACATTATTTGAGAACACTTCTTTACGTTTAGATGCATACTATTATCATCGCACCAGTTTATTAGCCGGTTCAAATCATCTTAAAGTAATTTGGGATCGGCTTGAGAATTTATGACGCGAACTATTTTCAAATAATCGGCGACTAAAAATGGCGTGGAATAAATGAAGCAACAGGGAAGGTCTTTTACAAAGATAACAAATTAAAAGACCAAGGACCAACCCTGCGGAACCCCAGAGGTTATAATCAGGGTTTCGGATTTGTAACTATTGGCGACGACATAAAAAGATCGGCCCGTTAAGTAGGAGTGAAGCCATTTAAGAAGAGATCCAGCAAAGCCGTACGCAGCAAGCTTTTGGATGAGCACCCCATGGGAAACTTTGTCAAAAGCCTTGCAAAAATCCGTGTATATGGCGTCAACCTGCTGGTTCGAGTCAAGTGAAACTGCAACTTTTTCGACAAATGTGACTAGATTACTACAGGTAGAACGCGCAGCAGTAAAGCCATGCTGGTTTTCAGAAAGATACTTTTTAAAATAGTTCTGAATATCTGGACATACTATTGCTTCAAACACCTTTGCAAATATCGGAAGGATAGATATAGAACGATAGTTATCAATCAAATCCTCAGCACCCGTTTTATATATCGGAACCACTTTGGCTTGCTTCCATTGTTTAGGGAAGATTCCAACTTCAAGTGACTTATTAAAAATCAAGAAAAGGGGGGTTGCCAGTTGATCAGCGCAAGTTGAGATGAAGCTAGGTGGAATTTCATCACTACCGGGACCTTTGGATATGTCGAATTTTTTTATTTGATTGACTTTTTTATCTTTTGGTATTGGATCAAAGAAAAATTATCGGAGTTTTTAATCAGTTTTTCAAAGAATGGAGAATTTTGAACCACATTACTTCGATTTTTATCTGAACTATACACTGAAGAAAAGTAGTTTCCAAACATATTGCACATATCGTTACCATTAGTTTCTTGCACGTTCTTAGAGTTTCTTGCACATTCTTTTGCATAGAGATCTACGCTTTGGAACGTGCAATTTAGCTTCACTTTTATTTTTTTGGACTGACCGACATTTGACTATTCAAAAGTGCCTGCAAATGGTCTATTTGAAATAAATGATTTGATTTGAAATTCTTCGTGCTATGTCGACAACCTTAGTCCTCCTCCGGAAACCCCGAGCATAGCACTTTGTGACTTTTGGGGACTTTAAGTCTTCTGATGAGGCTCATGCTGAGCGACCACGTTTCGGAGCCATATGTCATCACTGGCAACACGCACTAGTCATAGACTTTCGTCTTGAGACTCTGTGGTATATTAGATGAGAAGATACCGCGTAGCTTCCCGAACGCTGCACAGCCGAGTCGGATTCGACGGTTGACCTGTTTCTCTAAATTAGATCTACCTAACTGGACTGTCAACTAATCGTCCACAACTTCGAAAGTAGAGTCTCTGATCTTGAAAGGAGTGGGTGCTACATGGTTGTTAATCATGATTTTGTTTTATCCATGTTCATTTTAAGACCAGGATCTTATCCCTTTTTTGGAATTAATTTTGTAACATCCTGCATGCTAAAACTGCATGTTATACCAATGTTTTGACAAATAAAATTATCTTTGTGTTTATCAAAGATCAAACTGGCCACTAACAAAAAAAAAGAATGAAAGTGATTATTGAAAAGTCTTTAAAAAATATAAGAGAGCGGAAGTGTTATAGAAAATTAAAACTATAGAATCTTCAAGTAATGAATTTTGTTTGTTTCAAATCTCAAAACAAGTCAAGTTGTAAATAATACTTATATTTCTCTAATATATAATTTGTTTCATAATATTGTCTTTTAATTATCACATAGATGGTGTAAAAATTAGAGTATGCAACACGGGAATAAAGCTGTCTTTGTCTTGGGCGGCTTAAGGCCCAAGCGCCCAAAAAGTGCCATAAAAAAGTGACTTTCTGAAGCCTACTCCTCGGTAACGGACAGGTTAATAGGTTTGAAAAAAATATGTGTTCCTTACAAATTCATGAACAACATTAACAATATTTGATTTTTTCGTGCGATTAATACATTGGTCTAAAATAGTAGTTTATGTGACTAGGGGATAAAGCAGTGTCTTTAAGTCGCGGGCGGCATGTTGAATTCCGAATGAAACGAAGGTTGCTGATTTATAAAATTAACTCTCGAGCATTGCGAGGGAGTTAATAAAGAAACCTAAGTGAAGTCAGGAATTCAAGCCGCCCAAGACAAAGACAGCTTTATCCCCGTGTTGCATCTCTACTTTTTACACCATCTGTGAGATAATTAAAAGTCAATTTGGTCGACCAAATCATATATTAGAGAAATATAAGTATTATATTTACAAGTTCATCAAACAACATTCTATGGTTCTATGGTTATGGTATGGTCTAAACAAGATTCTATGGTTTCAATTTTCTATAATTCTCCCGTCAGTAAGCACGTTTTATTCTATTTTCTTTTTTTTGTTAAAGGCTAGTTTTAATCATAGTGATTACATACCTACTCTTTAGTTTGAATTTCAAGTCAACTTGTTCGATGCGCCTACATTTTGATTAACAATGTTGACGATTTTTGATGTTCTAAATTCAAATCTCATTATTCCCTACTGCATTATCTCCCTAGGGATAAAATGACTTGCTTTAAGTGAGCTTTGTATGACGTATAAAACGACATTATCGAGCAGGTGGTGTAAAATAGTACATTGTTAGACTAGGGGTTTTTTTTTTTCGATGGGAAAAATCATCTTATGACAACCCCCGCTCTTGGGCGGAGCGGGAGATAGTGTCAGACTCTTACTGACTAAACAACCCATTCCGTTCCTACAAGCCTTCATACCGGGGCTCGAGCGCCATTTCGGATAACCCTGGCCCCAGTGTTAGACTAGGGGTGAAAGTAACTCATTTCATCCCGAGAAGGAGTTGGCGGCCGAGCGAAGCGAGGTCGCTAATTCGAGGGATTAAATGGGATACTTTCACCCCGAGGTAAACACTGTGCTTTTCATTACGAATACGAGGAAACTAAAAATAAAAAGTTTGTAAAATCTGAGTCGTCGTACCTATGATTTAAAGTAGGTATCTGTCTTCTGATTTAGGCGGTAAAAGGTATTCCACTACTGCTTTTGCCTCTTCTCTTATGAAATTAGGCGTTAATCACTATTTTAATCTGATAAACATGACGTGTTAATACAAATCTCTGTTGTATGGAAATGTAAACAAAACTCGAAAAAACCAACGACTGATTGCCACTTTCCCGGCATTTTGTTTTTTTTTTTCCTGCGCCGGCCAGCTATTCAGCTTCATTAATGAAAAATTTCAAATTAATTGTAATCTTTTAAAAACAAAGTATTTTAAAGAAATATTTGAACAAACAAATCACCTAAAATATAACATTATTTAATTGATACTTGTCTCGCGCTGTGATTGACTGGTTGTATGGAAAATTGGAACATGGTTCAATAGAAATGTGAAGATAGAACTAGTTTTTTTTTAAAGTAAAACTCCCTAGGTATGAAAAGTATCACTTTCAGCCCGCTCCTCAGGCAACTTCAGACCTACTTTCAGAGTATGAGTAATGAAATAGTAGATTATAATGACTTGGGGATAAAGCGGTGTCTTAACTTAACTGTTGTGAGGGATTTATACAATCAACTCAAGAGCGCGAGGGAATTAATGTAGAAACCTGAGTGAAGTGAGGAACTTTAGGCTTATAGTCCCTTGGACCTTCTGGCCGAAATTAGTAAGTTGAAATACTTTTTATCCCTAAGGAGAATCGCTTTCATCAACTGAAAGCAGTGAAAATATTAAAAAATAAACTAGTTCTATTTTCACATTTCTATTGAATCATGTCCCAACTTTATAAACAGCCACTGAATTACGGCGCGATGTACAATTGAAATAACATACAAAAATAAGTATTAATTCAAGAATACATTTTATTAAATGACTTTATTATAATTTCATAGTTTTGGAAAAAATGTTTACCATTTTTTTAATGCTGAAAATGAAAAATAATGGCTAATAGCTGGCCGGCCACAAAAAAAAAATCTAAATAAGCGGGGAAAGTGGCGATCCGATCTTCATTTGTTTGTTGTAGTATTGTTTAAACTTTGTTAGATCTCTGAGATTTGTATTAATACGATAAGTTCATCAGATTCAATTATTGATTTAACGACAGCAGTAGTGGAAAACCTTTCACCGCCTAAATCAAAAGAGAGATTCATAAAATCATACGGCGACTCAAGTTTTCATTATTACTTTCCTTGTGTTCGTAATGAAAAGCCGTGTTTACTTCTGGTTACTTTCACCTCTAAGGTAACAATGTACTAGTGTAAGCTTCTGTCTAATACACGCCTAGTTATTATAATACCTACATGACTTTTTCTATCTAAACAAATCCAACGACATCGAAATTAGTTGAGACATTTTAACAGATTTTATTACATTTAGGTAGTTCTAGAAATATTCCACAGACGTTGGATTGGGTGTATGTGCTAAAAATAGTAATCAAAATACCAAAACTTTGCTATTTATGAATATTATTTATTAAAACTTTACCTAAATATGTAACAATTAAAAATAAGTTTTATATATACACCGCTCATTGGACTCGCTCAGCTGACGTTTGACCTATAGGACCTATATGACCTATAGAAAGTTAGTACGCAACGCCGACTACTACCTTCAGGTCATTAGACTCGCTCAGCTGACGTTTTCTTAAAGAAATTAATTTCGTATATGCGTAAATTAAAACGAGTTTTTAAAAAAGGTACTTTAATTTTTAATTTTATCTTTACAAATCGATAGTGTTTCATGTACCGGATCGATCCTCCACGGGATTAAAACGATCAAAATTTAGCGGTTCAAAAGAAAAGGTGAATTTTGAATTTTTTTGAAAAGTATTTATTTATTCATCAATATCCATTTTGTCCCCTTCAAAGTTATCCCTTTCAGATATAATGCACTTATGCCAGCGCTTTTTCCAATCCTCGAAGCACTTCTGAAATGCGCTTTTCGGTATGGCCATGAGCTCATTCTTCGATTCTGACTTTATCTTATCAATTGTAGCAAAACGCTTTCCTTTCATTGGTCTCTTCAGTTTTGGGAATAGGAAAAAGTCGCAGGGAGCTAAATCTGGTGAATATGGTGGTTGAAGCATGACTACGGTGTTGTTTTTGGCCAAAAAATCACGAACAAACGTTGATGTGTGTGCATTTCTTTTGCTCAAAATTTTGCAATTTTGGGAACAAAATTCGCTGCCACACGTTTCATGCCCAAAACATTCGAGAAAATTGTATGGCATGATCTGATTGATATGCCAACATTCTCTGCAACTTCCCTAATAGTAATTCGACGATTTTCTAAAACAATTTTTTTCACTGTTTCGATGTTTTCTTCGCTTGTTCACGTGGTTACAATTCCAGGAGGCTCATCGTCATCAACATCTCCTCGACCTTCTGTAAAGCGCTTGTACCACCTATAAACGCTTTTTTGAGACAAAGTGGACTTGCCAATTGCCACAGTCAACATTTCAAGTGCCTTGGAGCACTTTGTTCCATTTCTAACGCAGAATTTAATACATATTAATTTTTTTCAAAAGTCAAAAATCGAAGAACACCCAAAAACGTAACTAATCTTTTTAGTTGTCAACAACAAACTACTAATTCAAATTGGCTGATAATGCCAACATATGATAAACATGTGTACCGACATAACAAAAAAAATTTTTCGAAAATCAAATGTACACAGCCCGCGAAAATTCAAAATTCACCTTTTCTTTTGAACAGACCTCGTATATTAATATTAAAAAATTTACAGAAGCAGTATAAAACTGTATTAATTTTGACAAAATGCTATACTGGAATTGGCAGTAGACTCCAGGTATCGGAGCTGCTGTGTTCAAGAGTATCCTTTCAATGTTGATTGTCGTGAAGATGTCTAGAGCACCTTCAAACAGCAACATGTTATTATATGGGAAAGGACTAGGTATGGTGAACTATAACAACTGATACAAGTACTTACAACTTCTAAAAATGATTTAAAAAAGTCTCCATGGAGTTTCTTGTTGTAACCGTAGTCGCTTTAGACCGCAAAGTATCGCCATCATCTATTCAACGATCAGGTGGGATCGCATTCAACCACTAGTTTATGTTAATAAAACAAGTTCAGCTAAAGGACACAAGTGGTGCAATTTAGGTTCACTTTTTTTGGACTGACCGACATTTGACTATTCAAAAGTGCCTGCAAATGGTCTATTTGAAATAAATGGTTTGACTTTGACTTTAACTTTGAGTGGGTTTTAGTCCACTCTAAAGCAAGAGAAGTCGTTTGATGTACTTTCATCCTCAAAAAACAATGGAGTTTCTTGCTTGTTCTTCTCCGTGAGATCTACTTTTTGAAATGTGCAATTAAATGAGCTCAATTTTCATGAAAAATTAATAATTAAAATATAATATTCACTGACACGTGACAATTTTCTGCTATGTTTTTGATCCAACAGTAACTTATAAAATGCATATACTTATTAATAACTTAAAGAATTAAAATTAACATTATGCTCAAGAACTGGTTATCACTAAGCGTATTAGATACAATTTATTGATAAAATCATGCATTTTGAAAGGAAATGCACCGGTTATCATGACCATTGACATTCAATTTTCGTATATAAAGGCTTAATAGGTTCTGAAATCAACATTGTTCGACAGGAACTCACGAAGCCAACTCAAAATGAAATACGTAAGTAAAATTATAATTAGGTATCTTGCTTACAATTTCGATATTTTAAAAGTGCCATTTAACCCCTCACCTCCTTAAAATACACCCCCTTAAAATAAAAATTGTAATTAAACAACACAATAATTAATTGTTAAATAACTATATACAAGAGTGAATACTTATCTGCTTTAATATACCTTGATTTCTGTAATATTATGCTTTTAAAACAAAAAGGTTTTTATGCTCATTTATGTTTCATCCATAAATAACACCATACTTATCCGTAGATTGTCGATTATCCCGATATATTAAATCTAGTAACGTGAATGTGACAAAATTTTACAGTAAAAAAAAAAATATCAAAAATTTAAAAATCCGACTGCGTAAAACAGTACTTTTAATAAAAACTGAAAAGAATAATAAACAAGTTCAGTCCACAGTTCAGCAACATTCGGGACCCACATTAGATGGAATGATTTTAGTCTAGATTATTTAATTCACTATATTTTAGACGTAAAATCACTATATAGTTCAAAATTTTCCTCAGTATAAAATAAATAACATAGATTTCCTGTTGTACTTTTTTAATATGGTCATGACATACCATTTTGAAATCCTCATGAAAAGCTCTTTAATTTGATACCCATATTGCAGAATAAAAAAAAAAATTTTTTTACTCCAACATATAGCATCTCACAGTCGATATGTTGTTTTTTTTTAAAGTCACCTATCTAAGAACACTTGGGTTATCATAACGAATCTAACGATATGTTAATTATAAAAATCTGTTCAGCGGTTTGGAAGATATGAGGTAATAAAGAATATTACATACATACAAACATACAAGATACGCGCGAAAAACATAACCCTTCTTGCAGTCGGGTAAATATAAATGTAGTATCTACAGTGTGTCAGCCTGAACTAACTAACGGTTTAAAACATTTATTTCTCAAAAAGAATACAATTCACTTAATATGAGAAATACAAGTTATTCCTAAATACTAAATACGTTGATATGAGAAATGTAGGAATTCAAATAAACTAGTAAGTATTATTTATACACAAAAATTCTACAAAATCATGCGGGTAATAAGAAAAAATAACTACATATTTCTGCACCTCAGAGGTAAATAATAGTAACTCCACTTTTTTGAAAATATGTTTTTTGCACTGTTAAAATCGTAGGAACCAGTTCTACGTAATGGTATAGAGCATCAAGTCCTACGACATCTAGGAAAAGAAATATCCAATCGTATATGACAAAAACATATCGGGTATAGGACTTAAAATGATGATAAGATTGTTTACTCCTCAGCTTTACGCGCACTTAATGTTGTTCTAAACTTTATTGTAATTATGTGTAATACTTAATAATCCATCTAATAATTATAAAAAATACAATTGAGTTTGTTTCAATATCTTTAAAGCAATTATGTCAAAAATACATTTAAAGTTTCTATCCGCGCGTTTTTGCCTCTCCTGTAAAATTTACTTTTTGGCACATACTGTTGTTTACCTCTGAGGTAGAGATTTATTGTATTAGTGAACTCATTACGTATCGTTCCTTAAAGGCAAGACGATAGTAATTACTTATTTTTTACTTGAATCTTCTATCGTCGGTCTTCAGTTTCGTGAGCTGGCTCTGCCCAATAGACAGATCTCATGCAAATACTTAAAATTAAGGACACTTCAAATGTGGAAAACTATCGGCCGATGGCTATACTGTCATCACTTCCTAAATTGTTTGAATCTGCATAATTACATAAATTAATTAATTGCCCATTTCTTTTGACTTTGACTCTCAACACGGATTTCAGTTGAACCGTTCTCTCAGTACAAACCTCTTGATGCTTGTAGACTTAATATCGCAGCACTTAGATAAAGGCATACAGATTGATGTTGTATCGTAGATAATGACATGTTACTTGCCAAGCTTAATAACATTGGGTTTTCACCAAAACTACAAAATTTTTTTGCCTGTTATATGAGGGACCGCTTACAATATGTTAGGCATGGTTGCTTCGTTTCTGAACCATATCATACTAAGTCTGGTGTCAATCAAGGGTCCATTTTGGAACCTTTTGGAATAATGGTTAATGATCTAGAAAAGGTTCTCAAACACGCCAGGTGCTTACTCTACGCTGATGATTTCAAATTGATATATGGAGTTGAGGAAATGGCCGATACCTTAACTCTTCAGGACGACATTAATTCAGTCTTCAAATGGAGCATTGAAAACAAGCTCTTTTTCAATACGGCTAAATGTAGTGTTATGTTCTTTTGTCGAGCTCATAACCCTCTGCATGTGCAATATTTTTTAGGAGCGGAACCGATTTCTCGAGTTTTTTTCTATTGAAGACAGTATTTTATTCGAACAGAGACTAACCTTCCACGAACATATGCGGAACCTTGCCCCTAATTCATATCGCAGACTAGGGTAATAATTAAACTGGTCTATATGGCTTTAGTCAGGAGCAAATTAGAGTCAGCTTCCATTATTTGGAATTCCTATGAGACTTCTTACGTCTTGCTTCTAGAGAAAATTCGAAAAACATTCCTTAGATTTATGTTTAAGAAATTATTTTGATACTATCCATTTTTATATCCTACAAAATTTTTGCTCGGAATGCTGAAATTTAACTCTCTAGAAGTAAGGCGTAATTAGTATAGTTTATGCTGTAATGTTGTACAAGTAAATTGTAAATAAATAAATACTTTGAAGCCCTTATGCCGCTCAATCGCGACCCTAATTCTCTCGGTATTTTAAATCGGAGAAGGTCACGTTTTGAAGACTTCGAGATCCGTTTATTGAGCTGCCGGTACGTGCACGCATCATCTGAAGACTGCAAAGTCATTTCACGCCTCTTCTTCATAAGCTCAAGAGTTTGATCAGTGAGCCTCTTGGTCTTATTTTTTCGAGTCTTAAAGAACTTAGCCCGACTGTATGAACAACTCCACGACCCCATCGCTATATTTGTCCACGGAGCCCACTAGGTACTCAAGTAGTCGTAGTTTTGGATCTGGATCTGTGCACGGGACAGAGCGTAGAATTCATCAGTCGAGATCTTTCAAGCTTGACATTAATATTCAATGTGCCATGCGGTGATCACTCTCGGTTTTCACCGCATTGACCACAGACACATCATTGAATATTTGCTTCTTCGTAGACATAATGAAGTCAATCTCATTTTTAGTTAAGAAAGAAAAGTTTGTCATGTAGAGGCTCTCCTTCTCTATAAAACTAGCTAGTAGGTGTCTCCGGCGGTTCCGATGTCCAAATCCAAATTGCCCCACTCGCAGTTCATTACCGTCTCGTTTGCCCAGTTTCGCAATAAAGTCCTCCATGACCACGGTGAAGTGAGACTTAGACCCATGCATGGTTCTGGATATATCCTCATACATGGACTCCACTTCGCCGTCGGTGTGTGTCGAGGTCGGGGCGTAAACCTGTATGACTTTCAGCGAATATCTTGATGATATTTTGAGTATAAGGTACGCCACCCTGATCGACACACTCTCGATCCTCAACACATTGTTCACGAGGGACCTGTGGACGATAAATCGACACTACCCTAGGACTGCTGGTCACCCTCCCGGAAATAAAGCTGGTTTCCGGATTTGAGAATTATCGTGTCCTTCCCCAGACTTCGAACTTCAGATAATCCTGATATCCTCCAGTTCGGCGATCTTGTCGTCGGACCAGAGTTTACGCGTGTTATACGTTGCCAGATCTAGTCGTAGACGACGGCTGCACCCACACCCGTCTACGTCAGCACAACTGCTGGAGTCGCCGGGCATTTGGAGCCTGTGTCAAATGTTATTACTCATTTGGGGGGGTTTGGACCATAATCCGCCACGCTCTGGTCCAGTGCGTGTTGGCGGGTCGCCATAGCCTCGTTCGTTTTTCAGCAGGGTGTACGGCTCTGCATAAAAGTTTTATTACGACGACGTTAGCGACGTATAATACTGAGTCGTCATCCTGAAGATACTGACATGATCTAAGCGCACGGCCGTGCGCAGGCCAAATTCCAGCAACATGCCGCGCGCATGCTGTGCACTATTAAATTTGCACTTGGCAGGTTAATTTAATTATATAAATAATAAATTTAATTATACAATTACTCAAGTATTACTTACGTGTAGCATGAAAACCTGCCAAGTTCAAATTTAACGATGATCAGGCCGTTGATGAAGATGATTATGATCGATTTTAAAGTACATCTAAACTTGGCATTGGATTGGATTTCAATCCTTTTTTAGGCGAATAATTAGCCGATAGGAACTTGGCCCCCCTTTTAACAGGTATGTTTTTAATGGGATTAAAATAACACGCGTTTGCAAAAAAACCAAAGTGTTCCGTTTTTTTCCAAATGCGTGTGGGCACGGTGTAATGTGTGTCCGGCTCGCGCTCGTGAACCGATCGCGAGCCGCCTCTGAGCTTCACGCGTCCGAAGAGTTCCGAGGAAAAAACAAACAACAAAAATAATTGACACATTTCTCCGCGTAAACGCGTCCGCGTCTTTGATTAAAAAAAAACGTTTGTAACTGCAAATCCAAAAAACACTATAGAATTTGATTCAAACGCTTTTGTTTTAATCAGTCGACCCAGTAACATAGTCTTAACAAAAAACCTTTGATTTTTATTTCAGTTCGCATTATTCACCCTGTTTGTGTTTGCCGTCTTGGCATTGATGACGTCAGTGCAGGGTGCACCTGAGGCTGACCTCGACACTGCAGAGAGCGGCAACTACTACGCCGCAGGCGGTTTTGGCGGTTTTGGCGGCGGCCGTGGCGGCGGCCGTAGAGGTTAATCCTGGGGATAGACCGAACACAAACATGCTTTACACGTAGTATTAAACATTTTAAACCCTCGTACGTAAAATAAGTTATTTAGATGCATCGGAGGATCTAGACAAGTGAAATTCTATCAGTGATTGGAAAATAGTTTAAAAAGTAGAGGATTGAATAACACTATCAAAATGGCATCTGATCAGTTCCATAGGCCCCTCGCCCGTGACTTTTTGTAGCGATGTTGTAGCGCGTCCGCAGCGATACAGTCGCGATGCTGTAGCGCGTTGACATCTTTTCTACATAGCGCTTACAAATGCGACTAACGCGCGTTTGTAGCGATGCTATCGTACGCTTACGAAACGCGAGATATATGTATGTATTATGTAATAAAAAATATAATATTAACAAACTGTTTTATTTTTGCATGCAAACCTGTTACACTTGCGAGCTTCTATAAAACATCACACCCATATACACGTTTAACACTCCCTCACATATCGCACTCCGTTTTTATTCTGTCAGCATCTCGCAGTAAAAACTTCGGACGGCAAGTAATGGGTAGATCGCTGTCCGGCCATTCAGAGAACACATGGTCATGGGTTGTACGGAAGGGAACAAGAGGCCCTGGAATGAAGGCAAAGAAGGAACAAGGGAGTTGGTTTTAGTCAGAAAACGTTTGACACTCCCCATCGCCACCCTAGAGCGGGAGAAGTCATAAAAAATGTGGAATGAAGTGGATTGGCGGCTCACTTTAACTAAGATCACATGGTGAGATATTTATCAGAATAGCAAAATACAAAGGGCTGTTGACATGACTTTCAAATATGTAAAAAGTAAAAATATATTAGTTAACTAAATTATATTTTGCATTATATACGTAATAAATTAATTTAAAATTATCAAAAATATTTAAATAATGCCCAGTATCCTCCTCCTTGCGTCGTATTCCTCAATGCTGAGGGTCGTGACCTCCCTGCTTCATCACTCTAACCCTTACGATATTCCTCCATCTGTTCCTGTCTCTGGCGGTGTGAAGGGCATTGTACATCGTAGAGTCAAGAGCGGTGCGGATCTGGTCGGACCAACGTATTGGGCTACACCCGCGAGGCCTTTTCCCGTCCACTTTACCGGTCACAATTAGCCTTTCGAGGTTGCCACCGTCTTTCCTAGTATCATGTGTATTATGCCCAGTAACATGTCTTCGCAATCTTCACTCGGAGCGCATTATATCACGGTACGAGAAAAATCCCGCGAAAACTCGTCAAACTGTATTTTTTTGCAATTTTAATTGATTAGCTAACTAGCCTACTATCTAGACAACTGCCAAATTGAATGTTGACGTTTTGCAATAAAGCCTGCTCTGCCGACAGCAGCATTGATATCTTCTTTGATAGTCTGCCAGGACTTAGAACCTAAATTATTCAAATTGACCTGTGATCAGCAGCTTATTTCTACTTTTGCCTTTACTTATTTTTGCCTGTCATTTTTAGTTAGTCCACCGACGACTGTGCCTGTGTATCTGTGTGTCTGTCTGTGGCAATTTATGAAGATCTGTTCAGGTGTTCAAGGTCAGCAGCTCGTTTGTTGGCTGTGATAGGGATCTTAAACACTTAAGGGATGGACTTTACTAATAAACACACATAATATGTGACGTGATGTTTAATATACCTAGATACCTACATGCCGGCGCTATCGGGCTGGTCTGATGATGGAAGTTGGAGGTAAGAGACGTAACTTTGTATTGCCTATTAATAAACCTGTCGAGTTTCGGCTCATTAGATTCGTCTTAACCAGTTCTAAACATATTTTATGATGACGAGGACTAGATGTCAGAACTGGAAAGTGGCTGATGGAAACCTGGAACGCCTTCTAATAAATATATCGAGTTTGGGCTCATTAGATTCATCTTAACCAGTTCTAAATATTTTTTATGATGACGAGGACCTAATGCTAGAACTGGCAGGTGGCTAATGGAACCCTGGAATGCCTACTAGTAAACACGTCGAGTTTGGGCTAATTAGACTCGTCTTAACCAGATTTTTTTTACTTTTTATAAAATCTATGCGACGGGGGTTTTTAAAATTTTAAATTTTTCTATTATCATAATATGACATTGTGTAAATAGTAATTATACACTACTATAAAACTGTATTAAATAATTGTAATTTCATTAAATTTAATAGTCATTGATTGTTTTTCATTTAAAATGTAATTTAATAAAAATGTGATTGGTTAATATTTGAATATGTAATTTAATTTATGATTTAATTTTTAAGTTAACATAACAATGTCATTTTAATTTATTTTTTGTTAAGACATTAATTTTTTTTTCGCTTTTTAGTTTTGTTATTTATCAGTCTTTTATCTGTTTAATGTTTATTATAAATCTGTTTAATCAAAGAGACCTGCCGTGATGTTGTAGTAGTAATAGTAAGTAAGTAATTTTTTACACTGGTTTACCTCGTAAATGTTTCCCCTCTTTGAGGAGTGACTGGAGTGGCAACATGGCATCCTCACTTTCCGCATGACGCAGGTCCTCACCGGACATGGCAAGTTCGGGATGACGAGTTCTTGTTTCGGAATCAGACGAAATGCCCGGGTATCACCATTGTGTGGATTGTCCGGGTCCGGAGGACACTGTGGAGCATACGGTACAGGTGTGTCTCACTTGGGCAGAGCACCGCCGTGTCCTCGTGGAGACAGTCGGCACCAACGACCTTTCGTGCCATGCCCTGGTTCAGGCTATGATCTAGAGCGAGGAGGAATGGCAGGCGGACGCCTCCTTCTGCGAAGCAGCAATGCTAGCGAAGGAGGAAGCCACACGCGTCAGCGAACGAAGGCCCTCACTTCCCAGCCTCCGAAATTCCGACCCCGACTGCCAGTCACGGTAGACGCGGGCTTACGGACGTCGAGCAATGGGTAGCTCGCTGTTCCGCCGTCCAGTAATTAACCGGACCGAGCCCAGTCATCAACAGTGCGCAGTGATCCATGTGCTCCTCAAAGAGATGTCAGCAAACCGTAGGGGCCCAGCAGGGCCGATGCCCGCTAGCTAGGACCGCGGGGAATTTCTGAAAAGGAAACCCGTAGTCCTAGAATGCAAAGAGCAACTAAAGGACACGGGTATGGTTTTAGTCAGTAAAAGTCTGACACGCCCTCGCGCTCCATCCAAAGTTATTGGATAAAATTTGAACAAAAAAAAGACGTGTGGCACTCGGGGACTGCCGCGGTAAAGCTATTGCATAGCATTTTTATCAACTTATGCAATTATAATTATTTATTTATTTTATTTATGCAGTATTTTTTTTCCTTTGTTTTTTTTTCTTTGATATTAATTTAAGTTACACTTTCACACATTGAATTGAATTTTGATTGATTGTTCACTCATTTGTTTTCTTATCGGTCACCACGCTCAAAAAACAAATGAGTGGGGGGTGTTAGGTTATTTTCGTTACGGAATTTCTGGATTCGTTCTCCACGCTCAAGGCCCGCGATAGAAGCTATGCTATAGCTTAAAAAAAAAATCATTACGTAATTTTTATTTTTAAACTAGCTGTTGCCCGCGACTTCGTTAATTTCTGTTATCATAATCGTTAATAAGTAAATTTTAAAAGTCGTAAGTAAATTTAAAAAAAAATATATTTTAAAGTACTTCAGACTACCCCCTTTTTAACCGACTTCGAAAAGGAGAAGGTTCTATGTTCGACTTATGTATGTTTTTTTTTTTACTTTTTTTTATGTATGTTCACCGATATCTCGGTCAATTGTGGACCGATTTAAAAAAAAACTTTTTGATTGAAAGATATGCTTCCAAGTTGGTCCCATAGAAATATTGTTATGATCTGATCATGAACTTCGAAGAGACAGAACTCCTCATAGAATTGCAGCAGAACTGTGGTTACAAGTTGCTTTGTATGCGTGTAGTCGATGACTGACTATCAGAAAAGGGGGGGATGTATCGAACTGACCTGATGATGAAGCTAGAAGGAAAAAAATTAAATTAATGTAATCTAACCGTGTTTGGGATTATTAGAATCGTTATGAGATGCACTGTGGCTATAAGCTATTCAAGTTTTTTTGAGGGGTACTTTTTAGTGGTGGTAAAGTCGGTGCCCTAAGTGGGCTAACCCACCTCCTTGATAAGCTATTTTAATCATTATTTTGCTACTATTAAAGATGAAAATTCTTTGTGCCAGCATTTCGATAAATCTTGCTATCCTAGTGTGAGGGTAGATTGATAAAAGAAAATGGCACGACAGTGACAAAAGTTAACTTAGCTAATTCCGTGAATCATATCAACTGCTTGTAAATGATCCATAATATTGCGTCCAGCATTAAAAGTAACGTTGAATTTCAATACTGCCTGTAAGAATCCATTTAGTCCAGTGGTAAAAACAGCGATTTGACACGCAAGTGAAGCAAGCTCAAATCTCACTTTAAACGTCTAACTTTTTGTTTTCCATCTTTTGTGTTTTAGTTATCTTTTATTACTTTTATTTAACGACAAAAGTCGAGAAATGGACAGTTTGTATAGAAATGAAACAAAATATTGCAAGTAAATAAAAAGTTTATTATTTCACTATATTTAAAAAAAATATATATATAAAGTAAGGAAATGGTCCAAAATAGTCCAAAGTTAAAATATATTTTAATATTATAATCAAACAAACACATTTATAAACATTTATAAAGGGATATAATAATGGCATAAATAACTACTTGTTACGCAATTTTAATTCTTACGCTCTTAGACTTAAAGTTTATTATTGGTATTTTAAAATGTATTGAATACAGATAGCTTATTTTGGTAGCCCTAATTAAGGTAATATGGCTTAGTGATCTGTGTAAAGACTTAGACGCAGTAAGGCACGAGTTCAATTCTCATACCCTGTGTATTGTTTTGCTTTCCATTTAGAACTTTTTTATTATTTTAAGTAACAATCAACAAACTAAATGTTCTTCAAACATATTTGGAATAATTTCGCCTGAATTGTAATAAGCGGGTAGTCAAGATAAATATGCGTATTCATCATAAAACTGGTATTCAAATGTTACTTAGATTAAGGGTAGAGGAATAAAAAAATGAACCGTTCTAATAAAGCAAAAATCAGTCGACGCTCAATAGCAGTGACGTCGTGCAAGCAATTTTTACGTTGCCTTACTAAATTGCGTAAAACAACGTCTTTAATTAGAATATTTTGATATACCTAGTTCTAAAATATAAAATAATCTATTCACATGAGAAGAATGGTGGTTTTCGGAGAGACTGATAGGAGGCGTCTTAATATAGCCGCAGGTAAGTGTCTTTTTTCAATTTTATTTATACTTCTTTTTTAAAGTTACACATTTTATGCTGTGACGTAATCGAACATCTTTTTAATTATACTTACACATAAAGTAACTTCTGTTTCGTTTCTTTGTTTCAGAGAAATACAGTCAGATTGTGGTTTAAAACTATAACAAACAATACAAGTCAGGACGTAAAATTGAAATAACTGCTGGTCATCCGTCAAGTCCATTTTGCCCAAGAATATCTGGATTTCTATCTGAGAAAAAAGACATGTTATTATACTGCCGTATACTCGTAGAACAGGCGGGTATAACTCTGGGTTACTTGTGTTGAATGTCTTCTGTGGAACCTGGTTAACTTGTAGAAATTGGTGGCCGATTCAGTAATAAATATTATGTGACGTAATGTCATCAGTGCGTGTAAGCAACAATGGATAATTATTTACTTCTTGTAAGCAGCCACAATACCTTCTTGTGAGTGCATATGTGTAGTGTATTGGTTAAATAAATCATAGTAATCTTAATTTGTTAGAAAGTGTTTATATAATAAATTGACTGACCCTTGTTTCTTTCTTAATCAAATTTAAAACTTAAAATTCTATATAATAATAAAACCTGTAAAGTAGTTAAAATGACAAAATATTTAGAGCAAGTATGACAGTTAATGTAGTGATGCTATTGTTATGAAATAGAAATATTATATATTTCTAATCATGTAACATGTTGATTCACTGCATTAAACTCTTCTTTAAAAATAAAATTAGTATTTCATTAGCACTATTGAAATAAATAAACTGTTTTGTTTTTTCATGCTCAATACTGTATTACAAATAATTCTACCATATCAAAAGCAGTTTAATATTGTAACTTCTTTTATATGTTTTACCTTTATATATAGTTATTTAAATTATGTCCATAAGATGAGTAAATATTTTTTTATGTAAATGAATAAATCGTTACCTATCCTAACCATTTTTGTTTTTTATTCATGTTCCTTTTATGTTTGAATAGTTAATTTAAATTTATTAATTTAACTTAATATAAATTATAATTTGATTTCAAAAAACATAATCCAATATTATAAACACAAAACTACTAAAAGAAGCATGTCGGATTTGAACTTACGACCATGTCAATATAAGTCTACTGTTATGACCATTAGACTAAATCGTCTTATGATGAAATGTTGAAATTAACAAGTGCATTACGAGACAAAACCATATTCATAAGTTTTTCGTCTTATAGATCAAATTGACGTAACAGTATTCTATAATATTTGACTACCTGCCTCTTGTTATTTTCGTTTTAACTATTATGCTCCGAAATGATTATCATGTATCTTATGCTAATTGCAGAAGGTTCAAATTCGTCTAACTTTTAGCATGTCTTATATTACCTTCTGCTGTCACGTGGGTCACGTCTCTTGTGCCTTCATGTGTACCATAACTAAAAAGTGTATTCGACTTCCGAAATTAAAGTGTAAATAACTTTAATTTCGGAAGTCGGTGTAAAATAACGAAGAGATTATAGAAACACCGACTTCCGAAATTAAAGTTATTTTATACTTTTCAGTGTTTTTTAACATTGAAGTCGGTTAATTTTTTTTTGTAAAAAGTTTTTTATTTTGTTTAAGTTCTTATATTCCATCCTAAGGTTCTCTGGAAGATATCGCTTTCAGCGATACGCCATTGTACTCATAATTTAAGTTTCTGTGAAATTGTTACTACTTTGTGTACATTAAAGTTTATTCTATGAAATTTTTAGTTTTATTTTCCAGTGACAGAAGAACATAATGATCTTCTCCGCAACCTGATCTTGACAACGCGACTAGGCAATGCAAAAACCGCCAAAATTACAAACCGGTATTTTTTTCGGTTTTCCTAAAAAAAAAACCGGTTAACCGGGTAACCGGTTTTAAAATTAGTTTTTTTGAAAAGTGAAAATTTTAATTTTTTTTGCTTGTAAAATTCTAAATAAATATTTTTAAACTTATCTTGGAACTTATCTATTAAAAAATATAAGGTGACTGGTAATTAGTGTACGATACTTAAACACGTGATTGTGCTCATGATAACCAACAACTTTTACTATAGGAACAAACCTGAAATCGCGAAAAAAAATCAGCTGTTCAGTACATTTATGTTTGCCTAATGTACTGAAGAGCTGATATTTTTTTCGCAATTTCGGCTTTGCTCCCATAATTAAAATTGTTTGTTATCATGAGCACAATCACGTGTTTAAGTGTCGTACACAAATTGCCAGTCACCCTATTGTATACCTAATATGAATCCTATTAAAAATAAAAAAATCTCATCTTCATAAAAACGAATGTCTCAGAATGATGTCATACATAGATAATCTAAGCTAGAAGTTAATATATACTTCTTATATAATTCTGATTTACTCAGATAGCCAGGCAGCTCTTAACGCCCTGAACTCGAATACTTTAATTCGAAACTGGTAAAAGACTGCGTTAACAAACTGAATGACTTGGGGCAAAGGAATAAAGTTATTCTGAGATGGGTACCAGGTCATTCTGGAATCAATGGCAACGAAAAAGCCGATGCACTTGCAAGGACTGGGGCTCAAGGTCATCAGATAGGACCAGACCCCTTCTGTGGTATCTCAAAGAACCAGGCCATGCAGACCCTTAAGGGCAACCTATTTGGCGATTCAAAAAAGCACTGGTTGGTACAACCAGGACTGCTACACGCCAAATCTACTACTCACTACTCACAAAAACGAACTGCCGAGCTTCTTGAGCTTAGCAGGTCAAACATCTGTGCGATAGCTCGCGCCTTAACCGACCACTGCAAACTAAACAGGCACCAATTTCACATGAAACTGAGTGACACTGATGTTTGCCGATACTGTAATCAGGAGAGGGAGACTCCTAAGCACCTTTTGTGTGAATGCGGGACCCTTATCCACAAACGCAGTGTCCGGCCGACACATTATTCGCCCGGAGGAGATTAATTAAGATTTTTTAAGGATTTTGAACTATTGTTACATGCAGCCCATGCTTTCTAATATAGATCTCAATTTGTAGTTCACGGGTTGAGGTTTGGGCTAGCCAAAGGTCAATCATCAGCCTTAATGAAACCCGAAACACTCGCTGCAAGACAAGCCTGGGTAGTGCGTGCCTTGTGACCGGAAGCTGAGTCTTGGTGAAAAACCCCAGTATGTTATCAAAAAGAGAGAGGCTTTAAGGGGCTTTGCTATGACGTTTAGTATAGTATCTTGATAATCTTTAGCTGAAATTAGAGTAGCCCATTTTCACTAAAATGAACCTTGGTCATTCCGTGATACCCTCACCAAACCATTACTGATGCCGCATGATGATCATTCAGGACTCTGATAACCTATTGAAAGTGTTCTTTGGAGTTAGTAGCTTACATCCGATAATTTTGCTTGTTGCAATATTCCTTGATTGTGAAAATTTTCTCATCGGTAGCAAGAATATCCTTGAGTTTTTCATCAGTGTAACGAACAAGTAAAGATTTTGATCTTTTCACTCTCTCTTCTATAAAAGCGACTCGTTTAAGCTGATGATGTTATGATGATTAGCAACGGTGGGTATTCTATCTGCGAATAAGAATTTTGGTGTCCTTACGAGATTTTAATTCTGGCCTTGACAGCATTCACTGCCTGTTCTCACAACACGCAGCCGGCCTGGATTTTTAATGATCGTGAATAGAAGAACTGTACAATTGGTGTAGCTATCACTATGGTACATAGATAGATAGATAGATACATAAATCATTTCATAAATATTTATAAACAAACCTACAACTGATATCAAGCCTCAACGGCGTTTTAAAACAATGTTTGCTAAAAAATAGTGTCATTTGAGAGTAATAAAAAAAACTCGAAAAAACCGGTTACTTGAAAAAAAACCCGGTTTTTTTAATCATTAAAAATATGCCGAAAAAACGGTTTTTCGGTTTTTGGGTTAACCGGTTTGCATTCCCTAAACGCGACATATACGTTGTTGGCGCTGTGAAAAGCAGTCTTGACGTAAATCGATTTCGATCGACCTAGTGATTTTATAGTATTGAATTTTATTTCATTAATACAGCCACTGAATTTCTCTCGAATAAATCAAACCAAAAACCGCGCACATCTTTTTTTTTGTGGTGGGAAAAATCATGCATTGACATCCCCCGCCCTTGGGTGGAGCAGGAGATAGTGTCAGACTCTTACTGACTAAAAGACCCACCCTTTCCTTCTAGCCTTCATACCGGGGCTCGAGCGCCCTTTCGGATAACCCTGGCCCCAGTAGGCTTCGACCCTGCTGGGTCCCTGCTGTTGCTGACAACTCCTTGAGGCGCGCGGGAACAGTGCGCGCCGTCGACGACTTGGGCTTGGTCCGGACAGTTACCGGACGGCCGGACAGCGAGCTACCCATTGCTCACTGTCCGCAAGCCCTCGCCTACGGTGGCCGGAAATCGGGATCAGAATCCCGGCGGCGCCGGCGGCGGCGAGAACGCCGTTGTCTGATCCGTTCGGCCTCCTCCTTTGCGAGCATTACTGCTTCGCAGAAGTCGGCGACCGCCTGCCACTCCTCCTCGCTCCGGACCATGGCCTCAACCAAGGCCCGGAAAACCGCGCGCATCTTAAAATGGCGGCCATAGACCACAAAAATAAAAATAAAAATAATTTGAACGTACGATTTATTTAATAAATGTTTTTTTTTTTTATTAAATAAATCGTTTGTACAAGTTAAAATGGTCAAAATTGCATGAAATAAGTAAGTAAGACACTAATATATACCATTAAACGCAATAACTTATGTGAAATTTTTTCATACTCATTTGTTTTGCGAACAAAGAGGTTGAACAATAAAAAACTTTTTATAAAAAAAATATAACCGACTTCACTAAAAAAAACACTAAAACGATCAAAATAATTTTAATTTCGGAAGTCGGTGTTTTTCGTTATTGTTTGTTCCTTATTTGACACCGACTTCCGAAATTAAAATTATTTTGATCGTTTTAGTGTTTTTTTAGTGAAGTCGGTTATATTTTTTTTATAAAAAGTTTTTTATTTCATACTTTTTAGTTGCAACACACTTACAGCCAGAGTACTTTTTTCTCATGTCAATTCCAATTAACTCAAACCCTGCTAGAATACATCATTTTCATATGAAGTTCCCGTGTCTACCTTCCACCTTCCGGCTCCATCATCAGATCACTTCGATAGTACCTTATAGCCAAAGTGCATCTCATGACATTTCTAATAAGCCCAAACACGGGTAGGATACATTGATTAATTACGGAGTTCCGGTGCCTATCTTCCAGCTCCATCACTATCATCAGGTTACTTCGATGATACCATTTTCAACATAACTATTCAGAACTATTCATTTATTTGTATTGTCATAGTCGCTTAACTATGTTCATTGTGATATTTGTTTGAGTATGAAGTTCCGTTGGCAATTTCTGGTCTTCTTAACCAGTTCCACCTCATCAAATGTCACTTTTTGACTGTAAATGCTTAATTCCTTGATGAAAATATCAAAATGACTATATAGTTGCCTATAATATTTGAGGAGTTCCCTCGATTTAGCCAAGATTCCATCATCAGATCCCGACTTGGTGACTATGGGACCATTTGGAAAGTATACCCTTTCTAACAAAAAAATAATTTTTCAAATCGGTTGGCAAGCGACGAAGTTATGCCCGAACATACATAAAAAAAAAAAAAAAAAAATACAAACATCCGAATTGAGAACCTCCTCCTTTTTTAGAAGTCGGTTAAAAAGGTTTTAACTACATTATAGCACAAGTGCGTAATGGTAATCAAAATGTCACAGTTTGGTAATTATAATTAGTGCCTTAATATGCCTAAGTGTAGTGCAATAAAAGTCACTTTCTGAGCAAGTGTATTGAAATAGTACATTGTTACACTAGGGGTGAAAGTAACTCATTTCGTCCCGAGAATGAGTTGGCGGCCGAGCGAAGCGAGGTCGCTAATTCGAGGGGTTAAATGGGTTACTTTCACCCCGAGGTAAACACTGTGCTTTTCATTACGAATACGAGGAATAAAATAAAAAGTTTGTAAAACCTGAGTCGTCGTACCTATGATTTTAAGTAGGTATCTTTCTTCTGATTTAGGCGGTAAAAGGTATTCCACTACTGCTTTAGCCTCTTCTTCTCTAATTTTATATCTGTATGGAAAATTGGAACATGGTTCAATAGAAATGTGAAGATAGAACTAGTTTTTTTTTTTAATAATTTGACAGCTGTCAGTTGTAAAGTTAAACTCCCTATGGATGAAAAGTATCACTTTAAGCCCGCTCCTCAGGCAACTTCAGACCTACTTTCAGGGTATGAGTAATGAAATAGTACATTGTTACACTAGGGGTGAAAGTAACTCATTTCGTCCCGAGAAGGAGTTGGCGGGCGAGCGCAGCGAGGTCGCTAATTCGAGGGGTTAAATGGGTTACTTTCACCCCGAGGTAAACACTGTGCTTTTCATTACGAATACGAGGAAACTAAAAATAAAATGTTTGTTAAACCTGAGTCGTCGTACCTATGATTTTAAGTAGGTTTGTTTCTTCTGATTTAGGCGGTAAAAGGTATTCCACTACTGCTTTAGCCTCTTCTTCTCTAATTTTATATCTGTATGGAAAATTGGAACATGGTTCAATAGAAATGTGAAGATAGAACTAGTTTTTTTTTTTAATAATTTGACAGCTGTCAGTTGTAAAGTAAAACTCCCTAGGGATGAAAAGTATCACTTTCAGCCCGCTCCTCAGGCAACTTCAGACCTACTTTCAGAGTATGAATAATGAAATAGTACATTGTTACACTAGGGGTGAAAGTTACTCATTTCGTCCCGAGAAGGAGTTGGCGGGCGAGCGAAGCGAGGTCGCTAATTCGAGGGGTTAAATGGGTTACTTTCACCCCGAGGTAAACACTGTGCTTTTCATTACGAATACGAGGAAACTAAAAGTAAAATAAAAAGTTTGTAAAACCTGAGTCGTCGTACCTATGATTTTAAAGTAGGTATCTTTCTTCTGATTTAGGCGGTAAAAGGTATTCCACTACTGCTTTAGCCTCTTCTCTTATGAAATTAGGCGTTAATCACTATTTAAATCTCATAAACATGACGTGTTAATACAAATCTCTGTTGTACGAAAATGTAAACAAAACTCGAAAAAACCAACGACTGATTGCCACTTTCCCACCATTTTGTTTTTTTTTATTTTCTGTGGCCGGCCAGCTATTCAGCCTCATTAATGAAAAATTAGAAATTAATTGTAATGAATAAACAGATAAATCATTTTAAATATAATATTATTTAATTAATACTTATCTTTAAGTTATTTCAATTTTATATCGCGCTGTGATTGACTGGCTGTATGGAAAATTGGAACATGGTTCAATAGAAATGTGAAGATAGAACTAGTTTTTTTTTTAATAATTTGACAGCTGTCAGTTGTAAAGTAAAACTCCCTAGGGATGAAAAGTATCACTTTCAGCCCGCTCCTCAGGCAACTTCAGACCTACTTTCAGAGTATGAGTAATGAAAAATATTTTTTTAATTCGATTAAGCAGTTCCTGAGATCAGCGCGTTCAAACTAACTACGGAAGCCCTCAAAGATGAATAATTTTCCCGTTTTTTCCACATTTTCCACTGATTCTTCGCTCCTATTGGTTGTAGCGTGATGTTATATTACTTAAAGCCTTCCTCGATAAATGGACTATCCAACACCAAAAGAATTTTTCAATTCGAACCAGTAGTTCCTGAGATTACCGCGTTCAAATAAACTAACATACTCTTCATCAGCTTTATAATATTACTATGTTTTGCCTGCGGCTTCGCCCGCGTACATAAAATACAGCCTATGTCACTCAGAAATAAAGCAGCTTTCTGTCGGTGAAAAAATTTTAGCAATCGGACCAGTACTTTCAGAGATTTAGACGAACAAAAAACATAAAAACAAACTTTAACTCTTTATTATATTAGGGTGAGTTGCACCATTTGACTATAACGATAACCAAACCTGACCAGCCGTGAAACGGCCGCCTATTGGTCAATTCGACGATTTGACAACTGTTAACGGCTTTGTTATCGTTATAGTTAAATGGTGCAACTCACACTTAAGACTAGTCGTTGGTGTGCCTAAGCAAATAAACAAAACAAAAAAAAAAAAAACAGCTTCCATTATCTTTATGGAAAATCCGGAAATGATTAGAATTTATATGGCACAGGTATCATGACTTGTTTTTTACATCCAAGTGGAGCCCGTAGCATTAACTACTCTTGCTACGTGGTTAATCCAGCACTTTTTCTTCTTCTTCTTTTGTGTCGATCTGGCTAAATTCTTGACCAACCAATTTGGACAGCTCTATCATTGGCGTCGTAAAAGTCGTGGAAGATCCAGGTTGTGCATACTGGGCAGGAAAGGAGGTGACGCATATCCCGTGAAGGGATACTGTATTTGTAACCCATCACAAAGTGCCAGTATGGAGTCTGGCCAAATTAATGAGGTCTCCTTGATTCATCAAGAATAGCCCATTTGACCAGATTATGTCTGCAGGGGTCAATTCGGTATTGACTGTTATTTCACACTGTCATAAATAAATCAATAAAGTGCTTTCGTATTAATCGTCGTATCTCATTATAGAGTCGTATATCGAAAGAAGTTTTATTTTTAATATTTTAAACATTACTTAAATGGAAGGTGAGAGAATATTTTAGCTAGTTTGAAACCTGTCTAGAACCGGACCAATAGGTCCGCATTATAATAGTGTCTGTCGCTTCTTTTACAACCAGATGTAGTTCTTTTTCTGATCTACATTATTTTTATCTTTAAGTTTTTAGGGCCTGTACACACCACGTTTTTTAAACGCGCCGTGGACGCGCGTTTGTAGCGATTCAGACGCGATACGCACGCGAGTCAGACTAGAGATGTGCTGTTGCCGGCAATATTGCCGTGAAGTGAGAATGTTGGTGGGAATATTGCCCGATGTATATATTCCCATAGTGCCGGCAACAGCACATCTCTAAGTCAGACGCAGCCTGTAGACCTTTAAGGTAAAAGCGCGCCGTCGACGTACGTTTCTAAAATGCGTGTCAACGGCGCGTTTAAAAAACGTGGTGTGCTCATGCCCTAAAACGGTTAGATAGATGCATTTACTTTGCATATAGCATTGACGACCAAAACTGGAATTAAATAAAAAAGAAATCAATAAAGTGAATGTTAAAATAATATGAGAACATCACTTTTTTTAAGGATTTCACAATCCGGTGAAACATCATTGAAATCTATCAGAAATGTTACAGTTTTAGTCCGTAGACAGGCTCCCCAAACGTTACCACTTCAACCGATCTTGTGCGTCTCGTGTCCAGCATCGTGGAAAAACCAATATTGTCAGACTTTTAGTGACAAACAAAAATCTACCTTTTTTTAAGATGGGAAATCATCTTATGACTTGCAGGAGAGCGTGTCAGACTTTCACTAACTAAAGCCACATTTATGTTCTTTTTTTGAATTTTGTTTTCCACGGATTCCCCTTTCGGAAGTCAACCCACGGGCGCAGTAAAGTCCTAATATCAGTAGGGGGTTCTAGAAAATTAAACAAAAATAAAAGGTGTAAGGGACAGCCCTCCACAAACTTTAAGGGCTTGCTCAGTAGACGAAACTGAACAACCTTCCACAAGATTTTTTTTCAGGAAACGGAAAAAAAAATCCGCCTCACCATACAAAATGATAAACTTGATTGGACAATTTGTATGGCGAGGCCGAATTTTTTTTTCGATTCCTGAAAAAATTTTTTGTGGAAGGTTGTTTAGTTTCGTCTACTGAGCAAGCCCTTAAAATTTGTGGAGGGCTGTCCCTTACACCTTGTATATTAAAAATGACTTTTATATTTATGTGCGACTAGCTTTTGCCCGCGCATTCTCTCACGCTCTACCCAACTCCACCCTACTCCACCCTACTCTACCCTACTCTATCCTACTCCACCCTACTCTACCCTACTCTATCCTACTCTACCCTACTCTACCCTACTCTACCCTACTCTACCCTACTCTACCCTACTCTACCCTACTCTACCCTACTCTACCCTACTCTACCCTACTCTACCCTAGTCTACCCTACTCTACCCTACTCTACCCTACTCTACCCTACTCTACCCTACTCTACCCTACTCTACCCTACTCTACCCTACTCTACCCTACTCTACCCTACTCTACCCTACTCTACCCTACTCTACCCTACTCTACCCTACTCTACCCTACTCTACTCTTCTCTACCCTACTCTACACTAACTTTCATTTTTTTTTCCAAAAAGAACTTTCTCACCATAACAAACACAAGAAAAAAAGGATTAGCGAAATTGGTTCAGTTGTTCTCGAGATTTGCGCTTAGCAACACATTTAGCGATTCATTTTTTTATATTATAGATAATCTACACCTAATGTAATAAATAGATAAAGTTTGTTTTTTTTGTTTGTAGGAGATAATCTTTAAAAGTAATGGTCTGATTGCTAAAAATTTTTCATCGATAGAAAGCTGCTTTATTCCTGAGTGTCATAGACTGTATTATATGTAAGCGGGCGAAGTTGCGGGCTAAAGCTAGTTTTGAATATTTCGGATGGGTTTGAACCCCAAAAACCCCCACTCTGGCTATGCCCTTCAACCCATTGCCCCAGTAGGCCTTGGCCCTATTGGGCTCCTACGGTTTTGCTAACGTCTCCGTGAGGCACGCCTTCAACTCTGTCCAGACGGTTACTGGGCGGCCGGACGGCGATCTACTCATTACTCGTCGTCCGAAAGCCCCAGTGGTCCCAGTGGCTGGACTAAAATCCACCTGTATTCTCTCAGTTGTCCTTTGTGTTACAGAACTATGGTAGCTTTTTCAAAAATTCAAACCCTTAAGGCTTATAGTCCCTTGAACCATCTGACCGAAATTATGTGAACGCAACTCTCGCGCTCGCCTAGGCGGCAGTACGCAAATCTGTGCATTTATTTGCGGCCAGCTGCGCCCGGAAAGCGCTTTAAATCCATTTTCTTTGCGAAATATTGATTGATTTACATATGCAATGTTCACTTTGAAGAATATTTAACCACCAATTTTTATGTGTAAAAATGTTTGTAAAGGTCCAAGCCGTTTCGAAGGAATAGGGAAAAGTTGCGAAAAGTTGCGAAATTGCTAAATATATTTTTTAGACAAAAGTATTAATAGCAAGAAAAAATCAAATGTTGATAATGTTGTTCATGAATCTTTAATAAACATATATTTTTTTCAAACCTATTAACCTGGCCGTTACCGAGGAGTAGGCTTCAGAAAGTCACTGTTTTATGGCACTTTTCGGGCGTTTGGGCCTTAAGCTCCACCCTAAGTGGAAGAAGTCATTGGATTAAGTCCAACAAAAATAAAACTTATAGTTAGCTTATCTAGCTTATCACAGACGAGTGGTCATACAGAACCCAATGTCAAATGTTAAAATTATATTTGTTTGTTTGTATTTTATGTGATGTCATATACCAGTTATGCAAATTCGATTATGTTAAGTTATTGCTTGTACTTCCGCGAAGGCTATAGAAACAATACAATTCCGTCTCAACCGGTGGCGCACAGGAAGCAACGCGAAGACACGGTGGACCATACGGTGGAGGTGTGCCCCGCTTGAGCGGGTTTGAGCACCACTGTGTCCTCGTGAAAGCCATCGGTGGCAAAGAGCTCTCGCACCCGGCCCTGGTACAGACCACGGTCCGGAGCGAGGAGAAATAGTCACCTCCTTCTGCGAAAAGGTAATGCTAGCGAAGGAGACGGGGCGTGAGTGAGCGCACTGACATCCTCATTCCCCAGCCGCCACGACCCCGACCCTGACTACCAGCCACACGGTATGCGTGGGCTCGTGGACGACGAGCAATGGGTAGCTTGTCGTCTGGCCGTCCGGTAATCGTCCGGACCAAGCCCAAGTCATCGACAGCGCGTAGTGTTCCACACGCTTCTCAAAGAGATATCAGCTAAACCTAGGAGGCTCCTGCTCGCAAAGCCAATGTCCGCTAAGGCCGCAGGGATTTTTTGAAAAGGAAACCCGTGGGTCTAAAACGCAAAGGACAACTGAAGGACACAGGTGTGGTTTTTAGACAGTAAAAGTGTGACACGCCCTATCGCTCCACCCTAGAGTGGGAGAAGTCATTGGGAAATGGGCAGCAACGCGCCGGGTGCCAGCTAGTATTTACTAGAATAAAAATGACATGTCAGAATGATCTCTATGAACAATGTAAGTTCCTTGAAACTCTCATTCAAATTCAAGCCTTGCCTCCAGTTTTCTGGTGACGAATTCGAGTTGTGGGGCTCCTTGTACCGAAACCGCGGTTCCAACTTCCACCTATTAAAAGAAGCCAAGGGTCTGCCTCTGAAATGAATGCTCGACTAACAAGGCAACGAAGGAACAGGGTGGGTTTTTTAGTCAGTAAAAGTCTGACACTATCTCCCACTCCGCCCAAGGGTGGGGTATGTCATCAGGTGGATAAAAATCATTTTAAGCACCGAAAAAAGAAACCTATGAAAAGAAAAATACTTTTTTTAAACAATATTTTGGGACCACAAATAAAATAAATACAGTTTTTTTTTGCTAACTGCACCAATGCCTTTATCCTTGTGGTCCCAAAATGTAAATTAAAAAAAAAAATTATAAGTGAAATTTGGGACCGCGGTCTAGGTCCAAAGAGCCTCACCATGACCCACAAATTCAACCGCACAAGGAAACAAATTGATTAAAAAAAAAGACGTGTGGCACTCGGGGACTGCCGCGGTAAAGCTATTGCATAGCATTTTTATTAACTTATGCAATTAAGTATAATTATTTATTTATTTTATTTATGCAGTATTTTTTTTCCTTTGTTTTTTTTTTCTTTGATATACAATTTCACACATTGAATTGAATTTTGATTGATTGTTCACTCATTTGTTTTCTTATCGGTCACCACGCTCAAAAAACAAATGAGTGGCGGGTGTTAGGTTATTTTCGTTACGGAATTTCTGGATTCGGTCTCCACGCTCAAGGCCCGCGATAGAAGCTATGCAATAGCTTAAAATCATATTTAGTTAAAGTTTTAACAATAATAAAATGCAAAAACTTCAAATAACAGTTAATAGTTCTCGAAAAAAATTTCTAAAATAAAAATCGATCATCATGACCAATCTCAACCAATTTGTGGTTTTCATTATACTTATTCTAATTAATAAGGAAGCGTAACTTGTTTGACAGGATAGGATAACCTCCACCATTTGCTGTGTTTTATTATTTTAATAGGAAAACTCGAATCTTGACCTCCGTCTTGCCATCTATAAAAGTTCACGATGGACCAAAATGAACGTTATTCTACTTGAAACAGACACAATGAAAACCGTAAGTTCGATTTAATTAAAATATAGAAAATTGAATAATATTTTTTAATATTGATAAAATCTTATAATGATGACGTCATTCTTTTCTGGGATACTGAATGCACGCATTCATCATCTTCCTGCCCTTGTCCCGTTTTATTTGGGGACGGCGCAACACATTTTTTTTCTTCCATTCTGTCCTGTCACTCGTCACGCTATCACTGACTTCCTTTTCTTTCATATAACTTCTCACACAATCCTTCCATCTTTTCTTTGGCTCCCCTCTCCATCCATCCACATGTAAACTCATAACTCTTTTAGCAACATGTATTTCATCCCTCCTCTTAACATGACCATGCCAAGACAAACGATTTCCTTTCAACTTTTCAGTCACTGGTGCCACTTTCAAACTTCTCCTAATGTACTCATTTCTCATCCACCCATGCATTCATAATCTCATAAAAAAATGTGGGCTTCAATACAAACCTTACTGCGGTGACTTAGTGAACCAATTTGTCTTTAATCCATTTATTTATTTAATTCCAGTTCGTATTTTTCACACTGGTGAGTGCCATCCTTGCGTTGGCGCATGCACAGTGGGGGTTCGGCGGGTTCGGTGGGCAAAATCACGGCCACGGTGGACATGGCGGTGGCTACGGACATGACGGTGGCTACGGACAGGGCGGCGGCTACGGACATGGCGGTGGCTACGGACATGGCGGCGGCCACGGACATGGCGGCGACTACGGACATGGTGGCGGCTTCGGACAAGGAGGCGGCTTCGGACATGGCGGCGGATACGGCGGTCATGGACATGGTGGACATTTCCATTAATATAGTTATAGATAATAAATAATTATAAGTTATTCTTGTATTTAATTTTACTTATTTGATGATGATGCCAGCTAGCCGATGTCGGCCACACCGACCGCATACTTTGGCTCCTCATAGTGGTTGTGAGCTCAGTATTTCTGCTTTTTAAGCGCTTTCATGTGACTTGCATATCCAACCTTGGCTGAAAAACTCCGAGCACAAAGTGGACACTCCAGGACACCATTACTGACATGATAAATTATAGCTGTTGGTGGTCTAGCTTTGAGGTTATCACGCTTCCGCTCCAATTCCATCCTCCGATTATCTTCAAAAGCTTCCAAATGCTGATGTACATGACGTCTCCATTCAGGCCGATCTTGTGCCTGTTTCTCCCAAGTGGCGGGGTCCATATTGCATCTCTTCATGTGCCTATTCTAAACATTCTTGAAGCGCAGAATTGTCAGTTGGATTACGGCCCATGCTATGAATTGAATTATTGATACATGATTTCATGACCCATTCAGCCGATTACGTTGAAATTTTTAATACATTTAAGTTTTTTACCGAAAAGCCCTACCTACGTGTAGGATGCGTATATTATAAATATTATAGGTACAACATTATTTTTAGTATTCGCATATACTAAAAATAATTTACTCAGAATTATAATTTACTAAAATTTACGGCCACATCACTTCACAAAGTTATGAGTTTACATGTGGATGGATGGAGGGGAAGAGGGAGGCCAAAAAAAAGATGGATGGATTGTGTGAGAAGCGATATGAAAGAAAAGGGAGTTAGTGATAGCGTGACGAGTGACAGGACAGAATGGAAGAAAAAAACGTGTTGCGCCGATCCCAAATAAAACGGGACTAGGGCAGGAAGATGATAATGAATTATAATTTACTGAAAATAAATACATATACATATACCTTCGACACAAGCCCTCAGTCGCCCGGATGGCCCGGAGACCATGTATTTATGCAAACTAATCAAGCTTATAACTTTGTCAGTTTTGATAATATAGTTATGTTTGTATATAGGTTCCTTACGTAAAAATACTAGACAAGTGTTCGGGTTTTGCATATTCTAAAACGAATGTTGTACAATAGCGGGCACATCCAATAGTAAAATATTAAGAGAACAATTTTTATCAATCACTTGTGTTCCTAATAAAATTCGATCTATGTAAACTATATCCAAATTTTACTTGGGGTTGCTGGGGAGATGCTCTACAGTAAACCATAATTCCTTAAAACAGTTGACCTGCTATGGTACTTATTTATCTAAATATGTAGGTACTAATTCGGCACACATTGCGTTCGACTATGATAGCAATTTATGAACAGTAAAATAAATAGATGATGGGGTGTCATGGGGAGCATAACGTCTGTAATTCGGTATTTTTAGGGTTCCGTAGCCAAATGGCAAAAAACGGAACCCTTATAGATTCGTCATGTCTGTCTGTCTGTCTGTCTGTCTGTCTGTCTGTCCGTCCGTATGTCACAGCCACTTTTTTCCGAAACTATAAGAGCTATGCTGTTGAAACTTAGTAGGTAGATGTATTCTGTGAACCGCATTAAGATTTTCACACAAAAATAGAAAAAAAAGCAATAAATTTTGGGGGTCCCCATACTTAGAACTGAAACTCAAAAAGTTTTTTTTCGTCAAACCCATACGTGTGGGGTATCTATAGATAGGTCTTCAAAAATGATATTGAGGTTTCTAATATCATTTTTTTCTAAACTGAACAGTTTGCGCGAGAGACCATTCCAAAGTGGTAAAATGTGTCCCCCCCCCTCTAACTTCTAAAATAAGAGAATGATAAAACTAAAAAAAATATATGATGTACATTACTATAAAAACTGCCAACGAAAATTGGTTTGAACGAAATCTAGTAAGCAGTTTTTTTTTAATGCGTCATAAATCGAAAAAAATACACTATTATTAAAACATCGATCAAAGTTACAACACATTACAAGAACTTTTATATTATGTTACTTGCTGCTACGGAACCCTTCATGTGCGAGTCGGACTCGCACTTGGCCAGTTTTTTTTATTTTGTAATATTATATTTTTCTCTCTTTTTTGTTTAATATTCATTGATGACATGCACATTTTTGAGCTAGCTGATTAGGGACAGGGTGCGCGACAGCCCCAACACAAGTACTACTGTAACTTACTGATTCAGTCTCAATTTATTTATACGCACAATCCAATCAATTAAAAAAAACAATCAAATTCAATCTATTAATTCTCTTTTTTTAGATCATATAAATATTTCAGTATTTGTAGTTTATTGAGAACATACAAGAGACGCGGTGGGGGACTTTGTTATAAAATTGGAAGGTATCAAGTTTCTTAGTCATTATCAATTACTCAATAGAACCTTAACCTCATTGATCTTGAAATAAAGTAAGTGAAATATTGGTGTATTTAGTCTGTCTAACAAGCTTTTAATGAAAATCATTTTTTCATAGCAAGCTTTTATAGCTCGGTATACCTATATAATTAATACTCGTAAAGACGAATCATACGAGCCCAAACTCGACGGGGTTGTGTCGTTTAACTACCAAGTTCCTACAGCCACCTCCGGTTTCATCATCAGATCAGCTTCTTGTCACAATAATTTTGCATTGTCATCTGATTTACACATGCATGCAAAATTTCAGCTCAATCGGTAACCGGGAAGTGGGCCAAATTTAATTTACAAGGTTTGATGACAGACAAACATCGGGACAGGTGAAACTAAATAAAAGCTTGTAAAAAGGTCAAACGACTCGGGAATTTTTATAGGAAATAAAAAATCTGATGTTTTTTAGTTGTCATTGACTTGTTTCTTGATATGATTATAGTTCTACAACAAATGTTGATCATATTCGACTGGCCTGTTGGTCTAGTGGTTAGTGACCCTGACTGCTATGCCGGAGATCGTGGGTTCGATTCCCACCCAGGACAAATGTTTGTGTGATGAGCATAATCATTTGTTCTGTGTCTGGGTGTAATTTATCTATAATATGTATGTATTTAGAAATATATAAGTATGTTTATCAGTTGTCTAGTACCCATAACACAAGCTCTGCTTAGCTTGGGACTAGACGGCGTTGTGTGATAGTTGTGGAATATTATTATATTATATTATTATTATATTATATTATGGTTAGTGGTGATGAATCAATAAGCGGAGTAGAGTATTTAGAAACAGATTACGATTCCAAATATATGTTATTACTTTAAACTTACTTATGACCATATTATATCTTTGTAAATGTACCCTATCCTATTCGTAATAAGAATTTCATTGAAGAGACTGAAATAAGTATATCCTAAACGAAAATCTTTTGCATTTTTTACTGTCAAAAATTTGACTAATAACATTAAAAATGTAGTCTGTCTGTGTTTTCTGGTAGCTACAACCCGGGAATCTTTAAGTCGAGAGTGAATAGGTTTCTTCTAGGTAAGCACGATCCATCGTCGACTGCATCGTCGTTTTCCATCAGGTGAGATAGCGGTCAAGCGCAAACCTATCAACAATAAAAATATATATATATATAAATATATATATATATATATTCGATATAAGGAGGACCCTTATAAAATTATTAGTAAATAATGATCAAGATTTCTTAATCTCTTTCTTGAGTATTGAACCAGTGTTGACTATATCTGATTTCATTTTATCCTAATAATTACTCAAGTCGTTTGACTTTTTAGACAGACTATAGCTGAATCCGGTTGAACTAGAAGCCCAACTAAACACAATTGAAATAAAAAACTTTTTACAAAAAAAATATAACTTCAATGTTAAAAAACACTGAAAAGTATAAAATAACTTTAATTTCGGAAGTCGGTGTTAAATAACGAAGAGACAAAACTATTATAGAAAGACTGATTTCCGAAATTAAAGTTATTTTATACTTTTCAGTGTTTTTTAACATTGAAATCGGTTATGTTTTTTTTTTTTTGTAAAAAGTTTTTTATTTTACACTTTTTAGTTATGGTACCACCACTAAAAAGTACGCCTCAGACAAACTTAAATAACTTATAGCCACAGTACATCTCATAACGATTCTAATAATCCCAAACACGGTTAGATTACATTAATTTAGTTTTTTTCCTTCTGGCTTCATCATCAGATCAGTTCGATACATCCCCTCCCCCCCTTTTCTGACAGTCAGTCATCGACTACACGTATAAACAAAGCAACTTTACTTGTAACCACAGTTCTGCTGTGATTCTATGAGGAGTTCTGTTCCATATCTTCGAAGTTCATGATCAGATCATAACAATATTTCTATGGGACCAACTTGGAAGCATAACCTTTCAATCAAAAAGATTTTTTTAAATCGGTCCACAATTGACCGAGATATCGGTGAACATACATAATAAAAAAACATAAATTTAGCCGAACATAGGACCTCCTCCTATTTGAAGTCGGTTAAAAAGCAAGCAGAATGATTTATAGATCTTGATGTTTAACTATCATGCTTCATTCTAAATTTCAGGATTCCAGGTCAACGGGAAGTACCCTACGAATTTTGATACCAAGAGTGTCCAAACATATGTTTTTTGCGACATAAACTGCCTTATCTTTTTTTTCGTTGACTTAGAGTTTGATTTTTCACAGTTTCAAGGGACTGCAAACCTGAGAATATGGTTTTAATTTCAACTTGTAACCTCCACGCGTTCCGGAGATAAATGGTCTTGACAGACTAACAGACAGACAGACAACAAACTGATCCTATAAGAGCTCCGTTATTTCCTTTAAGTTACGGGACCCTAAAATAGGTGAATATTTTTGTATGTATATTTGTTGCTTCTTCACGCTCGAACAGCTGAATGATATTTATGAACACATAGGATACTTTTTATCCTCCCGGGATAAAAAGTATCCTATGTGTATTAGTATATATTAGTATTTTTTTACTATCGCGCGGACGAAGGCACTTAGTTTAAAATAATAATAACAATAAACTCATTAGAGATGTTCGTCAGAAAGGCCAGTGTTACTTTTAATACTCATAACTAGCGTGCATGGATCACTCTGACTAACACTAATACGTCCAGCTGGGTACGTCTAACTTCGAGAAAGATGTCAACTAACTCGGTTGGGCAGCGTTCGGGAAGCTAAGCGGTATCTTCTCGTCCAACATACCACAGTGTCTCAAGACGAAAGTTTATGACCACTGCGTGTTGCCAGTGATGACATATGGCTCCGAAACGTGGTCGCTTACAATGGGCCTCATCAGAAGGCTTAAAGTCACCCAAAGGGCAATGGAGAGCTATGCTCGGGTTTTCCTTGCGTGATCGAATAAAAAATGAAGATAACCGCAGGAGAACTAAGGTTGCCGACATAGCACGAAGAATCGCCAAACTTAAGTGGTAATGGGCAGGGCAAATTGCTCGCAGAACAGATGGCCGTTGGGGCCGAAAGGTTCTGGAGTGGTGACCGCATATCGGAAGACACAGCGTTGGAAGGCCTCGTACAAGGTGGACCGATGACCTGGTGAAGGTTGCGGGAAACCGATGGATGCGGGACGCACAAGAACGTTCGTTGTGGCGACGCTTGGGGGAGGCCTATGTCCAGCAGTGGACGTGTATCGGCTGAAATGATGATGATGATGAAAACTAATAAACCAAAATGACGTAGGTTTATGGAACAAATCAGGTAGCATTTTGTGATTAATCCAAGCCTACCGCAAGCTCTTAATGCAATCCATTTTACGACCTAAACTGAACTCTTAAGGCGTACAGTCCCTTAAACATCTGGCCGGAATTAAATGCACACACTCGTACTATCGCCTAGGAGTTGTAGTATCTGTGCATATAGATAGAGCCCCGTTGAGAATTCGTATGTGGTAGTACAGGATAAAATAATAATAATAATAAACGCGTTAAAAAAATCATTATCGAATTTTTTTTTTTTTTATCCGGTGGCAACATAGGTTAAAAATTATAGTTATTGGAGTTTTTGGCGGGATTTATTCGAATTTTTTTTTTTTTTTTTATTTGAGTGAAGGTCCGTTGTTTTAATCTATACCTACATATAAATAAAATTGGAGTGTCTGTTTGTAATGTTAAAATAACTGCTTTTTACTACATGCATATGAATATATATATATATATACGGTACATACACCAAAATAACATTTTTTACATATTTTGTCTGTCTGTCTATCTGTCTGTCTGTCTATCTGTCTGTCTGTCTGTTTGTCCGGGCTAATCTCTGAAATGGTTGGACCGATTTTGACGGGACTTTTTTTGGCAGGTAGCTAATGTAATAAAGAGTAACATAGGCTACTTTTATTTTAGAAAAAATAAATTCAAAATCTTGTAGTCCACGCGAATGAAGTCGAGGGCACAGCTAGTTATAATCTAAAATTGGTGTAGGTACCTAGCGTCTGTACAATTGGACAGTAGTACCTATGTGATTTCATTGAATATGGCGCGATCTCGGTAAAATGAAGCTGAAAAGTATGTAGTTTAGCTTCCTCGGCGAAGCTAGCCAAAAAGGCCGACTCAATACATTTAATGCTGCCAAAATAATACTACAAAAACAAACACATAAACAAAGTAACTACAAAATTTCATAAGAAGACAATTAATGGCTTAATCTTAATCCAAGCCAAAAACATGATAACCCTGATTGTGCTAGTTTACCGTCCAGTTTCTATATTCGTCCATTTGACTAAGCTGCTACAAACACATGCGTAAAACTTGAATACAAACCTACCTTCCCGCGCAATTTTGGACTTTTTGTGATCCGCAATGTCTAAGCAACAGTTCTACTAAGATGAAAATGTGATTAGATAATTAGCGAATTTAAAAAAAATAACGTCAGTTGCCACTTTGCTTACGTGCCTCGAAGAAGCCATTACGTTAGAAAAAAAAAGGCGACTAGAAAAGTTCATGGCAAGTTTAATTAGTGATAAAGCTCCTTAGTCGTTCACTCTTGACAGAGTGGTCGTGGTTGACGATATTGCATTTTCAATTGGCGAGTGAGGCTCCCGCGATGCGTCTCTATTTGTCCCGGTTTACGGCGTCTCGAGAACTCTGAACTATGGAGGAATAAATGCACACATACTCGTACTGTCGCTTAAACGACAGTACGACTATCTGTACATTGAATTCTGACCAGCAACGCGTGGATAGAACCCCGTTGACCTTTGACCCCTCGAGCGCCGATTGTACATACGTCTGTACAAATTGGATGTCCTTGAAAAATGCTTAATTTTCGTTTTTCCCCAAGTTTGTACGAAAGTTGTTTGGCCGAAAGTTTTGGTTTCTTTACATATTCTTCTATAAGTATATATTATATTATTTGTTTAATCTAGAAAAATCCGAAAAAAGTTTATTTTTTATTTTTTTGGTGATTTACGTAGACAGTGCAATTTTCCGGGTCAATGAACCCCTGGCGCTCGAGGGGTTAAATCCATTTTCTTTGGGAAATATTGATTGATTTATTTAAGCCATGTACATTCGGAAGAACCCATAGCCAGCATTTTTTTTTTTGTTAACATATTTCTAAAGATCATAGACATTTGAAAGGAGTTGGGAAAACAAGCGAAAAAATATCATGCTGTTATTTTTTTTTTTTTGGCAAAAGTATTAGTCTTACGAAAAAATCATATGTTGATACTTAATTTATTTATTTATTTTACTATTTATGTACACATGTGTAACATTACTTAGGTATTGTTATACCTACATAAATCTATAATAAACGTATTTTTTTCAAACCTATTGACCTAGTCGTTACCGAAGAGTAGGCTTCAGAAAGTCACTGTTTTATAGCTTTGGCCCTGCTGGACCCCTAAGGTTTAGCTGACATCTGCGCGTGGAACACTACGCGCCGTCGACGATTCAGTAACCGGTCGGCCGGACGGTGAGTTACTTATTGCACTTCGTCCGCGAGCCCACGCTTACGGTGGCTGGAAATCAATATCGGGATCTCGGCAGCTGGAGCGTGAGGAAGTCCGTTCCCTCACGCGTGCAGCCAGCTCCTTCGCTAGCATTACGGCTTCGCAAAAGAGGACACGGCGCGGGGCGGTACCTACTCCACCCAAGCGGAGTATAACTATACCATACCTATGCCACGTTAAATAGCTATGTGACTTTAATTAAGCCTTGAAATAAAAACAAACCTTTTAGTGTAGATACCACGCATATTTTTGAAAATAAGGCTGGGTGCAAATTATGATTAAAATAACTAGCTTTTGCCCACAACTTAGTTCTCGTACAAGTTGGAAATATTTGTAAAGTCTAAGTACATACATTAGAAGGCTGTTTTAGGCGCATCATGAAGTAAGAGCGGAACAATAGAACGTTAGGTGAAAGTAGGTAGGTACTGGGTCTTATAATATTATCAATGGAAATGTAATTGATGCTACCTATGTACTGGAGGTTTACCCAAAATTATTTGTTATTGATTTTATCAACGCTGCTATTTCTAGCCGCCAATATTGCTATTTGACACATCCAGTGCTAGTCGTGTAGCGACATCTATGGGGTCACATAAGAACTAATCCTGCATCGTGCAAATAAAGTTCTCTGCACGAATAAAACAGCCCGAAATCATCGACCGGACAGTTGCCCACCAGACATAACACCCGTCTGGTCGGGGTTCCCCCTTTTCAACGGAGGTAGGTATGTGGGACTTTACTCTCTGTTCCACATCCCTCTGAAGTATTAATTTTCTATTTGGACTGCATCTGAGGTAGACTTTGAAGAATAGGTCGTATGACTATGTTGACCTTGCATTAGTAAGGTAGACACTAGTACTGGGAGGTCTACTTATATTTCTTAAGGTCATTGACTTTTTACGTGAAAAATATCACAAATATTTGAAATAAAAACTCGATAGAATTTTCGATAAAGAGTTCAAAAATATTTTTTGTTAGCGCGCGTCAAGCGGCCGGGGCGGCGCACTATACCTACGTACGTTTTCATATAGAATCTACAGCGCGAAGTGCCTGGCCTTCCTACTCGCCTATCGAACGTTGAGCATGGTTCAAAAGCTTGCTGCTTCATCTAACGCAATCCAACGCGATGTTTGATGAAGAGACAACGCGAAAAAAGAGAAATAACGCCTGAAAACTCTGGTAGCATTCGATAATTCCGTATCTCGTGAATATTCCACTAATCTTGATCTAGGAAATACGTGTTTTTTAAACCCATAAAAGTGTTTGAAAAATATTGTCGTCATTCACTATCTTGATTTTTACAAGGTAGTGAATGACGTATATATATTTAATATATTCTTTTGACTTTTTGAATTTTGAATTACAATATGGAGGGTCAAAGTTCATGCGAAATAGCAGATTTTCATAGGTCTTTATTGGATTAGTCTTACACAAATTCATATATTGATTTCAATAGAAGCCTAGATAATATCAACAAATTCCAAAATATCTAATGAAAAAGGTGTAATAACGTTATAATTTCGTAAGAGTGGTTGCATGAAAAACAGTGAAAATAACAAATTATTGTACAAAAATAAACAATGGAAAGAACCCGATTAAAATATCAAATTACAGAAAGTAATCTGTCTTTTTGAGTTTCAAACACCACCTTAGGCCACTCGTCCGTGGTAATAATAAAACTGGCAAAAGCTAGGTCTTTTTTTTAAATTTCATACCTACTACACCAGGCAAGATCAAGGTCAAAGTGGCACCAACGACGTACCAGCCCAAACAGGTTTGTATAAGTAGATTCTATTCTGTATTATATATAGGTAGGTGTTTTATCTATTTTTTTACACAATATTATTAAATACAACAATTAGAGTTCCACCTCAATACGTGATTTCCGATAAAGCCTTCTTTTCACAGTTACCTTTTTTTACTTCTTTTTACAGCCTGCGCCGCACACTCTGAAAGCTATTTCACTAAACTTAATCTAGTAATATAAGTATATCACTAAACTTGGACCGTTTTATAACTATATTCCTAGTGAGATAGTAATGAATCGCTTTCATATAACTATGTTACGGTATATAATTATATCCCTAGAGATATAACTATATTACGGCTTCATCTATCTTACTGCGACATATGTACTTTAATGAATAAAGTACATTTATACTGTATTCACAATAGCATTAGACAGAAGTTGAAAAAGGTTGTTTTAGGGTACACTTTGTAATAAAATTACAATATAATATATACATCCCTTTCTAGTGGATGTTTTTTTTAATCTCTCTAATGCCAAGCCAGCTATGAAAAGGACGAGAAAAAATCATGAAATCATCAACGTTTGTAAACCAATCCAGAATACATCAAAAGTCCAACCCAGAATACAGCTGAAAAGCCAATGCAAACTATTGGCATGATTTACTTTTTTCTTTTCGCCAGAAATGAAACCTAGGTTATATGTTAGAAGACAGTACGAGGAATCAATAGCAAAAAAAAGAACCAGGTCTTTAAAGTAAATTGTAACCGAGCGAAGATACCTATAGAAGCATTGCTAGTATATTTTTGTCAGTCGTTACATATTTTCCTTAAATTATAATGAAATAGAAAGATAATATTTTGAGGTTTTCTATTGATGAAATAGATTAAGTTGGTCGTCACTGTTATATCACTAACATAGTTGTAAGGTTGTTTTATTATTACTAACACTCAATGAGTCTTATTGTTACTTGGAAATAAAGATTATTATTATCCATTTATTATCTATATATGTACATATTATTTACATTTTTAAATATTTCTTAAAAAGCACGTTAAAAAAAAAATATTTAAAAATATAAAAAATAGTAGCCCACCGGCATCGGGAACAGGGTCCAAGCTGCCGGTGGTCAGGGCTCCTGAGAGAGGAATCTCCTAACTATGCGCGCCGTGTCCAGGAGTACTGCTTTCTGGATCAGGCCCTTGATCCAGCTGCCTAACGAGAGCCTCCTTAGATGTTGTTCGAGGCTCTTAAGCCATTGGCCGTTACGACTATCGGCACAATGATTGCTCTATCCACTTCTCACATGTCGACAACCTCGCGAGCTAAGTCAATTATTATTTCCTTTATTCATTTCTTTACACGTTACAATATATTTTTAAATATTTCTTAAAAAACAATTAAAAAAAACACCTTATCCCACTGGTATCGGGAACAGGTTATTATTATTATATGATATTTTTTTCACACTCGCAGTTGTTCGTCACTAAAACTAATTTTAAAAAATGTGCCCTCAAAAAAACTAATTTAAAATGCCTTCTAGTAAACCCGTCGAGTTTGGGCTCATTAGATTCGTATTAACCGGGTCTAAACATTTTTCATGATGACGAGCACCTGATGCTAGAACTGGGAAGTGACTACTGATGGAACCTTGGAATGCCTACTAGTAAACCCGTCAAGTTTGGGCCCATTAAATTCGTTTTAGCCAGTTGTAAACTTTTTCACGATCACGAGCACCTGCTGTTAGAACTGGGAAGTGACTACTGATGGAACCCTGGAATGCCTTCTAGTAAACACATCGAGTTTGGGCTTATTAAATTCGTCTTAACCAGTACTAAATATTGTTTGATGTCGAGGACCTGATGCTAGAACTGGCAGGTGGCTAATGGAACCCTGGAATGCCTACTAGTAAATACGTCGAGTTTGGGCTCAATATACTCGTCTTAACCAGTTCTTTTACTTTTTATTGATTTTATGCGTCGGGGGTTTATTAAAAAAAATAATTTTGCTATTATTCATACAGCCTTTAAGAGGCTACTTTTCCACTCGCCTATCGTCAGCATCGAGCATGGTATAATAGTTTGTTACTTCACCTAACGCAATCCAACGCGATGTTTGACGAAAAGGCAACGTGAGAAAAGATAGATAACGCATGAAAACTTTGTTAGCATTCGGTAATTCCATGATTTACTCGAATATTTTACAAAACTTGTTCCAAATCAATTGTTTTAAATCCTTAAAAGTTTCTGAAACAAATTGTCGTCATTTAGAATCTTGATATTTGCAAGGCTTCGATTGTTATACAATTTGACTTTTTTAAATTTTTGACTAAATTATGAAGTGTCGAAGATCATGCAAAATAGCAGATATTCAGAGGTCTGTAGCGACATCTATGGCGCCACATAAGAACTACGAAGAAAGTATGAAATCCTGCATCGCGCATTCACAGTTCTCCGCGCGATTTGAACATATACGACAGCCCGAAATCATCTCACTACGATAATCATCGATTATAACACCTGTCTGGTCGGAGGATCCTCCCTTTTCAACGAAGGTTTGCGGGACTTTACTCTCTGTTCCGCCTACCTCCAAAGGTCTTTACTGGATTAGTTTTGGAAAAATTTATAAATTGATTTTAATAGAAGCCCAGATAATATCCACAAGATACTGTGTTTACAAAATATCTAATGAATAATTTATAATAACATCACAATCGCGTAAGAGCGGTTGTATGAAAAACAGTGAAAATGTATGTCGAGTTGCATCCCCTTAAGGCGTATAGTCCCTTGAACCACGGAACAGTAAAAACAGTGGAAGAAGTAAGTATGCGTGGCACTGTCACCGCCTAGTAAGAATCGCGTTGCGCACTTACTGTTCAAGCGCCCTCATTCTCTAACTAGACTGCGCAACATAATAATTAACGAAAAATAATATTAAAATGCCTTATTGTCCCATACTGTACTTTAAAAACCATAGTCTGACTAAAAATCTAACTCATGGAGGTGTATCATACCACCGAAAAATATTATTTTCGGATTTATTTTAATAAAATGAAAAAATAAAATTACGTGAAACATTGCGCAGGATATACAAACAAAACTAGTCCTTAGTCACATCACTACAAAGTTGATTTTCTCTTCTCGGTTATTAGCTTTTCTGGAATATTCGTTAGTCTACCTATAGTTTTGACGCTATCCAAATAGTGCGTGACTTTATCGATAACTTCAATCGATATGTATAATATGTATTATATTGCCTTTTTAATATATATATTATTAGTTTAATAATTTTTGTAAGTAATATAATACAGATAATTATTAATTTAATAAATATAATAAAATAAAAATTGTGGTATGATATTTGTGATGTATTTTAAATAAATTTAGTTAAAAAGTTAGGAACAACATAGGGTGTTTGAATTATACTTAATATTCTTATGTTTAGCAGTGGGCGATGACGATGATTTCAGCTGAGATGATGATAATGCAAATAAATACCCTTTTTACTACGTTTAAAAATTGCTTTAATCATATTAATTTCATAATTTTAATACTATCACACTATCGCATACAATTTTTTTTTGCATGATATGTTTTAAATACGTTTTAATACAATCGATACATATTTCGATCGAATAAGGTTACTACCCTATCTGAGTAGCAGCGAGCGCATTCGCGTCAGTGATACGCCATTCAAATACCAATCTTATTTTTACGTAGTTACAGTTCATACTGAATATTATATACTGAACAATGCCATCTAGCGACGAGTGGCAGTACTTGGTAGTCAAAGATGTATTTCTTTCTTGTTTTTGTCAATTTGATTTATAGACTTTTGAAATTAAAGTTGCATTTCGTATAATTTTTTTTTTGCATTTCGTCTACGCCCTGTTTTTGTTTTCAGCCAATCATATTTTTAGGTTTGCAGTAAGAGTAAATTGTAAATGTATGAGTTTGGCGACACCGGTTCTGGAACAAACATTTTCTTAAGCTACTTCCACTGTTTTTACTGTTCCGTGCCTTGAACCATCTGACCGAAATTATGTGAACGCAACTCTCGCACTTGCCTAGGCGGCAGTACGCAAATCTGTGCATTTATTTGCGGCCAGCAGCGCCCGGAAAGCGCTTTAAATCTATTTTCTCTGCGAGATATTGATTGATTTACATATGCAATGTTCACTTTGAAGAATATTTAACCACCAATTTTTATGTGTAAAAATGTTTCTAAAGGTCCAAGCCGTTTCGAAGGAGTAGGGAAAAGTTGCGAAAAGTTGCGAAATTGCTAAATATTTTTTTTTGACAAAAGTATTAATTGCACGAAAAAATCAAATGTTGATATTATTGTTCATGAATCTATAATAAACATATTTTTTTTTTCAAACCAATTGACCTAGCCGTTACGGAGGAGTAGACCTCAGAAAATCACTGTTTTATGGCACTTTTCGGGCGCTTGGTCCTTAAGATATCGTCTAAGTTTCACTTTTTGCGAAAAGAAAAAAATTATATGCCAGCAATGTATGGCAAAAGTTTCATTCTCCTTTGTAGGATTATTCAGTAGATCAGTATCGCCATTTGTGAGACTCTTTTAAGTGACCAATAAAATAAAATAAGTAGTGACGTCAAAGCTATGGCTATCGGCATAAGCATCGGAAAGTCATAATGACGCCATTATATTAGTAGATTACCAAAACTTGTCAAAATCAACAGTTATGACATAATAATAGACCATTCTGACACTATTGTAATAGCAGACTTGAGGCCCTGATGGAGGGCGACGACGCGGTGGAAATCAAAATTAAAATCCAGTTCTTCAATTTTTCTCTTCTCTGCGTCACTGTGTGAAGTGTCTGAGTATTGGCTGGAAGAAAAAAGCGAATTGTTCCTAACAATGAAAATAAGAAATAAAATAGTTTTTTTAACTAATTATGACTTACAACAATATATACAGCTAATTTAGCTAACAGTAGTTTACAGTGTAGCAAGCAAGATACAATAGTTATGCAAACATTTTTATTTTATTTATTAATTATAAGTGCCATTGTTACATTTTGTAATGCAAGAAATATAAGGCTTTTTTATTTTTTTATTTTATTTATTTATTAATTTAGCTAAATATATTGGGTGCGGAACCCTCAATGGCGAGTAGCTTATGTATATTGATACAGTTTTTTTTCTCTTGCACACGCTAAAACCAGATATTCAATAAGTTCTAGAAAAAAAAACCTGTTTAATTTACTAGTTGAACTGGTATTGATAGTAATTATCATATTTCGATAGGACTTATCATATATGAAGGACACAGCAGCTTTGGTTATAGTCAGCAAAAGTCTGACACGCCCTCTCGCTTCACTCTGGAGCGGAAGAAGTCATTAGACGATTTCTTAATTTTTTTTTTTGGTGGGTAAATGTCATCCAAATGACTTCCCTCCCCCTTAGGCGGAGCGGGAGATAGTGTCAGACTCTTACTGACTAAAAAACCCACCCCGTTCCTTCTTGCCTTTCGTACTGAGGCCGAGCTTCAATTTCAAACAACTCTGGCCCCAGTAGGCTTCGACCCGGCTCGGCCCCTGCTGTTGCTGACAACTCCTTGAGGCGCGCGGGAACAGTGCGTGCCGTCGACGACTTAGGCTTGGTCCGGACAGTTACCGGACGGTCGGATAGCAAACTACCCAATGCTCGCCGTCCGTAAACTCGCGACTTCGGTAGCCAGATATCGGGATAGGAATCCCGGCTGCGGCTGGGGCGCTGTGAGCGTCATTGCTTGATGCGGTCGGCCTCCTCCTTTGCTAGCATTACTGCTCTGCATCACTGCTTCGCAGGAGGCGCCCGCCTGCCACTCCCTCTCGCTCCGGGCCATGGCATGTACCTATTATGGCCCGGCGCGAGAGATCGCCGCCGCCGCGCCGATCGCCCTCACGGGGGCACGGCGATACTCTGCCCAAGCGGAACATACTTCCACTGTATGCGCCACCGTGTCCTCCAGTTGTTCCGCATAGTGGCGACACCCGGGCGTCACTTCCACACGAATCGGGTGCAGGAATCTCCCGAACTTACCATGTCCGGTGAGAACCTGCGTCATGCGGAAGGTGAGGACGCCGTGAGATCTTTCCAACTACACCTCAAAAAGGTGACTTACCGCCATAATTGTGGCGTACCCAATGATTTCCATCTTCAAAAAAAAATAAAAATTATTGTCTTGCGACTTTCTGTCTGTAGTGACATCTATGGCGCCCCATAAGAACTACGAAGAAAGAAATTCTGCATCACGCAAATAAAGTTCTCCACGCGATTTTAATATATACAACAGCCCGAAATCAATTATCGGGCAGATGCCCACCAGACATAACACCTGTTTGGTCGGAAGATCTTCCCTCAGCAACGGAGGTTTGTGGGACTTCATTCTTTTCCGCATACCTCCAAACTGGTGACCCCCGACGAAGAACCTCAGCGCAGCCTTCGTGCAACTACTACTTCGTGATGTCAATACCACTTCTCAAGCAGCGAGCCATACAGCCAGCACCCGCGGCTATAAAGGGTATTCTGACCACCAGCATGCTTACCTGGTCATACCTGGTCATCATCTTCACCTGATCGATGTCAGCAGTCAAGCAGCACGTTGCACAGCACCGCTCCATCTCACTGGAGCCAACAGCTCTACTCCGACACACTGGAGCCTGCATCTTCATCCCGACTCACTGGGACATCATCGCACACAGTTTCAACTCACCGAGATCTATACGGCATTCGGTTCCGACCCACTGGAACCAGCCTATTACTGGCCTGGCACGCATCATGAAGCATTAAGAACCATCGAACTCCGATCTCCGGAAGGGAATGATGTAGTGACATCTATGGCGCCACATAAGAACTACGAAGAAAGAAATTCTGCATCGCGCAAGTAAAGTTAAGTAAAGCGACAGCCCGAAATCAACTATCAGGCAGATGCCCACCAGACATTAGCACCCGTCTGGTCGGAGTATCCTCCATTTTCGAAAGAGGTATGTGGGGCCTTACTCTCCGTTCCGCATATCTTTTTTTTTTTTTATGGTGGGAAAAAATCATGCATTGACATCCCCCGCCCTTGGGTGGAGCGGGAGATAGTGTCAGACTCTTACTGACTAAAAGACCCACCCCGTTCCTTCTAGCCTTCATACCGGGGCTCGAGCGCCCTTTCGGATAACCCTGGCCCCAGTAGGTTTCGACCCGGCTGGGTCCCTGCTGTTGCTGACAACTCCTTGAGGCGCGCGGGAACAGTGCGCGCCGTCGACGACTTGGGCTTGGTCCGAACAGTTACCGGACGGCCGGTCAGCGAGCTACCCATTGCTTACTGTCCGCAAGCCCGCGCCTACGGTGGCCGGAAATCGGTATCAGAATCCCGGCGGCGGCGGCGGCGGCGATAACGCCGTTGCCTGATGCACAACACCCTGGAGCAGGACAAGTTATTAGATAATTTCTCCACACCCCTAAAGTGTTGTACAGAATAGCTACAGCTAAAATCGTCAAACTCAATCGTATTGCAATGGCAACAGCGCGCAAGTTAATTTAAAAAAGAACTGATTTAGATTTTACTAAATAGATTATTTGATCTTCTGGAAAGTTTCAGACTCCGACGACAGCGACTATGATTTGCAGTCGCATAAAAATTAAAATCGAATCTTGTACATAAATAAATCAATACTCTCGACGGGCGAGTCTGACTCGTTTTTTGCAGTGCCGTAACTATCCTTTTATACGCCAGGTGCCAGTTTCTAAAACAGCGCCCCTAAAAAAGTTGAAGCTAAGGACGTTTAATTTAAGACTCATTCCACTCTCGAGTGGGTAAAGAAGAGAGGGCTTTTTGTGTCCAGGCAATCCCTGTCCATTCAAGGTTGCCTGGAAGAAATTGCCTAGTGCGATAAGACCGCCAATTGTGTGTTTTTTATTATATGGTTTCCTTTTTAGGGTTCCGTAGCCAAATGGCAAAAAACGGAACCCTTATAGATTCGTCATGTCTGTCTGTCTGTCTGTCTGTCTGTCTGTCTGTCTGTCTGTCTGTCTGTCTGTCTGTCCGTCCGTATGTCACAGCCACTTTTTTCCGAAACTATAAGAGCTATACTGTTGAAACTTTGTAAGTAGATGTATTCTGTGAACCGCATTAAGATTTTCACACAAAAATAGAAAAAAAGCAATAAATTTTGGGGGTCCCCATACTTAGAACTGAAACGCAAAAATTTTTTTTTCATCAAACCCATACGTGTGGGGTATCTATGGATAGGTCTTCAAAAATGATACTGAGGTTTCTAATATCATTTTTTTCTAAACTGAATAGTTTGCGCGAGAAACACTTCCAAAGTGGTAAAATGTGTGTCCCCCCCCCCCTCTAACTTCTAAAATAAGAGAATGATAAAACTAAAAAAAATATATGATGTACATTACTATAAAAACTACCAACGAAAATTGGTTTGAACGAAATCTAGTAAGTAGTTTTTTTTTAATACGTCATAAATCGAAAAAAAATCACTATTATTAAAACATCGATCAAAGTTACAACAAACTACAAAAACTTTTATATTATGTTACTTGCTGCTACGGAACCCTTCATGGGCGAGTCCGACTCGCACTTGGCCGGTTTTGTTAATTCATAATCTTGATGTGCAATAAAGTATATACAAGGTGCAGTTTTAAAACTGCACAATATTTCAGGAGGTTGTAATAAAACTCATAAATAATCATGTAAAAATACGAAACCTGGTCAATAATCAGTAATACTTGTTATTTAATTTTTTAATTACACTAAACTAAATCGATTGATCGATGGCCGCGGGGGCGTGGCTAGGGTGTGGCGTGCGGGATGATGATTGGATGATACATTATTTATGAAACTATCGTTGCGAGTTAGTGTGTGTGAAAACGCCCTTTATTGTTCCGTGTTTGTGTGTGTGAAAAAAAGCGCGGTTATAAAAAAAAAAAAATTACCTACTTATTTTATTATTGATTCGGGTCGAGAATCACTAACATAATTACCTCCTGAAATATTTTGCAGCTTCAAAACGACACCTTGTATAAATAAATAAATAAATTGAATGATTTCCCACCTCAAAAAAAACGGATTTTTTATTTGTCCCGTTCTAAATCCCTAAATCCCGATTTATTTTAACATTTGCCTCTATTTTAATCCTATCGGAACTGGAAACACTATGCATGCACCATGCACTCCACACTAGTATATATTCAACTAACTTGTACCCGTGGCTTCACCCGTGTACATAAAATACAGCCTATGTCACTTAAGAATAAAGCAGCTTTCTATTGGTGAAAAGATTTTAGCAATCGGACCTGTACTTCCCGACATTACCTCCTACAAACAAAAAAACAAACTATCTTTCTATAATATTTTATTAATGTAGATGTCTTTGCACACCGCTCACCTGGAGCCCTGCCGTATCCTCGTAGAGACGATCAACGGTGGTGACCTGCGCGTCCGGCCTTGGTTCAGGTTATGGTACGGAGCGAAAAAGAATGGGAATTAGTACCTACTTCTGATGAAATGAATGTTAAAAAACTTATTCTTGGTTTCATTGTTTCAGCGCCCCATTAGAGTTTGCGCCCTGTGCCTGGGCAGGGACACCGCTAGCACCACCCCCAGTTACGGCTCTGGTTCTTTACCATTATTTTGATGTACATAAAGAATGTTTTTTTTGCACGAACAAAAACCAGATTTCCAACCAGTTTCGGAGATAAAAAAAAAAAACCTGTTTATTTCAAGTTGAATAGCTGTTGATATAAATTATCATAATTTGATGATCCATAACAATAAACGCAAGGTCTTGTGTGGCTAGCAGTTTTTGGGGCGGAAATAGTAAAACGTATAGAGCGAATTGTCTATCCGTCTGTCTGTCACAGTTTTTGACTGGTCTGTTTGTTTAGTGATAAGTAGCCCAAGACAAATATTCGTGCGATAAGCCCGATTATTTTGTTATGTGTCTGGATATAATTTATCTATTGTATCTATGTATTTAAAAATGTTTATCAATTGTCTAGTACCCATAGCACAAACTCTGCTTAGTTTGGGACTAGATGGCGATGTGTGAAAGTTGTGTAATATTATTATATTATTATCATTACAGTTGATTAATTATTTCAGGAACTGCTAATGCTATCGACTTGAAATTTGAAGTAGTTATAAATAGTCGTAATTCTGATCATCGTATAATTCACTTTAACGCCCTTCATTTGTATTATAACAAATGTAACCGAAGGTCGTGGGTTCGACTCCTACCCGGGACAAATGTTTGTGTGATGAGCATAATCATTTATTCTGTGTCTGGGTGTAATTTATCTATAATATGTATGTATTTAGAAATATATAAGTATGTTTATCAGTTATCTAGTTCTCATAACACAAGCTCTGCTTAGCTTGAGACTAGACGGCGTTGTGTGATAGTTGTGGGATATATTATTATTATTAATAGCAAACTTGCGATCTAAGTGTGCGTGGTCTGTTAGTTCCGTAATGCGCGTTCGTATTGGTTTATTGTCTGTGGTGGAGATGAAGGGTGGGAGACAAGCGGCGACACTCGTTGTAGTGCAAATCGGAAAGTATTTCGTTTCTAACCACTTTCATCTTTACTGTTAGCTGTGTTACAGGATTAAGAGGCTTCTTTTCCACACGCCTATCGTCAGCATCGAGCAGGTTTAAAAGTTTGCTGCCATATCTACCGCAATCCAACGCGATGTCTGATGAAGAGGCAACGCGAAAAAAATGAGATAACGCCTGAAAACTCTGTTAGCATTCGGTAATTAAGTGATTAACTCGAATATTTCATAAAACTTGTTCCAGGAAATACGTGCTGTACCTATAAAAGTTTTTGACAAAAATTTCGTCATTCAAATTTTGATTAAAGTTTCCATTGTTATATTTATTTGCCTTTTTTAAATTTTTGAGTACATTATGAAGGGCCAAAGTTTATGCGAAATCAGATTTTCAGAGGTCTATACTGGATTAGTCTTACACATCACTATCTCTTTTAAACTGATTTCAATAGAACCCTAGATAATTTCAACAAGATATCTATGTATCCAAAACATCTAATGGAAAATGTGTAATAACGTCATAATCGCGTAAAAGACGTCCACTGTTGGACATAGTCCCCAAGTGTCGCCACAATGAACGATCGGTGCGTCTCGCATCCATCGGATTCCCGCAACCCTTACCAGGTGATCAGTCCACCTTGTAGGAGGCCTCATAACACTGCGTCTTCTAGTACGCGATCGCCACTCCAGAACCTTTCGGCCCCAACGATCATCTGAAAAAAAGATAACAAATTATACCTAAACATACATAATTATATACATTCACACTCATCATTTTGTTTATAGAATGGATAAGGAAAATCTTTACTAAAGCCAACTGAAGGAACACGGCTGGTTTTTAATCAGCAAAAGTCTCACACTCCCTCTTACTCCACCCTGCGTGGTAGCAGGTACTTGACCACCCACAAAGAAAATCTTCCAAAAAATCTTCTTCTTCTTAATTTTCTTGGGCATTAGCCGATAGTTCCTGAAATAAGCATCTGTACCAGAAGCAAAATCGCATATTTTTTTCTAACCTATTCCTAAGTATACAAAACTTTTTTTTAATGATACAACGTAGTGCTTCACTGCGTTTCTACCTGATGAGAAGCAATGATGCAAGCGTTGATGATGAATCACACAAGTTTATTAAGAGCCTATTCACTCTAACCTTGAAGACAAATCAACATCGGACGGGAAAACGGTATAAACGACGAGGTGAAACGCGTAGTCCGGACCGTAAAGTAAGGTAGTATCAACAACCTAAGGGTGGACACTCGCCGTACTAAACCTAAGCACAAACAGCATTATGCTGAGCGTACGGCCCTTTTGCTTGGATGTGGCGCATACATTTTTATTGTTAGGTACTCTTTCATGAAAAATAAATAAAAAATATGTAGGTATACCTAGATGTTATATTTATGTCAGTCATTTTTTTAGGCTTCGACCCGGCTGGGTCCCTGCTGTTGCTGACAACTCCTTGAGGCGCGCGGGAACAGTGCGCGCCGTCGACGACTTGAGCTTGGTCCGGACAGTTACCGGACGGCCGGACAGCGAGCTACCCATTGCTCACTGTCCGTAAGCCCGCGCCTACGGTGGCCGGAAATCGGGATCAGAATCCCGGCGGCAGCGGCGGCGAGAACGCCGTTGCCTGATGCGTTCGACCTCCTCCTTTACGAGCATTACTGCTTCGCAGAACTGTTTCTCAGATTACTTATTACCTTCCTCGCGATGCTCGGGAGTTGATTATAGAATCCCTCACTGTCGTTCGGGATTACAATTAGCAACCTTCGTTTCGTTCGGAATTCAACATGCCGCCCGCGACTTGATTCATTAAACCCCAAGCGAACGCCCGCCGGCGTTCGCGCACCTATTGTCTTTCTATTGTGTCTGTAATTTCCACGATTGAAAGGAAGACACTGCTTTATCCCCTAGTCACATAATCTTCTATTTCATTACTCATACTCTGAAAGAAGGTCTGAAGTTGCCTGAGGAGCAGGTTGAAAGTAATATCATCCCTAGGGAGTTTTACTTTCATTTCAACTGACAGTGACAGCTGTAATAGTAATTTATGTGACTAGGGGATAAAGCAGCGTCTTTAGGTCGTGGGCGGCATGTTGAATTCCGAACGAAACAAAGGTTGCTGATATTAATCCCGAACGATAGTGAGGGATTTATAAAATTAACTCCCGAGCATTGCGAGGGAGCCAATAAAGAAACCTGAGTGAAGTGAGGAATTCAAGCCGCCCAAGACAAAGACAGCTTTATCCCCGTGTTGCATACTCTACTTTTTACACCATCTGTGAGATAATTAAAAGGCAATTTGGTCGACCAAATCATATATATATCAGAGAAATATAAGTATTTTAATTACAAGTTCATCAAACAAACAAAATTCACTACTCCAAGATTCTATAGTTTTAATTTTCTATAGTTCGCTACCGTCAGTTAGCACGTTTTATTCTATTTTCTTTTTTTGTTAGTGTCCAGTTTGAATTTCGAGTCAACTTGTGCGATGCACGTACATTTTAATTCACAGTGTTGACGATTTAGGTGTTCCAAATTCAAATCTCATTATTCCCTAGGGATCGGCCATACTGCATTATCTCCCTAGGGATAGAATGACTTGCTTTAAGTGAGGTTTGTATAAAACGACATTATCGAGCAGGTGGAGTAAAAAACTATTTAAAAAAAAACTAGTTCTATTTTCACATTTCTATTGAACCATTTTCCAACTTTCTATACTGCCAGTCAATTACAGCACGATATAAAATTGAAATAACTTAAAGATGAAGTACCTATTAATTAACTAATATTATATTTTTAAGTGACTTATTTATTCAAATAATTTTTTAAAATACTTTAAGTATTTTTTTGAAATTACAAAATAATACTTTCTATTTTTTTCCTAAGGAAAAATAAAGGGTGAATAGCCGGCCGGCCACAGAAAAAAAAACAGAATGGCGGGAATGTGGCAATCCATCATTGTGTTTTTCGAGTTGTACAGTTTTGTTTACATTTCTGTACAGCAGAGATTTGTACTAGCACGATAAGTTCATCCGATTAAAATAGTGATTTAACACCTAATTTCATAAGAGCTAAAACAGTTGTGGAAACCTTTTACCGCCTAAATCAGAAGAAAGATACCTACTTAAAATCATAGGTACGACGACTCAGGTTTTACAAACTTTTATTTTATTTTCCTTGTATTCGTAATGAAAAGCACAGTGTTTTCCTCGGGGTGAAAGTAACTAATTTCGTCCCGAGAAGTAGTTGTGGCGGGCGAGTGTAGCAAGGTCGCCAATTTGAGGGACTAACAAGGGTAACTAGGGTAACAATGTACTATTACATTATAGCACGAGTGCGTAATGGTAATCAAAATGTCATAGTTTGGTAACAAGCGCCTTTAAATTCCTAAGTGCAGTGCAATAAGAGTCACTTTCTGAGCAAGTGTATTGAAAAACCTTTTACCACCTAAATCAAAAGAAGGATACATAAAATCAAAAGGCGACTCAGGTTTTTATTTTTACTTTCCTTAAGTTCGTAATGAAAAGCACAGTGTTAACCTCGGGTTACTTTCACCTCTAGGGTAACAATATACTAGTGTAAGCTTCTGTAAAATACACGCCTCGGTCTCTTCTTAATTATAATATAGTCTGTCTAAAAAATCAAACGACTTGGGAATTTTGTATAATATTTAATCATTTAAAAAATACTTATATTCGATACTTTTTATAAGGTTATTCTATTAGTAAACAATTATCACGATCTCTCAATCAATCTGATGTAGTCACGTCAGATTTCATTTTACCCTAATAATGACCCAAGTCGTTTGACCTTTTAGAAAGACTCTACCTACATACATGGCTTTTTCTAACTTGACAAATCCTGCGACATCAAAATTAGTTGAGAGATTCCAACAGATTTTATTACATTTATCTAGTTCTACAAATATTCCACAGACGTAGGATTGAGTTTATTCCGTAAAAATAATAATCAAAACATAAAAAACTTTGGTATTTCTGAATATTATTTATTGAGACTACTTAAATAACAACAAGACTTTTCTACTATTTTGTACTAATTAATATAGTGATGTAAAATAAAAAAAATAGTAAAATCATAGCTAACGCACTAATAAAAAATATACAAAGCAATCTAAAACTGTATTAATTTTGACTAAATGCTGTACTGGAATTGGCAGTGGACTCTAGGTATCGGAGCAACTGTGTTCAGTGCTTGTGAAGATGTCTAGAGCACCGTCAAATAGCAACATATTATGTTAATAATCTGGGAAAGGACTATGTAGGTATAGTGAACTATAATAACTGGTACAAGTACTTACAAGTTCTAAAAATGTTTTAAAAGAGTCCCCATGGAGTTCCTTGCACTAATCGTAGCTTTGGAACCCAAAGTATCACCATTGACGATTTCAACACTACTTACCATCAGGGGGGATCGCAGTCAAGCACTAGTTTATGTCAAAAAACAAAGATCAGCTAAAGAACACAAGTGGGTTTTAGTCAGTAAAAGTGTGACAAGCTCTCTCTCTTAGGGTGGAGACCCTTACGCAAGAGAAGTCGTTCGATGTACTTTCATCCTCAAAAAACAATTGAGTTTCTTGCTCGTTCTTCTACATAAGATCTACGTTTTGGAATGTGCAACTAGCTACATTTTTTATGACTGACCGCATTCTTAAAAAATTGAAAGGTTTCAAAAGTTTATTTGAAATAAATAATTTGTGTTTCGAGTTCAATTTTCATGACCAATTAATAAATAAAATATAATATTCACTGACACGCGACATTTTTCTGCTATGTCTTCGATACAACAGTAACTTACAAAATCCATATATCTAACAGCCAAAACATTTTTGAAAATCTTTTCCTTAAGAATTAACATTATCCTTAAAAACTGGTTATATGCGTATTAGATAGAACGTATTGTGAAAAACATGCCTTGGATAATATTTTGAATGAGAATACACCGGTTATCATGACCTTTCAATTTGCGTATATAAAGGCTTATTAGATTCTTAAATCAACATTGTTCGACGGGAACTCACGAAACCAACTCAAAATGAAATACGTAAGTAAAATTATTATTATCTTGTTTACTTTTCAATATTTTAGATATTTAAAAGCTACCATTTGAATGATAAAAATTGTTACTAAACAATTCAATAATTAGTTGTTAAATAAATAAATATAAAAGTAAATAAATAAATACAAAAGTGAATATCACTCTGCTTTAATAAACATTAATTTAATTAACAAGCTTTTTTTTTAAAAAAAGGTTTTTTAGGTTAATTTATTTTTCATTTATAAATGTTAACACCATAGTTTCGATTATCCCGATATAATAACTCTAATCATGTGAAAGTGACAAAATTTTACAGTAAAATATATGTAGCTACGGTGTGTCTAATAAATCGAGAAAGAATCGCTAAAATAGGAACTCACAGCCGCAACCTTATTTCGTTATCAGCCTGAACTGAACTACTCCTGGTCAAAAGCCTCCGGTCAATTCTTTTAGTAATCTATAAACTAGTACTTGACTGCGATCCCACCTGATGATAAGCAGTGATACAATCGATGCTAGTGAATCGTATCAGTTTGTTAAGAGCCTTTAGCTGTCTTCAGGGCTAGACTGAATATTTAACCCTGAATACATCTAAATTATAATAGGACGGGCAGACCGCAGCAGGCATATTGTTGCAGTCCTTCCATGTACGCTGTATAAACGACGAGGCGAAACGCTTAGTCTAGAAAGTAGAGGTGGATTTCTTCCGTTCCCCTCGTTTTCATGCTTCATTTCGCTAATTTTGCCATCTGCCCACTGTATGCCATCTTTTTTCTTTTCTGACAGCTGCCACTCCGAGTAGCAGCATCAGAGACCAAATTATGTGTGCCAATTCCAGGTAACTTCGAATTACAAGAAAATAAAGTAAAATTCATTTTCTACTTACAGTTCGCATTATTCGCTCTGATCGCCTGCGCCATCTTGGCCATGGTCGGTGCCACCCCAGCCGTCGAGTCGGCCGCCCCCGCTGAACAAGGTGCCCCAAGGTTGATCCGCAGCCCTGGCTACTACAAGCAGAAGGAAGAACACAATCATTACGGCTATGGATATGGCCATGGCTGAATGACTCCTGATGATTGGAATTAGATTACTTATTACGGTTATAATATAAGCTGCATTTTACTTTAGAGATAATAAACTTTTTAAGTCTTTTTTTTATTTTTTATTCCAAACTTGCTGCTACGCGTGGCTTCGCCTGCGTGAAAGTAAATAATAGTCCCAAGGGAACATACTCCCTGCATAAAAGTTTATTATGTGCAATTCCGGGTCATGGTGTACCCGTTTACCAAATTTATCAAAATCCGTTCATCCGTTCAAGCATGAAAAATTAACAAACATACACACGCCAACACTTACAAATTTTCACCTTAATAGTAATAAATTAGAAATTAAAAGAAAAGGCAGAGTACAGAATGCCAATTTTTTTATGACTGACTGACTTCTCGCCGCTCAACCTATGAGGGTGAGAAACTAGCGTGTTGTCAGCGTAGCAGACCATGCTGATGCCCCGCCAGGAAGGACACCGCGCACGACAACTGCACACAAATGCGGTCCCAGAACCGATCCCTGTGGGACACCGCATAATCCCCTTCTAAATAAATGTGTTTTGCTTTGTTTACTTTTATTTTGCAAATAGTAATATCTACATCATGTACTATCAAAGACACTTCCGCCTGACCACCGCTAAGTTCATTTTTGCTTGCACTCAGAACAAAAATTTCAAAGGGTTTGGTTTGGTTTGGCGCCGCGCTGCAGGATTCAAGTGAAATTTTTTTTAAGTGATCAGGCAAAAATGACTGCGATGGTACATAAAAGAAATATATATTAACCAAACTATATTTATACTAAAACCTAACTATGTCCTCCTCTGCCTCTCCTCTGCTGAGGGTGCTTCATCATCTCATCTTTATGATGTTCTTCCATCCATTCCTGTTTCTGACGGTGTGAAGGGCCTTGTATATGGGGAGTCAAGAACAGTGTGGATCTGGTAGGACTAACGTATTGACCTAGCCCTTTTTCCATCTACTTCAATGTTAAGGTTTGTGTATAATGCAATGTATGGCGATTGAGGTCTTTAACTATAGACTAAACTAGACTTGAACTTTGGGAACCTTTTTTTTTGTAAAATGTATTTTTTTCTGGAATTTTCTAATTTGAAGGGAGATCTTTTAGGGTAGGCAACACACTGTTATGATGCTTCTGAGATTTCAGAGAAATCCATGGCAAATCTACCTCACAGTCCTACAGATATAGGCTGCGTAGTGACCATGAGGTAGATTTGCCATGGACTTGATTTTTTTTCGGTTTAATTATAATGGGTAGTAATATGGGCCCGTCAGGGGACAAAGACATACCTGCGTCGGCCTTGTTGGGGTACTGTCTGGAAAGCTCACGAGTGGAATACTCACAACCAACGTGGGACAATAACCATATAATTATATAAAAGTGAACAAATAAAATAATAATATTTAGCAGGTGATATTCTGTGGTCCTGTCCATTAATCGAACCAACCCGCGCCAAAAAAAAAAATCAAGCTATGTTCCACAGGGATCGGCTCTGGGACCGCCTTTGTGGGCCAACAGTTACGATTACGTGCTGCGCGGTGTCCTCCCTGGCAGGGCGTTAGTATGATCTGCTACGTTGACAAAAAGCTAGTTTCTCATCTCTACCAAAAGATGCCAACAATAGAGAAGAGGCCCAGTAGGGCCGGTGCCTGATAGGGCGGCGGGATCGTTTGAAAGAGCGACCGTGGCTCTAGAACGCAAAGGGCAACTGAAGGACTGTCCTGTTGGTCTAGTGGTCAGTGGCCCTGACTGCTATGCCGCAGGTCGTGGGTTCGATTCCCACCCAGGACAAATGTTTGTGTGTTGAGCAAGATCATTTGTTCTGTGTCTGGGTGTAATTTATCTTTATTATGTATGTATTTAGAAATATATAAGTATGTATTATGTTGTCTAGTACTCATAACACAAGCTCTGCTTAGTTTAGGGTCTGTAGTCGTTTGGGCCCGCTCGGTTTGGGTCCGCGGGATCAATCGACACAGTCCCATTTTGAAGGTGTCGATTGGACCCACCAACCAATTTTATTATAAGTACAGTCATGAAAGAAAGTCAAATCTTTTAGTTTTATTTTTATGACTTAAAATATGTATATATGCCTAATATTATTTATATTACTGAGAATATATATTTTTGATTTATTCAATTACGTACTTACACTTACGTGCCACACTTGTCTACAAACATTAAAACTACATATTTTTTACTGTAATAATACCTAAATTAAGTGTACGAGCACTACTAATTTCAAGGTCAAGCATTTGGGCCTTTTACGGATTACCTGCTCGGGTTATCCAATCATAGGCCTGTTTTTTTAATATCTTTGATAAACTTTTAAATCTAACTGAATTGCGTTTTATTATATTTTGACTTACCACTTTTGCACTTGACTGTTTCCACCAGTAGCTTTAAACAATGGATTATTTTTTAAATTTGTATATGGGCCCAATCGACCACCAAAAATACATAAAATAAATTGTGTGGTCGTTTGGGCCCGCGGGACCAACATCGAGCGGGCCCAAACGACTACAGACCCTTAGGACGGGTACTAGAAGGCGTTGTGTGATAGTTGTGGAATATTATTATTATTTTAAGTGAGTTTTAGTCAGTATAAGTCTGACGTACCCTCTCGTTACTACCCTGAAGCGAGAGAAGTCATTACATAATTTACTAGCGCAAAAAATAATCCCGCGTTACTGAACCTGTAGTCTAAAATTTGCTCCAAAATATCATAATCAAAATTATATCCAGCACGTCGCTTGTTGGGCTGCGGAGTAGTTCATATTCCAACAAGAGAATATCCATGAACTATTAATGGATAATCTCTTGTTGGGTGGTGAGCCCAAACAGCGTCATGAGGATGATTGGCGAGAGAATCGATACAGTAGGTTCACTGAACTCCATGTGTTGCGAGACCGCTAACCCTACTGTGCAGGGGTAGATGGTGTGTCTCATCATCATCATCATCATCATCAACATTTCAGCCGATAGACGTCCACTGTTGGACATAGGCCTCCCCCAAGCGTCGCCACAACCAACGATCATGTGCGTCCCGCATCCATCGGATTCCCGCTACCTTCACCAGGTCGTTAGTCTACCTTGTAGGAGGCCTTCCAACGCTGCGTCTCCCGATACGCGGTCGCCACTCCAGAACCTTTCGGCCCCAACGGCCATCTGTTCTGCGAGCAATATGCCCTGCCCATTGCTACTTAAGTTTGGCGATTCTTTGTGCTATATCGGCAACCTTGGTTCTCCTGCGGATATCTTCATTTCTGATTCGATCACGCAAGGAAACTCCGAGCATAGCCCTTTCCATTGCTCTTTGGGTGACTTTAAGCCTTCTGATGAGGCCCATTGTGAGCGACCACGTTTCGGATCCATATGTCATCACTGGCAACACACACTGGTCATAGTGCTTTCGTCTTGAGACACTGTGGTATGTTGGATGAGAAGATACCGCGTAGCTTCCCGAACGCTGCCCAGCCGAGTCGGATTCGACGGTTGACATCTTTCTCGAAATTAGATCTACCCAACTGGACTGTCTGCCCGAGGTAGACGTAATCGTCCACAACTTCGAGTATAGAGTCTCCGATCTTGATAGGAGTGGGTGCTACGTACATGGTTGTTTAAAACTTTATATTACTTATAGCTTATTTAGCTTTAGTTTTTTATAAGCCCTGGCTGTAGGCTTTAATTTTGTTAAGGTCATCTTGCAAATCCGGTTAAGCAGACGACCACCTCATAGATATGACCTGCGAGAAGTAAATCTTAAAAAAAATGCCATTTTGTACTCTTCCTTCTCTTTTGATCACACTAATTTATTATTGTAAATGTGATTTGTGTGTGTAATGTGTATGTTTGTTAACTTTTCATGCTCGGAATGGATGAACGGATTTTGATAAGCCTTGGTACAAGGGTAAACCATGTCCTGGAATTGCAAATAGGATACTTTTATCTAAGGAGTAACATACTCCTTAGATAAAAGTATCCTATATTAGGACAATTATCTACTTTCGCTCAAGTTTGGAATTAAAAATTAAATAGAAATAAAAAAAAATTATATGACTTAAATAAGTTTATTATCTCTATAATTAAATGCAGCTTATATTATAACCATCATAAGTAATCTAATTCCAGTTATTAGATATCATTTAGCCATGGTAGCCATATCCGTAGCCGTAATGGTGGTGATGGTGTTCTTCCTTCTTGTGATAGCCAGGGCTGCGGACCAACCTTGGGGCGCCTTGTTCAGCGGGGGCGGCTAACTCTACGGCTGGGGTGGCGCCGACCATGGCCAAGATGGCGCAGGCGATCAGAGCGAAGAATGCGAACTGTAAGTTAAAAATGATTTTTTCATTACTCATAATCTGAAAGTAGGTCTAAAGTTGCCTGAGGAGTGGGCTGAAAGTAATAATTTTCATCCCTAGGGAGTTTTACTTTCAACTGACAGCTGTCAAATTATTTAAAAATAACTAGTTCTATCTTCACATTTCTATTGAACCTTGATTGAACCATGTTCAAATTTTCCATACAGCCAGTCAATCACAGCGCGATATAAAATTGAAATAACTTAAAGATAAGTTTTAATTAAATTAAATTATATTTTTAAGTGACTTATTTGTTCAACAATTTCTTTAAAATACTTTATTTTTAAAAGATTACAATTAATTTCTTTTTTTTATTAAAGAGGATAAATACCTGGCCGGTCACAGAAAAAAAAAATGGGGGGAAAATGGCAATCAGTCGTTGGTTTTTTAGAGTTTTGTTTACATTTCCGTACAGCAGAGATTTGTATTAAAATTTAATTTTTACCATAAGTTTATCAGATTAAAATAGTGATTTACCGCCTAAATCAGAAGAAAGGTACCTACTTAAAATCATAAGTACGACGACTCAGGCTTTACAAACTTCGGTAAGTCCCCTCTTTGAGGCGTGGCTGGAAAGACCTCACGGCGTCCTTACCTTCCGCATGACGCAGGTACTCACCGGACATGGTTCGTTCGAGAGTTTCCTGCACTCGATTCATGCGGAAGTGACGCCCGGGTGTCGCCACTGTGCGGAACGCCCGGAGGACACGGTGGAGCACACAGTCGAAGTGTGCCCTGCTTGGGCGGAGCATCGCCGTGCCCTCGTGGGGGCGATCGGCGGCGGAGACCTCTCGCGCCGGGCCTTGGTTGAGGCCATGGTCCGGAGCGAGGAGGAGTGGCAGGCGGTCGCCGACTTCTGCGAAGCAGTAATGCTCGCAAAGGAGGAGGCCGAACGCATCAGGCAACGGCGTTATCGCCGCCGCCGTCGCCGGGATTCTGATCCCGATTTCCGGCCAACGTAGACGCGGGCTTGCGGACGGTGAGCAATGGGTAGCTCACTGTCCGGCCGTCCGGTAACTGTCCGGACCAAGCCCAAGTCGTCGACGGCGCGCACTGTTCCCGCGCGCCTCAAGGAGTTGTCAGCAACAGCAGGGACCCAGCCGGGTCGAAGCCTACTGGGGCCAGGGTTATCCGAAAGGGCGCTCGAGCCCCGGTATGAAGGCTAGAAGGAACGGGGTGGGTCTTTTAGTCAGTAAGAGTCTGACACTATCTCCCGCTCCGCCCAAGGGCGGGGGATGTCAATGCATGATTTTTCCCACCATAAAAAAAAAAAAATAAATAAAAAAAAAAAAGGCTTTACAAACTTTTTACTTTATTTTTACTTTTCTTGTATAAGTAATGAAAAGCACAGTGCTTACCTCGGGGTGAAAGTAAATTATTTTGTCCCCAGGAGTTGGCGGGCGAGCGTAGCGAGGTCGCTAATTCGAGGGACTAAATAAGTTACTTTCACCCCTAGGGTAACAATGTAGGTACTACTAAGTATTTTTTCTTATCATTCTAAGTTACCTGGAAATGATCTCTGATGCTGTTACACGGAGTGGTAGCAGACAGAAAAGAAAAAAGATGGCACACAGTAGGGTTTTAAATATTGGCGGAATGAAGCATGAAACCGAGGGAAACGGAAGAAATTCACCTTATAAATGGGGATATTCGAAAATGTACGGTTATGTATGGTGTTAACATTTAAGAATAAAAAATAAATAAGCTTAAAAAAACTTTTTTTTAAAGCTTATTAAAGAAATTAAGGTATATTAAAACAGAGAGATATTTACTCCTGTATTTATTTATTTATTTGTTTATTTATTTATTTATTTGTTTGTTTATTTATTTATTTATTTATACATTTATTTATTTAACAATTAATTAGTGGACGGTTTACTTACATTTTTAATTTTTTTAAATGGCACTTTTAAAATATCAAAATATAAGCAAGATAATTTTAATTTTACTTACGTATTTCATTTTGAGTTGGTTTCGTGAGTTCTCGTCGAACAATGTTGATTTGAAAACCGAATAAGCGTTTATATACCAATATTGAAAGGTTTTTTTTTTGGTGGGAAAAATCATCCAATGACAACCCCCGCTGACGCCTCTTTTTGGTTAGCAACCTGTTTACGCTTAGGCCCACCTTGTGTTGCTCCACATCTATGCCATTGTGGCGAAGCGGTCGACAGCCTCGGATACCATGGCCTGTCCTGTTGCAGGAGCGCAGGCCGCATACCTACGCTAGCATCAATGATATTGTTCGTCGAGTTCTTGTCGCCGCCGGCGTACCTGCCGTAATAGAACCAAATGATTTGGTACATGACAATATGAAGAGACCAGATGGTATGACGTTGGTACCGTGGAAAGTGGGTAGGCCTCTGGTGTGGGACGCAACCTGTGTCGACACCCTTGCGCTATCCCATATTCCAAGTACGATGGGCAGTGCTGGCGCTGTCGCTGCTGCTGCTCAGACCCTTAAATGGCGCAAATAATGTTACCTTATTGGTAATTACAGTTTTGAGCCGTTTGGGGTCGTGGGTCAAATGCTTGGGTCATGAGGTCTGAGTGCGCATCTTCTTTTCAAGGAAATTTTACGTCGACTGACAACACTTTGCGTGACTAGAGGGCTGGCTCGTTCTTTGCCCAAAGAATTGGCATTTTTGCCATTTGCCCATAGCTTGGCCCACTTACATAAAATATAGCCTATGTCACTCAGGAAAAAAGCAACTTTCTATCAGTGAAAAAAATTTTAGCAACAAAAAAAAAAAAGACGTGTGGCACTCGGGGACTGCCGCAGTAAAGCTATTGCATAGCATTTTTTATCAACTTATGCAATAGACCTCGCCAACAGCTGCTTAACCCCACCCATCCAAAACCAGACCTCGCCAACAGCTGCTTAACCCCACCCATCCAAAACTAGACCTCGCCAACAGCTGCTTAACCCCACCCATCCAAAACTAGACTTCGCCAACAGCTGCTTAACCCCACCCATCCAAAACCAGACCTCGCTAACAGCAGCTTAACCCCACCCATCCAAAATGAGACCTTGACAACAGCTGCTTATCACCACCCATCCAATACCAGACCTCGCCAACAGCTGCTTAACCTCTTCCATCCAAAACCAGACCTCGCCAACAGCTGCTTAACCACTTCCATCAAAAACCAGACCTCGCTAACAGCTGCTTAACCCCACCCATCCAAAACGCCGACAGCTGCTTTCACTCATTTGTTTTCTTATCGGTCACCACGCTCAAAAAACAAATGAGTGGGGGGTGTTAGGTTATTTTCGTTACGGAATTTCTGGATTCGGTCTCCACGCTCGAGGCCCGCGATAGAAGCTATGCAATAGCTTAAAAAACTTTACCTCTTTATTATATTAGTGTAGATCAGTTACAAATATTTTCATATTTTTATGTCTCGACAAATTACTTACTATTTGCAAGTGTCCTTTTGTTTAACGATAACTTTATAACAGAGAAACCTCTTATATCGTCGCGTTTTGTTTACTTTGTGTATATAACCGTTGTGCTGTGTCTGTACCAATTAAAAGTATTTCTATTATATTCTGTTCTATTCTAATGAATTAGGTTTTCTTAAAAAAATATGGCGTCATTGTAATTTAGTCATAACCTGCAGTTTTAGCTCTAAAAATTCCCTTGTGAGAATTAGAGCGCTAATTTTCACCTTTCTAATGCCCGCCATATACGCTAGGGTTATACCTGACAGGTTTGCCTGTACAGTTACACCTATACAGGTAAACAGGAGCGTGTATGTTGCACACCTGTCCAGGTTTCCATACAAACTCACCTGACAGATATATCCTAACCTGAAAGCTTCGAGTGGTTTTTGTTCCTCTAGTACAATTTTATTCACAGTCACAAAACTGCTGTTATTTTCCCTTTTTGCGGCTAAAAGATCTTATAACTTATTCATATGGTAAACGATTTGGAGATCGGTGATCTTTATTTAAAAACGTTTACTCATCATAGAAATTCAACGCGTCTCAACTTAAAAAACGAAATCTTATATTACATACCTGTCCAGGTTTCCATACAAACTCACCTGACAGTAGTGTCCGACCGAAGGTCGATTTTCGGCCGAAGCCGAAGCCGAAGCCGATTAATCGGCAATCGCTACAACCTTCGGCCGAAGCCGAAGCCGAAGCCGAAGGTTTAAAAGCTCTTAGTAATTTTGTTCAATATTGTTCACAAGCTACAATTAATATTATAAATACTTTCAAAACTTCAATATTGATGGTTTATATTGACTATCTCATAAAGAAGTTCATTTATAATAATAATATATAATAATATAATATAATATGTTTATTCATAATAACATTTGGTAAAATGGTTACATTAAAAAAAAAAAATTATAATAATAAATAATAGAGAAGATAAAAAAAATAACTCTTCGATTTATTTGTAAAAAAATCAGTCTTTCGACTCTTTCGTAACAGTTCGTTCAATTCCGACGATTGCTCGAACCTTCGGCAAAACCTTCTGCTTCGGCCCAAAATCGGCCGAAGCCGAAGGTTTCGCCGAAGGTGGCTTTTTTAGCCGAAGGTGGCCGAAGCCGAAGCCGAAGCCGAAGCTTCGGTCGGACACTACCTGACAGATATATCCTAGCGTGTATGGCCACCTGAAAGCTTCGAGTGATTTTTGTTCCTCTAGTACAATTCACAGTCACAAAACAGCTGTTATTTTCCCTTTTTGCGGCTAAAAGATCCTATAACTTATTCATATGGTAAACGATTTGAAGATCCGTGATCTTTATTTAAAAACGCTCACTCATCATAGAATTTCAACGCGTCTCAACTTAAAAAACGAAATCTCATATTACCTAGGCTATTGCTTTTAATTACGAGTTTTTGTATCAGCTGTGTTACTTTTTGGTGTACAACAAAGTTTATTCTATTCTATTCTACGTTACTTGAATTTATACTCGACATTTCTATGTAAACTTGATAACGTATTTCAAAAACAACCTGTATCTAAGGTTGTTTTTGAAATACGTACTCATCAAGTCTCATTAATATTTTGTTTTATATTGTTGCCAGTAAAAAAATAAGATCCAGTAATTTCATAGTGTAGTTATATCTACGTACGGTGCTACCACACTTTGCGTAATATATATTTTTTTCAATTTGTGGTCTACATTGGTGTATCTAGTTCTAGTGTACCTGGTATTTTCAAAGTTCCTGCTGCAATTCAAATGAAATATACTGGTTATCCTAATGTATCTATAAAAATTTACGTATGTCACAGGGAAATGAGGATATCAGGGATTTCACGAAATCCCTAGGGATATCACGAAATCCCTAGGGATATCACGAAATCCCGGCAGATGTCGAATATTCTTGTTTATTACGTCTTCTTACTAAAAGTATCTAGTGATATGAGAAAAAACCAATTTATCGTCAGTGATAATTATGTCGTTTCACTAAACTAAATCTAGTAAAAGTCAACAAAGCGGATACTGCCGAATAAAAATCGAGCCATGCATTTCTCTCGCTCGTTCTAGTACCCACACGGCACTAGTGGGAGCGAAACAAATGCGTCGCAAGATTTTCCATTTTTCATCAGGAGGTAGTTATATTATAATTATGTCCTTTCACTAAACTGAATATAGTGAAATAATAGTGTAGAATTCAACAGAAAATTAATCATCTGGATCAAAGTTATGCCTGAAATGTATCCCCAATAAAAAAAACTGATTTTCATCCGCACCTACACTCAAAGGTTCAGTTGTCTGGCATTATGCGGAACCGGACCTATTTGGCGCAGCCTCTTTCATCTGTTCCATGGGCGCAACCGTGAGACACACTTTTATTTTAATTTTTGTGTTTTTAAATTTCTGCACATTTGTTTGTTCATTGTGAAAACAGGTTTATTTCTTCTTAACATGACATACCTATACCTTTAAGAGGTTTCTAGATTTTTAGAGAAATATCAGAGTGTAGGATTTTTGGCTTACTGACGTTTCAGACACGTCATTTTGGGACACAGTGTCCGAATTGTTCTTTTTTTGTAACGATTCGGACTCTATCAAATTCAATTAAACTATTTAGTACAATCAGATACAAAAGTTTTAAAATATGAAATGAAGTTATTTTAAGATGGCTTTAAGCCGTCTTAAAGTCACAGAAAGATGGCGCTATCATTTGGTAGCAAATGGCTTTGTATACGTATATTACTGTTAGTCACCAAAGTATTAAAAAAAAACAAAAATCATTTAATAGTAGTTAGTTGATAAACCGTATTTATGTTCATGTGCCGAATGCCGAATCCGTGTTTCCCTTGGTTATGTCTGATGATATTCATTTATATATGTTTAAATAGATAATAATAATATATTTATTTGCTAAGATACACGGTATAAAAGGTGGTAAAAAGGTATATACAGGAACAAACATGTTTCGTTATATAATAAATAGCATGCAAATATTTAGTAAATATTTTTTTTTCTATGAAGTTTTTAACACTATAAAAGTTATTAATCGATAACCAAACATATCGCTTTTTCTTAAAAAATCTAATGTTTAAAGTTTTTAGATCATTTGGTAGTTGACAAGTAAATTGATTAAATCAATCTATGTGATTGTTGACGAGATATTTCTTATTTGATTTACTTAATTAAATTAGGTAATATAAATTAATATTTATCAAACAAAACTTTTTTATCTGACTGTACAAAACAATTTTTTTTTATCGGTGTCCGAATCGTCACCAAAAAAATATTGAAATTAAAAAGTTTTAATTTCGACTCTATGTCCAAACATAACGTGTCGTCGTCATTGTAAACCCTTGGTCGTCCCTCACTTGCACCACCTACGCCTCTGCCAGGTATCTTACACCCAGAATATGCGGTATGTACTTTACCAAATACACGGTGACCTGCATATCTTCCCGATATCATCTCTCTATCGGCCTCTGCATTCGCCATAAATAAAATGCATTTCGGCATATTCCTGCGGTGTGTACTGAGACATCGTAAAATCGTCACTGCACTGCAGGTTTGTATAATCGTTGAGCAAGTCGTAGTCCAAATAATGTAGCCAACGTAGTAGGAATCATAAAAACAAAGAAGTCCAAACAGAAGCAAATCAGAGTCCAAACAGAAGCAAATCAGAGTCCAAACAGAAGCAAATCAGAGTCCAGGAAGAAAAATGAAGGAATTCAACGGTGAAGATAAACACAGAAACTAGCAGCGAATTCAACTTACGAGATCACATTGAAGCATTTTCAGTCAAAATTGACTAGTTAGATTTTTACTACATCTTGACATAGTCTGATTTGTTATCCGGCCAAATACCGATTTCTGAGAATTGATTGACCCTTTTTTACCCTTGTGCTTGACCCTAAATAACTACTAGTTAATAGTTATGTTAGATATTATTTATAATTAGGTCCAAGATATTTTGCAACATCGGTAACGTACTTAAATTAAATAGTGTATTTTTTTCAAATTCAGCTTCTTTTCAAGTTACATCTCAATAACTTTTGTTTTAATCATGGTATCAGTTTTTTATACCACATTATTATCTGCATTTAATGGACATATTTTTTCAATAATGGGCACCGACAGTGTAGTACTTACATTTCTTTTACACCATTCGCGCCCAAAGTCTAGTGATCATCTGAAGGCTATAGTTAATATTTGAAATAAACAATTTTTTTCTTGACTATTTTAAGTTTACAGTAAAACAGTTATTTGCGTATTATAGCACATGTATTCAGCAGTAATATACAAAGAAAAAAAATAGGAAAATAATGTTTTTTGTTGAAATTAGAGCCAAATTAGTATCACAAGGTGATGTTTTTTAAAAAAAATATAAAGATCACTTTTATTCTGAGACCTATGGTAAAAAGTGGTTTTAAATTGTGGTATGTGATAGCTGAATAATAATATATGGTATATCAACCCGTTAACGTTGGACCACTATTTACGCCATATAATGCTTAAGGCATTAAGTCGACCTTCATACCTTTGTGTTGCACGAAGTTTTAAACAAACTGCTACTGATTTTGTCATTGGTTATGTTTATGTCGTCCTCTCTAGAAGAGGTGGCGTCTTTGCTAAAATCCCAGCTTGGCCGAGGGATTGCCAATATTAAAAATACTAGTCAAACCCGACTTCCAAAAAGAAGGAGTCAGTTCTCCTTGATATGAAGCTAGGTGAACAAAATCGCTAGAAGTTTATAATTAGTATTGATTTGTTACATTCGTTTTTTAAAATAACATTGTTTATGTTTGTTGTTTGTTTTGTGTTGTTTTTTTGTTTCGTTGTTTTTGTTTGTTCTTTTTTTTTGTTATTCGTCTGTTTTTTTTTTCATTTGTTTATATAACTAAGATTTATACAACATAATTTTTAGTTTATGCAAAACCTGGATGGATATACTTCGTTCAGAATCAGTAACTGAATAGATTCTAATAGTTTTTACCCCATGTTATATTTTTTCCAAAAAGTATTTAATAAGGTCACAAGTTGGAAACTAGAGTCTGTCTAATAAGTTAAACGACTTGGGTAATTATTAGGATTTAATGAAATCTGATTTAGTCAATACGGGTTCAATAATCAAGGTTGATTAAGAGATAGAGATCATTGTTTACTATCAGAAGAACCTTATGAAAAGTATCGAATATAAATATTTTTTAAATGATTAAATATTATACAAAATTCCCAAGTCGGTTGACTTATTAGACAGACTATAAGTACAAAAAGATCTTGCACTTAACATGTGTTTCGGATTTCGCATAAAATAAAACTAATGTTGTATTATATTATTTAAGGGTGTTTTTAATATCTAGAATTGCATGCAGAAAATTTCAAAATGAAAAAAGAACGCGTCCCGCGTGCCCATAATTGCTTGTATGAAATGGACATTTACACGTGTCCCGAGCAGCCCTGCTTGGGCGGAGCATCGCCGCGGCGATGCTATTTATTACACAGCGAAACATGATTGTTGTCCGCTGCCGCGACAGTCCGCTGCCGCGACAGGTCACGGCATGGCGGACAGAGCTCCGGCGGGATCTCATGGTGAAATGGCGTCAGCGACTATCGCAACCCAGTGCTGGGCACGCCACAATCATGGCGGTAAGTCCCCTCTTTGAGGCGTGGCTGGAAAGACCTCACGGCGTCCTTACCTTCCGCATGACGCAGGTACTCACCGGACATGGTTCGTTCGGGAGATTCCTGCACTCGATTCATGCGGAAGTGACGCCCGGGTGTCGCCACTGTGCGGAACGCCCGGAGGACACGGTGGAGCACACAGTCGAGGTGTGCCCTGCTTGGGCGGAGCATCGCCGTGCCCTCGTGGGGGCGATCGGCGGCGGAGACCTCTCGCGCCGGGCCCTGGTTGAGGCCATGGTCCGGAGCGAGGAGGAGTGGCAGGCGGTCGCCGACTTCTGCGAAGCAGTAATGCTCGCAAAGGAGGAGGCCGAACGCATCAGGCAACGGCGTTATCGCCGCCGCCGTCGCCGGGATTCTGATCCCGATTTCCGGCCAACGTAGACGCGGGCTTGCGGACAGTGAGCAATGGGTAGCTCGCTGTCCGGCCGTCCGGTAACTGTCCGGACCAAGCCCAAGTCGTCGACGGCGCGCGCTGTTCCCGCGCGCCTCAAGGAGTTGTCAGCAACAGCAGGGACCCAGCCGGGTCGAAGCCTACTGGGGCCAGGGTTATCCGAAAGGGCGCTCGAGCCCCGGTATGAAGGCTAGAAGGAACGGGGTGGGTCTTTTAGTCAGTAAGAGTCTGACACTATCTCCCGCTCCGCCCAAGGGCGGGGGATGTCAATGCATGATTTTTTCCCACCATAAAAAAAAAAAAAAAAAAAAAAAAACGTGTCCCGAGCAATCCCGCACGATATCAAAAACACCCTAAATCTAAATACGTATCGCACAATAGCACACTAGCAAAATGTCACATGCCATGTGTTTAGTATGTGTGTTGTGTGTTTTAGTAATAATAATAACAGTGTCTCTCCAACCAGGGGTAGACCTTAGGTGCACTTGCATAGTGCGTACAAGAATAATAATTGTCAGATGGTAACATGTTCCATGAAAAGTGTCTAAAGGGCATCTGCTTGTTAGCTTCGGCCCCTCGTACGACTTCCGAAGGTCCAAGACCCGTCGTCGACGGCACGTGTGTCACGCATGTTCCACGCGCGCCTCAAGGAGTTGTCAGCAACCGTAGAAGCCCAGCAGGGTCGAAACCTACTGGGGCCATGGGTGATGCGAAAGAGATCGCCGAGGCCCGCCCTGGAAAGATGGCAAAGAAGGAACAGGAGTGGGTCTTTAGTCAGTAAAAGTCTGACACTATTTCCCGCTCTATTATTTTTCCATTCAAAAAAAAGCTCCACGACCCAAATACATTAAAAAAAACCGGCCAAGTGCGAGTCAGATTCACGTAAGAAGAGTTCCGTACCGTCCGTAGCAAAAACGGCAAAACAAAATACGTTTATTGTATGAGAGCTCTACTTAAATATTTATTTTATTCTGTTTTTAGTATTTTTTGTCATAGCGGCCACAAAAATACATCATCTATTATCTGTGAAAATTTCAACTGTCTAGTTATCATGATTCATGAGATACAGCCTGGTGACAGACGGACAGACAGCGGAGTCTTAGTAGGGTCCCACTTTACTCTTTAGGTACGAAGCTCTAAAAAAAAATAGTATCATCAAGACTTCATAAGTTGAGGGCATTAAGCACGTTTACAAATAGTTAAGAATAACCTTCATGTTTTTGTGAGATATCGTTTAATTTTTTTTAATCATGGTTCGATTGATCCTCTAATTAGTTCTGTATTTTTGTAGTTTTTACATAACTGAGGTGACCTACATATTACATCGCCCCCAAATATTTAGTATATAAAGGTGTCATAAAGCAATAGATTCATCAGTGTGCTTTGAAAATTGCAACAATGAAATTCGTAAGTAATCTTTCTTGAGTGTATTTAATTTGAGCGTTCTTTTAATTTTCAGTTCATTTTATTTTGTCAATTCGCCTACACACAGACAGACGGACACGCAGACAGCACCACAAGTGATCCTGTAAGATTTCCGTTTTTTCACTCCAACTTATGGAACTCTAAAAACCTTTAACCTTTAACGCGTTTATTCCGCCAGGACCGCACCTCCACGACTAAGCCCGGAGGACACGGTAGAGATGTGTGCCTTGCTTGGGCAGAGCATCGCCGTATCCTTGTAAGGGCGGACGGCGGCGGCGATCTCTCGTGCTGGGCCTTGATACAGGCCATGGTTCGTAGCGAGGAGTGGCAAGTGGTCGCCTCCTTCTGCGAAGCACTAATACTAGCAAAAGAGGAGGCCGACCGCATGAGCCCATCAACCCAGCCGCCGCCGGCATTCCGATCCCGATTTCCGGCCACCATAGGCGCGAGCTTGCGGACGGCGAGCAATGGGTAGCTCGCTGTCCGACCGTCCGGTAACCGTCCAGACTGAGCCCAAGTCGTCGACAGCGCGTACTGTTCCCGCGTCCCTCAAAGAGGAGTCAGCAACCGTAGGCCCCTACGGTTACAGTAGGGTCAAAGCCTACTGGGGCTAAGGGTCTGGTTCTAAAAGGAAGACTCGGCCCCGGTATGAAAGGCAATGTAGGAACGGGATAGGTTTTTTAGTCACTAAGAGTCTGACACTATCACCCGCTCCGCCCATGGGCCGGGGAAGTCACCGAAAAAAAAAGCCTCCACGACTAAATATTCAGCTCACCTATGAGGATTGAAAAGCTAAAGAAAGAGTACCCGTACCCAGTCTCAAACACACAACACTGGAATAAGACATGAAAACACTCGTTGGACCAATTCGACGCAAGCGATTAAAAGGTTAACAGAATCTTTTTTTTTTTAACGGCGAGTATCCAGCCTTATGTTGTTGAAACCTCTACGGTCCGGATCAAGCGTTTCACCTGGTCATTTATACCACGTACATCGAGGGACTGGAACAATTTGCCTGCTGAGGTCTTCCCGTCCGATTATAATTTAGTTGTCTTCAAGGCAAGAGTGAACAGGCTCGTAATAAACTAGTGCGCCTCACCATCAACGATTGCATCACTACTTACCATCAGGCGGGATGTCAGTCAAGCACTAGTTTATATCAGTTAAAAAAAAAGAAACAGAATCTCATAAAACTTGTTTTATTTTTCCAGTTAGCCTGCATCGTCTTATTCGCGAGCGCCATCCTTGCTCTGGTGGCTACCGAGCCTTCGGAGAGAATGCAGCGCAGTCCTGTACCCATCGCTGACCCTGGATTTCATCGCCGCCAGTATCACCGACGTCACTATGATCACCACGGTGGCGGTAATTACGGCCACTACGGTCATTACTGACATGATCATCACGGCTACAGGAGCTACGGGCACTAAAGCGTCTGTAGACTCTATGGGTTAACATTTGACACTTTTTTTTTATATTTTTTGTTTTGTTCTGGAAATATTATAATGTTTTTCTTATAAATCAACTGTGGTGATTTTATTTAGTTTCATTAGATTTAGTCTTCGATTGTTGATGGTTTGTCAAAAGGGTCTTAAAAATCTTCTGCTTGACATTAAAAGAATATTGTTCATTTTGAAGTTTATAGACCAACGTAAAAATTATAATATTTTTTTATCGATTTATATAAAAAATATTGTTCAAACAGAGCCGTGTTTAGTCTTAACATAGTTCTTGGCAATCAGTGCAATTTGGACCTCCCAGAACCATCGCCCAGTGACCCAGTACCATAATTAGAGCAGTGGTGGCCGAATGGTGATGGTCCCGACTTACGAGTTGTAGGTCATGGGTTCGAACCCAGCCAGGCGCGCATTACTTTGTGTAATTTATTTCATCACCACTTCTCTCAAAACAGTGAAGGAAAACATCGTGAGAAAACTAGCATGTCCTAGAACCAAAAATTCGAAGACATGTGACATTCACCAACCCGCACTGGGCCCGCGTGGTGAATTACGGCCCATTCCCTCCCCTAGAGAGGAAGCCTGAGTCCCAGCAGTGGGGGAACATTGAAAAGGCTGATGATGATGATGTGAACCATAGCCCTATTTTAATGGGTAGCTCGCCGTCCGTCCGTCCGGTAACCGTCCGGACTGAGCCTGAGTCGTCAACGACGCGTGTTTCAAGCGCGCTCAAGGAGATATCAAGCAACACACAGGACACTAAGGTGCATTAGCATAGCGCGTACATAAATGATCACAGGTAGCTGCTACATTCCATGAAAAGGGTCTAAAAAGCCTCCGCGAGGTGGCTTTACTTATTATTTATTTATTTATTTCTATCTACTTTGGCTCTTCGTATACCTTGCAACGATCCAGAACCACTGGATTCTGAGACAAATAAATAAATATGCATTGCTTACTGTCATGGGGTACAGGTAAAGTGACCAAACGTTCCGTTTTTAACGAGACTGTCTCTTGTCGCGGTAAAATGTTCTGTTGTCCCCAAACAAGGCGCCAAATAGTTCAACACCTCAAAACACATTAACTCAACTTTACAATTACAAGCTGGTTAGTGGCGATTCTATCCGCAATAAATTTGGCAGTGTTGCCTGGTTGTTTTCGGCTGGTTGTTCGATATCCTATTTCAAAAAATCATTGAGCAATAAATTTTTATAACGAAAACGGTTATGGAACAAAAATAAATTCATCTTAATATTATGCACTATTGAGAGAAACTCCATCGTGCGAAATCATCATCATCATCATTTCAGCCGAATGGCGTCCACTGTTGGACATAGGCCTCCCCCAAGCGTCGACATAACGACCGGTCCTGTGCGTCACGCATCCATCGGATTCCCGCTACCCTGACCAGGTCATCGTTCAGGGTAGCGGAGGCCTTCCAACGCTGCGTCTTCCAGTACGCGGTCGCCACTCTAGAACCTTTCGTCCCCATCCACCATCTGTTCTGCGTGCAAAGTGCCCTGCCCATTACCACTTAAGTTTGGCGATTCTTCGAGTAATGTTGGTAACCTTGGTTCTCTTGCGGATATCTTCATTTCTGATGTGATCACGCAAGAAAACTCCGAGCATAGCCCATTCCATTGCCCTTTAGGTGTCTTTGAGTCTTCTTATGAGGCCCATTGTAAGCGACCACGTTTCGGAGCCATAAGTCATCACGGCAACACGCATTGGTCATTAAGTTTCGTCTTGAGACACTGTGGTATGGACGACAAGACACCGCGCAGCTTCCCAAAGGCTGCTCAGCCGAGTCGGATTCGATAATTGACCTCTTTCTCGAAGTTAGACCTACACAACTGGACCGTCTGTCCCAAGTAAACGTAGTTATCCACAATTTCGAATGTAGAGTCTCCGATCTTGATAGAAGTGGATGTTTAACCATGACTTTGGTTTTGTCCATGTTCATTTTAAGTCCCACTCTTTTGGAAGCTCTACTGAGGTCACCGACCATTGTACTGAGCTCCTTCGTAGTCTCAGCCATAACTACTATGTCGTCGGCAAACCGAAGATGAGTGATGTACTCCCCATTGACATTAATGCCTAGTCCTCTCCATTCCAGAACCTTAAAGACATCCTCCATTGCGGCCGTGAACAGTTTCGGAGAAATAACGTCTCCCCGCCTCACACCTTGCTGCAAGAGAATAGGTTTCGATGTCTGATCTTGAAATCGGACTGACATGGTGGCGTTTTTGTACAAACACTTCAGCACTTCGATATACCGATAGTCAATCTGGCACCGATGGAGAGACTGCAGTACAACCCAGGTCTCGATCGAATCAAAGGCTTTTTCGTAGTCCACAAACGCTAAGCAGAGAAGCTGATTATACTATATGCCGCAACGTATATTATGTGGTTCACGGTGCTAAAGCCTTTACGGAATCCGGCTTGTTCAGGAGGCTGGAAGTTGTCGAACCTGCGACATCTATACATATAATAAATCTATAGAAGCTTTTAGTTGAAAAAAGATAACTTTTATACAATAAAACTGCGAGTAACTTGATTTATTACTTAGGCTTTGTTTCATCGCAATCGGTTGACTATATCAGGCGGTACGAAGTTCGCTGGGTCAGCTCGTTTTAAATAAAACTATTTATATCGTGTCGTGTCCAGCACGCCAGCTTTCGCGAGGGTCCCAGTCTCTCCGAGAGGCTGAGGTTGTGCGCTTGAACTTATTCTTGCAGGCTGTCTCTAAATGGGACGATACCAATTTGGTCAAGTTCAATGCCACTAAAATCCGAGTGTATCTTTTTTCCCAATGATTATACAACCACTCTCTTTGTTTTTTCCGCTAAAAGGAGGTAATTCGAACCTGCTCCAACTTTTCAAGGTGATACCGTGCCAATAACCGACCATCTTGTTCTTTTTGGTATCACACTAACATCTACTCTCAATTTCAGGTCTTTAAACATATTATTATTATTCCATTAATTTTATAAATATACATATTTATAATAAAAAAAATCTTAACAATAGCAACCTTTCAATCGTGGAAATTACAGACACAATAGAAAAACAATAGGTGCGCGAACGCCGGCGTTCGCTTGGGGTTTAATGAATTAATAGTAGATTATGTGACTAGGGGATAAAGCAGTGTCTTTAGGTCGCGGGCGGCATGTTGAATTCCGAACAAAACGAAGTTTGCTAATCTTAATCCCGAACGTAAATAAAGGATTTATATAATTAACTCCCGAGCTAATAAAGACACCTGAGTGAAGTGAGGAATTCAAGCCGCCCAAGACAAAGACAGCTTTATCCCCGTGTCAGATACTCTACTTTTTACACCATCTGTGAGATAATTAAAAGACTATTACTATCTATTATTAACAAGTTAATCTTAACTATCACCTATCACTAAACATGTTTTGAGATTTGAAACAAAAAAAATTCACTACTCTATGATTCTATAGTTTCAATTTTGTGTTGCATAACATTTTATTTTTTTTCGAAAACTCGTCGCTTTTTTTTTTTGTTAGTGGCCAGTTTGAATTTCGAATAAACTTGTCCGATGACACTATCTGTGTGAGATAATTAAAAAACAATTTGGTCGACCAAATCATACTCGTATATTAGAGAAATATAAGTATTATATTTACAAGTCCATCAAACAAACAAAATTCGAACGTCAGCTGAGTGAGTTCAATGACCTGTAGGTAGTTTGTATGCAACGCCGACTACTACCTACGGGTCATTGAACTCACTCAGCTGACGTTTTTTTTTTTTAAAGAAATTAATTTCGTACTTAAGTAAATTAATACGAGTTTTGAAAAAAAGGTACTTCATTTTTTAATTTTATCTTTACAAATCGATAGTGTTTCATGTACTGGATCGACCCTCCACGGGATTAAAACGATTAAAATTTAACGGTCTAAATTATTAGATTTTTTTTTATTTGTTGTAATTATAGTTAAGTACCTATTTAGTTTTTTATATAAGTAGTAATATAATATAATTTGTATTGAAGAAATATTAATATAAAATTTAAAAAAAATATATTCTAAATAGTTTTGTCTCTTCATTCTTTATAAAAAAAAATACATTCAGCCGAACATAGAACCTCCTCTTTTTCGAAGTCTGTTAAAAAAAAACAACTGCATCAAGTCTTTTTGTAATATAATTTAAAAAAAAAGTTGGTTAAGTTTGTTAGTTCGCCGGTATCTTCTATTTGTTTCTGCCCCAAGTAGTTGTCGTGCCATTTCTCTGTCTGTTTCCTCCGCGGTAGCCATACCCATGCCGGTGCTGTTGTCCTGGTATGGCACGAGTCTCCCTCACACTGCCCGCATCTGGCGCACCCGCAGTCAAACTCGCCATTAGCAAGATGGCGCACACCAACAGACTGAAGAACGGCAACTGGAAAAATACAGATTGCTATAGACTTTGACGTATTATATCGATACTAGGCTAACATGGGCATCTAAGGCGAAAATGATTACGTTATTTAAAAAAGAAAAGAAAAAAAAACACATTTATTTAAGACTCGTACAGAACAAACAATAAGAGAATAAAGTTATATTTGTACTTAACTTAAAATAAAAATAAAAACCATATTAAAAGATTAAAAATAAAAAACCTATATGAAGCTCACTATTGTATTGTAAATATGTTCCCGCTATAGGCTTGAGCACTTGAAGTTTGTATTTTTTAGAGTTTTTATTTTTCCCCCTCTGTAAAACCTAACCTATGATTGTAGCGACATCTATTACGCCACATAGGAACTAAAATTTAAGATATTACAACAGTCTGAAATCAACTATCGGGCAGTTGGTTGGACCTGAAGTAATGGATGGACCTGGTCGGATGATCCTCCCTTTTCAACGGAGGTATAGGCCTTTACACCATGTTCCGCATACCTCTAAAGGTTTATTGACACTATTTCAGATGGATCTGGTTTATCCGATGCTATCATCTCCTAACAAAAACTTATCGAGCGCAGGCTAGTTCTACCGGTTTTGCTGAATGCTAATCGCTTTGTTCGACTAGATCTCATCAACATAAACGACTGTAACAAATATGTACCACTCTACGTAAGTCGAAAAACTGCTGATACGTCGTAAATTATTATTATTATTATATATTCTTTATTGTACACCACATATACAAAAAACTACAGGACAAACATTATAAAAAATAAGTGTACAATGGGCGGTCTTATCGCACAGGGGGTCAATCCTAGAAATGTGGGATTCCCCTTCACTAAAACCATCCCAGTGATGACTGTCAGCATCCAAACCGGGAAAAGTCAATGGATGATTTCTTAGTACATTAAAAAAAACCCGAGGCTTAACTCTAACTCTAACTCGAAATTTAACCTTTCGAGAGAGAGCGAACAAGCGTTTGCTTGGGGTTTAATGAATTGATTGACACGAAAGAAGAAGCAGGCAATAGACAAAAAATAACTTCCGAAAAGAAAAATAAAATAGATATTCCATTTTGTCGAGATATTTGTAAACTATTACTCACGTATTTCATTCTGATAGGTGAATAAGTACTGTTGTGTAATATGATAATTCGGAGATATTTATATCCTTGATACGAAGGTCACTAGAACCAGTGCGTAGAGGACATGTTTTTTCCAAAATTCCTAACGTCACAAACAGCTTTGTAAAATCATTCAACCGACAATAAGTTATTGTTAGAACGAAAATCGTACCAACTCTGATGATTTGAGTACTTCGACGCCTGAGTGTATTTTGTGTCTTTGTGTTAGATTTAGTATAATAGTATTTATATTTAATATTTAAGTTCTCACTATAACTAAACAAATAACCTACCTACAGTTTTATGATGATTAGATATCATTTAAATATATATTTAGTTTACCACGTTGATTCTGTTAACTTATAATTCACCTTTAACACTTCTCAGCTTTTGATGCTTGCAAAAAGTGTGACTATTAAAAAACACTGTTTAGTTTAGTGCAGTAGGTAATCCTTAGGTACCAGTATACCGGTTGCAATTTTTCTAGATTTTTCTCAAAGTTGGATGATGTATTAGGCTAGGGAGATAGCGCTCTGCTAACTGGCAACCGCGCGTCCTTCTTCAACCCTTCAAGCGATTCTAGTAGTTTAAGGATGCATCGGAGTGTCGAAAGCCCGTCGGCCGCTGCTCTTTCGGTATCAATTGAACCTTGTCTTGTTGCAAACACAAAAGTAACAACAATGTGAACCTACGATTCGAAAAGAGGGCTGATGTGTCAGTTGAATTTGTCTTCTCATTAGCGATAGACCGTGGAATGTAACAAATTGATCAAATAAATGAAATTCATTTTCTAGTTTGAAACTTTATTACGAATAGAATAAAAGACACTATCACAGAATTTTACTTCAAAACATGGTTATACGGTTATACAATTTGGCGTCGACATAAAAAGAGTCCCTTCAACGACCTTTCACCGCTCCAGGCCAATTAATTTTAATAGTAGCCTTTGCGTCTTTGTTGTTTCTTCTTGTGTGATGCACTGCGCGCCTCCCTCAACGCGTGCGGTGCGCTGTCAAACTCGTTACTGGGTAGCAGAGCGCTACCAAGCTCGGCGTCGACGGGGCTTGCGCTGCCCAGGGCTAGCACCGCGCATACCAGCAGAGCGAATAATGCGAACTGGAAAAAAAGGAAAGAAATTAAAATAATTTTGAATATTTGGTCAGAAGACCATTAATTTTTGGTTAGTAAGATTAAAGAACAATATTTATATAATTCTACTTGGCGTTCCCTTACAATGTAATTTATTACCCAGTTTAACACAACGACTCTGTCGACAGATTACAATACTGAATGAATAGTAGCTTTTGGTTGAGTCGCAGTCTCGACGCATTACGCTATGTCAGAAACTGAGACAGATTTCGCGGTCTCCGGTTGCTGTCGTTGCCTTTACGCATAAATACCTATTACTCGTATAACAAAGTCAAAGTCAAAGATTTACAATTAATAAACACAAATTATCAGTGTCCGACTGAAACTGGTTTTTCAACCGAAACCGTAACCGAATTTAAGCAACAGACTCGAAACTGAAACTTCCTTACAAATATCATGTTTGAGGGAAAAACAAAGAAAACGTTATTACAATCAGTCTTATTAAGTATTATTTATTTTATCCTTATTTTTTTTTTGCAGTTTAATTTTAGGTATCTATACAAGGTGCAGTTTTAAAACTGCACAATATTTCAGGAGGTTGTAATAAAACTCATAAATAATCATATAAAAAAAACGATACCTGGTCAATAATCAGTAATACTTGTTATTTAATTTTTTAATTACACTAAACTAAATCGATTGATCGATGGCCGCGGGGGCGTGGCTAGGGTGTGGCGTGCGGGATGATGATTGGATGATACATTATTTATGAAACTATCGTTGCGAGTTAGTGTGTGTGAAAACGCCCTTTATTGTTCCGTGTTTGTGTGTGTGAAAAAAAGCGCGGTTATAAAAAAAAAAAAAAATTACCTACTTATTTTATTATTGATTCGGGTCGAGAATCACTAACATAATTACCTCCTGAAATATTTTGCAGCTTCAAAACGACACCTTGTATTCGTTGACTAACATGAATTTTACTGCACTCGATTTTAATTTGGGAATATTTAACGCGCTAAATATTACTGATCGCAGCGCGAGGAATCCCGAGTGCAGTTTCGGTTTCGGTCGTAATTTTGGCAGGTTTGCCACTGAAACCGAAACTACACTGAAATTATACCAATACTAGGGACCCGCCCTGTACCCCTAGCCAAGTTGCTAATCTGCAATCGTTAACGCTAGTAGAAAGCTTCAAATTTACGGGAATTACGTCATCTCAACGCTTAGTCACGTGGTCAGAACAAAAGAATTAGGAGCATGGCCAACCCGAAATGTTCGACGCAAGCGAAACGGTTGTAACTTGGCTAGGGGGGCTGGCTTCGCAATTACATTTCAGCGACGTTTTTACGCGCGAAAACGCGCGCTGTATTATATGATACAGCTGCGACATATACAATTTTTTTTTTATTATACGCGAAACCTGAATATAGTTTGTTAAGAATCAGTAACTGAATCGATTCCAATCATTTTTACACCATGTAATATACGTCACTGACACTAAGTACAACACAGGTCACGGCAACTTATAACGGACATTAGGTAGTAAAACCATCCCTCAGTCACAAAACAGATAAGTACAAAAGTCAATCTACATATGTACAAAGCGCGCTCGAGCAACGCACACATAGACACCGCTCACGGACACGATATCTCGGAGCATCTCAGTCGGACCACTCGTCGAACCGTTCCGGCTCAAACGCTCATTAGTGTGCGTCCACCGAGCGTAGGTATAAAAAGTGATGTACAGTTGCCATCACGGATCTTTTACACTTGCGTAGAAGTCAAATATTCGGTCTCTTTAGTGGTGCGAAGTGCGACGCGGGGGCGGAGAGTGTCAGTGATTGGCTGGCCGCGCCATCGCGGCATAGACGTCACTCCTCATTCGTTCACTGCGTTGCTGCAAGTGCACAACGAAGACGATTGGCTCGCCAATGTATGGAATGCGCAAAGCGATCCCCACTCTGACGCCGAGCGTTCAAGATCCGTGATGGCAACTGTACATACATGAGATTGTCTTCTGTACTGTACCTATCTATTTTGTGCCTCAGTCGCCCGGGTGGCCCGCTGATCACGTATTTGTGCGGGCAACCAGGTAATATAGCAAGCTTATAACATCGTGATTTTTCATTGTACAGTTATGAAATTTGTACACAGATCCTTGATATAAAAATACTAGACACATGTTGCGGGTTTAGCTTATCCTAAAATTAATGTTGTATAATAATTAGTTGGTTAATTATTTTTAAATATACAGGGTTATTTGAAAAACACTAGACTCTCAAGACTATGTTACTAACATTATAAACAACAACTTTTGTTCCATGACTTTCAAAAAATTATCATATTTCAGTTCATCAGACTTTCATACAAAAATAAAAATATTTAAATTTAACGTTCTAAATATTACTAAGTCTATGCCAAGCAAGCGATAGTATAACAAAAGTTGTTGTTTATGATGATAGTAATACAGCCCTACAATGTTGTTAATGTTTTACAGAAAACCCTGTATAAATACCTAGTATTTATTTATTATTCTTTAGTATATTAGTTTAGAAAACACTGCATTACATGTTAATTCCAATAGCTTTACACGTTTTAACCTTTTGAATGTCTTAAGTTACACAGTTCGACATAAGCAATTGTTTTTCTATTGTGTCTCTAATTACAGCATTCGATGAGTTAATTTTACATTGTAAAAAGTTTACTAACCCATTTACTACGTAGGGCTACAACATTGCAACACCGGTATTTAAAAAAAAACCGTTATAATACGTTTGTTATATTTACATATATTTTATTAGCATTAACCCTTTTAAAAATCTTTCACAGGGTTAACCACACTGGTCCTACTTGTTGTAATAAGAAAAGAATCAAAGAACGATATGATTTCAACATCACCCATGGTATTTTGGGCCTATGGATTTTGGTACTATCCTTTTACGATCACAGTCGTTTAGAAAACTACTATGTCCAAAGAACACGAACCTTGGGAACACCGAATTCATTGATGGACCTGAGCAAACTGAAGAGACTCATCTGTTTCTGTAACGAGGTGGGCTGCTTGGAGTAAAGGTTAAGTGCGGAAACCAGACCTCAAAAAAGAAGATGTACACAGTCTGTTCTAATCGCTTCTAGTTTTCGTTCAAATCAAATCTAAGCTTTATGAAGTACTAGCGGACCCGGCGAACTACGTACCGCATAACAGTCAAAAAATGTAGTATATCTTTTGATATGGTCAAACGATTGCTATAAAACAAAACCTAATTAATATATCAAGTTACACACAATTTTAACGTATACCTAAAAGTTTTCAACGTTGAGTTCGTACATTTTACGTGATGCGCGCACAATTAAAATTTTCTGCAGATTTATTATATGTATAGATGAGTAAATAAATAACGTATGCTCTACACAATTCTAATTATGTACTCCTTCATGTTTTTTCCGTACCTAGCTGTACTATATTCGTAGAACAACAGCTACATAAAATTTAGTTGAAAATATGAATATTGACTTACCAATTTCATGTTGAGTTTTGTCTACACGTACAGTAACAGGAGAATGATGCGGGATGCGGTCTGATGGACGCCTATTTAAGATACACTTTCAAGGTCAATGAAACTAGGGTTGTCACGGCCTTCTCATTCTTCAAAATCGGACAGGCCAGCCAGTTTAGCTGGACCTTTTGTAAAAAGACTGGACACCTTAGGTTTTATCCAAAGTGACAATCGGTCAGCGATAATGATTTACAAAAAGGCAAAACAATTGCCACACTCTTGCAGTTTTTAAAAAGAGAGAAAGAACATTATTTTTCCATTCTGTCATAGATGCCTATAAGTATGTATTATTTGTGATTTTTATTTTACCTAATAATAAATTTGATAGTATGTCTTTACATTATATTATTATGTTATATTATTTTTAAGACAAGTTGGGTTTTTCCTACTACTATAATACTCGGTGTCTATTTCGAAGCCATTTCGTTTCACACGCCGTATTATAAGTAGGCGCGCTGGATTGATAAACGTCGGTGTAATGTCATGCGTACATTCAACCAGGTTTCAATTCGGCTATAATAAAGTACGCCATATTGTGTGCGCTCTTCGCGTTTGTCGATGCAGCATAGAAATGATGAGCCCAAATACAAACGGGCGCATCATCGATACGCCTCCGTTCGTCGTCTGCATCTCTTTTTTTCCAACTCTCCTTTTACAGGTACGCTGGAAGAGTTTTTTTTTTCCAGATATAAGCACATAAGTTTTCTTCTTCTAGTCTGTTTATATGTGTAGATATTTTACTTGATAAATAAATAGAATTTATGAATAACTCTATTACGATACTAAGTCGTATCGCGACGTATTTACGACCAGCGTATAGAACCAAAAGTTAAAAAAGCACTACTGCTGTCACTATTGCCGAATGTTACTCATTTTTCTAGAGAAATTAAGACTCATCAAATGACGTCTCCCGCTCTGAGTGAAGTGAGAGAGAGAGTGTCAGACTTTTACTGAATAAAAACCAACCGTGTTCCTTCCGTTATATATAATATATATATCCGTTATAAATAATATTTATCGTTTATTTAAGGAATTAATTAACCCAAAATATATTATATTGAATTAAATTCAATTAAATTAAATTGCTATAGCGTTATAAATAAATTAAATATATTGGATTAGATAAAGTTAGTTAAATTAAATATTTTAGTCCTAGAACCAAAAAAATCTCAGACATGTGACGTCCACCGATCCGTACTGGGCCCTCGTGGTGAATAAAGGGACCATTTCCTCTCCTAGAGAGGAGGACTAAGTCCGAACAGTGGGAACATTATAAGGCCGATAATACAAAAAAAAATAATAAATACAAAAATAATTAGTCTTGTTTATCAATAGTCAAACAGTTTTTAGTGAAAATTCAAAATGACATAAAATTTAAAAATTATAACAAATGAGAGACAGGTCAGATAGTGTTTACTTCAGCCGGATACGCCTTTAAAAAGCTTTGCCCGGATATCTGGCAACCCTAGTCGGAACTAGTTAAATACCAAATAAATAAAAAACGCAGAATGATTTATTGATAGACAAACACATCCAATGTTGTTTCATCAACTTTTTTTCTTTTTAAACGGTTTTTTTAAAAATATGAGTTATTTTTATACTATGATTAATGTTATACTAAATTGAATGTTTCGAGTCAAGTGAATCGAAAACTTACTTGACCGTGTAAAAATAGAGTATACGAACGTATTGTAAGATGAACTAGGTGTGTGCAAAGTGAGCCATTTTTGCGATTGGAACATTTGCATCTGTGCACCAACTATTAGTCAAAAGAAGGAATCGCTAGCTTCACACCATTTACGATTTAATATAACTTTAAACTTAGCTTGGATAGATGAACTTGTGATGGATGCGAGACGCACAGGACCGGTCATTATGGTGACACCTGGGGAAGGCCTATATCCAACAGTGGACGTCTTTCAGCAGAAATAATGAAACTTAACTTTTTTTTTTTTTATGGTGGGAAAAAATCATGCATTGACATCCCCCGCTCTTGGGCGGAGCGGGAGATAGTGTCAGACTCTTACTGACTAAAAGACCCACCCCGTTCCTTCTAGCCTTCATACCGGGGCTCGAGCGCCCTTTCGGATAACCCTGGCCCCAGTAGGCTTCGACCCGGCTGGGTCCCTGCTGTTGCTGACAACTCCTTGAGGCGCGCGGGAACAGTGCGCGCCGTCGACGACTTGGGCTTGGTCCGGACAGTTACCGGACGGCCGGACAGTGAGCTACCCATTGCTCACTGTCCGCAAGCCCGCGTCTACGTTGGCCGGAAATCGGGATCAGAATCCCGGCGACGGCGGCGGCGATAACGCCGTTGCCTGAAGCGTTCGGCCTCCTCCTTTGCGAGCATTACTGCTTCGCAGAAGTAGGCGACCGCCTGCCACTCCTCCTCGTTCCGGACCATGGCGTCAACCAAGGCCCGGCGCGAGAGGTCTCCGCCGCCGATCGCCCCCACGAGGGCACGGCGATGCTCCGCCCAAGCAGGGCACACCTCGACTGAGTGCTCCACCGTGTCCTCCGGGCGTTCCGCACAGTGGCGACACCCGGGCGTCACCTCCGCATGAATCCCGTGCAGGAAACTCCCGAACGAACCATGTCCGGTGAGTACCTGCGTCATGCGGAAGGTAAGGACGCCGTGAGGTCTTTCCAGCCACGCCTCAAAGAGGGGACTTACCGCCATAATTGTGGCGTGCCCAGCACTGGGTTGCGATAGTCGTTGACGCCATGAAACTTAACTTGTGGTTCTTTCTGTGTAGGTATTCCATAATTACAAAGTTTTAATATATGGTGCTTATGAACAAAAAATGTCGGTCAGTCCAAATAAAAAAAAAAGTGAAGCTAAATTGCACGTTCCAAAGCGTAGATCTCTATGGAGAAGAACGTGCAAGAAACTCCATGGACACTCTTTTAAATCATATTGAGTTACATATAATCTTGGTTACATATTTTTTGTTGCTTCTATTATGCGAGCACAATGTTGATAATTAAAAGAAAAAAATAATAATTAAATGATAGAAACTGAATTAAGCCACTGGCAACTAAGAGATGACCAGTCTCAACTGACGGCACCCGTTCACGAGCATGACGCGTGCATCAGCCCCATTCAGCTCAGCCATTTTTAAGGGAAACGAATGACCCAATAACACGTGCCACCAACAGCTAGACATTTAAGTGAGCATGACAAACTCTCAACTGCCACGCACTAAAAAGTTGTTACCTAATAAAAATGCTCCATGGTGCTTCACATTCACAAATTTGAAAAAGTGCTTCTACATTATATAATGCTATTGTCTCCAAAAATACTTCCACATTTTACAATACTTAATGTTTGCTAATGGCTTTGATTGTTTAGATCGGTAGAACTAAAAAACGTCAATATAGGTAGGTAAGATATTGACACTCATCAGTACTCATCAGTACTCATCAGTCAGATAGTGGTATTAACGTCCTCTTTCACCGGTGGGCCGAGATACATGTATGAGCGCACTCAATACGTCATGATTTTATGGTGGAAGCATGTTCGTTGAATGGATGCGTCGGGCCACATAAATATGAGTTACGGTAGTAGTTAAGTTTAGTATGCTCTGATGGACTAAAGTTGAAACCTTCATGAATTATGTAAGTCATTATGGTCGCCCAGACTTATTTGTCACCTTCAAGTGCAACCATCGGTGGAAAGAAATTAAAGAAAAAATTTTTCCTGGTCAAAAACCTCACGATTGCCACGATATCATCACACAAATATTTCAAAGTAAAAAACAATGATAGACTTGAAAACTATTCCGTGAAGTTCCGTGATACATGTACCATCGCGGTCATTTCGGTTCTGCCTGGATCACTTATAAAAATTTGTGCTTGAATCCTCCGGCGCGGCACGGCACCAAACCAAACCCCATGAGTTTTCGTTTCAGTTTGCAAGCAAAAATGAACTTAGCGGTGGTCAGGTGGAAGTGTCTTTGATGGTACTGTGACGTGGGGAGACGCCAATGAAAGGCTTTCAGTTTAACTTTACTAAATTATATTGTTCAAGCCTTTTGATTATATTATTATATAAAATTATATTCATATTTTTCCTTGTTGACAACGGTAGTATATATTTAATGTCTTTGTTGACAACCATCTATCATAATTCAAAAATTACTATTCTTTTTTATTACCATAAACCTTAAAAGGTCCATGCAGTTTTAACCCCAATTAATATGTGACCTTCATAGTCGTCACATAAGCTACGCCCTTACGAATAGAAATGCTGAGGATGGCAAAGCACTTCCATTCCATAATGGCAAAGCACTTCTATTCCAAAAAAAATACTTTTAAAGTTTAGGTATAACCTGCCTATACCTAACACAGATGTCCCTACCTAAGGAGGAAATAAATTTACATGGTGGTGGTCGTCTCTTTAGGAGCGAGCCTAAGTCATGACGAACGATAAACAAAATTCAATATCTATTTACAAACTTACTATGCGCTAACTTTGCGCTTATCATTCAACGTTGTCATGCTTAAACCCCACCGCAGCAAAACCTCAAAAAAAGCCACGGTGCTGCACCCTTGTCATAATTGACATCTACTCAGAAGGAGTCTAACATAAAGTAAACTACAACCAAATATTTTATATAACCTAGTACTAGATTGACTACGACAACCTCAAAAGCGTCCCCGAAAAGGAAAGTTAGAAAGAGTCCTGTCATTTCGTTCTACTAGTGTGTCCATACACTAGCTACATACCACGGGACAATTTTCCTCTAAAGTAGTAATAGTACATTGTTACACTAGGGGTGAAAGTAACTCATTTCGTCCCGAGAAGGAGTTGGCGGCCGAGCGAAGCGAGGTCGCTAATTCGAGGGACTAAATTGGTTACTTTCACCCCGAGGTAAGCACTGTGCTTTTCATTGCGAATACAAGGAAAGTAAAAATAAAATTAAAAGTTTGTAAAACCTGACTCGTTGTACCTATGATTTTAGGTAGGTATCTTTCTTTTGATTTAGGCGGTAAAAGGTTTTCCACTACTGCTTTAGCCTATTCTCTTATGAAATTAGGCGTTAAATCACTATTTTAATCTGATAAACATAACGTGTTAATACAAATCTCTGTTGTACGGAAATGTAAATAAAACTCGAAAAAACCAACGACTGATTGTCATTTTTCCGCCATTTTGTTTTTTTTTTTCTTTGGCCGGCCAGCTATTCAGCCTCATTAATGAAAAATTAGAAATTGATTGTAATCTTTTAAAAATAAAGTATTTTAAAGAAATAGTTGAACAAATAAATCACTTCAAATATAATATTATTTAATTAATACCTATCTTTAAGTTATTTCAATTTTATATCGCGCTGTGATTGACTGGCTGTATGGGAAATTGGAACATGGTTCAATAGCTATGTTACTATGTACATACCAAATATTTGCATGCTAATACTCAGCAAAACATGTTTGTTCTTATTTACTTTCTTTTACCATCTTGTATACCGTCTTTTTAGCAAATAAATAAATATTATATATTAGAAATGTGAAGATAGAACTAGTTTTTTTTTTTAATAATTTGACAGCTGTCTGTTGTAAAGTAAAACTCCCTAGGGATGAAAAGTATCACTTTCAGCCCGCTCCTCAGGCAACTTCAAACCTACTTTCAGAGTATGAGTAATGAAAAAGATATTTTTGATACATTAAATAGACATGCAAGTTCAAAAACAATTAATTAATATGTATTAACTGATCTCAATATGCTTACCAAAAGGGAACTGTGAGTTTTCTCTGTAATGATTATGAAATAGCTGATGTCTGTATATACCTTATATTGGTGTCATATAGTTGCATCGATTAATATAAAATGCTTGAATTACCACCTACTAATTAATGTTGTCACGAAATTCATCCATCCCAGACGATAGACTAATCAGGAGAATAATATTTTTATAAAGAATTCGAAGATATAATTATTACATCGCACAAATCCGCAGAATCCACTAGTGGTTTATGGCCCATATCTTTTCCCAGAGAGGAGGTTTGAGTCCCAGCAGTGGGAACATTAATAGGCTAATTTTGCTTAAGCCTATTTTTAAGCCAGCCCGCCCTATATTTAACTACCAATAACGATAGCGATATTCTCATATGCGGCATGTGAGTATGAAATATATTTTTTACACCACCTGCTCGATAATGTCGTTTTTACACGTCATACAAACCTCACTTAAAGCAAGTCATTATATGCCTAGGGAGATAATGCAGTATGGCCGATCCCTAGGGAATAATGAGATTTGAATTTGGAGCATCAAGAATCGTCAACATTGTGAATTAAAATGTAGGCGCATCGAACAAGTTGACTCGAAATTCAAACCAAACAGTATGTAATCACTATGATTCAAACTGGCCACTAACAAAAAAAAAGAAAATAGAATAAAACGTGCGTACTGACGACACGGGAGCATTATACAAAATTGAAACTATAGAATCATGGAGTAGTGAATTTTGTTTGTTTGATGAACTTGTAAATATAATACTTATATTTCTCTAATATATGATTTGGTCGACCAAATTGTCTTGTAATTATCTCACAGATGGTGTAAAAAATAGAGTATGCAACACGGGGATAAAGCTGTCTTTGTCTTGGGCGGCTTAAATTCCTCACTTCACTCAGGTTTCTTTATTAACTCCCTCGCAATGCTCGGGAGTTAATTTTATAAATCCCTCACTATCGTTCGGGATTAAAATCAGCAACCTTCGTTTCGTTCGGAATTCAAAATGCCGCCCGCAACTTAGACACTGCTTTATCCCCTAGTCACATAAACTACTATTACTGACAAAAAAATGCCTAATGTGTGTGTACGTAAGAAGATCCGGCGGCACCTATTTAGTTTATTCTTTTTGTGTTCGTAATTGTCAGAATAAGGTTTGTCTGAAAGAAAAAACTAGTTAGTTTATAATAAAACTGATGTTATTCTTTTATTTTTACTTTATTGAAAATAGACTGATGTGTAGACTATATTTTAAAATGAATATGATTCTCGAATGTACAATAATATCGATGTTGTGAAGCGTTTGGAGTGCACGCACGTCGTTTTCAGAGATCGGTAACGAAGTGGTCACAGATAACTACATACTGAAGTGGTCCGAAGACACCTGTCCCGCATTCCACACTTCTTGCCGTCGCACCACTCGCCGCTTTCCGTTGTGTCACGAGAGCAGCCAAAGATTGCCGAGCGGCCGAAGGTGCCCGATCTACGGGGAAGATAAGATTAGTAAAATTGGTACTTGATTTATTTTAAAAAAATATTGTGCCTCCTCAGATATTTCTTAATTCACTAAACACCAAGCGAACGCCGGCGTTCGCGCACCTATTGTCTTACTATTGTGTCTCTAATTACCACATAAAAGCCTTGCTTTTAATAATATAAAATTTGAATAGTAGACAACAAAATTTTATAAAATTGCATCACCCAGTCCGTCTTCTCAGTCGTTTATGATGTCCCTTCTCTATGTATTTTTACAGGTAATTAATATATTTTAATTCCCGCATGAAATTCAAAACGATGTTTGTTGTCACCCTACATAAATAATTTGTAAACAAACTTTACACAGCAACTTTTAACCATGTTGCACACTATAAACTTTACTAAATATTGTGTTAAAAACTTGTAACAGATAGAAATACAACTATAGCCCTATGTAAACATCGGTAATATTGTTTATTGATGTCAATCCTGAGTGTTACCCTTCAAAATTTGAAAATTACTACGAATAGCTACTATATCTAAATGAAATCATCATTAAATACAAGAAGAATGTGTATAAAATTACATGAAGCATTATTTTAAAATATTTTTTTGTTGCAGTTGATTTTATGTTGCACACCTATCAATATGCATGAAAATGCGACTATTTAACGATTACTTGGACAAGTTAAAAACTACCATCTGTTTTTATTTTTTTTCTGATAGGAGGTGAGAAAGGCACACGGAGGATTTATCTCACTGTCTTGCTCGGAACCATTTTTCCCTTTTGTGTGTCAATAACACATGTGAATTTTATGCTGATGAGAATAAAGAACACTTTAGAGAGTGTAATATTCCTTCGTAGTCAATCTAGTCTAGTAGGATATAAATATAAAATCTTTGACTACAACTCTTAGGGCCATATTTCACCGGGACGCCACTGGTAGCGCAACTGGTTGCGCCACCAGTAAAATGTATAGAGCTCTATAGAGCGTTACTCACCTGGTGTCTGTTTGGTAGCGCAACCCATTTGGCGGCGCAACCAGTGCGGACACCAGTCCGGCCGCCAGTCACGCCCCCCACCAAAGAACGTGTATAATAAGATGGAAATCTAACCTTTGAAAACCATAATTAACCAACTGTCAAACGTTAGTGACAGTGAACCAAGAATCTTGTACAATACAATCTGGATTGATTACGACAACCTTAAAGATGTAATAAAGAAGTACCATACAAGAATCTTTATCCCTTTCTACCAGTGTGTATAGACTAGTTCGTACTACGAGACATTCTGTTCTAAAGAAGTTCAAGATGTTATTAAGGACGCTTTGACCGTTTTAGACAAATATCTCGTTTTTTCGGGTACCATTATAATGCACCAAGAATCATAACTATGAGGATGTCACGGTATCAAATAAAAGATAAAATACATATTCATCTCTAGGATGGCATAAAAAAATATTATGGTTTTGTATAAAACTTTCATATAGTTAAATACGATTTTACCAACGCACTAATCAAGAAAATTACAAAATACAAGGGTCTGAATAGGTCGCGTAAGCTAAATCCAGTGCACATTTTTAGCTTAAAAATCATAAAATACCACAGCTTATATAGTCTTCTACACCTTTAATTAATTATTTTGAACTTACATAAATAACTTTATGATTTATGACCAAAATAAAACCACTCTAAAAAAATCTTCATACATTTTTCATTGAACCCACCACTTCCAAGCCTCAGTCCGCGCTGAACGCGTCCGCGTTCTGAGAAGCACGGGCCGTTTCGCTTTCTTTAAAAAACGTATACTGCGATTGTATGCATTGATACTTTTTCGAAATAAAATTAAGTACCTAGTTATGAGTATAAAAATAAAAAACGACTTGGGAATTTTGTATAATATTTAATCATTAAAAAAATACTATTCGATACTTTTTATAAGGTTCTTCTACTAGTAAATAATTATCAAGATCCCTTCATCAACCTTGATTATTAAACCTGTGTTAGCTACATCAGATTTAATTTTACCCTAATAATTAGCTAAGTCGTTTGACTTTTTAGACAGACTCTACCACACTTTTTTTTAGAATTAGACAGGTATTGATTTACTGATATAGAATGAAACTAAAAACAATATTTTTAACAACTTTAATTGAGTAAATTGATATGAAAGTCATTTTTGGGGGTTGTGGCTACGAATATATCATTCTTTTAATTGAAGAAGGTGGATGTAATTTTTTTTAACTGACTTCAAAAAAGGAGGAGGTTCTCAATTCGATTGTTTTTTCCTTCTAAATTCGATGGAGACCCATTCCCTCTCCTAGAGAGGAGGCCTGAGTTCCAGCAGTGGGAACATTAAAAAGGCTGATTATGTATGTGTGTATATCTATAGGGATTTTGGTGTTTTTACCAAGAAGTCTCTGTATTCATACATACATTACATACATTCTACTACAGTCAAAAAGTATCATTTGATGAAGTTGAACTGATGAACAAGACCAATAATGGCCAATTAAATATACAAAAAATTTAACAAAAATATATAACCATAAAGTTGGTACAAAACTATAGAATCAAACCAAACTAATAGTTAGTTTTTTAACAAAAACTATCTATAACAACAATTAGTTACTTATGTTTGTTTTACAGTAACTGTAAAACGATCAAAATAACTTTAAATTCGGAAGTCGGTGTTAAATAACAAAATATACCAGAAACATCGACTTCCGAAATTAAAGTTATTTTGATCGTTTTAGTGTTTTTTTGTGTATTCTTTATTCAAGTCGAGCCGATTTCGAGTATTCTGCCAAGTCCATAGTAAATTGGAAAAACGAGTGTGTTTATAGAAATCTAAGTAAAGTGAGAATATTAAGCCGTCCAAGACAAAGATTGTAATAGCAAATGTACTGAAACATACTAGGTGAAATACCTATAAGTGTACTACTACTTTATTTAACCTGTTTTTTCTTTATTTTAAGCTTAACAAATTACACCTTATCAGTGTGGAAATAAATAAATAAACTGGTTTTCATCTGTTAACTCAATAAGGTTCAATTGAAAACTAGCATTAGTTAAAAAACTATATTTATAATTCACAATAGGATCCCTAAATTGATAAATAGTTTTCACACACTCGCAATATTTTTGAAAGACCTATCTAACGACATCCCACATTATGGAATAGTCTACAAAACAAAATAAAAAAGAATTAAAAAAAGGGCGTACTTGTATCGTACTCTTCAGTACATTTTTGAGGTTGACGTAATCAATCCAGATAGTATAAAAGATTCTTGGGTGTGGCGACCCAAGAACGCTCTCTATCCCTTTCTACTAGTGTGTCCATAGATTAGTTCGTACTACGAGCCGTTGTGTTCTAAAGAAGTTCAAGTTGTTATTAATACATTATATTTTAGAAAACTAATCAAAAACTAATATGTATATTAGACAGGTAAGACCTTACCACGATTACAAACTACGAGAGCCTAGAAGTTTTCGATAAGACAATTCTTCGAGAGTAAGCAAAAGAGAAGTTGATAGGTCATCGGCCTGCCAAAAAACCACGCCTCACCGAGGTCATTAAGAAGAGACTATTGCACAGGGCCAAACAACATCAAAATATGACTGTTTCAGACTGAAGTCGGTTAAAAATAAGACTTTAAATAGAACAGTACATTGTTAATAAACTACTGCCATTATCTGATGAAATAATATAATTTTTCAGACATGTTTCTCCGATGAATCGACGTTTCAGGTTTTGGTTGACAAAAGCTCTTTTGTCCGTTCAAAAAATGCTCCTTTCCGACGACGCCCTGGAGAATAGCTCCATAAAAACCGGTGTTAAGAGACAGCTAAATTCCCAATTAGTATTATGATGTGGTCTTTAATCTCAAGCAAGGGTCTACATATCGTGAAAGGGACCGTGAGGCATGACCAGTACAAGCGAGTACTAGAAACTGGACTGCTGCCGCATCTCGAAGAATGGTTCCTTATTGACGAAGAGTCCATTTTTATGCCCGAATCTGCATTGTGCTACAAAACCAGGGGTGTTACTGCATACTTGGCTAAAAAATATAAATGTTTTACCCTATACCTTTTTTGCCTTATGATGAGTTCCCTGACAGTTCATTTTTTCCGTGGCACGCATACTACTTTAGATTACTAAAAAAATAAACTGGCAAAAAAAAAGGAAATGATAAAAAAAAATATTGTCTTTCGTAAATTACTAAGTAAGTTATTGTGGTTATAATTAACTGTTAATAAATTAAGTAAATAAAAAAAAAGGATTGAACTTAAAAATGTGTAATGCGTTAAACGGAACTTCTGACAATAGAGATTGACACTACTCGACGACACACTAATCGACAAAATCGGAGCGGCCATCTTGTAATCGCATGTAAAATTGGAAAAAAGTAATAGAAAAAACTCAAAAAACTATAACAGAGGACTAATAATTAATCATCGCGGTTAGTTGAAGAAGATTCCGATTCCGATATGGATATGAGTTCAAATCAAGAGTCAAGTTCTGACAGTGAATAATAAATAAATTATTATTTTAAACAGACTACATTTTATTTACCACTACCCGTCCCCCGCGGTTTCGCCCGCGTTATTTCAGGTTTTTATTTTTGTCAGATTTTTTAATTTACTGTAAAAATTCTTCAAAACCCGTAGACTAGTTCTTGCGTGAAAGAGTAACAAACATACACACACATACAAACTTTCACATTTATCATCTATAAATCTAAAATCGGTAATCCGATTCCATTACCTTTGCCAACTGATTCGTTATTGTAAAAAATCGATTAAATTTCGTTAGGTCACATCACTATAATTGTCAGACAAAAACTGTCAGGGAACTCATCATAGGACAAAAAAACTAGTCAATCAATACACCAGACATGAACGCTATTGAAAACATGTAGGAGCTCACCAAGCAGGAGATCGCTTAGCAAGTGATCACCACCAAACTAATAAATTATTTATTATTATTGTTATATAAACACTAGCTGATTAAATTGCAGCTCTCAACAACACAAACCTGCAACAGGATGCCAGAATTTGCATAGAGAGCATATCACGATGAATGGAATCTTTCACAAAATTCTGGAAATATTCGTCAAATTGACTACGTATCTATTTTTTTTTTCAAAAATATATAAATAATTTTGCTTTTAATTTTCGTTGTTTTTATTATCTTAATAAAAAAAAAAACTATAAATAAAAAATACCAGCCGGACCTACAAGCAACCTTTTTTCAAACCTATTAACCTGGCCGTTAGCGAGGAGTCGGCTTCAGAAAATCACTGTTTTATGGCTCTTTTCGGGCGCTTGGGCCTTAAGCGATATGCGCGAGTCCAAGCGAGCAGGCACCTTCCGATTTCACCTACTTTTTCTGTCGTCAACTCGCTCAGACTTGAAAATCTGACGTATTTATGTACAGTCAACTAAAAAAAAAAAATATAACATAGGTACCCACTAAAAATGTATTAGAAATTGTATTCGACTTGACTTTAAAATAAAACACTTATAAATCAACATTACAATAATATAATATTGCATATTTACCTATTAATTACCAACAAATCACAACATTATCAGCAATAAGCAACCAAAGTTGACGTCCAAATATTAGTTAATGTTAGCACACGTTTAAGTAAGCGGAATAGGAGACTTAGAAATACACGTAAGTGAGTGAATATGCAGTATCGATACGTCATGTATGTGTCAAAAAAGTTAAGAGCGCCCACACGATGAACAAAATCTTTCTTGGATGCGTTCCATTTCACGATTAACCTGTGACCTTCAGTTGCCCTTTGCATTCTAGGACTACGGGTTTCCTTTTTAGGAATTTGCCGGGGTCCTAGCTTGCGGGCATCGGCCCTTCTGGACTCCTACGGTTTGATGTCATCTCTTTGAGGAGCACGTCGATCACTACGCGCTGTTGACGACTGAGCTCGGTTCGGTTAATTACCGGACGTCCGGATAGCGGACTACCCATTGCTCGACGTCCGCAAGCCCGCGTCTACCGTGGTCCGTTGTCGGGCTCGGAATTTCGGCGGCCGATGGTCCTTTTGCCTCCTTCTTCGCTAACATTACTGCTTCGCAGAAAGAGGCGACCGCCTGCCATTCCTCCTCGCTCCGGACCATAGTCTGAACTAGGGCCCTGCGTGAAAGGTTGTTGCCAAAAATTGCCTCCACGAGGCAACAGCGGTGCTCTGCCCGAGCGGGGCACAACTCTACCATGTCCTCGGGTGCTCCACCGTGTCCTCCGAGTGGTCCACACAATAGTAATACCCGAGCTTTACTGCCGTCTGAATCCGATGCAGGAACCGACCGAACTTGCCATTTTCGGTGAGGACCATGCAGGTGCAGGTAACATGAGAAAGTCAAAAGTAACGTAAAATGTTTTTAAAGTAACTTGGGTATCGTGTACCATTGGCCACATCCTACTCGCCTCATTCCTCACCTTTAACATAGGTAATATCCCGAAATCTAAGTAGATAACCGGTATAGCCTGCGTGAAAAAATCCACGGGCAATAGCTAGTTATTTATAGTAATTGTTATTATTTGACTGTATTTTATACGTTTAAGCGAGAGGACGACAGAAAAAGTAGGTGAATCGGAAGGTCCCAACTCGCGCGGACTCGCGCGAATTGCTTAAGCGAGTTGACGAACAAGCCATATTAGGTAATCTCTGGAAGTACTGGTCCGATAGCAAAAAGTTTTTCACCGATAGAAAGCTGCTTTATTCCTGAGTGGGGTGTTCGCGGGCGAAGCCGCGGGCAAATGCTAGAATATTATATTTATCGACCGTGAAGTACCAATACCGCCTAAAAATATTTTTTCAAGAAAATCATAATTTACCGCTATGAATTTAAAAAGGTTTTTCCGCGTGTTTTAAGCGATTATCACACTGCCACGCATGACGCTGCACGTTGCGTGTCGACGCACCTACGCGCGTACTTGCGGAAGTGCAGATCTGCATCATCGTACGGGTTTTTTACGCACTCACGCGCGTTGGTGCGTTTTGTAAATTCACGCAGGCTCTGACTCATTTCATACAAAATCATACGATAATCGTCTTAGTAAAATTCGAGTATTTTTTTTTGTTTTCAGGTCTGACAGGCAGTTTGGTGTTATTGGTACTTTGCTGTCGATATAAAAAAATACATTAATTAATATCAAATGCTGCAGTGACAAAAATAATAACAATTAATTTTGTAAAATCATGGTTACCCTAGTTAAAACAGAGGTAAGAAAGGGATACACCGACCCTTTCTCGTTGTCTTGTTCAGTACATTTTTCCCCGTTTGCTTGTCAATATGAACTTAACGGCAATGAGAATAAAGAACACTATAGAGTGTGTTTGCTGCGCAGGCAATCTAGATTATCCGTAGGATACATAAAATCTTTGCTCTGGTGTCTGTTTGGTGTCTTGTTTGGTGTCTTGCTATATTTCACTGGGACACCACGGTAGCGCAACCAGTGGCGCTACCCGGGTGTCCCGGTGAAATATGGCTCTTAAGGTTATGACTTTAACCTCATCGGACGCTCATCGTGTCAGAGAAGAAAAAGACAGAACTGTGCAAGTTCCTATCATCGCTAAAAAATTGAATTTGTGCCAGTATCAAAACTCTTACAAAAAATCATGGAGTATTTATGTAATCAGTCCATTTTGACTGAACTGTGGGTTTTATTCAAAGATTTTTTATATATCCTACAGTACTAGATTGACTACGAAGAAACATTACGCTCTCTAAAGTGTTCTTTATTTCTATTGACATTAAGTTCATGTCTGTTATTGACACACAAAAGGGAAAAATGGTTCCGAGCAAGACAGTACAGCAAAATCCTCTGTGTCCCTTTCTCACCTACTATCAGAAAAAAATTAGAAACAGATGGTATTTTTTAAATTGTTCAAGTAATCGTTAAATAGTCCATGTTCATGCATTTTGATAGGTATGCAACATAAAATCAATTGCAATTTAAACATTTATTTCAAAATAATGCTTCTTGAAATTTTATACGCATTCTTCTTGTATTTAATAATGATTTCATTTAGATATAGTAGCTATTCGTAGTAATTTTCAAATTATGAAGGGCAACACTCAGGAGGCTTCAATTTGACATCAATAAACAATATGGCCGATGTTTACATAGGGATAGAGTTGTATTTCTACTTGTTACAAGTTTTTAACACGTTATTTAGTTAAGTTTATATTGTGCAAGATGGTCAAACGTTGCTGTGTAAAGTTTTGTACTAGTGAGGCGTATCCTGAATTTTATTTTTTAGGTAAGTTTTCTGTTTTGTTTACAAATTATTTATGTAGGGTGACAACAAACATCGTTTTGAATTTCATGCGGGAATTAAAACATATTAACTACCTGTAAAAATACATAGAGAGGAGGCATCTTAAACAACTCACAAGACGGACTGGGCGATGCAATTTTATAAAATGTTGTTGTCTACTGTTCAAGTTTTTTTTTTATTATTATTATTATGATAGGCTTTCGTTTGACCACCATCTCACCTGATGGTAAGCGATGATGTGGTCGACGATGGAGCACGCTTGCCTAGAAGTAACCTATTCACTCTTGACTTAAAGACCCCTAAGTTGTAGCTATCAGGAAACAGACTCCGGCAAGGAATTCCACTCCTTGGCTATACGCATAATAAATGTGTTCCTAAAACGCTTTGTGCGTATTGGTGGGAAGTTTTATATTATTAAAAGCAAAGCTTTAAAAAAAATTGAGTCTCCTCAGATATTTAGTAATATATACTAAATATCTGAGGAGGCTCAATATTCTTTTTAATAAATAAAGTACCAATTTTACTAATCTTATCTTCCCCGTTGATCGAGCGCCTTCGACCGCTCGGCAATCTTCGGCTGCTCTCGTGACACAACGGAAAGCGACGAGCGGCGGCGGCGGCCAGAGGTGTGGCATGCGGGACACGTGTCTTCGGACTTCGGACCATTTCAATATATAGTTATCTGTGACCACTTCGTTACCGATCTTTGAAAACAACGCGCGTGCACTCCAAACGCTTCCCAACATCGATATTGTACATTCGAGAAATAAATTCATTTTAAATTATAGTCTACTAGTCTTTAAGTTTAGTCCTTAGGTTGGTCACTAATAAATGCCGCAAGCAATGCTGCACGTATGTGGCTTAATCGTTAACTACTAGTTATATATGCCTATTTAATGCAAATTTTAAAATGGTATAATAATAACCAGTATCTTAATAAAGTTGTTGTTGCTATTCGAATCTTAAAGGAAATTTTTCATACAATGCTGATTTTTAAATTAAATTACTATAACACTACTGTAACTAATTTTAGACACAAAGAGAATGATATTTTCTTAAAATTTGATCAGTATGGGTTTATAGAGACTAAAATACATTAGTAACTAAAAAAAAATATTTAAAAAAAATAATAATTATAGGTGCTAGATGTTCGAAGTGGGCTCCTTCAGCTGCTATGTATGCTCTACACCATAAGAAGGACCGTTTCAAGCGGCGCGTAAATCCTGCCGAAGAATATTACATCAGCAGCCGAACGTATTAGTTGACGCAGTTGTTCAACTGAAATGGTTTCTTTATAAACCATCTCCTTTAAGCAGCCCCAGTAAAAAAAGTCTAAAGGGTTTATATCTGGCGAGCCAGGTGGCCACAATATTGCCCATAGACGTCCTATTCACCTCGCTAATAAGTTCAATTTAGATGCTGTCGTACTCTTACTGCATAATGTGCGAGGCAGCCGTCGTTTTGAAACCACATAGTTTCAAGCACTTCGGGGAGTACGTCCTCCAAATCTTTTTGCAAAAAATTCAAATATGTTTCTCCTGTCGGTTTATAAAGAAGAAACCACTTCAGTTGAACAACTACGTCAACGCGAGCATGCATAGCAGCTGAAGAAGCCCACTTCGAACATCTCGTATAATTATTATATTTTTCAATATTTTTTTTAGGTACTAATGTGTTTTATTGCTTCAATAAACCCACAGTGATCAAACTTTAAGAAAATATCATTCTCTTTGTGTCTAAAATAAGTTAGTGTTATAGTAACTTAATTTAAAAGATTTTATACGAGTAAGTATGATTTTTATTTAAAATAAATTAAATTTGGACATCCATAGGCGTATGGCGATATAAGTGGGGTAAATGATAGATGATAATCTGCTCAATTGACAGTTTTGGGGTTATCCATTATTTACGCCACATCCTGTATAAAAAAGTTAAGTCCCTACTATGCTACTTGTTAGTATTTATGAACCAGTCACGGATCATTTATTGAATGTATTGTTTGTTGTTTATTTGTTAGTTAATAAGTGCAATTCAAAAAATGTACATTTGTTGTCACGCAGTCTAATTTCAATAAAGTAAATAATAACATCAATTTTATTATAAACTAACTAGTTTTTTCTTTCAGACAAACCTTATTCTGACAATTACGGACACAAAAAGAATTAACTAAATAGATGCAGCCGTTCAGAAGTGATCTTCTTACGTACACACACATTAGGCATTGTTTTTATCAGTGTAGGTATTTCATACTCACATGCCGCATAAGAGGATACCGCTATCGTTATTGGTAGCAAAATACATGGCGGGCTAGCATAAAAATAGGCTTAAGCTTAATTAGCCTATTAATGTTCCCACTGCTGGGACTCAAACCTCCTCTCTGGGAAAAGGAATGGGCCGTAAATCACTAGGTACTCATGGATTGTGCGGATTTGCACGATGTAATATATATCTTCGAATTCATAATAACAATGTTATTCTCCTGATTAGCCGTCTGGGATGGATGAATTTCATGACAACATCAATTATTAGGTAGTAATTCCAGCATTTTATATTAATCGATGCAACTATATGACACCAATATAAGGTATACCTATACAGACATCAGCTATTTCCTAATCATTACAGAGAAAACTCACAGTTCCGTTTTGGTTGTGGGGTATATTGGGAACAGTTGATACAATATAATAATTACCTAATTGTTTTTGAACTTGCATGTCTGTATAATGCATCAAAAATATCTTTAACTACTTTAAAGCAAAATTGTCCCGTGGTATGTAGCTAGTGTATGGACACACTAGTAGAACGAGATGACGGGGGTCTTTCTAACTCTCCTTGTCGGGGACGCTTTTGAAGTTGTCGTAGTCAATCTAGTCTAGAATAGAAAATCTTTGGTTTTAATATAAGCTAAACCAATGGTGTCAACCAGACACCCTTTGCTAAGGCTATGCCTTATCTGCAAAGTCGGTATCAGCCTTATTTTTTTTTTTTATGGTGGGAAAAAATCATGCAATGACATCGCCCGCTCTTGGGCGGAGCGGGAGATAGTGTCAGACTCTTACTGACTAAAAGACCCACCCCGTTCCTTCTAGCCTTCATACCGGGGCTCGAGCGCCCTTTCGGATAACCCTGGCCCCAGATCAGTCTTAATTGATATTCGCCCTCATTAATAGGACCACAGTTTCCAAAAATAATTTGATTACTGCAAATTCACTCAAATTCTCCTATTTGAATAATAGTAATAAAAAAATATTAATGAAGAGAAAACACTATTTAACGCACAGCTTGCTTCTTTCTTCTTTTTTCGATGGCGGCGTGATCATTGAAAATGAATATGAAACAAAAACAAATGATTAATACTATTCATGCCCTGCTGATCTCACAAAAATAATGCAGTGACATGATAACAAAAACAAAAGCCAAAATATTTACAAAATTCTTAAAAATAATCGTTTCCTAATTTTATAATTCCTATCAATAAAATCTAATTTCTTTTTATAAAATTTCCAAAACTTATATTTAAATAGAAAGGACTTAACACGAATCATATCATAAGAACATTTAGTTTTTATTGATTTTGATTTTATTTTACAATGAAGGTGATGGGAGGACTTTCTTCTTGTCATGGCCTTTCGTGCCATGCACTTTTTAATTTTATATGGGGCACAATGAAAATATTTGCTACAAAAATAAATAAAACCAAACTCATTCACTTTGTCTATTATTTCTGGAGAATGAACACCGTCCTTTATAACAATAAACTGCGCCATCTCTTTTGTTTCAGTCTGTAAAAAACTTGGTCCATTTTTGTTATTTTTATTTTCAAAAATGTGATCATCGTCGTTTTGTTTTTAATTGGATTCATCATCCTGATCACATTGAGATTCTATTGAACATGTCTCTAGGTTCTCTGAAAACATACTGGATTAAATAATAATTGGATTGGACACACCCGAATTTTTATTTTCCTCCGTATACTCCAATCCCGTCTCGTCATCGACTTTGCTGCTTACATCGTCCGGCCCATTATTCTCATCGGTCTGCTCAACAGTTGTTTGTGGACCGTCTTTCATCATGCTAGAACATAAACCTGCATTAACATCTTCGTACAAAACATTTAACGGTCCGCCTTCTCCAAGTAAATCTGCGGTTTCCTCCTCTACAACACATGGTTCCAGTGGCTGCACTGCTGTAACGTGCTGACGCTGCTTACAAATAAAACATTCGCACGGGAATTCATTTCTTAATTCCTGGCATAACGTTTCGAAATCCATGTTGTCATGATATGTGTATCTATAAAAGTGTTGGGCTGCTCCATGAAGAAATGCTCCCAAAATGAGTGCGTTATCGCTCTCCAGCCACTCGTTAGACCTGGCAGTCAATTTAAAATCGGCGATAAATTCCTCGAGGCAGACCTCGTCTATGCCTGAGAAGTACATTATCTCTTCTTCTACAAAATATTAAATAATATAAAGAATCACTCAGCTTTTAAGTCTCCAGGCGTTGTCCTCGCCTGCTGTAGCTGCTGTTCTCACTTCTTATGCTTTGCGAGAGGTTTATGGGACCTTACGGGTCGCAACAGTCGCCTTCCTCAACTATCGGGGTCTCGTATACCTGAAAAAATGGTCAAGGCCTTATGGAGCACTACCCGACGCCTCCACCATATGTAACGTGGGGAGACGCTAATAAAAGGCTTGATATAATATTAGCGTAAAACTTTAACATAAAGCCTTTCATTAGCGTCTCCCCGCGTTACAGTACATAGTAAAATACCCACATTCTGCAGACGTCGGCACATTCATATTCTGATATGGCTAAAAGACACATTTCTTCTGACATTATTCACAATTTTATTGGTGCCAATATAGATCCAAAGCTCTATGAGATAATGAAACCTAATACGAGTATGATACGTGGCTCCTGGGAAAATTTATCTATCGCTATCTTCGAAAGATTCTTACAGAACATAGACCGGCGATGACGGATATCCAAACTGCAGGAGACTTCCTTCAGATAATGGCGGATTTACTGTGGCCATAAATGTAGTAGGGTTTGATAATCGTTGGGTAGTCCCTTTTAATCCAGTACTTTTAAGCATATTTAACGCTGACATCAATGTTGAATACAGTAACTCCAATAACGACTCTCTGCCCTATTTTTGAACTATGTCAAGTACATGACTTTTTTTACCTGTATTGTGAAATCCCTGCATTCTATGTTTGGAACAGTAATCGGTTCGAATGAAGGAAAAAAGGAATAGATATAGATGGTTGGCCAGGCATTGAAAAAGACAACGCTTTAGACGGTATATACGGTACATCCAAATAATATATACAGTGATACAGATAATAATAATACAGTGTTACCATCTTTCTCTGCTTCTTTTTGAACTTCGAGGTCCAGAAACATTTATAGCATTGAGAACTGTAAATGGTGTAGAACATCCGACTTTCAAATCAATGTGTAAGGCTTTAGGGTCAATTGAAGATGATCAGCACTGGCGCACAGCCCTAGAAGAGGCAGCCATGTGCTAATCGCCGTTCATGTTAAAAGAATTTTTCACATAATGTTAGTTTTTTGTTAACTAGCAGATCCATTCAGCCTGTGAGATGAATTCAAAAAATACCTTTCAGAAGATTTTAGACGACACATGGAGAGGCAGGTGGTGATGGAAAGGTGGGTGGAGGAGGCGAAACTAGAAAATTTTATGGATAAGATTTTGCGCCAATGATTAGACGCCAATATGCAACATTTTCAAGCAAAGTAATCTTGTCCAATTGCTACGAAAAGCAAAAATAATAGTCTGGGACGAAAACATAATGGCACACAAAAGAGCTATTGAGGCATTTAACAAAACTCGACAGGACATTAGAAGCAACGACAACTTAATGGGTGGTTTGACTGTATTGCTGGCAGGAGATTTTCGCCGAACTTTACCCAATTGTGCAAGTAAAAGCAGTCCACTATCTGGTTGAGTTTCTGAATACTATATCGGAGGTATGCGGGACAGAGAGTGAAGCCCCACATATCATCATTGAAAAGGGAGGATCCTCCGGCCAGACGGGTGTTATGTCTGGTGGGCAACTGCCCGATAGTTGATTTTGGGCTGACGTATATATTCAAATCGCGCGGAGAACAGACTTTGATTTAGCGATGCATGATTTCGTATTTTTGTAGTTCTTAGGAGTATGTGGCGCCATAAATGTCGCTATGCTATTAGCCAGCCTTTCATAACATAAACGGTTTTTTTATTTATTTATCTTTGGTAGGCTCGCGTTTGACCACCATATCACCTGATGGTAAGCGATGATGGTGGTCGATGATGGAGCACGCTTGCCTAGAAGTAATCGCTTACCATCAGGTGAGATAGTGGTCAAACGTGAGTCTATCCATTATAAAAAAAAACCTATGCACTTTTGACTTATAGACCCCAAAGTTTTAGCTATCAGGAAACACAGACTTCGGCAGGGAATTCCACCACTTGGCTGTATGCACCATAAATGTGTTCCCAAAACGCTTTGTGCGTATGGGTGGGATGTCTACCATGTACCGGTGGCGCAACGCCGTACGTCTAGTGGTCCGATGATGAAACGGAGTTGGCGGAGTTAGATTGTGCAATTCCAATTCCACACTCCCCGAAATGTAAACGATATAAAATTGATAGGCTAGAAACTAGGCAGCGGTGCCCAAGGCTTTAGAACTTCGACTCAACAAGTGCATCATTACCGATGATTCTCTTGGCTCGCCTCTCAATCGACACCAGCGCATCCAGCTGGTATTTGGCAGACCCATCCATAAGATAGGAACAGTACCCCATACACGATCAAATTTGCGCTTGATAAAGATTGAACAACTGTTCGGGCATGAAATAAGGTCTCACCTTTGCTAAGATCCCCAATTTGCACTGCTTGTGGGTACGTCCGTGATCTTGCATAGGAACTTGAAGCCTTCGAAGTTACGTAACTGTACCAGGATGCAAGTAAAAGCATTGCACATTGGAACCGCAATATTGTTGAGGTTGTTATTTTAACCGGGTCTGCCCAAGGAGAAACCGAGTTCATACCTCGTATTTCATCAATCCCAAACGATCTTCCTTTCGAATTCAAACGACTACAATTCCCTTTGAAAGTTTGCTTTGCAATGACAATAAAGAAATCATAGGGCCAAACTCTTAAAACGGCGATGCGCGCGGACGTAGTCGCTGGCAAAGTGCTAGTATCTATAATATAAAAATGAATCGCTAAATGTGTTGCTAAGCGCAAATCTCGAGAACAGCTGAACCGATTTCGCTAATTCTTTTTTGTTGTGTTTGTTATTGTGAGGAGAAGATTCTAATAAAAAAAATGAAAATTAGGGTAATGTAGGGTTGAGTAGGGTAGAGCAGGGTAGAGTAGGGTAGTGTAGGGTAGAGTAGGTTAGAGTGAGGTATAGTAGGGTGAAGTAGGGTAGAGCGGGAGCGAAGCCGCGGGCAAAAGCTAGTCATAATATACAAATAATAACTTGGAATAATTTAAAAAAAACACACACACAACTATAACTAAGTAAGTTTATTATCACTAGAACAAAATTGTACTTTATATCATAACCGTAATCTAATTCCAATCATCAGGCATCATTTAGCCATGGTAGCCATATCCGTAGTAATGGTGGTGTTCTTCTTCCTTCTTCTTGTAGTAGCCAGGGCTGCGGACCAACCTTACGCCTGGAACCGCGGGGGCGGGGGCGGCGGACTCGACTGCTGGGGTGGCCCCCACCAAGGCCAAGATGGCGCACGCGATCAGAGCGAAGAATGCGAACTGTAAAAAAAAAAAATATTTTGTTATTTTCTTATAATACAAAGTTATTGGTAACCTAGAACGTAATACGTAATTTCAGCCCTAAGATAGCTACGCGACGTGTCGCAGCAGACCGAAAAGATGACGGATACAGTTGCCAAAACGGATCTTGAGCGCTCGGCGTCAGAGTGGAGATCGCTTTGCGCATTCCATACATTGGCGAGCCAATCGTCTTCGTTGTTAGATACATGCAGCAACGCAGAGAACGAATTAGAAGTGACGTCTATGACGCGATGGCGCGGCGAGCCAATCACTGACACTTCCCTTCCCCGCGTCTCACTTCGCACCACTAAAGAGACCGAATATTTGACTTCTACGCAACCGCTCAAGATCCGTGATGGCAATTGTAAGTAGGCTTTAAAAACTGTCAAGTGCGGACTCGCGCATTGTGGGTTACGTACAAACTTACCCATGTAAATAGTTCAATTCCCGAATGGAGTCTCGTAGATTATTCCGAATTGCATGTGTTTTTTTTTGTGACGTAGTTAACAACAATTTTACTGTTTTCAGATTTATTCCTATACTTGTGTTATTTGAGAGCTTTATCCCATTTTTTTTTAAACTATTAGTTAAAAAACCCTGAATACTGTACATATTTTCTTAAAAATTAGGCACATTCACTTTGTTAAATTTATCATGTCGGGTTGTCTTTTTGGAGGGATAAAATATTAAAGAATCCGTGTGAAAATCTACATTTATATACAGGGTGGCCAGAACATTGACGTCCAAAAATAAAATTTAGGTCCCTCGTATCGTGGTGTATCCGAATCACCCCCATGTAGGTATGTTCCGCGACTTTTCATAGTTTTCGAGTTATGAATTTTTTTCTGGTTTTTTAAGAATAATCGACCTGACCAATCTAAAAAAAAAAAAAAAAGTACATGGCTTTTGCCGAGATTTTTTATTTGCAACTGAATCTTCATGAGTAGTAGTTTTATGCATAAAATAATCAGCTTTGTAACTGTGATGAAAGTTATGAAAAAGTTGGTCTAAATTGAAAAAATTACGTTCGGTAAATTATGACTTAGGTTTTCAACTTTAAATAAAAACTTTAAACAGGTGACTTTATGGTTCCTAAGTAGGCTTCAAGAATGCGCCAGACTCTCAGCTTTCATAATCATAAAAAAAAATAGTACTTAATGGGGCTACTTTGGCTTAAATCGGCCTTCAAAAACTGCGAGGTAGAAAATTCTTTGGCAGAAAATTCAGGCAGTGTGTCAGTATACCAAAATAAATATATATTCATCATCAACCATATTATATTCCCTCATATATCGTTAAATGTATTGTATTACTAACGATATATGAGGGCATATATACGTTATAATTTTATTAGTGCGTGCCCTGTCCATCTTTGACTTGCTGTATCTTCGCAATCAATGAACTTAGTTTGCTCAGGTTTCGCTCAAATTGTAGTAAATTTAGTTAACTTTGTTACAGTACTGGACAAAGATACTTGAAAAACCGAAACAAGTGCCAAAATTTCGCAGTTTTTCTAGTGCCATGGCGGTAGCACAAGGTTTTCAGGGCTGCAAACTTGGGTGTTAACTACTCTCAAGGAACCTAACAACATATAAAAAAATCGTAGATACATGCGCATTTGCGATGTTTGAGGTCGATTTTGACTGGCCTAAATATATTAATTACAATTTTTCTTAAATCTATCTCAGAATTTCAAGAGTTGTATGCCTGTACCAGGTCATCATAACTGAGCATTGATTGGCTTTTATAACACACAAATATAAACAATATAAAAAAAGTAAAATAAAATACAATTATATTTTACTTACGTATTTCATTGTGACTTGATTTTTTGAGTTCCTGTAGAACAATACTGATTTGTTATGCCTAATAGGCCTTTATATATAACTATTAAAAGGTCAAAAAGTGGTGGTGAGAACCGGTGTTTTTTTTCTAATAAAAATACAAGGTATGATATTAATTATAAATTATTTACATTTGATAATAGTTTAACCGGTTCTCTAAGGAAACACTTCTAAAAAATATATTTCGAAAATTACATGCCTATGAATTTAATAAATTATTGTTAGATGGGCGATGGAAAATATCGTCAGGAAACCGATATGTCCCATATAGGATCACTTTGTTGTCCGTCCGTTTGTCTGTCTGTCGGTCAAGACCCTTTGTCACGGGAGCCCGTGGAGGTATCGAGTTTAAATTAAAACTATACAAGGTGTAAGGGACAGCCCTCCACAAACTTTAAGGGCTTGCTCAGTAGACGAAAATGAGCAACCTTCCACAACACTTTTTTTCAGGAAATGAAAAAAAAAATCCGCCTCACCATACAAAAATTATAAACTTGATTGGACAGTTTGTATGGAGAGGTCGTTATTTTTTTCGTTTCCTGAAAAAAATTTTTGTGGAAGGTTGTTCAGTTTCGTCTCCTGTGCAAGCCCTTAAAGTTTGAGGAGGGCTGTCCCTTACACCTTGTATACTTAGGTCTGCGGACTCTTGAAAAAAAAGAAACTGAAAAAAAAAAATACTTCGGTTTATGTAGCAAAAAACGTACATTTCGACACTCTCGAGGAAATCAAAATTCATAGGATACTTCCCGTTGATCCAGAATCCTGAGCATAAAGCAAGGTCTTACAAGTATAGGAATAAATCTGAAAACATCAAAAAGCGCCCGTACCTACTTTGGGGATAAGTCCGGGGAGTGTGATCACTAAAACTACCCCGGTGATTACTGCCCTGCCAATCCCTTTACCTTTCCGGAATTCCCCTGAGCAACGTCTGTTACGGCATGACCTGCATTGCATGATGCAAGCGGGGTTTCGGCGGGTTATGCATCGAGGTGCTTACCTCACCGATGCCTTCTACTCCGTGTGGGATTTGCCCTCCCACGATCCTGATCGGCAAAAACCGGGACATCCACTAACCCGCACCGGATCCGCTAGGCGGATTACGGCTTTTCTTCTAGAATTACTTTATAAACCCAAATACAAAAATAGCTAAATTAAGCTAAGTTTTTTTTTTGCACGAATTATTAAGTTCTGGAAAGCTATAAAATAAAAAAACCGGCCAAGAGCGTGACGGGCCACGCTCAGTGTAGGGTTCCGTAGTTTCCCGTCCGTCACAATAAGTGTACCCACTTATGAGTTTAAAAAAATGCTTGCATATACGATTATACTACAAACTTATTCCAGAAATTATTTCGTAGAACCTTTTTGTCTTTTTGTACAAAAACTGTTCTTTCCATCAAGTTCAAAATGATTTTCCTAGAAAGTCCTTATAAAGTTCTACTTTTCAGATTTTTTTCATATTTTCTAAACTTATGGTTCAAAAGTTAGAGTGGGGGGGACACATTGTTTCTTACTTTTGGAGCGATTATTTCAGAAATTATTGACATTATCAAAAAATGATTTTAGAAAACCCCTATTCATTTTTAAATACCTATCCAACGATATATCACAGGTTAGGGTTGAAATTAAAAAAAAATCACTTCCCAATTTACATATAGGGGGGCTACCCTAATAAAAATTTTTTTTCAATTTTTATTTTACCACTTTGTCGGCGTGATAGATATACATATTGGTACCAAATTTCAGCTATCTAGTGCTAACGGTCACAGAGATTAAGCGAGGACGGACAGACGGACAGACAGACATGGCGAAACTATAAGGGTTCCTAGTTGACTTCGGAACCCTAAAAAGGAAACTAAATTGATACTTGCGAGATCCACTTATACATTAGATATATTATACATAGATATAAGAAAGGAGGAGATATGCTAAGTAGTAAAAAATGTATCGGAACACTGTGTCTCCAGTTTCTCCTTCCACTACCGACACTACTACACGTACAGGAATACTTACGCAGTCAGATCATAAATCAGACCAAACTACACAGTTAATTATAAACCTTACAGCCCTAAAAACAGCGTGTATTTTCCTTGCACCGTACAACTTACTCACACAGTAATAACATACAACTATCGATGTGCTGTACAAAAGCCATTTATTTTACATTTACGCTAGTGATTAAAAAAAAAAACACGTTTATTTGACACAATTTACATATTGTGGTTAAAGAGTCACATTTAACAAGTACAATGTTTCACAGTACATCTGATGATAACCACCAAACTAGGCCGAGGGCCTGTATTATGGTGGTCCATCGTTCAGCCATGAAATTCATCTAGGAAGTACATTTTTAGTGTGTATACACTACATTGGCAATTATTGTAGGAGGTAATCTCTGAAAGTACTGGTCCGATTGCTAAAATTTTTTCACCGATAGAAAGGTGCCTTATTCCTGAGTGATATAGGCTATATATTATGTACGCGGGCGAAGTCGCTGGAAAAAGCTAGTTATTAATATAATAAAGAGGTAAAGCTTGTTTTTTTTTGTTTGTAGGAGGTAATCTCTGGAAGTACTGGTCCGATTGCTAAAATTTTTTCACCGATAGAAAGGTGCCTTATTCCTGAATGATATAGGCTATATATTATGTACGCGGGCGAAGTCGCTGGAAAAAGCTAGTTATTAATATAATAAAGAGGTAAAGCTTGTTTTTTTTTGTGTGTAGGAGGTAATCTCTGGAAGTACTGGTCCGATTGCTAAAATTTTTTCACCGATAGAAAGTTGCTTTATTCCTAAGTGACGTAGGCTATATTTTATGTACGCGGGCGAAGCTGCGGGCAAAAGCTAGTTTTAATAATATATGCAAAACGAAACACAGCCATACAAAAAAATACTATAATTCATTATGTCAATCTGAAAAATCCATTGACATCTCCGTTGTGGTGATGGTGACCACAGTCGCCACGGGGGCCATAGCCGTGGCAGTATTATTAATAATAATGATTAGATTCCAATTTCAGTTACTTACTTTGTAACAGAACTCATTTTTTTTCACTCGGCTAATTTTTGCACGCGGGCGAAGCCGCGGGTAAAAGCTAGTATTTATATAAAAAAAACTGATTTCCAAAGTGTCCGAAGGGATTTGTTGTTATAGCGGCAAAAGAAATATTTACATCATCTGTGAAAACTGCCGCTCTATCATCAGCCGGGTGCAAAATAAATTTTCTCAAGAAAGATTACTTACCTACCCATTTCATGGCTGCTGTTTTCAAAGTACACTGATAAACTTATTCCTATAAGTTGCTTTAAAATAGGTATTTACTTATTAAATTGCCATTTTTTGATATTGTTTGCCCTTTGCAATGTAGAGTTTCTACATTCCAAAGTTTTTTATTATCTATTATGTTTATAAGTACTGCGATATTACAGAAAATATAAAACATAAAGAAACCAATAAATCACTAATTTCGAAAAATAATAACGTACCTTTAATATAATAAAGTTTATTTTAACTCATAATTCCAAATCAATCCAAAGATAAAACTGTTTTAAAAAACGGCGATTTCACAGGTAAAGACCAATTATATACTAAATATTTGAGGGCGATGGAGACTACTAGGTCAACCCAATCATGGAAAACATAATGAGCTAATTATACAACCAATCGAATCATGAAAGAAAAAATATTAAAAGTTATTGAACTTACCTAAACATGAAGGTTAAACTTAATTATATTTGCACATGCACAATGCCCTCAATGTTAAAAAATATTGATGACAAATTTTATTGCTCCCCAAGGTTTTACCGCGTCTTTGGTTACTGCTCCCTATTTCTCGTATCATGTATATTAATAGCATCCTAAGATAAATGGGTTACCGAAAATTACCAAATTTGCACACCAGCCATGGTCAAACACAACACACAGTCACACACACGGTCCGGTAACTGTCCGGACCAAGCTCAAGTCGTTTACGGCGCGCACTGTTCCCGCGCGCCTCAAGGAGTTGTCAGCAACAGCAGGGGCCCAGCCGGGTCGAAGCCTACTGAGGCCAGGGTTATCCGAAAGGGAACTCGAGCCCCGGCTTGAAGGAACGGGGTGGGTCTTTTAGTCAGTAAGAGTCTGACACTATCTCCCGCTCCGCCCAAGAGCAGGGGTTGTCATTGGATGATTTTTCCCACCATAAAAAAAAGCCATGGTCAAAAAATATTATGTAACACCTATAATAAGCATCTTACCATGTATTATTACTACACATGTTTATGCAAATAATCAATCTGAATCTAAATAAAATCAATTCGAACCGAAGTTCCAGAAATCGGCGCGTTCAACCAAATAAACTCTTCATACATACATACATAATCAGCATTTTTAATGTTCCCACTGCTGGGAATCAGGCCTCCTTTCTAAGAGAGAGTAAGGCGGCCCATTCACTCATTTGTCCTCTGGGCCCGCGTGGTGGATTACGGCTAATCCTGACGCGAGCCCAGTGCGGGTTGGCGAATGTAACATGTCTTCGAATTTTTGGTTCTAGGACATGGACAGGTTTCCTTCACCGTTTTGAGAGCAGTGATGATAAAATAAACTACACAAAGTAATGCGCCTGGCTGGGTTTGAACCCGCGACTTACAATTCGTAAGTTAGGACCGTTACCACTCGACCACCACTGCTCAACAAACAACAACAACAAACTCTTCAGCTTTATAAATAACTAACTATAGCCCGCAGGTTCGCCTGCGTACATAAAATATAGACTATGCCACTCAGGAATAAAGCAGCTTTATGTCGATGAAATAATTTCAGCAATCGGACCAGTACTTTCAGAGATTACCTCCTACAAACAAAAAACATAAAAACAAACTTTACCTCTTTATTATATTAGTGTAGATAATTGATACATTTTTTTTTTTTTGAGTTAATTAAGTTGAAGGTAGTTAATTAAATCGCAGTTGCGATGCTTCTGAGATTCTAGAGGTCCATAAGCGGTAACTTCGTAAAAGAAGAAATACTTGTTTTTTTTTGTTTTTTTTTTTTGTTTTGATAAATATGATATTCTCTTCACCGGTAGAGAATGCCAAAAGCATTATAGGTCTGCCTTTGTACTTTATGTTGCATGAAGATTAAATAAAAAAATAAATACAACTTGGCATAATAGAGTATATTGCAATGAATCCATGTAAGTACTTTGCATCCTTTCTTTCAGCTATTTTGAGAGCGGCTACCAGTCCAAAATTCTGTACGCCTACTAGGGTTAAAGTAGGTACTGGAAAAGCCAAAAATCGTAAAACTGTTCTGATAGTTATTTCACATAGCTAATGTATAATATAAAGGCATAAACAAAATAAAAATCTTAGCTTCTTAATCTAAAGCTAACTTATTAAATGAAAAATACGAACAATCTTTAGTAATGTAACAAGTGATAACTAGTGACCGAACGAAGGTTCGGTTTCGATTTCGGCAGAAAATCTGCTAAACCTTCGGCCGCACCGAAACTCTAATGGTTAAATATCGCGCTTCGTTCGGCGAACTCGGGCAAGTTCGTGGCTTGGACGTCACCCGCCATCATCAGTTAAGTTTACCAGCTGGACTTTCAGGTCGGTCGGTAAAAAGTCCGCTGCCGCGACAGGTCACGGCATGGCGGACTGAGCTCCGGCGGGATCTCATGGTGAAATGGCGTCAACGACTATCGCAACCCTCTCTTTGAGGCGTGACTGGAAAGACCTCACGGCGTCCTTATATGACGCAGTTCCTCACCGCACATGGTTGGTTCGGGAGGTTCCTGCACCGGATTCGTGCGGAAGTGACGCCTGGGTGCCGACACTGTGCGGAATGCCCGGAGGACACGGTGGAGCACATAGTCGACGTGTGCCCCGCTTGGGCGGAGCATCGCCGTGCCCTCGTGGGGGCGATCGGCGGCGGAGACCTCTCGCTCCGGGCCTTGGGGCCATGGTCCGGAGCGAGGAGGAGTGGCAAGCGGTCGCCGACTTCTGCGAAAAAAATGCTTACAAAGGAGGAGGCCGAACGTATCAGGCAACGGCGTTCTCGCCGCCGCCGCCGCCGCCGGGATTCTGATCCCGATTTCCGGCCACCGTAGGCGCGGGCTTGCGGACAGTGAGCAATGGGTAGCTCGTTGTCCGGCCGTCCGGTAACTGTCTGGACCAAGCCCAAGTCGTCGACGGCGCGCACTGTTCCCGCGCGCCTCAAGGAGTTGTCAGCAACAGCAGGGACCCAGCCGGGTCGAAGCCTACTGGGGCCAGGGTTATCCGAAAGGCCGCTCGAGCCCCGGTATGAAGGCTATAAGGAACAGGATGGGTCTTTTAGTCAGTAAGAGTCTGACACTATCTCCCGCTCCGCCCAAGAGCGGGGAATGTTATTGGATGATTTTTTCCGAACATAAAAAAAGGTCGGTTTCTTTATAATTTATGTATTGATTATTGATAATTTTTAGGGTTCGTACGGAACCCTAAAAATTATCAATCTCAAAAGGAAAGAACGGAACCCTTATAGGATCACTGTTGTCCGTTCGTCTGTCTGTCTGTCAAGACCCTTTATCTCAAGAACGCGTGAAGGTATCGAGTTGAAATTAAAAATAAACCATATACTTGTCTTAGGTCTGCGGTCCCTTCAAGCTGTGAAAAAAATCAAACTTCTAAGTTAACGAATAAAAAAGATACGGCTGTTTATGTCGTAAAAAAACGTATATTTTGATACTCTCAAAGATCGAAATTCATAGGGTACTACCGTTGACCCAGAATCCTGAAATTTGGCACAAAGTTATAAGTTATATAGGGAAAAATCTGAAAACAGTAAATTTGTTCTTACCTTACAAAAAGAAAAAAATTTTGGGCAAATCGGGAAAATCTTCAAGACTCCGTTCGGGAATTGTAGTTTGCACGGAACCCTCAGTGTGCGAGTCCGACTCGCACTTGCCCAGACTTTTTTTTTATTCTTAAAAGTACCTAGTATAATGAAAATAAAACTCAATTAACATGACTGTGTTAACCATCTAAATAAGCATATAAAATAAACCAAATTGCAGCAACAATAAATTTTTCGCATGATTAAAAATAAAGGTTTAGGTTTCGGCTGAAACTGAGATAGATTTGGTTTTGGTATAAAGTCCTGTTTCAATTGGAAACTAGAAGGCCTTTTTCTTTTCCATTTTTTGGGTGATAGCTTCTCTGGGTGAACCAAGCGGGAGTGTCAGATGTATACCGACCAATACCAACCCTTGTGTTCCTTCAATTGCCCTTTGCGTTCTAAGACCGTGGCCCGCGAGTAACTGTTGACTATCTCACACCCAAACCAAGCATCAGCCCTGGCAAGGCTTGTTATTAATGCAGATATTTCTCTAAAGTGCGCGTAGAATGGAACCCCACGCGTCGTCGACGACGAACTACTCATTGCTCGCCGTTCGTAAGCCCACACCTACGGTGGCCGAAAGTCACCTTGCGACTCCTAACGCCCAGGGCGTCAAACATAGTTTGAGGAGCTAGTATAGTATAGTATAGTATAGTACAACGGGCTGTTTTCCGCAACTCCACGACCAAAGCGTGTATTTTGCGTACGGGTGAGACAAATGTGTCATTCGATCAACCCCAGCTCCTCAAGGAAGGCCAGCAATGCCTTAATGTTACTGACCATTTCACGGAGGATATCTGGGTTTCCGAAGTACTTAGCCCTGTATCCAGCGACCACAGGGCAGCTTAGAAGCAGATGTGCTGCTGTTTTGAGGAGCTATTTAATATGATGATTATCTTGCAATTGCAATACATTAAATAAAAATCAAAAGCATTTGTTTCAAATAGACCATTTGCAGGCACTTTTGAATAGTCAAATGTCGGTCAGTCCAAAAAAAGTGAAGCTAAATTGCACGTTCCAAAGTGTAGATCTCTATGGAGAAGAACGTGTAAGAAACTCCATGGACACTTTTTAGAAACATATTATCATTACTTGAATAGATTTATATTATCGTATCTATCACAGTATATAAAGGTATGGAGTCAATGATACATAGTTTTTGGCTACTAGAGTGACATCATTAAATATTCACAAAATGAGACATTTTGTGTTTGCTTATACTCGTAGGTATCAATTTAATGATAACAAAAGTTCATAAACGCTATTATTATTTTTTTCTTTTATGTTCTCATTGATCTTTTGTAGCTTTTTTTTGGATTTTGTCCCAAACATTTAGTATATAAAGATGCATAAATGAATATGCTCATCAGTTTGTAGACGATAACATTAGACTGTTCTTCAAAAAACCAGCTATTAAAAAAAGTATACTAAATTCAACAACTCACTTTGAAAATTACAACAATGAAATTCGTAAGTGATTTTCTTGTTTTATACTACTACTACTAGCTTCGCTTGCGTACTATTACTACTAGTACTAGCTTATACTAGCAGCTTCGCTTGTGCGAAAGTTGAAAAATACCCCAAAGGAAAATAGGTAATTTCAGGATAAAAAACGTGGTGTGTAAAAATGTAGTATCGTTGATATATGATATTTCAGGACATGGTGTACCAAACAGCCAAATCCATTCAGCTGTTCGTGCGTAAAGGAGTAATACTTATACTCCACTCACTTATAAACGTAACTAACTTTCGCCTAAGTATATACTATGCCTAATTGTAAAACACAAAATTTTGTAAGTTTATTTATTCACCATATTAGGTACTCGTTTAAGGTCTAATATTATACTTGTGCCTATTTTCTAATCATAACATAATTTTAATGTGATCGATAAAAATTGTGATGTATCTGATTTTACTATACACTAGTGGTACAGCAGCGTATTTGTACTTATATTTATCAACTCTAAAGCTTAGAAGATTTGAGTAAAAATAAGTATATTTATTCTATTTTATATTTTTTTTTTTTTATTTATTTATGTACACTTTATTGTACACCAATATTACAATATTTATAAAAAGGAAACCTTATAATAAAAAAATATATACAATTGGCGGCCTAGTATGTAACCTGTTTTAGGTACATAGCGGAATACAGGTTGCGGAATCATTTTCTACACCAATAGCAGAATCGTCTCAAAACTTCTGTTACTTTATATAAACATATATATGTATTATATATATTATATTAAATATATATGTATGTGTATTTAACTATATGTATATTTTTCACTCTTGTTTTAAAAAAAAAAATTCTTTTTGAGCGCCTACCATAATTGTCCCTTCACCACCCTAGGTTGACTGGTAGAGAATGCCTAAGGCATTAAGTCCGCCTATGTACTTTGTGTTGCATGAAGATTTAATAAATTAATACCTACATACTTAATAAATAAATTCAGGTCCCAAAAGCGCAGATTCTATCTAATTTAGGGGCCAGTGTCCAAACTAAATGTCAAAATAGCTACAGATAGTATAAATATGTGGTATAATTATGTTTTTTTTTTTGTAATGTTATACTATAAACAAAAAATTGTATTTTTCTAGTTTGCCTACATCGCTGTGTTGGCGTGCGTCATTTTCGCCGTGGCTGTTGGGGAGCCTCTGGGGAGAGTGCAACGCAGTCCTGTGCCCGTCGCAGACCCAGGACCAGATCCCTTCTTCTTTTACCCTTATCACGGCGGCCGCCGCCACTTCTACTACGGCCACGACCATTACTACGGACGCGGTTACGGCCACGGGTACCACGGCGGCTACGGCCGCTAATATCTATTAGATCTCGGACCTAATGAATATTCAATTTAAGTACACTTTTTGTTTTAATTAATGTTGATTCCGTTTTAGAAATATTAAAATTATATTAGATTACTAATTTTGGAAGTTTTATTTTGTACTCATCATTTAATTCCTTAATCGCTTACGTCGGATTTTCTTCTTCTTTCCCTGGTCCCATTATTTGGGGTCAGGTGTCCTCACTTTCCGGCGCCAAGTGGCGCTGTCTTGGGTTGTCAACCGGATCGGATATGTCTGACAAACACTCTCGCGTTTATGCCAGGGTCAGCACTTCTGTCACCTATGTGGATTGCAGAGCTAAATGAGATGGAGTATCCAATCGCAAACACGACCGGCGAATTATAGGACGCGAAAACACTCGTTGGACCAATCTGATGCAGGATATTTGTGTCTATCGTCAACCACATCAACGCTCACCAACAGGTGAGATGTGTACAAGCGCGAGCCTATCTTCACAATCATCATTTCAGCCGATATACGTCCACTGTTGGACATATATTTGTCCGTTTCTACACAGTAAGACAGTGGTCAGGAGTAGGGCTGTTCTAATCCTATTCCTGGTGTTGAAGCAATAAGCTCTGGTTGGAAAAGTTATTGTGCCTATTATCTATCGAGCCTATCTTATTTCTTACTAATTTTATAAAGAGAAAAGGCTTGTATTTTTATATTTTTTAATTACTCATACTCTGAAAGCAGATCTGAAATTGCCTGAGGAGCGGGTTGGAAATCGGGGGGCACGGCAGTGCCCCCGCCAAGTCGAGCGCGAAGCAAACACTGCCGTACCATCCTGGAACCATTTCGCCGCATTTTCAGGCCCCTATTTGAGAACCTCTGGATAAGACCAGACCGCAGAAATTTTCGTCATCTAGTAAGTTATAATCACATACTAAAATCCAAACTTTCAAGTCTGTAGGTCATTTAGTTCCGAAGTTAAGCGAAAGCAAAGTTTCGCATTTATGACACTCACTCACTCGCTCATGGTCATCAGAATAGAACTAGTACTTCCCATAAACTCAGAGAGCTGAAATTTGGTACAGAGTTTGGGTTTAATGGCCATATAAAAATTAGGATAATCGAAGATCTGGAGTACCTGGTGACCCTGATTAGAAAACACAAGAGCCCAACCAAACTATTAGAGATCGACATACCGCCTTTACAAAAAATATTCAACTTGGTGAGCCGCTTCATTTGATGTCAAAAATCGAAGGTCTGAAGTATCTGATGAATAACCTTCAGGTGGAGATAAGGTAATGTTCTACTATTGGTACATAAAAAAATCGACTGTCATTGCAAAAATCCAGCGTAGTGGGACACATCTTCTAATTTAATGTAGCCTATAGCGTCCCACTGCTGGGCGAATGCCTCCCCTTCTGCTTTTAATACGCATATAAATAAAATTAAAGAAAAATTCTGGATAAGACTAGACTGGCTTTTATACTTACATGTTTACAAGAAGAAATAGTCGAACCTTAGATTTGGCACGACTTTGTCTAGATTTCATTAATTTTTAGAGATAAACAAGCAGCTCAGACTTGGCTAGTTTTTTACTGAATGCTTTTGGTGGGATAATACTTTTCATCCATAAGGAGGTTAGAACTGACAGCTGTCAAATTATTTAAAAAAAAAAGTTTTATCTTCACATTTCTATTGAACCATGTTCCAATTTTCTATACAGCCAGTCAATCACAGAGCGACATAAAATTGAAGTAACTTAAAGATATGTATTAATTAAATAATATTATATTTTTAAGTGACTTATTTGTTCATCTATTTCTTTAATAGTACATTGTTACACTAGGGGTGAAAGTAACTCATTTCATCCCGAGAAGGAGTTGGTGGCCGAGTGCAGCGAGGTCGCTAATTCAAGGGACTAAATTAGTTACTTTCACCCCGAGGTAAGCACTGTGCTTTTCATTACGAACACAAGGAAAGTAAAAATAAAATAAAAAGTTTGTAAAACCTGAGTCGTTTTACCTATGATTTCAGGTAGGTATCTTTCTTCTGATTTAGGCGGTAAAAGGTATTTCACTACTGCTTTAGCCTCTTCTCTTATGAAATTAGGCGTTAAATCACTATTTTAATCTGATAAACAACGTCTTAATACAAATCTCTGTTGTACGGAAATGTAAACAAAACTCGAAAAAACCATCGACTGATTGCCACTTTCCCGCCATTTTGTTTTTTTTTTTCTGTGACCGGCCAGCTATTCAGCCTCATTATTGAAAAATTATAAATTAATTGTAATCTTTTAGAAATAAAGTATTTCAAAGAAATACTTGAACAAATAAATCACCTAAAAATATAATATTCTTTAATTAATACTTATCTTAAAGTTATTTAAATTTTATATCGCGCTATGATTGACCGGCTAAATGAAAATTGGAACATGGTTGAATAGAACTGTGAAGATAGAACTAGTTTTTTTTTTAATAATTTGACAGCTATCAGTTGTAAAGTAAAACTCCCTAGGGATGAAAAGTATCACTTTCAGCCCGCTCCTCATGCAACTTCAGACCTACTTTCAGAGTATGAGTAATGAAATAGTACATTGTTACACTAGGGGTGAAAGTAACTCATTTCGTCCCGAGAAGGAGTTGGCGGCCGAGCGTAGCGAGGTCGCTAATTCGAGGGACTAAATTAGTTACTTTCACCCCGAGGGAAGCACTGTGCTTTTCATTACGAATACAGGGAAAGTAAAAATAAAATAAAAAGTTTGTAAAACCTGAGTCGTCGTACCTATGATTTTAGGTAGGTATCTTTCTTCTGATTTAGGCGGTAAAAAGTTTTCCACTACTGCTTTAGCCTCTTCTCTTATGAAATTAGGCGTTAAATCACTATTTTAATCTGATAAACATAACGTGTTAATACAAATCTTTGTTGTACGGAAATGTAAACAAAACTCGAAAAAACCAACGACTGATTGCCACTTTCCCACCATTTTGTTTTTTTTTTTCTGTGGCCGGCCAGCTATTCAGCCTCATTAATGAAAAATTAGAAATTAATTGTAATCTTTATAAATAAAGTATTTTAAAGAAATAGTTGAACACTTAAAATGTAATATTATTTAGTTAATACTTATCTTTAAGTTATTTCAATTTTACATCGCGCTGTGATTGACTGGCTGTATGGAAAATTGGAACATGGTTCAATAGAAATGTGAAGGTAGAACTAGTTTTTTTTTAATAATTTGACAGCTGTCAGTTGTAAAGTAAAACTCCCAAGGGATGAAAAGTATCACTTTCAGCCCGCTCCTCAGGCAACTTCAGACCTACTTTCAGAGTATGAGTAATGAAAAAGTATTTTTCATTACTAGTTCTATCCTCACATTTCTATTGAACCATGTTTCAATTTTCCATATATTCAGTCAATCACAGCGCGATATAAAACTGAAATAACTTAAAGATAAATATTAATTAAATAATATTATATTTTAATTTGATCAACTATTTCTTTAAATAATTAATTTAATAAATTTTAATACTTTATTTTTAAAAGATGACAATTAATTTCTAATTTTCCATTCATGAGGCTGAATAGCTGGCCAGCCACAGAAAAAAAAAACAAAATGGCTTGAAAGTGGCAATCAGTCGTTAATTTTTTCGAGTTTTGTTTACATTTCCGTACAACAGAGATTTGTATTAACACGATAAGTTCATCAGATTAAAATAGTGATTTAACGACTAATTTCATAAGAGAAGAGGCTAAAGCAGTAGGTAGTGGAAAACCTTTTACCGCCTAAATCAGAAGAAAAATATTTACTTAAAATCATAGGTACGACGACTCAGGTTTTCAAACTTTTTATTTTATTTTTACTTTCCTTGTATTCGTAATGAAAAGCACAGTGTTTACCTCGGGGTGAAAGTAACTTATTTAGTCCCTCGAATTAGCGACCTCGCTACGCTCGCCTGCCAACTTCTTCTCGGGACGAAATATGTTACTTTCACCCCTAGGGTAACAATGTACTATTTACACCACCTGCTCGATAATGTCGTTTTATACGTCATACAAACCTCACTTATAGCAAGTCATTCTATCCCTAGGGAGATAATACAGTATGGCCGATCCCTAGGGAATAATGAGATTTGAATTTGGAACACCAAAAATCGTCAACATTGTGAATTAAAATGTACGTGCATCGCACAAGTTGACTCGAAATTCAAACTGGCCACTAACAAAAATAGAAAACAGAATAAAACCTGATTATTGACGGGAGCATTATAGAAAATTGAAACTATTAGAAGATTATTCGCTTGATGAACTTGTAAATATAATACTTATATTTCTATAATATATGATTTGGTCGACCAAATTGTTTTTTAATTATCTCACAGATGGTGTAAAAAGTAGAGTATGCAACACAGGGATAAAGCTGTCGTTGTCTTGGGCGACTTGAATTCCTCACTTCACACAGGTTTCTTTATTAACTCCCTCGCAATGCTCGGGAGTTAATTTTATAATTCCCTCACTATGGTTCGGGATTAAAATCAGCAACCTTCTTTTCGTTCGGAAGTCAACATGCCGCCTGCGACTTAAAGACACTGCTTTATCCCCTAGTCACATAATCTACTATTTTACACCACCTGCTCGATAATGTCGTTTTATACGTCATACAAACCTCACTTAAAGCAAGTCATTCTATCCCTAGGGAGATAATGCAGTATGGCCGATCTTTATGGAATAATGAGATTTGAATTTGGAACATCAAAAATCGTCAACATTGTGAATTAAAATGTACGTGCATGGAGCATGTTGACTCGAAATTCAAACAGGCCACTTACAAAAAAAAAAGAAAATAGAATAAAACGTCCTTACTGACGGGAGCGTTATAGAAAATTGAAACTATAGAATCTTGGAGTACTGAATTTTGTTTGTTTGATGTACTTGTAAATATAATCCTTATATTTGTCTAATATATGATTTGGTCAACCAAATTGTCTTTTAATTATCTCACAGATTGTGTAAAAAGTAGAGTATGCAACACGGGGATTAAGCTGTCTTTGTCTTGGACGGCTTGAATTCCTCACTTCACTCAGGTTTCTTTATTAACTCCCTCGTAATGCTCAGGAGTTAATTATATAAATCCCTCACTGACGTTCGGGATTAAAATCAGCACCCTTCGTTTCATTCGGAATTCAACATGCCGCCCGCGACTTAAAACACTGCTTTATCCTCTGGTCACATAATTTACTATTATTATACTGAACAAGTTTAAAAAAACTGGGCAAGTGCGAGTCAGACTCGCGTACTTAGGGATCCGTGCAAACTACAATTCCTGAATGGAGTCTCGAAGATTTTACCGAATTGCATTTTTTTTTGTGACCTAAGTAGGTAACAACAAATTTACTGTTTTCAGATTTATTCCTATACCTGTGCTATAAGACCTTGCTTTGTGCTAAATTTCAGGATTCTGGGTCAACGGGAAGTACTCGTACCCTATGAATTTCGATCTTTAAGAGTATCAAAATAATACATTTTATGCGACAAGGCCGTATCTTTTTTATTCGTTAACTTAGAAGTTTGATTTTTATCACAGCTTGAAGGGACCACAGACATGAGTATATGGTTTTAATTTCAACTCGACACCTCCACGCGTTCTCGAGACACAGGGTCTTGACAGACAGACAGACATATTTCCTTTTGAGGTACGGAATCCTAAAAAAGTGATGTTATGTTTGGTTCTAGGGGCTTACCATGACGTGTTAAAATATCAGGCTTGCGAGCGAGGCACATGGTTGGAGCTATACACCCTATATAGCTCCATCTCTTTAACAGTTTAGTTCAGGTCGTCAAATGGATCGCATTAAGAGCTCGTGGTAGGGCTTCTGAGCTCCAAAATCCGGGGATTTTACGCTTCCGGTCATTTTTATTATTATTTTTTTTATGGTGGGAATAAATTATCCAATGACAACCCCCGCTCTTGGGCGGAGCGGGAGATAGTGTCAGACTCTTACTGACTAAAAGACCCACCCCGTTCCTTCTAGCCTTCATACCGGGGCTCGAACGCCCTTTCGGATAACCATGGCCCCAGTAGGCTTCGACCCGGCTGGGCCCCTGCTGTTGCTGACAACTCCTTAAGGCGCGCGGGAACAGTGCGCGCCGTCGACGACTTGGGCTTGGTCCGGACAGTTACCGGACGGCCGTACAGCGAGCTACCCATTGCTCACTGTCCGCAAGCACGCGCCTACGGTGGCCGGAAATCGGGTTCAGAATCCCGGCGGTGGCGGCGGCGGCGATAACGCCGTTGTCTGATGCGTTCGGCCTCCTCCTTTGCGAGCATTACTGCTTCGCAGAAGTCGGCGGCCGCCTGCCACTCCTCCTCGCTCCGGACCATGGCCTCAACCAAGACCCGGCGACGCTTCCGGTCCTGGCCTTAAAACAATTTTTTTTAGGGAAAATATATCTTTTCGTCTTTCTTACATAGGTAAGTCTATTAATATCATTGAATACTCACAAGATGCATGTTTACTAATCGGTATCACCTTCATGTTAAGTAGAGTTCAAAAACACTATTTTCTGTTTTTCTTTTATTTTTCCATTGATCTTTTAATATTTTTTTGGTAGTTTTGTCCATGTTTGGAGCGACCTCAAACATTTTGTATATAAAGTTACGTAAAGGAATACATTCATAGCACAACACATTCGTCTGCAAACGTAGACGACAACCCCGATAGCCACCTGCGAAAATCAACTCGTGAAAAATATATTATCAAAATCAGGGCAATGAAACTCGTAAGTGATTTTTCTTGATTTATTTAAAACACGTGCATTTAAAACCCGTGCATTTAAAACCCGTGCATTTAAAACCCGTGCGAGAAATCCGAAATAATTTATTTTACTTTTCCAGATTGCCTACATCGTGGCGTGCGCCATCCTCGCCATAGCTGTTAGCGAGCCTTTGGGAAGAGTACAGCGCAGTCCTGTACCCATCGCAGAACCAGGACCAGATCCCCACCACAATTATTATGACTATGATCATCATGACTATGATCATCATGGTCATTATGACAACCATCACCACAACGGCTACCATAGCCAGGGTCACAGTCTTTTTGATTTGTACTGGGGCCGATAAATAGGTAGGATAGCCAATGCAATAAATACATTTATATTTGTAAGAATCAGGATTCTGTTTTGCAAATATTAAAATAATATTTGATGTTTCAATTTGCATTTTTTTTTTCTAATCATTTCAACATAGGTGTCGGGAAGATAAAAAGACGTGTGGCACTCGGGGACTTTTTTTTTTTTTTTTTTTTTTTTTTTTTTTTTTTTTTTTTTTTTTATGGTGGGAAAAAATCATGCATTGACATCCCCTGCCCTTGGGTGGAGCGGGAGATAGTGTCAGACTCTTACTGACTAAAAGACCCACCCCGTTCCTTCTAGCCTTCATACCGGGGCTCGAGCGCCCTTTCGGATAACCCTGGCCCCAGTAGGCTTCGACCCGGCTGGGTCCCTGCTGTTGCTGACAACTCCTTGAGGCGCGCGGGAACAGTGCGCGCCGTCGACGCCTTGGGCTTGGTCCGGACAGTTACCGGACGGCCGGACAGCGAGCTACCCATTGCTCACTGTCCGCAAGCCCGCGCCTACGGTGGCCGGAAATCGGGATCAGAATCCCGGCGGCGGCGGCGGCGGCGATAACGCCGTTGCCTGATGCGTTCGGCCTCCTCCTTTGCGAGCATTACTGCTTCGCAGAAGTCGGCGACCGCCTGCCACTCCTCCTCGCTCCGGACCATGGCCTCAACCAAGGCCCGGCGCGAGAGGTCTCCGCCGCCGATCGCCCCCACGAGGGCACGGCGATGCTCCGCCCAAGCAGGGCACACCTCGACTGTGTGCTCCACCGTGTCCTCCGGGCATTCCACACAGTGGCGACACCCGGGCGTCACTTCCGCACGAATCCGGTGCAGGAAACTCCCGAACGAACCATGTCCGGTGAGTACCTGCGTCATGCGGAAGGTAAGGACGCCGTGAGGTCTTTCCAGCCACGCCTCAAAGAGGGGACTTACCGGCACTCGGGGACTGCCGCGGTAAAGCTATTGCATAGCATTTTTATTAACTTATGCAATTATAATTATTTATTTACTTTATTTATGCAGTATTTTTTTTTTTTTTCCTTTGTTTTTTTTCTTTGATATTAATTGAAGTTACACTTTCACACATTGAATTGAATTTTGATTGATTGTTCACTCATTTGTTTTCTTATCGGTCACCACGCTCAAAAAACAAATGAGTGGGGGGGTGTTAGGTTATTTTCGTTACGGAATTCGGTCTCCACGCTCAAGGCCCGCGATAGAAGCTATGCAATAGCTTAAAAAATGCACTTAAAAAAGTACAGCGTAGATGTATTTCCTCGGGGTAAAACAACAGACGATCTCTCCGTTACGTCGACCTCTATAGTCACTTTTCATTGGACACAAACGGCGGTGGTTTCATTATGTTTGATACTTCGCTGCTTTGAAGACATAGGTAACACGAGTCATGAAGAACTTACATCCCGTAAGTCAGGCCGTACACCAGTAAAAGCTGTCGTAAGCAGATTGTTTAAACTTTATTTATTTACTTTTTTTTTAAACTTTATTTTACACCGAAAAGTAACATAACTTATACATAAACTTAAATGTATGGGTACAATGACGGTCTTATCCCTGACTGCGGTATCTACCAAACAACCTTAGGATGGATTGAAACAACTAAAACATTAGATAAACAATATTCAGGCAGAATAAACATGTTTTCTTTCTTCTTTCTTTCTTTCAATACAGGAGTAGTCTGCGGTTTTTAGAAGTAAACATTAGCTGTAAACATTTGTTAAGAGTGAACAAATTAATCAAACACAAAATCAATTATTTTCGTAAAGACAAGAAGAAACATTCCATACTAAGGCCAAGTTAGAGTGCAACATCTATTTTATTACACTGGCCACATCGAATATTTGTCAAAAAATAGGTTGACTTGCTGATCTACTACGCGTACTAGGGCATGAACTTAGAACACTGTTTTTAATTTAGTGAATACAATTACCTGCTAACGTCATTGACTTTGTACGAAGATCAGAAGTCCAAACTTAAGGTTAGCCAAAAGAGCGATAAAGCGTAGCTTTCTACAAATCAAACTGATCGACCAAAAAAATGATCCAAGACAGGCATCGCAGATGATGGCTTTCAGGGTGCATGAGGACAGATGGGCTAAGATTGTCATACTATGAGTACGTGAAGACGAGCGCCATTACTGAAGCAGGTCTAGAAAAAGCTGTTATTACCATGTGTATCGAACACATGGAGACAGACACAAATTGAGCTGGAAAAATATGAGGACTTCTTCCAATTTTACAGCTCTCTTTTAACCTTTGCCCAACAGTAGACTAATGGAAAGTTTCCAAAGTTCTATAGTTCTCAAAAAATGAAAATGAAAGTTCGAATATAAGTTCCCATAATAAGTCTACATCATTTTAAAATATGAAATATATTCTATCTCTATGAGTCCATCGGAATGTTTGGTACAGTAAGCAGTAAAAGCAATTACAGTAAATAATTATTATTTTAATCTTACACTAAATAAAATAGACTTCGCATAATAAATTACAGTTTCAGAATTATCACAGTAAATCAAAATAATCCTAGTTAGTAACTATTTATTTTTTCCAAACTGATTAAAACAGACAAGAAATGGTTTTACTGACTGTAGTTTGGACAAATCTCGTGGACCCGTTGTGAATTGATGGAACATTTAAAAGAATTTTTCATGAACTCGGTGGCAAATGAAGAACAATAGAATCAAGAACCTCTGGAAACAACCCGAACCAACGTAAGTTAAAGAACAAATAAATAAAAACAATCAACAAGGTCAAGAAAATGCTCAATACACAAAAAAATATACACCAATCGATCCCGTTTCTAATAAGAATCAAAACTCTCAGGCTAGAATATGCATTAGAAAAACCAGAAATCGTACTTTTTGTCCCAAAATTGTTTTATATAATAGTCACACAATACATAAAATATCTACAGTCACCGAACAGGTACAGCTGTCCGAGGTTTGTCACAGCAGGTTTTATAAAGGAAAATACCCTAACAAATTCTACAAAATTAAAATAATTTAAAAGTCGCAGGATGAGGATAGTATATGTTTACTAATAAGTGTCACCTTTGAAAAGTTCAATAACACTATTAATATGTTTTGTATTTTATCCATGATTGGGGGCAGGCACCTCCTTATCCTCAAGTATCTTAGTAATCTACACTTCTATACTAATACTAAAAAGAGGTAAAGTTTGTTTTTATGTTTTTGTTGTTTGTAGGAGTTAAAGTTCTGGTTCGATCGATAGAAAGCTGTTTTATTCCTAAGTTGCAGCTATATTTTAGGTATGCGGGTGAAATCACGGGCAAAAGCAAGTATTAAATATAAACGTAAAAGTTTGTTATATTATTATGTGTGTATTATGTAACATAACGAAGTAAATTTTGACGGCACGGTAGACACCATGGACGCAGTTAAGTGATTGACTGACTACGCTGCAAGTCGCTGGTTTGGTTTCCGCATAGACTAAATATTTGTATGGCCTAAGATAGGTGTTTCGTGTCTAGGTATCTTGTATATGTGAGCTTACATGTTTGTGGACACACCCACGATACCGGAGTTAATCCTAGTGTGGGGCAACTTTTTTTTCATCCAAATCTGTCCAATGCCTTCCATACTGCGGATTTGGATGTAATATCGGCACACGGGTATTTTTGGTCTCTCTCTTCTCTTTTGCCTAGCCTTATCCCATTTCATTTGGAGTCGGCTCTCCTCGTCATTTTGGTTCTGGGTCGTCGAGTCATTCACTTAGGCTTTCTTTAGGTCATTGCTAATCACAGATATCAAAGTTAGAAGGGTATTTTAGGTAAAGTTGATTAAGTATTTTTATTATTACAAGCTTTTATTTTGTTTCATCTGTCCCGATGTTTGTCTGTCATCAAATCTTGCAAGTTAAAGATCCACTTCCCGGTTACCGATTGAGCTGAAATTTTGTATACATGTGTAAAGTGTGACAATGCAATATTATGATGACATGGAGCTGATCTGATGATGGAGCTGAAAGGCGGCCATAGGAACTCCGCAATAAAACGACACAATCCCATCGAGTTTTGAGTCGTTTGATTTCTATATGGTTACCAGGGTAGGATGATGGCGCTGAGAGGTGGCTATAGGAAATCCGCCCCATCACCCACCCCATCGAGTTTGGGCTCGTTTGATTTGTATTGACGAGTACTTTAATCCTATATAGTTACTATAGTCTGATGACGGAGCTGGAAGGTGGCCATGGAAACGCCGCAATAGAACGACACAACCCCATCGAATTTGGACTTGTTGGATTCGTATTGACAAGTACTTTAATCCTATATGGTAACTAGGTTTACATGGTGGAACTGGAAGGTGACCATACGAATTCGGCTATAAAACAACACAACCCCATCGAATTTAGGCTCATTTGATTCGTATTGCGTACTTTGATTGTATATGTCAGTCTCGCTTGTGCTGCGTTCCGATGCGGACGTGTTATCTGCGTTTTATTTAATTATACCGTCGCTAGTAAGTATTCGTCATGACTGAAAATCTTGTGGCGAACGAGCTGTTGGCGTTCCTGCAGCAGAAACTGGATGTTATGGACGAGGTGTCTGCAGTCCAGATCTGCGCAACGAACTTCAGCGAGGAAGACATAGCTGCTGCCAAGCTGCTGCGAAGCTGTTGCTGTTCAGCATGCTGAATAAGCGCGACCAGATGCCATCCCGCCGGCGTAACGGGACTAAGAAAAGCCTGCAGGATATTATCACGCTGTTCAAGGAGACCGACTCTGACGACGTGTCGACGTTTGTGGCCAAAGAGTTGCACAAGCTCCCTCCAGTCACCTTCGACCACGTCGATGTAACAAGCCTTTTGAAAGACATTGTCTTTTTGAGGGCCAGTCTCACGGATGTGCTAGCCAAGTTGGATGCGTCTCAGAAAACCGTCGCCATTTGCGCAAGAAAATCGATGAATTTTGCAATAACGCGGTGGCAATTAGGTCATCAGTCCATGCATCTAACGCAAACATGCGTCATGGAGCCGGCCTCGATAAATTGTCGCCGAACTTCGCGTCAGCAGTTTCGTCGCCGGCGCATACGTCAATTGCTGAGGTTGCAGAGTGCCCCGCTCGTCCGCCCCGCAACTCCGTTCCGGTCACCGCGGCTCCTCCAAGCAGCGCCGCACGAGCCCTTCGCCCCGTCCCGCTGCCTGTTCCTGCAGCCCCAGCGAATCTAATTCGTAAGGATTTCGCTGGCATCACCGCGAGCGCCCCTAGCACTCCTAATCTGAAACCTGTGCTGAACAAAGCAACGAACAAGGTTGAAAATGACGATGGTTTCGTTACGGTACAAAGGAGGAAGCGTCGAACGCAAACCAACAAGAACCGCTGCGGCATAGCACCTGCAACTCCTAGCGTGAGCCTGCGTGCCGCCCAGCCGAACACTCCCGTGTACATCTCCCGCCTGCATCACACGATAAGGGTGGAGGACATCGTGGAGTACGTGCGCCAAAAGACGAAGTTCGCACTGAGGGTACAGCTGCTGGAGTCGCACCGTAACGTCAATTTCAAGGCGTTCGTGGTGCGAGTCCCGAACACTTTCTTGCCTCTCATGCTGAAGGAAGACTTTTGGTCGCAGGGCGTGGTGTTCCGTCGCTTCCACGGACAGGTGCCACAGAACAGCACGAAGTGAACTTAGTGCAATGTGAAGTGTTACTAACATAATCCTAAGTCTTATTTACTCTATATACCTATATGTTAGCCTGTAAGGTATAATATATCTATGGGCCAAATGCCTGATAATAAATGATTTATTATTATATTATTATATGGTTGTCAGGTTCTGATGATGGAGCTGGAAGGCGGCTATAAGAACTCCGCAATAAAACGACACAACTCAATTGGGTTTGGGCTGGTTTGATTCGTATTTACGAGTACTTTGATCCTATATGATAACCAGGGTTTGATGATGGGACTGGAAGTTCTAGGAACTCGGCAACAAAACAACACAGTCATATCAAATTTGGGCTCGCTTGGCTCCTATTAACGAGTACTTTGTTTTTGTATGTTAACCAGGATCAAATGATGGAGCTGGAAAGTGGCCATAGGAACTCTGCAATAAAACGACATAACTGCATCGAGTTCGTGCTTTTGATTCATACTTATCAAGTACTGGTCTACTAGATTATATATGGTTACCAGGATCTGAAGATGGAATTGGAAGGTGGCCATGGAAATGCCGCAATAGAACGACACAACCCCATCGAATTTGGACTCGTTTAATTCGTATTGACAAGTACTTTGATCCTATATGGTAACTAGGGTCTCATGTTGTAACTGGAAAGTCACCATAGAAACTCGGCTATAAAACAATACAACCCCATCGGATTTGGGCTCGTTTGATTCGTATAGACGAGTACTTTGATCCTATATGGTTACCAAAGTCTGATGATGGAGCTAGAAGAGGATTATAAGAACTCCGCAATAAAACGACACAACCCAATCGAATTTGTGCTCGTTTGATTTGTATTGACGAGTCATCATCATTGTTGGACATAGGCCTCCCCCAAGTGTACCCACAATGAACGATCCTGTGCGTCTCACATCCATCGGATTCCCGCAACCTTCACCAGGTCATTGGTCCACCTTGCAGAAGGATTTCCAATGCTGCGAGTTCCGGTATCCGTCGCCACTCCAGAACCTTTCGGCCCTAACGACCATTTGTTCTGTGACGAGTATTTTGGTTCTATATGGTTGCTAGGGTCTGATGATGGAGCTGAAAGGTGGCCATAGGAACTCCGCAATACAACGACAAAAACCAATCGAATTTTTGCTCGTTTGATTCGTATTAACGAGTACTTTGATCCTATATGATTACCAGGGTTTGATGATGGAGTTAAAAAGTGGATATAGTTACTCCGCAATAAAACGACACAACCCAATTGAGTTTGAGCTCGTTTCATTCGTATTTAAGAGTACTTTGATATTGTATATTAACCAGGGTCTAATGATGGAACTAGATGTTCGCCGTAGGAACTGGGCTATAAAACAACATAGCCCCATCGAATTTGGGCTCTTTTGATTTATATTGACGAGTACTTTGATCCTGTACCTTAACCAGGGCCTGATAAAGGAGCTGAAAGGTGGCCATAACATCTTCACAATAAAACGACACAACTACATCGAGTTTGGGCTCGTTTGATTTGTATTGACGAGTATTTTGGTCCTATATGGTAACCAGGGTCTGAAAATGGAGTTGGAAGGTAGCTATAGGAAATCTTCAATAAAACGACACAATTTGACACCCCATCGAGTTTGAGATCGCTTGATTTGTCTTGATAATGATGAGTACTTTGGTCCCAGATCCATCTTTGGGAAAATAAGTTTGTTACATTTGGTATGAATGTGGTTTCTGTCTAATTAGAATGACACAATGTTAACGAGAGTTCATACCATGAGTTGAATCTTATGAGAGTGTTTATACATGACATATTGCTAATGCAACGACTCATGGTACCAGGGCGATCCCTGATGTACTGAAATTCTTATCTCTCTACAATGGAGAGGGCAAGGAGAGGATACTGTTTGTCTTATACTGGTCAAATGCGAGTCGGCCTGAGAGTTCCGTACAAAGTTTTTGACATATATTATGTAAATAGTTGATTTCCCAAATCGTGTCTCGAAGATTATGCCAAATCGCAAAATTGTGACCCAAGAACATCATAGCACAAGTTTTGAAGAAAGTCTGAAGTCTTTTACAGTCTTATATTTGTGCAATGAGAACTAACTTCATGACAAATTTCAGGATTCTAGGCTAACGGGAAGTACCTTATATTAGGTTTTAATTTCCTAGCGAGTGTCAAATTATGTGCCTAAACGGAACATAAACGGCGTATCTTTAGATTCGTTCACTTTTAAAGTTTCATTTTTTATGTAAGCTCTTATTTAGCGTGAACTCTATGTTTGTACGAGTATGTAACTGTTCGGATGAAATCTCACAACTCAATTTTGAAGCAGATATCTGCAAAAAATCGTACGAAATTTTGATATGGTGGACTTTGGTTATACGCTTACATAAAATATGGCTATCAAATAAAATTAATGCTGAGAATACGAATGCGAGTTAAAATAGATTTCACTAAAAAGTAAAAAATAAAATTAAAAGTAAAAAACAAGCTTCTAATTCAATGCACTAAAAAGAATAAAATAAAACTTTTCCTTTAAATCTTTTACCGTTAACTTATAAGATTTATTTATTTATTTTAAGATTTATTCCATTTTAATAACAAAAACTAATGCCACTGGTATTTGTTTGGACTCGTGTTTAAAGACACGTTCAAAGGTGGTGGTACAGTCAGTAAAATGTTTTGTGTTATCATAAGACGTTTTAAACTAAAAAAAAAACTACTGAGGTGTCAAGGGACACCCGGATGGAACGAAGTTCCGTTCTGGCTTGCTTTCTATAAGAGAGAGAGACAGAGACAGACAGAGAAACATGCGCACGCCGCACGGCTTACAATAGCTTACTATAGCAAAAAGTATCGTTACAACTTTTCGTGAGAATTTTTTCCGTCTAGCCAATACAAGATAACTAAAAAATACTATTCTATTTTATGTACATTTTGACAGCACTATTTCAACATCTTCGAAACCATGAAAACGACACTCATGACGAAAAAGTTGATAATTTCTGACAGCCGCCATCTTAGATTTACATTTTGACAGCACTATCGGCTTCAACAACCTCGAAAACCATGAAAAAGACACCCATATCGAAAAAGTTGATAATTTATTGCAGCCGCCATCTTAGATTTACATTTTGACAGTACAATCGGTTTCAACACCCTCGAAAACCACGAAAACGACACCCATGACGAAAAAGTTGATAATTTCTTGCAGCCGCCATCTTGGATTTACATTTTGACAGTACTATCGGTTTCAACACCCTTGAAAACCATGAAAACGACACCCATGACGAAAAATTTGATAATTTCTTGCAGCCGCCATCTTGGATTTATATTTTGACAGTACTATCGGTTTCAACACCCTCGAAAACCATGAAAACGACACCCATGACGGAAAAGTTAATAATTTCTTGCAGCCGCCATCTTGGATTTATATTTTGACAGTACTGTCGGTTTCAACACCCTCGAAAACCATGAAAACGACACCCATGACGGAAAAGTTAACAATTTCTTGCAGCCGCCATCTTGAATTTACATTTTGACAGTACTATCGGTTTCAACACCCTCGAAAACCGTGAAAACGACACCCATGACGAAAAAGTTGATAATTTCTTGCAGCCGCCATCTTGGATTTACATTTTGACAATACTATCGGTTTCAACACCCTCGAAAACCATGAAAACGACACCCATGACGAAAAAGTTGATAATTTCTTGCAGCCGCCATCTTGGATTTACATTTTGACAGTACCATCGGTTTCAACACCCTCGAAAATCATGAAAACGACACCCATGACGAAATATTTGATAATTTCTTGCAGCCGCCATCTTAGATTTATATTTTGACAGTACCATCGGTTTCAACACCCTCGAAAACCATGAAAACGACACCCATGACGAAAAATTTGATAATTTCTTGCAGCCGCCATCTTGGATTTATATTTTGACAGTACCATCGGTTTCAACACCCTCGAAAACCATGAAAATGACACCCATGACGGAAAATTTGATAATTTCTTGCAGCCGCCATTTTGGATTTATATTTTGACAGTACCATCGGTTTCAACACCCTCGAAAACCATGAAAACGACACCCATGACGAAAAATTTGATAATTTCTTGCAGCCGCCATCTTGGATTTATATTTTGACAGTACCATCGGTTTCAACACCCTCGAAAACCATGAAAACGACACCCATGACGAAAAAGTTGATAATTTCTTGCAGCCGCCATCTTGGATTTATATTTTGAGAGTAAAAGTGTCGGTGCAATTTTTCGTGAGAATTTTTTCCGTCTAGCCCCCTTTCACAACGCGCGATAAGGAACTTCGTTCCAAAAACAGTTAAACCCGAAAAAATATTACATAAAGATATTTAAAAAAAAAAAACAATTTATTTTGTTTAGGTTTGACTGAGCTGATTGTACCATATTCAAGATATTGGTATTCGTTCGGAATGGAAAATAAATATGATTTCATAAAAAATGCAAGTGGTATTAGTTTTTGGTATTAGAACGGAATAAATCACTTACAACGTCATTACCCAATTTAAATGATCTAAAAGCTTGTCGCGAGATTTACCTGTGTAGATAATTAAACGAATTAAATAACTTGATCTGATTGATTTTAATTTTCAAACTAAGTATATACTTAAAAATCTCGCGACGAGCTTTTATCTATACATCTATACATATATATGTTTATGGCATGAGAACTTGGGAATATATATTGCCCGATAATTTAAATAAAATTCCAAAACCTGTGCAATCAAATATTGTCACTAGTACATATAAAAAATGTAAATTTACTTTGAAAAAGCTTTATATTACTGGTAACATCACATCTCAAAAATTATAGCATTAAGCTAAATTATATAAATTTTAATGTAACATGCTGCGAGCGAGCTTGCTACCTCCACTTTGTCACATAAACCTTTAAAAGGTTTCAGACAAGTGTTTTTGTTGTAACAAATGTAAGAAAATTAAATGTAATGAACAATAAAGCAAAAAAAAAAAAAAAATACATCTAAACGTCTATACATATAAATAAAATTGGAGTGTCTGTTTGTAATATTGAAATAACTGTTTTTTACTACATGTATAATATATGAATATATATACGGTACATGCACCAAAGTAACATTTTTTACAATTTTTGTCTGTCTGTTTGTCCGGGCTAATCTCTGAAATGGCTGGACCGACTTTTGACGGGACTTTTTTTAGCAGGTTGCTGTTGTAGTAAGGAGTAACATGGGCTACTTTTATTTTAGAAAAAAAAATTCAAAATCCTGTAGTTCACGCGAACGAAGTCGCGGGCACAGCTAGTGTCATATAAATTGGGTAATGACGTTATAAGTTAATAGTAAAAGATTTAAAGGAAAAGTTTTATTTTATTCTTTTTAGCGCATTGAATTAAAAGCTTGTTTTTAAAAAGTTTTTTTTACTTTTAATTTTATTTTAGGAGTATGTTCTCTTGGAATATGTTTCTGTTTTACCGTGGGTGAAGCCGGTGGTAGAAGCTAGTTTGTATATAAAGTTTCGTAATATTACATTGATCAGCTGCCGAGGTATCGGGAAATAGCGGCGCTGTGTAACATGCCGCGGCGCGCCTTTTGTTTTCAACTATACACTTATGCAAATTCCTACGTATAGGTAACCAGTAAAGCACACACTCCCCACTGGTGCTATGGGTGTGAAGGTGCGCGCTGGGGGCAATGCCCTGAAGTCGCCAGGGACATAATTGACAACTATTCGGTGAAATTTATCAGTTTGCAGACGACAACCTTTATAGATAGACCTCCAAGAAGCCAGTCATAAAAAAAACCAGTCATCAGTTTATTTTGAAACCTGCAACAATGCAATTCGTAAGTGATTTTACTTGATTTACTTGAATATTCTTTCAGTATTTGAATTTTATTTTCATGCTTTAGTTTGTTCGTCATTTATTTATTTAATGTCTAATGCAGGGAAAGCTTATGGTTTTGTAATATGTAGATAAACTGATCACTTTGAAACTTGCAGCAATGCAATTCGTATATGATTGTTCTTGATTTATTTGAATATTATTTTAGTGCTAGTATATTATTTTCCTGGTTTCGTTTGTTCGTCATTTATTTATTTAATGTCTAATGTAGGGCATGCGTATGGTTTAGGAACAAGTAAACTGATTACTTTGAAACTTGCAACAATGCAATGCGTAATTGATTTTTCTTGATTTATTTGAATATTCTTTTAGTACTTACTTGAATTTTATTTACATGGTTTAGTTTGTTCACCATTTACTCGTTTAATGTCTAATGTATGGAAAGCTTAAGTTATAGTAATAAGCTGCATGACTTAATCTCCGTGGCACAACATAAACTTTACTATTTTATGACATCATAATAATCCTCTGTTGTGTGTTTAGTGTTTTTACTTACTTTCATAGCATCATGTCTTACTGTATTTTGCTCCACGAGCAACTGAAGAATTGAAGGATACAGTTGGGTTTTAGTCAATAAAAGTTTGACATTGTTTTTTGTGGTGGGAAAAAATCATCCAATGACATCCCCCGCTCTTGGGCGGAGCGGGAGATAGTGTCAGACTCTTACTGACTAAAAGACCCACCCCGTTCCTTCTAGCCTTCATACCGGGGCTCGAGCGCCCTTTCGGATAACCCTGGCCCCAGTAGGCTTCGACCCGGCTGGGTCCCTGCTGTTGCTGACAACTCCTTGAGGCGCGCGGGAACAGTGCGCGCCGTCGACGACTTAGGCTTGGTCCGGACAGCAAGCTACCCATTGCTCACTGTCCGCAAGCCCGCTCCTACGGTGGCCGGAAATCGGGATCAGAATCCAGGCGGCGGCGGCGGCGGCGATAACGCCGTTGCCTGATGCGTTCGGCCTCCTCCTTTGCGAGCATTACTGCTTCGCAGAAGTCGGCGACCGCCTGCCACTCTTCCTCGTTCCGGACCATGGCCTCAACCAAGGCCCGGCGCGAGAGGTCTCCGCCGCCGATCGCCCCCACGAGGGCACGGCGATGCTCCGCCCAAGCAGGGCACACCTCGACTGTGTGCTCCACCGTGTCCTCCGGGCATTCCGCACAGTGGCGACAAACTGATTACTTTGAAACTTACAACAATGCAATGCGTAATTGATTTTTCTTGATTTATTTGAATATTCTTTTAGTACTTACTTGAATTTTATTTACATGGTTTAGTTTGTTCACCATTTACTCGTTTAATGTCTAATGTATAGAGAGCTTAAGTTATAGTAATAAGCTGCACGACTTAATCTCCGTGGCATAACATAAACTTTATTTATTTATTTATTTAATCTTCATGCAACACAAAGTACATAGGCGGACTTAATGCCTTAGGCATTCTCTACCAGTCAACCTAGGGTGGTGAAGAGACAATATGGTAGGAGCAAACTTTACTATTTTATGACATCATAATAATCCTCTGTTGTGTGTTTAGTGTTTTTACTTACTTTCATAGCATCATGTCTTACTGTATTTTGTTCCACAAGCAACTGAAGAATTGAAGGATACAGTTGGGTCTACCCCAGAGCTGGTGAAGTCATTTGATGATTTTCCACCAACAAAAATAGCTTATAGCTTAGTTCTTAAAAAGTATATTTCACTTTTCTAGTTCGCGTACATCACCATGTTGGCTTGCACCATCCTCGCCATCGCAGTTGGCGAGCCTTTGGGGAGGGTGCAGCGCAGTCCTGTCCCCATCGCAAACCCAGGACCAGATCTCCATCACCACAATTATGACTATGGTCATCATGGTGATTTCGACAACCACCATCACCACTACCTCAACCATGGGCATGGCCATCACAGTGACGGCGGCAACGGGGACAGTCTTTACGGTTGGGTCTGGGGCTGATGAATACAAGCAGAAAAAGAGACACTACAAGAAATATACACTTTTTGTTTTGTAAGAATCGAAGTTATTATTTTGCTAATATTAAAGTTATGTCTGTAGTTTAATGAGGAATTATTTTGTTCTGTGCGTTTGAACTTGTTTTGTCGTTACCACATTAACTTTCTCTGATAGACTTTTAAATGATAAATAAATAAATGATAAATAATCTTTATTTTGCAAGTAGGTTTTATAAAAACACTTTTACACGTCAATTTTTTTTTCGTCAATTAAAACTAGATGAGGCCGGCAAAACACATACAATGTTAAGTCTGATTTCCACAAACAAGGCCACTTGTTTACGATTTATGATGTGCACAAGATAAGTTGGGTGCCTTTTCACCAAATCTGTGCGAGGTAGCGAAGAGATACGAGGATGCGTAGCGAAGCTGTGAAACAATGTGAAGCAGCTGTATCAAGCGGGTAATGTCTACACTACCAGTGGAGAAGGCGAGGGCACTTCCCCCATCCGCCTTCTTCACACATATTCCTCAAACACATTTCTCGTACACATTCCTCGCTCACATCACATTGCCTTTTTTATGAAATATTACAGCACAGTTTTTCTGTTTCCTTCTTTTTGTCTTTTATTTATGTGTGTACATGAATAGGTAAATAAATGAATAAATCACACTAACATAGATGTATAAAAGCTTAATTTTGTATGTATGTATGTTCATAAATACTATGTGTGTGTATTATTTTTTTATTTATGCCAAAACGGAGAATTTGAATGTAATATTGCGCTTAAGATATTTTTATAATAGTAGATTATGTGACTAGGGGATAAAGCAGTGTCTTTAAGTCGCGGGCGGCATGTTGAATTCCGACCGAAACGAAGGTTGCTGATTTTAATCCCGAACGTCAGTGAGGGAATTATATAATTAACTCCCGAGCATAGCGAGGGAGTTAATAAAGAAGCCTGAGTGAAGTGAGGTATTCAAGCCGCCAGAGATAATTAAAAGACAATTTGGTCGACCAAATCATATATAAGAGAAATATAAGTATTACATTTACAAGTTCATCAAACAAACAAAATACGCTTCTCCAAGATTCTTTAGCTAGCGCAAGATAAGTTGGCGTGTGGCCGAAATTGGATACTAATCGTTTGACGTTTATGTCATGTGTCAGGAGAATGTGTTGTGTTCTGTATTTTTTATCGTTTCTAAAGTAAATAGTCGTCATTATTATACCAAAAGTGATTAAAAGTGCTAGCAGGGATATTATCTTGAAAGTCAAACGTGTTTGTGAAGAGAAATAAGAAAATATTGGGCCTACGGTACCATTTTCTAAAATTAGACGCATTTGTCAAATAATTTTTCGCTTGACCATCACAATAAAATTTCCCTAAATATGCGTACCCGAGCGGTACCTAGCAAGTCAACAAAGTTTATTGAAAATGGACTGCTACTATGTGCTTAAATCTTAATCAACTGACTGACTATCATGACGATATGAATTCTGCAAACATCATGCATGAAAGAATAAATAGTGCCAAATCTAAATCAGAATTGTATTGTAGTACCTAATGTATAATGTATCATGCCACTGATAATACAAAAGCGCAAGCTAAACTGTAATGCCAGAAGAATGACAATGTATCTCTACAAGAAAATATTTTTTAAATCTGATAGGTTAATGGATCTCAAAATGGACAAATTAACAATGACTGAGAGTCGGATAAACTCTTCTGATAAAGACTAGCGTGGAATTGTGGTGCTAAAAGTGCTAATTAATTTATTAAGATATTCGATATAAGATTTACAAAATACTCACGATTTTTTTTAATAAAAAAGGTAGAAATTAAATAAATAAATTCTTTAAATTACACTACGTTATGAAAGAGCGTTTTTAATCAAATTAAGGAAAATAGATTTGTTAGGCTGGCAACATTAAGCACTACTCAGCTACGCGCTGTTATCTTGCTCGCGCTCTAGTTTTAATTTTCTATAACGCTCCTGTCAGTAAGCACGTTTTATTCTATTTTCTTTTTTTTTTTTGTTAGTGGCCAGTTTGAATTTCGAGTCAACATGCTCGATGCACGTACATTTTAATTCACAATGTTGACGATTTTTGATGTTCCAAATTCAAATCTCATTATTCCCTCGATCGGCCATACTGCAATATCTCCCTAGGGATAGAATGACTTGCTGAGGTTTGTATGACGTATAAAACGACATTATCGAGCAGGTGGTGTAAAAAATATTTTAATGCGAGCAAAGGAACTGGTAGATCTAAGCAAGTTTGATAAGTAGGTATAACATAAAGTTGTAGTTTGGTAAGTATATAAAGTTGCGTCAAGAAAAAAATTTATTTGTCGCCAAAGTGTCGTGAAATAACGGTAACGCTCATTCTGCTGCATCTAAAGAACGACGCCAATGAGTGGTGTTACGGGTGCTACATGACGCTACGAGGTGGGGGCAATGTCCTTAACGGGCCAACCGCGCCCCCAGGGTCGTGGCGACAACTTTTCGGTGACATCTACCAGTTAGCAACCGACAACCTTAACTGGTAGACCTGCGAGAAGCCAGTTATAAAAAAAAAACATTCAACAGTTTATTTTCAAACTAGCAACAATGCAATTCGTAAGTGTTTTTTCTTTTTTTTTTTGTGTTTTAATATTATTGTCAGGACTTGAGTACTATTTACTTGTTTGAAGGTTAATAAAAGGAGAGGTTATGGTTTAGTAAGCAGACACACAATTCGGTCTTAAACGAGGGTGGCCATCTTAATATATCGAGATTCCGCTGTGCCTCGGAAAGCACGTTAAAATGTTGGTCTCGACTGTAGAAGTAGATATTTGACAATCGTTATGGGTAGGTATTCAGGAGCCAGGATATCTAACTCCAGCCTTGCTATCATGTTACCCAATTATTGGGTTGTATTCAGCTGTATCCGGTTTTAAAGTTAGATTATCTGGAAACTTAGTGCCTTTTTTCCCCTGCCAGAAAGAACTACAGAGTAACTGAAAGTATACAGATGGGCTTTAGTTATTAAAAGTCTAACATTCCCTTCCGCTATGCCCAAGGCGGGAGAAATAATTTTATTATTTTTCAAAAAAAAAAAGACCTCTTAAACAAACGTACAAACAAGCTGCTGTCCCAACCCAAATTCAAATTTCATTCTTGAATTGACAAGAAGTCAGACAGGAAAAATGAAATTAATTCCAAAGGGTATATCTATATAGAGAAGAACGTGCAAGAATCTTTCATGCGTATTACAAAAAACCTGGTTATATTGTTCTTGTTGCGTATGTGAGAATAATGTTGACAATTCAAAATATAGAGCGTAGAGCTATTATGGTACAGTTCTATGGTACCATTATCAAATATTCGTACCATTCAATGGGTATAAAATAGGGACGTTGTGAAGCTCCGTAACCGAAAGTACCGGATATTAATAAATATAATAAATCTGTAGAAGTTTTTTGTTGTGCACGCATCTCGTAAACCGTACGAAATCGATGTAGATAACTTTTACACATTAAAATTATGTGTAACTTGATATATTACTTAGGCTTTGTTTCATCGCAATCGGTTGACTACATTGAAAGAAATAGGTACTACATTAACTGTTAGGTGGTACGAAATTCGCCAGGTCAGCTACTCCGAAATAAAAATGTATCCGAAAGAGAAACCGATAAGTCTGAATGACAGGTTACGTCAGGTTTTTGTTAATTTTTCCCAAGTTTTGCCCGACTAAACAAATGATAATCTAGACTAGACATAAAAGTCAAATCTTGCTTGGTGGGGAAGGGGAGAAAATTATATCTTATAAATAATATCTATATAATATAAAAAAAGAAAGAAAGAAAAAACGTTTATTCGTGCCTCACACAATCATATAAACTAAAAATACACAATGAAAAGAAAAAAGAAAGATATAATCATACATTATAAAACATACATTCAGCCGAACATAGAACCTCCTCCTTTTCGAAGTCGGTTAATGAATCGCTAAATGTGTTGCTAAACGCAAATCTCGAGAACAGCGGAACCGATTTCACCAATTCTTTTTTTGTTGTGTTTGTTATTGTGAGGAGAAGGTGCTTATGGTAAAAAAATGAAAATTAGGGTAGTGTAGGGTAGAGTAGGGTAGAGTTGGGTAGAGTAGGGTAGAATAGGGTAGAATAGGGTAGAAAAGGGTGGAGTAGGGTAAAGCGGGAGCAAAGCCGCGGGCAAAAGCTAGTTGATGAAATAAGTAAATTAGTGATTTTTTTTTAAACGAACCACACAGTTCCAACCAGGCACATTCATGAGACCACGCTAGCGAGTTGTTACAAGGAGGATAAGTATCCTCATCCTCATACTAGTCACGCATCATTTGGTATTGTGTTTAAAAAAGTATCACCAAATTACTTATGTAGATATATCACCAATATAATTATTTCTCCTGTATATATATTACTCCTCTCGGTACATAAAATATAGCCTATGTCACTCAGGAATAAAGCAGCTTTCTAACGGTGAACAAATTTTAGCAATCGCACCTGCACTTTCAGAGATTACCTCCTACAAACAAAAAAACATTAAAACAAAAAAAAACAAACTTTACCTCTTTTATTATATTAATACAGATAATACAGCGCTACCCATGCGAGAAATCCCAAATAATACATATTTTACTTTTCCAGTTTGCCTACATCACCGTTTTGGTATGCGCCATCTTCGCTATGGCTGTCAGCGAGCCTCTTGGGAGAGTGCAGCGCAGTCCTGTGCCCATCGCAAACCCAGGACCAGATCCCGACCACCATCATCATGGTCATTACGACGACCACCACCACTATGACTACGGGCACGGGCATGGCTACCAAGATCATGGCTACCACGGACATGGCTACCACGGACATGGCTACGGTGGTTACGGTGGCTACGGTGGCTACGGTGGCCACGGCGGCTACGGTGGCTACGGTGGCCACGGCGGCTACGGTGGCTACGGGGGCCACGGTCACGGTCTTTACGGTTTCATCTGGGGCTAATGAATATGCAATAGATGAATAGACACTTTTTAATTCGTCAGAATCTTGGTTCTGTTTAAAATATTAAAATGATGTGTGATAATATTTTAGAGGTTTTATTTGTTCTGGTCGTTTCAACCTGTTAACGTTCTGTGATAGTTTTTCAATTTACATACATGATATAATATAATGTCAAGTTCACCAAACAAAGCCGACAAACCTGTTACAAATGTCTAATATCACAACAATATTATATACCTAACGGATTGGTTTTTCATAATAACGTCGTTAATTTGTAGGTATGTATTTATCTAAGTATACAACATTATTTTTAATATATGCGAAAACATATGTCTAACATTTTGATGTAAAGAATCTATATGCAAAATTACATAAATATATCTTGAAAAATCACAAAGTTATAAGCTTGTTATGCTACCTAGTTGTCCGAACAAATACATGGTCACCCCATGGTGTAAAAATTAATGGAATTGATTGAGTAACTGATTCAGAATACACTATATTCAGGTTTCGCACTAAAAGTGATGTTGTACAAATGTTTTTGGTTTTCTTTTCTATATGTTTATTATGTAACACTTACTATGTACCATGTTTCTGCACCACTCTAACAATCATAGCGGTAAGTCCTCTCTTTGAAGAGTGCCTGGAGTGACATAACTGCGTCCTTACCTTCCGCTTGACGCAGGTCCTCACCGAACATGGAAAGTTCGGGAGGTGCATGCACCTGATTTGTACGTGAAGACCGCTCGGAAGAAACAGTGGAGCTAGCAGTGGGGGTGTGCCCAGCTTGGACGGAGCACCGCCGTGTCCTCGGGGGGACGATCGGTGGCGGTGACCTCTCGCGCCGGATCCTGGTACAGGCCATGGTTCGGAGCGAGGAAGAATGGCAGGTAGTCGCCTCCTTCTGCGAAGCAGTAATGCTAGCGACGGAAGCGGCCGCACTTCAGAGACAATGGACATCCGCACGCCCCACCCGCAGATTTTCAGCCACCGTGACTTCTTCCGCTTCGCCCTAGAGCGCAAGAAGTCATTGGATGATTTCCCACCTAAACAAAACTGGGCAAGTGTGAGTGTGGACTCACGCAATGAGTGTTCCGTACAAACTTACTTGTGTAAAATTACTATAAATGGTTCAATTCCCGATTGGAGTTTCGAAGATTTTTTCGACCCGCAAAAAAGTTTTTCTCTGAAAGTAGGTCTGAAGTTCCTGAGGAGCGGGCTGAAAGTGATACTTTTCATCCCTAGGGAGTGTTACTTTCAACTGACAGCTGTTGCTTCACATTTCTATTGAACCATGTTCCAATTTTCTATACAGCCAGTCAATTACAGCGCGATATAAAATTGAAATAACTTAAAGATAAGTACTAATTAAATATTATATTTTTAAGTGACTTATTTGCTCAACTATTTCTTTAAAATACTTTATTTTTAAAAGATTACAATTAATTTCTAATTTTTCATTAATGAGGCTGAATAGCTGGCCGGCCATAGAAAAAAAAAAACAAAATGGCGGGAAAGTGGCAATCAGTAGTTAGTTTTTTCGAGTTTTGTTTACATTTCCGTACAGCGGTGGACCGATGACCTGGTGAAGGTAGCAGGAAACCGTTGGATGCGGGACGCACAGGAACGTTCGATGTGGCGACGCTTGGGGGAGGCCTATGTCAGTGGACGTGTATCGGCTGAAATGATGATGATGACAGCGGAGATTTGTATTAACACGATAAGTTCATTAGATTAAAATAGTGATTTAACGCCTAATTTCATAAAAGAAGAGGCTAAAGCAGTAGTGGAACCTTTTACCGCCTAAATCAGAAGAAAGATACCTACCTAAAATCATGGGTACGACAACTCAGGTTTTTCCAAACTTTTTATTTTATTTTTACTTTCCTTGTATTCGTAATGAAAAGCATAGTGTTTACCTCGGGGTGAAAGTAACTTATTTCGTTCCGGGATGAAGTTGGCGGCCGAGCGTAGCGAGGTCGCTAATTCGAGCTACTAAATCAACAATGAGATTTCTCCCAGCAAACCTCTGAGTGACAGAGATAGATAATAGTACATTATGATATAAGTGTGTAATGTTAGTGATTACCGACGAGGCGGTATTTAGACCCAAGCCGTGGCGAGGGTCTTGAGAGAGCCGAGAACTGTAATCATTAATTACTCACGTGTATCATACGACGTTTTTCAATACACTTGTGAAGGAAATAACTTTAAAACTAGTAAACTTTTGTCGCGGTAAAAATCTTTGTTCATATGCGCGCCCATATTTTTTTTTATTTACCTTTCAATACACTCAATAAATGAATAAACGGGGGTTGACCGGCGACCCGTGGGGGACGACCTGCGCCCATCCTGATACGATAATGTATTAAAATTATGGCGGGGAGCGGTTGAACAATAAGGTTTTAACTACATTATAGCACTAGTGCGTAATGATAATCAAAATGTCACAGTTTGGTAACAAGGGCCATAATGTACCTAAGTGCAGTGCAATAAGAGTCACTTTCTGAGCAAGTGTATTGAAAAGGATATAATATAATAGATACAACAGACAACAGATACAATCAAGGGTATAATATCCGTGCCCTCGTGGGGGCGATCGGCGGCGGAGACCTCTCGCGCCGGGCCTTGGTTGAGGCCATGGTCCGGAGCGAGGAGGAGTGGCAGGCGGTCGCCGACTTCTGCGAAGCAGTAATGCTCGCAAAGGAGGAGGCTGAACGCATCAAGCAACGGCGTTTTCGCCGCCGCCGTGATTCCAATCCTGATTTCCGGCCACCGTAGGCGCGGGTTTGCGGACAGTGAGCAATGGGTAGCTCGCTGTCCGGCCGTCCGGTAACTGTCCGGACCAAGCCCAAGTCGTCGACGGCGCGCACTGTTCCCGCACACCTCAAGGAGTTGTCAGCAACAGCAGGGGCCCAGCCGGGTCGAAGCCTACTGGGGCCAGGGTTATCCGAAAAGGAACTCGAGCCCCGGTATGAAGGCTAGAAGGAACGGGGTGGGCTTTTAGTCAGTAAGAGTCTGACACTATCTCCCGCTCCGCCCAAGAGCGGGGGTTGTCATTGGATGATTTTACCCACCATAAAAAAAAGGTATAATATACTTAAACCTACATAAATAAGTCTAATATATAAAAATATACGAACATACTAATAAATTATACAAATAACTACAAATATTACTTATGTCAGTTGTGAAAGGAAGCGTTCTTTATTTTCCTCTTGAACTCTCTTATACAATTTGGGGCAAGGAGCCCTATGACACAACTCAAATGACACAAACTCCGCTGGATACTTTTTTCAACTACTGTATTACTGAGTAATTTGTTTATTTTTCTCTTTTTACTTTTCGCTTTATTTTACTCAGCTGAGTTTTATATACCTGGCTGAAGGAAGGTAATGAACTGAGAAAAAACCCTAGCGCCCAAGCCCAAAGTAGCTGCAGAACTATCTGTGGGCTTAATCAGTAAGAGTTCAAAGACCCTCCCAGAGACCCGGTCATCCGTAAAGATTTCCAATTTATCCTCATAAAAAAGGTTTTGTCTTAGTTTTTTTGCTAAGATGGGAGTTTCTTTTGACTTGTTTTGACCACAAAGGTCAAACAATGCATTCACACTACCAAATGGTGACTACAGAATATCTGAATAGATACATACGTCAAACACTTCAGGTACGAAATTAGAATGATATTACCAAAATCAAAAGTCGACCAATCTGCGTAACTTTTCTTCAATGTTTCCAGATGCAGGTAAATAGCAATATTTTAAATGGAGTGAGTGAGCTATTATCCTATCTTTTTTTTATGGTGGGAAAAAATCATCCAATGACATCCCCCGCTCTTGGGCGGAGCGGGAGATAGTGTCAGACTCTTACTGACTAAAAGACCCACCCCGTTCCTTCTAGCCTTCATACCGGGGCTCGAGCGCCCTTTCGGATAACCCTGGCCCCAATAGGTTTCGACCCGGCTGGGTCCCTGCTGTTGCTGACAACTCCTTGAGGCGCGCGGGAACAGTGCGCGCCGTCGACGACTTGGGCTTGGTCCGGACAGTTACCGGACGGCCGGACAGCGAGCTACCCATTGCTCACTGTCCGCAAGCCCGCGCCTACGGTGGCCGGAAATCGGGATCAGAATCCCGGTGGCGGCGGCGGCGGCGATAACGCCGTTGCCTGATGCGTTCGGCCTCCTCCTTTGCGAGCATTACTGCTTCGCAGAAGTCGGCGACCGCCTGCCACTCCTCCTCGCTCCGGACCATGGCCTCAACCAAGGCCCGGACTATTATCCTATCTGACCTCCAAAACTTAGAATCTGGGTTATACAAAAATAATAAAAGCAAAAGTATGGTTTATGCTGCTGGCTAACGAGTTATAACGCCTCGGATATATTAGGGGACAATATGTCCCCATCACGACGCACAACGCTCAGTTTTTATTTTCTTATATTTTTATTCTTGTTCAATTATTTTCTTATAGGTTTTTTTACTACATGATGTCAGAATATTATTGATTACCTATTAAATTAAATAATAAATAAATATTTGATATCATAATTCCTGAAATGCATTAATTTTATTTGACTGACACCTATGTTTTATCCCCAACTCTATGGACACATAACCGACTACTGTATGAGACTGACCAATCAGGGATAGCCTTCGGAGAGTTGACAATTTAACGCGCGACAGATTGCGATTTAACAGTTAATTGAAACTGTTAAATCGCAATCTGTCGCGATTGATTATAATCTACCAAAAAATAATGCTTTTAGTTGATCAGCATGTTACGGTTTAAATCTCGACAGTCTATAATCTCACGAGATAGATTATAATCTAACGGTATTCACAATTTTATGATGATATATAATATATTTACAAGAACGATTATTCAAAAGACAGATGTAAATTCCTTACTAGAGTCTGTCTAATAAGTTAACCGACTTGGGCAATTATTAAGATAAGATGAAATCTGATGTAGTCAGCACTGGTTCAATAATCAAGGTTAATTAAGAGATATTGATCATTGTTTACTAATAGAAGAACCTTATAAAAAGTATCGAATATAAGTATTTTTTAAATAATTTAATATTAAACAAAATTCCCAAGTCGGTTGACTTTTTAGACAGACTATAGCCAGGATGGTCATGAGAAGTTGATAATGATGAACTTTTTGATGGTAATACTAAAAGTAATACAACTATATGTTTTTTTCTGTGATTGTACCTACCTCTTCGTGAACTATGAATAAAAAACTAAAAAAAATAATTTTAAATAAAATCTACAAAAAATATATAATGTAGAACAATTTATTCTCTAAGAAACTGTTTTAGTTTAATTAGTGTAGCTATAATAGTTTTAGAAAAAAATAATTTTGTAAATACCTGCTCTAGTGTCTATTTAGTCAATTATCTCCGTAACGAAGCGAGATAGAAGGCTAAATTCACATCAATAGTAATAATACATGTCACTAATATAGTACCATAATTTATTTTGAAAATGCCTCTTATGGGGCGCTGACCCTACCTTGTCCTGCTACACCCTTTTCCAAAGTTGCCATATAATTTAGTTTGGATGGCAGCAGGCTATCGCAAGTATTTTTTTACCTTAATCACAATTTCTGACGGCATCTAAAGAATTATCTTCAAATCATAAATTCAATTTTTTTTTTTCACAAATAACAAATGAATAAACTTTTATCCTGCGCTTAACCTCTGCAGGTTGAAGGAGAAGCAAAGGTTCATATTAGTGATGTAAAGAATATTCGCATTCGCATTCGCGAATATTCACATATTTTTTGACATTCGCATTCGCAAGAAACATGCGAATATTTGGCGAATGTTTTTGACCAACAAAAAGGTATTAAAGTATTGATTGAATGGATATAATAACTGATATTATTATAAAATTTAATTTAATATTTTTTTGTCATACAACGTGCATTTCACATTTTCAGTGCTTAAAATTGAAATTTGGAGTCATAGTCATGTTTTTATATCAGTTTAATTTAACAAATACCATCTTTCGCTATAATTCGGCCTACCTACCGTTACTTTGCCCAAACTGATTATTTATATTAATTAGTAAACTATTCTAGTTAACAAATTTATTTCTAGTACAATTTTTCACGCGTGAATACAGTTATTTTTGTAAACCAAAAGAAAGTTATGAAATGTAATTTAACGTCAGTATTTTACAAAATATGGTCGGTGCTTTTTCTCCTGCACTTCACAATTTGATTATTACGTATTTTAAGCTGGTTTTACTTATTTTAGGTAACATTTTAAATGAAAAATAGTCTTCCATCTTTCTACCTATATATTGCACTTGTAAATCGATCTTAAGTTGGTAAAAAAAAACAATAGTATGTCATTTTTTATAAATAATTAACAAAACTTTGCTGGTTGACCCTTTTTAGTCTGATAGTGAGTAAGTGCAATTTCTGCGATTCTTTAAGCGCGAAAATGAACTCAGAACCCACACGACGAAAAAATCTAAAAGACTGCTCTACTTTGCCTACCTTCCAAACTAAAAACGTTTTAGATTTTATAGACTGCTTAAATATGAGTATCAATACGCTACGGAACCAAATCTAATAATTTGAAAATACATTATAACTGCAATATTCGTGACTATGCAAAGTAAAGGAAATACCATTAACTTTGCCTGGCCATTTCGAAGGTAATTTCTTAGAAATTGTGAATTAAAACCTAAAATCGACAGTTTTAATAGGAGTTTAAGGTTCTGATTTGCATTTTTTTCTTTACAAATTGATTAGCTTCGTTCAATCAATCTGTAACAGCTATGCTATATCATCATTTCAGCCAAAAGACGTCCGTCGCCATAACCTGGGTTACATATAGGTCTTGGGTAGGTATCCTGGGTAGGGCACATTGCTCGCAGAACAGATGGTCGATGAGGACGAAAAGTTCTGGAGTGGCGACCACGCACCGGAAGACGCAGCATTGGAAGGCCTTCTACAAGGAGCAACCGATGACCTGTTGAGAGCCGTGGGAATCCGATGGATCCAAGACGCACAGGACCGGTTCTGCTGTTTTTTTTAAGCTTGGCTGACACGAAATGTCCCACTGTATGACATTTTGCGCGCACTTTGTTTGAAAGTAATATCCGCATTCGCATTCGCGAATATTGAGTTTGAATATTCGCATTCGCGTTCGCGAATGTGAAAAATCTGACATTCGTTACATCACTAAAAGGCCTTTATTCATCCTAATATTAAAAACAGAAATTCAAATATTTTTTTAATTTAGAACACAGATAATATTGTTAATTTGTTGATAATAACAAATATTGTGTAAATAGTTATATTTATTTATGATGTAAATATATTCTGTCCGTAAACACAATTTAAATTTTCATTAAATCTTAAAAATATCCGTCTCTTTGCCATAAAAAATAAAATAATCACCGTTGACCATGATGAAATAGGAGAAAAAAGCCCTTGTTGTGATAAATTAAACTAATCGTATTGAACCCAATCATAGTGATGATGATGGATCGCAGTCAAGCACTAGTTTATATCAATAAAAAAAAAGTGTATTGAAATAGTACATATCCAAACGCCCTCGGTCAGAGATTAAGCATTGCCATACAACGTGGCAATACCGCCAGTCTTTTGGTCACATTTCCATGCGGAGAAATTTTTTGACGCCATAATTTTATAGGTAGGAGTTATTCTGTAGTTTTAATTAATGAAGTGTTTTTATTTTTCTTGTATGTTTAATTAATAAATAATAGTATAAGTTAATGTGTTCATAAAAAAAAACAGAGTAACTTTGTTAACTTCCAACGTTTTCTAGATGATGTTTATCATTGTTACCTATTAATTTGAAATATTGCAGAATACGTCTTTCTGCAACCACACTGATGACTAAGTATCAGATTTTTTTGCAATAGGTATTTGAAGTCGTAAAAACAACATGTTTGGACAAAAACACCTGTATTTATGATTCGTGAACGATACCTGTTTACTGGTGATCCGATGGATATTTTGAATTATTTTCCTTAAGCTCACGCGATTATTACCCGCATTAGAATTAACATAAATAACAAATAAATTTTGAATTTTAACAAAGTTTAACTTATCGCTTTGTAGATTTCTAAAAAAGATACCATAGTCAAAAATCTTTTGAAGCCGGTTTATTCCAACATAAGCTAAGAGAGCTTAAGTTCTGGTTCTTACATCAATTTAAATAAAAATCTCATAACGAACAACAAATATAATTTGGGCATTTAGGTTCCTAATGCATGATAGAATCGGTCATTGACTTAGCTCTCACTTTCCTAAAAGGCGGCCTTGACCAAGACCATTAGGTACATTTAGAGATACTTATAGAGAGTGGGAGAAAGCCCTTCCTGTTACTTAACCCTTTCGTGCCCTTCAAAAAGGTCAGTCCGGTGCATTTCTTTGAGTGGTGCAGTAACAAAACTTTTGACAGACCGCGGAAGACATTAACGCCATGTTTGTGAGTAGTTTTGAATATTTTGACCTTCGAAATTCAAATTAGATTCGTTAAACGAAACACGTGAATACTGTATTAATTGGCATCCAATTGACTTTTTAAAATCGGTCTCGTGATACAATATTTTTTTAGGATACAACATTTAGTAGTATTAGAGTCTGTCTAATAAGTTTAACGACTTGGGTAATTATTAGAATTTAATGAAATCTTATGTAGTCAACACGGGTTCAATAATCAAGGTTGATTAAGAGATAGAGATCATTGTTTACTAACAGAAGAATCTTATAAAAAGTACCTACCGAATATTTGTATTTTTTAAATGATTAAATATTATACTAAATTTCCAAGTCGGTTGACTTATTAGACAGACTATACATATTTTTTCGATCGAATTCCAGTCCGATCTATGATTTTTTTTTGAAAACCGTCAAGATAATGCGGTTTTTCCAAGGTTTTCTGTTTATATAATTTATTAAATTAAAAAAAATATATTAAAAATTAATCGAAGGCCTACCTTCTGCGTATTTAAAAAAGAAATTTCTTCTAGCTGACCTGCGAAAGTAGAAATTAGAAGAAATGTAGACATAGTGAGTAGAAATAAGAACAAAAGAGTTTGTTTTATAATTCAATTTTATAACAATTCAGATAAAATAACATGACATGGGTATGGTTAGTCAACATACCTAAGTAGGTACGTAGGTACTTGTTATAAATATATTGATAAGTGTTTTGTAAACATAATAATAAAATAATCGCCTCGATGGTATGGTCTTGAAGAGTTCCATTAGTATAATTGTGATCAGATCATCTTATAATGCGCGAATAGGTTTCTATACCTACTTCACAAGTAATTTTTCCTCAATTACAAAGACATGCCGTAATGGTTAATTGTACCCATATGTCAGTTACGATTTAATAAATCAGTGTCGCTTATAACCGTAAGGCGCTTAGCACACTTATAATTTTCCGCTTTGCCTCCTTTTTTGAGTTGGGAAATCATGAAACCACGAGCGGAGCGGGATCAGACTTTTACTGACTAAATGCCACCTGTGTTCCTTCAGTAGCCCCTTGCATTCCAAGACCGCGAGTAATTCTTAAGTTTTCCTCCTTAACCGATACTGTAAATAATACGACAGGAATGAGAACATGCCTGTCGTGACCTGATCATAGAAATTAATCACTTTATGATATGGCCAAGTGAAACTAGATTGTTTCACACGTTAAGATTTGATGATATGTAGTCAATCCTCGTTTTACGTCGGCCCACTGTCTGTAGACCTTTTATTATCATAGAAATCCTACATCAGTGATATGGCCAAACGAGGATTGACATATCATCAAATGTTAACGTTTAAACGATCTGGCCAGTTTTCGTTGGCCATATCATAAAGTGATCACCGTAGGCGCGGGCTTGCGGACAGTGAGCAATGGGTAGCTCGCTGTCCGGCCGTCCGGTAACTGTCCGGACCAAGCCCTAGTCGTCGACGGCGCGCACTGTTCCCGCGCGCCTCAAGGAGTTGTCAGCAACAGCAGGGACCCAGCCAGGTCGAAGCCTACTGGGGCCAGGGTTATCCGAAAGGGAGCTCGAGCCCCGGTATGAAGGCTAGAATGAACGGGGTGGGTCTTTTAGTCATTAAGAGTCTGACACTATCTCCCGCTCTGCCCAAGAGCGGGGGTTGTCATTGGATGATTTTTTTCCACCACTAAAAAAAAAATATCATAAAGTGATCAATTCTAAGATCTAGTCACAATATATATCTACATCCTGCTGTAGTTAGAATGGAATAGAATAAACTTTATTGTACAATAAAAAAGTAACACAACTTAAACTTGAATCTATGGGTACCTACACTTACGGTCTTATCGCTGACAGCGATATCTGCCAACAACCTTAGGATGGATCGTAAGAACTTACAATAATATAGGGTGTAGTCCGCGGTGTATGTGTACTGCTAACAAATTAATCAATCTCTACATATAATATAAAACACACGACGATACGATCGTTGGGACGGCTCGGTTACGGTCGTTTACCATTTTTTGTTTTTTTTTTGTTTGAAAAATCCCCAGAGAGTTCTTATTATTTTTAATTCAAAATATTTTATCATTTCAGTGATCAAATTACTTAGGTACCTATTAGGACCATAATTTCGTTGCGAAGTTTGTGGTCGTTTTTAGTCATTACAAAATTTAGGGTTATATGCGAGTTGTAAACCCTGATTATTTATTTGTGATGTGATCGTCACGCTATCATGCGCCTTAACAAGTTATAATCATAGTTAATAATAGCTTTTAAAATTAATGATTAACGATATGAATCATCTTATAATACCATCCACCTTTGAGTCAAACAAACCCAGGTCATCGAATTAGATAGCATGAGCCTCCGATGACCAGCTTTTACTACAATTAAGAATTACTATTCGATACTATATTTATAAATTATCCCATGAGAACAAACTCCTGGGATTGAAAGTTGTTTATGATCAAAAATAATCTATCTATATGGAATGTCGATTGATATCTGTGATGCCACAAGGCTCTGTGATTTCAGCTCTATTATTTTTGAGAGCTCATCTTCCTCTAAAACTTTTTGTTTTTGAAATAACGTTGCCCCACATTAGAAATTCTTCATGTTTTGTGGATGTGTATTAGCCCACGTATGCCACGTATGCTACGCATTACGACATCTATACTCTTGAATTGGTTTCAAAACAGATTACTTAGAAACATACTTGGCATACTTCTTCTTCTTCTTCTCGAATCGATGGTTTTCTTTTCCCTCAAAGTTTTTGAACCCAGTAAGTTATTAGTGTAATTGTTTAGCTTGTTTTGTAGTGCACCATGTGCAACCCCATTTTATGTCCAGTCAATCTCTTTCCATACCAGGTTGCCTGGAAGAGATCGCGGAATGCGATAAGGCCGCCAATTGTATATTCTAAATATAAGGCTCAAATGTGTAATTTATTATCTTGGTGTACAATAAAGGATAAATAAATAAATAAGTTGCCAGGTTTATAGCGGCGACAGTGGCGTTTTTAGGTTCTCCGGAGTGCAGATCTAGGGACATTTTGGGCGCTCTAATAAGTGAGCCATTGTCTGATCAGGTGCTCCGCACTCGCACTGAGTGTCACAGGGGTCTGTAACTCGTCATTTTTTATTTGGCATAAGTAACGCTATCACACACTTTCCACGTTCAAGCAAGAGTCTACTCTTGCTTGATGTCATAATCCGTAATATACGTGGCATACGTGGGCTCAATTTGCCAGCCCATGCACAACACGCTACTGTATACTCTTTTAACGTTAATATCCATTAGTTCCAGATTGCATTACTATGGTGCCTCTCCATCTGGTCGGTGCAGAGCGCGGTCTTGGACCCGTCCCTGTACCTGTCACCAAGCCCTCCCCTGACCGACACTAAGGACAGTATCCCTGCAGCTGAGCTCTGGAGCATGCCTGCGGACAGCAGGATGGCTCGTGAAGCAGGGCACGCTAGCTTTGAAGTTATTGGAGAAAGTAAGTGCTTGCCCTATAACCACTTTTTTTTTAGTCGAACCGTCTTCGCAAGTGTATATTATATAATTAGCGTAGCATAGCATAATCAGCTTTATAACGTTCCTACTACTGGGACCTCCTCTGGCTTCCTCTCTAGAAAAATAAATGAGCCTCAATATACAGCGCCCAGTGTAGTGATGGATGTTACATGTCTTCGAATTTTTGGTTCTAGTACATGCCGGTTTCCTTCACCGTTTTGAGAGCAATGGTGATGAAATTAATACTCAATACTTTTCAATCACACTAAGTAAAACGCCTGTCTCAGTTTAAATCTGCAACGTGTACCTAACTTGTAAGTCGGGCCGAAACCACTGGGCCACCATTGCTCTCAAGTATCACTCTCGTCGTATATATTTGATTTATAGTTTACGTACCTACACTCATTGAATTTAAATAAAGTATTTAATCTACACTAATATAATCTTTATTATATTAGATAAAGTTTGTATTTTTTTATATTTTTGCTTTTTTCACTTTTAACCCAACCACAATTAAACTCTGCATCACCCACCGAATGATCGGTAAAAAATACTTTAGGCATTCATAAATTCGCCTCTGAACTTTAGTGTCCATAAAGAATTAAATAAATAAGTGAATTCCGCTCTTGACCCTGACCTCGCTTGACCGCAAGTGATGGATGAGGTCTAGGTTAGAAACGAAACCATAAGATACCTGTTCTTACTTGCTTTGCTGGCACGACACCAATCTGCGTCACAAATAAACTACGAGTAGTTTTAATTTTAAATTGTATAAACTCCAAATCATGCTGTGGCCTTTCGGATTGAGGGAGTGCACTAACTTAAAACTTAAATGTATTATTGTATTAATCATTTACTTACATCCTTTGTTGGAGATCCTTAATAAATAAATAAACTATGCTAAAGTATCATTTTGGAAATTGGTTTTTTTTTTCGTTGGTTAAAATCATCCAAATAACATCCCCCGCCCCCTGGGTGGAGCGGGAGATAGTGTCAGACTCTTACTGGCCAAGAAATACACCCTGTTCCTTCGTTGCCTTTTTTTTTAGGTTTTATTTTTATTATTATGTATATGTATACCTCAACGGATAGTAAGCGATGGTCGACAATTAAGCACGCTTGCTTAGAAGTAACCTATTCCCTCTTGACTTAAAGACCCCTAAATTGTAGCTATCGTCATCATGATTAGCGTACATGACTACTCCAGGACCTAGACCAAGACGTTTAGAGCTATACAGGTTGTCTAGCGCCATCTCTTACCCACACTGAAACAAGAATAAAACAATCTTACTTTGAACGTCATGGTAACCCCGCTAATATTTATAGGCCTCTGCAATCATATACCATTTATACATGTGCATGTACATATGTGTGTGTATTGACATTTGTCCATTTATTTATGTATATATATTTATATAAATTCTCGACAAATCCCATTCAATTCCTACCAAAACAAAGTATCTACATAATTAAATCTTATAAACACATCAATTAATTAAAAAGATCGTTATTACGGATATCAAAAACTATGAGAAAAAAACAAAAACAGAGGACTTACTTATTGCACTACTTTATATTCATGGGGAAATCCAATCATTTAATTGCCTCCTAAAAATACACTGGCCCACAAAAATTTCGGGTCGCAGTAAAATGTGTGTGTGTATTAGAGACAATGATGAATTCGTGAAACAATGTTATGTTGTAGATAAATGTTTGTATGATATGAAATTATTTTAACATATTTGTCGTTTTTATTCTTTGGGTTTCCTCCACTACCTCTTATCACTCCATTAAGGCATGCTAAAAACCAGAATTTTGATATATTTGATTTTTGTTTGACCATTTTTCCTCTAGAACTTTCTGTAACTTGTGTAGGATAGCTGGAGAGTCTTTCTTGTCTAGCACATCTCCCAATCGAAAAAATCGTTTATAATGACTTTGACAGCTCGGTTTAAAACAAAAGCAGAAAAAATCTTTTCCCAATTTTTAAATTTAACTATTTTTCTGAATTCCGAAAATAGGTTTTCTAATCCACAACTTGTACATATGAAACCTCTTTTCATATTTATATTAAGCACTAATAATCTGCTTAAAATAATATTATTTACATAAGTAAGTTATGCACAGCTACGATACTTTGGTAGATGTCTCAGTTTATCTCTGTGACCAGTTATTTTGGCAGCCAAGTGTCTACAAAAACGAGTCCAACATCAATATTACTTAGAAGATATTTACTTGATTTTACCTGTTTGGTGTTTTTCTACAAATTGCGCAATAGCGTAACATCATAAATAAACATGATTCTACGATGGACTAAACAGGTACCTACTTAAATATTATTAAGCTTTTAAGATTCTGAAAATTCAGTCATAAGATATAGCAATTAGGTTTTTATCGTGTTTTATGTATGACTAAGGTGTGAAGAGACTTGTAGAACATTTTATGTACCTATGTAGGTAAAGACTTAAACTATAAAACTATGCGTTAACAGGGCCCGATCTAAGGGGGTGCAAGCCGGACAATTGCCCAGAGCGGCAAAAAATGAGGGGCGGCAAAATTGACTTTTTCTTATCTTTCAACCTAGCCATCAACACCCAAGTTGGCAGGATGAGAATTTTATGTGCTAGGTACCATGACTTATATGGTATTGTGCATGTATAGGGCGGCAAAAATTATCTCTGCCCGGTAAAATAGCTAGATTATAAAACATATAGAGCTAATAACGCTTGTTGGTTCCTGTTTCTTTCACCCAGCTCCTAACAATCAAACTAAACCAATTTCTATTTCATCCCTAGGACCAGTAACAAAAAGAAAACCACAGCCGATGGAAAAGGCGAAATTTTTCTGGCCATCTCTCCGATCATCGCACTACAGTGTGGGCACAGGAAGCGTCCAGGTTCCTTTAACATTCAGCCTATCCGGAACATACGGCAAATATGCCCCTGGAACAATGGGGTCAACGGGAGTTATTGGTAGCACTTATGGCACGGTGTCAGAGATCGGAGGCACCGTTGTATCGAGCCTGGCTGGAACCGGTTACGGGAAATATCGGACGTACTCTGGATTGAGGATCTATGGTGGGGAGAATGGGCCAGCTTGGAGCGGGTGGGGCAACGGCAAGTGGGGGCATTATGGTAAAGGATAAGATCAATGCGGGAAGAAACTCTCAAATAAATATTTTTTAAGTGTTCTTATATTATTTGTGTTTTATTTAACTATTCAAGTACGAATGCAGATTTTTGATCGCCAATACCTTATCTGTAAAAGTGGCTGCTTCACTAACACGATTATTTGGCCCAAATACACGCAAACCAAAAAGTTTGATATTAAAAGCAAAAAGAAACAAGAGTAAAATAATTAATATCAACTAAATAATTTTGTTAATAAACAAAATATAGTATGCCAAAATAGGTCCAGTTCTACATGAATGCCTGACAAATCAAAACTAATAATTTTATTTGTGGCTGACGCTGACTTTCAACTGGACTTGAGGTTGTGCGGTGACGATCACAAATCAGTTTTGTAGTGAATTGTATAGTTAATATTATCAATACTATTCGTAGCTTCTTATATAAATTAATAGGAATCTAATGACCTATCTATAAACCCTCATATTCTTTATGTCAAGTAGGTATGGTATGAGCCTAAGTTTCATCATATAAGTACATACCTCAGTGGTCGAGTCACATCATCAACAAAGGGCAGATGATGTCAACTAAAAACAACATCTTCGATATACATATCTACCAGGAAAATCATCACGCGTAGCAATAGAGGACATAATGACCATATTTTATCTTAGTTAACCGTTAATCCGACATGCTTATAATAGTAGGTGCCTATATTTATATAGTAAATATGGCCATAAATTTTGTTACAAATTATAGAAACATATCTTCATTATATAATAAAAATGTTCAATGTTCGAATGATTAATGTTCAGCTGGATACCAATGTATCCACACTTGAACATTGTCGGTATCTCCATTATGGTGTATCGGGGCTCTATCGCGCTGTCTCAAGATACTAGTTCTATGCTATAGTCTGTCTAATATAATAAGTCAACCGACTTGGGAATTTTGTATAATATTTAATCATTTAAAAAATACAAATATTCGGTACTTTTTATAAGGTTCTTTTGTTAGTAAACAATGATCTCTATCTCTTAATCAACCTTGATTATTGAACCCGTGTTGACTACATCAGATTTGATTAAATACTAATAATTACTGAAGTCGTTTAACTTATTAGACAGACTCTAGTATGGCCTGTTTATACAAAAAAAAACTTCGGATGTATGATACAGGGCCCCTGAGGACTTAGTCACGCCACTGATGATATCGTATATTATGCAATACACATAGATTTGAACAGTCCATTTTATAAGCATAGATGCTTATAATTTGTCGGATAACAAGGCAGTCTTTCACAAATTCTATAATCTGATCCCACAAAACAAATGAAAGAAGTTAGAATGCCTTTGGGGGCGGGGCAGGCGTGCCACCAAATAGGGCAATGCTCATAGTTCAACTACCAATCGCAAACTTACGATCTAAGTGTGCGTAGTCTGTTAGTTGCGTAATGCGCGTTCGTATTAGTTTATTGCCTGTGGTGGAGTTAAAGAATGTGAGACAAGCGGCGACACTCGTTGTAGTACAAATCGGAAAGTGTTTCCTTTCTAAGTTCTTTCATCTTTTCTGTGTCTGATACCGCCTTGCAAAACGTCTGTATTTTCAACTTTTTATAAGAACGTAGAAAATAATGAAATAACGGGTGGAAATAGAGGGAATGTCACATAACTCTTTCGAACAATCCCACAGATCTGTATTTTTACCTAAACTTGTGTCTGCATGGGTTTTTTTTAATTTAATGGTCTGCATAATAAAATTAAAATTATACCTAAGTACAGAACATGCATGATTATGATGAGGCTAACATTACACTAATTCTAGGAAGTAGATAACAAGCAGCATTATGTCCGCATTGTTATAAATGTCCAAATTGTTGCAATGAAAAGAATTCACAGGGATATCACAGCTGCCGACTGGCATCTGTCAACTGTAATGATCGAGTTTCCTGTACAGATCCAATTTATATATGGACGGTTCTGATGAAAACTTTTATTCCGTACGATGGTGGGTCTGGTGGTACCTACCGTACTCCTAGCGCTCCTGCCTGCCTGGGTAGCAAGCTCCGGAGAAGGAAATATCAAGCTTCTTGAAAATGAAGTCGCCGTGGCTTTAAAAGCATGCATGTACCCTGAAAACCCTGCTGCATCTAAAGACTCCTCAAGCAAAGAACGCCAGCGTCGTTCCGACGACTACGATGCATCTCCTCGAATCGACAACAACATGAAGGAAGGGAATCGATTCAGTCATGAAAGGAGGAACACAAACGACAGTGGTGACCAAATAATGGTTATTAACGCTACGGATTATGATTACGAAGGCTATGGAACGGGAGAGAAGCTACTAACATCAGTACCACGACCAGCGTCAAATCTCCATAACAACATAAACAATAATAATACAAGTCGGACAAGAAGAAGCGAACCGCTTTTGAAACCAGATTCGGATCAGGTACAATAAAGTTATGTCATTGAATTTTAAATAGGTCACAAAAAACCTGTAGCACTTAGTTTTCGACTCATCCTCTAAGTACATGACTGCTTACATCAATTTTAATTAATCAAGTAATTCCCCGGTAAAGGCGCAAATACATCGACATAAGCCAATTGCTATTAAGTATGATAAATTGTTAACTTAAAAAAAACGGGTCAAGACCGAGCGAGTGTCATAAAGGGTTCCGTTCTTTAGTATCTAGTAATTATTCCGAACTACAGCAAGCAGTTATAAAGAAGCTTAAATTCATTTACCTAAATAATTTAATGCAGTTCGTAAATAGATACTAATATTATAAAGAGGTAAAGTTTGTTTTTATGTTTTTTTGTTTGTAGGAGGTAATCTCTGGGAGTACTGGTCCGATTGCTAAAATTTTTTCACCGATAGAAAGCTGCTTTATTTCTGAGTGACATACGCTATACTGCATGTACGTACGTAGTTATAGATAAACACCGCAATACTAATGGAAAAATAAGTCGGATTAATGAAATGTTCCTCAATACGTCGGTCTGTAAGTAACAGAAATCAGAAATCAGAAACGTTTATTTCAAATAGACCAGTTACAGGCACTTTTGAATTGTCAAAATGTCGGTCAGTCAAATAAGTGAAGCTAAATTGCACGTTCCAAAGAGTAGGTCTCTATGGAGAAGAACGTGCAAGAAACTCCATGGACACTCTTTTAAATCGTATTGAGTAAGTAAGTAATACGTTAAATGCTCCAGCTGCAGTTTTACAGATTTTTATTTGTTTAATTTTGCTGTAATTGATTCTATAAATGGCCATATTGTTTTGTAGCCCCTTGGAACCGCAAGTAGAAATACACTTTAACTGTATAAGACATTAATTTCAACTTGATACTGCCACTTGATCTGATAGGGTGTTCGTACTTCGAGTTTTCGAGGTCTAGAGTTACTATATATGGCCCTGAAATGAAAAGCGCAACTGAAAGGACACAGGTGGATTTTAATTTTAGTCAGGAAAAGTCTGATACTGCCTTGCGCTCCACCCAGAGCGGGAGCCCCTTGAAAAAAAACTCCTTCACGTGTTATTAAGAAAAACTTCTTGACAGAAAGACGGACACAAACGACGAAGTAACCATATAAAAGTTTTTTTTCTGTAACTACGGATCTCTAAAAAATTATATACGATTTTATTATCAACATTTTCCTACTGAATCATTCTTGTCGTAGTTATTCAACATACATTTTTGCGGTTTATTAATCATCATATCATCACAAAAACACAAATACCACTTTTATTATTTAAATAAACGTATTTTTTGCAGTGCCTCAGCCAATGTGTATTCGCAAATTTACAAGTGGTGAGTACCTACCTGTACCTACTTGTGTCATTAGTAATATTTTAGTGTAGGATTGCCATCCGTCTGGGCTTCCCTGGACTTGTCCTAGTTTAAAGGGCGTCAAAGGAGCGTCCGGGTGGTCTCAATTGTACAGTACGCGTACAACGAAGCAAACAACGTGAGAGACGTCGTGGCAAACGACGTGAGAGAGAGGGAGAAGCGTAGAGCCTATGTCCAGGCTCGCCAAGATCCGTCGGGCGTACTTAGTCTGGGTATAAAAAGTCCGACATTCCCACTTGCTCTACCCAGAGAGAGTCATTTGATGATTTCCTACGTAACAAAAAAGAGTGTGAAAGATGCTACATTTCTATACTATTTTGTGATAGGTATACAAAGCACTTTTAAAACAAAAATAACTACAAAATGTCTGGGTTCTGAGCTCAAAAATTGTTACGCTTTTTGTCCTGATTGCCAGATTTTAGAGATGCAAACCCTATGTTACTGTATCTACTTAAATACCTAAGTGCCTAAGTAATGTGTCATCTTTGATTCGTAGGTAGACTCCCGGGGAATACCTCGTGAGGCTGAGTTGTGGAATAAAGTACAGTCTGCTGTGACTTCGCAGCAGTCCCGCTCTGCACTGCACGATCAGATACAAGCATGCTTTCAAGAGTTGCAGTCAGGTATCCAAAAATCTAATAGCCACTATGAGGCCATGACGTGTTAAAATGTCAAGCATTCGAAAGAATTTTACACCATGTTATACCTACCTATTTTTTCCAAAAAATATTCAAAAGAGGCCACAAGTTGGACACCATCGAAACCAAGTATAACACAGGTCACAGGTGCCAGCGCATAGCTGGGTGCGGAAGCAAAACCATCCCTCAGTCACCCGAATGGCCCAATTGACCATGTAGGTATTTGTGGGTAAAATTAGGTAGCATAACAAGCTTATCAGGGTGATTTTCCACGATTCAGTTATATTTGTACATAGATTATTTACATAAAAACGTGTTTCTAGTTTCAAATATTACTAAAACTAATGTTGTATAGCTTCATCCCTTTAAAATTCAGCTTAGATAGTCAAATGGATCGCAGTGTAGCGACATCTATGGCGCCACATAAGAACTACGAAGAAAGTACGAAATCCTGTATGTATCGCGCAATCACAGTTCTCCACGCGATTTGAACATATACGACAGCCCGAAATCATCTATCGGGCAGTAGCCCACCAGACTATAACACCTGTCTGGTCGGAGGATCCTCCCTTTTCAACGGAGGTATGTGGGACTTTACTCTCTGTTCCGCCTACCTACAAACTGGTGACCCTCGACAAAGAACGTCAGCGCAGCCTTCGTGCAGCTACCACTTCGTGACGTCATCATCACTTCCTCAAGCTTTCGAGCAGCGAGCCATACAGCCAGCACCCACGGCTTTAGAGGGTATCCTGACCACCAGCATGCCTACCTGGTCATACCTGGTCATCACCTTCAGCCTTATCAGCGACCTTGGCTTGGCACACCGCACCTTCGGCCAGTCACATGAAGAGCTATGAAAAACCTCTCCTGGTCGACGCCAGCAGTCAAGCCCTACGTCGCACAGCACCGCTCCGACTCACTGGAGCCAGCAGCACTACTCCGATTCACTGGAGCCTGCAGCATCATCCCGACTCACTGGGACAGCACCACCCCGACTCACTGGGGCATCATCCCGACTCTCTGGGACATCATAACCCCGACTCACTGGGGCATCATCCCGACTCACAGGGATAGCAACACCCCGACTCACTGGGGCATCACCGCAGACAGTTCCGACTCACTGAGAACTATGCGGCACCGGTTCCGACCCACTGGAACCAACCTATCACTGGCCTGGCACGCATCATGAAGCATCAAAGGACCATCGATCTCCGATCTCCGGAGGGGAGTGATGTAGCGACATCTATGGCGCCACAGCAGTAAGAGCTCGTGGTCTAGGGATTTTTTAGCTATAGCTCGTTTGAGATTTTATACAGAAGAGTGAACTGCAAATATATGGAGGGTAGGTACGCCCAGTTAATGTTACCTTTCCTTAATTAATTATTAGCGATCTGCCTCAGTTTCGCTCGGGTGTTACAAATTTTCGGTGTTTCTCTATATAATATGCATGTATTATACGTTCAAAGTAAAACTTTCCTCATAAAGGTGATTTATGAGGAAGGTTTGCGGTTTTCACCACTAGACAACACCTTATCTATTGGTGAAAACCGCAAAAAAATCTGTCCAGTATATTTGACATGTTGGGGGAATTTGTTTAATAATATATCTATATATTATGTAAAGATCAATGTTTCTAGGTCCTTTTTTCGGGGTAGAAATCTGGGAATCCTCTTGAAATTGTGCCCTGGGATGGGTGGAGACGTCTCGTTGCGCGCTTCAAACATTTTCATACTTATGTTCTTTCTTACCGCTTGCCGCCTAGCGCTTAGCTACCGCTCATAACGGCAAGATCGTGAACGGGCCGTAGGTAAAGTTTTCATTTAAAAGTAATTTACAGAGGCTGAAGACAACGGATGCTCCTACTCCAACAAGCTGGAACGATGCCTGATACTCCGCTTCTCCGATCGACAGGTTGACGGCAAAGCAACCACTCGAAAACCAACTTCCACGGAACAGTCATGAACTTAATACATAGGTAGGAAAACCTACTACAAAGTAGTTATTTTAGTAGATCCGTTCAATTTACAAGTTTGTAGGTTCGAACCTTGATAAGTAGGTACACATAAGTGCACCAATACGTACGGGGCGCATCTGATGTATTTATTTTTATTTTTGGTTTGAGCTTGACCGCTATCTCACCTGATGGAAAATTATTTTGAAATGAGATTAGATATTTAAACAACCCCTTTCACTGTCTGATGCACCCATTTTGAGTACTATTGCGTTTTGGTAGCATGACAAATGACAGGTGAAGTAAAAAGTTTATATTTTAACTACTTTTTAGGTTCCCGTACCTCAAAAGGAAAAAACGGAACCCTTATAGAATCACTTTGTTGTCCGTCCGTCTGTCTGTCTGTCAAGACCCTTTATCTCGAGAACGCGTGAAAGCATCGACTTAAAGTTAAAACCATATACTCAGGTCTGCGGTCCCTTCAAGCTATGAAAATCAAACTTCTAAGTTAACGAATAAAAAAGATATGGCCGTTTAAGTCGCAAAAAAAACGTATATTTTGATACTCTCAAAGATCGAAATTCATAGGGTACTTTCCCGTTGACCCAGAATCCTGAAAGTTGGCACAAAGCAAGGTCTTATAGTACAGGTGTAAGAAAAAATCTGAAAACAGTAAATTTGTTGTTACATAAGTCACAAAAAAAAAATTGCAATTCAGAAAAATTTTCGAGTTTCCATTCGAAAATTGTAGTTTGAAAGGAACCCTCAGTGCGCGAGTCCGACTCGCACTTGCCCAGTTTTTTTTACTTTGAATGCCATCCTTATGCTATGGAATAGAAGTCAAAATCGATTGAACGGACAGTGAAAAGGGTTTGTTTAAATGTCTAATGCTATTGCGATTGGACTGTAGATGAGGACAATTTAATTGCCTATGTAACATCTAGGGTTGCGACACACGGACCACCGGCCACAACCACAAAACGCCGCCACCGGCATATTTCCTGTAGGTCTCATACATTTTATAAGGATTCGCTGCACACGCTTGACGCCGGAAGCCGCCACACGCTACAAAACGCCGCTGCTTGATTCTTGTAGCCCGCACTGGCCTCTAAACGCCGCGCCGGTACAAAACGTTGACACACGCCACTCTCGCATTTTTTTTTTTTTAATTGAGATAAACTAGTGCTTGACTGCGATCCCACCTGATGATAAGTAGCGATGCAATCTTTGATGGTGAGGCGCACTAGTTTATTAAGAGCCTATTCACTCTAGCCTTGAAGACACCCAAATTATAATCGGACGGGAAGACCGCAGCAGGCAAACTGTTCCAGTCCTTCGACGTACGCGGTATAAACGACGAGGCGAAACGCTTAGTCCGGACCGTAGAGGTTTCAACAACGTAAGGGTGAATATTCGCCGTACGTCGGGTTGTCCGATAGTAGAATTGCGATGGTGGAATCAAGTCATGCAATTCCTGCGCACTCTCCAAAATGCATCCTGTAAAACACCGAAAGGCTGGCATTTAAACCTTCTCAGATAGAGTCCATTATACTACTGAGCACATGGGTTAAAAAAAGTAGCAGACACTGGCCACAAGCGGCTGTGTCCACTTCTAGCTACTCGTGAAGGTGTGTGGCTGTGGCATGTGGCTAGTGTTGCCAGGCGTCCCGATTTGCGCGGGACGTCCCGATTTTTAGGGGTCTGGGGACGCGTCCCGATTTGCACCTGATCGGGACGCTAAATGTCCCGATAAATCTCTCTCGCGCAGCGTCTTTTATGTTACTCAATCCACACAATTATAAGTAATCTGTGACTCAATAATCCATCTTCGTTTATATATTCCATTCATATGCAATAAAATGTAACCAATAATATAATTTTAATATAATATTAAAACTGTTAAAACAGCGGGAATCATTCATAACTTCAATATTTTTTTAGTTTTTGTTAGTGTGTGTGCGAAAGAAATGCCCGGGTGTCAGCATTGTGTGGACCGCCCGGGTGACACCATGGTGCTTATGATGGAAGTGTGCCCTGCTTGAGCGGAGCACCGCTGTTTCCTCGCTTGGCCCTGATTCTGGCCATGATCCAAAGTGAGAGGGAATGGGAAGCAGTCGCCTCTTACCGCGAAGGAGTTGACTGCAATCACGAAAGAATTGACCGTAACCGCGAAGGAGTTGACCGCAACCGTAAAAGAACGTACACCCTCACGTCCCAGTCGTCTCCGAAGGATATGTCCCGGGCGAGTCACACAGCAATTTCCGGCCACAATAGATATGGGTTTGCAAACGACGAGCAATTTTAGCTCGTCGTTAGCCCGTTCAATAAGTACCAGGTCCGAGGCGATGCCGCACACGTTTCTCAAAGAGATACCAGGAAAACTGAAGGGACTCGTAAGGCCGATGCCTGCTAGGGCTGCGGGAACGTTTCAAACAGTGCTGGTGCCCCTGGAATGCAAAGGTCGACTGAAGAAGTCTGGCTTTTAATCAGTACAAGTTGGCTCTCGTTCCACCCTAGAACGGGAGAAGTTATACGATGATTTCCCAATTAAAAAAAAAAATTACTGAAAAAAAAGAACTGTCCCGATCTAAAACCCTAAATCCCGATTTGTTTTGCTGTCTGTCCCGATTTTCATCCAATCGGACCTGGCAACACTACATGTGGCCCATGTGTGGCGACACTAATGCCATGATCACACGTACCGAGTAAAAGGGCGAGCCAGTAAAATGTTACTCGGCCGAGACAGTGATGTAAGCGAGTTGTAGAGATAAATGGTAGGCCGAGCACTTGGCGCTGTGTTTACACGTACCTAGTACTCGGCCGAGAGTACTGTCTCGCCCGTTTACTCGGTACGTGTGATCAAGGCATAAGAGCTGCCTCTTTCCAAATAATAAAAATAATAATCAATTTCCAGACAGACACGCTACGACGAACAGCATCGTGAAAAGAATACACGGATACAAAATTATTTTATTATAGCTAGATTTAAATAATTTGCAAATCAGAATAAAGTCTGACCAAAAGTCCTCTGTTTTTTTTTTTGTTTCCTTTATTAATTTGCATTAAAAACCGATTTTATAGGTAGGTACCTAATTTCTGTATTATTCATTTAAAAAAAACCTCTGAACTGTTTAGTATTCTGTAAAGCTACTCACCAGCAAAGCTCTCAAGAGATTTTTTTTTATCTGATATAAACTAGTGCTTTGTCTGCGATCCCACCTGATAGTAAGCAGTGATGCAATCGTTGATGGTGAGGCGCACTAGTTTATTAAGCCTATTCACCTTGAAGACACCCAAATTATAATCGGACGGGAAGACCACAGCAGGCAAATTGTTGCAGTCCCTCGATGTATGCGGTATAAATGACGAGGTGAAACGCTTAGTCCGGACCGTAGGGCCTTCGCCACACTTTTTTTTTTTTTTTAATTTATATAAACTAGCGCTTGACTGCGATCCCACCTGATGGTAAGCAGTGATGCAATCGTTGATGGTGAGGCGCGCTAGTTTATTAAGAGCCTATTCACTCTTGCCTTAAAGACACCTAAATTATAATCAGACGGGAAGACCGCAGCAGGCAAATTGTTCCAGTCCCTCGATGTATTTGGCGGAAATTCCGTCGCGGATCTTCCGCGTCGGAACGTCAATACATGTTATTGCATATAAATTACAAATAGCGGGCACACTACGCGGAAGATCGGTCGCTCCGTCGCGGACGATCGGTTGGTAAATTTGTATGCAATGCCCAGCGCCACACTTGACGGAAATACGGTCGCGGAAGATCCGAGACGGAATTTTCGTCAAGTGTAGCGAAGGCCTTAAGGTTTCAACAACGTAAGGGTGGATACTTGCCGTAGGTACGTCGGGTTGACCGATGGTAGAAATGAGATGGCGTAATCAAGTCATGCAACTCCTGCGCACACTCTCCAAAATGCAACCTGTAAAACACCGAAAGGCTGGCTACCCTACGCCTGTGCTCAAGGCTTTGAAGATTAGACTTAACCAAATCTAGATCACCAATCAGCCCCTTTGCACGCTTTTCAATCGAGTCCAAAGCTGCTAGGTGGCATTTTGCAGCACCAGCCCATATGTGGCTGCAATACACACACGATCGGACCTGTGCTTTGTATAACATTAAAAGCTGTCCCGGTGTGAAGTAACGCCAGAACTTTGCAAGAACGCCTAGTTTTACTAGCAGCTACTAAAAAAAATAAGAATTTGCTTGCAGAGTAATAAAAAATAAGTACCTATTAAGACTGCATTTAAATTGTGTCGATTTCTCAATAATCAGACAATCTTTTAATTTAGGATTTAACATAATGGTTCAATAGCTTTTGTATAGCAAATAGTTATGTCATATAGCCAACATTTATTCACATTTGTCTGCGCATTTCTGAGATGGGTCCGAGGGGACACATTTCCCGCATCCCTCCTTAGAAAATAAGTCTCGTTTGCATAAGGAAATAAAAAGTAGCATAACATTGGTCTATCGGTAACGGTCATCTACCAATGCAAAAAATCAGTCCAGCCGTTTTGGAAATTAGTCGGAACAAACAGACGGACAGATGCAGGCAGAACGACGGATAAACCGACAATTTTTTGTTACAAGTTTCGAATATATACCTACCTACTTATATCATATGCATTTAGTAAGAAAATATAAATAGGTAATCTATATAAAGGTGTTACAAACAGAAACTTCAATTTTATCTAAGTGTATTTATGTTAATGTATGAAGATGGTTTAGTTTAGTAGGTACTTACTTATAGATTAATTATATTATTTGACTTAAAAATCAACTCCCCAATAATTCTAAACTAAGTAAACCATCCTATCCCTCGCTAATCTTCCGCAGCGGTGCCGGTGCCTTGAACGTGTCAGCGTAAATAGAGGACGATGGGATAGCCCGGATACGAAAATGGCTGAGGGTGATACAGGATAGGTTTACTCAAACTCTTTGACTTCAGTTCATGAGGCCAGATCTGTGTCGGGAGCGGAGGCAGCGATATTGGTGAACTCTGAAATTAAAATATATCCCCATCGTTATCTCTGACTATTGCAAGTGATGGCAAAAATTTGTGTCGAATTGATTGCCGAGAAAAAACAGCAGCTTTTGTACCAGGTATTTCACTTAATGAACCTGTGTCGCCATCTATCTTTATCAATGTGAACTAAACATTACCTAAAGCTTAGCGCCCACAGAGGCGGGAAGCTGTTGAGGAATGGCGGGACATTTTGTAAGTTCGAGTTTGTATGTAATCCGTTACACAGCAAAACGGGCGCGATTACAAACAGGAGATTGCTGTCGGATCTCTTTTACGGCGCTCCCGCTTCTGCAAGTGCTAACTTTTACTGAACTAGCAAAACAACTCAGAAATCTTCAAGATTAGCAAGTTTTTATACTTGACGACGTTGGCGCTAACCATCGTGCCCTAAAATGGAGACACTTGTGTCCGTCAAATTCAACATAAATTGAATATATGTTCAAGAATTGCTTCCATATTGCTCATAATATCCCAAGTAACAAAGTTCTCCTGTAGCGCACAGTTTATAGGCTCGATGCACTAGTAACTCTCTCTTAGTGGTTCCAGGTTTTACTACCAAGCTTATAACAGGTTACACGGAGTTGGTTTGGGTTTATAGTACACCTGTTCTTATAAGTTGACTTATAGTCGTGTATAGAACGAAATTATAGGCGCAGTAAAGGCTAAGATGGCCTATAAAAGTGTTGCGTATGTGTAAATACATTTAAGAAAACTTGGTCCAGTAAGTTACACTTATAATCGCCTACAAGAAGTAATTATAAATCCACTATAAGTGTATACGCCAGTAATAGTAATTTATAGAACTAAATGCACTTAGAACCACTTGCATTTGTTACTTGACCTTATAGGGGTTTATAAGTCAACTTTATGTGCTAATTTTAAGTGAATTAGTTCTACAGTGGTTTCTTCTAAGAGTAAGTGTACTTGGTATTATTGTGGACTCTCGAATGCTGTTATAGTCTTTATTTCTATATAAAGGTTCTTATAAAACTATTAGTATCCAAAGATGTCTTCGTGAAGTCCATTTAAGCTTTTAATATTTGTCGCATCTTCACGGCCATTTTGTTACAATATGGCGTTACCTTAGAATTAACATTATTTTTAAACACAACTTAGTAAATACGCCGTGTTCAAACTGCGTAGGCGAACAAAAATTGAGATGTAAAACACAACTTACTTCACGAAAATATTTATGCGTTTGCCGTGCTAACATATATGCACATATAATAATATTACGTGCGAAATACTTGTTAATACATTTTTATATAAAATAGATTAACTTATTTTTTAATTTTTATTTTTCTCCACAATACTACAAAAAGTTAAAAATGTTTGAAGTAGTAACGGAAGCGCGGAGTACGTTACACGCCTGCCTGGTTCTATTAAATACTCATAGTGAGCTTCGCGGGAGCAGATAGTTCTGCGTAGTCCAACTGTAAGTGTATTATTATTCTAAGTGGTGCTCGTCAAGTCTACTATGAGTGTTTTATTGGCAAAAGTACGCGTATAAAATGGGCCCTTTTAAGTGGCTATAAACTTTTACTAGCCTGTTAAAGACCTGGCTCCGGAACCACTACAAGACCACATTTTGTTACTTGGGATATTTGCTTCCTATGCTCAAACAATTTACTTCTATCGTTTTTTTGAAGACATAAAAAATACATTTTGAAGGCGACTGTTTACTCTGAAGTCAGGACGGCCGGTCATCGAGTCGTAGTGTCCCTGATAAATAGAATTATTAAAATACATTTCTCAATGTTTTACAACAATAATAGTGTTACTATCACAGCAATAAATAAAGATATCCACAAAAGTGTTGTTTATCAATATTTTAGTGCCTGACAAAAAAGTAAAGCAAAACTCTCGTTTAACATTGCAGTTTTGCTTGAGTAGGCGATAAATCTGTCATATTGTTAAGATTCAAAAGTCGAACTGACTTTTATTTTGTTTTTCTATTTAGTTCACATCAACTCGATAGATGGTGTTGTACCGTTCGCTGAATGGCGGTGTTAAGATTTTCCGCGGTTTCATGACCTTGCTTGTATATTGTAAATAAAATTACTCGTTCTGAGCTTGGCGTTTGATTTGCATCATAACAGCCTTGCAGGCTCCTCATATTTTTAAGGAAATTGTACATGGTCCTTACGAGTCGGACGATAAATCGGTTGATTGAAGTTGAGCCACGCAGCGACATACCAATACAGGAAACGGTATCGGACGGAGCTGAATTTTGGACCTTATTTCAGTGAAGTATAAAGTGCAAAACTGTGAGTACTCTTTGCAATATTGACTTAGAAAATATTCAAGCAAATTAGAACCTTCAATACAAGAAGAAAAAGACTTAGAAAATTGTAGAAGTTGTTTGGACTTAGAATAGTTTCGGAAAAAGTCAACAGACGGGGAATCCACGCCGGTTTTCCTACAGAAGTGCCAAACACTTAGAAAATTTTCATGAAAATATTTATGGACTTGTAATTTTTTTGAGATCGGGCATTCAAGTTAATTGAAAACTAATTGAGATAATTTAAACAACATTCATTTAAGAAGCTTGTAAAAATGGAAACGTATTTTGCAATTCAAGAAGATAACAAAACTAAGATGCAAAAAGCCAGAGTAAATTTTAAAAAATCTCCTAAGGAAAGATTAACACTATCTTATTTGGAAACTCGGCTTGAAACATTAGAAAATTATTGGACTTCATATCGCGATACACATAAAGTCATCGTTTCGGAATTTAATCCAAAGGAATTGGCTAAATCGAGCTATTGCACAGCAGATGCATACGGCGTAACTGAAGAACTATACACGGACTATAAAACAGAGTTAAAGGATTTCTTGCTTAAGTTTAAGTTAGATTCTAGTACTGTTGCATTGTCTAGTTCTAAAAACGAGTCAAACGTCGGTCAATCCTTTAGTGTTAGATTACCCAAAATTTCTATTCCTAGTTTTAGCGGTAAATACACCGAATGGACAAGTTTTCGCGATTTATTCATTTCATTAATACATAACAACAAAGCATTGGACGATGTTCAACGACTACACTATCTCAAAGGCTACTTAACGGGTGAGGCCGAACAGCTTTTACGCCATATTCCTATCACGGCCAATAATTACAAAGTCTGTTGGGATCTATTGGAACATCGCTACAATAATAAATTACACCTTGCTATTTGTATTTTAAAACGTTTCATGAATCAAAAGAACATAACTTTTGAATCATCCAGTGCCATTAAAGAATTGCTAGATACAACAAATGAATGTTTAAATGCTCTTAAAAATTTAAATATTGACATTTCTTCTTGGGATATAATTGTAATTTATATTGTTAGTTTAAAACTTGATACTGATTCTAGGAAATTGTGGGAGGTTCAAATCTGTAAATTTAATGATGAATTACCTAAAATTAGCGATTTGGAGGAATTCCTAGAGCAGCGATTCAGGTCTCTTGAATTTTTAGATAGTAAAGTTAATTACAAGTCAAACAATAGTACTCGCACGACTAAGGTTATGCATCTCACATCAAATGTAACGTGTGAGTTTTGTGCTGAAAGCCATAAACTGATAAATTGCAAGAAGTTTGCTAAGGAAAACGTTGATGCACGTCGTGAGTTTGTCCAAACCAATAAGTTGTGCTTTAACTGTCTCGGTCCAAATCATTCAGTATTTTCATGTCGTCTTTCAACCAATTGTCGTATTTGTAAGAAGAGACACCACTCTCTTCTTCATCCGAAATCAGTCCCTAAAGTCAATCACGTTACACGTGATCAAGAGGATGATGGTACGGATCAATCTATACCATCAACTTCATAGAGCGAGTCACCCAATAACGTTGTATCTTGTTTCTCGAACGTGAACAGCCAAGTGTTATTGGCCACTGCCTTGGTAAAGGTAGAAACGAGAACAGGTACTTTCGTTTTAAGATCTCTCTTAGACCAAGGATCTCAAGCATCGTTTATTACCGAGTCCTCGGTACAAATGCTTGGTTTGAAGAAGATCACAAACAAGAGCTTTATTTCAGGACTTGGCAGTGACCAGAGTACAACATTGCACTCTAAATGTTTCGTAACCATAAGGCTTCAGTCATGTCATGATCCCAACTTTATAGTTGTTGTTAAGGCTCATGTTCTAAAGAACATAACATCACTTCTTCCTGAAAGGAAGATTGTTTTGACAGCGTTGTCACCACAAATGTCGGATCTGAAATTAGCTGATCCTTCATTTAACACTCCAAACAAAATTGATATTTTGCTTGGAGCAGAAGTATATTGCCAGATATTAATGGATGGTGTTATCAAGGGTCTACCTGGGTTTCCCATGGCTCAGAATACCAAACTCGGATGGATCCTATCTGGCTGTATAAACTCACATAGTAACCAGGGTTCTCCACGTAATAAAATCGTGAACATGCACACTACGATGGTGACAGATGATCGGTTAGAGAAGTTTTGGGAGTTAGAGGAATCTTCTTCTAATAAAAGCCTTTTTTTAAAAGAAGAGCAAACCTGTGAGGACTTCTTTACAGCTACTGATCTAAGAGACTCATCAGGTCACTATGTGGTGAGATTGCCTTTCAAGTCGAATGCTTCTGAGTACAAGTCTGGCAATTCTTTTGAAATTGTTCGAAAACGGTTTTATTTATTTGAGAAACGGTTGCTTAAGAACTTTAAATTTCAGACTACTTTGCGTTATATGGAAGTAATTCCAGAATTACTGAAAAGGAAGTTTAGGCAAAAGGTTCATGTGAATCTGGTAGCTTCCAAATCAAGAATTGGCCCTGTAAAACAGGTATCCATACCTCGTTGGGAACTTTGTGGAGCTAAATTGCTCAAAGAAGTCTCGGAAGTATTGGGTATCTCAAAGGAAAATATATACGCATGGACTGACTATAGTGTTGTTCCTGCTTGGCTAAGTACTCATCCTAGCAAGTGGAAGACTTTTGTGGCCAACAGGGTCTCCGAAATATTGACCATAATGGACAACAGTCAGTGGGCGCATGTCAACTCCGATGAGAATCCAGCAGATTCATTCAGGGACATGACTGAAATTAAAATTTGGAAAAATGGCCATAAATGGCTACAAGAAAATACAGTCCACTGTAAGGCGAAGTTTAAGCAAAAAAAAAATAAGGTCTTATGACACAGCACAGTTTGAGTAAATTAGTTAGGATAATTTCATTTTGTAGAAGGTTTCTAAAAACAAACAGATCTGACACTAGATCTACTACTACATGTTGGCTAACGTCTAAGGAATTGAATTAGTCATTACTTACCTGTATACAGCTATGACAAGGGGAAGGTAAACTTACCTCGCTTAACCCATTTCATAATAGCAAGGACATCCTTAGAGTTGGTGGTCGATTACAGCAAGCTAACGTAGTAGGAGGAATGAAGTATCCTATCATAATTCCTTGTAATTCACATCTAGCAAAATTGATTATTGCAGATGCCCATGAGCGTACTATTCATGGGGGCCGTCAGTTAATGCTGACTTACATAAGACCTCAGTCTCGTAAGGCAACATGTTCGTGACTGTGTTGTTTGCGTTCGTTATGCAGCTCAAACAAACCAACAATTGATGGGCCAATTACCATCAGCCCGTGTCACTGCTTGCCGGCCTTTTTATCAAAGTGGTGTTGATTACGCCGGACCTATCGCCGTCAGAACCACAAAGGGACGTGGTTATCGCTCCACTAAGGGTTACATTTGTTTATTCATCTGTATGGTCACTCGTTCAATTCATCTCGAGGTGGTGAGTGATCTCACCTCAGATGCATTTCTCGCTGCATTTAAGCGTTTTGTTGCTAGTAGAGGGCATTATGCAGATTTTTGGAGTGATAATGGCATTAACTTTGTTGGAGTGAAAAGAGAACTTAAAAATGTTTTGCCACGAGAAGGTTCGGTAGCAGCAAGTGACATAGCTGACTGGCTTGCAACAAACGGCACCACCTGAGGAGATGACGACTCTTTTGTGCCAAATAGAGGCATGTCTTAATTCACGGCCGATAACACAAGTTAGTTCCAATCCAGAAGATCCATACCCACTCACCCCGGGACATTTTCTTGTGGGTGAGCCTTTAGTTCTGGTACCGTATGCTAATTATGAAAATATGAACATGAGTACTCTCAAAAGATGGCATTTTACTCAACGGCTTGTGCAAGATTTTTGGGGTCGATGATCGCATGAATACCTTACACAACTATAGCACCCTTATAGGTCACGCATTACTCCGGAACCTAAATCAGGAGATATTGTGTTGATTAAAGAGGATGATCTGCCACCGGCAAGATGGTTATATGGCATTATAACTGACAAACGTATTGGTGAGGACAATCTTACACGCGTTGTTTCTTTAAAATGTAAGGATTCTATCATAAAGAGACCAGTGTCCAAGCTCATTATTTTACCTGTTACCATCTAGACTTAAGTTTTGGAATTTGTTTTTGTATTCAAAGGCTACTTGCCACACACAAGTGAAGTGAAGTGTTGATTTAAGTTTTTATATTTTTATTGTTTTTTGGTAGTAGCTGTATTGTTGTCTTAGTGGGCGGATCAATTCATTTGTCTGTATAATGTGTTATTTTATGGACACTCTGTCCATGGTGGGCGGAATGTTAAGATTCAAAAGTCGAACTGACTTTTATTTTGTTTTTCTATTTAGTTCACATCAACTCGATAGATGGTGTTGTACCGTTCGCTGAATGGCGGTGTTAAGATTTTCCGCGGTTTCATGACCTTGCTTGTATATTGTAAATAAAATTACTCGTTCTGAGCTTGGCGTTTGATTTGCATAATAACAGCCTTGCAGGCTCCTCATATTTTTAGGGAAATTGTACATATATTGTACCAATTACGTACAGCTAAAGTATTATTACAGTCTAAATGGTATTATGTTTGAAAAAATAAAAGCTTATTTTATTAATTTAGTGACAAAAATCACGTTACGTACGTTTTGATCCTAAAATAATTTAAGACAGTAAAATACTTGTGAAATCGATTCAGTAGCCAATTCTGAACATCCTACTTTCAGGATTGTGCATTTATTATGTTACAGATACCAGCACGGATCTTGAGCGCTTGCTTCAAGTTGCGCAGAAGTCAAATATCGGGTCTCTTTAGTGGAGTGACGTGAGACGCGGGGGCGGGGAGTGTCAGTGATTGGATCGTGTCATAGACGTCACTCGTGATTCATTCCCTGCGCTTGCTGCATGTATCTTTGGAGGTACACACAATGAAACACGTCGTGGATTTCGGAATATCTTCTATTTGCAGTAAGCAGTAATAACTCACACGAAAGCCAAAATTATAACCAGAGCTCACACTGTCTCGAGTAGCGGCAACAGTCTATCTTTCAATATGGCGGCAGACTCTAGTCTGGCGCCGGAAACGTTTGGTGTTGTCACACAAAAATATAGTAGGCGGTGTTGCGACGTAATACGCCACAACCACCCCCCTACGGAGAAAATAACAAAAAGTTATTTACAAATAAAAATATACATACACTTGATGACACAAGATAGGCAACAAAAAGTTAAAGAAAAAAATAAAACTTAAGCTAAAGATCTAACCTATCCTTAAATCTAACCGTGCGACCTGACCGGGTGGTAACTGGTTGTTGTGCAACAGGGGGCACAGTCGGCTGTGCAGACGCGGAAGGCGCAGGTGGCGCGGGCGCAGGCGCGGAAGGCGCTTGCACGTCAGGCGCGGGCGCTACGATCTGTTGCGGAGCGGTTGCCCGGGAAAGGTCGCTCTCTAAGTCAGGTGCGATGTATGCAGGCTTCACGCGGTCGATACTGACCGTCACGCGTTTACCTGCAATGTCAATGTCGAGTAACTTGTCAGTCCGTGACATTACCTTGTAGGGTCCTGTGTAGGGCGGCTGCAGCGCACGGCGAACAGTATCGTCTCTCAAGAGAACATGAGAGGCATTCTGAAGGTCCTTGAAAATAAACGACGTCGGCCGCATGTGTCGTGAGGCCTGAATTGGACGCAAATTAGCCATTTTCGTGCGCAGAACCGTCACAAAATCGTTGACGTTGTCAATGTTATGGGACGTGCTGGCTATCAGGAATTCTCCCGGTAGGCGGAGCGGCTCCCCGTAAACAAGTTCGGCAGCCGAACACTCGAGATCCTCTTTCAAGGCAGATCGAATGCCGAGAAGCACGATCGGTAAGGCTCGGTGCCAGGTGTCGCTGTGGCACATGAGAGCAGCTTTCAATTGTCGATGAAAGCGCTCGATCATGCCGTTAGCTTGAGGGTGGTAGCTGGTGGTTCGCCTTCGCTCAGTCGCGCCAACATTCATGAGCCGTTTGAAAAGGTCCGACTCGAATTGACGGCCTTGGTCAGTTGTGACTGTGGTAGGAACGCCGAAGCGAGCAATCCAACCTTCGACGAAACGATCAGCTACCTCCTCGGCGGTTATCGAAGTCATCGGCCAAGCCTCAGGCCATCGAGAGAAACGGTCAATCGCCGTCAGGCAATATGAGTAGCCTCTCGATGTTGGCAAGGGGCCGATTATATCTAAGTGGACGTGGCGAAACCTGGAAGATGGAGCGGCAAAAGTTCCAAGTGGCGCGGACACGTGGCGCGTCACCTTAGCTCGCTGGCAATGGAGACATTCTCTTGCCCAGGTGCGGCAGTCGCGTGCAACGCCAGGCCACACGTAACGTTGTGCCACGAGGCGCGCGCTGGCGCGAGCACCGGGATGGCTGAGCGCGTGCAGGCGCTCGAAGGCGGCGCGGCGCAGAGGTGCTGGCAAGTAGGGGCGCGGCTTGCCTGTTGAGACGTCACACTGGACGGTGGTGTCCGTGCCTGGAATTAAAGTACGTTGCATATTGAGAGACGAGTCAGATAAGGTTTTTAATTCATCGTCAGTGTCTTGTGCTCGAGCCAACGCGGTATAATCGCACTCGAGCGAGACGGCTTCGATGCGCGACATCGTGTCGGCAACGACGTTATCGTCTCCTTTTACATGTCGTATGTCGGTAGTAAATTGGGAGATAAAGGTGAGCTGATTAAGTTGGCTGGGTGGCAGCTTTTCTCTACGTTGCTTGAAAGCATACAAAAGAGGTTTATGATCCGTATATATTGTGGCGTGTTGCGCCTCTAATATATACCTGAAATGCTGCACTGCCGAATATACTGCCAACAGTTCCCTATAATACGCTGGCCACACTGACTGAGTTGCCGTTGGTTTCTCGACCACGAGCATGGTTTGGTACATTTAGTTGCTTTTGCACCGAATTTATGGTGGTACCAACACAGAGGCTGTCGGGCCGCCTGGGACGCAGATCTAGATCTAGGTTGATGGGACCTAGGATCAGAGCGTCGCCTAGAGCTAGACTCCCTTGTAGTTAAAGCGGCCACCTGACGTGTAAGTTCTTGAACTTGTACCATTATGGCAGCAAGGTCAGGAGCGCTAGCTGTACTGGGAGAAATGGCATTGACGGAGACGGGGTTGACCTCTAATATTTTGTCAGCCAGTTCGGCAACTTTGTCCAGGGTGAGATCACCTTGGGCAGTCAAAATTGCCTGAACATGTTTTGGTAGACGTTGTAGCCACAGTTCTCTAATTATAGTGTTATCTTTGAACGACTTACCAGCCAGAGACTTCAGATGACGGAGAAACTGAGTAGGTTTCCGGTCACCGAGCTCCTCACCTGATAGTAGTTGTCTGACTTTTTGTGACTCTGAAGTGGAGAAACGCTTGATAACTTCCTCCTTTATCCACTCATACCGGCCACCTTTTGGAGGAGGGTTAGTGACCAGGTCTTCTACGTCATGAGATATCCTGGAATCAAATTGTGAAATGACATAATTGTATTTTGTTTCATCCACCAATATATTACATAAAACAAACTGTGATTCCAGGTGAGCAAACCATCCAGCGGGATGCTCATGCCAAAAAGGAGGCAGTTTAGGACGGACCGCATATGCTGCTGGATTCTGCACACTTTGGGCATTTAGTTGTGCCCGCAGGTCTGCATTTTGTTGCATCAGTCGTTCGTTATTTGCCAAAATTTGGTTGAGTCTCTCCTCAATTTGTTGGCTCTCCATGTTGAATGTGTATTTATATATATTATAAAACGAGGTATACGTTTGTTGCAGTTACCACTCAGTCAGGTTGCTTAAAACTATAACAAGCAACTTAACACTGAAGACAAGGTATATACAGAATGAGCAAGATAATTATGCATGTGCTGCAGACAACAAGAATATAAAAATAATCCACAAAACAAATGGGTGCAAATAGCTTAATTTAAAAATACAATACCTTGTACCATTAGCGACTTAAAATGAGCTTCAGACAGAGCTAACTTCTAAGCAAACACGCACACGATAAACCAAACACCAAAAATATGTAAACCGAAAAAACAAAAATGTGTAAAAATAAAGATATAAAGAGATAGATTTGATAAAGTTTTGTTATTAACGTTTGAAACCACCGAGCACACCACAAGTTAGTTCTTTAGTAAATGTTTAGTAGGATCAGTACGTTAAGATGCACATGCAGGCATGCAGTCGTATTTCAATTTTCAATTTCCAGTCTTCAGAATCCCGCGTTGCGATGACAGATGACAGTGACGTATCGGGTTGACGGCAGTTCAATCATTCACTCGATTCGATCCTAACCGAGAAGTTCCGCTACTCCCCGATAGGTAGCGTATGGCGTCACTAGTCGCAGGTCTTCACGAAATTCCGTTTCCGGGTCGATGGCCTCGGAGCATTCCAAACTCGCGAAAACGCGAAAATGATGCGTAGGATGACGAAAACTGCTTGAAAAATGATGCACTAGTTAACACAAACTTTCTGCGAACCGTTGGTACGCCTTCCGATCCTCGGAAAGGCGCGCGTAGCGTGCTGGTGTGAGCCGGTAGGTAGGTAGGTATCTACTCGGCAACTTCTCGTTCGGCGATTTCCCGGCGGTTAGTTATAAAACCAGCCTGGGAACGTTGCGGAGCGTTGTCACATTAAGCAGGCTGAAGATCTCAGCGAGGTTTACTGCTGAAGTCCGGTTCCACGTTCCTGCTGTAGGTACCTTGCTGTGTAGTTGCGTCTCGTATCACGTCGGGGTCACCAATTTGGAGGTACACACAATGAAACACGTCGTGGATTTCGGAATATCTTCTATTTGCAGTAAGCAGTAATAACTCACACGAAAGCCAAAATTATAACCAGAGCTCACACTGTCTCGAGTAGCGGCAACAGTCTATCTTTCAATATGGCGGCAGACTCTAGTCTGGCGCCGGAAACGTTTGGTGTTGTCACACAAAAATATAGTAGGCGGTGTTGCGACGTAATACGCCACATATCTAACAATGACGACGATTGGCTCGCCTGTTAGTGTAGTGGTTAATGACCCTGACTGCTATGCTGGAGGTCGTGGGTTCGATTCCCACCCATGACAAATGTTTATGTGATGCGCATGATTATTTGTTCTGTGTCTGGGTGTAATTTATCTATAATATTTTTGTATTTAGAAATATATAAGTACTACTCTGTCAAGAAAGTACAAATTTTGTGTATTATTGAATACACAAAATTTTAGAAGGTAAAAGATCAATAATACACAAAATTTTTGTTATTCATCCAAATTTATTTTGTCACCTTCAAAGTATGCCCCTTCAGAAACGATACACTTACGCCAACGAATAATCCAATCATCAAAACATTTTTAAACGGTGTTTCCGAAATTGAGTTCAGTTCTCGCCGCGAATTCTCCTTTATGTCTTCTACAGATTGAAAACGGGTCCCACGAAGTGGTAATTTGAGTTTAGGAAAAAGATAGAAGTCGGCTGGAGCCATACTGGCGAATATGGTGGCTGCTCGATGGTGTTTGTTGAGTGTTTGGTCAAAAATTCTTACACAATGATGGCCTTGTGCGAAGGCGCATTATCGTGGTGCAAAATCTAAGAAAACACCGCGATAGTCAAAGAAAACAGTCAACATGACTTTGACTTTTGATCGACTTGGCGTGGTTTTTTCGGTTTTGGTTCAGTTGGAAGGCGCCACTCCGAAGCTTGTTGACTTGTTTGCTTGTCAAACTCGTAAACCCACGTCTCGTCGCCAGTAACAATGCGTTTCATTAATGTTGGATCGGAATTGACTCGTTCTAGCATGTCCTCAGCTACTCTCATGCGATTGAGTTTTTGGAGAAAATTCATGTCTTTTGGGACTAGCCGAGCGGCAACATGTTTCATACCCAAATGATTAGTTAAAATGGTACGGATCGACTCGTGAGAACAGGAAGTTCGGCGGCTATCTCTCTCAAACTTGAATGAGGATTTTGAGTCACTATTTCCTTCACGTTTGCGATGTTAACTTCAGTTGCAGAGGTTGATGGCCTACCAGAGCGAGGCAAATTTTCCATCACATCTCGACCGCTTTTGAATGCTTTATACCACTCATGCACGTGTTTTTGATAAATTCGCCGTAAGCCTTCTGTAACATTTTCAGTGACTCCGAACACGAAATTCCATTGAATTGTTCGATGTTTTTGTCTATTATGAAATTCGCAATACACTGTATTTTTAATATAAATAATAGATGCAACTCAAACTCCGCGCCAAAACGGAAAACATTTGTGCGGTACTGCGGTTGTGGCAATCTAGCAACAACAAAAACTACTACTTGAAGTCCTCTCAACCTTAGTTTGTTCTTCGTCAGAATTGTTATTAAGTTCTCTTTAAGATTTGATATTTTTCATAGTATTTATTAGTTTATTATTTTAGCATATTTATGTATTTTATTATATATTATATATAAATAACTTATTATTTTTTTTCCGTTTTAATTTTTTGTTATTTGTTTATTGTGCAAACCTACCACAGTGATCTCTTTTTTAACCCAAAGGTTGACTGGGAGAGAATGCCTTGTTGCATTAAGTCCGCCTATGTACCACTACTGTACATGAAGTTTAAATAAATAAATAAATAAATAATAACAAAAAAATCAAAAATTTGAATTTGGAACCATAAACAAATCACCCATTCCCGATACTTTTTTGACTGAATGTATGTTTATCAGTTGTCTAGTAGGTACTCATAACATAAGCTCTGCTTAGCTTGGGACTAGACGGCGTTGTGTGATAGTTAAAAAAAAAGGAAAGAAAGCACAAAGCGATCCCCACTCTGACGCCGAGCGGTCAAGATTCGTGCCGGTATCTATACATGTTGATATTGTATGACTCGAAAAAAGTCGTTCATTTTTTATGAATTACATTTACCATTATTGCCAACAAACAGCACTAGTATCTGAACAAATTGAAATTTACATTAAAGAAACTCACGCTAATGAAGATTAGTTTTTTTAGTAATACAACTATCCTGAGAGCAGTGATGGCCCCGACTTACGAGTTGTAGTAAACAGAACAAAATTAAATGATCGTGCTCATCACACAAAGTTATCCTGGGTGGGAACCGAACCACATCGGGTCACTCGTTGCTAATTCGTAACCGTAACATGCCACAAACAAACAAAAAAGTCAGGTATCAATAAAGTGTATTCCAAATACAAAATAAAAAAAAAACAAATACACATCCAAATACATTTACTTACACTAGCCATGGAAACATAATTTGCAATATAATAAATAATAATAACCACTGTCAACTTGAACACAATCATAATGAAAGGTTCCCAACCACTTAATACTTTTACAGTCTTAAACTTTTTTATCGTTCGCAATTAACATTCAATAAGGAGTTTTATAAACCCATAAAACTCGTAATTGAATGTTAATTGCCAACGATAAAAAAGTTTAGTTTAGTTGAGTAAGGGTCAGCTCACACCGATATAGTACAATTCACGAATGATGGCGGCCGTGAAGTTTGCGCAGAAGGCTGCGCAGTAACGTCTTTTAGGAACCAAATGGCGAAGTGCGTGTGCGAGAAGAGTGTAGTATGCGCGAACGTTCGCAAAGGCTAACTTCACACCCGCCATCATTCGTGAATTGTACTGTACACGACGTGACATTGGTGCGTTTTAATTCAGTGATACCAAGTGGTAGGTACTCTATATAACAGCTATATTACGGCCTGTTCAATTCTACGCGATTATCAACTACCCAGGGCAGTAGCAGCAAATTTTACTCGGTTTTGCGCTGTTTCACGCTATTTCCTTACTTCAGTTGCAGCATCACACTACACTTGAAACAGCGATATTATTTTGCCAGTAGACGCGGAGTAATAGCGCTCTCGAAAGCTTTAGTCTCTTGATAGGATTGCATAGCACTGCTGTATATATTGCCAGTACATAATCGTATGAAAATACTTCTAGAATGGGCTAATGTTTCATCGCAGTATGTATGAGCGGCGAGAAGGATATTTCCAGTGCCATAAAACGCAGCATTGTGTGGTTGTTCAGCCTCATAGGCTTCTCAAGCATTATTGAGTCGCTTCTCTGTATGGTCTGATCCCTAGCCTCATAAATGCCAATTACTTAATTAAGTTTAGTGTACTGCAGGCGCTAATATTGAGAGATACAGGGTGTTCAGTGTGAGAGGGGGCTGGCTGGTACAAACTCTAGGTTGTGCTTGAATATGCCTTGTCCACCTGCTCAAATGCATCAGTGATTCCAACTCCGTGACTGACAGCCTCTTCTGAAAATGTTTTAACAAGACTTTGTTAAAAATAATAACCAAAAATACAACGCGCGCCAACATACAAGGCAGTCGAGAGAGGTTGCGTAGTGAGGCATCATGCCGTTTACCGTCACGGCAATCGTACCGAATTTACTGCCAAGACGCGCGAATAGATGTCCCACATCAAAAGATGCTTTAATAAACTTAGTGCATTCTACACTGACAAAAAAAAAACTTTTTACAAAAAAAAATTAAACCAGCTTCAATGTAAAAAAACACTGAAAAGTACAAAATAACTTTAATTTCGGATGTCGGTGTTTCTATAATAGATAGTTTTGTCTCTTCGTTATTTTACACCGACTTCCGAAATTAAAGTTATTTTGTACTTTTCAGTGTTTTTTACATTGAAGTCGGTTTAATTTTTTTTGTAAAAAGTTTTTTATTTTTCACTTTTTAGTTATGGCACCACCACTAAAAAATACCCCTCAGCCAAATTTAAATACCTTCTAACCAGAGTGCATCACATAATGTTTCTAATAATCCCAAACACGGTTAGGTTACATTAATTTACCTTCCGGCTTCATCACCAGATCAGTTCGATACATCCCCTCCCGCTTTTTTTTCAGCCTGTCATCGACTACACATATAAACAAAGCAATTTTACTTGTTACGACAATGCTGCTGGAGTTCTGTTCCATATCTTTTAAGTTTATGATCAGATCATAACAATATTTCTATGGGACGAACTTGGAAGCATATACTTACAATAAAAAAAAAAATTGCCAGCCTTGCCACCCAATAGTTACGCCACTGACCTAAGGCACAGTTAGATTTAAGTGATTGGCCTATAGTACATGTTTATTGGCAAGGCATGTAGCTCTACAAGTCTAGTATCTAAACAAAATGTGTGGAGTCTGACGCGCCCAGAACGACATGTGTCCAGTGTAGTGCTACCTTAATTGTGTAAACTAATAACAGATGTCAGTTATTATTTTTACTGTTATTCAAGAAAATCTACAATAAATAAATTACTTACAATAATAGGATACAACACATAGAATGCTGCTATGTCTGCCACATTTAAGCTCTGTCCGGTTAGGTATGTATTCTTTTCTAATGCCTTGTTTATATCCTGAAATTTTAGAAAACAAGTTAAACGGATACATAAAGAGAGATGGCAGATGCTGAGATAACCAATATGAAAGAGAGGATTATATTTATTTTAAAGGCACTGCTGACATAGGCGGGCCTAGTACCTATAAGAGAACCCTGATAACCACACACGGGCAGCTAATGTATCGTATAGAGATGAAACATGCCTGTTAATCTTAATAAACAGTCTTCAATGTATGAGTATCGCATTTGTTTACGTATAGAAATCATCAACACAACAACCCAGAAACTCATCAAGTATTTACTAACACCTGTATTTATCATTTTAGTGGGACTAACATTATGTACTACAAAATGAAATGATGATGAAAAATGAAATGATGGTCCTCACTATACTGATGTCTCAATGTAACACTGGCAAAATGGTTGCAAACTACAAAATTGTCTTAAAAAAATATTTTGATGTTTTAGTACACAGTATTTGGCTATACCCATACCTTGAAGACTGTGTATTAAGATTAGCAGGTACGTCTCGTTTCTAGTGCTTAACCATACAAATTTGTTTGATAGCCTTGTACTCTGTTTATGCTAGTCTTGCCTAACACAGAAGCACCTTTTCATTATTAATTAAATAGAAGAAAGATGAGATATTTTTAAAAAGTATATTACCTTTAAAAATACTTGTGCAAATGAAGTGTTAGCCGAAGCTTGGTTGACATACATTGCAAGGTGTTCCAGCCATTGGTAGCTGAGTAGCATCTGCTCCTGACTAAGTTTAACTCCTCCACTCGATGCTAACTTTAATACTATGGTAGCAAACCCTTCTATGCTCTGTTTATTAAGAACTGTTGTAAGTACCTAAAATTATACAAAATGATAATTATCTGATAAGAAGCAGCTGTGTCGGATGGTAAGACAGTTCGGTGTGTGTGACGTTCAAATTTTTATACAGGTATTGTATTGTTATAATAATAATAATAACCTTATCAGTATTGTAACATACGGTCCCGACCGGTACATTGTAATACTTCCCAACTTGTTTAATTACTTGAACGTTGCAAGCGCCCATTGTTATATATTTATTATTATCGTAACAGTAACGCTTTACAAGTTCTTCAGAATATAGATATTCACAGGTGCAAACTGATTATTCGTCCGCAATTATTATCGCCACCATGCACTTTTCTAATAGGATAGGATTGTCAATTTTGACAGTTGTCAGTCTGACACTTTGACACTTTTGCCAACTGCTACCTACCTTTTTTGCTACCTAGCTATCAGCTATAAAATAGCCCCGTGTTCCGAATTGCGTCAAAACTTTTAAGTTGGTCGGATACGCGATAAAATCACTTTTGACTCAAAAGTGATTATATCACGTATCCAACTAACACGTAACGTATATCTAATACTCAGAAAGTCTGTCTAAAAAGTTAACCGACTTGGGAATTTTGTTTAATATTTAATCATTTAAAAAATACTTATATAATTCTATTCCATACTTTTTATAAGGTTCTTCTGTAAGTAAACAATGATCAATATCTCTTAATCAACCTTGATTTTAAATTGAATCAGTGTTGACTACATCAGATTTCATTAATTCCTAATAATTACCCAAGTCGTTTGACTTTTTAGACAGACTGACTATTTTTGGTCGGATTCGCGATCTAATCGCTTTTGTCTTAGAGCATTAAACCAATTGGTTGGTTTAATGCTCTAAGCTTTTGACGTACTTCGGAACTAAAGGTTTTGCAAAATGTTGTTAGATAGAGGGAGAAAATTCAATTAGCTCTTCAATTTCCTTCATCATCATCACCATAATCATCACTGCTGCTTTTCCCTATAAATAAAACATAGATTAATGTAGGTATTTAATATTTTATTTCAGCCACTGCTATTTAAAATAAAGAATAGGCATTCTGTTACCTGTACGTGGGACACACGGAAAGTTTAGAGAAACTAAAAAACTAACTTCTATGGATAAAATATTTTTATTAAATCTTTCCACCAGCCTCTATACAAAGTTTCATGCGTCTGAACAAATTTTTGAAACATTTATTCCAGTCCGCCGCAGACACCTCTTCCACAGCCTTCTCGAACGTCGAACGCTGCTAACGCGTCTTCCGGCGATGAAACCCATATCCTTTCAGCTGGTTTTTTTTTTATTTTAGGGAATAAAAGGAAGTCGCGCGGTGCCAGATCAGGACTGTATGAAGGGTACCCCAAGACTCTGACTAGTTTGATGTTCAGGACGTCCCTCGTTTTGAAACAGCCAAACTATCAACTGCCTGTAATCTTGTAAACGCTTCCCGAACTAATCTGCAGTGTATGCTGAATCTCTTTGTATGTAATTCGGCTGTTTTCTTGAATTAAATTTTACTGCCAGCACACTTTCTTCCGTGATAGCTGTCACAGGACGACCACTCCTTTGTTCATCCCCCAAAAAAGGCGACCACGTTTGAACTCCCTATACCAGTGGTAGATGTATATTTTTGAAGGTCCTTCATCCATAAAAGCAATTTGAAGTCAATCGAAGGGCTCAACAGATCCACAAATCGTAGAAAATTATCACACAATATGTTTTAGATGCAGATCCATTTTTAAATGAGACAAAACCATTTGATTTGGGTCTCGAAAAAATGTGGAGGACAATTCAAAATTAATACATAAAAATTATTTTCGAAAAACTTTCTGAGTGGCCTTGTATTTATAATAAAACTCAAGAATTATAAACAATAAGACAATGATAATCCTCAAAAATCTCATTTTTTTATTTGTCTAACATTTTAACTTCTTTTTTCCAAGTGTCACTCGCAATTGAAGTAATTGCTTCTAATGTACTCTCATTTTGGTTTTATAGTTGCTTAAAATTTTTATCTGCCACCCAACTCTTGCTTGACAAATATAATCCATAGAATTTAAGTGGATGGCACCTTCAAAACATTGAATAGATTATTATTATTATTGATTTTGATTTTAATCCCTTACCAATAAACTACAGACTACTATGACTACTATCAATGTTTGGCCAATAACATAGTTTTTTGGCAGATTGTGCTTACTATATTATTTGGTTTAACAAAGTTCCGCTTTTCGGAAGCATTTTGGCATTTGTAACTACTGATTTAATCAGAGTTTTCTTTTTTTAGTGTCGTTACCTTGCTGAATACTGCCGTCAGCTTGCGCGTCTCTTTTCTCTTGTCGGATACGTGTCACAGTATTTTTATATTGTAAGAACTTTAACACCATAACTACAAAATACATTGGCTGTTAAACAACAGGTTGAAGAACTACAGGAAAATGAATCTGGATTGCCTAAACTATCTTCAATTCCACCAGTTGCTAATCAAGCAAATATAACGGCATCAGCCTCATTCCTTGATAACATATCTTCCGAAGCTATCTAGTTCTTCGTTTCGAGATTTAAGAGAGGATGAAAACATTCAATGTGTCTTGTCTGAGTAATTAATTGTAGTGATGATGTGTTAAAATATTAAGAAATAAATATATTTGTAATGAAATGACCTCCTTGGAAATGACATTTCATTAATTTAATTTTTAAGCTGTGAATACGGGGTGACGTATCATTCAATGACAGATGATGTTTAGACTATTTTGTGCAATGATTTCGAAAGGAAGGATGCGCCCATCAGAACATTTCTTAAAAACCTTCTTATTACAAGCAAAAATAGCGACATCTGTAATAACTCATAGGAACTACGTGACAGCCGCACTGCATAGGTGTTCGACGTAACCTTGTTCGCGCGTATGCATTTTTTCGCATCTTGGCAGTCAGTATAATTAAATCAATTGCATGCCGTTACAGGTAGGTACATACATAACGATTTCCTTTTTGCGATGATATTTTACAGGTCACTATGAAAATATAATTAAAACAAATTAAATGAGTCTCAATCAGCTTTATTTGAAATTTAAATAAATTTATAAATAGATAAATAGATAGATAAATAGGATTAAATATATAGATGTAATGAAATGACCTCCTTGGAAATGACATTTCATTTTTTTAATTCTCAATAAAATCTATTATATATTTAAGCAAATGTCTGTATTTACTTACTTATATGACTAAATAAAAATTCAAGTGTTATGTTTTCAGTGTTTTATTGCATGTCCAATTGTATATTTTTTGCTAATTCGCCTGAATATCCAAAAAAATATCTGTTAGACGACGAGCTCTTCTTCGATATTACGGCTTGTTAATGTAGATGTTTGAAAGTGAATAAGCATTACCAATATATGTTCATTAATGTAAATACGTTTTACTTGGCATTTTGATTTTTGACTCATTCTTCACTAGCCTCTATGAATATGTATCACTGATAGTGTTTCGTACATTTTCATAGAATTAGAGGCTTTCTCATACTAACTTACTGTCACTGTTATTGTAGATCAAAGAGATTTAAAGAGATACAATAGAGCGGCTATCAGGAGAAATGTCTTAGAAAAACTGTCATCCTAACTCTCAGTGACGCCATCTAGCTTTCAATAGCAATCACGCGAATTAAATTTGTCAAAATTTGTATAAATTTAACTATTGCTCGGTAGGTGGCCAGGAGCTTTACCACGATATGTTAAAATGTCAGTAGTACGAACGAAAAAGGATCTAACAGTTCGGTTTAGGTCGTAAAATAGATCACGTTATGAGCTCGAGGTAGAAGCTTCAGTGTGTGCCAGTGGCGTAGCTTGGGGAGGGGAGGGTGGTGGGGGCCATGGCCCTAGGCGGCATACGAAAGGAGGCGGCAGAAAGCGCCAATTTATTTATTTGAAAAAAAAAACTTAGAAATTCGAAATTGTAAATTTTGATGTCGATGTCTACCCTGCGTGCTGCAGCAGTTATATTGCTTTTTATTAATACAAGTTCATTCTCTGACGTAACAATGTCGGACCAAGCTCAACCATGACTTGGCACTGAGTGTGTTCACGCTGACGCGGTTAAACACGCGCATACTGACCTTGGGCCAACACTCGTATGCGCAAGGCAAGTGACGTGACTCTTAAGGTGTTGTGGAGGTCTCAGTTTGACCACATTGGCCGAATAGGGAACAAACCCCGTTGGTAGTAAAGCGTTTTGGTCCCTGGCAAACTCGAGTGAATCGAACTTCTGCCGTCCCTCACCTCCACCACGGCTGAAACCCGACGGGTCCCTGGCTCACACCGCTGAGGAGAAAGCAAACTTAATTGCCTCTTATATTGCGGAATCTTCGCGTCTGAATTCCGGTGACGCACCGCCCCCTGTTTCTCCTGATGGGTACGTGACGAGTATGTCGGATATTCGTATCCATCAGAAAGACGTACGTAAGAATAAAGCTAGTGGCCCCGACGTGATACCTGCAGTCGTTCTTAATACTGGTGTTCTTAAACATAATAAACAACAAAGGGCGGCGTATTTTTGGTAGACCCCAAGCGGCGAAAACCCACGCTACGCCACTGGTGTGTGCTAGGTAAGGTTAAACTTTTCAGCAATAGATGGCGCTATCATAAAATCAGCAAATGTTCTAGAACTATTCATGGAAATTGTTGAATTTTAATGAATTACTGCGTAAATACCAAGAATATTTACGAAAATAAACCGAAGTTAGATCCAATAATTTTACCATAACAAGATTTGCAATAGCGTAGTGCGCAACTCAGCACATTTTCTCAGAAAATGATTTTCTTTTAGTGCCTAAAGCGGATACAAACACGACTTGACGTTTAGGGGTGTCATACTAGACTGAGCGACTTGTTACTACCAAGTAACAAATATCGGTTTGGACTTTTGTTCGCTATGTCCTGTCTATTGGTAGTATATGTTTAATGTCTTTGTTGTAGATCATTGTTGTGTTGATGTCAATCATTGCTATTCATAATGATTAGGCATTTTTTTTAATCTTATTTAAAGCGTCTCTCGCTCGATCTCTGATTATAAAACTTGAACTACTGTAAAGCCGTACCCTTAAGGTTTGATACGACGTACCGTTTGCCTGTGTATAGGAATATTTTTAGTTTAGGCACAGCTCCCTACTAAATCCGGCCATGTCATTTGATCCTGAGAGGGTACTTGCTGCCTTTAATTGTTCAATCAATTCGAAATTGTGCTGTTTCTCGCTCTCAAAGTATTTGTCTACATTGGAGATAATCTCTCGAGCCCTGTCACGTAAAACAACGCCACGTTTACTCAATTTCGAGCAAAGTCAGTGAAAAGAACAAACTGAAAATCCCAAAAACGTGGGAAAACAAGAAAACAATCACTCCACAAAAGTGACACTTGTGTGTGGTGAGTGACACTGACAATGACAAGCACATGAGAGGCTCTCAGTCGCAGCACAGACTACTTAGAAGCTAGAGACAAAGTCATATTTTTTTTTACTATGGATATAATGTCTTTTAGTAGTAAAGTAATATGTTTTTTGTATTTGTTTACCAGTAGAATATGGACCACACTGCACACACAAAGTACTTTTCATTTATGGACATACACATTCTAATGTTTTTGTAGTAGTTGGCAATAAATATGCAAATATATCAAGTCAACCGTCACGGCAAACTTCGCAGAGGTAGTCAACACTATAATATTCAAAACTCCACTTAACCTGAAGGACTTAGTATCCATGATAAAGAAATAAATTAAAAAAAAACTAATCAGCCATTGAAATAGTTGTTGATTTGTTGATACTGGGGTTCGATTTGATTGTTCGTTCGATCTTTATATTTCGTATGTTGTATTGGAATTAAATTGATAAAAATCAAACACAAAGGTTAGACAAAAAAGCATAATATCACCAAGCACTACTGGAATACGTTACTCTATAAGGACGAAAATGGTACCGTAAACATACATGTGAAAATATGATCTTGAGCAAATCAGTGTAAAAACGCAAATAATTTACTTTTCTACCGAATTTCTTTATTCGTCTTCATGTTGACTTTATGCCACAATTATTTTCGAGTAACGAACAACAATAAAAACAACAAAGATGTGCCTCAGCGGTTTAACAAGAGGAAGTTTGCTTTCGGCGTTTTCATACTGTTACTGGTCGTTGTATTGTGGGTGGTATCTTCTGAGATGACAAAAGTAAGTCATGAAATCCATTAACAATACCTTTGAAATGTCCTTGTATTTTTGTAAAGTATAACTTTATTGTTTTTGTTGACAGTATTTGTACATAGAGAAGCATATAGAGAGACCATTCCTTGTGACTTATGTGAGGAGTTCACTGCTGTTTATTTACCTTTTAGTATTATGTTTTACACCTCCATCGAGGGATCCATGTCAACCTGCTGATTACACGGTAAGTTTCATAAAAGACAAAAAATCCATTATGAGACATTTTTATCAATACTTCTAGTAGCTGCAAAACTGGCTCTCAAGGATAAATATACTATTAAGATAATATTTTATATACTTTAAGATAAAAAAGAAGATTTTTTCATAGCTTGAGTGTAATTTTAGTGAATTGTTTATAATGTTTAATGATGCTCATTAATCTTATTCACAAGTTATACATAAAATACCAATTGAACTTTTATAACTGCACTTTACAAAATAAGTATACAGTGATGATCAAATGACTTTAAATGCATTAAATACAGATGCAATTAATTTAGATTATAGATTCCTCCATAACATCCTTTTTTATTATCCTTGCTTTTCTTTATTTGTCAAACCTTTAGTATAGGGTATTGTCAAATAGATTGATATGCTCCCTTTTAAACCATGTTCATCATAACAGTGAGCGGTGACCAGTGGCAGAACTATAGGGTGGCAAGACTGACAAAATGCCACGGGTCTCCAGTTCAAGAGGCCTTGAGCTCAGAAGTGGGAACCTAACCTATTTTACAAAACAGGATGACTTTTCTGAGCTAAATCCAAGGAAATAGCCACGGACCTCTGATGATTTAGTTACGTCACTGGCGGCACCCATGCTCAACAGTAAAGGCACAACATGGATGAACTTAATGCTAATTAATAATAACAATATTTAAATATTACATACAAAATTACTTTTAAAATAAAATTTGTTTTATCTTTTTCAGCAACTACTAGAACAAACAGGAGAAACAGATGATGAAAGTTATTTCAATGAATCTACAAACAGTTTGGTGAGTATTTTATTTGTAAAATAAATATTAAAAAAATACATAATACATCTCCCTACTTAGACATACCCCTCAATTTTTGCTGACCCAGGATGTATTTTTAAACCTTAGCAATATTAAATTATTGACCTTGACATTCAATTTGTATAATTCACTTTCTTACCTGCCTTCTTCCGAGACTACACTCCATTCGCATTAAGATTAGACATTTAAACCAAACCTATTTTTACAGTCCATTCAAACGATTTTGACATATATTCTGCAGTCACAAGGATGGCATTAACAGCAGAAAAGTAGTTACAATACAAACTATTTACAGCAGCCGTCATTTATCATGCCACCAATACAATGAAGGTCAAAATCGGTTGTATGGACAGTAAAACAGATTTGTATGGATGTCTAATCTTATTATGAATGGGGTATAGTGTTGGTTTCATTTTTTAATGTGTTGTTGATGCAATTCACTTCCTTAATGACCTTTAAGCATGCAACAATGACTTATAGACTACTGAAATGTACCTTCAAGGGTAAGATGTTTTATTAAAACTACCTTTTTGTATTGTTTTAGGTTCAGAATCAGGTAAACAATCAACATTAAACAATATTGCTTGGGATAAAAAAAATACAACCTGTATTTTAATAATATACATTTTTAAGGCTAGGAAATATTATATGGAATTATGCGTGTAACTAAATAACAAAATATATATTTTACTTTACTACTTTTGGAACTAAGTTACGCATAGGCAGTTTTGAAGGTAATATAATATTTCCAGAAGTCTTGACTTTTTAAGTGGTTTTAAATTGGGTTTGTTAGCTGGTACGGTTGATGCAATGGCTGAGCAATTGGTTGCTGCGCTGCATATCGAGGGTTCAAATCCTGCACAGAAAAGATATTTGTATGCTTACAATTAGTTGTTCTGGGTCTGGGTGTCTTGTGTATGTGAGTTTATATGTTTGTGAATGTACCCACAACACAAGTAATTCCTAGGATGGGGAAATGTTAAAAAAAAAATGTTGAAGTTTCTTAGAGTTCAAATAAAAAAACATGGTGATGGTAGAGTGAATTTTATTGCTTGATAATATTTTAGGGAGACTCCACGTTTGTTCCTGTACGAGCAGGGGAGACGACTGATAGTGACGATGCTGCTCCAAGAGCTGTGCGGTTCAATAAAGTTGCTGAGGTAGTTTTTTTTTTATTTATTTTAGTAGCGTTCCAACCAAGGTGACCTTGGCTTATGTATTTGGTTTGTGTTTGCGCCTGCTAGGATGTAAACCACGTGCCAACACGTTCGGTGGTTGGCAAAAGGCGCCTCCCAACCAAGAGCGTTGAAGGTCATGGATCACAACTGCTGTCTACATGGATCGAAACTAGCAAGGTCACCTTGGTTGGGACGTTGGTTTGCAACCATCTAGTCACCTCTTAATACTCAAGAGAAATTTGGAAGGTGATCAAAAGTCTTCCTGCATATCTGACGATTTTTTTTTCTCGTAACATCACTATTTCAGATACCGGCACGAACCTTGAGCGCTCAGAGAAAGAACGCGGACCGGTTTGCGCATCGTACATTCGACGGGCCAATCACTGTACAAGGATTGTACTCCCCGCCTCCGCGTCTCACTAAGGAGGCTCACCACTAAAAAGATCCTATATTTTTTCGAAGACATGATATTCGCCAACCCACACTGGGCCCGCGTGATGCATTACAGCCCATTTCCTTTCCTAGAGAGTAGGTCGGAGTCCCAGCAGTGGGAACATTAAAAGACTGATTATGTATGTATATAAGGATATCAGTGCTCAAAATCACGTGTCGGTATCGATATCTGTACTGAATTATCTTTTTGTTTCTTTTTTTTTTGTTTGTTTTGTTTCAGAGCAGTTTTTTTCTTAAGAGCAGTGGTGGCCGAGTGGTAACGGCTCCGACTTACGAGTTGTAGGTCGCGGGTTCAAACCCAGCCAGGCGCTTTACTTTGTGTAATTTATTTGATCACCACTGCTTTCAAAATGGTGAAGGAAAACATCGTGAGGAAACCGGCATGTCCTAGAACCACAAAATTCGAAGACATGTGACATCCACCAACTCGCACTGGGCCCGCGTGGTGGATTACGGCCCATTCCCTCTCCTAGAGAGGAGGCCTGAGTCCCAACAGTGGGAACATTATAAGGCCGACTATGCTATGCTACACTTGTTAACCAGCGTGTATAATGTGGGCAGGTGCGCGTGATGTCGGCGGCGATGGCGAGCGAGGCGCTGCTGGCGCGGCTGTCGTGGGCGGCGTCGGTGCGCGCCAGCGAGCACGCGCAGCGCCGCGCCGCCGCCGCCGCCACCCGCCGACACCTGCGCCTCGCGCTACTCTTCTGTGTACCTGTGAGTCGAATTCCCATCACCACAATACTACCATCGCCATTAAAAAGGCCACAAGTAACATTTTATTCGATTTTTTTTTTATACATATTCGGAATTGAAAAAATGCAAGTTATGTCCTTTTTAATTACAACGGCTGAATATACCCCAAAGTTTTTACAAGTTTCACCGGATCTGGTAGGTAGTTAATGACACCGGATCCGTACGTAGTTAATGACACCAAATCCGTAGGATACAAATTAAAAATGTCTGGAGGGTAAGCGGTCCCGCAACTTCCGTTAAAAAAGAAGGAGGGGTTGTGTCTGATCCGGGCAACTGCCCGAGATGCGATTTCGGGGCTTCGGGCTGTAGTATATGTTCAAATCGCGCGGAGATTGCGCAATACAGGATTTCGTAGTTTAGTTCATATGTGACGCCTTAGATGTCGGTACTTTACAATACATTATTCAGCACACAAAATTGTAACATTTGTATCGTCTTTCTAACTTTGACATAAATAGTAAAAGTGTAATTTTTAATATAAGACCTATTTCACCAGCTGTTGATAAGGATCCCTGATAACTACTCTAGTAGATAACTTAAAATAAATTCCGTTTCATTTTCTATTGATAACAATAGCACCGATGTCCATTGTGCATAGTCCATTGTGGCCCGAAATAAATGATGACAGATAGAATCATCTTTATTATAAACCAACCTAGAACTTCAAATTAAATAAGGTGTAACAATAGGCGATCTTATCGCTGAAACAGTTTTTTTTTAACCGACTTCGAACAGGAGGAGGTACTATGTTCGCCTGAATGTATTTTTTTTATTATTGTTGATAGGTTTGCGCTTGACCGCTATCCCACCTGATGGAAAGCGACGATGCGGTCGACGATGGAGCGCGCTTACCTAGAAATAACCTGTTCATTCTTGACTTAAAAATACCTGACTTGTAGCCATCAAGAAACACAGACACCGGCAGAGAATTCCACTCCTTAGCTGTACGCACAATGAATGTGTTCCCAGAACGTTTTGTGCGTATAGATGGGATGTCCACTTTGTACCGGTGGCGCATCACCGTACGCTTGGCGGTCCAATGATGGAACGGGCCAAGTAAAATTAGTCTATGCAATTTCAACCCCCCGAAATGCAACCGGTAGAAAACCAATAGACTAGCGACTCGGCGTCGATGTTCAAGACTTGGAACATATTTTTGAAGACATGTTTTTTAAATTAAATTGACTCTATTCTAAATTGTTTCAGTGGTTCATATCAAACTACCTGTATCGACTGAGCCTTTTGCACACAAGTACGGGCTCAGCCACGATATACACTTCCACGGCGGGAGCGCTCGCGCTGTCCTTCGGCGCCATATTCGCGCAGGTGCCCAACGATCGCTTCACACTGTCTAAGTTCATCGCTGTGCTACTCACCGCGGCTGGGCTGGTAAGTGTGAACAAGTTAACTAAATGTTATCATCATCATATGATGATTGCTGATATCAGACGAAAGACGTCTACGGTTGGACATAGGCCTCCCCCAAGCGTCGCCACAACGACCGGTCCTGTGCGTCACGTATTCATCGGATTCCCGCGACCCTAACCAGGTCATCCGTTTACCTTGTTGGAGGTCTCCCAAAGCTGCGTCTTCCGTTACGCGGTCGCCACCAAACAAATTAACTTACTGTCTGCGCGACGACTCTATCGTTTTTACCATATAAATGAACGTAACAATCGACGTATTTCTGCCATGATCGTATTTTACTAGAGCGACGCCTGAAGTTGTTACTACATTGGCTTGTGGCAGTTCTACGGGGGTTGTTCGAAACAACAATTGAAGGAACCCCTGGAATGCAAAGGAAAATTTTTTAATTTTCTTAATTTAGTGTTTCAGCATAAATCGAAACTTTTAATTCCCCCCCCCCTCTCTCCTCATTATCTCCACTCAACAGCAGTAGAGATTACACATTTATATTAGCAACTCACCACTACACGTGCTAAAATCGCATAATAACAATAGCACTGGTCTTACGTGTCGAAATTAAAAATATTAGATAAAATATTTATATCGAAAAAAAAGGACCAGAAGTTCATTTTTGAATGAAAACTTTCCTCGCGACATAATCCTCATACCTTCACATCACATGCCACCATTTGACATCCGACTTCCACACAACCGGTGCCACTTTCACACTACCTCATACAAGGTGCAGTTTTAAAACTGCACAATATTTCAGGAGGTTGTAATAAAACTCATAAATAATCATATAAAAAAACGATACCTGGTCAATAATCAGTAATACTTGTTATTTAATTTTTTAATTACACTAAACTAAATCGATTGATCGATGGCCGCGGGGGCGTGGCTAGGGTGTGGCGTGCGGGATGATGATTAGATGATACATTATTTATGAAACTATCGTTGCGAGTTAGTGTGTGTGAAAACGCCCTTTATTGTTCCGTGTTTGTGTGTGTGAAAAAAAGCGCGGTTATAAAAAAAAAAAAATTACCTACTTATTTTATTATTGATTCGGGTCGAGAATCACTAACATAATTACCTCCTGAAATATTTTGCAGCTTCAAAACGACACCTTGTATACATTTTACACCCCACTCCACTCCCCCTTTACTATTTTCATCTCAACTTGCATTTTAAATTATCTTTGTTTATTTTTTTCAGGTGGTGTTGGGTATTTCAGAAAGTCATCAGACGAATTGGATAGCAGTGTTAGCCGCACTAGGCTCAGCATTATGTTATGCAGTACATTTACTTTTATTTAGACAAGCTTTAAGGAATGGCGACGATATCAATTCATCTTTACTTGTAGGTAAGTAAAAAGTAAGACTTATTATTGATTTTTACCTGCCCTTTTTATATAGGTTATAAGATGCTACAATTCTAATGAGTATACATCAAACAACTCAAATTGAACATTGAGTTCCTAGGAACATCTGCTACCTAGGGCCTTAGGCAGTGGTCCGACCGCCAGCGAGAAAACGACTAACTATCGACGATTTTCTCTCTCAAGAAACGCACAATAAATGTACATTTCGTGTAAACGAAAGAGATAAATATATTAAAACTTGCTCTCTGACTGTTCACACTGCCGGCGACGACTCGCTTTTACTTTTGTCGCTGAGCGACGAAAAACAAAAATAAACTCGCTCAGCGATGCTCTTTAGTCAGTAAGAATCTGACACTATCTCCCGCTCCGCCCAAGAGCGGGGGATGTCATTGGATGATTTTTTCCCACCATAAAAAAAAAGGATCCGTGACGGCAATTGTACCATGACATGCTAAAATGTCAGTCGTGCGAGCGAGAAAGAGAGATGGAGCTATATACCCTTCCATCCCTTTAACGGTTCAGCTTAGGTCGTCAAATAGATCACGTTCACATGCAAGACATGCAAGATGTAGTAGGCAGTATCGGTACTGTCCAGAACATACATTCAGTCAAAAAAGTATCGGGAATGGATGATTTGTTTATGGTTCCTTTTGTTGTTGCTAGATTGGCACAACTGTTTTCCATTTTGGCGCGGAGTTTGAGTTGCATCTGTTATTTATATTAAATACAGTGCTGTTTTTAGTTATATCATATCTAGTGTGTATTGCGAATTTCATAATGGACCAAGACATCGAACAAAGAGTTTGTCTTAAATTTTGCATCGGCAATAGAATTTCGTGTTCGGAGTCACTGAAAATGTTACAGAAAGCTTACGATGAATCGACTTTATCAAAAACACGTACTTATGAGTGGTACAAAGCATTCAAAAGCGGTCGAGATGTGATGGAAGATTTGCCTCGCTCTCGTAGACCATCAACCTCTGCAACTGAAGTTAACATCGCAAAAGTGAAGGAAATAGTGACTGAAAATCCTCATTCAAGTTTGAGAGAGATAGCCGCCTAACTTTCTGTATCTCACGAGTCGATCCGTACCATTTTAACTAATCATTTGGGTACGAAACATGTTGCCGCTCGGCTAGTCCCAAAAGAATTTTCATCAAAACCTGAATTTTCTCCAAAAACTCAATCGCATGAGAGGCGCTGAGGACATGCTAGAACGAGTCAATTCCGACCCAACATTCATGAAACGCATTGTTACTGGCGACGAGACGTGGGTTTACGAGTTTGACATACAAACAAGTCAACAAGCTTCGAAGTGGCGCCTTCCAACTGAACCAAAACCAAAAAAACCACGCCAAAGTCGATCAAAAGTCAAAGTCATGTTGACTGATTTCATTGACTATCGCGGTGTTGTGCACTCGTAATTCTTACCGGAAGGTCAAACGGTAAATAAAGAATATTATTTTAGCGTTATGCGGCATTTAAGAGAGCAAATTCGACGAAAAAGGCCAGATTTGTAGAAAGAAAATTCTTGGATTTTGCACCCCGATAATGCGCCTTCGCACAAAGCCATCATTGTGAACGAATTTTTGACCAAACATTCAACAAATACCATCGAGCAGCCACCATATTCGCCAGATATGGCTCCAGCCGACTTCTATCTTTTTCCTAAACTCAAATTACCACTTCGTGGCACCCGTTTTCAATCTGTGGAAGACATAAAGGACGAATTCTCCTTTTTTTTCCGGCGAGAACTGAACTCAATTTCGGAAACAGCATTTAAAAATGTTAATGAAATGATGATTGGATTATTCGTTAGCGTAAGTGTATCGTTTCTGAAGGGGCATACTTTAAGTGCCTCAAGTGCCCATATTTCTAAACTATACGATGACTTGATGATTTTATTTATATGAATTTCACTGTGTATTTTTGGTTGTTGTTATAAAGTATTGAAAAATTTAAGATTTATTGATGCTTTAGTCTTTCTTCTTATATTTGTTTGTCCCTTTCTTGTTATAATTGAGAAAAAGTTAATAATAGACTTATTTAAGTGTAATAATAGGGATTTCAAGTGAATTGTGTGTCTTATGCGATTATCACACTGCCACACATCACGCTGAATGTTGCGTGTCAACGCACCTACGATTGTACTTACGGGAGTGCAGATCTGCATCATCGTGCGAGTTTTTTACGCACTCGCGCGCGTAGTTGCGTTTTGTAGATTCACGCAGGCTCTGACTCATTTCATACAAGAGCACGCACGGCACTACGAGACTCAGTGTGCCATACCTTGTGAGTCGCCCCGTACCCACGCGCTTGTGTGCAAACTCCGCTTGTAGGCGCGTGATCTGCATGAACGCGCGTGATCTGCATGAACGCGCGTGGATGCATTTTCGTTGTGTTGGACTGTACGTGTTTTCTATACAAACGGAGATACTTATAAGCAACGTTAAAATGCGCGCTACGCTGCGTGGTGCGTGCCAGTGTGATAATCGCCTAATACACACAATTATGTCGTAATAGTGTGTGTCATAAAAAATAATGAATGTAATATAATGTTTTTGTTTACATGATTATGAATTATGTCATACCAGTTAACTTCTGCCTGCCGTTTCATCCTTGTGAAAATATAAAATTGTTGATAAAAGTATTCAACAAGTATGTGCTATTCCACATGGTCTGCCCATGTGTCGAATTTCATTCAAACTCATTCTGCCGAATGAGTGTGAAGGAGTAACAAACATACAAGAGAGAGTACACACACTCACAATGTTTCACCTTTATAATATTACGATTACAATGTCATATGACATTGTTTTTATGCATGTCATATTTTTTTTTTATTATATAATACAAATATCAATAAAAAACAAAAAGAAAACAAGGTTTATAGGAAGTAAATTTATATTTATTTGAACAATTTAGCATTTTGCTTTGGTCCTTGACTAGTATGGCAGCAAAATTCTTAGTTTCACATAAAAACTTATATCTAGAATTTTTCTTTGGCCTTAAATAGTACAGTATTGAGCTAAGATTTATACATTAGAGAGCGATGCTCGGTTACGTAAACCGGCGTCTTTTTACCAGGATAACCCAAATCGGAAGTGTTCAAATTATTATCCGGGTGGGATTTATTATATCTAACGACTGCAGCATACAACTCATCGCGACACCTAACACTACGCAACTTCACTACCACAGAGTACGGGTGTATCATGTTATTGGGCACTCTAACGCACTTTAAAATATCACAGTCTTCTAGCGTATAAGACACAACACTCGCAAGTTTTATTATGATATCCGGTAACTTGCAATAAACTTTTTGACTTTGACTTTTACTTTTTGCAGACTTCGAATCTTGTGAACCATTTTGACTTAATTTTTCAATCTTCGAATCCGGTAAACCATAAATTTCCAAGCTCGCCTCACGCATACTCAAATCTAGAGCGTTTATACTCGCATTCAGTTGACTTACAGTTTGAATCATGCCGGAGAGCTTTGCACGAAGTTCGTTATTTTCACATTGTGCACGCTTGATTTCAGTTTTCAAATTATTGATTTGAGAGACGTTGTATGGCCCAGTTTTCTTCAACTCTTCAAGCTGCTTCTTAATTACTTCCGATTCGGATTTAATCATATTATTTACTTCATTGCACAACGTGTTCTGAATTTGCTCTTGTATTCCTCCGAGTTTAGCCATTTTGTAAGAGCGCAATCAATCAAAATTTATATGTCTGTACTGATGGTCAATAGCTTGAAATAAAGTGGCACTGGCTTGAAATAAAGTTACTTTTATTAGATCACCGGCACATATCACTTTAACTTTAAGGATTAACACGTTCAAGACACTTGGATTGTTTTTAAAAAAAAAACACTAATTTGAAGACGATAGATTAAAATTTAACATTAACTGTTGATGTGAAGGACTGTTTGATGGTGGAGTACCCAAGTCCTAGAATGGCTAGCGAGCTGGAGCGATGACTCAAAAACGTAGCAGGAAGACTGGATGCGGAATCTGAAGGATTGGGTTTCAGACCACACGCACCTTTGCAGAGGCCTATATCCAACAGCGGACTTTGATAGGCTTCTGTATTTTTTGACTTGTTCGTAACTAAAATTTTGAACACTAAATAGTAGTTAGTGAATCAACCTACAACTCCCGAGGTCCGGTAATAATGTGAGGATGTCAGGAACGATTTCAGCTATATATAGTCATCACAAAACACGGATTATTGCATAATGTATTGAAATTGGGAAAACAGAACAAAATATCGTTTATTGCAACTTATTATTTAATCATCGGATATATTTTGCAATATTTTTTTGTTGAAAAATTATTTATTTTTTCAAAAAAATATTTTTACAATTTTTCATAAGAATAAGAATTAAATTAAGCCAAAATATAATTTGGAGTGCGCTCACTCTTGACAGGCCTGTCTAGTTTGGGAGTCAAGAGGCTTCATAAACTATATCAATCCTATAATTATGTCAATAAAGAATTTATTATTATTACTATTGATGCCTCACACTTGACCACTAGAGTCAGTGGGTTGTCATATAGGACTAGCTCACCATTATGGTTGGATTTTTTTGGGGTGGAAAAATCATGAAATAACTTTTCCCGTTCTTAATGAAGTAAGAGCTTTTTCTGGCTAAAACTCGCCCGTTTTCCTTCATTTGCCCTTTGCATTCGATGGAGCCCGCTTGCCGCGCAGTCAAATGTAAACCCACAAAAAAAATTATGCTTTATGTTACCATGGCGTTTTACTGTGATCAAATGTTACAACATTCATTCTTCAATAGAATAGAATAGAATAGACTTTATTGTATACCAAAAAATAGGAAAGAGCATACGAATAGACACAATGTTCTATGGGCCATCGCACAGCAACGCTGATATCCGTTCTTTGTTATACGCGACCGCCGCGGTACGCTCGACTGACATCAGCGACAAATATCAGCCAGCGTGGAAGGAAATCAAACCTTAGAATAGAATAAACTTTATTGTAGGTACACCAAAATAGATTAGATTAGATTTTTTTAGATGCATAAATCATCCAGTGACAACTCCCGCTCTTGGGTGGTGCGAGAGGGTGTGTCAGACTTTTACTAACTAAAAACACACTCTTATTCCTTCGTGGCCTTACATACCAGGACCGAGTTTTCCTTTCAGAAGCAAACCCGTGGCTTCGACCCTGCTGAGCCTTTTTTTTCCGATGGAAAAATCATCCAATGACAACCCCCGCTCTTGGTCGGAGCGGGAGATAATGTCAGACTCTTACTGACTAAAAAACACATCCCGTTCCTTCAAGCCTTCATACCGGGGCTCGAACGCCCTTTCGGATAACCCTGGCCCCAGTGGATAACCTTGGTCCCAGTTGCTGAGCCTTAGTTCTATGACAAAAAAAATATTTTCTTGGTGTCAATCTACACTAATAAAGAGGGAAAATTTGTATTTTTGTGTGTATGTTTGTAATGAATAAACTCAAAAACTACTGTGCCGATTTCAAAAATTCTTGCACCATTGGAAAGCTACATTCACCCTGAGTCACATAGGCTATATTGCTCGTGCGAAGCCGAAACGGGCCGCTAGTGTGTTATAAAGTCGAGAGACCTGAAACTTTGAACACGTTTTTCTCAAAAACTTAACATGTTTATCTGCTTCCATTTAGCAATCAAGGAAAAAGGAACAAACATATTTTTATTGCAACACATTATTTTTAATGGTGAAATATAGATCGATACTAATGTTATAAAGAGGAAAGATTGGTATTTTAGTTTGTAACAAATAAAATCAAACAACCGATTTAAAAAATTCTTTCACCAATAGAATACTACTTTATCACTGAGTGACATAGGCAATAGGCATATATTTTCTAGCAGACGAAGTCGCTGGCAGAAGCTAGTGACAGATATATTATAGGAACACCTCTGCCGGCCCAATGGGGAAAAACGCCGTGAAGTTATTGTTTTGCATATCCTTATCTCTGTTACATTTTTATAGTCAAAGGTTATCCGAATAAAACTATGAATCATGTTACTTATGTTATTTTTTTCGGTTATACCCGAAACATAATGTTATGCAATTTTAACGTGCATCTAAAATCTATAATTTCATAGGTATTTTAAGGGCCTGTGCACACTTGAGACAACAGTCTTAGACAGACTTGTTTCGCATAGACGAGTCTGTCTTGCACTTGCGAAACAAGTCTGTCTAAGACTGACTTGTCACAGGCGCAGGCCCTAAATGTGCTGCACCTTCCACTTGTACAAACAGGTGTTTTTTTTTTTTTTATTAAAAAGTGCGAGTTAATCATGGAATATTATACTGGTACTTACTAAAAATTGGGCTTATTAGAATTGTCAATTGGCAACTAAAAAGTGTGAAATAAAAAATTTTTTACAAAAAAATATAACCGACTTACTAAAAAAACACGATGCACTTTGGCTATAAGGTCGAACTGATCTGATGATGATGATGGAGCCGGAAGGTAGACACGGGAACTTCATAATAAAACAATGTATCCTAGCAAGGTTTGAGTTAATTGGAATTGTCAATTGGCAACTAAAAAGTGTGAAATAAAAAACTTTTTACAAAAAAATATAACCGACTTACTAAAAAAACCGGCCAAGGGCGAGTCGGACTCGCCCATGAAGGGTTCCGTAGCAGCAAGTAACATAATATAAAAGTTCTTGTAGTTCGTTGTAACTTTGATCGATGTTTTAATAATAGTGTATTTTTTTAGATTTATGACGTATTAAAAAAAACTACTCACTAGATTTCGTTCAAAACAATTTTCGTTGGTAGTTTGTATAGTAATGTACATCATATATTTTTTTTAGTTTTATCATTCTCTTATTTTAGAAGTTAGAGGGGGGGGACAGACATTTTACCACTTTGGAAGTGTCTCTCGCGCAAACTATTCAGTTTAGAAAAAAGTGATATTAGAAACCTCAATATCATTTTTGAAGACCTATCCATAGATACTCCACACGTATGGGTTCGATGAAAAAAAAAATTTGAGTTTGAGTTCTAAGTATGGGGACCCCCAAAATTTATTGCTTTTTTTCTATTTTTGTGTGAATATCTTAATGCGGTTCACAGAATACATCTACTTACAAAGTTTCAACAGTATAGCTCTTATAGTTTCGGAAAAAAGTGGCTGTGACATACGGACGGACAGACAGACAGACATGACGAATCTATAAGGGTTCCGTTTTTTGCCATTTGGCTACGGAACCCTAAAAACACTAAAACCATCAAAATAACTTTAATTTCGGAAGTCGGTGTTAAATAACGAAAAGGCAAAACTATTATAGAAACACCGACTTCCGAAATTAAAGTTATTTTGATGGTTTTAGTAAGTCGGTTATATTTTTTTGTAAAAAGTTTTTGGTTTTAATGCCATCCTTATACTTACAAAATAGAAGTTAATATCGGTTGAACAGACAGTAAAAAGATTAAATTTCTAATCATAACGCGAACAGGGTATAGTATTAAATTACTTTTTATTGTATTAGGTCTGGTGGGATGCGCATGCGGCTGTCTGACGTGGGTGGTGGGTGGGCTGCTCGCGGCCTGGGGCGTGGAGCGCGCTGAGCTGCCGCCGCCGCGCCAGTGGAGCTGGTTACTGCTCGACGCAGCGCTCGGGCCACTGCTCATCGACTCGCTGTGGCTTTGGTAACTATCATTCTTTATCATTGGAATAGAGTATTCCACTTAAAACACTTCATGAAAAAAAATTATCAGTCTTCAGACTGAGACGAAACGCGCGGACGTGGCGCATGTTGTATCCATAGAATATTAATAATTTTAGTAAGCTAGTCCTAAGATTGCGTGAGTTTTCTGACTGTTCATAATTCTAATATAGTAGGTACAGTGGTAGTAGTAGTAGTATATAGAGCTATACTTAAGTATTATAGTACCTTAATTTATCGATGCTGTGTCATGCATTAGATTGACGATTCGTCTTTCCATTCTCGGTTCTACAAACACCCTCACTATTGGCTCGGGCATCAATCTCGTCTCGTCTATGATAATAAAGTTAAGGTAGAACTACATTGGGCAGACGTGGGCCACGTACGCCGATCTGGGCGCGTCGACCTCTATACATTCTATATGGCAACTAGAATAGTAGAGCTACATTAGATCCACGCCACGCGACGCGACTCTACCTACAAATCAGGCGGGGCCCACGTGTGCGTCGGTCTCATGTAGTTCCCGCTTTAGGCTATATGAATCTAAATGTAGTTTCCCGTTCCCAGGGGTAGGTCACTAACATCTCCTCAAGCGGCCACCAGTATGCTGGGGCTGGCGGTGCCGCTGTCGCTGTGTGTAGAGGCGTGGCGCGGCGGCGCGGGGGCGGGGGCGGGCGCGGGGGCGGGGGCCGGGGGCGGCGCGTGGCGCGCGCTGGCGGCGGCGCTGGCGGCCGCGGGCTGGGCCGCCGCCGCCACGCAGCTGCCACGGGACTTCGCACTCTTTACGTGCCTCACCGACCGCCTCAGAGCTGCTGAGGGCTTCACGTGAGTCCATTTCACTGTTCAATCTTATACATACACACATTTGATTTTTTCCATACACACCTTTTTGCTTCATAACAATCATTGACAAGACTTAATAATTATGTGGGTAAACTTGCTGGGAGTCCTTCTTTTTAAGTCGGAAATCAAATGACCGTCTTCAGGCAGCAGGATGGAACTGAGAAGCTTTCTATTCACTCTCGCTACCATGCCCTAAACCAGGGCCGGACGGTCAGATCGCCACCTCCACGAGGTCTCGTCAATGCTCTGCCCACGCAGGGCACACTTCCACCGTGTGCTCCACCTTGTAACAATCGGGTGGTGGTGACAATCAGGCGATTCTTCCTGCCAAATCCGACACAGGAACCTCCTGAAACATGTCTGTTTAAAACCTACGCCAGGCATAAAGTAAGGACTCCGCGGCACCTCTGTAGCCACTCCTCGAAGAAGAGACTTACCACTGAATTATGGTCCTTTCAACAATATTTTATCATATATTTATGTTTTCGCAGGGTGATAAGAAACATTCCTGACCTAGACGAGCAGTCGGAAGCGCTGATGTCTTCCGACGAGCCCACGTAGCGCCGCACACACGACTCCTGCCACGAGAGGAACCACTTAAAAGTCTGACACGCTCTCCGACCGAGCAAAGTCGCGGCTATTAATATACAACTTTAAGTAGACATAAGTTAATGCCATACACATAGACAATGGAATAAGAAACGTGACACATTGGCGCAGAGAAGAAGCGAAAATCTAAAAATTTATTATAGCTTATTGGTCCCTATCTCCACATTTTTAATGCTCACATTTCTTTGGAGATGAAAAGAACTCTCGCATTTGACTAAAAGGGAGAAAAAAAGAGAGAGACGAAACAATCCTCCAGCTGCCAGTGGTTGTTTTCTACTAGGATTCTGGTTGGTCAACGTCGCATGCTGTTAATGTCATCTGTCACTACAATCCACAGAACGGAGAAAGGTGTTGGTCGCGAAGTCGCTTTGTCTCTTTCTACAGTGTAGTCAAGTTCGTAATGATATTGCTTAGTCCATTACGCTATGTGTAAGGTAGTCTATCCGTTCAAATAATGACGGTTATCTCGAGCAGCTTGGAGGAATTAATGTCGGCCTTCGCTAGAGGAGCCGAGCTCAAATTCGTGTAGTGTCGCTCCTCTGTGTCCTTTAGAGCCGGTCACACTACACGAATTTGACCCACCACCCACCTTAAGATAATAGAAATATTCAACCTAGCACTTGATGCTTTGATTTGAGATAACAAAATCTGGCCAATGTACAGAGGAAAGTCAGGGGTCATAAGTGCAGTCACAATCACACGTAGTGCGGATAATGTATTTGTACAATAACTTCTTGTTACTCGCCCCGGCATCGCACACCGATATATGGCTACGTTATCGGGATACGAAATTATATCTTATATTTGTAGAAACAAAGTTCAATTTGCATTATCTATTAACCTAAAATAGTGCAAAATAAACTTTATTCCTACAAGGATAAGATATAATTTGGATTAAGTAAAGTGAATGTTCGCCGTAGCCAGACATCTTCATCATAAATATTGCGAGTCTTAAACTCTCGATATAAGTCTCATTCCAATTTTATGGTTTACCATTGTCTCATTTAAAGATAGTTTACAATTTAGTCCATGGCAGTACTGTAGGTAGTTTATAAAGGGTCGCAGCTATACTATTTGAGCGTATGGACTTGACACGGGTCTCTCAACAACGCTCGTGACTTCATTCATTCCGTATAGGTATACGCAACTATTTATTTTAAGTGCATCACGTCTTATGAAACCCCTTGAGAGCCTGTGATCTAGATCAATTATATAATTTTATTATGTAGATTTTCAGAGCTTGAATTACCATAATTTTTATTGGAGTATGCAAAGCGGATATGCCAGTTCGTTTGTCCTGTTACGGTGTTATTAAAACCGTAATATACTGGCACTGCATATTAATTTATGCTTGAGTTTTTGGTGTGTAGCTAGTCTGGTGTCAACTTATATGATAAACGCACCTTGGAGTATTTGTGTGGTCACACCTTGTTTTAACTAGTCTTATTTATATCGTAACTTCTAGACTATTATTAATAAGTTTTCGAAAAGTATTCTCTAGAAGTATTGATTCGATTACGAAAATTCTTTCACTGTGATAGAAACTACACTATCGCTGAATGGCATTTTTTACACTAATAAAATTGTACGGTACCTGTGGGATGACCATGGGAGCGAAGCCGCGGAACAATACTAGCTAATTCTAAAAATCTATATGGTGTGTTAACCGTTAACTTCTGTAAAAAAAAAAATCTGATTTATATCCTTATGAAAATTATGTAATAAAAAAAATATGAAAATAATCATTTATTCTTATATTTATAAATAATAATAACTTAAAACTTTAAAACCTATACAGAAAATGTAAATTGTATATTGAAACTGAGCTACCTGTAGTTTAATTGTGATTAAATTCTTGTACATCTGATAACTATATAAAATTTTGAAGTAAACTCAACTATTAAATGATTAAACAGTGAAGACTCGTGGAAATAGTCATCTAATAATTGAGTACTAATGAGTCCACATAAAGCTAGAACGACATTAGATCGACGCATGCGTGGACCACGCCTGATTTGTATTTCGCATCTACAAGTCTAGTTTCCATGTAAAATGTATGGAGACCGACGCGCCCAGATCGGCGTGTGTGCTCACGTGTGCGCAGTGTAGTTCTAGCTTAATTCCTACATTGTAACTAGTAAGGAACATGTTTCTATTTATTCACTAGCTGTGCCTTTGATCTCTATGTCTATTAGGGATAAATCAATTAAGGCTTCTTTCACCAAAACATTGATTTGAAAACTTTACGTTTGTAGTACTTAATTGATATTGGTGTGTAGCTATATTTGCATTTATATGACATTCAAATTATTGATTGAAATTAATATATTTGTTGTTTTTTTTTTTTTTTGTGACGTTAAAACATTGTTCTGTTGTTTTTACTCGATTCAAAATTGTGTCGTCTTGTTGATTTATCATCTTATTTTTCAAAGCTAACTACTAGTTAATTTCTTAGACAATTTTTTAATGTTTCTACAATGATTTTGACTGTTTAATTCTTATATGAACTATGTACATAGATAATATTAACTGCTGTATGTAATTATAAATGTATACTATTACCTGTTGTATATTGTGTTCTAATTATAATTGACACAGTATTATGTAAGTGAATTATTTTGTGTTATGAAAGTAGTAGCAATAGATTTTATATACATATTACAATAAGTTTTATTAAACCAAAACAAAAGTTTAAACTGGATTACAATTGGAACGCTCTTTCCTCTTCGTATGAACTCAACACCAACGTCGACTATACCTGCTTTCGGCGATTACAGGTGGATATAGATATCATAAAAGATCATTTCTGATTACAATATCATTTCGAAAAATAATAATCCTCTCAAAGCCAACGTTACAGGCGCTTGCGCAGGCAGACGTCGTGTGTGTTTTGTATGCGACGGTCCCTGTAGTGGAAACTGGAACAGAACCTGCGCAGTGTCGCTATTTCAAATTTAATTTGCATGTAGTCGTGGCGATAGAGAACTTTAAAGTATTATTACTTAGCAAAAGGGGCGTAACGTCGGCCCTTATGAACGAGGCAATCCGTTGGAATCGTTCAGAATAAAAAATAACTAGAAACTAACCCGATTCGTTACGTTGCGCCTACAGAGGGCGCTTCCTGGTTTTATTGAACAAATTAATACTACGATCACGTATTTGCGCGATGATCTTGATCGCTACAGTGTCAGTGGCGTGCCCGCCATATAAGCCAAAAAGCCCGGCTTGCCCTACCAAAACCTCACCTAATTCATAGAACACGACCAATCAATTAATTATCACAAAAATCTAAACTTTAAACTTCGCGCGCTTACGCGGTTACGCTAAGTTGCCACTGTGTTGTGCGGAATTCAAAAATCATTCATAAGACGATACCAGGGCGAAGCGAGGATGCCATTCTGAGCGAAATCTCTCCGATCTCACTCTAACACTTAACAAAAAAAAGAGATGAACACTAATGTGTTGTTGTCTTTTTCTGCCTCAAAGGCTTTTATGAGGCTTTATCTTCTATCTCTACTTTTGATATAAAAACGTCAAATTTTGTGTGTGTGTGGGTGTAATTTGTTATTGTGTGCAAATGCTCGTCGAACATTTTGTTCTAAAAAAAAGCTGGGCTTTGGTAAATTTATGAATGGTTTTTTTTGACAAATTTTTACGCATATTATAATACGAGGCGCCCTCTATGACGCGTAAAGTTGTATGAACTAAAAAGTACTCAGTTCTTTGCTTTGATCAGTTATCGTGTTGTACGTAATTATTGTTTTGATAGTTTTTTTTTGTTTTCCGTCATTTAACAGTTTATGAATTCGGAAACTATACTTGTGGTTGTGTGTGGATATTATTATGTGTGGAATTGATATTGGCCAGGTAGGGTTTGAGTTTTAAAGATAAATATAATCTTATAACTTTACTATTTTGAATATTTCTCAGAAAAGTTAATATTGTTATTAACTTTTCTTGCTTGGAATACATCAGGTATGACTCAAATAACTTCGCGAGTGCCATGAAAATTCTCAAAAGTACTTGAACGCTGTTATTTCATTCTTTATTTTTGGTAAACCGCTAATAGAAAGTTGGTTCTCTTTCTCGACAGTTAAGTGATAAGTGTGTTTTAAAAAAGCGAACAACGAAAAGCTACCGCTGTTTCAATTGTGAGTATTTGCCAATAATATTACATAATATTATTTTAAAGAACAAGTGCTTGAAACACCAAGATTTCAAAAAAAATTATGTATTAGTTACACATTCATAACTAGATGGCGTTGGCGTCAAAAAGATCGAGATTAGATCAGTATCTAGTACTCGGTTGTTTTATTTCACACTCAACTCAACCTTACATTAGATATTCATTAAGTTCAAATTAATCGTTTTAAAGTATTGGCTGACCATTCCGGCCGGCCGGCCGGCACTCGACAACAAGAGCGGCTTTCCGAATTATCTTTGATTGCAATAGAAAATCAGCTGTTGGTAGAATTAAAACGTTCACAAACTTTTTACGCAGGTGTAAGTAATAAAATAATTTTTAAATAAAGATAGACAATTTAAATTAGAATACAATTTTTTTTTTCTATTCATGTATTCAAACTTCACGATTATTGGTATGATGATAAAGTTGTTGTGGTGAAGCTTTTGTTATCATTATTTATTACTTACTATTAACATTATATTTGTACCTTTCAATCGTGGAAATTATAGACACAATAGAAAGACAATAGGTGCGCGAACGCCGGCTTTCGCTTGGGGTTTAATGAATTAATAGTACTGTAGCAATTCAGAAAAATCAGCATTGATGACACGTGGTAGCACGAGATTTTTTTTAATAGGTAAGTAGTAGTTAGGTCAAGATTCCTTGGCTTGCCCCCTGTAAAGGCATCAGGCACGCCACTGTACAGTGTACGATATTAGACGATGCGTTATCCGGTGGCCAATGCGCGATTTAGCGTGACTGCGGTTACTAAATAATCCGATGCGGGTCAACACAGTGTCAATTTGCCTACTTCTTTGGACGCTACCATTCTTAGATAACCATTGATAAGTCAATCCAAGGACACTAGTGGAAAGCAGAGTTGAAACTCACTCCACGCTTCAGCAGCATTAGGTGATTAACACGCAGCGTAGCGCGTGAATGCGTGTTTTAACGTGCTTGTGTCTCCGATTGTACAGAAAACACACACAGTCTAACACACAAAAAATGCATCCACGCGCATTCGTGTAGATCACCCGCCTACAAGCGCTTGAAGGCGGGTCTACAAGCGGAGAAACATGCGCACACGCACGTGGGTGCGAGGCGAGACGTAAGGTATGGCACACTGAGTCTCGTAGTGCTGTGGTGCCTGATTTTGGATGAAATGTGTTAGAGCCTGGGTGAATCTACAAAACTTCACTACGCGTGTAAGTACGTAAAAATCCGCATGATGATGCAATTCTGCACTTATGCAAGTAAGCTCGCAGGTGCTTTGACACGCAACATGCGGCGTGATGCGCGGCAGTGTGATAATCGCCTTAGTTAGGGCCTGTCCGCACAGCGATATTTCACCGCCAGGAAAATATTCTCGCAGATTTATTTCCGCACCGCACCGCGTCAAATCTGCAAGAAATCACAATTTTTTATCGCGCGTTTTTTTTATCGCCTGTGCGGAAACTTCCATAAGATTCAATGTGTTACAGAATAACAAAAAAAAAAATCTCGCGGTGAAATACCGCTGTGCGGCCAGGCCCTTAGGGTCTTTCTAGCGACTTTTGATATTAATTAGGTTTGAGTCTTGACTACTTTTTTTTTTTTTTTTTTGTATTTTTATGACCTGGTCACTTGGACCTTTAAGTCAATTCTTATTTTATTTTTCAAAAGACTGCACTATATATCACATCACTTTTTATAAAGATTTAATTGTGTTCTTAATATATTTATAGAGCGGTTTGAAAGTGTTTTGGTCTTTTAAAAGGTGTCTAATTGGCGGCGGGCGGGCAGAATAATCACACTTAATGTTCACATCACTGAGTTCACTAGCCAACACTAATCTGTCAAGTAAAAAGTTTTGACAATCAAAAATAAGATGCTCAACGGTCCCTTCTTCGGATTCACAATAGGGGCATCTGCTACTTGCAATAATGCCAAGTCTAGCAAGGTGTGACGGTGCAGTATTATGGCCAAAGCGCAATCTATTAATCGTAGTGATAAAGTCTCGGCTGGCTTCCTTTAAATTATTGTACCACGGTTTATCAGGTAATGCTTCTTGAATATTGCCATACCACTTTCCTTTTATGTCTTGGTCTTTCTTCCACATTTCTAACCATAATTTACATATTTTTTCATTGATACATTGCAGGAAATCAGTCATAGGAATGTCCATTGCATTTCTAACATCAACAGCATTATTACCTTCATATGCGATTTTATCAACTGCTTCATTACCAGAGATACCCCGGTGAGAAGGAACCCACAGGAAAGCAATTTTGATGTGCTTAAGGTAAAATTGATGAACTATTTCCTTGATAAAATACAGAATATAATTTGACTTAAATGAAACTGTAAGGTTATTTAACGCTTTTATCAAACTCAGTGAATCCGATACTATCAAAAAATATTTACAATGGCTAATTTGGCGAATATGTAATAATGCCTGATAAACCGCATATGCCTCTGCAGTGAATATAGTACTTAAATTATGCAGAACAAAGCTTCGAGAAACTTTTCCATGTGGATCATATATAGCAGCATGTACATAATCACTCCCCTTACTGCCATCAGTGTAAATAACATAATAATTCTGATTATCCTCCAAAAATTGCAACATATCTAAATTATTATTTATGGGATTTTGCAATATCTTTACAGGATGTGAAATACATTGGTAAGAGAAGGAGTAACATGGCCATGGGCACTGTTTTCTAATACCAGTTAAACTATCTTCTGTTTTTAATAATATTTTGGATAATGTTGGGGATTTGCCATTCAAGAGTTCCTCTCCTGTTGTTAGAGGCCCAGGAGTTCTATTTACAGAAGGTGCAATTTTATTTATTATTTTTCTATTATTAGCAGCAATTAATTTAAGACAGAATCTCTTTGCAAGTAAAATACGTCTCAAAGCTAGGGGCATAATTTTAGTCTCCACTTCCATGGCCCTTATGGGAGTAGAGCACATTGCGCCAGAAATTGTTCTCAAAGCCCTGTTCTGCAATAGATCTAGTTTATTTACATGACTACTATTTATATAAACTAGAGAACTATAATCAAAATGGCTTCTAACAATACTTTTATACAAAATTGACAATATTTTAGGGTCTGCTCCCCATGAGACGCCTGCAAGGCATTTAATTACGTTTATACCTTTTAGAGCATTCTTTGATATGTATTTAATATGTTCCTCAAAAGTTAATTTCTTATCTATGACAATACCTAAAAATTTCTTTGAATTTACTAGTTTTATAGATTCTCCATTGTATACTACATTTAAGTTTGTGTTTTCATTTCCAAATATCATCGCACTGCTTTTTGAAGGATTAATTGATAAATGTAGCACATCATTATAATAATGAAATAGTTGAGACAAGGCTCTATTAATATTTTCAATTGCAATTTCTACATTATAATTACTACTGTACAAAACAATATCATCTGCAAACTGCAAAATATCTACATCACTATTTACAAATTTACAAATCTCACTTGTGTATATGTTGTATAGCAAAGGAGATAGTGTAGCACCCTGCATTGTACCCTTAGATGCACATTTTGGACCATGTAATGCAATATTGTGTCTTACGTAGAGTGTTCTTTTATTTAAAAAATTATATATCCATTTACATAGTTGACCAGGTACACCTAACCTAGACATAACTTGTGCAAGTATAGCCGGATCTAGACTGTCAAAAGCACCTTGAACATCTAAAAATACACAAACAGTGTGTAACTTTCTTTCCTTTGCATGTTTCAGGTCTGAAATTAAGGAAGTGAAGCTGTCTGCACAACTTCGCCCACGACGAAATCCATATTGTACATGTGGAATGATGCCATTAGATTCTATATACCAATCCAAACGATTTTTAATCATGTTTTCAAATAATTTACCTAGACATGAAGACAGTGATATTGAGAGTGATAAGAGCCGGCAAGCTCTGAAGGTTTATCTGGTTTGAGAATCGGAATGACACATTGTGTTTTCCATGATTGTGGAATACATTTACAATGCCAAAGTAAATTAAGGATATTAAGAAATATTTTTTGTGCAGACTCATCTAAATTTTTGATAATACTATAGGGGAAATCATCTAAACCAGGTGTTGTGTCTTTCCGGGATAACAAGCTCATTTTAAATTCGGACCATGTAAAAGGATCTAGCAAAAATTTAGAATTTAGATTATCATTATTTAATTCGAAAATATTGCCAAAACTATTAATGTCAATTAAATTGCTATTGTCGGACAATTTATCTAGAAATTGAGAAATAAACTCATCTTTATATGATTTATTGCCAACTCTTATACCTTTGAACATTTTAAGAAGATTCCAAATCTTACTTATAGGAGTAGTTCTATTAAAAGTGTTACATATGTTATCCCAACCTATTCTTTTTTGTTCCGATATGGTTCTTTTCTTAAGTGCATCTTTTCTTTTATATGCTAAATAGTTCTCCATGGTAGGTTCCCTTCTATAAAGTTTCAATGCATTGTAAGAGGCAATTACACTTTTTTCACAAATGTCATTCCACCAAGGAGCTGGAGGTCTGCTTTTGAAATCATTTGGTTTATTAAATTTAGGAATCGTCATATCTTTTAAAGTATTCAATCGAGAACAAAAATCATTGTAGGTTGAAATAGGATCATACAATTTTAGGACTAAATCATTAAATATTGTTTTGGAAATAGTTTTATACTTTTCCCAGTCTGCTTTTTTTATATATAAACCTATCAACAGGAGGATTAATATGATATTTATCTATTTGTAGTGAAATTTCTGTTATTGTTGGGTAGTGATAGCTGCCCATAGCGTCGTCATGCACAGACCACTCGCATATTGATGCGAGATTAGCACTAATAAAGCTAACATCAATTGCAGACGGATTTCGTCTCGGGTTGTTAACAGTTGTAAACCTACCGTCATTTAAAATACATAGATCCAAGTCATCTATGATATTAAATAAATCTTGACCTCTGCTCTTAGTGGATAGGCATCCAAATGCAATGTGGTGTGCATTAAAGTCACCACTGACAAAAATAGGCTTTGGAAGATCATTAATTATGTTACGTAGTCTATTGATCCGTATATGTCCACTAGGAGGGCAGTATACACAAAGAATAGTCAAGCTACCATGTACAGTAGATAAGGACAAAGCAACAGTTTGAATGTCTTCATAAAATCTAGTGTTTAAAACTTTGTATTTTAAATATGGTTTAATCAATATTGCTACACCATTATGAGTATTATTAGAATTTTTATTATAAATATTATAGCCAGGTATTCTAAAACTATTGTCTTTAAACCATGTTTCGTTAAGTAAGCAAATGTCAATGTTTTGTTTTTGTAAGAATTGAATCAATAAGGGTTTTTTACTATTAGCACTTTGAATATTATACTGAGCAATACGAAGCTTAGACAGTGTGTGTCTTGGATCCATTATTTTAGATTTTTAAGAAGTATTTCTTTAATACTATTTACGGTGGTAGGCGTATTATCTCCCTTATTTCCCAGTTCCACCAATGTCTGTACCAGGGCCATAAGTACATCATTGTTGGCAACTATTTGGGATTTGATGTCACTCTTAGGAGGGACATCTTTAGATTTATTTACACTTTGTACAGAATTATTTACAGATATAGGTTTATTTACAGATTTATGTACAGACTTATTTACCAATTTATTTACAGTGTCCATTGGTTTCATTTTTGGAGGTGGTAGAGGTGGAAATTGAGTATTTTCATTCATGTTTTGTTTTGTTGTTGTAGCACTTGCATATGTAATTTTATTTTTCTTTTCTAAAATTTTATTCATCTTAATTGGACATAATCTAGATATTGCCAGATGAGGCCCGCTGCAGTTGCAACAGCAGATCTCTGTTGGTCTATCACATTCTTTATATAAATGCTCACCTCCACAAATGGAACATCTTTGTTTGCCATTACATATCCTAGCAGAGTGGTTAAATTTAAAGCAGCGGAAACATTGCTGTAATGGGGCGACATATTCAAAAACTCGGTATGAAAACAAATCATATTGTACATTGTCTGGAAGTATATTTGATAGAAAAGTAATGCTAACTGTTTGTAGTGGTATCCGCTCTTGTCCTACTTTCTTTGAAAATCTTCTTACTGCTATTATTTCATAAATTGATGATAGTTTAGTGTAAAGTTCTTTGTTGGAAATGTTTGCTGGTACATATCTAATTATGCCTGTTTTTTCTATTTGCGCAGCCGGAATAAATGCTTTCAAGCCATGTTTGTGAAGAAAAGCGCTGTTATTAATAAAGTTATTGGCCGTATTAAATTGTTTGAATATTACTGCTAGTTTATTTGCATTAATTCTCTGTATAGCCGTCACACCTTTTATTTCGCTAGAAAATATATGGTTGAGGTAGATAGGGCTCTTATTGCCTATTCTATCCTTATTATTGATAGCTTCAATGAAGACTTTGAAGTCTACGTAATTATCATTTTCCGGGTATAGTCTTTTGTAATCTGGTTTAATGTACGGTAAATCAAGCTCACCGCCGCCGCCATCCAAGTCCATGTTCTTTCCTCCGTCTCCGGTCTCAGACCGAAGACGTTTTGGGATGGGTGGGTTGTCCCCACCCCCCTCGTTTCCCACCATTTATATAGCACACCTAGCACTGTTATTTTATTAAATTTTTAAGTAAAAAATGCAAGTTTTTAATTAAAAAAGAATTTGAGATTTTTTTTTCCGCGCGCTCTTTTTTGAAGTTCCCGCCAGAATCAGTCTTGACTACCTACAAATCCAAAAAGCAAAAATTCCAAGTCGTTAGCGATTTGGAATTTTTGGAGTTTGCCATACTGAATAGTGTTCTGTCAGTGTCATCTGTGCTTCGCTTTTAGGTTATAATTTGGTTTTTTGAAGGGTCTCTGACAGTCTCTGTATTACTTATTGTGGAATTTGGGCAAACATGAGAAGATAATTATGTATTTCAATAGTATAAAAATGTCTCGTGTAATTTTAAAACAACTTCTTCCTCACACAAAATCTTTTTGTGTCAAGATTCGAAACCCGACTGTGTGCAATGTTTTTAATTATAGCACAAAAGTAACCACTACAAGTTCCGATAATGCACTTGAAACATTAACAGATTGGGAAACTTTAAGCAGGAAAAAGAAGATCAGTAAAGCCATGAAATCTTACTTGGAAAGATCTCAAGAGCATGACGAGTTCATGAAAAGACAGCAGTTCGAATATAATATTGGCAAGCGACACCTCGCTAATATGATGGGTGAAGATCCTGAGACTTTTACGCAAAAGGATGTCGACCGCGCTATAGAATATTTGTTTCCCAGCGGTATATACGATCCGGCAGCACGACCTTTAATGAAACCACCAGAAGAAGTATTTCCTGCACGAAAGGCCGCTGAATTTGATGAAGCAGGCAGACCCCACCATTTCTTATTTTACACTGGGAAGCCCAGTTACTTTAAACTTATGTATGATGCTGCTGAAAATATTCAACAATTGTACAATTTCCAAGATAAAATAATCAGGAAAAAGGCAACAGCTGACCCTAATGGAAGACTAGACTTGGGCTCCAGTGTTTGGCTGACAAAGGATCAACTAGAACAAGTATTAGTGGAAACAATAACTGAATTAGAGTATAATAACTTTAAACTAGTTATGCAGAGGCTGGTTTCATTGCCACATGCCTACAAGGTAAAGGACTTTATCGAAAAATATAGAAAACCTCTTGCCTCACAAAAGTTTGCCCTAGAAATTCCCAAACCCAGTTATGATGCTGAAGGACGAGCTTTCATTACAACATATGAATGTTTGCGCAAGAAAGCTCGAGGTGATGTCACTGTTAGAGCTCCCGGGACTGGCAAAATTACTATCAACGGTAAAGACATAACATATTTCGAAGATGTTCAGTCAAGAGAACAAGTCATGTTCCCATTGATATTCACTGAAATGCAAGACCGTGTTGATATTGAATGTAACATTGAGGGGGGAGGCCCTTCTGGGCAATCAGGGGCTATAAGATGGGGCATTGCTTGGGGTCTACGTAGTTTCGTAGATGCGGAAATGTTACAGAAGATGCATGTAGCAGGTTTACTGACAAGAGATTTCAGGAGACGTGAACGTAAGAAGCCTGGACAACCTGGAGCCAGGAAAAAACCTACATGGAAGAAACGTTAGTTTGTAAAAAAGTGGTAAGTTTTAATAAAGATGTTCATAGTCAAAATGTTGTTTTTACTTAATTTGAATCTTTACCTAAAGTATCACTCTATTTTTGTATAAATCCACATAACTTGGCATTAAATCTGAGTAAAAGGTGTAATCTGACCTGCCCCAGCTTAGCACAGGTGTCACAAGTCCTTACATCTCAAAAAAATTTAAAAAATCAAAAATATGCAGAACGTAGGACCAATGTAATAAACCATATAATAGAAGAGTATAGATGTGGCTTAATTTCCCTTGGACACTGTATGGAAAGATAAAGGAAAATATTTCCTGAAAAAAAATTTTGTGGAAAGTTGTTCAGTTTCGTCTACTGAGCAAGCCCTTAAAGTTTGTGGAGGGCTGTCTTTACACCTTTTATATTAATAATGTTATTATACTGTTGACTGATTTTAATCTTTGTATTTATTATTACGTCCTAAAAAGTAAACGTCCCAACACTAGTAGCTACTAATCCGTAGGTGTCCAAAGTGGAATAAAATTTTAAATAATAATGTGTTCCACTTTGGGCACCTGAGAAATACCGACGGATGCCCAAAGTGGAATAGCTCTCTTTCTGATGAGTAAATATAAGAAGGACAGGATTAAGGATAGTATAATACGCTTAAGATCCCTTGCCGGTATCTGTACGCGTCTTAACAAATCGGCAACGTCGCGCGCTTGACAAAAAGTTTTATAGCGTGCTGTTGACGTAAAATTTACAACGTCGCTTATCATGCACTTATTGGCTTACATATTTTATACATATAAGAATGAAATTCAATTAAATCCCGTAGTATCAGTCGGAATCCCGTGGAATATCCATGTTAACATCAATGTTTACAGTCAATGAACCTAAATAAATAGCCCTACCTATTCCGATCACTGGTTTAATAATTAACGAAGCTCAGGTAATAATACGATTTTCGCTACGGAGACCGCCGTACACGATACACGCGCATAGTCACGCTAACGCAGCATTGGCCCTAAACCTTCATAAATTATAATTGGTGAAAACTGCATGAAATGAGTTTATCACGAATAAACTCTCCGGGGTATAACCGACCACCTTGAGCTTCTTGGGGTAACGCTGTCGTCTACTCTCAACATCGACGCAAAAGCTCAACTAGCTGCCAAAAGTTTTGGGGATTTTACCAAGGTGAGACGGTATTTCACGCCGGCAAAGCTGCTCAACCTCTACCCAGGGTTGTAGCTAGAGTCGAATTTGAGGTAGGGCAGCATTGGTTACAGGTAGGGCGGAATTAAAAAAAAATATCCTGCCTCGTATCACAGGCTACTAAATCAATCACCATGTTTAACACTGACCTCTAGGTCAGTCTCTAGATCAGACTGATCTAAAAGCCAAAGCTATTCGTACGTAGACAAAGAAATTCGAACAAGTTGTGAAGGACAAGTGAACAAGATGTGGGTGTAAATATCCACGTCTGAGTGAGAGGAGTGAGGTACCCGGGGCATTGTGATTTCTAGGTAGGGCATTGCCCCACAATGAACCCCCCCCCCCTCCTAGCTACGGCCGTGCCTCTTTCAAGCACTAGTTCGATCGTGCATGGAGTACTGCTCTCATCTTTGGAATGGGTTTGCCATACCAGCTTGCTGCACTAGTGTCGATGGAGAAGCGAACCAAGATCATCGACAATAATGCACTTGTCAAGTCAAAACTCCAGTCTTGAGCATCGACGCAGAGTTGCTAGCCAGTCCGATTTCTATCGTTTACATTTCGGGGAGTGTGCACTGCATCATCAGACCACAAGACGTTCGGCATTGCGCCGCCGGTACATAGTGGACATCCTACCCATACGGTTTGGACACACGTTCATTATGCGTACAGCTAAGGAGTGGAATTCCCTGCGTGGTGTGTGTTTTCTGACAGCTATAACCTAGGGATTCTTTAAATCAAGAGTAAATAGATTGTTTCTAGGCAAGCGTGTTCCATCGTCGGCCACATCATCGCTTACCATCAGATGAGATAGTGGTCAAACGCGAACCTATCCATAATAAAAATAAAAAACAAACTCTTAAAACAATACAAAATGTTTAATTTGTCAAATTGTTTCAACTTTTATTTTTATACGGTTTTTTCATTGTTTTTTTCTTGCCTCCTATTTTCTTTTTGAACATTTGATTCTTTCTGTCCTTGTTATAAATACGTTTCTTCATTAAAGACTTCAACTCTCTTCTTTCTTTTTGTAGTTCGTGTTCTGGTGCTTTACTGAAGAAAGCTAAACCCTCTGAAAGCAAATAGAAATAAAAATTGACGATAAAGTATTGTTGGAGTAGATAAATCCTGAAGGAGCGACGTAATGCGGATTTTATCAATTGCCGATATCGTTCAGACTTCAGACACCCAGGCCGGGATCAGGGATCCCGAACTAGCTATTTAGTTGATCTGGGTAAACGCAATGTTTACCGCCTTTCATAATGGCACTTTATAAGTGGTAAAGGTTTTTGTCGGATTTTTGTGGGTAAAATCGGATTGAGCCGGTTTTAGACGACTTCGAGCAAAAAGGGAAAACGAAGTGAGCTCAAGAGAAATCAGGACCGAAACGAACTCTTGTTTTACAATAAACAAAGAATCAATACCATACGAGTGAGCGAAGTGAGTTCGAAATGCCTGGGATAAGTTAAATTATCTGACGAAACATAAACCAAAAAATTTAGAGATTTTTTTGCTGCGCTGTGCATTTGCCCGGCTCCTAGATCCTATACGGCATAAGGAAACGTTTGTATACCTCATGTTCGTGAACAAGCCACGTAAATTGGGACTGGTGGTATGCTAGGACATGTGCCTGACAAAATTTCACCTTTATAATATTACAACTGCTGGAAATTAACATATTCAGTAGTAACCCTGCGAATCATACCTTTAAGACGTGAATCGAACTTTGCGAAGAACAAGTTCTCTTTCCACACTGCTTTAGTTTCAATTACAGGTGCTGGTTGCTGCTCAGGTTTTACCTCTCCATCCGCTTCCTCATTTTCTGAATCAGATGAATCATAGACAAAAGGATTTTTTTCTTTAAGATCTAGAGGATTTTTCACTTTCTTCGCCTTTGGTGCTTCAAGAGGTATGTAGTCGGTTTCTTGTTCTTGAGGACCTAGAAAAATTACAATAACAATGATATATTCTGGATGTTTAAATAATTGCTACAAAGTAGTTCCTGATATTAATTACAAACCATCATCATCATTTTCTTTGTTTCCAAACAAACTTCTTAAACTGAAGCTACTAGGTTGTGCAATGGCTTCTTTTAATGCATCACTGACTTTATAAAATTGTTCTTTTGAAACTTCAATTTTTGGTCCTTCAGGTTCTGGTTGTACTTCTTTGACATCTTCTTGCTTTTCTTTAGCTTTTTTTTTAGACTTCTTCACTGGTTCTGGTTTAGTTTCTACAGGCGCCAAAAATTTTGCATGATCAGGTTGTAATGGATCAAACCGTAGCATACTTAATTTTGGTCTGTAAAATTTAGACAAGTTTTAATTTGAAACTTTTTTTATGGTATGTTGAGATAGATTAGGGATCTTAGGCCGAAAGCTACGTTACGCGGGCGCCCGCGTTAAATATGCAGCGTTGGCCCTTAATGTTTTGGTTGAGTATCAAATATTTGACTTACTTGCTTTTCTTACTGTCATTTTCTGTGTACTTTTGTTTGATAGTAACACCAAGTACATCTTGTAGTATATTCATTTGTTTCGCCTTCTCATCTGCAGTTCCTAATTCAACTTCTTCATTATTGTAACTTTTCTCCTCATTTGCTTTTTCTTCATCATCTTCATCAATGAACCTTTCATCTAAGGTGAAACGTTTATCAGATTTGTATCTTGATTGTAAATCTAAAACCTAATATTTTACATGTAATGCTAAACTACAAATAATGAAATGAATACATTAAAATCATTGAAATGTAATATTTACCTTTTGGCCTTTCTTGCCTTCATATTGTTTTTTGATTTCAAAGTTTAGTTCATCATCAGATTCCTCAGCATCATCATCAAAAAGATTATTCTGGTTGTTTTGCTTGTTTGTTTTATTATTATTACTTTCTATTTTAGGTGCATAGTCTTCTGAATCTGAAAATATTACCTTTTTATTTTGAACTTTATCCTGTAACAATTAAATCTGTTAGTAGTTCTTCTTACCATTTATAATGTGAAGCTCCTTATCTTAACATACAAGACACAATAGAAAGATAATGAGAGAGTTAATGCCGGCATTCGCCTGGGGTTTAATGAATTAAAGCTATGGTTTGATTGAGCAAATTATTTTAATGTAAATTAAGGGATGCTTACAACTCCAGTTAAACCAGATTTGATAATCATTTTCTTTTCTTTGAATTCTTGTCTTTTCCTTTTCATGGACTCTAGTCTTTTCTTCTCTGCTTCATGCTTTTTTTTGTCTGCTTCAGTTACAATTGACAAGTTCTTGCTATTAGTAGCATCTCCAGCGTGATAGTTACTGCTGATAGCTGCTTCAGAGTTTTGTTTCTCATCTCTAAAAGGCCTTTTAGTTTTAAGCTTGTTATTATTTGTGAAACTAGAGCTCTCGTCCATACTACTATCATCTTTGAAATGTTTTCCAGCTCTATGTTTATTTTCACTGACATGGTTCTGCTGTTCAACTTTTCTTTTCCTTGGATTCAATTTGTCACTTAATCTTATAGATGGGGTTTTCGTGGGTAATTTTTCTTCTAGATCATTCTGGAAAAGATATAATAACCTATTATATTTTTAATTTACTTAAAGTAAGGGCATAAATTTTTAATGTGTATAGCTGTTTTCCAGAACTTCATTTGTGTGAAGTTTATGAACATTACTCATCTTTCTATGAGCAATTGTGTAAAAAAAATGTTATCCATTTTGGAGAAGTCCCCTGGGAAAAGATGTCCCGTCCCCCCTGGGAATTAAGTCCCAATCCCACGGGAAAACTAAAATTAGGTAAGTTACTTATTATAACATTAGCTATATCCCAGTGAAAGTCCCAGCGAGTTTTGTTGAACCATTTAGAAGAGGACACGAGAGAACATACTTTGAAATTCCATCCCCACCGAAATGTGAAAATAACCTAAGTTACTCGTAGTAACATCGACTATCTGTCAGTGAAAACCTGTCCAATTTTTTCGAATATAGATAAACAGACAGCCAAAAATGGAAATTTTTCATTTAAGTATTGAAATACTTAAGAAAGAAATAAACATTCAGTACATAAAAAATATATATTTTATTTTGATACTAGCTTTTGCCTGCACGGCTTCGCTCCCGCTCTTTCCTACTCCACCCTACTCTACCCTACACTACCCTACTCTACTCTACCCTGCACTACCCTAATTTTAATTTTTTTTTTTTCATAAGAACCTTCTCACAATAACGAACACAACAAAAAGAGAATTAGCTAAATTGGTCCTGCCGTTCACGCGTGATGGCGTGACCAAGGAAATAGGGATTCATTTTTAATATATAGATTACAAACACTTCAATTTTATTTTATGCATAGAGGAAAAGAAAAATAATTAATGAAAGATGAGATATTATTTTACCTTTTCAGCCTCTTTTAACTGTGCCATTTGTCGTTCCCTTTGCAACCTCTCCAAGAAGCTCTCTCTAGCTCTGGTAACATACAGTCTATTACCTTTAAAATCTTCATTTGAGAAATGTTTGATGCCTGAAATAAAAAGGTTGAAGCTGGTCTATAGTATTTTGAATGGAGCCAAATCATTATCAAAGTTATTATTCAAAATTGTTATTATCAATGTTTAAAGTAACGTTATTTTGAAGAAACTATGTTAGCCATAAGTTTTCTTGAAAAACGAATTAATCTGTTGAGTTCATCACCAAAGTCAAAGTCAAAGTCAAATCATTTATTTCAAATAGACCATTTACAGGCACTTTTGAATAGTCAAATGTCGGTCAGTCCAAGAAAAGTGAAGCTAAATTGCACGTTCCAAAGAGTAGGTCTCTATGGAGAAGAATGTGCAAGAAACTCCATGGACACTCTTTTAAATCATATTATGTGTTACATATAATGCTTGGTTACATATTACTTGTTGCTTCTATCATGTGAGCACAATGTCGATAATGAAATAAAAATGTAAAATAATTAAAAGATAGAAACTGAATTAAGCCACTGGCAGCTAAGAGATGACCAGTCCCATCTGACGGCACCCGTTCACGAGCATGACGCGTGCATCAGCCCCACTCAGCTCAACCATTTTGAAGGGAACTGAACGACCCAATAACGCGAGCATGACAAACTCTCAACTGCCAGGCTCGTAATGTCAAAAAAAAAAAAAAGTTGTAACCTAATAAAAATGCTCCATGGTGCTTCACATTCACAAACTTGAAAAAAGTGCTTCTACATTATACAATGCAATTGTCTTTCAAATTAAAAAATAATAATATTAGTTTCCAGCTAATCAACTAATTAGTACGCCCTAGTGGTAGTGGAGCCGGACCAGCATTGAGCCAAGCATTTTTATCTTGAATATAATCCTCCAACTTATAATATGCTTGTCTGCATAGTGTGCGTTTAATACAAGATTTAAATTTCGTTTCATTGAGGTCTAATATTTGGGGTGGTATTTTATTATAACATTTCAAACAGTACCCCATGAAAGAAGAAGCCACTTTAGCCAGTCTGAAACCTGGTTGAACTAATTGATCCCTATTTCTTGTAACATAATTATGTCTATCGCCTCTTTTGCTAAAAAGATGAAGATTTTTTCTAACATACATGATGTTTTCATAGATATATTGACAAGGTACCGTCATTATGTTAATTTCTTTAAACAGTTCCCTTAAAGAATCGCACCGGCGGAGATTGTAAATAGCTCTGATGGCTCTTTTCTGTAATATAAAGATTGACTCGATGTCTGCAGCCCGTCCCCATAGTAAGATACCGTACGACATGACACTATGAAAATAACTAAAATAGACTAGCCTAGCGGTATCAACATCCGTAAATTGGCGGATTTTTCTAACAGCATATGCAGCTGAGCTAAGCCGCCCTGCAAGAGATGTTAAGTGAGGACCCCATTGTAGCCTTGAGTCTAGCGTAATCCCCAGGAAAATCGTTTTATCAACAAATTCTAGTTTTTCATTATTCAATACAATGTCACAATCACTACTTTTGACATTCGGTAAGGAAAATCTTATGCATTTAGTTTTTTTCCCATTTAGAACCAGATTATTAGCAGTGAACCAGTTTTGAACCTGCAATAGGGCGCTATTTTCGTTGTCAAGATTGTTAGTCTTTCTATTTATCTTAAAAATCAAAGAAGTATCGTCAGCAAACAACACCATATTAAGTTTATTTTGCAACAAATTGGGTAAATCATTAATATAAACTAAAAATAAAAAAGGACCTAAAATTGAACCTTGGGGCACCCCCATTTCAACATTCAATCCCGACGAATTGACACCGTTTATTTGCACTAATTGCTGTCTATTATTTAAATAAGATTTTAATAAGCTTAACGCTGCATTGCCTAGTCCGTAACGCTTGAGTTTCAGAAGCAATGTTTCATGAACTACACAATCAAACGCCTTAGATAGGTCGCAGAAGATGCCTATAGCATCTTGTGCCTCTTCCCACGCATTAAAAATGTGTTTTAGTAAGGAAACATCCGCGTCAGTTGTACAGCGTCCTTTGGTGAAACCATACTGTTTATCATGTAGGATGTTATTGGAGTTAAAATGACTAAGCATTTGATTTAACATTACCTTTTCAAATATCTTGCTAAGAACCGGCAAAACGGACACCGGCCTATAATTATTAGTGTCTCTACTATTCCCGGATTTAAAGAGTGGTATCACTTTACTATATTTCATTAGATCTGGAAAGACTCCTTGATCTATACACAAATTAAATATTAAAGCCAAGTACGGCGCTATAGTCTCAATAATTGAGGTACAAACTTTGATAGACATACCCCATAGATCTTCTGTCAATTTAATCTTGATTTCTTTAAAAGCTTTTATTACTGTTATGGGGTTTATATGTTTAAAGTTAAATTCAGTCGAACAGGCTGCAACGTTCGCCTGTAATAAACCAAAAGCATGCGATGGCGACGAATTTAGCACCGATGGATCGAAGGATCAGAATTGCTACAGTTGTAACTAAAGATCAAATCGTACTTACAGGATTCGATGTTCGTATTATCAGCAGACAATGATACGAAGGCAAACTTCTTACTTTCATTACCATCTGGCTTAGATTTTAGGTCCAAGTTTGTTATTTCACCAAAAACAGAAAAAGTTGAATGAAGATCGTTTGCCTCAGTGTTTTCTGGGAGATTCCCTACAAATAACCGCGTTGCAGAAATCATGATAATTATTTAACTATACTTTTTGTATCATTCAAGCATTTTGATTTTTGACATTAAAAATTGAGGTTATCCAGTCAAGTCAAGATGTCATGTAGTGATGAGCCGAGTACGGCTTGACTCGAGTCTGACTCGATTCCTCCTTTGGACTCGCTGACTCGAGTACCAATTTATTTTGACTCGAGTACGCCAGACTCGATTCCGTACTCGAGTCAAAAAGAATTCGAGTACGCAAGACTCGATTCCAGGATTCGAGTACGCAAGACTCGATTCCAGGATTCGAGTACACAAGACTCGATTCCAGAACTCGAGTCAGGAAGACTCGATACTGAACTCGCTGACTCAATTATAAAACGCGAGTCCAGCTGACTCGAATTTAGCACTCGAGTTCGAGTGAAGGTGACTCGCTCATACTCGATCTGTGTTTACTTATGAAATGAATTAAATTGAATTAATGAAGTAACGTCTAGTAATAAAAGAAAAAACAGGGCAAGTGCTAATCAGACTCGCACATTTGGGTCCGTCCAAAATTACCTATGAAAACAGTTCAATTGTATTTCCGTAATACAATTCGGGAATTGAACTGTTTTCTTTTTTTTAAATAAAGTTTTTCTTGTGACGTAACTACAAAACAGTTTTCAGACTTTGCTTTATTTTATAACTTTCAGGACGCAAAATCCTGAAATTGAATATTGATTCCTTTGCAAAATGTACGTTTTTTTCGACTTATACGGCCGTATCTGTTTTTTTCGTAAACTTAGAAGTTTGATTTATGCACATCTTCAAGAGATCGTCGACTTGAGTACTTTTATTATGGTTTATTTTCAACTCCATAACTCCACGCTTTCCTGAGATATAAAGGTCGTGACAGGCGAACGGACGGATGGACTTTTTCCTTTTTTTGGTAAGGAACAAACATTTTCTCAAGCTACTTCCGATGAGTTTCACCGGAAGTAGCTTGAGAAAATGTTTGTACCAGAACCGGTGTCGTCAAACTCATACATTTACGATTAAAGCGCGTTTCATCATTAGTAAATTCCCTTCTGCGTAATGTGAGCTCCCCTGAAAGTCTAAACGTCAAAGGAGGAAAATCGAGGAAATAGCGACACTAAGTGTTTATTGAGATTTCCCTTTCTCAGGACTTGTTTCCTCTAAAAAAGTTAAATTATGCCTAAGATAATAAAAAGTGGTGAACGAGAATTGGTGTTAAAAGTACAAAGCACAGTATTTGTCGTTGTATCATTATCCTAAACACAAATATGTACAACTGGCTAAGCCCGCGACTTCGTTCGCGTGCACTACAGGATTTTGAATTTATTTTTTCTAAAATAAAGTAGCCTATATAACCTATGCAAATTCAAATCCAGAATTCGAGAAAGGAAAAAAAAACAGCATGTATAATCTATACATCTATAAATAAAATTGGAGTGTCTGTTTGTAATATAAAAAGTCCCGTCAAAATCGTTCCAGCCATTTCAGAGATTAGCCCGGACAAACACAGGCAGACAGACAGACAAAAATTGTAAAAAAAAATATTTTCGTGTATGTACCGTATATAATTATGTTCATATGCATGTAGTAAAAAGCAGCTATTTCAATATTACAAACAGACACTCCAATTTTATATGTATAGATTATAAATTGCTGTTTTTTTTTTCCTTTTCTCGAGTTCTGGATTTGAATTTGTAGACTCGAGTCATGGATTCGAATCCAGGATTCGAATCCCGGACTCGAGTCCAAGATTCGAATCCCGGACTCGAGTCCTGGAATCGAGTCCTGGACTCGAATCCTAGACTCGGGTCCTGGACTCGAGTCAATATTCGAATTCAACACATAGAACTCGAGTACTGGGCTCGAATGGTGGAATCGAGTCATGACTCGAATACCGCATAAACTGACTCGAGTAGACTCGAGTCACCAAAACAGCGACTCGGCACATCACTAATGTCATGCCCTCTATGGTCACATAGTTTTTTTATGTGCATTGTGCCGCCGTGTAGACAGCAAGGAATTTCTTTGACAGTCTGTAAGTCTAGTATTGTTGGCAAGTATTTCGCCACAGCGCACAGTGTTTTATGAAGACGATGGTCTTCATAAAACACTGTGCAGAACACGGGGAAGAATACATTTTCTATGTATTCTTCCCCGCGTTCCGAATTGAAAATCGATTATATCGCGAATCCGACCAACGCGTAACGTCCGTTACTCAAGAGTCCTTATATTTTTTTACTATTTTTGGTCGGATTCGCGAAATAATTGCTTTTGACGTAATTCGGAACTAACGCTACGTCCTAGGTAGGCGGTTCAAAGCAAACGCGATTATGAAGCGTTGACACGCGAATTCAATGCGATGTCGTGCGACGCGGCGGCTATGTCCTACGTGCATGCGATTCGTCTAAAAACACGACGACACCGCATCCAGTTCGCGCGAAAATATCAAGCCAACTGATCGCGTTCGCTTCATTTCGCACCGCTCCGCACCACACCCTACGTGCGTTTGGTTACATAGGCCACTTCAATACGTTTCGACTGTTTGTTGTTTTCCCGCCGCACCGCGCCACTTCGCGTTCGCGTCTAGATCACTCACGCAGGACGTCGCGTAAGGGCTTGTCGTACCGTCACTTGAATATCGAGCCTGATTCGTCATAGGCAAACATTAACATACGTATAGTTGCCACAACGTATCTTGAGCGCTCGGCGTCAGAGTGGGGATCGCTTTGCGCATTCCATACATTGGCGAGCCAATCGTCTTCGTTATTAGATACATTCCGCAACGCAGGGAACGAATAAGGAGTGACCTCTATGACGCGATGGCGCGGCGAGCCAATCACTGACACTCCCCGCCCTCACGTCTCACTTCGCACCACTAAAGAGACCGAATATTTGACTTCTGCGCAACCGCTTACAAAGATACTTTGACACTCTCTAATCTGTGCTTTGTGGCAACTGTAACATCGTAGAGTCTGTCTACGAAACGGAGCTAGAGTCCTCGCACGATAACTTGGCGCGCAGCTGGGGGCGCTCTTAATGTTGCCAACAGTTAGGTTAGTTAATCTATTTTTCCCTTATATAATTTAAAACTATCTTTCGTAACTCAAATAGTAATCTAAGGAATTTATTACGACGGGTCTCAACCAAATTATTTCGAAAATTAAGGCGAAATGTATTTTATTACGTATTCCTATTGTACATACTAAGGACTATATGCCATTTTTTTTTGTTTTGTTAATGTTCTCTTAGTTATTAGAATCACCAACCGAACACTAACATTTAACCTTTTACATATGTATATAGGTACACAGAACTTCAAAACCTCATACAGGTCGCGCGGTGAATCAAGATCGCTCGGCAAAAGTGGAAGGGGCATGAGCAGTATTCAATTCTGAGGTCTATTTGGCGACGTGCGGGCGGGTGTGCGCCGTCGGCGACACGTCATTGGTAGATAGAGTCGCTCTTCAATTCCCGCGTCTCGCGTCTCATTGGATACTGTTTTACTTGGGTACTGTTGCGTACAGCTTGTGTTATTGTATTAGTAATACGTAGTCTTAAAAAAAAATGGTTAAAAATAAAGTTTTAAAACGGCAAGCCAGAAAAATGGTTTACGACGTGAATTGTTAGGTTAAGAAAGAAACTAACGAAATTAATATTTTTAATTTTAATTTTAATTTTAAAAATTTATTTTTTTCTGAATTTACCTACTTACAAGATAAATTACAAGCAAAAACTAGTTTTATTATAAGTTATGTTATTATGGTTCAAACATACGAAATTAAAAATAGAATCCTAACATACTAAGAATTTCTGTGCGCAATTGTACACATGCGCCACTACTTTCACCGAGCGATCTTAATTCACCGCGCGACCTGTACCATAAATCGATAATTTTTCATATACGATTTAGTTCTTAGGATCCGTCGATTAGTTATAATAGAATAATAATATGTACTTAATATTTACATTTATTTAGGTACTTAAAGGAAATTAAACAAATAAATTGAATTAAGTAAAGGTCATTTTCATTGGCGTAATTTATTATAAAATAAAGTCAAGAACCTTGTAAAACTTTTATTGAATATCTAGTACCCACGGCCGTCTTTCACTTATTAGCGGTCCTGGGCACATTAGAATAAAGGGGCCCCTATGCGCATAATAAGGCACTATTTTGTTAGAACAGACAAATAACGTGGAGATACGCAGTTCACACAGTTTTTTAGTGTCCTTGCACTAGAGCCACAAAAAGGCCGCTTCTATCTTCCGGCCTTTCGTTTTCGCTAGAAGCCGCTTCTAGCTTCTCCGGCCACAAGCTGTCGCGCAATCCAGCTTTTTTTTGTGGCCGCTTCTAGCTTTTTTTGTTGCTGCTTCTAGCTTTTTTATGACGGCTTTTTTTGTGGCCCGTGTGCGGGGACACTTTCTAGCAACCAGGATTGGTCCTTTTATGTAGATAATGCTTATTGAAGAGGTAAGTACCCTTAATCTTTCTAGCTTTGAGTTGAGCAAAATGGTTAATCACATCTTCTAAATCTGTGTTTTCGAGCATTACATCGACATTATTAGAGACAAACTGTCATAATTAAAAAATAATAAGTTAATCTAAACTTATTATTATCTAAACGTAAGTCTGATTTTTAGGCGAGAGTAGAGTAGCTGTCGTTTGGTAATCAAGTTGGTCGATTAGGGGGCCCCAATCGATCGCGGGGCCCTGGGCACGTGCCCAGTGTGCCCAGTGGAGAAGAGGGGTCTGCTAGTACCTAGCACTTTTAGCATCAGAGTCCAGCTAATCTTCTTTCAGAAGAATCGGATGAATCCATTGTTAATTTAAGCGAAGCTATTAAGAAGCTATTAATTTATTTGAAGTGATAACATACATTTCCAGTATTACTATTATTTAATTCAGTTGTGGAATTGGCACTATTTTTTCTTTCATCCATCGCATAAAGTTTGCAGAATTCATGTCGTCATTATAATCACTTAATGATTTAAATACGAAGTAGCAGTTTATTTTCAACAAACTCTGGTTTCCTGCTAGACACCGCTCGGGTACGAATATAAAAGGGAATTTTATTGTTATGGTCACCCGAAAAATTATTTGACAAATGGGTCTAACTTTGGAAAATGGTACCGTACGTAGGCCCGATTTTTTCTCATTCCTCTTAACATGCACGTTTGATTTCCAAAATAATATCCCAGCCAACTTTTAATCACTTTCGGTATAATGATGACAATTATTTACTTTGGAAACGATTAAAAACACAGAACACAACACATTCTCCTGACACATGACACAAACGTCAAGATGGCGGCAAACGATTGGTTTCCAATTTCGGCCACGCGCCAACTTATCTTGCGCTAGCTCTATACGCATAATATCCGACTGCTGACGTTCAGTAATCGTCCCTTCTGCTATTTACACACCCATTGGCGTTTAATCAATTATTTCGTTCGCTTCTTTCTTACTAGTAGTACTGTGGTACTGGCGTTGATGTAGCGCTCTGGGATCTATTTATCGCTTAATCATAGAGTAAAATTACAGAAAAAGTTTTATTTACTAAAAATGAAAAACCTTTTTAAATTGTCTGTGGTACTACTTTGTCTATGATAACACGGAAAGAACACGGCTAGGTAGCGTTTTTGGACAAAAATCTAACGTTTTTGATTACTTTGCTCGATCATATAAGATAAATTGAAGAATATTTAAGTCCAAGATCTCGATAATTGAAGGTAAGTCATATAATTAACAATATAATTGCAGAAAAGGGTGTGCCGAAAACTTTCATCATGCGGCGCTACAGATTTTTGATGAGTCGTCTCGTCCCCTGTCATATTATTATCACCACATCCGTTGCAGCGGACGTTTACTGTTATTTTCTATATTTAAAGTTCGTTAGCATTCAGGAACTACTTTAACAGGTGTTTAGTGAGTGTTTTGATACATCTTGGGGTGTTTTGTCGGGAAATCGTCACGGATATACCACGACCTATTTTTAGATCGGCTTTCTTTTTTCAGAAATGCATTGCTGTCGATTTTAAGCCGGTCTTATGGCGATCTTTAATGTTTGTTGATATTACATTTTAGACGAAAGTATTGGAGTAAGATGGCAGTGAACGTATATTCAACGAACGTGACTTCCGAGAATTTGTCTCGACATGATATGTTGGCGTGGGTAAACGACTGCCTGCAGTCAAACTTCGCCAAGATCGAGGAGCTGTGCACAGGCGCCGCGTACTGTCAGTTCATGGACATGTTGTTCCCAAACAGTGTGCCTATGAAAAGAATTAAGTTCAAAACAAATCTAGAACATGAATACATACAAAATTTCAAAATTCTACAAGCTGCTTTCAAAAAAATGGGAGTAGATAAGGTAATTTTTCATATTATATCTAGCCTGTTTTAACTGTAACTAAAAATATTACTCTTTTCAGTCATTTATTAGCTAAGTACTGTAGTAAGTGTTGTTCATTTTGTTTTGTACCTACCCAAAATTATTTTCTGTTGTGAGCTAAGTATAGCTGGAAGAGTCACATACAATTTTAGTGTGCTTGCACAATTTAAAGTTACTAGTAGTAATAAATTTGATGCATATCTTATATATTTGAAACAACCCCACTAAGTATAAAATAAATAACTTTAGTTTTAACTAACAATATCCTTAGTTAAAGTTGACGCTGTTTTCTCTGGTAAAACAGTATAAATACCAAAAAGGAGGAGGGTTGATAAGAGGTATTTTCTGCCTATCAAAAAAGAAGGTTTCTGTTTCCAAATTTTTTTAAATTATTTAAATATTTAACCCCTTGTAGCAGATCTACGCGAGACACAATGGCTTTTTAATTGAGACACAATTAAAAAGCCATTGTACAGAATTTTATTTTTGAGCCTGTAGTTGGCGAAAAATACCTTTTATTATCCCTCCTTCCTTGACAAAAATGATACTAAGAATCTAAAAATATAAAGAAAAAAAAATGACTCAACCATTTTTTCCTGTTTGAAGATATACATTTTTGTGCTGTAATATTACAATTTATAACACACCAATAGTACAGGGTTAAATTAAGTAAGTTATTAATTTAAAACACCACAGATGTGAGTATATTGAATTAATGAAATATCAAATGACAACAAAACAAAAAATAAAATCTTTTCTTCTCATGTTGCTAAACTACTGATGGCAGATGATCATATTATAGTTAGCTGTAATTCGTTGAAATTACGAGTGTATTTTTTGTTTTACGTTCATATGATACATACCCATTATGCCTGCTGAGTTTGGCAAACTGATTTAATTTCACCCTGTATACTTTATAGGTAATACCAGTGGACAAGCTGATAAAAGGAAGGTTCCAAGACAATTTTGAGTTCTTACAGTGGTTTAAAAAGTTTTTTGACGCCAATTATGATGGAAGGGAATATGACGCTTTTGATGCGCGTGGTGGCATCACAATCGGGTCAGGGGCATGTGAATCCGGAGTGCCTTTATGTGGCGCAGTACAGGTGGCACCGCCGCCGCCCCGGGCCGCTCGCCGCCCTGCTCCCATGCACCACTCTGGCAGTATGCATCAGCCGATCAAATAATGCACCCCAATCAAATTTAACCACACTTAGCAACACAGCTCGTTGCTTGTTATGTTACAATCGTACTAATGCTAAGTATACACCACATAAGTGTTTCCATGTGTGGTTGTCTGTACATGTCTTGTTTAGTTATAGATTTAGGCTGGTAGCGGCACCTTTCATAGCATTATGTTTCTTTTTATTTTACCTTCACTTTTTTCTTTTGTAGATAGTACCCATTGACAGACTGGTGAAGGGTCGTTTCCAAGACAATTTTGAATTTTTGCAATGGTTCAAGAAATTCTTTGATGCCAACTATGGAGGCACAGAATATGACGCGGTGGCGCAACGTGAGGGTCTGCCCATGGGGCACGGGGGCGCCGCAGCCCCGCGGGTCGCGGCCGCCGTCCCCAAGAAACCGACGGCGCCTGTTGCCAAAGTTGCAGCTAGACCCCAATCCAGTACTATTTTATTTTCTTTATAAATGTTGATTTGTGTTATTAATTTGGCTTTTTAATGAGTTGCATAGAGAATTAAAGAGCCCAATAACAATTATATCAATTATTTATTACTATACATATTTTATTAAATAATTTGGAGGCATTTCCCTATTTAAGTAAATTATATTGCGCCACTATTATGTCACAAATAATATGAAAAACAATAAGTCAAATGTACATAATGTATAATATTATATTATCTCTATCTCATTTTACTAATATCACGCATGTTATCATTCATTATTATGTGCACGGTTTTCTAATCATAATAAGCATTGGCAACATACATCATACTGCTTGTTTTAATTTGTATTATGTTTATTCCTCATCATATCTCTATGGTTTATCATGATTACGTCAGTACAGGAACATAGGTTTATTTATACATTTACCTCTATTTGTTTTTGTGCTTATGGAAATGGTTCTGAAATATTATTATTTTCATTGCTTGATAATTTTACAGCTGTTTTAATATCACACCTTTTAAACAAAACTGACACTATACTAAACTTGTTTTTTAATTTCCATTTTTAGGTAAACTTTTAACTTTTCAATCTAAATAACACAACCCATTTGTAATTTGGTTGTTAGTATTTTTCAATTGATGATGTTCCTCAGTAATTGATTCGCAACTTCTTATAGTAAATAAGTACCTTAAAAACTTTGACTACAGAAAAATCACCTTTTTGGTATAGTGCCACTTTTGTTTTAAGGGTATGGAAAAATAAAAGCAATTTAATCAAAATCACAAAGTAATTTTCAATGTAGTTGTTTGACTGGCTATTGTTAATGTAATGATATTTATATTTTACAGTTGGAAAAGCAAATAGCACAGTCAGGTCTCCCCCAGTTAATTTATCCAGAATAAATCAAAGTGCTAAGGGGGATTCAAAAGTTATTGACGAGTTAAATCATCAGGTATTACAAACATTTGAACTTTTTCTATTTATGTATTTATTTCATTAAGCATTTCCTCCACTCATGTATTGAATTTCTTTTAATTCAGATAAATGAGTTGAAAGCAACAGTTGACGGCCTTGAGAAAGAAAGGGACTTCTATTTTGGCAAGCTCCGGGATATAGAGGTGATCTGTCAAGAGATGGAAGAACAGCAGAATGCTCCAATTGTTCAGAAGATTTTGGATATTTTATATGCAACTGAGGTATGGTAGCCACAATGAAACTTTAAAATAACTTTTTGACAAATCTTTCCTTGTTATGCTAACTCAATAAATGTGTCATAGATCTAACTATAAATAATAATTTGTCAAGTTCCGAAGGTGGGGTCAGACTAGCGTAACTTTTCCTGTCCATTTGAACATAGAAGCGTAAACTATGCGTTGACTATAAGAATTCCTCTATATCAAAACATCAAAGGCCATGATTTTAGTAGAAATGACATTGCTAATGAATGTTTTCCTTGCTAGCTGCACTTCTCGCTCCAACAGACAGGCAACTCGGCGTGATTTGCGTCACGCGAAATGAGCAGGAAACATTTTCATTGGGTGTGGTCAAACAGCAGTATTGCGAGTTAGTCTAAGTTACACTAAGCTAGTCTGATACATCCTGAGTATCCAGAGATCCTTACTTTTAAACCTTTTGCCCGCGTCGGATTAGTTCGACGAGTGTTTTTGCGACGTATTCGTCAATGTCGTGCGTATGCGACTGGATACTCCATATCGTTTAGTTCTTCAATCCCCATGGGTGACAGAAAAGCTGACGAGATGGAGTATTTGTTCATGAATGTGCGACCTTGGCGGAATAAAAGCGAGTTTTTGTCGGTTATGACCGACTTAGGTGGTTAAAGATTTAATATCTAAACATAATATGAAATATATTTGCCAAAATCTTTGCTAGGTGGACTGATGATTGCCATTTTATTTCCGTACTTAGTTAGAACCGGACCATGAACAACTCTGCCCATCGCAGTCCACTGAACAATGAGAGAACTTGGTTAGAACTTACTGAATGGAAAGTAAGAAGCAACTGAACCTTTCACTAATCTATCTGCATTGTTCTTCAGGATGGATTCGCGCCTCCCGAGGAAATAGACGGCGACAACCCACACCCGCCGGAGGAAGACGAATATTGAAATATCAATGTATCTACGCGTATCATAATGCTCTTTGTATATTACATATTATATCAAATCGAAATTATCTCGCTTTACAATCATCGACGGTATCGAGTGCTTAGTATTTCACAGCCAATGAGTCGTAATTGAATCATGTAGGTTAAATTTTCGAAAATAGTGGCCCTAAAGTTGCTTAGTGCGGCTAATGTAACAAATACCTACACACTAGATGTAAAATGTATAGTAAATATATTACTGAAAAAGCTTGTACATTGTTACAACTTCATGATATAAACATGCAATATTAATTTGTAGGGTATTATTTTTCGAGATTAGTTGAATAAATATGTTTACACTCGTTCATGTGTGTCGTTCTATAGAATGTTTTATCAAGTATTATTGTGTGTATTAGCATTTTACCCGTCTCGCATTTTTATCAGACTGTTGATTTTGTCGTCATGTACACGCTCTGCAATTCATTGTTATACATATTCACGTGGCTGTGTCATATCTAAGTGCATTCCTTAACACTGGGAGCATAGTTTCTTGACGGAATTTTTATTTCTAATTCGGTACGCTCTTCCTATGAAGTACTCTGTTCATTATGTAACTTTGAAGCTGTATGGTATGAAGTTTGACTGTGGAATGGAAGGAAAGCTGTCCTCGACATCATTTTTGGGCCACTTGTGCCTATGTAAATGTGCATTTAATAGGTTGTTAAATTATTGGAAGAGATTTACTGTTAATTGTTTAATTCTGTTATAGTAATGACGCAGTTGAGTAAAATTAAAACATTCGGTTCTAAATTATGTCATTTTTATACAATTTGAATAACAAGTGAATAAGTATTAGATCTGAAAAAAAAACTTACAAAATTAAACTTTTGATATAATAATTAAACAGTTCCAGGTATAGTACGATTCAAACTTAATGGCGGCTCGAAAATCGGGGCAAGGCGCTACGCAGTTACAATTCAAGCGAGAGCGAGGGTGAGAGGTAGGGTACTGCGCAGCGAGCAGTACCCTACGAAGCCGCCAAAAAGTTTGAAGCTTACTATATGTGATATTTACATGACCATGATTTAGTTTAGGTTAATGAAAATACAAGACTTGAACTTGAATTTTGCTCTATTATAACTAACTATAAGAAGTATACTAATACATTATAATTCAACATACTTTTGTTTAGTAGATTGTTACATCAATTAGACGCGTCGAGGAAACTAACGACTTGTTGGCGTAAAAAAAGATGTTATTCGCTGGTTAAGATAAATAGATAATTAATTTATTTACTTTAGCATTCATAAATTGCCTTAACAGCAGATTATTAATTGCCTCTGGTTTTCAGATTGTGAATGTCTTATCGAATAAAATAATAACTTTATTAAAACATGTTTTTCATTTCACCTTTTGTCCTTATTCCTATTGTCGCAGCAAGTAAGGAGGTTGTTAGAACAGTCACTGTGACAAAAAAGAAAGCAGTTTTTTCACTGGTGTCAATACACCAATGTGAGGCGCGGCTAGTCCCAAAGGGCCCTTGTAGAAAAAATTAATCGATTTAAACTAGTGCTTGACTGCGATCTCTCCTTATGGTTAGCAATGTTAGAATCGTTGATGGTGAGACGCACTAGAATATTATTATGCTTTTTTCTTTGCGTTTAACATGTTACCTATGAATTTTTTCACATGTCGGGGCCCCATATCGTTGATACGACGGTACTAGGGTAGCTACGCCTCTGACACCTTTTTTCTTCAACAATACAAGACAAACACTCAGTGGGAAATAATAGAAACAGAACACTAACTGCCATGATCATTTTGCTTCGTAGAATACATAGATGAGAATAAGTACAGTAGAATAGCTCGGTAGGTACCGAGCTTGGCACTATTTTAATGGAATTAGTTCTAAGGACAAATACAAACATTTTGATACAAGTGGCGAAAGTTTGTCATTGCGACCGAGGCAGCATTCTGTGTGCTGCAATGACTTTCCACGTGTATCAAACGACGTTTTTTGATACACTGCATATAAACGGGGAAATAACATTTCTATGGGTTCAACTTGATATCTTCACCTCTACCGCAGTCACTAAACATACGCTATCTGAAGCATAAACGTTTTGGCAGAAATAATAGATTTACGTAGGTACTAGGCCAGTCAAAATCGACATCAAACATCGCAAACGAGCATGCATCTACGATTTTTTTTTTTTATACAATACAGGGTATAAGGGACAGCCCTCCACAAACTTGAAGGTTATCTATGCTTGAAGGGCTTGTTCAGTAGACGAAACAGAACAACATTGATAAGAATAAGTACTAACGCTGAACAACCTGTAATAGAGTTTTTTTCAGGTAATGAAAAGAAAAATCAGCCTCACCATACAAAATTAAAAACTTGATTGGACAGTTTGCATGGAGAGGCCAATTTATTTTTCGTTTCCTGAAAAAAATATCTTGTGGAAGGTTGTTCAGTATTGTCTACTGACTGAGCTGGAGCAAGCCCTATTGTGGAGGTTGATTATTCCAAATTTGAAAAATGCCGCTTTATAATATTCAAATAATATTCTTTTCTATACACTTGCTCAGAAAGTGACTCTTATTGCACTGCACTTAGGCACGGTAAGTATATAACGGCACTTGTTACCAAACAGTGACATTTTGATTACCATTACGCACTCGTGCTTTAATGTAGTTAAAACCTTTTTGTTCGCAAAACAAATTTTGAGTAGGTACTAAAAAGTTTCACATAAGGTACTTTTTGTGTTCAATGGTATAAAATATTGTCTTACTTAGTTATTTCATGCAATTTTGACCATTTTAACTTGTAGAAACGATTTACATATTTAATAAATAAAAAAACCGGCCAAGAGCGTGTCGGGCCACGCTCAGTGTAGGGTTCCGTAGTTTCCCGTCCGTCACAACAAGTGTACCCACTAATGAGTTTAAAAAATGCTAGCATATACGATTATACTACAAACTTAGTCCAGAGACCAGAAATTATTTTGTACAACCTTTTTGTCTTTTTTGTAAAAAAACTGTTCTTTCCATCAAGTTCAAAATGATTTTCCTAGAAAGTCCTTATAAAGTTCTACTTTCCAGATTTTTTTCATATTTTCTAAACTTATGGTTCAAAAGTTAGAGGGGGGGGACACATTGTTTTTTACTTTTGGAGCGATTATTTCCGAAATTATTGACATTATCAAAAAATGATTTTAGTAAACCCCTATTCATTTTTAAATACCTATCCAACGATATATCATACGTTAGGGTTGAAATTAAAAAAAAAATCACTTCCCACTTTACATATAGATAGATAGATAGATAGATAGATTAATTCTTTATTGTACACCAAAAATAAAAATTACATGAGAAACTTAAAATTTATAGGGTGTCACAAAGGGCGGTCTTATCGCTAAAAGCGATCTTTTACAGACAACCCCTACCCTAATAAAACATTTTTTTCCAATTTTTATTTTACCACTTTGTTGGCGTGATTGATATACTCAGCTTTCTAGTGCTAATGGTCACAGAGATTAAGCGAGGACGGACAGACAGACAGACGGACAGACAGACATGGCGAAACTATAAGGGTTCCTAGTTGACTACGGAACCCTAAAAACATTTAGTAGGTAAATAAATCGTACATTCAAATAAAAATTGCTTTTTTTTTTGTGGTCTATGGCTGCCATTTAAGATGTGCGCGGTTTTTGGCTTGATTTATTCGAATGTAATTCAGTGGCTCTATTCATTAAATAAAATTTTCATTGCTCATACTCTGAAAGTAGGTCTGAAGTTGCCTGAGGAGTGATACTTTTCATCCCTAGGGAGTTTTAACTTTTACTTTACAACTGACAGTTGTCAAATTATTAAAAAAAAACTAGTTCTATCTTCACATTTCTAATGAACCATGTTCCAATTTTCCATACAGCCAGTCAATCACAGCGCGATATAAAATTGAAATAACTTAAAGACAAGTATTAATTAAATAATGTTATATTTTAAGTGATTTATTTGTTAAACTATTTCTTTAAAATACTTAATTTTTAAAAGATTTTAATTAATTTCAAATTTTTCATTAATGAGGCTGAATAGCTGGCCGGCTGCAGAAAAAAAAAACAAAATGGCGGGAAAATGGCAATCAGTCGTTGGTTTTTTCGAGTTTTGTTTACGTTTCCGTACAACAGAGACACGTTATGTTTATCAGATTAAAATAGTGATTTAACGCCTAATTTCATAAGAGAAGAGGCTAAAACAGTAGTGGAATACCTTTTACCGCCTAAATCAGAAGAAAGATACCTACTTAAAATCATAGGTACGACGACTTAGGTTTTACAAACTTTTTATTTTATTTTTAGTTTCCTCGTATTCGTAATGAAAAGCACAGTGTTTACCTCGGGGTGAAAGTAACCCATTTAACCCCTCGAATTAGCGACCTCGCTACGCTCGCCCGCCAACTCCTTCTCGGGACGAAATGAGTTACTTTCACCCCTAGTGTAACAATGTACTATTAATAGTTACTACAAAATCATTAGAAAATTTTACATGCGTATTCCATTGTCACTACGAAAGACATTAGAGTAAAAACTTTTCACTCAAAAACATAAACGTAAGACTAGGTAGTATAATCAGAATACCTAAGCCTTCCTCTAGGGGTAAATAAAAAAATTATGCGCGCGCATATGAAAATAGATTTTTACCGCCATCAGCCATGTCACAAAAAAAGTTACTTAGTTACAATGATATTCTAATAAACAGATATGTTATATACTAACAAATCAGCCGAAAAATGTGTTCCGCGCAGCAGCGGCAGCACACACATACACCTTTCATTTATAGTACATTTCACTACAAGTTAAAATAATAGAAAAGGGATAGCATGACGATGGTCATAGGTTGACAGCACGTAACTGTAATGTATGGAATTTTACAGGAGAGGGAAAAAGCTGTATAATTTCGAAAATAAATTTAAAAAAAATGAAATAAAAAAGTAGTTGGTAGAAAATCAAGTTATCTATTGATATAATTAAAAAAAATGAAATACCCACATAGGTTTTTTATGAATTATTCAATATACAAACAGTTGCGAGTAAACAATATTAAAAAATCCTCATTTCTGACGAGTTACGAGCAGTCAACGTACACTTGCGAGGTGTCAATTTAAATAAACACTATTTTATTAAATTGAAACAATTAAATTTGCGACTAATTATCGTAAATAGGAGTGATAATCAGTAGGTATTATAGTTTTAGGAGCTTGCAAGTCATTAAAATTTTATAAAGTTTATGCGAGTACTTAAAATTTTGCTTGTAGGTTGTTACCGGAAAATTAATATTTCTTGGCCTCATCATCATCATTATTTCAACCAAATCGTCGTCGTTCACTCTTGGACATAAGCCTCCCCCAAGTGTCGCAATAACGGCCAATCATGTGCGTCTCGCATCCCTCGGATTTCCGCAACCCTCACCAGGCCATCGGTTGTGGAAGGCCTACGGAGGAGCTCAGTGTAATGCTCGGTGACCTCAGTAGAGCTTCCGAAAGAGTGGGATATAAAATGAACATGGACAAAACCAAAGTCATGGTAAACATCCATGTAGCACCCACTCCTATCAAGATCGGAGACTCTACACTCGAAGTTTTGGACTACGTTTACCTGAGACAGACTGTTCAGTTAGGTAGGTCTAACTTCTAGAAAGAGGTTAATCGTCTAATCCGACTCGGCTGGGCAGCTTTTGGGAAACTGCGCGGTATCTTCTTGTCCAATATACCAGTGTTTCAAGATGAAAGTCTATGACTGTGTATGTGTGTGTTGCCAGTGACAATGTGCCTCATCAGTAGGTTTAAAGTCAACCAAAGGGCAATGGAAAGGATTATGCTTGAAGTTTCCTTGCGTGATATCCGCAGGAGAACCAAGATTTCTTGGCCTGCTTGGCAACAAAGAATAGTTTTGTTGCTATCTGGTTTGTACAATAAAACTTTAAGATCTGTGACAACAGGATCTCCTCTTTTCTTTTCAAGCCTGATACTTTCATGACGCATCACTTTTGGATTTTGTTAAAATTTGACGTCTAAGGGTCTTATCGTGATTTCCAAGTTATGTCTGCATATTGGTGATAGATGGAACATAAATAGCGTCATATTTTTTTTATGCCACGTTCGATGGCAGCATGATGCTATCCACTTTCATCTGCTTATGCTCAGGTTCTAGACATTAGTGGTAAATAACCACATTATTCACAGCAGCAAAGTTGGCTAAAGCATTTAGCTACTAATACTGCATTCTATTTTGATAGGTGCACAACCGTCACTCTAAATAATGATAGGTTTTGTTACAAATTCGCCTTCAGAATTGGAAATCATATCATAAAGCTAATCTAATCTGCATCTAACAAAAACTGATGCCTGACCCTGTCTGAGTATCAGAGTTGACTTCGGAAAAGCTTGCTCCTATAATAAGGACATACTTTCACAGAACATACAAGATGTCTAAGACAACACATTTTCCTTCATCTGCATCTTATTTAATTGTTTTTCCTCAGCTGATGATATTTTTATTACTGTTCCAATATTTGTTTAATATGGTAGCTTAATTTTATTCTGTTATTGCGAACTGCATTTTGCGTTGACACCTTGTAACTCGCGCACTAGTGAGCTCAGGTTGATACTTTTTCTTTGTGGGTTGTCAACTGTAGAATAAATTGTTCGAGTGACATTTTTTGTTTATTACGAGTTATCAATAGGAAGATTCGGCGCTTAATTTAAAAATTTTTGATGTGCTTAACTCATTTTGCGAAAAAATGTGGGTTACGAGTTGTCAACGTATGACCATCGATGATAAATCCAACAAGAAAAAAAGAAACAGCTATTGTTATCAATTACGTCTCAACGTAAACAGACATTATTCTGTCCACCAATCAGAGCACGTTGACATCATTTTCATTTAGTGGCAGAAGGGTGAAGTGTTATGGAGAAGTTAATAAATGAAACCAATGTAATTACAATTTATACAAACAATTTCTAAATTCGTTAAAACTGTTCAAGAACAAGTCTACCTCAGGGCATATTGTATTATATTGATTACACATTCTGGATAACGGGTTATTCTCAGAAACATTATTGTTACTAGAGGAAATACTAAATAATTGTGGAGTGCGCACAGATCGAGTTGGTATCTTAAAGTTTAGCTGGCCAAGCAATTTGATGTCAAAGGAACCGTTAGCAATTTTATGCAATGTACTTAAATCACTAACCCATCTCCTTCTCTCAAGACTCTTCATGTGAAAGTGTGTGTCGCTGATTGTAATTGGGGAGTTTACGTCTGAGGCCACATTTCGCACTTAAAACTCTAACAAATCTTCTCTGTACAGATTCTATGCGATCTATATGAGTGTTATATATTGGAGACCACACAGAAGAGCAGTACTCTTACTTATAACGTCATACTAACTTAAAAAATCAGAAATCGTATAGAGTCCGTCTAACGAAAGCGTGACCTGAGAAAAGGAGGTTAAAACCAAAAATTTTGAATGTGGTATTATTGAAATAGTAGGTGAAAAAAATTTTGATACTTGAGTATTTTTTGTATTTATGACAATTGTATAATAGTCGTATAGGAACTTAAATTTTAGTCAAAAACGTGTGTGTAGACTTAAGCTAGAACTACACTACACCGACGCACACGTATGAGACGTCTCAGACGTTTGCGGTAGGTGTGCACACTACATCAACGCAACGCATAACACGTGTGATGCGCATCACAACCTTTGATTTCATCGGAGGATTAAAAACAGTTCAAGCTCGCTTTTTCATTTACCATCGAAGACACTTCCGCCTGGCCACCGCGATCAGACGCGTGGATAGCCCCGCCCACCTTTCTCTAAAATTTCTGGGACCGACGTTTCGGCGTCGCGAACGTAGCGTTGCATGGTGTGGCGTGGATCAAGTGTAGCTCTAACAGTCTATTTTCCATATGAAATGTATGGAGACCGACGCTCCCAGATCTGCACTCCTCATACGTGTGCTACACAACACGTATGAGGAGTGTAGTTCTACCTTTAATTATTGGTGGGTGTATGGTAAAGGTCAATAACATACAAAATGTTAGTTATTATTCGAAATTATTTTATTTTATCAGTTCTCTCAAATGTCGCTACTACTGTCTTTCATCTGTGAATGTCGCTACATAATATTCAAATAATACTCTTTATTTACCATTTGGCCTTCTGGCAAGAATACCAAGTGCACAACACCGCAATAGTCAACATGATTTCAATTTCACCATGTCTCGCCAACACTAATAATTTGTTTCAAGATTGTTGGACTCGATTCGTTTTAGCACAGAAAAAATTCAGATCTTTTAGGATTAGTCAAGCGAGAACATGTTTCATACTCCAGTGATTGTTTCAAATGATACGGATCGACTCGTGAGACACAGAATGTTCAGCAGCTATCTCTCTCAAACTTGAACTAGGATTTCAGTCACTATTTCCTTCACTTTCGCGATTTTAACTTCAGTTGAAGACTTCGATTCACTACCCGACAGTGAGGCAAATATTTAATTATAGCTTTTGAACGCATTCTACCATTAGCATGTGTTTTTGATTAAGTCGGTTCACCAAAAGCCTTCTTTATTCGATGTTTTTGTCAAATATGAAATTCGCAATATGCCAGATTATCTAAAAATATAAGAAAATAAAATATCATCATATCGTAAATATAACTATCTAATAATATTTGTCAACAAGGATCAAGATTATAACGTCATACTAACTTAAAAATTCTGAAATCGTATATAAACATTGTTGGTTTTTATTGAAAACACCTTCTTTCTCTTCTTGTTTTTGTTTGAATGTATTAACCATAGTATGTAGCAGTTTTCGCACGTTACTGTTTACTGATTTTCCCATAAATAAGCGATTATTTTTGAAAAATAAATATCTGTTTCCAAAATTTGACAATTGCAACCATAGACTTTGACGTGATTTTTTCGGCAAAACAATGTTGCCAATTTAATTTTAAAAAAAACCCCAGGTTACGCTTTCAGTAGACGCACTCTATAAACATTGTTGTTTTTAATTGAAAACACCTTTCTCTTCTTGTTTTTGCTTAAATTTATTAACCATAGTGTGTAGCAATTTTCGCACGTTACTGTTTATTGTTTTTCACATAGTTAAGCAATTATTATTGAAAAATTAATTTATTTTTACAAAAACTGACAATTGAAATTATAGACTTTGACGTGATTTTGGCGGCAAAATAATGTAGCCACTTAAATAAAGAAACTTCAGGTTACGCTTTCAGTAGACACACTTTATTTTCTAGCACAATATTATAACAGCTACATTAGCTACTTTGATGATGTCGGCAAAAGTCTTATTGGTGACTGGCAGACGCAGCAGCATCTAGTTAATTTTTCGTAATTTTATGTAAGGTTAACCGCTAAACTACACATATTTTAAAGTTTATGATGTAGAAATAAATAGTTGATATTAATTGTGCTTTATTTCGACAGTTACAGTTACAGAGTAAACGTAGACAGAGTTTGCTGTTTTTTTTAACCTACAGAAGCTGATAGGGCGGCTCTAGAGTCAGTCTAATAAGTTAAACGACTTGGGTAATTATCAGGATTTAATGAAATCTGATGTATGTAGTCAACACGGGTTCAATATTCAAGCTTAATTAAGAGATAGAGATCATTGTTTAATAACAGAAGAACCGGATAAAAAGTATCGAATATAAGTATTTTTTAAATGATTAAATATTATACAAAATTCCCAAGTCGGTTGACTTATTAGACAGACTATAATAAGCTACATTTGGCTACATAAGCTGAGAAAAATGGCAACATCAGACTCGGTGTTGTTGGCAACACTTTTCTATGGTTTGACAGTTGATACTGAGTTAATGACAATGACATTACAATATTTACAACCGCGAAACGACGAAATAATCAAATCGAACAAAACTTTGCGAGAGTAAAGTTTGGATGTACGTTTAGTGTTTTTATTAGGATAATAACAGATAATATTTTATTCAAAAATTATATGTACGCTAACTGTGATTTTGGGATCGTTAGTTCTTTCAGAATTTATGTTAATTAGGTACCAAAACATTTCGTTCTATTAATAGTTTCGGAAATTGTTGATAATTTAGGCAGTGCGTAATTAGTGGTTTATGTACCTATTATTATTAGAGCGCAATGGCTCAAGACCAGAATGAAGAATGCCTTACTGAAAGTAATTCCAATGTTAATACAATTAGCGAATTGCCGGCAAGACGATTTGCCATTACGATGGAGTTCCCTTTGTTTGTTGTGATGATGGGAATGTCGCTCTGCGGTAAGTCTATTATCTATTATTATCTAACATCTATTTGTATTCGAGTGTGTAAACATGTGGAGAGCACGAAGTTGGCCTTCAATAAATAAATCGTTTATTATATCATTTATGTTATGCCAAAATAAATGTTTCGTTTATTTTTTGTCTTTTGTTGCATTTCTAATTAGAATACGATATCGTATGCGGAAATTGCACTCAACAATGTAAGTGACTAATGATATTGTTTTCAATGCCAAATAAATTTTGCTCTGCAAGTTTTTATCCAATTTGCGCAACTTGCATTATAAAATATAATCCTTTGGTCAGTGGGTCGTCTTATGGGCCGATTTTTAGGAGTATACGCCTATGGGCACTATGAGCAGCAAAGAAAATTTTGTAATATGTAAAAACTACTTAGGCTTTTTTTTATAACAATCTTAAAAATATCAATGATTAGTCAAACATGTAAGGTATTTATTTAAAAGCGAAGTACAATTTCATTTAATTCAAGGTCAATTTTGATAAGTTAATGAATGCACTAAATATTATGCAAACTTATGTGATAAACACATGTTATCTAAAACCATGACAAATTGAACAGGTAATTGTAAAGACAATTTAGTTGATTATTTTATTACCCATTTCTGGAACTATTTGCCCAGTTATGACCTTTCATTGGCGTTATATCAGGCCCATCAACAAGAAAATTATCATAATAAATCCTTGTAATATTCTTTAAGGACATAAAAAATGTTTTAAATAAAGGATGTTGTCAAAGTATATTCTTATTTAAAAACAACCAGATGCTAAAATATGTTTTTTTTTTTAATATTTTTGGTAAAAAAAAAGGTTTAAAAATAAATTAATTAAAAAGTCATCGGGATAGATTACATTGGTATTCTAATTAACCCTGATGACATTTTTAATGTTAGAATAACGATTTTATACAGTTTAAGATAAAAAAACGTAAGTAAAGATTTTTTTTAATCCGACGGAAAACTCCACCACTGTTTGCTCCAGAATCCTGTACTGGATCCATGGTATACGTAGTGCGTCAATGTCAAAGACACCCTGTATGTATTTATAAGTCTGTTATAAGTTTTTGTGTAAGGCACAAATACATAATTTTTTTCTTTTTCATTCATTTCAGCTGAATGACGTCCACTGTTGGACATAGGCCTTCTCCAAGTGTCGCCATAATGACCGGTCCTGTGTGTCTCGCCTCATCGGCCTTCTTTTTACTAAAAGATAATTGTCAAGAAATCAATATTTAAAAAAAAAAATTGCTTTCTCTTGTATGCTAAAATTTTTCATTTATTTTTAGGTGCGGCCTTAAGTAACATTCTACTGTATCGAACATGCGTCCACGCATTAAACTACTCTGTGGAGGAATGCAAGCCATTTCTGTCTCTGGATAAGAACAACGAGACCCATCGCCTTGAGGCTGAAGTTCAGCGGTATGCGACAGTTGTGGGCACCATCAGGGGCATCATAGAGGCTTTGGTGCCCGCCGTTTTGTCCTTCTTCTTGGGGGTCTGGTCTGACACTCATGGACGAAAACCGCTGGTTGTGTGGCCGCTTTTCGGTAAATATTATAGTTTATGAGCTACTTAACTAGTTTCAAGTAATTCCTTTATTTTCTAAAGTATTTCCTTTGTTACTTTAATTTCGTATTAATAAAAATATGATGCAACGGGACGTGCTTACATGACGTGATGAAAGTTTTAACTTAAAAATATTGATTTAACAAAAAGTCCGAGGCGGCGTATATTCATGGTCAGTAAAGTTAAGGTATATAAACTAAAGTTTATCTGTTTCATAAATCTATTATTAAGATATTGTCTTGAGCCTGAACGCGACCAAATTGTGAGTTAAATAAAACCGGCCAAGAGTATGTCGGCCTACGCGCAGTAAAGGGTTCCGGAGACGAGAAAACTGCATATGCATGCGACATGCGTAGGTAATGTTGGCTTTATAGACTGCAACAATTTTATTTTCTAGTAGTAATGCACGGAGACTATGAAAAACAAACCCAATCAAGTAGTTAGAACTTAGAACTATAAGCCCATACTTTAATAAAAAATATTAAAAAATCGCCTAGTAATATCATAATCTAATTATGAGATTAAATCATATACGACAGACTTGTGTGCCAATGCACAGATTTTCTTAAACCTAGCTTACATACGTGGGGAATGCCAGCCTTTACTTTTTGGTGGGAAATCGTCATATAACGTCTCCTGCTCTGGTTGGAACGAGAGGGATTGTCAGACTTTTGTCTAAAACCTGCCTGTGTTCCCTCAGTTGCCCAATTATTCGATTTCCTTGTGCAAATTAATAATAATAATATTCCACAACTATCACACAACGCCGTCTAGTCTCAAACTAAGTAGAGCTTGTGTTATGAGTACTAGACAACTGATAAATATACTTATATATATTTCTAAATACATACATATTAAAAAGTGAAATTAAAATTAAAAAATGGGGGCTTTTCATAAATAAAATACATCCGCACAGGACGGTGTCTAACGTAAATCGTGACAAGCTTTTTTAACATTTATATTGCATAATATAATAAATTGCAATTAATTAAATCTAAAGTTTATTCTCTTCTTTTTAGAGCATTTAAATAAAAACTTGTTTTTGGACATGTTTTGTTTTCAAAATATTAATTTATTTTGATAGGTACCGGACTTGCTATTTAAAAGTCTAAGGACCTAAATGTTACCTGTTTTGTTTTTATAAAAAGTTGTTTTGTAGATAAATAAATACGTAAATCTTTTATATGTTTATTTATCCACAAAAATATAGTGGGACATAATTTGTGCCAATGCTTTATTTAAATTACAGGTGTTTTTTTTTTTTGTTTTGGTTTGCCTCTTCACGACATCAGGCTTTTAATGTACTGGTAACTGATACCAGATATAACCAGTTTGGCGAAACCCTTTTTGTAATTCTATAACGTTTTAATGGACAGACAGATACCCCATATCATCTTATGTGGCTACTAAATCAAATGCTACTTTGATATCAAGTTACAGCAACAAATCATTCGTCCCTGCTCTAATTGCGAACGACCAGAGTAGGTATTGTATAATTATTATCTAATTTGTTTTAACAACAGCGCAAAATTGTAAATTATGTCTGTTTTAGTAATGCTTACGGTACACGCAGACATACCTTTGCATCTTTTAATGGTTCTACTTCAGTAACTAGGTCCATACGTGCTGGAGTATTTTAATTTTAGCTTCTGCAAGCGGCTTTGACTGTGTGCAAGTCAAAAGTTATCCAGGAGAAAATTCCCGGGATAAAAAGAAGATGTATGGAAGGCGTAAATGGAGGATCTTTCTCTTTTTACGATGGAAGGAGTGGATCGATTTTACCAAATTTTTGCCATTAGGTTGGTCTTAACCGTTCTGCCAGCGGCTTCATCCAAAATCGTTTGGCCGTTCGAGCGTGAAGATGTAATAAACATACACACACGCACGCTCATATATTGTTGAAATATACGCTAAATTGTACTTCAAATCGTAAGAAACCCATTATATGGGTAACTTAAGATTTCAATAAAGTAATAAAAATCCTAAGTAGTAGTCAGTTTTAAACAAGATTCAAACCCCCCGTGAACAAAATCCTAGTAGCCGCTGCTCAAAATTAACAATCGTGTGATGAAGATAAAATAAAAATTCATAAATTAACACAATTATCGATATCATAAAAAGCATAGCGTAATATGAATTGCAAATGCAGAACAATGAATTAAGTAGGTTAATGATAGAAATAATGAAATACGGTATTATCAAATTGTCAGTCAGGCAAAGGAAATAGTGGGCACGCCACAATCGCGGTGGTTAGTCCCCTTTTTGAGTGACTGGAGCGGCGTCATGCGTCCTCACCTTCCGCCTAACGCAAGTCCTGACAGGACATGGCCAGTTCAGGAGGTTCTGTTTCGGCATTCATTCAGGCAGAAGAAACGTTCGGGTGTCACGATTGTGTGGACTGCCCGGAGGACACGGAGGTATGTCCCGCTTGGGTGCTGCACCGCCGTGTCCTCATGAAGGCGATCACTGAGACCACTTGCACCCGGCCCTGGTTCAGGCCTTGGTCCGGAGGGAGAGGAAATAGGAAGCGGTCACCTACTGCGAAGGTGATCACTGCAACCGTGAGGGAACGGACATCCTTTCCCTCTAGCCGCCGCCACAGGAGACGCCTCGGATCGGAAGTCGTATGGCGATTCCCGATTTGGCTGAATATCACCCTCATGTAAAATAAACTGACGAATATAAAATAATAGATAAAAATATAAAAAATATTATAAGTTAAATATTTATTTTTAAAATTTGTGCCCTACTTTAAACAAACTTGATATTATTTAGTTCTTTGATCGAAATAAAATTTTGGAATATTTGTAGTTTCTGTCTATATCAGGCATTTAATGGGCATTCCCCTTTAAATTTTGCGGATTACGAATCGATACGAACCCACTCATCTCAGGGTTTTTCGTTAAGAAAAATCACCTTTTCGAAGAAAAAAACAACTACATTCCTAGTTGATCCTTGTGAATTTCTAATTCTATAAGTTTTTCTAATTTGATATTTAATTTATGCAATTAGTAATTTTCCTTGACGTTCTATTTTTTGTAGCTAAATGGTCCTAGGTAGATATTTCTATTTTTAGAGTTCTGTACCAAAATTTTAAAATAAGAAACTCGAGGTCGCATTTATTTTTCTTGTCTCTACCATAGCTACTTATTTATTTTGAGAAATATGTTGTTGACTTGATTTGAAGAAACTAAAAAAAATTGGGTTGGCCAAAGTTTGTGTAAACGGAAATAAAACAAATCTAACTAGAGTAGAATACAATAAACTTTATTGTAGGTACACAAATATAGTAACAATTACACAGAAACTTAAATCTATGGGTAAGGGTATCGATATCTAGGTACCAGACAACTAGTTCTGTTTGTCTAGTCTACGGTTATAAACTCACCCAGCATAAACATGAACCTAAACACAAACACACACACACATAATCATAATTATCATACACTACATAAACATAAACTTACATAAACTTTCCTTTCGCAGGTATGCTGGAAGAGATTTCATTAGAAATAAGCATCACCTTTGTACTATTTTCTGTTTCCTTTTTCTTTTATTTCCATGTGTGTACTGTATAAATAGTTAAATAAATAAACATTTTAAAAACTCGTAGTGTGTTTAGGTCGTGAAAATTATCGTAGGTATTGTCGATTTAAGAACCCTAGATCAGTTAGTTCGACACGCTCTTAGCCGGTTTTTTATTGGATTCTAGATCTTGCTGACCTTGTGCTCTGCCCCTCTAACATTATTGCATTCTGCAATCTACAAACACAGACAAACCACAATTTAATTCTAAGTACTACCACTGAACAAGTAATAGCGTACTACTTCTATAAATATATTATTTACTGCATCTTTAGGTAGCCTATGTCAAATCTACGACTCGACATCTGTGGTTTTCGCATCGTAAAAGCAAAATACTGCTGGAAAACATAACAATTAAATAATAATTGTGGTTAAATTAATTCTATTGTTCTGTCATCTAAATAATTAATACAGCATAAATATTGTAGTTGTAGAACTATCGAATGTAACAATTCAATCAGTGAGTCACAGTCACATTCTCCTATCTGACCTAAATATCCCGTTTAAATCATCTGCAGTTTAAAACCATAATAAACTAAAATCATGCTTCGTGATTCCCCGCAGTTAAATTTAATTTACATGTGTGATTATAATGTTCGTTCGTTCAAAGCACCATTATTATAGCCGACTATTATAATTTTAGGTATGACGATGACTTCTGGGCTGGTGGTCGTCTACAGTATGATGGACAGTTTGGGTCCCTGGTGGTTCATTTTGACTTGTATACCATACTCCCTTACTGGGGGATTTACGATATTTTTTACTGGTGCATTTTGTTACTTGAGTGACATCACCGCATCTGAGAATAGATCTATTAGGTAATAAAAATATAACTAAGGGTGAGGCCAAACGAAAGTAATTTTGTGAGTCGTGAGTTGCAGAATTTCGGTCGCGTAATTTCTACTGCATGCATTTCTACTGCGCCTGCGGCAGACGATGCATTTTGCGTCGCCGTGTGAATGAAACTGGACTTTTGTATGAAACCGAATGCAGCAGAAATTACGCGACCGAAAATTCTGCGACTCACGACTCACAAAATTACGCTCGTTTGGCCTCTAGGCAGAAATTAATTGTGGGAACGATGTATATTTAATGTTACTTATGTTCCAGGATGACCATAATGGAAGCCTCCGTGGGGTTGGGAAGTGTAGTAGGATCCCTGCTGAGCCCTCATGTCCTGAGACTGGTCGGAAATGTGTATTTACTACTGATAGCCGCGACGCTAAACGTAATAGCATACGTTTTCACTAACGTATGTTTAAGGGAATCGTTGGCTGGGGCAATAGAGGTAGTTAATGTTTTTACTATACTTATATATTTTTTTCCATTCATACTTTTAGAAGTTCCTTTGTCGACTTTTTGCGTATAAAATATTGATATATAAAGATGCAACAGAAAGGATAGCGGGCTCGATAATTGTAGAGTCAGCTCTTGCCGCGATTTCGTCCGTGTGAATGTTAGTTATTGCAAATGCGAAGTCGTAGTTAAAGATGGATAAAAAAGAAGCCTATGTCCATCCCTGGAGTTCAAGCTTCCTTCGTACCAAAATTTCATCAAAACGGTTCAGTAGTTCACCTTGAATTACCTGTGTATTATAAAGGCAAAAGTTTTCGCGCGTGTGTGTAGGTTACATCTTGACACTTGAGCGGCTGCACGGATTTCGATGTACTTAACTTGTTATACAGGTAGACCATGTTTTGGAATATCACTTATGATACTTTTATCCCGGGAGTTCCATTGGGATAGTTTTTTACTATTACGCGGGCAAAGGCGCTGGCAGGATTCGTACTTTTGTACATAGTATCCATATTGTCATGAAAAAATTGTACCATTAAGGATGAATCACCTGGTGAGTCATACTTTCGTTTAATGCAAGTATGAATCAATAGGTAACAAATATGTAATATGATAAATGTTTATGATACTTAGCTGTTTTATCTGTTCCGTGGGTAAGTATAGGTAGGCACTTTATATCTATGGGCAGGCACATACGTATGTTGTACTTATCAGAAGTTCTATGAAGAAATTTTATGTTGTCGAAGCTTCGACAACATAATAAATGGGGGTGACTGGGGGTGGCCCTCGCTAGAACACAGTCGGAAATGATTTGAATAAATAATGAAAATTGAGTACATAATAATATTATCGTGAAAATCTGGCTAAATATTATAATTGCAAAGATAATATTAATATCTCATTGATTTGATTATTTTGTTTTTCAATTTCTTTGAAATGAACGATGATACCTACACACTTTTGCAGTTTACCAGAGCAATAAACATTGAAAAATAACAAATAACATAATGCCTATGTACGCAAACTTTCGAACTTAATAGGTCGGGATTAGATGCGCGAACGCCGGCGTTCGCTTGGGGTTTAAATTAAGAGATAGAGATCATTTTTTACTAACAGAAGAACCTTATAAAAAGTACCGAATATAAGTATTTTTTAAATGATTAAATATTACATAAAATTCCCAAGTCGGTTGACTTATTAGACAAACTATACTGCATAATAATTATGATTAATCCTTTTTAGGTTTACCTATTTGATTAACATAAAATTAAATTACATAACGGAGATATTGCTATCAATTTAGTTTATGTGATTCATCAGTAAAATAGTCATCTTTGTTATCAGGCGATGGCGAACGCTCTATCTGTACCTAGTGCAGCTTTGTATTATCGCAATCACAGATAAGACCTTTTGTTTACAACCGGCGACGATTTTGTTTGTTTTGCGACAGTATTGTTGCTGTTATTTAATTGTACGAGGATTACTTATTCACATACCAACTGTAGCGTTACCAGGCGTTCAGATAAAGTCGAATTGGCCGGATACAATCAGGCTTTTTGGTTGTGTGTGTAGCCAAATGTCCGGCCAGGGGACTTACCATAAATGTCAGTCGTGCGAGCAAAAAGAGGTATGGACTATGGAGCTATACACATATAGCTCCATCCAACAGTTCAGTTTAGCTCGTGGTAGCACTACTGTTCGGCTTTTGTTATGCTTTTTGATATATTTTTTAAATACTTTTTAGTTTTATTTCGCTCATCTCGTCTCACCTTGTATCGCTAGCAAGCGAAGGGTCTAGCACTGTAATCGAAAAAAGTGTTGTAGGTATTATAGCAAATTGCAATAGTAGGTAAATATTCACAGTTGCAATTTATATGAATGATCTTGATCAATGTTAAAGACTGAGTTAGTCAATTATGTGGTTTATTCACTTATGTGGTTTCAAGTGGTTTCATTATAATTGAAAAAAGACTTTATGGTACCTACCTAAATGATAAAAACCTAGTTTTACATTAAAAAATAATGTCGCGCTGTAGGTAAAACTAAAAAGTTGAGGGTGGTTGCCCTTTTTTCCCCCCATTAAAACGTCCGGTAAAACTGGCTGGACTTTCCGGCTTTTTGGTTTTAAAACCTGGCAACCCTATCTACGAGCATCTTGATTGGTGGGATTAAGGTCAATAAAGAGCTAGTAATAAAGACTGTCGTTACAAAGGCTCCAGCCGTTTTCTGATCAGGTTTTTCCCAGCTGAGCTAATTTGTAGGTAGAGAGCATTAAAGTGTTATAAAAATGCAGTCGGAAAATTAACTTTTCACAAAAAGCCATAAAAAATGGCTTTTTGTTAATACACTAACTGCCGCCACCGGCTTTTCTCGCGTGGATGTAGAAAAGTGTCAGTGGCGTAGTTAGGCGCGGGCGAAGTGGGCCCTCGCTCACGGCCTCACATTCAAAAGGGCCTCGCATAAGCGAGAGCTATTTAAGAAGGAGGATTTTTATAATCGATAGGCTCGCGTTTGACCACTATTGCAGCTGATGGTAAGCGACGATGTGATCGAACAATAGGTTGCGAGAAGGGCGCTCGAGCCCCGGTATGAAGGCTAGAAGGAGCGGAATGGGTTTTTTAGTCAGTAAGAGTCTGACACTATCTCTCGCTCCGCCCAAGAGCGGGGGTTGTCATAAGATGATTTTTCCCATCGAAAAAAAAAAAAGACGGGTTGCACTCCGGGAGTGCCGGCAGAAGTGAAAACTTGATTATTAACGTTGAGCATGTTTGATATTTTGGAATGGTTAGGGAATAATTTTGCACCAATTGCTTTATCAGTATAAAAGTACTATCATTTATGTGGTAGAATACAATATTCATTTATTGCGCTATCGTACACAAACATGACAATTTATATTACATTAAAAATTTAACACTTTAAAACTATTACAATTATTTTACATTAAAAAGTTTATCTCTCCGAAAAACTACTGAGGTGTCAAGGGACACCCGGATGGAACGAAGTTCCGTTCTGGCTTGCTTTCTATAAGAGAGAGAAAGAGAGAAAGACAGAGAAACATGCGCACGCCGCACGGCTTACAATAGCTTACTATAGAAAAAGTGTCGTTACAACTTTTCGTGAGAATTTTTTCCGTCTAGCCAATACAATATAACTAAAAATACTATCCTATTTTATGTACATTTTGACAGCACTATTTCAACATCTTCGAAACCATGAAAACGACACTCATGACGAAAAAGTTGATAATTTCTGACATCCGCCATCTTAGATTTACATTTTGACAGCACTATCGGCTTCAACAACCTCGAAAACCATGAAAAAGACACCCATATCGAAAAAGTTGATAATTTATTGCAGCCACCATCTTAGATTTAAATTTTGACAGTACTATCGGTTTCAACACCCTCGAAAACCACGAAAACGACACCCATGAGGAAAAGTTGATAATTTCTTGCAGCCGCCATCTTGGATTTACATTTTGACAATACTATCGGTTTCAACAGCCTTGAAAACCACGAAAACGACACCCATGGCGAAAAAGTTGATAATTTCTTGCAGCCGCCATCTTGGATTTACATTTTGACAGTACTATCGGTTTCAACACCCTCGAAAACTACGAAAACGACACCCATGACGAAAAAGTTGATAATTTCTTGCAGCCGCCATCTTGGATTTACATTTTGACAATACTATCGGTTTCCACGCCCTCGAAAACCATGAAAACGACACCCATGACGGAAAATTTGATAATTTCTTGCAGCCACCATCTTGGATTTATATTTTGACAGTACCATCGGTTTCAACACCCTCGAAAACCACGATAACGACACCCATGGCGAAAAAGTTGATAATTTCTTGCAGCCGCCATCTTGGATTTACATTTTGACAGTACCATCGGTTTCCACGCCCTCGAAAACCATGAAAACGACACCCATGACGGAAAATTTGATAATTTCTTGCAGCCACCATCTTGGATTTATATTTTGACAGTACTATCGGTTTCAACACCCTCGAAAACCATGAAAACGACACCCATGACGGAAAAATTAATAATTTCTTGCAGCCGCCATCTTGGATTTACATTTTGACAGTATTATCGGTTTCAACACCCTCGAAAACCACGAAAACGACACCCATGACGAAAAATTTGATAATTTCTTGCAGCCGCCATCTTGGATTTATATTTTGACAGTACCATCGGTTTCAACGCCCTCGAAAACCATGAAAACGACACCCATGACGAAAAAGTTGATAATTTCTAGCAGCCGCCATCTTGGATTTATATTTTGACAGTACCATCGGTTTCAACACCCTCGAAAACCATGAAAACGACACCCATGACGAAAAAGTTGATAATTTCTTGCAGCCGCCATCTTGGATTTACATTTTGACAGTACCATCGGTTTCAACACCCTCGAAAACCATGAAAAAGACACCCATGACGAAAAAGTTGATAATTTCTTGCAGCCGCCATCTTGGATTTATATTTTGACAGTATCATCGGTTTCAACACCCTCGAAAACCATGAAAACGACACCCATGATGAAAAAGTTGATAATTTCTTGCAGCCGCCATCTTGGATTTACATTTTGACAGTACCATCGGTTTCCACGCCCTCGAAAACCATGAAAACGACACCCATGACGGAAAATTTGATAATTTCTTGCAGCCGCCATCTTGGATTTACATTTTGACAGTATTATCGGTTTCAACACCCTCGAAAACCACGAAAACGACACCCATGACGAAAAATTTGATAATTTCTTGCAGCCGCCATCTTGGATTTACATTTTGACAGTACCATCGGTTTCCACGCCCTCGAAAACCATGAAAACGACACCCATGACGGAAAATTTGATAATTTCTTGCAGCCGCCATCTTGGATTTACATTTTGACAGTACTATCGGTTTCAACACCCTCGAAAACCATGAAAACGACACCCATGACGAAAAATTTGATAATTTCTTGCAGCCGCCATCTTGGATTTATATTTTGACAGTACCATCGGTTTCAACACCCTCGAAAACCATAAAAACGACACCCATGACGAAAAAGTTGATAATTTCTTGCAGCCGCCATCTTGGATTTATATTTTGACAGTAAAAGTGTCGGTACAATTTTTCGTGAGAATTTTTTCCGTCTAGCCCCCTTTCACAACGCGCGATAAGGGATAGCTGTGTAGTCTCCATCCGTCTTACGCTTTTTCGATCAGGTCACGTGTCCTGACGCGAGTTTAAGATTTTATACCCATTACAGAAAAAGTGCTCAACGCCGCTAAAGAAGTTTTCACTTCAAAAAAAAACAGTCGCTGTCTCGTTTTCGAATTTATGAAAGCAAAAGGCCTCGCTGATGTGCCTTCGCTCACGTCTAAATTACTTATGCTACTTCTCTGCCAGGACTTGGTCTACTCGTGTGACAAATTTCAACCAAATCCTTTCAGCCATTTGACCGTGAAGAAGTAACAAACTTAAACACATATTCACTCAAAAACTTCCACCTTCATAATATTGGTGGGATATGTATAGGTTTTTTTTTATTTAATTTAGTTTTAGTGTAAGTAGGTACAATATATAGTAAATAACAATAACGTTGCCGGCTTTCAGACTGTTGAATGCATCTCCTCTAATCCGAAATTTCTCTTGGTTACAGGGAAGCATCTCATCTGTATTAGACTTTTTACTAGTGAAAGAGATGTTCCGTGAATGCTTCAAACGACGACCTAACAATGGAAGAGCACAACTGCTTCTCTTAACCATAGCCAACAGTCTATCAATCTTCATACTCTATGGAGTCTTTAACTTGGAATACCTGTTCACAAGGAAACAGTTACACTGGGCAATGAAGGAGTACACGCAATTTTCAGCTATAAGCACGATGATAGCCTTCTTCGGTTCCTTTATAGGGATCGCGTTTTTCCAAAAACTGTTGAGAAGAAGTGACTTGGTCGTTGCTAACTTGGGATTCATAACTAACATCATGGATTATCTAATCAGGACTTTTGCTACAAAATCGTGGCATATGTATCTGGGTAAGTTGTTCATGTAAGTACTGAATAGTTTTTAAGTTTGTGCAACTTTGTTCTCGGACTGAGGAAGACTACACCACACTACACAGGGAATCCTCGTATGGGGTAAAGCGTTTATATACAGGGTTATTTGTAAAACACTAACAACCTTGCCGGACTGTATTACTAACATAATAAATGTCAACTTTTGTTCTATGACTTTTAAAAATATATCATACATTGGTTCACCAGATTTTCATACAAAAATAAAAATATTTAAATTTAAGGTTCTAAATGTTACAAAGTCTATGCGAAGCAAACGATAGTACAATAGCGGAGGGCAGCGGGGATCGTGCGCGGGAAGTTTAGGTGGGTACAGCGAAATACAGAGTTGAAATGTGTTAGATAGAACAACGAAATCTTACAAGTTTGTTTTCGGTAAATGTATTATTTTGTAAAAAGTCATAGAATAAAAGTTGTTGTTAATGATGATAGTAATACAGTCCTTCAAGGTTGTTAGTGTTTTGCGATTAACCCTGTATACTAGGGAATATGTTTGTTTTTTATTGGCACAATAAATTATATTATAATTAATATTCGGCCTTGTAGTAATCCCACCGCTGGCACTCAGGCCTCCTCTCTAGGAGGGAGAAGGGCCGCAATCCACCACGCGAGCCCAGTGCTGACTAGTAGATGTCACAGTCATGTCTTCGAATTTTTGGTTTTTGAACGTTACGGTTTTGATAGCAGTGGTGATGAAATAAATTACACTACTAAATTACTATCTGGGTTTAAACCCATGACCTACAAGTCGGGGCAGTTACCACTGGGCCACCACACCACTGCTCACTCACGCGTGGGTAGATAATAAAATAACAATACTAACTAATAATATTTGCAAATAAAGAGCATTTAATGCTAATTTATTATTCACTCTTGCGGTTTATTCATACCTACTATTGTTTATACATATATTTATACCTAATGCTAGCTCGTTTATCATACGACATAAGACTGTTAAATAGGTATCATAATAGGATGCATATTGTGGTTGTCATAAGCAAACTAAAATAAAATTATCATAATTTACATTTTGTTATTGTGTCATTTGCGACCGAAAAAAAAATATACCTAGTACCTAATGATGATACAACATAATATTATCAATTATATAATCCAATCTGTTTACTATGCTGTCAACAAGTCATTGGCTATCAAGGACATACCTAAGAATAAAACTTATTTGTTTCTAATGCATGATGATGACTAATACCTACTAAGTAGTTTTATTTTGGATTTTGTTTTAATTGGATGTAGATAGATATTAAGAGCCGATGGTTGTGATAGATACTAAAAACTGACTGACTCGTTCATCTACTTTATAAAATTTATAAGGTTATAACTGTATAATTAAGATAGATAGATATAATCTAAGCAAAACGATATTCAGTTAGTCTAGCATAACTCTATCAAAATATAGTTAGGAATAACTGTATTGAAATTGTTTGGGATGGGTGGAAATGAAATGGACTGTATTTCTATAAACGCTTGGTACATTGTCAATGGATTCGAAGCGGATGTCTGCGATGCACCGGACAGGCAATCTCCCTGCCCGCGTCTCCGTTCACCGCTGCCATGCTGGTGACGTATCACTAGGATAAAATTTGAGTTCTGCTGTGGTGACGTATGTGCACGCCGCCTGCGCGTGCAGACTGCGTCAACGATGTGTAAGATTCGATTCCCAACAAAATATTATTTTTTTATCATTTTTTTTGTTACCAACACCACCAGTTTCTGTTCCGGTTACGGTCGAAACTGGAAGACTGCAAATCGTTTTGCGGTCTTTATCGCCACTCTAGATGTCATAGCATAATAATATTTTTTTTTCCTTTTCAGGTGCTTCCGTTGGCTCATTAAGAGGACTAACAGCGCCTCTTATCAGATCATTCCTGACAAAAATTCTGCCTGTTGTGGACATAGCTAAAGTGTTTGCCTTGATGTCAGCGATCGAAGGCTTGTGCCCGTTAATCGCACCTTTGATATACAATTCGCTGTACCAGTTCACCGTGGCAGTATTCCCAGGATCAATTTATATCCTTAGCAGTGCTGTTACGGCAATCTGCGTCGTGAGCTTGACGTAAGTAAAAAAATCATTAGTCCCGCCATTACGATTTTATTCATATCATGAAATTATTGTATTAGACAATGAATTCATGATGGTACATTATACCATGCGCCCATTGTTTCCAACTTAGTCCAGTGAACTTTATCATTCATTCTTCAAATCAATTAAAGGTAGAAATATATTGGGCACACGTACGTCAATCTGGGCGCGTCAGTCTCCATGCATTTTATATGGCTATTAGGAGTGAGGCATATTTATCGTAACAGATAGAAGTAACAGATATTTACAAATAACTAATAACAATTGTTACTATCAACTTATTTTATCTGTTATTTTAATAACAGACCCTCGAACACTGTTACCACGGCTGTTACTGTTATTCATTGTAACAGTCCCTACACAAACAGACTGTTAGTTGTTACTGGTTGTTACCAGATACTCAATAAATAATAGGTGTGTCTCTTTTCCTCATTAAAGAATGGCCTTTGCGAAAAAGAGACACACCTATTATTTATTTCGGAACATGTTTACTTCTCACTCTTACTAAAGCGATTAAACTACGATAAAAAGAGAAGCTGTTAGTATTTATTAATCTTAAAATATAGTTGGTGGTCTTGCAAGACCAAAAAGAAACAAAAAAGTGACTCCTAAATTAAGCTGTATTACCTGTTACGTGGCCTGTTACTGACCAGTGACCATAGTAAAAAAAAATATTTATATTTTATTTTCTTTATGGCAATTTTAGATTTAGTTAAAAAAATAGGTCCTTAAATAGTAAATTGTTTTAAACCAGCCAACCGAAACGCAAAGCGAACGCAATAAAGAATTGAATTGAAAGCTTTAAACTAGTCAAATATTAATCGTATAATCGTATCTATCTTTAATGTAATTAATATCTTTGGTTTAACGGAATTAATTTAAAAAAAATCCAGTTATTTACGAGTTTTTTTGTCCAACCTGTATACAAATCAAGTAAGAGTAAGAGTAATTTGCCAAAGTTGGTAAGTTTTAACACAAATAGTATTATTTTTTAAATAGTATTTTTTTAGATTTGCGAGGCAACCAAAAACAATAACATTGATTGTGTTAGGACTCCCTTATGGTCTTTGGTTTGACATTTGATTGGGATTGGTTGTAAAATGTTTCAAGTATTTACGAATTTAAAATTATGGTTATAAAGATGACTTTCAATTGAAAGTTATTTAGCTATTGTTTGTTTTAATTAAAATTTTGTTTTTCTTCTTTCATTACGATTGCGAACGAAAGTGGTGAATCGTAATATTAAAATTTTCGTAAAGATTTCTCTGTTTCTCAGTGTTTGTTTACGGCGTATTAAGTGATAAAATGAAATGAACACTTTTAAATGTGCCAGTTTCAGAATTGTGTACTAAACTGACAATCCTAAGCCTGTAATAAAGTATGAAGCAAAGTGTTCAGTTAGGAATTTTCTGAAGAACTATCAGTATCTCTTAGCTGTCCAATCTATAATATGTTGAGGTTGGGGTCTTAAAAAATTCGAATTAATTCATTTATTAAAACTAGGCCGAATGCAGGCATTTTTCTAGTATTTCAGCTGGACGACAAAAATATAAATACCCTTTTATACATATTTTCTATACGATTTTCGGCTTTAAAGAGGAAATAATAAAGAAGATATTCAACTGAAATTTAAATACGTATTTATCGTCCGTACAAAAATAACAGGCTGTTATTTATTAACAGGTATTTGGATCTGTTATTTTTATGTAACAGTAACAGTCATAACAGATATCGTGTTCAACCTGTTCCAACCCACCCCTAATGGCTATTAGATTTGTAGAGCTACATTAAATCCACGCTACGCGACGCGACGTCAGGCAACGCACGCGACTCTACGTACAGATCAGGCGTAGCCCACGTGTGCGTCGGTCTAATGTAAAGCTTCCTTTGGATTTGGGTTAGTGTAAAAATAGGTACCTAATGTGTGTTTCTGGTTTCTACAAAGTGTGTAGGAATGATACCAAATGACACGTTTCGTAGAAGAAAAAAAAAATAGAAGTTATAGAATTAGAGTATTTGTCTCTATTTTAAGCTGAAAATCTGACAAAAGGTAGCGTTAAAATCATCACCAATGAAGAGTTTTTTTTTATTAGCGAGCGATGCTTAGATTAGGGTTTGATACCTTCTTAACTTACAACCGTAATATTTCATGGTGTAACATTTTATTTTTTGTGTTGGGTATCAACAAATAACTTCTTCCGCTCTGGGATAATTGAGACTGAATGTCAGACTTTTAGTATGTAAGCCCCACCTGTGTTCCTTCAGTTGCACTTTGTGTTCCAGGGCCACAGTATTTTTTTCGAACCATCCAAAGTTCAAGCAAGTAGTATAATATTGAACAAGTATAAAATTAAACCATAGTGCTTTTAGCCTCAAAGTAAAGTGTCTTGAAGTGAAATCGAGACCAGCAGATTTCTGTCCCTTAAAAGAAAACAAGAAAACCTACTTACAATACCAGTTTCATGTCCTTTATTTTGCAACATTGATATAAAAATAAATATATCAGAGTCCCGTGTTTACGACGTGGCGACATAACTTGTAAGGATTCGTTGAATGTTTTTATCTACCACAAGGTAACATTGGAAATAAAATTGAGATAGGATTATTTTGACATTTTTACTCACCACCTTACTTTAAATAATCACCTACCTACCTGCATAGGTAGGTGATTATTTTATTAAATTTATTAAAACCTAGATATAACTGTAGATAGGTACCTAAACAAAGCTTAAATTGTTTTATTTTAATAAAAACTGGTGCTCCACATGCTTACCTGGGAGAATTGAATCAACTAAGTAGGAACTGTTTTCTTTTTGGCACAGGCCACTGGCTTAGCCACCCAAGGGTTAGGCGGGGCAGAGCCCCTGGGTCACCAAGTTCGGGGGCCCCTAAACCTGATTAGCAAAACTTTTATTAATCTACCGAAAAATTCTTCCACCTTCGAAATCTAAATAAAATAAGTTGCTAAATACTTTAATCATGGCAACTTGTTTTAGTCAGTAAAATTCTGACACTCCCTCCCGCTCCACCCAGAGCAAGAGACGTTATTTGATGATTTCGCATGTAAAAAAGGGCTGAGCCGTTGATCAACTACCTACGCCACTGGCAAAGGCGTGTCCCTTTTCTTTCCCACCTCTATGTCCTGGGCAATCATTGGCCAATTTTGTCTCGCGAACTTGATCTGATCGCCACATCACCTTCGCCGCAGTCAACGTCCAGTGAGTGACGATCTTCGCTCATCTTCGGAATTCGGTCAGTCCGAGTGCATTCCTGCGACGTGGCCAGCCCATTCTCACTTCTGCCTCTAATTATGTAACATAGAAGTCGAAAAATTATCCCACGGAATCGTACTTTAATCTTATTTTTTTTAATGCATATTTTAATTTGTTGTAGTGGTTTTAAACGATTGAATTTTGTATTCCGATTGAGTTCTCTATTATGGGTTTTTACATGAATTAAATGAATTTGATTTAATTTTTTTTTAATCCCTAAATGAGAAAGTCATGACGCCTCAACGGCTTAAGGAATTTCAATTAAAGTTGTCACAAAATGTATCGTGTTAGCACTTACAGTTGACTGCAGGTCAGAGGTCGCTTAAGTACGACGATTTTATAGATCTATAGATATAAAAATCAATGCCACTTTTCGTTGTAATTTTATAACTCAAGAACGGACTCACCTATCAAAACCAAATGTTTAGGCTTTGTTCGGACTATTTAGTAGATGATTTATGTGAAGTTTGGTAGGGTAGAGTAGGGTATAGTAGTGTAGAGTAGGATAGTGTAGGGTATAGTAGGGAAGAGCGGGAGCGAAGCCGCGCGGGCAAAAGCTAGTATTTTATAAAAAAAATACTGTTTTTCTTGTTTCAGATTCGTTCAATACTACAGATGGAATGTAGCATCACCATATGAGCCCTTGGCTTCAGCTTAGTAGACTGTTTTAAGTTCTTCTGAAGTATCAGTTAGTAGTCTTTGGGTATACATATCGAGCGCTCAACTTTCAAAAAAACGATATTGTTTAGCTCCTCCACATTGGATCCTGAATCAGCAAAAGTCAACACTGATGCAGAGTCGCAGCGCATCGAAGCGTCAATCTAAAAATGCACATTGTGTAATGACCCCCAATCTTCTCAACGCATTGCATGCAGTGCGTTAGGCACTGCGATTTGACATAGGTACTTACATGTAAAATGAGAGGACCACTACGATTGGTGCTCAAGCACATCGAGGCGAAACAAAATATTTCGCTTCGCACATCGCTGGGTCTTGCTTCTGCGGCAGTGTGCTTTAGCCCTTTGATGATGATATTTTAATATACATATCATAGTAACGTGTGCCTTGAAAATTAGACTGCATTCGACCGTAGTCGACATTAGTACCTACCGCCTTTAACGAGAAGACTGAAAGTGTCACAGGTTTTCCAGTCATAACAACTAGGTACTGAACTGTTAAGGCCGATTCATACCGGATAGACAACGGCCGACAGCGTCGCAGCGAGCCTTTAGTGAGAAATAATTTTAAACTGTATCTGCTAAAAGATCAGTATCGCTTATAAAGTTTAAAACAGTCTCGCGAGTAGCCTCGCGATTGGCTACCTACTCGCTTTTGTTTTTTTTTTCTTTGTATCTTTCGTCTTCTTTTTCAGAAATAAATATTATATCTAATAACCAATTCCGTCATGAGCGTCGCTGCCGGCTGTTGCCATTCCGATGTGAATTGGTCCATAAAGGGCCAAGTCTTTGTTTTATATTTATAATGTAAATAGGTAAAGGATACAATGTAAATACCTACTAATACTATGTGGTTATGGCTCAGTTCACACCGCGTCGCAACGAGACGCGAAAAATGATTCAAAATATAACTTTATTAACTACACGAAAAGATACACATTTCATTGTGAGAATTCTGAATACGTTGCACCACACAGCGCTGAGCGCCGCGCCGCGTCTCGATCTGAAATGTGTAACTTTTCGTGTAGTAAACAAGTTATATTTTGAGTCGCTCTTCGCGAAGCGTCGCGTCTCGATGTAAACTGAGCCTAAAGGTCTATCCCCACACACGTTCCTGTTCTGTCCCTGACACGGCACTGATGTGTGGGAGCAGACCTTTAGTCTGTAAATTTTTATGTGTTGCAGTTCCTCATATGTTACTGTATCACGAAACATGTGATAAGTAGTTTTAAGATTTTATAGTCGTCACCAATATTCATAAAATCATGTTATTAACACTGCTGTAACTAGCCTTTAATAAGCACGGTGCGAGCTTCTATAACTGCGCCCCTAAAAAAAGTACAATAGAAACAAAAAGGACTAAGTAGATTTAAATGATTTTCGCCCCTCCAGGGGCACCGCTGGCACCGCCCTAGTTACGGCACTGATTGTTAACGTTATAAAACAAAATTATATCAGTAATAATTATATTGTTTAGGAATTAATGTACCTGCTGGGTATTATGATAGGTACCTAAAGTTACTGACGAGTCAGTAGCCAGCTTATACGACGTACGTAATGTTATGTACTTACAGATTTTATCTCGACATTTTTTTTGTAGGCGTATTAGAACCTTTTTCAGGTAATAAATATATCCCTTACTAGCTGTTATCTGCGTCTTTGGTTCCTGCTCCGATGCTATAGGTCATAGCGTGATGTTAGGCCTTTAAATCGTCCTTGATAATATGGCTGTCCTAAACTTTTTTCAATTCGTACCAGTAGTTCTTGAGATTAGCGCATTCAACAACCAAACAAACTCTTCAGCTTTATAATATTAATATAGATATATACTAAGGTTTATCACTCGGCAAAAATACTGTAAAACAGTTTTTTTATGGATTCCAATATAATTTGTTTAAATAAAAACGGCATTATAATATGCTCCTAGAATTGCTTCATAGACCCCTAACACAAACGAAACTCAATTATAAATAAGTTTTTGAACCAATTATTTTATTTATGTACACACAAACACTTAAAAATGAAAAGAACAAATATGGAAAAGCACAAATTTCTTTCAGCTGACCTATGATAGGAGAGTTGTGTATTTCGTTTTCTATAAACATATATGAAATTTGAGTGTCTGTAAGATCAAAATATTTTCTTTTTACTAAATGCATAATATGAAAGTATATTTGCTCAGACTAATCTCCCAAACAGCTGGACCGATTTTGACAGGACTTTCACTCGTAGAGAACTGATTTTATAAGGAGTAACTAAATTGTGCTGTTTTATGAATCTAAAACGGACGAAGTACTATAAAATGAGTTCTATTTATATATTTGTAATGAACTATTGATTAGAAATATTCAATAAAAGGCGGATATATTTTTTTATAGTAGAAAAAATTGCCCAGTGCCGTAATGAATGTACTGATACGTATCTGAAAATAATTATGAATGTACTATTATGTATGGTGTTTGTGGGAGTTATTTTCTAGTGATTAAAGTAAGAATAAAACTGTATTTGAAAGACTTTTATTTCATCTTTAACCGACTTCCAAAAAGGGGGAAGTTCTCAAGTCGTTTTTATTTTTTTGTATCTTGTTCAACGATATCATCGTCGTGTGAATAGGCGCGTGTGTCGTGTGCAGCGGTCTCCGTAGCTGAAACCGGGTTATTGCCTGCGCAGTGTCAGCTAATAGAACTTAAACGGTGTGCATGTAGTTGTGTCGATGGAGAACTTTAACGTATTATTACGTAGCAATACGGGCGCGGGCGCGGGTCACCGCGACGAAGCACTTTTATAAGGGACCGCGCGGGCACCCGTTTAACGTAGCGTCAGCCGTTGCTCGTATATTGAGGAAATCCTAATACACCCTGCCATATTCAAAATTCGAATTTGTTCGATTTCGAGGGTTACGCTCTTGATGCGACAGCGGGAACGGAGGTGTCCTGCGAGAACAGATCTGCAGAAGTAAACATTGTGTTTTGCCGCTATAATACAAAGTCACGTTGAGGCGACAGCCACGTGACAAGTACTTATCGGATTTGCGCGGGTTATCAGCTTAGTTTTTTCTAAAAATTGGCACTATCGTTCGTAAGGTGTCGACACACCGATGCCGCCGGCACGAACCCGGCGGGCATAGCTGACGGCCTGATTTTAACGATCTTGCCGGCAGCTTGCGCCCACAGAGTAGATACTTTGTAACATACTGAAACTTGCGTCCGCGTTGTTCAGTTGCCTGCCGGCTTTTTGTGAACACTGCATGTCGCGACTGTCGTGCCGCCGGGAAAATTGTCCGGCTGGCAACTTTAAAGCCGCCGGCACTAACTCGCCGGGTTCGTACCGGCGGGCCGGCGACGGCTTCGGTGTGTAGACAGCATAAGGGTCACCGCACGCGAGCCACTCGCGATAGGTACAAACGCCGCCACGAAAAGCTAGAAGCGGCCACAAAGGTATAATAGCTGCTGTGTGGGACAGCCACTTGTGGTCGGTGGTTGCTATTTTTTTAATCCAACCTACCGAACCGAATAACCGAAGGTTTAATGCGCGAGTGGCGTGTGGCGGTGTTTTTTGTCGGTGTCAGTGTATTACAAATTAGGGCCGGCGCTCATTGCCGGCATGGCACGGCAGGTCGCGCTACGGCATGCCGTGGCATCGTACTGAAACCCAGCCACTCTGGCATCAATCAGTTTTGCTAATTTCTTGCCGTGCTCGGTCAGTGTGAGAGACAAAAAAAACGCGCGCACAAGTGCGTCTTTTCCCTCCCTTGCCCCCGCGCATCGACCTGACCACATTAACCGAAATGACCACTGCACAAGTTTCAACCAACTTAGCAATCATAATTCCTTGACACAAAGTGACACATTACGCCTTGCGAATTGTGCGCGCCGCGGCGTGTCCACCATGCCGCGAGACGCCACGGCATCGGGGTATCGAAACAAAGTAACATAAATTCTAAGATCATTGAAATAAGATTCAAAATAACTTGATTAGTGGTAAAATACTTTGCCGTGCCATGCCGGCAGTGGCTGCCGGCCCTTACTCTATGGTACCTAGCTGTTTATTGGCCCGCGCGGGTCACCGCGACGGAGCACTTTTGTATGGAACGCGCGGGCGCTCGCTTAACGCAACGTCGGCTATAAGAAAATTGAGTTATTTTACTCTCCTGTAAAATTTGTAGCGGCGTTTGGCGTTAGAATAAACTTACCCCCCAGACAATTGTAATTTCTACTAGAGTCCAGCCTAATAACTTTTAAATTCACGCCATCTAGTGGTTAATTTTGCTGAATGCTTTTGATTTTAAAGTAGTCGCTCATGTCTATGTGTGTGTAAACGATACTATAAGCAGAGTTGGATAATAAATTTTAGAAATATGACGAATCAAATGGGTTTTGAGGCTTTAATTTGACAAATTTCGGTAAGTGGAATGTCCGATTGGTGCACTACTATTTCTGTGACATAATATTGTTCCAATTACACTCAAAACTAAATAAAACTGAAAATGTTGACTTCAGCGCCATCTAACGGGAAAATGGCCACGAACAACCCGTAGCAATAGCCTACAAGTGACGATATGTGAATCTGCTTGACGGACACGAACTTTCGCAGTTCTTGCGATAATAGTAGAGGATACGATTAAAAACGACCTTCACCGGTTTGTTTAATGGATGAAACGTATTTTATGATAAATCTAGTATATTAAATAATATAACGCGGGTGGGTTGCCTAAAAAATTCCTGGCCAAACAATATTTTTCTTTTTTTGAAAAATACAATAAAGAACATGGGTCAAAACGTACCCACTTTGTAGCAAGTTGAAATTGGTACCATTCGAAAGGTCTTTCAAATATATATAGATATTTTTTGTATGGGAGCAACTTTGTAACTTATGTAGGAAAAAAGATATTCGATGTTGAAAATACCGAAAATCCTTGGTAAAATCGACCCACGCACGTTTAACATTTTTGTGATTTTATCCGTTAGGTGGGTAGTTCGAACTATTTTGTGCTACCGTTGGTGTGTTGTCAGTAGTTCGTACCTGCTAGGAACTGATTTTGAGAGCGCGCACATATCTTAGTTTATTTTATTCTTACTTTTATTTACAAACTCGGCTTTCACAACGGACTTCAGTGTATTACTTAACGATTGGATTATTATCATTACTCATCTGTTAAAAAAATGTAAGGTGAACGCCGTATACAGTGTGTTACATGTACAAGATATAAATTAGAGACTCTATACCAGATATAGAAAGTGCTGGCTATGTTGTCCATATGCCACCAAGTAAAGACCGGCATGCCACACAGCTTACAGACATTCGCCAATAAATCGCGAGAAATCATCATAGTGCGTTGGGTCATTGAAATAATAAACGGATGGTTCAAAAGGGACTACAAAATATTTAGGCATACAGTTATCAATAAAACACTCCCTCACTTATTTGAAGTCTTCCGTATTGCGGGAGCTCTTATAAATGCATTTAGGCAACATCTGACAGATAATGAGCATGCCCACTATTGCCCACGCTTTTATCAATATAATAGCGCAAAGAAGAAGTGAACACAACAGACTGGGCAATTATGTAGTCGCAGGACATATGAACAGACAGCGTGCGGTGTTCACAACAATGACGGCTACGTCAATACTTTGACAGAAGAAGACGTCATTCTACTCAGTTTTCGGAACGTACCATTTAAAGCTCGCTAGATCATATGTTGCCGAGCATTTGTGAGGTGGAGATGGAATATATAATATTATTGAGGTATCTTCGAACCGTAGCCCGAGTATGTCGCAGCATGGGCTAGTAGGTAACCGAAAACTGCTGGCAGGCCGCATCGATAATATGCACGTGTCGAATAAAATATATTACACATATATTTTAATCAAGGTTAATGTCCAGAGCAGAGAAGCCATCGAAGAGTATATTGCTCTTGCATGACGGGTATGAGAACTCTAGGTGCTTGTACCCATACTATTAGCATAATATGGTACATACTTAGGTGTTGGCAGGTACCTAGATAACTTCGTAGGTCCGGCAAGTGCCTGCAATGATATAATCATTGAAAGTAACAACACAATTAAATAAAACTGTGCTATTTAAGATTGATAGTTTTTATTCAATATTTTTTCTGTACCAAAACCAACGACGGAAGGAAGCTATTATCGCTCTCTTAAGACAGAAAAAATGACTGGTTACCTATTTATTTGGTCCAAAAAGCAGAAAAAGTGCGATTATTGGCAAAATTAAATGTTACAAAGAAGTTATCATAACTTCGATCATTCATTCATTCGTTCATTTTTTTTCGAGTTACTTAATTAAACCTCTTTTAAATTATACCTAGTCTAAAATGCTACAAAGTGGGTACGGGTTCTATACAAAATTACCCAATGTTCTTTAACACTAACCAAAAGTATGAAGCCTTTAGAACATAAAAATGTTGGGTTGCCTACCTAATTGTTTCCTGGCATAACTGTGGGTTGCCAGGTATAAACAGGTGTGTTTATTTTGATATACAACAAATTCTATATCAAAATAAACGCTGTTTCATTACGAATACGATGATATAGGGCTGTTTGCAAAAAATCGCTTACCATCAGGTGAGATAGTGGTCAAAGGCAAGCCTATCATTAATAAAAAAAAAAAAAATCTGGTATGAATAACGGTTGTGCATTTTTCTAAAAAAAGAAGCGGCTACCACAAGACGCAAATTGATTACTTTTTAGTTAGGCGCAACAATATAAAGCACGTCAAAGACTGCAAGGTACTACCAGGAGAAGACCTAGTCTCTCAACATCGACTCCTGGTAATGGAATTAGTTGTCAAAATAAAATGCAACAAAAGCAAAGAGCGTCCTCCCCCCAAAATAAAATGGCATATGCTAGAGAAGAATGATTGTGCGAACAAGTTTAGAGAGCGAGTGGTAGACAAAATGATAGAGATGGGAGACATGAATGATCGAAGTATAAATGAAAGCTGGAATGAGTTGGCGGAGTGTATCAGGCACGCAGCGAAAGATATTTTGGGAGAGACGAGAGGAAAAGGCACAATAGATAGGGATACATGGTGGTGGTCGATAGAAATTCAGAATGTGTTGAAAGAAAAGAAAAGAAAATTCAAGGAATGGCAGCACGTAGAAGTGGAAAACGGTAGTTTGAAAGCGGAAAAAAAGAGGGAATATGACGTTTTGAAGAAAAAAGCTAAGAAAGCCGTGGCATTAGCAAAATCAATGGCCCAGGACAAACTGTACAACACACTGGACAGTCCTGCAGGCCAAAAAGAGCTGTACCGGCTAGCTAAAACAAGAGAGAGAAAGACGAGAGATGTTTGTCAAGTAAGATGTGTAAGGAATGAAGCGGGAGTGGTCCTGTCGGATGATGAAAAAATCAAAGAGAGGTGGAAGGACTATTTCGAAAGACTGATGAATGAGGAAAATAATTGGAGTGGAATTTTAGAGAGTAAACCAGTGAATGTAGGGTTAGTGAGAATGGTTAGTATGGATGAAGTCAGAGTAGCAGTAAATGGAATGAAAAATGGTAAAGCCATTGGTCCAGATGGAATACCCGTTGAAGTGTGGAAGTTATTGCGAGTGGATGGATGGACGTGGTTAGCTTTATTCTTCAATAAGTTGTTGCGGGATGAAGCCATACCTGATGAGTGGTGCAGCAGTTCTTTGGTGCCCATTTTTAAAAACAAAGGTGATGTGCTTGAGTGCAACAATTATAGAGGAATAAAGCTAATGTCACATACTATGAAAGCCTGGGAGAAAGTTATTGAAAGGCGAATGAGAGAAGAGAGTGAAATTTCACAGAACCAATTCGGTTTTATGCCTGGTCGGGGTACGACGGATGCCATTTTTGCTATACGCCAGCTGTGCGAGAAATACAGAGGTGCACATAAAAACTTGCACATGGTATTCGTTGACCTCGAAAAGGCATACGACCGGGTACCTCGAGAGGTTCTGTGGTGGGCCCTTAAGGAGAAAGGTGTGCCTGGGAAGTATGTGCAGTTGATCCGAGCGATGTACAGTCGATGTAGTACGCAAGTCCGGTCAACAGTGGGCACCACTGGAAATTTCAATGTGGCTGTCGGCTTACATCAGGGATCGGCTCTCAGCCCTTATCTCTTCCTGATGATAATGGACGCTCTGACGTCGGACATTCAGGAGGAGGCTCCCTGGTGTATGCTGTTTGCCGATGACATTGTGCTGGTTGCCGATGACATTGTGCTGGTTGCCGAGAGTGGCCTAGAGGTCCAAAACAGATTGGAGGTGTGGTGGCACAGACTGGAGAGTGTTGGCCTGAAAGTAAGTAGAACAAAAACGGAGTACTTGTTCTGCGACTTCGGCGGTCTCTCCAACCCTGTGCCTTTAGCTCTCGCCGGAACGCCCATACCAATCTGTTCCGACTTTCGGTACCTCGGGTCACTCGTCCAAGGGGATGGTGAGGTAGACCGAGACGTAACACGTCGGATCAACGCAGGATGGATGAAATGGCGACAGGTCACGGGAACAACTTGTGACCCACGCATGCCCCTCAAGTTGAAGGGTAAAATTTACAAGTCCGTCATAAGACCTGTCATACTGTATGGATCAGAATGTTGGGCTGTGAAAAAGAAGGATGAAAAAAGATTGCATGTTGCGGAGATGAGAATGTTGAGATGGATGTGTGGTGTGACGAGAATGGATAAAGTGAGAAATGAGTATATTAGAGGAAGTTTGAAAGTGGCGCCAGTGACTGAAAAGTTGAAAGGTAATCGGTTGTCTTGGTATGGTCATGTGAAGCGAAGGGATGAAGCGCATATTACTAAAAGAGTTCTGAGTATACATGTAGATGGATGGAGAGGGAGAGGAAGGCCGAAAAAAAGATGGATGGATTGTGTGAGAAGTGATATGAAAGAAAAGGGAGTTAGTGATAGTTTGACGGGTGACAGGACAGAATGGAAGAAGAAAACGTGTTGCGCCGACCCCAAGTAATATGGGATAAGGGCAGGAAGAAGAAGATTTTTCTAAAAAAAGAGCTAATTTTCATTTTTTGTTATATTATCTATAATATAAAAATGAATCGCAAAATGTGTTGGTAAGCGCATAACTCAACAACGCCTGGACCGATTTCGCTAATTTTTTTTTTTGTTGTGTTCGTTTTTATGAGAAGGTTCTTATGAAAAAAAAAATGAAAATTAGGGTAGTGTAGTGTAGGGTAGAGTAAGGTAGAGTAGGGTAGGGTAGAGTAGGGTAGGGTAGAGTAGGGTAGGGTAGAGTAGGGTAGGGTAGAGTAGGGTAGGGTAGAGTAGGGTAGGGTAGGGTAGAGTAGGGTAGGGTAGAGTAGGGTAGGGTAGGGTAGAGTAGGGTAGGGTAGGGTAGAGTAGGGTAGGGTAGGGTAGAGTAGAGTAGGGTATAGTAGGCTGAAGTAGGGAAGAGCGGGAGCGAAGCCGCGCGGGCAAAAGCTAGTTTATCATAAAATACGTTTCATCCATTAAACAGACTGGTGAAGGTCGTTCTTAATCGGATCTTGACTATAAGGAATGACTTTAAAACGGTCGGTTTCACCCACAAAAGCTGATTAATGAGAGAATAAATCTGCATGAATTTGATTACATGCTATTATCAAAATTAAAATCTCTGATGGTGGCTATGCCAGTGACGCCATTTTTGCAGGTACAAATTACATTAGGGTCAATTTATATTAGCGCAGAGTCGAAGCGCATCGAAGCGTCTATCCAAAACAACGCACACCTTACTTCTGAGATTTTCATTCATTGCATTCTTCGGAATTCGCGCGTCTGCGCATAAACATCGCCGATTGGTGCGCGCGCATTCTCGCGTATCCATGCTAGCGAACCAACGCGTCATCAGTCGGAAATTGGTCAATTCAATAGCACTGCTGTTGACGCCCATTACTACACATTCGTGCGGTTTCGCTTTAGTTGTAAAGAATTTGACGATTCAATGCGCTTCGACTCTGCGCTTGTATAAATTGACCCATACGTAGTATTTACGCTGTATTGTGCAATGTGACCCGTTTTAAGTTCAAAGGGAGAAATTAAACCCATGCATTTTGAATATTGTTTTATTATTAACGTCTTATATTTAATGAGAAGTACTCCCCAGCACACAACATAGTTATATGTGATTTTAATGAGGCAGAAAATACAGAGTACGAAAATTAATGAGCAATTTAAATTTCGTGCATCAATTTGTGGTTAACAAAAAGGTTTTTTTATGTTTGAACTGAAATGTTTTATGGCATTGGATGTATGAAAGTGAGAACCTATTTCTACTTATAATAATTATCATCATCACAGATTACGAATTTACCTTTCTAAGTATTAAGTTCGTTCTTTGTACAGAAAATAAAGTTTTTAAGGCAAATTACTCGCCTAAACACTTACAGTGTATTAAACAATGATTACTAAATTACGTTTTTTTTTTTGCCTTTTGTACATTTGTACGAGATTCTAGAAATGTATACTATTTCTTCAACTATGTCCAATTGCAATTTAAACTTTTTAGTTCTGAATCTCGCTATTACATAAACTTGAAGATGCCTTATAAAATATTTAGATATAACTATGCAATTGTAATCTATATACTTTAAAATTTAAAGTGAGCAACTTTACATATAACATCACAGATTGGCCAGTTACAAGGGTAATTTTGTTTATATATTTCGACTTGGTAGCTACCTAAAATTAGGTATGGAAGCAGTACACAAACATAAACATTAAACAAGTACTAAAATTATAAAAAAAGTAATGAAAACAAACTTATGTACTAAAAAAATAAACGAGGAGTCATAACATAAGTACAAAAGATGATGAATGTATGTGTTAATAGCAATGGAACTTATGCAAAATGTTAAGTTACATCCAAGTAAACTTAAAATTAATCATACACTAAAAATACTTGTCAAGTAGTTTACAGTCTTATAATATTGAGGTTTGCTAAACTAAGAAGAGTTAATATTTATAGCACTGGGAACAAATTCGGTTTAACCATGAGTTTTGGGGTCATAATTGAGTTGTCGCATAAGCACCACTACTGGCTATATACACGCACCACCAGTTGCACAAAAAAAAAATCAAGACACACTTTCACTGTGGTTTACTCGCAAACTGGCGAGGATAATATCAAGAAGTCCCTTAAATCTACCATTCTTCCTCAGGCTCTAGGCCTTGATCCGCCACAGCTGAAGCATTGTTGAAATCCTGGTGAACAAAGTTTTCTTATTAGTTTTCATATCTAAGAAAATAAAAGTAGCTTTCTAAATTCTTAAAATACTAAAATTTAAATTCCTCTATGGTGAAGGCTAAGAGCCCAAGCGTGGCCATATTCTCGCAAGATAACTGGCGCCATACACAATAATTTAGGGTATGAGAGCCTTAATAAGTCATTCCACATTAATGAACTTAGTACAATACACCTAATTCTTGTCTATACACATTGTTCACATTGTGTGTTCCCATCATGGGGACAAAGGTACGACATAAAATTACCTTACTATTGTCCCCTTTACGTACATACGGGCAACTGAGAGATAATGGACAGTATCAAGATTTCATGTGTTGTTATCCACTTTTTTTGCTACTGTTAAGTTCACTTTACAACTAAATCCTTAGCTTCCATTGTCATAAAGGGAGGAATTGAGAATGAACCAATCAGAGGTTGGCAAAAAAATAATAATTTAACAATAAAATTTTAATCGAATTTTTTTGTTTAATTAGGCCAGGAGCGAGCAAAGCAAGCTTGGAATTTCTTCTATTGGATTATTTTATGAAATGCCCTTTGTCGCCTTTTAATGCGGACAACGAACATACACCAGTTCTCACTGATACCTAGAATCAACGCCGTCTAGCGATGTATGACCAAACTCGGGCCCATCTTTACGATTACTTACATAATCATCTCTCTTTTGTTTGCGGGAACAAAAAGAGAAGAATTTAAGTTACCACACGATAGCATCAATTATTTATTAATTAGAGTAGTAAACGAATTTGAAACGTAACTTACTCTTATATCACTGCCGCCGTATTTGTTGCCCTTGTATGAGGCGGTACCACCTCCTTGCAAGAAGTCTGGAACAGTTTGATCCGCCTGTTTCAGGATCTTCGCCAGATCAGCTACGAGCCCAATGTCCTGCACGATAACATAATTTGAGTAGGTGTACATAATGTACTGTGGAAAATCTCGAAAGCCATTGATTTTACATTAAACTTAAAAAACCAGAAGTGGTATAATCATCATGGTGATAATTCTCGAACCGATTAATCATTAAATTAGTCACACACAATCCTACCTAGGACAGTAGGAACCCTTCTCTCAAATATGATCTCTCCATCACTGAAAGCTTTGCTGGGAGAAAAGTTATTGTTGAGTTGTTAAACTCACCTTTGTACATACAATATCAAATTATGTTGTTTTTGTGTAAAATAAAGAATTAAGATTAAAATAGACATAAACACTTACTTGATCGGCGTCAAAGAAAGACACGGCCTTTCCTCTGTTGCCCACGCGACCGGTTCTACCGATCCTGTGCACGTACTCGTCTATACTCTTTGGCAAATCGTAGTTGACGACTATGTCGACGTTCTTTATATCTGTAATTAAATTAGAAACATGTGAACCTAGCGTTAACATATACTGCATTTATTCTGAAGTCTTTTTCACTTAATTCAGAGACAATTTGGACCAGAACATGTACTCAACATTAGTGATATGATAGGTTAAAGTTGTAAAAAACTTCTGTTTTGACATTTGTATCTGGCTTGTCAGGTGTAATTTATGGGGGTTTTTTAACCCCTTGTATGCCGGAACGCAGATCTACGCGAGACACAATGGCTTTATAATTAAGACACAATTACAAAGCCATTGTGTCTCGCGTAGATCTATCTCTCTCGATCTCTAATTACGGCATACGAGAGGTTAAGTTTGTAAGGCGGATTCGAATTTCTTAGGTTAATAAAATTGAAACTTGGCAGAAATTTTAATCAAAATGAATTATAAAGACTGTCATTATAGTAGAGGATACGGTTAAGAACGACCTTCACCGGTTTGTTTAATGGATGAAATCTATTTTATGATAAATTTAGTATATTAAATAATATAACGCGGGTGGGTTGCCTGAGAAATTCCTGGCCAAACAATTTTTTTTTTTTTTTTAAAATGCACCGGTGTGTTTAACGAATAAATTGAATACTAACCGAAAGAGTGAAGCCTTTAGAACATAAAAATGTTGGGTTGCCTATTTGTTTCCTGGCATAGCTATGGGTTGCCAGGTATAAACAGGTATGTATAAACAGGTGTGTTTTTTTTTATATACAACAAATTCTATATCAAAATAAACGCTGTTTCATTACGAATACGATGTTAAAGTGTTGTCTGCAAAAAATGTGGTATGGATAACGGTTGTGCATTTTTCTAAAAATAAAATAAATTTTCAATTTTTAATTAATAATAGTCTGGCCAGGAATTTCTTAGGCAACCCACCCGCGTTATATTATCTAATACACTAAATTTATAATAAAACACGTTTCATCCATTAAACAGACCGGTGAAGGTCGTTCTTAATCGGATCTTAGACTATTATTAGTTTCTCAAAAGTAAGCTTTAGCGAGGTGTTCCAAGTTTATATGAAAACATTCTCACGAACGAAGTCATTTGCATAGTTACTGATATAACTTGTTATGTACCTAGTCCTCTGGCGGCGACAGCGGTCGCAACGAGGATGCAGTGCCGACCACTCTTGAAGTTGTCAAGAGCCTCTTCACGTTCGCGCTGCATGCGGTCGCCGTGGATCGATGACGTCATCATCTGTTGCTCGGATAGCATGGCCGCGATGAAATCAGCGTTGCGCTTTGTCTCCACAAACACCAAGACACGCTTACGATCTGAAATAATTAACATAGCGAATCTTTTAGCTTCAGTGATTCAACGCGAATACGATTGCGAAGCGAGTTAAACGTGACGTAGCGGCTCAGTCCTACGTGGTGTTGTGATTCCTGACCCGACCACGACATGAAACGGAGATTTTACTATGGCACAAATTGGTTATTTTAATTGTGTTTTATTGTGCCACTTATCCCAGGAATTTGTGCCTTGTACTTTTTGAGTAATAAGAGTACGATTGTGGTCGGGCTGGGGATCACGGTTCCTGACCCGACCACAACCAGATCCAATAAAATATCAGTAGGAAGTTACTGATTATGCCAAAAATATGTGCCAAATTGTGCCTATGGCACACATAACGCATTAAGTCATCACAGATATAAGGCACTTACGAAAAATATATACCAACTACCCACATTTCAGCTTTAAAACTAAAAGCAAAAAGAATCGTACCTACCTCGTTACGTAAATAACAATAGTTAAATAGTGAATCATAGATCTGGAAAATATTATAGTCGACCATTTCGTGTCGACATATCAAGTTAAAATTAACAATAAATAATGCGGCCCCTTGCGGAAAAAAAAAATCGAATTTCCAAGTCAACGCAATTAAAAGATGACCGCTCGTGTGGGTTACAAAACCCTCAGGATTCGAACCCAACTCGCATGGACCGGTTATTTATACAAGCTTAACACACTAATATAGTGGTTGTAACTTTTTTTTATAAATATATTCACGTACATCCAGTAAAATAAAATAATAAAGAGTATAGCATAATTTCACAAATTAAAACTGCTTTCAAAGTCGTAGTAAAATTGTACAGCCAGCGTGTGATTGACACACTTTATCTCTTGATTATTCAATTTTATCCGAATCAAGATACATTCTATGATATGAATAGTAAAAGAATTTAGTGTACCACAGGTACAATTTGGCACCTATTTTTGGCATCATCAGTAACTTCCCACTATTGATATTTTATTAGATCTGGTTGTGGTCGGGTCAGGAACCGTGATCCCCAGCCCGACCACAATCGTACTCTTATTACTCAAAAAGTACAAGGCACAAATTCCTGGGATCAGTGGCACAATAAAACACAATTAAAATAACCAATTTGTGCCATAGTAAAATATCGGTTCCATGTCGTGGTCGGGTCAGGAATCACAACACCCTACGTGCCAGTTCGGCCGCAATTTAAAACAAATCACCACACCGTAAAAGTACGCAACAATATGAAACTACACGTCCGCTTCGCTTCATTCACATCGCATCACACCCACGTGTAGTCGGTCGCGAATGCCACCGCAATAGAGTATCAATTGTTTGTTCCATTCGCGTCGATTTGCTTGGTAGTAGTAAACTACCACATGACTCACCATTCTCTTCAATCAATTTCTTGAGTGTCTGTTGCTTTTCATACTTGGTAACTTGGTGGAATATTTGTTCTACGTCCGTGCTGGCGCCTCCAACGATACCGACGGCGACAAACAAGTAGTTATTCAGGAATTTGCCGGCGAGATGTTGAATGTCTTCCGGGAACGTCGCCGAAAACATAAGTGTTTGACGTTCTGTCTGTAGAAGATATAATATTCTTCATTAGCATAGCATAGTAGGCCTTATAATATTCCTACTGTTGGGACTTAAGTCTCCTCTCTAGGAGAGGGAATGGGCCGTAATCCACCACGTGGGCCCAGTGCAGGTTGGTGGATGTCACATGTCTTCGAATTTTTGATTCTAGTACATGCTGGTTTCCTAACGATGTTTGCCTTCATTAATTTTCTTCTAAATAGTAGATCATGAAGTTATCTAAATTCGAGCTAAAATATGGTTTTCTAAAATATACATTTAGCAGTATGCTGTTGTATGTATATGTGGGCGCAAAACCATTATTTGAATATTTTGATGAGGATTTAATTCGATCACTTCCTGCTAATTTCTTTTAAATATTGCAACATCCTGTTGAATTTATAGAAGGATTTCATTTGATAACTTCCTTTCGAATTATTTTAAAATATTACGACATCCTGTTGAATTTATAAAAGGATTTCATTTGATAACTTCCTTTCGAATTATTTTAAAATATTGTTGAATTTATAACAAATTAAATGACAACTTCCTTTCTAGAAAATATTAAACATTCGACCTTTTAAAATAATTCGAAAGGAAGTTATCAAATGAAATCCTTCTATAAATTCAACAGGATGTTGCAATATTTAAAAGAAATTAGCAGGAAGTGATCGAATTAAATCCTCATCAAAATATTCAAATAATGGTTTTGCGCCCACACGGCCATTCTGATTTCAGCGCGCTCTCTGCGCTGTACAGAACTTTACATTAAAATTTAAAAAAATCAAAGCTTTTATTTTAAATAGATCATTAGCAGGCACTCTTGAATAGTCGAATGTCGGTCAGTCCAAAAAAGTGAAGCTAAGTCGCACGTTCCAAAGCGTAGGTCTCTATGGAGAAGAACGTGCAAGAAACTCCATGGACACTCTTTTAAATCATATTATGAGTTACATATAATCTTGGTTACATATTCCTTGTTGCTTCTATTATGTGAGCACCATGTAGTTGAATGACTCAATGACAAACCCAACTGCCATGCTCGTAAAGTCACAGAAGTTGTAACAATAAAAATACTCCATGGTACCGCACATTTACAAAATTGAAAAAAGTGCTTCTACATTATACAATGCAAAACTAATAAATGATCACAAGCTTCAACTATGTTTTCAAATTACAAAAATAAAATTTTCCAAACTAATCAATTCCATTTTATCGTTACCCACATTGGGTTAGCCCAAAATTACACAGCATCAAACATTTTATCAGCGTCACCCTTATAGGGTTTGCCTATAATTACACATTATGAAACATTTTATTGGCGTCACCCACATAAGGTTAGCCCAAAATCAAACAGTTTATCGGCGTCACCAAGATAGGCTTAGCCCAAAAATCACTCAATAACAGATATTTTATTGGCGTCACCCACATAGGGTTAGCCCAAAATCAAACATTCTATCGGCGTCACCCACAGGGTTAGCCAAACTTACACAGTATCAAATATTTGGTGTGAATTGGCTGATTGGTATTACACGGCATCATTCGCCTTCTCTAGTCCTAACTTGGCATCACCCGCCTAGGATCTAGCCATACCAAATGGCATCACCCGCCTTGGATATAGCCCCCTAACTAGCATCACCCGCCCTGGATCTAGCCATACCACATGGCATCACCCGCCTTGGATCAGCTCTGGACAGGGAAAAAGGATACGCATGGTGGCCAGCCAGCGTAATAGGTGGGAAGGGGACTAATTAATCTAATGAATCTAAATATCGCGCTTGAAAAATGATTAATGGCTTGAATAGGTCCAAACAGGAAATCAATATAATTTGTTTTAAAGCAATAAGCCAATTCACATTAAAACTATCTAATCTACGGCATCACCCGCCTTGGATCTAGCCATATTCCTTCATGGCATCACCCGCATAGGATATAGCCTCCCTAACTAGCATCACCCGCCTTGGATCTAGCCATCTCTTATGGCATCACCCGCCTAGGATCAGCTCTGGACAGGGAAAAAGGATACGCTGGTGATCAGTCAGCGTAGTAGGTGGGAAAGGGACTAGTTACTGCGATAAATCTAATTTACAAATTCTCCGCCCATACGGTCGGCTCATTATCATAAACTAAATCGTGAACAGCGATTTTTTGGAAACATCTTAAACAATGGTTCTAACCATGCTTTACTTTAAACCGCCATTTGGCAGTACATGTAAAATTTTAATAAAAACTTCTAAATCTTTGATCAAGTTTTAACATTGTCTTTCATGTTCGCAAGACATCCTTTTTTCAAAAGATTCAATTACATCGCTTGTGTCAAATCTTAACTTGTCTCGAAATTATCGCTCGTCCATCCTAAATTTACATAAAAGCTTAAAACACAGTGGCAATAGGTTAAAGCAATAACATGTCAACTGCAAATCTTTAATTGCCACTGCTTATAAAGCTCTACAAATGTCAACCTGACAGTTTGCCCGACCAGCATTGCTAACAATTAGATTAAGCGATTACTGTTCATTTGCAAGTTTTGCCGTTACTTTTCCTAATATTATTTTGTTTGTAAATAAGAACATCGATTCAAGAATCGATCTAACCATCGATCCAACCATCGATTAACAATCAGTCCAACAATCAACTAACAATCGATTAACAATAAAAAAATCGTCCCAACAATCGATTGGAGATCGATCCAACAATCGACCAACAAACGCCTCGCCAATCGACCAACAAACGCCTCGCCAATCGACCAACAAACGCCTCGCCAATCGACCAACAAACGCCTCGCCAATCGACCAACAAACGCCTCGCCAATCGACACAGAATCGAATTTGTGAGGATTTAACTTGACCACTTCATTTTTATTTCTTTAAAAAATATCAGAGCATCCGGTCATATTTAAATAAGAATTTACTGTGACAATTTCCGTTCTATTAATTTATTTAAAGTATTTTTCTACCTTCATGGTGAATTTTTGTGCTTGTCAATTTCTGAATATAAAAACCGTTGTAATGTGATTAGAAAGGCACTTTTTGACCGACCATAGAATAAACAACTTGAACTGAAGCAATGTATTTCTTTATTATCACTCTAAAACGTTTCCTGATATCACTGTGACTGTGAATTTTGTGTGACGTCAACTCCGATGGCGATCATGCGCCGACATATATATTAAGTAGTAGGCTTTTTTTAGCATTATGAGTAATTTTAAGAAACATTGATAAAACCTTAAACATAGTTTCTAGAATGGGCAAGAGCGTATGTTTGTTTGAAGTTTTATTTATTTATTAATGTACACAAATAAACAAAAACCTAAATGTAAATAATATTTTCTTCTGAAAACACACACTATATGATTCACGAACAAGTGATAAGCATAGCATAGTCGCCCTTATTATGTTCCCAATGTTGGGACTTGGGTCTCATGAGAGGGAATAGGCCGTAATTAGTGGATTACGGCCTATTCCCTCTCATGAGGCCCAAGTGATAAGATGATGATAAGATTAGAATTAAAATATTGACGAAATGCGATATACATATAATAAATAAACGAAACAACTTACAAGTGGGACCATAGTGGGACAAGACAGTGATAAGTGTCTTTTTATTTAAAATAAATCGTATAAAAGACAAGCAAAGATTTTTTAAATTTAGTTAATTACCTAACATTGGTAAATACCTAATTGTAATCATTTTTAGATAAATTCTTAAATTTTTTTTTTTTTTGATAAATATTGTTTACATTTAGTTAACTACCTAAACAGATGGGAGTATAAAATTGAAATATTGACGAAATGCGATAAACATAATAAACAAAACAACTTACAAGTGGCACCATAGTGGGGTGTTCCATCATCTTCTCGACGCTGGGAATGAAGCCCATGTCTAGCATCCGGTCGGCCTCGTCCAGCACGACGAAGCGGATGCTGTCGAACGACACGCGGCTGCGGTCCACGAAGTCGTGCAGGCGGCCCGGCGTCGCCACCAGGACATGACATCCTCTCTATAATATACGATACTAACGTCAGATTCTAATTTAACATTAAACCCCAAAAAATTTAATTCATAATTTTTTTTTTTCGGCATGTGTGGGAAATCCTCATGGACGGCCAGGCTGCCTCACAAACGAGCCAGTCTGGGCAGTGTCAGATTCCTACTGACAAAAACCACACTCCTGCCTTACATTTAAACCAGACATGACGTCCGTGCTCTTGTTTAATAGTTGTACATTGTTTGCTGCTGGGCAACTCCACGTACAAGTGGCGTCACTCCAGAGCACTTTAAACGCCGGCTGTTTGCGCTGTCATTGTCTTTCTATTGTGTCTCTAATTGACATTATTTATTAAGGCGACTAGGGTTTCATATAATAGGGGTTAAAAGCATTATTGATATTTTAGGATGACTTCTCTTCGTATTAGACTTTTATTGACTAAAACCCGCTCCTATGTTCCTCTCTCCGGGCCCTAGAACACACGAGAAAGAATGTCTTGTGTTCTACGGCCCTGGAGTTCACTTAACCCATGGCTCCAGTAGGCTTCGATGCTGCTGGGCCCCTACGATTTGCTGACATTTCTTCGAGGCGCGCGTGGAACACTAAGCGCCACCGATGAATATTTTAGGATAAGCAAGGCCAAATACATCGCAATCATTTCAGGTGTTTAAAAGTTATACCAATCCTCAATGTTATGAACATTCGCATGGTTATGTGTTAGCAGATCATATAGAACAATGAACAAAGATGTCTTAACATCTTTATATCCACTATTATTGCACTCATATTTACAAAATATTCGAACACATACATCATACACATTTCATTTGAAAATTTCCCAGAGTATGGCAGCCAAACGAAAGACAATAGAGAAACCCTTTAATGGGATACTTACGGAAATATTATCGCCTTGATGGCGAACGGCCGTTCCTCCGTAAGCGACTGCAATCTTCAAAACAGATCCATACGAGAACTTTCGTGCTTCATTAAATATTTGCAGCGTCAATTCTCGGGTTGGCGCGACTATTATAACCTGAAAACGTAGATAAATTTTGTATGAAAAATACAGTTAAATGTAATGGACTGTAAATTGGTTTTAAAATCATTTTTTATATTATTCAAAAAAATTGAGTCACAGAAAAAAAATTAAAATGAGTGCTTTGTGACAGACACTCCAAGAAGGTGCCAGGAGGGCCCCACAAAGGCCAGTTTCATTAAAATGTCATGTGTGTCAAGTGTCTGATTTGTAAATTGTATTTGAAAAGTTATTTACTTGTGGTTGAGCACAGCCATTTCCTCCAACAATAAGTTCTCGTGGGTCTTGCAGCAGCGTGTTTATGATAGGCAACAGGAATGCAGCCTAAAATTAAATAGACATTTAACATTTATTAGTCAAACCTGATTGTACAGCAACCATAATAATGTATATAAACGGAAAGTAGAGGAGGATCCTGGAAGGGAAGCAGGTTACTTAAAAAATATTAAAGTTAGTAGCATCAATATTTCGAGTACTACTTGTAAGTAAATGAAATATTGTTGCCATAAATTTTTCAATTCTTTCAAAAAATCTTCAATTCAGAGACTAATACAATATTTATCTAGGTAAATAATGACTAATTTTACTAAAACTATCCTTTAGAGAGGACAAAGTGATGAAGTTTGAAAAAAAAAAGAATGAGATTCGCGCTGATAATGCGCTATCGTAAAATTGAGCTACTTTGATGCTTAAATATAACTTGGGCACACACTCGTTGACCACTTGAAACACGTAAATAACCCTACTTTACTGTATTTAATAAAACACGGTTACAAAATCTGTTTAAAACTAGAGGAAAAAATTATAAGGTCTATCATGTATTTACCGTTTTCCCCGAGCCAGTCTGTGCGCAGCCCATGAGATCGCGGCCGCCCATGATGATGGGGATAGCGTGTTTCTGAATAGGAGTTGGCTTCTTGTAACCAGCTTTCAATATGTTGTCCAGCACATACTTCCGTAAGTTGGCAGTCTCGAAGCTATCAATGGCACGCGGCGGGTTTTCACCACTTACCTATCATTAAAAAAAAAATTTAAAAAATAATATTGTTGGTAAATTTTTTATCAGGTTTTTGTATTACAAAATTTCGATAATTTAATTGAATTCTGAATTCAGATTTTTCTGCAAGAACGTTACTCTACTGGAGATATTCATGATTATTTAATAAATAGAGAGTAAAAAAATCTTAAACTCCACGCGATCGAAGTCGCGGGTAACAGCTAGTATAAAATAAAGGGCACCTACTAAGGACCTAATTTCAACTCCTATTCTTAGAGATATTTTACACATCTCTTTGATGTGGGCTTGCTTGCTGGGGGCCCTGTTACTATTAGCTCACAATACCAGTTTTTGTCAAGGTTACAAATTATACTACTAGACATTCAACCTTGAAAATAAAGGTCAATGTTTATATTAAACTGTTTTTTTCTTAAATGCTGACCAGGAACTATATAGGTACTGTCTAATTTTGTGAGTTTGTGTAAAATTTGTGGGTTTTCTAGAACCACTCTGCACATGTTTGAAAAATTTCTGACACCATTGAAAAAATACACTATTCGAAATGGACATAGGCATGTTATAATTGTTCAATTCATCAATCGACATTTGACTTTTATAAATGATTTTTATTCAATTCAAACGAAGTCAGGCAGCCGGCACTACCTTTAGTAAATAAGTTTAAAGCACTCACTTTAACAGCAATACAGTCGAACTTGTCAAAGTTGATTCCTGAGCTAATGGTGCTGCTGAAGATCTCTTGCTCATCTTCAGTGGGTGCGGGCGGGACGTACGTCACCGGGGGCTTTTTGGGCTCACCGTCTTCACCGATCTCTACCGGAGGATCATCCCCACTGGCGCTCCCTCCGCCGCCACCTCGGCCACCGCCGCGGCCCCCGCGCCCGCGACCACGTCCGCGCTCGCCACGATCTCGCCGATCTTCACCGTCACCTGATGGAATAAGTAAATCATAGTGTAATCGTCATTTCTCTGTTCTATTTTTCGGCATTATGCGAATTATGTGGAGTATTTTGTCTACTTGCTTTAGCCTGACCACATGTCCGTCTAACTTGGCTTATAATCAATACATATTATAAAACAAAGTCCCCCGCTGCGTCTGTCTGTCTGTTCGCGGTAAACTCAAAAACTACTGCACCGATTTTCAAGCACTTTTCACCACTCGATAGCGTGATTCTCGAGGAAGGTTTAGATATATAATTTGTTAAGTTTTTGTAATTATTTCTGTGTACATTAACGATATTTGTTGAAGATGTCGGGAAAAAATAAGCCGTCTGGGAGCTTTCAACGAAAACGCTGCCTAAACCCTTTGAGATATAACAAAATAATGTATGGTGGAATTGTGTATCTTATATAGGTCTACAGAAAAATCCGCGGTGGCATATGTCTATCCCTTAAGGTTAACATACTATGTATATCCATTTTTACTACTTTTAAAAGTTGGCATTCATGAAGCGTTTATTGGAAAGCTATTTACATAATTACGGTATTAATTCTTATCAAAATAAATTACTTCATGTTCAAGGCTATATCAGTATCTGTAAATTACTTTTTGAATCATTTAAATCAGAAGTACCATTTGAAAGTTATTATAAGTTTAATAATTCTCAAAACTACATCCGCGCGATAGCACCCGCGAGTAGGTAATCCTAACTAATATTATAAATATGAAAGTGTGGATGTTTGGACGTTTGTTACTTAATCACGCAAAAACGGCTGAACGGATTTGGATGAAATTTGGCATGCATATAGCCTTTGACATGGAAAAGAATATAGGCTACCTTTTATCCCGATTCCTTAAATACCTATTGCTTAAAAGCTAGTAATATAATAAAGAGGTAAAGTTTGTGTTTTTTTTTTTTGCTTGATGGAGGTAATCTCTGGAAGTACTGGTCCGTTTGCTAAAATTTTTTCACCAATATAAAGCTGCTTTATTCCTGAGTGACTTATTTTGTACGCGGGCGAAGCTGCGAGCAAAAGCTAGTATTGTATAAAATTAAGTTCAACAATGGTAAAGCCGGGTCCGCTGCGGCGTGTTTATTAACAGTTTTTGTTTGCAGAGACGAATGGGTAACATGTTTTGTTGGAAAATTGGCGAAAACAAATCCGGCTTAACAGACTAATTTTTTGCTGGGTGTTTTGATCACCGTAATTGAAATGACTGATTCACTCACTAGACTGTCATCTTCAAAAAACTATTGTTACTTTTTAGTTATCCATAAGAGGTAGCAGTGTTCAAATTTTCACAGAATGTATTTTTATTGCTGCTACAATTACAAATAATAAAATTAAAAAAGGTTTCCATCAAGATATATTGTCGGCGTTTTTTGCTCGACTTTAATTTTGTATTAACCCTTCATGTGCGAGTCCGATTTGCACTTGGCCAGTTTTTAAAGAACATGTAGCAACTACTCTTAAAATGTATACTGTAGCTGTTTTTTGGGACCTGGGGGTCTGAAGTTTCAACGACGCAAATTTTTTGAGTGCCAACCATGCAAAATGAATAGTGTTGCAAAGTTAACACACTGCTGTGAACAGCACAATTATAGCGATGACGCCGCATAAAAAAAGCTTAAGAATTAGGGTGTTTGTAGACTAACAAGAATGGTTTAGTATAACATACTAATTCGAATTTAGAGACGGAGTATCTGTACTCGAGTATAATATTATTGTTGGTGGCCCAGACAAATACTGGTGTACTCCGCCCAACATTTCGGCGGAACAGAAGCGTACAATTGCCGTCACGGATCTTGAGCGCTGGCTTCAAGTTGCGCAGAGGTCAAATATTCGGTCTCTTTAGTGGTGCGAAGTGAAACGCAGGGGCGGGGAGTGACAGTGATTGGCTCGCCGCGCCATCGCGTCATAGACGTCACTCCTGATTCGTTCCCTGCGTTGCTGCATGTATCTAACAACGAAGACGATTGGCTCGCCAATGTATGGAATGCGCAAAGCGATCCCCACTCTGACGCCGAGCGCTCAAGATCCGTTTCGGCAATTGTATGTGTAACATCAACATAAATAAATGTCGCAGTATTGGAATGTTGGCGTGCTTTCAGTAAAAGTGCATAATTTTAGAATGGTGATATCCGTTCCTATTAGTTATTGACACGCAAGTCGCGACAGAGCCGGAATTATATTTTAATAATTTATTTAAACTTCATGTACAGTGGTACATAGACGGACTTAATGCAATAAGGCATCCTATACTAGTCAACATTTAGATTAAAAAGACTACGCGATGGTGGTGTGCGCAATAAATATCCTGCTGCTTCTATTGAGAGTAGGGTTGCCAAATTTTTTTTTTACAAGAAACAGTATTTTTTTTATCTGAGAACAATATTAAACAGTATTTTATAAAAATTAACAGTAATTTATTTGTTTAATGTTTTAAATACATAATTTTTAGAAGCTCACCACAATTATAACTAACATTAAAATAAACGAGGAGCTCATTCAATTCGTTCTGAAATATAGCAATTTGATAATAAAAAATTGTTTGAGTGTCTAACTCTAACACTTAAAAGTATAGTATTAAGCATTTTAATGCTGAAATCAGTATTTTGTATACTTTTATTTTTGTTCAACAGTAAAATGTATAAAGTAGCGAAAAACAGTGTAGTTGGCAACCCTAATTAAAAACAGCATTGGAAAAGTTGGAAACTATTTTAAGGAACCTTCTCCTGGGATAAAGAGTACCCATGTCCTAATCCAGGACATGGTGAACCTGTGTGCCCTATTACATGTTGTTGCACACAAATTCGTTCAGTCATTCAGCCATTAAGGCATGATTGACTACCAAATATGCACTTTCACATGTATAATATCAGTATACTTTAATTAATAATTCAACAATCCTACAACATACACACCTACATTACATTTGCACACCTTCTTAGGTAATAATACAGTATTTCTTTATATTTATTTGTTTTCAATTCATTGCCAAATTGCAATTTATCAAAATCAACTGTTTGTTGATTTTTATATGTATAGAGGTCACATTTATGTAATAGAGGTTCTTAAAAAGTATGGGGTGGTAACAGAATTTAAACTTTGTTGTAGATTTTATTGATCACAAAAATAACTTAATTAGCAGAAATTCTAAATTCAAATGTCATATGATGGTAAGCAGACCTCAAGACAACAATACACATGGTTGTAGCACATTGAAGCTTACACAATAATATGCAAGTAGTTTGCATTCCATTGATATCCACCAATCACTGGTATGCAAGCTACTTTACATGAATTACAGAAATTACTGCTTTTAGTATACAACTAGAAAAAGTAACCATGGTGTTTCTTGCCAGTTTTTCTCCATAGGAAATAACTAATTTGGAACCGTGCACTAGCTTCTTACGTTTTATAAATGCCTATGTGAAATAAAAACGTTAGAATTTTTTTTTGAATGCTTACCATTCTCATAATCCCGTGGTTCTCTGCCGGGCCCGCCGCCGCGCCCGCCCCTGCCCCCGCGCCCGCGCCCCCCACCGCGCCCGCCGCGCCCACGACGCTCGCCATATCCATTACTAGCCTTATCATCGTCGCCTTCTAAAATATAAACACATGTTATAGATTTTCAAGTGGTAACATAACACCAGTGCCAAACTCAAGTGTCGCATTCATAAGCTTAAAACACTTTATGAAGCAGGTTCCATTATGGGCTCAAGTGGATGCAAAATTTTTTTGTTTACTTAATAAAAAAAGCAATTCTTTAAACCTGACACTGAGTAAACTTCTGGTTGAAATGGTCTGATGCTAGTAAAAAGAAGTGGATTCATCTATACTAATATTATAAAAAGGAAAGATTTGTTAATTTTGTTATAAATTCAAAAACTACTAAATTGATTTTAAAATTCTTTGATCAATTGATACTAAATCAATGAGTGGCATAGTTTATGTATTTTCTACTTTCAGAAGTTAGTACATCTAACAATTTACATTGTGGGAACTTTTTGAACAATACCATGGGGAAGCCAATTTTTTGAAGAGTAAAATTCTGTGTCTGTGTCTTCTAGTTTTTATATATGGTTTACTTGTCACTAATTTCATATAAACTGGTCCTTATTGTTGGATTGGATTGGATTTCATTGGTAAGTAATGTTTATGTACCATGTGCATGTGATGTACATGGTACATAAACATTGGAAAATTTTTGAATGAGTGATTTTTATTTTCTATAGAAAATTTAAGTAAATTTTTAAGCTAACTTTTTAGTCTTAGGTACCTTGCACATAGAATGTTTGATTTAATTTGGTTTATTAATTTTTTCCAAGGACTTGGGACCGGTTTGTATGAAAAACAATAGGGAGTTGACATCCTTTTCTCAAATTATTACCACACTTGGACACTAAACAAACTCATAAAGGCATTTGATTACAAATAGTACAGGTTGCCTTGTTAAGAATTTTGGGAGTTTCTACTGTTTCCTAGACATATTATTTCAATTTACAAGATTTCTCCTGCAACTTTTACCCCCATAGCATAAAAGGTATGATCTTCTATCAATTTAAAATTTATAAAAAAAACTAGCCATTTCAGTTGATTCAATAATCTGGCGACAACATGCATTTAAAGATTTGAAGAGAATAGACAAAAAAAAATGATAGATACCATTGTCATTAAATGACTGGAATCCTCTTCCTCTGGAGAGACTATGGCCTTCATCAACATTAGAATAATTGTTGGATTGCACCCCCTGTAAAAAAAATTATGGCATGGTTAAGGCAAGTCATGTACTAGTGCACTATACTCTGTTCAAAATAACCTTAGTATAGTACAACAGGTTGTTTTCCGCAACGCCACAACCAAAGTGCATATTTAGCATACTGTCTGTATGTCTCGTCTCGTTGTATTACTTTCCGTTCAACCGATTAAGTTGATAGCATAACAAATGGCTGCTGCTGTAAATATTTTGTGTTGTAACAATTTTTTTTTAATGCCATCCTATGCCTACAAAACACAAAACAAGTTAAAATGAGTTGAACAGACATTAAAAAAGGTTTTTTTAATGCGAATAGGGATAGTTTCTGACGTTTTATAAGTGCCCATGTAAGCCTATGTGAAATAAAATGATTTTCAATTTCATGCAACAAGGGCATGTGGCTCAACAATTGCCACATGTTGGAATGGCAGGCGTTTAAAAATTTGTAGTATTATGTACACATGACCTTGAATTAATAAAAAAAGAATATACAAATGAAGTGTCACACAATAATTGGTAAAGATATAATGCAGAATATGAAGTTTAGATATATTATTAAAATCAAGCATCTTACCGTATCTGCTACACAATCATCCCACTCATCATCCATTGTTCTGAAACAAAGTTATTAAAATCTGGTTAAAATGACTTAGAATTTGGACTTAAAAATGTTTAATTAATGTTGGCTTTGTTAGAGAAAGCTGTGGGCATCAATGGTTAGTAACTAAGCAATCATTATTTAAGCAATCATTATTTGAGGCAAATTAAAGTAATCTACTTTGTGGTGGTAGGTACCTACCTACTAAGCTTAAAAAATGCCTCTTAATTTGTATCTACTGAAGTACATAAGTACCTCTTTGAAAAAATCAATTGAAATTAAATGGTTTCCATAAGAAATCTTCCTATCTCGAAAAATTGTTGTAAAACGTGCAAGAGGGACTCAAGTACCTATTTTTTGTAATACCTACTTAGATGAAAAAAATCGTTATAGTGCCTTTTGAAAATGCTTGAGTGGAGCTTGGAAAGTAACGTCAATGAAGCATGAACTTATACAACAAAAATATTAGGAAGATACTAAAAACTACTGTTTGTTGTTATAAAATCTTTAATAAATATTCCATAAAAAAATGCTACATACAACCGGCACCGGCTTTTGTCTACCATTCACACGTGCATCTAACATTCCAAATGGACAAGTTCTTATTAGTATAAAGATCATATAATTTAAAAATCTTACCAATAAAAAGCTTAATGTAACGCTGCTTGCTTAGTTTTTAAAATTAAACAATTAATTTTTTTATAATACTAAGAAGACAGCAGCCGCCAATATCGCGAAACGACAGCAATGGCGGCGAAAGAAAATAAAAGTTGCCAACGTTGCCAAGCCAAATGTATTTTTATAAATTAGTAGTATTTTAAGCTTAAAAAAACAAAACACACCAATGTTGACACCTCTTAAAAACCGCTGCGTTTTCTGGCCGTTCGTATTGTCTGTGCGATAAAAGAACCGTCGTGGCATAGATTTTAAGTAGCAACCCAACCTAGCCATCCGTCAAATGCCAAACGTCATAAAATGTTGACACCGGTTTGTTTATTATGTTATTTTGTTGTGATTTTTAATTGAAATCTTCAGAAATGTGATAAAAAATTTCACCGAGCTTCAAGGGAAATAATATTTAATATATTACAGTTTTGCCAAAGGTAACAAATGGCAAATCACACCATAATTGATCAAAACGAAGTCACGAACTTGGGAAACATTGGTATGCGGTTTTTTTGGTACGTATCACTTTTATTTTAATGTTTTTAGACTTCCTAGGTAAACTCCTGACCCTGTTATCTCCAAATATGTATAAATTAAACGGAAAATTCATTTAAACATGACGATATTTGTTTATTTTGTTTAGGTCAATATTTTCGATGGCTAGTATAAAGAGTATTGATACTTTAAATTTATAATGCGTTTCGACTAACTAAGAATGTTTCTTTTCAGTCTTGAGTAAGGAAACAGTAACTAAAATAAAAAAGGGCAAGTGCGAGTCGGACTCGCACACTGAGGATTCTGTACAAATTTACCTATGAAATCAATTCCCGAATTGTGTTACGAAGATTTTTCCGAATTGCAAAAATTTTTTTTTTGTGGCGGATCAACAAATTTACAATTGTTAAGATTTTTCCCTGTACTTGTTCTATGAGACCTTGATTTATGCCAAATTTCAGGATTCTAGGTCAACGGGATTCACCCTATGAACTTTGATTCCCTTGAGTATCGAAATATACGTTTTTTTGCGACATAAATGGCCGTATTTTTTTTTTCGTTAACTCAGAAGTCTGTTTTTTTCACAACTTCAAAAGACCGCAGACTTGAGTGTATGGTTTTAATTTTAACTCAATACCTCCAAGCGTTCTCGAGTTAAAGGGTCTTAACAGATTAACAGACGGACAACCAAGTGATCCCAAGGATCTTATATACGAGATGGTCCGTTACAGGCTAAATAGATTTTTTACGAAGCATCATTACAAATTATGAAGTGTACTTTATTTTCATAGTCATTAAGTTCATAGTTTTCATTGATTAGCAAAAGGGAAAAATGTACTGAGGAAGATAACGAGAAAGTGGTAGTGTGTCCCATTTTTACCTTTATATTTAACTAGCTTTTGCCCGCGCGGCTTCGCTCCCGCTCTTCCCTACTTCACCCTACTATACCCTACTCTACCCTACTATACCCTACTCTACCCTACCCTACTCTACCCTACCCTACTCTACTCTACTCTACCCTACTCTATCCTACTCTACCCTACTCTACCCTACCCTACTCTACTCTACTCTACCCTACTCTACCCTACTCTACTCTACCCTACTCTACCCTACTCTACCCTACCCTACTCTACCCTACTCTACCCTACTCTACTCTACCCTACTCTACCCTACTATACCCTACTCTACCCTACCCTACTCTACCCTACTCTACCCTACCCTACTCTACTCTACTATACCCTAAAAAAAAAAAAGTAGGTCTTATGTCCGTCTCCTGGTTTTAAGCTACCTCCCCACCAATTTTCAGCCAAATCGGTTCAGCCGTTCTTGAGTTATAAGTGGTGTAACTAACACGACTTTCTTTCATATATATAGACTAGGGTAAACATAAACTTGCTGTTAGCTACAATATTCCAGTCAGTGATAATAGACCGATCCCAGTCAAAGTGATAGAACCATTTCCGTTGGAACTGGGTAAGTGGTCGTTGGTGGAACCTACTTAGATAGGCAGTACAGCAGTTTCTTCACGCTATTTTCCTTTACCGGTTCATGTTTGCATTTAAATGTTCATCATCATTACAATCGAAAGACGTCCAATGTTCGACATTGGCCTCCCCTAGGTGTCGCTACAATTAACGGTTTGTTACTCATTACGCAAGAACTTATATACGGATGAATTTAATGATAAACATTGCAATAATATAGCTTATAACCTATTTTTTTTTGCTAAGTTTCATCATGTGAGCAAGTTCAATAAAAAGGCTACTAATATTATAAATGCGAAAGTTTGTAAAGATGAATGGAGGTACTCGTATGTATGGATGTGTCGCACAAAAACTATTAGACAGATGAACTTAATCATAAACATTGCAATAATATAGCACATAAGCTATAACTTTGCAGTTTCATTAGGTGAGCAAATTCAGCCAATAGGATATTTTTTATTATAGGGTGAAGCCGCTGGAAGAAGCTAGTCTAACATAGTTTAAAAATATCAAGATTTAACTGTCGCACTATAATGATGTCACAATGTTGCTTACATAACAAAAACGATATTTATCTACAGCAGCGCCCTCAAATCCCACGATGGTTTACTTTCCGCACAGACTCTAACAGTTTGTAATCATTAGAATATATATATAAAATCTTTGGTAGTCATAAATTAGAAATAAAATATGGAAAACCGCGCAGAAACCTAAAATCAAGGAAGCGATTCCTTGATCATATGTACAACGCGTTCCAAATGAGAATAGGATCGTCACGATTTACTGTCAAATCGAGGAAAGTAATTTTTAAACATTAATTAATTTACGAAATATTTAATTTATTTATGAACTATGAACGAAAAAAGTTTAATCAGAATCCAGTTCTTCAATTTTGCCCAAATTTCTTCGATTTGACAGTACGACGAGACGTCAAAACATAGGAATTGGTCTTATTCTCATTTGGAACGTGTAGTACGCCTCAACACTGCTTACCATCAGGTGGGATCGCAGTCAAGCACTAGTTTACATCAATTTAAAAAAAAAGTACCTAGATGGGCGAGATTTTAAGCTGTGTTAACGCTACAGATCGTGAATGATGTTATTTTAAAATGACGGTTTATGGCAATCAGCTCTTTAATCCCATTGACCCTAGATCGTTTCTGGGGGGTCCGAGGTGTAAGGCTTGTCTTCGCCTGACGATTTCGACTGCTTGGCAGAAGAAGGTGCCTGCCTACCTCTCATTGCCACTTGCTGCGTACCATGGCCTAAACCAGGACAGAATGCAAGAGGTCACCGTAGCCTATCGTCAGTCTACCCAAGGGTAGAAAAATGTACGTGAATCGCAGTACAAGCGAAGTTTGCGCTAGTATTAGAGTCCGAGCGCGTTAACTTGGCGCGTAGCTAGGGACAGGGACGTGCTTAATGTTGCCAGCCAAACTAATCTATTTTCCCCTCATACAAAATAAAAAACATTCTTTCATCATGGAATTCATACAATAGGGTAGTTTCCAGGGTCAAAATAATTACGTTTTATTTAGTCCGTATTTTAGATCATAAAAAATATTGGACACGTATTTTTATTTTTTTTTGATTAAACAAAAAATAACAAAGATATAGCCCATTAAAGTTACGTGTGACGTCACCCCGTGCGGAAAATGCAGCACGGCGTGACGTTATACGTAACTTTAACGGGCTATATCTTTGTCATTTTTTATTTAATTTACAAATAAAAAAAATATGTGTCCATTATTTTTGAATAATCTAAAAGACGGACTAATTACATTTTTTTACGACAACTAGCCTATTACGACGGATCCCAAGAACAAAAAAGAAGAAGAAGAACGCTTGGGGTTTAATGAATTAAAATAACCAATCGAATACTACTTTTAAGTTCAAAACCTCATACTATAATCGAAATGATGCATTTATTTAGGTACATAGAGGAAAGTAAACCAATAGATTGAATTAGATTAAACTAAATACTTTCATATATTGACATTTTTTCCAAGTCCGTTTTATGTTTTTGTTATTTTATTTTATTGGAATTTATTCCGACATTTGCAATGATTTTTATTTAATTTTTTGACATTATAATTTTTTTTTTCCTTTTGACATTTGTTTTGATTTTATTTATTTTTTGACATTTGTTATGAATTTATTTTGACACTGTAATAATTTGCTTTTTGATTTTTATATTATTTTTTGACATTATCATTTTTTTTCCTTTTGACATTTGTTATGATTTCATTTTTATGACATTTGTTATGAATTTATTTTGACACTGTAATAATTTACTATTTGACATTTGTATAATTTTTTTTTTTGCTATTTGTAATGAATTTATTTTGACATTTAAAATGGATTTATTTTTATTAATGAAGGAATTGACTTTGACATTTATGACATGATTTTTTTTCTTTTTTTTCTTTTTTCTAACATTTTACTATTTCTTTTATTTTTATCTACCATATTATTGACTTTTTATTTTATTTTTAACACATGTGTTAAAGCAATAAAGAATTGAATTGAATTGAAAGAATAAATAGTGCCAAATCTAAAACAGAATTGTATTGTAGTAATGGATAATTAATGCATCATACCTCTGCACATAAATAAACAAAGCCCTTACAAGAGACAATACAAAAGCGCAAGCGTTACTGTAATGCCAGAAGAATGACAATGTATCTCTATAAGAAAACATTTTTTAAATTGGATAGGTTAATGGATCTCAAAACGGACAAATTAACAATGGACTTATCCGACTATTCTGATAAAGATCAGCGTGGAATTCTGGTGCTAAAAGTGCTGATTAATTTATTAAGATTTTTAATAAAAGACTTTTTAATAATAAAGGTTCAAATTAAATAAATAAATTCTTTAAATTACACTGTGTTATGAAAGAGCGTTTTTAACAAATTAAGGAAAATAGATTTCCGCCCCCAGCTACGCGCCAAGTTATCTTGCTTGCACTCTACCACTTCGACGTCATTGCGCAGTTAGTGCTTTTAATAAGCTCGGTATTATCATTCTACCATAATTCTATTACAAGACCACTGACCGATCAATGATCGATCACTATGAATTAGCAGATTACAAACTTTTAGCAAAATGACAATGGGATCGTGTTGGAATGATGAATTTATAAAAATAGCAGACTTGGGCCCCAGACCGCACCCAAATTGTCGACAGCGTGTTGTGTACTACACGTACCTCAAAGAAATGTCAGTAAAACCGTAGGGGCCCAACAGGGCTGTTACCTAAACCTATCCCGTAACTTATGGTCCTAGAACGATAATGGTAACTGAAGGATACAGTCGTATCCGTCAATGTTTGACCCGGACTCCCACTCCTCTCAAGACCAGGAGAAGTTATTCGATAATTTCCCACCTCGAAAGAACCAATATCTTATTGAAAGCCAAATTTTATTTATGTAGGTATTCATTTATGTATTCACAAACAATCAAAAATTAAAAAAAAAAACCAATTACAGATAAAAGAGCACTAAGGTACTGCTTATTTCAAATGAAATTTCTTCCAGCAGACCTGTGTCAGAAGAGTTGGATTAGAGATGTTGACATAGTGTATACAAATAAATTAGAAAAATAAAAATATATTAATTATATTAAAAAAAAGTTTAAGTGTCGACGTTTCCCATATTTTGAAATCCCGTTCCCGCAAGAAGATGAAAAGTAACTATCCATCAGTGAATGTCCTGTTGCCGTTTCGGATATTAGCTGGAACAAACCGACAGATAAACAAAATTTTCAAAATTCAGATTTTTTAAAATTACTTTATTAATATCATTTATGTATTCACAAACAATCAAAAATTAAAAAAAAAATTAATTATTTATTATTTTGATAAACTTACATTTAGTAAATAAATATTTTTTTGATATTACAAACAGACACTTAAATTTTTTATAAGACTAGCTGACCCGGCGAACTTCGTACCGCCTAATAGTTATGTTGTGAATTTGTGCATTTACCTATGCTATAAACCAGGGTTTTTCAACCTGTAGGTCGCGACCCCCGGGGGATCGCGAAGCTTTTATAGTGGAGTTGCTAAAGGTTGGGAAAGCTGCAGCAGTAAAAAAGAAACAATAACATTTAAAAAGATTTATTAAGAAAAATGAAAAAAATATATATTAATTATGTATTTATCCGAACCGTAATTGTGAAAATAAGTAAGTAAATGTATTGGATTCAACATTAGTTAAAAAAAAAAAAACGAAAGAAATAACGGGGTGTCGATATATTTCTTCATACTAAAAGGGCCGTGGTATGAATAAGGTTGAAAAACCCTGCTCTATACAATTCAATATACTAATTCTAACTTTTATAATGCTTGACGAAAATATTAAGATGGAACATAATATGTTATTAGAAATGTGATTAATATAGCACGTTACAAATCTATATTTTCCGTATTTTTATTATTTCAATCCTTTTGTTGGTAAAATAACAAGATTTAAGCTAAATAACGCAATCAAAACTGTGGGGAGTATTTATCCATGATTTGGATAAATACTCGGGTAAAATCCCAACACTAGACACTAGACATGAGATTTTAAAATTTATAATGTAGAAATAAAATAAATTTAATAGCTGCGTGTTCTATTTCATTTATAGCGATATGTTGACTTTTGAGATATTACACAGAAGCAAGAAGTTGAAAAATTGCTACATTATGCTTCTTTAGCTATGAAAAATGGCGACATCTGGCTGTGTTGTTGGCAACACTGCCAATAGGTGTCACGTCAAGATGTGTCAAGCTCATTGAAGCGCATTACGGGAAAATAAAACAAGTGACCGATAATATTCGGAAAAAAATACTACGCCGAATGGAGAATTTTGCTAGCGTATTAAAATAAACGACTTTTAAATAAGAAGATTCAGCGTTTATTGAGTGTTTTGCAAAATGTGGTAGTGACAGGAAAATATGTTCTTGTTAAAATTAGTGTTATTGTAACGATGCATTTATCAAAGTGGGTTTAAGTGTTATCTCAGTTGGCGTCCTCTTGTTTTTTATGGTTCAAGTTCACGATGGCAACAGTCGAAGAGACAGTTAAAGTGACGGTGGTGACTGACCGTACACCTAATATTGTACGATGCTCTAGTACGATAACTGCAGAGGAATTGTGCATTATTTTGTGTAAAAAGTATAAAATTCCTCCCCTCACTCGGACGCTGTTCGCGTTACGAGTCAAAGGCAGAGATTATTTTCTTAAAGATAACGCAAAAGTTTTATCCAGCACCAGGGATTATGAACTCAGAATACGATTTAAGGTAAAGTATTAGATCTATCAATGAAGGAAGTTTCATAATCTTGTATTTTCAGTGCTAAGAAACCACTGGTAAATTAATGAATAATTAATGTATATTGAAACAGTGAAGGAAGACCTTGATGGCTCTTCATATATTGTAAATAAAGTATTTTCTACTTCAAATCAATTGTTAACTGTGTGGTTACTTGGACTGTTTGATCTTATTTCCTTGTTTATTATTGCTTGATAACACACTCTTGGTGTGTTACAGTACTTCTAAATATCCTAAGATGGCCATCAACCAATATTTATTGTTAACAACATAAAAAAAAACATATTGTAAAGCTTTTTGCTAAAAGTCTCCAAGTAAATTGCCTTTTTGACATTCTGACAGACATGACTTTTACAACTTTTATTTGGTTATAGACCTTTACTAGGTTTTGTTGAAGAAATATACTCAGTGTAAATATCTACACTGATAAAGACGTAAAGTTTGTTGTTTTTTTGTTTGTAGGAGATAATCTCTGAAAGTACTGGTCCGATTTCACCGTCAGAAAGCTGCTTTATTCCTGAGTGACATAGGCTATATTTTATGTATGCGGGCGAAGCCGTGGGCAAAAGCTAGTTATGTATAAACACACTGCTTAAAATGTAAATGCTATGAATTGTAATACAAACTAATAAATTCAAAAAGTTATTTTTGAATTTGATGAAAATGTGGTTTGAAATTTAACTAAAATCTTAATATTATGAATAAATAAAATAGGAATTTTAAAATGATAAAATGTATTAATTGTTTTTTCCTTAATTTCGCTCTTGTAGTAAAAATTAGCCATTATGGTACTCAACCCTAGGAGATTTTTATAGGTAAAATAATTATTTGGATCAGTGTGTCTACTTTTTTACAATATTTATACTACTACTACTTATTATACTAGCTGAAGTCAGCGGCTTTGCTCGCATGCTTTTAGAAAATTATCCCTAGGGAACATACTCCCAGGTTAATAAGTATATTATGTGCGATTCCTGGATATGGTTTACACATATACCAACTTTCATCGAAATCAATTTAGTAGTTTTTGCAAGAAAGTGGGGAGGCCTATGTCCAACAGTGGACGTCTCATCGGCTGAAATGATGATGACGATGATGATGATGCATGAAAGTAGTAATAAACATCCATACATACATACAGAGATTACTTACAAACATAAAAAATCCATACATACAAACTTTCACATTAATATTAGTAGGATTAACTCTTTTGTAAAGGTCATTTTGGGGAAATTGTATTATTGATGACTTCAAATCAGTTTTTTACACTCTTTCAAATAGTATATTTTATGTATTATCTAAAACTTATTAGTCAATATGAACTAGATGTTTATCTCATCATCCCATAGTTTACTGACTGAGAAATACAGTTTTTTTTTATTGATGATAGGTTCGCGCTTGACCGCCATCTCACCTGATGGAAAGCGACGATGCGGTCGATGATGGAACGCACTTACCTAGAAGAAACCTATTCACTCTCGACTTAAAGATTCCTGGGTTGTAGCTATCAGAAAACACAGACCTGACAGACAGTAAAAAAGATGTAATTTTCAAATGGTTTAAATTGCCAAAAAAGTATTGAGGTTGTAATTTTATCCAATTTACAAAATAAATATAATTAATTTTTTGACAAAATTAACATATCATACATATTATAAACATTTTTTTTATTTAGCCTATACTTTCCTACTGCTGGGCAAAAACCTCTCCCTACTTCTTTCAGGTATAATAATTATTACAACAAAAATGTATGATAAATCATTAATTTGCCTGCTGCGGTCTTCCTGTACAATGATAATTTAGGTGTCTTCATGGCTAGAATGAATAGGCTTCTAATAAACTAGTGCGCCTCACCATCAACAATTGTATTACTGCTTACTATCAAGTGGGATCGCAGTTAAGCACTAGTCAATATTATCAAAAAAACAGTAAAAAAAGCAGTCAAAAAATGTATATTAGCAATAAATGTTACTACAATTATTTTATTTTCCAGTGTGATTACACTATCATACTATCGTCTTGCTTCTGCTTGCTGGCAGCATAGATTCATGTACCCTTTTCCTTGTTTATTTCCTTTTGTACAGTTCTTCATTCATGATAGTGTTGTGGTGAAGAACACAGTCATGATAACGACTACACAACATTATTTAGTCATATTCATGATTGGAACATTAAATCAAAAACATTACACTGATTTCAAAAAAGAGGGACGCTATTTAATTAAAAATTTGGTCGAACAATCTCCCATCACAGCCTACCTTAACTCTATAATCATATTAATGAGTTATGATTTATGGGAAGTTATGAGCCTACTCTGAGTATAGTATATAAATAGTATAGTATAGTACAATGGGCTGCTTTCCGCAAATCCACGACCAAAGCGCGTATTTAGCGTACGGGTGGGACAAATGTGTCATTCGATCCGCGCCAGCGCTTTATTAACTAACTCACAGATTATGATACCAATCCTATCCTACATAATAATATAATGAATGTGAAAGTTTGGATGTTTGTTAATCAAACACGCCTCAACGGCTGGATGGATGTGAATGAAATGTCCAACAACCTTACAGCCACTAGACGTTTAATAATAACAGGCGACGCATGTCTGTCAACACATATGACTTATAGATCTGATGTAGGTTGCACAGAATAATAATTTCCAAATGGCATCGATCGATCAGTCTGAAGTGCTCCGCTCTCCCGGGCTAGATGTGACTTATTATTCTGTTAGTACATTCCACGGGATAAATTCCAACTTTCATGCAGACAAAGCCTTTGGCAAAGATTAGTACAAGATTTAATTTTCATAAAGTCAAACAAAGTCGCTTTGGAAGGCACGGCTAAGGCAGTGGTTAAGCTATTGGCTAACTGTCGCGGGTTCGATTCTCGCACAAAAATATTTGTTTGCCCTACCTAGATAGTTTTTCTGGGTCTTCGTGTCTTGTATGTGTGAGTTTACCTACAATTACCGGCTGGCTTCAAGTTGCGCAGAAGTCAAATATTCGGTCTCTTTAGTGGTGCAAAGTGAGACGCGGGGGCGAGGAGTGTCAGTGATTGGCTCGCCCCGCCATCGTGTCATAGACGTCACTCGTGATTCGTTCCCTGCGTTCCTAACAACGACGACGATTGGCTCGCCAATGTATGGAATGCGCAAAGCGATCCCCACTGACACCGAGCGCTCAAGATCCGTGCCGGTAATTGTACATGTTTGTGAACACACTCACGATACAAGAGTAATTAGCCATATAGCAAGAGTAGCAAATGCTACAGGCCCCGCGCATTCGGGTGCCCCGCGTGTTCGAGGACTCTGCACTTGAACGCAAAACAAAATCTAGTCAAACTATCTATATAATTAATTATGTATATCGAAATCCGAATTCAACTGATTATTATTTTATTCGAAGACATGTGACATTCGCCAACCCGCACTGGGCCCGCGTGGTGAATTACGGCCCATTCCCTCTCCTAGAAAGGAGGCCTCAGTCCCAGTAGTGGGAACGTTAAAAGGGCTGATAATGATGATGATGACGATTATTTTATTGAATATAACAGTCAATCTCCTATAATTATTTCCCTCATAACCGTACTTTCCATGTATCTTAACCAATTTTGAAATCCACGGGGTTGTGGTGATTAAGATAAGAATGGAAAGTATTTAATAGGTCTACACAGGGGCCTCTTGGTCGAATTTGCTACAGGCACCGCGCTGGATTCATCCGCCACTGGTAGTTCCTAGTGTGGGGCAAGAAATGCTCAATTAGTTTTTCTTAGCATTTGCTTTAAATACTATTTCTTTTTCAGGTCCCAAGATTAGAACTATTAATAACTTTGGATGAAACGACTTATGACTACTACTTCCTTCAAGCGAGGAGCGATGTCTACGAGAACAGGATCCCGGAGATTAAGTACCCAGATCACAAGAAAGAAATGCTTGGTCTTGGGATTGCTGACATGTAAGTGTTAAGCTAGAGCTACACACGCCGATCTGGGCGAGTCGGGCTCCATACATTTTATATGGAAACTAGACTTGTAGAGTTATTCTTGATCCACGCCACGCAATGTCGTTCTACGTATAAATCAGTAGCCTGATTCACGTAAAATCAAACAAGCCAAATATCGTTGAAGTTTTACAGTCGTTCGATCGAAGTCCTATCCAAATTCGGTGTTCGCGATCTATCGACTTATTTCCAGTTAAATTAATAAGTATTCTAGTATTCTACCAGGATAATTTAATACAGATTTTTTTTTTATTAACGAATTTCAAACGACTATAAAATCGGTGTCGTTCAAACTCGATTGATGGATGTGAATACGGAAATGGTCAAAACGACTAAATCGCTACGATATCGTTACGGTTTTCATTACGTGAATCGGGCTACAGGCGTGTTACACGTATGCGTCGGTCTAATGTAGTTCTAGCTTTATATAAATAGTACATTTTTATGCAAGTGGGCAAACTTGGTCATTGTAACCGAGGTGACGAAGGTGAGGTTTTGGACCCGAGAAATTACAATGATAATTGCCAACGTGTATTTGATACACTCGACAATAAATAAAAATTCATAAACATAATATTTAGTAAAAATAATTGCTGTGGGAAATGGCTCGCGAAGCGCGAAGTGTGGAAGTTGCTGTGAGTGGGTGGATGGACGTGGTTAGCTCTGTTCTTCAAAAAGTTGTTGCGGGAAGAAGCCATACCTAATGATAGGTGCAACAGTTCTCTGGTGCCCATCTTTAAAAACAAGGGTGATGTGCTCGAGTGCAAAAATTATAGAGGAATAAAGCTATCGTCACATACTATGAAAGCCTGTGAGAAAGTTATTGAAAAGCGACTGAGAGAAGAGAGTGAAATTTCACAGAACCAATTCGGTTTTATGCCTGGTCGGGGTACAACGGATGCCATTTTTGCTATACGCCAGCTGTGCGAGAAAGGCAGAGGTACGCATAAACACATGCACATCCTCCACCTCGAAAAGGCATACGACCGGGTACCTCGAGACTGGGAAGTGCTGGCTTAAAATTAAGCAGAACAAAAACCGGATACTTGTTCTGTGATTTTAGCGGTCTCTCCGGTCCTGTGCCCTTAGCTCTCGCTGGAACGCCCATACCAATCTGCTCCGACTTCCGGTACCTCGGGTCGCTTATTCAAGGAGACGGCGAGATAGACCGAGACGTAACACATCGGATCAATGCAGGATGGATGAAATGGCGACAGGTCAATGGAACAACTTGTGACCCACGGATGCCCCCTAAGTTGAAAGACAAGATTTACAAGTTCTTGATAAGACTTGTCCTACTGTATGGTTCAGAATGTTGGGCTGTGAAAAGGAAGGATGAAAAAAGATTGCATGTAGCGGAGATGAGAATTTTGAGATGGATGTATGGTGTGACGAGAAAAGATAAAGTATGAAATGAGTATATCAGAGGAAGTTTAAAAGTGGCGCCAGTGACTAAAAAGTTGAAGGGGAATCGTTTGTATTATCATGTAAAGAGTATGTCATGTATGGTATGGTCATGTAAAGAGGAGGGAATGAAACGCATGTTACTAAAAGAATTATAAGTATACATGTGGATGGTTGGAGAGGGAGAGGGAGGCCATAGAAAAGATGGATGGATTGTCCGCGTTGCGCCGACCCCAAATAACACGAGACAAGGGCAGGAAGATGATGTGGGAAACGGCTCGCGAATATATTTCATGCGCTTTGGTGAGGGCTACCCGGTGACCAACCTGATTTCGTTTGTGTGCTTAAAGTATCAATTAAATATATAAATACTTCCAGAAATTACTTTTCAAATAAATAACAAACGTGCAATTTAACTTCCTTAATAAAATACAAAATAAAACAACGTAATTATTATATTCGTAATTACATAACTTAAACAATAAGTAAGAAGCAGTACCTAATGACTAATATCAGAGTCAATGAACTAATACGTATGAATTTTACGCTTGACCATGTAAACTTAATGCTCAAGATTAGCGGTTATCGGCACCGTTACAGCTTGGAAAGATGAAGTTAGGTGCAATTGGCTTCTTTTCTCAAGAAAGACGCCTTAATTGTAGCAGCATTGAACTTGACCAAATTGGTATCATTCCATTCAGAGACAGCCTTCGTGAATAAGTTCAAGCATTCTGATCCATAGCCTCTCGGAGAGACTAGATCTGTGACCTACTAGTTCGTCTCTCTCGTGACCTGTCAGCAACAAAGCTGCCGTCTGTATACCCAAAAGTACTGCGTTTTAAAAGATTAAGTACAGAGACGAAAGTAAAGAGTGAATAGGTTGCTTCTAGGCAATCATGCTCCATCCTCGGCCACATCACCGCTTTCCATCAGGTGAGATAGTGGTCAAACGCGAGGCTATCCATAATAATATAATAAAAAATCGTTAATTTTCATCAAGAACAATGTTGTAGATAGTGCAGACCCCTGAGGCATTACGGTCATATCCAATTGACCAGACGAGTAGCCATTTATAATCACTCGGATGGATTGATCTCTCAGGAACTCTGCAATCCAATCACAGTCTAGTGAATAGACCGAAGAAAGGAAGCTTATCAATACGTCTTTTGAGCGAGATTGTGTTGAAAGACTTCGAGATGTCGCGGGAGACGGCAAACACATCGCCTTCTTGACGGCTTTACTCCAAATATAAATGCCCAAATGGCATCCTCCCATTAGCTAGTAGGACATCTCCGATTTTGGTGATTATTTTTAACCCTTCTGCGTTAATAGCCTATTTATTTTTTGCAAATCTGTTCGCACAAATATTTTTTTTGGTGTTATAATCTTGTGGTATTTATAAAGTTGTATTGAACTCTCAAGTTCACAGGTCAAGTTTCGGGGATATCTGTATACGATTAAAAGTCAAAACTTGCGTAATCAGGTCTCATCATTACGCGTTAGTATTTCCGAAGATAACTGATGATTAACGAAGCTCAATTTTTTCCTGTTAGGGTAGGTATTTGAATTTAAAAAACTTGAGATATTAATATGACAACCAATTTTCATTATCTATAAAGTACAGTGCCAGTCAGAGCATGATATATACCTACATTATTACCGTAGTAGATCATGAATTGTCAAGTAGGATTGTATCTCACATTGACTGAACAATGGACTATAAACATCCAATTACTCTGTCTCAGTGGTGAGACAATAGCCCTCTGTTATAACAGCGTAATTAACAAGTGATCTCTTTAATTTACATATTGCTATGTCTCGTATTATTTGTCTTTACATATATATTTTACGAGTTGCGAGCTAATTGCCTTGCCCACTGACACTTCAGTTTGATGGCCCGATGGTCGATGGGGCCGAAAGATTCTGGGAGTGGCGACCGCGTACTGTAAGATGCAGCATTGGTTGCCCTTCCACAAGTCCCGATGAGGGTCGCGGGAATCTGATGGTTGCGAGACGCACAGGACGTAACTTGAAGAAGGTCATGTCCAACAGTGAACGTATTTCGGCTGGAATGATGATGGTTTTAATTCTTTTGTGCAACCTTTTCTCAAAGACCAAGTTTGTGCACTATAAGTCAGAATGAGGAGAATACACATGTCCATCAGCTTACGCTTCAGTGACATGGGCAAAGTGCCCTTAAATAGTTCCTTCATGGACCAGTAGCTCTTCCAGGCATTCTCTGTTCGGCGTGTTATTTCTTTGTCTTGCCTTGCCAGGAAAGAGACTACTTGGCCCAAACAGAGATATTCTTGGACGTATTGTATATTCTCCCCGCCTACTTGTATATTCCTTTTGGAGCTGTTGGTCATAACTTTGGTCTTCGACATGTTCATCTTCAATCCAACCTCAAGGCTCGCATCGCTCAGATCTTGCAGCATTTGTTCTAGTCCAGTGGCTGTGGGAAATGGATGGCTTCCTTAAGAACTGGAATGAGAAAGCGAGGAACCGTGATCGTTGGAAGGAGTGGAGGGAGGCTTTTGCCCAGCAGTGGGACAATATGGGCTAACAAAAAAAAAAACCTTTTCTCTGTCACATACATATTTAATAAAATAAGAGCGATGACTGGTCATCTTGAGGGTAAAAAGGTCTAAAAAACATCTTCGTGATATCTGTTGGGTAATGTGTGGTTGTGCCTACATTGAAATTCTGCGTCGCGTGACGTAATTTAACGTCCAGACTGAGAACAAATAACTTTACTTATGCCATACAAATATTTATTGTAATGCGGCAATCGAACCCGCGACCCTGAACACGGAAATCGACTACTTTGACGCTACCAAATACTAAGAGCTACTACCCAATACAAAAAGGCTTTTTGTATTGGGTAGCAGCTTTTTGAAAATGCGTATGTATCTATGTCAGTAATTGGTATAGATAGTGTCTGCTTGATGTGCAGGTAAGTAGAAATTGTGCTATTCTTACATACTGGCTGTTATTTTTTCTTCTGGTAATTTTCGTTGCGGGATTCATAAGCGTTTCTTGGGGCCTCGACGTCATTGTCTCGGTTCTCCTCTGGTGGGCCCCACTGCAGTGCCTTAAATCCTCGAATTGGCTCTTTTACCGATATATAATCGACACTCGCAAGATTAAGACAAATCAATTGTTGAAGAGTCATCAAAATCGTCTTACGCGTTTGGTCTGTAGAGTGCCAGAAAATTACAAACATAGATACATACATAGGCTGATTAAAACATTACCCTCCTCGCGCAGTCGTGTAGAAATTGGTAGGTACCCACAGACAGAGGTATCTCCCATCTACATGATTATATTTTTCCTGTTTATGATCACGAAAACTTACGGTAGATGTCCTGAGTTTATTGTGTTGGTGGTACTTGAGCACCTAGTGCGATTTTTAAAACTTACTCGACACAAACGTATCGGAAACTGGAAGTTCTTGAGTTGAGCACTAACAATGGCTTGCAGTAACTGGAGTGGACCTGTCACCCAAATCTCTGGGGTTTTTTTTGCCTCAAAAGACCATCTCAGACTCTAATCTGCATAGTTCTCATATGATTTCACATATTGCTGTATGGACTTTACAAAAGACCAACCCTCTGAGTTTGTTTCGAAGTTAAGACCTATCAGGGTAGGAAACACCGGTCTCATTTAGGTACTTTAAATTGCCGTGAAAAAGTGTTTTTAAAACCTAATTGCAGAATAAATACAGGGTGTAAGGGACAGGTCTCCGTAAACTTTAAGGGCTTGTTCAGAAGACGAAACTGAAAATCCTTACACAAGCAACCGTCTGTTACAGTACAAATTGACGTTTACGTGAATCCGATTGAATAGTGAGTACGTTAAATCATTCGCTTTAAAGTCACGGTTGTCTAAGGTACAGGTACGAGGAAGGTACACTGTTGCAAGGGTTGCAACTGTTTGTCCAGTCCTAGGCTAGGTGGTGTGATTCCGTAGCCCGAGCCCATATAAAATGTTAGGATTACTTAAGTTTTAGTACTGACTGACAATTGGATACGACGTGCGTTGTCGTCGCCGTTCATAAAGCAATTTATTGTGTCTGCAAGGGGATATGCTCACTTACTATTCATTTTGTTTCTCACATTAAATTTGAAGCGGATCTCGATCTGATATACGCAGATCGTGCTGTAATATATTCATTATTCACGTCTCGATTCACCAAAAATGTCTAGTTTTTGCTTTACAAATTGAGAGTACATGTTTTTAATTCAGGACACGCGCCACTGCTGAGGAAAAATTGTCGGTAAACGATGTTGTGAGGGATTACAAAAAATATATACCGAAAGTGATTGTTAGACGACACGGTCACGTCGCGAAGAAACATGCCCACGACCAACTACCTAAGCTTTGCTCTGTCGGCCACAATGTGAAGTAAGTATACTGATTGGATTAGGTACAGCTTACAGCAATCTGTTATTTTTTTTGCGATTTGTTATGATACTGCTTCAACACAATACAACTAAAACCTGGTTTGATTGTATCACTAGCCAGATGTTTGTGTCTGTCTACGTTTAAGCGTTCCATCCTCCTTTTTTTATACATTATTAACATCAAGAACTACCTTCAGATATTTCTAAATCGACGGTGAAGCAAAAAGAAGTTAAATAAAAAAAAGAAAGTTATATTTTTCGTCGCAGGTCATGACTACAGTTGCTGACTTGGCTGAATTTCGTACTTATGTCGTTAAGCTCTTAAACGACCCATTGAATTCGATGGGATAGATAGAAAGGACAGATTAGCAGGCTTAGACAAATGACTTTTCTGTTAGCGTTCACGCCAAACGCTAAATATAAAATGTTCTTATGGCAATGACTTTACCTGTCACGTCACTTCTTCCCAAGGAACGTCAACAGAAAAATCAGTAATTGGATTTTGGAGGTTTTATTAAACATTTAAACAACTTTGCAGTTACATAAAGAATTTATACCTTCAACAACTGTACATAATGGCTCCTAACTACTTGGCGGAGGAGTATGAGAATGTTCTGTGGCAGAATGGCAGCGATCTGACTCCGGTGACAGTTATGGTGGCGCCCTTTCATCCACACCAGCCTGGTTTGAGGGTCTACAATACTGTTAAAAGAGAGGTAAGAAATCAGCGTGACAATCAAATCTAAACCGTGTTCAAAAACAGTTAGCGTCGTTATTCCTAAAAAAATATGACTCTGGCTTTTGAACGCGGTTAGAGTTTTCTCCTCGGGCATAATTGTTTTTTTTCTTGGGCACGTTTTAATTGAATCCCTCAATTATATCCAGAATTAAGGTTTTTCATTATTATTTTCTGGTGAAATTCGGGACATATACTTAAAATCAGTAAAAACAAAAACCGGTGAAAATTTTAACGCAGGACAACAAGAATTAGAAAAAATGCGAAATTTAGTAATGTTACTTATTCGTAGTTTATTTAGTTCACTTTTTTTTCTGTGCACACAGCGAATGATAAAAACGTAAAATCGGTGAAAAATAGTTTCGTTGTCTAATTAAAAAAAATCTTAACGCGCGACAAAACCTGCTGTTTCGCAGGATGTTCCGCCTAAATTGGAACACCTGGTAACCCTACTCAAGATAGTTATAATTCTCTCGGATACCTCGTGGTTACTTTGAAATCTTTCGTTACTCTCGGAATTACAATTGCCGTCACGGATCTTGAGCGCTGGCTTCAAGTTGCGCAGAAGTCAAATATTCGGTATCTTTAGTGGTGCAAAGTGAGACGCGGGGGCGGGGAGTGTCATTGATTAGCTCGTCGCGCCATCGTGTCATAGACGTCACTCCTGATTCGTTCCCTGCGTTGCTGCATGTATCTCTCGCCAATGTATGGAATGCGCAAAGCGATCCCCGCTCTGTCGCCGAGCGCTCAAGATCCGTTTCGGCAATTATAAATATGGCGTCCGTTAGTGCGTAGCTGGGCGTGGCCGAAGTGGGCCCTCACCCATGGCCGCACACCCCTAGTGGTGTGAGGCGAGGGCTCTTTAAGAACGAGGTTTTTTTTATAATTGATAGGCTCGCGTTTGACCACTTTTTCACTTGATGGTAAGCGATGATGTGGTCGAACTCTGAGTTGCGACAGTCGCTGTCTCGTATTCGGATTTATGAAAGAAAAAGGCCTCGCTGATGTGCCTTCACCCAAGTCTAAATTAGTCCACGCTACGCCTCTGGCGCCCGTATTTTTTCATCAAATGAATTACACTCAAATCGCGAACGTGTTTACAAAACATAAATCACTAAACAGTCACGTCATTTCAGTGGTCCCACGTTTGCAAAATAGAAGAATTAATTTATATAACAAGAAATGGAGAACACTCGTTAGAAATATCAAGAAGAGGAACCCCCCTGTTCTTCAAGTTTAAATCAGAGGAGCATCTATCGTCGTTCATATCTGTTTGTGATGGATATTACAGGTATGTGTAACTTTATTTTAAATCGTTCTTAATCTATGTTTTAGGGTCCTACACGATTCATTGTTTCATTTGGTTTTCAAAGAAACACTAAATATTTAGATGTTACTGTGTATACTTGAACATCATCATCATCATTATCTTGTCCTTATGTCAATTAGTTGGAAATCGGCACAACGCAGCAACGAGTCTTCTTTGATTCTTCTCTGTTGTCCTTATTTCAGTAGTCACCCCCCTTTTTTCTAGACATATTTACTTCACACAATCAAATCATCGTTTCTTCGGTGTCGTCCCCCCTACCCCTATTGAAGTGAAAACTTCGTTACGCACGGCTATGTAATGCTTGTTCGGGTAAGGTCGGCTCGAGTTGGCTGACCCTACCCGAACGATTACGATTTTGCATTATATCTCTAAACCCCATTTGCTAGACAATAAATGCATGCACGCCAATACAAGTATGCCTTTGCAATATCTGTTATAAATGTACAATTAAGTAATATTATTATTTATGTGAAACAGATTAATGGTTAAGTGGACATTTAACCTGTCTAAAGACGACGAAACACCGTCGCTGAAGGAGCTACAAAGAATTAAATGTCACGGCCCAGTCGGGTAAGAACCAGTACAAAAGGGGTACATATTTAATGTGATTGCTTCGGAGAATTTTGTTTAAAAAATCTTTTTACTTTGTAGGGGCGCATTCTCGTATCGGAAGTTGGAAGAAAAACGTGCTAAGAAACACGGTTGTTATATATTAAGGCAATGCCAGGATGACTACAATGTTTATTATTTGGACGTATGTACTAAAAACAGGTAATTTAATTTTATGTTTTATAGCTAAAGGTTTATAAATGATCATTTTGGTCGAAAAACGTCCACTGTTGGATAATTATAGGCCTCCACCAAGTGTCGCCACATCGACCGGATTAGTGCGTCTCGCATCGATCAGATTTACGCGGTCTATCTTATGGGAGGGTGTGGAGTGTGATCACAATCATGAGTCTGAAACATGGTCGCTCACCTTGGGTCTCATCAGAGGACTTAGCCAAATTGATAATCTACAATCGTTAACGCTAGTCGAAAATTTCAAATGTGAAGACATCATGATGTATGGGAATGACATCATTTCAACGTTAAGTCACGTGGTCAGAACAAAGGAATTGGAGGCGTTAAAGACTAAAAAAGAAATTCGAAACGATACGGTCGTAACTTGGCTGGGACTGCTGAGCGTTTAACGTCACCCAAAGTTTACGAATAGTTAGAGAAATTAGTTTGTTATCTTGTGACCCCTTGAACCGGATTATGAGAACGATAAAACATGGATTTGACTAGATTACGACTGTGTCTTTATACATTAGTTATAACGCAACGAAAATAAATAAATAAACCTCGTGTCTGCTTTAGAAGTTACTATTGTTGAAAGAATCGCCTTGGTCCCAGAACATAAAGGGTAACAGCTGATGAAGGGTAAATAACCATTTAAAGGCACTTTTGAAAAGTCCAAAAATCAGTCAGTCAGAAAAAACGATGCTAATGTGTGAGAAGAATGTGCAAGAAACTCCATGGACACTCTTTTCAATCATGTTATGTAATTACAAATATCTCTGTTACATGTTTCTTGTCGTGCCGTACGTCTAGTGATCTAATGATGGAACAGACTTGGCGGATTTAAATCGTTCGTCTAGATTTATTGGAAGTACTAATGATAAATTTATTTGCAGTACAACAGAGACATATAGAATAGAGTTCAAGGGTCATTGCTACGTGGTCAATAATGAGGAATACTACAGCATTGAGAGGCTAGTCGGATGTCATCAGAACCCGGAAGGACGGATATTTCTGAATGAATGCATACCACCTTCAGAATATGGTGAGTATTTTATTTTGACTTGTTGGTGGGTGATTCTTTGAAACCGAGAGAGAGTCTCATTAATCTGGCTTAGGTTTTCGTACTTATCTATTTTGTGTTGTACGCCACTGGACACAAATGAGTGCCTTTCAGTAATGTGGGAAAACCGGAAAACTAATATGCAACTAAAAATATGAAATTGTTAAAAAAAAACTAGGCCAGATGAATGAGACATTTTCTCGGTTTCAAAGAATAACCCTAGTAATCATTTTCATCTCATAATCTCAGTACAAAGAGTTTTAACGCTCTAAATGGTTCTCACGTAAATAATTTTGTCACTAAAAACATTGGTATGCAATATAAATGGCATTTACTTCTTTCATAATTTAATTAACAATCAGGTGTGAATATTTTTAATGAGTTTTATTCATAGAATTTCTAAGAAAACAGTAAATTTATAATGAACTGAGGGAGCTAAATATTCTTCCACGAAAAGTCTCCTTATTCGCGTAAATTGTAAACTTTTTAAGCTTTTTGCGTTACCTAATTTATCATAATTTATTACTGTTTCCCTTATATGTAGGTATTATTTCATTCATTATGATACGAAGGGGATTAATTAAACCTATTTAACCTGGTATGATCATCGTCGTTAATAATGAAGTATTTATTATAGACTAGCTAGTGCCCCTGACTTGGCCTGCTTCACAGTCGTAAAACAGCATAATGCCATTTGGCTGTAATTTTAAGCATTTTTTTGCGAAATATCATAATTATTTATCTAAAATAAAATTAGCCTATGTTACTCCTTATAAAGGAGTTAGATATAAAGGATAAAGGCCCGTCAAATTTGGTCCATCTCTTTCGGCGATTAGCCGATGCAGACAGACCGACGGACAAAAATTTAAGTATCGAACTGTTTGATGTTACAAACAGACACTTTATTTTTTTTTTATATGTAGACAAGTCCCAATTACTGCTGTGTGGCGAGCCAGTTAAAAGAGGTGTTCGTATCGATCAGGGAGAACTGCAGGATATCCTAAAGGACAACCGGAGTCCGCGCTGCCTGCCCAATAAGGACATACTTCTCTACACAGGTAAGAAAAAGTTCTAATTATTGACACTCGCATTTATCAACGTCACACTTTAGTCTTAATTGTCGTTTTGCCTGTTTATGTGTTTAAATAAACCCATATATTCATTAATTTGTATTATAAAGCAGTGTTTTTCAAATTTGGGGTCACGACCCCCAGGTGGGTCATAGTCTAGCTTGGGGGGTCGCGGTCGCGAGTTAGGTAAAAATGAAAAGTGCAGGTTATTGACCCTACGCTACAAAAGTATAAACATTCACTAATAAAGCTGTGCCTGTTTATATATTATATCTTTGTTTTATTTTGACACGCAAATTGTGTGCGATTTGAAACATATTTTAGACTACGCATACATTCAAAAAGCGGTCATAGGAGCGCAGTGAGAAAAAAGGGCCACGTATTCAAAAATATTGAAAAACGCTGTTCTAACAAAACGTCATATTTATTTGCCGGGCCTTGGTATAGGCCATGGTCCGGAGCGAGGAGAAGTGGCAGGCGGTCGCCGACTTCTACGAAGCAGTAATGCTAGCAAAGGAGAAGAATGACCGCATCAGGCAACGGCGGCGCTCGCAGCGCCCCAGTCGCCGCCGGGATTCCGATCCCGATTTCCGGCCACCGTAGGCGCGGGCTTGCGGACGGCGAGCAACGGGTAGCTCGCTGTCCGACCGTCCGGTAACTGTCCGGACCAAGCCCAAGTCGTCGACGGCGCGCATTGCTCCCGCGCGCCTTAAGGAGCTGTCAGCAACAGCAGGGGCCCAGCTGGGTCGAATCTACTGGGGCCAGGGTTAATTCGAAAGATAGCTCAAGCCCCGGTACGAAAGGCAAGGTTTTTAGTCAGTAAAAGTCTGACACTAGCTCCTGCTCCGCCCAAGAGCGGGGAATGTCATTAGATGATTTTTTATTATAATATGCGATATAGTAAACGCACATTTTGAAAGCGTATATCATGTTAAGGATCGACTGCTGAATCGATTTCAGCTATTTTTTAAATATGTAGGTATATTTTGAATCTTATTTTGTTAATTTCTTGATAAATCTAGTTGCGTCTTCGCCTTAAAAAAACAACAAACTTTTTTTGAGTGTGTGACGGGCGAAAAGTGCCTTTTATCAACCCTCCATTCAGTGCCTAAATTGTTATTGTAACTTAATTTTCTAAGTAGAAGGTTAATATTATTCCAGTTACATGATATATTACAAAAAAAATATTTTTTTTTTCACTCAATATTTTTACCTAATATGTAAATAAGATATTTAGCTGCTTAGTTCTCCGAAATTCCAACATCCTCGAGCATTCCATAGCGAACTTCGCCCACGTGTATAAAAAATACTATTCAAACGGTATTTATATGAGATTAGCTTTTGCCCGCGACTTCGGTCGGACGAATTTCGGTTATTGCTGGCACAAAGTCGAAGCGAGATAAAATGTAGCCTATGTCCTTTCTTTGGATTCAAGCTTACTGCGTACCAAACTTCATCAAAATTGGTTTAGTTGTGTGTGTGAGTTACTTTCACATTTGTAATAGTAGTAGTATGGATGGGTTATGTTATAAGATTAGGAATTTGTAAAATAATCACAGTGAGAAAACTTTACTATGATTAATTTTTGCATGTAAGTCTTAATTTCCAGGGCTATTTAATGTGATAATTTAAATTTCTCTTTTTTAATTGATTATGTAATTAGGTTTACTCATCTGTTTGCCTACTTGCGGCTTGCAAATTACGTCAATGGGGATTTTTGACGTAATTTCTAGACTTACTTAAGTACTTAAATTATTATGCATAGTATGACTAGAATCCGAAATTTTTGTCGACCATCCCATTTAACTAGAACAGCTATTATATTCTATAGTAGCTGGTATTTGCGACGTTTCGTTTTTTTATTAGAACGAAACGGTAGTCTAAATTGAAAGTCTCATCAAAATCTGTTTATCCATTTCGTAGGTGTCATATTTCCGCGCAAAAATAAAGAAGTAACTTATTCATTATAATCTAAGCGCACGGCCGTGCGCAGGCCAAGTTCCAGCAAAAGGCCGCGCGCATGCCGTACACTATTTACACGAACCGTTTCGATCCACTTTTGACCCACCTGTAGCTCAGTGCCTATTGCAAGTACAGAGATAAAATTGTACCTACGTTATCATATACTAGTACTAAAGCAGTATGCCAAATTTCATAGATATAGCTTCAGTAGATCCTGAAATATGACCCTGTGAATATAGCTAATTTTGGCACTGACTCACTGACCGGTAATCAAAACTTCTAGGCCACTTTCAATTGTCCTAGCGTTATGAAATTTGGCACACAGGTCTTGTGTTATATGTAGATTAACAAAAAATTAAGAAATTTAAGAAATCGGTCAAGCGTGAGTTGGCCCAATCTAATATTTATGAACCAGTGATATGAGAATACGAAGAGGAGGAGGGGAGGAAGGGGGAGGGGGTATAAAATATGTCATAAGAAATTTAAGAAATCGGTCAAGCGTGAGTTGGCTTAATCGAATATCAAATTTTTAGTAAAATATTTAGGAACCAGTTATACAATGAGAATACTATCTAAGGTTAACAATGGACGCGGTCGTGGCACAAAAAGAAAAAAATGGGTACGATTTCTTGAAAAAAGTATTGAAATCCCACTAAAAACATACCTGTTAAAAAGGGAGCCAAGTTCCTATCGGCTAATTGTTTGCCTAAAAAAGGGTTGAAATCCAATCCAATGCCAAGTTTAGATGCACTTTAAAATCGATCATAATCATCTTCATCAACAGCCTGATCATCGTTAAATTTGAACTTGACAGGTTAATTTAATTATATAAATAATAAATTTAATTATACAATTAATCAAGTGTTACGTGTAGCATGAAAACCTGCCAAGTTCAAATTTAACAATGATCAGGCTGTTGATGAAGATGATTATGATCGATTTTAAAGTGCATCTAAACATGGCATTGGATTGGATTTCAACCCTTTTTTAGGTGAACAATTAGCCGATAGGAACTTGGCCCCCTTTTTAACAGGTATGTTTTTAGTGGGATATTAGTTACATCCCAGTGAATATCCCGAAAAAACTTCTTCCGTACTTTTGAAATCCCATTCCCGCGGGAAAATGAAACGTAGGTACCCTAAGTTACTCCGTAACATTAGCTATCCGTCAGTATTGGTCCTGGTGTTTCGGAGATTAGCCGGAATAGACAGACAAACAATAATTAAAAAAAAAACGATTTTATTGTAGGTATTAAATATATTTTCATATGTATTATTAAAACATGTTACATCATCGTTTAGATGAAATAACGTGTTCATTTTTAACTTAACTCTTTGAATGTCGTAATTAGAGACACAATAGAAAGACAATTACCTTATGTCGGACTGTGTAACTTAAGACATTCGAAAGGTTAAATACTCCCGAGGTTATAGATACCAGGAAAAACATTGCAGCAGAAGATTCCAGTCCTTAACTGTAAAATGTCCTCTTTTCCCCTCAGGTTCAGAAAAGATCGGTTCAGAAAACATAACAGCGACGTACAAAGCATTGTGGCGGCTTGACGAAACTAAAAAGTTGTTGGTAGCTTTCAAGACGTTACAGAGAGAAAAAGCCAATGATCACTTAAAGGTAAGATAGCATTTTCCCAAGAACCTCCAGGTATTATAAACCTCGATCCTCCAATAGGTAATCCTCCCGATCGAATTTCGATCATGGTGGGTAAATCTCAATGCTTTCAAAAACATAATTTGTTAAAAAACCAAGGCTTGCAACTTAGTTCTACCGTGAAAAGTTGCGAGATCTTAATGACCTTGATTGACTTGGCTATCTGATTAAACAATTTAATATACCTAATACATATTACTTGTATTATATCTAATATCTTCCGCGCCGATGTTTAGACTCCATAGATTGGCTGCTATAGCAGAATATGGGTCTTAAAGATTATTATATCAACACTTTATTAATGTCGACTAGGAATTTGTGGAGCTAGCTAGCAAGTGGGCGTGCGTGCAGTCTAGCGCGATGGTGCGCCTATACGGCGTGACGCTCAGCTCGCCCAGCGCGCTCGTGCTGGAGTACCTGCCCTACGGCCCTTTCGACGACTATCTCAGGTAACTTAACTTTTTACAGACTGAATTTTTTAAGGCAGCAAGCATTCAGACCAAACCCTGTACAATTTTAGCCATTCTCTTTCATCTAAACGAATTAAATTTGATATTTCTAGAGAGAATGAGGACCGCATTAAGCCCATCCATCTAAAGAAGGTAGCAGCCGGGCTAGCGCGCGCGCTGTGGGACCTGTCGGAGGCGGGCGTGGTGCACGGCTACATCCGCTGTCGCCGTCTGCTGCTGGCGGCGCACGACGGCGACCGCATACAGGTCAAGCTGTCCGGGCCCACGCTGCGCCACTACACGCCCCAGGAGTAAGTAGAGAGAAGGTAGCAGCCGCGCGCTGTGGGACCTGTCGGAGGCGGCGTGGTGCACGGCTACATCCGCTGTCGCCGTCTGCTGCTGGCGGCGCACGACGGCGACCGCATACAGGTCAAGCTGTCCGGGCCCACGCTGCGCCACTACACGCCCCAGGAGTAAGTAGAGAGAAGGTAGCAGCCGCGCGCTGTGGGACCTGTCGGAGGCGGCGTGGTGCACGGCTACATCCGCTGTCGCCGTCTGCTGCTGGCGGCGCACGACGGCGACCGCATACAGGTCAAGCTGTCCGGGCCCACGCTGCGCCACTACACGCCCCAGGAGTAAGTAGAGAGAAGGTAGCAGCCGCGCGCTGTGGGACCTGTCGGAGGCGGCGTGGTGCACGGCTACATCCGCTGTCGCCGTCTGCTGCTGGCGGCGCACGACGGCGACCGCATACAGGTCAAGCTGTCCGGGCCCACGCTGCGCCACTACACGCCCCAGGAGTAAGTAGAGAGAAGGTAGCAGCCGCGCGCTGTGGGACCTGTCGGAGGCGGCGTGGTGCACGGCTACATCCGCTGTCGCCGTCTGCTGCTGGCGGCGCACGACGGCGACCGCATACAGGTCAAGCTGTCCGGGCCCACGCTGCGCCACTACACGCCCCAGGAGTAAGTAGAGAGAAGGTAGCAGCCGCGCGCTGTGGGACCTGTCGGAGGCGGCGTGGTGCACGGCTACATCCGCTGTCGCCGTCTGCTGCTGGCGGCGCACGACGGCGACCGCATACAGGTCAAGCTGTCCGGGCCCACGCTGCGCCACTACACGCCCCAGGAGTAAGTAGAGAGAAGGTAGCAGCCGCGCGCTGTGGGACCTGTCGGAGGCGGCGTGGTGCACGGCTACATCCGCTGTCGCCGTCTGCTGCTGGCGGCGCACGACGGCGACCGCATACAGGTCAAGCTGTCCGGGCCCACGCTGCGCCACTACACGCCCCAGGAGTAAGTAGAGAGAAGGTAGCAGCCGGGTTAGCTCGCGCGCTGTGGGACCTGTCGGAGGCGGGCGTGGTGCACGGCTACATCCGCTGTCGCCGTCTGCTGCTGGCGGCGCACGACGGCGACCGCATACAGGTCAAGCTGTCCGGGCCCACGCTGCGCCACTACACGCCCCAGGAGTAAGTAGAGAGAAGGTAGCAGCCGCGCGCTGTGGGACCTGTCGGAGGCGGCGTGGTGCACGGCTACATCCGCTGTCGCCGTCTGCTGCTGGCGGCGCACGACGGCGACCGCATACAGGTCAAGCTGTCCGGGCCCACGCTGCGCCACTACACGCCCCAGGAGTAAGTAGAGAGAAGGTAGCAGCCGCGCGCTGTGGGACCTGTCGGAGGCGGCGTGGTGCACGGCTACATCCGCTGTCGCCGTCTGCTGCTGGCGGCGCACGACGGCGACCGCATACAGGTCAAGCTGTCCGGGCCCACGCTGCGCCACTACACGCCCCAGGAGTAAGTAGAGAGAAGGTAGCAGCCGCGCGCTGTGGGACCTGTCGGAGGCGGCGTGGTGCACGGCTACATCCGCTGTCGCCGTCTGCTGCTGGCGGCGCACGACGGCGACCGCATACAGGTCAAGCTGTCCGGGCCCACGCTGCGCCACTACACGCCCCAGGAGTAAGTAGAGAGAAGGTAGCAGCCGGGTTAGCTCGCGCGCTGTGGGACCTGTCGGAGGCGGGCGTGGTGCACGGCTACATCCGCTGTCGCCGTCTGCTGCTGGCGGCGCACGACGGCGACCGCATACAGGTCAAGCTGTCCGGGCCCACGCTGCGCCACTACACGCCCCAGGAGTAAGTAGAGAGAAGGTAGCAGCCGCGCGCTGTGGGACCTGTCGGAGGCGGCGTGGTGCACGGCTACATCCGCTGTCGCCGTCTGCTGCTGGCGGCGCACGACGGCGACCGCATACAGGTCAAGCTGTCCGGGCCCACGCTGCGCCACTACACGCCCCAGGAGTAAGTAGAGAGAAGGTAGCAGCCGCGCGCTGTGGGACCTGTCGGAGGCGGCGTGGTGCACGGCTACATCCGCTGTCGCCGTCTGCTGCTGGCGGCGCACGACGGCGACCGCATACAGGTCAAGCTGTCCGGGCCCACGCTGCGCCACTACACGCCCCAGGAGTAAGTAGAGAGAAGGTAGCAGCCGCGCGCTGTGGGACCTGTCGGAGGCGGCGTGGTGCACGGCTACATCCGCTGTCGCCGTCTGCTGCTGGCGGCGCACGACGGCGACCGCATACAGGTCAAGCTGTCCGGGCCCACGCTGCGCCACTACACGCCCCAGGAGTAAGTAGAGAGAAGGTAGCAGCCGCGCGCTGTGGGACCTGTCGGAGGCGGCGTGGTGCACGGCTACATCCGCTGTCGCCGTCTGCTGCTGGCGGCGCACGACGGCGACCGCATACAGGTCAAGCTGTCCGGGCCCACGCTGCGCCACTACACGCCCCAGGAGTAAGTAGAGAGAAGGTAGCAGCCGCGCGCTGTGGGACCTGTCGGAGGCGGCGTGGTGCACGGCTACATCCGCTGTCGCCGTCTGCTGCTGGCGGCGCACGACGGCGACCGCATACAGGTCAAGCTGTCCGGGCCCACGCTGCGCCACTACACGCCCCAGGAGTAAGTAGAGAGAAGGTAGCAGCCGCGCGCTGTGGGACCTGTCGGAGGCGGCGTGGTGCACGGCTACATCCGCTGTCGCCGTCTGCTGCTGGCGGCGCACGACGGCGACCGCATACAGGTCAAGCTGTCCGGGCCCACGCTGCGCCACTACACGCCCCAGGAGTAAGTAGAGAGAAGGTAGCAGCCGCGCGCTGTGGGACCTGTCGGAGGCGGCGTGGTGCACGGCTACATCCGCTGTCGCCGTCTGCTGCTGGCGGCGCACGACGGCGACCGCATACAGGTCAAGCTGTCCGGGCCCACGCTGCGCCACTACACGCCCCAGGAGTAAGTAGAGAGAAGGTAGCAGCCGCGCGCTGTGGGACCTGTCGGAGGCGGCGTGGTGCACGGCTACATCCGCTGTCGCCGTCTGCTGCTGGCGGCGCACGACGGCGACCGCATACAGGTCAAGCTGTCCGGGCCCACGCTGCGCCACTACACGCCCCAGGAGTAAGTAGAGAGAAGGTAGCAGCCGCGCGCTGTGGGACCTGTCGGAGGCGGCGTGGTGCACGGCTACATCCGCTGTCGCCGTCTGCTGCTGGCGGCGCACGACGGCGACCGCATACAGGTCAAGCTGTCCGGGCCCACGCTGCGCCACTACACGCCCCAGGAGTAAGTAGAGAGAAGGTAGCAGCCGCGCGCTGTGGGACCTGTCGGAGGCGGCGTGGTGCACGGCTACATCCGCTGTCGCCGTCTGCTGCTGGCGGCGCACGACGGCGACCGCATACAGGTCAAGCTGTCCGGGCCCACGCTGCGCCACTACACGCCCCAGGAGTAAGTAGAGAGAAGGTAGCAGCCGCGCGCTGTGGGACCTGTCGGAGGCGGCGTGGTGCACGGCTACATCCGCTGTCGCCGTCTGCTGCTGGCGGCGCACGACGGCGACCGCATACAGGTCAAGCTGTCCGGGCCCACGCTGCGCCACTACACGCCCCAGGAGTAAGTAGAGAGAAGGTAGCAGCCGGGTTAGCTCGCGCGCTGTGGGACCTGTCGGAGGCGGGCGTGGTGCACGGCTACATCCGCTGTCGCCGTCTGCTGCTGGCGGCGCACGACGGCGACCGCATACAGGTCAAGCTGTCCGGGCCCACGCTGCGCCACTACACGCCCCAGGAGTAAGTAGAGAGAAGGTAGCAGCCGCGCGCTGTGGGACCTGTCGGAGGCGGCGTGGTGCACGGCTACATCCGCTGTCGCCGTCTGCTGCTGGCGGCGCACGACGGCGACCGCATACAGGTCAAGCTGTCCGGGCCCACGCTGCGCCACTACACGCCCCAGGAGTAAGTAGAGAGAAGGTAGCAGCCGCGCGCTGTGGGACCTGTCGGAGGCGGCGTGGTGCACGGCTACATCCGCTGTCGCCGTCTGCTGCTGGCGGCGCACGACGGCGACCGCATACAGGTCAAGCTGTCCGGGCCCACGCTGCGCCACTACACGCCCCAGGAGTAAGTAGAGAGAAGGTAGCAGCCGCGCGCTGTGGGACCTGTCGGAGGCGGCGTGGTGCACGGCTACATCCGCTGTCGCCGTCTGCTGCTGGCGGCGCACGACGGCGACCGCATACAGGTCAAGCTGTCCGGGCCCACGCTGCGCCACTACACGCCCCAGGAGTAAGTAGAGAGAAGGTAGCAGCCGCGCGCTGTGGGACCTGTCGGAGGCGGCGTGGTGCACGGCTACATCCGCTGTCGCCGTCTGCTGCTGGCGGCGCACGACGGCGACCGCATACAGGTCAAGCTGTCCGGGCCCACGCTGCGCCACTACACGCCCCAGGAGTAAGTAGAGAGAAGGTAGCAGCCGCGCGCTGTGGGACCTGTCGGAGGCGGCGTGGTGCACGGCTACATCCGCTGTCGCCGTCTGCTGCTGGCGGCGCACGACGGCGACCGCATACAGGTCAAGCTGTCCGGGCCCACGCTGCGCCACTACACGCCCCAGGAGTAAGTAGAGAGAAGGTAGCAGCCGCGCGCTGTGGGACCTGTCGGAGGCGGCGTGGTGCACGGCTACATCCGCTGTCGCCGTCTGCTGCTGGCGGCGCACGACGGCGACCGCATACAGGTCAAGCTGTCCGGGCCCACGCTGCGCCACTACACGCCCCAGGAGTAAGTAGAGAGAAGGTAGCAGCCGCGCGCTGTGGGACCTGTCGGAGGCGGCGTGGTGCACGGCTACATCCGCTGTCGCCGTCTGCTGCTGGCGGCGCACGACGGCGACCGCATACAGGTCAAGCTGTCCGGGCCCACGCTGCGCCACTACACGCCCCAGGAGTAAGTAGAGAGAAGGTAGCAGCCGCGCGCTGTGGGACCTGTCGGAGGCGGCGTGGTGCACGGCTACATCCGCTGTCGCCGTCTGCTGCTGGCGGCGCACGACGGCGACCGCATACAGGTCAAGCTGTCCGGGCCCACGCTGCGCCACTACACGCCCCAGGAGTAAGTAGAGAGAAGGTAGCAGCCGCGCGCTGTGGGACCTGTCGGAGGCGGCGTGGTGCACGGCTACATCCGCTGTCGCCGTCTGCTGCTGGCGGCGCACGACGGCGACCGCATACAGGTCAAGCTGTCCGGGCCCACGCTGCGCCACTACACGCCCCAGGAGTAAGTAGAGAGAAGGTAGCAGCCGCGCGCTGTGGGACCTGTCGGAGGCGGCGTGGTGCACGGCTACATCCGCTGTCGCCTTTGACACTTGACGCTGATCGTCATATATACATTACAAAACAAAATGTGTCCAGTACGCCACGGTCACGACTACATGACAGATTGAAGGATCAAATCGCAGCTTCGCGCCGAGAATACGTTTTTGCATTTTTGAAGTGACGGTCAAAAGGTTAATTATATTTTGGAGAAAATCGTCTCGTTACATATTTGTCACATGGGGGTGATCTTAGAAGAGATTGAAACCTAACGAGTAGCCTTTAAGCGAAGAATCACTGCACACATGACTATTTGACTTATTATATCTTTTATTTTTAGTGTGCACTGGATGCCAGTGGAGTTCTTCTCCGACATGAGCCTGGCAAAGCGCTCGGTGATGGGTGACATCTGGGCTTTCGCGACCACGCTGTGGGAGGTGTTCTCCTATGGACAGTCTCCCACTGAGACCAATCCAGTCTTGACTGCCAGGGTGAGTGCTTGTTGCTTGAAGTTAGATCAAAGTATTGCTTGCAGTGTACATCACATTTTTGCGCTCCGAGCGTCTTAACTGAAAACATTCTCTACTGCCTGACTGGTTGGCGGCATACTTCGATAAGTTGATTGATTAGTACCTTGCGGTAGGTTTGGTTAATATTGATATTACTTACTTTTTTTTACGTTCCTTTACTTTCTACAGAGTTACGAAATGGGCGACCGTCTGCTGCGGCCGGCGCGCTGCCCGGGCGAGGTGTGGGCGCTGATGCGTCAGTGCTGGCAGCCCGACCCGCTGCGCCCGCAGGAGATCATGCGGGACATGAACCACATGCTACATAGAGGTACACTGATAATGTGTTTTACGCGCCAACTCTTTAGACGATTATTCTTTCTCATATCGTCGCGACCGATAATATCATCGCGCGCCGTATGGATAACCGGACACAAGTTCATAGAGTTAACATAGATTGAAGTAACAGGATGATAATATCGAAGCTATTCACTTGCTCGTGGAGGTATCCATCACGCGGTTCTGGTGTGGATACGGTGGATGTCACATTTTGCATTGTTTGTGTTTCCCTTTTAGAAGAGAAAAAACCACGCGCGACTACCTTTCATGTGCCAGGTTACTTGATAATTGAGATGGATTAGCTCCCGAGCACAGTGAGGGAGATCATTATTTAAATTGAAACTCCCTCGTTTCTGTAATGTCTCGACAGAAACGAGGGAGTTTCAACATCATCCTGAAAACATTATTATATTGGATGGTATACATCAAACAAGTTTGTATTTTTTTGCAGAATATGTACCAATCCACGAATACGAAGAACCAAAGATATCCCTCGAACATATGGAACACGCAGAGACTGTGTCAAGTAAGTTTAAAACAATATATTATCAGTTCCAAATATGTCACTTTTTTTTTAGCGTGTTTTGTCCCAGTCCTGAGCTCTATTATGTAATATTTGTCATACGCGTATACACAGATGACTGGACTGTTCAATACCGTCACATAATGTAATACTATGTAGGAGATAATACAAATTTGCAGTTATACTTCTCCCTTTTACAGAAACCTACAGAGGTTGTAGTGACGAATGTGATCCTGCAAACCTCTGATTACAATTTTCTCACAATTTTTTGGCCGTATTTTTTTTTAAGTGGTAAATCATCCGATTACTCTTTTCATTCTCAGTGGAGCGAGAGAGAATGTCAGATTTTTTACTGACCAAAACCCACCTATGTTCCTTCAGTTATCCTTTGTGGTCCAGCGCCACGGTAACTGTTCCGAATATTCCCACAACCCCTAGTCTTTTGCCCTGATACAGAGTCTATAAGAAAGAAAGAAAAAGTGTTTATTTGCGTCAAACATGAACAAAAACCTACCTTAAAATATAACACCTTGGTCTTGGCCTTGGTGGTCCTTTGTTGCTATTTGATAATAGTACATTATGATACAAGTGTATAATGTTGGTGATTACCGCTGAGGCGGTATTTATATTATCTTAAGAGAGCCGAGGACGGTAACGTTTTTCGACACACTTGAGAAGAAAAATTTTACAAATTAGGTAATTAATTATTGCTTTATCAGCAAAACTGTTTTTTTTTGTAGTATGGCGGCAAAAAATTGTTCTTTCTTCTTACCCGCGCGCATCCATAATGGCGGCCATAGACTAGCTACTCTAGCTAGGCTGTTTGAATAAAAATAAGAATGAGGTTGCTTATGTTTATAAACAGAAAAAATATTTTTATTTTATGAAAGGTTTTATTTATTAAACATGTAAAAGTTAAAATAGTTTATTTAAACACAAATTATTATAAAATAAGCAAGCAAGACATTAATTTGTACTATTGAACGCAATACCTAATGTATTTTTTTTCTTTCGAATTCAATGTTTGATTTGAGAACAGAGGTTAACAAAAAAGGTTATCACTACATTATCACACTTGTGCATAATGGTAATCAAAAAGTCACAGTTTGGTTACAAGCTACATTATATACCTAAGTGTACCTAGTGCAATTATAGTCACTTTCTGAGCAAGTGTATCGAAAACTTATTTTTCAATACACTTGCTCAGAAAGTGTCTCTTATTGCATTGCACTTAGGAACATAATGGCCCTTGTTACCAAACTGAGACATTTTGATTGCCATTACGCAGTAGTGCTATAATGTAGTTAAAACCTTATTGTTCAACCTCTCCGCCGCCATAATTATATGACATGTATCGTATCAGGCTGGGCGCAGGTCGTGTCCCGCGAGTCGCCGCTCAACCCTCGTTTATTCATTTCAGTGAGTGTATTGAAACGTAAATAAAAAAAAATATGGGCGCGCATATGAAAACAGATTTTTATCGTCACAAAAGTTTACTAGTTTTACAGTTATTTTCTTCACAAGTGTATTGAAAAACGTCGTATGATGTCACTTGAGTAATTAATGATTACCGTTCTCGGCTCTCTTAAGTCCCTCGCCATGGCTCGGGTCTTAATACTGCCTCGATGGCAATATCTAACATTACACACTTATATCATAATGTACTATTCTACTTAATTTTAAATATGTAACGTGGTGATTATGGAAAACCCCCTCCTTGGGGGAAGCCTATGTCCAATAGTGAACGTCTTTCGGTTGAAATGAATGAATGAATGTAACGTAATATTTTTTGTCGCAGGTGACAGGTTTATTCCGAGCGAGCTGAGTGATGCCGGTAGCAATAAGTCGTTAATATCGGATAGCAGCGTCCTATCAATGAATGGAACCATGTCTGATCAATATGACAACCCAGTAAGTATTTTCCTAAGTTATTCACGCGATTTTTGCGAGTTGATTTCGGTATCTGTTTTGATTATTTGCAAATTGGTTTCTAATGAAAATTGTGACGTAAAATTGGTGTAGTTTTAGTATCTCAGTAGTATCACTACTGGACAATGTGAAATAGCAGCAGTCTCTTCAAAATTTAGTTGAGAATTTTATAATAGTATTGACTACGTTAGCAAAACTTGCAAATTCCATTTGCTACCAAATACTGCAAAAACACTAGAATGTGTTTTTTTTTTTTTTTTTTTTTTTTTTTTTTTTTTTTTTTTTTTTATTTATTTTGTAAATAGGTTTAAAAAACACTTTTACACGTCAATTTTTTTTTTCGTCATTTTATTCTAGATGAGGCCGGTGTTTCCTATCTGACTACCCTGAGAAGAAACACCGAAACAAACTCAGGGGTCAAGGTCTCTTTTAAAGTCCATACAGTAAATATGTAATGGTCAAATCACATGAGAACCATGCAGATTTGTCTGAGATGGTCTTTTGAAGAAAGAACCATACAGATTTGAGTGGACCTGTCCAATCAGTGTAAGCATTTGTCAGTATTCGAAAAGCTCAACTTAGGACTACTAAGGAGCTCTACGACTTGACGAACAATACCAAAGAAAGGACATTTGGGTAGGCCGCAGAAAACACTCAAATTGCCAGACATACGTTAAAATTACTGAAAAGAAAAGAAAAAGCAATCAACATAGTCCTCACATTTACAATAATATAAGCAAATTGATAATTTACAAAATATTTAGAAAGGTAAATATTTATGTCAAAGAAAAAAAAAAAAATACTTTAAGTACTTAAAATGTATACATGTCATTTTGTAAAATAAAAATAATTTCCAATGTCAAATTGTAAAAAAACAAATAAAATAAAAAGAAAAAGCACATTTGAAAATAAAAATAATTAAAAAATACAAAAGAAGAAAAATAAAAATGACAACAGTTGTAGTAGGTACTGGAGCAGGTCAATCCCAAGCCTTTTCGTCCTGAATATAGTCTTTTACAGTGTAAAAAGCCTTTTGACAAAGTTTACGTTTTACAAATGATTTGAACTTATTAAGGCTTAGTTGTTGAATATGACTAGGAAGTTTATTATAGAAGTGTATACATTGGCATCTAAATGAGCCCCCTATTTTTTTGAGCCTGGTTGCAGGAACTACAAATTTATGTTTGTTTCTTGTATTAAAATTATGAATATCACTGTATTTTTTAAACATGTCTATATTTTTATGGGCATACATAATATTCTCGTAAATATACTGTGAAGGCACAGTCATTACATTTATTTCTTTAAATTTATCTCTGAGGGAGTATCTGGGACTTAATTTATAAATTGATCGAATAGCCCTTTTCTGTAAAACGAAAATTGTCTGTATATCGGCGGCATTTCCCCATAATAGAATACCGTACGACATGACACTATGAAAATAGCTAAAGTAAACTAAACGGGCTGTCTCTAAATCAGTTAAATTTCGAATTTGTCTTACAGCATATGCTGCTGAACTAAGTTTTTTCGACAATTTGTCTATATGTGGGCCCCACTGAAGCTTAGCGTCTAGAGTAATGCCCAAGAACACTGTAGTATCTTCAGGACTCAACTCTTTACCTTTGATTAGCACACTGGTTTCTACTTGCCTCACATGAGGCATGGTAAACTTAATACATTTGGTTTTTTTTTCATTAAGTAGCAGGTTATTTACATTAAACCAGTGTACTATTTTTGAAAGAGCTATATTTATATCGTCAGTAACCTGCTGCTGACGTTTAAGTTTAAACAAAAGTGAAGTGTCGTCTGCAAACAACACTATATTATGATTGTCTTCTATGAGGTAAGGTAAGTCGTTTATGTAAATTAGAAACAAAAATGGACCAAGAATTGAGCCCTGGGGGACACCCATTTTTACAACAGATCCGGGAGATCTCTTTCCGTTTACGTCAACTCTCTGAATCCTTTCACTCAGATATGATGTAAGAAGATCCAGGGAGGAGTTCCGGATCCCGTAATGGTGTAGTTTCCTGATTAATGTTTCATGGGGAACGCAATCGAAGGCCTTGGACAAATCGCAAAAAATGCCCAAGGCATCGCATTTATCTTCCCATGCATTATAAATATGTCCTAAAAGTTCAACACCAGCATCGGTTGTCGAACGACCCCTTGTAAAACCGAACTGTTTGGTATGCAACAATTTATGTCTATTAAAAAATCTCTGTAATTGCTGTAGAATGAGCTTTTCAAATATTTTACTAAAGGTCGGTAGTACTGAAATAGGTCTGTAATTTGTGGGGTCCGATGTACTACCGGTTTTGAACAATGGTATTATTTTACTATTTTTCATTAAGTCAGGAAACTCCCCGCGATCGATACAATTATTAAAAATAAAAGCTAAAGAAGGAGCTACAATGTGGATTATAGACTTAACAACGTCCACAGAATTACCCCATAAATCTGCAGTCTTTTTTACATTTAAAGAGTTGAAGGTCTTAATAATATCTACATAAGATACATGTTCGAAATTAAAATCAGAATCACAAACTTTAACATTTTTTTTAAGCAGAGACTCTGCTGCAGCGGGTGATGAATTCAGAGATTTTGTTGTTGATATGGGGATCTCTGAGAAGAAGTTTTCAAAAGCTGCGGCTACCTGTGAGTCCGATGTGATCACATTGTCGTCAATTACCAGGTTAAAGTCACTACATGGTTTTGTAGACCTACCAGTTTCACTATTTATAATATTCCAAGTCGTTTTAATTATATTATTACTGTTTTTAATCTTGGAACTCAAACAACGCGATTTTGCTTCAGAGCAAACTTTTTTAAACAATTTTGAATAATTCCGCACATATAAACTAAATTCAGCAGTGTTAACGAGAATTCTTTCATCATACAATTCGTAAAGCCGATTTCTACTTTTATGAATACCACTAGTAGCCCATTCACTGAACGACACATTACTATTAACTGAAATATTCTTGGGTATAAATGTAGAATTAAATTGATTACAGTACATGTTAAAGAAACCCTCATATTGGTGATTGACATCATCAAATTTAGACAAGTTTGGTAAATTATTAGTGAGTTTAGTTTTAAAAGTTTCTAAACGACTTGCCGTTTTAGGGTTAACAGTGATATTTTTTTTAGTCACTATGATGTTTTTGTTATGAAAAGTAATTAATTGCCCACAATGATCAGAATCCAATAAATTTATAATTTCTTTGTGACTTGGTACAACATCTGTATATATATTATCTATACATGTAGCACTAGTAGGAGTTATTCTTGTGGGCTCCAAAAATAAATTAACAAGATTGTATGACCGAAATAGACTTAAAATTTTACTACATAAACCTGAGTTTTCTAATAAATTAACATTAAAATCACCACAAGTAATTATGTACTTATTTGAATTACAAATCTTGTGGAACACTTCATCCATTACTTTTTCAAAGCAGTCATACAATCCAGAAGGGGGTTTGTACACACTTAATATAATAAATTGCTCCAATTCAATACAGGCTATTTCAACTGACCGCTCAACAGATAGGCTCACAATATCTTTGCGTTCTTTAAATTTAAGTTGGTTACTTACTATGATTAATGAGCCACCCCGTATGGCATCAACTCTACTGAATGAACTACCAACCTGGTGATTACTAAAATTAAACATGAACTGGTGACTCTTAAGCCAATGTTCTGTTAAGCAAAGAATATCAATATTGTTGCAATTGAGGAATAATTCTACTTCTAAATCCTTGTTCATAAACCCTTGAATATTTTGATGCACCAGGTTGATACTATTTAATGATTTTAAAACTTTATTGGAAACATTTTTATTCATCGGTACATCCATGCTAGAGATTGTCTCTGTTGTCTTAATTTCTAATTTAAATTATTAACTATGTCAACATTTGATGCCAAGTTATTGGCAAAGTCATTTGAAATGTTACATTGCTCAATAGGAGCAATTTGTTTAGCCAAGTTCTTGGCTGTAATAAAAAAATAATATGATAGCGAGACAGCTATCTGTCTTCGACAAAATTTTGAAAGATAGTATCTATCTACAAGATATCTATCTTTTGTCAAATAAAAATGAGTGCCAACATAATTGTTGGTGTCAATTAAGTGAAACAAGCTATTATTAATAGTCAAATTGTGCAATGTTACATTAATCTTATATCTAATTAGATTTTCCTCCTGTGGCAAACTATGACTGTATGGGAATGTGAACATAACAATTTTTCTTAGCCTGAGGTTACTTAAAGTCCTATAATATTGGAGTAATTCTCCTTTGTTCACATAACCCCTATTACCAACAAAAATCAAAAGTATAGTATCCTGATTGAAGTTAGATTTTATAATTTTTTTCATTATGTCAAGTAATGAACAGCCAGGCATACAGTTGTTTATTATTGAGTGTCCCGGATATTCATTTGTCAAAAGGTGACCTAATTCTTTTCCAATCTCATCACAAAATATTACTATATCTTTATTTACACTCTGTTGTGAAAAACAATTGGTAATTGCAACGGGCAAACTGACACTAGACTGGGGTAAGGTGGAATCGCATATTGTCAATGAATGCTCTGGCACAGAATCAGTAGATGGTAATTGACAATGCTCACAATTCGTTTTTTGTGAGCTCACCAGTTCATTCATTGCCAATACATATTCCCTCATTTGATTTTCAGAGGCAGTATATTTTATGGTCATTGAACTTAGCTTGTCTTGAAGACGGCTTAACTCACTTTGCAAGTCTTGAGTGTCAGTTTGGTATTTCCTAGTACTTTTTTCCAAGTTAGAAGAGTACATATCTAATTGTTTCAGTAGATGTAATCTTTCCCTATTTAGTTTGACATTTTTGATGAAGAACTTTTGTCTTTTGACCATTTTCTTGGTTTTTACAATATATTTGTTGATTTTAATATATTTTTTCAATTTATTTTTACTAGTAACTACCCTCATTCTTTTACATGATTTAGAATCATCATCACTATTCAAATCTATGGTATAGGAGGGGATAATATGTGAAACCATTGATGGGGCAATAGGCACCAACTCGCTAAATAGACTTTGATTCAACGAGGCAGTGATGTTATGATTAGTTGTCTCTAGTTGGGATATTTGAGATTTTGCCTCTTGCAGTTGTTGTTGCAATAAATATTTGTGACTCAGAGCATGTTCATACTCTGTGCTACATTGGCTGAACCCGTCCACAACAAGCTGGAGCCTATCCCGGTCATCTACAATCTCAGTGAATTGAATATATAACTGAGACATTTCATTTTTTAACTTTCTATTACTCTCATGAGCTTCAAAGAGGACCTTTTCATTGTCATCTATTTCCTTATTCAGCTGGTCACAGTACTCTTTTGATGCCCTTAATTCGCTCAAAGCCAGACTGAGTTTGGCCTCCTCCTGACGAGCATAGGCGCTACGAGTCGTAGGCATGATTACAAGGAATTGAAAAGAAAACAGAATAGACTAGAAAGGTTGTGATAGAAGTTTAAAAAGATAGATGAAAGAAAATAAACTTTAGAAAACTAAGTTCTGTCACCAACCAACTAAGGTTATGTTTACGTTTCAACTGTCATTCCACAATATGCAGTCGATTATAAGAATAAAGTTGTAAGTATAATTATTGATCGCAAACTATATAATAGCAAATCAAAATGTAGTATTTTACCTGATATCAAGATGACAATGCAAAAATCACTCGTACCGGTAACCTCTAACTGTCACAAAGTTTGATCGAAATTATGCAATTATTTACACTTTATTGAACGGTTTTAACACGAAATACACTTAAATACCCTATTAACTTGTTGAGTAATTGGAAATAGGCTTTAAAAACATAGAAAATTAATATTTAAAATTAAAATTACAAGGACTAATTCAAATCAGCTGTTAGCTGTAGTGTGTTGCCACAGGAAAAAAAAGTTTAGAAAAAAATAGTACTTGCCTACTTACTATGTACTTGTTTCTGCCTCGTACTTCGTTACTTTGGGCCAGCGTTAAATATTCCACTTTAATTATCTCCTTTTAAAAATTATTTATAAATCTTTATCTAGTTATTTTAATGTTGAGCATACATAAACTTTCACAGTTCCATAGTAAAGCTAACTGACATGACCGAAAAGAAAGTGCTGCTGTGTTTATTGCACGCATTTGTGCACTATAATATTTCTGAGATTGTTGAGGAGTGAACTAATATGAACTCTTCAATTTTCGTAACGTATGTTTTAAACGTACATTTATATCGAGACGTTACTTCAGATTTATATAGTTCGCGACAAGGAGTAACGTAGTACGCATGCACTGTCTGCCTCAGAATGTTCAAGCGGGCAGCACGTCGGACGACATGGCACACTGCCTCATCTTGCTTTTTGCGTGTTCACTTTCAAATCCCGCTCATTTAGTATATTAATTCTCCACGCCTTTAAAATCTCTTTGCTCGTTCTTAGCCAGCAGCATCGATAGTGACAATGCGTTGAGATCGGCCGCTATGTCTGAGATTCGTTTAGGAAGAAATCAGAAACGTTTATTTCAAATAGATCAATTACAGGCACTTTTGAATTGTCAAAATGTCGGTCAGTCAAGAAAAATGAAGCTGAAAGACTACAATAACCATGTTCTATCCCTTAGTTCGCAGACAATAAAAGCTCGAACTCTCTGGAGAGCATGAACGGCTTACCATACGCCTTGCAACGCGAGCTGCGCTCCCGCAACAGCAGCAGCATGGGCGGCGCCGCGCGCGCCTTCGACGACGAGCTCGACGACGAGACCGCGCCCGCGCCGCGCCTCATGGAGTCCATCGTGTCGCAGGGCAAGACCTACCTCGTCACGCTCACCAAGAAGATCGGCAGTGTAAGTGCTTCTATTAAGAAATTACTAATCAAATGAGCGAACGAAGGCTATGTAAATAGATAAAATAAATAGAAAGAATGAAATAATAAATGAGTAAATAGATAGAATGGAATCTTTACACGTTCGTTCCCTTTTATTCACTCATTACACTTCGTTCGCTAGTGTTCGTTCGTTTGAGTGCGGTGTCCATCGGCGATTCACGTTTTAAAGCGTTTGCTCGTTCGCTTTATTTATACCATACGCAATGACTGTTTAGACATCAATACTTGTAACGCACTTGTCAATAATCCATTTGTGTTAAGAAAATAGTTACTCATCATTTTCACTCGGCGTAATCACGCCCCTTGACCAATTAGAAAGCCGTGTTCACATTTGATCTGAGCCTGTCAGATAGTATGGACGCGTCTTTTCTCAATAAAAAAACAAAACCTTGCATATTCGTAAAAAAGTAAAAATCTGATGATTCGATTATGATTAAATAAAATAATCTATAATATAAAAATGTATCGCAAAATGTGTTGGTAAGCGCATAACTCAACAACGCCTGGACCGATTTCGCTAATTTTTTTTTTGTTGTTTTCGTTATTATGAGGAGAAGGTTCTTATGGAAAAAAACATGAAAATTTGGGTAGTGTAGGGTAGAGTAGGGTAGTGTAGGGTAGTGTAGGGTAGAGTAAGGTAGAGGAGGGTAGAGTAGGGTAGGGTAGAGTAGGGTAGAGTAGGGTAGTGTAGGGTAGAGTAAGGTAGAGGAGGGTAGAGTAGGGTAGAGTAGAGTAGGGTAGGGTAGAGTAGGGTAGAGTAGGGTAGAGTAGGGTAGAGTAGGGTATAGTAGGCTGAAGTAGGGAAGAGCGGGAGCGAAGCCGCGCGGGCAAAAGCTAGTTACTTAATATTAATATTTGAACATACTGTGTAATAAAAGATTTGCTTTACCCCAGTAAAATACACTTGTACTTTGCAGTAGAGTCTGTCTAAAAAGTTAAACGACTTGGGAATTTTAATAGTTTTTATAATTTTAGTACTAGGTGCTTTATTTTTATTAACATTTCTGGGGGAAAATAAATGACGTCAATTGTCTAGCGTATTCCGTTTATTATAAACAAATCGGATGAAGCGAAAGATTGTTCGAACTACCCAATTCGTTTGACTTTTTAGACAGACTATATCACTGATGCGTCACTATGTTCTTAACGTGAATAGACTAAAGTAATTATTTCTTACTCTTTCAACGAGATTAGAATTTGCAATGACTTGGTATAAACGCTCGCAGACTAAATGCTGTAATGAATCGTATTTTTATTTAAAAAAAAAAGATGATAAATAAAATAACTGCTCATTTTAAAAACAGGGCAACTACGGGCACGTGTTCAAAGGGTGGATGGAGCGCGACAACCAAGAATCTCAGCGACGGGAAGTGGCAGTGAAGAAGCTGACGAGACAGGCCTCCGAGAGGAACGGTACTCTTTATGAAGACTTCAAGAACGAGCTGGAGATTATGAAGGTAAATACGAAACCTCAAGCCTAAGAGTTGAGCAACTAAAGGAGAGCTACAGCTAGCGCGTTGAAATGTAAAGTGCTTTAGTAGCAATATCACGGTTTGATCACCTCGGTCTTGATATTTAAAATGATATTTTCGATGTTTTTGTAGCTTTCGTGTTATTTGACAATTTAAAAGCGGCTCTAAATGGTTTATTTGAAATAAATGTTTTTGTTTTCATTTGATTTCCACCACGAAACGAAAAAACGTGATAAAATTCCTGCCTGGGGCCTGCCTATGACGTGTTAAAATGTGAAATGTGCGTAAGAGGGATAGAGCTATATGGGGTGTAAAGCTCTATCCCTCTTTCTCCCTTTGACAGTTCAGTTTAGGTCGTCAAAAGGATCGAGTTACGAGCTCGTGGCCTTTGGTATTGTATCTAACATCCAATTTTTTTGTTCCAGTCGCTACAGCACATCAACATAGTAGAGATCTTAGGCTACTCGTGGGACCACGGCTCGGACGTGCTCATCGTGATGGAGTACCTGGAGGAAGGCTCGCTCAACTACTACCTCAAGTTCCAGGGGGACAAGCTGAGGATCTCACACCTGCTCAAGTACTCGAGAGACATCGCTACGGTGTGTACCTTATTTATTAGACTGTAAGGTCGATTTTGGTCTGACTGACTTGTTAGTCCAGTGGTAGCAATGGCTACTGGTGCCTTGTGAATTTTTTCATGTGTCAATGCAAGAGAGAGATGCAGCTATACATGATCTGTAGCACCATCCTTTTTTCGGATCGTAATCCACCACGCGGGCCCAGTGCGGTTTGGTGGACGTGACATGTCTTCAATTTTTTGGTACTAGGACGATCTCCTAACGGTTTTCCTAACGGTATAGGAAAACATCTTGAGGGGCAAAAACATCTTAGGGCAGTTTTTTTTTTTTTTTTTTTTTTTTTTAATTTGTATAAACTAGTGCTTGACTGCAGTTATGATGAAATAAATTAAACAAACAAACTAATGTGCCTGGCTGGGTTTAAACCCGGGATCTACTACTCGTAAGTCGGGGCTGTTAACAGTGGGCCATCATTGCTCTCTGGGTCACCACTGCTCAACTTCACTTTCACATTTTTGCACCCCAAAACATATAGGTACAGAAATCAATCTACATACAAACCGCGCTCGAGCAACGCACACATAGACACCGCTCACGGACACGATATTCTGGCTCAATCGCCGAGTCACACTCGTACAGTTCGCCGCAACGCGCTGACCCTAACGCGATCGCCTAGCGTAGGTATAAAACGTGAAGTACATACATGAGATTGATTTCTGTACCTATCTATTTCGTGCTTTCAGTCTCTTGTTTGGTACACCCCGATAAGAGAGAGTGGAAGTTACTACCGGTCACTTTACTAAACTCCCCTTTTATCGTTATACTACATTATACTTTTGCGCATCGTCCCCAGGGCATGGACCACGTGTCGGCTAAGAACGTGGTTCACCGCGACCTAGCGACGAGGAACATTCTAGTCGTCAACAAGTACCATGTCAAGATATCTGACTTCGGCCTTGCGAGGATCATTCCCAAAGAAGAGAACGCCTACAGACTTAAGACTGAGCGGCTCTTGCCGATAAACTGGTGAGTACTGTTATTAGTAAGTTCATTGTTAGTCATCTTTTTGATTAGGGCACAGTAAAACTATCAAGTGGACGTTTTATTGTGCCTAAATGAAAATATCGATAGAAAAATAGATGTAATCTTTATTGTACCATCGAAGACACTTCCGCCTGACCGCTAAGTTCATTAATTGCTTGCAATCAAAACGAAAACATCAAAAGGTTTGGTTTGGCGCCACGCCGCAGAATTCAAGCGATTTTTTTTAAAAGATCGCGATGGTACACCAGAAATAAAATTACAATAGGAACTTAAAATTAATAGGGTGTCACAATGGGCGCACTTATCGCTTTACGATCTTATGATAATTTGTAATGTTGCGAGTTTTATTATAAACTGACGATGTTTACTATTCCCCGGTGACATGTGTAACAAATATACGAAGAACTCTTAAAACAGATGTCACTGAAGTCGACATAATTATTGACTATTTGAGATAGCTTTCACGAGTGGACGTAGCTTAGAAGATCACTTGTTGGTTGACTGAAACTGTTATCATGGCTTAACTACTTTTATTTAGCTTTGCAAATATTATGGGTAAAACTTGTTATGTAAGAGGAAGACTTCTTATATGCAAGAGTATAACAGCAGTATTAAATGGCTATGACGAATCCTACATCGCGCAAGCAAAGTTATCTGCGCAATAGTCCGTCAAGATTTTTCGGACACAACTTTATAAAACTTTATAAAAGAGTAATTCCTCATTTAGGTCTGACAAAATTCAAGTGATGGATAATATATACCTAATTCTGCAATTATTTTTTTTGCCAATTTAATTTTATAATTATGCATGGTTCGCAAACATTTTTAAAGTTTAATTTGTAATCATGAGCTAGATGCACACCATATTTGTACGCCTCCTGGCATAACATGGCGCTCTGTTAATCAAATATAAGATCTGCATATCTGTACACCTGTGTTAACAAATAAAAGTGATTTGATTTGAACACCCGTTTGCTCGAAGGATCCTCCATTTTTATACGGAGCTTGTGCCATTATTGCTCAATTTTATAAAGAGAATTAACCCTTTAACCGCTTGCGTCGGATTGGTTCGAAGAGTGTGTTCGTGTCCTATTCACCAGGGTGGTGTGTTTGAGACTCCATCTTGTTTAGCTCTTCAATCCCCATAGGTGATAGAAGAGCTGACGAGATGGAGTAAGTAATTGGTCGTGGACGTGCAACCTTGGCGGAATAAACCTGTCGAGAGTGTTCGTCGGATATATCCAACGAAGACGGTTAGAAGGTTAGAAGTCATATAATGATTGTGTGTGGCAGGTACGCGCCCGAGTCTGCGGTGGAGCCGTGGCACTTCAGCACGAAGAGCGACGTGTGGTCGTACGGCGTGACGGCGTGGGAGATCTTCACGCGCGCGCGCCAGGAGGTGCCCAAGTTCAACCCCGAGCGGCCGCGCGAGCGCGCCTCCTGGTGAGCCGCGTCATAATGATCTTATTTATTTGTTGAAAATAGCCTTTACACGAGAGTAGATAGCAGTGGTGGCCGAGTGGTAACGGAGGGGCCGTTACCACTCGGCCTTAAGAATTGTATGTCGTGGGTTCAAACCCAGCCAGACGCATTACTTTGTGTAATTTATGTCATCACCACTACTCTCGAAACGGTGAAGAAAAACATCGTCAGGAAACCTGCGTATCTTAGAATCAAAATTCGAAGACATGTGACATTCACCAACCCGCACTGGGCCCGCCTGGTAGATTACGGCCCATTCTAGAAAAAGGAGGCCAGAGTTTCAGCAGTGGGAACTTTATAAGGCCGACTACTATGCTATGCTAACCTTTACGCGTGATTTTGCAAATTGATTAAAACATAACAATGGTGTACCAGATGCGTCTGATATAAAGGCAACGACCTTACAGCCACTGGACGCCTCATGCTTGAACTAGTGCACCAAAACAATTCTGTCAATTAGCCGAGGTACGGGGGAGCGGGGTACTGCGTTCTGATTGGTCGAGACTATCCTACATCAGATCTTTAAGTCATACATGTTGACAGACATGCGTCGCCTGTTATTAGACGTTTAGTGGGTGTGAGGTCGTTGTATAAAGGAAACTTCAAGGTTTGTTCTGTTCTCAAAAGATCATGCAAACTTTATCATCATTTCATTTATATTATAGTCAGATATAAGAAATCAGAAACGTTTATTTCAAATAGACCATTTACCGGTACTTCTGAATTAATAAAAATGTTAGTCAAAAAAATTTTGAGACAAAAACCACTTAGATTTGAGTTAACTTTTCCAGTCAGTGCAAGCAGATTTCAGATGTCGGGTAGCTTAACTCGGAACTTACACGAGTCTAATGACATTAGGGTCCGTTCACGACATCGGTGTTTGCGGCTCGGCGCGGCGAGCGGGGCGGCATCGGTACGCGAGTGCGCGCCGCTATGAGCGACGTCACGTGGCGTGCGCAAAACATTTTCATACTATTGTTCTTGCCGCTTGCCGCTGCCGCGTTTAGCTACAGCTCACAGCTGCAAGGTCGTGATCGAACCGTTACGAACAGATCTGAACTTTAAATTAAATGACATAATTCTCTTTTAGCTTTCAAATACCAGAAGGCTGTCCGTCGGAGATATTCAGACACCTGATGAAAGACTGCTGGAACCTCGACCCGAACCTGCGGCCCAAGTTCATTGACCTCGTGCACATGTGCAAACGATTTATGGACGAATATAAGTAGAGCATTTATTTTTTACACTTCTTCAATAATGCACTATTCATGAATGTAAAGAATTATGTTCTGGACGAGGAGGGTTTGCGCTGTGTGCAAAATAGTCATTGGCGCCGTTTTAAAACGCTTTTTTAAATATTATTTATAGGTTCGCGCTTGAACACTATATCACCTGATGGTAAGCGATGATGTGCTTGACGATGGAGTAGGCTTACCTGTGAGCAAGCTATTGGCTTAAAAACCTTTCTTATACAGAGTAATTTGTAAAAAACTAACAACCTTGCAGAACTGTATTACTAACATCATAAACAACAACTTTTGTTCTATGACTTTTTACAAAACATAATACATTTACCAAGAACATACCTTCAAGATTTCCCTGTTCTATCTAACATATTTCAACTCTGTATTTTGCTAATTACCTACTACTTCTGTATGATGCGACTCAAGAGCATCAAGCACAAGGGGCGGGGCCCTCGATCCGACTCCCTTCCGCTATTGTACTGTCGCTTGTTTCGCAAAGACATCGTAATATTTAGAACGTTCAATTTAAATATTTTTATTTTTGTATGAAAAAATATATCGATTTCTAAGTCATAGAAGAAACGTTGTTGTTTATGATATTAATAACGTAGTCCTGACTGGTTGTCAGTGTTTTACAAATCGTACCCCTATTGCAAAAACCAATTATCTCCATTTTTATCCAAATTAATTGGACTGACCTGTTGGTCTAGTGGTTAGTGGCCCTGACTGCTATGCTGGAGGTCGTAGGTTCGATTCCCACCCAGGACAAATGTTTATGTGATGAGCATGATCATTTGTTCTGTGTCTGGGTGTAATTTATCTATAATATGTATGTATTTAGAAATATATAAGTATGTTTATCAGTTGTCTAGTACCCATAACACAAGCTCTGCTTAGCTTGGGACTAGACGGCGTTGTGTGGTAATTGTGGAATATTATTATTATTTCATTATAGATATCAATTCGTCTCATCAAAACGAATCTGCCAATAAAACTGGTTGTTACCTGTGACACTTATTTACCAAGATGGCTTCGGCAAAAGGTAAATAATCTGAAGATTTCATCAAACAGTATAACATAAGAATACAAAACTGCACATAGTTGGTTTTTGCAATAAGGGTACGAAATAACCCTGTATATTCAATCCATTTGTATAACACCACGCATTCTCATTTCAGCTGAATGCAATCGGGCATATTAATTTTAAACACATTTGATGACGAGTTGGAATTTTTTGTATGGATTAGACTTTTAATTACTAATCGGGACTTTGTCCAATGACTGATTTTGTACACATCCTGCAAAGTAATTTTGGCCTTCCGTTCGTGTTATATTCATGTTTGTATTTATTCGCTTGAAGCAAGAATTCGTGATTTATTGAAGAAATGTGCAACAAAATGTCATAAAGCTACGAGAGAAAAATACTTATTTTTACGTAAATGTTTAAGTTTGTAAGTAGTAATGGTTTGTGTGTAAAGTACCTTTCTGGTACAATTCTATTGAATCTATTATTTTGAATGTTTATATGATAGTGTAGTTAGAGGCCATATTTCACGCGTTATGATTTAAAAATTACGCTGTTGTTGAACAAACGGTACTAGCTAATCAATTGTTTAAAATAAGTATGTGTTTTTGTGGTTCCTCGAAGCATTTGCCTTAGTTCTGTATAGATAATAGTTATTTGTACATATTTATATACACGTTATTTTATTTGGAATCTTTTAATGTTTTTTTTTTTCAGTGCAATCATGTGAGTGTACAATTGTTTTCCGTCTTTTTTATTGTTTTTGTCCCAGTGTTTGTATATTTCATTTGACCTGACAATGAATTTGTATACTTGAATTTTGACGTAATGAATACTTGCCGTGTATAATGTGACTAAAATGACGAGTCAATTTTAGCGTAAGCAAAGTTATATTGTGTAAGCTATCAATGTATAAGTTTCGCTAGTCTTACCGTTCTGAGCTCTTGCTGGCACAAAAGTGAAATGATTGGAGATTGAACGAATTTTGGAAACGTAAATTTTTACTTATTTGTTAAATGAAATGCAACTATGAGGAGATGAGAGACTACTTTACGACAGGATGTGCGCACACCGTATGTAGAATAGTCGCTTAGATCGATTCACTATAAAACCAAAGATGATATTAAAATATGAACATAAAATCTAGAGAACAATTTATTATAAGATTTATTAATTGTGTACATTTTTATTAATTTTATGCTTTATTAGTAAGTTTTGCAATTCACTGTTGTGACAAATAAACTTAGTTATAAATTTTAGTATAACTGGGTGATGAACTTGCATTATTTTAGAAATTTATTATTGTTTAGATAATGATCGGGAAATATTTTATAAAATTGTTTTTAATTATTATTTTTCGCAACATTGCGTGACGATGTGAAGAGGAATTAGTATTGTGATTACTTAGACTGACGAAAGGAGTATCGGTGCTAAAGGATGAAATTAGGCCTTATATTTTCTATGAGTGCGTCCGGGTAGCGAGATGGTAAACATCTAAATGTCGGTAGTTGTAAACTGAGTTCCGGCAGGACTATTATAGAATTTAGTGCGAGCGCTAAGTGCGGATCTTGTGTACCTAGTTTTTGAAAAATCGAAAATAAGCATAAAGTTATTTTACTGGACATTGTATTATAAATTCTATATTTATATATTTTAAAATAATACGAGTATAATTACCCAATACGATAAACGCATACAGGAATCAGCTCAACTTTTTTTATCGGGATCAGTATACATGGTGATTTTTATTAAACTGGAACTGTATAGGAAAAATCAATTACAAGGTAAAACTTTCGTAAGGAACTGATGTCCAACTTTCGTATATTTTTTTAATTAAAATGAGCCTTACATTAAACTAAGTCGATAATGCTTAATATTGTTTATGAACAAATTGCATTAGACAAAACAAAATGAAGGACACCAAAATTATTTTCATGAAAAAGTTAGAAAAAAAAAACACTTGCAAATGATTATCTCGTTTTATGATTGTTATTTTTTTATGGTAACATCCCGTAATGGAAAATTGGCAGTTATTGTTTTTTTTTTTCCTACAAATATACACCACCCAAACAACGAAATACCTAGATTATGTACTTGCAAAACTAAGTAATGAAGTATAATACAACGCCATCAATTAAAATCAAGCAATAAAAAGACTTTGATAAAATAAAATTTCATTGTCAGTACGTCACGGAGGTTTTGCTTTGCACGACTTTCAATTGCCGACTTTTTATATTGTCAAAATCATTGCATTTATTTTAAAAAAATATTAATTGGAATAAAAACACTAAGCTAAGGTCTTTTTTATTGATGACAGCAAGACGAAAATATGCATCTTTAAGATGAGAGAAAAGGATAGGTAGCTACGTTTTATGAATCTGACAGCTGTCACCCGCACCATCTTATAGCGATTTTACTGTAATTGGGTGATTTTCAGAAAAAATGACCCTGTGACGGACAGGAAATATAATTTTGGTATTTCATGAAATGTTCTATATTTACTCTGGTATTAAAGAATATATTGTTAATTAGCTAAATATGCTATTAAAATTAAAATTGAACCATGATTTTAAGAAATATTCAAGTTTTTCTGTTAGGATATGATGCAAAGTATTCCTGTACGTCACAAAATATAATCAATTGGAAATCAAACAACCAAGTATTGAAACAAAATCAACTTATATTGGCATAAATATATGCTTAAAATCTTTAAAAAAATAACAAAAGGGTAGCATAATTCTATTAGATTATTAAATAATCAGCTAAATAGTTTCATGTTCGTCACTTCTCGGACATATCGCAATAGAAAAGTTGTCATTACTAATGATACGTGTTACAAATTCAAAAATCAAGCAGAGTGAGGAATTTTCGATAATAACAAAATACTGATGATGACCAAATAAATGTAATAAAATTGAAAATAGATATTTTAAAACCATTTTTGTACCATTCATAATATGGGACAGTGACTATTATGAAAATTGCGTTACGAACAGGAATAATTTGAGCAATGTTCACACTGCCGTTTTAAAAACACAATTACAAAGAATAAAGCATTAACTTACTGACATTTTAGATTCATTAAACCTTTGTTTTTACACATAAAATTATTAAAAGATATAAAATTATCAATTTGAGATAGATGAAAGTGAAATTTTAAAAGTTATCGCCAGTGACTAAGTTGGTTCTCATAATATAGAACCAGCTTAGTCGTTAGCGATTACTTTAAAATTTTACTTTCACCAACATCATTATCACAATTACTTTGGATTATTAGGAACTTTTTGATATTCTTATCGACAAAGATTAATATTATTTTGTACTAATTTCAGACATTACAATCCTACTTGAATCAACTATTCAATCATAATTTTAAAACTTAAGTTACTGCGACATTTGTGTCCTTTGATGTAACGAACGAAGTAATTGCTTTCTTAAATAACTATTAATTACTTTCTCACACACAAACCTCACACTCGTCCTCAGGAAAATGGTCATAAATAGAATGCATACAAAAAGAACACCAAAAAATGGAGCACTGAAGTAATTTCCTGATATCACTTTGACTCATAGCCAAAGTAAAATGCTGCAGTTTCATACTATGGTTGATTTTTCGCCGACATCCGAAACAATTTTTAGTAATTTTGAAATGTGTAACAGGCCAAGGCCACTTAGCATTATTAATGTAACATTGATTTAAATCAAAATATGTTAGGATTTTGTCAACGTCCCAATAGACTACCATAGCTGCTAGCAGATTGATCATCCATACGTTTTTTCTTTGATCTGAAACAAAAAAAGGTCCTATGGCTATATCTTTTTAAATAATACGAACCAACATCAAATGCAATATTAAAATTGAGTGAAAAGTAATCTACTCTTAGCATTCAGCAATAATGGAGAGCTTTATTCTTTTAATCTTAATTTTTTTTTAGTCCGTAGTACCTAAGTACAAACACAGTCCCAATTTAACTTCTTTATAAAAGTTAACACGTAAGTACATGAAAAATAAGTTCAAAACAAAAACCCGACTACTGAAAAATCATGTTCTATAAAGTATAAAAACAAGAAATATTCTCGTCAGAAATTGTTATGTTCCTACAAACCGTTCGATATTTGTTGTCTGTTAAAAAAACAACTAACACCTTATTTATTATAATGTATTTAATAAGTATTTAATAATGAAGTTATTTCTAATTATCACGTGCATGCAAACAAAGCCGATGAAATGTGCTTCTTAAGCCCTTTCGTTTAATACCTAACACACGCGCGGACATTAAAACACTTCCAACATAGTTCATAAGTTATGTGGAAATAAATGAACAATACATACATTACCGGTCAAAATCATAACCCTCCATTTTGCTTCGTCGTAGGCGGGTAAAAACTCATAACCCTTCTTTTTACTTCGCCGTAGTCGGGTAATTAAATCAATGTTTTAAAATATTTCATTGTACACTAAGCTTTACAATTCAAGTTCGTCACGATTTTGTTCCGGTAGTATGTAACATGACGCACAGGAGGTGACGTTTTCATTCCACGATACTTTTAAAATTGAAAATAACTAATATTTTGTTAAATTAACTTGTTTTTAGCTATACTTATCTAATATAGGTTAGTTTATTGTGTTATATACAATATCATAAAGTAAAGAAAACAGTTTATTTACCTTTTAAATACTGTCACTCTCCAGAAAAAAAATTCTGCGCGCCGATGACACCAACACTTTCGTCTCAGTTTTTGTCGCAAACTGACTTTAAAACAACAATGGCGGTATCCTAATACGATCATAATGTTGCCAGGAAGGCAGAAAAATACAAATTAGTAGATTTTGTCTTGTGTACGATATCGAATTCACCGTGACGAAATCGGATTTTCCGGTACTATGATTTTCGTAGGACAACATTAAAATAATGATATTTATTAAAATAACTATTAATTTATCCCATAAAAATCTAAAATACGCTTTTAGAAATACAGAGACTATGTTCAAAAACTTAAACATACCTAAAGACTAATATTCTACAAGTTAGATGTATTTGAAATCTCCAAGAGCACCGTGGGACACATGATATTTTTACGTCCTGTTTTGGTTTTTTTTAAATATAAAAATAACTATCCACTTTTTATGGTACTTATTAATTTAATGGTATATTGAAATATTTACCTAAATCACACAAAGTTTCACTTCCACATGTGCCATATAAAAAAATAAAAATAAAAATGTTTCAAGGTGTGGGACAGTCCGATTTTGCTAGGGTCATTTTTTGTGAAAAACACCCAATTGCGTTAATATTCCAGTTAATGGTTTTATCCAAGAAAAACCGTGTATTTTAATTCAATGTTTTAACTTAAATCTATAGCAATAATTTGGGAAAATAAAATCAATAATCAGTTTTTGAGATACACATAGTGTCGATTAAGATGTCTGTGTGTTTGTGAATATTTTAACTGTAAGTTCTAAGTCCTAGTAGATTCAATGTATAGCCTATCCTGTCTATGTATAGATGAATATAATTACAATAAACAATTCTGCCGCAATAACCTTAAATGCCGCAGCTGGACTATAAAAAACTGGGAAAAAAGATCTGAAATATGTTTATTTGTCGTCCCTTTGCACTTGTGTAAATCGTGCACGGTTGGTTCTAAAAAGATATATAAAATATTATTTGATACGCTTTGTTTGCGTGGTACCGAATATGCAAGTAATTAAAAAGTCAATGCAAACTATTGGCATGATTTACTTTTTTCTTTTCATCAGAAATGAAACCTTAGTTATATGGTAGAGGACAATACGAGAAATCAGTAGCAAAAAGAACCTGTACCCCTAGCCAAGTTGCTAATCTGCAATAGTTAACGCTTGTAGAAAGCTTCAAATGTACGGTAATGACGTCGTCTTAACGCTCAGTCACGTGGACAGAACAAAAGAATTGGCGGCAAGGTCAACTCGAAGCGTTCGGCGCAAGCGAAACGGTTGTAACTTGGCTAGGGGGTCAGGTCTTTAAACCGTAACCGAACGAAGATACCTATAGAAGCATTGCTAGTATATTTTTGTCAGTCGTTATCTATTTTCAAGTTATATAATACTTAATATTTTGAGATTTCTATTGATAAAATAGTTATAAAAACAATAAGTGATAAACGAATTAAAAATATACGCTTTAGTGTTGCAATAGTGATTGACATTATTTAATGCGTCCCCACCATAAACACCGAAACCATAAAAAATGGGAAACTTAAGATATCAGACATAGAGTATTTTTATATATGGAAAATAACGTCTAATAAAAAACTATCTACTAAATAGTCTCTAACTTTGTTTGGTTACAGTTGGTAGACTATTGATTTCTCATACTGTCCATTAAGATATGGCCTAGGTTTTACTTTTGGCGATTGCCAGCAGTTTATGGCAAAAGCTTTATTCCCCTTTACATACATGCTTTGGACGGCAGCAGACAGTCGTATAGTTCTCGAAAAACTTTGAATGCTGTGACGTAATCGACAAAACTTTACCCATTAATAATTGATTGCAAGTTTATTCGCAACTGATTACCCAACGTAGAAACATTAATTGTAAGTTTTCAAAGTTTTGATCGACGCACGCGTCATCAATTTAATTTTGCAGCTATTGTCATTTCACCTACTTTTTATTTTGTATTTTCGTAACTAGTGCGGAAAGAAAGAAAAACTTGCTAAGGTAGGTGCCAGATAAATGTGTCAAAAAGTACATTGACCTTTTCCTAATATCTCTGCGAAGGTATTAGAAAAACTAGCAACGAACAAAATTGTTTTTCATTACCACATAATGTATAGGATCACGATAGAAGTCGATTCAAGACAGCTTTGTCTTTGTTTCTATTTTTGAAATTATGAATGTCAATAAATGTTAGGGCAGTGCCTCACTGGAACACCGTGGCGGCGTAGCCATGACGCCAAAAAAATGTATGGTTGGCTACTAGACCAACAATGGCCAGGTGAGATATACACCGTAGCATTTTCTTAGTTGCATAAGCTGACAATACTGCCATGGCGTCTCAGTGAGGCACGGGCCTTAGAGGGTCAATGACCGTTACAGTAATTTTATCTGGCTCCTACCATAGTAGACGCTAAACTATACAAATGTATATCTTACTTGATAAGTTCAAAATCGATTAATGTTTTATGAAATAATTACTGCCTTTAGCCTTAATTTGTCTTGTTGTGCGTGGCGTCCTCATTCAAGGGCTAGCAAAGCAAATAACACAAAAAGCATGCTTAGAATGTTGTTGTAAATATTAGTTACTGTTTATTAATTAAGTTAAATTTGTTTTATTATAATTTAAGACTCGATGTGCCGCTGTATCGTATAATTACAACTATTTTAAAATATGACTTAAAAAAATCAACTCTTGCTATATGTATCATTGTTTTTTTCCCTGCGAATTTCGCTTTAAGTGGAGCGAAAGGGAGTGACAGACTTCTATTGACTAAAGTCTATCTGTGCTCCTTCGGTGGCCCTTCGCCCTCCAGAGCCGTGAGAGCTATATAGCTTGCGTGCCGTGTAACCTTTGACTAAATATATTTGCTGATTAACCTTGTCCATAACAGAATTGGACAGCACCCCAATGATTTATTACAACATAATGGGATTATCTTGCCATTCGTCCTACAAATAAAACACATCCTGCTTGGTTATTATAATGTTATAAGGAGTAGCTTTGACAAACCTTTATATACATGACACTGGTTTGTCCATAGTAATCATTGTAAAATAAATAAGGCACATGATTGGAATCGTATGCAAGAATGCAACAATACAGTGCATTGGATGCAAAGTTATTGAATGTGTTAAAAGAATTGGAATATTCAACGATATCTGACGCAATAAAGGGCTACGTGGATACGAAAATTATTATGTCGTTTCAGATGTTATCAATAAGTGTAGCTAGTCAATCTCACATCTTTAGTAGGTATATGTGTGCTATAAAAAAGACAAAAATAAAGAAAACATTTATTTGAGCCTACGACGAAAAACTAAAGTACACTCCATTCGAAATAAGATAATACATTTAAACGAATCTTTTTTTTTACTATCCGTTTAACTGATTTTGACTTTAATAGACCTCGCAAACTGCAGATTTTTGCATAATCAGTATAGATACCGGCACGGATCTTGAGCGCTGGCTTGAAGCTGCGCAGAAGTAAAATATCGGGTCTCTATAGTGGTGCGACGTGAGACGCGGGTGCGGGGAATGTCAGTGAGTGGCTCGCCGCGCATCGCGTCATAAACGTCACTCGTGATTCATTCCCTGCGCTTGCTACATGTATCTAACAACGACGACGATTGGCTCACCAATGTATGGAATGCGCAAAGCGTGCCAGTACCTATATGAAGCTTTATGGAAGTTCACACATCAAAACGATTCAGTATCGGCCGACAAAAAAGTTTGATTAGCACGATTGCCTTCAAGCAAGCTTCAACCTAAACCGTCGGCCAACTATCGGCCGACTACTAATTAGTACGGCGCTCTTATTACACGCGCATACTACCGACTTTTAGTCTGTTAGACTCGGCAGATCTTTCAATTTGTTCTGAGCTTTGGCACTGGAAAGTCATATTGTGATGGCGTTGTTCAGTTCTACTCTCTCGCTACTTGTTGATACGTTGATCGTAAAGATAGAAGTAGAAAAAAAGGTGTATAATTCTCCTTAAGCATATGGAATAGAAGTCAAAATCGGTTGAACAGACAGTAAAAAAATGATTGTTTAAAAGTCTAATCTAATTTCGGATAGGTACTGACCAGTCATGAGCGGTTGATCAGTTCCGTACTATGCGAGAGACAGATCAGTGTTCTCATTTCAGGACCATCTTTTCGTATGTAATTACTTATTCCAATCTGTTGGGTCATTATACCCCTTCAATAAACACGAAACCTGGACAGTGTGATGGATGATTACCTTAATAAACACGATCCTACTGTTACTCGGATAACTTAATTAATTACTATTTTCTCATTATTTTACCTATTTACTTTTATGGGTTTTTTATTCAGCTGGTTTCTTTATGCTTGTAAATAGATATAATACCTAAATCCAAATAATTGTGCGAAACAGCGACACATGAATGTTATTTTTGCCATGAAAATTAAAATAAATTATTGGTACGTGAAAGTGCATTTTATTTTTTTTTCCCTAAAAATACTGTACAATTATGTTAGGGCCAGTTAAATAGATCAAATTAATCGTAGGTAACCCAGCAATACGAAGTGCTCTACGCTGACCAAGGATGGTGGCCCCAGATAGATGATCATCGATACTAGAAATGTTATGGAACTGGATATAGAACCGAATTCAGAGGCGGATTTTTTTAAAAATTGGTTTGTCAGGCAAAAGCGTCAAATTAATCTACTAAAAGTAAAAGAACTGAGTTATTCTTTTTTAATAAATGATTTTCACGACCGAAACTGGGGTTTCGTTTCCGAGTATGACATTTTATTTAGAGTAAAGTGGTTTACAAAAACAACTTCTCTAAAAAACCGCGACAACGCTGCGTTAAGCGGGAAAACGTACGTGCACCCGTCGCGTGACGTTGCGCGGTTGTCGTTTGCGGCGGTCCCCGTTGTGGATTATAACCTGCGCAGTGCCGTGCCGCTAGTTCACGGTGTACCTACACGTAGTCGTGTCGATGGAAAACTTTAATGTGTTATTAGGTACATAGCAAAACGGACATCCGGACGGAGTACTTTGGCGTCCGCTTAATGCAGCGTTCGCCTAATGGTTAGGTACAATGAACCCTTTCTGGTATAGCAACACAGCCTGCTTTAAATTATTTTCAACAGCTCATTCCAGAGTCATCGACATCATTACAGGGTGTGAATGAAACTCACCCGCTTAAACAACAAAATAGGCAACGTTGAAGCAATTTATGCAAATGAAAGCGCTACTGTGAAAGGTGCTTCTTCTAGATAAAGCGTAGGCTATGGTTAATGGGCAGAGAGATTAAAATATTCATTATGCGGCAATTCTTTACACTCATTAGGTGGAAAATGTTTAGGATCCTTTAAAATTAAACTGTACAATGTACAGACAAAACAGTTTGAAATAAAACTAGGCGACACCACTATTGTGCAACTTTTTTTATTAGTTTTTTGTTTTTACGTGGGAAATCATCAAATGATTTCTCCCGCTCTAGGGTGGAATATGTGGGTTTTAGTCGGGAAAAGCCTGACACACCCTGTGTGTCAGGCTTTTACTGCCTAAATTCCAACTACCTATATTACTTCAGCTACTCTGCCAAGCTGCCCAGGGCACTTTCACGTCGTAGCCCTGGCAGGCAAATTATGCATCTACCTGTACTGCTAAAGTCGGGTTGTTGTTTGGCCCAGAAGTATGTACCTATAACTTTGACCCAAACTTATTAACCACCAAGAGCTATAATTTATCGTGTCGTTAATGGTGTCCTGACATGCCCGCTCTGTGCTCAGAGTTTTTCGGCCAAGATTGACTATTATGAGGCCGCATAACAAAGAAGCAGATTTGAGCCACCACTATGAGGAGCCAAGGAACGCGGTCGCTGTGGCCGAAATGGGCTAGATGGCATCATCATCATTAACGCTTCGAACGCCAGGGGGTATTAACTATTATTATGTAAATGCGCGTTTTTTAGTAAAATCATAAAAAAAAAACAAAATAAAATAAAAAAAACTTTCGGTTTTGTTTCAGGAAAAACGAAAATATACAGACCAACATTTTCAGCCGAATAAATTTCGGTGTGTACAATACGACAATTAGCTTATTCTAAGGTAATTCAAGTTGTGCAACCCTAAGTAGAACAAGGATACTGTTTACTGTGTTTCTATTGTTAACGAGCTTGGGTCAAAGTTATAGTAGATTACCTAACCCGACTTTACTACGGTACCTACTCGAACTACTTCGTTAAACGAAGATGTATCTATATTATCTGACTAGTGACTCGTAATCGCGGGGCAACAAAAACCGATGACATACCATGTTAAGGGGCATAAATTCACGCAGTTTAAATAACCATCACTCATCTTGCCAATCCTAGAGATGATCGATCAACTGTCGCGGCTGTCATTTTTCCATGAGCAGGTTTGTTATACAGGGTGGAAAGTTAAAGAGAGCGAGCCGTGTATCTAAAATATTGATATTAGGAACCAATTTTGGATTGAAAGAAAAAAAAAATGGTACCTAGGTCTTACATTTTTTAAGACCCGAGGCGACGCGGAAAAACAGTGTTGCTGAACCCGTTTTTATTCATCACGGCATACAATTTATTCTTGTTGTGTGGGTAGGTAATAACATCAAATGATTTCTCTCGCTCAAGGGTGGAGAGAGAGGGCGAATCGGACTTTTACTGAATAAAACCAACCTGTGTCCTTTAGTTGTCAAGGATATCTCTTTAAAAATGCCCCACCGGGCATGGGCCTTACTGGGTCGCTATGGTTTTGTTGCCATCTTTATGAGGCGCGCGTGGAATACTACGTGTCGTCGATGATTTTACCGGAGGTTGCCGCCTCCGATCGTACAGGGGGCCTAGACAACGTTACATTTTCATCAACGATAACGAAACTCGATATCTCCGAAATGTATGGAACTGACATAAGCTTTCGAAGTGTCACGTGATCGATCGCTAATTGCTAGACAACGTCACACTGCGTTACGAAACGACAGCGAACTTCGATCAACATAAACGATATTCTCATACAAATGCTTAGACAAGTGGCACTTTTGACATTCGACTTCGCTGAGATCCCGAAATTCTCGTTCGACGGCTAAGCGAACTCTTGGACCCTGTAGAAAAGCAAAACAACATGGCTGATTATTAGTCAGCTGGTGGTTTTATTTGCATCAAGTGCGCGTGTTTCTCGTCTTTTGTTGTTTTTTTTTAAATAAAAATGCATACATTGCGTTTACTACGGGCAGCACATAATGAAAGTGTGTGGTTGAGGCGTCAAAAACGATACAATTACCGGAAAAAAATGGAAAGAGTGGAAAATATGCCAGAGTTATTGTTCGTAGAAAATTTTAGATTAAATAAGAGCATTTTCCGGCAGCTCTGCAACGATTTGCGTGTTCACACTTCGTTAAGAGGATCTAGAGAAATTCCTTTGGAAATTAAGGTAACCTTACTGAAAAGTTTTCAAATAGCAAAAGTTAGACAATTGATTTGATGTTATCTACTAAAAACGAAAATTTATGTGTTTGGTTTCAATAATTTTATTTTCCTAATTACTTAATTGGTGTTTTAGGTGCTCACTGCTCTTAGTTTTCTTGCTACCGGATCCTATCAAAGGATCGTGGGTGTGAGTCAACAACTGACACAAAGAACAACAAGCCGGTGTATCTGGCAAGTTGTTGATGCCCTCAACCACCCCGCAGTCATGAACAAATGGATTAAATTTCCAAAAACAATACAAGAAAGGTCATTAATCAAAGAACAGTAAGTGATCAAATTTTAATAAATATGTGTTAAATAATTATGTATTATGTTGAAGAATGTTTAGTGTATTACTTACTTATCAACATAAATTACTAACTTCATTTTCAGATTTCAAAGAAAGTACAATTTGCCTGGTGTGATAGGATGCATTGATTGCACTCACATTGCAATAGTGAAACCAGCTGAAGAAGAGCATGCTTTCTATAATAGAAAAGGATATCATTCCTTAAATGTTCAAATGGTTTGTATTGAAATCATAATGTTATATTTAAATATAGAAATAGTGTTGCTGCTATTATAACTGCCTATTTTGATTGTCAAAGCTGTGACTAATATTACAAAAAACAATATTTTCAGGTATGTGATCCTAGTTTGAATATTATAAATGTTAATGCTAAGTTTGGTGGAGCAACACATGATTCCCACATATGGTCATCAAGTTTGGTAGAACCCTATATGCGTTACCTTCATGAAAATGGTGAACATGTTTGGTTACTTGGTATGTATTTTATTTTAAATATATGCATTAGTTTAATATACTAAGTAAAATTTAAATATTACTTTAAATATTTTATAATTCAAAACTTTTTGCTTTCAGGGGATTCTGGTTACCCACAACGCCCCTGGCTTATGACCCCTATATTAAATGCTCCGCAGGGGTCTAGAGAGGAGTTGTATACCACTCGTCATGTGCAAGCCAGGACATGCATTGAACGTTGCTTCGGATTACTTAAAACACGTTGGAGGTGTTTGCTTCGTGATAGGGCTCTTCATTATCATCCCACTGTTGCCAGCAAAATAACAATTGCATGTTGTGTGCTACACAACATCTCGCTTCATGCACATTTACCGGCTCCAAGTTATATTCCTGCTGTGGATGATAATGATGACTCCAATACACAAATTAGCAACACCTCCACAGAAAATCGAAGCGAATTAATCCGAGGCAGGGCAATGCTCAATTATATATTATTTAATAAGTAGGTTATAGATGTAGTCAAGTTTAGCCATATTTATTAATTATAGAGTGTGTAATTGTTCATCTGCGACAATATTTGTACCCAGTTTTTTAATTTTAATTGTCATTTTATAGACAAATACTACTATAATAATTTTTATTAAATGTTTGATTTCTTGCTTGTTTAAACATTTAGCATATTTTTTATTGATTTAAACAACTAGTGCTTGACTGCGATCGCACCTGATGGTAAGTAAGATGCAATTATTGATGGTGAGGTGCACTAATTTATTAAGAGCTTTTCACTCTTGCCTTAAAGACACTTGTAAATTAGCAATGTGTGTAATTAAATATAGGTAACTAAATTAGTGATGTAAGTAAGAAATTAGTATGATTTTTTGTCAGTTTAAGCTGATAAAGATATTTAGTACTTCGTTTTATTATTATACTTAAATTTCTATAATTGTCTTTCTCAGAAATATTAAACCATCAATGTAACCGTTTTTTTTTTATTGATATATTAATAATAAATCAGTCTCCAAATTATCATAATTGTAGAGACAAATAAAAACGAGATTTACTTTTTACTGGGTGTCATCAGTTTGTCCTAACTTATTTGAGATCAGTGGAATACTTAGTATTTTCCTTCTATATTCTTTCAGCCGTCATCTTAGTATTCACATTATCCACTCGCTACAGTCTCATCCATAGAGTCCATACCGGATGTGTTGTTAAAATAAAAAAATGCAATACAAAAGGTTTTAACTATCTGATTTAATTAATTTTCCTCATAGTAAAATAATTACTTAATAATAACTATGTACATGCACTAAATAAAAAATAAACAATTTATTAATTAAACTTAACAATTACATTTTAAAGAAACTATCATTACCTACTTAAAATAAATATAAAACCTAATCAAAAACTATCATCAAAATATTAAATAATTATGGAGTGCCTAATCGCTCGGTGTCGTCTTTACTTCGATAGTGGTCAAACCATGCTTGCGCAATGTCTCCAAACCTGCGTAAGACTTGGTTACGCTCATGGTCGACCTCTATCCTACGAGTCTCCCGTTCATGGAGCTGCCTGTCCCGTCTCTCCTCCTGGCGAAGACGTAATTTTTCGATAGCAACGAACTCACTCGTTGCTCTATCAAATGGTGTGAGTGTACGCCTTCGGCGCGTCCTTAGAAGCCGTTAGCCCAGACCTCGGGGTGGAGAACAACCGTCGCCTGCTGGTCGGTGGAGGAGTGGAAGGTGCAGGCGGGACAGGTTGCACCCATGAACGTCTTGTTGCGGATTGATTTTGTGAGCGATTTTGTGATCCTTGAGCGAGAGTTTCTGGGTGCAGTGGCTGCCAGCTTATAGATGGAGTTACAGGCGCGGGTGATGATATTGGCTCTGTAAACAAAATAAGCTTTACCTGAGTGGAATTCAAATGCCTGCTTAACGCATTCATAAAATGTATTTTATGTAGGTAAACCTACCGTCGGCTGTTGTGGTTTCAAAACCAATCGCGTCTTGTTCGTGCGTAGAAGGTGGTGGTGAGAGATGAGAAGTAGTAGCCTGCGTTGTGGATGGGATGAGCTGCAGTGGTCCCTGAAAAAAGTTTATCTATATATAAAATATATTGTATATGAAACCTCTTGTAATAATACTCATTTTATTACACAAGTACACTTCTTGTACTATTCATATATTCATGTACTTCTTGATTAGTAAAATCTATCAAATTGTAGAATGTTAGTTATTTATAATGAATACATTGAAGTTTATTCTGTAATTTAAAGTTCGAAAGGACGTTTTCGTTTTTGCTGCGGTTATAGCGCTTGGTTTATTGATAGATTTCTATTAAATTAAACATTTTTTAAACCTGACACTTTGTTTTTAATAAGTTTGTGGACTATACTAAAATATAAGTCGATAGCCAATGCCACTTGAACTAGTGTTCTCGGATTTTAAGTATAAGATCACCCTTTTTTTTGCTGAGGTGTTTGGGTCGCGTCGTTGTTTTTGTAAAAAAAGCTTTATGACATGACAAAAAATTGTATGGCGTGGTGGGTTCTTTATCAATTTATGTATGTGTTGTTTACGTAAATGACATAGAAACTTTTGAATATATTGGTGTGTTTTCTTAATTATAACGAGTACCTCTTGTACAATAAACTGGAAAACACTCGCCCACCACTTTTCAAATTAGAATAACAATATACGAGTATTACTAATTAAATCTATGTTTTGTTTTAATCAAAATTTTAGCTTATTTCATAAGAATTCCAACGACATAAGATTTATTTAGCTCCCATACAATAGTTGTCGTCATTTTTATCACGGGCATGTTTAAAAAAATATTCGAGTGATCAGTCATTCCTGCATTATAAATGGGCATGTGTAATACTTACAGCAAATCCTTGCTCGTGGATGCTTGCCTGACCCTCTACAGCCACATTTCCCATAATCGCTAGCACCCTTTCCTCAAAAGTTGTGAGGGTTTGGCGATTACTAGGCCCACCACCAGTACCACTTGCATGACGTCTTATTAAAGATGCTTTTTTTTTTGTTTTCGACTTCCAGTCTGCCCAAACCTACGAAATAAATTAAGCAATATGTAGCAAATATATTATAAGGTAGGTAGTAAGGAGTAACGATGATTAGATGGCTGTTCAATTATTACCTTTTTCCATTTTTCTGTCGATTTATTGACTCCACCACCAATCGAGTTTAATATTGTCACCAACTCACACCACAGACGCTCAGATTTCAATCGCCCTTGAAGCCCACTACGGGGATTCGAAAGATCGCCGTGACTGTAATCAAACAAAGAATAGTTAGGATCACGTCATTGTTTACATTGAGCGTTTTCAGGTGATATGAATTGAGTCAAGTTCATGGTCGAGGTGAACACTTCCTTACCTTTCCATGAACTCCAAAATAGTTGAAAATTGTTCACCACTGGCTCGCATTCGTGACTCCATTATAATTATCCTAAAAATGAAAAAAATAACCTGTTAGTTTCAGTTTGTTTATCATCATAAAAAAAAAATCCACAGTTATTGTTGTTCATAAAAGTAATGTGCAACTTACTTATGAATTCCTTGTTGAATTGGTTATTTTAACACCACCACTCGCCAATTTTACTTTTAACTAGGTATATTAGTTTACTTATAGTGAACACTTTGGTCATGAACAAAGCCTATACTAATACAGTTTACGATGAGTGGCTTACACAGAGGTTAGCTTAAAACTGAACGAATAATGTCTTAATATTTGATGGAAGCATAGGGTCTTGCTACAGTTCCCATGGTTCTTAAGTTAAGAGGTTAAAGGATGTTTTTTTGTCGGGGCACTTGAACGCCCATGCCGATCCCGTGACGTCACTCAGCACTCCAAAGCCGTCGCCGTCCTTCATGTTTTTAGAGCACAGCGATCGCCAACACCACTAATAACACTTTCACTCAGAAAAATTACCAAGAGTTGTTTGTTTATATTTGCCGCAACCCGATTGACGTATTTTCACGTCAGAATTTGACGTTTCATTTCGCGACCATAGTCAAGAAGTTATCTTTCTTTCGAATGCACACTTCGACTTAGCGATATGTTGGTCGATGTGACATTGTCTACCATTTTATAGTCGACATCGTTAAGGCGAAATCGAACTTCGAAGCGACTTCGACACGGAGCGAATGCGTCTTGTCTAGGCCCCCAGGTAGTATGAGTTGCAAATGAGAATAGGACCGATTGCTATGTTTTGACGTCTCGTCGTACTGTCAAATCGAAGAAAGTTTGGCAAAATTGAAGAACTCAGAGATGAGTAAAATTGAAGAACTGTATTCTGATTAAACTTTTTTCGTTCACAGTCGATAAATAAACTAAATTTTTCGTAAATTAATTAAAGTTTAAAAATTTCTTTCCTCGATTTGACAGTAAATCGTGACGTCACAACATGGCGATCGATCCTATTCTCATTTGGAACGCATTGTATTTCTTCAGCTAAAAGTTAGATGAAAGAATTACCGCGGCCCTGGAATGCAAAGGGCAACTAAAGGAACATAGGTAGATTTTAGTCAGCAATAGTCTGACACTCTCTCGCTCCACCTAGAGGGAGAGAAATTATTTGGTGAGGTCCCACTAAAAAAAAGCTGTGCGTTAAAGACCCAACCCACAACTACTTTCTGTTAAAGTGTTCTACTCTTCCCTTTCCTTTCACCCTGTATAAGTTCCTAAAGCATTTTTTGCAGCAGATCGTGACATTGACACAAGTCCAGTATCGCTAACATATGGTGTAATGGTGCATCGTGAACGTGATGCATGGGAAGCACAGCGTGTTCCGACGTCCCGCCTGTCGGAGTCACGTTGCATCGTCATCAAAGCGACTTCTCACGGTACACCGAGCCACCGACGGCAATTGATTGATGGAGCGGGACCGGCCGCGCGATGTCCGCTTCGGACCTATTAATCCTGTCGTGAACTGTTACACATTTTCTAACATATTGGCGCATAGCAGACAAATGTTTGTTCCAGGTTGACGCGTGTATGGACTGTTTAGTGTTTACAGGTGCCAGGGACTGGTGATTCTTTATTTTTGTTCTAGGTTAGTGCCTTGTCTTCGTTGTGAACTTAAGCGGTATAACATAGAGAGCGGCCAAAAGATCTGAATTCTTCAGTGCTTCATGTGGCAACTAGAGAGAACCTTTATACATAGAATAGAATGATTTATTAACTTAATCTGACTCTTCAAACGCTGCAGCTGCTAGTTCATCTCCAAGCTATATGCATAGGCATTTTTCATTTTAGATCTATATATATATAAAAATCAATGCCATTTTTCGTTGAAAATTTTATAAGTCAAGAACGGGCTCACCTATCCAAACCATTTTAGGCTTTGTTCGGACTATTTAGTAGATGGTTTATGTGAAGTTTGGTAGGGTAGAGTAGGGTAGAGTAGGGTATAGTAGGGTAGAGTAAGGTAGAGTAAGGTAGTGTAGAGTAGTGTAGAGTAGGGTAGAGTAGGATAGGGTAGGGTAGAGTAGGGTAGAGTAGGGTAAAGTAGTGTAGAGTAGTGTAGAGTAGGGTAGAGTAGGATAGGGTAGGGTAGAGTAGGGTAGAGTAAGGTAGAGTAGTGTAGAGTAGTGTAGAGTAGGGTAGAGTAGGATAGGGTAGGGTAGAGTAGGGTATATAGTAGGGTATATATTAGGGTGGAGTAGGGAAGAGCGGGAGCGAAGCCGCGCGGGCAAAAGCTAGTAATTTATAAGAAATTGTGAATACCCACGGTATAAAAACAACCGTGGGAGATCGAGCAGTGACCTATTCAGGAAGTTTCTTATAATAAAAATATAATATGATATAATTTTTCACAACTATCACATAATAATCGCTAAGTGCAAGGACTTTCCTGAGAATTCGCATACGAAAAGGTTCTTCCAAAATCATGACAGTATAAAGCAGCCTTAGATAACCTACAGTGGACCTAGAAGTTCTGTTATAACAATTACGAGTCAAACACCTAACAAATATGTAGGTAACACGTATCAAGGTAATGCTGTAACACAACGTCCGGGAATTCAAGACACGGTCGGTCGGCAGTAATTGTAAAATCTAGTTTGAAGATGCTTTGCTGTGAAGCGATTCTGAGATAATTCGATTGAGTGCTTAGGTTCCCCCTTCTCAGGTTTGTGCCCCAGAATAGAAAGCCCCGCAATAGACGTAGGAGGTGATTAATTGTATTTTCATTAAGTCTTACTTATAGATACCTAAGTTATTTTCAGCACAATTTATGTTTAAATCCTGGATTTAAAGTAGGTCCTAAAATAAAGTGCAGTTCGGTAACATAGAGAATGGTTGTGTGCACCTTCAAAAAAGAGACGAAGTCGCACAAATGCCAAAAACTACTTTTTAATACACTTACTCGAAAATTCGCTCTTATCACTACCGCTTTTAGGTAGGCAATTTACCAACGGTGTTCCGCACTAGTGCGCAAAGGTGCGCGAACTCGATCCCGCTACAATTTATTGTATTTGTCGTAAGTTGAAGGAGTAGGTACTATATTGAGTTTTTTTTTTAATTGATATAAACTAGTGCTTGACTGCGATCCCACCTGATGGTAAGTAGCGATGCAATCTTTGATGGTGAGGCACTATTAAGAGCCTATTCACTCTAGCCTTGAAGACACTCAAATTATAAGTAATTATTAGTAGTTATTATGAGTTAATTGGATCTTGACAGTTTATAGCGCGTTGACCAGTTGTCAGGCTGTAGCACGCTGAGAGGGTGTCTAATTTTGTTCCTTTATCTAAATTTAAGGAAAACCATAGTTTTTATACAAAAAAAAAAAATATATCGTATTAGGCTGGGCGCTAATCGACTCCCACGAGTAGCGGATCAACCTCCGTTTATTTATTTCTTCGTAATTGTATTGAAAAACGTCTTTAATATGTCACTATAGCACCCGGCTCCATAACAACCTCGCCAGCGGTTCGGGCGAATTTCACCGCGGTCACAATGACAAACTTTCTCCACTTTTATCAAAACGAACTATTTCGTAACGAACTTAACTAGAACTATGCTACGAGAGAATCGTTGCACCTAAAACTAAGTTCAACAACCCGGTTCAGTAAAAACAAAGAAGAAAATCCAATGAAACGGTTCTATTAGTTATCACGTGGGAATGAAAAAACCCCGTTTTAAATTCCAGTCACGTGTGCGGCACAATCGCTCACTCTGGATCACTATCTCGGAGAGATTTGCCTGTAACGTGGAGATTACACGAGGTCCTATAAATAGAGATATTGATTAGAACTTATACTACGTCGACACCAACTTAGTTTAGATACGTTATCTGTTCAGTAAGGCCTGTATTGCACATGGACGCGTGGCTTCAAGCTAAAACTACATTAGATCGAATCAAGAGACGTTGTGCCATAACACGATCAGCCGTGGAGAACCTCACGAAGGTATGGAAAGATCGCTGTCAAAAACACCAAGGCTCGCTTAATGTGATGTTTAATATTCCCTATTTTCCAGTATGGGATTTTTTTTTGTGTGAATATCATCAATGACAACCCCCGCTCTTGGGCGGAGCGGGAGATAGTGTCTCTTACTGACTAAATCCTCACCCCGTTCCTTCAAGCCTTCATACCGGGGCTCGAGTTGTCTTTCGAAACTAACCCTGGCCCCGGTAGGCTTCGACCCATCTGGGCCCCTGCTGTTGCTGACAACTCCTTGAGGCGCGCGGGAATAGTGCGTGCCGTCGACGACTTGGGCTTGGTCCGGATAGTTACCGGACGGTCGGACAGCGAGCTACCTATTGCTCACTGTCCGCAAGCCCGCGCCTACGGTGGCTGGAAATCGAGATCGGAATCCCGGCGGCGGCGAGAGCGCCGTTGCCTGATGCGTTTGGCCTCCTCCTTTGCGAGCATTACTGTTTCGCAGAAGTCGGCGACCGCCTGCCACTCCTCCTCGCTCCGGACCATGGCCTGAATCAAGGCCCGGCGCGAGTTCCAGTATGGGGCTGAAACATCCGATAAGGTTGATCAATAGATGTGGTGCTAAAGGCGTCTACTGAGGATAAAATGGACTGCTCACCGCACTAACGTTTTCATTCTGAAAGAGCTTTGCATCAAACAAAGACTTTCATCAATTGTGCAACTGCGAATCTTTAAAATGTTTGGACATATCGTTCGCCATGAGAGCTCTTTAGAACGTTTAGTGGTACCTACAGGGTAGGCTGAGGGCCAACGTTCTCGCGGTCGATCACCTACTAGATGGACAGACCTCATTAAATCAATCATCTACAAAATGTTCCCTCATTGAATGCACACGCAATGCTACGAATAGAGGGAGATGGAGAAGTCTTGCAAATATCGCAACCAAACTACCAGATGATCCACGACCAATGACGACCATGACTACTGCGCCAGGAGTGTGCGACTAAGAGGAAGAAGACATTAGACCGACATAGACCCCGCCTGATTTGTACGTAGAATGACGTCGCGTGGCGTCGCGTGACGTGGTTCTAGTGTAGCTCTACAATGCTAGTTTCTATATGAAATGTATGGAGGCCGACTCCTCGGAGTCTTACTTTCATAACACGTATTCGTCATTATACGCTTGGTGTACTCCTGCTTGAAACATACATACAAAACTATGGCCTACTGTCCATGGACACGAAGCTTCATAGACGCGACACGACGGCACGGCGTTGCCGGGTGATTCTTTGAAACCGAGAGAATGTCTCATTAATCTGGCCTAGATTTTTCTTTACAATTTGATATTGTTACGTACGTGGGTAATCAAATGCCGATTTACCAACAGACAACTTTATTCACCACAAACAATAACAAATTAGTCCAGTCAACAATAATCCAAATCGCAATTGACACTAGAGTACCGTTACACTATCGCTTAGGTCGTTAAGTAAAATCACTTCAAGTACTAAGGTAGTTCGCTCTTGATCGCAGTCGAAATCACAACTGACTCGCTTCCGGCCGGGGGCTCGTATTTATATGCGGAGCCAAGAAAATTCTAGATACCGACGTCCCGCGATCGATCCAGAATTCCAGAACCATTGAACCGCTTCTCGAAGTCATAAATCATTTTTATTGCTCGTGGTAATAAGAGTCACTTTCATGCGAATTTCGACTCTATTGTTAAAGTCGGAAAGTACCATTTCCCTTATCGGAACATGAATATCTAACTACTAGTGGTACTTGCTTTGTGGATGTTTCGAGATTTTTCTAAGCCTGGCTACGCACAACCATTCTAGACCTTTCGAACAGCAATGCGTTTTAATTATTACGTACTACTCTTTATTTTCTCGGAGATATGGCGGGTTCACGTTTAATGGCGTAACAATATTTTTATTTGCATATTAGTTTTCCCCGATCACTAAATGTATCAAAAACACTCAGTTGCGCCCAGTGGCTTATGACACTACATACGAAAACTAGGCCAGATTAATGAGACATTCTCTCGGATTCAAAGAATCACCCTGCCGCTTCATCGACAGTTTCATAGTTTTGTATGTAAGCTTCACGCAGGTGTACACCAAGCGTATAATGATGAGTACGCGTCTATAAAGTTATGCGTCCATGGACAGTAGGCCTTACTCAGCGTAAGTTTAATAATATGTAATGTAGGTAGTTGTAAGATCGCGTAATAAGCGTTCAAACAATAGACATTGGAAAATTAATTAAATACAATAATATTGAAAAATTCCACAGGAAAGTATTATTGTTAATCAGGTGGTGTTATTTCTAGTGATTTTAATAAAGTAGGTGTAATCAGCAAACCATGTAGGTACATGGCATACAGTGCCGTAACTTAGGCGGTGCACAGGCACGACGCAGACTCTGACGGGGCGTAGAAATGATCAAACTAAGGCCAAGATTTGTATCGTTTATTTTATCAGGAGGTTACCTACTGTTTGTCATTCCCTCTTGCTCCATATCATGGCCTGAACAAGGGCCAGACGCTCATGTCACTATCATCAATCGCCCCCATGAGGACCCGCCCAAGCAGGGCAATCTTCCACCAAATGCTTTCACCATGTGCTCCGGGCGTTCCGTATAATGATGACATCCGAGCGATTCTTCCCACAAGATCCGAAACAGGTTCCTCCCGTAACACTCATGTCCGGTGAGGACCTACGTCAGGCGGATTAAACTTACTTTTAGATGATGATGAACTTGCATCAATATTTGCATGCCAAAATGGTAGAATGTACAAGGATACTTTAGTAATTATTTTATCATCTTATTGTATTCTGAGCAAATAAATCAATATTCTATTTTATTCTACAGAAACTGGCACCTTTAGGGCGCGGTTACAGAAAATGGCACCAGGTGTAGAAAAGGCTAGTTACGGTACTGATAGTATACCGACTTGCACTGGATCTTACCCTCGACGGTAATGTTTCTTTGTTGCTCACAGGTTTTCTGGGAAATTCAGTGTACAATATTTAGAAGATTTCATTATTCTTTTAAGCTAGAGAAGAGATTTGTATATTTGTTTGTGTGAGTAAATAACACAAAAGCTACACGGAAGCTGCAGGAATTACATGACTTGATTCTGCCATCACCTTTCTACCATCGGACAACGCCGACGTATGGCGAGTGTCTAAGTCCACCCTTATGTTGTTGACACCTCTACGGTCCGGACTAAGCATTTCGCCTCGTAGTATATACATACCACGGACTTAAAAGTTTTGGAACAATGCTGCGGTCTTCCCGTCCGATTATAATTTAGGTGTCTTCAAGGCTAAAGTGAATAGGTTCTTAATAAACTATAGTGTGATTCACCGCCAACAATTTCATCACTGCTTAAGTGCTTATCATCAGGTGAGATCTCAGTCAAGCACTAGTTTACGTAAATCATATTAAAAAAAAAAACTACTGGACCTATATTAAAATTATTTCACCAGTAGTAGAATACCATTTATCATTGAATGACATAGACTATATATTTTCTACTTTAATTCAAGCGATGCTAGTTCTGTATATCACTGAAATGGGGCGTTACTGATATAATGGGAACTGGGCTTAAAGAGAACAGTTTTATACATTTTGTTGGCACGCGTTGGCCAGAACAACAGAAAAATAGCATAGCATAATCAGACTTATAATGTTTCCATTGCTGGGACAATCCCGTGATCCACATGTCGTCGAATTTTTTGGTTCTAGGGCATGCCGGTTTTCCCACGATGTTTTTTTTGTTCACCGTTTTGAAAGCAGTAGTATTCGTAATGACATATGTATATTATATGGTGCCTGGCAGGGTTTGAACTCGCGACTTACAACTCGTAAGTCGGGGCCGTTATCACTGAACACTGGGCCATCACTGCACTCTACAATAACAAGCAAATACTTACTAGGATAGATAAAAAGAACAGGGTCGCGGGAATCTGATGGAAGCGTGACGCACAGGACCGGTCGTTGTGGCGACGCTTGGGGGAGGCCTATGTCCAACAGTGGACGTCTTTCGGCTGATATGATTGAATGATTGATTGAGATAAAAAAGAAAAGATTTTAGAAAAACAGGTAGAAGTCATGAACTCTGACGTAACTGAAGTAAGATGTAACATTAACAGATTGCATTAGAATAAATATTATTGTTTGGTGGGGGAAAACTTCCTTTCAAAGAATCATTCAATATTGATTTGGAATGCAAGACTGACATAGTAGTCGAAAACACGGAGGATGAATAAAATTCTATTTGAAGAATACACACTGGCACCAGCACAGATAAATCTTTAGTTTCACTCCAGATTTCAAGAGAAGTAATTGAATGTTGCTAAAACATTTATGATTTCATTTATAAAGTTATAAATAAAATACTACCTAGTAAGTAGGTAGCTATTATTTTATCTAATCTAACTGTCAACAATACTGAAAACTGAATCTTTCAGTAAAAAAATCTTTTGAAATTGTCAAAATTTTAAGTTTTCTTCTATCGTATTTAAATGCTCTTTTTTGAGATGATAAATCATTAACCTTTCAATCGTGTCAATTAGAGACACAATAGAAAGACAATGATAGCGCGATTGCCGTTCGCTTGGGGTTTAATGAATTAAATAACTCTTTTAACCTCTCGTATGCCGTAATTAGAGACACAATTAAAAAGCCATTGTGTCTCGCGTAGATCTGCGTTCCGGCATACAACGGGTTAATAACTTTTGTAGGTCGGAACCAGGAACCCTGATGATATCGTAACTTAATTTTAATATAACGTGCTTTTTTTGAGTTGTGGAATCATCCAATGACTTCTCCCGCTCTAGGTAGGAGCAGCAGGGTGAATCTGAGGTTTACTGACTAAAACCCACATTCTGCAGTTTCTCTTTGCGTCTCTAGCCGCGGTCACTCTTTCGAATAATCCTGGAGATGTTTTGGATATTATGTATACCACGTCAAAACAAATTAGAACTGACAGATTGCGCGATTTTGATCAATGTGCTCAATACAGTAGATGTTACTGTGAAGGATAATATTTTAACGCGACCTGCAGAAGATGAGATTCGGGAGTAAATATAACGTTACGTAAGATTTTTATATTATGGCCTCTCCTTTATGCCCATTTCTCTCAGTTTATCTTTCTAAGAACAACAGTTAGTGGTTATGTCCAACAGTGGACGTGTATCGGCTGAAATGATGATGATGATGATGATCTTTCTAAGAGCATGTATATACGCACACCTCGCTTTCTTTCATAAAATGGGTGAGGGTTGAAATGTGAACCTACATTTCTGACCGAGGTACCCTGACCGCACTCGTATAAGCATTCCTTTGATTAGCAAAGAGATAATTATTTCGCAGTAAACATCGTAACTACAAAAACGAAACCACAAAAATTACAGATCGTATCCCAATTAAAATCTCCTCGCCAGAGGGGTTCCGATCCTATCATTCACATATCAAAGAAACCGCGTTGGGTCAGCTTTCAATATTATCGACTGTCAAATGCTCTACTAGCTTGTATAAACAGTTTGTAGATGGTTGTTTTTCAAGAGAGGTCTGGCTCCTGATATGCCTGAGTTATCAGTATTTTTGGCGTACATTAAAGAATTGGTTTTCGTCAATCAGTACTTAAAACCGTCATGCAACGCATTAGACGGTAGGTTTTTCGTCAATCAAGGTTTTGACTGTGGCAAAACTGATAGCAAAACCTACCGTGTAATGTTCGCCTATGGGAGAGGGGAATGGATTTAAAAAAATATCTGCATCCCTTTTAGTGAAAAAAGGGTCATGGAACAGGAATGCTGATTCTTTGGCCGAAAAGAGGTCAGTCCTCTGGACACCTGAAGAGTCGCCTAACTGCTAACTCTAAAACTGGAACATAAACACCTAACTTAACGTGCCAGTTAATTGAAAATACTAAGTTGCTAAACTCTAAATTCAACACTAACTCTAAAGTTTCGTTTAATCAACTACAAAATGGCGAAACCGCGGCACTGGAACTGCATGCACTCGGAGCACGCAATACATCTCGCAACACATTTTAAGGAAAAGGGAATGTGGGGAGTTTTCTCTGCATGTTTACAAACGCTAAGTAGAAAAACTTTGCCCAACTGGAACATCATCAACTTTTAGAATGGCTCCGAAAACTTAATAGGATGGGAAGGAACTGTCGTGAACTTTTCAGTATTCTGTAAAATTCATATATTTGTGAAATGTTGTACGGTTTCTTGTACAGGCAATGCATTTTACAATGTGGCTCTTTTAATACTAATAGAAATAAACTATATGTGTAATTCATATGTATAAGTTGGCTGCGGGAATGTCCGAAAGAGTTTATCGTGGGTCTAGAACGAAAAAGATACAGAATGAAAATATCTAAGTACTGCAAGCCTCAATGGGGTTGGGTGGGTCATGTTAGCCGCATGCACAGTGACTGCAGGCCAAAAGTCTCCACTCAGTGGGTCCTGCAGAAGGATAGTGCCGCCGACGCCGAACCCGAAAGAAGTGGCGAGACGATCTAGACACGTACTACGAGGATTGGTTCTGGATAGCTCCGGTGCGGGAGACAAATGTTTGGAAGGACTTCGCAGTGGCCTTTCCACAGCAGGGCAATGGCTAGTAGCATTAATAAGTTAACAATACATGCACAACATTACAGATTAGGGATTTCAATCCCTTTCGTTCCACTCTAGAGCGCGTGAAGTTATTTAATGTCTAGCTGCTGACAACGGTTTCGCTCGTGTGAAAGTAGAAAATGTATACTAAGAGAACATACAACCGAGATAAAAAGTATCCTATGTACTATTTCGTGCGTGGTGAATGTTACCAGTGATGTTATATGACCTTGAAACTCACGACATGACCATGACCCTCATAAAAAGGCTTAAAGTCACCCAAAGGGCAATGGAAATGGAGGGTGGCTAAGCTCGGAGTTTCCTTGCGTGATCGAATCAGGAATGAAGGTCTCCGTAGGAGAAACATTATTTACCGAATTACACGAAGAATCGCCAAACTTAAGTGACACTGGGCAGGGCGCATTCAGCGCATTGCTGGCAGAACAGATGGCCGTTGTGGTCGAAAGATTTTAAAGTGGTGACCGTGTAGCGAAAGGCGCAGCATTGGAAGGTCACCGATCAGGAGGTCAGGTGGTCCGATGACCTGGTAAAGATTGCGAGAATCCAATAGTTGCGAGACGCACAGGACCGTTCATTGTGACGACACTTTGGGGAAGCTTATGTCTTACAGTGGCTGTCTTTCGATTGAAATGATGATGCTGATGATGAACTATTTCAGGACATGGTCACGTTTCGTCCAAATCCGTTCAGCCACACACACATACTCACAAATTTTCGATTTTATAATATTTGTGTGATTAGGTAACAACCCTTAAAAAAATAGGTATTAGTTTATGTAGTAGTTATGTTGTATGACGTAAGTAGACTAGACCAATAAGTGTGCTCTCAGATTCCTTTGTGCCTTTTCATTTGATTTCGACTATAACAAGAAACTTTTTGTCCTAAATTACGAAGAAAACATTCATGGAAAAGGTAGAATTTTCTTTTGTATATAAAAACCATATCAGTAATATCTTGTTACTGTAACTCCCTTTAAGAAACCAGAGACAATGTGTTACTAAATCTACAAAGTAACTTTGCTACTCTATGATTCGGCGAAAACTTACTTATTTTTACTTAACTCTTGTCCGTGACTACGTCCACGCCAAAATCGTAAAAACTAAAAAATTATGGGTTTATTTTTTTTACAAAATTAACAGTAGCTTTAGTGACAATGCCAGTGTCAGTGACAGTCCCAATTTGAGAGAGAGAGAGAGAGAACTATTTTATTTGGCATACGCACTTGTAGATACACACATTTGCTTAGACATTTGTTTGCCATAATTTTTTTGTTTCGTGGAGTCGTGGAAAAGATGTATGCATTGTGTGAGAAGTGATATGAAAGAAAAGGGTGTTAGTGACAGCGTGACGATTGACAGGACAGAATGGAAGAAAAAAATGTGTTGCGTCGACCCCAAATAAAACGGGACAAGGGCAGGAAGGTGATGATGGATACAGAAACTCGGAGCTGTTTGGGGTTTTCGAGAGGTTTCGGTTTTGGTAGGAAGAAACGCCCTTATAAATATTATGCTAATAGCCCGGAGGACATAGTGAAGCATACGATGGAGGGCTACCTCACTTGAGCTACGCACCGCTTTCCATTTCCTCTCGCCCCGTATCATGATTTAAACCAGGGCCGGATGTGAGTGGTCGCCGCTGCTGATCACCTCCACGGGGATTCTGATTCCGACTTCACGAGAATACGGCGGTACTCCGTCTTAGCGGAGCTGACTTCCACCGTAAGGTCCACTGTATTCTCCGGGCGATCCGAATAACTATGATACCAGGACGCTTCTTCCCACCTAATCCAAAATAGATACCTCCCGAAACACTCATGTTCTGTGAGGACAGTTCCTCAGGCTCGCGAACGGCTCGCGAGCGGCGTATCCGCCAGATCTGCACTTTTACATATTCCGTCTGCTTTGTTGACGTTCTTATTTTAATTGGTGTTTGGACTTATAACTTTTACATGTGAAAGTAAAATAAATGAAATGTATTCTTTTGGAATTAATTGCAAGCACAGAATTATTACTTACTTTTGTGCAGTTTTACAACTTTACCGACTTTCGGTACCTCGGGTCACTCGTACAAGGGGATCGTGAGGTAGACCGAGACGTAACACGTCGGATCAACGCAGGATGGATGAAATGGCGACAGGTCACGGGAACAACTTGTGACCCACTCAAGTTGAAGGGTAAAATTTACAAGTCCGTCATAAGACCTGTCATACTGTATGGATCAGAATGTTGGGCTGTGAAAAAGAAGGATGAAAAAAGATTGCATGTAGCGGAGATGAGAATGTTGAGATGGATGTGTGGTGTGACGAGAATGGATAAAGTGAGAAATAAGTATTTTAGAGGAAGTTTGAAAGTGGTGCCAGTGACTGAAAAGTTAAAAGGTAATCGGTTGTCTTGGTATGGTCATGTGAAGAGGAGGGATGAAGCGCATATTACTAAAAGAGTTCTGAGTATACATGCAGATGGATGGAGAGGGAGAGGAAGGCCGAAAAAAAGATGGATGGATTGTGTGAGAAGTGATATGAAAGAAAAGGGAGTTAGTGATAGTTTGACGGGTGACAGGACAGAATGGAAGAAGAAAACGTGTTGCGCCGACCCCAAGTAATATGGGATAAGGGCAGGAAGAAGAAGTGCATTTTTACAAACTTGGCGCGGACGAAGTCGCGGACAACAGCTAGTACGTTAATATTCTAGGCTAGCCGGCCTGATTTATATGGCAGCCAAAAATTAACTATTATATTTTAAATTGCATGGACATTGCTCACTAAATATGCATGCCAAGCAAGCAAGCGTTAATAATAATTTGGCATCTCAAATTTTTTTGTTTAGTGGAAATAATTTTATTTTTCTAAATTAAATCGTAAGTCCAGTTGGAAAAAGACTTTCGAAGTAATTATCTTATTCGTAATTTTTGTGAACATTTTTTATAGGTACATGGTTTTTTTTTAGGTGTGATTCCAACGGGAATCAGAAAACTTGACCTTTTTAAAATTATTTCTGCTTTTTGGTTTTGTTGCTTGAAGAATGTTAGACATTTCACCTGAACTTCTTTCTGACTCTTCTTCTATGTTCTGATCATCAGATACCGTACCTATCTTGCTGTTGCAATCCCATAACTAGTTTATCTCGGTTTGATTCATAATTATGGCTGAAATTATAAGGAGTAACTTAGGCTACCTCTATTTTCCCGAATGGGACTTAATTCTTGCGGGGAGAGGGGTTGGGGAGGAAATCTTCCACATGGGTACAATGATTTTAACGAGACTTTCACAAAAGATGGCTTAGACGGCATCCAAGCCATCTTTTAGTGAAAATCTCGCCAAAATATGTCATTAATTTAAATAAAGGGATTTTTATTTTTATTTATTATAAGCCCATACGTATTATTGTCACACGGCGAACAGTAGGTACTAAAGCTATTGTTAAGAACTTTCCTGTTTTAGAAGTAAGTATAGTAAGTAGCCAGTGGGTCCATGTTCGGATATTAAAGGCTTTTAGCTTCTAACCGGCCGCTGCTGGCCCAAAGGGAGGCAAACAATACTTCCCGTGAAACTCTTAACCCCACTGGATTATTAAGATCGATTGGCGCGCAGTACCTAACTATAAATATAACATAAAATCCGAATTGCTGATGATTCGGACATATATTCAGACATAATGTCCGAATCGACACAATTTTTTTTTTACTGATGATTTGGACACCACTAAAGTTCATGAAGCTTTGTAGTACGGTCAGAAAAAGTTTTAAAATATAATATAGGAAATAAAAGCGCTGCCTGACCTATTTAGGGGTGAATTTAAGGTGACTTTGGATAATATCTAACCTTTTTTCCCATATACAGAATGTTTTTGACATCTTCAACTTTTTTTAAATTAAAACTGTGTAAAATCGTTATTCTAACCAACCCCGACGATATTTTTAGTAAACAAAACTTTTTTTTTTAATTATGAATTTAAAAGTTAACGGAGTAGATAAAATTGTTTTTTTATTCTATTCAACCTTGATGACATTTTTAATTTTAAAAATAATTCATTATTTTTTTTCAATAAAAAGTTGAAGTAACGATTTTATACAGTTAAAATTAAAAAGCGTTAAAATAAAAAAAAAAATAGGACAAAACCCCGACAGAAAAGTCCATCACTGGGGGTCCAGAATCGTGTACTGGATCCATGGTATTCGTTTGTGTGTCGATGTTAAAGACACTCTGTATTATATTCTAATTGTAAGACTTTTTATCTGACTGTACTAGGTTGTGTCCCCAATCGCCAATGAAAAAGTATTAAAATGAGAATGTGCCAATTCAGACACTGTGTCCGAATCATGAGTAACTTATTTAACATCCATCCATTTTAATATTTATGAATGCCAAAATATATCTGAACTTAGCACACCGGTGAACCTGGATTACTCGATTATTGGATATTAAATTGGATGATAGACTGTTGGCGGATATTTTTTTATCCCAAAACTTTGTTCGCTTAGGGTATTAAAACACTTTTCACGCGTGGGCAGAAGCTTATACGAGTATATTCATTGGAATCTTCTGATTATCTGATCTTAATACCTTCACCAAATTTCATTTAAAAAATTGGTGCAGGTTTTTTTTTTATGGTGGGAAAATTATTCAATGATATCCCTCGCTCTTGGGCGGAGCGGGAGATAGTGTCAGACTCTTACTGACTAAAAGTAAAAGCCCACCCCGTTCCTTCTAGCCTTCATACTGGGGCTCGAGTTCCCTTTCGGATAACCCTGGCCCCAGTTTGCATCGACCCGGCTGGGCGACCCTGCTGTTGCTGACAACTCCTTGAGGCGCGCGGGAACAGTGCGCGCCGTCGAAAACGCTTGAGCTTGGTCCGGACAGTTACCGGACGGCCGGACAGCGAGCTACCCATTGCTCACTGTCCGCAAGCCCGCGCCTACTGTGGCCGGAAATCGGGATCGGAATCCCGGTGACGGCGGCGATAGCGCCGTTGCCTGATGCGGTCGGCCTGATCCTTTGCGAGCATTACTGCTTCGCAGAAGTCGTCGACCGCCTGCCACTCCTCCTCGGTCCGGACCATGGCCTCAACCAAGGCCCGCCGCGAGAGGTCTCCGCCGCCGATCGCCCCCACGAGGGCAGGGCGATGCTCCGCTCAAGCAGGGCACACCTCGACTGTGTGCTCCACCGTGTCCTCCGAGCATTCCGCACAGTGCCGACACCCGGGCGTCACTTCTGCACGAATCCGGTGCAGTAACCTCCCGAACGTGCCATGTCAGATCAGGACCTGTGTCATACGGAAGGTAAGGGCGCCGTGAGGTCTTTCCAGCCACGCCTCAAAGAGGGGACTTACCGCCATAATTGTGGCGTGCCCAGCACTGGGTTGCGATAGTCGCTGACGCCGTGGTGAAGGTATCGCATACTAATCGGTTACATCATTTACCAATGAAGCGGCTGAAGATTTTTTTACTGTTATCAATAACTTCATTGCAAATAAGAATAGCATTCATTCTAAGTTTAAGATTAGGGAGCACGGTAGTGCCCCCACCAAGGCAAGCAAAAAAGTGGCACGGCCGTAACATTCTTTTCTCGAAACAGTTCAGGCCATTTTCGATTCCCTAGATAACTTCGTTGTGTAGAAAACTAGAAGCCTGGACTTTTACAATTTAGGAGCAATCCAAGTACTCCTAAAATACAGCCATTCCTTACCTAGTTTGGGGTTCTAATGAAATGGTCTCAACTACATAGATATACTCGTAGATTAAAATACACAACAATTTTGTGTACAAGATTTTGATTACAGATTTAGGATTTTATGTAGGTATATTTAATTTAATTTTATGTAGGTATATTTAATTTAATTTTATGTAGGTATATTTAATTTAATTTTAGATTTTTAGTCTTGTGAGTAATTTGAAGTTATTGGATTAATAAATAAATGTTTTTATTTTATTATTATAATATTGGTAGCCCAGGGCTTTTATCATCGTCGCGCGCGCGCCCTCTAAGTAAACGGTCCGTTTTCGTTTGCTCCCGATCAATATCAATTAAATATAGTTTAAAGTACATTTTTTAAGTTAATTTAGCTCAATATTCTTACATAGAACTCAAATAGCCTCAGTGTTATAATATCTAGTGCTAGTTCACCAAATAAACATCGCAAAACAACTATAAACAAAACAATTTTCGAAATCTAAAAAGTGTTCCGCGTGTATTAAAGTGTTGTGATTCGAACGCGTAAGCGACGCCTATTACGCGGCGCTTAAGACCTTCTTTCCGCGCAAGTTTCGCGCGGCCGCTGCATCGCCAGTATTCACCTCTAAGCGTAACCATCGCTGCTCGCTTTGTTGCATGATTGAACGCCAATCGCTTTACGCACTGCTTAAAGCGCATTATTTGCACTGTGCCAATATTCGAATTTTGCTGTGTAACGTGTATTTTATGATTACGAGATGTCAACAAATAACTGTGCTGGATGTTTGAACGCTTTGGAAGGAGAAGACAGCGTACAATGCTTTACTTGCTTTAAATACTATGATCTTATTTGTGCTAATATTTCTAAAAGAAAACTGACAAACGCCCAAGTCAGAGCTAATTGGAAATGCCCGGAATGCTTGTTTAAACAGCCGAAATTTGATAATACCAATACGCCAGTCCGCCATGCCCGGCCTGAAAGCCCCCCAATTGCTAATCAAAGTTTTTCTTCACCCATTGTTGTCAGTTTAAGCCTTCCCGATAAGCGCCGAGTAACTAACGTAAATTGTGCCAGTTGTCGAGGCATTATAGTTAACGGAGAAGAATACCTGAGCTGTACATGGGATAACTGTAAACTCAAATATCATCTTCAATGCTCAGGTGAAGCGATCGTGACTGAAAGACACCTAATATCCTGGGTTTGCGCGGAATGTGCCTGTTCGACTAAAGGTGATAATAGCTCTATCACTTTAACGCAAGACAGCGACCCGAATGTCACCTTAAGGAAAAAAGCCCCGATGATTCAAGACACCCGAAACCAGGTCGAATTTCAGGAACTCTCATTTGAAATGAGCAAATTACGATGTGAGATGGAGTTATTAAAAGAACAATTTGGCAAAGCTGTATCCGTTATTTCCAATTACGAATGTAAGTTAACTTGCTTTGCCTCTCAAGTAGATCTTCTTAACACTCAATTAAAGCAGTGCACCATCATGCTGTCAGCTCGCCTAAATGTTGCCGATCAACAGCAACCCCCCTGTGTTACAACGAAGCGACAACCTGACCTTGTAACCGCCCAACAGCAACTACAGCACGTGCCGTTGGCCGGGGCTCCTACTTCAGTGCAAACGTCGCACCGTGCCAAAAAACATAAAAAGGTTACAGCAAAGAACGCTGTACCTCGCCATACTAGCCCCAATCAGCTGGACATCGCACAGGCTAACCCAACTAGCCACAAGGGACCCACGTCTGAAACATTAGAACTGCTTAGTATAAATAACCAAACCTCTCCTGCCGACGACTCCACTTCTTCTGTCGATGACCATGCTTCTTATTCCGTTCAACACGTTTCTCCTGACAACGACGTCATTTCTACCGACAGTGGCACTTTTCCTGCTGACGACCACGCTGATGATCAAAGCTGGACGAAAGTAAAGGGAAAGAAATTCAGAAAACCTATTTCGCTATGCGGCGTCGCTGGGCCTAACATTACTAACTTAAAAGCAGTCGAACCACGTAAATACCTGCACTTGTGGAATATGGAGTCCAGTGCCGACGATATTCGTGACTATTTGCGTCAATTATGTCCTACGGGCGCGTGTACGGTCGAAGAGCTACGAGCTAGGGGAAGTTATAAGTCGTATAAGATCGGTGTTCCAATAATTTATTATGAAAAATGTTATTCTGTTGATGTATGGCCAATGAACGCAAGAGTCAATACTTGGATTGCACGTAATGCGAATGATAAGGCTCCTGATAGCGCCCGCATGAGTCAACAGACATTTCGTGCCCAAACCGCCTCATACCAGAATTAAGAACTTTAATGTTTTGTACCAAAATGTCCGTGGTCTCAAGACTAAACTCTCAACTTGGAGAACGAACTTGTTACAGCTGGAACATAATCTCATCGCTGTAACAGAGAGCTTTCTTGATGCTTCTATTGAAGATGGAGAACTTGTAGCTGGCGATTGGAACGTGATGCGACGCGACCGGAGTACACCGTGCGGCGGAGTGATGCTTGCTGCTCGCGCACCTATCGTGCTGCGCCGCCGCCGCGATCTTGAAACGGTCGGTGGTGAAGACTTATGGGCCGATTTTTCATGGTGTGGCCGAACTGTTCACGTATGTGTAGTATACATCAAACCTAGTGCAAGTGATGAAGAGTACATGGGTTGGTTTTGTAAAGTGGAAGATTTTATTAATAATTTAAAAGGACTTGTTATCATTTTAGGTGACTTAAATCTAAATAGTGCTTCGTTAAATATTAAGAATTATTATTGTTATTTTGTGTCTTTTTGCTGTATGAACGAGATGAATGTTGTGAATAATTTGTATGGTGGTATGTTAGATGTTGTTTTGGTCCAAGAGAACATAAGTGCTCCAAAAACCGTAGTCACCGCCACCGAGGGATTAGTGCCACTGGACGCATATCACCCGGCGTTGCATATTGAGGTAAGTGTTGATGTACGTCATTTTTCAGATTCGATAGAGCCTAGTAATATAAACGAAACCAAGGACTGGAACTTCCGCAAATGCGATTTTGAGCAACTTTATTTACTTCTATCTGGCGAGAATATTTGGCAGGAGGTTTTAGAATCCAGAGATGTTGAAGTAGCCACTCGTAAGTTCTACAACATTATCTATGATTTCTTTGACGCTTCCATGCCTAAAAAGAACAGACACAGGTCGGTAAATAAACGCTATCCAGTGTGGTATACAAGTGATATCATTCAGGATATAAAGCTCAAGTTGAGGCTCCACAAGAACTGGCGGAAAACTAAGTGTGACAGCTCGTATTCGTTATTCTCGAATCTCAGGGCAAGCTTAAAGACCCGTATTGCGGATGCGTATACCTTATACATGCGAAATATAGAGAGTAAAATTAAGACCAACCCTCGTAATTTCTGGTCACACATTTCCAGCTTGCGGTCCAAAGGTGGGTTTGAGCCTAACATTGTACACAAGGGTATAACTTGTTCGGGATCTAAGGCGGCAGGGGCCTTTGCAGAGTTTTTCTCTGATGTTTTTCTACCTGATACTCCGCGGCTTGATGCTGATCATATCTCCGCTGCTGTCCATACCAGTAACAGCAATTACATAAGCATACCTCCCTTGTGCCCAGTAGACCTTATAAAAGCCATAAATAAACTCAAACCTAACAGCTCCATCGGCCCGGACAATATTCCCGCCTTCATTATTAAAGATTTAAGAAATATTTTCATTGATCCTTTTTGTCACATTTTTAATTTAGCTTTGCAGACTGGTATATATCCCTCTCAGTGGAAGGTTTCCAGAGTCACACCAATTCCTAAAACCCAAAACAAAAGTTCCGTTGAAGATTACCGCCCAATCGCAATTTTATCTTCCCCAGCGAAGGTCTTTGAGAACATCCTCCACAATGCCATCTACCAACAAATAAACACATACTTATGTAATGAGCAGCACGGTTTCAGGGGCAAGAGATCTGTTGACACCAATCTCTTGACTCTGGTTGATTACATATCCTCTAGCTTAGACCGCGGACGTCAGGTAGACGTACTTTACTTTGACTTCCGGAAAGCGTTTGATAGGATTAATAATGACATGCTGCTGATGAAACTAAACAAAATTGGTTTCTCACCCTGTCTCCTCCGTTTTTTCGCAGACTATCTACGCGATCGTCAGCAGTTTGTTAGGCTCGGAATGTACGAATCCGGTGCCTATCACACGCGTTCCGGAGTGAGTCAAGGTTCAATTTTGGGGCCTCTATTATTCTTAATCATGATAAATGATCTCCCCCAAGTTCTGCGTCACGCAAAATGTCTATTGTATGCCGACGACTTAAAACTTTACCTCGAAGTAAACTCCGAGTCTGACTGTTTGGCACTACAACAAGACATTGACGAAATTTACAGGTGGAGTTTAGATAATAAGATGGATTTTAATGCCTCTAAATGCTTCGCTATGACCTTCGGTCGAATGCGGCACCCAGTTGAATTCCAATACCACCTCGATAATAATGCCATCATAAAAACAACTGCTATGAAAGACCTGGGAGTCACATTCGACCGAAAGCTCACATTCCACGATCACATGGTCGCGGTGGCAAAGCAGTCATACCAAAGGTTGGGTTTCGTTTTACGCAATTGCCGTGATTTTCAAACCGCGCACGCCATTAAGATTTTATTCAATGCGCTCGTGCGCAGTAAGTTAGAATCCAGCTCTTGCGTGTGGAACCCGCACCAAAGTTCTTACGCCCTTTTACTGGAAAAAGTGCAAAAAGCGTTTCTCAGGTTCCTGTACAAGCGGATGCACGGCTACTACCCATACCTCTATCCGACAAAATTTCTTTTGGGTTGCCTCGGATACAACTCGCTAGAGGTAAGACGAGCACGAGATCAGCTCATCATAGCCTGCAAGACGCTCCGTGGCACTGTTGATGCGCCTGATTTACTTACTGTGCTGGCACGTTTCTTTGTCCCGGACAATTACTGCCGCGGCAAGAAGCACAGAATGTTTGCTGTGCCTCAGTGTCGCACTGTTGCCCGTGCTCAGTCTCCAATACCTCGCACTTTGGCTGCACTAAATGATCTCTTGGATTCTTATCCAACAAACGATCTGTTTGCGGATGAATGGAAGATGATTTTATTGGCATGTCAGAAGTACTGTGAGAGGAATTGATGTACGTGTTGTTTAAATGTTTATACTTTTACTCTTTGTTTAGTTACTGTAATTGGTTGTTTAACCGTTGTAATTAATTAAATTAATTAAATTAAATAAATAAATCACTCGAAGAATGTTGATTAATATTTGACAATATGAGCTGGTTCGATTGTTAGTGAAAGGCTGATATTATAGGGTAGAAGGTATTTAGGATAAAATTGTTTGAAATCAAATTTTAATTAACATTCTGGGAGGATTTTTGAGATAGGGCAGCAAGGACTTTAATCACTGTAGCTATGTGGCTTGGCAGGAGAATGGGCAATCCAGTTTGTGATGAGGTTCAAAAATGTTTTTGACCAACAATTAAAAAAAAGGTTTGTGCACTAGGGAACCAATACCGAAATCGTAAAAAAAAACTTAGGTGTATTAGTGTCTTTTATTGACTAAAATGCTCCTGTGTTCTTTCAGTTGCTCTTAGCATTGGGCCAGGGTAAAGAAAGAAAGAAATCTCGCTAGTTTAGTAATTGCACTTTTTTTAGGTGGGAAAATCATCCAATGACATCCCCCATCATAGTGGCAGACTTTTACTGACTAAAAACCCACTCCTGTTCCTTCTTTGCCATTGTTCCGGGCCCCCGGGCATAGTAATTGCACTTAAGTTTATACAGTGAGGAAAATAGGCCGGCTGATCACTATTAGAAGTAGGTACCTAACTACTTGACGTTTCTTTAGAGTAATGTTTACGTGGCTCTTATAAACTGTAGGTATTCCGTATCATGACGTAACCAGGAATAAAGGTCTTTGCCCTCCAGTAGGAAAACTACAGTTTGATTCATAGTGTATCACGGTATCCTAATTCTGACAGACTGTACAGTCACAAGCATAAATCTGTGAACCTAAACATAATAACCATTGTAAGAACTTTTATAACCATATTTATCTGCAAATAAATCTTTGACTTGACTTGACTTGAATATGTATTGATCAACATTAAGACCTCTTCTCTCTTAAGATTCTGCACACCCGTGAGTGATATAACCCGTATGCGCGCCGTCTCGCCTGCTGTTTGGCACCGGTTAGGCATGCATGCATATTTTGACAGTAACGATATGCTAAGTATGGTATAAAATTATAAGATATTGTAAAATAATTACAAGATATTGCCTCCTTCTGCAAAGAAGTAATGCTAGCGAAGGGGGTGGCCGCACTTGTTAGGGAACGGACATCCTCACACCTCAGCCACCGGGATCCCGACCTTGATTTGCTTGCGGACGGCGAGCAATAGGTGGCTCGTCGTCCAGCCGTCTGGTAATCATCCAGACCGAGTCCAAGTCGACGACGGCGCGTAGTATTCCACGCGTGCTTCAAGGTGATGTTGGCAAAACCGTTGGGGCCCAGCAGGGTCGAAGCCTACTGGGGCCAAGGGTTGTGCTCCACCCAAAAGCGGGAGAAGACATTGTATGATTTCCCACCTAAAAAAACTTCCGAATACTCTATTTATGCTCATGACTGTACGTATATATTAACAATGAAATTGATTTGATGAAAAAAGGAGGAAAATAAGAATCGAAAGAAAAAGGAAAGTTGCCATGTCGTGACGTACCTATATTATACCCTCATTGTGTGTTAACTGAACTGAAAGAATCAACGTTTGATGAAACACACACATGGATTTATGTTTTTGTATTTATATCTTGCTAGCCGTTTACAAGTGTCCATCAAACATTGTTTTGATAGTAATATAATAGATGGTTATAGAATTTCGAAGTCTGAAAGTAAATGGGATCCTTGTAGGATTACTTCTGTTTGTATTTCACAGTCAATTTACTCAGAATCTACCGCACCGATACATTTGAAATCTGAGTTAGAATATAAAATAATATTTATTATAATATTTATTGTACATCACATAAACAAAAATACAGGATAAACATTTAAAAGAATAAGTGTACAATGTTCTTATCACACAGGGTGATCTCTTACAGACAACCTTTGGATAGACTGAAAGAAAGGAGATAGATTTAGGGTTGTCAGTGTACATTGCATCGCTACTTACCATCAGGTGGGATCGCAGTCAAGCACTAGTTTATCTTAATTAAAAAAAAAAAAAAAAAAAAAAAACATCAGAAATGATACTAATAAGATACATTAACACAAAAACATACAATACAAAAAAATATACTAATAAATATAAAATTTATAGATGTACCAGGATAAGAAGAAAACAATATATATTATATATATATATATACATATATCAAAGAGAAAGCTCCTTCACCATTTATACCTAATGATATTGAATTTATACACAACGGTTTCACTTTTAATTTCGGCTCGTCTATCTGTCTGTATTGTACAAAAGGCAATAACGTCTAGCTCAAACACTTGGACCTAGAACACACAGAGGTCTACTTTTATGATGTATGCAATAAAAAAGATTAACCCCCTATGGGATTAAATGGGGGTACAAAGTTTGTGTAGAGAACTTTACATTAACGCAGGCCTCTGCATTTGGATGTTATTTTCATCTCTATCTATTGTGATGCTATTTCTATCTTTCATGTAGAAATTGTGTTACTTTTTTGGTCTACAATAAAGTTTATTCCATTTCTTTCCATTCCTTTCTAATCTCGAGGTAGAATTCATTTCACCTGCCAGAGTTACGGATTGTTCCAGTTACCAGTTACCGCAAACCTCGCAAAAAGGGCAATTGAAGGAGCATTGTGGGTTTTAGTCAGTACAAGTCTGACATTCCCTCCCACTCCATCCAAAGCAGGAGGAGTCATTAGATGAGATCACAATAAGTAAGACGTAGATGTCGAGCTCTCGTCATACCTACATCAGTCTGTCTAAATCTAACAAATAGATAAAGTTAACAGCAATATATACAAACTAGTAAGTAAATAAGTCAGTTATTATTTATTGTTGTACTTTTACGGTATTGCTTTTATGCTCAACGGAAAAATAATATTCCAGTGTCTTGTATGGTGAGAAAACCCAGACGATTTGCGTAGCAGTTACATTAAATTCTAAGAACGTACTGGTAGTTCCGAGAACACGGATAAATGAGCTGTCTTGCGTCTGGTTTGAAATGAAGAATTGCTGCAAACTGTTTGTACTGTGAGCCAGGCATCTTCCAGGTAACTAGAAACAGAATAACTTGGTTATGCAACAAGGTGTTTGTTTGTATTTATGTTTATAAACAAAAGAAAATCACTACTAATAGTCATCACGAAAGTTTATGAGTGTGTGTGTTCATGTTTGTTTGCTACTTCATGACGCTTGAACGGGTAACCACTCCAATGTCCACATCCTAACATTTGAATAACAGAAGTGAAGGACTGCGGAAGAGTTAAGAGTTTACAGAATACAGTGCCTTCTGCGAAAGTTTAATATAAAACAAAATAATTAATTTGTAATTGTTTGTTTCGTGTGTTTGTTTAATTATTCTTAATTCTATTTAAATTACATCAATATTTTTTTAATTCAGTTCTGAACAAATTATTATAATTCAATTTAACATTATTTATTCTAATTCAATACAGTATAATTTACAATTTAAATTATACAATTTATTTAATTTAATTTATTAGAATTGATGTCTACTCAATTCAGCTTCATTTTTATTCCATTTGATTAATTTCTATTTATTTCAGTCAATTATTTGTTACTGGACAAAATATCCACAGCTTTTTTTTTAAACTGGTTTTCTACATTCACGCGGGCGAAGTCACTGGTAGTAGATAATATAAAATATTAAAAAGTAGGTCTACAAGGTGGCCCGATGACCTGGGCCTCAAGTCTGCTATTACAATAGTGTCAGAATGGTCTATCATTGATGTCATAATTGTCGATTTTGACAAGTTTGGTAATCTACTAATATAATGGCGTCATCATGACTTTCCAATGGTCAACCACTGACACTCCATTGAAAGAAGTGACATAGAATGGTAATCTCGTACATATTGACAAATGAATATTTGATGTTTGCGGTAATCTGCTAAAACTTTGACAGTTTATTTGATCAGTGTTTTACCATTAGAACGTTATTGTGCAGTTATTGGTTTTAATATGCTCGAAATTATCATTCTACCACAATTCTATTACAAGACCAGTGACCGATCAATGATCGATCATTATGAATTAGCAGATTACAAACTTTTAGCAAAATGACAATGGGATCGTGTTGGAATGACGAATTTATAAAAATAGCAGACTTAGGGCCCTGGTGAAGCTTGCGGGAATCCGATGGATGTGGGACGCACAGAATTGTTCATTTTGGCGACGCTTGGGGGAGGCCTATGTCCAGCAGAGGACGTCTAGCGGCTGAAATAATGATGATGATTGAAAAGTAGACACTTTTCAGTATTATCGCAACTATATAAGTAACATCACCATCGTTTTTAATAAAAATAGTACTCTATAGTTAATACATCATAAAACAAATTAATCAATCGTCTGATTTGCAAAATAAAGTCCTATGAGCACAAATTTTGAGAAATATAAAACAGTGTGTTTAGTTTTATTTTATTTGAAACAGCAAGCATTTTCTCTAGGAAAAAAAACATTGTCTAGTAATTTCAAAACACGATAAAAATCTGATAATGCACTTAGTCTGAAATGCACATTCCGATACTTCGACCGAGCTCAGATAAAATATCGGAACGCTTCCGATATTTCCAACCAAGCTATTAAAACTTCAGATCGTAATAATTCGAGGAGCTGACGATTCGGACACAATATAATCGGACACAGTGTCCGAATTGACACATTTTTATTTCAATACTAGCTTTTGCCCGCGCGGCTTCGCTCCCGCTCTTCCCTACTTCAGCCTACTATACCCTACTCTACCCTACTATACCCTACTCTACCCTACCCTACTCTACCCTACTCTACCCTACTCTACCCTACTCTACCCTACCCTACTCTACTCTACTCTACCCTTAAAAAAAAAAAAAAGTAGGTCTTATGTCCGTCTCCTGGTTTTAAGCTACCTCCCCACCAATTTTCAGCCAAATCGGTTCAGCCGTTCTTGAGTTATAAGTGGTGTAACTAACACGACTTTCTTTTATATATATAGATTTTATTCACTGACGATTCTGACATATACTGTTTAGTACAGTCAGATAGAAAGTTTTAAAGTCTACATTAACATAATAAAGAAGTCAAGTTTTCTTTTTTGTTTGGAGGTAATCTCTGAAAAAATTTTTCACCCATAGAAAGCTGCTTTATGCCTGAGTGGCATAGGTTATATTTTAAGTGCGCGGGCGAAGTCGCAGGCAAAAGCTAGTAGGTATAAAATATAGGGAAAAAAGCGTTATCAAAACTTTTTTAGGCTGGATTTAAGGTGGCAGCTTCGGGTAATTTTCTTTATATTATATTTTCATAGTACATTGTTACACTAGGGGTGAAAGTAACTCTTTTCGTCCCGAGAAGGAGTTGGCGGCCGAGCGTAGCGAGGTCGCTAATTCGAGGGACTAAATTAATTACTTTCACCCCGAGGTAAGCACTGTGCTTACCTCGGGGTAACTTTAATTAGTTCAACCAGGTTTCAGACTGGCTAAAGTTGCCTCTTCTTTCATGGGGTACTGTTTGAAATGTTATAATAAAATACCACCCCAAATATTAGAACTCAATGAAACGAAATTTAAATCTTGTATTAAACGCACACTATGCAGGCAAGCATATTATAAGTTGGAGGATTATATTCAAGATAAAAATGCTTGGCTCAATGCTGGTCCAGCTCCACTACCACTAGGGCGTACTAATTAGTTGATTAGTAGGAAACTAATATTATTATTTTTTAATTTGAAAGACACAATTGCATTGTATAATGTAGAAGCACTTTTTCCAAGTTTGTGAATGTGAAGCACCATGGAGCATTTTTATTAGGTTACAACTTTTTTTTTTGTTGACATTACGAGCATGGCAGTTGAGAGTTTGTCATGCTCACTCAAATGTCTCGCTGTTGGTGGCACGTGTTATTGGGTCGTTCAGTTCCCTTCAAAATGGTTGAGCTGAGTGGGGCTGATGCACGCGTCATGCTCGTGAACGGGTGCCGTCAGATGGGACTGGTCATCTCTTAGCTGCCAGTGGCTTAATTCAGTTTCTATCTTTTAATTATTTTACATTTTTTATTTCATTATCGACATTGTGCTCACATGATAAAAGCAACAAGTAATATGTAACCAAGCATTATATGTAACACATAATATGATTTAAAAGAGTGTCCATGGAGTTTCTTGCACGTTCTTCTCCATAGAGACCTACTCTTTGGAACGTGCAATTTAGCTTCACTTTTCTTGGACTGACCGACATTTGACTATTCAAAAGTGCCTGTAAATGGTCTAATTGAAATAAATGTTTTGATTTGATTTGATTTGATTTGTGCTTTTCATTACGAATACAAGGAAAGTAAAAATAAAATAAAAAGTTTGTAAAACCTGAGTCGTTGTACCTATGATTTTAGGTAGGTATCTTTCTTCTGATTTAGGTGGTAAAAGGTTTTCTACTACTACTTTAGCCTTTTCTCTTATGAAATTAGGCTTTAAATCACTATTTTAATCTGATAAACATAACGTGTTTAACAAATTTCTGTTGTACGGAAATGTAAACAAAACTCGAAAAAACCAACGACTGATTGCCACTTTCCCGTCATTTTGTTTTTTTTTTCTGTGGCCGGTCAGCTATTCAGCCTCATTAATGAAAAATTAGAAATTAATTGTAATCTTTTAAAAATAAAGAAATAGTTGAACAAATAAATCACTTAAAATATAATATTATTTTTACACCACCTGCTCGATAATGTCCTTTTATACGTCATACAAACCTCACTTAAAGCAAGTCATTCTATCCCTAGGGAGATAATGCAGTATGGCCGATCCCTAGGGAATAATGAGATTTGAATTTGGAACATCAAAAATCGTCAACATTGTGAATTAAAATGTACGTGCATCGAACAAGTTGACTCGAAATTCAAACTGGCCACTAACAAAAAAAAGAAAATAGAATAAAACGTGCCTACTGACGGGAGCGTTATAGAAAATTGAAACTATAGAATCTTGGAGTAGTGAATTTTGTTTGTTTAATGAACTTGTAAATATAATACTTATATTCCTGTAATATATATGATTTGGTCGACTAAATTGTCGTTTAATTATCTCACAGATGGTGTAAAAAGTAGAGTATGTAACACGGGGATAAAGGTGTCTTCGTCTTGGGCGGCTTGAATTCCTCACTTCACTCAAGTTTCTTTATTAACTCCCTCGCAATGCTCGGGAGTTAATTTTATAAATCCCTCACTAACGTTCGGGATTAAAATCAGCAACCTTAGTTTCGTTCGGAATTCAACATGCCGCCCGCGACTTAAAGACACTGCTTTATCCCCTAGTCACATAGGTAAACTACTATTAATTAATACTTATCTATAACTTATTTCAATTTTAAATCGCGCTGTGATTGACTGGCTGTATGGAAAATTGGAACATGGTTCAATAGAAATGTGAAGATAGAACTAGTTTTTTTTTATTAAATTGACAGCTGTCAGTTGTAAAGTAAAACTCCCTAGGGATGAAAAGCATCACTTTCAGCCCGCTCCTCAGGCATCTTCAGACCTACTTTCAGAGTATGAGTAATGAAAAACTTTTTTATCTAATTGTACTAAGCAGCTTCAATAAAAGTAGCGAATAGTCAGTGAAAATATAGTAAAAATTTACATGTATCGATTCAGACACTGTGTCCAAAAAAGTTGTGTCCAAATCGCCAACAATAATTTCGGGTCACTTATAAAAAGTATGATAATTTCTTAAATAGGTACTTACAGTTGCCATCACGGATCTTGAGCGGTTGCGCACAAGTCAAATATTCGGTCTCTTTAGTGATGCGAAGTGAGACGCGGGGGCGGGGGGTTTCAGTGATCGGCTCGCCGCGCCATCGCGTCATAGACGTCACTTCTAATTCGTTCCCTGCGTTGCTGCATGTATGTAACAACGAAGACGACTGGCTCGCCAATGTATGAATGCGCAAAGCGATCCCCACTCTGACGCCGAGCGCTCAAGATCCGTTTTGGCAACTGTACTTGTACACAAGGTTTCCTGTACAAACGGTTTAATCAAAGGATTCATGTCTGCAAAATGATATTAATATATTCGTAAATCGACATGACATGTTGTGAGCACATAGCCCACGGTTGTCTCGCAAGCTTTGATATAAATGGTGGCCGACAGCATTACCATCTAAATGTTCGGGAAAATTGATATTAATCTCTCAATCGTATTTGGTATTTACCTAAGGGTATTTTGGGTTGGAGTTGAGAGAGCTTATTTTCTTAGTAAATACTCTGTATAGTTATTTATAATAGGTTATATAGGCTGGATATCGGCGTCGGGGTCCAGACGGGTTACCCTGGAGCATTCACTTAAACAAAGAAGAACGTTCTAAGGAACGCGTTCCTTATAGTCTAAGATCCGATTAAGAACGACCTTCACCGGTCTGTTTAATGGATGAAACTTATTTTATGATAAACCGCATTATATTATTTAATACACTAAATAATTTAGTGTATTAAATAATATAACGCGGGTGGGTTGCCTAAGAAATTCCTGGCCAGACTATCATTAATTAAAAATTGAAAATTTACTATTTTTTTAGAAAAATGCACAACCGTTATTCATACCAGATTTTTTTGCAGACAACACTATAACATCGTATTCTTAATGAAACAGCGTTTATTTTGATATAGAATTTGTTGTATATCAAAATAAACACACTTGTTTATACATACCTGTTTATACCTGGCAACCCATAGTTATGCCAGAAAACAAATAGGCAACCCAATATTTTTATGTTCTAAAGGCTTCACTCTTTCGGTTAGTATTAAATTTATTCGTTAAACACACCGGTGCATAAAAAAAAAAAAAAAAAAAAAAATGTATGGCCAGGAATTTCTCAGGCAACCCACCCGCGTTATATTCTTTAATATACTAAATTTATCATAAAATACGTTTCATCCATTAAACAAACCGGTGAAGGTCGTTCTTAACCGTATCCTCTACTATTAGAACGTTCTTCTTTGTTTAACGTTCGGATTCGGAGCGGCTGTATCCACGTGGCAGTTCCCAAGTGGAATTATTAAATTAAAATTAGTCGTATTCTAAACTAATATAATAGAGAGGTAAGTTTGTTTTTTATTTTTTTTGGTTTTTTGTATGTAAGAGGTAATCTCTGGAAGTACTGATCCGATTGCTAAATTCTTTTCAGCGATAGATAGCTGCTTTATTCCTTAGTGACATAGACTACATTTTATGTACGCGGGCAAACCTACGGGCAAAAGCTAGTAAATAGCATTTAAAAAAAGTTACTTTGAACTGTGTGGCGGTGGGCAGGGCACCTTGCTCGTAGTACAGATGATGAGGTCCTGGAGTGGCGATTGCGCACCAGAAGTTGCAGCGTTGGAAGGCCTCCAAAGTGGACCAATGATGAGAGTCCCGGGATTGCGATGGATGCGAGACGCACAGATCCGATCGTTGTGGCGACACTTGGGCGAGGCCTCTGTCCAAGTGTGGATGTCTTTCGACTGGAATGATGATGATGATGACTTATTGTGTGTGTGTGTGTGTTATAAATACAGTGATATTACAGAAAATACATACCTAACACAAAGAAACCAATAAATGACTAATTTCGAAAAATATCGTATCTTTAATATAATCTTATAATTCCATCCAAGGCAATCCTAAGATATCACGGTTCAAAGTAACCCGTTTTAAAAAAAACGGCAATTTCATAGGTTAGTACCAAAACTTAATACGTTTGTCCGTGTTTCCCTTTCGGAATTGAATCCATGGGCCTGCCGGGCCTTTACGGTATTATCTCTTCGAGGCGAGCATGGAGCTCTAATGCCTTGATCACACGTACCGAGTAAACGGGCGAGACAGTACTCTCGGCCGAGTACTCGGTACGTGTAAACACAGCGCCGAGTGCTCGACCTACCATTTATCTTTATAACTCGCTTATATCACTGTCTCGGCCGAGCAACATTTTACTGTCTCGCCCTTTTACTCGCTACGTGTGATCAAGGCACAAGCGCCGTCGATGACTCTGGCTCGGTCTGGGCAATTACCGGACGGTCGAACGGCTGCCTACCAATTGCTCGTCGTCCGCACGGGCTATGGTGGCTAGAAACCGGGGCCGGGGTCCCGACCAGGGGATCAGGAGGCGGAGCCAGCTACCCTGGAGCAAGCTGAAGGAACGTTTTTCTTTGTTTAAGTGAATTAAAGAACAACGTTCCTTATACAGTCTCTATTCGGAGCGGTTATATCCATGTTATGACGCCCGAGTGGAAGTATTAAGTTAAAATTAGTCGTAATGGTCTATAAGGCTCATGTTCAGCACTTACATCCCTTTAGTAGCTAAATCTGTTACTTACGCTTTATTATTGACAACACGATTAAAATATTAGAAGGAATGAGAAGTGCGAGCTATTTCTAAACTTATTTTATAAATATTTTAAGAACTAGCTTTTCCCCGCGGCTTCGCTCGCGTGGAAAACGAAATAATTTCGGATTTTTTTTTTTATCATAATGTGCTTCCAATTTTCTATTTCTTTTGGAGTCGTGTGACGTGTGCGAAGGCACATTCAGCTAGTATTACAAAGGTGAAAGTTTGTTTGTCTGTTTTTTACTTCTTCACGCTCGAATAGCTGAACAGATTTGGATGAAATTTGGTACACGGATAGACCGTATCCGGGAATAGCATATAAGATACTTTTTATCTCAGGAATATGTTGCGTTGGGTTATTTTTTTACTTTCATGCAGGCGAAGCCGCTCTCAAAAATCTAGTAATATTATTATTACGTAAAGTTCGTATATACCTATGTATGTGTGAATGTATGTTTGTTACTCGTTGACGTTTAAACGGCTGAACGGATTTGAATAAAATCCACAAGGGTTGACAATGTCATTTCATGATATTTTTTATCCCGGGAGTATGTTGCCTTAGGACAACTTTGTAATATACACATGGACGAAGCCGCCGGCAGAAGCTAGTAAATAATATATAAGAAATAATGCTACTTCTTATCTTAAAAATGTGAACATTCTTGCGTGATGGGCGACGGAAGTGAAGCTGTGGGAAAAAGCGTGTGCGATAACATTATCGTTCGGAATAAAAACGCTGAGCGCTCGCGTTAAGCGGTACATTTCATCGTTTGTTCTGATCCCTCCCACAAAGAGGTTGCCTCCCAAACTAATTGAACCCTACTCCAGAACCACTAGAGCGAATCACATACAAAAAGTTATTTAAGGCAGGGTGTATACCCACGAGCAACTTAGTTGCCAAGCAATTTTTTTGTCTCTGTCACTACAGCGACACGACTGTTTCGTACAATTTTTTTTTTGGTGGGTAAATATCATCCTATGACATCTCCCGCCCTTGGGCGGAGCGGGAGATAGTGTGAGACTTTTACTGACTAAAAAAGCCCACCCCGTTCCTTCGCGTCTCCGGCCTGTCGTCGAACTCGCCGATAAAAAAATCTTCCAGCTGTCAACTCGCTACATGTGCGCGCTTTAATACAATCCCGACTTGAAGTGAGAAAAAAAATAACTTGCGAAGACTAAAGTATCGGTATCTTTTAGAGATAAGATAGATGCTAGCATGCTCGAGCAACTTTAGATTATATAAATGTGGGCAACTAAGTTGCTCGTGTGTGCTTTCCCTAAGGGCAAAGGCATTGCGGTCAATACGCATTACTTTCTTGTTTTTATACCAGTTACTTTTAACACATTGTGTAGCAAAATAAAAATCGGGATTCAACGTATAATATATCAGTCGAAATAATATTAATTTATAAATATTAAACGAATAAAAAAATAGTTAGGAAAAATAGGAAAACATAATGATGAAACAAACATGTCTTAGAACTTAAAATTTGAAGACATGTGACATCCACCAACCAGCACTGGGGCCGCGTGGTGGATTACAGCCCATTCCCTGTCCTAAAGAGGAGGCTAGAGTCCCAGCAGTGGGAACATTATAAAGCTGATTATGCTAAAGTAGCTACGGAGGTACTAATAATTATGTCTTTAAATGCAGGTCGAGATCTGAAACTCCGAACCTGGAAAGTCTCATGAAGCGCAATGTTGAATAAAAAAAAAGCAACGCGTTTTGTGAAAATGACAATGTTTGAATAAAACGGGAAACAGAAATGTAACAGCGATTATCTTGACATAACTTCAATGTGTGGGGAACAGTTTCATGATCTCTGCGCTTGTTTGCGGATTAAATATTATATTTTGTATTACACAATGGGATTGTCCAAAGTAGCTTCTAGCTGTGTATATGTCGCAGCCATCTGGTTAAATTAGCCATCCAATTGGACGCCTAGGGCGTTCGTAAAACGCCGGCATTCAATTGGATGCCTAAGCCGATAGTTGTTTGGACTAAAATCATTCAACGTTTAACAGCTTGGCGTATTGAAAGTTAGCCCTTTCGAAATGACTGATCAAGACTCAGCCAAGTGATTCTTTAGTTCCGCTATTTATTGATTTAATAATATTTCACTATTACTACACTGTTACTAAAAAGTAGTTTTATATAATTTATAAACTCGTCACCCTACTAAACTAAATGATTACACAACATTCAGCCATCTGGTTAAACGTTGCGGTCAACGACATAGCTAAATGTTCTTCAGTCATTTCATTGGATGCGTTTTACGAACGCCCTAGGCGTCCAATTGGATGGCTAATTTAACTAGATGGCTGCGACATATACATTGCAGTCACGTCTTTTATTTTTTTTAGGTGGGAAAATCATTCAATGACATCCCCCGCTCTTGGGCGTAACGGGAGATAGTGTCAGACTTTTACTGACTGAAAACCCACTGCTGTTCCTTCTTTGCCATTGTTCCAGGGCCCCGGGATCTCTTTCGCATCACCTATAATAATAATAATTCTTTATTATCAGGCATCTAAGGCCCATAGATAAAATACAAAAATAATCTTACAAAATAATAAACTAATACATAAAGAGATAATATAACTAATCATTATTATACTATAAACTATTGCACACGAAGTGACGGCGTCGTGTTCCGCTGCGAGGTCGGTATCCTTCCACGAAATCGTCGATACACGACACCCTTCGGCCAAAATTCTCCTTTGAGGAAGGTGTCCAAATGATGAGTCGGCACCCGCACCACAAACGACTTAAAATTAATGTTATGGCGCGGCTCCAGCTACTCAACTCTCAAAGTCCAGTTCGTCTTGACTCGAACATACTCCACGATCTCCTCAATCTTCGTGGTGTGATGTAGCCTCGAAACGTACAACTGCGTCGTGGGCACTGCTGGACGCAGCAGCATGTTTGGTCCTGCCAGCGCGGTACCGCACTGGTTCTGACAAGTAGGCTTTTTCCTCTTCTTCTTCTCTACCTTTGTGAAGCCATCCTCATCGCTCTGCTTGCCCCCTTTCGTTTTACCTGCTTGTCGCGTTGTTTTCGACACAGCAGGTTTGTTTGCAGCTACAGCGGAATAGGCACGTTTAGGGGTCGACCTATGGCCCCAGTAGGCTATGACCCTGCTGGGCCCCAACGTTTGCTGACAACTCCTTGGCGACTCCCTGTCTCTGATTTTAATTTTTTACCCGTAGCGATACTGTGAAGTTCTTTTTTTCGTTGGAAATCATCAAATAACTTCTCCCGCTCTGGGTGGAGCGAGAAGGAATGTCAGACTTTTACTGACCAAAACCAACAGTGTCCTGCTTACCCTTTGCAAAGATGAACTCTTTCGAACAATCAGCAGCCCTGTAAGGCATCGGCCTTAACTAGACCCGTCTATTTTGCTGACATCTCTTTGAGTCGTCCCGGTTGAGCCGGGGCTGAACGGCGAGCTACCCACTGTTCGCCATCCGCAGCGCTCGCGCCTGTGGTGACCGGAAATCTCAACGCTCAAAAAAGTGGTGGGGAGCCATTAACATTACGGACTATCAATGGGTTGTAAGGCCACCCATAAGGTAGACCAATGACCTGGTGAGGGTTGCGGGAATCCGACGGATGCGAGACCGGTTATTATGGCGACATTATTTGTCTATTAACTGCTCCACCTTTGTTTTAATAATTATATATACATTTTTTTTTTCTCTGACACATTGCTTTTGCAATATTTTTTTTTATTTTTTATTTATATTTCAACTGTCATAAATTTGTTAGTAATTTATTTTGTGATAGTTGTAATTATTATATTATTCCTGATTTCTTTTTTTTTATATAGCCTCTTTTTGTAATATGAATGTGAGAACACTATATACTCCACGAACTCTTAGACTACTTCCTATTACGACTTACTTTGTTTTTTACTGAGAAATTTTTTATTGTGCTTTTGTGTACAATACGAGTATTTGACTGGTCTACACTGTTCTTACATAATATCTATCAATATTGTAAAAACAACCACTTTTTTTAAAAAGAGTAACCATGGAGTTTTTTGCCGGTTCTTCTCCATAGGAAACGACTAATTTGGAACCGTGCATTAGTTTTATAAGTGCCCATGTAGGCCTATGTGAAATAAAATATTTTTGATTTTGATTTTTGACACTTGGGGGCGGCTTATGTCCAACAGTGGACGTCTTTTGACTGAAATGATGATGATGATCATTACGGACACAAGAGTAAAATATCTTCGCATGCTTTCAATTGCATACCGGCAGCGGAAAACACTGATCCGTGAGTTTGCTCACTAAATGAGATCTAACGAAGGCTCATCCACCTTTATACTCATAAAACATAAACACTACTAAAACAAGAGCATTTTTAACAAATTTCAGCGAACTTTTATAGCGAAAAGTAATGTTTTATGTCTAGCAGTTAAAGCCAGCTCGAGGCCATCCTGGAAGCAGTTTTTGCTGGTTATTACCTGTTTATTGCTTTAATATCACTTTAAGTTTATGACGCAAAGATTAAAGACATTACTGATCATAGTTTGCTCAAGCTCTTTACTAGATTAATAAAAGTCACTTTTCGGGCAAGTGTGTTGAAAAGTTAACTTTTTCTGTTTATCAATTTAGGTAACTACAAGAGTTTATTAAATTGAGAGTTGGCAACTTATAATATATTTATTTTATTTTGTTTTATTGGGATAACAAACAGCAGTATACAATAAAATAATATCGGTACTTAGTAAATAACAGTAACATATACCTACACTACACTACTAACAACGTTATCCACAGTTATCCACATAATTATTATGCAAAATAGCTGGCTGTTATATGACATTATCGATAAAATTTAATTGTTGGAAAAATAGAAGGACACAAATCTATAAAAAGAAAAAAAAAGTAAGCTATCTCCGGACTCCGTAAGCAGTTAAGCAACTTACAGAGTCAACATGCACATCCTCATTGACTACTGTTGGGCGCAAAATACACAGAAGCGATGAGATTCGGATACGATGCGGATGTGGATCGGATTTGTTGTCGCTTCAAATTTTATTCGTACAAAATGCGTCGTAAATTACACAGAAAGGATGCGGCGCGGATTTATCACTTGAGAATCGCATCCTTTCTGTGTAATTTACGACGCATCTCTTTCATACATTTTGTACGAATAAAATTTGAAGCGACAACAAATCCGATCCACATCCGCATCGTATCCGAATTTCCGGACTTTTAAGATGTTATAGATTTCCATTAAAGACGATGACTTACTAAGGAACATTATATGAATAAAATTGTCTGTTATAGGTGTCAACCAAGCGTACTATGTAAATACTATTTATTAAGTAAAAAATGAAATCTTTGCTTTAAACCTCTTTTTTTCTCTTGTCCCTATTATTTTTCAGTAAATTTTTGTTATCAATTGTTGGGATCGCAGTCAGATAAAAAAATCAAGAACGCACAATGTTTCCTTTTTAACTTTTTTATTTGAGTTTTTAACAATGTAGTCCAATAGTTTGTATGAAGATTCATTGACTGGCCCTGGATTTCGTGGTTTTACTAATTTTACGCCTTACGGCGCTCTACTATAAAGACTGATTTGAAAACAAAAATACGTATTTAAATGATATTATTAATGTCCTAATTAAAGTTCCTATGAGAAGGGATTACTGTCAAGCACTAGTATAAAAATAAAAAACTTGAGTTCAATACCGTGATCACGTGATCACGGTATTGAACTATTCTAATACCGGTATTGATACCGGTATTGAAAAAATCCGGTATTTGAAAGCCCTACAAGTACGACAGAAAAGGGCGGCAAATAATTGTTTTGTTCTTGTTTTCTATTGTAAACTACCTGCGGCGAAGCTTAGAAAGTCTCCCAAGAGGTGACCCGATAAGCTGGTGATTCATCCAATGGCTGCCAGAGGCAATTGTTGTGGAGACACTTTGAGGTGACCTTTGGCCTATATCTTTCACCTGAAATGATACAGGGTTGTGGCAACACTGAAGGGAGGCCTATGTATCGCAGTGGACGTCTTTATTTAATTTATTTATATACACACAAATACTCTTTGTGTTTTGGCTGAAATAATGATGTTGAGTACTGTCTCTCCTTTTCTCATTTAACTAGATCCAAAGGTTGCCTTTAAAATATCGAGACCGACCAGCGTGTCAACCTATGTATGTTTTTTTATTCATCTTTCTCCTTCAGTCCTTAACATCTCTATTTGAAGCTTATCTTAATAGTCACCTGCTTTCTAGAAAGCGGGTTGAGTGTGTGAATGATAATTAAAGGGTTAAAAGTGGACAAAGTTGTTATCTGACAAAATAAAAAAATCCGACTCTTTTGCATGAACATGGGTTTTAACTGATGGTAAATCGATCCATGGATTTAAAACACCCCAATTCTAATTCGTTACATTACAGATGCTTGCAAAGGCTTTAACTAGTTAACACCTTCGTCCACCTACCCCTTCAATTGCTAGCCATTATCATCTTCCATACACTTCATCAATCGTTTCATTGATCTTTCTCAACCTCTTTAATCAATCTAATTCTTTTACAAAACTTTCCATAAAACGTTCCGCATTCCACCGCAGCACATGATCCATACCTCGGCAGCGGGAATGTTTGAAAGAATTAGAAAGCAACTGAAGCAACATAGGTGAGTTTTAGTCACTAAAAGTCTGTCATGTCCTCTCGCCCCACCCAGAGTACCGATAAGTTATTTGATGATATTTCATCACGAAAAAATAAAAATTGTTAATTCCGTGCCTCGAACATTGAAACACTGAAACTTTTCACAGAATGAAATTAACCTTCGAATACCGTAATTAGAAAGACAATGAGAGAGCGAACACCGGCTCACTTGGGATTTAGATAGATAGATGATAGATAGATAGATAGGTAGATAGATAGATGGATAGGTAGATAGATAGATAGATAGGTAGATAGATAGATAGATAGGTAGATAGGTACATAGATAGATGGATAGGTAGATAGATATATAGATAGGTAGATAGATAGATAGGTAGATAGATAGATAGATAGATAGGTAGATAGGTACATAGATAGATGGATAGGTAGATAGATAGATAGATAGATAGATAGATAGATAGGTAGATAGATAGATAGATAGATAGGTAGATAGATAGATAGATAGGTAGATAGGTAGATAGATAGATAGATAGGTAGATAGATAGATAGATAGGTAGATAGATAGATAGATAGGTAGACAGATAGATAGATAGATATTTGTTATGCATTTGTTTATTGTGCAAACCTACCACAGTGTTGTCTTTTTTAACCCAAAGGTTGACTGGTAGAGAATGCCTTGTGGCATTAAGTCCGCCTATGTACCACTATTGTACATGAAGTTTAAATAAATAAATAAATATATTCTTTATTGTACACCAAAAATAAAAATTACATCAGAACCTTAAAATTAATAGGGTGTCACAATGGGTGGTCTTATCGCTAAAAGCGATTTTTTACAGACAATCTTTGGATGGATTTGACAGAGAAGGAGAAAAAAGATACAGGAGAAAAAGATACTTTAATGAATTAAGTACGAGTGTACCGGAGGTTACGGGTTTTCCAAACTCGTCGAGGGTAATGTCCTCTGTTTCAGAATGTAGTTATTCAAAACTACATTAAGTAAATTCGATAACAAATTCATAATATTATTGTTGTGGTTTTCCTATAACGTGTGAATAAGCGTAATTAATGAATTCTGTTTCGAAATGGGGAAAATTACGTGACTGCGATGTTTTTAATTGTATTTCAATGAGATTTACCCGTGTTTTAATAACATAAACGGAAGAACCACTGCTAACTAAATATTATGAATTTACCGTCATGTTTTACATTCACGTGGAATACAAAATACTAGCTTTTGCCCGCAGCTTTTCCCGCGTATTTAAAATATAGCCTATGTCACTCAGAAATAAAGCAGCTTTCTATCGGTGAAAAAATTTTCGCAATAGGACCAGTACTTTCAGAGATTACCTCCTACAAACAAAAAAAACAAACTTAACCTCTTTATTATATTAGCGTAGATTATGAGTGTTAGCTTTTGCCAGCGTCTTTATCAGTTATAATGGACGCGAAAAGAAGAAGAGAATGTCAGATAGAATGTAACTTGTTGCCCACTTAGGTCACAGAAACCGTGGCCCTGGTATGAACGACAACAAAGGAACTAGGAGTGGATTTTAGTCAGTAAAAGTCTGACACAGAAGGGCGGTAAATATCATTGTATGATATCCCACATAAAAAAAATGATAAAATGTAACCTTCCCTGGGTTTCTAGCTTACTCCGTTACTTTTCAGTGTAACTGATGACTGATTAAATTATATATTATAGTCAATAATCAATACGCTAACAAGAATTATTAAGTTACTTTTTGAAAATAAATAGTTCACATAAAACATTTTTTTTTTCTTAACTCCTGGGACAGATTTTGGAGCGCTTCAGTTTGCTGATTGGTGTTGCCCTAAGGAGCAAAATGCACTATGTGTGCATTCTGGGCAGCACTTGGTCCAAATCCCATACAAAGATTGGCAATGTCCTTTGCTTCAATATCAGTTCAGTAGTTAAACTACATACCGTGACAGCCTGCCCTGCCAAAGGCGGTAACTAAATTTAGTGAGGGAGAAAATTCACAACTCATATCAAGCGTGTCCTAATCAAAAAAGCATATTACAAGGTTAAAGACTATGTCGAAGATACGCTTGTTTGGCAATGACTATCTCTGCACATGTGGCCTCCTGGTAACTTATTTTGTGTCTAATAACTGCTCCAATCTGGTTTAATATATACATTTTATTTTTATTTAATTTGTTTGTTTTCTAACTCATTGCTTTTGCAATCATTTTTAAATTATTGAGACTTCAAACAAACCGTGCACTAGCTTCTATCGTTTTATAAGTGCCCATGTAGGCCTATGTGAAATAAAAAATATTTTGAATTTTGAATACAGACAGACAGAATCACTTTCATATTTATAATACTAGTATGGAATGCCTACAGATTGAATTCAAAACGAATATGTTTTAATGGAAATGTTTTAGACGTAAGTATTAATATTTATGAAGCCCATATACTTTAACATGTAGGCAGGATTTATCTTTTCGTAGGTTAAGAGCCGGTTGTAGTCACTGAATGTTTTGTATGAACTGCGCCCGGGTCTGTGTCGATTTCGCGGCCACGTAACAAGGGTTTTATTAAAAAAAAAAAACAACAACTATTCAAGATTTTTGTTTTTGCGAGACCCTTTTAAAAAACAAGCTTTATTATTTTTTTTGTAACTTTCAAATATTTCTGTGACGTAATCTCGTAGACTTTTGAAATCGTAAGTTAGGGTGAGATTAGCAATTTTTTTTTTAAAAAGCCAGTTAAATCATCATATTTTGATTTTTGCCCGGGCGCGGTTGATCATATAGTCAATTTTAATAAAATATATTTTTGTGGTGTTCTTTTTTATATTTGTGGATTTCCAGAAGTTTAGAGAACTTCAAAATGAGTAGAACCTGGCCTTAAATTATGAAACGGTCGGTTCTAGAAAGCTATTATCGTGGTCGTTACTCCCAAATTTCCAAGTAAGATAGAGTAGAAAGATATTTTTAGCAGGACCCATGTGAGGACAGTCGGTAACTTTTGTTTTATTATCACGGAACCTTGAAGAATTCGTAACTTAGTTTATATCGTGGTAATCTCATGACAGTTTGACATTGACATTGAATAGTGATGTATCGAGATGGTGGCATAACAAGTCGCTGGAATCAGGGATAAGGGGCTATAACCATATCTGAAACTACCGAATATCCGTTATAAAATCTATCGGTAACCGTAATGTGGGCTTGTGGACGACGAGCAATGGGTAACTTGCCGTCCGGCCGTGTCCGGTAACCGTTTGGACCGAGCCCGAGTCGTGGACGGCGCGTAGTGTTCCACGCGCGTCTTTAGAGATGTCAGCAAAACCGTAGAGGCCCAGCAGGGCCGAAGCCTACGGAAGCCATGGGTTTGCTTCCGAAAGGGAACCAGACCCGAGGTCCTGGCACGCAAGGCAAAGAAGGAACATAAGTGTGGTCGATTGGTACGTTTTATAAATAAGGTTGTAAACGTTTTAATTTTACTAAAAGTTAAGTAATAATAACAAAATTGAAAATAATATTTAGCATTGTTTTGCTTTATTGGCGAGTTCTCAAATTGAGCAAACTTTGGGTATCTAGTTCATTTAGTTTTATCGTTCATATTCAACTTCAAACTATTTGTATAATTCTTTGGCAACAGACGATCTAATACAGTATGGCTCGCTGATAAATATAATATCTATAGTTTTTACACTTAATAATTATAATTTAGATATAAACTGTGAGTTAGAATAAAATATATTGGACCGCGACAATGTTTTGATAGTTACCACGATACTGGGACGCAAAGGCAACTGAAGGAGCACCGGTGGGCTTTAGGCAGTAAAAGTCTGACACGACCTGTCATTCCACCAAGAATAGGTGAAGAAGACTTCCAATTCAAGAAAAATAATGAACTATAACTGTTAAAATATTATATACACATCGTATATACACATCGTATCTACTTGTAATATTTTTAGGCTCACAAAAATAGGCCGTAGTGTTTTATTGTGTAGTTATCCACACGCACAAAACGTTTGGAAACCCTTTTTATTGTGCGTACAGCTATTAAGTGGAATTTCTTGCCAGAGTCTGAGTTTCCTGATACCTACAACCAGGGCGTCTCTTAGTCAATAGTGAGTAGGTCAAGTAAAGACAAGCATGATCCATCGTCGACCACATCATCGCTTACTATCAGGTGAGATAGTGGTCTATCTACACCGTTAAATTTTGATCGTTTTAATCCCGTGGAGGGTAGTAGTCGGCGTTGCGTACAAACTACCTACAGGTCATTGGCCTCGCTCAACTGACGTTTTCTTAAAGAAATTAATTTCTTACATGCGTAAATTAATACGAGTTTTGATGAAAAGGTACTTTATTTTTTAATTTTATCCTTACAAATCGATAGTGTTTCATGTACCGGATCGACCCTCCACGGGATTAAAACGATCAAAATTTAGCGGTGTAGGTATATAGATAGACTAGTAGCGCATATATAGCAGGAGAAACTATAAAACTGACTGATATAACTATCACAGAGCTGAAAGTACTTGGATTTTTTTAGCAATACCAAAAAAATATAAAAGTTGAAAATAGAATAGGTACCTACCGAAAAAAAAATAGAGTTCCGAATAAAATGCCGCCGAAGTGGGGCATCGAATTGGTATGCACTCGATATCTAGGCTTCCAAATTTGGCGTCGGGCCTGCATAGTTCATAGGTTTGAGTATGAAATTGTGTGTTGATAAAGGGGAAACTATACCCATTGTAACCATTCTGATGTCTATTTTTTTACAATCAACTTAAAAAAAAAAGTGTTTTATTGGTATAAGAACGTAAATTAGAGTTGCCAGATCGGAACTTACCGAGTCCAGGACAATTCCATATCAGGCGCCATGGCTATACCTATGAATATATAATATGAACTATGAGATATTTAATTTTCTATTTGTATTTATTTATTTTCAAAAGGAAATACATTTTAATTTTCAAATTTATACTTTTATTTTATAAGGAAGTTCGGTACAAAATCACCATCTACAAGATATAAAATTGAGAACTTTGCTTTTGTAACAAGCACATTATGATGTAATATTTTATATCTAAATAAAATCAGCCTTAACAATAAAAATAAAAAAAACAAACAAAATAAACTTCTCCTTGTGGTTCGTTAATTGGATTTTTACTTCGCTGACCAAGTCGTCTAATTTATTGTTCTTTTTTTTTTAATTAAGTATTAAATTTTTTGGGATCCGGGACAATAGATCGCTAAATTCTGAAACAATCCCTGAAATCCTGGTCATCTAGGAACCTTAACTGAAATGCTATGGATTGTTCGAAAGAATTTCTCAGGCCTTGAAACCGAAAGAGCATCTGAAGAAAGTAAGAAACACAGGCTAGGTTTTAGTCAGTGGAAGTCTTGCTCCATCCAACGTGGGAGAAGTTATTTGATGGTTATCCACATAAAAAAAGTTTGTAGATAATTTATTCGGTACCATAAGACCAAAAATGTAATTAAAAATGCAAAATTCTAAAGGAGTGGCGACCACGTACGGAAGACGTAGCTTTGGAAGGCGTCCCAGAGGATGGACGAACGACTTGACCGCGAAAATCCGACGGACGCGAGACGCACATAACGGGTCATTGTGGCGACACTTGGGGGAGGCCTATGTCGAACAGGCAGGACGTCATTCGAGTGAAATGATAAAGTACTCGTATACTTCGTCACACTGTAAGTAGCTTGACAGTTTTATTAATTGTAGATTTTAATGGAATTTTCATACTCAAGCTAAGATAATAATTATATTGATAGATAACACTAGCTACTACCAGCGGTTTCACCAGAGTGAAATTAAGAAATCGTCCCAAAGGAACAAATTGCCAGTATAAAAAATTGATATCCTACGTGCTACATAGCCAGGACATAGTCTACCGGTGTGCCAAATTTCTTTCAAATCAGTTCAGTGGTTCGAGCGTGAAGAAGTAACAAACATACACACATCAACTTTTGCCTGTATAATAATAATGTGATTATTCTAATAGGTACAAAATGTAAGGATTATATAAATTAAACTTAATCTTTGGTTGATGAGCGGTGGCTGTCGACAGTTCTATCTCAGCACCCTACTCAAGCGAACCCGCCGGAAAATTAGATTAATTTGCGGACAATTCATTATATAACTTTGTCGATTGTCCTTATTAGGTGTGTCCTCGACTGTAAGATAGATAGATCTTTATTGTACATCAAAAAATAAAAATTAAATTAGGAACTTAAAATTAATAGGGTGTCACTATCGGCGGTCTTATCGCTAAAAGCGATTTAAACGCGCCGCTAACGCACGGTTTATAAACGTACGTCTACTGTGCATTTTTATCCTATTAAAGTTTCACAGGCTGCGTCTGACTGGCGTGCGTATCGCGTCTGCATCGCTACAAACATGCTGTTGACGCGTGTTTTCGAAACGAGAGTCGACGGCGCGCTTTTGTTCTATTAAAGGTCTACAGGCTGCGTCTGACTCGCGTGCGTTTCGCTACAAACGCGCGTCAACGGCGCATTTAAAAAACGTGGTGTGCATAGGCCCTAAGATGTAAGTTTATTTGAATTTTAAGTGACAGTGCTATTGGTGTGGCCATTACAAATAAATAAATACCTAAATTAGTGCTACATAAATACGTTTTTTTACCGAGATTTGAAGATAATACAAGATAATATCTATTCCTTTTTAATATTTTATTTCGATTCCCGATCCAAGCAAATTGAAAAAAATGCGTATATATATAATTGAGAAAAACAAGATTCTATTAAGCAAAAATTGGTAGCATAAATATTTATGGCAGGTTTGTGAAGGTTCAATCAAAGGCGCGCGTCATCTTTAAAAAATAAGATGTTTATTAAATTAAAAGTTTCCTATAAGTACGTAAAATATTAATATAAGTGAACTACTAAATATAATTAAAAGACGATACAGTTGGCGCAGTGGTTCAGTGATTGACTGCTGCGTTGCGTGTCGCGGGTTCGTTTCCCGCACGGAACCAATATTTGTATGGCCTATAGACAGTTTTTACGGGTCTGGGTGTCTTGTGTATACGAGTAGAGTTTATATATTTGTGAACGCACTTACGATACAGGAATATTTTTAGTTCATCATCATCATCATCATCATTTCAGCCGCTATACATACGTCCACTGTTGGACATAGGCATTTTTAGTCCACATCATTTTTTTAAATGTGGTACTTAATGCCCTGCGAATAAGTACTAGGTATTATTTATTATGACAGCAGGTTTAATACGACATGTCATCAAATTCAGAACTACGATTTATCGAGCCACGACTGCCACGAGGCGAGAGGTTGTCTGGAAATGTATTTCTAAAAATAGTTGTGTCTGAAAGAGATGAGTTACGGTCTAGTCTTGTAGTTTATACCTTCGTCAGTTTTCAAATTTTATTCTTTCTGGAGTCAGGAATATATAATTCCGAAGTCTAGACTGGGAATGGACGCAACGAAAATAAAATTACTTAAAAATAAAGGTCAAAACAGCTTAAACGTTTCACCAATGTCTACTTTACATCAAAATAGAGTTGAGTGTCCATTTAATGACATAAAATCTAATTTGAAATTCGCAACTGAGCGTAATGACATTCAGTAAATGTCACACAATTATATGACATTGACATTACGACAATTAATAAACATCATATCATCAACATAACATCTCATATTTATATAAACACACAATATAATAAAAGGTATAGGTAGATACGTAAATAGACTTTAAGATGACGAACCTATTTTTTTTGTGATTGTTAGTAGTAGACTTTCATGCCTACTGCAATATTATGGTTAAATTATAGAACCATCGGCGTTGATATTGATGACTAGCTTTTCCCCGCAGCTTCACCCACGTACATAAAGTATAGCCTATGTCAATCAGGAATAGTGTTGCCAGGTCTGTTTAGACAAAAATCGGGACAGATGGTAAAACAAATAGGGATTTAGGGTTTTAGAACGGGACAAATATTTTTTTTAATAAAGATTTTTTTAGATGGGAAATCATCCAATGACTTCTTCCCCTCTGGGGTGGAACGAGAGGGCGTATGAAAATTTTACTGAATAAAACCCAGACTTCTTCAGTCGCTCTTTGAATTTCAGGGTTTTTGATTTATCGGGACATTTAGCGTCCCGATCAGGTGCGAATCGGGACGCGTCTCCAGACCCCTAAAAATCGGGACGCCTTGCAACACTACTCAGGAATAAAGCAGTTTTCTACCGGTGAAAATATTTTAGCAATGGGACCAGTACTTCCAGAGATTACCTCATACAAAAAAAATAAATAAATAAAAAACAAACGTTACCACTTTATTATATTAGAGTAGATAAAGGTATATGTAGGTTTTGGTAAACACGGTTGTACTAATGTTCTCAAGATCATCAAGATTTTCTTCACAATAATTGTCTGCAAAGAAAATTACACCACATTGATGGGTTTACAGTTTATCGCCTACGCCTCCGATTGCTCTCAAAATAGCAAGGTGAGGAGCGATTAATTCTTCTCTTCTGCATTCTAGTTCAGAGGAAACAAAATTGAGTTTGAAAATAAAAATAGTTCAACAATTAACCCGCAAGACTAAACAAGACATTTCTAACTGGGGAATTTACCTCTAAATAAATAACTATGAGTATTGGTACATTCGGGTTAAATCAAAAGTTCACGGTAATGACGTGCATGGTGGTCATTGCCAGGGTGACTGTGCCGGTGTCATCACAAGTGTGTCCTGTGCCGTATGCCGCGACCCGGTCCTTTACCGTCACGTCATAGATAGCTTTCAGTTGAGTTCGTATACGCGGCCGAGCGAGACGCCCCAGTCCCGTCCGCGTACCGAATACATCGACATCGATACAACGCTTTAACATCCCTTAAACTTCAGATTTATTTATTACGTTAACATTTATTAGTTTATTGACTGAATAAATTATTTATTCAATAAATAATTTGGTAAAAGTGGGCAGTGGTTTGTGAACAATTTGTTGGATAAGTTGCGAGAGTTTTTCTTAACTTTTTTCGCTGTGTTGTTCGTGATCATTTCTGGTCTAGGTAAGTGTTCAATATTTTTTAACTTAGATTTTTCTTTTGCGATTATTTTTAATGCTTTATGTAGTTTAAAAAAAAGAAACGTGACAAGTTTCACTACTTTACGAGACTTTTTTAAAAGTAAAATAACAAATTTATTTTTAGATTCTCTTTTATGTTTCATTGTTATCGGATTTTGGTTACAAAATGTGTAACGTATTTATTTTAAGAATTAGCATGCTAGTGTTGGAAAAATGTCTCGGAATACGTAGCGTATCTTTAAATAAATGTAAGTTATGGTAAACCAAGGACAAACCGGTTTTATTCATCTCAATTTAAGTTTATTGGGAATATAAATATTTCCCGATGAAATAAAAATATTTTCACAGAAGATAAAAAATAAGCTTTGATCGCGTAATGACTGTTTAAATTTACTTGACTGTAAAAAAACATTAATAATGGTGTTGTGAAAGATTTAATCTACCTCAATAATATACGTACTTTATCACATTTATTAGCCAAAGAATCTAATTGATGGCTAAGGAAACTAAAAATAAAATTTCTACAGTCGCCTATCCACAATTACGATTGGTAAATGATGTGCTAAAGTTTGTAAATCTATTTTATTACAATGTTTTTCATGCTACAAATAAGACCTATCCTATTTTTTTTAAAATCTTGGTTAAATAAGTATACAAAACTTAAATAATAACTAAGTATTTATACTAAACCTAACTATGTAGTACCTATATATGTCGCAGCCATCTAGTTAAATTAGCCATCCAATTGGACGCCTAGGGCCATCGTTAAACGCCGTCATCCAATTGGATGCCTAGGCCGATAGTTGTTTGAACTAAAATCACTCAACGTTTAACAGCTTGGCGTATTAAAAGTTAGCCCTTTTGAAATGACTGATCAAGACTCAGCCAAGTGATTCAAATTTAGTTCCGCTATTTATTGATTTAATAGTTTCACTATTACTTGGTGGACACTATTAAGTACTACTAATAAAAAGGAGTTTCTTTATAATTTATAAACTCATGAATAGCCTACTAAACTAAATGACTACACAACGTTCAGCCATCTGGTTAAACGTTGCGATCAACGACATGGCTAGTTGTTCTTCAGCCATTTCATAGGATCGTTTAACGAACGCCCTAGTCGTCCAATTGGATGGCTAATTTAACCAGATGGCTGCGACATATACATTTTACATCTGTACATACTTAGTATGTACACATGTAACACAAAATACACTTGGGCGTCTCTTCCATATCGCTGTCATCAGCGTCATCCGGAAATGTGCCCCTGCAGAAGACTGGCAGCATTGTCACGTTCAATTGCAATGCTATTTTTTTTGGGAAAGGACGAGCCAGCCCTCTGGTCACGCAAAGTGACCATCAATCGGTGTGAAATTTTCTTGAAAAGGAGACGCGCCATCGAATCCCACGATCCAAGCGTTTCGACCCCAAATGGCTCAAAACTGTCAAATAAATTTACCAATAAATTTACAGTATTCTTTAATTTATTTTTGAGTTTAATTTACCTTATTTGCATGTTTAACTTTTAGTATTGCATTTTCTATAGTATCCATAAATACCTACGTGTTTTACAGTTTTATTACGTAGCGGTTCTGTTGGCAGAAATACAACCCATACTTCTTTTAATGTTTATTATCTCTTACGCATTAAAATTTATTAAAATAAAACTCATACCCCCAGGGTGGAAATCGCTATAAAAATAATAATTTCAAACTCTCTTCACCATCTTGAAATGAGGAAGTTATTTAAATATTCTAAATTTTCATCAAACAACAGATTTCCGAGATTTATTTCGGAATTGAAGGTGTTAGTAATTTGAAATGTTTCAACGATTTATCAGAAGTTTACTACATTCCTCTTCTGAAATGTTTTAATAAAAAATCTTTTTAAAATTAAAATGCCACCGGTGTTCTGGGTTTTGCTTTTTCGTTTTTTGAGTTACTTTGTTATTTGTTTTGCATTTTTTTGGAAGTTGGTTGTATTTTTTTGTAAACATTTTTATTATTTTTTAACACTTTTAACTCCTTTTCCACTTTTTAATTTAAACCTTATTAAACCCCAAGCGAACGGTCGGTCGCTTTCTCATTTTCTTTCTATTGTGTCTCAACATAATTACGGTATACGAAAGGTGGGTGGAGCATCGCCGTGCCCTCGTGGGGGCGATCGGCGGCGGAGACCTCTCGCGCCGGGCCTTGGTTGAGGCCATGGTCCGGAGCGAGGAGGAGTGGCAGGCGGTCGCCGACTTCTGCGAAGCAGTAATGCTCGCAAAGGAGGAGGCCGACCGCATTCTCACCGCCGCCGGGATTCCGATCTCGATTTACAGCCACCGTAGGCGCGGGCTTGCGGACAGTGAGCAATGGGTAGCTCGCTGTCCGGACCAAGCCTTGTGAGAGTTGTCAGCAACAGCAGGGGCCCAGCCGGGTCGAAGCTTACTGGGGCCAGGGTTATCCGAAAGGGAACTCAAGCTCCGGTATGAAGGTTTGAAGGAACGGGGTGGGTTTTTTAGTCAGTAAGAGTCTGACAGTATCTCCCGCTCCGCCCAAGAGCGGGGTTGTCATTGGATGATTTTACCCACAAAAATATACGAAAGGTTAAACCTAGTAACCTTACTAGAACCCTAACCTAGGTAGTTTATGGGATATGTTCGTGGTATGCGTTTCAAGTTTTGTTAAAATCAGGTCATTAATATCATAGAAGACTAGTCAGTTCGTATGAAATACCGTGAGAAGTAAACGATTTTGAGCAGGTGCAGAAAACAATCAAGCAAGATATAAGCTTTCCACAATACGCAACATGTAATATTTTTTATTTTATTTATGTACTTATATATACTTTATTGCATTCCAGGATTACTTTACAAATTGAAACCTTAAAACAAAAATAAAAAAAAAAACATACAATTGGCGGCTTTATCGCACTCGGCGATTTCTTCCAGGAAACCTGGAATAATTACACATAACATTCTGAAAGTAGTATCGCTACTGAAACGGATTCAGATTGTTTTATTATTATTTGATAGACTCGCTTAATTCTGATTTAATTTAGGATTAAAATCATCTATTTTGATTATTCTTGATTGCGTGTTGGTGTGTGCTGCTCGCGTAGATATCAATACCATTGCACTACCGAAGTAGTGTAGTATGTTGATGCTAACTAATTTCCTAAAAAAATACTAACATACATTTGCATAACATTTTAGTGCTTAACTTAATTTTCTTCTAAGGGTATGTATGTATGCGTTACTCCAGTTAAGTACATCATTTAAGCTTTGTGATTATTATATTCTTTATTTACATATATAAGTACCTATAGTTATTAATTGTTTATTATTTAAGGGGTTTGCAGTGCGATGTTGTTTTAATGGTTATATAGCCAATAAAATAAATAAACCAAGCTGATTCGTTAACATAAACAAGCTCCTGAAAATGATTCCGGTGTAACGCGTTTCCAATAAGGAAATTCAATGCTAAGCTTTCAGAAGGTATTAATTTCCGCTTAGCAATACAATCTTACGATATAAATAATTCAGAAGGTATATAGTGTCAGGCTTAATTATTGTTGCCGGAATAAACAGGATTATATTGAAACAATGTAGACCCGCTTTAGGATTACCTGATGTAAAACTTAAACCGATTTTTTTATAAGATTTTATTCAACTTGCAATGTTTTTATGTACATATGTACGTTGGTTTAGAACCAATCTTCGAATGAATAGAATAGAATAAACTTAATTGTACACTAAAATTCACTTTATATTCTTTCCTTTTTTTATAGCTAGCTAAGTTCTGTCATTTTAAATCCAATAATAATATGACGGTCTCCTGAAGATGAATAATAGTTTTTTGCACCCTCTTAAAATGCTCCTTCACCGGGAGCATTCGCGTGTAATTTAACAATATAGATTCAACTTTGAGCATTACATTTCAAAACTACCAACCTGACTGACGAGCATTCGCGTGTAATGTAATATTATAGATTCGACTTTGAGCATTAGCTTTTAGTTGATTCCATAATGTCAGACGAAGCGGTCATTGTGCTGAGTGCGGCAATATTAATTCGACATTGTTATTTACGTAAAAAAACACAGAAGAAACGATATTGGTGTCATTAATTATTTGGATATTTTAAAAAGAATCAACCGACCTATACACCACAAATTTTTAATTAGTACACATACTTAAAGGGCTTATTAGAAAAACCATTGTTATTTTATAAGTAAAATCTCTTTAAATAATATTCATAAACAGCAAAGTTATTAGCGTTGGTTTATGTCCTAAAATGTCACTCAATTTATGGAAATATTGTGCAGGCTATTGATTAATGAATGAAAAGTGACAATTATTAAGTAAAAACACTGTTCGCAGTATTTTCTACTAGCAATTGTTATGTAAGATTGATTCTATGATGAATTTACATTTTCGTGGTCAATTTTAGGATTTCGGTTTTTTCTACTTTTGACTACAAAAATATGATCAGTAACGGGTACAGATAGAGCCCCATTTTTTTGTGTACTAATTAAAAAGCGGGTACACACCCACTGTATGTTACAAGTTGTATCAAGATATTACACATTGTATTATTATAAGGTGCGCATTTTAATGCTCGGTTCTCCTCCTTCACTGATATATACCCGTTTTGTATCATTACAAGGTGTGCATTGTAGGTAAAGCTCGGCTCTTCTCCTTCACAGATGTAATGCTCAAATCTGTAACGTTACATTACACGCGAATGTTCCTGGTGAGAGAGCACCTTTATAATATGGGTATCAATCAAAAGGGTTTGCGGATAATAGAGTTGCCATCTGTCCGGGTTTCCCTGGATTTGTCCTAGATTAAAACCCTTTACCGGACCCGGACACCCGTCCGGGTCCTTGGAGCGTCCGGGCGGAGTCTCTCTATTTCTCGTTTTTGTCTTTGTTTGTGTTGTTTTGAAAAATGTTTTTTTTTTTTATAAGATTAGCGGATGTAAAACTTAGGACGAATTGTTTAGCCGAGGAAATTATTTATTGTGGAGGTTTCGATTGTTACTGCATTTTAAGTTCCTAAATATGAAATATTTGACCACGCATATTTTTTTATACACTGTAGTCTAATTAAGATTTTTTTTTCATTGAATTTTAGGCTTAGATATTAAGTCCTTAGAACCATGTTTTCATATGAATACAGTTACTTCGTTTACTATTAGAATACGGATGTAATACAATTTACTGTTTAATTGGTTGCCCTACAAACTTACACCACAGATTACTACGACTACCCTATATCTCAAAGTCGGTCCGATTCCCCAGAGTAGGAATTGGGATGATTACTTGTTTCACGTTCCAAAATTAACGGAGGAGGAGCCTTTGTCCAGTGGGACAAAATAGACTAGATTGAAAAGAATGCTACAATAAAAAAATCAACGAAGCACATTTTTCGCTAAATTAATTAGGTACGTAATTAAATTTCTTGTTTGTTCGGTGCCGACTAAAAATAAGTGACTTACTTTTTTTTAAGTTGAAATTCATTGAATAACTTCTCCCACTTTTCGTGGAGCGGGGGGGTGTGTCATACTTTTACCAACTAAAACCCACCTACGTTCCTCTACGTTCCAGGGCCACGGTTTTTCGAATATTCCCGCAGCCTAAGTGACTTACCTCCAATTTTTGAATCATATATTTCGCATATCGCCAAGACTTACACGTTGTAGGTCGCATGTTCAAACCCAACAAGGCGCATTACTTTGTGTAATTTATTTCATCATCACTGCTTTCAAAACGGTGAAGGATGATTCCTCACGATGGTTGTGAGGAAACCGGCATGTTCTAGAACCAAAAATTCGAAGATAATATAAATGTGACATTCACCAACCCGCACTGGGCCTGCGTGGTGGTTTTATGGCCCATTCCGTCTCCTAGAGTGGAGGACTGAGTCTTAGCAGTGGGGGGACATTAAACAGCAACATAACAAACAACAACAAACATTAACATTACACATTTTTGTTTTAACATTGGTTGGATTTGTTTTTTCACTACAGCATTGCTTTTTTATATGTATGTATCTAAGTATGTATTTACTATTGTATATATTTGTTTCTCTTCTGTTTTGTCTATTTATTAAGTTGCACCTGCCATGTTATGTTTCTGCACCACCCTAAGGTCGACTGGTAGATAATGCCTAAGGCATTAAGTCCGCCTTTGTACAGTTTTTTTGTGCAAAAAGCTTTAAATAAATAAATAAACATTAAAAGGCTGATTATGCTTTATTCTTTTATTTCGCAGATATATGTTTAAAGAAGAAATTTATTTTCATAAAAGACTACAGGCACTTAAATGAGAAACATGGCATACAAACAGTGCTTATTATTAGTAATTTCGTCGTTCTTAAATATTATATTTTTTTCTGTATAAGTAGCTACTATAATGCATGCTTCTATGCTCCTTCTGTTTAGGTAGTTAACTAAATGTAAACAAACTTGTCTTTTATATATAAAAATGTTTACAATTAGCTATACACCTAAACCGATGTTAGGTAATCAACTAAATTTAAATAATGTTTGGTCTTTTATACGATTTATCTATACATCTATATCTATACATATAAATAAAATTGGAGTGTCTGTTTGAAATATTGAAATAACCGTTTTTTACTACATGCATATGAATATATGTACGGTACATACACCAAAATAACGTTTTTTACAATTTTTGTCTGTCTGTCTGTCTGTTCCGACTAATCTCTGAAATGGCTGGACCGATTTTGACGAGACTTTTATTGGCAGGTAGCTGATGTAATAAGGAGTAACTAAGACTACTATTATTTTAGAAAAAATAAATTCAAAATCCTGTCCACGCGAACGAAGTCGCGGGCACAGCTAGTTTTAAATAAAAAAACATCAAGATTGTTTAACCGATGGAGTACTTTTATGTCTACTTTGAAACTTTTGCTGTCTTTAGTCATTTAAGTAGGGTTTGACACGTTTTTAACTCACAAAACTGAATCCAGGAATCTGTCCCTAGGTACATAAGTCTAAAAGCTTAGTAAATAAGACTACAAAAAGGTTTTTGTTACGCTTTTACCTACATCTCTGTTTTTGTTGGTATAGCTTTTTTATTTTGATAAAAGAGGTGGCTAGACGACCTAGACGCCTACTGCAAGGGCTGGTTCGAGGTAGTTCGAGAAAAGAATTACTACCTCGAAGAACTTGATGGAGGCCTTAGCCCAGCAGTGGGAAGTAAAGGCAAAATAAAAAAAAAACAAGTAGGCGTCTCATTTAATTTTCATAGTATTCAAGGCGAGGCAGACGTAGTCGCAGGTAACGGCGTTATGAAGCCGTGAGTGCAATGATAAATGCTCACGGATATCAAACGGCGGTTTTCAACACACTTGCAGAAAATAATGATTTGGTTTTAAAATTTAAGTGGAAGTTACCTCAGATTCATAATAATTACTTTGACCCATTTGCCGGCCACGAAAAACTGTAAAACTATTTTTTTTACTGACTCGCAAAAATGTTGAATCTTTTACTACCACACTACTTGGAAGTTGGAATAACTTAGTATATAATACGAATTCTTTTAGTATACTGTTAATTTAAAGTTATACTTTTAAAAGGTTAAGTAGGTACAAAGTTTAATATTACAAAGTAGGTACGTTTACTTTCGGTCTCTTAATTTTTAAATAGATACGGTTTGTGTTTAAAATAACAAAATTTTGTATAAGTACATTCTTTTTATATCTTAAAAAAAAAATTTGGAATTAGTTTGACATGTTAAAAATTTATAAAAACGACAATATTCATTTGATAGAAAAAAAAATCAGCCATTCCTTCTTTAAAAGTTTAGAGGAAATGCAACGATACTTGCCTGCGTGCATACTTGCTTACGTAGTTTTCCTATTTTTAAGAACATTTGCATCTCAGTAGAAGTATTGGTGTCTCAAGACAAAAGTCTATGACCAGAGTGTGTTGCCAGTGATGACGTATGGTTCTGAAACGTGGTTGGTTACAATGGGCCTCACTAAAAGGCTTAAATTCACCCAAAGAGCAATGGAAAATGCTATGCTCGGAGTTGTCTTGCGTGATCGAGTCAGAAATGAAGATATCCGCAGGAGAATCAAGGTTGCCGACATAGCACGAAGAATCACCAAACTTAAGTGGCAATGGGTAGGGCACATTACTCCACCGTAGGCGCGGGCTTGCGGACAGTAAGCAATGGGTAGCTCGCTGTCCGGCCGTCCGGTAACTGTCCGGACCAAGCCCAAGTCGTTGACGGCGCGCGCTGTTCCCGCGCGCCTTAAGGAGTTGTCAGCAACAGCAGGGGCCCAGCCGGGTCGAAGCCTACTGGGGCCAGGGTTATCCGAAAGGGCGCTCGAGCCCCGGTATGAAGGCTTGAAGGAACGGGATGGGTTTTTTAGTCAGTAAGAGTCTGACACTATCTCCCGCTCCGCCCAAGAGCGGGGGTTGTCATAGGATGATTTTTCCCATCGGAAAAAAAAGGGCACATTACTCGCGGAACAGATGGCCGTTGGGGCCGAAAGGTTCTGGACGCGTACAGGAAAACACAGAGTTTGAAAGGCCTCCTACAAGTTGGACCGATGACCTGTTACGGGTTGCGGGAATCCGATAGACGCGGGACGCACAGGATCGTTCATTGTGGCGACACTTGGGGGAGGCCTATGTCCTACCTTATTTTACCACTTGGCCTCGAGTTGTAGGTTGTATGTCTGGCAGGGTTTTTTTTCCGGTGGGAAAATCATCTAATGATATCTCCCGCCCTTAGGCAGAGCGGATAGTGTCAGACTCTTACTGACTAAAAAACCCACTCCGTTCCTTTGTTGCCTTTCATACCGAGGCCGAACCTCCCTTTCGGAACTAGACCCTTGGCCCCAGTAGGCTTCGACCCTGCTGGGCCTCTACAGTTGCTGACAACTTCGTGAGGCGCGCGGGAACAGTGAGCGCCGTCGACGATTTGGGCTTGGCCCGGACGGTTACGGGATGGTCGGACAGCGAGCTACCCATTGCTTACTGTCCGCAAGCCCGCGCCTACGGTGGAGTAATGTGCCCTACCCATTGCCACTTAAGTTTGGTGAAAGGTGTTTCATTTTATTTCTCCACTATGCTTCTCCTGTGTTGTCTCCTGGCAGGAAACAACTGCGACAGTGAAATAGTCGTGAATATCTAGTTTATTCCTGCCGTAGTAGAGCCCGCAGCCATCAATAAATCTTGGCAAACTTTTAGATGGCGATGCATTGCAAAGTTGTCGCTGGTCTCTTATACACCGCTAAATTTTAATCGTTTTAATCCCGTGGAGGGTCGATCCAGTACATGAAACACTATTGATTTGTAAAGATAAAATTAAAAAATAAAGTACCTTTTTTCAAAACTCGTATTAATTTACGCATGTACGAAATTAAATTCTTTAAGAAAACGTCATCTGAGCGGGTTCAATGACCTGTAGATAGTTTGTATGCAACGCCGACTACTAACTAAACTAATACTATCGATTTGATAGTGTTTCATGTACTGGATCGACCCTCCACGGGATTAAAACGATTAAAATTTAGCGGTGTATATTGGAGTGCATATAATCGATGTAGATATTGAGAGTCGTAAAGCTACCTCTTTATAATGTTAGTATAGATTAAATTGATTTGATTTTTATTATTATTATTTTGTTATTATTATTGTATTTAAGTTTTTCTTACATTTTATGTACCATCATTTATTATGCAATGAGTGCTGAATGATATATTTTGCTCATTTTATTTGGTTGTTGCTACTAAGGATTACTGACTCACAAGCCAGTTTAGAAGTCAGGTCGTTAAAAAATGATCTTAATTATTATTAGCTTTAAACAATAAAGTTTATTATATTCTATCTTATTCTACAGGATGGGCCAAAAAGATGTACGATTTGATAACTCTATAACATTGAAACGGTATGTGGAAATAGCGGGAGATGCGGAAAAGTAGCTCAGTTTTCGGAAATTTTCTCGCCTTGGAGCGCTTCATGCGTGCGCAGCATGCATTCTGTGTAAACATTTCTTACTAAAACAGTGATTCGTGCACTGGTTTTTCGTCGTTTACTTCATCTTAAGTTCAGATTGCTTAACCTAAATCAGTGTCCGCTACTGGCCCGCAGAAAATCCACGTTCAAAACATTAAAAGCCTCTGCATTCGTCGAAAGTTGTTAATTTCGGCAAACCGTTGTTTGGGCGGCCATTTCAGCACACGGTATCATTGGTCCCTACTTCTTTGCGTGGGCAATCTGTGACTGTAAATTCTAATCGATGATAAACAACATCCTCGTAAACAGTGTTCAAATATATTGATGAATAAAACGTTGAAGTATCGTAAATAGTAATTTTTAAACAAAAAAAAAATATAATCAAATTATTGTAAAAAAACAACACCTACAACAAAACACAACAAGGACTACATGAAAAGAAACAACATGACTACGATTTCTCTTTTTCCCATTTTTGTTTGTTCATAACTCCTATGCTCTACTGATTTTTGACATGTCCATTTGGGGACGTCAAATACTTATTACAGTTTACCGATTGGTACACATTTCATTCTTGTTCATTCTGGGTTTTTTGTTCATACAATTTAGGAAATCGCCTTTGAACTTATAATTCCATGTCCATTTGAAGATATAACAGCTCAATGTGTGGCAGTTTCACGCTTCATATTAGGACAGTTAGTAATTTTCTGTATTGCAAACGCTTTTGAACCTATTATCTATATTGTGATAGCACAACAGTATTATGTCTCAAAAGGCTGCCATGTATTCAACTATACATACGTAGAGACGTGTATAGGTCAATACGTGGTATGTTCAAAGACGATGCAGCTGAGTGTTACACGGCTGACTGTGTACAGCCAGACAATCGTTACGAGACAATGTGACAGTTCACCTCAACACAATTTCACTAAAGCTAGAACTACATTAGACCGACGCACACGTAACACGCTTGATTTGTGCTTAATAGAACGACGTCGCGTGACGTGGATCAAGTGTAGCTCTACAAGTCGAGTTTCCATATAAAATGTATGGAGACCGACGCGCCCAGATCGGCGTACGTGGCACACGTGTGCGCAGTGTAGTCCTGTAGGTTTTCCAGGTTTTAAAAATGGAAGTCAGTTTAACCGAACTTTTTAGAACAAAGGCTTTTTGTCAATTTATTTATTTGTCCTGAAATAACTATTTTTCGGGCACTAACCAATAATACACTCACTATTTAATTACATATATCTCATTATAAACTAAATTAACTTAGTCTAGCTAAATAATAACATTAATATTTATCAGTCAATACAACATAACAATCAATATACTTTATATTTCTCATTTATTCCATTATCATAACTAATTACAGTAAAAAATACACTGATTATGAATTATGTCTGATTTGATTCGCAATTATGCCAATGAAGCACAAATTAGATTAGAAGCTGCTCTTCAACAACATGTGAGCGCAGGAGTGGTAGATAAAGAAGCCACTGTCAGGCCAGCGGTCCATCAGGATTCGACAAGTACCAAATGCCATATCGTACATAATCTTTTACAAAATTTCGAGGCTCGAACTTTTAAAAGTAATCACACTAATATTATAAGGGCAAAAGAGTGTACAATTACATGTATGCTACTCTTTTATGAATATAAAATATAAAATTTAAATGACATCTGCTACACGAATAGAACATGTCCTTTTTTTATGGTGGGAAAAATCATCCAATGACAACCCCCGCTCTTGGGCGGAGCGGGAGATAGTGTTAGACTGTTACTGACTAAACGGCCCACCCTGTTCCTTCTAGCCGTCATACCGGGGAATAGAACATGTCCTGGAATATCACGTAGGACTTCTTATTCCAGGAGTATGTTCACTTCAGAAAACTTTCTACTTTCACGCCGGCAATGTCACAGTGCCACTGGCAGCAGCTATTATTATTTAAATCGAAAAAAAGAAACTAATTTTTAAAATGTCATTCTGACAGTTGACCTGCATAGACCAAACAATGGTAAATATTATTATAAAAGTACCGGCACGAATCTTGAGCGCTCGGCGTCAGAGTGGGGATGGCTTTGCGCATTTCATACATTGGCGAGCCAATCGTCGTCGTTGTTAGAAACATGCAGCAAACGCAGGGAACGAATCACGAGTGACAACTATGAGACGAAGGCGCGGCGAGCCAATTACTGACACTCCCCGCCCCCGTGTCTCACTTCGTACCACTAAAGAGACCGAATATTTGACTTCTGCGCAACTTGAAGCCAGCGCTCAAGATCCGTGTCGGTATCTGTACCTTGTTGTGGATGCGTGTCCGCCAAATTATACAACGGTCGACGATGTAAACAGCCTGATAAAAACCGGATGGGTTGGACCCCGTCTAATTTACTTTTACATGCATTCATAAACCCTAACAGCGTCCGGTTTTATTCGGACACCTGGTAACCCTTTAAAGCTGGTAACCCTTCTGCTAGCGCCGCTTTTTCAAATTAAGAACAAATCAAACCCGTTGATTCAAATGAAATTACTCCGTAATAAAGTACGTCTCAGTGACCTTGCCTGCTGTTGGATGGTAATAAAGTTAAGGTGACAAGGGGGCGCGACAAAAACTGCCGACAACAGGGCCGGGACTAACAACAATTTAGTGCTAAATGTTTTTACCCCGTTTGATACTTCAACAGAAAGTCGGAAACATCACTTAGAGGGAGAAATATGGAGCTTTGTTACCGAGTCCTTGTAATTGTTACCTTCGCCAGGGGAGGCATTTGTTTCAATCTTGCCTATCTATATCTGTGTCAGGAAATGTGGTCGCTTTGTCCTTTTAGCTGCTATGACAGACAATGGTGACCATCAGTGAATGTTCCATTCAAGTCGCATCGGATAACACATTTATTTTTCACGTAATGAATTTAGTTTGTCGTCTATATAATGTACTAGCGGCCCGTCCCGGCTTCGCACGGGCAATAAATATAGCCTATGTTACTCAGGGTGAATGTAGCTTTCCAATGGTGTAAGAATTTTTGAAATCGGCACAGTAGTTTTTGAGTTTATTCGTTACATACAAAAATACAAATCTTTCCTCTTTATAATATTAGTATAGATTTTGACAATAAAATGAATCTATTTTGACATGGGCTACTTTACTTACTAACTTTTGTACTATTATTTAATTTAATTTGTTTTTTTTTTTATGTTTTTCTATTATAACCTTTATTTAGTTTTTTTGCACAAAGAAATAATAAACAAATTAAACAATAACTTAAATAATTAAAAATAATATATACACTAAATGCGTAGTTAAATATGACGTCATAAAACTCCTCCGCATCGCTGTCGACTGGAAGTGTGCCCAAAAGGCTGGCGGCATTGCCACGTTGTATGGCAATGCTTATTCTCTGACCGAGGTAGAAGCCAGCCCTTGGGTCACGCGAAGCGTCAATTAAGCGTTTTGACAATTCTTTAAAGAGCATATGAGCACTCGGACCCCACGGCCCGAGTTTCAACCCCAAACGGCTCAAAAATATAATTGCCGACGAAGCTGTTGTATTGTATTTAATTTGTTGATTTGTATATCCAATTTATTTGACTTTTTCTTGATTTAAACTTCACTCACTTCTATGAAAGTGCTGTGCCCAACTGGGTTTATGAGCACTTGTTAAATTATTTTTAAAGTCTTGTGTAGCACATATGAGTGATAGACAATAGTGATAGTAATGACTTTTTGACCTACTACGGTTAAGACACTGTGATCATTTTCTCTCTTATTTTAATATCTTCGAATTCAATAGCTAACGTAGAGATAAATATAGAGTTTGATGTGATTTCACCGTCTGGTAAAGAATTTATTCCAGAAAATTAAAACGAGTACCTAGTATAACCGTGCAAAACTAAGCTATGCAGTTTATGTTTACAGGAAACAAATGATTGATTTGATGAATTCATTATACACAGAACGTTATAACTACATTTAGATGATTATTCATTGAATATTAAATCATAATGATAATACACTGCTAAGTACATAATTTAGGTTTGAATCACGTATTATTGCATTAAGTTTAAATAGAATTGTTTGTGATGAGACTAATTAATTTGTCGATTTGCAGCTTAATGATTAATATCTGTGTGTGGATTATGTGATTAGGAACGAATTGCTGAACTGATTAGCGGTAATACAATTTCTAAAGCGATAATAATCCAAACCAAACAATTCCCGGAGGACACGATGGAGCACATAGTCGAGGTGTGCTCCGCTTGGGCGGATCACCACCGTGCCATCGTGGGGGCGATCGGCGGCGGAGACCTCTCGCTCCGGGCTTTGGTTGAGGCCATGGTCCAGAGCGAGGAAGAGTGGCAGGCGGTCGCCGACTTCTGCGAAGAAGTAATGCTCGCTAAGGAGGAGGCCGAACGCATCAGGCAACGGCGTTATCGCCGCCGCTGCCGGCGCTGGGAAATTGATCCCGATTTCCGGCCACCGCACCGTGGGCGCGGGCTTGCGGACAGTGAGCAATGGGTAGCTCGCTGTCCGGCCGTCCGGTAACTGTCCGGACCAATACCCGGCGCGCACTGTTCCCGCGCGTAAGTCAGTAAGAGTCTGACGCTATCTCCCGCTCCGCCCAAGAGCGGGGGTTGTCATAGGATGATTTTTCTCATCGGAAAAAAAACCCAACAATTAACCCTCTTAAAAAAAAGGAGGAGGTTCACAATTTTGTTGTATTTTACCTCAGCACTCCTTCTATGGACCGATTCGCAGAATTTTATTTTCCTCTAAAAGGATATGCTTCCAGATTTGTTCCAATTTTTTTTCAAAATTTTGTTGTGATGATGGGATCCCATCATCACAACAAAATTTTGATTTGACATTCAAAACATGAGGAATCAAGAGAACTCCTCAAATGTTATAGCCACATAGTGATTTGGTATTTTCGTCAGTCCTCGATAACTTGGGCATTTACAGTAAAAAGTAACATTTAATTAAGTGGAACTGATGAAAAAGACCAGAAAAGGCCAACGCAACTTCACAAGTAGGGAATCCAATCCCGCAAGAGCGGAATCCCGCGTTTGCGGGATCCCGCACCTTTTCTGCGGGATCAGAAATGCTGGATTACTCATGCGGGATCCCGGAAGTGTGCGGGATTGAAGTTTTTTAGCCGCCGTTTTGATTATTTATTAGACCCAGCTCATCAAGATTAAAAAGTAATGAAACAACTTGTGACATTTTTTATAGAATTTGTGTGAAAAATAATTATTTCGTTTTCGATAAATAAGCAGCTTGCGGCTAAATAATTTTTGAATTTCTATTTCATATTGTTGAGTCCTGTATCGCACAAGATAGTTAAGCAACTATGACAATTTGAGATACGCGTTTGTAAAGTTAAGTAGTCAGTTCAGGAATAAAGCAGCTTTCTATCAGTGAAAAAATTTTAGCAATAGGACCAGTACTTCCAGAGATTACCTCCTACAAACAAAAAAAAAAAAGACGTGTGGCACTCGGGGACTGCCGCGGTAAAGCTATTGCATAGCATTTTTATCAACTTATGCAATTATAATTATTTATTTATTTTATTTATGCAGTATTTTTTTCCTTTGTTTTTTTTTCTTTGATTTGAAGTTACACTTTCACACATTGAATTGAATTTTGATTGACTGTTTACTCATTTGTTTTCTTATCGGTCACCACGCTCAAAAAACAAATGAGTGGGGGGTGTTAGGTTATTTTCGTTACGGAATTTCTGGATTCGGTCTCCACGCTCAAGGCCCGCGATAGAAGCTATGCAATAGTTTAAAAAATAAAAAAAAGCAAACTACCTCTATATTATACTTGTGTAGAAATTAGAACTAAAATGAGTTTATTAGAACGTCATTACGTACGATGATATTATAAAGAGAGCTCAGAAATATTAGAGAGCTCAGAAGGAAACTTTGAATATTGAACTATGATGAAACTGAATAATTACCCTTTAGGATGACCAAAACGGTGGCAAACCAACTGCAACGTCCCAAACAATCTTGGTTGGAACCGGGGATGTTACGGAGCTTCGACTCCGACTCCGCTAAGTTGGAACTTCCGATATTATTACACCTTCGGTTCCGACTTCGGCACCGATACTTTTAAATCGGAGGTTTTAATCGGAGGTCGAAGCATAACATAGCGGCGGCGGGCGGTCTGCGTCGACTGTTGTTTATTTGGAAACATGACATTTTTTTTGTGTTTTATTTTATAATTAAAAAATTTAAATGAAAGAATTTGACTGAATAATGTTTTATTTTGTCCTTAAATAAAATATCTCTCTCCTGCCACCACTTCTGACCCTCTTCCGCCGCCGGTTTTGACTCCGATTCCGAGTCCGGTTCCGACTCCGGTTCCGATTCCGGTTCCGACTCCGATAAATCGAACCTATCTAAAATAAAAAAAAATCAAATTAATAAACTCCGGCTCCACCTTCGGTTCCGATATAATTACCTCCGTTACATCCCTGGTTGGAACGCTAGTTTGTAACGGTCTAGTCACCCCTTTATTCTACCTCGTTGAATCCTACACTCAACCTCCTACACATAAACACACTATCACATCACACACAAGGAGGCTTACCTACACTCTACAATTCTAATTTATTAATTGAATACTGATCTGTCTTGTTTACATTGAAATGTAGGTATAACCTACGAGGGAAGAGCGCTGTCTGAAACACAGATACCTATTATATTATAGTTCAGACACAGATGTTCATTGAATTGTATTTATTATTAAGCTGTATCTCAAAGTGATTGTATCTTAGAAATTAAGATATTTGTTGCCTAAATAAATTATTATAAATCTACTATCACTAAGTAGTGACATGCCATTACCTAGAACTAAATTGGTACCTAGAACCAAAAATTCGAAGACATGTGACATTCACCAATCCGCATTGGACCCGCGTTGTGGATTACGGCCCGCTCCTTCTCCTAGAGACTTAGAGAGGGGAAGGCCTGAGTCCCATTGCTTTGGAAACATTAAAAAAAGGCTGATTATCCTTATTTATACTACTTAGTGCCTCTTTTGTAAGGTTAGGCGGCGGAAGAGGACGTGTTGAACTTTTACTAAAACCACACCTGTTGGTGAACGTTGGTGGCGACCTACTCGTTGCTCGCCGTCCCATACCTACGGCGGCTGGTGGTTATGGCGTGAAGATGTCTGTTCCCTCACGAGTGTGGCTGCCTCGTTCGCTAGTATTATTGGTTCGTAAAAGCAATCTACGACCCATTTTGTCACTTCCACTGATATTGAATATACTATGGGTTCACATCAGTTCGACCGTCAGTGTCACCCGATCCACCATAACCTCCCATTGTCCGTATCAAGTACTCGGAAAGCCTCGCATTCTCTTATATCAAGGGTCATTTAAAGAACAAAGGTAAATAAGAACAGCTGTACCACTAATATTCGGTAACGAATGGCTTTCGGTCTCGCGGCGGGTGTTTGGGCAACAAACACTGTAGTTGATGGTATGTGCCATATGGCGTGTTACGTATGGACTTAAGCTTAGGGCAGGGAACTCTATGGTATCGAATTAGAAGTATTGAGACGTCCTTGACGAGAGGAAAAACATTTTCGGCACTCCATATACTTCTTCTTCTTCCTGCCCTTGTCCCATCTTATTTGGGGTCGGCGCAAAACGTTTTTTTCTTCCATTCTACCCTATCACTCGTCATGCTATCTATCACTAACTTCCTTTTCTTTTATATCGCTCTTCACGCAATCCATCCATCTTTTCTTTGGCCTCCCTCTCTCTCTCCACCCATCCACATGTATACTCATAACTCTTTTGGTAACATGCATTTCATCCCTCCTCTTTACATGACCATACCAAAACAAATGATTCCCCTTCAGCTTGTCAGTCACTGGCACTACTTTCAAACTTTCTCTTTCTCACTTTATCCAATCTCGTCACACCACATATCCATCTCAACATTCTCATTTCCGCTACATGCAATCTTTTTTCATCCATATTTTTCACTGCCCAACATTCTGATCCATACAGTATCACAGGTCTTATCTCGGGTCTTAAGGGGTATCCACTCCAGATACATTCTATAATAAAATATTTACTATAAGTAATAAACGATATATTGCAAGAGAAATATCGTTATACTACCTAGATATACAATTTTGTTTTTTTTAGGCCCCTGTCTTCACTAACGTATTAAGATCAGACAAATTTTGTTTTTAAGGTGGGTAAACATCCAATGACTTCTCTCGCTCTAGAGCGGAACGGAAGAGCGTGTAAGACTTTTACTGATCTACTAAAACTACTTCATTCCTTCTTTGCCAAGCGTTCCAGGACCCTGGTATTCCCTTTCGGAAATCAACCCATAGCTCCAGTAGGCTTCGGCCCAGCCGAGTCTCTACGGTTTTGGTGACATTTTGAGGCTTACGTGGTATACTACGCGCCGACGACGACTAGAGCTCGGTCCGGACTATCGGTTACTGGACAGCAAGTTACCTATTGCTCGTCGTCCGCAAGAACATGCCTACGGTGGGTGGAAATCGGGGTCGGTACCTGGCGGCTGGGGCGCGAGGATGTTCGTGAGGACACAACATATATAGTACAGAAGTCAATCTACATACAAAGCGCGCTCGAGCAACGAACACATAGACACCGCTCACGGACACGATGTCTCGGTCGCGTCTCGGATCACTTGTCGAACAATTCCGGCTCAAACACTCTTTAGTGTGCGTCCACCGAGCGTAGGTATAAAAAGTGAGATGCATACATAAGATTGTCTTCTGTACCTATCTATTTTGTGGTAAGGGCGTGCTGTCGCCTCCTTCACTAACATTACTGCTTCGCAGAAAAAGGCCCGGAATTTATGTCATACTCTGCCCTCCTAGTTACCTCATTACCCTCATAGAGGAACAGTTTCCCCTGTAAGGGGCAGTAATCTTATGAGGTATTGAAATAAGTGCAGAATGTTGCTTGAAATTCCTTAATGCTATTACTCACTTCAAGGTTGCGAAGAAAATAAAATAAAGTCTTTATAGTGATTTTATAAGTTTTTTTAATAGCACTATTACATATACATATTTGGTTTAACACTCCTTACGTGTTCACTCTGCGACTGCTCAAGCTTGACTGCCGTGTTCACAAGTGTGTCTACCCACGCGCGCACGTTGACAGCTACGTACTTGCTGTCAACCGACAAAAGTCAGTTTAACAACTATTAATGGAATTTCACTTGGGAACACGGTTACATTTTGAAAGTAGGTTTTTAATTAAATTAATAATTTAATATAATGATTTAAGTACATATTCCAATAAATTAATGAAAGGCTAACATTAATTTGCTGGAAATAAATAAAAATTCTAGGAATATTTGTGTAAGAGGATTATGCCATACTGCTTCAAAACTTAAGTAAGTATTTTCAGAATTGTGAAAGGTTAAATTTGAAAATTCTGTGAAAGGATTTTTAATATTCGTGCAATAATATTACCACAGCATAAGTCACTACGGCCCTGAAAAGCAAAGGGTGGGTTTTAGTGAGTAAAGGTAATTCTACACTGCGCACACGTGTGCCACACACGCCGATCTGGGCACGTCGGTCTCCATACATTTTAGATGGAAACTAGACTTGTAAAGCTACTCTTGATACACGTCACGCGACGTCGTTCTACGTACAAATGATGAGTGTTACATGTGTGCGTTACTAATGTACTTCTAGCTTAAAACTCAGACACTGTCTCTCGCTGTACCTAGAGCAGGAGAAGTAATTTGATTTTAAGACTTTAATAATTAATAGTAGGTAATAAGTACCTAGTCCCCGCGGCCCCGACTTGTGAGTTGTAGGTCGCGGGTTCAAACCCAACCAGGAGCATTACTTTGTGTAATTTATTTCATCACCACTGCTCTCAAAACGGTGAAAGAAAACATCGTGAAGCATGTCCTAGAACCAAAATATTCAAAGACATTGTGATACCCACCAACCCGCACTGGGGCCGCGCGGTGGGTTACGGCCCATTCCCTCTCCTAGAGAGGAGGCCTGAGTCCCAGCAGTGGGAACGTTATAAGGCCGACTATGCTATGATTTGCTAATAGAAGTGCGAATCAGGGGCGGGTCGCTCACAAGTAAATATATAAATAATAAAAAATAAAATAAAAAGCCTTTTATTTCTTGCAATACAAGTACGAAAATAAAAATATGTAGTTAAAATTATTTACAATATGGTTGGGAATCCAGATTGACCGCTAATTATGTGCAAGAACCCCTCTTCAGACGAAGTTAAAAGCCTCCTCTAAAGAATTCCATTTGATCTCTATCTTGGGCTATTTGCGTCCAGCTGGGCCCAGCTATTTTTATAATTTCGTCTGCCCATCTCGAATGTGGTCTACCTTTGAGACGTTTGCCGTGTGGGCCCTTCCACTTTGTTACCCTGCTAGTCCATCTGTCATCCTCTAGCCTCGCTACATGACCTGCCCACTTCCATTTTAATTTTTTAGCGTAACGGGCATCTTTGGCTTTGGTGATTTTTCTGATTTGTGTGTGACGATTTTTTTGTATTTTTTTAATATTAAGTATGCTTCGTTCCATTCCGCGAAAAGCGAAAAAGAGGAGTTTTGATATGATATTATAAAATCTCAAAAAGTGTTCTAGAGTAATATTTTATTTAATAGACCATAAAATTCTCAATGAAATGTCAACAATAAGATTTCATGATATTTTATTGATATTGCTTTTCAGGAAATTTGAAAGTTGATTTTAACGTTGCTATTAAAGTTTTAATGGCTTTAGGTACCTGGGTAACTGTTTGTCCATAATCGTTCTGAATAATTTTAAGAGTTCGTTGAAAATGTACCTTGGACTTTTTGAAAGAAAAATGTTGCCACACGATAAAAATTACTCTTGTATAGTGCGTGGATGCGTTCACAAATATGGAAACTCATAGAATAAGATCCCAGAGCGATCAGACATATCTTATTTTCACATGGATGAAACCTTAGGTTCTCAGTAGCATCTAATGTGCTTTAAATACCTGTTTGCTTGTGGAGGTCCTCCTTGAGGCAGTTGGGCAGGTACGAGATGAGAAAGGGAACTTAAAATAAGAGTTACTTAACTTAAATTTGTATAGCCGATTTTTATAATATGTTTTGTAAAATATTATTCTAAAGTAGTATCATAAGTGTCAGACACTTTCCATGAACCGAAACTTCTGTCAGATGCTTTAAAGCTCCACAAAAAAATAAGTGAACTTTACTTATTTTTACGTCTTTTTTTTATTAAATATGTTATTAAGGTACAATTTTTCTGACTAATGAAATATGTTGTAATCAAAATAAATTCCATTAGTCAGACAAAGTAGTGACCAAACATCCAGTCAGTGCATGAAATCGTCTTACTCACTCTGAAACTCATGCGTAGTGCTTTCACGCTCATACTCTCGGCTGAATAATTTTTCTGTTTATTATATAGGGATGTGTCGTTTGGTTTCTACAATTACTGTTTTAAGCTTTGTCGTACAAGCTTTAATATCGTACATCTATTTCTCGTGCACACGCAGTAACTACAGTTGGTTAAAAGGTTAATAATAATGTTTAATACGGCGCAAAAGTATGACCGCAAAATAGATAAGTACAGAAGACAATCTCATGTATGTACTTCACTTTTTATACCTACGCTCTTTGGACGCACACTAATGAGCGTTTGAGTCGGAATTGTTCGACGAGTGGGCCGAGGCGCTCCGAGATATCGTGTCCGTGAGAGCGGTGTCTATGTGTGCGTTGTTCGAGCGTTGCTTTGTATGTAGATTGACTTCTGTACCTATCTATTATGTGGTATGACGCCCAGCGAAGCGGGCACGTGTCATATAGCATAACATAAAACTGTTTGTGTCACGATGAAATGACCAAATGTTTGTTTTTTCTCATTTCCACGAAGAAATATTGACAGCATATAAATTACTATGTGCCTCTTGAGACGATTTCGTTCTTACGAACGTCGTATATAATGTAATGTGACACCTGGCAGTTAGGTTAGTTAGGTAGGCCAGTAGTTCATATAAAAATAGGTTGGCACGAATATAGGTCGGACTTACACGAAGTATCGTTATTGATAAGCAGTATAACTTTTTTTGTTTTAGCTACTAAATTAAGGTGTATAACTTCAAATTGTCCTATTACTTTTTTAAATATTGCCCAGTAGCTTTCGCCCGCGGCGTCGCCCGCGCACTTAAAATATAGCCTATGTCACTAAGGAATAAAACAGCGTTCTATCGGTGAAAAGTTTTTACCAATTGGACCAGTACCAACTTTCAGAGACGTTCCTTCTAGCCTTCATACCGGGGATCGAGCGCCCTTTCGGATAACCCTGGCCCCAGTAGGCTTCGACCCGGCTGGGCCCCTGCTGTTGCTGACAACTCCTTGAGGCGCGCGGGAACAGTGCGCGCCGTCGACGACTTGGGCTTGGTCCGGACAGTTACCGGACGACCTCCTACAAAAAAAAAACAACATAAAAACAAACTTTACCTCTTTATAATATTAGTATTGAACAACCCTGGATCGATCAGCACTCCCATCATCAAAATGATTTTTCAAAAAATATAAGCATGAGGTATGCCCACTATCGATATCGGAATCCATAGAAGTATAAATATAGAAAATTGGAGATTCAAAACTTATCATTTAAGATAGTGACAAGTTATCAACTTCGAATTCTAAGTTCAGGAATAGGGGTTCACCTTTATTTGACACTTCACTTCCATAAACATAATCTGGAAAGCGTTTTGAACATGCAGTACCTATAAAGGAACGATGCCATAAACTTTATCTATACACCTATACAAGGTGTAAGGGACAGCCCTCCACAAACTTTAAGGGCTTGCTCAGTAGACGAAACTGAACAACCTTCCACAAAAATTTTTTTCAGGAAACGAAAAAAAAATTCGGCCTCTCCATACAAACTGTAAAATCAAGTTTATAATTTTCTATGGTGAGGCGGACTTTTTTTTTCGTTTCCTGAAAAAAATGTTTGTGGAAGGTTGTTCAGTTTCGTCTACTGAGCAAGCCCTTAAAGTTTGTGAAGGGCTGTCCCTTACACCTTGTATATAAGGAGGAACTTTATGACTGATATATTCAACACACGGCCAAAACTACAGGGAATAAGAATGTGAAATATTGTAAAAGGCTTGATTTTAAGACTTGGGTGAGTTGAATTTCCAAAAGCACCTTCTTAATGAAGGGTTTTTTGGAAATTCTGGTCACATGGATCACTGCAGAAGAAGAAATAGCGATTATGTGGCCAATATCTGTCTCGATAGGTCATAGTGAGAACGGCAACACTACAAAGCCGTGATATGATTCGAAGATAAACATAGGAAAAGACTTAACGCGATTGCACGGCAGAATTACTTTTTTTCTCTTGTTTTTTGGGTTGTCATCATCATCTTCATCATTTTAGCCGACTGGTCCTGTACATCTCGCATCCACCGGATCATCGACGACCTGGACGGGAGCTTTTCAACGCTGCGGATAGTAGATAAGTACGTGGTCGCTACATCAGAACGTTTCAGCCCCGTCGACCGTCTATTCTGCGAGCAATGTCCCTACCAATTGCTATTTAAGTTTGGCGATTCTTCGACCTATATCGGTAAACTTAATTCTCCTGCGGATATTCACTTCTTTCCACTTCATATTGGCTACAGAAAGCTCAGTTCATTCTCTATATTTACGGTCGCTGTGACGTCGACTCCGACAGTTCGTCCTCCGCGCGGTTCACGGCACTTTATATCATACGGTCCTCGTAAACTGCGCACAGACACAACCGTTAACTGCGTAATGGAAGGAGTTTTACACAGACTGTTTGTTGTCTGATAACGTTTACTGGGAAAATATAAAACTGCCACTTGTAAAAGCAATATAGCCCAACAGTTAAAAGTTAAACGCGTGAACTTGTGAGGCTTCTCTAACATATATAGGATACATTTTGGAGAGTGTGCCCAAGAATTGCATGACTTGATTCCACCATCTCAATTCTACCATCGGACAACCCCACGAACGGCGAGTATCCACCCTTACGTTGTTGAAACCTCTACGGTCCAAACCTCGTCTTTTATATTGCGTACATCGAGGGACTGGTACAATTTGCCTGCTGTGGTCTTCCCGTCCGATTATAATTTAGATATCTTCAAGGCTAGAGTGAATAGGCTCTTAATAAACTAGTGCGCCTCACCATCAGCGATTGCATCACTACTTACCATCAGGTGGGATCGCAGTCAAGCACTAGTTTACATCAATGAAAAAAAAATACACTGCAATACCTAACTCTTTTCAAATTAAAATTTAAAGAGAATAATAATCTAATTTAGATTCATTAAAACTTTACAAATGTAATATTATATCAATTTTAATTACATTTGCCCTCAAATAAACCCTAAATAATACCTATTATAATTGCTGAAAACTGCTTTGAAAATTTTGTACAAAAATAATTTTAATTAAATCCCGGCAAATCTAAGAAGACGGTAGTCTGACAGTTTGTACACGTACCTACCTAGTACATTTTAATTTTAATTTGTTGATTAAAAATTGTATAATTATGTTGTGATAAAATACAAATAGCTTCATAATTCAATGGTTTTATGGAAAAGATAATAATAGAAATAGTGTGAGTTACGCCTGTACAAAGCTATTTTTATCGAAAAGTGTGAAACGTCAACCAGTACTTCTTACATTTATTGTGATAATTACATAATATATGTTATTTTCGGTCCAAAATATAAAACCGAATAAAGCTTTATATACGCTTTGGATTTTCCGATTGTGGCCGACCGACGAATAGTGTTTGTTTGTTCGACAAAAGTTCCACACTTTGACCACAAAAACATGCCTCTGTCTAGTTTATTGTGGTTGATAAAACTTTTTTGCTGTTATCAGTATTCGATGGCGACTTTGTAAGTGAGAAGATGAGCATTATGTGTGTACCTAACTTGATTGTTCTTCTAATTCGGATTCACTCACGAAATTTAAGGCCAGGTTCTACTCATTTTGAACTTTTTTAAACCTCTGAAAATCCACAAATATAAAAGAGAACACCATTAAAAATTATTTTGTTAAAATTTACTATATGACCAACCGCCGGGCAAAAATTAAAACATGATGTAAATTGGAAAAAAAATCAAACATGATGTAAAGTAAGTTTGATAAAAAAAAATCGCGAATCTGACCCTAACTTACGATTTCAAACGTTTTTTTGTCTACGAGATTGCGTCACGGAAATATTTAAAAGTTACAAAAAATAAAACCGCTTTTACGAGGCCGCGAAATCGATATAGACCCGGGCGGAGTTCATACAAAATATTCGGTGAATACAATCGGCTCTTAAGTTTAAATTCCTCGATACTCAGAGATCAGAATACTTCTGAGAATGAAACTATGTAGGTACATAATCATTTGTTCTGTGTCTGGGTGTAATTTATCTATAGTATGTATGTATTTAGAAATATATAAGTATGTTTATCAGTTGTCTAGTACCCATAACACAAGCTCTGCTTAGCTTGGGACTAGACGGCGTTGTGTGATAGTTGTGGAATATTATATTATTATATTACATAATTATACTGTTTCTGGCACGATGAGCACCTTTATAAAATCCAATCATCTCTGCAATACCAATTCGGATGGATTGCATTCAGCATTCGATCCCAGTCATTTTAACCATGAACCAAACAATTTGGTGAATGCATTTAACACGAGCGTATTCGAATACCGATATTCAAAATTCAATTTACAACCGCGTGATGTTTACCTATCACTATCATCACTACATAGTATAAAACAAAGTCGCTTCCCGCTGTCTGTCTGTCCATTTTTATGCTTAAAACAGCGCTACGGATTTTGATACGGTTTTATTTAAAAGGCAGAGTGATTCAAGAGGAAGGTTTAAATAATATGTATGGTACATGCATGATATAGTTGAGAAACACTGAACATTCCAGAGGTTTCTAATGTGATGTCGTAATTAAACACATTTTTTTTGCGCTTACCTACAATATTGTAAATGCTGGCTGAACCCTACGAGATAGATCAAAATAATGTACTACACAGTATTGTAAACCTTACAAAGGTCTACAAAAAAGTCCGCAATGGTATATGTCCATCTCTTTGGGATAACCCACAATAACTATTTTTTATCTTTTACTTTTTTCGCTTTTTGACGAAGCGATTTTAAGCAATACAGCATTAATCCTTATGCAATTAAGTACCTTAAATACACTGTGCATGTAATATAGATCAATATGATCCTCAAAACATGTAATTTAAATGAATATTTTCGAAAATAATACAGATTTAAAATGTAGGGACATAGCGGTTGCGGTGTGATCAGTAGGTATTGCAACCGTGCGAAAATGTGGCGGGTCGCTAGTATTTTAATAAAACTCATAGGGTCTCATTTACGTCCCAATATTGTGCGTGTACGAGTGCCGGATTTAAGCATAGGCAACATAGGCACACCACAAAAAAAAAAATGAAATCGATAAAGGCTCAGTAGAAACAAAAAATACTGAGTTTTGTTACAAATAGTTAGACGAAAAAAAAAATTTTTTCTTTGAGCGGGAAAAGTTAGTAAAGTAAAAAAGTATCTACCATTTAAAATCTAAGAGAACAAGCAACGCGCATTCTACCGCGCCGCGCTAGACCAATAGCAACAGCAGAAAATGGCGTGTCTGTCACACGACGCGAGCATAATTTTTACCATAAAAAAAGGACTTGTGTTTGAGAAAGCGAGTAAGACGCGTTTATCAAAAATGATAAATGATCTTTATTTTGCAAGTAGGTTTTTAAAAAAACACTTTTACACGTAATTTTGTTTTCAGTCAGTTTAAACTAGATGAGGCCGGTATCACGAACCATATCACAAACGATTCGAGGGCCTTCATCACATGCTCTGCCTAAGGGCCGTCGAAGACTAAATCCAGTGCTGGCGTGTATTGAACCTCGTTAAGGTTACAAAGTTTCAAGTTTTCGCCTAATTGATAAGCTATGTTCACACCTGCACCCTTTATGTAGAACTCACTTTAAGTTGAACGACTTGGCAAGTATAAGTAACTTGGAACGGCTCGATTTCATTCTCTATTGTCGAGTAACTTTATCTGAATTGAAAATTTCTGAAGTGTTCATAAAACTTCTTGTATGAACGCTACACGCTATAAGTGTATATTTATTCTTTAATAGAATAATAAAAATGCTCGTATGTGTTGTGTAAAATCCATATTTTACATCAAATAATAGAGATCATCGAGTAATAGGCATCAAAGAACTTAAGAGCCGGTTGTAATCACAGAGTAGTTTGTATAAACTCCGCCCGGATCTATGTATGTCGACTTTACGGCCACAGAGCCGATTTTATTAATATACGATTTTTTTTAGAACAGTGATTTTAATTTTGTAAAAAAAACATAGTAACTAATTTAAAATTTTAGTTTTTGCCAGGCCCTTTTAAAAACAAGCTAATTATATGTATTTTAATTTTATGTATCTTTCACATATTGCTGTAAGACGTAATCTCGTAGATACACGTTTGAAATCGTAAGTTAAGGTCAGATTCGCGATTTTTTTTGAATCAACTAATTTATATCGTGTTTCGATTATGCCTAGAGGTTGGTCATATGGTCAATTTAAATAAAATATTTTTTCATGGTGTTTTCTTTTATATTTGTGAATTTCCAGAGGTTATTTTTAAAATGAGTAAAAATTTACCAAGAAACATTTTAACGTGTTTCTAAGTGGTTTGGTGTTACTCCTTACAACCTACAACTACTACTGGAGGATTGTCAACGGTGAAATACCCCAACACCTAGCCTTAAACGTAATTCGTTTCTAGGGCTGCAAAATTGATCGAAATGAAAGAAAAGAAAGAAAGAAAGAAAAATGTTTATTTGTACCTCACACATACATTTAAATTTAAAAACAGTAGAATTAGGATACATAACCTGACAAAGATAACTTTAAAAACTTTGTAAGGTCAAAAAAGCGCCTAACTCAGCATAGTCAGCATATGCTGCGATATTTAAAGAGATAAATAACGCGGCGCGAAATAGTAGTAAGACAGAAGAAGTCGGACACTTTTTCTCACTGCACTTTTACAAAGTGAAAATTAAAAACTTCTTTTAAAATAAAAAAAAAAAAAATACAACGGACCTCAATGTAAAAAAAAAACACTTCAAAAGTGCTTTTACACTTATTTTTATCTTTAAAATTCGGAAGTCGGTGTTAAATAACGAAGAGACAAAACTAAAGAAACACTGACTTCCGAAATTAAAATTATTTTGCAATTTTTTAAATTAAAGTTAATTGTGGAAAAAGGAATTTAAAACGAAAACCATTTTAAGAGAAATATAGCCCACGATTCTTTTACGAGAATTCCTGATATGAAAGGTTTTTCAACATGAAAATTATTCAGAATTCGAAGCTTACACGTGGGCAGTATTTTATGCAATACCAGGGATCATGTAGGTATACCTTCCAATGTTCATTTTGATTCATTTTTTGGGTTTAATAGAGAGGTTGGACTTTATTCTGAGTCTTTACACGATTAAAGATTTATATAAATTAAAAGACTCCTAGTCTTTTAAGGTATATAAATCTTTACATAGGCACTAAAGGTATATAAATCTGTTTTAATGTAGCGATCTGTGTTGTATCACTAGTCTAAAGGTATGTTCTTCTTAAGCTTCTTTTCACAATTTTTATAACGGAAATAATATATGATCGGATCGGTCTAAAAGCGACCAAACTACTTTTTATGACATATAACTTACCGCTCTATGCCCGCCTTCGGCATGGTGACAGACGTACAGACAGACAGACGGATAGCGGAGCCTTACTAATAGGGTCCCGTTTTACCATTTGGGCACGGAACCCTAAAATCAAACAAATCACTAATTGAACTGTATTTTTTGACTGTGTTTGAATGAACATTATGAGTAGTAGAGTTTGATTGCATCAAATAATTTTGTTGGAACCTGCCAAGATTACATAAAAATGTTATTAATATACTTAGCTAAGAATACCTGGGACCATTTTACACTAAATCTAATCTAATTAGTCCATCTTAGGAATCTTAGACATAGGCGATTATCACACTGCCACGCACCACCCAACGTAGCGCGTGAATGCGTGTTTTAACGTTGCTTGAAAGTATTTCCGTTTGTATAGAAAACACGCACAGTTCAACACACAGATAATGCATCTACGCGTGTTCATGTAGATCACGCGCTTACAAGCGCAGAAACGCACACTGAGTCTCGTAGAGCCATGCGTGATTTTGGATGAAATGTGTCAGAGCCTGCGTGAATCTACAAAACGCAATCTACAATTGCCAAAACGGATCTTGAGCGATCGGCGTCAGAGTGGGGATCGCTTTGCGCATTCCATACATTGGCGAGCCAATCGTCTTCGTTGTTAGATACATGCAGCAGCGCAGGGAACGAATCAGGAGTGACGTCTATGATGCGATGGCGCGGCGACCCAATCACTGACACTCCCCGCCCCCGCGTCTCACTTCGCACCACTAAAGAGACCGAATATTTGACTTGTGCGGAACTTGAAGCCAGCGCTCAAGATCCGTGACGGCAACTGTACGAGCGTGAGTGCCTAAAAAACCCGCACGATGATGCAGATTTGCACTCCCACAAGTACGCGCGTAGGTACGTTGACATGCAACATGCAGCGTGATGCGTGGCACTGTGATAATCGCCATACTAACAACTCTCGAAAAATTTCTCATTACCTTCCATTAACTCCTTGCGCAGTCGGCCAAAAAAAGACATTTACGTCAGCAAAGTCTAAAATAGTCCTCAGTAATTATTTGTCTCCGAAAGTAATTTGGAACCCGCTTGTAACAGAGCTTACTTAAGCGTATTTAAATCCTTGAAATGTTTCAATTTAAACATTCTGTCCGTTCGTTGTTAAAACTTCTCTATGTTAATCTTAATCTTTTATTAAACTCCTGAATTATGTAGAATTGAAAATGAATACATATAGGGTGACTGGTAATTAGTGACCGATAATTATACACGTGATTGTACTCATGGTTTCAAACAACTTTCCCAAAGAAACTTTTTTATTATACTCATTAGTTTCATCATAATAACAAAATAACTGTTTGTGCAAAGTCGCGCCCACCGCGGTCATCCATCGGTTCCCGCCCATCAGTATTTACGTTTCGCGAACACTGATGGGTTCTCAAGCGACGGGGGTGCTCTATCGCTATTGTAGGTAAGGTACATGAGACAACGGTGTTACGCAGCTTTTTATGGTGCATGTGGTATGAACTTTGTTATGGTGATAAAACTAATGAGTATAAAAAAGTTTCTTTGGGAAAATTGTTCGTACTCATGAGTACAATCACGTGTATAAGTATCGGTCACTAATTACCATTCACCCTATAAAACTAATACATTGATATGCTTAACTTTAAAACCTAATTAAAACAAACTTCCATCACCATCAAAGATTGCATTCACCATCAACGATTGCATCACTGCTTACCATCAGGTGGGATCGCAGTCAAACATTGGTTTATATCATTAAAAAAAAACTTACAAAAGCCCTAAAGAACTAAAAAAGCAATCTAAAGTTACACCTCTGCATCAATGTCGACTGGTAATGTAGGTACCTAAAAGACTGGCGGCATTGCCACGCTGAATGGCAATGCTTATCTTTGTTCGAAGTAAAAGCCAGCCCTTGGGTTACGCGAAGTGTCAACAAGGCGTTTTGAAAGTTCTTTAATAATTTGTGAGCACTCGGATCCCAAGATCCGAGAGTTTCTTAATCATGTTTTCTTAATACGCTTGAACTTTCAAAAAGTTATGTATTGATAAGTTGAATTGTGATACAAAGTAATTTGCACCTAACCAGGTTATTGAAGCTAGTTTAATGCAGAATACTTAATATCAAACTTTATTTAATTTTACTACAAATGTGTTTTGCAACAAAAAAAAATTAAATCAACTCTCACATCGATTTATTGTATTACATTTTCCTTGGAACATTATGTTGTGTGTTATGCTATATAGCAACTGCTGTCTAACTTCATTAATTTTGAAACAAAACTCCGTTCGAATATTGAAATCGAGTTTACTTTCATTTCGCTTCCGAACACGATTGTACTCCCACAGATAGGCATGACGCAGTAATGAGACACGTTTGTTTTACAGAAACTGGAGAAGATCCAATTCTATAAACAGGGTACTTTTTACAGAAACTGGAGAAAACCCAGTTCTGTAAACAGGGTTCCTTTGTACAGAAACTGGAGAAAATCTAATTTTATAAACAGAGTTCCTGTTAATAGAAACTAGAAAAATTTCATTTCTATAATCAGGGCTCCCGTTAATAGGAACTGTAGAAAAGCCAATTCGGTAAACAGGATTTCTTTTAATATGAACTGGAGAAAATTCAACTCTGTAAATACGATTGTACTCCCACAGATAGGCATGTTGCGGCAATGCGACACGTTTGTTTTACAGAAATTGGAGAAAAGCCAATTTGGTAAAAAGGATTTCTTTTAATATAAACTGGAGAAAATCCAACTCTGTAAATACGATTGTTCTCCCACAGATAGGCATGATGCGGCAATGCGACACGTTTGTTTTACAGAAACTGGAGAAAAGCCAATTCGGTAAACAGGATTTCTTTTAATATAAACTGGAGAAAATCCAATTTTGTAAACAGGGTTAGGTTAGGAATAAAAAAAAAACTAATGTGAGTAAAGAACTGATTATTCGTCACCTATAAGTTAACGTATAGTAAAGAGATAAAGACTTGCGTTATATTTCAAACCCATTGTTTTATATCTCTTATATTTGCGAACAATTGCGAAGGTAATCATGGAAACCACATATTGCCTAACGGCAAACTTTAATTAAGTTTCTCAAATACCGATATCAGACCAAAAGGGATCATGGCGGTAAGTCCCCTCTTTGAGGCGTGGCTGGAAAGACCTCACGGCGTCCTTACCTTCCGCATGACGCAGGTACTCACCGGACATGGTTCGTTCGGGAGTTTCCTGCACTCGATTCATGCGGAAGTGACGCCCGGGTGTCGCCACTGTGCGGAACGCCCGGAGGACACGGTGGAGCACACAGTCGAGGTGTGCCCTGCTTGGGCGGAGCATCGCCGTGCCCTCGTGGGGGTGATCGGCGGCGGAGACCTCTCGCGCCGGGCCTTGGTTGAGGCCATGGTCCGGAGCGAGGAGGAGTGGCAGGCGGTCGCCGACTTCTGCGAAGCAGTAATGCTCGCAAAGGAGGAGGCCGAACGCATCAGGCAACGGCGTTATCGCCGCCGCCGTCGCCGGGATTCTGATCCCGATTTCCGGCCAACGTAGACGCGGGCTTGCGGACGGTGAGCAATGGGTAGCTCACCGTCCGGCCGTCCGGTTACTGTCCGGACCAAGCCCAAGTCGTCGACGGCGCGCACTGTTCCCGCGCGCCTCAAGGAGTTGTCAGCAACAGCAGGGACCCAGCCGGGTCGAAGCCTACTGGGGCCAGGGTTATCCGAAAGGGCGCTCGAGCCCCGGTATGAAGGCTAGAAGGAACGGGGTGGGTCTTTTAGTCAGTAAGAGTCTGACACTATCTCCCGCTCCGCCCAAGGGCGGGGGATGTCAATGCATGATATTTTTCCACCATGAAAAAAAAAGACCAAAAGGGATTGTTAAGCAGTAGGTACTGATCCTGATCCTGAGTCTGATTCTATCTTCTAAAGAGGAAATCAATGATATATTCAACTTTTAAAGAGGCTTTTTATAGGTCTTACCACGAGTTTTTAACGCGATCCAGTTTACGACCTAAACTGAACTGTTAAGGGTATGAAACTATATCATAATAAGTACAGTACAGTGTACAGTTGTACAGTTCCATCCTTCTTTCTGGCTCGCACGATTGACATGTCCGAGCAAATCCGTTTGCTCAGTTTGCAAATCCGGTTATAGGTACCGGTACGAATCTTGAGCGCTCGGCGTCAGAGTGGGGATCGCTTTGCGCATTCCATACATTGGCGAGCCAATCGTCGTCGTTGTTAGATACATGCAGCAAGCGCAGGGAACGAATCACGAGTGACGTCTATGACACGATGGTGCGACGAGCCAATCACTGACACTCCCCGCCCCCGCGTCTCACTTCGGACCACTAAATAGGCCCGATATTTGACTTCTGCGCAACTTGAAGACAGCGCTCAAGATCCGTGCCAGTATCTGTACTGGAACGTAAAGGGCATCTGAAAATCCACGGGTGGGATTTGGTTAGTAAAAGTCAGCGTTAGGCGTTATTTAATAATTTGCCTTTTAAGCAAAAAAATAAAATAAAATAAAAACACGTGAACACTACAAAACGAGTTTTCAAACTTGGCGTCAATTTGTTAAATCATTATATATTTGCCTTTCATAACTTCGGGTTTGTACGATAGGTAAAAGAAAGTTTGAAAGATTTTATTTCATTTTTACACGTTATGGATATCAAAAGAATAACTTTTTTATTCAAACGTTCAGAATTCCAACAGTTATCTGTTACAGTTGTTTTGAAAATTTTCTTCTGTTTTGTTAGTACATATAGTATTTTACCACAATCTGCCATAAAGTGTTTTATCTAGACTTTGAGTCTTTGGTCAACTGGACCTGACTGGACCCTTTCAACTGGAACTGGAACTGGACCTATGGGTCCACATGATCGCATAATTCATTTTACACTTTACGAACGTCGAAAAAGGCAGCACTCCATTTGGTAAGGACTAGGCATGAGTCCCATCTGTTCTCTTCTCGAAATCTGATGGAAAAACCCAATAACACTGCTAGATCCGAAAATCGAACCCAGGACTCCAAGCGTAGCCATCGTGGCCACTACACTAGGGAGGCAGTTAAGTCCTACTGCTATTAATTCACCGATCCATCGAGCCTAAACATTCAGCGGACTGAATATTGCTGGAGAACCAGGATTATTTTAAATTTCTGGGTAGAATTTCATTTTGAAGTTCCAAAACCAATATGCAATAGACATTTTAGTACTGTAAGCTGGATATTGCGATCAATAGAGACGAATATTGCTTGATACGGTTGTGTAAGATTGGGTGAAACTGCCAATAACTTCAAACTGTTATAGCCTACCTGAATATCGCGACATTTTTTTTGTGCATTTATTTTTACACTGGCTTTTAGTCCGCAATTACTCGTATATCCGCATTGATTTCGTATTTTATATTCAGTACCCCTAGCCAAGTTGCTATTCTGCAATTGTTAACGCTAGTAGAAAACTTCAAATGTACGGGAATGACGACATCTGAACGCACGTCACGTGGTCAGAACAAAAGAATTGGGGGCGTGGCCAACTCGAAGCGTCCGACGCAAGCGAAACGGTTGTAACTTGGCTAGGGGGGGAGATATAGTTCTTTCCACATTTGTACAGTAAAGACGCTACTAAATTAACTGTTACGACTTGTTCACGACGTCTTAGCGGCAAACGGCGCGGCGAGCGGTGCTGCATCGGTAAGCCGCCGCGCGGCGCTGTGAGCGGCGTCACGTGACGTGCTTCAAACATTTTCATTCTTTTGTTCATACCGCTCGCCGCCTCGCGTTTAGGTCCCGCTCACAGCGGCAAGGTAGCGAACAGGCCGTTAGGTCTTTGAAGTAGAGCCCAAAGGACGCTTTACGATTAGCTACTTTCCCTTCTGTAAAATGCACGGTGCATTTAACATTATCAGAAATTGTAACTGCGTATTTGTTATTAATTTCAACTTAATACGAGTTCCTAGGGAAAAAGGTTTTGACAGATACACAATAAAGTGTTGTTATCAGGGTTCCGTTTTTGCCGATTGAAGTACGGAACATAATGGGAACATATGTCGTATGAAGACTTTATTATTATTCAATTATAATAAATAATATAATATAATAATATATTCCACAACTATCACACAACGCCGTCTAGTCCTAAGCTAAGCAGAGCTTGTGTTATGGGTACCTACTAGACAACTGATAAACATACTTATATATTTCTTAATACATACATATTATAGATATATTACACCCAGACACAGAACAAACGATCATGCTCATCACACAAACATTTGTCCTGGGTGGGAATCGAACCCACGACCTCCGGCATAGCAGTCAGGGCCACTAACCACTAGACCAACAGGCCTGTCAAACCATTATCATTATCTTTAACATACTACAAATATTCTTATTCAGTCTAAGTATTCAAGTTACGCATTCTTCGAAAACATACTTAGAAGCAAGAATTCGGTGTCGGAGCCAACATAAGTTCAATTCAAACACGAAAGTGGAACAAGTTGAATAATTGAACATAGTTTCAAGTAACAGCCTCATTTCGGTTCGATTCCCATTTGTATAGAGTCGCCAGTATTAGTGTTAGTATGTTAGTCTAGAGCAGTGGTGGCCTTACGAGTTGTAAGGTCACGGGTTCAAACCCAGCCAGGCGCATTACTTTGTGTAATTTATTTCATCACTACTGCTCTCAAAACGGTGAGGGAAAACATCGTGAGGAAACCGGCATGTCCTAGAGTCAATAAAGTCGAAAACATGTGACATCCACCAACCCGCACTGGGCCCGCGTGGTGGATTACGGCCCATTCTTAGAGAAGAAGCCTGAGTCCCAACAGTGGGAACATTATAAGGCCGACTATGCTCTGCTATGCTATGTTAGTCTAAAGAGCTGTGGTCCCGTAAAACGCAGGATTGGTCCCCAGATACAGCGAGATGGGGCCGCGGTAGAATACGGAGGAGATGGCGGGGCGACCTGGATGGCTTCCTTAAAAATTCGAATGAGAAAGCAAGGAACCATGATCAATATCATTGGAAAGGATGGAGTGTGGCCTCTGCCCTGTAGTGGGACGCAATAAGCTCATAATAAATAATAATAGTGTTAGTCTAACCAGCCAGTTCTACAGGATACGCATTAAGCGTTTTGGGTATAGTGCGAGTACAGCTAAGGAGTGGAATTCCCTGCCGGAGTCTGTGTTTAGTGATAGCTACAACTTAGGTCTTTAAGTAAAGAGTAATTAGGTTACTACTAGTGTTACCATGCGTTCCGATTTGCGCGGGACATCCCGCGTGACATAATTTTCTAAAAATTGCAACTTGATCGGGATGCTAAATGTCCCGATAAATCAAAAAATATACTAAAGCCATAATTATTACAATAAATTAACCTGTATCGCATCCGCATCAATATGTCAAGTGCGTTCAAAATGACACACGGCGCTTCACTGAAGGGGCCTAGTAGGGCCGATGCCTGCTAGGGCTGCGAGAACGTTTGAAATAGTGACCGTGGCCCTGGAACGCACAGTAGGACAGAAGAAGCCTGGGTTTTAGTTAGTAAAAGTCTAATACAGTGCGGGAGAAGTCATTGGATAATTTCCCACCTAAAAAAAATACTTTATTAATAAAAATGTCCTGATCTAAAACCCTAAATCTCGATTTGTTTTACCAACTGTCCCGATTTTTATCCAATCAGACCTGGCAACACTAGTTACTACTGATCATCGCATACCAACAGGTGACATGGTGGTCAAACGCGCGCCCATCTACACTTATTTTTATTTTTGTTTTTTCTGGTTCGATTGCTAAAATTTTTTCACTGATAGAAATTTGCTTTATTCCTGAGTGGCATGGGCTGTATTTTTTGTACGCGGGCGTAGCTGCGGGCAAAAGCTAGTCAGTAATAAACAGAAAAAAAAACTCTTTCTGGTTCGTTCATTGAGGGAGAAATTCGCCATTTCATTTCATCCGATATTTAGGGTATCGTCGCATTATGCTTGGGGCCACGGCTTTATGCTGATCGCTCGGCCATTTTGCGCGGATGTGACGCATATTTTTTCTATATAATGATTATGATTGTAAGTTAGTCTTATGACTGTATCATTTTGCGCAAATAATTTTTATGTCATTACGAATTATTAAAAAAAAAAAAATCTACCGAAAAAAGGTATATCAGTCTAGTTCTAGTTATAAGACGCTGTCTTATTTTAGCATCCTAAGAATATCCTATAGTTTTTCGGGATTGTTATTAACTTACAAGTTGATTTCCTTATTTCCTAGCTACCACAACCCCTACAATATTTTCAAATTCTCATCACGTCTCGTTTACCAGATGTGCAAAATTGTAACAATGGATGAATCTATAAACAATTAACTGTTTATTTTATGAGTTAGTTTTCGGGCTAGCGTGTTAAGCAATCAGATTTTTCTCCTCTTCAAGTCTAAAAAAGGGAGACTGCCATCTTTCTTTAATTGGTTTTAAGTTGTCATGACAAGTACTTATTACTAACAGTATCTCATTGTAACGCCGTGGTTCTGCTGCAAGCAAATCGATTTGATTACGGGATACGATCAAGCCATTAATCACATTATATCTTAGACCTTGTTAGCCAGCAATATATTACGACATGAATGCGAGTTGCTTTCAGGTGGAAATGTGGTATAAGAAATCAGAATCAGAAACCAGAAACATTTGTTTCAAATAGTCCAATTACAGGCACTTTTGAAACGTCAAAATGTTGGTTAGTAAAATAAATAGTGGAGCTAAATTGCATGTTCTAAAGCGTAGATCTCTAAGGAGAAGAACGTGCAAGAAACTCCTTGGACATTCTTTTAAATCATATTTTGAGTTACATAAATCTTGGTTACATGTTTTTTGTCGCTTCTAATTGTGAGCACAATGTAGATAAGTAATAAAAAAAAAAAAAACAAAAAAAATATAAATTGAATTAGCCACTGGCAGCTAAGAGATGACCAGTCTCAAGAGTTATTCAAGTGACATAAGATCGCTGGTTGTAGAACTACATTTCGAAGTAAGATGTAACACGTGCCTATCTATATGCCACAGTGAGATAGCAAGTTACCTATCTGTCTATCTATATGTCGCAGTGAGATATGAACACCATTATATACCGTGATATATGACAGCAATTCATAATTGTCTTAACAGGAATATAACTATGATACCTACGGGCCTAGGGATATAATAATAATAATATTCCACAACTATCACACAACGCCGTCTAGTCCCAAGCTAAGCAGAGCTTGTGTTATGGGTACTAGACAACTGATAAACATACTTATATATTTCTAACATACATATTATAGATAAATTACACCCAGACACAGAACAAATGATCGTGCTCATCACACAAACATTTGTCCTGGGTGGGAATCGAACCCACGACCTCCGGCATAGCAGTCAGGGTCACTAACCACTAGACCAACAGGCCTGTCAATTATTACTATATCACGGCTTTGACTATCTTACTTGTGACATACCTAAAGATATTCGGTACTCGACGTCTAGGCTGTCATTACCAAACTTCCCATGTCTCTTGTCAACTTAAAGCCTCTATACCGTAATGACGGAACTTAGGTGACATCATGTGATCTTGGGCTTAATGTGATGTTTTGGTATTGAGGTTAAATACCACGATAACTTAATACCTTGTTGTCATTTGAACAGTGTTATCCTACTTCCTATGAATATTATCTATGTTGTAATGTTCGGTTCTTAAGTAATCACGCCTCAACGGCTCTTTGGAATTCGATAAAATTTCAAAACTGGGTAGACCATGGCCTAGGTAGGATATAGGAAGTAGCATAAAAAAAACCCTATCCTGTACATACCTACGATCACGTCGTGGGATAATTTTCGGCTATTTTTTTTTTTTTCGGCATGTATCGACATCTATGGCGCCACATGAGAACTAAGAAATCCTGCATCGCGCAAGTAAAGTTCTCCGCGCGATTTGAACATATGTACACTTGACAGGCCTGTTGGTCTAGTGGTTATTGACCCTGACTGCTATGCCGGAGGTCGTGGGTTCGATTCCCACCCAGGACAAATATTTGTGTGATTAGCACGATCATTTGTTCTGTGTCTGGGTGTAATTTATCTATAATATGTATGTGTTTAGAAATATATAAGTATGTTTATCAGTTGTCTAGTACCCATAATACAAGCTCTGCTTAGCTTGGGACTAGACGGCGCTGTGTGATAGTTGTGGAATATTATATACGATTATAACAATATTTGATTTCAGTGTGTCGCATACACTGAAATCAACTATCGGGCAGTTGCCCACCAGACATATAATATAACACCTGTCTGGTCGGAGGATCCTCCCTTTTCTATGGAGGTTTGCGAGACTACACTCTCTGTTCCGCATACCTCCAAAGGCATAATCCAGTTTAGAGATATATGGAGGTTATATACATTGTTGTTATGTCTATGGTTTAGACAACTGCCCGAGATTTGATTTCGTTCTGTGGTATATGTTCAAATCACGCGGAGAATTCTGACTACGCGATACAGGATTTTTAGTTTAGTTTATTTATATGTAGTGCTATAGATGTCGCTACAGAAGCAATACAAAGGTGCAACGGCGGACTTGATACCTTAGGCTTTCTCTACCCATCGACCAAGGTAGTGGAGAAACGACATAACAGATTCTTTTTCTCTCAGTTTTCCTTTCCCTCAAAGCGTTTGGTTCCAGTAGGTTGCCACATAACAGATGTATAAAAAAAGAAAATATATTTAGAAAACAAGGACAATCATGAGGGCGAAGTAGCTGATAAAAGACAGGAACTATAAAACGACGTAGGTAGGTATTCGAGGAAAAGACGTATTCTTTCAAGGTAATATCGTAGGTATCCAGTTAGTATCCAACCTTGCATTCTAACCTATATGTGAATGCATGATTGAAGATAAAACTGAGTCGAGAAAAGAATAGAATAGAAAAAACTTTATTGTACATCAAAACGCAACACAATTAATACTTAAACTTGGGTTCTTTGCAAGTTTCAGTCAAGGCTCAGTATTTTTTGCCTTGTTGGTATATTGAATAAGTTGTCAATTCTCCAATATGTCACCATCCAGAATTTCTTTTATTTTGTTCTTCTTATAGCAGCTTTATTTGGTGTTGTTTCACCCTGAAAGCATTTTTAGCGTTTCTTCAAAATACCATGAAGTGATCAGTTTTAAGATCTAGCCACGACACATATACCAAAACAAACACATTTATGCATCGAAGTGGTGCTTCACATCGCTGTCGATGTTTCTAGTATACGCATATGGTACGTTGAAAATATGTCAAAAGATCGGTGTAAATTTGTCATGTTGAATGGCAATGTTTGAGCAAAGAACGAGCCAGTCCTCCGGTCACGCAAAGTGTTAAACAGTTGGAGAGAGATATATATCTTTGAAAAGACGATGGACCAAATTACCGATAAAGTTACTACAGTATTAGCACCGCTTGACGGTCGTATTTAGTACATGAGATGGCTAAAGAGTTTGGACACAGTTTGTACCCCACCTCAGAAGCCTAGCTATTTTCTATGGGTCCCACGTCATGCCATTTGTTCTCTTCCCATCCTATACTAATAATTCCTATTTTATTGTATGACAGTAAACATTCTCAAATAGAGTCCTTTTCTAAAACTAAATTTTATTTATTGGTCTTTAATCTGTGTACAGTACTAACTATAGTATGCTTGTTGGTCCTTTTAACGATAAAGCAATAACATCTAGTAGATAGCTCAGCGAATCGTTAGCAAGCTCACCGCAGACCCCGGCAGGGTTTAGTGCGCACATGTCAGCCGGGCTTAGAGCACACTCGACAACCGCACGGAATCCAACATACGCAGCTATAACTAACATTCTCGGTACTACACCATAGATAATAATATTGTCTTGTCTTCCTGTGAAGTCTAAGGCTGGCATCAGACGGACTGCATCGCAGCGACCGCGCACGGTCGATATATATAACTGCATGCAGTTGTACGTTCGACTTCGTGCAGTCATGATATCAACTGCACGCGGTCGGCTGCAGTCGAGTGAAGTCAATATCAACTGCATGCAGTCGTGCCTTCAACTTTACGCGGTCGGCTACAGTCGTGTAGTGTCGACGCACGCTGTCCATAGCTAACCGCATACAGTCAGTTTGCAGTTAACTCTTTGAATGTCGTAATTAGAGACACAATAGAAAGACAATTACCTTATGTCGGACTGTGTAACTTAAGACATTCGAAAGGTTAATTACAAAGAGCAAACGCACATTGACATTGTCAACTTTATTATTGAGGCACTTAAAGATCAAATCATACACTAAGCTCCTGAGATGCGTGGCGCCAACTGCCCAAAGTCAGATCAAACTGCATGCAGTTGAATATATGGACTGCTTGCGGTTGCTGCGATGCAGTAAGTCTGATGGCAGCCTAAGGCCGCTAGCTTCTGCCAACGGCTTCGCTCGCGAGAAAGGTTTCTCCTAACAACTTTGGATACATTCCCTTCGGCGGTGAATTTTAGATAAAAGAAAACCTTTTTGTAAATTTCACCTTCCTATACCCCTAGCCAACTTGATAATCTGCAATCGTTAACGTTAGTAGAAAGCTTCAAATGTACGGGAGTGAAGGCATCTCAGCGCTCAGTCACGTGGTCGGAACAAAAGAATTGGAGGCCTGGCCAACTCGAGGCGTTCGACGCAAGAGAAACGGTTATAATTTGGCTATGGGGCAGGTCCCTGTAATTTTGGCTGTCCGTTGATATGTCAGTTATTCTGTTTATCCTTTTATATAAATAAATAATGAATGTAACAGATCTGATGTTGATTTAAGGAGAGTCTCAATACATTTTGCCTTACGGCATGCAAAATTGCTTCATTCATTCAATACATTGCTTAAGTTGTTACATGTGAATTTAAGTGAGATTTATTTCTTGGATTTTTACTAATTTGACTTAGTTTATTTGCAACAGAAAATATAATAAAATACTTATAAACAATTAAATATTATTAAAACTTAATTAACTGTACTATCTAAATAATCTAGTTTATGTTAATGTTATGCTAATTTGTGGTGTACAATAAAGTTTATTAAATTCTACGTAATACACATATGACAAAAACTCCTAAGCAAAATATCATCATCATCATTTCAGCCGATGGACGTCCACTGTTTGACATAGGCCTCCCTCAAGTGTCGGTGGAAGTAAAATATGGCATCGAAAAATTCCTCCGCATCGCTGTCGACTGGAAATGTGCCCAAAGGACTGGCGGCATTGTCACGTTGTATGGCAATGATTAATCTCTGACCGCGATACCTAAAACTCAAGACCCTTGGGTCACGCGAAGTGTCAACTGGGCAGTGATATATATTTCCGAAAATTAATGTGATATACGGTCGATGTGGCGACGCTCGGGGGAGGCTTATGTCCAACAGTGCACGTCTTTTGGCTGATATGATGATGATGCATGTGACAAACTGCTATACGCGCGTTTACTTCACTGAAGTAAACGCGCGTATAGCAATAAACCGTTGACGGACAATGCTAACGTTAAAATGTCAAACATGTGTTGAGTTGCTGTTCTTGTCTTACACGTTGAATACTGTATCTGTGCATCTCGCTTGCACACGACTAGTGCGAAGTTGGCCAGCATAAACCATAGATAGCTATTCTCTAGTTAATACGAGATTAAAAAACTGAAAATGTTTATTCGCCTGATAAACAGTCGGATAATTTTACTGGCTAGATAGCTATTCGACGATTTATCAGAGGATTGAAAAATCGGCCCTTTTTTTTTTCTTCTTCCTTTTTAACTTTTGACCGCAGCCTATCTAAGATTTTCTTTATCATACTTTAATTCAACAGAGCGTGTTGCCAGTGATGATATATGGCCGCAGCTGATTTTCACAGGTACATTTTTTGTGACTTAACGAACAATTTATTCCCAGAAACTATATTCTACTAATAAGCTTTCTCGACACCTTCACATTTTGACACTCATAAAATTTATTATGCCCACGAAAAATGTACGACTTTGTATCCTGTAATTCATAACTGCTGTGATGGTAATATGCTGCGATGGGACGAAACCATAAAGGCTATCGCTTGTTGCATTGAAAAAAGTTTTAATACTTTATACTATTGAATATCTCTGAGTAAACTTCTTGACATGTGTATTCTGCCCATCTTTCCCAACGGTGTTCAGACCTGGTCACTCACCGAATTGCAAAAGTTTCGCCTTGGGGTTTGCCAAAGAGCTACGGAGCGCAGCATTTTGGGTGTAAAATGAACTGACCGAGTTCGGAATAACACGTTGCGCTCCAAAACGGGCGTAATAGACGTGGGCAAAAAGGCCCCCAGGTTCAAATGGGATTGGGCGCGTCACGTCAGCCGAAAAAAAAAACTATTAAAGAAAACGCTTCTAAATATTTATTCTTTCTTAATTCCAGTATTTCTCTTATCAAGAAAACAAAATTGGTTTGAACCCTTTATATCACGGTCTGTTAAATAAATGGGACCGTTTATTAACTGTTTGGTGTCTATCTGGAAAAGCCAATGGAAGCGCGAAATCCAATTATAACGCATCACAATTTTACTCCAAATCCCTTTACTTTAAAGATATAGGCGCTCCGCAAATGAGCAACTTTTATCTCCGAGTTGTGGCAACAGACAACTAGCAAGTGACTTGTATACTTGTATAGGTTGTGTGCCGTGCCCGGCAACTGCATCGCTTCGAGCTATTTCACGTCAAAAACGCCAACTCTAAACTGATTCTTTAATTTTTTTTTGTTGCTGCAAGTGGTCAACGTTAACTAAAAGATACTTTTAAAAAGTTGGTGGTTGCATCAACAAAAGTTGCTCCGGCTTGAGTGTGCCTTTTAATTCCTATATGAATGAGGCTATTTTTACATTCCCATTTTCACGGAAATGTCAAGCCGCGCGCTACCATGTTAATTTATTTTGACAAGATTCTGCGGCTGTGCGGAGTGTTAATTACTATTTAATCTCTCACAAACCGAGCTCGGTTCGGCAATACAGATAATAAATCCTCATTCAAGTGTTTTTCGTTTTCAAATTAATGCAAAGCTTTAGGATGAATCCCGCGAATATCTCAACTTCAATTTCAATTCGTCGATCGTAAAACATTTTGAAAGGGCAGCACTTTACGTATTTGATGCTACGATATAAAGTGGTCCGCAAACGGCGAATACATTTAGGACCAGGACAGGGTGATGAGCTTGAGCGAATGCTCGAGAGGGCGCGAACTTTCAAAGATAAGTGCAGATGTTTGGGTCTATACCGAAGTGACTACGGCGGGCACCTGACACGATGTGACGTAGCGATCTTACTAATGAACTATCGTCTGTTATTTTACCCTGATGAAACACTTTTTGCCTCTACTGCCCGCTCCAATAACTCCCGATGCTATAATATGTATGTATTTAGAAATATATAAGTATGTTTATCAGTTGTCTAGTACCCATAACACAAGCTCTGCTTAGCTTGGGACTAGACGGCGCTGTGTGATAGTTGTGGAATATTATATTAAATCGGTCCCACCACCGCCCTAGACACAGTTGACAAGGCCTTAGGGCCAAAGCTGCGTTAAGCGGAAAGCCGCGCGGGAGTCGGCGTCGTCACCCGTCGTGTGACTATGCGCATCTGTCGTATGCGACGATCCCCTTATCGGAAACCGGATCATACCTGCACAGTGTCGCTAGTTGAACTTTAACGGTGTGCATGTAATTGAGTCAATGGTGAACTTTAATTATGTAGGGCGTGCGCCTGGCGCGGCTGCCCGCGACGGAGCACTATCGTATGGGACCGCGCGAGCGCCCGCGTAATGCAGCGTTCGGCCTAACGTTACTCGACGTTACGATAGATTATAAGTTTTTTCATATACTAGTATGTGTTGCGGTGAGGCTGAGGTCCCCTGATACCGTGCACCGGTATGATATTGGATCCACATTTTATACTCTTTTCTTACGATATCGTAAAATACCTTTTTTGTAACAAGAAAGTTATCCCTTAAATTTTATTGTGACATGACATGGCGTCATGGCTGGTAGTAAATTGCCGAAAAAACTTGTGAAACTACCATGAGCGATGATATTGACGTTATAAATTTTTTAGGGACGTCAATTTCCGAAAAAAATAGACTTGGGAGCTGTTAGTACCTTGTAATGATGAAGATAACTACGTTAGTGGGTCTGTTTTGATAGTACCTACCTCTGCTTTCAATGTTTAATTAAAAACTATGGCTAATTAGGACGAAGAAAGACAGTGTTTGCGTATCAATGTTATGAGGTTGGGGTATTGGTAGGTACCTATCTAATAGGCCCCTATGCTTAGTGCACAATCAGAAATATTCTTCATCTATAATACAGTGTTATTAGTAAAAGACTAGCAACCACTCAGGACTATGTTACTGACGTCATAGATAACATTTTTGTTCTGTGAGGTTTAAAAATGTATCATATTTTAGTCCATCAAAAATATTTAAATTGAAAGTGGAGCGGGTATCGGGCGGCGGTGGTGCTTGATGCGCTTGCGTCGCGTCGTACTTACGTTGGTAGTTATAGAAAAATACAGAGTTGAAATGTGTTAGATAGAACAACGAAATCTTGAATTTTTTTTTTTTGGTAAATGTATTATGTTTTGTAAAAAGTCGTAGAACAAAAGTTGTTGTTTATGATGTCAGTGATACAGTCCTGCAAGGTTGTTAGTTTTATTTTATTATTTACTACTTAGCCCACACCGTCCCACTGCTGGGCAAAGGCCTCCCTCCACTCCTTCCAACGATCACGGTTCCTCGCTTTCTCATTCCAGTTCTTAAGGAAGCCATCCAGGTCATCCCGCCATCTCCTTCGTGGTCTGCCTCGGCCCCGCGTTGCTGTGTCCGGGCACCAATCCAGCGTTTTACGCGCCCACAGCTCGTTAGACATGCGGCAGACATGTCCTGCCCAGTCCCATTTATGTTGAGCAGCTTTTTGAGGTTGTTAGTGTTTCACAAAAATCATCTTGTATTATGTTAAGAATAAAAATAATTTATTATTTAAGAGATTAGGTTAACTGGGTTGAATACCTGGATTCTCTTTGTTGTGAGATTCAGCTTCTTTATATTACAGTCTAATTCTGACGCGCCTTTGCCCATTCAAATAATTTTTAATTAGTTTTGGTTTTGACAGCAACACATCAACTTAGCCTTGCAGACAGTAGACATCTCTTAACCATTGTTATATGGTGGTTATGGTGCTAGCGTATTATTCAGTACCCCTATCCAAGTTGCTAATCTGCAATAGTTAACGCTAGTAGAAAGCTTCAAATGTACGGGAATGACGTCATCTCAACGCTCAGTCACGTGGTTAGAACAAAAGATTCGGCGACGCGGCCAACTCGAAGCGTTCGACGCAAGCGAAACGGTTGTAACTTGGCTAGGGGGGCTGAACTGCGATTATTTGTGGTACGGTTTAACTTCGATTCCGTTTTGAGAGAACTTTGATGTAGATTTTTTCTTGATTTGTTGTAAGTTTCGACCTGCCAGATCTTTTTTTATCTTCACACTTCTTCACCTTTACAAGGAATTCAGAACCTTTCTGCAATTTTACGTTCACTATTCTTCATTCTCATGTAGAGTGAAAAGCGAAAACAAAAATGTACTTCGCTTTCAAGTGTAATTTGTTTAAGCCTAAGAAGAAAAATCGAAATTTTTCGAATACAGATAAAATTAATACAACAACTTTGGTATATTAATGCTACATGTTTGGACCTTGACTGGGTCCAAAAATGTACCAAAAATGTTCAATAAAACCACACCATTCCATAAAATAAAGCTACCGACGGATTTCGTTTGTTAAAACATGATGAATGTTGAACGATAATCCTTTTGTTTGTGTGTAAACAACCGTAAAAGGTCGTAAAATTTAATTTTATTGCAAATTGTTGACGCATATTGTCGGTGATGTTTTGTTTTGTTTACAAACAGATGTAAGTCCAAACGTTTGGGCGGTAGTGTGACCATGGGTTTGCTTGCTTGCGAGCTTGCGTACAGTGAGCAATGGGTAGCTCGCTGTCCGACCGTCCGGTAACTGTCCGGACCAAGCCCAAGTCGTCGACGTCGCGCACTGTTCCCGCGCGCCTCAAGGAGTTGTCAGCAACAGCAGGGACCCAGCCGGGTCGAAGCCTACTTGGCCAGGGTTATCCGAAAGGGAACTCGAGCCCCGGTATGAAGGCTTGAAGGAACGGGGTGGGTTTTTTAGTTTATCTAGAGACTATCTCCTGCTCCGCCCAAGAGCAGGGGTTGTCATTGGATGACTTTCCAAAAAAAAAAGGTCTGAGTTCCAACAGTGGGAACATTATAAGGCCGACTATGCTATGCTAATATTAGAACGAATATGTAATGTGCCCCCTGTAGTAGATTTGTTATCAAGTAAACAGCTCAAGGCGTCGAAGTTAATTGGTAATAGCATCCACGCATCGAGTTGTTTCTCTTTCCAAGTTAGCTGATTAGCAAACAGGTTAACAAACGATTTATGTTATTGTTTCATCTCCTCACTGCCAAAAACAGGTCTCGGGAGTACTTTCACTAAGATAAAATAATATCGTACCTATGTGTTTAACGTGATAGTATGTGGGTGGATGGAGAGGGAGAGGAAGGCCGAAGAAAAGATGGATGGATTTTGTGAGGAGTGATATGAAAGAAAAGGGAGTTAGTGATAGTTAGACGGGTGACAGGACAGAATGGAAGAAAAAAAACTACTGAGGTGTCAAGGGACACCCGGATGGAACGAAGTTCCGTTCTGGCTTGCTTTCTATAAGAGAGAGAGAGACAGACCGAGAAACATGCGCACGCCGCACGGCTTACAATAGCTTACTATAGCAAAAAGTGTGGTTACAAGTTTTCGTGAGATTTTTTTCCGTCTAGCCAATACAATATAACTAAAAAATACTATCCTATTTTATGTACATTTTGACAGCACTATTTCAACATCTTCGAAACCATGAAAACGACACCCATGACAAAAAATTTGATAATTTCTTGCAGCCGCCATCTTGGATTTATATTTTGACAGTACCATCGGTTTCAACACCCTCGAAAACCATGAAAACGATACCCATGACGGAAAATTTGATAATTTCTTGCAACCGCTATCTTGGATTTATATTTTGACAGTACTATCGGTTTCAACACCCTCGAAAACCATGAAAACGACACCCATGACGAAAACTTTGATAATTTCTTGCAGCCGCCATCTTGGATTTATATTTTGACAGTACCATCGGTTTCAACACTCTCGAAAACCATGAAAACGACACCCATGACGAAAAAGTTGATAATTTCTTGCAGCCGCCATCTTGGATTTACATTTTGACAGTACTATCGGTTTCAACACCCTCGAAAACCATGAAAACGACACCCATGACGAAAAATTTGATAATTTCTTGCAGCCGCCATCTTGGATTTATATTTTGACAGTACCATCGGTTTCAACACCCTCGAAAACCATGAAAAAGCCGCCCATGACGGAAAATTTGATAATTTCTTGCAGTCGCCATCTTGGATTCATATTTTGACAGTACCATCGGTTTCAACACTCTCGAAAATCATGAAAACGACACCCATGACGAAAAAGTTGATAATTTCTTGCAGCCGCCATCTTGGATTTACATTTTGACAGTACTATCGGTTTCAACACCCTCGAAAACCATGAAAACGACACCCATGACAAAAATTTGATAATTTCTTGTAGCCGCCATCTTGGATTTATATTTTGACAGTACCATCGGTTTCAACACCCTCGAAAACCATGAAAACGACACCCATGACGGAAAATTTGATAATTTCTTTCAGCCGCCATCTTGGATTTACATTTGGACAGTACTGTCGGTTTCAACACCCTCGAAAACTATGAAAACGACACCCATGACAAAAAATTTGATAATTTCTTGCAGCCGTCATCTTGGGTTTATATTTTGACAGTGCCATCGGTTTCAACACCCTCGAAAACCATGAAAACGACACCCATGACGAAAAAGTTGATAATTTCTTGTAGCCGCCATCTTGGATTTACATTTTGTTAGTACTATCGGTTTCAACACCCTCGAAAACCATGAAAACGACACCCATGACGAAAAATTTGATAATTTCTTGCAGCCGCCATCTTGGATTTATATTTTGACAGTATCATCGGTTTCAACACCCTCGAAAACCATGAAAACGACGCCCATGACGGAAAATTTGATAATTTCTTGCAGCCGCCATCTTGGATTTATATTTTGACAGTACCATCGGTTTCAACACCCTCGAAAACCATGAAAACGACACCCATGACGAAAAATTTGATAATTTCTTGCAGCCGCCATCTTCGATTTATATTTTGACAGTACCATCGGTTTCAACACCCTCGAAAACCATGAAAACGACACCCGTGACGAAAAAGTTGAAAATTTTTTGCAGCCGCCATCTTGGATTTACATTTTGACAGTAAAAGTGTCGGTAGGTACAACTTTTCGTGAGAATTTTTTCCGTCTAGCCCCCTTTCACAACGCGCAATAAGGAACTTCGTTCCAAAAACATGTTAACATGTACGCTAGGCAATCACACACACGTCAGCGTGTTGCGTCGAGCTGTATGAGCGCGACCGGGCGATTCAGCCGAGATATCGTGTCCGTGGGCGGTGTATATGTGTGCGTTGCTCGAGCGTGCTTTGTTTGTAGATTGTCTTCTGTACCTATCTATTTTGTGCCCATTGCCCCAGTAGGCTTCGACCCTGCTGAGCCCCTACGATTTGCTGACATCTCCTTTTAGGCGCGCGTGGAACAATACGCGGCGTCGAATTGTAAAAAACACTTGAAATATTATTTAGTATAATTAGTTTTCGGACCCGGCATTTGCTTGAACCAAAATGAAGACATATGACATATGGATTATGGTCCATTCCTTTTCCTAGAGAGGAGGTCTGAGTCCCAGCAGTGGGAAAATTATAAGGTCGACTATGCTTATTATAATTATTTTAACATAATGCGGATGATAGCGTTGTACGGTTTTCTAGACTGCGTGTGTTAGAGTCTCCGTCAACGCTTCATAAAAACCCAATGTAAGTATTTAAAATATACCGTTGGAACAGGGTTACTGTCTTTTATTCCTGTGTGGATCCTGGTGGGTCGTACCCAGGTCGTACAGTATGCTTTGATTGGAATGTTCACTGTAATTATTGAGTCTCAGAAACAGAGAAATAACAGAGAAAAAAAATAAAAAAGTGTCGCAATTTATTGCTATTGGCGTTAGATTTTTATTACTAAGCAAATAGAGTCTTTGATCAAGACTTTCAGGTGCGGTAAGTAAATATTCCACGGTAAATTTATTTTTTAAATGTAGTTTTTTCAAATAGCTAGTAGTTTTCCAAAGATGCTCTACTTTTCGTATTAGGGTCAGGTCAAACTGAAGCGCAAGGTGAAGCGTCGAGGCGTGCAATTTATAAGAGAGCGATACAATAGGGAAAGTTATTTACCACACAAAACGATACACATGTCAGTGAGACAGTTAAAAATCGCGTACCTCAATGCACTTCAAGGACTTGCTTACTTATAATTGTAAAGTAGCGTGACTTTTTTATTCTGGATAGGCTTCTTTTTTGCGATTGACCATTATCTCACTCTCAGTAAGCGATGATGTGGCACGCTTACCAAGAAGTAACATATTCACTCTTGAGTCTCTTGACTTAAAGACCCCTAAGTTGTAGTTATCAGAAAATACAGACTCGGTAGGGAATTATACTCCTTAGCTGTATGCACTGCTGCGCTTCGTGAATTCGCGGCATCGTACACCTCGTACATCAAACACCTGCACTCCTAGCCAAGTTGATAATCTACAATCGTTAACGCTAGTCGAAAACTAATCAAATGTATGGGAATGACATCATCTCAACGTTAAATCACGTGGTCAGAACTAACGAATAGAAAATTCGTAGCCAAGTTTACATCGTTCAAAATGACAGCATGAATTGTTATCGTATCTACAATGTTCAACGCTGCAAAATTTGTTATACAAACGCTACAATGTAGAACGAGCGGCCGTGGCGACTAACTTATCGTTTTCTACAATTGCTGACACCGAGGCGTTACCGATTGGAGAACGGAATTCGACACGAAACGATTGTAACTGGGCTACGGCTGGCCTCTTTAAGCAACGTCGCGGTGTGAGCTGACCCTTACAGTCTGAGGCCCGCATTAATTAATTACTCTCATAATGAGAACTCCAAAGTTTAGTTCTTTCACTTAAAACTTTAACTCTTGAGCGGTGGCTTTTGTGGAGTCAGACAAAGCGCTAAGATCACGTGCTTTGGCGTAATGTTTTATTAATGAATATGGATTAAGTTAACATTAAGTTAGTTCTTCAAAATCGGCTTTATGTCAGACTTCTTCGTTGATATAACTATTTATGATATTTCCATTTATAGATCTGTCATCGCGTTAGTTTGCGATTAAATAATTTATTGCACGGCACTCATTTGTTTTCGATATTACTCGTATTAGGATAGATATCAATAGTTTTAAGCTAGGTGCTTTCAGATAGTTACGACATAAGGATCTTTAAGTCAACAGTGAAAAGGATACTTCTAGGCAAGCGCGCTCCATCGTCGACCACATCGTTACTTGCCATCAGGTGAGATAGTGCCGATAGTGGCCAGTCGCGAGCCTATCAGTAAACAAAAAAAAATACAGCTTCAACAGTTCAGTGTCAAACTAACTTAGTGATTTTCGGATAACTTTATTTTTAGTAATTTTTCAAGTTACTTTTAACTTTTAAACGGTGCATCCTACGGAAGAAAGTCAATTTGATCATAAGCTTAAAAGCATAATCAGCCTTTTAATGTTCCCACTGCTGGGACTCAGGCCTCTTCTCTAGGAGAGGGAATGGGCCGTAATCCACCGCGCAGTCCCAGTGCGGGTTGGTGAATGTCACATGTCTTCGAATTTTTGGTTCTAGGATATGCCGGTTTCCTCACGATGTTTTCCTTCACCGTTTTGAGAGCAGTGGTGGTTAAATAAATTACACATAGTAATGTGCCTGGCTGGGTTTGAACCCGCGACCTACAACTCGTAAGTCGGGGCCGTTACCAATTGGCTACCACTGCTCTCCAATTTGATTACTTTTAAAGAACTTGTAGAAGAACTTCTATAATAATAACCTACCACAGTGTTGTCTTTTTTAACCCAAAGGTTGACTGGTAGAGAATGTCTTGTGGCATTAAGTCCGCCTATGTACCACTATTGTACATGAAGTTTAAATAAATAAATAAATAATAATATATATTATAATATATTCCACAACTATCACACAACGCCATCTAGTCCCAAGCTAAGCAGAGCTTGTGTCATGAGTACTATAAAATAAAATAAAATAAAATAAAAATAAAAATGCCCTTTATTCCACTACTTACAATTACAGAAACTCGTTTAGTTATAAAAACCATTTAGATATATATATACAAATCTGCTCTTCTTCTCAATCTCAATATATTTACATAAACTTGTTTCTTAGTCTTGATTGTAGTGTAGTCATGAGTACTAGACAACCGATAAACATACTTAATATACTTATATATTTCGAATGCATAGTCATAGTATAGATAAATCTATGTGTTATATAGGGCATACGGAGATACGGCTCATACCATTGGACAATTTTCTCAAAATAAGTCGAGAGTGAATAGGTTTCTTCTAGGTAAGCGCGTTCCATAGTCGACCGCATCGTCGCTTTCCATCAGGTGAGATAGCGGTCAAGCGCGAACCTAACAACAATAAAAAAAAAATGTTCGAAATTGTAATTCATAACATGGAGCCCGCCATACTGCAGGGCTTTTGTAAAGGATAATAATGACAACTCATTGTAAAATGTTTAACATCATGCGATAAAACTGAAAGCACATTTGCATAGAAGTAGCCTATTCATTCTTGATTCAAGACTACTCTTAATAAATCTTCTGTTAAATAATAAAAGACAAAGTACTGACTCACACACTGCCTCATCAACGCTCAGCCCCAACCTTTGAACCTAGAAGGCTGCAATTTTGTTCAGAGGTTGAACCCCGAATCTAAATAAGACTACTAATATAATAAAGAGGTAAAGTTTGTTTTTTTGTTTATAGGAGGTAATCTCTGGAAGTACTGGTCCGATTGCTAAAATTCTTTCACCAATAGAAAGCTGCTTTATTCTTGAGTGACATAGGCAAAATTTTATGTACCTACGCGGGCCAAGCTGCGGGCAAAAGCTAGTATTTTATACATTATTAACTTCTACCAGCGGCTTCACCCGCGTGACAGTAGATTTCTTAAGGGATGAATTTCGGAAAATCCTTTCTTATTCTAGATATATGTCGTATATCTTAGAACTGATCGCTTCATGATATGATATAACTAAAACTAGCCGGCCCCCCTAGCCAAGTTACAACCGTTTCTCTTGCGTCGAACGCCTCGAGTTAGCCACGCCCCCAATTCTTTTGTTTGGACCACGTGACTGAGCGGTGAGATGACTTCATTCCCGTACATTTGAAGTTTTTTACTAGCGTTAACGATTGCAGATTATCAACTTGGCTAGGGGTACTGATCGTTTAAACGTTACCATTTGATGTGTGTTGCCAGTGATGACATATGGATCCGAAACGTGGTCGCTCACAATGGGCCTCATCAAAAGGCTTAAAGTCACCCAAAGAGCAATGGAAAGGGCTATGCTCGGAATTTCCTTGCGTGATCGAATCAGAAATGAAGATATCCGCAGGAGAACCAAGGTTGCCAACATAGCACAAAGAATCGCCCAACTTAAGAGGCAATGGGCAGGGCACATCGCTGGTCGAAAGGTTCTGGAGTGGCGACCGCGTACCGGAAAACGCAGCGTTGGAAGGCCTCCTACAAGGTGGACTGACGACCTGGTGAAGGTAGCGGGAATCCGATGGATGCGGGACGCTCATGATCGTTCGTTGTGGCGACGCTTGGGGGAGGCCTATGTCCAGCAGTGGACGTTTGTCGGCTGAAATGATGATGATGATGATGATGATTTGATGATATGTCAATTCTCGCTTGGTTGGCCATATCATTATGTAGGATTTCAATGATAATATAAAAGGTCTAAAGAAAGTTCTCCAAACGAAGATTGAAATATCATCAAACTTTATCTAATGTTTAAAATGATCTGGCCAGTTTTACTTGGCCATGTCATGAAGTGATCAATTTCTAAGATTTGGCCACGACATATACAAGGTGTAAGGGACAGCCCTCCACAAACTTTAAGGGCTTGCTCAGTAGACGAAACTGAACAACCTTCCACACAATTTTTTTTCAGGAAACGAAAAAAAAATCAGCCTCACCATACAAAATGATAAACTTGATTGGACAATTTGTAGGGTGAGGCTGATTTTTTTTTTCGTTTCCTGAAAAAAAATTTAGTTCAATGTCAATTGAATTTTGGTTCAGTTCAATGACCTGTATCCCTAGCCAAGTTGCAAATCTGCAATAGTTAACGCTTGTAAAAAGCTTCAAACGTACGGGAATGACGTCGTCTTAACGCTCAGTCACGTGGTCAGAACAAAAGAATTGGCGGCAAAGTGAACTCGAAGCGCTCGGCGCAAGCGAAACGCAACGCCGACTACCAACTACAGGTGTATATACGGGGTTATTGCTTTGTAAAACACTGACAATTTTTGCAGTTTACGGTTATATTTAAGAGTTTGCCAGTGTTGTTAGTAATGCTGAATCCTGCAAGGTTCTTAGTGTTTTTCAAATAACCCTGTATATATATTAGTACATACTCTTCAGCTTTATAATAATATAATAGTATAGTTGAAATTGATGGCATCGTTTGAGTGATATCGTGACGTCACCTAATAAATCTCGCACCCTTGAAATAAAAAAATCGGGTCATGTCTATTAGCATCATAAAGTGAGAATTATTATTCCCTGAGACCATGTCATCACTTATCCGGGGCGGTCATAGGTCGGAGCGGCAGGTACGGCCCAGGCCCCTGAGTCTGGGGCCTCAAAATCTCGAAAATACGTTTTGTTAAATTTCGAAACCTAATCAAAATTAAAAGTCAATTGTTCAAAGAAGGCTGAGAATTATCAATTTTTTGAAAGTCATAGTGAGCATAAAGACAATCCCCGAAAAATCCCCCCGATAGTCACTTCCTAGTGTTTTAGTTGGGAATTTTAGCCAACGACAGAGCTGTCCAGGTGGCTAAATATTGGTCGGACGAAATTTGAGTCAAATCGACGCGAGAAGAAGAAGAAGAAGTTGGGAACTAGAAAAGGGGTCTTACCGACGTGTTAGAATGACAGTCACGTGAGCAAGAAAGAAGGATGAAGCTATACACCCTATACAGCTCCCTTTCTCTAACAATTCTGATTAGGTCGTAAAATGGATTGCGTTAAGGGCTGGTAGTTTCTCTGCTGTCACAGCAACCCTTTTTTAAGCTTTGATCAATGATGAGTTTATATAAAAGTATAAAAAAATATGTCGGGTAAGTAAGTCAGTTTGGAGTCAGTGTGGTTGGAAAATGCATGTGCAATGTAATGCAATATTTAAATGTAGGTTACAAAGATATTTGCGTTCGGTATTGTATGTACCGTTTCACTTTTTTACATACCGGAGCAGGGCCCCATTTATCTTTGCCGCCCGGGGCCCCTGACAGGCTCAGTTCGCCACTGTCCACTTGTTATGACTTACTCATAAAATGGAAGCTACACTAATTTGATGGTATCTAGTCAAATCTTTTGTTAGATCGCCCCTCGGTAAATCATAAACTGACCGATATTAAAGTTTTATATTTGCTTTTATATTGGTTTTATATTTGATTTTATTCGTTTCTATATCAAATAGCGCACGTTACTTAGGTACGTGCTTACCTACTCCACTCATCACTTCGAAGAAATTATGTATACACCGGTAAATTTTGATCGTTTTAATCCCGTGGAGGGTCGATCCGGTACATGAAACACTATCGATTTGTAAAGATGAAATAAAAAAAAGACGTGTGGCACTCGGGGACTGCCGCGGTAAAGCTATTGCATAGCATTTTTATCAACTTATGCAATTATAATTATTTATTTATTTTATTTATGCAGTATTTTTTTTCCTTTGTTTTTTTTTTCTTTGATATTAATTGAAGTTACACTTTCACACATTGAGTTGAATTTTGATTGATTGTTCACTCATTTGTTTTCTTATGGGTCACCACGCTCAAAAAACAAATGGATTTCTGGATTCGGTCTCCACGCTCAAGGCCCGCGATAGAAGCTATGCAATAGCTTAAAAAATAAAGTACCTTTTTTTTAAAACTCGTATTAATTTACGCATGTACGAAATTAATTTCTTTAAGAAAACGTCAGCTGAGCGAGTCCAATGACCTGTAGGTTGTAGTCGGCGTTGCGTACAAAGTGGACAAATTTGTTTGGGAGAGCCCAAATGTCTCCAAAACGAACGGTTCTGTGCGTCTCGCATCCATTGCTTTCCCGCGACAATCACCAGGTCATCAAGCCACCTTGTGGGAGGCCTTCCAACGTTACTTTTTTTTTATGGTGGGAAAAATCATCCAATGACAACACCCCCGATCTTGGGGGGAGCGGGAGATAGTGTCACACACTTACTGACTAAAAGCCCACCCCGTTCCTTCGTGCCTTTCGTACCGGGACCGAGCTTCCCTTTCGGATAATCCTGGCCCCAGTAGGCTTCGACTCGGCTGGGCCCCTGCTGTTGTCGACGACTTGGGCTTGGCTCGGACAATTACCGGACGGTCGGACAGCAAGCTACTCATTGCTCGACGTCCGCAAGCCCGAACGTTACGTCCTGCCGTTTTATTTTCATAATGTATTGATTTATCCCAAGTACCTAGTTTATGTTATCCTAGAGAATTTCAGGCATTGCAAGATGAATCACGTGTATTGCAAAGAAACCACTCATGTAGAAAAATCAGATGACGCATTTTCTGAGTTATAGGTAAACTAGTAAGATTTTATAATTTTCCTTCGATAAGATGTTACGTTTAATCGGTAGATTTGTATTTATTTATTTAGTTATTGCATTTATATTATGTATTTCTTTGTGACTAGCCCTTTTAAATGGATTTAACAAATAATGAGAGCAGTGGTGGCCGAGTGGGATTATGAGTTGTATGTCGTGGGTCCAAACCCAGCCAGGCGCATTACTTTGTGTAATTCATTTCATCACCGCTGCTCTCAAAACGGTGAAGGATAACATCGTGAGGAAACCGGCAAGTCCTAGAACCAAAAATTCGAAGATACGTGACATTCACCAACCTGCGTGGTGGATTACGGCTCATTCTCTTTCGTAGAGAGGAGGTCTAAGTCCCAACAGTGAGAACATTCTAAGGCCAATTATGAACAAATAATTAAAAATATCTTCTCGATTTTCGTTTCTTTTGTTTGAGTTCGTTTGATACCGAGTTCAGGCAAGAGATTTTCTATAATTACTTGAATGCAGTTCAACTTAATTTTGAAAAATAAACTTTACTTTCTGCTTCGCTCGCTCACTCTAACCCCGGTCATCCCCTTTGAACTTTATGATAAATAGATAAAATATTTTGAAGATTGCACTAGCTTGGTAATTGACAGAATAAATTAAAGGTCATAGCTGACTTTTATTCTCTTTCGGTCACATGCATAATGTGACCGGCAAAGAATAATACGAATCACATCTATGTCTTTTAGGCTTTTTTTATGGTGGGAAAAATCATCCAATGGCAACCCCCGCTATTGGGCGGAGCGGGAGATAGTGTCAGACTCTTACTGACTAAAAGACCCACCCCGTTCCTTCTAGCCCTTATACCGCGGCTCGAGGATGTCTTATAGGCTTGAGGGCAGGCACAGGCCTGAACATAACCTGATAGTATCTTTAGATACTTTCATTTGGCTTCGTTTCTGTTTCTACATAATAATTCTGTAAAACACATAGCTGTAGCTCATGTGTGCACATCACCTGATCTATTTTTGTTGACTGTATAATTAGAGTACAATAAATTATATATGTAAGAGAAAGCTAATGAGATTGAGCTGAGCTGTAGCATTAAGCTACACATTGAGAATTCACTAAGCATCTTGTCAATTTGACAAAAACGTAACTTTGAGTAGGAGGTACTGTGCATCTGACCTTCCTGAAGAGTACCAACAATAAGTTAGGTTCTTTATTATTTACTCTTTATTGTACACATAAATTTTAACAAACAACAAAATACAGGATATTTGATGTACATAGGCGAGCTTAACCCACAACTTCTTTTCTTCCCCCTTTTTTTTTCTTTTTTTCTTGAGCGTGGCACCCTGTTTTTGAGAGTAGGAAATCATCCAACTTCTCCCGTCAGACTTTTGCTGACTAAAACTTATTCATATTTTTTGGAGTTGTCCTTTTTAGGCCTGATTTCTACGTAGAACGATGTCACGTGGTTTCGCGTGGCGTGGATCTACTGTAGCTCTACAAGTCTAGTTTCCTTATAAATTGTATGGAGACCGACTCGCCCTGATCGGCGTATGTGTCACACGTGTGCGCAGTATAGTACTACCTTTATTCTCTGTATTCTTACTATGTGATAAATAAAATATTTACTATCGACATCCAAAAAGCCTAGTTTCGTTCGGGATTATAACTAATCCTGAATTAGGAGTACATCGGTATATTCCTGCTTGTTATTTATCTTATTGATCTAGATTTGACGTCCAGATAATTATTACGTTCATGACATGAGTAGATATTTCATCACAAGTCCCTTGCTAATTGGTATTGTTTAGGTATATGGATTAATTATTACTTATGTACTAGATAACATCTCGTCAGTAGGTATTCTCTGAATTGATATCTACATAAATGGCTGTGGTTCCAGTAAAGATACATGTCGCCAATTTTAGTATAAGCACAGCATCATCAGCCTTATAATGTTCCCACTGTTGGGACTCAGGCCTCCTCTATAGGAGGGGGAATGGACCGTAATCAGAGCGGATTGGTATATGTCACATGTCTTCGCATTTTTGGTTCTAGCACATGCCTGTTTCTTCACGATGTATTCTTTCACCGTTTTGAGAGCAATGGTGTTGAAATGAATTACATAACAACAACAACAACAAACAACAACAACATTATTTTTAGAATTTGCGAAACCTGAATATAGTTTTTTTGTTTTATCTGATATAAACTAGTGCTTGACTGCGACCCCACCTGATGTTAAGCAGTGATGCAATCGTTGATGGTGAGGCGCACTAGTTTATTACGAGCCTATTCACTCTAGCCCTGAAGACAGAATCAGTAACTGAATGTATTCCAATAGTTTTTACACAATATAAGTATATTTTTTCCCAAAAATATTTAAAAAGGTCACAACTTGGATACCACCGACACTAAGTACAACACAGGTTTCGGAAGGTCATAGCGGGTATTAGGTGCCAGCAAACAGCTGGCTTCAAGTGCAATTCAACCCCTCAGTCACCTGGATGGCCCGATGAATATGTATTTTTGATGGCAAAACAAGCTTATAACTGTGATTTTTCATGATACAGTTATGAAATTTTGGTACATAGAAAATACTGGACTAATATAACAAAGAGTTAAAGTTTTTTTTTAAATTATTTTTTTGTTTGTAGTAGGTAATTTCTGGAAGTACTGGTCCGATTGCTAAAATTTTTTCATCGATAGAAAGCTGCTTTATTCCTGAGTGACATAGGCTTATTTTGTGTATGCGGGCGAAGTTGCGGGTAAAAGCTTGTGTTGTATATACTCGTAATTCGGGGCCGCTGATACTGGACCACTACCGTAAAATACGCCAACATTGCCCATATTTTTTGAATAAAACAAGATATTTCAAGATTTTTGTATGTAGCTTGGGACATATTTTTTATCTGTGACAACACTAATATCAAATGCATGTATTAGTTTACCAAAATTTAAAATTTGACATCGTTTTCTTGATCATATAAACAAATTTCAAGGTGGGCAAAGTTATCTGAACTTTTAGCCAACATTACCCACCATGATTTTAGTGGAATTATAAACCTTATTTGAATGACATAAAAACCAGTTAAAGCTTTCTGGCAATGTAAGCGATAGCTAGAGAAAGTTAGGCGATATCATAAATATTTTTCTATTAAAATGGATGGGCAATCTTACCCTGATATTTTTTCTCTTCTCCATACAAACGCTATGCAGCGATTTAAAAGTGCCAGGGTTGTCTTATTCAATAAATTTCTACAAAGTCAGGAAATAAAATAAAACGTTTTTAAGTACAAAGTACTTTATTGAATTAAATCAATAACAGTAATTGTGTTCGAGATTTTTAAATCAACATAAAGAAATCTGATAACTAAACAAAACAAAATTAAATATTCATAAGTAACTAAAACAAACATAAAATAATTAGAGTAATCACATCATAAGCTCAAGGAGAATCTATTGCACAAAAAATTTAAATTTAATTTTAAAAGTTACACTTTTCGTAAAATAGATCGCACGATAATGAAACAAATAGGGTATTGAAACATTGGCAAAAAAAATATCAACTGCAAAAAAATATTGAAAAATCTTTAATTGACAGAGAAGGAACTATATTGCCGTGGCGTCATTACTGTCAAACTTCGAGCGAGAAGAGGATAGCGATATCCCTCGAATTTTGGACGCTAAAAACTCTGACATTATGACAAGAGTTTTAATTATTTTTTCATTCTAGAATTATTAAAAAAATTATTAACATCAAAATGATACTTTCAAAAATAGTCAACACTCCTATTAACAATTTTATATTTAGTTATAAAATGTAAACCTAATCATGTTTCAATTAGGTAATTATCTTTTCCCGACTACAACACGAGGAATAGTATAGATTCTCACTCTTTTTATCTACTTGCTAAAATATTCTTTGGAAAATACAGTCTTTAACAAATCACTTCAGTTATTTAACATATTTTTTTTAACAACTTATCAATATACTGAGTTTTACACCGTGTTTTAGTAGTTGTTTTCTATATTATATATGTATAGATTTTATTAGATTAAAAAAATACAGTTAATGTACATTGGCCAGAATATCAACCTACCCAAATCTGTCAAATTTCTTTGATCTATCTTTAACCATATTACGATAGGACAAGGTTTAAGTTTCATTGAGAAATATGAATTATTGGGGTAGGTGGATATGCTGGCCAGCGTACTATAAAGACAAATTAATTTTCGACTTCGTGGAACAAAACTTCTAAAACTTTTTTAGTCATTTTAATAAAAAAGTGAATCAATTGTACTACTTTTTTATAATATCCTTTCGCTGTGGGGAAACAACCATTCACGGTATTATTTATTTTCATTTTACCTACTAGTATCAATCATTATAATCTATGTATTATTTATTAATTATTGATTCATTTAGATATCCCGCATGCTGGAATTGCGGCCGAGTAAGATCGGAAACTCGTAAACTGTCGAACAATCTGTCACTATCGTAGGAACAGATTCAGCTTTCGTCAAATTTAGGTACGTGTTTCCGGTCTCACTCAGTCGCAATTAAAGTTTACGGGATTATAATTAACATTTTTTACAACCTAATGAAATTATTTTTGAAAAATGCAATTCGAATAAACATTAATTAAATAATCGGAAAAAGTTCGTCAAGCAAATTCTTATTGAATGTTAAAATTACTGAAATCTACATGAAATACAATCTGACCGCGTCGAGTAATTGTTGGCTCGGGTAAAACTGTTACAATATCTTCTAAATGTTCTATGGTGCAAATGTCATCAACTGTTGGATATGAAAAAGTCGTTCCTGTATCACATTTATATTCTTTAACCTTTCGTAAAAACTTTACCATAGGATTCACACCATTAATCGATAAAACCTTACCTACAAAATGTTTTAAACTCTTTTTTGTAGCGAACTGAACAATAATCCAATCATTTTCTTTAATTTTTTCTTGATTTTCAGAAAAATATTCAATGTCATGTCCTTCATCCAAAGGAAGTCGTTTTTGGGGGCTCAAAATTTTCTTTATCTTCTACTGCATGGAGGGATTCAGCTATGTAAAAATCATTTAGTGTCTCATATTCTTCGTCGGTATCAACTGTTATAAATTCGTTCGAAATCGAACTTGACTCACTATCATAATATTGTTTATGTTTTCTTTTTATTGAAGAACGTCCTCGGACTGAATTTTTCACTTTTTGATTTTTTCTTCCTGCTCGGTTTCTATTGCTCTTCTTATTGTTTCTAGCATTTATCTTCTCTATTTTCTTTTTCAATTTATTTTTCTTCCTTTCTTGTAGGCATTGCGGTAAATCTGTTTTAAACGCAGCTATAAATGACATATTTTCTGCCATAGTGGTAGCACTTTCTAAAAGACAAACATCATTTGCTGGTGTTGGAGATTTTATGCGAATATTCGAAAGAATTGTTATTTTACTTTTCTTAGCAGGACATGTGTTTGTGGTATTATTTGAAGCTTTATAAAGTGAAAGGTCAGAGGACGATGTTGTCATTTCAATACGCAATGGTTGGCCTAAATAGGAATTTATTACATTGATACATTGTTTGCTAAGACTTTCCGGAATATTTGTATACTGCGACTGGGGGATACTGATAGTCATTTCTAAGTCTTGAGCATAATTGTCATTAATTTCCGAACAAAGATCAGCAATTTCTGGTACATAAAAGCCAGTTTTTTCGTCTAAATAGACAGATTCATCGTTTGTTTTTTGGACACTAGCCACTTTAATGGATTTTGTTTTTATTTTCTTATTGCAAGTACCAACATTTAAATCAGAAATGCTTACCGATTTGCCTGGCTCACAATTGACTTTTTTACTCCTCTGTACTTGCATAGGCTTTTGCGCTCTGGTCTCTTTTAAATAATCCACCAGTACTTGATCGATTCCATATGATATTATTTCCTCTTGCATTTCTGGGATCTTTTTCAGAACTTCTTGCGGGTTCAATGGAAATATTCCTGATGCCCTAAAGCCACTTATTATGTTCCTTTTTTCATTAATCTTAATTGCTTCGATTAATTCACTGAGCAATTTCGGAAAATGTTTTTTATTTAACGTGGTTTGGGTCGGATTTTTGAGCTTATACTGGTACAAAATTTTACGCCAGCACTTTTTTAAAGGCGCAAAAAATGCAACGTCTAGTGGTTGCGTAAGATGTGTTGATCTCGGAGGGATAAATACAAACTTAATACTATGTTGCGCACACAACTCCACAACTTTGATACTCAAATGGCTAGATAGGTTATCGCAAATGACAACTTTTGTCCCCACAGTTTCTTTTGCCCACGAAATAATTATTGTTTCAAAGTAATCCTCAAACATGGCGCTGTCAAACCAGCCTGACTTTGTACAATTATATCTGGTTTTTGGCGGTCCTCCATTGATCCATTCAGAGTATAAATTTGTTGCTTTATAAACCACATACAAAGGGAGGCACCTACCAGCTGCGGTGGCTGTAAACATTAGAGATATATTTCCTTTGGTGGAATTCACTATTCTCTCCGGGTATTTCACCCCTCTTCTAAAAATGCTCTTAGAAGAGCCTGGGTCGTCGGAAAGGTTAGTTTCGTCGAAATTGACAATGTTTTCAGCTGGTACGTCTTTCAGTGTTGTACTTAAATTATTAAAATAATTAAGTATTTCTTGTGATCCCTTTTCAGCTCTTGCCTTTGAAATATTTTGGGTAGTTCTCAAAGTCAATTCATCAGCATGCCTTGCCAAAAAGCTCTGTACCCATGCATCACCAGGAATTTTATTCTTAAAAATATGATCCCTTGAGTTTTTCTTCACATATTCGTGAACCAAAAGCTTCAGATCTAATTTTGTCAGCGGGGAGCCATAGGTGCTAGAAGCTTGTAAAACCTTAACTATTTGACCTTCTTCTTTGCTTGTTAAAGCAGTAGGGTGACCAATGGGGTTCAAATGTATTTGTTTTATTTTATTAACTATAGTCCGCCTTGGGATTCCAAACTGTCTTTCAGCATCTCTTGATGAAATTTGACCTGACTGAACAGATTCACACGCAAGCAACAACATTTCGTTAGAATAATTTTTATACATTCGTGATCCCAGTTCTCGTCTTGACTTTCTTTTTCTAATACGAGATTTGTGTGTGTTTTTCTGAAATACAAAAATGCAAATAACTACTACCTTTCCACTGAGCGTGCGTACTTAGGTACGTACGGATAGGTTCTGTTCGAAAAGGTCAAAAAGACAAGAAGAAAGGGAAGAGGAGAAGGAACAGAAGAGAAGAGGGAGGAGAGAAGAGAGGGGAGAAGAGAAGAGAATAGAAAGGAGGAGAAAATGATACATTTTTACATTAAAAAGTATTTTGACTGACGTATATGAAAAAACCGACAACAAGCTCTGCCTCAGACATTACATAGAGTGAAGAGTTATGGTCAAACAAACAAATCCATTCATAAATGAGCGTCTAATGCTCAGACTCGAATCAACTATCAGGCAACTGTTGCTCTAAAAGATCTGTCAGTGTCTGAAAGTGAGCAATCAATAGCTTTTTCTATTTAGTTAGACTGTTCAAATAAATAAAACTATTAAGCATGAGATTCATTGAGCAAATGAACAGCTTAAACGCGGGCTAAAATAGTTGCCTCGTTTTAATTGTTGCGGTTTAAGACGACGCTCCATCTAGAAACTAGAAAATCAAATATATGAACCCTAAAAACATTACACCCACTTTTTGATAGTCGTGTAAAAATAAAATAAGAAGTGTCAACCCTAGATATTTTGTTACAGCGGGCAATGTTGACAATGATACGGCTGAACATTACTGGGTAACTTTGCTCGTCATCATAACTTTTTATGTACATAAGTTACAGCAATGAAACTATCATCAAAAGACTCAGGACATTATTTTACATAATAAACAATCGATTAAACTTACCGGTGTATTCGCCATAATCCACAAATTACTTTTTAAATATTCACAGAATTGGCCCGCAAAAATACACTCGTGTTCGACAAGTTTCGACAGGTAACTGAGTGAAGTTACAAGCGGACGTGCTATTCAGTGTTGCCACACGCATATTTGATTTTCTACCAATATTACTAACCTTGTCGTAAGTTTGGTAGTTTTTGTGAAATTAGTAGATTTTCTTAGAAATTGTTTTTTGGGCAAAGATTTCCCTGGTGGCAAAGTTGGAGTATTTCACGGTATAGCTCTCAGTTTAGGTTTACGTTTGTTTTACTAGCACTTAATCGATAGTCTAATGGTCGCAAGAACTCCTTACTGCTAAAGGTTTGATCTCTAGAGAGGCTTTTAGTTTAGGGTGGGTGGGGTATGTAGTAACTTATCCCGTTCTGGATGCAGCATGAGGGAGTATCAAACTTTTACTTTTAAACCTAGTTACAGGCACCGGCACGAATCTTGAGCGCTCGGCGTCAGAGTGGGGATCGCTTTGCGCATTCCATATATTGGCGAGCCAATCGTCGTCGTTGTTAGATACATGCAGCAAGCGCAGGGAACGAATCACGAGTGACGTCTATGACACGATGGCGCGGCAAGCCAATCAGTGATACTTCCCGCCCCCGCATCTCACTTCGTACCGCTAAAGAGACCGAATATTTGACTTCTGTGCAACTTGAAGTCAGCGCTTAAGATCCGTGCCGGTATCTGTATCCCCTTCGAACTTTATGATGAACGATTGATAAAATATTTTTTTGTTTACTTACATGAGCTTGGTACCTACTGTATGGGCTCTATTTCACCGGGTCACCATGGCGGTGTGACCAGTTGTGCTACCATGGTATCTCGGTGAAATATAGCTCAGACACCATACAGCTCTATAGTAATTAGTGATGGCGCGACCAACCACGCTAGACGCGCGACCACTATTGGTTGCGCTACCAAACGGACACCAGGTGAGAACCTCTATATAGAGCTGTATACATTTTGTTGGTAGCGGCTGCCACGGTACCTATCCCGGTGAAATATAGCCCTAAAGGATGACTAGGCATTTTATGCAATGCCTGATTTTTATCCATTGCCGGCCACATGTTATGTACAACTAACCCACTGCCTTATGTTTCTATACGTTGTTTCTACAATGTTACACTTTAACCACCATTGTTCCTTCAATTGCCTTTTGCGTGCCAGGGCCATGGTGAGAATCCCGCCACCTTGGCAGAGGGGGGGGGGGGGTTATTTCTGTAGTTAATATTAAGGAACTTTCGTATTCTAATTTCAGACTGAAACGTGAAAAACACTTATAATTTTTCATTATATTGACGTGTTTTCCACATTGTCGCTGAGATGAGATTATGACGTCAATTTGAATTTTTTTTTGAAGCCTTGTTATAGTTAGTTTGTGTTATTATGACTTTCCAATGGTAGAAGAAGTGGTATAGAATAGTAATCTCGTAGATATTGACAAATGAATATTTGACCTATGTGGTAATGGGTGAATATTTGAAGATAGACATATTCAGGTTACGTAAATTAAGTTCAAATAATGCTTCCAATTACAACTTTTTTGGATTTAATGTGTAGTTTATAGTGCAGATTAACGAAATAAATGAAACGCACAGTATTTTAATTGTTGTATAGGTCTGAAACTGAAGCCGAAAATTTTCGTCGAACGGTGATGAGATATGAAACATACGGTAATTAGCATTTAAAAAACGGTAATTAGGTTTCACTATTGGTAATTAGGAATAATATGAATAATATACTTGAATCACATATTTATTAATTATTTATTTTGACAATAAACGACATAAAACTTAACTATTTAGCGACATGATTGTATTAAAAAAAAACACTGAAAACTCAACCGGCATTCTTAATTAACAATAACTTGTGTTGTATAATACTCGTAGTTCTAATAAAATCAACTAAATTGTTGTTCCATCTAAGATAATTCTTATACACGATGAGATCTTATGCAAAAACTTAAAAAATATTCCTACTTAAATCCGAATAAGTCTCGCTTTCATGACCAGAAACTGCACAGGTACTTAATCATATAATAATTCTAACTAAAGTAGATCTGCAAAATCATGACACGGCAATGATAAACAGAAAAATACAAATTAATGATTTGCTGTTCCTACCAAACTTTGGTAAATATGGTGCTTACCTTAATTTAAAAAATAAAGAAACAAGGTTTCAAAATAAAAACAATAACGATTATTATCTTTCTAGTAATTTGAAAAATCAACAAAAAGATTGCTTCAAAACTCTGTGTAAGTAGAACTTAACGTACAAGTTTCATCTAAAATATTTTTTAAATGTAATGAGATCAGTTACAAAAACTAAAAAATATTATAATTGAAATCCGAATCTGTATCACTTTCATGACCAGGAACTGTGCAGGTAGTCTCAGATGCAGTCTCATGTGGATCTGCAAGATCATCACACACCAATACTGATCCAATAACAGGCTGGGCATCAACTATCTCATTTGCGCTTAGCTGTGATGTAGATTGAACATAGTCCTCAAATACACCAGAAAAATTCATATCACTGCCACTAGCAGAAATATTATACTGATTTACCATATTCTCAATGGGTATATTAGGGTCCAAGTGTAACTTATTATCAGGTTTTAAATCAGACAGCATTTTAACGATGGTTTCGTTTCTTTTGCGTTTTGGTTTTATTAAAACATTACTTAAGATTTTAATTGGTCTGTTAATCGGTGTAGTTTTAGCTATTATGGCTGTGGTCGCACCAATCATATTATTATTAATATTCTCTTTATTGGTAATAAGTGTTGATTCATTTTTGTCTTTACAGCATAATTTTCCGATAAATTTTGTATGTTTACAGTCCATGTCCAAGCACATAAAGCAACTAGTTTCTCTGAATATCAGATGGTCCTTTTCTTTCTGCCACAGTATTTGATGAACTTTCATCGTACCTTTTAATGGTTTCAGCCGTTCTGAAGGTATCAACATATCTTTTTCAATTATTTGGTATTCTTCAACAGTTGCTAGGTTAATTTTTTGTGTGTTTTGTCTAACTATGTTCAAAAATCCATCTAATGTAACAACATCTTTACCTTGCGCTACAGCAGCGTCAGCAGTGCGTTTAACAACTGCTCCTACGCCATCTGCAGCACCTTTGCCGTGAGCTGATTCAAAGTAATTCCAGGTGACCATCTTTAGCCCATGAAAATACCAACTCAGTTTAGAAATAATATAAAACATTGTTTTGTTTCTGTACTGGCTACTTGGCGAATCGGATAGGAAATGTAATGTGTCTATATTTTTTCTTGTAGAGTTCACAAATTCAAGTAAAGGGATGATATGCGCCCATACAGCAGCAGAATCATGTCGTAAGTTTTCGCTTACTGTACAAAATGATGTGTTTGCCAAATTACTTGAATCATCCGTCATATATATAACTGCAGTATGAAGTGTCAACTCTTGCCTACTTCCTCCAAAGTGGAAGGCTTGAACTTCCGACTCATATTTTAATGCATAATTTTCACTAAAATCTATGTGAATTATCGCTTCATTGTCCTTGAGATGTTCTTTTAAATCTTTTATTGCAGTAAATTGCCACCTACGAGTCCCTTCATGTTTGAAAAATAAAGGAATTATATTTTCTAATACTTCAATAGCTTGTTTCGGTGATGTGGTCACTTTGGTCTTTGCTATAATCTTTTTAGTCTTCTCTACGCCTTTAACTACGTAAGTGCTTATCGAATTTTCCCATTTTTTGAATGATAATAGATCATCGTTATCGAATTCTTGATAATCGACTACTTTATTTTTGCACAAATTACATCGTTTCAGTAAACATTCAGTTTTTGAGCAACATAAACTGTTAATTAAGTCGTTAGAATTATTGTATTTAATTATCTTTTTTTTGTGCAACGCTTGAATCAAGAGTTCCATGTTTGCATGAAGTTTGCAGAGACATGTATCTCTTTGACTTACGTCAGGTTTAAGTACCCAAAATGGCCTATGTTTACAAAAGTAAGAGTAACTTACCTTGCAAAATTCAGTTTCAAAAATTTTGTGAAGGTTTTTCATAGTATCTAACAAATACCTCTTTTGTTTTCTCTCTTTCTTCTTTGTAATAAATTCTTTTTTGCCTGAAGTCGCTCTAGAAATATCGTCCCGTTCAAAAAATAAAGTAATTTCTTGTCTTAGTTTCTCATAATCGACATTTCTTTGGTTCGCGTTCTTTATGTCTCTAACTCGGAAATTATTAGTTTCAGACAACACCTTGAGATCTTTCAAAATTAGCTTATCACCAACGACAGCATCACTAAATTCTCTTTTTTCTTTCTTTGATTTTATATTTTTGTAATTTGTTTGTAAGGTACTTTTCATTGCTTCTCCAAATAAAATTTTCTTCTTAGCTTCTTCTACTTTGGTTTTATCTCTTAGTAGTGCCGTTACTTTAGAATTAGGACTCATCAGTCGTTTTTTCAGTCTAATAATTATTTTTCTATACGCATTATTTTTTCGTTGTAAGGTTTCTAATTGAGATTTGTATATTTGTTCTCTTTTTTCTATTATGTAGCGCATCTTTCTCAATTTGCTTCTTAAGTTATTGACTAATATTTCATGTAGATCGTTAGATGTAGAGGGTTGAAGCTCATTTTCGCAAACAAAGTTTGTTCCTCTGGGTCTATTTTCATTATTATTACTATTATCTTCGTTGTCACTGGTACTTGGTGTATTTTCATTCATATGCTTAATTCCTTCTTTTATTAATTTCTGTTTTTGAAAATGTTTTTTAAAGTTTTCTCTCCATTTTTTCCTCTGTAGCCTTCTAGCTCTTGGCGTCATTTCTGCAACTGACAAAAGTTTTTTCTGTTCTCTTCGTTTTTTGTATCGTTGTCGTTCTTTTTCTTTTTCAAGGGCGTATAAAATTGGGTTAGCTTTGATTTTAGCGTATCGATTCCGGCGTGCAATTTTGGCTTTAGCCAATGTTTCCTCCTTCGACTGCTGCTTTTTCCGAGGCATATTTACTCTAAAAATAAAAAAAATATTACGGGAATGTCAGTTCACACCGAACGATCACCAATTGTTTACGCGTTGGTAGTAAAAATTCGACTTTTTTATGGTGGGAAAATCATCTAATGACAACCCCCGCTCTTGGGCGGATCGGGTGATAGTGTCAGACTCTTACTGACTAAAAACCCACCCCGTTCCTTCGTGTCTTCATACAGGAGCTCGAGCTACTCTTTCGAAACTAACCTTGGCCCCAGTAGGCTTCGACCCAGCTGGGCCCCTGCTGTTGCTGACAACCCTGCTGTTGCCGCCGATCGCCCCCACGAGGGCACGGCAATGCTCCGCCCAAGCAGGGCACACCTCAACTGTGTGCTCCACCGTGTTTTCCGGGCGTTCCGCACAGTGGCGACACCCGGGCGTCACTTCCACACGAATCCGGTACAGGAACGTCTCGAACTTGCCATGGAAGGACGCCGTGAGGTCTTTCCAGCCACGCCTCAAAGAGGGGACTTACCGCCATAATTGTGGCGTGCCAGCACTGGGTTGCGATAGTCGCTGACGCCATTTCACCATGAGATCCCGGAGCTCTGTCCGCCATGCAGTGACCTGTCGCGGCAGCGGACTTTCACCCCGGCGTTGCATCTCCGCGCGCAGATCGTGCATGTGTGCAAGGACTGTTGCCTCCAGATCCCACGGTGGTAGGCCAACAAGAAGGCTCGCCGCTTCGCGGGAAAGCGTGCGGTATCCCCGCACCATACGTATTGCCATGACCCTCTGGCAGGCGTTCAGCGTGGCCGCCGGTCGCTTTTGCAGCGACGGCGCCCACACCGGCGCCTCGTAAGGGGCCATGAACCGAACGATCCCCGCGTAGAGCCTCCGGCAAGACGCGTCTGGACCCCCAAGGTTGGGCAGGAGCCGCTTGAGAGCGGCCCCACTCCGGTTCAGTTTGGGAGCCAGACGTCGGAAATGCTCCACGAAATTCCACCGGCTGTCGAGGACGAGTCCCAGGTACTTAATCGTCGACCCGACGCCAATGTGTATTCCGCCTACCGTTTATTGGGAATCCAATGGTGGCGCGTTCCGAGGGCCGGCAAAACACATAGCCTCGGATTTGTGCAGCGCCACCTCTAGTCCCAACTCTTGACAATTCGACCTTAGGCTGGCCTAGCGAAGCAATGAGTTTCAATATAATAACAGGCCAGCTTATACTGGTACTAATTACCATTTTCAATGGCTCATTACCGTTTGCTAAAATACGAACGGGAAAAATGGTAATTATATAAATGGTAATTAGGTATTTGTACACTTTCTCACATTATACGTTCTTTACCGGAGTTAATAACTTTGGAACTTAATCAAAGCAAAAAGTATCCTATAGCGACTATTAAAAAGCTTAAAAATGATTAATAAAAATAATAGACTTACCACGGGAAACTCGAACGGTAAGGAGATTTTTATTTGCCAAACACGATTTCTGGGCGGTTAAGGTACGCTAGAATTGGCGCCAAAACATTCTTTGACGTGTGACCCGCACGAGTCGAGACGCGGAACTGAACGTGATCGTGGAGAAATTGCACTTTAAATAACAATACATTACGCAGAAAAATAATCCTGCGACTGTGTAAACAAATGGTAGTGAGCACAAAGTGTTGGGACAATTTTCAAAGTCATTACAAATTACCTAAAAGTGTTCTTTAATGTATATAGTTTTGTTAAATGATGAAACATGTCGTGTACTATCTAAATTACTACTTAAAATTACGTTCTTTAAGTTATATTTATAAGTTTTCGAGCATGAACTGCTAAAATTCGGAAATTGGGACACGAATGGTGATGAGATTTGAGGAACGTTTATAAAGATAACTTAGTTGTTTATAGCAATAGGAACATATTATGTACATCTGTATATAGTGCTGGAACTATAATTTATGTGAAAAAAAAAACAACATAACTTTATACCTCACAAAGTAGTTATTTGGGGAGGGCCGCGTGATATGCACATGTTCAAAGAATCACCCTAATCTGCTAAAACTTTGACAGTTTATTTGATCAGTGTTCTGCCATTAGAAAGTTATTGTGCAGTTTTGGTTTTAATATGCTCGATATTATCGTTCTACCACAACTCTATTACGATACCAATGATCGATCATTATGAATTAGCAGATTACGAACTTTTAGCAAAATAACAATGTGATCGTGTTGGAATGACGAATTTATAAAAATAGCAGACTTGGGCCCCTGGAAGGCAAAAAGCAACTTAAGGAACACAGATGGGTTGTAGTCAATGATAAAACCTCTCTTGCTCAGCCCAGAGCGTTGATTTCTCACAAAAAAAAGTAGTCACTTCTTTTTAGACATATTCATAACTAGCTGACCCGCCGAAATTTGTACTGCATAAGGGTCTGCGCAGGCAGAGGAGCGCAGCGGAGAGGATTTAATAAATCCTCTCCGCTGCCGACACTCGAAAATCAATTTTTAAAATAAAGTGCCATGCTTGAACCTGACAAAAAATGCTCGCGCGTCCTCGAAGATAGATGGGAAGCCCTGCGAGCGTGTATCCGTGTGTCGGCGCTTGCGGCGTACGCACTGTGTTGTCGTTAGAACTGTTTTTTTTTTATGATTTTTAAAATCCTAAGTACCTAACGATAAACTGGCATGTTACGGTAGAATGGTAACCCAGAACGGTTAACTCGCGCAGGCTCGCGAGGTCGAGCGCATACTCGAGCATACGCGATCCGTCAGAAAATGTCAGAGTCCGTGCGAGAATTATTTCTCTCTGTCCACGCTGACACTAACAGTCGATGAATGTATTATATCTTTTGATATAGTCAACCGATTGCAGCGAAACAAAGCCTAATTAATATATCAAGTTACGCACAATTTTCAATAAAAGTTACCCACGTCGATTTCGTATATATTACGTGATGCGCGCGCAACTAAAAACTTTTACAGATTTATTGTATACTAGCTTTTGCCCGCGCGGCTTCGCTCCCGCTTTTTCCTACTTTAGCCTACTCTACCCTACTATACCCTACCCTACCCTACTCTACTCTACCCTACTCTACCCTACTCTACCCTACCCTACTCTACCCTACTCTACCCTCCTCTACCTTACTCTACCCTACTCTACCCTACTCTACCCTACCCTACTCTACCCTCCTCTACCTTACTCAACCCTACACTACCCTACTCTACCCTACTCTACCCTACACTACCCTAATTTTCATTTTTTTTCCATAAGAACCTTCTCCTCATAATAACGAACACAACAAAAAAAAAATTAGCGAAATCGGTCCAGGCGTTGTTGAGTTATGCGCTTACCAACACATTTTGCGATTCATTTTTATATTATAAGATATAGATACATTATCATTTACCAGTGTCAATGATATTTAATAAACTTTGTCAGCAAAAAAACCGCTTGACAGATTTTCATTTCTTTGCAGTCGTGCTAACAAATGAAATTATTGAAAAAGCCGATTTTCACATGGGCTGGTTTATTTACGGCGAAAAGGAAATCGCGTAGTATTTTTTTCATAAGCTTTTTACTTCTCACATTACGTGGATGAACATCTGGCTCCATTTTGATGTAGTGAGATATGTATGGTAATAGGGTCCCGTAAGATGTCAATAACACAAGTTGTCTGAACATTTTATTTTGAGAAATTGCGGGGAATATTGTTTAAGCAGTGAAGGTTGAATTTTATCAATGGAGGTAAAAGTTGTCTACAACCCGGGAATTTTTAAGTCAAGATTAAATAGGTTGTTTCTAGGTAAGTGTGTTCTCATCGTCGACCACATTTTTTTTTTTGGTTGGTGAATCATCCATTGACAACCTCCGCTCTTGGGCGGAGCGGGAGATAGTGTCAGACTCTCACTGACTAAAAAACCCACCCCGTTCCTTCAACACATCGCCGCTTTCCATCAGGTGAGATAACGGTTAAGCGCGAACCTATCAACATTAAAAAAAAGTATTTCATATGAGAGTCGCAGGGCACTGTGGACGGCGCGTGCTTGCGGATAACGAGCAATAGGTAGCTCGCCGTCCGGCCGTCCGGTAAGGACCGAGCCCAAGTCGAAGGCGGGTAGTGTTTTTATGTAGTAAGCAAAACCGAAGGAGGTCAGTAAGCCGATGCCCGCTAGGTCCACGTGAACGTTTGAAAGTGTTACCGTGGCTCTGGAAGGCAGAAAAAGAAAGTAGGATACAGAAGATTTTAGTCAGTAAAAGTCTGTACGTGCTCGCTCGCTTCATCCTTGTGTGGAAGAAGTCTATATACGACTTCCCAACGCAAAAAAAGGGTTTCATTGGAACGGGCACCTGCTGAGTTCTTTGTGTATCGATTTATCGAGTCAGCCTTCTTGTCTTATGCATTAGCCAAACTGATGTGGCAGTGGACTGGGCACATTGTTCGTAATGGTCGTTGAGGCCGATAGATTCTGGAAACACGTAACGGAAAACGCAGCGTTTGAAGGTCTCCCACAACATGGTTGGATGACCTAGTGAAGGTCGAACCTGCATGCAATGGATGCAAGACGTACAATACCGTTCGTTGTGGCGACACTTGAGGGAGGTCTATATCCAACAGTGGCCGTCTTTTGTCTGAAATAATGACGATCGAAGAATCGATTTATACAGCCACTAAACTTCCATCGGTAAAATCTCGCTAAAATTCCAACTTTCACAGAAAAATCAAAGGCATTTAAAATAAGGCAACTATTATTACTTTAGTTGATTAACATTCATCCTAATCCGTTGCAAACTGACAGACCAGGTACGTGGCTTTAATCAGAAAACCCAAACTATATTTAAATCGAGGTTTCTGCTTCAAATTGTGGTGGAGTTACAATGAATTTAAATCAGATGCAGCACATGCTAATTAGGCTAGTGTGCTGAGGGAATTTAATGAAGGCGAATTACAATAGTTGCAGTGGCAACACACGTATTCATTATGAGGTCCCTTCATCAGTTGACGTAACCAAGGTACATAAAGGTTCCTGAGCATCCTTTTCATACAACGGCTCCTACGTGATTATGATGCTATCGTGTTCGTGTGGATATTATATATTATCTAGGCTTCTATAGAAATCGAACATTTTGTGTTAAACTAATCTAGTAAAGACCTTTGAAAAAAATGAAATCTGCTATTAAGGGCCAAGCGCCTGAAAAGTGCCATAAAACAGTGATTTTCTGAGGCCTACTCCTCCGTAACGGCTAGGTCAATTGGTTTGAAAAAAAAAAAATGTTTATTATAGATTCATGAACAATAATATCAACATTTGATTTTTTCGTGCAATTAATACTTTTGTCAAAAAAAAAATATTTAGCAATTTCGCATCTTTTCGCAACTTTTCCCTACTCCTTCGAAACGGCTTGGACCTTTAGAAACATTTTTACACATAAAAATTGGTGGTTAAATATTCTTAAAAGTGAACATTGCATATGTAAGTCAATCAATATCTCGCAGAGAAAATGGATTTAAAGCGCTTTCCGGGCGCTGCTGGCCGCAAATAAATGCACAGATTTGAGTACTGCCGCCTAGGCAAGTGCGAGAGTTGCGTTCACATAATTTCGGTCAGATGGTTCAAGGGACTATACGCCTTAATTTTATGTGAACTTTGGCCCTCATGTATTAAAAATATAAAAAAGTACATCAATAGAAGCCGTGCACATTTAATCGAGATTCTGAATGACGACAATTTTTCTGAAAAAATTAGTGTTTAAAAAAAACACGTACTTCCTGGAACTAATTTTGTTGATTATTTTTCCGACCCAAATATCGACCAATAGAATTGCACCATTCGACGTCACGTGGTACAACCTACATGGTATTATACTGATAATTTTTTGAAAATTTTCTCTGGTCGTTGACATATATAAAAAACAAAACATGATCAAAATAATGGCCGACATTTGGGACGGAAAAATAATCCCCCGAATACCACACGAGCTTCAAAATTATCTGGCATTTCCCTCAAGGTTCCCTGCAAACAAATAAAATCGTCAAGTTTTTCAGGAAATATCACTCGCGCTTCGTGGTCGTGATTTTTTAACCTGAAAAACTTGACTCCTTCATTTGTTTGCAACGAACCTATCGGAAAATACCCGATAATTTTGAAGCTCTTGTGGTATTATATATGATTATTTTTCCGACCCAAATATCGACCAATAGAATTGCACCATTCGACGTCACGTGGTACAACCTACATGGTATCATACTGATAATTTTTTGAAAATTTTCTCTGGTCGTTGCTATATATAAAAAACAAAACATGATCACTGACAGGTTGAATTCAATTGTGAAAATTGGAGATTTTGCATGAAAAATACCGTCGTAATACATTTCGTCTCATGGTGCAATTCTATTGGCCGACATTTGGGACGGAAAAATAATCCCCCGAATACCACACGAGCTTCAAAATTATCTGGCATTTCCCTCAAGGTTCCCTGCAAACAAATAAAATCGTCAAGTTTTTCAGGAAAAATCACTCGCGTTCGCGCTCGTGATTTTTTAACCTGAAAAACTTGACTCCTTCATTTGTTTGCAACGAACCTATCGGGAAATTTCCCGATAATTTTGAAGCTCTTGTGATATTATAAGTGAATATTCAAGTAAATCACGGTATTACTGAATGCCAACAGAGTTTTCAGACGTTATCTCTCTTTCCTCTTCCGATTTGTACTACAACGAGTGTTGCCGCTTGTTTCACACCTTTTAACTCCACTACAGGCAATAAACCAATACGAACGCGCATTACGCAACTTACAGTTGCTATCACGGATCTTGAGCGGTTGCGCAGAAGTCAAATATTCGGTCTCTTTAGTGGTGCGAAATAAGACGCGGGGCGGGGAGTTCAGTGATTGGCTCGCCGCGCTTTCGCGTCATAGACGTCACTCCTAATTCGTTACTGCATGTATCTAACAACGAAGACGATTGGCTCGCCAATGTATGGAATGCGCAAAGCGATTCCCACTCTGACGCCGAGCGGTCAAGATCCCGTGATGGCAACTGTACAGACCACGCACACTTAGATCGCAAGTTAGCTATTGGTAGTTGAACTATAATGAGCATTACCCTACTTTGTGGCAGACCTGCCCCGCCAATAAGGATGTTCTAATCTCTTTCATCTGTTCCGTGGCTACCACCGTATCAACTATATCAATGACATGGGGACCCCGGGGTACAGGGACCCCAACGTGTGCAAAAATTTGTAATAATAATATTGTTGATTGTATTGACTTAGTAAAACAAATAATTTGAGAACTGACGACGATATAAACGACTCGACTGTACCTGTAGGTATGTAGGCTGATATTAAAGGGCCTATTACACTACTCGATATTCAGACAGTTTTAGTCTATCGCGTAGTGTGAGTATCGTAGGCTAGAGTGAATAGGCTCTTAATAAACTAGTGCGCCTCACCATCAACGATTGCATCTCTGCTTACTGCTACAGGCTGCTGTAGTCAAGCACTAGTTTATATCAGATAAAAAAAAGATTAATAACGGTCAGACTGTCTTAATCGGAAAGCAAAATAAGACGAGTCTGAATATCGTGTGCTGAATAACGCGTAGAATAGGCCCTTTAGGCACGTAGGCGCATTGAATTCATGATGTGTCTCTACATTTGAAACAAAGCACAAATCCAATTATTTGCCAGCTTTTGTTAGTAAACGTATTATTCGACACGTCTTCAGCCCCGAGAAGTACCTACTCATGTATGCTTTCCATCCTGGAGATACACAAGTACGAGGTAAATCCTGGTTTAAGTACCTACTTCATTTTGAATTGTATAGGTAACTTAAGCGATTGATCGAATACAAAAGCTTCACGTTTTGTGTAGGGATTGCAAATATTCGAAGTTTTGATTTTCGAATATTCGAATAATATGCGAACATTTTTTCAGAGCTATTCGAATATTCGAAAATCAAAACTTCGAATATTTGCAATCCCTAGTTCTGTGTGAGGTTTTTGAATTTGACTTATGTATGTTTAACCAGATCTAGTAAAATATAACGACAAAAACTTACTTTTTATTGCCAAAAAGTAAATGATCAAGAGCAGTGGTGGCCTAGTGGTAATGGCTCCGACTTATGAGTTAGTAGGTCGCGGGTTCAAACCCTGCTCGGCGCATTACTTTATGTCGAGTCTAAACAAAAGGCGCAATTTTTAAATTCTTTGTTTTGAGGACCTATGAAGGTCAAAGCACACTTAAACGACTCTGCTCCAACACCGCCCTAAACTAAGACGACTGCTCGCAGTCCACGCGGCGACAGCTAGCAGACGGCCAGCTGTCCACCCGCCGACGGCTCTCGCTTTTGTGTAGTTACTGACCGAATGAGCGGCGACGGCGCGGCGACTGCTAGCAGTAAGCGGCAAGCGACACCGCGACGACCACTCGTCTACAACGTGCGGCCGGCGAGGCGTCAACTACCGAGCAGACTGACGGCGGTAAGCTCGCTGACAGCGAGCTGTCTGCTAATTTATGATGCCAATGTAAAATATATCCTAAGAGCAATATTTAAAGCCCATACTTGAATGATATTCTTTTTGCCGGGTGGGAGCAGAGTCGTGTAAGTGAGATATGACCTTGAGACTACTGTAAAGTAAATATTGAATGTCTAGAATTTTATATCGTTTATCAATAGGTAATTCGAACACAGCTGAATGAATTTCGATTACATTTTGGATCACGAGTAGCTCGGATTAGGATAGATATTATTTTTCAAGGTATTTCGGTTCTATTGGATCATTTTCTACTTTCGAACAGGTAAAGCCGCTGGCAAAATCGGAACATTTAATATTACAACTTTTAATACTAAAACAAAACAAGATTTTAATGAAAATCATTTTTTCATAACAAGCTTTTATAGCTCGGTATACCTATATAATTAATGCTCGTCAAGACGAATCATACGAGCCCAAACTCGATGGGTTGTGTTATTTAACTACCAAGTTACTATAGCCACCTTCCAATTGCATCATCAGATCAGCTCCATGTCATAATGATTTTGCATTGTCATCTGATTTACACATGCATGTAAAATTTCAGCTCAATCGGTAACTGGGAAGTGGGTCAAATTTAATTTGCAAGATTTGATGACAGATAAACATCGGGACAGGTGAAACTAAAAAAAAAATAAAAGCTTGTAAAATAGATGATATAGAAAAAACAAAAAACGTTTTGGGAACCCGTGTAAGTACAGCTAAAGAGTGGAACTCCCTGCCGGAGTCAGTGTTTCCAGATAGCTACAACCGTGTTAGGAGGTCAAGAGTGAATAGGTTACTTCTATGCTAGCGAGCACTAAGAGAGGATTTTTTTTTAAATCCTCTCTCTTCACTCCATAAGGTGATGAAGCGGTGTCCAAAGTTTGTATGGAGAAATCTACATTCACGCCGATTAAGCTGTTGGCAGATGGTAGTAATATAATAATAAAAAACTGGGCAAGTTCGCCCTGAAGGTCCCGTACAAAACTGGGCAAGTTCGCCCTGAAGGTCCCGTACAAAACTGGGCAAGTTCGCCCTGAAGGTCCCGTACAAAACTTACCTATGTGTGTATGATTTATCCGAATCGTAAAAAAAAAATAATTGTTAAGGCCCAAGCGCCCGAAAAATGCCATAAAACAGTGACTTTCTGAAGCTTACTCCTTGGTAACGGCCAGGTTAATAGGTTTGAAAAAAATATATGTTTATTAAAGATTCATGAACAACATTATCAACATTTGATTTTTTCGTGCTATTAATACTTTTACCTAAAAAAATATTTAGATATTTCGCAACTTTTCGCAACTTTTTCCTACTCCCTCGAAACGGCTTGGACCTTTAGAAACATTTTTACACATACAAATTGGTGGTTAAATATTCTTCAAAGTGAACATTGCATATGTAAATCAATCAATATTTCGCAAAGAAAATGGATTTAAAGCGCTTTCCGGGCGCTGCTGGCCGCAAATAAATGCACAGATTTGCGTACTGCCGCCTAGGCGAGTGCGAGAATTGCATCCATATAATTTCGGTCAGATGGTTCAAGGGACTATAAGCCTTAAGTAGCAAAAATTTACAGGTTTCAGATTTATTTAATATATATATTAAATGCACAGATTTGCGTACTGCCGCCTAGGCGAGTGCGAGAAGCGCGTCCATATAATTTCGGTCAGATGGTTCAAGGGACTATAAGCCTTAAGTAGCAAAACTTTACAGTTTTCAGATTTATTTTATATATATATATATATTTATTGTGCTATAAGATCTTCCTTTATGCCAAATTTCAAGATTCTGGGTCAACGGGAAGTACCTACCTTGAATTTTGATTTCCTTGAGTGTCGAAATGTACGTTTTTTGCCACATTTATTTATTTATTTATTTATTTATTTATTATTATAAGCACATACAATTGTTTTAACAGGTATACCTACCCAAGGCAACAAAAGTAGTCGCAAAATAGCCTAGCACTCAGAGATACCACCCACAAACTGATCAGATATCCATTACATGCATGCAACATACATACATAATGAACAGCCGATGTTCAGTCTCAAGCAGCACCCTGGAGCATCGGCACAAGTTACATAGAGGACAACACACTTAGTGTCACCCTCTGGAATTCCGCCAATGTGCAAGAAAAAATGTCTACCCGTAATGAGACACTATTGAGTGTTTCTATCGCCCGAGTCACGGGTGCGAACTTTAACAAATTTGTGCGGGCTACCGGGACTTTAAACATCCTTTCCCTCGGTCCTGAGCGTAGCCTACTGTTTGGAACGAGCAATTTCAACGATTCTAATATTTGAGGATTATTTAGAATACCCCTTAACACCAAAAAGATATACTTGGCAAGAGCGAGGTTGCGTCTTACTTCCAACTTATAGTAACCAACCATCCCTATAACGAAGAGGGTTGGATACATAAGTGGATAGAAAGGGTATACACCATATTGCCTCATGTATAAGTACCGAGTAAATTTATTTTGCATTTTTTCCACCATCATAGTATACTTATATTCATAAGGATTCCAAATGATAGCACTCGTTTCCAGGTTACTCCGGACCAGTGCGTTATATAACGATTTCACAGCTGCCATATTAGTGAATTCACGAGTTTCACGCATAACAAATCCCAGATTCTTGAAGGCTTTTTTACATACCTGCACGATATGATAACGGAACGTCAGGTCCCCAGAGAAAGTGACCCCAAGATCTCGCACTGACCCTACCCGCGGTATCACATGTCCGTCCATGGTATATTCGTGACGTCGGGGTATCACGGCTCGCGTAAAGGACATTATATTACACTTTGCCACATTAAAGAGCAATTTGTTGTCCCTACTCCACGCAACCACCCGATCAATGTCTCGCTGGAGCTCTTCGCACTGCGATTCGTCCGTTATCTGCAAGAACAGCTTAAGATCGTCCGCAAACAATAAACACCCTGCGTTCTCAATGATATCTGGTAGATCATTAATCATTATAATAAATTCTAATGGTCCTAAATTTGTTCCTTGACTTACGCCAGTAAGAGTGCAATACGGGTCTGAAGTGTAGCCTGCGTATTCTACAATTTGTTTGCGACCGCTCAAGTAGCTCGAGAAGAACTGTAGAAGGGCTGGGGTGAAACCAACACTTGCAAATTTATTTAAAAGAATGTCATTATCCACACTGTCAAATGCCTTCCTGAAATCAAAGTAGGCAACGTCCAGTTGGGCACCCGGCTCCGAGTCCAGCACCGCAGTGGCATGGTTCATAAGACACATTAAATTTGAATTGGTGCTGCGGCCCGGCCGGAAGCCATGTTGCGCGTCATTGAGCTGGGATGCTACCTGCGAGTGGATACTAAAACACAACGCAGACTCAAAGACTTTTGCAAATGCAGAGAGTATTGCTACAGGTCTATATCCACTGACATCAGCGCTTGGAGCACCTTTTGGTACTGGGGTCACCCTCGTCAACTTCCAGCCCTCTGGATACGAACATTCCTTCAAAAAAATATTAAATAAATACCATAGCGGTCGAGCCAACACAGACCTACAATCTTTAACAATGAAAGGTGGCACCCCGTCCGGCCCGACCGAGCGCTTGGGCTTGAGGCGCGTGAGCGCGGCGTCCACCTCACTGAGAGACAGCTGCCCCACGTGGACGCGAGCGCCGCGCTCAGGCGTCGCCTGCCCAGCGGTAGCCGCATCCAACCGCGGCGCCACCTCCCCATACACTGAGTGGAAGTAATCAGCGAATGCCTGGGCACATTTATGGTCGGGCAAAAGTTCACCATCTTTAACTATCTTCGCTTTGCTTCGTTTGGAACGCTGGTTTCCAATAAAACCCCAAAAAGACCTGGGTTCCTGTACAAATTGTTGCTCGACACGGTTTTGATAAAGACGGTATGCAGTACTGATTTTATCTTTGACAATAGCCCGATAGTAAGAAAAGTGTACATAGTCACTATCCAAACCAGTCTTCTTAAAAGATTTGTGCCAAAACGCCTTCTGTTTAATATTACCTATTATGTCAGCTGTGAACCATTCTGGATAGTGATACCGAGAGCAATTACCCCTACTGCTCTTTCTTGGAGTGCTATCATTTATAATCCCATAGAATATTTCATAAAATACACTATAAGCCTCGTCGGCACTGCTCGTTTCATACAGTGGGCTCCAATCTACTCCCGCGAGCGCTAAATATAAGGAATGGAAATCCGTTTTATTAAAATTCCACCGCGGCTGTGAGGTTGAAGCTGGTGGTACGGGGCCACCAGACCTAGTCATCTCCCGTGCATAACATATACTAACTCGAAGTGGTGGGTGCTGCGGGTCTATGCAAGACAGACAGTCATCACGCCCCTCGCCTACGACAATGTCATCCTCAGGCAAAGTAGTCAGTACTACATCGAGCGTACGATTGTTGCAATTAAGAATATTGTTACATTGGCGAAACCCACAGAAGGTGACAAAGTACTCATAATAACATTGCACATCTTGGTTAGTTGAGTACATATTTAAATCGGCTACTAGAATAACTTTATCACAACTAACACATAACTGTTCCAGTAAATGGAACATATACATATATTCCCTTTCATTGGTTTTAGGTGGGATGTAGGCAACGCAACACAAACAAAGAAAATTATTTTGACGATATACCGCCGCACAAACGATTTCGAAAGGGTGGTGGTTCAAGTTAGCGTTATCAGGCAACGGTACACTACGTAATTCAAGATCACCGCGCGGTGTGGCGATCAACATGACCCCTCCATGTTTGCGACCATCCATGCGGTCACACCTGAGTATTGTGTATCCGCTCGGAGCCAGTTCACCATCATGTATCGACTCATTAAGTCCAGTTTCGGTTATGGCTACCAAGTCAGACATAGATCCTAATAGAGTATTGTAAAATGATTTTAATTTCGAGCGAAGTCCTCTAACATTCTGATAAAATATATCTAACAAACTTTTGGCTTTCCTGCTTCTAACCTGAACCACCTTCACACTGTTTGAGCACACCCGCGAATGGGAACTATTTAGACTACTAGCATACCGACACTGAAAGTCATTCCTGTTTTGTCGTTTCGTAAACTGATCACTACGAAGACCGCTCGGCGACTGCGCGTGCACTGCCGCTGTTGTGAATCCCGGAGCTAATATCCCCCCGCTGCTCGCGGGGACGCCTCGGAAACCAATCTGACAACTTCACTCCTGCGGGCCACGCCGCCGGCGTATTTATCTACTCGTTTAAGCTCTCAGGAAACGCAATTATAAAAGCTGCGTGTCTTGTAGTCTTTATATCACGTTTCTCAACAAGATATTGTTCACAACTTATAAGTTTATTTAAATACTTAAGTATGTTTTGTTCCGTGGTCTCTGGTTTAAAAGACCAAGCCTGTATGTACTTAAGCTTTTCCACAGTCTTGAGATCGTCGTCTTCTTTTCCGCTGCCAGTAACCACACGTCGCTTGGAATTTCGAGCTTTACGTACTGGCTGCCAGCCTTCATCAGAGGTATCGTTTACTTGGGAATTATTGTCCTCCACGACGGCCGTGCGTATTTCCGCTGACTTTGTAGCTCCGCATTCCCGTGATGACGTTGTTTTTGTAGGTGGAGTGGGGTTTGCACTCGCAGTTAGCGCCGCGATTATCGGCTGGGCTCGATCGGTTTCGGGTGTCTTCGCGATATTATTTATTATACCTATGACACCATCGGTCCTTGATTTTAAGGCGGCTGACTTTTTTGCAGCGGCTGCAGTTTTAGAGCTTGAATTCACTCTTGCTTGACGCATTGGTCGCTGCGTAGTCGCTGGAATCGCTGCATGCTCTTGAGCGCCGTCGGTGACCGCTAGTACTGGTGGGACTGATTTTAATGTACCCTCAACAGCTACCGTTAGTGCGTTCAATGACTGCTCCTGCTTGGCTATTATAGTGGTTTGCTCATCAATTTTACACTCGAGATCACTGATTTTTATCACGAGATCACTCACAAGCCTTTGTAGCTCGCGTACTACACTTTCAAGGGCCTTTTGGGCCATTATTATATTTAAAACAAGCGTAAACACTGGAAGCAGTAGTGTACTGTGCGATGTACCCACAGCAAATTTTTGTAGTATATACATAAACCGAAGTATCTTTTTTTCTCGTTAAGTTACAAGTTTGATTTTTTTACAGCTTCAAACGACCGCAGACTTGAGTATGACTTGATACTTCCACGCGTTCCCGAGATTAAGGACAAATAGACAGACAGACGCCAACACACAAGACCTCAGTGTTGTCTTTTTTAACCCAAAGATTGACTGGTAGAGAATGCCTTGTTATGTACCACTGCTATACATGAAGTATATAAATAATAAATGCAGACGACCACAAATGTGATTCTATAAGGGTTCCGTTTCTTCAATTTGAGGCACGGAACCCTGAAAAAAAAAACAGAAACATATTCATTGCTAGACTGTTGGTCCCATAGAAATATTGTTATGATCAGATCATGAAATTCGAAGATATGGAACAGAACTCCTCATAGGATCACAGCAGAACGTGTACGTGTAGTCGATAACTGACTGAAAGAAAAGGGGGAGAGAATGTATCGAACTGATCTGATGATGAAGCCAGAAAGTAAATTGTGTAGTATGATGCTCTCTGGCTTTAAGTTTTGCTGAGAGGTACTTTTTAGTGGAGGTACCATAACTAAAAAGTGTAAAATAAAAAAGTCGGTGTTAAATAACGAAGAGACAAAACTATGATAGAAACAACGACTTCCGAAATTAAATTTATTTTGTACTTTTCAGTGTCCTTTTTATTACATTGAAGTCGGTTATATGTTTTTTTTGTAAAAAGTTTTTTTTTATGTAGCAATAGTACGTAAGTAAATAACAATAAAAATGTTGACTTTAAGATCGTTATCTAACCCCGCAAAGCCGGAATACTGCCAGAGCGGAAGCAATCATAAAATTAATATTTGCCAGTGTGGTTTTCATTAATATAATATCATGCTAGCTACTGCCAACGGCTTTACCTGCGCGATATTAGAAAATTATCCCAAGATAATAAAGGGTGACTGGTGATTATTAGTGATTAGTGACGTGATTGTACTCATGATTACAAACAACTTTCCCGAAGAAACTTTTTAAGCTATTGCATAGCTTCTATCGCGGGCCTTGAGCGTGGAGACCGAATCCAGAAATTCCGTAACGAAAATAACCTAACACCCCCCACTCATTTGTTTTTTGAGCGTGGTGACCGATGAGAAAACAAATGAGTGAACAATCAATCAAAATTCAATTCAATGTGTGAAAGTGTAACTTCAATTAATATCAAAGAAAAAAAAAACAAGGGAAAAAAATACTGCATACCTAAATAAAATAAATTAATAATTATAATTGCATAAGTTGATAAAAATGCTATGCAATAGCTTTACCGCGGCAGTCCCCGAGTGCCACACGTCTTTTTTTTTATACTCATTTTTTTTTGTAATGGAAAATGTTTGTAATGTTATGTAAGTTTTAAAGTTTGCGCCTTTTCTGGCAAATATTTTTTTTTCTTTCTTTCTTTTCATTTGTTTTATCACAATAACAAAACAGCGGTTTCTAATTCACAAACGCGCGCCTGCGCCCGATCAACTGTTAGCCGCGTTTTGTTATTTTGATACAACATAAAACGGACGAATAAAAAGATAAGTTCCTTTGGGAAACTTGTTTGTAATCATGAGTACAATCATGTGTTTAAGTATCAGTCACTAATTACAGTCACCCTATATACTCCCGAAATAAAATTATTGTCTCACTTTTGATGGCATCACTATTTACCATCAGATAGGATTGCAGTCAAGTACTAGTTTATATCAATTAAAAAAATCTTCACCGTTTTGAGAGCAGTGGTGACGAAATAAATTACACAAAGTAATGCGCCTGTCTGGGTTCGAACCCGCGACCTACAACTCGCAAGTTGGGGCCATTACCACTCGTCTACCACTGTTCAAAAAAATAAATATCCTCTGTGATATTCCAGGTTATGGTCTACCCCAAGGATACACAGACTTATTGAGACTATGGGCCACTTGGGCAAATGATGAACTAATGGCGGGCCTCCAACAAAAATAAAAAAATAACCAAAAAAATAATAAAAAAATATTATACCTATGTAATTAATTTGAAGCGTGGCACTGCATGTACTCACAATCTTTTTTATATTTGACTCAAATGTGCTTGTAAACGTGCTACACGTAAAATTGCTTCAAAATTTTTTTTTTGCCATTTTCTTGTAATTGGATGATTATTTGTGATCTGAAAAGAGCTAGCTTACTGGCGGGCCATTGGCATAATGCCGGAGGGCCGCATGCGGGCCGCGGGCCGCGGTCTGTGCATCTTTGGTCTACCCGTATACCTACCAAGTTTTATTGAAATCCGTTCAGACGTTCGAGCATGACGAAGTAACCAATATGCACGAATACACACATACAAACTTTCACCTTTGTAATATATTAGTGTGATTCATAGCGTCTGCCAGCAACTTCGTCCATGAAAAACAAAAATTAATAGAAGAAACAAGCTGACTCGGCAAACTTCGTACCGCTTAACAGTCAATGAATGTAGTACAATTACCGGCACAGATCTTGAGCGCTCGGCGTCAGAGTGGGGATCGCTTTGCGCATTCCATACATTGGCGAGCCAATCGTCATCGTTGTTAGATACATTGCAGCAAGAGCAGGGAACGAATCACGAGTGACGTCTATGACATGATGGCGCGGCGAGCCAATCACTGACACTCTCCGCCCCCGCATCTCACTTCGCACCACTAAACAAACCGCATATTTGACTTCTGTGCAACTTGAAGCCAGCGCTCAAGATCCGTGCCGGTAATTGCATATCTTTCGATAAAGTCAACCGATTGTTACATACAAGTTACATAAAATTTTAATACATCTTTATCTACATTAATTTCGTACATTTTACGTGATGCACGCACAACTAAAAACTTCTACATATTTATTATATGTATAGTAAAATCTTCTTCTTCCTGCCCTTATCCCATATTACTTATAGTCGGCGCAACACGTTTTTTTCTTCCATTCTGTCCTGTCACCCGTTACAATATCACTAACTCCCTTTTCTTTTATATCACTGATTCACTCCTCACACAATCCATCTATCCTTTCTTTGGCCTCCCTCTCTTTCGCTCTCTATCCATCCACATGTAAAGTCATAACTCTTTTAGCAACATGCGTTTCATCCCTCCTCTTTACATGACCATACCAAGACAACCGATTATCCTTTCAACTTTTCAGTCACTAGCGCCACTTTCAAACTGCCCCTAATATACTCGAAAATCTAAAATTAATAAGTCTATAATATAAAAATGAATCGCAAAATGTGTTGGTAAGCGCATAACTCAACAACGCCTGGACCGATTTCGCTAATTTTTTTTTTGTTGTGTTCGTTATTATGAGGAGAAGGTTCTTATGGAAAAAACAAATGAAAATTAGGGTAGTATAGGGTAGAGTAGGGTAGTGTAGGGTAGAGTAAGGTAGAGGAGGGTAGAGTAAGGTAGAGGAGGGTAGAGTAGAGTAGGGTAGGGTAGGGTAGAGTAGGGTATAGTAGGCTGAAGTAGGGAAGAGCGGGAGCGAAGCCGCGCGGGCAAAAGCTAGTATTACAATAAAAAGTTAAAATTTAGCAATACCTACTGCTTTTAAGCTATGACTTTAGGGCTTCAGAGGGCAGTTCATGTGTGTTACTTAACTACTTATGTTCTGACTTATATAGGCTGTTGAATGTTTAGTACGAAATAAATTAGTTGTGTTCAACGTGACACAGTTATCTTCAGGCTAAATCACGTAGGTAATTTATTTGCCAGTCGCTGGGGCTGTTTTTTTATGGTTTTGTAGTTTGTATAGGAAAACTATACTCTGTTCAAAATGACATTAGAAAGTGAAAACTTTTTATTGCTGTCCGTTCAACCGATTTTGACATTTATTAAGGCCCAAGCGCCCGAAAAGTGCCATAAAACAGTGACTTTCTGAAGTCCACTCCTCGGTAACGGGCAGGGTTATAGGTTTGAAAAAAATATATGTTTATTATATATTCATGAACAACATTATCAACATTTGATTTTTTCGTGCTATTAATACTTTGTCAAAAAAAAAGACGTGTGGCACTCGGGGACTGCCGCGGTAAAGCTATTGCATAGCATTTTTATCAACTTATGCAATTATAATTATTTATTTATTTTATATATGCAGTATTTTTTTTTCTTTGTTTTTTTTTTTCTTTGATATTAATTGAAGTTACACTTTCACACATTGAATTGAATTTTGATTGATTGTTCACTCATTTGTTTTCTTATCGGTCACCACGCTCAAAAAACAAGTGAGTGGAGGGTGTTAGGTTATTTTCGTTACGGAATTTCTGGATTCGGTCTCCACGCGCAAGGCCCGCGATAGAAGCTATGCAATAGCTTAAAAAAAATAACAATTTCGCAACTTTTCCCTACTCCTTCGAAACTGCTTGGATCTTTAGAAACATTTTTACACATAAAAATGGGTGGTTAAATATTTTTCAAAGTGAACATTGCATGTGTAAATCAATCAATATTTCACAAAGAAAATGGATTTAAAGGTCAGCCGCGCACTTTCCGGGCGCTGCTGGCCGCAAATAAATGCACAGATTTGCGTACTGCCACCTAGGCGGGTGCGAGAGGTGCGTCCACATAATTTTGCCCAGATGGTCCAAGGGACTATAAGCCTTCTTTGCTTTACAGCTAATGAATGTAGAGTATCTTACGATATAGTCATCCGATTGCGATGAAACAAAGCCTTTAATAATATATATATTAAGTTACATTATACAATTTTTCTCTCTCAATCGTACTTTTTACGTGATGCGCGCACAACATAAAACTTCTATAGATTTATTATGTGAATAGATTTTATTAGAAACTCCTATTATCAAATAAAAAAGATTATTAGAACTAAAACCTCCGTCTCCGCCCATTGTAAGCAAACCCGTAATAAGTATCCCTCGGGCGGTTGTTGCGATAAAATATGACAATGTTCAAGAAAAATGATTTACTTTAATCCCGGAGGAAATAAAATTGCTCTAACGCGAACATTTATCTTGTTTCAGGTTGCAAATCGGGGAGAAAGAGGAGAAGTATGATTGAAGAGTTGGCAGCATTGAAAGAGTTGTAAAGAAAAGATAAGCTGTAAAGATGTCTAACAAATCGCAGACGCTTTTGGAGATTTTCCAAGGGATTTTGGCCGGCAATGTGTCGGATATCAATGAGACACAGATTGTGTCTGTGATGCGAGAGCAGGCGAGCCGGGGCGGCAGGGGGGACGAGATGGAGTCGCTGCTGGTGCGCATGATGAAAGACGCCAAGAACCGGCTGAACCTCACGCTGAAGCCTGATACGTGCGGCTACTGCGAGGGCGACTTCAGAGACATTATTATGGCATACAATGGAATACATGGCTACGTTAGCTTACTGGTATGTTTTTTTATATTTATACTAGCTAACCCAGACGTTGTTGGGTCCGGCTTTTTTTCAGCCTTACTTGAACAAGCATAAATCTTAAAAAAAATATCTAACCAAAGCGGTCTAGTTGTTCACTCTCTAGTGATGTGCTTACTATTCAACAGCTCTTCTTAATATTTTTTTTTCTTCCATTCTGTCTAGTCACACTATCACTAAATCTTTATAATTTATACTGATTTGGGTAATTATCATAATATAATAATAAAATTATCATAATAAAATTCCACAACGTTATCTAGTCCAAAACTAAGCAGAGCTTGTACTATGGGTAATTGGGTACTAGACAACTGATAAACTTACTTATATATTTCTAAATACATACATATTATAGATAAATTACAGCTAGACATAGACAGCATGGTTACTGGCTTAATCTCATTAAGCTATCATGCTGGATTCTGTCGGGTTAAAATCACCATTTCTTTTTTGGGAACATGTTAAAAATAAAAACACGTGTAATGAAACCATTCAAAATTCTACTGTGTTTGGTTACCTGTTGTGCCTTATCGAGCACATCAAACAATTTATTTTTCAACCCTTTTTTTGTGTAGGTGTAAATCTGTTGGTTAGTTATAAAACTCGTGCGTTTTGCCATTTTTCTTTTATCTACAAATTCTTTGCTTTATACTTGTGCGAAAAATATTTTACCACTCAGATGAAAATATTTCAATTCTGATAATAAGATTGATGTTACAGATTTTGGGCTGTTTTTTTTTTATGTTTTATGCTAAGTTATAAGTAGTTCTGTGGTGAAAGTTTATCTTTATTATTTTTATTTAAGCTCTAAAAAGAGTCCTTTGATTTATGACCACTTGATTCTAGAACAGTTTTGAGATTTTAAATATAAAAGTAAGATCGCAAAAGAGAAATAAAAAGTACTCGTTATATTGTATTATTTAGTTTTGCGAATTGATTTTATAAACGAATACCAATTTCGATGTTTCTAAAAATTCATAAATTGTTCATAATTTCTTTACTCCAATACCACAAAATAGATAGGTACAGAAGACAATCTTATGGATGTACTTCACTTTTTATACCTATGCTCGGTATATTATACTGGAGCCGGAATTGTTCGACGAGTGAGCCGAGACGCAACCGAGATATCGTGTCCGTGAGCGGTGTCTGTGTGCGTTGCTCGAGCGCGCTTTGTATGGAGATTGACTTCTGTACCTATATATTTTGTGCCAATACACTAGTAGTAGTATCTATCATTAGATCGTCGTCCGGCCGTCCGGTAACCGTCCGGACTGAGCCCAAGTCGTCAAAACCGTGGGGGCCCAGCAGGGCCGATGCCCGCTGGGGCCGCGGGGTTTTTTCTGAAAAGTAAACTCGTAGTCCTAGAATGTAAAGGGTACCTGAAGGACACAGGTGTGGTTTTCGTCAGTAAAAGTCTGACACGCCATCCCGCTTCTCTTTAGAGCGGGAGAAGTCATTGAAAATTGTAGTATCACAGGTATCACAGAGAGAAATGTAAGACATAGCGTTGGTAGTTCCTGTAATTGATAATGTTCTCGAAATTCAAATTCAAATAGGTGTAAGTGGGAAGTCATCCTTGAATTACTATTACCTGTACACTCGCTGTTTGTACAAGTATACCTGAAGTTGAAACAGGTACACCTGCCCGTCCCAGAAACTTGTAGCTACGCCCACGACAGAAGATGAATGCTAAACATACAAACTTGCATAATAATTCGCCAGGAATAGCGCAGCTAACTTTGTTAAAGGTTCTAACTCGGGCTTTCTTATTAAGAACCTGAAAGATGTACGTGGCCGGAATCTGAAGATTAAAAAATAAAGAAATAAATATATAAAAAAATAAAATAAATAATATTCTTTACTAGTTACTGCCAGCGGTTTCGCCCGCATGAGAGTAGAAAGTTGCCCCAAGGTAACATACTACCGGGATAAAAAGTATACTATGTGCTATTCCAATTCCCAAAACATATTTTATTAATGTGCAAAATTTCATCAACATCTGTTCAGCCGTTCCACAGTGAAGAAGTAACAAACATACACACTCATAAACTTTCGCCTTTATAATATTTGTGTTGTCTATAAATCTCTATTTTCGACAAACATAAAAAATCGTTCGGTAATTTTCAATTTACAATTTCAAAGTTGAACTTCGAAAATGTATTTTCAAAAAATATTGCGGGAACGTTAGCAAAAGTTACCGTGGTCCTAAAACGCAAAGGGAAAATGAAGGAACATATGTGGGTTCCAGTCAGTAAAAGTCTGACACGCTCTCTCGCTCTCCTCTCGAGCGGGAAAAGCAATGGATGATTTACCGCCTCAAAAAAAGTTGTTTTCTTTCTGTAACAAAATGTTGTAAGAATCCTTGTGTTTTAAACCGACTTCGAAAAGGAGGAGGTTCTATGTTCGGCTGAATGTATAATTTTTTTTTTATGTATGTTCACTGATATCTCCGTCAATTGTGGACCGATTTTGAAAATTCTTTTTTTCATTGATTTTCATTTCATATTGTTATGATCTGATCATGAACTTCTCATAGGATCACAGCAGAACTGTCGTAACAAGTATAATTGCTTTGTTCATACGTGTAGTCTATGACTGGCTGCAGGAAAAGGGGGAGGGGGTGTATCGGACTGATCTGATGATGAAGCCAGAAGGTAAATTAATGTACCTAATCTAACCGTGTTTTTTTTTTTTTTATAATGGATAGGCTCGCGTTGGACCACAATCTCACCTGATGGTAAGCGATGATGTTTGGGATTATTTAAACCGTGATGAGATGCTCTCTGGCTATAAGGTATTTAAGTTTGGCTGAGAGGTACTTTTTAGTGGTGGTACCATAACTAAAAAGTGTAAAATAAAAAACTTTTTTCAAAAACAAAATACAATCGGCTTCAATGTTAAAATAACACTGAAAAGTACAAAATAACTTTAATTTGGGAAGTCGGTGTTTCTATAATAGTTTTGTCTCTTCGTTATTTAGCACCGACTTCCGAAATTAAAGTTATTTTGTACTTTTCAGTGTTTTCAACTCATGACGATCAAAAAGTGTTCGCTGTCGGTAACTGACAACTAAAAGTGTCCACATTGGCGCAGCGCCTTAATCCCTTTTTCCTTGTGGTCCCTAAATACTACTCTAAAAGTGGAAGTTGGGGCCGCGGTCCCGGTTCAAAGAGCCCTACGACCCCTCTTGGCTAAAAAGTTGGAATGTTCACATTTGAAAAACGATATCTAGGTACCTATTCAAACAATAAGAGACAGATTCAGTTTAATGAGTTCTTTGTAGAGAATTGTGTGCTTGGGCAACTATGTACATCTGCCTTTTTGTGTTTTGTGAGGGTTTATGAATTCATGGAAAAGAGGATATTTGAAATGGATCTATTGAAGCTTGGACAATATTGATGAAGCTGACCCGCCAAACGTCGTTATGTCATATAAATTACTTGCTTTTGTCCATGGCTTCACCCGCATACACAAAATATAGCCTACTAGCTTTTGCCCGCGGCTTCGCGCGCTTACATATTATAAGTAGGCTTATTTATGTATGGTGACTATATTTTATATAGCCTATATCACTCAGGAATAAAGCAGCTATCTATCGGTGAAAACATTTTCACAATCGGACCAGTACTTTCAGAGATTACCTTCTACAAACAAAATACAAATATAAATGTGTTTATTGTTCCAAAAAGGTAAATACAGAAATTAACAGATCTCTGGACTCCACACTAGGATTCCCTGTGTCGTGGAGACCAGTCTCTTCCGTCTTATAAAAAATAAAAATTAAAATGATAACAAAGAAACTACTTTTAAAACAAAAAAAGGCAGTAATAAAATTAAAATAAAAGAATTATCACATGGCATGGTTATGTGTGTGAGTGAGAATGAGTAGTGTATATGATTTAAGTTTGGGAGAGTGAGTGAGTGGATGGATGAGTGTGAGTGTGTACATGTATGTATGTGTTTGTGTGTATTGTGTTTAGTTGTTTCATGTAGCTTATATAAATTATTATTCGTACGTACTAAAAACAAAAAAACATAAAAACAAACTTTATTATTATAATATTATAAAAGTGTAGATTATCTTTTTATAATATTAAGTGTAGGATATTAAATAATCAAGAGAATAATAGAATAAAGCAGCTTTTTACGGTGAATAAATCTAAAATTACATGTACACGAGAATTTCACTCTTAGCCATCAAGATGTGATTCATTCGCGAAACAAACATTCACTCGTGTAACCGTCCAAATATTTACCCATGGTCTCATATACGTTTGATCACTCGAAGTATTCCCAGGATAATTTACAATATTTGTTCGGGAGCAATCCATCTGTCCCACACAATTTTATTAAGTTATTCCGTGTTTTTGGTAAAACGAAAGGATTAGGCGCACAATGCCACATTCGCAAAATGACATATTGACGCAAAATGCCACATTCGCAAAATGTCATGTTCTCAAAATGCCATATCGCAAAACGCCACATTAGCAAAATGCCATCTTCGCAAAATGCCATATTCGCAAAATGACTTTTCGCAAAATGCCACTTTCGCATAATGCCAAAATGTCATTTCGAACTCAGTATTTTTTTTTTATTTGGACGTTAGTATGTTTTTATGAAAAAAAGCCCACTACAAGAAGTAAATAAGTAATTTTAACAATTTTTTTTAATTTTAATTTACGTAAATCGCACATTATGCGATAATTATGATTTTTTTAGAATGTGTCATTTTGATAATGTGGTATTTTGCTAATGTGACATTTTGAGAAAAGTCATTTTGCGAATGTGGCATTTTGCTAGTGTGGCATATTGCGAAATGTTATTTTGCGAATGTGGCATTTTGCGAAAAACCGGCAAAGTGCGTATCGAGTTCAAAAGAAAGCAAAAATTTCATGCAAGATAACGAGTTTGTCATAATATCTTAGACCTGCTTGGTCTAAGATTTTTTTTATTGATATAAACTAGTGCTTGACTGCGATCCCACCTGATGGTAAGCAGTGATGCAATTGTTGATGGTGAGGTGCACTAGTTTATTAAGAGCCTATTCACTCTTGCCTTAAAGGCACTTAAATTATAATCAGACGGGAAGACCGCAGCAGGCAAATTGTTCCAGTCCCTCGATGTAGGTACGCTGTATAAACGACGAGGCGAGACGCTTGATCCGGACCGTAGAGGTTCTTTCCAGAGAGAGCTATTATGACAAACTCGTCATCTTCCTAGCCTTTTGTCAACTAGCTTGAGCTTGGTTTGCAGTCTAACCGGAAGCGGCTGAATACCCGTATTTTACATGGTGTAACTGCTTATCAGACTTCCACAACATAGTTACTGGGTCACTTTCAATAGACTGATGGTCAGGTCTAAGGTTGAACTACATTGCGTATACATGGACTACGTACGGCGATTTGGGCGCATCGGTCTCCATACATTTTACATTGCAACTAGACTTGTAGAGCTACATTAGATCTTACGTTGTTGAAACCTCTACGGTCCGGACTAAGCGTTTCGCCTCGTCATTTATACCGCGTACATCGAAGGACTGGAACAATTTGCCTGCTGCGGTCTTCCCGTCCGATTATAATTTTGGTGTTTTCAAGGCTAGAGTGAATAGGCACTTAATAAACTATTGCGCCTCACCGTCAACGATTGCATCACTGCTTACCATCACGTGGGATCGCAGTCAAGTACTAGTTTATAACAGATAAAAAAAAAACGCCATACGACGCCACGCGACGTCGTTCTTCCTACAAATCAGGCGTAGTATACGTGTGCGTCGCTCTAATGAAGTTCTAGTATTACTGGCGCCTGACTACTTGTAAGTAGTAGATATAGAGTTCAAGTTATAAGTAACAATATATAAAATAGGAATGGTTAAGTTCGGATTAAAGTTTAATCGTGTTGATGAAAATTGTTAGAGCTGACACCGCTCACAGTACTTATCTAAACTTTTCCGGTATTAACGGACGTAATCGGGGAAACTAGATACATAGTGCCTCGGGCATGTTTGCCGCCGCTAGCTTCGTCTGCTTTTGTGCGACCATGTGTAAGCGGAGCGCATCTCGGGTGCGCAGGGTGCGCGGCAGCACTAACAGTGTGCTGATGATGATAAGGCTCGATTGTCCTTATATAAGGCGCTGCAGTGACTTGCATGTTGCCTGTAGTCATGAGTGATTTATTTATTTAATACAGCAAAATATCTATTAACACTAAATTATATTAAAACCTTTCACTCTGTCTTCTCACAGTCTTCCATTCATGAGCAAAAAAATCCAATCCAGGGTTGGTCTCCACGAGCGCGTTGAGCATCGTTAGCATACGCGGTATGGGGGAGTTGGATCGAGCTACAGTGCGACAGAATGGGACATTAAATAGTTTATGTTTTCAAGAGCGATTGTAATTATTTGGAATTTGTGATGACTGTAACTGTGTGTGAATTAGTTAAATGTTGTTTGTTTGATGGTGATGCTCGTATGTTTTGTGTTATGTTTTTGTGTAATATAGGGTAGTTTCCAGGGTCAAAATAATTACATTTTATTTAGTCCGTATTTTAGATTATAAAAAAATATTGGACACGTATTTTTTCTTTTTTCGATTAAACAAAAAATAACAAAGATATAGCCCATTAAAGTTACGTGTGACGTCACCCCGTGCGAAAAAATGTAGCACGGCGCGGCGGCGTGACATTACACGTAACTTTAATGGGCCATATCTTTGTCATTTTTGGTTTAATTTACAAAAAAATACGTGTCCTTTTATTTTTGAATAATCTAAAAGACGGACTAATTACATTTTTTACGGCAACTAGCCTATTATGATTCATAGTTACTTGCTCAAATAAATTATATTAAGTATTATAACTCTTACTATTTGTACAGTCCTTCACTTCTGTTATTCATGTGTTAAGACCTGAACATTGGAGTAGGTTACATGTTAGTGCATCTATTTTAAAGGTTTTTTTTTCGGTTTTTCCCTTGCATGTACCTAACTGTTTTTTTTCGTAATAAAATAAAAAATAAAACAGAATTACAAAATAAGCAAGGGTTTTTAACGGGATCACTAACAAGATAAAAAAAGAAAGAAAAAAAAACTTTAATTCGTAACCCACACAATTGTATAAATTAAAAAATATATAGGTAGGTATGGAAAAAGAAAATTAGAATCTGCACGTGGCTAAAAAGACGCCTGAGACACTCAGCATAAATGTTGCGATATTTAAAACGATAAATAACGCAGCGTGCAGGCTTAACGCTAGTAGAAAATTATTCAAATGTATGGGAATGACGTCATCTCAACGTAATGTCACGTGGTCAGAACAAATTAATAGGAGGCTTTACCGATTGTAGATAGAGAGTTACCGAAACGAAACCATCGTAACTTGGCTAGGCCTGCTGATATTCTGTTAGGGTCTGTCACGTGTGATGAAATATGATTGAAACGACATTCAGAAGTGTCCGTTTCGACTACTCGGATACAGTGTAGTAAACGAAAAAAGACAGATGTGAACATTACGAAGGAATTTGTAAAACAACAATGAAAAATCGAATATTCAAAAATCGCGCGGTCGAGAACTGTGTGAACAGCACGGTCACACAGTTCTCCTAAACAGGGATTTTGTTTCAGTTTGGTTATTATAAGTACAGCCTCATCACGTACATTTCACACGGAATAATTAGTTTTCATGTGCATAGAAAGACTAATGCATTTGAAAATTAAGGCGTACATAGCGCTCATTACAATAGTCATTAAAAAACATAATCATACATTTAACATAAACTCACAGTACAACCAGATTAACACAAAGTATACACAAAAAAAAATCGAAGGAGTCAAATTACATTGATTTTCAAATATGTCAATCAATTCGAAAAGTAAGGAGTTTTAGAAGTCACAAAACCATAAAAACATTAGAAAGTACTTCGGGATTGGTGAACCTTTCTCCTAAGCCTGCGCAGATATTATACTATTTCAGGCATGCTTATTATAATATTGTTGTAATCATTGCTCATCCATATAATGGGAGACCGGAGGCCTAGATTGATTATTTTTGACAATGGACAACGACAACGCGAGCTAAAAAAAAATTAAAAAGTTTTTTGATACTTAAAAAACTTTTTAATTTTTTTTTTTAGCTCGCGTGTTTGTCGCACGTAACCTAATGGTGATGACATCACATTTCAGTTGGTGCATTTTTTTCCAATTACTCGACATTTTTTTTTTTTTGTGGTATAATGGACTACAAAAATTCGTTCTATTTACGATTTTGGATGACGTTACTTATTAAAAAAAAAATAATAAGAAAAAGGTGGTCTGGTAGAAATTGCCCTGTGCAATATGACCGCCTATTGTACAGTTATTCTTTTTGTAAATGTTTGGCCTTTAATGAGCTCAGGTGTGCAATAAAGTAATAAATAAATAAATAAATAAAATGAATAACGCAGCAGTAATAGATAGTCAACGGCCCAATTGTAACCCCCTTACTACATCAACATCGTTTAAACACTCATCCTCTGTGTTGATGTGAATTTAGTGAGATCAAAAGATCGGGACGACAGTTTAGTGACCCGATGTTTATCGATATTATTTAACGGGCCTCTATTCTTCACTCACCTAACAACCTACCAAGGTTATTCTCCTCACGATTTCGGATAGAGGTGCTAAAATGTAACACTCACGAAATAGGATATTAATAAAAATTATCATTGCGAGTGGTATAAGATGAATTAAGTTAATATGTCTGGCAATTTGAGTATTTTGCCTGCGGCCTACCCAAATGTCCTTTCCTTGGTATTGTTCGTTAAGTCGTTGAGCTCCTTATCAGTCCTGTTGTTGTAGTCTGTATGGTTCTTTCTTCAAAAGACTATCTCAGACAAATCTGCATGGTTCTCATGTGATTTTGACTATTACATATTTACTGTATGAACTTTAAGAGACTTTGACCCCTGAGTTTGTTTCGGTGTTTCTTCTCAGGGCAGTCAGCTAGGAAACACCGGCCTTATCTAGTTTAAACTGACGAAAAAAAAGGTGACGTGTAAAAGATTTAAAAAAAAAAATATTTAAAAAATAAAATATCATTTATCATTTATTTTATTTGTTTATTAGCTTCTGTGGGTTCAGCTCGAAATGAGAAGCATTTCCGACGTTTGGCTCCCAAACGGACTGGGACTGCTCTCAAGCGGCTCCTGCTCAACCTATGGGGTCCAAGTGCTTCTGTCCGAAGCTCTCTGCAGGAATCGTTCGGTCCATGGCCTTTATGGAGCGCCGGTCTATGGTATACTCGCTTGCCAAATTTCAGTTAAATCCGTTTAGGCATTTGGAAGTGTGTTGCCGCGTGCGACGCGGCGGTGTCATACGTGGGCACCGCCTATATTTCAAGCAAATGCGTGTAAAAACGCTTCCCTGTAAACACTCTCATACAACGTCATATGTATGTTTGAAATTAGCGCGGACCGCACCGCCCAACGTGCCGCACGACGCCCCGTGATACTTAAACAAGGAGTCTTAGAGTTCTCCGCGCGATTATAACATAATATATACAATAGCCCGAAATCAACTAGCGAGCAGTTAAAACACCCTGGTCAGGTCAGAGGATCCTCCATTTTCAATGGATTCGTTGTATCCTGGTGGAGGCGACCGGTAGCGGCAACCTTTCAAGTCTGGCTCTGGTACTGGCTATGGTCTGGAGCAAGAGGGAACAGGAAGTTGTCGCCTCCTTCTGCGAAGTAGTAATACGAGCGAAGGATATGGCTGCAACCGTGAAGGAACGGTCATCCTCATGTCCCAGCCGCCGCCGATGGAGATGCCCCGGGCGTCAGAAGACGTAAGGCGATTTTTGGCCACCGCAGCCGCGAATGTGCGGACGACGAGCATTAGCATTGCTGCTTCTGCCACTCCTCCTTACTCCGAACTATGGTCTATACTAAGGCCCAGCGCGAGAGATTGCTGCCCTCGATGGCCCCCACGAGGACACGGCGGTGCACTGTCCAGTCGGGGCACACACACCTCTACCGTAAGCTCCACCGTATCCTCCGGGCGGTCCACATAATGGTGACACCCGGACGTTTCTTCCGCACAAATACGGTGCAGGAACCTCCCGAACTTACCATGTCTGGTGAGGACCTGTGTCATGTGGAAGGTAAGGAGGCCGTGAGGTTTTTTCAGCCACTTCTCAAAGAGAGGACTAACCGCCATCATTGTGGCGTGCACAATGCCTGTTAGGGCTACAGGAACGTTTGAAAGAGTGACCATGGTCCTGAAACGGAAAAGCTTACTGTTGGTCACAGGTGTGTTTTAGTCAGTAAAAGTCTGTCATTTCGATCCATCCAAGAGCGGGAGAATACGTACCACTTCAAAAAACAAATGCCCACAGTAAACTTAAATTTTTACTTTCTTCGGGCATTTCAGAATGAAAACCACAATATATAATATTTGTCAAGCTTCACGCCTACAACCAACAGAATATATTTCACTTAATATTACCACAAAAATGTATTTCATTTTACTTTTATTTTCACGACGAACTAACAAGATAAATGTCTTAAACTGTTATGTGGGGGTGACAACGGCTTTTTTATTGAATTTAAACAAACCAGACCCTTGTTCAATTAATGACAGGCTTCTGAAACTCATTTAGTGTCCTTAAACACAATTAATGGCCTTGATGCCAGTGGAAGTATATTTTAGCTTTGGTATTTAATGTGAAATAGAAAGAACGAAAGAAAGAAAGAAAAGTATTTATTTTGGCGCAAAAAAACATTGTAGACAACAAAAACTTAAGACAAACACAAAACAAAAAAAGTAAATAAAAAAAAAACAAAAAAAGACAAAAAAAAACATGAAAAAAAAACAGAAAAATAACACAAAAAAAAAAAAACAAAAAAAAAATACAGGAAAATATAATTTAGGAACTAAAGTAGGTGCCAGATAAACGTGGAATAACGGTCATTGACCCACCTACAATTGTTGCATTTATTAATTTCAAAAACGGAAATAAAGACAAAGCTGTCTTGAATCGACATCTATTGTGATCCTTTATATGATCTAGTAATGAAAATCAATATATAGTCGGTTTTTCGGGTAGTTACGCAGAGATATTAGGAAAAGGTCAATGTACTTTATTCCACGGTTATCTGAGCGTGGCCATGTTATCGCTATCATCTTCATTATTTCTGCTAAAAGACCTCCACTGTTAGACATAGACCTCCCCCAAGTATCGCTACAACGAACGGTCCTATGCGTCCCGCTACCATCGCCTTTCTGCATCTGTCACCAGGTCATCGGTCCATCCTATGAGAGGCCTTCCAACGCTGCATATTCTGGTACGTGGTCGCTACTCCAGAATCACTCGGCTCCATCTCCCATCTGTTCTGCGAACAATGTGCCCCGGCCACTGCCACTTAAGTTTAGTTATTCTTCGGGCTACGAGTATATAGGTAACCTTGATTGTCCTGGGGATATCTTCATGTCTGATTCGAACACGCAAGGAAACTCCAAGCATAGCCCTTTCTATTGGGCGACCACGTTTCGGAGCCATATTAAATCATCACTGGCAACACGAACTGGTCATAGACTTTCATCTTGAGACTCTGCTCTTGCTAGATTACGTTGAACTTACTTTTTTTTTAGTGTATATAGGAGAATCATTAAGTCAAGAAAATGGTATTTGTAAAAATCGCATGTTCTATGTACTCTATCGAACTTAGTCAAAATTATTCCTCAAATTTGATAACTTAACAGGTGGGCTTGTAGACGGCGAGCAACCCATTGCTCCGGCTGTCTGGTAACCGTCCGGACCGAGTCCAACTCGTGTAGTGTTCCACGCGCGCCTCAAGGAGTTGTCTGCAAAATAGACCCCCCCCCCCAGCAAGGTCGAAGCCTACTGAGGCCATGAGTTGTGCGAAAAAGAACCCTTAGGCCCTGAAACGAAGGAAAAGAAGGAACAGGAGTGGGTTTTAGCCAATAAGTCTTATACGCCCTTTCGCTCCCCCAAGGGTGGATGTCTTTAGATGATTTCCCACCTAGAAAAACGATGCAGGTGGGTTTTAGACAGTTTTCTTACTTCACCTTAAAGTGAGAAAAGTCATTAATTCCACCTCTAAAAAAAAGGCTAAACAGATTAATTTACTCCAAAACATATTCTTATAAGATTTCGTAAATATTCTCCGCAAAATTCTTTGCGTGACGCTTACGTAATCGGCGTGTTGTTTATTTGCGTGTTGTCAGTTTGTTTACGTCGCAGTCAGTCGTTTGCTTCGCATTAGCGTGGGTTTGAATATTTCTTTATCAATTAAGGAAGAGGTGTTTCGATTATCTAAATATTACGTAGCGTAATCGAGATCTTCTTCTCAGGGCCGTTTTATCCATTAGGCAAAGTAGGCAACTGCCTAGGGGCCCCGCCAGGTTCTAGGGCCCCGCGCTTCAGGAAAAAAAATAGACTATGTTTCATAAACAGTAAAAAAAATTGAAATTTCGATGACATGTTATTTAACTAGCAATCCTAGCATTGAATTATGCGAAAAGCAGTCAACAGATGGAGTTTAATAAAACACAGTATTTCATTAGCAACGTGTGAGTGCAGAGCATATTCATTAGCTTTTGCTGATAATTTTGTTTATATCAATTTTCATAATATAAAATTGAATCAAACAACTACATAGAAAAACAATAAAATATGTAAACTAAGTTAAAAAATGATTTAACTATATATATATAATTAAATTACAAACTTAGTTCAGAAATTATTTTGTATAACTTTTCAAAAACTGTTCAACCCGTCAGGTTCAAAATAATTTTTGAGATTTTTTCATATTTTCTAAACTTATGGTGCAAAAGTTAGAGGGGGACGACGACACATTTTTTACTTTTTAAATTTCAGCTTTCTAGCTAACAATCACTGAGATTATCACTGAGATCCTCGGACGGACGGACAGACAGACAGATTTGGTGAAACTATGTAGTTGACTAGAACCCTAAAAACAACGTAATTATGAATAAAGAACAATGACCACTTTCCATACATTTCAAAACCTGATAATAAAAGTTAATGTATAGTTATAAAGTATAGTAGACAGACTACCTGTAAGTCTAGAAAATAATGTCTCATAGTCATTTTTACGATTTAAACGCCACGAAGTCCAAAAAATATTAATGTTTCTTTTTAGGTTAGAATTTGCCGTAAGATGTTAGAAAAATAATTATTAACTCTCGAATTGTAATCTAAAATAGGAATACTTAGCTGAGGTCGAAAAGTCCTTTTTATTTTATGTATTCCTTAATTTACGTCGCTGCTTAGACTCTCGATGATAGGAAAAAATCGAGTGTCGAGCATAATAATTTCTGTTTTTCCAGCACAAATAACTTGTACTTACTATCTAGTAAGTAGATTTTTAGTAAAGAAACATGCCAAATAGTTTGTATAGGTATCTACCTCTAAAAAGTATCTCTTACCTGTTCATCATAGTCATAGTCATAGTAGTCATAGTAATCACTTGATCACTTATCTACCCGACACATTTTATTGGCTTACGGTATGTATACAGTAGGGAAAAACAAAATTATACGATATGTTTTAGTGAAATGGTTTATTAACTATCATCATTAACATCTAATTCTCTTATAACTACATCGTCCAGAAATTCTGCTGGAGCAGAGATTTTTTCTTGATACCTAGCCCACCCAAGATACCACACTAATGTCATAATTGTTAACAAATGAAAAAATGTGTTCTACATGTTGTAAAGTAAATGTACTCATGTTATTACTAGAATCATACAGATTACTCCACTCATTACTGTCTATGTTCTGTGCAGACACGGCTATGTACAGGGATATAATATTTATATGTACTGAGTATCGTGACTCTAAATGAATCTGCCACATTGTGCAGATTCATATTGGTACATTGAGTATTTGCTGCTCGTCTATAATTTACTAATGTTATGTTGCTAGATACAACTTCAGAATGTACTTCTAGACTTTCATTAACTGGTTCAGCAGTGATTGGCTCAGTCACCTGTTTCAGCAGTGATTGACCCAGAGTCACCTGTTTCAGCAGTGATTAGCCCAGAGTCATCTGGTTCAGCAGTGATTGGCCTGGTGTCACCTGTTTCAACTTTTTCAGTAGTAGTTGCACCACAAGCTCCATCAGCTTGCCCAATACGTATAGCAGCACGCTTACAACTCATCCAGCATGAATGGCATATTCTATCAGATGATGACGTCTATGAAAGAAAATATTGAGTTAATATCAGGTATTGTAAATGTATTAATAAAAGGCAACATCGAGGTCAAAAAGAGAAATCACCAAGACCGTAACGGTATGAAGTAATATACTGGCAAATAATTAACAATATAGAAACATGCATGACGTGATGCAATCCTTGTTTGTTTATCTGTTTGGAATTTATCTGTCATAGTTCATCTGAAGGATTGTCAAAAACAATAGAATGGCTCTGACGATTAAGTGTTGGCCGTCCACAGAGACGTCGTTTATTGCTGGTTTATGCTTCTCATGAGGAGTTCATTACAAGGTTCACAAATGTAATCTTCCTCTGTAAGTAATCTGAAATAGGAAAGACAATTTAATCTTCTTTTATTTACAATTGATATAGGTTATAGTTTGATGCCAAGATTAACAGTTCAAAACAAAACACGAAATAACAAGACAAAACTATTAGTTTTAATCCATCTTTCGGTCATTTGCGTGTGTGTTGTCATACATAATAAAGAAGCGCCAGGCAGTTAGTTTGATTATGACATCATAGATAGTTTTAAGTTAAACATTATAAAAATAAATACTTACGATTACTGGTGATATCCACTCACTAAGAAGCGAAATAACTCTTGTGTTGAGTTCTTAAACAAGATAACGTCGAAACGTATTAGGCAGACGTTGCAGTTTATGCAAAGTATACGTCGGCTTTTTGTTGACGGCGGCATTATCAAGAGGGTGGATTTACAACAATATGGAAAGCAAAGGTCGTCAAGTGAAGAAGATATCGAGGTCCAGGGGGCAGCAATAAGGTCGTAAATAGAGGTATCAGTTCACACACAAAATAGCACAGTACACAACGAGACGCACACGCACCAACGAAGGGCTGCGCCAATTTCAATCGTAGAACTGTCAAATGTAAAAAAAGTCCGTTTCAGTCATCCGATCTCGAATGATTAATTTATTTAATGAATATTTTATTTTCAATGAATCTGTATTGTACAAAGACTAATAAAGAATAACATATCGATTGAATACAATGTAAAATAATATATAAAACTCAGAAACAGAGATTAATAAAGTCAAGTAATAGTGCGTGAAATGGAACGTTGTAGCAAAAGGTCTCAGTATTTTTGTGTAATCTATGGCAAAAGGTAATAGAGATGCGTTCAAAACATGGTAATATGTAACACTAAACGTAAAATAAGTTTATAGAAAAACTTAAAAATCTTTATTTCCTGCGTTTCTTTTAAAATTGTTTTTAGCGTATTAGACACATAATTAGCTAGCTTATTATCAGGTTTTGAAATGTATGGAAAGTGGTCATTGTTCTTTAACATTTATTTCATTACTATACAAAGTCAGGTCAAAAATGGTCATTCTTCTTTGTGTTAGAAATAAAATATTTTAAGAAGTTAGAAGAGGGTAGGGGGGCCCGAGACGTTCATTGCCTAGGGGCCCCGACATACATAAACCGGCCCTGCTTCTTATTCTTCGTGTCGATTTGACTCAAATTATGTCCGACCAATATTTAGCCACCTGAGCAGGCTTTGTTTAAGTTAAGGAGGGTCCAGGTAGTTGTGCATGCCGGGCAGAAAAGGAGGTGACGCATATCCTGTGAAGGAGCTCCACACTGGCACTGTATTTGCAATAGGTCAAGGAAATCCCATTCGACCAGATTATCTTTGCAGCGGCCAACCTGAGTCCGCAGTCGGCTCAGAGATTTCCAGATTGGCCACTGCAGTTTGTGTCCCGGTGGCAGATGTTCTGCCGGAGGGATAAAGTTTGGTAATCGAGATGAAGAAGCGTTAAATAATAATTTGGGAAAAGGATTCCTGTTCAATGGAAAACTTTCCTGGATCAGACTCTGAAAAATAACAAGGATCAGACAATTGAAATGAAGTAAATTAAAAATGAATGATATATCTACACTTCTACACTAATATTATAAAGAGGTAAAGTTTGTTTTTTTGTTTGTAGGAGGTAATCTCTGAAAGTACTGGGTCGATTGTTAAAAAATTTTTACCGATAGAAAGCTGCTTTATTCCTGAGTGACATAGGTTATATTTTATATGTATACGTAGGTGATGCTGCGGGCAAAAACTAGTAAACATATTATACATACACGCACGTACACACAATGGCAATTTCTCTTTGGATACTGGCTTAGTTTAGACTACAGATATCCAACAAAAAACCTTTCTATTTTTTGCTTTTACCTGTCAACTAAACACCTTTGTTGAAGATAAAGAAACAGTTTTATATATTGTTTTATGTCAAGACCCTGGGGAACTGGACCTTTGGTAGGCGTACGAGGTGCCGACACTTTTCGTGGGACGTGGTATTATAAATCTTCTTCTTCTTCCTGCCCTTGTCCCGTTTTATTTGGGGTCGGCGCGACACGTTTTTTTCTTCCATTCTGTCCTATCACTCGTCACGCTACCACTAACTCCCTTTTCTTTCATATCACTTCTCACACAATCCATCCATCTTTTCTTTGGCCTCCCTCTCCCTCTCCATTCATCCACATGTAAATTTATAACTCTTTTAGCAACATGCTTTTCATCTCTCCTCTTTACATGACCATACCAAGACAAACGATTTCCTTTCTACTTTTCAGTCACTGGCGCCACTTTCAAACTTCCCCTAATATACTCATTTCTCACTTTATCCATTTTCGTCATACCACACATCCATCTTGACGTAGACGTGGTACTATAAATTAACATGTTTAATTATGCGGTCCAGATAAAATATGACAATTTAAAATTCAGCTACCGAGCGATTTGTGAAGCGTAAACGAAGCGCTTTCCTTAAATCGTTAGCAGCATTGATTGCAACCGTAAACAAGTTTCAACAACGTTTCTTAATACCGTAGAGATCATCTTTCATAGGGACGTTGTACTAATGGCACATTGTAAATATAAAATAATACGTTAACAGTAATTAAAAAATAGTTTTTACAGTTTCCAAAAGAAAAAAGAAACAAAATTATAAGGCAATTGTTAAAAGTAACGAAATATCAGTTGATCTCCCTAATATTAAGTAATCATTGCTAAAAATATTGCAACACTGTTTTTCCATATTGAAGGAATTTCTGAAACTGTAGAATTAGGACGGCTGTCAGGTCGATTGGCATAGGGATAGCATAGGATTTTTGATATATTAATATCAAAAATAACTACTTATAACCTATATAATATTCTCTTACATTAGTAAGAGAATAATATCCTAGAAATAAATCTTATATATACTGATATACGAATAACCCATTTTATTAATTTCGATCTCCACTGTCTACTTCGTTTTGTAATTGTTATCGCTAACATTTTGGACATATTCTTAGTATCTCCGAGAACACCAAGATTGCACTTGCATAGTCACTTCTTCTAGTCGTCCTTGATTAAGCTGATGCTATGTGCCTATTATACATTAACCATAGTCAAGAGCAATTTGAAAGGGGCTTTAAAATTTCTGCCCAAGGTTCCAAATTCTGTGAGAGGCTTAAATATTTGCCAATTCACCTTCACTGGAATGCTAAGAAGTATTATAATTTATAGGATTAAATCCGACTTACTTGCGAATAAGCATTAGATATGTTATTCATAAATATACCACGCCTAGCAATGTCCTAGCAATTGGATCAGCCAACTTGGCACGTTCATCTTTTTATTGGTAATGCATCAGAATAAAAAGTTTAAATTTAAAAGCAGCAAATTGAAAGAAAGTAAGATATTATCCACTTCACCCTTAATTGTTCGACGATAGAATAGAATAGAATAGAATATAATAAAGTTTATTTTACACCAAAAAGTAATAAGACATAAACACGAACTTAAGTCTATGGGTACAATCGCGGTCTTATCGCTGACCGCGATTTCTACCAGACAACCTTAGAATGAATTGAAACGAATAAAACAACCCCTGTATTGTTTTATTCTTTTCAATCCATTCTAAGGTAGTCTGCGGTAGACGATAGTAGTCATGGTTCATCGGAGACACACACACTACACTACACTACACACACACACACTTGAAGTTACAGACGATTACGTTTACTTAAGTTTGTCTTAAACTCATCAATTCTTAAGTGTAACAATTCAAAAACCGTATATCAAGAAAAGGAAATACCTTGAGTTGATACAGTAAGAATTGAAAATATGTTTGACTTATGAAAATATGTTGTGTGTAATAAATATTATATATTGCTCCCAACCATATACTTGTTACTCTTTGGAAGTTGTGGATATAAAAATCGTTTAGAGAATAATTTCTTATCTTAGCTCATTTAAGACTTGGTACTTACACTTTCGAACTGATGTACGTATTTGTTCTTCTGCAGAATTACTCATAAATTCTACTTGATTTATCTGTTCTCTAATTTACTTAGGACATATTTAATCAAATTGAGATGAAGGAGTCCTATCTTCAAGAAATATGAATTCCATGCCTTACATAGTAAGCATATTTCATTTCGAAGAATGCCAATTTCAGATTTCCGAGTTTAAAATATTTCATTTTACATTTGTTGAAGATGCCGAAAGTGCTTCTAGTTGTGGAGAACTTAAATATTATTGACATTGTCTAGACGGTCTTGTTATGAGAAATTCTAAATGTGAGGGTTTGTGTAGGAAAATATTGCTTACTGGTAAATTGGAGCTGTTACTCCAGATTTATGGAGTTGTTGGTGGTAGAAAAATACCTGCTATGGTCTTAATGCAGGGTTTTAAACGTGACTTTGTATCTAAACTGAATATGTGCTGTATGGTGACAAAACCGAAAAATAACTATTTTTTCTCCAAAGCATGGTTGTGAAAGTAGCATGAAATATATTTCAGGTTGTTCAAAACACAGTATTTTTTTTTAAATCAAATTTTCATTCAACTACTGTCCCACTGCTAGGCAAAGGCCTCTCCGTAGTCCTTCCAGACATTCTTCTTTCACGCCTTTTCAAACCAATCCTCGTGGTACACGTCCAGATCACCTCGCAACCTCTTTCTAGGCTGGCTTCAACGGCGCTTCCCTCTGCAAGAACCCAGTGCCTGGCGACACTTACCCAGCTGTCACTGTGCATGCTGCTAACGTCACAACAACTTAAGTTTATTATTATATTCTTCTTATATTCTTATTTTACATAACTTTACAAATTATAAACAGTAATGAAGCCGATGTACACAGGCGAGCTTAACCCAAAATTATTTTCTTAATTAGGATCGCCATCATTACAAGCTCTGAGAATTTACAGGTTCATTTATTAACACTATTCAAGCGCACTTACAGATAATCACAACATTGAATAGTAATAATTCTAAAAACCACCCTAAGATCGACTGGTAGATAATGCCTATGGCATTAAGTCCGCTTTTGTACAGTGTAATGTGTATAAAGCATAAAAAATTATAAATACATAAATATAAAACACTAGTTTTTGCCCGCGGCTTTACCCGCGTACATAAATTATAGCCTACCTATGTCACTCAGGAATAAAGCAGCTTTCTATCGGTAAAAAAATTTTAGCAATCGGACCAGTACTTTCAGAGATTACCTCCTAAAAACAAAAAAAAACAAACTTTATTTCTTTATAATATTAGTGTAGATTTAATTAATTAATATTTAAGTTGATTTATTTCTTTACTGTGCTTCCATTTTTTTAACAGTGATTTATGACGGGGTCTCGTGACGGAATTTTTTCGTGGGTTTGATAAATAAGTTCATGGGTTGTGCTGATATGGGATTAAACCTGATTAATGAGGCGTCAATCTTTTCGTAGTCATGGTCCGGGTGTAATAGGCTATTTTATAAAGAATAGAATCAATGTGGCGGATGAAATATCCAAAAAATGTGTGCGTTTTAAAAAAAGTAGTTGTATCGAGTGCAATGTCAAAACTTCAAAAGGAAGAGAAGGCAATTCTGAATTCAAATAACTTACAAGTGGCAGAAAAAAAATCTAGATTTTTATCGCGTCCATGAATACTGTTGTCTATTTGACCTTAGCGCTTAAACTTAACCAATAGCAATCTGGCGATCTAAGTGTGCGTGGGCTATTAATTGCGTAATGCGCGTTCGTATTGGTTTATTGCGTGTAGTGGAGTTAAAGGGTGGGCGACAAGCGGCGACACTCGTTGTAGTACAAATTGGAAAGTATTTCCTTTTTAACCTTTTTCATCTTTTCTATGATTAAGGGCCTATTAACTCTAGTCTTAAAGACACCAAATAAATAATCGGATGGAAAGACCGCTGCAAGCAAATTGCTCTACTCCTTCGATGAACGCGGTATAAACGACGAGGCAAAACGCTTAGTCTGGAAATTTTAGTTTTTGATACAGAATCACTTTGTTTTTCATTACAATGCAGTTGTAACACATTCTAATATTTTAATAGTATTTGGCAGCAATAATATGGAGTCAGCCTTCTCGGCAAACTTCGCTGAGGTAGACAATACTGCAATAGAGCTCTCAGCTCTATTTTATCGAGATTGCGTCTGTTTCAATGATTCCACATATCTCAAGTGTTTACAATACAGCTAGAGAGTTGTGTAAATAGTTGAGATACAATGCTACACCAATATTATATCACAATATATACTAGGAATCAATATGCGAATAAAAAAACAAACACTGAACTTCACTCAAAGAATTTCGATTAATTCATTAAACCCCAAGCGAAGGCTGGCGTTCGCTCTCTTATTATCTTTCTATTGTGTCTTAAATTACGATATTCGAAAGGCCTTTTTTATGGTGGGAAATCATCCAATGACAATCTAGGCACAAAATATATAGGTACAAAAGTCAATCTACATACAAAGCGCGCTCGAACAACGCACACATAGACACCGCTCACAGACACGAGGTCTCGGTCGCGTCTCGGATAACTCGTCGAACAGTTCCGGCTCAAAGGCTCATTAGTGTGCGTCCACCGAGCGTAGGTATAATAGTAGAGGATACAGTTAAGAACGACCTTCACCGGTTTGTTTAATGGATGAAACGTATTTTATGATAAATTTAGTATATTAAAGAATATAACGCGGGTGGGTTGCCTGAGAAATTCCTGGCCAAACAATTTTTTTTAATTTTTTGAAAAATGCACCGGTGTGTTTAACGAATAAATTTAATACTAACCAAAAGAGTGCAGCCTTTAGAACATAAAAATGTTGGGTTGCCTGTTTGTTTCCTGGCATAACCATGGGTTGCCAGGTATAAACAGGTGTGTTTAGTTTGATATACAACAAATTCTATATCAAAATAAACTCTGTTTCATTACGAATACGATGTTATAGTGTTGTCTGCAAAAAAATCTGGTATGAATAACGATTGTGCATTTTCCTAAAAAAATAGTAAATTTTCAATTTTTAATTAATAATAGTCTGGCCAGGAATTTCTTAGGCAACCCACCCGCGTTATATTATTTAATACACTAAATTTATCATAAAATAAGTTTCATCCATTAAACAGACCGGTGAAGGTCGTTCTTAATCGGATCTTAGACTATAAAAAGTGGCGTACATATGAGATTGTTTTCTGTATCTATCTATTTTGTGCTCTAGGGGAGAGTTTAGTCTAGATCCCGGTCATGTCATACTTTTACTGCCTAAAACCACCATTACTAAAATAAATGTTCTTTCTTTGCCTTTCGTACGAGACCCCTGGGTTTCTCTGTCGGAAGTAATCATGGCCTCAATATGCTTCGGCCTTGCTGGGCTTCTACGGTTTTGCTGATATCTCTTTGAGGCACGCTTGGAACACTACATGACGACATTTTGACGATTTGGGCTCGGTCTAGACGATAACGAGACGGCTGGACAACGAGCTACCCATTGCTCGTCGTTTGCAAGCCCACGCCAACGGTGGCAGGAAATCGGGGTCGGGGTCCCTCCTGCTCAGAACCATGTCGATCAGACTCTTTGGTCGTCTTTTGAGATAGATCTAAAATTGCCAAACAAAAAGATACAAAAACTTATTCTTCATGTCATTGTTTCAATATGTTGCACGTAGCTGTAGGTATATATCATACCTATTTCAAACTTTTCTTATTGAATCTAAATTTACACGCAATCAGGATTAAGAACTTTTTGCGCTCAGGCATTTTACATATTAAATTGTATCTGCCGCTTGCCAGAATTATGGGTCTCAATGGTACTAAAATGTTGTTTTGAAAAGCTTGCAAGTTAAGTAGATACACCACAATCACTTATTTTAATTCATAACATCTAGTCAGTCTAGCACTAGCTTCTGCCAGCGGCTTCGCTCGTATAAAAATACCTAGGTTTTGTTTGTTCGGTCTTGACCGCAATTTCACCTGATGGAAAGTGACGATGCGGTCGACGATGGAGCGCGCTTACCTAGAAGTAACATATTCACTCTTGACTTGAAGATTTTCGGGTTGTAGCAGGGGTTGTGTTGTAGGTTGTTGGGAGCGTATTTTGGAAAATCGTCTCTTTATGGTCGCCTACGTTTTAAAAGGAATAAGAAGAGGTGTTATGGACACGAATACACTTTTCCGCACTAGTGAGGAAAACAGTGAAATGCGTGCCTAAAAACGGTAGGGATAAGAGCGGGTTTACGAGTAGGTGTATTGAAAAATGTATTTGCACATCAAATTAACATTTACCTATTGTGCTTACTTTACTCATGGAAAAGATAAGCTATTACTTAGACAGTGTTTCTTTTATAAAAAAAAAAGAATCTCGATTTATAAGTCTCAAAGGAAAACACGGTGTATCTGAGAGTATTACTTTAATCTGGCGAAAAATTTACTTACACGTGAAACATGTAGCCTTGATGTAAAAAACATTTGTTATGTGACGAGTGTGGGTAGCTTCAAATATATTTTTTTATAAATCCTTTAACACTTTGTACCTACATGTCGCAAGATCTTTTCTTAGTGAATATTCTTGAATTTATAAAGGATTGGATTGAGAAAGATTTTCGTAATATTACGTGAAAAGGGATTTCTTTTTAGTGTAGGTAACCGAAATACGTAAATAGTGTATTGGTAGGTACTATCTACATACGTATGTTGGTAGGACTTATATTCTAGCGATAGACAAGCACGTTTATGGAAACTATTGTCAAAATACTTTTTTTTTTTTATGGTGGGAAAATTCATGCATTGAGATCCCCCGCCCTTGGGCGGAGCGGGAGATAGTGTCAGACTCTTACTGACTAAAAGACCCACCCCGTTCCTTCTAGCCTTCATACCGGGGCTCGAGCGCTCTTTGGGATAACCCTGGCCCCAGTAGGCTTCGACCCGGCTGGGTCCCTGCTGTTGCTGACAACTCCTTGAGGCGCGCGGGAACAGTGCGCGCCGTCGACGACTTGTGCTTGGTCCGGACAGTTACCGGACGGCCGGACAGTGAGCTACCCATTGCTCACCGTCCACAAGCCCGCGCCTACGTTGGCCGGAAATCGGGATCAGAATCCCGGCGGCGGCGATAACGCCGTTGCCTGATGCAATTCGGCCTCCTCCTTTGCGAGCATTACTGCTTCGCAGAAGTCGGCGACCGCCTGCCACTCCTCCTCGCTCCGGACCATGGCCTCAACCAAGGCCCGGCGCGAGAGGTCTCCGCCGATTTTCAAAATACTGAAAAGTTGAAACAAAAGTTCGCTGCAGCACTAGTTTGGAAATTTGTCGTCTAATAAAAAAACTATTAAAACCGCGCTAGATAGTATACACCGTTAAATTTTAATCGTTTTAATCCCGTGGAGGGTCGATCCGGTACATGAAACACTATCGCTGAGCGAGTTCAATGACCTGTAGTTAATAGTCGGCGTTGCGTACAAACTACCTACAGGTCATTGAACTCGCTCAGCTGACGTTTTCTTAAAGAAATTAATTTCGTACATGCGTAAATTAATATGAGTTTTGAAAAAAAGGTGCTTTATTTTTTAATTTTATCTTTACAAATCGATAGTGATTCATGTACCGGATCGACCTTCCACGGGATTAAAACGATTAAAATTTAGCGGTGTATAGAAGATAATTTTTTCGCGACCATAACTTCTATAGGTGCCATTCCAACCTCGGCTGCAGGATGCGAATGCAGGTAGCACAGGCATGACACGCCGCCGTTGCTTGCATCTGCAGCCGAGAGTGATTCTGAGTCTAGCTGCACGTGCTGTCAGTCGCAAATCTATCAGCTCCGTAGCGATTATTTTGGACTTGTCTAAACAGTTGAAGCCTAAAGGTTGAAGTGACGTAACTACGTGCGCATCGAGCGGCCGTAGTTACCTACGATGGTCTGCGATGACCGCTGATGGCTGCGGCTGCAGGTCGCGGCAGTACTGGCAGCCGAAGTTCGGCAGCAAGTGCGGCCGCTGCTGTGTTCGGAATGGTTTTCACAAAAATCCATACTACTACACAGAAAAAAAGTCGTGTAGTGTAGTGTAGCCGGCTTCGTACGGCCGCCGCATGTGCTGCCTGCATTCGCAGCCTGCCGCCGAAGTTTGAATGGTACCTTTAAGCGCCATGAATTTTATGGCACTTACGCGTTTCGTTCAACATAGTGTAATGACATGCCATCCATATAGATTTTTGTACCGCAGAAGTGACACGGCTTTTTGCCTATAATATTTCATTACAATAATACTCAATTTCAAAATGTCTTAATAGTCTTCGTTAGTGTAAATTCGCTTCGCTGACATTCTTGATGAGTTTTATCAGATATCGAAAAACGCACGCTGTCATTATTTTTGAACTTCGATAAAAAATCGTTGATATTATTTATATAAGAAAGAACATTGAATCAAATATTCAAAAATATCGAACAGGTTATAAAACACCATGTGAAGTCTGTGTTCAGTAAACCACTTATAGGTAAAAACAAACCGACAGTCTTAGTCGATGTCGCGTAGTGTAATAAGTGTCGGACTGTCTTACTCGGAATGAAAAATAAGACTGAATATCGTGTGCTTAATAACGCGTAGTGTAAGGCCCTTAGGTGAGTGCACTACGGCACGTGTTATCTAGTACGTAGATCAATAAGTATATATCGAAGGAACATGTTTACTTAATAATTCAAAGTTTTAAATATAGTGACCCTGTTGTGTTCCACTTTAGGGTGAAGGCATAAAATAGATAGGTACAGAAGTTATTCTCATGTATGTACCTACTTCATTTTTCATACCTACTCTCGCCGCGCGTCTCAAGGAGTTGTCAGCAACAGCAGGGGCCCAGATGGGTCGAAGCCTACTGGAGCCAGGGTTAGTTTCGAAAGACAGCTCGAGCCCCGGTATGAAGGCTAGAAGGAACGGGGTGGGTCTTTTAGTCAGTAAGAGTCTGACACTATTTCCCGCTCCGCCCAAAAGCGGGGGTTGTCATTGGATGATTTTTTTCCCACCATAAAAAAAAATACCTACTCTCGCCGGTCGCGCTACGCGCCGCTCTGTCCGAGCGTAATATTATATGGCCAGAAAGTCCTGCCTTCCTTCATAAGTAAATATAAGTACCTAAAACTAAATAAAAAAATATATAGCGAAAATATCAAATAAGGCGTCGATAAATGAAACAAGTTGTTTTAAGGCCAGCTCCTAAATTAAAATGAGTACCTAATTAGAGTTTTTATCCAAAATGAGAAGCGAAAAGATGGTACAATAACTAAACTGAAAATCTAAACCCGGGTACAGACTGCTGTAACGTAACATGCAATGTAACGTGAAAGGAGCATTTTATAAGTGTAGGCGAAGCGCGAGCACGAACCGAGCATGTACCTACTCTACTCACACAGTTGAAATGCTCTGTTCGCGCGCGTAGTGTGCACGGTTCAAGCACGCAAGGCGTACACACCAAGGGCGTTCTGTTATACAGCGTTATTTGTAAGACACTTGCAGGACTGTATTACTAACATCATAAACCACAACTTTTGTTCTATGACTTTTTATAAAAGATAATTAATTTACCAAAAAACAAACCTTCAAGATTTCGTTGTTTTATCTAACACATTTCAACTCTGTATATTGCTATACCTACGTATATATGATGTGATGCAAGCGCATTAAGCACTCCCGCCGCCCAATCTCCGCTCCCCTACGCTTTATTAATACCTATAGCTTATTTCGCATAAACGTCGTTATTTTTGGAACGTTCTATTTAAATATTTTTACTTTTGAATGAAAATCTCATGAACTAAAACATGATAAATTTTTAAAAGTCATAGAACAAAAGTTGTTGCATGATACATTGCGACGTTGTGGATGTCAAATTCTTCCATTACGTGTTACATTGCATGTTATGTTACAGCAATCTCTACCCGGATTAATATAAAGATAATATTAGATTAACGAAAACGCAGCGTTTTCTTTCAAAACAATCCCATTTCTCTAACAGTACCTAAGTAATGAAATTGCCGTGAAATTGCACGAACCTAGTTTTCAAGTTTCTAACAGAACAGCAAGTAATTAGAATCGAGCAACGTTTCAAGAATTCCTATCTTCTTCCTTTTAGTTTTCAGTGACGATATGTGATTGCTTGTAGTTGAGAGCAATGTCGATAGAGGAACTTTAAAATGAAAATTTTGTTGTTTCGTTTGGCAATAAATGTAGTATTCAGCCTTTTAATGTTCCCACTGCAAGGACTCTGGCCTGCTCTCCAGGAGAGGGAATGGGCGCTTATTAAACTTTATAAAATTGTATTTATCACCTTATCTATTTATTTTATTTTTATTTATAACTTTTCTGTACTTATTTTTAGTTCCTTTTATTTACTGCACCGTTCCCGGCGTCTTTATGTCTACACAGCGACCGGCCCACGCTGAAAACCAGCGCTGTGAGCTCAACGCGAGCTCAACGCGTGAGGCCGCAGCTTTATGCTGAGCGTTCGGCCGTTTTGCGCGGAGGAGACGCATATCTTCCCTATCAATTGCTGTGATGTTATGTTCTGTTACCTAGTTTTAAGATTGCGTCTTTAACGCGTAAATAAACTGTTTTTCTTTCTTTTTTTTTCTTCTTTCTTTCTTATTCACCACGCGGGCCCAGTGCGGGTTAGTGAGTGTCACATGTCTTCGAATTTTTGGTTCTAGGATATGCTGGTTTCCTCACGATGTTTTCCTTCACCGTTTTAAGAGCAGTGGTGATGAAATAAATTACACAAAGTATCGCCTGGCTGGGTTTGAACCTGCGACCTACAACTCGTAAGTCGGGGCCGATACCATTAGGCCACCACTGATCTTAAAGAAATGTAATATGAATTATTAAAATAAACTATCGGTTTTTTATTTTAAGTTGGGAAAAAATTCAATTATTTCTCTCTCTCGACTCTAGGGCGAAGCTGGTAATACAAGACTTTTACTGACTAAAACCATACCTATGTTCCTTCTTTGTCATTGCGTTCCAGGACCCCAGGTTTCCTTTTCGGAAGTAAACCCATGTCCCCACTAGGTATCGGCTCTGCTGGGCTCCTACGGAAATTAAACCATAGGTAATAAATCGTTCTAAGTTAGAGTTACCGCCATTTTTTGTGCAGCTTCATTACGTCATATCCTTAATGACGTTGCACAAAAATGGTGGGTATATTGTACAAAAATAAATAATAAAAACACGACAGCCATGTCAAAAAAATGAACTAAAAAGAAAAAAATAAGATGTTAGTTAAACTGTATAAACTCCACCACTCATTCACTCACTGACTAAATACGATGTCTCGAAAACTACTTGATCTACAGGTGGCGGTTCGCACCGTGACAGAGACAAGCGACCGAGACAGGAGACCGCGACCGAAGACCGCGACCGTTACTTGACGTTAGGCAATGTATGAGCGACAGTTCGCGATCGAGACAGAGACAGGAGAACTGTCGCTCATACATTGCCTAACGTCAAGTAACGGTCGCGGTCTTCGGTCGCGGTGCGAACCGCCACCTTACAAAACAAAAATTTTCGTCGCCGTCGTGGGGTCAGTCTGTAGAATACTATCTTATACAAAAACTCCCCTCATCAACAACTCCTTTTAAGGGAGGGGCTGTCGTGTAAAAAGAGTACCGATTATAATTTAGGTGTCTTCAAGGCTAGAGTGAATAGGCTCATAATATACTAGTGCGCCTCACCATCACCATCTCTGCTTACCATCAGGTGGGATCGCGGTCAAGTACTAGTTTATATCAAATAGAAAAAAAGCTGTCCTCACTGTGCTGGAAGAAGAACTTTACGAAATTTTGACTAGAGATCACATCTTATTATAGTTAATGAGGACCGGTATGAAAAGATCGCCAAAAAAAATTTTTGTAAGGAAAATACCTATAAATCAAATTGGAATTTTATGAACGACGTGTGGGTAACCATTGTAGCCATTTTCAGAGAAAAACCTCTTCATTAATATGACAAAAAAAACTACATGAAAAGAATACTTATATAACACCCACGTTAACCGAATAAAAATAACTTCAAAAATATCTTTTGCTAAAAACGGTAATGGGAAATCCATTGGGACTCATAAAACGATCATATTTTCTTGTAATCCTTCATTTCTTTGATGTACGAGTTGTTTCCCGATTCATCAAGGAACAAAATAACGTAGGCTGCATACAAAATAAGGTATGAATATTATGTTTTCATCGTTTCTCGGTTAGTTAAGAGCCGGTTGTAGTCACTGAGTATTTTACGTAAACTCCGCTCAGGCTTATGTCGATTTCGCGGTCACGTAACAGCGGTTACTTTTTATAAAAAACATAAATAATAATCACTCAAGATTTTGGTTTTTGCGAGGCCCTTTAAAAAAAAAAAAAATTTATCATTTTTTTTAACTTTCAATTATTTCCATGACGTAAGCTCGTAGACGTTTGAAATCATAAATTAGGGTTAGATTCGCGATTTTCGATTTTTTTTTATCGGGGCGATTAATTTATACTCGTAATCATATTTTGATTTTTGGCCGGCGTGGCGGCGGTTGGTGATACAGTCAATTTTATTAAAAAAAAATTTCATGGTGTTCTCTTTTATATTTGTGGATTCCCAGAGCTTTAAAAAAAATCAAAATGAGTAGACCCTGGCCTTAAGGCCCTTGCTCCCATTTAGTGCCATAAAACAGTGACTTTCTGTAGCCTCCTCCTCGGTAACGATTGGGTCAATAGATTTGAAAAAAAAAAATTACAGATTATTGTATAACATTATCAATTATTTATTAAGCTTTATCAAACTGTCTGTCTGTGTGCCTGTGTCTGGACTGATAATAATTTAATGATGTACATAACTAGGTATGTATTTCTAGTGTTCGTTACTACATTGCCAAAGGCGCATCTGTAAAATGTTATAATATAATTTAGTAAATAAATAAATAAACATATGATTTTTTCATATGACTGATACTTTTGCAAAAGAAATTATTTTAACAATGTGTTATTTTTTAGATTGTGGAAAACAAGCACTCTTTCAGATGGCTTTTATCTTTTGAAATATGTTTATAAAAAAAATGGTGGTTAAATATTTTTCAAAATGTACATAGCCTAGGTAAATCAATCAATATTTTGCAAAGAAATGGGTTTAAAGGTCAGCAGGGCTTTATGCGGGTGCAGGCAGCGCGGCAGTACCAATAAGTGTGCATTTAATTCCGCTCAGCTCCCCTTTATATATATTTTTTTACTATCACGCGGGCAAAGTCACGGGCTGCAGCTAGATGTCTATAAAAAAAGGGTCAGCAAATATTGTGTATCAGATTTTTATTTACTGGACAAAGACATAGGAATACACTAGCTATAAAGCTCAGTGGACGCGGATTGCTACAGAACACACGTTTAAAAAGATAGTGTTCCTACGGTCCTGCCCCCCTAGCCAAGTTACAACCGTTTCTCTTGTGTCGAATTTCTCGAGTTGCCCACGCCCCTGATGCTTTTGTTCTGACCACGTAACTGAGCTTTGATGACATCATTCCCGTACATTTGAAGATTTGTTCTAGCGTTAACGATTGCAGATTATCAACTTAGCTAGGGCTACAGATGGTCGCTTTAACTTTCTCTCTTTCTCTCTAAGCGTCTATTGATATAGGATATATTGACTATAAATTAATTGTTCAAAATTTTCAGGTTGTTTCAAATTAAATTCAAAGAGCTTTATTTTACAATCTTGACGAAGACACTATTATTATTCCTATTACAATCAATATTGATTTTGGCAGCTTCTGATTTAATTAGCAGCCTCATCACTGTAGTTGTAGAGGGGTCTTCGTTAGTTAGAGCCATTCTGTTAATAAACTACAAATGTCAGTTTCCCTTCTGTAGAATCGTGCCTGTCGATAGGAGTAGAGAGTGAATTGTTATCTCTATCTGTTTGTTAAGTCTATTTGAAGTTGACTTGAATGGTCTACAGTACGTTGTCAATTCATTTATTGTATTCGTTTATTCCTTTTTAAGTTGTGTTATTTGTATTACACGCTTAAACTAGTGCTTGAGTCGTGTGAAGAGATTTTCAATTAAATCTTTAATTGTAATTTTTTAATGTTAATTTCGAAGTTGGTTGCATCTTATGTAGTCAATATTTATGGGCTGATGGGTTTTTTTTTTTGTTTTTTTTTTTTTTTATCGATGGGAAAAATCATCTTATGACAACCCCCGCTCTTGGGCGGAGCGGGAGATAGTGTCAGACTCTTACTGACTAAAAAAAAAAAAAAAACCCATCCCGTTCCTTCAAGCCTTCAATACCGGGGCTCTAGCGCCCTTTCGGATTACCCTGGCCCCGGATGGGCTGATGGGTAAATAGTAGTATCAAGCGTAAGGACAAACACTTTACAGCAAACGACTGTTGAATGCATGTTTTAAAAAAATATGTAAGTATGTCTAATATACAACACTAGCTTTTACTCGCGGCTTCGCCCGTATACATAAAATATAGCCTTTCAGCTTTCTGTCGGTGAAAAAATTTTAGCAATCGGACCAGTACTTTCAGAGATTACCTTCTAAAAGCAAAAAAACATAAAAACAAAAAAAAAAACAAACTTTACCTTTTTTTTATTAGTGTAGATTAGTTTTATTATATGCAAAACCCGAAACTTTTTTGTAGTATTTTTGTGTGAAGAATTTTTGTACAAAATTTTATAACTGTAAAATGAAAGTCACAAAGTTATAAGTTTGTTATGTTACCTGGTTGTCCGCACAAATTCGTGGGTAGGTATCTGGGCGACTGAGAGTTTATTTTGCTCCCGCACCCAGCTTTGCGCTGGCGCATAATGCACACTTTGACCTGCCGTAACCTGTGTTGTACTTAGTGTCAGTGTGTTCAATTTGTGACCTTTTTTAAATAATTTTGAGAAAAAATATAACATGGTGTAAAAATTTATTGGAATCGATTCAGTTCTATTATTCAGGTTTCGTATATAGGTACTAAAAATAATGTTTTTCGGGAAAAGTTTTCAGTACTGTGTTTTCTATTTTTATTTTTAGGCTAGGCTTCTGTTAGGTAGTTAGTGGATTGCAATATAAAGCCGACATTTAAAAAATTGCTGGTATCCGGGTTTAATAATAATCATCAACTTATATTCTAGTGATAGCCAAGCCCTCTCATAGAAACTATTGGTCAAAATACTGAGAAGTTAAAACAAAAGCTCGCTGCGGCGCTTCATTGCATTATGTCGTCTAACAGAACTATTAATACATACAGCGATAAGATAGCTTTTAGGGGATACTTTTTTCTCGTTCAAAATTTAACACTTACGCGTTTCGTTCAACATAATGTAATGGTCAAGGTGTACATCTACACCTGAGTCGATTGAAGTGAGTGTTTGGCACGCGTAATCTAGTGCATAGTACATATCGTCGCCGTCCCCGCTAACTGGCGTATCTGCACTGATATTACCAACGTGTTTATAACATTATTTTGAATAAGTTCTCTCTAATCGTCATATCTGTATCGTTTACCGTTTAGAAGATATTCAAGTATTTCATTTTGCGGAAGTGTAAAAGAAGTGAAAAAATATCCTCACTACCTTCGTAATTTAGGGCTTTAGGACCACTACTAACTAAAAGAATATGCCAAGATTAATATAAAAAACTTATTAATTCATTAATAAAGCTACAGCCAACGCAACTACAGGAATATGATTTAAACGCCCGACCGAAAAACGGTCACCCTGGAAAAATATCAATTGCTAGTTACGACAGTTAGCAGGGAGGGTGACGATATATATACCTATCGACGATAATAATATAATATTCCACAACTATCACACAACGCCGTCTAGTCCCAAGCTAAGCAGAGCTTGCGTTATGAGTCCTAGACAACTGATAAACATACTTATCTCTAAATACATACATGTTATAGACAGATTACACCCAGACACAAACCAATTAATGATCGTGCTCAACAAACAAATATTTGTCCTGAGTGGGAATCGAATCCACGACCTCCGGCATAGCAGTCAGGGCTACTAATCACTAGACCAAGGCCAGCCCAGTTTTCCTCTCAATGTAGTCGTGTTTGATTAGGATAACTTTTGAATTCCTCGAAGCTGGCAAGTGGTTCTAGTGGTTTCTTCTTAAAATAGTTTGGACATTGAATAGTGAAACCTCAAACTTTCGTAATATCCAAAGTTACTTCACACCGAACTATTGATTTCTCGCCTATTTCAATTCCTATTCATTTTCTATGTCTCGAATATGAAGATTGTTTTTGCATAAAGTATTTGCTATAGAAATCACGCATTTTTGTGAACTAAAAAGTAAATTCAGCTTTTTATTTAGTTTTTTAAGTAATATAAATAGACTTGCGTTTGACCACTATCTCACTGATGGTAAACGACGATGTGGTCGACGTCGAAACCCGCTTACTTAGACCTGCCCCCCTAGCCAAGTTACAATCGTTTCCTTTCGATTCGCTTGCGACGAACGCCTCGAGTTGGCCACGCCCCCGATTCTTTTGTTCTGACCACGTGACTGAGCGTTGAGATGACTTCATTCCCGTACATTTAAAGTTTTCTACTAGCGTTAACGATTGCAGATTATCAACTTGGCTAGGGGTACTGGAGGAATCTATTCACTCTTGACTTAAAGTTGTTTACTATGCGCTGATAGAGTCAAGGTTACGGTACAGAATACAGTTTTGGGGAAACAGCTACAATTATAATTTTCAAAGGGCGTTTATTCTTCAGAAAAGAGCAATTAGAACAATTGTCCGTATTCCTCAACAAGAAAGCTGTCGACCCTATTTTAAAGAACTTGGCATCCTCACAGTACCTGGACTTTACATTTTGGTACTTTTATCCACCTTGAAAAAATATATATTTTTCACTTTGAAACTCATGAGGATAGACTGGAAAGAGAAAAAACTCGTAGAAAGGATTTAGATAACAAACTAATTCCATCACTAAACATTGTTAAACACAGTCCACTGTACCAGGCAGTTAAAATATTTAATAAGTTGCCTCTTGAATTAAAAAGCATATTGTATACAAGCTCGTTCAAATCAAGGCTCAAGGCATTCCTGTTGGAGAAATGCCTCTACTCCCTAGACGAATTGTAAAATATATATTTTTTTAATTTCTGTTATTAATTTGCCTTTTTTTTGTATGGACATTGTTATCATTTTTTTTTTATCTTTTATTTTTATTACTATTATTATTTATTGACATTGTTATTATTAAATTATTCATTGAAATTATTATTGCTAAATTATTAATTGACATTTTTTTTTCTTTTTTTTGTGTAACTTTTTTTTTTGACATTTCATTATTATTAGTCATTACTGTTTATTGCTGTGTATTAGTTTCTAAGTTTAATATTCGTATACAATTAATTGTTCAAGAATAAATAAATCAATCAAAGTCACCCCGGTTATATTTATCAGGAAACACGGAGAGAATTCCACTCCTCAGTTGTATGCATCATAAATGTTTACCAAGAATTTTCAAAATCGGAGAGTTCACCTCCAACAAACAAAATATTTAACTATTTTATGGCATTAGTTTACATTCAGAGTAAACATTTTTACGGGAGAAGTTCAAATTTTAAGTACTAGTCGGCTACTCATTTAAGTACTAGTCGGCTACGCATTTAAGTACTAGTCGGCTACGCATTTAAGTACTAGTCGGCTACGCATTTAAGTACTAGTCGGCTACTCATTTAAGTACTAGTCGGCTACGCATTTAAGTACTAGTCGGCTACGCATTTAAGTACTAGTCGGATACGCATTTAAGTACTAGTCGGCTACGCATTTAAGTACTAGTCGGCTACGCATTTAAGTACTAGTCGGCTACGCATTTAAGTACTAGTCGGCTACGCATTTAAGTACTAGTCGGCTACGCATTTAAGTACTAGTCGGCTACGCATTTAAGTACTAGTCGGCTACGCATTTAAGTACTAGTCGGCTACGCATTTAAGTACTAGTCGGCTACGCATTTAAGCCAAGTCATCCCTAGCAGGGTTTTTTTTTTGTCGGTGGGTGGCCGGAAATCGGAATCGGAATTCCGGTGGCGGCAGGGGCGTGAGGGTTGCGAGATTGGTTAAAAAGAGTTACCGTGTCTATGGAACGCAAAGGGCAATTGAAGGATACAGGTGAGTTTTAGTTAGTAAAAGTCTGCCATGTCCTCTCGCTAAGCTACATTCGCTTTATTTGATGATTTCTCATAGATCACAGATGAGAGCAGTGGTAGCCGAGTGGTAACGGCCTTGACTTATGAGTTGTAGGTCGCGGGTTCGAACCCAGCCAGGCGCATTACTTTGTGTAATTTAATTCATCACCACTGCTCTCAAAACGGTGAAGGAAAACATCGTGAGGAAACCGGCATGTCCTAGAACCAAAAATTCGAAGACACGTTACATTCGCCAACACGCACTGGGCCCGCGTGGTGGATTACGGCCCATTCCCTCTCCTAGAGAGGAGGCCTGAGTCCCAACAGTGGGAACATTAAATAGGCTGGTTGGTGGTGATGATGATGATTTCTCACAGAAAACAAAAAAGAATATGGGCTGCGAATTGCGATCCGATTTAAACATTTTTACGGAAAATAAGGAATTGTATTTATTAATGCCTCTGTGATACGAGTACAATTCCGATATTGAGTTGACACAGAGTACAGAGTTGCCTCGGTGGCTAAGGCGATTATCGCACTGCCACGCACCACTCAGCGTAGCGCGTGAAAACGCTCCTACGCACGTACTTGTGGAGTGCAGATCTGCATCATCGTGCGGGTGTTTTACGCACTCCTGCGCGTAGGTGCGTCTTGTAAATTCACGCAGGCACGCACTCATTTCATACAAAGTCACGCACGGTACTGCGAGACTCAGTGTGGCATACCATGCGTGTCGCCCCGCACCCACGCACGTGAGTGCGTGTTTCTCCGCATATAGGTGTGTGATCTGCATGAACATGCGTGGATGCATTTTCAGTGTACACAAACGGAGATACTTACAAGCAACGTTAAGACACGCATTCACGCACGACGCTGCGTGGTGCGTGGCAGTAACTTTAAATAGAAGTCAAGCGCTACCATAGAAATCTTATATCAATAAAGCTCATTTCAGACTACGATATAATATAATGGTCTGGTTAATATTGTTTTTTTTTGTTCGGTATTTCCAAAATCACGGCTAAAAGGGTTCGTTTACTTAAGGTGTGTTTTTGTTTGCTCCGTTCACGATAGAACTTGCTTTACCAAGTCAATGTTGTCATAATATCAATGTCATAGCACGACACTCAGGTGACAACGTCAATTAAAAATGGTAAAAGGCTAATTTCTGAATTACTCACTGACACATCAAAGCCCAGCCCAAGACCTTGGACCTAGAATGCTGAAAATTTACACTGACTTTTGTTTTGTAATGTATTGTCGTGGCCAGTCTTAGCATGGAGCATTTCATGTATCATTCAACTATAACGTTTAAAACGATCTGGCCAGTTTGACTTGGCCATATCATATGATCAATACTTTTGTATATAGGGTGACTGATAATTAGTGACCGATAATTATACACGTGATTCTACTCATGATTACAGACAACTTTCCCAAAGAAACTTTTTTTTATACTCATTATTATTTAACTTATATTATTTAACCAGAACATGTCGGTACCTACACTAATTACATACACCGATGGGTTTACAAGCGGCGCGGGTACACTATCACTATTGTAGGTAAAGTACATGAGAAAGCGTTACGCGGCCAACAGCTGAGAGGTCGCAATAGACGCGCGCGCGAATTTGAGCGAACAGTTTTTTTGTTATCGTGATGAAACTAATGAGTATAAAAAAAGTTTCTTTGGGAAAGTTGTTTGTAATCAAGAGTACAATCACGTGTATAAGTATCGGTCACTAATTACCAGTCACCCTATATATCGTGGTCAGATCTTAGGGATTGATCAATAAGAAAGGATTTTTTCGAAATGAACCCTCTAAAGTTTGTATGGAGCTACTTACTTTCACGTTAGTGAAGCCTCTGGCAGATGTTAGTAAGTACTTAATAAATTAACTACCTAGTTTATTACAAAAGGTTTTTAGTTTCAGTGATATTAATTAGATATTAGTTAGAGGACATTAACCAAATATGAGATGGGAATGAGCACGGGTGGAGCCATGGTAAAGGCCGAGTCTTACGAGTTATAGGTCGCAGGTTCAAACCCAGCCAGGCGCATTACTTGGGGTAATTTATTTCATCATTACTGATCTTAAAACTGTGAAAACATTGTGAAGAAATTGACATGTCTAACAACCAAAATTTCGAAAACATTTAACAATTCCAATACGCACTGGACTCGCGAGGTGGATTACGGGCCGGCCCATTCCCTCTCCTAGGAGAGGGAATCTCTCTAGAGAGGAGGCCTGAGTATCAGCTGCGGAAATATTCTAAAGGTGATTATCGTCTAGCTTTTAAAATATGGTTAGTCGAGTGAGTGGTGTATTATACTAACATTGACAGAGGTTTGATTTTCTCTGTGAGTAAAGTTCGAAACCTGGAAGTGTAAATTTTTGCAATTAGATTAAAGACTTTTTAGACTTCACTAAAATCCTTACATTTTAGTCTGTCTAAAAAGTTAACCGACTTGGGAATTTTGTATAATACTTAATCATTTAAAAATACTTATATTCGATGCTTTTTATAAGGTTCTTCTGTTAGTAAACAATGATCAATATCTCTTAAACAACCTTGACTATTGAACCAGTATTGACTACATCAGATTTCATTAAATCATTATAATTACCCAAGTCGTTTGACTTTTTAGACAGACTAATATTATAAAGAGGTAAAGTTTGTTTTTTGTTTTTGTTTGTAAGAGGTAATCTCTGAAAGTACTGGGCCGATTGCAAAAATTTTTTCACCGATAGAGAGCTGCTTTAATCCTGAGTGACATAGGCTATATTTTATATAGCGCGAGCAATAGCTAGTTTTCCGAATTTGGGTATCTACTTCGCAATCTGATACTCTTGAAACATCGAATGACTAGCGGAGCAAGAGAGAATGTGTTCTGGGACGCTGTGTTCCTTCAGTCTCCCGCGATACAGGGCTACGATAACTATTTCAAACAACCCCCCCCCCTGTTGTTTATTATTTAATATATATTTATAGTAGAAGTTATATATTATTTTTATATTTAATTTTAAGATACTTTGGATTAAGACTTCACACATTCTTCTTTTGCTTCTTACACACTATTGTCTACATTTCTTTTTGATTTCTCCTTTCGCAGGTCTGCTGGAAGAAATTTCTTTGGAAATAAGCAGTACCTTTGTACTAATGTTTCTTATGTATTATCTTTTTCTGTTATTTTTGTGTGTACGTAAATAGTTAAATAAATAAATAAACCCTCCAGTCCGACCTAATTTCGTCCCTACAGGTGTACAATAAAAAAACGAGGTGTGAACTTTATAATTTAATTAGTACTTGATTGTTCCAGGTGTGCACAATAGGGGTGCTGGCCAACACAATGAACATAGCCGTCCTGACGAGGAGAGACATGGCCGCCGCGCCGATCAACCGGCTCCTCAAGTGGCTGGCCGTTGCCGATGTCTTCGTCATGATAGAATACGTACCCTTCGTCATTTATAGACATTTGGTGAGTTCATAATCATCATTTTACCCGAACGATGTCCACTGTTGGACATAGGACTCCCCCAAGCGTCGCCATTACGACCTGTCCTGTGCGTCTCGCATCCATGGGATTCTCGCGACTTTTACCAGGTCATCGATCCACCTTGTGGGAGGCCTTCCAACGCTCCATCTTCCGATCAAATCAAATCAAATCAAAACATTTATTTCAAATAGATAATTTACAGGCACTTTTGAATACTCAAATGTCGGTCAGTCCAAGAAAAGTGAAGCTAAATTGCACGTTCCAAAGAGTAGGTCTCTATGGAGAAGAACGTGCAAGAAACTCCATGGACACTCTTTTAAATCATATTATGTGTTACATATAATGCTTGGTTACATATTACTTGTTGCTTCTATCATGTGAGCACAATGTCGATAATGAAATAAAAAATGTAAAATAATTAAAAGATAGAAACTGAATTAAGCCACTGGCAGCTAAGAGATGACCAGTCCCATCTGACGGCACCCGTTCACGAGCATGACGCGTGCATCAGCCCCTCTCAGCTCAACCATTTTGAAGGGAACTGAACGACCCAATAACACGTGCCACCAACAGCGAGACATTTGAGTGAGCATGACAAACTCTCAATTGCCATGCTCGTAATGTCAAAAAAAAAAAAAGTTGTAACCTAATAAAAATGCTCCATGGTGCTTCACATTCACAAACTTGGAAAAAGTGCTTCTACATTATACAATGCAATTGTGTCTTTCAAATTAAAAAATAATAATATTAGTTTCCAACTAATCAACTAATTAGTACGCCCTAGTGGTAGTGGAGCTGGACCAGCATTGAGCCAAGCATTTTTATCTTGAATATAATCCTCCAACTTATAATATGCTTGCCTGCATAGTGTGCGTTTAATACAAGATTTAAATTTCGTTTCATTGAGTTCTAATATTTGGGGTGGTATTTTATTATAACATTTCAAACAGTACCCTATGAAAGAAGAGGCAACTTTAGCCAGTCTGAAACCTGGTTGAACTAATTGATCCCTATTTCTTGTAACATAATTATGTCTATTGCCTCTTTTGCTAAAAAGATGAAGATTTTTTCTAACATACATGATGTTTTCATAGATATATTGACAAGGTACCGTCATTATGTTAATATCTTTAAACAGTTCCCTTAGAGAATCGCACCGGCGGAGATTGTAAATAGCTCTGATGGCTCTTTTCTGTAATATAAAGATTGACTCGATGTCTGCAGCCCGTCCCCATAGTAAGATACCGTACGACATGACACTATGAAAATAACTAAAATAGACTAGTCTAGCGGTATCAACATCCGTAAATTGGCGGATTTTTCTAACAGCATATGCAGCCGAGCTAAGCCGTCCTGCAAGAGATGTTAAGTGAGGACCCCATTGTAGCCTAGAGTCAAGCGTAATCCCCAAGAGAACTGTTTTATCAACAAATTCTAGTTTCTCATTGTTCAATACTATGTCGCAATCACTACTTATGACATTTGGTAAGGAAAATCTTATGCATTTAGTTTTTTTCCCATTTAGAACTAGATTATTAGCAGTGAACCAGTTTTGGACCTGCAATAAAGCGTTATTTTCATCGTCAAGATTATTAGTCCTTCTGATATGAAGATATATATCTTAAAAATCAAAGAAGTGTCGTCAGCAAACAACACCATATTAAGTTTATTTTTCAACAAATAGGGTAAATCATTAATATAAACTAAAAATAAAAAAGGACCTAAAATTGAACCTTGGGGTACCCCATTTTCACATTTAATCCCGACGAATTGACACCGTTTATTTGAACTAGTCTGACATTCAAATACGATTTTAATAAGCTTAACGCTGTTTTGCCTAGTCCGTAATGCTCCAGTTTCAGGAGTAATGTTTCATGAACCACACAATCAAACGCCTTAGACAGGTCGCAGAAGATGCCTATAGCATCTTGTGCCTCCTCCCACGCATTAAAAATGTGTTTTAGTAAGGAGACACCAGCGTCAGTTGTACAACGTCCTTTGGTGAAACCATGCTGTTTATCGTGTAAGATGTTATTGGTGTTAAAATGATTAAGCATTTGATTTAACATCACCTTTTCAAATATCTTGCTAAAAACCGGCAAAACGGACACCGGCCTATAATTATTAGTGTCTTTACTGTCTCCGGATTTAAAAAGTGGTATCACTTTACTATATTTCATTAGATCCGGAAAGACTCCTTGATCTATACACAAATTAAATATTAACGCTAAGTACGGCGCTACAGTCTCAATAATTGAGGTACAAACTTTGATAGACATACCCCATAGATCTTCTGTCAATTTAATCTTGATTTCTTTAAAAGCTTTTATTACTGTTATGGGGTGTTTAAAGATGTGAATAGATGTTTAAAGTTAAATTCAGTCGAACAGGCTGCAACGTTCGCCTGTAATAAACCAAAAGCATGCGATGGCGACGAATTTAGGGCTTCAGTAGTTTTAATTGGAATACTGGTGAAGAAATTTACAAATTCTTCTGCAACTAGTTTGTTATCGCTAATAAGACCATGATGAGTCTCCAATGTGTAATCATTATTATTTCTTTTGTTTCTGTTGGTTTCATTATTTATTATATTCCAAACCGTTTTTATTTTATTATCTGCTGTTTTAACTTTGTTGCTGATGTATAAGGCCTTAGCTGCCTTACAAGTATTTTTAAACATTTTAGAATAAGTAGCAACATATTTATTAAAATACATCATTCGTCCCCATCGACCATCTATTTTGCATTGTGCCTTGCTCACTGACACGATTCTTCGGGCTATGTCTGTAACCTTGGTTCTTCTGCAGATATTATCTTAATTTCTGATGTAATCACATAGGGGAACTCCGAACCATCATTGCCCTTTGGTGAGTTATTTCTACTTTATTCGAAAGAAAAAAAAAGTATACAAAAACTTTTATTGGATTATAGTGATTCGTCCCCTTATCAAGTCATCAATAAGAAACAATAACTGCTATATTTAAAAATGATTCCCAAAGCACTTTCCCTGAGGTTTGCAGTATTTTGTTTCCTTCATTTCTAGATCATGATTGCTTAAGGGTGAGTTCCTACAACACGAATTTCATCACGAGCGTCACCCACGCGCGTTTTTTCGCAGAGACTATTATTTATACTTTATGTTTCTTGTCATAACGTAAGTACAATTGCCGAAGCGGATTTTGAGCGCTCGGCGTCAGAGTGGGGATCGCTTTGCGCATTCCATACATTGGCGAGCCAATCGTCTTCGTTGTTGGATACAGCAACGCAGGGAACGAATCAGGAGTGACGTCTATGACGCGATGACGCGACGAGCCAATCACTGACACTCCCCGCCCCCGCGTCTCATTTCGCACCACTAAAGAGACCGAATATTTGACTTCTGCGCAACTTGAAACCAGCGCTCAAGATCCGTGACGGCAATTGTATCATAGTTATTGAGACGCTTGCTATTCGTGTGCTGAGTGTGCTCGAACTTGATCATAGGTTGTTTTCGACCGACACGGGTAAAATGAACAAGCGCTCCCACCTGCACGACCCAACATATTGTAGATAATATAAATACATTCTAAACTAAACTCAATTGTTTTAGTAAGATTGACGTTTTTATGTCGGCATTAGACGTTACTTCACAAATTAATTGCACTGTGTTATACCAATATAATTTAAAATATTCCCATTTGAAATAGTTATGGAAATTATTTAGTATAACATATCTACATTTTTTTTTAGAAATCAGAGAAAATAATAAACGACATCCACACACGTGATGTTCAAATAAAAATCTTATAAGTAAAGTATAATATAATACATCCTGTCACAAGCTGCATGCTGTATAAATTCCAAAGTGTTCCAAAAAACCAAAGGAACCGTGGAGAAGTCACGCGGGCGGTGGTGTACGGTGTCTCATCAAAAACCTTCAGCTCGTGTGAACTCGCCCTTAATGTCCACACCCTGCCAATAGCTTTTATATCAAAGCCAAACAAACATAGATCCATTTCGCGTTATTTTAAAATCCGTAGGTACAACCGTTCTACGATTACTTCACAAAACCGGGTTGGTCCTGGATTTGTTTTTTTTTTTTATTTTTGGTAGGAACGCCTTTGACCTCTATATCGATCGCCTGATGGTACCTAAGCGATGATGTGGGCGACGATGGAGCATGCTTACCTAGAAGTAACCTATTCAATCTTTTTCCTACACACAATAATTGTTTGTGTGAATAATAATTAATTTGTGTATATGTAGATCTGCTGACACTTTTGCTACTTTGTGCGAAGTTCGGAGCGTTTGCGTTTCACAGAAACAATTTTTAATTATGTACATCAATGTACCTACACATATAACCAAGATCAACCCGCTTTCGGGAGACTGGATAACAGTCCCTACTTTGATTTTGTAAGAACTGGGGATGATAATATTAATTTATAAATAATTATAAGTGTGTGTGTGCATTTAATTATAAATGTGTTCATTTTATGAAAAAAAAAACAATTAGGGACGTGGATAAGAATCTCACTTGAATACCTTGGTAATAAGAAGATATTAAAAAAAAATAAAAACTCTGAATCCATAATATTAACACCAATATATTAAGTAATGTGAAAACTCCTGGGTAGCAGGTATTGGTAAAATTATTTTTTTTAACTAATTTGTAGTTCAGTATTGGATGGAACAACAATAATATTTTTTTTTGCGATAATAATAATATGTCATGTACCTATTTACTCAATTATACTCATTAAATCATCAACATAACACTCTAACAGAAGAGCTAAAATGTACCACTTTAATATAAACTTGTCGTTTTACCGCGTCTAAGGCTGCCCGCCTACGTCACACTTTTTGTAGGATAGATAGTCGGGCCGATTTTGTATATTTGCAACTTTGTTCTGTATATTTCTGACCAACTTTTTGTGGGACATGTGCGTTGCACTATTGCTATCAGTGTGTTCGATTTTTCTCCTACAAAAAATCGGTCACCGATTATCGGACGTGGGCGGGCAGCCTTAGTTAGAGTTATGGTGATGGTTTGTGTATAACTTAGAAAGATAGGATAATAGATTTTCGGTGATTTACTAGAGCGAGAGAGAGAGCGGGGATACGATTGTACGTAAATGGCGGTTGGAAGTGACAGAAAAGGATAGAAGCAAGGGAAAGATTCGGTGCGGCCAGATTTTTGTTCAACCCTTACCTGCCAAAGATAAAGTTAGAATAGAATAGAATTAACTTTATTAAACACCAAAAAAGTAACACACCACGCCAAGTTACAACCAGTTCGCCATACCCCCAATTCTTTTGTTCTGACCACGTGACTGAGCGTTGAGATGACGTCATTCTCGTACATTTGATGTTTTCTTCTAGCGTTGACTATTGCAGATTAGCAACTTGGCTAGGGGTTACTGATAAATAAACTGATAAACTTAAATCTATGAGAGGTCATATCACTGACAACAACATCTATCAGGCAACTTTAGAAAACTAAACTGTAAATATTGTACATACACAGAGACTGAAAATATTTTTCCATTTTGCTTCTGTTAGAAGGTATACAATTTACTATAAATCTACTTCCGCCTCCAAGCAATATTGCCGTGTTCTGCAAACCATACCGTATGGTGAAATAACCGTCGCGCGTCGTCACATCTTTATTAACTTCATCCGTGTGTGGTTTCTTTTGACATAGAGGGATGGACTGAGCGTTCCCTATTTGGCTGTGAAATGGATACGGTCAGATTTGTGTGTGTGTGTGTATGAAAAACAGTTATGTTTCTTAGAATTCCAGTTGGGCAATAACACTGCAGGTACTCACTCACTCACGTTGTTCCTATAACGGTGTTTTTGTTTTGTTTCTACAGAAAAGAGGCCTCTGTTTCAGGTTAGAGTTTAAATTTATTAGGGCGGGAAAATCTGGTTAAACTTACAAATTTAAAGGTTGCTGCGAGAGGCCACTCTAAAAAAAAAAAAGTAAAACGGTTATTGGAAAATACGCTACAAAAAGGTTAAAAAAATATGATGATGTGATATATTATTTGGAAAAAAGGTTTTTCGTAAATACGTTTCCGTTTACGTTTTAACATTTGTCCAAATATAGACTAGAAAATTCTGTGACATTATTGCTCAATCCATTCTTCTATCACAATATATGTTATCTCTGTGATGGTTGCCATAGGCGCCGGAATGAAGTTTCCATCAACTGGGCGGCTTATGTAACGCAAAAGTAACTTTTCAAACAATATTGAATGCAACGAGGCTTCAAATTAAAATGCCTTTGACGCGCAGTCAAAGGCCTTAATTTCATGGTTTTTTTCACATTCTTTTTTATTGAAGTATTGCTTTGAATTCGGACTTTAATTGGATGTTTAGGTATATCACAAGTTCTGTAAAACAAAGATACAGTTGAAATAACTGCGATTGTACAGGACAACCAATTTAAGAATTTTTTTTCATGAAGAATGGTCTTGCTCTGCATTACATTGCTCGTAAAGTTATCCTTTATATATATATATATACATATATATACACTATCCACAAAAGTTATTTTAAACATGTTGTTTACAAATACTGTTTAAAGCATTCTTGCATACACACTTTTACCGTTAGGAGTTTGTGACTTTTTCAAATTCCCATATCGAATAGGTCCCATTATAAGGGTAATTCCCATATCGCATATCCAACACGGAGATATAAGTCACGTAACAATACTACCAATATTCCGATGACATATTATATCTATACTTATAGTATTTAAGCACAAATATAGTTCTTCAATACGTATGAGTTGCTAATTTAGGTACTAGCGAACTGTACCTAATAATAATACCTTTGATACTTTTTTTTTTTTCGATGGGAAAATCATCCTATGGCAACCCCCGCTCTTGGGCGGAGCGGGATATAGTGTCAGACTCTTACTGACTAAAAAACCCATCCCGTTCCTTCAAGCCTTCATACCGGGGCTCGAGCGCCCTTTGGGATAACCCTGGCCCCAGTAGGCTTCGACCCGGCTGGGCCCCTACTGTTGCTGACAACTCCTTAAGACGCGCGGGAACAGCGCTTACCTTTGGTCATAAGTCCGTGAATACAACCATTTAGCAATTATTGGGTATATTAAAAAGTTATTACGTTAAGTCGGTCGCCTTCGGTCAGATAGCTTTTTTTTTTTGTTCCACAACTATCCCACAACGCTGTCTAGTCCCAAGCTAAGCAAAGCTAGTGCTATGAGCACTAGACAACTGATAAACATACTTATATTTGTAATAATACATGTAATGAAATGACCTCCTTGGAAATGACATTTCATTTTTTTAATTTTTAAGCTGTGGATACGGGGTGACGTATCATTCAATGACAGATGATGTTTAGATTATTTTGTGCATTTTATTGTTATAAAAACTTGTAGAGAGATAATTAAAGGGATATAATTGAGGAGGCGATATTAGTGAACTTTAATGTCGTTTCTTTGTTTTCAGGTGAGATAAAAGTGTAATTTTAGTTAAACGATAATTGTTATAAGTACTGTAAAAGCATGTTGAATAAAACAAATCTTTGTTTTCAGAGAAACAATTTGTGGTTTATTTCGAAAATCCTCAATAATATACCTTATAAAACGACATTTTTGTTAACTAAAAGAAGATGGACCGGCTGCAATTTGAGTTTACGATGATAGCTTCAAATGATGGCAAATCAAATGTATTAGCCATAACCTCAATATCTACAGAAGAAGGAAAATGTTATGTTTTACCTGATGAGCTGAAGCCGGTGATTCATCATACATATATTGTCAAAATGAATACTTTCTCAAAAATAAAAAATAGTATAAAGAAAAGGTATCAAAGTAGAAAAATATGGATAAAATTGGATGAAGATCTTAAGAAAACATATAGAGATGAGGAAGGTAATATGCAATTTTTAGATCAATATTTAGAAGAAATAAGCACAAAACAACCAATAGACAAAAACGACAATTTGCAACATATCTTGGAAAAATTAATAGAAACTACTACAAAGAAAGAAAATCAACATAACCTAAAACATATTTCAGATAAATTTATTATTGAAAAATTCACAAGCAAGAACCCTAATGCAATGCAATGGATTGAGAATTTTGAAAAGGAGTGTGAGCGCTTTAATATATCAAAAGATGAAACAAAAATAGATATATTGAGATTATTTTTAGAAAAATCTTGTTTGGATTGGTATAGCTCGATGGCCATAAAACTAACAATAAAGGCTGAATGGAATGAATGGAAAGACAAATTTTTAGAAACTTTTAAAAACCGAGGATGGGACATAGTTACATATGCTCTCGCATTTAGATATAAAGAAGGACTACTAATTGATTACGCTATTAGAAAAGAAAGGCTTATGCTAGACATAAACAAATCGATAGACTCCAAAACAATGATAGATCTTATTGCAACAGGTTTACCTGGGTTTATCTTAAATAGGTTAAACAGAGATGAACTCAATGACACTACTGATTTGTTCAATGAGATAAGAAAGTATGAAGGTATGATGTACAAGAAAAACTCAAGTACAATAAAGAGTTGTACATTCCTTTATAAAAATAAAACTAATGAGAAGAAGCCATGTAACACTTGTGAATCTTTGAACAAAGGAATAAGATATCATCCGGAAGAGTCATGTTGGTTCAAGAAAAATAAAAAAGAATCTGAAAAAGTTTTTAAACCCAGAAATGTAAATAACAACTCCATTATTGAAGTAGATATAAATACTGAGAAAAAAAAAAACGAGTAAGTACACCATTAATCAAAATCAAGCTCTTATTAGAAAATAAACTAGAAGTGAGCGGCATTTATGATTCAGGCTCACAGATCTCTTTAATAAATTCAAGACTGATTAAAATAAAAGAAAAAAAGGACAATGAGAATATAGCATATATGAAAACGGTTAATGGTGTGAAAAAAACAGATGGCTTGATAACAATAAAAATAAAAATATTTGATTTAGAAGAAGAGGTGGATGTATACATAGTAGAAAATGAATATTTTGATGATTTTATAATCGGATTGGATATGATAAAGAAATTCAAACTAACCCAAAACGAGGACTTGCGGATAGAACAAAAGATAAGAACAAATAAAATAGATGAAATGTCTAAAGAAAACAGAAATGAAGAAAAGAATATAAAAACATTAGCAATAAATTTTAATGAACATATAGAAACAGAAGAGTTTGTAAGTATGACAGACCATTTAGATAATGAAAAGAAAATTGAGATCGAGAAAATAATAAAGGAATATAAAACAATTTTTGCAAAGGACAAGTATGATATAGGAACAGTTAGAGATTATGAAGCTCACATAGATTTACTAGTAAATAGATACTGTAGTAAAAGACCATACAGATGTACAATAGAAGATAAATTAGAAATTGAAAAGCAAATATCCATGTTACTAAAGAATAATTTAATAGAAGAATCCTACAGTCCTTTCGCTGCTCCAGTGACATTGGCATTTAAAAAGGGTGAAAATAGGAAATCCCGCTTGTGTATAGATTTCAGGGAACTAAATAAAATTGTTGTTCCACAAGCTCAACCTTTTCCGTTAATAGATGATTTGATTGTTAAAACTAGAAATTGTAAGTATTTTACTACACTGGATATAAATTCAGCATTCTGGGCGATACCATTACGGGTGGAAGATAGATATAAAACAGGATTTGTCACACAAGATGGCCACTTCCAGTGGACCTGCCTTCCCTTTGGCTTGAAAACATCACCAGCAATTTTCCAGAGAATTTTAAGCAATATTCTAAGAAAGCACAATCTCACAGGATACTCCGTAAACTATATTGATGATATTCTGATATACTCGAACACCTTTGAAGAACATATAAAACACATAAGAAATGTATTAGAGGCAATAATACAAGAAGGCTTTAGATTGAAGTTTACGAAATGTAACTTTGCTTCAGACTCAGTAAAGTACCTCGGCCATGTAATTCAGAACAATTCGGTAAGACCACTAAAAGACAATTTGATCTCGATAAGACATTTTCCAACTCCTAAGACACAAAAGAATATCAGACAATTTTTGGGAAAAATTAACTTCTACCATGAAGTGCAATTATTTTAGACCCATTACATAATTTATTAAGAAAAAATGAAAAGTTTGTGTGGTCAGAGAAGTGTGAAGAATCATTTAATCAAATAAAAAGATATTTATGTTCTCAACCTGTGTTGGAAATATTCGACAAAGACTTACCAATAAAAATCTTTACAGATGCATCTTTAGAGGGTATCGGGGCAATATTAAAACAGACTCAACTAGACGGTAAAGACAAACCGGTGGCATATTTTTCAAAAAAACTAAACGAATCTCAAAAACGAAAAAAGGCCATATATTTGGAATGTATTGCTATGAAAGAAGCAGTTAAATACTGGCAACACTGGCTAATTGGAAAACATTTAACTATTTACTCAGACCACAAACCTCTAGAGAACATGAATATTAAATGCAGGACAGATGAAGAATTGGGTGACCTCACATATTACCTATCTCAATATGACTTTACAGTAAAATATATACCTGGTAAAGAAAATATAGAAGCAGACTGTTTGAGCCGAAACCCTGTATTAGAATCAGAAGATAACAAGGAGGAACTATTAAAAATAGTTAATTTAATACAAATAAAAGATATAGTTGAAGACCAAGAAAAAAATGAAACAATAAAAGAAAAGAAACAAAATCTACTACATAAAAATAAAATCTATTATAAAAAAATAAAGAAACTTGAAAAGATTATACTCTCAGAAGAATTTAGTAAAAAAATTATAAAAAAGGTGCATGAAGATTTATGCCATATTGGAATCAGACAATTACAGAAAAAAATAAGTCCACTATATACAGCTAAAAACCTAACAAAAAATATCATAAATATTTGTAAAACATGCGAAATATGCATAAAAAATAAATCAAGATGTCAAGGAAAATTTGGGTTAATGTCACAACTGGGACCAGCAACAAAACCATTTGAGATAATGTCAATGGATACTATAGGTGGCTTTGGAGGATCTAGGTCAACAAAAAAATACTTACACCTTTTAGTAGACCACTACACAAGATATGCGTTTATTGTGACTTCAAAAACACAGAACGCAAGTGACTTTATAAAACTAACAAAGAAAGTACTCGAGACAGATGAGTTTGGAATAATTCTGACAGACCAATATCCAGGCATCAATTCAAAAGAATTTAAACAGTATTTGCAGGAGAATAACATCAAACTAATATTTACAGCTGTGAATACGCCATTTTCGAATGGCTTGAACGAAAGATTAAACCAAACAATAGTAAATAAAATAAGATGTAAAATAAATGAGAAAAATAATAAGAGAACATGGACAACAGTAGCAAGAGAATGTGTACAGAAATATAATGAAACAGACCATTCTGTTACAGGTTTTGCACCAAAATATTTACTGGATGGTACAAATGTCAGTATTTTACCAAATGAAATTAAAACAATAGAAAAGGAAGACAAGTGGATTGCTGATAGAAGATTAGCATTAGAGAATACAATAAAATCTCACAAGTACAACAAGAAAATATTTGATAGAAATAGGAAAATACAAGAGTTCAAAATAGGAGACAGTGTATATGTAGAAAATGGAAATAGACTGAACAGGAAAAAATTAGACGAATTAAAAATAGGCCCTTTCAAGATAATAGAGAAAATATCGAACTCCATTTATAAGATTGACACTGGCAACAGAAAAACAGAATCAACTTTATTCCACATAACAAAATTACAACCTGTTACGGCAGAAGATGAAGTAGAAGAAAACGAATAGGTATAAAGATAACTTGCAGGTGCATTGTTTGTATTATATTATTTAGAATTTTTGTTCCTATGGGGGGGAGATGTAATGAAATGACCTCCTTGGAAATGACATTTCATTTTTTAAATTTTTAAGCTGTGGATACGGGGTGACGTATCATTCAATGACAGATGATGTTTAGATTATTTTGTGCATTTTATTGTTATAAAAACTTGTAGAGAGATAATTAAAGGGATATAATTGAGGAGGCGATATTAGTGAACTTTAATGTCGTTTCTTTGTTTTCAGGTGAGATAAAAGTGTAATTTTAGTTAAACGATAATTGTTATAAGTACTGTAAAAGCATGTTGAATAAAACAAATCTTTGTTTTCAGAGAAACAATTTGTGGTTTATTTCGAAAATCCTCAATAATATACCTTATATACATATTATAGATAAATTACACCCAGATACAGAACAAATGATCATGCTCATCACATAAACATTTGTCCTGGGTGGAAATCGAACCCACGACCTCTTGCATATCAGTCAGCGCTACTAACCATTAGACGAACAGGCTAGTCAGCCATCATATTGTACTGCTCAACTATATCAATGATAAGCTTAGCTATCGGAAAATTATGTTTTTCCTAGAAGTGGGTTGTATGAATAGGACAGATAACGTGGCATAATTTATGTTAGTTTCATCATGTCATGCTATTTGTGGAAAGTGGCGTTATCTTTTTAATTATTTTTGCAGGTACCTATGAAATTATGCATATAAACTTAGATGAACTCAGAGCTTCAAGGAGTTGTCAGCAACGTAGGGGCCAGCAGAGTTTCGGGCCATGGGTGATGAGAAAGAGACCCTCGGGACCCTGGAACAATGGCAAAGAAGGAACAGGAGTGGGTTTTTAGTCAGTAAAAGTCAGACACACCCTCCCGCCCGCCCAAGGGCGAGAGATGCCATTTAGATGATTTTCCCACCTAAAAAAAATATGCATTTAGTAAAAAATATTATTTTGATATTAGAGACAGACACTCCAATTTCCCTTTTATTTATATGTGTAGAGTTCGGATGTAGAATGTGTAGGTAAATTGTAAGGATGTTATTATGCTACATTATCATAAAAATGGAATGTAAGGAATCTACAATCACTATTGTCTTTTAAACTAATAAAAAGCTAAGCGTTTAGATAGAAAATTCTTTCGGAAAACAACGGTAGAGATCAGCTGCATCGCTTGAATTGAGCGAATTATATAATGGCCTTCCGATTAATGCATCCGATTCTTCTATTGTGTTCGTTGATTTAATGGCACTACGGTGCACCTGTAACCTATTGTTAAGAGATGAGGTCAAATAAAACTGCGGAATTGATATTTTCCTTAGTAAATGGAAAAGAATTATGACGTTTTACTCTTTTCAAAATAAAACGCCACTGTTTATTAAGCTATTGCATAGCTTCTATCGCGGGCCTTGAGCGTGGTGACAGAATCCAGAAATTCCGTAACGAAAATAACCTAACACCCCCCACTCATTTGTTTTTTGAGCGTGATGACCGATAAGAAAACAAATGAGTGAACAATCAATCAAAATTCAATTCAATGTGTGAAAGTGTAACTTCAATTAATATCAAAGAAAAAAAAAACAAAGGAAAAAAAAACTCCATAAATAAAATAAATTAATAATTATAATTGCATAAGTTGATAAAAATGCTATGCAATAGCTTTACCGCGGCAGTCCCCGAGTGCCACACGTCTTTTTTTATTTATTTAAAATTCATGTACAGTAGTGGTACATAGGCGGACTTAATGCAACAAGGCATTCTCTCTCAGTCTACCTCCGAGAACAACAACATAACATGAGAGAAGTATTGGTGGTAACTGATGCGACTAACGCGGCGCATTATTTTGTGTAATTTATTTCATCACCACTGCTCTCAAAACGGTGACGAAAAACATCGTGAGGAAACCGGCATGTCCTAGAACCAAAAATTCGAAGACAAGTGACATCCACCAACCCGCACTGGGCCCGCGTGGTGGATTATGGCCCATGCCCTCTCCTAGAGAGGAGGCCTGAGTCCCAACAGTGGGAACATTATAAGACCGACTATGCTATGTTATAGCATGATCGGCTATCGTAGGTTTATTCTTTCTTAGCTCATTAAAGAGAACATGATGTTTTACTGTTTTCAAAATAAAAGGCCATTGTTATGATAACACCGACCACCTTGGAGTTACTCTGTGCCATAGGCACGCGTTTGCGAACGGGGAGCAATGGGTGGTTCAACGTCCAGTGTCGTCAAGGACTAAGCCTGAGTTGTGCGCCTAGTGCGATTTGGGGGATGTCACAATCATGTCATGTTTATCACCACAAGAAATTCAAGTCACACATTTCTTTATTGGTCACGTGATCAAATTTCTCACTATATAACTAAGTAACGGGAAAATGAGATAACCTCCATTAAACCAATTCGTCTTTTTATAACGTCAACTAAATATCCAGTCCAAGAGCAAGCGAAGCGAACTCGAAATTGTAGGGCCCTCCGACACGGGCTGGTTAGGTAAGAAGGCTAAGGCAGGAGTAGCTCCTGCTTTAGTTTTCGTGTTTTTTTTTTATAAACCACCAGAAACTGGCTTACGTACGTATACGACGCGTGTTAATTGTGGTTGATGTAGTCATTTAAAAGGCAATGTAGATTTTTAGAGAGGAATAATGTAGTTAAAAAGAAGTCTGTTTAATTAGCACCTTTTCGCCTTTCCGCTGAGAATAGTGGTGATTAAATAAATTACACAAAGTAATAATACGCCTGGCTTGCAAGACAGGGCCGTTACCCATGTGACGCTACTACTGATCAGTTCGATCGCCTAAATTTTATTACAATCTGGGTCTTACTACTACAAAATAATACTGATAGGATAGCAAACAAAAAACATAAATAAGATTAAACCGCCAGCGTATTTAATTTACTAGACGGTATGACAGCAAATGAGGTTTTTACCAATTTGTTTCAATGTAGCATTATGGGTTACAGTCAAAACCAATCCATTCAGTAAGTTTTATTGAAAAATATATTTTTTCTCAATCCAATCCACGTTTTGACCCAGATAAATCTATCTCATGTCAGTTACACTCTCATCTAGCTAGATGACATAAAGAAATGGTAAATAAACGATTCAATGTGTTACTTTTTTCTCAAACACTTTCGTTTCGGCAAAGATAAAATTAAACAAACATCAAAAATAAATTCTCAGTCAACCTACGTCAACCTACGTCAAGAGCCGCAGAGCAGTAGCGTAGGTGGAGGAGTGTGGACTTCCAAAAATGGGTAGCTCACTGTTTAGCTGTCCTGTAAGAACTAAGCCCGATTCGACGACACCTAGTGCTTCTCGCGTGTCTCAAAGAAATGTCAGCAAATTCGGATGGGCCCAGTAAGGTCGAGGCCTGTGAGGGCTGCAGGAACGTTTGACGAAGTGACCGAGCCCTGGAACGCAAAGGGCAAATGAAGGAACTTAGGTAGACACGTCTTCTTGTTCCACCTTCAGTGGGAAAAGTTATTTGATGATTTCTTACATTAAAAAACGGTTTGGGTAGTATGCCCAAAAGAATGGCAGCTGAATCTCTGGCCATGATAAAAGCTAGACTCGATAAAAAAATAAAAAGCCCGTTTTGATATTTGAGAAAAACCCTAGAATGTAACTGAAAGAAACAATAAAATAATAGTGGCCCGGTGTAGCAGTTGTAGCTATTTTAGATATTTCAGTAGTAGCTACACTACACCGGACAAGCCGCTAGATAGTCAAAATCTTCTTCTCTGTCGGTATCACTCTTAACAGAGTGGTCGTGGTCATCACTTCAGGTGTTGGTGGCAAGCTTCACAACACGCCGCCACTCCTGTCTGATGGCCGCCTTCTTCGTGCATTCCTGTAGTGATGATGACCCATTCACTGCAGCTTTTATCTGGTCAGTCCACCTCATAGGCGATCTTCCACGTGGCCTGGAACCCTAAACCTTTCCCTGGACCACAAGTCGCTCAATAGCCGCCTCCCCTCGGCGGCACACGTGACCAAAAAAGGTGAGGATACGAGACTGTACCAAAGATGATAAACGCTGCTTGATGCCGAGTTCTCGGAGTATAGATTCGTTGGTACTGAATTCAGTCCACGATACTCCGAGCATTCTCCTCCAGCACCACATCTCTAGAGCGTCTATCTTCTTCTTCAAAATACAAATGTCAAAACCCTTTTATTTTTTGACAACTTTAACCTTTGGATCACGCGGAAGCTCAACTAGGCTTTTGGATTAATCTTTAAATCGAACCAAACCACACAGGTGACGGCCTAAGAGCCAACTCAAAACGGCTCGAAATCAAACTGCCGACGAGGTTCATATACTTTCGCCGTTTGAAGTTCTTCGCACCCGATTGCTTCAGTTAAACATAAATTCTTCTCGTCTGCTAAACATCTTAAATAACACATATAACTTCACATATGTTCACCAAATCGAAATAAGCAACTTTTTTTGCCACTATTTCGTATTGAGGGTAACTTTTGCTGATGTGGCAGACTGTTACACAAAAGCTTTATTGAATGTTACACAGTAATATTTCTTAGTATTACCCAGCAGTATTATTGAGAAATACTTAGCACTATTTCTCAGCTGTACTTCGAGAGATCACCTTTATTTACAAAAAAAATGTTAGATAGGTACTCCTAGTTAAGAAATATGAATGTACCTACATTTTACTTAAGAAGATACAGTTGTGTTGAATGGTATAAACACTTTCCTTATAAAATTAACAGAGGAGCAAGTATGAAAATAGGTATGCACTCCAAAAACTAATAGTCGGGAGAGCGAGGATTTTAAATTTAATTCATTTGAAAACGAGTTAGCGACTGTTACAAACCAGTGTTCAAAAACATTGTCGCTTACCATCAGGTGAAACAGTGGTCAAACGCAAGCCTATCGATTATAAAAAAATACCCTTGTTCTTAAAGAGTCCTCACTTGCGCGAGGCCCCTTTGGGTGTGAGGCCAAGGTCGAGGGGCCGCTTCGCCCCCGTCTAGTTACGGTACCTATCAAGTGCTTTAATAAAACTTTTATTTCGCAGGTCCTGCCAGAGAAATTGGACTTCCCGTACTCGTGGGCGATGTACTTGCTGTTTCATATGCACTTTGCTCAAATACTGCACACGGCGTCTATCTGTCTCACTCTCTCGCTGGCCATTTGGAGATATTTGGCGATAAAGTAAGTGTATCTAAAATATTACATTTCATTGCGTCTAGATTCCTCACAGTGTTTGGACTGACTTGAGATCAGTGTTAGCCCATTGGTAACCAGTGGCCTCGATTTGCGAGTTGTAGATCATGGGTTTGAACAAAGCCAGACACATTACTTTGTGTTATTTATTTTATTAACACTGCTCTCAAAACGGTGAAGGAACATCGTGTGGAAACCGGCATGTCCTAGAACCACAAATTCAAAGACATGTGACATTCACCAACCAGCACTGGGCTCACGTGGTGGATTATGGCTCATTCAACTCCTAGAGAGGAGGCCTGAGTCCCAGCAGTGGAAACCTTATAAGGCTTATTACGCTATGATTCGACTAATATGTATTTTTTGTACTCTCAGTTTTATTTATTTATTTATTTATTTATTTATCCTTTATTGTACACCAAGATAATAAATTACAAATTTGAGCCTTATATTTAAAATATACAATTGGCGGCCTTATCGCATTCCGCGATCTCTTCCAGGCAACCTGGTATGGAAAGAGATTGACTGGACATAAAATGGGGTTGCACATGGTGCATTACAAAACAAGCTAAACAATTACTGGTGAAGAAAAGAAAAACAAAGTACTATACTTAACACTAAAATACATACTTAAATACATACATACTAAATAATAATTATATAGGCAATTATTAGTTTTCACCGTGACCTAACTCAAAAAATACCAATTTGTGGGACATGAGAAATAAAATCTTTAAAATGAATTTTAATAAATCTCTCTTGTGTTTAGAATTTTGAGTTAGGTCGCTCGCATTCTAAAGGGTTTTGTCAGTCCTATTTAAGGTGAATGCTGAATGAAATTTAACTTTCGCAGGGTTTTTACATTTGTAGTTCAGTATCGGATACGGATAGTTCGGAAAAAATATATATTTGCGGTAGGGATACGATACGTATTTACATAATCATACTCAATAAAACGATTAACATACATAACTCTCTAATTTAGAGAAGAGTTCAAATGTGCCGTTTTGATAAAAACTTTATGTTTTACCTTATCCCAGCATTTTTTTCTGTTTTAATTACTTGTTGGTTAATCCTAGTAGATATCTACATAACTGAACAATATGTGGTATAATTGAAAGAGGCGCGATCTCGGTAAAATAGAACAGATTTTTTTTCGTATTATACCTAATTCGCGTTAAGATTAGACATTTAAAGTAATCTTTATTACTGGCCGTTCAACTGATTTTAACCTCTATTTTGTAGGCATAAGGATGAAATTAAAAGCAAAAAAGTGTTTACTGTGTAGTCTGTCTAATAAGTCAACCGACTTGGGAATTTTGTATAATATTTAATCATTTAAAAAATACTTATATTCGGTACTTTTTATAAGGTTCTTCTGTTAGTAAACAATGATCTCTATCTCTTAATCAACCTTGATTATTGAAATCGTGTTGACTACATCAGATTTCATTAAATCCTAATAATTACCCAAGTCGTTCAACTTATTAGACAGACTCTACCAACTATTTACTGCAGCCGCCATTTGTCATGCCATCAACGTAATAAAAGTCAAAATCGTTAGAATGGACAGTGATGAAAGGTTTTCACAAATATCTAATGTTATTTTGAACAGAGTATAGTTACGCAACAAAATTTTCAGCAATTTTCAACATTGGCCAAGTTTGCTGAAAAGGATAACTTGATACATTTGCTCTGTAAAAAGATAAGAATATGCTACATCTGCGTTCTAATTTAAAATATAGTGATTGTATTCTGTATCAAAAGCTAAATTCATTCTAAACACTGGCTGAACACCGACATGTTCTAGAACCAAAAATTCGTAAACATGTGACATCCACCAACCCGCACTGGGCCCGTGTGGTGGATTACGGCCCATTCCCTCTAGAGAGGAGGCCTGAGTCCCAGCAGTGGGAACATTAAAAAGGCTGATGATGATGATGATGATGACTGGCTGAATGTATAAACAATGCAAATCTGAAAGTAAATAATCAAAAATTTTTAGTACGGTCTATTCGTTGACGTGACTGCTGAGCTTACAAATGGCATTTTAATATTCGGTATTTTGTTTTTCAGTTGCCAGGTAGAAAATGCCTTGAAGTACAAGTATGTACCTATTGCTTACAAGTCAACCTTTGAGTCTGGCCTGTGTCTACCTGTGTATCTATTATCATTGTACACACATAGTTATAAATACATAAAGAGGGCATTTTCCGACTCGTCTATTCGAACGCGAAGTTCGTTGTTTCGTGTAACACATATTATAAAGAGGGAAAATTTGTCTTCTTGTGTGTATGTTTGTAATGAATAAACTCAAAAACTACTGTGCCGTTTTAAAAAATTCCTTCACCATTAGAAAGCTACATTCACCCTGAGTAACACAAGCTATAATTATTGCTCGTGCGAAGCCGGGACGGGCCGCTAGTGTTAGATAAAGAGGCTACGCGAAAAATGAGAAATAATACCTCGCTCTGTTGGCATTCGGTAATTCCGTTACTTACTTGAATATTTCACAAAACTTTTTCCAGAAAATACTTACGTTTTTTTTTTAAGAACCTTAAAAGTTTTTGAAAAAAAAAACATGATTTCATTCAGAATCTCGTTTAAATGTGCAAGGTCTCTATAGTTATATATATTTGCTACTTTTTATATTTATGTAGGCACCTACTTACATTATGAAGGGTAAAATTTCACGCAAAATAACAGATTTTTTACTGTATTAGTTTTACACAAATGATTTCATTTCAGTGAAAACCTAGATAGTATCTACAAGATATTTGCGTATCCAAAACATCTGGAGAAAGATGTGTAGGTACTTAATAACGTCATAATCATATTAATCATGTAGGAGCAGTTGTATGGAAATGTTTTATCTTTTGTTTTTTTTTTTATTTCGCGTTGGACGCTCTTAATATTAAAAATAATAGTTTAAAAAACTAAAAAAACACGCTTTTAGCACGCACTAAAAATTACAAAATAATTCGGATATTAAGTTTGATGACTCAAGAGTTTTCCCTTTGCCAAATCTTAATGAATGATCTTTCTTCTTGATGATCTAATAAGATCGCAGGTAAACATAAACAATTGCAGTTTGTGACGAACGGTAAATAATTACCTATGCGAAATGGTTATAAGTAGTTAATCATCTTTATTAAATATTTACTATGATTTATTGTGAAAAAAAGCATGGAGCGTTTATGTAATCTTTACTCTTTTTGGACAAATACATACAAAAAAATATATTAAAAATACATTTTTGCACATTGGTGGTTAAATATTCTTCAAAGTGAACATTGCATATGTTACTCAACTCATTTGTAACATTGTAAATCAATCAAAATTTTTCGCAAAGAAAATGGATTTAAAAGTCAGCCGCGTGCTTTCCGAGCGCTGTTGGCCGCAAATAAATCCACAGATTTGCGTACTGCCGCCTAGAAGGGTGCGAGAGGTGCGTCCACATAATTTTGGCCAGATGGTTCAAGTGACTATAAGCCTTAAAGGATATGCTTCCAGATTAGCTCCATTTTTTTTTAAATCCAGTTCTGATGACGAGATCCATGAGGAATCGAGGAATCTCAAATATTATAGGTGTCACCGACTTCCGAAATTAAAGTTATTTGGATCGTCTTAGTGGATTTTTTCTAATTTCACGCAGGCCAAGTCGCTGGCAGCAGCTAGTAATGCCTAAAACAAAGTTCGGAACTCCACTTTGTTGATACATACATTATCTAATAAGATATCACAAGGATATTCAAAACTTTGAAATTAGCTGTTTTGTATCACAGGTATTTACAGGTAAAGTTTTAAGGGTTCGCTGCTCGAATGAACTTAATCTTCTAAGTTGATTCAAATTAGAAACAAACTCAGTACATTAAGGTACCTGAATTAGACTTAAGTAAAGCTATTATGTACGAAAGGGTTAAGTTAGAAATATCTGTAACATCTACACTTATACAAGGTGCAGTTTTAAAACTGCACAATATTTCAGGAGGTTGTAATAAAACTCATAAATAATCATGTAAAAATACGAAACCTGGTCAATAATCAGTAATACTTGTTATTTAATTTTTTAATTACACTAAACTAAATCGATTGATCGATGGCCGCGGGGGCGTGGCTAGGGTGTGGCGTGCGGGATGATGATTGGATGATACATTATTTATGAAACTATCGTTGCGAGTTAGTGTGTGTGAAAACGCCCTTTATTGTTCCGTGTTTGTGTGTGTGAAAAAAAGCGCGGTTATAAAAAAAAAAAAATTACCTACTTATTTTATTATTGATTCGGGTCGAGAATCACTAACATAATTACCTCCTGAAATATTTTGCAGTTTCAAAACGACACCTTGTATATCTATACCTATATATCTGCACTAATATAATAAAGAGGTAAAGTTTGTTTTTTTTTTGTTTGTAGGAGGTAATTTCTGAAAGTACAGGTCCGATTGCTAAAATTTTTCCACTGACAGAAAGCTGCTTTATTCCTGAATGGCATTGGCTATATTTTATATAAGCGGGCGAAGTCGCGGGCAAAAGCTAGTAATATTATAAAGAGGTAAAGTTTGTTTTTTGTTTGTAGGAGGTACCTAATCTCTGAAAGTACAGGTCCGTTTGTTAAAATTTTTCCACTGACAGAAAGCTGCTTTATTCCTGAATGGCATTGGCTATATTTTATATAAGCGGGTGGAGTCGCGGGCAAAAGCTAGTAATATTATAAAGAGGTAAAGTTTGTTTTTTGTTTGTAGGAGGTACCTAATCTCTGAAAGTACAGGTCCGTTTGTTAAAATTTTTCCACTGACAGAAAGCTGCTTTATTCCTGAATGGCATTGGCTATTTTATATAAGCGGGCGAAGTCCCGGGCAAAAGCTAGTAATATTATAAAGAGGTAAAGTTTGTTTCTTGTTTGTAGGAGGTAATCTCTGAAAGTACTGGTCCGATTGCTAAAATTGTTTCACCGATAGAAAGCTGCTTTATTTCTGAGTAACATAGGCTATACTTTATGTACGCAAAAGCTAGTCATATTATAATAAGAGGTATAAAAACTGGTACCAGTAATTGGTAACTGTTATTGTACTTGCTATATTAATAAAAAAATATCTGCCAGTGGCTTTGCCTACGCGAAAGTATTTTTCCCAAGAGAACGTATTCCCGCGTAGCGTTCTACGTGTGCCTCAAAGAAACGTCAGATGTCACGTGTGCTAAATTTTATCCAAAGCCGACTTTTGATCGTGACGAATTAACAAATAATCTATTAGAGATAAAGTTAATTTTAACTTCTTTTAACAATAAAACATTTCATTATAACTTTAACTATTCAAAAAGTATAACACTGAAAAGGGCGCGTAATTTTCTGATCGACTGTCAAAGATGCTAGTGGAAGGCGATGATGCTCGACGACATTAGGGCTGCGCTCATTCATCGACTTTTTATTCTAACAATGCACACAGGCACACAATCTTTCACCTTCATAATATTAGTGTGATATGGCAGAACAATGTTGGCTGGGTCAGCCAGTAATCAATTAAATCTATTCGCATGATGATTACTTTGTATGGTCATGGTCAGTCCTACATTAGATTATGGCGTACGACTACTCTCACTTTACAGTAAGAGCAACTTAATAAAAAGCGTCAATATTGAATGGCTCTTATGACCAGTGGAGATTTATTCCCAAGATGCCTAGAAACGTCATTACTTTGGTATATATGTTTGATTTGGATCCATGACCCCTCTCCGTGCCCAAGACTTAAATGAGAACATGTTGCGCCGATTTTGCGAAATGCACCCCTTACCCCAGGTGACGCCTACCCTGGATACGGACAGTACAACCCTCTCCCTATTACTAGACTATATGGAATTTAATACCTACCAAAAAAGTCGTCTGCTCAGTCAGTTTACAACGGTTCCACGTCTCCATACATTGTGCAAATAATTGGCTGTAAATAAATAGGCCTGTATCAAACCACATTATAAATTTATATTGATTTATTCTGTTCACACAAGCTTACCACACACACTACAGGACACATAAATAACAATACGTTTATGTAGACTTTAGATATCTCTTTCAGACAAATATAGGTACACTGTAATTAGCTGACACATCCACAGCCCGAGTAGACTACCGACTTACATGAACATGACATATGAACCAGGGAAATAATCATATTTCTATTCTATATTCTATTAGTATGGTCAGTTTTTAAATTGTTTGTCTTGATTTGTTCATGTTAAGAGGAGGGATGAAACATATATACTAAAAGAGTTATGAATATTCATTTGGATGGTGGAGAGGGAGAGGGAGGCCAAAGAAAAGATGGATGGATTGTGTGAGGAGTGATATAAGAGTTAGTGATAGCGTGACGGGACGTAACTTTTTACAAAAAAAATATAACCGCCTTCAATGTTAAATAACACTGAAAAGTATAAAATAACTTTAGTTTCGCAAGTCGGTGTTTCTATAATAGTTTTGTTTCTTCGTTATTTACCCCTTTTCTGTCAGTTAGTCACCGACTACACCTATAAACAAAGCAAGTTTACTTGTAACCACAGTTCTGCTGTGATCCTATGAGGAGTTCTGTTCCATATCTTCGAAATTCATGATCAGATCATAACAATATTTCTATGGAACGAACTTGGAAGCATAACCTTTCAATCAAAAGTAGACTTTACAAAATCGGTCCACAATTGACCGAGATATCAGTGAACATACATTCAGCCGAACATAGAACCTCTTCCTTTTCGAAGTCGGTTTAAAAGTGGCGCACTGACCCCAATTAACACGGGACAAGGGCAGAGAGATGATGAGTATGGTCAGTCTTTCAACCCTTTTGTGGTCCAATTATCCTCGCACTAAAGGACTTTTAAAGCATTAAGTTAGAACTACATTGCGGAAATGTGTGACACACCGCCGATCTGGGTGCGTCGGCACGGTTATAATTAGCGTCGGTCTCCATACATTTTATATGGAAACAGTACACTGATCCACGGCACGCATCGCCACGCGCCGTCGTTCTCCGTACAAATCAGTCGTGGTACACATGTGCATCGGTCTAATGTAGTTATAGCTTTATTATCTTTGCATTTTTTTTGTAGTTTCGGCTCATAATTTAAAGAAAATTTTGAAGAATATTGAATAACGAACTAATAGCCTTTTTTTATGGTGGGAAAAAATTATCCAATGACATCCCCCACTCTTGGGCGGAGCGGGAGATAGTGTCAGACTCTTACTGACTAAAAGACCCACCCTGTTCCTTCTAGCCTTCATAACGGGGCTCGAGCGCCCTTTCGGATAACCCTGGCCCCAGTAGGCTTCGACCCGGCTGGGTCCCTGCTGTTGCTGACAACTCCTTGTGGCGCGCGGGAACAGTGCGCGCCGTCGACGACTTGGGCTTGGTCCGGACAGCGAGCCACCCATTGCTCACTGTTCGCAAGTCCGCGCCTATGGTGGCCGGAAATCGGGATCAGAATCCCGGCGGCGGCGGCGAGGACGCCGTTGCCTGATGCGTTCGGCCTCTTCCTTTGCGAGCATTACTGCTTCGCAGAAGTCGGCGACCGCCTGCCACTCCTCCTCGCTCCGGACCATGGCCTCAACCAAGGCCCGGAGCGAGAGGTCTCCGCCGCCGATCGCCCCTACGAGGGCACGGCGAAGCTCCGCCCAAGCGGGGCACACCTCGACTGTGTGCTCCACCGTGTCCTCCGGGACGAACTAATAGCCTTAAAGTACATTGCTTGCACACATCAGAGCCACTCCATTTTTTCAGAATTTTGTACATATTATCAATTTTCATAGGCAGATATACAGACTTTACTTATTTTTCTCGACTTTTGATGTGTCAAGCAAATATTGCGTGAAAAGAAATTGAGTACGTGTTGATACTTACAAACGTTAAACCCGTGTATTCATTGGCATCAACAGCTAAATATTGATGTATCTTCTTATTTGTAATGCGTACTGTTTGATGACGGCTTTATTTTGAGGGAATGCTCGATGAGAGATCGTGTAGGAACTGCCTGAAATAAAGGCGAATAAATTCACGTATTGATGTTGGTATTATGGGCTTTTTTCGCAATATCTCTCTTTGTTCGAATGTTCAACTTCAATACCTATCCAACATTATTTCTAGTTTCTAGAATATAGTTTCTTCAGAATCAGTTACTGAATGGATTCCAGTAGTACACCATGTTACATATATTTTTTCCCAATAATATTTAAAAAGGTCACCAGTTGGACTCCACCGACACCGGGTACAACATAGGTCATGGCAGGTCATAGCGGGCATTAGGCGCAAGTAAACCGCTGGGTGCATGTTTCTTGTCTTCTTATAACTTTATGATTTTTCATGATAAAGTTTTAAAGTTTTATACATAGACTCTTTACTTAAAAATACTAGACACGTGTTTCACAGCCATCTGGTTAAATTAGCTATCAAATTGGACGCCTAGGGCGTTCGTTAAACGCCGGCATCCAATAAAATGGCTGAAGAACAACTAGCCATATCGTTGACCGCAACGTTTAACCAGATGGCTGAACGTTGTGTAGTCATTTAATTTACTAGAGTAAACATGAGTTTATAAATTACATAAAACCACTTTTTAGTAATAGTGTCCACCAAGTAATTGTGAAATATTATTAAATCAATGAATAGCGGAACTAAATTTGAATCACTTGGCTGAGTCTTGATCAGTCATTTCGAAAGGGCTAACTTTCAATACGCCAAGCTGTTAAACGTTGAGTGATTTTAGTTGAAACAACTATCGGCCTAGGCATCCAATTGGATGCCGGCCGGCGTTTGACGATCGCCCTAGGCGTCCAATTGGATGGCTAATTTAACCAGATGGATGCGTTATGCCTGGCATGCCCTGTGGCTTATAATACGTAAAAAAATTGTTTCCGGTAGTTATATACTAATACTAGTTTTTAAGTTGTGTGTATTATACACCGTTAAATTTTGATCGTTTTAATCCCGTGAAGGGTCGAACCGGTGCATGAAACACTATCGATTTGTAAAAAAATAATTAAAAATTAAAAAAAAAAAAATTAATAACTTGAACCAATTCTCGCATGAGTGAATAAATAATGCAAACCATTAGTAGGCACCATTCCACGATAACAATAATGATGCGTTCACCTAGTCAACGTGGACTTACAAAAAATAGCCAATCCTAGATCAAACTCCGCCCCCAAACCATATTTGATTGGCAATGCAAAAGGCGCGCGGGCCGCGCACCCCGCGCGCTTTGAGCGCAGGAGTCAACACGTCATGGAATAAATTCAGTTTCTCTTAAGGCCCGGCGCCCATTATCGGCATCGACAAGGAAAAGGATCCTTCGGCATCCCTACATGCATACATTTCCGACAGTTTGCGCTTGCATGTAGGGATGCCGAAAGATCCTTTTTATTGCTGATACCGATAATGGGCGCCGGGCCTATGACGTCATCTGCATGTCGCGCGAAAATAATGGCGTCTCGAAATTAAGTGTACACCAACCTGGATTTCGTTTTCCAATCGCGGGTCTTGATGCGCAGGCGACTCGACGTCTTTAAAGTGCCAAACCACTTGCAATCTTTGCGTTAAACGTGCACAATTATGTATCCAAAAGAATAGTATGCTCTTGTGAAGTCTAACCAATGATGATTCAGAGGTGATTAGTTATTACGTTAATAACAGACCTCTTATTAATCGTTGTAAACCATTTTGATGAGGTACCTACCTATTTATGAACAATTTTAACGTGGCGTTATGTGTTAAATAAATAAAAATACAAAGGTGATTTAGGTATGTAACAGAACTTTTTTTAAATCATTGTAGGTAAATAATTTTAATTCCACATTTTTATACACGCCATAAATAGCAGGCCTGTGAAGATTTATTTTTACATGTAATTACCTAACACTTTTAGCATAAGTATTTATTTTATTAGTATGTCTTAGGCACAAAGCAGTTAAGTCCGTCCTAAGTTTGTAAAAGTATGAAGGAAAATTTGGAATAATTTTATTTATTTTACGTGAGCATCAGCTGAGCGAGACGACCAACGACGACGTGTGACGTAGGTAAGGACCTACACTCGTGGCGTAACTATTTTTTTAATGCATTTTGCGAGTATTACCTTATCACTTGCTGATTTTTTTATTTTAAAAGTTACATCGTTCTACAAGCTTTGGTGGAATAGTATTTTATAAGTGAAACCACCGGTTCAAAGGATAAAAACGATCAAAATTTAACGGTGTATAATATACCAACCAACTATGGACTTTGTCCGAATTATAAGATTTTTTAAATATTTTCTTAACCACTGCCAGCCAGAGACTTCGCGAGCATGAAATAAAGTTGTCCCAAGGGAACATACTCGAGATAAAAAGTTTCCGGCCATGGTCTTTCCATGTGCCAAATTCCATACAATCCCGTTCAGCCGTTTAGCGTGAAGAAGTAACAAACACACACACACACAACATTTCGCCATTTTAATATTAGCGTGATAGGGCCGTTTCTTCTGAGTCGTGAATTTTAATTAAATAACGTGTCAAAACTTAGTTAGAAGTGACAGTTTGACAGATTTTCGTCCTAAATTAGATTTGGCAAAAATTCAACTTCAAATACTTAATTGAGAAATTTTTTTTCAAACAATGAATCCTGAGTCACAAGTTTTTACCCCTCGTCGCTGAGTAGTGCCAGGATACCTACATTTATTTTCTCTTTATTCTACCGTTTTTTCTTGATATAATTATTTTATTTTGTACGTCTATTTTCTCCTTATTTTCAGACTATATGCCTACAGATATCACTTATTTATTAAACTTTTTTTTTAATGATAAATGATACATTTATTTTGCAAACAGGTTTAAAAAAAAACACTTTTACACGTCAATTTCGATTTCGTCATTTTAATTCATTAAACCCCAAGCGAACGCTCTCTCATGGACTTTCTATTGTGTCTCTAATTACGGTATTCGGAGGATTAAACTATAACTATGATGCCGGTGTGCCTATTCAGGGGTCAAAGTCTCTTTTATAAGAGCCATATTTCACCGGGACACCCTGGTAGCGCCACTGGTTGCGCTACCATGGTGTCCCAGTGAAATATAGCAAGACACCAAACAAGACACCAGAGCAAAGATTTCATGTATCCTACGGATAATCTAGATTGCCTACGCAGCAAACACACTCTAAAGTGTTCTTTATTTTCATTAAGATTAAGTTCAAATTGACAAGCAAACGGGGAAAAATGTACTGAACAAGACAACGAGAAAGGGTCGGTGTGTCCCTTTCTTACCTCGGTTTTAACTAGGGTAACCATGATTTTACAAATTTAATTGTTATTATTTTTGTCACTGCAGCATTTGATATTAATTAATGTATTTTTTTATATCGACAGCAAAGTACCAATAACACCAAACTGTCTGTCAGACCTGAAAACAAAAAAATTACTCGAATTTTACTAAGACGATTATCGTATGATTTTGTATGAAATGAGTCAGAGCCTGCGTGAATTTACAAAACGCACCAACGCGCGTGAGTGCGTAAAAAACCCGTACGATGATGCAGATCTGCACTTCCGCAAGTACGCGCGTAGGTGCGTCGACACGCAACGTGTAGCATGATGCGTGACAGTGTGATAATCGCTTAAAACACGCGGAAAAACCTTTTTAAATTCATAGCGGTAAATTATGATTTTCTTGAAAAAATATTTTTATGCGGTACTTCACGGTCGATAAATATAATATTCTAGCATTTGCCCGGGGCTTCGCCCGCGGACACCCCACTCAGGAATAAAGCAGCTTTCTATCGGTGAAAAACTTTTTGCTATCGGACCAGTACTTCCAGAGATTACCTAATATGGCTTGTTCGTCAACTCGCTTAAGCAATTCGCGCGAGTCCGCGCGAGTTGGGACCTCCCGATTTCACCTACTTTTTCTGTCGTCCTCTCGCTTAAACGTATAAAATACAGTCAAATAATAACAATTACTATAAATAACTAGCTATTGCCCGCGGATTTTTTCACGCAGGCTATACCGGTTATCTACTTAGATTTCGGGATATTATGTTAAAGGTGAGGAATGAGGCGAGTAGGATGTGGCCAATGGTACACGATACCCAAGTTACTTTAAAAACATTTTACGTTACTTTTGACTTTCTCATGTTACCTGCACCTGCATGGTCCTCACCGAAAATGGCAAGTTCGGTCGGTTCCTGCATCGGATTCAGACGGCAGTAAAGCTCGGGTATTACTATTATGTGGACCACTCGGAGGACACGGTGGAGCACCCGAGGACATGGTAGAGTTGTGCCCCGCTCGGGCAGAGCACCGCTGTTTCCTCGTGGAGGCAATTTTTGGCAACAACCTTTCACGCAGGGCCTAGTTCAGACTATGGTCCGGAGTGAGGAGGAATGGCAGGCGGTCGCCTCTTTCTGCGAAGCAGTAATGTTAGCGAAGAAGGAGGCCAAAGGACCATCGGCCGCCGAAATTCCGAGCCCGACAACGGACCACGGTAGACGAGGGCTTGCGGACGTCGAGCAATGGGTAGTCCGCTATCCGGACGTCCGGTAATTAACCGAACCGAGCTCAGTCGTCAACAGCGCGTAGTGATCGACGTGCTCCTCAAAGAGATGACATCAAACCGTAGGAGTCCAGAAGGGCCGATGCCCGCAAGCTAGGAGCCCGGCGAATTCCTGAAAAGGAAACCCGTAGTCCTAGAATGCAAAGGGCAACTGAAGGTCACAGGTTAATCGTGAAATGGAACGCATCCAAGAAAGATTTTGTTCATCGTGTGGGCGCTCTTGACTTTTTTGACACATACATGACGTATCGATACTGCATATTCACTCACTTACGTGTATTTCTAAGTCTCCTATTCCGCTTACTTAAACGTGTGCTAACATTAACTAATATTTGGACGTCAACTTTGGTTGCTTATTGCTGATAATGTTGTGATTTGTTGGTAATTAATAGGTAAATATGCAATATTATATTATTGTAATGTTGATTTATAAGTGTTTTATTTTAAAGTCAAGTCGAATACAATTTCTAATACATTTTTAGTGGGTACCTATGTTATTAAATTTTTTTTTAGTTGACTGCACATAAATACGTCAGATTTTCAAGTCTGAGCGAGTTGACGACAGAAAAAGTAGGTGAAATCGGAAGGTGCCTGCTTGCTTGGACTCGCGCGTATCGCTTATGGCCCAAGCGCCCGAAAAGAGCCATAAAACAGTGATTTTCTGAAGCCGACTCCTCGCTAACGGCCAGGTTAATAGATTTGCAAAAAGGTTGCTTGTAGATCCGGCTGGTATTTTTTATTTATAGTTTTTTTTTTTATTGAGATAATAAAAACAACGAAAATTAAAAGCAAAATTATTTTTATATTTTTTTTTTTAAATAGATACGTAGTCAATTTGACGAATATTACCAGAATTTTGTGATAGATTCCATTCATCGTGATATGCTCTCTATGCAAATTCTGGCATCCTGTTGCAGGTTTGTGTTGTTGAGAGCTGCAATTTAATCAGCTAGTGTTTATATAACAATAATAATAAATAATTTATTAGTTTGGTGGTGATCACTTGCTAAGCGATCTCCTGCTTGGTGAGCTCCTACATGTTTTCAATAGCGTTCATGTCTGGTGTATTGATTGACTAGTTTTTTTGTCCTATGATGAGTTCCCTGACAGTTTTTGTCTGACAATTATAGTGATGTGACCTAACGAAACTTAATCGATTTTTTACAATAACGAATCAGTTGGCAAAGGGAATGGAATTGGATTACCGATTTTAGATTTATAGATGATAAATGTGAAAGTTTGTATGTGTGTGTGGATGTTTGTTACTCTTTCACGCAAGAACTAGTCTACGGATTTTGAAGAAATTTTATAGTAAATTAAAAAACCTGACAAAAACTAAAAACCTGAAATAACGCGGGCGAAACCGCGGGGGTCGGCTAGTGGTAAATAAAATGCAGTCTGTTTAAAATAATAATTTATTTATTATTCAGTGTCAGAACTTGACTCTTGATTTGAACTCCTATCCATATCGGAATCGGAATCTTCTTTAACTAACGGCGATGATTAATTATTGGTCCCTAATTCGGTCGATCCGGATATATTTATTCCAGTCCTCTGTTATAGTTTTTTGAGTTTTTTCTATTACTTTTTTCCAATTTTACATGTGTAGCGACATCTATGGCGCCACATAAGAACTACGAAGAAAGTACGAAATCCTGCATCGCGCAATCAAAGTTCTCCGCGCGATTTGAACATATACGACAGCCTGAAATCATCTACCGGGCAGTCGCCCACCAGACTATAACACCTGTCTGGTCGGAGGATCCTCCCTTTTCAACGGAGGTTTGCGGGACTTTACTCTCTGTTCCGCATACCTCCAAACTGGTGACCCTCGACAAAGAACGTCAGCGCAGCCTTCGTGCAGCTAATACATCGTGACGTCATCATCACTTCCTCAAGCTTTCGAGCAGCGAGCCATAGCCAGCACCCACGGCTATGAAGGGTATCCTGACCACCAGCATGACCACCAGGTCATACCTGGTCATCCCCCTCAGCCTCATCAGCGACCTTGGCTTAGCACACCGCACCTTCGGCCAGTCATTTGAAGAGCCATGAAGAACCTCTCCTGGTCGACGCCAGCAGTCAAGCCCTACGTCGCACAAGCACCGCTCCGACTCACTGGAGCCAGCAGCACTACTCTGACTCACTGGAGCCTGCAGCATCATCCCGACTCACTGGGACAGCACCACCCCGACTCACTGGGGCATCGTTCCGACTCACTGGAACAGCACCGCCCCGACTCACTGGGGCATCATCCCGACTTACTGGGACAGCACCACCCCGACTCACTGGGGCATTATTCCGACTCACTGGGATAGCAAGACCCCGACTCACTGGGGCATCACCGCAGACAGTTCCGACTCACCGAGAACTATGCGGCATCGGTTCCGACCCACTGGAACCAACCTTCGCTGGCCTGGCGCGCATCAAGAACCATCGATCTCCGATCTCCGGAGGGGAGTGATGTAGCGACATCTATGGCGCCACATAAGAACTACGAAGAAAGTACGAAATCCTGCATCGCGCAATCAAAGTTCTCCGCGCGATTTGAACATATACGACAGCCTGAAATCATCTATCGGGCAGTCGCCCACCAGACTATAACACCTGTCTGGTCGGAGGATCCTCCCTTTTCAACGGAGGTATGTGGGACTTTACTCTCTGTTCCGCATACCTCCAAACATGCAATTACAAGATGGCCGCTCCGATTTTGTCGATTAGTGTGTCGTCGAGTAGTGGCAATCTCTATTGGCAGAAGTTCCGTTTAACGCATTACACATTTTTAAGTTCTATACTTTTTTATTTTATTTACTTAATTTATTAACAGTTAATTATAACCACAATAATTTACTTAGTAATTTACGAAAGACAATATTTTTTTTATCATTTCCTTTTTATTTTTTTTTGCCAGTTTATTTTTTTAGTAATCTAAAGTAGTATGCGTGCCACGGAAAAAAATGAACTGTCAGGGAACTCATCATAGGGCAAAAAAGGTATAGGGTAGAACATTAATGTTTTTTAGCCAAGTATGCAGTAACACCCCTGGTTTTGTAGCACAATGCAGATTCGGGCATAAACATGGACTCTTCGTCAATAAGGAACCATTCTTCGAGATGCGGCAGCAGTCCAGTTTCTAGTACTCGCTTGTACTGGTCATGCCTCACGGTCCCTTTCACGATACGTAGACCCTTGCTTGAGATTAAAGACCACATCATAATACTAATTGGGAATTTAGCTGTCTCTTAACACCGGTTTTTATGGAGCTATTCTCCAGGGCGTCGTCGGAAAGGAGCATTTTTTGAACGGACAAAAGAGCTTTTGTCAACCAAAACCTGAAACGTCGATTCATCGGAGAAACATGTCTGAAAAATTATATTATTTCATCAGATAATGGCAGTAGTTAATTAACAATGTACTGTACTATTTAAAGTCTTATTTTTAACCGACTTCAGTCTGAAACAGTCATATTTTGATGTTGTTTGGCCCTGTGCAATAGTCTCTTCTTAATGACCTCGGTGAGGCGTGGTTTTTTGGCAAAAGAGAAGTTGATAGGCCGATGACCTATCAACTTCTCTTTTGCTTATTTTCGAAGAATTGTCTTATCGAAAACTTCTAGGCTCTCGTAGTTTGTAATCGTGGTAAGGTCTTACCTGTCTAATATACATATTAGTTTTTGACTAGTTTTCTAAAATATAATGTATTAATAACAACTTGAACTTCTTTAGAACACAATGGCTCGTAGTACGAACTAATCTATGGACACACTAGTAGAAAGGGATAGAGAGCGTTCTTGGATCGCCACACCCAAGAATCTTTTATACTATCTGGATTGATTACGTCAACCTCAAAAATGTACGGAAGAGTACGATACAAGTACGCCCTTTTTTTAATTCTTTTTTATTTTGTTTTGTAGACTATTCCATAATGTGGGATGTCGTTAGATAGGTCTTTCAAAAATATTGCGAGTGTGTGAAAACTATTTATCAATTTAGGGATCCTATTGTGAATTATAAATATAGTTTTTTACCTAATGCTAGTTTTCAATTGAACCTTTTGAGTTAACAGATGAAAACCAGTTTATTTATTTATTTTCACACTGATAAGGTGTAATTTGTTAAGCTTAAAATAAAGAAAAAACAGGTTAAATAAAGTAACACTTATAGGTATTTCACCTAGTATGTTTCAGTACATTTGCTATTACTATCTTTGTCTTGGACGGCTTAATATTCTCACTTTACTTAGATTTCTATAAACACACTTGTTTTTCCAATTTACTATGGACTTGGCAGAATAGTCGAAATCGGCTCGACTTGAATAAAGAATACACAAAAAAAACACTAAAACGATCAAAATAACTTTAATTTCGGAAGTCGATGTTTCTGGTATATTTTGTTTTTTAACACCGACTTCCGAATTTAAAGTTATTTTGATCGTTTTACAGTTACTGTAAAACAAACATAAGTAACTAATTGTTGTTACAGATAGTTTTTGTTAAAAAACTAACTATTAGTTTGGTTTGATTCTATAGTTTTGTACCAACTTTATGGTTATATATTTTTGTTAAATTTTTTGTGTATTTAATTGGCCATTATTGGTCTTGTTCATCAGTTCAACTTCATCAAATGATACTTTTTGACTGTAGTAGAATGTAGACTATGAATATGAATACAGAGACTTCTTGATAAAAACACCAAAATCCCTATAGTTATACACACTACATAATCAGCCTTTTTAATGTTCCCACTGCTGGAACTCAGGCCTCCTCTCTAGGAGAGGGAATGGGTCTCCATCGAATTTAGAAGGAAAAAACAATCGAATTGAGAACCTCCTCCTTTTTTGAAGTCAGTTAAAAAAAATTACATCCACCTTCTTCAATTAAAAGGATGATATATTCGTAGCCACAACCCCCAAAAATGACTTTCATATCAATTTACTCAATTAAAGTTGTTAAAAATATTATTTTTAGTTTCATTCTATATCAGTAAATCAATACCTATCTAATTCTAAAAATAAGTGTGGTAGAGTCTGTCTAAAAAGTCAAACGACTTAGCTAATTATTAGGGTAAAATGAAATTTGATGTAGCTAACACTGGTTTAATAATCAAGGTTGATGAAGGGATCTTGATAATTATTTACTAGTGTGAAGAATCAAACACTTCAGGACAAATTGATATTAATATTTTATTCACTTTGATCAACACAATTTCATACTTATTGTTCTATTAACAATCATTTACAAATACACAGATTAGTCGGACATGTTTTCTGTTCAACAACTCAAAGCAGACTGACTCTGTCCAAAATGACAGTTACCAACTCGATGTTTTCCTACCACAAACTTTCACAAACACTCGGTCGACTAACCGACCAATCAGAGCAAAGTAAAGAGTACGTAACATCAATTGACTAACTAATATACATTAGAGTTTATCTAATAATTAACTGCAAGTAAATATTTCATTTTAACAATTATGATGTATTTATACAAAACAAATCCATAATGTCTAATATTATAAACTATTACTTAATGTCTACAACGAATGCCTAAAGTTCATGTAACTACTAGCGCCATCTATCGCTTATCATTGGAAGTTGAACGATTTATGAATATTTTCATTAAAAATCATTACACTAGTAGAAGAACCTTATAAAAAGTTTCAAATAGTATTTTTTTAATGATTAAATATTATACAAAATTCCCAAGTCGTTTTTTATTTTTATACTCATAACTAGGTACTTAATTTTATTTCGAAAAAGTATCAATGCATACAATCGCAGTATACGTTTTTTAAAGAAAGCGAAACGGCCCGTGCTTCTCAGAACGCGGACGCGTTCAGCGCGGACTGAGGCTCGGAAGTGGTGGGTTCAATGAAAAATGTATGAAGATTTTTTTAGAGTGGTTTTATTTTGGTCATAAATCATAAAGTTATTTATGTAAGTTCAAAATAATTAATTAAAGGTGTAGAAGACTATATAAGCTGTGGTATTTTATGATTTTTAAGCTAAAAATGTGCACTGGATTTAGCTTACGCGACCTATTCAGACCCTTTTATTTTGTAATTTTCTTGATTAGTGCGTTGGTAAAATCGTATTTAACTATATGACAGTTTTATACAAAACCATAATATTTTTTTATGCCATCCTAGAGATGAATATGTATATTATCTTTTATTTGATACCGTGACATCCTCATAGTTATGATTCTTGGTGCATTATAATGGTACCCGAAAAAACGAGATATTTGTCTAAAACGGTCCAAGCGTCCTTAATAACATCTTGAACTTCTTTAGAACAGAATGTCTCGTAGTACGAACTAGTCTATACACACTGGTAGAAAGGGATAAAGATTCTTGTATGGTACTTCTTTATTACATCTTTAAGGTTGTCGTAATCAATCCAGATTGTATTGTACAAGATTCTTGGTTCACTGTCACTAACGTTTGACAGTTGGTTAATTATTGTTTTCAAAGGTTAGATTTCCATCTTATTATACACGCTCTTTGGTGGGGGGCGTGACTGGCGGCCGGACTGGTGTCCGCACTGGTTGCGCCACCAAATTGGTTGCGCTACCAAACAGACACCAGGTGAGTAACGCTCTATAGAGCTCTATACATTTTGCTGGTGGCGCAACCAGTTGCGCTACCAGTGGTGTCCCGGTGAAATATGGCCCTAAAAGTTCATACAGTAAATATGCAATGTCACAAAATAACATGAGCCATGCAGATTTGTCTGAGATAGTCTTTTATGTTTTATTATAGGTACGCATCACAATTATATTTTGTTTTATTTTGATTTGCGTCCGTCATGTCACAAAATTTGGAAACCAGCGTCAGGCACTGGTTTCTTGGCATTTATTGTGGCGCAGTCGTGAAGCACAATATTTTATTGCTGCTTCATATTTTTTTTTGTTTATACCTTAGAATAACTGTGTTTGTGCGGCTTGTGTTGTGCCAAATATATCTATTTTCTTTCTTTTTTTTCCTTGTTTTTACCAACGTACTTGTCAATCTGTCTACAAGATAAAGACGAGATTAAGGGGCGGTTCTCAGGCTTTACTATGGCGTCTTAAAACCTTAATAATTCCGGTATGGGAAGGAAACGGAGTTATACAGGACGACAAGTTTATTTTTTAATGGGAATTCATCAATGACTTCTCCCGCTCTTGTTTGGAGCGTGAGAGAGTGACAGACTTTTACTGACTAAAAGCCAATCCAGTTTCTTCTTTGCCTTCGAGAGAACCACACGGCCCTAGAAGGCCCTGTGGTTCTCTTTCGCACAACCCATGGCCCCAGTAGGCTTCGACCCTGCTGGGCACTTACGGTTTGCTGACATCTCTTTGAGACTCACGTGGACACTACGCGCTGTTGACGACTTGAGCTCGGTCCGGACGGTTACCTGATGACAGGACGGCGAGCTACCCATTGCTCGCTTACGGTGACTGGAAATCGGGGTCGGGATCCCGGCTTGAGGGCCCTTCCCTCACGTACAGGACGAATAGTGCTATCCCTTTCTCACACACAACGAAATCAAGATGGAATTAGCGCTTCGTAGTACGGCCCCTACTCCTCCCTACTCTTTCAACGATAGTCGATAACGAAGGTGAGAAAAACATCGGCCGAGATTAATTAGATTAGAGTAGGTACTGGAGCACTCCGTTAATTAATTAATCAAATACCTGCTTTTTCCTGAAAGAACAGGTTCTTCATTTCTATTTACTGAGGATCCTATTCATTTTCCATTCTACGTCAGTAAATAATCATCTTGTTAGACGGAAAACTTAGAAATTCCTCGAGGAAAATGGTAATTCATCTTGTTAGACATTACAAGATTATTAAAAAAAAAAATCTTGAAATGATTTTTTTTTTTTGCTTTAATGGAGAATTTATTATAAAGAAGCATTTTTTAGGCTTGCTAGGTTGCTCGCAGAGCAGATGGCCGTTGGGGCTGAAAGGTTCTGGAGTGGCGACCGCGTACTGGAAAATTTAGCGTTGAAAGGCCTCTTACAAGGTGGACCTGGTGAAGGTTGCGGGAATCCGATGTATGCGAGACGCACAGGATCGTGCATTGTGGTGACGCTTGGGGGAGGCCTATGTCCAAAAGTGGACGAATATCGGCTGAAATGATGATGATGACTACATTGGTCGTTTAAAGTAAGAGCGTCAGGGCAAGTTAGAGTAGCTTGCTGTCCGGCCGTCCGGTAACTGTCCGGACTAAGCCCAAGTCGTCGACGGCGCGCACTGTTCCCGCGCGCTTCAAGGAGTTGTCAGCAACAGCAGGGACCCAGCCGGGTCGAAGCCTACTGGGGCCAGGGTTATACGAAAGGGAGCTCGAGCCCCGGTATGAAGGCTAGAAGGAACGGGGTGCGTCTTTTAGTCAGTAAGAGTCTGACACTATCTCCCGCTCCGCCCAAGAGCGGGAGTTGTCATTGGATGATTTTTTCACACCATAAAAAAAGGGCAAGTTAGAGTAGTTCATGAATAAATGAAATAAGAGCGTCTTTTTCGTGGTACATTTTCATACAATCGCTCTTACGTGATTATGATGTTATCTAGATATTTTGGATTCACAGCTATCTTGTATATTATCTACGCTTCTATAGAAATCAAAACATAAATGTAAAACTTATCTAGTAAAGACCTCAGAAAATCGGCTATTTTACATGAACTTTGACACTCCGTAGTGTACTCATATATTAAAAATATAAAAAAGTACATCAATTGCCTTGCACATTTAATCGGAATTCTGAATGACGACAATTTTTCTGAAAATTTTTAAGGGTATAAAAAACACGTATTTCCTGAAACAAGTTTTGTGAAATATTCGAGTAAATCATGGAATTACCGAATGCTAACAGAGTTTTCAGGCGTTATATCTCTTTATTTTGCATTGCTTTTCCATCAAAAATCGCGTTGGATTGCGTTAGATAAAGCAATGAGCTTTTAAACCATGCTCGATGTTAACGATAGGTGAGTGAAAAAGGAGCTTCTTAAGGCACTAACTCCTGAGCAGTGACTTTCTGAAGCCTACTCCCCAGCAACAGCTAGGTCAATAGGTTCAAAAAAAATATATGTTTAATAATAAACATATATATTTTTTGAACCTATTGACCTAGCCGAAAAATCATATGTTAGTAATATTGTAAGTGAATTTATAAAGATTCACTTACAATATTACTAACATATGATTTTTTTCGTATGACTAATACTATTGTCCAAAAAAAAATTTTTCAACATGATATTTTTTTCGCTTGTTTTTCTACTCCTTTCAAACGGCTTCGATCTCTAGAAATATGCTTACACAAAAAATTGCTGGTTGAATGTTCTTCAGAATGTACATAGCATACGTAAATCAATCAATATTACGTAAAGAAAGTGGTTTTAAAGGCCAGCGGTTATGTTGGCGCAGACGGCAGTATGAAAATATGTGAAATTAACTCAGCTCCGGTCAGATCTTTATGGGACTATACGCCTTAATTCAATAAACCCCAAGAGATCGCCGGCGTTCGCGCACCTATTGTCTTTCTTTTGTGTCTCTAATCGGCACGAAAAGAGAAAACTATCGTAAAATCGAAAATAAATTTAATTTCGTTATTATGTGTTTCGAATCATAAAATCATTCATAATTGATGTCATTTATAAACAATCCTTTTTATGAATCGTTTACCTTCAGTTAAATACATAAACCGATGGAGTATAGGATGACTTCTGTACTACGCGTTCCAAATGAAAATAGGACCGATTCTTATGTTTTGATGTCTCGTTGCACTGTCAAATCGAAGATATTTTGGCAAAATTGAAGAACTCAGAAATGAGTAAAATTGAAGAACTGGAATATGATTAAACTTTTTCGTGCACAGTTCATAAATAAATTAAATTTTTCATAAATTAATTAATATTTAAAAATTTCTTTCCTCGATTTGACAGTAAATCATGACGGGCGATCCTATTCTCATTTGGAACGCATTGTACCATCTTCTCTTTTGTGACAAAACTTCCGTACTCGAATACTCAGAACTTTATGTGTCAGAATCCAATAACGCAACAAGTGCAGAACGAAAAGCATTCGTTCCTGTCCTTATTACGTGCATTACAAAGGAGAACGTATGTCCTCCATATACTCTGAAATTTGATAGTTGAATAGGTACTCCAATTTCACATTGTGATACGATTTATTTCCACTCTGTTCCAGGTACTCGGATAAAAGCCACATACTCTGTACAGAGCGGAGATGCAGCATCGCGATACTGACAAGCTTTATATTACCGCCTATATTGTGTGCACCTACGTTTATGGTAAGTATGAGTTTAAAAAAAATTGGTTTATTTATCAAACACACTGTATGCATTTTTTCTGTCATCATCTTTTTATTCTGATGATGATGAGTGATGATAGTCATAGTCATAGTAGTCTATTGACAAGGGATTCTTACAGTTCATACAGGTACAGAATATTACATTGTAGGTACTTAGTCAACAAATGATTAAATACAATGTCAATAATAAACAATGTCAATAAAATAAAATACAAAAAAAAAACGCAAGTAAATAGAAGTCAAATCACAAATTAAAATAAATCGTAATAAAAAGTCAATAATATTCAGTCTAAATTATATTATTAAATCGTCAAAGTTAAATTACGTCATAATCTAGAATACACTCATAGACTCCCAGACAGACGATATGCGCTTATATAGAATTCAAATACCATACATGTATAATACAATTATACAGCCGACACCATCCTAGAAAATGACACACATAAACTTTATTATGACCGTGCCATTCTCACCGACAGGACAATTCGCTATAATAGACCAGACATCATTCTACAAGATAAAGTAAATAAAATAACCTACCTAATAGATATTGCTGTTCCCAACACACATAAAACACAGAGAAAAATAATAGAAGAAAATAGTTAATAAGTCAAATTTAAGGATAAAGTAGAACCAGATGGTAATCTTAAAGACACGTTACAAAAAGCTGGCATCCTAAATACATTTCGAATTGTCAGAAAGTTCTTGCAAATAGATGAACACGAAATATGTCTCCTTCATAATGAGTCCTCGACATAACTCACCACACGCTACGTTTACTTGACTTCGGCTCATAAATGTAGCTACACGTCAGCCTAAGAACAGAGAACAAAAAGAAAAAACAAACATATAAAAAATGGGCCACATTTACAAAAATAATGTTAGTTTAGCTTCGATGTTAGAGAGAACATAGCTCATTTAGCTACATTAGGGTGAACCTGTGCTTCAGGCTAAGTGCTTAGATACAAAATAATAAATTAACATTAAATATGACTTCATTATAACTTAATTGACCCTATGTAGTATGATGCAGTCTGAAATCAGTCTTTTTTTTTAAGTTTTGAGGCACTTTAGTTCTTTGATAACAAACCAAAATAAAGAACTAGTGCCAAAAATTCGAACCAAATGGAGTTGCATAGCGCAAATCAAAGTTTTATTTTCAACTTTTTTTAATTTCATTTGCGTGAGTTCCGATGAAAAAGAAATTGTTTTTTGAAATATAAAAAACTTTTCATTAAGCGTAGGTTCCTGAACTAATTTAAAGTTTGACATCATATGTTTTTGTTCATATTGCTCAGGATTGCCTTTAGACAACACTCCTTTTTTAATTTCGTTTAAAAAATACTTTAATAAATGAAAAATTTTGAAACGAGTATATTTTATTTTTTTGTTAATATCTCGAATACAAATCCTTTGTAAATAGATAGATAGATATATATCTAAAATAAAGGGTACACCTTAAAAAAAACAGGTGCTTAAAATTAATGCCACCAAAATCCAATTGCTGGAGTGATATAGAGTTAAATGATTATGTATCCAGGTATTTTACTTACGATTTCTCGTCTCTCCATAAGATACGTTTAGAAAATGTTACAGAATATTTACAGTTATAATTATTTAATTTGTAGATGGGTACTGTTATGTATTACATAACATTAATAAGAAAATAATAATTAACAGCTGACGCTGCAACACGTTTATCTATTGACTGATTGCAATAACTTAGAAATATACTTTTTACTGCCAGTGTGGAATTGAACGTCGTCGCGGACAATAGGCTTTCTTTGTAAACCTTTTTATTAATTAAAAGTTCTTCTAGTTCCATTAAAAGTTATTTTTAATAAGCCTATTTTGACCCACCCCGTAACTGTACCTACTTTTTACCCGACAAAGCCAAAGGAGGATTATGATTGTTCACACGTTGTTAAAGTGTTTCTTGGTTGGTACATCGTGTGACTACGGCTTTTCTTTTTGTTCTGTTCTTGTTTTTCCAGCTACCTTGTTTATTTCAGCATCCTGAACATCTTGATTCATACGATTCACGTAATAAAAACCGTAACGATATCGTAGCGATTTAGTCGTTTAGACCATTTCCGTATTCACATTGAGTTCGAACGACACCGATTTTAAAGTCGTTTGATCGAAGAGTCGATTTAAAAAAAAAAGAATCTGTATTACATTATCTTAGTAGAATACTTATTAATATAACTGGAAATAAGTCGTCGATAGATCGTTTAGTTTTTAGCCAGTTGAGTTGTCGTTCTATCCAATCCCGATTAAGGAACACGTGAAAACCGCTTTTGGATAGGACTTCGATCGAACGACTATAAAACTTCAACGATATTTGGCTTGTTTGATTTTACGTGAATCAGGCTAAAGGACGGTTACGGTGGCGTTCCGCCCAAGCAGAGCACACCTTCACCGTTACATTATACGATAAGGATACAATGTCGGAGGATTGGTTATTGGTACGACCAGATACTCAAGACTGCTCGATGGCATAACTCACAGATGCTGTTGATTAATGTTAACATGACATCGTCAGATAAATTAAATACATTTTTTTTTGTATGTAATGATGTCGATGATGAAAATGTTTCAATACGGCTGCACTGAGTGCTTGCCTATCAGCCGTCTGGCATTGTGTTTTCGGCTTTAGGTCCTTCATTTGTTCGACAACATAATGAGGTCGTTCTGTCCGGCCGTCCGGTAATCTGTCCGGCCGTCTGGTAACTGTCCGGACCAAGCCCAAGTCGTCGACGGCGCGCGCTGTTCCCGCGCGCCTCAAGGAGTTGTCAGCAACAGCAGGGGCCCAGCCGGGTCGAAGCCTACTGGGGCCAGGGTTATCCGAAAGGGCGCTCGAGCCCCGGTATGAAGGCTTGAAAGAACGGGATGGGTTTTTTAGTCAGTAAGAGTCTGACACTATCTCCCGCTCCGCCCAAGAGCGGGGGTTGTTATAAGATGATTTTTCCCATCGAAACATAAAGGTCGTTTGCAGATATTAAATTTAAATTTTATTGAAAACATTTTTTTTTCTATTTTATTATGTTTTTTGTTTGAAGGCATTAGACAATGTATAATGTGATGTCATTTACTAGTGAAATATCATATTAACTTAAGTAAATGGGTTACATAAATCTATCTCCTTTCGTTCAGGCCATCCATCTGTAAGAGATTTGAGATTTGTCCCGTGTTTTTGATAGGTAATATAAGTATTTAAGTGGAGATTGGTAGACTGAGCCTTAAAATTATAGTAATTCCAGTGTGAGAGAGAGACAGAGATATACGAGTCGTATAACACTATTCTTTTCACACACCAGACCCTTGATGATTTTAAGACTTCATACTAGAGCTTCGTCTGTGCGAACGTTTTAAAGAGTAACCGTGGCGTGGTCTTAGAAAGCAAAGGGTGAAGGAAAGAATATAGGTGGGTTCTAGTCAGTAAGGCAGGGCGCAAACGTGTGTCTTGTGTGAGATACAAGCTACCTATGAATATTTGATTTCTATAGAACCAGTATGAAAATAAAATGTAAGAAATGCGCAAAGAGTGGATCTCTTTGCGCATTTCTTATACTCAACACATTCTCATGCATGACGATCAAAAAGTTTCAGTAACTTAAAACTAAATGTGTCTACATTTGCGCAGCGCCTTAAAGTTTGACAACTCTCTCGTCAAACCCTAGAGTGGGAAAAGTAATTTGATGATTTGCATCCTCAATAAAAAAACAAGAAAATAAGATAGAGAATTCCTAAGGTAGATATTAAATTAAATTTCGTACTTTTATGTCGCATTTAATAAAGTGAATAAATCAATAAATAAATTACCTAGCAACAGGAATATAACAGAAAGTCATTTCATAATACAAACGAATAAAAGGTAAAAGATTTTCTCTCCATAAGAAATAATTTCACAGAAGTGATGTCGAAGTAATAAATTGTAAAGTGTTGGGCCAATGAAGCCTAAGCTTTGCAAATGAAGCCAATTCAATTTATATTCAAACTTCATCTTCGAAATGGAGTTCGTCTTTATACACTTGGCGCCAATAAATATGGCCCAGTCCAGTATCTTGTACCTGTATTTCCACAAGCAGTAAAAACTCATACACAAGACACTCAGACCCAAAACTACTATCATGTAGCAACCATGAGCACATGTCATCACTGGCAACCCGCACTAAGAGACTTTTGTCTTGAGATTTTTTGTTATGTTGGATGACAATAGGGCTCAGCTTCCCGTACGGGCAGTATTTGAGAGTAGCTGAGTTGGATTCGACGATTGACCTCTTGCTAGAGGTTAGACTTACCCAACTAGACCGTCTGTCGCAGGTTAACGTTATCATCCTTAACTTTGACTGTAGAGTCAACAAGATATATTACAATTAAAATAAAGTTCAAAAGTACTTCGTTATCTAATAGTATCGAGCAAAAAAACCGGCCAAGTGCGAGTCGGACTCGCCCATGAAAAGTTCCGTAGCAGCAAGTAACACAATATAAAAGTTCTTGTAGTTCGTTGTAACTTTGATCGATGTTTTAATAATAGTGTATTTTTTTAGATTTATGACGTATTAAAAAAAAACTACTTACTAGATCTCGTTCAAACCAATTTTCTTTGGCAGTTTGTATGGTAATGTACATCATATATTTTTTTTAGTTTTACCATTCTCTTATTTTAGAAGTTACAAGGGGGGGGACACATTTTACCACTTTGGAAGTGTCTCTCGCGCAAACTATTGAGTTTAAAAAAAAATGATTTTACAAACCTCAATATCATTTTTGAAGACCTATCCATAGATATCCCACCACGTATTATTATTTATTAAAATTTATTGCTTTTTTTCTATTTTTGTGTGAAAATCTTAATGCGGTTTACAGAATACATCTACTTACAAAGTTTTAACAGTATGGCTGTGAGATACGGACGGACAGACAGACAGACATGACGAATCTATAAGGGTTCCGATTTTTGCCATTTGGCTACGGAACCCTAAAAAACAATACCGTATTTTGTCGGTATTTTTTTCTGCTCGATTTAAATATACGTAGTACGTACATACAGAACCCTTAGTGTGTAAGTTCGACTCGCACTTGCACAGTTTTTTTTTTATATTGCCTAGCGCAGAAATTTATGCCAGACCAGATTTTACAGTTCCACAGAAATGTAAGTTAAGTCTATAGCCTACTATTCTTTAGGGCTTGGACCATATTTATTGTCGCCGAGTGTAATAATTATTTACAATGGACATTTAACGGGAATCGCAATTAAGCAGTCTACATTGCTTTTCTATTTGTTAATTGAATTGAATTTAATTGGAAGTGCTTTAAGAATAATATGTATATTCAATTTACTATTTTTTTTTATTGGTAGGCTCTCGTTTGATTCGTCTCACTTGATGGTAAGCGATGATGTGGTAAATGATAAATGATAAAATGATAAATGATCTTTATTTTGCAAGTAGGTTTTATAAAAACACTTTTACACGTCAATTTTTTTTTTTTCGTCAATTAATGCTAGATGAGGCCGGTGTTTCCTAGCTGACTACCCTGAGAAGAAACACCGAAACAAACTCAGGGGTCAAAGTCTCTTTTAAAGTCCATACAGCAAAACATGTAATGGTCAAATCATATGAGAACCACGGGTGGTGGGTGATAACCACGCTTATCTCTTGAATTTAATTATTCACACTAAAAGGTCCCTATGTTGTAGCTGTCAGGAAGCACAGACTTTGGCAGGGAATTCCACTCCTATCCATCGTTATTTTACATACAATGTTCATTATCATCAATTCGGTTCATTGTTCAAGGAATTAGCATTGTCAATCGACATGGAATGTTGTCAATCAGATCGTCACGTTAGTAGAATTAGCTGTCTATTAGAAGTAGTGTGTGGATGCGTTATATTTTTGTTGATAATTTAGGGTTCCGTACCCAAAGAGTAAAAACGAAGACTCCATTGTCTCTCTGTCTGTCACCAGGCTGTATCTCATGAACCGTGATAGTATTTCTGTTGTAACAAATACTAAAAACAGGATAAAATAAATATATAAGTATGGTTCTCATATAACAAACTTGTTTTTTTTTTATTCAGGGATACACTATTTCAAAAAGTTTTAATATTGTTTTTGCTGTTGCTCTGCAAAACTCGAGAATTACTGGACCGGTTTTAATAAAAAAAAAATAAACTTTTTATTGAAGGGTCAGGAAGGTTTTTGTGAAGATAAAAATGAGACAATTCCATTAAATTCAATCGTCAAAATTAGGGTTAACTGTCAATCTTTAGGTACCATAAACTACTTTAAAGTATCGTTAGACAAGGTGTAAGGGACAGCCCTCCCCAAACCTTAAGGGCTTGCTCAGTAGACAAAACTGAACAACCATCCACAAAAAAAAAATCAGGAAACGAAAAAAAAAAGTCCGCCTCACTCTCATTGGACAGTTCAGTATTAATACAAATATTTCTTCAACAGGTATTCGACATCCACACAAAAAATGTGACGGACAAGTATGGCAATCCAGACATAGCGTACCACGTTGACTCAGACTACGAAGGAACACTATACCAAGCCAACTTCTGGGTGCACGGCGTGGTCATCAAGCTGCTACCCTGCTCCATCCTCACCATCATCAGCGTGTGGCTCATCCGCGCGCTTTACAACGCCAATCAACACCAGAAGAAACTCAGAAACTATAATGCTTGTCCTGCAGCCGAAAAAATGGTGAAGAGACAAAACAAAGCAGACAAGAGAACTGATAGAACAACGAAGATGCTTCTAGCAGTACTATTACTGTTCTTAGTAACAGAACTGCCGCAAGGAATCATGGGCCTCATGAGTGGCCTTTTAGGCTGGTGCTTCTTCAAGCGCTGCTACGATCTCTTTGGGGAGCTCATGGACTTCTTAGCGCTGCTAAACGGGGCCATCAACTTCGTGCTGTACTGCACCATGTCTCGCCAGTTCCGCCAGACCTTCAGGCAGTTGCTGCTGCAACCTCATCTTGCGCGGTTCCTGCCACCAACAGCTTCGCATTCCGATTCGCACAACCAGAACACGTAAGTGAATATGGCTACCTTAATATGGAATCCTGCATTTTGTTTGCTTCAATTTTGTTTGTCCTAATTCAGTTTTTGCTAACTGCAGTGAAACAATTCAAAAACTATGTTCATGAGTCATGAAATTGTTTCCTCCCTGCAGGTGCACAGAAAAGATAAAAAGGTAACTACAGCCGAGCTTCAGTATAAATATGGAAATGTGAGTAACAATTGCCTTGCACATAATATGTATATAAAACATTCTGCACATTCGCAGTGTTCTCCACACACAAGGAACATTGTTCCTTTTTGGTAAACTAATTATGCATGCATTTGACTCGGTGTCTGCATGATATATGTGATAGTTTGTATGCCTTCAATATTTGTTTGAGCTATTGCGAGGAGAGTTGTAAATAAAGTAACTACGAGGAATAAGAAATTCATGACACGACAACGATATGAACTTTATTTATTTGACTGTTTTGCTATCTGCCTGGCTTTTTTTCCGTACCTAGCCCATATTAGATCATTACACAAGTACGTCGGTGGGCCTTCATTCCAACTAGCCCACCTCTCTCCAGAAGCAGATTAGGCCTCCCAGTTTTTACTGGTCGTCTAGGCGTCTAAAGATGATCCTAAGGGTAGTCTGTATAATATCTGTGACATTCGTGCACTCAAGCAACACGTGATCGAGCGACTTACCTGACGGGTCGTGCAGTGTCTAGTTATAGTCGTCGCTAACAGACGCAAGCTGCTAAAAGGTTAGTATGGCCTCCTTGAACTCCCTGCAACCTGGTGCCGAGGATCACCAGCTCTCCATTTGTATCTGGCGGTGTTTTCGTAGCTAAGCGTAACCATGTTGTTGACTGAAAGTGATTAACACATTGGGTTCGGGGTCGTAAATCATCGTGCCAGAAGAACTCATCAGCTGCGTCATTTCTCAGTAAACCACTTTGTTTTTTTACCCATTGCAGCATTACAGTGTGCTATTGAGCATTACAATGAGTGCTAGGTAGGCATGTCGAGATAATGCATTAGTTCCCGAGGGATTAACGGAGTAAGTCAGTATCGAAGATTATGTGAATCGGGGTATCCCTGATACTCCTGGCTTCTATAGCGTGGGCTGCTAGAATGATGCCACATCCCGCCTGATAGAAGGTGTTGAGTTTTTCAGCGGTGTGAATATTATGGTCATTGGAGAAAACTCCGACTGCGGTTCCCGTCAAAAGACATCCATCAGTGTAAATTTTCCACTGAGTAGTTGCAAGATTCTTTTGTTAGCGGCATGTTGTAGTATTTTTTTGTGTGTCTTTAGAACTTTGTCGCTGGGAGATTCTATCATGGGCGGTCGATAAACAGCATATTCCATTGAGAGTATATGTTTGATTCTAGAGGTTTTTCCTAGGGTACCAGATATGCTGAGCCTGATTGCCGCTAGGGAAGCACCTTCCTGCACTATGTAAATTAAAAGTGTCAGCATTACTTGCAAGGTAGCAGTGGGTGCGGTTCTTATACTGCCAGTACGCGTCACGCAAGTATGTGCAGTTTTAAAAGTTCATTAAAAGCTGTGCTTAGGTCGGTTCTGAACTTCTGAGTAGGGTTGCCTACCATAATAACGTATTTTTTACACCACCTGCTCGATAATGTCGTTTTACACGTCATACAAACCTCACTTAAAGCAAGTCATTATATGCCTAGGGAGATAATGCAGTATGGCCGATCCCTAGGGAATAATGAGATTTGAATTTGGAGCATCAAGAATCGTCAACATTGTGAATTAAAATGTAGGCGCATCGAACAAGTTGACTCGAAATTCAAACCAAAGAGTATGTAATCACTATGATTCAAACTGGCCACTAACAAAAAAAAAGAAAATAGAATAAAACGTGCGTACTGATGACACGGGAGCATTATAGAAAATTGAAACTATAGAATCATGGAGTAGTGAATTTTGTTTGTTTGATGAACTTGTAAATATAATACTTATATTTCTATAATATATGATTTGGTCGACCAAATTGTCTTTTAATTATCTCACAGATGGTGTAAAAAATAGAGTATGCAACACGGGGATAAAGCTGTCTTTGTCTTGGGCGGCTTAAATTCCTCACTTCACTCAGGTTTCTTTATTAACTCCCTCGCAATGCTCGGGAGTTAATTTTATAAGTCCCTCACTATCGTTCGGGATTTAAATCAGCAACCTTCGTTTCGTTCGGAATTCAACATGCCGCCCGCGACTTAAAGACACTGCTTTATCCCCTAGTCACATAAACTACTATTACTTTATTTTGTATAAATATACTTTATGCTTTTGTATGAAAATAAAGTAAATGAAAATACTCTATTTTAAATCGTTATTCGTGATGCGTGTGAAGCACGTAAAATTGTCTTTTTTAAGAAACAAATAAATTATATATGTTACGCTCAAAGATCGAAAACGCTCAGTGAGCGGAAAAATAGCTCACAACGCGTTGTGGTCACAGTAAAACATCCACATGGCGAAATTCGTGTTATGGCTCTAATGAAAACGCGCACGACGCGTTGTGGCAATCACAGAAAGACCAAATAGCGAAATTCGTGTCGTGGCTGACATGCTATTCGATCTCAACGCGTTGTGGCAATGAAGAAAAGCCAAGACGCGTTCTGAGCATTCATTGTTTTAACCATATCACGACGGACAGGTTGTAAGGTATACTTATTTTTCACAAAAAAGATATAATTATTTTTCACAATTATAGTAATTTCTAATATAAGTAATTAATTTGAGGACATCGTTGTTGTTTATTGGTGATCAATAAACATTTATGTTTGTGTTAAATATTTTTTATTACTTGAAAGAATTTAAAATTGTGATAAAAAAATTAAAATCCCTAATTATTTTAAGTGAATTATAATTAATTTACAAATGATTAATATTTTGTGTTCAGTAATTTATTACTTAATACATTGATTTTTTTAAATATAAAGTAATCTCAATAAATAACAAATATCGTTTTATTTTAATTTTTATAATTATATAACATATTTAATAATGACAAACACGTTATGCAGTGATTTTATAAAATAAAAAATATCTCCTAAGGACATCTACCAAAACGTTTCCAGCCTAGGCCTAGCAGGATCCATATCGGAAAATAGTGTGCGTCGTAATCAAATAATATTCCATACGCGTCATGACTTTTCTTCTTTGCCACAACGCGTTAAGATCGAATAGCATGTCAGCCACGACACGAATTTCGCTATTTGGTCTTTCTGTGATTGCCACAACGCGTCGTGCGCGTTTTCATTAGAGCCATAACACGAATTTCGCCATGTGGATGTTTTACTGTGACCACAACGCGTTGTGAGCTATTTTTCCGCTCACTGAGCGTTTTCGATCTTTGAGCGTAACATATATAAATCAATTTTGAAAAATACTTCTTTCCTTCTTTCATATACTATTCGTTCCAAATAAAAATAGAATCGATTGCCATGTTGTGACGTCACGTCATACTGTCTAATCGAAGAAATTGGGTAGGGTGAACAAAACAAGAAATACTTAAAAAAAAATATTAAAACATACTTATACCAAAAAAAATATTTATCGGAATCCAGTTTTTCAATTTTGTTCATCTCTGCGTCACTGTGTGAAGTGTCTGAGTAGTGGCAAATGGAAAAGAAGGCGAATATTCCCAAGAATGAAAATAAGAAAGAAAATAGTTTTCTTTTTAACTAATTATGACTTAAAATAATATATTTAGCTGACTTATATTAAACAATAACGTTTTTACTTCACTTAGATTTAACTAAGACTTGGCAATACAAAGCAAAAAAAAAACCCTTAATTGATACGCAAATAAGTTTTCTTTGCAGACCGTACTTGTCACTCATTTGACAGATCGAGTTAATTGGCTTTCCAATTTTCATTTGGAACGCATTGTATTTTTTTTCTCTTCAAAAATATTTGGGATAAGTTATTTTTCTTAAACAGTTAGCAACCCTAGTCCTGGGCCACCAACTCATTTTGACTTCACATTCTGAAACGTAAATAGACTCTAGAATTTTTTATACAATGTATACTTTGCATTGCACAGACCCTAGAGATGGAAGCAACGTCGTATTTTTTCTTTGCAAAAGAGCTTGACAACGGAAGGAAAATAACGGCTATTCGAAACTCCTGATTTATTCAAATATAGAAGCAATATAAACGAGGTCACACGTAGTCAAAATTGTGGAAAGTATTCGCTTGGCAGTATCTTGCGTCAATTGCTCGCACACAGGTCATTTCTCCCACGTGTTATCTTTTATAATGAAGGAACAGGAGTGGGTTTTAGTCAGTAAAAGCCTGAAACTATCTCCCTCTCTGCCCGAAAGCGGGGGGGATGTCATTAAATGATTTTCTTACTAAAAAAATATTTATTCCGTTTTAATACTACTCATCTAATACCACTGGTATTTGTTTGAGCCCGTCTTAATTGTCTATTCCGAATGGATACCATTGCTTCATCTAATACTAAAAAAAAATCAAGGATCTAAAGTACAGTCAGCCAAAATGCTTTGTATAGGATCTTTAATTGAAATAAAATTCAGTTAAATCCAGAAAAAGTATTTATTTAACGAATATCTAGTTTAATAATAAATTGTGTACTGAAAACCTGCTCTAAATAACAACAAGCCACCATTTTTTTTATGCAAGTCAAGCTTTTTGTTTTCCCCCAAGATGTTGAGGGTTGATTATAACTTCCTCAGACATATTTAAAAAAAGTGAAAGTTATGAAAGTTTTGGTTTATTACGATCGTATAAAAATGTTAGGAAACCAAAATTTTATTAGGTTTGACTTGAGCGGACTGTACTAAATTCAAGTCACTGGTATGGGTTCGTGCATTAAATTAAATTATTTAAAAAGTGGTCTCCGTTCAGAATAGGTAGATAATAAATTGCATTCAAACAAATACCAGTGGTATTCGATGAGTGGTATTAAAATGGAATAAATAAAAAAAAATGGCTGTTATTTGTTTTTGCCAGCGGTTGAAAGTAGGAAATTATCCCAAGGGAACATAATCCCGGCAAAAAAAGTATCCTATGTGCTATTCCAGGACAGGGTCAGTCAGTGCCTGCCAAATCAATTCTGTCGTATGAGTGTGAAATAAAACACATACATACGAATACAAAACTTTCGCCTTTATTTTTTGTATTATGTGCTATTCCAGGACCTTGTCTACTCTTGTGCCAAATTTGATCTAAATCTGTTCAGCAGTTTCAGCGTGAAGGAGTAACAAATATACACACAAGCTCACAAACTTTCGCCTTTATAATATTAGTGTGATTTATTGCTTTTCATATTTCATTAGGATACTTTAACCTTTCGAATACCATAATTAGAGACACAATAGAAAGAATGAGAGAGCGAACACCGTCGTTCCCTTGGAGTTTAAGGCTTATAGTCCCTTGAACCATCTGGCCGAAATTAAATGGACACAACGTACCCGCCCAGTCAGCAGCGCGCGTATCTATTTCTATATTATCGCGTATTTAAATATTTGTGCATTTAATTGCGGCTAGCTGCGCCCAGATAGCGCGCGGCTGACCTTTAAATCCATTTTCTTCGCGAAATATTGCTCGATTTACATATGCTATGTTCTCTTTAAAGAATATTTAACCACTGATTTTTATGTGTAAAAATGTTTCTAAAGATGCAAACCGTTTCGAAGGAGTAGGGAAAAGTTGCGAAATAGCTAAATATTTTTTTTAGAGAAAAGTATTAATCGCACGATAAAATCAAATGTTGATAATGTTGTTCATGAATCTTTTTCAAATCTATTAACCTGGCCGTTACCGAGGAGAAGGCTTTAGAATGTCACTGTTTTATGGAACTTTTTGGGTGCTTGGGCCTTAATGAATTAAAATCATTTTCTAGAATCACTAAAACTTTATTATTTTTACTTTATAGTTACTTTTGCGTTTAACCCGTAGCTAGGTAAGACCAGAGGTATACAATAAACAGGGATTACATGGATTTGACTACCATGTAATTGTTTTGTGTGTCGTAAATCTGACCTAATTACTGTGGCTACTCCGACTTTACTGTTCGCAAAGAGCAAGAGACTAGAAAATAAGTTTTATTTGGTAGTTATTTTTAAGTAACCATTATCCCAGCCAGGCGCATAACTTTGTGTAAATTATTTCATCACCACTGATCTCAAAATGGCGAAGGAAAATATCATGAGGAAACTGGAATGTCCTAAAACCAAAAATTGGAAGACATGTGACATCCACCAATCCGTACTAGGCCCGCGTGGGTTGCAGCCCATTCCCTCTCCTGGAGAGGAGGCCTAAGTCCTAACAGTGGTAATATTATGAAGATTGTGCTTTGCTATGACTATTGTACTCTGTGACCGAAAGATAGTAGACCGTAGTATGATGTGGGGAATGAGGATCATGTTATGAAGAAAGATTTCTGTTACCTTTTTATTATTATTTATTGTCGACCATTATCTCACTTGATGCTAAGCGATAATGTGGTCGACGATGGAGCCAGTTTGCTTAAAAATAACTTATTCACTCTTAAATGAAAGACCCTAGGTTGTAGTTATCAGAAAACTTAAACTCTGGCAGGTAATTCAGGTAGGCAAACGTTTCAGTCGTCATTACTATAGTGAAAATTATCTAGGCTTTCAATTTCTAATAGTACGGTCCTCGTACATTACAGTCTATACTTGTATTCATCGTCTCTCTCTCGTTTATTGCACCTACCACTATTTTTCTCTGCATCACCCAAAGGTTGACTGGCAGAAAATGCCTAAGGCATTAAGTCCGCCTCTATACTTTTGTGTGCATAAAGCATTTAATAAATAAATAAACTCTAGTAGTGGTCACCTAGGCGCGTTTTAGACCTTGTAATCGGAAGTGCCTAGAAGTTTTGCCTGTAAAGATTATGAACATAATATACCTAATTCTACAATCTTATATTCTGCAGTCGTCACGGTTTTTGGCAAGCAAAGCATAGTCTTGTAAAACTTCAGATAAGCATGACACTTTGAGGTCTAATGTTAAATTCATCTCGGGTTTTAACTTTGTCAGATGTTAAGCAAGAAAATTTTATGAAATGGACTTCATTTGCTTTAAGATGCCTTTACTGACGCGGATATAAAAAAAAAGTTGAGATAACTTTAAAAAGTTCTTAGGAAAATAATTATGGATACAATTCGGAGCTTCTTATTATGTCGAAGAATGTTAATTTAACCTTTGAAATGGGAATGGTGTCTTTTTTTTTTTTTTTTTCGATGGGAAAAATCATCTTATGACAACCCCCGCTCTTGGGCGGAGCGGGAGATAGTGTCAGACTCTTACTGACTAAAAAACCCATCCCGTTCCTTGAAGCCTTCAATACCGGGGCTCGAGCGCCCTTTCGGATTACCCTGGCCCCGGTAGGTAATTCCGTTTATATGGAACATAACCGTTTGGCTTAATGGTACCATCCACGCGGTTTTGAGGTGAGGCAAATATTGGAGTGTGTCGTAAGAATTAGGCGGTGTGTGTCTCAGCTATAATTATAATATAATTTATTTTATCAGTACAATATGTAAGACCATGAACACAGACTTCATCGATGTGTGAATGTTAAGGCAATCGAGCTGTTAGACAACACAGACCTAGTGAGTAGACTAAAAAAAACTGAACCTTTCGTATAGTGTTTAAAGTTAGGGATACTCGTAATAGTGATAAATGCGGTGATATAACACATGAACGTAGTATTTTTATTAATAACAGGCTCTAAGAAAATGCTACAGACTCGTATAAAAAATAAAAATATAAAATAAAATTTATTTATTTCAGGGAAAAAACCATATTAGAGAAAAAAATGAATGGATTTAATATACAAGAACAAATTAAATTTAAAATATGCAAACAAAAAAATTACAATCCCAATTTAATAATAATTCCAGAATGTCAATAAATAAAATTCAATCAATAAAAATCTAATAAATTAAAATAAAATACTAAAAAAAAGTCGCACCAAAAATTTCATAACATAAAAGTGCAAAAGAACGCTATTCTCCTAGTAGTTAAATTGCAGTCCTAATAAGCTAGATTGTAATCAATTTTATTAAGTTGGTTCTTAATAGTAAAGAAAAAAAAAACTAAACCTAAACCAACAGTTTAATAATTATACAAATAATTTAAATATGTATATATTGTAGGAGATTGGCACTTAAGCTAGGCTCCTGTGTTAAAGAACGCCAGGTTCCCAATTGTAGATTATGTACTAAAGCGCTGATAACGTAAGCAGTAAGATAGCCAACAGATACTATGTTGCAAATCCTGTTATAGCCACTAATTTATCGATATTGACGTAGGTACGGCTGTGGAAGTTAGATTGACAGTCATTAGCCTACTTTATACAGAAATTATATGGCACGTTCTCAGAACTGAACACGATTGCAACTGATGAGAGCACAGAAAAGATGAAAGAGGTTCGAAAGGAAATACTTTCCGATTTGTACTACAACCAGTGTCGCCGCATGTCTCCCACCCTTTAACTCCACTACAGGCAATAAACCAATACGAACGCGCATTACGTAACTATGCAACAGACCACGCACACTTTGATCGCAAGTTTGCTATCGGAAGTTGAACTATGAGCATTGCTCTACTTCGTGGCAGGCCTGCCCCTCCCACAAGGCCACAAGGTCTAACCTCTTTCTATCTGTTCTGTAGATGAGAGTGACAAGCACTAAACATGTGGTATTTCTCGTTGCCTCTCAGTTTACACCATCACATGTACCCATATTTGCGAAATAAAATGTTATCTTATCTTATCTTATCTTAAGATAAGATAAGATAAGATAACATTTTATTTCGCAGAACTCAGGCTTCCTAGAGAGGAAGCCTGAGCCTGGGTTTTCTAAGTTTCTACGAGAACACTAAGATTGCGGTCACACAATCATTTCTTCTACCCGTTTTCGATTATGCTGATGCCAGCTACCTTGACTTTAGGTAAGTACTCAAGAACAACTCGATGAACTTGAGCGGCTTCAAAATTTTCGACCCCGTTTCCGATTCCGTGTGAAGCTCAAGTGGTTGCTATTCCAGTGTCGACAGATTTTTTTTGTTCTTACCCTTTTATGTGTGATGTACTCTTTCCCTTTTTGAACCCTCTTTACCTCTAGAAACGCTCCTTTGTTTTTCTCCTCCACTGGAAATTTCATAGGCCATCTGATAACATACGACTTAAAATGTCACTGTATTCCATAACTTTCTAGGATAAATCCTTTACTGTCCAGGCTGCTCGTCTGTGGAATGCATTGCCGGATTCAACAAAGCCTGTCACTGTGATTATTATGAATGGATTAGTATGACAACATGTTGGTCATACCAATCCACTCCCACACACGGTCGAATCTGTTTGATCCAATCGGTAACGACATACCGATTGGACGACAGGTTTGACCGTGTATGGCCGGCATTAGTTCCTACATTAATGAGAATCCCTAATAAAGTGTTAGTACCTAATTCCACGCTGACGATCTCGACATTTCAGTAATACGTCCTGTTCCTTAATGTTTCCCTCGAGGTTACTCGGTTTTAAAAATTGCACCTTTATGTTTTATAAATTAGCCGTCCAGTAAATTTTTAATTAAAATATCAAGCGATAAATTTTAAACGGTTCAAACTAACGGCGTTACCTATAGTTTAAGACTGAAACTTTTGCCTTGACTAAGGCTTTGTGCCACCACGGACCACCTAGACACTTTAATTTTCATTTTAATTGACATAAACTAGTGCTTGCAATTGTTGATGGTGAAACGCACTAGTTTATTAAGAGCATATTCACTCTAACCTTAATTAATTCAAAGACACCCAAATTTTAATAGAAAGGGAAGAACGCAGTAATCTTATTGTTTCAGTCCTTCGATGTCCGCAGTATTTAAAATGACGAGGCAAAACGCTTAGTCCGGACCAAAGAGGTGTCAACAATGTAAGGGTGGACTGTCCATTCGCCGTACTTACGTCAAAATATCAGATGGTAGAAAGGGAAAAGGATTATTGGACAATATTCAGGTGCATTTGCATCTGTTCAATAACTGGCTATTTTGTGGAAAACAGTATTGTTGTCGTATATTGAATAAGTCTTGCAATAGAGCGTCGTCCTTTCTACAAAATAGGACTTGATAAAACATGTTGCTTTTGTATTCTAAGAGACGGCATTATTATTACCAATAATACAACAAAACCTACCATTGAATATGAGCTAAACGATTAAATTCAATAGCACGTTTCGATATGTAGATCGCAGAAGCGATTGTCAAAATGTCAATATTTGGGATTGTCTATGTGACATAGTGATAGCTCAAGCAAATCTAACATTTATTTATTTTTTTCGTAAATTAGGCTATGAATAATTCTCAAGGCACCACGATGCATACCATGCCGATGCATGTGGGGTCACGTGCATCATAGAATCCGGGTAGAACTTTGGAACTATAGGCCAGAGAAATCGCGGTCTCCGAAGTGGTCTTTTAAGAGGTCATGAGGTACGATGTGCTGATAATGATGACTATCCGGGGTAGTTTTAATGAGGCAAGAATCCCCCACTTCTTTATCTTTCCCCAAAAGCCCAGACTCTTTTTGAAAGTTCCCCCACGAAATTAAGAAAAATGAAAGTTATATCTGCTATGCCAGCTGGAACTTATTGTCTAGCTGTACTATTTGCGCTGGCAAAAATATTATATGTAATAGCTATTCTATTCGCTGTCAGTATGAAGATTCCGTACTTTTTGTAGCCTTCTATTTTTTTTTTTTTTGTGTTTATCTTTTAATAAAATAATTTTATTTGTTGCAGTGCCAAGACGTCCGTGCCGTGAGGACGGGTGAAGCACGGAAACGTCCCATTGGTACGTGAACATTTCCTATAGTGAACTGTTACTGACGGTGGTAATGCTTAGAAAGTAATCAGTGTTCAGTGTTACAGAATAAGATATCGTCCAAAGTCCTTGGACAATCACGAAATATTTTAGTGAAAATCCTTCAATGAAGCATGCGGAATTCATTATAGTTTTTTGCAAGAATCTGATTAGAACGATTGCAAACGTGATTGTTGATTGGCTAATCTAACTTCAACTCCTAGTCCAATGGTTACGGCCTGTTCACGACTTCAATCTTAGCGGCGAGCCATCAAACATTTTCACACTTTTGTTCTTAGCTACCGCTTACAGCGGCAAGGACGGGAACAGACTGTTAGCCAGAACATGGGTCGAATGTACCTGCTTACCAATCAGCGGTTTCGTCAGTTCACAACGCTCATATCCGCCAATCAGCTTTCATATTTATAGTAGTTATTTGTGATTAGCCTTACATAAGCTGTTTATAATTTTGAATTTCATTAGCGACGTTGAAGGATCCCCTAAAGAGTATATTGAGTGTTATGCTAATGTAATTTTGTCGTGTCAGACGCAGTTTGAAAGTGTTTGTGTTGAGATTGTAAATAGTGTTATACCAAAGAAATGTGTTGATTGTACCAAATACAAGTGATAGAGTTCAAGAAATTTTCTTTTTTCGTATAGTTCAGCCATTCATACTCCATGGTTTTTCTTGTGAAACTTTGATATTAGGAATGTTTTTTGTTGACGCTCAAATTAAAGAAATCTATAACTTTGTTCTTTGTAATAAGATTACGAGGAGATATGTTTGTATTTAGCAAAACATAAATAAAAAATAGATGTAAGATTGGCCTGTTGTATAGAGTTTGTCCAAAGTGGAAAACAAATTTGCCATTTTTATGACTATTTGTAATAAAATTTAAGGATCTATTAATTTTAAATCATGTTCTTGAACATATGTTTTCAAGGACACAATTAACATGTAAAAATGTTGTAACATTTTCTTAAAAAATTAAAAGCGCTACACTTATACTATTATAATTTTTCATGAATTTATATCATTAGCAGTACATAAAATATATGTAGATATCTGCTCATATGATGATTTACCTTGAAAAGAATCTTGATATGAAGTAAATTGTATGAGTAATGAACATAGTCGAATGTCTGAATGAATGTTTTCTTCACCCCATTAGGCAAGCTAAGATCTGAGACCATACTGCCTTGTCATCAGTAATAAATGTAATAAATATTTTGGGTGCAAAACATGCTAATCTTTTTCCAGTATTTGGCAGCAAATGTATCGAGTCGCCTTTCTCGGAAAGCTTCGTTGAGGTAATAAATAATAAAAAAAAGTCACGGCTTTATTTTGCCAAAACTGCGCTTATTTCAATAACAATATAACATACATCGCGTTTAAAACTCGGAAAAGTCAAAAACGTGGATTGACATGCACTACAGCAGACCTAGCCAAGTTACAAATATTTCGTTTCGAATCTCTTTCTACAGTCGGTAACACTTTCGATTCCTTTGTTCTGACCACGTGACTTAACGTTGAGATGACGTCATTCGCATACTTTTAAAGTTTACTACTAGCGTTAACCACTGTAGATTATCAACTTGGCTAAGCCTTCTGAAATATCAAGTTATCAATCTTCAATCATTTTGACAATCGCTAACATGTCATTATGTCATTTAGATATTTGGTTACAGAAAGTGTATCACGGTGGCATTGTTTCTAGATGCTGCGAGAGGTCACGAGTATTAAGATGTATGTAGGTATATGTAAGATGTAAATGTATATATTTATATTGTCATATTTTCTATATAACTTACTATTGCTAAAGCTATTCAAGAAATAAGTATACGACAATGTATTTTAAATTATCTGTTTGATTGTTATGGTGTGTCCAGACCTAGAAAATGCGCCGCTCGCGAGCCTCCTTTAGTTAATCAAGAACAAATTGTCGCATTGATAGAAAATATGACGATGTATGTATCTTATTGCTCGTGACTGTGCCACGGTATGCAAGTGAGACGCTGCTATACCGAGACGTGGCTTGAATTTAAATCAAAGGGCTAATTGACATCTCTACACGTGCAGATGTAGAGGATCTTTGAAGTTTCAACTCTGCAGGAATCTAAAGGTAGCCATATACGTTAGGGTGTACCTGTTTGCCTGTACAGTTGAGTTTTATGGGTAAACTGTACAGGCAACCGAAAAAGTTTGAATTTCAAAATTTTTTGCCCGTATATATACGTGTGCAGTTTAACTGTACAGGCAAAACTGACCGTGTGTGGCGGTCGCCTGCTCAAGTGTCAGTTGTGCGGTGACTGCGAGAGGTAAACCGATTAGCGCTACAGCGTCGAGATCTGCTGCCGTGGTCATGGCTTCAACTGAGAGTTTGTACAAGTTTACCTATACGTGTATATCCTCTACTCAGCTCAAGCTTCCCTGACAGGTTAGGGTTAGGGTGCCGTTAGGGTGTACCTGACAGGTTTACCTGTACAGGTGTAACTGTACAGGCAAACCTGTCAGGTACACCCTAACGTTTATGGTTACCTTAAGGATGATTCTTTAGAAAATCTTTGGAAACTATTGTTTAGAATCGTTGATATTATTGTCTTATTACTTAAGGTTATGAATGATATTTATAAGCCTAGCGTTGTTAATAATAATTTCTGAACTCTTCGGCACATTTTTAATTTAAATTATCTGTTAGAGCGTAGCTAAGATGTTCAGTTATTTTTTCCTTTCATGAAAACGACTGTTTATGTTAAATTTCTTAATATTTTTTTAAGGATTTTTGAGTTGAGTTTTTCTTTATTTATTCAAAGTGTACTGTGAATAAACGTGAATAAATATTTGGTTTCAATAACTCGTGTAGCAGAAGCTTTGAAGATTTCTAAGGAAATAAATTATATAAGTATTTGTATTGAGTGTTTTACTTACGTTCCTCCTAATATAAGGTAATGTTCTTGGATAAAAACATCTGAAAGCCAATTCTCGTATTTATAAAACGTTCAAATTCAAATCGCAATATCATTTCATCTTCAATCAATGTTAATTTTTCAAAATGGAGGGAAATTAGACGTGTCTAGTCTGTTAACTGCGAATGCGAACATTCCTTAAAATTATGTGAATTCTTTGATTCTAACGCTGTTTGACATTTTACTTTTTCTTTATACATATTCAGAATGTGAGCTCTTTTGTACCGCCCACGTAATCGGATTGCCAAATGTTCCAGAAAGAGGTTTATTTAAAAATATTCAGATAAATCTATAAGAAGCAGTATGTTCTTAAACATTTCTTAGGAAACTATAATGCTATAGGAGTAAAACGTCTGTAGCACTTTTTTTTTGGTGGGTAAAATCATCCAATGACAACCCCCGCTATTGGGCGGAGCGGGAGATAGTGTCAGACTCTTACTGACTAAAAAACCCACCCCGTTCCTTCAAGCCATCTACTAGTAGTACTAGAACTTTCCCCGCGACTTCGTTCGCGAGAATGTTTTTATAAAAACCTGAACACCCCTTAACCATATATTATAATCGTGGTAATTAGAGACACAATAGAAAGACAATGGTTCGCCAAACGCCGGCGTTCGCTTGGGGTTTAATGAATTAAACTATATTTTGAGTCTAGTTTTGTTAAAACTTATAATGACAGTAATATTCATTTTGGTTAGAGTTTGTGCCAAGTTTCAAGTGTGCTAACCCGAGACATAAGAATCGTCCAAACAATTGTTTGACCCCCTAAATTTATTCTACGAGGGTAGTTTAAAAAAACAATGATAACCTTTATTATTAATTGAAATCAACTAGTCCTTGACTGCGATCCCACCTGATGGTAAGTAGTGATGCAATCGTTTATGGTGAGGCGAGTATTTAGGTGTTCGATTTAAAGTGTTCGATCAATTGATGTTTGATTATTTGGCATTCGATTCGGCATAGTGCACCCCTAAATTATAATAGGACGGGAAAACGGCAGCAGGCAGTTATTATCTAAGGTTACTATTTGCTCTAACTAGCAAGTATATTAGCACATGTAAAAAGATATTGCGTACAAACAAATTTTCCCCTTTTCACCCATTAAAGGTTGAATATCTAAAACTCGTTCTTTGTGCTCGCCTACGTCATAAAATGAAACCTTGTGCATTTCACATTCCTAGTCCCAGTAGTTTCAGCTGTGCGCTGATATGTCAGACAGTAACTGTCTCCGCACACGGGCTTCAAAAAAACGCCGCTTCCCTTTTTTTGCGGCTCGTGTGCGGCGGTGCGGCCACAAAAACACGCTTGAAGCGGCTTCAAGCTTCACCGGACACAAGAGGTGTCGCGCGCTTCAGCTGTCTTTTTCGGCCGCTTCTAGCGTTTTTTTGAGGCCCGTGTGCGGGTACTGTTAGATTTTTCTTTTATATATTGAGATTATTTTAAACCTTCGTTCCTTATGTTTGTACTTTATCCAGACAGTATAAACAATGCATAAGAAAAATATAAACTGAAAAAAAAACAGTTTTTTTTTTAATTGATATAAACTAGTGCTTGACTGCGATCCTAACTGATGGTAAGTAGCGATGCAATCTTTGATGGTAAGGCGCACTAGTTTATTAAGAGCCTATTTACTCTAGCCTTGAAGACACCCAAATTATAATCGGACGGGAAGACCGTAGCAGGCAAACTGTTTCAGTCCTGTATAAACGACGAGGCGGTGTTTTAATGTATGTCACGTGAACGCGCAGAGTTTCCCTCAGCATCACTCTGAGATGTTGGATTTATTTTGTGACGTTGCTGTACACGCTATCCTAGTTTCTGAAAGTTGGCTCAAGCCCGAACTTCCTTCTACGTTTTATAGCCCACCCGGCTTTATCCTAATTCGCAATGATCGCACGGGAAAAAGAGCCGGGGGTTGTCGCTATTTATTTACGCAGCGACATCCCATACAAGATCCTTCTCTCTTTGCCAGCTGTTATGATTGACTATGCTCATTATTGCTCATGTTTGTTACTCTGATCTTTCCCAAGAACTTCTAAACAAATTGGATCGACTTCTCAATAACTGCATTCGTTTCATATTTGGCCTTCGTAAATATGATCACATTTCTTCCTTCCGTTTTCAGCTTCAATGGCTGCCTATCCGTCAGAGGAGATCCCTCAGATCCCGCACGCTTTTCACCATAGTGAACGATCCTAGTGCTTCTGATTATTTAAAACAATATTTTAAAGTGTTGGGCAGTTCTCATAATCTTAATCTTCTAGCATCCAAAAACATGCTTCTTCATATTCCTTCTCACCGTACTGGCTTTACGTCCAATTCTTATGCTGTTTCCACCATAATACTCTGGAATGTGCTTCCCCTTGATATCAAAAAAGCTGAAAGTAAATTATCCCTCAAACGTAAAATTCGGAACTTCTACTTGAAGTCCTCTCAAACTTAGTTCGGTCTTCGTCAGAATTGTTATTAAGTTCTCTTAATCCTAACTAACATTATAAATGTGAAAGTGTGGATGTTTGGATGTTTGTTACTTAATCACGCAAAAACGGCTGAACGGATTTAGATGAAATTTGGGATGCATATAGCCTTTGACAGTGATTTGATATTTTTCTTAGTATTTATTAGTACACTAGCTTTTGCCCGCGGCTTCGCCCGCGTGGCATTAGGTACTTAAAGAATCGGAATAAAAGGTAGCCTATGTTCTTTACCATGTCAAAAGCTATATGCATGCCAAATTTCATCCAAATCCGGTCAGCCGTTTTTGCGTGATTAAGTAACAAACATCCACACTTTCACATTTATAATATTAGTTAGGATTATTTTAGCATATCATATATAATTATGTATTTTATTATTACAAATAACTTATTTTATATTTTTCCATTTCAAGTATCTGCTAATTGTTTATTGTGCAAAACTACCACAGTTTTTATCTCTTTTAACCCAAAAGTTGACTGGTAGAGAATGCCTTGTTGCATTAAGTCCGCATATGTACCACTATTGTACATGAAGTTTAAATAAATAAATAAACATTTTTCCGGAAACATCTCAGAGAAAATTATTTATTATTAGGGGAACTCTGAAGACAAATTACAAGTCTCGTTCAATGATAGCCAGAGGATAGAGAAATGTATAAGTTATATCCTTCATGGATCCGCAATAGAATGCTGTAATAAATCAGCAGTAATGGTCAGAAATGAGGTCATTAACATGAGCAGGGATGGGAGGAAAGATTACTGGAGGCGAAGGCGGGAATATAAATACCTACGAGTTCTTAATGCGATCCATTTTACGACCAAAACTGAACTATTCACAAGGGAACAAAATTCGACTTTTTGTTTCTTGCATGGAATTTTATATCTCTTGTTTACTAATTTCAAATCTACTTTACAGCTCTAGTTTTTGAGATACGCCTATTGACCATATAGGTATTTATTTTTGTAGTAGCTAAATTTAGCTTCCATAGAATCTAACCTGTTCTCTTTAAAAGGCAATTTTTTTACATGTCCACGTTGAGAATTATCCGAAAAACAATCACTACTATTTCTGTGACATATGTGGTGAATATATATCCAAAAATGTTAGATTAAGTGCATCAAAGTATGTAAAACGAGTGTATTTTGATTGATTAGGATTTGTTTTAAACACTCGCGACCAATATGTGAGATTAGTGTGATCTCTTCCTACAGCCACCCCTGTAAATCAATCTAGAGCTCATGAAACAAATTGTCGAAGTTCAAATAAGGATGGTGATTGTTTTAAATACATCTCTAAATAGTTCCATATTTTATGTACAGATAAATTAAAAGCCAGAATTTTTGATGGTTCACAAATGAGAAGGATGATAAAGGATAAATACTTTATTAGTTTTATATGTGTTACTGAAAATCGAGAAATAAAATTTGTTAAAAGCTATGTGCACGTTTAAGAGATGTTGCCACATTTCTATTAGCTTGGTTGTTTACTTGTTGCATCAAGACACACTTTTTTCTCAGCTACTTGGACCATTTCCATGAAAGTTTTGCTAGTCTGAGTGAAGATTTAGGGGAATGGTTCGATCAATATATTGGTGGCTAAATGCGATGTATAGAATTATTTTTTTTTTACCTCAATTCGATTTGAAGTAAATATTTGCTGTTGTTCGATAAAGAAAAAGTATTATAAACCGACACTACTGATCTTAAGTTCACCGGCAGTGACAAGTAGGGAGCCACCTGGCAGGCGGTATGCGGAGTATTAACTGTATCATTGATTAATCATAGATTGCCAAGATATAAACAGTGAAATACAGTGCTATTTTGTGCTATTTAGTGGCTGTAACACAATATCGAGCCACCGCCTGAATAGTTCATTGATTTGATATACCATGTTTAGAAACTCAAATGATAGTGTGGAAGCTTGGTTGATGAACGATTTCCAATATTTCGACGAATATTTCGACTGCGAACCAAATGCTGCCTCTCGCAAATATGTGTTTAATGCAATATTCGGTATCAAACTGCGTAGAAATTGCGAATTCACTAGCGCAAGTACTCAATAAGCTGAATTATTGAAACCATTTTCATTTGTTATTGACATTCTCCCCATATTTTTCCAGTTCTCTACATCTTTTTCCTTCACCAATCAATTAATCTGAATTGGTGTCGGTGTTGTGTTTTACACAAAGTTGGTACCCTGAAATCGTGCTACGTGGTCACAGCAGACCATGAAGATTTTTTTGTTGGATGATGAAGATGGGAAATCATCCAATGTCATCTTCAGCCCTTGATGCCAATGTCGGCTTCGTACGGTTGCTAACATCTTCTTGAGGCGTTCTTTTCAGGATTCCTGAAAACAGATGGGCTTGGACTGTCAAGCAGTGGGTACACACTACACGAAAACGGCTGTCTTCATAGAGGTGGTCATAAAAGAGTCGCGTACTTATTTGGACTCCTTCCTGTTGAATTGATTACTTATATTAAACTACTACTACTACTATTATTACTTATTTTGAATAATGTTTGTCCTGTATCTTTTTTGTTGTCAGGTGCAATGTCTGTTGAAAGATTTAACAGAATTCATCCTTGCACCATTCAGCTGTTCGTACAACTGCGAAGGAATATTGCTATACTCTGTTCAAAATAACATAAGACATTTATGAAAACATTTTCTTTCTGTCCGTTCAATCGATTTTGACTTTTATTACGCTGGTGGCATGACAAATGGTGGCTGCCGTAAACAGTTGGTATTGTAACCGCTGTTTTTGCTTTTAATGCCATCTTTTTGCCTAAGAAGTAAAAGTTAAAATTGGTTGAACAGACTGTAAAAAGGTTTCTTCAAATGTCTAATCTTAACGCGAATAGGGTACAGGAACATCTATTTATTTATATTATTCCTTCGTCTGAAAAGACATAAATTGCAGGAAGTTTATAATAAAATTAATATCGCTGACAGGTGCTCTTATAACTCAATGAATCACTTTATTTTATTAGTTTACTTGCTGCTATAAACGGCTATGCTCGTCTGAAAGTCCGGTATGTCTAATCTTAACGCGAATATGGTATAGGTATATGTAGTTTCCTTTTCCAATGAAAGTTATTTTTCCCTAGCTGAATGCAAGAGAAAGACGACACGTGGGTACAACACGGTGCTAATCAGTTTTATTAATTAGTGGCACCTGTGCTAATAAGAACACTCAGTAAATTGAAGGTAGAAGAAGCGGTGTTTTATTACGGAGGCTACGTTTATCAAGGCGAATGCGGTAGAGGTTTTGTTTAATGATATAATCTAGAGCAGTTCGCATTGATGCAATTGTTGATGGTAAAGTGCATTAGTTTATTAAGAGGCTATAGCCTTCAAGACACTTCAGAGACCATACAGATATATAGAGAAGGCTGGCTACTCTACGACTGTGCTACAGGCTTTGGAGACATGTCAATTAGTCTTTACACACGCCTCCCCACTGAGTCTAAAGCTGACAGGTCTACTCGGAAGTGGAGATAGCTGACGTAGAAAATGAATATAGGCGAAAGTTTGTAGGCGTTACTTTTTCACGCTTCTATGGATGACCGTGAACTTAGCAGATCATTTTACAGCAGAGTATAAAGAAATAAGAGTTTTACTCGCATGCAGGTTTTGGAGTTCATGATACTTTTCAGAAAAAGTTCTGGAGTTTTGGAAAAAAATATCAAATGAAAATATTTATTTCCAAAAGCAAAATTTTAAAAGCGCTTTAGGTGCACAAAGGCGAGTTCAGCTATAGAACGCGCCCTAATTACTTTTAGTAATAGTTCTGTCATATAGAGCTTATAAAAAAAAAAAAACATGTCACGGTTGAATGAATTTGAATGAAGTTGGCAAAAGGGTAGGGCGTGTCGTGAAATAGCATATACGATACTTTTTATACCAGAAGTACAGTTTATATTTTATTAGTGCCAAAACAATGGACAAAGCTGCGGATAAAAGCTTTGTACGTAATAGATTGAAAACGCTATAGTTTACCGATTTCTTCGTATAAAAGAAGTAGATATAATATCAAATTCTGGTCACATCCGACCTGCAGCGACAGGTGTCACCGACAATTGGGAACAATATTAGGCAAACGAAGATCCGTTCTGATTTCTGCTATCCTAGTACCTCGTTCTAGTCGTACTTACTGATTTATTCAGTGGTGAATGAAAAAGCACGAATGAATTGTTTTTGTACGAGGTACAATTGTATTTGTTACGTGTTACATACGTAATATTGATTTTCTGTGAAATAGGTTATTTAGGTTGGGGAATAAACATCCAGGTTGAAGTGGGAGTAGGCTAGCCACGTCACACAAATGCACGTGGACAGATGTGTAAGGATTGTCAGTCATTGGACGTCTGAGTGAGCCTAGATCGAAGCGCCGCCGTGGAGGTTGACCGCGGCAAAGGTGGTGTGATCACCATGTTCGCGTGGCAAACCTGGCCAGAGATCACCCTAGACAGAGAGATTTGGAAGGAGCAAGGGAAGGCTTTTGCCATGCAATGGGCTGTCTATTACGTCCTTCTTACTGTAAGAGTATGGAACGGGTAATAAACAGGAAGCTTCTGGCATACCTGGAAGCTAACGACATCCTCAGCGACCGGCAATACGACTTTCGTCGAAATCGGTCTACTGGGGACCTTCTAGCTTATGCCATTCACATCTGAAGCGAGGCCATTAAGAAGCATGGGGAATAGAAAAACCAGGCGTGTCTTTTCCCCGCTAAACGGAGCCAATTCCATCCGGCTCCATCTTTTCGGGGTGTAACCGTGCCAATTACCGACCACCTTGAGCTTCTTGGGGTAACGCTATCGTGTACCCTCAATTTAGGCTCCTACAACGAGGCAAAGGCCAACTAGCTGCCAAAAAATTGGGAATCTTATCAAAGGTGAGACGGTATTTCGCGCTGGAACAGCTGTTAACCTCTATCAAGCGCAAGTTCGATCGTGTATAGAGTACTGCTCTCATCTTTGGAATGGGTCAGCCAAATACCAGCTTGATTCACTAGAGTCGATTGAAAAGCGTGCCAAGAAGATCATAGGCAATGATGCACTTGTGAAGTCAAAACTCCAAGGTCTTGAGCATCGACGCCGAGTTGCTAGCCTGTCTGTTTTCTATCGTTTACGTTTCGGGGAGTGTGCACTAGAGTTACACAATTTAATTCCGCCATGTTCGTTCCATCATCGGACCACAAGACGTATGGCGTTGCGCCACCGGTACATGGTGGACATCCCATCCACACGTACAAAGCGTTTTGGGAACACATTCATTATAAGCACAGCTAAGGAGTGGAATTCCCTGCCAGAGTCTGAGTTTCCTGATAGCTATAACCTAGGGGTCTTTAAGTCAAGAGTAAATATATTGCTTCTGGGCAAGCGTGTTCCATCGTCGGCCACATCATCGCTTACCATCAGGTAAAATAGTGGTCAAACGCGAGCCATTATAAAGAAAAAGTGGGGCACAAAGAGGGGCACAAAAAAAGTGGAGCCTTAAAAAGGGTTTTTACAAAAAAGAACTAGTCTGTTGTTAGCTATGGGTAATTGGAAACTTGAGTGCTGAGGACTATTGATAAATCGGCCCTTATCATTTTTTAAATAGTTTTTTTCTTGTAGAATAAAATTGTTTGTTTGTAAAAAAAAACTTTTGCTTAAAAAAAGGTCATACAACCATATTTTTTAATATTTGTCTTTCTTTCCTTTTCTTTATTTTTATAGCATAGTTAAAAAATATCAGACTATTTAAAAGTCGACCCTAAGAGTCTATACATAATATTATTATTCTTTTGTTCAGAACATGACCCAAATACAGCAAAAATTGCAGTTGTCAGTTTTTACTCAATTAACTTACAACGTTGTTTGCGAAAAACTCAAAAAATGAAAAAAATAAACTGATTTTCTTTTTCTTTCTCTTTGCTGTAGGACTTTTGCAAGAAACAAACTAAAACGATTTTTCCAATAATCCTGCCTGTTGGCGGTATCCATTCTCTCGTTCAGGAATCTCGTCTGAGTAGGTACACAGTGATTAGGTAGGTACAATAGACATGTACTAGTTAGATGGTCCATAAGTACCATCGAACAAAATTTCTATCAATATAGTTCGGTTTTTAGTAGGCTAAAAGGATCGGAGATAATGAGATGGCTTTGTTGAAAGTAGAGTGGTAGAGTGTTCAAAACTACTTTCAAATTGCTATTTTACATCTATACATTTAAATAAAATTGGAGTGTCTGTTTGTAATAATGAAATAACTGCTTTTTACTACATGCATAATTATATACGGTACATACACCAAAACAACATTTTTTTTACAATTTTTACCTGTCTGTCTGTCTGTTGGTCCGGGCTTATCTCTGAAATGGCTGGACCGATTTTGACGGGACTTCTTTGGCAGGTAGCTGATGTAATAAGGAGTATCTTAGGCTACTTTTATTTTAGAAAAAATAAATTCAAAATCCTGTAGTCCACGCGAGCGAAGTCGCGGGCACAGCTAGTTAGGTAATATAAAACATGTTTTCAATGAAAATTATTTTTTCATAGCAAACTTTTACAGTGCGAAATATACCAATATAATTAATACTCACATCAAGACAATTCCAAAAGCTCAAACACGATAAGGTTATCTGAGTTCCTATGACCACTTTCCGATTCCATTATCAGATCAGCTCCATGTCATAATAATTTTGATATTCTGATTTTTAATTTTCTGATTTACAGATGCATGTAAAATTTTAGCTCAATCGTTAATCGGGAAGTGGATCAAATTGAATTTGCAAGATTTGATTACAGACAAACAAACATCGGGATAGGTGAAACTAAATAAAATCTTGTAAAATTGCTTGCACCAATTGGCCTGACAGTCGTTCTAATATCATCCAACAATATTCTTTCTCATTATAACTCAATAAGGGTACTCTTTGATTATCATGTGTCTGTTCTAAACTCTATAAAGATAATATAAGTACTGATGAAAGGATCTAAAGGTTTTCTTTAAAGAGTAAACATGGAGCTTCGTGCTGGTCCTTCTCTATAGAAAACGACCAATTAGAACCGTGCTCTAACTTTGGCATTTTATATGTGCCCATGTAGGCCTACGTAAAATAAAAACATTTTAAATTTTGAATTTCAAATTTATAAATTTTGATTTTCTGGATTTTTATGGACAGCAGGAGTTTCCCGATTTCCTAGACAGTAAGACAGGGTCGCGGCAGATCACGAAGGAAATTGTGGAACATTACCGATTTCGGCAGAACTAGAACGATGAAGCGCGGTTCCAAAAAAGATGGAAAGGGTGAAGGTGCCTTAGACCAGGCGTGGGACAGAATAGGCTAAGAAAAAAAGTACTCTGACTTAAGTTATACATGCCTTCCAGTATCACTTAATTATAAGTACTTTCTACGCAGAAACTATAAATTTGAATCCCACTCATCTTGAGGAGTATATTCCTTTGTGAGAACATTCTAGAATCACACGTGCGAAGCCGCTGGCAGCAGCTAGTAGGTAGTTACATAAGACAGAAAATAGGTAAGTAATAACAGAATTCCGCATGATGTAGGTTTTCACCGAATACGGTTTGACGGTGAAGACGGGAAGTTCCTGCACCGTATTCGTGCAGAAGTGACGGCCTGGTGTTACCATTGTGTGGACCGCCCGGAGGACCCAGTGGAGCGTACGGTAGAGATGTGCCCCGCTTGGGCAAAAAGAGGCAACCGCACGCGTAAGGCAACGGTCCTCACGCCGCTGCCGGGATTCCGATCCCGATTTCCGGCCACCGTAGGACGACGAGCAATGTTCGACCGTCCGGTAACCGTCCGGACCGAGCCCAAGACATCGACAGCGCGAACGAGGGAACAAGAGTGGGTTTTTAGTCAGTAAATGTCTGACACTATGTCCCGCTTGGTCCAAGAGTGATGATGGGGATGTCATTCGATGACTTTCCCACCCAAAAAAAAAACAACAGGCAATAAAACGTGTTTAGACGTGAAGTTGCGTATAACATCCCGATATACAATACAATACAACAAACAGACAAATTCCTTCGTAAATCGAATAAATTTCTGCTCGATGAATCCTACGACATATCTGTCTTTCTCCAGTACTTATGTGGTTAATTAGTGACGTAGATCCAACCTTAATGCTAATGGTCTAAAAGCTTATCCAACATCCGAGGGTGCCAGCAAAAACTATCGGATTTTCACGGCTTATTAACTTTGCTCGAGAACATTTCCATCGGAATAGGGATCGATTTTGCGACAGATAAGTAAAAGTTAGCTAAAGATCGCATTTTTTCTGACAATGCTTTTTTCTATAAGTAACTACCGTCAGCATAAAAAATATCGCGTTACAGAAAAAAAAATCCCTGTTAGCAGTTTTTAGAGTTCCGTAACTCAAAAAGAAAAAACGGCACCCGTTGTGACAGGCACTGAAGAACAGGCTAAAAAAACAGAAGTCAGGTACTCACTGGATGGTGGGAGCCTGAATGCTTCAGCAATGGGAGCATCTTGGACGCACTTTCAGACGATATTTCACGATATTTTCAGAGATTGTTGACCGCGCGCGCGGAGAAGCAAGAAGAAGAAGAGGAAGCTAGGCCAGCTGCCTTTTGGATTCGAATCATAGCGTGTTTGAACCGTTTGGGGTTGAAACTCTAGGGCCATGGGGTCCGAGCTCTCATCGAGTTGTCCGGGATATCAGCAAACAGTTGGTCGACTCTTCGCGTGACCAGAGGGCTGGACTCTTCTTCAGTCAACGAATCAGCATTGCCATCCAGCGTGGCAATGCTGCCAGCGTTCTGGGCACTTTTCCCACTGACATCGATGTGGACGAATTTTTTGATGCCCTGTGAGTTTTCCCCGTTTTTCAGCCTTTTTTACTCGTTTGTACATATTATTTAAGTTAGTATATATATACCTAGTGATTATTTATTATTAATCTATGTAAATGTTTTATTCAAAATTATATTCATTAAGTGGGTCATACAAATATATATTCCGTTCGACAAGCAAAGTTGATTGTACTCGTAGTTCATCAAAAACCATTAAAAAATAACAGCCCCTGTGACAATCTAAGAACTAAAGAGGAGCGGAGGAAGGAACAAAAGTGCTTTTTAGGGCGTTTTCAATTTAGACGTTTCATGTCGGTTCGCTGCCGGCCGGTTGCAGTACGTTAGCAGTCCGACAACAAGCGCCTAAATTGTACTCGTAAACAACACAAAACACTGGCTGCCGTGCGTTTGTATGCCAGTGATACGTTATTCAACACCGAATTGAACACGTTGTGCTTGTGATGTTACCGTCCTGTTGTCGACTGTTCGCCGTACGGTTGCCACACCGCGCGTTTTTATGAAAATAGGTACGATCGTCCGACGAACGCACGGCACCCGTACCACAGCAGGTCGTCAAAAGACGCATAAATTGTAAGCACCTTTAACCAGTCGCCTGACACTCCCTCCCCCTATCAGACTCTCCCCCCGGAGCGGTAGGAGTTATTTGATGATTCAAAAAAGCTCCTACGACAGGCAAATAAATTAACTACATAATGTACCTTCCCCGAAGGTAAATACGACACGTTTTATATAGCAAATTTATTTCGTATTAAACATTCAACAGTCTATGTGAATAGAAGTTAGCTAGATGGCAGGTTTTTCAACAATGCTTTTTTATTTAAGTACAGTCTGCGTCCAAAATATTGGCTCGCACGTCGTACCGCAAAATACAGAACGCCGTACCGCCGTTGCTAGCAATGGTTAAAGACACCATCACTAATCACATTTACGGCGACAGTTAGTCAGAACCCAAGTCTCGGCTGGCATAGTCTTAGTCAGAATTTTAACTTAGTAAACCGATTTTTAGAAGCGTATATTCATTAACATGTGTATCCTGCCCATCCTAGCCTACGGCGCTCAGACTTGCGGGGTTACCATGACGTTCAAAGTAAGATTATAATAATAATAAAGTTTATTGTTCTTCTCTCACATAGAATTTTACAAACAATATAAAAAAACAAACAAACCATTAGCGGTAATTGTTGTGATCTATATGAGAGACTGGTTTATGTTCTAGGAGACCTGTATGACAGATTACCAGCCTCTCCAGACTCCGGGCAATAGGTAACAGCTGAGTCAACATCAGTGAGAAGTAATAATTAAGTGGGATTAAACTAGGTGCAGTGTGATTGTTGCTGTTATGAGGGTACAAAGTGGGTGAGAGAAACTAATTTGAATGAGTGAGTAATTGAGTACGTGTGGCACTAGACAACCTAGCTCTGTCTCTTACCCATACTGATACAAGTTTAAAACAATCTTACTTTAAACGTCATGGTCTAGGTCCTGGTCTCTCACCGAACTACAAAAGTTTCTCCTTGGGGTTTGCCAGAGAAATATGGAGCGCGGCATTCTGGGCGTAAAAAGAACAGACCGAATACGGAACGACACGCTGCGCTCCATAACGGGTATAATAGATGTGGGCAAAAAGGCTGCCAAGTTGAAATTGGACTGGGCGGGTCATGTCAGCCGCATGTACAGGGACCGCTGGGCAGGCGTCGCCACACAGTGGGGGCCGGCGTAAAAAGAGGTGATTTGGACGCGTACCGCGAAGACTGGTTAGAGACGGCGCAAGAGAAGAAAGTTTGGAAGGATTTGAGGCCTTTGCCCAGCAGTTGGACAGTAATGGCTAGTAAAAAAAAAAAAATTTTTTATTTCAAACTGATATTTTCTTTAAACGTTATATCATACTAGGAGGTATTTTGAATTCGGTCCATTGCCAAACAATAGCAATTACTGTATAGTAGATTGTTTTTTTGAAGTTTGAAAGTGGCGCCAGTGACTGAAAAGTTGAAAGGTAATCGGTTGTCTTGGTATGGTCATGTAAAGAGGAGAGATGAAGCGCATATTACTAAAAGAGTTCTGAGTATACATGTAGATGGATGGAGAGGGAGAGGAAGGCCGAAGAAAAGATGGATGGATTGTGTGAGGAGTGATATGAAAGAAAAGGGAATTAGTGATAGTTTGACGGATGACAGGGCAGAATGGAAGAAAAAAAGATGTTGCGCCGACCCCAAGTAATATGGGATAAGGGCAGGAAGAAGAAGAAGATTTGAATTGAGAAATCATCCAATGACTTCTCCCGACCTAGGGCGGAGCGGGCATGTAAGACTTTTACTGAATACAACCCACTCCAATGTTCTTTCTTTGCCTTGCGTTTTAGAACCTCGGGATTCCCTTTTGGACATTCCATGGACTGTATTGTGGTTGCGTTCATAAATATGGGAACTCGCATATACAAGACATCAGTACAAATATTCTTCGTCTTAGCCTATCGATGGCAAAACTAGTTAAATTCCTTGCCTGGCCTAGAATTCGGCCGGCTCAGCTGATGCTGTCATTAGGTACGTGATGCAGGACGGAAGTTGGAACACGGTCTGCGGAGAGACGTCGCACGAATATTTTTTCCGTGCGAGAACCGTACACGCGTCATGGAGCGAGACCTGTTATTATTTCAACCATTGTGCCAGTATCAGTACCACTGAATATTAGTTTACCTCGGAAATGGCAAACTAACAAACTCCTAGTAGTTAGTTGTAATAAATTAGATTTATGGTGGGTACGAATATTAGTTCAAGTCAGTTATGAAAGATAATCCTAGACATAGTTATGATTAAACTTTCTCAGTGAAATGGAGTTAGGAGATTCTATTCTTGGGCTACGGGATTAATTAAAAGAGTTACCGTGATCTTGGAAGGCAAAGGGCAAAGGAACACAGGTGGGTTTTTGGTCAGTAAAAGCCTGATCCAACTTCTCGCTCTATCAGGAGTAGAATAACTTTTTTGATGACTTCTCACTTAAAAAAAAAGAATCTGTTCAGAGGGTTTAGCTAAATTGATAATCTACAATCTTCAACGTTAGTAGAAAACTTCAAATGTGTGTGATCATCTCAACGCTGATTCACGTGGCGTTAACGACTGTAGAAAGAAATTCGAAACAAAACGGTCGTAACTTGGCTAGCCTAGGCCTGCTGAATTCAATATCTGTCATTGAAGGCAAATCGATGTCAGATGTAGACCTCATCACTATTATATTGGGATCGTTTACCAGTCAAGTTGGTTGCGGTTGAGTACCAGAATTTGACATGGTATAGTTTGAGCACGAAGAATCGCCAAACTTAAGTGGCAATAGGTAGGGCACATAACTCGCAGAATAGATGGTCGTTGAGATCGAAAGGTTCTGGAGTGGCGACCGTGTACTGGAAGACACAGTGTTGGAAGGCCTCCTATAAGGTACTGACTACTCGTAACGAAAGTCCAAAATCTTCAATCCAGATCTGGACACACTCTGACCCGAGGGTCACGAAATGCGACGCTCTAAGCGAATTCGCCTTGTGCTGCAAACGTCATCGTCGAGCGTCAAAAACAAATGTATGTCTATTATTTACAAAGCCAAAAAAATAGCGCTGCAAGCAGCAGCGAAGTTTGCTAAGAGCGAATTGACGCATATTTTATGAGCATTGAAAACAAGTTATTGTATGAGAAAACTTCACAGTGTGCACGAAACAGTCGCTCCACCCACACGCAATCTGTAATATCAAAGCGTACTCACTCAGTACTAAACTGAATCATCCTCCCACCGTAGACGCTACATGCGAATATTTGAATATCATGGTGTTGCTTTTGGCGCTTAAGAATGACGCTTGTAGCGAATTGACAGCTCAAACGTGGCGTTATTTTCGTGGCCGAGCTTTGAAAGATAGCTCGAGCCCCGGTATGAAGGCTTGAAGGAACGGGGTGGGTTTTTAGTCAGTAAGAGTCTGACACTATATCTCCCGCTCCGCCGAGGAGCGGGAGTTATCATTGATATTACCACCATAAAAAAGCCATAAAAGCTTATAGTGCTTTCACAGGTATGGATATCAATATGAAATTGGTTGGTTTGCTAAACATTATCAATACATCTATTCGGCTGTAAATTTTTAAGAACGAGCGCCTCTAAAATTTCTCTTTCAGTATAATAAAACAACTGGAGAGCATTAAATTAATAAAAAATGCTATAACAGAAGGAACTCAAATAACTTTTAACATTTGTCTTCGGTCTTGAAGAAACTTTTTTATAAACGGTTTACTTTTGAAGTTGGTAGAATATTGTTGTTCTTGGAAAGATGATGTTGTATTTTTTTTACTTTTAGGGTGTGTTTCCACTAATGGAGCTGGGTAGAATGAAGAGAAGCGAACCGTGAATTGGCCAATCACAGTGCTCGAAATCTTCACTACGTATCAATGGCAACAATGTATCCTCTCCACAGACAGTGGATTTGAGCGAACTTTCAAGTAAAACAAATGAAGACACAGCCTCGAGCCGGACAGAATGGAGTTGAGTGGGCTGTGGTGACCGTTGTCGAGTGAAGGGCAGGAATCACTTGCCACTTTTTCACTGTTCTTCTCCATTCCACTTCGCGAACTCCGCTTCAATGTATACGCACCCTTAAAGCTTATTCTACAATATACGTTGTAATACTCAACTCTAAGGCATAGCGCGCACTGGTGACTTTTGTCATGGTAACTTTAAAGTGTTTGTCACTGTCGCGTCACCTTTCCAAAGAAGAATGCGCAAACGAAGACAGACAGTGACAAAACTTTTTAAGCTATTGCATAGCTTCTATCGCGGGCCTTGAGCGTGGAGACCGAATCCAGAAATTCCGTAACGAAAATAACCTAACACCCTCCACTCATTTGTTTTTTGAGCGTGGTGACCGATAAGAAAACAAATGAGTGAACAATCAATCAAAATTCAATTCAATGTGTGAAAGTGTAACTTCAATTAATTTCAAAGAAAAAAAAACAAAGGAAAAAAATACTGCATAAATAAAATAAATAAATAATTATAATTGCATAAGTTGATAAAAATTGCTATGCAATAGCTTTACCGCGACAGTCCCCGAGTGCCACACGTCTTTTTTTTTTTTAATTGAAGCGTCATTTGCCGATAAGGATTTCAAAGAGACGGTTGTTCTCTGTGAACTCATGAGATTGAGGAGTAAAAAACTGGGCAAGTGCGAGTCGGACTCGCGCCCTGCGGGTTCTATATAAACTTACCTATGTAAATAGTTCAATTCCGGAATGCAGTCTCGGAAGACTTTTCCGAATCACAAAAAAAAGTTGTGATGTAACAACAGATTTATTGCTATACTTCTGCTATAAGACCTTGCTTTATGCTAAATTTGAAGATTCTGGGTCAACGGTAATTACTAATGCATTTTGATTTCCTCGAGAAAACCGTCCCTAAAAAGGAAAAACGGAACCCTTATAGGATCACTTTGTTGTCCGTCCGTCTGACTGTCTGTCTGTCAAGACCCTTTATCTCGAGAACGTGTGGAGGTATCGAGTTGAAATTAAAACCATATACTCAGGTCTGCGGTCCCTTCATGTTGTGAATAAATCAAACTTCTAAATTAACGAAAAAAAAGGTACGGCCGTTTATGTCGCAAAAAAATGTAGGTATATTTTGAAACTCTCAAAGATCGAAATTCATAGGGTACTTCCCGTTGACCCAGAATCCTGAAATTTGGCACAAAGCAAGGTCTTATAGCACAGGTACATATAGGAATAAATTTGAAACCAGTCAATTTGTTGTTTTGTACGTCACAAAAAAAAAATGCAATTCGGAAAATTCTTCGAGACTCTATTCGGGAATTGTAGTTTGCACGGAACACTCAGTGCACGAGTCCGACTCGCACTTGCCTAGTTTTTTATAAAAGAGTAACCATGGAGTTTCTTGCTGGTTTTTCTAAAAAAGTGCCCATGGGCCTTTAAGGGTACTTATTAACCTTTCAATCGTGGAAATTACAGACACAATAGAAAAACAATAGGTTCGCTTGGGGTTTAATGAATTAAACATCAGAAGAAACAACCAATTAGAACCATGCTCTAGGATCCTAATTGATCGTTTCTCATACCCCTTGCGTAACTTTCTGACGTTGCAACTCGACATACATTTTCTCTGTTTTTCATACAACCGCTCTTACCCAACAATTATGACGGTATTACTTACACATTTTTCATTAGATAAATTAAAAAAAAACAGTATTTCGTGGATATTATCTAGGCTTATATTGAAATCAATTTCATTTGTGTAACACTAATCCAGTAAAAACCTCTGAAAATCCGCTATTTTGCATGAACTTTGACACTTCATGATTTACTCAAAAAAGCAAGCCTTGTAAATTTTATTAAGATTCTAAATGACGGCAATTTTTTTCAATAATTTTTAGGGTTTAAAAAAACAGGTATTTCCTGGTATAAGTTTTGTAAAATATTCGAGTAAATCACGGAATTACCGAATACTAACAGAGTTTTCAGGCGTTATTACTCTGTTTTTGCGTTGCCTTTTCGTCAAACATCGCGTTGGAGTATGTAAGATGAAGCAACAAGCTTTTAAACCATGCTCGATGTTGACGATAAGCGAGTGGAAAAGCTGCCTCTTAAATACTTTAAAAGGAAAAAAGAGGTAACCAGTAAAATTAACTATTTGAGACATCGACATAGATACTAAGAAAGAAAAAGATCCAAATATCCACTTTTTGCCACATTAGTGGCGTACAAAAGGGTTTGAGTCAACTTTTCAGACGTTACTGAAACTGGCCAGAAACTGGCATTTTGGAGAATGTGTGCTGGAATTGCATGACTTGATTCACCATCTCATTTCTACCATCGGACAACCCGACGAACGGCAAGTATCAACCCTTACGTTGTTGAAATCTGTACTGTCCGGATCAAGCGTTTCGCGTCGTTGTTTATACAATGTACATTGAGGGACTGGAACAATTTGCCTGTTGCGGTTTTCCCGTTCAATTATAATTTAGGTGTCTTCAAGCTAGAGTGAAAAGGCTCTAAATAAACTACTGCACTTCACCATCAACGTTTGCATCACTCATCACTTCTTACCATCCGGTGGGATTGCAGTCAAGTACTAATATATATAAAAAAAATAATAATAATAAGTCATCTGTTTGAAAATACCTTAAAACATACATAAATAAAGCATATAGGTATTTCGATTCGCTTTAATCTCAGCTGTAGCAAATTCACTATGATATGACTCAGTCCACAACAAGGGGATTCCTGGTAATGAAAATACGAGAGCGGTACAACTGACATGTCAAATGGAAACTAAAACTAAGAGAATATTCATAGAAGAAGTGATGCCAGTGGTTCATGATATAGCCACAAGAGAACAAGGCTTTGGTAACTGGACATTAGCTACTTTTTTCAAGGAAAAAGTCACTATGAGCCAGGTCTAAATTGTAGGATGAGTGGTCAATTTTTGTAAAGCCCGTAGATTTTAAGACAGCCCTCGCAACTCGAGCTGTGTGCACTCCGCACGCCGACTTGCCACGTCTTTTCTGTACGACTGCCTCACGTGCCTGACTCAGTAAATTAACCTAGTAAAGGCCTAGTATTGTAGTCCTTTTAGGCAAATATCAAAAACGTAGCCTAGTATTGTAGTCCCTTTAGGCAAATATCAAAAACATAGCCTAGTATTGTAGTCCCTTTAGGCAAATATCAAAAACGTAGCCTAGTATTGTAGTCCCTTTAGGCAAATATCAAAAACGTAGCCTAGTATTGTAGTCCCTTTAGGCAAATATCAAAAACGTAGCCTAGTATTGTAGTCCCTTTAGGCAAATATCAAAAACGTAGCCTAGTATTGTAGTCCCTTTAGGCAAATATCAAAAACGTAGCCTAGTATTGTAGTCCCTTTAGGCAAATATCAAAAACGTAGCCTAGTATTGTAGTCCCTTTAGGCAAATATCAAAAACGTAGCCTAGTATTGTAGTCCCTTTAGGCAAATATCAATTAATAAAATTCCCTCGCTGTCCCAGAATATGGTAGCCATGAGCTTCGATGCCGAATTTTCCACTTTGAACTTCTTCGGTGACCTTTTCCCCTTTTTATCCATTGCAGCGACTCTTGTTTGGACTTAAGATGGTACTGACAAATCCATGTTTTATCCACGGTTACAATGCAATTATAAATTTCATCCAGATTAGACTGGTATAACTCCAAAAAATCTTTACAGCTGTATAATCGTCGCTGCTTGTCAAGCGGTGTGAGCATTCGCAGTAGGTACCCAACGTGCACTAATTTTTTTCATGTGCAATTTGTCTTTTACTAATCTATAGCTCTTCTACTATCTGCCACAATTTAATTCTGCGATCAGCCAGTACAATTTTTTTCATTTTTTTGACGTTTTATTCGATCAAGACCGTCACAGGGCGATCTGGGCAAGGATCGTCTTCACATTTCTGTCTGCCTTGTTGAAATGGCCGAGTGAACTATTTAACCATAGTAAATAAAGGTTTGGAGTCTTGAAAAACTGATGGCATCACTTCAAAAAATTTTTTGGGCGTATTTCCTTTTTTAATAAGGAATTTAATCACAGCGCGATGTTCCAAATCACGAGAATTTCCAGTTTCCATTGACATCGTGTTGTTACTTGTTCCAAAAGTAATTTGTATAGGAACTAGATTATAGAAAAATCTGCAGTTTATAACAACAATGTGTCCCGCTATTAGTGGTATTAGTAGTGAGACGTTGGGTTATCAGTAAGTACCTTAGGCCACGGACTTATCAGCTCGCCTGTGTATTTGCATGTTCATCGCGTAAACTCAAAAAACCCTGAACAGATTTTTAAACAATTTTCAATAATAGACAAAGTGGTTCATGAGGAATGTTTAAGTAACAATACACGCCTGTCATAGTAAAAAAAAAATAGGTTTTTAACAATTTGTAACCCTTAACGGCGACTTTCTGAAGTAACAAACATAAAAAAATATAATCGAATTAATAACCTCCTCCTTCGTCGGTCGGTTAAAAAAATCACTTTCTATACAGAAAAATAAAACCCAGAATTTTGCTCACCTAGCTTGTTCTGGATGAAACATTTTGTGTCGTGTTCTAATGACGACGAACGAGCAATACAAATGGAAATTGCTGGTGGACACGGCACGCTCTGCTTCTGTCGAGTACAGATTAAGCGAATGAATGATAGGAAACAAACTGGAATGAGTTTGTGTTAAAATTTGCTCTCGAGTGTACGACAGGTGTAAACTAGTAGGTGTTATTTTTTGTTTTGGCTTCGTAGTATTTTTTTTTCAGTGGGTAAAAATCATCCAGATGACATCCTCCACCCTTAGGCGGAGCGGGAGGTAGTGTCAGACTTTTACTGACTAAAAATCCCACTCTATCCCTTCGTTCTATCGGGGCCGAGCCTTTCTTACAGAAATAGACCCTTGGCCTCGGTAGGCTTCGACCCTGCTGGGCCCCTACGGTTGCTGACAACTCCTTGAGGCGCGCAGGAACAGTACCTACGCGCCGTCGACGATTTGGGCTCGGTCCGGATAGTTACCGGACGGTCGAACTGCGAGCTACCCATTGCTCGCAAGCTGGCGCTTATGGTGGCCGGAAATCGGGATCGCACAGTTAGTACATTTGTCAGGATTCAAGCTTAGAAAGTGTTTTTTAATTGATACAGAAAACACTCATTTTGTTTTCCATTCGAATTCGCCAGCAACATTTTAATAATGATTGCGAGATTGTTTGAAAGAGTTCATCATCAGCCCCTTTTTAATGTTCCCTCTGCTCGGTCTCCTCTTAAGGAGTGGGAATGGGCCGAAAGCTACACGCGGGCCCAGTGCGGTGAATGTCACATGTCTTCGAATTTTTGGTTCTAGGACATGCCTGTCTCCTCAAGATGTTTTCAAGAGCAGTGGTGATGAAATAAATTACGCAAAGTAATGCGCCTGACTAGGTTCGAACCCGCGTAAGTCGGGGTCATTACCTCTCGGCCATCATAAAAATGAATGAAAGATTTGACGCAGCCTTGAGCTGGAACAGAAATGGTAATTGAACAGCTGGTGTGTTTTTGTCAGTAAAGGTTTGTCATTTCCTCTTGTAATACTTGCAACGGGAGCAGTTATTTGATGATCTTACAACTTAAAAAAACCACTTTACATCACCAGTAACCGATAGATTACGTTTAAATGATTGCGCCGATTGCATAACCTCTTACTTTTTTGAAGGAGGGTAAAATTTAAAACATTTTCAAACTACGCAGTCTCCTTTTACTGTGTAGTTTATACATCTGTTTTTTGTGGCGGTTTTTTCCTTTTTAGGGTTACGTACCGAAAGGGTAAAAACGGAACCCTATTACTAAGACTTCGCTGTCTGTCCATCCATCTGTCTGTCTGTCTATCACAAGTCTGTATCTCAAGAACCGCGATAGCCAGACAGTTGAAATTTTCACCAATTATGTATTTTTGTTGCCGCTATAACAATAAAAAACTTTTTACAAAAAAAAAAATAACCGACTTCAATGTTAAAAACCACTGAAAAGTATAAAATAACTTTAATTTCGGAAGTCGGTGTTTCTATAATTAGTTTTGTCTCTTCGTTATTTAACACCGACTTCCGAAATTAAAGTTATTTTATACTTTACAGTGTTTTTTAACATTGAAGTCGGTTTTTTTTTTGTAAAACGTTTTTTATTTTACACTTTTTTACCACCACTAAAGTACCCCTCAGACAAACTTAAATAACTTATTAGCCACAGTGCATCTTATAACGATTCTAATAATCCCAAAACACGGTTAGATTACATTAATTAACCTTCTGGCTTCATCATCACATTAGTGTAATACATGCCCCCCCCCCTTTTTTCTGTCAGTCAGTCATCGACTACACGTATAAACAAAGCAACTTTACTTGTAACCACAGTTCTGCTGTGATCCTATGAGGAGTTTTGTTACATATCTTCGAAGTTCATGATCAGATAATAACAATATTTATATGGGACCAACTTGGAAAACAAAAAAGAATTTTAAAAATCGGTCCACAATTGACCGAGATATCGGTGAACATATATAAAAAAAAACATACATTCAGCCGAACATAGAACCTCCTCCTTTTCGAAGTCGGTTAATAAATATAAGAGAGGCTCCCATATAACAAAAGCGATTTTTTGCCTAATTTTCCTAAGGACAGTATGGAACCTTTCGTGCGCGTGTCCAACTCGCACTTGGCCAGTTTTTTTATTGACCATCAACATGCATATTTTCATCAACTCGCCAGTCGTTTTTCCTAGTTTATACAGCGAATGTTATGAAAGATTTAATTTAAATCTACAAACGAGTGCGTATGGAGAGGAAACGATAAAAGTTTTAGCTTTAAGTGGTTTCCAAGTACCTACATAATTATGTAGACCAGTGTTTTTCAATCTGTGTGTCGTGATCCACATGTGGGTCACAAAGCCTTGCTTAGGGGGTCGAGGTCGCGAGTCAGGTGAAAGTGAAATGTGAGGATTACTGACCCTACGCTACAAAAAATATAACAATATAGTAAATAAAATAAAGATATGCCCCTTTTATTTTTGACACGCAAATTGTGTGCGATTTGAAACATATTCGAAAAATACGTCTAAATTAGTACAACTTTGCTCGGACTGAAAGAGTCTAGATCCCACTTCAGCACAGGGAATCCTAGTGGTCTTTTAAGGGTTCCGTATTTCAAAAGGAAAAAACGGAACCCTAATAGGATCACTTTGTTGTCCGTCCGTCGGTCTGTCAAGATCCTTTATCTCAAGAACGCGTGGAGGTATCGAGTTGAAATTAAAACCATACACTCAGGTCTGCGGTCCCTTCAAGCTGTAAAAAAAAACAAATTTCTAAATTAATGAATGAAAAAAAGATACGGCCGTTTATGTCGCAAAAAAACGTATATTTTGATACTCTCAAAGATCGAAATTCATACTTCCCGTTGACTCAGAATCCTGAAATTTGAACAAAGCAAGGTCTTATAGCACAAGTATAGGAATAAATCTGAAAACAGTAAATGTGTTGTTACATACGTCACAAAAAAAAAAAAAAATTTTGCAATTCGGAAAAATCTTCGATACTCCATTCGGAAATTTATTGTAGTTTGCACGGAACCCTCAGTGCGCGAGTCCGACTCGCACTCGCCCAGTTTTTTTTAAGTGAGAAACCATTCACTCTCGCTCTAGGGTGGAGAAGAAGGGCGTGTCAGACTTTTACTGTACTAAAACCACACCTGTATTTCTTCTTTGCCTTAAGATCTAGGATTCCGAGTATCTTTTTTCGGAAGTCAACTCATGGTCCTAGTAGACTTCGGCTTTGCTGGGTCTCTAAGGTTTTGCTGACATCTCTTTGAGGCGCGTATGGAACACTAAGCGCCGTCGACGACTCAGCCCCCCTAGCCAAGTTACAATCGTTTCGCTTGCGCTGAACGCTTCGAGTTGGCTGCGCCACCAATTCTTTTGTTCTGACCACGTGACAGAGCGTTGAGATGACGTCATTCCCATACATTTGAAGCTTTCTGCTAGCGTTAACGATTGCAGATTAGCAACTTGGCTAGGGGTACAGGTTCGGTATGGACGATAACCGGACAGACGTACGGCGAGCTATCCATTGCTCGTCGTCCGCAAGCCCACGTTTACGGTGGCTGGAAATGGGGAGTAGGGTTCCAGCGGTTCATATTTAATTAGGAATATGTACTTAAAGCATATTATCGTCTCTACAACATTAGTTTTATTATATGCGAAGCACGTGTCTAGTATTTTTATGTAAAGAACCTATGTACAAAATGTCAAAATCACAAATTTATAGCTTGTTATGTCAGCAAAAATACATAGTCACCTGGCCATCCAGGCGACTGTGGGGTGGTTTTACACTAGTACCCAGCTGTTTGCTGGCACCTAATACCCGCTATGACCTTCCGTGACCTGTGTTGTACTTAGTGTCGGTGGTATCCAACTTGTGACCCTTTTAAATATTTTTGGGAAAATATATAACATGGTATAAAAACTATTGGGTTATTCAGTTACTATTTATTATTCACACTATTTCCCTTAAAAACCTGTACAACGTTACGCGTGATTCACTGATGGTATCTGTGGTTATCGAATTATTGGGTAGGTACTAGGTTTCTGTGAACAGAAACCGATACCTGTCTATAGCAGTGTTAAACGAGGCAATGTAATTTGATTGCTCCATCTCCTTATACGCTAAATTAGGCATGTCAATCAACTGACTCAGTCGATCATAGGTGCAACTTGACATAAGCTACTTCCAAGCTGCGTTACCACACTTGGTCGAATTTCGCATCTAGCCGGTTTTAAAATAAGTTTTCAATGATTTTTTGAAGTGAAAACTTCTTTAGCGGCGTTGAGCACTTTTTCTGTAATGGGTATAAAATCTTAAACTCGCGTCAGGACACGTGACCTGATCGAAAAAGTGTAAGACGGATGGAGAGTAGACAGCTATCCCTTATCGCGCGTTGTGAAAGGGGGCTAGACGGAAAAAATTCTCACGAAAAATTGTACCGACACTTTTACTGTCAAAATATAAATCCAAGATGGCGGCTGCAAGAAATTATCAACTTTTTCGTCATGGGTGTCGTTTTCATGGTTTTCGAGGGTGTTGAAACCGATGGTACTGTCAAAATATAAATCCAAGATGGCGGCTGCAAGAAATTATCAAATTTTTCGTCATGGGTGTCGTTTTCATGATTTTCGAGGGTGTTGAAACCGATAGTACTGTCAAAATGTAAATCCAAGATGGCGGCTGCAAGAAATTATCAAATTTTCCGTCATGGGTGTCGTTTTCATGGTTTTCGAGGGCGTGGAAACCGATGGTACTGTCAAAATGTAAATCCAAGATGGCGGCTGCAAGAAATTATCTACTTTTTCATCATGGGTGTCGTTTTCATGGTTTTCGAGGGTGTTGAAACCGATGGTACTGTCAAAATATAAATCCAAGATGGCGGCTACAAGAATTTATCAACTTTTTCGTCATGGGTGTCTTTTTCATGGTTTTCGAGGGTGTTGAAACCGATGGTACTGTCAAAATGTAAATCCAAGATGGCGGCTGCAAGAAATTATCAACTTTTTCGTCATGGGTGACGTTTTCATGGTTTTCGAGGGTGTTGAAACCGATGGTACTGTCAAAATATAAATCCAAGATGGCGGCTGCTAGAAATTATCAACTTTTTCGTCATGGGTGTCGTTTTCATGGTTTTCGAGGGCGTTGAAACCGATGGTACTGTCAAAATATAAATCCAAGATGGCGGCTGCAAGAAATTATCAAATTTTTCGTCATGGGTGTCGTTTTCGTGGTTTTCGAGGGTGTTGAAACCGATAATACTGTCAAAATGTAAATCCAAGATGGCGGCTGCAAGAAATTATTACTTTTTCCGTCATGGGTGTCGTTTTCATGGTTTTCGAGGGTGTTGAAACCGATAGTACTGTCAAAATATAAATCCAAGATGGTGGCTGCAAGAAATTATCAAATTTTCCGTCATGGGTGTCGTTTTCATGGTTTTCGAGGGCGTGGAAACCGATGGTACTGTCAAAATGTAAATCCAAGATGGCGGCTGCAAGAAATTATCAACTTTTTCGCCATGGGTGTCGTTTTCGTGGTTTTCGAGGGTGTTGAAACCGATGGTACTGTCAAAATATAAATCCAAGATGGTGGCTGCAAGAAATTATCAAATTTTCCGTCATGGGTGTCGTTTTCATGGTTTTCGAGGGCGTGGAAACCGATAGTACTGTCAAAATGTAAATCCAAGATGGCGGCTGCAAGAAATTATCAACTTTTTCGTCATGGGTGTCGTTTTCGTGGTTTTCGAGGGTGTTGAAACCGATAGTACTGTCAAAATGTAAATCCAAGATGGCGGCTGCAAGAAATTATCAACTTTTTCGCCATGGGTGTCGTTTTCGTGGTTTTTGAGGGTGTTGAAACCGATGGTACTGTCAAAATATAAATCCAAGATGGCGGCTGCAAGAAATTATTAACTTTTTCGTCATGGGTGTCGTTTTCATGGTTTTCGAGGATGTTGAAACCGATAGTGTTAGGATTAGGGCTCCAAAGAGAAACTTCATTTTAAGGATTTCAATAATAACTGTTTATTATCCTTTTCTTTATATTGGAAGGTGTGTTTTAGTAATATCACGTGAGACGTGTGCTCCTAAGCAAAACTTGTGGAATACAGTAACTATAACCATACTAGGGATTTCAGTCAAGTGGTCACGGGGCGTTGTCCATTAAATATAATATTTATTGCTTAGAAAGAGAAAGACCATAGTGTTGAAGCAGGATGGATTTGTTTTTGTTATATTCCAACACGCCCCCCTCAAAAATAAATCCCTTTTTCTTTAATCGCAATATAATATCTATTACATAATATCTACTATATCAAACACCTTTGTACAATAATAAAAACACACACCTTCCTTCTTTCTGGGAATACAATATCATCATGGTCCAACATTCGTTGCGCAGGATTAGGGAAAACCCAGTAAAACCTAATCAGACCAATCAATCAATCACTTATTATTGAAACTATGAATCTTATTCGTCTACTTATCATAACCAAGCTCTTATTATTAACATAATATAATAACATATCCTCATGCACACTGCATCTATTTACAACGTCACCCCGAATTTCACTCATATCTAGGTGTAACGCACCGTTGGAAATTTCACAGGATACCGTTGTAGAAACAAAATATTTAAGTATCATATTTCTCAACGTGATACTTAATATCTATGTGTTTGTTTATAGCTGGTACACGGCAATGCTTTTGCATCCATTATTATTATTATCATCTTAAATAAAACAGTATTTGCTACAGTAATGAATATAAATAATACTTAATATGTAATCGTTTTCACCAAATACTTTAATCACAGTATCTTTAACTGTTTTACATTACACCGTATTCTGCTTTACTACTGTGTACTATCTTGCCATTGTTAGCTGCCAATTTATTTGCTAGCAAATTGTACATTGCTTAAATAATTTAAACAATTAACCCACAGTACATTTTATATTTATTCATCATTACCACTTCAGTCCCAATCAACAAACACCCACCTATATATTTTATTAAACTTGAGATTTATAGTTCCTTTAAATATTTTAATACAAAGGGTATGCCTTGTATCTAAGTGTAACCATTACAAATAGTCGTTTTAGTTTGCATATCGACTCGAGATGTAAACAGTAAACTGAGATTAGGCTCAATGGCAGGCCATGATTCAGCATCAAGCACCTCATAGGATTTCGATAAGGGGCTCTTATAATTTCTCATGAACTCAACGTTTTGTTATCAACATATTTAACTTCAAAGGAGTGTATGGGCAGATTTATTGCCCCTAAAGCATTCCTCAAGTTAAACATTTCAAGAACTGTTATTTATCTACATTTCCTAATCCAAAGTAATTTTTTTTTTGACCTATTTTATTTTTTCACAGAAAACATTTTATATAACAATTTAATAAAAAAAATTGATTGGGTATGTCTTACTCGACTGCTAGGTTACACATTATAACATAGTTGTTAAAATGCAATAACATAGACTTAAACTAAAAAAAAACTTTTTCTTTATCACATAACATAAACATCACGCCTTTATTACCCAATGGGTCAGAGAGGCAGAGGTGTACCTATGTACCAGTACACCAACATTTTATCAGTTATGTTTAGGTCCCTTATTTATTTATAATACTTTATTGTACACCAATATAATAAATAACAAACCTTATAATAGTAAGCAAACTTATTGCCATCAACTAGATACCAGACTTCAAGCATCATCATCTTCCAAATGTCTTGGGGTCGGCTTCTAGTCTGACCAGATGCGTCTAAATACCAGTATTTTACACGGAGCGACTTACTATCAGACCTCCATAATCCAGTAGGTAACTGGGCAACTACTAGACTTCATTCATGGCCTGTATTCATACTTAAATGCACTGATCCGCTGATGTATTAGAAATTCATTATGTCTAAGCTCACCAAGGAACCAATAATATACAGACTACATCCATCCATATAATGATTTCATTAATGTATAAACCATTAATTGTCAGCCAGAATACCCTTAGCTATATTCATATACTAAAATTTCTTCATCCAGGTTCCTCAAAATTATGCTTTTATATCCACATTTAATTATGTCAACCAAGACATTACATTGATACACAAAGGCTTTACTAAAACTTTGCTATTCATTTAACTGATACAAAGGTTTCATTAACATTTATCTGATTATAACCAAAAGCCACTAAACTCGTTTTACAACTTATTTTTAACTGTACTTATTTACAATCAATTACTTTTCTTTATTTACAATTAATTTGATTTAATCAAATTAATATTTCTTTTATCTCTCTTTAGAACTATATTTCCAGGTATCATTTTCAATCTGTACTTAATTGAATCAATTATTTCATTGAAAACATTCTTCATTTAAATGCTTATTATACCAGCATTTAATTCTATTTTTTATGGTCCAGCACACAATAAGTAATAACATATTATCAAAAATACTGTTGCCATCGTATTAATTATACAAAACAGAAAAATAAGTTTTGCGTCCTACACTTCGTCTCTAACTATGTGATGTTTCTCGATCTTAAAATAAAGTTAACTTATTTCCATTGTGATATGACGATCTCGAGCTCTCCACTGTTTCCCAAACAGATTTATTTGCAATTACGCCAGGTATTGTATCATATGTTTGTTTGCTTAAAAACTGATTGATTCATATCAGATCCACACCTCTCTTCAAACGGGTGTACCAAGTCAGAGTTACCAAGTTATGCTATTTATAGCTCATAACCCATTTAGGCTCAAGTTTCACTGGCCTATTTGATAAGAATTTAATCTCATCCATTTTACATCTCTGACTCCCACAAACATTTTTGGTTTACCACATCCCACACTTTATAACCATTAAATTTGATTCATCATCAACGAAATTCCCTTTGACAACCTCTTTGCCAAATCTCGTTTTTTTTTTTGACTTTTACTAACTTAGTAAACAGTAGAATCAAAAACTTTAAAATATACGGTTTTGGCTTAATATTATGCCATAACTAATCATGTATATTTTTAATCTCAGTGCTCCCCAGAACAATCCAACTTCAGAACGATTTGTCTTATTAAGACTCGTTTTATCATCGACATTGTTCATCATACGCATCATACGTTCGGCCATGCCCTTTACAGCCAGTGTATGCGGCACTGTTTAGGGATGACCATGCAATACCTTCCTGAGCTCAACTTTTCCATTTAATTGGATATAATTTCCCTTTCATTATCACAACATAAAGTTAACAATTCTCAGAAAAAAATGAACTTCACATTTTGCAACGTAATCCCGAAACTTAACAAAAACTTTTGATATATCCTCAAAATCACAACATAGTTTTAAACTTCTATAGACGAGAAAAAAAACTGTTAGGACCGCAAAACATCTGTGTGCACTTGAGATTAAACGACATCTCGTTTCAGACATTTTGTTTTCAATTTATCAAATAACAGACAAGTTTTTGTCATCTACAAACTTGACACACAATGTACCGTTAGGTCTAATATTATCAATTGTACAATTATCAGACAATAGTTTCAATCATTTAATTTATTCTGATATGCAATTATTTCATTCCATAATAATTCATAATTATTACTATTTGTGACTTTATATAACGAGCATTTGCTATTTAAAGCATTTTTAAGCACTAATCAGCGACCGCTCAGAAGATTGTTCAAAGACTTACCCTTATTATCGGCATACCATCGTTGAACATATTGACCCCGCCGTTTTTACCAAAAACGACAGTCATTCCCGATTGCTGCTTTTTCTTCGCCGACGACGTCCATTTTACTGGTCACCTGGTAATTCCCTTTCTTCGTCGCTTGTATAGCCGCACCAATATAGCAACTGAATCGTTTCTTGGCTCCTCACGCTCATTGAAGTTTAGTTTCAATTTTTCTTGATTTTCAAATGATTACCAAACAAAATAAATTCGTTTGACCATCATATCACAGCCCGCCATAAAAGCAAATCCAGAAGTATGTATTTAAGTAGTTTGGTTTTGAAGTAACCAACTATACCGTTTTATTGTTGGCTCCATTGTTTTCACTAGCGCTTTTGTAATTCTTCAAATCTCCCTTTTTGCCAGAGATAACATTTCCTGGGTTCCAAATTGTTCTTTATTGACTTTTGTTTTTTTTTTGTCGATGCTCTCTTGAATTGTTTGAAGGAGTGATTTGTGGTCTCGTAAATTTCAGCCTGAAGTACTTTTAGACTAAGATTTCATACATATCTTGTAAGTTTGATTTCATGATCTCGCAATCTCGTTTTCCAAAGTTAACGTTATGTTATCTTCAGTCAGTATCTCGATTGCGGTGACAGTGCTGCTCCGGACTCATTTGGTAGAGTCATGTTTGGCGGATCACTTTAACGGATTCTAATTGTGCACCTGCAGCCATAGGTTCAGTGACGATTTTATCAAATGCTTGAAAATATTTGGTTAGTGTGGTGTTTCTAACCAATTTTAAAATCAGCAACCTTTTACTAAAAGACAGCTTCTTCGCCACATAATGTTCTTTACTCACTGGGTACTGGTTTCTTCCAGAACTTCAATGTCGACAACGTTCGGTAGGTAATTCACTTGATAATTTTTGAATTCGAAATGTCCACACACTGTATTTATCACCATCAGATTGTTTAATGTCCCATTTGTTTAATTTGATCCACAAAACGTTTTTTTTATTATTTAATGTTCGTTTATTTTCACTTTATATTATTTGCACTTTGGTTTAGCGCTCTGGGCCCATAACCTGTTAGGATTAGGGCTCCAAAGAGAAACTTCATTTTAAGGATTTCAATAATAACTGTTTATTATCCTTTTCTTTATATTGGAAGGTGTGTTTTAGTAATATCACGTGAGACGTGTGCTCCTAAGCAAAGCTTGTGGAATACAGTAACTATAACCATACTAGGGATTTCAGTCAAGTGGTCACGGGGCGTTGTCCATTAAATATAATATTTATTGCTTAGAAAGAGAAAGACCATAGTGTTGAAGCAGGATGGATTTGTTTTTGTTATATTCCAACAGATAGTACTGTCAAAATATAAATCCAAGATGGTGGCTGCAAGAAATTATCAACTTTTTCATCATGGGTGTCGTTTTCATGGTTTTCGAGGGTGTTGAAACCGATAGTACTGTCAAAATATAAATCCAAGATGGCGGCTGCAAGAAATTATCAAATTTTCCGTCATGGGTGTCGTTTTCATGGTTTTCGAGGGTGTTGAAACCGATAGTACTGTCAAAATATAAATCCAAGATGGCGGCTGCAAAAAATTATTAAATTTTTCGTCATGGGTGTCGTTTTCATGGTTTTCAAGGCTGTTGAAACCGATAGTATTGTCAAAATGTAAATCCAAGATGGCGGCTGCAAGAAAATATCAACTTTTTCCTCATGGGTGTCGTTTTCATGGTTTTCGAGGGTGTTGAAACCGATAGTACTGTCAAAATTTAAATCTAAGATGGTGGCTGCAATAAATTAACAACTTTTTCGATATGGGTGTCTTTTTCATGGTTTTCGAGGTTGTTGAAGCCGATAGTGCTGTCAAAATGTAAATCTAAGATGGCGGATGTCAGAAATTATCAACTCTTTCGTCATGAGTGTCGTTTTCATGGTTTCGAAGATGTTGAAATAGTGCTGTCAAAATGTACATAAAATAGGATAGTATTTTTTAGTTATATTGTATTGGCTAGACGGAAAAAATTCTCACGAAAAGTTGTAACGACACTTTTTCTATAGTAAGCTATTGTAAGCCGTGCGGCGTGCGCATGTTTCTCTGTCTTTCTCTTTTTCTCTCTCTTATAGAAAGCAAGCCAGAACGGAACTTCGTTCCATCCGGGTGTCCCTTGACACCTCAGTAGTTTTTCGGAGAGATAAACTTTTTAATGTAAAATAATTGTAATAGTTTTAAAGTGTTAAATTTTTAATGTAATATAAATTGTCATGTTTGTGTACGATAGCGCAATAAATGAATATTGTATTCTACCACATAAATGATAGTACTTTTATACTGATAAAGCAATTGGTGCAAAATTATTCCCTAACCATTCCAAAATATCAAACATGCTCAACGTTAATAATCAAGTTTTCACTTCTGCCGGCACTCCCGGAGTGCAACCCGTCTTTTTTTTTTTTTATAACAAGCTTTTATAGCGTGTATACAGGGTTATTTGAACGCTAATAACATTGCAGGACGGTATTACTAACATCATAAACAACAATTTGTGTGCTATAACTTTTTAGAAAATCATACTTAATTTACCTAAAACAAACCTATCGAACAACGAAATCTTGATTTTGATAGAACAACGAAACCTTGATTTAGTTGTTCTATCTAACACATTTCAACTCTGTATTTTGTATACATACCTACGTCTGTATGTCACGACGCAAGAGCATCAAGCACCCCCGCTGCCCGAACCCCGCTTCTGTCCGCTGTTGTGCTACCGCTTGCTTCGCATAGACTTCGTAATATTTAGAACGATCAATTTTAAATGTTTTTATTTTTGTTTATAAAGGAGAATGAGCAACTTACTATGGCACTTGGTTGCGCAACTTTTGACTCAGTATAGTAGTGAAAATTAGACACAAAAAAGGGTTAGTGTCATACTTTAAAACAAGGTTAAATTCAAACTTAAATATTGTAGGGCTTTTGAAAAAAAAATAACTTGTGTACCTGTTGAGGTTATGTAGGTTAGGTTATGTTACCAAGGAATCCGTTGCTTCTCTGATTTGGTATCTAGGGAGCGGGTGTGCTAATAAAAGAGAACAGTTCACACAGCGCGACATATTTTACGTTTAGAACAAATCACCGTGAACGTAAAAAATTGTTTTAATAATACACTTCGCAGCACACGTACAAAAAGAGTCGCATTGCTCGATGTATTAATATAGTAATCCTAAAACTCAACTCGACACGAATTTATATTTGTTAGCAGAGAAAAGCTAAAACCATTATTCTCGGCTTAACATGCCGGCCGGCACGTTAGTTAACAAACAAGGTAAACAGAAAATACCATTTTGTTTAACATTTTATCGAATAGTGTTGTGACCAAACAATAGATTACGGACGCGGAGTCATGACTATATAATTATATCTTAATTGTTTTATTTTTGCCTAGAAATTGCTTTTTAACGCAAGAAATAGTAACATAATTGAAGAATAAAGATAATGACAACTCTTAATACTTTTTAGTTGCGATTGTAGATTATTTTGTTGTTCCACGATTTATGTTAACGGTTAATCGATCGATTATAATTGAAAATAGAGTCGCTTCACTATTATGCAACAAATGACGTATTTGTTGTATTAGATACTAATTAAAATGAAAATAGAAACCCCACAAATGATTTCAATGAATTTATGTAAGACATCATTAAAAATAATATTATGAATTATACATTAACTCTAATAGCCATACGCGTCAAAAAGTGAAACTATTGGTGCCCAATTTCCTTTGATGAACTAAAAAAAAGTCATAGAAGTCATAAACAACAACTTTTAGTTGTTGTTTATGATGTTAGTAACACAGTCGTCAGAGATTGCCAGGGTTTTACAAATAACCCTGTATCATACGTGATCAAAACCATTCCAAAGAGCTCATAAGCACGATGTGTTCATCTTTATATGCTCAGGAGTTCCTATGATTACTATCAAACTCCATTAGCAGGCCAGCTCCATGGTACCATATTAATATAGGTACTCTTATTCAAGTTACATAGGCACACCAAATTATAGCTCAGTCGGTTACGGGTAACTTTAAAAACCATTTGCAAGATTTGCCCTAAACAAAATTCAATTCAATATTCAAAATATTTAATGTCACATAGGCCTACATGGGCACTTATAAAACGTCAGAAGCTAGTGCACGTCCAAATTGGTCGTTTCCTATGGAGAAGAACCGGCAAGAAACTATAACAAACACACTTATTCCTATGCATGGGCATGACCAGCCTTGTAATGCTCCCATTTCTGGGACTTCGGCTTCTCTAGGAGAGGGAATGGGCTGTAAACTACCACGCGGGCCCAGTGCGGGTTGAAGAATGTCACATGTGTTTGTTGTTGTCATGTTGTTTTTGGTCGTGATGCCGATTTCCTCACAGTTTCCTCGTAGGTACATAAGAACTTGTAAATGCAAGTTAAATAAGAACTTGTAAAAAAGAGACGGTATTCAGCTGAATTGATTACTGAATGTTACTGGTAGAAAATTCACATTTGTACAGTATTTTTTAAGTGCATAAAGTTTTAATAAATAAATAAATGTATTTTTTTTATACGATCGTTGATTCACTTAGCTGAGCGGCGTTCCACGCTACGCTTTTTAATACGCAGTCTCCACTCCAGGCCATCGGCTTTTCGATAAAATTCAGCACGTATCTACCATAATTAATTGAATAAAACTTATTGTGTCTATTGGAAATATAAATTCGAACTTTATTACTTTTACAAAAAAAAAATGAGATTGTTAGCAATGCACTCTATATCTGTGTACGAAAAAAGAAAATGGAGCCTGTTTTTTACTCGCTGAAAATACGTGCTACTAATAATCTTCCAATATCTTCCATAGAAATATAAAAAAAAACAGAAATGCCTTCTATTTTTCATTGTGTGGTAGAAGTCTTCGCTACTGCATCGACAAGCTCTTAAGTTTTACAATTGGCTTCAGGATCTATGATGGACTGAATTTCATCATCAAAAGTGGTTTCATCCTGTTACTTTAAAACGTTTTAAACTGACGTTACGATTTTACATAGACCTTTTAAAAAGAAAAAAAAACCATAGTACCTATTGCATAATGAATGAGCCTCATAATGTTCCTACAGCAGGCAATGGAGTTTCTTCCACGTTCTTCTCCATAATGATCTACGCTTTGGAACGTGCAATTTAGCTTCACTTTTTTGACTGACCGACATTTTGACAGTTCAAAAGTGCCTGTAATTAATTGGTCTATTTGAAATAAACGTTTCTGATTTCTGACTCGGTGCTTACTCGGGTTTATAGACTATCAGTTGGCTATCTGGCTTTTTGGCTGGTTTTTTCTCGGAGTGTCTAGAGAGGACTTAAGGAGTGGTCCATAATCCAAACCGCGGGTCCAATGCGGGTTGGGTGTATGTCACGTCTTCGTTTTTTTCTAGTTCTAGAACTTGCCGTTTTCGTCATGATGTTTTCCTTTACTGTTTTTGAGATCAGTAGTAATAAATTAAAAGGCATATCTAAGAAGTACCGTTTGACAGTTCTTCACGTAGTACATTTTTATTTGATGAAAAATTTCACGACATATACAATTTTTTAAATGATTAAATTTGTATAGGTTGTGATAAAATTAAAACAGCTTTATAATTCAATGGTTTTACGGAAAAGATAATAGAAATAGTGTGAGTTACGCCTATACAAAGCTATTTTTATAGAAAAGTGTCAAACGTCAAACGGTACTTCATAGATTTGTTGTGATATCATCATCATTATCATTTCAGCCGAAAGACGTCCACTGTTGGACATAGGCCTCCTTCAAGTGTCGCCACAGTGAACGGTCCTGTGCGTCTAGCATCCATCGGATTCCCGCAACACTTACCAGGTCACGGTCCACCTTGTAGGAGGCCTTCTAACGCTACGTCTTCTGGTACGTGGTCGCCATCCCAGAACCTTTCGGCCCCAACGGCCATCTGTTCTGCGAGCAATGTGCCCTACCTGCCCTGTTGTTGTGATATAATGATAGTATATTTCTTAAAGCCTACGCAAGTCGCGCGCAAGTCGCAAGTCGCGGCCGTATACAGTGCTGGAAAAATATTTCCACTTTATCTTATCATATTTTTTTTTTCTAATTTAATCAAGCATAGTTTTTCTGTGACTCAAGCCATCACTATAAAACTGAACCGTAGGGAAATTGTCGTAACCCAGCAAAAGCTGTCGCGAAAAAATATGATCAACACTTTTAATTTACGAGTAGCAAAATACGGGCCGCGCCGGCGTCACACTATGCTAATTTTACGAGGCTATATTTTGTTTCGTAATTTTGACAGTCAACCCGTCCTGGAGCCGAAAAAAAAAACTTAAATATTCATGTAATAAAATCCATGGTTTAAATCCGGAAAACGATGGTCGTTTAAACGAAAATATTAAGCTCATATTGCAATATGCGTGATCCAAAAGGTCGACCCGAAAGCTTCATTGTCATAATCTGTATTCAATATGATCGGGCAATTTGGAACACTAATTGATATTCCGACTGGGTTTTCTTTGTTGCTACTGAAATTATTGTAATGAAGGTATTGAGGCTAACAAAATTTTCCAATATCGTAGTTAGTTTGTAATTTATAGTATACTTGTTTCTGAAAATATTTGCAAATTTGAGTATGTTCTCATTGCTGGGTCTAAGGCTTCCTCTCTAAGAGAGGGAACGGACTGTTATCTACCACGCGGGCCCAGTGTGTGATGGTGGAAATTATGTCTTCGAATTTTCAGCTCTTAGTTTAATCACGAGGTTTTCTTTCACCGTTGTGATATTTGTATTATTGTAATGTATTTGGCTCACCTACGCATCATTACTCTGTGATCTCAAGCTGATAATATATCACCCCGGTTCGACCACAGACATATTGTAATGTCGTCTGTGGGTCAGAGACTGCCCGTACTCGTCGACAAATAACAGTATACCTAAATATACTACAAGTCCCCTTAATACTTCTCAGACATCCCATCACTAGACTGCTCCATATTACATTCAACAAAAGTAACCTTGGCCTCAATGCACCCTTACTTCGTATGTGTAGAACCAACAAAAGTTTTTGCAAATCACCAGACACCGATTTACGCGATGTCTCACTCAACAAGTTAAAAGGAGAGTAATCTTGGAGGTACGACCTTGTACAAAAGTGAATCGCAATTTTATATTCTTTTTTTTTCTATTTTATACGTGTTTTCATATTGTATATAATTTTTTACTTGGGCTTTTAGTAATAATGTTGTTTATAGTGTACGGTGTAAACCATTTATACCTGTAATGCTACTGCCACATCTGGGTTAGCGTTAACGCTATTGGCAATGGCCAATTACTCGTTAATTAACTCACCGTATGCCGTAATTAAAGACACAATAGAAAGACAATTGCTTATGTCGAACTGTGTAACTTAAGACATTCAAAAGGTTAAGGCATTCAAATTGCGCGTTGGCTACATTTGGGTGGCAATGCCAGTAGAGTTCTTCAAGACGTAACGCGTTAAAACACAAAAAGAGGAGGTAAAAGGTAGATACACAATGGAGCTTGAAGTAGCTACACTGGTTGCAACAATGAGCGTCATAAATTATTTTATGCATTTATGCAATTAAAAAAAAAGATGGTGGATGATTGAAATGCATCGTCGTCGAACTCGGTAAGTGAAAACCTACACGTAGGTAACTTAACTTATGTATACTACTTTCAGCCTAAAACAAAGTACCTACAGTCGTCCTTTCGCTCCTTGCAGTGCGTGCGCGTCCCGTGGAATGAGAGTAATGAGACGACGTTAGTGTAGCCAACATCGTTTAGCGCATAAAACTTTGCGCTAAAATCCTTTGATTTTTTTTTAATGGTAAGTAGCGATGCAATCTTTGATGGTGAGGCGCACTAGTTTATTAAGAGCTTATTCACTCTAGCCTTGAAGACACCCAAATTATAATCGGACGGAAAGACCGCAGCAGGCAAACTGTTCCAGTCCTTCGACGTACGCGGTATAAACGAAGAGGCGAAACGCTTAGTACGTACCGTAGAGGTTTCAACAACGTAAGGGTGAATATTCGCCGTACGTCGGGTTGTCCGACGGTAGAATTGCGATGGCGGAATCAAGTCATGCAATTCCTGCGCACACTCTCCAAAATGCATCCTGTAAAACACCGAAAGGCTGGCTACCCTACGCCTGTGCTCAAGGCAACAAGGCAAGGATGTGTCCAAAAAACCGACACCCAAGCTATCGTTTGATGTTTAATGCCGTTAGTAATTTAACACATTAAAACGTTGGCCACATCTACGTAACGCCTAAATTAACGTAACAATTTACGCGTTAGGACGCAGGTGGAGCAGTAGCTTAGTACGTATACATACGAGTAGGTAACTACTAGAAACCATCATCATCATTTTAGACGTCCACTGTTGGACATAGGCCTGCCCCTAAGTGTCATCATATTGACCGGTCCTGTGCGTCACGCATCCATTGCATTCCCGCGTCTCACTAGGTTATCGGTCCACTTTGTGGGATGCCTTCCCACGCTGCGTCTTCGGTTTTTCCTTTCGGCCCTATTAACCCGTTGTATGCCGGAACGCAGATCTACGCGAAACACAATGGCTTTTTAATTGTCTCTAATTACGGCATACGAGAGGTTAATCACCCGTTCTACGAGCAATGTGTCTTGCCCATTTCCATTTGGAAAGAAAGAAAGAAAGAAAGAAAAAACGTTTATTCGTGCCTCACACAATCACATAAACTAAAAATACACAAATAAAAAAAATACACATTTGGAAAATAATAATTAACCTTGGTTCTAGCGGATATCTTCATTTTTGATGTGATTGCGCAATGGAACTCCGAGTATAGCCCTTTCAATAAATTACTGCTGTGGGAGTGACTATACACCAAATTTTTTTGTTCGAAACTAGTGCGAGTCAGACTCGCGCACTGAAGGTTCCGTACAAACTTACCTAAGTAATATATATAGTAATAGGTTCAATTCCCAAATGAGAGTCTCGAAGATATTTCAGAATCGCAAAATATTTTTTTATAACTTAAAGAAGCTACATATTTACTGTTTTTAGATTTATTCTTATACCTATCTGTGCTATAAGATCTTGCTTTATGCCAAACAGGATTCTGGGTCAACGGAAAGTAAGTACCCTATGAATTTTGAATCCCTTGAGAAATTGGAAATATTCGATTTTTACGACATAAACGGCCGTAATTTTTTGTTTTTTCGTAAATTTAGCAGTTTGATTTTTACACAGCTTCAAAGAACCGCAGACCTATGGTTATAATTTCAACTCGATACCTCTACGCGTTCCCGAGATAAAAGGTCTTGACAGACAGATAGACAACAAAGTGAAACTATAACGGTTCCATTTTGCTTTTTAAGGTAGGGAACCCTAAAAAGACAAGAAAAGATATGTAGTTCACTCAATCAGAACTTTTCCCTTACTTAAAATCTGCCAACCATATTGAAACTAACCGCATTCTTTCTAACAAACGCGTTCCACGCGTTCAAACGCGTTCGCGTGTAGTATATTGTTAGAACTACCTAAGCATCTACAGTAAGTGCCACCGCAGCTACTAAGTTGACCACACGTTTGTGGTGGAATTGATTAAGTGGAGCAATGTAACCGTCAGAGTGACTTCAACCACATACACTATATATCTATCTGTTTGATTGAGAAGTGGCTATAGCTACATCATCACATCCAAGGCTCCACAACATTTTAAGGCGTGTAATGCCTTAAACATATGGCCATAATTAAAATGACACACTCGTACTGCCGTCCAGGCGGCCAGCTGCGACTGCATAGAGCCCCGCTGACCTGAAATCCATTTTCTTTGCGAAATATTGATTAATTTAAATATGTTATAATAATAATAATAATAATAATAATAATGATCTCGCTTTATGCCAAACAGGATTCTAGGTCAACGAAATAATAATAATAATTTATTCAAAATACATTTACAAAAATATAAACATTAGGCAACAGTAACAAGGTTTCCTATTACAATAATGGTACAATTTTCAGTGCTTAAAAATATTGTAAAACTAAAATATCAAAAAAAGTACAATTAGGAGTGGTTTGGAATTGCATTATTTGATAGTGGACCGCCCGATCTAGGTTAAACCTGTGTTTCAGGCCATCACTTTACAGTCCAGTTTCATTGCGACAATAAAAATTTAAAATTAGAGTAAAATTATTATAAAAAAATGTTCTACTGTAATAAATGACTACGATAACTAAGCATATGGTACAATAATACCTAAAAACTATATCTATGTAATTATACAAAAATAAACATTAACGAGTCCATTATGACAAAATTTCTAAAAGTTGTTCTGTGTCTGCGTAATTGAGTGACACTAAGTATTCTGACAACATCTTGTTACATGTTTTGTAACTTATACTATAGAAACTTAATACTTTGTTAAGCCTATTATATAGAAAAGGACCTAAGAACACGTAAAAACGCTTAGTAAAGGCATGTCTGGTTTGAGGCTTTATGCAAACCAAGTCCTTTCTTCTCTTGTCCGAAGGTGGAGGGACAAAAGGCAGTGCAGTATGCTGATGTAGTACTATGTTTAAAATAAATAATTGCCACACTGTTAGCACTTTACATGCTATGTACAGCTGGTGCGTAGGAAATCTAAAAGGGCGAAAGGTAGCAACCTTGAGAATTGCTCTTTGAGCACGTTCTAACGGGAGTAAAATGGTTTTAGCAGCACCGCCCCAAGAAGTTATGCAATATGTAAGAATGGATTGACACAAAGCCAAATAAACCTGTTTTATTAATTTGTAGTCGGCTATGTCACGCAAATTTTTAAAAACATATATTAATTTGCGCACTCTCGTACACAATAACTCGATATGTTTACGGAAATTCAGATTTGAGTCAATCGTTACACCTATATATTTTACTTGGTCAGCTTTGGCTAAAGAGGGGCAAGAGCATGCATTGTCAGCATACGAGTACGTGCAGTTAATATGTGCGTGAATGTTTAGGTTATTAAGCGGTATGTTAGCATTTCTCATTGTAAATAAAATGTAGTTTGTTTTATCTGTGTTTAATGTCAGGAGATTTTTCTGGAGCCACTTAGACACAATGTCAAAACCATTTTGTGCATAATCATACACCTCAGCTCTTGACTTACCTGAAAACAATAGAGCGGTGTCATCCGCATATGACATTATAACACCATTTTGGAGCGACAGGCTGCATAGTTCATTTATGTAGATTAAAAATAATGTGGGCCCCAAAATGCTACCCTGCGGAATGCCAAAACAGCTATTTTTTAGATCAGAACTGGTGTATTGACCTATTTTTATACATTGATAACGATCGCTGAGATAGTCAGAAAATAGTAAAAGCTGTTTACCTCTTATCCCAAGTGATTCAAGCTTGTGCAAGAGTAAAGAACAAGAAATAGTGACGAAGGCCTTGGCAAGGTCTAGAAAGATCCCTATTGTGTGCATACCATTATCTAGGTTAGTAGTGATATAGTTAGTCAAATTGTGGACTGCTTGGTTAGTTGATTTTTTAGCCCTAAAACCAAATTGATTATCTGATAGTAGTCTGTTATCTTCTAAATATTTGATCAATCTACTATTAATATTTTTTTCTAAAATTTTAGAGAGGCCTGTTAATACTGAGATGGGTCTGTAGTTATTCACACTAGTTTTATCTCCAGCTTTGAATACAGGTGTAACTACGGCTTTCTTAAGTAGTTTTGGAAATATACCTTTAGATAAGCAAAGTTGAAAGATGTGGGTTAGAGGAGGGGCAAGTAAGTATTTAAATGTTTTCAGAATATGATTGGGTATGTCATCCCACCCAGTGGCACAAACATCCTTAAGCCCGCTTATAATTCTGACTACTTCGTTTACGTCGGTATCTAATAAAACAAAAGAGTTTAGTGTGGAGAATGTCGTGGTCGAGTTGGGTTGGGAAATGATACTTGGGTTAATTGTTTTTTCAGCCAAGTTTTTACCAACGTTAACAAAATAGTTGTTTGCTTTATTTATTGCTTCATTTGGGTTTACATCTGACAATAAAATTTCTAACGGAGGATCAGGTTTTTTCGATCTAAAAGTATGTGATTTTACAAACTTCCACACAAGTTTACTATTTTTCCCGGCCTTCTGTAATTCATTTTTGTCGTACTGATTTTTCAGTTTTTTCAAAAGATTATTACAGAAGTTCCGATACCTTTTATAAGTTATAGAAAGTACTTTGTCATCAGGAGTTAGTTTCAATTTTAGATGAAGTCTGTCTCTATGCCTTATACATCGAACGAGACCAGGCGTGATCCAAGGTTTAATGCAACTATACTTTCTAGGCACAGTCTTAGTAAACGTATTTTTCACTATCGCAGATTGTAACGAATTTATGAAGTAATTTAACGAACTATTTGCATCGTCTGAATTATAAACCGGGTCAAGATTAATACCGCGAATGTCATTCTCGAGATTAGTCATATTGACTTTAGTGTAGCTACGCATGCATATTTTTCTAGGTGAACTTATTTGTAGTGCTAGTAAAACAGCCTGATGATCGGTTATCGTAGAATTAGTAACTAGTGTTTTGGATGGATTTTTTGATTTTATAATTATGTGATCCAAGCATGAGCCACTCTGATGCGTGGGGTGGTAGTGAGCTGGAAGAAGTCCATGGAATGAGCAAATGTTCAGATAATTATGTACATTACTATCTGTTTTCCCGGAAGCAATGTTAATGTTAATATCGCCCATAAGTATAATGTTTTTAAAGGATGATAATTTTTTTAAATTTGTGTCGAGTGACTCTAAAAATCTATCTATGTTTTGTGAAGGAGGCCTATAAATAGCTATGACTACCGTGTCGGGAATAATTTTAATTATTAAACAATTACTGTCTAAGGCTACTGACTCTTCTCTTACTGTTCTTAAATTATTTTTAATATATACTACTAAACCATCGTTCTGGTTTATGTTTATGTCACTTCTGTAGGAGTAATAACCGTCAAGAGATGGTAAGTTAACCATCTGTTTTGACAGCCAACACTCTGTTAGGACAATAATATCACAGCTTACGTCAAGATCCTGTAACAATACTTCAAAACCGTTCATGTTTCGACTTATGCTGCGAAGGAAGAAGGTGTTTACAATCCTCAACATTGCAAACTTTAGACTCTGACACAGAAAAACTATCTAGATCGCAAATTAGCTGAGTTGTCATGACAGTTACAAAAGAAAATAAAATAAAAATAAATGTAAGCTACCTATTTATCTGCTAATTCACTTAAGTGTCCGGTGACGCTCTTAGGCGCCTTCATAATCTATAGAGTTTATGTAATTCATTTCTGCATGTTTGCGGGCCGGGCAACTTACATCACCAGTTGGATGATCACATTTCCTCTTGAAGCGTTTACACGTTGCGCATAGAGGGGGAGAAGATTTGCTACTGTATTCCTTGAAGGAGTGTCCGCTCTCTCCACAGTGGTTGCAGGTAGGACTGGCTTCCCGGCAGAACTTGGCTGCGTGTCCAAACTGCTGGCAGTTGAAGCACCTGGTGACTATAGTGAAATCTCTCACTGGGCACGACGTCCAATTTATGAAAATTCGGCTTTGGTTAATGATAACCTTTCTTATGCTAGCCGGCAGTTCCAGGACATAGTTACATGTTGAAAGGTCTCTCTTACCCGATTTATGGCTTAGTTTGATGCACTCTAGGAAGGACTCGCGAGTTAAATTCGGCAACTTGTCTGATAGGTTCTGCTCGAAAATACAGTCAAATACCTCCTTTTCAGTAAGAGCGACGGGGACACCAATGACAGCAATCCGAGGTCGGCGTTTGGAAGGCTCTTCTATTTTCAGGCCAGATGATGCTAATTTTTCCGAGTTCTTAAGTTTTTCAATATCGCCTTTGTTTTCGGTGCTGATCAAAACGCCCCCATTTTTCACCTTTTTTAAGCCACGAACATGAAGCTTCAGTTGTTCTGGGGAGATGATCTTTTGAACAAGAGACTTGGTGTCGTCACTTGTTTGGGTTTTATCGCTGGGATAGATGGCGACTGATCTCAAATTTGCAGGACGGACGATGTCGGTACCCTTCTTAACCATGCCAGCATAAGAAGTATTTTCCGGCGGATTCATTTTTGTCTCTACGAGCTCTCTAAACTGCTGGAGAGAGTTCCCAACATTCTGCTGAGCCTGAAGGTGCTGGATTGTGGTATGGGCTAGGATAGTTTTTGTCTTCAATGATTGATATAAGACGGCCATTTGAGATGTCCCACTTTGGACCCTACGGCAAAGAGCGGAGACACGAAGCTTCTGGTCCGAGTTCATTTTTCCATCCCCGACAATAGCGCAAACTTCACCCAGGATTGTTTCTATAGAAACAATCCATTTTTGAATCTCCGGGGTACTGATGACTTCAGTCGGCAATTCATTCTCCGTAGGTGCTGGTGGGTTTGGGTAGCTAGGGGGTAATGGTTGGGTAGGCGTCTGTGGAGGACTTCTCTGTACTAGTTGGCTACGACCAAACGGGCTCGCTCCGGGGGTAGACATACTACCAAAACACTATTTATAGTTTATAAAGATCTATTTAGTTCATCTTGTTTACGTACATAAGTCGGTTACAAATCACACGCGACACACTTTAATTTTTTACTGACAGAGCAATATTATATTTATTTGTTGTAATTGTTTATTTCATTATAATCAAAACAGAACACACGTCCGCTTAGTCTCGCGACTCGTAAAGCCATGTATACAAGGTGCAGTTTTAAAACTGCACAATATTGCAGGAGGTTGTAATAAAACTCATAAATAATCATATAAAAAAACGATACCTGGTCAATAATCAGTAATACTTGTTATTTAATTTTTTAATTACACTAAACTCAATCGATTGATCGATGGCCGCGGGGGCGTGGCTAGGGTGTGGCGTGCGGGATGATGATTGGATGATACATTATTTATGAAACTATCGTTGCGAGTTAGTGTGTGTGAAAACGCCCTTTATTGTTCCGTGTTTGTGTGTGTGAAAAAAAGCGCGGTTATAAAAAAAAAAAAAATTACCTACTTATTTTATTATTGATTCGGGTCGAGAATCACTAACATAATTACCTCCTGAAATATTTTGCAGCTTCAAAACGACACCTTGTATATGTACATTCATAAGAAAAATATTTTTTTTGTGTAAACATATTATCCCACCAAAATAATACCTGTTAAAAAGGGGGCCAAGTTCCTATCGGCTAATTGTTCGCCTAAAAAAGGGTTGAAATCCAATCTAATGCCAAGTTTAGATGCACTTTAAAATCGAGCATAATCATCTTCATCAACAGCCTGATCATCATTAAATTTGTACTTGGCAGATTTTCATGCTGTACGTAACACTTGATTAATTGTATAATTAAATTTATTATTTATATAATTAAATTAACCACAATTGACCGAGATATCGGTGAACATACATGAAAAAAAATACATTCAGCCGAACATAGAACTTCCTCCGGTTAAATATGTGAAACCTGGTGTCCATTTGGTTGCGCAACCAATTTGGTGGCGCGATCAGCTTGGACGTGTGGCGACTCTGGTCGTAATGATTTTATGTACCTTGATTTGCCTGATACCTGAAAATTGGCCGTCTAAGCAAGCTAGCAGATAGGCATGCGTTCTTAGTACATACTAACAGTACTCAATCGTACACATTTCCTTCGTCAGAAAATACGTGACGTCTGGCGGCCCTGGGATCTTGGACTATAACTATATAACTATACGAACTCCTGCACCATATTATATAATAAAATATAGATTGATTTGATCAAACTGATTTCTATTTTTCTTTAAATTTTGATTGAACATTTTCAACAGCTTTGACTTTCAAACAACTTTAAACTCATCTCAGCTGCGTAAAACCCAATTCTTATTTATTCCTCGAATTGACCTCATTTCCCTTTCCAATTGACACGAAAATACTCGTAGTGTCCCGACATAATAGTATTATCGAACTCCATTGGGGATTATACAGACAGATTCAAAATGGCGCTCAGAGAGTATTTGGTAATTATTGAAGACATACATACGTGGTGTCTATTTACGTGGTGGCTACATATTGGGGTCGATAAATAACATTTATTTTGCAAATAAGTATAAAAAAACAGTTTTACACGTCAAAAAACAGTTTTACACATTAAAAAACACTTAGTACATACACATCAAAAACACCATTTTTTTTTTGTAGGGAAAGATCATCCAATGACAACCCCCGCTCTTGGGTGGAGCGGGAGATAGTGTCTCTCTTACTGACTAAAAAACCCATCCCATTCCTTCAAGCCTTCATACCGGGGCTCGAGCGCTCTTTCGGATAACCCTGGCCCCAGTAGGCTTCGACCCAGCTGGGTCCCTGCTAAACACGTACACTTCAAACGTTGTGATAGCAACTTAAATAATTTTCTTTATTAAACTTATTCATGTAGGTTGTTTACATTATACACTAGATCCTATCTTTGGACGGAATTTTTTCTATCACTCAAACGTTTGCTGGATAAAAACTCATTGTTGAGTTTGTTGTGCGTGTTCAGTGTACGGGGAGATTTTCAAAGTAAACGTGACCACAATAGTTCGTTATTACTAACTACGTACTATACAAGTGTCGAGGCAGGGCGGTGTAACGTAAGCGACTGGCGAGCCTTGCGCTCGCGCTCCCGTATGTCATCAAAATTGCAACTCAGCGAATCGCAGTTACTAAGCCGCCACAAGTTAAACTTGCCTTTGTACATGAATGAAGGTTTTCAGGAAAATTCACACCATTAGTTTTTTTTGAAGGTTGAAAAATCATCTATTAATATCCCCGCTCATAGGCAGAGCGGGAGCGCGTGTCAGACTTTTACTGCCGCTTACCTAGAAGAAACCTAATCACTCTCGACTTAAAGATTCCCGGGTTGTAGCTATCAGGAAACACAGACTCCGGCAAGGAATTCCACTCCCTAGCCGCACGCACAATTAATTATTCCCAAAACGTTTTGTGCGTGTAGGTGGAATATCCACCATGTACCGGTGGCGCATGGCCGTACGTCTGGTAGTCCGACGATGGAACGGGCTAGGCGGAATTAGGTTATGCAATTCCGACGCACATGCCCCGAAATGCAACCGGTTCACACCGGTACATTGACGGTGATGTCTAACTTATGTAATAAACCAAAGATTATATACAATATTAGTTTTAATATATGCCAGAAACACGTGTCTAGTTTTTTTATGTAAAGAACCTATGTACAAAATTTCATAACTGTATGATGTATCACGAAAAATCATAGTTATAAGCTTGTTATGTCAGCAAAAATACATAGTCACCGCGCCATCTAGGCGACTAAGGGGTAGTTTTTCACTTGCACCCAACTATTTGCCGGTTCCTAATGCCCGCTATGACCTGCCATGACCAGTGTTGTACTTAGTTTATACCCTACGGTAATAAACATGAGCGTTTTGACAGGTGTCCTGGACCTGACAACTTAGGGCTTCTTCACACGTACCACAACTTCACCACGTCGCAACGACAAAATGCTGTCACACAGTGGTTACGTGTGAATAGTGTCACGATATCTTGGAGCGCCTCGGCCCACTCGTCGAACAGTTCCGGCTCAAACGCTCATTACTTCACTTTTTATACCTAGAGCGTAGGTATAAAAAATTGAAGTACATACATGAGATTGTCTTCTGTACCTATCTATTTTGTGTTTTAACTAATGGGCGGTTTTTTTAATTTAACATTTTTTAACTACCAGTTTTAAGACGTAATTAGTAGGTATTTGCTTGTACTTTGATAATTAGTTTTTATGTAACGCAGAACAGTTAGGTAGGTAGATAAGTACATGACTTTGTGGCCATGTAATATTTTATAATTTATATTAGGTAGGTATTTATCGCCGCGCTCGAGTGCGCTCGGACAGAGCGGCGCCGACCCTAGCGCGATTGCTGAAAAGTGAAGTACATACATGAGATTGATTTCTGTACCTATCTATTTTGTGCTAATGAGGAACATGACTCATGCATCGTTGAATATTGTAGGTACAGTCTACAAAACGGATAATTCAAATTAGTTTTCATTTTGGTTAAGTTTTAAATCTTTCCAACTGAAATAAGTACAAATAAGCTTACAGTTACTTCTTTAGTGTGGTTTTAAATATATTTTCAAATTATTACGTCATTTGATCCTACAATGCTAGATGTTTATTAACAAAATAACGATCAATTAGGCTAGTCTAGACAGTTCTCAAAATACGTGTTTTGTTTGTAAAAGTATAGAAGTTACCAAGTCACCATGCCAACGAACCCAATGACATAACATAGTTTGATTATTTGAAGAAAGATTACCCAAAAGGTGTTTTTTTAAATTGTTATGGAATATAGTTATTGTAGTAAGTGAACATTTATAATTAAATACCATACCTATAGATTTTTGTGTATTGATAGACGACATAGGATTAAGTACGGAAGTCCGACTCCAATAGAAAAATAGAAGTTCGCGCTTTTTTTTTTATCTGTTATAAACTAGTACCTAAGTACTTGACTGCGATCCCGCCTGATGGTAAGCAGCAGCAGATGCAATCGTTGATGGTGAGGCGCACTAGTTTATTAAGAGCCTATTCATTCTAGCCTTGAAGACACCTAAATTATTAAAAAGACGGAAAGACCGCAGCAGGCAAACTGTTCCAGTCCCTCGAAGTACGCGGTATAAATGACGAGGCGAAACGCTTAGTCCGGACCTTAGATGTTTCAACAACGTAAGGGTGGATACTCGCCGTGCGTCGGTTTGTCCGATGGTAGAAATGAGATGGCGGAATCAAGTCATGAAATTCCTGCGCACACTCTGCGTTACAATAATTGTCGTGCAATCATCATAAAAATTTGAGACATGAAGGCACAATGCATTTTATAGTTTTGCTGATAGTACATCCGTACCGGTCCTGTACTTAGAAACTACCAAGTTAGGAGCTATATTGTTCGGAGGTGTTCCTAACTTCATTAATTACCCGAATTTCAACATTAATGTTTAAATGCACACCAGTTTAGAAGTCAAAATATTTATTTAATTGACATTTAAGCCTCAAGTTTATAGCCCAAAGGAATTTGTAAATACAGGCTTCTGGTGAAAAACCTCTTATTTTAAATGTATATTTATTTAAAAATGAAAATGGTTTTTTAATGGTAGGTAGTCGATCAATTCAAGTCTATATCGTAAAAATGATTGCAGACACATCGTGTGTATCTGAAGGATTCTGCCCACTACACCGTATCATACCATAACCGTGCTACAATCGTATCAAGCATGGAAAGAAACAAGACACACTATACTATACTTCGTAGAACGCATCAATAGCGAACAAACATAAATGGTGTGGTTGTCAACTTCACCGACATCTTTTGTCTAAATGGATTTAGATCTAATGCTAAATTCTGCAGATAATCCTGAAAAATAATAAAAAACTTATAACCTTAACATGTAATCAGGCTTTTCCAGTTCGGCAGCGGCTTGACCACGAATTCTGTAGTGATACAATTTACAGATCAGAAGAGGTCACAGAATTATGATTATTGCATCCTGGGATTTCTCTCAGGGTTTCAAAATGAGACTGACGAATTTCACTCCTGCATACATCTATGACCTTTCTTTCATGAAACCAAAATGACGATTAAGTAAAATTTCATTTGAATTGAAATATGAGAACATCTCGTCGAGTAATGATTTTTTCTTAAATGTTACTCACATCATTACACAATACTGAAAGCACAGATATAGATATGTAATTACTTATTGTACAAGTACTAAAGTAATTATAGGGATCACATTGTGATATGAAAACTGGTACTATTTTGCCGTTTCATTTAAACCAAAAACGTACCACTTTTTAAACATTAATTACATAATTAGCGTGCTCGATCGTCAACCACATCATCGCTTACCATCAGGTGAGATGGCGGTACCCAGCCGGGTCGAAGCCTACTGGGGCCAGGGTTATCCGAAAGGGCGCTCGAGCCCTGGTATAAAGGTTAGAAGGAACGGGGTGGGTCTTTTAGTCAGTAAGAGTCTGACACTATCTCCCGCTCCGCCCAAGAGCAGGGGATGTCATTGCATGATTTTTTCCCACCATAAAAAAAAAGGTGAGATGGCGGTCAAACGCGAGCTTATCAATAATAATAAAAAAATGCGTGTAAGAATGGCAGCAATTGTGTCAATGATACCTCTAAGAACCTTAACGGATATACCCCATAAGTCATCAATGTTTTTTTTTAATGTTAAGTTTATGTTATGTTCTTCTAATTTGTATCAATAGAAATCGGTTTAAATTCAAAGGTATATATTGTACGAAATGTTCTTCTAAAAGAAATTTTGCTAATTTAAATGAAGAAGGGAGCGATTTTGTAACCTCTATTTTGATGATGGTAAAGCGTGCATGAAGCTTACTGGCGTTGTCAAAATTAACACTACGATGTTGGTCAGCGACAGCACATTCTAGTAGGCATAGTTTCGTACTGGCATGGTGTGATAAAAAACTTTTTACAAAAAAAAAAACTTTTTCTCATGACAATTCCAATTAACCCAAACCCTGCTAAGATACATTGTTTTATTATGAAGTTCCCGTGTCCACCTTCCACCTTCCGGCTCCATCATCTGATCAGTTCAATAGTACTTTATAGCCAAAGTGCATCTCATGACAATTCTAATAAGCCCAAACACGGCTAGGATATATTGATTAATTACGGAGTTCCGGTGCCTATTTTCTGGCTCCATCATCATCATCATAATCAGATCAGTTTGAAAGTACCTTAAAGCCAAAGTGCATCTCATGTCAATTCTAATAAGCCCAAACACGGCTAGGATACATTGATTAATTACGGAGTTCCGGTGCCTATCTTCCGGCTCCATCATCATCATCAGATCACTTCAATGATACCATTTTCAACATAACTATTCAGAACTATTCATTTATTTGTATTGTCATAGTCGCTTAACTATGTTCATTCTGATATCTGTTTGAGTATGAACTTCTGTTGGCCTTTTCTGGTCTTCTTCACCAGTTCCACTTCATCAAATGTCACTTTTTGACTGCAAGTGCTAGAAGAACTTAATTCTCGATGAAAATACTAAAATAACCATAAAATTGCCTATAATATTTGAAGAGTTCCCTCGATTTCTCATGGATGCCATCATCAAAACTGGATTTTGGAAAAAATGGGACCATTCTAGAAGCATATCATGTAAGGAGAAAACAAAATTTTGCAAATCGGTCTATAAACAACGGAGTTCTGAGGTAACAAACATAAAAAAGAAATAAAAAAAAAGAACATACAACCGAATTGAGAACCTCCTCCTTTTTTTGGAAGTCGGTTAATCATGGTATGGTATGGTGTAGTGGACAGATTCCTTAAATCTCAAGCACTAATGTTCTTGGGCACCTGCCAGTTGCCAGGTAATTGTACCTCGTTTATTATACCGAGGCAATACAATACTGCTTCAGAAACCTGCCAAGTAAAGCTTGATTTATGGAACAGTGAATTTCAAAGGCAAAAGGGATGACAATTAAATTGAAATGAATATCTTTATGTTTCTTTTAATTTAATTCTATATAGGGTGACTGGTAATTAGTGTACGATACTTAAACACGTGATTGTGCTCATGATAACCAACACCATTTACTATGGGAACAAACCTGAAATCGCGAAAAAAAATCAGCTGTTCAGTACATATATGTTTGCCTAATGTACTGAACAGCTGATATTTTTTTCGCCATTTCGGCTTTGCTTCCATAATAAAAATTGTTTGTTATCATGAGCACAATCACGTGTTTAAGTATCGTACACTAATTGCCAGTCACCTTATATATATTGCAATTATACATGGTTATTTTTGTAAAATACGGGCAACCTTTCAAGACTATGGTCCTAACACCATAAAAAAACAACGTTTGTTCTATGACTTTTAAAAATTTATTATATTTTAGTACATCAGATTTTCATACAAAAATTAAAAATATTTCAATTGAACGTTTTAAATATTAATAAGTCTATGCAAAGCAAACGATAGTACAATAGCGGAAGGTAGTAGGGACTGGGCGATGGGGGTGCTTGATGCGCTTGCATCGCAACATACAGACGTAGGTAGGTATAGCAAAATACAGAGTTGAAATGTGTTAGATAGAACAACGAAATCTTGAAGGTTTTGGTAAATGTATTAAGTATTGAAAAAAGTCATAGGACAAGTTGTCGTTTGTAATGTTAGTAATGCAGTCCTGCAATTTTGTTTGTGTTTTACAAATTACCCTAACTCAAAATCCATTGCGTAGAATAGAAGTAGTACGCAAAATTTTTTAGGTCATCAGATAACTTGACAGTTAATTAAAATGACATTGCATACTTTCCTACTATCCAAAATCCAAGCCGCTCGTCTATGGAATGACAATAAAATATTTATAAAGGAACATTACTTATCACTGTGACCATATTTTTATTGTAAGTAGTTATTTTCAATTTAGTCATCACTTATTTTCTTGCCGTGATTTGTATGTATGTATCTATTTTAGTATTTAATTTCAGTAAACTTTCAAATTTGCAAAAAACGCAACCCTATTTTGTATCTTGGCAATCTCTATGCATTCCAGGTTGTCTGGTAGAAATAGCGGAGTCAATTGTATGTTTTTTAGTATAAGATTTCCTTAATAATTACAAGGTTTCCTTTAATGACGTAGACGAGCACTAACAAAGGATTTTCACCTCTATAAGGGGCCGGCGACGGATGAATAGGTTCTTCGGTCGAGAATATTAGAAATATTGTTATTTTTAATACAGAAAAAGCCAAATGGTATGTTTTGCCATTTACGCTGTAAAAAAGTGCGAAATACCATTCGCTTAAATTTCTTTTTGTATTTTTAAAAAATGAAGACGTAGGAACCTAGATAAATATTGTCTATAACCGAATATCATCATAATATGTTGGAAATATGCTCCAACTGCAAATGAGCGTGGTATTATGTTTGTATGGAAAGTCATCCGTCGCCGGCCCCTTATAGAGGTGAAATGGATGCGCACATGGAAAGTTTGTATAGAGTAGCCTACTTATACGCGGGGTGCTGCTGACAGAAACATGTCTTAGTATATAAGACAGTATAAACTATGTAGCAATATCTAAAGATGCGCTTGTCTGTTATCCAAATTTTTCACACCATAATGTGAAGTAAAATTATGTAAGTCTCGTCATTAGGTAAATGTACCTATTACCAAGTCACTAGATGCAGTCAGGATGTTCTAATTATGCAAAATTTTGTTGCGAACTGAGATGCAGCAAACTTTAAATGTTCCCGTTTATTTTGTAGTCTACTAGCGACCTGCTTCGGCGTTAAAAAGCTGAAATTCTATATTTTTTTTGTACTGTGAGAGACACCTTTAAATGAAAAGGAGGGTTTGAAGTAATCCATGAGGACATAGATCATTTTGGTTAGAACTGCATGAAAATCATGTGTAGGTATGCATGTTTATTTCTTTATTTTTATTATGGATAGGCTTGCGTTTGACCACTATCTCACCTGATGGTAAGCAATGATGTGGCCGACGATGGAGCACGCTTGCCTAAAAGCAATCTGGTCACTTTTGACCTAAAGACTTTTAGGTTATAGCTATCAGGAAACACTATCAAAGTATTGTTGATTAGTTTATAGTTTATTAATTTAATGATACTAAATTATATTTGAAATATCTGATTCTAGTTTATTGTGGAAACTAACCACAGTGTTGTCTTTTTTAACCCAAAGGTTGACTTGTGGAAAATGCCTTGTCCGTCTGTATACAACTACTGTACATGAATTTTAAATAAATAAAATCCGGTCACTGGTTTTTGAGTTTATTGCGTTTATGCAGATAGAATATATGAAAACTACAGGAAATATGGTGTACGGTGACCTTTAATACCTATCACAAACTTACAAGTATCTACGAAGCAAAACTCGTGCCGGATGCAAGAAGTTGTAGCGCCATGACTAAGGTGTTTATGCACTACCTGCGACACGACGGCGACGTGAGAGTGTGACAAATGGCGCGGAGATGCTAATGGAGTGAGACCCATGATGCCCGACGAGAATAAATGTAGCTTACACCGTTTTATAGTAAGGAGAGGGTTTTTTTAGAGATGTTACGGAGCTCCGTTCCTATTCTGAAAGTTCGATTGAGTTCGCACTTTTTATTTTGATTTTGGTTCCGATAAATTTTAATCGGGACGTATTTCGAAGGTATAAACAAGTTCATTTTTATCGTGCGGGAAAATCCCACTCTTCCGTGCCTTCGTCAATGGATTATTCCCTGAGGGCCCCAAAGCCCTGAGACCCCTATACCGAAGGCACCCCAATGCGATAAATATGATTCTTTCTGTTGTTTTCAAATTGTACGGTCTACAATTTTATCCTTTCACTAGTTTTTTTGTTTCGTATTTGGAATATTGGGAGTTCCCTGGTCGTGCACCTAGAATCTCCAATGATATAGATTAGGAAGATGAGGGTAAAAAGAGTGCACCTGTGTTTGAGCAGACACTTATGTTCTGAAATATTTTCCAGAATCGATGATTTTATAAATGTATATCTCTGGGAGTGACCTCCACGAGCGACGACCTTTAAGGATATCCCCTTTGGTAATGTGATTCATGCTTTTGTGCTCGATCACAGTGGAAGCGCGGGTACGGAGCGGGCGCGACGCGGCAATCTCAAACATAAGAACTTCATTTGAGTATCTATAATACACTGCCACGCATCACGCTACATGTTGCGTGTCAACGCACCTTTGCGCGTATTGTTTGCGGGAGTGCAGATCTGCGTCATCGTATATGTGTACGCTGCGTGGTACGTGGCAGTGTGTTAATCTGAAATCTGAAAGCTGTGCGGGCTGCGTCACTACTGTGTGGCCAAGCAAATTGCGCGAGTTTCTTGCACCCGTGCCGCTTAACGCACCGCGCTGCTAGTGTGGAAAATCTCAGGGATCTTTGCTATATAAATGACACTGTTGCACCCCCCTGCACAGCAAAGGCCTCCCTTCTTTACTTCTCTGTTCTTAACCATATCTGACCAATCCTTTAAGTAGAAGTCCAACTCGTTATCTTTACCTGAACACACGGCCTCGATGAATCTCTGTTGTTGGGGATCCAGTCAATGGTTGACTTCACCCAATTCACAACTAAATAGTTGTGACATGCGGATATGGCCAGTCCAGGGGCCGTATTTTAAGACCTCTTAAAACCATCATGTTTTCGGTGTGAAAAAGAGACGGAGCTATACAGGACGAATAGCACTATCCTTTTCTCACACAGAAAACATGATGGTTTTAAGATGTCATAATACGGCCGCAGTTCCATTTTAGTTTTGCGTCTGAGTTACCTATATTTTTTATTTGTGTTTTGGAACATAGTATTCTGTTCTTTATTCGGCCTATGATTTTGACTTCCAGAATACTTCTTTCTTCAATATAAACATAAAAAAAAAATAGCTTTTGCCAGCTGCTTCGTTCGGGTGAAGGTTTCCCCATAAAAACTTTAAACTCCCGTTTCATACTCTTGCCCACATCATAAAATGAAACCTCGTGCAAAATTTCACGCTCTTAGTCGCAGTAACTTCGACTGTGCGTTTGATGTGTCAGTCAGTCAGTATCTCTTTTTAATACTCGTAAATGAGTAGGTATATAATTACAATGTTTTTATCCGATGGATGCGAGACGCACAGGATCGTGCATTGTGGCGACACTTGGCGGAGGCCTATGTCCAACAGTGGACGTCTATCGGCTGAAACGATGATAATTTTATAAAAAACTAAACTTACTGCTACAAACCCAAGCTATTGTAAGTAGTAGCAAATAGTTCGGTTAACCAACGGAGTCCATTTGCGGCCAGCTTGAAAATTCTATCAGTATTTGCGGATGAAACTAAAATCAGTTTAGCGTATTTTACGTGTTTAACATCCGGGAAATAGACTTGTTTGTCATTGATAAGTACTTACCCATTACTCTTCTAGGTACTTGAGTGAATGATACTGTATTGTAATCTGTAATTATGCTCTCTTGTATTTAAGTGTTGGATGTGGTGATGTCCATGACAGTTCTTAAGACCCTAGCGCCCAAATAGTGCCTTAAAACAGTGACTTTCTCAAGCCGAGGAACCGAGAAGTACCTCAATAACGGCCGAGTTAATAAATTTGAAAAATATATATGTTTATCGTAGATTCATTTACAACATTACCAACATATACATTTTTCGTGCGATTAATACTTTATCCTAAAAAAAATTTAACGACATGATATTTTTTCGCTTGTTTTCCATACTCCTTTCGAACGGCTGATCTTTAGAAATATGTTTACACAAAAAAAAAAAAATTGCTGGCACTAACAGTAAGAATGTACATTGCATATGTAAATCAATCAATATTTCTCACATACTCGTACTGCCACCTAGGCGGCAGTACGTGTATATGTGCTCCGACCAAATGTCCAAGGGACTATATGCCTTAAGCCTAGTTGTGTCGACCACGTTCAGTTTCATTGGAGTTATTCGCCCTTTTTGATGATGGGTAATCATAAAATAACTTTTCTCGCCCTGAGTGCAGCGAGGGAAGATTTTTACTGATTAAAACCTAGTGTTTCTTCAGTTGCGTAGCGTTCCAGGGTAGCAGTAACTCTTTCGAATAATCCCGCAGCCCTATACAATCGCGGAATGATTGAGTGGTTGATTGATGACAGCGGTACTGAGCGGGGCGGGTTGGATTCCCACACGGAACAAATATTTGTATGAGCTACAGATAGGTGTTTCGGGTCTGAGTGTCTTGTGCGTGTGAGTTTATATGTTTGTGAACACACCCATGATACAGGAGTGATTCCAAGTGTGAGGCAACGTTTAAAAAAACAATTCAGTAGCCCCGGATGAGATTCGTCCTTAAGTTACAAGTAAAATGTATCGCTACTCCTTATATTCGTATCAAAACAAAGTCCCACAGGTTGTAATCGTAATAATTCGCCGTCAGAATACGCAAGTCTATTGCGTAAACCTACAAATAGTCGTTAATGTAATGAATAGCGTATTTATTCCCCAAAGTTATGGTCCATGATAAAACACGAAACAGTTTTATTAGTGAATCAATATCGAAGAGCTTTGATCTTTGAGTAGGAACGTTATAGAGCGCCTGATATAAACGCTCAGCATCTAGGATTTTAGATTAAAACATTAGAAATGCATTGACCTTTTTATAAGGTGGGAAATCACTAAATAACTTCTCCGCCTTCTAAGTGGAAGAGTATCACACTTTTATTGACTTAAACAAGCTGGTGTTTCTTTTGGACGACGCGCTACCTATTGCTTGCTCTCTGCAGGCCCGCGTCAACGACAGTCAGGAATTGATTTGCGGCTCCCAACGCTCAGGAAGTCAAGACGTCTTCTACGAGTCGTGTGGATAGACTCTCCTGCACGATTTGTGACACCTCCGTCGCTCGCATTACGGCTGTAGCGACATCTATGGCGCCACATAAGAACTACGAAGAAAGTACGAAATCCTGCATCGCGCAATAACAGTTCTCCGCGCGATTTGAACATATACGACAGCCCGAAATCATCTACCGGGCAGTCGCCCACCAGACTATAACACCAGTCTGGTCGGAGGATCCTCCCTTTTCAATGGAGGCATGTGGGACTTTACTCTCTGTTCCGCATACCTCCAAACGGCTTTGAATAAAGAGGACTGCAATGAAATAGAACTGTGTTATAGAATAAACTGCATTTTACATCAAAAGAGTACTAACAATTATTTTTACATAAACTTAAATCGGTTAAAGGTCTTGTCACTGACAGTCATGTCAGCACGACAGCATGACAGTCATGGTAAGTCCAAACGATTCTAACGAATTCAAAAGCTCCTCTTTTTAGGGTTCCGTAGCCAAATGGCAAAAAACGGAACCCTTATAGATTCGTCATGTCTGTCTGTCTGTCTGTCCGTCCATATGCCACAGCCACTTTTTTCCGAAGCTATAAGAGCTATACTGTTGAAACTTAGTAAGTAGATGTATTCTGAGAACCGCTTTAAGATTTTCACACAAAAATAGAAAAAGAGCAATAAATTTTGGGGGTCCCCATACTTAGAACTGAAACTCAAAATTTTTTTTTTCATCATACCCATACGTGTGGGGATCTATGGATAAGTCTTCAAAAATGATATTGAGGTTTCTAATATAATTTTTTTGAACGAGATCTAGTAAGTAGTTTTTTTTAATACGTCATAAATCTAAAAAAATACACTATTATTAAAACATCGATCAAAGTTACAACGAACTACAAGAACTTTTATATTATGTTACTTGCTGCTACGGACTACTCGCACTTGTCCGGTTTTTTTTTGAAGTTGGTTAAAGATAAAAAGGTTAGTAAGAGCAACCTTTGGGGTTTGTCAGCGAACAATAGAGCAGAGCTTTGAGTGTCTGATTAATGGATCACGTGGGAAGGGTTGATAGAGCCGACAGATTTTGGAACGGTGATCGTGTATCGAAAGAAGCAGCATTGAAAGGCTTCCCAGAAGGTGAACCCAGGATCTGAGATGGATACGAGAGAACAGTTCGTTTTGCGACACTTGAGGGAAGCCTATGTCCAGCAGTGAACGTCTTTTGGCTGAATTAATGATGATAATGTCAAAAACACAACGCTACGCTCTAAAATGAAAATATTTATTAAAAAAAAATAAGATAAGATTTTATTGGTTAGTAGGCTGTATTTTATTTTCAAGCAGCAAGCAGTATCTCTATAGCTATATTCATACTCTGAGGTCTCGCAGTTCTGAACATAACTCAGTAATTACAAGGCTTTTAATTAATAAGCTTGTTGGGCTATTTTTGCCCCCAAGTTAAGTTTGGTTAAGACGAGAACTCGTAAACAGAATTTCTGTTTTCATTGCGATCTGAAGGAGAAATTTCTGGGGAGAAAGCTAAAACACGTGCCGAAGATGATTTGTTTTTTAAGTGGGAAAATCATCTAATGGTATCCCCCGCTCTTGGGCGGAGCGAGAGGGTGTGTCAGTCTTTCCTGTGTAAAAACCCACTCCTGTTTCTTCGTTGCCTTTCATACCGGGGCAGAATCTTCTTTTCAGAAGCAGACCTTTGGCCCCAGTAGGCTTCGGCCCTACTGGGCCCCTACGGTTTGCTGACAACTCCTTGAAGCGCGCGAGCGGAATAATACGCGCCGTCGACGTCTTGGGCACAAAATAGATAGGTGCAGAAGACTCATCTATGTACTTCACTTTTTATACCTACGCTCGGTGGACGCACACTAATGAGCGTTTGAGCCGAAACTGTCCGACGAGTGGTCCGAGACGCGACCGAGATATCGTGTCCGTGAGCGGTGTCTATGTGTGCGTTGCTCGAGCGCGCTTTGTATGTAGATTGACTTCTGTACCTATCTATTTTGTGTCTTGGGTGCCAAAGAGGCTAGTGTGTACTTGGAGTTTATGTTTGCATTAGCGGTTTGGACTAATGCATAGAGCTTAATGCATTTGAAAACTTAGTAGGAACAAGCTCTGAGTTATACCACAGATGTAACCCTTATAATCAGTGATATAATAATACTTCTGAGATAAAAAAGTATAGATAAGTATAATAAGCTTCCAGAATACGGTCGAACTGTTTTTTTTTTTAGGTTGTAATAAGTTATTTAGCACTTATTTCTGGAAAAAAAGAAAGAAACAGCAGCAGCCTCGTGTCAACGCGGGCCGGATTGCAGCTTCTAGCGCGGCTGTGCACTGTTTTTCACTTTGCAATTTAAGCGATACTATTTTTGTAAGTATCATTATTTCACATTAAAAATGTTCCTCGCATCGCTGCCGCCCGCTAAAATTTCCGTGTGAACCGGCTCTAATTGTTCACGCGCGTGCGAGCAAGCACAAGACATTCGCTCATCATTACAGCCAGCGACTTTATTTATGACGAAGCGTTTGTCTAGTGTTTTTAATTTTTTTTATTGATGTAAACTAGTTATAATAGTACTAATTACCGGAATCAAAGAACTGGGCCAAACATTCTTTGTTTACAGTAGGACATAATATTATTATATCAGTCCCTGTTTGTGAAACCTTCCTACGCGCCAAGCCTTGTTCAACCCACGTTAGGTGTTACGTCTTTGATCAAACAACCTTTCTATACAGAATAATCTTATTTTGAAATATCACAATAATACCTGGGCTCGACCTCAGAGGTGAACGAAAATAAAGTATTTGTTTTCTCTAGTATTCTGTTGCTCTATATTGTCTCCGTATTGTTGCTGTTTATTGTGTTATCTAGTAAATATTGTCTACTAGCATTTGCCCGCGAGTTTGTCCGCGTGGAATCTTCTTTTTACTTTAAAGATTCATTTCTTACTAGGTGACCCGGCGAAATTCGTACCGCCTCACGGTCTATTAGTATTTGGAGGAATGCGGAATGGAGAGTAAAGTCCCACGTGCCTCCATTGACAAGGGATGATCTTCCAACCAGAGGGTGTTACCTCTGGTAGGCCACTGCCCGATAGATGGTTTACGGGCTGTCGTATATGTTCAAATCGCGTGGAGAACTTTGATGTCGCGATGCAGGATTAGTTCTTATGTGACGCCACAGATGTCGCTACAAATATATCTTTCGATATAGTCGACCGATTGCAATGTATGAATATATCAAAATTCACAATTTTAATTTATAAAAGTTATCTACGTCAATTTTTTACATTTTACGTGATGCGCGCACAACTAAAATTTTTTACAGATTTTTAATATTATATACCTAACAGATTTAGATATTCAGTAAACCAAGCGAACACCGCTCTCTCATTGTTTTTCTATTGTGTCTCTAATTACGGTATTTGAAAGGTTTTAAGTGCGTAGGCGCGGGCTTGCGGACAGTGAGCAATGGGTAGCTCGCTGTCCGGCCGTCCGGTAACTGTCCGGACCAAGCCCAAGTCGTTGACGGCGCGCGCTGTTCCCGCGCGCCTCAAGGAGTTGTCAGCAACAGTAGGGGCCCAGCCGGGTCGAAGCCTACTGGGGCCAGGGTTATCGAAAGGGCGCTCGAGCCCTGGTTTGAAGGCTTGAAGGAACGGGATGGGTTTTTTAGTTAGTAAGAGTCTGACACTATCTCCCGCTCCGCCCAAGAGCGAGGGTTGTCATTGGATGATTTTTCCCATCGAAAAAAAAAAGGTTAAGTTGCCGAAATATAGTTTTATTTTCAAGTAGTAACCCGCCCTAGCCTTGCATGATTGTATGAATTTCTTGGCTTTTCTCTACCGTATTAATGTGGATATAATAACTTAAACCTTTTCTTGCTGAAAATTGTATAAAGATTCGTTCAGATTTTTTTTGAATTTATCGTGGACATACAAACAGATAGACATAGTGAGTCCTTTGCTTTGTATAAAGAAGTTAGATGGTAACCTTGAAAATGTCAAAATTTTATAGCCGCAATTCTTTAATTTTCTCGATTGTTAGGGGGTCCTTTGAAATCTATAACAAAGGCAAAATTAGTCTGGATAATAACAAAACTACGGATTAGAAAGACAATGACTAATTCGCGTTCTTAATTTTTATCAATGTAGTTAAATAAAAATCTTTTTACAAAAAATATTAAACCGACTTCAATGTAAAAAAAACACTGAAAAGTACAAAATAACTGTAATTTCGGAAGTCGGTCTTTCTGTAATAGATAGTTTTGTCTCTTCGTCATTTAACACCGTCTTTTGAAATTTAAGTTATTTTTTACCTTTCGGTGCTTTTTTTTCATCAATTAAAAAAAAAAGGTTTATGAACAAATTATAACAATATTTCTATGGGACCAACTTGAAAGCATAACTTGGAAGCATAACCTTTCAATAATAATAAAAAAAATTAAATATCGGACCACAATTGATCGAGATATCGGTGAACATACACACAAAAAAAAAAACATACATGCAGCCGAACACAGAACCTCCTCCGTTTCGAAGTCTGTTAAAAATGGTTTATATGGTTCCGTTTTTAGCCGTATGATTTCCTAATAATTTGAGTAGAAAATAGGAAAACTGTAGATTATTTCACTTTAAGATAAAGCAGGGAGCATGTTGAATTCTGAACAAAATGAGGGCGGCTAAATTTTGATCCCCAATGCAATGAGGGTTTTATAAAATTAACTCCCACTGAAAAAAATATAATGGATATTAAAACTATCGTTCAATTAGAAGTGAATTTTGTTGTTTCAAACCTCGAAACATGTCGAGTTAACTATCACTTGACATGTTTCGAGGTTTAAAACAACAAAATTTACTATTTAATTGAACGATAGTTTTAATATCCATTATATTTTTTTGACTAGTAAATAATACTTTTATTTTGCATAAATATATTATGCTAGAGTATATTGTATTTTAATTATCTTACATTAGGTGTGAAAAGTAAAGTATCTCACACGGAGATATGAATGAATTTGAATAAAAAAAAAAAATTGAATTCTTCACTTCACGTAGGTTTCTATATTAACTCCCTCGCAGTGCTCGGGAGTTAATTATCCCTCACTGTGTTTGAGATGAAAACTTAGCAAACTTTGTTTCGTTTGGAATTCAACATGCCACCTGCGACTTTAAAACACTGCTTTATCCCCTAGTCAAATAATCTACTATTAGTGTTGAATATAGCCTATTTATCAAGAAAGCGGGAGCGAGCAATAATATAGCAAGCAAAGCAAGTGAAGCAAGTCAAACCGTGTGGATAACTAGTTAATTATATTTTTTACTAGGAGGACTATTTTATATCTCATCAAAAATAATTTGTAGTGTCTACGTTAATATTAAATCATACCACGTTTTCTATTGAAAGAAAAACTAATAAAAGAGAATTACAAATTGAACCAATTAGTGCGCGTTTGTTTAGCATAACATCCAACAAATTGAAGTTATTTTAATATAATTTTATGATGTTTCTACAAAGCGTCTTATTAAAGTATAAAAATAATAAAGTAAAAAAAAGAAACGAGTCCTCGTCAGGTATCCGTCCGGACCGAGCCTAAGACGTCGACAGCGCGTGTTGTTCCACGCGCGCCTCAAGGAGTTGTCAGCAAACCGTAGGGGCTCAGCAGGGTCGAAGGGGTCAAGGGTCTGTTTCTGAAAGGAAGATTCTGACCCCGGTATGAAAGGCAACGAAGGAACAGGAGTGGGTTTTTAGTCAGTAAAATTCTGACACTATCTCCTGCTCCGCTCAAGGGCGCGTAGATGTCATTGGATAATTTTCCCACCAGAAAGTAAAAACTTTCATCTTTTTTGTGAAATCTAAATCAGCCGACACTGTTAGTGATCACAGTGTAATTAAATAAAAAACCGTCTCGGCACATCGTCTTGTAAAGCAGAGATCAATAAGTAATTCTAGCCGTTGTGCAGTAAATTGAAGAAAATGTAAATTGCTCCGTTGCGTCCGTGCCCGGGGTGCTGATACGATCCGTGATAAGAATGTTGTCAGTGTTGTTACCCTCGCCGTCACCACTACCACGTGTAACAAACAGGTTTTAGTGTAATTAAAGATTTCGTCATTATTTCAGCCGAAAGACGTCCTCTGCTAGATATAGGCCTCATCCCAGCATCACTATAAAGACCAGTCTTGTTCGGCCCTTTTTTTTTATGGTGGGAAAAAATCATCCAATGACATCCCCCGCTCTTGGGCGGAGCGGGAGATAGTGTCAGACTCTTACTGACTAAAAGACCCACCCCGTTCCTTCTAGCCTTCATACCGGAGCTCGAGCGCCCTTTCGGATAACCCTAGCCCCAGTAGGCTTCGACCCGGCTGGGTCCCTGCTGTTGCTGACAACTCCTTGAGGCGCGCGTGAACAGTGCGCGCCGTCGACGATTTGGGCTTGGTCCGAACAGTTACCGAACGGCCGGACAGCGAGCTACCCATTGCTCACTATCCGCAAGCCCGCGCCTACGGTGGCCGGAAATCGGGATCAGAATCCCGGCGGTGGCGGCGAGGACGTCGTTGCCTGATGCGTTCGGCCTCCTCCTTTGCGAGCATTAGGTACTGCTTCGCAGAAGTCAGCGATCGCCTGCCACTCCTCCTCGCTCCGGACCATGGCCTCAACCAAGGCCCGGAGCGAGAGGTCTCCGCCGCCAATCGCCCCCACGAGGGCATGGCGATGCTCCGCCCAAGCGGGGCACACCTCGACTGTGTGCTCCACCGTGTCCTCCGGGCATTCCGCACAGTGGCGACACCCGGGCGTCACTTCCGCACGAATCCGGTGCAGGAACCTCCCGAACGAACCATGTCCGGTGAGGACCTGCGTCATACGGAAGGTAAGGACGCTATGAGGTCTTTCCAGCCACGCCTCAAAGAGGGGACTTACCGGTCTTGTTCGGCCCTTATTCTATCATAGGTCTGCCTTGTGGCAGGCATTCCAATGTTGCTTCTTCTGGTGTACTGTCGTCAAATCAGAACCTTTCAGCCCTTTCGTCCGTCTATTCTTCGAGCCTGCTTGTACCTGCCCACTGCTATTTAAGTTTAGTGATTCTTTGGGCTATGTCGGTAAACTTGATTCTCCTGCAGATATCTTCTTTCCTAATACGATTACGTAAGGAAATTCCGAGCCCTTTCCATTGAGCTTTGGATGACTGTAAGCCTTCTGATGAGGCTTCTGAACTGATGATGATACCGACAGAATACAATTACTAAAATGACTAAAATCCTACGTCCTGCCTGCCTGCTTATGTTCCTTCAGTTTAGCTTTTACGGTTCTGAGCCGCGGTAACAGATTCGGCCAATCTCGCTGACCAAACCCCTTTAGTGATTCAGTCAAATGTCGATACAATATACCACTTAAAAATAAAAATTGTGTTTAATATCACATAACCTAGAAGCAATTTATCGCTTCAGGTAGTCACACGTGAAGAATTAAAACAGTCATACTTCAACAGATTCAAGGCGTGATACCCTTCGAAGCATGCGACATTGTTCGAGATCACGGAGCAGAAGTGATAACAAGTGATAAGGGACGTATTAACGGGGTCTCGTGGGCACATTTATTGACAACAATCTGTACTTGGAACGCGATTACTGACAGTTTATTAAATGCAGTGCGGTATTTAATTGTTATTACATGTTTGACGTCGTCGCAATGTTCTCAAGTTTTAAATTATGGTTGAAGATACAAATAAAAATAAAAATTGGAGGTGTATAATTTTTATATGTATTTATTGAAACTTAATGTATGATAGTGGAACAGAGGCGAACTTAATGCAACGAGGCATTCTTGCAATCAACATGTGGGTTAAAAAGACGACACGTATCATTAAATACTATTATTACTATATTTTTTACTTTTTCTATGTTTAGCTGGAGTAATTAAAAAGACAGTATGATGATTTCATTATAACCAGCAATCATTAGGTAAGGGTTAAAAATTGATAATCACGTCTTCAATTTCAGCCTGACGCAGGTCCTTACCGATCAGTCAGACGGATAGTGAGGACGGCGAGACGCCTTTGTAGCCATTGCTCGTAGTGGGGCATTATTACCACGAGATCGACAATATTTCCTGGAAGTAGTTCCAAGAATTTGATATGATCTGCGATATTATATCTATATCATAAAAGAAAAAATTGACCGACATATCAACACAACCGAAATTATTGGGCCTATGAACGAGAAATTTTGCACAAGGTTTCCTTTTATAATGTAGGCGAACACTAAGAAAGGGTTTTTGAAAAATCAACTTTGTTGGAGATATGCCTCCCCTATGTCGCCATAATGACCGGTTCTGAACGTCTCGTGCATCCATTGGAACCTGCGACCCAGGTCATCGGTCTACCTTGTGGGAGGCATGTGATTAATAATTAGTTTAAGATCGTAGTACCAGACGCTAGATGTAATCGCACCGAGCCTTGGTACAGGCCATGGTCCGGATTGAGGTGGAGTGGCAGACGGGCGCCTCTATCTGCGAAGCACTAATGCTATCAAAGGAGGCGGCCGCCCGCGAGAGGCAATGGCCCTCGCGCACCAGCCGCCAGAATTCCGATCCCGATTTCCGGCCACCGTAGGCGCGGGGTTGCGGACGGTAAGTCGTCCACGATGCGTAGTGTTCCACGCGCGCCTTGAAGATATGTCAGCCGTAGGGGCTCAGCAGGGTCGAAGCCTACTGGGGCCAAGGGTTTGTTTCTAAAAGGAAAACTCGACCCTGGTATGAAAGGCAACGAAAGAACAGGAGTGGGTTTTAGTCAGTAAAAGTCTGACATCCCCGCTCCGCCCAAGGACGAGAGAGTCACTGGATGATTCCCACCTTAATAAAGAAGTTGCTGGATATAACAAGAAACAGTTAATTAATTAATTTATTTATATATCCTTTATTGTACACCAAGATAATAAATTACATACAATTGGCGGCCTTATCGCATTCCGCGATCTCTTCCAGGCAACCTGGTATGGAAAGAGATTGACTGGACATAAAATGGGGTTGCACATGGTGCATTACAAAGCAAGCTAAACAATTATTGGTGAAGAAAAAAAAAACAAAGTATTATACTTAACACTAAAATACATACTTAAATACATACATACTAAATAATTATATAGGCAAGTAAACAAGTGACAACTACAAGTAACTACAAGTAATATTAATTTTACGTTTTTACAATGTTTATTAAAAAAAATATGTTACGACTTTATGCGTTGGAGGTAGGTTCGTAACCTATCGTTTTATATCTTTTGTACCGGATTCATCGAACAAATAGCTTAGACTTTGGCTACATAAAAACATTTGTTATTTAATTTATGCTGTTTTTAATAATCCTTGTAATTAATAGTTTTTCCACTGCATAATTGGATACTTATCATTAATTTGATTTTATCAGCATAAGTCATTATTACCGGCTTCATAAACGGTTGGGTAGAATTAATTTATAGTATTCATTACTATTTATATATTACTAAGCGTGGTAGGTACTTTTTTGTCTATCTTTTAATTTTAGCGGAATTGAAGTCGTTTCCTAAAACCAATAAAGTTTTTCGGATGGTTTTATTTGACTTGCAGTCAACTAATATATCGGCTTGTAACACAGGCAAATCGCTGCCCAGTGGCAAATACATTTTACCGCGGAGGTGAGAGATTTCGTAAACGCCATTTTGTTTAATCGAACAATAGGCTACATCGTCACAAAATAGATAGGTAAGTATAGAAATCAATCTACATACAAAAAAGCGCTCGAGCAACGCATACTACATAGACACCGCTCACGGACATGATATCTCGGCTCAATCGCCCGGTCGCACATTTCGTATCGCCGACAATATTGCCGTGAAGTGGGAATATTGGTGGCAATATTGCCCGATGTATGAATATTGGTGGTAAAATTGCCATATTGCCGGCAACGGTACGTCTCTAGTCGCACACATACAGTTCGGCGCAATGCGCTGACCCTAGCGCGACTGTAGAGCGTTGGTATAAAAAGAGAAGTACATACATGAGATTGACTTCGGTACCTGTCTATTTTGTGATATCGTCGTAACAATAACACCATGAGGTCCTAACATTATAGGGAGCAGAGGTGACCCAGTGGTAACGGCCTCGACTTATAAATGAGTTATAAATCGCGGATTCTAAGCCAGCCAAGCACATTACTTTGTGCAATAATTTATTTCATCACCACTGTTCTCGAAACGGTGAAAAAAATATCGTGAGGAAACCGACATGTCTTAAAATCAAACATTCGAAGTCAGCTACCAATCCGCACTGGGCCCGCGTGATGGATTACGGCCCATTCCTTCTCTTAGAGAGGATGCGAGAGGAGGCCTGCGTCCCAATAGTGGGAAAGTTATAAGGCTGATTTTATTTACACTAATTTTTTTCCACAATTATTACACAACGCTGTCTAGTCCTATGCTAAACAGAGCTTGTGTTATGTGTACTAGACAACTGATAAACATACTTATATATTTCTAAATACATACATATTATAGATAAATTACACTCAGACACAGAACAAATGTTTAAATGTTATTACGTGATGAGCATGATGCTCATCACGTAATAACATTTAAACATTTGTCCTGGGTGGAAATCAAATCGAACCCACGACCTTCGGCATAGCAGTCAGGGCCACTAACCACTAGACCAACAGGCCAGTCAAAAAAACTAATCTACACTTTCTACACTAATATAATAAAGAGGTAAAGTTTGTTTTTATGTTTTTTTTTTGTTTGTAGGAGGTAATCTCTGAAAGCACTGGTCCGATTGCTAAAAATTTTTTCACCGACTGAAAGCTGTTTTATTCCTGAGTGACATAGGCTATATTTTATGTACGCGGGTGAAGTCGCGGGCAAAGCTAGTGCTTAATATTCACGGAATAGATACGCGTATTTTGATTTATTCCGTTCTAATACTAACAACTAATACCAGTGGTATTGGTTTGAACTCATATTTAAGAACATATTCATAGAAATAAAGTACAGCCAGTAAAGATGTTTTGATGTTTTGTGTGTTTTAATACCTTTAATTGAACACAAAAGACATTTAAATCCGTAAATAACAATAATTTAATTAGTAATAAATTACAATCACGTAAAAATGTCAGGGAACTAATTTATTTTGAATAGGGTTGCCTAAGCTGGCTGTACCAAAGTCAAGTTATTGGTATTCGTCCGGAATGAAAATTAAATGTGCTTTCAAACAAATACAAATGGTATTAGTTTTTGGTATTAAATATAATGGAATAAATCCGTATTTTTGGCGGTGATTCTATACGACAATAAGAGTGTCTTTTTGACCATGTATCGTATTCGCTTATAGGAAGTTATAGCTTTGTTATGGGTACCGAAGTTTAACCTTTTCAGTCCCCCACTGACCTTTCCTACACAATGAAATTATCAAGTACGTAAGTGCTATCCCATGGGAGCCAGCTAAACTATTTTAGGAAGGTCCATCTTGAGAACATCGACTCAAATAGTTTCTATTTCCCTACAGAGTTATAGCAGACTTTGTCAGTTCATATGTGATGTAATTATTATTATCGACCTTGACATAGTACTTGAATTTATTTATTTATCAGAGGTATGTGTAGATACTAACACTAGTTTTTAAATTGTGTGGGTGTCGATCTGGCAAATAAATTATTATCTATAGGTACATATAATAAATCTGTAGAAGTTTTTATATGTGTGTGCATCATGTAAAATGTACGAAATCCATGTAGATAACTTTTATATATTAGGTTTAAAGATATTTATTTCTCAAAAAGACAAAAAATCACTTACTTGAGAACAATTTTTCCTTATTCTAAATTAGTTAGTTTGTCACCGCATATTTAAATTGTTGAACTCACCCAATGCATTCTATAAGTAGATATTTAATTATTGCTTTTTACATAATATGCAAGCTGGTTCTTGAATGCATTGAATGAGCGTACATTGTTTATACCTGGGGGTATTTTGTTGTAAAACTATGCTCCTTCAAATGTTAACATTTTTTTCCCGAACTTAGTTCTCATATTTATTATCTGTAACTTGATGTATAACTTCGGCTTTGTTTCATCGCAATCGGTTGACTATATCGAAAGATATACCTTATTCATTGGTTAGGCGGTATGATATCAAGTTTCTTCGGGTCAACTAGTTGTATAATATAAAGAAAAATGATTAACGCATTAACACGGTAAAGCAAACTGGTCCACGTTTGTCACCAAAGCAATGTAGTTTTGATGATTTTTTCAGGAAACCGAGTGTCTGTCTTTTTATGGTACGTCTGAAGGGATAGAATAGATTAAAATAGAAAAAATTAAGGTCCGTCTGAAGTACAAAAATACAATAAAAAGTTGAGAGGTGTCAAGGGACACCCGGATGGAACGAAGTTCCCCTGTATACACTCAACAAAAATAATCGTCGCGACACCACACTGTTCAATGCGAAATAGAAATGAAAATCTGGCTTGCTTTCTATAAGAGAGAGAGAGAGAGAGACAGACAGAGAAACATGCGCACGCCGCACGGCTTACAATAGCTTACTATAGCAAAAAGTGTCGTTACAACTTTTCGTGAGAATTTTTTCCGTCTAGCCCCCCTTCACAACGCGCGATAAGGAACTTCGTTCCAAAAATCTTTTATTAGGGACAGACGCGTGTCATATTTACTGACTAAAACCACAAGATCCACTTCTATATTCCTTCTTTGCTTTCCATTCTAGGACCCCGGGTTTCCTTTTCGGCAGTCAACCCATGCCCAAGTAGGCTTCAGCCCCGCTGGGCCCCTACGGTTTTGCTGACATCATTTTGAGGCGCGCGTGGAACACTACACGCCATTGACGACTCGAGTTCGGTCTTGACGGTATCGAACGGCGAGCTACCCATTGATCGCCGTCCGCAAGGCCTAGCCTTCGGTGGCTGGAAATTGGGGTCGGAGACCTAATGGCTAGCTAGCATTACTTGCAGAAGGAAGCGACAGTCGGCTATTCTTCCTCGTTTCGGACCATAGCCTGTACCAGGACCCGACGCGAAAGGTCACTGCCACGACGTACAAGGGTAAAGTAAATATGTAATTTAACTAAATAATTATAACACTATGCAAAGTTCATTCTTTTCAGATGGTTACTGGTCTTTGCGAGGTTTAATTTAATTAAAATCCCGCTATTACTTGGAAACTTGGTGTTATCATAATTATGTAGGTACAGCTTGAGGCTCGGACGGAAACGGACCGCGTTGCATCGCATTTCCAGCGACAGGTGTCAACCTGCCTGCGGATAATCTGACTATGTAGAACACCGTACCACAAAATAGACAGGTACAGAAGTCAACTTCATGTATGTATTCACATTTAATACCTACGCGCGGCGATCGCGCTAGTAGGGTCAGCGCGTGCGCCGAGCTGTACGAGTGCGACCGGGCGATTGAGTCGTGATATCGTGTCCGTGAGCGGTATCTATGTGTGCGTTGCGGGATTATAGAGCGCTGTAATCATAACTGAAACTATCGATTATTCGAAATAAAAAAATACCCATAACCAATATAAAAATAAAACACAAGTGAAATCTTTGTATTCGTACTGTACGTTTATAATTTTAAAATTCAAATTTTCCGTAACCAAAGTTGTCCGAAACTAGAAGATAATCCGGTTTTATATCCGTAACCGTATTCGTATTTAGATCGTAGATACTAAACACCGCTAAATTTTGGTCGTTTTAATCCCGTGGAGGGTCGATCCGGTACATGAAACACTATCGATTTGTAAAGATAAAATTAAAAAATAAAGTACCCTTTTTTCAAAAATCGTATTAATTCACGCATGTACGAAACTAGTTTCTTTAAGAAAACGTCAGCTGAGCGAGTTCAATGACCTGTAGGTAGTTTGTACGCAACGCCGACTATTACCTACAGGTCATTAACCTCGCTCAGCTGACATTTCGTAAATGCGTAAATTATGTAATACGAGTTTTGAATAAAAGGTTCTTTATTTTTTTATTTTATCTTTACAAATTGATAGTGTTTCATGTACCGGATCGACCCTATACGGGATTAAAACGATTAAAATTTAACGGTGTATATACACCTGCCATGTTTTCTCTTCACTACCCTAAGTTGACTGGTAGAGAATGCCTAAGGCATTAAGTCCGCCTTCGTACCTTTGTGTTGCATGAAGTGTTAATAAATAAATACTAGTCGATCAGCACACAGAGCATATATATATATGTATTTTTTTATTTAATTTCATAGCATAGTCAATTTCAATCAGCCCTGTTTTTTATAAGAAAGGTAATCATAAAATAACTTCTGCCGCTCTACGAACGAAAACTGACCTGTGTTTCTTTAGTTACCCTTTGCCTTCCAGGGCGACAAAATCTCTTTTGAACAATTCCGCAACTCAAGTTTATTCAGACTAAAATATTCTCAATTCTGGATCACGGGCCTGGAGTGAGTAGGAAGAGGAGACTCTGGGTTTTTTTTGAGGTTGGAAGTCATCTAATGACATCTCCCGTTTTAAAACGGAGCGGGAGGGCGTATCAAACTTTTAGTGACTGAAACCACACATACATAGGTTCCTTCAGATGTCTTTTGCGTTTGAGGACCATGAGTATATCCTTTTCAGAACCTATCCCATGGCCCTAGCAGGCATCGACTCTGCTGGGCCCCTACAAATATAAACAAAACGTTTATTTCGATCGTCACAGGATTATAGAGTCTGTCTTATAAGTTAAACGACTTGAGTAATTATTAAGATTTAATGAAATCTGATGTAATCAACACGGGTTCAATAATCAAAGTTGATTAAGAGATAGAGATCATTGTTTACTAACAGAAGAACCTTATGAAAAGTATCGAATATAAGTATTTTTTAAATGATTAAATATTATACAAAATTCCCAAGTCGGTTGACTTCTTAGACAGGCTATAGCACACACACAATAAAATAATAACAAAAACATACCTATACAATTACTTACAAAGGTAACTTACATTACTTAGGTTACTTAGGCCTCCTACAAGGTGGACCGATGACCTGGTGAAGGTTGCGGGAAACCGATGGATGCGAGACGCACAGGAACGTTTGTTGTGGCGACGCTTGGGGAAGGCCTATGTCCAACAATGGACGTTTATCGGCTGAAATGATGTAACTTTACAAAATAATCAGACACGTAATATGTATATATGTAGTGTATATATGTAGTGTCAGACTCTGTGAGCTGTATTTATCCACGCGAACCCAGTGCGCGTTGGTGGATCTCAAATGAATTTTCGATTGCATTTTATTTGCTTAAGATGTTTTCTTTTAACGTTTTGAGAGCAGTCCTGATGAAATAACATTTGTACCTAAGTAAAAGCTATTACCACAGGCCTTCAAATGTCGTCCTGTCAACCAGCGCAGTGGTTCTGTTCCGTCCATGCGTCATAGAATTATTCCGAGCGATATTCATTTGGAAAATGTTTGTGAATCATTACATTACATAATTTGTCTAACAGCTTTTTGTGTAATCTTGCATATATTATACATATTATTACTAGCTTTTGCCCGTAGCTTCGCCGGCTTACATGAAATATATTATGACACTCTGGAATAAAGCAGCTTTCTATCGGTGAAAAAATTTTATCAATCGGATCAGTACTTTTAGAGATTGCCTCCTACAAACGAAAAAAAAATAAAAAACAAAAAACAAACTTTACCTATATACGTAAGTGTAAATGTAAGTCTGTCTAAAAAGTTAACCGACTTGGGAATTTTGTATAAATTTTCATCATTTAAAAAAATACTTATATTCGATTCTTTTTATAAGATTCTTCTTCGGTAGTAAACAATGATCTCTATCTCTTAATCAACCTTGATTACACAACTCTACAGAAAAAAAATTGTCTTTGTCCTAAAGTTCATTTTGTGATTTTTCTATTCACTATGCTCTATTATAAAGAAAAAACACCAATATTCCTTAAAAAGTTTGCTTTTATGGTGATTATGACAATAAATATTTTTTCTTGAGTTAGTATATTGAAAATATATTGAAAAAAAAAGTATTCAATAGCTATCATGACGTTTTTAGAAATACCGCGAAAAAATTAAGATGGCGTAACTGTCACACAGCATCTACTGATGTCACTAAGTGATAAACAAGAATTAACTGTTTTTTAGAAGACTCAAAGAGGTTAAAAGGACATCTAAAAAGTGTTAATATGAAGCTGATGCATTGAGTTATATAAGTGGTACATTTATTTAAAGTAAGAGAGATAACAGTTTATTTAAATACGTGTGAAAACTTTGTGAAGCCTACGAAGCTTATTTTAAATGCCCTGTTCGTAATTTAGATATACCGTAGGCTCCACATGTTGCTTGCAGTAATTGCAAATGATGTTTAGAAGGCAAGAAATGTTTTTTTTACTAAACATTTCTTTACCAGAAATGTTTAGTAAAAAAAAAACATTTCTTTAATATAAACAATTTTTTATTGTCATCTTTATTTAATTTTGGTTGGTATCGAGATGAAAAACGGAGTATGAAATTCGCAGTACCAAGAATTTGGCGATAGCCAAAAGACCACGTCGGTGACTGTTATTTTTGCGTAGTTAATCCTGCTGAAAAATGCAAAACCCATTGAATATCCAGATTTTGCTTAGTCTGCGGCTCCAATCTCTCATAACCCACAACTTCCAGCACCTGAACCTCCTACAAAATTGTCTCATTCAAGCTTATCTCAGAGTTCAAATAAAAATATTGAAGACGAAGAATTTGTACTCTCACAGACTATTACCGAGAGCTAGTTGAAAAGATGTTAGAAGATTTTAAAACTATGGGCTGCAGAATGTCTTTAAGGGTATATATGCTACATGGTCATTTAAATACTTTTAAAAACAACATGGGGGCGTATTCAAAAGAACAAGGAGAACGTTTTCATCTAGACATCATGGACTTCGAAAACTGTTATCAGAGCCAATACAACGAAAATATGATTTGGGATTACATTTGGAGTTTAGTGAGACCAAATTCTTATAAACATGAAAGAAAATGTAACAGAGTTGACTTATAAACCTTTTTTCTACTATTTTGTAATTTGATATGATATAACAAGCTGATAAATATTATACCTACCAAAATTAACATGTTTCAGTTTTTTTATTAAAAAAAAATTAAACTGAATTTTCTAAAATATTGATCAACCATTCTTCTGAATACAAAAGCAAACTTTTTCAGGATATATTTATTTTTTTGGGTAAATTATCGATAAATCTATCGATATTTCAGACTCTCTTATCAAAGACAAAATTGTGTTGTCTTGTTGTTATTGAACCAGTGTTGACTAATTCAGATTTCATTAAATCCTAATAATTAGGTACCCAAGTCGTTTGACTTTTTAGACAGACTCTAGATAACTAGCCGCTTCTAGCGGCTTCGTCCGCGTGGTAGTAGAAAATTAACTTAAGGGACATACTCCCGGGATGAAAACTTACCCTATATATGCTATTCCAGGATATGAGCTACCCCTACCAAGTTTCATCGAAATTCAACTTTCGTACGGCGAGTGTGTACCCTTACGTTTAGAGTTTTACCTTTCTGGTAGTAGTAGTAGTAGTAGTAGAAGTAGCAGTAGTAGTAGTAGTAGTAGTAGTAGTAGTAGTGGTAGGGTTTTATCTGGTCGTTTATACCGCGTACATCGAAGGATTGGAACAATTTTCCTATTGCAGTCTTCTCATCCGATTATAATAGGCTCTTAATAAACTAGTGCGATTCACCATTTACGATTGCATCACTGTTTACCGTCTGGTGGAATCGCAGTCAAGCACTAGTTTATATCATTTAAAAAAATCGTTCGCGCGTGAAGAAGTAACAAACATACACACACATACACCCACAAACTTTCGCCTGTATAATTTTAATGTGATTGTTTTACTGGTAGTATTATGTCGACGTGAAAAACATTTTTTTGAATAACTTAGTACTTTGTCTCCACGTTGTTTTTTTTGTATACCTGTGGGAGATTTAATACACAGTATAAAATTTCGCTTATGAAAATTAAGTACCAAGGTTTATGGTTTCCAATTTTGACTTACTGATGATTTGGACACAGTATGTTTGGACAGTGTCCAAATTAAAACATTTTTTTTTACTTACTGTTTTGACACACTGTTCACACTGTTTAGTGCAGTCAAATAACAAGTTTTAATATTAGGTCCGTACCTATGAAATTAGCGTTTGGTCGTACTGACCACTTTGATCTGAAATATCTCCTCTTTGGTTAAGAATTCCAAATTCAAATTTATAAACTCATTTAGCTGGTACATTTGAGTTTTAAATACAGTCATTCTTTTGTTTTTTCCTCATTATTTTTTTCTTTGGCGTCGCTTATTACCGCACAATGGAAAACATGAAATATCGGTATATTTACGAGTACGAGTTCTATCGTGGCAACAGTGCTGCAGAAGCAGCTCAAAAGATCAAGTATGTGTACGGCGTTGGTATCGCAAAAGGAAGCACGGTACGTTTTTAGTTTCAACGTTTTCGTTCTGGACATTTTGACCTTCAGAACCAACCCCGCGGACAGCCGAAAATCAAAGTGGAAAATGAAGAATTAAAGGCTATTGTGGAAACGAATCCATCACAAAGCACTTCAGAGATAGCTACAGGCTTCGGGGTAAGTGATAAAACTGTATTAATTTACTTGAAGTAAAAAAAAACTTGAACGATGGTTACCTCATGAATTGAGTGAATCGAACTTGCAAACACACGTCGACTGCTGTGTAACTTTGCTCAACCGACACAATAATGAAGGGATTTTAAATCGAATCATTACTTGTAATGAAAAGCTGATACTGTACGATAATCAGAAGCGCTTGTAGCAGCACTAGCTGAACCCTGAAGACCTGGCCAAATCTCTGCCCTAAACGAAAATTTACTCAGAAAAAGTTATTTGTGAGTGTTTGATGGACTAGCGCCGGTGTCGTTCACTACAGCTTTCTAAAATCTGGCCAAACGGTTACGGCAGAAATCTATTATCAGCAACTGTAAACCATGAAGGAAGAACTAGCTGCTAAATAACCGAGATTGGCCAATCGCTCTAGACCACTGCTGCTTCACGACAACGCAAGACCACACACTGCACAACAAACAACCACTAAGTTAGATGAGCTACAATTGGAATGTTTGCGACATCCACCGTACTTCCCGGACCTTGTTCCAACAGATTACCATTTTTTCCGGAATTTGGACAATTTCTTACAAGGAAAAAAATCAACTCGATGTGGCAGTCCAAATCGTTTTCATAGAGTTTATTGATTCTCGCTCCTATGGTTTTTAGTAAAGGGATCAATAAACTACCTATGAGATGTCACAAGTGCATAGATAACAACGGTGCATACTTTGATTAATTAAATACATTTATAAAAATAAAAAACTTTATATTCCTACAAAACGCCAAATACATATGTAAGCACCTACTATATAAACTAAGGGGAAAAAGCGTTACCAAAACTATTTTAGGCTGGATTTAAGGCAGTAACTTCATGTAATAAATTTCTTTATATTTCAAGACTTTTTTATCCAACTGTACTAACTATCTTTAATAAATAGTCAGTGAAAAAATATGGAAAACAAAATTATGTTTGATTCGGACACTGTGTCCAAATCGTCAGTAACTCTCAATTTTAATATTTTCCTTTACAGCTCTACCTACAATTATTACTGCGGAGATTAAAAAAAACATGGCACCGATTTTTTTTGGGGAAAGATACGTAGTAAATATTTTATGGCTGTCGCCATTAATAATAATTTCTTTTCATACGCAGTACTCATCAATCAAGCTATATCAGCCACATTTTCAGCGACATATAATCATTTTCAGGTTTTTTCCGTGATAACTGTTTTTGCAATAGCAATTTGGTCAGTTCGCATAAGGGCTTTTTATTTTTGTTTGGAAAAATAATTTAAAAAATCTCCTCTTCCTACCGGGGTCTATAGGCACAAAGCTTAGTTTTCAATATCTGTGCTTAGTTTATTTTTAATTAATTCACCTAAAACTACATTACATATTATATATATATTGTTTTTAAGTTTTTTGTAGTTTATAAGTTTTCTTAGTTTGTTAGTTTTATTTATTAGTCTACACTAATATAATAAAGAGGTAAAGTTTTTTTTTTGTTTGTAGGAGGTAATTTCTGAAAGAAAAGGTCCGATTGCTAAATTTTTTCACCGATAGGGCTGCTTTATTCCTAAGTGGCATAGGCTATATTTTATGTACGCAGGCGAAGCCGCGGGGAAAAGCTAGTATTTAATAAGTTTGTTTATTAGTCTCTAAAATTTTAGAATACAAGTGTTTTGGTTAGTACAGGACTAACTTACATTTTTAAATAAATATGTAAAAATACGGTAACACAATAAAAATTAAGGGCAGTCCATACTCACAACGTACTCTATATAACTTCTAAGTATGCCTGCTCCATTGTCGATCACGTCGTCGCTTACCATCAGGGAAGGTGGAGTAAATCTAGCCTATCCATAATAATAAAACCGGCAAGTTCGAGTCGGACTCGCGCTCTAAGGATTCCGTACAAACTTACATATGAAAACAGTTCAATTCCCGAATTGAATTACGAAGATTTTTCCAAATCGCTAAGTTTTTTTTGTGACGTAATTACAAATTTACAGTTTTCAGATTATTTCCTATGTTTGTGCCATAATACCTTGCTTCATGCCAAATTTCAGGATTCTGGCATTCAAGCGAAAATACCCTATGAATTTTGATTTCCTCGAGAGTGTCGAAATGTACGTTTTTTATTTATTTATTTAAACTTCATGTACAATAGTGGTACATAGGTGGACTTAATGCCACAAGGCATTCTCTACCAGTCAACCTTTTTTTTTTGCGACATAAACGGCCGTATCTTTTTTTTCCATAAACTCAGAAGTTTGATTTTTTCACAGTTTCCCGGGTCCGCAGACCTGGGCCTCAAGTCTTACAATAGTGTCAGTTCAGAAGAAGGTCTATCATTGATTTCATAATTGTTGATTTTGACATGTTTTGGTAATCAACTAGTTAATGGCGTCATTATGACTTTCCGATGTCAACCACTAACACGAAACGTTGAAAGAAATGGCATAGAATAGTAATCTCGTACATGCGGTAATCTGCAAAAATTTTGACAGTTCCTTTGATCAGTGATTACGACGTCATTGCGCAATTAGTGCTTTTAATAAGCTCGATATTGTCATTCTACCACAATTCTATAACATGACTATTGACAGATCAATGATTGATCATTATGAATTAGCAGATTACAAAGTTTTAGCAAAATAATAATGGAATCGTATTTAAGCCCCTGAGTATATGGTTTAATATCAACTCGATACCTTTACGCGTTTCCGAGATAACGGGTCTTGATAGACGGACAATAAAATTATCCTGTAAGGGGTTTTGTTTTTTCGTTTTGAGGTACAGAACCCTTATGGGATTTATACTTACTTTACTCAAATAATTCTAATTACTTACTCCACAAGAATTAGATACTATCATTATTACACGTTACACCACTCTATCTCACTTCAACTGGTCAGCAATAATGCAGATAACTCTAATCAGCCACCGTCATCAGGAGAGGGCTAATGCTCGGCAAACTGCGATCACGCAATGCCCTCATATCTTAAGACCCATCGTGGCTTTCGTGACTACCTTAATTAAGCGATCCTTGGAGTAGTCAATGGCTTTGTGATTGCTGATGAGACCTTCGTAAGGGCATCCTTGAATTCAGTTCTACTATTCGTAATATTGTAAATCTGAAATCTGTTGTTTGGATTTCTATCTATTAGTTTAGGTCTCAACGGCTGAACGTTCTATGGGCGGCGAAAGGTGGGTAAAATGAGATATGCTTGTATCTCCTTGGCTTTAATAGTAATAAAGAGCCAAAGAACCTAGCATAACCTAATATTTTTTAAATTTTTCGTAACTGCGTAAATCAAAGTTTGATCTATCTCTGTATGAATATGACTTCAAGTCAGTCCCTGGTATATCCCTAGTTTGTCCTCAAGTTTTTCCCTATTTTGTACCTAGTTTATCCCTAGTTCGTCCCTAGTTCATCCCTAGTTTGTCCCAAGTTTGTCTAGTTTGCCGCTTGTGTATCCCAGTTGGTCCATAGTTTTTTCCTAGTGTGTCCCTAGTTTGTCCTTAGTTAGTTCCTATTTATTGTTCTCAAACCCCTAAAAGTAGTCCTGCCAGCGCTCATGAGTACGAATGTAATATGGAACACAGGTATGCCATGGCCTAAACAAGTAAGAGATACCTACAGTATAATCTAAACCAAGCATTTTTCATTTGTGCCAGGGTTACCTTCTAGTCTACCCTAAATTTTATTTTCACACTGATATTAGAAAGGCGAAAGTTTGTATGTATTAGTGTACGATTGTTATCCCTTTACACTCCAACGACTGAACGAGTTTTGGAATAGGATATGCAACATTTATATCTCGGGAGTACCAAGATGGCCTTTAATATTTTTTAGTTAGCGAAAAAAAAGATACGGCCGTGTTCATGTCACAAAAAACTTATATATCGACATTCTTAGGGGAATCAAAATATATAGGGTACTTCCCGCTGACACAGAATTGGAAATTTGGCATAAAGCAAGGTTCTATTCAAAGCCCGGGTATGGGAATAAATCTGAAAGCAGTAAAATTGTAGTTACGTCACAAAAAATCTTTTTTGTGATCCGGAAAAATTAGAGATTCCATTCGGGAAATGAACTTTATTTAAGTAAGTTTATACGAAACCATCAGCGTGCGGGTCCGATTCGCTCTTACCCAGTTTTTTTTTTTTAATATCACGCAAGCGAAGCCGTCAGTAAAAGCTAATACAAAATAATCATCTTCAGTGTCAAGTAATTTTACGGAGTTGACACCTTTGAAGTAAAGGAAAAGGGGAAGCTTAAGTGTTTTGAAATTGGGTCACGACTAGTGTTGCCAGGCGTCCCGATTTACGCGGGATATCCCGATTTTTAGGGGCCTGGGGACGCGTCCCGATTTGTACCTGATCGGGACGCCAAAAGTCCCGATAAATCAAAAAAAATATTCAAGTATTCTCGCTCAGAGTCGTATTGTCTTCGTCCGTGTATCTTCGAGTATCTTCTGATTCACTCAGTCCACATAAGTAATTTGTGACCCAATTAGATCGTTCTTCGTTCATCCATTCCATTCATATGCAGTCTTTAACCAACAATGTAATTTTAATACAAAAATATTTGAACATATAAATACCTATTTGTCACGATCTGAAACGTTAAATCCCGATTTGTTTTACTATCTGTCCCGATTTTTATCCAATCGGACCTGGCAACACTACACGACATATAAGTGACGTCATTGATGGCGAAAATGGGCTACCTATATCTGTAGATCAAAAAGACTGTAAATAAAATTTATTATCGCTTGTTTTTTTTCTTAGCTCGCTTGTGTAGATCGGCTTTTTACTGTTTATAATTTGTAAAGTTATGTACAATGAATATTTAACAATATTATGCGTATGTATTTTTTTTATTCTTTATTTTTTAAGGGGTTTTTATCCACACGGATACGTCAACCCCATTGTACCTCATACTCTCTTTACACACATAAACATAAACATATTCTTATGCTATAAAATAAGAAAGGTATTTACTGCCTTAACTTCTGTAAAAAATAAATAAACTATAATACAAAACTAACCCACAAATTATGCGTTTAGGTCGTATGTATTTTAAAGGTATATTACTTAGATATCAATGTGTGCAATAAATATAAATGTACGTTTTGACTACAATCTGTCGGCTCAGCGTGCAATGCAAATCGCCGTCCGGCCGGGTCGACGACAGCCTCAATTTTGCATGGAATACAATGCGTCGTGCCTGCGACAAGCCCAGCTAGGGCCGATGTTTGCCAGGGCAACTCTTTCAAATAATGCCACACATTTTTAAAGAGTCACCGTGGTCTTCCTAAAAGACAACTGAAGGAACACAGGTGGGTTTCATAAGTAAAAGTCTGATTTCCCTCTCACCCAACTCAGAGCAGTCAGTAATACAGGACAACATGAGTCGGGTCAGCTAGTTCTAAAAAAAAAAAACAATTCCGCTAGCGTCTTGCCCGTCGTCGTTATTATCTGAGTTAAAAATTTTTTTTTTTTTTCAATAAAGTTCAAACACAATTACTATTAGGCATCATTTTCTTGCCAGAAGTCAACTGAAGCAATAACAGGTACAATCTCCTTCGATGTCACAGTACCAAATAAGTACAATAAAAAAAAAATCCTAACCGTAAAGGTTTAACATTGGGCATACGCGGGTCACATACCAATCTGAACGCGTCCATCTCAATACATTTTATAAGGCCACTAGACTTGTAAAGCTACATTAGATCCAAGCCACGCGATGCGACTGTACGTACAAACCAGGCTTGATCCACGTGTGCATCGTTCTAATATAGTTCTCACTTTAGCCTTAAGGCCCAAGCGCCCGAAAAGTGCCATAAAACAGTGACTTTCTGAAGCCTACTCCTCGGTAACGGCCAAGTTAATAAGTTTGAAAAAAATATATGTTTATTGTAGATTCATGTACAACATTATCAACATTTGATTTTTTCGTGTTATTAATACTTTTGTCTAAAAAAAATATTTCGAAACTTTTCGCAACTCTTCCCTACTCCTTCGAAACGACTTGGATCTTTAAAAACATTTTTACACATAAAAATTGGTGGTTAAATATTCTTCAAAGTGAACATTGCATATGTAAATCAATCAATATTTTGCAAAGAAAATGGATTTAAAGGTCAGCCGCGCGCTTTCCGGGCGCTATTGGCCGCAAATAAATGCACAGATTTGCGTACTGCCTATGCCGCCTAGGCGGGTGCGAGAGATGCGTCCACATAATTTTGGCCAGATGGTTCAAGGGACTATAACTCTTAATCAAAATCAGAGCCTACTCGTACGCCATTTAACCTTATTTCATTTTGGTAATACCAAGGTAACAGGAAAATATGAAAGAAAATTGTGTATCAGAGCCGTGGTCAGAAGCCGGCCAAATCAAAAAAATATTTTACACGTGCCATGGATTTCTTTTAAAACCTTTTCAAAAATTTTCCCCTTAACCTTTATCCCGATAAGGTTATATATTTATTTTAGTAACTAGAGAATAAAGAGAGATACTTATAGTATTTATTTATCTTGACATTGTATATTTCCTTTGAGATATAAAGATATCCGCAGGAGAACGAAGGTTACCGACATACCCTGAAGAATCGTCAAACTTAACCTTTTAGATATCGTCAATTTGAGACACAGTAGTAAGACAGTAGATGCGCGAACGTCAGCGTTCGCTTGGGGTTTAATGAACTAAGTGGCGATTGGGTATAAAGATATCCGCAGGAGAGCGAAGGTTACCGACATAACCCAAAGAATCGAACTTAAGTGGCGATTGGGTGGGCACATTGCTCGCAGAACAGATGGTTGATGGGGCTGAAAGATTCTGGGGTGGTGATTATGTATAGAAAGACGCAGCGTTGAAAGGCCTCCCGCAAGGTGTACCGATGACCTGGTGAGAGTCGCGGGAATCCGATGGATGCGAGACGCAGAGGACCGGTTGTTGTAACAGCAGGACCAGCGACCGGCTCACGCTGAAAACCAGCGCTGTGAGCTCAACGCATTATGCGTGAGGCCGCAGCTTTATGCTGAGCGTTCGGCCGTTTTGCGCGGAGGAGACGCATATCTTTCCTATCAATTGCTGTAATGTTATGTTTTGTTAGCTAGTTTTAAGATTGAGTCTTTTTCACGTAAATAAACTGTCTTTGTTTCTTTTCGTTTTCTTTCAGGACGTCAATGAAAAAAAGTTGACGTCTTTCAACTCAAACGAAGATGATAATATTAGCTTTATCAGTTTTGAATAATGAAACTCTCAATCAAATTGATTTATTATAAAATAACTTCACAAACTTGTTCTGATTGTCAATCTCTTAAAGTTCCAAACAAATTCGTCTTAACATTGAAACTAATTTAAACTAATTTAATTTTAGTTAGACCTCAAAGAATTGATCGTCCTTTTTTAGTTGTCAATTCTATTAAGATAAAAAATAAAATACGTTTCTTCATCTCTATCTAAGACTGATTAAATAAGAAGAATAGGTACAATAGGGTAGTTTCCAGGGTCAAAATAATTACATTTTATTTTAGTCCGTATTTTAGATTACAAAAAAATATTTGACACGTATTTTTTCTTTTTTCGATTAAACAAAAAATAACAAAGATATAGCCCATTCAAGTTACGTGTGACGTCACCCCGTGCGAAAAAACGCAGCACGGCGTGACGTAAATGGGCTATATCTTGGTCATTTTTGGTTTGATTTACAAATAAAAAAATACGTGTCCCTTATTTTTTAATAATCTAAAAGACGGACTAATTAAATTTTTTACAGCAACTAGCCTATTTGATAATTTTTTGTGTGACATAAACAAATAACGCCTCCCGCTCTGGGTGAAGCAAGAGGATGTGTCAGACTTTTACTGACTAAAACGCACATGTGTGTTTCTTCATTTGCTCTTTGCGAATTCATAAAAGTCGCTAACGATATGTTTAGTTTCAATTTCGATTAGTGGATTTTAAATTCAAATTTTCCATAGAAAAAATTGAATTAAGAACTTGCTAATCAGTGTTGTCCATCACTATTCAATTTTTTTTTTGGGTTTTGCCGGGTTGGCGGGATTTTTTGAGTGAATTTCAGTCACTGTTTTAAATTATCCGCTAATTATTTCCTTGAGGATATTGTGACGTTTTTAAGTAGTTTTGTAACTCGAGTATCTACACAACTCAATATTATGTGGAATTATTAAAACAGGCACAATCTCGGAGCTGAGAATTTTATTGCTAGTATTGACTACCTCATTGAAGATTATCGAGAAGTCCAACTCGATACATTTACTACCAATTACCACCAAAAATTATATTAAAAATTAATATAATTATTCGTATTCTAAAGGAAATCAAAGTGAATAATATTCACTAAGTAACTTCTTAACCTGACTGGCGGAATGTAAAAACAAAAAATATGTTTATAGAGCAGACGCCAAAGGGAGTTGAGTATGCAAAATATGAGGACCACCTTCTGTGAATGGTTTCGGACTCAGAAAAGCCTGCAGATTATGATTCTGGATGTTGCCAGGAGGCATATTGGTCCATTTTTTTTTATATCCCTCTCCCTGAAGCAGCAAGTAAATTGACTGAACAAATGCTTAGAATCATTTTATTAATTGTTTATGTAACAATATCTTATTGTTTCTTATGATTAAATATATCTATAGGAATTCAACTAAAAATGAAGTGAGTCAGACTCGCGCACTGAGGGTTCTGTACCCAGAGGGTCATGGCGATAAGGATGGTGCGGGGATACTGAACGGTCTCCCGCGAAGCGGCGAGCCTTCTGGCTGGCCTACCACCGTGGGATCTGGAGGCAACAGTCCTTGCACACATGCACGATATGCGCGTGGAGATGCAACGCCGGGGTGAAAGTCCGCTGCCGCGACAGGTCACGGCATGGCGGACAGAGCTCCGGCGGGATCTTATGGTGAAATGGCGTCAGCGACTATCGCAACCCAGTGTTGGGCACGCCACAATCGCGGCGGTAAGTCCCCTCTTTGAGGCGTGGCTGGAAAGACCTCACGGCGTCCTTACCTTCCGCATGACGCAGGTCCTTACCGGACATGGTTCGTTCGGGAGTTTCCTGCACCGGATTCGTGCGGAAGTGACGCCCGGGTGTCGCCACTGTGCGGAACGCCCGGAGGACACGGTGGAGCACACAGTCGAGTTGTGCCCTGCTTGGGCGGAGCATCGCCGTGCCCTCGTGGGGGCGATTGGCGGCGGAGACCTCTCGCGCCGGGCCTTGGTCGAGGCCATGGTCCGGAGCGAGGAGGAGTGGCAGGCGGTCGCCGACTTCTGCGAAGCAGTAATGCTCGCAAAGGAGGAGGCCGAACGCATCAGGCAACGGCGTTATCGCCGCCGCCGCCGCCGCCGGGATTCAGATCCCGGATTCCGGCCACCGTAGGCGCGGGCTTGCGGACAGTGAGCAATGGGTAGCTCGCTGTCCGGCCGTCTGGTAACTGTCCGGACCAAGCCCAAGGCGTCGACGGCGCGCACTGTTCCCGCGCGCCTCAAGGAGTTGTCAGCAACAGCAGGGACCCAGCCGGGTCGAAGCCTACTGGGGCCAGGGTTATCCGAAAGGGCGCTCGAGCCCCGGTATGAAGGCTAGAAGGAACGGGGTGGGTCTTTTAGTCAGTAAGAGTCTGACACTATCTCCCGCTCCGCCCAAGAGCCAGAAGAACAAGAAGGAAAAAATCTTCCAGTACGCAGTCGCGACTCAGATCCATTCGGCACTTGCGATTGTTTGGGCTTAGTAACCTTTGTTTATGTCTATGCTTTAAGCGAGTTAGTAAGTTTAAGCGATTGTAACAAAATACTGCATTATACTTTAGACCAAAGCAAGAGCAACAGAAAATTTTATCGGTATTATTGACTTGTATCAAAAACCCGATTGCAAAAAATATCACTCATCAGTCTGATGCAGTTGACAAATGGCGTTCAATCTCTGATCTGTATTTTCTCCTAGGGTTTAGATAGTAGGTAACATTTTTGGAATCGTCACTTCAAGTTTTTTTTTTTTTGTTTTGAAACCTCATCTAACTATATCACAAAACAATACATCACGTTCCTTCTACACAACTTTTATGTTGTGTAATTCGAAATCTAAAATAGAAACGTCTCTTATTTGATTGCGAAACGAATTCATTAAATCAAAAGCGAACGCCGGCGTTCGCGCTGTCATTATCTTTTTATTGTGTCTCTAATTGGCGGTATCCGAAAGGTTAAAAAAAAAACATTATGATTTTCTCCTCAAATTAAACTAATTAAATCTATAAGTCACTGTTAACAGTACTAATAGCGCTTAGAAATAGTACAGAATCTAGTTTCAAATGTTTCAATAGAACCTGGACATAAAACGCCAACTAATTAGCTAAACATCGGGCATTGGCTTTCCGCAAACCTCTAAAACAGAGAGTTCGATCCGAATGGTTTATTTATTTTAACTGTTCCCAAATAATTAGTGGCAATGGGCAGAGCCAGGGACTCAAACTGTAACCGTAATAATGTGTTTTAACACTGTTTTTTAAAACAGTTTTAACAGAAAAACACTTTTAAATGTAACAGTTACAATAATGTTACCGAATGAAACTGTAACCTTTTATATGTGTTAATAAGTTTTGCCGAATCAAACTGTAACTGGTTATATGTGTTAATAAGTGTTAATATGTGTAACTGAAATAATCAGCTTTAGCTATAAGTAATTTTACAATACCATAAATAAACAAATTGCAAATTTGGCAACGCTGCGTTTACCTGTTACACTTATTAAGACTGTTAACACTTTTATATCTATTACAGATATGTTACGGTTACACTTTTATAAGTGTTTTGGGTTAACACATTGAAAACACTCTTAAAAGTGTTACATAATTGATTCCGTTACCAATTCAACATGTAACACTTATAATTCTGTAACCGTTATGATGGTGTTTTTAAGTCCCTGGGCAGGGCACATTGCTCGCAGAACAGATGGCCGTTGGGGCCGAAAGGTTCTGGAGTGGCGATCGCGTACCGGAAGACGCAGCGTTGGAAGGCCTCCTACGAGGTGGACCGATGACCTGGTGAAGGTAGCGGGAAACCGATAGATGCGGAACGCACAGGAACGTTCGATGTGGCGACGCTTGGGGAAGCCTATGTCCAATAGTGGACATGTATCGGCTGAAATGATGATGATGATGAAATAATTAGTGAAAAAAACAATTTGTTTAGACAAATCAGTAGCTGTGGGAATGTTTATTAATAGATCGAACGCAAATACATTCACGTATTCAATCAATCAATAATGTGACGAGAATGGATAAAGTGAGAAATGAATGTTCCTACATATTAAAAAAAGCTTGAAAGTGACACTAGTGTCTAAAAAGTTAAAGGGGAAACATGTGAAGAGGAGAGATAAAAAACATGTTTTCAATACACTCACTCGAAAACCCGCTCTTATCCTACCGCTTACAGGCATGCTATAGGCTATTTCCCGCACAAGTGCAAAAATGTGCACGTGCTCTCCCCCGCCTTTATTTTATTACATTTACCGTATCAGGCTGGGCGCGCGTCGTCCCCCACGGGTCACCGGTCAACCCCCGTTTATTCATTTCAGCGAGTGTATTGAAAAAAGTCGTTTGAAAAACGTGCATATTTGTCACTGCAGCCCTCGGCCTCCATAACATACTCGCCTACGGCTCGTGCGGATTCCTCCTCGGTCGCCTTGACAAACTTTCTGCACTTTTATCAAAATGTACTATACTAAAACAGTTATGAGTATACATGTGGATGGATGGAGAGGGAGAGGGAGGTTTGAAGGAGATATGGATGAAAGAAAAGGGAGTTAGCGTTACTGCTGACAAGATAGAATGGAAGGAAAAAACATGACTACAATAAATGAGACAAGGCTAGAAGATGATGATGAACGCAAATACCAACAATTCTAACTACTTCGATGTCGATGAATGAAATTTCATTACGAATGTTCGTTTTCTTTATAAGAATAAAAATCTAACCATGTTATCCAGCTATTAGGTTGCGGAGGTCAGATAGGCCTAGGTCAAGTAGGTCGGATAGCCTCATGTAAAATACTGATTAGGTATCAGTATTGGTACAGCCACAACCGGTTTGCCTGCAAGCCGACTCCAACACGATAGGTGTGTGATCAGCCGGGTAAAGACTGTTGTAACGTAATATGCAAGGTAATATGAAAGGAGCATTTTATAAGTGCGGACGCAGCGCGAGCACGAACCGAGCATGTATAGTCTGTGTAAAAAGTCAAACGACTCGAGGATTTTGTATAATATATAATAATATTAAATCATTTAAAAAAAATACTTATATTCTTTACTTTTTATAAAGTTCTTCTATTAGTAAACAATGATTACGATCTCTTAATCAACCTTTTTTACTGAACCAGTGTTATTTACATCAGATTTAATTTTATCCCAATAATTACCTAAGTCGTTTGATTTTTTAGACAGACTCTACCTACTCAAATAGTTGACATGCTCTGTACGCGCGATTCGTGCGCGCAAGGCGTCCACACTGTCGGGGATCGTTCGGTCCATGGCCCTCTACGGGGCGCCGGTGTGGGCGCCGTCGCTGAAAACGCAACCGGCGGCCATGCTGAACGCCTGCCAGAGGGTCATGGCAATAAGGATGGTGCGGGGATACTGCACGGTCTCCCGCGACGCGGCGAGCCTTCTAGCTGGCCTACCACCGTGGGATCTGGAGGCAACAGTCCTTGCACACATGCACGATATGCGCGTGGAGATGCAACGCCGGGGTGAAAGTCCGCTGCCGCGACTGGTCACGGCATGGCGGACAGGGCTCCGGCGGGATCTCATGGTGAAATGGCGTCAACAACTATCGCAACCCAGTGCTGGGCACGCCACAATCATGTCCCCTCTTTGAGGCGTGGCTGGAAAGACCTCACGGCGTCCTTACCTTCCGTATGACCCAGGTCCTCACCGGATATGGTTCGTTCGGGAGGTCCCTGCACCGGATTCGTGGGGAAATGACGCCCGGGTGTCGCCACTGTGCGGAATGCCCGGAGGACACGGTGGAGCACACAGTCGAGTTGTGCCCTGCTTGGGCGGAGCATCGCCGTGCCCTCGTGGGGGCGATCGGCGGCGCGCCGGGCCTTAGTTGAGGCCATGGTCCGAAGCCCTCGCTCCGAGGAGTGGCAGGCGGTCGCCGACTTCTGCGAAGCAGTAATGCTCGCAAAGGAGGAGGCCGAACGCATCAGACCACGGCGCCCTCGCCGCCGCCGCCAGGATTCTGATCCCGATTTCCGGCCACCGTAGGCGCGGGCTTGCGGACAGTGAGCAATGGGTAGCACGCTGTCCGGCCGTCCGGTAACTGTCCGGACCAAGCCCAAGTCGTCGACGGCCCGCACTGTTCCCGCGCGCCTCAAGGAGTTGTCAGCAACAGCAGGGATCCAGCTGGGTCGAAGCCTACTGGGGCCAGGGTTATCCAAAAGGGAGCTCGAGCCCCGGTATGAAGGCTAGAAGGAACGGGGTGGGTCTTTTAGTCAGTAAGAGTCTGACACTATCTCCCGCTCCGCCCAAGAGTGGGGGTTGTCATTGGATGATTTTTTCCCACCATAAAAAAAAGGCGTCCACACTGGGAATTCTGTTACATTGCATGATACATTGCGACTAAGTGGACGGAAAATTCTTGCATTGCATGTTACATTTTATTTATTTTACGTAACAGCGTTCTGTACCCGGCTTTTGAATTGTGCGGTCGAAAGTGTGAAGTTAATGAAGTGTAGAGTGGATAATGTCTAACAGAACTATTTTCTGTACTTGGCCTAGTACGGAAAATACTTAAATACATTAATGACCCACTGGAGGAGAAATTGTAAGTAAAGTAACTTAGCTTTCTACTCACGCAATTGTAAGTGCGGTAGCGTCAAGCAGGTTATCGGGGTATTTAAACTTTGAACTTTTATGTTACTGGTATTTGTTTGAAACTAAAGTTTACCCACAATTTGTAGAATACTGTACCCATAAGAAGGCGCCAGATAACCGTGGAATAAAGTAGATTGTTCTTTTCCTAATATTTCTGCGTACCCGAAAAACAAACAATGAACAGCTTTTCATTACTAGATCTAGTAAAGGATCACGATACATGTCGATTCAAGACATCTTAATGCCTTTATTTCCGTTTTTGAAATTAAGAATGTCAACATATGTAGTAGGGTCAATGACCGTTATTCCACGTTTATTTGGCACCTACCTTTTTTTTTTTTTTAAATATGCGTTAGATTTGTGTGGGAATCGAAATCATCCTTTAACTTGTAAATAATATCAGAGTAAGTTTTAACTAGATTTATTTCAAATATCTACCTAGTAGGTATCCGTTTACAAAATCAGATATGTTAAAGGGAACACAATGTAAAAGGACATTTTAGCAAGTACCTACCTAACATAACCTAACTGTTTGTTTTTTACGTTCCAGGGATGCTGTGACTCTTTCGAACATTGTGTATCTTATGATTATATTTTTATCATCATCATTACAACCGAAAGACGTCTACTGTTGTACATAGGCCTCCCTCAAGTGTCGCCACAGCGGACGGTCCAATGCGTCTCGCCTCCGTCGGGGTCGGGTTTCCGCGATTCCCCACAACAGATCATTGGTCCAATCTGTGGGAGGCCTTCCAACCCAACGACCTCCCATATGCGGTTGCTAAACCAGAATATTTTTTTTTTAAAGTCATAGAACAAAAGCTTTTGTTTATGATGTAAGTAATACAGTCCTACAAGGTATTTTACAAATAACCCTGTATGTGCCTAGGAAACCATGTAAAGCCGTTGGTTCTACGCACCATCTCTCTCCGATTGTGTAGGATTGCCATCCTGTGGGAGTTTAAGAATAAATGAACACACAAGTACACCTGTGTTTGCGCGTTTGTCCGCTGTATATTTGCGTGCCTTAGTCAGGTACGAACCTCCTTTGAGACTGGCGACGATGATCGGTGTACGATCGAGAGGGTTTGAGTGCATTAATTTGGCAGATCATTTCCCAGAGGAGCATAATAATTGTGACATACGAAGGTGTGTCACAATATTTACGTACGGAACATAATCTATACATATAAATAAAATTGGAGTTTCTGTTTGTAATATTGAAATAACTGCTTTTTATTACATGCATATGAATATATATACGGTACATACACCAAAATAACATTTTTTACAATTTTTGTCTGTCTGTCTGTTTGTCCGGGCTAATCTCTGAAATGGCTAGACCGATTTTGATGTGACTTTTTTTTGCAGATAGCTGATGTAATAAGGTAACATAGGCTACTTTTATATTAGAAAAAATAAATTCGAAATCCTGTAGTCCACGCGAACGAAGTCGCAGGCACAGCTAGTTCTATATAATTTTTGATATATCACATACAAGGTGTAAGGCCCCAGCCCTCCACAAAACTTAAGGGCTTGCTCAGTAGACGAAACCGAACAACCTTTAACAAGACTTTTTTTCAGAAAACGAAAACAAAAATCAGCCTCCCCATACAAACTGTTCAATCAAGTTTTTAATTTTGTATAGTGAGGCTGATTTTATTTTTCGTTTCCTGAAAAAAGTCTCGTGGAAGGTTGTTCAGTTTCGTCTACTGAGCAAGCCCTTATAGTTTGTGGAGGGTTGTATCTTGCTTTAGCTCAATCGGTAACCGGGAACTGGATCTTTAATTTGCAAGATTTGATTACAGACAAACACTGCAGCAGGCCGTCAAAAAACGCATAAATAGAAAGCGCCCTTAGGTATATCGTAATCCTATACATTGAATTGTTAATCCAATGTACCTACCTATTTGGATTTCGTCGTTGCGGCCAGCTGATCTCGTTAAGAGCGCCAGAACTACTCGACGGATTATCCAAAACGTCGGTAAACGTCAGATTCCTTTCACGTGACGTCTACAAAGTTACAGTGTTTAAGTCTATGCGAAGCAAGCGATAGTAAATAGCGGAGTGTCTGACTATCCCTAAATTGTCATAATAAATGACATATTCGCAATATTTATAAATTCTATTTCCAAAAAACTTCTTTCCTTTTACCACCTCTATGCTGATGATTTGCAAGTTTATAGACAATCTCCTTTTACGGATTTGGATGCTGCTATTAATATCATCAACCAGGACTTGGCTTCAATTTGTGAGTGGAGTGAGGCACACGGTCTGAAGGTTAATCCATCGAAGACTCAAGTCATTGTTGTTGGCAGCTCTAGATTAATGCAATAGGTAAACTGGTCCCAGCTTCCTCAGGTTCTATTCAACGGTACTGCTATTCCAATAAGCGAGAAGGTTAAGAACTTAGGGGTATGGATAGACAAGCATCTTTCTTGGGGTCCCCAATTACAAGAGGTAAGTCGCAAAATATTTGCTTCTGCCAAGTCCCTGAGACGGTTGCGTAACTTTCTATCCACTGCCACTAAAATTGCACTAGCTCAGTCCCTCTTACTCCCTATCCTTGACTACGCTGATGTCAGTTATCTCGATCTTACTGAGGCACAACTTGATAAACTTGAGCGACTTCAAAATATTTGTATACGATTTATATTTGGCTTGCGCAAGTATGATCACATATCCGATTTTCGTATAAAACTCAAGTGGCTTCCAATACGTCTTCGCCGGAACGTACACATCTTGTCTCTGCTCTACAGTGTTCTGTTCAATCCTAAAACCCCCGCTTATTTTAAAGAACGTTTCAAGTTCCTTCATGACACACATAATAGATATCTTAGGTCATCAGAAAACTTGGGGTTAGAGATGCCAAGTCATTCCACCAACTTTTATGATAAGTCGTTTACAGTTCAGGCTGTGCAGTTGTGGAATGCTTTGCCCGTGTCGGTAAGGCAAGCTCAAACACTCACAATTTTTAAAAATGAGGTTACTGTTCACTACCTTTCTTCCTGAACGTTGTCATTATGTACAGTAATTTCTCTGCTTTCATTTAATTGTATAAGTATATATATATATTGTATATTGTTTTGTAATTTATGTAATTTATTAGTTTATGTATTGTGTATATATGTAGATAGTACACCATCAACTACCTGAGTATCTTTTTCTCCTTCTCTGTCAAATCCATCCAAAGGTTGTCTGTAAAAGATCGCTTTTAGCGATAAGACCGCCCTTTGTGACACCCTATAAATTTTAAGTTTCTCATGTAATTTTTATTTTTGGTGTACAATAAAGAATCAATCTATCTATCTATCTATTATATCCACGTGTGATATACCTACATACTTACATATATCATCATTATCATTTCCCTCCAGGCCTCCCCCAAGCATCGCCACAACGACTGATTCTGTGTGTCTCGCATCAGGTCTTCGGTCCACCTTGTATGTACATATATAATAGATTTTATTGAGGATTTTCGAAATAAACCACAAATTGTTTCTCTGAAAACAAAGTTTTGTTTTATTCAACATGCTTTTACAGTATAACAACTAAAATTACACTTTTATCTCACCTGAAAACAAAGAAACGACATTTAAAGTTCACTAATATCGCCTCCTCAATTATATCCCTTTAATTATCTCTCTACAAGTTTTTATAACAATAAAATGCACAAAATAATCTAAACATCATCTGTCATTGAATCATACGTCACCCCGTATTCACAGCTTAAAAATTAAATTAATGAAATGTCATTTCCAAGGAGGTCATTTCATTACACATATATACAGGGTTATTTGTAAAACACTAACAACCTCGCAGGACAGTATTACTAACATCATAAACAATAACTTTTGTTCTGCGACTTTTTACAAAACATAATTTATTTACCAAAAACCAACCTTCAAGATTTCGTTGTTCTATCTAACACATTTCAACTCTGTATGTTTCTATACCTACCCACGACTGTATGATGCGACACAAGCGAATCAAGCACCACCGCCGCCTGCGGAACGCCCGGAGGATACGATGGAGCACACAATCGCGGTGTGCCGTGCTTGGGCGGAGCATCGCCGTGTCCTCGTGGGGGTGAACGGCGGCGGAGACCTCTCGCGCCGGGCCTTGGTCGAGGCCATGGTCCAGAGCGAGGAGGAGTGGCAGGCGGTCGCCGACTTTTGCGAAGCAGTAATGCTCGCTAAGGAGGAGGCCGACCGCATCAGGCAACGGCGCTCTCGCCGCCGCCGGGATTCCGATCCCGATTTCCAGCCACCGTAGGCGCGGGCTTGCGGACAGTGAGCAATGGGTAGCTCGCTGTCCGGCCGTCCGGTAACTGTCCGGACCAAGCCCAAGTCGTCGACGGCGCGCGCTGTTCCCGCGCGCCTCAAGGAGTTGTCAGCAACAGCAGGGGCCCAGCCGGGTCGAAGCCTACTGGGGCCAGGGTTATCCGAAAGGGCGCTCGAGCCCCGGTATGAAGGCTTGAAGGAACGGGATGGATTTTTTAGTCAGTAAGAGTTTGACACTATCTCCCGCTCCGCCCAAGAGCGGGGGTTGTCATAAGATGATTTTACCCATCAAAAAAAAAAAAAAGCACCACCGCCGCCCGATCGTCATTCCCCTCCGCTATTGTGCTATCACTTGCTTTGCATAGACTTCGTAATATTTAGAAAGTTAAATTTATATATTTAAACCTGATGAACTAAAATATGATAAATTTCTAAAAGTCATAGAACAAAAGTTGTCGTTTATGATGTTCGTAACATAATCCTGAGAAGTTGCCAGTGCTTTACAAATAACCGCGTATAGATGCCAACAAAGAGACTCCATTAGTGACCATGTTGAATTGGATACTTCCTAGCGGACCAGTAACTCAATAAGTCCTGAAGCAAACGAAATTGGAAACGGATAATTTAGATTAGAAGGGTTTCGAATATCCGCTTTCGTAATCACGGCCCATGTAATTGAACATCCAGTACATGAGTACGTGTAACTAAGTATCTTTTCTTTAAGTACTTTATGTACTATCACTTGCAAAAGTCCATAAGAATTCTTAAAACTTATTCGTTTGACGTTTAGTTTGACTTACGACCTTTTATTTTCAAGTTTCGCCAACAAATGATTGAAATCCACAATTTCATCAACTTATAATAAGTCAAGATGGCCCAGTGGTATAGGCACACAGATTGAAGCGCAAATCAGTGAGCCGCAAGTTCAAATCCCACGCAATTATTGACTTTTTGTAAGTTCTTACCCGATTGGAAGTTATGTATTTGCATTACATATTTTAAATTATTCTTTAACTTGTTCACACATTTCTTAGAGTTAGAAAGGTAGATCACAAAAAAACTAAATAAAGAATTAGATTTCTGCGAGGTAGACATGAGTTTTAACTTAACCGAAATGAACTGTCGTTTGGTTGTAGTTGTTGGTTAGTGACGTGAGGTTGACAGTATTGTAATATTCGCAAAATGCAGGCTAATATTAGTATTGAAGTGAGGGCGACTATCATTGGGCTGCATAAAAGTGGTCTTAATAAAACACAAATATCTGAAGAAACCGGACTGAATGTGAGTATAATAGCTATTAATGAATTGTAACTTTATTACAAATTAATCTTCTAATTAAAACGTATGCCATTTATGAATCCATTCATCGTATCTTTATGAGGTTTAAAAGAGAAATACGTAAATCGTTGGGTTTATTGGATTGGTTATTGGATTAATAAATGCAGTTTTATTTTAAAATTATATTCAATAATTATGATTATTAACATTTTATATAATGAAAATGAAGTGAAGTAGGTATAGCTGCCTAATATATATTTTTTTTTATTTTAGAAAAATACTGTAAATCTTTGGCTAAAAAGATATGAGGAAGAAGGTAGCCTTGCTAGTCGAAAGAGAAGTGGGAGACCGAAGCTTATTAGCGAGGCGCAGCGACGACATATGGTGGACGTATACGAAACGAATGGTTTCGCACCAACGAGACATTTTGCGGAATTATATGACACCTCGATGGATACTGTTCGCCGTGCACTTCACGCTGAAGGCGTGCATCACAGAAAACCTGCTAAAAAGCCGTACTTGACAGAGAGGCACAAACAAGAACGATTACGTTTCGCACTAAATATTTAATGTTAACTAAACTAAATGGCCTACCATTTTATTTTAACATATCTGTGATTATTCGTTAACAAACACTGTATTATATTGTGTTTACTTTCGTTTAAAACAGCTATATCTTTTAACTTGTGCCATCGCCTCATCTTAAGAATGCAGTGAACTCGCTATCAATTTTGTTGACAATAATCATGAGTCTATTTCGTTTTTTATTCTTCTACCCGCACTGTTTTAACATAATACTATAGTTCAATTTATTTTTCTCATCTAATTGACGATTATCTTGTGAGAACTAAAGTTCTTTTAACAGAAATTGAGGTTTGGTTTCAATCTTCTTTTCGTCAAGAAAATGAACAATTAAGCTATGACCTCAATACATTCATTGTGACGTTACACAAAAATAAAATGTTTACAAATTCCAAATCATATATCACTTTTCAATAAATAACTGGATATAAACAATTACCTATATTTTATTTTATTAAAATTTGAATATCCGTTCATTGTTACGTTATTCATATTATGAATGGTCTAAGTGGGTATACTTCCAACAAACAATCTTAGGCGTAACATAGATAACGGTTACAAGATAACTTTTTGTCTAGGTAACAATTCGACGTCACAATTCTCATAAATGTTTAATTTGTAAATATAAAGAATAAACATTTTTATTAAACACGTCTTTTTATTTCCACCTTATAACATCGAAAAGATGTAACAACTAAATAATTGCAAATTACGAATGTGATTCTTCTTGTGGTTAATAGATCACATTCGTAATTTGCAATTATTTAGTGCAAAAAATGCAATAGTATTTTTCATAGAAATATAAAAAAACAACTATATCAATATAGATTAGGAATTTTCAAAGTAAGAAATAACTGCAACGGACCGACCATGATTTGAACTCGGGTTACGTGATTTGCGAATCCAACACTTAGTTCACACGGCTACCAGCACATGACGTATTGGCACGAATTTTATCAATGCTATGGTAAGAACAGCTCACTGCGACGACAGTTCCTTAGTGTGTGTTATCTGTGGAATGTGGATACTCATACATGCGCACACATACGCACGGCAGTATCGCGCTCGCTCGGTTCGTAGCAATGTAATCTTTAGCGTTCCTATGGACTTTTGCGGCCTTACTGTACCTACAGTACAATTCACGAATGATGGCAGCCGTGAAGTTAGCCTTTCGTTACGTTACGTTCGCGCATACTACACTCTCACTCTCTTCTCATAACACATATGACTAAACTAACTTAATGTTTACTACTGATTTTATTATATAACTTGCTGCTACCCGCGACGTCGTCTGCGTGAAGGCTCTACAGTACCAAAAATACCTAACATGTCAGTGTCGCTATAGTATTATAATTAAACAACTTTTAAAATAGCATAAAATTATAAGTTTTTTTTGCAAGCGAAGCAAGTGAAGAGAGTTATATGGGAATCCTGCTGAGTTCAGTCATAAGATATGACTGAAGGAAATAGAGAAAATAATGCAGGAATACATTGCAGGACAAATAAGAATAACTAACTACTAACCTCGCCAACATGATCAAATTTAAATTATTAATTTCCAAAAAGTGTTAACATGTAACTTGATTTGATTTTATGAAATCTCATAGATGGCGCTGCTTCAAAATTGTCTTTGTACTACTAACATTCATTAAACTATGTTTCTCTGCCCAAGTTACTGAAATGTCGTAGTTTTTATAGTGTAAAGCTAGATAATAGCATGGCTTACTCAAAAACAACATTTAAATATGCATCGTTAGATTACACGCTGTCACAGAATGCGTGAGAAAAATAAAGATTCACAGCTCCTCCTCCGTAGGTGATAGCGTGATAATATGTAGCCTATATAGTGACCCGACCTCTTAGTAATATTCATGCAAAATTTGAATTAAATCCATGCAGTACTTTTTGCGTTTAGCCCGGACATACATACAGACAAACAGACAAAAATTCTAAAAACTATATTTTTGGCTTCGATATCAATTGTAGATGACGCCCCAAGTTTCCTTTTAAAAAAATATTCAATGTACAGTTTTGAATTTCGTACGATTTTATTAAATGTATAGATTTAATACACTTTGAAGAAATGCCTGACGATTAAACACGTTATTGTGGCTAATTTATAAAAGATAGATATATACTATTCAGGACTTTTTTGTAGATCTATTGAAGATCATCATCTTTGTAATACATACTTTTGGTGTATGATCAACGTATGCGGGGACAGGAGCTCGAACGCGCATTTTCATCCGACTTGCTTCAAATTTATCGTCATTTCTCAGTTCCTATGTATTTTATCGTTATGTTATATATTCTATAACACTTGCCCCCGCCCAGGAGTATGGACCACAATCGTACTAAGTTTGGTTAAAATCCCTTCAGTAGTTATTGACCCATGCGTGCACATACAGACAGACAGACAGACAGACAGACAGACAAAAAATTTACTGATTGCATATTTGGCATCAGTATCGATCACCAATCATCCTCTAATATTAATTTTGAATATATATTCAATGTACAGAATTGACCTCTCTACAGTTTTATTATAAGTATAGATATAGATATAGATGTGACATCCACCAACCCGTAATGGGCCTGCGTGGTTCTCTCTTAGAAAGGAGGCCTGAGCCTCAGCTGTGGGAACATTAAAAGGCTGATTACGCTATGATAACGCACTTTCTTAAGATAACTATATTGCCCTGTTATTTCTGTCTTTAGACCTCTCATTTTTCCATTTTATTTTTCTGTACTAGGCCCCGTCCATTTCGTTGATTTTTCATTGAGGCACGCGTAGAACCCAGTTGGGCCAGTTTGGTCGTTACCAGACGGCCCGGCGGCGAGATATCCTTTGTTCGATGTCGAAAATCGCACACCTATTTTTTTTTATGGTGGGAAAAATCATCCAATGACAACCCCCGCTCTTGGGCGGAACGGGAGATAGTGTCAGACTCTTACTGACTAAAAGCCCACCCCGTTCCTTCTAGCCTTCATACCGAGGCTTGAGTTCCCTTTCGGATAACCCTGGCCCCAGTAGGCTTCGACCCGGCTTGGCCCCTACTGTTGCTGAAAACTCCTTGTGGCGCGCAGGAACAGTGCGCGCCGTCGACGACTTGGGCTTGGTCCGGACAGTTACCGGACGGCCGGACAGCGAGCTACCCATTGCTCACTGTCCGCAAGCCTACGCCTACGGTGGCTGGAAATCGGGATCGGAATCCCGGCGGAGGTAGCGAGAGCGCCGTTGCCTGATGCGGTCGGCCTCCTCCTTTGCGAGCATTACTGCTTCGCAGAGGTCTTACTGCTTCGCAGGATTGGTGGCTGGGAATCACCCTGCGATTCCCAACGCTCGGAGCATCTCCTGCAGCGGCGATTGTGATGTGAGGATATTTTCCTTAATCCTTTGCTCATTTAGTACAATCAAAAACCTAAGGTGGATAGATATAATTCACACAGTTTGATTTAGTCTGTTTATTATTTTTAGTAAACGATCGATAAATAGAATGTAACTTCTCATCATCTTCGTACTAATTCCATTGATACTGTCTGCAGTAACCAATATTCTCTCACTGAATATAGTAGTATTCCGACGATCCATGCCCACGACTACTCCGGAAGCGGATTATTCCTTGTAAATTGGGCTTTGATGAGACTAACGTAATCTGAAGCAATTTAAAATGCCACAGTAGTGCCTGTTAAGTAATTGGTTCAAAAGGATTTATGAAGAACTTTATTAATGAGTTCCTATTATCACGTGGGCGTGGGATATTTGTGTTGAAAATTCATATCGTTCTTTTTGCACCCGCCTTCGCAAAATGGTCCATGCCTGCTTTTGTTAATATATTAATCCCTCATGTAATTGGAATTAAGTACAAATCTTTTTGGCTTTAGAATAGGAGTCCGCCTTTATACAGTGTTATTTACTAGTGACTAAAGTTTTAATAAATAAATAAAATAGAATAAAAATAGTAAGTAATGCATATTAACGAAATAAAAATACCATTTGCTAATACCTACATTGGGACGGACCTACCAAATTATTCGTAGATCAGACAATAGTCCAAATAATTTTTTCAAGGAGAGAAACCCTGGGAATGTTGGCCCGTAAATGGGAAAATTCGTTTTTTTTTTATAGGTAATACTAATGTTCTTCCGTCTCTTTTAATTACATGCGTGAAACGCGACGCCAATATATCACGACCGGGATACAACAGGCGCAAGGTTGTCGACTTTTTGACCTCTCGAAAGTACGGGGAGTGTCAGTTGTCATGGTAATTTTCTAATTTATCAATAGAGTTCATTATATAGGGTGACTGGTAATTAGTGACCGATACTTAAACACGTGATTGTACTCGTGATTACAAAAACAACTTTCCCAAAGAAACTTGTTTTTCATACTAATTATTTAACTTATATTATTTAACTGGAACATGTAGGTATCCACACTGATTACACACATTGATGGGTTTGCAAGCGACGCGGATGCACACTATTGTAAGTAAGGTTCATGAGACAACGGCGTTACGCGGCTAACAACTGAGAATTCGCGCGCGAATTTGCGCGAACAGCTATTTTGTTATTGTGATAAAACTAATGAGTATAAAAGTTGTTTGTAATCATGAGTACAATAACGTGTAACCCTCAAACCCCAAGCGAACGCCGGCGTTCGCGGGAACGCCGGCGTTCCGCATCGCCTTCGTGGGGGCGATCGGCGGCGGAGACCTCTCGCGCCGGGCCTTGGTTGAGGCCATGGTCCGGAGCGAGGAGGAGTGGCAGGCTGTCGCCAACTTCTGCGAAGCAGTCATGCTCGCAAAGGACGAGGCCGAACGCATCAGACAACGGCGTTATCGCCGCCGCCGCCGCCGGGATTCTGATCCCGATTTCCGGTCACCGTAGGCGCGGACTTGCGGACAGTGAGCAATGGGTAGCTCGCTGTCCGGCCGTCCGGTAACTGTCCGGACCAAGCCTAAGTCATCGACGGCGCGCACTGTTCCCGCGCGCCTCAAGGAGTTGTCAGCAACAGCAGGGACCCAGCCGGGTCGAAGCCTACTGGGGCCAGGGTTATCCGAAAGGGCGCTCTAGCCCCGGTATGAAGGCTAGAAGGAACGGGGTGGCTCTTTTAGTCAGTAAGAGTCTGACACTATCTCCCGCTCCGCCCAAGAGCGGTGGATGTCATTGCATGATTTTTCCCACCATAAAAAAAAAAAAGGTTTCAAGAACTAGAAGTTCTCAATCGTTCGATATTGCAAATTAGATCTCTCTGTACACATAGGTATTCCAATATAGTTATAAAAGCTTTGCCAACAGTCAACTTATAACTTTCAAAGGAATCTTGCAGATTTGATCTTTTGCTGAACCGTGAAATAAATTTCAACGTACATAAGTTAAAGTTCGTCTTTGAATATAACGAGTTAGACAACTTGAAGACAGCAAAATAGTGGTAACGTATGTGTGTGTGGATATAAAGGTTGAAGACTTTAATTAAAGACGCAGATCTGAGGAGGAATTAACCTAGATATAGAAGCATAAAGTGTAATAGAGTTGAGCTAGATAAAGGAATAAGTGGCACATTAACATTTCATTCTACAATGTAGTAAAGTTTTCTTTACTGTAAAAAACTGGGCAAGTATGACTCGGACTCGCGCACTGAGGGTTCCGTACAAACGTACCTATCTATGAAAACAGTTCAATTATTCCCGAATTGAGTTACGAAGATTTTTCCGAATCACATTTTGACGTACCTACTTTACAGTTTTTAGGTTTTTTTATGCTTCATGCCAAATTTTAGGATTCTAGGTCAATAGGAAGTACTCTTTGAATTTTAATTCCTTTGGGAGTGACGAAATATAAGTTTTTTGCAACATAAACAGCCTTAACTTATTTTTTTGTTAATCTCAGAAGTTTGATTTTTTTACAGCTTCAAGGGACCGCAGTCCTGAGTATGTGGTTTTAATTTCAACTCGATACATTTGCGCGTTCCCGAGATAGAGGGTCTTGACAGACAGACAGACAGACAACCAAGTGATCCTATAAGGGTTCCGTTTTTCCTTTTTGTGATACGGAACCCTAAAAATGAAGTGTCGCACTTTTATTTAGGCATCCAGGTGGTTAAATTAATAGTGAATTACACTAATATTATAAAGGGGATAGTTTGTGGGTCTGTGTGTAAGTTTTTTACTTGTCGAAAGGCTCGGATTTGGATCAAACTTTAAATTGGCAAATCGGCAGACTACATTAGGTACTTTTCTTTTTCTCCTGGAATACTACATAAGGTACTTTTGTTTTTCTCCTGGAATACTACATAAGGTACTTTTCTTCTTCTCCTGGAATACTACATAAGGTACTTTTCTTTTTCTCCTGGAATACTACATAAGGTACTTTTCTTTTTCTCCTGGAATACTACATAAGGTACTTTTCTTCTTCTCCTGAAATACTACATAAGGTACTTTTCTTCTTCTCCTGGAACACTACATAAGGTACTTTTCTTTTTCTCCTGGAATACTACATAAGGTACTTTTCTTTTTCTCCTGGAACACTACATAAGGTACTTTTCTTCTTCTCCTGGAACACTACATAAGGTACTTTTCTTTTTCTCCTGGAATACTACATAAGGTACTTTTCTTTTTCTCCTGGAATACTACATAAGGTACTTTTCTTTTTCTCCTGGAACACTACATAAGGTACTTTTCTTTTTCTCCTGGAATACTACATAAGGTACTTTTCTTTTTCTCCTGGAACACTACATAAGGTACTTTTCTTCTTCTCCTGGAACACTACATAAGGTACTTTTCTTTTTCTCCTGGAATACTACATAAGGTACTTTTCTTTTTCTCCTGGAATACTACATAAGGTACTTTTTATCTTGGTAGTATGTTCTCTTGGGATAATTTTCTGCTTTCACGCGCCTGAAGGCGCTGGCAGCAGCATTTGTGCATAATAAAGTTCACAGACGCGTGTCTTAAGCATGGCACTCACGCTCACACTGATTTAAACCATCCGAGATATCGTGTCTATGAGCGGTGTCAAAGAAGGAACAGGAGTGGGTTTTTAGTCAGTAAAAGTCTGATACTATCTCCCGAGCCGCCCAAGAGTGGGGGTTGTCATTGGATGATTTTCCCACTTAAAAAAAATATACGTAGATTGCCTTCTGTACTTCTCTTCTCTCTTTTTTGGTATGGTTGAGTATATTATTATGCAGTGAGTGAAAATGTGGTATTTTCTTTCTATATGTACCTACTTAAATATTGATCCTCAGTATTTTGATGCCGGTACAAGCTATTTTAGTTTGGAGTTTTAGTTAGAATATGGAAACCAAGTTTAGATTCAAGCGTGTCAACATTTTCTTGCACAAATATAAACGAACTTGAGCACTGAAATTTCTGCACCATGAATTTTATTATTTTAGTTACAATTGCGTACTCCGTGGAACAATATTCTTAAGGGTCAGTTCACACCGAGACACAACGCAACGCGACGCTTCACGAAGAGCGACTTAAAATATAACTTTATTTACTACATGAAAAGATACAAATTTCATTATCTCTACCATGATTTAAACTCATGAGTTTAAAGCAATAGTCGCTTCTCGGTATCGATGCTGTAAATCTTTTGTACGGCAAATTCTGCAACGCCTCTAGCGGTCACTTGCGGAACCGAAATCTGTAGTATGAGTCATCCAGTTCAAAACCTATCGAATAAGAAGTCGTTTGCGACTAAAAAATTTAGTAGTTTCATATAGAAAATCGGCATGAGTAACAAAGCCATCGAAGCAAACCGTTACTACAGTAGTAAAGTAACTCACAAGCATATTGAAGGGTGAAAGTGTTGTGAAGCATGGTGTAGTTTTTCGATAGTAACTCATGGTAAGAGTACAGATCGAGATGCCTCGCGGTGGCTCAGTACTGCGTGGCGTGGTGCAACGTATTCTGAATTTTCTTCGCGCAACATCGCGTTGCGTCGCCGCTGTGAACTAACCCTAATTATAGCAAAAAGGTTACACTGCTTACTAACAAAGTGAACTAAAAATAACTTCATGCTTAGGAAATATCAGTAATTGTTTCTTGGTTCATAAAAACAGAAGCCATTATTATCAAGTTTTTATTCGTTTCTTTGTTCAAAATACAACAGAAAAAAACATAGACTAGCCGAAAATTATTTTCGAGACAAATGTTTTGTTTCATTGCAAAGAGTTACTATAAATAGCTTAATGTATAAATGGCTTTTCCTGGAATATCCTCTTACTGTCATTGCGTCAGAGGTGTTGAAGCGCCATAAGTGCCTTTACCAAGATAAATTGGTAGTCAATGTTAAATAACAGGACATTTGCATGGTTGGAGGAAGAAGAGACAATTGCGCAGGTGCTCTTTTACTGCAGAGGTATCACTGATACATGCACACAAACCTTATGATGATCTCCGAATTCCCTCACAAACGCCTTGAAAAACCTGAGAGGCCTTATCAGTTTTTCGTTGGAATGAGCCCACCAAATGTTTTGGCCATTTGGCCCACGTACAATGAACCGCGTAGGACTAAATGTGGAAACCATACTTGAACATAACAGGATATTTTTAACTGTGCATCAAACATCTTATTCTTCACTAAAATAAGAATTGTGCACCAATTATAAATAGAATTTTTACAATTATTAAGGGACTCGGGGCACCCAAACTCACACTGCAGGCCTAGCTAAATTACGACCGTTTCGTGTCGAATCTTTTTCTGCAATCAGTATCGCTCGGCGTGGGCACGCCACAATTATGGCAATAAGTCCCCTCTTCAGGCGTGGCTGGAAAGACCTCACGGCGTCCTTACCTTCCGCATGACGAAAGTCCTCACCGGACATGGCAAGTTCGGGAGGTTCCTGTACCGGATTAAAGCGGAAGTCACGCCCGGAGGACACGGTGGAGCACACAGTCGAGGTGTGCTCTACTTGGGAGGAGCATCGCCGTGCCCTCGTGGGGGCGATCGGCGGCAGAGACCTCACGCGCCGGGCCTCGGTTGAGGCCATGGCTCGGAACGAGGAGCAGTGGCAGGCGGTCCCCGACTTCTGCGAAGCAGTAATGCTCGCAAAGGAGGAGGCCGACCGCATCAGGCAACGGCATTCTCGCCGCCGCCGGGATTCCGATCCCAATTTCCAGCCACCGTAGGCGCGGGCTTGCGGAGAGTGAGAAATGGGTAGCTCGCTGTCCGGCCGTCCGGTAACTGTCCGGACCAAGCCCAAGTCTTCGACGGCGCGCACTGTTCCCGCACTCCTCAAGGAGTTGTCACCAACAGCAGGGGCCCAGCCGGGTCGAAGCCTACTGGGGCCAGGGTTATCCGAAAGGGAACTCGAGCCCCGGTATAAAGGCTTGAAGGAACTGGGTGGGTTTTTTAGTCAGTAAGAGTCTGACACTATCTCCCGCTCCGCCCAAGAGCGGGGGTTGTCATTGGATGATTTTCCCCGCCATAAAAAAAAAGTATCGCTCGGCGTGTAAGAGATTTTAGAAGCCAATAAGTTGTTATAGTAGCCATGTTGACGCGCCCAACAAATTCGTTCGCTCATTCAACCAAAATTTTAACTTGGCTACTATTTATTGTTGCTACCATAAAAGTACAGGATGTAGCGATGAACGTTGTAGCCTGCAGGTTAACTCAGAAGGGGATGGCGGGGACTAGTGAGCGAGTGAACAAAGATCCTGCCATCCCCTTTATGGTTATTTTTTTAAACCATCGACAAGAGCATATTTTGACAGTCTAGTCTAGTTGACACTTCACGTGACCCAAAGGCTGGAGTGACCTTGGACAGAGAATAAGTATTGCCATACAGCGTGGCAATGCCGCCAGTCTTTTGGGCACATTACCAGTCGACAGCGATGTGGAAGAGTTTTTTTACGCCAAATTTTATTTAGTGTATTTTAGCGTAGGGTTTTATTATTTATTTATTTTTTAATTTACTGTCATTTTAGTTATTAAGTTGTTTATAAGTGTAGATAATTAATTAATTAAAAATTTTGTTCTTATGTTGTATGAATAATAAAATTTCCCTAATATTAAGTAATTTTATTGCTTATTGAAAAAGGTTAAGGAAGGTTGTTCAGTTTCGTCTACTGTACAAGCCCTTAAAGTTTGTGGAGGGCTGTCCCGTACACCTTGTATAGCAACACTGTTTTCCCGTATTGCTAACATACATAACAACGCACTTAAAACCTGATGGTGAACGAGATTTTGTCAACAATAAAGCACACTTACCTAGAAGTAACTTATTCACTCTTGACTTAAAGACTTCTTGTTTATAGCTATCAGGAAACAGACTCCGACACGGAATTCCACTTCATAACAATTTAAGTTTTCTCGCACCGATGAAGGAGCTACGTAGTTTATGCAAAATGTTCCTTTTATGTATTAATGGAATATGCAATCAAAGTTTAACAGTAGAAGTTCAGTTTCATGAACGATCGCGCTAACTTTAATCGTTTTAATAATTGAGCATTTAACGATGCCTACAGGTTTGATTGATTTTGACGATCGTTCTTATATTTTTACTCTTTTTTTTTCGTAAGTGAGAAATCATCACATAACTTCTCCCGCTCGGGGTGAGGGAGAGAGACTTTTACTGAATAAAACTAACAATATTCCTTCAGTTGCCCTTAGTTGTAGGTCGAGAGGTAATTGAACGATTTCACGCTTCACAAACTAAAATAGTAAGTACTTACACTTGCCATCACGGATCTTGAACACTTGCGCAGAAGTCAAATATTCGGTATCTTTAGTGGTGCGAAGTGAGACGCGGGGGCGGGGAGTGTCAGTGATTGGCTGGCCGTGCCATCGCATCATAGACGTCAGTCATTCGTTCACTGTCTTGCTGCATCTTCCTAACAACGAAGGCGATTGGCTCGCCAATGTATGGGATGCGCAAAGCGATCCCCACTCCTGACACCCAGCGTTCAAGATCCGAGATGGCAACTGTACATACCGTCACGACCTTTATCTCAAATGGAGGTGTTTTAGGGTAAAAATACCCTAAAACCCGGGTTATAGGGTATTTTTAATACCGTGCGGTTTTAATTACAACTGCAGTATCCAAATTAATACGTGCCGTTGGTTATCAATATTTTTTGCCTTTAACCTAATAAAATATTTAAAAAAAAAAAAGAAAACATTTATTATAATTCTCAGCTTATTATTTTTATTTTTTTATGTTTCTAATAAGTATAATCTGCCTAGTAATATTCCTACTGCTGGGATTAAGGCCGTGTCTAGGAATGGGTATGAGCTGTAATCCACTATGCGGGCCTTCGTCTTCTTCTAAGACATGCCGGTTTCCACACGATGTTTTCCTTCACTGTTTTGATAGCAGTGATGATAAAATAGGATAAGCAAAGTAATGCCCCTGGCTGGGTTTGAACTGCTGTATACTGCACTGCAATATTTTATCTAATGTCTTTTATGACGTCGGACTTTATATGGGGTCCCTCAGTTACCATTGTTCTGTGTGGGCCCGTTCTTAAACGTTAATGGCCGTAAAACCGTTAACTCAATTAATGTGTTCATGGTAACGAAGATTAAATCCTCTTCTAAGACCGCATGCCGTAAAGGAAGCCTCTATGGAACCCGCACATGGCTGGTTCATTTATTTTATATCTCACTTTTAATATAAAAAATAAATAAATAAAATTGTTTATTCGGTCTCAAACGGTTACATTACAAATGTGAATGAAGCAGTCCCAGTAAGTTATTAATAATACTTGTGTTGGGGTCGTTTCGCTCCTTCCCTTAATTGGTACTTAACAATATTGAGGCATAATAACAAATAAAATAAAATTAAAAACCAAATTTTAAACAAACAGGAACAACAACTAAAAAATATAATTAATATACAAAAAATATTGGTAGAAGAACGCAGATTCTTAGCGTGTGAGGAATATAGCTTCTTTCTTCTTTTCGAGTCTGCATTCTTCTTCTCTTACTTCTGATTTTGTTCGTTCTTCATTTTAGTTCATATTTCCGCTGTCTCTCGATATTATGAAGCCGCGTACAGACATCGCGAGGCGTGCGTCGCGAATGGTTCGTCTCGCATGCCTCAGGCAGTGTGGTTGTGTGGTGCTCACAGTGAGCATTCGCGTCATACGATCGTTGCGAACGCCGCCTCAATACGAGCCCTGCACTCCATGTAGACGGACAGGTGTTGTTTGCGTTTTTTATTGACAAACACCGTGCGTGGGTGGTTTGCGTGCTCAGATTGAGCATGTGTCGTTCGGGACGCACGCATAAATATACCTACCGTCATATGCCTCAGGTTGTCTATCGGCAACGTCGCGAACTCGCGACGCACGCCTTGCAATGTCTGTATGCGGCTTGACAGTAACCAGTATACGGAATTATTGTCTACACAAAAAAACAAATCTTAAAAACCAAACGGGTTTAAAAAAACGAGCCTTCACTTTTTATAAATAATATCAGGGTTATTTGTATTACACTAACAACCTTGCAGAACTGTACTACTAACATCACAAACAACAACTTTTGTTCTGTGACTTTATACATACCATAATACATTTAAAGATAATCCTGTGAATAGAGGATATCAATGAATAAAACCTCCTAAAATAGCAAATACAGCTCCTATAGATAATACGTAATGAAAATCGGCAACTACATAATAAGTATCATGAAGAGTACTATCAATTGATGAATTTGATAAAATTACACCAAAAACAAACCTTCAAGATTGCGTTGTTCCATCTCAAAAGAAGAGAAGAAAGAAGAGATGTGGAGGGGTGCCTTTGCCCAGGAGTGGGACTCAACATAGACTAGCTAAAATGAATCTCTCATGTTATCTCTCCACCATCCTTCCATCAGGTCCACTTTTGTGTTGCATGAAGGTTTAAGAATTAGTAGTATAAATATGTAACGACCAAGAGGCCGCAGTCCAATAAGATGGGTAGATCAGGTCCGCTCCACACTGTACACCGAATTGCACGTCGCACTTCATGACGCTAAGAACCATCACAGATGGCGAGATATCATCAATAAGAAACTAATCCAGCGGGAACTTCACGACTCTCAGTAATGAGGAATATGACTCGAGGTGGAGGAGGACCACCGTAGGCGAGGGCTTGCGGACAGTGAGCAATGGGTAGCTCGCTGTCCGGCCGTCCAAGCCCAAGTCGTCGACGGCGTGCACTGTTCCCGCGCGCCTCCAGGAGTTGTCAGCAATAGCAGGGGCCCAGCCGGATCGAAGCCTACTGGGGCCAGGGTACACTATCTCCCGCTCCGCCCAAGAGCGGGGGTTGTCATTGGATGATTACCCCATCAAAAAAAAAGGAGGATTAGGAGTATAACTATGTACCTTGTTCGAAACGATGCTCAATTTTGTTTTATGACGTACATAAATACACGATGCTCAATTATTTCCAACACTAGTAGTGGAGTCAGCTCACTTGTATATTAGTGTGTTTTACCTACCATGACATAATTTCCGGTGCTGAAAAAATGAACGTTCTCATAGGAGGCTGTGTATAGGTTGGCAGTTACAAATAGAGCCAAGAAGCGTTCTATACTAGGCAAAAGGCTATTAGACTATGTTCAATCTTCAATATCCGAAGGGGTAAGAAGGTCTTCGATATCGTATCATTCCACCCACACGTACCTATAGTTATCGGCTTGGATCTTGAGCGCTGGCTTCAAGTTGCGCAGAAGTCAAATATTCGGTCTCTTTAGTGGTGCGACGTGAGACGCGAGGGCGGGGAATGTCAGTGATTGGCACCCCGCGCCGTTGTGTCATAGACTACACTCGTGATTCGTTCCCTGCGCTTGCTGCGTGTATCTAACAATGACGTCGATAGTCGTTGAGCTCCTTAGTAGTCCTGAGTTGAGCTACACGCATACTGACAAATGCTTGCACTGACTGGATAGGTCCACTTAGAACTGTGTGGTTCTTTCTTCAAAAGACCATCTCAGGCTCAATCTGCATGATTCTCATATGATTTGACCATTGCATGTTTTGCTGTGTAGACTTTAAAAGAGACTTTGACCCAGGCTTGTAGGAACGGGATGGGTTTTTTAGTCAGTAAGAGTCTGACACTATCTCCCGCTCCGCCCAAGAGCGGGGGTTGTCATAAGATGATTTTTCCCATCGAAAAAAAAAAAAAAATCCCCTGAGTTTATTTCGGTGTTTCTTCGCAGAGTAGTCACCTAGGAAACACCGACCTCATCTAGATTTAAATGACAAAAAAAAATTGACGTGTAAAAGTGTTTATCCTACTTGCAAAATAAAGATCATTTATCATTTATCATTGGCTCGCCAATATATGGAATGCGCAAAGCGATCCCCACCCTGACGCCGAGCGTTCAAGATCCGTGCCGATAACTATACAAAACGTTTTGGAAAAGTGTTCATTAAGCGTACAGTTAAAGGAATTCTCTGCCGGTAGGTTTACTTCTAGGCAAGTATATTCCATCGTCAACCACATCATCTGTGGAGCATACTGTAGAAATGTGTCCCTGCTTGGGCCGAGGCCTGCCGTGTTCTTGTGGGGGCGATCGGTGGCAACGATCTCTCGCGACGGGCCTTGAGGAGTGGTAGGCGGTCACCTCCTTCTGCGAAGTAGTAAAGCTAGCAAAGGAAGCGGAAGCACGAGCACGCGCGAGGGAACGGCCATCACGTTCCAGCAGTGAGGTGTGTCCAACGTAGGCGCGGGCTTGCGGATGGCAAGTAGTGAGTAGCTCGCCGCACGACCGGACCGGACCGCCGTCCGGTAAACCTTCGGACCGAGCCCAAAGTCGTCGACGTCGCGTATTGTTCCACGAGTCAGATGTCAAAATGTCATTAAACAATAGGGGGCCAGCAGGGACGATGCCTACTGGGGCCATGGGTGATGCGAAAGAGATCCCTGGAACAATGGCAAAGAAGGAACAGGAGTGGGTTTTTTAGTCAGTAAAAGTCTGAGATACCTCAGGGCAGGAAATGTCATTTAGATAATGTTACTGCCTTTAGAAAAATCGTCAACCACAACATCGCTTACCATCATATGAGATAGTGGTCAAATGGAACTAGGCAGGACACAATCATGGTAATATGATAACATAAATATGGAATTATGCAAATGTAATCTTTGTGTACAATGAAGTATGTATAAATAATTAAATAAATGACCGAGTGGAGTCCAAGAACAATTAGTAGAAGTAATGCTGAACGTCTGGCAGTGAGATGAGCGAATGATATTGAGTCATCGTAGATACAACATAAAAAAAGATTTAATTAGTTTTGGAACATAAACCAGTTGTAAATAATTAGGTACCCGGAAAACAATGATAAGACTATCAACACCCGTCTTAACATTAAAAAAAAACAACGTCTCACGCATAACAATAAAAGTCCGTTTCAGATAATGTTGATGATTCATTTAACTTCATATTTATAACACTCGTAATAATACTCGTAATGCTTCATTGACACAAATCTAAGGATTCATCATGCTAAACATCAGTTAAGTTACAAGGCGCACAAAAGTTGGCACCCTGACTCCTGAACTGGGAACTCCTGTGTCTTAGTCAGTGTTCTACTGCTACTTGGACACTATAAACCCATTTAAAAGAATTTTTAGAGTTAGTAAGCTGATATTGCACTAAAGATTAAACAGAGTGTAAGTAAGGGACAACCCTCCACAAACTTTAAGGGCTTGCCTCAGTAGACAAAACTGACTTGACAACCTTCCACGAGACTTTTTTTCAGGAAACGAAAAAAATATTGGCCTCTCCATACAAACTGTCCAATCAAGTTTTTAATTTTGAATGGTGAGGCTGATGATTTTTTTCGTTTCCTGAAAAAATATCTTGTAAAAGATTGGTCTGTTTCTTGATACTGAGCAAGCCCTTAAAGTTTATGGAGGGATGTCCCTTACAGCCTGTATTATTAGGTAGGTACATAGTAAAAAAAGAATTCAATGAATTTGAAAACACTCAGTCCAATATATCTATATAAAAACCGGCCAAGTGCGAGTCGGACTCGCCCATGAAGGGTTCCGTAGCAGCAAGTAACATATTATAAAAGCTCTTGTAATATATTGTAACTTTGATCGATGTTTTAATAATAGTGTATTTTTTTCGATTTATGACGCATTAAAAAAAAACTACTTACTAGATTTCGTTCAAACCAATTTTCGTTGGCAGTTTTTATAGTAATGTACATCATATATTTTTTTTAGTTTTATCATTCTCTTATTTTAGAAGTTAGAGGGGGGGGGACACACATTTTACCACTTTGGAAGTGTCTCTCGCGCAAACTATTCAGTTTAGAAAAAAATGATATTAGAAACCTCAGTATCATTTTTGAAGACCTATCCATAGATACCCCACACGCATGGGTTTGATGAAAAAAAAATTTTTGAGTTTCAGTTCTTAGTATGGGGACCCCCAAAATTTATTGCTTTTTTTCTATTTTTGTGTGAAAATCTTAATGCGGTTCACAGAATACATCTACTTACAAAGTATCAACAGTATAGCTCTTATAGTTTTGGAAAAAAGTGGCTGTGACATACGGACGGACAGACAGACAGACAGACAGACAGACAGACAGACAGACAGACAGACAGACATGACGAATCTATAAGGGTTCCGTTTTTTGCCATTTGGCTACGGAACCCTAAAAGGGCTAAATAGGCGCTTTACTCCGTTCACTTACTCCAATCCGACGCATAGGCTGCTTAAGGGGCCGGCGGAGGATGAATTTCCATACAAACGTAATACCACGCTCATTTGCAGTTGGAGCATATTTCCAACATATTATGATGATATTTGGTTATAGATAATATTTATCTAGGTTCCTACGTCTTTCTTTTTTAAAAAAACAAAAAGAAATTTAAGCAAATTGTATTTCGCACTTTTTTATAGCGTAAATGGCAAAACATGCCATTTGGCTTTTCTTGTATTAAAAATAACAATATTTCTAATATTCTCGACGTAGGAACCTAGATAAATATTGTCTTTAACCAAATATCATCATAATATGTTGGATATATGCTCCAACTGCAAATGAGCGTGGTATTACGTTTGTATGGAAATTCATCCTCCGCCGGCCCCTTAAGACAGCTATCCCAATGGAACTAGCATTGTTTATGACATGACAATAATTAGATATGGCCAATAAACAATACAATACACAATACAGCTCCTATTCGTAGGCTCTAAACTATTCAGCTTTAGAGTATAGGTATATACCATAGATTAAATAAATGATTAGAGAATGGGCACATTGGGACCACTCTCGACCTCCAATAGCAATAAGATGATAGGTATTTTTAATTGGAACAACAATTGTTATGACAGCTTTGTTGTTACAACTGTCCGTTCAGAGTTATAAGACTTTTTATAACCTGCTGTAGCGTATGTATGTGGTCTACGGTTCTGAAACCTTTTCGGAATCCGGCTTTTTCGGGAGGCTGGAAGTCGTCAAACCTGCGCGCGAGACGGTTTGTGATGACCCTGGAAAACAGCTTGTAAATATGGCTTAGAAGTGAGATGGGCCTATAACACTAGTTTACACGGTTTTCATACCCCAGCTGAAAGTTGTTATTTTATTTTGTGTTCAGGTAGAACTATCCAGAAAAAATAATAAAAAGATTCTGTCACGTCTGGTTTAAAAAAATATTTATTTTCTTGAAGGGAAATACAAAAATTTTAGGATTAATACAAAAATAAATTAAAAATGACTAATTTTTGCTTTCTTTTTATAGTTATTTGAATCAGTTTCTCTTATGATAGACCAACAGTAATCCCCTAACATATTTTCATCCCAAAATCCTTGATGTCGTTCTTCGAAAGTCCTTAAATCTTGGTGGAAACGTTCACCCTGTTCGTCACTCATACTTCCTAAGTTTTCAGGAAAAAAATTCAGATGAGAGTGTAGAAAGTGAATCTTTAATGACATGTTTACTCCCATATCATGAAAGTTTTTCAATAAATTGTTAACAATTTCTTCATAATTTTCACTTTTTTTATTTCCCAAAAAAATTTCTACAAGCATTTTAAATGAGTTCCAAGCAGACTTTTCTTTAACCGATAAAAGGTTTTCAAACTGAGAATCTTTCATAATTTTACGGATTTGTGGACCAATAAATATACCCTCCTTCAGTTTTCCCTCTGTAATGTTTGGAAATATTTTTTGCAAATACCGGAAAGCATCACTGTTTTTGTCAAGCGCCTTTACAAAGTTTTTCATGAGCCCCAGTTTGATGTGTAAAGGGGGTAAAGTGACGTTATTTGGATCGACCAACAGCTCGTGATTAATGTCCATTTTGCCCGGAATATACTCATTTCGAACAGGCCATTCTTTCCTTACATAATGATGTTGTTTCGCTCTACTGTCCCACAAACAAAGGAAACAACAGTACTTCGTGTAACCACCCTGCAATCCCACTAACATACCGATGACTTTGAGGTCGCCGCACACTTTCCATTGATGTTCTTTATACTTTATTAAATTAATCAAAGTACGCATCGTTTCATAGCTCTCTTTACAATTCACTGCGTGTCCTATTGGTATGGAAGGTTTCTTATTTCCGTTATGTAATAAAACAGCTTTGAGACTATATTTCGAAGAATCTATGAATAGGCGCCACTCTGTTTTATCATAGTTTTGATTCATTGCTTCGAAAAGTCCCGGGATATCTGTGCAATAACAATATTCACCTTCTCTTTTGAAAAATTCTGAGTACACTTTGCTTCTGTTTCTGAAAAACGTAACTTTTGTGTCTGGTAGTAACAAGTTCCATTGTTGTAAGCGGGAGCCAAGAAGCTCTGCTTTAGATCTTGATAACTGTAAATCTCGTATAAGATCATTTAATTCGGCCTGATTAATTAAATGTGGAGTGTTTTCTTGAGGTGAAAATTCGTCAGAATCACTAGAAATCGACTTGAATTCAACATCACTGTTATTGTCATCTAATATATTTGCACTCGAACTACCGGGACAAACTGGATGGGGTAGATCTTTTGAATGTAAAATCGGCTTAGTAACAGACGGAACATCGGCATACATAATACTTGCCTTATTTTTTTTGTTATATCCCAATGTCTTCGTAACACAAAAGTAACAATCATTTTCATGATTACTAGGTTCTCTCCATAGCATTGGCGAACCAAATGGAAGGTAAACTTTTTCTCCTGATGACCACTGGAGTAAGATGATTCTACAGCTTTCGCAAAACACGTGAGGCACCCACTTTTTATCTTGATTTGCAACAGGAAATCCAAAATAATAAAGATATGCAGTTTTTAACGAATCTACAATAGGTCTTCTCTTTTTTGAAAATATAAACTGTCCACAAACATAACAAAAACGGTCAGAACTTTGTTTGCACTTTCTGCTAGCCATTTTAAATCAATCCAAAGCAAAGTAACTGTCGTTTGAAGCGAACGAATAAACAATAAAATATCACCACCACGTCGGGTAGTTAAAAAAAAACAATTGACGGCAGAAAAAAATTCCGACGTGATAAAATATTTCTGCTAACACTTTTAGGTTTAGGGAAGGTAGATAAACATATTGACATACATTCGGTTCGGGGTATAAATAAAAAGTAAAATTTTGTAAACTAGTGTAATTCTTAAGCAGAGTATTGTCACCCTTCTGAAAAAAGAGTAATATAACAACTTTGCTCCATGCAAGTGGCGTTTATCCCTCGAGTATGACGGAATCGAACAACTTCTGAAGGGCCTTTAGGACCGGTTTTCCACCCGCCTTCAGCAGCCCGGCCTAATTCCGCCCTCACCCGACGCCTTGTTGTTCTTCAACTGCTACAGAACCATCCTAATCTCGTACAGGCTGACGTCTGGGATATCTTCAGTGTAGTGTCGAGTCAATCTAGCTCTTGGGTCGTTTGCATGATTTGCAGCGGGTTTGGAGATTGACTATACAACTGTATAACTGTCAATCTCTCCCAGAACCTCCGATATGGCGGATATGCCTCTGCCATCGTCGGTCTTCAGTTTCGTGAGCTGGCTCTGCCCAATAGACAGATCTCGTGCAAATACTTTGGAACCCTTATCCGCTCAATCGCATCCTTAATCATCTCGGTATTAAATCGGCGACTGTCGCGTTTCAGAGGTTTCGTTTAGAAAAAAAAAACTATTTTCTATGTTTTGCTTTTTCATGCCCGTGTACGTCCGTCGTGTACACGTATCATTGGGTCCCGCTATCACACTGGACTTTTTAATTTTAATTTACTTTTTTTTACTTTTTAATTTTTTATGATTATAGGTAACCCATAGAACACGTCGATGTGTGTAAATGAATCACGTTATTACTTTTCCCTCAAAAATATTTTAATATTTTTATCTTCAAATCTGAATTAATAAGTCTTATAACTCTGATAGGACAGTTGTAACAACAAAGTTGTCATAACAATTGTTGTTCCAATTGAAAAGACTTAAGTATTAAATGAATATATCTTATTGCTATTGGAGGGTTGGTCCCAGATTTAATACATTTTTAACCATTCTCATTACTTGACTAGATTATATCACAAATTTCCCAAAAAAAAGGAAAATTTGGTTTTTTGTCCCAGCAGTGGGAACATTAAAAAGGCTGATGATGATGATGATGATGATGATATTAAAATTATCAAATTAAATAAGTATTCATTACTTCTTTACTTTTCTAAATTTTTCTATTGATTGAACCTTATTTTTCTAAATTCTAGGTTATTCCGTTTATTGCTGTTGTGTCTTGACGACCCGGTTTATTCGTGAATATTGTTCGAGACAGCATTGCGGCATAGTGTGCTGTCGGGCTACTGTACGTCGGGATCGAATTCAGTGGGCCAACAGTTCGTCGATCTAGTGTTTGGTCGACCAAATGACTGTCGGGATAGTGTTCAGTCGAGATAAACTCCATCGACTTAGTGTTCTGACTATCTACTGCAGGTCGGGATAGTGATCAGTACCTCTACCATGAGTTTAAAGCAATAGTATTTGTCGATACTCGATACCGACTACGTAAATAATTATTTTGTATGGCAAATTTTGGTTCCGTAAGTGACCGCTAGAGGCGCTGCAAAATTTGCAATACAAAATATTTACGTAGTCGGGATAGCGTTTATCGGGATTCCGTTTGTCGGAATAGTGTAGTACAATCTATACCCGTGTTCAATAGAGTAAAGTATCCAAATATGGAATACCATTTTGTTTTTGTTAATACAATCTACCATACATTTGCGCTAAATTTACAATTAATAATGAACTTGTTACATTTAACTGATATTTTTTCTGGAACGCAAGGACCACTGAAGGGACATACGTGGGTTAGTCACTAAAATTTTTACAGTCTCTCTCACTCACACCATCCAGAGTAGAAGTTTTTGATGATTTCCCACCTAAAATTAAAACCGGCCAAGTGCGAGTCGGACTCGCGCACGAAGGGTTTCGTACACCGTAGGCGCGGGCTTGCGGACAGTGAGCAATGGGTAGCTCGCTGTCCGACCGTCCGGTAACTGTCCGGGCCAAGCCCAAGTCGTCGACGGCGCGCACTGTCCCCGCGCGCCTCAAGGAGTTGTCAGCAACAGTAGGGGCCCAGCCGGGTCGAAGCCTACTGGGGCCAGGGTTATCCGAAAGGGAACTCGAGCCCCGTTATAAAGGCTTGAAGGAAAGGGGTGGGTTTTTTAGTCAGTAAAAAACGTCAAAAAATCACTTTTGTTGTATGGGAGCTCCACTTAAATATTTATTTTATTCTGTTTTTAGTATTTGTTGTTATAGCGGCAACAGAAATACATCAACTGTCATCAGTGAAAGGACATTGCTCTGTGTCCATACATGGTTGGCCCTGGAGCCAAAAGTATTAGAAAATTATGTATTGTATTTTCTATCATTAGAAAACTCCTTTAAGATATTATTTTTATAGCGGACTAGCTGCAGAATCGAAATATTTAAGAAAAAGTATCAGATTTTGAGGTTATCATCCAACCATAACAACGAAGATAAGAAATGATTTTTCGTAACTCCAAATGATTTTTAAAGAAACTGAAAAACAATATCATAATATATTTGTCTATTTTTAGTACCGATAGTGTATTCCGGTAGTTTTTACTGCCCAGGGCCATTTTAGACATTTTCATTTCAACTATCTAGCTATCACAGTTCATGAGATACATCTTGGTGACATATGGACAGACAAACGGACGGACAGCGGAGCCTTAGTAATAGGGTCCCATTTTACCCTTTTACACAAAAAGTAAAACGGAACCCTAAAAATGATACTGTTCTATGTTTGGTAATTTTCTCCGTATTTATGTTGCTATACTAAACCTGTATCAGATTGTTGAGGTAGATAATAATTATATCAATTTACACACAACGAAAATAAAAGTTATTTTATAAAACAAACAACAATATTAGCGGAAAAGCGAAAACAATGTACCATAACAAAGTTATGGGAAGTTAAAAATGAACATTAACAATACCAATTATAATACCTTCGTTATTGTTATAAAAATATACTCGTATAATTATCTTTATCTCTATCTACAGTATTATAAGTTATAAAATGAATTAAGGAAATAATTATCATTCATAAATATTATTATGATTTCTTAATGTTTCTTGATGTTGCGTTTCATATATTTTTATTTTTATAAGTATTTTACATGTGTTTTAATAATTATCCATAATATTGTAATTTGTTCAATTAGTCTAATTGGCATTTTGTCGTTTTGGATAAATTAAATAATAATATAAATACAGTTATGTACATAATTATAGTTAAGATTTTATTTTTTGACATGTATCAAGTTTATTAGGGAAAAAAAATGCTCAAAAGTGCATACTGTACTTTTTTTGTTATTACAAGCATTTTTTAGTTTTACCTGTCCTGATATTTTCCTTGTCTGTAATCAAATGTAGCAAATTGACCAAATAATTTACCGATTTAGCTCAAATTCAGCGTACATGTGTAAATCAGATGACAATGCAAAATTATTATGACATGGAGCTGATTTGATGATGGAACTGGAAGGTGGCTATTGGAGCTTGGCATTAAACGACACAACCCCATCGAGTTTGGACTCGTATGATTCGTCTTGACGAGTGTTAATTATATAGGAATTATAACTGCTATAAAAGCTTGCTATGAAAAAAATATTTTCATTAAAAACTTGTTACAAGCTTTTATTTAGTTTCACCTGTACCGATGTTTGGGTTGTCTGTAAACAAATGTTGTAAATTGATCAACTTGCCGGTTACCGATGGAGCTGCGAGCATGTGTAAATCAGATGACAATGCAAAACTATTATGACATGGAGCTCACCTGATGATGGAACAGGAAGGTGATCAGAGGAACTCAGATAACCCTATCGTGTTTGAGCTTTTTAAAATGATCTTGATGAGTATTTAGTTAAAGCTTGCTATATAAAATTGTTTTCCATTGAAAACTTATTTGTTTGAAAGTCGTCGGATGTATTTTTATGTAAAATGTTTTCCATATTCCGCATTTGTGTATTCTCATAACTAAGCCTAAAAAGTTCTTTAGATGTTCCTACAGAATATAACCATTAAGTACAGTTATTGTATTTATTATTTTTTATAAGATTATAACAATTTTATTACGGAGAATCCGTGCTATGTACAGGCACATGTATAGGGTCTCCTGCGGATATCTTCATTCTTGATTCGATCATGCAAGGAAACTTCGAGCATAGCCCAGCGACCACATTTCTGAGCCATATATCAGCACTAGTAATAGACCTTCGTCTTGAGACACTGTTGTATGTTAGTCACTGTAAGGCGTGTGTAATCTGAAAGTATATCTGTCCAGGTAAAAATAAAAAAAATCATTTTTACAGATTGCTTTTGTAAATGATTGAGGTTACAAACATTTCTTTGCATGTGTATTGATGGCACGATTGGTGCTACAGAACTTCTGTTCCGTGGTAGGCGCTGAGATTGAGCGCGTTGCGGGTGCGATTCTTGCACGTAGTGAAATAGTCAGGACACGAGCTGCTAGAGAGGTGCTGATGAATACTTTCTAAATGAATTTGATTGATATTAGTTTTCTTCAGAGCATACTGTTCGACAGTGGACGTCTTTCAGCTGAAATGATGATGATGATAATGATGATGATACTGTCTGAACCCTTCTCTAACGCAGCTATCGCTGTTTATAAATAAGTGAGTAAAGTTTCAGAGCCCAAATAGTTGATAAGGTGTTTAGCTTCACTTGTATTAGGTTACGATGGGGCTGGCATGGTCTTACTGTGGCCAAAAGTTCCTAAATTTATCTATACATATAAATAAAATTGGAATGTTTGTTTGTAATATTGAAATAACTGCTTTTTACTACATGCATATGAATATATATACGGTACATACACAGCTAGTACAATATAATAAAAAAAATATTTGTACTAGATATTTAAGATTATCTACACAATTATTATAAAGAGGTAAATTTAGTTTTTTTGTTTTTAGGAGATAATCTCTGGAAGTACTGGTACGAGTCCAATTGCTAACTTTCTTTTTTCGCAGATAGAAAGCTGCTTTAAGACATAGGCAATTTATGTACCCGAGCGAAGCCGCGGGCAAAAGCTAGTTTGTTATATATCTAGTCATTCCGGATGTGGGTTTTATGTAGGTATTTAAGTTAACATGTTTAAGAACGTTACCATTTTATAGGAGTAGGTGAGTAGGTAATTCTTAGCGTGAAGCGATTTTTATTTTAATTACCTACGGTTTTGAAACTTGAATTTTTGTTTCTTCAAATTTGACGACAGAGGATACAAAAAAATCAAGAGTGAACCAAATTTACGCACCATAGGGTTCCGTACTGCAATACATGTGAGAAACTTGATATTAAATAAAATTAAAAAAAAAAATTAAAAGGATAACTGTTATAATATTATAATCAAAGCGTTTTGGGAACATAATATATTTAATGTGCATACAGCCAAGGAGTGGAATTCCCTGCAGGAGTGTATGTTTCCTGATAGTCTTTAAGTCAAGAGTGAATAGTTTACTTCTAGGCAAGCGTGCTCCATCGTCGACCACATCATTGCTTACCATGAGGTGGTCAAACGCAAGCCTATCAGTAATAAAAATTCAAATATTATTAAGGCCCTGCGCAAACAAAAGAAAGTCGGAACTCATCTGCCATTAGCCATGACGGACTGATGGTCTAAAATCTAGAAAAGCCTCCAGTTAGTCTATTTTCCAGAGCGATAGGTTATCCTGGCACCGATTTGCGAAGAATCCTGAATGAGAACAGAGGAGGACAAAAGACATTTCATTATTTTTTATACTAGGTATTGATAGGCTCGTGTGTGACTCCAGATTTGGATAGAATGTGACATAGTGTGTCATAGATACAACACAAATATGTCACATTGTGTCAATGCACATGTCACAATGTCAAAAAACCTTACCGAGATCATTTAACTTTGATGATATGTCAATCCTCGTTTTGCCTACTTTCTTTAAACTTTTCAGTATCATAGAAATCCTACATCAAATATATGGCCAAACGATGATCCTCGTTTGGCCATATCATCAAAATATGTTTGTACACTTAAAAACGAAAATAATAAATACAGCTAGAAGAGCATAAAGGTGCTCCGTATTTCAACAGAAATTTCTTCCAACAGACCTGCGACAGAAGAATTGGGCGAAAGATGTAGACACAGTATATATAAAAAGATTAGAAAAGTAAAAATAGAATATAATAATTTAATTAAATCGTTAAACGCGCAGGTAATTAAATCATACATGTTATAATATGCTCTTCCAATAAAGCGGGATCAAAAATGTTGATTTATTTAATATTTACGTTGCTTTTTTACATGTATGGAGTTTTATAATGCATTTATGGCAGTGACAGTGACCTATAAAAGTTGCATCTAGAATATTACAACTGGCTGGTGACTCTGGGTTTTAAAGATTATGAAGCCAAATCTAAAACAATTCATTTTTTGCACGGAGACGTCATAATAAATGTTTACGTACGTAGTAATTCAAGGATACATTTTAAATAGCAGTATATAAAGCCTGGGCTAATGAAATATAATGTATTATTCTCTCAAGAATTCACTGTAAGTACTTACCTACTACCAAATATTAATTTTAATTAATTTTAATCATTCTATCTTCTCACTACCTACTGTTAGTGTTGTTATGTCGAGTTGTCAGATTTACTTTTGTGTTGCGTAAACTTTTAATAATTCAATTTTGAAGTTCTTAAATTACGTACAATAAAAAAAAAACAGAACTCAAAGAAAAAATGTAGATTGAAAACGGGAAAATTTATTTCCACTTTAAATATAAAGTTTATTGGAACTAATCCCAAGTTAATCTACCTAGAGATATTTTATTACAATCCAAAGTGTGTTGTTTTATAAAAAGACCAAGTAAAAGTCAAGCGTAAACTTTTTAAACTATTTATCAATTGTACCTATAAAGATTCGATAGCGAAACTTGATGGAAACATTGAATTCTAATTCCAAAACTTACAATGTGAAGTGCAAAGAAATCAGAAACGTTTATTTCAAATAGACCATTTACAGGCAGGCACTTTTGAATTGTCAATATATTGGTCAGTCAAAAAAATTGCAGATCTCTATGGAGATGAACGTGCAAAAATATCTATGGACACTCTTTTAAATCATCTGTAATTTAAAAGAGTGTGAGTGAGAAGAGAAGTGAGTGTGACTAAGTTGTGATGAAAAGTTTGGAAATCCAAATTTTTGTTGGGTTGGTTGGTTGTTGATAAAGTTGGTTTTGTCCGAAAAGTACTTAACTTTCTTTAGCTCGACTGCGCGTACTGTTCCTGCGCGCCTTAAGGATTTGTCAGCAACTGTAGAGGCCCAGCAGGGTCGAAGCCTACTGGGGCCAAGGGTCTGCTTCTGAAAGGAAGGCTTGGCCCTGGTATAAAAGGCAACGAAGTAACGGGGTGGGTTTTTTAGTCAGTAAAAGTCTGACACTATCTCCCGGTCCGCCCGAGGGCGGGGGATGTCCTATGTTGATTTTTACCCACCAAAAAATAAACTTTCTTTAGCTCAGGCCCAAATAAACTGATATTCTATCAATGATTAAAACTGTCTAAAATTGGCTGTTAGGTAGTGCTTTCGGATCACGGAGTGATTCATTATTACTAACAAAAACATATTGGAAACATCACATTCATCATATTTGTCTATTTTTATTTTGCTTCTCTTTAAAAAATGTGAATGTGTAACCACTGTAACCGCCGAGAATTCACAATTCAATTCTATTTCGAACCATTTTTTTATTATTTTTGTTTTGCTTTTAGCTACAATATGGAAGCCATGTTGTATTAATTCTGTCTATTTAACACTACTGTACATGAAGTTTAAATAATTAAATAATTTTGACTGGTCATGGTGATTTGGACTATTCTCTAATAATACTGTCAATAATTAAATCAATATTCTTTTTTACCTTGGAGTTTCTTGCCAGTTTTTCTCGATAGGAAGCGACCAATTAGAACCGTACACTAGCATTGAAAGTTTTATAAGTACCTATGTATTGTGAAAAAATATATCTTATTCGTTTATTTTTTATTGGGATTATATGCCACACAAGGTGTGAGATCTCCTCTCATTTAATTGAACTGTTTTTATTTTTAAATTATTCATTAATGTTCCACTGCTGGACTAAAGCTTTACTCAATTTCTATCAACCATAATTTCCTAAGTTACTTCTTACCAGCCACTTCTCTGCACATCTCGATTGCTTCACCTTTTTTTCCTGAGCCAGCCTCAAGGAAGTCTTCTTTCTCAGGCACCCGTCTCGAACGCCCATATCTGGGCCAAATTATCCAATTTTGCCCAGTGTCTTGACACACTTGATCTTATTCGTGCCTGGCAGCCGTTTTGCCCACGTCTTTGAAGTGTGGTATTTAGTATATCGCGGTTACAGAAACTACATCCAATATCTTAAAACTATTGTGCCTAACTGTACCTACCTGTAACACAGTAATAAGCTTTTTTGAAAAATAATTTATTATTATTATTCATCTATTTTTTTCCAACAGTATCACCATGAAACTGCTGATCGTATTCGCTCTGGTAGTGGCGGCGATTGCTCGCCCTGATGATTCACACTACGATGAGAAGTATGACAACTTCAACATTGACGAGCTCGTAGCAAACGATCGTCTGCTGAAGTCCTACGCGCATTGCTTAATCGGAGACGGCAAGTGCACTGCTGAAGGAAATGAGTTTAAAAGTGAGTCATTTTTTTCTAGACTATTTTGTGCTTCAGTGCTGAGAAAATACCCCTCTTTTTCCTCTGTCTTGGGCGAGCTCAGCCAAGTTTGAATATGATCACACCTTCTTCGCCGCGATACCTTCGAGTCAATTATTTCAATTTATTCCAGCTGCTTTAGTCTAGGGTTAAGTTCAAACCATTGACCCTACTGTCAAACCTGGTCTATTATTAGTCCAAGAGCGAGCGAAGTGACCTCGGGATTTTAAGGCATTTTGTAGGTTAGGGTGGGAGCGCTTTAGGCTTCCTGATTTTTTTTCTAACCACCTAGAAATAGGAGCCCGCTCTTGTAGGGCTCCGCGCGTGTACGGAGAATCGTTTTAACCTAGACGTAATTAGTTCATCCTAAATACGGGTTTGGCCTGTAACAGATAGGTACAATATAGGTACCCATATTGATATATGTTGAGTGGATTACGTATAGGACGTATTAAATGAAAAGGGAAAAATAACTAACGAGTGACTTTAAATTCTTTCCCTGCGTTTGGCAGGGGAAGAATTTAAAAATAATGAATTTATTTTTTGTACCTATCTACAAAGTTTTATGATTAAAAGAGGACTTTTAATTTAATATTACGTGGGCGTACTTGACTAAGCAAAATCTTTTTGTTGAAAGTTTTTAGATTTTATTAAATATTCAACTTGAAGTCAGACTTGAACTTACGACATTTATTTCAATTAGAACCTTTTAAAGCATTTTTATTTGTCAGAAAGTTTGTTTGATTCGTTCCAGGGCGTAGGTTTCTTTGTGTAAGAAAATTATCGCTAAAAAAGAGAACTTAAAAAAGTGACATTTATCAGTGATCTCGATTGACAAGTCCATTTACCGCATCATTTAGATATGGTTTAACAGTTTTATTTTTCAATACTTAGGTACTTATTTTTATTAAAAATTAGGGTTGTAATTACTATAATTTAACCACAAGATAACTTGTGAATACGTTAACTGGGGTTTCAGAGTGTGTATGTACGTTTGTTAGTTATTCACGCTCGAACGACTCAACAGATTTGGATGTAATTTGGCACGCGGGTAGACCTTGTCTTGGATTAGCTCCTAGGATACTTTTGCCCCGGGAGAATGTTCTCTTGGGAAAATTTTCTACTTTCGCGGCACTTACGTTGGCAGCTAATTGGGAATACAAATCTCTATTAGAATACAAATTTTATTATTATCTCTCTTCCTTACGAAATCTGAGCGTTCTTAAAATCTTCGTAGATGTAATGTAAATATCTGGTGTACGGGACTTTTTATGACCTCTAGATATCAGAAAGTTTTGCTTCCCAAAATATTAGATAACTTCCCGAAACGCTATGGTTTTATACGTTTTATGACGTAAGCGTTTCCTGCTCGGTCAGCATTCTCAGATGTTATAGCATTTTTCCAATCAGCATATCAATAAATATGATTCCTATCAATCTCTGTCATATACAGTGATATGAATAAAAGGTTAAGGTCAATATTGACATCAACTTTCAGAGATATTGAGTAATATTACAATCCACAACCTTTACAAAATGTCATTGAGTCCCAAACTAAGCAGAGCTTGTGCTATAAGTACTAAAAGACTAATTATATTTATTTTGCAAATAGGTTTTAATAAACACTTTTACACGTCAATTTAAACTAGATAAGGCCGGTGTTTCCAAGCTGACTACCCTGAGAGGAAACACCGAAATAAACTCAGGGTTCAGAGTCTCTTTTAAAGTCTATACCTACGGCAAACATATATCTAATGATCAAATCGTTTGAGAACCATGCAGATTAGTGTCTGAGATGGTCTTTTAAGGAAAGAACCTCACAGATTTGAGTAGATTCAACACAAGATTTAAAGGAGCTCAAATACTAGACAACTGATACTAAATACATACATATAGATAAATTACACCCACATAGGTACAAAATAAATGGTCATGCTCATCACACAACATATTTTTGGGTTGGGAATCGAACTCATGCCCTTCGCCCTAACAGTCAGGGCCACTAACTACTAGGCTAGTCTAGTCAGAGATATAGAACCTGATTTCATAAAATTTAGTAACTTACTTTTGATCACACGAAAATAGATTAGGTAGGTACCTACTAGGTAAAAAAACACACACGTGATAGGACAACGGTTTCGTGCTTTCGTGAAATGGAACGACTATCTGGTAGTAGGGTCTGATACATCTTAACGACTAAAAACGATACAACTTTGATCGGTTTAAGTACCTCTGAGAATATCGCTGAAAGTAAACATTATTTACTCACAAAATGAATATTTATACAAAACTTGCTAATCAACGAAATCCCAAAGGAAATCATTACAAAATCCCCAGATTTGATAATTCTGGCAATATTTTTACATTAAAACAAGCACTTTTCAGTGGCACCAAGTTACGATGAAGATAAACAAACCACAATAGTGATAAATAACATCGTTTGAAAAGGCAAACAGTCGTAAAAGACATTAAAGTCCGGTGGTAGCAAATATCACAATCTAATTGCTGTATAAAAAGTTAGTATAGGGACCAAAGGACGGCAATTATTTCAAAGCTATTGCCATTTTAAAAAACAAAGCCAATCGAGTTTTTGGTGACATTTTGGCTTCTTTGCGGTACACTCTTGCCAGAGTGGTCGTCGTGAATCTTTGTAATGCGGCGCCATTCATCGCTATCGCGAACTGCAGCTTACCGGGTACATTCATAAACCGAGCACTTAGTTGCGGTCTTGATCTGCTGGCTTACTCTCCAAATTAATTTCAATTTCAATCTAAAATCAATCCGATTGCAATGTCAATTTTGACGTTACATGATTTGGTACTCTTGAAAACAGCATTGTCAACATATATACGATTTCACTTAGTTCTCAAAATGGTCACGCAATTTTGAACCAATTTGGCGCTAGCATTGAATTCAAGGTTACGAAACGTCACAATCTCAATGTCGACCGATCGGAATTGAACTCAAGAGTAAGCCTGCTGGTCTGTCCATCTCATTGGTGATCTACCACGTAGCCTAGTGCCTTCAACTTTGAAAAAGCTGTTTTAATATTCGCAAATTGATTCCTAGTGGATATTTTGATTCAAAATTGGTAATACAATACAAATACAAATATTATTTGTATTTGTATTTGTATTCAAAATTGGTGTAATTTTGTATCCAAAGTGTGTACAAAACTGGGAAAATATGTGGATTCATTGAAATAGGTCTCGGTAAAATGGGAGCTGTGAATTTTACTGTAATAACGTCAGAGAACTTTGTTGAAAGGCTGACTCGATACATTTACTGCTAAATCATTAGAATGTGTTATTTCGCATTTTAATGGAAAACGAAGTAAATAATATATTCTGTGTTAAACTGGCTGACACTGGCTAAATGTAACAAACCTTGCGAACTCAAAAGAAATATAAAGAAATAAACAATGTAACTGGAAAAACATTTTAGCATCCTGAAAATCTTATTTTGTACTTTTTCAGCGTCGTTTTTTTGTCGTAGGCGGGTTTTAGCTTTGAAATGATACCAAACATGGCGTTTTTATCTCCATTTTTATTTTTTAACACCTTACCTACTTTTTGTCCGCTAGAGGGCGCCATTTCGAGTTTTGTGACACGTCACGTAGCTTATGTTAAGCAGACAATCAAAACGATTCTAACAAGATCTCATATTATGTCGAGTTCCGATAAGTAGATTAGGAGCTTTGAGGGAACAGTTGAACATATTCATACACATATGCACTCGTACATAGCCTGTCCAAATCTCTCGCTCTTACCTTTGCTAGTCAAGTTATACTAAATACCTTTGCACTTTTTCACAGAATTGATGCCCGAAGCCACTAAGTCATCGTGCGGAAAATGCACAGACAAACAAAAGGTACATGTAGCCAAGGCTATCAAAGCTATCCAGGCGAAGCTGCCTACTGAATACGAGATCCTGAGGAAGCAGATCGATCCCGAAGGTCAGCACGCTGAAGACATCAAGAAGTACATCGAGAAATACGCACCTTAAGATGATTAATAGGCTGACTAAGATACAACAACTACACATAACATAAAAAAAAAAAACAAAAAGTTTTAACTGATTCGCCGCCATCTTGTTTTTTGAACATAAGCTTCCATTTTTTTTAAATGTGTACCAACGCGCCCTCTGACGGATTCTTGTAGCACTGTGAACACTTATTCAATACATTTACTCGAAAGCTCGCTTTTATACCTACAGCATTTAGGCACACAATTTACTGTCTTAGCACTAGTGCGGAAAAGTGCGCGTGCCCACCCCCACCTCAATTTTGTTGCATTTATCAGGCTGGGCGCTAACCTCAATAAAACTGAATGGGTGTTTTTTTGTTTTTTAAGTTGTTGTTTTAAATTCGAGTCAAGCTAACAAAGTGGATTTTTTTTAGGAAAATGTTTACTGACTTAATAAATTTTGTGGCTGTTTTAATAATATTTTAATATAGTTTGTGTTTACTTACATGTTTTGTTTTATTTTTGTCTGGTGATATAATTATACAACACTAGCGATCCGTCCCGGCTTCGCACGGGCAATAAATATAGCCTATGTTACTCAGAGTGAGTGTAGCTTTCCAATAGTGAAAGAATTTTTGAAATGGGTACAGTTGTTTTTGAGTTTATTAATTACAAACATAAACACAAAAATACATTTTTCCCTCTTTATAATTGTCCAGAATCAGTAATACATTTTTTCCCAAAAATATTTAAAATGGTCACAAGTTGGACACCACCGACATTAAGTACAACACAGGTCATGGCAGGTTACAGCGGGCTTTAGGCGCCAGCAAACAGATGGGTGTAAGTGCAAAACAACCCCCCAGTCTTCTGGATGGCCCTGTGACTATGTATTTTTGCTGACATAACTAGCTTATAACTTTGTGATTTTTTATGATATAGTTATGAAATTTTGTACATAGATTATTTACATAAAAATACTAGACACGTATTTCAGGTTTCCTACGTACTAAAAATAGTGTTGTATATATATTTTTTTTATTAACAAATAGTGTTACCACGAACTAGGAATTATTCCCGCATCGTGGGTGCGCTCACTACCAAAATTATTAATGACTAGCTTTTGCCCATAACTTTGTCCGTGTGGAAAAATTGCTTTGAGTGGCCTTTTTATTTTTAAGATATATTTCTCACTAGCTTTTGCCCGCGCGGCTTCGCTCCCGCTCTTCCCTACTTCAGCCTACTATACCCTACTCTACCCTACTTCAGCCTACTATACCCTACTCTACCCTACTATACCCTACTCTACCCTACTCTACCCTACTCTACTCTACTCTACTCTACCCTACTCTACCCTACTCTACCCTACTCTACCCTACTCTACCCTACTCTACCCTACTCTACCCTACTCTACCCTACTCTACCCTACTCTACTCTACTCTACCCTACTCTACCCTACTCTACCACCCCCCGTTCACGGAACAGGAGCTGAGAGTGGCCGTGGAAAGCTTTAACCCAAAGAAGGCCCCGGGTGCTGACGGTTTCACGGCAGACATCTGCGCGCGAGCGGTCTCACAGGACCCAGGGACTTTCCTGGCCATCGCGAACAAATGTCTACAGTTGGGCCACTTCCCAAAGCCCTGAAAAGAAGCGACCGTCGTTGTCCTGCGGAAGCCCGCCAAGGACGACTACTTCCAGCCAAAGTCTTACAGGCCAATTGGCCTGCTTCCTGTCTTGGGCAAAGTGCTCGAGAATATGATCGTGGGGAGATTGAAGTGGCACCTTCTCCCCAAAATGAGCGCCCGCCAGTACGGTTTTGTGCCTCAGAGGAGCACCGAGGACTCCCTCTATGACCTAATGGGACACGTGAGAGGTAAGCTGAAGCAGAAAAAGATGATAACCATGATCTCATTGGACATAGAGAGAGCCTTCGATAGCGCCTGGTGGCCAGCCATAAAAGTGAGGCTAAGGGAGGAAGGATGTCCCGGGAATATCCGAAGGATAATCGGCAGTTACCTTCAGGATAGAAAGGTCGAGGTGAGATATGGCGGAGAGACACACTCCATGAGTACGACCAAGGGGTGTGTCCAAGGCTCCATAGGAGGCCCGATCCTGTGGAACCTCATCCTCGACCCACTCCTGAAGGAGTTGACTGCCATGGGCGTCTATTGCCAGGCGTTCGCCGATGACATAGTCCTTGTTATTGACGGAGACACTGCGCCGGAGGTTCAGAGACAGGCCAATGCTGCCCTCGCCTATGTTGGAGAGTGGGGAGTCAAAAATAAGTTGAGATTCGCACCCCACAAGACACAAGCGATGGTGGTTACGCGGAAACTCAAATACGACGAACCGCTCCTTAGCATGGGTGGAGTCAGTATTGGCATGTCAAAGGAAATAAAAATCCTTGGCCTAACCATCGACAGCTGCCTGACATTTAACAAACATATTTATAATATATGCAAAAAAGTCATTAATATATACGGGCAGCTGTCGAGGGCGGCCAAGATCAGCTGGGGCCTCCACGCAGAAGTCATTAGAATTATTTATAACGCAGTCATCGAACCAGTGATTATGTACGCGGCGAGCGCCTGGGCACCGTCAGTGGGGAAACTGGGAGTAAAAAAGCAATTGAACGCAATCCAGCGTGGGTTCGCGCAGAAGCTCTGCAAAGCCTACCGCACGGTCTCCCTGAACGCAGCGCTGCTCCTCGCCGGGATACTCCCACTCGATATCCGTATACAGGAGGCAGCCGCCCTGTACGAGGCAAAGAGGGGAGTGCCCCGGCCAGATTTGGCGGGCAGGGAGGTCGAGCGGAGGGCAGGGCACACCGAAAATGGACACCCGGCGACGCATATGCACCTAGAGTTCAAGAGCCTGATAGACGAAGAAGAGTTGAACGCAAATAGCGACTTTGCCGTTAAGATATTCACAGATGGCAGTAAAATTGACGGCAAGGTGGGGGCCGCAATATCTTACTGGGAGGGCGCGGCCTAAACCAAGGCCGTCAAGCTTAAGCTGCCATCTTACGGCACCGTCTATCAGGCGGAACTTCTGGCCGTATGCAGAGCCACGGGAGACATTGTTCGGGGTGCTCAGCAGAGCTTCGCAATTTATAGTGACTCCCGATCTGCGCTGGATACCATTGTCAATAATGGCTCCCTGCATCCCCTGGCGGTTGAGACCCGCAAAAACCTCCGAACGGCCCTCAGCCAGAGCAAAACTGTGTCTTTGTTCTGGCTGAGAGCCCACGCGGGGCTTGCGGGCAACGAACGCGCCGACTGCCTAGCAAAAATGGCCGCCCAAATCCTGAAACGTGCCCCTGACTACGACAAGTGCCCGGTCTCGTTCGTCAAGGGACAAATCAGACGTGAGTCACTTGACGAATGGAACCGGAGGTATCAGTCAGGGGAAACTGCCGGGACTACCAAGGTTTTCCTCCCGGATGCCACCGAGGGGCACAGAATCGTCCGAAAGATGACGATGGACAGTGTCGTCACACAAATATTAACGGGGCACGGTGGGTTCTCCGAATATCTGACCAGATTCAAGTGTAAGGAGGACCCATCGTGCGCCTGTGCCCATGGAGTCGAAGAATCCGCTCTACATGTCTTGCTCGACTGTCCGATCTTTGGTCGAGCAAGATATGATTGCGAGCAGGAAATTGGGCAAAAGATTAATAAGGGAGCTGTGAGGGACATAATGTCGAAAAATAAAACTAGAAATATATTTTTAAAGTATGCAAAACACGTAGCCGAGGTCGTTATAAACAGGAATAAATAAAATAAACGACACACTAATAGTAAATAATTATATCATCAAAAACTATCTGCATTTATATTATATACACAAAATAAATATATCACTACAATAAATATATATAGATACAAATTATACATAGCTATATATTATAACAGGTAAATAGGAAAGACGGTATTGTAAGCAAAAAAGGCCTCAAGAAAGCGCAAAGTATTGGCAAAGCTAAGAGTTTGCGCAACCCTTGAGGAAGGAATGTAGGAAATCTGAAATGAATAATCAAACATATATGTATCTATCTATCATAATAATAATAAAATAAAAACATAATACAACAAAAGCATGAAGTACAGATGATTGCAAAATAATAATAAAATATGTATGACATAAGAAGAAAGCAAACTAATAAAATAAATTATAGTAACATTTAATAACATAAAGAATAAATAACGACCCTGCTCAGGGCAGGGAGTGGCGTGTCTGAAACATTAAAAAAAAAAAAAATACCCTACTCTACCCTACTCTACCCTACCCTACTCTACCCTACTCTACCCTCCTCTACCCTACTCTACCCTACTCTACCCTACTCTACCCTACTCTACCCTACTCTACCCTACTCTACCCTACTCTACCCTAGTCTACCCTACTCTACCCTACCCTACTCTACCCTACTTTTTTTAAAAACCCAGAAGCGACAATCCGTGCCTAGCCAAATAAAGACTCTGACCAGTGTCGGAGGACAAAAAGCGATGCACACAAAAAAAAAAAACTCTACCCTACTCTACCCTGCACTACCCTACACTACCCTACTCTACCCTACACTACCCTAATTTTCATTTTTTTTTCCATAAGAACCTTCTCCTCATAGTAACGAACACAACAAAAAAAAAATTAGCGAAATCGGTCCAGGCGTTGTTGAGTTATGCGCTTACCAACACATTTTGCGATTCATTTTTAACCGACTTTTATATTATAGAATTAGGTGCCTAAATACAAAGCTTCCTGGTTTTATCACACTGTGTGTGCGTGTATGGCACACGTGTGCGCAGACCTTTAATTTTCACATAGGATAATTTTGTTAGTCCAAACATAAATCAACATACATAAATAATTGCCTATCATAAATAAACCTACAATCAAGTGAATGGATTCTACGACGCATTGACCGTCGTCAGTCACCTTCACGCCCATTCAGCAAAAATCATAAATATGTCAAGATAGTCACTATCATATGATTTTTCCAAGCTCACTAAATTGCAAAAGTATTCATGGAATATTCCAAATAAACGACAATATTTATTACCTACACATTGTTTTGGCTAGCCGCTATGATGGCAATATAAACGACTTATTGATATATCTTTCATTTATTATGTTAGATACATACTTTATTGTCGTTTGTAATCAAAACCTCATTAATGAATTCTGGCATCATAATTAATAGCGAATGGGAGGTAAAGTGCAATGGGTCTGCGTGGAGGATAATTGCCTGATCCTTCTTATGACGAGGTAACCGAGGTAAGTACTAAGTCTACACTGTTTTGTTGATGCTTAATAATTTAATATTACTACCTACTGTTGGTTTTCCTAAAAATTGTTTATGTTGTGATAAAATAAAACGACGGTGCCTACGTAGGCATTAAGTCCGCCTTTAGAGTACAAAGGCGGACTTAATGCCTACGTAGGTTTTTGCATGAATTATGAAATAAATAAATACATAAAGACATGTCCAAAATATCATTTTTTTTAATTTCATTATTTACTTTGTTTAATTGCCATTATCAATTTAATAAAGTTTATTACATTATTTATTTGATAGTATCAATTAAACAAAGTAAATAATGAAATAAACAAAAAAATATATTTTGGACATGTCTTTATTTAAGTAGGGACCGTCGTAAAAAACTTCAAAATTCAATGGTTTTACGAAAAAGATAATAGAAATAGTGTGAGTTACGCCTGTGCCTGTACAAGGCTATTTTAATTTATTAGAAAAGTGTGGAATGTTAAACGGTACTTTTTAAATTTGTTGTGCTATAATAAAAAATCATAGTCTAAACTGTATTTAGGCTATGATTTTTATCCCTAGGTATACAAACACTGTTCGAATCACGCATATCGATTCTAATAGAAAATACTACAAGGAAGTTTTTGACTCTGTAATGCATTGTTCAATATGTACACTGCCAGCCTTATTTATCTCCTTTCATTCAGTCAATCCAAAGGTTATCTGTCTGATCGCTCTGTATGCATTGACGTATAAAACCTCTTGTACGATCAGAACACCAATTGTAGGTACACTTGTGTTTTGTATTGTGTTCTTTATGTTTATGAGGTATGCAATAAAAAATATAATATACTAGCTTTTGACCGCATCTTCGCCCGCGTACATAAAATATAGCCTATGTCACTCAGGAATAAGCAGCTTTCTATCGGTAAAAAAATTTTAGCAATTGGACCCGAACTTAGATTACCTCCTACAAACAAACAAAAAAAAACTTTACCTCTTTATTATATTAGTGTAATTAAGTAGTAGAAAATCATATCAAATACATCGCTCAATTGCGTTAATGGTAACATACATGGGTAACACTCTCATAGGTGAACATTTTTACGTTTGAATAATTATTTCCTCATCAATGTCTTTTGAGCCATAAAATATGACGCAATTTATAACACATCCGTAATTTATAATTTGTAATTAAAAGTATATTTTATGTTATCAATATCTTTTATGAGTTAGGTTTGTCATTCTTGTCGCAAATGAGCGACATATTTCTCCCAAGTTGTAATATATTTTATCATGATTCTGACAATGTAGAACACTTTATTAGAGAGTCGGGTTTCAATCAGGAAACCCCAAAAGTTTACACGTCAGCAGTTATGAACACGTTCGGGTTCGCTATACCATCTGTCACTGGCGCCATTTTGTTTCATTCGGTCCTTTGTAATTAATGTTTAATTATATAAGTATTATACAGGGTTATGTTACTAACATCTGATGATTTTGTTTTTATATATGCATTTGATGATTTTGTTTTTATATATGCATCACTCTTTTTTGTCACTTGACAGTTACATGAAGTGTCAAGCAAAGTCAATAGGTAGTTGATTAGTTGCGTTCCATTTCTCGTTCGAAGAAAGTCGGTACTTTGGGCATGTTCTGTCTATGGTGCCACAGATTATACAGGCTGCATTGTTCGTTTATTCTTCGTTCGTTTTGTCTACTTTTCTAAATTATCTGTAGGTAAACATGTTTTTTAAATTGTTATTTGTTCGTATGTGCCGATTTATTTTGATCATCTGAGCGATGCACATTTTATTTCTATTTGTTTTCTTATTTCATATATTGTTGTTAACACACAACTGGCGGGTGGATTATATCAACCTATTTATTTATTTTTTTATAGCTTAATATACAAATTTGTTTTTATTTATTTATTTATTTATTTGTTACACAATGTCAGATAGTGATAGTTTTTTAACAGCTTGCAGTGACAGTGACAGCTTTACTAGTATCCCGTCGCTGGCTGACACGCTTGAGTCTAAGTTCTCCGATGTTCCAAAGAATCTTAATGTAGTCCATATTAATGCTCAAAGTATTCCGGCCCATCACCATGACATGCTGGCAAACCTTGACTGTAAGAACATCCATGCAATCCTTGTCTCTGAATCATGGCTGAAGCCATGTCTCCCATCCACTTCCTATTCTTTGCCCGGATACCAACTGATTAGAAATGATCGCACAGGCTGCGGTGGTGGCGGTGTTGCCATATATCTCCGAGCTAACATTCCTTTCAAAGTTATTAATATGTCATCACAGCCACCACCGCCGAATGCTGGCGAGCATCTCTTCTTAGAGGTTAACCTTCACCATTCAAAGATTCTCCTTGGTGTCTACTACTGTCCCTCTTTACGTATAGACTATTTTTCTTCTTTTGAAAGTCTCCTGGTGAACCTTATTCCTTCTTACAGTCACACTATTATAATGGGGGATTTTAACACTTGCCTTCTCAAACGCGATACGCGGTCTTCCTCCCTCCAATCTATCTCACACTCCTGTAATTTGTCTCTTCTTCCCCTAACTGCCACTCACCATTTTCCTAACTGTTCTCCTTCGTTACTTGATATCATACTTGTTTCTTCTACTCAACATGTCGCTAAGCATGGACAATGTACTGCTGACGCGTTCTCTTATCATGACCTTATCTTCCTTTCCTATAAAATCCGCCCACCTAAGGCGAAACCTAAGATCCTCCTCCAGCGAAGTTTTGGTAGTATGAACCATGAGAGTCTCCGTGAGGATGCGAGCAGTATTGACTGGTCGGATCTTATTGCCGCTGAGTCAATTGACGTAAAAGTCAATTTGCTCAATGCAAAACTTCTCCAACTGTACGATGTCCATGCACCTGTTCGACCTGTGAAGATGAAGCACCTGCCGGCTCCTTGGCTAACAGACGACTTAAAGGATATGTTGAAGAGGAAAGCAGCGGCGAAATCTAGGTACAGAAACAAACCAAATGTTAAAAATCTAGAAAAATATGTTGCAATCCGCAATCGCAGCAATTTGGTGTGTAGGGATGCTCAACGCCGCCACATTCATAAGTCCGTTGAAAACGGTGACCCAGCTAAAGTCTGGAAATTTCTCAGGTCTATGGGAGTCGGGAAGTCGCGCCAAGATTCTATTCCTAAGGATATAGATCTTGAATTACTTAATCAACACTTTTCCACTTCTTCTAATTTCAATAGTACTATCAAAGCAAAAACGTTAAATGATCTTTCATCTCTTCCTGCTCCCGAATACTCACCTTTTGTCTTTAATCAATTTTCGGATTGTGATGTTAAGAAGAGTATAGAATCTATCACGTCTAATGCTATTGGTACTGACAGTATCAGTCGCAAGATGATACTCCCTGTTCTTGACGAAATTCTTCCTGTCATCACCCATATCCTTAATTATTCCCTATCCTGCGGTATTTTTCCCTCTTCTTGGAAAGAAGCACAAATTACCCCTCTTCCGAAAAAGTGTAATCCTGTTTCCCCTTCTGAATTCCGTCCTATCTCCATACTACCATTTCTATCCAAAGTCCTAGAACGTCTTATCCATAGCCAGCTTAGTACTTTCCTTTGCAAAAACCGTCTCCTTAATCCTTTCCAATCCGGGTTTCGTTCAGGACATAGCACTACTACAGCTCTCGTTAGTATTACTGATGACATTAGACTTGGTATGGAAAACGGAAATCTGACGGTCCTTGCCTTGTTAGACTTTAGCAATGCTTTTAATACCGTCGATTGTGATATCTTACTTGGCATATTAAGCTCTCTTAACATATCTCCAACGGCAATTGATTGGTTTCGTAGTTACCTGTGTGGCCGTCGGCAACGTATTTGCATTGAAGGTTCGTCTTCGTCGTGGTGCAATACCTCTGCTGGCGTACCGCAGGGGGGCGTTCTTTCTCCTCTTCTTTTCGCTATATTTATAAACTCAATTTCCAATGAACTTCTCTCATCCTACCACCTCTACGCTGACGATCTCCAAATATATTCGCAAGCTCCGCCACATGAACTATCCGAGGCAGTTAACATGGTCAACAAAGATCTAGCTCGTATATCTGAGTGGAGTGTGGCCCATGGTCTGAAGGTCAATCCTATAAAGACCCAAGTCATTGTTGTCGGCAGCTCTAGGTTGCGGTCAAAAATAGACTGGACGCGGCTTCCACCAATTGTTTTTGATGGCTCAACGATTTCGTACAGCGACTCAGTGAAGGACCTTGGCATTATTATTGATAAAGACTTTTCGTGGGGTCCTCAGGTTCAGGAAGTTAGCCGCAAGTTGTTTGCGTCTGCGGGGTCTTTACGAAGGCTGCGCAATTTTCTTCCAACTGCTACCAAAACTGCGCTCGCTCAATCCCTCCTTCTCCCAATCCTTGATTATGCCGATGTCAGTTATTTGGATCTAACTGAAGTGCAACTAAATAAGCTTGAGCGACTTCAAAACTTTTGTATTAGATTCATATTTGGATTGCGCAAATATGATCATATTTCTGAATTTCGTATTAAGCTCAAGTGGCTGCCAATCCGCCTTCGCCGGAATACTCATATTTTATCGTTGCTTTACAGTGTCCTGTTTATTCCTACAACCCCCTCTTATCTTAAAGAACGTTTTAAGTTCATTCATGACACACATTCTAGACACCTGAGATCATCGGAGAATTTGACCCTTTTAATGCCCTCGCATTCTACAAAATTTTGTGATAAGTCGTTTGCGATCCAGGCGGTGCGTTTGTGGAACGCGTTGCCATTAACTATTAGGCAAGCCCAGTCACTAGTTTCTTTTAAAAATCTACTTAAAAACCATTTCCTTTCTCTCTGACATTATCTTGTTTCTATGTAATTTAATTTCTTCCACCAACCCTACTTTAATCTTTTATTCTTTCCTTTTTTTTTTAATGAAATTGTGTAACATATAATATGTATGTATATATATATATATATATATAATTATATATTATGTTTTAAATAGAGTGATCAATTTGTTAGTAGTACACCACAGACTACCCCCTGTATTATTTTAAGTTCTTATCCATCCTAAGGTTGTCTGGAAGAGATCGCTCTCAGCGATAAGACCGCCTTTGTGCCCGTTAATTTAAGTTTTTGTTTAAACTGTATTACTTTTTGGTGTACAATAAAGTTTATTCTATTCTATTCTATTCTATTCTAACATCATTAAGGGCCAAGCGCCCGAAAAGTGCCATAAAACAGTGATTTTCTGAGGCCTACTCCTCCGTAACGGCTAGGTCAATTGGTTTGAAAAAAAATATATGTTTATTATAGATTCATGAACAATAATATAAACATTTGATTTTACGTGCAATTAATACTTTTGTCAAAAAAAAAAATTAGCAATTTCGCAACTTTTCCCTACTCCTTCGAAACGGCTTGGACCTTTAGAAACATTTCTACACATAAAAATTGGAGGTTAAATATTCTTCAAAGTGAACATTGAATATGTAAATCAATCAATATCTCGCAGAGAAAATGGATTTAAAGCGCTTTTCGGGCGTTGCAGGCCGGAAATCAATGCACAGATTTGCGTACTGCCGCCTAGGCGAGTGCGAGAGTTGCGTTCACATAATTTCGGTCAGATGGTTCAAGGGACTATACGCCTTAACAAAAAATTTTGTTCTATGACTTTTAAAAATTATCATATTTTAGTTCCTCAGATTTTCATACAAAAATAAAAACGTTAAAATTGAACGTTCTAAATATTACGAAGTCTATGCGAAGCAAGAAATAGTACAGTAGCGGGATTGTGTGGCATGGGTGCTTGATGCGTTGCTTCGCGTCATACAGACGTAGGTAGGTACAGCAAAATACAGAGTTGAAATGTGTTAGATAGAACAACGAAATCTTGGAAGTTTGTTTTTGGTAAACAACAAAAGTGGTTGTTATGATGATAATAATACAGTCTTACTAGGTTGTTAGTGTTTTACAAATAACCCTGTAAACTTTACTAAAACCATAAATGCGAAAGTCTATTTATGTTAATGTACTTAAGATGAAATTTGGAAGATGGTAGACCGTAGTCATGACATAGTTTCCCATGGTATGTACTTATACCTAATTTTTGTATTTCATGCGGTCGGAAGCGGAACCGTCGACTAGAGATGGTATTAAATTATCCGTTTTCTCACTTGGTCACGAAGAGGCAAAGTTTTGGGTTCAATTTGACTGTTTGTTTTTGACGATACTGTTTGGATAGCTTGATTTGCGTTTGGGCATTAGTTAGTGAAACTTTATATGTAGCGTTTTAGTGCAAATTATATCCTTAATTATTGTGCCTAACGCTGTTAATTTAGAGACAATTTAGATAGTTTTCCTGAATCCAAAAACAAAACAACTGACAGAGGCAATCTACTCGCAGCTTCTAAATGAAAATAGAACGGTAGCCAATTTTTTTTTTTGTTATTATTAATCTGGCGCTGAGTTATTATTTCACCTAGTGGTAGGTAAATGATTACCTACTGATTAACAATAAGTACGCATAATTTAACGCAATTAAGTAAGTATAATTTGTACATTGTTTGGCATTGGTTGTCATTTGTACACTTATTTTTGTAAATGTTTATCCTTTTCACATTATTGAAATATATAATAAATAATAATAGTGATGTATTAGTAATAGTAAAGTAATACCAATGTAAAATAGCGTCACAGTTGTGCTAGGATTCCCGACTTTTTACTCTGACGTATGTCCCAAAATTGATAATAAATCTGGATAGAAATTGGCTCCTTTTAGCGAATAAAAGAGACGCTTGTGTTATAAAAGAATTGAACTTGACCAAAATGGCTTAGCCCTATTCAGAAACTGCCAACCATAGCCTCTCAGAGAGATTAGATCTGTGTCACTAGTTCGTGCACTAGACCCGTGTCTCTCAGCAATAGTGCTGTCGTCTGCATACCCAAAACGCTTGAAAAATATCATTTTCGTGCATCAAAAATAAAATTGCTGAAAGTGCTAACTTCTGAGGGACCTTGGCATTAACATCCAACTAATCGAGCGGTCATCAATATGGAGAAAGTAACCACAGGTTGTGTATTAAACATCAAGAATAGGCGACGTGATAAACCCAGAGGGAGATGGCGATACATGTTGGACCACTAGGTAAAGGAATGAAAGAAGAAGGCCTCCTTTCATTATTTTTATCGATCTCTCTGTCTACTAACCAGGCTCATAATAAATAAAAGAATATGCATTGTGACCAAATATTCCATCGTGATAATGTACTTGTTGTTAACTGAAGCTAGGGCCACCGCACACAAGCCACTGGCCACTAAGACAAAACGCCGCCAACGGCATATTTCCTGTAGTTTTCATTATTTTATAATTATGGAATCATAGCACACGGTTGACTCCGGTAGTCGCCACGCACTATTTATTCAATTCAATTTATTCAATTTAGTACAGCCACATCACATACATTTTACATAAAAGGAAAATCTTATTAACAATAGGGACTAATGCACATGCCAATTAAGGCGTACATAGCGCTCACCATAGTATTACTGCTGCCTTGAGAAATATATTTTGTCATTACATAATTTTAGTATAAAATCAATTTAACATAAAACAATACTACAACATAAAACAGAACCAAATACATTAAGATGGTTAACAATCAATTTAATTCAATTTGTAAATTGAATTAAATTGAAAATGTCAAAAACGTATTAAATAGTCAAGAATAAACAAATGAGGATTAAATTAAATTACAAATTAAAGTCAAACAAATTACAAATCAAAGTCAAATAAATTACAAAAATCAAACAAATCATAAATTAAAACAAAGTAAATAAATAATCAATCAAATTAAAATAAAATTGAGAGGTGTCACTATAGCAAAAAGTGTCGTTATAACTTTTCGTGAGAATTTTTTCCGTTTAGCCCCCTTTCACAACGCGCGATAAGGGAAAAAAAACTAACAAAAACCACTACAAATCATCTCTGCTAGCGGTTCACTCCGATCACTAAACGCCAATACAAAGACCTGCTTTTTGCGAAGCAGTAATGCTAACGAAGGAGGCGCAACTCGTGAGGGAACATACTTCTTCATACCCTAGACATCGAGATTTCAAACCCGATTTCGAGCTAACGTAAGCTTAAGCTTGCGGAAGGCGTGAAATGGGTAGCTCGTCGTCCGGACCGAGCCCATGTCGTCGTCAGCACGTAGCGTTTCACGCGCGCCTCAGCCGATGTCAGCAAAACTGTAGGAGGCCAGCAGGGTCGAAGCCTAGAAACGAAGGCTAAAGGTCATAGCTCACTTACACGACTCTGCTTCCACCCGGCAAAAAGAATATCATTCAAATATGGGCTTTAAATATTGCGCTTAAGGTATATTTTACATTGGCATCATAAATTAGCAGACAGCTCGCTGTCAGCGAGCTTACCGTCGTCAGACTGCTCGGTAGTTGACGCCTCGCTGGCTGCACGTTGTAGACGAGCGGTCGGCGCGGTGTCCGCGCGCTCGCTGCCAGCAGTCGCCGCGCCGTCGCCGCTTATTCGGTCAGTATCTACACAAAAGCAAGAGCAGTCGGCGGGTGGACAACTGGCCGTCTGCTAGCTGTCGCCGCGTGGACTGCTGGGTGCCTGCTAGCTGACGCCGCGTGGATTGCGAGCAGTCGTCTTAGTTTACGGCGGTGTTGGGTGGGAGCGGTGTTGGAGCAGAGTCGTTTAAGTGTGCTATGACCTTAAGAAGGAACATAGCAGTGGGTTTTAGTCAGTAAAAGTCTGACACGCATTTCTTCAAACCTTCTTCGTCAGAGTCTATTATGATACCGAGCGCTTGGATTAAAAGAGTAGCAGCCACCGGTCATAAGTGTCTGTCACGTCACAAAATATACAGGTACAGAAGACAATCTCATGTACGTACTTCACTTTTTATACCTACGCTCGGTGGACGCACACTAATGAGCGTTTGAGCCGAAACTGTTCGACGAGTGATCCGAGACGCGACCGAGACAGTGTCCGTGAGCGGTGTCTAAGTGTGCGTTGCTCGAGCGCGCTTTGTATGTAGATTGACTTCTGTACCTTTCTATTTTGTGGTGACGTGCTCAGCTACCTTTGTTAGCTTCTCGAAGCGGCGTTTGTGGCTGTCGCTTGCGATCCGTGTGCGGCCACCTTAATTAATATTCCAATACCCTTTGGACAGCTCTTGACATCTCTTTTGACGCGTATTCATCTCCAGGGTAGCGATAATATCTATTGACACCGAAACTGGCAACTTGTTTTGATCAATAATGTTTTATCATTATGTATTTGTTTCTAGTTTTTGCGAGATACGAGACGCACATGACCGTTTGTTGTGGCAACCCTCTTCCTTGGGTCGTATTCCTCAATGCTGAAAGTCGTGACCTCCCTGCTTCATCACTTTAACCTTTATAATTTCTTCCATCTGTTTCTGTCTCTGGCGGTGTGAAGGGCATTGTACATCGTAGAGTCAAGAGCGGTGTGGATCAGGTCGGACTAACGTATTGGGCTGCGCCCGCAATTTCTTCCGCCTTTTCCCATTCACTTTATCGGTCACAATGAGCCTTTCGAGGTTGCCACCGTCTTTCCTTGCAATGTGACCGAAGCAGCACTTAGGCAACACTTAGGGCTATATTTTACCGAGACACCATGGCGACGCAACCAGTCGCCATTACCAACAAAATGTATACAGCTTTATAGAGAGTGACTCATCTGGTGCCCGTTTGGTTACCCAACCAATTTGGTGGCGCGACCAGCTCGGATGTGTGGCGACTCTGGTGTATGTATGGTGTCTAGTTTGATAGCTTGTGGCTTTTTTACCGGGACACCATGGTGGCGCCAACAGTTGCGCCACCATGACGCCATTGTTTTTAGGGGAGGCCTATGCCCAACAATGAAAATCTTTCAGCTGAAACAATGTAATAACATTGAGCCTCAATTTAAATTGTTTCTCTTTAGTTGCTGTAATTTGTTGTCTAAACGTAGTAATAAGTAAAAAATAATTAAATAAATAAATTAACTGGAAGCTGATACAAACTTAGTTGGAAAAAGCTAGACAGATTGATAAATTGTCGATGGGCTTCGCGTTTTTTATGTTCAGTTTTCAGAATAAAAAAGAACCATAAATAATGTCTAGGTACAAAATAAGAACACAAAATTCGAACAAAGAAAACTGTAATATAGAGTCATAACTTCCTCTCAAGTTATTTCACTCTGAAAGGAATTTCATGCTTGACTTTGCCTACATCAAAAATAAGTACTTAGGTGTGCTACTTACATCACACCTAGGTACTATACTCGAGTTGTTTGGAGTGCTTTTTTCTTCTGAACGTGAAAACCTTACTCGACGGTAAAGTAGGTCAAAAAACTTTTAGCTTTAGCTTACAGTTAAGTTGCCACATCAATACGGTACAAGCTCGGTAGCATGACCTTTCAAAGAAAAAAAATCGGTCCACAATTGACCGAAAAATCGGTGAAAAATCATCAGCCAAACTTTGAACTTGGTTAAAAATAAATGAATGAATTGAATGTATGTTGTTTTTTTTAATTCTAAGTCAATCCAAAGCTATATCAAAAGTCAAAGCGACTCGTTTTATGAAAAAAAAAACAACTTCATAAGTAAAATCATAAGTAAAAACCTAATACCTCAGAATGACTACATCAAATACTAAAATAATTTTCGATGATAATTTTTTTGTGACCTAACCACCAATTTAATGTTGTGACGGCTTTTTAAAAATATTATATTGTTTTTCTTTACGACTTGATAATCGTGGGATAATCACATATTATCATTGTGAATAAACAAGTGGTAATTTACTTTTTTTTTCTATTCATATAATTTTGTTTCTAAGTAGGTAGATAACAAAAATTGTGAGTAATATTTTGTGTGACGGTAACTCTGAGACTTTGACATAGTAAAATAACTTAACATTTACAAGGTTCCAAAACTTGTAAAATATATTTTTTGTTTGCGCTTGTACAATTACCGAAACGGATCTTGAGCGCTCGGTGTCAGAGTGGGGATCGCTTTGCGCATTCCATACATTGGCGAGCCAATCGTCGTTGTTGTTAGATACATGCAGCAACGCAGGGAGCGAATCATGAGTGACGTCTATGACACGATGGCGCGGCGAGCCAATCACTGACACTCCCCGCCCCGCGTCTCACTTCGCACCACTAAAGAGACCGAATATTTGACTTTTGCGCAACTTGAAGCCAGCGCTCAAAATCCGTGTCGGTAATTGTACCACCATCTCACCTCAACTAAGGTCCTTTTTTTAGGTGGGAAATCATCTAATGACTGCACTTTTGGTGTCAGACTTTTACTGGCTAAAACTCATTCCTATCCCTTCTTTGGCTTCGTTCCAGGGCCCCAGGGCTTTCTTTCGCATCACTCATGGCCCCAGTAGGCTTAGATCCTGCTAGGCCCCTACGGTTGCTGACATCTCCTTAAGGCGCGCATGGAACACTACGCTCCATCAACGACTTGGGCTCGGTCTGGACGGTTACCGAACAGTCGGACGGCGAGCTACCCATTGCTCGCCGTCCGCAAGCTCGATCAGAGGTTCTACCACGATTTCTTAACGCGATCCATTTTACGATCTAAAGGATTGGAGCTATATATATGATGTATAGCTCTATATCCCTCTTTCCTGCTAGCACTATTTTAACACATCATGGAAAGGCCATCACGTAATCGCTTACCATCACTACAAACGGGCGAGACAGTGCTCTCGGCCGAGTACTCGGTACGTGTAAACACAGCGCCGACTGCTCGGCCTACCACTTACCTCTACAACTGTCTCGGCCGAGCAACATTTTACTATCTTGCCCTTTTACTCGGTACGTGTGATCAAGGCATTAGCGATGATGTGATCGACGACGGAGCACGCTTGCCTAGAAGTAACCTATTCACTCTTGACTTGAAGACCACTATACCCACAATGAATGTGTTTGAATTAATTCCCACTTTTACGCCTCCCCCCATAACTTGTAAATAGCTAAACCGATTCTGATAAAACGTCTAAATACCATCGCTGAGAAATCCTGTTTTCGAATAAAAAAAACCGCATCCAAATCGATACACTCGTTTTAAAGCTACGATACCACAGACAGACAGGCAGACAGACATATTGACTTGACTGGCCTGTTGGTCTAGTGGTTAGTGGCCCTAACTGCTATGGCGGAAGTCGTGGTTTCGATTCCCACCCAGTACAAATGTTTGTGTGATGACCATGATCATTGTTCTGTGTCTGGGCACAAAATAGATAGGTACAGAAGTCAATCTACATACAAATCGCGCTCGAGCAATGCACACATAGACACCGCTCACGGACACGATGTCTCGGTCGCGTCTCGAATCACTCGTCGAACAGTTCCGGCTCAAACGCTCATTAGTGTGCGTCCACCGAGCGTAGGTATAAAAAGTATCTAAAGTACATAGGTACATGAGATTGTCTTCTGTACCTATCTATTTTGTGGTTTGGGTGTATGTAATTTATCTACGAGTATAATATATGTGTATTGAGAAATATTTTTAAAATATGCTTATCAGTTGTCTACTACTCATAACACAAGCTCTGCTTAGCTTGAGACTAGACGTTGTGCTAGAAGGCGTTATGTGATAGTTTTGGAATATTATTATTATATTATTATGATACACATAAGAAGTATACCGATCAAACTTATATCAGCTCTTTTTGCGTTAGAATGATTTATGAGTATTTTTTAAGCGTTATCTTTGTTTTTTGCCAAGTTATTTTATTTCCTTTTTGCTCAAGGCGGAACTCGCCTCATAACAGGAAAATGCGTGGTGGATTTTTTTAGCAAATCACTTTGATTGAGGGCGATTGAATTTGGCGTCTCGAAATAAGTTGGTAGGTACCTAAACATTCCACTTTTAATATTTTGCATTGTCAAGGTGCCTTTAGAGAAGTACAAAAAAAAAACAACATTATTTTTAGTTTGGGCAAAACCTGAATATAATTTGTTAAGAATCAATAACTGAATTTATTCTAATAGTTTTTACACCATGTTTATTTTTTTTTTGGGTGGGAAAATCATCTAATGACATCCCCCGCTCTTGGGCGGAGCGGGCGATAGTGTCAGACTTTTACTGACTAAAAACCCACTCCTGTGCCTTCGTTGCCTTTTGTACCGTGGCTGAGCTATCTTTCGAAACTAACCCTGGCCCCAGTAGGCTTCGACTCAGTTGGGCCCCTGCGGTTGCTGACAATTCTTTTTACACCATGTCATATTTTTTCCCAAAAATATTTAATAAAGTTATAAGTTGGACACCACCGATATTAAGTACACCACAGATCACGGCAGGTCATAGCGGACATTAGGAGCCAGATAACAGTTGGGTGCACCGTGCAAGTGCAAAACAACACCTAAGTCGTCGTGATGACCCGGTAACTATGTATTTTTGCAGACTTATAACTTTGAGATTTTTCAAGATCCAGTTATGAAATTTTGTACATAGATTCTTTACATAAAAGTACATACTAGAAACGTATTTTGGGTTTCACATGCTAAAAGTGATGTTGTATATTGTAATACTTTTATTTGTAAACTTGTGTATCTTTTCACTTTTATCGTATTTTTTTTTACCCTATTTTTAGTTTAAGTTCTTATAGTTCATCCTTAAATTGTTCAGTAGATATTGCTGTCAGCGCTAAGACCACCATTGTATGCATAGATTTCTATTCTATTCTATTCATTCCAATAGTACATTATTACCCTAGGGGTGAAAGTTACTTATTTCGTCCCGAGAAGAAGTTGGCGGGCGAGCGTAGCGAGGTCGCTAATTCGAGGCATATAAAGTTGGCAAAAAACCTTTTATTTTATTTTTACTTTCCTTGCATTCGTAATGAAAAGCAGTGTTTACGTCGGGAGGTTTTTTTTTTGTTTTTTCGCGGTGGGAAAATCTAGAAAGTAACTTATTTAGTACCTCGAATTAACGACCTCGCTGCGCTCTCCGCCAACTCCTTCTCGGGAAGAAAAAAGTTACTTTCACCCCTAGGGTACTATTAATTTGTTCGGAGCATCGCCGTGCCCTCGTGGGGGTGATCGCCATGGTCCGGAGCGAGGAGGAGTGGCAGACGGTCGCCGACTTCTGCGAAGCAGTAATGCTCGCTAAGGAGGAGGCCGACCGCATCAGGCAACGGCGCTCTCGCCGCCGCCGGGATTCCGATCCCGGTTTCCAGCCACCGTAGGCGCGGGCTTGCGGACAGTGAGCAATGGGTAGCTCGCTGTCCGGCCGTCCGGTAACTGTCCGGACCAAGCCCAAGTCGTCGATGGCGCGCGCTGTTCCCGCGCGCCTCAAGGAGTTGTCAGCAACAGCAGGGGCCCAACCGGGTCGAAGCCTACCGGGGCCAGGGTTATCCGAAAGGGCGCTCGAGCCCCGGTATGAAGGCTTGAAGGAACGGGATGGGTTTTTTAGTCAGTAAGAGTCTGACACTATCTCCCGCTCCGCCCAAGAGCGGGGGTTGTCATAAGATGATTTTTCCCATGGAAAAAAAAAAAAAAAAAAAATAGACGGCGAACTACCCATTGCTCACAGGCCTAACAATGAAAATATGAATGAAAAAAGATTTTTCTTTAAACTAATGATGACTTAAACGAAATATTTAACTAATTTTGATTAAACAATACCGTTTTTACTTCACCTTGATTTAACTAAGACTCAGTAATACAAAGCAAAAAAAATAACCGTAATTGATAGGTACGCAAATAAGTTTTGCAAACCGTACTTTTCTATCAACTTTTGACAGATCGGGGTTATGGACCATCCTATTTTTTATTTGGAACGCATAGCACTAATTTACTATACGAAAAGATTAACATTTCAGATCAAGACTCCCCCTCTGCGTGATACAATGTATTCTGAATTTTTACAATGAAATGTGTATCTAAAGAGTTATATTTTGAGCTGTTCTTCGCGCAGCGTCGCTTCTCGGTGTGAAACGAGACTTATTCATCATTTAAATACACTTTAATTAATGGCATTTATACTTTGCATTTAAATTAATTTAGTAAACATTAAAAGGATTTTTTTTATTCAAAGCTATATTGGCACTTAGATCTTTATTTTTGTAACTTAATAAAATAATAAACAGTGTTTAACAGTGATGACCTAGTAGTAAAGTAGATGTCTTTCATGCATTAGGTTGCGGGTTCAAAACCGAGCAAGTCAACATCATCATCATTTCAGCCGATAGACGTCCACTATTGGACGTACTATCACTTGCAAAAGTCCATAAGAATTCTTAAAACTTATTCGTTTGACGTTTAGTTTGACTTACGACCTTTTATTTTCAAGTTTTGCCAACAAATGATTGAAATTCACAATTTCATCAACTTATCATAAGTCAAGATGGCCCAGTGGTATAGGCACACAGATTGAAGCGCAAATCAGTGTGCCGCAAGTTCAAATCCCACGCAATTATTGACTTTTTGTAAGTTCTTACCCGATTGGAAGTTATGTATTTGCATTACATATATTAAATTATTCTTTAACTTGTTCACACATTTCTTTAGAGATAGAAAGGTAGATCACAAAAAAACTAAATAAAGAATTAGATTTCTGCGAGGTAGACATGAGTTTTAACTTAACCGAAATGAACTGTCGTTTGGTTGTAGTTGTTGGTTAGTGACGTGAGGTTGACAGTATTGTAATATTCGCAAAATGCAGGCTAATATTAGTATTGAAGTGAGGGCGACTATCATTGGGCTGCATAAAAGTGGTCTTAATAAAACACAAATATCTGAAGAAACCGGACTGAATGTGAGTATAATAGCTATTAATGAATTGTAACTTTATTACAAATTAATCTTCTAATTAAAACGTATGCCATTTATGAATCCATTCATCGTATCTTTATGAGGTTTAAAAGAGAAATACGTAAATCGTTGGGTTTATTGGATTGGTTATTGGATTAATAAATGCAGTTTTATTTTAAAATTATATTCAATAATTATGATTATTAACATTTTATATAATGAAAATGAAGTGAAGTAGGTATAGCTGCCTAATATATATTTTTTTTTATTTTAGAAAAATACTGTAAATCTTTGGCTAAAAAGATATGAGGAAGAAGGTAGCCTTGCTAGTCGAAAGAGAAGTGGGAGACCGAAGCTTATTAGCGAGGCGCAGCGACGACATATGGTGGACGTATACGAAACGAATGGTTTCGCACCAACGAGACATTTTGCGGAATTATATGACACCTCGATGGATACTGTTCGCCGTGCACTTCACGCTGAAGGCGTGCATCACAGAAAACCTGCTAAAAAGCCGTACTTGACAGAGAGGCACAAACAAGAACGATTACGTTTCGCACTAAATATTTAATGTTAACTAAACTAAATGGCCTACCATTTTATTTTAACATATCTGTGATTATTCGTTAACAAACACTGTATTATATTGTGTTTACTTTCGTTTAAAACAGCTATATCTTTTAACTTGTGCCATCGCCTCATCTTAAGAATGCAGTGAACTCGCTATCAATTTTGTTGACAATAATCATGAGTCTATTTCGTTTTTTATTCTTCTACCCGCACTGTTTTAATATAATACTATAGTTCAATTTATTTTTCTCATCTAATTGACGATTATCTTGTGAGAACTAAAGTTCTTTTAACAGAAATTGAGGTTTGGTTTCAATCTTCTTTTCGTCAAGAAAATGAACAATTAAGCTATGACCTCAATACATTCATTGTGACGTTACACAAAAATAAAATGTTTACAAAGTCCAAATCATATATCACTTTTCAATAAATAACTGGATATAAACAATTACCTATATTTTATTTTATTAAAATTTGAATATCCGTTCATTGTTACGTTATTCATATTATGAATGGTCTAAGTGAGTATACTTCCAACAAACAATCTTAGGCGTAACATAGATAACGGTTACAAGATAACTTTTTGTCTAGGTAACAATTCGACGTCACAATTCTCATAAATGTTTAATTTGTAAATATAAAGAATAAACATTTTTATTAAACACGTCTTTTTATTTCCACCTTATAACATCGAAAAGATGTAACAACTAAATAATTGCAAATTACGAATGTGATTCTTCTTGTGGTTAATAGATCACATTCGTAATTTGCAACTATTTAGTGCAAAAAATGCAATAGTATTTTTCATAGAAATATAAAAAAACAACTATATCAATATAGATTGAGAATTTTCAAAGTAAGAAATAACTGCAACGGACCGACCATGATTTGAACTCGGGTTACGTGATTTGCGAATCCAACACTTAGTTCACACGGCTACCAGCACATGACGTATTTGGGCGAATTTTATCAATGCTATGGTAAGAACAGAAAAATAATAATGTTTTTAAGCTCAGTGCGACGACAGTTCCTTAGTGTGTGTTATCTGTGGAATGTGGATACTCATACATGCGCACACATACGCACGGAAGTATCGCGCTCGCTCGGTTCGTAGCAATGTAATCTTTAGCGTTCCTATGGACTTTTGCGGCCTTACTGTACATAGGTATCCCCCTAAGTGTCGCCGCAATGAACGGTCCTGTGCGTCTCGCATCCATCTGATTCCCGCGACCCTCACCAGGTCATCGGTTCACCTTATGAGAGGCTTTCCAATGCTGCGTCTTCCATTACGCGATCGCCACCCCAGAACCTTTCGGCACCAACGACCAACCAATCGAGCAAGTAATGTGAATTTTCTAAATGTACGCGTGAGGGAACGGTCCTCACGCTCCAGCCGCCGAGATCCCGATCCTTATTTCTAGCCACAGCCATAGGCGCGGGCTTGCGGACGGCGATCAATGGTTAGCTTGCCGTCCGACCGTCTGGTAACCATCGACGCGTAGTGTTCTACGCGCGCCTCAAGGAGATGTCAGCAAAACTGTATGGACCCAGTAGGGTCGAAGCCCATTGGGGCTTTGGGTACACTTCTGAAAGGAAAACCCTAGGCCCTGGAAAGCAAGGTAACGTATGGACATAGGACTGGGTTTTAGCCAGTAAAAGTTGACACGCCCTCGTGCTCCGCCCAAGAGCGCAATGTCATGGGATGATTTCCCACCTAAAAAGTAATATGTACTTTTCTAAGCTTAATTAGGCCATTACTGACGCCCCGTGTCTCTGAATTACCAGCCACACGATGCGGTGCGGCGCCGCAACGCATCGTGTGGCCCAGCCCTCAATCTACATACAAAGCGCGCTCGAGCAATGCACACATAGACACCGCTCACGGACACGATGTCTCGGTCGCGTCTCGGACCACTCGTCGAACAGTTCCGGCTCATACGCTCATTAGTGTGCGTCCACCGAGCGTAGGTATAAAAAGTTAAGTACATACATGAGATTGTCTTCTGTACCTGTCTATTTTGTGCTTTTGGTCCCAGTTCTTATCCGTAGACTTTTGATGGTCGTTAGAGGTAGCCGGACGCCAGAATGTCCAACCATCAGTCTATCCAAGCAGTATCGTGTTGCCCAGTAATTGGATTATGGAGGTTTAATGGGCAATCGCTATATATTTAAAACACGTGTATTCAGTCTGTTATGCCTCGATCACACGTACCGAGTAAACTGGCGAGACAGTGCTCTCGGCCGAATACTCGGTACATATAAACAAAGCGCCGAGTGCTCGGCCGAGCGCTTATCTCTACAACTCGCTTACATCACTGTCTCGGCCGAGTAACATTTTATTGTCTTGCCCTTTTACTCGGTACGTGTGATCAAGGCATTAGAGCGGAATAGATGAGAAAAGGCCAGGGAGCTGATAAAATAATAAACACTGTCAGATTTTTATTATATTTTTCTGAATAAAACTTACCTACCTGCGTTTCTTTAGTCGCCCTTTCCATTCCAGAGCAACGGTAAATCTTTCGAACAAGCAGTATCTGCTTATTGTTTTTTTTTTTTTTTTTAAGGTCTAAAATAATCAAATGACTTCTTCCTCTGTCTCCGGCTATCAGAGTTTAACTAAGAAAAACCCAATTGTGTTTATTTGCCTTTTACGGTCCAGGGCTGTGGTAACTTTTTCTTACATTTTCGCAGCCCTAGCAGACACCGGCCCGATCAGTAAGATCCAAAAATCATAAAGTAATTATTCATATCGACCCTTGAAAGGTAAAAATTACTAAGCGACATTAAGTAAACTTTATACGAGAGTGATTTAAATTGTTACTAAAAAAAAGTCCGATTTAGATGTAGATATCTAAATCCGACTGTTTCGTCATTTTCAACAATTTATTTTTCTGAAAATTTAACTTTAAGTCACTCTCCTGTAATCAATATCACTTAGTATTTTTTGCCTTTCAAGCTATCGATAAACGTCGTCGATATAAGTACCTAAATTATATATTTTATCTTTTACAAATAAGATCCAGATAAAAAATTGTTGATTCTTAGAGATAGGTTCTAAACATATTGACTTAATCCCGGTCTTTTGCTCTCAATAGGTATTCAGTTACCTAAATATACTTCATGAATACCTAAAGAAAACATAAAATATGAATTTGCATGGAACGAATGGGCGAAATTGCCAGGAGTTAGCTTGGGGCCATCTTTGAGGTTAAACAAACGTTTGCTTTAGTCTGTCCGTGGATGTTTGATTGCCCAGTTCATGCCGATGCTCTACCGTGATTCGGAACGCAGATTACAAAAGAAAATCGGCCTCTTCATACGAAATTACAAACTTGACCAGACCAGTTTGTATAGAGAGGCCATTTTTTTTTGGTTTCCTGAAAATAATCTCGTGGAAGGTTGTTCTGTTTCGTCTACTGAGCAAGCCCTTAAGGTTTGTTGAAACCTGTTCTTTACACCCTGTATGCACAGTAATATTTTTTTCTTCGCACTTCGCACGGGCAATAAATATAGCCTTTGTTACTAAGGGTGAATATAGCTTTCCAATGGTGAAAGAATTTTTGAAACCGGCACAGCAGTTTTTGAGTTTATTCATTACAAACATACACTCAAAAATACAAATGTTCCTTCTTTATAATATTAGTGTAGATAAAAGGTCAAACTGACTGATACGAACGTGAATTTGTTTTTTTGATGTAAGCGAACACTAATTTCCCCCTTCTGACCCCCTTTAAAGTTGAATTTTCGTATGTCATGGGAAATTCGTATTCAAAATTAAACAAAATAAACTTCAAACTTGGCTCAAATTCCAATCAAAAGGAATAAAAAACTGTAGGTAGTTTGTACGCAACGCCGACTATTACCTAAAGGTCATTGAACTCGCTCAGCTGACGTTTTCTTAAATAAATAAATTTCGTACATGCATAAATTAATACGAGTTTTGAAAAAAAGTACTTTATTTTTTAATGTTATCTTTACAAATCGATAGTGTTTCGTATACCGGATCGACCCTCCACGGTCAAACGATTAAAATTTAGCAGTGTATAATAGGTACATAAAATAAGCTTCAATATAGGTACTTAACGAAAATGATGTACCTAATTTGAAACAAGTTCCCAGAATTTAAGTTTGAAGGTAGGTAAGGCGTGTTTATAGAACCGAATTTCCGGGAATCGGATTACTTTCAACAACTAATCAATTTGATGTTATTAAGTCTTCACAGTGAAACTTATCCTTGGAAGTTATTAACATTGTACCTACATTTATTTTTAATAACATTTGTCCAGTATTTTTTGTTTATACGGTGTAAAATAAAGAATATAATAAAAAATAATAGCATTATTACACATTTGCATTGCATTATTAACAGGGTGTAAAGTCCCATATACCTCCGTTGAAAAGGCTAGACGAGTGTTTTGTCTGGTCCAGGAAACTGCCCAATTGTTGATTTTGGGCTATTCTATATTAAGTTCTGATCTAGCCGTCTAGTCAACCCTTAACTGAAAAAAGGTGTCATATTGGCTATGTGGGTAGTGTCAAGGCTCAAGCATAGTGGTGTGAAATATTTGACACCTGTCAGTGGCACGGCGTCCTCACCTTCCGCATGACGCAGATTCTCACCGGACATGGCAAGTTCGGGAAGTTCTTGCACCGGATTCGTGCGCAAGTGACGCTCGGGTGTCACCACTGTGTGGAACGCCCGGAGGACACGGTGGAGCACACAGTACAATACAGTGCTCTAACACAGTAGAGGAGTGCCCCGCTTGGGCAGAGCATCGCCATGCCCTCGTGAGGGCGATCGGCGGCGGCGATCTCTCGCGCCGGGCCTTGGTAGGGATAGAGCATAGTCCGGAGCGAGGAGAAGTGGCAGGCGGTCGTCTCCATCTGCAAAGCAGTAATGCTAGCAAAAGAGGAGGCCGACCGTATCAGGCAACGGCGCTCACAGCGCCCCAGCCGCCGCCGGGATTCCGATCCCAATTTTCGGCCACCGTAGGCCCGGGCTTGTGGACAGCGAGCAATGGGTAGCTCGCTGTCCGACCGTCCAGTAACTGTCCGGACCGAGCCCAAGTCGTCGAAGGCGCGCACTGTTCCCGCGTGCCTCAAGAAGTTGTCGGCAACGGCGGGTGCCCAGCTGGGTCGAAGCCTACTGGAGCCAGGGTTAGCTCCGAAAGACAGCTCAGCCTTCGGTACGAAAGGCAACGAAGGAACTGGAGTGGGTTTTTAGTCAGTAAAATTCTGACACTATCTCCCGCTCCGCCCAAGAGCGGGGCATGTCATTAGATGATTTTTCCACCGAAAAAAAAACCTGTCAGTGGCCATCAGCCGGTCGACTGAACAGTGCGTCTCACTTGTGAAGTTCCTTCGCCGTAATGTTGGCTCCCCTGTCTGTCTACATAAAAAAGATAATAAAAAGAAAAGAGTTGCCTACTCTAGCAAATGGTTGCCCGAAATGCGAAACGAAATCGATTTTAAAACGGTAGTTGTAACACTTTTAGGCTAATTGTGAGGGGAATGGGATTTTATTAAAAAAAAGCTGGTCTAAAAGGAAATTGTCAATGGAGAGTACGATATTATGGCGTGGCGTTTTCGGTATTTGAAAGAATTGCAGGACAATCGAAATGGAGCCCAGAGTCCTATACTTTATTCGAAAATAGTTTTTACAGTTTCCAAATGAAAAAAAAGGCAATTGTTAAAAGTAACAAAATATCAGTTAATCTCCCCTAATATTAAGTTATTTAATTGCTAAAAATATAGCAGTACTGTTTTTCCGTATTGCCAACATTACGGCAAAGGAACTTTTTAAATGAAACGCACTGTAGTGATTGTGTAGTGCGAATTTATGTGTGCCGCAGTATAAGTGAGCCGTAAAATACTCCAATAAGAGTACAATACATTTTCAGTACCTTAGATACCTTGTTTTTTTTTACAACTTTCACAAAACGCCGTCTAGTCCCAAACTAAGCAGAGTTTGTCATTTAAGTACTAGAAAACTGATAAACACACTTATATATTTCTAAATGCATACATATTTTTGATAAATTACACCAAAGCACAAAACAAATGATCGTGCTCATCACACAAACATTTGTCCTGGGTGGGAATCGAACCCACGACCTCCGGTATAGCTGCCAGAGCCACTGATCATTAGATCAAAAGACCTCTCTAACTTTGTTATTTCTTCGGTTTGAGTAGGTACGTAACCAGTATCTAACTACAAAAAACTGGGCAAGTGCGAGTCGGACTCGCGCACTGCGGGTTCCGTGCAAACTACAATTCCCGAATGGAGTCTCGAAGATTTTTCTTTGGTCGGTTGGTAGGTTACTCAAGTCTGTGGTCCCTTCAAGCTGTGAAAAAATCGAACTTGTAAGTTATCGAAAAAAAATATACGGCCGTTTATGTTCAATTTCCGAATCTAGTCTCAAAGATTTTTACAAATCGCAAAAAAGAGTTTTTCTTTTGTGATGTAGCAAATTTACAGTTTTCAGATTTTTTCCTTTACTCATGCGTGAGACCCCGCTTTGTGCCAAATTTCAGGATTCTGGGTCAACAGAAAGTACCCTATGAATTTCGATCTTTGAGAGTTTCAAAATATACGTTTTTTTTTGCGACATATACAATGGCCGTATCTTTTTTATTCATTAATTTAGAAGTTTGATTTTTTCACAGCTTGAAGAGACTACAGACTTGAGTATATTGTTCTAATTTCAACTCGATACCTCCACGCGTTCTTGAGATAAAGGGTCTTGACGACAGACAGACAGACGGACGGACAACAAAGTAATCCTATAAGGGTTTCATTTTTTCCTTTTGAGGTACTTACGGAACCCTAAAAATGATATTTTTCGTTTTCCTTATTTTTAAGATAAACTTTTAAAATGTTGTCTGATTAAAAAGAATAAACAAACAAAATGGTTTCATAAACGACAGTACCGTATTCAAAATTCAAGTGATACGGAATTGGTTTCACTCTGTAAGTCCTTATGAACTGGGCATTCCAACTGAATTTGGTGGATTTAAATTTGAAGTACCCTCTCTACGTTCTCTCCCAGAATAAATAAAATTGGAACAAAAGTTGGAATGAGGCAATAGACTTCAGGATAGGAATATTGTTGAATAAAAAAATGAGTGGTAACGAGAATTACGAGTTGTAATTCGCGGGTTCAAACCTGGCCAGGCACATTACTTGAGCTAATTTATTTCATCGCCATAGCTCTTAAAACAGTGAAGAAAAACATCGTGAGTAGGTAAACATCCTAGAACCAAAAATTCTAAAACATGACGTCCAACAATCCGCACTGCGCGCGTGTGGTGGATTACAACCCATTTCATTTCTTTGAGTGGAGCTCTGAGTCCCAGCAGTGGGAACCATTTAGGCTGATTAAGTAATTATGCTATAGGTATAACAATAATTAAAATTTGGAAGTGCAGATTTGCATACATTATCACATTGTTTTACTACAAAGAAGTGTTATGCGAAAATAAATTTTTAACCTTTCTAAAATATTTGCCTGAATAAAGAAATTAAAAAACTGGCCCGTTATTCGTTAAATTCTAGTGAGTCTGAGCACAAAATAGACAGGTACAGAAGACAATCTACATGCAAAGCGTGCTCGAGCAAAGCACACATAGACATCGCTCAAGGACACGATATCACGGCTCAATCGCCCGGTCGCACTCGTACAATAAATTCGGCGAACGCGCTGACGTGTGTGCGATAGCCTAGCGTAGGTATAAAAAATTAAGTACATATAAGGCTAGAGTGAATAGGCTCTTAATAAACTAGTGCGCCTCACCATCAAAGATTGCATCGCTACTTACCATCAGGTGGGATCGCAGTCAAGCACTAGTTTATATCAATTAAAAAAAAAACATAAGATTGACTTCTGTACCTATCTATTTTGTGATCTGAGACAGTGTTTGCTCAGTCTTTAATATCTGGCTCAAGTTGGCCATGTAGCTATTTTGTAGGACCCTTATTTCGCCTGAACGAAAAACTCATTATTACGAACACAAAAGAGATTCAGTATCTTTAACATTTCCTGAAGTTGATTGGATTGAAAATTATTTCGATCTATTGAACACGTTAATTAATAAGCGTAACCTTGTTTTCTTAGGGTTCCGTACCTCAAAAGGAAAAAATGGAACGCTTATAGGATCTTTGTTGTCTGTCTGTCTATCAAGACCCTTCATCTCAGGAACGCGTGGAGGTTTCTAGTTGAAATTAAAACCATATACTCAGGTCTGCGGTCTCTTGAGGCTGTGAAACAATCAAACTTCTGAAATGACTAAAAAGAAGACGTCCGTTTATGTCGCAAAAAACGTATATTGCACTTTTAAGGGAATCAAAATTCATAGGGTCCTGTTGACCTTGAACCCTAAAATTTGGCATAAAATAAGGTCTCATAGCACAGGTATATGAGGAGCCCCGGTACGAAGGCTGAGCCCCGGTATGAAGGCTAGAAGGAACGGGGTGGGTCTTTTAGTCAGTAAGAGTGTACTATCTCCCGCTCCGCCCAAGAGCGGGGGTTGTCATTGGATGATTTTTTCCCACCATAAAAAAAAACAGGTATATGAGAAAATCTGAAAACTATTGTGTTGTGACGTGTCACAAAAAAAATTTGCGATTCGGAAAAATCTTCGCAACTTAATTCGGGCATTGAACTATTTTCATAGGTAAGTTTGTATGGAATCTTCTATGCGCAAGTCCGACTCACACTTCCCGTTTTTTTTTTTTTTTGTGTATATGACTGTATTCTCACTTGTATTATAAAAAAGCATAAAAAGGCAAGTTAATTAATAACAGACAATACAATAAAAGATACTTCGTAATGAACAGCACTGTGATATTAAAAACGAGGAAGATCGGTCCTTACTGGATACTAAAGTCTGCTACAGCAGCTTCGCCCGCGTAAAAAGTAAAAATTGTAATCTATGTCACTCAAGGATCAAGTGTGCATTCTGCTGGAGAAAAAAATTATTCCAGTAGTTTTTGAGTTTATTTGGCTCCAGTTTAAAAAATAAAATAAGAAAAAACTATCAATAAATGAGACGTAACCAAAATAAATTACTAACGAAGTGAAAGGTGTTCCTTGTCTAATAATATAAAGAAAATTGCAAAATTAAAGTGTTAAAAGAGAAAAAAAAAGAGATGGAGCAGTTAAATATAGACACATTTACGTGATATTATGAGTTAACTATTACTGCTACCCCTTGCCACATGTGCAGAAGCAGTCATTGCCAAACAAGCGTGTCTTCGACATAGTCTTTAACCATAGGTACGCTTTTCATTTTTTACGCAATTCAATTCATTCCGATCTCATTGGTTTGTCTTTCTAGTTTCCTTGTTTATCACTTTCCAGACAGCTTTTATTTCATTGTTTTAGTTGCCAGAAGTACTCCCCAGGAAAATGTGAACCCCATGCTCCCAGTTACTTCAATACTTACCCCATCATACCACAACAAACTAAAGAATCGACATTGAATCGGCATTGTCAATCAATGTGATACTTCTGCGGTGAATCCCGCTTAGATCTTTTTTTTGAGGTTTAGAATTATTCCAGAAGTAATTAATAATTATAATTAATAACATGTGAAAATGGAGTACGTTTTCATTTAGGTATGAGTCACACTATCATAGCATAAAATTAATATTTAAAATCAAAAGTAATTTGCATAAACTTAACTAGAGATGAATAATTAAGACGATTATGATGTTATTACTTAGTTACGTAATCTCAAGGTTGTGTAGTAAGTTATTTTAAACAAGTTTATAGCATTACGTGGCAGTTCCTGAAACGTCTGAGACTAACTGACGGAAGGTTAAGCTGGAACTACAGTAGACCAAAGCACACGTGTAACACGCCTGATTTGTACGTAAAACGACATCGCGTGGCGTGGATCAAAAGCTCTACAAGTCTAGTTTCCATATGTATGTATGGAGACCGACGCGCCCAGATCGGTGTGTGTGGCACACTTGTGCGCAGTGTAGTTCTAACTTTAAACAGTCCGTATAGTATCACATCAGTATTACAACGAGGATAAGGTGGAACATACGGCGAAGGTGTGCCACACTTGGACAGAACACCGTGTCTTCGTGGGGATCGATCGGCAGCAGCGTCCTTTCGCGCTGAGCTCTGGTACAGGCCATGGACTGGCGCGAGGAAGAATGGCAGGCGGTGGCCTCCTTCTGTGAAGTAGTAATGCTAGTAAAGAAGACGGCCGCACACGTGATGGAACGAATGTCCTTACGCCCCAGCTCCATCCGCTGGGATCCCAACTCCTACTTCCAGCCACGGTAGACGAGCAATACGAGCAACCGTCTGGACCAAGCCCGAGTCATCGACGGCGCGTGGTGTTCCGCGTGCGACTCAACGAATTATCAGCAAAACCGTAGGCTGAACCTACAGGGGCTATGGGTTGACTTCCGAAAGGAAGGCCTGGGATTCTGAAGCGCTAGGCAGAGAAGGAACATTAGTGTGGTTTGAGTTAGTAGAAGTCAAAAGTTTCCCCAGAACGAAATAAGTCATTGGATGGTTTCCACCTCAAAAAAGAAAAATACAGTATAACAATAAACTATTATTTTCAGGGACTTATGAACAGTACTAACAGAGTAACACTACGTTGTCCGGCTTCCCATAAGGTAGACTAAAGACCTGATGAGGGTTGGCTTCCTACTGTTGGATGCAGGTTGTAGAAGACTAGTCGTTGCGTTGTAGCAAAAATTGGAGGAGGAATATATTGGAATTGCATGACTTGATTCCACCATCTCATTTCTACCATCGGACAACCCGACGTATGGCGATTATCTAGTCTTACGTTGTTGAGATCTCTATGGTCTGGACTAAGCGTTTCGCCTCGTCATTGATACCGCGTACATTGAAGGGACGGAACGTACTGGAACAATTTGCCTGCTGCGGTCTTCCCGTCCGATTATATTTGGGTGTCTTCAAGGCTAGAGTGAATAGGCTCTTAATAAACTAGTGCGCCTCACCATTAGCGATTGCATCACTGCTTATCATCAGCTGAGATCGCAGTTAAGCACTAGTTTATAGCAATTCAAAAAAATATTATGTCCAGCAGTGGACTTCAGATAATGATGAGGAACTGAACAAACTTTTAACTACATCACAACATTTACTATTTACGGTTTTACGCTAGTTTTTCTTGTTTTTTCCTAAAAAGTTTTATATTAAACATAGCATAGCATAGCATAGCCAGCCTTATAACGTTCCCACTGCTAAAACTCAGGCCTCTTCTCTAGGAGAGGGAATGGACCGTAATTCTCCACACTGGGCTAGTGCGGATTGGTGGATGTCAAATGTCTTCAAATTTTTGGTTCTAGGACATGCCGGTTTCCTCACGATGTTTCCTTCACCGTTTTGAGAGCAGTAGTGATGAAATAAATTACAAAAAATACCTAAGTGCCTGGCTGGGTTTGAATTCGCGACTTTCAACTCGTAAGTCGGAATCGTTGCCACTGGGCCAACACTGCTCTTGAAGTGAACATTATAATTATAATAATACCTGGATAATCGCCGGTTGATATCACGTTCCATTAAAATTATCTAAAGGGCCTCTGCGAGTTGGCTTCGGCCCCTTATACGTCTTCCAAAGGTATAAATAAATAATAATATTAAATTATTTAAATACATAACGTTTACTATAAACGAATATTAAGCCAGCAGTAACAACGTTTTCCATACAATTACAGTGCCTAAAAATATACTAAAACTAAAATATTATGAAAGGTGCAATTAATCGTGATTCGGAATTGCTTTGTTTGATAGCGGGCAGCCCCATCTAGGTTAATTTGAACCTGTATTCCCTGAGAGATTATGGCTATATTCCCTGTGGAATTTGGCAGAGGTTTACCGATCCACACCGAGGTTTCATGAGTTTTTACTTTATTTATTTGGGTACCTAAGTATACAGTTGTATTTAACATTTACAATTTGGCACCGAAAATGAGACAAATATGTATACAACCTACGATATTTTCCACATATTGTAACAAAAAAGAAAATGTATTAGCTCGCTGGCCGACCGTCCGGTAACTGTCCGGACCGTGCCCAAGTCGTCGACGGCGCGCACTGTTCCCGCGTGCCTCAAGGAGTGGTCAGCAACAGCAGGGGCCCAGCTGGGTCGAAGCCTACTGGGGCCAGGGTTAGCTCCGAAAGGGAAGCTCGACCCCGGTATGAAAGGCAAGAAGGAACGGGATGGGTTTTTTAGTCAGTAAGAATCTGACGTCTGACACTATCTCGAGCAGCGGATGGTGAGCGAGCGGGGGATGTCATTTGGATGATTTTTAGCCACCAAAAAAAAAACACTATGGATAAAATTGTGGAAGCAAAACCTATAACCTTTTGCCTGACCCAAAACCTTTCACTCAGCATTGGACCAAGGAGACAGGCACGTTACATAATAGGTAGGTCACAAAACTAACTCTATATGAGAGCTCAAGATCAAGTCTCGGATAAAACCGATGTCGAATTTCACGAAGCTCCTGAGATTGGATGACCGAGTAACAACAATCAAGTTGACATGTGTTTTGTAATCGAATTAAATTGTATTGGTTCGAAGATTACAAGACCTCTAGTTTACTTAAGGGCTCCTACACACAAATTGCGATACGATGCAAAACGACGCCGCATCGCAGAAACCGAAATTCGAATTGCCGTAGTGCGATATTGTGTGGCAATGGCAAAGCATCCTAACGATTCAGGGGATCATAGGGTAAGGGCGCAACACTACGTTACGGCATGGCATCGACAAAACGACGCCGCACCGTTGTATATATCGGCACGAATATTGAGCGCTGGCTTCAAGTTGCGCAGAAGTCAAATATTCGGTCTCTTTAGTTAGTGGTGCGACGTGAGACGCAGGGGCGGGAAATGTCAGTGATTGGCTCGCCGCGCCATCGTGTCATAGACGTGACTCGTGATTCATTCCCTGCGCTTGCTGCATGTATCTAACAACGACGATGATTGGCTCGCCAATGTATGGAATGCGCAAAGCGGTCCCCACTCTGACGCCGAGCACTCAATATTCGTGCGGATAACTATACGTTGATAACGCAACGTAAAAATTTCATTGTTTACGGCGTCGCACAAAATAATGCTATCAGTTTCTCGTGGAACACGGACTGCACTAGAAGTGTCCTACTTTAGCTCGCGTTAAGACGCATCAAGAAAAAAACATCTTTATTAAATGGGTGCAGCCCGTTCTTAGTATGAACACTAACTAGAAAGCGCGTCAACGCATCGCAGATTTGTACGTTACGGCAACGCACCGGAAATTTCCACAATGCCATGTGCGACGTCGCAGATTTTTACGATGCGACGTCGCAACGCAGAGTTATAGTCTCGCCCATGCTCGTACAAAGTGCGATGCGATTCAATTCGCTAGTTACGATTACGACGGTAGAAGCGGGTGGGCACGCCACAATTATGGCGGTAAGTCCCCTCTTTGAGGCGTGGCTGGTAAGACCTCACGGCGTCCTTACCTTCCGCATGACACAGGTCCTCACCGGTAATGGCAAGTTCGGGAGGTTCCTGTTCCGAATTAAAGCGGAACGCACAGTGTCGCCACTGTGCGGAACGCCCGGAGGACACGGTGGAGCACACAGTCGAGGTGTGCCCTGCTTGGGCGGAGCATCGCCGTGCCCTCATGGGGGTGATCGGCGGTGGAGACCTCTCCCGCCGGGCCTTGGTTGAGGCCATGGTCCGGAGCGAGGAGGAGTGGCAGGCGGTCGCCGACTTCTGCGAAGCAGTAATGCTCGCTAAAGAGGAGGCCGACCGCATCAGGCAACGGCGCTCTCACCGCCGCCGGGATTCCGATCCCGATTTCCAGCCACCGTAAGCGCGGGCTTGCGGACAGTGAGCAATGGGTAGCTCGCTGTCCCGCCGTCCGGTAACTGTCCGGACCAAGCGCAAGTCGTCGACGGCGCGCACTGTTTCCGCGCGCCTCAAGGAGTTGTCAGCAACAGCAGGAGCCCAACCGGGTCGAAGCCTACTGGGGCCAGGGTTATCCGAAAGGGCGCTCGAGCCCCGGTATGAAGGCTTGAAGGAACGGGATGGGTTTTTTAGTCAGTAAGAGTCTTACACTATCTCTCGCTCCGCCCAAGAGCGGGGTTGTCATTGGATGATTTTTCACATCGAAAAAAAAAAAAACGGTAGATGCGGTGCGTCGTATCGCTGAACGCTGATCACAGTTTTGTGTTTGGGCCCTGAATTACACACATTTATTTATTAATTTGTCTCTACTTATAATTATATAAAAAAAAGAATCACTCAAAAAGAACGTATTTGCTATAATAAAAAAATCAATGCTCTATTTTTTTTTCATGATTCTTTTTACATTTCCTTTGCCGTACCTGTACCTTTTTATTTATTTCTACAAAAGAATTCTGTCTTCATCTAATGACTTCTCTCGCTCTGTTAAATTCCCTATGCTCCTTCAGTTACCCTTTAGGGGCCACTGAATTCTTACGAACGAGTTGTAAAGAATAAACTGGCTGGATAATAATATCACCGTGAGACATTCATTCTTGGAGATGGCATTTTACTCCGGTCACAAACATCATCTGACCCCTAAAAGTAACGTAAACTTATAATTACATAGAGTTTTTAGAGACTTATTTAAATAACTAAATTCTAATAATAATAAGATCACATAGTCACATTTCCAAAGGTAGACGACGATTCTCAAAGCGCATACTTCTTTTTACATTTAAAAGTATTTTTTGTAATATTTTATTTTAATGATAACAAACTACATTATATTGTTTTTGTATTATATGTACTTAAATAACTTTAAAAGTATTTATAGTTTAATTAATATTTGAGTATCCTGCGCAGTTTGTTAAACCAAAAAATAATTCCAATAAAGATAATGTATTTATAATTAAGGCTCATACAATTTCTAACTTTTAAATCCTACGTGGAAATAGGCTAAAATGAAGTGGTTACAATTTTGGCAAAAGCTGGGCACTTATCCAAATGCAACCTCGCAAAAGTTAAATGTAGTGTTAGCTGAATTTCAACTGTTTTAATTGTTAAGCTACTTTGGTGCTTTGTGTTTCGTAAACAATTTTTTTTTAAGGTTGGAAATCGTCTAATGAGTTTCTTGCTCTAGGCGAAGTGGGAAATGTGTCAGACTTTTACTGACTAAAACCACACCTATGCTCCTTCAGTTGCCTTTTGCATTCCTGGGCCACGCGTTTCCTTTTCGGAAGTCAACCTGTGGCCCCAATAGGCCTCAGCCCTCTTTACTTTTTACTGAAACCCCTCTGAAGCGCATGTGGGACGACACTACGCGCCGTAGACGACTTCGGATTGGTCCAGATGGATTCGTATACCATGTGAAGCCGTTTTTTTACTATCCTTTTTTTCACACTGCTGGGAAATGGCCTCCCCAATTTCTTCCAGATATTCTTTTCTCGAGCCATTTCGAACGAACCCATGCAGTAGGCATCTAAGTCATTTCGTCACCTCTTCCGAGGTGCCGGTAGCGGCGTCTATCCTTAGGCACACACTTTGTGGAGTCTCTAGCCCAGCGGTCAGTATGCATGCGGCTGACGTGACCCACCCAATCCCGTTTCAGCAGTCAGTCTTTTTTCCTACGTCTTTGAGCATAGCGTGGTTAACCTCATTCTATCGGCTTTTTTGAGACTCAGTATGTTTCGCTCCATTGACAAACCCCGAGAGAAGGGTCCATTCTTACACATCAGTCGACGTGACCCTGATCCCTACTACACTTTAGAGTAGGAGAAGTCATAGGATGATTTTCCACCTCAAAAAATCAGGCTACACGTCTCAAACAAAATGTATTAAAGATTATGGCAAGTTGAACTTGACGAGGTCAAATATAACCAAATTATTTTGTCTTATTGAAAAGATTCCATGGAGACATTTAAGATGAGTCTGGACGATGCTCGAGAGTTGTTGCTCGAGCCTATAGAATAAAAAAATAAAATCAATGAACAGAAATGCAACGATGCTACTTTAACTAGCCCAGGGGCCGTATTATGACCTCTTAAAACCATCATGTTTTCGGTGTGAAAAAGAGACGGAGCTATACAGGACGAATAGCACTATCCTTTTCTCACACAGAAAACATGATGGTTTTAAGGTGTCATAATACGGCCGCAGGGGTCCTACCATGATGTATTAAAATGTAAGTCGTACAAACGAGAAAAACAATGGAGCTAAAAATGAACAGTTAAAGAGATGGAGCTACATAGGGTTTTTTTTCATCCATGACATCCCACGCTCTTGGGCGGAGCGGAAGATAGTGTCAGACTTTTACTGACTAAAAACCCAATCCTGATCCTCCGTTTCCTTTCGTAGCGGGGCCAAATCTTCCTATCAGGAACAAATCTTTGGCCCACATAGGGTTCAGTTTACGTCCTAAAATGCATTGTGTTACTCATGATAGCAGCTAGAAGTGTTTAAAAATGGGTAAGGGAATATTATTGTTACCGGACACAGACGATGAGAGCAGATCCGTGAAGGTTTAGCTTGTAAAAACTATAGAACATTATTATAGCTTCTACGCTGAAATTCCAGTTGAGTATTTTAGTTGAGTGTCACTTTACTGCTCATTTTAAACCGTAAATATCAATTTTCGTTTTAATGCAGCACGTGTATTCCAGACTAGAAATGGAACAGAAATGATTACGTATTCGAACCGAATTCGGAACTGAAGTTTTTAAATTTGGATCATCGGAACAGAAACCGGAGGTGAAAGTAGAGGCAGAAACGTCAAATAAGACACTACCGTAAAACAGGGTGAATATAAACGCAGGGGTGACTAGAAACAAAACTTTCTTATATTCTTTATTGTACATAACTTTACACATTATACATATTAAGAAAGCCGATGTATACAGGCGAGCTTAACCCAAAATTCGGTTTTCTTACAGCAAACCGTAATATCTATTCAAGAAATTTTATAAAAGAGGATAACTTAAGAAATGCACAACAAAAACCAAGTTATTTTATAATTATGAATTGAAACTTACAAACTAAAAAATTTGGTTTGGTTTTTCACTTTGATATCATATTTTCGGCTTCTAATGAAGCATCGAATTTTTAAAATATGAGTCAGTTAATAAATTGATATAGATAGTTAAATGGTACAAAAAATATTCATATATTGTGAAAATACCCTTTGAAGTTTTGTTTCTATTCACCCCATTTTACCGTACTAAAACTAATACAAAACTCGGAAAGTATAAATGAAAAGCCAATTCACAACATTTCAAATACAGAACTAAATAACAAGTAAAAGAGTAATTGACAGAAGGCACGGGAAGAGGGAGGTTCCCCGCGCGACAAGTGTTTTTAAATTTATTTATATTTTTGATATAAGTTCCGATATTTTATATAGATACATATAAATAAAAATAAAAATAATAGTGTAGATTTATCAAGTTTTGTTGAGAAGTTTCCATCGAGACCTTTAAGATGAGTCTGAACGATGCTCGAGAGTACCTACTTGTCTATAGATTTTAAAGATAAAATCAACGAGCCCAAAATGCAACGGTGCTACTTTGTCTAGGCCAGGGGACTTACCATGATGTATTAAAACGTCAATCGTACAAACGAGAAAGAAGGATGGAGCTAAAAATGAACTCTTAAAGAGATGGAGCCACATAGGGTTTTTTACAGTCGGCATCGGAGGTGCAAAACCCGTCGGAAGTTTCCTTTACTTTCGGAACCTTTCGTAATCGGAACCGACCCTCCGGAACATCTCTATTCCAGACTTTAGTCCGGTTGCATATTATACAAAAGTCTTGCTCGTTATGCTCGCTCGTGTGCCTCTGTCCTGTTTGAGTTGAGTATATAAGGAACTTTGATCTATGACGGTTTAGACATAAGAGTTATTTTTGAACAAAGTCAATAACTGTAAATGGGAAACGAATTCAAGAAATGAATGCAATTATACAGGACAATCCGTATACTGTGTAATTGCATAGCACTATGCTAGAATAGCCATAGGTATATTAAAATGTGTTAGGTTTCAATAAAAAGCCTATTATTTAATTTGATTTTAAGTGTGTTGGCAAGACACTGGGCAACGTTGAAGCACCACATAGATTGAGCTTTGTGCGTCATCTTGGGGGGCATTTTGCCCCCTAAAGTATCTGAGGCTTAATTGTAAATTATCCTAAGAAACATTATCTGAAGATTAAAGTGCCTATCATAATATGTCCTATTACAAGATGTGGTCTGGTCACGTGCTAAGTTTAATTCAAATCTGTAAGGACGTGAAGAGATAACATACTGACAGTTACTTTTTCTTTTATAAAGATAGTATTGATTAGATTAAATAGGTATAATCTATCCTAATATACCTAGTTGTTGCGTTTTAGCATGCCAACAGTGGTCATTGACCCTCTTTTATTAACACTCTTTATTTTCAAATGGAACATGTAGCTGTCTTCAAGGCCAGCTGTACGGGAGAGAAAGTCGACAAAATGATCAGATCCAAGAGGAAGGTTGGCGGCTATGTACAAGAAAATAAATTTAAAGATAGTGAACGCATAAATATAAACCGACTTGGCCGGTTTCCGCATGACGCAAGTTCTCACCGAACATGGTAAGTTCAGGAAGTACCTGCATCGAATTCGTGCAGAAGTGACACCGGGGCGTCGCCGTCGTGTAGACCACCCGGAGGAGACGGTGGGGCATACGGTAGAGGTGTGCCCCGCTTGGGAAGAGCTTCGCCGTATCCTTGTGGGGGCGTTCGGCGGCAGCGATCTCTCGTACCAGGCCTTAGTACAGGCCATGGTCCCGAGCCAGGAGGAGTGGCAGGTGGCCGCCTCTTTCTGCGAAGCAGTAATGCTAGCAAAGGAGGAGGCCGACCGCATGAGGCAATGGTGCTCACGCCCCAGCCTCCGCCGGGATTTCGATCCTGATTTCCGGCCACCGTAGGCGCGGGATTGCAGACGTCGAGCAATGGGTATCTCGCTGTCAGACCGTCAGGTAAATGTTCAGACCAAGCCTAAGTCGTCGACTGCGCGCACTATAAAATCTTCATAGTTTCATAATGGATTCTGACGAAGAATGTTTAAATGCGCAACTGACGTGAGACGTGCGTTTTGTATCGGTGTTTAGTGGCTCGTGCGGGCCACAAGAAGCCAGCAGCGGTGATTAGTAGCATGTGGCGGCTACTGGCGTCAACCGTGTGCGATGAGTCCATATAAAATGTATGTAGGTATGTCAGTGTGGTCTGTCAGTCAGTAGTGGGCTATGGCCCATGTGTGGCGACCCTTATTGTCTCCGCACACGGCCACAAAAAAAGCTAGAAGCGGCCACAAAAAAAAGCTAGAAGCGGCAACAAAAAAAAAGCTAGAAGCGGCCACAAAAACCAGCTGAAGCGCGCGACACCTCTTGTGTCTGGAGAAGCTTGAAGCCGCTTCAAGCTTTTTTTTGTAGCGGCACCGCCACACACGAGCCACAAAAAAGGCCGCCTCAAAAAGAAGCTTGAAGCGGCGTTTTTTTGTGGTCCGTGTGCGGGGAGAGTTAGTTGCTCATGCTCAATCGCTACGCTAACCGTACCGTCTATCAGTTTGTCAAATTACCTACTCTTAGAAATTTTATATCAAGGGCAGGTGTCAGAAAAACATTCATCAGAAAGTAAAAGCATTCTAAGAAACTGCTCGAATAGTAATTTTATAGCAAAAACTAAATTTTTTCATATTTTGTTCAACTTTGTATAAGAATTTCCAAAGAAAGTCAAGGTAAATACGAATAAGGTCACATTTATTTTCTGCAAAGGTCACATTTTGTTGGTTTCGCATTGTATTTTATCCTTTGAGACTTGTGGAAATACCTACTAAAAGGTTGCTTAGAAACATGGAGGTAACGCCAATAATATTTTAATTGGTTGGTGACTAATTGGTTATCGGGAGTTGCAGCGCGATTTCCGCCCACCGTAGGCGCGAACTTGCGGACGGTGAGGTGAATGGGTCGCAGCCGGGTAAAGACCAAGCTCGGGTCGAAGGAGCATTGTTTCACGTGCACCTCGAAGTGATGTCAGCAAGATTGACTGGGCCAGTTAGGGCGCCTTCAAATTAGCCGCACAGTGCAGCGCTGCTGTCGCGCTGTTTTGTTAATTCATATAAATTAAAACGCGCGGGCGCAGCGCGGTTGTAGTGCGGCAGTCGCGGGGGACTTTGCGAGTTTTATTTGTATAGAATAACAAAGTAGCGCTGCAGCCGTGGTACGGTCGCGCGACGGTAGACGTCGCGCGGCACTTTGGACTTACTTGAAGGCGCCTTTAGGTCCGAGCAAGCTTATGCCACCGGTTTCGTCCACGTGCAAAGAGTGTTATTATCCTAAATGAAATATCGAGATAAAAAGTATCTTATGTCTTATTCCATGTCATGGTCCACCCAAGTTCAAAGTTTCATATAAATCCGAAAGCGAACAGACAAATAGATGAACCTAATTACACATTTATAATTTAATAGTATCTGCCAGTGTCTTCGCTTGAGAGCAGAAAATTATCTCTAGGGAATTTTCATCCGTTCGGCCTTTTGAGCATGGAGTTACAAACTTACACACACATACATAAATACAAAACTTTCATCATCATCATTTCGGTTAAATGAAGTCCACTGCTGGACATAGACCTCCCCCAAGTGTCGCCGCAATGATTTGTCCTGTGTCACCTGTGATCCCCAGCTTGTAGGTTCACCTTATGAGAGGCTTATCAATATTGCGTCATCAGGTACATGGTCGGTCACCACTCCAGAATCCCACTCCATCAGTTCTGCGAGCAATGTGCCCTGTCCACTGCCACTTGTTGCCAAGTTTGGCGATTGTGAGTAGCCATAAAACCTTGGTTCTCTTTAACCCATAAAATAAGGATCGAATTTGGGTTTCCACTTACTATCCCAGTAAAATTCAACTCTAGGTACTGTCTTTAACTTATTTTATTTAAAGTAATTTAAATATCAGTATTTCAAATAAATTAAACTGATACCAGTGTCAAGTGTAACTCAATTAATTAAAGTAATATTTCACAAAATTTACATCGTTTAGTTAAACTAACTTTAAATTAAATGTCTACAAGTAGTAATTAAAATAGTTAGAATCGATTTGCTAAGAGTATTTACATTCGAAAGTATTCATTCAGTCTAATTAGATTATGAATTTTAATTTAATTATTACACCTGCGGTAATATAATATTTGTAATATTTTTATTAGAAGTATTTCAATCAAATCCAACAATCATTCATTTTAACATCACAGTCCAAAGTAATAATTCCGTTAAAAAACAAAGTTATCACAAAAAACAGTAAAGGGTCTACGACTCAAAAAACATCCATTATTCATTAGTATATTTCTTACAAAAAAACTATTGTAAAAACGAAGATATTCTTAGTAATGATAAATCTGGTTAATTAGAATTATGTATATTTACAAAAACCATTAGAAGTACTCAGAAAAAGGAAACTGAACTGTATTAATTAAAACCTGCTGAATTATATCTACCTGCCTCATTATTTTTTTTCTGACGCTCGTTACCAGGACGATGACGTCTTTAAATATGTACCGCAGTAAGTAAGCATTTAATATTTTTGTCTGCTTCTAAAAAATGTTGTTTTTTTTTTAATGTTTTAATTTGGTAATCTATTGTTGTAGGTAATGTAATGCAAGAAATAACACTAATAATATAAAGCAGAAAGTGGGTGTGTTTGTATGTTTGTTGCTTGTTCACGCTCAAATAGCTGAAGAGGAAAAGGTTTGTGCAACTAATGCGCCTCACCATCAAATATTATTGAATTTACAAGACGCGCCTATGCGCGTGAGTGCGTAAAAAACCCGCACGATGATGCAGATCTGCACTCCCGAAAGTACGTGCGTAGATGCGTTTTCACGTGCTACGCTGCGTGGTGCGTGGCAGTATGATAACTGCCTTACTCATCTCTCCACTCACAAGAGCGACACACGAGAACGTGATAATTAATATCTGTGTAAATTACGTTGACCCCGTAGAAATTGGGATCGTGTGGATGATGAAGTGAATGTCGTGGAGGATGAGAAATAGGTATTATACGGCTGGCCAGTTGGACTAGTGGTTAGTGGCCCTGATAAACTAGAGATCATTTTGATTCCTACCAAAGACAAATGTTTGTGTGTTCAGCACGATCATTTTGTTCTGCGTCTGGGTGTAATTTATCTATAATATGTATGTATTTAGGAATATATATAAGTATGTTTATCACTAAGTGATGATAAGTCTTATCTAGTACCATCTAGTTACATAAGCTTTGCTCCGTTTGAGACTAGATGGTGTTGTGTGAAAGTTGTGGAATATTTTATTATTATATATTCTTTTAAGCATCAAACTCACAGTTTCTATAATTAAAAGAATAAGTCACCTGACTATAAATGTGACTGACATAAGTCTAGTTTAATCCTTAATACCTAAGGACATTACAATGATTGAAATGAATTATAATCGATGATCTGTCGTCAGAAGTCTAATCTAACTTCTTCTGATCCACTTTTGTTAGATCAGTAATACAGTTGTACTGCAGAAGTCTTAACGCATACAAAAAAGATAAAAAGTAAAAAAAACTAATACCCGACTATGACAAAAAACGATGCTGAACAAGTATGAAACAAGATTTTCAAGGTGCTGAAATTAACAAAACTATTGGAGAAATGGGAACAGAACAAAAAGAAAAGCCGTAGTCACACATTATTATTGTGTAACGGTAGGTACGTATTGTGATATCGAAAGGAGATCGCATGAGTTGCTTTTTTAGGGTTCTGTAGCCAAATGGCAAAAAACGGAACCCTTATAGATTCGTCATGTCTGTCTGTCTGTCTGTCTGTCTGTCTGTCCGTCCGTATGTCACAGCCACTTTTTTCCGAAACTATAAGAGCTATACTGTTGAAACTTTGTAAGTAGATGTATTCTGTAAACCGCATTAAGATTTTCAGGCAAAAATAGAAAAAGAGCAATAAATTTTGGGGGTCCCCCTACTTAGAACTGAAACTCAAAAATTTTTTTTTCATCAAACCCATACGTGTTGAGTATCTATGGATAGGTCTTCAAAAATGATACTGAGGTTTCTAATATCATTTTTTTTAAAACTGAATAGTTTGCGCGAGAGACACTTCCAAAGTGATAAAATGTGTGTCCCCCCCCCTCTAACTTCTAAAATAAGAGAATGATAAAACTAAAAAAAATATATGATGTACATTACTATAAAAACTGCCAACGAAAATTGGTTTGAACGAAATCTAGTAAGTAGTTTTTTTTTAATGCGTCATAAATCGAAAAAAATACACTATTGTTAAAACATCGATCAAAGTTACAACACATTACAAGAACTTTTATATTATGTTACTTGCTGCTACGGAACCCTTCATGGGCGAGTCCGACTCGCACTTGGCCGGTTTTTTATGTAACCAACGAACTGGCTTGTAAAATATAATTCGAAGGATTATGCTGTTCTAGAATAGGTTTGAAAGTTGGTAGAAAAAAGAATGTGTGTTGTTTTTTCAGTGTTGAAGTAATTTTTGTAAGGAAAGCATGAATTCGTTCAAATAAGTAAAAATATAAGAGTGCGCCGCCCGAAGTGTTTGATTTCATAGAAGAATCCCTATACGAGCCTACCGACGAGCTGAGCTGCGTTACAGTATAAAACGTGTGACTACGGCTTTTCTTTTTGTTCCTTCTTTGGCTTTGCCGTAGTCTGGTAAAAATTATACGCTGTTGTTGTGTCTGTCTATTTTTTTTTATACCCTATACTGTCCCACTGCTGGGCAAAGGCCTCCAACAACTTCATCCAGACATTCTTTTCTTGAGCCACCTCTTCCCAGGTCGACCTCGGCGGCGTCGTCTATCTTTAGGTACCCACTTTGTCAAAACTCTTGCCAAACGCGCAACGGTCAGAGTGCATGCGATTGACGTGACCCGCCCAATGCCATTTGCTCTGTGAGAAATTCCATTGATTTCATTTTATCTGTGTCTGTCTATGTACCTACTTAGGGTGAGTTGCACCATTTAACTATAACGATAACAAAGCTGTTAACAGTTGTCAAATCGTCGAATTGACCAATAGGCGGCCGTTTCACGGCTGGTTATGGTTTGGTTATCGTTATAGTTAAATGATGCAACTCACTCTTAGTTAATTTCAAAACATCAAAACAACTGCGTGTTTAACTTCCAAGGGCATATCAAAACTAAAACAAAATTATTAGTTTCTGTTATTTAACAATCGCAGGATCTCTGTAAACTTAATTTGAACTTCAGCTATTCTGTTTGTACTATTGTTTACTGATCATTTCAGCAGAATATAGTTGTTTTCAATTGAACTGTCGAGCTTTTTTTTTGTTATTAATTATTGACTATACTCAATCTATTTAGGTACTTAACTATAACGTAAACAATCTTGATATAGTCTGTCTAATAAGTCAACCGACTTGGGAATTTTGTATGATATGTAATCATTTAAAAATACTAATTTCTAGGTACTTTTTATAAGATTCTTCTGTTAGTAAACAATGATCTCTATCTCTTAATCAACCTTGATTATTGAACCCGTGTTGACTACATCAGATTTCATTAAAGCCTAATAATTACCCAAGTCGTTTAACTTATTAGACAGACTCTATGTCTTTTTATTTAATATAAATTGTATAAAAGACATACAAAAGTTATTTAAATTTAGTTAATTACCTAACATCGGTTTAGGTAAATACCTGAATGTAAACATTTTTAGACAATTTTTTAGATAATAGACGTGTTCAGTAGTTTACATTTAGTTAACTACTTATACAAATGGAGTATAGTGCTTGACTGCGATCCCACATGATGGTAAGCAGTGATGCAATCGTTGATGGTGAATCGCACTAGTTTATTAAGAGCCTATTCACTCTAGCCTTGAAAACACCTAAATTATCGGTTTATGGAAAGAGTGAATAGGCTCATTAACTAGTGCGCTTCACCATCAGAGATTGCATCACAGCTTACTATCAGGTGGGATCGCAGTCAAGCACTAGTCTGTAGATCTCAATTAAAAAAATATATAAATGTAATCGGACGAGAAAATCGCAGCAGGCAAATTGTTCCAGTCTTACGATGTACGTGGTATAAACATAAGTTATATCGAAGCCAAATGACATCCACAGTTGGACATAGGTCTCCTCAAGCCTCAAGACATCGACCATTTCCAAGCTTTTCGCAACCAATGAATTCCTGCGGCTTTTACCAGGTTATATAGCTTTGTTACGTCACAAAATAGATAGGTACAGAAGTCAATCTCCTGTATGTACTTCACTTTTTATACCTACGCTAGGCGATCACGCTAGGGTCAGCGCTTTGCGCCGAACTGTACGAGTGCAACCGGGCTATTCAACCGAGATGTCGTGTCCGTGAACGGTGTCTATGTGTGCGTTGCTCGAGCGCGCTTTGTATGTAGATTATCTTCTGTACCTATCTATTTGGTGATTACGTTCCCGTGGGAGTTGATTGGTAATCTGATCTATGAGCAATATGCACTGCCAATAAAATTGTCGATTCTCCAGGGGGGTTAATCGGTAAATTTGGTTATCCTGCGGATATTCATGCATCTGTGCCTATAATCGATGGAGATGTTTCCATTTTTTAAAATAAAATATATAAGTATAATTTAATAAAAATATAAATAGATGACTAAATATCCCGAAAAATCAAATAGTTATAAAACTTTAAAGTTTCATAAGCGGCCCTTTAACAATTGTACATTTTGACACAAGTGCAGAAAGTTTATCACGTTCGAGGCGGAATTTGCAAGTTTGGAGCCGTAGTTTGGAGCCGAGGGCTGCAATGACAAACTTGCACGTGTATAAAACGACATTTTTCAATATACTTACGAAGAAATGAATAAATGGGGTTTGATCGGCGACTCCTGGGAGTTGACGCGCGCCCAGCCAGATACGATACATGTAATAAAATCGAGGCGGGGCAGAGTAACTAAAAGTACAAAATAACTTTAATTTCGAAAGTCGGTGTTTCTATAATAGTTTTTTTCTCTTCGTTATTTAACACCGACTTCCGAAATTAAAGTTATTTTGTACTTTTCAGTGTTTTTTTTAACATTGAAGTCGGTTGTATTCTCAGCCAAACTTAAATACTCACCTTATAGCCAGAGAGCATCTCATAACAATTTTAATAATCCCAAACACGGTTAGATTACATTAAAAGTTCATGATCAGATCATAACAACAATATTTCAATGGGACCAACAGTGACCAACTTGGAAGCATAACATTTCAATCAAAAAAAGAATTTTCAAAATCGGTCCACAATTGACCGAGATATCGGTGAACATACTTAAAAAAAAAACATTCATTCAGCCAAACATAGAACCTCCTCCTTTCCGAAGTCGGTTAAAAACACAATGGCATAAAAGAATCACCTAAAGCATTACCCAATAAATGGTTTGTTTTGGCTTCAACTGATTATAATAAAGCTCCTGGAAATAATTCACGTGCCTTAAAAGTACATAAAGACCGATTTAATTAATGGTTTATTTATAGGCCACGAAGGGTTTTCGATCAATAGATCGGATTTTTAATCGAAATACCTACCGCATTAAAAACCACGGTTCAAGAGGCTGTCTGAGGATCGTTTTTATCATGTCTACATAATTCTGGTGTTATTAAAGGCAGGTGGTTAGACATGGCACGTTCGGGAGATTCCTGCACCGGATTCGTGTGGAAATAACGCCTGGGTGTCGCCACTGTGCGGAATGCCCGGAGGACACGGTGGAGCACACAGTCGAGGTGTGCCCTGCTTGGGCAGAGCATCGCCGTGCCCTCGTGGGGCTATCGGCGGCGGAGACCTCTCGCGCCGGGCCTTGGTTCAGGCCATGGTCCGGAGCGAGGAGGGGTGGCAGGCGGTCGCCGACTTCTCTGCCCAAGAGCGGGGGGAAGTTGTCATTGGACGATTTTCCCCACCATCAAAAAAAGGTAGACTTTGCATGTTGATTCTGAAATAGGAATGCACTTGCGACGTTCATGACATTAGAAATTTCAATTACTCTCCACTTGCTTGTCCCCATAATAGGCTAAAAATTCAATTCTAATACTTAAATAAGAAAAATTCAATTCTAATACTTTCATAGCAGCGCTGGCCTCAGCGACGAAATCCAAATACTCGTAGCTTAGTAATTTAGGCCATTTAAGCGTTGATATAAAAAAGTAATTTAATATCTATTATTCCCAAATTTCACTATGATAAATAATAATATTTCAATCAACACTTACCTCTTTATTTTGATTGTCACTCCATCTTGCTTCTGTAAGATTATTATAGTGTGTATTTATTACAAAGGGGTATTATCATTTTATGATCATCATCCATCAAACCATTCACCGATTATAGTTAAAAAAGCCTACTCGTCTAATACTTGACTTCTTCTAAAGGCATGTAATGTGCTCTAGCGTCCGACAGATGGCGGGACAAGCATCAGTTGTGGATAATATGTTGTGGAGATCGCCCATTGTGCACTTATTCTTTTAAATGTTTGTCCTGTATTTTTGTTTATTTGGTGTACAATAAAGATTATAATAAATAAATAAATAATAAAGGATACCTGGATTTGTAGGTGGAAAAATTATCCAATGACATCTCCGCGCCCTTGGGCGGAGCGGAAGATAATGTCAGACTTTTACTGACAAAAATTCCACGCCTGTTCCTTCGTTGACTTTCGTACTGGAGCCGAATCTTCCTTTCTGAAGCAGACCCTTGGCTGTGCCCTTGGCCCCGGTAGAATTCGACCCTGCTGGGCCCCTACGAAGGATACCTGGATGGAACCCTTTTTTAATGGAATTAAATAACTTCTGCCACTTTGGGTGGGCCGAGAGGAAGTGTCAGATTTTTGCTGACTATAACTCACCTGTGTCCTTGAGTTAACTTTTGCAGACTAAAGTCACGGCTTTTTTAAATATTCCCGCAGCCCTATGTGACTAATCCCTTGCATTTCGAATTTCCGACAATCGTTATTACTAGTAGAATTCTCCTCCTCCTTGCGTCGTTTATCCTCAATGCTGACGGTCTTGACTAGTGTTGCCAGGCGTCCCGATTTTCGCGGGATGTCCCGATTTTTAGGGTGTGAGGACGCGTCCTGATTTGCACCTGATCGTGACGCTAAAATGTCCCAAAAAAATAAAAATCCTGAACTTAAAGAACGACTGAAGAAGTCTGGGTTTTACTCAATAAAAGTTTGACACATCCTCTCGTTCCACCCCAGAGCGAAAGAATTCATTGGATGATTTCCCACCTGAAAAATATCTTTATTATAAAAAAATATTTCTCCCGATCTAAAACCCGATTTCTTTTACTATCTGTCCCGATTTTTATCCAAACGGACCTGGCAACACTAGTCGTGACCTCGACGAATAACTTTCTTGTGGAACATATTTTGCCATGTTGTCCTATCTTTGGCGATGTAGATGGCGTCGCAGACTATGGTCTCCTGTGTAGCATGGATTTGGACTGACCAACGTATCACACTTCTGCCTCTGAACACTTTTTTTTATCTTATCTTAGCACTAGATTTTGCCCGCAACTTCGCCCGCATACATAATATATAGCCTATTTTACTCAAGAATGAAGCAGCTTTCTATCGGTAGGTAAAAAAAAATTAGCAATCGAGCCAGTACTTCCAGAGTTATCTCGTACATACAAAAAAAAACAAAAAAAAAATCACCTCTTTATAATATTAAAGTGTAGTAGTGTAGATTAATAGAACCTAAGATAAACTTTATATTTTTTCTCTTTTACATGATGAGCTTTTATAGTTCCCAACCTACCTGTTTACCTTTCTGTTATTTTTAATCAGAACTTGGTGAACGTCCCATTATAGAATTCATTTAAGTGCTAGCTACTGCCAGCGTCGTCTCTACTTGTTGAGTAAAAACTCCAAAGTTTTGGGCATCGACCCTGAGCTGCTAACCTCTCAGTTTTCTATCGTTTACATTTCGGGGAATGTGTATTGAAATTACAAAATTTAATTCCGCTAAGTCCATTCCATCATCGGACCACTACATACGCCACCGGTACATAGTGGACATCATCAAGAAACACAGACTCCGACAGAGCCTCTCCTTAGACTAGCCCTGCCGGAGTCTGTGTTTCATGGTAGCTACAACGGACCTTATAAAATCATCTTCAAAGTGTGGGAACACTTTGAAGATGATTTCATAAGGTCCTCATTGAATGCACACGCAGTGCCCAGATGGAGAAGTCTCGCAAAAGCCGCAACAAAATTTCCAGACGATCCATGACCACGACCTCCTCCAGGAGTGTACGACTAAGAAGAAGAAGACAACGTAGGGGTAGGTTACTTCTAGGCAAGCGTGCTCCATTGTTGGTCACATCATCGCTTACCAACAGGTGAAAGGTCAAACGCGAGCATAGTAAAAAAACCCTCGTGACAAACATCCAAATCCGTTCTACCGTTTCAGCATGAAAGAGTAACAAACATCCACACATACATACAAATATACGTCTTTAATATGTACCTAGAGGTCATAAAAAATCAATACTCACATTAAAACTTTATTTATAAAAAGATATGTACAAACTTTTCTTTATGAGCATAACTAGTGGCGAATGCTTGAATAGCGTAATTTAGACATTATATAATATTTATTAGACAAGTTGTGTTTGCATGTACAAGAGAAACGCATATATATCTTTTACTTATAGGAATATATAATTATTGATTTATACTATGGTATTTCTTATATAATACAGTGACTAGAATACTTCATAGTTTGTTTTTTATGCATAATTTTATGTTGACTGCAGTTTTTACAGTACGTTTTATACAGCTTACGCCATTTTGTACAAACATTTAACACTTTTTTTTATACAAATATTCAATGATTGAACACATTATATACTTATTAAAGTAGTTATAGAAAATTACGCTATAACAAGAACAATAATAAGTATACTGTATATGAAGAAAACCATTTAATTTTATTATACATACAAAAAATACCAGTTCAATATATGTTTGGTTTACCATCAGTCTAAAATAAGGTTACTAAAGTGAAAATGAATAACTCTTTTAATAACGCCATCTCGGATATGATCACGGAACTAATAAGCAACACGAAAGTCTCTTACTCCATAATCAAAGGTTAGAGTATGTAGTGGCGCCCAGCATGGGTCATAATAGCCCCAACTGGGCGCCAACATGGAAAGGTATTTTTACGCGTTATTTAAAAAAAAAAAACAGAGTTAATTTTTGCCAAGTTTAAAAGTAATATACAATATTTAAAATATGAGTCACGTCCCTGCAAAATATTCAAAACTCTATATAGGTATCTAATAATAATCTTTTTTAACTTTTCGATTGTTGTTGATTGTGTAAGTTTTAAAGTCGTTATGACTTTGAAACTTAAACAAGAATATCTCACATCTAAAACAAATGGAAAAATTATTTACTTGTCTCCAAAGTTTTAATCTCAATAGTCTATACTCGTAATATTAATGGTATCAATACATCAATCTGTAATATTAATGGGATCAATACATTGTAAGTCATATGCTATGAATACAATTTAGGTGTTTACTAGTTTATAGGTGAATGTTTAATATACGCGTAGTAGCTTTGAATACTGTCGATAACATAGAATAACGTATCTAGCGTAGCGTATTTAGCGATATAGAGGTGAAAGGTTAGTTACGTAGATATGGCATATCTACTAATTTAGTTAGTTGTAATATGAAGAGTTGGTGATTTTTGAAATGTTCAACGCTGCCCTGGTACGAAAAGGGCAACTGAAGAAATACTGGTGGGTTAAAAAAAATGTGGGGTTGTAAAAAATACATCAAATTGAAACTTTGAGAGCCTCTATGTATTGAAAAGTTATCAATTGGCACATTGGCCCGTAGACATAGAACCCATCGATATGTCTTCTAAAATACAAATTCACAGAATTGACATACACTACCAAATGTTACGTCATCAACTATTAATGATAGAGTAAAACCTTGTATAGGTTCGTTTGGCAAAAAAAAAAAATTCATTAACCCGATACAATTTCCTCACAAAGAGAACACACTGTTACAAGCTTGTAAAAATATATCAAATTGAAACTGAACTGATAGAGGCTCTTAATGAAAAGTTGTCAATTTGCACATTGACTCTTAGATATGTATTTTAAAATACAAATTCATTGATTGTGCTATACCTATCGTAAAACTCGAAAGAAATGAGTAAAATCAACCAAACATGTCATAGAAAGTTCGTTTAATTCTTAGTTTTATTTGTGCAAGTACAAGTATTGAAGTTTCGTGCCAAATGCCTAGTCTTTAGGATTTGGTCAACGTCTTTGTTGTCCGACATGTAGCTATGCTCGAGACGTTTGGAGGCAATCCGATATTAGAAAAGCTATCACGTATTTGATAGATAGAAAGAAGGTCTGATTGTAATAACGTATAATGTATAAGTCTGGTTAAAAAGCGAACAGAATATATTTATGGTGCAATTTGCTTAAATTATCAGGAAAGGCGTTATTCAAAGAGTTATACTGAAGCTATAAAATTTATCAAAGTTTCTGGGGGTATTTATTATTTATCTTTTAACTTTGAAGTTTAGGTTATACTAAGTGTAATTGAATTATTGAACTCATACATGTTAAGTTAAAGACAAATAACCATCTCTTTCAAGCGTTTACTTGCCTACAAAAACTTTTGAAGCTGGATCCGTTGGCAACCGTTTTTAATTTCGACTTTTTTTTAATTTTATTGCTCATCACAGATACATTTATTTTGGGTTGGAATGTCACCTCCGGCTTAACAGTTAGGGTTACTAATCTCTAGACCAACAAGGTTTTTCCAGTAAGAATTCCTTAGTAGCAGCTCAGAGTTTGGAGGTTGATAGCGTGCGTCGGAAGACACGTAAAACCGTTGGATCTTGCGCCTGATTTTTCTCCAGTCGTGTTTGATTGGCGTCCCATTAGACTATGAGACTAAAGGTGTAGACAGTGTACCTATGCTTGCGCCCACGCCTGTGCACTATAATAATCTAATGCGTATTTGAGTAAATCTTGTCTAGATTGGCCACCGAAAGTCAATTAGGACGATTATTACTTGACATTAAATTATTACAGGCGGTAGGAGCTCATGGCACGAACTAGATAGGTACAAAGTCAATCTGATGTATGTACTTCCCTTTTCATACCTACCTACGCTCGGCGGTCGCGCAAGGGTTGGCGCTCTGTCAGCGTGTACCCGGGCCCGGCCGGTGGTCGGCTCGACAAATCTTAACTTTTTTATAATAAGATTATAGAACACAACGCTTTCACAGCTTATACTGAAATAAAAACCTAATTTAAATTGTATTAAAAAACTTTTTACAAAAAAAATAATATAACTGACTTCAATGATAAAAAAACACTGAGAAGTACAAAATAACTTTAATTTCGAAAGTCGGTGTTAAATAACAAAGAGACGAAACTATTACAGAAACAAGAAGTCGGTTATATTTTTTTTTTGTAAAAAGTTTTTTATTTTACACATTTTAGTGATGGTATCACCACTAAAAAGTACCCCTCAGCCAAACTTAAATACTTTATAGCCAGAGTGCATCTCATAACGATTCTAATAATCCCAAACACGGTTAGATTACATTAATGTACCTTCCGGCTCCATCATCAGATTAGTTTGATACATCCCTTTCCTCTTTTCTTTCAGTCAGTCATCGACTACACGTATAAATAAAGCAATTTTACTTGTTACGATAGTTCTGCTGTAATCCCATGATGTATGTAGATTGATTTCTGTACCTATCTCTTTTGTGCTCTTGGTAAGCACATTTGTGAAACTGACTGTGAAAATATTATTTAAAAAAAAAACAAGATGACGTCATTTGTTCCAGTTTTGGAAGCACGCCAAAAGATATTTAAGCTTTATTCTTAGACTTACATAGGTAATGAATTGAACAATTCTATATGAGCAACCCTTTTCTCTGTTCTGTGTTCTCTTAGAATATAAAGCAAGCTTAGGAAAAAACCTATTGGAGGTTTTATAAGTGCTTCTTGTCTAGAAATAATAAATAAAAATTAAAAAATATTATCTTTGATATTTCCAGAGTGTTAACGAATTTTGCGGTCCTCAATAATTACGGACATCTGCACCTACCATAAAGGAGACAACTGCCAAATCCAGACAAATTGTGTTTGGGATAGTTACTTCACCGAGAAACAGGAAAGCTAACCCTTCTCTTGAGTACTCATAACACAAGCTCTGCTTAGCTTGAGACTAGACGGCGTTGTGTGATAGTTGTGGAATATTATTATATATTATCTTTAAACGCAAGGTGCGTTCAAAGATTTTGCGGGTTTTATTTTAACCCTCAATAAACATAAATAATAATTTATCTGTCTCAAATAGTACAGATCCATATTTTTGTTAGATGTTAGATAAAATAGAATGCGATTCATTAGCGTCATCAAAGTAAACAAATACAATGCACAATACAATGATCTCCTAGTACAACTGATCATTTTTACCCCTTTTTTGAGATGGGAAATCATTAAATGACTTCTCTAGTGTAGAGCGAAAAGACAAATCAGTCTTTTACTAACTTAAACTTAGAAGTGTCTTTCAGTTGCCCTTTGCATTCTAGGGTCACGTTCACTCATTCAAAGGTTTCTGCAGCCCTAACAAACATCGGCCCTACTGGGCCCCTTCAGTTTTGCTGACATCTCGTTGAGCCGCGCGTGGAACACTTCACGCCATCAACTCTGACCTGGCGTGCTATTTTCTAAGAAAACAGCCTTGAGCGCAGCGCTGGCCGCAACGACGAAAACCAAATAGATACATTGGATTAACAATCCAATGGACCTAGACATTGGGTTTTTAATTCAATGTACTGCACTCTCAACTCGTCGCTGCGGTCAACGCTGCGCTCAAGGCTGTTTTCTTAGAGAATAGCACTGCTGATCCTTACCGACCAAGCGGACGGCGAGTTACAGTTACCCATTGCTTGTAGTCTGCAAACCCGCACCCGACGGAGCCCAGAAATCGCGCTGCTAATCCCATTACGCTCGGGGCGTCTCCTTCGGTCTGGTTTTTATCCTACTGGACGCATGACCAGATTATCTCCATTTTCTGCTAGTATATTTCAAATAACTTTTCTCGCTTCGGGATCGAAAGGGCGTGGTAGACTTTTACATAATAAAAGCTACCTGTGATCCTTCAGTTACCTTTTGTGTTCCAGAGCTACAGTGATACCTTGATGACACGTACCGAGTAAAAGAGCGACACAATAAAATGTTGCTCAGCCGAGACAGTGATGTAAGCGAGTTGTAGAGATACGCGCTCGGCCGAGCACTTGGCGCTTTGTTTATGCGTAACAAGTATTCGGCCGAGAGTACTGTCTCGCCCGTTTACTCGGTACGTGTGATCAAGACATAAGCGAGTTGTAGACATAAGCGCTCGGCCGAGCACTCGGCGCTTTGTTTATACGTACCGAGTATTCGGCCGAGAGCACAGACTCACTCGTTTACACAGTGCGTGTGATCAAAACTCTACTTTACTCTTTCGAACAAACACGCCACCCCTTTTATGCTGGTATCTGGATAGCAGTTTATGCTTTGACTTTGTTTATAGATCATTCAAATTCACTTTTTAAGTAGGTACTAATATTGTATTATAATATTAACATAAATGCTGACAGTGGGAACAAGACTAGAATCGTTTTTTAAAACTATGATTAAATATATAACTTATATCTAAAGTTACATTATGCCTTATATAATAGGTACATATAAAATTATATTCCTTTATCTTTACAACAACAGTTTACACTTTCTTTTTATACCTATATCCAACAAATATAGTTACGCCTATTTGCATAGCATTAACATTATTCAACGTAGATTTGAATTAGTTACAAAATAATTCTTGTTTAAATTTGAACAATGTAAATACCTAACTAAATTACAAAATTATTCGCTGTAGCAAATCAGTCGGAATTGCGGAACTTAATTAAATAAAAAGTGCTTTCATACTTAGTTTTTATTCCCTAAATCAAAGCAAACAAAAGGTTTTATATTTGAAATGAAAATACGAGATAATTTTAATCCGAAGCCATCAACTCAAGTTACGACTTTAACACTGTATATTTTAAGGTAGCCATTGACGATACGTCCATGAATCCAAATGGAGTGGAAGTCTTCCAAAATCGTCTTGTGAATGTGATAAACGTATGCCTATCAAATGGGCATCTTCCAGTTTTGGATTTCCAAACGGATTGAAATCCACGTATTCAATCCAAATGGACGTCATCCGCGGCCGACTGTCTACGTCGAAAACGTGCGCCACGCAATTTGGAAGCAGTTCAAATTGTCTGAATGGGCAAAACCGCGTCCATTATTTTGTGATTTTTATCTCAGTTTATGCTCTCTGTTGACAGGGGCTACATGTGCTGAAATACTAGAGAGAGCTGAGTCTATGAAACCAGGACTGTTTTTTTTATTTATAATTATGTCCACGTCTGCGCGTGGCTTTATATTGGAAGTAATTGTCAAATATAAATCGCACCCATATTTATGGCAAGTCAAACACCCTGATTATCACGACAGGGAAAAGAGAAATGCAGCCTTTCATCCATCTCCTCCTACGCCTTTTTATCGAAATACAAGTTGCTATTGCCACAATTTAAAAAATGCATTGTGTTATTTCTTCCGTACGACTTGATAGCGTGCAATCTTCGAAGTGGCGGCGCGTACGTCCAAATGGAAGTAAGTCAATGTCCCTTCAAACTGAAGTACCTCCATAAGGAAGTAATCCATTTAGAAGCATTCCAAACAGACGTATCGTCAATGGCTACCTTTAGGCTGAGTTCTAATGAACCATTTGTACTCACCGCTATACCTATCTCTGCGAATTGCTGACGATTCGGACATAATATATTCGGACCCCACTAAAATTTAAGCTGTTTAGTACAGTTAGCTAAAAAATGTTTTACATGTGCCAATTCGGATACTGTGTCCGTTCATTTTGTGTCCGAATCAGCCATCTCTACACTTGTTGACGTTGGGGTGAGGCTTGCACGCCCCCAATAAACCTTAGGTCTGTCTTGTTAGGCTTTCCCGCAACATGCCTCCTAAGACTTATAAGGGGGCCAGACTAGAGATACAATCGACAGAGAAGTTTTGTGGAAAACTGATTTTTTTTTGGTGGGTAAAAACGGGAGATAGTGTCAGACTCTTACTGACTAAAAAACCCACCCCGGTACTTCTTGCCTTTCATACCGGGGTCGAGCCTCCCTTTTGGAACTAGACCCTTGGCCGCAGTAGGCTTTGACCCAGCTGGGCCCCTACGGTTGCTGACAACTGCGGAGAACAAGCATTATCGACCCCACGTACCCGATCTCCCAGGAGAATTCTTGTTCCTCAATTTGGCTTGCCTTTATTGGCCGTAAGAAAATAGTTGCAATGGAATATGGATGTCGTGGCTAGATCTTAGAAGTTGATCACTTCATGAAATGGCCTAGTAAAACTGGCTAGATTGTTTTAAATGTTAAAATTTGATTATATTTCAATCATCTTTTGTCCTACTTTCTTTAGATCTTTATTGAAATCCTACATAAATGATATGGCCAAACGAGGATGGTTATATTTATTTATTTATTAAAACTTTATGCACTAGTAGACACTGTACAAAAGTGGACCTAATGCCTTAAGCATTTTCTACCAGTCGACCATACCATAGCACCTATATCATGAAGTAATCAATTCTAAGGTCTGGCCCCATATCACGCGTGATAATAATATCTAAGGTAGATATTATCACGCGTGATAATAATATCTAAGGTAGATATTATCACGCGTGAACGATAATATGGGGTTTAAAAAATGGATAATTTTCTCGAACTCTGAATTCAAATATAGATATTTTATTATCGATTACGATCGTCAACAAGACAAAATTTTATGAACTTGACATGCGCTACTAAATCCAAATGTCACGAGATCAACAACACCTTTGGTATTTTGACAATCGCTATTAATGATAGAGTATCACATTTTACAGGTTCCTTTGGCAAAAAAAAAAAAAATATGCATAAACTCGATACAATTACCTCACATAGAGAACAATCAGAATTTAAAAATATTCGATGCCTCCCACATAAGCGGTTAAAACCCACAAAATGGCGATTTTGTGTTTTTCACTCAAAAGTGTCTAATTATAATGTAATCTATTACTAAATTTAAAAAGTCCAAAAATTTTTACCATTATAGAAACTATACTTGCATACTGTTCACAAAAATTTATTGAAAAATTTGGTTAATCTCGCAAAAAAAAGTATCTTTGAAATGGTCTCCAGTAAAATTGCAGTTTTGGGGTCCCAACTACTTACGTGGGAGGCATCGATATGTAAAAAATATATTTTCTGCTACCTTATTATAATATTTATGTCAAAATTCGTTAATTAAGTATCATGGCCGTATCCTAAAACTTGTATTTACAGGAAATGCTGCAAAACATTGGCATGTTTCTCTTGTACAAACCTTCCTCAGGGTACCGACGACTTCGCTCTGAAAAGTAGAAAAAGAAAAATAAGTGCCTGGTTAAATAATTTTTATGTAAACAATGAAAATATGATTCTACCTCGCGAAATATTTCTTCATAATATAGCTAAGTCTTTTTGTTTTGAGTGGTAATCTAAGAAAGAAAGAAAAACAAACATGTTTATTTAGCATATAGACACACATAATGAAGCAATAAAAATAATAGTCGTTAGTTTTTTTTTGTTAACGTCTCATTTATTGACAGTTGTAATTATTTATATTTTTCATTGGAAATTTCATTTGGAAGAACACTGTATACTCCACGAATTCTTAATTACATCATAATTTGACTCGCTTTTTAAAAAAATGATTATTTTTATAGACCAGTCTACAATGTTCTTAAATAATATCTATTAATACTGAAATATGGAAATATTGTGAGAACAACAATTTTTTTAAAAGAGTGACCATGGAGTTTCTTGTCGGTTCTTCTCCAAGGAAACGACCAATTTGGAACCGTGCACTAGCTTCTGACGTTTTATAAGTGCCCATGTAGGCCTATGTGAAATAAAAACATTTGAATTTTGAATATATGAAAAAAATAACAGCGAAATTGTGTGTCCTACGGCTGTGCCAAACAAGTCCAGTCAAACAATTACAAAGCAGTTGCCTTTTTTTATGGTGGGAAAAAATCATCCAATGACAATCCCCGCTCTTGGGCGGAGCGGGAGACAGTGTCAGAATCTTACTGACTAAAAGACCCACCCCGTTCCTTCTAGCCTTCATACCAGGGCTCGAGCTGTCTTTCGAAACTAACCCTGGCCCCAGTAGGCTTCGACCCAGCTGGGTCCCTGCTGTTGCTGACAACTCCTTGAGGCGCGCGCGAACAGTGCGTGCCGTCGACGACTTGGGCTTGGTCTGGACAGTTATCGGACGGCCGGACAGCGAGCTACCCATTGTTCACTGTCCGCAAGTCCGCGCCTACGGTGACCGGAAATCGGGATCAGAATCCCGGCGGCGGCGGCGAGAACGCCGTTGCCTGATGCGGTCGGCCTCCTCCTTTGCGAGCATTACTGCTTTGCAGAAGTCGGCGACCGCCTGCCACTCCTCCTCGCTCCGGACCATGGCCTCAACCAAGATCCGGCGCGAGAGGTCTCCGCCGCCGATCGCCCCCACGAGGGCACGGCGATGCTCCGCCCAATCAGGGCACACCTCGACTGTGTGCTCCACCGTGTCCTCCGGGCGTTCCGCACAGTGACGACACCCGGGCGTCTCTTCCGCTCGAATCCGGAACAGGTACCTCCCGAACGTGCCATGTCCGGTGAGGACCTGCGTCATGCGGAAGGTAAGGACGCCGTGAGGTCTTTCCAGCCACGCCTCAGAGAGGCGACTTACCGCCATAATTGTGGCGTGCCCAGCACTAGGTTGTGATAGTCGCTGACGCCATTTCACCATGAGATCCCGCTGGAGCTCTATCCACCATGCCGTGACCTGTCGCGGCAGCGAACTTTCATCCCGGCGTTGCATCTCCACGCGCATGTCGTGCATGTGTGCAAGGACTGTTGCCTCCAGATCCAACCACCAACCACAACCACATTGTAATACCAACCACTTTGTAACCATGGAGTTTCTTGCCGGTTCTTCTCCATAGGAAACGACCAATTTGGAACCGTGCACTAGCTTCTGACGTTTTATAAGTGCCCATGTAGGCCTATGTGAAATAAAATATTTTTTGATTGATTGATTGATCCCACGGCGGTAGGCCAGCCAGAAGGCTCGCATCCTTATTGCCATGACCCTCTGGCAGTTCAGCATGGCCGCCGGTCGCGTTTGCAGCGACGGCGCCCACACCGGCGCCCCGTAGAGGGCCATGGACCGAACGATCCCCGCGTAGAGCCTCCGGCAGGAGGCATCTGGACCCCCAAGGTTGGGCAGGAGCCGCTTGAGCGCAGCCCCAGTCCGGTTGAGTTTGGGAGCCAGACGTCGGAAATGCTCCCCGAAATTCCACCGGCTGTCGAGGACGAGTCCCAGGTACTTCATCGTCGACCCGGCGCCGATGTGAACTCCTCCTACCGTTAGTTGGGAACCCGATGGCGGCGCGTTCCGAGGGCGGTGAAAGCACGTAGCCTCGGATTTGTGCAGCGCCACCTCGAGTCCCAACTCCTGGATCCTACCAACGACTATCGCAACCCCGCGTGTCGCTAGAGCGAACGCCACCCGGTACGACCTTCCCTGCGCTAGAACCAGCGTGTCGTCTGCGTAGAAAACCAATAAAGCAGTTGCCTGAAGATGGTTTTCAACTGACCCTACCGAAAACTATTTTTTTAAGAAAAAATAATATATTCTTTCTTCAAAAAATATGATTATTTATGCAATAAATTCCGTAATTTCATTAGCTTGGATCACTATAGCGATCATCAATTACCTCCATGAACCTAATAGCATCGTTATTCAGGTGGTGACATGAAAGTTATTCACCAGAAACATCATTATTAATACTTAGAACATCACATCACTCATTCCCAGTAAAATTATATTGAGTAAATTAAACAATACTGCGAATGAAATAATAGACAACAGACAGCATGTTTGTTAGAGAAACCATTTTGACTAAATCGAACGTAAAATTTCGCAATTCTGTCTGTCTAGTCGGTATTTTTCTTTCTATAAACACTCTAGACTCAATGTTTATTAAACAGAATATTTCTGTGTTACTTACGTATTTTGTCCATCGGATTGTGAGCCGGTTGGTGGAGGCCACCGGTGTAAGTGCGCGCGCCACATCATTTGTCCGAACGTCATACGGAACTGTCTCGACATCGAGCAATATAGCACGAAATTGATCGCTCCGTTCAATAACGCTAACGCGTCCATCAATTCTCCAAAAAGATCGTAGCAGCGTTTGAAGAAGCATCTTCCTAATAAACCACTCAGCAATCCTAATATTCCTTGTGGTAGTTCTGTTACGAGAAAGAGAAGTAGGACAGCTACTAACATCTTCGTCGTTCTATTCATTCTTCTGTCAGCTTTATACTGTCGTTTGATTGCTTTGTTGTTCGTTGGACATTTGTTATACACTCGTATCTTCTTTTGGTGCTCGTTCGCGCTGTATACTTCTCGGATAAGCCACAAACTGATAACCGTCAGGATGAGGCACGGTAGCAGCTTGATGACGACGGCGTGCACCCAGAAGTTGATCTGATATAGCTGGCCCTCTTCATCAGAGTCCACGTGGTAGAGTATCATAGGTCCTGATGGTTCCAGGACTACTGCTGTATGGATGTCGAATACCTGCAGGACAAACAAAAATTAAATGTTAATAAAATAATACTATGACCTTATCGGTAATTGCAGTTTTGAACCGTTTGGGGTCGTGAGGTTAAAGGGCTGTGTAGGTATTATCATTATGCAGATATCCTGGAATATCATAGCATAGGTTTACACAACTTGGGCTACCGTATCATCGTTTACCTCTCGCGTCTATTCCTGGTTCAAACGTTAGTCTGAGTCAAAGAAATGGGAAGAAGGAGGTAAATCCTTCTTCTGTGAAATAGTAATGCGAGCGAAGGGAATGGAAGAAAGCGTGAGCAACAGGTCATCCTTGTAACCCAGCCACCGTAGGCTTCAGGCGTTGAGAGTCGCATGACGCTTCCCGGCCACCCCAGTCGTGGGCTTGCGGTCGGAAAGGAATGCGTAGCTCACAATCCGACAAAAACCTGACCAGACTCAATGGCGCTTTGTGTGTGTTTCGAGAGTTGTCAGCGTGACGGCGCTTTTAGCTTTCAAACAAAAATTATCGGGACCATGGAACGCAAAGAACAACTGAAGGTCTTTCTCGCTCTATCCTGAGCGAGAGAAGTTATTTGAAAATGAAAAAATTAGGTTCGAGGGCATGTCATCTTGACTAAATACCTCTTTGCGTTACTAGAGAGATGGTTCGTTATTTGTCCAAATAATCTACATTGCCATTCAACGTGGCTATGCTGCCAGTCTTCTGGGCTCGTGTTTAGATGACAGAGATATGGAGGAATTCTTCGAAACCTAAGTGTACTTGTTTCTCATATACATATGTACGTTAGGTTATACATATTCGTAGTTACTAAATATTCAAGTAATTTATGTACATTGTATATATTTTGTTGTCAACAGTTTTAATTAGTTTCTGCAAACACATTTCGAAAAATATTGAAATTGAGTTACAAAAGTGGAGAACTGTAGTGAGCTAAAACTGTAGAGAGTAAACCAGTGAGAATAAAAAGCGAAACATTCAGGGGGTACCCTGAATGTTTCGCTTTTTATTCTTTGGGGTAGTCAATCAAAAATGGCAAATCCATGTTGGTTTTATTAATCCATGTTGGTTCGTTACTATGCAGCAGATACGTAATTCGAGAGCCAAGTCTCTAAAATATTGAATTGACCTAAAAATGGCTGTGAAACCCAATAAATAATTTCGATAGCATTATCATCTATCTTAGGTAATTCTATAGCCTAGTTTGTTCCAATGAATTATCCATTTCTTCTATAAAGTGAAAACCAAAGTAATCTGTTTTTTTTTTTTTATATCCATTTGGTAAATTCAGGTTGAGTTTCTAAATCTTCGATTAGATGATCTAATCTGAAATTGGATGTCAACTATAAATAGACTAAGCTAAACATTTTCTTATTATTTATTTTGCTTCTAATGACAATTCTAGAAAAATGTTTACTTATTTTTTTGTATCCTTACTTTATACTCGAATCTTTTATTTATCTCAGGATCAAAGAGTATGTAAAGCTAACTGCTGAAGATGAGGATAATATAAATGAAATTCCAACTGACAAAATTAATCTACACAATAAATAACTCTTACGATTTCGTAATTTCTTGAGTACTGTAACGTACGAGGACATGAATAAATCTCATTTGCAAACATCCGGCTTGTCATAAATATTAGTAGATTCGTTTGTAGGTACTCTTATACAGCTACTTGCAATTTCATACATTTCTAGAATTTAATATTAGACAGCTTCCTACTAATTCAATCTACAAATTTTGAATTCGTTTGTATGTTTGTTGATTGATGTGCGAGATGTTAAATTTATGAAAAGTTACTAAAAATTACTTGATCGCTGCATGTTTTATTAAATTTGTTATTTTTAGTTTAAGCAAATGAATTAATGAAAGATTTATTTGCTAGAATACAGGTACATTTTGGTGGTAACAATTTCGGATGGTTTCATGTAGGTAAATTCGGTAAAATAGTTAAATCTAGATGTAATTATTGTCTAGTTGGACTCGTGATGGTAAGTACAACTGTTAACCGTGAGATTTTGGAAATGATTCCTTGGTCGAGCATAAAGTGCACTCAACCCATTTCCTCTACCAACCCGCAATGGGCCAGCGTGATGGATTACAGCCCATTCCCTCTCCTAGAGAGAAGGCTAGGATCCCAGCAGTAGAAACATTTTAAAGTTGATTTCTATCTACTATTAGGAATTACTTTGTAGCAGCCCGGAGTTTGAAAGTAGATGGTGTGACACCATCGCTAATATGCGCTATTCAATATACTCGGTAGTATAGTCGTAGGTATCTGGCTAATCTCCGAAGAAGAAGAAGAAGCAAGAATGTACTTGTATTCTTGCAAATAAATCATTTATTCATTAATTTCGTTGGGCATTAAGATCGAAAGGCAACCAAGGTGGACCTTTATAACGATCAATAAGATTTTTATCCTTATGGTAGTATTACACAGGCGAAAAAATACTTCGTGGTCAATAGCCTATTATAATGTAAGCCTGACTGAGTCAAAAATAGTGGTCACCGTCATTAGTTCCTCGAAAATGAACCTTTTCCGAGTGTGCCCAAGATGGGTGTTAACTAGAAAATGTCTAATAAAACTGGAACTATGCCAAAGATATGAGAAAAATTGGTCAAGTGCGAGTCGGACTCGCGCAGTGGCGACTTTTGTACAAACTTAACCACATATGTAAATCGTTCAATTCCCGAATAGAGTCTCCATTATTTTTGTCCACGCATCTTGTTTTCAGATTTAGTCCTAGCTGACCTTGCTTTATGTCAAATTTCAGGATTCAGTATCAATTTTGATTCCCTTGAGGGTGTTGAAATGTACATTTTTTGCGATATCTTTTTTTTTTCGTAAACTTAGAAGCTTAATTTTTCACAGCTTCAAAGAACTGCAGATTTGAGTATGTGGCTTTAATTTAAACTCGATACTTCCACGCGTTCCTGCGATAAAGGGTCTTGACACACAGACAGACAGACGGAAGGACAACAAAGTGATTCTATAAGGGTTGCGTTTTATCGTTTTGAGTTTACGAAAAATGAAAAATTAACATTTTTTAACTTTAGATAAACAGATTTTAAAAGTCATCCAGTATTTTTATGCACTTCCTTGTAACATAAACGCTTTACTATATTGAAAAACGGTTTAAAATCGGTCTGACTCTTTGTGGAGATAAAACAAAGCCAGTTCATGACAACAAAACCTAAAAACATCTAATGGTTTTAAAATCGAAACGTTATGAAACCACTTGTACGCGTACGTTTGACGGTATATATTGCCAAATCACGACACAATAAAACTGACAAAACCATCGTATTGGATACATTTATTTTATTGCTATTCTGACTGTACTTTTTCACGTGTATATATTGTGTTGGCACGTGCTTCTGTAAATGTTGAAATAAAATTCGCAATATATTTTGCGTAGAGTACCACAATTGGTTCATTCAAAATGATCCACTCGTTGAAATGAAAACGTGGAAATTGTAGAGGAAATGCAACCTTATTTGCAAACAATAGTTTGTTGAAATATTTAGTTTACTATATCTTTTACACACTAGATTCCATGTTTGAATATGATCTCTTAGATACAACTTTATTTTTAGTAGGTATATGCGAAACCTGAACATATTTTTTTCAGAATCGGTAACTGAATCGTTTCCAATAATTTTTACACCATATTATATTTATTCCCAAAAATATTTATAAAAGGTTGGACACCACCGATACTAAGAACTACACAGGTCAAGGAAGGTCATAGCGGCCATTAGGCGCCAGAGCAGTTCTGGGTGTGTGAGTACAACAATCCCTCAGTCCCCAGGATGGTTCAGTGACCATGTATTTTTGCAGACAACTAAATAATAGGTAGCATAGCAAGCTTATAACTTTGTGATTTTTCCAAATTCTCGTAGTTATGTTGTACATAGATTCTTTACATAATAAAGATACGAGTTTCAAATTTCGCATTAGCAAAACTAATGTTGTATATCACTCAAAGCTTTGCTGTGAAAACATAAATTGTTGATTACTTATAGATCATCTTTGTACATGAATCAAATCACGATGTACCTACTATGTTTAGTTTTCGTGCACTAGTTAGAGACATAAATAGTCAGAATTAGGGTGATTTTAAAGTAATAATTTGACTAAATTCGAAAAAGTTGAATTACCGAGCTTGGAGATCGATGACCAACTTGGTGTGTGCCAAGCCAGAGGAAGATTAGTTCCAGTGTGTCGGAACCGAAAGTCGCATAGTTCACGGTGAGTCGGAACTATCTGTGGTGATCCTCCAGTGAGTTGGGTTGGTACTGCCTTTTTTTTTTTTTTTTTTTATGGTGGGAAAAAATCATGCATTGACATCCCCCGCCCTTGGGCGGAGCGGGAGATAGTGTCAGACTCTTACTGACTAAAAGACCCACCCCGTTCCTTCTAGCCTTCATACCGGGGCTCGAGCGCCCTTACGGATAACCCTGGCCCCAGTAGGCTTCGACCCGGCTGGGTCCCTGCTGTTGCTGACAACTCCTTGAGGCGCGCGGGAACAGTGCGCGCCGTCGACGACTTGGGCTTGGTCCGGACAGTTACCGGACGGCCGGACAGCGAGCTACCCATTGCTCACTGTCCGCAAGCCCGCGTCTACGTTGGCCGGAAATCGGGATCAAAATCCCGGCGACGGCGGCGGCGATAACGCCGTTGCCTTATGCGTTCGGCCTCCTCCTTTGCGAGCATTACTGCTTCGCAGAAGTCGGCGACCGCCTGCCACTCCTCCTCGCTCCGGACCATGGCCTCAACCAAGGCCCGGCGCGAGAGGTCTCCGCCGCCGATCGCCCCCACGAGGGCACGGCGATGCTCCGCCCAAGCAGGGCACACCTCGACTGTGTGTTCCACCGTGTCCTCCGGGCGTTCCGCACAGTGGCGACACCCGGGCGTCACTTCCGCATGAATCGAGTGCAGGAATCTCCCGAACGAACCATGTCCGGTGAGTACCTGTGTCATGCGGAAGGTAAGGACGCCGTGAGGTCTTTCCAGCCACGCCTCAAAGAGGGGACTTACTGCCATGATTGTGGCGTGCCCAGCACTGGGTTGCGATAGTCGCTGACGCCATTTCACCATGAGATCCCGCCGGAGCTCTGTCCGCCATGCCGTGACCTGTCGCGGCAGCGGACTTTCACCCCGGCGTTGCATCTCCACGCGCATATCGTGCATGTGTGCAAGGACTGTTGCCTCCAGATCCCACGGTGGTAGGCCAGCCAGAAGGCTCGCCGCTTCGCGGGAGACCGTGCAGTATCCCCGCACCATCCTTATCGCCATGACCCTCTGGCAGGCGTTCAGTATGGCCGCCGGTTGCTTTTTCAGCGACGGCGCCCACACCGGCGCCCCGTAGAGGGCCATGGACCGAACGATCCCCGCGTAGAGCCTCCGGCAGGAGGCGTCTGGACCCCCAAGGTTGGGCAGGAGCCGCTTGAGCGCAGCCCCAGCCCGGTTGAGTTTGGGAGCCAGACGTCGAAAATGCTCCACGAAATTCCACCGGCTGTCGAGGACGAGTCCCAGGTACTTCATCGTCGACCCGACACCGATGTGAACTCCTCCTACCGTTAGTTGGGAACTCAATGGCGGCGCGCTCCGAGACTGGCGACCGTGGAAACACATCGCCTCGGATTTGTGAAGCGCCACCTCGAGTCCCAACTCCTGGATCCGATCAACGACCATCGCAACCCCGCGTGTCGCTAGAGCGACCGCCGCCTGGTACGACTCTCGGGTTGGTACTGCCTAAGTGAGTCAGGATGATGCTCCAGTGAGTCGGGGTGTTGACATCGCCGTGAGTCGAGATAATGCCCGAATGAGTCGGGGTGATGATGTCCTAGTGAGTCGGAATGTTGCTGCAGGCTCTAGTTGGTAGGAGTAATGCTGTTGGCTCCAGTGGGTTGGAGCAATGACGTGCGATATAGTGGCTTGAACGCTGGTATCGCCCGGAGAGGTTCTTCATGGGTCTCCATGTTACTGGCCGAAGGTGCAGTGTGCTTAGCTAAGATCGCTGATGAGGCTGATGGTGAAGACTAGGTAGGCACGCTGGTGGTCTGGATACTCTTTAAAGACGTGGGTGCTGGCTGTACGGCTCACTGCTCGAAGGCTTTAGGAAATGACGATGACGTCACTATGTGGTAGCTGCACCAAGGCTGAGTTGACGGTCATAGTCGAGGGTCACCAGCTTAGAGGTATGAGTTCAGGTGTATGGCCCGGTAATTAAGAATAATTTTACTAAGCTACCATGCAGAAAATTACCCAAACTGTACATGTCTGCAAAATTTTAATTCAGCCAGTTAGGAGTAAATGTTTTAAAATTAATTTAAAAAATCGGACCCAAACAAACATACCTATTTATTTGTAACAAACACAGCAAGCTAAATAAAAGCTTGTAAAAAAGCTAGCGAATCTGTTTTGAAATACTAAATTGGTCTTGTTTATGTTCTAGCTTTTTAAAATCACGCAACATACAAAAATCAACGAGTTCGTGATTTTTTTGCTTATTTTTCGGTGTGTTGGGTTTTTAGTACCTACTATGATCATTATTGTTCTAGTATGATACCTGTACTCATTGAAACAGGTTTTTTTATGATGGGAAATCGTCCCGTGACTTCTCCCGCTCTAGGGGATGCGAGAGGTCGTGTCAGATTTTACTGACTAAATCTTTATCTATACATCTATACATATAAATAAAATTGGAGTGTCTGTTTGTAATATTGAAATAACTGCTTTTTATTTTTTACAATTTTTGTCTGTCTGTCTGTCTGTTTGTACCGGGCTAATCTCTGAAATGGCTGGACCGATTTTGACGGGACTTTTTTTGGCAGGTAGCTGATGTCATAAGGAGTAACATAGGCTACTTTTATTTTAGAAAAAATAAATTCAAAATCCTGTAGTCCACGCAAACGAAGTCGCGGGCACAGCTAGTTACTCATATGTTCATTCTTTGCCTGACGTTCCAGGACCCCGGTTCACTACGCGCCATCGACGATTCGGTTTCGGTGGGTAGACTATTTTGTTATCATCACAGGTAGAACTTGGACGAGGGTATAGTCTGTCTAAAAAGTCAAACGACTTGGGAATAGGCTAGTTGCCGTAAAAATGTAATTAGTCCGTCTTTTAGATTATTCAAAAATAAGGGATACGTTTTTTTATATTTGTAAATTAAACTAAAAATGACAAAGATATAGCCCATTAAAGTTACGTGTAACGTCACGCCGTGCTGCATTTTTTCGCATGGGGTGACGTCACACGTAACTTTAATGGGCTATATCTTTGTTATTTTTTGTTTAATTGAAAAAAGAAAAAATACGTGTCCAATATTTTTTTATAATCTAAAATACGGACTAAATAAAATGTAATTATTTTGACCCCGGAAACTACCCTATTTTGTTTAATATTTAATAATTTAAAAAAATACTTATATTCGATACTTTTTATAAGGATCTTCTATTAGTAAAAAATGATCAAGATCTCTTAATCAGCCTTGATTATTGAACCAGTGTTGATTACATCAGATCTCATTTTATCGTAATAATAATCCAAGTCGTTTGACTTTTTAGACAGACTCTGACACAGATACACAGGGTGGTCCAAACAAAAGGAAGGCCAATGCCCAACAGTGGGCCAAATCGAGTCGTGGATGATAAAGATACCTCTATTAATGTATATATTTTATTTCAATCTATGCCTCATCACAATGGGCATCATCAGGAAAGGATTAAAGTTAATAAATTTCCATTGAAAAAACTATGCTCGGAGTTTTCCTTGTGTGATCGAAACAGGAATGAAAATATACGTTGGAGAACCATAGGTAAAAACATAGCCCGAAGCGTTGCGCAGCGTTGGATGGCCTCCTACAAAGTGGACCGATGACCTAGTGAGGGTCGCGGGAATTTGATGGTTGCGAAATGCACAGAATTGGTTGTTGAAGTGAAAATCATCTCATGATTGACTGGCCTGTTGGTCTAGTAGTTAGTGACCCTGACTGCTATGCCGGAGGTCGTGGGTTCGATTCCCACCCAGGACAAATGTTTGTGTGATGAGCATAATTATTTGTTCTGTGTCTGGGTGTAATTTATCTATAATATGTATGTATTTAGAAATATATAAGTATGTTTATCAGTTGTCTAGTACCCATATCACAAGCTCTGCTTAGCTTGGGACTAGACGGCGCGCCGTCTAGTCCCAAGCTAAGCAGAGCTTGTGGCGTTGTGTGATAATTGTGGAATATTATTAAAAAAAAAATCTAATGACATCTGCCTCCCTTGGGCGGAGCGAGAGGGCGTGTCAGACTTTTACTGATTAAAAGCCACTCCTGTTCCTTCTTTGACTTTGTTCCGGGGCCCCGGGGTTCAATTTCGCACAACCCGAGGTGACATTTGTTGGAGGCTTTTGTCGAGCAGTAGACATCTTTCAGCTGAAAATGATGATCATGATTTTTTTTTTTTTATAGGCTCTCGCTTGACCGCTATCTCACCTGATGGAAAGCGACGACGCGGTCAGTTTATTATATCAATTAGTTAACATAAGCCAGAGCCTGCTTCTATTGAGGCACTTTTTGTGTTTCCTTGAAAAATAAATTCCGAGAACTTTCCTAGGTATTACGTTACTTTACAGGGCAACTTAAAGCTGAAATAATCTCTCGTTTCTAGGTATTTTAAATTTTCGGTGTAGATACCAAAAAAAAAAAAAACTTTTTTCCAGCTTCATTCACAATCATTTAGCCATTTGGAAGGATTCTAGTGATATATTTTCCATGAAACGTGCACACTTCATTGGATTTTCTCAATGCTAAACGGATTTTTGGTCTATAAAAGGCTCTAGTAGGTCCATATTTTATCCGCAAATAGTCATGAAGGCCGGTACATTTTTTCTATCTCACAATATTCACACGGAACCTTCTGGTTAGTATATAGGGATTTCTTTTATGCATAAAAAACGGGTGCGAAAAATATTGTGAAGATGACTTATGTATGAATTACAGATGAGTGTCGTTGAGAAAATCCTTGACGGGGAATTGAAGAAAGGGCTGTAAGTAATCATGATGGAATGGACTCACTTATTCAGTACCCAGTTGCTTAATTCTGAAATATTTACATGAATAGGGTAGTGTCCAGGGTCAAAATAATTACATTTTATTTAGTCCGTATTTTAGATTATAAAAAAATATTTGACAAATATTTTTTCTTTTTTCGATTAAACAAAAAATAACTAACAAAGATATAGCCCATTAAAGTTACGTGTAACGGCACGGCGGCGCCGCGCGCCATGCTGCATTTTTTCGCACGCATTTTTGGTTTAATTTACAAATAATAAAATACGTGTCCCTTATTTTTGAATAATCTAAAAGACGGACTAATTACATTTTTTACGGCAACCAGCCTATTGTACCCGTAAATCCCTCAGATTCAGTATAACTGACCTATTTTATTGAAAACTAAGCTACTCACAAAATATATATATTTCTTGTGTTTTACTTGAATTAACATGACCTACGTAAGTAAGTAGGTTACTGTTAATTAATAAACTAGCTTCTGCTAGTAACTTCGCCCGCGTGAGAGCAGAAAATTATTCCAAGGAAAAACTTCCCCGGGATAAAAAGTCCTAGTATAATGTTATTCCAGGACAGGATATACTCGTGTCCCAAAATTCATTCAAATCCGTTTAGCCAGTTGAACTTGATAAAGTAATAAATATTAAAATTATAGCCTATATAATATAAATCCCTATTTTTTAATTACTACGAAAAAAAATTGGGCTCTATCCGTACCCGTTACTGATCATATTTTTGTAGTTAAAAGTAAAATACGAAATCCCAAAGTTGTCCACGAAAAGTCATAATTGGTAAATTCATAACTGAATCAAACAATTCTTAACAATTGCTATTAGAAAATAATACTACGTAATACTATAATTCCATAAATTGACTGACACAGAACAAACGCTCATAACTTTGTTGTTTATGAATATTATTTATTAAAACTTTACTTATTAGGACTTTAATAACAAGACCTTTTCTAATAAGCCCTTTACGTATTTGTATAAATTAAAAATTTGTGGTGTATACTCGCATTTTATGTATGAATGTTATTTTTCCAATCATATAATTGAAATTGCAAACGAAATGATAAATATTATGTTCATGCATCAAAATACATTGGTCATTTTATCGGTACTATTACACACTAGAGCACAAATGGCTGCAATTACCTCTATCGAAACGAGTCCCAATTGGCTGAAAATCACGCTCGCAAATATCGTTATTAAAGTGTCGTGTGTTTACCACGAAATCAAAATTTTAGGGAACTAATTTCGAATTGTTGTCTGTGGCTTAAAATTATTTGGCGTGACCTAGTAAAGCCTACCTTCTGCTGAAATTGTATTCGTCGTGTTCGACGCACATTTATTTTAAGAATATATGAGTATTGTGTAGTTGTAAATTAGATTTTTGCATTTATGAAAAACGTAAGGATGAGTTGTTTTTCGTCTGGCGTGAGTGAAAGTGAACTGCGTAAAGTGAGTTAACTTCAGTCGAGTCGTCAGAGTTTTAAGTGACTTCGGGAAAATCCAACATGAGTAGGTAGTGAACTTAAATCGACTGCGCCAATTGTCGTATGTTTATCACGAAATCAAAATATTAAGAACCTAATTTCGAGTTATTATCGTTAAAGGTTTAAATTATTTCGCGTGACCTAGTAAAGCCTGCCTTCTGTCTGCCTAAAATTATATTCTTAGACACACATTTTTTGCTCTTAATACAAGTTTCGGCTGCGATTATAATCGTAGTAAGTGGGCCGTTAAGAAGGCTCTCCCGATCTTTTAAATTGTCAATGTGATCTTGTTTAAAAGCTTGTTCTTTCATCCAAAGCAATACAATGCTATGTTTGATACCTGAATAAGCAACGTGAAATAAGATGAACTGTAAATTTGTAGATAAATCATAAAAAAAAGAAATAGTTTTTGCGATTGGGAAAAATCATTCGGATATTGAACTACTTACATAGGTAAGTTTGTACGAAACACTCAGTGCGTGAGTCAGTTTTTTATAATTTTATTTACCCGGTGTTCCACTCATAACTAAGACAAATCCTTTGACACCTCAAACTAAAATGCAACAAGCCGTATAGGCTCTAGGGCTTACAAAAGGAGCATACACAAACACATTTGCACATTCTCGAAAAACACATAAATCCTCTTTCTGGCGCAGAAGCTTCTTTACTACTCTTTTTGGAGCCACTCGATGTCACGTAAAACTTTTTCGGCTTAACAGAAGTTAACTGACATTACGCGGTTCACTTTCACCCACGCCAGACGGCAAACAACTCACCCTTACGTTATTCATAAATGCAAAAATCTAATTTACAAATCTACTTGCTTTTACCAGTGTCTACGCCCGCATGAAATTCGAAAATTAACATACGGAAACGATATTATGTAGGCATAAAAAGTCTCATGTCTTAGTTCAGGTCAAGGTCGAGTCGTATTCCAAATTGCTTCTTAATCTATTCAGCCGTCGAGGCGTGATTGATAAAACAACATAAAAATTCACAAACATTCAGGCGCTAGCTTTTGGTAGCAGCTTTGCAGAAGTTGAAAATAATCCTTTATACACGTACGTCTAATATAGAAACAAAAAGTATATAATAATCCTAAACATAGTCTATCTGTGTGTCAAATGAAACGTGGAGGCATAATTCTTATTCTTGACCGCCGCCCGCTTTGTCAGCGTAAATTTTTCGGTGGGTAAAAATTACCCAAATGACATCCCCCGCCCTTGGACGAAGTGGGAAATAGTGTCAGACTCTTACTGACTAAAAAATCCCACCCCGGTCCTTCTTGCCTTTCATACTGGGGCCAAGTCTCCCTTTCGGAAACAGACCCTGGCCCCAATAGGCTTCGACCCTGCTGGGCCCCTGCGGTTGCTGACAACTCCTTGAGGCGCGCGTGGGACACTACGCGCCGTCGATGACTTGGGTTCGGTCCGGACGGTTACCAGATGGACGGACAGCGAGCTACCCATTGCTCACTGTCTGCAAGCTCGCGAAACATTGTCTACCAAACCTGTATGCCTAAAGAAACGTGGAGGCACAATTTTATTTCTTGACCGCCATTTTGTTCGCGTAAAAGTCGAACTACCTCATATGAACGTATTTTTTTGGGGTTTCATACCTCAGTCGTCAAAAATTGAATTGTTATGGGATCACTTTGTTGAACATCTATCCGATTATTACCAAAACTCTTCTCTCAAGAACTCCTGTATAAATAAAAATACTCAGGTCAGCAGTAATTAAACTTATAAGTCAACACAATATTTTGACATTTGCAAAGACACCAAAACTATCGGGTACCTGCTTCCCGTTTATCTAGATTCTAAAATCTTGTTTGGCAAGAAGCAACGTCTCGTAGCTCACGTAAAGGAAAAATTTTGAAAACTGTACCTAAATTTATAATTACATCACAAAATAATTACTTTTTTTGCGACTAGGAAAAATCTTTGAGACTTGATTCTGGAATCGTACTATTTATATACATAGATAATTTTGTACAGAACCCGTGGTGCGTGAGTCCGACTTGAACTAGCAAAAAATTTTCGTTATTTTAGGAACTACTTACTTGGTATAAATTAAAAAATCTTTTAGTGTTGAATAGCCTATTCAAGACGCGGGTGAAAACGCAAGGACAACTAGTTTACAGATATCCAAAAATAAAGATATATACAGTACTAGCTTTTGCTCGCGGCTTCGCTCCCGGGAGGTCTTCCCTACTTCACCTTACTATACCCTACTCTACCCTAACCTACCCTACCCAACCCTACCCTACCCTACTTTACCTTACTCTATCCTACTCTACCTTACTCTATCCTACACTACCCTACACTACACTGATTTTCATTTTTTTTTCGATAAGAACCTTCTCACAATAACAAACACAACAAAAAAAGAATTAGCGATATCAGTCCAGCCGTTCACGCTTGATGGCGTGACCAAGCGCAATAGGGATTCATCTACACTAATATAATAAAGAGGTAAAGTGTTTTTTTTTTAACACGCTTATATTAGCTTCACCTGTATGTTTGTAACCAACGCCTTTGAGCTCTATTTTGACCTACTTTGGACGATCAGATTTTCTTCAAACTTTGCACACCCATCAAAGACTGATGACAATACAATAATCCGTTTTTTTTAGTGAAAAATAAAAATCTAGTTTAAAAAAACTAAAAAACACGCTTCATAGCATATCAAACTAAAAAGTGTAAAATAATTTTCAATATAGGTAGAAAATAATAATAATGAACAAAAATATTAATATCATTGTGAAAAAAGCGTGGGGTGCTCGATTTACGAAAAATATGACACAAAGCTTTTGACCGGCGATTTTAATATCGATATCCTGAAAAGAAATAAAATTACATATGAATTTGAATATTTTCTTGGACAATACAATCTTAAACTATCACTCTTTGAACCAACTAGATTAAGCAGTAAATCGTGCATTGATAACTTTGCACATTCATTTAAACGCGGATGTAAAGCAGATGTAATGGATTTAGTTCTCTCGGACCATACAGCACAATTGTTAAAAATTCCTACTAATAAAAAATGCACTCTAAAATTCTGGAAAACTAAAAAACTTGACTTATCGGTGTGTAACTTGGCTAGGTTTAGGGATTATTTGAAATGTCTAACTTTTTCGCAAGTTTATAAAGCAAAAGATGCAAATGAAGCGTATGACAATTTTATAGATGAATTTTTGCTTTTCTACCACCTATGCTTTCCAGTTAAAATTGTAAAGATTAATACCAATAAGAAAACGAAATGGTTGTCCCGTGGTATAAAACTTTGTTGCAAAAAGCAGAGACATCTACTTTGGGAATATAGGTTGAAGCCTAATTTGAAAAATAAACTTATTTTTAAAAAATATTCAAAACTTTACAGGCAAATTATAAAACTAACTCAAAAAACACAAAATAATTATCACGTAAGTACTGCGCAAAATAAATCCAAAGCAGCATGGCAAGTAATAAACAAATCGAAATATAATTTACCACAAGAACCAATTTTATGTATTAATAATAATAATTTGACATATTCACACCCACTTGACATCGCTAATGAATTTAATAAATATTTTATTGAAGTTATTGAAAATAATATTCAAACAAATAACAATTCGAAAAATAAGCAGCACCTAAAGGATAATGTTTCATGTCAATCTTTATTCATGTCACCAGTCACATGTGACGATATAATCAAAATTATTAACAGCCTCAAAAATACAAATACCGTTGGATTTTATAACATATCAACTAAGGTTATTAAAGAAGTTAAAGAGGTAATAGCGCCGTTACTCTCGCATATAATAAATCTCTGTATTTCTGATGGTATTTTTCCAACTCGTCTGAAAAAAGTGATAATTAAGCCCTTATTCAAAAAAGACGACAGAACTGAATTAAAAAATTATAGGCCAATTGCAAAAATTCCTATATTTTCAAAAATCATCGAGAAAATAATCTATAACAGTATATATGCCTATTTTGAAAAATTTAAACTATTTTGCAGTGAGCAAAAAGGCTTTAGGAAAAATATTAATATAAACATGGCGCTATTTGACTTACTATCAAGTGTCCTAACATCTGTCGATAAGAAAAACAGGGTTTGCGCTATTTACACAGACATGACAAAGGCATTTGATTTTGTGGATCATAAAATTTTACTACAAAAACTATATAGCTATGGCATTAGAGGGAATATTCTTAAACTTATAGAATCCTACCTAAGTGATAGATTGCAATGCACAGAAATTACAAGAATTTGTCCAGTAACTAAGTTGCAAAAAACATATATCTCGGAAGCAAGGTTGATCAAATATGGAGTGCCTCAGGGCAGCGTGTTGGGACCCCTGTTATTTTTGATATATATTAATGACTTACCGAAAATAACAGATCACAAAATGGTACTTTTTGCTGATGATAGCACGGTTGTTATAAAGTGCAACAATCCTAATAATTATGTACTTGACATTAATGACACTCTCTCGAAAATAATTAATTGGCTTAATGACAATAATCTTGTAATAAATCTAAATAAAACTAAAATTATGCATTTTCACCAACGGCTTGTAAATACTCCAGTTAATGTTACCTATAACCAGTCTAAAATAGAGGAGGCCAGCATTTCAAAATTCTTGGGTATTTCTATAGACAGTAAACTGACCTGGAAACCACACCTGGAAGAAGTTTGCAAACGATTAAGCAGATCAGCGTATCTTCTATTTCAACTGTCGAAAAAAGTAAATACTGAAACACTCTTAACGGCGTATCATGGATTGGTATCCTCGGTTTTGCGTTATGGTGTTGTTTTTTGGGGACAGTCAACAAATCGAGAACTTGTTTTTAAAATGCAAAAGAGATGCATACGAGCGATGTTTGGTTTAAAAAGGACTGACAGTTGCATTCCATATTTTAAAAAATACAATATTTTAACCTTTCCCGCTTTGTATATCTTGGAAGCTTCTTTATTTGTAAAAAATAATCCCCACTTATTCAAAAAAATGGCCACAGTCAAAAAATTACCCATACGTGCTCAATATATGAACACATTATGCCAAGTAAAATGTAAAACTGCACTGATGAAGAAAAGTTTCTTTGGTATTGCTCCCCAAGTTTTTAATAAAGTACCCGATATAATTAAATGCATGCCAGTACAAAAGTTCAAAAACACTCTGCAGAAGCTGTTACTTGAAAAATGCTATTACACGTTAGACCAGTTTCTGAATGACAAATGTTTTTAATGTTAATTCTTTTTTTGTGACATTTGGAATATTTTGATTGATTTGTTTATTGACAAATGTATTCAATGTTAATTCTTTTTTTTTTTTTTGACATTTGGAATATTTTAATTAATTTGATTATTTTGACAAATGTAATATTTTTTTTTGACATTATTTTATTTTTACCTTTTTGTACTATTTTATTTAAGTTTTGAATTTTGATCATAGCAGCACTATTTTGTATGCCTTTCGGCGGAACATGGGTGGGACCAAAAGTTACATATATAATTTCATTATACCCTGTGTTAACAAATAATAAATAAATGAAATGAAATGCATTATACATGTTAGAAATTAGTATATTCGTCAAAACAAATCCAAACCTTTTTTGAAAAAGTTACAAGTTTAAGAAATGTTCCAATTCGTAGTCAGTACAAAAATTCTTTGAGTAATTATAAATGTAAAAAAAAAAGTGTCCTGGGTATGGCACCGCGCATTTCTAATAAAATTCCAGACGCCATAAAAGAATAATTAAAGTTTACACAGTTTAAGAAAAAAATGAAATTGTTCCTAATTGATAAATGTTATTAAACTATTGAATTAATATATCAACGAAACAATTTTGACATTTTAATTATTGTGACATTTTGATTATTTTAATATTATAATTATTTGGACATTTCAATCATTTTGACAAAAAACTATTTTGTCATTTTTATTTATATTGACATTTAATTGATTTGACAGTCTAATTGTATTGACATTTAAGTAATTTGACATTTTAATTGTATTGACATTTTAAATGTATTGACTTTTAATTGATTTGAAATTTGAATAACTTTGCAAATTAATTGTATTAATAATTGGAGTAATATATATAGAATGTTTTACTTGCCACAAATAATGCATGTTTTTTTTTTTGTGTAAATTTTTAATTCTTAGCGACAATAATTGCACTCCATATTTGTACGCCTCTAGGCATAACATAGCGCTCTGTTCAGTGAAAATAAGATCTGTATTTTATTTACCTATGTTAACAAATAAACAATTATTATTATTATTATTATTATAATTATTATTCCATTTATTATCTATTTATGTACATATTATTTACATTTTTAAATATTTCTTAAAAAACACATTAAAAAAAAAACATTTAAAAATATAAAAAATAGTAGCCCACCGGCATCGGGAACAGGGTCCAAGCTGCCGGTGGTCAGGGCTCCTGAGAGAGAAATCTCCTAACTATGCGCGCCGTGTCCAGGAGTACTGCTTTCTGGATCTGGCCCTTGATCCAGCTGCCTAACGAGAGCCTCCTTAGATGTTGTTCGAGGCTCTTAGCTATTAAGCCATTGGCCGTTACGACTATCGGCACAATGATTGCTCTATCCACTTCCCACATGTCGACAACCTCGCGAGCTAAGTCAAGATATTTGATCTGCTTATCTTTCTCAGCTTTCACAAGGTTCTCGTCATGAGGGACCGCTATATCAACAATCATTGTGCGACGCTCTAGTCGATCTATCACCACTATATCAGGTTTATTGGCAACAATAGTCCTGTCAGTGATGATAGATCGATCCCAATATAACGTGATACTGCCATTGTCGAGAACTGGGTCGGGCACATACCTGTAGTACGGTACTTCTGATTCTACAAGATTGTATTTAAGAGCAAGTTGCTGGTGAATAATCCTGGCTACGAGATTGTGTCTATGCAAATAGTCTCCGTTAGCCAGACGAGAACACCCAGAAATAATGTGTCGGATTGATTCTCCGGGCCGGTGGCATGCCCGACAGATGTCAACCGTACCATCCTTCACAATGTATTTCCGGTAATTGTTCGTCATCATAACTTCGTCCATAATTGCAAAGACAAAACCTTCAGTTTCCCCGAAGAGATCACCGAAACGTAGCCAAGATACGGACGCTAATAGGTCTACATCGGGCCCATGTAAGGCCCGGTAAAAGCGTCCGTGAAGCTCCTTGCCCTGCCATACTTCCCTGCGGTCATTAGTATCCAGTACTAAAGGTTTGCGCCAGTTCTCGTTAGCTAAGGAGAGCGGGGTGAGGCCCTTGTCCACCGCCACCACATCTCGGTGCATACCCACGTCGACGGCTAGGAAATATTCCCTGAGACTGCATACCTCGCGGTTGTGCAGGGACTTAGCATTTAAGAAGCCACGACCCCCACACTTCCGCGGGATATACAGTCTCATCACCGATGACCGTGGGTGATGCATCCGATTTGCGGTAAGTAGTGTACGGACCCTCCTATCCAGGGCGTCAAGTTCTGTCTGAGTCCATTTGAGTATGCCGAAAGAATACATCAATACTGGCATGACCCAACCGTTGAAAGCGCGCACCTTGTTTCCGCCTGACAAAAGACTATTCAGTACTTTATTCAGGCGGCCAAAGAAGCGCTCCTTCAACGATTGTTTCATGTCATCAGTATTGATGTCTAACGCTTCCGACATACCCAAATACTTGTAAGTTTCGGTTGAGCTGAGGGATCTAAGGTGTATGGAATCTGTGCACGACGGCATCAAAATATAGCGGCGCCGCCGCTACCTATTTCGTACTCAATAATATTGTAAAACCTGTATAAACCTGTCGGCGTATTAGTAGGGCGACGGAGCCGCGAGTCCGACAGGAATGAACCTGTTTCCGCGGCTCGGTCACGTCGCGCATCGCCATTGGTCGACAAAAAAGGACATGGACGCTTCGCGCCCCTCGCGGATCGGCACATATAAAAGGGCCCGACCATGGCGATGCACGACGCAGTCGGAAAGTAACGGGTCAAATCAAACTGTCACTACCTATGTGTGTTTTTAAGTTTTTAATAAACCATCATAATTAAACAGAGTGAGTTTCAATATACAGTCCACTCGCTACACATTCTGGTCCTTCGAAAGCCGAATCGTTAAGATCCAGCAAGTTGAAGATGGTGTTAACACGCAGCCGTAGTGGCGACTCAAGAAGAGAACAGACCCAACAAGAGCCTTCAGTGACCGCCGGACCGGGTGCCAGCAGCTCGGCACCAGAATCGAGCACGGTCGGCGTGACAAACACAGGCAGCGGATCTACGAAGACTACCAACACCGACGCCACGCGAACACATGGTACGCTCAAGCCCGGCGATACCAGGTCACACCGTTCTACATCTTCGAAAAAGAAGCGCCTCGCAGAGCTGGAGGCCAGAGAACGGCTGGCTGAAATGAAAGTCAAGCAAGCGCAAGCAGAGAGAGAGCTGCAAGAAATACAGCTGCAGCGCATCAGAACCGAAGCTGAGTCGAGTGAAGACGAAGACTTGGAAGACGACCTCGCCTCCGTAAGGATTGGAACGTGGCTCGCGCGACCGGCGCCGCCACCCGGAGGTGAGACTCGGCCGCCGCCACACGACGTCAGCAACGGGAGGAACGGCAGAGAAGCAGCGAAGGACACCGGCGCCGTGACAGGCGCTCAACCGCTGCGAGACGACGACGACGGCTACGGAGAAAGTGTGTGTGCGAAAATAAAGGGCAATATCGCGAGTGAAGTGTTACACGGTAATGTGAGTGATAAAGTGATAGACGTAGGGACACTCGCCGCGGCCCTAGCGCAGGTCGCGCGCAGTTCGAGAGAGCCCCCGAAGTACGTCCAGCAGTTACCGATCTTCGACGGAAAACCCGGTGAGTGGATAGCTTATAAGGCCGCGTATTGTGACTCACACACGTATTTTTCCTATGTAGAAAATGTCGCTAGGATTAGGATGAGCCTCAGAGGCGCCGCAAAGGAAGCTGTAGGTTGTCTATTGTTCAGTCAATCTGACCCTCAGGTCATTCTAGACGCACTAGAAAGACGTTTCGGTAGGCCCGAGGCCTTGATTATGGCCGAGTTAGATAATGTAAAATCATTACCTAAATTAACTGATAACCCTAGGGATATTTGTATTTTTGCTAGCCGTATTGCAAACACGGTGGGTACGGTAGAAGCACTAAAAAGAAATCAATATTTACATAGCCCTGAAATGTCGCATTGTATCGTTGAGAAGTTAACGCCAATATTAAAAAACAAATTTTATGATTACGCGGCTAATAAAAAAACTGAAGATATTCCCGTATTAAAGCTCTTGTCTATGTTCATGAATGAAGAGGCAGACAAGTGTGGCGCGTATGCTCAGCCAGAACGTGGGTACGACGACTCCAGTGGTGTACGACAACGGCGCAGAGTTGAGCGCACGTTCAACGTGAATAAGGAAACATCGAATGACCAATGCCCGGCATGCAAGCAACACGGCCACAAATTACCAGATTGCAGTAAATATAAACAGCTAGACATAGATACTCGATGGGAAATAGCAAAAAACTCTAACATGTGCTTTAGATGCCTACGAAACAAACATAGAAGGTTTATGTGTAAAGCGCCTATTTGTGACGTAAAGGAATGCAATATGAAACATCACAAACTGTTGCACAAAGAGCGTAAAGTTGAGGCGTCACACAACGTAGCGACGCCGGCGCCGACACCTGTTATCACACACGAAACCGTTACGTCGGCGCGTGAAAATGTATCAACGATTTCACCTCAGAATCGCCGCGCATATTTAAAGATAGTACCTGTCACATTGAGCGGACCACATACGAGTGTCGATACATATGCCTTGTTAGACGACGGGAGTACAGTCACCTTGTTAGACGCGTCAGTAGCAGATATCTTAGGTGCAGATGGGCCAGCGAGTCCTATGTGGATACAAGGCATAGGCACGGAAGTCAAGCATGAGCAAAGCCGAACAGTGAGCCTCCACATTCAAGGTAAGCACCATAGCGACCCACAGAAGATAGAGGCTGCGCGCACCGTGACCAGGCTTGAAATTATGGCGCAAACTGTACAAACCCAGGACATAAATAATTGCATGCATTTAGACGACATAAGTAGCACTCTTGTTTATAAAGACGCGCGACCAATGATCTTGATAGGCCAAGATAACTGGCATTTATTAGTAGCCACAGAAACACGGACAGGTGCGCGTGATCAACCAGTAGCATCGTACACAAAACTCGGTTGGGTACTACATGGGTGTCAGTATTCTGTAAATAAAGTCATAGCTACATTTTGCGGCCACATTAAAATTCAAGAAAATCTGGAACCAATAGAAGAAACCATGAGAAACTTTTTCAAACTAGAATCACTAGGTATAGAACCTAGGATACCTAGAGACGACCCGCAACAGCGAGCCTTAGACATCCTAGAACAGAAGAGTCGAAGATTACCCGATGGCAGCTTCGAGACCGGACTATTGTGGAAACAAGAGGAACTCACCAAGAAAAATGAATGGAGGTGGTTACCCTCGAAGGATAATGTGGCAGACGACGCGACACGCAGCACACCAGAACATTTTAATTCGGAACACAGATGGTTTCGCGGCCCCGAGTTCCTTAGAAAAGGTAGAGATGAATGGCCACAGAATAAAAAGGTCATTGCCCCCATGGACACGGGCGAAGGACGCGTCAAATGTCATGTAATTAACAACACAAAATTGAACGATCATCTCCCAAATATTACTCGTTTTTCCAAATGGACACGACTGATAAGGACAACTGCAAGAGTACTTCAGTTCATTGACCTGTGTAGACCATGTAAACATAATGTCGAATATAAGTGTACTAAGAAAAAGGCATCAAAAGATCCAACATGGAAAAGAACACACAGAAATAAAACTGTTAAAAAATTTACGCAAAATATGACAAAGAATAAAACTATAAACTACATACCTATACCTGCTACTTATATACAACAAGCCGAAGAACAATGGGTCAAGGGCGCGCAAGCCGAAAGCTTCTCAAAAGAAATTGCCGCCATAAAGGATAACAAAGCGGCGCCCGGCGACAGTCCGATATCGGTATTAAGTACATACCTAGACAACGCAGGTGTTCTACGTTTGCGCGGGAGAATCACAGCGGTACAAGACGTCAATGAAGAAATAAAAAACCCCATTATACTCGAGGGTAAGCATAGGTATACGAAGCTATACATAGCGTATATACATGAAAGTTTACACCATGGCGGGACCGAGATAACAGTAAATGAGATAAGACAGCGTATTTGGATTACAAAACTACGTCCGTCTGTAAAAAATGTTATAAAGGGCTGTTTATATTGTAAAATAAAAAAGGCAAAGCCGGCTAAACCGTCTACGGGAAACCTACCGTACCCCCGTTTAGCTCATCATGTACGTCCTTTCACTTTCACTGGACTAGATTATTTTGGCCCCATATCTGTATCTGTAGGTAGGCACAAAGAAAAAAGATACGGAGCCTTATTTACCTGTTTAACGTGTCGAGCCATACACATAGAAATAGCTAGCTCGCTCAGCGCAGACTCGGCTATCGCCGCTCTTAGGCGATTTATAGGTAGGAGAGGTTGTCCCAAAGAAATATGGAGCGACAACGCTACCTGCTTCAAAGCGGCGGATAGGGAGCTAGGTGAAAGCGCCTTAAGCGCTTTAGGTAGTGAGTCCAATGCGCGGTCCATAAGCTGGAAGTACATACCTCCCGCATCGCCGTTTATGGGAGGAGCGTGGGAAAGAATGGTAAGGGTCGTCAAAGAAGCACTGTACGTCACACTGAAGGAAGTCCACCCGTCCGACGAGACCTTGGCCACGCTACTCGTGGAAGTGGAAAATACGGTGAACTCCAGGCCACTCACGCATGTCAACGTGTCACCAGATGAGCCCGAAGCCCTCACGCCTAACCATATTCTGATCGGCCCTAACCCACATGTACCCTCACCGGGTAATTTCACCGCAGCGGACGTCACAGCGCGGCACCAATGGCGGCGCGCCCAGGCACTAGCAGACGTCTTTTGGCGAAGATGGGTACGTGAGTACCTGCCGCTCCTTCAAAACCGGCGGGAGCCCTACGGCAGCGGCACCCCACCTAAAGTTGGAGACGTCGTCGTGATCTGCGACCCTAACCTCCCACGCAACACCTGGCCTAAGGGAAGAGTGACGCAAGTGTTGCCAGGCGCAGATGGAGAGATACGAGTTGTAGATGTCATGACCAGAGGACTCGTACTGCGAAGACCAACGAAGCGCATCGTCGTGCTCCCCACGGAGTCGCCTGATGGCGACGGCGGGAGAAGTGTGCACGACGGCATCAAAATATAGCGGCGCCGCCGCTACCTATTTCGTACTCAATAATATTGTAAAACCTGTATAAACCTGTCGGCGTATTAGTAGGGCGACGGAGCCGCGAGTCCGACAGGAATGAACCTGTTTCCGCGGCTCGGTCACGTCGCGCATCGCCATTGGTCGACAAAAAAGGACATGGACGCTTCGCGCCCCTCGCGGATCGGCACATATAAAAGGGCCCGACCATGGCGATGCACGACGCAGTCGGAAAGTAACGGGTCAAATCAAACTGTCACTACCTATGTGTGTTTTTAAGTTTTTAATAAACCATCATAATTAAACAGAGTGAGTTTCAATATACAGTCCACTCGCTACAGAATCCGAGAGTTGAATTCCCTCGGATTCCATAATCTCCCCTCGCTTTACATGTATGACTGCACATTTGTCCACACCAAAGTCCATCCTGATGGCACTACTGAAGGTTTCAGTTACCTTCAGTAGCTCCATCAGTTGCAAGTTGTTGGGGGCAAAGAGTTTCAGATCATCCATGTAAAGAAGGTGAGATATGACCTGACCGCCTCTTTTCAACCGGTAACCTAAGCCAGAACCCTCCAGCAGTGTGCTGAGAGGGTTCAAAGCCAGGCAAAACCACAGTGGACTCAGACTGTCACCCTGGAATATGCCACGCTCAATCCTTATCGGTTCGCTGTTCTCCCAAATCTGTCGACATCCCGGATAGTGAAGGACTGTTCTCCACTGCCCCATACATGACATCAGGAAGGTGCGCAAAGTTGCATCAACTTTATACAGTTCTAGCACCCTCATGAGCCATGTATGAGGAACAGAGTCATAGGCCTTCTTATAATCTATCCAGCATGCCGACAGATTCTTTCGAGAACGTCGAACCTGTTGGCTAATGGCAATATCGATGAGGAGCAGCTCCATAATACCGCGGGACCCGTTCCTACATCCATTCTGAGAGACAGACATGATAGAATTTGTTTCAATATGACTATTGATTTTAGCTCTCAGAATGGATGTAAGAACTTTATAGACCGTCGGCAAACACGTAATTGGTCTATAATTTTTGGGTTCCGCAGTACTACCTGATTTATGGAGCAGGTGGGTTATTCCTGTTGTTAGAAACTGGGGCAGCGACCCTGACTCTAAGGCAGATTGGAACTGAGATGCCAAGCGAGCGTGCGACCCTTGAAACCATTTGAGCCAGAAATTGTGCAGCCCGTCCGGCCCTGGAGATTTCCAGTTCGGTAACGGACGAACTGCACGGGCTACATCTTGGGGGCTGATGGTTATTGCCCCCATTTCTGGTAAAAGGTCGCATGCGCGCTCGACCTCTCGAATCCAATCACCCTCGGTGTGACTGACAGGCGCCGACCAAATGCTGCGCCAAAATGAACACATGGCGTCATCATCCGGCAGGCGCGTATCAGTCACACCTTGGTCCGGTCGCTCCCAAGCCCTGTAAACCCACCTTTCATTGCTTTGGAATGTACGATTCTGAGTGTACCGCTCCACTCGTCGCTTGTACCTACGAATACGGTTTGCCCATGCATAGATCTTCTGCTTCAGGAAGTCGATACGCTCTGTGACGCAGGGCAGATAATCTCGAGGACTAATATCAGTCCCCGAGAATGCCCGCCTCACAAAGCGCATCACTCTAGGGCGAGTGTTGCCCTCCCTGAAGCAGATAAGCTTGCCGATGAGTGCTCTAGCCTCACCGATACGCCGCTCTATCCTGCACTGCCAAGCAGGCACAGCTGGTCGTGTAGCTCTGTTACAATTAGGAAATTTAACGTGAGCTACACGACATGCTGCTACAGCCGCACAGTACAAGATCGAGTGGGTATCAGCGAGGTCTTCGCTGCTATCAAAACAAATTGATAGCTGCGAATCTAAAGCACACACCAGCGCCCTATTTCTCTTGTGCATGGGCAAACGAGGTAGGCGAGGTCTAACCTCCGGCGGTATGGAGCGGTATTCCCGAAATGCGTCTTCCAAAGCGCCCCTCAATCGTTCATTACATTGGGTACTCACAGATATAGCCGCGTCATCATCGGCGTCACCAACGTGGTCGGGTCGCGGTGCAGCACTGGGTTGACGCTGCGCCGCGGCCGATGGTGTAGCGGCTGAAACACGGCTACTCTGTGATTCCAGGCGCAGTCTATCAAGTACGGCGTCATCCAACATACGATTACGCTGGATGACCCGCACCTGATCCGATAATCGTTGGACCGAAACGTTGACAGCTGGCTCAAGCATCTGAAACAGAGAGAGCATCCGACCACGGTACGCAGTCAGGTTAATTCCCCCCTCTGTAGCCCCAAAGTATGAGCGCATGACATTTTCATTGATGGATGATGTCCATCGCATGCGCTGCACACTTCCACCGGCAGCGGGAACCCTGTCAGAGGCCGGCGGGCCTCGAGGTCCCAAGCAGGCCGGAGGTCGGCCTCTTCCCCGCCGACGCGCAGGTGGTGGTGTCGTCGGCGGCGAGAAGTATTCGTCGCTCGAACTCGACGCAACTGCAGCTTCCGGAATCACTGGACTCACGGCTGGCGCTGGTGGTTATTATAATTATTATTATTATTATTATTATAAAGCGCCCCACGCTTTTTTCACAATATTAATATTTTTCGTTCATTATTATTATTTTCTACCTATATTGAAAATTATTTTACACTTTTTAGTTTGATATGCGATGAAAGCGTGTTTTTTAGTTTTTTTTAAACTAAATTTTTATGTTTTTAAGTTTTTTTGTTTGTAGGAGGTAATCTTTGGAAGTACTGGTCCGATTGCTAAATTTTTTTATCGATAGAAAGCTGCTTCATTCCTGAGTGACATAGTCTATATTTATGTACGCGAACGAAGTCGCGGGCAAAAGCTAGTTTTTATATATATAGATTACCTAGTAGGAGGTGGGATTATAGAATTACATAAACTTACATAAATATAATTCTTATCCCACAGCGTAATATCTTCTTCTCAAGTTCTTAGTAGATCCCTTCCGTTAACGTTAAACTATATAGAGCACTCTCTTTTAGTATCGCCTCTAGTACTATATAGGCCTATGATTCTCAATGGGTCTAATGGTAATTTATTTTATTTCCAATCACCCTAACTTTTTTGGCACGATTCTTTGCAAAGTTGGCCAATCTTTACTGATAAGTTTGTACCATTCATGTAGAAGATAGTTTTGGCAATTTTTTTACTAAGGCCCGTTTAAACTGCATATATATACAAAAACAACATAAAAATAATTCCTAGTTTAATCATCATGATCTTCCTGCCCTTTCCCGTGTTATTTGAGGTTGGCGCAACGTGGTTATTTTCTTCCATTCCGTCCTGTCACCCGTCGCCATCGCTAAAGTGCCGTACGCACCATCCATCTTGACGTACGACCCGCGAAAGCCATACAGACTATATCGAATGATATCAACTATAAATCAGGGCTGCCAGGTGCAAAAAAGGGGTGATCGTACGACAATACGACTACAAAAAATCGAAATTTTGAAACGAAAATATCTTACAACGAAGAAGTACAAAGTTTTTATTAAAAATAACTATAATTCTTTTCTATTTTTCTAGTTTTTATTAAAATTAACTAAATTTTTGCACCTGGTAGCCCTGATTTATCGTTATTTTATCTGTATGGCCTTGGCGGGACGTACATCAAGATGGTCACTCCTCACACGATCCATTCATCTTTTAGTACCTAATTTATAATTTATTTAAAACATAATTCCTGTCTCTATTAACTTGAAACATTTGACTGTGTTTTTCTATTCCACTGACCTTTACTATTTACCGCTGTCTGGACCGGCAGCCGTCAAAGTGCTTTTATGCTCGTTTGATATTCACCGTTTTGGCGCCGTCAGCCGTAGGGAGTGTCAGAAATAACAAGGAATTCGAACGAAATTAATTCAAAATGCAGTAATAACTACTTTATTTATTTATTAAAACTTCATGCAACACAAAGGTACAAAGGCGGATTTAATGCCTTAGGCATTCTCTACCAGTCAACCAGAGTCTAATTCAGAGTACTGTACACTTACATTACCTACCAATACGTCAAAATTAGTTCTCTGGACGCTCGCGAGTGGCGTTTCAAATAGGCACAAAATATTAGCTGTCAAACATAATATGGAACAGCCTGTCCAGTGGTAAAGAGTAGAGGTCAGTGTTCTATTAGATTAATTTAGCTATAAACTTGTTTAGTAATTTATAGTTGAAGAAGACTTGCTTATTTGGAAGTTTGACTCATGATTTGGAAGAATGAAAAAACTCCTTTTTAGGGTTCCGTAGTCAACTAGGAACCCTTATAGTTTCGCCATGTCTGTCTGTCCGTCTGTCTGTCTGTCTGTCCGTCCTCGCTTAATCTCTGTGACCGTTAGCACTAGAAAGCTGAAATTTGGTACCAATATGTATATCAATTACGCCGCGGCACAAAGTGGTAAAATAAAAATTGGAAAAAAATGTTTTATTAGGGTAGCCCTCCTATATGTAAAGTGGGAAGTGATTTTTTTTTGAAGTGAAAACTTCTTTAGCGGCGCTGAGCACTTTTTCTGTAATGGGTATAAAATCTTAAACTCGCGTCAGGACACGTGACCTGATCGAAAAAGCGTAAGACGGATGGAGAGTAGACAGCTATCCCTTATCGCGCGTTGTGAAAGGGGGCTAGACGGAAAAAATTCTCACGAAAAATTGTACCGACACTTTTACTGTCAAAATATAAATCCAAGATGGCGGCTGCAAGAAATTATCAACTTTTTCGTCATGGGTGTCGTTTTCATGGTTTTCGAGGGTGTTGAAACCGATGGTACTGTCAAAATATAAATCCAAGATGGCGGCTGCAAGAAATTATCAAATTTTTCGTCATGGGTGTCGTTTTCATGGTTTTCGAGGGTGTTGAAACCGATAGTACTGTCAAAATGTAAATCCAAGATGGCGGCTGCAAGAAATTATCAAATTTTCCGTCATGGGTGTCGTTTTCATGGTTTTCGAGGGCGTGGAAACCGATGGTACTGTCAAAATGTAAATCCAAGATGGCGGCTGCAAGAAATTATCAACTTTTTCATCATGGGTGTCGTTTTCATGGTTTTCGAGGGTGTTGAAACCGATGGTACTGTCAAAATATAAATCCAAGATGGCGGCTGCAAGAAATTATCAACTTTTTCGTCATGGGTGTCGTTTTCATGGTTTTCGAGGGCGTGGAAACCGATGGTACTGTCAAAATGTAAATCCAAGATGGCGGCTGCAAGAAAGTATCAACTTTTTCGTCATGGGTGTCGTTTTCGTGGTTTTCGAGGGTGTTGAAACCGATAATACTGTCAAAATGTAAATCCAAGGTGGCGGCTGCAAGAAATTGTTAACTTTTCCGTCATGGGTGTCGTTTTCATGGTTTTCGAGGGTGTTGAAACCGATAGTACTGTCAAAATATAAATCCAAGATGGTGGCTGCAAGAAATTATCAACTTTTTCGTCATGGGTGTCGTTTTCGTGGTTTTCGAGGGTGTTGAAACCGATAGTACTGTCAAAATGTAAATCTAAGATGGCGGCTGCAAGAAATTATCAACTTTTTCGCCATGGGTGTCGTTTTCGTGGTTTTCGGGGGTGTTGAAACCGATGGTACTGTCAAAATATAAATCCAAGATGGTGGCTGCAAGAAATTATCAAATTTTCCGTCATGGGTGTCGTTTTCATGGTTTTCGAGGGCGTGGAAACCGATGGTACTGTCAAAATGTAAATCCAAGATGGCGGCTGCAAGAAATTATCAAATTTTCCGTCATGGGTGTCGTTTTCATGGTTTTCGAGGGCGTGGAAACCGATAGTACTGTCAAAATGTAAATCCAAGACGGCGGCTGCAAGAAATTATCAACTTTTTCGTCATGGGTGTCGTTTTCGTGGTTTTCGAGGGTGTTGAAACCGATGGTACTGTCAAAATGTAAATCCAAGATGGCGGCTGCAAGAAATTATCAACTTTTTCGTCATGGGTGTCGTTTTCATGGTTTTCGAGGCTGTTGAAACCGATGGTACTGTCAAAATGTAAATCCAAGATGGCGGCTGCAAGAAATTATCAAATTTTTCGTCATGGGTGTCGTTTTCATGGTTTTCGAGGGTGTTGAAACCGATAGTACTGTCAAAATGTAAATCCAAGACGGCGGCTGCAAGAAATTATCAACTTTTTCGTCATGGGTGTCGTTTTCGTGGTTTTCGAGGGTGTTGAAACCGATAGTACTGTCAAAATGTAAATCCAAGATGGCGGCTGCAAGAAATTATCAACTTTTTCGCCATGAGTGTCGTTTTCGTGGTTTTCGAGGGTGTGAAACCGATGGTACTGTCAAAATATAAATCCAAGATGGTGGCTGCAAGAAATTATCAAATTTTCGTCATGGGTGTCGTTTTCATGGTTTTCGAGGGCGTGGAAACCGATGGTACTGTCAAAATGTAAATCCAAGATGGCGGCTGCAAGAAATTATCAACTTTTTCGTCATGGGTGTCGTTTTCGTGGTTTTCGAGGGTGTTGAAACCGATGGTACTGTCAAAATATAAATCCAAGATGGCGGCTGCAAGAAATTATCAAATTTTCCGTCATGGGTGTCGTTTTCATGGTTTTCGAGGGTGTTGAAACCGATAGTACTGTCAAAATATAAATCCAAGATGGCGGCTGCAAAAAATTATTAAATTTTTCGTCATGGGTGTCGTTTTCATGGTTTTCAAGGCTGTTGAAACCGATAGTATTGTCAAACTGTAAATCCAAGATGGCGGCTGCAAGAAATTATCAACTTTTTCCTCATGGGTGTCGTTTTCGTGGTTTTCGAGGGTGTTGAAACCGATAGTACTGTCAAAATTTAAATCTAAGATGGTGGCTGCAAGAAATTATCAACTTTTTCGCCATGAGTGTCGTTTTCGTGGTTTTCGAGGGTGTTGAAACCGATGGTACTGTCAAAATATAAATCCAAGATGGTGGCTGCAAGAAATTATCAAATTTTCGTCATGGGTGTCGTTTTCATGGTTTTCGAGGGCGTGGAAACCGATGGTACTGTCAAAATGTAAATCCAAGATGGCGGCTGCAAGAAATTATCAACTTTTTCGTCATGGGTGTCGTTTTCGTGGTTTTCGAGGGTGTTGAAACCGATGGTACTGTCAAAATATAAATCCAAGATGGCGGCTGCAAGAAATTATCAACTTTTTCGCCATGAGTGTCGTTTTCGTGGTTTTCGAGGGTGTTGAAACCGATGGTACTGTCAAAATATAAATCCAAGATGGTGGCTGCAAGAAATTATCAAATTTTCGTCATGGGTGTCGTTTTCATGGTTTTCGAGGGCGTGGAAACCGATGGTACTGTCAAAATGTAAATCCAAGATGGCGGCTGCAAGAAATTATCAACTTTTTCGTCATGGGTGTCGTTTTCGTGGTTTTCGAGGGTGTTGAAACCGATGGTACTGTCAAAATATAAATCCAAGATGGCGGCTGCAAGAAATTATCAAATTTTCCGTCATGGGTGTCGTTTTCATGGTTTTCGAGGGTGTTGAAACCGATAGTACTGTCAAAATATAAATCCAAGATGGCGGCTGCAAAAAATTATTAAATTTTTCGTCATGGGTGTCGTTTTCATGGTTTTCAAGGCTGTTGAAACCGATAGTATTGTCAAACTGTAAATCCAAGATGGCGGCTGCAAGAAATTATCAACTTTTTCCTCATGGGTGTCGTTTTCGTGGTTTTCGAGGGTGTTGAAACCGATAGTACTGTCAAAATTTAAATCTAAGATGGTGGCTGCAATAAATTATCAACTTTTTCGATATGGGTGTCTTTTTCATGGTTTTCGAGGTTGTTGAAGCCGATAGTGCTGTCAAAATGTAAATCTAAGATGGCGGATGTCAGAAATTATCAACTTTTTCGTCATGAGTGTCGTTTTCATGGTTTCGAAGATGTTGAAATAGTGCTGTCAAAATGTACATAAAATAGGATAGTATTTTTTAGTTATATTGTATTGGCTAGACGGAAAAAATTCTCACGAAAAGTTGTAACGACACTTTTTCTATAGTAAGCTATTGTAAGCCGTGCGGCGTGCGCATGTTTCTCTGTCTTTCTCTCTTTCTCTCTCTTATAGAAAGCAAGCCAGAACGGAACTTCGTTCCATCCGGGTGTCCCTTGACACCTCAGTAGTTTTTCGGAGAGATAAACTTTTTAATGTAAAATAATTGTAATAGTTTTAAAGTGTTAAATTTTTAATGTAATATAAATTGTCATGTTTGTGTACGATAGCGCAATAAATGAATATTGTATTCTACCACATAAATGATAGTACTTTTATACTGATAAAGCAATTGGTGCAAAATTATTCCCTAACCATTCCAAAATATCAAACATGCTCAACGTTAATAATCAAGTTTTCACTTCTGCCGGCACTCCCGGAGTGCAACCCGTCTTTTTTTTTAATTTCAACCCTAACGTGTGATATATCGTTGGATAGGTATTTAAAAATGCATAGGGGTTTACTAAAATAATTTTTTGATAATGTCAATAATTTCGGAAATAATCGCTCCAAAAGTAAAAAAACAATGTGTGTCCCCCTCTAACTTTTGAACCATAAGTTTAGAAAATATGAAAAAAATCTGAAAAGCAGAACTTTATAAGGACTTTCTAGGAAAATAATTTTGAACTTGATGGAAAGAACAGTTTTTGTACAAAAAAGACAAAAAGGTAAAAATATAATAAAAAATAATTTCTGGACTAAGTTTGTAGTATAATCGTATATGCAAGCATTTTTTTAAACTCATAAGTGGGTACACTTATTGTGACGGACGGGAAACTATGGAACCCTACACTGAGCGTAGCCCGACACGCTCTTGGCCGGTTTTTATTATAAAATTATATATCTTTCTACAAATGGTTATAAATAAATTAAGCTATATTATTCCTTTACTCTTAAAAATTGGCGCAGAGAGTGTCGAACTCGCAGGCAAGGGTTTCCGTGCTACAATATTAAGGGCCAAGCGCCCGAAAAGTGCCATAAAACAGTGATTTTCTGAGGCCTACTCCTCCGTAACGGCTAGGTCAATTGGTTTGAAAAAAATATATGATTATTATAGATTCATGAAAAATATTATCAACATTTGATTTTTTCGTGCAATTAATACTTTTGTCAAAAAAAATTATTTAACAATTTCGCAACTTTTCGCAACTTTTCCCTAATCCTTCGAAACGGCTTGGACCTTTAGAAACATTTTTACACATAAAAATTGGTGGTTAAATATTCTTCAAAGTGAACATTGCATATGTAAATCAAACAATATCTCGCAAAGAAAATGGATTTAAAGCGCTTTCCGGGAGCTGCTGGCCGCAAATAAATGCACAGATTTGCGTACTGCCGCCTAGGCGAGTGCGAGAGTTGCGTTCACATAATTTCGGTCAGATGGTTCAAGGGACTATACGCCTTAAAATATTAAAATCTCCTTTATTTTTCTTATAATACAAATATTTGATATTTTTAAATATTTTTTAAAACAAATATATATAAAAAAAAACATTTAAAAATTAAAATATTAAATTTATTATTTCGATATATGAAACTATTAAATCGCTTGAACAGCCAGTAATTATACTTAAATGACCACTGAATTATTATTTATGTCCACGGTCACTTTGATTCGAATTTATTAGCGCAGCTCATGAACGTTAAAACCGCACTAATGTCAGGTGTGTAGACTGCAGTTCACCTAAAGCGAGCTAAGTGAGTGTACCTACGGCACGCGTAATCTAGTGCGTAGTACATAATGTATATCGATGGTTCCTTGTATGGGAAGACCCTTTAATTCTTAACTTTATTTTACTGATGTAGCGGCAATAGAAATACGAGTACATACCTATTCTGTGAAAATTTCAACTCTATCTCTTACAGTTTATGAGAAAGGCAGAACCCGCTGAAAGACAGAATGATGGACGGACAGATAGACTGACGGACAGACAGCGAAAGCTTAGGGTGAGTTGCACCATTCAACTATAACGATAACCAAACCATAACCAGCCCTGAAACGGCCGCCTATTGGTCAATTCGACGATTTGACAACTGTTAACGGCGGGGCATTCAACTATAACGATAACAATATCGTTATAGTTAAATGGTGCAACTCACCCTTAGTAATAACGTCCCGTTGGCACCCTTCGAGTACGGAACCCCAAAAATGTCAGTGGAAATTTTATATTACGTCACAGTTTTTGTCTTCGGATTTTCATTTTTTCTTACGTTGTGGCTTTAGTTTGATCTTGGATAGGTCGATTAAAATTATGTCGACTAGAAGATAGTTAAGCAGTTTAAGTAAAGTTTTGATCATCTTTGCTGCTCTTGTGGAAAGTTTAATTTTTCAAATCTAAAGGAGAATTTCCACACTATGGTTTAATTACTTTTGATAATCGAAATCAAAGATTTTGGGATGAGCACATGTTGCGAGATTATTGTTCATCCATTTAAGACAAAATGTTACATAAAAGGAAGATGACGAGGTTTATTACATAAAGTACCATTTTTTATTCAGATCTAACAACATTAGTATTAGAATAAGCCAAACCCAAAACAAGTGTCTATTATTTGCATGTAAAAAATCTATATGTTTCATAACTGTATCATGAAAAATCACAAAGTGCTTGTTATGCCAGCAATACATGGTTTTTTTAATCAAAACTGTCGTCCAATCGGTATCACGCTACATGTTTGATCAAACCTGTAGTTCGTCTATGCCGGCCATACACGTTCAAACCTGTCGTTCAATCGGTATGACGCTACATGTGTGACCACCACATACACGGTCCAATCGGTATGATCAATCCAAAAGAATTGAAATTCGATTGTGCCGTCAAACATGTTGGTCATACTGATCCGCTCCCACACACGGTCAAATCTGTTTGATCAAACATGTAGCTTCATACCGATTGGACGACAGGTTTGACCGTGTATGGCAGGCATTATGTTACCTGGTTTTCCACACAAACACAGGATCATCGGGCCATCCTGGTGACTGTGGAGTTATTTTGCTCCTGCACCCAGTTGTGAACTGGCACTAACGCCCGCTATGACCTGACCGTGACCTGAGTTGTACTTAGTGTCGGTGGTGTCCAACATAAGACCTTTTTTAAATATTTTAGGGAAAAATATAACATTGTGTAAAAATTATTGGAATCAATTCAGTTTACTGATTCTGAACAATCTATATTCAAGTTTCGCATACACTAAAAACCATGTTGTATATGTCGCAGGGAAATGAGGATATCAGGGATTTCACGAAATCCCTAGGGCTATCACGAAATCCCTAGGGATATCACGAAATCCCTAGGGCTATCACGAAATCCCTAGGGCTATCACGAAATCCCTAGGGATATCACGAAATCCCGGTAGATGTCGAATACTCTTGTTTACTACGTCTTCTTACTAAAAGTATTTGGTGATATGACAAAACACCAATTTATCGTCAGTGATATGTCGTTTCACTAAACTACCTGTACCTGTCCAGTTTTTTTTTTTTGTTTATGCGGTGTACAATAAAGAATTGGTATAATAAATAAATCTAGTAAAATAAAGAATACTGTTAAATGTAAACCAGATGGTACCAAATAAGTACCAAAAAATATTGGATCAAAACGGAAAACAATATATGAGTCTGTCAGTATAAATAATTCGAAAGTAATAATGACTTTGAGGGTTCTTGAACGATGAACACGGTTATATTGTGTTGATCGAGTTCAGTTTCATTGGCGATATTTGCCCCAAGGCAAAGAGGGAGGTATGAGGTACATAAGGAGTTATGAAGTTACTTATGAATATGAAGTAAACAACTCAACATGTCGAACGTAATAAGCATAACTCGGTTTATAGGTCTGTGTACATGTACATAAAGCCTTTTCTTTATTTTCACATATTACTTTCAACGCACTGTGCGTGAATTATTTTCTTTGCAGTCTAGTTATGTTACAAAAAATATGTAAGTAGAACAGTAAGTTACAGGTATATTATTACAATTATTTCAAGTTTTGGTAATCCTCATGTCGATGTCTTCCGCCCTGGGGCGGGTGAAGAGGTCTGTCAGACTATTATGGTCCAAATCTGACGAATGCGTCGCTGGCGAGCCGCTAGTGGGCTGTGCGTGTGTTACTCACGTGCGGTTTAAGCCAAGGTTTGGTGCGTCTGCCATAATGCAGCTCCGATGATATCGTGGCCCTAGCGAGCATCAACCCTGCTGCGCCTCGGAAATCTCTTTAAAACGCGTGTGAAACACTACACGCTATGACAGAGACGGCTGAAGTTCAAGTAAATGGTCTGGGATTTATTGTCTAAATGTTTCTCTAATTTGTTTAATGGGCTGACGGCCGTATAGCATAAAATAATATATGAATCATAAAATAATTATATTGATCATGTAGAAAATAAAATTAAGCCTTACCATATAAGTGGGTATGCAGAGTATAGGTGGTAATATAAAGCTGCTGAGTATTGCAGTACTGCATCGCCTTTCTGTGCACAGGATGTGATTCTTATCAGAGTATCTGAAACAATATAGGTACATAAATTAATAATTTACACACCTACTATGTTTATAGAGGTTTGTTTGTAGGAGGTAATCTCTGGAAGTACTGGTCCGATTGCTAAAATTTTTCACTGATAGAAATCCACTTTATTCCCGAGTGACTTAAGCAATATTTTATGTACGAAGGTGAAGCCGCGGGTGAAGCTACGGGCAAAAGCTAGTAACTGATAAACTGCTTCTACGAGTATTGCTTTGCTGATGTAGAAACCAGACTGTCAATAAAAAAGAAGTAAGAACGCAAAAATATGTTAGATAAATTAATTGATTTGAGTATTAAGAATGCTTTTTGCTTGTTTTTAATTAATGTTTGTTCACCATATTTCAGATACCTAAGTAACAAATTAGTGAAAGCTCAGTGGCATTTCATTTTCATGAAAATTTTCTTCCTTTGATCATTTTCTAACTTTTTCCACAGTGAATAAACAACCAATCAGAGCTACCGTTAAATGGTTTTTTTTTTGTTCGTCGCAAGCCCGCATTTTCATGCCGTTTTGCCCTTATTTTATGTTGCTTTTCATTGTGTTTTGGAGGAAGAGAGATGCAATGAGGTAGATAATAGTGTTGTCCCTGTCTGTAGCACCGGAATGATGAATGCATTCTCTGTGGTTATCTCTTTCCTTTGTCTGCCTTCCGTGCAGTGCACAAAACCCGTAACTCATTCGAACTGCCTCTTGTTGTGTTGGAATAATCTACACTAATATTATAAAGAGGTAAAGTTTTTTTTTTTTGTTTACAGAATCTCTGAAAGTATTGATCCGGTTGCTGAATTTTTTTCACCGATAAAAAGCCGCTTTATTTCTGAGTGACATCTACACTGTTATAAAGAGGTAAAGTTTGATTTTTTTTTGTTTTGTTTGTAGGAAGGAGGTAATCTCTGAAAGTAAGTACTGGTCCGATTGCTAAAATTTTTTCACTGATAGAAAGCTGCTTTATTCCTAATTGACAGGCTCTATATTATGCGCGGGTGAAGCCGCAAACCAAAGTTAGTAATTTATAATTTCCGATTCGCCCGCTTGCAGTGAAATGAAAATAGTTCTTGAAACATTTTCAAGTTTCGATTAGCTTTTGCGCTTTTGTACTTCAAAGTTTCTCAGCGTTTAAATGATGACAAGTGAATTCTTGCAGTAAATTGATAGCTTATGAGAATACTTTATTGATGTAGGTTTGCTAATATTTGAAAATTTGTCTTCTAAATTCTAAATCTGTCTCTATATTTTTCTAAAGGGCATTGCGTAACACTGTCCCCACCCACCAACAGATTTAAAACAGGTGTCATTCAAAGCGTCTAGTTCCATAGAGTTTTTTTTTAATAAAGTCTTTAATGTATGGGGTTTATGTTTACTTAATACTTAATGTATGGGGTTTATGTTTACTTAATACTCGTAAAATATTTTTATTTTAACCTAATCTAACCTAAGTCGTACGCGCACATGATATTCATTGTATGTTACATGGTTTTTTTTTTAATATTTAGCTACCTCCAACATCATTGGAGACTTTATTGAAACTATACCCTTTCAAACCAGTTCTCGCAATTATTTCTCTGTTACGTGAGGTTACGGAGACACATTGATTTTAATGCACCAGTACAAATGCTTATTCATATTGTATGACTAATAGTAGGTAAATGTTTTTGTATGGAAAAATAAGCACATTACTTTCTACAAGTTGTTTTTAAATTAAATTAAAAACCCATATATTTTAACGACTATATCAGCTGTTTATCTTTTGTGGATAAGAATAAACAAACTGAAATATATTCCGATGTCTGTTGGAGGATGGAGACGGTGGCCATACAAAATCCGGCATAATCCTTTTGTCTATACTAATTCATATCGTAAAGCTGAAGAGTTTGTTTCTTCGAAGAAAGTTTCTTGATGTAGCTTTGCTATTATTTGAAACTCTGTCCTCTGAATCCGAAATCAGTTTCAAAATTCCGAAATCAGTCTAAACTTAATAATATAAAGCTAGAAAGCTCGTTTGTTTGAATGCGTTTTTTTTGTTTGAATCTCAGGAACTCCTGGTACGAGTTGTATAAATCTTTTAGTGTTAGATAACCCATCTATGGCGTCACATAGAAACTCGTCCTGCATCGCCAGCAAGTACGATAGCCCGAAGTCATCTATTGAGCAGTTGCTTATCAGATAGTACACACAAAGACCCAAGAAATCTGACCCACGTGACAGCAGAAGGTAATATAAGACATCCTAAAAGTTAGACGAATTTGAACCTTCTGCAATTAGCAGAAGATACATGATAATCAATTCGGAACATAATAATTTAAACGAATATAACGAGAGGTAGGTAGTCAAATATTATAGAATACTGTCACGTCAATTTGATCTTTAAGAGGTAACGTTAAGGTTGGTAAACTTTGAATACGGTTTTGTCTCATAATCCACTTGTTAATTTCAACAAAATATCATAAGTCAAATAAGTCTAATGGTCATAACAGTAGACTTATATTGACATGGTCGTAAATTCAAATCCGTCGTGCTTCTTTTAGTAGTTTTGTGTTTACAATATTGGATTATGATTTTTGAAATCAAATTATAATTTATATTAAGTTAAATAAATAAATTTAAATTAACTTATCAAACATAAAAGCAACATGAATTAAAAAACAAAAATGGTTAGGATAGGTAACGGTTTATTCAAGTGATATTTAAAATTTACATAAAAAAATATTTACTCGTCTAATAGACATAATTTAAATAACTATAATAAAGGTAAAACATATAACAGAAGTTACAATATTAAACTGCTTTTGATATGGTAGAATTATTTGTAATACAGTTTTGAGCAGGAGAAAAAACTATTTATTTATTTCAATACATAGTGCTAATGAAATACTAATTTTATTTTTAAAGAAGAGTTTAATGCTGTGAATCAACATGTTACATGATTGGAAATATATAATATTTCTATTTTATAACAATAGCATCACTGCATTAACTGTCCTATCTGCTCAAAAAATCAAAGTGAAAATACCACTAAATATTTTGACATTTTAACTATTTGACAGGTTTTATGTAGCATTTTAAGTTTGATTATGAAAGAAATAAAGATCAGTTAATTTATTTTAAAAACACTTCCTAACAAATTAAGATTACTATGATTTATTTAACCAATACACTACACATAAGCACTGACAAGAAGGTATTGTGGCAGCTTACAAGAAGTAAATAATTATCCATTGTTGCTTACACGCACTGATGGCATTACGTCACGTAATATTTATTACTGGATGGGCCAATTTCTACAAGATAACCAGGTTCCACAGAAGACATTCAACACAAGTAACCCAGAGTTATACCCGCCACTTCCATACGGCAGTATAATAACATGTTTTTTTCACGGATAGAAATCCAGATATTCTTGGGGAAAATGGACTTGACGGATGACCAGCAGTTATTTCAATTTTACGTCCTGACTTGTATTGTTTGTTGTAGTTTTAAACCACAATCTGACTGTATTTCTCTGAAACAAAGAAACGTAGTATAATTAAAAAGATGTTTGATTACGTCACAGCATAAAAATGTGTAAGTTTAAAAAAGAAGTATAAATTAAATGAAAAAAAAGACACTTACCTACTGCTATATTAAGTTGTCTCCTATCAATCTCTCCGAAAACCAACATTCTCCTCATGTAAATAGATTATTTTGTATTTTAGAACTAGGTATACAAAAATATTCTAAATAAAAATATTGTTTTACGCAATTTAGTAAGGCAACGTAAAAATTGTTTGCACGACGTCACTGCTATTGAGCGTCGACTGGTTTTTGCTTTACTAAAACGGTTCATTTTTATTCCTCTACCCTTAATCTAAGTAACATTTGAATACCAGTTTTATGATGAATACGCATATTTATCTTGACTACCCGCTTATTACAAGTCAGGCCAAATTATTCCAAATATGTTCGAAGAATATTTAGTTCGTTCATTGTTACTTAAAATAATAAAAAAGTTCTGAATGGAAAGCAAAACAATATACAGGGTGTGAGAATTGAACTCGTGCCTTATTGAGTCTAAGTCTTTACACAGATCAATAAGCCATACTATCTTGTTTAAGAATACCAAAATAAGCTATCATTAGTCACTAAATTTTAAAATACCAATAATAAACTTTAAGTCTAAGGGCATAAGAATCAAAATTGCTTAATAAGTAGTTATTTATACCATTATTATATCCCTTTATAAATGTTTATACATGTGTTTGTTTGATTATAATATTAAAAAACTGTTTTTTTTTTTTTAATTTTTGACGTTGACCATTTACTTACTTTAAATATATATATATTATATATAGTGAAATAATAAACATTTTATTTACTTGCAATATTTTGTTTCACTTCTATACAAACTCCATTTCTCGACTTTTGTCGTTAAAGAAAAGTAAAAAAATATAACTAAAACACAAAAGATGGAAAACAAAAAGTTAGGCGTTTAAACTGAGATTTGAACCAGCTACAACTGCGTGCCAAGTCGCTGATATTCCCACTGGACTAAATGTATTCTTATAGACGGTATCGAAATTCAACGTTACTTGTAATGCTAGACGCAATATTATGGCCCATTTACAAGCAGTTGATAAGACTCATGGAATTAGCTAAGTTAACTTTTGTCACTGACGTGCCATTTTCTTTTATCAATCTACCCTCACACTGCTATCCTATAGCAAGATTTATCGAAATGCTGGCACAAAGGATTTTCATCTTTAAAAACAGCTAAATAATGATTAAAATAGCTTATCAAAATAGTGGGTCAGCCGTCTTAGGGCACCTATAGTACTCGTTTGGAGGATCCTCCCTTTCCAACGGAGGTACGTGGGACTTTACTCTATGCACCATATCCATCTTTCCGGGGTGTGACCGTGCCGATAACCGACCACCTTGAGCTTCTTGGAGTTACGTTATCATCTACTCTCAATTTTGGCTCATACATCGATGTAAAGGCTCAACTGGCTGCCAAAAAATTGGGGATCTTGGCAAGGGTGAGACGGTACTTCACGCCGGAACAGCTGCTCAATCTTTATCAAGCCCAAGTTCGATCGTGTATGGAGTACTGTTCTCATCTTTGGGATGAATCTGCCAAATACCAGCTTGATGCGCTGGAGTCGATTGAGAGGTGAGCCAAGAGAATCATCACGATGATGCACTTTTAGAGTCGAAGCTCCAAAGCCTTGAGCATCGCCACCGAGTTGCTAGTCTGTCGGTTTTCTATCGTTTACATTTCGGGGAGTGTGCACTGGAATTGCACAATCTAATTCCGCCAAGTCCGTTCCATCATCGGACCACACGACGTACAGCGTTGCGCCACCGGTACATGGTAGACATCCCACCCATACGCACAAAGCGTTTTGGGAACACATTTATTGTGCTTACAGCCAAGGAGTGGAATTCCCTGCCGGAATCTGTGTTTCCTGATAGCTACAACTTAGGAGTCTTTAAGTCGAGAGTGAATAGGTTTCTTCTAGGCAAGCGTGCTTCATCGTTGACCACACCATCGCTTACCATCAGGTGAGATGGTGGCCAAACGCAAGCCTATCATTAATAAAAAAAAAAATGCACACCCCCAGACTGGTGACCTTCGACAAAGAATGTCAGCGCTCTCTTCGTGCTGCCACTACTTCGTGACGTCATCATCACTTCCTTTCCTACCCAAAGACAATCATATGCCCTCAAATTGAGGAAGGCTATATAATCACCCTACGACTTACAGCAGCGGAGCTATAGGAGAGCGGAGCGGTAAAACCTCAGAGAAAAGCTAGTGACTACATAAAATAAATTTCGTCAAATCGAGGAAAGAAATTTTTAAACATGAATTAATTAACGAAAAATTTAATTTATTAATGAACTGTGAACAAAAAAAGTTTATTCAGAATCCAGTTCTTCAATTTTACTCATCTCTAAGTTCTTCAATTTTGCCAAAATTTCTTTGATTTGACAGTACGACGAGACGTCACGACAGTACGACGAGAATAAAACCGATTCCTACGTTTAGGAATCGGATTTTTAAACATTAATTAATTAACGAAAAATTTAATTTATTAATGAACTTTGAACAAAAAAAGTTTAATCAGAATCCAGTTCTTCAATTTTACTCATCTCTAAGTTCTTCAATTTTGCCAAAATTTCTTTGATTTGACAGTACGACGAGACATCACGACAGTACGACGAGAATAAAACCGATTCCTACGTTTAGGAATCGGAATTTGGAACGCGTAGTATTTACTATAAGCATAAATTAAAAACTTCTAACAGAAAATCCAATAAACTGTAAACGAAGAAAATTACTTTACCATCAAAGGATTTGCAAATAAAGTTTCAAAATCAAACCTAGTTGTAACAACTCGAGGGAAAAAAACGTTCCCAAAAGTTTGTACGTTAAACGAAAATACTCTTTTAAAAATATTCATATAGTTCTTTTTTTTTTTTTCGAACTAATTATTTTAATACATATGTACATAAAAAACTTAAATACTAAAAAACTATTTATACTAAAACCTAACTATGTACATATATATAATACAAAATGAAAAAGTACGCTCAGGCGTCAAAGTATATAGTTCTTGTATTGGGTAATTTATTTTGCTCACATAACAGCATATGTTTGCTAGTTTCCTCACATCTTAGGGTCGGGGATCGCGTAAAAATTTCTACTTAATTTTCAAATTTTCTGGTTCAGTGAGAAACTTATTCTAAGCGTAGTTTGATTATGTTATTTTTTGAACTTTGGTTTCTCAATGTACTATCACTTGCAAAAGTCCATAAGAATTCTTAAAACATATTCGTTTGACGTTTAGTTTGACTTACGACCTTTTATTTTCAAGTTTCGCCAACAAATGATTGAAATTCACAATTTCATCAACTTATCATAAGTCAAGATGGCCCAGTGGTATAGGCACACAGATTGAAGCGCAAATCAGCGTGCCGCAAGTTCAAATCCCACGCAATTATTGACTTTTTGTAAGTTCTTACCCGATTGGAAGTTATGTATTTGCATTACATATATTAAATTATTCTTTAACTTGTTCACACATTTCTTAGAGTTAGAAAGGTAGATCACAAAAAAAACTAAATAAAGAATTAGATTTCTGCGAGGTAGACACGAGTTTTAACTTAACCGAAATGAACTGTCGTTTGGTTGTAGTTGTTGGTTAGTGACGTGAGGTTGACAGTATTGTAATATTCGCAAAATGCAGGCTAATATTAGTATTGAAGTGAGGGCGACTATCATTGGGCTGCATAAAAGTGGTCTTAATAAAACACAAATATCTGAAGAAACCGGACTGAATGTGAGTATAATAGCTATTAATGAATTGTAACTTTATTACAAATTAATCTTCTAATTAAAAAGTATGCCATTTATGAATCCATTGATCGTATCTTTATGAGGTTTAAAAGAGAAATACGTAAATCGTTGGGTTTATTGGATTGGTTATTTTAAAATTATATTCAATAATTATGATTATTAACATTTTATATAATGAAAATGAAGTGAAGTAGGTATAGCTGCCTAATATATATATTTTTTTTTATTTTAGAAAAATACTGTAAATCTTTGGCTAAAAAGATATGAGGAAGAAGGTAGCCTTGCTAGTCGAAAGAGAAGTGGGAGATCGAAGCTTATTAGCGAGGCGCAGCGACGACATATGGTGGACGTATACGAAACGAATGGTTTCGCACCAACGAGACATTTTGCGGAATTATATGACACCTCGATGGATACTGTTCGCCGTGCACTTCACGCTGAAGGCGTGCATCACAGAAAACCTGCTAAAAAGCCGTACTTGACAGAGAGGCACAAACAAGAACGATTACGTTTCGCACTAAATATTTAATGTTAACTAAACTAAATGGCCTACCATTTTATTTTAACATATCTGTGATTATTCGTTAACAAACACTGTATTATATTGTGTTTACTTTCGTTTAAAACAGCTATATCTTTTAACTTGTGCCATCGCCTCATCTTAAGAATGCAGTGAACTCGCTATCAATTTTGTTGACAATAATCATGAGTCTATTTCGTTTTTTATTCTTCTACCCGCACTGTTTTAACATAATACTATAGTTCAATTTATTTTTCTCATCTAATTGACGATTATCTTGTGAGAACTAAAGTTCTTTTAACAGAAATTGAGGTTTGGTTTCAATCTTCTTTTCGTCAAGAAAATGAACAATTAAGCTATGACCTCAATACATTCATTGTGACGTTACACAAAAATAAAATGTTTACAAAGTCCAAATCATATATCACTTTTCAATAAATAACTGGATATAAACAATTACCTATATTTTATTTTATTAAAATTTGAATATCCGTTCATTGTTACGTTATTCATATTATGAATGGTCTAAGTGGGTATACTTCCAACAAACAATCTTAGGCGTAACATAGATAACGGTTACAAGATAACTTTTTGTCTAGGTAACAATTCGACGTCACAATTCTCATAAATGTTTAATTTGTAAATATAAAGAATAAACATTTTTATTAAACACGTCTTTTTATTTCCACCTTATAACATCGAAAAGATGTAACAACTAAATAATTGCAAATTACGAATGTGATTCTTCTTGTGGTTAATAGATCACATTCGTAATTTGCAACTATTTAGTGCAAAAAATGCAATAGTATTTTTCATAGAAATATAAAAAAACAATTAAATCAATATAGATTGGGAATTTTCAAAGTAAGAAATAACTGCAACGGACCGACCATGATTTGAACTCGGGTTACGTGATTTGCGAATCCAACACTTAGTTCACACGGCTACCAGCACATGACGAATTTGCACGAATTTTATCAATGCTACCATATAGCTCAGTGCGACGACAGTTCCTTAGTGTGTGTTATCTGTGGAATGTGGATACTCATACATGCGCACACATACGCACGGAAATATCGCGCTCGCTCGGTTCGTAGCAATGTAATCATTAGCGTTCCTATGGACTTTTGCGGCCTTACTGTATGTGTGTATTGATGGAGTGTGAGTCGTCGATCTTTTTTTTTTATTTCTATTTGAATGTCGTGAGTAATAATACCTAATTTATGAATATTTATTTACACATCCGCAGAACAGTTGGCCGTTGGAGCTGAAAGATTCTGGCGTGGCGACCACGAACCGGAAGACGTAGCGTTGGAAGACCTCCTACTAAGTGCACCGAAGACCTGGTGAAAATTGCGGGAATCCGATGGATGTGAGACGAGGATCGTTAATTGTGGCGACACTTAGGGCAGGCCTATGTCCAACAGTGGACGTATTTCGGCTGAAATAATGGTGATGATGGGCACGCCACAATCATGGCAGTAAGTCCCCTCCTTGAGGCGTGGCTGGAAAGACCTCACGGCGTCCTTACCTTCCGCATGACGCAGGTCCTCACCGGACATGGTTCGTTCGGGAGTTTCCTGCACCGGATTCGTGCGGAAGTGACGCCCGGGCCACTGTGCGGAATGCCCGGAGGACACGGTGGAGTTCAGAGTCGAGGTGTGCCCTGCTTGGGCGGAGCATCGCCGTGCCCTCGTGGGGCCGATCGGCGGCGGAGACCTCTCGCGCCGGGCCTTGGTTGAGGCCATGGTCCGGAGCGAGGAGGAGTGGCAGGCGGTCGCCGACTTCTGCGAAGCAGTAATGCTCGCAAAGGAGGAGGCCGAACGCATCAGGCAACGGCGTTATCGCCGCCGCCACCGCCGCCGGGATTCTGATCCCGATTTCCGGCCACCGTAGGCGCGGGCTTGCGGACAGTGAGCAATGGGTAGTTCGCTGTCCGGCCGTCCGGTAACTGTCCGGACCAAGCCCAAGTCGTCGACGGCGCGCACTGTTCCCGCGCGCCTCAAGGAGTTGTCAGCAACAGCAGGGACCCAGCTGGGTCGAAGCCTACTGGGGCCAGGGTTATCCGAAAGGGCGCTCGAGCCCCGGTATGAAGGCTAGAAGGAACGGGGTGGGTCTTTTAGTCAGTAAGAGTCTGACACTATCTCCCGCTCCGCCCAAAAGCGGGGGTTGTCATTGGATGATTTTTTCCCACCATAAAAAAAAAATAAAAAAAATGGTGATGATTTACATTTTGACTGTAGACCATATTGCAATGTTTGTGATTTTTTATTTTATTTATTTATCATCATTCAATGAATCATGAAATACCTACCAAATAATCTGAGTTTACTTCTCGATTGATTTGTGTTCCTTTTTTTTGGCACACAACCATATTGTCACGCCTCTAACATAACATAAAGACATGTGAACTTAAGATCTGTATTTACTATCCATGTTACACAAATAAATAAACGATTATTGATTAATATTATTGAAAACATTCGTTGTGCGTACAGCTAAGGATTAGAATTTCATGCTGTAATCTCTATTTGTCGATAGCTACAACCTGGGGATCCTTAGGGCGCGCTCACACGATACGCGCACGCTCAGCGCACGCCACCCGCGTCCAAATCGCATTGAAATTTGTTAAATAAGAATTTGAGTCTTATTATCCCTTAATAGATCTCAAATTGCATTTAACTAGGTCTACACGCTCCCGCCCCGCGCCCGCCTCGCGCCAACCCTGCGCTCGCCCTGCCCGCGCTCTGCACCGTCCCTGCGTACGCCTTGCGCCCGCGCTATGTTTAATGCCTAGTGAATGAAGTAGTCCAGTCACTATTAGTATAAGTGGACGCGAGGCTGATGCAGCGCGTGTGCGGGTTTAAGGCGGGCACAACGCGTGCGCGGGTGCTGTGCGTGATCGGCGCTTGTCGTTTGAATACGCCCTTAAGTATAGAGTGGTTGGGTGACATCTAGTAAAGTGCTTTTTTTTTGGTGGGTAAAAATTATCCAAATGACATCCCCCGCTCCTGGGCGGAGCGGGAGTGCTCTGAATCGTCGCTTTCTATCGTGACGTTGGGGGTGGTGGTTGTTTTTTCGTAGGCTAGAGTGAATAGGCTCTTAAACTAGTGCGGCTCACCATTAACGATTGCATCACTATTTACCGTCAGGTGGGATCGCAGTCGAGGAGGAGTGGCAGGCGGTCGCCGACTTCTGCGAAGCAGTAATGCTCGCAAAGGAGGAGGCCGAACGCATCAGGCAACGGCGTTATCGCCGCCGCCGTCGCCGGGATTCTGATCCCGATTTCCGGCGAACGTAGACGCGGGCTTGCGGACAGTGAGCAATGGGTAGCTCACTGTTCGGCCGTCCGGTAACTGTCCGGACCAAGCCCAAGTCGTCGACGGCGCGCACTGTTCCCGCGCGCCTCAAGGAGTTGTCAGCAACAGCAGGGACCCAGCCGGGTCGAAGCCTACTGGGGCCAGGGTTATCCGAAAGGGCGCTCGAGCCCCGGTATGAAGGCTAGAAGGAACGGGGTGGGTCTTTTAGTCAGTAAGAGTCTGACACTATCTCCCGCTCCGCCCAAGAGCGGGGGATGTCAATGCATGATTTTTTCCCACCATAAAAAAAAAAGGTGGGATCGCAGTCAAGCACTGGTTTAAGTCATTTAAAAAAAAAAAAAAAAGATATATCAAGCGCGCGTATAATACTCGTAGTAAAAATAAGGATAATTTTTAATAAAGTCGCTGGCAGAAACTAGTTCAGTATATTAAGGTATGATGGAAAATGTACCTAGCGAAAAGGACTTCTCTCGCAACATTTTCAACTCATAAATTGATAAACTGAGATAAAACACAAACATGAACAGAACGTACTGTGTTCTGAGAATTTAATGAACGAATTTTGACAGCGCAATAAATAAGCTTAGTGCGCTTCCAGGAATCTTAATATACCTTTATAAACACATTTGTTTGTATATATTTAAGCTCCATGGGAAATGTCCACATGTTTTCATGTGGTGCTCAAAATACCTTACGTTCTATTGTTAAAAAAATAGGTCAGTGCTTACAAAAACATGAATAAGTGGAATTTAATAACATTAATGCTAATTATTATCAACAGTCTCCCCGTCCGATTATAATTTAGGCATCTTCAAGGCTACAGTGAATAGCTCCTAATCTAGTGAGATCGCAGTCAAGCATCAGTTTAGTTATTAAAAAAAAAAGTCTCGAGAATGCTCGCTTATTTATAAAAGATGACTCATTATAACAACTGACAATAAAGCTAAACATTGGACGCCGCTTTGTAGAACGTGCCTTCACTACAATCCGGCTGAATGTGAGATAGCCGCATTAAATTACAGCAACGTTTTCCAATCCGGCGCGCCTATTTGTAATACTGCGTGTCATATGTTGCAGTCAACATAATACAACGTAGATTTGTATACGCGACTGTATTGACACTGCGTCACTACTAATGCAAGACTGTATTCACACTGCATCGCTACTAATGCACGACTGTATTGACACTGCATCGCTACTAATGTACGACTGTATTGATACTGCATCGCTACTAATGCACGACTATATTGATACTGCATCGCTACTAATGCACGACTGTATTGACACTGCATCGCTACTAATGCACGACTGTATTGTTACTACATCGCTACTAATGCACGATTCTATTGACACTGCATCGCTACTAATGCACGACTGTATTGATACTGCATCGCTACTAATGCACGACTATATTGATACTGCATCGCTACTAACGCGCGAGTGTCACGAGTAGACATTACAGCGCACGACTTCATCGATGCTGCGTTGATTCTGTTTGGGCTCGTATCGCGATACCAACACTATCGTGACTATCACGATCTTTTTGCAATTATATCGCTATTTTGCTGCAAAATGAAGAAATACCTACTTACGATCTCAAACAAATTAATAGCACCGTCCGTCTTTTGTTTTCGGCCTCATTTATTAGTAGAGACTGAGTTTCGGGTCTTTGTTTTTACTTGAAAAGGCTTCACCGAAAACATCTCAAAACCAGCATTGTAAGCTGTATTTCATTCAAAAATTTTTCGCGTATTGAAACATATTCCTTACCATAATAATAAAAATATTGTGAGAATTTACGAAATCATCAGGTAGAATATCTGCGAAGTTTCAATGGGAAAACTTAATACAGGTACAGGCTAAGCGAACGATCTAACGGACGGGTAGCAATCACCGTGTGATTGATAGTCTTTATTTACACATTCCGTTTCATTTTTTAGCATGCATTCATCTTCATTCACGCGATCAGTACCAAGGCTAGCAAGTGTGCGGTGTCCGTCTGCGATTCCCATTCGTTAGGCGCCACCTCAAAGAGCGAGTATTGCAAGAATTGCTGACACTTTATTTTATAACAACTCTATGAAGCTTATCTTCATACAACGCTACGATGAGTGAAATTGATGAGCGAAGAGCGAATTGTTAGCAACTAGCTTTTTTTTTTTATAATGGATAGGCTCGCGTTTGACCACAATCTCACCTGATGGTAAGCGATGATGTGGCCGACGATGGAGCACGCTTGCCTAGAAGCAATCTATTCACTCTTGACTTAAAGACCCCTAGGTTATAGCTTACTAGTAAATCACTCGCTGCTGAGCTTTTTCAACAGAACAAATGTGCCAGGATTTTTTGTGAGACTTGCAACGCATTTGGTTCATGCGGCGATACAGTGACAGCGACGACTATATAAAAATAATCGTCTGATGAAGAGGATTCGTATCGATCGATTCACTCATGAAAGTGGTTCGATCGTTTGGTCTGTATAATAAAATTTTCGACCACTTTGAGCCTTCATATTTTCTGAAAACTCATCTTTCTCAATTTGTTTACCAACTTTGCGTGTGTACTAAGTAGAAATTATTATGCTCCGTTACTTGCTTAGAAGTAAAATCATGAAGCTATTATTTTACTCAAGTACAACAAAGTAACTTAGTAACTTGAATTTAGAGGAATATAATAACGGCCTTCAGCTGCTTGAAAGATGTTTATTATTTTCAAGGGAACGAACTCAATCAACCACTCTGCATAGACACCAGTCAACGTTACTCGGAAAATTTTGAGGTCCGCTTCTAGTCTAATCGAATGTTGCTGAGAGCAAATATTTTACATGGAACGAGTACCTATCTAAACTCTGAGTTACATATTCCTAGCCCGAAAAAACTTTTTTTACGTTTGTAAAGGTAGATCTTACAATGTGTGGAATCATTGAAACAGGCGCGATTTAGGTAAAATGGAGTTGAGAATGATTGTAGTATTTAATGACTACCACACTACTACACACATTACATGCGCATGGATTTCAGAGTTACATAAAGTGACAGAAAACGTGACAGTTTCTAAACTTGACACTGGCGAAATGCACAAACTGTGCAAAGATAAAATTTAAAAAAAAAAGAGGTGGATCTACACTAAAGGAGCTGAGTAAGAGCGGAGTATGAACCAAACTCAAATTCGTGTAGTGTAGGCCGACTATAGAGGAGACGAGCACGAGCAACACTATATGAATTTGAACTCGACTGGTGCTCCGCTCGTGCTTGGCTTCTCAAGCGTAGACCCACCTTTACTGATTAACCTTTATTTACACTCATTATATTGAACCGGTAGGTACCAAAAGATGATTTGTTTCGTTTTAATACCACTCATCTAATACCACTAGTATTTGTTTGAACGCAATTTTATTACCTATTCTGAACGGAGACCACTCTTTAAATAATTTAATTTAATGTACGAACTCATACCAGTGACTTGAATTTAGTACAGTCAGCTCAAGTCAAACCTAATAAAATATTGGTTTCCTAATATTTTTATACGATCGTAATATACAAAAACTTTCACTAACTAATCACTTTTTTAGGTATGTCTGAGGAAGCTATAATCAACCCTCAACATCTTGGGGGAAAACAGAAACCTTGACTTGAGTATAAAAAATGGTGGCTTGTTGTTATTTTGAGCAGGTTTGCAGTACACAATTTGTTATTAAACTAGACATTTGTTAAATAAATATGTTTTTTTGGATTTTATTTCAATTAAAGATCCTATACAAAGGATTTTGGCTGACTGTACTTTAGATCTTTGAATTTATTTTAGTACCTATTAGTTGGAGCAATGGTATCCATTCGGAATAGACAATTAACACGGGGTCAAACAAATACCAGTGGTATTAGATGAGTGGTATTAAAACGGAACAAATCCATAACAATAGTTTCAATAGGGCTAAGCGAACAACCAAACGAACGAATAGAAATTAATGCGTGCTCGCTGAACATAGAATAATATGTCTGAAACCGTTGGCTGTATCACTCGTTACTTAAGGTTATATTATATCAGCGTCATACAACATATTTCTGTGGTACCTGATGATTATCCATATTTAAAAAAAAATTTCTTTAGTTCCCAGTCTACGACTTATCCAAAGAAACAAAATATTTCCAAATCACGATAAATAAAATCAATCATTTTGTCCGCAATATACCCAGAGAGTACAATATATAATTCAGTCTAATCACAAAGTTGACAACAAAGTTTACCTAAGAAGTTAAACCTCAATTCCCTCGCGATACATATGTAAGCAAACCTACCCATTGGGTTGAAGAACCTTCACCGCAGAGGTGTAACGTGGACTAATTTAGACGTGGGTGAATGCACATCAGTGAGAACTTTTTCTTTCATAAATAAAACCATAACTGGCAAGAAGAAGCCCAGGCGCGCGAAAAATGGAAGGAGTGGAGGAAGGCCTTTGCCCAGGAGTAGGATAGAACAGGTTAACAAAAAAAGAAAACTAGACAGCAACTGTCACAAACCAATGTTCAACCACATCGTCACTTACTATAAGGTGAAATAGTAGGCAAATGCGAGCTTATTATTTACTAGCTTTTGCCCGCAGCTTCACCCACGTACATATACGTACCACGTACACATATAGCCAATGTCACTCAAGAATAAAACAGCTTCCTATCGGTGAAAAAGTTTTAGCAATCAGACTAGAACTTTCAGAGATTAACTCCTACAAACAAAACACAAAAGAACAAACTTTACTTCTTTTTAATATTAGTCTAGATAAAAAAGAGCCCTCGCTTGAAGGAGGCCCAGTTTGTAACGGGCCTCTTCGCCCACGCCTAACTACGCCCCTGCACCAACGTAATCTATAACCCCCAGAGGACGTGATTGATTACTAAACAAACAGATCTTACCACTAATCCTAGGATTACTAGAGTCTATCTTATGAAACATGTTTCGGGACATTTTGGAAAATCTGTTTTACTTAGGCCAGAAGAACGAGAAGACCGATGACATTCAAAATCTTATCGCAATTTAATCTCAGTGACAAACAGTGTCTAGACCTTCTCAAAAATGTGGATTCACAGAGTTTTTACAGATTTAGACTGAGACTTAGAAGACTAGCCTTGCCGGGACTCCTGGATTGGTTGAAAGACTAGCCTTGCTGGGACTGCTGGATTGGTTAAAAGACTAGTCTTGCCGGGACTGCCAGATTAGTTAAGAGACTAGCCTTGCCGGGACTGCTGGATTGGTTAAAAGACTAGCCTAGCCGGGACTGCTGGATTGGTTAAAAGACTAGCCTTGCCGGGACTGCTGGATTGGTTAAAAGACTAGCCTTGCCGGGACTGCTGGATTGGTTAAAAGACTAGCCTTGCCGGGACTGCTGGATTGGTTAAAAGACTAGCCTTGCCGGGACTGCTGGATTGGTTAAAAGGCTAGCCTTGCCGGGACTGCTGGATTGGTTAAAAGGCTAGCCTTGCCGGGACTGCTGGATTGGTTAAAAGACTAGCCTTGCCGGGACTGCTGGATTGGTTAAAAGAGTCACCGTGGCCCTGGTACGCAAAGGGCAACTCCAGTAACACATAGGTTAGACAAGTCGCCAACGCTGGTGTCATAGTAGAAGATTCGATTAAGAACGACCTTCACGGCGTTTATTGTTTCTTTAGTGGTTGTTGGTTTTTTTTTTGCAACTATATATTATCATCTGCGCAATTAAACAGCGCTTATTTTGATCCAAAATGTTTTTTTTTGTTACTTATTGACTGTAGATGCTCATTTCTCGATGAAAATACCAAAATCACCAAATAGTCGCGTATAATATTTGAAAAGCTCCATTGATTCCTCATGGATCCCGTCACCAGAACTGGATTTCGAAAAAATGAGACCAATCTGAAAGACATGCTTTTAGATACCCTTAAGATGAAAAAGAAAAAAAATCAAATCGATCCATAAACGACGGAGTTCTGAGGTAACAAACTTAAAAAAATATATATATACAACCGGATTGAGAAACTCCTCCATTTTTGAATTCGATTGAAAAATACAAATGCACGGAATAAATAGGCAACCCAACGTTTTTATGTTCTATAGGCTTCATACTTTCGGTTAATTATTAATTTATTCGTTAAACACATCGGTGCATTTTTCCAAAAAAAAGTCAATTTTTAATCAATAATAATTAGGCCAAGAATTTCTTAGGCAACCCCCCCGCGTTTAATATACTATATTTCTCATAATATACGTTTCATCCATTAAACAGACCGGTGAAAGTCGTTCTTAATCGGATCTTAGACTATCAGATACAAGCTACTGATGAATATTTGATTTCTATAGAACCAGTAAGAAATCATCCCCTCCCTGCGCATACGTAAACATTTTTTGTGCCCAGTTTCTTCCACTAACACATACTCATGACGATCAAAAAGTGTTCGGTGTCGGTAACTGAAAACTAAAAGTATAGCGCCAAACAATATAAAAATAACATTTGCATAGCGCCTTAGTCAGTCTTGCATTCTTTTTTCTCTCCACCCAGAGGTGAAGAAAATAATCGATAATTTCTCACACCGAAAGGATCTTCATTTAAAGGATTGGAACAAACCTTCAGATCACTCGGTTCAAAGATTGTTCGTTTTTTAACTGTTGTTCTGATTTTTTTTTATTTTTTGTGGTGTGACATCATCAAATGATTTTTCTAACTCCAGAGTGGATCAAGAGGTCTTAATACACTTTTACTATCAAGAGCTCGTCTGTGTCCTCCAGTAGCGCTTTATGTACTAGAGTCACAGTAACTCTTTCAAACATTCCGGGGCGCTAGCGTTCAGTAAACCATAATTTAAACTTGCAGGCACCTTGTTTGATAATAACATTGCTGGCTGCATAATTGATAATATCCATCTTCGTATGTGGTTTGTATGGTAGACCGCACATCTACATGCTAACAAAACCAGTATAAGCTTGCCTCGTCTTCTATTAAAACTTCGTACTACGCTAGGCTAGCGTACCACAGACTTCCAACCTGGTACATCGAAGCAACTATTATACAACTATTTAATTCCGCCAAGTCCGTTCCATCATCGGACCACAAGACGTACGGCGTTGCGCCACCGGTACATGGTGGACATCCCACCTATACGTACAAAGCGTTTTGGGAGTACATTCATTATGCGTACAGCTAAGGAATGGAATTTCCTGCCGGAGTCTGTGTTTCCTGATAGCTATAACCTAGGGGTCTTTAAGTCAAGAGTGAATAGATTGCTTCTAGGCAAGCGTGCTCCATCGTCGGCCACATCATCGCTTACCATCAGGTGAGATTTTGGTCAAACGCGAGCCTATCCATTATATAAAAAAAAAAAACAGCTTTATTGAACATTATGTAAATAAACGTGGAGCTATTTGTTCAACAGAACAAGCATTTATTATTGCCGATTGAAAATGTAAATTATTTCAGTTTGATGAAATTTATTTTATGCAATTTATTTTAATATATTTTATGAACTGACTGACCGAGAATGTAATTATAATCTTCGCAATCCAATTAATAAAATTAATAATTTGACTTTTATGTAATAAATCTTTTGCCCGCGGCTTCGTCTGCGTACATGAAATATAGCTTATGTCACTCATGAATAAAGCAGCTTTCTATTAGTGTAAACATTTTAGCAATCGGAACAGTACTTTGAAAGATTACCTACTACAAAAAAAAACAAAAACAATAAAATAAACTTTACCATAATATAACATACGGCAAGTGTCCAATTTTACGTTGCTACCGCCTCCACGGTCCGCGATAAGCATTTCATCTCGACATTTATTCTGCGAAGTCGTCGAAAGATTGGATCAATTTGTCTGCAGCCGGTCATCCTATCCGATTATCCACTGTGCGGAACGCCCGGAGGACACGGTGGAGCACACAGTCGAGGTGTGCCCTGCTTGGGCGGAGCATCGCCGTGCCCTCGTGGGGGCGATCGGCGGCGGAGACCTCTCGCGCCGGGCCTTGGTTGAGGCCATTGTCCGGAGCGAGGAGGAGTGGCAGGCGGTCGCCGACTTGTGCAAAGCAGTAATGCTCGCAAAGGAGGAGGCCGAACGCATCAGGCAACGGCGTTATCGCCGCCGCCGCCGCCGGGATTCTGATCCCGATGTCCGGCCAACGTAGGCGCGGGCTTGCGGAAAGTGTGCAATGGGTAGCTCACTGTCCGGCCGTCCGGTAACTGTCCGGACCAAGCTCAAGTCGTCGACGGCGCGCACTGTTCCCGCGCGCCTCAAGGAGTTGTCAGCAACAGCAGGGACCCAGCCGGGTCGAAGCCTACTGGGGCCAGGGTTATCCGAAAGGGCGCTCGAGCCCCGGTATGAAGGCTAGAAGGAACGGGGTGGGTCTTTAAGTCAGTAAGAGTCTGACACTATCTCCCGCTCCGCCCAAGGGCGGGGGATGTCAAATATGTCAATGCATGATTTTCCTCACCATAAAAAAAAAAAAAAATCCTATCCGATTATAATTTAGGTGTCTTCAAGGCTAGACGGAATAGGTTCTAGTGCAATACACCATCAACGATTGTATTACTGCTTACCATCGGGTGAAACCACAGTCAAGTACCTACTAGTTTATAATATCAACTAAAAAAAAATATTCGTAATATAATAAAATTTATATGACACAATTTAATGGTAATTGGAAAACTGTTTCTGATGTAGGTGAGTAATCAAAATGAGTCCATAATTTTAATTTTTGTTTTTATAATTATTTTATCTGTATTAGCTTGCTTTAGTGGGGGCACTGTCAAAAAAAAAATCATAAATAATAATTAATAGAGGAAGGGGTGGTAATTTGGAACCCTACTTTGTTTCTTAAGTATTTTAGCAAAACTATTTAACTAATCATTTCGAAAAATTACTTTATATACTAAAAACTTATTAACTTTTATATTAGGAACGAATTAACGAAATAAAACCACTCATTAAGGGAAATAATTTGCTTTATTGAAAAATTGAAAAAAATGTGTTCGGGGCTCTGGTGCTGGTATTATGGAATCCAAATTACAAGTATGGAATAAATTTATTTACAAAAATCACAAATATAATATTCTGCGTCGCATCCTGCGCATTCAATATGTGCCCACAACCCACATAATTGGCACTGAATCCAAGTTTCACCACGTCGATCGTTGGAGTAATTTTCAGAGCAAAAAATGCAACAAGCGTCATCTTCGTTTGTGGGCTGGACATGTGCGGTAGCATTTTCTGACACTACAGTGTCACCTGAAGAAACTGATGATTGAGAATCCGATGATGTAGATTCCTGTCTGCTCGGAGGAGTTCTAGAAGAGTTTGCTGTTCTCTGCCTACCACTACGTCCACGAGCTCTTCCCCGGCCTCTTCCTCTCTGCGCTATAGACTTGATTGACTCCTCGAGTTGCTGTTTATAGGGAGATCCGATCAATAAAGTAGCGGCAGATGACTTGCGGCCTCTGTTAGATTTTTTATTCTTTGGTGTCGGTACCGGTAAGATATCTTCAGGGAAAACAACAGGGTTGCTGATCACTTGCTGGGAAGCTCGATTTGCCTGTCCACTAGCGCCTGGTCGAGGTTGTGCCTGTGGCATTTGAACAGCAACAGGCGTACTGGTAGACGGTAGATGAGGGTCATCATCAGTAGCTTGAGGAGTGGTCCCACTTGAGCTTGCTATGTAGTCGGCTTCAGTAAATACGTTTCTGTTCATCGGGTAAATACCAGTTACTCGGAACCCATTCACAGCAATAGCTCCAGTTTGGCACCTGAGATAAGCACGTCCCAGCAATTCAGCTATTTCGTATGGAGTCAACATCCGGTTAGAATTGAGTAACCACTTTCTAATTTCTTCGCTGTAATAAGTTTTCAAGGGACCCATAAAAGACCGGTCAAGAGGTTGCATCTTGTGTGTTGAATGTGGAGGTAAACTAATAATTGTGACATTATTAGCTCTAGCTGCCATCAAAATATCCAAATTGCGTGTGTGTGAATAATGCCCATCAAGAATTAACAGAACAGGTGATGCTTCTGTTGGGTGGGTCTTTTCAATAAAATGATGGAACCAGTCCGTAAACAGATTTGCCTGAATCCATCCTGATGGATGGCATCTTCCGATAGAACCTGGCGGAGCTCCTTTCAACAACGTTTGCGTCATGTTTTTGCGTGGGAATATCAGCAGCGGTGGAATAAATATGCCACTTGCGCTCATCGCTGATACCACTGTCACCAATGATCAACGTTCAGCCGCAGTAATGCTACCTACTTGTCTTTTCCCTCGCAGACCAATTACTTTAACCATTTTACTCTGCACGATAGATAGCCCGGTTTCGTCGACATTAAAGATTCTCTCTGGTGGATGTCAAAGAACTTATCCACTGCTTCTTTATTGAAACCTTCCAATGCTCGGGGCATTGGAAGTTCCTGTTGGTGATCGAATAGAAAGCTTATCTTTGTGGCGTAATAAGAAATGATCAAGCCAAGCTCGACCGGCTATGTTATTTCTAAACGAATGTTCGACATTATTTTTCACAGCCAACTGATAGGCCATTTTAAGAACATCCTGACGGGTCAAGCCATAGAATTTACTTTCCATAACGAGAAGGTATGACACAAAGCTTTCTTCAAGGTGAGATGGCAGGACAGGTCTTCTTCCTATAGTAGTATTTACAACCTCATCGGGAGGCTGGTCACTGTGCACAAACCTTTGCAGAGTAGTTTTTGGAACATTATAAAGCTTGACCGCTTTTTTCAAACCCATTTTCTTTTCTCTTACTGCTTTTACAGCTTCAATCATATTATTCCTGGCCCAAGTTTTTCTTTTCGACTTCGGCTTTGGTGACAATTGAGTTCCAGGCATGACTGGAATCAGGAAAAAAGTGATGTTAATGCACTGCGGGTAATTTGGAACCCGGTTGCCGAACCTATGGGGTTCCAAATTCAAAACCTTACTATGTTATCAAATAATTAAGAAAACTAAAACTCGTTAAAACAAACCTTAAAACTTACCTGTGACAATTTGAACTTATGCGTAAAGTACTTCCCTTAACACCCACTGTATTAGTTTTAGACTAAAATAAAAACTTTTGACAATATAAACGAATAAAAGAAAAAACGTTTGCCGGTGACATAAAATTTCAACTTTGAATGACAGGTTCAAACTTGATGCAAAACTGGCGCTAGTGGCAGTGAATACATTCTATGATACCAGTTCAACGTAATTGCATAGTTTTTTAACAGATGTCGCTGTCTGTTTCTGAGATATTAAGGGGTTCCAAATTAACAGTGGGTTCCAAATTACCACCCCTTCCTCTATATATTAATATATATATTATTATTATTTACCTATTAATTATTTATTATTTTTTATATATATATATTTTAAATATTTTTTTTATATTTATAATAAAAATTAATATATATTATTTTATTATTTTATTTGAATCAGTTAAATGAACTGATTCAAAATGGTAAAAAAAATGATGGTTTTACATGGATCTCACAACTTTTTACGGTAGAAGAACTGAGTTGCGAGCCTTGGTTTTTTACTAGTTGTGTTTTTGATGGCACTCATGGCTTCTCCTCTCAACACATAACCTCCATTAATGTCAGTAGTACGTAAGTGAAATTAAAATTGTAATTTTGAAAGTGTAAACCTTGAGTTCTGTCACACAGGTCTTGTACCCAGTATAGACTCCAGCTCTCACAAAGGATAGACTATTAATAATTATCAACCTTTGTACCTTTGTAGGAGAAATAAAATATCTACACTACACTATTAATAATAAAGAGGTAAAGTTTGATTTACATTTTTTTGTTTGTAGGAGGTAATCTTTGGAAGTACTGGGGCCGTATTATGACCTCTTAAAACCATCATGTTTTCGGTGTGAAAAAGAGACGGAGCTATACAGGACGAATAGCACTATCCTTTTCTCACACAGAAAACATGATGGTTTTAAGATGTCATAATACGGCCGCTGCCGCGCTGGTCCGATTGCTAAAATTTTTTCATCGATAGAAAGCTGCTTTATTCCTGAGTGACATAGTCTATATTTTATGTACGCGGGCGAAGCTGCAGGCAAAAGCTAGTATATTACTAATGTTTCTTGAAAATAAATGAATTTGAATTAGTTATCTGCTCCAAAAACTTCTAAAGAAATACTTAAACAATCTTGTTTGATGTATTTTCACGCTTCTACAGTTCATTGGATCTTTAACGATTTTGGTATACGAGTATATTTTTAAAAGGAAACTAACATTGGCCTATTTTCTATCTTACCGAGAGTAAAAATATGGGCAAAGTTGTTATTGAGCTCTTTGTAGTTTGCCCACCCGCATGAAAGCTTCTATTTGTGTGGCACATAAATGATGTTTTTATTTCTACCTTTATACATATACCACTATTAGAATGGTACATTTTGATACAAATGGAGAAAGTTTGTCATTGCGACTGAGGCGGCATTCGCCCGAGCCGTAGGCGATGGTGTTATGGAGCCGAGTGCTGTAGTGACAAACCACGTGAATCAAACAACGTTTTTCAATACACTTACGAAGATATAAATAAACGGGGGTTGACGCGCGCCTCGTGGGAGTCGCTTAGCATCCAACCTGATATGATAAATATTATAGAATTGTGTCAGGCACTTTTCCATACTAGTGCGAAAAATTGTAAATTGCGTGGCTAAAAGCGGGAGGGATAATGATAAATCGTCCAGCGTCCTGCTAGCAGGACTTTCAGTCCTTCCGGTAGGACCCACCTTTTTTAATGAATATTACGAGAACGGTCCTACTGGTAGGATTTATAAAAATACAAGTAGATAGTCGGTCTCTTTCTGATTATAGGAGTGTTTGTTGCATCGTTCTAGCATTACTGTGAGCGAGATGACCACGATATTTAGACGTGGAGATCGCGTGCACTCGCGAGCATCGCAATGCGATGCGCCGGGAACGAATAACGCGTGGAGTCGTCAACAATTTGGTGATGCATTTGCAACATCTTACTGTTTTGGCCGACATTTTATTATCAAAAACCGTTTTGTAGAAGATCACATGTTAGAAGCACTTTCAAAAACCGCATCCACAAAAGACAACAGAAAGCCAGCTACTACTGTAAATTATGCTGAAAGCGATGCGTCTTCTCTGCTCCTCAAACAGGGCACAATTGTTTCGCATACCATGTAACAAACGGAATTGCAGCTAAATTTTATTTTTCTTTATTATTTTTCTGTTGATTAAAAACTGTAAAATGATCAAGCGCGAGTTTAATTTTGTTAGCCAACTTATCTAACGCAAAAGCAATGAGAACCCGATTGGAGCTCCACCAATGCAAATCTTCCACTCAAATATACCTACACACAATTTCGTCCAAAACGATCAAGTTGTTTAGGAGCAGACAAACACAAGTACAGAAGAATTATAATTATATAGAAAGAAACACAATAACTTTCCTGCGTTCACGTAGACGAAACCGTGGGAAAAGTATTGAATAGTAGATATAATGCTTTATAAAATAAAAAATGAATTCTAATATCGTAATTACAACATAGAGCTCATTGATTAACTCTCCTGTCGCAGGTCTGCTGGAAGAAATTTCATTTGAAATAAGCAGTACCTTTGTACTCTTTTATCTGTATTTGTCCATTTGATTTTTAAGTGTTTGTGTGTGTACATAAATAAATAAATTGAGTACCTGCCAAAAGTACCTATATATAAACATATCAATGTATTAGAAAAATAAATGTATGTTACCTACCTTACCTTACTGTTATTTATAAACACAACCACATAACTTTTCGTTTATTTCAAATAAATAAATAATTGAAAGTGGGTAGTTCAAAATGTTTGTTTCCCCTGATTTAGTGATTCGTCTGAGTCGTCCTGCCAGCAGTCGGCGTACTGCCAGAAGGACGTGCGTCTAATTTCATATAAATTGAAGTCCTGCTAGCAGGACTTTAAAAGTCCTTCCAGAAGAGCTTCTAGAAGGACATTTTTTGGACGATTTATCAATAAGAGTGCGTTTTCGAGTAAGTGTATTGAAAAATATATTACTGTAAGGTTACACTCGCATATTAAAAACAAAATGTGTTTTTAAATATCGCTTGGAAGACAAATCGACGAACCATCGTAAAGTTTTATTACACGTGATATTTTTACAGTAGTTACCTACATGATTCTGGATCCACCAGTGTAGAAAGTTTTCGTTGTTTTTTATTCAATAAAACATTTATCATAGACATAGTGAATGGACTGAGATCTAAGAATAAAGTGAATACGGACATAAAATTGTGAGAAAGATAAAATGACCGTGCGGCCAGTTCGGCACAGTTTCTTGATTGGTGCTACGCTGCCTCCGTGTTGGTTTTGATTCCTGCACGGAACAAATAATTGTATGGCCTTATGGCCTATAGTGCACGCGAGTTTAAAAATGTTTGTGCACGCACCTACGATACAGGAGTGGATTTCTTGTGTGTAGAGAAATTTTAGTGAGGAGAAAAAACTTAAAAAATGCTAATCTTTTTTTTTAAATTCTGTTTGAGTCATACGACGTTTTTGTTTAGAACATTTAAACTTTTTGACGTTTTTGTGTGAGAAAAAAAGTAATTCATCCTATAGAGCATAGAATAGTATTGGCCGCACAGTTGCAGTGACTTTTTCTGCAAGTTGGTCAGTTTATGAAAGTATTGCTCAGTCTATTCTCTACGTCTGTGACTTATACCAACTAATGACAATGTTTTTTTTAACCCTCTGCGGTCACTTGAGACAAGACAGTCTTAGACAGACTTGTTTCACTTAGACAAGTCGGTCTTGCACTTGCAAAACAAGTCTGTCTTGTCTCAGGAGTGCGCAAGCCCTAAAGGTTTGTTCAAGAAAATGCAAGAACTTACTTGATAGCCACATATCTCCATACAGCTAGCGACAACGTGAGACATATTGACGCCGTGTGGAAGATCTGCGCGAAGTGCATGTGGAACAGCAGGTAGGCTGCCCACTTGTACGGCATCTCGCGTTGTCCCGGTAATATCTGGTAAAAAAGAAAAACAAGATTTATATAAATAAAGAAACCTTTTTTCCAAGAGTACATATTCCCGGGATAAAAAAGTATGTAACTTGTTTGTCTGTGGGAGGACCGCGGCGGTCCCCTGAGTCTCTTTCTCTCTTGAAGTCATACGTCAAGAGAGAGAGAGAAGGTCCTGGCCTACTTATGTACTTCATCGAAATTCATTCAGAAGTTTTTGTGTGAAACGCAAACTCTCTTAAATGAGTAACATAAATCATTTCTTTTGGATTTTGATGAGTAACAAACATCCCTACATACAAACTTTCGCGTTTATAATATTCTCTTCTTCTCTTCACTCAATACTTTCTTCTACTCTTCTTTCCCAGCTCAAATAAAAAAAAACTGGGCAAGTGCAAGTCGGACTCGCGCACTGAGGGTTCCGTGCAAACTACAATTCCCGAATGAAGTCTCGAAGAATTTTCCGAATTGCAAAAATATTTTTTTTTTCTGTGACATAGGTAACAACAAATTTACTTTTTTCAGATTTTTTCCTATACAGCTGTGTTATAAGAACTTTCTTTGAGCCAAATTTTAGGATTCTGGGTCAACGAATTTCGATCTTTGAGAGTATCAAAACTTAAAATTTTTTGCGACATTAACGGCCGTATCTTTTTTATCCGTTAACTTCGAAGTTTGATTTTTTCACAGCTTAAAGGAACCGCAAACCTGAGTATATGGTTTCAACTCGATACCTCTACGCGTTCTTGAGATAAAGGGTCTTGCTTGACAGACAGACAGACAGACGGACGGACAACAAGGTGATCCTATGAGGGTTCCGTTTTTTCCTTTTGAGGTACGGAACCCTTGGGCACGCCACAATTATGGCGGTAAGTCCCCTTTTTGAGGCGTGGCAGGAAAGACCTCACGGCGTTCTTACCTTCCGCATGACGCAGGTCCTCACCGGACATGGCACGTTCGGGAGCTACCTGTTCTGGATTCAGGCGGAAGAAAAGCCCGGGTGTCGCCACTGAGCGGAACGCCCGGAGGACACGGTGGAGCACACAGTCGAGGTGAGCCCTGCTTGGGCGGTGCATCACCGTGCCCTCGTGGGGGCGATCGGCGGCGGAGACCTCTCGCGCCGGGCCTTGGTTGAGGCCATGAGGAGTGGCAGGTGGTCGCCGACTTCTGCGAAGCAGTAATGCTCGCCAAAGAGGAGGCCGACCGCATCAGGCAACGGCGTTATCGCCGCCGCCGCCGCAGCCGGGATTAGAAATCGAGCTCGAGGAGAAGAAAGGGAGCTCGAGCCGCGGTATGAGGGCTAGAAGGAACGGGGTAGGTCTTTTAGTCAATAAGAGCCTGACACTATCTCCAGCTCCGCCCAAGAGCGGGGATTGTCATTGAATGATTTTTTCCCACCATAAAAAAAAAGTACGGAACCCTAAAAATAGTGTAAATATACTTTTGCTTAAGTATAAAGAATGTTGACATTTTTCTCATTTCTAAATTTAATTGCTCTTTTATCTAGTTTGTTTAGTCCATATAATATTCATATTTCACATATTGAACTAAGATCAAAGCACAACATATAGTGAAAGCTGTTCAAGCGAGAAAAATAATATCATTCCTCTATATGAGAAAATTTTATTTGTATTACTGGTGATGTTTTTTATACTTATACCAGTAACAGTAATGAAGAAAAGGGTATAATAGAGTCGAATCAAACTATATATATGAGTAGTACGCAGTTTATAGAGGATTTGAAACTAAATGGACTCCGATCAACGCCAGCCATGCGGACGATCCCTCGACTGTTACGCTTTATTTTTATTTTCACACTAGAGCTATAAAATAAAAAACATTGAAGTCGGTTATTTTTTTTTTGTAAAAAGCTTTTTATTTTACACTTTTTAGTTATGGTACCACCACTAAAAAGTACCCCTCAGACAAACTTAAATAACTTATAGCCATAGTGCATCTCTTAACGATTCTAATAATCCCAAACATGGTTAGATAATTTAATATTTTTCTTTCTGGCTTCATCATCAGATCAGTTGAATACATCCTCCCTACACCCCCCCCCCCCCTTTTCTGACAGTCAGTCATCGACTACACATATAAACAAAGCAACTTTACTTGTATCTAACCACAGTTCTGCTGTGATTCTATGAGGAGTTCTGTTCCATATCTTTGAAGTTCATGATCAGATCATAACAATATTTCTATGGGACCAACTTGGAAGCATAACCTTTCAATCAAAAAAAGAATTTTCAAACTCGGTCCACAATTGATCGAGATATCAGTGAACATACATAAAAAAAAAACATACATTTAGCCGAACATCGAACCTCCTCCTATTCGAAGTCGGTTAAAAACAAGAAGTACGAATGCATGACGTACAGGACCGGTAGTTGTAGTGAGACTTGGGGTAGGCCTATGTCCATCAGTGAACGTCTTTCGGCTATAATGATGTTGGTGACGAACAAAGCTATGCTTGCAGTCAGTAAATGCTGATAACTAGGCAATCTATAAAGTGCAAAAAGCAAAAAAAAAAAATTACCCAATTGTGGTGAAGTCAGTGAGTAAAAAAAATAAGCATCTTCTAGTTTCACTCTGAAGGTGGAACTTCACTGCGCACACGTGAGCACACGCGCCGATCTGGGTGCGTCGGTCTCCATACATTTTACATGGAAGCTAACCTTGTAGAGCTACGCTTGAACCACGCCACGCGACGTCGTTCCACGTATAAATCAGGCGTGTTACATGTGTGCGCCGGTCTAATGTAGTTCTAGCTTTAGGTCATCGATCACCACGTCCATTGCTTACCATCAGTTAAAATCGAGGAAAAAACACGGGCTTATCAGGAAAAAAATAAAGTTCAAAACCTGGGTAATGTTTCATCAAAGCAACATTAAAATGCCACCAATGTCCTTAGAAGCTTTAATTTTTTGTCTTTTGGTAAGGCATAAATTCAAAAACATCTTAAATAAAATAAGTGACTGACAAACAGCGCTTTATTAAATTCGGTGCCATCTGGATCGTGTTAAGTAAGGAAAAAAGAAATGACTTTGAAAATGTCGTGAAAGTTAATACTTTGCAGACATCGCTGTCAGAAGGGACTAACTTCTTAAATATGTTAAGAGAAAGTCTTCTTCAGTTAAGATACTCCCACTTGCAACAGGTAGATTGGTTTGTAAATGTTGGAAGACTGCTTTAAGGACTATAATATTTCACCGGGACACTATTGCGACGCGACCAGTTGTCAGAAAAATAGCCTTAAGCTATCAAACTAGACACCGTACAGACACCAGAGTCGCTACACGTCCGAGCTGGTCGCACTACCAAGTTGGTTCGCAACCAAACGGACACCAGGCGAGTAACTCTCTATAGAGCAGTATACAATTTGTTGGTAGCGGCGACTGGTCGCGCGAAATATAACCCTAACTTCGTAGTTCTATCGATTTTTACCCGACTACACGACGCAAAGAGGGGTTATGTCTTTATCAAGTCTATGTATGTTTGTTCTTTTGTGGCGTTATTGAGACCGAACGATCCGATTGTACCGTTTTTGTTGATTTTTAAGGTCTATAGTCCCTTAAACATCTGGCCAGATTTAAAGCCGGAGTCTCGCTGACCTTTAAATCCATTTTCTTTGCGAAATATGTGTAAACATATTTCTAAAGATGAAAGCTATTTGAAAGGAGTAAGGAAAACAAGCGAAAAAATATCATGATGTTATTTTATTTTTTTGCAAAAGAAATTTTTACGGAAGACTAAGTCTTCCGTAAAAATCATACGTTGATAATTTTCATAAACATATTTTTTTTCTCAAACCAATTGGTCTCACCGTTACCGAGGAATAGGCTTCAGAAAAATACTGTTTTATAGCACTGCTTGGGAGTTATGGCTTTAAGGTCAAAACACACAAGCATATAGCGTGCATAAATGTATGCAAGTAGCTTGCATGCCAGTCAGCCATATCAAGTCTTGATTGGCGGATGTCATTAAGGAATGCATGCTACTTGCATACGATCGCATTGTCTTAGTTGCACAAGTGTCATAGTAATTAGGTACAATTCAATATGATGGTAATAAATATTCCGTACTCTGTATATAAATATTTCTAGAACTACTGTCACGATAAATCCACCAGCATCTTTGCAGCTGTACAAAGTATTAAAAGGGAACCTTTGAACGCCTACGCAGACATCTTCTTAGTAAAAGGACACGCCTACATAATACCTATGCATACAAAGATGTCCTCAGAGAGCAGCAGATGCTGCGTCTAACGATATAGTGTAGGGTTATGTGTTCGTGTATTACAAGTTACTTCAGATGCTGCAACTTGATAAGCCGCACTAATTAAACGAGCCGTCTTTATTTTCAAAGAAAACTTACTTGGAATATTTCTACTTATTATGATAGGTACATTATGTTACTGTTCAAATGCTGAAATACATAAAGATTATCACAATATTTGATTGACTGACAATATTTGACTGGCCTGTTGGTCTAGTGCTCAGTGGCCCTGACTGCTATGCCGGAGGTCGAGGGTTCGATTCCCACCCAGGACAACTGTTTGCACGATCATTTGCCTTGTGTCTGGGTGCAATTAATAGATAGATATATTCTTTATTGTACATCAAAAATAAAAATTACATCAGGATCTTAAAATTAATAGGGTGTCACAATGATGATTGTATATATTTAGAAATACATAAGTAGATATGTTTATCAGTTGTCTAGTACTCATATCACAAGCTCGGCTTAGTTTGGGACTAGACGGCGTTGTGTGATAGTTGTAGATTATTATTATTTGGGATTTACTCTAACCACAGCTCTTACATGTATAGAGCAGTGGTAGCCGAGTGGTAACGGCCGCGACTTACGAGTTTGTAGGTCGCGGGTTCAAACCCAGCCAGGCGCATTACTTTGTGTAATTTATTCCATAACCATTGCTCTCGAAGCGAGATGAAGGAAAACATCGTGAGGAAACTGACATGTCCTAGAAGCAAAAATTCGAAGACATGTGACATCCACCAACCCGCACTGTGCCCGCGTGGTGGATTACGGCCCATTTCCTCTCCTAGAGAGGAGGCCTGAGTCCCAGCAGTATAATAATAATTAATTTTTCACTATTGATAGCGTCGCGCTTGACCATTACTTCACCTGATGGAAAGCAAGGACGTATGCGACGATAGAGCACGCATTGTCCAAACGTAACCTAATTACTCTTGACTTAAAGATCCTCAAGTTGTAGCTATCTGATTGTATACATAATTCTTGTTTATGTACTTTACGTTATAAAAAAAATTATAATTCTTTATTTTTTCTATCAGGAAACTTTGACAGGGAATTCCACTCCTCGGCTGTACGACCAGTGAATGTTCGTAAAACATTTTGTGCATATGGGTGAGCAATAACACATATAAAACAAAAAAGAGCAATAAAATAAAAGTAAGAAAAAAATAAATAATATTACAAAAATACATTAATTGATTGTCAGTCTAATTGAATTAAAAATACATTATTATCTATGTATAAATTAAACTTTTTTTGTGGCATTTAATCAATTGTTTTCTCCTTTTTTTGTATCACGCTGAAATGGCATGTAGGAATTAAAACCTTACCTAAACTATTAATTAAAACTCCGACTTATTTTGTGTAATATTGATCTATTGACTAGGTTCATTATAATTCAGCGTTTTTCCTTCCCCAACAGTTCACAATTTACTTTATTTGATCAAGTTTTTTATGAAATTGATTCTTACATTACTTCCTTCCAGGTTCTTAGGTACCTAATAAAGCTGATAATATTCAAATAAAGTCAATCTGTATTAGCGATGGTCTGATAAGCTTGCTCATTCCGTTGAGAAAAATCTATTACTGATTCTCTTTATCAAATACCTGAACCGACTTATGGGAACTTATGAAACGCGATAATAGTACATTGTTACACTAGGGGTGAAAGTAACTCATTTCGTCCCGAGAAGGAGTTGGCGGCCGAGCGAAGCGAGGTCGCTAATTCGAGGGGTTAAATGGGTTACTTTCACCCCAAGGTAAACACTGTGCTTTTCATTACGAATACGAGGAAACTAAAAATAAAATAAAAAGTTTGTAAAACCTGAGTCGTCGTACCTATGATTTTAAGTAGGTATCTTTCTTCTGATTTAGGCGGTAAAAGGTATTCCACTACTGCTTTACCAATATCTCTTATGAAATTAAGCATTAAATCACTATTTTAATCAGATAAACATAACGTGTTAATACAAATTTCTGTTGTACGGAAATGTAAACAAAACTCGAAAAAACCAACGACTGATTGTCACTTTCCCGCCATTTTGTTTTTTTTTTCTGCGACCGGCCAGCTATTCAGCCTCATTAATGAAAAATTAGAAATTAATTGTAATCTTTTAAAAATAAAGTATTTTAAAGAAATAGTTGAACAAATAAATCACTTAAAATATAATATTATTTAATTAGTACTTATCTTTAAGTTATTTCAATTTTATATCGCGCTGTGATTGACTGGCTGTATGGAAAATTGGAACATGGTTCAATAGAAATGTGAAGATAGAACTAGTTTTTTTTTAATAATTTGACAGCTGTCAGTTGTAAAGTAAAACTCCCTAGGGATGAAAAGTATCACTTTCAGCCCGCTCCTCAGGCAACTTCAGACCTACTTTCAGAGTATGAGTGATGAAAAAGTATTTTTCAGCCAGTATTTCAATTTTAAGATTAATATTTAATAGAGAGAGCACACACTCCTAGTGATTTAGGTTATATTTATTTAACAATTACTTAAAAATACATAACCATAACCATAAATTATGTTAATAACTAGCTTTTTCCGGCGGAAATGACTTCTTTTTTTTATTTCATCCACACTAATACATATAATAAAGAGGTAAAGTTTATTTTTTTGTTTGTGGGCAGTAATGTCTGGAAGTAAGTAATAGTCCGATTGCTATTTTTTTTTCACCGATAGGAAGCTGCTTTATTCCTGAGTGACTTAGACTATATTTTATGTAGGTACGTGGACGAAGACGCGGGCAAAAGCTAGTCAATAATAATAGTAAAAAAAGAGTACATTATTGAATCTTTAATCACCTTGTTACAAACTTTTTTTTCTAACTTCTTATCATAAAATAACATGCACCTCGTTAAAATACCATTATTACCTTATCATTGTAACAATTGGTAAACCAACAAATGAGGTATTCCTCCTAATACCTCCAACAAATGGATACCGATGAATGCATCACTAGGTACCTATGCAGGTACACACGGCAAAACCGTAATTTGTATACTGATCAAAATATGTATTTACTGTACCTACAACAAAAATGTTAAATAGACATTATCTGAATATGAATCAACTTTACCCCGAGCACTACGTACTAATTTGTAGAGCAAATTAAAACGTTAATTATGAACTTGTACTCTATCAAAGTTCTTTTTTATACAACTATCACACAACACCATTTAGTCTCAAACTAAGCCGAGCTTGTGATATGGGTACTAGAACCCATATCACAAGCTCGGCTTAGTTTGAGACAACTGAAAAATATACTTATATATTTCTAGATACATACATACTTTAAATAAATTACACCCAGACACAGAACAAATGATCGTGCTCGTCATACAAACATTTGTCTTGAGTGGGAATCGAACCCACTGTCTCCGATATAGCAGTTAGGGCCACTAACCACTAGATCAACAGCGCCAGTCCAGAGTGCAAATTTCGTGTACCTAAACCTGTGTGTAAACTGTCCAATCAAGTTTATACTTTTCTATGGTGACGTGAATTTTTTTTTTTCGTTTCCTGAAAAAAATTTTTGTGGAAGGTTGTTCAGATTCGTCTACTGAGCAAGCCCTTAAAGTTTGTGGAGGGCTGTCCCTTACACCTTGTATTAGCCCGAAATACATGCTATGAATACATTAAAATTAGCTGTTAAATAATGCTCTCCAATCACTAAACTTATTCGCTGAAGAAGCAATTGTTAGCCAGGTAAGAAAAACATCAACAGGCTTCATTATCGTCATCATTATTTCTGCCAAAAGATGTCCACCGTTGGACAAGTGTCGGACAAACGGTCCTATGCGTCTCCCATTTATTGCATTCCCAAGACCCTCACCAGGTCATCGGTCCACCTTGTGAGATACTTTCCAGTCACTCCAGAACCTTTCGGCCTTAAGTTTGGCGATTCTTCAGGTTGCGTCAGGTTCTCCTGCGGATATCTTCAATCGACTTCAATATAACAAAACAAAAACAAAACGAATAAAAATCTTTAACTGTATTTTTGAAAGTCACAAAACCGAAAACGTTTTTCGGGTTTGTTTCTTTGGTATTTTATTTACACCTTTATTGACTGATGGATTTTAATAAAAATGGAATCTAGATGATTCTTAGATTCATAGAAGTTTATCTTTCAAATAAAAAAACATTTTTTCAAGTCAGTTCCGAAATGACAGAGATAAGAGGTAGTATGCATAAAAAGCCTATTCAAGAACCCTCCATTTTTAAACAGTCAAAAAGAGCTAGTTATACACATATATATTTGGCTTACTGTACCTAAATATAGCTTCAAAGCTGGTAGTGTTTGCATTCAGCACAATCTATCTGATAGCAGATAATATCCGTTATTATGCCTGTTATTTTTAGCATTATCGGCACCTATCATACGAATGCAGCGATATTTACGTCAGGTGCTCGATAAGCTTAACAATATGCTTTCAAATGCACTTCAGTAAACATTTCTAGGTATACAAGCTTCATTTTAATACTAGTTGTGACCGCGGTTCTGCTCGTTGCTTTCTCTATACCAACCATATCGAACTACTTAGGCGATTATCACACTACCATGCACCACGTAGCGTAACGCGTGAATGCGTGTTTTAACTTGCTCGTAAGTACCTCCGTTTGTATAGAAAACACGCACAGTCCAACACACGCAAGGTGGCACACTGAATCTCGTAGTGCCTTCCGTGATTTTGTATGAAATGAGTCAAAGCCTGCGTGAATTTACAAAACGCAACTACGCGCGTAAGTGCGTAAAACACCCTCACGATGATGCAGATCTGCACTCCCGTATGTACGCGCGTAGGTGCGTTGACACGCTACATACAGCGTGTTGCGTGGCAGTGTGATAATTGCTTTAGCTGTTTCCGGGTCGAAAAAATGTAGCTGCAAAATTGACGGGGTCTCTTGCTGGGGCTTTTTTGTTTCAGGGGGTAAATCATTAAATGACTTCTCTTGCTCTGAGGTGGAGAAAGAAGGCAAATCAGACTTTTCCTTTTTTTTTTTTCTTTCTTTTTTTTTCTTTCTTTTTTTTTCAGATATATGTACTTGCATATTATTATTTTTTTTCCCCCTTAATTAATTTGTCCCTTGATTTATATTGCTTGAAGTACACCGCAGACTACCCCCTTTTTTAGTTTCAGTTCTTATATTCCATCCCAAGGTTGTCTGGAAAACATCGCTTTCAGCGATAAGACCGCCACTGTGCACATAGGTTTAAGTTTCTGTGAAATTGTTACTATTTTGGTGTACAATAAAGTTTATTCTATTCTATTCTACCGGTGTATTTCAGTTGCCAGGACATCGGTAACTCTTTCAAAAACTTCGACAGCGGGGTTTTTCGAAATAGTTACTGTGACCTTGGAACGTAAAGGGCAACTGAAGAAGCTTCAGGTACGTTTTAGTTAGTTAAAAAAATTACAAAGATTTAGACACGTATGTGTGAAGTTGGGGCGAGTAGCTAGTAAAAATAACTTTAAACATTAGTGTACTAATTACACTGTCAACTTTTCAAGTCATTAAATACTCGTAAAAGCGTGTTATATTTTAACTTAAAATTATAATAATCTAGTGTAATGACTAACTAGTTTCTCTAGTCTAATGCCGGGCCATACACGGTCAAACCTATCGTCCAATCGGTATGACGCTACAGGTTTGATGCTACAAGTTTGACCGTGTGTGGGAGTGGATCGGTATGACCAAAATGTTGGTCATACCAATCCCACACACGTCAAACCTATCGTCCAATCGGTAGCGTCATAGCGATTGGACGATAGGTTTGACCGTGTTTGGCTGGCATAATACTAAGATTAAATTTTATTTTAGTCCGTTCCAAAATCGGACCACTAGACGTATACGGATTTGCGCCATAGATACATGGTGGAAATTCAACCCATACCTACGTATAAAGCGTTCTGGGAACACATTCATTATGCATACAGCCAAGGAGTGGAATTTCCTGCCGGAGTTTGTGTTTCCTGATAGCCTAGGGGTCTTTAAGTCAAGTTTAAATGGGTTACTTCTAGGCAAGCGTGCTCCATCCTCGTTTACATCATTGCTTACCATCAGGTGAGATTCAAACTTGAACATAAAAAAAAAACATTTTAATTATTTTTCGTTAGCAACTAAACAAACTTTTATAGCCATCAAAACATCCTTTGGCATGTTTTGTTTGTGTTTATTGTTTTTCATCATCATCATCATTTCAGCCGATATACGTCCACTGTTGGACATAGGCCTCCCCCAAGCGTCGCCACAACGAACGCTTCTGAGCGTCTCGCATCCATCGGTTTCCCGCAACCTTTACCAGGTCATCGGTCCACCTTGTAGGAGGCCTTCAAACGCTGCATCTTCCGGTACACGGTCGCCACTCCAGAACCTTTTGGCCCCAACGGCCATCTGTTCTACGAGCAATGTGCCCTGCCCGTTGCCACTTAAGTTTTTAGTTTTTATTACATTGAAAAGCTTCTTAGTGTTACCTAAATACCTGGTTTACCTTTTTAATTTATTTCGTTCTGTACTGTAAAGGAGATCATTAGGTAAGGTTTCATTTCATTACATCTCTCACAAAAAGATATCTATTATATTCGAACCGAAAATCGTCCTTGGCGTCTAATTTGTCCTTCTAAATCTTCCTCATCCCGTTTAAATATCCAAATCGTAAAAGAAAAAAGTTCAACTGAATTGTAAAAACATTTTGAGGGAAATATTTTTTTGTTTTCGACTTCTCAATACTTGGCAGAGGCATTAAACAACAGTCATTAAACAAACATTGTTGAAGCGAAATTTCATTGGGATTCCATTAAACAGGATAACTGTAAAGTTATTCGGTAATCGTGGTACTAAAATATTATGTTGAACAAGAGATAAAATTTTCGGAGTATGAGCACTTCCGAGCAATTTCGATACTCGATAGCTTAGGTTCTAATACCTAAAGTTATTACTAGCCTGGAGTATCGCGAATTACTTTGTGAAAATGGAGTGCCAAGTAACTTGCGTTGGTCTTGCGGATGACAAGCAATGAGTAGCATGCTGTCCAGCTGTCCGGTAACCGTCCAGTAGCCCGATTCACGTAATCAAAACCGTTACGATATCGTAGCGATTTAGTCGTTTAGACCATTTCCGTATTCACATCCATCAATCGAGTTTGAACGACACCGATTTTAAAGTCGTTTGAAATTTGTCGATTAAAAAAAAATCTGTATTACATTACCCTGGTAGAATACTTATTAATGTAACTGGAAATAAGTCGATAGATCGTGAATACCACTTTTGGATAGGACTTCGATCGAACGACTATAAAACTTCAACGATATTTGGCTTGTTTGATTTTACGTGAATCAGGCTACAGATCGAGCTGAATTCGTCGACGGCGCGTAGTATTCCACTCGCGCCTCAAAGTATTGTCAGCAAAACTGTAGGGGACCGTCAGCCTACTGGGGCCTGGGGTTCGCTTTCGAAATGAAAACCCGGCGTCCTGGAACGCAAGGCAAAGAAGGAACATAGGAGTGGGTTTTAGTCAGTAAAAGTCTGACACGTCCTCCTGCGCCACCCTACAGCGGGAGAAGTTAATGGATGATTTCCCATCTAACAAAAAAGCAACTTACGTTGAGCTGTGTTTTTATTACAGTGCTGGAATAAAACCCATGACACGAATCACAGCAGCCAATCGTCAACTCCTGTGTCAACCGTACCGTGAATGTTCTAGTAAATCTCAATTTTTGTATGTAAATACAATGAAATTACAGCTGTCAACGTTCCTGCGTAGGTATAATGTAGTGAAGTGATATGGTTCTCACTTAGGTAAAGTTCAACAAACGGTGTGTCTCCAAGAAATGTCTCTTGTTTGGACACCCCTGTTTTTGTACACTAAAGAGCTTTACTGTACCTTTGAAGTGTAGAAGGAATTGAGTGGGATATTTCCGTATTTATAAAATAGAGATTAAGTTCGACGAAGTAGTGGGTAGTTAGTTCAGCAGTGACGTAGCTACTAAGGGGCTAGGCGGGGCAGTTCCCCGGGGCCCTCAAGCTGGGGGGAGGGGGAGTGAAACCTGATTAACAAACTGCTTATTGAATGATCGAAAATATTTCTGATGATAGTGATAGTGAATCAGATAATGTGACCACTGCAGTATACGTTGAAAAGCCTACTCATGAAGATTCGGTAATTATGCTGTGAAAGATATCGTTGCCGATCACATTAACGACGACCATGTCTTCTTATAACTTGGGATTTATATAAAAGATAGCGTTGCATTTTTTAAATATTTATCTGAATATTTTTTAAATATATTGATAACGCTTAAAAAAATTAGGAGCCCCAGTTTGTGTCTGCCCCGGGGCCCGTGTCACTTAGCAACGCCACTATAGTTCAGTGGTCTATGATGTCGTATTTATTTATTTATTAGAACTTCATGCAACACAAATGTACAAAGGCGGACTGCGAGCAATGGCTAGATTGCCGTCCGAGCTCACATCGTCGACGGCGTGTAGTGTTCCATGCGCGCCTCAAAGAGATGTCAGCAAAATCGTAGGGGCTCAGCAGGAACGAAGACTGCTGGGGCCATGAGTTGTGCGAAAGAGAACCCCGGGGCCCTGGAACGAAGGCAGAGAAGGAACAAAGGAGTGCGTTTTAGTCAGTAAAGTCTGACACGCTCTACTCCGCCCAAGAGTCAAGAAGAATTCGAGAAGTCATTGAATAATGTCCCACCTAAAAAAGAAGATTATATAAATAAAGCCTAATTTACAAAAACTTCCCAATTCATCGTCATCATCATTTCGGCTGAAAAACGTCTTCTCTCCCCTGAATGTCGCCATAATGACCGGTCTTGAGCTTTCCAATGCTGCGTCTTCCAGTACGTGCTTACACTTCCAAAATATTTCGGCTCCATCAACCAGCTACATGTTCTACGAGTAATCTGCTGTCGACGCGTATGTATGCCACGCCTGATTTGTACGTAGCATCGCGTCGCGTGGCGTGGATCGAATGTAGCTCTACAAGTCTAGTTGCTATATAAAATGTATGGAGACTGACGCCCCCAGATCGGCTTACGTGGCCAACGTGTGCCCAATCTAGTTCTACCTTATTACTGGTAATCATTGCATTTATATCTAACAGGAAAAACACTTATCTGAATTTCTGATTAATTATTTTATGTCTAGATATACGTGTTTAATCTCCAAAATATGTCTTGTTGTGATAAAGTTATGGTATATCGAACGTCAATATTGGCTCTTGTTGCGATAAAAATGTACATAAAACAAAAGTTCACAAGAAAATTGCCGGAAAAACCATTATTCAAATACGCTAAATGAGGCGTAAAATATTCCATTTTCAAATAACTAGTTCCATAAATCATTGAAAAGCTGTATTCTGAGTGGCTGCGAACAATTCTCGGTGCGACCGGATCCTGGCTGAACTCGTGACACAATACCGTGCCCGGAACCGGAACGACCGCAAAGCCGAAAACCGTTTACGGAATTTGACTATTTGAATTTCCACAGAAGGTATTTTATCTTGCTGATAAAATTTTACCTACAGAGTTATCTGTGTACCTTTGCTGTTTTTAAATAATATTACTTTTAAGCTATTGCATAGCTTCTATTGCGGGCCTTGAGCGTGGAGACCGAATCCAGAAATTCCGTAACGAAAATAACCTAACACCCCCCACTCATTTGTTTTTTGAGCGTGGTGACCGATAAGAAAACAAATGAGTGAACAATCAATCAAAATTCAATTCAATGTGTGAAAGTGTAACTTCAATTAATATCAAAGAAAAAAAAACAAAGGAAAAAAAATACTGCATAAATAAAATAAATAAATAATTATAATTGCATAAGTTGATAAAAATGCTATGTAATAGCTTTACCGCGGCAGTCCCCGAGTGCCACACGTCTTTTTTTTTAGAGTGTAAGTAAATCGTGTTACCGTGGCTTTATCTCAGGGTGTCAGTAACACCGGTTCTCCTTAAAAGTAAAGCCAAAGGCGCACAGGAATGTCCAAAAGTGTAATGTCATAAATGCAAGGATTGCAATATCTCACCAAGACTAAAGCAGTCAAATGTCTAGTCTACTTCATATTCAGCTACGAAGCTGAGACTTGGACTATGAAAAAGGTGCACCGCAACTGTAGCTATACACCGCTAAATTTTAATCTTTTTAATCCCGTGGAGGGTCGATCCGGTACATGAAACACTATCGATTTGTAAAGATAAAATTAAATAATAAAGTATCTCTTTTTCAAAACTCGTATTAATTCACGCATGTACGAAATTAGTATCTTTAAGAAAACGTCAGCTGAGCGAATTCAATGACCTGTAGTTAATAGTCGGCGTTACGTACAAAGTACCTACAGGTACTTTATTTTTTATTTTTATCTTTACAAATCGATAGTGTTTCATGTACCGGATCGACACTCCACGGGATTAAAATGATCAAAATTTAGCGGTGTATACAGGGTTAATTGTAAAACACTAGTAACCTATTAGGACTATGTTAAGAACATCATAAACAACTTGTTCTATGACTTTTAAAAATTTATCACATTTTAGTTCATCAGATTTTCATACCAAAATAAAAATATTTAAATTGAACGTTCTAAATATAACGAAGTCTATGCGAAGCAAGCGATAGTACAACAGCGGAGGGTAGCTGAACATAAGCTTGACCTATTTACGGGTGAGCCTCACTAGTAGGTCAGTCGATGCGCTTGCGTCGCGACATACGTGTTCTTGTATCGAAATTCGGCAGTGATGGTGTATCAATATTCTAATGTCGAGTACACGAGAACGGTGCGAATGCTTGCTAGGTGTAATGAAAATGTTTCGGAAGCCTGCTTACTCTTACTACGAGAACAGTGCGCGGGAGCCGTAAGTAGATACAAAATACAGAGTTGAAATGTGTTAGATAGAACAACGAAACCTTGAATGTTTGTTATTGGTAAATGTGTTATGTTTTGTAAAAAGTCATAGAACAAAAGTTGTTGTTTATGATGTTAGTAATACAGTCCTGCAAGGTTATTAGTGTTTTACAAATAACCCTGTATATGCCTCCAAGATGTAGTGTTGGAGGAAAATGTTTCAAATTCCCTGAACTACTTTACGTACAAACATTTCAACCTTACGCGAATTAAACATCAAGATTAGACTGTAAATTACTTGTACGCGCGATAATTTTCTCACCTAAAAATAAAGAGTACTAGAGTTTTTAGACCACATAGCTAGGAAAATAGGCTACAACCATGAACAGCATCGTAACTGGCTTGTCTAATGACTAATCTCCAAGAGGCCACTACACTACTCAAAAAAATGGACAGATCAGTAGCCTGATTCACGTAAAATCAAACAAGCCAAATATCGTTGAAGTTTTATAGTCGTTCGATCGAAGTCCTACCCAAAAGCGGTATTCACGTGTTCCTTAATCGGGATTGGATAGAACGACAACTCAACTGGCTCGAAACTAAACGATCTATCGACGACTTATTTCCAGTTACATTAAGGCGTATAGTCCCTTGAACCATCTGACCGAAATTATGTGAACGCAACTCTCGCACTCGCCTAGGCGGCAATACGCAAATCTGTGCTTTTTTTTGCGGCCAGCAGCGCCCGGAAAGCGCTTTAAATCCATTTTCTCTGCGTTTATTGTATATATATTGATTGATTTACATATGCAATGTTCACTTTGAAGGATATTTAACCACCAATTTTTATGTGTAAAAATGTTTCTAAAGGTCCAAGCCGTTTCGAAGGAGTAGGGAAAAGTTGCGAAAAGTTGCGAAAAGTTGCGAAATTGCTAAATATTTTTTTTGACAAAAGTATTAATTGCACGAAAAAATCAAATGTTGATATTGTTGTTCATGAATCTATAATAAACATATTTTTTTTTCAAACCAATTGACCTAGCCGTTACGGAGGAGTAGGCCTCAGAAAATCACTGTTTTATGGCACTTTTCGGGCGCTTGGCCCTTATCAAGTATTCTACCAGGATAATGTAATAGGTACAGATTCTTTTTTTAAATCGACTCTTCGACCATTCGACTCTAAAATCGGTGTCGTTCAAACTCGATTGATGGAAGTGATTTCGGAAATGGTTTAAACGACTAAATCGCTACAATATTGTTACGGTTTTGATTACGTGAATCGGGCTATTGGTCCGTTCCACATTGGACGCCCGATTGCACGTCGCACTTCATGACGCCAAGAACTGACACAAATAATAAAACACCAAGAGAAAGAAACTAATGGAACATTGGAACACACACACAATGGAATTTCTTGACTTCCGATATTGACGCGATGGGAATACGACGCGAGGAGGAGGTCCGTGAAGCAACTGAAGGACACAGGTGGGTTTTAATCAGTAAAAGTGTGACACGCCACCGGTACATGGTGGACATCCCACCCATACGTAAAAAGCGTTTTGGGAACACATTCATTATACGTAGAGCTAAGGAGTGGAATTCCCTGCCGAAGTCTGTGTTTCCTGATAACTATAACCTTAGGGTCTTTAAGTCAAGAGTGAATAGATTGCTTCTAGGCAAGCGTGTTCCATCGTCGGCCACATCATCGCTTACCATCAGGTGAGATAGTGGTCAAACGCGAGCCTATCCATTAAAAAAAAAAACGCCCTCCATCACATAAGTTATTTGATGATTTTCCATCTCAAATAAATGGTATAAAATAGGTCGCCGTCAAGTAAAGAACAAGTCAGAGTCGATGGTGCGTTGTGATTCATGCACCCCTTTAGAGAGTTGTCAGCATGAGTAGCCATCAGCGTCAATAGCCATCCGACCACGGCTGCGAGATTGTTCGAAAGAGTTAGCGCTGCCCTGGAAAGGGGCAACGGGCTACTGAAAGAACACGGGTGGGTTTTAGTCAATAAACGAGTAGTTATTTCATGATAGTTGTTATTAATTTTAATGCGTTTCCAATTTTATAATGACAATAAACGGAATGTACTTTCTTTCTTTTTTCTTTTGTATCTTTCTCTTATTTTTGTTGCTTTTTTACTTTATTTTTCATGAATTCTCAAAAAAAAAAAATGTAAATCTAAGTCGATCAGCATTTCAAGGCTATCCGTAATAGATTGCATTACCGATGAGCCAGAAAGAGCGCTAAAATGTCCGGCATTTTAGCACCCTATAAATTTTCTAGAAACAAATAGTATCCAGTCAATAATGGGGTATTTACTCGTAACATTGTCTGGTACAGATCGGTGAAACGTAAATTTTTTTTGTAGTTATCTGTAACTGCCAAAACAATATAAATAAGGCACCCTAGCCGGGTAAAGGGTTAAAATTGCCAGACATTAATCTAGAACTTGTCAGTTGCGCAAGTCCCGAAAGAATTGGAAGGCGTCACTGACAGGTTATTAACTTTTATGAGATTTTTACATCGACTTTACAAATCTAATATCGTCCATCCAAATGCAAAACGACCTGTTGACAGTATCTAAAGGCAGATTCTGATGTGTAGAAAAATGTATTATAATATTTTTTAACAAACGAAAGTTTGTATGTACTTATACATAGATGTTATACAAGGTGTAAGGGACAGCCCCACAAACTTTAACGGCTTGCTCAGTAGACGAAACTGAACAACCTTCCACAAAAATTTTTTCGGGAAATGAAAAAAAAATTTGGCCTCGCCATACAGATTGTTCAATCAAGTTTGTCATTTTGTATGGTGAGACTGATTTTTTTTTTCGTTTCCTGAAAAAAATTTTTGTGGAAGGTTGTTCAGTTTCGTCTACTGAGCAAGCCCTTAAAGTTTGTGGAGGGCTGTCCCTTACACCTTTTATATTATGTGTATCAACATCTACACTAACATAATAAAGAGATAAAGTTTGTTTTTTTTTTTTGTTTGTAGGAGGTAATCTCTGGAAGTACTGGTCCAATTGCAAAAAAAATTTTTTCACCAATAAAAAGCTGCTTTATTCCTGAGTGACATAGGCTATATTTTATGTACGCGGGCGAAGCTACGAGAAAAGCTAGTTATTTATATTTGTGTGGACTAAGCTCCCGCTCTATCCTTAACTGAAACATACACATATACACACATATATGTACATATGGAATGCAATAAAATATTGAGTATTGAGTATTGAGTATTGAAAATAAATCGGTGTGCTTTTACCTACCAATAGTTTCACTTGTGTCCATACGTTTAATTCCTACATAATAGTAGCAGCAACACTCGTAAATGTGTGCAGTGTGTAAATGTCGCAGACAAACCTCCCAACTCATCAAAGACAAGTTTACAGAGTATTTCGCGCACGTCGAATATACTCTTCGAAAGGTACATATTTTTCAAGATTGAACCACTTAAAAAATGGTTTTCTACACATGGAGTACCAGAAAAACTACAAACCGACAGTGGAACACAGACTACGGGGGCCACAGACTATGGTGGTTATCACATTGTTACGCACCACGCAGCGTAGCGCGTGATTGCGTGTTTTAACGTTGCTTGTAAGTATCTCCGTTTGTATAGAAACCACGCAGTCTAGCACACCGAAAATGCATCCACGTGCGTTCATGCAGATCACGCGCCTACTTGTGGAGGAACATGCACTCAAATGCGTGGGTGCGGGACGACACGCAAGGTATGGCATACTGTGTCTCGTAGTGCCGTGCCTGATTTTGTTTGAAATGGGTCGGAGCCTGCGTGAATTTATAAAACGCACCGACGCGCGTGAGTGCGTAAAAAACCCGCACGATGATGCAGATCTGAAATTCAGCAAGTTCGCGCGTAGGTGCGTTGACATGCAACATGCAGCGTGATGCGTGGCAGTGTGACAATCGCCTATAATATAGATTTAATTTTACAGGGCGACTAGTTCACAAGTTAAACAGCTGAAAGAGCTGAAAACATTGGTTAGCAAATACTTAAACTGTTTTCTCTAATTTACATTGAAGAATCGTCGTAATATAATAGGGTTCTAAGCAGATTCAAGGATTCTATCTAAAATTATTATTAATTAATCAGTGACAATCTGTCTGTTTCCACCAGTTTGAGCAACATGTTACCAGTGACGTGACGATCTACACAGATATTTCCGTGACAGCCGTAACTGACATCTAAACACGTTCTCTCTAACACGTCCTTAATATCTAACTTGTCTATTTACTTAAAGGAGGGGCCTTACCATGACATATTAAAATGTTCGTCGTGCGAGCGAGAAAGAGGGATGAAGCTCTACACTATATACAGGGTGTAAGGGACAGCCCTCCACAAACTTTAAGGGCTTGCTCAGTAGACTAAACTGAACAACCTTCTGCAAGACTTTTTTCAGGAAACGAAAAAAAAAATCAGCCTCATCATACAAAATTAAAAACTTGATTGGTCAGTTTGTATGAGGAGGCCGATTTCTTTTTTCGTTTCCTGAAAAAAAATCTTGTGGAAGGTTATTTAGTTTTGCCTAATGAGCAAGCCCTTAAAGTTTGTGGAGGGCTGTCCCTTACACCTTGTATAGCTCCAACCCTTTAATAGTTCAGTTTAGATCATTAGATTTTTTTTTTTTTTATTGTTGATAGGTTCGCGCTTGACCGCTATCTCACCTGATGGAAAGCGACGATGCGGTCGACGATGGAACGCGCTTACCTAAAAGAAACCTATTCACTCTCGACTTAAAGATTCCCGGGTTGTAGATATCAGGAAACACAGACTCCGGCAAGGAATTCCACTCCCTAGATGAATCGCTATATGAGTTCGTGGTAGGGCCTGGAATAGGAATCGGATAGTCAAAGGAATTGGAATTCAGAAGTCATATTTCGAGATTTCCCTTTTAATTAGGGCTTGTGCACGCCACGTTTTTTAAACGTGCTGGTGACGCGCGTTTTAGAAAAGTGGGTCGACGGCGCGGCGCGCTTATATCCTACTAGCTTTTACTTGCGACTTCGCCCGCTTATAAAAAATATAGCCCATATTACACAGGAATAAAGCAGCTCATCATTTATTTTAAATCACTCAAAAATGTTTTTCTCAAAAATTTGATTTAGGGTAAGTCAAATACAAAAAACTGCAAAACCGATGGCAGCTAATTAAAATATTATACCTATTATATTATACCTATTATAAACATAATGCCGCGTGCCACAAGACACAGCAATAAGTGTAATGTAGGTAATGTCCCATTTAAAGTATATTTCGTAGTTTCAGATAATCTATACATCTATACCTACAAATAAAATTGGAGTCTCTGTTTGTAATATTGAAATAACTCCTTTTTAGGGTTCCGTAGTCAACTAGGAACCCTTATAGTTTCGCCATGTCTGTCTGTCCGTATGTCTGTCTGTCTGTCCGTCCTCGCTTAATCTCTGTGACCGTTAGCACTAGAAAGCTGAAATTTGGTACCAATATGTATATCAATTACGCCGACAAAGTGGTAAAATAAAAATTGGAAAAAAATGTTTTATTAGGGTAGCCCCCCTATATGTAAAGTGGGAAGTGATTTTTTTTTAATTTCAACCCTAACGTGTGATATATTGTTGGATAGGTATTTAAAAATGAATAGGGGTTTACTAAAATCATTTTTTGATAATGTCAATAATTTCGGAAATAATCGCTCCAAAAGTAAAAAACAATGTGTCCCCCCCCCTCTAACTTTTGATTGAATTTTGAATGAATTTCTGGACTAAGTTTGTAGTATAATCGTATATGCAAGCATTTTTTTAATCTCATAAGTGGGTACACTTATTGTGACAGACGGGAAACTACGGAACCCTACACTGAGCGTGGCCCGACACGCTCTTGGCCGGTTTTTTTGCTTGCATATGGATATATATACGGTACATACACCAAAATATATATTTTTTTACAATTTTTGTCTGTCTGTCTGTTTGTCCGGGCTAATCTCTGAAATGACTGGACCGATTTTGACGGGACTTTTTTGGCAGGTAGCTGATGTAATAAGGAGTAACATAGGCTACTATTATTTTAGAAAAAATAAATTCAAAATCCTGTAGTCCACGCGAACGAAGTCGCGGACACAGCTAGTCTATTTATATAAAAGGAAAAACTGACTGACTGACATATCAACGCAGAGCCGCAACGAAACTAAGTATAAAATAAATTTTGCACAAGGTTGCTTTTAATAACGTAAGCGAGCACTAATAGAGGATTTAAAAAAATTCACCACCTAAGGGGATGAATCAGGGATCCAAAGTTTGTATACTGAAAACTACTTTCACACGAGCAAAGCCGCTGGCAAGAACTAGTTGACGTATAATTTAAAACGAGAAAAACTGGGCAAACATACTTTTTGAAATCATTTTATATTTCTCGATTTCTCGTTACAGTAAGCTTTACATTTTATTTGTAAAACTGGGCCGTTCGATTTTCTATCTACTTTATGAAAAACAAAAATAAAGATGTTTCTAGAGTATTACGGGCCTGCCACACACACAAAAAGTACAAAATAGTTTTGCCTGCGTAGGCCGGTTTTTACATGGAACACCGTGTAAAACTGAAATGAGTTTTGGAGACCTTTACATTTTGAGTCGTCTATTCCTTAAAAGGAATAGTTGCCTAATCCATATAAATTAAGTTTGAGATAGATTATTTGGGGTCGTTGGAGAGTGCCCCCAGTGATAGAATTTTTCGTCAGCTTTTTCCAAATAAAATAAACTTCTGTTTTTTTAAATTTAAACTGTATAAAATCGTTATTCTAATTAGGAAAAATTTGACGGAAAATTTCACCACTGGGAGGTCCAGAACTTAGTACTGGATCCTTGGTATTCGTTTGTGCGTCAATGTCAAAGACAACCTGTATACTCCGGGAGCATCTATCCCGGGTTTACTCACACTACATTTATGTGTGCTTAACTAATGACATTAACGACACGTGTCTATTATTAATATTATTATCGATGTATTCCTAATTAGCTGTCAGACGCATCACTGATTAGTTGAAGAGGTAATCAGGTAGGTACTACATATAGTGGATGTTTCGGATTGAGAGACGCGCCAAGAAGATCGTTGACAATGATGTAGGTATCTTTCAAGTCAATAGTATAGATCATACAACGATACGAACAAATAAAACAGATGAGAATTCGGACCGCAGAGACGCGAGGCTCTTTTCTCCGTTGGTAGCCGTGTCAACAAAAATTAGTCTAGAGACTGTCTCACGGCTTCGCAATACCTAAAGCCTACATCATCACAGCGCCCAACCGCCGCCGGGATTCCGATCCCGATTTCCGGCCGCCGTAGACGCGGGCTTGCGGACGGTGAGCTATGGGTAGCTCGCTGTCTGACCGTCCGGTAACTGTCTGGACCGAGCCCAAGTCGTGGACGGCGCGTACTGTTCAATAAACATTTGTCCTGGGTGGGAATCGAACCCAAGACCTCCGGCATCGCAGTCAGGGTCACTAACCACTAGACCAATAGGCCAGTCAAAGTCAGTAAAACCCGCGCGCCTCAAGGAGTTGTCAGCAACCGTAGGGGCCCAGCTGGGTCGAAGCCTACTGGGGCCAGAGTTAGTTTCGAAAGATAACTCGAGCCCCGGTATAAAAGGCTTGAAGGAACGGGGTGGGTTTTTAGTCAGTAAGAGTCTGACACTATCTCCCGCTCCGCCCAAGACCGAGCGTTGTCATTCGATGATTTTCCTACCATCAAAAAAGGACCGCAGACGCGGGGCTCTTTTCTTTGTCGGTAGCCGTGTCAACAACAACTAGTCTAGAGACTGTCTCATAACTTCGCAATACCTATAGCCTACATCATAATAAATCAGTTGCGTGATCTGAATAGTTTGTTTATTGCTCTTTACCCATTCATCGCACACAAAATAGGGTCTCTGGAAAGAACTTCGACTGTGTGCGGCATTCTGATATATTATAAACTAGCTATTGCCAGCAGCTTCGCCCGCATATATAAAATATAGCCTATGCCACTCAACAATAAAACAGCTTTCTATCGGTTAAAAAAATTTTCCAATCGGACCAGTACCACCCAGTACTTTCACAGATTACCTCCTACAAACAAAAAAATAAACTTCACCTATTTATGATAATATATAAATAAAAATGTTTCTAAATATTAACTAAGAACAGTTTATTTTTACAAGCTTTTATTTAGTTGTTAGTTAATTACAAGCTTTTTTTCACCTGTCCCGATTTTTGTCTGTCATCAAATCTTGCAAATTAAATTTGACCCACTTCCCGGTTACCGATTGGGCTGAAATTTTGCATGCATGTGTAAATCAGATGACAATGCAAAATCATTATGACGTGGAGCTGATCTGATGATGCAACTGGAAGGTGGCTATAGGAACCTGGTAGTTAAACGATACAACCCCATTGAGTTTGATCTCGTATGATTCGTCTTGACAAGCATTAATTATATAGGTATACCGAGCTATAAGAGCTTGCTATGGAAAATTGATTTTCATTAAAATCTTGTTTAAGAAAAGCTCGTTCAAGGATACAAACAGCATAGAAATAATCAAAACAAATCTTGTTGCTGGGAGCATTAATTACATAAATCTTAGATAAAAGTCTGAAAGCGTTTAAATTTCTTTGACACCTACACTTTTTCGTAAGCACTTCTTGTTTTGTATTGAATATCTGTAAGTATCTCATTACAAAACATATCAAATTGATTTGAGTCTGTTTTGTAAGTAATAAATTGGATTGCGTTTTACTTGATTTTATATCAGACTAGCTTCTGCTAGCGACTTTGTCTGCGTGAATGAAGAAAATATAATTCTAGCCTATGTCACTATGAGACAAATTAGTATTATAGAAGAATAGAATAGAATAGAATAGAATAGCATTTATTCGGCACAAGCAACACAATATACCACAACATAAAAGAGTAATAAAAAAAAGAGTATTACAAACATACAGTACAGTTGCAGTGACTGCGCCTGAACCGAAAGGGTCACCAACTCAGCAATTGCTGGGCGTCAGACACCCAGCGCTGATTTTCAGTTGGCACCCCGCAGTGACACACGGATGGTGGTAAATAAAATATACTTAAACAAATAAATATAACCTATATAGATATAACCTATACTTAAAATAAATAAATAAATATTGATGCTAGTGTATTTGTGTGATAATATTGTTATAATAGGTACGCAACTAAATATTATATAAAATATGCCATGGTAGTTACCAAACAATTTTCTCACTATACCCACAATATTTCAAAAAAATATAGTGCATCGCGCGATGCGACGGTTGACTTGATGACGCATAAATCAAGACAGACATCGCTGCACCGGCTCGGCAACTAGCCGCTATCTTGGTCTAAGACAAATTTATACAAATATTACCGAAAATAATTAAGGCTTTCAGAAAAAAAAAGTTTGTTTAGATTGCTAAGGTTTAGAATTACAAAATTGAAAAGTATTGTAGTAGTGAAAGATTTTTTAGATTCGGTTCTGTATTTTCAGAGATTACCAAACAGGATTAGTAGCAAAGAGCATAGGTACATCATTATTACAATACTGGAGGACACAATATTTGTAACTAATTTGCAGGGGATCCGAACCTTTGGGCAGAAGTAAGAAAAAACCATCAGGAAAAAACGCGAGTAGAAAACACTTTTTCTAAAACCAATACTAAAAGGGAGATCTCTCCAGATACAGGTTAAAAATTTGTGACGTTTTTATGATTGTAACTGAGTGTTAGTTTGAGCTGTTGACTGTTGTTTTTTTTTAAAACTCGAGAGTACACGTTGAGACCACACCCACGATACAAGAGTACTCATTGAGTACTCTTGTATCGTGGGTGTGGTCACCCGAAACAACCATCTGCTGGTTTTGCAAATATTATTTCCATGTGAGAATCGACCCCTAGATACGTAGTGCAGCACCCATTCGATTAATCTCCGCCGCCGCCGCCCCGCCGTGTTGTCAAATGTCTTTATTGATGACCGAATATTTGTGTGAGCACTGAATAATAGTCTTTCCCTGGCCTTTTACTCAGAAATTACTTATGTTTTTTTTTATTATATTGCTAGTTTTGCGCTCGACTACTATCTGATGGTAAGCGATGATATGGTGGAAGGTGGAGCACGCTTGCCAAATTACCTATTGATTTAAAGACAGGCAGGAAATTCCCAAAAAGTTTTATGTTGGGATATCCACAATGTACTTTTTTATGGTGGGAAAAAATCATCCAATGACATCCCCCGCTCTTGGGCGGAGCAGGAGATAGTGTCAGACTCTTACTGACTAAAAGACCCACCCCGTTCCTTCTAGCCTTCATACCGGGGCTCGAGCGCCCTTTCGGATAACCCTGGCCCCAGTAGGCTTCGACCCGGCTGGGTCCCTGCTGCTGCTGACACCTCCTTGAGGCGCGCGGGAACAGTGCGCGCCGTCGACGACTTGGGCTTGGTCCGGACAGTTACCGGACAGCCGGACAGCGAGCTACCCACAATGTACTGGGTATCATCGTACGAGTACGTCTGGTGGTTCGATGATATCCGGTAGAAAACCGACAGGCCGGCAACTCGGCGTTCGTTATCCAACATTTTGAAGCTTTGACTCGACAAGTGCATCCATTACCAATGATCTGAATATCTTAATGATACTAGTACTGGCAAAGATTAGCACCTACTCACAGAAACATAAAATGTATCATGCAAATAAACACTTAACTCCTTTTAAGTATTAGGTGTTTCAGCTAAATCGAATTAATTTTCAATTAGTGGAATATTTTAATTTAAAATATTTCACTATTTTTTTTAAATAAAAATGTTTTCGACAGTGTCAAAAATGAACAAAGCAGTTAATTAAGTATTCTCTTAATGGACTAATTTAATTAAGACCAATGTTTATAATACAAAAAAATATTATGGAACATTTCACTTAAAAGAATTTTCTTAAAAAGAACACTATATTTCAGTTTTTCATACTTTTCAAAAGAAAATTAGTTTATTGTATCTATTAGTTTGAACAAAATTGAATCTGTATTTTAATATAATCAATTTTCTTATATAAAAACGTTTCAATTTGAATCGTTTCAGTCTCTATCAATGTCGGTCTTGTCAAAATAGGGAAATGAAACGTGTTTTTGACAAATTGCGACTCAGATGCAAATGTCATTTAAAAAAAAAAAAATACCCCGGAAAAGAGGCTCTACCCAAAGTAACAGTCTATCAGTGGTAATGATTCATTATCATCATCATCATATCAGCCGAAAGACGTCCATTGTTGGACGTAGGCCTCCCCCAAGCGTCGCCGCAATGACCGGTCCTGTGCGTCACGCATCCATCGGATTCCCACAATGATGGTAATGATTGTCGGTAGTAAAATTGTTAGGTATGCTACGGACACGCCACAATTATGGCGGCAAGTCCACTCTTTGAGGCGTGTCTGGAAAGACCTCACGGCGTCCTCACCTTCCGCATTCAATGTTAGCAAAGCAAGGAGGCCGGCCACATCAGGCAATGGCACTCTCGCCACCGCCGCGGATTCCGATCCCGATTTCCGGCCACCGTAGGCGCCGCCTTGCGGACGGCGAGCAATGGGTAGCTCGCTGTCCAACCGTCCGGTAACTGTCTGGACCGAGCCCAAGTCGTCGAAGGCGCGTACTGTTCCCGCGCGCCTCAAGGAATTGTTAGTAGCAGCAGGGGCCCAGCTGGGTCGAAGCCTACTGAATACAGGGTTAGCTCCGAAAGGTAGCTCGGCCCCAGTACAAAAGGCAAGAAGGAACGGTGTGGGTATTTTAGTCAGTAAAAGTCTGACACTATTTCCTGCTCGGCCCAATGCGGGGGATGCCATCTGGATGATTTATACCCACCAAAAAAAAGCCTTCTGGCCACGCGAAAAGTATAGTCTATCTGTTTGCAGAAAACCCGAAAAAGTCAATGAACACTCGGAAGTCCTCAAACTTTCAACCCAAGGGCGGGGGATGTCATTTAGATGATTTTTACCAACCAAAAAAAAAGTACGCTGCGGACGGCGAATAATGAGTAGCTCTCCGTCTGATAAGGACCAGGCTGGAAGAGGTTTTAGTTCGATTGACGGGGCCCGCAAGGATCGATGCCTGCCACAATTGGCGGAGAAATTGCTGGACATACATACAAAATATAGGTACCTATATCGACAGTGACGAACATTTTGGTCGAAAATTTGTTTTATAACTTATTTTATGTAAAACAATTTATTTTCGATCAAATTAAGTGGCAGTTAAACGATTTTACCTTTCCACTGTCGATATAAGGCGTTAAAAATTACTATGTTCCCACTTTCTGTGTACCGACTTCAAAGAGGTTCTCCTCCTCCTTTATTTGATGTCGATCAACGAAAACCAGTCATCTTAAAAGAGTCTGCCTTCAAACATTCAACTGTACAAAACAAACATCAACAAACAAACATTAACTAAGTGTCTAAAATAAATATAATATCCAATATTCTCCGAATATGACACGGGGATGATACCCGAATAAAATGCGTAGTAAACTAACGTCACAATACCTTACACACGGATATGAACCGTGCCATATAGCAGCCCGTGTCCTATTTGTTTTTGTGCTTGAACCGTTGTTGGCACGGTCATAGTACGATACGATTTTCGCAAAGTTTTAAAAGCAAACTGTATTTGTTCAGTTTATTTTTAGCGTTGGTATTCGAAGGCTACTGAAAATTCATTAGGCGTAGCTCGTGTAGTCATTTAATTACTAGTCAGTCACTGTCTTACTAAAATACCTCAGGAAATGGAGTAGGTAGCTAACAAAGTGCAATTTCTACGAGACCTGATAAGTTTCCAATATTTTATTTTGCACCCTGGTACATAAGAAATAACGACCTCGACCGTGACTTTTAAATGGAACTCGTCAGTCACCACCCTGATTCGTTAAAATCCACAAACACAGACTTCATCGACATGAGAACGTTGAGGCCACAGAAAATATTTACTTAGTTGGAAAACAAATACTTTCCGATATGTACTACAACGAGTGTCGCTGCTTGTCTCCAACCCTTTAACTCCACTACAGGCAACAAACTATTTCACCTGATGGCAAGCGACAATATTAAGGTCGAACACTGGGTTGCAACAGTCGCGGTCTAGTTTTCGAATTTATGAAAGAAAATGGCTTCGCTGATGTGCCTTCGCCCTCGTTTAAATTAATCCACGTTACGCCTCTGTAATCTATTATTAAGAAAGATTGTGATAATAAAATACAAAAATACCAAGATAGCTATCTTACATTTTGTTATCGCTTACTATTTATAGATTTAATAAGCATAGCCTAACCCACGTACGCAATTAACGTGATTTCAATCTAATTCCAACTTAAATAAAACATCAACTATTTTATTGACTATTTGACTATTTAGTTGAAATTTTGCGCGTCTCATCATCCTACGCTAACCGTTTTGAGATTAAATTAATCTGTATCAATACGGTATTGAAATACCGGGTATCTATTTTTAGATAACATTTTGACAAAATACACAAGTCGAACTTTAAGCACCTTTAAGTCTTTATAAATCATTTAGGTAGTGTATTTCGGTCTGTACTCATCAATTAATCAAATATTTAATGTTCTAATCTGAGCCTAGCATGTAGAATCGATTATTACCTATTTTTCAGCACAAAATACACTCCAGGAAATTAGTTACTCTTTTATGGAGCTGACAATTCACAAGTGGCAAAATTGTGAATAATTTTCACCCTACTACTTATTATTTTGATATGTTTTGTGTGAAACATTTTGTAAAGTGTTTGTGGGAAATATAGGCTATTAAACTTTGTTTTTCCTCCATGTCCATGAAATTCGAATGGGAAAGAGAGTTTATTGTCAAATACTATATAATTATAAAGAAAATTTTCAGGCGCTCTCAAAATATCACTGTTTACTTGAAAATTATAGTATAAAATAGGTTGAAGATATTATTATAAAAAATTAAGTGTTTTTATTTTTCCTTTGTATTTTGACAATAAGCTGTTTACGTATAAAATCATTACATTTTCTATTCAAATTCTGTTGTTATTTTCGTTGACTAAACAGAAACAAATTGTTATTATATTGTATACATAGGTTTGAATCTAAAAAATGGCAGACACACAATGTGTACCGTATTAACTACAATCAAACGGCATGAGCTATTTAAGTGTCCACTCGTGGTACATGAATCAGTAACGAGCTGTTACCAGTGGTTGTAGCGTTACACAAGTCAGCTACAGATTCATGTAAAGCTTGATAGTGGGTAACATGTATGCAAATAACTGTAGGTGATCATCAGCGAACCGATAAACTCTGCAGGAATTTTAGGGACCCGCGGATTAAGCCTCATCATCATCACATCATCCTATATTTTTTGGATTAGCATATGTTAATCATGTACCTAGTAAGTATCAAAGTTTTCTCGACCAAAATAGACATAATTAGGTAAAACTTCTTAAAAGCTCAGGCTTTTAATATCTTAAACGACACGATTAGTATACTTATACCTACGAAGCGCTGAATAAAGAAGTCTTCAAGGTCTTATTTAACGGCAATAATAGATTAATTGTCAACGATAGTACAAGTCCTCAGCTCTCACGGAGATTATGGGTAACATGTGAGCTAATATAGAGCAGTTTGCTTTAACTTAGCATCATATAATGTTCACTCATAATGATCATGTGGGTTTTGTAAGAGCTATTATATGATTGCGTGTATCAAGCTGATTAACATCACACAAATTCCACTGTGTGCAGCAAAAGGCATTATATCTTTGTTATTTGAAGGCACAGAATAACTGATTACATTATAGTAGCTCATGTGTTCTTTATTAAAATGCAAGTGGACTAAGGGTACACTTGTGGTCTTCAATTCAGAAAATAGCTTAGTTAAAGTCCACAAAAATCCTTTAAATTGCTTAAAGCTGTATAAAACTGAACTTGTTACCTATATTAATGCTGCAAGCATTTCAGTGTGGTCTCCGTGACGCATAATAACGTTCTTATTCAGGTGAAAGCTCACTTTTCACCAATTGCAGGTCGAATGTACTGTAATAACTCTTCATAAGTGCTAAAGTTACCGATGTTACCTCTTGTGACATCTTATAAAGCAGTTTTGTGTTACTTGGGTAGGTGAGCCAAAATCTACCACACAAGCCCAATGCAGATTGGTGGATGTCACATGTTTTCGAATTTTTGGTTCTAGGCCAGACTGGTATCCTCACATTTTACCGTTTTAAGAGTAGTGGTGATAAAATAAATAACAAAAAGTAATGTTGACTGGGTTTGAACCCGTGACCTATACAACTAGTAAGTCAGGGTAGTTACCATTGGGCCACCATTGCTCTATAATATCCTGGTACGGCCAAAAGGACCGATGACCTGGTGAAGGATGCGGGAAACCGATGGATGCGAGACGCACAAGATAGTCCATTGTGGCGACACTTGGAGGAGGCCTATGTCCAAAAGTGGACGTATATCGGTTGAAATGAGGATGATGAAAAGGAGTGGAGCTCTAACCAAGGACGCGGGTGAACCCGCAGGGGACAACCAGTCATTAATAAACATGAAATACATAGCAAAGGTTTCGTAGCAGATGTGGCAAAGGAATATTGATGAAAATAAATAGACTTTCAGACATGACTTGCCCTGAATAAATTCAGAACACGGACAAACAACGAGTGACCTTCACAGGAATTTGTTCTTGTTATGAAATTGCTGGTTGAAGTTAGTCGGTTCTAGTTTTTTTTTTATTACTGACGGGCTCGCGTTTGGCCACTATCTCACCTGATAGTAAGCGATGCTGTAGTTGACGGTGGAGCACGTTTGCTTGGGAGTAACCTATTCACGCTTGGCTTAAAGACTCCTAGGTTGTAGCTATCAGGAAACACAGACTCCGGCAGAGAATTCCACTCCTTAGCTGCACGTATAATGAATGTGTTCCCAAAACGCTTTGTACATATGGGTGGGATAACCTCCAGGTACCGGTGGCGCAACGCCGTACTACTAGTGGTCCGGTGATGGAACGAACTTGGTGGAAATAAATTGTACAATTCCAAAGCATAATCCTCGTGTAAACAATGGAAAACCGACAGGTCCGCAGCTCGGCGCCAATGCTCAATACTTGTTGTGTTTATTTTAGAAACAATGCTACTGTTACAGTAGCTTTGTTTATAAACCCACAAGAGTTGTAGGTTTTTCAAACACCTTGGATGATTACCCACCTCAAAGTGGGTAATCATCCAAGGTGTTTCAGAGGAAACTTACTGATTAAAACACAGCTGTGTCCTTCAGTTGAGTTGCTGTTTTTATCGTACTTATAGCGACAATGTTCCAGTAGATGGAGCTGAATGCGAAAATTTATAGTGCCTAGTTCGTTTCTAAATAGTCCCTAATATAACATCATCGTCATTTCAGCTACAAAACGTCCACTGTTGGACATAAACCTCCTCCAAGTGTCACCATAACAAACAGTGCGTCTCGCATCCCACTCCAAATCCATCTCGTAATATAACGTACTTTGTCTAAAATATTTTTTATATGTCATTATATCGAATACTGAAGATATTCGAGCAACATTATTACTAAAAGAATGCTAATAAGATAATAAGAATCCCTAACCTTTATCGAAACATAAACAACGCAATTTCCATCAAAAAATTTGCAAATCCCATCTTTATTCAGTCTTTTTTGGCAGTAAACAATTCCCTTTAAATATTTACAACCTTCATTTTCAGAAGGTAACTGTACTGTTTATGAAAGGAGTTTATCAAACATAATCTGTTTTGTTATCTTAGAAGGTAATACTGATTCATTCAATGTTGTTAGTTAAACAAATACAAAGTAGCAAGTAACATTAGCATAACGAATTAGTGAGCATTAAGGCTCTAACTCCCAAGCAGTAACTTTCTGAAGCCTACTCCTTGGTAACGGCTAGGTCAATAGGTCTGAAAAAAATATAGCTGATATGTTTACTATAGATTCATATACAACATTATCAATTAAGATTTTTTCGAAAGACTAATAATAATTTCACCAAAAAAAAAAAGTTAAACAAAATGGTATTTCTTTGCTGGTTTTCCCTGCTCCTTTCAAAAGGCTTTGATCTTTAAAAATATGCTTTACACAAAAAAATGCTAGTTAATTGCAAAGAAAATACAATAAATCTCAAAGAAAATGGATTTAAAGGTCGTCGGGGCTCTATAAGGGCGCAGCTGACCGGAATTAATAGCACAAAATACCTACTCCTATGTCGCCTAGGTAGCAGTACCAGTATATGTGCATATAATTCCGGCCAGATATTCAAGGGTCTATACGCCTTAAGACAGAGATTGAGAGGTATTATGGCGGGGACTCTGACCTGTTAAAGCCATGAGGTCTATGATCCGTTGCTGTTTGTGAGGGATAGCATCATCCCGTTTCCATAACGGAAATATGATGAAATTAACACGTCATAAGTATAAGCATAACAAGCCTTTTTAATGTTCCTGGACCACTGCTGTGACTCAGGCCTCCTCTCTAGGAGAGGGAATGGGCTGTAATCCACCACGCGGCCGGGCCCAGTGTGGGTTGGTAAATGTCACATGTCTTCGAATTCTTGGTTCTAGGCTATGCCGTTGTCCTCACGATGTCGTGTCCGTTGTCTTCACCGTTTTGAGAGCAGTGGTGATGAAATAAATTACACAAATTATTTCGCCTGGCAGGTGGGTTTGGATTAGTTGCTACGTCATTAAATAATTCCGTTTTTTCGATTCGAAAAAACTTCGAGACTCGATTCGAGAATCGAACTATTATGTAGGTAAGTTTTTTCAGTGCGCGAGTCCGACTCGCACTTGACCGGTTTTTATGTCATATTACGTTTTCTGAATTTTTTAAATAGAGAACAAAAAGTCTAATCTTCGTTTCACTCACCAAATATCTATAGATAGCGAAGGGCACGTACTCCAGCATGACGAAGACGTCCGCCACAGCCAGCCATTTCAGCAGCCGGTTGATGGGTGCCGCTGCTAGGTCGCGCCGGGTTAGTACCGCCACGTTCAGCGCATTTGCTAGGCTTCCGAAGAAACACACCTGGAACAATTATGTAGCTATGATATCTCATTAATTGAATACTTATACTTAGTTGAAGAAATAATGGCTCTATAATTAGATCCACTTTGTCTATAACAGCACGGCCTGCACGATGCTGGGCGGCAGGACACCTGACTGTCTCTCACTCCACCAGGAGACTTTGACTTAAGATCCTATGCCCCCTAGCTGGGGCGTAGGGCGTCGACAGTAGTCACCCGTCGCGATCGGTCTCGAGCTTTACGCTTCACGTCACTCCATATCAATCCGATGGCCGTCGCTTTTGCCAACACGGTACGTCGCCAGGTATGCCGAAGATGGCCACGCTTTCTTTTCCATTAGGGATTCCAGTCCAACGCCTGTTTAGGTATGTGATCGGAATCTCTTCTAAGCATGTGACCAATCCATCTCCACTTACGACGCTTGATCTGGCGGTCGGTCGGACTTTCGTGGTATTTCTCCACCAGAAGAGGTAGAAGCTATTTGATGATTTTCCAACCCAAAAAAAGGAAAACCAATCTCAAATTAATATATTCGAATGTTTTTAATTCTAAATAAAACTTCCCATTGCCAGCGATGAAATGATGAGGGTAGAAAAAAGAGATTTTACTTATTTTAAAACAAACTATAATAGTAGTTTATGTGACTAGGGTATAAAGCAGTGTCTTTAAGTCGCGGGCGGCATGTTGAATTCCGAACGAAACGAAGGTTGCTGATTTTAATCCCGAACGATAGTGAAGGATTTATAAAATTAACTCCCGAGCATTGTGAGGGAGTTAATAAAGAAACCTGAGTGAAGTGAGGAATTCAAGCCACCCAAGACAAAGACAGCTTTATCCCCGTGTTGTATACTCTACTTTTTACACCATCTGTGAGGTAATTAAAAGACAATTTGGTCGACCAAATCATATATTATAGAAATATACCTAAGTATTGTATTTACAAGTTCATCAAACAAACAAAATTCACTACTCCAAGATTCTATAGTTTCAATTTTCTATAATGCTCCCGTCAGTACGCACGTTTTATTCTATTTTCTTTTTTTTTTGTTAGTGGTCAGTTTTAATCATAGTGATTACATACTCTTTGGTTTGAATTTCAAGTCAACTTGTTCGGTGCGCCTACATTTTGATTTACAATGTTGACGATTTTTGATGTTCTAAATTCAAATCTCATTATTCCCTAGGGATCGGCCATACTGCATTTTCTCCCTAGGGATAGGATAGTTTAGGTGAGGTTTGTATGACGTATAAAACGACTTTATCGAGCAGGTGGTGTAAAAACACATTTTAATGCTATCATCCCGACTACATCTTTTCTCTTCATTTATCCAAGCACGAGTAGTAATAGAAATGGCCATGGTACCCGAGACAGAAAACTAGAGGGACATTGCCATTTTCTATGAGACTTTAATAGTCCAGAAGAAGGTCGCCAAACAGGATCGCGGTGAGGGTCGATGTCACTCGGAAAACGTCGGGAAGGCAACCGCCTCCACACATACAGCCCTGAAAGAGCTGCCCATAGCACGAACTCTGTGCTGATTGACCCCAGTAAAAATAATGGTTCCGAGATCACAGAGCCACAGAGAAGTAGTATTCAACAAACTTCAATGCAATAAAAGTCAAGAAACATGAGCTCGTTCTTTAAAAAAGTGGTAGGACAATGGCCATTCTGGACAGAAATTACAGTCGCGTTCAAAAACTTATGGCTCAATTAGATAACAAAACTTGGCGCCTAAAACTCTTTCCAGTCGAATGTACTTTTGGCACTCTATACTGCGATTTCAGCATATTTGAGAGATAAGCCAGCCATCTATCTGGAAGAAAAGGTAATAAGAAGTTTTAGAACACCTTTGGAGGTATGCGGAACAGAGAGTAAAGTCCCACATGCCTCCGTTGAAAAGGAAGGATTCTCCGACCAGACAGGTGTTATAGTCTGGTGGGCTACTGCCCGATAGATGATTTCGGGCTGTCGTATATGTTCAAATCGCGCGGAGAACTTTGATTGCGCGATGCAGGATTTCGTACTTTCTTCGTAGTTCTTATGTGGCACCATAGATGTCGCTACATCACTCCCCTCCGGAGATCGGAGATCGATGGTTCTTGATGCGCGCCAGGCAAGCGAAGGTTGGTTCCAATGGGTCGGAACCGATGCCGCATAGTTCTCGGTGAGTCGGAACTGTCTGCGGTGATGCCCCAGTGAGTCGGGGTGTTGCTATCCCTGTGAGTTGGGATAATGCCCCAGTGAGTCGGGGTGGTGCTGTCCCAGTGAGTCGGGATGATGCTGCAGGCTCCAGTGAGTCGGAGTAGTGCTGCTGGCTCCAGTGAGTCGGAGCGGTGCTTGTGCGACGTAGGGCTTGACTGCTGGCGTCGACCAGGAGAGGTTCTTCATAGCTCTTCATGTGACTGGCCGAAGGTGCGGTGTGCCAAGGTCGCTGATGAGGCTGAGGGGGATGACCGGGTATGACCAGGTAGTCATGCTGGTGGTCAGGGTACCCTTCATAGCCGTAGGTGCTGGCTGTATGATTCGCTGTTCGAAAGGATTGTACCACACTATTCCGACAATCGAAATCCCGACGAACGCTATTTCGACAGATCACTATCCCGACCTGCAGTATATCGACAGAACACTAAGTCGATGGAGTTTATCTCGACTGAACGCTATCCCGACAGTCATTTGGTCGACAAAACACTAGATCGACTAACTGTTGGCCGACTGAACGCCATGCCGACGTTCAGTAACCCGACAGCACACTTTGCCGAAATTCTTTATCTCGACTAATATCCACAGATAAACAACGGGACGTCAAGATACCACAGCAACAAGCGGAATAACCTAGAATTTAGAAAAATAAGGATAAAAACGAGAGAATTCCTTTAACTAAAATGTGAATGAACGACAAAAACGTTCTTTGGCCAGCTCTGTTGGCTGAACGACTTATTGGATTTGAAAAAAATAGGTTTAATTAAATTAGTGTTTCTACCTACACTTATACCTGGAATTAAAAACAAATGCTGACCAATGTCTTACCAGAATATAAGGTGTATGGAGCAACTGCTTGTCTAAGTTCAAAACTGGGAAACTGGTTATAGACGATATTCTTAAGAAGACTGGTTGTCGAAGACTTTTAATGACAGCTAAAATCAAGCTATGCGTGATTTCCGTGGAACAACGGTGGTGTCTTACCACCAAACCAACTCCGGGTATAGTAACTGCCAAAATGAAAACCCAATAGCACGACCCGTATATCGAATCTAGGACCTCCGAGTTTAGTGAAAAAGTATTTTCAATTTAGCTAGCAGTTTACAATACCACATTTTTTTGAGCTTTTTCAATAGAAATTGCATTTCGCACAATATCTATAGGTATGTATGCTTTTTGCTACTATTTCTGTTGCACCTATTAATTTTCGATTTCCTTAGGCCCTATGATAGAACGTTATAATATAAAATATGTTATTAAAATTATAGATTATAGTATAGTCTATACCAAACAATAGGCGATCACCAATTAAACTCTTCGCATGCCTTTCGACTGAGTCCAAAGCTGCTGTGTAACATTTTGAAGCACCAGATCATGTGTGACTACAGTACTCTCAACATATTGGGCCTGTGATTTGTTTAGCATTAGAAGCTGTCCGTCTGTACCGTCGGATCTTTGCAAGAACGCCGAGATTCCTATCAGCTATCCAAGCTTTGGACTTAATGAATTACTGAACCCAAAGTTTAGGTTTGAAGAAATTTCAAATCCCAAGAACTGAAGGCGGTCGGTGCAAGCAGATGCCCAGGTGTACTACGGGCTTCTTTTGGCGGTTAATAGACACGCTTGGGTTTTGACGGCGTTTAATCCCACTACATTGGCTTGTCCTATTTTTAGACTGCCTGTAAAGTGAGACATTCGTTCGCTCTACCATAGTCTCTGTTTCGGACTGGATTAACTCCTTACTACCTTAAACCTCTACAACTGTGGTTTTCATCTGTCTGGGAGTCTGTACTCTTGAGGAACTCTGGCATTACCTTTATTCTTGTCTGGTCGACACAGGCTCTCAGAACTTCTCTATTCCTTATGCGAACCTCGACCATTGAAGTTACGCATCGAGGAGTCGCAATTAAGCAATACCGGTGTAGTAGTATTGCTAGTACAGGTCAAGACGCGATTTATGGGTGAACAGAGATATAAAGAGACCTGCTTTCTCTCTAACTGTATGAGCCAGTGTTCTATCAGGTTTAATCATCGGAGGCAGTGTGGGCTGACAGACATTCTACCGATTTGGCAAGAGACCAGAATGTCTTGCTACCGGACGCTGCGCAGAGAGCTTCATGCTAATGTGGGTAATGCTGCCGAAGCGTGCCTTCTTTAGTGCTTTTTGTAGGACTTGACAGCATGGTTAAAGGCTCTTTTATTTGAGCTCGAATCCCAAACTTAGCGTTTACGAGCGTCAACCCAGGTGAGAAACATCAAACGCTTATACTTTTCAGCTGAACCAGCTGGTGAAAATGGTTAAGACTAATGTACAAAACCTCGTGCACAGGCGTGTGGTAGCCAGCTTTTCGGTCTTCTATGCCCGGGAATTAATTGACTTGATACCGCCATCAACTTTCTACTATCGGATAACATGACGTATGGCGAGTATCCATTAACCTTACATTGTTGACACCTTTATGGACCGGACTAAGCGTTTTGCCTCGTTGTCTATATAACGTACACCGAAGGACGAACAATTTGCTAGCAGCGGTCTTACTGATTATATTTTAGCTGTCTTCAGCGCTAGAGTGAAAGGCTTTAAATAGACAAGTTTAGATTGAATAGGCTCTTAATAAACTAGTGCATCTCACAATCATCGTTTGTATCAGTGCTTATCATCACTTGGGATCGCAGTCAAGCATTAGCCCGCATCATTTTAAAATGGACCACTGTTCAATGTACAGTGATACAAACACACACCGCATTTATATAGCGATATGTAAATTATTGTGTTTCATCCAAAAATAGATTAGGTACTCAAAAATAGAGGTCCGTATGTTGAACTCATTTAAATAATTTGTTCACCCTGAGAGAACAGTTTTAGCTTTCCTACATGTTTTCTCATTATCTCAATAAATATTCATTATTTTTTTTTTTTTCTAAATTCTTCTATTGATTGAACCTTATTTTTCTAAATTCTAGGTTATTCCGCTTGTTGCTGTGGTATCTTGACGTCCCGTTGTTTATCTGTGGATATTAGTCGAGATAAAGCATTTCGGCAAAGTGTGCTGTCGGGTTACTGAACGTCGGCATGGCGTTTAGTCGGCCAACAGTTAGTCGATCTAGTGTTTTGTCGACCAAATGACTGTCGGGATAGCGTTCAGTCGAGATAAACTCCATCGACTTAGTGTTCTGTCGATATACTGCAGGTCGGGATAGTGATCTGTCGAAATAGCGTTCGTCGGGATTTCGATTGTCGGAATAGTGTGGTACAATCGTTCGAAAGCGTGAGGAAGTGATGATGACGTCACGAAGTAGTAGCTGCACGAAGGCTGCGCTGACGTTCTTTGTCGAGGGTCACCAGTTTTGGAGGTATGCGGAACAGAGAAAGTCCCGCAAACCTCCGTTGAAAAGGGAGGATCCTCCGGCCAGACAGGTGTTATAGTCTGGTGGGCTACTGCCCGATAGATGATTTCGGGCTGTCGTATATGTTCAAATCGCGCGGAGAACTTTGATTGCGCGATGCAGGATTTCGTACTTTCTTCGTAGTTCTTATGTGACGCCATAGATGTCGCTACATCACTCCCCTCCGGATCACGTCGGGGTCACCAGTTTGGCGGTATGCGGAACAGAGAGTAAAGTCCCGACAAATCATGCCGATTCATTTCATATCGCTTTGCTTTGTACGTATGTGTGTTTTGCGATATAATGCTATGGAAAAGAAGATATGAAAGAAAAGTCAATTATAGAATGACGATTAACATAACATGTCAATCGAAAGGAAGAAATACCTAAATGTGTTTCACCGACCACAAGTAAGTTCATTTATTTACGCTATATGGGCACAGACCAATATGTAACAAATTTCAAATCAATCGGTCTAGTAGATACAGAGCCAAATGGCTTTGATTGATAGACATAATATAAACACGAATAATTCTATAAAGGTTCTGTTTTTTCATTCGTTCGGAGTCCTAGAAAAAAGATGGCGGTATTTGTTCTAATTTTGAATTAAAATATCCTTGTATTGCTGCTAATGGGAAGTTTAGTAGACTTAGGTACTTGTGGCACAAAATTGATAGGTACAGAAGTCAATCTCATGTATGAACTTCACTTTTTATACCTACGCTAGGCGATCGCGCTAGGGTCAGCGCGTTGCGCCGAACTGTATAGAGTGCGACCGGGCGACTGAGCCAAAAATCATGTCCGTGAGCGGTGTCAATGTGTGCGTTGCTCGAGCGCGCTTTGTGTAGATAGTCTTCTGTAACTATCTATTTTGTGCTTGTGGTGACATGTGGCTGATTAGATCTTTTTGACAAAAGAATAAAATTGATGTACCAACTCAGCATGGTGCCTAACTGCTTAAGGAAAAACGAATTTAATATTCTTACGTAAAAACAAATCATTTCCATGACACATTACATAATGGCCCACATCTGTCAATTGTGATGTTTGTGTACCAGGGCCTCATAAATATAAAGGTGATTAAAATCAATCGGCTTAAGAATATTTTGGAGTGAAGCCAATTATGATTTTTACGACTGTTTACAGGAAACATCAATGGTCAAGCTTTTTATGAATTAACAGTAATATAGTGGAAAATTATTAGAAGAAGGAAAATGAGATTTGTTGATAAGTTAAATTCTATAGGTACCTATTCAATATATTTTAAATTAAATTTTAATAGAAATAATAATTTCACAACTTTCACACATCGCCATCTAGTCCCAAACTAAGCAGAGCTTGTGTTATGAGTACTAGACAACTGATAAGCTTACTTATATATTTCGTACCTACATATTATAGATTTATTATCCTTAAACACAGAACAAAAGAATGTGCTCATCACACACACATTTGTCTTGAGTGGGAAACAAACCTACGACCTCCGGCATAACAGTCAGGGCCACTTACAACTAGACCAACAGGCCAGTTACAATCAGATTTTGAGTAAGTTCTCTCAAAAAATTCGATAAATGTATGTACGATCTGTGATAGCACTTGTTACCTACTCAACATCTCTCGCGACGGGGGGTATTATTATTACGCACGCGCGTTTTTACGTAAAATCACACAAAAAAAGGAACTTTTTCAGGTTTTTTTCAAGAAAAACGAAAATATAGAGACCAAATTTTTCGGTCAAATAAACGTACATCCGTGTGTACAATACGACAATTAAGCGTTTTTCAATGTCATTCAAGTTGTAAAATGGGCGCTATACTCACTTGATATTCACGAACGGTGATTTTGACTTGTTGTAATCTGCGGGAACGTTTGAAACAATGTCCATAGCCATAGCTCACTAGGCCTTATTATCAGCGACAACGTTTCGGAGTCATAATGTTGTCACTGGCAACACGCACTGGTCATAGACTTTTGTCTTGAGACACTGTGGTATATAGTCTGTCTAATAAGTCAACCGACTTGGGAATTTTGTTTAATATTTAATTATTTAAAAAATACTTATATTCGATACTTTTCTTATGGTTCTTCTGTTAGTAAACAATGATCTCTATCTCTTATTCAACTTTGATTATTGAACCCGTGTTGACTACATCAGATTTCATTAAATCCTAATAATTACCCAAGTCGTTTAACTTATTAGACAGACTCTATGTTTTATACAAGAACATACCGCACTACCGTCTAGCCCTTTCCATCATCGGATTACCAGACGTACGGCGATGCGTTATTGATAATTACATTTGTAAAAGTTTTAAATTATTTCTGAGAATTAAATAATCACATCCATCGGATTCCTGCAACCCTACGCACAGAACCGTTCATTGTGGCTACACTTAGGGGAGGCCTGTGTCCAACAGTGGACGTCTTTCGGCTGAAATGATGATGATTATGATGATGAGTAAATACTCTTGTTATTTTTTTGTTTTCTATAAATAAAACAAAACAAACAAACACTCGCCAAAATCCGTAAAAACAAAAATCTCGACTTCATCTATCAAAATCCAATCAATTCAATGTTAGTAGCCCTTAATTCATGCGACCTTAATTACGGTATATTTGATACCCTGGGTTGTGTTTGCAAATCATTACGGACCGATGATCAAGCCAAACGCGCCAATAATGTCCGTTAATGGACAGATTTACGGTTTTTTACAACGGTTTTATGTTTATACTTGTTTATGGAAATGTTGACAGGGTTATAATGTGGTGGAGGAAAATGATTATGTATAATAGTTTATAGTCTTTTGAATTTCGTTGGCCCGTTTGGCCGAACTTCATCACATTAATAGTTAACACTATGCGACGCAGTTTTAACAATAAAATTGACAGCACGTTTGGCGCAGTGGTTGAGAAACGGGTTGCTGCGCTGTGTGTCGCGGGTTCTATTCCCACAGCAAACAAATATTTGAATACCTTACTAATACACATTATATGATATTATGTCATACGATATTTATCATGATGTTAGCCTTGTCTGAAAAGGTTCAATAGACACTGAGTACTTTTTCTTTATCTTCCTTTCAGAAGCAGATCCTTAGCCCCAGTAGGCTTCGACCCTGTTGGGCCCCTACGGTTTGCTGACAACTCCTTGAGGTGTGAGGCGGCTGGGGCGTGTGCACCGTTGCCTCACGCGTATGGCCTCCTCATTTGCTAGCATTACAACTTCGCAGAAGGAGGCGACCGTCTGCCACTCCTCCTAGCTCGCTACGAACCATGGCATGTACTACCTGAGAGATCACTGCCGCCGAGTGCCCCCACGAGGACACGGCGGCGGTGCTCTGCCCAAGCGGAACACACCTCTACCGTATGCCCCACAGTGTCCTTGGGGCGGTCCACACAATGGTGATACCCGGGCGTCGCTTCCGCATGAATCCGGTACAGAAACCTCCCGAATTGACCGTCTCTGGTGAGAACCTGAATCATGCGGAAGGTGAGAACGCTGTGAGGTCTTCCCAGCTATGCCGCAAAGAGCGGACTTACCGCCATAATTATGGCATGCCCAACATATTGAGTACTAGCAGCAAAATTCACATTAATGCAATTTCAAACTTTGTATTTAATTAGCGTCTTCACAGTTATGAGTTTAAACTAATTTTCATTAAACTCTGAAACATTGACAACTTCAACGATAACTTCAGCAGTGCAGTCAAAACTAATATAGAACTAATAAATGTGTTAATTAATCATGTTAAGAAGTTGTACACAAGTGACCTTTTCGACCTAGTTCCCAAGAACAGCACAGAAAAGTACAAAAGGTTAGTTCAATAATAGAATGAACAAAAAACCTGCTGCTCACCTATACTACATTCGCTTTAACATTAGATATTTATACAAACTTTTTTACTGGCCGTTCATATGATTTTGACTTTTATTGCGTTTGTGGCATGTCAAATGGCGGCTGCAGTAAAAAGTTGGTATTGTAACCACTCTTTTGCTTTTAATGCTGTCCTTATTTCTACGGAATAGAAATCAAAATTGATAGAACGGACAGTAAAATAAAGTTTGTTTAAATGTCCGTCATTATTGTGAATGGAGAATCTGGCCTTACATAAAGTGAAATCTTAAAAGCGATAGAAAAACCGTCCAAAATAAGTATAGAATTGACAAAGGTTTGCGCAATGCCATGTAGATGAATCCGTAAAAGCCCGCTACAGAAAAATCTATTGGCACATCATCAAAATCCAAATCAATCGATGATAATATCTTTAATTTCAGACTAGTATCCATTTCGTATAAGTAAAATATATAAATGAAGAAACTTAATTATAAATGTCTAATACCTACTGTATTAAATGCAGAAAATTATTTACTATGAATATATAAGATATCAAGATGTTAATTTTCGCAGGCTCGATAGAAAAATTGATGGGTAAACTAAAACAGAAACAATTTGGAGTGAACCCAAATATTTTGAACATAATGACAATAATTATGATTTTTTTTTTTAAATTAATTTATACTAGTGCTTCCCACCTGAAGGTAAGCACGCCCTCTTGCGTACAGTGAGCAATGGGTAGCTCGCTGTCCGGCCGTCCGGTAACTGTCCGGACCAAGCCCAAGTCGAAGTGAGTGGTCGAAGCCTACTGAAGCCAGGGTTATCTGAAAGGGAACTCGAGCCCCGGTATGAAGGCTTGAAGGAACGGGGTGAGTTTTTTAGTCAGTAAGAGTCTGACACTATCTCCCACTCCGCCCAAGCGGGGGGGTTGTCATTGGATGATTTTCCCCACCGAAAAAAAAAAACCTGAAGGTAAGCAGTGATGCAATCGTTGCTGGTGAGGCGCACTAGTTTATTAAGAGCCTACTCACTCTAGCCTTGAAGACGCCTAAATATTAATCGGACGGGAAAACCGCAGCAGGCATATTGTTCCAGTCCTTCGATGTACGTGGTGTAAACGAAGAAGCGAAACGCTTAGTTCGTCACTTTGTATAGAGCTTCTCTTCTCTTATCTATATTGCGACAATAGTATCGACCTGCCCACCTAATAGCAACTATCACCTAATAAATCAATCACGTGACCTAGACTGTCTGCAAATAGAATATTAACGGTTTTACTTTGTAGCTTTACCTAGTATTTATTAGGGGCTTTCTTTAGTTTAATTGAAACATGCCCGCACTTTGTTTGGTTTAGTCTCATCATGGCACTAATTTATTTATTTATCAAGGTCACGGAAAATTCTTATCTCGTCACCAAGTCATAAATTAATGCTAGCTACATATTTAAATTTTAAAATACAGTAGGTGTCTAGTCAGTAAATCAACTTGACCATCGTTTTTGGAAGAAGACGTGAAATTAGCAAGAGGGCCATAGAATTAAATTTTTTTTTTTTTTTTTTCATGGTGGGAAAAATCATGCATTGACATCCCCCGCCCTTGAGCGGAGCGGGAGATAGTGTCAGACTCTTACTGACTAAAAGACCCACCCCGTTCCTTCTAGCCTTCATACCGGAGCTCGAGCGCCCTTTCGGATAACCCTGGCCCCAGTAGGCTTCGACCCGGCTGGGTCCCTGCTGTTGCTGACAACTCCTTGAGGCGCGCGGGAACAGTGCGCGCCGTCGACGACTTGGGCTTGGTCCGGACAGTTACCGGACGGCCGGACAGTGAGCTACCCATTGCTCACTGTCCGCAAGCCCGCGCCTACGTTGGCCGGAAATCGGAATCAGAATCCCGGCGGCGGCGGCGGCGATAACGCCGTTGCCTGATGCATTCGGCCTCCTCCTTTGCGAGCATTACTGCTTCGCAGAAGTCGGCGACCGCCTGCCACTCCTCCTCGCTCCGGACCATGGCCTCAACCAAGGCCCGGCGCGAGAGGTCTCCGCCGCCGATCGCCCCCACGAGGGCACGGCGATGCTCCGCCCAAGCAGGGCACAACTCGACTGTGTGCTCCACCGTGTCCTCCGGGCGTTCCGCACAGTGGCGACACCCGGGCGTCACTTCCGCATGAATCGAGTGCAGGAAACTCCCGAACGAACCATGTCCGGTGAGTACCTGCGTCATGCGGAAGGTAAGGACGCCGTGAGGTCTTTCCAGCCACGCCTCAAAGACTTACCGCCAAGATTGTGGCGTGCCCAAGGCACTTCCCCTACTCAGAACTTCAGTTTTTCATTTATTATTAGATTAGGTAGCGACCCACTCTAGCTGCACATAGATATTGTTATACACATAGATATTGTTAGTTCTTATATATTTATTTATTAAATCTTTATGCACAAAAAACTGTGCAAAGGCACCAAGGCAAGGGTGTATATTTATTTATTTATTTTATTTATTTATTTATTATTAGACTTACATACACCTATCATTACAGACGAATCCAATGCGATAGTGTAGTCAAAATTATTAATTACAATTTTAATTTCATAGTTATTAGGTAAATCCAATTCCACTTCAAGCAAATAAATAACACTTTCAAATACATAAATAACAGAAAGGAACAAATCAACCCAGTGCGACAAAGTTGTCAAAATAATAATAATAAATAAACAATAAGAATTTCATGTCAATTTGATTAAATTCATAACATTTACCAAAAAAACAATAATAATAATTAATAAATTAACCAATATAATAAAATTAATATAACATACAATTTCTCGCAAAATGTTAACGTCAATTTCGATGTCAATTTGAATATCAATTTTTATGTCAATTTTAATATAAATTAAAAGTCAATTTCAATGTCAATTTCAATGTCAATTTCAATGTCAATTTCAATTTCAATGTCACAATAAATTATTATTATATATTTTCATTATAACATAACAAGTGTAACGTAACTTTTGCGAACTCACTCAGTGAACATGAGAATATATCAATTTTATCAGCAACCTGGTTCAGCGTGCGCATTGCCCTCGAGAATGGGACGTTGGCTATCAGCTTGGTGCGACCGCGTGGCAGAGCGAACAAATCTGGCCTTCTACGACGTTGAACGTATCCATCGGGCACGCACAAACACATCTCCTGCAACACACCCGGATTGTTGGTGTGACCCCGGAATACTCCTAATATATATGATACCAATGCTAGATCCCTTCTTGTCTCCAACTTGTTGTATCCCACCATGCCCAAAACGAACAAGGTTGGATACATCAAGGGATAGAGAGGGTATACCCCATACAATCGTAGGTATAGGTATCGCGTATATTTATTTTGTATGCGCTCTAACATGAGAGTGTATTTCGCCTCATGTGGAGCCCATATAGCTGCATTACTCTCCAACTGGCTCCTGATTAGCGCGTCGTACAATGCCGAAATAGCCTTAACGTTGGTGAAACCGGTTGCTCTGCGAAGCACGAATCCCAGTCGCTTGTACGCCTTCTTACAAACGCTCACTATATGTTCCCGGAATCTCAGCTGTGTATCCATACGGACGCCAAGGTCCCGCACTACATTTTCTCTTTTCAGGGGCGTATCGTCCATTTTGTAGCTGTAGTGAAGTGGTGATCTTGCGCGGCTGAATGTCAAAATTGAACATTTCGAAACGTTGAACTGCAGTTTGTTTTTCCGACTCCACTCAACCACATGGTCAATGTCCTGCTGAAGGCGGTGACAGTCTTGCTCAGTCTCGATGGCCAAAAGCAACTTTAGGTCGTCCGCAAATAGCAGACACCTGGCATCGCTTACCACTTCAGGCAGGTCATTGATCATAATAATAAATTGCAACGGCCCCACATTGGTGCCTTGACTCACCCCCGACCTAGTAAAATAAGGCTCAGACTGACAACCACAATACTCCACGTACTGTTTCCTGTCCCTCATATAGCTCGCAAAAAATTGGAGCAATTTTGGAGTACAGCCGACTTTCGCCAACTTTGACAATAAGACGTCATTATCCACTAGGTCAAATGCCTTCTTAAAGTCAAAGTAGGCGGTGTCCACCTGCACCCCCGCGTCGATATGAGGAACCAGGTACGTCATAGCGTTCAAAAGGTTGCTGGTTGTACTCCGCGCAGGACGGAAGCCATGTTGTGCGTCTGACAGTTGCGAAGCCACTTGTCCTTGAACATCCCGCTGAAAGGCAGATTCAAATACCTTCGCTGGGGTCGACAAAATCGCTACTGGTCTATAAGACTCGACTGCTGTTCCATCACCCCCTTTTGGTATGGGAATCACACGGGTGACCTTCCAACGTTCCGGGAAATAGGAATTATTTAGGCAACTGTTAATATATATATCACTGTGCACTGTCCTTTTCTCAAATTGCCTGTTTATAAGAGACTAGCGGCCCGTCCCGACTTTGCACGGGCAATAAATATAACTTATGTTACTCAGGGTGAATGTAGCTTTCCAATGGTGAAAGAATTTTTGAAATCGGCACAGTAGTTTTTGAGTTTATTCATTAGAAACATACACACACAATCCAAATTTTCCCTCTTTATAATATTAGTGTAGATGTAAATTCCGATTTATTTTAGTTATTAACACTTCGGACCAGCAACGTTCTATGACGTCTTTGTACAATTTGTTGTAAACAAAAGTCTAATCACGTTCAACAAAAGTATATAATTATTTGCACTACGTCTCGTAACGCCAAGCATAGCAAATTCTATTAGTTAAACTTTTTGCCGCAACTCTTGCAAATATCAAATATCTAGATCTGCTTGCAGAGCAGAACTTTTATCAACGTATGTTCATTATTGTCCATGTTGTATGAGAAAATGTTGTGTCATAAAGTGTGGACGTCGCGAGAGTAGGCCGAACATGTCAACAAAATTATCACCGTCCTAGACTCTTAAGATGCTCTTTTTTTCACTCACAATTTGAACAGATTTTTTTGTAGAACCTACGATGTTGAAAAGGGTCGCAGTTCGGATAGCCGTGCTAATGCGACTAAGTAAATAAAACGGCTTTCTCCAACTACTTTGCGGGAAACAATAATATTACCGACATTATGTTGGGATCCCTTTCACACTTGACGACATAATCGGGACCATGTTTAGGGACCTGCTATCCTAACAATAAAAAATAATTGTACATAACCAAAGCTTGTATCCACAGAAAAGGACACAAATATGAATTCCGTAGTAAAGCATAGCACAGCATAGTCGGCCTTATAATGATCCCACTGTGGGACTCAGGCCTTCTTTCTAGGAAAGGGAATGGGCCGTAATCCACCACGCAGGCCCAGTGCGGGTTGGTGGATGTCACGTGTCTTCGAAATTTTGGTTCCAGGACATGCCGGTTTCCTGACGATGTTTTCCTTCACCGTTTTGAGAACAGGAGAATTCCGTATTGATAATACTATATTCCTTCGGGAAAAACTAAGTAATTATTTGCTTGACCCCCTGACTTTGACCCCTTGGACGATCAAAATTTAATGAAAATAATAAACATGCAAAGCGGTAGCTTCCCTACACTCATTAGGATTTCTACTGGGGCCATAGATTGATTTTTGAAAGCGAATCAAAAAGAAACATAGTTGTGCATTTAGTCAGTTAAAGTCTGATACGTCTTTTTGCTTTCAAAACGGTGAAGGAAAACATCGTGAGGAAACCGGCATATCCTAGAACCAAAAAATTCGAAGACATGACGTGACATCCACTAAACCGCACTGGGCCCGCGTGGTTTATTAAGGCCCATTTCCTCTCCTAGAGAGGAGGTCTGAGTCTCAGCAGTGGGAACATTATAAGGCCGACAATGCAATGCTATGCAAACGTCTTCTTGCTTCGCAATAGAGTGGGAGGGAGTAGTCATTACATTATTTCCCTCCTCTAAAAACAATTTCTAAATCTAATATCTCGTTATTATTTACTTACTATGAGGCTGAGGTATCCATGAATGCTGTTGTAGGCAAGGATAATATCTCTGAAGTTTCCTTCGCAGTAAGTGCAGGCTGGTTCACTGGGTCTGGTCAGGTTCAGTCGAGTCCTCAAAAATTGCTTCACTAGTGCATCGAAATCGAAAGAATCATGTGAACTGTTCTTGGTCGTTTGTACTTGTAGTGCTGCAAGGAACTGGGTGAGATTCACGTTCGTCCTATTCGCACCAGACATTTCAGTTTCTAGTAACATTTCTTCAAATAGATTTGTCAGTGTCTGTGTTATGTTCGAAGTATCATCTCCGCTCATTTTTCTATGATCATCCCAATTAAAATCATTATTTTCTACCTGTCTTTTGTTCACTCTTCAATTTCCTGTAACAAATGTAGCCATTTTATTATTTTAATCGATATAAATTTTATCATTATTTGTATTAAGATTATTTGCCACTGGTATCAGTCGAACAAGTGCTGGCTTGCATGTTCCTCTTCATTGCCTTACGAGCAATTTTAATAAAAATTTCATTGATCTTGATTTTTTTCTGAAACTACAAAGAAATTTAAAATCTCGATCAACTTGTTAAAAAATCAACATAATTAATAATAAACCAGCTTTATTGTTTATGAACCACAATGTAATTTAACAAAACTTTACGCATTCCTTAAAAAAAAATACAGCGTTTGTCCAACCAAATGTCTCATGTTTATATGTGGAGAACGTTGTTGATATCACATGTGTAAAACTATTGTTAAGCCTTTTTTGTAATTCCCGATGAGTTATCGTTTGTTTTCCCTAAAAAAAAAAAAATAAGATGCCTTTATATATGTATTTATGATCATACATTTCATCTTTCATGGAAGCAATACATATCAAACTGATGTACGTGCGCCTAACGTAATTTTCTCTTTCACATTTGAGTTGAATTTCAACCTTATTTCTTTTTATCTGACATAGCGACAGTAGTAATGTGACTTGTAATTGATATGATGCAAGTTGATATCTCAGTATCTTAGTAGATTTATAAATTTAAAAAAGAGGTAACTTCATAATTACTATTTATATTTTATTTATTTATTGGGGAAAATAAAAAGTGATAATATAAATTAAAATCTTCTACAAAAGTTATAAATATATAGAAGTTATAAATGTACCTATATATAACGACACTATTGTTGCCACGAAAATTCCCTGACATAGTTCATAATTCTATTTTTAGACAAGTGAAAATATTATAATATGTCATGTAATAAAAATAGAATTATTATTATAGATAGAGAAAAATAGATTAATTTGGTATTTGAGTATCACAATTAGATAAGATTTCTGTGTACTGAAACATACAAACTTTTTTATATTTCTATGATACGAACCTACTACCAAGGGATCATCTCACAAAAAAAGCATCTACTGTTTTTCAAGTCTCAAAAATTCTACTGTGGCAAATTCAAATAAGAAAGAGAAGTCAAGTCCTAGTTCTTGGGAGCAAAAATAGCCGCTAAGAGAAAAAACATTATTACATAAGCCATAAAACTGAGTGGTTCTTCAGATAAAATAGACGCACGGGAAAAGATTCTCCCAAAAATACATGGCGTAGACCACGAAAATAAGAAAAACGACGTACACGAATTAAGTTTTACGCTCAATCGCCTTTCTTTTGTGTTGTGATAAAATATATTCCCCAAAAATACGTAATAGGAATTGTGAAATATTTGTCGTGATAAAACTGACAACAAGTATTTTTGATCTTGTAAAATTTTAGAAAATATATGCATATATTTCGGAGAGAGGCGTTAAGTTTCATTCAAATGAACATCATAGATTGCTACGTGTATCTATTATATACATAAATAATCATATACACAGGGAAACAATAACATATAATAAACAATCATTATGACCTACTTATTTCTACAGAAATTTATTCTATCAGAAGGAAAAGTTTTAAGAAATATGTTGACGTTACTGTTTAAAAACCAGTGAAGAATAATGTATGAAGTCTGAAACCAAATTATCAAATAAACCTACTCATAAAATTTAAATATTACTAGATATTTATAAAACTATATACGACTATATAAATAATGTTTTTTAACACTAATTTTAAGATTTATTCATATTACTGTTGTCTTATCTTAAATAAATTATTATTATAATATTATTACAAGTATCCAATACCATAAATAGAGATATAATAATTATATACATGATAGATAACAATATAAATATCACACTAGAGAAAAGCTGTGGCTTATCGAAGAGAGAGGTTATCGAACCGGTTGCCTTCATAGTTATTCGTTATTTATGACGACCACAAAAAGATTACCTTAAGATGCATTAAGCTAAACTATGAACAAGGAAAAACGTATAGCTCCAAATATAATTTAACTGTATATAGATACAGTTATATCAAAATCTTTCATCAATATTTCAGCAGTTAGATATACATATTATCATCTATAGGAAACCGCCTGTAGTGGCCACCTGTAGCTAACGGCCGCCTCATAAATATCTCGTTGGCTCGCGATAAATCTAAGCTCAGTTCATACTTTCGCTAAAATTTTGATTTAGCACGTGTATGCACAATTTTAGCACAGAGTATTTAATTACGTCTATAATTACATACAATTATGATTATAATGATTATATATTTTTATCTTTTGAAAGTAAATTTCTTCAACTTGCCAAAAATCAAGTAAAAATTCTGTCATTTTAAATCCTGCTGGGAGACCAGATAAACTTAGCAGATTTTAAGTACTAAGTATTTATTTTCTACTAATTTGACCATTCTACAGCACAATTTTTTAATTAGTACACATACTTAAAGGGCTTATTAGAAAAGCTCTTGTTATTTTATAAGTAAAATCTCAATAAATTATATTCATAAACAGCAAAGTTATTAGCGTTGGTTTATGTCCCAAAATGTCACTCAATTTATGGAAATATTGTGCAGACTATTGATTAATGAATGAATAAGTGACAATTATTAAGAAAAAACACTGCCCGCAGTATTTTCTACTAGCAATTGTTATGTATGATTGATTCTGTGATGAATTTACCTTTTAGTGGTCCATTTTAGGATTTCGGTTTTTTCTACTTTTGACTACAAAAATATGATCAGTGACGGGTACAGATAAAGCCCCATTTTTTTGTGTACTAATTAAAAAGTAGGGGTGTATATGAACCTCTTTCTATCCTATCAGTTATTTTCAAAGACTTCTATTTTTAGGCACCATTATTTAGGCAAAAACATGGTGGGTTTCTAGTTTGTTCGTTTTCATAAACTCCCGATCGAAGTCGTAAACAAGAATACAGTTTGGTCTCTGTATTTACCATAGTGTACTTCAATACTGCTGCGTACACAACCAACTCAATTTAACCGTTGTTTTGTGTACAAATAGCAGTTTGCCAACTAAACAGTCGTTTGTTTCATTACCACGAATAACAGTTACTGCAATATCAAATTATTTTTCGCTAACGCTCTGTTTGTTGACTGCAGGACGTTACTCTCCTCCTGTTTTGTGTCACACTCCGTAAGATCTTCCTCTACTCAAGTCTACTCACTACAATCTTCAATTCACAAGTTTTAGATGTTAGTCAGCATACCGAGACCCTACCACGATCTTTGCTGAGCTATCCACTTTACGACTTAAACTGAATGGTTAGAGGTGAAACTATATAGGGTATATAGCTGGTTAATTTTGCACCATCCTAGGTTGACTGATAGAGAATGCCTAAGGCATTAAGTCCACCTATGTACTTTTATGTTGCATGAAGACTTAATAAATAAATAATAAATAAATAGCTCCATCACTCTTTCTCACTTGTACGCCTAACATTATAACACATCATGGTAAGGCCCCGAGATAGTCACTGAAAACGGGTCGCCCTAAAGCTAAGCTTTATAAGCTATTTTGACATCTTCTACTTTCATTCAATATAAGAAAAGGTATTGTCTCCAGATACAAATTTGTAAATTATCAGGACCTAAATTATTTATCTGACAAATATTTAAGATAGACTACACTGCGCACACGTGTGCCACACACGCCGATCTCGACGCGTGGTTGGTGTCCATATATTTTATATGGAAACTAGACTTGTGGGGTTACACTAAATCCACGCCACGTGACGTCGTTCCACGTACAAATCAAGTGTGTTACACGTGTGCGTCGGTCTAATGTAGTTCTAGCTTCAGTTTATTCTGTACTAGCTTTTGCCCGCGCAGCTTCGCTCCCGCTCTTCCCTGCTCCATCCTATTATACCTTACTCTACTCTACTCTACCCTACTATACCCTACTCTACCCTACTCTACCCTACTCTACCCTACTCTACCCTTCTCTACCCTACTCTACCCTTATCTACCCTTCTCTACCCTTCTCTACCCTTCTCTACCCTTCTCTACCCTACTCCACCCTACTCTACCCTATTCTTCCCTATTCTTCCCTACTCTTCCCCACTCTACTTTACTCTACCCTACCTAACCTAACCCTAGAGTAGGTTAGTGTAGGGTAGAGTAAGGTAGAACTCTACCCTACACTAACCTACTCTACTCTACCCTACACTACCCTAATTTTCATTTTCGCAGAACCTTCTCCTCACAATAACGAACGCAACAAAAAAAGAATTAGCGAAATCGGTTCAGGTGTTCACGCGTGATGGCGTGACCAAGGAAATAGGAATTCATTTTTATATATATAGATATTCTGCGTGTTTATCGGAGACTGTGAAGGACAAGTTAATCGGCTGCCTATTATTGCGAACCACTTCAGATTGCGTCGTAAATTCATGTCGAACGAGAGAGTGAAACCACTTGTCAAGTTGTCCCTGACCACAGTATTGTACGTATATATAAACACTTTTAACGAAAAGGCAGATTTTTTGCTGTTTTTCTTAGTTACTGGAGAACAATTGGAGGAATAGTATATCTATTGTAAGTATTTTTTGTTGGAGTATTACAAAAACAAATCTATCCTACTTACTCACTTACATAAACGTCTTTCTCTTTTTAACCCATAAACATGGTATTTAATTGGTCTGAGACCTTTGTCAGCACTTAACTGAAATCCCTAGTATAGTTATAGTAACAGTAATCCTTTAACCATGCTTAGGAGCACATGTTTCACATAATATTACTGAAACACACCTTCCAATATAAAGAAAAGTTAAACAGTTATTATTGAAATCCTTAAAACAGTCTTTCCCTTGGTATCCATCCATTAATCCTAAGAGCAGTGGTCGCCGAGTAGTAGCAGCCCCGACTTACGATTTGTAGATCGCGGATTCAAACCCAGCCAGGCGCATTACTTTGTGTAATTTATTTCATTACCACTGCTCTCAAAACTGTAAAGGAAAACATCGTAAGGAAACCGGCATGTCCTAGAAACAAAAATTCGAAGACATGTGACATCCACCAACCCGCACTGGGCTCGCGTGGTGGATTACGGCCCATTCTCTCTCCTAGAGAGGCCTGAGTCCCAACAGTGGAAACATTATAAGACCGGCTATGCTATAACCCTAACATTTTTCAATACTAATTAACCCCAATTTAATTTCAAGTTCTAACAGAAAACTTATTAAGAAACACAGGTGTATATATAATTATAATTAACAATTCTTGTATAATATTTCACGTAAAATATTATTGCCAAAAGTACTATTTGTGGGTAATTAACAAGGGCTCTGTTATTGCCTTAAATAAAATAGTGAGTTCACTAAACTCATACCTACATAATTATAATTACTTGACGTGTTTCGTGATATACGTACGTGTGTTTCATACTCATCGTTTGTAGGAAGTATGGGAAGCTTTCACATAACGCTGTTACATAGTCGGACTAATGACTCAAAGATAATAATGTCAGACACTCCCTTAAACGGGAGGTACTCGCTGCCCACTATAAACGAATGAAACTAAAAATAGACCAGGAAAATAATATTCATCATAAGAGCTAGAGCTCTGCTAGATAAGTGTATCGTATGACGTTTGAAACTGCTCAAATCATGCTCATAATGAAATATACGCATCGTTTATCAAAAGCACACCTGCGCGCATGATAGCTCGTCAAATGGTAGCGTCTGAACAATTACGTGTAGTTTACATTGCAATATCAACATCACATTCACCTTCAAAAACATGAATACATGCATAATTTTGAATTTATAAATTAGGTCCCAACTGGGCGCCATTAGTCACTTGTTGGCGCCCAGTTGGGAATTAAAAAGAGGTTATAAAACGTGAATTCATTTTGACGAAGTATCTCACTCCTACGAATGATGGACAGTAAAAATGTTCTCAATTAAAGATTTTTCTTATTTTCTCAACAAAGTTTTGTAGTCACTTGTAACTTCCATGATGTAATGGTCAGGTTTTTACCCGACTACGGTAAAGGCAAAGGAGGGTTATGATTTTAACAGGCTATGTATGTAGGTATGTATGTGGGTGTGTTTATCTGTTCCCTCGTAGCTCCTAATCTACTTATCAGAACTTGACATATGAAGTATTGTTAGAACCGCCTTAATCATTGCTGAACATAGACTACGTGAGATGTGACAAAACTCGATATAAAGCCCTCTAGCGGACACAAAGAATTATGTTAAAATAAAAATGGAGATAAATACGCCGTGTTTGGTATCATTTGAAAGAGCTTCACTTGTACATTTCCAAAATTCGCATTAGAGGCAAATATCGCTCAAAAAAGTGGCGTCACTTTTTTTTTTTTAATTTACCTCTAGCGGACAAAAAATAATGTATATTAAAAATAAGATAAATACACCGTGTTTGATATGATTTGAAAGGGCTTTACTGGTACTTATCCAAAAATATCATCAAAATTCAATGCGGCGTCCTCTAGTGGACAAAAAGTTTTGTGTTAAAAAAAGATAAATACGTCGTGTTTAGTATCATTTGAAAGGGCTTCAAAGTCTACGCAGCTGTTTCACTGCTTCACAAATTGTACGAAGTTTTATGTTAATTACCTAATTCATAAAACGACAATTTAGCTTTTACAAGTAAATACGGAATACATCTATGGTCCGGACTAAGCGTTTCGCCTCGTCATTTATACCGCGTACTTCGAAGGACTGGAACAGTTTGCCTGCTGCGGTCTTTCCGTCTGATTATAATTTGGGTGTCTTCAAGGCTAGAGTGAATAGGCTCTTAATAAACTATTGCGCCTCACCATCAACGATTGCATCACTGCTTACCATCAGGTGGGATCGCAGTCAAGTACTAGTTTATAAAAGATTAAAAAAAAAATAGTATAGAAGCACAGTGATTTAACACCAAAATTGTTTGAATAAAAAAAAGTAAAAAACTAAAACCTGACTACTACAAAAAGAAATGACGTTGAAAAAGTATAAAACAAGATTTTCAGGATGCTAAAATAAACAAGGTAACTGGATAAACAAGAACAGAACAAAACGAAAAGCCGTTGTCACATGTTATAGGTACCAACCGAAACACATTAATAACGTGCGACTACGTGTAAGTGTAATTTTCAGACAGTAAACACATGCTATACAGAGAAATGAGTATTTTAGGGGAAGTTTGAAAGTGGCGCCAGTGACTGAAAGGTTGAAAGGAAATCGTAGAGGAGAGATGAATAGCATGTTGCTAAAAGAGTTATGAATTTACATGTGGATGGATGGAGAGAGAGGCCAAAGAAAAGATGGATGGATTGTGTGAGAAGTGATATGAAAGAAAAGAGAGTTAGTGCTAGCGTGGCGAGTGACAGGACAGAATGGAAGAAAAAAACGTGTTGCGTGTTGCTCCGACCCGAAATAAAATGGGACAAGGGCAGGAAGAAGAAGAAGAAACACATGCTATACAGTACTACACATCTACTAGTTGCCCGTGACCCGGTTCACATGGAAATAGTATCCGTCCTTGTTCTTTGCACAGTCGACTATGCAAAGAACAAGGACGGATGTCGGCTACTTTTCGCTTCGAAATTCAAAATGTTTTTATTTCACATTGGTCAACACCCAACATCGGGCACTTATAAAATGCCAGAAGCAAATGGACCTTCAGAACTAAGATAATAATATGCTATGATTTGTAATAGATTGCTTTCTTTACATGCATCAAACTTAAATATTTCCTTTCTAATTTACCGTTTTAGAGTTGTTGTAGTTCTGGATGTTTGTGCTGGATGCACTAAAGTCGATTGAAAAGCGTGCCAAGAAGATCATAGACATTGATGCACTTCTGAAGTCAAAACTCCAAAGTCTTGAGCATCGACGCCGAGTTGTTATCCTGACTGTTTTCTATCGTTTACAATTCAGGGAGAGAGCACTAGAGTTACACAATTTAATTCCACCAAGTCCGTTCCATCATCGGACCACAAGACGTACGGCGTTGCGCCACCGGTACATGGTGGACATCCCACCCATACGTACAAAGCGTTTTGGGAACACATTCATTATACGTTCAGCTAATGAGTGAAGTTTCCTGATAGCTATAACCTAGAGGTCTTTAAGTCAAGAGTGAATAGATTGCTTCCAGGCAAGCGTGTTCCATCGTCGGCCGCATCATCGCTTACCATCAGGTGAGATAGTGGTCAAACGCGAGCCTATTCATTATTAAAAAAAAAGTTCCAGCACGTTGCTTGAGAAAAGTACTACAATATTGATTTTCCCTACAATAATAGCCGTCGGGTAGGTTCAGATTCGTTGGAATATTTTTTTAAGAAAGGGTTGTATTATATATAAAGGTCACGTTTTAATCAGTGGTTTTTTAGTAATTTTGAAAACTGTATTTTATCTAAGTACTTCGGTTATGATTTTCTAATAGGTAGCTTCAACTTTTTGCTACGTAACATAGGCTAGAATTTTAGTGAAACTAAATCAATTAAATATTCTGCTTAGCCGGCTTTATTAGTCTGACTTTATTAGTTAAAATGAACCATTCGATTAGTTAACCTAACAAATTCCGTGAAGTTGTTAGAAAGTTACTTATGAATTGAGCTTAACTTCAGAACTCTGACTTATTTTCATGCTCACTTAGGTATAATGGAGGATAGATAGAAAAAGCAAAACGTTCTAATAAAAAATATGTTTTAGGTTCAGTAAACAAAATAACCTACGATTATATTATTGACTGGCCTGTTGGTCTAGTGGTTAGTGGCCCTGACTGCTATGCTGAAGGTCGTGGGTTCGATTCCCACCCAGGACAAATGTTTATGTGATGAGCATGATCATTTGTTCTATGTCTGGGTGTAATTTATCTATAATATGCATGTATTTAGAAATATATAAGTACATATGTTTATCAGTTGTCTATTACCCATAACACAAACACTGCTTAGCTTGGGACTAGACGGCGTTGTGTGATAGTTTAAGTACTACACCGTGTCTCAGACATAAACGCACAAACGTCTACCATACATAATCATAGAATCCATACATAATTTTGGACCCCAGTCTTTATTTTTTACTTTATAAGTACACTAGATTCTGCCAGCGGGTTCGCCCGCAAGAAAATAGATTTCTCCATATACACTTTTGACCCCCGATTCATTCATCCCCTTATTGGGTAAATTTTGAGAAATCCTCTTATAATGCTTGCCTACGTCATAAAAGGAAACTTGGTGGATTTACGCCCCAGTAGTTTTGGTTGTGCGTTGATATCAGTTAGCCAGTGTCTCTTTTTTTTATATATAGATTACTAGCTTTTGCTCGCAGCTTCGCCCGCGTATAAAGCAGCTTTCTATCGGTGAAAAAAATTTCGCAATCGGACCAGTACTTTCAGAGATAACCTCCAACAAACAAAAAAACAAACTACCTCTTTATTATATTAGTGTAGATGAAGGGCCAATGTTCACGCAAAAAGAAAATTTTCAGAGGTCTGTACTGGATTAGTTTTACACAAATTATGATTACGTTTCTATAAAAACTTACAAAGGTAATATACATAGTACTCTATTTGAAGTAAATATTGTAGCATTATTGTTTTTTTTTGGACCTCGATAAAAATGTTCAACGTTATACGGACCCCACTTAAAACTACTTACCGACCCCTGGTCTAGAGCCTTAAGCTAGAACTACACTGCGCACATGCCATGCACGCCGATCTAGGCGCGTCGGTCTCCATACATCTTGAAAACTAGACTTGTAGAGATACAGTAGATCCATGCTATGCGACGTCGTTCTACGTATAAATCAGGCGTGGTACACGTGTGCGTCGATCTATTGTAGTTTTAGATTTACCATGACGTGTTAAAATGTCAAGCGTGCGAGCGAGAAAGAGGGATCAAACTATACACCCTATTTAGCTCTGTTCCTTTAACAATCCAGTTCAGTAGCCCGATTCACGTAATCAAAACCGTAACGATATCGTAGCGATTTAGTCGTTCAGTCCATTTCCGTATTCACATCCATCAATCGAGTTTGAACGACACCGATTTTAGAGTCGTTTGGTTGAAGAGTCAATTTAAAAAAATAATCTGTATTACATTATCCTTGTAGAATACTTATTAATATAACTGGAAAAAAGTCGTCGATAGATCGTTTAGTTTCGAGCCAGTTAAGTTGTCGTTATATCCAATCCCGATTAAAGAATACGTGAATACCGCTTTTGGACAGGACTTCGATCAAACTACTATAAAACTTCAACGATATTTGGATTGTTTGATTTTACGTGAATCAGGCTACAGGTCGTCAAATAGATTGCGTTAAGAGCATGTGGTAGAGCCTCTGTCTTATACGCACAGTCGCACGGTCGCACCAAGTTTATGACCGACGTTTCTCTCTCGAGGACTATGCGCACACTATTGGTAGAACTACAGCAGTTCACACGTGTGCCACTTACGCCAATCTGGGCGTTTTGGTCTCTATACATTTTATATGAAAACTAGAATTGTAGAACTACACTTGATCCACGCCACGCGACTTCGTTCCACGTACAAATCAGGCGTGTGACACGTGTGCGTCGGTAATTGATTAAACGAAATGCAATTGTATTCTATTGATTACCATACTGTATTGTTTTGTAAATGTTATGAATTTAATTCAATGGTATGAACTTTTTATTATTTTAATTTACACTAGTGAATTGGATTTATGTTATGATACCATCCGCAGACCATCCTCAGCAAGCGTAGCTTAACCTGGACGATCGTTTCTCTTAATCTTGAACATGTGTGGCTGCTATTAAGTAGCTTAGCCACGAGCTCCTCTAGTCAAAACTGATTTTCATCCGTACCTACGCTTAAAGGTTCAGTTGAAAACCAGCGTCAGGCAACTGCTATGTAGTTGTCTGGTTTATGCTGAACTTGACGCAAAAACTTGTGTGACACCTTGTTGTTGTTGTTTTTATTGTATGTTCAATCTAAGTTTTCAATACTCGTTTGTTCATCATCCAAAACATGTTTTCTTACTTTCTTTTCTTTTGTTTTCATTTTATTCTTTATTTCCTTCTTTTTATCTTTCTTTCTTTCTTTCTTACTTTCTGTCTTTTCTTCTTTCTATCTTACTATTTTTTTTGCCCGTTTCTTTTTTCAATTTTTCTAAATAAGCTCTAACTATGCTAGTAATTCTGAATGATCATCTCAGACAGCATTATTACGTCTACCAAAGTATTTCAGATACTCAGCAAAAATGTTTGGTTAAGCACCGCAGTTAGGCCATTAAATACTGATCGTTAGCAAGTTTACTGTCTATTAACTGAAACATCTGTTCACATCGATTCTCTGGGAGCCGCCACTCCTACGCGTTAGACGAAAATTCTCGTAAGATTTTTATTCATCGATATTTTCATTCAATAATTATGATAATTAATTAACTAAATCCAGCACTATAAGGATCTTTTTTTTTAACTTTTGAAATCAATTAATAACTCTTGAAGGAGTGTTCAATTCAATTCAAAATATTTTATTTCACAGAGGCCTAGGACTTATAAGAGAAGAAGGGAAGAAGCTAGCGCACAGTTCCAAATGGTCTTTTCCTATAAAAAAGAACCGGCGAACTTTACGGACATTCTTTTAATTCATTAAGGCCCCAGCGCCCGAAAAGTGCCATAAAACAGTGACTTTCTGAAGCCTACTCCTCGGTAACGGCCAGATTAATAGGTTTGAAAAAAATAAATGTACCTATATTGTAGATTCATGAACAACATTACCAACATTTTATTTTTTTGTGCTATTAATACTTTTGTCTAAAAAACTTTTCGCAACTTTTCCCTACTCCTTCGAAACGGCTTGGATCTTTAGAAACATTTTTGCACATAAAAATTGGTGGTTAAATATTCTTCAAAGTGAACATTGCATATGTAAATCAATCAATATTTTGCAAAGAAAATGGATTTAAAGGTCAACCGCGTGCTTTCCGGGCGCTGTTGGCCGAAAATAAATGCACAGATTTGCGTACTGCCGCCTAGGCGGGTGCGAGAGGTGCGTCCACATAATTTTGGCCAGATGGTTCAAGGGACTATAAGCCTTAAACCCCAAGCGAACGCCGGCGTTCATCCTCTCATTGTCTTTTGTGTCTCTAATTACGGTATTCGAAAGGTTAATTAAAATGATTGACTTTATAATACTTCCATATTACTATGGGGTTTATGGATAAGTAATAATATGAGGGTATGTGAAAATAACCCAGTTGTCAATTGGACTTGTAGTACTTTTCATTTGCCACTCCTGTTATTATTTTTCATTAAATACAACTGGCGACCAGGATAATAACTAAATTCGTGTGGTTTAGATCGTATATCGATAAGTAAAAGGATGCTCCGTATTCCTTGGACAGCATTTCGGACCAACTTATCTATTTTGCAAGGACTCAAAATCTCCTTACGGCTGTCGTCCGAGTGTCTTCGCAAGGTTCTGCAATACTTCGGTCACATTGCAAGGAAAGACGGTGGCAACCTCGAAAGGCTAATTGTGACCGGAAAAGTGCACGGGAAAAGGCCTCGTGGGCGCAGCCCAATACGTTGGTCCGACCAGATCCGCACCGCTCTTGACTCTACGATGTATAATGCGCTTCACACCGCCAGAGCCAGGAACAGATGGAGGAATATCATAAGGGTTAGAGTGATGAAGCAGGGAGGTCACGACCCTCAGCATTGAGGAATACGACGCAAGAAGGAGGAGATCGTATACGTCTAGGACTTTAATATGCCTATCGGTAAAATTAAAGAATTTGACCTACCTTCTAAGAAGTGACTATCTATCAGACGCGTGGAATCTATACTATATATATATAAAAGCAAAATACCACTCACTGATTTATCACGAAATCTCAGAGACCATAATCTCAGAAACTATAACACATATAAACTTGAAATTTGTCAGGTAGGATTCTTTATAGGGTGTAGACATCCGCCGAGACCGTTTTGCACAAGGTTTCCTTTTATGACGTAGGTGAGCACTAGGAGAGGGTTTCCTAACATTTACCCCCAAGGGGATGAAACGGGAGTCCAAAGTTAGTAGGTATGGAGAAAACTATCTACGTTTACGCGGATAAAACCGTTGCCAAGAGCTAGTAATTCATAATTTAAGGCGATTACCACACTGCCACGCACCACGCAGCGTAGCGTGTGATTGCATGTTTTAACGTTGCTTGTCTTTCCGTTTGTATAGAAAACACGCACAGTCCAACACGCAGAAAATGCATCCACGCGCGTTCGTGCAGATCATGCGCCTACAAATGGAGAAACATGCGCACACGCGCGTGGGTGCGGGGCGAGACGCAAGGTATGGCACACTGAGTCTCGTAGTGCCGTGCGTAATTTTGGATGAAATGGGTCAGAGTCTGCGTGAATCTACAAAAACAAAAGGCAACTACGCGCGTGAGTGCGTAAAAAACCCGCACGATGATGCAGAATTGCAGCTCCCGCATGTACGTTGGAGGTATTCCATGAAGCACACCCAAACGAAGCACACCCAGACGAAGCACACCTAAAGTATTCCTCCTAGCACACCCGTAGGTGGGCTTCAAATAAAAATTCAAAACAATTAATTTCCTATTCCACAAAGCACACCTACGAATATCACTCGCACTATGTAATCAAAAAGGAAAATAATAGAAAAATAGTTAAAAAAATAAAAAAATTTTTGGAAAGATAATTATGAAACAATCTGTGATTTTAAATAGTAAGATTACAAAAATGACAAAATATTGTGTCACATTATTATAATGAAACTGAATGATGTTAGAAATTTAAGTTAGTCTTTTAAATAATAAATATTTTCTTATATCGACATTTTTATTTCTTAGTCCCCGCACTATGCGAGTGATATTCGTAGGTGTGATTCGTGGAATAGGAAATTAATTGTTTTAAATTTTTATTTGAAGCCCACCTATGGGTGCGCTAAGTAGAATACTTTAGGTGTGCTTCGTCTGGCGGCGGAGACCTCTCGCGCCGGGCCTTGGTTGAGGCCATGGTCCGGAGCGAGGAGGAGTGGCAGGCGGTCGCCGACTTCTGCGAAGCAGTAATGCTCGCAAAGGAGGAGGCCGAACGCATCAGGCAACGGCGTTATCGCCGCCGCCGTCGCCGGGATTCTGATCCCGATTTCCGGCCAACGTAGACGCGGGCTTGCGGACAGTGAGCAATGGGTAGCTCACTGTCCGGCCGTCCGGTAACTGTCCGGACCAAGCCCAAGTCGTCGACGGCGCGCACTGTTCCCGCGCGCCTCAAGGAGTTGTCAGCAACAGCAGGGGCCCAGCCGGGTCGAAGCCTACTGGGGCCAGGGTTATCCGAAAGGGCGCTCGAGCCCCGGCATGAAGGAACGTGATGGGTTTTTTAGTCTGTAAGAGTATGACACTATCTCCCGCTCCGCCCAAGGGCGGGGGATGTCAATGCATGATTTTTTCCCACCAAAAAAAAAAAAAAAGGTGTGCTTCGTTTGGGTGTGCTTCGTGGAATACCTCGTACGTTGACAGGCAACATGTAACGTGATGCGTAGCAGTGTGTTAATCACCTTGTGGCGTGTCTACGCCTCACGACCAGCGGGAACGCTCCGCTTATGAACCTTGGGCCACACAGACAGATCATACGATCTTTTGTTCGCGCTGACGTCAGGTCATTAGCGAGCCACTTACCTGTGTCGCACTCAAGCGCCGCACCTGGACAGTCGCTCTGAGCTAGCCTCGAAGTCGGTCGCGTCGCGCGTACCTAGCTTAATAACTTACCTTATCCATACTTTTGTAATTTTGTTCCTTTTAAATATATTGTTCCGTCTCTTAATAATAATTATTCATTTCGTCTTCCTTACTTCATTCTACATTCTTCATCTTTTGCACTCACCCATTCTTCTGCTTGGTCCGCTAAATTGCTTCGTATCGACATAGCTATACGGTTTAGATTCCCGTGTAGCGTAGGAGTAGGTACAGTACCTACCACCCTACAATCTAAATGGAATACCACCAGAGTTACAAGTGACAACGTTGATGACATTGGTGGGAGCAGCAACCTACAACTTGATGTGTGATTTGTGTGCACCTAACCATCCCGAAAATAAAACTTTCCGTGGCTTAGCTAAAATTTTCAGTCTTCTTGAACCAAAATATTCCGCAATTCTAGAACGACATGTTTTTAGACAAAGGCGTCAGACAGAATACATGTGAATCTCTCAGTAAATATCTACAAACACTCAGCACTTGGCTAGTACGTGTAATTTCAATGCTGCGCTGGAGGTAAATACACGCGAACAGTTTGGCCAGTGATGAAATGGAGGTGTGGGGTATGTGGATAAATGTAATACGAGAGTGTGTGAAAATAAATAGACCAATCTGAAACCGTATTTTCATTTGCCGCTCCCATTATTATCTACAATATAATATAATAAAGAGATAAAGTTTGTTTTTTTTTTGTTTGTAAGAGGTATTCTCTGGAAGCACTGGTCCGCTAAAATTTGCTAAAAAATTTTTCACCGATAGAAAGCTGCTTTATTCCTAAGTGAAACAGACTATACTTCATGTAAGCGGGCGAAGCTGCGTGCAAAAGTATTTCATGAGTATTTCATAAAATACAACTATTATAATATTAAAAGTTAAGTGAGTGAGGACAGTGTGGACCAGAATTCTCTTGTGCCACAGACTTTACTGAATAAAACCGTGTTCCTCTGCCCTTTGCGTCTGAGAGTCGCGGTAACTCTTTCAAACAATGTTGCAATATGTGTTTGAAGTGATTTGTGAAAATGTATTGGAAAAAGGAGGTCGTATTATTATCAATTTTGGCCACGCGCCAAAATACCCGCTCACAGCCTCATATGTTTACTGATCAAGGAGCTTTAAGGCTTATAGTCCCTTACAGTAAGACTATCTGTGCATTTGTTTGGCCGCAAACAAATGCACGGATAGTCGTACTGTTCTGCGCCCAAACAGAGCCCCGCTGACTTTTAAATTCATTTTCTTTGCGAAATATTGATTGATTTACATTATGCTATGTTCACTTTGAAGAATATTTAACTACCAATTTTTATGTGTAAAAACGTTTCTAAAGATCCAAGCCGTTTCAAAGGAGTAGGGAAAAATTGCGAATGAGAATTGTTGTATGGAATATTTTTTTTAGACAAAAGCCGCACGAAAAAATCAAATGTTAATAATGTTGTTCATGAATCTGTAATAAACATATATTTTTTTCAAACCTATTATCCTGGCCGTTACCGAGGAGTAGGCTCCAGAAAGTCACTGTTTTAAGGCACTTCTCGGGCGCTTGGGCCTTAAGGCGTATAGTCCCTTGAACCATCTGACCGAAATTATGTGAACGCAACTCTCGCACTCGCCTAGGCGGCAGTACGCAAATCTGTGCATTTATTTGCGGCCAGCAGCGCCCGGAAAGCGCTTTAAATCCATTTTCTCTGCGAGATATTGATTGATCTACATATGCAATGTTCACTTTGAAGAATATTTAACCACCAATTTTTATATGTAAAAATGTTTCTAAAGGTCCAAGCCGTTTCGAAGGAGTAGGGAAAAGTTGCGAAAAGTTGCGAAAAGTTACGAAATTGCTAAAAATTTTTTTTTGACAAAAGTATTAATTGCACGAAAAAATCAAATGTTGATATTATTGTTCATGAATCTATAATAAACATTAATTTTTTTCAAACCAATTGACCTAGCCGTTACGGAGGAGTAGGCCTCAGAAAATCACTGTTTTATGGCACTTTTCGGGCGCTTGGCCCTTAAGAGGTGACTGTTACTAGGTGAAAACTGAGTAGGTAGGTATAATATTGCAGTCTAGTCTAGATAGATAAAAATAGTCAGACAAAGTAGTATTTATTTCAGGTAAATACATTTTCTTCACGACCGAGAAAAATGCTGTTGTAATAAAATCTAAATTGTATGGAGTCTGACGTGAAATGTGGGCGCCTCCTTTGTTTGTCGACACCATTAATACGAAGTATTAACTACATTGATATCATTGCCATTAGGATATTGACAAGTTACGAGGAATTCATAGATACTTTCCCACATTATAGTATGTTTGACACAATATACTTTGGCGAATATAATGATTTTATAAAAAAAATAGCTTTCGCTATTGGCTTCACTCGCGTAATAGGTCTCCATACAAACTTTAGCATCAGGACTTAGGCCTCCTCTCTAGGACAGGGAATGGGCCGTAGTCCACCACACGGGCTCAGTGCGGGTTGGTGAATGTCACATGTATTCGAATTGTTGGTTTTAGGACATGCCGGTTTCCTCACGATGTTTTCCTTTACCATTTTGAGAGCAGTGGTGATAAAATAAATTACACAAAGTAATGCGCCTGGCTGGGTTTGAACCCGCGACCTGCCACTCATAAGTCAGGGCCGTTACCACTCGGCCACCACTGCTCTACTGAAAACGCACGCTACTGTACCGGAAGACGCAGCGTTGAAACTAGTTGGAAGGCCTCTCACAAGATAGACTGAAGACCTGGTGAGACGACACGCCCAGGACCGTCCATTGTTTGTGTTGACACTTGGAGGAGGCCCTTATCCAACTGTCGACGTCTTTCGCTTAAATTGATGACGATGATGATGATGACTACCTGTTGTTCTCACAGAAAAAATGAAAGAGGTTATAAAGGAAATACTTTCCGATTTGTACTACAACGAGTGTCGCCGCTTGTCTCCCACCCTTTAACTCCACTACAGGCAATAAACCGAACCAAAACGAACGTGCATTACGCAACTAACATCGCAAGTTTGCTATTGGTAGTTGAACTATGAGCATTGCCCTACTTTGAGGCTCGCCTGCCCTGCCCACGAGGCCATTCTAACCTATAATATCCTATACATGCATAATAACCTATATGATAAGTGTGGTCATCACAAGGTAGGCTTATTTGGATTTCTTCCATCTCAATTGCTGCATTCAGATAAATCTTACGGATTAAAAAAAAAATAGATACATTTAGTTTCCTGGCTAAGTGATTCGCACTATTATAATTTACTAGCTTTTGCCCGCAGTTTCTTTCTCTTCTTCTATACTCAGAAATAAAACAGCTTTCAATCAATGAAAAAGTGTTCAAAATCGGACCAGTGCTTTCAAAGATCTTAAGATCCTAGAAGTCTTACAAACAAAAAACACATAAAAAAAAAAACAAATTTTACTTCTTTATGATATTATAGTATCTAATAGATGACCCTATTTTTGTTGGATTTTAACGAAAGGCACACACGGGTACCAAGTTCAGGGTTCATGATATTTTGTTAATCTCAGAGTAATTTCACAGGGGCGACGCCGCTGATCTAGGCTAGTTCTCAGAAAGCACTTTATTTTATTAGGCTAGCTTTGCAAAAACTATAGCCGACCAAAAAGTAAAGTCACATCATTAGTACATATAGATGTTACATTCTAATGTTTTTCTAGTCCTCCTCCTCCTCGAGTCGTATTCCTCATTACTGAGGGTCGTGAAGTTCCCGCTGGATTAGCCTGTTATTGATGGAATCACGCCATCTGTGACGGTTCTTAGCGTCATGAAGTGCGACGCGCAATTGGGTGTCCAGTGTGGAGCGGACCTGATCTGCCCATCTTATTGGGCTGCGGCCTCTGGTCGTTTGCCATCAATCATGCCAGTTACGATGAGCTGTTTTTCTGGTACTTGGGATCAAATATAACAAGTCAGCCTTCTCGGTAAGCTTCGCTTAGGTAGTCAGCACTGCATTCAAATTCTCAGCTCCATTTTACCGGGATCGAGCCGGTTTCAATGATTCCACATATTGTCCAGTTGCGCATAAACTTGAGATAAAAAATTAAATCAATTACACACCACAATATCCTCTAAGAATAATTTGCGAATAATTAAAACAAGAACTGAGGTTCACTCGAAAAAATTCTGCCAAAAAAAAAAGACATAATATTATAATAAAACTTTATAAATCTTGACATACTAAGGGTGAGTTGCACCATTTAACTATAACGATAACAAAGCCGTTAACAGTTGTCAAATCGTCGAATTGACCAATAGGCGGCCGTTTCACGGCTGGTCATGGTTTGGTTATCGTAATAGTTAAATGGTACAACTCACCCTAAGTAAACTAACATAGGTACACACCTTTTCAAATATCGCGCATGATTTGCAGAATTTCAAATTACGAATACGCACCTTTGCGTAGGAATGTAGTTTTAAAACTGTTGAACAACGCAAAATGAACATTAGGCTTTTAGGACGTTACAATAATGACAGGTTGTCACGGTGGCCTTGTACAATTTTGTGAAACCCAATTTAAAATTATGTACAGCAGTCATTAAAATATTTGAATAATTATATCACCGCGTGCGTGACAAATCTTTAAAACCATCTTTGAAATGTTTTTTCATATTAATTACAGTCGTATAATCCTATAAAAATAATTCTTACTTATTTTCTTCCCTTTATTATATTATCTTTCTTTAAGAATGTACCAAATAATGGCAAAAATTTAAATTATAATTAATATTGAATAATGAAATATAAAAATTCATTTAATTAAAATTATTACAAAGTTAAATTAAAATCATTATAAATATTTGATAAATTAGTTATTATCACCATTTTTTTATAAGTTTATTTTTATTATATTGGTCTTTAAATCAAGAGTCAGTCAGTATTAAGCTATATGTATATAAAAATCTTATATAATATTTATAATAATATAAGCTAATTATAAGAATAGATTACTTCTAGTCAAGCTTGTTCCATCATCGATCACATCATCGCTTACCATCAAACTAGATAGTAGGGTTATCTGAAAGGGCGCTCGAGCCCCGGTATGAAGGCTAGAAGGAACGGGGTGGGTCTTTTAGTCAATAAGAGTCTGACACTATCTCCCGCTCCGCCCAAGAGTGGGGGATGTCAATGCATGATTTTTTCCCAACATAAAAAAAAAAAAACTAGATAGTGGTCAAGCGTGCGCGAGTCTATCAATAACAATCATAAAAAAATACTACAATATATTTCTATAAGTATATCTAAAAAGTAAAGTCTACATGTAAGGACACAGGTGCACAGGCGTGCACGCCACGTTTTTTAAACGCACCGTTAACGCGTGTTTTAGAAACGTGTGTCGACGGCACGCTCGCGTGCGTTTCGTGTCTATAACGCTAAAAACGTGCGTCAACGGCGCGATTACAAAACGTGGTGTGCCCAGGCTCTAACTGGGCCTTTTCACCTTTATCTAGTGTAAGGTGAAGAGGTCTATTTACTTTCTTGATTTTAGTTTCACGATATCACGAATTTAAAACAGAAAAAATACAGTTTCCAAGCACCCTATTTCGTAATACTTACTAACCCCAAGAGATATGCGATCTGATAGCATTAAGGTATTGGGTGTAAATGTTCATCCTTTACAACCCGTCAGGCACCATTAGGTAACCCTTCTCTTATTTTTCGATCTTGTTTACTTAGCAAGTTATTTTTAGCATTCTCTTTTTCATGTCATTACCTCTACATATATTTTTTTTCAGGGTGCCATTCTGTAAAAGTACTACGATTACCTACGTTGTCGTAATCGAAACGAAATCACTTAAAATGCATCCATCATATTGTTATGATGGATGCATTTTAAGTGATTTCGTTTCTTTTTCGCATCATCATTTCAGCCGATACACGTCCACTGTTGGACATAGGCCTCCCCCAAGCGTCGCCACATCGAAAGTTCCTGTGCGTCCCGCATACTTAGTATTTATTAATTAAAACTTCGCAACACAAAGGCGGACTTAATGCCTTAGGCATTCTCTACCAGTTAGCTAAAGATTGTGAAGAGAAAACATGGCAGGTGCGTAAAAATCAAAATAATCTCTCCAAAGTTTGTATGGAGAAACCGATTTTTATACGAGCGAAGCCGTTGGCAGAAGGTATGGTACGGTATGGTAGATACGACCTCCTTAATATCTTCACCAATTTTCAATAACATCACCGGCTGGCTACTAAAGAGAGGTGAGATATACTAGGTAGAATGCGTACAGAGTCTTAGAAGTACGCGTCTGAACACATACCTATTCCAGATACTAGGTCCACGAGTATTTGGGCGTCTTGAGTTTATTGACATTTCGACGTCTTAAGGAGTAGGGACGTCTTCATACGTTTATGGAATATCGAGACGATCAAGTAATGGCATTTTTCGGTTTTATGGATTATTAGACTACGCAAGTACGCAGCTATTCATATATATTTTCCACATTTTAGAACGCTTAAAATTAAGTTTTATTGAAAACTTCCTTTCTCTAACTTAACTTTCCCTGTCAGCTTATTTTATAATAAAATATAGAAACTTATAAAAAAAAAAGCTAGCGTATTTAGAAGATTTCAATTCGTTATATCTACAAAAACAATTTTTAATAATCAAGGTTCACATTTACATAGGTAATTATTTCTTTTGTTTTTTTTTGGTTAATATTATTATCTATATTGAACTAAATAAATATTAAACCTAAATCGATATTAAACTATAATCAAATTCAAATTAAGTTACTTAAATTAAACTAAAGTCAAATAAATAAATTAAACATCAATTGAATTAATATTTAAAACTAAGATAAAACATTTTACATAAATAAAATTATTAATATTACTCATACATTAACAACACAGTGCAATAATAGGTGACTTGCAGTCCACACTGCACAAATAAACGCGATTCCGCGCATGAATATGAGTACCTATGGTATGTAGTCCGTCAACTGTCAAGTATCTACGAGTACGTACTCGTAAGTACGCGTAAAACTCGTTCAGATGCGATAAGCCTAAATACTCGAGACGCGTTTATGTAGTGCGTACGGAATAAATACCTGTTCCAGTACCTGTTCCAGTATATACGTTTCATCTCTACTACGAAAATAAATAAACAAACTATAAAAATAAAAGCACCGAATCTTTTTAAAAATGTAAGTACTTATCTAAAAGCGTTCCATTTCTGATTTAAAAAAATATCTATTCAACGGTGAGTGACGTAAATGAGATTTTATCTAATTCTCTTTACATTTTTCAAGATTTTTCCGTGATAAAAGTACCTACGGTGGTATTTTTTTGTATTTTTTGTGTAAAGGTATCGTATTGTATCTATTCTCTATTCGCAATAACATTGAAATTTAAACAAACCTTTCTTACTGTTTGTTCAACCGATTTTGGCTTTTATTGCGTAGGTTGCATGACAAATGAAGCAAGCTGTAAGCTATGCAAGTATTTTCGCGGAATTCTGTGCGCGAATTGAACCCGTGACAGACACTGATCGACAACCAAGTCAAAACACAATATTTCGAAAAAAAAAATGATTTAAAAAATTAAAAAGCATTTATTGTCTCATTCAATTTACAAACGACGAAGCCCTGTGCCCCAGTTCCCTGTGTTGTGGGGTCCAGTCTCTTTCAATCAGAATCATGTTCAGAAGGTACAGTAACAAAGACAATAGTTTTAGGTAACTTAACTATATGTTTAACCAGTAGTTTGAGTAGAGTGTAGTGAATGTAGTGTAAGGAGAGTAGCGCAGTAGGTGTAGTGAGTGAAGTAATGTAGGTGTGGGTGTGTGAGTGCATGTGAGAAGTGTTATGATACGAACTCGTATACCTATGTGTTTGTTGATATTATTTGTTTATTATGTGACTTTCAGACTGACTGACTCTGACAATTTAAGGACTAGGTCAGTCAAAAAAAAAGTTAATATCACATGCCAAAACGAAGATATTTATGGAGTCAAAACAATGTAGGAAGGTGAGCACATTAAAAGCGTTCAAAATAAACGAACATTAATATTGCAGCTGAGAGCTTCTGTTCACGAACATGACACATGGGTTTTGAAGGGAACTAAATGATTCAACACATCATTAGGCCATTTTAGTATCAGATGGAATATTAAAATACAGTGTGCACATAGCTTTGGAGCTGTGAACTTTGGAGGTTTTTTTTGGTGGCTGAAAATCATCCAAATGACATCCCCCGCCCTTGGGCGGAGTGGGAGATAGTGTCAGACTCTTACTGACTAAAAAATCCACCCCGTTCCGAAAGGGGTCGAGCCTCCCTGTCGGAACTAGTCCCTGGCCCCAGCAAGCTTCAACCCAGCTGAGCCCCTGCTGTTGCTGACAACTCCTTGAGGCGTTCGGGAACAGTGCGCGTCGTCAACGACTTGGGTTCGGTCCGGACAGTTACCGGACAGCGAGCTACCCATTGCTCGCCGTCCGCAACCCCGCGCCTACGGTGGCGGGAAATCAGAATAGGAATCCCGGCAGGGGCTGGGGCGTGAGCGCTGTTGCCTGGTGCAATCGGCCTCCTCCTTTGCTAGCATTACTGCTTCGCAGAAGGAGGCGACCACCTGCCACTCCTCCGCCGTAATCCGTGAAATATGTAGGTAAGTATAATTCTAACGCAGACCATACATAAATACATGGTCACCGTGCCACCAGGGCAACTATGGGGTAGTTTGGCTTCCACAACCAGCTGTGTGCTAGCGCCTAATGCCCGCTATGATCTGCCGTGACCTGTTTTGTACTTAGCGTCAGTGATGTCCAACTTGTGACTTTTTTAAAATATTTTTGGGAAAAAATATAACATGGTGTAAAAATTATTGGAAACGATTCAGTTACTGATTGTGAATAAACTATATTCCGGTTTCGACCATAATAAAAATAATTTTGTATATATAAATCTAATCTGGAATATTGTTAGCCTGTTAGGTAATCTAATATGCAGGATCAATCAAAACCTTATAATGGCATCGATATGCAAACGACTATAGGACATTATCGTTAACAATATTGGTTTTCTCGTCAAACGTAATGTTAACAATTCAGTGATGTATTACGATACGATACATCATATATACGATTTAAGGGATTTCATCAGTGAATATCAATCTCCGGCCATCCATTATGTACCTCATCGTTATGTTAGGATTAATTTTACTCAGCTCAGTATCCCCTTTTTTATGTCGAAGAAAATCATCAAATAACTTGTCCCGCTCGAGGTGGAACAAAGAGAGCTCGCTGTCCGGCCGTCCGGTAACTGTCCGGACCAAGCCCAAGTCGTCAACGGCGCGCACTGTTCCCGCGCGCCTCAAGGAGTTATCAGCAACAGCAGGGACCCAGCTGGGTCGAAGCCTACTGGGGCCAGGGTTATCCGAAAGGGAGCTCGTGCCCCTGTATGAAGGCTAGAAGGAACGAGGTGGGTCTTTTAGTCAGTAACAGTCTGACACTATCTCCCGCTCCGCCCAAGAGCGGGGGTTGTCATTGGATGATTTTTTCCCACCATAAAAAAAAAGGTGGAACAAAAAGAAATTCCACCGGCGTTCTTCCAGTTGCCCTTTTAGATCCTAGACCGTGGTAGGCTTTTGCGAACAACCCAAAATTCTGATAAACCCTCTCGATCCGGAAGATCAGCTCGGGAGTCGCCACTGTGCGGACCGCCCGGAGAACACGGTGGAGAATACGGTAGAGGTCTACCCCGCTTGGATGGAGCATCACCGTGTCTTCGCGGAGGCCATCGGTGACGGTGACCTCTTTCACCAGTTCTCGGTTCAGGCCAAGGTCCAAAGCGAGCAGGAATGGGAGGAAGACGCCTCCTTCTGCGAAGCAGTAATGCTACGAAGGAGACGGCCGTCCTGTGACCCTGATTACCGGCTACGGTAGCGTGGACTTGCGGACAACGAGTTATAAGTAACTCGCAGTCCGGACACCGCCCGGTAACCATCCGGACCGAGCTCAAATGGTCGACGGCGCGCAGTTTTCCACGTGTGCTTCAAAGAAATTTTAGCCAAACCGTATTCTTATGTTTTTTTATAGACTAGCTTTTACCCGTGACTTCGCCCACGTACATAAAATATAGCCTATGTTACTCAGGAATAAAGCAGCTTTCTATCGGTGAAGAAATTTTAGCAATCGGACCAGCACTTTTAGAGATTTTCTATTTGTGGGAGGTACTATCACTTGCAAAAGTCCATAAGAATTCTTAAAACTTATTCGTTTGACGTTTAGTTTGACTTACGACCTTTTATTTTCAAGTTTCGCCAACAAATGATTGAAATTCACAATTTCATCAACTTATCTAAAGTCAAGATGGCCCAGTGGTATAGGCACACAGATTGAAGCGCAAATCAGTGTGCCGCAAGTTCAAATCCCACGCAATTATTGACTTTTTGTAAGTTCTTACCCGATTGGAAGTTATGTATTTGCATTACAATATTAAATTATTCTTTAACTTGTTCACACATTTCTTGGAGTTAGAAAGGTAGATCACAAAAAAACTAAATAAAGAATTAGATTTCTGCGAGGTAGACATGAGTTTTAACTTAACCGAAATGAACTGTCGTTTGGTTGTAGTTGTTGGTTAGTGACGTGAGGTTGACAGTATTGTAATATTCGCAAAATGCAGGCTAATATTAGTATTGAAGTGAGGGCGACTATCATTGGGCTGCATAAAAGTGGTCTTAATAAAACACAAATATCTGAAGAAACCGGATTGAATGTGAGTATAATAGCTATTAATGAATTGTAACTTTATTACAAATTAATCTTCTAATTAAAACGTATGCCATTTATGAATCCATTCATCGTATCTTTATGAGGTTTAAAAGAGAAATACGTAAATCGTTGGGTTTATTGGATTGGTTATTGGATTAATAAATGCAGTTTTATTTTAAAATTATATTCAATAATTATGATTATTAACATTTTATATAATGAAAATGAAGTGAAGTAGGTATAGCTGCCTAATATATATTTTTTTTTATTTTAGAAAAATACTGTAAATCTTTGGCTAAAAAGATATGAGGAAGAAGGTAGCCTTGCTAGTCGAAAGAGAAGTGGGAGACCGAAGCTTATTAGCGAGGCGCAGCGACGACATATGGTGGACGTATACGAAACGAATGGTTTCGCACCAACGAGACATTTTGCGGAATTATATGACACCTCGATGGATACTGTTCGCCGTGCACTTCACGCTGAAGGCGTGCATCACAGAAAACCTGCTAAAAAGCCGTACTTGACAGAGAGGCACAAACAAGAACGATTACGTTTCGCACTAAATATTTAATGTTAACTAAACTAAATGGCCTACCATTTTATTTTAACATATCTGTGATTATTCGTTAACATACACTGTATTATATTGTGTTTACTTTCGTTTAAAACAGCTATATCTTTTAACTTGTGCCATCGCCTCATCTTAAGAATGCAGTGAACTCGCTATCAATTTTGTTGACAATAATCATGAGTCTATTTCGTTTTTTATTCTTCTACCCGCACTGTTTTAACATAATACTATAATTCAATTTATTTTTCTCATCTAATTGACGATTATCTTGTGAGAACTAAAGTTCTTTTAACAGAAATTGAGGTTTGGTTTCAATCTTCTTTTCGTCAAGAAAATGAACAATTAAGCTATGACCTCAATACATTCATTGTGACGTTACACAAAAATAAAATGTTTACAAAGTCCAAATCATATATCACTTTTCAATAAATAACTGGATATAAACAATTACCTATATTTTATTTTATTAAAATTTGAATATCCGTTCATTGTTACGTTATTCATATTATGAATGGTCTAAGTGGGTATACTTCCAACAAACAATCTTAGGCGTAACATAGATAACGGTTACAAGATAACTTTTTGTCTAGGTAACAATTCGACGTCACAATTCTCATAAATGTTTAATTTGTAAATATAAAGAATAAACATTTTTATTAAACACGTCTTTTTATTTCCACCTTATAACATCGAAAAGATGTAACAAATAAATACATAATTGCAAATTACGAATGTGATTCTTCTTGTGGTTAATAGATCACATTCGTAATTTGCAACTATTTAGTGCAAAAAATGCAATAGTATTTTTCATAGAAATATAAAAAAACAACTATATCAATATAGATTGGGAATTTTCAAAGTAAGAAATAACTGCAACGGACCGACCATGATTTGAACTCGGGTTTCGTGATTTGCGAATCCAACACTTAATTCACACGGCTACCAGCACATGACGTATTTGCGCGAATCAATGCTATGGTAAGAACAGAAAAATAATAATGTTTTTAAGCTCAGTGCGACGACAGTTCCTTAGTGTGTGTTATCTGTGGAATGTGGATACTCATACATGCGCACACATACGCACGGATGTATCGCGCTCGCTCGGTTCGTAGCAATGTAATCTTTAGCGTTCCTATGGACTTTTGCGGCCTTACTGTACCTACAAAAAAAAAACATTAAAACAAACTTTATCTTTTTATTATATTACTAGCTGTACCCGCGCGGCTTCGCTCCCGCTCTTACCTACTTCAGCCTACTATACCCTACTCTACCCTACTATACCCTACTCTACCCTACTCTACCCTACTCTACCCTACCCTACTCTACTCTACTCTACCCTACTCTACCCTACTCTACCCTACTCTACCCTACTCTACCCTACTCTACCCTACTCTACCCTACTCTACCCTACTCTACCCTACTCTACCCTACTCTACCCTACTTTACCCTACTATACCCTACTCTACCCTACTCTACCCTACCCTGCTCTACTCTACCCTACTCTACCCTCCTCTACCTTACTCTACCCTACACTACCCTACACTACCCTACTCTACCCTACACTACCCTAATTTTCATTTTTTTTTTCCATAAGAACCTTCTCCTCATAATAACGAACACAACAAAAAAAAAATTAGCGAAATCGGTCCAGGCGTTGTTGAGTTATGCGCTTACCAACACATTTTGCGATTCATTTTTTTTTTCCATAAGAACCTTCTCCTCATAATAACGAACACAACAAAAAAAAAATTAGCGAAATCGGTCCAGGCGTTGTTGAGTTATGCGCTTACCAACACATTTTGCGATTCATTTTTATATTATAGATTATTGTATACAGATGAAAAATATAATAATACAGCAAGCGCACAAAACAACATTGTTAAACCGTAAATTACAGATAGTTTTAAATAGTGCTGTACAGTATTTTCATTTCGTTCGAGTTGCGCCGTCCGGTATTTTAATGGAGATATACAAATTATTCCGGTACTCAGATGATTAAATTGCACAGACTTTTGCGCTGCAGATTGAATGGATTATTTTAATGGCAAATGCATTAATTTGAAATGAAGAGTCCATATTTTTGCAAAGAAATTTTAAGGCATCTGTCATATTTTTTATACGTACTGCAGTTATCCGTTGATGTGACTGCCATTTTGAATGGCAGAAAACAAATTACTTTAATTAAGTTTTTTTGTTTTTAATATTCTAGATTTTTTGGAGCAGTAGAGGCCCAAGTGGTAACGACCCCGACTTACGAGTTGCAGGTCTCGGGTTCAAACCCAGCCAGGCGCATTACTTTGTGTAATTCATGTCATCACCACTGCTCTCAAAACGGTGAAGGAAAACAACGTGAGGTAATCGGCATATCTTAGAACCAAAAATTCGAAGACATCCACCAACCCGCACTGGGGCCGCGTGGTTGATTAAGGCTCATTCCATCTCCTAAAGAGGAGGCTTGAGTCCCAACTGTGGGAACATTATAAGGCCGACTATGCTATGCTACATTTTTACCTTTGATATCCATTGAAACGTGCTTTATGACAGTTGATGTCACTAATCAACTGTCCTCTAAAGCACGTTATTGCTCTTTCTCTGGGCAACAACATTTTTAAATATCTTTTCTGTACCTTTGACATTTTATAAAGCAAAATATGCTGCTAAATTTCATGATCATCATTTCAGTGGCTTAAGATTGAGATGATAACAAACAAACAAGCTTAATTTCGCATTTATTTTCGTAATATTACCTCATGATATTACACAGGATTGTTCAACGGTTCTATAAAAAATCGTCGTCGCAGATTGTTCCTATTGTGGTGTCACGCCCTACTGTTAAAGCCTTAAGATTTTGTGACTCGTTTTAAATCTTTATTTAGCAACATTTTTCTTATAGTCATGCTTGGATGTAGATAGATATTGGTCAATATCTTCTTGCAGTACTTTTAAATGGTACACTAATTAAAGAAAAAGAAAGAAATAAAATAATAAAGAAAGACGAAAGAAAATTAATTTCGGGTTTATAGGTCTAACACCTCATTCTCAAAGAATGAGGTCAATCGTCGAATTCGACTCGGCTGGGCAGCGTTCGGGAATCTGCGTGGATCTTCTCGTCCAACATACCGCAGTATCACAAGATGAAAGTCTATGATCAGAAAGCTTTAAGTCATCCAAAGGGCAATGAAAAGGTCTATGTTCGGAGTTTTATAAGATATCCGCAGGAGAACTATGGTCGCCGACATAGCTCGAAGAATTGCCAAAATAAAGTGGCAGCGGGCAGGGCATATTGCACGCCTACTTGGACCAGGGTTTTCCGAAAGGGAACTCGAGCCCCGGTATGAAGGCTAGAAGGAACGGGGTGGGCTTTTAGTCAGTAAGAGTCTGACACTATCTCCCGCTCCGCCCAAGCGCGGGGGTTATCATTGGATGATTTTTCCCACCAAAAAAAAAAGTGCACATTGCTCGTAGAACGGATGGTCGATGGAGCCGAAAGGTTCTAGAGTGGAGATCGCGCACTGGAAAATGCAGTGTTGGTAGGCCTCCCACAAGGTGGACCGACGACCTTGTGAGAGTCACGGTAATGCGGTGGATACGAGATGCACAGGATCGGTCGTTGTAGCAACATTTGGGGGAGGCCTATGTCCAACAGTGGACGTCTTTCGAAAGAAAGAAAATTTATTTAATTATTATATATTTTTTTATTATTATTTTTTTTCGTTATTTATCAGCCTGCTAACATAATTAATAGATCATTCAATGTTTAACAGCTCTGAAATTTAATTATGTCTTTCATTACTTCTTAGTTCCTCACGATTCAAGCATCCAAAAATACATTAAAGAGTAACAGAAAACTCCTTATCCGTGTTTAATCAGAGCATTAATTGTTCTTCACGTTAAAATTCCATTAGGTACAATGGTATTAACAAAAGCTCTGTTTTGACTTCTCAGTTGAAAGTATTTAGATACTTAAATTATTTTAAAGCTCTCAGCGAAGTTAATTGCTTGGAAAATTTCCGAGAGTTAGTTCAATAAAATACGCAAGCCAATGAAACTAAGACGCTCGCTGTAAGATGACAGTTAGTTTTGACGTTTGATTTTTTTTTTTTTGTTACCAATGGTTCCGTTTCAAAGGAAGGCCTTTCATCTATATTGCCTAGTCTAACGTCCGAGTTTTCTTGCGTGATAAGTTTTCAACCAATAATATAAAGAAGTCGAAGGAGAAAGAAAGGTTCTGCAATGGTGACCACGTACCGGAAGACGTAGCGTTCGCGTTGGGAGGCCTCCTACAAGGTGGACCGATGACCTGGTGAGGGTCGCGGGAATCCGATAGATGCGAAACGCATAGGATCGGTCATTATGGCGACACTTGGGGGAGGCCTACGGGGGAGGACGTCTTTCGGCTGAAATAATGATGATGACATAGGTTAATTTTAGCAATCGGACCAGTACTTTCAGAGTTTACCTCCTACAAACAAAAAAATAAAAAACAAACTTTACTTCTTTATTATTTTAGTCTAAATTGATAGCTACATACACTATCACATTTCCCGCGACTTCGTTCGCAAGAATATTTTCCTAGAAAAATTTAGGTTAAGATTGTGGTAACCTTAAACCACATTTTGTGAGTAGTTTTGGAAAACTAATTATGATAAGTCTTTATTATTCATTTTGATTACCATTTGTGCCAGCTTTCAAATTGACAACCTAAGGAATAAGATTCTCTCATACAACCTTTACTCGTAATATCTCCAAAATCGTTTTATAGGGGTAGTTTTAAAAATCGAATATAATGAAAACCTTTTTTTATTTACTTCATATACTATTTATGGTAACTTTCAAGGCTCAAGGAATAAAATTTTGCATACAAATTAATTTTCACCCTCCTAAAAGTTAGACTTTCACAAACCCCTTCTTAAGGGCCAAGCGCCCGAAAAGTGCCATAAAACAGTGATTTTCTGAGGCCTACTCCTCCGTAACGGCTAGGTCAATTGGTTTGAAAAAAATATATGTTTATTATAGATTCATGAACAATAATATCAACATTTGATTTTTTCGTGCAATTAATACTTTTGTCAAAAAAAATATTTAGCAATTTCGCAACTTTTCGCAACTTTTCCCTACTCCTTCGAAACGGCTTGGACCTTTAGAAACATTTTTACACATAAAAATTGGTGGTTAAATATTCTTCAAAGTGAACATTGCATATGTAAATCAATCAATATCTCGCAGAGAAAATGGACTTAAAGCGCTTTCCGGGCGCTGCTGGCCGCAAATAAATGCACAGATTTTTGTACTGCCGCCTAGGCGAATGCGAGAGTTGCGTTCACATAATTTCGGTCAGATGGTTCAAGGGACTATACGCCTTAATCCTCACCTACATCACAAAAGAAAGCCATGTGCAAAATTTTAGGTTCCTGTTTCAAGTCGCAGAAGTATCGGATGCGCGTTGATATTATGTCAGTCAGTCAGTTTAACTTTTTAGACCACATTGTTTTTAGTATAAGTGAAACCTGAACATAGTCTGTTCAGAATCAGTAACTGAATGGATTCTAATAGTTTTTACACCATGCTATATTTTTTCCCAAAAATATTTGAAAAGGTCACAAATCGGATACCACCAACATTAAGTACAACACTGGTTACGAATTTCACAGTCCCGGGACTCGAGTCGGCATACAATCAAAGTCCCGAGAATTTCCGGGACTTCGAGACTTTTAAGAAAATTATTTAAAGACGGGCAAGTCTTTTTTGAAGAATTTTAATTGAGTTAATTTTGGGTAAAACGTATTAAAAAAAACCGGGTAAGTGCGAGTTGGACTCGCGCACTAAGGCTTCCGTATAAACTTACCTATGAAAACAGTTAAATTCCCGAATTGAGTTACGAAGATTGTTCTGAATCGTAAAAAGTTTATTTTTTGTGACGTAACTACAGTCTTCAGATTTTTTCCTATAATTATGCTGTGAGATATTACTTCACGCAAAATTTCCGGATTCTAAGTCAACGCGAAGTAACCTATAAATTTTAATTTCCTTGAGTGTCTAAATACACGTTTTTTGCGACATAAACATCCGTATCTTTTGTTTTTGTTAATTCAGAAGTTTGATTTTTTCGCAACTTCAAGGGACTGCGTACCTGAGTATATGATTTTAATTTCAATCCCTCCACACGTTCCCGAAATAAAAGGTCTTCGCAGACAGAAATACAGACGGACAACGAAGTAATCCTATAAGAGTTTTATTTTTCCCTATAGTAGGATGGGGTTCCAAAAAGGCATTTTTTGTAAAAAAAAAAAATTATTAAACAGAAAATTAAATCTTAACAAGTTTAACGTTAATTTCAGTTCTAACAATTGCTATTTTTATTTATTTTATTCACACACAGATTCTCTTTTAAGCAGTTAACTATAGTTATAAAACGAACTTAGTTAAAAATCATACTAATTCTTAATAACTTACTATTATCTAGTAATTCTAGTATTTAAGCTTTGTCCGACAGTCTGTTTCTGATTTTTGTAATAATACCACCGGACAAGGTCTACTCTCCCACTTTCAACAGATCTCAGTTTAATTGTATTTAAGGTAACTTTATGTAGGTAGTAGTTCTAAACTTTTTGTAAGTTTTTCGTAACAATCTTGTCTCGTCTCGAGTCTCGACACGAAATTCCCAGGACTCGAGACAACTAAAATTGGGAAAATTCCCGGGAATTTGAGACACGAGACGTCCCGGGACCCAAACCCTAGTCATAGAGGGCATTAGAAGCCAGCGCATAGCTGGGTGCGGTAGCCATACAACCCCTCAGTCACCCAGATAGCCCGGCGACCATGTATTTGTGTGGACAACCAGGTAGTATAACAAGCTTACAACTTCGTGATTTTTCATGCTACAATCATGCAATTTATTTATTTATGCCACACTTGCTTTTCTTGACGGAGACGCAGATTAGATGTCCGGCAGATGCGGCGTACCTCAACTACCCGGGATACTCATTGGAGCATCATTTCCTGCAGCGTGCTGGGGTCTGTGTGTACGTCCGTAATGACATCTGCTGTCAGCGTCTCCGTCACCTTGAGGACACAACTCTTTCCACGCTATGGCTGTTGGTAGACACTGGCATGGACAAAATTGTCTATGCCTGTGTCTATCGATCGCACAGCGGTGATCAGGAGACAACTCGAATGTTTGACCACCTCAGTGAGGCCGCCGATAAGGCTCTGCATCGGCACCCTGATGCGCAGCTCGTCGCTCTGGGGGACTTTAATGCCTGTCACCAAGACTGGCTTTTCCCGTACCAGAAGACCGACCATGCTGGGAGAGAAGCGCGAAACTTTGCGGTATCGATGGGCCTGTCCCAGCTGGTGAAGCAAGCGACTAGAGTGCCTGATGTAGCTGGTCATACTGCCAACTGTCTGGACCTTCTGCTGACCACCGACCCAGACAGATGTATCGTAACAGTTTCTTCACCACTTGGAACTTCAGATCACTGTCTGGTGAAGTCTGTATCGTCCTTCTCCCCACTTGACTGCGACTCTCGTGGTGAACGGCGAATGTGGCGATACAAGTCAGCAGATTGGGATGAGATGCGTCACTTTTTTGCGTTTTATGCTTGGCAGCGGGTCTGCTTCTCTTCTAAAGATCCGTCGAGGTGTGCGGATGCTGTGTCCGATGTGGTGCGTCAAGCTATGGAGTATTTCATTCCTTATAGTGACGTACCCATCGGAAGCTCAGCTCACCCATGGTTCAACGCTGATTGCGTTCAAGCTGAAGAGCGTAAGCATTCGGCGTTTCTAGCCTGGGTTGACGCTCGTGACCGCAAATCTCCGGATCTGAGCTCAGCAAAGAGAGCCTTTAACCGTGCTGCCAAGTCCTACAAAAAGGCACTAAAGAAGGCTCGCTTTGACCGCATTGCCCATATTGGCAAAAAGCTTTCTGCACAGCCATCCGGTAGCAGAACTTTCTGGTCCCTTGCCAAATCGGTCGAAGCGAACTTCTGTCGGCCCACATTGCCTCCGCTGGTTAAACCTGACGGAACACTGGCTTATACGGCGAGAGAGAAAGCAGGTCTCTTTGCATCTCTCTTCGCCCATAATTCTCGTCTTGATACTGGCAGTGCTACTCCACCGACTCTACCTCACTGCGACACTTCGATGCCCGAGGTTCGCATAAGGAACAAAGAAGTTCTGAGAGCACTGTGTCGTCTAGACGTGAATAAAGCTAGTGGACCCGATGGTATACCAGCGATTGTTCTCAAGGCTTGTGCGCCCGAGTTGTCTCCTGTATTGACACGCTTGTATTGCCTCTCGTTTAGGACTGGAATAGTGCCCAAGTCCTGGAAGCTTGCCAACGTGCAACCCGTGCCCAAAAAGGGCAGTCGTGCCGATCCTACCAACTATCGGCCGATTTCGGTAACCTCCATACTCTGCAAGATTATGGAGCGTGTATTGAACTCGCGCCTCATGGCATAGAATAGAATAGAATAGAATAGAATAAACTTTATTGTACACCAAAAAGTAATACCTAGAAGGTAACGATCTCCTCAGTGACCGACAGTATGGGTTTCGCCGCAATCGATCTACTGGGGACCTACTAGTGTATGCCACCCACTTGTGGGGTGAGGCCCTCGAGAAGAATGGGGAAGCAATTGCTGTCTCCTTAGACGTCTCGAAGGCCTTCGACAGGGTATGGCATGCTAGCCTTTTGAGTAAGCTTCCAGCATACGGCATTTCTCCTGGTCTGATTAACTGGGTAAAAGACTTCCTGAGAGAACGGTCTCTTCGAGTTGTTGTCGATGAATGCTCATCAGAGCCCATGACGACTAATGCCGGAGTTCCTCAGGGGTCAGTGCTCTCTGCAACTCTTTTCCTGCTGCATATTAATGATCTGCTGATGCCCGGTATCTATGGGTATGCAGATGATAGCACAGTTGTAGAGAGATACCTGCCAGGTGCTCGGGCTAGGAAAGAGAAAATCCGGTCCGAACGAGAGGCTATGGTAGAGCGTACGAATATCTCGCTTCAGGCAGTCTCCAAGTGGGGCGAAACCAATCTGGTGGGATTCAACGCCGCCAAAACACAGGCGTGTCTGTTCACCGCCAAAAGGAGCCCGTTCACCTCGGCTCCTACTTTTCAGAATGTATCATTGGATTGTACCGACCGCCTTCAGCTCTTGAGTGTCGAAATTTCCTCCGACCTCAATTTTGGGCGGTTCATTGAGTCCAAAGTCAAAGTAGCTGCTAGGAAACTAGGCGTTCTCGCAAAAGTCCGGCGGTACTTCACACCGAGACAGCTTTTAATGTTATACAAAGCACAGGTCCGATCGTGTGTGGAGTACTGCAGCCACATATGGGCTGGTGCTGCAAAGTGCCACCTGGCAGCTTTGGACTCGGTGGAAAGGCGTGCGAAGAGGCTGATTGGTGATCCAGATTTGGTTAAGTCCAATCTTCAAAGCCTTGATCACAGGCGTAGGGTAGCCAGCCTTTCGGTGTTTTACAGATTGCATTTTGGAGAGTGTGCGCAGGAATTGCATGACTTGATTCCGCCATCTCATTTCTACCATCGGACAAACCGACGCACGGCGAGTATCCACCCTTAAGTTGTTGAAACATCTACGGTCCTGACTAAGCGTTTCGCCTCGTCATTTATACCGCGAACTTCGAAGGACTGGAACAGTTTGCCTGCTGCGGTCTTTCCGTCTGATTATAATTTGGGTGTCTTCAAGGCTAGAGTGAATAGGCTCTTAATAAACTAGTGCGCCTCACCATCAACGATTGCATCACTGCTTACCATCAGGCGGGATCGCAGTCAAGTACTAGTTTATAACAGATAAAAAAAAAAAAAATATTTATTTATTTATTTAAAGCTGTCCAAAGGACAAAAAACGCCAAAAACTGTACAAAGGTGGACTTAATGCCTTAGGCATTATCTGCCAGTCGACCTTAGGGTGGTGCAGAAACATAACATGGCATGTGCAACTTAATAAATAGACATAACAGAAGAGAAACAAATATATACAATAGTAAATACACACATATAAATAAACAATGCCGTAGTGAAAAAACAAATCCAACACATTAGCGCGGTGATGACTCTACCAACATCTTGCGAATATGCACACGTGCCTTCAACTTAAAAGAAAATAATTCAATTCAATTTCGTTCATAGATTCTTCACATGAAAATACTAGACACGTGTTTGGGTTTTCGCTTATTATATACCTACTAAATCTAATGTTGTATATAGATTATGTAAGAGCTTGTCACTAAACGTAGGTACGCCTGTTGATCAATAGATATTGGAGATGACAACTAACTACCCTCTGACATAACATAACGCCATTGTTTTCGACAAGTTTCAATTACCACATGATATTGTGTCCTTGGCTCAACTAATATCGTCTGAGCTTTTAGATCCCGTTCAAGATTATAGTTTATTGTTTCCAATTCTGCGTCAACATGTAATTTGTTAAGTACATAGACCAGTGTTTCTTAAAGTTTGGTTTGCGACCCGCTCGCTGGCGAGTAACCATATGGCCAATAATATGTGTAGCCTTGACAAATATGACGACAAGTCAACCAAAGAGTCAACGGTTGGGCGACCACTGACGGTGACAGGCGTCAATCGGACAGAGACTCGCTGCGCTGCTATGAAAGTCCTTCTTTCTCTCAGTACCTCATATTAGGGGTGGGATTTGACAAAAATAGGAAACAAATGCATCATTCTCATTAAAAAAAAAAAAAACTATGGTCGGAACTGATATTTTTTCCCTATTTAGCTGTCCTTCCTTTAATATTATATTTCTTCCCCTTTTTTCTTAATGAAAACCGATGACGAAAAGAGATGAGACTCGAAATCGATACTAACTTTTTGATAAGCCAGTCGCGGTCCAGTAAACTTTGGAAACCACTGACATAAACTATAATTAAAAGGACAAGTTAAGACAGTGAATGGTGATACACGATGTCCAAGATGAATATGTATGTACTGGCTTACTGAACAAAAATAGGAAAACAAAATAATTCTTCTTGACTTTCGTACTACCCACATACGTAGTCAATCTTATTATGTTCCTACTAGGTACTCATACCTTCTCTCTAAGAGAGGGAATGAACCTTAATCTACCACGCGAGCCCTGCAGGTACAGGTTGGTGGATGTCACATGCCTTTGATTTATTTTTGTTTGGTTTCCTCACGACGCTTTTCTTTACCGTTTTGAGAACTGACACAGTTGTGATTAAAATTTTATAGGCCTTAAACTTCACCGTTTCTATAGCAAAGTGAATTATTATACTTTATTGCCGGAAGTCGGTGTTTTTATTAGTCTCATTTTATCAATAAAATCTACTGCCATCCGAAAATAATGACATTTTATTACCTTTTTATAAGTTTTTTTTTTTTGTACTAACCTTTTATTTGTTGCCAGTTCATTGTGGTTTATTAGAGAAATCATATTATTGTGATACTACTTTATTTTTATGTATGGGCAGTTTCAGACTTTTACAAACTAAACCCCACCTGTGTCTTCATTTACCCTTTGCCTTCTAGAACCACGGTTTTGCTTTCAGAACTCCCCGTGGATTATCGAAGCTAAATCACAAACTTCTCATCGAAAGTTAATTTAATTTATGTGAGATCATTGTGTTTCCTTTTCCGAAAATAAATCCCGATTGCCTTCCAAGAATATCTTGTTTAAGAAAATAATCGTAATAATATTTCCTTCCTACGCAATTCTAGGTGTATTGTTGTCACTATGTCATAACTTAAGTGACTGCTCCGAAGTTTATTGCCGTAAGACGATACAAACGGCCGCGTAGATCATGATTTTACTCGCTACATTAAGCATTAATATTATTTTTGTTATTATTTGTAGCTAGACGAAAAATATTTTCAATAGAAGATATTATTGCTTTAAAGAATTTGGCATGATAGTTAAGTACACCGCACCACCCAGCACTGGGCCCGCGTGGTGGATTACGGCCCATTCCCTCTCCTAGAGAGGAGCTCAGAATTCCAGCAGTGGGAGCATTAAAAAAAAAAGCTGATGATGATATGATGATGTTAATTACAACGCTATCTGCGCCATCGATATACTACGTACTAGATTAGGCATGCCGAAAACTCACTTCAGTCGGTTCAGGTGTGATGTATTCCATATTCCATACACCTTGAACATTACACTATATTGAACGAAACGCGTTAGTGCCACGAAATTCATGGCGCCTAAGATATTTTGGTCGCGCAAAAAGTATTCTCTAAAAGCTATCTTAGCACGGTATGTTTTAATAGTTCTGTTAGACGAAATAATGCCAATGTAGCACTGCAGCGAACTTTTGTTTGAACTCTTCAGTATTTTGACAATTATTTTTCATGAACGTGTTGTCTATCACTAGAATACTCGTTTAAGTCGATGATCTGCGTATAGTCACTATTCTTATTGGCATCTTTTGCTTCTTTTGAATGGTATTATACGTGTACATGAAGTTAATAACTTCCAAATGATATGTTGATCTGGTAGGTACCTACTCCTCCGTGCTCCGGGCGTCAAATTTAAGGTGTTTTTAATATCGTGCGGATTACATCACGCATGTGGATTCGCTCCGTGCAAATGTCCTTTTCACACAAGTATTTATTGTACTGCGGGGAATAAGCTCGCAGGACTCGTGCGAGGCGGGGCAATCCCGCATGCGTATTGAAATCCGCATGACATTAAAAATAATCGTGACGAAAACGGCATGTCCTGGGATAAAAAATTCGAAGACATGTGACATCCATCAACCCGCACTGCGCCCGCGTTGTAAATTACGGTCCACTCTTTCTTCTAGACTCGACTTACGAGTTGTAGGCCGCGGGTTCAAACCCAGCCAGGCGCATTACTTTGTGTAATTTATTTGGCATGTCCTGGAACCAAAAATTCGAAGATATGTGACATCCACCTATCCTCACTGGGCCCACGTGGTGGATTAAGGCCCATTCCTCTCCTAGAGGAGAGGCATGAGTCCCAACAGTGGGAACATTATAAGGCCGACTATGCTATGCTTTCTTCTAGATAGGAGGCCTGACAGAGATGTATGGTAGTAGACATTTTATCTAGTTGGTAGTGGCTCTGTCTACTATGCCGAAAGTCGTGACCAAGACAAATGTTTGAGTGATGAACATGATCATTTGTTCTGTGTCTGGTTGTAATTTTATCTATACATATAATGTAATGTGTTTAAAAATATATACTTACCTTAGTATATTTATTCCCCTTTTTTCTTTAACCCACATTAGATAGAATGATTTTAGTCTAGATTATTTTAATGGGTCCCGATTGTTGCTGAACTGTGGACTGAACCTGTTTATTTTTTATTTTCAGTTTTTATTTAAAGTTATTTTTTACGCAGTCAGGTTTTTTTTATTTTTTTATTATTTTTTTTATTTACAGTTTTTAGTTACTATTATAATATCACTATTTATTCACTATATTTTAGACGTAAAATCACTATAAAGTTCAAAAATCGACCTAGGCATTCGCCTCAGTACAAATAATAATAATAATAATAATAATAATAAATTCTTTATTGTCATAATTATTATAAGGTTGATACAATTTATGAAGCCTCTGACTCCCGAACTAGGCATGCCTGTATGTCAGGAGTCAGCGCCCTCCCAATTTTATTTAGACTCAATTTAATTCTAATTCTTATTAACAAAATTTATTTTAAAATATTATATATAAAACATATTAAGCAAATTTAAAGATTTGAGTAACAAATTACTAATTCTAAAACTAATTATCTAACTAACAAAATCGTGCTGTGTGTGTAGTGTTCGTGTATGTGTGCGTGTTTATGTATATGTGTATGTCCAGAAATATATTTTCGTATTTGTATTTGAAATTAAAAATTAAAAAATAGATTAGTATGAATTATTATGAATTATTAATTATTTTCTCCACACTATCATAATCAAGAGATAAGAGCCAGTTCCGCACCTTTAACTTACAATCACGCAGGATCAGCGGGTAAAGATTGAGAAGTCTATTAATTTTGTTGTAAACATATACAGAAAGGAATGCTTTCTGCCTTCTTGCAAAAGCCGTACGGCATCTAACCGATTCGATGATATTCGGAATTGTACGTTTGTTTCGAAGCCTATCGGGATCATACGGGGTACATACGTGCTGCTTTGTTATAAGGTGGAAAATAAAAAGTTGTCGCACAGTAAATACCTGGCATATCTCGTACAAAGACTTCGTGGGGAATCTGTATGGTTTGAATAGCATAGTCTTCAGCAGTGACCGTTGTGCTCTTTCAAGGTGTAAGAGATACGTTTTGCAAGCACCGCCCCAGGCTCCTATACAGTAGCCAATAACTGATTGGGCCAGAGCATAATAAATAGTACGGAGGAGATCGCTGTCTGCTACGTGCCTGAGATTTTTAAAAACCCATGTAAGTTTCCTAACTCTTGATGAGACAGTGTTGATGTGTGGCTGCCAAGTAATTTTCTCATCCAAAAGAACCCCAAGATATCTGACCGTCTTAACTTTATTTACCGCTGTGCACGAGCACTGTTGAGTGAACTGTGGTTGTGCACAAGTGTGGAAGCGAACAGCCACATTCGGTTGCTTTATGCGGGCGTTAGTAAACTGTATACATGAGGTTTTTGATAGGTTCACAGTCAACAGGTTATGCCTTAGCCATAAACTGACTTCATGAAGCCCCATCTCCGCATTTCGTTGGACCTCGTTCCATGTCTCTCCCTGAAACACCAACGCTGTGTCATCTGCATAAGTAAATATTCTTCCGTGATGAAGTGTCATTTGACACAAATCGTTTATATACATGAGGAAGAGACTGGGACCAAGAATGCTGCCTTGTGGCACTCCGTAAGTGACTGCGACATCTGAACTTATGGCACTGCCCACCTTAACTCTCTGCATACGGCCAGTAAGGAAATCTTTGAAGATTTTAAGTACCATTCCCCTTATTCCACACCTTTCCAGTTTGTCAACAAGAGTAGAAATCGAGACAGTGTCAAAAGCCTTGGCTAAATCGATGAATACTCCAATACACTTCTGTTTATTATCAAGGCAAGTGGTGACATAATCTACCAACGATCCAACGGCTCCTTCTGTACTTTTGGCTACCCTAAATCCAAATTGGGAATCGGACAGTATATTATTTTGGTCTAAAAATTTAATTAGTTGGTTATTGAGTACTTTTTCTAGTAATTTAGAGAGGGCAGGCAACACAGAAATCGGCCTATAGTTTGTTACACTATCTCGAGCCCCACTCTTGTAGACAGGCGTGATGATGGCTCTTTTAAAAACTCCCGGAAATACACCCTGCTCAATACACAGTCTTACTATTGTAGTAAAGTGCGGGACAACGATATGTTTTGCCATTTTTAGAAACCTATTAGATATAGAGTCCCAGCCCGTTGCAGCGTCATTTTTCAGGTTCATGATAAGGGATTCTATTTCTGTTTCATCTGGTGGGAGCAATACCATAGAGTTAGGGACACGGGGTACAACAAACCTGCTCGAGGGGATTGTAGTATCGGGGCTATTATTATTTTTAATTTTATCCGCAAGCAGCTTTCCAGCATCCGCAAAAAACATATTTACTGCTTCCACGGCCTCATATGGGTCATTACTGTTCTCTAGTAATTCCTTGGCACCGAGTTTTTGCTTGACAGTTCCCGTGATTGATTTAATAGCTGACCATGTCTCCTTACTATTCTTGGCATTTTGTAAAAGATTTTTTTCATAATTTATTTTCAGCTTTCGTAACAAAGAGTTGCAGAAATTTCTATAGCGCTTGTAAGTAACTTCAAGAATCGAGTTATTTGGATTTTTTGTAACCTTAGCATGCAATCTATCACGGTTTCGAATACATTGTACTAGACCTGGAGTAATCCACGGTTTTATAGTTTTCCTACGACTAGAAACGATCCTGGATGTTGTATTCGATTTGAGTGCAGTAGACAGCCTTTCAGTAAAAAGAGTTGCGGCTTCTTCAGCATTAGCTAAAGAAGAGACAAAAGAGAAATCCATAGTTTCTAATTGTTTTAAAGTTGCTTCAAAATCTGTCTTAACAATTATGTTGGATTGCTTAATCGATTCCGGCATATAAGATAAACTAATAAGAACAGAATCATGATCTGTAACAGTAGAATCCATGACGGTGACTATGGCTGAATTATTCGTTTTGATCATGATGTGATCCAAACAGTTATTAAGTCTAGTTGGCAATGTATGCCCTGGAAGAAGGCCCAGCTCTGAAGTAAGATTTAAATATGATGGACTATTTCTGTCATTGTTATCAGGTTTTATATCAATGTTTACGTCTCCTATGATGATAATATTATTGCGCTTAGCTGGTCGAAGTATGCTGTCAATACTATTCAAAAAATTTTCGATGCAATAAATGGAGGGAGATCTATACGTAGCCAAAATTGTTATGTCATTGCCAATATTGAGTAGCAAAAAATTTCCTCCTATGGGATCTGGCTCCTCCACAGTACATTTTATATTATTAGTGACATAAATGACAATGCCATCATTTTTGTTTAAACTTTTCTTGGAAAAGTAACATGAATAATTGTCTAAAAGTGGTGGTGGTTTGTGCTCGCTTAACCAACATTCGGTTAAAATGATTATGTCAGGTTTAAACGTAAGCCTAGCCAAGTAAACAACAAAACCATCCATATTTTTATAGATACTGCGAATGTTCTGTGAGATTACAGTCAGTGTGTTCGAAGTAGGCCCAATTAGGTTTCCACATGATTCTGGGTCACATTTATATGATTTAGCCACAGAAACATCATCAATATCTTTAACAATGTTATTTATAGTGGCCATTGGTAAAGTTCAGGTGAGAAAGTCACAACTTTTGACACCACTGTTCTGATATTAATTAATTTTGCGCTATTTGTTTTAAATAAAATGAGAAAACATTTATCTGACTGATAAAGATGTAATTTCGTTAAAAATGTTGCGCTCCCATGAACTTGAATACGTGATTGTGTGGGAAAACTCAGACATGTGTTTGTGTAGTAGTAGTAATAGTATAAATTTATAATGTAGTAGTAGTTAAAAGTGTGTTCTTGTTGTAAGTTTGTGTAAAGTAGGTTTTGTGATATGTTTTTATGTAATTTTTGTAGAGTCAGCACGACCAAAGCGAGATTTACATTCATGCAAAATAAATGAAAAATATAATTAAAGCTATGAATAATTTTCAGGAGCTGTAGTAGTCATGCATAACTAGCAGGTTTAAGTTTTAGAATATCTTCTTCAGAGTTTATTCGGATTTGTGGATCTCCAGCCTTTTTACGTAAATAAACAACGCCGTAAGAGGTCCAGCAGAAGTTATACCCATAGTTCTTGTACTGTGTTCTTGCTAAATAATATAGTTTCTGCGTTTTAAGGGTAAGTCTTTCAGACACATAAACTGGCTGATTACCCCTAAGCTTCAGATGGGTAGTGTTGAGCTTATTTCCCTTGTCTTTTGACTTGTTAAACATTTTAACCCCCTTAATTACCTTATCTTTAGTTATAGCGGAGCTGAAGGTTACTATAATTGGGTTTGAGTTACTTTTTGACTTAACTCTTTGAATATCCTTTAGATTAGTTTCACTAATATTAAGGTTTAAGGTTTGGCCCAAATTAACAACCAAATCACAGAGGTCTTCTTTTGTTTCACCTTCGGACTTCGGTACGTTACAAAGTAAATAACATAGATTTCCTGTTGTACTTTTTCTTTTAATATGGTCATGACATACCATTTTGAAATCCTCATGAAAAGCCCTTTAATTAGACACACAAATTGCAGAAAAAAAAATTTAAAAAAAATTTTTTTTTACTCTAACATAATTAGCATCTTACAGTCGATATGTTGTGTTTTATTTTTAACGTCACCTATCTAAGAACACTTGGGTTATCAAGACGAATCTAGCGATATGTTAATTATAAAAATCTGTTCCGCGGTTTGGAAGATATGAGGTAATAAAGAATATTACATACAAACATACAAGATACGCGCGAAAAAAAACAGTCTTCTTCAGTCCCTTCTCGCAGTCGGGTAAAAACAAACTCTACTTAGTTTGGAACTAGATGTCGTTGTGTGAAAGTTGTGGAATATTCAGAAGCGTAGAGTGGGCCAATTTAGACGTGGGTTAAAGCGCTTATATTAGCTTCACCTGTATGTTTGTAACCAACGCCTTTGAACTCGATTTTGACCTACTTTGGGCGATCAGATTTTCTTCAAACTTTGCACACCCATCAAAGACTGATGACAATACAAGAAACCGTTTTTTTTTTAGTGAAAAATAAAACTATAGTTTAAAAAAGCGTGTTTTTTAGTTTTTTTAAACTATAGTTTTTTCATTCATTAATTCGAAAACAAGACAGCGTCTGTCGCAACCCAGTGTTCGGCCACGTCGTCGGTTACCGTCAGGTCAAATAGTGGTCAAAGCGACCCTACCAATTATTAAAAAAACCCTCGTTCTAAAAGCGCTTACTTGTGCGAGGCCCCTTTGGGAGCGAAGCCGTGGGCGGGGGCCAACTTCATCCATGCCTAGCCCTACTGGCACAAAATAGATAGGTACAGAAGTCAATCTACATACAAAGCGCGCTCGAGCAACGCACACATAGACATCGCTCACGGACACGACATCTCGGAGGGCCTCGGCCCGCTCGTCGAACAGTGCCGGCTCAAACGCTCATTAGTGTGCGTCCACAGAGCGTAGGTATAAAAATTGAAGTACATACATGAGATTGTCTTCTGTACCTGTCTATTTTGTGCTACTGGGAACATTATATTATTATTATTACGGTGTAGGAACGCTATTGATGTGGTGAAGTTCAGAAAACTCGGCCAACAAAAGTCAAAAGGCATAATACCACAAACAAAATTTCCACAAGTTCTCATTCATTCGTTATGCTTCCCAATCCAAACTTTTCAGACACAATTCCAATTCCGGTTTGTTATTTTAATTCCCCGACCATAAAGCAAAATGATTTATTTTAGGGAGATAAATTTTTTTAACATTAACGTAATCGCATTACAAACAATACGTACTCTACTCTCACTCACTACGCCTACCGCACTACACTTCCAACAATAAGCCTGCAATACACGTTGGACGAGCTTAGACCAATGCGAGCCTAGGCAAATTCAGGCAAATTGACACAAGGCAAGCGCTTCTCTCTACACTTTCGGCAAGCTTGTGGGAAACCAATGCAAATGGCCAACATAGACGAGTTTTGAGGAGACGCCCACACGTTGGGCGAGCGCGCGCGAGCGCCTTTGATTCGTGCAAAAAAACCGACACCGCTCCGAATTAAGGCAAGTGATCGCGAGCGGCTGCGAATCGTGACAAGCTACGCCAAATGAGGTCTATACACGTTGGCGCTTATCTTTACTCAAACAACTAGGCGAGCGACACCGGGCGATAGCCAGACAAGGCAAGTATACTGTCTAGATGTTGATATTGGTCTTCACTCGGCAACGCTCGGCCAACATGTATTGCAGGCTATATATACATTACTGGTTAAATGTTTAGTTACCTAAAACTATTTGACTGGTCTGTTGGTCTAGTGGTTAGTGACCCTGACTGCTATGCCGGAGGTCGTGGGTTCGATTCCCACCCAGGACAAATGTTTGTGTGATGAGCATAATCATTTGTTCTGTGTCTGGGTGTAATTTATCTATAATATGTATGTATTTAGAAATATATAAGTATGTTTATTAGTTGTCTAGTACCCATAACACAAGCTCTGCTTAGCTTGGGACTAGACGGCGTTGTGTGATAGTTTGTGGAATATTATATTATTATATTATATTATTATATTGTCTTTATTACTGTTAACTGTACCTTCTGAATATGGATGGAAAGAGACTGGACCCCACAACACAGGGAATCCTAGTGTAGGGTTCAGGATTTCATCTGCGTTTGTAAATTGAATGAGATTTTTTTTTCACGTGGGTATGTACGGTTAATTAATGCCCTATCAACACTGATTACTAAATACACCACTATTTTTTAATTAGTACACATAGGTACTTAAAGGGCTTATTAGAAAAGCCCTTGTTATTTTATACGTAAAATCTCAATAAATAATATTCATAAACAGCAAAGTTATTATATATTAGCGTTGGTTTATGTCCCAAAATGGAAACTCAATTTATGGAAATATTGTGCAGGCTATTGATTAATGAATGAATAAGTGACAATTATTAAGGAAAAACACTGCCCGCAGTATTTTCTACTAGCAATTGTTATGTTTGATTGATTCTATGATGAATTTACCTTTACGTGGTCAATTTTAGGATTTCGGTTTTTTTCTACTTTTGACTACAATAATATGATCAGTGACGAGTACAGATAGAACCCCATTTTTTGTGTACTAATTAAAAAATAGGGGTGTATAATCAAATTTATCCTAGTATCTTATGTGATATACTAGAAAATAAACCAGTGCCAAATTTTGTCCAAACCCGTTCAGTCGTTCGCCCGTGAAGAAGCAACAAACATACACACATACATACAACCATTCGCTCTATAAAATTAGTGTGATAGGGACTGAAAACTTATAAGATTCGTCTGTTATTGAACAGGCGAACTTTTAAATAAACAAACGCCCAAATTAAACGTTACTAACGCAATGGATGTTGTTTTAGTGTGAAAATGAATACCATTGATTGTGCCTAATGACGCAACGCAATTAGGGTTGTAGGTAAATTAACGTCATGCTGAGTGCCGGATGTAAACAGTGCCCGTAATATCCTCAATATAGTTGGCATAACGACAGCCAAGTTCTGAGGAAAAATTTATTAATATATGCGCTACACTATTCTGGTTTCGACAGAAATTGTCTGAAAACTGACTTTTTCTCAAAGAGAAATTGAACACCCGATTGCAGCGCCACCTACCGAGGATATTGTATTTTTAAACCATCTAGGATGAGTCGCTGTCAAATATATGCAGAAAATTTCCTTCGATTTGGTCGAGCGGTTTAAAAGGAGTCAAGTGACAAACACAGATACAGAAGAATTATATAAAAAACATGGACCCTGATAAACATTTAACATAATAAAGGCACTCCTGAAAGTGGCTGAAAGTAGTATATTCAGAATCGGCTACTAAACCGATTTCAAATATTTTTAAAATATATAGTTTTTGTATACTAAAATAATCAAGAAGAATCAAGAATTTTTTTAGGAGACAGAAAAATAGTGTGTGCGAGTGTACTACGCCAATACCGATGCGCTACAAAATTTGTAGCAAGTCATTTTACATAATTTATTTGCCTACAATTAGAACAACTAAAACTCTCACGCGCGGGGGTACCTTTTACTATTACCTAATTGCGTGTTTTTAAATCGCACAATTACGGTTTTCTGTTTTTTTTTCCAGGAAAAACGAAGACATCAAAATTTCCAGTGAATGAATGTCGTATACCCGTTTTTTTGTGGGTAAAAATCATTCAAATGAAAACCCCCGCCTTTGGGCGGAGCGGGAGATAGTGTCAGACTCTTACTGACTAAAAAACCCACCCCGTTCCTTCTTGCCTTTCGTACCAGGGCCGGGTGCTTCTTGAGGCGCGCAGGAACAGTGCGCGCCGGCGACGACTTGCGCTCGGTCCGGACAGCGGATCTACCCATTGCTCGCCGTCCGCAAGCCCGCGCCTGCGGTGGCCGGAAATCGGGGCAGAAATCCCGGCGGCAGCTGGGGCGCTGTAAGCGCCCCTGCCTGATGCGGTCGGGCACACCTCCACTATGTGCTTCACTGTGCCCTCCGGGCGTTCCGCACAGTGGCGACACCCGGGCGTTACTTCCGCACGAATCCGTTACAGGAACCTCCCGAACTTACCATGTCCGGTGAGAACCTGCGTCATGCGGAAGGTGAGGACACCGTGAGGTCTTACCAGCCATTCGTATATCCGTGCCTACAGTAGACAATATTAACCGTTATTCAAGGTAATTCAAGTTGTAATACATACAATCGGCGCTTAAAAATTTAAGACCTTGAATTATGATCGTAACTTATTTTTCTGTTTAGGGTGTAAGTATAAAGGGTGCGTATTATTCTAACTACTGTGAGACAGTGAGACGAGGTCGCGACAAAGCAAGAAGGAGATTGTGGGACGAACTGGACAGATTTCACTAGAACAGGAAAGAAAGAGCGAGGGCTCACGAAAGATGGAAGGAGTGAAGAGAGGCCTATGCCCAGTATTGTGAGACAGAATAGGCTGCCATAAAAAAAACACTACTGTAAAGTATCTCCCAGTGGGTACATTAGACGACGACCTTATGGGAACCCGGTAGGATTCTACATATAGCTCCTAGATCCTGAACAATAGGTAGCTCGCCGTCTGACCGTCCGGTAACCGTCCGGACCGAGCCCAAGTCGTCGGCAGCGCGTATTGTTCCACGCGCCTCAACGACAATTGTCAGCAAACCGGGGCCCAACAGGGTTTTTTTTATGGTGGGAAAATCATCAATGACAACCCCCGCTCTTGGGCGGAGCGGGAGATAGTATCAGACTCTTACTGATTAAAAACCCACCCCGTTCCTTCAAGCCTTCATACCGGGGCTCGAGCTATCTTTCAAAACTAACTCTGGCCCCGGTAGGCTTCGACCCAGCTGGGCCCCTGCTGTTGCTGACAACTCCTTGAGGCGTGCGGGAACAGTGCGCGCCGTCGACGACTTGGGCTCGGCCCGGACAGCGAGCTACCCAATGCTCGCCGTCCGCATGCCCGGCCCAACAGGGTCGAAGCTTACTAGGGCCAAGGGTCTGCTTTTGAAAGGAAGACTCGGCCCTGATATGAAAGACAACAATGGAACAGAAGTAGGTATTTAGACAGTTAAATACTGACAGAACCTATCGCTTCACCCATGAGCGAGAGATGTCATTAAATGATTTTCCCACCTACAAAAAAAAATTATATCGTTACAAATTAAACTTGAAATAATGTCAAGCGTTGCGATTGGTTGTTGATAATAAATTCAATCAATGCAATTAACGCACGATTGTCAATTTCACACGTGATTTTGCGATAATTAATTATCGCTCAGGCAAACGTGTTTATATGTTACTTTGGCCCAGTAATACATTTTTCGAATGCAAATCAAATGTCTTATTTCAACCCTTTAATCAGACACACTAGAAAGACAATGGGAATACGAACGCGCCCGTTCGCTTGGAGTTTAATGAATGGGGATTAACCACCCGCGTCGGATTAGTCCGACAAAAGTTTTCGTGTTCATTTGCGACTGGATAGAAAGTCCATCTCGTTTACACAAACAGAAGAGCTGACGAGATGGAGTATTTAGTCTTGGATGTGTGACCGTATGGCCATACACCATCCTAACTATCATCCAATCGGTTTGACGCTACAGGTTTGATCGTGTGTGACACACAGACGGAACTACAGATTGTATCAAACCTGTAGTGTCAAACCGATTGGACGATAGGCAGGATGGTGTATGGCCAGCATTAGCGGAATAAATGCGAGAGTGTTTGTCGGATATATTCGACGTTGGGGGCTAAAGGGTTAAACTATGATCCTAATTTAATCTGTTCAGATTAATATATTTTGATTTTATTCATGATATGCTGAAACACGCGTCATTTAATACAGATGGGACTTTGAAATCACAATCGCTAAGACAAGACTCTGAATGCTCACTGAGTAATTTCAGGAGATACGGTGTCTCTGTGATCACGAGCTGCCGTGCATAGCATAGCATAGTCGACCTTATAATATTTCCACTGTTGAGTCTCACTCAGGACTCCTCTCGAGGGGAAGACCGTATACCTATCGTACCGTATATTGAGGGTCAAAAGAAACGTTTTTAAATTCTTAAGACTTATAATCCTTTGAAAATCTGGCCGAAATTAAATAGACATAACACTCGTACTCGAATTTATGTCTATTTAATTTTGGCACTTTTTGAGCGCTTGGGCCTTAAGGGCCAAGCGCCCGAAAAGTGCCATAAAACAGTGATTTTCTGAGGCCTACTCCTCCGTAACGGCTAGGTCAATTGGTTTGAAAAAATATATGTTTATTATAAATTTATGAACAATAATATCAACATTTGATTTTTTCGTGCAATTAATACTTTTGTCAAAAAAAAATATTTAGTAATTTCGCAACTTTTCGCAACTTTTCCCTACTCCTTCGAAACGGCTTGGACCTTTAGAAACATTTTTACACATAAAAATTGGTGGTTAAATATTCTTCAAAGTGAACATTGCATATGTAAATCAATCAATATCTCGCAGAGAAAATGGATTTAAAGCGCTTTCCGGGCGCTGCTGGCCGCAAATAAATGCACAGATTTGCGTACTGCCGCCTAGGCGAGTGCGAGAGTTGCGTTCACATAATTTCGGTCAGATGGTTCAAGGGACTATACGCCTTAACAAGGATGTATGTGTTCAAACAGGCATTGTCTTATATCTATGCATTGTACAAAGGGGGTCCAGAATGGTATTTTAAGAAGTAACACTGTCCCTTCCAGTGATTTTAGTCGGGTAAAACTATCACACTCTTATACCTTTCTCCATAAATCAAGGCATTTTTCAAAGTTTCTCCCGAATAATAAAAGGTGATTGACCCATATCATGAGGGTTCACCATAACTAGTTCACCATTTTAAGAGTCCGCCATATTGGACTTAGGATGACGTCACTTAACTAACCATTCATTGTCATTAGGCGACTAATAAAGAAATATGGAAACGATATGTCACGGTGATGCCAAACAAATTAGGAAAAGGGTAATTTCGAAACATGACAGAGAAAAAATCATTGGCAGGAAATAAGTAGAACGTGAAGCTGAAGAAGCTACAGTAATTGAAACTTGTTGATACATGCCTACAAAATAAAGGTTTCTGCTTCAAACTTAATTTGCAAGATTTGTCCTAAACAAACAGAAACATTGCATGTTAAATAAAAGCTTGTAAAATGGGCCCAGTAATTGGTACAGGCAGTAATCTGAATGAAGAAAAAAGTAAAAGCCACAAGCCGCTTCAAGCAAATTGTAATAATGAGTATTCACCCTGGAGACGGATCAGACTTGTTTAATTTAAAAGTTGACGCTCTGAACCCAAGAGGCTGCTTTTCCACTCGTCAACATCGAGCACGGTTTAAGCTTTTTACTTCATTTAACGTAATCTAACGCGATGTTTGACGAAAAGTCAACGTGAAAAAAGAGACATAACGGCTGAAAACTCTGTTTGCATTCGGTAGTTTCATGATTTACACGAATATTTTACAAAAATTGATCCAGGAATTATGGGATTTTTTTAAACCCTTAAAAGTTTTTGAAAAAAATTGTTTGAAAATCTTGATAAAATTTGCAAGGCTTCTATTATTATACTTTTTTGACTTTTTAAATTTTTTTGGTAAATTATGTAGTGTCAAAGTTCATGCGAAATAGCAGATTTTCAGAGGTCTTAGCTAGATTAGTTTTAAACAAATTTATAAACTGATTTTAATAGAAGCCTAGATAATTTCCACAAGATACTGTGTTTCCAAAATATCTAATGAAAAATGTAATGTAATAACATTTGTTGTATGAAAAACAGTGAAAATGTATGTCGAGTTGCATCCCCTTAAGCAAGAATTGTTTCAAATTCAAGGTGTATGGTCAGTTCTTTTATTATAACTGTTGTGTATCGCTTTGACATACCCATGGATTATGTTACAGTGGGAGTGGGAAATTTTTGACATACCTACAAATACTGTACATATTTATGTGTTGGAATTTGTTTTTTGTTAGCCTGTTCTGTCCCACTCCTGGGCAAAGGCATCCCTCCACTCCTTCCATCTTTCGCACGCCTGGTTTTCCTCTTGCCATTTCTGTACCTCCACCATGAGTTTAAAGCAATAGTATTTGTCGATACTCGATACCGACTACGTAAATATTTTGTATAGCAAATTTGACAGCGCCTCTAGCGGTCACTTACGGAACCAAAATTTGCCATACAAAATATTTACGTAGTCGGTATCGAGTATCGACAAATACTATTGCTTTAAACTCATGGTAGAGGTACTGGTGGAATCTGTCTAGTTCGTCGCGCCATCTCCTTCGTGGCCTGCCGCGACCCCATCTCACTGTTTCAAGGCCTCAACTTTGCGATACTTTGGCCCACAGTTTGTCGGGCATGCGGCAGACGTGTCCTGCCCAGTCCCATTTCAGTTTGGCAGCCTTTTGAGCCACATCAACTATTTTTGTTTTGGAGCGCAGCATAGAGTTTCGAACTCGATCCGTTAATTTAACGCCTAATATACTGCGCTCCATTGCTTGTTGGCAAACCTTAAGTTTGGACTTCTGGATGTTAGTCAAAGACCAAGTCTGTGCGCCATAGGTTAAGAAGGGGAGAATACACATGTCCATGAGCTTTTGTTTTAGTGCCAAGGGCAATTCACCTTTCAGTAGGTCTTTCATGGACCAAAATGGTTAGAAATTACAATTAAAATAAGATATACTACCTATTGGTCACAATTACACTGAATACAATATTCATAAGTCTTTTGCAATTAAAACAAAATAAATTACCTACTGGTCACAATAATTACACTTGCTACAATATTTTAATATCATTTTCAATTAAAATACACTCGATGAGCGGTCGGACCCCATGGCCCCAAATATTTCAGCCCCAAATGGCTCAAACATCAACTTCCGATAAGGAAGTTTTTCATTAATTGATTTCATAACATTAATTAATTAAATACCAAGAAGTAGGTCAGATTTTGGTTTTTTTTTTCTCACCTCATTGGTTTTCAACGTGTTGCGACAAAGGCCAAGCGCGAGCTAATCGACACTAATATATATTATACATATATATAATAAAGAGGTAAAGTTTGTTGTTTTTTGTTTCTAGGTTTTATTCTAGGTAATCTCAAAATTTCACCGACTGAAAGCTGTTTTATTCCTGTGTGACATAAGCTATATTTTATGTAAGTACGTCAACGAAGCCGCAGGCAAAAGCTAGTCAATAATAAAAAGAAGACAAGGAATTTTTTATCCTAAAATAATCAAGAATTATTTCAGGATAAAAAATACCTGTTTTAAGATAAATCTTGATTAGGTACGTCACTAGCGTGTTTGAGTATGCGTGCTTAGATAGGTAGATGCGCGACTGAACTGCATCGATTTCCATATTATATTATTTGCCTAATTAGGATTACTAATTACTTACAAAAAAACATTAGTATAATCATAATCAGCCTTTTAATAAACAAATAAATAAAAAAGCTCTGACAGGGAATGGACCATAATCCACCACGCGGGCCCAATGTGGGTTGGTGAATGTCACATATCTTCTAATTTTTGATTCTAGGACATGCCGGTTTCCTCAAGATGTTTTCCTTCACCGTTTCAAGCAGTGGTGATGAAATAAATTACACAAAGTAATGCGCCTTTTTTTTTATGGTGGGAAAAAATCATGCATTGACATCCCCCGCTCTTGGGCGGAGCGGGAGATAGTGTCAGACTCTTACTGACTAAAAGACCCACCCCGTTCCTTCTAGCCTTCATACCGGGGCTCGAGCGCCCTTTCGGATAACCCTGGCCCCAGTAGGCTTCGACCCGGCTGGGTCCCTGCTGTTGCTGACAACTCCTTGAGGCGCGCGGGAACAGTGCGCGCCGTCGACGACTTGGGCTTGGTCCGGACAGTTACCGGACGGCCGGACAGTGAGCTACCCATTGCTCACGTCCGCAAGCCCGCGTCTACGTTGGCCGGAAATCGGGATCAGAATCCCGGCGACGGCGGCGGCGATAACGCCGTTGCCTGATGCGTTCGGCCTCCTCCTTTGCGAGCATTACTGCTTCGCAGAAGTCGGCGACCGCCTGCCACTCCTCCTCGCTCCGGACCATGGCCTCAACCAAGGCCCGGCGAGAGAGGTCTCCGCCGCCGATCGCCCCCACGAGGGCACGGCGATGCTCCGCCCAAGCAGGGCATACCTCGACTGTGTGCTCCACCGTGTCCTCCGGGCGTTCCGCACAGTGGCGACACCCGGGCGTCACTTCCGCATGAATCGAGTGCAGGAAACTCCCGAACGAACCATGTCCGGTGAGTACCTGCGTCATGCGGAAGGTAAGGACGCCGTGAGGTCTTTCCAGCCACGCCTCAAAGAGGGGACTTACCGCCATGATTGTAAAGTAATGCGCCTGGCTAGGTTTGAACCCGCGACCTACAACTCGGGCCCGTTACCACTAGGCTAACACAGCTCTCGCAAAAAAAAAATATTCAAGTGCATTTAAGTAAAAGAATAAGTACTTGAATTAATTTTCTAATTGATTTGTACCTATAAGCGAGTGCATTATTCCAGTTATACGTTGTATATATGAGAAACAGTTGGTATCAAGCGATTTATTAATTTCAGTATGAATATTTTTTATAATATCAATTTATTATTACAATATATTATCGTAAATGTTTTTAATATAGCAGATAACATGATAGTTAACATTGTTTTACAACAGATTGGAAAGCTTTATCTCATCTACAAGTATGTTGAAGTCAGCTCCAGCTTAGGCTGCCATCAGACGGACTGCATAGCAGAAACCGTACGCAGTCCATATATTCAACTGCATGCAGTTTGATCTGACTTTGCGCAGTTGGCGCCACGCATCTAGCCCAGGAGCTTAGTGTATGATTTTGATCTTTAATTGCCTGAAAATAAAGTTGACAATGTCAATGTGCGTATGCTCTTTGTAATTAACTGCACACTGACTGTATGCTGTTAGCGATGTACAGCATGCGTCGACTTCACGTCTGTAGCCGACCGCGTAAAGTTGAAGGCACGACTGCATGCAGTTGATATTGATTTCACTCGACTGCAGCCGACTGCGTGCAGTTGATACCATGACTGCACGAAGTCGAACGTACAACTGCATGCAGTTAAATATATCGACCGCGCGCGGTCGCTGCCATGCAGTCCGTCTGATGTCAGCCTAAAAAAATGGGTGAGTGCAAGTCGGACTCGCGCTCTGAGGGTTCCGTACAAAATTACCTATGATAACAGTTCAATTCCCAAATTGAGTTAAGAAGATTTTTCCGAATCGCAAAAAAGGTTTTTACTGTGACGTAACAGTTGTCTGATTTTTTCCTATACTTATGCTATGATACATTGCTTAATGCCTCAGGATTCTAGGTCAAAGGGAAGTACCCTATGAATTTTAATCACCTTGAATGTGTCGAATAGGTACGTTTTTTCCGACATAAACGACCGTATCTTTTTTTTGGTTAACTTAGAAATTAGATTTTTGCACAGCTTCAAAGAAGTGCAGACTTGAGTATATGGTTTTCGTTTCAACTTGATACCTTCACGCGTTCCCGAGATATAAATCCACCCCTCAGTGAAACTCTGTGCGCCTTCCTGCCCCACCTTAGAGCGGGAGATGTCATTGGATAATTTCCCATGTAAAAAGGCAATAAGTGCACTTTTTAGGAAAGTTCGAGATAAGTAATTCGTGAAACATTTTCAGCCAATGTTTTTTCATTATATAAGCAATAATCAGTTTAAGATCACAGTACCAGATGCTGGCTGTAATAAGTAGTAATATTTTTTTTTGTAATATAAAACTGTATTACAAAAACATTAAAAAAAAAAAAAAAAACAAAAAAACGACTTTATGTGTAGAAAGTGTCGATTTGTCAAAATGATTACACGCCTTTTGACTAATTGTGCCCGCGATTCACATACGAATCTTTTTTTTCTATTGATTGGCTCGCGTTCTTCTTTGAAAATGTGAGAATTATTCCTCAGATTTCCACAACCCAATTACAGTGTTAGTAACTCGATAGGCCTGTACGGCGTACGCCTCGGCAAGACTCATATGTCAAAATTTTGTGACTAGGTACCCATAGCAACAGTTAAAGATGACACCAAAAGTTTCTCGGTCCCGACAAAGATGTTGTCCATTCCAAAAGTCCAAAAGCTGCCATTATGTCAGAAAAAAAAATAAGAACCTTATTGTAGCGCTACTTACCGAGTTCGATTGTGTTTTCAAACCATTCAGGGACTCGCTCAAACACACAAAATTATTTTCGAATGAGTCCAGCTCTTTAGGTGGAGTTAGGTGCCAAACACACGTACAGAAGAATTATATATATGTCGCAGGGAAATGACGATATCAGGGATTTCACGAATCCCTATTTCGTGATATCCCTAGGGATTATCACGAAATCCCGGCAGATGTCGAATATTCTTGTCTAATACGTCTTCTTACTAAAAATATCTAGTGATATGACGAAACACCAATTTATCGTCAGTGATATGTCGTTTTACTAAACTAAATGTAGTGAAATAAAGAATACTGTATAAAGAAGATCACTTTAGGCAAAAAACTGCAAAAGTGAATGCACTTAAAACACATAACAATAATTATGTATCTACTTAATAAAATGAATGACACAATATCTACATTGTTATTGTAGCATTATTTACTATTAGTTTGCATGTTTTATGAACCTACACAAAAGTAAGTAAAAACAAATTCAACAGGTACCTGAATTGTTTCTTTTCTCTAATATTTCTGATTAAAACTTCAGGAAACACAGGATCAATTATTAGTCTACAGCTCATTATTATCAAATGTTAATTACCTAACATTACTACTCGTATTTACTTATAATAGGTACATAATATACAGACTTAATGCAACAAAGCATTCTCTACCAAAACTAAACTTTATGTTTAACAAGGACTACACTGTAGTACGCACAATAAATAAATACATTAAAGATATTTGAAATAGAATGATGAATGAATTTATCATCATCAAAAATATGCATCATTAATTCATTATCAACAATAATTTCACAATCTCCAAATTCAAATTCAAAAACTTTTTCAGACGTTCCAAATTTAAAACTAATAAAAAACAACATCCACTTACCTTCACGAAAAAAAACGCAATAAAAAAAACACAGCTTTCAAAAATGGATCTACGTTATACCATAAACAAATTCACTTGAGTTTTTTAGTGACACCATTGTTTATAAGTTGCGTTCCTATAAAGTCAAGCGTCCGTTGACGGCTTGGATACAGTCGTTGTGTTCGCGCGCCGACAACCAACTGAGATTCCTTCTACATTCTCCCCGATTCTATGGTGATATTATTGATAACTGGGATATTTTGTGGAGTGTCCTTATTATGCATTACCTTGTTATGAACTACTTACATAATGTGTGCAGTGAGAGTGAATTGGAAGATCTATTTTTGGAAGTACTTTTAGAATTAAATTATGATAAAGAGCGTCTTCCGTTTGTTTTTTGAGTTTAGTTTGCCATTCACATTATAACAGAGTTTTCTAGACTTTCATATATGATTAGGTACAAATAATATTTCTGACATAGAATCCTCTGCTCTGAAAATGCTGGTTATAAATATCGATTTTATTGATGAAAAAATAAATTGGTAGGTATCTATGTAATATCTGTATTCAGGTATGTGCCGTAACAGGCGTTGTACAGAGGGGTTCCGGGGTGGTCTTTTGAGAGGTCACGGAGCCCTCTTCCAAGTACTGATGGTGATCACCGGGGTGGTTTTGATGAGGTAAGAATCCCAGACTCCCTGGACTTTCCCCCTAATAAGTCCAGAAGTCTTTTGAATGTTTCCCCCCGAAAAAAAAAGGTAATATCTGCGACTTGATGGTCAAACTATTTCCTTTTTTTCTGGAAAAAATAGTTTTTCATTAACACCTGTCTCTAGTATCTATCTATTTATACACATAAATAGATAGAGTTGCAATAGATTGAAATGGGTAGTTCTAAGTAGCAAAATAAAATAGTTTTTTAATAAAATATTGGTCGTTATCTGCTACATTAACAACAACGAAAAAATTATGAGACTAAACAGGAAAAAACAGCAGTTGACTTATGGTGCGTCCACACAGTACAGACTTGAAACAAACTTTGTCAAACAAACGACATCGACAAAATGTTTGTGCGGACTTTACATCAATCTGACGTTTATTTTTGAAGATGAACATGTATAAACATTATTGTTACCAGAATCGTGCATAATAATAGTTTGTCTCAGAAAGCCTCAGGTAATCTATTCATATATTATTATTATTAATAATAATATTTTACAACTATAAAAGCCATCTAGTCCCAAACTAAGCAGAGCTTATGCTATGTACCTATTAATTACAAGCTTTTGCTCGTGATTTCGCCCGCGTACATAAAATATAAACTATTTTTTTTATATTTTTTTATATTCCACAACTATCACACAACGCCGTCTAGTCCCAAGCTAAGCAGAGCTTGTGTTATGGGTACTAGACAACTGATAAACATACTTATATATTTCTAAATACATACATATTATAGATAAATTACACCCAGACACAGAACAAATGGTTATGCTCATCACACAAACATTTGTCCTGGGTGGGAATCGAACCCACGACCCCCGTTATAGCAGTCAGGGCCACCAACTACTAGACCAACAGGCCCGGCAAAAATATGACCTATGTCATTCAGGAATAAAGCAGCTTTCTGTCGGCGAAAAACTTTTAGCAATCGGACCAGTACTTTCAGAGATAACTGCCGAAAAAAAAACATACCTCTATTCTATTCTATTCTATTGATCGTTATGTAATATTATAAATAGCCTAGCCTTTGGCTATCCCCTATATCACTCTGAGATTAATGCGTTAAAAAAAACGAACACATTTTTCAATTTAATAATATTAGTAGATATAGATTTTTTATTAAGAATAATTAAATATTGTTTTTTTTTTTATTATTTATTAAAAACGATTTTTAATTAATACTTCCGCAATTTTGCAAATCTGTACCTAGTACCTACTGTATGAGCGCACCATTAGTATAGGGACGTAAAACAATCCGGATCATTCATATATTTTTAACATGTTATTTATTTTACGACCATAGGTTTCTTATGGGGTTTCTAGTAATTTGTAAATAATAAACTATTTTCGGTTATTTGTTTAAAACCTGTACATCTTCTTCTATAAACACCACTATTTTTTAATTAGTACAAATACTTAAAGGGCTTATTAGAAAGGCCCTTTTTATTTTATAAGTAAAATCTCAATAAATAATATTCATAAACAGCAAAGTTATTAGCGTTGGTTTATGTCCCAAAATGTCACTCAATTTATGGAAATATTGTGCAGGCTATTGATTAATGAATGAATAGGTGACAATTATTAAGGAAAAACACTGCCCGCAGTATTTTCTACTAGAAATTGTTATGTTTGATTGATTCTATGATGAATTTACCTTTTCGTGGTCAATTTTAGGATTTCGGTTTTTTCTACTTTTGACTTTAAAAATATGATCAGTGACGGATACAGATAGAGCCCCATTTTTTTTGTACTAATTACAAAGTAGGGGTGTATATATAAAAATGAATCCCTATTTCCTTGGTCACGCCATCACGCGTGAACGGCTGGACCGTTTTCGCTAATTCTTTTTTTGTTGTGTTCTTTATTGTGAGGAGAAGGTTCTTATAGAAAAAAAAATGAAAATTTGTGTAGTGTAGGGTAGAGTAGAGTAGGGTAGTGTAGGGTAGAGTAAGGTAGAGTAGGGTAGTGTAGGGTAGTGTAGGGTAGTGTAGAGTAGGGTAGCGTAGGCTAGAGTAGGGTAGAATAGGGTAGAGTAGGGTAGAGTAGAGTAGAATAGGGTATAGTAGGGTAGAGTTGGGTAGAGTAGGGTACAGTAGGGTGGAGCAGGGAAGAGCGAGGGCGAAGCCGCGCGGGCAAAAGCAGTAGAAGTAAAAGTAAGAAGTAGTAAAAGTAGGTACCTACCTATTATGTGAAAGGAACAAGTTCATAATTTAGTTCCTAATTGTCAAAGAGTGAATCAACAGTCATGAGCTTCATTATAAAGCTTTATTCTTAACCAGGAAGCTAAAACTCTTCTAAAAAAAAATCTTCAAGAAAATTCTTTCTTTCTTAATAAACGTGACCGGTTTTGTATTAAATCAAAAGAAATATTTTTTTAATATGTATCAAAGTGGGTTTTTGTAATAATTTATATATGATAATGGAAAACGATTTCGATTCGTTCTGACGTAATAATTTTGTTGAGAGAGATTCAGCGAATAATTTAATAACTCATAAAATTCACAAGAAGATACGAACCAGTTTTTCATTTGTGTTCGGTAATGTACTTTTTAATTTAATTTATATGGACTCGATAATTAATTTTATTTACATTGGAAGAGGGTATATCACCAATAAAACCGAAAACTCGAAAATAATTAAAATATGCGTTTTTAAAGCTTTAATCATTTGTTTAGCTTCTATTGAAAGATTTATCAGGTTGCAAATAGATGTCTGTATAAATTAATATTATTATTGGTTATCTCTGAAACTACCGGACTGATTTAAAACACTATTTCAACTGTGGAATAATAATAATAATACCAGCCAAAGAGCTGAGAATAAAAAACATTTTCCAAAAAAAAAAAAAAATACTTTATTGACAGAAATCCTTACAACATGTTAAATATCAGTTAAGGTACAATAAATAATGGCGCACAAAAGTTGACACCCTGACTCCTAAACTAGGAATTTCTAGGATTTTCTGTTCTACTGCTACTTTCACACTATAAACCCGTTTAAAAAGATTTTTTGGAGTTGGCAAGCTAATATTGTAGAGAAGAAGATATTATTGGGAATGCTACTTTATTCATTCAGTAATATCCATTTACACCATCATAGCTTTATGCCCTTGTCTTGTGATAAGCAGGACCAGCGCAACACGCTTTTTCTCTGTTCTGTCACCTGTCACTCTATCCCTATCACTATTACTACCTTTTCTCTCGTATCCTCTCACAAATCATTATTCTTTTCATTGGTCTTCATCTCCCGCTCATTCATCCACATGTACATACTCATAATTCTTTTAGTACCTAACATGCGTTTCATCCCTTCTCTACCCATTACCATTATTGTTGTTATTTTTTTTTTAAATTTAATTTTCTACATATTTGTTTTGTTAATTATGCGCTAAATAAACATTTTTATGTTTTTTTGTTTTATCGCACATACTTTTTTTCTTTAAGGTTAGTTGCCCATTTTTTTATAGCGTTTATCTGGCGTATCGCCAAAAAATGCACTATACTTTTGAAGAATCTGAGGAATAAGTTAGTCTTGAATTCGTGATGAACATATTTGTCAGTAAATAAACAGTGTACCTACTCAACTTGGGTCAAAAAATTTTAACATAAAAACTTGAACATGCTTCTTAAGATACTTAACATGTTACGGGCAAACTATGCCTGTACATATAACATCTAGCCATTTTCCCAAAACTTTGAACAACGTACTTGCAAAGTTTGGTAAATTATTCGAATATTTGACATACCTTGTCAAGAGTGAATAGGTTACTTCTAGGCTAGCGTGCTCTACCGTCGACCACATCATCGCTTACCATTAGATGAGATAGCGGTCAAGCGCGAGCCTATTAATAATAATAATAATAAAAAAATCCTTTCTATACTGGTGGGCCCCTACCACCGAAGTCTACTAGGGCCGTGGCCCCGTGGGTCGACTTCTGAAAGGGAAATCCATGGTCCTAGAACGCAAAGGGCAACTGAAGGAACATAGTAGTGGGTTTTAGTCAGTAAAAGTCTGTCACGCCTTTTTAGTCCGCCTAGAGAAGGAGAAGTTATAAGATGATTTGCCACCTTAAAAAAAATCTGAAAAATTTAATGATTAATTAATCAACCTTAACTTATGTAGGAGTGATATGAAAGAAAAGGGAGTTAGCGATAGTTTGACGGGTGACCTGTCTGTCTGTGAATGGAAGAAAAAAAAACATGTTGCGCCGACCCCAAGTAATACGGGATAAGGGCAGGAAGAAGAAGAAGAATTAATCAACCTTAAAAAAAAACTGTCGACCGCATTAACGCTTCCCATCAGGTGATACAGGGGTGATTTCCGGCCACCGTAGGCGCGGGCTTACGGACAGTGAGCAATGGGTAGCTCGCTGTCCGGCCGTCCGGTAACTGTCCGGACCAAGCCCAAGTCGTCGACGGCGCGCACTGTTCCCGCGCGCCTCAAGGAGTTGTCAGCAACAGCAGGGGCCTAGCCGGGTCGAAGCCTACTGGGGCCAGGGTTATCCGAAAGGGCGCTCGAGCCCCGGTATGAAGGCTTGAAGGAACGGGATGGGTTTTTAGTCAGTAAGAGTCTGAAACTATCACCCGCTCCACCCAAGAGCGGGGGTTGTCATTGGATGATTTTTTCCACCGAAAAAAAAAAGGTGATACAGGGGTCAAGAGCGAGACTATAAATAATAATAATAATTTAAATAAACCTTTTTTTGTTTACCGCAAGTATAAAAATAAAGACTATAATAATAATAAATGAAAACGGAGTCCTTTCTCATCGCAGCTTACTTAAAGTACAAATGTAGATACAGACATTAAGGGTGAGTTGCATCATTTAACTATAACCAAACCATAACCAGCCGTGAAACGGCCGCCTATTGGTCAATTCGACGATTTGACAACTGTTAACGACTTTGTTATCGTTATAGTTAAATGGTGCAACTCACCCTTAAATGTCATCTCGTATTTAGAAGGGCACATTTAAAAAACAAAGTTTTGTTGTTTTATCTTCATTGTCCAGCTTTGCTCATTTTTAGCATTATTGCTTAGGCGGCCGCCTGCTATTCCTCCTCGTTCCGGACCATGACCCGTTCCAGGGGACACGGTGCTCTACCCAAGCTGGGCACATCTCCACCGTGTCCCTCGGGTGCCCTACACAATGGTGACAACCGGGCGTTTCTGCCGCACGAATAAGGTGCAGGAAAAAAATTTTTTTTTGATAATTGAAGGGGAAAGCCGTACACAGCTACGAAGTCTTTTGGAATCCAGAAGAATCCTTCTGCACTCATCAGGTCATCCGTCTACTTTGTGAGAGGTCTTCCAACATGACTGCACTTTCCGGTAAGCGGTCGCCACACCACTATCTTTCGGCCACATCACCTATCCATTTTGCGAGTAAAGGGTCATCCCTGGTCATCCAGACAGTTTCAAACTAGCTTTGTTGCGGCTACATGGATCTAAACCACGCTCCAGCATGTTCGGTGGTTGAGAAAACGCGCCTTCCAACTAAGGGCGTTGAAGGTCATGATTCACAACTGCTGTCTTAATGGATTAAAACTAGCAAGGTCACCTTAGTAGGGGCGTTGGTTTGCAACCATCTGGTCACCCCTTAGGGCTATATAGGTATTACACCGGGACACCTTGGTGGCGCAACCAGCTGCGCCGACATGGTGTTCCGGTAAAATATAGCCCTAAGCTACCAAACATAGAATACGGACACCAGAGTCGGCACACGTCCGAGCTGGTCGCGCCACCAAACTGGCTGCGCAACCAAACGGACACCAGGTGAGTAACTCTCTATAGAGCTGTACATGCATCTTATTGGTAGCGGCGACTGGTCGCGCCGCCATGGTGTCTCGCTGAAATATAGCCCTTAAGTAGGGCATTTTACTCGCTAACGTGTACATATTAATGAATATAAAGCTTTATCTCCACCGTCTCCATTAGTCAGTGCTTTCAATTAGTCTCTCGTTCATTAATCATAATAGCTAAGAGAAGGAAGTTGCCTGCGTTGTAAATCATGGACGACTTAGGGGTCCTTAGGAGCGACGTGGGATTTCAAGTATTTCAGAAGTGCTGTTGTGTTTCAAACTGAACAGAATTTTGTTGATTCACGTTAATTGGAACAAAGTTGTGTGATTGTGAGGCAGATGGTTTCCAATTTGCGTTTTAGGTAAGCATAAGCGTAGTTCGGACAGGTTATTTTGGTGCTAAATCATCCCGCTCTGAGTGGAGCAAAAAGGAGTATCAGACTTTTCTATCTAAATTTAACTTTTTTTAAGGTAAGAAAATGATTTCGTACCTTTTTGGATGACCCAAAGCCGCATACAGACATCGCGAGGCGTGCGTCGCGAATAGTTCGTCACGCATGCCTCTACCTGAGGCATACGACGGTACATTTATGCGTGTGTCCCGAACGACAAAATTGCTCAAGTGCTCAAGCTGAGCACGCAAACCACCACGCAAGGTGTTCGTCAGTAGAAAACGCATATTATAACACCGGTCCGTCCACACGGAGGGCACGGCTCGTGCTGAGGCGCAGTTCGCAACGATTGTATATATGACGCGAATGCTCACTGTGAGCACACACGTCCACACAGCCCGAGGCATGCGAGACGAACCATTCGCGACGCACGCCTTGCGATAACTGTTTGCGGCTAAAGACCTGTCCTACTCTAGAGCGGTGCGGGACAGCGCGTCAGATTTTAACTAACTAAAAAGCCACACCTATGTCCTCCACCATATCCTTCTTTGCTCTTTGCGTTCCAAGACGACGGGTTTCCCTTTCGCAAGTCAACCAATGGCCCAGGTCTTAAACTCCGGTGTGGTATCAAACTATTTCGAAGAACACGCAGTCCAGCTAGGCATCAGCTCTGACTGGGCTTGGCAATTATGCTGATATCTCACTTAGAGGGAACTTTTATTTACCATCAACCATGCGTCAATGCGGAGTATCAGCTGAAAACCGGCGCTGAGTATCTGACGCTTAGCAATAACTGAGTTTTCGGCCCTTTTGGTTCGGGAACGCTCAGCGTCACTTTGTTGTAAACACACTGTATATTTTTTTATTATTTTGTGTTTTTTAGGGTTCCGTACCTCAAAGGGAAAAAAACGGAACCCTTATAGGGTCACTTTGTTGTCCGTCCATCTGTCTGTCTGTCTGTCAAGACCCTTTATCTCAAGAACGCGTGGAGGTATCGAGTTGAAATTACAACCATATTTTCAAGTCTGCGGTTCCTTCAAGCTGTGAAAAAATCAAACTTCTACGTTAACGAATAAAATAGATACGAACGTTTATGTCGCAAAAAAACGTATATTTTGATACTCTCAAACATCGAAATTCATAGGGTAGGTACTTCCCGTTGACCCAGAATCCTGAAACTAGGCAGAAAACAATCTCCTATAGCACTGGTATAGGAATAAATCTGAAAACAGTAAACTTGTTGTTACCTAAGTCACAATTTTTTTTTTCATTTCTGAAAAATCTTCGAGATTCCATTCGGGAATTGTAGTTTGCACGGAACCCTCAGTTCGCAAGTCCGAATCGCACTTGCCCAGTTATTTCCATTGTATTTGCTTGTGTCGAATGAATTCTATTTTATTATATTCCTCGTTTAGAGAAAATGTTTTACATTGATATACATGGTGGTATGTTCCAATGTCTCTACAAAATATGTCGGTACCTATAGCCAATCACACATCTCAGTCGAAACGTAAGATCGTGATCCACTGGTGACCTTGAACTAAAATCCGATTGATAATTCCAGCACGAGACGGTTACTTTAATAACATCGTTAAGAAGCCCATTTCCTAAATGACAGACCAAATAAAAGCATTTCCATTAGTAGCAGTGTTTTTGACATATCTGAGGAAAATAAATTTCATGGAATTAGGAAACTCATTCAGGCGAAAATTTGCTATGAACAAATGTTTCGCCGCTCCAAGATGTAGGTCGTCGTCAATAAGTTGGTATTTGACGTGTTATCTTAGAACTAGAAAACACAATTGGTACGTGTTGTGTTTAAATATAGTACATTTTGATACAAGTGCAAAAAGGTTTTTTATTGCGATCGAGGCGGAATTCGTACGAGTTATAGAACAGGTGAGTTATGGAGCCGAAGGCTGTGGAAAATTTGCACATGTATTAAACGACTTTTTACAACACACTTAAGAAGAAATGAATAAACGGGGGTTGACCTGCGACTCGTGGGGGTCAACACGCGCCCAGCCAGATACGATAAATGTCATAAAATTGTGACGGGAGAGTGTACGCGCACTTTTCTGCACTAGTGTAGAAAACAGTTTATTGCATGCCTAAGAGCGGGTTTTCAAGTAAGTGTATTGAAAAAAGTTTTCTCATAAAAGACTACAGTCACTTACATGAGATAATGGTACCATCATCATCATATATTATCATCATTACAGTCACGGTAATAATAATTACCGTGTTACATTGTTTATTATTAGTATTTTCGTCATTTATATTTTTTTTTTCTATGAATTGGTACTTCTATATATAATGCATGCAATAGGTAGTAGTTGGCTGCTAGTGGAGTATTTTCAATATTTTTCGACTACCTGTCGGTCTAGTTGCACTTTGAATACATTATAGGAGCGTACATTTTAATGGTCGACGGTAGTTTGTTATAAATATCTGCGCTGTGCAGGTAAACATGATTTTGCTGAACTTCGTTCTTTGTGTTTCAATTCGGAACGTAACATTATTCTTCTTCTTCTTCTTCCTGCCCTTATAGCTTACTTTGGGTCGGCACATCACGATTTTTTCTTCCATTCTGTCCTGTCCCGTCATACTATTACTAACTTTCATTATCTACCATTGAATTAATGGTAAATATTAACTTACCTACTGATTTTTTACCAAAAGTATGAGATTTTTCAAATGGCAAAAGAGGTGCCAGCTTCGGCGTCTTCACTTTCCACTTGACACAGGAGCATACTGGACATGGAAAGTACGGGCAATGTTCACTTTGAAGAATATTTAACCACCAATTTTTATGTATAAAAATGTTTCTAAAGATCCAAGCCGTTTCGAAGGAGTAAGGAAAAGTTGAGAAAAGTTGCGAAATTGCTAAATATTTTTTTTTAGACAAAAGTATTAATAGCAAGAAAAATCAAATGTTGATAATGTTGTTCATGAATCTATAATAAACATAAATTTTTTTCAAACCTATTAACCTGGCCGTTACCGAGGAGTAGGCTTCAGAAAGTCACTGTTTTATGGCACTTTTCGGGCGCTTGGGCCTTAAGGCGGAAGAAACACCCGTATGTGAATCGCCCCGTGGACACAGTGGTGCATATGGTGGAAGTCTGCCCCTGTCGTGTCTACACCCTCTCAACATAAATGTCGTTACCGTCTTAACAAAAAAAAAAGAGTCGCCAGAAAGATAGAAAAGTTATTAATCTGAAGGTCAAAATCTTCTACCAAACTACTTTCACTATTCTCTAAAATTAAATCATCATCATCTTATGAATGAATGAATTTATTTTATTTCGCATACAATAAGATCCATATAATCTTAGTAACTTAATAAATAACTTATTATCTAGTGTTAGTACCCATTATCCTTTGCACAAAAAATTTTACAATCGGACAGCTATAGCTCTCCGCTACAGTTCTCAGGATGCTGTTGCGACTATCTCCCACTCTCCTGTACTCACGACAGTGAGTCAGGCTGGGTACTGCGAAGCGCTTTTCTTGCGAGAAAACTTTATGGTCGGCGCAACACGTTTTTTTCTTCCATTCTGTCCTGTCACCCGTCACGCTATCACTAATTCCTTTTTCTTTTATATCACTTCTCACACATTTCATCTATCTTTTCTTTGGCCTCCTTCTCCCTCTTCATCTATCCTTATTACTCTTTTAGTAACAAGCGTTTCATGCCTCCTCTTCACATGGCTATACCAAGACAAACGATTCCCATTCAACTTTTCAATCACCGGCGCCTGGCAACTTACTCAAATTGGATACCTATACAAAATAGATATCTCCGGTTTATCCACTCGAAACAAATAGGTAAACAACGTAAAACTTCCCAGTAACTGTAAAAAACCTCAGAAAAGAAACGAGCCCAAAAGCTGTTAATCCGACATTTTATCGTTTAGATCTTTATTAAGTTTAAGTTTGAATCGAGTTTCCTAAGTATTTTGGTGGCGACGGACAGGGGTGGCGAACCTTTACTGGTGACTAAGCCGTTTTTATAATTAATAGTTACTTTTATTTAATGATAAATAATATTTATTTTGCTATCAGGTTTTAAAAATAAACTTTTATACGTCAATTTTTTTCGTCAGTTTAAACATGATGAGGCCGGTATATAGCTCACTACCCTGAGAACAAATACCAAAACAAATTCAAAGGTCAAAGTCTCAAGTCTGTACAGTAAACATGTAATGATCATATCATATCATAATATGATCAGTTTGAGATAGATGCGGTGTCTCAGATTGTCTTTTGCGACAAGAACTACGCAATATTGAGTGAGTTGAGTGAAGTCTAGACAGTGCAAGTATTTGTCAGTAAATACCACCACCACCACCACTACCACTACCACTAGCCCAGTTGATAATCTGTAATCGTTAACGCTAGTAGAAAACTTCAAATGTACGGGAATGACGTTATCTCAACGCTCAGTCACGTGGTCGGAACAAAAGGATCGGGGCCGTGGCCAACTCGAGGCATTCGACGCAAGCAAAATGGTTGTAACTTGGCTAGGGGGGCTGGTAGAGTAGTGATGGTCCAGTGGTAACTGTTCCGACTTACGATTTTTGCGTGTGAGTTCAAACCTAGGCAGGCGCGTTACTTTGTGTAAGTAATTTTATTTATTTCATTACCACAGCTCTCAAAACCGATGAAAATTATTAACGTGATTAAACCATCATGTCCTAGTCTAATATGCTTCGTATGTCGTCCTTGCAGTGCGGCTAAGAAAAACATAGTATTTTCTAGCGTGCAGAGGCCATTACTTCAATTTAGTTTAGTGTTTAGGAAAGAGAGGAATATACAAGGTGCAGTTTTAAAACTGCACAATATTTCAGGAGGTTGTAATAAAACTCATAAATAATCATATAAAAAAACGATACCTGGTCAAAAATCAGTAATACTTGTTATTTAATTTTTTAATTACACTAAACTAAATCGATTGATCGATGGCCGCGGGGGCGTGGCTAGGGTGTGGCGTGCGGGATGATGATTGGATGATACATTATTTATGAAACTATCGTTGCGAGTTAGTGTGTGTGAAAACGCCCTTTATTGTTCCGTGTTTGTGTGTGTGAAAAAAAGCGCGGTTATAAAAAAAAAAAAAATTACCTACTTATTTTATTATTGATTCGGGTCGAGAATCACTAACATAATTACCTCCTGAAATATTTTGCAGCTTCAAAACGACACCTTGTATATCTAAGGTGCTCTATTAAAACAGAATACAGTGGTGTATCTACTTTAATACGGGGTCACTTTGACCTCGTATCGCAGTTCATTAAACGATACGGGGTCTAAAAGCCCTGTACCACCATAATGATAATTTTCAAACGAGGTCTTAAAAGCCCCGTATCGCAGGAATAGAATAAAATGTTTTTCTTTCTGAATAATACAAAAATTAGTGACGCTGTCAACGTGCTAGAAACGAAAATTCGATGATATGTGACATCCACCAACCTACCTGCTACCTACATATTTGCTAAATATCTTTGTAATGGTGTACACGAACAATTCTACTGCATATCATATGTTTGCCATCCCTGAAGCAAGAGAATGATTCACGTTTACAAGAGAGATTCCAAAGACTTTGAAAGGTAACTTAGTAGACTCGAAATGTCTTTGGGAGACAGGTATTGTTTTGATGAAAGGTAAGTGTTCTTCTTTGTTATTTGTAAACAGTATCTTACACTGTCCTGACATTAATTCACGGAAAGTTTTATTGGATTTGGTAAGCAATCTATTAAGGCCCTAGCGCCCGAGCAGTACCATAAAACAGTGACTTTCTAAAGCCTAAGCCTCGGTTAACGGCTAGATTAATAGGTTTGAAAAAAATACAGTCATGTTTATTACAAATTCAGGTACAACATTGTCCACATATGATTTTTTCGTGCGATTAATAATTTTGTCTAAAAAAAATATTTAAACAACATGATATTTTTTCACTTGTTTTTCCTACTCCTGTATACACAAAAAAAATAACTGGTTAAGTGTTCTTCAGAATGTACATAGCATATGTTAATCAATCAATATTTCGCAAAGAAAATGGTTTTGAAGTTCTGCGGCACTTTATACGGGCGTGCACGGCGGCGGTACAAGTTTGCATATTACGCCTGACGGATCTTGGCGAGCCTGAACAGAGGCTCTATGCGCATCTCTCTCTCTCTCATGTCGTTCATGGCAAACGACGTGAGAGAGAGAGAGAGAGGGAGAGAAATGCGAAGAGCCTTTATTCCGGCTCGCCAAGTTACGTTGGCCGTATTGTATGCATTTAACTCCGGCCAGATGTTCATGGGACTATACGCCTTAAACAAACAGCTTGCAGATGATATACTGTAAGACTACAGTATTGTCGTTATTTTAGCCTCTTTCGAAGTAAGATATGTACTTAGTTAGATATACTCTTTATTGTCACTCTAATATTATTAAGGTGAAAGTTTGTATGTTTGTGTGTGTATGTTAGACAAGAATAAGTCGATTTCTAAAGGCATTCTATACTGAAACATACAGACGAAGAATCCTGTTGGTACGAGTTAGCCATCGAGCGTGGGACACTTTAGTAGGTGATTTGTTGACTTAATCATTAGGAAATATGCCTGTTGAAACTGTTTCAACTATTTTGTACAAGTATTTCTAGTTTGTACTTACTAATTTTTTTAGTAGATAGGTTCGGTAAGTTCGTCGAAATAGGTCAAAAGTGACGTTTTTCACAGTTTTCAAATTCTTTGCCAATTTTCTCTGAAAATATTTGGTCCAGACGTACTACTATCAATGAATGGAAACAGATGTATAACTGGCAGTTCATTCAAGTGTAATATACCAACAATATACTGCAAAAATATTTTGGTTAAGTACTAAAAATAATGTTTTACCGATGAATTACGCTTTACTTGTCTTGTCGAAAACCCCTTCCCTCACCCCCTCTCGACTTTTGCCCATGAATTTACCACATAACTATCTTATTTATTGGGCACGCCACAATCATGGCGGTAAGTCCCCTCTTTGAGGCGTGGCTGGAAAGACCTCACGGCGTCCTTACCTTCCGTATGACGCAGGTCCTCATCGGACATGGTTCGTTCGGGAGGTTCCTGCACCGGATTCGTGCGGAAGTGACGCCCGGGTGTCACCACTGTGCGGAATGCCCGGAGGACACGGTGGAGCACACAGTCGAGGTGAGCCCTGCTTGGGCGGAGCATCGCCGTGTCCTCGTGGGGGCGATCGGCAGCGGAGACCTCTCGCGCCGGGACTTAGTTGAGGCCATGGTCCGGAGCGAGGAGGAGTGGCAGGCGGACGCCGACTTCTGCGAAGCAGTAATGCTTGCAAAGGACGAGGCCGAACGCATCAGGCAACGGCGTTCTCGCCGCCGCCGCCGGGATTCTGATCCCGATTTCCGGCTACCGTAGGCGCGGGTTTGCGGACAGTGAGCAATGGGTAGCTCGCTGTCCCGCCGTCCGGTAACTGTCCGGACCAAGCCCAAGTCGTCGACGGCGCGCACTGTTCCCGCGCGCCTCAAGGAGTTGTCAGCAACAGCAGGGACCCAGCTAGGTCGAAGCCTACTGGGGCCAGGGTTATCCGAAAGGGAGCTCGAGCCCCGGTATGAAGGCTAGAAGGAACGGGGTGGGTCTTTTAGTCAGTAAGAGTCTGACACTATCTCCCGCTCCGCCCAAGAGCAAGGGTTGTCATTGGATGATTTTTACCACCATAAAAAAAAAACTATCTTATTTATCGTGTTTAAGAACTATTACAAATGAAAACTATAAAAATTAAGATCAAAAGTAGCAGTAACGTGATATCAAAAATTTACTTTTTTTTAAAACTTCTTTCACAATCCGGAGGCAATAAAACTTAAAATAATTTGATAAAACGTTACGTATGAATGAAATACACCATTTGACACCTTTTTATCAACGCTCTCATGGAAATCAAAATTCATAGGGACCGTATTCCGTTGACCTAGAATCCTGAAATCACAGATATAGGAATAAATCTGAAAACAGTAAATTTGATTCGGAAAAATAAAATGTGATTCGGAAAAATCTTCAAGACTCCATCCGGAAATTGAACTATTTAGGTACATAGGAAAGTTTGTACGGAACCCTCAGTGCACGAGTCCGACTCGTACTTGCCCAGTTTTTTTGAGTTAGTAGCCAGTTTGATTTTTTGATGGACGTACATTTTAATTTACTTTTTTTTTCAATTGGTTTTGACGTTCCAAATTCAAATCTCATCATTCCCTAGGGAGCGCCTATTCTACATTAGAGCCCTAGGGACAGAATGACTTGCTTTAGGTTACGGTTTTATGACATATAGGGCATTATTGAGCAGGTGGAGTTAATAATACGTAAATAACAAAATTGTCTACACGCAACTATTATGAATTACCCTTTTAATCTTCCTCTCGAAAGTTCGCAGTTGGAGAGTGAATATTGAAGGTTCCCGTATTCAATACTGAGAGGGTTGCTAATAGTCGCCAGTGAAGTAAGGGTTAAACCGTTTAACTCCTTTTAACCTGATTTGCTTTGGCCCCTTTATTACTGGTCCACTAATAAATCCTGAGATTTTCCGACTTTCTGTTTTTTTTTTTATATATATATTGTAGGTTCAGAAGAAAAAATGTTATTTCAGTACCTAAGCCTTATTTTTTACGTGAGATATCATCAAATGAGTTCACCCCTTCTGGGTAAACCGAGAAGGAGTGTTAGATCTACCTACTGTCAACAGACGCGGCAATGTACCATCAACGACACTTCCGCCTGACCACGGCTAAGTTCATTTTTGCTTGCACTCGAAACGAAAACTTCAAAGGGTTTGGTATGGCGCCGCGCCGCAGGATTCAAGCGATATTTTTTTTGAGTGATCAGGCAGAAATGACTGCGATGGTACTGTCGTGTTTTTGCCGCTTCGTCGACAGAGTTTCATAGTATTGTACTCGTATGTAAGCTGTAAACAGACGTACACCAAGCGTATAATTACGAATACGCGTCTATGAAGCTACGCGTTCGTGGCACTATACATCACTAAATTTTAATCGTTTTAATCCCTTGGAGGGTCGATCCGGTACATGAAACACTATCGATTTGTAAAGATAAAATTCAAAAATAAAGTACCTTTTTTTCAAAACTCGTACTCTCTACTCTACTATTACCTACAGGTTAGTGAACACGCTCAGCTGACGTTTTCTTAAAGAAATTAATTTCGTACATGCGTAAATTAATACGAGTTGTGAAAAAAAGGTACTTTATTTTTTAATTTTATCGTTACAAATCGATAGTGTTTCATGTACCGGATCGACCCTCCACGGGATTAAAACGATTCAAATTTAATGGTGTATAGGTCTTTTACTGACTATTGTAATACTCACCTGTGTTCCTTCCGTTTCATTTTGTAAGGCCCACAGGTACAGTCTACGAACAACTAATAAACTAACTCTCATCATCATCATCATCATTTCAGCCGAAAGACATCTAGTGTTGGACATAGGCCTCCCCCAAGTGTCGTCACAACAACTAAACTAACTCTAAGAACTACGTGATAGTCTAATAGGCAGGCACTCTATGTGAAATACCAACAAATATTCAGCCGCCGTCCGGTTAGAGTAGAAGCCGATCCCAAGCTAGTTGGGAGAAAGGCTAGGGAGATGAGGTCCTATAGTAGAAAAACGAGGAGTTCTATTCCATATCTTCGAAGTTCATGATCAGCTCATAACAATATTTCTATGGGACCAACTTGAAAGCAACCTTTCAATCAAAAAAATAATTTTCAATATTGGTCCACAATTGACCGAGATATCGGTGAAAATACATAAAAAAAAAAAACAAAACAAAACATGCATTCAGCCGAACATAGAATCTCCTCCTTTTCGAAGTCGGTCAAAAATAGTTTTATCAAAATAACGAGTAGAATCAATTGAAACACTTTTTAATATAGGTCATATTTAAAAAAAAATCTTCATTTTAAAATGTTTTCCTGTCTTATTTTATTCAAGGTCAAGCCATCTCGAGCGCAAAACCGCCCAAGTAGGTCAAAAATTCAAAATTTTAAAATCATTTATTTCAAATAGACCATTTGCAGGCACTTTTGAATGGTCAAATGTAGGTCAGTCCATAAAAAGTGAAGCTAAATTGCACGTTCCAAAGCGTAGATCTTTAAGGAGAAGAACGTGCAAGAAACTCCATGGACACTCTTTTAAATCATATTATGTTTTTACATAAGTATAATGCTTGGTTACGTAAATATTTCATGTTGCTTCTATTATGTGAGCACAATGTAGATAATAAAATTAAAATAAAAAAATAATTAAAAGATACAAACTGAAGTAAGCCACTGGCAGCTAAGGGTGAGTTGCACCATTTAACTATAACAATAACAAAACCGTTAACAGTTGTCAAATCGTCGAATTGACCAATAGGAGGCCGTTTCACGGCTGGTTATGGTTTGGTTATCGTTATAGTTAAATGGTGCAACTCACCCTAAGAAAAGTAAACAAACACAAATGGTTGTTGTCCAATCAAAATTTTCTATAAAGCGGTAATAACAGTTCTTATTTCAATGCAGATACGTATTTTAAACAATCTATAACAGCCCATAAAACCTTTTCATTTTTTGTGCGATTTTGTTTTTCTCTCAGAATTAGGTCAATTGAATTAAAAATCATTTGGGGAGTCGGACGTATTGCGCATTTAACGTTACACATTGTATTAAAGGCGCGGGCCCACCGCGGCTCATGCTGTGCACGGACACGCGACGTAATTTAGCGGCGTGTATTAATTTGTTTGACAACGTGAGTCTACGTTTCCACTGGAGTAGGTACACGAAGATCCACGACTATGTATAGCGTGGGACCGCGCACGGAAAGGCTATGCACGTGCCACTGCAACCCACGAACACGGGCTTCACTGCGGGAGGTGTATGACTGAAAATTGCTCTGCGATAAGCGAGCTGTACATATTCGTGGGTTATAATCGTGTACTCAAGTGGAAACGTAGACCCACGTTGACAGTTTTGAGCTATGTAACCACCTATTCAAGCAAGCTACGCATGTATCAATGACGTCAATTTATGCGTAACCTCTCTGTGGGTTGCAGTGGACACAAACACATACATTTTCTTACAAAGCGAAGCTTAATACACGTGCGTAGTCTCTCAGTCTCTCCGTACGCCGTGGCGGGCCCGCGCCTTTATTGTTGTTCGTGTACAGATTTTGTTGAAAAGCACACTGACCTTGTCCTGGATGAGTATGGATAGCACATATATTTTTATTTCAGAAGTAGGTACATATATTCCTCAGAAATAATTTATTACTTTCACACGGTAAAGCCAATAGCAGAATCTAATTTTTAACAAGTCTTGTCCTCCTTTTTTTAACCATACAATCAGGTCAAACCGAATCTGAGGCGAATTGTTTTGAAATATATTTAATTAACAGATTGCTTAAAGCTCCTGTTTGATGAGATAATGGGTCATCGGTTTTGGCTTCTGACCTAATTTACGCCACAAAGAAAGTAAAGTATTTTAATTACCTCAAGTTGTAATTACAACTAAAAAAAACTTTTTGTTTTTAATCCACAACTTTCACACAACGCCAATCTACGTGGATGTCGACATTTGCTTGGTTTATTTAGGATTTAGGATTACCAGAAAGTTGTGTTATTTGATGACATCGCAGGTCCAAAAAACACCACTTTCACGCAGGTGAAGCCGCTTGAAAAAGCAGTTTGCAATAAAACTGCTTACCAAAGAGAAATATAAAAACAAGAAGCATACGCAAGTCTAGACTGAATCACAAAGAACTCCTACAAATTAAAAGCTGTTTTCTAAAACAAAACTATTTTAAAACGACACCCATCAGTTTTGACATTCACAAAAGTTCAAAGTGATCATGCTAATACCACGAAATACCACAGACTGACCCTGATACGTGTTACGGAAAAACTGTTTTGCTATTCACTTATAAACACAGAGAAATATTGGTAGTCTGCGGTGTAAGTATACAGTCGCGTGTGTAAACACAGACAAACGTACGAGACTGCATGGGCTTGAAGTATGAAGACGAGTTATAGAGTAAATTAATAATCATAGACCTTTTTAATGTTAAGCGAGAGGGCGTCTAAGACTTCTCCTGACTAAAACCCACCTGCGTCCTTCATCCGCTCTTTGAGTTCCATATTATTCCATTCAGAAATTCTATGAGACCCTAGCAGGTATCGACCATGCTGGGATCTTACGGGTTTGCTGACATTTCTTTGAGGTGTGCATGGAACACATTGTGCTGTTGTCCCGGGCTCCGTCCTTACCAGACGACAAGCTACAAGCTACTCATAGCTCGCCATCCGCAAGCCAAAGATCGTCCTGAAACTTTTTACGCCCTCATCTCCTGTGGTGGTAACTGAGGTACGAGCATGCCTGTTTCCTCACGATTGCGTCCATCTTCTTCGCCAGCATAAGGTATTACTTTGCAGAAGGAGGCAACCGCATCCCATTCCCCTCTCGTTCTGGACCTCCGTAACCTAATAAGGACACAGCGGTGCTCAGCCCAAACGAGCGGACCGCGGTCCACGCAATGAAGACACCAAGGCGTTTCTTCCCTTTGAATCCAAATTGCAGTCTTTGGTAGGACTCGCTCGAAGACAACCCAAGCCCGCTTCGCTGGAAGCTAATCGTCAAAAGTGGTCTACGAAGTTCCACCGACTGTCGAGGATTAATCCCAAGTACTTCATCGTCGGAATAACTCGATATCTAAAGAGTAAAACGATTTATATAGTACCAATATTGACGAATTGGGTGCGTTCAATATTGGAAATTTCACGGCTGAAAGATTTTTGTATCGGAGTGCGTTTAAGAAAAATATATAAGATGAGTAAATTTTGACTGTTATACTATTTCTGATAGAATTTGAATAGAATAATAGTCAAATAAGTTTTTCTTTTTCATTCGTTTTCAAGGGTACCCTTGATAATATTTTTTTAATTCTCTTGTAAAAGTTGCCTCGAAAATTTTTGGGGTTAGTGGTCACTAAGAAGAGACAACGAGAAAACGAAAAATCAAATCAGAAGTAGTTCTGAAAAAGAAAAGTAAGAAATGAAATATGATGGTCGCGCAGAAGAGAACAGTCCTGAAGATACGTCACGGCATGATTAAACATGACAATAAAATCATATTCATAGCATTCGTGGTGTGCTGTTCGCGGCGCATGCCTCCTGAAGTCTGTACATCCATCTTAACAATGGTGGACCATCCCTGTCTTCTTCTCTCTGGCCTTCTACTTTACCTATCTCTTTGGCAAATAATCAAATTAATGTTCTCAGTGGAACGAGAGGGAAAAATGATATCAATAGGAACAGTGGTGGCCGAGTGGTAACAGCCCCAATTTGTAGGTCGCGTGTACAAACCCAGCCTACTTTGTGTAATTTATTTCATTACCACTACTCTCAAAACGGTGAAGGATTGTGAGTTTCGATATGTCCTAGAACCAAAAATTCGAAGAGATGTGACATTCACCAACCCGCACTGGGCCCGCGTGGATTACGACCCGTTCCCTCTCTTATTGAAAAAGAAAAGAAAGAACGAAAAATAAAAATTTGATACACCACAAGGCCCAAACTGGCCCAAACCCAATAATATACAATAACACGTATCAAAAATAAAAGAAGCAAAAAATAAAAATATAATTGTTGCGTGCCTCATGGCTGCACCACAATAGGTCCAGTTCAGCTTGAATGCCAGACAACCAGTGCCTGACGCTATTGAGGAGGCCTGAGTCCCAGCAGAGGGAAAATTAAATGGCAGATTATGCTTATGCTTCACTGACTAAAACCCACCTGTGTTCCATGAGTTGCCCTTTGCGTTCCAGAGCCGCAATAACTCTTTTGAATAATCCCACAATGATCACATTGTGTTATGTTCAATATTAGCAGATAAAAAGCGCTCTACATTACCTTTATTTATAACTACTCCAAGCAGAAAACATAGTAGTATAGCTAATACTTTGTGGATCGTAAATAAAGCCAGTTGGCTCAAAGAAGCTGGTTCCTAGCGAAGAAAAGCTCTTGAGTACCGCACGGATATTTATCGTGACAACAAAAGAAGGGTATCACACCTTTATAAATAATTTCGATGCTGAGAAGAAAATATGATTAAATCTCATCCGGTCCAACCTGGAGGAAAATAGGGGTACAAACTTATCTATATACAGGATTATTCGTAAAACACTGGCAACCTCCATGACTATGTTACTACTAACATCTTATACAACTTTTGTCCTATAACTTTTAAAAATGAACGTTCTAAATATTACGAAGTCTATGCAAAGCAAGCAATAGTACAATAGCGGAGGGGAGCGGGGATCGGGTAGCGGGGGTGCTTGATGCGCTTGCGTCGCGTCATACAGACGTAGGTATAGCAAAATACAGTGTTGAAATGTGTTAAATAGAACAATGAAATCTTGAAGATTTGTTTTTGGGTAAATTAATTATGTTTTGTATAAGTAGTCACACATTGGAATGTCCACAAGATAAAGTTAAAAAAAAAAACTTAAAAATTGAGCTTTTATAAAAGTGGTCCGCCATTATATTTATATTATACCGACATAGTTTTTTTTTTGCGTATTCTTAATTTTTCCATTTTGATACCCAATCATGAGGGTGCATAAAAAATAACTAGCCCGCCATCTTCAGGAGTCCGCCATTTTGGATTGCATTGTCATCTAAACTGAATAAGTGAATATATCTGCAAAATTTCAAAATTCATTGGTGAGATTTGATCATTTGTAAAGTACCGTGATCATGGAATGCAAAGCGCAGCTGAAGGACACGGTGGGTTTCAGTCAGTAAAAGTCTGACACGCCCGCTTGCTCCACCCTAAAGTGGTGCCGAGTCTAGTGCGGCTAAGTCAATTGATGTTTTCACACCAGGGATGTTATGGATATGAAATTTCGGATACGGATTGGATACGGATATAGAAATGATTATTATACCGGTTACGGATACGGATATAGAATTATTTCGGATTATCCGTTAGTTTCGGATAATTTCGGTTACGGATATAAGTTTTTTAAGGAATTGTAGAAGTCAAATTATACATACTATTTACTACTATACCTACTATTTATATTTTACGACGCGACACGTTATGACAGGCTGTCATAACATGTCGCAATTAGGCTCCGCCCCTATCCGATATTATCCGAAACTTTTATTTCGGATTCGGTTACGGTTATGGATATTATTTTATATCGGATATCCGATAGTTTCGGTTACGGTTATGGAGCTCCGTAACATCCCTGGTTCCCACCTAAAAAAAATGTGTAGAACGACAGTATGTTATAGATGGACGGCTTTTACGTCTGTCGCACGCACCAAATTTTTTTTTTTGTACTGTTTATTGTATATCTTTTTTAAAGGTGCTCTTTGTTAGTACTTCCTACCCCTAACTATTAGGGAGCACGGCAGTGCGGGGGAACTGGGCCCCAAGTCTGCTATTTTTATACATTCGTCATTCCAACACGATCCCATTGTCATTTTGCTAAAAGTTTGTAATCTGCTAATTCATAATGATCGATCATTGATCGGCCACTGGTCTTGTAATAGAATTGTGGTAGAATGATAATTTCGAGCATATTAAAACCAATAACTGCACAATAACGTTCTAATGGTAAAACACTGATTCAAATAAACTGTCAAAGTTTTAGCAGATTACCGCAAACGTCAAATATTCATTTGTCAATATGTACGAGATTACCATTCTATGTCACTTCTTTCAATGGAGTGTCAGTGGTTGACCATTGGAAAGTCATAATGACGCCATTATATTAGTAGATTACCAAAACTTGTCAAAATCAACAATTATGAAATCAATGATAGACCATTCTGACACTATTGTAATAGCAGACTTGAGGCCGGGCACATGTATATCACAAGTAATACGTATTACATTAATTTGTTTAGTCCGATTGCTAAGTCAATGTACGTCGTCAATAGCCCTTAAGTACGAATTGAATAAATGAACCGACTTTGTATTTACATGATCCCACAATTTACGATAAAAGAACTAAGTTGCAAGTCTTGGATTTTTTTTACAAATTAAGTTTTTGATGGCATTTCATATTTCATAAACCGGCCGGGATCAAACAAGACGAAACTACCATTCAAAAACTTGCGAACAAATTGCAACTTTGAGAACAAATTGATCAGTTGATCCAATCATCTTTTAGTTTTATCAGATCCGATGGAAATTTAAACCAAAACAAAGTTTTGAGCTAACTCAATGTCTCAGATTAAAATTATATTTTGTTTCTGTTAAGCAAAGTTTAAGTTAAGCGATACAAGGTTCAACAATTCACAAATTTTCGAGCATGAATTTATTTATACCAGTCCGTAAAACTTCCTATTTTTATTTGAACATAATTTTAAATTACAGTTTGTTATGATTGTTTTTAGTTAGTTTTAATTATTATAGCTTAGGCCTTCCGACGCTGCATCTTCTGGTACTCGGTCGCCACTCCAGAACTAGCCTCTTCGACCATTTGGGTATTAGAATTTCATTTTTTAACATCATCATCAGCCACAACCTGAGTTCACCTACTGCTGAGTTACTCTCTACTCCATACTTCACTTGTGTTGCGCCAATCTCCACGTCTCATCCAAGTTCTACCTACCATCACGATTAATGCCGTCTTCCCGTCTCTCCGCCAGACAGAAAACATTTCTGCTTCTGATCCTTGGATGCTATTCGGTCACTGCCTGACTCCACCTATCATTACCGCGCTTTCTTGCTGGCCGACCAACGTCTTACTGTTGACGACGGCTGGTGCTGAAAATCAGCACTGTGGCTCTGTCTTATACACGACTTCCAGCATTTTGCTGAGCGCTGGCCGTCTTGCACGATATGTGACGCATACCTTCCCAATATATTATAGTACTAGCGGCCCGTCCCGGCTTCGTACGAGCAGTAAATATAGCCTATGTTACTCAGGGTGAATGTAGCTTTCATATGGTAAAAGAATTTTTGAAATCGGCACAGTAGTTTTTGAGTTTATTCATTACAAACACACACAAAAATACAGATTTTCCCTCTTTATTATATTAGTGTAGATTGGTATAGTTATTTTTATTATTATAAGCACCATTTTTGACGCAATTAAACTTTCTTTCTTTTTTTTTATTTCATCTTTCTTTGCCAGGTATCTTGAGTTCTATTACACACTAGCTTTTGCCCGCGGCTTCGCTCGCGTTAAATTCGGGGTAACACGGTTCCCCTTTCTGTGGGGGGTTAGTGAACTCCCCTTAGCGAACTCACCTGCGGGTGACGTAACCTACGACAAACTTATTATTTGCAGTTGGTACAGTAATCGGGTCTAGGGATCGAACCGCAAAATTAAGTTTGTTTTTTATTGTATATACTTTTCCGGGATAAAAAGTACCCAGTGTGGTGCCCAGGATATTAAAGAATAATTATACCAAGTTTCATCGTAATCGAACCAGTAGTTTTTGCGTGATGCCTGAATAAACAGACAGACAGATAAAAATTTTTTTAATCACATTTTTGGATTCGGTGTCGGTCTAGTAACACCCCATGACATTTTTTTTTTATATTTTCAATGTACAGAATTTTCACTTCTACAGATTTATTATAAGTATAGATTTTCCTATAGATCTATTTCATATTTACTGCGTGTATTAACTCTCGAAAGACTCAAATAATCCAGATGGAAAATTGACACTATTGGAATTCTGAGGGTTTCTTTTTTTAGATTTTTGGAGATATTTTCGTGTTTCCATTTCTATTAATGCCTGACTGAATAAATATGGCGAACTTATATACCTATTCAAACTTCTGACGTCATGTAAAGTAATACGTAAACGTTCTTTTTCTTTCTTTTCAGATCATGAAATTGTGTCCGGCCGAAGGATACGGTGGAGCATACGGTAGAGGTGTGGCCCGCTTGGGCAGAGCACCGCCGTGTCCTCATGGGGGCGGCAGCAATGGGTAGCTCGCCGTCCGACTATCCCGCCGTCTGACCTTTTTTTATGGTTGGAAAATCATCTAATGACAACCCTCGCTCTTAGGCGGTGCGAGAGTGTCAGACTCTTACTGACTTAAAACCCACCCAGTTCCTTCGTGCCTTCATACCGGAGTTCGAGCTACTCTTTCGTAACTAATCCTGGCCCCAGAAGGCTTCAACCCAGCTGGGCTCCTGCCGTTGCTGACTGCTCCTTGAGGCGCGCGGGAACAGTGCGCGCCGTCGACGACTTGGGCTCGGTCCGGACAGTTACCGGACGGTCGGACAGCGAGCTACTCATTGCTCGCCGTCCGCAACCCGGGCTCGGTCCGGACAGCCCAATTTTGTGGGAAATACCATGATTACATAATATATCATGGCTGCATTTCAAAGGATTATGTGCACAGGAAATACTCGATACCTGATATTCTAACTCAGGAGAATTTACCAATAATATACCTATTGACTATTGAGTTAAACTCCGTAAAACGTTCGGTTTCAACGTTCATCCGCTCAAAAGTAGGTATTACCTACCTTCACAATGGTCGACTAATTTCTGATTTCTCGTAAATTCTATAGCAATGGAATATGGTACAATGGTAAGTATTATTTCCGAGAAAATAAAAGAATTTGCGCTAGTAAAATATTCTTGGGAATTTCTAAGTATTTTTTTTTTCTGAGTCGTTTAAAAAATAACCACGTAGGAGATGGCGGGGTCTATTCAATCGATTCGCTCAATCACTAGACTCTGTCATTCCCTTCTAACCTAAGCGTCCCCGCACACGGGCCTCAAAAGAACGCCGCCATAAAAAAAACGCTAGAAGCGGCCGCAAAAAAACAGCTGAAGCGCGCGACACTGTGTCCGGAGAAGCTTGATGCTACTTCAAGCGTTTTTTTGTGGCGGCATCACCGCACACGAGCCACAAAAAAGGCCGCTTCAAAAAGAAGCTTGAAGCTGCGTTTTTTTGTGGCCCGTGTGCGGAGACAGTAACCCTTTGAGTGTAGTGCCCTAAATCCCAGAATAATTATAAAAAGTGCGTTGATGTTTGGTTTGTTTATTGTTATACTATAATTTTTTTGTGAAAAATTATATTTTTGATATGCAGTTAAAAATATTTTATATTTATCGCTTTTTTTTCGTAAGAAACGCAAAAAGCCATTTCAATTAAAAAAAATCACGGTTATTCTTTTGATGATGAACAAAAGGAATAATCATGATGTTATTGCTGATTCATCTCCATAGGTAATAATCAATTGAAACTGTGCACTAGCTTTTTTCATTTTATAAGTGCCCATGTAGGCCTATATATATGTAATAAAAAAAGAAGGTGGAATCGAATGGAATGCATTCGGAAAACTTTTCTAATTTTCTCTTTTCGCTGGTTCTAGCTGTTGATTACAGTTAAGAGTTTGATCCCTCGTTAAGCTTTAAGATAAATGTGAAATTCACAGTGTATAACCACTTCATCTTCTGTATCAGTACGAACAATAACAAGCACGTCACGCTAAGAAGTGCAGCGGGGTTAATTGAGTCCTAAAGACGCCAGACATACCTACCTACATTTATCTAGAAGTAAAGTGAGAGTCAAAATGGCGGGTGTACCTCAGCAAATAAAATTATAGTAATTACCGATAAAATGTACCTAAAATGTACTATTCAGTACATTGCTCTAAAATATCTGTACCTCCTTCAGAATGAAATTATTTCAAAATTAAGGTACACCCGTCATAATGACGTCAAGATGGCGGGTGTATTTAACCATTACTTATAAAATATAAGGGTGTATCATACTTCAGAACTTCTGGTAAAACTACATCTATAATCTCTAGAAGACCGCAACTTAGCTCAATAACAATTTCGTATAGTTCTTGGTACGTAATACAAACTAGGGCTCGCTACAATCAATTAACTTCAGAGATCAAAGTATTAACTCCAAATTTACTACCAACAGAGACAGCTAAAGCACTCAGTCTTCATGCCAATAACCATAGTAAACAACAAAATGAGACAGTTAAACGAAATAAGTGCTTTTTGATGTGAAAGTTTTATATTTACTTTTTTGACGGTGAGAAATCATGAAATATCTGACTTCTCAGCAAGACGGAGTATCAGACTTTCAATAACAAATCTACTACTACCCATGTATCCTTTTTTTTCGGTGGGAAAATCATCCAACGACATCCCCTCCCGCTCTTGGGCGAAGAACGGGAGATGGTGTCAGACTCTTACTAACTAAAAACCCACCCCGTCCCTTCTTGCCTTCATACCAGGGCTGAGCCTTTCTTTCATGAGCTGCATTTCATCTTTCGAAACTAACCCTGGCCCCAATAGGCTTTGACCCAGCTGGGCCCCTGCTGTTGCTGACAACTCCTTGAGGCGCGCGGGAACATTGCGCGCCATCGACGTCTTGGGCTCGGTCCGGACAGTTACCGGATGGTCGGACATCGAGCTACCCATTACTCGCCGTCCGCAAGCCCACCCATGTACTATCACTTGCAAAAGTCCATAAGAATTCTTAAAACTTATTCGTTTTAGTACAGGATACGGTTAAGAACGACCTTCACCGGTTTGTTTAATGGATGAAACCTATTTTATGATAAATTTAGTATATTAAATAATATAACGCGGGTGGGTTGCCTGATAAATTCCTGACCAAACAATTTTTTTTTTTTTGTGTAAAATGCACCGGTGTTTTTAACGAATAAATTTAATACTAACCGAAAGAGTGAAGCCTTTAGAACATAAAAATGTTGGGTTGCCTATTTGTTTCCTGGCATAGCTATGGGTTGTATAAACAGGTATAAACAGGTATGCATAAACAGGTGTGTTTTTTTTATATACAACAAATTCTATATCGAAATAAACGCTGTTTCATTATGAATACGATGTTATAGTGTTGTCTGCAAAAAAATCTGGTATGGATAACGGTTGTGCATTTTTCTAAAAATAAAATAAATTTACAATTTTTAATTAATAATAGTCTGGCCAGGAATTTCTTAGGTAACCCACCCGCGTTATATTATTTAATACACTAAATTTATAATAAAATTCGTTTCATCCATTAAACAGACCGGTGAAGGTCGTTCTTAATCGGATCTTAGACTATTTGACGTTTAGTTTGACTTACGACCTTTTATTTTCAAGTTTCGCCAACAAATGATTGAAATTCACAATTTCATCAACTTATCATAAGTCAAGATGGCCCAGTGGTATAGGCACACAGTTTGAAGCGCAAATCAGTGTGCCGCAAGTTCAAATCCCACGCAATTATTGACTTTTTGTAAGTTCTTACCCGATTGGAAGTTATGTATTTGCATTACATATATTAAATTATTCTTTAACTTGTTCACACATTTCTTAGAGTTAGAAAGGTAGATCACAAAAAAACTAAATAAAGAATTAGATTTCTGCGAGGTAGACATGAGTTTTAACTTAACCGAAATGAACTGTCGTTTGGTTGTAGTTGTTGGTTAGTGACGTGAGGTTGACAGTATTGTAATATTCGCAAAATGCAGGCTAATATTAGTATTGAAGTGAGGGCGACTATCATTGGGCTGCATAAAAGTGGTCTTAATAAAACACAAATATCTGAAGAAACCGGACTGAATGTGAGTATAATAGCTATTAATGAATTGTAACTTTATTACAAATTAATCTTCTAATTAAAACGTATGCCATTTATGAATCCATTCATCGTATCTTTATGAGGTTTAAAAGAGAAATACGTAAATCGTTGGGTTTATTGGATTGGTTATTGGATTAATAAATGCAGTTTTATTTAAAATTATATTAAATAATTATGATTATTAACATTTTATATAATGAAAATGAAGTGAAGTAGGTATAGCTGCCTAATATATATTTTTTTTTATTTTAGAAAAATACTGTAAATCTTTGGCTAAAAAGATATGAGGAAGAAGGTAGCCTTGCTAGTCGAAAGAGAAGTGGGAGACCGAAGCTTATTAGCGAGGCGCAGCGGCGACATATGGTGGACGTATACGAAACGAATGGTTTCGCACCAACGAGACATTTTGCGGAATTATATGACACCTCGATGGATACTGTTCGCCGTGCACTTCACGCTGAAGGCGTGCATCACAGAAAACCTGCTAAAAAGCCGTACTTGACAGAGAGGCACAAACAAGAACGATTACGTTTCGCACTAAATATTTAATGTTAACTAAACTAAATGGCCTACCATTTTATTTTAACATATCTGTGATTATTCGTTAACAAACACTGTATTATATTGTGTTTACTTTCGTTTAAAACAGCTATATCTTTTAACTTGTGCCATCGCCTCATCTTAAAGCCTGCAATACACGTTGGCCGAGCGTTGCCGAGTGCAGGCCAATACCAATATGTAGACAGTATATTTGCCTTGTCTTGCCATCGCTCGGTGTCGCTCGCCTAGTTGGTTGAGTAGACTTGCGCCAATCAAAGCAAATGTGCGCCAATGTGTATAGACCTCATTTGGAGTAGCTTGTCACGACTCGCAGCCGCTCGCGATCACTTGCCTCACTTCGGAGCGGTGTCGGTTTTTCTGCACAAATCAAAGGCGCTCGCAAATGTGCGCCAACGTGTATAGACACCTCATAAACAATTGTTTCTTTCAATCCGTTTCCGTTTTTTTTTCACATTTTGCATTGAAATGTTGCGGACAAAATCGTTTAGGAACAAAATAGAAATCTTTCGAATGTTTTATTCATTGTTTCGGTTAATTTCATGAAAATTGAAAAAAAAAAAACAAGTTTTATTGAAATTGAAATATTATAGTGGGCGAAAATGTACGAGTGGTACATTTTCGCCCACTATACACATAATAATAATAATATTCCTCATCCAAAATCTCGATTTCACTGTCGTCAGCTTGCTCAGAATCGAACTCCCTCAAGTGTCACCATAATGATCGGTGCCCACTGTTGGACACAAGCCTCTCCCAAGTATCGCCATTTAGGGCTTTAATGACTGCTGTCCACTGTTGGACATAGGCCTCCCCCTAGCTATAATGACCCCTGCCCACTGTTGGACATAGGCCTCCTCCCGCGATAATGACCTATGCCCACTGTTGGGCATAATCCTCCACCAAGTGTCACCACCTAGGCGTTATAATAATTGATGCCCACTGTTAGACATATGCCTCATCTCGCGATAATGGCCTATGCCCACTGTTGGGCATAAGTCTCCCCTAGTGTCACCATCTAGGCGTTATAATAATTGATGCCCACTGTTGGACATATGCCTCCTCACGATAATGACCTATTCCCACTGTTGGGCATAACCCTCCATCAAATATCACCGTTTAGGCGTTATAATGACTGATGCCTACTGTTGGACATAAGCCTCCCCCAAGTATCGTCATTTAGGCGTTATAATGACTTATGTCCACTGTTGGACATAAGCCTCCCCCAAGTATCACCATTTAGGCGCTATAAGAATTGCTGTCCACTGTTGGACATAGGCCTCATAAACTAGTGCGCCTCACCATCAGATTGCGTCATCTAGTTTATATTAATTTAAAAAAAAGTACGCATTTGAAAAAAACAAACATGAAGTTTTCGGTTCTTTTCATACTTTTCCGTTTAACAATAATAATTATAAGCGCTTATTAAATAAATAGCAGCAGCCGCGATGACTTCTACGTCGTCCATATTGTTTAAATGCACAATAACAACTGACAGGGCCCAACATGTGGGCGTCTCCTCAAAACTCGTCTTATTGGCCATTTGCATTGGTTCAAGCTTGCCGAACGTGTAGAGAGGCGCTTGCCGAACGTGTAGAGGCGCTTGCCGTGTGTCAATTTGCCTATATTTGCTTAGGCTCGCCAAGGCTCGCGTTGGTCTCAGCTCGGCCAACGTGTATTGCAGGCTTAAGAATGCAGTGAACTCGCTATCAATTTTGTTGACAATAATCATGAGTCTATTTCGTTTTTTATTCTTCTACCCGCACTGTTTTAACATAATACTATAGTTCAATTTATTTTTCTCATCTAATTGACGATTATCTTGTGAGAACTAAAGTTCTTTTAACAGAAATTGAGGTTTGGTTTCAATCTTCTTTTCGTCAAGAAAATGAACAATTAAGCTATGACCTCAATACATTCATTGTGACGTTACACAAAAATAAAATATTTACAAAGTCCAAATCATATATCACTTTTCAATAAATAACTGGATATAAACAATTACCTATATTTTATTTTATTAAAATTTGAATATCCGTTCATTGTTACGTTATTCATATTATGAATGGTCTAAGTGGGTATACTTCCAACAAACAATCTTAGGCGTAACATAGATAACGGTTACAAGATAACTTTTTGTCTAGGTAACAATTCGACGTCACAATTCTCATAAATGTTTAATTTGTAAATATAAAGAATAAACATTTTTATTAAACACGTCTTTTTATTTCCACCTTATAACATCGAAAAGATGTAACAACTAAATAATTGCAAATTACGAATGTGATTCTTCTTGTGGTTAATAGATCACATTCGTAATTTGCAACTATTTAGTGCAAAAAATGCAATAGTATTTTTCATAGAAATATAAAAAAACAACTATATCAATATAGATTGGGAATTTTCAAAGTAAGAAATAACTGCAACGGACCGACCATGATTTGAACTCGGGTTACGTGATTTGCGAATCCAACACTTAGTTCACACGGCTACCAGCACATGACGTATTTGGGCGAATTTTATTAATGCTATGGTAAGAACAGAAAAATAATAAATGTTTTGCTCAGTGCGACGACAGTTCCTTAGTGTGTGTTATCTGTGGAATGTGGATACTCATACATGCGCACACATACGCACGGAAGGATCGCGCTCGCTCGGTTCGTAGCAATGTAATCTTTAGCGTTCCTATGGACTTTTGCGGCCTTACTGTACCTTCAATTGCTGTTTGAGTTCCAGAGCTGGCGGGACTACGGATTGTTCGAAAGACGAACAATCCGTAGTCCCCCCGCCATTGCTTCATCATATTGATATCAGTTTGAGGAGCGCGTAAACCACAATATGCCGTCGACCTAATCCTTATTTGACAGCAAGCTATCATTGCTCACCAGAGCAGTAGCTGGCATCCGTCCGGCCATCCGGTAAGAACCACGCCAGATTTGACAGTGCATTGTGCTAAAAAAACTTTTTACAAAAAAAAAAAATATAACCAACTTCAATGTTAAAAAAAACCACTGAAAAGTACAAAATAACTTCAATTTCGGAAGTCGGTGTTAAAGAACAAAGACAAAACTATTAAAGAAACACCGACTTTTCAGTATTTTTTTAACATTGATGTCAGTTATATTCTTTTTTGTAAATTACTATAAACGTGAAAATAACCTTTCAATCAAAAAAATAATTTTCAAAATCGGTCCACAATTGACCGAGATATCAGTGAACATACATAAAAAAAAAACATACATTCAGCCGAACATAGAATTGATAGAGCCTCCTCCTTTTCGAAGTCGGTTAAAAAGAGTTACTTATTGGGTCCTATTAAACGCAAGGCGATATCGCGGAGACCAAAGCGAAACCGAGCTTGAGATGAGGTTCACTCTTACTCTCCACACACGGGCCACAAAAAAACGCTGCTTCAAGCTTCTTTTTGAGGCGGCGTTTTTAGGGTTCCGTAGCCAAATGGCAAAAAACGGAACCCTTATAGATTCGTCATGTCTGTCTGTCTGTCCGTCCGTATGTCACAGCCACTTTTTTCCGAAACTATAGGAGCTATAGTGTTGAAACTTTGTAAGTAGATGTAATCTGTGAACCGCATTAAGATTTTCACACAAAAATAGAAAAAAAGCAATAAATTTTGGGGGTCCCCATACTTAGAACTGAAACTCAAAAATTTTTTTTTCATCATACCCATACATGTGGGGTATCTATGGATAGGTCTTCAAAAATGATATTGAGGTTTCTTAAATCATTTTTTTCTAAACTGAATAGTTTGCGCGAGAGGCACTTCCAAAGTGGTAAAATGTATGTCCCCCCCCCTCTAACTTCTAAAATAAGAGATTGATAAAACTAAAAAAAATATATGATGTACATTGCCATACAAACTGCCAACGAAAATTGGTTTGAACGAGATCCAGTAAGTAGTTTTTTTTTTAATACGTCATAAATCTAAAAAAATACACTAGATAGGCCCAGGTGGAATAAAAAGCGGACTGTATTTCTAGGTTATAATATTAGGTATTTTACAGGTCAAAATTTAATTATCGAAATCGATGCGATCGTGGTCGCGGTGTTAAAAGGAGTGTTCTGTTGAGGGCGCGCGAGCCGTCGTCGAGCCGCTGCTGCTACCACGCCGCCCGCTCCCCTCTGCTTGATGACGCATGTGTGTCTTGGAGGTGTTAACGTGTGCGTTAACATATTCCCGGGCCACCATGGAAAGGCCAGCCCAGCTGATGATGATGATGATGTATACAGTATGCTTCGTGATCAGTCCGATGGTCCATCCAACAATGGGCATATTTTATGAAAAGCCCGTCTGATTGTCCCGGTCTTTATTTTGATGTCCGCTACTCGAGCTTCTCCGTCATGTCCCGGATACAGCTTCACGATACGTCCCAACGGCCACTGAGCCACCGGTAGCGCCTCGTCCTTCACGATGACCAATGAGCCCTCTGTGAGCGCGCCTTGTGAGCGCTGCCAGCGCGTCCTTTGGTGCAACTGGGAAATATATTCCTTATTAAAGCGTCTCCAAAAATGTTGTCGTAGAAGTTCGACTCGTTGATGACGCGGCAGCCGTGCCGAGTCGCAGTCGGACATCTGTGGATGAGGTAGAACAGTTAGAGTACGACCAATGAGAAAATGAAAGGGAGTGAGAGCTGAGAGATCAGATGGATCGGATGAAAGAGGTGTGAGAGGCCTTGAATTAAGAATGCCTTCTATTTGGACTAGCAATGTGTACATTTCCTCATATGTGAGGTTTGCCATCCCAAGTACTCTTTTGAGATGATGTTTCACTGATTTAACAGTGCTTTCCCATAGGCCCCCGAAGTGGGGTGAATATGGAGGAATGAAGTGGAAATTTACACCTTGTTCTGCAGCGCAACTGTAAATTGACTCACTGTGATTCCTGATAAAGTTGGTGACCACACGCGCAGCACCTACCAGATTCTTCCCGTTGTCTGAATAAATATTATTTGGTTTACCTCTGCGAGAAATGAACCTGTTAATTGCTGCTATGTAAGACTCAGTCGTCAGATCTGTAACCAACTCCAAATGCACAGCTTTAACTACAAAACAGATGAAAATACAAATGTAAGATTTAATAAGTACACTTCCACGTCCCTTACGGTTGTTGATCATAATTGGCCCTGCGTAGTCAACACCTACGTCACTGAATACAAAGTTTGCGTGCAATCTCTGTTCAGGTAACTGTCCCATGATAGGTGTTACAGTTTTACCTTTAAACCGTTTGCATGTAACACATGATTGTGTAGTTTTTCTAGCCAGGTTTCGACCAGAAATTGGCCAGAAAGCTTGACGTATGTGAGACAACAACAGTTGTGGGCCAGCGTGTAGAAGTGTGATGTGATATGTTGAGAATATGATTTGAGTAATGTGATGAGCTGGATGCAGTAGGATAGGAAACTTTCTATCATAATTGTATGGCGATTGTGCTAACCTTCCGCCCACACGAATGAGGTGATTATCCCCTATAAAAGGATTAAGTGAATTTAATCTATGTGAAGCAGGTAACTGCTTGTTATGTAATAATAGTTGATATTCCTCAGAAAAGAAATCTAATTGTACTATCTTCGCTAATTGGTATCTAGCTGAATTAAGTTCGTTAGTAGATAAAGGCATGACGTCACCTATGCACACCTGTTGGCATTTTTTTGTATTGATGTTATTTGATTGTTTATGTTTGCAGTGATGAATGAACCGAAGTATGTAAGCTACGATTCGTGTAAGTTTGTTAAAATTAGAATATTTGTAAATAAATTAATTATTATCAATTGTATGTTTGTGCGTGAGATGTGTTTGGGAGCGGACTTCTGGAAGGTCAGATACGCTGAGATGCCCTGGTTGTTCAGGCCAGCTTTGATTATCATCATTCCTTAAGAAGTCAGGTCCTGAGAACCATAAAGGTGTATGAAGTAACTGTTGTGCATTGGTACACTTCGTGATTATGTCAGCTGGATTTTGTTTGGTTGGTACATAGTACCATGACTGTGGTTCAGTATGTTTGAGAATGTCCGTGACTTTGTGTTTGACGAATGTTTGTAATTTGTGTGTCGGTGAATTTATCCAAGATAAAACAATTATTGAGTCACTCCAATAATAACACCTACAGTTGTTTTTATTGCGAAGTGAGTTTAAAACTTTATTACTTAAATTAACACCGGTAAACGCGGCACATAATTCAAGTCGCGGTATGGTAAGTGCTTTTAAAGGAGCCACCCGTCCTTTGGCAACTAACAGCTGAACATTGATATTGCCACCTGGTGTATATGTACGTATGTATGCGCACGCACCGTACGCCTGTTGTGAGGCATCGCAAAAAATATGAAGTTCATTGCTATCGCGCAATGAGTCATGGAATGCTCGCCGAGGAATAGATAAATGATTTATAAAAGATAATGATTCTACGAACTTTGCCCATTGTTGTTGTATTGAAACCGGTATTTCACCGTCCCAGCTGATGTTATTTATCCACATCTGTTGCATAATTAGTTTAGCTTCGAGTACGCAAGGGCTAATGAGTCCCAGTGGGTCGAAAATATGACCTATAGTGGATAAAATTGTGCGTTTTGTGATTTGTTTTTGTGATACAAATTCTGTGGTTGTGCTTGACTCGCGTATAATACCGTGATGTGGAAGATAGTATACTGGTGAGTGCTGTATGTTTGTGTTAGTGCTGTTTGCACTTGACTGTATGATTGATGTATTATGTTCTGAATGAATGTATGTATTTTTATGTGAATGTTTGTTTAAAGTCATGTGACCTAGTTGTATGTACTCTGTTATGAAGTTCGAGTACTGTTGTTTGTATGTGGGATTTGAATTCATGCGGTTTTCTATTGAATAAAACCGTTTTTTGGCTTGATAATATGAGTCACCCAAGCAATCGGGTGATTTTTTAAATGGAATAGTGACAACGAATCTGCCATCACTTTGTCTCGTAGTTGTTTGTGTAAAATTTATCTCGCATGCATCTGATTCGGAGGGATCGTTTATTTGTGAATTAGATAAACTATCCAGCTCCCAAAAGCGTGATAACTGATCTGAGTTGTTGTTATTGAAAAAACAACTGTTTGTGTGTTTGTCGGTGTTTGTTGTACACCCGGAAACTAGCCAGCCTAATTCAGTTTCTTGTAGTGTAGGCTGTTGTTTACCTAACCGAATGTGACCGCTGCTAACTATTTGCCAGAATATGTCCGCGCCTAGCAATATGTCAATGGGTGCGGGTTCATAGAACTGAGGGTCGGCTAGTTTTAAATGTTTAGGTATATTTAAACCTTGTGTATTGATGCGCATGTGAGGTAATGAGTGTGCTATTGTATCAAGTACCAAACATGACAAATTGGCTGTGAATGAACCATGTAATGATTTTATCAAAACATTTGTGCGATGAAAAATTTGTGTATGTTGCTGATTTATGCCCGAAACTGTGCCGCGAATGGGTTCGAATGTGAGATTGAGCTTTTTACTCAGACTGTTAGTGATATAACAGGAGGTACTTCCACTGTCCAGCAAAACCCTCGCCAAGTGTGGTGTTCCATCACTGGCGAGGACATGTACTAAGGCAGTGGAAAGTAGAACTGATGTGTGTTGTGAGCTACTGTTACTAGCGAGTGTGGTGTGCGCAGTGTCCCTGGTCGGTTCCTTATGTAAGTGTAGCATTGTGTTATGTTTCTGTTGACAATATTTACATGCTCCGCCACGGCAAGACTTTGTTTCGTGACCGTTATGCAAGCAGTTAGCACAGAAGTTGGAAAACTTGGAAACCCTTTCTATCCTCTTCTCCACAGTCATTTGTTTGAATTGTGGACAAGCGAATAGAAAATGTTGACCTTTACATAAGGGACAAGGAATGCGAGATTGTTTATCTTTATTGTCTGATTTTGATGTATGTGATTTTGAATCTGTTTGTTGTATGTTTTTATGTATGTTTTTAGTGTATTCAAGATTTTGTAAAAGCATTAAACGATCATTGAGATATGATTTTAAATCTTGAAGTGTGGGCTTTTCTACTGTGTTGTTTTTGCTTGATTCTTTCCAATATCTGAGTGTTGTGAAATCTAATTTGGAGGTAATCAGATAAATTAAAATTGTGTCTACTGTGGGTTCGCCTAAATTATTAAGAGCTCTGAGATTTTTATTTACTGTGTCTAGTAATTGTCTGAGCGATGTTGCAGATTCTTTTTCAATGTTTTGTATGCTGAATAATGCGTGAAGATGATTGTAAATCAGCTGATGTGTGTTATTATATCTTTCCGTTATAAGTTCCCAAGCTACCCGGTAATTGTTTGATGACATTTCTAACGATTTAATAATATCGGAAGCTTCACCTTGCAGAGATGCACGCAAATAGTGAAACTTTTGAATGTTATCTATTGATTTGTTGTTGTGTATGAGTGATTCAAAAGTGTCTCTGTATTCGAGCCAATTCTGAAATTCCCCTGAGAAGTGTGGAAGGTCAATGGTGGGTAATTTTATGAATGCTTTTGTTGCTGTGTCACCTGCAGTTGGAGTTGGTACAGACCCGGCGACGCAGGCAGTTTCATTTTCACGCAGCAGATGGATGCCGAGCGCAAGTTGATATTGGTATTCCATTTCAAATTGCTCCCGCTCCCTCAGCTGTTCATCTGAAACCCCAACAATGTCGTCGATGAGGGTTTGATTTTTCTCGAAATCGTTTGCAAGGGACTTGTAGGACTCTAATCGATTGCTAAGTTGTATAATATCTAAATCAGACAATGGTTTTTTTGATTTTAATAATGACTCAAGATAATTTTTAAATACCGTGACCTTTCCTTTATGACTAGATCTCCTCTTTTTGTATGTATTGAGCTGAGGAATGTCATATTCGTCGGGCTTATTTGTAGTTTGAGCTGATTTGGGATCAGTCATAATTGAAATTTAATTAATGTAATGTACTTAATTGAAACGTTACTTAAACTGGATTGGGAATGTGGCAAGTACAGCGCGGCGATCACGTAACTTTACCAAATTACCCTCGGTGTGTTAATGAATGAACTCGGTAGGTACGCTGAGAACGAGGCGATGTAAGCTGTACAAGAGAAAAAAAAAAGGTATTAGAAAGTCATATAATAATGAAAAAGAAATGGTTGGTGATAGGAAAGAATCGAAATGATAAAAAAAGTTACAAGAAAATTAAGAAAAGAAATATGTAGGTAGGTGATGTCTGGAAAAAAAATCTGATGCAATAATTGCTTAAATGAATAATTGATTATAGAAAGGACTAATTATGGATGAATTTATGCTTGAAAATGGGAATGGATGGCAATTAAGCAAGTTGACTGAATATGTGATGACTTTTAATGATTTTAAAAGAATGAATTGGTCGAACTCACGAAACCGCTGCTACCAAACCCTTTGTTCGTCCTTTGCGACTGATGTGGCCGACGCTGCTTGAATGGCTGCTTCCAGATGCTGGTAGGTTGAGTTCACTGATGCGATGTCCTCTGTTTGACCTCCAGCTGATTTCTGACGCGCTTTGTGGTGGCGTGGCTTGCGATCGCGGCGAGATATTTAATTAAACTTGACCGAAACCTCGAAGGACCATAGATAGGCCCAGGTGGAATAAAAAGCGGACTGTATTTCTAGGTTATAATATTAGGTATTTTACAGGTCAAAATTTAATTATCGAAATCGATGCGATCGTGGTCGCGGTGTTAAAAGGAGTGTTCTGTTGAGGGCGCGCGAGCCGTCGTCGAGCCGCTGCTGCTACCACGCCGCCCGCTCCCCTCTGCTTGATGACGCATGTGTGTCTTGGAGGTGTTAACGTGTGCGTTAACATACACTATTATTAAAATATCGATCAAAGTTACAACGAACTACAAGAACTTTTATAATAAGTTATTTGCTGCTACGGAACCTTTCATGGGCGGGTCCGACTCGCACTTGGCCGGTTTTTTTGTAGCTCGTGTTCGGCGGTGCCACCACAAAAAAACGCTTGAAGCAGCATCAAGCTTCTCCGGACACAAGAGGTGTCGCGCCCTTCAGCTGTTTTTTGCGGCCGCTTCGAGCTTTTTTTGTGGCCGCTTCTAGCGTTTTGTGGCGGCATTTTTTTTGAGGCCCGTGTGCGGGGACAGTTACCGGTGGAACTGGCCCGCAATGGCCGAGGACAGAGGTGTGTGGAACAAGGAGAGTCCTTTGCCTAGCAGTGAAGATCATCATCATCATCATCAGCCTTTTTAATGTTCCCACTGCTGGGACTCAGGCTTCCTCACTAGGAGAGGGAATAAAACGGGTTAATTACATTACATAATATACATACTCATTCCTTTTCTATTTGTCTTGTACTGATTTACACCTGCTATTTATTATTTTTCTAATGTTAGTTTTATCAATATATTCGTATTTATTTATTTATTATTTTGTTTCGATATCTTTTATTTTATTGAACCTCCGTGAATATGACCGTGGCATTACCGCGGGCCCTAACAGAATACCAGCGCTGCGTTATTTATCTTTTTAAATATCGCAGCATATGCTTTTTTTTTTTTTTTTTTTTTTTTTTTTCGATGGGAAAAATCATCTTATGACAACCCCCGCTCTTGGGCGGAGCGGGAGATAGTGTCAGACTCTTACTGACTAAAAAATCCATCCCGTTCCTTCAAGCCTTCGTACCGGGGCTCGAGCGCCCTTTCGGATTACCCTGGCCCCAGTAGGCTTCGACCCGGCTGGGCCCCTGCTGTTGCTGACAACTCCTTGAGGCGCGCGGGAACAGCGCGCGCCGTCGACGACTTGGGCTTGGTCCGGACGGTTACCGGACGGCCGGACAGCGAGCTACCCATTGCTCACTGTCCGCAAGCCCGCGCCTACGGTGGCTGGAAATCGGGATCGGAATCCCGGCGGCGGCGGCGAGAGCGCCGTTGCCTGATGCGGTCGGCCTCCTCCTTAGCGAGCATTACTGCTTCGCAGAAGTCGGCGACCGCCTGCCACTCCTCCTCGCTGCGGACCATGGCCTCGACCAAGGCCCGGCGCGAGAGGTCTCCGCCGCCGATCACCCCCACGAGGGCACGGCGATGCTCCGCCCAAGCAGGGCACACCGCGATTGTGTGCTCCACCGTGTCCTCCGGGCGTTCCGCACAGTGGCGACACCCGGGCGTCACTTCCGCTTTAATTCGGAACAGGAACCTCCCGAACTTGCCATTTCCGGTGAGGACCTGTGTCATGCGGAAGGTAAGGACGCCGTGAGGTCTTTCCAGCCACGCCTCAAAGAGGGGACTTATCGCCATAATTGTGGCGTGCCCATGACGGGGTTGCGATAGTCGCTGACACCATTCCACCATGAGATCCCGCCGGAGCTCTGTCCGCCATGCCGTGACCTGTCGCGGCAGAGGACTTTCACCCCGGCGTTGCATCTCCACGCGCATGTCGTGCATGTGTGCAAGGACTGTTGCCTCCAGATCCCACGGTGGTAGGCCAGCCAGAAGGCTCGCCGCTTCGCAGGAAATCGTGCGGTATCCCCGCACCATCCGAATTGCCATGACCCTCTGGCAGGCGTTCAGAATGGCCGCCGGTCGCTTTTGCAGCGACGGCGCCCACACCGGCGCCCCGTAGAGGGCCATGGACAGAACGATCCCCGCGTAGAGCCTCCGGCAGGAGGCGTCTGGACCCCCAAGGTTGGGCAGGAGCCGCCTGAGAGCGGCCCCAGTCCGGTTGAGTTTGGGAGCCAGACGTCGGAAATGCTCCACGAAATTCCATCGACTGTCGAGGATGAGTCCCAGGTACCTCATCGATGTCCCGACGCCGATGCGAACTCCTCCTACCGTTAGTTGGGAACCCGACGGTGGCGCGTTCCGACGGCCGCGACCGTGAAAACACATGGCCTCGGATTTGCGCAGCGCCACCTCGAGTCCCAACTCCTGGATCCTACCAACGACTATCGCAACCCCGCGTGTCGCTAAAGCGGCCGCCGCCCGGTACGACTCTCCCTGCGCTAGAACCAGCGTGTCGTCTGCGTAGCAGACCACGCTGACCCCGTCAGGGAGGTCGCCCCGCAGCACGTAATCGTACCCGATGTTCCACAAGGGTGGCCCTAGTACCGACCCCTGCGGAACACCGCACGACATCTCCCGACGTTTCCAGTCTCCCTGGTGACCGGGGTAGACAATATACCTGTCCGACAGGTAGGCCTCGACTACTCGACAGAGGTATTCGGGCACCCGGTGGTACCGGAGTGCCCTCCGGATCGTACTCCAGGGCAGGGAATTGAAAGCGTTGGCAATGTCCAAGGACACTGCCACGACACACCTACCCTGGGACACCGCATCCCCCGTCGTGAGGGCTCGCACGCGCATGATGGCGTCCACCGTCGAGCGCATCCTGCGAAAGCCGAACTGTCCGTCCGAAAGGTCCGCCCCCACCCGTGAAAGGCGCGCGACGAGGCGGCTCGCAATCACTCTTTCAAAGAGCTTGCCCACCTCGTCGAGCAGCACAATGGGCCGGTACGCGGACGGAGAGTCCGCAGGGCGCCCTGGCTTCGCGATGAGGACCAGTTTCCCCGTCTTCCAGCGAAGTGGGAACTGGCCCCTCTCCAAGCATGCGCTGAAGAGCCCTCTCAGTCGAGGCCCGAGAGCCTCCATGGCCAGGACCCAGGCTTTCCCAGGCAAGCCATCGGGTCCTGGGGCGGCGTTCTTGGCACTCAGCCTTTGCACCGCCACTCTCATCTCTGCCTCGGTCACCTCTGGAGCATTATCGTCGTCGTCGCTATTGCGGTCCGCGTCAGACACCGCTGGCGGAGGCGGAGCCATGGGCGGGGGGGAGTGTTCCCCTCGCGCAGGGAACAGAGCGCTTACCACACCCTCCACGAGTTGGGGCCGGAGACTCTGAGTCAGCGGGGGAGCCCAGGGGCGCAGTTTCTCCCGTACCAATTTGTACGGGCGCCCCCACGGGTCCGCGTTCAGAGACCCCAGCCACACGTCGCGGGCCTCGAGTTTGGCCCGCTTAATCTCCGCTCGGAGGGTGTGTTTTGCCTCTCTGTAACCTTCGTACAGCTCCGCCTCTCTGGCCTCCGGATCCGGCGGGCGGATGCGGCGCCTGCAGTATCTGGCGTACCGGCGTCGCGCGTGATTGCACGTGTTGCGCAGTGCAGCGATTTCCGGTGACAACCAGTACACCTGGCGCTTAGCACGTCCTGGACGGACTCGGGGCATTGCTGCATCGCAAATTTGCGACATGGCCTCCCGGAACCACTCCGCCTCGACGTCGATGTCGACAGGCCTGTCCGGTGCTTGCACCCAGGCCTGTACCGTCGCGGCTTCCAGGAGGTTCTCCCGGTCTATCTGCTTAAGCGCCCACCGCGGACCGCAAGGGCTCTGTCGGACCGGCGCGGCCGAGGTTTCGGCGGAGACGTCCAACCGGATATACCGGTGGTCGGAGTACGTCTCCACCTCCTCCATAACGCGCCAGTCGACGACACGCGGCGACAGAGCGGGGCTGGCGAACGAAAGGTCCACCACTGATTCACCCCGCCTCCGCACCAACGTGGGGACAGAACCCCGGTTCAGGACGACCAGGCCCAGCTCCAAGGCCCAGTCCTCCACCAACCGACCCCGTGTGTTCGTGCGACGGGAACCCCAAGCCGTATTCCAGGCGTTGAAGTCCCCACAAACGACCACGGGGAGGGTACCAAACCCAGCGACGACGACACTTAGCTCCATAAGGGAGACATGGAGTTCGTCGGGAGTTCTGGTCGGGGACAGGTAGACGCCTACCACTGCAATGTCCCCGACCCGTGCTGCCACGCAACCCCGTCCCCTCGCAACAGCCTCTAGGGGCGGGGTACCGGCGGCGGCCGACGAAATTAGCGTCACCGAGCCGTCCAGCTCCTGAACCCAGCGGGGATGGACGTAGTACGGCTCGGAGACGACGGCGACATTGATCGACCACTGCGCCATGCTCTGGAGCAACAGATCCTGAGCGGCGGCGCAGTGGTTGATGTTCGCCTGGAGGAGACGTAATGGTGTCCTTATTGACATTCCATTACAGTCTCCTCCCGAGCCCCCTGTGAGGGCACCGCCGCGGCGGGAGCGGCGGCGACAGCGGCGGCAGCCAAGACGGTGGCTGCTGCGGTGAGGGTGTCAGGGTGGATGGGCCTGACTTTGCCCTTGGCCTTGGCGGGGGGGTCGCAGGACCTGCCCCCAGCCCGGTGGTCGGCCGGCTTGCCTGCAGCCGCACATGCGTAGCAGTGCGGCTTTGCACGGCATTCAACGGCCTTGTGCCCGGGCTGTCCGCACTGGTGGCAGCGGTCACTGCGGTCCTCTGCGGCGCAATAGGCCCCCACGTGGTGCCCCACGTGACAGCGGTAGCACCGCAGAGGTTTGGGTTCCAGCATCTTGACTTGGGCTGAAACCCAACCCACCAATAGCCTTCGGCCCTCGGTCGTGATGGCTTTGGCCGCCGACACGGGGCAGCTCACCGTAACGGCTCGCATGCCCGTGCTGTCAGCGCGGATGGTGCCCGCCCGGACCTGATCGGTCGTACACCCTCCCACCCTGACGATGGCGGCCACCACTTCCTCCACCCTAACGGAGTCGTCCAGACCCATAATGCGCATGTCGATGCACTTGGTGGGTCTGGACACTCGGGCCTCCTCGGCGTCCAGGGACGCCCTGATCTTTACGGCCAGAGCGTCTGCGAGTTCCCCGCTATTTGCCCCAGGGACCTCCAGCATTCGGGCACCGGTAGCGGTGCGCCTCATCCGGAAGCCCTCTGAGGCTCCGAACTCGCCGAGGTGGCCAATCACCGCCTGCTTGGCTTTTGCCATGACTGCATCGTAATTGACGCCCTTCTTTTCCGCAGCTGGCTGTAGTGTGATCACTACAGCTGCGGAAGTCAGGGCGCGAAGTCGAGCAGCCATGGCCCGCTTTTTGCGGTCTTGTCGCCGCCTTCTTTTCTTGGCCGCCCTTGCCGCCTTGCTCGCCTTCTTTTTGGCACCGACGATCGTCCACTCGGCGCCAGCCGAGGGGTCTTCGGGCGTAGGAGGCGGCAGGCGCGACCTAGTCGCCGCCGCGGCGGGAGGCCCCGCCGGTTTGGTGGCAGCCGCCACCCTACCCTTCGGGGGAGGGGCAGGCTTCCCCTGCCGCTGCTGCTGCTTGGCCGCCGGGACCGGCCTCGCAGGCCCCGACGCCGCGGCCACGCGCCCGGCTTGCCCCGAGGGGCCAGCCCTGGGTGCTGCAGCCGTCGCGGCCGCGGCGACGGTGGCATACGACGCCGTCCTCTTCTGGCCGGAGGCCGCGAGAGGGGGGCGCAGGACGATGCCCTCCAGGACGGAGAGCTGGCGCTGGATGTGCCCCTGGAACTGCTGCTGCTGCTGCTGTTGCTGCTCCCTAAAGGCAGCCAGCTCCTGCCGCAGCAGAGACACCACCTCCTCACTATCCGCCTGGGGCGAAGGCCGGGATCGGCCCTGCTCCTCCCTACTCCTCCCTTTGGGACGAGAGTCCTGGAGAGTGGCCACGGCTGCCTCGAGCCGGCCAAACCTCCCGCTAAGGGTGCGCTCGTAGGGCTCGAAAACGAGCCCCAGCGCCTCCTCAATAGAAGTGTTGGCCAGCTCAATGGAGCGTTTTTTGGCCACCCTCTCCCTCTTATTCGCCACACTCGTGATGGCGGCTGCCACGACCGCTCTAAACTTGGCCATCGCCTCCTCCATTCCTTCTGGCAAGTCCTCAGGAATCCTCGGCACCAAGGTGCTGGCCTGGCGTCCCTCACTGGCGGTCTCAGTGGGGAGCCCTCTCCCTCTGCCCGACTTTCGGGCCGCACCCCGCCCCGACGACGAGATTTTTCGGGCAGGTCCCGTCTCGTCGTCGGACACGGAGCGCATGGCGCGCATGAACGCCCTCCTTCCGTTGGATGCGGACTCCTCCACCTCCATCGAAAGGAGGGGCCCCCGCACCTCCAACTCCGACTCCTTCCCGTCTGAGTTGAGTAAAGACGCGGCATCTGAGTCCGACGCCGCGTCTTCACTCACCTCCCTGAGGCCAAACCTACGGCCGGCCTCCATTGGCATCGCGGACGTGCTGGGAACTGGTCCCAGGGACTCCGCGCTGCCGAAGTGTGAGCCACATCGCAGCATATGCTGAGTTAAGCGCCTTTTTGGCCTTGCACAGATTTTAAAATTATCTTTTTTTTATATCGAATTCTACTGTATGTGTGAGGTACGAATAAACGTTTTTTCTTTCATTCTTCATTCTTTCTAATGTTATGTTTCTGCACCACCCTAACTCGACGGTCGACCGGCAGAAAATGCCCAAGACATTAAATTTGCCTTTATTCTGTATTTTATTAGTGCACAAAGTTTTAATAAATAAAATTTCTTATCTTGAAAAGTGCGCTCAGCGTCGCGTCGCATAGAGTATCAGCATGATCTGACCCTGAAACTCAAAATGAATGTTGCAAGTTTTATCGTTCATCAGCTTCTGAAGTACCTTAGCCGCCGGTCAGTACACTCATAATTCGCTACTTTTTTTATCGAAAATCTATACTGATTTATGATGTTATTGTTATAAGTGATACTAGAGGACAAAAGTTGTTATTGGAAATAAATCTTCAACACAATGAGTCTTTGTCCAGCGACACTTTGATGGAATTATTGGTCCGTGTTTTGGAATATTTTTATGGGACAACAGCCTGCTTGAAAAAAAGAGCTTTCGCGATCTTGAAATAGCATTTTCCTAAACGTGATCCAAAAACTATGGGATGGAGGATATTGACATTCCCTAAAATGCTTCGTTATTAAACTAACGGCATTCATAATATTATTGCAAAGGCGAGAAACGATGCGTGCGGCGGAATGTGTGCGAAAGTATGTGTACATTTGTTGCTTCATGTTCGAACAGCTGAAAGGATTCGGAGGATATTTGGTACAGGGGTAGCTATGTCCTGATAAATATAGGATATATTTTGAAGCAAAACAAGAACATAAATTATTATTACTGCAACGCGTATTGTTAGATTTCCTCGAGTAACCAAGAACCAAGGCCTACCTACCAGAGTTTTTTTTATTTCTTAGGTGGGAAATCGTCTAATGACATTTCCCACCCTTGGGCAGAGTGGGAGTGTGTATCAGACTTTTACTGACAAAAACTCACTCGTTTGCTCCTTCTTTGCCCTGCGTTTCAGAGCCCCGAGGGGTTCAATGGCCCCAGTATGCTTCGAGCCTACGATTTGCTGACATCTCTTTGAGGCACGCGGACGACCGGACGGCGTACTACCCATTGCTCGTCGTCCACAAGTCTTCTAACTGCCAGAGCTAGGTTCCTAGTCTTGAAACTAAAATATTTATTGTTTACGAAACGATCTCCATTTTAATAAATAATATATCATGATGATTGATGTTTGTCCTGTATCTTTTTTGTTCATGTGGTATACAATAAAGAATATTATAATAAAAATAATATCATTCGAACTTACCCTTCGTTTCCCTTCGAATGCTCCTACTCCAACCGTTGAATTCATCGTGAATGTTGAAATAATTTAATTACGGAACCAATAACAATTTAAATAATTTAATTACAGAACAAATAACAATTTAAAACCATGTTAAAGAGCTTAATCGGTTTGTACAAATGCTCAAGTGGTTAAATGATGTTTAACCTTTCCCATTGCAGTAGGTAATAAAATAATTAACAATGTTTGACGGTTTAGGGACTTCATAAAAACTCATTAGAACGTAAGGTATGTTTTGAAGTACCTGCGACTCGTCCTCGACAGCTGGTGGATTTTTGTGGTCCAGTTCTGACGTTTGGCTCCCAAACTGAAGCGAACCGGGGCTGCCTTCAAACGGCTCCTGCCCAATTTAGGAAGTCTAGACACCTCCCGCCGGAGTCTTTATGCGGAGATCGTGCGGTTCAATATGGCCTTTTACAGAGCGCCGGTGTAGGCACCGTCGCTGCGAAAGCGACCGGCGGCCAAGCTGAACGCGTCCCAGAGGATTGCTATCCGGATGGTGAGAGGTAAACCTGCGAGCTACCTTGCCAGCCTGCCGCTATGCGAACTGTAAGCAACAGTCCATGCACATACACACCTTGCGCATTTTTTTTTTTGGTGGGAAAATCATCTAATGTTATCCGACGCTCTTGGGCGGAGCGGGAGATAGTGTTAGAGTTTTACTGCCTAAATACCCACTCCTGTTCCTTCTTTGCCATTGTTCCAGGGCTCCGACACACACCTTGCGCATGGAGATCCAACGCCGATGTGAAACTCCGCATTGTCACGGCGGACAGAGTTACGTTCAAACTTCAAAATCCTAATTCAGAAACTGAGCGTAAGTACCTTAACTCTTTGAATGTCGTAATTAGAGACACAATAGAAAGACAATTACCTTATGTCGGACTGTGTAACTTAAGACATTCGAAAGGTTAATCCTTTCATAGTTCCGAAGAAAAGATTAAAATTTCATGACAAGCTCAAAAAATAATATTTACTTTGTAAATTTTAATTTTAAATTTAAGATTAAGTGGCTGTCGCACAAAATAAAGTCTGGTGAAATATTTAGGGACTCAAAGAATGTATTAACACTCAAAGTTCAACGTAATATCAAGGACTTTATTTAAATAAATTGATCATTTTTAAAAGTTAGTTTTCTTAATTGTGTTGAAAGTAGCGATAAAGATGAAAAACGGGTCGACTATTATTCATTGAAGCAGTTGAAGACAACACCTTTTTTAACCGACTTCAAAAAGAAGAAGGTTCTATGTTCGGCAGAATGTATTTTTTTTCCGATTTCTCGGTCAATTGTGGACCGATTTTGATGTTTTAATTTTTTTTTATTGAATGGTTATGCTGCCAAGTTAGTCCTATACAAATATTGTTTTGATCTGATCATGAACATCGAAGATATGGAACAGAACTCAGGATCACAGCGTAAATGTAACCAGTAAAATTGCTTTGTCTATACGTGTAGTCGATGACTGATTGCAAGAAGAGGTGGTTATATCGAACTGAAGCCTGCAGTTGGGCACCGGAACTCTGTATTAAAATAATAAATTAATGTAATCTAACCGTGTTTAGGATTATTAGAATCGTCATGAGATGCACTCTGGCTATAAGGTAATTAAATTTGGCTAAAGGGTACTTTTTAGTGGTAGTACCATAGGTAACTAAAAAGTGTAAAATAAAAAACTTTTTCCAAAAAAAAAATAACACCGAATTCAATGAAAAAAAAATTTGAAAAAAAGTCTAGTAAGTACTCTTTAGTTGTTAAAAACAGATTTTGATAATAGAAAATATCCCAACGAAACATACCTACTATCGGAATAAAAAGTATCCTTTTCACTATTCTAGGACATGATCTACTTACCCGTGTGCCGAACATTCAAATCCGTTCAAGTGTGAAAAAGTGACAAATATACACACTCACTTCAACTCATTCCCACAAACTTTCATCTCTATACCTAATGTTATTGTGATATTATTAGTGACATGAACCAAATACTGGTACTTCAAATATCAAGATCAGTCAGTAAAGAGAAGCTAATTACAAGTTCCAAAGGGTTCCCTATGGAATAAAAACTGCCTGAAACTGCACGGATATTCTTTTAAAAACAGCATATCGTCAATGGACATTGATGAAGCTGTTAAACCTAGTAGTCAACCAGTAAATTACCAAAATGTGACAGGTGCGCCTAGGCGGCAACCCATTTTATGGTCTACAATAAAATCAATTTTATTAAGGCCACCGACGAATTCAGTGGCAACATTACCCCACACTTAGGGGCTTTAGCTGCCCATAAACTTCCTATAGACATTAATTAAGTAAAAATTGCATAACGAACCGTTTTATATCGACGTAATTAAATGCGAATCATTTAACTATTGGACCGTGACGTTCCGTGGTTTTAATGATTAATTGAACACTTTTTTTGTGTATGTTCCCTTGTTGTAGATTTAGTGCGTGAAAGTATGGGAAGTCATTTTCACTTGGGTAAAGCCGTGGTTAAAAATAAGTATAATAATATAATTAATTTAAAAACAATCTGAAAATGAGATTGTTTTATTAGGCTGTTTTGTCAAAAGCCTCCTCTTTCTCCTTCACAACCTCTCCGTCTCTCTGGTCAAGTTTGACCCGCGGTTATGATCAGATCGTCACACCACCTTTGCTACGGTCGACCTCGTATGAATGCATTTGGCCAGATAGGCGAGGATTGTTAATCACTGGATGCCGAAAGGAGGTCGACGCCGCCATCAAAAATGAACATCAAGATTATGAAACTAAAAGTTTGTGAAAATTAAATATCAATGATAACCATTGTGAACCATTTTGCCACAGCGATTGCTCGTCGATCTGCTGTGGCAAAATAGTTCACAATTTCAGTTATAAATAACGGAGAAAGAAATGCATAAACAAATAATTCTGACTTACAAAAAAATCATCGATCGCTCTAACATATTGTTACGTACGTGGGTAATCAAATGCCGATTTACTGACGAGAGAACTTTATTTACCACAAACAATAACAAATTAGTCCAGTCAACAATAATCCGAATCGCAATTAACACTAGAGTACCGTTACACTATCGCTTAGGTCGTTAGATAAAATCACTTCAAGTACTAGGGTAGTTCGCTCTTGATCGCAGTCGAAATCACAACTGACTCGCTTCCGGCCGGGGGCACGTATTTATATGCGGAGCCAAGAAAATTCTAGATACCGACGTCCCCGGATCTATCCAGAATTCCAGAACAATTGAATCGCTTCTCGAAGTCATAAATTATTTTTATTACTCGTGGTAATAAGAGTCACTTTCATGCGAATTTCGACTCTATTGTTAAAGACGGAAAGTACCATTTCCCATAAATACCTAACTACTACTTGTAAGTACTTTTTGGATGTTTCGAGATTTTTCTAAGGCTGGCTACGTATAACCATTCTAGACCTTTCGAACAGCAATGCGTTTTAATTATTACGAGCTACTCTTTATTTTCTCGGAGATATGGCGTGTTCACGTTTAATGGCGTAACAGTGCCCCCCTCTTAGTCATGCTCGTCCCGAGCATTATTAGATCCGTGATACGGCGCCAATCTATCCACATGGACAACCTTGGGTTTCCCTCTTAGTCCTTTCTTGATGCGGTAGGTCACGTCATTAATCCTTTTTAACACGGTGTAAGGCCCCTCCCATCGAGCTTGGAGTTTCGGCGACTTCCCTTTCCGTCGAAGCGGGTTGTGGAGCCAGACCAGTGTACCTTCCTCAAATCCCTTGGCATTGGCATTACGGTCGTATCTAGTTTTCATTTTTACGCTGGTGTTCATGCTATTCTCACGAACTCGTTTATGCACTTCGTCCAATTGATCTTGAAGGTCACTTACGTAGTCCGTAACTGGCTTAGTCTTGTCAGGTGGCACGCCAGTTATGGCATCGACTGGAAGTCTCATCTCCCTGCCGAAATTCACTCTTGCTGGGGTATGTCCCGTGCTATCATGCACTGCCGATCGGTAAGACATCAGAAATAGTGGAATATACCGGTCCCAGTCCTTCTGATGGTCATCGACAACCTTAGCCAGGTGATTCTCCAGGGTTTGGTTAAACCTTTCCACCATTCCGTCCGACTGAGGGTGCGCAGGTGTTGTGCGTGTCTTATAAATTCCCAGAAGAGTACACATTTCCTGGAACAGCGCAGATTCGAAGTTACGGCCTTGATTGGAATGGATTTCCAAAGGTGCGCCATACCGACATACTACTTCTTCGACCACCTTCTTCGCCACTGTCGTCGCTTCCTGATTGGGTATGGCGAAGACTTCGGGCCACTTTGTGAAATAGTCCTGGATCACCACTATGTACTTGTTTCCGTCATTTGTAACTGGAAAAGGTCCAGCGACGTCGATAGCGATGCGTTCCCATGGGGCTCCCACATTGTACAGCTGAAGCCTGCCCCTGCTCCTAGTCTGTGGTCCTTTCACAGATGCGCACGCTGTACATTTCCGACACCATTGCTCTATGTCATCTCTACAATTGAGCCAATAATACCGCTGTCTCACTTTCAGTAGAGTTTTCTTGATGCCCAGGTGTCCTCCAGAAGCACCATCGTGTATTTCCTGTAGCAGGGGGACTACTTCACATCGTGGTACTATCACTTGTGTGGTCACCTCCTTGCCATCGTTCGATTCCCATTTCCTACAAAGCACATCATTTTCTAGGACTAAACTGTCCCACTGTGCCCAGTAGCTCTTAGTTACGGGACTGTGTGACGATACTTCACTCCACTGGGGCCTAGTTCCGCTACGCTTCCAATCCAGTATAGGTCGAATATCGTCATCTTCTTCCTGGGACTTCTTGAAGTTGCCTTCAGCCCTAATTAAATTAACGTGTTCTCGGGCTTCATTCTGCTGGCAGTGTCTGCAGTCCTCATTACATGGACGTCGCGATAGGGCGTCAGCATTGTTATGCCCTTTTCCACTGCGATGTTCCGTCACAAAGTTAAACTCCTGCAGCTGCTCGAGCCATCTTGCAACTTGGCCCTCAGGGTTCTTAAATTGTAGAAGCCATTTCAATGCAGCGTGATCCGTCCTCAATGTAAATTGTCTTCCTATGAGGTACTTGTGGAAATGCTGCAAGGTTTTTACCACAGCCAGCAGTTCTCGTCGAGTCACGCAGTAGTTCCTTTCTGGCTTTGAAAGTGCCTTACTGAAGTAAGCGATTACGACCTGTCTGTCGCCCTGCACTTGTGACAACACTCCACCAATTCCCGTGTTGCTGGCATCGGTATCAACGACAAATCTTCCGTCTCTGCTCGGATACCCCAGTATAGGCGCTTCACATAGCCGTTGCTTTAGCTCGTCGAATGCTGACTCACAGTTCTTGTCCCAAATAAAATCTCGTTTATCCTCAGTCAGCTGATGTAAAGGTTTTGCAATGTCCGAAAAATTCTTGACAAACCGCCTGTAGTATGTGCACAACCCTAGAAATGCACGTACTTCAGTTTTGTTCTTTGGATCCGGCCACTGTTGGACTGCCTTTATCTTCTCAGGGTCGGTTCTCACCCCGTCAGCGGAAATAACATGTCCTAGGTAGCTGACCTCCTTCTTGAACAGGGCGCACTTCTTTGGGCTTAGTTTTAGGTTAGCCCCTCGTATCCTGGTGAACACTTTCTCCATATTCCTCAGGTTTTCCTTAAAAGTGCGACCCATTATAATGACGTCATCCAAATATACCAGACAGACGTCACCAAGAAGGCCCACCATGACTCTCTCCATGAGGCGTTCAAACGTCGCTGGAGCATTGCATAACCCAAAAGGCATGACGTTAAATTGCCACAGGCCGCTGCCAATACCCGTACTGAACGCTGTCTTTTCTTTATCTTTCTCGCTGATTTCCACTTGCCAGTAGCCACTTTTCAAATCAATGGTCGAAAACCACTTCATGCCACTGAGCATATCCAGCGTGTCGTCTATCCTTGGTAAGGGATAACTGTCCTTCTTTGTTACATTATTCAGCATTCTGTAGTCCACACAGAATCTTGTGCTGCCGTCCTTCTTCTTCACCAGAACGACTGGAGAAGACCATGGACTCGTAGAAGGCTCAATTATTCCGCTATCAGCCATGTCCTTTACCATTTCTGCTACCTCAGATTCCTTAGCCCAGGGTATGCGGCGCGGTCTCTGTTTAATTGGTCTCGCATCACCTGTATCTATCTCATGCTTGACGAGACCTGTTCTCCCGCAGTCTTTTCCCGTTGCAAAGATATCTCGAAACCGTAGCAGAAATTCCTTGGCTTGCTGTAGTTCCGAAGTCGATAAGTTGCTCTTAGCATTTTCCAGAAGTTGCTGGATGTGATCAGTTTCGACTTTGGTCGTGTCTTGCTTTGCTGGAGATTTATTGATTTGACGGAGATACTGAACTTCTTCACATCTCCCAACAACACTGTTTTTCTTCAGTTGGACCTCTTCTTTCCCAAGGTTCACAATCCTGACCTTGGATTTCCCTGTCGTCATAACTAATGTCCTCGCGGTGATGATCTCCGGGTGCCGGCCAGTATCCTCTACCAAAACACATCTTGATTGCCTGATTTTCTTGGGAAACTTTACTTCGACTAAGGTTTCTGTTCTCGGAGCCAATGTAGTATCCTTTAAACAATAGAGGTTGCATGAGTTAATTCCTCGCAGGAAGACTTCTTGATCTGGGAATTTCAATACTCCCCTGTCGATATCTAAAATACATCGGTTATTCCGCAAGAAGTCGAGACCCAGTATGCAATCGTCGGTAATATTCGCAATTAACGCAGGATGGATATACACTTGATCACCGATTTTGATCTCAATTTCTGTATCACCGAGGACGGAGACTGGCTGGCCGGTTGCTGTCTGAAGTCGGCAGGATGGAGACTCTCTTTGCCACAAGATGGTGCGTTTCAGCAACTCAGGTCTTATAACAGTCCGTGACGCCCCCGTGTCAATGGTAAAATTGCAAGCCCGATGATTCAGCGTCCCTTCGATTATCAAACTATTCCCGTTGTGAACTTGATTGATGGTGATGGTTGGGGCGGTGGCCCTGGCGACATTAAGTTTTATCGGCTCCTCGTCGACTTGAGTTCCGGAGTCCACACTTTCCCTCTTTTTCTTAGGACAATCGGTGCGAATGTGCCCTTTTTCTCTGCACCCGTAACACGTTGGAATATAGCGGGACTGTGCTGGAGAAAAAGCCACCACTTCTCGGTGACGTAGTCGCGCTGAAGGCGAGACCACCACTTCCCGAACCCTATGCGTACGAGAATCGTGTCGTACTGCTTCCACTTCCAAAGCGTGTGCCATCGCACTCTTTAAAGATTGGTGGTGTCCGAGTCGCACTGTAGCCCTGACTTCAGGATCCCGTAGACCGTCGATAAATGCTTGCACCAGATTCACTTCCACCATCTCTGGTGTCATCGACATGTATGCACGCCGGACCAGCCGTTCAACCTCGACTCCCCACTGCTGGAGGCTCTCGTTCGACCTCTGCGTTCTCTCGCGTAACTGCGCGCGGAAAACGTGCTCGAGGTGTTTGTCTCCATAACGAGTGTCCAGTCCCTCCATGAGACGCTCCAATGTCCTGCCGTCCGCAGGGAGGTTCTCTAGGACTAGCAGGGCGTCCCCTCGTAGAGCCAAAGTTAATGCCGCAAAAGACTGCTTATCATCCCAGCGGTTTGTTTCGACCAATGTCTCGAATTGGTACTTAAATGCCGTCCAGGAAGACGTGCCATCAAAACGCGGCACATCAAATTTTGCGGCAGATGAACAGGGGGTGTGCGATGATGAGCCGACAGCAACGGGTTCGCGTGCTTCGAGCTTGATAATTTTTTTGTTGATGTCCAGCAGGCTTGTTTCGAGGCTATCAGCTCGGGCGGAAACCTCCTTGACCTCTACGGTGAGATTCTTTACCTTCTCGCCCAACGTGACGAGGCCGTGATCGATCTTATCGAGGATTAGGTTCTGCTTAGCCTCCTGTTCGCGGCGAGCAGCTTCTTGATTAGCCGCGATGAGGTCCTGGAGCTTGCGCTGGTTGGCCTCCTGATCGCGGCGAGCGGCTTCCTGTTCGCGGCGAGCTTCTTCCTGGTTCGCTGCGATTAGGTCCTGAAGCTTACGCTGGTTGGCCTCTTGTTCGCGGCGAGCGGCTTCCTGGTCGCGGCGAGCGGCTTCCTGGTCGCGGCGAGCGGCTTCCTGGTCGCGGCGGACAGCTTCCATACTAGCTTGCATGGCGGCCAACACCGCAGCGAGGTTCAATTCCGAGGATGGTCCTGTTGGCGCCTCAGCAGCTTCTGTTGCTACCATACCAGCCTGATCTTCCTCCTCCATACGATGACGCGCAGCATCCATCTCCATTTGCCTTCTTGTTCGTGGTCGCTGTTCGTCGTCTCTCGGTGTTAATGGCATTTCACTTCTGACACCAGTTGTTACGTACGTGGGTAATCAAATGCCGATTTACTGACGAGAGAACTTTATTTACCACAAACAATAACAAATTAGTCCAGTCAACAATAATCCGAATCGCAATTAACACTAGAGTACCGTTACACTATCGCTTAGGTCGTTAGATAAAATCACTTCAAGTACTAGGGTAGTTCGCTCTTGATCGCAGTCGAAATCACAACTGACTCGCTTCCGGCCGGGGGCACGTATTTATATGCGGAGCCAAGAAAATTCTAGATACCGACGTCCCCGGATCTATCCAGAATTCCAGAACAATTGAATCGCTTCTCGAAGTCATAAATTATTTTTATTACTCGTGGTAATAAGAGTCACTTTCATGCGAATTTCGACTCTATTGTTAAAGACGGAAAGTACCATTTCCCATAAATACCTAACTACTACTTGTAAGTACTTTTTGGATGTTTCGAGATTTTTCTAAGGCTGGCTACGTATAACCATTCTAGACCTTTCGAACAGCAATGCGTTTTAATTATTACGAGCTACTCTTTATTTTCTCGGAGATATGGCGTGTTCACGTTTAATGGCGTAACAATATGCATAAGGAAATGATGGATGGCCTGGTTCGGGCCATGATACGAAGCGAAGCAGTCAGCATGAAGCTGCAGACATCTTCACTCCCCAGCTCGCTTTGATGGTCTACCACCAAAAATAAATGAGTACATTCCATGCCAGAATTTGTTTCGGTGTTTCCTCTCAGGGTAGTCAGCTAGAAAACACCGGCCTCATCTAGTTTAAACTGACGTAAAAAAATGACGTGTTAAAGTGTTTTACCTGTTTGCAAAATAAATATCTTTTATCATTTACTGATAGCTATAACTTATTTAAGTCAAAAGTGAACTGGTTACTTTTTAGTAAGTGTAACGTATAATTTACCATCGTAGACCATATCATCGTTACTTAAACGGTTAAACGCAAGCTTATCAATATCTAAAAATAACTAGAAAAAAATGTCACGTCCTTTGAGATGGCTTAGAGTGAATACCTTGTAATTGTGAAATATGTAACTTTTCAGGAGGCGCAAAAAACCAAATTAGACCTTTATTATCATGCAATTTTAATTTAACTATTGGTTTATTTTAAACGCTAGTTTCTCTTGTTTTTAATTTTTTCCCGCTTGTTTTGCCGCGCCCGCCGTCGCGAGATGATCACACCAAACTGATTCGAACAAGATATGCATGCAACATCGTAGATGGCGCTACAAGTATCGAATCAAAATTTGGCGTGATACAAAATTGTGTGTTACGAGCTTTTCTTTTCAGAAATGTACTAAAATAAAATTACCTAAAATTGCATATCCGAGGTTTTCACCCTAGCCATCGTTAGTTTTACTGTTTATATAAGGTTGAAGAAACAAAATAACTGTTTTCATGTTTTGAGACAAAAATACCTTTTTATTTGTATAAACACGATTGCTTTATTTACGAGGAAGCTCATTTTCCTAACAATAGAAAAAGAAAACACGAAAACACTCTTAGGGACCACTTGAACTTGCCCTTTACTTATGAATGATACATAAACAAACAATAAAAGCGAGGATTTTGATCAAAATCAAATGCTCCGATATCTTACAAACGTATACAATAATCCATTTGCTCCTAACATTGCCGAACATAAATTACTGTTTAAGGTTGTAACGAATCCTATTTGAGGAGTGGCTACACTTTTAGGTACCTAGCATTCTCTTTTAGGGTTTCGTAACACAAAAGGAAAAAACGGAACTGTCTGTCTGTCAATACCCTTTATCTCAAGAACGCATGGAAGCACCGAGTTGAAACTAATACCATATACCCAGGTGTCTACGGTCCCTTTAAGTTATGAAAAATCAAATTTCTAAGTGACGAATAAAAAAGATACGGCCGACATAAACTGTCGCAAAAAACGTATATTTCCATACTCACAAAAATCGAAATTCAAAGGGTACTTTCCGTTGACCTAGAATCCTGAAATTTGGCACAAAGCAAGGTCTTAAAGCACAGATATGGGAATAAATCTGAAAACAGTAAATATGTGGTTACCTACGTCACAAAAAAAAATACTTTTTTGCGATTCGGAGAAACGTTCGAGACTCCATTCGGGAATTGTAGTTTGCACGGAACCCTCAGTGCGCGAATCCGACTCGCACTTACCCGGTTTTTTTTACTTTTCGTAGTTCTGCATCTCCGTCTCTGCCTTCACCAAAGAAACCTTCTATACATCCCTAATACAGTACACATAAACGATTTTATGATCGTTAAAGAGGTCGTAAGATTAATCATTAATGATGAAAATGTCGTAAACGGAAATCTCTGAGGGTTGAGTAATGTCCTGAGGAACTATAACTACTGAGATTAGTAGTAGTGACTTAGTGACGAGAATGCTGATCGTCGTGACTGAAAACCTCCACAGATATGTTACAATGCAAAAACGATTCTATGAAGCGGAGTTATGGTTTATTATGCGCTGCGGAATTGTTCGATAGAGTTACCGTAGCCCTGGAACGCAAAGGACAATAATAGGAACACTGGTTTGGTTTAGTCAGTTCTTCTTCTTCTGAGTCGGTACACTCTTGCCAGAGGGGTCGTGATCATCACTGTGAATCACGATAAGTGATCATCCTTGTAATGCGGCGCCATTCATCGCGGACTGCAGCTTTCTGGGTTCATTCATAAACCGAGCACTTAGTTGCGGCCTTGATCTAGTCTGACCATCTCATTGGTGATCTACCACGTGGCCTGGTGCCTTCAACTTTGCTCTGCACTACGAGACGCTCTAAGGATTAAAGTTTAGTCATTAATTAAAGAAAAAAAAAACTATTTAACCCTTTAACCGCTTGGGTCGAATAGGTCTGACGAGTGTTTTTGTGGTTTTTCCAAGGTCATTTGCAACTGGGCACTTCATCTCGTTTAGCTCTTAAATCCCCAGGTAACAGAAGAGCTGACGAGATGGAGTATTTGGTCGTGGATGTGCGACCTAGGAGAGGTTATTTGTGGCTCTTTATGTGACTGGCCGAAGGTGCTGTGTGCTTAGCCAAGATCGCTGATGAGGCTGAGTGTGATGACCAGGTATGACCATGTATGCATACTGTTGGTCAGGATACCCTGAACAACAGTATGCATGCATGCTCGCGGCTGTATGGTTCGCTGCTCGAAAGGTTCAGGAATGTCTGAGTTACCAGTTTGGAGATATGCGGAACAGAGTGTAAAGTCTCATTATTCAATTTCTAGCTGTTAAGCCGCTTGCTGTGCGAATTATGTCAACCTATATTTTGGGCTAATTTAACCGGATTGCGGTCAAATTTAACATTTCAGTAAATAGTAAATAGAGGCCTGTTAACCAGGCATGTAGTATGCGTGCTTAATGAAACCCAAACGTAAATGAAATACAATTTGCAATACTAATTTATAGATAATTTATTTGTGGTTAGAATGTGTGTAAACATTGGTGTAAATAAAATTAGGGGAACGCCGTTGCCAAAATATAAATAAACAAGTGTGCCTGTGTATTATCCTGGTATACATATACAAACTTATTTTTAGTATATAATGCGAAATCTGAAACACCAGTCTAGTATTTTTATATAAAGAATCTATGTACAAAATATCAAAACTGTATTATGAATAAAAAACTTTATAGTTATGGTACCACCACTAAAAAGTACCCCTCAGCCAAACTTAAATACCTTCTAACCAGAGTGCATCTCATAAAGTTTCTAATAATCCCAAACACGGTTAGGTTGCATTAATTTACCTTCCGGCTTCATCACCAGATCAGTTCGATACATCCCCTACCCCTTTTCTTTCAGCCTGTCATCAACGTCACACGTCTATACAAAGCAATTTTACTTGTTACGACAATTCTGCTGTGTTCCTATGAGGAGTTCTGTGCCATATCTTCGAAGTTTATGTTATGATCTAGAGACCTTCGATTAGTCCAGGAGTATAACAATATTTCTATAGGACTCGGAAGCATAACCTTTCAATCAAAAATAAATTTCAAAATCGGTCCACAATTGACCGAGATATCGGTGAACATACATAAAAAAAAAACATACATTCAGCCGAACATAGAACTTCCTCCTTTTCGAAGTCGGTTAAAAATCACAAAGTTATAAGCCCGTTATGGTACCTCGTCGACGACATAAATACATGGTCACCGGGCCACCCAGGCGACTGAGGGGTTGTTTTGTTCCCGCACCCAGCTGTGCACTGGCGTTTAATGCCTGCCATGACCTGCCGTGACCTATTTTGTACTTAGTGTCGGTGATCTCAAACTTGTGACCTTTTTTTAAATATTTTTGGGAAGAAATTATATAACATGGTGAAAAAAATATTGGAATCGATTCAGTGACTGATTCTGAACAAACTATATTCAGATTTCACATATACTAAAAATAATATTGTATAGGATTATGCTGCGGGATTATTCAAATTAGTTACATCTGCCCTGGTATGAAAAATAGTTACATCTGCCCTGGTAGAAAAAATAGTTACATCTGCCCTGGTATGAAAAATAGTTACATCTGCCCTGGTAGGAAAAATAGTTACATCTGCCCTGATATGAAAAATAGTTACATCTGCCCTGGTAGGAAAAATAGTTACATCTGCCCTGGTAGGAAAAATAGTTACATCTGCCCTGGTAGGAAAAATAGTTACATCTGCCCTGGTAGGAAAAATAGTTACATCTGCCCTGGTATGAAAAATAGTTACATCTGCCCTGGTAGAAAAAATAGTTACATCTACCCTGGTATGAAAAATAGTTACATCTGCCCTGGTAGAAAAAATAGTTACATCTGCCCTGGTATGAAAAATAGTTACATCTGCCCTGGTAGAAAAAATAGTTACATCTGCCCTGGTATGAAAAATAGTTACATCTGCCCTGGTAGGAAAAATAGTTACATCTGCCCTGGTATGAAAAAAAGATTCATTTGCCCTGGTATGAAAAATAGTTACATCTGCCCTGGTATGAAAAATAGTTACATCTGCCCTGGTATGAAAAATAGTTCAATTCAATTTAATTTCATTTATTTACTCTAGGTTTTTTTTTGACAGTTAACAATGTGACTTAAAACTATATTCCACTATTGTAAGAGTCTAGTGCCTGAAATAGGTTTTTGGAAAAAAAAAACCTGTGGTACAGGTCACCAGGGCATAGTTACATCTGCCCTGGTATGAAAACGGCAATTGGAAGAATATAAGGTCGTGTTTAGTCACTAAACATGATGTTGCATGACTTGATTCCGCCATCTCATTTCTACCATCGGACAAACCGACGTACGGCGTGTATCCACCCTTACGTTGTTGAAACCTCTACGGTCCGGAGTAAGCGTTTCGCCTCGTCATTTATACCGCGTACATCGAAGGACTGGAACAATTTGCTTGCTGCGGTCTGCCCGTCCGATTATAATTTAGGTGTCTTCAAGGCTAGAGTGAATAGGCACTTAATAAACTAGTGCGCCTCATCATCAACGATTGCATCACTGCTTGCCATCAGGTGGGATTGCAGCCAAGTACTAGTTTATAAAAGATAAAAAAAGTCTGCCACTTCCTCTCTCTCCACCCAGAGTGAAAGAAGTTATTTTATGCCTGTCCAACTAAAAAAAAGTTATATAGAATCATAACCATCTTGCTCCACTGCTTGTTTGTGTTTTTATTTTTATTTTTTTGTTTACTAACACTAATTTTAAGATTGTTATAACAAAAAAATGGATCACAGTGTTAATATAATAATAATATAATATTCCACAACTATCACACAACGCCGTCTAGTCCCAAGCTAAGCAGAACTTGTGTTATGGGTACTAGACAACTGATAAACATACTTATATATTTCTAAATACATACATATTATAGATAAATTACACCCAGACACAGAACAAATGATCGTGCTCATCACACAAACATTTGTCCTGAGTGGGAATCGAACCCACGACCTCCGGCATAGCAGTCAGGGTCACTAACCACTAGACCAACAGGCCTGTCTGTTGTCTTGCCTTAACTCTTTGAATGTCGTAATTAGAGACACAATAGAAAGACAATTACCTTATGTCGGACTGTGTAACTTAAGACATTCGAAAGGTTAAATAAATTATTATTATATAACCATACCTAACTGCATGACATAGTACATATTGTGCCAGGTCCTCACTCCTCACCCGTACCATTTAGGGCCAACGAACTTGAATGTTGATGTTAATAATATGGTAGATATGCCCCGAGATTCCCGGTGCAGGTGTCACCGTGAATATTTTCTTTAATTTCGATCATAAATTAAGTTACTAATTTCTGACGTAATTGATCTCGATTTAATAATAAAGTTAAAAAAAAAACAATTAATTAAACAATGTCTAATTTATTTATCTTGACGCTTAATATCCACTTGTAAATTGAAAATTAATGATCTTTCGGCCAAATAAAACAGTTCCATAAAATAAACACACGACGATGATGACGACGACGACGGAACCCTAGGAGGCGATGCAGACACAGTTTTAGATGATCTACACTACACTTCCTAAAAAATCAACTTCACTCAATAGGACTTGATCTGAACCTTTCAAAATGTGAACTATTCTTATCTGACACCACCGACAGACAACAGACTCTTTCCAAATTTAACGCAATAGCCCCAGAAATTAAAATTATCTAAAAAAGTTCTCTTCGTCTCCTGGGGTCTCCTATTTTTGAGGATTCCTTTCCCAATTTTGTCGAGGAAAAAATTCAAAATTTTAATGATGTTTCGGAAAGATTACTACAAATTAATATGCATTCGGCCATCACTATAATTCGTTTCTGCTGTTTCAGCCCTAAATTAATTTATTTCCTTCGCGCTTCTCATTTATGGAAACACCCCCATCTTTTGGAAAAAAAATGGACCAAATTATCCGGCATACTCTTACATCAGTTTTAAACGTGGCCACGGACGACCGAGCTTGTGCTCAGGCTACTCTTCCTATCCGTATGGGTGGCCTTGGCGTCCGCAAAATTTCTAGTATTAGTTTAACAGCCTTTATATCTTCGGTTCACGGCACTGAGAAATTAATCAGGAATATCCTTTCTCCCTCACTGATTGATTTCAATGTGCCGTGCTTCATCGAGGCTATCGATGCCTGGAGACTCACTTGCTCGAATTCTAATCCGCCCGACGCACTATGGGACCAAACAGTATTTTCCATCTCAAAAATGGTTGTGATGAAAGTCCTAAATCTATAGATTTATTTATGGTTTTATACTGTCAAAAGATGGAACTTACAAATGATTTACAAAAATAATTAAATAACTTAGGTTTAAGTTTATAAAATGAACCTCAAACATTGAGCATAAATATTTTCATGCCAATTAAATTACCGTTAAGGAAGTTCAACACAAAATTATTCGGAAGTTTTCCAAGGAAGTATGTTAGTATTATATATCATTAGATAGCTTAGAGTGTACACTTTGCAACTACGTTCGGTTTTTGTGAAAAAATATTTTTATTTTATTTTTTATTTATTTTTTTAGTAATGTACAGAAACTTTCGTTTTTATTTATTTCAATTGGAGTTTTCATTGTTGCCGAAAGCTGCCGGTGTCAAGTTATTCACTCTATTAGATACCTTACCTATTCAGTAATATGAGGAATAAAAAAAAACTTGCGCGTTTTTTGCGCCAAAGGTGATTTCGAGGCAATATGTCAATCGGGGGAAAATAAAAAAATACCCGAAAATTACCGTTCTTCTTTTTAATTACGAAATATTATATTTAATCATTACATTTTGATGTCTGTATTGTCGTCTGTTAGATATTGCAGACCAATTTTATTAGAATTCGCAAAAGAAACACCCGAAAAAACTACAGCGGTTGTCAGTGAAATTGAAGCCAAAATTAATCAGTTGATTCCAACTCGTGTGTCAATAGACTACAAAGTCATCGAAGTTAAACATGAATTGTTTATGACGATGATTGATGGGAAAGTTGCTCAAGTGTTAACGAACACATCATCCAGTGCTACCTGCGCTGTTTGTGGAGCAACTCCCAGACAAATGAATGATCTTTTAAAAGTTACAGCGAGAGTTGAAAATGAAAATGCATTTAAATGTGGATTGTCGACACTACACGCATGGATAAGATTTATGGAAACGATACTCCATATTTCTTACAATTTAGGTTTTGAGAAGTGGTCTGCAACCACTCCAGAAAACAAGCAACTTAAAGAAGACAAGAAAAAATATGTCCAAAAACATTTCCGAGAAGTGCTTAGTTTGCACATTGATAAACCACGTCAAGGTTCCGGTAATAGTAATGACGGAAATACGGCAAGGAGATTTTTCCAAAATTATCAATGTTCTGCAGAGATTACTGGAATTGATGAAGAATTAATCAAGAGATTATACATAATTCTGACGCAGAAAAATTCGGCCAGTATACATTGGTAACCGCGCAATTATATGTAAGCAAATATAACTGGTACTTATTACATATGTACATAAAAAACTTAAATACTAAATAAACTATTTATACTAAAACCTAACTATGTACATAAATATAATACAAAATGACAAAGAACGCTCAGGCGTCAAAGTACTCCTCCACATCGCTGTCATCCGGAAATGTGCCCAGAAGACTGGCAGTATGGTACTACATGCCATCTTCGCTCCATAAAGTACTTATACATGGTGCTAAAATAATAGAGCATTATGCAGTTTTGCCAATAGGACAATTATCCGAAGATGCCCAGGAAGCCTGAAATAAAAGATTATAAGAAATATAGGTTACATCACGCTAGGAAGTGTTCCAGATCAGCAACAAACGAAGACGTTCTGCATATTTTGTTATATACATCTGATCCTTATATATCTAGCTTAAATAAACCAAGTTTTCTAATATGTAAAGAATTCTTTGACGAAGCTAAGGAATTGTTGGAAATAGAAAGTGATTAATAGGATAAGCGCTATTTTTTTTATCTCGTAAATATTTGTTTAATAATAATAATTAAGATTTAAACTTATTTTAACTAAAAGTGTAACTTTTATTGCTATTTTAATATAACAATATAATTTTTTGTATGAAATTTTATGAAACTTTATCTTTGTCATTTTTTTACGAAAAATGTATAATTTTTTAAATTATGATGTTTGATTTCTTTTATTGCCTAGGTATTCATAAATACATGAAAAAAAATTCAAGGAGAAAAATCACAAAACAACAGAGTTATCGATTTTTGAGATGGAAAGTACCGGTTGGTCCCATAGTGCGACGGACCATCATCCCAAAGACGGTGGATGAGGAAAACCTGATTGCAACATTTACTGCCCCTGCGGAGCGAGCGCGCCTGCTGGCTGTGGGAGAGCGGGAGTCGGGTCTCTGGCTTCACGCACTACCGTCGTCGAACATCGGCACCTTGCTCGACGATAATACTTTCCGCCTCGCTGTTGCCTTACGTCTAGGTGCTCCCTGCTGTTCTCCTCATCGCTGTCACTGCGGCGAAGTTGTTAACAGCCTCGGACACCACGGTCTGTCATGCAGCCAAAGTGCGGGTCGCATAGCGTGACACGCGAATATCAACGACATCATCAAACGCGCTCTTGTCACCGTCAGCGTTCCAGCCGTATTGGAACCCCATGGCCTGGCACGCGACGATGGCAAGGGACCGGACGGCATGTCGTTATTTCCTTGGAAGATGGGAAGGCCTTTAGTATGGGACGCTACTTGTGTCGATATTCTTGCGCCTTCACATCTTCCTAGCTTGTCGTGTCATGCTGGTGCTGCCGTTGCGGCTGCGGAGAACCTCAACCGGCGGAAATATAACAACCTTGTTGGAAGTTATATTTTCGAACCGTTTGGGGTTGAAACTCTTGGATCCCAGGGGGTCCGAGTGCTCACAAGTTATTTAAAGATCTGTCGAAACGTCTAGTTGACACTTCGCGTGACCCAAAGGCTGGCTTTTACCTTGGACAGAGGATAAGCATTGCCATACAGCGTGGCAATGCCCCAGGCACATTACCATCACCATCTTTTAGGCACATTACCAGTCGACAGCGATGTGGAAGAGTTTTTTGACGTCATATTTTAGTTAGTGTATTTTAGCGTAGGGTTTTATTATTTATTTATTTTTTAATTTACTTTAATTATAGTTATTAAGTTGTTTATTAGTGTAGATAAATAATTAATTTATAATAGTGTGTACAAATAAATAATTTGGTATGTAAATTAATACTTACAAAAAAGTTCCATAAAATAAATAATTAAAATACTTCCGGGGATTGAGAAGGCATAATATCCATGTTATGATAACAATCTATAAATCTCGGAAACAGTGCTTCCTACTACCTACTGCATGGCTGGGCAATAGAGTACTTTCTCGAGAACACTCTTTTCCGCTCGCCTGGGGCTACTAGCACGTAGGAAGTAATCCAGTTAGATTCATAAAAGATTTTTATTGAAACTATTATTTTTTCTTTTTACAAGCTTTTATTTAGTTTCGTCTGTCCCGATGTTTGTATATCTATAATCAAATCTTGCAAATTAAATTTAATCCACTTCCCGGTTATCGATTAAGCTGAAATTTTGCTTGCATGTATAAATCAGATAACATTGTAAAATTATTATTATTTGGAGCTGATGATGGAACGGGATGTTAGCCATAGGAACACATGTTAAGGTTATCTGAGGAGATAAACCTATCGTGTTTGTGCTTTTTGGTATGGTCTTGATGAGTATTAGGTAATTATATAGGTATATACCGCGCTATAAAAGCTTGCTATGAAATAGTACATTGTTACACTAGGGGTGAAAGTAACTCATTTCGTCCCGAGAAGGAGTTGGCGGCCGAGCGGAGCGAGGTCGCTAATTCGAGGGGTTAAATGGGTTACTTTCACCCCGAGGTAAACACTGTGCTTTTCATTACGAATACGAGGAAAGTAAAAATAAAATAAAAAGTTTGTAAAACCTGAGTCGTCGTACCTATGATTTTAAGTAGGTATCTTTCTTCTGATTTTGGCGGTAGAAGGTATTCCACTACTTCTTTAGCCTCTTCTCTCATGAAATTAGGCGTTAAATCACTATTTTAATCTGATAAACATAACGTGTTAATACAAATCTCTGTTGTACGGAAAAAAGTCTGACACGCCCGTCATTAGATCCCCCGTCTAAAAAAAATAGTTCACATTTGCTGTAAGAAAAATTGCCAATATTGTTTTTTATTACACTAATATTATAAAGTCGAAAGTTGGTATATGTGTTTGTGAGTTTATTTCTCCTTCACGCTTACATGAAAAATCTTTTTATTTAATATAGGCTTACCTAATACACACACATTATATTTAATCACTTGTTGACTAAGTAGATACAATGTAAGACTCAGTATTTGACTTGTAAGAATCCCTTAACCTAAACTACTATGTTTATGACTATGGGCACAACGTCAGAAGCTAGTGCACGATTCCAAATTGATAATTTCGTATTAAGAAGAATTGGCAAGAAACCCCATGGTTATTCTTTAAATAAATTACTACTGATTTTACAATATTCCCATATTACAATATTAAATAGGGCATACCTACCTAGCACTAGAGGTCAGTGTAGACCCGTCATAACAGTACTTACTGCAGAACAAAGATCTCTCTAAACCAGACCTGTTTATTTTACTACCAACTTTACGTAATAATTTGAAACACCAAATTCGGGAACCAGTGACCTCCACCACAGATCAGTGCGGTGACGATAAACAAACGTTACAATCTGTTTTTCTTCATTTTCCACATTTACATAGAAATTGGGGACGGCGACACTTCAAACGAAATAATATTAGGTACACTCCACCCTTGATTATATTATCTGCTCGTGTCATGGATTCATGCCGTAATTTTTGTTAGAATCATGAAATACATGTGTGTTTTTAAATGGTTAAATGGAATCTTTTATACAAGGTGTAAGAGACAGCCCTCCACAAACTTTAAGGGCTTGCTCAGTAGACGAAACTGAACCACCTTCCACAAAATTTATTTTCAGGAAACGAAAAAAAAAATCGGCATCGCCATACAAATTGTCCAATCAAGTTTATCATTTTGTATGGTGACGCTGAAAAAAAATCTTGTTGAAGGTGGTTCAGTTTCGTCCGCTGAGCAAGCCCTTAAAGTTTGTGGAGGGCTGTCCCTTACACCTTGTATACGTATATTATATAGGGTGACTGTCAATTAGTGTACGATACTTAAATACGTGATTGTGCTCATGATACCAAACAATTTTTATTATAGCAGCAAAGCCGAAATCGCGAAAAAAATATCAGCTGTTCAGTACATTAGGCAAACATAAATGTACTGAACAGCTGATTTTTTTTCGCGATTTCAGGTTAGTTCCCATAGTAAAAGTTGTTGGTTATCATGAGCACAATCACGTGTTTAAGTATCGTACACTAATTGCCAGTCACCCTATATACCTCACCAGTTAAAATAAGAGTTGTTTTTACATGCTTCTTGTTTTAAGGGTTCCGTATCCAAAGGGTAAAAACGGGACCCTATTAACAAGACTTCGCTGTCTGTCTATCCGTCTGTCTATCACCAGGCTGTATCTCAAGAACCGCGATAGCTAGACAGTTGAAATTTTCACAAATTATGTATTTCTGTTGCCGCTATAACAACAAATACTAAAGTAAAAACCAAATAAAATGAATATTTAAGGGTGGGCTCCCTTACATATTTATTTTATTAATACCATACAACAAACGGAACCCTTCGTGCGCGAGTCCAACTCGCACTTGGCCAGTTTTTTACTTTTGTTTACGTTATTGATAGTATAAAGAAAAAAGACCGAAGTGTACACTCACATATCATCAATTCAATAAACTGTGCACTTATTCAGTATAGCTACTGAAGTGGGCTTGGACGACGAGCAATGAGTAGTTTGCCGTCAGATAAGGGCAAGACGACGCGACAGGCGCACCTTACACAAAAACATGTTTTGTAGGTAAGCGGCCAAATCATAGCTTACCATCAGGTGAGATAGTCGTCAAACGCGAGCCTATACATCTACACTAATAATAAAAAGAGGTAAAGCTTGATTTTTTTGTTTTTATGTTTTGTGTTTGTTGGTTTTTGGTTATCTCTGAAAATACTGGTCCGACTTCTAAATTTTTTTCACCGATAGAAAGCTACTTTATTCCTGAGTGGCATGGGCTATATTTTGTGTATGCGGGCGAAGCCGCGGGCAAAAGCTATTATAAAATTAAAAAAAAAAAAAACCAGTTAGTATATGAAAGTGACGGGGCCTGCTAGTGAAGATGCCTGAAGACGCGAGAAGTTGCCGCCGCCGATCACCTCCACGTAGACATGGCGGTGCTCCGCCCAAGCGGGGCAGATATCCACCGTATGCGCCAACAAACCCAGGTGTATTTTTCCTACGGAATCCAAAACAGGAACCTCCTGAAACAACAGTTTCCGATGAGGAGTCCTCATGATGATGATAGATGTCAACCCAACATTTTTTTACTTTTTAACAATAGTTTTCGCTGAAATCATGTTCCAAGATTTCAGGGCACGGCGTAAGGGTCATATTACACCGGGGCACTATGGCGACGCGACCAGTCACCGGCCGCTACTAAAAAAATGTATACAGCTCTATAGAGAGTTACTCACCTGGTGTCTGTTTGGTTGCGCAACCAATTTGGTGGCGCGACCAGTAGCCTGATTCACGTAAAATCAAACAAGCCAAACGTCGTTGAAGTTTTATAGTCGTTCGATCGAAGTCCTATCCAAAAGCGGTATTCACAATCTATCGACTTATTTCCAGTTACATTACTAAGTATTCTACCAGGATAACGTAATACAGTTTTTTTTTTTTTAATCGACGAACTTCAAACGACTTTAAAATCGGTGTCGTTCAAACTCGATTGATGGATGTGAATACGGAAATGGTCTAAACGACTAAATCGCTACGATATCGTTACGGTTTTCATTACGTGAATCGGGCTACAGCTTTGACGTGTGGCGACTCTGGTGTCTTTATAGTGTCTAGTTTGACATTGAACACCATAGCGGTGGAACTAGTCGCCGCGGTGTCCCGGTGAAATATAATAATAATAATAATATTCCACAACTGTCACACAACGCCGTCTAGTCCCAAGCTAAGCAGAGCTTGTGTTATGGGTACTAGACAACTGATAAACATACTTATATATTTCTAAATACATATAATATATTATAGATAAATTACACCCAGACACAGAACAAATGATCATGCTCATCACACAAACATTTGTCCTGGGTGGGAATCGAACCCACGACCTCTGGCATAGCAGTCAGGGCCACTAACCACTAGACCAATAGGCCAGTCATTCAAATATAGCCCTTACACTAACAACAGCAGCACATCTCATCACTTAATAGATTCAAAAGCGAAATTTTATTTCCCTTATCCTTTTTTTTATGGTGGGAAAAAATCATGCATTGACATCCCTCGCTCTTGGGCGGAGCGGGAGTTAGTGTCAGACTCTTACTGACTAAAAGACCCACCCCGTTCCTTCTAGCCTTCATACCGGAGCTCGAGCGCCCTTTCGGATAACCCTGGCCCCAGTAGGTTTCGACCCGGCTGGGTCCCTGCTGTTGCTGACAACTTCTTGAGGCGCGCGGGAACAGTGCGCGCCGTCGACGACTTGGGCTTGGTCCGGACAGTTACCGGACGGCCGGACAGTGAGCTACCCATTGCTCACTGTCCACAAGCCCGCGCCTACGGTGGCCGGAAATCGGGATCAGAATCCCGGCGGCGGCGGCGGCGATAACGCCGTTGCCTGATGCTATTTCCCTTATCCTGGAAAAACCCGTCTCTATCGGTGGAAACTGCCAAAGTAAAATCACTATTGGAGACGTAGACGGAAACTGTGATATATTTATGGCTAGGTTCGTACTACTTGTTAGTGTCAAACTTACTCCATCGGGATTTATGGCAAATAAAAATTACCATTTGGGATTTTGTAGTTGAACAATTTTCTGTGATTTTACGTAGCCTACTGACCTAGATTAGATATTACTCGTATACCATACTACCAATACCTACTAACTTCTGGCACCACCTTCTTCCGAAGAAAAGAAAAAAAATATCCTAAGACAAGAACAAATAAAAACTGGGCAAGTGCGAGTCGGACTCGCGCTCTGAGGGATCCGTTCAAACTACTATTCCCGAATGGAGTCTCGAAGATTTTTCCGAATTGCAATTTTTTGTGACGTAGGTAACAACAAATTTACCGTTAAGTTAGTTTTTTTTATTAGTAGGAGGTAATCTCTGAAAGTACTGGTCCGATTGCTAACATTTTTTCACCAATAGAAAGCTGTTTTATTCCTGAGTGACATATGCTATATTTTATATACGCGGGTGAAGCCGCTGGCAAAAGCTAGTCACAAAATAAATAGAACAACGAACATACATTTCTGACCACTTCTCCGTTTTTTTAAACCAAAGGACGTCATTAGCGCAATTGTTTTAAGCGAGTATGAAATGTTTGTGATATTATTTTGTGAATTGCTAATAACATTTAGCCAGACTAAGTTATTAAAATATCAAAGTAATAATAATAATTCTTTATTGACATATTTTACAATTTGTATTATAGGATTCCCTAACCTAACCTAAAGTGTGGTGGATGATCGCTCAGCCTTTTCTAAATGTGTTTTTCAATACACTTACTCGAAAACAGGATCTTATCGCACTACGAATAGGTTCGACATGCCATGTTTATCACCCTCGTGTTTTTTTTAAATTTATCATAACAATGGCTTTTTTCATTCCTATTTCGTCACGGTCAACCGTGATTATTATTATTTTTTTATTCCGCTCGTGCTCCACTCGTGCTCCGCTCATGCTCCGCTCATGCTACGCTCTTACTCCACTCGTCCTCCACTCGTGCTCCACTCGTCCTCCACTCGTGCTCCGCTCGTACTCCGCTCGTGCTCCACTCGTGTTCGCCTTCTATAGCGTAGACCTTTTTACAAGGTTTTGCTTTACCGTTTTAAGTGATGAAATAAGTTATACAAAGTAAAGCGTCACACAACATTTGTTCAACTCGTAATATGAGCTATTACCACTGGACCACTTCTTAGGTACACCGTACACAATTGGTCTTGAACATTAAAATTCATTATTACTAGGTACAAAATCTCAGCGTTCTCTGGGATTGTTTCATAAACAAGGCAGGCGCCATGAAACGAGAATTTATGGAAGAGATTACCGTCGTTTTAACGACCCATTAATCTTAAACAACAATGTGCATTCCCAGCCCAGTGCATCACACTTGAGAACTGTCGCCAAGTGAATTGTCTCAAGTTTATACCTAGTTAACATATTAAGTCACTTTGCAAAAGTTTCGGAATTACTGCTTGAAGTCCTCTCAACCTTAGTTTAGTCGCTGTCTTAATTATTATATTTTAAAATCTCTTAATTATAATGATTTGATATTTATCACAGTATTTATTAGTGTATAATATACAATATACATTTTTATGTGTTTATCTATACTAATATAATAAAGAAGTAAAGTTTGTTTTTTTGTTTGTAGGAGGTAATCTCTGGAAGTACTGGTCCGATTGCTAAAATTTTTTCAACGATAGAAAGCTGCTTTATTCCTGAGTGACATATGCTATATTTTATGTACACGGACGAAGTCGAAAGAAAAAGTAATTAAAGTAAATTAATATGTATTTTAAGCAATTTAATTTAATGATACCTACTACATTCTGTTGGAAATATCGGAAATATGTTATTTATTTATTGTGCACACCTATCACAGTGCTGTCTTTTTTAACCCAAAGGTTGACTGGTAGAGAAAGCCATCTTGCAATCAGTCTGCCTATGTTCCACTACTGTCCATGAGTATAAAATTATGAGTTTATTTTTTTATAAATATACAGAAAACATGCAAATATTTAAAAAATAACCCAGAAACTTAATTTGCACTTTTGTTTAAGTAATTTGTACTTTGTAGTAAAAAGGGTTCTAGTTTATAAAACTTCATCTCAAGCGTGAACAGCAAATTGCACATTACACTAACACGACTGAAAACGACATAAATGCTAACATTTTGCTAACAAAACAAAAATATCAAAGAATTTCTCTTTGTTGTCTGAAAGTAAGGGAAATTGTTATGATATTTTTGACATAATATTAGTGATATTTCGTGTTACTCATTTTACATGAGCCAGCATAAACACTAGACGTATTAGGATTGTATTAAAGAGAGGTAAATATAACGGCTCTATTTAGCGTTCTTGCGTAGGCGTGAGCTAAGTCATAATCCAACGTAAGTATTATAATAGCTGGTTGGTGTTAATCTAGGCAACAAGTTAATCTGATTAATAATTAGCAAGTGAATAATAATTTCAAATTACGATTAATTAATCGTAATGTTTTTTTTTTATGATTGTGATAATCTACTTCAGATTACTGAAATACAGATTTGTTCATTTAATTTTTTGGGAGGTATTTTTTTTTAATTAGATTCTAAGATTACTTTTTTCTCAAATAAATCGTCCAATGTTTTGTGCGATCTAAGAATTATCATACTTGCAAAGGAAAACAGATTGATTTTAACATGTTCAACTAAACTAATGATCAATGATATTTTTTAATTCTTTAATGTTCATCATGAATGTTAACTACATATAAAATAAAGTAAATAATTAATTTTAAAATATTTAAAATTATATATTATGTATTATTAATTTTTATTTATTATAGGTTATTATACCTCAGAACCCTGGGTTTCTGGCCCTTTGGAAGGCATACGAGGAGTTGAAACCAACTCGCAGAAGCGTCTTTGACGCTTTTAATATTATTTATTATATTATCATTATAATTGATCAATTTCTTATTTTTTATCTGGAATACGATACGATCTCGGTTTTGTTATTATTTTGGTGTATAATAAAGTTATCTATTCCAAGTGTATTCTATTCTACGATTTTAACATTTTTTTTAAAATTTAATATCATCCAATGACTGCTCCCGCTCTAGGGCGGAGTGCGAGTAGTGTAAGTTTAGGTACTTCTTTTTTTCTTGTTTTTATGGTGGGAAAAATCATGCATTGACATCCCCCGCCCTTGGGCGGAGCGGGAGATAGTGTCAGACTCTTACTGACTAAAAAACCCATCCCGTTCCTTCAAGCCTTCATACCAGGGCTCGAGCGCCCTTTCGAATAACCCTGGCCCCAGTAGGCTTCGACCCGGCTGGGCCCCTGCTGTTGCTGACAACTCCTTGAGGCGCTCGGGAACAGCGCGCGCCGTCGACGACTTGGGCTTGGTCCGGACAGTTACCGGACGGCCGGACAGCGAGCTACCCATTGCTCACTGTCCGCAAGCCCGCGCAATATAGGTACCGGTAGAATATCAGCCATAACATTTTTAACGCGTTTACCGGACCCTGCATTTGCATCGTACGCGTTCGCGGCATGATATAAATCAAAGCTTTGTTATGCTAATGCAGTTCAGTGTACACCTTGTTTCAGATGTAGTCACTTTTCAAACATGCTTTGATCCTATTTTGCACTCAAAACACTTTGCTTTCACTATCATAATCGCATTTTGTGAGTGTTTTCTTTTTTTTTTACAATAAAATCTTTCTATAAAAAAAAAACAACAAAAACCGACTTCACTAAAACAAAACTAAAACGATCAAAACTAGTTCCACTTCATCAAATGTCATTTTTTCAATGTAAATGATGATGAAAATACCAAAATAACTATATGATTGCCTATAATATTTGAAGGGTGCTCTAGATTTCGCCAAGATTCAGATCCCATTTGAGATTTTGCGCATTTAACATTACACGTTGTATAATTATATATTTTATTTTATTATATTTTTTTTATATATAATGTAATGTTTCATTAATTTGTTAGCAGAAGGTACACCGCAGATTACCCCGTGTATTATTTTCAGTTCTTACGCTTGTGTTATGAGTACTAGACAACTGATAAACATACTTATGTATTTCTAAATACATACATAATTATACATAAATTACACCCAGACAGAACAAATGATCATGCTCGTCATATAAACATTTGCCCTGGGTGGGAATCGAACCCACGACCTCCGGCATAGCAGTCAGGGCCACTAACTACTAGACCAACAGGCCAGTCAAATTTATCTAGCCAGTCCGCTAGCTAATAATAAAAGAAAAATAACTCGTGCGATCTCCTTTCCATATCGCAATACTTAAGAACAACAGTTTGTCCAAAAAGAACTCGTTGGTTAAAGAAAAAATATAATATTAAAAAAGTTATTTCACGGATCATAAAAATACTCTACTACGTGATTCTATTACGGACTGGAAGATTCACAACAGTTGACGCAAATAAATTGTATGAGTAATACTTGTACAGTCAACAAAACCAATAGGTATAGTGGTATACAGGCAGCTGGTGGTTGTGGTTTTATGTGCATATATCACGTGACAAACTTAGTTAAGTTTAAAATAGTTATTCATGTATATTTAGTAACAAATAAAACCAGTCAGCCTTCTCGGTAGATAAGATAGTCGTTACAATAAAAATCTCCTCTCCATTTTACCCAAATCGCGTCTGTCACGTATTGACAAGTCGCGTAGACTTTTGAGATACCTACATCAATTTCAAATAACAATATTCATTAGGAATATCTCTAATATCTCATCATTAGAAAATCAATTGCCAAATAATTAAAACAGCCACTCATCATCTTCCTGCCCTAGTCCCGTTTTATTTGGGGTCGGCGCAACACGTTTTTTTCTTCCATTCTGTCCTGTCACTCGTCACGCTATCACTAACTCCCTTTTCTTTCATATCGCTTCTCACACAATCCATCCATCTTTTCTTTGGCCTCCCTCTTCCCCTCCATCCATCCACTTGTAAACTCATAACTTTTTTAGTAACATGCGTTTCATCCTAATTAAAACAGCCACTGAACTGTACTAAAAAAAATCTACCAAAACGGTGGATGTAAAGACACAAACCAAAAATAAGAAATAACACTGTAATAAAAAGAGAGAATAGAATAAACTTTATTATCCACCAAAAAGTAACATAACTAATATAGGTATAAACTTATATCTGTGTTTACAATGGCGGTCTTATCGCTGACAGCAATATTTACCAGACAACCTTAAGATGGATCCACTTGAGCTTAATATGGAATTCAGGATATGATCATATTTGCGTAATCCAAATATGAATCTAATACAGAAGTTTTGAAATCGCTCAATCTGAAAATTTTGGTACTCAGACTGTTCACCAAACTCTTTTGTCGACTGTACCTTCAGTGTTATCCAAAAGGAATATTTTTTACTTAAATAAAATGAAGACAATAACTTTTAAGAGCATCCTGCCCTAACACTTGTACACACAGGGTGTGTTTAAAATGTCCAATTTATTCTACATCTTCTCAAGTATAAGCGATTTTTTCTTTTTCGCTGCTTTAAGTCATTAAACAAAAGCCAGCCAGTCAGTGAACAATATTTAAATTTAATTAACTTTACTTGTTTCGTGACTTTTATGTTCTTTTTTGGATTCTTAGCGTTGTCATGTTTAATTTAGTTTTAAAATTTTGTGAAGTAAAGCATTTTTCTATTTTTTATTGTACCTAACTGCTGATGGTGTAGAAACATTTGAAAAATTAGTTTTATCACTAATTCAAAAACATTCAAACATTTTATATGGATGCTCATCATCATCATCATATCAGCCGAAAGACGTCCACTGTTGTTGACAGGCCTGTTGGTCTAGTGGTTAGTGACCCTGACTGCTATGCCGGAGGTCGTGGGTTCGATTCCCACCCAGGACAAATGTTTGTGTGATGAGCATAATCATTTGTTCTGTGTCTGGGTGTATTTTATCTATAATATGTATGTGTTTAGAAATATATAAGTATGATTATCAGTTGTCTAGTACCCATAACACAAGCTCTGCTTAGCTTGGGACTAGACGGCGTTGTGTGATAGTTGTGGAATATTATTATTATTATTATTATTATTACTGTTGGACATAGGCCTCCCCCAAGCGTCGCCACAACGACCGGTCCTGTGCGTCACGCGTCCATCGGATTCCCGCGACCTTGACCAAGTCATCGGTCCCCCTAACATATTTGGATGAAATTTGACACACGGATAGACCATGTCCTAGAATAGCACATAGGATACTTTTTATCCTGGGAATATGTGTATGTATAAATATAAAAAAGTATTAAAGGAAAGTTCTAAAGCCATCATAGTAACGACGACGCCTACACAAGGACGTGCGCAATAAACACGGATTGAATAGCGATTGCCTTCATGAAAAATATTGAAATAGACTAGTACCTATTTTTATTTGAATAGTCACCAATTTCTGAATTTTTTTCGTAAAAAGTTTCCTCTTTTGAGACATGCCACTCTTTCTGTAAAAATTAAATTAAATTAATAATCCTAGTAAGTAATATAAATCTACACTAATATTATGTAGAGGTAAAGTTTGTTTTTTTTAAGAGGCAAATTGCTAAAAAAAATTTCACTGATAGAAAACTGCTTTATTTCTGAGTGACATATAGGCTAGATATATTTTAAGTACGCGATCAAAGCCGCAGGTAAAAGCTAGTGTATTATAATAGTATCAACACCCTTACACATTTTCCGTAACTATTTCCACCCAGTGAAAGTATCTAATAATCATGATGATGTTTTTTTTTCAGTGGGTAAAAATCATCAAAATGACATTCCCCGCCCTTGGGAGGAGCGGAAGATAGTGTCAAACTCTTACTAACTAAAAAATCCACCCCGTTGTCTTGCCTTTGATACCGGGGCCGAGCCTCCTTTTCGTAAGTAGGCCCTTGACCCCAGTAGGCTTTGACCCAGGTGGACCCTACGCTTGCTTATAACTCCTTGTATGATGATTATAGTACATAGATGTTTCTCTAGCCAACATTCTCTTTATTATTCCTTCAGCTCAGTTTTACAGCAAGGTTATTAAAAACAAACATTAGTTTTACGACTTAGCTAAAAATAAGCGCCAAATTAGCGGTTTCATTTTGAAAAATAAACAACAGTTTAATGGCCATAAATCTAAAAATATACACTTCAATTTTAGAGTTTAATGTTTTAATGATTCTTGAGAATTCTTGTGCATTCTTGTGGTTGTAATACACCCTGTATATTCTGGCCACAAAGTTCGTGTGAGAATGCAGAAATCCGCTTCCAAATTTATAGTTATTCGCATCAACTGGTTGTAAACATACGAATGAACTATTATGTTTACTCTGTCTGCTAGGAATCGTATGAATACGTACAAATAAGTAAGTACACTAGGAATTCTGGTATTTAGAGATGGAAGAATGTCAATATACACAGGAAATAAAAATCACACAGAAAATAAATCAAAGTTTTTGGCAAACTTTGCTTTGTCAATACTACAATAAAATTTTAAGCTCCATTTTACCGAGATCGTGGCTGTTTCCACATCACAGTGCACAGGAATTAATTTACAAATTTATTAAAACGGCTACTGAACTTCACTCGAATAAGCCCTGCCAAAAACTCTACTCTTAAGTGTATTATAATAGTGCTACCATTCGCAATTGAATTATTCAGTTAATAGACTTGTAGCGACATCTATGTCGTCACATAAGAACTAATCCTGCATCGCGCAATTAAAGTTCTCCGCACGATTTGAGCAGTATATAAATATAAAATATATATAAATCATCGATCGGGCAGCCCACCAGACATAGCACCCGTCTGGTCCTTCCATTTCAACGAAAGTATGTGGGACTTTACTCTCTGTTCCATACCTCCAAAGACTTTACCATAACAAATTTGATCGCACCATTGTTTGAATATTTTCACTTGTCGTCATAACAATATATTCCATTTATTTATATTTGTAACCTTTTTATTGTTCTGATTTTCAGAAGCGTGATACTTTTCCTCCATTCATATTTTTACTTTTTATTGTGCTATAAAAAAGCTCTCAATCCATTTGTACCAGTGTAACGCTAGTACATTTTTATTAATCACTACAACGAATTTTACTACCTCCATAAATCATTTCAATGTCAAAGACTATCTACATATATGTAATTATAATGTTTTCCACGGAAAATAGTTTCAGCAGAAAATCAGCGTCAGGTACACTTGCTTGACACATGCTGAGCTGGACTCCCATTTGTTGCAGCACTGAGATGAACACCGCACTATGATAAATGATATTTATTTTGCAATATTTTTTTAAAAACTCTTTTACACGTCAGTTTTTTCGTCAATATAAACTAGATGAGGTCGGTGTTTCCAAGCTGACTACCCTAAGAAGAAACACCGAAACAAACTCAGGGGTTAAAGTCTCTTTTAAAGGCCATACAGCAAACATGTGATGGTGCACACAATTCTAAGTTGACCTGTCCAGTCAGTGCAAGCACTTGTCAGTATGTGTGCAGCTCAACTTAGGATTACTAAGGAGCTCAACGACTTGACTAACAATACCAAAGAAGGGACATTTGGTTAAGCCGCATCAAATATTCAAAACTGCCAGATATCATGTGAAAATAAAAATATGGCTCTCATCTTTGTGTTTTTGTCTTTTTTTTTTCTCTAAGTACCATCATGTTTATATTTTTTTTTGTTAATGTTGTTTGTTATTTAGACGAGTAGGTGCTTAGTTTTTACAATTTAATTGTACTTTCGTATTGTGTGCATGTTTTGTGGTGTAACAAATAAATGGCTTATCTATCTATCTCTCAAGTCATTGAATGATGAAAGCAGTGGTGGTCCAGTCGGCGGCGTCTCGCACTGCGCTGTGGTACAGGCCATGTAGGAGCGGGCTTGCGGACAGTGAGTCGGGCTTGCGGACAGTGAGTCGGGCTTGCGGACAGTGAGCAATGGGTAGCTCACTGTCCGGCCGTCCGGTAACTGTCCGGACCAAGCCCAAGTCGTCGATGGCGCGCACTGTTCCCGCGCGCCTCAAGGAGTTGTCAGCAACAGCAGGGACCCAGCCGGGTCGAAGCCTACTGGGGCCAGGGTTATCTGAAAGGGCGCTCGAGCCCCGGTATGAAGGCTAGAAGGAACGGGGTGGGTCTTTTAGTCAGTAAGAGTCTGACACTATCTCCCGCTCCGCCCAAGGGCGGGGGATGTCAATGCATGATTTTTTCCCACCATAAAAAAAAAGGCCATGTAGGAGGAATGGCAGGCAGCTGCCTCCTTCTGCAAAGCAGTAACGGCCTGGTCACGACTTCGGTCAGAGGCAAGCGGCGTGGCATCGGTAATCAGGCACGGGGCCACAAAATAGATAGGTACAGAAGTCAATCTACATACAAAGCGCGCACGAGCAACGCACACATAGACACCGCTCACGGACACGATGTCTCGGTCGCGTCTCGGATCACTCGTCGAACAGTTCCGGCTCAAACGCTCATTAGTGTGCGTCCACCGAGCGTAGGCATAAAAAGTGAAGTACATACATGAGATTGTCTTCTATACCTATCTATTTTGTGACGGGGCGCTATGAGCGGCGACTTGCGGGACTTGCTTCAAACATTTTCATACTTTTGATCTAGGTACGGAACCCTGAAAACAGATGAAGTGTTAAACATATTTGGTTCGGTGAAAATAGACGTCTCTCCACTAGTGAATCCAGTATTGAAGCTGGCGGGAATATTTGAAAGAGTAACCGTGGCTCTAGAACGCAAAGAGCAACTGAAGGACACCGGTGGGTTTTAGTTTGTAAAAGTCTTACATCTATTATCTATTTATCATTTCACCTTAGAGCGGGAGAGGTCAGTTGATGATTTTCCACCTCAAAATAATGCATAGAAGCTGGCGGAGACATATTACTAGAAGAGCTTTTTTACTTTTTTATAGTTCTACAAATTACTCTCATTAGAAAAACACTGGCAACCTCTCAGAACTGCAGCTGGCCACCTTCACTCCGTTCGTGCAGTATTTGTAATTGTTTATGTATACAATAGTAATGGATGGAAGTTTTTACGACATTGGCATCTTCAACTAACTCGTCAAACATGGCTGCAACAAATCAATCCAACTTATGGGCATCTCATGATTCTATAGAGTTGGAAGACGAGCCAATGACCAATGACGAATACAGTTCAAGCTCTGTGATCGAAATAGCGCTGGAAAGGTTTCTTAGAGAGCCAAGACTGCAAAGAAATACTAATATTTTTGAGTATTGGTTTTTGGCACCTTATAAGGTGCTTAGGCCTGCAGCAAATAAGTTGTCTGAAGTTGCCTGAGGAGCGTGCTGAAAGTGATACTTGTCATCCCAAGGGAGTTTTACTTTACAACTGACAGCTGTCAAATTATTAAAAAAAAACTAGTTCTATCTTCACATTTCTATTGAACCATGTTCCAATTTTCCATACAGCCAGTCAATCACACCGCGATATAAAATTGAAATAACTTAAAGACAAGTATTAATTAAATAATGTTATATTTTAAGTGATTTATTTGTTCAACTATTTCTTTAAAATACTTTATTTTTAAAAGATTACAATTCATTTCTAATTTTTCATTAATGAGGCTGAATAGCTGGCCGGCCGCAGAAAAAAAAAAACAAAATGGCGGGAAAGTGGCAATCAGTCGTTGGTTAGAGTTTTGTTTACATTTCCGTACAACAGAGATTTGTAATAACACGTTATGTTTATCAGCTTAAAATAGTGATTTAACGCCTAATTTCATAAGAGAAGAAGGTAAAGCAGTAGTGGAATACCTTTTACTGCCTAAATCAGAAGAAAGATACCTACTTAAAATCATAGGTACGACGACTCAGGTTTTACAAACTTTTCATTTTATTTTTAGTTTCCTCGTATTCGTAATGAAAAGCACAGTGTTTACCTCGGGGTGAAAGTAACCCATTTAACCCCTCGAATTAACGACCACGCTGCGCTCGGGCGCCAACTCCTTCTCGGGACGAAATGAGTTACTTTCACCCCTAGTGTAACAATGTACTATTTATTTGCGCTGCCTTAGTAGGCTACGAAAAAAGCTAAATGTTTTGCAAAGCTGGACAATTATGTGATGAGAGGCGACACTCTTTGAAATGCGAAAATGCCGAAAAATTGCTTTTTTTATTTATAATATAATGTTATTTAACTTTGATTATTAAAACAGTTAATTTTGTTAAACAGTTAGTACTGTATTAAAAAGTTAATAGCATTTAATTTTTTTTTCACGCTTTGTCTATTCTTGGTCTCGGCTCTCGGTCTCGCCCGAGATATTATTTTATTCTCGGTCTCGGTCTCGGTCTCGGCCGAGAACGAATAACTCATCTCGGTCGAGCCTTAGCGGGAGGCGTAGGTGGGTACCTACAGTAAAATACAGAGTTGAAATGTATTAGATAGAACAACGAAATCTTGATGGTTTGTTTTTGGTAAATGTATTATGTTTTGTAAAAAGTCATAGAACAAAAGTTGTTGTTTATGATATTATCAATACAATCCTGCAAGATTGTTAGTGTTTTACAAATAAACCTGTATATTCAGTTGAATGAGTCAGTTTTGCCTGAAGGGACAGGTGTGCCAACTTTACTTCTGACGACAGTACATGAAACCTTTGCCCTTTCATCGTAAACAAAATCCTTTTGGAAGAACGCGTGGGTGGTTGTGTTGCAAAACAAATAGTGGTTTATTCCATCATTACTTTGACATTTTGTGACCGGGAACAAGTACTTATTCCCGGGGGTGCATGACCACTTTTTTTTTTGTCCGCTTTTGGGATTTAACAAACCCCTACCTACTTGTTCTACCCACGCTTATTCTTTCTAATATTATTTGTACCTACTAAGCTATTTTTTTAAAATGTTTGTTATGTACAAGAGCAGGTGGTCAAGTGGTAACGACCCCAAAATACGAGTAGTAGGTCGCAGGTTCAAACCCAGCCAGGTGGCATTACTTTGTGTAATTATTTCAACATCACTGCTCTCAAAACGGTGAAGGAAAACATCGTGAGGAAACAGACATTCTACACCGACCGTCCTAAAACCAAAATTCCAAGACATCTACCAACCCGCACTGGACCCGCGTGGTGGATTGCGGCCCTTCCCTCTCCTAGAGAGGAGGCCTGTGTCACGTGTGAACATTTCTATGTACAATGTATACGCCACTATTTATTCGTTAAGACGTATGACTGCAAAAAAATGTGGAATGTAGATTGTCGTGTAACCCAAGCCCAAGGAACCACCCACACAGGCCTCAATAAACGCCGCCACAAAAAAACGCTAGAAGCGGACACAAAAAAAAGCTAGAAGCGGCTGCCAAAAACACCTGAAGCACGCGACACCTTGTGTCCAGAGAAGCTTGAAGCTGCTTCAAGCGGTTATTTGTGGCGGCACCGCCGCACACCTTAAAAAGAAGCTTGAAGCGGCGTTTTTTTGTGGCCAGTGTGCGGGGACAGTAAGATATTAAAAGTTTCCCATTCAGTTTTTGTTAGCTTTTGAATATGAACACTGAAGCATGCGAGCTTTAAATTTATTTTTATTTAAAATTTTAACACAGTCAGCAGAATTCGAAATAAAACGTAATTTATTATTTATATTTTAACGAATGTTTTTTGTTGGATGTTCAGAAAAGTAGAGTTGTAACTTTAGGGTGAGTTTTATTTATTTAAAGTGTATTAGCAAGTTTTTTTTGTTCATGTTTTAAAAGTTTCATTTCTATATTAATAAACGATCAAATAAATTGTTGAACTTATTATTTGATGGTCATTTCATCAGTCCTTGCATTGTTTGTGCCTTTTTGGCCTCACAAAGATCATTTTTTTTCTTTTATGTACTTTTAATTTATAATACGATCGTGTGAGGCATGAATAAATCTTATCTTCTTTCTTTCTTTCTTTTTAGAGTTCAAATTTTTAGGGTGCCAATAAGACCTACTAAGCCTCCACTGTCTGTCTGTCAATTATTATCTCTCTATCTGTATTTCAGCGGGACTCGTAAGAGTATACAAAAAAACTTGTTTTGTCGGCGTTTTTTTTTTTGCTTGATTTTAATATTTTAGTACGAAACCGTTTATATGCAAATCCGACTCGCACTTGACCAATTCTTTTTTATCTTTATAAAAAAAAACACGTTTTACAACAACACTTCCGACTTCTGGAAAATATGGTATCTTTTGTTTATTATTTCCGTCTATAAAGTCTGAAATGCAATATCTGCCATTCCACCTGTAACCTTCAAAGTATGCCATTATGAAATATTATGAAATTTACAGCAGTCATAAACATAGGTAATACCGAGTTTTCTTTCACCAGTTAATTTAAATGATTAAATTCATGGCTCATAAAGCTACGAGAGAAGGTCGTACGTTTTGATTGACTTCACGACTTTCAAAGCCTGAAAATTAATTTGTAGAGCAATAACTGATATTTTATGAAGATTTGATAATAAAAAAAATTGTTTGGCCGACTTTTTAGTTAGGGTTTTTAAAATACTTGCCACTTTTAACAATCATTTAATTTCAATTAGGTATTTAACTACACGAACCATATGTTCTTAAGTGTCAATGGGCAGGGCACATTGCTCGCAGAACAGATGGCCATTGGGGTCAAAAGATTCTGGAGTGGCGACCGCGTAACGGAAGACGCAGAATTGGAAGGCCTCCATAGGCCTCCCCAAAGTATTGCCACAATGAATGATCTTGCGCGTCGCATTCATCAGATTCCCGCGACCCTCACCAGTTCATCGGTCCACCTTGTAGGAGGCCTTCCAACGCTGCCACAACTGTTGCAATTTAAAATCTTGATTTACTTTTACCTCCTCCTCCTCCTCGAGTCGTATTCTTCATTACTGAGGGTCGTGGAATTCCCGCTGAATTAGCTTCTTATGGATGGTATCTCGCCATCTGTGACGGTTCTTATGAAGTGCGACGTTTTTTTTTTTTTATGGTGAGAAAAAATCATCCAATGTCAACCCCCGCTCTTGGGCGGAGCGGGAGATAGTGTCAGACTCTTACTGACTAAAAGACCCACCCCGTTCCTTCTAGCCTTCATACCGGGGCTCGAGCTTCCTTTCGGATAACCCTGGCCCCAGTAGGCTTCGACCCGGCTGGGTCCCTGCTGTTGCTGACAACTCCTTGAGGCGCGCGGGAACAGTCCGCGCCGTCGACGACTTGGGCTTGGTCCGTACAGTTACCGGACGGCCAGACAGCGAGCTACCCATTGCTCACTGTCCGCAAGCCCGTGCCTACGGTGGCCGGAAATTGGGATCAGAATCCCGGCGGCGGCGGCGAGAACGCCGTTACCTGATGCGGTCGGCCTCCTCCTTTGCAAGCCTTACTGCTTCCTAGAAGTCGGCGACCGCCTGCCACTCCTCCTCGCTCCGAACCATGGCCTCAACCAAGGCCCAGATGAAGTCGCGCAATTGCGTGTCCAGTGTGGAGCGGATCTGATCTGCCCATCTTATTGGGCTGCGGCCTCTTGATCGTTTGCCATCAACCATGCCATTTACGATGAGCTGTTCATGGTTGTGGCCATTTTTCCTGTCAATGTGGCCGAAGAACTCCAGTACTCTGCGCGTGCAGGTAGTCAACAGCCTGACCAATTTACAACTATTTTTTTACTATATACATGAAAACGCTTCGATGCATAGTTGTCTTTCTGCAAGAACCTTATAATGCACTCGACAAACTTAACTAATTCCTAAACATACAACAAGGCACTTTAACTAAAACTGAGAACATTTTCTCCACTGCACCCAATTTATTTGAATGCACTTAAGTACCAAAAGTTTCAACCGTTACGTTGGCATCTGTGAATGTTCAACATGCAACTTAAATCCGTGAACTTGTGTGCAGTTTGCGAAAGTTAAAAGTTAGACAACTTTATAACATGCATGTCTCTGGCAGTTATTTCGGGCTGCTTGGCAATTTAAGGACCGAATTGTGGAGCTTATATATCTGCATAGTACTGCTAGAAACACATGTGACTCTTCGAAGGCGAGTGGAAGAAGTCACATGTAAGTAAAAGGCCGTGAATATTAAACAGGACTACACCATAGGCTTGTCTACTACCAATGTAACACTACAACAGATAAAAACATTTTACAAAAAAAAAAAAAAACGAATTCACTAAAACGATCAAAATAACTTTAATTTCGGAAGTTGGTGTTTCTCGGTGTTGTTTGTTTCTTACCTAACACAAACTTCTAAAATTAAAGTTTTTTTGATCGTTTTATTATTTTTTAGTGAAGTCGGATATTTTTTCTTTGTAAAAAGTTTTGTATTTCACACTTTTTTGTTGCTATACACTTATAGCCATACTCTGGCTTTTTCTCCTGACAATTCCAATTAACCCAAACTCTGCTAGAATAAGTTGTTTTATTATGAAGTTCCCGTGTCCACCTTCCACCTTTCGACTCCATCATCAGATCAGTTCGATAGTACCTTATAGCCAAAGTGCATCTCATGACAATTTTAATAAGCCCAAATACGGCTAGGATAAATTACTGAGGCTCCATCATCATCACCAGATCACTTCGATGATATCATTTTCAATAAAACTATTCATTTATTTGTATTGTCATAGTCGCTTAACTATGTACATTGTGATATCTGTGTGAGTATCAAGCTCCGTTGGCCATTTCTGGTCTTTTTCACTTTTTAACTGTAAGTGCTTAAGTTCTCGATGAAAATTCCAAAATAACTATATAATATTTGAGGAGTTCTCTCGATTCCTCATGGATTCCATCATCTGAACTGGATTTTGAAAAAAATAGGACCAATATGGAAGCATATCACATAAGGGGAAAAAAATTGCAGCGCTAATAATAATCAAGGCCCGATCTAGCTATTTATACGTATATAAAATTTGAATTTGGGAACCGAATACAAATTAAGACTCGAGATTTTGACTGGATTTTTACGAGTGAAGTTCAGCTACAGTTTTTTATTATTCGGAAAATTGTTTCCTAGTAGATGTGATGATGTACTACGCGTTTCAAATGAGAATAGGACCGATTCCTATGTTTTGACGTCTCGTCGAACTGTCAAATCGAAGAAATTTTGGCAAAATTGAAGAACTTGGAGATGAGTAAAATTGAAGAACTGGATTCTGATTAAACTTGTTTCGTTCACAGTTCATAAATAAATAAAATTTTTCGTAAATTAATTAATGTTTCAAAATTTCTATCCTTGATTTGACAGTAAATCGTGACGTCACAACATGGCGGGCGATCCTATTCTCATTTGGAACGCATTGTAGGTAATTGGTGCGAGTTTCGTGTATCGCGTGTCTACGCAATTGAACAATAATATAAATATGTGGAACCATTGAATTCATTTCATTTTTTTCATTTTTATTTTTGATTTTCGTTGTTATTTATGAATTTATTATGTTAGTAATTTAAGTTATTGTGAATTGAGTTGTATAGTGTTATGGGTGTAACTTACCTGATTAAAGATTATTATTATTTATTATTATTGATAAAGTCGAATGGAGCTGGAAATTTTATTGTAGTATTGACTACTTCAGAAAATAAAAGTCTGCCGAGAAGGGTGACTCGATATATTTGCTGCCTAATACTGCAAAAAAGATAGAATGCGAATAGATATCTGCGTTCTTAAAGCATTATTTCCAAAATTGAAGACTTTTTAAACTTGATTTCTAAACTGGCTAAATACACAAAAGAAGCGAAACCAAAAGAAAACAAAATGAGGCTCCAGTTAACATAGCATAGCATAATTAGCCTTTTAATCTTCCCAGTGCTGGGACTCTGGCCTCCTCTCTAGGAGAGGGAATGGGCCGTAATCCAACACGCGGGCCCAGTGCGGATTGGTGAATGTCACACGTCTTCGAATTTTTGGTTCTAGGACATGCCGGTTTCCTCACGATGTTTTCTTTCACTGTTTTGAGAGCAGTGGTGATGAAATAAATTACACAAAGTAATGCGCCTGGCTGGGTTTGAACCCGCGACCTACAACTCGTAAGTCGGAGCCGTGACCACTCGGCCACCACTGCTCTCTCCAGTAAACATAAATAGTTTCCAATAATGGAATAAACCTTTTCAGCAGGCAATATAGTTACGAGTAAATAAAGTACCTATTAATATATTTGAGTAAACATCTGTATTTTAATATAAGGCTTTAAGCCATTTTAAATATAAAGGCGATTAATTTGGAAAGTAGGTAGTCTGGACTGTTTCCAGAGTTAATATGACAAAATGTTTACAGAGGAAATGATTAATGATTTTAATTCGGGAACTGGAAAACAGAAACCTGACTGTCAACAAAAGATTTGTGTTAAATGTGGATGAAAATGAGATTTATTGCTGATTATTATTACCCTTATTTGGGGGTTGGGTATTCAGTCCAGCTGTGGGTGGAACAAGAGGGTGCCATACGACTAAAACACACTCGTGTACCTTGTTTTTGTAGGTTGGAAAATAATCCAATGACATCTCCGTGCCCTTGGGTCGAGCGGGAGATGGTGTCAGACTTTTAGTGACTGAAAACCCACTCCTGTTCCTTCGTTGCCTTTCGTACCGTGCCCGATTATTCCTTACAGAAAGCTGACCCTTGGCCCCATTAGACTTCGACCCTGCTAGACCCCTACGGTTTGCTGACAACTCCTTGAGGAGCGCGTAGAACAATACGCGCCGTCGACGTCTTGGGCTCGGTCCAGACGGTTACCGGACGATCGGACGGTGAGCTACTTATTACTCGAAGTCCACACCCATGTAGCTTAGCGGCTACATAATATCCGTATCGTAAACATCGGACACATCGCTTCTAACGGGTTAATTTTTCATAATACATCCATTGTATTGGCAGCGGTTGCATTTGGCGACACAAGCGTAGCAACCTACCATGACGCAACATACCAGTTCACTCAAGCCTCCCAAAACCATAACCGTTAGCCATGGTATGATTGATTTCTATATCATCATCATCATTTCAGCCGAAAAACGTTCACTTTTAGACATAAGTCTCCCCCTAGGGAGGGACGCCACAACTACTGTTTCAGTGCGCCTCGCATCCATCGGATTACCGCGACCTTACCGGGACATCGGCGCACCTTGTAGGAGGCCTTCCAACGCTGCGTCTTCCAATACGCGGATGGATTTCCATATGTCGCAATAGTTTTCCAACAACCGAGGGTTGTCCTTGGGTGCACTAGCATAGCGCGTAGAGTGATAAAAAGATAGTCGGTTGGCGTCACGTTCCATGAAAAGTTTCTAAGGATCTCTGCGAGTTGACTTCAAGACCCTCGTACGTCTTCCAAAGTCCAACAACCCAGGGTTCTGAGATACATAAACACAATAAGTATAGCATAATATAGCATAATCAGCCTTTAATGTTCATTAATAACTTTAACAACTTAAAATAGTACTTAAGTAGTTATTAAAGTTATTAGTTGGACTGAGGCCTCCTCTCTGGGAGAGAGAATGGGCCGTAATCCACCACGTGGGCCCAATGCGGGTTGGCGGATGTCACATGTTTCGAATTTTTGGTTCTAGGACATGCCGGTTTCCTTACGATGTTTTCCTTTGCCGATAAACACAATAAATTAATTGATTTCAGCCTTGGAATACTCATCTATACATCTATACAATATACATCTATACATATAAATAAAATTAGAGTGTCTGTTTGTAATATTGAAATAACTGCTTTTTACTACATGCATATAAATATATATACGGTACATACACCAAAATAACATTTTTTTACAATTTTTGTCTGTCTGTATGTCTGTTTGTCCAGGCTAATCTCAGAAATGGTTGGACCGATTTTGACGGGACTTTTTTGGGCAGGTAGCTGATGTAATAAGGAGTAACATAGGCTAGAAAAAATAAATTGAAAATCCTGTAGTCCACGCGAACGAAGTCGCGGGCACTGCTAGTAGTAAAGTAAGATTTAATTAATGATTCAAGTCTTCAATATTTTGTTTCTAGGCAGTGGCGGTTACGTCACAAAGATTTCTTGCTAAATGGATTTAGCTGCAAAGAAATTGAAATCACGTTCCATTCATTAAATTATTTCTATTGACATAATACTGAATGCTACTAATACAAATTGAAAGGGAACTTTAAATTAACATGAGATTTGTTTGCTTTTATTTGAAGGTAAACAAGCTCCTTTAAATACGATGTTATTGTCTGTAAGTATAAGTACTCATCACGTTAAGGCGGTTTTCACACTGCCACGCACCCCGCAGCGTAGTGCGTGAATGCGTGTCTTAACATTGCTTGTATCTCCGTTTGTATAGAAAACACGCACAGTCCAACACACTGAAAATGCATCCACACACGTTAATGCAGACCACTCACCTACATGCGGAGAAACATGCACTCACACGCGTGGGTGCGGGGCGACACGCAATATCGCACACTGAGTCTGGTAGTACCGTGCGTGATTTTGTATGAAATGAGTGCATGCCTGCGTTAATTTACAAAACGCACCTACACGCGTGAGTGCGTAAAAAATCCGCACGAGATGATGCAGATCTGCACTCCCGCAACGTACGTGCGTAGGTGCGTTTTCACGCGCTACGCTGCGTGGTGCATGGCAGTGCGATAACCGCCTAACTCGCGGGCGCCGTGGCGGGCACGGTCACGAAATTTCAAACATATGGCGTAATATCGAAGTGTTTACGTACGAAAAGCACGTGCAGCCTACAGTAGGCACAACGGATCTTGGGCGGTTGCGCAGATGTCAATTATTCGGTCTCTTTAGTGGTGCGAAGTGAGACGCGGGGGCGGGGAGTGTCAATGATTGGTTCGCCGCGCCATCGCGTCATAGACGTCCTTTCTCATTCTTTCCCTGCGTTGCTGCATGTATCTAACAATGAAGACGATTGGCTCGTCAATGTATGGAATGCGCAAAGCGATCCCCACTCTGATGCCGAGCGCTCAAGATCCGTTGTGCCTACTGTAAGTAGCGGGCAAGCTAGCGAGTGTAGCGCGCGGTGAGCTCGCAGCTGTATCCAAGCAACGCTTGAGATGTTTGCGTGTTCACGTCGAACTAGCGGGAGCGCGCGATCCACCCACGACGTCAGTAAGTTCAGACCGTATGAACTTGTCGCTAGAAACGGTCAATACAGTCACACTCGTGCAAACGCCAGGCGGCCAATGTGAACACGAACTCGCCACTTCTTCGCAACCGCTCCCGCCACCGCGCTCGCGCGTTCCAACAACGTGAACAAGTACTAACGCTACAAATTGTACCACATCATATGCATGAGGAAATACGTAGGTATTTGGACCATGATAATAGGTTGTAGATATAATATAGCAAGAATTAATGACTTAGTTAAGGTTGCCGGAGAAAACAAAGTTGTTATAAACTAGGGGAGAACGGCATCCTGAATCACAGGATTTCCCAGTTCGCCTGAACTGGGAAATCCTGTGATTCAGGATGCCGTGCCTACGTAAGATTCAGAATTGAGATTTATTTATAAGAATGTTTCAATTTATCCACGTAGCACGCTCAACATCGGAGACTATACTCGAAGTAATGGACGACTATGTTTACCTGAGACAGACAGTCCAGTTGGGTAAACCGTGTTATATCTACTATTTAGATAACTGATTAAGAAGGTAACCTACAAAATTCGATGATAATGTAGCCTATTTTTGAATACATTAAACTTTAAAAAACAAATAAACAATTTTACTATAAAATCACATTGTAATATTAGTTTAGTCATCATCATCATCATCATCATTTCAGCCGATAGACGTCCACTGTTGGATATAGGCCTCCCTCAAGTGTCGCCTCAATGAACGATCCTGTGCGTCCCGCATCCATCGGATTCCGGCAACCTTCACCAGATCCACCTTGTAGGAGGCCTTCCAACGCTGCGTCTTGCGGGACACGGATTAGTTTTATACATAAATTGAAAACACAGTAAAGTGAAAACTTACCAAAACATAGACTACTACCGCCATCTATCATCGCGAACACGTATTACTGTGTCTGAAGATTTCCTGACGCTACCGCCACCAGTTGCTGAAACAATGTTCCCATCAAGATACTAGATACCGTTAGCCGCCTTTCATTTTATTTATTGCTTGAGAATTAGTACCAGCCTCTACAGAATTAATTAGTTTTACAAATTACGAGTTCGCGAGTTGGTACGCAGTATAACAGATTTTCATAACTGACTGATAAACATCGCAAAGCTTTACTTGATTTTTTTTTAATGATAGGCTCGCGTTTGTCTATCATCTCATCTGATGGATGGGTGATGTGGCCGACGATGGAGCACGTTTGCCTAGAAGTAACCAATTCACTCTTAACTAGACCCTTGAGTTACAGCTATCAGGAAACACAAACTTCGGCAGGGATCATAATATAAGATTTTTTTTTTAAATACAGTTTGTGGGTAGGTCTGATAATCTGTCTGACGGGTTTTGCTAGTGCAGATGTCAGATAAAGGAATAATTTGTAACCATAATTTTTTTTTTCTTATAATAACGTAACCCCACATTCCTGGGTTCACCTATCCTCACCTACGTTTTTCTACCCGCGATATCTACAATATCGTTCGCCCATAACTTAACTAGTTTTTTTTTTCGATGGGAAAAATCATCCAATGACAACCCCCGCTCTTGGGCGGAGCGGGAGTGTCAGACTCTTACTGACTAAAAAACCCATCCAGTTCCTTCAAGCCTTCATACCGGGATCATATTGGCCAGTGTGTCGTTTTGAGGTCCACTTTTCATGAAAATATAACTATCTAATAAAAGTCTCAAATAATCTGCCAACGTATAACCTAAACGGCTTGATCTAGGCGCTTCAAACTTTGCTTAGTACTTAAGGTACCAAGCAACTAAGCCTGTCAACGCACTACCTCACCTGGGTAAGTACGTTGATAAGTAAAGTTCGTAAATGGAGCAAGTTTGTAGAGCATTAATATTTCAATTGAGAAAAGCAATATGTAGTGATGAAGAACGTTTATGAAATAGTTTCGAAATAAAATTGACAGCATATCTACACATATTAAAGGGTGGCTTGCCATTTTGCTTACACTGAGATTTCGTCACGGCATACAAGTTCGTCAGATAAATAGTGAAATTGAATCAATTGCAGATTTAAAGAAACAAATACTTTACTTACTCGAAAATGGCTTGCTATTTAATCATTGTTCAAAATGCTTTGTTTTAAATGGAATTCATAGTTTTCAAAGTTTTGAAAATCGTAATTTAAAAGTAGTATAGTATCTTGAAAAAAGTGCTCCTACTCAATTCGGGGTAAGCACGATTGCAGACGCAAATAATAAATCACTAACCCTATCGTTTAAAGTTACATCCCTCGAAAATTCTGATTTGTTTCAGTATTACCAATTTACTTAAAGGTCATGAAACTTCAACCAGCAATTGATTCGGTTAGCGGCTAACCGTTAGCACAAAGCGATATTCCAGTTACCAAGCAGGAACGATATTATCTATTAAACTCAAACTATAATTTTGGATCATTTACATGGCTGAAGGGGTCGTAAGATCAGTGTATTTTACTCAGAAGTGATTTCATTTAAAATCAAGCCTTTGTACTTTTTTGCGAATTACTATCTATTTCGGTGTAGATGTGAATGAAAGTAAAAACAATAATTTCGAAGCTCATCTGCATTTAGACATTTTAAAACCTTAATCTTTTTATATTGAGTCTTTTTTATTGAAAAACAAATACAAAGCGCATACTTATAAACAATAAAATAACGTGAAATATTCGTACAAGCCAATCATGTGTCTATTTGATGGATATATTGTATTTTCCGTTGCACTTGTGTTGGTAATCAACCTGTCAGTTATATGAAAGAGATACTCAAACATATTATATTTGTCTGTATGTTTACTTCTCCATTAGTCAGTCTCACAATATGTCTAAACATGGCTAAACGATTGAATCAAACTTTTACGAGGGCGACACTGATGGTTTTTAGAACTGGCCACTTTAAAAGAATGTAATAAAAAAATAAGTTTAAATTTTGAAAATAGAACTCTTTGCTAATATTATTGAGTACTAATTTCATTCATTTGTCATTTGTTTTACGATTTGGCGGCAAATTGAAATTTGTCTGTGTCACGCCAGTATGAATTTAACGCGAGATATTTTTCGTACTATGATTTTTTATGAGTTTCGGTGTCACCCTCGTACGCCATCATAATATGTCTATCTGTACATAATAAGATGGCTTGAATTAGGACATCAAAATTTAAAAAAAATCAAATGTTTTTATTTCACATAGGCCTACATGGACACTTATAAAACATCAGAAGCTGAACAGCAGAAGGGCACGGTTCCAAATTGATCGTTTCCTATGGAGATGAACCGGCAAGTAATTCCATGATTACTCTGTTAAAAAAAACTGGTTGATGTTACAATATTTTCATTACTGTATTAATAGATATTATGTAAGAACAGTGTAGAACAATCAATGTTGAAAAATTATTTCAGTAGCATGACTTAAGAGGCTGGTTTTTAATATCTATATTTTGATTTTTTTAATTTTTATTTATTCATATTGTTCTCACATAATATAGCGACAAGAAATATGTGACCGAGATATTTTTTACATTTAACATGATATAAAAAAGTGTCCACGGAATCTCTTGTACATTCTTCTCCATGCTATGCTGGAGGTCGTGGGTTCGATTCCCACCCAGGATAAATGTTTATGTGGTGAGCATGATCATTTGTTCTGTGTCTGGGTGTAATTTATCTATAATATGTATGTATTTAGAAATATATAAGTATGTTTATCAGTTGTCTAGTTTCCATAACACAAGCTCTGCTTAGCTTAGGACTAGACAGCATTGTGTGGTAGTTGTGGAATATTATATAATATTATTATTATATAGAGAAGTACACTGTAGATTGTTCAATTAACATAATTTTTCTTAATGACTGATTTTTTCACTTCAAAAGTGTCCGTAAATGGTTTATTAGAATTAATTGCTTTGATTTATTGATTGACGTGCCGCTAGGGTCGATGCTTACCTTAACTGCAGGGTTATTCAAGAGAAGGGACACAGGTTTAATCAGTGAAAGTCCACTCGCTTTCACCTCACTTAAAGTGGAAGAAGTTTTTTGGTGATGTCCCGTCCAAAAAAAAAAGGATAAATATCATTCTAGTTTTTCTTGAGGATACACATTTCTCGCAAGTGAGACCGCTGGCAAAAGTTAGTGTTCCATAAATTGAAACGAATATTTTATTACATGCTTACAATTTCTGTAGTGTCTGCATGAAAATGTAATCAAATTTACGATTTTCACAAAATATGATGTTGTACATGAAATTGAAAAAAAAAGTGATATGAATAATGTTATCTGTTTTCACTGAAAACCAAAAGCTCATAATAAAAAACATGATCTTTGATTACCATTCTTGTTGTGTGAGTACCTATATGTTACTTACTGATTTTTATGGTTATAACTAAATCTCAAAGTATGAAGATGTGTTTTTTTATTACTATAATAAGGCCTGCTGTCCACGGACGCGTAGCTTCATAGACGAGCATTCGTCAAACATATACGCTTGGCGTACACCTGCTCACAGATTACATACAAAACATTAAAACTCTGTCGACGAAGCTTGTGTGTGGGAGGACTATCAACTCTGCGTATTACGATACGTGTTCACCACTCCAAAACCTGTGCCCTGCGATATGTGATAGCGATTTTTCTGGCTATGTCGATAACCAGTAGGTTGGTAAGGTAACATAGACCAAAGAATCACCAAACTTAAGTGACAGTGGGCAGGGCTCATTGCTCGCAGAACAGATAGCCGTTGGGACCGAAAGGTTCTGGATTGGCGACTGCGTACAGGTCCACGCAGCGTTAGAAAGTCTCCTTCAAGATGAACCGATGACTTGGTGAGGGTCGGGGGAATCCGATGGATGCTAGACTTGGGGAGGCTATGTCTGAAATGATGATGATGAAATTAATGTAGAATATAGGTAAAGGTGCCTTCAAATTGGCCGCAAAAAGCCACGCGACTGCAGCGCGGCTACAGCGCTGCCACCTCGCTTTGTTATTCCATACAAATAAAAAACGGCTTTTTGCGGCTAATTTGAAGGCGCCCTTAGTAATTATTCTTAAACAAGGTAAAATGATATTGTCTTTTACGTAATAATATAAATTTAATAAAGAATCCAACCTACTATCAATGGAAATTTCCGTTACAGTGAAAAATAATAAAAATGAAAAAATATCTTTTTTTCTCATAAACAATCGCACCTCGCTGTCTTCTATTAACGACTCATTTAGAATCTGTTCACAAAGACAAATTCGACTTAATATCATTTCGTTTCAGGCCTATTCAAAATCAAATTAAGTCCCTGTGTTTGAGAATCGCACTTATCTCGTTAAATATTCTTAGCTTAATTTGTGAAGATTTAATTATTTTGTCTGATGACACTCAAATCACGATTTTCATGGTTGGCACAGTGATTGAGCGATTGGCTACTGGGCTGTGTGTTGCGGGTTCGGACGCACGGGTCCGCAAACGATGGAAAGAGCGGAAAGCAGCCTTTGCCCAGGAGTGGGAAAGATTGGGCTCACAAAAAAGAATGTAAAAGACAAGACATAAGCTTACAAATATACGGTGTTATCTGTAAAACACTAACAACCTTGCAAGACTGTATTAACATCACAGACCACAACTTTTGTTCTATGACTTTTTACAAAACATATTTTATGTTTCAAAAACAATCCTGCTTGGGCGGAGCATCGCCGTGCCCTCGTGGGGGCGATCGGCGGCGGAGACCTCTCGCGCCGGGCCTTGGTTGAGGCCATGGTCCGGAGCGAGGAGGAGTGGCAGGCGGTCGCCGACTTCTGCGAAGCAGTAATGCTCGCAAAGGAGGAGGTCGAACGCATCAGGCAACGGCGTTATCGCCGCCGCCGCCGCCGCCGGGATTCTGATCCCGATTTCCGGCCACCGTAGGCGCGGGCTTGCGGACAGTGAGCAATAGGTAGCTCGCTGTCCGGCCGTCCGGTAACTGCCCGGACCAAGCCCAAGTCGTCGACGGCGCGCACTGTTCCCGCGCGCCTCAAGGAGTTGTCAGCAACAGCCGGGTCGAAGCCTACTGGGGCCAGGGTTATCCAAAAGGGCGCTCGAGCCCCGGTATGAAGGCTAGAAGGAACGGTGTGGGTCTTTTAGTCTGACAGTATCTCCCGCTCCGCCCAAGAGCGGGGGATGTCAATTCATGATTTTTTCCCACCAAAAAAAAAAAAAATGTATCAAAAACAATCCTTCTAGATTTCAAAGAAATGTGTTAGTTGTTCTATCTACCTACGTCTGTATGACGCGACGCAAGCGCACCAAGCACCCCCGTCGCCCAATATCCGCTTCCACTCCACCTACACACATATTTAAACTCAACTTTATGTGTTTAGTCTATTTTCCATCTATATATCGGCGTGGCATCACATTGAGCCCTTCCAGAGTACTAGCGCTAATTTATTTATTGATTTAAATATCTTAGCATGATTATGGAGGTGCCTTCTGGTGTTTTTTGGCCTCGAGCAGATTTTGAAAAATAAGAAAAATAAAATACATTTAGTATTTCAGACTAAAGTAATGTCCATATAATGATAAAAAATATTTATTTTGCAAATAGGTTTTATAAAAATACTTTTACACGTCAATTTAAACTAGATGAGGCCGGTGTTTCCTAGCTGTCTACCCTGAGAAGAAACACCGAAACAAACTCAGGGGTCAAAGTCTCTTTTAAAGTCCATACAGCAAACATGTAATAGTCAAATCATATGAGAACCATGCAATGCTAATCATAAGCGCATGTAATGTAAGTAAATCATAAGGTTCTTAAAAACTAATAACTAATGCTTGCAAAGGAGGCCGACCGCATCAAGCAACGGCGCTCTCGCCGCCGCCGGGATCCCGATACCAATTTCCGGCCACCGTAGACGCGGGCTTGCGGACGGCGAGCTATGGGTAGCTCGCTGTCCGACCATCCAGCAACTGTCCGGACCGAGCCCAAGTCTTCGACAGCGCGCTCTATTCCCGCGCACGTCAAGGAGCTTTCAGCAACAGCCGGGTCGAAGCCTGCCGGGGCCAGGGTTAGTTTCGAAAGACAACTCGAGCCCCGGTATGAAGGCTTGAAGGAACGGGGTGGGTTTTTAGTCAGTAAGAGTCTGACACTATCTCCCGCTCCGCCCAAGAGCGGGGGTTGTCATTGATGATTTTCCCACCATAAAAAAGGGTCCCAAAGTCAACATGTGTGTTTCCGTGAAAGGCTCGCACGCAACTATCAAGTCCCACCACCAGTGCACCCGAGTCAAGTTTATAAACACTACAAATGTTACCACTTACTATTTAGTTTTAATAAACTGTGTATGTGAGGTGCAAATTAACGGTTTTTTCTTCCTTTCTTTACCTTTAACATAGGTATAAAAATATGATACACAATTTCATGGAAGTAAGCGAAAAAAAGAAAAGAATAAAGCCTTCTAACTCCCAGAGGATTACAACAGAAAAGGTTTGTTTACTTGTACGTCTGATAGACTTTCTAATCAATCACTCAGTCTTTTTCAATCAATGTTCAGATTTAGGCCTTTGACTCTGACACATATACTATTGGCACCTAAATATTACATTATATTTTTATTACAATTTAAGAGGCGGTTGCTATCACAGAGTATTTTGTTAGTACTGGCCCAGTAGTCCGGGTCTATGCCGACTTTGCGGCCCCGTAACAGCGATTACACTTGGGGAAGGCTTATGCCCAACAGTGGACGTCTATCGACTGAAATGATGATGATGTAATGATAAACAGCGATTTTATTTTTATATATAAAAAAAGCGTAACTATTCAAGATTGTTGTTTTTGGAAACCTATTTAAAAAAAAAAATTTTACTTTTATATAACTTTCAAATATTTCCGTGATATAATCTCGTAGATACACGTTTGAAATCGGTAGTTAGGGTCAGATTCGTGATTTTTTTTAACGAACCAACAAATTTATATCGTAGTTTAATTTTTACCGAGCGTTTGGTAATAAGGTCAATTTTAACAAAATTATTTTTCATGGTGTTCCGTGTTCTCTTTATATTTGTGTTTTGTTAGAGGTTCCAAAAAGCTCAAAATTAGTGCAACCTCGCCTTAAGATCAGCACATGAATATTTTCCATAAATATGTAAAGCGTTCTACGGATTACTCTATGCACTTGAGCGTAGACTTCTATGCATAAGAAACATAAGAAAATAAGCTCTTTTAAATTTTAATATCCGTTGTTGACTTGCATATTTTCTTAATATTTTTGATAAAATGTATAGTTAAATATTTAATCATCCTCGCCTTCTCTTTGCGTCGTATACCTCAATGTTAAGGGTCGTATCCCTCCATCTGGTTCTGTCTCTGATGTTGTGAAGGGCTTTGTGTACTGTAGAGTAAAGAGCAATGCGGATCTGGTCGCACCAACGTACTGGGCTGCCCCCACGAAGGTTATGGAGAAAATTCAGTACATAAAGCTAATTACAAAGCATAATCAGCCTTTTTAATGTCCCCACTGATGGGACTCAGGCCTCTTCTCTAGAAGAGGGAATGGGCCGTTATCCACCACGCGGGCACAGTGCGGGTTGGTGAATGTCACATGTCTTCGAATTTTTGATTCTAGAATATGCCGGTTTCTTCACGATGTTTTCTTTCACCGTTTTGAGAGTGATGAAATAAAGTATACAAATTAATGCGCCTGACTGGGTTTGAACCCGCGACCTACAACTTGTAAGTCGGAGCCGTTACCACTCGTCCACCACTGCTCTCTAAACTAAGTTAACTACTTTTATACCTAGTAGTGTCTATGTATTTTTGTAAATATACTTGTTTTTATCTACGGATTCGCCTCAGTGGCTTTTCCATTGGAACCGGCATTTTTTCCGGTTGAATAAGTAAACTGTATTACATCGCAACAATGTAACTTTCTATTTGTGATATATTTTCGAATCTAGAATCGCAGACGTAGGCAACTCAGCCTCCGAACTAAAATAGAACTGGACGGACACATCTATCGCATGTCACAACGAAATTAATAATAATAATAGTCTACAACTATCACACAACCAAGTAGTCTAGTCTAGTAGGTCTAGTCCCAAGCTAAGCAGAGTTAGATACACTTATATTATTCTAAATGCATACATTATATTAGGTAAATTACACCCAGACATAGAACAAATGATCATGCTCATCACGCAAACATTTGTCTTGGGATCGAACTCATGACCTCCGGCATAGCAGTCAGGGCAACTACCAAATCAACAGGCCAGACAAAAAAAATTGGAGGAATGTAACCACTCACTGGATCCAGAACAACAGGAACCGGCGCGGCGACGCAGTAGACCCACAAGGAGATGGCATGACAAGTTGAATTCCTACCTAAAGGATTAGTCAGAAGTAAAAAGAGGCCTTTACTCAAATATCCTTTCCTTGGTAGGTATTGTTCGTCAAAAATTCAGAAATCAGAAACGTTTATTTCAAATAGACCAATTACAGGCACTTTTGAATTTTCAAAATATCGGTCAGTCAAACAGGTAAAGCTAAATTGCACGTTCCAAAGCGTAGATCTCTATGGAGAAGAACGTGCAAGAAACTCCATGGACACTCTTTTAAATCATATTGAGTTACATGAATCTTCGTTACATATTTCTTGTTGCTTCTATTATGTGAGCACAATGAAGATAAGTAATAAAAATTAAAAAATAATAACAATAACAAAAATATAAATTGAATTAAGTCAATGGCAGCTAAGAGATGACCAGTCTCAACTGACGGCGTCCGTTCACGAGCATGACGCATGTATCAGCCCCACTCAGCTCAACCATTTTGAAGGGAGCCGAATGACCCAACAACACGTGCCACCATCAGCGAGACATTTGAGTGAGCATGACAATCTCTCAACTGCCATGCTTGTAATATCAAACAAGTTGTAGCCTAATAAAAATGCTCCACAAAATTGGAAAAAAAAAACTGCTTTTACATTATACAATGCTATTATTTCCAAATATAACATGTAATAAATCATAAGTCCTATTTAACTAAACAAATAAACTAAAAAAATCCGAAAACAACAATACGAAAAGGCCAGCAGCATCTCTTCCAATATATATATATATATATATTTTAAATGCGTCTAATTAGTAACTACAAAATAATGTTTGTGACTGTAGAGCAGGCAGGACCGGCATTTAGCCAAGCATTTTTATCAAGGAGATAATCTTCCAATTTATAATATGCTTGTCTACATAGCGTGTGTTTAATGCATGTTTTAAATTTTGACTCGTTTAATTGGAGAATTTCTAGTGGAATTTAATTATAAAATTTTACACAGTACCCCATAAAAGAGCTAGCTACTTTAGCCAATCTGAATCGAGGTTGATCTAACTTGTCCTTATTTCTAGTATTAAAATTGTGCCTGTCAAGTCGTTGAGCTCCTTAGCAGTCCTGAGTTGAGCTTTGAATATTGACAAATGTTTGCACTGACTGGACAGGTCCACTCAAATCTGAATGGTTCTTTCTTCAAAAGACCATCTCAGACAAATTGCATGGTTCTCATGTGATTTTGACCATTACATAATATTTACTGTATGGACTTTAAAAGAGACTTTGACCCCTGAGTTTTTTTCAGTATTTCTTCTCAGGGTAGTCAGCTAGGAAACACCGGCTTCACTTAGTTTAGACTGAGGAAAAAAAAGTTGACGTGTAAAAGTGTTTTTTGAAACCTATTTGTAAAATAAATATCACTTATCATTTACCCTGCAGTAGGAAACACTAGGCTCATAAATTGACTCGAGTAAAGGTTCCAGAGCTTACCTTTTATAAATTTAGATATTTCTGTAAATCCTTCTTCAAGTACGCCACTGTTCCTGCAAAAGTAACAATAATTTTACCCTTATCATGAAAGGTAAGTAAGGTATTAAGGTTGTGGTGAAATAACACAAATTTCGGGATATCTTCCATCTTAAGCGGTACATTAATTAATTATGATGTCCCGGTGTTATCTATCCACTGGGAGATATTAAGAAAATGACTGAAAATGTAATCGTAAAGTACCAAAACAGACTCCAATAACAGAATAATATTACTTTAGTATTACCGCAGATATTAGAAATTATAACTAGTAATAAAATAGTTTTACAACCTGTCTAAAACAGAGCCTGAAAAAGGAAGATAAAATTTTCATTTTCTCAAACAATATTGTTTTTTGAGGATAAATGAAACGCATGTTACAAAGAGTTATAAGTATGGGTAAATGCAGATGAAAGAAGAGGGAGAAAGCCAAAGAAAAGATGAACGGATTGTGTGAGCAGTGAGATGAAAGAAAAGGGAATCAAAGATAACTTGACAGTTGACAGGACAAAATTAAAGAAAAAAACGTGTTATGCTGACCCCAAATTAAACAAGACAAGCGCAAGCATATGACGGTGAACTTCTTCCGCACCACTTAATTTCAACACATATTTGAGAAACCTACAAGGATGATAAGATGGAAAGTGTGTATGGCCTGCTGAAGGCAGCAGGAAACCGCTGAATGCAAGAAGCACAGGACCTATCGATTGATGGCCATGATAAGTGGTCACTAAGACCGCCACTAAACCTTAGCTCAATATTGTAACTCACCATTAACGATTGCATGACTGCTGCATCAGATAAAAAAAACAAAATAGCCAATTCCACGGCAATTTAATCTACACTATTATTCATTATCATCATCAGCCTTTTTAATGCTGAGACTAAGGCCTCCCCTCTAGGAGAGGGAAAGGGCCGTAATCCCCCACGCGAGCTCAGCTCAACAACAACTACAAACAACAATAACAAACAAACTAACAACAACAACAAACCAAACAACAACCGAACATGAACACCTTTACTTTGCCCAGATGCAACAATACATACGGTATGATAACATGTACTTACGTTCTGCCAAAAATAATCAACGAACGTTCTGTGGACATATAAAATAAATACCTCTGCAACCCTAAAAAATCTAAACGTGAATTAAAAAAGCATTTTTTGCAAAGACTGAAATAGTTTAGATAAACTTATTTACTAACGTAATTTAATTTATCCGAAATCACTAATCATGTATAAGCCAGTAAAGGCTTTAGTGGTTTTTAGTATAAAAATTAAATTTATATTGTGTTTATGAAAGTAAATAAAAAAAAAACCAACCAACCAAACCAATAACTACCCACTAATAGCTAACCAATAACTCTAAATCTTAATAAGGTTCAGTTGAAAACCACCGTCAGGCAATTACCACATAGTTATCTGGCATTTTTGCTGAATTGGACCTTATATATATATACAAGGTGTCGTTTTGAAGCTGCAAAATATTTCAGGAGGTAATTATGTTAGTGATTCTCGACCCGAATCAGTAATAAAATGAGTAGGTAATTTTTTTTTTTTTTTTTTTATTTATGGAAATCGGTATGTGTGAACTACGTTTCTTAAAAAGCAGCCAGTCTGATACCTGCCTTATAACCGCGCTTTCTTTCACACACACAAACACGGAACAATAAAGGGCGTTTTCACACACACTAACTCGCAACGATAGTTTCATAAATAATGTATCATCCAATCATCATCCCGCACGCCACACCCTAGCCACGCCCCCGCGGCCATCGATCAATCGATTTAGTTTAGTGTAATTAAAAAATAAAATAACAAGTATTACTGATTATTGACCAGGTATCGTTTTTTTACATGATTATTTATGAGTTTTACTACAACCTCCTGAAATATTGTGCAGTTTTAAAACTGCACCTTGTATATATTACATATATACAGAGTGTTTTTCTAAGTGTGCCGAGTAAAATATTATTTTATCTTTCTGTCTAAATTAAGGAGTACGAGTAAAAGGGTGACCAGATGGTTGCAAACCAACATCTCAACCAAGGTGACCTCCCTAGTTTCAATCCGTGCAGACAGCATTTGTAATCCATAACGCCCTTGGTTGGGAGGCGCGTTTTCCCAACCACCGAACGTGTTGTCGCGTGGTTTACATCCATGAAGCCGCAACACAAACCAAGCACCAACCAAGGTGACCTTGGTAGGAACAGTTTGCAACCGTCTGCTCCACTCTTAAGTAATCAGAAGAGTTGTTACTTAGGTATGAAGTTAATTGATCCCACATAATCTAAGACTTTATAGCCAAAAGTTGTCTTACTTCAAAAATCTTTTACTATAGAGCACTAAATTATAATATTACTTACCAACTTTAGTTCAGGCAAGTGGTTAGCAACTTAATCGCCACTTAGATTAGGGGGATCATGTAGGATTCATGTTTTTGATGACGGATTAAACTCGAAGACATTAAAACAGGCTTAGTTCAAGGAATTTTCGTTAGATATTGGTTATTTGTATGTATCTATAAGTATGTATTTATCAAGCTAGACCCACACGTGTAACACGCCTGATTTGTACGTAGAACGACGTCGCGTGGCGTGGATCAAGTGTAGATCTACAAGTCTAGTTTTCATATAAAATGAATGGAGACTAACGCACCCAGATTTTATTTTTCTGTTTTAATGTGAACACTAGCTTTTGCCCGCGCGGCTTCGCTCCCGCTTTTCCCTACTCCACCCTATTATACCTTACTCTATCCTACTCTACCCTACTCTATCCTACTCTACCCTACTATACCCTACTCAACCCTACTCTACCCTACTCTACCCTATTCTACCCTACTCTACCCTACTCTACCCTACTCTACCCTTCTCTACCCTATATTACCCTACTCTACTCTACCCTGCACTACCCTACTCTACTCTGCCCTACACTACCCTAATTTTCATTTTTTTTTCCATAAGATCCTTCTCATCACACAGATCCTTTTCATAACAGAAACAACAAAAAAAAAATTGCGAAATCGGTCCAGCCGTTCATGCCTGATGGCGTGACCAAGGGAATTATGGATTCATTTTTATATAATATATAGATAAATAGTATAGTAATAAATAAATTTATTTATTTCTGTTCAAATAATTCGGAAAAATTTAACAGATGTTTTTTTTCACATACTCGTACCTAATGAAGTTGTCCTCATATTGAACATTGTTTTTTCACAAAGGCCTTTTATATTTTAACGTTTTTCAGTTACAATAGAGAGCTAAAAATAGATTTATCTTACTTTGGAATCGAATTCTAAAATACTCGTACTTCCAACAATTGAAATTCGTTCATATAAGCCTTTCAATTTCCATCCTTTTTTTTAGGTGGGAAATCATCCAATGACTTCTCCCGCCCTTGGGCGATGCGAGAGTCAGATTTTTACTGACTAAAACCTGCTCCTAGTTCCTTCGTTGCCTTTCATTTCAGGGCCGAGGTTTCTTTTCAGAAGCGAACCCATAGCCCTGGTAGGCTTCGACCCAGCTGGGCCCCTACGGTCCGGAGCGAGGAGGAGTGGCAGGCGGTCGCCGACTTCTGCGAAGCAGTAATGCTCGCAAAGGAGGAGGCCGACCGCATCAGGCAACGGAGCTCTCACCGTCGCCGGGATTCCGATCCCGATTTCCAGTCACAGTAGGCGCGAGCTTGCGGACTGTGAGCAATTGGTAGCTCGCTGTCCGACCGTCCGCTAACTGTCAGGACCAAGCCCAAGTCGTCGACGGCGCGCACTGTTCCTGCGCGCCTCAAGGAGCAACAGCAGGGACCCAGCCGGGTCGAAGCCTACTGGGGCCAGGGTTATCCGAAAGGGAACTCGAGCCCCGGTATGAAGGCTTGAAGGAACGGGGTGGGTTTTTTAGTCAGTAAGAGTCTGACACTATCTCCCGCTCCGCCCAAGAACGGGGGTTGTCATTGGATGATTTTCCCCACCAAAAAAAAGGGCCCCTACGGAAATTCCACTATACTGAAGATCAATATTCAACTAATAGTAAAATTATTTCCTCATATTGTATTCGCGAGGTAATACCTAACGAAGTTTAAAGTTCTGCAATCAACTTGATTGACTCCCATTCTTGTATAAATGGGTATCATTAGTAAAGGAACTGAAATTCATACTACTGCCGTAAAATCGAACCAAGTTGGCTGGAGTTGACGATATTTGTTTTAGGGCGTCTTCAAATTAGTCGTAAAGTGCCAAGCGACGGCAGCAAGGCTGCAGCGCTGCCATCGCGCTGCTATGTTATTCCATTTAATTAATTCGTGCGGCCGCAGCGCGTATGTAGCGCAGCAGTCGCCCGCCGTCGCCTTGTCGTCGCCTTGCCGTCGCCTTGCCGTCGCCTTGCCGTCGCCTTGCCGTCGCCTTGCCGTCGCCTTGCCGTCGCCTTGCCGTCGCCTTGCCGTCGCCTTGCCGTCGCCTTTCCGTCGTCTTGCCGTCGCCTCGCCGTCGCCTTGCCGTCGCTTTGCCGTCGCGCTGCAGTCGCGCGGCACTTTGCGGCTAATTTAAAGGCGTCTTTAGTATACAATGCTCGCAGAACAACTCACAAGACCGGTCAAAGGCACCGAAAGGTTCTGGATTGTATCACGTACCGGAAGAAACAGCTTTGGAGGTCCGCCCACAAGTTGAATCTTTGTTCCGGTAAGGGTCGCGTGATCGGCAAGGCTTTCAAGACATTTTCCAAAAGCTATGTTAGAAATGGTCTCGAGCCAGTATTTTTTTTTTATAATATAAACTAGCAATAGTTGTTGATAATGTTCCCACTGCTGGGACAGAAGGCCTGTTTTCTAGGACAGGAATCTTATATTCTAGCTGAAAAACATTATGCTGGCCTAAAGGTACCTCTAAGGTTCCATAGCCAGAGCTTATGTGGTCAACCCTTACCACGTTTCACTTTGATATTAATTTTGTTACGCAATCAAATTATCCATTTTAATTCTGCCCAACAATTTCACACCATAAGTGGCTACCATTGTAAGCTGATATCTTTGAGATAAACTAAAGTGAATTGCTGCAATTAAGATAATGTGGTAATTAAGGTAATCACGGTAAGATAAGGTCCCTAATTGGAATGAAAGGACTCGATGAAATGCGGTCCCTTGATACTTAAGCAGCAACTTTGTGATGTCCGCTTCATTCGGATCAGCTATAGTAGATGTGTGGTTTTCTTTTTTTAAACTGGGATATCATTTTGTGGGTGGGACAGAGAGTAAAGTCTCACATATATCCGTTGAGAGGAAAGGAACCTCGGACCAGACATTAATTCTCATGTGAGGTCGTCGGAATGGGCCTCATAAGAAGACTCAAAGTCATCCAAAGGGCGATGGAAAGGGGTATGCTCGGAGTTTCCTTGCGTGATCACATCAGAAATGAAGATGTCCGCAGAAGAACCAAGGTTACCGACACAGCTCGAAGAATCGCCAAACTTAAGTGGCAATGGGCAAGGCACATTGCACGCAGAACTGATGGTCGATGGGGACTAAAGGTTCTGGACTGGCACCCACGTACCGGAAGACGCAGCGTTGGAAGGCCTCCAACAAGGTGGACTGATGATCTGGTCAGGGTCGCGGGAATCCGATGAATGCGTGACGCACAGGACCGGTCGTTGTGGCGACGCTTGTGGAGGCCTATGTCCAACAGTGGACGACTTTTGGCTGATATGATGAGGTCATCGGTATTCTTCAGTATCGGCAGTCTTCAGGATTAGTTCTTATGTGACGCCATAGATGTCGCTACATCATCTAATGACTTCTTTCGCTCTAGGATGGAGTGGGAAGGCGTGTAAAAATTTTACTGACTAAAAAAACTACACTAATTTTCCTTCAATATCTCGTTGCGTTCTAGGACCACGACTTTCCTTTTTAGAAGTTTTCCTATGGCCTTAGCAGTCTCGGCCCTCCTAGGCCCTTGCGGTTTTTCTAACACCTGTTGAAGGCAACCGCTCTGGGTCGAACGAAAGAGAATGTTAGCTTTTTACTGGCTAAAACCCACCTGTGCTCCTTGAGTTGCCCTTTATCGTCCAGAGTCAGGGTAACTTTTTCGTACCATCCCGCAGGTCTTGCAGGTGTGTTTGAATATACTTGGTGAAATTATTATTTAAAAAAAGTTAGTACCTGAGCATCCGAGCAATACTCGTATAAGCTCAATTTCGAAAAGTATTTCTTCATGAGACCTGAAATAATGGACAAACTATCTTCTACGCACCCTCCCTCACTTATGTATTCAAACTTCTTCTCACAGTTTAATCTTTATTAGCCTAGTTCCTTGCCCGAAATTGAAGGAACACGTCTTAGTTCTATACACCTAGGTGTATTTTCTCAAAGGACAGACCGAGGTGTATGTGTCCACACTTAGGACCGACGTGATGTCACATAATTAGACCATTTCTGTGAGCATGTAAGGTGAATATCAAGGCTTTGTAAGTTTTGCGGGTGTTTCACGCTGTTTTTAATCTTAAAACATATTTTGCAAACAAGATTTTATATTGTGTTGCGCAAAGATTGTTTGGTCAAGGAACGATAGTCTAAATTAAGAGTCTAAATGCGACGTGATATTACCACAATATTAGAACAACGATTTTTCATTGAATTTTTATTACAACGCCACAGCATTGTCATAGAAATTATTTTTAGGGTTCCGTAGTCAACTAGGAACCCTTAAAATTATTTAGCTAGTTTCGCCATGTCTGTCTGTCCATCTGTCTGTCCGTTCTCGCTTAATCTCTGTGACCGTTAGCACTAGAAAGCTGAAATTTGGTACCAATATGTATATCAATCACGCCGACAAAGTGGTAAAATAAAAATTGGAAAAAAATGTTTTATTAGGGTAGCCCCCCTATATGTAAAGTGAGAAGTGTTTTTTTTTTAATTTCAACCCTAACGTGTGATATATTGTTGGATAGGTATTTAAAAATGAATAGGGGTTTACCAAAATCATTTTTTGATAATGTCAATAATTTCCGAAATAATCGCTCCAAAAGTAAAAAACAATGTCCCCCCCCTCTAACTTTTGAACCATAAGTTTAGAAAATATGAAAAAAATCTGAAAAGTAGAACTTTATAAGGACTTTCTTGGAAAATTATTTTGAACTTGATGGAAAGAACAGTTTTTGTACAAAAAAGACAAAAGTTTGTACAAAATAATTTCTGGACTAAGTTTGTAGTATAATATATGCAAGCATTTTTTTAAACTCATTAGTGGGTACACTTATTGTGACAGACGGGAAACTACGGAACCCTACACTGAGCGTGGCCCAACACGCTCTTGGCCGGTTTTTTTTATTATTATTGATAGGTTCGCGTTTGACCACCATCTCGCCTGATGGTAAGCTATGATGTGGTCGACGATGGAGCACGCTTGCCTAGAAGTAACCTATTCACTCTTGACTTAAAGACCCCTAAGTTGTAGCTATCAGGAAACACAGACTCCGGCATTGAATTCCACTCCTTGGCTGTACGCACAATAAATGTGTTTCCAAAACGCTTTGTTCGTATGGGTGGGATGTCCACCATGTACCGGTGGCGCAACGCCGTACGTCGTGTGGAAAATAAAAATTCCATGAAGAATCAATGAAATGACAATTCATCAACATGAATTATCTCGTATCCTTTCCCTACATTTGGCCAAGTTACGCAAGCAAAAATGTCTCGCAGGCGTAGTATTGACAAATGACTATGACAAATGACGCTACATACAAAATGTATGCTGAACTGTTGTTTTAGGTATTGAGGAAGAGGATCATTGGCAACGATGCACTTGTCGAATTAAAACTTTAAATTCTTGAGTGTCGACGCCGATACCGTTGCTAGCCTGTCGATTTTGTGTCGGTTGCTTTTCAGGGTGTTTTTTTAATGTCTAAAATAATGAAATAAACACTCCGGGAGGAGCGCACCGCGGTAGGAGTGGATGGAGTACCTATCAGACTTGTTTATTTTCTTGTTTTTTGTATAATTCATGTCTCTGATTAATACCTAAATAAATCCTGTAATAAAAATACTGGTCATACAGAAATAAAAATATTTATTTAACATATTACATACACAACTAAATAGCTATAATTACAGTAAATTAAAAAAAAACCCTACGCTAATTACAACTAACTAAAATATGGCGTCAAAAAACTCTTGCACATCGCTGTCGACTGGTAATGTGTCTGTCATTGGATAATAACCCTTCACTTTCTAGAAATTAATTCAGTATCGAGTTAAATGTTTTTATAAATCACTAGCTTTTGGCCGCGGCTTCGCCCGCGTTTATAAAATACTAGCTTTTGCCAGCGGCTTTGCCCGCGTACATAAAATATAGCCTACGTCACTCAGGAATAAAGCAGCTTTCTAAAGAAAAAACAATTTTAGCAATCGGACCAGTACTTTTAGAGATTACCTCCTACAAACAAAAACAAAAAAAAAACAAAAAAATAAACTTTACCTCTTTATTATATTAGAGTAGATAACCAATGTCACTGGGGAATAAAGCAGCTTTCTATCAGTAAAAAAAAAATTGCAATCGGACCAGTAGATACTTTTAGAGATTACCTCCTACAAACAAAAAAACATAAAAACAAAAAAATAAACTTTACCTCTTTATTATATTAGAGTAGATAACCAATGTCACTGGGGAATAAAGCAGCTTTCTATCAGTAAAAAAAATTGCAATCGGACCAGTAGATACTTTTAGAGATTCATCATCATCATCATCATCATTTCAGCCGATACACGTCCACTGTTGGACATAGGCCTCCCCCAAGCGTCGCCACATCGAACGTTCCTGTGCGTCCCGCATCCAACGGTTTCCTGCTACCTTCACCAGGTCATCGGTCCACCTTTTAGGAGGCCTTCCAACACTGCGTCTTCCGGTACGCAGTCGCCACTCCAAAACCTTTCGGCCCCAACGGCCATCTGTTCTGCGAGCAATGTGCCCTGCCCATTGCCACTTAAGTTTGGCAATTCTTTGTGCTATGTCGGCAACCTTAGTTTTCCTGCGGATATCTTCATTTTTTATTCGATCACGCAAGGAAACCCCGAGCATAGCCCTTTCCATTGCTCTTTGGGTGACTTTAAGCCTTCTGATGAGGCCCATTGTGAGCGACCACGTTTCGGAGCCATATGTCATCACTGGCAACACGCACTGGTTAAAGACTTTCGTCTTGAGACACTGTGGTATGTTGGACGAGAAGATACCGCGTAGCTTCCCGAACGCTGCCCAACCGAGTTGGATTCGACGGTTGACCTCTTTCTCGAAGTTAGACCTACCCAACTGGACTGTCTGTCCGAGGTAGACGTAATCGTCCACAACTTCGAGTGTAGAGATTACCTCCTACAAACAAAAAAACATAAAAACAAAAAAATAAACTTTACCTCTTTATTATATTAGAGTAGATAACCTATGTCACTGAGGAATAAAGCAGCTTTCTATCAGTAAAAAAAAAATTGCAATCGGACCAGTACTTTTAGAGATTACCTCCTACAAACAAAAAAACATAAAAACAAAAAAATAAACTTTACCTCTTTATTATATTAGAGTAGATAACCTATGTCACTGAGGAATAAAGCAGCTTTCTATCAGTAAAAAAAAAATTGCAATCGGACCAGTACTTTTAGAGATTACCTCCTACAAACAAAAAAAACAAACTTTACCTCTTTATAATATTAGTGTAGAAGTGTACATGTAAATATGTACGGACAATATTCAGCTTTATAATGTTCCAACAGCTGCTCCTCTTTATGAAAGAAAAGGGCCGTATTTTACCCTCGGACCCCGTGTAGCTTGATGGATTTCGCATGTCCTTAAATTTGTTTCAAGGATATGCCGGTTTCCTCACGATGTTTTCCTTAACCGTTTTAAGAGCAATGGTGATGACATCACACCAATATTATAAAGGCGAATGTTTGTGAGTGTGTTTGTTTGTTATTTCTTCACGCTCGAACGGCTGAACAAATTGAGATGAAATATGGCACAGGGGTAGACCGTATCCTGGAATAGCATCCTCCTCCTTGCGTCGTATTCCTCAATGCTGAGAGTCATCCGGGATGCTTCATCACTTTACTTATTATGGTGTTTTTCCATTTATTCCTGTCTTTGGTGGTGTGAAGGGCCTTGTATACTGTGGAGTCAAGAGCGGTGCGGATCTGGTCAGACCAACGTATTGGGCTGCGCCCGCGAGGCCTTTTTCCATGTACTTTACCAGTCACGATTAGCCTTTCGAGGTTTCCATCGTCTTTCCTTGCAATGTGACTGAAGTATTGCAGAATTTTGCGAAGACACTCGGATGACAACCGCGAGATTTTCAGTTCACGCAGAATGGATACATTGGTCCGAGATGCTGTCCAAGGGATACAAAGCATTTTTCTCCAGCACCACATCTCAAAGGCGTCAATGCGTTTGCGATCTGCTGCCTTCAGCGTCCAAGTCTCATCGCCATAACAGAAAATCGAGAAGACCAGTTTGGTTTTGTTCTTTACGTAGATGTTGCGGTCCCTCTAGATTTTGTGTAGCTGAGACATGGCGCTCTTAGCCATGCCAATTCTTCTACGGACTTCTTTCTCGCATGAGCCAGCGTTGCTGACATTGGAGCCCAGGTAAATAAAGTTGTCCACTATTTCCAGGTCCAAAGCGCCAGTGAGCTCCAATTTTCCAGACCTATCCACCACCATAACTTTGGTTTTAGACCTGTTCACGGAAAGCCCCATCTCCCCTCTAATCCGCTCCATTCGGTCCAATTCCTGTCGGAATAGCATATAGAATACTTTTTATTCCTAGAGTATGTTTCCTTGGGACACTTTTCTACTTTGAAGCGAGTAAAACCCAGGTAGGATTTAGCAAATTACATAAAGTAAAGTGCCTACCTGGATTTGAACTTATTGACCAACAAAGTTGGAGTCGTTGCCACTGAGCAGACTACTCGGCTCTCGTAGGGGCCGTTACCATCATCACTGGACCACCACGTCTCTGCGATTTTATAATTACAGATATCCAAACAGAAAAGAATATCGTGTGTAATTCTTCTTCAAACTTATAATATAATACCACTTTAAATGCCCAGCAACGCCCTCCTTACGTATTCTCATGAAGAGTGATCTTTATAAATTGTCCTAATTTCAGTGTCTCTGGCGGGTCCTTAAAAATATGGAGCCATCAACTCGAGCGTAAAAATGAGATTAAAAGATGTTGAGACTCATTCAAACTTATTCTAACATTTAATAAAAACTGACAAAAGGGATGAAAAGGCTTTTGAACAAATTAATTTGGTTGGACATAAGTTTTTTTATTTTTTTATTTAGGATCTCGCAAGAAAACATTAGTTCGCCTTGCCTTTTCGTAACTATGTTGTGATCGATCTAATCTAACCGAATACAACTGAGTGCCAGTATTTTAAGTACATGGAAAGATGTGCCATAAGGTTCACGTTTGACCATAGTCTCACCCATTCACCTGATAGTAAGCGACGATGTGATCTCGAATTGAACCTATCCACTCCTGACCTAAAGGCTCCTCCTTTGCAGCTAACAGAAAACAGACTACAGCAAGGAATTCTTCGCCGTAGTTGTACGTACAGTGGATGTGTTTCCGAAATATTTTTGTACATATGGGATATCCAACACGGATTGCTAAGTCTTCAGATGGGTCGTGGGGCTTTTTACTGTCTTACCAACTTATCTGTGAAATGGAGAAAATGGGAACTACGGCCGCCATGTTGAAATGTCATTCGATTGTCAGTGTCTACTACATTCGGGTGCTCTGTGTTTTCTGTTGAGATATTTCTACATTTTCAGCGTTTAATATGCCGAAAGCGATTAAAAGTGATGCGCGAAGCATCATTCTTAAGGTCAAAGCCTTTTTTGAAGAAGAAGCTCGGGCGGAGGCTCCGATTATTCCATTTAATCAAGTATACAAAAGAATTTCGGCAGCTACAGGTTAGTGTAGTCTACTTTCTTTTTGTAAATTACCCGATATTTTTTTCATTGATTACTTTTTAACGTAACTGTAACTTAAAAAATATAAAGCTGAGTGATTCAACTACCTATAGTTCTCGTCACGAAAAAAGAACGCTGGAATAATCTGAGGGGCTCTCCCGCATAGGTATGTTTGGCTTAGCGTAAATTCTCTCCACTCCGCTGCCTTTCAGCGTTCTTCTTACGTGACGCGATTGGTATGCAAGCCGCATAAAAAATAGTTACTCATACTTACATTTAATATTTTAACTACAGTATGTAAATACTTAATTATATTAATTGCCCTTAAGGGTCTGCATGGCCTGGTTCTTTGAGATACCACAGAAGGGTTCTGGACCTATCTGATGACCTTGAGCCCCAGCCCGTGCAAGTTCATCGGCTTTTTCGTTGCCATTGATTCCAGAATGACCTGGTACCCATCTCAGAATAACTTTATTCCTTTGCCCCAGGTCATTCAGTTTGTTAACGCAGTCTTTTACCAGTTTCGAATTTAAAGTATTCGAGTTAAGGGCGTTAAGAGCTGCCTGGCTATCTGAGTAAATCAGAATTAATTGATTTATGAAGTTTCGTTGACGGTTGGCCTCCGCACATTCTATAATGGCGTATACCTCCGCTTGGAATATGGTAGCATGTTTTCCCAGATTCAAGCTTTTGCTGAATTTCGGGCTAATGCCAAATAATCCACATCCTACATTTTCACCCATTTTGGACCCGTCTGTAAACCAGATCAGGCTTCCAGCCTTGCAAGTGATGAGGTTTGACCAATCCTCTCTGCTCGGCAGTTCCACTGTGTAATTCCTTGTGAAATTACACTGTGGAAGCATGACGTTTGTTGTCATAGCTAGTTGATCGTGTTCAAGTACTGATTCGTGTAGCGCTCTCAAGCACTGAGATCGCTACACGAATCAGTACTTGATGATTCGTGTAGCGATCTCAGTGCTTGAGAGCGCCAGTTTGCTTTGCCAGTGCCGTTTGTTCTATACATGCTTGCCTTCGCCTCCTTCGCAATGAATAGATGAAGTGGCGGTAGGTTAAGCAGGGCATTTAGAGCAGCTCCTGGGCTCCTGGGGTTGTGGACATGGCCCCTGTTGATATGAGGCATGCAAGTCTCTGCAAACCATTAAGTTTGTTAATGATTGTCACACATTTGTTGAGTTGTTTTCTTCCACCTTACTACGCAGGCATACGTTATCCCCTCTTTGAGGCGTGGCTGGAAAGACCTCACGGCGTCCTTACCTTCCGTATGACGCAGGTACTCACCGGACATGGTTCGTTCGGGAGTTTCCTGCACTCGATTCATGCGGAATTGACGCCCGGGTGTCGCCACTGTGCGGAACGCCCGGAGGACACGGTGGAGCACACAGTCGAGGTGTGCCCTGCTTGGGCGGAGCATCGCCGTGCCCTCGTGGGGGCGATCGGCGGCGGAGACCTCTCGCGCCGGGCCTTGGTTGAGGCCATGGTCCGGAGCGAGGAGGAGTGGCAGGCGGTCGCCGACTTCTGCGAAGCAGTAATGCTCGCAAAGGAGGAGGCCGAACGCATCAGGCAACGGCGTTATCGCCGCCGCCGTCGCCGGGATTCTGATCCCGATGCCCGGCCAACGTAGACGCGGGCTTGCGGACAGTGAGCAATGGGTAGCTCACTGTCCGGCCGTCCGGTAACTGTCCGGACCAAGCCCAAGTCGTCGATGTCGCGCACTGTTCCCGCGCGCCTCAAGGAGTTGTCAGCAACAGCAGGGACCCAGCCGGGTCGAAGCCTACTGGGGCCAGGGTTATCCGAAAGGGCGCTCGAGCCCCGGTATGAAGGCTAGAAGGAACGGGGTGGGTCTTTTAGTCAGTAAGAGTCTGATACTATCTCCCGCTCCGCCCAAGGGCGGGGGATGTCTATGCATGATTTTTTCCCACCATAAAAAAAAAAAAAAAAAAAAAGGCATACGTTATTATCGGCCTGACTATGGCGGTGTACAACCACAGGGCGATTTTAGGGTTTAAGCCCCATTTCTTCCCTGCTAAGCGACAGCATATTCCTAAAGCTATTTTAGCCTTTTGGATCACATTGTTAATGTGAGTGTTCCAGGTCAGTCTCTGGTCGATAGTTACGCCCAGGTACTTGACTCTGCTGGAGAATGGTATGAGAGTCCCCTTTACAGTGGGCGTTACAAGTTTGTCCAATTTACGCTTCCTAGTAAAGGGGACTATTGTTGTTTTACTCGGGTTAACCGATAAATTGTTTTCTGTGCACCATGTGTTAATAATGTTCAGAGATCTTTGTAGTATAGATGATACCGTGCTGTGACAGGGGCCGACAACACAAGCCACCACATCGTCAGCATAGCTATGTACATCTAAGTCTCTTTTAGAGGCTTCAACCAGCAATTGGTCAACAACGAGTAGCCATAGAAGTGGCGATAAAACGCCCTTTAGTTGTTTTGAAGCTCTTTGTAGTTCCGTGTAAGGTAACACTGATAGTTCTGTTGAGGAGCATGAATTCGTTCCAACGAGTTGATGATGATGAAACTTTTGTTTTGTTCTATCTATTAACTAGGTCATGTCCTACAGGACACATCTTGAGTGTCTAGATATTTGAGTTTTGTTTAAATAGAGAAGCTAGTACTAAACTATGGGTTTTTTGTATCAAGCTTGTAACTGCTGAATCCATCTAAGTAGGTACTTATGCAAAATACAGAATTAGTTTTTTTTTAATATAACGTTTATTTGCAAGTTTGCTAAAAATTTAGTTTGTAAGTGGGGTAACTATAGTCTGTCTAAATTTAAACGACTTGGGTAATTTTTAGGGTAAAATGAAATCTGATGTAGTCAACACTGGTTCAGAAATCAAGGTTGATTATGAGATTTTGGTCATTGTTTAATAATGGAACCTTATAAAATGTATCCAATTTAAGTATTTTTTTAGATGATTTAATACTATTTGGGGACTTTTTAACATTAAAAAATGCAAAAGATTTTCGTTTAAAATATCAGTATCTTTAATGATATTCTTATTATAAATGATAAATTATGTTTATTTTGTAAATAGGTTTAAAAAACACTTTTACACGTCATTTTTTTTTTCTCGTCAGTTTATGCTAGATGAGGCCGGTGTTTTCTATCTGACTACCCTGAGAAGAAACACCGAAACAAACTCCCCCTGAGTTTGTCAAAGTTTCTTTTAAAGTCCATACAGTAAATATGTAATGGTCAAATCATATGAGAACCATGCAGATTTGTCTGAGATCGTCTTTTGAAGAAAGAACCATACAGATTTGAGTGGACCTGTCCAATCAGTGTAAGCATGTGTCAGTATTCGAAAAGCTCAACTTAGGACTACTAAGGAGCTCTACGACTTGACGAACAATACCAAAGAAAGGACATTTGGGTAGGCCGCAGAAAATACTCAAATTGCCAGACATACGTTAAAATTACTGAAAAGAAAAAGCAATAACGAAATTGATAGTTACAAAATATTTAGCAAAGTAAATATTTATGTCAAAAAAAAAATACTTTAAGTACTTAAAATGTTTACATGTCAATGTACAATTTTTAAAATAAAAATAATCTCCAATGTCAAATTGTAAAAAAATAAAATTAATTAAAATAAAAAGAAAAACCACATTTGAAAATAAAAATAATGAAAAAAATACAAAAAGAAGAAAAATAAAAATGACAACAGTTGTAGTAGGTACTGGAGCTGGTAAATCCCAAGCCTTTTCGTCCTGAATATAGTCCTTTAAACGAAAACTTTGTCAAAAGGCTTTTTACACTGTGTAAAAAGCCTTTTGACAAAGTTTTCGTTTTACAAATGATTTGAACTTAACAAACAAAACAAAAGTAGGATACATTTGCAAAGACATAATAGTGTCATAAGTAATAAAATAAATCTGGAATCGTGAGGGAAATCTGATTCTTAATATTCTATTCCACTTACTGATTCATCATCAGTAGCCATACTACGATCAAGATTTGTTGTAGAACTATCATCATCTCAAAAAACAAGTGAATGACAACTAAAATTCCGGTTGCCAACATTAGATTTTTAATTTCCTTGAAAAAATTCCAAGTCGTTTAACTTACTAGACAGACTATACATTATATCAATTGAATGCCAGAGAAAAAGCTAATGTATGTACATATCTACCTACATTAATTTTCCTATTTTTGAAGACTATTTACTACTTATATTAGCTTTTTATTATTATAAAACAATGTTAGGTATTCTTTAAAATAATAAAATTATGTTTATATGTTTACCTAGTTTCTTATCTGACATACCCAATCATAGGTAACTTTTATTAATATGCAACACTAAAGCGACGGTGTCGCTACCACTCAGTTCACAGGTAAGTTGGTGGGTCTGTAAACCGGGACCGTCGACCGCCATCACAACTTCCACTCATAAAATATTTTTTTTTTTACTAGTATTTTGGGACCACAAGGAAAAAAGCATTAAAGAACAGTAACCAAAAAAACTGTATTTATTTTATTTGTGGTCCCAAAACACTACTCAAAAAATAGGTAGAAGTAGGGCCCGCAGTCCCGGTTCAAAAGGCTCCACGACCCCTCAGATCGGGTGAAGTAGTTTTGGTTTTTCTATTAGGATATTTATTTAGTACGTGTATTAGCACAGGATTACTGTGGGTATTTAGATACAGAAATGTAATTCTTCAGCAAACTACTTAACGCTTTGCGTTAAAGGAACAAACTTGTCGTTCTATTTTTAACCGACAACAAAAAAGAGGTTCTCAATTTGATTGTATTTTTCATGTTTGTTACCTCAGAACTCTGATATTTTGTACAATAAATATTAACACAAAAAATATTATTACGTTTTTGCTGATATGATGATGATGATATTTTTTAAGGGATTGAAACTATCAAACATCCCACTCTGGGTGGAGAAAGAGGGAGTGTCAGATTTTAACTGACTGAAATCAAATCAAAGCATTTTATTTCAAAACCAACCATTTACAGGCAGTGTAGAAGAAAAAATTAAATTGAGAAAGAAAAGTCAGAAAAATTATGGTAATTGCACTTTCCAAAAGATATCTATGAAGAAGAATGTGTAAAAAGCTCCTTAAATGTTACAGTTAATATTTCGGTCCGACTCTCTTAAATACTAATAACAAGCATTTGCCAACGGCTTCGCCAGCTTAAAAGCAAAAAAATACTATCCTATGTACTATTCCAGGACATAATTTACACTTCTGAAAAAAATCATTCAAATTTTGTCCAGCCATTTGAGCGTAAGAGGGGACATAATAATATTAATATGATAAAAACTATATTTTTTTCACACTGCAGTTTGCAGACACGAAAAATGAAACTTGCAAAAAAGCTCAGATTTTAATGAGAGTGATTTATTGCTTCAGTACCAAGACTAACGATCTAGGCCTTGTAGTTACGACCATCCTAATATTAAGTCATATCATTAAAGTTGTATGGAACAAAATAGTACATTTTGATAAAGGCCGCCGAGGCGGAATTCGTCCAAACCGTAGGCGAGAACGTTATCACCCGCCGGGATACCGATCTCGATTTCCAGCCACCGTAGACGCGGGTTCCGCCCGGTAAGGATCGAGCCCAATTCTTTAATGCTAATTGGTGTTTCATTTATAAACCATTATTATTGATACTGTTCTCAGACTACAAGGTTGTAAAAAAAATAAACTCGGTATCATCATCTTCCTACCTTTGTCCCGTATTATTTGAGGTCGGTGCAACATGTTTTTTTCTTCCATGCTGTCCTGTCACCTGTCACACTATCACTGACTCCCTTTTCTTTCATTTCCTCACACAATCCATCCATCTTTTCTTCGAAATTCGCCTGCGTCTTCATTCATGCACAGTATACTCATACTCTTAACTCTTTTAGTAACTTGCGTTTCATCCTTCCTCTTCACATGACCATACCAAGACAAACGATTCCCTTTCAACTTTTCTTTTTAGAGTTTCGTACCAAAAGGGTAAAAACGGGACCCTATTGCCATCACTCCGCTGTCCTTCTGTCTGTCACCAAACTGTATCTCACGAACCGTGATAGCTAGATTGTTAAAATGTTCACAGATGATGTATTTCTGTGTCCGCTTTAAAAACAGAATAAAATTAATATTTAGGTGGGGCTCCCATACAGCAAACGGGATTTTTTTGCCGTTTTTTGCTATCTTACCTTTGCACCCTTTTTTGCACCCTTCGGCCGCAAGTCCGACTCGCACTTGACCGGTTTTTTTTTTTAAATTCAATTTAATACCCAATTATAGAACTATTTCACTCTGTTTCATTGTCTGTAAATACTTCTTACTTAATAATTTTTCAAAGTACCACAAATTGATTTCTTGGTCTTTCCTGTCGATAGAATTAATGAATTAAGCTGACGAAGATTAATGGCGCAAGTAATCAAGTAATTAATTTAATGGATGTCTGTTGGTTGACGGCGACTTGGCTCGTGTGAACTAATACAAACAAAATATATAGGTAAACCTGTATAGTACGTATGGTAAATTTTATCTGCTTGGACATTTCTCAAGGTATGGCAGTAACGCGTAGAAAATGAGGTTTGTACTTCAGCACCCCTAGCCAAGTTGATAATCTGCAATCGTTAACGCTATACTAGTCGAAACTAATCAAATGTATGGAAATGACATCAACTCGAGTAGACACATAGAAACGAATAGAAAATTCGTAACCAAGTTCACATCGTTCAAAATGATGAAATGAATTTCTAAAATGTTCAACGCTACATCCTTTGATATACAAACGCTACATTGTAGAACGAGCGGCCGGCTCAGGTGCGTCAACATTGCTACCAACTAATCGTTTTCTACAATTGCTGACACCGAGGCATTACCGATTGGAGAACGGAATTCGACACGAAACGGTTGTAACTTGGCTAGGGGTGCCGGTGAAAGGGTAGCCCACAAAAGTCGCTCTCTAAGGTGTTACGGGAAGATTTGTCAAGTTTTTACTGACTAAAACGGCACCTTTTTTTAAGGTAGGAAATCATCCACTGACTTCTTCCACCTTTGGGTGACGCGGGAGGGCGTGTCAGACTTTTACTGTCTAAAACCCACTCCTGACTTCTTTGTCTTTGTTCCAAGGCCCCGAGATACATTTTAACTTAACCCATGACCCCAATAGGCTTTGACCTGCGTGGAACAGAACGCACCGTCGACGACTTGGGCTCGGTCCGGACGGTTACTAGACGACTAGATGGCGTGCTATCCATTGCTCGCCGTCCGCAAGCCTACGCCTATGGTGGCTAGAAATAGGTATAGGAATCCCGGCGGCTGAGGCTTGGGGGCCGTTCCTTCACTCGTGCGTCCGCATTCTTCGTTAGCATTACTGCTTCGCAGAAGAAGGCGACCGCCTGATATCCCTTCTCCGTTACCGTCAATCGCCCTCACGAGAATACGAGAGGCGGTACTCTGGCCAAGTGTGGTTCACCTCTATCGTGAACTCAACCATATCCTCCGGACGGTCCAAACGATGGTGATACTAATAAACAGTACCCTCTCAGTTTGTCTAACTCTATTGTATGACTCTTTCCTGACAAAGTTATCCAATACTTATATAACTAACCTGCAAAATGCAAAAACCTAAAGAAAATTTACCTTGGCGCTTTCACCTCAAAGCACTATCCCAGACAAAAAGTAAGACTGATTTATCGGTCAAAAGCCCAACTCTAGATGGAATTTTTCATCAGCAAAAATAACGAACTTCAATATTTTCGTCATCCACTTTTGTAAATAGGATTTAACCCAGTTATGGAATGGATTTCCAATAATTTAAAATTTTTGCAAAAACCTAAAATTTTTAGAAGAAGTTGACCGAATTTTTTGCAACATACTTCAATCCTAAAGGTAGCCTTAAACGACCGATCATAGCAACAAAGAAAAACATACACTTACCAATCATCTGGATATTCTCGTGCCTAAACAAGTAAGTAACTATAAGTTTACTGCTGTCATCTGCCTGGTTCACAGTAGGTACTGAAATATAACTAAAAACATTTTATCACTGATAGATTTTGAAATACCGCGTATGACCGACGCATTGGATGGAAAATTACTTGTCTCAATAAGAATTTGCTCGAAAACCTGCCCTCCCAGAGACGGTGAGTGAGAGGTGCCGCTCTGCAGTATTATACGTATCGGCTCATCGGGATGGTTCCAGCTCTGATAAGCTGCTGGTGGGCCTATGTGGGTATCGTGCAATGAATAAAAACGGTTAGGATCTAAATCAGTTTACTTCTCAATAAAATTTGGTACAGCACACTCTAATATTAGGTAGGTACAAACAAAAAAAAACATAGGACAGTTTCAGAGCGTCTTCACACACGAGAGTGTCCGCTGTCCTCGGCGTCAAAAAATATATAGGTACTGTCGACATTTCAGACCCAGATATTCAATTGTTCATTGCATATTTTCATTTCAATCAGAATTATTCTGAAAAATTAACCCAAATTGTTCATAACCTCAAAAATATTCACGTCATTAGCAAAGAATTTAGTCACCCCCGCTTATTCAATTAGCTTTATTTCATAATACTAATGCCGCCAATAACATTTCACAGCATCTCCATTGCTTGCCGTGCGGCTGAACCGTGCTGAACAGCGTGAATTGCCAGCCAACGCCCTCGCCACGTGGCCCAGCAGTTGGTCGCTCGCCGCGTGCGCGCGCCCTCGCCCACCACTTGATAGCTCTGAGCCCCACGCTTTGCACCGCCTAGCTTCTGCCGTTTTCTGCACTGCATGCTGATTTGAGTATTGCACATTTCTTTGCACAAACACTTGTGATAACATTCGCATACCAAATTTTTTTTCTTTGCCTTTTATTAAGTTGTGCCTTTTAACCTTCAAACATGGCCTCTAAAGGTGCTAAAACCGAGGCGACCGATTTAATAAAACAACGTGGCATCATTAAAAGAAAAGTTACATTATTCAAAAACCATATTCAACTTATTCAGAATAATCAGTCATTAACGAACATCCAATAAAATATCACTTAATGATATTCAAATAATAGGACCAGTAGTACAAGATGATTTAATTTCAATTCTTATTAGATTTAGACAACACAAATACATTGTATCAGCCGACATCGAAAAAATGTATCGTCAAATTGAAGTCATAGAAAAACAACGATCATTACAACAAATAGTATTTCGTTTCGATGAATCAGAACCGCTAAATACATACACCTTAAATACAGTGACCTATGGGACAGCATCAGCACCCTACCTCGCCACGCGTTGTATCAGACAGGTCGGGTTGGACTGCCAACATGACAAGGAAGTATCAGAAATAATCATGCGTGATTTCTACTGTGATGATCTACTAACAGGATCTGATAAGAAATCCCGTTTGATAGACATAGCAATGTCGGTAAATACAGCTCTAAAATCAGCACAATTTCCACTCAGAAAGTGGCAGTCTAACAATCTAGACATTTTACAGAAAGCAAACCTATTATCAGATTTACCACACAGCACCATCAATTTAGGTGCAAAAGAACCATCAAAAACATTAGGCATATACTGGAACCCAAATCAAGATACAATCACCTACTCAACAAACATAGAAAACTCGGTAAATAACAATATTACAAAACGGAAAATATTGTCCATGATTGGCCAAATATTTGACCCTTTGGGCCTCATAAGTCCTTCAGTCTTGCATGCTAAAATAATAATGCAAAAAATGTGGTCACTAAACTTGCAATGGGATGACAGTGTCCCTCATGACATAGAAATTCTATGGAAAAATTTCGTACAATCATTGTCAGATTTAAAACAATTAGTCATACCGAGACGAGTTTTCTGTGATTCAATTAAATACATACAGCTACACATATTCTGTGACGCCTCTCAGAATGCCTATGGCGCCTGTTTATATGTGCGAACACATACTACAAATGGTGAAGTGTATGTACGACTACTAACAGCTAAATGCAGGGTGGCCCCACTAAAAACATTAACAATTCCACGTTTAGAACTTTGTGCAGCACTCACAGGTGTTCGCCTTTACAAAAAAGTCATTGACTCTCTCAGTAATTCACACAATATTTCAGGCTGTTTCTTTTGGAGTGACTCAATGATTGTTTTATCATGGATAAAGTTATCACCACACAAACTAAACTCATTTGTAAGTCACAGAATCAATGAAATACAAACCGTTACAGATCAACATACATGGCAATATGTGCCTACAAAGCAAAACCCCGCAGATCTCATATCTCGTGGCGTCCCAGCATCGATCCTCATACATTCAGACATGTGGTTTTCTGGTCCAGACTTTCTCAGGAATGATGACAACAGCTGGCCTACATCACCTGGGCATATCGGCAGCTATTCTGACCTGCCAGAAACAAAACTCCAGAACCACAAAAACACAAATCAGTGTTACACACAGATAGAAGAAAGTTCATTCATTTATAATTACTCTAATTTCACAAAATTAACACGCGTAACTGCATACATATTGCGGTTCATTCACAATTGCAGAAATAAAACACAGAAAAGTACTTCAGCTTCAAACAATACTATTTCATTAACAACTGAAGAGCTAAATCAGGCAAAATTAAAGTTAGTAAAAATTTCACAAATGCATTCATTTTCTAATGAATATGAATTACTTTCAACCAATAATACATTACCAGCTAAGAACAAATTAATTTCATTAAATCCATTTTATGATCAGGCCAGCGGAGTCATTCGCGTGGGCGGCAGACTCGCTAATTCACGATTTCATCATGACAAAAAATTTCCATTACTTTTGCATGGCAATCATCACATTAGCAAAATCATTTTCTCCACTTATCATAGAACACTTCTCCATGCTGGTCCTCAGCTACTACTCGCTCACATACGTGAAACCTACTGGCCTATCAACGGCCGCAATCTAGACATTAATCTAGACATTTTACAGAAAGCAAACCTATTATCAGATTTACCACACAGCACCATCAATTTAGGTGCAAAAGAACCATCAAAAACATTAGGCATATACTGGAACCCAAATCAAGATACAATCACCTACTCAACAAACATAGAAAACTCGGTAAATAACAATATTACAAAACGGAAAATATTGTCCATGATTGGCCAAATATTTGACCCTTTGGGCCTCATAAGTCCTTCAGTCTTGCATGCTAAAATAATAATGCAAAAAATGTGGTCACTAAACCTGCAATGGGATGACAGTGTCCCTCATGACATAGAAATTCTATGGAAAAATTTCGTACAATCATTGTCAGATTTAAAACAATTAGTCATACCGAGACGAGTTTTCTGTGATTCAATTAAATACATACAGCTACACATATTCTGTGACGCCTCTCAGAATGCCTATGGCGCCTGTTTATATGTGCGAACACATACTACAAATGGTGAAGTGTATGTACGACTACTAACAGCTAAATGCAGGGTGGCCCCACTAAAAACATTGACAATTCCACGTTTAGAACTTTGTGCAGCACTCACAGGTGTTCGCCTTTACAAAAAAGTCATTGACTCTCTCAGTAATTCACACAATATTTCAGGCTGTTTCTTTTGGAGTGACTCAATGATTGTTTTATCATGGATAAAGTTATCACCACACAAACTAAACTCATTTGTAAGTCACAGAATCAATGAAATACAAACCGTTACAGATCAACATACATGGCAATATGTGCCTACAAAGCAAAACCCCGCAGATCTCATATCTCGTGGCGTCCCAGCATCGATCCTCATACATTCAGACATGTGGTTTTCTGGTCCAGACTTTCCCAGGTGATGTAGGCCAGCTGTTGTCATCATTCCTGAGAAAGTTAATTAGTTAGTTAAAGTTAATTAGTTTGGGGTAATTTTTCAGAATAATTCTGATTGAAATGAAAATATGCAATGAACAATTGAATATCTGGGTCTGAAATGTCTAAGTAAGTGTGAATGTCTGTGAATAAGACTAAATTGCTGATGCAATTTGAAAAATGGGGCGTAAAAGTGAAAAAAAATTAATTGGTCTGTTATTATCTGACTGATCCTGTGGCTGTGCTGTGTCGAACGGCGGGGCTATGATGATCACGTTGCACGTGGCTGTGCCGAGGATGAAGTCTGTTCTGCGACGATCGCGTTGTACTTGGTTGCACGCTGCTGGGTCTGAGTTCTGTGTTCTGTGTTCTGCAATGGCGGCGGTGAAAGTCTGCTTGCTGCGATGATCACGTTGAACTTGGATGCACGCTGCTGAGTCCGAGTTCTATTTTCTGTAATGGCGGCGGCGACCGAGACGCGACGCGCGATTTCTTGATTTTGAGGTGCACTATTCCGGCTCGAATGACCAAGGTGCCTTCGCACATCACACATCATGTAAGGGCCATATAAATAAAAGATGGTATTAACGACTAAGTGGACTGTATTAATTAATTATAAAATGGTACATGGGATAGTGCACCCCGACAATAATTCGAAGCGAGCGAACGCGTAACGTGGAGTCTGTCTGAATCCGTTCTGTCGTGTCTCTCGTCGCGCGGCGGCGCGACCGCCACCGGCGCGCGCTGGCCCGCTCTCATTGGACGGCTCCACACGGCTCTGCGGACGGCGGGGGGAGGTGTCGCGGGACTGGAACGTGACGCCGGATGTTGTGTGTCATAGACATTCTGCCGGGCCACAAATGAGAGGGCATATCCGGTTGAATGCTCGTCTGATAGTGCCTGAGCTTGTTTTGATGTCAGCCACCCTTGTGACTCCGTCAGGCCCCGGGTGGAGCTGTGTTACTCGTCCAAGGATCCAACGGGCAGGTGGGAGATGGTCATCTTTCACGACGACCAAGGTGCCTTCTTTCAGCTGTCCCGACGACTTCTTCCATTTAGTTCTGATCTGTAGCTGAGAAATATACTCCTTGTAAAATCGTGTCCAAAAATGTTGACGCAGAAGCTCTACGCGCTTGTATCTGGGTAGATGCATTGGACTACAGTCAGGCACTGGTGGATGTGGCAGTACAGCTAATGATCGACCAATTAAGAAATGGAATGGAGTTAGGGCAGTGAGGTCAGACGGGTCTGAGGAGAGAGGCGTCAAAGGCCTTGAATTTAAGATGCCTTCAACTTGGCATAAGACTGTGTACATTTCTTCGTATGTGAGATGAGCTAAGCCTAAGACTCGCCTAAGGTGATGTTTTGTTGATTTGACTGTGCTTTCCCATAGCCCACCAAAGTGTGGGGAGTATGGGGGAATAAAGTGAAAGGTAATGCCCTGTTCTGCTGCACTGTCGCTGATTGAGTTCTGATTCCTTGTTAAAAAACCTGTGATAACATTAGATGCTCCTACAAAGTTAGTGCCATTGTCTGAATATATGTGTGTAGGTTTCCCTCTCCGGCTGATGAACCTATTTAGTGCTGCTAAATAAGCTTCTTTAGTCAAATCGGTAACTAATTCCAAATGAACAGCTTTTACTGCAAAGCATACAAATATGCATATGTATGACTTTATTAATTGACTACCACGCCCCCTACGGTTACTGATCATGATTGGTCCGGCATAATCTACACCGACATTACTGAATGGGAATTCTGAGTGCATGCGAGGCTCAGGTAGGTTGCCCATGATTGGGGCTATGGGTTTTCCTTGAAAACGTTTGCAAGTTATGCAGGATTGAACCGTTTTTCTGGCTAGATTGCGGCCGTTGATAGGCCAGTAGGTTTCACGTATGTGAGCGAGTAGTAGCTGAGGACCAGCATGGAGAAGTGTTCTATGATAAGTGGAGAAAATGATTTTGCTAATGTGATGATTGCCATGCAAAAGTAATGGAAATTTTTTGTCATGATGAAATCGTGAATTAGCGAGCCTGCCGCCCACGCGAAGTACTCCGCTGGCCTGATCATAAAATGGATTTAATGAAATTAATCTGTTCTTAGCTGGTAATGTATTATTGGTTGAAAGTAATTCGTATTCATTAGAAAATGAATGCATTTGTGAAATTTTTACTAACTTTAATTTGCCTGATTTAGCTCTTCAGTTGTTAATGAAATAGTATTGTTTGAAGCTGAAGTACTTTTCTGTGTTTTATTTCTGCAATTGTGTATGAACCGCAATATGTATGCAGTTACGCGTGTTAATTTTGTGAAATTAGAGTAATTATAAATGAATGAACTTTCTTCTATCTGTGTGTAACACTGATTTGTGTTTTTGTGGTTCTGGAGTTTTGTTTCTGGCAGGTCAGAATAGCTGCCGATATGCCCAGGTGATGTAGGCCAGCTGTTGTCATCATTCCTGAGAAAGTCTGGACCAGAAAACCACATGTCTGAATGTATGAGGATCGATGCTGGGACGCCACGAGATATGAGATCTGCGGGGTTTTGCTTTGTAGGCACATATTGCCATGTATGTTGATCTGTAACGGTTTGTATTTCATTGATTCTGTGACTTACAAATGAGTTTAGTTTGTGTGGTGATAACTTTATCCATGATAAAACAATCATTGAGTCACTCCAAAAGAAACAGCCTGAAATATTGTGTGAATTACTGAGAGAGTCAATGACTTTTTTGTAAAGGCGAACACCTGTGAGTACTGCACAAAGTTCTAAACGTGGAATTGTTAATGTTTTTAGTGGGGCCACCCTGCATTTAGCTGTTAGTAGTCGTACATACACTTCACCATTTGTAGTATGTGTTCGCACATATAAACAGGCGCCATAGGCATTCTGAGAGGCGTCACAGAATATGTGTAGCTGTATGTATTTAATTGAATCACAGAAAACTCGTCTCGGTATGACTAATTGTTTTAAATCTGACAATGATTGTACGAAATTTTTCCATAGAATTTCTATGTCATGAGGGACACTGTCATCCCATTGCAAGTTTAGTGACCACATTTTTTGCATTATTATTTTAGCATGCAAGACTGAAGGACTTATGAGGCCCAAAGGGTCAAATATTTGGCCAATCATGGACAATATTTTCCGTTTTGTAATATTGTTATTTACCGAGTTTTCTATGTTTGTTGAGTAGGTGATTGTATCTTGATTTGGGTTCCAGTATATACCTAATGTTTTTGATGGTTTTTTTGCACCTAAATTGATGGTGCTGTGTGGTAAATCTGATAATAGGTTTGCTTTCTGTAAAATGTCTAGATTGTTAGACTGCCACTTTCTGAGTGGAAATTGTGCTGATTTTAGAGCTGTATTTACCGACATTGCTATGTCTATCAAACGGGATTTCTTATCAGATCCTGTTAGTAGATCATCACAGTAGAAATCACGCATGATTATTTCTGATACTTCCTTGTCATGTTGGCAGTCCAACCCGACCTGTCTGATACAACGCGTGGCGAGGTAGGGTGCTGATGCTGTCCCATAGGTCACTGTATTTAAGGTGTATGTATTTAGCGGTTCTGATTCATCGAAACGAAATACTATTTGTTGTAATGATCGTTGTTTTTCTATGACTTCAATTTGACGATACATTTTTTCGATGTCGGCTGATACAATGTATTTGTGTTGTCTAAATCTAATAAGAATTGAAATTAAATCATCTTGTACTACTGGTCCTATTATTTGAATATCATTAAGTGATATTTTATTGGATGTTCGTGCCGATGCATCAAAAACTGCTCTGAATTTTGTTGTAGTGCTGGTGTTACGTATTATACCATGATGTGGTATGTAGTATGAAGGTGTCTGAATGTTTCTGTTGGTATTTTTGGTCATGTGACCTAGATCAAGATATTCTTGCATGAAATTGAAATACTGTTGTTTGTATGTTGGGTCTGATTTGAATCTTTTTTCTATGTTTAGAAAGCGATTCTTTGCCTGATTGTATGAGTGGCCTAAACATTCAGGCGATTGTTTAAACGGTATGGTGACCACAAATCTGCCATCATTTTTGCGAGTTGTGGTTGATGTGAATGTTTCTTCACATGTCTGTTGAGTAGTCTGAGATGTTTCTGAAGGAATAGAAATGTTTTCTAATTCCCAAAATCTGTTTATATTGTCCGAGATCTGATTAACAAAGAATGATGAGTTCTGATTTTTGTTCTGAGTCCGAGTGTCTGAGATGCAGCCTGATATTAGCCAACCTAAATCTGTTTCTTGTAGGACTGGTAGCTGTTTACCTAATGGTATTTTTCCAGTACCTATGATTTGCCAGAATATGTCTGCACCCAACAACAAATCAATAGGGGCTGGAATATTAAAGTCTGGGTCTGCTAGTTGTATGCCACTGGGTATCTGAATAGTATTTCTGTGTATGTATGTATGTGGCACTGAGTTTGAAATCTGATCAATTATAAGGCACATTGTGTTTGTGCTGTAATTGTTGTGTGCTGATTGGATCTGAATGTTAGTGTTTTCTGTAATTTTTGTGCATTGATTGTTGATACTTGTGACAGTGGTGTCAATAGTGTGGATGGGTAAGCCTAATTTTGAACACAGGCGTCTGGTAATGTAGCTTGAGGTGCTGCCATTATCCATTAGTGCTCGTGCTGAGTGTGGTTTTCCCTGTTTGTCCAATATGTTGACTTGTGCGGTTGACAGTAATACTGTTTTATTCTGTGTGCAACTGGTGAATGTGACTGATGATGACTTTGGTGCTTCTAAATGTAAAAGTGTATTATGTTTCTGATTACAGTACTTACATGATCCTCCTTTGCATGACTTGATGTCATGATCAGGGTGCAAACAGTTAGAACATATTTTTGATTTTTCAACCTCTCTAATTCTTTGTTCTATAGGCATTTGTCTAAATTTTTCGCAAGAAAATAATGGATGGTGCTGTTTACAAACAGGACATGTAGGTACCTTTGGTGTGTGATGTTTTCTGAATGATTTTGTGTTTTGTCCCACTTGAGTATCTGATCTGTTTGTATTGTTGATTTTTTTTGTTTCTTCTAAAGTTTCTAATAAGTCTGCACGATTTTTTAAGAACTTATTCAGGCACTCAAGTGTGGGCATGTCTGTGAGCGTATTTTTATGTTCTTCCCAATATCTCAATGTGTTAGAGTCCAACTTACTTGATACTAAGTATATTATTAATGTATCCCAATAGTCTGTTTTTTCACCTAGTGTAGCTAATGTTCTGAGGTTTTTCTGTATAGTATCAATTAATTGTCTTATACACACCGAAGATTCTTTTTGGACGTGATTTATATTGAATAATGCATGAACATGATTGCCTACCAGTTGTCGTTTGTTGTCATAGCGTTCACACAAAAGTTTCCACGCAACCTCAAAGTTGTCACCTGTCATTCCTATGGACTTGATAACTAATGATGCACTACCTGACAGTGAGGAACGTAAGTAATGAAACTTTTGTATGTTGTCTAGTGTTTTGTGTCTGTTGATAAGTGACTGAAATGTCTCCCTGTACTCGAGCCAATCATGATGGTCACCTGAGAAGTGTGGTAATTCAATGGTTGGTAACTTAATAAATGATTTGGTCCCACCTGAATGGTCCTTGTCCGATTCTGAATTAGTTACCGGTTTGTTATTCAGCTGAATCAGCTGAGAAGCTTGTGCCACCAGTAACTGGTAGCTGTTCTCAAACTGCTCGCTTTCTGGATCTGGCTCATCGGTGAATTCTGTAATATCCATATTTAATTCTATTAATGTTTGAATATCATGAAATGTTTTGTGAATTGATTTGAATTCTGAAAGTCTGTTTTGTAGTTCAATTACTTGGATATCCGTTAATGACTGATTATTCTGAATAAGTTGAATATGGTTTTTGAATAATGTAACTTTTCTTTTAATGATGCCACGTTGTTTTATTAAATCGGTCGCCTCGGTTTTAGCACCTTTAGAGGCCATGTTTGAAGGTTAAAAGGCACAACTTAATAAAAGGCAAAGAAAAAAAATTTGGTATGCGAATGTTATCACAAGTGTTTGTGCAAAGAAATGTGCAATACTCAAATCAGCATGCAGTGCAGAAAACGGCAGAAGCTAGGCGGTGCAAAGCGTGGGGCTCAGAGCTAACAAGTGGTGGGCGAGGGCGCGCGCACGCGGCGAGCGACCAACTGCTGGGCCACGTGGCGAGGGCGTTGGCTGGCAATTCACGCTGTTCAGCACGGTTCAGCCGCACGGCAAGCAATGGAGATGCTGTGAAATGTTATTGGCGGCATTAGTATTATGAAATAAAGCTAATTGAATAAGCGGGGGTGACTAAATTCTTTGCTAATGACGTGAATATTTTGAGGTTATGAACGATTTGGGTTAATTTTTCAGAATAAATCTGATTGAAATGAAAATATGCAATGAACAATTGAATATCTGGGTCTGAAATGTCTAAGTAAGTGTGAATGTCTGTGAATAAGACTAAATTGCTGATGCAATTTGAAAAATGGGGCGTAAAAGTGAAAAAAAATTAATTGGTCTGTTATTATCTGACTGATCCTGTGGCTGTGCTGTGTCGAACGGCGGGGCTATGATGATCACGTTGCACGTGGCTGTGCCGAGGATGAAGTCTGTTCTGCGACGATCGCGCTGTACTTGGTTGCACGCTGCTGGGTTTGAGTTCTGTGTTCTGTGTTCTGCAATGGCGGCGGTGAAAGTCTGCTTGCTGCGATGATCACGTCGAACTTGGATGCACGCTGCTGAGTCCGAGTTCTATTTTCTGTAATGGCGGCGGCGACCGAGACGCGACGCGCGATTTCTTGATTTTGAGGTGCACTATTCCGGCTCGAATGACCATGTAAGGGCCATATAAATAAAAGATGGTATTAACGACTAAGTGGACTGTATTAATTAATTATAAAATGGTACATGGGATAGTGCACCCCGACAGAACGGATTCAGACAGACTCCACGTTGCGCGTTCGCTCGCTTCGAATTATTGTCGGGGTGCACTATCCCATGTACCATTTTATAATTAAGTAATACAGTCCACTTAGTCGTTAATACCATCTTTTATTTATATGGCCCTTACATGCTCGTCGCGCGGCGGCGCGACCGCCACCGGCGCGCGAATGCGGAAATGTCTATGACACACAACATCCGGCGTCACGTTCCAGTCCCGCGACACCTCCCCCCGCCGTCCGCAGAGCCGTGTGGAGCCGTCCAATGAGAACGGATTCAGACAGACTCCACGTTGCGCGTTCGCTCGCTTCGAATTATTGTCGGGGTGCACTATCCCATGTACCATTTTATAATTAATACAGTCCACTTAGTCGTTAATACCATCTTTTATTTATATGGCCCTTACATGGTCATTCGAGCCGGAATAGTGCACCTCAAAATCAAGAAATCGCGCGTCGCGTCTCGGTCGCCGCCGCCATTACAGAAAATAGAACTCGGACTCAGCAGCGTGCATCCAAGTTCAACGTGATCATCGCAGCAAGCAGACTTTCACCGCCGCCATTGCAGAACACAGAACACAGAACTCAGACCCAGCAGCGTGCAACCAAGTACAACGCGATCGTCGCAGAACAGACTTCATCCTCGGCACAGCCACGTGCAACGTGATCATCATAGCCCCGCCGTTCGACACAGCACAGCCTCAGGATCAGTCAGATAATAACAGACCAATTAATTTTTTTTCACTTTTACGCCCCATTTTTCAAATTGCATCAGCAATTTAGTCTTATTCACAGACATTCACACTTACTTAGACATTTCAGACCCAGATATTCAATTGTTCATTGCATATTTTCATTTCAATCAGTAGTCAACCATGTAAGGGCCATATAAATACATACACAGAAATACTATTCAGATACCCAGTGGCATACAACTAGCAGACCCAGACTTTAATATTCCAGCCCCTATTGATTTGTTGTTGGGTGCAGACATATTCTGGCAAATCATAGGTACTGGAAAAATACCATTAGGAAAACAGCTACCAGTCCTACAAGAAACAGATTTAGGTTGGCTGATATCAGGCTGCATCTCAGACACTCAGACTCAGAACAAAAATCAGAACTCATCATTCTTTGTTAATCAGATCTCGGACAATATAAACAGATTTTGGGAATTAGAAAACATTTCTATTCCTTCAGAAACATCTCAGACTACTCAACAGACATGTGAAGAAACATTCACATCAACCACAACTCGCAAAAATGATGGCAGATTTGTGGTCACCATACCGTTTAAACAATCGCCTGAATGTTTAGGCCACTCATACAACCAGGCAAAGAATCGCTTTCTAAACATAGAAAAAAGATTCAGAACGGACCCAACATACAAACAACAGTATTTCAATTTCATGCAAGAATATCTTGATCTAGGTCACATGACCAAAAATACCATCTTTTATTTATATGGCCCTTACATGGTCCTTCGAGCCGGAAGGACTTATGAGGCCCAAAGGGTCAAACATTAGGTATATACTGGAACCCAAATCAAGATACAATCACCTACTCAACAAACATAGAAAACTCGGTAAATAACAATACATTTATTTGTTTGTGTTGTTCTTTGTTCTATAGGCATTTGTCTAAATTTTTCGCAAGAAAATAATGGATGGTGCTGTTTACAAACAGGACATGTAAGGGCCATATAAATAAAAGATGGTATTAACGACTAAGTGGACTGTATTACTTAATTATAAAATGGTACATGGGATAGTGCACCCCGACAATAATTCGAAGCGAGCGAACGCGCAACGTGGAGTCTGTCTGAATCCGTTCTGTGGTCTCTCTCGTCGCGCGGCGGCGCGACCGCCACCGGCGCGCGCTGGCCCGCTCTCATTGGACGGCTCCACACGGCTCTGCGGACGGCGGGGGGAGGTGTCGCGGGACTGGAACGTGACGCCGGATGTTGTGTGTCATAGACAGGTACAGAAGTCAATCTACATACAAAGCGCGCTCGAGCAACGCACACATAGACACCGCTCACGGACACGATATCTCGGAGCGCTTCGGTTCACTCGTCGAACAGTTCCGGCTCAAACGCTCATTAGTGTGCGTCCACCGAGCGTAGATATAAAAAGTGAAGTACATACATGAGATTGTCTTCTGTACCTTTCTTCTCCCCCCTCAAACTCGTAGCAAAACGGAAACGCCTGACTGACAAAGCGTTTCACCTCCAGTAACCATCCTGACAGAGCCTAAGTCGTCGACGGTGCGTAGTGCTCCACGTAAGCGTCAGCAACCGTAGACGCTTAGCAGGGTCGAAGCTTACTGGGCCCATGGGTGATACGAAAGAGATCCCCAGGGCGCTGGAACAATGGCAGAGCAGGAACACGATTGGGTTTTTAGTCAGTAAAAGTCTGACACTATCTCGCGCTCCGCACAAGAGCGGGGGATATCATTAGATGACTTTCCCACCTAATAGCACGTTACGCCAGTGTCAACGATTGTATTCGCCGAAAATTATCCACTGCCTCCATACTTGCGGTATTAGAACCTAGAGGTTTGGTACGTGACTGACGATGAGAAGAGACCAGATGGCATGACGTTGGTGTCGTGGAAGATGGATATGCATCTGATATGAGACACGACCTGTATCGATACTCTTGCGCCATTTCATGTTACAAGTACGGACAACTGATCGCCACTTTGCTTGATCAAAGGCTGTTATTTGCCCAAAAAATTAGCACCGCCATTCAACGTGGCAATGCTGCCAGTCTTCACATAGCTGTCATCTAGGCACACTGGAAACCAGCCCAGATCATAGCAATATGGACGATTACGTCGAACGACGCGCGTGAAATCGCGGGGGCGAGCGGTGCATTCGCCGGATCTGGACGCACCATAATACAAGTCGTCACAGATTGAACAAATCGAAACATTAAAGATTAACCCTCTATACATATATCGTACAAAATTAATGAATTAACTTTTTATGTTACATAAATAATATAGAAAAATTGTACCAAATTATTCATTCAATGTTGTTACATAAATGAAAGCCAAAACGAAACATCATAAAGTTGATAAGCCCAAAAGCTTAGGAAATAAAATACAAAAGACATTCTTTGTGAAAATTTCATTCTGTATTCGTTTTTCTTTACATGAAAGCCACAAATCCTCTTAGGAACCCAACATTTTTGGTAAACAAGAAGCGACACTTTCTGACTTGACATAAAAACACAAGTATTTCGCTAACAATGGCTCCATGATCAAACATACTATCTTTTTTGGGCTATTTTTGTTGCCATTTACCATTATGAAATAAGGCCTATATTCCATTTGTTTAGGTACTCAAATATAATACAATTTTGATATGTCTTTCATCTAAAAGTTGTCTATTATATATGAAAAAGTTTCATCATCATCATCATCATTTCAGCCGACAGACGTCCACTGCTGGACATAGGCCTCCCCCAAGCGTCGCCACAACGAACGATCATGTGCGTCCCGCATCCATCGGATTCCCGCTACCTTCACCAGGTCGTCAGTCCACCTTGTAGGAGGCCTTCCAACACTGCGTTTTCCAGTACGTGGTCGCCACTCCAGAACCTTTCGGCCCCAATGGCCATCTGTTCTGCGAGCAATGTGCCCTGCCCATTGCCACTTAAGTTTGGCGATTCTTTGTGCTATGTCGGCAACCTTAGTTCTCCTGCGGATATCTTCATTTCTGATTCGATCACGCAAGGAACACACTGTGGTATGTTGGATGAGAAGATACCGCGTAGCTTCCCGAACGCTGCCCAGCCGAGTCGGATTCGACGGTTGACCTCTTTCTCGAAATTAGATCTACCCAACTGGACTGTCTGCCCGAGGTAGACGTAATCGTCCACAACTTCGAGTATAGAGTCTCCGATCTTGATAGGAGTGGGTGCTACATGGTTGTTTATCATGACTTTAGTTTTGTCCATGTTCATTTTAAGACCCACTCTTTCGGAAGCTCTACTGAGGTCATTGAGCATTGTACTGAGCTCTTCTGTAGTCTCAGCCATGACTACTATGTCGTCGGCAAACCGAAGGTGAGTGATGTACTCGCCATTGACATTAATGCCTAGTCCACTCCAGTCCAGAACCTTGAAGACATCCTCCATTGCGGCCGTGAACAGTTTCGGAGAAATGACGTCTCCCTGCCTCACACCTCGCTGCAGGAGGATAGGTTTCGAAGTCTGGTCCTGAAGTCGGACTGACATAGTGGCATTTTCGTACAAACACTTCAGCACCTCGATGTACCGATAGTCAATCTGGCACCGTTGGAGAGACTGCAGTACAGCCCAAGTCTCGATCGAATCAAAGGCTTTCTCGTAGTCCACAAACGCTAGGCAGAGAGGCAGATTATACTCCTCGGTCTTCTGTATAACCTGTCGTAGCGTATGTATGTGGTCCACGGTGCTGAAGCCTTTTCGGAATCCGGCTTGTTCGGGAGGCTGGAAGTCGTCGAACCTGCGCGCGAGACGATTCGTGATGACTCTGGAAAACAGCTTGTAGACATGGCTCAGAAGTGAGATGGGCCTATAATTCTTCAGTAGGGCCTTGTCGCCCTTCTTAAAGAACAGTACCACCACGCCTCCGCTCCATGCCTGTGGCGTTTTTCCCTCGAGTATGACGGAATCAAATAGCTTCTGAAGGGCCTTAAGGATCGGTTTTCCACCCGCCTTCAAAAGTTCGGCCGTAATTCCGTCGTCACCCGGCGCCTTATTGTTATTAAGCTGCTTCAGAGCCATCCTAATCTCGTACAGGCTGACGTCCGGGATATCTTCGGTATATTGTCGGCTCAATCTAGCTCTTGGGTCGTTTGCTAGATTTACAGTGGGTTTAGTGATTGACGTGTACAACTGTCCATAGAAAGCCTCGATCGCTCCTAGAAGCTCTGGTTTGGCGGATATGACTCTGCCATCTTCGGTCTTCAGTTTCGTGAGCTGGCTCTGCCCAATAGACAGATCTCTTGCAAACACCTTGGAGCCCTTATTTCGCTCAATCGCGTCTTTAATTTTTCCCATATTATAATGACGGAGATCGCGTTTCAAGGACTTAGAGATCCGTTTATTGAGCTGCCGATATGTGTACGAATCGTCTGAAGACTGCAGAATCATCTCACGCCTCTCCTTCATGAGCTGGAGAGTTTGATCGGTGACCCTCTTGCTCTTATTTTTACGAGTCTTAAAGAGTTTAGAGCCGACCGTATGGACAGCTTCCACGAACCCATCGTTGTATTCGTCCACGGAGCTTCCTAGGCATTCGAAACGATTTTGAAGTTCGAGCTGAAAGCTTTCGGAGTTATGGATTTGGATCTGTGCAGGACGGAGCGTAGACTTCATCAGTCGAGATCTTTCAAGCTTGACATTGATATTCAATGTGCCTCTTACCATGCGGTGATCACTTCCGGTTTTCACCCTATTGATCACGGAGACATCATTGAATATTTGCTTCTTCGTCGACATGATGAAGTCAATCTCATTTTTAGTTGCACCATCAGGGCTTTGCCAAGTCCACTTCCTGTGCTCACGCTTGCTGAAGAAGGAGTTCATCATGTAGAGGCCCTCCTTCTCCAAAAAACTGGCCAGTAGATGTCCCCGGTAGTTCCTACGTCCAAATCCAAATTGCCCCACTCGCAGCTCGTCGCCGTCTCGTTTGCCCAGTTTCGCGTTGAAGTCCCCCATGACCACGGTGAAGTGACTCTTAGAACCATGCATGGCTCTGGATACGTCCTCATACATGGTCTCTACTTCGTCGTCAGGGTGTGTCGAGGTCGGAGCGTAGACCTGTATGACCTTCAGCGAATATCTTGATGATATTCTGAGTATAAGGTACGCTACCCTGGTCGACAAACTCTCGATCTTCACAACATTGTTCACGAGGGACCTGTGGACGATAAACCCGACACCACCTTGGGACTGCTTGTCCCCTTCCCGGAAATAGAGCAGGTTACCAGATCTTAGGATTATCGTATCCTCCCCCTGTCTTCGGACTTCAGACAATCCCACAATACTCCATCGTAACCCGCTCAATTCCTCCTCGAGTTCGGTGATGTTCTCATCGGACCGGAGTGTACGTGTGTTGTACGTTGCCAGGTCAAGTCGTCGACGGTTTATCGCTCTCGCCCGGAGATTCTTAGCACCCCGGACCCCAGGGCCGCGCTCACGCCCGTCAACGTTAGCACAACCGCTGGAGTCGCCGAGCACTTGGGGCCTGATTTTTGTGCATCTGTGCATTTGGGGGGGTTTAGGACCGTAACCCGCCACGCTGGTCCAGTGCGTGTTGGCGGGTCGCCAGAGCCTCGTTTGTTAGTCAGCAGGGTGCACCACGTGCAGGTGAGGTTGGCTTGGGTCCCGATAGGTGTTGTTTGGGACCCCGTCTACACCCCAAAAAAAAGTTTACAATTAGTTATTTACTTATGCCGATGTTACGTAGAGTCTGTCTAATAAGTCAAGTCAACCGACTTGTGTAAATATTAGAGTAAAATGAAATCTGATGTAGTCAACGCTGGTTCAATAAGAGATTAAGAGAGAGGTTGATTAACAGATATAGATCATTGTTTACTACTAGAAGAACCTTATAAAAAGTATCGAATATAAGTACTCGTGGGGTCCGAGTGCTCACAAGTTGTTTAAAGATCTGTCGAAACGTCTAGTTGACACTTCGCGTGACCCAAAGGCTGGCTTTTACCTTGGACAGAGGATAAGCATTGCCATACAACGTGGCAATGCCGCCAGTCTTTTGGGCACATTACCAGTCGACAGCGATGTGGAAGAGTTTTTTGACGCCATATTTTAGATAGTGTATTTTAGCGTAGGGTTTTATTATTTATTTATTTTGTAATTTACTGTAATTATAGTTATTAATTTGTTTATAAGTGTAGATAATTAATTAATTTATAATAGTGAAAATGTAAATTATATGTTTTAAAAATGTAATACTATATGTGTAAAAAATTAATAAAGAGAATATAATGTTGTTCATGAATCTATAATAAGTACTCGTATATTTAAATAATTAAATATTATACAAAATTGAATGCGTGATGCACAGGACCGGTCGTTGTGGCGAAGCTTGGGGGAGGCCTATGTCCAACAGTGGACGTCTTTCGGCTGATATGATGATGATGATGATACAAAATTCCCAAGTCGGTTGACTTTTAGACAGACTATAATTAACTAAATTTAAATGATCTTTGTATGTCCTTTAAACTATTTTTTTTTTAATAAAAAGGCATACGATGTTTACGTTTCGTTAAGTACCGAAACAAATGGAGCATAGACCTGAAATACCTGTAGAGATGAAAGTGATATTTTACAGGTGGAAGCAACTGTTAAAAAGTTCAAAATGTTTAAGAACTAACAGGTTCATATAAATGTCACTAGGTCAGACACAACCATTTTGGACTTTAATTCATTATGAATTTTTGTACCCTGGTATAAATAGTACAGCAGGCCTATTAAGTATACTTCTAGAAGTCTTTTTACTGAGAAAGAGGTAAATTATCTAATCAAACCTTTTTTACTGACCCACAATGTTAGTTCAGTTGCTCTTTTTGCGAGGGCTCCGGCAGTTCCTCCAACAATGCGTAACCCTGGCACTCATCGGCTTTAACCGGCCTCGTCAATTTTATTGACGTCATCCTAAAGCACACGTAGAATAGAACGAGTCCTCGACCTGGATTTAGTCCTTACCAGACGGCCAAACGGTAACCCAATGAGCGCCATCCTTAAGCCCGAGCCTGCGGTGGCCAGAAATCGCCCTGCGAAATCGGACTCGACTGTGCAGAGTACGGGACGCTGCGCGGTATCTTCACATGCCACAGTGAGACTGTGACCTAGTCTATGACCAGTGCGTATCGTCAGTGACATAATGGTACTGAAACGTACAACAAACAATGGGCCTTACTTACAAAAACATGGTCACCACAAAAGGCTTCAGAAAGCTTAGTGTCACTCAAAGGGCAATGGAGAGAGCTATGCTCGTTGTCGAATCAGAAATAGAGATGAAGAAGAACCAGAAGAACCAAGGTTACAGACTTAGTCGAAAAAATCGCCAAACTTAGTTGCAGTGGGTAGGGTTATGTGCCTTCAATTTGCTTACAGCACAGATGGTCCATGGGGATGAAAGCTTCTGGAGTGGCAAACTTGTAACGGAAAACCATGACCTGGTCAGGGTAGCGGCACAGAATATATAAGTACAGAAGTCCATCTACATACAAAGCGCGCTCGAGCAACGCACACATAGACACTGCTCACGGACACGATATCTCGGAGCGCCTCGGCCCGTTCGTCGAACAGTTCCGCCTCAAACGCTCAGTAGTGTGCGTCCACCGAGCGTAGGTATAAAAAGTTAAGTACATACATGACATTGTCTTCTGCACCTATCTATTTTGTGGTAGCGGGAACTTGATGGATGCGAGACCCACAGGACCGGTTGTTATAGCGACACTTGGTGCGAGGCCTATGTCCAACAGTGGACGACTTTCCACTGAAATGAAGATGATTTTTTTTTTCGTGTTGGGAAAATCATCTAATGACATCCCCCGCTCTTGGGCGGAGCGGGAGATAGTGTCAGACTCTTACTGACTAAAAACCCACCCCTGTTCCTTCGTTGCCTTTATACCGGGGCTTGAGCTATCTTTCAAATTAACCCTGGCCCCAGTAGGTTTCGACCCAGCTGGGCCCCCCTGCTGAGATGATGAGTTCAGAACACAGGTGCATTGTAGTTACCTACAATACGTGCAATTCTAAATGGCTAATAATACAGATAGAACTACACATTAATAATGTAAATTCATTACAATGTTCAGACCATTGTTCGACGAATCAATGTACGAGTATCATTGAATTAGTTATATCAATGACGAGTATGCACTCATTAAATATGAGTTGATACTCGATATTAATATATCGAGTATCAACTCCAAACCTATTATTGTAAGTAATTAGTAGCAGATTGTTTGGAAACTATATTGCCTGCGTCAAACACTGTAATTATAACTTCTAACTTCACGTGTCTATGAACTAGTTCAGTTAGCAACTAAATCAGGTAGTTATAATAATTCCTTGTATTAACTAGAACTTGTTTGTTTGTTTCGTTTTTTAATGTTGCCTTATGCTAGGAACTACAGGTAACTCTAGGCTGATATTCCTACAAGTTTCACCAAGGCCTTAACCAGGTGTGTGCACTATCAAGTAACCATGCAATGAATCAAAGAACACAATTGTCGAGGTAACGATGCAGCGGACAAATTACTTCAGTTGTTCAAGCGTGAAGGAGTAACAAACAATACACAATTTTTTGCCTATATAATATTAGGATAATGTGTCGTATAGTTTCTAATGGCGCTTTCTGGGTCTGTGACGTAACATCACTTGAGTTGGGGAAAACTTCACCTATTACGTCATTTACTACGTTATGGGTTGCCAACTATTCTTTAAGAAAAAGTAATGTATAGATCTCATTTCTTTAGTAGAGAAAAAAAATTTGATAATAGTGTTTTTCAAAATTTTATTTACTTGTTTGTTTCTTCTCTTGAAGACATATGTATTTTTGAGTTTCTTACACACACTAACTGTTTCTCATTACCGAATTTCTGTTTTTTTTTTATAAGTAGGGGGAGGGGGGGGCACAATGATGCAAGGGGCACATAGATACACAAGCATTATCCAAAAATCGATTGAACGTATTCGAGTGATGACATCCCTAAAACGATCTTAAAAATATGTTAACGCATCCTATGCGTTCGCGCCTACAGCCAGTCAGCCGTTGACGCGTTACAAGTCGTAACGTGTTTCAAGTACGGTCAAATAAAAAATAAAGTAAAATGTAAAAGGGTTTCCCCGATCTCTTATACCATCTTGTGAGGATCTCTATACACGAAAGGTATGTTAAACCATCTAATATTGTGTATTTAGTATTTTTCACGAAATAAATCAGGTAGTTTCTATAGTATCATATGCATTTAAAAAAAAATCTTTTGGGGCACTTAGATACAGCAAAGCACGGGGCACATTGATGTGTATCGATCCCCATATAACCTGTAAAATATATTGAATTAAAATTATAATTGTATTTTTATGTTGTCAACAGAAAATGGTGCGGACATACAAGCCCAAGACGCAAAATTTATTGGAACTTAAAGATACTAAAAAACCTAAAAAGAAAAGAGTTGTCATCGTTTGAAGCCAATGTCAGATTCGGATTCCAGTGAGGCTGAGTTATTTAAATTAAGTGATGATGACGATGATGTAGAATCAGAAGAAGAATAAAGTATTATTTTCATGAAAGTGTTATAATTTAACCCATTTCATACAATATCCACTTTGTATGAAAGTGCCCCAGGTGATGTATCTAAGTGCCCCGTTGGTGGGGCAGAATGATACAAAACCCATTTTTTACAAAACACGTGTTAATCTTTTTCTTTCACATATTAAACTATATTTATCCTTGACATCATAATATTTATACATTTAGATAAGCGTAAACATGAAAAATAATTAAAAATATGTCATTTTTTCACCTGTAATTTGAGTTTAAATTTTTATGCATCAATCTACCCCACTTCCCCCTAGGTACTCCCAAAACAAACTTAAAATAAACGATTTGTTCCGTTTTAAAAAAACTCATCTAATACCTCTGTTATTTGTTTGAACCCGTGTTAGTTGTCTATTCCGAATGGATACCATTGCTCCAACTTATACTAAAAGAAATTCAAGGATCTAAAGTACAGTCAGCCAAAATGCTTTGTATAGGATCTTTAACTGAAATAAAATCCAAAAAAAAACGTATTAATTTAACAAATGTCTAGTTTAATAATAAATTGTGTACTACAAACCTGCTCTAAATAACAACAAGCCACCTTTTTTTTTATGCAAGTCAAGGTTTAAGTTTTCCCCCAAGATGTTGAGGGTTGATTATAGCTTCCTCAGACATTCTAAAAAAAGTGATTAGTTAGTCAAATTTTTTATATATTACGATTGTGTAAAAATATTAGGAAACCAAAATTTTATTAGTTTTGACTTGAGCTGACTGTACTAAATTCAAGTCACTGGTATGGGTTCGTACATTAAATTAAATTATTAAAAGATGTCTCCGTGGTCTCCGTTCAGAATAGGTAATAAAATTGCGTGCAAACAAATACCAGTTTTATTAGATGAGTGGTATTAAAACGGAACAAATCTAATAAACAAGCAACTCATTACCAACTCAACTTTATTTGTTTTAATTTGTTTTGAAACAGAACACTTACGCATCTCAGTTAAAATTGAAAATAGCGTATTTTTATCTACACTTATATTATGGAGAAGTTAAGTTTGTTTTTTTTTTTTAGTTTGTAGGAGGTAATCTCCGAAATTACTGGTCCGATTATCGAAAGCTGCTTTATTCCTGAGTGACATAGGCTATATCTTACGTTACGTACGCCGGCGAAGCCGCGGGCAAAACCAAGTGTTTACCAAAAAATAAACAAAATACGTTACAATAAAGTATTGTTGGCAACCCTAGTGATACACCCCATAAATAAAGAGTGATGGTTGTCAGACTTCACCGTCTATTGATGGATTGGAAACTTCCTTTAGACAACGGCCAATGGTGGACACAATGTTGCCACACTCCGTTTATTGATGGATCGGTTCCTTGACATATTGTTTCGTGGCACTCTGACAAAACTTGACCAAACAAGAGGTCGAGATGACGCTGGTATTTTCTGAATATTTAAGCAGAAGTACATATATTTATTTAATACTTTATGCACAAAAAAGTAGGTATAGAGGTGGACTTAGCCCTTGGCATTTTTTTTAAGTCAATCCTTGGGTGATGCAGCGGTGAATACAAAAAATAAATCATAAATACAATACTCAAATAATTAACCTAACCAAGGTTGCCCGAAGAATCGCCAATCTTGAGTGGTGGAAGGCAAGGCATTGCTCGTAGAACACATGGTCAAAAGTTTCTTGAGTGGCGACCACCCTACTGGAAGACGCAGCGTTAGAAGGACTCCCACAAGGTAGACCGATCCCGGGTAGCGAGAATCCAATTTCTTAAGAATATGCTTTAATCCTAAATCAGTACAGGATAAAACTCTAACCACCAAAAATGGGTTACTATTTGGTCCTATGCGGCAGGACCGTTTGAACCAGCGGCGACTAGTTCAAAACTACCAAAATGTATACAGCTCTATAGAGAGTTACCCACCTGGTGTCCGTTTGTTTGCTCAACCAATTTGATGGCGCGATCAGCTCGGACGTGTGGCGATACGGGTGTCTGTATGGTATCTAGTTTGGTAGCTTTAAGGCTATATTTCACCTGGACACCAAGGCGGTGCTAGTGGTCGCGCCGCCATGGTCTCCCGGTGCACTTAGGTGCGCGCCCCAAGAAGTTGTCAGCAACCAGCAGAGGCCCAGCTGGGTCGAAGCCTGGGGCCAGGGTTAGCTCCGATAGGTAGCTCAGTCCCGGTATGAAAGACAAGAAGGAATGGGGTGGGTTTTTAGTCAGTAACTATCTCCCGCTCCGCCCAAGGGCGGGGGATGACATTTGGATGATTTTTTCCTACCAAAACTAGGCTCTAAAGGTCATAATCACCATTCCCAACATTCAAGTCAAAATAACTTTAACAAAAGTCTTTCACCTATTCATATTCATTCTCATATATTTCGCTCGTGTCCTATTTTAGGCAAAAGTCCCTAATATATCATGACGATGCTTCTATGCTGTGATCTGCATAACAATTGGTGGCAAAAAGCGCAATATTCTACTAACAATAGTATGCTAATTCCATTGTGGGTAACAATTTTACGTAAAAATACTTTCGCTCGAGAAATTTACATGATGGTTACATGTGTGAGCTTAAAGCTTCAACTACATTAGAACGACGTAGCGTGGCGTGGATCAAGAATAGCTCTACAAATCTAGTTTCTATATAAAATGTATAGGTAGAAGCAAGGGCGTCGCCAAGGGGGGGGCGGGGTTTGGGCAGTTGCCCCCCCCCCCCCCTAGAGATGAAATGTAGCTAGCCGCAAAGCGACCAAAGTCCTTCTTTCCCGAAACGGAAAAAGCATTGAAAATTTTAATCGCTTTAACATGCACGACCTGTAAAGTAGAGCGATCTTTTAGCAGCCTCAGAAGACTAAAAACATGGCTAAGAAGCACCATAGCAGAAGATCGCCTTAATGGTCTGGCCATGATGAGTGTACACAGAGCTATAATAAATAAAAACCTAAATAATTAGATAAAGTGGTTCAAAGTTTTGCAAAAAATTCCCCCCAGGTTATGTTTTAATTAAATATTATTTTTGTTAAAATAAATAATTATTACTGTGTTTAACCCTTTGTGTGTCCGGAACGTGGATCCACGCGAGACACAATAACTTTTTAATTGTGTCTCTAATTACGGCATACGAAAGGTTAAAAGTTTGATTTACTTATTGTGCTGTCGAGGGCTTGTGAAGTTTTATAAATTGCTATTAGAACCTTTCTTAGTACAATCGTCATCGAGGCAAAGACTTCCAAAGTGTAACGCTTTATGTTCTCGACGTTCAAATTTTTATCCTCCATAATATTGCCCCATTGCAACCCCCCCCTTAGTCATAAGCTGGCGACGCCCTTGGGTAGAAGATCGGCGTGTGTGGCACACGTGTGCGCGGTGTAGTTCTAGCATTAATAGACAAGATTACTAAACTTAAGGGTCCAGACTGGTTCTGCTTATGAGTGGCTCCGATTTACGAGTTGTAGGTCGCGGGCTCAAACCCTGCCAGGCGCATTACTTTGTGTAATTTAAAACGGTGAAGGAAAACATCGTGAGGAAACCGGCATGTCCTAGAAACAAAAATTAGAAGACATGTGACGTCCACCAACCCGCACTGGGCCCGCGTGGTGGATTACGGCCTATTCCTTCTCCTAGAGAGGAGGCCTGAGTCCCAGCAGTGGGGACATTAAAAAGGCTGATGATGATGTTGATGAAGGATCCAGAAACTACAAGAACACACACACACGCGAGTCCGATGGGATGCCAATCCTACACGACCGGAGAAAGATGAAGAGGACTAAAGGTCAAAGCACACTTACACGACTCTGCTCCCACCCGGCAAAAAGAATATCATTCAAATATGGGCTTTAAACATTGCTCTTAAGATATATTTTACATTGACATCATAAATTAGCAGACAACTGGCTGTCAGCGAACTTACCGCGCCGTCAGACTACTCGGTAGTTAACGCCTCGCTGGCCACACGTTGTAGACGAGCGGTCGCCGCGGTGTCCGCACGCTCACTGCTATCAGTCGCCCCGGCGTCGCCGTTCATTCGGTCAGTATCTACACAAAAGTGAGAGCGGCCGGCGGGTGGACTGCTGGGTGCCTGCTAGCTATCGCCGCGTGGACTGCTGGGTGCCTGCTAGCTGTCGCCGCGTGGATTGCGAGCAGTCGTCTTATTTTAAGGTGGTGTTGGGTGGGAGCGGTGTTGGAGCAGAGTCGTGCTAGTGTGCTATGACCTTAAAGGTCATAAGCACAATTAATCGACTCAGCTCCAACACCGCTCCCACCCAACACCGCCCTAAACTAAGACGACTGCTCGTAGTCCACGCGGCGACAGCTAGCAGACCAGCTGTCCACCCGCCGACCGCTCTCGCTTTATGGGATAGACATAGTTCGCGATCGGTTTCCATTAAAGCAACTTGTATTTTTTACTATGTCCCAATTCACAACGTGCAAACTAGCTATTATTGCTATTGCACTTGAAAATAAAGAGAGAAGCGCAAGAAATAACAGACAAAGATTTTGGGTGCATAAAAAGCGGCGACGGCGCGGCGACTGCTAGCAGTGAGCGCGCGGACACCGCGCGCTCACTGCCATATTACACACAAACTTTGTCTTATTCAATCGAATGTGTATCTCAGTTGGATAGCTGACGACGAAAACCCGGCTTGAACTTGTGGAAATAACTTTGGTGATAGTGTTGGTTTTCCTTCATATCATATAGGTACATATTGAGCCTGAAATAAAAGTAGTAGTTCAAATCTACACACTAAAGAACAATTGCTATAAAAACGCGTTATGACATCGTTGCTTTGTGACTCTATACAGGAGTCTGACAGTCAAATAGTAGATTATGTGACTAGGGGATAAAGCAGTGTCTTTAAGTCGCGGGCGGAATGTTGAATTCCGAACGAAACGAAGGTTGTTAATTTTAATCTCGAAAGTCAGTGAGGGATGTATATAATTAACTCCCGAGCTTTGTGAGGGAGTTAATAAAGAAACCTAAGTGAAATGAGCAATTCAAGCCACCTATGACAAAGACAGCTTTATCCCTGTGTTGGATACTTTATTTTTTACACCATCGGTGAGATAATTAAAAGACAAATTTTATTTATTATACATATATATACAAGTTAATAACTATCACTCAACATGTTTTGAGATTTGAAACAAACAAAATTCAGTATTCTGAGATTCTATAGTTTCAATTTATTTTCAATTTCATTCGCGTCAACCCCCTTTTATTTACATCTTAATAAGTGTATTGATGAACCTAGTTTGATACACGTAGCACTGCAGTATCTACTCGGTTCTATAACACTCTCGCCTACGGCTCTGATGAATTACGCCTCGGTCCCTGTGACAAATTTTCTCCACAGGTATCGAAAAAAAAATTGAAAATGAAAAATGTTGTTTACTAAAACTTAGATATCCAATACAGATTTACTTAGAAACATTATTTTAAGGATAGGTTAGGTTTTAAGGAGTACCTACACTAGGAATCATTTTCAGGTCGGTAAACAATCCGGTATCGCATTATTCACGTTCTAAATTCAAACGTTTAAAAAGTTTCCATGTTGCCAATATCGCTGGGGCCAAATGGTCCTATTGGTCGTTAAAGACCAATAAAAACCTCATATCTAGTATTTAAAGCCCGGCTATTCTCGCCTATTTTATGGCCTAGTTTAATACGCATTCTTGTTGGGTTGTAATAAAGGTAACTTCCTCATAATGAGGGAACAAGATACCCTGGTTTATAGAGGTAGGATCTGTTTTAAAAGAGATTTGGAATGAAATAAAGTGAAGTTGGTTTTCATATTAGTTATTCACGTTTAGTTACGAGTTTGTTTGTTTTATCTGTCCTTTTGTTGATTTTGTTTTTGTACTATTTATTTGACTAACTTGTAGCACGACGAATCGCCAAACTAAAGCGGTAATGGGCAGGCGGGCACATTGCTCGCAGCACCGTTCGGCTTTCGGCCGTTGGTACTGAAAGGTTCTGAAGTGGCGAGCGCGTACCGGAAGATACATTGTTGGAAGACCTCTTACGATGTGGATGCACTCGGGGGAGGCCTATATCCAACAGTGGACGACTTTCGGCTGAAATTATAATGATGATGATGATGATGTAAGTATTGCGTAAGTGAAAAGAGCGCAACTAACATTTTTTTCGATTTCGGAATCAAAACTTTTTTCTGATTCCGAACATTCAATTAACTCAATGTTGAAAAAAAAAAAATTGGTTGTGTCCCTTTTAATTACGACGTCAGTATTTATTAACAGTCTTTTTTAAAAAAGAACGCAGGGTCAACAAAATAATGTAAAATAAAAAACAAAGCCTGGCAGGGCTTTGTTTTTTATTTTACATTATTTTGTGCGCGAGTCCTATTCGGACTCGCGCACGAAGGCTCCGGAAGGAAAACAACAAACGTGATTTTTTTGCTACGGATGATCGTAGCATAGAATCACGTTTGTTGTATGGGAGCCTCACTCACCTAAATATTTATTTTATTCTGTTTTAGTATCTATTTGTTATTATAGCGGGAACAGAAATACAAGTTTGAAATGTAAAAATTTCAACTGTTAGCAACAGTTAAAATTTTCACATTTCACGATTAATGTGAAATACAGCCTAGTGACAGAAAGACGGACAGTGGAGTCTTTGTATCAGCCCCGTTTTTATCTTTTGGATACGGAACTCTAAAAAAGATGTTTCTGGTTTTGTTTCTTAGTTCGAAATTATAAAGTTAGTATGCTATTTTTTGTGTTTTTAGGGTTCCGTACCTCAAAAAGAAAAAGCGGAACCCTTATAGGATCACTTTGTTGTCCGTCCGTCTGTCTGTCTATCTATCTGTCAAGACCCTTTATCCCAAGAACGCGTGGAGGTATCGAGTTGAAATTAAAATCATATACTCAAGTCTGCAGTCCCTTCAAGCTGTGAAAAAATCAAACTTCTAAGTTAATGAATAAAAATGATACGGCCGTTTATGTCACAAAAAAACGTATATTTTGATATTCTCAAAGATCGAAATTCAACGGGAATCCGTTGACCCAGAATCCTGAAATTTGGCACAAAGCAAGGTCTTATAGAACAGATACAGGAAAAAATCTGAAAACAATAAATTTAGTTTTACCTACGCAACAAAAAAAAAAAAATTTGCAATTCGGTCCGACTCACACTTGCCCAGTTTTTATACTAAAGTCGGTTGAATTTTTAAGTAAAAAATTTTTATGTTTTCAAAATGAACATATAATTCGAGAAAGAAATACAAATATTGTTACACAATTAACAGACATTTATTTGTAGCTAAACATTTGTTTACAAACGTAACTGATCAAAGGTGAAGGTATGTTATATGTATCTTGTATTAAATTATAGATACAAAGAAGACTTTGTGTATATTTCGAACGTTTATATTAGCGGTCGTCGGCAAACTTTTATACCAGGCATATTTACGTTGGGGTAACATAAAAATTGTAAAATATGAGAAAAATAAACTTGGCCCATCTCTACTTGACCTTGTGTTATCAAAACTTGATGCCAGTGTTCTCTAGTCAGACCAGTGTTCGCACGCCAAGGGTGTGCCGCGGCACACTGGTGTAGCGTGTTGATTAGTTAGTGTGCCTCGGAAAAAAATAGTTTACCTCTCAAACTTAATAGACATATGTAAAAAATTGTAGGTCAATCTATGGACTGGATTTGAAATTCATTTTCTGAGGGCATTTAATTTTGGCTGTTCGAAATGAAAACACAACTACATAACTTTTTTGGCAACTGCTTTCCATCAGATGAGATAGCTGTCAAGCGTGAACCTATCAACAATAAAAAACATCGCTCTGGGGTGGAGCGAGCAACCCTATCACCAATGACTCCAAATTTGGATCACCCAGTATGCTCAATGAAACAACCTCAAGTTTTGCTTAAATACCTTTTCTGAATTATATGGTGTACCTTCAAAATTGTCTGATTTCCTAGGTGTGTCTTAAACACAAACAGTTTTCGGAACAATGGTTAGTCAGTGTACAAATAAACTAGTAACTTAAATTTTCTTAATCTCTAGTATGTTTGTAACAGAAATGGTTGTAACAGAATTGAATTGAGAAGCGTAGTTTTTAAAGGATTATCGAATTAGAAACTAGAATCGGACGAGGAGGCAGAAGCATGAAATGAACTCGCTGATGGTGGCACGTGTTATTGGGTCATTCGGTTCCTTTCAAAATGGTTGAGCTGAGTGGGGCTGATGCACGTGTCATGCCCGTGAACGGGTGCTATCGGTTGAGACTGGTTATCTCTTAGCTGCCAAGCGACAAGAAGTATGTAACCATGATCTATGTAACTCATAATATGATTAAAAAGAGTGTCCATGGAGTTTCTTGCACGTTCTTCTCCATAGAGATCTACGCTTTGGAACGTGCAATTTAGCTTTTTTTTTTATGGTGGGAAAAAGCATGCATTGACATCCCCCGCTCTTGGGCGGAGCGGGAGATAGTGTCAGACTCTTACTGACTAAAAGACCCACCCCGTTCCTTCTAGCCTTCATACCGGGGCTCGAGCGCCCTTTCAGATAACCCTGGCCCCAGTAGGCTTCGACCCGGCTGGGTCCCTGCTGTTGCTGACAACTCCTTGAGGCGCGCGGGAACAGTGCGCGCCGTCGACGACTTGGGCTTGGTCCGGACAGTTACCGGACGGCCGGACAGCGAGCTACCCATTGCTCACTGTCCGCAAGCCCGCGCCTACGGTGGCCGGAAATCAGGATCAGAATCCCGGCGGCTGGACTGACCGACATTTGACTATTCAAAAGTGCCTGCTAATGGTCTATTTGAAATAAATGTTTTGATTTGATTTGATTTGAAACACTACTAAAACTAATCAAAAACTCGGATAAGGCCTACTTCACGTCCGCGGACGCGTAGCTTCATAGACGCGTATTCGTCATTATACACTTGATGACGTCTACGTGAAGCTTACATACAAAACTTTTCATCTCGACCTTTCTGACAACAGTCCTTAGTTATGACCTGTCAAAAGCGTGAAGCTTGCTAAAATAGTCACAGTTTTCTGAAATTTTCCAATTTCCTACACAATTTTTTTTATTAATAAAAAAATAAGATTTATGAAATCGGCAAAGTCAGCCTATAGTAATGGTGTGACCAAGGAAAATAAGGAGTCATTTAGTAAAAATCTTTATTTTCCCGTACAGATAAACTAGTCTAAGCTGACGTTCACCTCTCATAGTAGAAATTGATGAAAAAACTTCGCTCTCGTTCCAAGAATTTGCTTGCGTTCTTTCTTAATAATAATAAAACACCTCGGTCTGATAAAAATCTGTTTTGCGGATCCCGAGATTTTTTTATTTATTTGCCTCGAAGCTACCGCAATAAAATGAAAACCCGCCGAAGCTCTGAGCGAGAGACGTTTTATTACATCAAAAAGAGTCATGATAGCTTTCACTCGACAACGACACGCTACTTAAGCAGCCCTAAAGCTATTCCATACTGAATAAAATATATATTATCCTTCACAAATACAATTTTCATTCACACAAGTACTGATACATAGTGCCCATATTGTTACGGAAAAACTCGTATCATTGTGTGTCGCAGCAGCGTCGCCCTGTCGCAACGCCTTGCTTATGGGAGCTTTAAGGTCAGGTTCAATTCATTTTGAACTTTCTTGAACCTCTGGAAATCCACAAATATAAAAGAGAACATCATGAAAAACATATTTTATTAAAATTGACTATAAGGCTAGAATCGAAACATGATATTGTTGACTTGATAAAAAAAAAATCGCGAATCTGACCCTTACTTGCGATTTCAAACGTGTATATCTACGAGATTACGGCACGGAAATATTTGTAAGTTACAAAAAATGATAAAGTTTGTTTTTTAAAAGGGCCTCTCGAAAACAAAAGTCCTGAATAGTTATTGTATTTTTATATAAATATAAAACCACTGTTAGGGAACGGGGGCCGCGAAATCGATATAAAACCAGACAGAGTTCATACAAAATACTCAGTGACTGCAACCGAGTCTTAATATAAAAATGTTAACCCCACTATCTTGCACGATCTGCATTAATTCCGCATGAACGCAGAATTTGTCGCAAACGTGCAAAATGTATGAGAATATTATTGTATATTTGGGATCTATGCAAATAACAGGAGACCGTAAAACAGTTGCCTTGAATTGTGACTTATGAAGGTAATAATTTACATTTAGTATTCTTTGCTGAGTAATCGAAAAGTCCCTGGTACGTAAATCTGTTCAGAGGCACTCCCCTTCGTTTAGAAGAGGAGAGTCGTTTAAAAAGGCCTCTAATTATTTTTAAATTGTGCCTATACAGAAACAAAATTTACCCATAGTCGCTTTAATGAATGGTCCCTAAGCAGGGTGTCCGTTGCGTTCCGCGTTTGAGTTTATTTGTTTATTTTATTAGGGCAAGTATTAGCTACAATTCATCAGGTTGAACCGTAAAGAATAGAACAGAGGATGAAGTTAGTGAATTTATTTATTTTGGGAACTTTACCGCAAACGAGATTCATAAACTTTTAAATATTTTTGAAAAAGATTGTGTTACTGTATTGAAAAACATAAATTGTTCTTTGATTTGTAGTCTGTCAATTTGTATTGAATTAGCACCGCCATTCAATTTAGCAAAACTGAAAGTCTTCTGAGCACATTTGGAGTGGAAGAGTAGGTACTTACTTTCGTACTTCGACGCCTCAGTGTATTTTAGTCAGTGTGGTTTTTGCAGTGTTTTTGGTACACTATCATTCTGTAGGTCATATACTCATAACTAGTAAACTAAGTTAGGCGCGCGGGGGGTTAAGTCATTTTTGTACATAGATTTTTTTTATATTTTATAATTATTAACAAGTCAATAAAACATAAAAATATATCAGAGGTCAAATTATTTGTTTTTACAAATAATTTACCTACACTTACAGTAGGTTAAAGTTATTATTGAAAGTTGCCCCTTATGAAAAATCTTTCCGAAATCATAACCTCCTCTTTACGTATGTTAGAAAAACACACACACCTGTGTATATGACCCGGAAACATAGCCCTAGCGAAAAGTTTGTTGAAATCAATAATTTTTTTTTTTTCTTGATAGGTTCGCGTTTTGACCGCTATCTCACCTGATGGAGAGCGACGATGCGGTCGACGATGGAACGCGCTTACCTAGAAGAAACTTATTCACTCTCGACTTAAAGATTCCCGGGTTGTAGCTATCAGCTAGGTATATTAAAAGAAATGCTCACATTTTAGTTTCTGTAATAAGTAGGTAGTTTAACAAATTACGTAGCGGTCTATGAGAAACGGAATACGGTTTCAATCACTGTCTCGAATATTTACGATTCAATTTGTCTCTGTCGTGGTCAGTTCATGGCCAAAATAAATGACAGCAGGTCACCCTTTTTTAAGAGAAAGGAAAAATTTCTTCACAAAATTACTACTTAGTTTTGTAACGATTTTTTTATTAGGTACTGTATTAAACTAAGATTTTCATTTTTATACATGGCTGACAATTTATACGTGTTATAGAGATTTTAAGTTTACAAGCTATACATGTACATATAAATTTGACAGGCCTGTTGGTCTAGTAAATAGTGACCCTGACTGCTATGCCGGAGGTCATGGGTTCGATTCCCACCCCTGACAAATGTTTGTGTGATGAGCATAATCATTTGTTCTGTGTCTGGGTGTAATTTATCTATAATATGTATGTTTTTAGAAATATATAATTATGTTTATCAGTTGTCTAGTACCCATAACACAAGCTCTGCTTAGCTTGGGTCTAGACGGCGTTGTGTGGTAGTTGTGGAATATTAATATTATAATAAAACTGTAGAAGTTTCTAGTTGTGAGCGCAACACGTAAAATGTACGGAATCGATGTTGATTTTAATCTATAAAAGTTTTAAACAATATAATGGTGTATACCTAACGAGATATATTACTTAGGCATTGTTTCATCGCAATCGGTTAACTATATCGAAAGATATACTAGATACTTATTGAAGTTCGCCGGGTCAGCTAGATAAATAATAAAAAGAAAAATTTATAAATGCGAAAATGACGTGACAAACGTTTCTATTTTAATTATTTTTCGGCTTAGTTCGGTTTTCTTCTGCGATTTCTAGATCGCGAACGTAGTTAGAACTTAGTTCGCAATTCCTCAGTGAACTAGTTCGCTCTTTTAGGTCATTTCAAACTAGAGAAAGGCAGATCATTCACTCGCTCTGGTAGTTCCACAGATTATGCAACTGAACGAACGATGAAGAAGCGCAGCGAGTAAGGCGTACTATCCACGGACGATTTGCTTCCTAGACGCGCAGCCGTCATTATGCACTTAGAGTACGCCTGCTCGTAGCATACGTACATACAAAACTATGAAACTCTATCAACGGGGCGGCAACATCGCTCGTGTCGTTGCCGCTTCATTAACAGAGTCGTGGAATAGATCTAATGTAGCTCCACAAATCTGCCATATAAAACGTAAGGAGACCGACGCTTTTTTTACCCAGATCGGCTGGAAATCATCCAATGACTTCTCTCGCTCTGGGTGGAGAAGGAAGGGCGTATCAGACTGACTAAAACCACACCTGTGTCCTTCAGTAGCACTTTGCATTCTAGAACTACGGGTTCCCTTTTCAGAAATTACCCGTGGTCCACCGTGTCCTCCAGGCGGTCCACACAGTGATGACACCTGGGCGTTTTTTCTGTCTGAATCCGATGCAGGAACCTCCCGAACTTGCCATGTCCGGTGAGGATCTGCGTCATGCGGAAGGTGAGGATGCAGTGATGGCTGGACGGCAACACTGCATCATCACCTTCCGCATGACGCCCTCAAAAAGGGGACGTACCGCTATGATATGACGTGCCCAGCCCAAATCAACGTACGAGTACAATGCGTTTCACTTAAGAAGTTCCTTCGCCGTAATGTTGGCTTCCCTGTCTGTATACAGAAAAAATAAGGGAAAAAAGAAAAGAGTTGTCTACTCTACCAAAATTGTTGCCCGAAATTCGAAACGAAATCGATTTTAACGGTAGTTGCAACACTTTTGGAGAATTATGAGGGGAATAGGATTTTATTAAAAAAAAGCAGGTCTAAAAGGAAGTTCTCAATGGAGATGTACAATATTGTGGCGTGGCGTTTTCGGTATTTGGAAGAATTATAGGACAATCGGAATGGAGCCCAGCGTCCTATACTTTATTCAAAAATAGTTTTTACAGTTTCCAAAAGAAACAAAAAACAAAATTATAAGGCAATTGTTAAAAGTAACGAAATATCAGTTAATCTCCCTAATAATTTCATAATATTAATTCAAAAAAATATAATAATTTAAATGCTAAAAATATTGCAACACTATTTTTCCGTTTGCCAACATTACGGCAAAGGAACTTCTTAAGTGAAACGTTCTGTCTTATAGTCATTTTTATTGAATGAACTAACGAACTCAAAAGTGACGGATCTGAGATCTAGTTCACTCGAGGGAGCACTCTAATGATCGAGTTCGTTCGCGAATTACACAAGACTAATCCGTAGAGCAAATTCTCACGAAAAATATTCGTAGCATAATTAACGCATCGTCGCACCGAACTAATACCTACCCAGGTAATTACTTTTGCCAACCAACGTATACACGTGTTTCGTATTACTTCACAATAAAGGAATATTTTAAAAATAAAACTTGACATATTTCTTGCTTTCTATTGTGTATCAGATTGAAGTTTGCAAAGTTTTTAACAAAAAAAGCCTTCTTCTGTTTGTGAGGTTATTTCTTTTATTTAACACCGTCTTCAGAAGTTAAAGTTGTTTTAGATATTTTTGCGATTTTATTTGAAGACTCAGACAGGGCAGGGGACTAAATGTCCCACAATAGGCCGCGCAACAAGATGTCCCACGTCACGTGAATGCGCCATAAAATGTCGGGTGGCAAGTTGCGGGACACTGAGCAACGTTGCAGCGTCACGTAGACTGAGCGTTGCGTGTTATGTTGGGGAAACTTTTGTTTCCTAATATTTTCTTCTCTGTCGGTATCACTCTTGACAGAGTGGTCGTGGTCACCACTCCAGGTGTAGGTTGCAAGCTTAACAACACGCCGCCACTCCTCTCTGATGGCCGCCTTCCTCGTGCATTCGCGCAGTGATGATGAGCCATTTATTGCCGCTTTTATTTGGTCAGTCATCTTACTCGTGGCCTGATACCCTCATCCTTTCTCTGGACCACAAGTCGGCAGTGCATACGTGACCAAAAAAGGTGGGAATACGAGACTCAAAAATCCCCCAAAAATTATAAACAGTTCCCTAATATATCTAAGGCTTAAAAGTGTATTGTATTTTTTTTTTTGTAAAATTGTTTTTTATTTTTATGTTTTCGGTGTCTACGGAGTTCCAATCCCTACCTTCAAGCTTCAAAATCAGATCATTTATTTTAATTTGCTTCAACATTGTCGATTATCTATCTTAATTAAGACATTTTATTGCTACCCTTGAAATACTTAATAATCAGGAATCACTTTAGCCTATAGTGAAAAGCATCATTTTGTGAAATAAAACTTATGAAGAAGACTTTTTGAATGTTATAATTGCTAGATTTGTTAATAAAAATACCGAAATCGCTATATGTATGTCTTTAATATTTGAGAATACCATTCAATTCCTGAACAGAACTTTTAAGAAAAGATTTTGATGAACATGGTACCAATATAGAAGTATCATCTTAATAAAATACAGTTTTATTTGTAAAACACTAACAACCTTGCAGTTCTGTATTACTAATATCTTAAACAACAACTTTTGTTCTATGACTTTTTACAAATCAATACATTTACCAAAAACAAACTTTCAAGATTTCGTTGTTCTATCTAACACATTTCAACTCTGTATTTTGCTATACCTACCTACGTATGACGCGACGTAAGCGCATCAAGCACCCCGCCGCCCGATCCCCACTCCCCTCTGCTATTGTACTATCGCTTGCTTCGCATCGACTTCGTAATATTTAGAACGTTCAATTTAAATTATTTATTTTTGTATGAAAATTTTTAAAAGTCATAGAACAAAAGTTGTTGTTTATGATGTTCTTAACATAGTTCTGAGAAGTTACCAGTGTTTTATAAATAACCCTGTATAACAATGAAAAAAAAAAAGAATTTTCTAAATAAGTATATTATAAACTAGCTTTTACACGCGGGTTCGCCTGCGTACATAAAATATAGACTGTGAAAAAATTTTAGCAATCGGACCAGTACTTTCAAAGATTACCTCTTTATTATATTATTATTATACTATTATAAATGACGGAGTTCTAAGGTAAAAAACTTATAAAAAGGTTTTAAAAAAAAAACAGTTGAATTTCTTTTCCTCCTTTTTTTGAAGCCGTAAACAAATAGAGGATTCAAACTGTAATTTATTTTGAACACATTTTCAACATATCATAACTAATGAACATACAGAATTTGTAATAACATCTTGCAAATATTAATTTCCTTTGAGAAGCCCGTCGGAATTTCATTAATTATATTACAAATTTTCATTATTACACATAGACAAATAGGCTTGTTGTCACACTTTGGTACACGACTTACATACTATGTACTAAATAACGTACCCTAGCTCTCATAATTAACCAACAACATACATTTCTCCAAAGCTCTAAAAATTTGTAGACATTTTTCAACACTTCAACAATCTATATTTTTCTATACAATTAAAAAGACGTTTTTTAATAAGTAAACATAGGGGAGCTCTAAATATCTTATACGTCGAATTTACACTTTACATTGTTTAATAAAAATACTTTGGAAACTAGACTACAAATAAATTCCGCTCTTTAGCTGTACACAATTTATTATTACACAAGACATGTTTTAAATAAATACTTTTTTTGGATTTAATTGAATTTTATTTCAATTAAAGGTCATACAAAGCATTTTATCTGACTGTACTTTAGATCCTTGAATTTCTTTTAGTATTAGTTGAAGGAATAGAGATACCAGTGGTATTAGATGAGTGGTAATAAAACGGAATAAATCGCTCTAAATAGTACCAAATTGCCTAGTGCGAGTTTATTTAACGTTAATGCGATCGCCACGTTTATGACGTCCAGCGCTCCGATTGGACCGCTCCAAGCTCTTAGCCAATCAGAGAGTCAGTCAAGCGCGGTAAACGTTTCGATCGCATAGACGTTAAAGCAACTCGCACTCAGCGCACTGAAATATTCTTATACATAGTGATGTATAGATGATGGTCGTTTTTTTTTTATTATTTTGGGAATGTTGTAATATCTATTAGTATTTTTTTAAATTTGCGAAACATTTTTTTTTTTGTTCATGACTTCATGTTTCCTACAGGACGCCATATTTAATTTAGTACGCACGATTCCAACGATACGTCATTTATCAGATTATGATTAGATTAAGAAGTTTAGAAGTTATGAAGAAACAGATGAGCATACATACATACGTAGAGGCTAAATCATAACCCACCTTCGGCTTCGCCGCATTCAGATAAATACTACACCATAATGGTATTACTTTAAATTTTAGTTTAACACTAAAAATAATCAGGAGCATTCTACGCTATCTTTTTTTTTTCATACACAAGAAGCATTTTCATGCGTAAAAACAGCGGAACTCTAGATATCTTAATTGTCCATATAACACTTTAAATCACTTAAAACTACACCATAGTCTTTTTAGTTCCCATTTAAGTCCAACACTAAAATCACTGCGTTTATTGAGGAGCATGCCATTGAGATTATGGGCTCAACAACTATTACAGCAGTCCTGAAATAACCCATATGGGTTTCGAATCATCACTCACCAATATCAAATACGATAAACAATATTTCTTTATTAACCAACACCGAGCCTAAACATACGTAGTCTGTAATTCGGTATGAGAGTTCGCTCTCTGCGCTGGCGCACATCGATTCCTGATCATCTGTCCAAAAGTTGTTCGGAATTGGCGTGACATGGAGCAGTACAGCACGAAGTTGATGGCCCCGTTCAGAAGGGCCAGGGCATCCATCAGCTCCCCGAAGAGGTCGTAACACAGCTTGAAGAAGCATCTGCCTAGTACTCCGCTCAGAAGACCTGAGAAGAAACGGATTAGTTGAATATTTTTCTAACACAAAAATTGGCACCTAAGTTATAGTATTTTTGTTTTAAATGATAAAAGCTAGTGTTAAATGCGAGCCCACCTGATGCTAAGGTAAGCAGTGGTACAATCTTTGATGGTGTCGCACTAGTTTATTAAGAGCTTATTCACTCTATCCTTAAAGACACCTAAATTATAATCAGACGGAAAGGCCATAGCCGATTTTTTTCATTAATAATATTTAGGTACCTACCAACTAATATTATTCTTTTAACAATTCCGGTAAAGTGGATGGGAAAAGGCCTCGCGGGCGCAGCCCAATACGTTGGTCTGACCAGATGCACACCGCTCTTGACTCTACGATGTACAATGTCCTTGACACCGCCAGAGACAGAAACAGATGGAAGAATATCATAAAGTGATGAAGCAGGGGAGGTCACGAAAGAATATCATAAAGGTCAAAGTGGTGAGGCAGGGAGGTCACGACCCTCAGCATTGAGGAATACAACGCAAGGAGGAGGAATAATATTCTTTTAAGTTTCATCAATTAACGACGTTATAATTGCAAAAGATCTATAAAAACTTAAAATAAAATAAAAATATTTAAAGGATTGCTTCTGAACGATTTAACGCCTCATATAGAATCCTTGACACAATTGCTAAAATATTTTTTTATATTAATTAGTAAAACAAAGTATGCACTTTGTTTACTCACAAAATTTTGCCAATAATAATGGGAAAAGCACCATCTAATGTTTCATATACCTACATGTTTGTTTTGTTTTGGTACCAAAATAAAATGCTCGTTAATTAGGACCACGATGAAGCTGAAGAAGTAAACACAGTTATTATTTTACAAAAACACGGCCTACGTAAGACATTTATAAATAGTACAGCTATGTCCTTAATTAAGAAGACCACTCAAGCCATATAGCTATCAGGCTCCGATAGACGGACTTATGTAGATACAGTCATCATTGGACAGCCATTTGTTTTCAATGAGTAAAATCAATACTAATATTAAAGTTTAAGAGTTTGTTTATTTGTTTGAACGCACTAATGTCAAATACTATGGGTTTAAATTGAAAAAAAATTTTACACCACCTGCTCGATAATGCCTTTTAATTTTGATAATGTCATACAACCGTCGACTAAAGCATATCATACTGTCCCTAAGGATAGATACCTGTATACATTAGAATGTACATAGGTCTAAAAAAATTCCGACCTCAGTGTGAAGGTCAAGCATTTCTCAATAAAAACTAGTATTACAAACTAAAGCTTCATCATCATCATCATCATCATCATTTCAGCCGAAAGACGTCCACTGTTTGATATAGGCCTCCCCCAAGTGTCGCAATAATGACCAGTCCTATGCGCCTCGCATCCATCGGCCAAAGCTTTAACTACATCTAAATTATAATCAGACGGGAAGACTGACTGATCTCAAACATAACGCCAGTGTGGAGTGGAGCCGCTTCACAGGACTTGCGTCACCTGTTTTGCTGCTGGGCCTGGACAACCACTCCCCTATCCAAAATTTGTAAGACCCCAATTATTATCATCATCAGTAATGGTCCAACATAGTTCATCAACGCGATAACGAAAAGAAAACCTCGGAATAAACTCCTTTAATCAAAATGATTAGTTAGAAGCTAAAAGAAAAGATGATATGATTTATTACCCAACCATAAAAACAAGTAACTGATGATGTTTATAATGTGTGTTCAACATTATAAAGCACAGATTTATTAACTACCATAATTATGTTTACTAAACAACGCTATAAATACCGTGCTAAGGCCACCACAGAGCGGTGCAATGCGATAATACGATGTTTTTTATGAAAAAATGTTATTAGTTTTTCTTAGAAAATTTCTGTTTTAGTACTTTCCCATAGCACGTGCCTGCGGCGACGATTTTTCTTGTAAAATTGTTCTATTTGTAGAGTTTTAGAGCATTTTTTCTAAAAAAGTGTCGTCTTATTGTCACTACGCATATAATAATTATCTGTCTACGCCACAGAACATACATAGGAATCATACCTACATTCCTCTAAGAATAGAGAACACACCACACACACACATACACAGAAGTGGTCTACGCAAAATTCCAATTTACTTAAGTTTTTTTTTTGTTTTTTGCAGACAAGTGTCTAGTTGTATGTTGATTCAATATGATTGACTGTCGCAATATGTTTTTATTTACGGAATTATAATCATCAAAATCTTCAATACAACCCTCTCAGTTCATTCAAACTTTTGAATGGTCATTTTAAGATAACCTGGCATTTCCACCTTAAGCAATAAAATGTAATACTGACCTAGTATTCCCTGGGGGAACTCCGTAAGTAGAAACAGTAGTAACACAGCGACCAACATCTTCGTCGTCCGGTCGGTCCGTCGCTCGGCTTTCGATCGCTTCGTCGACTTCCTTGTGAACACATTCCCGTTGCCATTGACAACAGTATTCGCAGGACAAGCACTGTACCCTTTCAAGGCCTTCTTCCTACTGTTTGCTCTGTATAAAGCTCTGATCAACCATGCGCTGATCACTGTCAGGATGACGCATGGTAACAGCTTTATAAGTACTGCGTGCACCCAGAAATTAATCTGGTATAAACTGCCGTCATAGTTCGAATCCACGAAGTAGACCTTCGTCAGCATGTTCCCACTTTTATCAAACGCGAAGTCTTTGTGTATGGTAAACACCTGAAAGAGAAATTGATTTTGTTATTTCTTAAAACAGTTCTTTTGATGTCCAAAAACGTGATTGAATTGTAATATGCTAGCTAGTTCTCCCTTTTATATACTTTTTAATAGACCTGTCGAGTATTGGGCAACAATTTTGGTTTGTGTTTCGTAACATTACTTCTCACAAAAGATTTCAAAGGGCGATTTTAAAAGCAATTTCTTGTTCGATAATAGCGTTTAGTCGGCTTAAAATTAGATCACACTATTATTTTATAGGTATATTTCTAACCGTGCATCAAAAAATGTATTAGAAGTATTTAATAAGACTTTTTATACATCTTGTACTAAATCAGTTGAATTTCAAAATGCTCATATAGCTTAGCTTACATATGGTTACGCTATAAAACTTTAACAAGTCAACAATCTTCGCCGAAATCAACAATAGCGTTTTTTTTTTGGTGGGGAAAATCATACAATGACAACCCCCGGCTCTTGGGCGGAGCGGGAGGTAGTCAAATACACTTGCTGGCGCGGATCTTTAGTGGTACGAAGTGAGACGTGGGGGCAGGGAGTGTCAGTGATTGGCTCGCCGCGCCATAGCGTCATAGACGCCACTCATGATTCGTTCTCTGCCCTTGCTGCATGTATCTAACAACGACGATGATTGGCTCGCCAATGTATGAAATGCGCAAAGCGTTCCCCACTCTGACGCCGAGCGCTCAAAATCCGTGACGGTAATTGTATTAGAACGCATTGCTGAGCGAAAGTTCCAGAATCGAAGTATGTATCAAGGTCTAACGATTTCCAGAAAAAAATCGCCATAAGGTACTTCTATTTAGTTGCTAAGGTTGACAATATCTTTCATAATAATATTAATTAATTTATAAAGGCTCTTTTATAAGGACCTCTTGAGATCCTTTAGAATTCATGGAATATTTTAATATCTATAAATAAAATGTACTGCCCTTAATGTAGCTAAGCGCAAAATCTAATCTGTAGTAGTTTTAAGCTGTGCGCGCATCACGTAAAATGTACGAAATCGAAAGAAAGAAAGAAGAAGAAAAGAAAGAAAGAAAGAAAACTATTTTATTTGGCATACACACTCGTAGATACACACAATGTAGTAACAACATAAAATCGCTGTAGATAACTTTATGCAATAAAATTGTGCTTGACTTGATATATTTAGGCTTTGTTTCATCGCAATGGGTTGATTTTATCGAAAGATATAGATACTATACTCATTGACTGTTAGGCGGTACGAAGTTTACCGGGTCAAGTAGTTCTTCACTAAAAATACTAATTGCACATCAAATATTATTAGACGTTTACAATTATCAAGGGATCAATAACATTCCTACCCATTTTCTAAGGCGCGTTTTCATGAGAGATCGCTTTGAAGAGTACCAGAGCCACGAAGAATAAATAAATAATTTTATTTTCAAAAACGAATTTTCCCATGTTTTCATTTTTTTCTTTTTTTATAATGGATAAGCTCGCGTTTGACCACAATCTCACCTGATGGTAAGCGATGATGTGGCCGACGATGGAACACGCTTGCTTAGAAGCAATCTATTCACTCTTGAATTAAAGACCCCTAGGTTATAGCTATCAGGAAACACAGACTCCGGCAGGGATTTCCATTCCTTAGCTGTACGCATAATGAATGTACTCCCAAAACGCTTTGTACTTATAGGTGGGATGTCTTGTGGTCCGATGATGGAACGGACTTGGCGGAATTAAATTGTGTAACTCTAGTGCACACTCCCCGAAGTGTAAACGATAGAAAACAGACAGGCTACCAACTCGGCGTCGATGCTCAAGACTTTGGAGTTTTGACTTCACAAGAGCATCATTGCCTATGATCTTCTTGGTACGCTTTTCAATAGACTCTAGTGCATCCAGCTGGTATTTGGCTGACCCATCCCAAAGATGAGAGCAGTACTCCATACACGATCGAACTTGCGCTTGATAGAGGTTGAGCAGCTGTTCCGGCGTGAAATACCGTCTCACTTTTCAATTCCCGATTTTGTTATTTATCGTTTTTTTTTTTATTATTATTGATAGGCTCGCGTTTGACCACCATCTCACCTGATGGTAAGCGATGATGTGGTCGACGATGGAGCACGCTTGCCTAGAAGTAACCTATTCACTCTTGACTTAAAGAGCACTAAGTTGTAGCTATCAGGAAACAGACTCCGGCTTAAACTTCTAATTTTTTAATACATCTACAAAAGTGAGTTTTTTCCAAGATATCCTAGTTTGTGTATGTTTGTTCTTCACGCTCTTCTTGAGGATTATATCAAGCAGCAAAAAAACACGCACATACACACACATGTGTAGATCCTGAACATGGTCTACGCGTGTGCCTTTCACCAAGCCGTTTGCCAGGGATAGAATATCTACTTGTCATCACGTTACGTCTAGTACCTATGTTCCTTTTGGATAATTTTCGACATATTTTATTGATTCGCGATGGCAACATCAATCATGTCCTATAACAATTTAGCAGAAAACGTTGATATTGATAAGATAATTCTGTGTTATCTCACTTTTTGCCTGACCGAACGCATAATTAGCAATCCCACTGGACCACCGTGTGATGCAAACTTGCAATTGATTAATCAATGTTACATTTGGTATTCGTTGAGGATACAATAATATAACCACTCTGAGGTGGAGCGAGAGCGCGTGTCAGTCTTGTACTGACTCAAACCCACCATGTTTCATTTGTCCTTAGCATTCTATGGCCACGACAATTCTTCCAAAAGTTCCCTGGGTCACGGTAATAATATCATACCTGTGTCCTAGTGGGCATTGGGCCTACTAAGGCCATATGGCACTTATGAATAATACTGTAAAGTAGTTACGATTTTTTTTATAAATTAATAATCCTAATAATAACGCTCTCTGGCCTAATGGTAATGGTCCCGAGTTCCCGACTTACGAGTTGTAAGTCGTAGGTCCAAATCCTGCCAGGCGCATTATTTTGTGTAATTTATTTCATCACCACTCCTCTCAAAGAAAAAATCGTGAGAAAATCGAAATGTTAAATTTGTAGACATATTGTGACACCCACCGACAGCCAGGCCCAATGCCCGCGTATTGGATTGGATTACGGCGCGGTCCCTGTCTTGGAGAGATGGCCTGAGACCCTACAGTGGGAACATTAAAAGGCTGATTATGTTTACGCTATTCATAGGGGAATCGACGGATTACATTGGTAGTGCTTTAGTATTGGTAACTACGCACACACAAACAAACAGCCTATATAATAATGAAGCAATCGACTTATCAAAAATTTGATCTTAGTTTTTTTTTTTTAAATAATTAAGAATTAGGATAATAAATTACTTATTTTAAAAATAGCTCAATTCGATACAGTTGCCGATTCTGAACATACTACTGAAAATAGTATGTTGATTTATTATGTTATACATGTTGTATATGGTTGCAATTTTCTCAATCTAAAACTAAATTTGGAGCATTTAGACCACTTTTGTCTTTCTTCTTCTTTCTAAGTTGTAATTATATTTTATTATTTATTTATGTATTATATTTTTTTTTATTAAGTTTTATTTTATTTTTACATTGTTCTATAAGTTGTTGTACACTGTCAGCCCGAAATCTTTTCCTTTCGTTCAGTCCATCCAAAGGTAGTCTGGTAGAAATTGCCCTGTGCAGTAAGACCGCCTATAACTTATTTTTAAAATATTTGTCCTTTATTAAGATAAGGTGTGCAAGAAAGTTATATACACCGCTAAATTTTGATCGTTTTAATCCCGTGGAAGGTCGATCCGGTACATGAAACACTATCAATTTGTAAAGATAAAATTAAAAAATAAAGTACTTTTTTACGAGTTTTGAAAAAAAAGGTACTTTGTTTTTTTTTTAATTTTATCGTTACAAATCGATAGTGTTTCATGTACCAGATCGACACTCCACGGGATTAAAACGATAAAAATTTAACGGTGTATAATACCTGATAATAAACATAAGACATCACCAAACCCTGAAGCGTAAACATTATATCAAGCTGACCCAGATGTAACAGAAATCAATTAATAAAGGCGAGAATTACTACACTCTATTCCGGTACTGGCATAGTTACTAGCGCTATTTGAGGTAACATCAATCGTGGTAGAGAAACAGACGAAGATCGCAAATCATTGTCAAGGAAATAATACTTCAATCAAGCGGAAATTGTAGACAATACTTGCTTCTGCCAGCGACTTTGCCTGCATGGAATGATTTAGTCTAGGAATGACAGATTCGCAAAATGCCTACATAACTATAATTGACAGATTCTCGGAATGTACAATTTTAAAAATGACAGATAGAAATAACCGATTCTCAAATTTACTGATTCTATAAATTACTGATTATACAATTCACTGATTCTACAAATGACAGATTTTTTTAATGTCTGAATATTTCGTATGTCCCCCCTTTTAATTTTGCTGCCAGCTGCTTGTATTTCTGAGGGTTGGCAAATTATTTTAACTATATGGAAGCTGTCAATTTAAATTCGTACTTTCCCCCCTTTTTAGGTGAGAAAATCATCCAATGACGTGTCTCGTCCTTGGTCAGGGCGAGGGGGTGTGTCAGATTTTACAGACTTTACGTACCCGCTCCGGGTCCGTCGACCAAACGTCAACCAATGTCTGTCTCTGGGGAGGACTCAGGGGATCGCAGCATTCCTCCCACAGACATTTCGACGTTGAGGTAATAAGGTATCGGGAGTTATTAATGTTTGAACCTGTTTTTTATATTTCTATGGATTGAACCGTTTGGGGTTGAAACATTGCCAGTGGATCGGTAGTCGGTACTAAGGCTGTGTGAATGTCTGAAAGAGTTACCATGGGCCTGGAACATAGGCATGGCATGGCATGGCATGGCAGACAATAGGTTAGTCAGCAAAATTCCACCACGCCTTTCCACTCAACCCAGAACTGTTATAAAAAATGGTTTTGGAATACTAGAGGCCAAGTTTGAGGGATCGAGTCACATTGACTTTTTCGGATTTTCAGCAAATAACTAGACAACTTTTCGCATGGCCAGAGGGTTGGGCTTTTCTGTATCCAACGAATCAGTATTACTATTCCATGTGATAATGCTGCCACCGTTCTGGGTACTTTTCCATTGACAGCGAACAAGTTTTTTATGCTTTTTTTACATAATATTATTACCATCAATTTGTTTATTCTATACACACATAAATAAAATTGAAGTGTCCCAGTTCGCAGGGGAGCCGGGTCCAAAATGAATAACATAAAACACAATTGTCCCAAAAAAGGAGCCTAATCTTCCTCAACTCCATGCGAACGAAATGGAACAGCAAGTTTAAACCCAATATAACATTATACCTAGTGAATTATTTATTTGTTAATAAGTACGAGAATATTGAAATTTCATTCTGGTATAATAAAAACAATAAAATTACAGGTTTTAAAGCAACGAAGCATTCAAATTAAAAAGTATTCAACCAGGTGCGCGTTCGCAATTTGTTTTAATCCAAACACAGACAGGTTAAGCCCCCATCGAAATTTGGGTCAGGCGAATTATTTACCTCAATCTAGATTTAAAATATACAAAAAAAAAATTTGCAAACTAGCTTTCATGAGCTTAAACTAGTATTTAAAAAATAAAATAAGTAGAATGAAATAAAACTTTATTACACACCAAAAAAAAACACTCTCTTTATAATATTGGTTCGTTCAAATTAATTTTACCGCTGAGGTACTTACTGACTGAGAGACACATTTATAGTAGATACTTGCTTCTGCCAGCGGCTTCGACTATTTAAGAGTTGAACATTATCTTGACAGAGACGCGAAAAGTATTTTAATACACACATTCCCTGTACACATGACATTAGGTCAATCAGGTTCAGGTTCGGCCCCCCTAGCCAAGTTGGTAATCTGCAAGCAACGCAAGTACAAAACTTAAAATGTACGGGAATGACGTCATCTCAACGCTCAGTCACGTGGTCAGAACAAAAGAATCGGGGGCGTGGCTAACTCGAGGCATTCGACACAAGCGAAACAGTTGTAACTTGGCTAGAAGGGCTAGTCTGCGAGTTTGTTTTACGCTAAATAGATCGGAACGTTTACCACGTTTGGCTCTCTGATTGGTTAAGAGATTGGAGCCGGCCAATTAGACTACCGAACGTAATAAACATGTCGAAACTCGAACTAGGCACTCTGTGCGCTAAGTGCGATTTTTTTTTATGTTAACGCGATCGAAACGTTTGCTGCATTTGGCTCTCTGATTGGTTAAGAGCTTGGAGCGGGTCAATCGGAGCGCCGAACGTCATACACGTATCGATCGCTGTTAAATAAACTCACACTAGGCACTCTGAACACTTATTGGAAAACACGTAAACAAAAGTTTCCGCATGCTCTAAATGTCATTCAGCCAGCTGTGATTGATTTTTGCATCCAAACATACAGACACATACTTTACAATATAAGTAAAATACTAAATGTGAGCCATTCAGTCTAGACGGTGTCTCCACACCCCATCAGTTTTCATGGCAGTCGTAAAGGGGCGCTTTACCATGAGATTATATCAAGAGTACGCAATGAAGATCACTTATACGCAAAAATCAACTTAGGATAAGTAGCACATTGATACTACATTACATATATACTTGTATTATATACAATATACATAATCATAGAGAATGGACTGACCATCACCTTTACATAAATTACTTCTCTATAAAGAGAGATCAGCTAACTGAGGAAAACATCAAAAACAAGAAATACGGACATCTGCAAGAAAACCAAAAGTTACATCAGCATTCCGGTTTTTCGGCATTTTTGCCTCAAACAATTATTTATTTATTTATTTTACAATTTATGTACACACAGTATAAAGAAGAAGATACAACATTATTATAAATTATGTACAAAGGTAAAATGATTGTCTTAAGTAAAAATGGAAATTAATAAGACTCAATACCAGATAGATACCAGGACAAAAGATAAGAGAACACGAAATCTAGAAACAAAACATAGCAATAAAAACATGGATGAAAGTTGCCTTTATGGCAACCAGCCGTGACGGTATATGGCCGTGAAGGTTGGTTCAAGTTGGAAGAGGCTTTTACCCAAAAGGGACTGCACTCCATTACGGCCCGTTCACGACCTTGCCTTTGTGAGCGGTAGTTAAGCCCGAGGCGGCGAGCGGTAAAAACAAAAGTCTGAAAATGTTTGAAGCACGCCACGAGATGACGCTCATAGCGCCGCGCGCCCTCTTACCGATGCCGCCCAGCTCGCCGCGCCGCTCGCCGCTAAAGCGGTTATCACACTGCCACGCAGCACGTAGCGTAGCGCGTGAAAACACACCTACGCACGTACTTGCGGGAGTGCAGACAGATCTGCATCATCGTGCGGGTTTTTGCGGCATAGGTGCGTTTTGGATGCATTTTCAGTGTGTTGGACTGTGCGTGTTTTCTATACAAACGGAGATACTTACAAGCAACGTTAAGACACACATTCACGCACTACGTTGCGGGGTGCGTGGCAGTGTAAAATAACCACCTAATATAGAAATCGTGAACTGACCATGACAATAACAAATAAATGTTATTTTTTAATATTTTACCACTAAATGTGTAAATAAATAAAGCTTATTATTAATATTAGCGAGAGAAGACGACTGTGCGAACCTTAAGTACCTCTTTCTTTCCTGTATGTCATAGAAACGAAGAATACACTGCCAGCCTGTAACGAGTCCCATCCGAAATTTTAGAAAAAAAAAAAACAATAACTAGGTGCACCAGTGCTTAATCCAGCTCTCACTTAATGTAATTCTATAAGTGTAAATATAGATAGACATTCTCTATATTGTACACTATAAAAGTTTCAGGTACAGTAGGAGCTTAAAATTAATAGGGTGTAAAATGGGCGGTTTTATCGCTAAAAGCGATTTGTTTTTGAACAATAGTTCATGGAGACTATCTACATATATAAAACACATAGCAAATAAAATACATATAATAGTACATTATGATACAAGTGTATAATGTTGGTGATTACCGCTGAGGCGGTATGTGAGGACGGTAATCGCCAATATTCACGTGTATCATACGACGTTTTTCGACACACTTGAGAAGAAAATTTTTACAAATTAATTAATTATTGCTTTAACAGCAAAACTGTTTTTTTTTTTTGTAGTATGGCGGCAAAAAATTGTTCTTTCTTCTTATACGCGCGCATCCAAAATGGCGGCCATAGACTAGCTATACTCTAGCTAGGCTACAGCTGTTTGTATAGAAATAAGAATGCATATCTATACAGAAAAAATATATTTTTATTTTATGAAAGGTTTTATTTATTAAACATGTAAAAGTTAAAATAGTTTATTTAAACACAAATTAGCATAAAATAAACAAGCAAGACACTAATTTGTACTATTGAACGCAATACCTAATGTATTTTTTTTCTCGAATTCAGTGTTTGATTTGAGAACAGAGGTTTAACAAAAAAGGTTATCACTACATTGTCACACTTGTGCATAATGGTAATCAAAAAGTCACAGTTTGGTTACAAGCTACATTAGGTATATACCTAAGTGTAGTGCAATTATAGTCACTTTCTGAGCAAGTGTGTCGAAAAAGAAATAATAGATATGCAAGTAAATAAATATGTGCATATGCTTAATGAAGTTCAAGAGGAGAGATAGTGATTCTTGACCATATTTAAAAAAAAAAGGAAAGTTTAACTTGGTCTTACTAACTCAGTAAGCCATTCCATAACCGTACTACTTAAACTGTGGACGATTTATCATAAAAATTGGTGGAATGACTTTGGCGCTATATTACAACCAAACTTTAGGCTGGGTTGCTTGAATTTCACTTCGCTCCAGGTAAAACAAGCCTTTGACCAGCTTTTAACTGCTATTTTTTTTTTTGTTAGCCGTAAGGACTGTGCGATTGTATTTACGAATGGTTTTGATGATGACTTATTTATTCTTAGTATGTGTTTTTCCCTGTTTCATATATATTTATCACTAAACACCTATTGTTTATCATTCATATCACACTTACTTATACCTACATATAAGGTGACTGGTAATTTATTTACTTAAAACTAACAAACTGACTAACATCCGTAGACTCATAGCAAAGTTCAGTTGAAAACCAGCGTCAGACAACTGTCTTTAAGTGATTTTCGAGATGAGTGACTGATTTGTATAAATATTTTGTAATTACAAAATATTTATACACCACTTTGTAGGTAATTTTATTTTTAAGTGATTTACATAATTTGTGTCTAATCAGTGTAACTATTTTGTCATTCTAGTTAAATAAAATAACACTTTGCAGTCCCAATTCACTTGTTGCCTGGAAAGACAAAGCTCACTCCATTCTCTACGTCTATGGAAAACTAAATCAAACATAAACTGAAAGCAACCTTCAAGCTTTTTTTAGCGTACGATATAAACGCTGTCGCACACCGAATCGTCTCGACACCAACGTAACTCAAAGAAAAAGGATTGAAAGTTTACCCTACTAGCTATTCTTGTGACTTTTCTCAAGTTGGCTCTTTCATTGGGACGGTGAAATTCATTTTTTGGAAAAAAAAAATCCAATATCACATATGTGTTACCTTCTGGTAAGAGTAAGGTAAGGTAATATTATTTTACCTTACCTGATAGGTTTACCTGAACAGTTATACCTGTCAGGTAAGCTTGTATGGAAAACAGCACAGTTGTGCAATATCCACGCTCCGGTTTACCTGTATAACTCAACTGTAGAGGAAAACCTGTCAGGTATACCTTGGCATGTAGGCTACCTTTAGATTTATATACCACGCGGTCATAAAGCGAAACACACGTCTATGACTTATTATTGATGATGTTTGTACACTGACAGCCCTAAATCGTATTTCTTCTCGTTCAATATCTATCCAAAGGTTGTCTGTAAGATTACCCTGTGCGATAAGTAGTCTATTGTAGACTTATTTTTATAAATGTTAGTCCTGTGTTAATTTCAATAAAGTATAATTAATGTTTAAGTACTTTTCTTTTTTCCTTTTTACACACGACGTCTACATCTCTTTTTTTTTTCAACTCTCTTTCGCAGGTATGCTGGAAGAGATTTCTTTAGAAATAAGCATCACCGTTGTACCTATTTTCGTTCTCTTTTTTTCTTCTTTTATTTTATTATCATATGTGTGTACACGAATTGTTAAATAAATTTTATATTAATTCTTTCGAATACCTAATTGAAATATTTTCAAAAACTCAGCCTGTATCATATCAATCATTATAGACACAATAAAGTACGGTGTTCAGAAGCATCACTTTACATATTATCTATTATTTGAAAATATCACCAAAAACGAAGGCGTGACAGGGTGTGGCCTTTTTGAGGTTATTAGACCAAAACGAGACGAAGGTTTGACAGTACATAAATAATTTAATATTTAAAATCATCCTGTATCACTGGCCTACGTTTTGTTTTAGAAAATCTTCGTTGTCTTTATATTATCGTGTTTTAAGTCTGCGAAGCTCTGATACTTAATTTGATTTAACCATGAATTAAATAATACAAAAATTTGAACCTTCATTTTCAAGAGAAGAAAATTGAGACGAGATTGTCGGTTCGTTTACACAGGAAAATGTCACGACAAGCTTTTATATAATATATTATAAATTGTATAATATAATAAATTGATCAGTTTGATTTAATTTAAAATTTTATTTTTTCTCGTTAGAGCATTTGAATGATGCTAGTTTACAACTGTTTTTTTTTTTTTACCTTTTATTTCATACTCATACGATGGGTAAGTAACTAGTCCACCGTCTTGAAGGGTCCGCCACATATTGAATTTAGAATGACGTCACTTAACTAATCGTGCATTCGTGATCTGAGTGAGTGTGAGACTTTCATTAACTCTTTGAATGTCGTAATTAGAAACACAATAGAAAGACAATTACCTTATGTCGGACTGTGTAACTTAAGACATTCGAAAGGTTAATTAAAATTCACCCGTTTTCCTTCAGTTGCCCTTTCCGTTCCAGGATAGCGGTTAATCTTTCTAACAATTCCGCAGCCCTGATAAGCACATTACTCTGCGTCGCACAGTCGTTTAAAAACTAATCAAATCACGTAGTAAAATTTCCTAGTTCCGACCCTTAACATCGTAGACGCTGGAAACGAATACCACCTACATTATATTCACAATAACATTAGACAAACCTACTTTACTGTCCGTTCAACCGATTTTGATTTCTATTGCGTTGAAGGCATTATAAATGGTGACTGCAGTAAATAGTTGGTATTGTAACCACTTTTTAGCTTTTAATGTCGTCCTTATGTTTACGGAATAGAAGTCAAAATGGTTGAACAGAAATTGAAAAACGTTTTTTTAGTGGCTAGTCTTTTTGCGAATGGGTATATAAGGTAGGTTTTCTTCCCTATCTTTTTTTCAAAAAACATTTTTTAAGAGGCTTCTTTTGAGGAGTGATATGAAGGAAAAGGGAGTTAGTGATAGTTTGACGGGTGACAGGACAGAATGGAAGAAGAAAACGTGTTGCGCCGACCCCAAGTAATATGAGATAAGGGCAGGAAGAAGAAGAAAGAGGCTTCTTTTCCACTCGACTATCGTCAACATCGAGCATGGTGTAAAAGCTTGTTGCTTCATCTAACGCAATTCAACGCGGTGTTTGATGAAGAGGCAACGCAAAAAAAGAGAGATAACGCCTGAAAACTCTGTTAGCATTCGGTAATTCCGTGATTTACTCGAATATTTTATAAAACTTGTTCCAGGAGATACGTGTTTTTTTAAACCCTTAAAAGTTTTTAAAAAACATTGTCATTATTTAGAATCTTGATAAAATTTGCTAGGCTTGTATAGTTGTACTTTTTTGACTTTTTAATTTTTGAGTAAATTATGAAATGTCAAAGTTAATGCAAAATAGCAGATCTTCAGAGGTCTTAACTGGATTAGTTTTACACAAATTTATAAATTGATTTCCATAGAAGCCTAGATAATATCCACAAGATTATGTTTCCAAAATATCTAATGTAAAATGTGTAATAACGACATAATCGCGTCAGAACGGTTGTATGAAAAACAGTGAAAGTGTGCAGAATTGCATACCCATAAGTAAAAAGGTAGGTTATTACTTGCAGAACTAAAAGAAGATATGAAAGAAATAAATAAATCTGTACGAGACTTTTCAACAGAAATTCTACCTCATGTTTCCTACACGAGATGTTCTCGGAAAAATTAAGCGCATTTTCTCTTAGTACTTCAGTGGTCGACTTTCGCAGAAATCGCCGAACTGTATATTATAATAAATCCATTATTTATTGTTTTTTTTTTCTTTAAACCTTTTCTCGCGCATTCATTTTCAAGAACAAGCTTTTAATGAAAAATCATTTTTTCATAGCAAGCTTTTATAGCTAGGTATACCAATATAATTAATACTCGTTAAGACGAATCATACGAGCCCAAACTCGATGGGGTTGTGTCGTTTAACTACCAAGTTCCTATAGCCACCTTCCGGTTCCATCATCAGATGAGTTCCTTGTCATAATAGTTTTGCATTGTCATCTGATTTACACATGCATGCAAAATTTCAGCTCAATCGGTAACCGGGAAGTGGGTCAAATTTAATTTACAAGATTTGATGACAGACAAACATCGGGACAGGTGAAACTAAATAAAAGCTTGTAAAAAGCTCAGATCAAACGATTTGAAATCAATTTAGTGTTATATTAAACAATCTACTCTAATATAATAAAGAAATTTTTTTTTTGTTTGCAGGATAATTTGTCAACGATAGCAAGCTGCAATATTTTATGTACGCGGGTGAAGCCACTGGCAAAAGCTAGTAATGAATAAAAACAACAACACAGATATATTGTATGAATTGCTGTGGTCATGAATTGTAAAGAAAATTAATTAAGTACACTAATATTATAAAGGTGAAAGTTTGTGAGGATGTAAGTTTGTTACGTCTTCACGCTCAAATACTGGAACAAATTGCAATGAAAAAGCACACGAGTAGACCATGTCCTAGAATCCTTCTCTTCTTCTTCCTGCCCTTATCCCATATTACTTGGGGTCGGTGCAAAACGTTTTCTTCTTCCATTCTGTCCTATCACCCGTCAAACTATCACTAACTCCCTTTTCTTTCATATCACTTCTCACACAATCCATCCATCTTTTTTTCGGCCTTCCTCTCCCTCTCCATCCATCTACTTGTATACTCAGAATACTTTTAGTAATATGCGCTTCATCCCTCCATGATCATACCAAAACAACCGATTACTTACTACTAGTACTACTTACTTACTAGACCATGTCCTAGAATAACAAACACATAGAATACTTTTTATCCTGGGAGTATGTTCCTTTGGAACCATTTAAGTGAAGAATTAGCTGTGATAATTGTTAATTATAAGACTATTCCTTTTTAAATGTTTTGGCGAACTATTCGTCGTAGTGCCGTAATAAATAAATAAATAATAATTCCCATACTAGCTGATCCAGGAACTTTGTACTTACCGCCTTTTTTTGGCAGAGCGAAGTTCGTCAGTTAGTATAGACAATGAATATAGTATATCTTTCGATATACCTAGTCAACCGATTGCAATGAAACAAAGCCTAAATAATAATATATATTATCAAGTTACACACAATTTTAATATGTAAGAGTTATCTACATCGATCTCGTACAATTTAAGTGATGCGCGCACAACTATTTAAATAAATATAAATAATAATTGAATTTGTAATTTTTAAGTTACTAACTTTCGCCCACAGCTTCGCCCGCGTACATAAAATATAGCCTATGTCACTCAAGAATAAAGCAGCTTTCTGTCGGTAAAAAAATTTTAGCAATCGGACCAGTACTTTCAGAGATTACCTCCTACAAACAAACAAAAAACCAAAAAAATAAATACTTTACCTCTTTATTATATTAGTGTAGATAATATTATAAATTACAAAAGTCCCACAAACCTCCGTTGAAAAGAAGTATCCCCCGACCAGAAGGGTTTTATATCAGAGTTGGGTTTGGTTTTACCCGAGAGATGATTTCGGGCTGGACTGTTGTAAATCTAATTGCGCGATACAGGATTTTGTAGCTTAGTTCACAAGTGGCGCTATAGATGGCTACACTACTTACATACGATTGAATGTTATTTATATGTTTTTAACAAAAACAGAAAATGGTTTCTTGATATATATTGCATATGATAAGTATGCGAGGCATGGCATGTGCATGGGCACGTTATTTGTATCACAAAGTAACTTTGTGATAGAAACTAATTGAAAAAAACATAACCCTTCTTGCAGTCAGGGAAAAAAATATAGTCCACTACCTAATTATGTGCCCCGATTTAACCTAGCGTTCTAAATGACCACCATTATCTAACTCCATTACACACGTGATAGACTTGACCGGACCAATCTCATTTAGGTAAGCTAAGCAGCTTTCGATGTAGCCGATGTGGTTCACTGCTCAACATAAAGTACCACCCAAGGCTTAATTATCGGTAATGAAGTTACCGAATAATCTCTACTTTGCTCGACCAGATTGGATTTCGTAGATAATGAAAATCTTCATTCTGTTGTAATTCTCTTGTCGCCTTCAACGGCAAAACGAATAGAAACAAGTTTTCAATGAAAATCACTTTTTTATAACAAGCTTTTATAGCGCAGTATCATCATTATATCAGTCAAAAGACGTCCACGTTTGAAAATAGGCCTCCTCCAAGTGTCGCCATAATGATCAGTCTTGTGCGTCTCGCATCCATCGGATTCCCGCGACCTTCACCAGGTCATCGGTCCACCTTGGGGGAGGCCGAAAGATTTATGGCAGCGTTAGCGTGGTATATAATATACTCATATAATTAATACTCATAAATAACGACCATTCTAAAAAATTCAAACACGATAGGGCTATCTTATCGCACTTATTACAAAATTCCTATTTCCATCTTCGAGTTCCATTATCAGATCCTGGATATTATCTAGTACGGAAATTCTCAACAAGACGAATCATACGAACTCAAACTCGATGGGGTTGTGTCGTTTAACTATCGAGTTCCTATGGCCATCAAATCTATTCCATGTCATAATAAATATGCATTGTTATCTGATTTACACATGTATCAAAATTACAGCTCCATCGGTAAACCGGAAGTGAATCAATTTGTAAGATTTGATTACAGACAAACATCGGGATAGGTGAAACCAAATAAAAGCTTGTAAACTAAAGTTCATAAACAAGACATGACATGTTTCTGTTTGTTAATTCTTACAACAAGAAAGTGTTAACTTGATATCTCGAGAAGTATTTCTCACGTGTAGCCGTCGAGTAGTAACATCACATTTTTATGATGATAAAGCATTATGAAACATGATGACGAAGTAATTTAGTTTGTCTTTTATTACGTATAAAGTTAACTAACTTGGTTTAGTCTTACGTTTGTTCGTTGGAGGGGGTGCAAGGAGGTGCACTTCTGCCGCCCCCCCCCTCTCCCAGCTTTCAGTGTATAAAAACCGGCCAAGTGCGAGTTGGACTCGCCCATAAAGGGTTCTGTAGCAGCAAGTAACATACTTGTAGTTCGTTGTAACTTTGATCGATGTTTTAATAATAGTGTATTTTTTTTTAGATTTATGACGTATTAAAAAAAACTACTTACTAGATCTCGTTCAAACCAATTTTCGTTGGCGGTTTGCATGGTAATGTACATCATATATTTTTTTTAGTTTTATCATTCTCTTATTTTAGAAGCTACAGGGGGACACACACTTTTTACCACTTTGGAAGTATCTGTCGCGCAAACTATTCTGTTTAGAAAAATATGATATGAGAAACCTCAATATCATTTTCGAAGACCTATCCATAGATACCCCACACGCATGGGTTTGATGAAAAAAAAATTTTGAGTTTCAGTTCTATGTATAAAATTTATCGTTTTTTTTCTATTTTTGTATGAAAATCTTGATGCGGTTTACAGAATACATCTACTCACTAAGTTTCATCAGTATAACTCTTATATTTTCGGAAAAAAGTGGCTGTGACATACGGACGGACAGACAGACAGACAGACAGACATGACGAATCTATAAGGGTTCCGTTTTTTGCCATTTGGCTACGGAACCCTAAAAACACCTCATATTTAAGAACCTGATACATCCGACGCGACTCGTTGATTCTTTTGACATATTTTTTTTTTCAACCTTATTCATACAACATCTGTTGTAATGTTATTTTAATTTAAGTAATGTCTGCCGAATGCCGATCATAATGCAAAAAGCAAAAAAAAAAAGCAGTGGGTTCATAATTTACACAAAATTTGTGCTCTGAAATCGTGAGACGATATCGCGGCAGACCACGAAGAAAGTGGCTTGACGACTTATGGGTCTTTTTTGGCCAAAGACAAGTCGGCAAGAGGTAGCCCAGTTTGGCTATGATGGAGCGACATGGTCAAAATTGTGACAAAGCTCCGTAATAAAGATTAAAAAAAAACCATGGAAGGAGGCCTTTGCCCAGCAATGGAACAACACAAGCTAGATTATAGTCATACTACTATTATTATAGTCATAATCCTATAACTGCGTACCGGAAGACGCAGCGTTGGAAGGCCCCCTACAAGGTGGACCGATGACCTGACAAAGGTTGCGGGAAACGGATGGATGCGAGACGCACAGGGACGTTCGTTGTGGCGACACTTGGGGGAGTCCTATGTCCAACAGTGAAACAATACAAGCTAGATTATAGTCACACTAATCTTATAAAGGTACGTGTGTTTCCATGTATGTTTGTTACTCCTCCAGGCTCAAACTACTGAACGGATTTTGATGAAATTTTGTTCACAGATAGACAGTGTCCTGGAATAGCATATAGGATACTTCTTATCCCAGGAATATTGATGCTTAGGACGAATTTAGAAGTAAGTTTAAAAATTTTTTTTACAGGATGTCTTTAAAGATGTGAAAATACTTTTTTATTAGGGAGTGTGCACTTTTTTTTTTTTTTTTTTTTTCGATGTGAAAAATCATCTTATGACAACCCCCGCTCTTGGGCGGAGCGGGAGATAGTGTCAGACTCTTACTGACTAAAAAACCCATCCCGTTCCTTCAAGCCTTCATACCGGGGCTCGAGCGCCCTTTCGGATTACCCTGGCCCCAGTAGGCTTCGACCCGGCTGGGCCCCTGCTGTTGCTGACAACTCCTTGAGGCGCGCGGGAACAGCGCGCGCCGTCGACGACTTGGGCTTGGTCCGGACGGTTACCGGACGGACGGACAGCGAGCTACCCATTGCTCACTGTCCGCAAGCCCGCGCCTACGGTGGCCGGAAATCGGGATCGGAATCCCGGCGGCGGCGAGAGCGCCGTTGCCTGATGCGGTCGGCCTCCTCCTTAGCGAGCATTACTGCTTCGCAGAAGTCGGCGACCGCCTGCCACTCCTCCTCGCTCCGGACCATGGCCTCGACCAAGGCCCGGCGCGAGAGGTCTCCGCCGCCGATCACCCCCACGAGGGCACGGCGATGCTCCGCCCAAGCAGGGCACACCGCGATTGTGTGCTCCACCGTGTCCTCCGGGCGTTCCGCACAGTGGCGACACCCGGGCGTCACTTCCGCTTTAATTCGGAACAGGAACCTCCCGAACTTGCCATTTCCGGTGAGGACCTGTGTCATGCGGAAGGGAGTGTGCACTGGAATTGCACAATCTAATTCCGGCAAGTCCGTTTCATCATCGAACCACACGACGCACAGCGTTGCGCCACTGGTACATGGTAGACATCCCACCCATAAGCACAAAGCGTTTTGGGAACACATTTATTGTGCATACAGCCAAGGAGTGGAATTCCCTGCCAGAGTCTGTGTTTCCTGATAGCTACAACTTAGGGGTCTTTAAGTCGAGAGTGAATAGGTTACTTCTAGGCAAGCGTGCTTCATCGTCGACCACATCATCGCTTACCATCAGGTAAGATGGTGGTCAAACGCAAGCCTATCAATAATAATTAAAAAAAAACCTAATGAAAAAGTATTTTCTCATCTTTCTAAAAAAATAATAATAAAATATCATATTGTCATAAATACTTTTTTAATTAGGAAAGAAAAAATCCCTTTCTGCGAAAAACGCAAATTGTCACTTATTTAACTTTTCGTCGGCACAATTATGTTTCCTTGAGATAATTTTCTACTCGAAGGCGCTGACAGAAGCAAGAATAACAATAAGAAAAAAGCTGGGCAAGTGCGAGTCGGACTAGCGTACTGAAGGTTCCGAAAACTTACCTATGAAAACAGTTCAATTGAGTTACGAAGATTGTTTCCGAATTGCAAAAAGAGTTATTTTTTGTGCCGTAACTACAAAACAGTTTTCAGTTTTTTCCCTATATTTGTGCTATGAGACCTAGCTTCATGCATTTTGCTTGGAATCTAGGTCACAGGACATAAGTACCCTATAAATATTGATTAACTTGAGAGTGTATAAACACGATTTTTGCGATATAAATGATCGTATCTTTTTTTTCGTTAACTCAGAAGTTTTATTTTTTCACAGCTTCAGGGGACGGCAGACTTGAGTATATGGTTTCAATTTTAACTCGGTACCTCTACGCGTTCTCGAGATAAAGGATCTTGACAGACAGACACAGATTTTTTCTTTTGAGTTCCGGAACCCAAAAAATAAGGTTCCTTGCGATATTCAAACAAAAAGTAATTTATCAAAGAAATAATGAGTTATTTTTTCGAAATAAAAATGTTTTACACAAAGAATGCTGGTTTAACAGACTGATTTGTTTACCGGTCGCAATCAGTGTTACGTCAAAAAGCGCGGTGACGTAATTCAAAATGGCGCCGGAGTATCGAGACCAGGGTAAACAGGCTTACATAGAGTTATGCCACGGAACGTGAGAAGCTGCAAATTGTTTAATTTTAGAATTCGCAATTTGTCAATAAACGTTCGTTTTGACTTTCTAAATCAAGAAAGCTTACGACTTTATGCTTTTTAATTACGTTAATTAAACTTCTTAAGTAACGTAACACATACCTACATAATTGTTTTTACGGTTCCGTACCCCAAAAGGAAAAAGCGGAACCCTTACAGGATCACTTTTTTGTCCATCTGTCTGTCTGATGGTCTGTCTGTCTGTCTGTCAAGACCCTCTATCTCGGGAACGCGTCGAGGTATCGAGTTGAAATTAAAATTATATATTAAGATCTGCGGCTCGTTAAAGCTGTGAAAAAAAGATACGGCTGTTTATGTCGCAAAAAACGTATAATAAATATTTCGATACTATCAAAGGAATCAAAATTCATTGGGTTACAAGTTTTCATTAAAAAGTTGAAAATTGGCATAAAGCAAAGTCTTATAGCGCAGGTATAAGAATAAATCTGAAAATACTAAATTTGTTGTTACCTAGGTCACAAAAAATAAAACTTTTTCGCTATTCGGGAAAATCTTCGAGACTGCATTCGAGAATTGTAGTTTTTACGGAACCCTCAGTGCGCAAGTCCGAATCGCTCTAGCCCAGTTTTTGTTTTTAATGATACAATCTAGTGCTTACTGATATCCCACCTGATGGTAAGCAGTGATGCAATCGTTGATGATGATAACAGTTGATGATGCCATTTGTTTTGAGCCGAGTTTTTTATAATTCCGGAAAATAAGCTGTTTGACAGCTTTTGTCTAGAAAACCAAGAGAGTAGAGTATAGGCAACTCGGGTTACGGGATTATTCGAGAAAGTTACCGTGGTTCTGGAACGCAAAAGGCAACTCAAGGAACACAAATGGGTTTAATTAGTAAAAGTCTAAGAGTCGCTCTTACTCCACCCAGAGCGAAAGAAGTTATTTGATAATTAACCACGTCAAAAAAAAAGGTGGCTAGCTCGTATGAGTATGATATTTTTTTTTATGAAATGAAGTTAATTTTCAATTTCAAAGCTTCGCAATTGTTTGCTGGCAAAAGATACACTTAACTTTTGGACGACGTGTTTTTTCATAAAATTTGTTCATAATTTATTAAGTACTAGCTTTTCCCGCGGCTTCACCCGCGTTCATAAAATATAGCCTGTCACTCAAGAATAAAGCAGGTTTCTAGCGGTGAAAAAATTTTCACAATCGGACCAGTACTTTAAAAAATTACCTCCTAGAAATAAAAAAACAAACTTTACCACTTTATAATATTAGTATAAAATCTATATATCTACTACTAAAAAACAAATATTTCAATGTTCAAAACTAACCTTGACCCTTTAGTTTACCCTACAGAAAAAGTTAGAATTGTTACGAATCTTTTGAGTTTGAGTATCAATTGATTCGTTACCTAAAACAAATGTTATTATAAGTTTGGTCGTTTTCCAAATCACGTTGAAACTTTAAAAGATATAATTAATGAAGTTCTCAAGATCCAAGAAATAAGAACCCTCTACACAATCTTCAAAACCTCTATAAATAACATAGAAATACTTTTATTCGGTACAGACGCCTTGGTTCTCCTGCGGATATCTTCATTTCTGATGTGATCACGCAAGGAAACTCCGAGCATAGCCCTTTCCATCGCCCTTTAAGGTGGGCCGATGACCTAGTCAGGGTCGCGGGAATCCGATGGATGCGTGACGCACTGGACCAGTCGTTGTGGCGACGCTTGGGAGAGGCCTATGTCCAGCAGTGGACGTCTTTCGGCTGATATGATGATTGATGATGATAGTACAGACACAGCACAACGGTTTATGTTTCTAAAAACCAATCAACCTTTATTATTAGTTACTTTTTGTGTATACGGAATGAGATTTTGCATACAAACGTTCTAATTCTTATTCTCCTTTCTTCTTCTTCTTGCCCTTATCCCGTATTATTTGGGGTCAGCGCAACACTTTTTGTTCTTCCATTCTGTCCTATCCCTCGTCAAACTATCACTAACTCCCTTTTCTTTCATATCACTCCTCACACAATCCATCCATCTTTTCTTCGGCCTTCCTCTCCCTCTCCATCCATACATCTTATTCTCCATTTTAATGGTTGAATTTACAAAAAACACCCCTTAAAGTGCTTGCCTAAGTCATAAAAAGAAGCCTTGTGCAAAATTTCACGTTCGCAGTTCTAGTAATTTCGGCTGTGCGAGGATATATTACTAAGTTAATTTAGTTTCTCCTTTTATATACATAGATGTAATGATGATTAATCTATTTAAATGTGAAACTGCAAAGTCTGAAAGTAGACTAATTAAACAGTTGCTAAGTTAGAAACTCAACTTTATGAACTACCCATCATCATATCTGAGCGATACGGAGACATTCAGTCAGTCAGTCGATATCTTTCAAGCTTAACATTGATATTCAATGTGCCTCTTACCATACGGTGATCACTCCCGGTTTTCACCGCATTGATCACAGAGACATCATTGACACTACACTGAAGATATCCCGGACGTCAGCCTGTACGAGATTAGGATGGCTCTGAAGCAGTTGAAGAACAACAAGGCGTCGGGTGAGGACGGAATTACAGCTGAGCTCCTGAAGGCGGGTGGAAAACCGGTCCTAAAGGCCCTTCAGAAGTTGTTCGATTCCGTCATACTCGAGGGAAAAACGCCACATGCATGGAGCAGAAGTGTGGTGGTACTCTTCTTTAAGAAGGATTATAAAACCCTGCTGAAGAATTACAGGCCCATCTCAGTTCTGAGCCATGTCTACAAGCTGTTTTCAAGGGTCATCACGAACCGTCTTGCGCGCAGGTTTAACGACTTCTAGCCTTCCGAACAAGCCGGATTCCGTAAAGGTTTCAGCACCGTAGACCACACTCGGTCGGAGACTCTACACTCGAAGTTGTGGACGATTACGTCAACCTCGGACAGACAGTCCAGTTGGGTAGGTCTAACTTCGAGAAAGAGGTCAACCGTCGAATCCAACTAGGTTGGGCAGCGTTCGGGAACCTACGCGGTATCTTCTCGTCCAACATACCACAGTGTCTCAAGACGAAAGTCTTTAACCAGTGCGTGTTGCCAGTGATGACATATGGCTCCGAAACGTGGTCGCTCACAATGGGCCTCATCAGAAGGCTTAAAGTCACCCAAAGAGCAATGGAAAGAGCTATGCTCGGGGTTTCCTTGCGTGATCGAATAAAAAATGAAGATGTCCGCAGGTAAACTAAGGTTGCCGACATAGCACAAAGAATTGCCAAACTTAAGTGGCAATGGGCAGGGCACATTGCTCGCAGAACAGATGGCCGTTGGGGCCGAAAGGTTTTGGAGTGGCAACCGCGTGCCGGAAGACGCAGTGTTGGAAGGCCTCCTACAAGGTGGACCGATGACCTGGTGAAGGTAGCGGGAAACCGATGGATGCGGGACGCACAGGAACGTTCGATGTGGCGACGCTTGGGGGAGGCCTATGTCCAACAGTGGACGTGTATCGGCTGAAATGATGATGATGATGATGATGATGACGGAGACATTTGCACGCTTAGACACAAAGTCTGTTTAGAATGGTTGATGCGTCTGTATGAAAAAATCTACAATGAAAATAGTACATTTTGATATGAGTGCAGAAAGATTGTCATTGCGACCGAAGCTGAATTCGCACGAGCCGTAGGTGAGTGTGTTATGGAGCCGAGGGCTGTAGTGACAAAGCACGTATATCAAACGACTATTTTCAATACACTTGAAGAAATGAATAAACGGGGGTTGTTGGCGACAAAACTTAGCACCGTGTGCCACTTGCAACGACCGGAGGGCGACAGCGGCTTGCGGGGAGCGGGGGACGAGGTGCAGAGCGCTGCCGCCCGCACCGCTGCGAAACCAAACCACACAGCCATTGACTCATACGACACGGACCAGAGGCGCGCGTTCTTATAATCGAATATACGAACCTACCTATATTTACAGTCCGCTATTTTATTTCTACCACCTCTGAGAATCACCAACAGGGTTTGACCGGCGACTCGTGGGCGTCGACGCGCGCCTGGTACGATAAATGTAAAAAACTTGAGGCGGGGAGAGCACGTGCACTTTTCTGCACTAGTGCGGAAAACAGTCTATTACGTGCCTAAAAGCGGTGGGATAAGAGCGGGTTTTCGAATAAGTGTATTGAAAACATTTTTTTCATAACAAGCTAAAAGACCCAAGTTAGTTTTAGCTCAATCGATTAGGGATGCCTGTTTCAAAATCCATTTGCAAGATTTGCCCTAGGTAAACAAACATACAAACTTTACAAGTTTAATGAAAACTTGTAAAAATTTTGATTTATGAGATGGTAAAAAGCAAGTCTGAATGTGTAACCGAACTCACCGATGACGGAAAATATCTGAAACTGTTTTCATGATAACTTCTTTTTATGATGGGAAATCATCAAATGACTCCTCCCGATCTGGTTTGAGCAGGAGGATGTGTCAGATTTGTACTGACTAAAACCACACCTGTGTTCTTCAGTTCCGGACATCTCTAATGTTACGGCCACACTACCTTACCGTCTACCGGGTTGTTACCGCAATAATTATAGCATTTATTTACCGTTTAAATTACTGCTTGAAATGGTATGGTTACACTAGAGTTTACCTAGACATGTCAATAAATTAGGCAGTAAAAATATCATTTTTGCAAGATGGATATTGAAACTGCTGCTGTGGGTTGCTGCTGCTACAGTTCATACATTATGAAGGAAAATTTTAAAAGTGGAAAAATTAGGTTTTGTTCCACTTCCTCATTTATTACAAGAACATTGGAATAATTCCAAAAATTCAAGCGCTTTTTCATTTGATCACTCCATGTCAGTCGATACGTGCGTCGTCATTGAGCTCATGTTGCACACTGGACAAACGGTAGTATAGCCATAAACGCATTAATTACTGGGGTAATCTTCTTTGATGTGCGAAAAAAGACCGCCACCGGAGCTATTGTCTACCGCCATATTGATTAGTATTGTAAAATTATGGCCATAAATCGTGGTTACACCTAGACGTTATCGAAGTTATGGCAATAATTATTGGCATATCACGGTAGTGTGGCCGTAACATGAGGCGCACGTGGAACCGCCACCGTCAACGACTCAGGCTCGGTCCGTACGGTTATCGGACGGCCGGACGGCGAGTTTTCCATTGCTCGCTGTCCGCAAGCCCACGCATGGGTGGATGGTTGATAAGAGTAGAGGAAAACCAAAGGAGCAATGGATAATGGATGGAGTGTTTAAAAATTGTACGGCTACAATTAATGCATCCATACTTTTGCAATCCTCACTAATAAAGGAGGAACAAAGCCTGTGGATGAAGCTAAAACAAATTCACACGCAACAGCTGTTTGGTATCCAGTATCAGGGGTCAGACTACATGTGAAATTATCAGCCACAGCCCGTTAGGCTGAAAACCGACCGCAACTCGTTAAATAAAATGGCTCCTATGTACATATGTATATCTATACTAATATTACATATATAAAAGCATATTCAGCCTTATAATGTTCCCAGTACTGGGACTCAGGCCTTCTCTCTAGGAGAGGGAATGGGCTGTAATCACCGCCCGAGCCCAATGCGGAGGTCACAAGTCCTCGAATTTTAGGTTCTAAGACATGCCGGTTTCCTCACGATGTTTTCCTTCAACGTTTTGAGAACAGTCATGATGAAATAAGTTAAACAAAGTAACACTGAGCCACCACTGCTCTCTACTACCTAAATCTATCTACTAATATGTATTACAAAGATTTGTATTTTATATTTTCGTTAGCAATAAATAAACTTAAAAACTTCTAGACCGATTTTAAAAGTAAAATTGTATGTAAAGAAGTCGCGCAAATCGGGAAGTCTTTAGTATTGGAACCTAGTGATAATATTACTGGTGAGGATCAAATCAAATACAGCATAAACCTAAACATAATTAACCCTACAAAATTAAACATTCTGAAACTCAGGTTTTCTCTCAAGGAAGAAGAATGAGCGATAGTAACTGTTATCCACCAAGCGCACCCAGTGCGGGTTGGCCAATCAAAACATTTCCCTAAAAAAAAATTTCTAATGTTATACCTTTTTTTTTAATATTGTACTTTTATTTTAATTCTAATCCCATATGGTAAAGTATTTTTTTTTTAATTCAAATGGCAATTTAATTTTTATTTCCATTTGTAACATAAAATAATAATATTAGTTAGTTTATTTTAAAACCATTCTAAGATAGATTTCGTCAATTGTATGTTTTTTTATTTATACGAGTATATGATAATATATAATCCTGTCTAACTATTTAGACAAGAATATTTCCTCATGTTATTGGTAAATCACGTGTTTATACAATAAATCATTCATGGATAGAAACGGGTTTTAAAATCATGGTTTTTGGAGTGAACGCTCTTAAGCTGTGCACTTCTTTAAGTGACAAGTTCATTATAATAATAGATATAAAATAGTTTAGTTAATGTGTCGCTTACTTAAATTCATACCGCTCAAGTTATTAAAACAGTATCTCATCATCAGTCGCTAAGTTTTTTTTTAGTCGCTCGTTTTATAATTCCCCTATAAAATATGTTAAGTTATTTTTTGTAATATGTAATTAGTGAATAAGTCGTTGGAGTATATAAATAAATAAAAAGGATTATTCAAATTTTCTTCGGAATGACTGGTAAATTCAAAATACTTACAAAGTACGAAGGTATGCAGAGAATAGGCGGTAACACGAAGCTGAGCAATATCGCGATCGTGCATCTTCGGTCCGTGCATAGCGTTGGACTATATGTAGGATACCTGCGGACAAAATAACTGTTAGTTCATAATAATTAATATTTAGAGGTAGGCGGAACCAACGGGCCAGTATTATTATATTCTCACTTGCATCCTCTGAAAAGTTAGACAGAGCTTAGCTCCAAACCAGAGGCGTAGTGGCGTTTTCGCCGCTCGTGGCGGACTCATTCGCTTTTCTGAATTAATTTTTAGTCATTAATTATTATTTATGCTTTTTGATATACAATCTAATAAATAATTATAAATATTATTGCCAATTTCAAAGCGCATGTCTATTATTATTTTTATCACTTAACACAAGTTGTAACTTGGATAGGCAAAATTCACTTTTTTCTTAAACGAATTACTCAATCAGATGTACTTTATACTAAGTCGCCTTGTTCAGAAAAGTTTAAGAGTAAACAGCATCTAGAATGCAAGACTGAACGAAGTCAATTGTAGCTCATCATCATCATCATCATCATCATCATATCAGCCGAAAGACGTCCACTGTTGGACATAGGCCTCCCCCAAGCGTCGCCACAACGACCGGTCCTGTGCATCACGCATCCATCGGATTTCCGCGACCCTGACCAGGTCATCGGTCCACCTTGTTGGAGGCCGTCCAACGCTGCGTCTTCCGGTACGTGGTCGCCACTCCAGAACCTTTCGTCCCCATCGACCATTGTTGCTCAATATCTTGCATATTGAGATGCCGATTTGATTTTATCGTTAATATATTGTCAAAACATCTACGCACTCGATTATTTGCCTCCGTCATTCAAATCTCTGTCAAATATCAATCGATCGTTCTCTAATCTAGGTGGCACCATACCGGGGACGAAAGAGGTTTTGCGATTGTAATTCAAAATCAAAGGAAATCGCGTTTCAAGAGGCGCCTTACGTGCACAGTCCATTACTGTGCCTTCGAAGTGCAATAATAAAATTAAGAATCTGAATCGCAGGTGCTACAAAAATACAGGGTGGCCCAGAAAGAAATGCACTTTTGAAAATTCAAGGAAAAAAATCCTGTATAATTTTGAAGAACTTTATTTATTTTATTTTATTTATAAAAATTACATCGTCTAAGTCATTTCCTTGGCGGTTACAACATTCACCCAATGTGGTGTCAAAATTTTGGAAAACTTTTGTTGGACTTATCCTCGAACTGGATTCCATTTCTTGCCGAATATTCAACTTCAGTTGCTGCAGGGTGGTTGGGTTATCAGAGTGTACTCTTTTTTTAAGATAATCCCGCATAAAGAAGACTGCTGGAGTGAGATCGGGGCTTTTTGGTAGCCAGGAGATGTTACCCCTGCCTAAAATTATTTTTTGTGGAGACTTGCGCATTTCATTTACAAATCTCAATTTCGATTCGAAGTCTGATGCCTTTAGTTCCTGTACCAACCGTATCTTATATGGATGTTATTTCAAATCAAGCCGGAAAATTCGCTGCAATGTCGATCTAAACAATCACAAAATTGATGAACTTTGCGCTCCGACATTCGCGCGTACAGATTCACGAACTCGCTAAATGTTTTCGTCGGCCCGTGATACTCTTTGACGACCGCGAGGCTGCATTTTTTGCGTTGATCTTGTCCTTTCGAATCATTCAATCCATTGCCTAATTAAATTAGTGCTTGGACATTCACTGATGCGGCGCAATTTGAATTATGCACTGTAGAGTCGTCGAATAGTCACATAAGATCGAGCATTCTCATAAAATGCGCGGATACAAAACGCGCGCAGCACTATAGTGTAACAACCTATGGTGACAAAAAATATAAAGTCCACGCTTTGCACTGACACAACTCCCGTGCCACCATTTTGTTGTTTAAAAATGCGCGCAAAATCAAAAGTGCATTTCTCTCTGGGCCACCCTGTATAAAACACATTGGTTCAAATTTTTACTATTTACTTTCAATTAATGAAAAGTTTTGCGGGCCCCCTCTGCCCCCACCACGCTACGCCACTGCTTATATCTCATTCAAATTTCACCAGTTAAACTCATATTCACTAGGGGAAAAATGTCGCGAGATATTTCGACTCCAAAGAAATCGTCAAGCGATGTCGTACGTAATTTAACTTACTCACAATTTTGCAGTCGAGAAATATCTTCCAACGTTTATTTGTTCCCTAGGGCAATCAATGTCTATTTGATAATATTTTTTATAGCTTTTATTATTTTGAAGTACAAAACAAGTTGTCTAGATACAATAAAAAATATATTTTCTGTACGAGATTATTAATCATTGCTTTGTTGGAATATGTCTAACAAAAACAAATCATCCTGCTTCAACACTGTGGTCTTTTTCTTTCTAAACCATAAATATTATATTTAATTAATCTGAGCACCTTTTTTTTTCGATGGGAAAAATCATCCTATGACAACCCCCGCTCTTGGGCGGAGCGGAAGATAGTGTCAGACTCTTACTGACTAAAAAACCCATCCCGTTCCTTCAAGCCTTCATACCGGGGCTCGAGCGCCCTTTCGGATAACCCTGGCCCCAGTAGGCTTCGACCCGGCTGGGCCCCTGCTGTTGCTGACAACTCCTTGAGGCGGAGCCGTCGACGACTTGGGCTTGGTCCGGACAGTTACCGGACGGCCGGACAGCGAGCTACCCATTGCTCACTGTCCGCAAGCCCGCGCCTAATCTGATCACCTCATCAGCACTTGACTGAACCCGGAAACTCTGAGCATAGCACTTTCCATTGCCCTTTGATGAGGCGCAAACCTTTTGATGAGGCCCGTTATAAGCAAAGGTGATAAATACTGCTGTATTTCTACTAACAGTTACTGAATTTGTACTAATATTATTAAGCTGAAGAGTTTATTGGGTGGTGTAAATTTATTTATTTATTTATTAAAGCTTTATGCACAAAAAACTGTACAAAGACGAACTTAATGCCTTAGGCATTATCTGCCAGTTGACCTTAGGGTGGTGCAGAAACATAAAAACAATCAATCAATCTCATGAATTTTTACAGACTACAGGCTATTATAAAATCACGCTGCGACCAATAAGAGCAAAGCAGTAACCAAAGATGCGAGTAAACCAACAGGCAACAGCTAGTCTAAAATGGCTATTATTTTAGATTCAGTTGATAGTTCTAGGTCTGTCATATCGTCGCCTCAAGGAGTTGTCAGCAAACCGTAGGGGCCCAGCAGGGTCGAGGCCTACTGGAGCCAAGGATCTGTTTCTGAAAGGAAGATTCGGCCCTGATACGAAACGCAATGAAGGAACAGGAGTGGGTGTTTAGTCAGTAAAAGTCTGACACTATCTCCCGCCCAAGAGCGGGAGTTGTCATTGGATGATTTTCCCACCTAAAACAAAGCTCTACATTTAAGTATCTACGTAAAAAAATAAATTCAAATGAGTCCATTAATTGACATCGCTTGAAAGCACAAAAAATAAATTATACTTTTCACAGAAAGCGCTCGTAATTTACAACTTTAAATTAAACAAAATCAGAATTCAGCTTTCAGAGGTTTTTTACGTAAAACCCTGTTGGAATATTTCCACTTATTTACTTTAAACTTGGTATTCGTTTTGGTGGACTATAAATATTGTACATTTTGATAAAAGTGGAGAAAGTTTGTCGTTTGAAAGTTGTTTGTTGAGGTGGAATTCGCCCGAGTCGCAGTTATGGAGCCGAGAGCTGCCGTGACAAATTTTCACGTGTATCAAATCGACGTTTTCCAAGACACGAATAAATAAGCGGTGGTTGACCAGCTACACACGGTGGTCGCTTAGCGTCCAACCTGATACGACTTTTCCGCATTAGTGCTGAAACCAGTAAATTGCATGCGTAGAAACGGTAGGGATAAGAACAGATTTTTGAGTATTAAAAATAATTTTCCATAATTATCAGTTAGTAAACGACAAAGTTCTGAGACATGAAATCACTTTAAGTACATTCGAATTCAGACCTTCCTCCTTTATGACGTCGGTTAAAAATTGGTGCTCTGACTAAAATTTCTCCACCTCCATATTCCTCACTACTGAGGGTCGTGAAGTTCCCGTTGGATGAACCACTTACTGAACTGATGGAGTCTCGCCATCTGTAGCGGTTTTTGGCGTCATGTAGTGCAACGTGCAACCTAATTGCACGTTGCACTACATGCATATCTAGTATGCAGCAGACCAGATCTGCCTATCTTTCTGGACCGCGGCCTCTTGGTCGTCTTGGCCATCAACCATGTCAGTTACGAAGACCTATTCAAGTTTGTGGCCATTTTTCCAGATTATATGTTGCCAAAAAACTTAAACACTGCGTTTATAAGTAGTTGACAGTCTAGTCTTGATGTTTCGTTTACATACGATTTGATGTAGGTACACAGGGTTATTTGTGAAACATACACACAGCTTGCAAGACTATTACTAACATTATAAACAACAACTTTTGTTCTATGACATTTACCAAAAACAAACCTTCAAATTTCGTTGTTCTATCTAACACATTTCGACTCTGTATTTTGTTGTTCCCACCTACACCACCCGCACACGAACCCCGCTCCCCTCCGCTATTGTACTACCGCTGGCTTCGCATAGACTTCGTAACATTCAGAACGTTCAGTTTAAATATTTTTATTTTTGTATGAAAATCTGATGAACCAATGTATGATAATTTTTTAAAGATAGATAGATTCTTTATTGTACACCAAAAATTAAAATTACATGAGAAACTTATAATTAATAGGGCGTCACAATGGGCGGTCTTATCGCTAAAACCGATTTTTTACAGCCAATCTATTGGGTGGATTTGATAGAGAAGGAGATAAAGTTACGCAAGTAGTTCGTGCAAAAGTCATAGAACAAAAGTTGTTGTTTATGATGTTCTTAACATAGTCCTCGAGGTTGCCAGTGTTTTACAAAAAGCGTTTTGGGAGTACATTCATTATGCGTACAGCTAAGGAATGGAATACCCTGCCGGAGTCTGTGTTTCCTGATAGCTATAACCTAGGGGTCTTTAAGTCAAGAGTGAATAGATTGCTTCTAGGCAAGCGTGCTCCATCGTCGGCCACATCATCGCTTACCATCAGGTGAGATTGTGGTCAAACGCGAGCCTATCCATTATTAAAAAAAAAATAACCCTGTATTTTTGTGTGGATATCAGCCCAGGAAATTTATTTAAAGCATATTTCATTAACATCACATCTCGAAGACATCAATGCGGACTAAAAATAGTAGCTACAGTAAAGTGAATAGGGACCACTGAGGATTCAGAAATATAGGTCAGTATGACTTGACCCTAGGGATTCTAGTGAGGGTTGCGGAATGGTTCGCAAGAGGCTGCGGCCCTGGAACTCAAAGCGCAACTGAAGGAACACAGCATGAGGATTAATTGTAATTTCCATAAATAAAAATAAGAAATTTCAGCGAATAAAAAAGAAAGAGACAATTGTTAAGATCATCAGAAAACTTGCGACTTAAATTGCCAATCCATACCACGACTTTCTATGACAAATCATTTTTTTCTCGTCTGTGGAATGAATTACAATACACAAATAAACGCGCTCAATCGTTGCCTGTTTTTAAAAGACTCATTATGGAACATTCATTACCTGTCACTATGAATATCGTTATTCGTCATTTACTTATATTTCTGTATTAAGTTTTCAATAATTATGTATATATCTATTATACAGCATATATATATCTGTGTATATATTTTGTAATATATATGTTTAATACTGTTTTGTTACACCAATGACAGCCCCATTTCTTGTCCAGGCAATTAATGTCCATTCCAGGTTGCCTGGAAGAGGTCGCTGAATGCGATAAGGCCGCCCATTGTATGTCTGTGTTTTAGTTTCCTTTTTTTTGTATGTGTAATGGTGTACAATAAAGTATATAATAAAGAGAGGGAAAAAACATAAATTCCATCACAGTCCACTTTTTCAGTGTTGTAGGATTCCTCAAAGTGTTATCGTGGCCTTGGAACACAAAGGGTAAGGAGGCCTTTTGTAAAAGTCTGATACTCCTTCCCGGTCCACCTAGAGCCGCATAAGTTAAATAACTTATGTCACTGCTTACTATCAGGTGGGATCGCAGTCAAGCACTAGTTTATATCATTACAAAAAAATAATTTTACTGCTTTTTTTTGACCTCAAAAAATGTAGGTACACTTACTCAAGAACCGTGACAGGTCCAATAATGTCTTATTGACCTAATTTTACTAATTCAGGCCTTGGGGTCAAGTTCATGAGTCAGCTTAGTTGCGTGTCTGGTGATGAGCAATTTGATCTAAATACTTAAGTTATCGCGGTTAAAGCATTGGCCTGGTCGCACACGAGCTACCGACTACAACCACAAAACGCTGCCACCGATCTATTCCCTTCAATTGTCATACATTTTGCAGACTCGCCGCACACGATGACAGTGGTCGCCACACGCTACAAATCAATTCAATACAATTCAATTCTTTATTGCTATATCACATGTGTTACATAAGATGACAAAATAGTTATATAAGTGCACATGGACCCTATCGGGCACAGCAATGTCATACATGAAAGTAGGTAGAATTACAATTATTTGGGAACAAAGTTAAAACATAGAGAAAACAAAAAAAAAAAAAAAAAATCAGATATACAAATCAAATAAAATAAAAAGCCAATAATATGGTAGGTAAAGATAAAAAAAAATAATAAAATGTCAAAGTCAATTCCTTCATTGATAAAAATAAATCCAACAATCGTCGCTGCTCGCTTCTTTTGGCACCGACCACTATACACCATGACACACTACTCGCGTTATACCCTACCCCTCTCTCCTGTCTCATCAGTCAACTAATTCGGATTCGGAATTATTTATATCAAATGTTTCGCGTCAAGCAAGAATTAAAAAGTGTTTACCACCGACCACGAGTGGCTGTCACCCGCGACAGCTAGCGTTACAGTCACTTCTTCATCTTCAAGTGTGGCGTATTTGTGGCTGTGGCATGTTGCCCGTGTGCAGCCAAGCTTAGCCTGCAATAACCACTTTAAATAGAATGTTTTAACTTGATTACTTTAGTTTCTATGAAAGATAAATGTGGCTATCTCACTGAATATTTAATATCTACTAGCTGTCCCGCGTGGCTTCACCCGCATCTATTGTTATTGCTCCGACCAATAAGATTATAGAGCCTTAATCAATGAATATGCTATCCAACACTGAAATATTTTTTCAATTCGAGTAGTTCCAGAGAATAACGCGTTCAACCAAACAAACTCTTCAGCTTTATAAGTTCAATAGTAAAAAAAAGTGAACTAATAAGTGCCTTGCTAATTATAATTTTTTAATGAACTTTTTTTGTACTTTAAATGAAGTAATCAGAGTGGCACTAGCGATTTATATTTTTTTGTAATTAAGAAGGTTCACTAATTAATTTTGTCTATATAGTTATTTTAGCTGAACTGTCGAATTAGGTTTCTCTGTAAAGATAAAGTCTGATAAATAAACACAAAAAAAAAAAAAACAAAAAATAGCATCACTATTCATCGTGCCATTGCTGCCAGTTTTCTGGGTATGTTATTGGATGACAGTACCTATGCGTAGTAGTACTTCAACAACTAAGACCAACAGTCCACGGGCGCGACGCGTATTGTTATATTACGGGACGTATGTACACCAAGCGTATGATGACGATCATACGCTTGGTGTGCGTCACGTCCGTAGACAACAGACCTAAGAGTATTAAGTTTCTATTATTATTATAAATAATTAATTATCGTTTATGATACAATTTATGTAAATGTATTGTTATCTATATACGTATATAAAAGCGAAATAACACTCACGAAATCTCAAAAACTATAACACCTACAAACTTATTTAGCAAGTAGGTTCCTTACGAGTATAAGATGTAGCCGCTAAGAACGGATTTTACGAAACTCCAACCCTGAGGGGATGAAAAGGAGTCCAAAGTTTTTTTATGGAGAAACCTACTATCACGCCAGCAAAGCCGCTGGCAGAAGCTAGTCTAATAATACGAATGACTAATTAGTACCTATTAACAATTAACAATATGTGTGCGCGTACCTACCTAATATACTTCAGCAGATATTACTGACTTACTAAAATATTTATATGCCACTTTGACAGAATACTCAGAGACACTTTATTACTGTGTACACAAATAGATACAGTTATTTCTTTTGACAAAATCTATATTTCCGCACAAAAATGCGGGACTATTCACAATATTTTTTATTTAGATATTGCAAAATAACGTATTGGAAACCATTCAAACAAGTAACATCAACGAAACCAACTCCAGGACTTTTTTCACAAAAAACACATGTTCCTAAACTAATTGGACAAACAAACTTTTTACATGACTGTACCTGGTCACAGAAAACAGTTTATATTTTTGTTACATTATTTGTTTTTACCTGAACCCTTGCCTACTGTTTTAGGCCTTTCAAACAACGTTTCTACGCAAATTGATTTACTGAACTGAATACGTAATACGCTTTAAAAATAAATAAAGACAGTGTAAATCTAACGTTACATCGGCGAAAGGTTGTATGTCTGAATGTGTGCCTGTATGTTTCTTCTACTTTACTCTCTAAAGGCTGAACAGATAAAATTTGACACACAGTAGACCATACTATACCTACTTTAGTATACATACATTCAGCGATAATTTTTATCCCGTGAGTGTGTTCTCTTGGAATCGTTTTCAACTTTCTTGCGTGCAAAACCGCTAGCAGAAGCTGGTTTTTAGGGTTCCTTACTGGATTTATTGACCAAAACGGAACCCAAACAGGATTATTTTGTTGTTCGTCTGTCTGTCCGTCTGTCCGCCTGTCCATACGTCTGTCTGTCAAGACCCTTTTTCATAGTAACGCGTAGTGGTATAAAGTTGAAATTATTATCAAACACTCAGGTTTGCTACCCCAAGTACCTAGTACTGTAAAAATTAAACTTTTAAGTCAACGCAACCTGAAGATGAAACCGTTTATGCTCCATTTAGGTGCATGTTTTGACACTCACTAGGAATTCAAAATCTATAGGGTACTTTTCGGCGACCTTGAATTCTGAAATTTGACATGAAATAAGGTCAAACACAAGTACCTAAAGGAAAAAGCCGAATAATGTTTTGTAATTACGTTTAATTTGTAAAAAAAATCTTTTTTGCGATTCGGAAAAAGCGAGAATCTTCTAGATTTGAACTACTCGTGTGTTCTCCACCAATCTACCTCGATTTTTTATAATATGTCGGGGTCAACTTTCAGTTCAACTAGATGCACTAGCTGCTTTGTTCAACTAGATGCACTAGCTGCTTTAAATGGTTGTCTACTCTATCAATTTCTACCAAAATCAATCTAATAGGTACCACTTAAAACTTATCAGAATGTCGATTCTTTAGTTATGCTAAAGAATCTACATTCCGATAACTTTAAAAAAAAAACCAAAGCATAGCATAATAATGCGAAAATAATAATGTTAATAATGCTGTAAAGCCAAATAATGTTCCCACTGCTAGGACTCACGCCTCCTCTCAATGAGAAGAAATGGGCCGTAATCCACCATGCGGGCCTAGCGCGAGTTAGTGGATGTCATATATGTCTTTGATTTTTTGATTCCAGGACATGTCGGTTTTCTCATGATGTTTTCCTTCACGATTGTGAGTAGTGATGTAATAAATTACACAAAGTAATGCGTCTAGCTGGGTTTGAGCCCGCGTCCTACGACTCTTAATGTACTCGGAAGCCACTGGGCCACCACTGCGGGATTCTTAGTAATTAAATAATAACAGTTAGTAAAGAAAGAAAAACAGTCGTACTAAATAAAAAGCGTCGTGTATCGTTAAATTAAAAGAAAACAGCCATAGGCTCATATAAGGGTGGGGGGGCGACTGGACCGCACCCACCTCAGTATGTTCTAGCGCCCACCCTAGGATGTTTTGCTACCGATACGAAATCCTATGATGGACGCCAAAATACTGATAACTTCACACAAATATCAAGCATGTGAAGGGCACGGCCTGCTCTGAAAAATAGACCTAGATATGCCAATAAAAAACATTAGAAACAAAACGATTTATTCCTATCTCGGCACCCATGAATTTATTTACCATGCCAACGGAAAATTCCCATCTCGGCACCGTATCATACATCATCCCATCGAAAATTTATACACAGTATCTAGTCAGTGGCCGAGTGGTAACGGCCGCGACTTACGAGTTTGTAGATCGCAGGTTCAAACCCAGCCAGGCGCATTACTTTGGGTAATTTATTTCATCACCACTGCTCTCAAAACGGTGAAGGAAAACATCGTGAGGAAACCGGCATGTTCTAGAAACAAAAATTAGAAGAGATGTGACATCCACCAACCCGCACTGGGCCCGCATGATGAATTACGGCCCATTCCCTCTCCTAGAGAGGAGGCCTGAGTCCCAACAGTGGGAACATTATAAGGCCGACTATGCTATCTAGTCAGTAAAAGGCCTACAAGGCCACTTATACATAAAACGTCTGAAGCTAGTGCATGGTCCAATTGGTCGTTTTATAATGGAAAGAACCAGAATTACTTAATCAAAATAGGTATATTTTCCAGAGGTTACTGTTTATAAAATATTTAAGATCGTTAAGTCAAGAGCTAATAAGTTACTTTTATGTAAGCGTGCTCTATTGTCAACCACATCACCGCATACCGTGAGGTAAGGTGTCCGGGTATCTTGTTCATGTGAGCTTACTTTGTGAACGCACCCACAGTAGGTACATCAGTGATTGCTCGTGTTTATTGACGATAATATACACACTAGTATAGATTTATAAATACAAATGAAACCAAACACTTACTTGATAGCGATATATCGCCAGACCGCTAGCGATAGCGTGAGCAGTATGGATGCAGTGTGCAGTATCTGCGTGAAGTGACTGTGGAACAGCATGTAGACCGCCCAGGAGTAGGGACGCTCTTCTTGGTCCGGGAACAGCTGAGGAAAGAAGAGAAGTTTAGTTGGAAGTCTTTTGAGGTACGCCTGATGAAAAATGTAAGCGTCATTTTGGCCTACACGACAGAAAAGAAAGAAAACTAATAGTTTTGACTCGTACAAGAAAAACATAAAATAAAAATAAAACATGTGCGGGGCCAAAATTACTTTTATCTCGTCAGAAGCTGTGATATTTAAAAAAAACTGGGCTAGTGCGAGTCGGACTTGCGCACTCAGGGTTCCGTGCAAACTACAATTCCCGAATGGGTCTCGAAGATTTTTCCGAATTGCAAATTATTATTTTTTTGTTATGTATGTAACAAACAACAAATTTACTGTTTCCAGATTTTTTCCTATACCTGTGCTATAAGACTTTGCTTTGTGCCAAATTTCAGGATTCTGGGTCAACGGGAAATACCCTATGAATTTCGATCTTTGAGAGTACCAAAATATACGTTTTTTTGAGACATAAACGGCCGTATCTTTTTTATTCGTTAACTTAAAAGTTTGATTTTTTTCACAGCTTAAACGGACCGCAGACCTGAGTATATGGTTTTAATTTCAACTTGATACGTCCACGCGTTCTTGAGATAAAGGGTTTTGACAGACAGATAGATGGACGGATAACAAAGTGATCTTATAAGGGTTCCGTTTTTATTTTTTTAAGCTACGGAAGCCTAAAAAAACGCAGTGCTAAAAAAATATTTATGTTTAAATGTTTATTTTTCAGAACCAAATATTTTCTAACAATAGATTGTGATTGGAGACTCCTTTTAAGCAAATAATGACTGTATTAGGAGCCTCCGAAACCAAACCAAACCAAATTAATTAGGTTTCTGTGCATCACGTCTCTTTCTTCCGTACTTTTCTATAAGCGGTCATCGCAATAGCCCTTTCTAGACATTTCGTCTTTCACACAGTCGTCTCTTCACAATCTTTCACACATTCATTATGTGAATTCCCTGCCAGAGTCTGTATTTTCTGATAACTACAACATTAGGGTTTTTTTAAGTCAAGAGTGAATATGTTACTTCTAGGCAAGTGCGCTCCATCGTCGGCCATATCGTCGGTTTCCATGAGGTGAGATAGAGGTCAACCGCGAGCCTATCAACAATAAAAAAGACTCAGACCACATCCATCGTGTCTTCTGTCTTCCTGTCTTAACTAAAGGAACATAGGCAAGACCTCCACGCCTTCCTGAGATCTTCCGGGTCTTGACAGTTAGACAGACGAACAAAAAAGTGATCATAAAAGGGTTCCGATTTTTCTTTTTGAGGTACGGGACCCTCTAAAAAAAGAGCAGCGCTAGAAACGCACGGTTCTTCCTTTTTTTTTTAACGCATCCAAGGTAACTTAAAAAAAAGTGGCTGCCTGACTACAGAACTAATTGAATACTCTAGAAGCTATTAAATTAAAGAGCATCGCAGTATTCGCAGTAGACGACAGACTCCGCGGTAATGCAATAAAAAACTTAGCATTAAATTATAGACTACACTTTATTTAGCCGATCTTTGAAAGCCTGATCAAGTCTTTTCAAAGACTCAGCCTAACGTGACCAAAATGTGTAGTAGTCTAACCTAATAATACCAGGTTTGGTTAGATACGAATTTTATTGAATAGTAGGATCTTCGAGATATTGTAAATCACAGCAATATTATAAAGGCGAAAGCTTGTAAGTACGTGTTTGTTTGTTATTCCTCCACGGTCGAACGGCTGAATGGGTTTGGATGAAATGTCACACATAGATAGACCATGCTCTGGATCCTATGGGCTAAGGGTCTAAACAGACGGACCGCATTTCAACTGCAATCCAACTGCAACTTGCAGTTTAAGTGCAGTTTGAATGCAGTTGACACAACTGCAATAGAACTGCAAAAACGACTACAATAGAACTGCAAACCAAACGTGCGGTCTGATTGCAGTCCTGTGAACTGCACACCGCCTGCATGCGAACTGCACCATGCGCGGGAGGGCGGAGCTTGCGGGCGGGTGGGTATGGTGCAGTTCGAATGCAATCGGTGTTTCTTCGTGTCAACTGCATTCAAACTGTAATTTGCAGTTGGATTGCAGTTGAAATGCAGTCCGTCTGTTTAGACCCTAACATAGGATACTTTTTCTACAGGGAGTATGTTCCCTTTCAACGATTTTCTAATGGCAAAGTCGCTGCCAGCAACTGTAGCGAATAAACTTTTGTATGTAATATTTGTGTGTAAATCTGTTTGTTGCTCCTTCACGCTCTAACAGCTGAACGGATTTGGATGAAATTTAGCACACAGGTAGACCATGTCAATTTTTTTCTATTTAAGGTGGGAAATCATCCAATGACTTCCTCCGCTCTACGATGGAGTAGAAGTTCCTTTTCAGAAAATCCCCGTGGCTAGCGGGCATTGGCCCTACTAGGCGCCTGGAAAACTAAGCGCTGTCGATGACTTGGGCTTGGTCCGGACCACTACCGGACTGCCGGACGGCGTGCTACCTATTGCTCGTCGTCCGCAAGAACGAGCCTATCGTGGTTGGTAGTCCAGGTCGGGGTGAAAATGTCCGTTTCCTCACATGTGCGGCCGCTTCCTTCGCTAGCATTACTGCTTCGCAGAAGGAGGCGACCGCCTGCGACCATATCCATGGAGAGTCACATAGATATTGTCTGTGCGATAAAAGAACCGTCGTGGCGTAAAGTGAAAACAACATTAATGATTTTAAGTAGCAACCCAACCTAGCCATCCGTCAAATGCCAAACGTCATATTATGTTGACAGAGGGTTTGTTTACTATGTTATTTTATTGTGATTTTTAATTGAAATCTTCAGAAATGTGATAAAAAATTTCACTGAGCTGCAAGGGAAATAATATTTAATATATTACAGTTTTGCCAAAGATAACAAATGGCAAATCACACCATTATTGATCAAAACAAAGTCACAAACTTGGGAAACATTGGTATGTTGTGTTTTTGGTACGTAACACTTTTATTTTAATGTTTTTAGACTTCCTAGGTGAACTCCTGTCCCTGTTATCTCCAAATATATATAAATTAAACGGAAATTCATTTAAACATGACGATATTTGTTTATTTTGTTTTGGTCAACATTTTCGATGGCTAGTATAAAGAGTATTGATACTTTAAATTTATAATGCATTTCGACTAACTTAGAATATTTCTTTTCAGGCTTGAGTAAGGATACAGTAACTAAAATAAAAAAGGGCAAGTGCTAGTCGGACTCGCGCACTGAAGATTCTGTACAAATTTACCTATGAAATCAATTCCCGAATTGAGTTACGAAGATTTTTCCGAATTGCAAACAATTTTTTTTTGTGGCGGATCTATCAATTTACAATTTTCAGATTTTTCCCTGTACTTGTTCTATGAGACCTTGATTTATGCCAAATTTCAGGATTCTAGGTCAACACGATTCACCCTATGAACTTTGATTCCCTTGAGTATCGAAATATATGTTTTTTTGCGACATAAACGGCCGTATCTTTTTTTTTTTTCATTAACTCAGAAGTCTGACTTTTCCACAACTACAAAAGACCGCAGACTTGAGTGTATGGTTTTAATTTTAACTCGATACCTCCAAGCGTTCTCGAGTTAAAGGGTCTTAACAGATAAATAGACGGACAACCAAGTGATCCCAAGGATTCTATATAAGAGAAGAATCTTATATACGAGATGGTCCCTTACAGGCTAAATACATTTTTTATAAAGCAACATTACAAATTCTGAAATGTACTTTATTTTCATAGTTATTAAGTTCATATTTTTCATTGATTAGCAAAAGGGAAAAATGTACTGAGGAAGACAACGAGAAAGTGGTAGTGTGTCCCATTTTTACCTTTATATTTAACTAGGGTAAACATAAACTTGCTGCTAGCTACAATATTCCAGTCAGTGACAATAGACCGATCCCAGTCAAAGTGATACAACCATTTTCGTTGGAACTGGGTAAGTGGTCGTTGGTGGAACCTACCTAGATAGGCAGTATAGCAGTTTCTTCACGCTATTTTCCTATACCGGTTCGTGTTTGCATTTAAATGTTCATCATCATTACAATCGAAAGACGCCCACTGTTCGACATAGGCCTCACCCAGGTGTCGCCACAATTAACGACATTACGCAAAAACTTATAAACGGATGAATTTATTGATAAACGTTAACGTATAGCTTATAACCTATATTTTTGCTAAGTTTAATTGGCTACTAATATTATAAATGTGAAAGTTTGTGAAGATGGATGGAGGTACTCGTATGTATGGATGTGTCGCGGAAAAACTACTAGACAGATGAACCTAATCATAAACATTGCAATAATATTTATTTATTTATAATATAGCACATAAGCTATGACTTTGCAGTTTCATTAGGTGAGCAAATTCAGCCAATAGGATAATTTTTATTATAGGGTGAAGCCGCTGGAAGAAGCTAGTCTTACATAGTTTCAAAATATCAAGATTTAACAGTCGCATTATAATGACGTCACAATGTTGCTTACATAACAAAAACGATATTTATCTACAGCAGCGCCCTCAAATCCCACGACGGTTTACTTTCCGCACAGACTCTACTATACTTTTTATATAAAACTCACGTTTCCTAGGAACAATTTTCTACATTCGGCAACAGCTAGATCCTCGTAAATGAAGTTAATTCAAATCGGAATTTAATTCAAGTTGAATTACTTAAGCGAAGTAAGCAACAATTAACGTGAAATTAATCTAAGTAATAATTTTGTAATTATGCTGCTCCGTGTAGTACATGATTTGAATTAGCCAAAGCTGTTCTATGTGAAATTACTTGAAATTAGTTGACTGGCCTGATAGTCTAGTGGTTAGGGCCCTAACTGCTATGCCGAAGGCCGTGCAGCCGGCTGCAGCGCGTCTGTCGCGCTGCTATCGCGCTACTGTCACGCTGCTGTTGCTCGGCACTTCGCGGCTAATTTGAAGGCGCCCAGGATAACTTTCTACCATTATGCGGGAGAAGCCGCAGCCAGTAGCAAGCCAGAAATAATCTATTTTCGTCCTTTCATAAAACAGTAACCAAAGTACATAATCAAGTTTTTATTACTTCTATTGTGTTCTAACAAATATATTTGTAGAGATCGTTATTGAAACTTTAGAAATAACAGGCACTCGAAAAGCAGACACAATAATAGGTACTTTGGATTTTTTATAATAAAAAATAAATGCATTACAAAGCATTTACTACGTACGAGCAAATAAAAATAAAAACAATATTTTTAATTCAAGTCCTTTAAGCCATCGCCCTTGTTAAAGGCATGCTTAATGTTGCCACTTTCTACTGTATGTAGATAATTTGTATTTCCTTTTTATTTATTTATTATTGTTATTTCCATGTTTTTGTCCTAAAATTATTATTTATAATTTTACTCAAATCTATTGGCGCCGCCGTTGCCGACGTCTGTTAGTTGACACCGTCACCGGCCCACGCTGAAAACCAGCGCTGTGGACTCGTCCCATTTTGCGTGTGGACACAGCATTATGCTGAGCGTATGACCGTTTTGCTTGGACGTGGCGTGGCGCATAAATTTTGTTTTCATTTTGCTATGGAAAATGTTTGCAATATGTTAGTCAAAGTTTGCGCCTTTTCTGGCAAATGTTTTTTTTTCTTTATTTCCAATTAGTCGTAACTACATCTCCGTTATGCAGTAATCTGTCAGTAATAAATATGTGCGGCTCAGGTAACTAGATAAACAACTATATTATCAAAAAAACATTTAAACGTGATACCTAGTGATTTGGTGTAAATCATTTACAACCTACAAAAACTACCTATTTGGTCCTTCGAGCCGGATTTATTTGTTACTAAAAACATTCAAAATTTTACGATGTTATTTTTGATTATAAAACAACAACAATCAAAGTAGGTTTCCTACATCACACTAGCACTATGCCGTAGTACATAATGTACATATAGGTATATCGATGCACTATGCAGTGTCAGTTTGGCAGGTACAAACACAACATTGTATCATGTCAACAACAAAGTTCGGAAATCTCCAACCATATGGTAATCCACATTTGAATATTAACAACTGTATTAGCTTCTGTCAGTGGCTTTGCTTACGTGGAAGTAGCAGATAGCCAAAGGAAAATTCCCTTAGAACATAATGTACCCATATGCCAAATTTCATCCAAATTAATTCCGCCGTTTGAGTGTAAAACATACACAAATACATACATACACCATAACTTTCGCTATTAAAATTTTGATTGTAATATATCCTAGAATTAAACAGTTTATTCTCAAAGGCAACATAATTCATTCACATTTCCCTTAGTAATTAAACTGTTGAAACCTTGGAATCACGAATGCCCTTCACCATGACAATAGTAATCACAAACTTCCGACCATTTAAATCACCCTAATAGCTTTTATTAGCACTTATACAAGGTTCCCAAAGCTTTTAAATAAACACAAACAAGATCTAGTAATATTCGATCCAGCTATGACTCACTTTATACCCGAATATCGTGAAGACGGCACTCTTTGACATCATAATGACATCACCGAAATCCAATATTTCAGACACAGTGTTATAGAAATATCCCGAATAGAAATTATCTTCATAGGAGATCCGTGGAACGTCGGTATTCACTGGGCGTTCTCCGGAACTGCGGACGACAAGCAATGGGTAGCTCGCCGTCCGACCGATCGGTAACGATCGAGGCCGAGTCGTTGACGGCCCTTTAGTGTTCCACGCCTCAAAGATATGCCAATAAAACCGTAGAGGTAGGCAGTAGGCTTGGTGCACACTAGGGCCAAAATTTCTGAAGGGAATACCGTGGCCCAAGAACGCAAAGGACAACTGAAAGTACACTGGTGGGTCTTAGTCAGTTAAAGTCTGACACGCCTTCATACTGTATTTCTTTTTCTTCTTTCTCTATCCTTCTCATCACCATTCACTCGAAAGATCACAGATCTTCCACAAGTACCACAATATCTACCTCTCCTATGTTCCACATGCGCCTTAAAGGAAAAATTCCTGAAAAGGTAACTTGTGCGCCTAGAACATAAAGGGTAACTGAACGATCATAGGTGTGCTTTTAGTTGGTAACAGTTTGACATGCCCTTGCGCCGGAGCGAGAGAAGTCATTAGAATGATTTCCCACTTTAAAACATTCTGGCAAGATCACTGCGGCAACTATAAATACCGGCACGGATCTTAAGCGCTTGCTTCAGGTTGCACAGAAGTAAAATATCGGGTCTCTATAGTGGTGCGTCGTGCGACGCGGGGGCGGGGAATGTCAGTGATTGGCTCGCCGCGCATCGCGTCGTAGACGTCACTCGTGATTCGTTCCCTGCGCTTGCTGCATGTATCTAACAACGACGACGATTGGCTCGCCAATGTATGGAATGCGCAAAGCGATCCCAACTCTGACGCCGAGCGCTCAAGATTCGTGCCGGTACCTATATAATCGAATGGTTTTCGTATCGAATGGATTCTTGTATCGTCACCATAACCACATCCTTATCACAAAGATCTATTAGGCATCCGCATTCATCCATAACTTTTTTAGAAGATTTTTTTATAATATTCCACAACTATCACACAACGCCGTCTAGTCCCAAGCTACGTAAAGCTAGTGATATGAGTACTAGACAACTGATAAACGTACACATATTTCTATATACATACATATTATAGATAAATTACACCCAGACAAAGAACAAAATGATCGTGGTTATCACACAAACATTTGTTCTGGGTAGAAATCGAACTCACGACCTCCAGCATAGCAGTCAGGGTCACTAACCACTTGACCAACAGGCCTGATTGTAGCATAATGCAAAGACAGTAAACTTATAAACGATATAACTTATATATGACGTAGCTTAGACTCACCAGGTACCTGTAGATGGCGAAGGGCACGTACTCCAGCATGACAAAGACATCAGCCACAGCCAACCACTTTAGCAGTCGGTTGATTGGAGTCACTGCTAGATCCCGACGGGTCAAAACAGCTACGTTTAGCGCATTGGCTAGACTGCCGAAGAGGCAGACCTGGAGAAGATTAAAAATATGTTATTTAAGAAAAATAATAATGAAGTTTATTTGAAACAACATAAGTTTACAGATTATAGTAAAAACGAAGAGCCCAATCCCAAATCCCAATCAACGCCCAATTTAAAACAAATACACTCACACATTATTAAAGATTATCGTAAATTCGTTACAGAAGTGAAAATATAAATTTAGTAAGATAATTCTAATACCAATAAAATTAATATAATATACTCTATGCGGTTACTAGGTTGTATATAAAAGGTGTAAGGGACAGCCCACCACAAACTTTAAGGGCTTGCTTAGTAGACGAAACTGAACAACCTTCCATAAAAATTTTTTTCAGGAAACGAAAAGAAAAATCGGCCTCGCCATACAAAATGATAAACTTGATTGGACAATTTTTTTAGGGCTGTCCTTTACACCTTGTATAGGGTGACTGGTAATTAGTGACCGATAATTATACACATGATTGTACTCATGATTTCAAAAAACTTTCCGAAAGAAACTTTTTTTTATACTCATTAGTTTTATCATAATAACAAAACAGCTGTTCGCGCAAATTCGCGCCCACCACGGTCACTTATCGGTTCGCGCCTATTGGTGTTTGTGTTTCTCGAACACCGATGGGTTTGCAAGAAGCGCGTGTTCTCTATTACTATTGTAGGTAAGGTACGTGAGACAACGGCGTTAAGCAACTAACAGCGGAGCTTTGTTATTGTGCTACAACTAATGATTATTAAAAAAGTCTATTTGGGAATGTTGGTTGCAATCATGAGTACAATCACGTGTTTAAGGATCGGTCACTAATTACCAGTCACCCTATAGAGTGGAGGTGGGGATGAGGATAGAAAAAAAGAATGAACTGATGTTAATACGACAAAAGTGAACTATAGCATATACAGAATATTGTATAATAACGTCAAACTATTTATATTTAGTCTTAATTATTTTTTCCTAGCTGTCATGATTCTATAAGTATCTAGGCAAAGGCCTCAACCAAGTCCTTCCAGATATTCGTTTCCAGCGCCATTTCAAATCAGTCCTCGTGGTACGCTTCTAAATCATCTCGCAACCTCTATATAGATTGGTCTCAGTCTTGAAGTCACTGCGTGGAAACTCTTGCCCAGCAGAGAGTGTCGGACGTGCCCCGCCCAATCTAATCTGAGCCTGGCAGCCAAGTCTATTATGCCCTTTTTGGAGCGACAAAATTATAACTTCTTAATATTATTAATAGGTAATTAACAGCAATCGAAAGATGAAAGGAAGCACGTCAATCATCGTTGATTAAATTCGTGACAATACTTGTAGAGTACGATATTTAGAATTCTCAAAATTGACAAACAAAGTAACAAGCTCATTATTTCAACGGTATTATTTTAATTAACTGAGCTGTGTTAATTGGATGTTCTGATCAGAGACAAATCTTCACCGATTTAACAAATCAATCTCAAAATTCACAACTTGCTAAGTAAATACTGTGGAGACTCTTTCTACAGAACCTCTTTAGATAGTTTAGAACTGGCACATTATAAAAAAAAAAAAAAACAATAATTCCAAATTTAAATCTTTAGATAGACTTTAAGATGGCGGTCACTCCCGAAAGGCGATATTTGAGAAATAGACATTTTATAATCAAAGTATAAAATAGAACAGATAGTAATTTCATGCAAACACATAAATAAAAGAGTACGTATTTTTTATTAATTCCGATCCTCGCAGTATCAAAATATTATTGCCATCATAGAAACAAGTTAAGTAAACTATATTTTATTACACTGTAGCTAATTTTGAACTGTGTAATAAATATTCGTAAACAAACAATTTTCCAAAACAATGAGCTTGTCTACGTGATCAGAATGTAATTAATAAAATGAAATTTTGTAATGTATATTATGTGAAATATACATAATTTTCATACAAACTAACTTAAAACTCACTACGTATGGTAGCCAACAATAAAATCGTACATTGAAAGGCTGGAATAATTTGCCAGCTGCGGCTTTCCCATCCGATATAATTTAAGTATCTTCAAGACTAGAGTGGCTCTTAATAAACTAGTGCACTTCACCATTAACGACTTCATCACTGATTACCATTATATGAACACCCAAGCACTAGTTTAGGTCATTAAAGAAAATTACATGAAGTATAGAAAAAAAATCTACGAAAAATTCAGAAAGATAAAAAAAAATCTTACCAATAGACTAACGTATCCATGTATACTGTTGTACGCCAGAATCAAGTCTCGAAATTCCCCGGAACAATATTCGGACTTCTCACATTCCTTCACTACCGAAATGTTGTATTTACTCGATTCTTTTAGCACTCTTATAACATCGGTTAAATTGTTTGTATGGCTAAACCCTCTGTGTTTGAGTATAGCTGATATAAAGCGTGGGTCTTGGAAAAAGTTGTACGAGCCATTCAATCCAGTGGCATAGCCCTGGGTGTCATTGTCCGCAAGCATTGTGCCGCTCCTTTGTTCATCACTTAAGGTAACACGTACTATTGCTATTTCTCTGGTCATTGACCAATTTTCTTGTTGATAACTTCCTCAGACGATTCAACGGTTTTCTCATGTCGTACAGTTTTCTTTCTGGAACAAACAAAATTTATTGCTACAGTTTTTGAGCAAGTCTTTATGTTATCAGATCGTAAATTTTATTTTGTTATCATTTTAAGTGGAAAAAGATTCCTAGATAATTTATCAGTCGAAAAATCTTTAATTAAATAATAGCCAGACGCTGCATAAGACTTTTCCAATGAAGTTAAATTTTAAACAAATACTAGAGTAGTTATGGTAATACTTTGGCATCTTGACAATTACGTAAAGGAATTCTACCAATTTGGTAGCAGTAATACTGATTGCTTTGTCAAACAAAGTGTCAAACTTAAAGCCTCAGATATATTAGGGGACGGAGTGTCCCCCAACATGACACGCAATGCTGTCAAAACGTCATAATTTCCCGCGTCACGTGATTGCGTTATAAAATGGTGAAGGAGGAAGTTGCGGGACACTAGACAACGTTGCAGCGACACGAAGATAGAGCGGTAAGCGTCATTTTGGGGGACATTATGTCCCTCCTAAAGTATCAGAGGCTTTACTTTTAACCATTTCAGATTTCTGCTACAGCTAGAATTTAGTTAGAATTTTTAAACGAAAACAGATAATATTTTACGTCAGAGCTTATCCCGAAATATATTGCAAAGGCCCAAGTTTCAGTGGTTGTACATTAAGATTATACGTAAACGAATCATCTGCAGTTAACTAAAAGATAGTGGTATCTGTAAAGTGCAGCAAAGAGCAAATTCAAGGAGATTTTTAGCTCGTCCATGGATTTATTAAACAGCCAACAATTTAATTTTGAGTAATACAATATTCCACAACTAACACACAACGCCCCGTCTAGTCCCAAGCTAAGCACAGCCTGTGTTATGAGTACTAGACCACTGACAAACATACTTATCTATTTCTAAATTCATACATACATATATAGATAAATTACACTCATATACTCAACAAATGATCATGCTCACCACGTAAACATTTGTCCCGGGTGGGAATCGAACCTACGATCTCTGGCATAGTAGTCAGGGCCCTAACCACTAGACTAACAGGCCTGGCCAGTCGTGAATGAATTCTTTTATTGTACCCTCTTGTCACGACAAGACGACAAACACTTCAACATAGCCTTTGTTCACTTAAATATCAACCTAATTTAGCTCAGCATTTAAAATGTCAATTATTAGACGGATTCCAGTTACGTAAACCACTTTCTAAAGGTTTTTTCCATATATTTCATAGAACAACGCTCAAAGAACAGAGAACAATGGTAATATAAAACAAAATGAAGTACTGAACGATACTATTTTTACCTAGGTATTCGCTCACTGTACGTCTTCACTATCTGATACATTCCCTTTTGTGTTCTCGTTGTATATTTCTTCAATAGAAAATGTTATAGCCTTGTGCGTGTTTACTACTGAAATGACTGAAATAGTACTGAACACATGATTTAAAATCGATCCTATTTTTATTTCCTTGAGACGGACGGCGGCGGCGTTTCGCCACTGGTATATGGTGGACATCCCATTGATACCTACACAGAAAACGTTTTGGCAACACATTCAGTGAACGTACCGTTAAGGAGTGAAATTCCCGTAGTTTGTGTTTCTTAATTGTTACAATCTAAGGGGTTTTGTTAAGGCAAGAGTGAATAGCTTAGATACTTATAAGCAAACGTGTTCCATCGTCGACTACATCAGATAGCTAAGGTAGCTAAGTGCAAACCTATGAATAATAAAAAAGTACACTCAACCACGTACTGAACCATAATCCAATAATTGTAACAAAACCGTGAATGTGAATTTGTTTGATTATTAAACTTTAATACTCGACTAAACAACATGAAATTTCGCATACACGCTATCAGCGGTGAAGAAAAAAGCAAACGGGAAAAAAAAAAAAAAACCGAAAGAAAGAAAAAATGTACCGTTTCAGAGAAACCTACATTAATGCAAGCGAAGCTGCGGTCAAAATAGTAACTTAATTTTCACCCAATGTTATCTCTCTCTACTTATTTAAACCAAAAACACAGAAAATGATGATGCAAAAATACCACAGAATATTTGGCATTCTCGTATAATACTACAAAAGCATAATATTAAAACCACTTGGGGAACACAAAGAATCTCGTAACATTTTACAAAATATCAAAAGACTACTTTAGCGTAAACACTTAAGACCGCAATAACATCGTCGCTCGTTTACAAAATACCGGCTTCAAATTCAAAGTCAAATCGTTTTTCAGCGCGTGCTCATAATAAAATTAATAATTATGCCGACAGTTTGTAAGCAGTGGCTCACTCTGTGCTAGGGTTGATGTCCGTACTCTGATAAAGAGTAATAGCTTCTATCAGCGGCATCACCTGTGAGAATTTAAAAACTATCTCAAGGAAACACGCTAGTGAGATAAAAAGTATCAAATGTATTCTAGGACATGATCGATCCGTGTGTTAACTTTCATCCAAATGCGTTCTGCTGTTTGGCCATGAAGGAGTAAGAAACACACATCATTATGATCATCATTTCAACCAGAACACATTTATTATGCTTACAGCCAAGGAGTGGAATTCCCTGCCGGAGTCTGTGTTTCCTGATAGCTACAACTTAGGGGTCTTTATGTCAAGAGTGAATAGGTTACTTCTAGGCAAGCGTGCTCCATCGTCGATCATATCATCAGGTGAGATGGTGGTCAAACGCAAGCCTATCAATAATAATAAAAAAAAAAACAAAAGACATCCACTGCTGGACATAGGCTTCCTCCAAAGTGTCGCCACAACGACTGCTCCTGTGCGTCAAACATACACATCTTTTGCCTTTAAAATGTGAGTGTGATGCGATAATGTGATTGTATTGTATGGAATCTAGAAAAGCAATAGAATACGTATAATAGGTACTATATTAAAAATGAATTACAGTACAGGAATTCCTGTTGATTCAGCATTTTCTTATCATTATTAGGTGGAAGAGAAGAAAATAGCTTCTATTTAAGCCTAAGCCAATTACCGTATTAAGCGGTAGTAAAAAAATATTGTCTTCTTTTCTTTTCAAGTCATTTGTTAACTTCTTACTTTTATTTTCAGCGTTCTTACTCTTTATCAGTTAATGGCTACGTTAGGGCTCAAACACATAAACACGTTACGACGACGCATCGTGCCATGGCACGGCAACGCGACGTGAATAATAACGTCACGACAACGCATCGTGCCACGTCGAACGACGTCGTATTGACGGTGGCGCATTTGTAGAGTGGCCGCAGTTAATTTCGAAATGGACCACAGTAGACGTGTTCTCCTCCTGCTAATATTAAGAAGACGGATAAAAAAGAAACAGATACAAAGAAAATACTGGATCCACACATATATGTCAGTCATAAATAACGGGAGTCACTTAGAGAAGAAATATAGTGCACCGTGTGATTTTACGTCACGACGACGTGCCGTGCTACTTGGCACGTTGCGTTGTCGTAACGTGATTATTTGCGTTGCTCGACGTCGATTTCCACGTCACGGCACCGTAACGTGGACTTCCACGTTACTGCACCGTGACGTGGCACGTTGCGTCGTCGAAACGTGTTTAAGTGTTTGAGCTCTTGGTCGCAGCATCGCCATTAGTGGCATATAATAAATCCTCCGAAATGCTGGTAAATGCACAAAAAAAATGTATCCTATAATGTCTAAAATAACATAAAATTTCATATATTTCATTTCTCATTTCCGAATTGTATTATGTCGCATCCAAACATAAAATATCAATAAATAGTATCTACTCATTTATAAGAGAGAGAAGATAATATATGTATTCTTTCTCACATTTTAACTCAATTCTATTCTAGGTACACTACTTCTTGTAAATAAAGTTGGTAACCCTATTCTGCACCGTGCTAGCTAAATTGTAAATCTCTCAACGTCAGTCTTCGATGGCGTCGTATAATTCCTGATTTGTAGTCTGCCTGGGTTTATTACGTACATCTGAAGACGGGTATTGCTTTTCTAGATATCCGAATCAGCATTAATATTATCAAAGTTTGCAATTTCTAAGACGCAGGCAGATTTGTGATTCGTGCCCGAGCTGCGGGAGAGTCTGAAAGAGTTGCCGTGGACCTCACAAAGTGAAGTTGAAGGAACGCTAGTGAGTTTCAGTCAGCAAAAGTCTGACACTCAGTGAAAGTGAAGTTTAACTTAAAAAAGGAGACCATAACTTAATTCTTATTATTACATACTTTATTGTACACCTTGACACAGGACAAACATTTATTAAAATAAATGTACAATAAGCGGTCTTATCACACAGGGCGGTCTTATTTAATGTGAGTCTTATTTACATTCTTGGGGATGGTATAAAACTAAACAGGAAAAATCTAGCCACAAGACCTAGTAAAATAATATGTATATGTAAAGTTTTGGATCCATTCTTTAAAACCTTAGAGATTGTTCGAAAAAATCATCGCAGCCCAGGAACGCCAAAAAAAAAACACAAAGCATACAATTAAAGGACATAAATGGATTTTAGTCACTGAAAGTTTACACTCCCTCTAGCAAGAGAGCGGGAGAAATCATAAAATTTTAAATTTAAACACAACCATTACTATAAACAAATTATCCTCATGAATAGATACAACTTACATGAGCATTATATTCTTTCCAACATTTACAAAACTTATACACGATATAAACACAAATAATACACTAATAAATAGTACGAATTCCACCGCCCGACAACGTGGCACACCACTTGATTCACGGTTCAACACTACTTAATAAAGCAAATAACTTTAAGTCACGTAATTTAAACAAATTACGACTAGCTGTTCATTTGTTCCAGAATCGGTATTTGTCACGAATGGGTTTTTCAATTTTATTAGTGCCCCAAATTTACCCATGGCATCAATTATTTCGCAGGATATTGAACCAATAATAATACCGTCATTGCTTTTCTGCCTGAAATATGACTAACCTATTTCTAGCTTAAAAGTCACATTTTTTATTCCATGATCGTCTAGTATATATCATCGTAATGTCTTCACTCAATACGTCAATTTATCATCATTCCCCTTTTTTCCAACTTTCTTTTTTTATTCTGTCTCGCGTCCTTGTCAGACTATGTATGTGCAGAATATGTATATGTACCATTGATAGTTTTTTTCCATCGTTTACCTACTTAAAGATCTAATATCTAAACTTAAAAGCAAACACTTTTATCTATAAATGTGTGTCTTTGACATCGACGCACAAACGAATACCATGGATCAGGTACATGATTCTCGACCGAGTGGTGGAATTTTTCGTCGGTTTTTTCCTAATTTTTTTTTGATGATATTTAAAAAAAAAAAAATTGTATAAAAAAGTTATTCTAACATTTTTTGCGGATAAAAATGAATGAATTACTATACAAATTAATCATGTCATCGGGATTGATTAGAATAACGACTTTTTAATAATTTTTTTTTTCTAAAATTATCATCGGAGTTGGTTAGATTAACGATTTTATACAGTTTAAAATTAAAAAAGTACAGATCCGTGGTATTCTTTTGTGCATCGATGTCACAAAGACATCCTTTATTTATAAGGAGAAATTGACTGACTGACATACGAAGCACAACTGAAAGTACTGGAACTGGGAACGTGAAATTTTATTTTTGTTGGTTTTATGACGTAGGCAAGCATTAAGGGAGTATGTTTTTTAAATTCACCCCTTAAGTGGATGAAACGGGGTTCTAAAGTTTGTATGAAAAAACCTATTTTCACGCGGATGAAACCGTTGGCTAGTCATTCATAAAATAAGAGATAATACAATCTCTGATACGACAGTACCGGTTAATTTTGGTTCAACAGTTGTAACAACTGTGTACTGTGTAAGTTTCATTGATGCAGTTGTTTGTAGAAAGATCGTTCACCTTATAATTCAGGTAAACAACATTACTAATTCTGCGGAAAGTTTTCTAAAAAGAACACATTGTACGTCAAGATAAGGCTGTTTAATATTTATGAGGTCCTTAATTAAACCGGCCTATGGGATATCCCCTTGTTAGGCAGCGGTCGGCTATGTGACGTCATGTGGTGTGACGTTGGTAAACAGGAGAAGGGATTAGGGCCCCTCGCCCACGGCGACTTTTTGTAGCGATGCGGTAGCGCGTTCGCATCGATACAGTCGCGATGCTGTAGCGCGTTCGTACCGCGTTGGCATTTTTTCTATCGCGCTCGCAAATGCGACTAACGTGCGTTAGAAGCGATGCTATCGCGCGCTCAAAATTTTGTCGTGGATGAGGGACTTAAAACCTTCCTCAAGCGCGTTTTATAAAATTTCACCGTTTTATTTGAAACCATGGCACCGTAAATTCCCTTATTTGAAACAGGAAACCCTTTACCTGGAGAGTCAGTCAACAAAGAAGATAAATAACCCTTTTCATGGATGGATGTGAATAAAACATAATTGAATTCATAGTGATTAATCAACTCAATAATAAAATTACAACACATTAATTTAGAAACTGATAGAGGAAATTAATGTGTATACACATATTGTTTCTATGTGGTTGTTTGTTGTGCTATATATTTTTTATGTATCGTATATTTTAAATGTATTTTTTTTTTTTGTTTGATTAATGTTTGCTAGCAGTCCACCGCATACTACCCTCTTTTTTAGTTTAAGTTCTTGTAGTCCATCCTAAGGTTGTCTGGTAGATATCGCTGTCAGCGATAAGACGGTTATTGTACCCATAGATTTAGGTTTCTATAAAACTCTACACTAATATTTTAAAGAGGTAAAGTGAACTCTGAAACTAGGGGTCCGATTGCTAAAATGTTTTCACCGGTAGAAAGCTGCTTTATTCCTGAGTGACATAGGCTATATTTTGTATACGCGGGCGAAGCTGCAGGGAAAAGCTAGTTGTTACTATTTTGGTGTAGGTACAATAAAATTTATTCTATTCTTCAACTATATCTAAAGACTGGTTACTTATCTCCTTTCTTGACTATACATTGACAACACGAAAAACATTGAAATGCGATTCACTGTAATTTAGCGGTTTCTACTACATGTTTTCCTGTTTATAAGGAAACAAAACAAATACTTATTAATTCCCTATGTTCGTTCCTTGGTTTGATCCTTGTTATTTAGCTATTCTAATGTTACATCATTGCATATGAGTCACGACATTGTTCAATTACCTACTTTCAGTTTTGATATGTATGAAATTACCTACTGATACCCTTTTTTATGTGTGAGAAATCATCAAGCAACTTCTCCCGCTCTGAGTGGGGTGAAACAGTGAAATTCAGACTTTTATTGACTAAAACTCACTCGTGTTCTTTCAGTTGCTCTTTGCGTTCCAGGATCGCGGTGACTCTCTTCTTTCGAACAATTTCGCATAAATTTATTGATACCCCAGAAGTAGAATTGTACTAGGAATTTACATTAAGAGCTACTTTATTCGTAGTCAATTTTTAACTCTAGACTGTTGAAGTAAGAACTAAAATAATATAAAATCATTCCTTTTTTTAAGCTTTCTGACAATTTAAAAAGCACCCATAATTTATTTGCAGATAAAGAAAAATCATATCGAAACTATAATAAAATAAAATACTTGGTAGGATAACAGAACAGAATCTATCTGTATTTGTCCATTTTTCATTTTTAAGTGTTTGTGTGTGTAAATAAATGAATAAATAAAATTAAATGAACTTCATAATGGAAACAACTTTAAACATAAACTTAAATCTGAGGGTATAATGGCGGTCTTATCGCTGACAGCGATACAACAGACAACCTTTGAATCGACAAATAACACCAATCATTTTGGTCAAAGTTTAAAAAATGAAAACAAAATTATAAATTGGTTAATCAATTAATTTATAGTAAACAATAAATAATGATAGGTATATGTAAATAATGCGTGACGATATAATATCACAAATTCACAACTGATTGCGGTTCGGCTGGCCGGCGCCTGTCCTCATTGAATATTCATATAATAACATTTCACTGATAATTTCCGTTCGGTTTAATACCAGAATTTTAACCTTCCATTCCACAATGAAAAATTTCCCACTCATAGGCACAAAACGTTTTGGGAACACACTCATTGTGTGTACACCTGGAGTTCAATTTCCGGCTGAAGTCAGTGTTTCCTGATAGTTACAACCTGAACGCCTTTAAGTGAAGAATGACAAGGTTACTTCTACGGAGACGTACTCCATCGTCACCCAAATCATCGCTTACAATCAGGTGAGATAATCTATACATCTATACATATACATATCTATACATCTATACATCTATGTATACATCTACACATATAAATAAAATTGGAGTGTCGTTTGTAATATTGAAATAACTGCTTTTTACTACATGCATACGAATATATATATACGGTACATACACCAAAATAACATTTTTTTCAATTTTTGTGTCTGTCTGTTTGTCCGGGCTAATCTCTGAAATGGCTGGACCGATTTTGACGGGACTTTTTTGCCAGGTAGCTGATGTAATAAGGAGTAAAATAGGCTACTTTTATTTTAGAAAAAAAAAATCAAAATCCTGTAGTCGACGCGAACGATGCACACACACATACTGCACATCTAGTAGATGCACAGCTAGTATAATATATAATATTCCACAACTTTCACACAACAAGTCGCAAACTAAGCCGAGCTTGTGGTATGAGTGCTAGACAACGAATAAAGATACTTATGCATTTCTAAGTACACATATATTAGGTACTTATAGATAAATTATACCCAGACACAGAACAAATGATCGCGCTCATCACACAAACATTTGTCCTGGATGGAAATCCAACCCACGAGCTCATAGCAGTCAGATATCACGATGGCCTTGATTCGACCTATGAGTCTCGAAGCGTAGGTCCTCTCCTGCGACAACTGGTTTCCGCTCCCTCCTTCACTTGCATTACTGCTTCTCAGAAAAAGGTGACTGCTCATAATGTTTTCTGGCTCTGTACCATAGCTTGTACCAGGAACGGTGCTCCATTGATGTGGGGCAGACCCCCACCGTGTCCTCCGAGCGATAATCGAATAATTTATTAGTGCCAAAAAGAAACATGTTCCTTATTATACATAAACCCTAGACCCCACACCAGGATTCCCTGTGTCGTGGGGTCTAGTCTCCTTCAGTCCAAGAATAAAATTGCACAAACTTAAAAACTAAGGTTCAATTTATACCGCCGCGGAATGGAATGGAAGCATCAATTTCGTAGCTATGGGAATTCTCGAGAATGCACGAGGATTCCCCGGAAGACGCGCGACCTTTTTTGGCTCGTATTTAATTTGTATATTATACATTATATACATTTGACATAAAGTTCATTATGCGATATATAATTTCGTTGCAAAAAGTCGCTTCCTTTCCATTCCGCGGCGGTGTGAATTGAGCCTAAAAATACTGTAAAAAGAATAAAAAAAAATAAATCAAACAGAAAAATATACAAAAAGAAAAACTAAAAGAAAAGAGTAGACAATCAAGGTTCCCGAAACAATCGCGTGTAATAAAACCTATGTAAGGGGGAAGATGATTATACCGTGGTTTCTATTTAACCACTCCTTGAAAACACAAAAAAAATAAAAAAAAACTTTATCTCTTTATTACGAGTATATTAGTGCAGATAAACTGAAAAGTTTGTAAAAATAACTTCATAACTCCAGAAACCTAAAGATATATAGAGAAAATACTTTTTTCAACATCATTTTCTATACAAACTTTCGTTTATTTTCTCTGAGTGAAATAGATTATATAAAATGGTGGACTACTCTAAAAATAAAACTTCATATGTGTAGAATTCTCCCATACGTTGGGTCTGTTAGCATTCTGCTAGGGGTTTTCTCAAATCTCAGCTTCGTCTATAAATCTGCAAACATTTCTGTAATATAACCTCTCTTTGCCAAGCAAACACATTCTTCGACGTTATTAAAGTTCTTTTACAAACAACATCGAGGAATTTACATTTTATATACCTATAACAGTATGTAGCTACTGCTATTGTAGCCCTGTGTACATTGTAAGCGCACGCGAAGCTAGCGTTATATGTCCTTTGCTCCATTACTTACGTCTTTGATGGGCCCATTGTATACGTGAACCGCAATGGATGTAATCCTAGACGTTGTCACACGTGATCTGGCCATTGTGATAAAAGAGACAAGTTTTATAGTGTGCAGGACAGTTTTGTACCTAACTGGCCAACACAGAAAGTTAAGAAGCCATAAAAAAAAGAAAAATATCGTGTATTTGACAGAACTTCAAACATGGAGCGAATGTTGTTCTTATTTTGAAATTTTACTACCAGACACGATTTTGTTTTCACAATTTTGTAGATGAATTACCAAAAATAGCGGAACACTTTGAACAGGAGTTTTGTTCACAAACAGATGACCTACATATGATTTGTTTGGAATACCTTACCTTGTTTTTGAAGGTAAACGAACTGCAAATGGTATCAACAAGGAGATGTCTGTACTGTGCTATTTTGTTGCTATAAATAAACATAGTCATAAAGAAATTTATGACTTAAATATAAAAATAAAAATAAAAAAGCTCTCTAAGAAAAAGGGTTGATGGAATCTTGTACGTTTGTTTGTATTTTAAATATGGGATCTAAGGGTTGTTTACGGACAACAAAACACTCCTTCAAGGGTGAAATATTTTGTTAAATATTGAACCCACATGATGTCAAAGGTCACCCATGATTATATTCATAATATGATAGAAAAGGCTTTGTTTTAATCGAATAACCTATTTTAGGTTATTGCCGCGTAAAGTTAACAAACATATTTTCATTATTATTATATTATGTATACTGAAGCTTATGTGCGAATATGTGAGTAGCTTTAAGTAGGTAATACAAAGCTGATAAAATGCTTACCGTGCCAGTGAAATTATTTTTTTAGTGTTCGTCGAAAACGTTCAGCTTATGAATATTATATTTTTGATATTTCGTTGTCGAAATATGAATAATATTGATAGTGATAATAATACCTGAAAGCTCTGCTAGCACTAGGTAAAGGTAGATATTCATTTACTCGAATGTGAACCGTACTGGTTCAATACTCAGAAGTAAGGACTTGGAATATATAAAACACTCGTTTATAGACTTTGAAGACCCCTTTTATTACTAAAGTTACAAACAGCTACAATATAGTATAAAAATCAAGAGACTAACACAGCACAGATGTCCCGATACCACACATCTCAAGATTCCCGCGTATATCCCCCAAAAAATATCTGCACACTTCCCGCCATTTTACTTGCTTGTGATTGGTCGAAAACTGTCAAAGTCTCGACCAATCACATGATGTCAATACAACTACATTTAATCTTAAAAGTTCATAGATACGATTATAAATATCAACAAACATATATAAATAGAGGTATAATTTATAACACGAATAATAATTCACAAAACTTGTTACAGGAAAAACGTGTTTTTCCAAAAACTGTACAAGTTTTAGGAAAAAAGTTTCGTTTTTCAGAATCTTGTTTAAAGCAAGGATTCTATTATTATATTTTTTTAACCTTTTTTAATTTTTGAGTAGGTACATTATGAAAGGTCAACGTTCACGCCAAATAGCATTGTATATCCAAAATATCTAATGAAAAATGTGTCAATAACGTCATAATCATGTAAGAGCGGTTGTTTAAAAAACTTGAAAATGTAAGTCGGTTTGGCTGCTCTTAAACTTCGGCCGCTACATTACTTGACATACTAAGTTTAACGCTAGCAACTTGGCAACATGTTGCTAAACTGTAAAATAAATAGCCGTAAGTAATTTGTTGAGCTACGAAGAGATTATTATCTTTGCAACTGTTAGTTTCACAGCGTTATGGTCTATTGAAACTACTGTTTAACAACATAATATTGAACCACGCCTAAATTCCCAAAGGGTTGGGTGAACGTATAATGCTGCCGCCCTAAGCAAAAAGGGTATAACTGCCCTCTTAGGCTTAATTAAGTTATTTGCATATTCTATTTATAAATCATGAAGATAAGACTAGTAATATTTATATACTTTTCATAGAGATTCCATGCTCTGGCTACATTAGTGAAAAGCCAAGCTAGGCTGAATATACGTAGGTATATGTACGAGTATATTTAACCATTCAGAACTTTTTAATTGCTGTCCCAGTTGAGTATTTTGGTCAGATGCGCCTTTTCGTTATGGTGGTAGAATAAATAACCAACATTTCGCTAGTACTGTTTAAGTCTTATGTACAAGTAAGGAGTGAGCCTGTTCCCATTACCCTGACTTCGAAGTACTGAACCGCAAAAGACAACTGTAAAAACTTAGGTAGGTTTAGTCAGTAAAAGACTGACATTCCCTCTCGCTCAACTCAGAGGAAGAAGAAACATTTAATGATCTCGGGAACGTAAAAAAGGCTGCTATTAAGATATATCAGTCAGAAAATCCTAATGACACCCTCACCTGACTCGGGAATCCAATCTAGGTACCATACTGTAGCGGTTCTAGATTAATTAATTAAACCCCAAGCAAATGCCGGCCGGCGTTCGCTCTCTCATTGTCTTTCTATTGTGTTTCTAAATACGATATTCGAAAGGATAATGCGACAACGAGAATGTTTCCAAAGAAAACTGCAAAAATAATCAATGTAGTATTAGAAAATAACAATACATTTTTAGGGTTCCGTACCTCAAAAGGAAAAAACGGAACCCTTATAGGATCATTTTATTGTCCGTCCGTCAGTCTGTCAAGACCCTTTATCTCAAAGACGCGTGGAGGTATCGAGTTAAAATTATACTCAGGTATGTGGTCCCTTCAAGCTGTGAAAAAATCAAACTTCTAAGTTAACGAATAAAAAAGATACGGCCGTTTTAAATGTCGCAAAAAAACGTATATTTTGATACTCTCAAAGATCGAAATTCATAGGATACTACCCGTTGACCCAGAATCCTGAAATTTGACACAAAGCAAGGTCTTGTAGCACAGGTATAGGAATAAATCTGAAAACAGTAATTTTGTTGTTACCTATCTACGTCACCAAAATAAAATACTTTTTTGCAATTCGGAACAATCTTCGAGACTCCATTCAGGAATTGTAGTATGCACGGAGCCCTCAGTGCGCAAGTCCGACTCGCACTTGCCCAGTTTTTTTTATTGTCTATTCAAATCTACCAGCGCATTTATTTCCGTACAATGTTTTGATTTAAATACAAATCAATGAGACACGACACCAAACGCCATTAGAACAATTATGGCTGTCAATATCGGGCCTGTAATCAATCATGTAACCGTTAGAATATTCCGAATATTGGTGGCGCCAACATTTATTAATATTCATTAGGCCTGTGTTTATTTTTTTATTTGCCGGGTTGTTAGGAAAACATTATTTACATAATACGGAATAAAATAATCAGAGATGTTGAGAAAATTTCCAATTTAATCAGATCAGATGGAAAGTGACTAATGGGATAAAGTAGTAGGACGGTAAAATGGCAGTAGGAAGTGTAACACCGACCGAAGAATATGAACAAATTGCATCAACTAATGAAACTGTAAAATTATCTAAAGGGTAAGTTCATTTGCGTTCACAAAACTTAATACAATATAAGGAACAGCTGCTTATTTTTTGCAATTTCAAAATTGTTCCCATATTAAAAGTTATTCAATAAACATTCGTGAATTCACGCGATGTAAAATTAAAGATTACCGATGTATTATCGGCCGTCCTTAAATTCAACATAATATTGTCAGTTTTATTTTAGCACAATTTTGAATGTGAAATTCAGCCGTGGGCAGTTGTCTCTGATAACAATAAACCTAATTTTAATCCGCAACCATGTCAGCAAAATATCTAAATTTAATATTTTGCTGAAAACAAACAAAACATTCGAATTTCTCAGTTTGCTTCACTAAATTCATAAGATATGTATGTTAATTGTCAATTTCGGTAACGCTTGTGAAAATCTGGTCATTTTATACACAGGTAGGTAGGTACACCATAAAATAACAATGGAGTATAACAATGACGGTGTAGCAGCACACAATGAGGAACAATTAAGGTTCTTCCGTAACAATAACAAACAGTGTAAGGTACTTACTTCACTGAAGAAAGTATTGTTGCACAATAGTACTGTACAATATTTATCAATCTTGAAAAAACCTTCTAGGAAGAAGTACTTCTAAAAGTGTAAATGCTATAACTACAAGTGTAAAACTGAAGATAGATAGAATATTTGCTAAAGTTGTAACAAACACCGCAAAGTTTCTCAAAGCAGACGACCTTGGGTAAATGGAGCAACACCCGGTTTTCGGTAACTGAGAATTCGAAGTTATTACGTGGCAAACTTTGCTTTAATGCTGATATTTTCGTTCTGAAATGAATTTTGTAAACTTCAAATTCTTAATTCAGTAACTGAAGGCATGTATATCATGGTTAAGACAAGTAGTTGATTTCCAATTACAATGAGAATTTTCATTACAATATAAGATAAATGCTACGCTGCACTAGTTGTATATTTTCCTCCAACAAAAGCAAAATGTATTTAACATCATAAATAAAATATAAAACCGCGTAATTATAATCAGGACTTGACTGTGGCAGGTAAACCAATAATTGAAATTTTAATTGCATAATACCGTACTTCGCAGCGTTAATCAATTTGTAACTTGCTATTTTACCAGTAAAGTATTTTCATAAAAGTGCACGAGTATTTATGCATAACTTTTTTATTAAATAGATAATTACTTCATACAAAAAAACTATATATTCATAGTACAATGAAATATCGCTTAAATAGTAAGTATACTTACACTAAGTGATAGCTGGTTTTAATGAAATAGGGAAGAGGTCAGGTTAGAATTAAGTACCTATTGTCAATTTAGGACGATTTTCATTGACAAAAGCGGTTTAAGAGATTAAACATTGACCCAGATAATTCATTAAAAGTACAAAGAAGGTGTACTTTACAATTTAAGGATAGGCGTTTGATAAAGTTGGCCATGATATTTACAGTCCAATAATACGTATTCTATCAATTAATTTTATTTAATCTTAAAATAAATTCTATCAAACTTGAACATGAAATTGTTCAGGGGTTCCTCAGGGTCTTTATTTCGGACCACAAGTACCTCATAGCTTAGCATTTTAAAATATTGTTGGATGATCCGTTGGTTTTAGTATTAAAATCTACATCGTGATTTACAAGACTTGAAAAAACAATCGATTTATTTAATGTTGTAAACAAAACCTGATATGGAGACATAGAAGTAGTTCAACATACAAACCTATCAAATAACAAGTACCAGTTTGTAACTACAGATTAGGTTGTTGAGTTTTTATCTATGTTCCATTATTCATAAAACACTTTACATGTATAAACCATTATTATAATAAATATGATATGTTTGCTAATATACAATAAACCATACCTACTGATTATTTAAATGTAGATAGCGCGTGCTGCCCTATCGGCCGTCAGTTAATCGCGTGTACCCTTTATTCTATAGTTTTTTTACGTCGGAAATTTTCAAATGATTTTTCTCGCTCTGAATGTCAGACTTTTACTGACTAAAATTCATCCCTGATCCTACAGTCACTCATTGCGGTCCAAAGCCACGGTAACTCTTTATAATATTCCACAACTATCACACAACGCCATCTAGTCTCAAGCTAAGCAGAGCTTGTGTTATGAGTACTAGACAATTACTGATAAACATACTTATATTATATTTCTAAATACATAGGTACATACATACTATAGATAAATAACACCCAGACACAGAACAAATGATCGTGCTCATCACATAAACATTTGTCCAGGGTGGGAATCGAACCCACGACCTCCGGCATAGCAGTCAGGGTCACTAACCACTAGACCAACAGGCCTGTCAAAATTCTAAACGTCTTTCAAACAAACCCACAGTCCTTTTTATTTTTAGTCCGGGGTTCCATCTCAGGAAATCAATATTTTGAAAGGTTAGCTGGAAATTTATCAGCTGTGGGGATTATGTTGCGTGTGAAAATAAGAATAGACTCACCCACTTCAACGGGCTTTGGTAACTCTATCTTTGAAACCAGTTTATACAAATGACATTTAGAAATATTCAAACCCGGATGCGGGAACCGGGAACCGTAAACCCGTACCATAAGCCAAACGTTATCCTTTTACATACACCCCGGTAAAATTCGAAATCTTATATGTGAAGGTATTTTTACCCAACTGTGCCAGAAGGAAAACATAACCCTCTCCGAATGTTTTTTGAGTGTATATTTGTATGTATATATATTTTTTGGCACACCCTCTCTAGAGCCTAAATATTTTGTTGCATTTCAGCTAGAAAGGTGTCGTTCGATTCGTCTGTGGTGAGAGGTATACTGTGTATAAAATGGCGGATGTTTTGGCGCCAAATTATGTACCTACTCAAAAAATATTTTTCGTGCAGTGTATCAAAATAAAGAACTCAAAGAGTCGATTTCAAAAGTATTACTAACTAACTAAAAAAGTACGAAATAAAAGAAGTTCATAGTATTAAAAACCTGATCACAGAAACGACAAAAATTCGAAACACTTCACGTTAAAGAGTCTGATGCAGCTGAAGGCGTTAATACTATGATTAAACTAAAATAAATTCCACTAACTGCATCAAACTGCTTAAAATGACATGAAGTTTTTGGCGGCTGGATTTTTTTTTATTATTGGTTTATCATTAGTATAACAATAATCAGACTTTTAATGTTCTCACTGCTGGGACTCAGGCCTTCTCTCTAGGAGAGGGAATGGGCCATAATCCACCATGCGGGCCCAGTGCAGGTTGGTGAACGTCACACGTCTTCGAATTTTTGGTTCTAGGGCATACCGGTTTCCTCACGATGTTTTCCTTCACCGTTTTGAGAACAGTGGTGATGAAATAAATTACATAAAGTAATGCGCCTATGTTTATCATTGCTTCCTAATAAATAGTCATTCCACATACAATTATGTACATACAATTGTATGTTTCGAACACGAGTAATCATGATAAAATACAAGACATCGTAAAATCTCGTTGTGACGTTTACGTAGGATTATTTTCAGCATTAACGCAAGCAAAACCGCTGAGAAAAGTCAGTAAAAGATAATTGAAGAACACGCTTCAATTTGTAACACTAACAATAGTAGAACAAAATATTTCAAGAAGTAATGATCCATTATCTTCAGCGCACTAGCAAAAACATTTTTAGAACTCAATCGTAACTTTTGTTGTTGAAAACTTGTGAGTGATTTCAGCTAGATTTTATCCAAGAAATACGCGAGTGCGTAGTTTCATTCAACTCCGATCATTTACTTATTTAGGTATTCATTCTAATAGACGCTAATGATGTGAGTGCGATATTAAAACAGATGCTGCTAATTGGCTTGAATCATTTTAGTAAAGTTTTATTTATTTAGACTTCATGAACAAAAGTGGCACCTAAGTGAACTTATTGCTACAAGAACTATTTACTAGTCAACCTTCGGCTCAAAAACTACGCTACGGTAAGTGCACGATATTATAATACTAAAGAGTAATTATTCAAAAAAAAAAACTTAAATTATGTACATACCCATACTAATGAAATTTATATGTTCTAAAATAATGAATATTATGATAAACTAACTGCTGCCAGCGCAGCTTCAAGTCCATGATAGTAGCTTGGGCGGAGCATCGCCGTGCCCTCGTGGGGTGATCGGTGGCGGCGGCGGCGGCGATCTCGCGCCGGGCCTTGGTACAGGCCATGGTCCGGAGCGAGGAGGAGTGGCAGGCGGTCGCCGACTTCTGCGAAGCAGTAATGCTAGCAAAGGAGGAGGGCGACCGCACCAGGCAACGGCGCTCACAGCGCCCCAGCCGCCGCTGGGATTTCGATCCCGATTTCCGGCCACTGTAGGCGCGGGCTTGCGGACGACGAGCAATGGGTAGCTCGCTGTCCGACCGTCCGGTAACTGTCCGGACCGAGCCCAAATCATCGACTGTGCGCACTGTTCCAAGTTCCACTTTGCGCCTCAAGGAGTTGTCAGCAACAGCAGGGATCTAGCTGGGTCGAAGCCTACTGGGGCCAGGGTTAGTTTCGAAAGATAGCTCAGCCCCGGTATGAAAGGCAACAAAGGAACAGGTTTTCCCACCGGAAAAAAAAACCTCATGATAACAGAAAATTATCCGAAACGAACATAATCACAGGAAAAATATATAAATATGTAAATGTATGTATGTATGTGTATGTGTGTACTAAAACATGCTCTAGCCGCATACCAAATTCTATCGAAATCCTTTCAGCTGCTCGAGCGTAAAGAACTAAGAAATATATACTCACAAACTTTCGCTTTTGTAATATTAAAGTGATACTAAACACACTTACAAATTGCGAGAACTGTAAATATAAAACTTACGACGACCCTAATTTTGAGAGGACTACATACTACTTAAGAGCGTCCTTCCCGAGGTACCTTTTCATCCAACCACTCTTACGTGATTATGGCGTTATTACACATCACCATCACCAAATATCTTGTGAATATTAACTAGCTTTCTATTGAAATCAAATCATAAATTCGTGTAAAACTAATTCAGCAAAGACCTCTGAAGATCAGCTATTTAGCGTGAATTTTGGCCCTTCATAATGTACACATACTCATAAATTTAAAAAATAAAGATAATAAAACTATAAGAAAATGTATAAAAAAAACCATAAGAAAATATAACATTGCACTGATCTTGATTCTAAATAAAGTTTTTATTTTTCAAAAACTTAAAAAAAAGGTTTTTAAAAAAACATGTATTTTCTGGAACAATTTCCGTGAAATATTCGAGTACCTAAACGACGGAATTACCGAATGCCAACAAGGTTTTCATATATCTCTTTTTTCGCGTTGCCTCTTCATCAAACATTGCGTTGGATAAAATAACAAGCTTATAAACTTACTTTTACGATAGACAAGTGGAGAAGGGCTCTCTTAAATAATATACTTACTACTTAAATAGCAGTCAAGGAGGGGGGGGGGGGGGTCCTTGAAGGAAAATTCCAAATTGGCAATGTTACTATTTTGTTATTCGAATAATGTAGAATATTGTAGAGGCTTTTTCATCAGTTTCTCTCCAGAGGGTCTGGTTCTAAGACATGATAAACAAAAGAAACTAATAGATACTTATTGACTAGCCTGTTGGTCTAGTGTTTAGTGGCCCTGACTGCTATGCCGGAGGTCGTGGGTTTAATTCCTTTTTTTACTAGTATTTGACTGCGATTCCTCCTCATGGTAAGCAGTGATACAATCTTTGATGGTAAGGCGCAATAGTTTATGAGCTTATTCACTCTTGCCTTGAAGACACTCAAATTATAATAGGACGGGAAGACCGCACCAGAATTTAGGTATCTAATAACTCAGGGATATGATGACGACCATTTGTGTTAGGGTCTAGGGTCAGACTTCGAAACCCGAAACGTCCCGGGACTTTTTGTAATTTTGGTTGACTTGAGTCCCGGGAATTAAGTGTTTAAGATTTAAACTGATTAAGACTTAATTTTCTGTTGAATGCATATTTAATAAATGTAGATTTTTATATAAAAAATGCCCTTTTTAACCTTTCGTATGCGGCTAATTAGACACACAATTAAAAAGTTATTGTGTCTCGCGTGGATCCACGTTCCGGACACACAAAGGGTTAATACGTTTTACAGAAATCAAACCAATTAATTTTTTTCACAAAAAGCTTACCCCTCTTTAAAAGAACCTATAAAAGGTATTTCTCAAAAGTCTCGTACTCCTGGGAATTCCCGGGACTTTGATTGTAGGTTGTCTCGTGTCCCGGGACTTTGAAATTGTCGGGAATTCCCAAACCCTAATTTGTATGTAGTATAAATAAAAAAAATGAGTCAATGCGCTTAAAGCTTGATGAATATATACTGGAATTAATAGCATAATCATCAGCAATTGACCAAAAAATTATTGTTTGAGTTGTGACTTCAAATGACATTAAAACTGCCAACTGATTAAATTATCGAGTGTAAAGATTACCGTATGTTCCGCCAACGGTTTTTTTAGTTCACACATTTGATAACACAATCACAGATTTGCTAATAAAGCCTCTAAGCCGTAAATTTTCCGCTATTTATCATCATGAAACCCGCCATAATGCTAATTTAACACAAATCTGTTTTCTCGGTGGCAACAAATTACGTGAAGGGGGAACGAACGTGTGGATTCATTGGTTGGATATGCGCAGAGGTTATTGACCTTAACCGAAAATATTTTCAATATACTTACTCAAAAACCCGCTCGTAGCCCACCGCTTTTAGGCACGCAATAGACTGTTTTCCGCACAAGTGCTGAAAAGTGCGCGTGGTCTCCGCTGCCATAATTTTATTACATTTAGGTATCGTATCAGACTGGGCGCGCGTAGACCCCCGCAAGTCACCGGTCAACCTCTGTTTATTAATTTCTTCGTAAGTATATTGAAAAAAACCGGCCAAGAGCGTGTCGGGCCGCGCTCAGTGTAGGGTTCCGTAGTTTCCCGTCCGTCACAATAAGTGTTCCCACTTATGAGTTTAAAAAAATGCTTGCATTTACGATTATACTACAAACTTAGTCCAGAAATTATTTTGTACAACCTTTTTGTCTTTTTTGTACAAAAACTGTTCTTTCCATAAAGTTCAAAATGATTTTCCTAGAAAGTCCTTATAAAGTTCTACTTTTCAGGTTTTTTTCATATTTTCACACATTGTTTTTTACTTTTGGATCGATTATTTCCGAAATTATTGACATTATCAAAAAATGATTTTAGTAAACCCCTATTCATTTTTAAATACTTATCCAACAATATATCACACGTTAGGGTTAAAATTTAAAAAAAAATCACTTCCCACTTTACATATAGGGGAGCTACCTTAATAAAACATTTTTTTTAATTTTTATTTTACCACTTTGTCGGCGTGATTGATATACATATTGGTACCAAATTTCAGCTTTCTAGTACTAACGTGTCACAGAGATTAAGCGAGGACGGACAGACAGACAGACAGACAGACAGACAGACAGACAGACAGACAGACAGACAGACAGACAGACAGACAGACAGACAGACAGACAGACGGACAGACAGACAGACAGACAGACAGACAGACAGACAGACGGACAGACAGACATGGCGAAACTATAAGGGTTCCTAGTTGACTACGGAACCCTAAAAAGCTGTCTAATGCACGTGCAAATTTGTCACTGCAGCCCTCGGCTCCATAACACACTCACCTACTGCTCGTGTAAATTCTGCCTCGGTCGTAATGACAAGCTTTCTGCACTATACTGAAATTATACCCTATGGGTGAGTTGCACCATTTAACTATAACGATAACAAAGCCGTTAACAGTTGTCGAATCGTCGAATTGACCAATAGGCAGCCGTTTTACGGCTGGTTATGGTTTGGTTATAGTTATAGTTAAATGGTGCAACTCACCCTAAGTATATAAAATAGTGTACGGTTTACGCGCGGCCTGTTGCTGGAACTTGGCACGCGCACTACCGTGCGCTTAGATTACAACACTAAATATTCTTCATAACTTCTGCTAGCGGCTTGAAAATAAAAAAATATCCCAAAGGACCATATTCCCGGGATACTTTTTGTATGCTACGTAATTGTACATTGTCTATTCTATCTAAATCCTCTCCGCCGTTTGAGCGTGATGGAGATGCAATAAAACAGAGAAATGGTAACATCATCATTTCTCCGTCTAGTATAAATCGGTTTTCGTGTCTGCCAATGTCAGAATAGAATATGTTTTTGTGTAAAATAATACATAAAAGTCATAGGCATTTTGTTCTACAAATGCTTATTTATTATAATATAATAATAATAATTATGTATGCGAAAAATATCTGCACTAATATAATAAAGAGGTAAAGTTTGTTTTTTTTGTTTGTAGGCAGTAATCTCTGGAAGTACTGGTCCGATTGCTAAAATTCTTTCAGCGATAGAAAGCTGCTTTATTCCTGAGTGACATAAAGAAAGAAAGAAGAAAGAAAACATGTTTATTCCGCCTAAATAGACGCACAAATCAACACAATATTGTAAAAAATATAAAAACCAGTATCCCTATCAGGCCATGTGTGTAACAGGCATAACACTATTGCCCTTGTAACCATAGACAACGAAGTTGTCTATGTTATCTGCACAGAACATGGAAACAGTTATCTGTGGCATTTTGACGCCGGCCATAACAGAGAACAACATAAACAAAAAATAACCTAAAAATAACTAAAAATAAAAGAAATACTATTATAATAATATTAATACAATCTAAGATTCTAAGTTGTGCGTCGCATCTAAGCAAAAATAGGCCGTTACTCAGCATATACCGTGACGCTGGGATAATCCAGGCATCTACTAGGTGCTGGTTTGGTAGACTATATTTTATGTTCGCGGGCGAAGCTGTGGACAGAAGCTAGTTATATTAAATATGGCAAACCATGCCTACATGCCCCAGTTGCTAATGTGCTCCACTAGCAAAATTAACACATTTATTTAAAAGGTGCTTTTTGAACCGATCTGATTAGCTTATAAGTATGACGGCGATGTAAACTATACAACGCAAGTTTCTCCTCCTTCTTTAGTTTCTTGCGTCGTATAGTTTATGTAATTTTAAATGGCCCGTATTACAGAACATCGCTTAATACTCAAGCATTACTTCAAGCCCTTTGATTGGTTGAAACTAGTTTTAAGTAACGCTTGAGTTTTGAGTGACGTTCTGCACGCTTAGCCAAATTGTTATTCTGCAATCGTTAACGCTGTCGAAAAGTGATGAAACGTATGGGAATGACATCATCTCAACGTAAAGTCGCGTGGTCAGAACAAACGAATAGACAATTCGTAGCCAAGTTCACAGCGTTTAAAATCGTTTCTACAATGTTTAACGCTACATCCTTTGTTATACAAACGCTACATTGTAGAACGAGCGGCCGACTCAGGCGCGTCAACATGGCTACCAGCTTATCGTTTTCTACAATTGCTGTCACCGAGGCGTTACCGATTAGAGAACGGAATGCGACACAAACTGGTTGTAACTTGGCTAGGGGGGCTGTTATACGGGCCTTAATGTGTCAAGTGGGGCACATATGGCTAATTTACCTTAAATAAATAAAATATTATATTATATTAAAGATATTATCTAGCCTGTGTTGTCCCACTATTGGGCAAAAGTCTCCTTTCAATCTTTTCATTGTTCCTGGCTCTGAACCACTTCTTGCCAATTCCTAAGGAAGACATCAGTCGTTCAGCTAACTCCTTCTTGGTCTGCCGCGACCCTGTCTCAACTCCATGCCAAAGTATCTTAAAATTTGAATACAATCTGAATTTATATCTATGTTCCGACATGTTACCTTACAAGAAAATTTCAGCTATGAGAAACAAGGGCGCATCTCTAGCGATCTATTTATTATTTATAAACATATCGTAACATCTAGCATTCGAGATTTACAATCAATTTTACTTCTCAAAAATCTAATAAAAGAGCACTATCTTTGCTCTCAACTGTGTTAGTTATATATGAATATAATGTTATCTATTTATAGTAGGTATTAGGTATATATTATAAGTACCTACATAAAAAACTTAAATATTATCTAAACTGTTAATACTTAAACCTAACCATAATCATAAATATAATACAAAAACACAAAGTACAGTCAGGCGTCGAAGTATCTCCAAATCGCTGTCACCCGGAAATAAATGTACCCAGAAGACAGGGAGTTATTCATAATATATTAATTATTTTATAAAGATTGCATATACGCATTTTCTCTTGTTTTTGCACACTTTATATTTCTTTTAGTGTCACCTTTCGCAAGTCCACCTGAAGAAAATTTAGAAATAAGCCGTTTCTCTGTACTCATATTTATAATACACCGTTAAATTGTAATCGTTTTAATCCCGTGGAGGGTCGATCCGGTACATGAAACACTATCGATTTGTAAAGATAAAATTAAAAAATAAAATACTTACCTTTTTTTTTCAAAACTCGTATTAATTTACGCATGTAAGTAATTAATTTCTTTAAGAAAACGTCAGCTGAGCGAGTCCAATGACCTTTAGGTAGTAGTCGGCCTTGCGTACAAACTAACTATAGGTCATTGGACTCGCTCAGCGGGCGTTTTCTTAAAGAAATTTATTTCGTACATGCGTAAATTAACATGAGTTTTATCTTTACAAATTGATAGTGTTTCATGTACCGGATCGACCCTCCACGGGATTAAAACGATTAAAATTTAGCGGTGTATAAACTAGCTGCTGTCAGCGGCTTCGCCCGCTATATACTCTTGCAGGACATAGTCTAACCATGTACCAAGTATCATCAAAATCGTGTACCAAATGTCATCGAAGTACACACTCACTCAGGGAATTTCATTCCTTAGCTGCACGCCAACAATGATTTTGTTCCCAAAACGTTTTAAGCGTACTTGTACTTGTACAATTAGTACATCGCCCTACGCCTGGTGGTCCTGTGATAGACGCCTTCCGAAATGCGAACGGTAGAAAACCGACAAGCTAGCAACTTGGCGTCAAAGCTCAAGCCTTTGAAGCTTTAACTCGACTAATACATCATTGCCAATGGTCCTCTCAATGACTATAGATAAAAAATAAAATAAATATTGCACTTGTAAGTATTGATATATTTTATACTGCGAAAGTGTGTTACATTATAACGAGCATTCGAGTTTAGCTTTGATGGAGGTTTCATTACGTAATCTCTTACGTATCGTGTAGTTTGAAGTTAACTTGTGCAAATTATTATTCTGATACAGCAAGCTTCATATCAGCAGGATAAAACTGTTTGTAAAGCTCTCGTGAGCACATAGTGACTCTTTAATCTTTTTAATATAAATAGTTCATGTTTTATTTAGGTAACCTTCGAAAAAGATCATTTTATCTTTGGGAGAAAATGTAATATTAATTTACATATAACATAATCACTAATTAGCCAATGTTCCCACGGCTGGGATTCAGACCTCCTCTCTAGGAAAGGAGTCCTGAGTGAAGAGACGGAATGTACCGTAATTCACCACGCGCGTCCAGTGCGGATTAATGGGTATTGCATGTCTTCGAATTTTGAGTTCTTGGACATACCGGTTTTGTCTCGATGTTTTCCTCTACGTTTTGAGGGCAGTGGCATTGACAAATTACGCAAAATAATACACCAGGCTAGGTATGAACCCGCGATCTAGCAACCGAAAGTCAGGGCTATTACCAGAGGACCACTACTGCTACTCGTATTAATTTACGTGTACCTAAAAATCTATATCCCATGTGACCGCTTGTCGTTACGGTTTTGCATTAAATCGAAGGGTTATTATTCTAGGTGGGTTCTTTCTGTTTATATAACGGCGATCATGATTAGTAAATACTTAACCAATGTTTTACCACACCCACAAAGGGATAAAGACAGGGACCGCCGGACATATCATAATGCGCCAATATATATGTACGTAGCATCCCATCCATACCGTGTACTAAACTATTTGGGAACATATTCATTATGCATACAGCTAAGGCGTGAAATTCCCTGCAGTAATTAGTGTTTCCTATAAAAATCTACAAAGTCTGGAGCACAGACGTAGGATAGCCAGCTTTTCGGTAGGTCTTTTACAGGATGCATTTTGGAGATTGTGCGCAGGAATTGCATGACTTGATTCCGCCGTCACCTTCTACCGTCGTACACCCCGACGTACAGCGTGTTTGTTGTTGAAACCTCTACGGTCCGAACCCGAACTAAGCGTTTCCCCTGGTCGTCTTTTATATTACATCGAGAGACCGGAACAATTTGCCTGCTGCTGTCTTCCTGTCTGACTTACAATATAGGTGTCTTCAAGGCTAGAGTGAATAGGCTCTTAATAAGCTAGTGCGCCTCACCAGCAGCGACTTCATCACTGCTTACCATCAGGTGGGATCGCAGTTGGTGCGGGGATACTGCACGGTCTCCCGCGAAGCGGCGAGCCTTCTGGCTGGCCTACCACCGTGGGATCTGGAGGCAACAGTCCTTGCACACATGCACGATATGCGCGTGGAGATGCAACGCCGGGGTGAAAGCCCGCTGCCGCGACAGGTCACGGCATGGCGGACAGAGCTCCGGCGGGATCTCATGGTAAAATGGCGTCAACGACTATCGCAACCCAGTGCTGGGCACGCCACAATCTTGGCGGTAAGTCCCCTCTTTGAGGCGTGGCTGGAAAGACCTCACGGCGTCCTTACCTTCCGCATGACGCAGGTACTCACCGGACATGGTTCGTTCGGGAGTTTCCTACACCAGATTCATGCGGAAGTGACGCCCGGGTGTCGCCACTGTACGGAACGCCCGGAGGACACGGTGGAGCACACAGTCGAGGTATGCCCTGCTTGGGCGGAGCATCGCCGTGCCCTCGTGGGGGCGATCGGCGGCGGAGACCTCTCGCGCCGAGCCTTGGTTGAGGCCATGGTCCGGAGCGAGGAGGAGTGGCAGGCGGTCGCCGACTTCTGCGAAGCAGTAATGCTCGCAAAGGAAGAGGCCGAACGCATCAGGCAACGGCATTATCGCCGCCGCCGCCGCCGGGATTCTGATCCCGATTTCCGCCACCGTAGGCGCGGGCTTGCGGACAGTGAGCAATGGGTAGCTCACTGTCCGGCCGTCCGGTAACTGTCCGGACCAAGCCCAAGTCGTCGACGGCGCGCACTGTTCCCGCGCGCCTCAAGGAGTTGTCAGCAACAGCAGGGACCCAGCCGGGTCGAAGCCTACTGGGGCCAGGGTTATCCGAAAGGGCGCTCGAGCCCCGGTATGAAGGCTAGAAGGAACGGGGTGGGTCTTTTAGTCAGTAAGAGTCTGACACTATCTCCCGCTCCGCCCAAGGGCGGGGGATGTCAATGCATGATTTTTTCCCACCATAAAAAAAAAAAGGTGGGATCGCAGTTAAGCGCTAGTCTATATTATTAAACAAAATGTAGCTACTATGTAGGTCACATTAAGTTTAAATGAATAATGAAAAGTTTTTAGTTTTAGGTATGCGTCACATCATTACACATGCACATTGGATTTAAAAATGGCGTCGTTACGTTGGCTCGTAGTTTAGAGTCGGACTATTGTCCTCAGCTCCGTTAAATGGACCGACTCGCTTCACTTCCTACAGTCGCATGAAAAGATAAACACCTGATGCACTTGCAATTATTTTCCTCTTTATTGTACTCGATAATAAACATGTATCTAGTGATACAGTAAATAAAAATTCATTAATTTCGACATGAAATGTCGAAATTTACGATTTGAAGCAGGTATTTCTTATGTATTATTGATAGGCTCGCGTTTGACCACTATCTCACCTGATTTTTTTTTTATGGTGGGAAAAATCATCCGATGACAACCCCGCTCTTGGGCGGAGCGGGAGATAGTGTCAGACTCTTACTGACTAAACGACCCACCCTGTTCCTTCTAGCCTTCATACCGGGGCTAGAGTTACTTTTCGAATAACCCTGGCCCCAATAGGCTTCGACCCGGCTGGGTCCCTACTGTTGCTGACAACTCCTTGAGGCGCACGGGAACAGTGCGCGCCGTCGACGACTTGGGCTTGGTCCGGATAGTTAACGGACGGCCGGACAGCGAGCTACCCATTGCTCACTGTCCGGAAGCCCGCGCCTACGGTGGCCGGCGGCGGCGGCGAGAACGCCGTTGCCTGATGCGGTCGGCCTCCTCCTTTGCGAGCATTACTGCTTCGCAGAAGACTCCTCGCTTCGGAACATGGCCTCTACCAAGGCCCAGCGCGAGAGGTCTCCGCCGCCGATCGCCTCCACGAGGGCACGGCGATGCCCCGCCCAAGCAGGGCACACCTCGACTGTGTGCTCCACCGTGTCCTCCGGGCGTTCCGCACAGTGGCGACACCCGGGTTATCTCACCTGATGGTAAGCGATGATAAAATTCTAAAAAGATCAAGATTCTAGGTCGACGGAAAGTTCCCTATAGGTCTGATTTCCTAACGAGTATCAAAATATGCGCCTAAAAGGAGCAGAAGTGGCTTTATCTCTAGATTACGTTTTTTTTTAGGTGGGAAATCATCTATTGACATCTCCCGTACCGATATAGGCCGAAGAATCGCCAAACTTAAGAAAATTCATTAATTTTGACATTTCAACAACATTGATTGCTTATGCAATGAATGTTGTTGAAATGTCGAAATTTACGATTTGAAGCAGGTATTTTTTTTTATTATTGAAAGGCTCGCGTTTGACCACTATCTCACCTGATGGTAAGCGATGATAAAATTCTAAAAAGGTCAAGATTCTAGGTCAACGGAAAGTTCCCTATAGGTCTGATTTCCTAGCGAGTATCAAAATGTGCACCTAAAAGGAGCAGAAGTGGCTTTATCTCTAGATTACGTTTTTTTTTAGGTAGGAAATCATCTATCGACATCTCCCGCCCTTGGGCGGAGCAAGAGGGCGTGTCAGTAATTTACTGACTGAAACGCACTCCTGTTCCTTCTTTGCTTTCATTCCAGGGCCCCGGGATACACTTTAGCACAAGCCATGTGATTGCGTTGACTTGGAAGTCTTTTCACTGCTGCTTACCTGCTTAACAGGCATGTTAATTTCAGTTTCATACCTCCACCCGTTCCTGAGATAAAGAGTCTTGAGAGACGGCAAACAAGGTGTTCCTATGTTCTGTTTATGCCGGCTTAGGTCTGACCTCCAAAAAATAATATAACTTTACTCGTATAACATTTTTTGGAGGTCGGACCTAAGTCAGCCATAACCTTGTATCCTGCATTGCTCGCAGAAGAGATTGTTAATGCGGCCGAAAAGTTCTGCAGTGGCGATTACATATTGAAAGAAGCAGTGTTGAAAAGCTCCCCACAAGGTGGAACGATAACCTGGTAAGGGTCGTAAAAGTCCGATGAAAGCAGAATGTGGACTAGTCATTGTGGCAACACTAAGATGAAAGGTGATAAAAATGAGACCACAGAGGACAATATGTACTTACTAATCACATTCTAGATGTTTAACACCAACTTGAAAATACTTGTGATGCCACGAAAATATTTTAAATTAGAAGACCTGGATACTGTTAGAATTGATATTGCCCTAGGCCACTAACAAAACATAGGAACGTGTCAGCTAGATAGTAATCCGACATAACAATAAAAAATCGAATAAAAATAGAAACAAACTGAACGTTGGCGAGTGTTGTGTTAGTCTATGCGTTATTTTTATTGACTGTTTTTTTTTTTTATTCACATTTTATTGCTTGACTGCGATCCCACCTGATGGTAAGCAGTGACGCAACCGTTGATGGTGAGGCGCGCTAGTTTATTAAGAGTCTATTCATTTTTGCCTTCATCATCATCATCATATCAGCCGAAAGACGTCCACTGTTGGACATAGGCCTCCCCCAAGCGTCGCCACAACGACCGGTCCTGTGCATCACGCATCCATCGGATACCCACGACCCTGACCAGGTCATCGGTCCACCTTGTTGGAGGCCGTCCAACGCTGCATCTTCCGGTACGTGGTCGCCACTCCAAAACCTTTCGTCCCCATCGACCATCTGTTCTGCGTGCAATGTGCCCTGCCCATTGCCACTTAAGTTTGCCTTGATAACACCTAAATTATAATCGGATGCTGAGAAGCAGGCAAATTGTTCGTATCTTTCGGTGTAATAAATAAACGACGAGGCGAAACGCTAAGTTCGGATTCGGAACGTAGAGGTTACAACAACGTAAGGATGGTTACACTCTGTACGTCGGGTTGTCCGATGGCAGAAGGTGGCAGCGGAATCAGCAGGCAAATTGCTCAAAACTCGTGACAAAGCTGTAAGACTTGTAAGTGGACACGTTGAATACATCGAAGCAGTTAAAAACACAATTGTAATAGAAATTACATTGAATCGTGATCCACCGACCACGCTCTTAGGCGTGACTCGGAAAAAGTCAACCGTTCGCGCATCAATCATAATAAACGATGAGTAAACTGACGAGAGACGTCTTGAATACCTAATTCAATACTTGTAACTAGTGTTGCCAGGACCGATTGGAGTAAAATCGGGACAGATGGTAAAACTAATCGGAATTTAGGGATTTAAATCCGAACAAATAGTGACGGACGAAGACGACGCGGCTCTGAGCGAGAGCGAGACAAGTGATGTGCCGTGTGTCATTTTGAATGCATTTAACATCCTGTGATAATGATGCGAATGCGACTGATATTTATGTTACTCAAATTGTGGTGTCTCTTCCACAAAGGCCATTAATTAAAAGTTGAAGTTGATGTTGAAGTTTATGTTACTTTATAGAATGTAATGGTTTTTAATTTATTTATTGATTTATTGGGATATTTACCGCCCCGATCAGGCGCAAATAGGGACGCGTCCCCAGACCCCTCAAAATCTGGATATCCCGCGCAAATCGTTAGAGTAGAAGAAGTGTTAGGTACTAACATAGTTTTGTTTTAAATCATATTTACTATAAAATAATGTTAGTGATATGGGTACTGTTAACATTAAATATTTTTTTATTATTATTTATTAAATCTACTACATAGAACAATCAACGGGTGTCCGAATAAATTTTCACTGGTTTTTATTTGAACACGTGTTCAAATATTAATTAACCATACTGTTTTATTTTTAGTTTTGGTATTTGCATAATTAATTAAAGGTCATCGTCCACTTATGTCGTTTTAATTTCTAGCTGTGTAACTACTGTATGGCAAAGATCGATCGTAAACTAATCTTCTGTATTATAAAAGGCAAAGTCCTGATTCACTCACCGACTAATCAACGTCCAGCCCAAAACTTTGGACCTTAAAACTTTATAATGTACACAAAGAATAAAAAACGATTTCCCAAAATTCACCCCCCCCCCCCCTTTATTAAGCGTGAAACTCATCCAATATGAATTTTCTTTTCAGAAATTCCCCGCAGTCTTAGCTAGCGGGCATCAGCTCTGCCGGGCCACTAAGGTTTGTTGACACCTCTTTGAGGAGCGCGTGGATGACTACGCGCTGTTGACGACTGGGTTCGGTCCAGTAACCATTGCTCGACGTCCGCCCGAAGCCACGGCCTACGCCCGCGTCTGCCATGACTGGTAGTTGGAGTCAGAATCTCGGCGGTTGGGGCGTGAGGACATTCGTTCCCTCACGCGTGCGGCCTTGTCCTTCGCTAGCATTACTGCCTCGCTTAGAGAGGCCACTGCCTGCCATTTCTCCTCGCTTCTTATTCTTTACATATAAAAGGCAAGGTTCGAACTCAATTACTGACACATCAAAAGCCAGCCCAAACCCTTGAACCTAGGATGCTGTAATTTCGCACTTATGTTCCTTTTACAATTTACAGAAATAAAGCCAGCCCAAACCCTTGAACCTAGGATGCTGTAATTTCGCACTTATGTTCCTTTTAAAATTTACAGAAATAATATAAAATGATTTCCCAAAATTCACCCCCTACATGGCAAAAATGGGCGTCTAAATTTTGTATGGAAAAAGTTACTTTAACACGGGCGAAGCCGCTGGCAGAAGCTGTAGTTGCGTACAAGAATTTCAGATGGTTAGGATATTTATTAATTTTATTAAATGCTTTATGCACACAAAAGTACAGAGCCGGACTTAATGCCTTAGGCGTTTTCTGCTAGTCAACCTTTGGGTAATGAAGAGAAAAATAGTGGTAGGTGCAATAAATGAGAGAGAGAAGATGAATACAATAATAGATATAAGTACTAATAAATCATATATATATATATAATAGAATTATACAATAAATACACAAATTCTTCTACTTAACGTATTCTAGGTTCCATAAAAATGTTTCCGTTCTCTGTAAATCAAATATCTATGCAATTGAATCCCCGTGGATCAGAGCGTCTAGTGTAGTCACCAAAATTAGATTTCAGAATATTTGCATAGCGCAACAACAATGTATACCTACACAATGTCAGAGATGACGGAAAATGGTCTCTATTCTGTGAGATAAACATCTGAAAGCTCAATCAGAAGAGACTGTTGACTTGTTAGGCAGTGAACTCACGAAGCGGTTTTCTCCCGCTGCCGCCACGGCTGAGTAAATGGCTATTTTTAACCCCCGACTGAAAAGAGGGGTGTTATAAGTTTGAAGTGTCTGTGTGTCTGTCCGTGGCATCGTAACTTTTCAGCGAATGGATCGATTTTGATACATTTTTTTTTTATTTGAAAGCTGACGTTATAGAGATTGTTTTAATCAATTTATGGAGATCTGTGCAGGTATTCAAGGTCAGCTCATTTGTTGGCTGTAACAGAGATGTTAAACACTTAATGGATGTATACTTTACTAATAAACACAAATAATATATGTGGCCTAATGTTTGAATTACTCCTGTACCTACATGGCCGACGCTATCAAGCTGGTCTGATGATGGAGGTCGGAGGTAAGACACGTAACCTTAATGCTTTTGAATGTCTTAAGTTATACAGTTCGATATAAGCAATTGTCTTTCTATTGTGTCTCTAATTATGGCATTCGATGAGTTAATAAACCAATCTAGTTTCAGGTTATTTAGATTTATCTTAAAAATAATTCTGTTCGTTTCTCATTACGATGAGAACCCGATGACGAAGACCAGATGCTATAACTGGGAAGTGGCTGATGGAACCCTGGAATACCTTCTAGTAAACACATCAAGTTTGGGCTCATTACATTTGTTTTAGTTCTTTTACTTTTTATAGGTTTTATGCGTCGAGGGTTTTATTAAAAATTTTAATTTTGCTATTATATTTCAAAACTCAGGAGTCAGTAGATTCGCTGCCGCCGCCTGCGATTTCCAACCGCAGAGCGTGCGGCAAATCGCCAAGCCAGCGGCAGGCGATCGCAGCGCCGCCGCGCCGGTGCAGCGGGAGCCGCGAACAACCGCGCACACCGCGGCCGTAAAACCGCTTCGTGAGTTCTTAGCCTTAGAGCGACTAGAAATGTGGGTTGCACTTCATTTCTTGGTTCTTATTCAACATGCATGTGTACAAACAGCATAGCTCAGTGAAGGTTTTACGGATGTAAATTGACTGTATTGTCTCGAATAGCTTGTGACACGTGAAGGACGCAGAGAAAATGTATACGTCTTCACACATAGTCGATATATAGTCGGATTCCCGCACGGAACCAATATTTGTCTGGTCTACAGTTATGTGTTTTTGGTGTAGGTGTATTGTGTATATGAGTTTACTTATTTGTTCGAAAACGCACTCTTGTTATGCCTAGTGAGGGGTAATTAAAATAGTATCTACATTTTGATACAAGTGCAAAAAGATTGTCATTGCGACCGAAGCGGAATCCGCACGAGCCGTAGGCGAGTGTATTATTAAGCCAAGGGCTGCACTGACAAATTTGCACGTGTATCAAACGACTTTTTTCAATACACTTACGGAGAAATGAATAAACGGGGGTTGACTGGCGACTCGTGGGGTCGACGCGTTATAACATTGTAGTGGGGAGAGCACGCGCACTTTTCTGGACTAGTGCAGATAACAGTCTATTGTGTGCCTAAAAACGGTAGGATAGAGACGGGTTTTCGAGTAAGTGTACTTATAAAAAAAAAAATGAGATACCAGTGAAACACGTGTAGGTGCGTTGGTATCAAACAGTCACCAAATAACTTACTAAAATATTACAGAACCCATTAAATGCCCAATGCTAGTAGGCTAGCCAATGGCCGCTACTAAACATTCACAGGCTTGGCATACGGATTGATGATCGCACACGACCCTCAATAGGTGTATTATTAGAAACACATAAATAACACCATGCCATCGATCCGCACGACGCTCTCTTAAGCCGGGTACTCACTTAAAAGCCGTAACTGTAACCGTTGCAGATACAGTAACATAGTTCACGTGTAGACGTTACCTCGTTGTGGTTACAGAGCTCACTGCGAGCTCCTTTGTGTTCGCGGAAAAAACCGAAAAGTTTCGGCTCACTGCGACTGGCTCGCGTCAAACCACAACGAGCTCGCGAACTGCTAGCGAAATACGTACTCAGTTATAAAGGTATCTGCAACGGTTAGGCGATTATCACACTGTCACGCACCACGCAACGTAGCACGTGAATGTGCGTTTTAACGTTGCTTGTATCTCCGTTTGTATATAAAACACGCACAGTCCAACACACAGCAAATGCATCCACGTACGTTCAAGCAGATCACGCGCCGCACGGTGTGGGGCGAGACGAGAGGTATGGTACACTGAGTCGCGTAGAGTCGTCCGTAATTTTGTATGATATGAGTCAGAGTCTGCGTGAATCTACAAACGCAACTACGCGCGTGAGTGCATAAAAAACCCGCACGACGATGCAAATCTGCACTCCCGCAAGTACGCGCGTAGGTGCATTGACACGGAACTTGCAGCGTGATTATCACACTGCCACGCATCACGCCGCCTTACAGTTACCGCTCGTAGGTGAGTACCCGGCTTTACAAAAGAGGACGCCACCCGGAACAGAACAGGATAGACGAAAACAAAATGAATGGAGATTTTCCTTTTCCTTTCTCTAACCCCATCATTAATTCAGGCTCACGCAAACAAATATGTTTTAGAAATACAAGGTTTTCATTAAGAGCGCTCGAACTTTGAAACTACGTAAAACAAACAGTTTAAGTGATATTGCCACAGTGGTTTTGTGTGGTATAATTTTGAGGCAAGGCAAGGCAACCATAAAAATAATAATTTATTTAATGTACACAGTTTTTTTTATAAATTATTTCAGTTTGATAGAGAGAAACTAACAATGGCCTTAAAAGTAAACTTAGCGTAACTTAACGTAGCCTATATTATGGTGACCCAAACATAGTTCATAATTTGACAAGACCTACCAGGCCACATGGCACGTTAAAATAAAAAGATAGAAAAAATTAAATGAGGAATCAAACATTTTGGTAAAAAGGGAAAATGCAGAAAACAGTTAAGGTGAATAGGTATGAAGTGTAAAGCGAGAACTAGACTAGACTGCACACGTGGACCACGCCTGATTTGTTCATAGCGGCGCGTTGCGTGGCGTCGCGTGGCGTGAATCTAATGTAGTTCTGCAAGTCTAGTTGCCATATAAAATGTATGGAGACCGACGCGCCTAGATCGGCGTACGTGGCCCACGTTTGCGCAGTGTAGTTCGACCTTAAGTACCGATGTGTTTTATTCGCGTGTGTGTAGAAAGGAATTGGATTAGGCATCTCCACTGTAATCCAGCCTCCTGAGAGAATCATTTTAGATGACATATTCGCAAAAATTTGTTCAATTTCTTGAAGAATACAAAAGTTACAATAATTATCTATGTTTTGTCGGAATAGACTAGAAATTTCACGTAGCCGCACGTAATAATTGAGATTGACACTGATTTTAAAACTACATTTTAACAATGTCAATGCGATATTAAATATCGTTTCTTGGTCAAATGTGAAGACAAAATAAGTGTTAACCCAACCCACCAAACTTCACTAACCTATCTAAGAGCGAATATTGAACTATTGAAATAGTAACTATTGAAAATCCTAATGCAAAAATTCAATTTAGCCGGTCTCATCGCTGACGGAGACATGTGAGGAAATCCACACGTTTCAAATTATTATGAAACTTCACCTATCGAAGAACGATCGCTTTTCATATGTTTCTACCCCTCAATTTATTGCCAGTGGCAACTTGACATGGATCGTAGGAAAAATCTTGACAATCCAATTCGCATTCGCAAAATTGACATATCAGATGCATGTACTTTTAATATCGAAACGAATCTTATTTATGGCAAATTCTGAAATATTTGCGACGCATTTCGACGAAGCAGAGTGTTCGAGATCCCCAGTGTTCATGATCCCCAGCATTCGAGATCCCCAATGTTCGATTTCGTGAAGGAGAAAAGTTTAATTGGTTTATTGTCAGAAATAATCCGTCTGTATCACGAAGTATAAGCTGCGTTCGACACGTGAAGATAGGTTGTCCCAATGGGAATTCACTCTATGGTCGATAAATTGCGGATATACTCATACGAATGTAGGTCAGGATCTAATAGACTGCCTACGCCCTCTGAATATAAATACGTAGTGTTAATTTCTGTCAGCTAAACCAACGCCATGTGTTCTGAAAAATGATGGAGTCTGCTTTTTACAAAAATGGAAAGATGATTTATACCTTACTATATGATAGTCTAGCTAGATCAAGAATATAATGTTAGTTTGATTCCATCATAATCATTTCAGATATAGTCCCGAAGTGTCACTACAACGATCAGTCCAGTACGTTTCGTACCCATCAGATTCCCGCGACCCTCACTAAATCATCAGCTCACCTTGCGAGAGGCCTTTCAACGCAAATTGATTCCTAGAGGATAAAGAGGATATTGTGATGTAAAATGGGTGTAAGTTTTTTCTTTCAAGTATATACACAACTGGATAATATGTGAAATCATTTAAACATGCTCATGTAGTTTTCAATCTCAAGTAGGTACAAATAAACACATCTGGATAATATATGAAATCATTGAAATAAGCGCAAAAAACATGTTGCGCCGACCCCAAGTAATATGGGATAAGGGCAGGAAGAAGAAGAATAATTGAAATAAGCGCAATTTTGTCAAAATGGACCTCAAAATGTTATCGTTATACAGAGAAACTTGTCGAGATGGCTGAATCGATACATTTTCTGCTAAATCATCATCATCATTTCATTTTCATAACGATCAATCCTGTGCGTCTTGTATTCATTGCGACATCGGCCCACCATGTGCGAGGCCTTCCAACGCTGTGTCTTTAGTTATGTGATCGCTGCTCTAGAAATTTTCGGCCCTATAGCTCGTCTGCTCTACGAGCAATGTGCCCTGTCCAATGTGTCTATGTGTACTGCCACCTAAATTACTGTCATTTCCGATTAAATTATTTACATCTACATTGTTATATATATTTTGTTTTTGTTTTTTGTGTTAGGTAATCTCTGGAAGTAGGTACTGCCCCCCTAACCAAGTTACAACCGTTTCTCTTGCGTCAAACGCTTCGAGTTGACCTTGCCGCCAATTCTTTTGTTCTGACCACGTGACTGAGCGTTGAGACGTCATTCCCGTACATTTGAAGCTCTCTAATAGCGTTAACTATTGCAAATTAGCAACTTGGCTAGGGGTACTGGTCTGATTGCTAAAATTTTTTCACCGATAGAAACCTACTTTATTCCTGAGCGAGAAAGGCTATATTTTATACGCGGGTGAACCCGCGGGCAAAAGCTAGTTAAGTATAAGTAGAAACATGTTTTACGATCTTTGCAAGAAAGATATGAGTAGGCGAGCTTCATTTTAAATGGCGGACGATTATGAAATTCTCTGTCCAACCGTCAACTGCTCTAATCTGATTGTGATTGAGTGGCATCATAGTCATATCTCTCATTTCATATACGTAGCAACATGAGAATGAAAACCTATTCGTTGTCCAGTGGACGATGAACTTTATAATGCTAATACTAATAGCCACATTACATTTATTTTAATAGCTCTAATAGATAAATAAATTTACATAATATATCTTTTAATATTGACCAACGTATTCATACACCTGGCGCTTGGTCAATAAATAAAATGTCCGACGACAGAGGTCAATATGACTGATATGACGTCAAAACTGGCTAAAGTGCCGAATATACAAATCGACACCACATATAAAAACTTTTTTTTTCTGGATAAGCTTATTTATAATTTTTTATTGTGTAAATAATTGGTGACCGATATAGCTATTTGCATTATCGGGTCACAATAATATATTTTTTACATTTTTATGATACAAGTTTACTCAAAAAAAAATTAAGACTTCATGCATTGGAGTTATCGAAGTAATAAGTACATTTTCGGGGTCGATATTTTGTTATTAAAATTTTCGAAAACTAATTTTTTTCGCAAACAAATGGCAGCTCATGTTTCACAAATTAATCGGCTTCAAAACCAGAATTTATTTCAAAATAACGACCATAATATAAGAAGATATTGCTGCATCGTAAATATCTGTGATGACGATGAGGCACCGTGGCCAAATATATAGTAAAAAGCCAAGTGCGAATTGGACTTTTACACGAAGGGTTCTGCACCACCAAAATTTTATTTTGTACCAACCACTGTATCAAAATTTCAACTGGCACGAATTACGGCTCATTAACTACAGTTAAGTAACTCCCATTAAATACAGTTCGCTGACAAAAAGACGGACGGACGTACATCGGAGGCTTAGTACCTACCTAATGTATTTCCGTTGGTTCTCTTCGGATACGGAACCCTAAAGAGAGGTTTATTACTTTAATGTCAAAATAGCAAGACAGCAAGAATAGTTTTTTCTATACAATAAGTATTTACGAGTATATATATATATTTTTTAGCTTGAGAAATCGTAAATCGAACCTGAACATCAAGCCAAATAAGACAAATTAAAACACGAAACGAAAAAAAATCACCTCACCATACAAAATTAAAAACTTGATTGAACAGTTTGTATGGAGAGGCCGATTTTTTTTTTGGTTTCCTAAAAAAAAGTCTTGTGAAAGGTCGTTCAGTTTTGTCTACTGAGCAAGCCCTTAAAGATTGTGGAGGGCTGTCCCTTACACTCTGTAGATGCCTGAAAGCAATTATGCAAGATCTTGTAATTATTAAATTTGCTTGCAATACCGCAGCGCGCGCCTGCATCCTTTGACGAGGAACCAAAGCACTAATTGCTTTAAATACGACCACTTACTACAAACACAATGTATGTTTATTCAATTTATATTGATTAGCATCATTATACGTAAATAGACTAGCTTCTGCCATCTGATTCGCCCGCGTAAAAATACAAAATTACTCCAAGGGAACATACACCTGGGATAAAAAACCGGGCAAGTTAACGTTAAGAGATTTTTACAACATTAAAGGTCTTATTTTTTTTTCGTTAATTCAGAAGATTTTTTCACAGCCTCTCTCTATTTTTATTTCAACTCGATACCTCTACACGTTTCCGAGTTAAAGGGTCTTAATCGACAGACAGGACAGACAAACGGCCAACAAAGTGAACCTATAAGGGTTCCGTTTTTTCCATTTGAGATACGGAACCCTAAAAATATTCCAGAACATGTTCTAACCTGGATAAGAAGTGCTGTTCCAGAACATTCTGGTGTACGTGGTGTGAACGTGTACCAAATACCATCTAAATCCGTAATGCCGTTTGCATCTGACGCTCCTAGTCAGGAATGGGCGATCTCCCGTTACCCTAAAAGGGTAATCTCCGGTTACCGTAGTGGGCATTCGGATGGCGAAATACCCGTCAGGTAAATTGTCGTCCGGCCGTCCAGTGAACACCGAGTCCGAGTCGTCGACGACGTGTAGGGTTCCATACACACCTCAAAGAGATGTCAGTTAAACCGTAGAGGTCCAGTGGGGCAGATACCCGCTAGGGCCACGGGAACTTTCCGAAAAGAAAGAAAGAAAGAAAAATAATTTATTTGCACGCACACACACACTGTAAAAACAAAATTTTAGACAAAAAAGAAACTAACACAATGTGTGTCTCACGGCTGCGCCAAATGGATCCAGTTCAGCAAAAATGCCTGGCAACTACATGGTAGTCAGTGGTAGTTGCATGACGCTGGTTTTCAACTGAACCTTACAGTTTCGAGGTCCTGGAATACAAAGGGCAACTGAAGAACACAGATTTTAGTCAGTAAAAGTCTAGAGCGAGAGAACTCATTGAATGTTTTCCCACCTCCAAAAAAAAAATCGAAAAATAACAGCTGAAGCAAATAACAAAAGAAAAACATCATTTATTTTTACATTTTAGACAACATTATTCGTGAATACAAAGAAATTCTCATTAGATATTTCCCACAGATTACAGAATCCTCTTTATAGTCATTTTCTTCAAAGGATCGTTGCTTAAAGTTACAAGGATACTCTCTCCTTGTTGTTGTAAAGTTACAAGGGTAGTTTCGGCTGTACGTTGATATGTAAGTCCGTCAGTTACTCCTTTTTAGGGTTCCGTAGCCAAATGGCAAAAAACGGAACCCTTATAGATTCGTCATGTCTGTCTGTCTGTCTGTCCGTCCGTATGTCACAGCCACTTTTTTCCGAAACTATTAGAGCCATACTCTTAAAACTTAGTAAGTAGATGTATTCTGTGAACCGCTTGAAGATTTTGACACAAAAATAGAAAAAGAGCAATAAATTTTGGGGGACCCATATTTAGAACTGAAACTCAAAATTTTTTTTTTCATCAAATCCATACGTGTGGGGTATCTATGGATAGGTCTTCAAAAATGATATTGAGGTTTCTAATATCATTTTTTTCTAAATTGAATAGTTTACGCGAGAGACACTTCCAAAGTGGTAAAATGTGTCCCCCCCCCCCTGTAACTTCTAAAATAAGAGAATGATAAAACTAAAAAAAATATATGATATACATTACCATGTTAACTACCAAAGAAAATTTGTTTGAACGAGATCTAGTAAGCAGTTTTTTTTTTTTTTGATACGTCATAAATCTAAAAAAATACACTATTATTAAAACATCGATCAAAGTTACAACGAACTACAAGAACTTTTATACTATGTTACTTGCTGCTACGGAACCCTCCATGGGCGAGTCCGACTCGCACTTGGCCGGTTTATTTTTTATACTCGCATATAGATTAAATCTACACTAATATTATAAAGAGGAAAAAATATTTTTTTTTGTTTGTAGGAGGTCTCTTGAAGTAGGTACTGGTCCGATTGCTAAAATTTTTTCACCGATAGAAAGCTGCTTTATTTCTGAGTGACATAGGCTATATTTTATATGTATGTGGGCGAAGTCGCGGGCAAAAGCTAGTAAGTTATAGTTACCAAATAGATAGCCCCTGTACACCAGAGAGGCACTCAGAAAAATGCCTCCACACGATGTAATTGCGAAGGTTTTTAATCGAACAAATACAAAGGATTCATTAATCATCTCCCCAACATCTCAGGATCCACAGATGGTACGTGTTATTAAAACAAAGCTGTTAGTACGATTGTCTAGGCAAGGAGCTGTCTTGCTGAAACAACTGACGTTCACAAAACAGAGCACTTGGGTATGGTATGATTTATTAGAAGCATAGAAGGCAAATTAAATTACTTGTATCTTAAATGAAGAATAATATCGTTAAATTATTCTTCATTTGTTTTTAGGGTTACTTGCCCCAAAAGGAAAAAACGGAACCCCTACAGAATCACTTTGTTGTCCGTCCGTCTGTCTGTCTGACTGTCAAGACCCTTTATTTCGAGAACGCGTAAAGGTATCGTGTTGAAATTAAAACCATATACTCATGTCTGCAGTCCCTTCAAGCTGTGAAAAAATCAAACTTCTAAGTTAACGAATAAAAAAGTTACGGCCGTTTATGTCGCAAAAAACGTATACCTAATTTGATACTCTCAAAGATCGAAATTCATATACTTCCCGTTGACCCAGAATCCTGAAGTTTGCCACAAAGCAAGGTCTTATAGCACAGGTATAGGAATAAATCTAAAAACAGTAAATTTGTTGTTACCTACGTCACAAAAAAAAATTGCAATTTTAGTCGGAAAAATCTTCGAGACTCCATTCGGGAATTGTAGTTTGCACGGAACCCTCAGTGCGCGAGTCCGACTTTTCTTGCCCAGTTTTTTTTTCTTTTTGTTTATCAGGTACGGAAGCTTAGTAGCTTCTCAACAGTCAACGGTTTCGCCCGCGTGTTCTTTTTTCAAAAAATCCCCGCGTCCCAGCTGGCATCGTCCTGCAGGACCTCTACAGTTTGCCGACATATCTTTGAAGAGCGCGTGGAACAACGGGCTGTCGAGGTGGTATTATTGTCTATCAAGCTTTTATTCTCAGAGGTGTTGATCTTCTTCAAGGAAAGGGATTATTACTCGTATACGAAATCGTCGCTCAGCAATGAAAGCCTCGTAAGATTACTTGTTGTTGAATAATTTAACAGGAAAAAGAAAAACTGCCTCCTTAACAAAAAAACCGGCCAAGTGCGAGTTGGAATCGCCCATGAAGGGTTCCGTAGCAGCAAGTAACATAATATAAAAGTTCTTGTAATGTGTTGTAACTTTGATCGATGTTTTAATAATAGTGTATTTTTTTCGATTTATGACGCATTAAAAAAAAACTACTTACTAGATTTCGTTCAAACCAATTTTCGTTGGCAGTTTTTATAGTAATGTACATCATATATTTTTTTTAGTTTTATCATTCTCTTATTTTAGAAGTTAGAGGGGGGGGGACACACATTTTACCACTTTGGAAGTGTCTCTCGCGCAAAACAGTTTAGAAAAAAATGATTTTAGAAACCTCAGTATCATTTTTGAAGACCTATTCATAGATACCCCACACGCGTGGGTTTGATGAAAAAAAAAATTTTAAGTTTCAGTTCTAAGTATGGGGACCCCCAAAATTTATTGCTTTTTTTCTATTTTTGTGTAAAAATCTTAATGCGGTTCACATAATACATCTACTTACAAAGTTTCAACAGTATAGCTCTTATAGTTTCGGAAAAAAGTGGCTGTGACATACGGACGGACAGACGGACAGACAGACAGACAGACAGACAGACAGACAGACAGACAGACAGACAGACATGACGAATCTATAAGGGTTCCGTTTTTTGCCATTTGGCTACGGAACCCTAAAAATGGTCTATTTAACAAAAAAATACGAGATCGTTCAGTTCAATCAGTCTTATAATATTCCCACTGCTGGGATTCAGGCGTCCTCTCTAGGAGAGGTAATGGGCCGTAATTTATTACGCGAACCCAGTGAAGGATAGTGGATGTCACATATCTTCGAATTTTTGGTTCTAAGCCATGTTGGTTTCTTCACCGGTTTTGAGAGTTTTGATCATGAAATAAATGATAATAAGTAATGCGCTTGGCTGGTGGGATACGGTAAATCGGGGCCGTTACCACTGCCACTACTGCATGTATACATATTTATTTCAAGAAAATGGGCTTTACGAGTATTTGACTGCAGAGCAAGAATATTAAGGTACTTTCAGATACGGCGACTTAAAATTAGCTATAATAATGCGTTCACTCGATGTAAGGTATGGACGCATCAAGAGTATCATTTTAATCTATGTAAGTCTCTTGGCTTACGTAGATATTATGCATGATCGACACTATGCACTGCTATGTTGCACAGACCGCTATATGGTTTGTAAGTCTTAGATAAGTGAAGATTTACTTTTATTCATACATTAATGCAAAATGTATTTAGTTCTATCTCATTAATATCTACACTAATAAAACTGTTTTGTTTGTAGGACGTAATCTCTGGAAGTACTGGTCCGATTGCAAACATTTTTTCACCGATAGTTATGTACGCGGGCGAGGCCGCGGGCAAAAGCTAGTTTATTATATAGGCCAAAGTTTGCCTGCGAGCGTATGGCTGTTACTTCTTCATGCTTGAACGGTTCAAAGGATTTCTATGAAACTTGGTACACGGGTAGTCTATGTTAGCTTATGAGCTATTATAAGCTTATTATCCCGGTAGTATCCTCCCTGCTATCACGCGGGCGAAGACGCTGGCAGCAGCTACTACAAATATACGAGCAGGTGCTTTCCTGATAATTATACTATAACATTTTCTGTACAGCCGATGGACGTCCACTGTTTGACTCAGGCCTACCCCAAGTGTCGGGGAAATATCAGCTAAAATGATGATGATGATGATGATTTTCTTGACAACATTTGGTAAAATTACAATATAATGTTTTAAATCATGTTAATTTTAGAAACGACCTACATTTTCCTAAATCATGTTGATGTCCCGAAGTCTTTTGTCATCCGTTAGGAACAATTTCACAGCTGGGATTTTTCTGTTGAATAAATGGTTTCATCATAAATGAGAGTGCCTTTAATATTATTTTATTTGTTTATGAATGGAAACAGTCAAATTGCTACAGATATCTGGCCTTGAATATATTTATTTACATAGCTAGATTTATTTATAGTTCGATCGTAATTATTATGAATACAAATATCTTTTGAAATTTTTTGGATTTTTTTTTAGGATTCCGTACCGCAAAAAGTAAAAACAGAACTCTTATAGGATCACATTGTTGTCCGTCTGTCTGTTTGTCTATCAAGACCCTTTATCTCGAGAACGCGTGGAGGCATCGAGTTGAAATTAAAATCATATTCTCACGTCTGCGGTCCCTTCAAGCTGTGAAAAAAATAAACTTTTAAGTTAACGAATAAAAAAGATACGGGCGTGTATGTCACAAAAAAAAGTATATTTTTCCACTCTCAAAGATCGAAATTCATTCATTCCCGTTGACCCAGAATCCTAAAATTTAGCACAAAGTAAGGTCTACTGGTCTAGGTCCGACTCGCACTTACCCAGTTTTTCTATCATCATCATCATCATCAGCTTTTTAATGTCCCCACTGCTAGGACTCAGGCCTCCTCTCTAGGAGAGGAAATGGGCCATAATCCACCACGCGGGCCCAGTGCGTGTTGGTGAATGTCACATGTCTTCGAATTTTTGGTTTTAGGACATGTCGGTTTCCTCACGATGTTTTCCTTCACCGTTTTGAGAGCAGTGGTAATGAAATAAATTACACAAAATAATGCGCCTGGCAGGGTTTGAGTTTTTCTATAAATAGCGGTATTTCCAAAGTGCGAATTGCGAAAAAGATTACAAACCGAATATCTTCTAAAATTAAAGGCAACATTCACAAAGTTTTGACAGCTTCCTGAAGTCACGACTTTAATATTGACTTATACTGCTTCAAAGTTCTAAACTACTGAAATCCGAAGTTGTTTTGATTAATTTTATTGTAGAATAAATAAACTCATTATCATTACGCCTGTTTTCGACGTAGATTACATCGAAGGACTGTAACAATTTACGTGCTGCTGTCTTAGCATTCGATTATAATTTAGGTGTTTTCAAAGCTAGAGTGAATCCCTCCTCCTTGCGTCGTATTCCTTAATGCTGAGGGCGAGATCATGACCTCCCTGCTTCATCCCTTTCATTTTATGATATTCCTCCATCTATTCCTGTCTCTGGCAGTGTGTAGGGTCTTATAAACTGTGGAGTCAAGAGCGGAGCATTTCTGGTCCGACCAACGATAATCTTTGACGGTCTAGAGTGAATTTGCTCCTAATAAACTAGTGCACCTCACCATCAACGATAGCATCACTGCTTACCATCAGGCGAAATCGCTGTCAAGCACTAGTTTATACTATTAAAAAGAAAAAAATACATGTATTAAACTTTCCCCACCAACTCTGTTCCCACGTTGTCGTCGTGGTGGGGCTTGCGTGTCTCAATGACCTTGAGGGCTATGCCGGTAGAGCTACTCATGCCGGAAGGCCTCAAGCGAGAGACCAGACCAAGAGGAACATACGGCGGAGTCCAGTCGGACCGCCCGGAGGGTGCGCTGTCCAGAAGCGCTGGCACAACAGCTGTTGGCGCCTTCTGGATAGCGATGTCGGGGAGATAGGGTTCGCCTCCGGTACGTGTCTGTTTAGCAGACATGACTAGGATGGCGAACGTGCAATGGGGACCCCACCCCATTTAAAACAAAAAGGCAAAGCTGTGTCCAGCACCATTATGAGCGCGAATGACAAAGAAATTACTACCCCAGGAGGGTACCTGCTTGCAGGAGAATCCCTCCCCGAGCAGAGCTCGGGCTGCCCCTCGTATTCTGGGGGGGGCAATCATCGCCTCGGGTCTTCGGACCCTGTTCCGTCCTCCGTGGACGCACAGAGCCAGGGTGGCTCACACTTCGGCAGCGCGGAGTCCCTGGGACTAGTTCCCAGCACGTCCGCGACGCCGGTAGAGGCCGGCCGTAGATACGGCCTCAGGGAGGTGAGTGAAGACGCGGCGTCGGACTCGGATGCCGCGTCTTCACTCAACTCAGACGGGAAGGAGGATGACGTGGGGGAGGTACAGGAGCCCTTCCATTTGATGGAGGTGGAAGTATCCGCCTCCAACAGAAGGAGGGCGTTTATGCGCTCCGCATCCGACGACGAGACGGGACCTGCCCGGAAAATCTCGTCCTCGGGGCGGGGCGCAGCCCGAAAAACGGGCAAAGGGAGAGGGCTTCCCACTGAGATCGCCAGTGAGGGACGCCAGGCCAGCGCCTCGGTGCCGAAGATTCCGGAAGATCTGCCTGAAGGAATGGATGAGGCGATGGCCAAATTCAGAGCGATCGTGGCAGCCGCTATCACGAGCGTGGCCAATAAAAGGGAGAGGGTGGCCAAAAAGCGATCCATCGAGCTGGCCAACACCTCGATTGAGGAGGCGCTGGGGCTCGTCTTTGAGCCCTACGAGCGCACCCTCAGCGGGAGGTTTGGCCGGCTTGAGGCGGCCGTGGCCGCTCTCCAGGGCTCTCGTCCCGAAGGGAGGAACAGGCAGGTGCAGGGCCGATCTCAGCCTTCGCCCCAGGCGGAAAGCGAGGGAGTTGTGTCCCTGCTGCAGCAGGAGCTGGCTGCCTTCAGGGAGCAGCAGCAGCAACAGCAGCAGCAGTTCCAGGGGCACATACAGCGCCAGCTCTCCGTCCTGGAGGGCATCGTCCTGCGCCCCCCTCTCGCGGCCTCCGGTCAGAAGAGGACGGCGTCGTATGCCGCCGTCGCCGCGGCCACGTCTGCAGCACCGAAGGCAGGCCCGTCGGGGCAAGTCAGGCACGTGGTTGCGGCGCCGGAGTCAGCGAGGCCGGCCCCGGCGGCCAAGCAGCAGCAGCGGCAGGGGAAGCCTGCCCCTCCCCCGAAGGGCAGGGTGGCGGCTGCCACCAAGCCGGCGGGGCGTCCCGCCGCGGCGGCGACAAGGTCGCGCCTGCCGCCTCCTCCGCCCGAAGACCCCTCGGCTGGCGCCGAGTGGACAGTTGTCGGCGCTAAGAAGAAGGCGAGCAAGGCGGCAAGGGCGGCCAAAAAGCGCAAGCGGCGACAGGAGCGGAAGAAGCGGGCCATGGCCGCCAGACTTCGCGCCCCGACTTCCGCAGCTGTAGTGATCACACTGCAGCCAGCTGCGGAAAAGAAGGGCGTGAACTATGACATGGTCATGGCAAAGGCGAAAGAGGCGGTGGTGGGCCACCTTGATGAATACGGAGCCTCAGAGGGCTTCCGTATGAGGCGCACCGCAACCGGAGCCCGCATCCTAGAGGTCCCAGGTGCGAACAGTGGACAAGCCGCTGACGCCCTGGCCGAAAGGATTAGGGCGTCCCTAGACGTCGAGGAGGCCCGAGTGTCCAGGCCCACCAAGTGCATCGACATGCGCATAATGGGTCTGGACGACTCCGTTAGGGTGGAGGAAGTGGTGGCTGCCATCGTCAGGGCGGGTGGGTGCACGACCGATCAGGTCCGGGCGGGCACCATCCGCGCTGACAGCACGGGCATGCGAGCCGTCACGGTGAGCTGCCCCGTGTCGGCGGCCAAGGCCATCACGACCGAGGGCCGAAGGCTATTGGTGGGTTGGGTTTCGGCCCAAGTCAAGATGCTGGAACCCAAACCTCTGCGGTGCTACCGCTGCCACGTGGGGCACCACGTGGGGGCCCACTGCGCCGCGGAGGTGGATCGAAGTGACCGCTGCCACCAGTGCGGACAACCTGGTCACAAGGCCGTCGAATGCCGTGCAAAGCCGCACTGCTACGCATGTGCGGCTGCAGGCAAGCCGGCCGACCACCGAGCTGGGGGCAGGTCCTGCGACCCCCCCCGCCAAGGCCAAGGGCAAGGTCAGGCCCATCCACCCTGACGTCCTCACCGCCGCAGCCACCACCTTGGCTGCCGCCGCTGTCGCCGCCGCTCCCGCCGCGGTAGTGCCCTCACAGGGGGCTCAGGAGGAGACTGTAATGGAATGTCAATAACGACACCATTACGTCTCCTCCAGGCGAACATCAACCACTGCGCCCCCGCTCAGGATCTGTTGCTCCAGAGCATGGCGCAGTGGTCGATCAATGTCGCCGTCGTCTCCGAGCCGTACTACGTCCATCCCCGCTGGGTTAAGGACCTGGACGGCTCGGTGACGCTAATTTCGTCGGCCGCCGCCGGTACCCCGCCCCTCGAGGCTGTTGCGAGGGGACGGGGTTGCGTGGCAGCACGGGTCGGGGACATTGCAGTGGTAGGCGTCTACCTGTCCCCGTCCAGAACTCCCGACGAACTCCATGTCTCCCTTATGGAGCTAAGTGCCGTCGTCGCTGGGTTTGGTACCCTCCCCGTGGTCGTTTGCGGGGACTTCAACGCCTGGAATACGGCTTGGGGTTCCCGGCGCACGAACACACGGGGTCGGTTGGTGGAGGACTGGGCCTTGGAGCTGGGCCTGGTCGTCCTGAACCGGGGTTCTGTCCCCACGTTGGTGCGGAGGCGGGGTGAATCACTGGTGGACCTTTCGTTCGCCAGCCCCACTCTGTCGCCGCGTGTCGTCGACTGGCGCGTTATGGAGGAGGTGGAGACGTACTCCGACCACCGGTATATCCGGTTGGACGTCTCCGCCGAAACCTCGGCCGCGCCGGTCCGACAGAGCCCTTGCGGTCCGCGGTGGGCGCTTAAGCAGATGGACCGGGAGCTCCTCCTGGAAGCCGCGACGGTACAGGCCTGGGTGCAAGCACCGGACAGGCCTGTCGACATCGACGTCGAGGCGGAGTGGTTCCGGGAGGCCATGTCGCAAATTTGCGATGCGGCAATGCCCCGAGTCCGTCCAGGACGTGCTAAGCGCCAGGTGTACTGGTGGTCGCCGGAAATCGCTGCACTGCGCAACACGTGCAATCACGCGCGACGCCGGTACGCCAGATACTGCGGGCGCCGCATCCGCGCGCCGGATGCGGAGGCCAGAGAGGCGGAGCTGTACGAAGGTTACAGAGAGGCAAAACACACCCTCCGAGCGGAGATTAAGCGGGCCAAACTCGAGGCCCGCGACGTGTGGCTGGGGTCTCTGAACGCGGACCCGTGGGGGCGCCCGTACAAATTGATACGGGAGAAACTGCGCCCCTGGGCTCCCCCGCTGACTCAGAGTCTCCGGCCCCAACTCGTGGAGGGTGTGGTGAGCGCTCTGTTCCCTGCGCGAGGGGAACACTCCCCCCCGCCCATGGCTCCGCCTCCGCCAGCGGTGTCTGACGCGGACCGCAATAGCGACGACGACGATAATGCTCCAGAGGTGACCGAGGCAGAGATGAGAGTGGCGGTGCAAAGGCTGAGTGCCAAGAACGCCGCCCCAGGACCCGATGGCTTGCCTGGGAAAGCCTGGGCCCTGGCCATGGAGGCTCTCGGGCCTCGACTGAGAGGGCTCTTCAGCGCATGCTTGGAGAGGGGCCAGTTCCCACTTCGCTGGAAGACGGGGAAACTGGTCCTCATCGCGAAGCCAGGGCGCCCTGCGGACTCTCCGTCCGCGTACCGGCCCATTGTGCTGCTCGACGAGGTGGGCAAGCTCTTTGAAAGAGTGATTGCGAGCCGCCTCGTCGCGCGCCTTTCACGAGTGGGGCCGGACCTTTCGGACGGACAGTTCGGCTTTCGCAGGATGCGCTCGACGGTGGACGCCATCATGCGCGTGCGAGCCCTCACGACGGGGGATGCGGTGTCCCAGGGTAGGTGTGTCGTGGCAGTGTCCTTGGACATTGCCAACGCTTTCAATTCCCTGCCCTGGAGTACGATCCGGAGGGCACTCCGGTACCACCGGGTGCCCGAATACCTCTGTCGAGTAGTCGAGGCCTACCTGTCGGACAGGTATATTGTCTACCCCGGTCACCAGGGAGACTGGAAACGTCGGGAGATGTCGTGCGGTGTTCCGCAGGGGTCGGTACTAGGGCCACCCTTGTGGAACATCGGGTACGATTACGTGCTGCGGGGCGACCTCCCTGACGGGGTCAGCGTGGTCTGCTACGCAGACGACACGCTGGTTCTAGCGCAGGGAGAGTCATACCGGGCGGCGCACTATGGGACCAATCGGTACTTTCCATCTCAAAAATCGATAACTCTGTTGTTTTGTGATTTTTCTCCTTGAATTTTTTTTCGTGTATTTATGAATACCTAGGCAATAAAAGAAATCAAACATCATAATTTAAAAAATTATATATTTTTCGTAAAAAAATGACAAAGATAAAATTTCATAAAATTTCTTACAAAAAATTATATTGTTATATTAAAATAGCAATAAAAGTTACACTTTTAGTTAAAATAAGTTTAAATCTTAATTATTATTATTAAACAAATATTTACGAGATAAAAAAAATAGCGCTTATCCTATTCATCACTTTCCAACAATTCTTTGGCTTCGTCAAACAATTCTTTACATATTAGAAAACTTGGTTTATTTAAGCTAGATATATAAGGATCAGATGTATATAACAAAATATGCAGAACGTCTTCGTTTGTTGCTGATCTGGAACACTTCCTAGCGTGATGTAACCTATATTTCTTATAATCTTTTATTTCGGGCTTCCTGGGCATCTTCGGATAATTGTCCTATTGGCAAAACTGCATAATGCTCTATTATTTTAGCACCATGTATAAGTACTTTATAAACCGAAGATGGCATGTAGTACCATACTGCCAGTCTTCTGGGCACATTTTCGGATGACAGCGATGTGGAGGAGTACTTTGACGCCTGAGCGTTCTTTGTCATTTTGTATTATATTTATGTACATAGTTAGGTTTTAGTATAAATAGTTTATTTAGTATTTAAGTTTTTTATGTACATTTGTAATAAGTACCAGTTATATTTGCTTACATATAATTGGGCGGTTACCAATGTATACTGGCCGAATTTTTCTGCGTTTACTATGTCATCGGGATTCCCTAATCCCGATGACATAGTTTGAAGAATTATATATAATCTCTTGATTAATTCTTCATCAATTCCAGTAATCTCTGCAGAACATTGATAATTTTGGAAAAATCTCCTTGCCGTATTTCCGTCATTACTATTACCGGAACCTTGACGTGGTTTATCAATGTGCAAACTAAGCACTTCTCGGAAACGTTTTTGGACATATTTTTTCTTGTCTTCTTTAAGTTGCTTGTTTTCTGGAGTGGTTGCAGACCACTTCTCAAAACCTAAATTGTAAGAAATATGGAGGATCGTTTCCATAAATCTTATCCATGCGTGTAGTGTCGACAATCCATATTTAAATGCATTTTCATTTTCAACTCTCGCTGTAACTTTTAAAAGATCATTCATTTGTCTGGGAGTTGCTCCACAAACAGTGCAGGTAGCACTGGATGATGTGTTCGTTAACACTTGAGCAACTTTCCCATCAATCATCGTCATAAACAATTCATGTTTAACTTCGATGACTTTGTAGTCTATTGACATACGAGTTGGAATCAACTGATTAATTTTGGCTTCAATTTCACTGACAACCGCTGTAGTTTTTTCGGGTGTTTCTTTTGCGAATTCTAATAAAATTGGTCTGCAATATCTAACAGACGACAATACAGACATCAAAATGTAATGATTAAATATATAATATTTCGTAATTAAAAAGAAGAACGGTAATTTTCGGGTATTTTTTTATTTTCCCCCGATTGACATATTGCCTCGAAATCACCTTTGGCGCAAAAAACGCGCAAGTTTTTTTTTATTCCTCATATTACTGAATAGGTAAGGTATCTAATAGAGTGAATAACTTGACACCGGCAGCTTTCGGCAACAATGAAAACTCCAATTGAAATAAATAAAAACGAAAGTTTCTTTACATTACTAAAAAAATAAATAAAAAATAAAATAAAAATATTTTTTCACAAAAACCAAACGTAATTGCAAAGTGTACACTTTAAGCTATCTAATGATATATAACACTAACATACTTCCTTGGAAAACTTCCGAATAATTTTGTGTTGAACTTCCATAACGGTAATTTAATTGGCATGAAAATATTTATGCTCAATGTTTGAGGTTCATTTTATAAACTTAAACCTAAGTTATTTAATTATTTTTATAAATCATTTGTAAGTTCCATCTTTTGACAGTATAAAACCATAAATAAATCTATAGATTTAGGACTTTCATCAAAACCATTTTTGAGATGGAAAATACTGTTTGGTCCCATAGTGCGGCGGCCGCATTAGCGACACGCGGGGTTGCGATAGTCGTTGGTAGGATCCAGGAGTTGGGACTCGAGGTGGCGCTGCGCAAATCCGAGGCCATGTGTTTTCACGGTCGCGGCCGTCGGAACGCGCCACCGTCGGGTTCCCAACTAACGGTAGGAGGAGTTCGCATCGGCGTCGGGACATCGATGAGGTACCTGGGACTCATCCTCGACAGTCGATGGAATTTCGTGGAGCATTTCCGACGTCTGGCTCCCAAACTCAACCGGACTGGGGCCGCTCTCAAGCGGCTCCTGCCCAACCTTGGGGGTCCAGACGCCTCCTGCCGGAGGCTCTACGCGGGGATCGTTCGGTCCATGGCCCTCTACGGGGCGCCGGTGTGGGCGCCGTCGCTGCAAAAGCAACCGGCGGCCATTCTGAACGCCTGCCAGAGGGTCATGGCAATTCGGATGGTGCGGGGATACCGCACGATTTCCTGCGAAGCGGCGAGCCTTCTGGCTGGCCTACCACCGTGGGATCTGGAGGCAACAGTCCTTGCACACATGCACGACATGCGCGTGGAGATGCAACGCCGGGGTGAAAGTCCTCTGCCGCGACAGGTCACGGCATGGCGGACAGAGCTCCGGCGGGATCTCATGGTGGAATGGCGTCAGCGACTATCGCAACCCCGTCATGGGCACGCCACAATTATGGCGATAAGTCCCCTCTTTGAGGCGTGGCTGGAAAGACCTCACGGCGTCCTAACCTTCCGCATGACACAGGTCCTCACCGGAAATGGCAAGTTCGGGAGGTTCCTGTTCCGAATTAAAGCGGAAGTGACGCCCGGGTGTCGCCACTGTGCGGAACGCCCGGAGGACACGGTGGAGCACACAATCGCGGTGTGCCCTGCTTGGGCGGAGCATCGCCGTGCCCTCGTGGGGGTGATCGGCGGCGGAGACCTCTCGCGCCGGGCCTTGGTCGAGGCCATGGTCCGGAGCGAGGAGGAGTGGCAGGCGGTCGCCGACTTCTGCGAAGCAGTAATGCTCGCTAAGGAGGAGGCCGACCGCATCAGGCAACGGCGCCCTCGCCGCCGCCGGGATTCCGATCCCGATTTCCAGCCACCGTAGGCGCGGGCTTGCGGACAGTGAGCAATGGGTAGCTCGCTGTCCGGCCGTCCGGTAACTGTCCGGACCAAGCCCAAGTCGTCGACGGCGCGCGCTGTTCCCGCGCGCCTCAAGGAGTTGTCAGCAACAGCAGGGGCCCAGCCGGGTCGAAGCCTACCGGGGCCAGGGTTATCCGAAAGGGCGCTCGAGCCCCGGTATGAAGGCTTGAAGGAACGGGATGGGTTTTTTAGTCAGTAAGAGTCTGACACTATCTCCCGCTCCGCCCAAGAGCGGGGGTTGTCATAAGATGATTTTTCCCATCGAAAAAAAAAAAAAAAAAAAAAAAAAAAAAAAATGTATTAAACTTTAAACAAATACAACATGACAAAATCAGCGAAACAAAGTTCAAAATTCAGGCAAAAATGCTTGAAAGTCCAATGGGTTCCCTTGAACTAATCAAGGGATCGTCTGGAGTCTTCAGAGGATCATCTAAAGTTTTCGAGGATTGCCCTGAACTATTTGACGGTTTCTTTGAACTATTTGAAGATCCATCTGGACTGTTTGCGAGTTCTCTTGGGCTAGCCGAGGATTCGCCTGGTCTGTTTGAGGGTTCTTCTGGATTATAGCAGATGGGCACATGTGTTTCTGTATGTGTGCCCCGCGTATGTGCTTTTATCCTTCTGTATGTCTTCCTTGCTTATCTTGTCTGCCGCTGTGTTTTAAAGGTATGAAGTGTTGCCAATGTATAGTTGTGCATATAGACGATGATGTGGAGACCACGAAGTCTAGCAAGAATACCACTCCTAGACAGAGTCCGTCTCTGTCACATTGATATGTTAAATATAATGATTATGACACTATGACACTTTTAGTCTTTTACATTTTATGATTGACTCGCGACTTCGTCCCTTTCCAGACTCGTAAAACAGCAGAATTCCATGTGGTCACAATTTCAAGAAGTTTTTTTGCGCGGATACCTAATTCGTTTTCTAAAAAAAAAGCTTGTTACTGCTTATAACATGAGACCAGTGGAAGTCCAGTCAAAATCGTTCACACCGCTTTGGAGATTAGCCGGAACTAACATGCAGACAGAGAGATAGAAAGACTATACAGTGAGACAAAAATTAAAAAAAAAATGCTATTTTGTTAAAGGTTTCTTTTTATCGTTTCATTTGAATTAAGTAAAAAAAAATATATAAAGAGACACTTCAACTTTGTTTATGGTTTATTTATATAGATGATATTCAAGCTAAGACAAATCCATTAGATACAATCACAAAGGATAAACAAACATACAACATGTTTTATACACTAACGGAGGGCCTGTTTAACATGCAAAGCATTCAAGTGTAACATCAGCAGAGAAGTTAAGCGTCCATGTTGATTTTACTAATTGTTAGAAAAACAGACACGCCTGCTGGATTTTCCTCTTAAAACATTGGAGTCGAGTTCCTTGTCTTCTTCGTAAATCTATCCGGTTGGTTAACTTCGATATATTAGTATATTTAGATTTTATTTTATACTAGCTGACGGCGAACTTCATAACGCATAGCTGTCAATAAATGTAGTTATATCTTTCGATATAGTCAACCAATCGAGAATGAATAGGTTTCTTCTAGGCAAGCATGCTTCATCGTCGGCCACATCATCGCTTACCATCAGGTGAGATAGTGGTCAAACGCAAGCCTATCATTAATAAAAAAAAAAAAAAAAGAAAAATTGTGATGAAACAAAGCCTAAGTAATACAATTTTAATGTATAAAACTTATCTACATCAATTTCATACATTTTACATGATGCGAGCACAACTAAAAACTTGTACAGATATCTAAGATAGATTTTGCTTTTAATTTACGCTAGTTACTTACGTATTTTAATAAGATTGTTACCAGTACACAAACATCCATATTACTTTGGATTATGTCGGTGACCATGGCTCTCCTGTAAATATCTTCATATCATGCAATCACGCAAGGAAACTCCAAGCAAAGCCCTTTCCATTGCCCTTTAGGTGACTTTAAGCCTTCTGATGAGGCCCATTGTAAGATACCACATTTCAGAACCATGTGTCACTACTGGCAACACGCACTGGTCATAGCCGAGTCGAATTCGACGATTGACCTCTTTCTTGAAGTTAGACCTACCTAACTGAACTGTTTGTCCTAGGTAAACGTAATCGTCCACAAATTCTAGTGCAAAGTCTGCGATCTTGTTACCTATGAAGATCGGAGGCTGTTATGGACGATTATGTTTATTTAATTTACTAATATCATCATCATCACTATCATCATTCATTCATTCATTCACTTTCACTAATATTATAAAGGTAAAGATTGTTTTTATGTTTTTTTTTGTTTGTAGGACGTAATCTCTGAAAGTACTGGCCCGATTGCTAACATTTTTTCACCGCTGGAAAGCTGTTTTATTCCTGAGTAACATAGGCTATTTTACGTACGCGGGTGAAGCTGCAGACAAAAGCTAGTAGGATATATTGTATTTGCCCTTGTTCGTGCGTCACTGCGGCTGAAAACCAAGGCTAGGTATTTGCCAGCAAATGCTGAAATGGTGACCTTTAGGTATAGGCAGGTTCCGTACAATTTGTTTTACAACTAGCTGCTGCTAGCGGCTTCGCCCGCGTGATAGGAGAAAATTATCCTAAAGAAACATATTCCCGGGATAAAAAGTATCCTATGTGCTAATCCAGGATATAGTCTACTCGTGTACCAAGTATCATCCAAATCCGTTCAACCGTTTGAGCGTGTAGAAATAATAAGCATACACACACGGACACATCAACTTTCACTTTTATAAAATTATTATAGTTGATTCTGTACTTTTCTCTTCTTTTACTGTGTTTTATACCATTGTGCTGCGTCAGTGTCGAACAAATATTTTTAATTTTATTATAATTTATTTGTCAATCTATTGGATTTCATGTAAAATCTTACTAACAAAGGTACCATCGCGGTAATTTCGGCCAGATCACTTAAAAAAATTTCCCTTGAATCCTTCAGCGCGGCGCCAAACCAAAACCCTTTGAAATTTTCGTTTAGAGTGCAAGCAAAAATGAACTTAGCGGTGGTCAGGCGGAAGCGTCTTTGATAGTACCTACCCACTCCATGTTCATAGTAACGACTAACAGCACCTTGATTGGAAGAGCGTAGATCAATTTGGTCGGGCTACGAGTATACCTACCTATAACAGCACACGTAGTATGACGAGTTCAAAAACAAGAAAAATAGATGGCAACATGACAAATCGTGGAAAGATTTTTACAACGCAGTGTCAAAACAAAAAATGAAGAAAAACGACATATCAACGGTGAAGTGCCTCGCAACTGAAATTTTTCGAGAAAATCATTTTTTACTGCTTTCAGCTTAAAAGTGTTTTTCCGTATTTTCTGAAGTGCATTTTTACACGTAGTTTCAACTGGATTCAATTAAAATGTGGAAATACTGGGGCTCTTTGGACCGGAACCGTGGTCCCAACCACCGTGGTGTAATTTTCTGTAATATCAACTACGTCAGTATTTCAGCGAAGCTTGTCGAGAAAACTGGCTTGAAACTTTTGCTGTTAAGGACGCGTTAGCAAGATTCACTCGCTCGAATTTAGGTATCTTGGTCGCAATACATCGACCTTACGCGCACGCACACATAGAGCCCATTGTTCGCTCAATTTTATACTTTAACCGAACATGTCTTGATATTTGAGGTATTATTTTATTTTTCTTAGTAAGTATTAATTGAGTCAAGCTTGTTTGATTTTTAGTATCAGTATTACTATATGGCAATATGTAATTGCCTGCTTATCCAGTTTTGAGTACTACTCTTATAGCAAAAATAAGTAGTTGCCATATCGTTACGGGTAATAACGACCAATTTCTTTGTAGACCTACGATTATTTCCCAGGCTTATTTCTTTAAAAATATTATATTTAACAAAATCAAATGGGTATTTGAGATTAATTTTATCAGACAATTAGGTACAACGCATTTAACGCACAACCCCTCTCCGACATGAATTAAATCTTCAAACTCAATAAATACTCGTACGATGTCTGAAGCAAGTAGGTATTTCCAATTTAATATTCGATCTAATCTTAAAATACAGTTAAAACTATGAATACTTATGTATTTTTAACCGACTTCTAAAAAAGGAGGAGATTCTTAATTCGGATGTTTGATTTTTGGAACGAAGTTCCTTATCGCGCGTTGTGAAAGGGGGCTAGACGGAAAAAATTCTCACGAAAAATTGTACCGATACTTTTACTGTCAAAATATAAATCCAAGATGGCGGCTGCAAGAAATTATCAACTTTTTCGTCACGGGTGTCGTTTTCATGGTTTTCGAGGGTGTTGAAACCGATGGTACTGTCAAAATATAAATACAAGATGGCGGCTGCAAGAAATTATCAAATTTTTCGTCATGGGTGTCGTTTTCAAAGTTTTCGAGGGTGTTGAAACCGATGGTACTGTCAAAATATAAATCCAAAATGGCGGCTGCAAGAAATTATCAAATTTTCCGTCATGGGTGTCGTTTTCATGGTTTTCGAGGGTGTTGAAACCGATGGTACTGTCAAAATATAAATCCAAGATGGCGGCTGCAAGAATTTATAAAATTTTTCGTCATGGGTGTCGTTTTCATGGTTTTCAAGGCTGTTGAAACCGATAGTATTGTCAAAATGTAAATCCAAGATGGCGGCTGCAAGAAATTATCAACTTTTTCCTCATGGGTGTCGTTTTCGTGGTTTTCGAGGGTGTTGAAACCGACTGTACTGTGAAAATGTAAATCTAAGATGGCGGCTACAAGAAATTATCAACTTTTTCGATATGGGTGTCTTTTTCATGGTTTTCGAGGTTGTTGAAGCCGATAGTGCTGTCAAAATGTAAATCTAAGATGGCAGCTGTCAGAAATTATCAACTTTTTCGTCATGAGTGTCGTTTTCATGGTTTCGAAGATGTTGAAATAGTGCTGTCAAAATGTACATAAAATAGGATAGTATTTTTAGTTATCTTGTATTGGCTAGACGGAAAAAATTCTCACGAAAAGTTGTAACGATACTTTTTGCTATAGTAAGCTATTGTAAGCCGTGCGGCGTGCGCATGTTTCTCTGTCTGTCTCTCTCTCTCTCTCTTATAGAAAGTAAGCCAAAACGGAACTTCGTTCCATCCGGGTGTCACTTGACACCTCAGTAGTTTTTTTTTTATGTATGTTCGCGCATAACTTCGTGAAAAAGTGTGAAATAAAAAACTTTTTCCAAAAAAAATATAACCGACTTCACTAAAAAAAACACTAAAACCATCAAAATAATTTTAATTTCGGAAGTCGGTGTTTCTCGATATTGTTTGTTCCTTATTTAACACCGACTAGTGAAATTGGTTATATCTTTTTTGGATAAAGTTTTTTTTTTTAATTATGAGGTAAAATATACAACGGATTTAGCAGTTATGTGTACTATCCAGACCCTATTTGTAGCATAGCCAATTTCTGTATTGTATTTGTGTGAAAAGATTGTATGGGACTGAATAATTTTAAAGCATGTAACTGGGAGATGAATAAATCATCGTTAATTTGATATCATGATATTGTGGCAACTTTAATTCCTTGTATATCAAAATGGTAACAGGAAAAATTGATATATAAATACACTAGCTTTTGCCCGCGGCTTCGCCCGCGTGGCGTAACCTAATGTTATTTCCCATAAATTTTGGACCTCCATTTTACACGTGTGAGCAGCGTAGTTCTTACTACCTTAATTCACATATATTACCATTGTTGGTGTTGTTGTTTTCTTAACTAACACATAGTTAAGAAAACAAACACAAAACAAAAATGCAATTATAACTTTTCAACAACTTCCAAAAGAAAACACAGTCATCAGTCGTGCGTTATTGTCGTTCGGCTTATTAGCTAAAGAAACAGTAGGCAAAACAGCGCGGGGGGAGGATCAGTGACCGCGTCATGTGTAGCTACTGAACAGCGGAACTCGTGAACTCGTGAATTTAATTTTGAGAATTATTAAATTTATGAAAGCTTTCTAATAGTACGTCCGATTTAAATGATTCAAAAATTAATTTACAGATACTGATATAGTCTTGAACGCGAAGTAACTTATTTTGATAAGAATTAATACCGTAATTATGTAAATAGCTTTCCAATAAATGCTTCATGAATGCCAATTTTTAAAAGTAGTAAAATGGATATATTATGTTAACCTTAAGAGATAGACATATGCCACCGCAGACTTTTCTGTAGACCTATATAAGATACACAATTCCACGATACATTATTTTGTTATATCTCAAAGGGTTTAGGCAGCGTTTGCGTTAAAAGCTCCCAGACGGCTTATTTTTTCCCGACATCTTCAACAAATAACGTTAATGTACACAAAAATACATACAAAAACTTAACAAATTATATACTATAAGCTTCCTCAAGAATAACGCTATCGAGTGGTGAAAACTGCTTCAAAATCGGTGCAATAAATTTTGAGTTTATCGCGAACAGACAGACAGACAGACTCGGCGGGGGACTTTGTTTTATAATATGTAGTGAAAAGTGTCCTAATTTATCTTGGTACTCGAAGATATAGGCAAGCGTGCTCTATCGTCGGCCACATCATCGCTTACCATCAGGTGAGATTGTGGTCAAACGCAAGCCTGTACATTATATAAAAAAAAAACCTATTACTACTGTCCGTTCAACCGATTTTGACTTTCATTACGTTGGTAGCATGACAAATGGTGGCTGCAGCAAATAGTTGGTATTGTAATTAGTTTTTTGCTTTTAATGCCATCCTTATGCCTACGAAATAGAAGTTGAAATCGGTTGAACTGACAGTAAAAAAACTTTCTTTATATGTCTAATCCGCGAATAGGGTACAGCTCCTATTACTTGCTTTGATTTGTCTGTCAGATATTTAGCAATATAAAAAAACTACTGAGGTGTCAAGGGACACCCGGATGGAACGAAGTTCCGTTCTGGCTTGCTTTCTATAAGAGAAAGAGAGAGAGAGACAGACAGAGAAACATGCGCACGCCGCACGGCTTACAATAGCTTATTATAGCAAAAAGTATCGTTACAACTTTTCGTGAGAAGTTTTTCCGTCTAGCCAATCCAAGATAACTAAAAAATACTATCCTATTTTATGTACATTTTGACAGCACTATTTCAACATCTTCGAAACCATGAAAACGACACTCATGGCGAAAAAGTTAATAATTTCTTGCAACCGCCATCATGGATTTACATTTTGACAGTACTATCGGTTTCAACACCCTTGAAAACCATGAAAACGACACACATGACGAAAAAGTTAATAATTTCTTGCAGCCGCCATCTTGGATTTATATTTTGATAGTACTATCGGTTTCAACACCCTCAAAAACCATGAAAACGACACCCATGACGGAAAAGTTAACAATTTCTTGCAGCCGCCATCTTGGAATTACATTTTGACAGTACTATCGGTTTCAACACCCTCGAAAACCATAAAAACGACACCCATGACGAAAAATTTAATAATTTCTTGCAGCCGCCATCTTGGATTTACATTTTGACAGTACCATCGGTTTCAACACCCTCGAAAACCATGAAAACGACACCCATGACGAAAAATTTGATAATTTCTTGCAGCCGCCATCTTGGATTTATATTTTTACAGTACCATCGGTTTCAACACCCTCGAAAATCACGAAAACGACACCCATGATGAAAAAGTTAATAATTTCTTGCAACCGCCATCATGGATTTACATTTTGACAGTACTATCGGTTTCAACACCCTTGAAAACCATGAAAACGACACCCATGACGAAAAAGTTAATAATTTCTTGCAGCTGCTATCTTGGATTTATACTTTGACAGTAGTATCGGTTTCAACACCCTCGAAAACCATGAAAACGACACCCATGACGGAAAAGTTAACAATTTCTTGCAGCCGCCATCTTGGAATTACATTTTGACAGTACTATCGGTTTCAACACCCTCGAAAACCATGAAAACGACACCCATGACGAAAAATTAGATAATTTCTTGCAGCCGCCATCTTGGATTTACATTTTGACAGTACCATCGGTTTCAACACCCTCGAAAACCATGAAAACGACACCCATGACGAAAAATTTGATAATTTCTTGCAGCCGCCATCTTGGATTTATATTTTTACAGTACCATCGGTTTCAACACCCTCGAAAACCACGAAAACGACACCCATGACAAAAAAGTTGATAATTACTTGCAGCCGCCATCTTGGATTTACATTTTGACAATACTATCGGTTTCAACACCCTTGAAAACCATGAAAACGACACCCATGACGAAAAATTTAATAATTTTTTGCAGCCGCCATCTTGGATTTATATTTTGACAGTACCATCGGTTTCAACACCCTCGAAAACCATGAAAACGACACCCATGACGAAAAAATTTTTTTGTTTGCAGTCGCCATCTTGGATTTATATTTTGACAGTACTATCGGTTTCAACACCCTCGAAAACCACGAAAACGACACCCATGACGGAAAAGTTAATAATTTCTTGCAGTCGCCATCTTGGATTTACATTTTGACAGTACTATCGGTTTCAACACCCTTGAAAACCATGAAAACGACACCCATGACGAAAAATTTGATAATTTTTTGCAGCCGCCATCTTTGATTTATATTTTGACAGTACTATCGGTTTCAACACCCTCGAAAACCATGAATACGACACCCATGACGGAAAAGTTATTAATTTCTTGCAGCCGCCATCTTGGATTTATATTTTGATAGTACTATCGGTTTCAACACCCTCGAAAACCATGAAAACGACACCCATGACGGAAAAGTTAACAATTTCTTGCAGCCGCCATCTTGGATTTACATTTTGACAGTACTATCGGTTTCAACACCCTCGAAAACCATGAAAACGACACCCATGACGAAAAAGTTGATAATTTCTTGCAGCCGCCATCTTGGATTTACATTTTGACAGTACTATCGGTTTCCACGCCCTCGAAAACCATAAAAACGACACCCATGACGAAAAAGTTGATAATTTCTTGCAGCCGCCATCTTGGATTTACATTTTGACAATACTATCGGTTTCAACACCCTCGAAAACCATGAAAACGACACCCATGACGAAAAAGTTGATAATTTCTTGCAGCCGCCATCTTGGATTTACATTTTGACAGTACCATCGGTTTCAACACCCTCGAAAACCATGAAAACGACACCCATGACGAAAAATTTGATAATTTCTTGTAGCCGCCATCTTGGATTTATATTTTGACAGTACCATCGGTTTCAACACCCTCGAAAACCATGAAAACGACACCCATGACGAAAAATTGAAAATTTCTTGCAGCCGCCATCTTGGATTTACATTTAGAAAGTACTATCGGTTTCAACACCCTCGAAAACCATGAAAACGACACCCATGACGGTATGAAGGCTTGAAGGAACGGGATGGGTTTTTTAGTCAGTAAGAGTCTGACACTATCTCCCGCTCCGCCCAAGAGCGGGGGTTGTCATAAGATGATTTTCCCCATCGAAAAAAAAAAAAAAAAAACACCCATGACGAAAAATTTGATAATTTCTTGCAGCCGCCATCTTGGATTTATATTTTGACAGTACCATCGGTTTCAACACCCTCGAAAACCATGAAAACGACACCCATGACGGAAAATTTGATAATTTCCTGCAGCCGCCATTTTGGATTTATATTTTGACAGTACCATCGGTTTCAACACCCTCGAAAACCATGAAAACGACACCCATGACGAAAAATTTGATAATTTCTTGCAGTCGCCATCTTGGATTTACATTTTGACAGTACTATCGGTTTCAACACCCTCGAAAACCATGAAAACGACACCCATGACGAAAAAATTTTTTTGTTTGCAGTCGCCATCTTGGATTTATATTTTGACAGTACTATCGGTTTCAACACCCTCGAAAACCACGAAAACGACACCCATGACGGAAAAGTTAATAATTTCTTGCAGTCGCCATCTTGGATTTACATTTTGACAGTACTATCGGTTTCAACACCCTCGAAAACCATGAAAACGACACCCATGACGGTATGAAGGCTTGAAGGAACGGGATGGGTTTTTTAGTCAGTAAGAGTCTGACACTATCTCCCGCTCCGCCCAAGAGCGGGGGTTGTCATAAGATGATTTTCCCCATCGAAAAAAAAAAAAAAAAAAAAAAAACACCCATGACGAAAAATTTGATAATTTCTTGCAGCCGCCATCTTGGATTTATATTTTGACAGTACCATCGGTTTCAACACCCTCGAAAACCATGAAAACGACACCCATGACGGAAAATTTGATAATTTCCTGCAGCCGCCATTTTGGATTTATATTTTGACAGTACCATCGGTTTCAACACCCTCGAAAACCATGAAAACGACACCCATGACGAAAAATTTGATAATTTCTTGCAGCCGTCATCTTGGATTTATATTTTGACAGTACCATCGGTTTCAACACCCTCGAAAACCATGAAAACGATACCCATGACGAAAAAGTTGAATTTCTTGCAGCCGCCATCTTGGATTTATATTTTGACAGTAAAAGTGTCGGTACAATTTTTCGTGAGAATTTTTGCCGTCTAGCCCCCTTTCACAACGCGCGATAAGGAACTTCGTTCCAAAAAAGATATTGTTTTATTTTGTACTATACTCGAATTGCACTACGACGTCATACATGTCATTATAACCTATATTCTAAGCTCGAACAAATTATTTTTATCGAGTTTCAAGGTTCATGACAAAATTCAACGCCCGATTGGATTACTATAGGGTTATCCATCATCATCAGATCAGTTTGATAGTACCTTATAGCCAAAGTGCGGCGCATCTCATGATAATTCTAAATAGCCCAAACACGGGTAGGATACATTGATTAATTACGGAGTCCCGGTGCCTATCTTCTAGCTTCATCATCATTATCATCAGATCAGTTTGATAGTACCTTATAGCCAAAGTGCATCTCATGACAATTCTAATAAACCCAAACACGGCTAGGATACATTGATTAACTACGGAGTTGCGGTGCCTATCTTCCGGCTCCATCATCATCAGGTCACTTCGATAGTACCTTATAGCCAAAGGGCATTTCATGACAATTCTAATAAGCCCAAACACGGCTAGGATACATTGATTAATTACGGAGTTCCGGTGACTATCTTCCGGCTCCATCATCATCATCAGGTCACTTCGACGGTACCATTTTTAACATAACTATTCAGAACCATTTATTTATTTTTATTGTCATAGTCGCTTAACTATCTACATTGTGATATCTATGTAAGTATGAAGTTCCGTTGGCCATTTCTGGTCTTTGTTTTAGAATAAAACTCGTTCTGTATCAGTAAGTCCATTATTACTCCATAATAACAATTTTAAAAATAAGTATGTTATTTGTACTTTTATTTCGGTCCGAAAAAGTAGCACGTCTTTGCAGTCGCAGTATACAAGTCGGCACACATTTTAGACGTATTTATTTTTTGTAAGAGAGCGATACGGACATCCGTTCACAAGCGCTTCTGAGCGCGGACTGACGCTAGACATCGCGCGTTCAATGAAAAATGTATGAAGAAATATTGAGAGTGGTTTTATTTTGGTCATAAATCATAAAGTTATTTACGTAGGTTCAAAATAATTAGCTATAGGTGTTGAAGACTATATAAGCTGTATTATTTTATGTTTTTTAAAGTAAAAATGTTTACTGGATTTAAGTTACGGGTTCCTACTCAGACCCTGTGTTTCGTAATTTTCTTGCATTAGTGCGTTGGTAAAATCGTATTTATATGAAAATTTTATACGAGACCGTAATATTTTTTTTATGCCATCCTGGAGATAAATATATTGTCTTTTATTTGATACCAAGATATACTCATAATTATGATTCCTAGAGCATCATAATGGTTCCCGAAAAACCGTGATATTTGTCGAAATAGGTGAATACGTCCTTAAATATACTGCAAAAATATTACGATGTGTTACCTCTATGTGTTATCTTCATACATTTTATAAGGACTAAAGGCTAGACTTGTAGAGCTATCTTTGGTCCACGGCACGCGACAGCGTTTTACGTATAAATCAGATGTGTTACGCGTGTGCGTCAGTCTAATGTAGTTCTTGCTTAAATAGACTTAGTAAACTTGACACTTACTACAACCGCACGGTTACAAACAAATGCACAAATCGTACGATGTGAAAAGAAAAAAAGTGTATTTTTTAGGGTTCCGTACCTCAAAAGGAAAAAACGGAACCCTTATAGGATCACTTTGTTGTCCGTCCGTCTGTCTGTCTGTCAAGACCCTTTATCTCGAGAACGCGTGAAGGTATCAAGTTGAAATTAAAACCATATACTCAGGTCTGCGGTCCCTTCAAGCTGTGTAAAAATCAAACTTCTAAGTTAACGAATAAAAAAGATACGGCCGCTTATGTCGCAAAAAAGCGTATATGTTGATACTCTCTAAGATCGAAATTCATAGGGTACTTTCCGTTGACCCAGAATACTGAAATTTGGCACAAAGCAAGGTCTTATAGCACAAGTATAGGAATAAATCTGAAAAAAGTAAATTTGTTACCTACGTCACAAAAAAAAATCTCCTTTTTCCGAATTGCAAAATTTCGAGAGACTCCATGCGGGAATTGTACTATGCGGGAATTCTCGCACTTGCCCAGTTTTTTCAATTCATTGGAACGTATAAAAGTGTTCAGTGGGGACAAAAGGTTCTGAAGTGGCGACCACGTACCGAAAGATGTAGCGTTGAAAGGCCTACCACAAGGTGGTTGATGATGACATGGATCACACCATAACAAATTTACTGAAATAATGAATTTCAACAAAAGTTCAACTAACAATAACTGGGAAAAACACAAACAATACTCAAATAAAAAGCGGTGTTGTTCATTACATTCGAGATGCACTTATACAATGTACTAATACAGGCAGATTGTAATCAAACGGTGATTTGTCAGGAAATAAGTTGTTTTTGCAAAGTAATATTTGTTCATAGAGTTTCTTTTTGAATGTTTTTCTTTACAGTAACTGCTCTTGTAGGTCTTGGAATGTTATTAAAAAGGTACGCGGAGCCAAGTAGAAAACACTTCTCATTAAATAACTATTGCTATAGTTACCTACTTTATAAAATTACTCAATTCTATTAGTTGTCTCATTGATTACAACATACAAAGATATTATTATATTAACTTCCTCCTAATCCGGCGCATTATTTGTTTCGATAACCTATCGTATCAGATGGCTCTAAACTCTAACCTATTTGAAGTATCAATATGTGTCAAGAGGCAGAATGACATCAGCATCATCATCATACCTTGTTCCATTTTAATTGGGGTCAATCCCAGAAGCGTTCGTCTTCCATCCAAAACTCTGCAGAAGTTCCCTAAAAGTAACTTACTCAGCAAGTGAACATCGTGGCAATCCAGCATCATCAATCAATCATCAAGAAAAATAGTGGTGGTCGGATAAAAGTGCGAGTCGAACTCGCGCCCTAGGGTTTCGTACAAAGTTACCTGTGCAATTAATTCGTATTTTAGATTATAAAAAAATATTGGACACGTTTTTTTCTTTTTTCGATTAAACAAAAAATAACAAAGATATAGCCCATTAAAGTTACGTGTAACGTCACGCGCCGTGCTGCATTTTTTCGCACGGGGTGACGTCACACGTAACTTTAATGGGCTATATCTTTGTAATTTTTGGTTTAATTTACAAATAAAAAAATACGTGTCCCTTATTTTTGAATAATCTAAAAGTCGGACTAATTACATTTTTTCCAGCAACTAGCCTATTCGGGAGTCTCGGAAGAGAGTCGAAAAAAAAATTGTAACGTAACAACAAAACAGTTTTCAAATGTATTCTTATACTTGTGCTATAAGACATTGCTTTATGCCAAACAGGATTCTGGGCCAACGGGAAGTACCCTATGAATTGTGATTTCCACGAGAGTGTCGAAATGTACGATTATTGTCACATAAACCGAACTATCTTTTTTTCTCGTTACCTTATAAGTTTGTTTTTTTTACAGCTTCAAGTATCCGTAAACCTGAGAATATGGTTTTAATGTTAACTCGATACCTGCATGCGTTCCCGAGACAAAGGGTCTTGACAAACGGATAGAAAGACCGACAGACAGACGGATGGACGGGCGGAGAACAAAGTGATCCTATAAGGGTTCCATTTTTTCTTTTTAAGATACGGAACCCTAAAAAACCCTCGTTGAAGTCGCTAGGACAGGTAGTTTCCAATATATCGTACCAGAATCCAATTAAAGTTCAAATAAACGCTTACAGCTTGACGTTGCTATTTTTATTTCCTACCATGCACTTGTGCGGTCATAAGCGCCGATACTTAAGTACTACGTCCGGCACTCCCTTGGCAGTACGCCCAACTACCATTTTTACTGGAGAAAGCTATTTTTGTATACTTCGTGCCGACTATTTATTTATTTGGACTTTATTTAAAAGTAAATAGATACCGAAGCAGTCAAGGCTATCTAGGACAGAACTGCACTGTTTCTTTCCATATTTTTTTTGTTTTTAGGGTTATTAAGACCTTATTACTAAGACTACGCTGTCCTTCTGTCTTTCATCAGCACGGAGTCACCAGGCTGTATCTCATGAAGCGATGGCTTGACAGTTTAACAGATGATGTATTTCTGTTGCCGGTATAACAACAAATACCACAACAAACGTGATTTTTTTGCTGTTTTAGGTTTGGACGGTACGGAACCCTTCATGCTCGAGTCCAACTCCCACTTGACTATTTTTTTGTTATTTTAGCAATAACCTTTTTTCGGTAACTTCGTTCGCATATTTTTGGAACTTCTCTTATATACAGGAAGGCGTATCTTCCAAGGGGCCGAAGGAGTGGCGACCGTGCACCGGAAGACGCAGTGTTGAAAGGCCTCTCACAAAGTAGACCGATGACTTGATCAGTGGAGGAAATGCGATGGAAATAAGACGCACGCGGTTGTTAGTTGAGGAGACACTTGATGACGTCTTTCGGCTGGTGATTTAATTTAGACCTTTGTAGAGTCTTCATCTTTCCTACAATCTACCTTGGTTACCTACTCCCTCGTCCAGTTGATTCCAACAATAGGTACAGTTAAGCTATTAAAAATCAGGTGTGAAACTGGACAGCCCTAGGGGAAACCAAATGGCTGGCACGTAACAGATAACAAATTCGGTCGAACCGACATCACGACACCGCTACTTTCCACGTCTCCAGAGTACAAAATAGTAGGTACCTGTTAAACAAGATTAATGACCAGTTGTTTTTATAAAAGTCTTCCTTAATTGGGATGTGCTAATTAATTAAGCATCAAGCTAACACAACAGCAAGTGGAACCTGCACTATTTCATTACTAGCGTCTGCCTGCGTCAAAATATAAAATTATCCCAAGAAAACATCATCATATATTGCCCTTATCTTATATTACTTGGGGTCGGTGCAACACGTTATTTTCTTCCATTCTGTCCTATCACCCGTCACGCTATTGCTAACTTCCATTTCTTTTATACCAATCCTCATAGAATCCATCCATCTTTATTTTGACCTCCCTCTCTATTCATCCACATGCAAACTCATTTTTTTTTGTAACATGCTTTTTATTCCTCCTCTCCACATGACCATACCAAGACAAACGATTCCCTTCCCGACCGAATGTTCGGTTTCGGTCGAGTTTCGGCAGTTTCGGCGGCAAACCTGCCGAAACTAAGACCGAAACCGAAACCGCATTCAGGAGTTTTCGCGCTGTGTTCGGCACGTTAAATTCCATCCAAGCGAGTAAGTGACGGAGACATTTTTGCCACGTCCACGTGCCTAATCATGTCCTGACTGGTTTTATTGGTTGAGTTAACTCTCTCGCTAAAGCTATACCTAAACAAACATTAGTTAGGTACTTGATACTTCAAACTTAACACATCCAAATGCAAGCTTACAATCACACTCACAAAGTGCGTACGTGCCTAATCATGTCCTGACTGGTTTTATTGGTTGAGTTAACTCTCTCGCTAAAGCTATACCTAAACAAACATTAGTTAGGTACTTGGTACTTCAAACTTAAAACATCCAAATGCAAGCTTACAATCACACTCTCAAAGTGCGTACGTGCCTAATCATGTCCTGACTGGTTTTATTGGTTGAGTTAACTCTCTCGCTAAAATTATACTTAAACAAACATTAGTTAGGTACTTGGTACTTCAAACTTAAAACATCCAAATGCAAGCTTTCAATCATACTCACAAAGTTCATCATCACATTTCAGGCGAAAGACGTCCACTACTTAACTGTACATAAGCTTCCCTTAAGTCTCGCCATAACAACCGGTCCTATGCTCGCATCCATCGAATTCCTGCGGTCCTCACCAGGGTATCGGTCTACCTTGTGGGAGGCACTCGAGGCCTTGTGGCAGTGGGCAGGGCCAATTGCTCGCAGAACAGATGGTCGATGGGGATGAAAAGTTCTGGAGTGGCGACCATGTGCCAGACGACGCAGCGTTAGAAGACCACAAATGTTCGCCTTTATAATCTACTATTATTATAATGAAATAAAGTGTTTTTTTTTTGTAGAAGTAATCTCTGGAAGTATTAGTCCAATTGCTAAAGTTTTCACAATAGAAAGCTGCTTTATTCTTCTGCTTTATTTTATGTTGGCGGGCGAAGCCTCGACCAAAAGCTAGCGTGTAATAAGACTAGCGGGGTTACCATGACGTACAAAGTAAGATTGTTTTAATCTTGTTTCAGTGTGGGTAAGAGATGTCGCTAGACAACCTGTATAGCTCTGTCTCTTACCCACACTGAAACAAGATTAAAACAATCTTACTTTAAACGTCATAACTCTCTCGCTAAAGCTATACCTAAACAAACATTAGTTAGGTACTTGATACTTCAAACTTAACACATCCAAATGCAAGCTTACAATCACACTCACAAAGTGCGTACGTGCCTAATCATGTCCTGACTGGTTTTATTGGTTGAGTTAACTCTCTCGCTAAAGCTATACCTAAACAAACATTAGTTAGGTACTTGATACTTCAAACTTAACACATCCAAATGCAAGCTTACAATCACACTCACAAAGTGCGTACGTGCCTAATCATGTCCTGACTGGTTTTATTGGTTGAGTTAACTCTCTCGCTAAAGCTATACCTAAACAAACATTAGTTAGGTACTTGGTACTTCAAACTTAAAACATCCAAATGCAAGCTTACAATCACACTCTCAAAGTGCGTACGTGCCTAATCATGTCCTGACTGGTTTTATTGGTTGAGTTAACTCTCTCGCTAAAATTATACTTAAACAAACATTAGTTAGGTACTTGGTACTTCAAACTTAAAACATCCAAATGCAAGCTTTCAATCATACTCACAAAGTTCATCATCACATTTCAGGCGAAAGACGTCCACTACTTAACTGTACATAAGCTTCCCTTAAGTCTCGCCATAACAACCGGTCCTATGCTCGCATCCATCGAATTCCTGCGGTCCTCACCAGGGTATCGGTCTACCTTGTGGGAGGCACTCGAGGCCTTGTGGCAGTGGGCAGGGCCAATTGCTCGCAGAACAGATGGTCGATGGGGATGAAAAGTTCTGGAGTGGCGACCATGTGCCAGACGACGCAGCGTTAGAAGACCACAAATGTTCGCCTTTATAATCTACTATTATTATAATGAAATAAAGTGTTTTTTTTTTGTAGAAGTAATCTCTGGAAGTATTAGTCCAATTGCTAAAGTTTTCACAATAGAAAGCTGCTTTATTCTTCTGCTTTATTTTATGTTGGCGGGCGAAGCCTCGACCAAAAGCTAGCGTGTAATAAGACTAGCGGGGTTACCATGACGTACAAAGTAAGATTGTTTTAATCTTGTTTCAGTGTGGGTAAGAGATGTCGCTAGACAACCTGTATAGCTCTGTCTCTTACCCACACTGAAACAAGATTAAAACAATCTTACTTTAAACGTCATGGTCTAGGTCTATAATCAGGACCTAGACCATGACGTTTAATGTAAGATTACAATCTGGATTACAAAATCTTATTTCCTGCTAATCCTACTAGTATAACTGGATGTTTATTAATTAATCACGTTGTAACCGCTAAACGGAAATTGGTTTAGCGGTTTAGGCGTCCAAATGGATGTGAATTGTTTAAACGTATACCTACAGGTCGCGCGGTGAATTAAGATCGCTCGGTAAAAGTAGTGGGGGCAATCGGCGCATGTGTACAATTGCGCACAGAAATTCTTAGTATGTTAGGATTTTATTTTTAATTTCGTATGTTTGAACCTTAGTAACATAACTTATAATAACACTTGTAATTTATCTTGTAATTAGGTAAATTCAGAAAAATTAAAAATTTTAAAATTAAAATGAAAATAAAAAATAATAATTTCGTTAGTTTCTTTCTTCGTAACAATTCACGTCGTGAACCATTTTTCTGGCTTGCCGTTTTAAAACTTTATTTTTACCCATTTTTTTTTACCACTACGTGTTACTAATACCATAACACAAGCTGTACGCAACAGTACCCAAGTACAACAGTATCCAATGAGAAGCGTGAACGCAACGCGGGAATTGAAGAGCGACTGATCTACCAATAACGTGTCGCCGTCGGCGCACACCCGCCCGCACGTCGCCAAATAGATCTTAGAATTGAATACTGCGCATGCCCCTTCCACTTTTGCCGAGCGATCTTAATTCACCGCGCGACCTGTACGATTAGTGCATTAGAAAACTTTTTATTCCAATTATACGTTTCCGTGTTTTATGTAGGTGAAACCACTGGCAAAAGCTAGTATAAAATAGTTTATATTAGAAATCTTTTTTTTATCGACTAGCTGGAGCCCGTGACTTCATCCGCGTCAGACTCGTAAAACAGCACAATGCCATTTGGACAGAATTTCAAGAAGTTTTTTTGCGCGGTAGCCTAATTATTTTTTCTAAAATAAAAGTAGATTAAGTTACTCCTTATTACAGGAGCTATCTACAAGTGAAAATCCCATTCGGTTTGAGATTAGCCGAATCAGACATTGTTACCGACAGGAAGAAAAAAATTAAAATTGCTTTTTTAGTATATATATTCAATATATGTTCAGAATATGGCTCATACGTATGTATAGATAGGCTCCCATTTGAACACTATCTCACATGATGGTAAGTGATGGTGTGGTCGATGATAGAGCAGCCTACGTAGAAGTAACCTATACACTTCTGGGCTTGCGGACGGCGAGCAATGGGTAGCTCGCTGTCCGACCGTCCGGTAACTGTCCGGACCGAGCCCAAGTCGTCGACGGCGCGCACTGTTCCCGCGCGCCTCTAGGAGTTGTCAGCAACGGCAGGGGCCCAACTGGGCCGAAGCCTACTGGGGCCAGGGTTAGTCCGAAAGGTAGCTCAGCCCCCGATACGAAAGGCAACGAAGGAACTGGAGTGGGTTTTTAGTCAGTAAAAGACTGACACTATCTGGGGGATGACATTAGATGATTTTCCTACCGAAAAAAAAACCTATACACTTCTGACTTAAGAGACAGCTAGGTTGGAGCTGTCACGAAATACAACACCGGCAGAGAATTCCATTCTTTAGCTGTACGTACATTGCGTTTGAAGAAATGGCAATACGATGCTGAAATGTAAGAGACCGTGCGACTGCCAGACGTAAGTCCACAGTGTGTAGAGAGTCCGTTATCGTTTCGCTTGTTTCTTCATTTCTCCTATTACATAGACAAGGATAACGAATTGAACATTCAAGTTCTTGTATAAGCACCTTTCAGTCATAAGAGTTACAGACTATTCAGCTGAGCCTATATGAAGGAGGACGAGACAGCACTCTCCGAAAGACTGAACATATTTGGATGAAATTTGGAGCGTGGGCAGACCATATCCTAGAATAGGAAAAGGAAAAAAGAAAGAAAAATATTTATTTGATACACATAGAAATGCACACTGTATAAAAAACATATAGAAACTTAAAATTTAAAAAAAAACTACGGCGTCGATGATACATGGAATACTTATTTGTTATACCGACAATATGTTCCCTTAGATTTTTTTAATATTTGGTAATTTTCCTCTGATTCAATCTCTAATCTAAATAAACACACCTTCATTAAAGATCTCATTTCGAGCCAAAAATAATAGGAATTCTTAGAGAGCATTGGCAATTTCCAATTTGTGAACTTTTATAACAATGGAAACCTTCCGTATTTATTTAAGGCATGACATTTCAAAACGTTAAATTAAAGATCAATAAGAGGGAGGGAAAACCCTCTTTGATGGGATCTGACGAGGGCTGCGGGATTGTTCCACGGAATCACCGCGTCCCGGGAACAGGGCAACTAGAGATGTGCCGATGTCGGTAATATTGCCCGAAGTAGGAATTTTGCTGGCAATATTGCCACCAATATTCAAACTCCGAGCAATATTGCTGGCAATATTGCCACCAATATTCCCACTTCTCGGCAATGTTGCCGGCAACGACACATCTCTAAACTGAATGAACACGGTTAGGTTTTTAACCGCTTATAGCAAAACATAATGAGCCTTATAATGTTTCCACTGCTTTTTTTGGTGAAAAAAATCATCCAATGGCATCCCCGCTCTTGGGCGGAGTGAAAGATGCCAGACTTACTGTCTAAAAACCCACTCCTGTTCCTTCGTTGCTTTTCATACCGGAACCGAATCTTTCTTTCAGAAACAGATTCTTAGTCCCAGTAGGCTTCGACCCTACATGAAAAGTTTGTTTGTTTATAAGAAAGGTACTGGTCCGATTCCTCAAATATTTTTACATAGTGAGCTGTTTTCTTCCTGAGTGACATAAGCTATATTTTACCAGCTTTTGCCAGCGGCTTCGCTTACGTTCATAAAATATAGCCTATGTCACTCAGGAATAAAGCAGCTTTTTATCGGTGAAAAAATTTTTGCAATCGAACCAATACTTTTAGAGATTACTTCTTACAAACAAAAAAAAAACAGAAACAAACTTTACCTCTTTATAATATTAGTGTAGATTTCACGAATGCTGCTTTATCATAGAGTGACATAGGGACGCAGGCTAAGCCGCTGGGAGATACTAGTTTTGAATAAAAAAATAAAAAAAATCTACTCGGCTAAATCGCTATACCAATGGAAAAAAAACCCTTGATAGATGCCCATACATAAAATAGCTTGCTATCAATCTTAAGGTTTTACCTGTCAGGTAAGCTTGTATAGAAACCTTCACACACACGCTCCGGTTTATTTTACAACTCATCTGTATAGACAAACCTGTCAGGTATACCCTAGCCTAGGTGGAATCGAGTAGAGAAAATAACTTAAAATGTGATCAGTATGTATAACCAAACCAATCAATACATGTATGTACAATCAATTTTCTAAGAGAAAATGGTAAACGATAGGAAAATTTTGTAAATCCTTATCAATTCTGCTTTGTTCGAGACTTAATTAAAATTACTCGTAAAACTCTCTCTCGAGGGAAATCTGAGGAATGCGATCTAAGGACGTAAAGGTATTCGTTATACATATACCTAAGTATGCCTATATAAAAATGTAGACGTGTGTGTGTGTGTGTGTTTGTTTGTATATTTATGTTTACGTCCGTCCTTAGGGACATTCGAAATTCGAACTGACTACAATAGGCAAAATGCTGGCTGATTATATCCCGAGATTGTGAGTAAAAACTGTTTGAACTGAAAATAGGTTTTCCAATACTCCTGTATAATAAACAAACTACACTGGTACCTGACAATGAAATTCTAGTTAGAATGGAAACTATATTATTTTTATTTACATCTTTTTATAGCTTAAAACAAAGTTGCTTATTACGTTTATCTGTTTATGCTTTTAAACCACGCTAATTTAATCCGTTGATTTTAATATGGGGAATAAACGAGAAAAGTCTATAATAATGTTATTTTGAACAGAGTATAGAACCTAAAACTCCCTCTCGCCCCACTCAAAAAAAAACAGTAAGAAAGTGCATTTAAAAAACGAACTTAAAAAGTTAACAGAATATAAAATCTTTGCAGAATTCAAAGAATGACAATACTGGTCAACTTGAAAATCAAAGAGAAAACTCGAAAGGAAGTCGAACATTTCCCCACGCGAAGAAACTCCGGAATTCTTTGAAACAATATTATGGAATGTAGGAAACTCGTGACATGATTTTTGAACAGGAAAACTGTTTAAAGGTATTGGAATATTGTAAATATCTGTTGTAAATGGAGATACACGGACGGACGTGGAATATACGTATTTTATTTTTGATAAAATTTTTGGGTAAACTACCGAAGTAACACTGAGACATGAAACAATCTTATTTGAACATTAGTAAAAATTTGTTTTAATTTTTACTAATGTCATAATTTTTACCAATGTTTTATTAAATCTGTGTGTTAAAAGTTCTTATTTTTTGAGAATATTTGAAAGAAAGAAACAAATTAAAAACATTTTATTTGACACACAGAATACACACACTGTAGAAACTACATTTAGAAACTTAAGATTAAAAAAGAAAACTGACACACTGTGTGTTTCATGACTTTATCAAAACCTGTGTGTGAACCTGTGGTTTTCAACTGAACCTTCGTTTAAATTTTATTAGTACAACAACCTAGGGCTCTATAAGTCAAACGTGTATAGGTTACTTCTAGGCTAGTGTGCCCCATTGTCGACCACGTAATCACTTACCTTCAGGTGAAATAGTGGTCAAGTGCAGCCTGTCAACAAAATCTATGACATCAACTTGTGTGATGCAATTTTAAAAAATAAATATAAAGTATGACCGAATATTTGAAGTTATAAAGATCATAGCAGTGTATTTCCCTTTGAGAAAAGCCACGGGGTTGTGTAGGTTTCTATATGTGTATTTTTAGGGTACCGTACCTCAAAGGAAATAACGGAACCCTTATAGGATCACTTACTGTGTGTCTGTCAAGACCCTTTATCTCGAGAACGCGTGGCGGTAACGCGGTCTGCGGTCTGTAAAAATCAAACTACTGAGTTTACGAAACAAAAGATACGGCTAACAGATAAATTTTGACTGGCCTGTTGGTCTAGTGGTTAGTGACCCTGACTGCTATGCCGGAGGTCGTGGGTTCGATTCCCACCCAGGACAAATGTTTGTGTGATGAGCATAATCATTTGTTCCGTGTCTGGGTATAATTTATCTATAATATGTATGTATTTAGAAATATATAAGCAATTAAGCATGTTTATCAGTTGTCTAGTACCCATAACACAAGCTCTGCTTAGCTTGGGACTAGACGGCGTTGTGTGGTAGTTAAAAAAAAAATTATAATAGAGTAACAAAGACACACATACAAACTTTTGCATATAAGATAATAGTCTGATCACAGACCAATTTCATCCAAATCTGTCCAGCCGGTTTAGTGTAACGGCGTAAAAAATACACAAATCTACACACAAACTTTTGCATATAGGATAATAATGGTCTGATAGTCATATTGTAGCCAGATCAAAGTAAAACTGGCCAGGATCGTTTTAAACGTTAAAGTTAGATGATACAATGCGTTCCAAATGAGAATAGGATCACCCGTGTTGTGACGTCATGATTTACTGTCAAATCGAGAAAAGAAATTTTTAAACATTAATTAATTTACGAAAAATTTAATTTATTTATAAACTGTGAACGAAAAAAAATTAATCAGAATCCAGTTCTTCAATTTTACTCATCTCTAAGTTCTTCAATTTTGCCAAAATTTCTTCGATTTGACAGTACGACGAGACATCAAAACATAGGAATCGGTCCTATTCTCATTTGGAACGCGTAGTACTTCAATCTTCGTTTAGACCTTATTCGTTTTTAATGAAATGGTCAAAAGAGGATTGACATATCATCAAATGTTAGCGTTCAAACGATCTGGATAGTTTTACTTGGTTATTTCATGAAGTGATCAGTTTTAAGATCTGGCCACGACATAGACACATCTTTTTTTTTTTTTTTTTTTTTTTTTTTTTTTTTTTTTTTTTTTTTTTTTTTTTATGGTGGGAAAAAATCATGCATTGACATCCCCCGCCCTTGGGCGGAGCGGGAGATAGTGTCAGACTCTTACTGACTAAAAGACCCACCCCGTTCCTTCTAGCCTTCATACCGGGGCTCGAGCGCCCTTTCGGATAACCCTGGCCCCAGTAGGCTTCGACCCGGCTGGGTCCCTGCTGTTGCTGACAACTCCTTGAGGCGCGCGGGAACAGTGCGCGCCGTCGACGACTTGGGCTTGGTCCGGACAGTTACCGGACGGCCGGACGGTGAGCTACCCATTGCTCACACATAGACACATCTACTGCAGGCTCAAGGCTGTGGCACAAAATAGGTACAGAAGAAAATCTCATGTACGTATTTCACTTTTTATACCTACGCTCGGTGGACGCACACTAATGAGCGTTTGAGCCGGAACTGTTGGACGAGTGGTCCGAGACGCGACCGAGACATCGTGTCCGTGAGCGGTGTGTTTGTGTGCGTTTCTCGAGCGCGCTTTGTATGTAGATTGACTTCTGTACCTATCTATTTTGTGGCTATGGTCAGTAATGGTTTGTTTGTAATATTGATCGTTGGAAATAGACCATTTCAAGTGTGGTTTACCAACAGTCACGCTTGGACTGGTCTATTTCTGTTGTTGGTATTACAAATTACAAACGTCTCGAGGGATGTGACAAACGCTTTGTCCCTTCGAATTATAATGTAAATATCGTGCTTATTTACACTTTAATTGTTTTCTTAATATTCTTTTTACACGACTTTATGAAGGGTTATGTTTTTCGCACGTATCTTGTGTGTATGTAAAAATAATAATAATAGGAACAGTAGATAAAGAATAGAAACCCATACCAATAGACTGCCTTGTTGCATTAAGTCTGCCTATGTACTACTACTATACATGAAGTCTAAATAAATAAATAAATAGAAGGCAGTACTCCTCGATACGGCTCGTGTTGTGAGGAGGTTCCTGTCTCTGGAGCTCTAACCACCGTTAGCTTAGACCCTGTTCCCGACACCGGCGGAAAACATTTTTTTTGTATTTTTAACCGACTTCTAAATAAGGAGGAGGTTCTCAATTCGGATGTTTGTATTTTTTTTTTTTATTCATTAAATCCCAAGCTAACGCCGGCGTTCGCGCTGTCGTTATCTTTCTATTGTGTCTCTAATTGAAAAGTTAAATGTTTTAGTTTTTATGTGTTTTAAAGAAATATTTAAAAATATAAATGATTGTATATAAGAATAAATAAATGGAATAATAATAATAAAAATAACCTTATATTTAAAAATGTAATTTATATGTTTAAAAAATGAATAAAGGAGATAATAGTATATTTCAGAAAAATACACATAGAATAATTCAGTTGATAAAAACAGTTTTGCTAAATAATAAATGGTAAATACAGAAAAGGAGTTTCCTTGATACCTGTACTAATGAAAAACATTATATCACAGGCACCAGCATCACTTTCACTATAACATTATATATTACCTTATATCTTTCAAACCGCTGAACTGATTTATATAATTTTTATTTTACGTTTATTAGTAAAATACATACACAACAGCTTTAAATTAGTTAATACTATTTTAGTTTTTTGGGTTCCGTAATCAGTCAATAGAAATGGAACGCTTAAAGGATCACTTTGTTCTCCGTCTGTCAACGCTTTTTTTCTCATGAACGCGTAGAGGTAAGACTGAAATTAATATTAAATAATTAAGTCTGCTGCCCCTCACAGCAATAAAAAATCAAACTTCTTAAAAGTCAACACAAATCTAAAGGTATGGCTGTTTAGACGCATATTAAGACACTCGCAGGGAAATGAAAACCTATAGAGTACTTCCCGTTGACCTAGAATCCTGAAATTTGACACCTTGTCATCGCACAAGTAAAAGAAAAATTCTGAAAACCGTTTTGTAGTTACATCACAAAATAATTACTTTTTTGCGGTGCGGAAAACGTTCGACACCCGTTTCGTGTATAGGGTTCCGTACCGGAGGGGTAAAAGGGTCCCTATAACAACAAATACAATAACAGAATAAAATAAATTGTGTAAAAAAAAGTTGTATCGGTAATGGTACGGAACCCTAGGTGCGTGGGGTCGGCTCGCACTTGACCGAGTTTTTTTTAATTTGCGTTAGACACAAATACGCTGCGGTTACACATTTTTGTGCTGATCGATTGTCGATAAAAACAAGAAGAATCTCTCTCATATCATTAGCTTGCACTTTTAAAACTTTATGGTCTTCAAAGCTTTGTTTATGAGGCTGTCATCAACGCTTTATGGCGTTTAAACGGTGCATTATTTTTCTCGCATCGTTGCCGGTGTTTTGCACTTTAAACTCGATTAGATCCTGTCCTATGCTTCTTCCTAGTCCTACTATTTATATCAAAGTGAATATTTATTAAAACTTCATGATATAAACACAAAGGTATAAAGGTTCACTTAATGCCTTTGGTATTCTCTGCCAGTCAACAAAGGGTGCATAAAAAAAATTAAAGATTATTAAGAAAATAACTGTACAAAAAATATCTGTATGTTTGATACGCAATCCCGCCTCAACAACCAAACGGAATTGGAGAAAAGGAAAATTTAGTTTCACGTTAGCGAAAAAGCTGGTGGGAGCTAGTATGAGTATACTTTAACTATAATTATACACCGCTAAATTTTAATCGTTTTAATCTTGTGGAGGGTCGATCCGGTACATGAAACACTATCGATTTGTAAAGATAAAATTAAAAAATAAAGTAACTTTTTTTCAAAACTCGTATTAATTTACGCATGTACGAAATTAATTTCTTTAAGAAAACATCAGCTGAGCGAGTTCAATGACCTGTAGTTAATAGTCGGCGTTGCGTACAAACTACCTAAAAAAAACTGACTGACTGACATACTATCTGATATACATACGTATCAACGCACAGCCGTAGCTACCGGGATTAGAAGTGTGAAATTTTGAACTTGAAAGTTTCCTTTTATGACGTAGGCGTGCCCTGAGAGAAGCTTAGGTCCCAATTTTGGACACTCTTGGGATGAAGAGGAGGTCCTTTGTATAGACGGGCTGGTAAAAGCTAGTTTTTAACCCTTCGAGCGCCGATTGTACATACGTCTGTACAACTTGAAGACCTTGAAAAACGCTAAATTTTCCTTTTATGCAGACGTCTCGAAACTTATTTGGCCGAAAATTTTGGTTTCTATATTATATTGTTCTATATTTATTATATTATTTGTTTTTTCCAAGAAAAATCCAAAAAAAAAAGAATTTTAATTTATTTTTTTTATTGGTGATTTACGTTAACACGGCAATTTTCGGGGTCATTACCACCCTGGTGCTCGAAGGGTATAACTAGTAAGACAAATATTAAAAATGTCTGATTTTTAACCTTTCAAATACCGTAACTGGCCTGTTGGTCTAGTGGTTAGTAGCCCTGACTGCTACGCCGGAGGTCGTGGGTTCGATTCCCACCCAGGACAAATGTTTGTGTGATGAGCACGATCATTTGTTCTGGGTCTGGGTGTAATTTATCTATAATATGTATGTATTTAGAAATATATAAGTAAGTTTATCAGTTGTCTAGTACTCATAACACAAGCTCTGCTTAGCTTGAGACTAGACAGCGTTGTGTGATAGTTGTGGAATATTATATTATATTATTAATTAGAGATACAATAGAAACACAATGAGAGAGCGGACGTTCGCTTGGGGTTTAATGAATTAAACGTTTTTCTTTTGTTGGTGTGGGAAATCAGTATGATTCCTGTGTTCTGTGTCATGGAAAATCATCAAATGACTTCTTCCGTTTTAGATGAAGCAAGAGGGAGTGTTAGACATTTACTGACTAAAACTCACACGTATTTCTTCAGTTGCCTTTGGTGTTCCTGGGCCTCGCACCCGTGGACAAACTTGTTTTTTTATTGTTGATAGGTTCGCGCTTGACCGCTATCTCACCTGATGGAAAGCGACGATGCGGTCGACGATGGAAAGCGCTCACCTAGAAGAAACCTATTCACTCTCGACTTAAAGATACCGTGACTCTTAAAACTACACTCTTTAAATCTTGAAAATCATCGTGTTAAGGCTTATAGTCCCTTGATCCATCTGGCCAAAATTATTTGGACGCACCTCTCGCACCCGCCTAGGCGGCAGTACGCAAATCTGGGCATTTATTTGCGGCCAACAGCGCACGGAAAGCGCGCGGCTGACCTTTAAATCCATTTTCTTTGCGAAACATTGATTGATTTACATATGCAATGTTCACTTTGAAGAATATTTAACCACCAATTTGTATCTGTAAAAATGTTTCAAAAGATCCAAGCCGTTTCGAAGGAGTAGGGAAAAGTTGCGTAAAGTTGCAAAATTGCTAAATATTTTTTTAGACAAAAGTATTAATAGCACGAAAAAATCAAATGTTGATAATATTGTTCATGAATCTATAATAAACATATATTTTTTTCAAACCTATTAACTTGGCCGTTACCGAGGAGTAGGCTTCAGAAAGTCACTGTTTTATGGCACTTTTCGGGCGCTTGGGCCTTAAGGCGTATAGTTCCTTGAACCATCTGGCCGAAATTATGTGAACGCAACTTTCGCACTCGCCTAGGCGGCAGTACGCAAATCTGTGCATTTATTTGCGGCCAGCAGCGCCCGGAAAGCGCTTTAAATCCATTTTCTCTGCGAGATATTGATTGATTTACATATGCAATGTTCACTTTGAAGAATATTTAACCACCAATTTTTATGTGTAAAAATGTTTCTAAAGGTCCAAGCCGTTTCGAAGGAGTAGGGAAAAGTTGCGAAAACTTGCGAAATTGCTAAATATTTTTTTTTGACAAAAGTATTAATAGCACGAAAAAATCAAATGTTGATAATATTGTTCATGAATCTATAATAAACATATATTTTTTTCAAACCTATTAACCTGGCCTTTACCGAGGAGTAGGCTTCAGAAAGTCACTGTTTTATGGCACTTTTCGGGCGCTTGGGCCTTAAGCTAGAACTACGTTAAACCAATGTACACGTGTAACATGCCTGATTTGTACGTGGAAATACGTCGCGTGGCGTGGATTAAAATGTAGCTCTACTAGTCTAGTTTCCATATAAAATGTATGGAGACCAATGGAGACCGACGCACCCAGATCGGCGCGTGTGGCACACGTGTGAGCAGTGTAGTTTAGCCTTAAAGTTCATGCCACTGAAGCTAGGTAGGAACTACTTTCATTACGACTTCGCGAGTTCTAAATAAAACTTTATTTTTATTTTTTCATTCAAAGCAGGTTTATTTTGAGCGGTAGATTTTACTTCGGTTTGTTTATTCTTCAAAATGTTTATCATTACATTTCCTTTATATTCGCAATCAGTTAGTAGGTACTTGTCGAATGATTTGTGTCAGTTTTAAATAAAACAAGAACTATTGTATGCAAATGTTATGTAGACATTACGTGCAGAAACAATTTTAGTACCTAGGTACATAGCAAATTGTTTGAAAAAAGTATACTTTGCTAACAAAAAAAAAATTGAGACAAGGGTCAGGTTTCTGGATTGAGTATTTTGAATTAAAAACGTCTCAAATCTTACATAAATGTAAAATTTTAAGAGTCTGGTTTTCAGACTAAAGTAGAGATTGAGAAATACTCAAAAGCTTAAATCAGAAATCAAAGTTTATTTTTGTTTAGGTTTATGGTTTTTAAATAAGTATTTATATTAAAAACCTATTACCTATACCTACTTCTGGCAATTCGCTACTTTTTAAATAAGTACTTTAATCAAAATATTTTACGCCAACACAACTATCTCGTTTACTGAAAAATTCAACAACTATTCAAAAACAAAAAAAAAACGCAACTTTTTCAGCATTTTTCACTTACAAACGCTTCATTAGTGTCGGCGTTTTATAAAAAAACATTAGTTTAGCGCAACGTGAACCGCGAAATTCAATGTTTACAAAACAAACAATAGCACGAGATAAAAAAATAGTACTTACAATGTGTTCACAAACAGTGGTTATCAGAGTAAACTGTCAGATTATTTTATTTGCGAACGGATTTGGTACGCGAAAATTAAATAATTCCGACTTATTTCTTGTTTCGCTAGCGCGCACACGGCACACTCGCGGACTCGACTCACGGTCGGTCGCCACGACGCGTCACTGTATACTGAGTTAAGTTACTAACTCTCTGGTCTAGTCCTGTCGACCAGTCACACTCACACCATAGCTCTTGAAACTTGAAACTATGTTTATCGTACTTTATCTTCGATAGCTTTGTAACAACCTCCAATGAAAGCCTATCAACTGATAACATTGACAACATAATCTAGATATAGCTTTTACTCAGAAACTGTATCAGACGGTGTGTGCGTTCGATTGTACAATGTTGATTGCACTTTGTCGAGCTAATTAGTTCTGTACTGCTGGCTATTGGTTTATGTTACCGATTTTGGTGAAGGTGAATGCATTATTAAAGTAATACATTAATATTTTTTTTTTCAGGAAATTATTTGCATATTAAACCGTACACATTACAAATTTACATTTCAAAAACACAAATCGGTACACAATGCATAATAAATAGCATTAAATTAACCTTTCAATCGTGTCAATTAAAGACACATTAGAAAGACAGTGACAGCGCGAGCGCTGGCGTTCGCTTGGGGTTTAATGAATTAAAATTCAATTTGGGTCAAAGCAAAATTATTAAATAGGAATTGGTAATGAACATTATCGTGTTCAATTTGAACTATTAAGGGGATCAAAAACAAAACACTGCTAATGGATTTAAATTAAATTGGCTTAAAAATTAAGTGTATTTATATATTATATTTTTTTATTAATTTATAATTTGTTTTATTTTATTTCGATTCTCGCATGAAACAAATCGACGGTTGAAAGGCAAAATGGTGTAAGCGACATTGAGTCAACTTTACAAAAAAGTGATTTAAACTTAAAATTTTGAGTTCGCTTTTGTAAAGTTTACTTTATGTCGCTTAGATTATTTTGCCTTTCAACCGTCGAAATGATTATATTGCCTACGGATAGTTCCGTAGGTGTCTTGTGTATGAGAGTTAACATGTTTGCAGTGAGTGGGTACAGAAGTAATCCCAGTGTGAGGCCACGTTTATATTTTTCAGCCAAAATGCATAGCGTAACCAGACTAAAGAAGAGCTATAGATTTTTACACACTAGACAGGTAAACAAATACATAAAATTCGGTTTAAAATAAAAATTTCCGAACACCGCAAGTGTGGCCTACATTCTCTTCACACTCAACGTGAAACGGCAGCAATCTACTTTTCAGATTTGATTGAGAGTATTCTGTTTATTCAAGCCAAAGAAACAGGGAAGTGAATTTTGATTGAAAATGATTAATTAGTGTAAGTAAACAAACAGCTAAACCGACCGGTACATAGTTTACGAGCGCAGGAATTGAGCGGAGCGGAGCTGTGTGACCGAGGAAAATGGTATAATGGAAAGATTAACCTGTATTTATTTTTAGCGCGTGTTGTTTGAAATGTAATTATGGACGATCAGCTAGCAACAATACTTTGTTTTGATGAAGGAGTGGAATTTCCTGCCGGAGTGTGTTTCCTGATGCCCGGGAATCTTTAAGTCAAGAGTGAGGTTACTTCTAGGTAAGCGCGCTCCATATCGTCGACCGCATCATCGCTTTCCACCAGAAGAGATAGCGGTCAAGCGCAAATCTATCAACAATTAAAAAAAATTCATTGTTTGAGATACTTTTTCGCACGAGTGCATGTGCAACATAAACAAATCTTCCTCGTCTATCGCGCTCTCTCTCTCTCTATTAGTATAAACGCATCAAACGACGACGAGACGTGGAGGCACAAGGCACAGCTAACTTGTGGAAACACCATCAACACTCTCTGGTCTCATCATCAGCCTTTTTAATGTTCCCACTGCTGGGACTCAGGCCTCCTCTCTAGGAGAGTAAATGGGCCACAATCCACCACGCAGTGCGGATTGGTGAATGTCACATGTCTTCGAATTTTTGGTTCTAGGACATGCCGGTTTCCTCACGATGTTTTCCTTCACCGTTTTGAGAGCAGTGGTGATGGAATAAATTACACAAAGTAATATCCCTGGCTGGGTTTGAACTTGTGACCTACAACTCGTAAGTCGGAGCCATTACCACTCGGCCACCACTGCTCCACTCTCTGGTCTACATCTATCATATTAACCTATTAATATCTAAGGATAAACGCCATTTTAACACATAAAACATTTTTATAACTTCAAAACTATTCGAAAGTATAACAATATGAAAAGGGCGCGTATTTCTCTATTCGACTGCCAAAGACGCTAGTGCGGAGTCGATAATCCGCGGCGACTTTTTAGTCTAACACTATGCATATTTGATTCAAATTCATTTAGTGCTTGTTACAGATGGTCAGTTCTTACAATTATTAGATATGTAACAACATTATTTTTTTGTATTTTTAATAGATTTATGCGACCACACGTGTCTAGTATTTTTATAGAAATAATCTAAGTATCTCATAACTGTATCATGAAAAATCACCAAGTTATAAGCTGCTTTCTGGTTTGGGTCCGCACAAATACATGATCACCGGGCCATCCGGGCGACTAAGGGGTTGTTTTGCTCCCCCATCCAGCTGTGCGCGGGTACCTAATGCCCGCTATGACCTGCCGTGACCTGTGTTGTACTAAGTGTCGGTGATGTCCAACTTGTGACCTTTTTAAAATATTTTTGTGAATAATAACGTGGTGTAAAAATAAAACCTATCTTACCTTACCGTACCTTAGTTCCAACTACATTAAATACTCACAAACTACTATTGAAACAATTCAAAACAAGCTCATGGACATTTTTGTCACAATAAATTTGAAACACGACGGAGAACCACATAAGTGAAAACACTTTCAGTGTCGCGTGATAACTATTACGTTGACGGAGTAAATACGCGCAATGAATTATTGTAGACAAATGATAGTGACACCTAATGTGTATTATTGTGATGACGTCACTCGTTTATTTTGGACGATAAGCGGCCATGAGTTTCTTTTGATAGTATTAGTGGAGAAGTTGGATGTTACTGCCTCCACAGCGCGCATCTTTCGTCCTCTACACTGTAATCTATCATCATCATCATCATCAGCCTTTTTAATGTTCCCACTGCTGGGACTCAGGCCTCCTCTCTAGGAGAGGGAATGGGCCGTAATCCATCACGCGGGCCCAGTGCGGGTTGGTGAATGTCACATGTCTTCGAATTTTGGTTCTAGGACATGCCGGTTTCCTCACGATGTTTTCCTTCACCGTTTTGAGAGCAGCGATGATGAAATAAATTACACAAAGTAATGCGCCTGTAATCTATGTAGGTACATAATTATAATACATAGAAGTGTCCGACCGAATGTTCGCTTTCGATTTCGGCCGAGTTTCGGTTTAATTTCGGTTTCGGTGGCAAACCTGCCGAAACTATGATCGAAACCGAAACTGCACTCGGGAGTTCTCGCGCTGTGATCGGTCATATTTAGCTCGTTAAATTCCTTCCAAGCGAGTAAGCACCGAAGACATTTTGCCGTGTCCACGTGCCTAATCATGTCATGACTGGCTTGCATGCCTACTGGGGCCAGGGTTATCCGAAAGGGAACCCGAGCCCCGGTATGAAGGCTAGAAGGAACGGGGTGGGCTTTTAGTCAGTAAGAGTCTGACATTATCTCCCGCTCCGCCCAAGAGCGGGGGTTGTCATTGGATGATTTTTTCCACAATAAAAAAAAAATTACTGGCTTGCATTTTACCTTCACCCTAACTAAAATAACTACTTCACCCAAACTAAAATAACACTAACATAAAATTCATGATAGTCAATGAATATAAAACCTTAATTTAAAATGCTTAAAAAAAATAAGGACTGACTGGTTATAATAACGTTTTCTTTATTTTTCCCTCAAAACATGGTCCTTGTAAGGAAGTTTCGGTTTTGGTTTCGGCTGAAACTGAGACTGTTGCCGAAATTCGGTTTCGGTTGAAAAACCAGTTTCGGCCGGACACAAAATGGAGTGGAATTCTCTGCCGGAGTCTGTGTTTCCTGATAGCTACAACCTAGTGGTCTTTAAGTCAAGAGTGAATAGGTTGCTTCTAGGCAAGCGTGCTCCATCGTCGGCCACATCATCACGGCGAGATATTGGTCAAACGCGAGCCTATCAATAATAATAAAAAAAGACGTGTGGCACTCGGGGACTGCCGCGGTAGAGCTATTGCATAGCATTTTTATCAACTTATGCAATTATAATTATTTATTTATTTTATTTATGCAGTATTTTTTTTCCTTTGTTTTTTTTTTCTTTGATATTAATTGAAGTTACACTTTCACACATTGAATTGAATTTTGATTGATTGTTCACTCATTTGTTTTCTTATAGGTCACCACGCTCAAAAAACAAATGAGTGGGGGTGTTATTTTCGTTACGGAATTTCTGGATTCGGTCTCCACGCTCAAGGCCCGCGATAGAAGCTATGCAAAAGCTTAAAAAAAAAACAAATACACTCAGGCGTCGAAGTACTCCTCCACATCGCTATCATCCGGTAATGTGCCATTTGCAATTTGCGAATGATTAAAACATCTACAAAAATTTTCACAAACAGTAGGTTCGTTGTGTTTTATTCAGTGAAGACTAGTTTATCTTGTACCAAAAAGATAAAGGGCATGAATGATCGGATTGGACATTTGCTGTAGGCACGTTACAAATTACAATACTGACCTTGTCTTTTTCTACACTCGAGAGCAAAAAAATCGCACATCATAACTCTTTTCGTTCAGGCAGTTTTTGTCATGAATGTGTATAGATATTGAAAACACTTCGTACACTTATTGAAAGCCTATTTAATTACCTTTCTAATGATATGAAATACAGTGTAAAAAAATATCCTAGAAAGGGTTTAGAGCACAAAATCCAACATATGGGAAAAATTACCAAATTTCACTTAAGAAAGAATGAGAGTCAAACTTAAAATTTTTGGTCATCCTGTTTCTCAATAAAGTTTATTCCCTTCCTTAGCCTTATTTACAGCTGTTACTCGATTTTTCATCAACCGTATTAATTTTACCATGAAATCTTAGGGTATAAAGTCCCACTCCTCGTCAATGACAAATTGAAGCTTTTGGAGGCGTGGAGCACCAGAATTTTCGCACTAAGTCTTCTTTCAAGGTCATTCCAGATATGCTCAATTGGATTAAGATCATAACTGCCAGCTGGCCACTCTATCGCAATGATTCCAACGTCTTACATGTAATCGCAAACTGTTCTAGCGACATGCGATCAGGTGTTGTTCTGCATTAAGGAAAAAAAATCTACCATAAGCCACACAAGTGGCTTCACATATTCTTCGAACACTTTTTTGATGTATCATAAAGACGTCAACCCTCTTGATATCAGGCCAGTAATGGCCCAGTGGTGAATACAATGTCAGTTTTAGTGTCCAACATTATGCCACTCCAAAACTCCTCCAAAACCCACTTGTTCGCTTATGCAGCATTATTAAAATTGCCCTGATGACCTTCTGTAGACCCTACAGCATCCATCATGGTCATCTAAGTCATTCTGCATTTATCAGAAAACACAACAGCCTGCCATTAAGCATACATCCAATTTAAGTGTTTCGTGGCAAATTATTGCCCGACTTGCGGGTGAGCTGTGGTCAATTTGGTACCATTTGCTGAGTGATGTGTAGTCAGGCCTGCTTTACCCAGTCTTTTCCTAATCGTCTACTGATTTATACTGACATTGCAAACTTCTTGAAGATTTTGTGTCAGTTCAATCGTGTTCAGTAGCCGATTTCTCAAAGTACTTGTTACAGGAAAGCGATAATCACGCCCTGATCCTATGTGGCACCGGCCAGATCCTGGTCGCCGAATATACCCATGGGTCTCTTGAAACCTCTGGTATACCAGACGAACAGGGAAGCGGCTAAAATTTAGCTGTCGGGCGACTTCATTTTGATTATGGCCTGCTTTGGGCAAGGCAATAACTTCAACGATTTCTGCGGGCAAGGTACCCATATTTTTCCAGTAAATCCGTCTGTTTCTAATAGAGACGTTATCACATTAACGGAAACTGATTAAAACTCCGAAACAGCGCCCTTTTTGTAGCTCCAGGTAAAGATGCAAGTAGTGAAATGCAAACGGGTAAATTTGGGGAATTAGGTAAACCGCTGGTTTTTGTGAGTTTCGTGAAGGTCAATGATCTTTATTTTGTGTTTTTATAAAGCTTACTTTGTATGCTTAAATTTTACTTAATAATTTGTACTCAATATCTTTAGATTTAAGAAAAAAACAGTATCAAACGAAATTACAAGTCATGTGCGATTTTTTTGCTCTCAAGTGTAGATTGTGCTGTCTCCTTTATTTACATCGATGTTATCGCGACTATCAATCAACTTGGAGTCCGCTGCTGGACATATGGCCTGTGGTGTTTGCTAGAATCACTCTGGTTTATAACAAAACAATCAAAGAGTCAGTAAGTAGCCACAGCTTAAATGCTAGTCGTTTCCTGGGACCGATCGGGATTACTAACACCACTTTTTGAGCTGTGATAATTTACACCACAGGTCCTTTCGTAGTTTGGCTTCAAAGGCGTATTTACCACAATATCGAAAGCAGTAGGTACCTAGCTACAGTGAAGGTTTTGATCGGATCGTATGTTTGATTTTTTTTTTTTAATTTGTTTTTATGTATGATTTTTTTTTTATTATTAATAGGCTCGCGTTTGACCACCATCTCACCTGATGGTAAGCGATGATGTGGTCGACGATGGAGCAAATGTTGATCTGCCATATATACTTATTACCTATATTTAAAAATGGGAGGTGGGGGTAGAAGGCTAAAAAATAGCTTGCAACCTAAAAAAACATAAAAATTGTGCAAACCGTTTCGGAGGAGCTCGATAACAAACTCTGTGACTCAAGATTTTTATTTATTTATTTAAAATGTATCAGATTGTCGTATGGTTGTAACATTGCCAGGGCTGCGGGGTCGCTAAAACGCAAAAGGTGACTGAAGGAACCTAGGTGAGTAAAAAATAGCCAGTAAAAGTCTAACACTCCCTCTCACTCGGAGAGAGAGAGTAGCAGACATTATTTGACGATTTCCAACCTCAAAAAAAAATTTTTTGTGACTTATTTTTTTTTATTGTTGATAGGTTCGCGCTTGGCCGCTATCTCACCTGTAGAGAGCAACGATGCGGTCGACGATGGAACGCGCTTACCTAGAAGAAACCTATTCACTCTCGACTTAAAGATTCCCGGGTTGTAGCTATCAGGAAACACAGACTCCGGCAAGACTTAGTCTCATTTATATTTTATAAACTTAATTTTATTATAAATAAAAAAAAAAAACACAAAAGCCATTTAGGCACTTTCACAAAAAATAACCTTATTCAAACTGTCTCCTCAATTGAGCTCATCAAAAAGCAATAAAACCAATTTATTGAAAAATTCTAATTTATTGGAAGCCCTAGGTACGAAATTGTTATTCAAGTTATGCTAATCAATTTACTCAATAACTGTATTTTAAAAAGTCACAGTATCTATGTATTGTATGCTAGTCGGTAACTTCGGCAAATAAAATCAATTTTTTTTTTAATCTACCTCTAAACAGACCTAGTAATAATAGTTATACGATTATATCTACGCTAATATAATAAAGATATAAAGTTTGTTTTTAAGTTTGTTTGTTTGTAGGAGGTAGTCTCTGAGAGTACTGGTCCGATTGCAAAAAAAATTAGCACCAATAGAAAGCTGCTTTATTCCTGAGTGACATAGGCTTAGGCTTAGGCTTTTATGAACGCGGGCGAACAGCTAGTTATTTGTAAAATGATTTAAAAAATATCTTCTTATGTTTAGTCGTACACTCTTGACCGTGGTCGTGGACATGTCTCGGTCGTTTCTTGCACCACCGCTTCTCTCCCGATGCAACGCCATGCAGTTCTGTATTTGGCGGCCTTGGATCATTAATAATATAATTATAATAATATTTCACAACTATCACACAACGTCGTCTAATCCCAAGCTAGGTAGAGCTTGTGTTATGAGTACTAGACAACTGATAAATATACTTATATATTACTGTATACATACATATTATAGATAAATTACACCCAGACACAGAACAAATGATCATGCTCATCACATAAACATTTGTCCTGGGTGGGGATCGAACCCACGACCTCTGGCATAGCAGTCCGGGCCACTAACCACTACACCAACAGGCCTGTCAAACAACAGCTGATATTTGATGAGGTTCCAATATCATTGATATTGGAACCTCATCAAATCTGTGACACACTCACTTTTATGAGGTTCGCCTACCGTGTTGGAGACCGTCCGTCACCATGTCACCATGTTGGAGAGCACCCACGGAGTCTTTTGCCCTCGTCTTTCCCTTGTAAATATACTTCAGCAATGAAAAGTATTGTTAAAATATTTTAAAAAGAAAATGTATAATTTACTCAGTAGAATTAGTCTCCCGTGACTAGAAGAAGACAATAAACTAAGGGAAAGATAATTAATATTTAAAGAAGAGAAAAAAAAATTATAGAGGACGTAATTAAGCGGCTGAGAAAACAATTTGTAAAGACCTTAAAAAGGAAGACATCATATCTACAGTGACGAAATAAAAATTTCAGCCAATGTACGGACCTAAGTGTAAACTTTCTGATTCAACAGAAATGTAATTTGCAGTGCCCTAACAGGGTTTATTTAGGCACAAAAAACCTCAAGTCTGACCCGCGCACCGAGGCTTCCGTACAAACTTACTATGCCAATAGTTTGATTCCAGAATCAAGCCTCGACAATATTTTTTTCAAATCACATTAAAGTAATTATTTTGTGACGTAGAGATCATAGGTTGGCTTCCGAAAGGTAAAGAAGAATCATAGGTGTGGTTTTAGTCAGTAAGACTCTGACACGCACTTCCACCCTGCCCTAGACCAGAAGAAGTCATTGGATGATTTCCCACCTTAAAAAACTGGGCAAGTGCGAGTCAGTCTCGCCCACTGAGGGTTCTGTGTAAACTACAATTGCCGAATGGAGTCTCGAAGATTTTTCCGAATTGCAATTTTTTTTTTGTGACGTAGGTAACAACTAATTTACTGTTTTTAGATTTTTTCCTATACCTGTGCTTTCTGTCAACGGGAAGTACCCTATGAATTTCGATCTTTGAGAGTATCAAAATATACGTTTTTTTACGACATAAACGGCTGTATCTTTTTTATTCATTAACTTAGAAGTTTGATTTCTTCACAGCTTGAAGGGACCGCAGAACTGAGTATATGCTTTTAATTTTAACTCGATACCTCCACGCGTTCTCAAAATAAAGTGTCTTGACAGACAGACAGACGGACGGACAACAAAGTGATCCTATAAGGGTTCCGTTTTTTCCTTTTGAGGTACGGAACCCTAAAAAAGAGCCTAAAATATATGGGCAACGCCACAAAGTCATCCGTCTACCAGATATGGTGATTATGATATTATACATAGCCAGAAATAGTGATATGAGCATTACAAATAGCCATCATATCTACTGATCGACACACAATCATTTATTGTAGACATCAGGCCAGTTAGGATACCCGAAACAATAGTAATGAGCATTTGTATTCAACTATTCATTGATTAAATCCTGTTGAAAAACCTTCTATGATGTACCACAAGAATAAACAATACATAATTATGACAGTTCTACAATTACATTGAATGAATTCAACTCTTCAAAATTAATTGAGGTACATACTTATATTTGATTTCAAGATAATTTTCAAATTTAGGAACAACAACCTCTATCTTGTTCGAGGCAAAGTTCAAATCCAATCGGAGCCCTTACTGTTTTAGGACGTTTTGAATGGGCATTGAAAAAAAAACTTAAATAAAATACACAAAAATATTTTTGATACTCGAGTTACTGGCGATCGTTAGATTATTTTTCTATTTCCATTCATTGTTTTATAATAATGATTTTTATTGTGCTTTTGGGTACAATGTTTACTATTAACAGTGTACTATGGAAATAATCTATATATATAAAAACCGGCCAAGAGCATGTCGGGCCACGCTCAGTGTAGGGTTCCGTAGTTTCCCGTCCGTCACAATAAGTGTATGAGGTTAAAAAAATGCTTGCATATACGATTATACTACAAACTTAGTCCAGAAATTATTTTGTAGAACCCTTTTGTCTTTTTTGTACAAAAACTGTTCTTTCCATCAAGTTCAAAATAATTTTCCTAGAAAGTCCGTTTATAGTTCTACTTTTCAGTTTTTTTTCATATTTTCTAAACTTATGGTTCAAAAGTTAGAGGGGGGGGGACACATTGTTTTTTACTTTTGGAGCAATTATTTCCGAAATTATTGACATTATCAAAAAAATATTTTAGTAAACCCCTATTCATTTTTAAATACCTATCTAACAATATATCACACGTTAGGGTTGAAATTAAAAAAAAATCACTTCCCACTTTACATATAGGGGGGCTACCGTAATAAAACATTTTTTTTTTCAATTTTTATTTTACCACTTTGTCGGCGTGATTGATATACATATTGGTACCAAATTTCAGCTTTCTAGTGCTAATGGTCACAGAGATTAAGCGAGGACGGACAGACAGACGAGGAGAAGGTTCTTATGGAAAAAAAAAACAAATGAAAATTAGGGTAGTGTAGGGTAGAGTAGGGTAGAGTAGGGTAGAGTAGGGTAGAGTAGGGTAGAGTAGGGTAGAGTAGGGTAGGGTAGAGTAGAGTAGGGTAGAGTAGGGTAGAGTAGAGTAGAGTAGGGTAGATTAGGGTAGAGTAGGGTAGAGTAGGGTAAAGTAGGGTAGAGTAGAGTAGAGTAGGGTAGAGTTGGGTATAGTAGGGTGAAGTAGGGAAGAGCGGGAGCGAAGCCGCGTGGTCAAAAGCTGGTATAAAATGAAAATCAATGATTTCTTTAACCATTAAGTTTTTTGCCGTTTCTTTACCATAGAGAACGATCAACTTACTAGAACCGTGCACAGGTAGTGCTGTAGTGTAGTACGGTTCTAATCAACCCATCACTTTAGAGAGGAGGACTGAGTCCCAGCAGTAGGAGGATTAAGCGGGAATATATTATAATTAAGCTGATTATGCAATCCTACTAGCTTCTGACGTTTAATAAGTATGGGCACTAATAAAACGTCAGAAGCTAGTAGGCCTATGTGAAATAAAATATTTTGAATTCAATTGATGTATTGATTATATTATTATCTCGAATTATTCATTCAAGTAACAATAGTGTAAGAACTATAGGTTCTAGATGTGATGGTACTGGTAAACTTACCTATTAAGATTATCTTCGCCTTCCCTTTTTTTTGAAGTGGGAAAATCATCCAATAGCATCCCCCCCGCTCTTGAGCGGAGCGGGGTGGTGTGTCAGACTTTTACTGACTAAAAACCCACTCCTGTTCCTTCGCTGCCTTTTGTTCTAAGTCCAAGTTTTCCTTTCAGAAACAAACTCTTGGCCCCAGTAGACTATCCTCGCCGTCCCTGGGAAGGACTCCCATTTATCTAAGGTCTTTTGACAGCAGGATGAAAATATACATCATTAAGATGAAAGAAAGAGATAGGTAGCTACACTGTAGAAATCCGACAGCTCACCCGCACCATCCTAGCAATTGTACTAGTGTACACTTGTGCCAAGTTATGCCAACCGCACAATCCAGATTACGGTCTAGATTTTTTTTAAGCTATTGCATGGCTTCTATCGCGGGCCTTGAGCGTGGAGACCGAATCCAGAAATTCCGTAACGAAAATAACCTAACACCCCCCACTCATTTGTTTTTTGAGCGTGGTGACCGATAAGAAAACAAATGAGTGAACAATCAATCAAAATTCAATTCAATGTGTGAAAGTGTAACTTCAATTAATATCAAAGAAAAAAAAAAACAAAGGAAAAAAATTACTGCATTAATAAAACAAATAAATAATTATAATTGCATAAGTTGATAAAAATGCTATGCAATAGCTTTACCGCGGCAGTCCCCGAGTGCCACACGTCTTTTTTTTTTCTAATCATCATCATCATCATCATCAGCTTTTTTAATGTTCCCACTGCTGGGACTCAGGCCTCCTCTCTAGGAGAGAAAATTTGCTGTAATCCACCACGCGGGCTCAGTGCGGGTTGGTGAATGTCACATGTCTTCGAATTTTTGGTTCTAGGACATGCTGGTTTCCTCACAATGTTTTCCTTCACCGTTTTGAGAGCAGTGGTGATGAAATTAAACAGATGTTTTCTAATACTTTGCCCCATACCTACTAGGAATTACACCTGTATCGTGGGTGCGTTCACAAACATCAACAACTCTGTTCATGCGTGATTGATTGTCAACATCAATATCCTCACATTACACCTCACACTAATCACATAGACACGGCAGGTAATTTATGATATTAGTAGGATAGGATTTATCACACTAGTAGTTAATATAATGGCGAAAGTTTGTGTGTATTTGTAAATTTATTTGCTACTTTTTCACTTTCGAACGGTTTTCGGTGAAACTTGGTACACGGGCAGACCATGTCCTAGTATTTCACAGAGTACCTATCTCATGTCCTTTTTACCCGACTACGGCAAAGCCAAAGGAGGGTTATGATTTTGACAGGCTATGTATGTGAGTATGTTCATCTGTTCCCTCCTAGCTCCTAATCTATTTATCGGAACTCTACATAATATGAGGTATCATTAGTCATTAGAACCGTCTTAATCGTCCGCTGAACATAGGCTATGTGATGTGTCACAAAACTCGATATGGCGCCCTCTAGCGGCCAAAAAGTAATGAATTAAAAAAAAAATCGAGTTAAATACTCCGTGTTTGGTATCATTTGAAAGGGCTTCACTTTTAAATTTCCAAAATATTGCATAAATTTAAAGTGACGCCCTCTAGCGGACAAAAAGTAATGTGTTAAAAAAATGTTAAGATAAATACACCGTGTTTGGTAACATTTGAATGGGCTTAACGTAAATAGTATAGAAACACAACGATTTAACACCAAAATTGTTTAAATATAAAAAAAAATAAAAACTAAAACCCTACTACGACAAAAAAAAAGGACGCTGAAAATAACAAGGTATCTGGAAAAACAAGAACAGAACAAAAAGAAAAGCCGTAGTCACACGTTGTAGGTACCAACCGAAACACTTTAACAACGTATGACTACGGCTTTTCTTTTTGTTCTGTTCTTGTTTTTCTTTTTTTTTACTTTTTTATTCCATCAGTATATTCCCTTGGGAAAATATTCTGCTAGTCGGCGTTGCGTACTAACTACCTACAGGTCATTGAACTCGCTCAGCTGACGTTTTCTTAAAGAAATTAATTTCGTACATGCGTAAATTTACGAGTTTAAAAATAAAGGTACTTTTTTTTAATTTTATCGTTACAAATCGATAGTGTTTCATGTACCGGATCGATCCTCCACGGAATTAAAATGGTCAAAATTTAGCGGTGTAAAAGTACTTCCTTGTATAAGTTACCATGATGTATACCAACGAAATAATTGACTTTGTTATCAAGATTATGGCTGATTAAGGACTGCAAAAAAAGTCGTCATAATTGGAAACTGAATTGACTAGATTTTTTACGAACATAAATTATAATCATGGCTTAGTTTTTTTTTTTAGGCTCATGGCTTTCATGGCCTTTGGGTAAATTAACGTTTAATGTTGCTACTAATATAAATCTTGGTCAAGTTACATAATAAGCTATGCTTTATGTATTGATAATAAATACTTTGGAAATACATTTCCGCATTAAATAATAAACATAAAAATAACTGTTTGTGCTTAGAATATAGTGGCTAAAATTACACAATAGGTATATGATGTTGTCACAACAATGACATTTCAACAGCCATCCAGTCTAAAGACATAGAGAAAAAGAAAACATAACATTTGACATGACATCTTGTCGTTCGTTCAAAAATGCGTTTTTAAAATTCACAAGGAGGTACGTATGTATTATTGACATAATATACGTAATCTCACCAACTTTAAACTGGAATATCTTTATTACTTGGTATCTATTATAGACCAGGGTAGAAGCCTTTAAAAATAATAAAAAGTGAAAAAAAATAATAGTAGGATGAAACCCATTAGAAAAGGAGGAGAATATTATAAAAATGAAAGGAAAAATAATTTACGGGCGATCTGAGGTCGGGAAGGGGATGGGGGTGAGTTTTTAAGGGTAAAAAACGGTTTTTCTCGATTTCCGGCAAAACTAAAAGTCCTGTGGAAAAAAGTCAAATGGCAAAGTTGTAGGTAATAAAAAGATCTAAAACTTTTGTATTTACACTTTTTTCACATAACCTCAAAATTTATGTGAAAAATTCAAAAAACCAAGTTTTTGGTTTTTTATTTTTATCTTTTTAAAAAATAATTTTTTTTTCACGAAATTTGGTGAAAACTTACCTTTTTATGTCCCAAATACGCTGTAATTTATTTGATAAGAAATATTTATTTTTTCACCTTATTTTGAATTAATATCGAAAAAGCACCCTAATTTTCAATCGAAAAATCACCCGTCAAAATATCAGCTTTTTTCAAAAAGTTGGTATGTTTTCTGTTCGCTGAAATCTCTACTTTCCGATGGTGAAAAAAAATATAAATGTTACCATAGTAAATCTTCTCAGAAAATGCAAAAAATCGAAAAAAACTCGAATTCGAATTTTTTTTTTCAATTATTATATACAATTTTGAGCTATTTATTAAAATTTACACTTTAATTACTCGAAAAACGTAAGATTACATGTTACATTGATAAAAAAAAAAAATTGCAAATCAAAATATACTACTATAATTAACAAACAAATAAGTTAATAAAATTAATATTCAATAAGACATCTACAATATTTGGAGAAAGTATTCGAATCTTATTTAAATTATATACGTAGATGCCTATTTATAACTATTTTTAGATAATTTATATACCTGAGTGACCTACGAAAAATTTTAGCCCATCAAAAGGTATTTCATAGAGAAGTGGGGAAGGGGCCAGGCGGGTCTGGGTCTTAATACGTACATACCTACTATTTCTTAGCAGCTGTAACAACCGTTAGCCTAGCCAGTACCTATTCGAAATACAGTACAGTATACAACATCGTTTATAAAAATACACGTGCATGCTGAGTTTCTTTAATATAATTGTGACAAGTTTACTTAAAAAAAAACTAACAAGATTAAAAAATAATAATCTCCTTTATTTTGCACAAACAAATTTAGTTACTCCCATGAAAAAAAAATATTCAAAATACAAAAAAAAATATATTAAAAATCTATAATAAATATATATATATATATATTTTTACATTCTTAGCTATGTTTTTTATGTCTTTTAAGATATATTTTGAATGTATCTAAAATATATTTGAAATGTATAAAATATATATGCAAATCGGCCAAAAGTTAGTTATTAAAAATATATTTACGATAAATATTTTATATATATTTATTATAGATTTTTAATATATTTTTTTTTGTATTTTGATTTTTTTTTTTCATGGGAGTAACTAAATTTGTTTGTGCAAAATAAAGGAGATTATTATTTTTTAATCTTGTTAGTTTTTTTTAAGTAAACTTGTCACAATTATATTAAAGAAACTCAGCATGCACGTGTATTTTTATAAACGATGTTGTATACTGTACTGTATTTCGAATAGGTACTGGCTAGGCTAACGGTTGTTACAGCTGCTAAGAAATAGTAGGTATGTACGTAGTAAGACCCAGACCTGCCTAGCCCCTTCCCCACTTCTCTATGAAATACCTTTTGATGGGCTAAAATTTTTCGTAGTTCACTCAGGTATATAAGTTATCTAAAAATAGTTATAAATAGGCATCTACGCATATAATTTAAATAAGATTCGACTACTTTCTTCAAATATTGTAGATGTCTTATTGAATATTAATTTTATTAACTTATTTGTTTGTTAATTATAGTAGTATATTTTGATTTGCAATTTTTTTTTTTATCAATGTAACATGTAATCTTACGTTTTTCGAGTAATTAAAGTGTAAATTTTAATAAATAGCTCAAAATTGTATGTAATAATTGAAAAAAAAATTTCGAATTCGAGTTTTTTTCGATTTTTTGCATTTTCTGAGAAGATTTACTATGGTAACATTTATATTTTTTTTCACCATCGGAAAGTAGAGATTTTAACGAACAGAAAACATACCAACTTTTTGAAAAAAGCTGATATTTTGACGGGTGATTTTTCGATTGAAAATTAGGGTGCTTTTTCGATATTAATTCAAAATAAGGTGAAAAAATAAATATTTCTTATCAAATAAATTACAGCGTATTTGGGACATAAAAAGGTAAGTTTTCACCAAATTTCGTGAAAAAAAAATTATTTTTTAAAAAGATAAAAATAAAAAACCAAAAACTTGGTTTTTTGAATTTTTCACATAAATTTTGAGGTTATGTGAAAAAAGTGTAAATACAAAAGTTTTAGATCTTTTTATTACCTACAACTTTGCCATTTGACTTTTTTCCACAGGACTTTTAGTTTTGCCGGAAATCGAGAAAAACCGTTTTGTACCCTTAAAAACTCACCCCCATCCCCTTCCCGACCTCAGATCGCCCGTAAATTATTTTTCCTTTCATTTTTATAATATTCTCCTCCTTTTCTAATGGGTTTCATCCTACTATTATTTTTTTTGGTTTTAAAAATTATCGACCCTGGTCTATTAATAGTAATGTTTAAGACAAAATTGTTTAGTTTAATCTGTATACTTTTGTATATTTTTCATCACAATACGCTAAAAAAAAAAAAGACGTGTGGCACTCGGGGACTGCCGCGGTAAAGCTATTGCATAGCATTTTTATCAACTTATACAATTATAATTATTTATTTACTTTATTTATGCAGTATTTTTTTTCCTTTGTTTTTTTTTCTTTGATATTAATTGAAGTTACACTTTCACACATTGAATTGAATTTTGATTGATTGTTCACTCATTTGTTTTCTTATCGGTCACCACGCTCAAAAAACAAATTAGTGGGGGGTGTTAGGTTATTTTCGTTACGGAATTTCTGGATTCGGTCTCCACGCTCAAGGCCCGCGATAGAAGCTATGCAATAGCTTAAAATGCCAGCATTTTGTTCGGGACTTCGCCATGATCCTTTAGAAACATTGAACGTTCTAATTTCATACGGGCATAGGATAAAAAGCATTCTATGGTTTATTTCAGGACATAGCTACCAAGTCTCCTATACATATACAGGGTTATTTGAAAAACACTAACAACCTTGCAGAACTGTATTACTAACATCATAAACAACAACTTTTGTTCTATGACTTTTTACAAAACATCAATTCATTTACCAAAAACAAACCTTCAAGATTTTGTTGTTCTATCTAACACATTTCAATTTTGTGTTTTTCTATACATATCTACGTCTGTACGACGAGACGCAAGTACATCAAGCACCCCCGCTGCGCGATCCTGCTCCCCTCCGCTATTGTACTATCGCTTGCTTCGCATAGACTTTATTTTTGTATGAAAATCTGATGAACTAAAATATGATACATTTTAAAAGTCATAGAACAAAAGTTGATAGCTGACAGGACAGAATGGTAGAAAAAAACATGTTGCGCCGACCCCAAGTAATATGGGATAAGGGCAGGAAGAAGAAGAAGAACAACAAAAGTTGTAGTTTATGATGTTATTAACATAGTCCTGCGGCCGTATTATGACATCTTAAAACCATCATGTTTTCTGTGTGACAAAAGGATAGTGCTATTCGTCCTGTATAGCTCCGTCTCTTTTTCACACCGAAAACAGAGAGAGAGAGTCGGAGTGCCAGAGAGAGGTTGCCAGTGTTTTACAAATAACCCTGTAAGTATAATATTGACTGACTACTGAACTTCATTATAACCCTCTGGCCGGTAAAGCGATTTTACCGCGCGACCTGCATCTAACAGCGGGGCCGACCTGCACCATTTGTAGTGGCCATCCGAAAGGGAGCTGAAGCCCCGGTATGAAGGCCAGAAGGAACGGGGTGGGTCTTTTAGTCAGTAAGAGTCTGACACTATCTCCCGCTCCGCCCAAGAGCGGGGGTTGTCATTGGATGATTTTTTCCCACCATAAAAAAAAACCACCACTCCTCATGGCTTGCTTTCAAGTAACTTGAACTTGATGTGGAAAGTAGAGTATGTTCCTCGGGGAAAAAGGTGTCTTTGCCTTAGGCAAACTTAAAGCCCTTCCAGTATTTACTCCCTCACTTCGCTCGAGAGGCAAACTCCAAACTCCCTCGCTCCGCTCTCAGTCAATTCTAGAATCCTTTATTGCGGGATTCAATATGGCACCCGTGATTTAAAACACTGTTTATAGGATAAAGCAGGGTCTTACGTCACGGGCTCCATAATTTGCTATTGTTTAAAATTCATTGACTTGAGGAATCTATTATTTTATTTTATTTTTATTTTTTTATTGCCAATGATGAATCAGTAGTGGTTGGTGACACAGCAACGGAACCTCTAAATGATGTGAACTGTGAATTTAAAACCACTGGTGTATGTCTGGTGAATTTTAAAGAGCATGGGTCATAATTTTCTAAGTACCGTAAATATTGTGGATCAGTCATTCCTACCTGTATAACAATATCAAAACCGAAATCTATGAAGGAAAAGTTTGTTATTGTATATCATAGGGCATGAGATTTTAGGGTTCCGTACCTCAAAAGGAAAAAACGGATCCCTTATAGGATCACTTTGTTGTCTGTCTGTTTGTCAAGACTCTTTATCTTGGGAACGCATGGAGGTATCGAGTTGTAATTAAAACCATATAATCTGATAAAAAAAAATCTAAGTTGACGAAACAAAAAGATACGGCCGTCTGTGCCGCAAAAAAACATATAATATTTTCCTGTTGACTTAGAATCCTGAAATTTGGCATAAAGCGAGGTATTATAGTACAGGCAATGGAATAAATCTGAAAACAGTCTTATTGACACGCTACAAAAAATAAAACTTTTTTTTGCGTTTCGGAAAAATCTTCGAAAGTCCATTCGGGAATTGAATTGCTGATTCGCACTTGCCCAGTGTTTTAGATAGAACATCGTAAGCGACAATTTGCTTTTTTGCAGAAATACTTTTACAGGGTTCTCTTTCTTAATTACAACATATTTATAAAAAAAAATAATTATTCGCAATAAATTTATTAGACCCGTAGGTCTAACTAGTATAGCTCTTCTACTAACAGCTTCCCCCGTGTGATTGTTGAAAATATATAACCGTAGTCACTCAGTGACAAAAAAGAATTAAGAGTAGGTATACATGTAGATGGATGGAGAGGGAGAGGGAGGCCAAAGAAAAGATGGATTGTGTGAGAAGTGTTATGAAAGAAAAGGAAGTTGGTAAAAGCGTGACGGGGGAACAGGACAAAGTGGAAGAAAAGAAATGTGTTATGTATGTCGTCCCCAAGCAATATGAGACAAGTTCAGGAAGATGACGTCGTCACTCAGTGATAAAATAGCAATAGAAAGAATTTTTAAAATCAGTTCAGTAATTTACGAGTTTATTCGTTACAAACAAAAATATAAATATTCCTTCTTTACAATATTATTATATTTGTAGTACAAGCGGTCCCGGCAGACGCTGTCCTGCCTGAAAGCTGGCACGACGTCAGAAAAAAAAAATTGGGAATCCGATTGCAGAGCCATTCCAGCCGTCCAGTAGTTAACCGGGCCGAGCCCAGTCGTCAACAGCGAGTGCCTAGTGATCTACGCGCTCCTCAAAGAGATGTCAGCAAACCGTAGGGGCCCAGCAGAACCGATGCCCGCTAGCTAGGACTGCGGGGAATTTCTGAAAAGAAACACGTAGTCCTAGAACGCAAAGGGCAACTGAAGGACACAGGTGTGATTTTAGTCAGTTAAGACCTGAAAAAGTAAAAGACCTCCCGCTCAGAGAAGCCGCTCAGAAGTCCTCCAGGCCTCCTCTCTAGGAGAGGGAATGGGCCGTAATCCACGCGCGGGCCCAGTGCAAGTTAATAAATGTCACATGTCTTCGCACTTTTTATTTTAGGACATGTCGGTTTCCTCACAATGTTTTCTTTCATCGTTTTGAGAGCAATGGTGATGAAATAAATTGCATAAAGTAATGCGCCTGGCTAGGTTTGAACCCGTGACCTACAACTCGTGAGTCGGGGCCGTTACCACTCGGACACCACTGCTCTACTATGATTTCCACCCTTAAAAGAAAAAAAAACCTACCGGGTCCAATACTATATTTTCAAACTATCCAGAGACCCCCTCCAATATATACACAACATAACTTAGACAGTTAGTTGACAAACACACAGACAGACGAATTATATATCCCCTCAACCGTTACGCGAACTCATTGAGTCGACGTCAAAAAATCACGCATACGCCGGTCGACTCATTGAGTCTGACGTGAGTAGGATCGGATTTAATGCGTAATTTCTTAGTCTACAGTATACCTTTCCTTGTCAAACTTACACTAATTGTAGGAAAAGTAATAGGACAGCAATATAACATCACATGTTAAACATCTGACAATAATTCGTTACGGAATACACTATTTATTTTCCCACGGACAGATCGACTACTTGTCGGATAAGTTTTTTTAGAATGATATTATCATAAATATTTTTTAATGATGGAAAACATCACCCAATCCTGCAAAAAATGCAAAGCTCTCCCTAAAAAGGGTCGACATTTCCCCGAAAAAGGCCGGTAGTAATCCAATTTCTTTGATCATACTTTATCATAGCAAATTGCATGACATTGTTAGATAGGTATACCTACCTATAAAGTACAAATAGGGTTTAAATATCGCGTGATTTATGACAAGTCCTAATGTGATCATTATTTCAGCTGAAAGACGTCCACTGTTGGACATAGGCCTCCCCCAAGCGTCGACACAACGACTGCCTCGCATCCATCGGATTCCAGCGACCCTGACCAGGTCATCGGTTCGTGGAGCATTTCCGACGTCTGGCTCCCAAACTAAACCGGACTGGGGCTGCTCTCAAGCGGCTCCTGCCCAACCTTGGAGTCCAGACGCCTCCTGCCGGAGGCTATACGTGGGGATCGTTCGGTCCATGGCCCTTTACGGGGCGCCGTCGCTGCAAAAGTGGCCGGCGGCCATGCTGAACGCATGCCAGAAGGTCATGGCAATACGGATGGTGCGGGGATGCCGTACGATTTCCCGCGAAGCGGCGAGCCTTCTTGCTGGCCTACCACCGTCGATCTGGAGGAAACAGTCCTTGCACACATGCACGATATGCACGATCAACGCCGGGGTGAAAGTCCGCTGCCGCGACAGGTCACGGCAGGGCGGACAGAGTTCCGGCGGGATCTCATGGTGAAATGGCGTCAGCGACTATCGCAACCCAGTGTTGGACACGCCATAATTATGGCGGTGTGTCCCCTCTTTGAGGCGTGGCTGGAAAGACCTCACGGCGTCCTCGCCTTCCGCATGACGCAGGTTCTCACCGGACATGGCAAGTTCGGGAGGTTCCTGCACCGGATCCGTGCGGATGTGACGCCCGGGTTTCGCCACATTTTCTCTTCATGAGAACCTTCAAGCAAAACACATAGCAAATGGCAATGGGCAGAGCACAGTGCTCGCCGAACAGATGGCCTTTTTGGCCGAAAGGTACTGACGTGGCAACCGCGGACTGGAAGACGCAACGATGGAAGGCCTCCTACAAGTTAGACCGATGACCTGGTAAAGCGCCTATTAGGTACACCACTCGATATTCAGACAGTCTTAGTCTATATAGCGTAAAGGATCAGACTGTCTTACTCGGGATGAAAAATAATTCAGTCTGTATATCGGAAGTATATATAATAGGCGCTATAGTGTTGCGGAAATCCGATGGATGCGAGTCGCACAGGACCGTCCATTGTGAAGACTCTTGGGGGAGGCCTATATCCAACAGTGTATCGTCTTTCGGCTGAAATGATGATGATGAAGAACCTTTAACAATTTGGTCCAGTCCTTCTCCAGTTTTATGTTTAGCAACACATTTAACCATTCATTTTATTTCTATAGATTTTCCTAAATGACTAGTGGTTTCGTTTATTGTCTAGATTTCGTGGTGAAACTGCTATGACACATACATGTAAATGATCCCCAATTACAGTTTAATGTATCAACAAATGTGTCTACAGTCTAGACACCGGTTACCATGTTAATCTGGGGATAAACGCTAAATATAAAATACTAGCTTTTGCCAGCGGCTTCGCCCGCGTACATGAAATATAGCCTATGTCACTCAGGAATACAGCAGCTTTTTATCGGTGAAAAAATTTTAGCAATCGGACTAGCACATCCAGAGATTACCTCCTACAAACAAGATAGTAAAAAGTAGATAGATAGGTAAAGTCAGCGAAAAATGTTTACCCTTTAAACAAAATTACGGACGGCGATGCGCCACCGGTACATGGTGGACATCCCACCTACACGTATAAAACGTTTTGGGAACATTCATTGTGCAAGCAGGTTTCTTCTTGGTAAGCGCGTTCCATCGTCGATCGCATCGTCGCTTTCCATCAGGTTAGATAGCAGTCAAGTGAGAACCTATCAATAATAAGAAAAAAAATTTTTTTTTTTTTGATAATTAGTTACCCTTTATGCAAAATTCTATTTTTGGTAGGCTTGCGCTTGACTACTATCCCTCCTGGTGGTAAGCGATGATCTAGTCGACGATACCTAGAAGTAATTTATTCACTCTTGATAAAAAACCTCCAGTTATCGGGAACCACAGACTTAAGCAGGGAATTCCACTCCTTAGCTTTACGCGTAATGAACGTGTTCCAAAATATTTTACGCGTATGGGTGGGAGGTCCACAAAGTACCGTAACCGCTTCGCCGTATATGGAAAAATACTGCCCGTCTAAATTCATATCATTTCAATTATGAATTTACCAATTATGACAAATTTTCGTGAACAATTTTGGGAAATCGTTTTTTTTTTTTTACTTTTGACTACACAAATATAAGAATAATAGTAACGGGTATGGACAGAGTCCCATTTTTTTGTAGTAATTAAAAAATATGGGTGTATAGGGAAAATATGCGTCACATTCGCGCAAAACGGCCGAACACTCAGTATAAAGGCGTGCTCTCATGCATAATGCGACGAGCTGACATCTGCTACCAATTTTTTTTATTCTTTAAAATTGTTCCATATATATCGCGTATTTTAATACAATCGCACGCACGATAGATTTTTTTTTTTACTTTGTTTTTTTAATAATTTTTTTTAGATGGCCATTCAGCCAATATTGATGTTACAACTAGTGTTGAAATACCGGATATCTAAATTATTTCTACTATCGCTATCATTGTTTGAATGTCACTCTCGGTTTATGACAGTCTAGCTGCTGCCAGCGGCTTTGCCCGCGTGATAATAGAAAATTATCCCTAAGGAATATATCCCCGGGCTAAAAAGTACCTATTACATGTGCTATTCCAGCTCATGGTCTACCCGTATTCCAAGTTCAATCAAAATCCGTTCGGCCGTTCGAGCGTGAAAAAATAACAAACGTACACACACGTTCTCAAAGTATCGTCTTTATTAATATTAAGGTAACAAATGACATTCATTTTCCTGACTAAATGTTTAAATCCGGTATTTATATTCGTGTGATTGTTATGAAAATAAACTCCGAAGAGAATGGTTTATGACGGTACAATGAGCTTCAATGTGTTTCATATAATTAATTGGGAACAGCCGTTACACAAATATCTTATTTAATGTTGTCAAAATGTGTCCTACGTTACTGTTATTAGATTTATTGCAAAATCTGTGTCACAAAAGAGATAAAACGAGAGAGGGATAGTCACAAAGAAATGTGTCTGCCAAAATCACAGTAATATTTTTATTGGATATTTAGCGCAACGGTAGATTTTTCTTAGGGTGAGTTGCACCATTTAACTATAACAATCACAAAGCCGTTAACAGTTGTCAAATTGTCGAATTGACCAATTGGTGACCGATTCACGGCTGGTTAGGGTTTGGTTATCGTTATAGTTAAATGGTGCAACTCACCCTTAAAATATTACGATACCTACTTTTTTACCCCGGAGGTACGTTCATGTAAAAGTCCTTAAACATGTTTTACACTTCGCTGTATATCAAACATGACACATGATTTTAATAGTCTATCATATCTACAGACAATGAGATTTTGGTGGAATTTCAAAAGAGCTAAAAAAAATTTGAAGCTTTTTTTATTTAACTTAAAATCGTTTCCACTCCACTATCCTTTTTTTGACGGATGGTTTATTGGATGTCATATATCTTCGAAGTTTGGGGTCTATGACTTTCTGTTTTCCTCACGGGCCAAAAAAAAGCCGCTTCTACCTTCTTTTTCTGGCGGCCTTTTTTTGTGAACAGCGTGCGGCGGTGCCGCCATAAAAAAAAAAAGCTAGAAGCCGCTTCTAGCTTCTCCGGCCACAAGCTGTCGCGCGCTTCAGCTTTTTTGTGACCGCTTCTAGCTTTTTTTTGTGGCCGCTTCTAGTTTTTTTTTGTGGTCCGTGTGCGGGGACACTTAGACAAACTAGCACGACCACGTTAACAAAAAAAAAAAAAAATTCGTCGTAAATTGTGACTGTTACCACTGGGTTGCACTACTGCTCTCAGCAAACAGCTACTCAAAGCAAAATGTTTACTAGGTACCTCGCAAACTGGTATTTGACTTAGCAGCCATTTTAAGCCATTTCCGTAGTATTTTACTTTTGCGCGTTGTGAAACACTAACACAAAGTTTGTTTGTTGTTGAAGCTAACGTAAACCGTAACATAAAACCTATGTGTAATGTGTAGGCAGGTAGCCAGGAGCGCAGCGAGGCGTGGGCCACGGAACAGATGAAAGAGGTTAGAATGGCCTTGTGGGCGGGGCAGGCGAGCCACAAAGTAGGGCAATGCTTATAGTTCAACTACCAATAGCAAACTTGCGATCTAAGTGTCCGTAGTCTGTTAGTTGCGTAATGCGCATTGGTATTGATTTATTGCCTGTAGTGGAGTTAAAGGATGTGAGACAAGCAGCGACACTCGTTAAGTACAAATCGGAAAGTGTTTCCTTTCTAACCTCTTTCATCTTTTCTGTGGAGTGGGCGAAGCGGCCCCTTGCCAACTTCCTCGTATCCAAAGGGGCCTCGCGCAAGGAAGGGCTCATTAAGACCGAGGGTTATTATTATAATTGATGCGCTCGCGTTTGACCATCATTTTACCTGACGGTAAGCGACGATGTGGTCTAATAGTAGTTTGCGACAGTTGCTGTCCCGTTTTCGAATTCATGAAATAAAAAGGCCTCGCTGATGCACCTTCGCCCACGTCCTAATTAGGCCACGCTACGCCTCTGCAGGTAGTTATGACTGTTACGTGCCATAAAGGTTTGTATCATAATAGTCATAACCTCGTCTGCGTAGTTTTATTAGTCCCTTGAGGATACTAATGTATGTAATACATTCGACTTTCGAGATTTCTATAGGACTTGCTCCTTGAACCGAAAGTTACTGTTATTGATAGTCATAAACATAAAAGCAGATAGATCATATATTCTCTATTCAGTCTTAGGTAAGTTATCAATGTGGACGTCGAGCAAAAGGTAGCTCACCGTTTTATAAGGACCAGGCGCGCCTCATAGTGATGTCAGCAAAACTGAAGGGATCCAATAAGGCTAATGCCGGCTAGGGTTACGAAAAAGTTACCGTGGCCCTAGAAGAGATCACATTCGGGGGTAGGATCCAGTGTACAATATAAGCCCCAGCCGCCACTGGGATTCTAGGGCTTTCTAGGGCTTGCGGACGGCGAGCAATGGGTAGGTCGACGTTCGACTGTCCCTTAACCGTCCGTACCGACCCCGAGACATCGACGGTGCGTATTGTTCCACGCGCACTTCATGGAGTTGTCAGCAAACTGTAGTGGCCCAGCAGAGTCGAAGCCTACTGGGGCTAAGGATTTGTTTCTGAAAGGAAAATTCGACCCCGGTACGTAAGGCAACGAAGAAACAGGAGTGGGTTTTTAGTCAGTAAAAGTCTAACACTATGTCCCGCTCTGCCCAAAAGCGGGGAATGTCATTAGATGATAATCCCACCCAAAAAAAAAAGTGTACAATATAAACCTTATTTGTTTATATGTATATGAAAATAATGTAAACACTGATAAATACCAGTATATACGAATATTATATCAATTGTGACAGAAAGAGCCCTTTAATACTCCTCTTGAAGACCTCCAGAGAACGGCTGTCGCGAAAGGAGTGTGGGAGAGAGTTCCAGAGACGCGAGTCTTCTCTTACTAGTACAAATACTTACTATCCTCTCAGTGTTCCTGCTCTACACGACTCCGCGTTCATTTGATGCAGTAAGTATGTCAAATACCGACTCACTATTTATATCACGCACCAATTCCTTCAAACGCGTACCGAGGTAATAAAATGCATTATATCCATGCACGTGAATATTCTATGCGACGCATGCGAGCTAGCGACAGCGTGCTACTTCTTTAGGAAATGGATGTTTTCATCCCATCACGATCCTAAATATTAGGGATGTAACTTAAAACCCCAAAATTTTATGAATTTAGAACTAGAGTTTTTAAAAATGGTATATCAGAATCGGAAGCAGAATCGAAATCGGAGACGGAGTCGGGGGTAGAGCATCAAATTACAGTATGATTAAAAACTCAAATAAGTCGAAATGAAGAGCAAAGTCACAACATTCCAAATACGAAACGAAATAACAAGTGAAAGAGTAATCGACTGAAGGAACGGCAGGAGGGAAGTTCCCCGCGCGATATTTTAAGTATTTAATAAACTTATACCTCCAACGTAAGTTCCTATTAATATTTATCTGAACCGAAATCGGAATCGAAGGTACAAAAATCAATCGAAAGTTTCCACCTTTCGGAATCGGAACCGAACCTCTCAACTCTGCTAAATATATAACATAAGCATACAAGAAACTCGTCCAACTAACTTTCCCGATTTCTATAAAATGTCTAGACAACCTTCATTCCCAGATACTTAAAATCAGCCCATAAACCCATCAAAATAATCCCACCACGGTTCAAAGTAGACGCCACTTGGTTACAATTTTAATAAACTTTTCATCTCATTTCCACGAAAACGACCTACTCGTTTAATGAACTGGTAATACTAATTAATAAACTTGATAAAATATTATAATAATATACATACATATATGTAGCTACCTGATGATACACGCACGTGCGCTTCGCGTGTTAACTAACGTGCTCGCTCAGCGTGAAACTTACTCTAATTACTGATTAAGTAACATTAAATACATGTTATATGTTATGTCATTAAGTTCCTAATTTTGTTTCTTGGAATATGTTTGCTGGTGGGTACGTATTTATGTTGCGTTCAACTCTGTCTGTAACTAGCGTCGCTCGCCGCGTAAACGCTGTGCTAGCGTCGCACGCGGCGTGAACATAGCGCTAACGTGACGTCCACGCTGAACGCGATGTACAGGTGGGTTGGGGGAAGATCGGCATTGGGGTAAGAACGTATAAATCAATATTCCACTTATTTAGCTTTATTTTTAATGCCAGGCACTTTGCTAGGCAAGGTGGAACATAAGGCGCGGGCCGCACAGAAGAGACGTAAGACTAGGACGCGTCGCGGACGGGGCGAAGACGAGACACAGACGCGACTTTTTAAATTATATAGAAGAGACGGGGCGGACACGCGACGCAGTCGCGCAGTCAGCATTCAATGAAACAGTCTGATTGAGTGAGACGAGAGAGTGAGACCGCTCGCCCGGCGCGGCGCGGCTGGCATACCACCCCGCGCCCCGTCTTCGCCCCCGCCGCATCCCGTCCTCGTCTCCGCCGCGTCCGCGCCCCGTCTCTCCTGTGTGTTTTGAACAAAGGGCGCAGACGTAAAAGCGCTGCGCCCGCGCCCCGTCTCTTCTGTATGTTTTGCGTCGCTACGCTTCTATACATTTTGTATGAAAGGGACGCGGTAGAGACAAATGTCCGCGCCCCGTCTGCGTCTTATGTCTCTTCTGTATGGCCCGCGCCTAATGACGCGGCACGCAATATGACTAGCATTAAAAATAAAGCTAAATAAGCGGTATAATTTATATTTATACGTTCTTACCCCAATGTCGATCTTACCCCAACGCACTACCTATATGTGATACCTATGTCGAAATCGTACGAATCTAAGTAACATTTACGTACGAACGACAAATTGCTAAAATGTGAAGGATTCTGTTTTGTTCCAGAGCAGTGGGGATCGCTCGACAAAGTCACTGCGGCCTTTTTTTAGATGGGAAAGATTGGGATGTCGGCGGCTGGGGCGTGAAGGCCATTCCTTGTTAGCATGCTTCGCAGAGGGAGACGACCGCCTGCTACTCCTTCTCGCTCTGGACTATGGCCTGTACCAAGGCCCGGCTCGAGAGATCGCCGCCGCCGATCGCCCCCTTGAGGAACTCTACCGGCCTATTTTGGTGCAGCCATGAGGCAGACATCAATAATATTTTTATTTTTTATTTTATTTTTTTTGCTTCAATTATTTTTGATATGTTATTGCATAGTATTGTGTTTAGACCTTGTGCTGTACCAAATAAATTATTTTTCTTTCTTTCTTTCTTACCGTATGCTCCACCGTGTCCTCCGGGCGGTCCACACAATGATGACACCCTACCGTTTCTTCCGCACGAATCCAGTGCAGGAACCTCCCGAACTGACATATCCGGTGAGGACCTGCTTCATACGGAAAGTAAGGACGCCGTCTTGTCTTTCCAGCCACTTCTCAAAGAGAGGACTTAAGCAATAATTGCAGCGTGCACAACTGCGGCCTTGAAACGCAAATGTCAACAGGAAAAACACGGGCGAGTTTTAATCAATAAAAGTCTGACACTCCCTCTAACTCAACCACAAGCGGGAGAAGTCATTTCATGGTGTGATTTCCCCTCCACCCCCCAAAGTGATAATGGAATGGTAATGACTTTCCATTAAAAAAAAATCGTAGAAGCTTTGGTAAAGTCATAAGTCAATCCGCAAACATTCATACTAGTATGTTTCTCCGTAGCGGAATGTCTGCTAATCTCATAATCGTTCGAATTTAAGCCAATAGAAGTAAGTCTAATTGATTTAGTTTCGAACAATGCTGAATAACTAATATGGAGTACTTCTATCTAGAAAGTAACTAAAGTTAATAATTTACCAACTTGCTCTAACACAGTTTATCCAATATTCCTTAGCAGTAACAAAACAAATAACTAGGTACGGTATAAAAGAACTCGCAAGCCAATAAAGCTCGTTTATTAGATTTATTTCTAAACTCTGTGTTGTAAGAAACTGTGTAAGTGTTAAAAAGTATCTCCATTCCAAGATATTGCTGGTCTTCCAGGAAAAAGGTAATGATATATCTTACATGGCTGTTGTAAAAGATGACCTATGGTCAATATTATATAATATATATTATTATATTATTTTATTGTGTATTATTTTAAGCTCTTATCCATCCTAAGGTTGTCTGGAAGATATCGCTTTCAGCGATAAGACCGCCATAATTGTACCCACAAATTGAAGTTTTTGTATAAGCTGTATTACTTTTTGGTGTACAATAAAGTCTATTCTATTCTATTCTATTCTATTCTATTCTATTCTATATTCCACAACTATCACACAACGCCGTCTGGTCTCAAGCTAAGCAGAGCTTGTGTTATGAGTACTAGACAACTGATACTGTTCTGGGTGGGAATCGAACCCACGACCTCCGGCATAGCAGTCAGGGCCACTAACCACTAGAACAACAGGTCTGTCAATGAAGTGCAAAAATAACTATTTTAAAACAGAGCACAATAAGTTTGCAAATCAATATCAGAACTATTACTACTACTTACTCTTTTGCAAATAAATTTTTGGTAAGAGAAAAATTACTATAGTATATACGCGTTATTTATGAAAATAGTGATTAATCGTGGTCACTCAAATTAGTCACACCGCCTGAGCAATTAAATTAGACAGCCGTGTTCACGTTGACTTGATAAAGTAAGCTCTTTAGATAGTACGAGCGCATCTTTTGTTCATTTTAAAAATGAATAACCTTAGCTATTCGTAAAATAGTATTGTAAATTCTGATGATTATAATTAAACTTTAAAATACTTACTTAATACTCGTAACTACGCCGCCCGTATTCTGCCGCTTCATCAACAGTTTCATAGTTTTGTATGTAGGCAGTGAGTGAGTAACACCAAGCGTAAAGTAGGCACAACGGATCTTGAGCGGTTGCGCAAATATTCGGTCTCTTTAGTGGTGCGAAGTGAGACGCGGGGCCGGGGAGTGTCAGTGATTGGCTCGCCGCGCCATCGCGTCATAGATCGCCGCGCCATCGCGTCATAGACGTCACTCCTCATTCGTTCCCTGCGTTGCTGCATGTATCTAACAACGAAGACGATTAGCTCGCCAATGTATGGAATGCGCAAAGCGATCCCCACTATGACGCCGAGCGCTCAAGATCCGTTGTGCCTACAGTAGGTCTTACGCAATGTTAGATGTTCACTGACGCCTTAATTGTATGTAGGGAGGTGCAAAAAATTAACCCCTGTTTATGATAACCGATTACCAAAATAGTTGTTTAAAAAAAAACAAATTTATGTTTTATTCAAGTGTTGGGTTAGGTTAGTAGAATGCGCATATTCTTCGCTAGTACGGGAATCATTTCCAAGCTCGGTATCATAGGTATTTAAATTACTAATTTTTATTATTATAGCTCTCCTTCATTATTAACATGATCATTTCCAATGATCACGGTATGTAAAGTTTCTTTAAAATAGCAACATGCTGTACCACTGCAACCATTTGAAGATTTTCAATTAAAATTCCTCTAAAAATAAATAATCAACGCTTCTATTCTAAAATTACCTGTGACATACAAACAGACGGAAGACGTTGGCCAGTGATATATTACTGTAAAGATATCTCACGTGACTCCAATGGTATGGATCCTTCATAATTTATGGCTGAACTAACTTCTGCCAGCGGCTTCACCCGCATATCCAACTCAACCCTTCAGGGATTACAGGCGCGAAGATATGTTAAGGTAAAGAAGGAACAAAAGCGTGGGTTTTAGTCAGTAAAAGTCTGACACGCTCTCCCGCTCCACCAAAGAGCGGGAGATGTCATTGAACAATTTTCCAACTAAAAAAAGGCGTGATATTATGTAGCTACAGCTTAGAGCAGCCAGCTAGGAAAAACTAGCGTTATCTAGAATAAATCGACAAAAAAAATAAAGTTAATTTTTGTAACCTATTTTCAAAATAAATTATATTATACATATATTTCACAACTATCATACAACGTCGCCTACTCCCAAGCTAAGCAGAGCTTGTGTTATGAGTACTAGACAACTGATAAACATACTTATATATTTCTAAATACATACATATTATAGATAAATTACACCCAATCACAAATATCATTTCACATTTTGTCTTGCCAATTCAGTTTTGCAACAAAACGGCATCATTAATAAAAAGAAAAATCAACAGTAGTGCTATGTACGTACATTGATCAATACCAATCAATGTAGGTACCTATTTGGATTTCATTGCTGCGGCCAGGCAGCGTGCGCTCAAGGCTGTTTTCTTAGGAAATAGCACTGCTGAACTGAAATGATCAGAAATATAATTTCAAATTCTACAACCTACATATGTAACATTAATATTTTGCATCTGATCATGCAATTATAAAACATCATGATATCAGAGTAATTGCAGTCGTAAAATGTGGATAATAACTACTCAAGATTATGATAAAAAGTACTACTAAAGGCTAAGACTAATATTCCCACGTTTGTTAGTGCTCAGGCAATTATAACCATTACTAAGCGTCGCCGCACATTAAAAGACATTTAAATTTTAAATATCTTTAAATTGTATGCAATTTAAAGACATTTAAAAATCAATAAATCAAAATCAATGCATGATTAAACATGTGACGTCATTCAAAATCCAATATAGTGGACTCCTAAAACTGTTGGTTTAGTTTTTTGTTTTGCATTCCCATGATAAGGATACCAACTTAGGGTGAGTGCACCATTTAACCATAACGACAACAAAGCCGTTAACTGCTGTCAAATCGTCGAATTGACCAATAGGCGGCCGTTTCACGGCTGATTATGGTTTGGTTATCGTTATAGTTAAATGGTGCAACTCACCCTTAAAGAGTTTATTGAGAAAATAACATAAAAAACTATGTCACAACAAAGCCAATACCGGACCATTTTTCAAAAACTTGTCAAATATTATAGCATAGCATAAATCAACCTTTTAATATTTCCACTCCTGAAACTCAGGTCTCCTCGCTAGGAGAGGTAATAGGCCGTAATCAACCACGCAGGCCAAATGGGGGTTGCTGAATGTAACATGTCTTGGAATTTTTAATTCTAGGACATGCCGGTTTCCTCATGATGTTTCCCTTCACCATTTTGAGAGCAGCGGTGATGAAATAAATTACACAAAGTAATGCGCCTAACTATGGCCTATAAATGATAAATGATATTTATTTTGTAAATAGGTTTAAAAAACACTTTTACACGTCAATTTTTTTTTTCGTCAGTTTATGCTAGATGAGGCCGGTGTTTCCTATCTGACTACCCTGAGAAGAAACACCGAAACAAACTCAGGGGTCAAAGTCTCTTTTAAAGTCCATACAGTAAATATGTAATGGTCAAATCATATGAGAACCATGCTGATTTGTCTGAGATGGTCTTTTGAAGAAAGAACCATACAGATTTGAGTGGACCTGTCCAATCAGTGTAAGCATTTGTCAGTATTCGAAAAGCTCAACTTAGGACTACTAAGGAGCTCCACGACTTGACGAACAATACCAAAGAAAGGACATTTGGATAGGCCGCAGAAAATACTCAAATTGCCAGACATACGTTAAAATTACTGAAAAGAAAAGAAAAAGCAATCAACATAGTCCTCACATTTACAAAAATCTAAGGAAATTGATATATGTCCAACAGTGGACGTGTATCGGCTGAAATGATGATGATGATGATGATGCGCCTAACTGGGCTTTGAACACGCAACCTATAACTCGTAAGTCGGAGCCATTACCACTCAACCACCACTGTTCTAAAGTACATTATTGTGTTATCAACTATACCGACCTCTGTTATATCGCAGACAGTTATGATACTAAAAATAAACAACTAAAATCTCACTAATCACGTCTTTACGACTTTGCACCTGTATGCTAATTAAATTATGTAAATATATTTTAAACGGTTGAACTCTTAGCGCCAAACTAGATATTATTATATTATTTTAATCGTGAGCTTGACTGTACACAAAATACAAATATAACATATGATTGTTCACAATTAAATAACAAAAATTTAGACGCCTAAAGCAAGGGAATATTTTAAAAAGCCCAACTGATAACTTCATCGCTGCGAGATTGTTCAAAGAACTTACTGCAGTGCTCGAAAACAAAAGGCTACTGAAAGAACACAGGTGGGTTTTAGTTAGTACAATTTTGACACTCCTTGGTATATTAACGTGATCGTTTGACCTATATCCTATCGTCAATGAAGTACAACAATAACTATTTTTCAATACACTTACATGAAAACCCGCTCTTAATCCACCGCTTTTAGACACGCAATAGACTGTTTTCCGCACTAGTGCAGAAAAGTGCACGTGCTCTCTCTGCCAAAATTTTATTACATTTATCGTATCAAACCCCCACGAGTCGCCGGTCAACCCCTGTTTAATCAATTCTTTGCAAGTGTATTGAAAAAAGTCCTTTGATACACGTGTTTTAAACTTGTATCAAAATGTACTATTTTTTTATTTTCCCATAATTCTTCAATAAACATATTTTTCTTTGATAAATTGAATTTTCTCAAAAACCTTGGGTTTCCGCTTCGGCTTCCTCGGGCGGTCTCACTTTCACATCCTGCCGGGAATAAATACGTTGAGTCAGTAACCTAATTTCCGTTATAGCTATTCCACCACATCCACCATAATCACGACTAGTTATCATAGCTACCACGCAAACTGGATCTTTCTTGAAAAGAACGGAAGTAGCACGAGGATGAATTATGAATCATGATCCTCCTTTTATCCTACCCCTTTTTTGAGGTGTACCTGTGTCCTTCAGTTACCCTTTGCATGCCAGGCCACAGTAACTCTTTAAAAATTCTGACGTCTCTAATGGGCATCGAACCTACTGTGCATCTACAACATTAGTTTTATATGCGAAACCTAAAAAACGTGACTATATTTCTATGTAAAGAATCTATGTACAACATTTCATAACTGTATCATAAAAAATCAGAAAGTTATAAGCTTGTTATGTCAACAAAAATACATAGTCACCGGGCCATCCAGGGTTATTTTGCACTTGCATCCAGCTGTTTGCAGGCACCTCCTGCCTGCTATGACCTGCCGTAACTTGTGTTGTACTTATTAACTGACTCTGAACAAACTAAAAGGTTTCGCATAAACTACATATAAATAATGTTGTACAGTTTTGCTGACGACTCTTTGAAGCGTGCGAAAACGCGGCTTCGTGGCTCAAGCACTTCTTTCAACCAGGGATGTTAGGGAGCTCCATAACCGTAACCGAAACTATCGGATATCAGATATAAAATAATATCCATAACCGCAACCGAATCCGAAATAAAAGTTTCGGATAATATCGGATAGGGGCGGAGCCTAATTGCGACACGTTATGACAGCCTGTCATAACGTGTCGCGTCGTAAAATATAAATAGTATTTATATTTTACTTCTGAAATTCCTTAAAAATCTAATATCCGTAACCGAAATTATCCGAAACTAACGGATAATCCGAAATAATTTCATATCCGTATCCGTAACCGTATCCGGTATAATAATCATTTCTATATCCGTATCCAATCCGTTTCCGAAATTTCATATCCATAACATCCCAGCTTTCAACCTCTTCTAATACTGTATTTGGCCTACCTTATTCACCTACTAGTATAATGTATAAAAGTAATAATTGCAGATGCAAATATTAAGGAATACCTGCGTTGTGCCAATTGTTTCGTTCACACGTAAGTGCCGACATTAGCTTTACAGTCAAAAGAGTGTTAGAAACATTAGCGTTAACGTCACTTAAGACCTTCCTTCTCAACCGTATTAAAATGCAATATATGCATGTATGCATGACACACGATATTCTTTACGGCTATATAAAGATTATTTGGCTCAAGCTCTGCATTCTATGTAAATGTTGAGCTCTAGTGGTGCTCAGATATTATGATAATAGTTGCTTGCTTACGCGGTGTAGAGCATAAATTAATACCGAATAACCGTGTTGTATCGATGTTAGTATTTGGAATAATTTTAGCTTCTTAGGGTCGCCGCACAAAGGCCACTGGCCACAACCACAAAACGCCGCCACTGGTATATTTTATTTATTTATTTAACAATTTTATGTACACAAAACAAAAGAAAAAAGGTAGCAAACAGAAGAATAGTACAAAGATGTTGCTTATTTCTAAAGAAATTTCTTTCGGCATACCTTTTTTTTCCGATGGGAAAAATCATCCTATGACAACCCCCGCTCTTTGGCGGAGCGCGAGATAGTGTCAGACTCTTACTGACTAAAAAACCCATCCCGTTCCTTCAAGCCTTCATACATACCTTCGGCATACCTGCGAAGGGAGAGTTGTAGAAAATAAAAATATAAACACAGTGTGTAAAAGTAATAGGATTTGTTTTCTATTGTTCTCATACTTTTTATATGGCCTCGCCGCACACGGATGACGCCGGTGGCTGCCACACGCTACAAATCGCCGCTACTCGCTTTTTGTGACCCGTGCTGGCCACTAAACGCCGTCATACGCCGCTCACGCATTTAAACCTTCTTGATCAGAGTCTATTATGATACTGCGCGTATGGGTTAAAAAGGTAGCAGCCACTGGCCACAAGTGGCTTGTAGCCGTTTCTAGCTTCTCGTGGCGGCAATTGTGGCTGTGGCTTGTAGCCCATGTGCGGCGACACTCAATCGATAACTGCTTATATTGATTCTGATTGGTAAATGAGTAGTTAAGATTTATACCTCTCTTGTTTTATCAATCAAACGTATCCCGATTTCAGGAATCACTCAAACGTAAATGCTTCTTCCTCTAATTAATTCTATCGATACGAAACATGGATCTAAGCGAATAAACCGATACAATAAATTATATATTTACCTTGTACGAAATTACGTGGCAAAATTTGCTGTTTGGTAGAATTCTTCAATCCACGCCGCTCTTGCCTCTACGGTATTTCATCAAGCATTTAGCCTATGTGTCCCGCCAGAGACAAAAACAGAATATCATACAAGTGAAGTGATGAAGCAAGAAGGTAACGACCCTATTTTTTTTTATGGTGGGAAAATCATCTAATTACAACCTTCGCTATCTACCGCTCCGCCGTAGAGGAGCGGTAGATAGTGTCAGACTCTTACTGACTAAAAACCCACCCCGTTCCGTCGTGCCTTCATACCGGGGCTCGAGCTACTCTTTCGAAACTAACCCTGGCCCCAGTAGGCTTCGATCCAGCTGGGCCCCTGCTGTTGCTGACAATTTTTTTTTTTTAAGAAAAAAAAAGAAAATTAAATAAGCGCAAAGTACATAATTGAATTGGTCTAATTACTAATGTTATTATTTTTTTTTTCAATGTATTTCATATTATTTTGACATTAATTGATTTGACGTTATCCAATTATTTATTTATTTTAATACTTGTAATATCAATAATTTTTGCCTTTTTTAATGTAATATTTAAATTTTAAAATGTATTTTATTTACTGAAATTTATTTGTTTTGCAGTGCCCTTACAGGGAGCATGTTTGAAGCTCTTAATTTGTATACCAACCACTGTACAACATATTTGCAATAAACTGATTTGATTTGATTTGATTTGACTCCTTGAGGCGCGTGGGAACAGTGCCCGCCGTCGACGACTTGGGCTCGGTCCGGACAGTTATCGGACGGTCGGACAGCGAGCTACAAGGTTACGACCCTCAACATTAAGGACTACGACGCATAAAGGAAGAGAATGATTCGAAGAAAAACGGTTACTATTCTACGTAAAACCTCAAAAAATAGGTCAAAACCGTAGAAAGAGCGTGCTGTTATTTAATTAAGCCTTATTAGGAATTTGCACCTAAAAATAATATTTTAGACAGAACTCAAAAGAAGCAGAAGAAAAAGAAGGGTAGTCAGCTAGGAAACACTGGCCTCATCTAGCATTAATTGACGAAAAAAAAATTTTCGTGTTAAAGTGTTTTTATAAAACCTACTTGCAAAATAAAGATCATTTATCATTTAACCATCAAATATAAATAGCTCTTTTTATCAAAGAGAAAGTACGAGTACTTTAATATTAATTTTGGCCGCTAGCAGAAAATCCAGCAGTGTCTAGAACGATATGACCTTCTTAAATAGAAGGAAACGTGCCCCTTGAGTGGGTGGAATTCTGCGAACTCGACATTGAGAATTTGCTCTCAAAATAGCTCAAGTCTCTTAAGCGAATAAGATTGCTTTACAACTGAAGATCTTCGAAGCAGTAAGGGTTGGCACGCCACAATCGAGGCGATAAGTCTTCACGGTATCCTCACTTTCCCTCTGATGCAGCCTCGCGGTACACCCAAACTTTGTGCATTGTGCGGTTTACCCAGAGGAAACAGTGAAGCATACAGTTGAGGTCTGCCACATTTGGGCGGAGCACCGCCATGTCGTCTTGGAAGCGACCGTCGACGACGACCTCTCACCTACGCTCCAGACGCAGGCCATGTTACGGAGCGAGAGGTCTTGGAAAGCTGTTGTCACTGATACTCTCTCTCACCGGACGCTACAGCTCTGAGTACCTAGAGCGAGTTTGGTTTATGTTAACGCGATCGACACGTTTATGACATTTGGCACTCCAATTGGCCAGCTTCAAAGTTCTTAACCAATCAGAGAGACAAGCGCGGTAAACGTTGCGATCGCGTAAACGTAAAAACAACTCGCACTCAGTGCACAGAGTGTCAGTGCGAGTTTCGACGCGTTTATTATATTCGGTACTCCAGTTGGCTCAGTCAAACTCTTAACCAATCAGAAAGACAAGCGCGGTAAACGTTGCAATCGCGTAAACGCAAAAACAACTCGCACTCGGTGCACACAGTGTCTAGTGCGAGTTTCGACACGTTTATTATATTCGGTACTCCAGTTGGCTCAGTCAAACTCTTAACCAATCAGAAAGACAAGCGCGGTAAACGTTGCAATCGCGTAAACGCAAAAACAACTCGCACTCGGTGCACACAGTGTCTAGTGCGAGTTTCGACACGTTTATTATATTCGGTACTCCAGTTGGCTCAGTCAAACTCTTAACCAATCAGAAAGACAAGCGCGGTAAACGTTGCAATCGCGTAAACGCAAAAACAACTCGCACTCGGTGCACACAGTGTCTAGTGCGAGTTTCGACACGTTTATTATATTCGGTACTCCAATTGGCTCGCTCAAACTCTTAACCAATCAGAGAGCCAAACGCGGTAAACGTTTTGATCGCGTATATAGTTGCAAAACTTCTGAAATATTCGGAATAATTCCGGAATACTTCTGGGAAAGTTTCTTTAAATCGGAATTATTCAAAATGAATTTAATTAAGATTTTTTTTTTTTTTTTTTGCTGAAAAATTGTATTTTGCATCGATCGTCGATCGCCGCCGCCGCTGCTGCAGCGCTGGCCACAGAGTACTTTGTACACTGGCGCTGCGACGCGCGCGCGGGCCCGACTGCCACGCAGCCACGAGTCGTGCGTGCAGGCGATGGCGGTGCGGGGTGCGGTAAGAGGGGATATGCTCCCGGAGAAGTTTTCCCCCCCCCCCGCGAGAAAGATTCGTACCCCGCAATCGAATGTTTCCGAATGTTTCCGAATATTTCGCCCGAATATTTCGCCGGATTGCCGGAATAATTCAATCGGAATAAACGTTAATTGTTCAGTGGCACATACGTAAGTAAAATATAAATGTTTATTTTAATATAAATGGGATTGATTAATGTTAGCCTGCGATTAACAGGATTTTTATTCTTTTGTTTTTAGGTAGGTACCTACTTATTTCGAAATCGAATGCTATTTTTATAAATGTCAGTTGTGAATTAAAAAACCAGGTCTAGCATTATTTGATTTGTTTTTTGAAAAAGGGTTAGAGTCTGTCTAATAAGTTAAACGACTTGGGTAATTATTAGGATATAGTGAAATCTGATGTAGTCAACACGGATTCAATAATCAAGGTTGATTAAGAGATAGAGATCATTGTTTAATAACAGAAGAACCCAATGATAGAAGAACCTTATAAAAAGTACTGAATGTTTGTATTTTTTTAATGGATAAATATTATACAAAATTCCCAAGTCGGTTGAGAGAGATCTCTGATTCGCGAGTCGCATAGCCCACCAAGTCAATAAAAACATTACGCGTAAATAGCCCAGTCAACAAATACATTGAATTTGTTGTTTGTGTTTGTTGTTGTTTGTTCTATGTTTGTTTTGTTTGTGTGTTTGAACGAAAAATATTAATATTATATTGTAAAAAGGGTGGGGCGCTTTGTGCCATATGTTTCGTAAGAGTCGAATCGAGCACCCCACGCTTTTCCTAAAGTCAATGACCATGACCCCTAAGTATTTGACCTAAAATGTTATCGAAAAAAAATTGATCTGTGTTATTTAGAGAAGTAGCGCTCGCCGGCGCGGTCAAAGCAGCCCTTTGGTGTCCCGGGCGTTTCCCAACATTTTTGCATTTGACCTTGAGTTCAAGGCGATTGACTTTGGTGTCAAGGTCATGCCCTATGGTGTCCCAGGTGTTTTCCAACTTTTTATACATTTGACCTTGGAGTCAAAGTCATTGACCTTTGGGTCAAGGTCTGGCCCTTGGGGTCAAAGTCATTGCCTTTGGGTGTCACAGGTGATTCCCAACATTTTAATGAAGTAAAGGTTTAAGTAAAGGTCATTGCCCTTGAGATCAAGGTCATAGAATAAAGGATCATTGTGTTGTCATCAGTCTTTGATGGGTGTGCAAAGTTTTAAAAAAATCTGATCGCCCTAAGCTGGTCAAAATCGAGCTCAAAGGCGTTGATTACCAACAAATATATAGGTGAAGCTAATAAAAGCGTGTTAAAAAAGGAGGTTATGAGTTTGAACCGTATGTATGTATGTTTGTCCGCGATCATCTCGCATTTGGCTGAACCGAATTTGATGCAGTTTTCAGAACAGTATTATTAGTCACTATATGTATATACGTGACATAAAAAAATGTTGAAACAAAAATGTTTAAGTAAAAAGATAGAACTGACTTCAATGAAGCCGGAGCACTTCAAACCACCACCAAGGGAAGACTTTATTGAAGAGGTGCACTCACAACTATAAACTTAATATATTCCTACCGCTCACAATACAACTAAAGATAATATTTTACAACTTCCAAGCGCGAAATAGGTAGTAAGGTCGATTTTCTTGGTTTTTTTTAACAGTTGAAATATTCCGAAAGTTTCGGAATATTTCGGAATACTTCCGAAGTATTCGACGGGAATGATTCGGAATTTTTCCCGCCAGCATCTATAATCGCGTAAAAGTAAAAATAACTCGCGCTCAGCACACAGGACCACGGTAGCTCCTTCGGACATTCCCGCAGCCCTAACACCTTTTTCTAACAAAATATATATTAATAAATAAACGTTCTAAAAGGCTACCGTTAGATATAATTTCCTTTAAGACTATTTATTATTAATTATGAACGGCACTCAAACTATTTTCATATTTGAGTAACACAAATGAAAATAATTAATGATAAATCTTCGAAAATGCGAGGCTTAATAACGCTAGACAGATGATTTTCGTAAACCCGTCTCGTCTCGGAGAATAATGTCAAAAGATTATAATAGCTCTACTATTTTATTCATCATTAGCAAACGACTTCAGTTTCGCACGGGTGTTACAACTCTTTGCAATTCTCTACTTTAACAGGTATGATATATGTACAGCTAAACCTTTTTATGAATCACTGTATCTATTGGTTTATGTTATGTACCACAACCACACCACGACGCAACGACAAAATGCTGTCAAGCAGTGGTTACGTGTGAATAGTGTCGCTGCTGGATTAGGGTTGGAGAACTCCGGACACATCTATATCTTCGGATATATGTATATCCATAAGCGGACACATATCAACTCCTTCCGTTTCTTAGAATTCTAAATATCGTATATCCCCAAGTAATTCCGACCCACTCCGAGTTCCGACCGAGACCGAACTGAATAAATGCAAGTCTATCCGAACTAGGGAATGCAAACCGGTTAACCCGAAAACCGAAAAACCGGTTTTTCGGCATATTTTTAATGGTTAAAAAAAACCGGGTTTTTTTTCAAGTAACCGGTTTTTTCGAGTTTTTTTTTATTACTCTCAAATGACACTATTTTTTAGCAAACATTGTTTTAAAACGCTGTTGAGGCTTGATATCAGTCGTAGGTTTGTTTATAAATATTTTTGTACCATGTGGTAGCTACACCAATTGTACAGTTCTTCTATTTACGATCATTAAAAATCCAGGCCGGCTGCGTGTTGTGAGAACAGGCAGTGAATGCTGTCAGGGCCAGAATTAAAATCTCGTAAGGACACCAAAATTCTTATTCTGAGATAGAATACCCACCGTTGTTAATCATCATAACATCATCAGCTTAAATGAATCGCTTTTATAGAAGAGAGAGTGAAAAGATCAAAATCTTTGCTTGTTCGTTACACTGATGAAAAACTCAGGGATATTCTTGCTACCGATGAGAACATTTTCACAATCAAGGAATATTGCAACAAGCAAAATTATCGGATGTAAGCTTCTAACTCCAAAGAACACTTTCAACGGGTTATCAGAGTCCTGAATGATCATCATGCGGCATCAGTAATGGTTTGGTGAGGGTATCACGGAATGACCAAGGTTCATTTTCGTGAAAATGGGCTACTCTAATTTCAGCTAAAGAGTATCAAGATACTATCCTAAACGCTATAGCAAAGCCTCTTAAAGCCTCTCTCTTTTTGATAACATACTGGGGTTTTTCAGCAAGACTCAGCTTCCGGCTTGCCTTGCAGCGAGTGTTTCGGGCTTCATTAAGGCTGATGATTGACCTTTGGCTAACCTAAACCTCAACCCGTGAACTACAAATTGAGATCTATATTAGAGAGCATGGGCTGCATGTAACAATAATTCAAAATCCTTAAAAAATCTTAATTAATCTCCTCCGGGCCAATAATGTGTCGGCCCAGATGGACAGTCCGTTTGCGGATAAGGGTCCCGCATTCACACGAAAGGTGATTAGGCGTCTCCCTCTCCTGATTACAGTACCGGCAAACATCAGTGTCACTCAGTTTCATGTGAAATTGGTGCCTGTTTAGTTTGCAGTGGCCGGTAAAGGCGCGGGCTATCGCACAGATGTTCGTCTTGCTAAGCTCAAGAAGCTCGGCAGTTCGTTTTTGTGAGTAGTGAGTAGTAGATTTGGCGTGTAGCAGTACTGGTTGTACCAACCAGTGCTTTTTTGAATCGCCAAATAGGTTGCCCTTAAGGGTCTGCATGGCCTGGTTCTTTGAGATACCACAAAAGGGTTCTGGTCCTATCTGATGACCTTGAGCCCCAGTCCTTGCAAGTTCATCGGCTTTTTCGTTGCCATTGCTTCCAGAATGACCTGGTACTCATCTCAGAATAACTTTATTCCTTTGCCCCAGGTCATTCAGTTTGTTAACGCAACTTTTACCAGTTTCGAATTTAAAGTATTCGAGCTCAGGGCGTTAAGAGCTGCCTGGCTATCTGAGTAAATCAGAATTATATAAGAAGTATATATTAACTTCTAGCTTAGATTCTCTATGTATGACATCATTCTGAGACATTCGTTTTTATGAAGATGAGATTTTTTTATTTTTAACAGGATTCATATTAGGTATACAATAGGGTGACTGTCAATTAGTGTACGACACTTAAACACGTGATTGTGCTCATGATAACAAATAATTTTAATTATGGGAGCAAAGCCGAAATCGGTAAAAAAATATCAGCTCTTCAGTACATTAGGCAAACATAAATGTACTGAACAGCTGATTTTTTTTCGCGATTTCAGGTTTGTTCCTGTAGTAAAAGTTGTTGGTTATCATGAGCACAATCACGTGTTTAAGTAACGTACCCTAATTACCAGTCACCTTATATTTTTTAATAGATAAGTTCCAAAATAAGTTTAAAAATATTTAAATAGAATTTTACAAGCAAAAAAAATTAAAATTTTCACTTAAAAATAAATTTCAAAAAATCTAATTTTAAAACGGTTAAACGGTTACCCGGTTAACCGGTTTTTTTTTTAGAAAAACCGAAAAAAAAACCGGTTTGTAATTTTGGCGGTTTTTGCATTCCCTAATCCGAACCGAACGCAGCGATGAACGACACTGACCCTTGGGTATGTTTTGTCTTTAAAGGTTAAGGAAAATAAAACTATTGGACACACTATTGGACAGAGGAGCTTTAGGGACAAAAATGATAAAATGTTGCTGATTTTTAAATATGCCTATGAAATGTTTTAATTTTATAGTCAATCCTAAGCCTGCTACGTATGAAGGGAAATCACACAGTTCGACTCTCCGGTCTTCATCGCGGAAACACGTGTTGACTGACCAAACTAATGGAATACGAAGAAGAAACTTTGTTATGGTCGATGACTAGTTCGCAGTCTCGCTGGCGGTTGCGTTGTGGTTGCGATGTGGTCAGTATCACACACACGGTCGATAACAATTGCAAAATGTGGTACGTGTGAAAAGTCCTATTCATTTTCGATACGCAATACAAGGTGTCGTTTTGAAGCTGCAAAATATTTCAGGAGATAATTATGTTAGTGATTCTCGACCCGAATCAATAATAAAATAAGTAGGTATTTTTTTTTTTTTTATAACCGCGCTTTTTTTTCTCACACAAACACGGAACAATAAAGGGCGTTTTCACACACACTAACTCGCAACGATAGTTTCATAAATAATGTATCATCCAATCATCATCCCGCACGCCACACCCTAGCCACGCCCCCGCGGCCATCGATCAATCGATTTAGTTTAGTGTAATTAAAAAATTAAATAACAAGTATTACTGATTATTGACCAGGTATCGTTTTTTTATATGATTATTTATGAGTTTTATTACAACCTCCTGAAATATTGTGCAGTTTTAAAACTGCACCTTGTATTAGCCCGGCCACGTGGTGTGGTTGTGGTACGTGTGAAGAAGCCCTTATACTTTTTTCTAGGGTCGCAATTATACATCACTAGTTATAGTATATTCGAAACCCGAAACACGTGTCTAGTACATTTATGTACAAAATTTCACAACTGTATCATGAAGTTATAAATCACAAAGTTATAAGCTTATATCAGCAAAAATACATAGTCACCGAGCCATCCAGGTGACTGAGGGGTTGTTTTGCACTTGCAACCAGCTGTTTGCTAGCACCTAACGCCCGCTATGACCGTGACGTGATCTGTGTTGTACTTAATATCGACAGTGTTCAACTTGTGTCTTTTTAAAATATTTTTGGGAAAAATTATAACATGATGTAAAAATTATTGGAATCGGTTCAGTTACTGATTCTGAACAAATTAGGTTTCGCATAAACTAAAAATAATATTTCTCTTTTATTCTTTATTGTACACATAATTTAAACATACAGTTACAAAATTTACAGTTGTTATTTTTTTTATAATGTTATCGAAGCTCGCACCGGGTGTATGAAAGGCTAGTTAACGAACATTTTGTGCGTATTGGTGGGATGACCACCATGTTCTGATTGTTTATTGATTCCTTTGGGTTTTTGTATTTTATAATAATTATCTACCCCTAGACCAAATATTTGCCTACATCTTGTCATACCTAGACACCTAGACAAACAAAATCCCAAATTACCTGTCCACATAATGGGTTAAAACCGATGTCAAACATAACAAAACAGAATATTTAAAGTAAAACTAATTTGTTTGTATCAGAGACTAAAAAAAACAGTTACATTTTCTTTTACATTTGATCTGGCTGTCAACAGTCCCTTTATAGTGAACTATGTTTATTTATACTTCAGTCAAGATTAGGTTTTCAACATCTTAAATATTACGAGGTGATTCATGACTTATAACTAAAAGTAAAGCACATAATGTACTACTGGGTTGTGAGTTTGTTTCAAAGAGTTAGCGGCCCTGGAACGCAATGGGTAACTGAAGGAACCCGGGTGGGTTTTAGGAAGGAAATATCTGACACTCCCTCTCGCTCCACACGGTGTGGGAGGAGTTATGTGATGATTTCCAACCTTAAAAAGAGGTTGACTTTCGCGCAGTTAATAGGGATATAGTGGAATGAAAGTTCTAATAGGAATAATATTATACCGGTTTCGGATACGGTTACAGATATGAAATTATTTCGGATTCGGATATGAAATTATAATAGGATTTTAAAAGTAAAATACAAATAGCCAGATTTGAGTTTTATTTCTAACCTAAATAATACATTAGTTTAGCTGGACTAAGTCTTATAAACTCTTCCTTTATCCGAAACTATCCGATACTTTAATACCAGTTTTGATTACTTATGGATATTTTTTTATATTTCGGATGTCCTATAGTTTCGGTTGTATAGTGTATAGTGGCGGTTAAGATTACGGAACTCCAAAATATAAGCCTTCAATTATATTTATTTAGCAATTAAAATAATATAACTCCTAAGCCAATGCCGCGTAATTAATAATGTCCTAGATTAATTAATATAAGCACCTAAATCTACTTGGCTAACTATTCAAATTAACACTTCCAAAAGCTTTTAGTTTTTGTTAATATACAGGGTAACTTTTAATTCATTGGAAAAGTTTCAAGAGGAACTTATGAACATAAAAATATAGACAGCCGCTGTTGTTCTTTGCGGTTTCAGGGTTACAAAAACCCTAAGTTGTTGAATATATTAATAATAATATAATATTCCACAACATTCACACAACACCATCTTGTCCCAAACTAAGCAGAGCTTGTGCTATGAGTACTAGATAACTGATAAACAAACTTAAATATTTCTAAATAAATTAATTAATTAATATAGATAAATTAAACTAACACAGAACAAATGACCATTCTCATCACTTAAACATTTGTTTTGGGTGGAAATCGAACCCACGACCTCCGGCATAGGAATAAGGGCGACTAACCGCTAGACCAACAGGCCTGTCAATGCGTGTGTAATTAAACAGTCAAAAAAGGAAATAAGATACCTGGGTCCTCAGATATAGTTGAAGTTTCTAGGAAACCAATGGATGGAAATGATCTAAATATATAAATTTGTTAATCAACTCATTAATTAAATTAAAATTCATTCCTAACCAACCATTGTTTTCGTGAAAAATTCAACTGTATCTGACGACCCTAGTTGTTTATCTGCTTTGTTGACTGTACTTTTAAATATTGAAAATTATTGTCAATCATACCTACTAAATTGTAAACGAGAATGTCGAGAATTTTTTTTTTTTTTTGTTTTGGTCACGTCTCAAGGACTGAACGAATTTGGATGAAACTTAACGCAAGTTTAGACCATGTCTTTTTTGATGATTTTTTGGCTAGAGGAAGTGTCAGACTTTTACTGACTAAAACCCACTTGTTTTTTAAGTTGCCCTTTGCGTTCCAAAGCCGCCATAGAGTAAGGGTAAATCATGTTCTGTTAAATCGATTAGGATGTTAATAGTACATTATGATATACGTGTGTAATAATAAAAAATAAAATAAAATAAAATAAATTTATTTCAGACTAATTTCAATGTCCATATTATGTTAGTGACTGAAACTTAAAACTACGTTAGTATAATAGTATTCCAATGCATTCAATTATAAGTTAATTCATTCATAAAATAAATAAATAAAATTACAATCAATCATTCCAAAACACACATATAATCATAATACTGTCAAACATAACACACAAAAACAAAAACAAAAAGTTTATTTATGAGCTTTTTTTTTATTATTATTAGTGATAGGCTTGCGTTTGACCACTATCTCACCTGATGGTAAGCGATGATGTGGTCGACGATGAAGCACGCTTGCCTAGAAGAAACCTATTCACTCTCGACTTAAAGACTCCTAAGTTGTAGCTATCAGGAAACACAGATTCCGGCAGGGAATTCCACTCCTTGGCTGTACGCACAATAAATGTGTTCGCAAAACGTTTTGTGCGTATGGGTGGGATGTCTACCATGTACCGGTGGCGCAACGCTGTACGTCGTGTGGTCCGATGATGGAACGGACTTGGCGGAATTAGATTGTGCAATTCCAGTGCACACTCCCCGAAATGTAAACGATAGAAAACCGACAGACTAGCAACTCGGCGGCGATGCTCAAGGCTTTGGAGCTTCGACTCTACAAGTGCATCATTGCCGATGATTCTCTTGGCTCGCCTCTCAACCGACTCCAGCGCATCAAGCTGGTATTTGGCAGATCCATCCCAAAGATGAGATGATAAAACTGCATGTTTAACATGCAGTTTTATACACCTATCCCACACTGGTGACTTTGGGCTTTCAGCGATCATCTTTAGGATTCTGTTACCACTACCCCTAATTCGACGCATGAGTGAGGCCGACCTTTTACGCATTATTGCATAAAAGTCATCCACACCCGCGTCCGCAAACATGCCTGAGGCACTGCAGAATCGAGGAAGTCGCACCAGAACCCTAAAGGCATTGTTGAACTGGACTCTAAGAGCACTGTAGGCCCGCTGCGTATAATTGGTCCACAGGGCACTGGTGTAAAAGCTTTGACAGTAGGTTAGTAGGCTCTGAATAAAGTTACCTTTACTTGTACTGTACACCTAGCAAACCTGTGCACCAACATATTCGCGCGCACCGACAGCGCCCTCCGCTCCCGCTCAATATCTGCGTCATCATTTAAGGTCTCGTTTATAACGTGTCCTAGGTACTTAAACTGAGAGACTCGACTCAAAGACACTCCGTTCAAATACATGGGTGGTATCTGCTCAGGTTCCTTGTTCTTACCTCTGATTACCATATACTCACTCTTTTTATCGTTGTACTTTAAGCCGTGTTCCTTCGCGTATGACTGGCAAATACTGAGCAGCTGTCTCAGTCCACCAACAGATGGACTCAGCAACACCATGTCATCCGCGTAACTGATATTATTCACGCAAACGTTATGTATATGACACCCGACACGGCTATTGCTGAGCTCATCAATCAGCTGATTAACATAAATATTAAAAAGTCTTGGAGAGGTTAGTCCACCCTGCCTCACGCCACAATCTAGTTTATATTCATCTGAATAAACATTTCCCCACTTAACCATGTTTTTCTGGTGTCTGTACCAGAAAGAAAATATATTTATTAGTTCAGCGGGAGCCCCAATCTCCCCAAGCTTAGCCCAGAGCTTCTTATAATCAACAAGGTCGTCAGCCTTCAGTCACTTTCTGAGAGTGTATTGAAAAATACATCAATAAAAAATACCCTCGCCACGGCTCGGGTCTAAATACCGCCTCGACGGTAATCACTAACATTACACACTTATATGATAATGTACTATTATACTGTTGCTATGTCGTGGCCAGATCTTAGAATTGATCACTTCATGAAATGGCCAACTAAAACTGGCCAGATCGTTTAAACGTTAACAATTGATGATATGTCAATTCTCGTTTTATGATATCATTGATGTAGGAATTTCTATGATAATAAATGGCCTAAATAAATGGCCAAACGAGTATTGAAATATCATCAAACTTTAACGTTTAAAACGATCTGGCCAGTTTTACTGGGCCATATCATGAAGTACCTAGTCAATTTCTAAGATCTGGCCATGGTTTGACGAAGCCGTTTATAAAATAATAGAGGTAACTCACACTCAAACTTGGTGCAACGGATTTGATCCAACCGTACGAAGGTCAAGCGCGACTCATAAAAAAACAAAAAACAAAAAAATTTCAACATATTAATATGTGTACCTGGTCTATATTCCAGCAAATAAATAAATTTCATTTCATCCTAATTTTGATCCTTCGCCGTTCGAATAATTCACCACAACCTTTCCGAAATCGGTATGATTTCGGAAAGGTATTTCACTTGATAAAGGTATGTTTTCTGGGAAACACGTACGCTAATCGCCCCTCCTACCATTGTAGTGACCATTTGATACAAAATACATCCCTTTTGTGTCAGATCTCCTGTTTGAAGTTTAAAGAGCTATCGGTATTTCTATAGCTGATTATTTTGTTGGTTTTTATTAGCGTACGGCTTTTCACTAGAAAGGACTAGACCTGGTTAAAGGTAGGTACATCTACATTGTGGTATTAGAATGAAAAGCTGAGAACTAATTTTTAATACTAAAGCTAGAACCGACGCATACGTGAACCACGCTTGATTTGTACGTAGAACGAAGTCGCGTAGCGTCGCGTGGCGTGGATCTAGTGTAGCCCTACAAGTCTAGTTTCCAGAATGTATGGAGACCGACGAGTCGAGATCGGCATAAGCATAATCAGCCTTATACCTAATGTTCCCACTGCTGGGAGTCGAGCCTCCTCTCAAAGGGAGGGAATGGGCCGTAATTCACCACGCAGACCCAGTGCGGATTTTTGGATGTCACATTTTTGGTTCTAATACTTTGAATTGGACACAAATAAATATAATTTTTATAACTTATAACACTTAAGTAGCATATTTTTTTGAAGTTACGCCATTCACATTTATGATATTTTCACTCTAAGCAAATGATAGGTACCTATGTAATCAGTGTAATTAAAAGTTAAATAAATATATAAAAAGAAGTTCGACTGCATGCATCCGTAATTAGTTCGACAACAAATACGAACGAAGTTTGCGAAAAGATATACCTAAGTACCTACTTTAATACTATAATTCATTTTCTACGGTAGCAATTTAAATGACTCATTTTAATCAGTTGGTCAACATAACTACCGGACGAAACTACCAATTAGTCCACATTATAATTTATTACAAAAATTACTAAAACAAACACATAGAGTATCTAATTAACTCACAAATCGTTGTATATGCGCCGGCGCCGGCGCGGTGTGGAAATAGTTAAATAATTCAACGTACGGTGGCGCCACTATCTATCTAAATATTGGCACCAAGCCTAAAAAACTATTATGTTATGCCTTTGACTCCAAATGCGCTCAGATTCGATGTCATTATGCTAATAATAAAGAATAGGAATTGGTGTCAGTATTTAACATAGTAGCATAATGAGCTTATAATATTTCTACGGTTGGGATACCGGCTCTATGGAAGTGGCCCATAAACCGAAGCATCACAGTGGACTCTAACAGAATAAGTACCTACTAGCGCTGTTTTTTTCTCCTTTTTTTTTAAATATCGCCTGCGACCTTGCACAGATTACTTATAATTTCAAGTTTTCTTTTCCTGCTCTAGGGTGGAGCGAAAGGTTGTGTTCTTTTATTGGCTAAATTTCACCTATGCTCCTTCATTTGCGTAAGCGTTCTAGAGCCACATACACAGGGTAGGTACCTCTTTCAAGCGTTTCCGCAGTCCAAACTGTTCACCGCTGTACTTACGTTCTGCAGAATTTTATAAAGCTCGTCAACCCTTTAGTTGGTCAGACTTGAGGCTAATAATATTTTTATTTATACTCTTAAATGCAGTTGAAAGCCCTCTCTAAAAGAAAACCCAGACATATTGCTATCAAGATCCATTAACTTGTCTTTTGTGGAAGACTGAACACCGTAGGAAAATAAAAAGGGAACGATATCAAACAGAAATGCGATATCGTAAGATCATGCGATCGTCAAATGCAGTCTGGGAGACGTCAAAGCAAAACAATTTTCTTTCATGATGCAATAATATTTTTAAAATAGAATTATTTTATGGATGGATGGATGGTAGATAATTATATCGAGCCAGTCTACTCCTTCCTCTACCATATTTACTCTATGGTCTTCTCGTAAAGCTTCTCTGAGGTAGTCAATATAGGCAACTATAGTAAAATACTCGCTCCTTTTTACCGAGATCGCGCCTATTTCAGTGTTTTCACATACCTACTCGTATTTACCAATTGTTTACATTACAATAGGAAGGAATTTACGAATGAGCAAAGCAGCCGCTGAACTTCATTCAAAATAAAACCCAACAAAACAAAATTGCTTAACAAATGAGCGTGGTGCTAATTTTGAATCTCACCGAGAGACGGTGTCCAAACTAGTTTAAAGGTTTCCAAGCATCAAAATGTTAGTCCTAAATCGAGGGATTAGGCGCACAATGCCACATTCGCAAAATGACATATTGACGCAAAATGCCACATTCGCAAAATGACATTTCGCAATATGCCACACTAGCAAAATGCCAAATTTTGAGACATTTTGAGAATATGACATTTTGCAAATGTGGCATTTTGCGTCAATATGTCATTTTGCGAATGTGGCATTGTGCGCCTAATCCAAATCGAGATTCATGTAATTAACTATTCTGAGAAATCGTAAGAACATCCTATTTTGCTATCAACATTAACACAGTGTCTGATTTCCTAAAATAGAAAGTAGCCGTGAGTTATTAAAACAAGCGAGGTGTCACCCTGACAGGAAATGTTTCCTGCTTGTTAGAACAATGGACACTGGTATTTTTATTCTTGTATTTTATTTTTAGATTCACAATAAAAGTATTTAAACGCCGCGTAATAGGGAAACTGGTACTTATGTAATTTATTTTTGAACTCGATGTATAAACTTATGTAATTTATTTAAGGGATGTGATGCGGTGGAATTTTTCGACACCATACTTTTGATTACTTTTTTTACTTAGTTCTTAAAGGTTTTTTTTTTGTTTTATATTTTTATTAAGTGTATATTGTATAATAATATAGTCAGTTAAATGCTTTTTTAATTAATATTTGCTAGCTTTAGAAATAAAACTTATTGTTTTGAACAGCCCCGCATTCACAGTGCGGCGCAGTGCATGCACTGCAATGTGTGTGGCTGAATATGATGATGCTGATGAAGTACATTAATCATTTAATAAATCAAAAACAAGAAATGTTAAAATCTATATAGATTTTAACTATAATTTATCCAATCAATTGGACCCAGAATATCAATTACCTAGACCCCTAGAATTACCCTTGTGTAACTCCGTATATTGGATATTGCATTCAGGTATTAATCTCATCCATAATGCCAGGCTATTACATTAGACTGCTCATTGAAGCGGGCCATTCAGGAATGCGAGATCAATATACGAACATTATTGGATTCATATATGATTGCAGGGTATGTATCGGTGGCATCAGTTGCAGGATGGAGGAAAGATCGTATTGTATCTTTAAAAAAATAAAAGAATCTTTCCTTTACGGCCAATACAAAGATTGAAGGTCCCCTTCAGAGGCCATAGATTTTTTCCACCCTGTATATGTGTCGGTAAGGTCAGCAAATTATTTACTAATTCGACAACAACAAACATTTTTTTTAAATTTAGAGTAAATTGAACCTAATCGTATACAACATTAGTTTTAGTATATGCGAAACCCGAAACACATGTCTAGTAATTTTATGTAAAGAATCTATGTACAAAATTTCATAACTGTATCATGAAAAATCACTAAGTTAAAAAGCTTGTTATGTGAGCAAAAATGGTCACCGGGCCATCCAGGCGACTGAGAGGTTTTTTTTGCACTTGCACCCAGCTGTTTGTTTGGGCGGAGCATCGCCGTGCCCTCGTGGGGGCGATCGGCGGCGGAGACATCTCGCGCAGGGCCTTGGTTGAGGCCATGGTCCGGAGCGAGGAGGAGTGGCAGGCGGTCGCCGACTTCTGCGAAGCAGTAATGCTCGCAAAGGAGGAGGCCGAACGCATCAGGCAACGGCGTTATCGCCGCCGCCGTCGCCGGGATTCTGATCCCGATTTCCGACCAACGTAGACGCGGGCTTGCGGACAGTGAGCAATGGGTAGCTCACTGTCCGGCCGTCCAGTAACTGTCCGGACCAAGCCCAAGTCGTCGACGGCGCGCACTGTTCCCGCGCGCCTCAAGGAGTTGTCAGCAACAGCAGGGACCCAGCCGGGTCGAAGCCTACTGGGGCCAGGGTTATCCGAAAGGGCGCTCGAGCCCCGGTATGAAGGCTTGAAGGAACGGAATGTGTTTTTTAGTCAGTAAGAGTCTGACACTATCTCCCGCTCCGCCCAAGAGCGGGGGTTGTCATAAGATGATTTTTCCCATCGAAAAAAAAAAAAAACCTACTCGTTTACAACATTAGTTTTAGTTTTTGCGAAACCTAGTATTTTCTAGTAGTAGTGTCTAGTATTTTTATGTAAAGAATCTATATACAAAATTACATACCTGTATCATGAAAAATCACAAATATTATATTACCCAGCTGTTTATTAGCTCCTAATGCCCGCTATGGCCTGCCGTGACTTATGTTGTACTGTTATGTTATCTGTGGTGTCCAACATGTGATTTTTTAAACATGGTGTAAAACTATTAGAATCCATTCAGTTACTGATTCTGAACAAGCTTTATTCAGGTTTTGCATAATTATACTCGTACTAAAAATAATTTTGTATAAAGTTGAAACTTTTTATAAGCAATATAAACTAGTGCTTGACAGCGATCCCATCTGATGGTAAACAGTGATGCAATCGTTGATGGTGAAGGACACTAGTTTATTAAGAGCCTATTCACTCTAGCCTTGAAGACACCAAAATAATTATTGGACGGCGATGGGAGAAGAAGGCAATTTTTTTCAATCATTCGATGTACGCGGGGTAAACGACGAGGCAATACGCTTAGTCTGGATCGTAGAGATTTCAATAATGTAAAGGAGACACTCACCGTACGTCGGGTATCTTTTGTAACTGTATTTTTAAGCTATTGCATAGCTTCTATCGCGGGCCTTGAGCGTGGAGACCGAATCCAGAAATTCCGTAACGAAAATAACCTAACACCCCCCACTCATTTGTTTTTTGAGCGTGGTGACCGATAAGAAAACAAATGAGTGAACAATCAATCAAAATTCAATTCTATGTGTGAAAGTGTAACTTCAATTAATATCAAAGAAAAAAAAACAAAAGAAAAAAAATACTGCATAAATAAAATAAATAAATAATTATAATTGCATAAGTTGATAAAAATGCTATGCAATAGCTTTACCGCGGCAGTCCCCGAGTGCCACACGTCTTTTTTTCTATTTGTTATTTGTGTAGATATAGTTTTATTACATGCGTTATTCAGTCGAAATAAAACTTTAGGGTAACCAGTGAAATCCAACATTTCGAGTGCCAAAACAGGATGAAAATCATTCTCCTTCTAGAAACCACCTAACTTCAACTCTACCATGGTCAAAGTTTACTACCTATAAACCTTAATAGTGAATCGTCGGGAGCGCTTGTTCATCGTAATCTATTGCTTTTCATCAGACGAGATCGAGGTCAAGACCAGATCAATTAATTAAAAAAGACCAGCCAAGTGTGATTCGTGCACGATGGGTTCCGGTTATCTATACAACAACAACATCATCGGCCTTTTTAATGTTCCCACTGCTGGGACTCAGGCCTCCTCTTTAGAAGAGGGAATGGGCCGTTATCCACCATGCGGGCCCAGTGCGGGATGATGAATGTCACATAGCTCCGAATTTTTAGTTCTAAGACTTGCCGGTTTCCTCACGATGTTTTCCTTCACCGTTTTGAGAGTAGTGTATGTGCTTACACCACATTAGACAGTATATTATTATAACGAGAAAAATTGGCAAAAAAAGACACGTTTGTTGTCTGGGTGAATAGGGTGCTGTTTGGGTACGGAACCCTAAAAAGCACTCAATAAAATCAAGGAATTTAGTTTCCCGTATCCCACAGTAAACTTTACGGTTTGTAAGACCTTCAAATCTTAATTAAAGAAACCGACTGAAGAACTAAAGACAATGTGTAGATTGGCGAATCGGCTCTTAGATAACGACGCTTTGCAAGTCGGTCAAACGAGCAGGAGCGTAGATAGGCATGGGCGAAGTGGCCCCTCGCCCACGGCCCCGCCCCTAAGGGGCCTCGCGCTAAAAAGGAATATTTAACAGGGGTAGGTTATAGTTAAAAAGGTAAGTACAGTATAGTAGTTAAGAGTGTACTTTGAAAAATATGATGTTATTTATTAAAAACAAGTTAATTATTAGATACTTAAATACATTCCGAAAAATACTGAAATATCTATTGTTCAATACATATTACTCATAAACTAGACGTGATATGGAAGTTCTAATAAGTGTTTCGTATTCAGAAAGTCACAATTTAGTAAAAAAAAAAAATGTTTTTTTTGTGTAATAATACTATTAATGCATGTATTTAAAATAAAGATTTTTGACCACTATAAACCATAAATTACTATTTTTTAATTTTTTCATTTTCACCTCCGTCTCCGCCTCCGTTTCGCCTCCGCTAAGATATCCTCCGATCAATGCCTCCGTTACAACCCTAGTTGTGACAGTCGCTGTCTCGTTTTCGAATGAATAAAAAAAAAACTTGCTGAAGCGCCTTCGCCCACATTAAATTCGTCCATGCTACGCCTCTACAAACGAAATCGCAAGTCGAAAAATTCTCGGATAATCCCCTGCTGCTGACTTAAACTAATCCAATCTAGATTTTCCGAATCGCTTTTTGCGCTGCATTCTTATGTAAGGTATTTGCTGAGTTTTCGTCTTTGTTCTACTGTTTTTAAGTGTGTGTCTTAACTTCCATTTTCTTTCATAATTTTTTTTTTTTTTGAGTTTGGAATTCATCAAATGACTGCTCCCACTCTAGGGTGGAAAAAGAGGGAGTTTCAAACTTCTACTGACTAAACTGAACAACTGAACTGAGCAACTGAAGTTGCTTCACGTGTTCCTGAATGGAACGCAAAGATACCAGGATCATGACAACTCTTCGAATAAAGTTGCTTTTTATAAGCATCAGATTTTTAATATCAACCTAAAGATATTTGGCGGAATTTTTGGATACCTTGCTTAATTTACCTTACCCTAATTAGAACTAACGAAGTAAAAGCCCTAAAGAACTAAAAAAAAACAATCTAAAGTACGGCGTCGAAAAATTCCTCCGCATCGCTGTCGATTGGTAATGTACCTAAAAAACTGACGGCATTGCCACGCTGAATTGCAATGCACAAAGGATAACTTTTGTCCGAAGTAAAAGCCAGCCCTTGGGTCACGCGAAGTGTCAACAAGGCGTTACGAAAGTTCTTTAAATAATTTGTGAGCACTCGGACCTCACAAGATTAAGGCATCAAGATTATTTATTATATTTCCGCCGCTTGAGGTTCTCTTCAGCTGCTGCAGCAGCACCAGTAGAGCACGACGAGCTAGGACGATAAGATGGCGCAAGAGTATCGACACAAGTAGCGTACGCACTAAAGGCCTACCCATCTTCCATGGAAATAAAGACATACCGTCCGGTCTTTTGCCTTCGTCGCGTGCCAGGCCATGTGGTTCCAAAACGGCCGGAACGCCGACGGTGACATGAGCACATCGGATGATGTCGTTGATATTCGCGTGCCGCGCTATGCGACTCGCACTTCGGCTGCATGACAGACCGTGGTCTCCGAGGCTCTTGACAACTTCGCCACAGTAGCAGCGATGTCGGAGCAACCAAGAGCGCCAAGACGTAGCGAAGCAGCGAGGCGGAAGGTAGTATCGTCAAACAACGTGCCTATGTTCGACGACGGTAGTGCATGAAGCCGGAGACCCGACTCCCACTCCCCCACAGCTAGCAGTACTTAATTTATTTTTAATTACTTTATATTTGCACCACAGTATAGTTTTTTTTTACCCAAAGGTTAACTAGTTAGAAAATGCTTTGTTGCATAACTCCACCTCTGAATCACTACTATGTTAGTAACCCTGGTTCTCCTACGCATATTTTTATTTCTGATTCGATCACGTAAGAAAGCTCTCAGAATTATGGCAATGGAAAGTAATTGCTATAAGTTTATGAAGCCCTTGATAAAACTCAATAAGCATACTTTTTTTTAGTGTTTGTTATCATCAAATATCTTCTCCCGCTTTCGGTCTTCTACTGACTAAAAGCCACCCGTGTCCTTCAACCTTCCAGGGCGCAGGGCCCCAGCCGGGTCGAAGCCTACTGGGGCCAGGGTTATCCGAAAGGGCGCTCGAGCCCCGGTATGAAGGCTTGAAAGAACGGGATGGGTTTTTTAGTCAGTAAGAGTCTGACACTATCTCCCGCTCCGCCCAAGAGCGGGGGTTGTCATAGGATGATTTTTCCTATCGGAAAAATAAAAAAAACCTTCCAGGGCCACAGTGACTCTTACAAACAATCCTATATCCAAAATATTAAGCCTCACCGTGACAACGTGTGCACAAACTTTAAAATAGCTAAAACTTCTAGACATGCAATTATGCACCCGAACATTTCATTATAATAAAACGGGTGGAGTTTGAACAATAATGGAGAATGAAAACATTATTCAAGTTTCAAAACAACTGCGAGCAAACAAAAGAACGTTGTTAACTGTTAGCTCCATGCTACAACCATTTTGAACTACAACGCAAGTAACTAAAGTTTATTATTCCTTCTCAGAAAGCAACCGCTCATCATGTAATACATTTTATTTTATTTTAACGCTGGCTGTTGCCCGCGGCTTCGTTCGAAACTGCACAAAATGTGTGTATTGTATGCGTATGTGTGCTGTGTTACCTGATAGCTACAATCTAGGGATCTCAGGGTGCTTTTCCACCAGAGATGTGCTATGCCACGTTGCTATGGATGCGTTTGATATCCACCAATCATATTCATTGGTGCACATAGCTTAGTACTGGTGGAAACAGATTCAACTAAGATATATTTTTTATATGAAAAGATGCGGGCTATGGATGTGTGCTATGGATGCGTGCTACGGATGCGTGCTATGGATGCGTGATATGGATGGTCGCGATTGGTGCCGCTCGGATAGCTCGAGCAGCGCATCTTCCTCGCGCAGCTACTTTACAGCTAGAAAGACAGCTCATCTTCATAGCACATCTTACTCGTACCGCTACATAGCTTAGTATCAGTGGAAACGGTCACATAGTCTCACAGCTTAGCTATTACAACCTCGCAGCATAGCTGCATAGCACATCTCTGGTGGAAAAGCAGCCTTAAGTCAATGGGAGGCGGTCACCTCAGGAATTACCGCAGCTCTCGCAAAAAAAGCAACAGAAGTAACACTGAGGTGTTTAGACAATAAAACTCTGACACTCCCGCATCCGCTTTAATTTATTAATTTTACTTTCACCAAAACGCCAGTTTCCGCCCCGTCGGTCCATCTAATAAAAAAGACAGACAAAAATTTGAAAAATTACATTTGCATTAGAAGTATCAAATATAATAAGGTACTTTCATATGCACTCAGTAAAAAAAAAAATGTTGATATGAACAGACAGACACTTCAATTTTATTTATATGTATAGATAGATCTCGCTACAAAGCGTTCACTATTTACAACAAAAAATAAATGTAAACTTAACAAAGGAGTTTCATAAGCAAAGTTAACGAACTTTTTCAACGAAAATTCCTATTTTTATTAGGTAAGTTCTAGAATTTTTAGCATAATTTTTAAATTTATTATGTTTAATAATGCAACAATTTTCCATTTGCAGAAAATTAAGATGATTGCGCAAGACAGGACCTGCTTTAAGGAACATCTCAATTAGTTCTTAAGGATGTATTACACTACGCGTTATTCAGACTCGTTTTGTTTATGGTTTGACGTATCTAGTCTATGGTTCGACGTATCTAGTCTATGGTTCGACGTATCTAGTCTATGGTTCGACGTATCGCGCAGTGTAATAGGGGTTAGACTGTCTTTATATGAATGAAAAATAGTACGAGTCTGAATATCGCACGCGATATTCAGCGCAGTGTAATAGGTCCTTTACTTCTTTTATAATCGAAGAGAACTTGGCATTATTTCACATTTATGTGGGTATTTAGATAGATCTCAGCGTCTGCAAACACATTTTCGCTTGTCGTTTGTGAACATCGATCTTGGAAACCCTTCCAATTACATCGTGCATCGTTGACATTCAAAATTAGAACCACGCTTAATACGAGTATTGTTAATCTATTTTCTTTTGGCGAGATTTTCCGAGTGAGGTTTAAAGTGGCTGTTTTACTATTCACAAATTGATTCTGATCGATGGTTGTATAGAATAAAACCGTTCAATAACAACAATCCAAAGTTATCTTATTAACAGCTTCATACATATTTGTCGAAAATAACCTCATTAATAATGTTGTCTTCTATATTAACCGTTAATATGATGATTAATCCAATACATACATATGTCGTACATAATTATATGTAATAGGTAGTTATAATTGGTGTAGACCAATTTTTAACTTCCTAAGTTACCTGAAAGTAGCCTAACATTATGAACTATCCCGTGAATAGTGAGAGATTTTTTGTAGTTTGTGATATGGTAATGAAATGAGAGTCTTGCTGGATATACAAAAACGCAAGTTCGCTCAAACAGATTCTAAGTCATGGAAAGTCAAAAAAGGGCCGAAAAGTTCTTATTATTATTGCTTCGCAAACTTGGCTGATACACTGCCGTGTGTCTAAATTTCTTAGAAAATTTCGATGATCCTACTTTAATATTATTACTTTTTTAATAATGTCCTTATTTTGATTATATTTTTACTCTAGCGTCTTATGGCTATAATTGGTATCTATATGAAGCATGTCTTCTTAAGCAAAATAATAATTGTATTTTTCACAATGAAATTAAAATAGAAACCTAAAGCTATTTATAGATCTCATATTCTTTTCTAGGAATAGCTATTAATTTATATTTTTGCTTATGTTTCCATTTCCTTCTACAAATAGAATTTCTGTATACAACAGGGGAAGTGGATTGCTAATGGTATCCGCTCGTCGGAGTCGTTGAAGGGCTGGCAATATGTCACGACACGACGACACACATCCTTCATACATAGGCATAGATTTGAACTACGCATTACCGTCATAAAATTGACTTATCTACCTGTAGAAAAAGATAAAGTAACCGTGCGGATAATACCGTTTCTTTTCTGTACTCGTGGTCCTAAAACTCTAAAGGCAACTCTATAGTTGCCTTTAGAGTTTTAGGACCACGAGTAAGATAGGTGTGGTTTTGTCTATACTATATAATGTAAATGTATAATATAATGTATATAACCAATCAAATAACTAACTACTCAAAAATACCCTCGCTGTAAAAATAGTATCGAAGATAGCACATTGTAGCGTCAACTCGCCAGAAGGTTCAACTCGTGCGCCTAATTTCACTCAATTCCGTACAGCCGTGAAGGAGTAACAAACATACACACACTCACCATACAAACTAACTTTCGCCTTTCTATTAATTAGTGAATTAGTTTGATTATAATGTTATAGTGCCTATAACATTATTAGTGTGATTCCGTATCGTAGTCTAGATGTAGTATTTTTTTAAGAGCGATCCAATACAACCGCTCATACGTCATTATGATGTTTACACATCTTTCTCTAGATATTTTGGATACACAACTATCTTGTGAATATTATCCAGGTTTCTATAGAAATCAAAACATTTTGGTGTAAAACTAATCTAGTGAAGTCCTCTGAAAGACCATCTCAGGCTCAATCTGCATGGTTCTCATATGATTTGACCATTACATGTTTTGCTGTATGGACTTTAAAAGAGACCTTGACCCCTGAGTTTGTTTCGGTGTTTCTTCTCAGGGTAGTCAGCTAGGAAACACCGGCCTCATCTAGCATTAATTGACGAAAAAAAAAAATTTGACGTGTAAAAGTGTTTTTATAAAACCTACTTGCAAAATAAAGATCATTTATCATTTATCATTTATGAAATTTTGCTATTTTATGTGAACTTTGTCCCTCCATAACTGTTGTACTCATAAATATAAAAATTACATTAATAAAAGCCTTGCTTTTATTCGTGATTCTGAATGATGATTTTCTGAAAAACATTTAAGGGTTTTAAAAAAAACACGTATTTCCTGGATCAAGTTTTATGAAATATTCGAGTAAATCACGGAATTAGCGAATGCCATCGGAGTTTTCAGGCGTTATCTCTCTTTTTTCGCATTGCCTCTTCATCAACATTACGTTGGATTGCGTTAGATGAAGCAACAAGCTTTTAAACCATGCTCGATGTTGACGATAGGCGAGTGGAATACACCCATGGCCCCAGTAGGCTGTGTTTTAAACATAGCTTCGAGTAACGAAGCCCGTTGATACTTAGAGAGCTCATTTTTTAGAAATGACAAACGTATGATCGATAAATAAATTCATTCAGGCATGAAAGGCGCCCATTGTGACGAAAAAAGGTTCACACAACGATTCTATGACCTTCATGATAGTATAAGACGTCTTTTACAAAATGGATACTTTCTAAATCCCTACTTACATACTGAAAGGTAAAATGGCGGGTGTAGGTTCTATAGCGAATTACACACACACACACATACATTATCTGCCTTATAATATTCCCACGTCTTATCACAGACTTGTAAATACCCTTCAACTTGAAAGCCATCCGTGAGTCACAAGTCGTTCGTTTGCTTTCCTACCAATTTTGATATTATTAGTAGATTAGAATAGATTAGAAGTTTATTGTACACCAGAAAGTCATGATCACCATCATCATCAGCCTTTAAATGTTCCCACTGCTGGGACTCAGGCCTCCAGTCTAGGAGAGGGAATGGACCGCGGGCCCAGTGCGGGTTGGTGAATGTAACATGTTTTCGAATTTTAAAAAGTAACATAACTTATACATGAACTTAAATCTATGGGTACAATGGCGGACTTATCGCTGACAGCGATATCTACCAAATAACCTTAGGATGGATAAAAATAATACAGGGGTAGTCTGCGGTGTACTGCTAACAAATTAATCAAACACTGGATAATCATAAATATGAGATAATTACATATACTATATAAAACACGACATAACTTTGAAATAATTTATATATTCTGTTTTAGTATATCTATACTAATATTATAAAGAGGTAAGGTTTGTTTTTTTGTTTGTAGGAGGTAATCTCTTGCCGCAATACTGATCCAATTGCTAAAATTTTTTCACCGATAGAAAGCTGCTTTATTCCTGAGTGGCATAGGCTATATTTTATGTATGCAAAGGCGCGGGCAAAAGGTAGTTTATTGATAAACTGGTTAGCCTACTGTAACAAAACAGTACCTATAGAAGTTATTTGTACTACGTGTTTGTAATATTGTACTTGCTTATACATATTATTATGTTGTACCTATGTTATAAACACTGCCAGCTTATTTTATCAACATTTTTTTCTTTTCATTTGCACCAAGTTCCTGGAGTATTTAAAAAACTCAACAACACAAAGAATTTTTAATCCGGCTCGAAGTGTCTCTCAAAAACAACTTCTGAAATTAATTACACAACTTTCACAGAAGTTGATCTCATTGATTAAAATATACTTTGTTAACGACAGTTTTCCTTGTTTTCATTATGTTGGAGAAAAGCTGGATGTCTTGGGAAATCAAATCGGTATTGCTGGCTCGCTTAGTTCATAATATATCTATTCTATTCGTTATTAAGATCGTGGTAGTTAATCTGTGTGTCTAGTTCCGAATCTCATGTGTGTGAACACTTGAATAGTGATGTTATGGAGCTCAAATACCGTAACCGGATAAACGGTTCTATCGAATGTCCGAAATAAAAAACTGTAACCGTACTCGGTATAAAAGTTCCGAATAATTTCGGTTACGAGCTGTGTTTAAAATTAATAATACCACTTTGTGAATGTATGTTTGTTACTTTTTCTTGCTCGAAAGTTGGTACATGAGTAGACTTTGTCCTGGAATGGTAGGTACATAGGATATTTTTTATCCCGGATCCCGGATTTTTTTTTCCTTTATTGTTTCGTTGGGATAATTTTCTACTATAATGCGGGCGAAGCCGCTGACAGAAACTCGTATATATTTATATACACGAAAGTTTATGAGTCTGTATGTTTGTTACTTGTTTACGCTCGAATGGCTGAATGGAGTTCGATGAAAATTGATACACGGGTAGGTGGGACCATTGTCTATTTTTAGACGGGCCAATCATCTAGCAGCAACTAGTTACTTATAGAACTGATTCTATGATTAAAATAAATATGTATCAAAATCATCGGTAGCCAAGAAATAAAGACAAATCATTTCTTATTTTTTATTTTACGATTTCTAAAAAATCCAATATCTTTGAACAAAACTATCTGAAACTAATAGATAATCTGAAATTAAAATAGTTTCATATCTGTAACCATATCTGGAACCGATATTATATTACTCCTTTATTCGTATCCAGATCCGATATTACATATCTATAACACCCCTGTTGCAGAAGGGCAATGAGGTTGTTGGTTTAGTAAGTCTGCATTATAAATGAATTCTCAGAGTACTAGATTTACATTAGGTACATTAAGATAATATAGCTGTAACAGTGTGAGCGAATAGGATAAATAGGAGCAATATATAAATAGAGTGAATAGACTCTTAATAACCTAGAGCGCCTCACCATCAACGATTGCATCACTACTTACCATCAGGTGGGATTGCAGTCAAGCACTGGTTTATGTCATAAAAAAAATGATATTTTATCACTAGTACCTGTATATTTACCCGTACCTATGTACTGCTTGCTCGCATAGATTATAGGGAAATCTAAGTAGGTTGAGAGTTGGTTTCTAACGAAAGATCTTGAGACGGCAAAGTTAGGACATGACTGGAAAAGGTTGGAAATTAAGGGACCCTGGAGCGGTACCTCTGAGTGAAACCTCGCCTGAGATAGTTTACATGTCAAAACCTTGTATAAATATTTTGCACGAGTTGAAGAAAGTCGCAAGCAACAGAAGGTTCCAGATTGCAAAAAACTAGGAAGAGTCAGGGTTCAAATGCAAAATCGTAAAAACGCAAGAACTTGCGAATTAATTCGTATCGCACATTCACATGGTCCTCACCTGAACCGATACTTCGCCGTACGAAATCGCATCGCATCGCAGTTTTATGTCGCAGATCTGTTAGAGACACCATTTTCTTTTTTAATTTATTTTAATTAACGGAATGGCTTTTCATTTATGAATTATAATTAAATTAAGTTTTAAGATTTGATCGGTTTTGACCTTAGACATACAACAATATATATTGTCAACTGCATTTGATTCGATTCGATTGACTGTAGATTGCAGCACTTTCGAAAAAAGTCGTCGAGAAAGTGTGGTAGACTCGCCAAAAAGAAGATACAGTTAACGAAATTTTCAAATACCTATGTCAAAAAGTTTGCGGTCCCGCAGACTATATAGGTGTGCAGGTACAATAAGTAAATATGGATACAAAATGTTTTCAAGAAGAGATTTAGAGAGTTCAAATCAGGCCAATTTTATTCTTTTAGTAAACCCGTTAAAGGTTAAAAGAAGCCTAAACAAACAGTCTCTCACCGGGACAGCCTACTTATTACTAACTTGTGTTTACCTAAATTTTGCAAGATATCTACGGTACAGCAAAAATAAAAATTTACTTAGGCCAGCCTGTTCCTACTTCAGCCAATATTAAGTACATTACTTAAATTGGCTGAAGTGAGAGTAGGCTGGCCATGTCACACAAAAGCACCCGGACAGATGGGCAAAGATCATCACTCATTAGACGCCTGAGGGAGGATAGGTACCACCGTCGAAGTCATCTGCGGCGAATATGGTGTAATAAATTGATCATGTTCACGGGGCTTGACCAGAGAATGCTCATAAGAGAGGGGTTTAAATAGAAAAAGAGGAGGCCTTTGCCAACAATGAATAGTAAGCAAAAAACCGGGAAAGTGCGAGTCGGACTCGCGCACTGAGGGTTCCGAACAAAATTACCTATGAAAACAGTTCAATTTCCGAATCGAGTCTCAAAGATTTTTACGAATCGCAAAAAAGTTTTTTTTTGTGATGTAACTAAAAATTTACAGTTTACAGTCTTTTTCCTATACTTGTGCTATGAGACCTTGCTTCATGCCAAATTTCAGGATTCTAGGACAAATGAACTCTAACCACTTCCGCATTTGCATCAAGACAATGGAGGCCCTACCTATGGACCCATCGCTACCTAAGGGCCCCGGGCCTATTTGAAAAATAAATTATAGCAATTTTAACTCATTGATCTATATACCTATGTACATATAACCACCACACCACCCTTGGTTGACTGGTAGAGAATGCCTAAGGCATTAAGTGCGCCTATGTACATTAACTAAATAAATAAATATAAAAGGAAAAACCTGCCTGACTGACTCAACCATAACCGAAACTACAGGGACTAGGAACATGGCTTTCTTATAGGACGTAGGCGAGTACTAAGTAATTTTTGGAAATTCAAGGAATTTTATTTATATGCAAAATCTCATTCCGTGTCACCTACTTGAAAATTAGCACAAATACACTTCTGGACACATCTATTGGCCCACCTTGTATTTTCAGTTTCGTTTGGTCCTAGCTAAAATTTTATATTAGGTCGAGCAAAAAGTTTTTATGCAGTTTTGAACCTGGCACATTCACAATTTCATTCAATAGTCTTTTTTCGAATTTCGAACACAGAATTTAAAGAAACAAAAGACAATTTGGAGCCTGTTTGTTGATATCAAACAATCGAATACTAAGAAAACTTGGTTTTATTGGTTTACTTGGATTTAATTCTTGAAAAAGTGATTGATATCTTTGGTTTTGCAATAAACATTACTTATTCTTAACATTAAGGTGAGGTTCTATCAATAATCTATGGATACTTCACCTGAAGTCGCCGCCCAAACTGTGGCACTTATTCAGGCCGGACACAGCCAAAGAAACGTGAGTGCTCAACTTAATTTAAGTCGATCTGCGGTCCGAAATGTTTATCGGAGGTACCTAGAGACTGGCGGCTTTGTTCGTCGCCAAGGAAGGCCCCGATCTCGGGTCACAACTGAAAGGCAGGATCGATTCATCGTGACGACCAGCTTGAGAAATCGTCACCTTACCTCCATTGAGATACAAAACCAACTTCGCGACTTCCACGGAGTATCTGTGAGCGCTCGAACTGTTCGGAGAAGGTTAAAAGAACGCGATATGGTACCACACAAGCCAGCTAATGGGTCCAAACTAACGCGAGCCCACCGAACAGCGCGCCTTCATTTCGCACGCAGTCATTTAAATTCTATATATATCTTCGGGATGTGAACATCACAGTTATGGACTGGCCAGCCAGAAGCCCAGACATGAACCCCATTGAGCACATGTGGGACGAGCTAAAAAGACGTGTTAGGGCTCGTCAGCCAGTTGCCCAGACGATGCAGGAGTTGAAAACTGCCATAGAAGAGGAATGGGAGATGATCCCTCAAAATTTCATAGAGCGGTTGATAAACTCTATGCCTAATCGTATGAGAGCTGTGGTAGATGCCCATGGGGGCAACACGCGTTATTAAATTAAACCTTTATTTGATAAAACATGTTTTTTATTCAAAAATCAATTGCTTTTAACAAGGCGCATATCCGACTTGTTAGGCGTAGCTCCATGTCGTATGGTATTCTGAATTCAAATTTAAAACAATACGATCGAAAAAGATGGTAAAATGTATCAGGTTTAAAACTGCATCAACAGTTTTTGTTCAATCTAGCAATCATATTTCGGTAGGGGCCATCGAAACCTAAACTCTAAGGTGGGCCAATAGATGTGTCCAGAAGTGTAGTAAACCAAGTAAATAATAAAGGCTGTCATTATTCTTTATCAGAACTACCCGCAATGGAGATTGTAAAAAAAATCTTATTTTTACAAGCTTTTATTTAGTTTCACCTGTCCCGATGTTTGTCTGTCATCAAATCTTGCAAGTTAAAGATCCACTTCTCGGTTACCGATTGAGCTGAAATTTTGTATACATCTGTAAAGTGCGTGACAATGCAATATTATGATGACATGGAACTGATCTGATGATGGAACCGGAAGGGGGCTATAGGAGCTTGGTAGTTAAACGACACAACCCCATCGAGTTTGGATGGACTCGTATGATTCCTCGTGATGGGTAGGTATTAATTATATATGTAGGTATAATACCATGTTATAAACTTATTTGAGTTAATAAACTTGATAGGTACTTGGCATATCAAAGTGAATAATACCTATAGACCACAGAACAGAAAATACAGGCTATAGACTGTCATTGTTATTATTTTTAAAACTACTTTTAGTGGTGGTTAAGTCTTTATCATCCCTTAAACCGTTCGGCCTTAATCTGTTTTCTTTCTTTCAGTCCATCCAAAGATTGTAAGAAATTGATAAGACCGCCCATTGTAAATTTATTTTTAATAATGTACAATAAAGAATATCTATAATAAATAAAGGGTAGTAATAAAAGTTCCGACAAAAAAGGAAGAATTGTCCTTACTCAAAATATTAAATCTACTGCCTAAAATACTAACTTTCCGACTACTTTTGTCCGAATAAAAATGATGAAACGACCGAATGAGATACTGAAATCTTCGAAAAATAAACATGACTGTCTATTGCTATAATACTTTTCTACCAGCATAAATTACGTTCTACTGAAAACTTTGCTTTGTAATTTTTATCTTTACTTGCCTACTATTAATTCATAAATTACCTTTCATATTTCATAGATTGTGGTGGTATTTTAACTGTCACATTATACTGAAAATATTATTCTGAGTGGCTATACAGAAACTTATAAAAAATATAAAAATGTACTTGTAACAATAACATTTAATTGCATCATATATGATGAATTTTACTTACCACGGGTATGCTTCGATATCGGTACCTATTTCAGGCGTCAAAAAGTTAAAACAGTCGTATTCATGGGTACGTATAAAAATCCCGAATTTTAAATTACCGATGGACGAAATCCCGAAAATTGAAACGCCAAATGGACGAAAGTTTAAAATCCCGAAAGTTCATTTGTTCGAATGTTTAAAATCCCGAAGTTCAAAATCCCGACTCGTCCGTATCGGGGTGCCCTAAGGTCCCGATTTGTTTTATTTTGAGAAGTCGCTTTTGTCACAATTCTAACCTAACCTATTTCAGCCACAATCTCTCGTAAAAATGTGTTTACCATTGTCTTATAGTCTATTCACAGGTAGATTGTATCTTGATTGCTCTTTGAACTGGGTGAAATAGGTTAGGTAACGTTAGAACTGTGTCCAACCGCTACGTTCAAGTTGTTTCGTCTATTCGGGATTTCGTCCTTTCGGGCATTTGAACATCGGTATTTTGTGTTTCGATATAACGACTATCGGCATTTAAACCTTTCGGTATTTTGAATTTCGGTGTTTTGCACGTCGGTGTTTCAGCCATAGGTATAATGAACTTTCGGGATTTTGATACGTACCCCTATTCATGCCTTAATCGAAAACCAAGTAGACTTTGGTTTCCTAGAATATTATACTGTATTATTATTCGACAAATTTCCTAACTTTTTTAATGTCAGCGAGAACAAAGATAAAAATAAAACAAAACTCAGTTTATTATGAAAATGTAGTTACATAGTAGATCCGAACCCCATCGCGCGGGCCGAACAGTTGAGGTATTTTCATCATTATTGAGAGCTAAAAAATAAATTTGATAACCAACAATAGAAATTAAAACAGTTCATGCAAGTTGTAAAAATATGATTATTTTGACCAAACCTCTGTTGTCGGTAACTTAGTAATTTTGTCGGAGGTTCAGTATTCTATTCGGAAGTTTAGTTTTGTTATTCGAAGATCCATTTTTTTTTTAGGAGAAAATGTAATTTGAACATGCTCATATTTGTTGTTAAATTGGATATTTTTTTTCGTTTATGTTTTGGATTTTTTGTCGGTAATTCATTATAACGCTAGTTAATTAGAATAATAGTCGGCCACAGATCGCTGGAGATTAAATTGTTTTTCGGAACCATTATTATTTCCCATAAATAAATAAAGTCTTGAAGAAAACCATCTCACGAACGAAGTCGCTAGTAAAGAGCTAGTCATTTATAAAGATTTAGGGGTCCTTTGGTAAAATTTGCTACAGGACCCCACGCTGATTTAATCCGGCACTGCGGGGGAGTATCCGTATCTCAGTATCCTTGAGTCAAAAGGTAATTAAGAGTATTTACCTGCTATTCAAGGTTGGAACGATATAACTTTCATCTGCTTTAAGTAGGTAATGATTCGAACTCTCCTAAGAAAACAAATTAAAATCGCATCTCCATTGATGCTCATTTATTTAAGGTCAGTTCTACTCATTTTAAATGTTTTAAACCTCTGGAAACCCACAAATATAAATAAAAAAGAACAACATGAAAAATTATTTTATTAAAATTGATTATATTGTTAAATTGATTATTTTCAGACCTGTTGGTCTAGTCTCTAGTGGTTAGTGGCCCAGACTGCTATGCCGGAGGTCGTGGGTTCGATCCCCACCCAGAACAAATGTTTATGTAATGAGCATGGTCATTTTGTTCTGTGTCTGGGTGTAATTTATCTATAATATGTAATATTATTATTATTTAAAACTTTATTTACATTTTTACTATTATAAATTAATTAATTATCTACACTTATAAACAACTTAATAACTATAATTACAGTAAATTATATAATATTGATTCATGAAAAAAAAAATAAGTGAGTAATTAATATGTATGTATTTAGAAACATATAAGTATGATTATCAGTTGTCTGGTACTCATAACATCAGCTCTGCTTAGCTTGGGACTAGACGACGTTGTGTAATAGTTGTGAAATATTATATTATACATTTGAACAACCGCCGGGTGAAAATAAAAAAATTATATAAATTAATCGGCTCCATAAAATAATCGCGAATCTGAACCTAACTTACGATTTCAAACGTGTATGTCTACGAGATGACGTCATGGAAATATTTGAAAGTTACAAAAAATAATAAAACTTGTTTTTTTAATTTATTAAACCTATCTATTGTGCCTGTAATTACTTGTTATTATTGGTTTTAACCTTTCGAATCGCCTCGAAAAAAAAAATCTTGATTAGTAATTATTTTATTTTTTTGTTTTTTTTTATCCGGAAATGTTCAAGGATATGTCAATCACCCATCGTATCTTAAACAATATAAATGTAAAAATACATTTAACAGTATCATACGCATTTAAACGCTGTTACGAAGCCACGAAATCGACATAGACCCGATGATGCTGTGTCGATTTAGCGTGAGATCGAGCGTGAGTATTTCTTACAAAATACTCAGTGACTACAACCGGCTCTTAACAAGTTTATCTCCTCAAGGGATACAGAAAAACACAAATGCTTTTCAACAAACTTCTTGGTGACATGAATCTATAATGCGCTAAGTTTCAAAACTGCATTACTGAATTAATCAGATTAAAGTGTTATCTAGAAACTTCAACTAATTCTCTTTGCCGTGTTTCAATTTGCGGTAATTTTGTTAAGACTCTTTAATACATTCTTCGAGACAGTTTATTAAGTACCGTAGAGGGAAATACATAAGATGAAAAACAACAGTGAGATGCACGCCGCACTATAGCTCTCAGCTAGGTACCGTCATACTCTGCTGTACTCGTATTTATTTATTTATTTATTATTTATTTATTTATTTTATAATTTATGTACACACAGTAAAAAGAAGAAGATACAACATTATTATAAATTATGTACAAAGGTACTGCTTATTTCATGAAGAAATTTCTTCCAGCAGACCTGCGAAAGGAAAGATCAGAAGAGATGTAGACAATAGTGTGCAGAAATAAGTAAAGTAGAGTTAGTGAAATCTTAAACTAATAAATACTTATATAACTCTAAATATACCTTATACTAAAAATACATAATATATTATATACTATTATATATATTATCACACATAGGTATAGTATTTCTTTTTTGAAGTGAAAACTTCTTTAGCTGCGTTGAGCACTTTTTCTGTAATGGGTATAAAATCTTAAACTCGCGTCAGGACACGTGACCTGATCGAAAAAGCGTAAGACGGATGGAGAGTAGACAGCTATCCCTTATCGCGCGTTGTGAAAGGGGGCTAGACGGAAAAAATTCTCACGAAAAATTGTACCGACACTTTTACTGTCAAAATATAAATTCAAGATGGCGGCTGCAAGAAATTATCAACTTTTTCGTCATGGGTGTCGTTTTCATGGTTTTCGAGGGTGTTGAAACCGATGGTACTGTCAAAATATAAATCCAAGATGGCGGCTGCAAGAAATTATCAAATTTTTCGTCATGGGTGTCGTTTTCATGGTTTTCGAGGGTGTTGAAACCGATAGTACTGTCAAAATGTAAATCCAAGATGGCGGCTGCAAGAAATTATCAAATTTTCCGTCATGGGTGTCGTTTTCATGGTTTTCGAGGGCGTGGAAACCGATGGTACTGTCAAAATGTAAATCCAAGATGGCGGCTGCAAGAAATTATCAACTTTTTCATCATGGGTGTCGTTTTCATGGTTTTCGAGGGTGTTGAAACCGATGGTACCGTCAAAATATAAATCCAAGATGGCGGCTGCAAGAAATTATCAACTTTTTCGTCATGGGTGTCTTTTTCATGGTTTTCGAGGGTGTTGAAACCGATGGTACTGTCAAAATGTAAATCCAAGATGGCGGCTGCAAGAAATTATCAACTTTTTCGTCATGGGTATCGTTTTCATGGTTTTCGAGGGTGTTGAAACCGATGGTACTGTCAAAATATAAATCCAAGATGGCGGCTGCTAGAAATTATCAACTTTTTCGTCATGGGTGTCGTTTTCATGGTTTTCGAGGGCGTTGAAACCGATGGTACTGTCAAAATATAAATCCAAGATGGCGGCTGCAAGAAATTATCAACTTTTTCGCCATGGGTGTCGTTTTCGTGGTTTTCGAGGGTGTTGAAACCGATGGTACTGTCAAAATATAAATCCAAGATGGTGGCTGCAAGAAATTATCAAATTTTCCGTCATGGGTGTCGTTTTCATGGTTTTCGAGGGCGTGGAAACCGATGGCACTGTCAAAATGTAAATCCAAGATGGCGGCTGCAAGAAATTATCAACTTTTTCGTCATGGGTGTCGTTTTCGTGGTTTTCGAGGGTGTTGAAACCGATAGTACTGTCAAAATGTAAATCCAAGATGGCGGCTGCAAGAAATTATTAACTTTTCCATCATGGGTGTCGTTTTCATGGTTTTCGAGGGTGTTGAAACCGATAGTACTGTCAAAATATAAATCCAAGATGGTGGCTGCAAGAAATTATCAACTTTTTCATCATGGGTGTCGTTTTCATGGTTTTCGAGGGTGTTGAAACCGATAGTACTGTCAAAATATAAATCCAAGATGGTGGCTGCAAGAAATTATCAAATTTTCCGTCATGGGTGTCGTTTTCATGGTTTTCGAGGGTGTTGAAACCGATAGTACTGTCAAAATATAAATCCAAGATGGCGGTTGCAAGAAATTATCAAATTTTCCGTCATGGGTGTCGTTTTCATGGTTTTCGAGGGTGTTGAAACCGATAGTACTGTCAAAATATAAATCCAAGATGACGGCTGCAAGAAATTATCAAATTTTTCGTCATGGGTGTCGTTTTCATGGTTTTCGAGGGCGTGGAAATCGATGGTACTGTCAAAATGTAAATCCAAGATGGCGGCTGCAAGAAATTATCAACTTTTTCGTCATGGGTGTCGTTTTCGTGGTTTTCGAGGGTGTTGAAACCGATAGTACTGTCAAAATATAAATCCAAGATGGCGGCTGCAAGAAATTATCAAATTTTTCGTCATGGGTGTCGTTTTCATGGTTTTCGAGGGCGTGGAAATCGATGGTACTGTCAAAATGTAAATCCAAGATGGCAGCTGCAAGAAATTATCAACTTTTTCGTCATGGGTGTCGTTTTCGTGGTTTTCGAGGGTGTTGAAACCGATAGTACTGTCAAAATGTAAATCCAAGGTGGCGGCTGCAAGAAATTGTTAACTTTTCCGTCATGGGTGTCGTTTTCATGGTTTTCAAGGGTGTTGAAACCGATAGTACTGTCAAAATATAAATCCAAGATGGTGGCTGCAAGAAATTATCAAATTTTCCGTCATGGGTGTCGTTTTCATCGTTTTCGAGGGCGTGGAAACCGATGGTACTGTCAAAATGTAAATCCAAGATGGCGGCTGCAAGAAATTATCAACTTTTTCGCCATGGGTGTCGTTTTCGGGGTTTTCGAGGGTGTTGAAACCGATGGTACTGTCAAAATATAAATCCAAGATGGTGGCTGCAAGAAATTATCAAATTTTCCGTCATGGGTGTCGTTTTCATGGTTTTCGAGGGCGTGGAAATCGATGGTACTGTCAAAATGTAAATCCAAGATAGCGGCTGCAAGAAATTATCAACTTTTTCGTCATGGGTGTCGTTTTCGTGGTTTTCGAGGGTGTTGAAACCGATAGTACTGTCAAAATGTAAATCCAAGATGGCGGCTGCAAGAAATTATTAACTTTTCCGTCATGGGTGTCGTTTTCATGGTTTTCGAGGGTGTTGAAACCGATAGTACTGTCAAAATATAAATCCAAGATGGTGGCTGCAAGAAATTATCAACTTTTTCATCATGGGTGTCGTTTTCATGGTTTTCGAGGGTGTTGAAACCGATAGTACTGTCAAAATATAAATCCAAGATGGTGGCTGCAAGAAATTATCAAATTTTCCGTCATGGGTGTCGTTTTCATGGTTTTCGAGGGTGTTGAAACCGATAGTACTGTCAAAATATAAATCCAAGATGGCGGCTGCAAGAAATTATCAAATTTTCCGTCATGGGTGTCGTTTTCATGGTTTTCGAGGGTGTTGAAACCGATAGTACTGTCAAAATATAAATCCAAGATGGTGGCTGCAAGAAATTATCAAATTTTCCGTCATGGGTGTCGTTTTCATGGTTTTCGAGGGTGTTGAAACCGATAGTACTGTCAAAATATAAATCCAAGATGGCGGCTGCAAGAAATTATCAAATTTTCCGTCATGGGTGTCGTTTTCATGGTTTTCAAGGGTGTTGAAACCGATAGTACTGTCAAAATATAAATCCAAGATGGCGGCTGCAAAAAATTATTAAATTTTTCGTCATGGGTGTCGTTTTCATGGTTTTCAAGGCTGTTGAAACCGATAGTATTGTCAAAATGTAAATCCAAGATGGCGGCTGCAAGAAATTATCAACTTTTTCCTCATGGGTGTCGTTTTCGTGGTTTTCGAGGGTGTTGAAACCGATAGTACTGTCAAAATTTAAATCTAAGATGGTGGCTGCAATAAATTATCAACTTTTTCGATATGGGTGTCTTTTTCATGGTTTTCGAGGTTGTTGAAGCCGATAGTGCTGTCAAAATGTAAATCTAAGATGGCGGATGTCAGAAATTATCAACTTTTTCGTCATGAGTGTCGTTTTCATGGTTTCGAAGATGTTGAAATAGTGCTGTCAAAATGTACATAAAATAGGATAGTATTTTTTAGTTATATTGTATTGGCTAGACGGAAAAAATTCTCACGAAAAGTTGTAACGACACTTTTTCTATAGTAAGCTATTGTAAGCCGTGCGGCGTGCGCATGTTTCTCTGTCTTTCTCTCTTTCTCTCTCTTATAGAAAGCAAGCCAGAACGGAACTTCGTTCCATCCGGGTGTCCCTTGACACCTCAGTAGTTTTTCGGAGAGATAAACTTTTTAATGTAAAATAATTGTAATAGTTTTAAAGTGTTAAATTTTTAATGTAATATAAATTGTCATGTTTGTGTACGATAGCGCAATAAATGAATATTGTATTCTACCACATAAATGATAGTACTTTTATACTGATAAAGCAATTGGTGCAAAATTATTCCCTAACCATTCCAAAATATCAAACATGCTCAACGTTAATAATCAAGTTTTCACTTCTGCCGGCACTCCCGGAGTGCAACCCGTCTTTTTTTTTCGTATGTTCCTTATAGCCTTGATAAAAATAATAAAAATATTAGTGTGTAACAAAAAAAAAACTGATAAGTACCTATAATGGATTAATGGATATAAGGGAGAATGTTATTAAAGAGTTTTCACAAGCGAAAAGACACAAATGTGAAAACTTTTAAAAACATTTATACATGTGAAAACTCGGTTATTATACCTTATGTTCATTCATATTAAGATCGACCAAAAGGGTTATTGTAAACTCGTCACAGTTAATGTGCCAGTAAATTCCATATAAAAACCGGCAGAAGTGAAAACTTGATTATTAACGTTGAGCATGTTTGATATTTTGGAATGGTTAGGGAATAATTTTGCACCAATTGCTTTATCAGTATAAAAGTACTATCATTTATGTGGTAGAATACAATATTCATTTATTGCGCTATCGTACACAAACATGACAATTTATATTACATTAAAAATTTAACACTTTAAAACTATTACAATTATTTTACATTAAAAAGTTTATCTCTCCGAAAAACTACTGAGGTGTCAAGGGACACCCGGATGGAACGAAGTTCCGTTCTGGCTTGCTTTCTATAAGAGAGAGAAAGAGAGAAAGACAGAGAAACATGCGCACGCCGCACGGCTTACAATAGCTTACTATAGAAAAAGTGTCGTTACAACTTTTCGTGAGAATTTTTTCCGTCTAGCCAATACAATATAACTAAAAAATACTATCCTATTTTATGTACATTTTGACAGCACTATTTCAACATCTTCGAAACCATGAAAACGACACTCATGACGAAAAAGTTGATAATTTCTGACATCCGCCATCTTAGATTTACATTTTGACAGCACTATCGGTTTCAACAACCTCGAAAACCATGAAAAAGACACCCATATCGAAAAAGTTGATAATTTATTGCAGCCACCATCTTAGATTTAAATTTTGACAGTACTATCGGTTTCAACACCCTCGAAAACCACGAAAACGACACCCATGAGGAAAAAGTTGATAATTTCTTGCAGCCGCCATCTTGGATTTACATTTTGACAGTACTATCGGTTTCAACGCCCTCGAAAACCACGGAACAGTAAAAACAGTGGAAGAAGTAAGTAGGCGTGGCACTGTCGCCGCTAGTAAGAATCGCGTTGCGCACTTGCTGTTCAAGCGCCCTCATTCTCTAACTAGACTGCGCAACATAATAATTAACGAAAAATAATATTAAAATGCCTTATTGTCCCATACTGTACTTTAAAAACCATAGTCTGACTAAAAATCTAACTCATGGAGGTGTATCATACCACCGAAAAGTATTATTTTCGGATTTATTTTAATAAAATGAAAAAATAAAATTACGTGAAACATTGCGCAGGATATACAAACAAAACTAGTCCTTAGTAACATCAAAACAAAGTTGATTTTCTTTTCTCGGTTATTAGCTTTTCTGGAATATTCGTTAGTCTACTTACCTATACTTTTGACGCTATCCAAATAGTGCGTGACTTTATCGATAAAATCAATCGATATGTATAATATGTATTACATTGCCTTTTTAAAATATATATTATAGTTTAATAGTTTTTGTAAGTAATATAATACAGATAATTATTAAATTAATAAATATAATAAAATAAAAATTGTGGTATGATATTTGTGATGTATTTTAAATAAATTTAGTTAAAGAGTTAGGAACAACATAGGGCGTTTGAATTATACTTAATATTCTTATGTTTAGCAGTGGGCGATGCCGATGATTTGAGCTGAGATGATGATAATTGATGTACTATGCAAATAAATACCCTTTTTACTACGTTTAAAAATTGCCTTTAATCATATTAATTTCATAATTTTAATACTATCACACTATCGCATACAATTTTTTTTTGCATGATATGTTTTAAATACGTTTTCATACAATCGATACATATTTCGATCGAATAAGGTAACTTCCCTATCTGAGTAGCAGCGAGCGCATTCGCGTCAGTGATACGCCATTCAAATACCAATCTTATTCTTACGTCTTTACAGTTCATACTGAATATTATATACTGAACAATGCCATCTAGCGACGAGTGGCAGTACTCGGTAGTCAAAGATGTATTTCTTTCTTGTTTTTGTCAATTTGATTTATAAGCTTTTGAAGTTAAAGTTGCATTTCGTATAATTTTTTTTTTACATTTCGTCTACGCCCTGTTTTTGTTTTCAGCCAATCATATTTTTAGGTTTGCAGTAAGAGTAAATTATAAATGTATGAGTTTGGCGACACCGGTTCTGGAACAAACATTTTCTCAAGCTACTTCCACTGTTTTTACTGTTCCGTGTCGAAAACCATGAAAACGACACCCATGACGAAAAAGTTGATAATTTCTTGCAGCCGCCATCTTGGATTTATATTTTGACAGTACCATCGGTTTCAACACCCTCGAAAACCATGAAAACGACACCCATGATGAAAAAGTTGATAATTTCTTGCAGCCGCCTTCTTGGATTTACATTTTGACAGTACCATCGGTTTCAACACCCTCGAAAACCATGAAAACGACACCCATGATGAAAAAGTTGATAATTTCTTGCAGCCGCCATCTTGGATTTACATTTTGACAGTACCATCGGTTTCCACGCCCTCGAAAACCATGAAAACGACACCCATGACGGAAAATTTGATAATTTCTTGCAGCCGCCATCTTGGATTTACATTTTGACAGTACTATCGATTTCAACACCCTCGAAAACCATGAAAACGACACCCATGACGAAAAATTTGATAATTTCTTGCAGCCGCCATCTTGGATTTATATTTTGACAGTACCATCGGTTTCAACACCCTCGAAAACCATGAAAACGACACCCATGACGAAAAAGTTGATAATTTCTTGCAGCCGCCATCTTGGATTTATATTTTGACAGTAAAAGTGTCGGTACAATTTTTCGTGAGAATTTTTTCCGTCTAGCCCCCTTTCACAACGCGCGATAAGGGATAGCTGTCTACTCTCCATCCGTCTTACGCTTTTTCGATCAGGTCACGTGTCCTGACGCGAGTTTAAGATTTTATACCCATTACAGAAAAAGTGCTCAACGCCGCTAAAGAAGTTTTCACTTCAAAAAATCACACTGTAACGAGCACATGAGTAAATAAGTGACGAGTTTACATTAAACTGCAGAGTAAACTTTTTTTTTTCTTTCTACGACTAAAATTGGGTGGTTCAGTTCTCATACCTTTTTAGGGTTCCGTAGCCAAATGGCAAAAAACGGAACCCTTATAGATTCGTCATGTCTGTCTGTCTGTCTGTCTGTCTGTCTGTCTGTCTGTCTGTCTGTCTGTCTGTCCGTCCGTATGTCACAGCCACTTTTTTCCGAAACTATAAGAGCTATACTGTTGAAACTTTGTAAGTAGATGTATTCTGTGAACCGCATTAAGATTTTCACACAAAAATAGAAAAAAAGCAATAAATTTTGGGGGTCCCTATACTTAGAACTGAAACTCAATTTTTTTTTTTTCATCAAACCCATTCGTGTGGGATATCTATGGATAGGTCTTCAAAAATGATACTGAGGTTTCTAATATCATTTTTTTCTAAACTGAATAGTTTGCGCGAGAGACACTTCCAAAGTGGTAAAATGTGTGTCCCCCCCCCCCTCTAACTTCTAAAATAAGAGAATGATAAAACTAAAAAAAATATATGATGTACATTACTATAAAAACTGCCAACGAAAATTGGTTTGAACGAAATATAGTAAGTAGTTTTTTTTTAATGCGTCATAAATCGAAAAAAATACAGTATTATTAAAACATCGATCAAAGTTACAACACATTACAAGAACTTTTATATTATGTTACTTGCTGCTACGGAACCCTTCATGGGCGAGTCCGACTCGCACTTGGCCGGTTTTTTTATCTCAATATTACGACATTAAAGCATTTAAGCTCGAGTTATTAAACAAAATAGTAAAATGCCCTAGTTCCAACTGAAAAGTTTAAAGAGAGCCGTGCCGTTTAGGGCGCTCTAAATATTAAGGGCGAAAATAATCCGTCTCAACTTTAGTCCATAAAATTAAAAAAATATTTAGATGAAATATACACCACCAACAACAAAATATCCGAGTTCCAACTTAGTTCCCATTAATTGTGGTTGAAGGGCTTCTTGCCAATAAATTAAAATTCTATGCTGCTAAAGGTACTCGCAAGGGCCTACCTACCTAATTTTACAAGAAAAGTCTAATAAGTTCATTTCAAGTTAGTAGATGGAGGAGAGTCTACTCTCTAGTACCCTCACATATTTTACCATGCACGTGCCCCCCTCCCACGGTCCCACCCTTTCCCAGACGGTAGGTATTTTTGTGTACTCTGGAGTTTCCATCACAGTACATAGGTACTTCAAAATAAATTCAAATTATTGTGGAATTTTTTGCCCGTCCGCCCCTCATGCCCCCAGAAAAATCCTGGATCCGCCCCTGTACCTATACATATACCTACTTATAATAGTTGGGGCGGCGAGATGGGGATTTTGCAGGATACTCGTGCGCGTCAGAAAATCATATGGAGAAAAGCCATACCTACATCTTGTAATGTGGGGTACATTAGTAGTACCACATATGGACCCTTAATATGGTGGGGTTCGTTGAAGACAGCCCGTCAGATTAGTAAAAAAAAGTGATCCTCGGAAAAACTCGAGCGCGTCAGATTAAGACATGATAACTTAAGTACCAGCAGGAAAGTGTTTATTTCAATAATCTGATAATTTTAGCGTGGCATAAGCAAATGGGCGAGTCATAAAGTTAGATTTTAAGGTTCCTGTTAATATTTTGTTGCAACGAGTAATAAAATTGTTTTACCACAGTTTGGTAAGATAATTTTGTTAGGAACATGGATAATTTTAATCGATGGTTTTAGCTACTTCGCCACATAATAACCGTCAGATTATAGGTTTTTCGTAATCCCGATTAGGTTACGTTCAAAATAAAAATAAATAATATCGCGCCCGAGTAGGTATTTCGGGGTTACGTTTTTTATACTTATATTTTTGAAAATTCTTACACAGTCTTCTCCCCACTAAATGGAAACTTGTCATAGACTTTTTTTGCTTTAGAACCTAATCTTCACAATGCATTAAGTCCCCATGGCGCTTTAGTAACTGCAAATTTAGCATCCGTCCCTCCCCTACAATAAGGTAACTCTTTCAACCTACATGTGTAAACAACTCTAACAAATCCATTGTGCTTACAATAGGGACTGTAACAGCAATCCAGTTAGATCCTTCTTTAATTGAAGTCGTTGTGATAAGCATGGCTTACACGATGAAGCAATCCTTACGACGGATTACTGCCCAGGGATTACAATACGAAGATGCGTTGTTATCTATGTGCAAAGGGCATATCTAAATATCTATATGCCTAAATAGATAAGTAGAGGTAAAGATAATTTGGAGTTAATAAATAGAGTAGGTAGGTATCACACACCTCGCGTAGTGCGTGGCAGTGTGACAACCGCCTTAAAGTTTTACGCATGATTTGAACATGTACAACAGCCCGAAATCATCTGTCGGGCAGTTGCCCACCAGACTTAACACCCGTCTGGTCGAAGGATCCTCCTTTTTCAACAGAGGTTTGTGTGACTTTATTTTCTGTTCTGCATTCCACCAAATATTAAAACCTAACAGAATCAACAAAGTCACCTTAGATTTTTGTTTTATCTATTTACATCCTAAAGATCAGTAGGTACTTACCAATACCTACATATTTCTTGAAATGTTCAAAAAGGGCACGCGGCCGCCAGCGGTACCGCGAGGCTGCTCGCGACACCCCAAGCGGTCACGCGTCTTGCTAGCGATTCTGCCAGCGGCCAACCATATCACAGGCCTAGAATCTTTAATCTCTACCTATCTATAATAATGTGCGACCGGCTTTTTCGCGTCACTGCTGGTCGCTGCCATTCCGGCGTGAATCTGCCTTATAATATAAGTAAGAGGAACATTTTCATGAAGCTTTTGATTTTTCAGGTCCATTTCATTTGGTCAAAAACGAGTAAAGTAGTTACATCTAGTGACGAAAATAAATTACTAATGAAATCTAGTTTTATGTCGTTTCGGCAGATGGCGACACATTAACTCTTAATTATAGTTTACAAACTACTCAACAGATGTCGCTGTTGTTATAACAATGAAAAATAATTTCCTACATTTAGCTTAAGAATGAATTATAGAGTAGCACTGTGAAATTTAATTTTGCATTATCTTCTATTATAATCACGTGTATTGCACTTAACAATTAATTTACTAACTAATCACTCTCGTGAAGTCTATTGATACCATACATTATCTGTGTTTATTTTATGAATTGTCTATGGCGCATCAAAATGGCCGTCTGTGGTGATGTCCGATCGGAGTTTTATGTTCTTTGTTTACGATAAAAACATATTATTCGTTTCAAATTTCTGACTTTAATGTGACAAAATAAAATGTTTATAGGTATAGAAACTTTGGACAATAGTTTGGGTTCATACAAGTGTGTGATTTGACATAAAACGAGTGGTACCAGACTCACCTTGTAAAGAGAAAATGGGGAACTGTTTTAGTAGCACAGGAGAAAAGGATTCTAAAAGCAAAAATGAAAGGGCTAACCCGCATGAAGAAGACCCTAGACAGTTTCAGACTCCAGTGCCGACCCCTCCGCCTGATCCAATTAGATCCTCGGTAAATCAAGGTACAGATACGAGCGAGGTCCCTCCCACCCGAATATTCGTAGCACTGTACGATTATGATGCCCGTACCGATGAGGATCTTAGTTTTAGAAAAGGGGAACATCTAGAAATCTTAAATGACACACAAGGTGACTGGTGGCTAGCAAGAAGCAAGAAGACCAAACTAGAAGGCTACATTCCATCGAATTATGTCGCTCGCCTGCAGTCCATAGAGGCCGAACCGTGAGTAATCATATCTGTTTTTTATGCAATCATTTCAATAGTGAGCGGTTCCTGCGCGATTTCTTTTCCTTTACGTGTATTAACCAGTCATACATGTTAACTGTTGTACATGAATTCGGCCTGTAAATACTGGGGCAACCACTTTAACTTACAAATGTATTTTTTTTTAAATACACAATTAATCATTACTGATTACTTGTGTGCTAAAATCTATGTTCTTAATTGAATTACCACAACAACTACCAAAAATATAAATAGCAGTTTAGTTATCAGTAAATATTACTGAACAATATGAATTGTTTTATTGATAGGTACAGTTATTTCAGTAAAATATTATAAGTGTTTTTATTTTCCTCACTGAACAGAAGCTAAATATAAACAGTAATATTATATTATTGTCCAGTTAAAAACATAAATAACTAAGAGCCATTCTATCCTGTTTAGTAATATTTTAACAGAATTCAAGCTTTGCTTTTCATTCCTCGGTACAATATTATCAGTACCTCAAAAGGTATTGACCTAATTTATTTATATGTGAAAGACATGTATTTGTAAAGCATGTTAAAAAAACTAGCGGCCCGTCCCAGCTTTGCACGGGCAATAAATATAGTCTATTTTACTCAGGGTGAATGTAGCTTTCCAATGGTGAAAGAATTTTTGAAATCGTCACAGTAATTTTTGAGTTTATTCATTACAAACATACACACACACCAAAATACAAATTTTCCCTCTATAATTATTAGTGTAGATAAAATGTGAAACATATTGTAAGTAACTTGTTTTGGTGTGGAGCGTGTTTCATCAGATCTAAAGTGAAAGCATTACTGGTATGCTCACATTATCACAAGCACTTACACTGCTAATAGGCTGTGAACATGACATAGAAAGGTTATTGTTTCAGCTAAAATCACATGTATTCTCTTTTCCTACACACTACCTATTCAATTTTATGGTCTTCATGCATGCAAATGTACTAGGAATTCATAGACTACTGAAGCCAAGTGACAACACTTCCACATACTTAGCGACTAATACTAGAACCAGACTAATTTAATGATTGGTGATATTAGAAATCTGGTTTTCTGCCATTACTGTGGAATTTCCAAAGCAATGTCTTGTTCAGCTTTTACTTTCACATGGTATTACCATTATCATGTAACTATTTTTTTTTTCTTTACATGTAGATTTTTGCCTACTGTTACAGGAAATACATACCATACTTTTTATTTTGAATCTTTTTCTAATGTAGTCTGTTTTGTTGGCTAACTATCAAATGTTTTGAAGTAAAAGTGGTATGTAATGGTTATAAATGGTGCAACCAGAAGTGATTAAAAGTCAATTGTGGTGGGTAACTCTTGGCACTGGACATATCCTTGTTGGGACATGATAGTAGATTGTAGGCCGGTGACACCCGTCACTGCCCTCATTTGAAACTATTACACCTAGTATCTGTCACTCATTTAAATTGTTTGTTTTGTTTTAAAGTTTATGTGCTTACATTTAATAGATTAGGAAAGTTTGTTTCACTTGAACCATCCAGTATTATCTCATTCAATATGACTCACATGGCGATGAGAGTTGTACCAAGATCTTGATACAGATAAAGTTAATATATTTATCGTTCTTTGTATTTTCTAGCTTTTTCTTATGAAACAAGCTATTAGTCTCTTAACTTAACAAGAATGAAAGAAACAAAGTATTTAAAGTACAATAGAAAACAATAGTAAATAAACAACATTCACTATTTATTTACTCTATAAGTACTTTGTAGAATAGATAAACCACTCTACCTTTATTAGTTTTAGCCAAAACAACATTGTGTGAGCATTCTATTAACACAATTTGTTACTGTAAAAGTAGGTCACATTTCAGTGTTTCACACATGCACAACACTTTCATAGTTGACTATGCAAGGGCAGTGACCTCTTGCTGTACACTAGTGCACTATGGTAATTACTTCACCCCTTTATTCATGTGTCCTACTAAAGCTGAATGTTTTAACATGGGGTGTGTCCCTAGTTCAGTTTAATGTATCTATCTAAATAAATGAAATTCAATGTTGTAGTTGATTAACCCAAGCAAACGCCGGCATTGCTCATTCATTGTCTTTCTATTGTGGCTCTAATCTTACGATATTGGAAAAGTTAAGTCACAGTAATAATATCTATACCTAGGTATTATTACCATGGTTAAGTAATTTGATTATTATTAGATTTAAATAAAAAGGAAAAAACTGTTTGATGGACAGAATAAAATAAACTTTATTGGATTTTTTATGGATGTTACTCAGAAGCTAATAAGTTTGATGCTAAAATAACCACCATGTGGATCCTTGATGTCCCAGTAGATTGATAAATTATTGTAGGCTACAGGAATTGTTTGTGATTGTTTGATGTTACACTTGTTTTGATCTAATATCTAACTGTGTATGTCTTTTATAATATAATTTAATATAATAATATTCCACAACTATCACACAACGCCGTCTAGCCCCAAGCTAAGCAGAGCTTGTGTTATGGGTACTAGACAACTGATAAACATACTTATATATTTCTAAATGTATACATATTATAGATAAATTACACCCAGACACAGAACAAATGTATTTGCTCATCACACAAACATTTGTCCTGGGTGGGAATCGAACCTACGACCTCCGGCATAGCAGTCAGGGTCACTAACCACTAGACCAACAGGCCAGTCGAATGATGATAATATGTCATGTCATTTTATCCGAATGATGATAATATGTCATGGATAGTTAAATGCTAGGAAATGCAAATAAGCAATAAATGTAGAAGAGGAAAAGGGCAAGGAAGGTAAGGAGGTCTTATATCCTGCAGTGGCAAAATAAATTATCAAAATACTACTGCCTAGATCAAACTAATAAGATCAAAGAAAAAAAAAAGGGTTGAAGTTCCAAAGCAAGAAATATCTAATGTTTGTGGCAAACACAATGTGGCTTCTGCTTCACCGATTTTAGAGACGGATTAGGTATATAATAGACATTGGTTTCTGTGCTTATACAAAATACCAACAAATCCAGCCTCGATTGAGAGCAGTGGTAGCCCAGTGGTACCCAGCTCTGCCTTAGGGGTGTAGATTGTGGGTTCAAGGTCATACTCAGCCAGGCACATTACCTTTGAAATTTATATTTCATCAACAATGCTCTCGAAACTAAGGAAAACGTCGTGACGGAACCGGTATGTCTTAGAACCAAAACTTTTAAAACATGACATTCTCCAACCTGCACTGAGCCCGCGTAGGCGATTGCAGCCTATTCTCCCTCCTAGAGTCCCAGCATTGCGAACAATAAAAGGCTGTTTATGCAGCCTAGATTCGTGTTCGTACATCTAGATTATCCTGGCATTCCTCCTATAGGCCTCCTTTTACCCGACTGCCAAGTAGGGTTACGTTTTGAATAGATTTATTCTATGTACTTTTTAACTTGACGCCTACAATACTTCTCAGGGCAAACAAAACATGTTAGGCAACTGATAGGAGCTGTGGTGTAGTAGTGTTCTCGTTTTACTTTGTAATCAGTCATTAATAGGTATTATAAAGGCGAAAGTTTATATGTATAATAATGTGTGTTTGTTACTCCTTCGCGCTTTTCCGGCTGAACGAATTTGGATGAAATTTTGCACACCACGGTTTTTTTTTTTCGAGGTGAGGAATCATCCATTAAGTTCTCCCAGTCTCAGTGGGGCAGACGGGCGTGTCAGACTTTTACTGACTAAAACCACACCTGTGTCCATCATTTGCCTTTGCGTTCAAGGAGTACGGGTTTCTTTCTACACCAGGGTAGTGTATGTGAAATAGGACATCGAATACTTCTCATCTTTAGAGTCTATGTTCCCTTGGGGCAATTTCCTATTTCCACGCGAGCGGTTGGCGCAGTCAGAGCCCGATCTGAGGGGAGGGGCCCAGAGCTGCAAGAAATGAGGGGCGGCAAAATTGACTTATTCCTATCTTCCAACCTGGCCATCCAAAATGGCAGGTTGAGAATTTTATGTGCCACCTTCCAACCTACTTCAGGTTGGATAATGGAAATATTTAAGACTCATGACTTAGATGGTTTTGTGTATGTACCGGAGCGGCTAAATAGCTAGATTGGACCCTGGGCGCAGTGGTTGAGCAGTCGGCTGCCGCGCTGCGTATCGCGGTTTCGACTCCCGCACGGAACAAGTATTTGTATGGCTTACAGATACTTGTCCCGGGTCTGGGTGTATTGTGTACGTGTGAGTTTATATGTTTGTGTACGTACTTATAATAGAGGAGTAATTCTTAGAGCGAACAACTTTAAAAAAAAGAAGAAGAGCTGGTCTCATATAAAATTACAAGCGCCGGATGCGGGTATATTTTGACCTGCCTCCTTTATTTCAAGGATTTCCGTAACAATTTGATACTTAGCTTTGTTTATTTAGATTTTCACTCGACTCTCCAATGTCTAGCGTCGACCGGAAATATTAAAAGATCGCACATATTTTCTGTAACATACCAATTTTGAACTAGTTTTTTTCGAGTTAATTTAATTAGAATAATGAATGAATTAATCAAGCATTTATCTGTTTACACTTTCTAGTAATAATATAACACGTTAGTGCCTCCCGTATTGATAGGAAATATTAATTGACCTTAATTATGTAGATCAACTTGTTAGACGTGATAAATTGTCTGTGGTTAAGCATCATCCGTAGTCATTCATAAAATCTTTCTATCATTATTTCTAGTTTATGCGTCACCTGAATATAGTTAATTCAGAATCAGTTTCTGAATGGATTCAATCGTTTTTACACCGTATTATATTTTTTTCCTAAAAATATTTAAAAAGGTCACAAGTTGGTCACCACCGGCACTAAGAACAACACAGGTCATAGCGGGTATTAGGCGCCAGCAAACAGTTGAGTGCAAGTGCAAAACAACCCCTCAGTCGCCTGAATGGCCCGGTGACTATGTATTTTTGCTGAAATAACAAGCTTATAACTTTGTGATTTTTCATGATACAGTTATGAAATTGTGTATATAAATTCTTTACATAATAATACTAGACATGTGTTTAGTTTCGCATTATAAATACTAAAACTAATGTTGTAAGAGCGAAATACCACTCACTGATTAATTCATTATACCCCAAGTGAACGCCGCGGCGTTCACGCACCTATTGTCCTTCTTTTGTGTCTGTAATTTCCACGATTGAAAGGTTCACGAAATCTCAGAAACTACATATAACACCTACAAACTTAAAATTTGGCAGGTAGGTTTCTTATAGGGTGTCGACATTCACTAAGAACGGATTTTACGAAACTCCACCCCTAAGGGGATGAAACTGGGGTCGAAAGTTTGTACAGAAAAACCTACTTTGACGTATGCGGAGCTGCTGGCAGAAGCTAGTCTAAATGAATTAAGCAAATTATTTTGAATGAACGTGTAACTTACCACCAGTTGTTTTTTTTCAACGCTACATGTCATATCATAATATCTCTGCATAATCGGTATTCCCCAAGAGATTAGTCAATGGTTATATTATGTAATACAACCAAATTTCACCAGATATGTCCGCGTAATAAGAGGTAAAACACAAGCTTAAATCCCGACTACGAGGTTTGAATAAGAACCTGGCTGAAAAATTCAATTTGGCCCAGCTAATAAATTGTACCAAGGATCTCAAACTGGACAGAACATAATCTATTAACCTATATTGTCCCTAAACCGTCCGGGCACTAGTTATTTTGAATTGAATCCTGGACTCTTCCTGAATGTCGCCGTCTCTGGACATTCTTCCCATCTTTTTTATATCGAATTCTACTATTATGTGTGAGGTACGAATAAACGTTTTTCTTTTTCATCTTGCTCCCACTTCATGAATTAAAATTGACCCATGTGCAATCAATGCATTCTATGTACCTATACCTAAGTCGTATTCGTATCTATAATAAGATGACGAATTTATTTATTTATTAAAACTTTATGTAAGCGGATTTAAAAGCTAGAAACAAAATATTGCAAGTGCAACTTAATAGAAAAGAAATAATTACAAAAATAATAAATAATGTATAGTTTATTGTGAAAAAACTAACCCAAGGATAGAAGTAAACACAGGATACTGTGACTATTCTACCAGCTATGTGTTTATGTGCACCTGAACCTTTCGAATACCTTAATTAGACATACGATAGAAAAACAATGAGATAGCGAACGCCGGCGTTCGCGCACCTATTGTCTTTCTATTGTGTCTGTGATTTCCACGATTGAAAGGTTAAATAAAGAAGAACCGACTGTTTGCCGTCTGGATATCCAGGAAGTGCATTCCAAAGAGAAATCGCCTGAACCAAAAAGGAGGAGGAATAATATAAGTTACTAGCTAACCTGTGCCTACTTTTCTGGGCGTCGAACATTTTTAGCGTAATAAGTAAATATTATTAATTATCAAATTAATAAATATGAAAGAATTTTCAAAATTGGAGCAGTAGTTCCAGAGAATCCAGAGATTACTTCCTAGAAACAAACTCACAAACTTGTACCTCTTTTTAATATTTGTTTATCCCGGAAAAATCTAATCACTTTCAACGGATAGGTGCACTTACCCCTGATATATTCGTGAAAATATAAATCTATCAGTATCTTACGAGTTAATTATTTTTCCAAAATGCAATGGAATGTCATTGACATAGGGATTTTCGTTAACTGCAATTGACGGTCGCCTCTTATGGCGATTGACGTTTGCAATTCTGTTCGGCGCAAAAAGTAATTATTTCCGTCCCTCGAATTTTGGGTGGGGTTTCATTATCCCCTAGACCCCCACTAAACGGTGTCGCATGTCGCAACTCCACTTTATTCCCACAAACCCAACCCACTGAATGACTAATCAAAGGCAAATCAGAACGTATGACGTGTCTGCTTTCTGGAATTACTCCGTGTATGTTTTTTTTGTGTTTCACTCCTTAGTAGTTTTATACAAACTCCAAACTATTATAGGTAACCTACTAAGGGTCTAAACAGACGGACTGCATTTCAACTGCAATCTAACTGCAAATTTCAGCTTGAATGCAGTTGACATTGCTGCAATAGAACTGCAAACACGACTGCAATAGAACTGCAAACCAAACGTGCGGTCCGATTGCAGTCTTGTGAACTACACACCGACTGCATCATACCCACCCGCCCGCACGCTCCGCCATCCTGCGCATGGTGCAGTTCGGATGCAGTCGTGTCAACTGCATTCAAACTGCACTTAAACTGCAATTTGCAGTTGGATTGCAGTTGAAATGCGGTCCGTCTGTTTAGACCCTAATCCCAGTTTCACTATTGCGGAACCACACTAATTGAACGAAATTGCCGTAACCGTGAACACAAAAGAATTTAAGGGTAGGTACCTATTGACAGATATTACACCTGATTATGTTCCCCAATGATTTCAATTATGACGTCATTGCTTCAGAACACTACATCTCTTGATTCGTTTTGTCCGAAGCCTTACAATATCACTTAAAACGCAAGCGATCCCATCATCCTCTTTGTACCACCGGACGCCCCGTCCTGGCGAAGGTCGTTCCGTTCCTTATTTAAAAAGAATCACTTCTGTAATAAAAAGTCTCATTTAGCTAGTCACCGTCACAGTGCCTGTGAACAATGTCACCCTGAAGAACCTAGAGACTTTTAATGCAGACAATAGAACACGGTAAACAAATTTATACGCCCTCGCCTTGTAGGTGCAATAAAAATGAGTAAGGACTTCGGCAGAAGGCTGGGAAGCAGCATTTTCCTAAACACTAATAAAAACGTACTACGAATTACGTTATACTGTTCTAGGTACAGTCTATTCTGAGATAAGTTTAGTAGATAAATATCAATTAGAGATCCTGAAAATTCCGTTTTTTTTTAGTAATGTAAACTAGTGCTTTACTGCGATCCTACCTGATGGTAGGCAGCGATGCAATCATTGATGGTGAGGCGCTCTAGTTAATTAGGAGCCTATTCACTATAGCTTTGAAGACACATAAATTATAATCGGATGGGAAAACCGCAGTAGGCAAATTGTTCCAGTTCTTCTATGTACGCGGTATACCGCTTAGTCCGGACCATAGAGGTTTCAACAACGTAAAAGTGGATACTCGCCGTACGTCGAGTTGTTCTATGGTAGAAAGGAGATCGCGGAATCAAGCTATGCAATTCCCGCGCACACTCCAAAATGCATCATATAAAATACCGAAAACTGGCTGCCTTACGCCTGTGCTCCAAACTTTGCAGTTTGGGTTCAACCAAATCAGGATCACGAATTAGCGATTATTTTAGTCTTACCGATCGCGGTCTAGACTGGTCAGAAATCGCAATGTAATCCTATCAACTGATATATAATCTTTTGATACCACAGGAACTCACTTCCTCCGGTTGTGGTTATCGTCATTCATTCGAAACCACACCATGAGACAAGAAGCGAGACGCCAAGGTACAGCCACCAACAAAAATGGAATATTATGCACAATTTTTATTTTTTATTCATTTATGTACACACGCAAACACTTAAAAATTAAATGAACAGATACAGATAGAAAAGTACAAAAGTACTGCTTATTTCAATTGAAATTTCTTCCAGTAGACCTGCGACATGAGAGTTGGATGAGAGATGACACACAGTGACAGTGACAGACACAGTGTTTACAAATGAGTCCAAAAATTAAAAATATACTATGTTATCTAAATTAAATCATATAATTCATATATCAAAACCAGTAAATGAAACAAAAATAGATACAGTACTTAAATTAAATTATAAGTATACATATATCTAATAATAATAATTCTTTAATAGATATATATTAGTGCTTGACTGCAATCCCACCTGATGGTTATTAGCGATACAATCATTCATGAGACATTGAGACACCTAAATTATAATCGGACGGGAAAACCGCAGCAGGCAAATTGTTCAAAATTCTAGTTCAAAATTGTGAATTTAAAGTTAATTTTGAAGTTACGGTCATATTTATCTATTTTATATTCTAATTTTATACATGCAACAATGACCGGATAACAACCCATCCTGCGGAAGAGCTGATGATTTATTTTTCTTAGTCACTAAAACTGTGGGAAGAAAACTCCTTTCATTCTAATTTCTAACAGCATATTATTTTTCAAGTTTATTTTGTCAGCCGACAACAGCTTACTCAATACAGTGACATTATATTAAGGGGCCGGCGACGGATGAATTTCCATACAAACGTAATACCACGCTCATTTGCAGTTGGAGCATAATTCCAACATATTATGATGATATTCGGTTATAGACAATATTTATCTAGGTTCCTACGTCTTTCTTCACCAAGAAGACGTACACAAATTCAAATATTATTTTTGCACTCCAAACAATCCCAGAGAGATATAGCAGCTATTAAAAGAGTTTTTAAATCTATAGTTTACAGAATTAAAAGAAAAACTAATCAAAGCAAACTTTTGGAATCACACCGTGTTAAAAAATGTGGCAGGAAAAGGATTACCATCCTTCGTAAAAATCCTAAAATCAGGTATAACTCGTAAAAAGACTGTTGCCCACCTTACTACGATTACAAACAACGAGAGCCTAGAAGTTTTCGATAGGACAATTCATTAAGGGTAGGCAAAAGAGGAGTGAATAGGTCTAGGTCACGAAGAAGAGACTATTGCACATGGCCAAACAACACCAAAATATGACTGTTGCAGACTAAAGTCGGGTAAAAATAATACTTTAAATAGTACAGTACATTGTTCATAAACTGTAGTCATTATTTGATGGAGTAATATAATTTTTCAGAAATACTTCTCTGATGAATCGACGTTTCAGATTTTGTTTGACAAAAACTCCTTTGCTCCTTCACAAAATGCTCCTTTCCGACGACTCCCTGGAGAATAGTTCCGTGCAAACTGCTGTTTAGAAAGAGCTAAACACCCAATTAGTATTATGGTGTGGTCTTTAATCTCAGCCAAGGATATGGGGCGCCTACATACCGTGGAAGGGACAGTGAGGCAAGACCAGTACAAGCGTGAACTAGAAACTGAACTGCTGCCGCAGCTCGAAGAATGGTTCCCTATTGACGAAGAGTCCATTTTTATGCACGAATCTGCATTGTGCGACAAAACAAGGGGTGTTACTGTATACCTGGCTAAAAACATTAATGTTTTACCCTAGCCAAGTAATTCGCCAGACATGAACACTATTGAAAACATGTGGGAGCTCACCAAGCAGTAGATCGCTTAGCAAGTGATCACCACCAAGCAAATAAATGATTTATTATTATTCTTATAAAAGCACTTGCTGTTTGCTGTTCTGTTTAAAAAGTGGTATAATAACAGAAACCTGCAACAGAATGCCAGAATTTGCATAGAGAGCATTTCACGATGAATGGAAACTACCACAAAATTCTGGTAATATTCGTCCGATTTACTACGTATCTTTTTTTTTTTTCAAAAATATATAAACGATTTTGCTTTAAATTTGGTTGTTTTATTATCTCAATCAATAAAGTCTATAAATAAAAAATACCAGCCGGACCTACAACCAACCATTTAAAGTAGATAATATAACATTTTTGGTGCTGTCCCTAATAAATATGGCCACCTACTGTAGGTGCTTATGGTATTCTGATCGGTACAAATGAGGATTTAGGAGATTGTACCAATAATTTCGCAAGGTTAGATTTATTACCCGACTGCGCCAGAGGTGTTTTTCGAGTGGACAGCATGTATGTATATTATATATTTTGACACTCCCTAGAGTCTAAACGGCTTGTTGCATTTCAGCTTGGGAGGTGTCGTTAGATTCGACGTTAGTTGTGAAAATTAATGAAAATAAAAAATAAATAAAGGCGGATGCCAAATTGTTTCCAGTTTTTTTTTAACTAAACATTTATCAAAATAATAGGCTATAACAAAATAATTTCAAAAGTATTATTCAGTAAAATCTAGGAAATAAAAAATGTCACTTTGAGCAGTCTGACGCAGTAGGGTAAGGCTCAAAATTTTTGCACAATGGAAATTACAACGGAATATATCACAGAGGAAAATACGTTGCACAACGAAATTTTTAAGACATAGGTAGTACACGTGGATTGTAAAATCGATATAAATGCCTATTTAATAAAAATAAAATAATGTAAAGAGATTGTATTTTTTATGGTTCTTTTTGCTTGTAACGAAAAAATTCAAAAACCACTGGACCGTTTTTAAAAATTCTTTCAGCGGTTTCATGGCCGCGAAACTTTTTTTTTAACTCGCGCAGATGAAACCGATAGCAGAAGCTAAGCTATTTTGATACATTAATAAATTGTTAATTAAGTAGGTAATAGATACAATTAAATATCATAAATCATGAAAAGCATTCAAATTTCGAAAATATAATAAATTTTTAACGACACACAACTCGTTTCGTCATGGTCTTCAATCTGATACAAAAATAAACAAAATGGCAGAAGCACGCTGAAGTTAGTCTACTAAGGACTTTATAATTCACAAGTCGACTGATCATTACAGTCTTCATCATATAGGTCAGAAACAGCGCTTCATTAATTTAACCTCAAGGGACTTCAGCTTTGAAAGACAGGTTCACTGTACTCTCCCGTAAGCGCAAGAGCTTTGTAAGCCACGTTGTATCTCCTCAAGTAGGGGTGGACTTAGTACAGTTTCACCCCAAAACACTGTCTCACTGAGTAGACACGGACTCCCAAAAAAGTCTATATTAGACTAACTTTTTTGGGAGTCCATGATCCTGTTTTGCCATTGCAAAATAATTTGATAATTATGATAGAATGGCGATAAATCAAAAGTTAACGCGGTGCACAACTGATGTGTCACACTGGATTGAAAGGACATTTTCAAATTACCTACTTGATAAAATCAAAATGCTTTGATAAATAATGAACTTACTATACTAAAAACTATCCCAAGCATATTCTAAAGACAAGATAGAAAGACAAGATACATTATGCGAATTAAAAAAAGCTATTTGTTTTTTAAATAAATAAAATAGACAGATAAGTTTACGTATACGGACTTCAAAAAATTGTATGGAAGTCAAACATGGACCTTTATATTTTCAAGTATTAAGTATGTATATAATTGGAATATTTAAAAGAAAAAAATTAGACATGTTGACGAAACAGTAAGCTATTTTGCATTATTAATTTAAACAAGTACCTACTTATTATCTATAATATAAAAATGAATCGCAAAATGTGTTGGTAAACGCATAACTCAACAACGCCTGGACCGATTTCGCAAATTTTTTTTTGTTGTGTTCGTTATTATGAGGAGAAGGTTCTTAGGGAAAAAAAAATGAAAATTAGGGTAGTGTAGGGTAGAGTAGGGTAGAGTAGGGTAGTGTAGGGTAGAGTAAGGTAGAGTAAGGTAGAGGAGGGTAGAGTAGGGTAGAGTAGGGTAGAGTAAGGTAGAGGAGGGTAGAGTAGGGCAGAGTAGAGTAGGGTAGGGTAGTGTAGGGTAGAGTAGGTTAGAGTAGGGTAGAGTAGGGTAGAGTAGGGTAGAATAGGGTATAGTAGGCTGAAGTAGGGAAGAGCGGGAGCGAAGCCGCGCGGGTACAGCTAGTTTTATATATTAATATCTATATTCTTCAAACTCTCGGACCATTTTTAGAGAGTGCGTGTAAAAGAGCCTTACCCAGTAAGCAGTTGATTGGGCATGCCACAATCATGGCGGTAAGTCCCCTCTTTGAGGCGTGGCTGGAAAGACCTCACGGCGTCCTTACCTTCCGCATGACGCAGGTCCTCACCGGACATGGTTCGTTCGGGAGTTTCCTGCACCGGATTCGTGCGGAAGTGACGCCCGGGTGTCGCCACTGTGCGGAATGCCCGGAGGACATGGTGGAGCACACAGTCGAGGTGTGCCCTGCTTGGGCGGAGCATCGCCGTGCCCTCGTGGGGGCGATCGGCCGCGGAGACCTCTCGCGCCGGGCCTTGGTTGAGCGAGGAGGAGTGGCAGGCGGTCGCCGACTTCTGCGAAGCAGTAATGCTCGCAAAGGAGGATTCTGATCCCGATTTCCGGCCACCGCAGGCGCGGGCTTGCGGACAGTGAGCAATGGGTAGCTCGCTGTCCGGCCGTCCGGTAACTGTCCGGACCAAGCCCAAGTCGTCGACGGCGCGCACTGTTCCCGCGCGCCTCAAGGAGTTGTCAGCAACAGCAGGGACCCAGCCGGGGCGAAGCCTACTGGGGCCAGGGTTATCCGAAAGGGCGCTCGAGCCCCGGTATGAAGACTAGAAGGAACGGGGTGGGTCTTTTAGTCAGTAAGAGTCTGACACTATCTCCCGCTCCACCCAAGAGCGGGGGTTGTCATTGGATGATTTTTACCCAACATAAAAAAAAAGTAAGCAGTTGATGGCGTCAAATCTATGGTTGCACTAAAATCAATTCCAAAATAATCTAGCTTGATATGTCCTGGTCGTTATGTCTTTTTCTCGCCATTTTTGATAATAATATATTAATAGTCCAGTCTAATTAGACCAAGAGTTACAATTATTCGCACCCAGCTGAAAATTGGTAGGATTGTTCAATCATAAATGGAATCTAAAAAGTCATCATCGATCAAAAATAAATACTCGATCGATAAGGACTTGACATGATGGTGTTTTGAACAATCCTACCAATTTTCAGCTGGGTGCGAATATTGTAACCTCGGATGTCTAAATTGAACGGACTTTAATTTTTAAGTAACTTAATTTCAATTACGAAAATTTGCAACTTATTTTTATAGATTTTGAAGAAGAAAACCTATTGCTGATCTCGATACTGAATATAAAATTGATATAACAGCCTGGAGCAGTAAGTATTCTACTCAATTACGTTATTTTTATCTCGTAACAGCTGACCCGAAAGACGTTGTCACTAACTTTATAGATCGTAAAAAGAAAAGTGTCAAATCTACGGATAAATTGAAGCAGTGAGGGTTGACAGATAGGAACATTTTGAATGCAATAGAGCAAAATGAGTTTTTTTTTACGATTTTCCGTACTTTTTTTTTCCAATTTAGTTTTCTTCTGTACTTTCCCTGACACTTCAACCAATCTACACTTCTACACTAATATTATAAAGAGGTAGTTTATTTTTTTGTTTGTAGGTAGATAGGTAATCTCTGAAAGTACCGGTCCAATTGCGAAAATTTTTTTACCAATAGAAAGCTGCTTTATTCCTGAGTGACAGGCTATATTTTATGGACGCGGGTAAAGCTGAGGGCTAGCTTTATAAAAAAAGAAGTTCATTCAAATTGTCCTGTCATTCTCAAGTTATAGATCACATCACTGATTCCCGCAATCCATAGAATACAAATGGACGACCTATTTTCATTAAATAAATTCTCGGTATTATTTAGGCCAAGTAGCGTTTATTAAGTGTTTTAATACTGATCACCACATTAGACAATTATTACAAAATTTATGTTTCTTTGCCATTAGTTTCTAGGTATTGAGAAATGGGAACGAATAATTAATTCCACGGCCTTAGCGATTAGTCACTATTCGCGTGCTGTTCACTGTGAAAACTTCGCAGAAATAATTTGAATAAGAACTATGATTTATAAATTTTTTACCCTTGGGAACTCGTCCTGAGGCAAAATATTCACAGCACTACATCCGCAACAGAATTTGTTGAATTACACAAAATACCAAGTGACTTATAAACAAACAAAGAATTTTCTACCCGGCTACAAAACGTTAAAATAGGTTTATCCGGAATGTCTATGTCCCATAACACTTGTTTTTAAGTGTCCATTCTAATGTCAAGCACCCAGTTGTGCTACAGAGATGGGTCGTTAAGGCGCTTTCTCGCCACGCCCAGGCCCCTTGCACCTCGTTTAGATTAGAACGCTATTACAATAATAATTACAAGTGTTTACCACGCTTCTGACTATTACGCAACTAGTCAGTGGACTCGACGTTGTACTAGAAAATTTGCAAGCGAAAGTAGGCACCTCACTGACGTACAACACTGTGTCAGATCTTACTTGATTCACGTTACCGTTATGATTAATTGTCGCTCATATAAATATTTGTTTTTATTTTTTACGTCACGTACATGTTATGTCCGTCGATATTTATTAGCCACATTCGTCATATAATGCACTTCTTAGCTAATTTATTAATATTATAACTCAAAGCGAACGCTTGACTACGTGTACTAACTCGGCAATAATTTAACTATCTCTTATTAATCATCTCTCAATTACATAACAAGCGATATGTCTGAAAAAATTACGAACTACGAATGAATTTAATAGTCGATATGATATGCTAACAAGACAAGACATCACACAATTAATTATATTGACAAGAAGAGAGGAATTTTAATTATATGCAAAATATTTTAACTTGGCCAGCTGTAAGACTCGTTTCACAGCATTTCTTGGATAAATATCGAGTGGTTTTTTTACGATTTTTCATTGAAGAAAATTTTAATTAGATTCAGTGATTTTTTGCGTGAACAATTTGACATAACGCTCCAGACAGTCGATCTCACGTTTATCACGATATTGCTAAACCACAGCAGATATTGACGTCAGGAACCATTGTGTCTTGTCATTGTTTGTTTGCTAGCTCCATCCGATACCCCTTCAGCTGAGGTAGTGACTCGTGAAGGACAAACATCAATCACCGTGGAGCACTATAATATTGCTAGTGACTGATGGCTTTCATTAAATCAAACTCAGTCTTTATTCCAACTAAACCCTTTACAGGCACCTTTGAATTGCCAAGAAGTCGAGGAAAAACGAGAAAGCGGAGGCTTTTTGCATGTTCCAAAACGCTATTGCCATACAGAAGAACGGCCAAAACACTCCATGGCACTATCAGAAAATATATCGGTTACGAATCTTAAATCATTTTAAAACATGTAGTGCAACGTATCTATTGCTGTATCATAAATTCTCAGATAATTTACTTACGTCAGCAGTCAACAACTATTTCATATAAATATCAAAAAAAAAAAAACTGGCCATTCAGCGAAACCAACGTCAACATGCATCTTGGAAATTCTGTCGGTTCGTCATAAGAAACGCAATTGCTAGGCAGTTAAATTATATGGGGACTGAAAGTCACCTTCAGACGGTACGACAATCAAAGTTGCGAGAAAGACGGACGGCCTCGGTAATTAAAACTGCATCGCGTTCCGCACGAGCTGAACACTAGCTGCACAATCGAGGTCAGCTGCAACAAGCAGCACTAGGACTGTTAATTACTCCTGAATTTTAAACGGTCCTTGAGTACCCTTGAGACTTGAGACAATACGAGATGCGTTACTTGGATTGCTTGTTTGCACTGAAGTCCGCTGAATCGTTGTTACGTACACAAAAATAAACAATAGTTAATGCGGTCCGAGTAAACGCGGGGGGCTTACCGGAAAACGTTTCCTAGTCAAACATGCAAATTGTATGGCAAATATTAAAATGGCGAGGTTCCTACGCTTTGTATGTGGCTGTCGTACCGCTAACACACGGACGACCAACTAATAGCTATTCCCTAGCTGCAGCTTACTTAACGGTATGCTTGATGACTTGAATAAAACCATTGGAGCCAACAAAACAAACATTTTGTCGCTCCTAAGTATTTGAGAACACCGAGACTTCCGACGTGCAGCCGACGTTTTCGATGTACGCGATTATTGTTTTGTGAGAGTGAACTTGGAGAATATCACTTATCAAAACAGTCATTCTCGCAATCAAAGAGTCAAACTAATATGAATATTGGTGACGGGCGTATTGGAAGATGTGTTTATTCATGGCACATGCCTGTGCTGCAGGAAGTTAGCCGGTTCGGTGAATCGAGCGCCTTCGCGACGGCAACCGACATACGACACTGCGCCAGCGCATTCTGATCGACCATTATCAATAAACATTTTACATTTACGCGGACAATAACCACTATCGACACATATTTCTGTGTAAATTATTCTATTTATTGATCCTGCAATTTCTAGTTTTGCATATTATTGCGAATTTAGGTCCTTTTGAGATGGAAGATGATTGTAGATTCAGTGTCCTCGTAATACAGTACAAATGTCATGTGGGTATATGTAAGGTTTATTAGTTATTACCCGTATATTATGTTAATTTAATGAATGCTTATCGCCTATACTTAATGTAAACATTGCTGCAAAATTTTGAAATAGCTATGTAAAATATTATCCGTTCATACAGAATGACGAGGTATGTAATTATTTTTAGAACAAGGCTCACTTTAGTTGACGTGTAGGTAATAGAATGAAGATATGGAACTGTAGAAAGACACAAAGCGACCAATTAACCTACCACGAAGATGTGTGAGCCGGGGTGTGCTACTAACACTGGCTTCTAAAAACCCACATTTCCTAGTAAAGATAGTGAGCTGGCCGACATCACCGACTTCGGATACAGGATGCATTTGAGTTCACCGCCCTGCTCCCGTCCCTCAAGCGATGCTTACAACGTTGTAAACCTACACTAGGTGAACATTAATGTGGTTTTAAATGGATACTCGGGGCGCGTCTCTCTGGCACGCCTAAATACTTAAGTTGAATGGACGTTTTTCTCGTTTAAATTTATAAATATTATCTTTCGCACATCCTCTTCAATTAAATAATTTGGAGTCGTTGAAATCTTACATCATATGACATGCGCGTAGTCAAAACATCGCTGCCTTTCAGAAAGCATACGATCACTGGTGTAACAGTACAAGAAATTAGCGTGTCCCCTCATCACGAAATGCTATCATTGAATGAAATACAACACAAACAAGATGAACAGGTCAGTGACTGGTTGCATAAGGTACGCGAGTAACGTTCACGTGCAGGGCGGATCATCCGATGCTGATAAGTGGGGTTCTAGGGCTCTCAAGTTTGATTTAAGAGAGAGCAGTGGCCCAGATCATACGTGCAATTAAGGTCGGTGCAGACGATGTGTCGCGTGTACCTTGCCCTTCATTCTCACGTACTAGACACACCACATCTTAAACCATGGACTTGTACACTGTAAAGAAAGATTCAAAATTAATTTTATTTTGAAGTGGATCATAAGTATGTGATAAAGTTAAACTAATGTAATGAAATTAAAATGCAATTTACATGTGAGAATTAAAATGTCAAGTTGTAACGGGTGATCAGCCCTGTTGCCGCGTTAATGACAGCTCTCCTAATGGTACGAGTACTGGGGAAAATTCGCATCGTACCGTCGTCGCACGCGCAGACGAACGATTAACCGGCGCCACTGATGTATTAGTCCACGTCACGGATATACTTAAGTACTGTAAAGTATTAGTGTCACCTCCCTACAAAATATTATGTCTACAGTTTGCTGTTTGAAAAATCCAGCAATTATCATTAGTGTTGCACATTCTGGATAGATGATGCAGTTTTTAACTTGCCTTTTTTTATTTTCCGCTCTCGCCAGTTTTGAACGAAACCATGGAGTTTCTTGCCGGTTCTTCTACATAGGAAACGACCAATTTGGAACCGTGCACTAGTTTCTGATGTTTAATAAGTGCCCATGTAGGCCTATGTGAAATAAAATATTTTTGACTTAACTTTTGACTTTGAAACTTGACAATCATTTTAGTTTCTTTGTAATTCTTTGGTATAGCTGAGTATTTCCTCTCTGCATAGTTAAATAGGGTATTGTTTTGAGTGGGTGTTAAGCAGATGTTTGTGGTTTGACTAGAGTAAACAAAACTATTCAAGAATTACAAATGCTTGTCATATCCAACTTTGTGGTCCGTATGATATGAGAAATAATTGTCTTTACTTTCTCGTACGATCCCAGTGGCGCCGATGTCTGCAAAGCCTACGATTATTTTTAGATTAGAAATGGCTCAACCGCTTTACGTAATTGCACTAGTCGCATGCGCAGCTAGTTCCAGAGCGTTTGCTGCTAAATATAGTCACAGAGGTGGTGTGCAATTACACCTTATTATCGCATGTTTCCACTGGAACCTAGGCTGCGTCTTGTCTGCCACAGTTATTACTTACATGTTGCAGTTTCTTTAGAAAGTGTCCAGATATGACGAAATTGAAATGACCATGTTGGGCAGATTACAGAATGGTCGCAAAGTAGTTTCCCTTGCTTTCGAGTTCTGCGTAATGCTGCGTGCGTGCCTTAGGTACCTCCCCATACTGCTCCTACACTCCACAACGTAAATTACCACAAATTAGGGCAAAACACCGTTTGAAATACTTATACCGTGTTTACCAGTAAGTTCCTAGAACTCTTGCTGCTTCCTTAGTGTTTTGCGTGTATAGCTTTTTTCTTGAAAATCCTATATATTTAAGACCAGGTTCTATTAAAATCATCCCACGAGTGATAAAAATTAAAATTTAAAACACTGATCATATTGGTTATGAATTTTGAGCGGATGTTGTTCGAAGACACCCACGCAAGCGCGACATGCGCCCATCCCAAGTCATGGTCAATTTCGTGCAGAACATCGGCAAGACCGTGAAAACGACTTGACACAGATTCTATCTAGTACAGAGTGGCTGCAAGAGATGGCACTTTCAATTATCACTGCACTGATGTACGCCCACACTTGATTATTGATCATTTCTGATGCAGTGTTTCACTGTCTTATTTTACAAATACTTTCTCTTGTTCCCAGATTTTTTTTCTCTTGCATACCTATCTAATGATCTCGAATGCGCCTGTCATTCATTACATTTTCCCTGTCTCCTAATAAGTCTCGATGTCGTCGTTGTTAATCTTAATTAATAATTTAAATCAAATAGAATGTGACGTTGCATTACAAATTAATATTTAAATGATCTTCAATCGGTAATTTGATTTTAGTTAGCGAACCGTCCATCAAAAAAACAATCCACCAATTAGCGTGCGTGCTACGCCTCATGCAGATCGGATCCTGGTACTACCAGGTGCCCGTCGTCGAGATGTGATGTAAAAGGCTTTCAGTGAATCGTTCGCGTCGTAAATTTCCGTTGACCCAGATATGATGTGATTAGAAACGTATGTACGTCAACGTACAGCGAAAATGATATTTTTTGCTAGTGCCAATTTATCGGTAATGGAGCGTCGTGCACACGAGATGCGACGCGACATCCGCAAGTGAGAGTTCTGCGACTTGTCACCGAAACTGGTATGTGTACCGTGGACCACTCTAACGCGAATGTAATTATTATTGCCTAGAGAGTATTGATATGTCCGGTACGGCATGTCAGCAAAAGTGTAAGTGAGGTCGTTCATTAAACCCTCAGATATAAACATTAAACAGCTTACGCCATAAACTAAATAAAGCTTATTACGTAGACATCAATATGGTAAGTATCTAATAATTAAATGCGATAAAACTTGTAACAATGTTATAATCTTGACATCGACGAAACTGACGTAATAAGATGACTCTTACACTGCAGCATTCTTCTTGGTTTCTTTAACATTGACCAAACAGAATTTCAGTTTAGTTCTGTTCTGAAGCGTTTCAAAATGCAAATTGCGTTTACTTTGGTAGCAGTAAGTTGGCTCTAACTACAAATCCTTAGGCGTGAAAATATCAATGAAGACTCAGACCATGCTGTATAAAATTAATTCGTGAATCCCACATAAATTCACACGCTGTGTTACTGTGTGAAAAAAAGAGTTGGCGTTAGTTAAATGTTTTAATATTTTAGCTGTTTATTGTGGTGTGGCAGTGTGGCAGACGGATCGGGGGCGGGTCCGCGCCGTGCCGAGGAAACAGCCTCACACTGAGCTAGGTCGTTCATCGACCCGCCCGCCGCCCGCCGCCCGAGCCGCGCCGCGCGCACCGACCGCAGATGCGATTGTTTATACACCACCATTATCTAAACACTGTTTTGCTGCTCACTTCGTGACATTCCATTGTAATCATTTTGAAATCTAGGTTAAGGCTTCTCTTTCAAGAAATCGAGAGACTTTTCACTTCACTATTGTCCTTTGTCAAAGTTGTACAATACCTGGCCTTTGTTACATTTTCCATAAATCCGTTAAATACGACAGCCGATCGATGGGATTACATAATTTTCAGAGGTTTGACCGGAACGACTTCACAGTTATGCATTCATAAGGAAAAAAATGATACGTAATTCCCTTTACAAAGAAAGATTGGATCCTCGACAGGAGGATCGCAAGATTAATGACACAAGATGAGTGTGCAGTTAGCTTATAAATAAAATATGTTCTGATACGGTATCGAAAATGATTAAAGAAATCGAATATTTATTCATTCATAATCATAACCTTCGGATTGTGGTTGCTTTAGTGTTGTCTGAATAATGACTTGGCCTACTCAACTCGAAGACAAAAGTTTTATATGGGTGCTACCCAGGTACAGTAGCTAATACTGCCATATAGTAACTACGTTCTGTTTAGAAATACAATGCCTTTGTGAGCAAAAATATTTTGGTATGGTATAAGAGCCGTATCTAACTAAACGCTGTGAGGTTTTACTCGTAATGTCCTCAAGCGTTGCGAAGTAGTCTTCTGAAACTTGTTTTATTTTAGTAGAGCCACGGCCTTCTCTATTCCCTTTTTAATCTTCTAAAGTCATTACTCCACGATACACTGTATTTTACGATGTTGCTTTTATTTTTTTAGTTTTATTTTAAAGCTTGGTAGGGAGAATGCGGATCGCAGGACATGCGCGGGCGCCGCGGAGTCGCGCCGCGAGCAACTTTCTACAGCCGCGTCTAGAACGCTTTAAACCGTAATCTGCAGATTGACGTACCTTCGAGATGGTTACGACAGGCAAATTAAATTGCACATTAGTGCTAAAAATGTGCAATTATCTTTGAAAATCTTCCTCCCCATTGGTCGACTTGACCGTGAATATCTCTCCGTAATATGAAAAGATTTAAACCAATCGTAACTGAGTTGTAAATCTGCTGCAATAAATAAATTGTCTAGTAATAGATAATCTTAAAATAACTACATTTGCGTTTATAGATTCCAAATTAGTAGACATAAGTAGATGATTCAGTTGATTGTAACAGTTTTCTTCAAACAGGGTTAGTTAGTTTGGTAGTGACAAAAGAAAAATAAAATCTTCAAGAGCGTGCTCTACTTAAAATCCTTTCAGAACAATGTGAGGTGCGTAAGCGAACTTTAGCACATAATAATCAATTCTGACAAGGTACTGTCGGTTTTCCGGAAATATCTGAATGAACGCGAAAATCCTGTATTTTCCTTGTTTATTATTCATTATGCATATCAGCTACTTTGTTCATCTTATCATCACTGACTTTAAAATAACGATGTCTGCTCACTAATTGTAATATTATTCTTTGACAAGGTTGGAAAAACAACTCACTCATATATATATATAACAATAAAGGTAGATAACAACAACAACATTCGTAAATACGAGCAGAACGTTTGTGAAATCTTCACAATTCGTTGCGGTCAAGTCATTGTCGGTTTTTGTTGTTTGCATATACTTAGCATTAACTACCTGAGGCAGCGTTACGTTTCATTGAACGCTGAATTGTTCAGCTACACTAATCTAACTTGAATAGGAATTTCAATGAGATTACGACCGACTAGCTAAAACAAAGCTGAGGCCCTATCACGAGCTCTACGATCCATTTTACGACCTGAACTGAACTGTTAAAAGGATGGAGCTATATAGGGTGTATATAGAGATGTGCAGTTGCTGGTAATATTGCCGAGAAGTGGGAATATTAGAGGCGATATTGCCCAAAGTATGAATATTTGTGGCAATAATGCCACCAAATTTCCCACTTGAGGCAATATTGCCGACAACGGCACATCTCTAGGTGTATTCCTTCCCTGTTTTTCGGTCGCACGCCTGACATTTTGACACGTGATGGTAAGGCCCTAGGACAAAATAAACTACTCTTTATTGCCTGATAGATAGATATCAGGTAATAAAATTAAATATAATTCTTTGGTCATTAACTAGGTAAAGAATAGAAATAGGTACTTAGTTTAATAGCTAAGTATCTCTATTCTCACGTGTTCGTACACATGTTAACTTGGCTACTGTTGAAAATATATTACTTACCTATTAAATCTCCTACGTACCGATTTAATAATCACAAGCATGTGTCCGGACACGAGTCGATCGGTCCTCATGTGTAATTAAGTTGCGTTTCATTGGATAATAAACAATAGTCTCGAATTACCCACTGGCTTGCCTGATTAGCTGCTGCGGGCAAACGACATTTCATAATTTGTGCTCCCATTTATCAATGCTATTGGTACTTAAACGGTAGCATATAAGTTAACACCGGGATGCGGTTAATAATTTTATGATGTCGAGAAAAAATCGCGCGACGCGAATTGGTCGGGCGGGCGCCATGTCATGGCGCCAGAGCAGCGCGGGCCGCGACGGCGACGCCGCTGACCGCTTGCTTCCTCGAACCGTGCTATCACTGGCCGACATTATACAATAACTACAAATTCGACAACCTTCAAGTCATTAAAACACCTCATTAACACACACATCAACAGAGAAATCTTCATTTGTATGTCATCCTGGTTTATAGTCGCCGTGAACATTTTATAAGATGATTTATCTTACACATCATAAATTTTGTATATTTCTGCAGATCAAAGCTTCATAATGAGCGATAATGAAGCGTTTGTAATTAAATAAGAATCTAATATTTATATTGGAATTTTGCCAATGACTATTTATTTAATTAACGTGTCATTTGGTTTCTATAAGGATTATGCAAATATTCACTTTCAAGGAATTCGCATTAACTTGGAAGTTTGCGTAGCAACCAAGTTACTTAACAAGCTGGGGTGAATGAATTTTCATTTAGCATTAAAATACAAATAGTGTTTCGGATTCTGCACGGCGTGGTACGTGAGACCTAGATTTCAGATGTAATAAATACGCATCTGTATCTTCTACGTATATGAATGACCCAATGATACTGCATGCTCTAGTTGCAATTAATTGCAATCTTTCCTCTGAGCTTTTTCCTTCTTGGTTCTTTCTTTCAGCCCTTTTGCAAATCACTCGTGTGGGTACGTACATTCAAATAACGCTTCACGCCTCAGTTTTGAAATGCAACGAAAATATGCAAATTAATTTAATTCTCTTGCAAAAAACCCAACCGAAAAAGTGAATTAAATGTGACACACAAGCGCTTTCGTCCTTGCCCTCGATAAAAACTCAAGTTAAAAACGAATTTTATTTGTTTTCCTGGAGTCCAACAGATCAATATTTCCATTTAAATGTGTAAACTACCAATGCCATGTATTAATATAGTATGCACTTTCAGTTGATAAGATAACTTTGTTCAAGTAGGAAGTGTTTACGAATTGCTTTGGCCCATTTAACCATGCAGGGTTGCATTGCAACATAGAAATGAGATGTTTGTCTGAAAATAAGTAAGGCCAATAGAGTAAGTTATAAAAAAATCAGACAAGTTTTTGCTTGTAAAACAATGTGAAGAAATACCGGATCTAAAAAGCCTACCGGCCAGTACCGGCAATAACCTTTGGCCACAAAATCTGCCGTCACGTCTGATGTGATATATCGAAACGAAAAACCCTATTGCAATCGATTCGTACGTCGTAAACAAGAAGACTGATCGATACTTCCGTTTATATAACGCCTACTTATAAAACAGCTTCATTTAAAATGTTCTGCGGTAGTAATAAATAAAGTTCTTCCCTTTTAGTCAATTCTAATTCATAGAAGCGGGCAGTAGCTGCAACGTCGTACGCGGCACCAAGGTCTGTTGTTTGTCTATTGTTCGGTGCATCCGATCGATGTTCTTTAACTGAATGAATAAATAATACTTTTTTCCTGTAGCGGATCGTTGGACTTCCCCAAATCGATCGTTCAATTGAACGGAAAGCGATTCGTCGAAACTGAACGCGAGAGTTTGTTTGCTATCAGCATCTGAGAAGTCGTACATAATCATTCGTGCATACACCTACGCACAAAAACGTTACAAGCTTAGAATGTGGTTATGGTTAATAATATTTCTAGCTGCACTCTCTCAAATCTTTTTGAAATGTGCATTTTTAACTTTTCAGACTTTTACTGACTAAAAACCCATTCCTGTTCCTTCATTGCGTTTCGTATCGGGGCCGAGTCTTTCTTTCAGAAGGAGACCCTTGGCCCCAGGTTTGCTGACAACTCCTTGAGGCGCGCGTGGAACAACACGCGCCGTCGACGTTTTGGGCTTGGTCCGAACGCTTGCCGGACTGCCGAACGGCGAGCCATCCATTGCTCGCCGTCCGCAAACTCGCGCCTATGGTGGCCGGAAATCGGGATCGAAATCCTGGCGGCGTCTGGGGCGTGGGCACCGTTGCGTCACGCGTGCGGTCTCCTTTGCTAGCATTACTGCTTCGCAGAAGGAGGCGACCGCCTGCCCCTTCTACTCGCTTCGAACCGTGGCCTGTACCAAGGCCCGGCACGACAGATCGTTGCCAACGATCGCCCCCACGAGGACACGGTGTTGCTCTGCTCAAGCGGAGCACACCTCTACCGTGTGTCCTCCGGGTTATCCGCACAGTAATGACACCTGGGCATCACTTCCGCACGAATCCGGTGCAGGAACTTCCCGAACTGGCGGGGTTCGGTGAAAACCTGCGTCATGCTAAAGGTCAGGACTGCGTGAGTTTTTTTCAGTCACTTGCCGCATTTCTGCTTACAAAGTTAATCATATTTCTTTATGAGTAATCTATCTTAATCGACGAAGGATCCGTAAAACTTTTACTTCGATTCCGATCTTTTGGACTTAACATACATTCTCACTAGCTTTTTCCCGCGACTTCGTCCGCGTACATAAAATATATCCTATGTCACTCAGGAATACAGCAGCTTTTTATCGGTGAAAAAAATTAACAATCGGACCAGTAATTCTAGAGATTACCTCCTACAAACAAAAAAAACAAACTACCTCTTTATTAAATTAGTGTAGATTTGTTAGGCTTCTCTGCATAACTTCAGAAAGAGTCTCCTATTGCTATTTCTGTATGGTAGACTAAATAAAAACCTTACCTATCCGAGTTAAACTTTTTGCGTTTCCTTTACTTGCTCTTGTATCTTGCAACTTCAGTTTCCAACCTTTCGACATAAGTAAAGAAAGTTACTCCTATTTTTGCGTAAATTACCAAAATAATAATATTATTATGTACCTGTGTTTGGATTCTAAGAATGAAGTCTAAGTATCCGAACAGGGGCTCGCTTGCACATCCCACATTTTTTGATTTCTCATTTAACTAATTAGGGCTTACTACTTAATCGTTTTTTTCAGCTCAAAAATTCAACATAGCACCTACATATTGTTTGACGTGCTCATGTACATTCATTTTAAAGGAATGTTTAATTGTTTTCCACGTTTAACTATAAGGGGTTCATTAAGCGTCGTATGGGTAATTAATACTTGATTTGCCCGTCCCAGATACGGGTGGCGCATCGCAAGCTGCGTTGGCGCCGAGCCTAACTGTCCACTGGCATTTGCGCATGACGGCGTTACATGTGTACACTCGTAGCCACTATCTATGCGCATTTACTTTATTTATCTAGTAACTATTAATTACCTTATTACTTTCTTAATGCCTTAAGAAGACAGCCACAGTTTACTAAGGCCTCGGGTAGCATTAACGCGTTTTAAAATAAAATTCTGTAGCTGTTTTCAATAATGCACCAGAATAGTAATCACTGTATGTCGTGACTAAAATCTAGGAAGACAATGCCGAATGTAATTACCGAAGGTCTGCTGACACTCGGAGAATATAACAAACAAGAAGGTAGGCTTGCATAAAGCTTGCGGTATTGCATTGGCCGGCGACGACTGAGTGATGGACCGTCCTGACACGAATAGGGCCAACACAAAGCGGCCTAACTGTACGCGACAGGATGACCCCACATCAGATAAGGTGACTTACGACTTTCTGCTCTCGATTGCCTACTTAACTTGCAACACTGAAAACCGATTCCATTTACAATATTGAAAACAGTATAAGTTATTAATCACCAAGAATCTAAATTGTTGATAATGACTATGAACGACGTCCGTGGTCGACGAATGTTTTACTAATTTTGGTACGTATTCGTTACGTCACCGCAGCAAACCTACTTGAATTCCAGTCCTTGCATATTTTATGCAAATAAAATAAAGATTGCAAGACAAGAAACAATTGGCATCGGTCTTGGTCTAGACTTGAAAAAAAAATTATGTTTACTCAGCATGTTATAACAGCGTTCTGATCTAGTTGACCCGGCACGAACACCTTATTTTGGACAGACTTCAAAAAAAACGAGGTTCTCAATTCGGTTGTATTTTGTTTTGTTTTTTTTTTTATGTTTTGTACTCTACAACTGCGTTGTTTATGAACCGATTTGTATTTTTTTAGGCTCGTAGGACATACTTCTAGGATTGGTCCTATTATTATCCCAGTTCTAAAACATGAGGGATCCATTCCGAATTGAAGGAATTCCCCAAATATTACAGGCATACAAATATAGTGATTTGATTTTATTTTTATTTACATTTAAAAAGTATCACTTGATTTTTATAATTATCCTTCATTAGTTCCACTTGGACTAATGAAGAATAATGACAGGTGGTCAACTGAACAAATATCTCGATTAATATGGTTCTGATAAATCCAGAAAGTAGGCACCAGACTTCCATAAGATATCAATGTATCCCTGCCGTGTGTGTGCAAATCTAATAAAGATTTGTCAAGGTACCGTCGAACTGATCTGATGATGAAGCCGGAAGGTAGGCACGGAAACTCCGTAATAAAACAATGTATCCTAGCCGTATTTGGGCTTCTTAGAATTGTCATGAGATGCACTCGGGCTAAAAGGTGCCATCGATCTAATTTGATGATAAAGTCCGAAGGTAGACACAGGAACACTGTAATAAAAAAAAATATCCTAACCGTGTTTGGGCTTATTAGACTGTCATGAGATGCTCTCTAGCTAAATCTGTGTAAAATAACGAAAAAAAATACAAAATTATAAACACTCAACTTCTAATTTTGTAAAATATTTTTGAACTACGACATCAAGTGTAAGGGCAAATAACCGTCTCCAAAAACACCAAATGTTCATAACCGACTAATCACGGTTTGACTAGATTGGTTAACGGTTAAAATGGGTTATCCATACCGTTACATAATTCCCTCGAGGAGTGCATCGGATGAAAATTGATGTATGATCGAAGGTGATGGTGCGGTGGCGTGGCGGGGCGTGCGGCGGGCGGCAGTGGTGCGCGTGCGACTCTCACCGCCTTATCTCTCGCGACCTCCGCCGGACGCGCACGCACGCCGCGCTCCACCACCCGTTACCGCGCCGCGTTCGCGCTATGCCGTCTCTTCGACAACAAATCTATGTGCACACTTACTTGTACTTTTTTCAATTTCAAAGTGTAGGACGTAGCCCGGAAATGAGCCAGTGAATCAAAACAAACTTTAACTCAAGTGTCAAATTGTTGGATTTTTTAAATTATATTTATTTCAAAACTATAGTAGGGTGTAGAGACAATATCGAAACGAACTCTTGACCGTAACGACGATGGTGTCTGAAGGGGCTTTGCCCGTAGTATGGTGTATACGCGATAATCAACTTGTGCCTCACCAAGTATCCGGTGTTAAGTTACAAGGAGCTGTAACAGGAGCGCATATAGCCGCTGTTACTGATTTTTTGCGTATGGTAGCAGGGACACCCATTGTCCTTCCGCATACTGCGGTTCCTGAAGATGTTGACAATGACATTAATCAAGAAAAAGAAAACTCAACCAGAAGACGAAAAATGTCCATGCAAGTGGAAGTGCCTTGCGTTTTCCTCACTGAAAGCGCCTTACAAAAAGCTAAGAGCCGCAGTAATTCTAGAGAAGAAAAGGTAACAATTGAAAGATGTAATATAACAACAACTCAAATGATAGATAGTCAATCATCTTTTCTAAGTTCTTCTGATATTTTAGAAATGAAAGAATTCGAAGATAGCCATAAAGAAATGATAAAAGATAATTGCAAGTCAAATACTTCAGACTCGTCAATATCAATGACTGAAAACAATTATCCTCAAAGAATAACGAGGATTATAGAATTAGATGACTTAAGTCCAACCTCAATTAATATAGAATCTGAAAGAGAAGTTCCTCAAAGGATAACCCGAATTATAGAATTTCAAAATGACAAGGCACCTTCACCAGTATGTACTGATGGAGAAAATGAGACATTACAAAGAATTACCAGAATAATAGAATTAAATGAGGACAATTCATTTTCGACCATTACGAATAGTACAGAATCATTGGACAAAGAATGTCCTCAACGATTAACTAGAATAATGGAAGTTGAAAAAGAGAACAACTTTCCCAGCATGACTAAAATAATTGAAATGGAAAACGACATATCAAATGAACGAAGAATTTCATTGACAAATGAACGCGAAACAGGTGGCGGAAATATTGATATTTGCAATGAGGAAGTGACTGTTAGGTCTAAGTTTGTGCACCGAAGTACCCCTAGGTTTAGTCTTGACTCTTCGTGCTCCGAAAACTCTTATGTTAATATCGAGTGTATAAAGAGTTTGCAGGATGTTAGAAAAGAGGAAAACACTGAAAGCTGTGTCAATCCTGAAATATTTCCCACTGGAAGATCTATCCGTTCTCGATTTCCGAGGAAAAAGACGTCGGTATGTTCGATAGGTTCTTCGGACTGTGACGATGAGGTAGATGTAATTTTCAAATCCAAGCCTAAATCTAGTCATTGGGTCAGTTTGGATTGGATACCGCCGCCTCCCAAAGAAGAGCCAATGACTATGCAAGTCTGTGATAAAAATGATTTCATAACAAAATGGATAGCTGAACAAAATTCCCAAGACGTAATAATTGCTGACGAGAGGCGAAAGAGCCTTCCGCCAAAATCGAATGAAATATATCTTCAAAACATGAGAAGATTTAGTGACAGTTTACAAATATGCAAGGAAGATGCTGCTAGCGATTCTCCAGCTACAGTGAAATGGAAATGGCATGATATAGTAAAACGCCACCTCCAGTTATTGAAAAACGAAAAAGGCTTTAGAAGACAAAAAGGCAGTTGGATGCGCACAGCGAGACGTCTTTCAGGAACTAATGTAAATCACAAAGACCTGGAGTCATTGCCGTTGGATACATATATGAAACTTCAGACTATGCCGTAAGTGTTCATTCTTTGTTCATCTTTTGTTGCTGCTGGTTCAGGTCGACCTTTTTTAAGAAGGACATTCAAAGCGACAGTTTACGTTTTGTTTTTGCAGGAATAGGTTGTCCCTTCCACAATTTACGAACATATTGTTAAAGAAAATTAACTCATATGTATGTAATTCATAAAAATGTTATTCATATGACTATTTAACTATAGTAGTAGTTACCCTGTCATATTCCACAGCTGGGCGAATACCTCCCTCTCCTTTTTCTATACATGTCTGTGCCCCTCCGTTAATTGTCAAGATTTCATCTCTACCTTCGCCTTGGTCTGCCGCGATTAATGGGACCAAATCTAACACAATAGTTGTTATTAAAATATTTTCTTAAATACTTTTTAATTATGGAATAGAAATCTCATTCTTACAAAAAACGCAAATTATCGCATACGATGTTCATCCTAAAAAGGTTCTACATGTTATTTTATTAATTCATTAACCCCAAACGAACGCCGGCGCCCTCTCATTGTCCTTCTTTTGTGTCTCTACGGTAAACAAAAGGTTAAACCTGCATTCACTCTAACCATTTGCAACAAATGCAACGGATGATGTGTTGCATTTGATGCAATTTAATTCATAAGTACTTATTTTCGAAAGCAGTACATCTGACATTTTGCATTTAATATTCCATGTTGTCATACAATGTTGATGTTCATTCAGTCTACATCCCATTACGATACAAATCTATACACCGCATTCCAATGTTGCTCAACTAATCGATTATATTAGGAAATGCCAAAAGCAAAGCCATATTTTTTAATACAGCGCTAGTTTGAACATAAATAATAAAACATTTTATTTTCCGGCATTTTTTTACAAGTTTTTTTTTTTAGCAAAAAAAAAATTTATGAATGCAATTTGATGCAGTGTAAGAAAACAAGTTATCTTGGGTTTGCCCACCAGGAACAAACCGCAGTGTTACAAAAATAAACTTATCATGTTTCAGGGTTTTATGTCTTCGTTTTTTGTCAAGGACTTCCGAAACTAAAGTTTTGAAATCGGTTGTAGGCATTTTTTGTAACTTTTTTTTTAATTTCTAGTAGAGGAACCCCACAATTAAAACTAAATAATGAGCAAGTTCTCTGGTATGGTATCTATAGGAATGACAAAATATCCGTAATGACTCAATCTACACAAATTGCTTTGTGATTGGCAAACCAAGTTATGTATATATTTGTGATAAGTAAACGGACTATCACGGTGTTACATACATACGTAACTTACAACCCAACACAAAAAGAATCATCACATCATCATCTAGGACCACCTGGGGAAAAACTTTTCCAAACAAAAAACTAAAACCATAAAAAAAAAAATCCGTGATCATTTGATGAAGATATCATTGAACAAGTCACACAATGAAGTCGGTTAAAAATAGTCGAATTTAGAACTCCTCCTTTTTTGAAGTTGGATTAACAAAAACTTATTAGCCACAAGTATTAGCCAAGACTGTCTCCAAGGCTGTCTTCTGAAACATGCACTACTTCTTTGATTTGAGGTGTCCACTCTATTATCAGCCTTATACTCATTAAAGCATACCGTATGATCTTTCTCACACTTTGGTCACGGCCATCCGTGCCAGCCACGTCGGTCTACTTACCAAAGTCAACCCGTTCAGCGGGTGGAACTGGTTACCACCTCGCGGACGGCCCGCGATCGTGCACAGCTCTGTGCTAATCATTTATGATGACTTATGCAGACTTCGCTATAACTCTTTCTTTTGACCACACAACCGTACGTAGGTACGGAGGGGTTAACGTGCGGTCCGCTACCAAGAATCGTGGCTATAAATTGATCGTTCTCTTTAAAATTAACTCGCGGTTTTCCTTTTATTCCAACACGTTGTGATAAAGATAAGGCGGTATCTGTCAATGTAGTGATTTGTCGAGTCTGTTGATAAGGGACCGTGTTACGAGAGCGGGTTCGAGGCACGCGCTTCCGCAAGGCCGCTCGATTAGAATGCAGGGAGCTCGCGTCCAAGGCTACGGTTGCACGGCCGGTCGGTGCACCGGTGGCCGCTGTCTTCCTCCCCGTAGTTCGGCAATTGGAAGGAGCCTCAGGAAGTGAGCTCTGAAGGTGACGCTCACAAAACTTAACTGCCTGTTCATCGGAAGCGGCTGTGCTTTGAATTTTTGACGTACCTACCTTTTGTTGTTCGGAAATATATACGCTTCCTCAATCATCTTGAATAATTAGGACACACGAATTATTCATACTCGTACAATTGTTTTGAACTCGGAATGAATACATGTTTTGCCTGAATATTAAAATGGTTTAAAGCTTAGTAATCTTATCATCTATTAGGAAGGTTTCGATTTAGCAATAAATCAAGACGAGTTGATACAAACAAATTCGTAAGTAGGTACAATTAGGGAAGCAACAATACTTGTTCTGAAGCGAGGTAAGCGGATGTACCGACGTCAGTTTCACTGACGAGCCTTGAGTATTACTCCACTTGCTCAACAGCAAACCTATAATTGAAAATTACACAAATCGCTATGAAATTACTATGAATATGATGCATGAAAATTGTTATAGACAGTAGAACTCCCACAGCATATATTTATCGCCAAAACTGTAACATGTCAAAATCAACGTAATGCGTTAGGATTTTCGTTTTACAGCGCTCAACATCGGTAAACTTTTGTTTGTGTGGCTACCGTTCTGAAAACATGAATGTTGTTCTCAAAGTACATCAACATAGCTATTGTACCAAATGGGCATTCGCGTTCTTTGACGGAAACAAACGCATTCACATCGAAATATTTGCTTGTTTTTCAGTTTCTCACAGTTTCTTGTTACTTTTCAGGAAAGCCATGATTAATTCGATACACGCACATACCTACTAAAGTTTTTATTAAAATTTTACTCATAAATTCTCGTTTTCATTTACTGCGTTTAATCGGCGATTTTTTTAAGTAGTATACCTTGTAGGTGTATTTTTTATCTCTTATCAATCTTTAGGAAATCATATTTATCTTATTATGTAGTAATACTCTGATTGAAAATTGATATGGAATTGTAAATGATTTCTTATCGTCATTAGTGTTTGTTTTGCAGACGCACATGACGTCGACAATTGTCTTTGACATATTTATTTCTAATTACGTGCTAAAAAGTGTTCCGTTGTACTAGTGATACTCAGACAGGCCATTTCGATACTTTGGTGCAGTTTCAAATGGAACTGAGTTTACCAAATTGTGTCATAATATCTTCTATAACATCTCTCAGGAGTGGCTGTGAATCGTGATGCCGCCTCGCCAGCTAACATTTGTGCAACAAATCATGCAAGCTGATTTGACCTTCGAAGACGAACAAGAACACATTTGGAATCAAAAGTAACTAACTGTATTTTCCTCATGAAGTATTATAAACATTTCTCCTGCCTACTTGGACTCTATCGCTACGGCAACAATACAAAGTATTGCGTATTTCCAAACATCTCGTAATATATTGATAAAAAATTAAAACAGACTAAAATTTGTTTTGTAACATGAATTGCTTCTTACTCACTTTCACTATGCCGAACATTTAGGTTCCGTTTCGTGACGTCTCACTTAGTAGACATTGTAGCGTCAAAAATTAACTTGCTTCTTTTTTCAATATCTTACATCTCGCTTTCTATTCAAATCGTGAATGATTTCGTTTATTATATTTTGTCAATGACATTCATACTGAATGCTCCACAGTAATCGTTTAAGTCTGTCTGCGTCCCAGCAACAAACGCTCTGTTTATCGAACAATAACTTTGCATTGCAAATGTTTCTTTGTTATACAAACTAAACACGTGTTAGAAAATCGATGAAAATGACTCGTTTCTTATCAAGAGGCCTGAGGTCGTCTCCTGCGAAAGAACAATACAACTGGTTTTTATGATTTGTTTTTACTTTTTACGGGCGCTGTTCGCACCGCCTGCGCCGGCGCACACCGACCTCCGCCGATAATTGTTGCTCTTGCGGATGTTTTCGTGCAAGCCATTTTCGAATGCGAGTAATCTTAAACTTTATCTAAAGAGATTGTTTCTCGACACTAGCTAATAGCGCCATCTGTGATTCCCCAGTGGTACTAATCTCCGTTGTGTTTACATAACTAGTCGCAAAATAACGATTATGGCGAAGTGTGGGGGCTGTGGTCAGTTTTTGGCTAGAGCGGAGTGTATTCGCTGCACTAAGTGTCCTGGGTCTTACCATCCCACTTGCATTGGCGTTACGTCAACAAAGGTGTCGCCTAATTGGTTGTGTCCTGACTGCAAGTTAAAGATTCCAAGGAAGGATAACTCGACTACACCTGTCAAAGGTCCCTCAGACGGTATCGCCGTGACCAGTCAGCCAAATGCAGTCCGGTCTTCGCCGGGAACACAGCCTAAAGCGGAAAGCCAGAGGGCGCTGGCTGAGCAAACAACCGTGGAACCAGCAAACAGCCAGCATATTGTACCCCTCTCTCCCCTGACAGCAGAGTCTCAAGAGCTTAACGTAGCCTATGAAATTCGCTGTTTCCGTGAGGAACTAAGTGCCATGAGAGTGGAGTTGCGATTGTTCCGAGACGAAATGGCGAGTTTGAAGATTGATGTCGGGATGTGTGGGGAACGAATGGACATTATTGAAGGCAAGGTTTCCCACCTCGAGAGACGCTTTGAGGAGAGGGAGAAGGAGCCATCTTCTGTAGACCATCTTAAAGAAGCCATTACCGAGCTAAAGTTGCAGCTGAACGAACGAGATCAAGATCTTCTGCTCAATGATGTCGTAATTTCGGGCATTCCCGAAACAAAAGATGAGAGCCCGCTGCACATAATACATTTGGTTTCCTTAAAGCTGGGAGTAAACATTGACGAGCGCGACATTGTGAATGCCGAGCGTATTGGTATGGTTCGCCGTAACTTTACTGTGGCTGGCAGCGGAGGGGACTCGGTGGAACCGCCTAGACCGCGCGCGCTCGCCGTGCGCCTGTCGCGTCGCGCTGCCCGCGATCAACTGTTGCGGGCGGCGCGCGTGCGACGCGGTCTCACCACGACGGACCTCGAGCTGCGCGGGCCCTCTAGAAGATTTTATGTAAACGAGCGGCTTACGCCAATTAACGGCAGGTTATTTTATAACGTCCGCGAGGCTGCTCAGAAACATAAATATAAGTACGTGTGGACAAAAGATGGCCGCATCTATGTGAAGAAAGAAGATGGTGTACCTCCACAACGCATTCGTTGTGATCTTGATATTGTCCAAATTTTTGGCAATGGTTCCGTTTAACCAGCCTTTTATTGATTTTAAAAGTCTATTTTAAAATGCGCGTTAGTTATTTTACTTATAATGTTAACTTTTTTTATTTGTTTGTGTTTCTTGTTATCTATTTAATTTTTTTATTGTTTTTTTGGTCTGTTATTTTATGGCCGCAGCTAGCCCAGACTAAGGGGTGCATTGTTTTGGTTGGCATTTTCCGTAGTGGTGCAGGTTTATTGGTAACTAACTCGCATCAAAACATAATGCACTTATATCCCGTCATATGTATAGTTATTTATTTATCACAATATTCTTCCCTCATTTACATATCTTATTCACCCACAATTGCACTACAAGTAGCCACAATACTATTGGTATTTAATAACATTTTAATCGCATGTATATATATTATTTTAACATTTCAAAGCACTATTTTTGATTTTACAATAAAACTAAGTCTTTGTTATTATTTCGAAAAGCCGATTAATATTTGCCACCACTTTGCAAATAAATGTCTCCAATGTTGCTTTGTTTTGTTTAGTGACGCAGATTCACTGCGATGAGTGCAAAGTATTTTAAATTTGGATTTTTGAACCCAGGGTCTTTGGGCACTAATCATGATGAGTTCATCGCTGCATTGGCGCGTCATGATGTAGATATAATGGCTATAAATGAGACATGGTTAAAGGAAAATGAAGATGGGCGCGCGCCCGCCGTGCCCGGGTACCGGCTGCGGCATGTTCCGCGGCCGGTGAGCGTGCGCAGTGGTCGCGGCGGTGGCATAGGATTTTATATCAAACGCGGGATAAGAGTGCGTACTCATTCTCATCCGGTTGACCCTCTTCATGAGACAGTTGAACAAATGTGGCTAGTTTTAACCACTAATGGTGTGAAAATTGCAATCGGCACTGCGTACAGACCGCCATGGATGAATGCTGATTTATTCTTGGATGCGCTTACTTGTTCTATTAATTCCTTAACATTTTGTAAGCACACCGTTCTCTTGGGTGACTTTAATATTAATTTTTTGAACCAAACAGACTCCAAAACAATCAAATTGAATATCTTTCTTCAATGTCTTGACCTAAGCCAACTGGTAACATATCATCGTATAACATAATTGTACTGTTAGCTTGTTGTTAAATCCGTGCGCTAATCGCATATACAATGAACTTTATCGAACTGTGCCAACAGAACTTAGGAGCAACTTAGCTATATGTTCGGCAAATACTTCCTCAGAAGTTATATATAATAAAATATTTAAATACAATAGTTTGTAGAACTTAAACAGAGCCGCGTCATCACCAACTGAATCCAATGAGTGATGTCTATTGACAAAGACATTAGTTCTATTAGCAATTTGCAGTACTTATCACTGCTTGTTTGACGTTTCGCATCATGCCCTTACCTGATTAACAGAAGGTAGTAATATTTAACGACTCATTGTAAAGTTTGCTAATAGTTCTCGCTACGCCAACGGATTTCTAAATGTTTTATATCTTAAATAACAGTGCCATTTTTATTGTTTTGACGTCGTTCCAAATACTTGTTTACTCTAGCAGTCGTACCCGCTATGACGATTTCTAGCGTGCATGGAAACTTGTCAGGATATCGTGATTAGGTTTTGTGTACCGTTTTATCTGTGTCACAATTCGCAGCAAACAAGCAAGGTATCTGAGAATTCTTATTGTCAATTCAATCGTTGTCGCCATTGGTATGACTGATATCCTTATCTGTCACTTGCTTGAACAAGTAACGGACAAACCCATATTGCCCGCGAAATATACCGTTCAAAATACAATTATCCCAAATGGGGTTTGTAGTTCATGCATCTCAACTTTTTCCTCCGTTAATTTTGTTTTTCACAATTTTGACGTCTGTATTGTCATTTCTTCGCTGTCACTACAATACAAGGTTGGAAGTAAAAAAAGAGATGTCTTGACTGATTTATCAACACAGCATTTACAAAATATTTAAGCAAAAAACATGTTCAGTAGAATCCGGATATAACGCCCTTCAAAGGTCCGGCGACATTTGGACGTGCTAAGGGTCTGTAGTCGTTTGGGCCCGCTCGATGTTGGTCCCGCGGGCCCAAACGACCACACAATTTATTTTATATATTTTTGGTGGTCGATTGGGCCCATATACAAATTTAAAAAAAAAACCATTGTTTAAAGCTACTGGTGGATACAGTCAAGTGCAAAAGTGGTAAGTCAAAATATAATGAAACGCAATTCAGTTAGATTTAAACGTTTATTAAAGATATTAAAAAAGCAGGCCTATGATTGGATGACCCGAGCAGGTAATCCGTAAAAGGCCCAAATGCTTGACCTTGAAATTAGTAGTGCTCGTACACTTAATTTAGGTATTATTATAGTAAAAAATATGTAGTTTTAATGTTTGTAGACAAGTGTGGCACGTAAGTGTAAGTACGTAATTGAATAAATCAAAAATATATATTCTCAGTAGTATAAATAATATTAGGTATATATACATATTTTAAGTCATAAAAATAAAACTAAAAGATTTGACTTTCTTTCATGACTGTATTTATAATAAAATTGGGCGGTGGGTCCAAGCGACACCTTCAAAATGGGACTGTGTCGATTGATCCCGCGGACCCAAACCGAGCGGGCCCAAACGACTACAGACCCCTAACGAGACGCACAAAATGACCGGATATTTTTTTAAATGAGTAATTTTTATCGACCATGACACTTGAGTCTCCTAAGAACCGTATATATAATAATTTAATCGACTTTTTTTTTTTTTTCAATATAGAACAACTTGCTTCAAACTTATTTTGGAGCATCGTATCCTTGATCTTGTTAAAACAGATTAAAAACACTGACTGTGATTACACTGCAGTTTTTATAAAGTCTAACTAGTTACGTTGTGTAATAGTCAGATTGTACCTTCTATAATTTATAACATTTGACAGTAACTAGTCTAATATTATTAAGCTAGGCTTTAGGCATCCATTTAGATTTTCGCTGAAAATTAATTTCGGTAAAAAATATGAAATGTCGGTTTCAAGATTTTCTAATTTCTACCCATTAAGGTGATGCAAGTTTTTATAGGAAGTCCGAAGTCTGGGTGGACGAAGCCGTTGACAAAGTGCTTGTCAATAATAAAAGAGTTCTTGGTACATCCTTCTCTAACAAAGACAACTCCCACGGTATTAAAGCCTTTCTTCACAATGCAAGTTGATGCTGATGCGGGATTATATCCAATTTACTCGGTTCTTAAGTCTTGGATGAACACGCACTAGCAATTATAGGCCACTTCAACTAAACGTTTTGTCACACGTGTACATATTTTCTTCATCCCATCTATCTGTAATTTACTCATCAACCTGTCAACATGACATTGCCTACTTGTCTATGACTAATCAATGCCCATCGTAATAGGTAGTCTTATAATTTTTTTTGTTCAAACAGGATTTAGCTTATCTATATCTACACCTAAATAAAATTGAAGTGTCTGTTTGTAATATATATATTTTTTTATTATTAAATGCACATGAAAGAATATTTGATACCTATAACATAATTGCATTTTTTTACTGTGTTTGTTCCGGTTAATCTTCGAATCGGTTGGACTGATTTCAGCAGATCTTTTACTGATAGATATCTAATGTTAAAGGGTTGTAACGTAAGCTATTTATGTTTTAGAAAAGAGTTAGGGATCTGCTTAAAAAATAACTTGAAATCGTGACTAAATGGCATTGTGCTGTTTTACGAGTTTCACCAGTTAATCATAAAAAAGACCTACTAATAAAAGAGTGTTGGAAAATTGAATCATAAATCATTGCTTTATGATTCCATTTTCTAATTCTTTTTAGAGTTAGGCCGCTTTATGATAAGCATGCGTAATATCCTGACACCTATAAGCAGTGGCGTGCCCGCCATAGAAGCCAAAAAGCCCGGCTTGCCCTACCAAAACCTCACCTTCATAGAACACGACCAATCAATTAATTATCACAAAAATCTAAACTTTAAACTTCGCGCGCTTACGCGGTTACGCTAAGTTGCCACTGTGTTGTGCGGAATTCAAAAATCATTCATAAGACGATACCAGGGCGAAGCGAGGATGCCATTCTGAGCGAAATCTCTCCGATCTCACTCTAACACTTAACAAAAGAAAGAGATGAACACTAATGTGTTGTTGTCTTTTTCTGCCTCAAAGGCTTTTATGAGGCTTGCTCTTCTATCTCTATTTTTGATATAAAAACGTCAAATTTTGAGTGTGTGTGGGTGTAATTTGTTATTGTGTGCAAATACTCGTCGAACATTTTGTTCTAAAAAAAAGCTGGGCTTTGGTAAATTTATGAATGGTTTTTTTTTACATAAATTTTTACGCATATTATAATACGAGGCGCCCTCTATGACGCGTAAAGTTGTACGAACTAAAAAGTACTCAGTTCAAATTTGCTTTGATCGGTTATCGTGTTGTACGTAATTGTTTTGATAGTTTTTTTTTGTTTTCCGTCATTTAACAGTTTATGAATTCGGAAACTATACTTGTGGTTGTGTGTGGATATTATTATGTGTGGAATTGATATTGGCCAGGTAGGGTTTGAGTTTTAAAGATAAATATAATCTTGTAACTTTACTATTTTGAATATTTCTCAGAAAAGTTAATAACAATGCTTGGAATACATCAGGTAGGTATGACTCAAATAACTTCGCGAGTGCCATGAAAATTCTCAAAAGTACTTGAAAGCTGTTATTTCATTCTTTATTTTTGATAAACCGCCGATAGAAAGTTGGTTATCTTTCTCGACAGTTAAGTGATAAGTGTGTTTTAAAAAAGCGAACAACGAAAAGCTACCGCTGTTTCATTTGTGAGTATTTGCCAATAATATTACATATTATTATAAAGAACAAGTGTTTGAAACACCAAGATTTCAAAAAAATTATGTATTAGTTACACATTCATAACTAGATGGCGTTGGCGTCAAATTAGAATTCGGTGTTAAGATTCTCCGCCGTTTACTTACCCTCCTTTCAATAGAGTTCAATTTAGGATAACATTAGATCAGTATCTAGTACTCGGTTGTTTTATTTCACACTCAACTCAACTTTACATTAGATAATTAAGTTCAAATTAATCGGCCGGCCGGCACTCGACAACAAGAGCGGCTTTCCGAATTATCTTTGATTGCAATTGAGAATCAGCTGTTAGAATTAAAACGTTCACCAACTTTTTACGCTGGAGTAAGAAAATCATTTTTAAATAAAGATAGACAATTTGAATTAGAATACATTTTTTTTTTTCTATTCATGTATTCAAACTTCACGATTATTGGTATGATGATAAAGTTGTTGTGGTGAAGCTTTTGTTATCATTATTTATTACTTACTATTAATATTATATTTGTTAATAGTAGTGTAGCAATTCAGAAAAATCAGCATTACTGCACTGATGACACGTGGTAGCACGAGATTTTTTTTTCACAAGATTCCTTGGCTTGCCCCCTGTAAAGGCATCAGGCACGCCACTGCCTATAAGTTGTTAGACATCGCATAAAAAGATCTCGATAAAACGGTATCGCTCTATCCCCATGAAAATAGCAACCAGCATAGAGGTTTAAGGCAAACTGACTTGTCCATCCAGAGAGGGAGACCCTATAATTAGATTACCCATCTAGGGAGCCACCCAGAGCCAGGCGAGACAGGCTTAGCAAAAAAGTTGTGGCTACATCGGCACGCGAAGGTCGATGACCGGCGCCTCAGCTAAACTCGCTGTATTATAAAACTGAGCGAAAGTCACATAATTAATTCCCCCTTGATTGCGCCACTTTACGACTTCATGTCAAAGGGTTTAGGCCAAAAATTCTTAACAACTTACACCCAAATCCACTGGCACTTACATAACCAATAGGCTGCTTACTGATAACAGCGATAGTAAAAAAATATTTTTTTCTTATCACAACAAAAGTATTATGATGCTATGTTTATGTTATCGAATAATACATCAGTTTTGGCACGTGGTTCTCCATAATATTATAGTCGGTCGATCAACATGACGGCAATCATCGTAAAATTAAATTAGCATTTCAAGTTTTAGTAATTTATCTTCGAGTTATCAATACTATAGGATTATTCTAATTGAGATGTTTGCAAACCGGAAACTCTGTTACATAACAAACCCAATAATGATATTTATTAGGAATTTCCGTCCCCCACCTTGACTGCTGCCGCTGCCAACCTGCGCATGACATTCTATTTCGTGGTATTCACTGCTTTGATAGATTCATTACATAATCGATTCTTGTTACTTATCTTCGTGACAAACAATAATGATAACCTGAAATATGTAAAATTTTCGGCACGGTTTGCGCAGTGGCTGAGCGATTGGAAAAAATATTCACGTGTGGCCTACAAATAGTTGCTCCGGGTCTGTGTATCTTATCTATTTTTTGAGGATGAACCTACGATAAAGCTAGAGTTAGCATTTTTTCTTTAAATGAGTGAAGATATTGACACGTATACAAAATTACACTTTATATTGACAAAGTAACACTTTTACTAAACTTTTTCCGAAGTCTAGACAAAGAAGCTAGTCAAATTTGCACAATGCTATTTGCACTTTCGAAAATCTGCAATTGAAACGTATCTACTAGAATAAATATAGCGGCAAAGTGGCTTGTTTAAATAAGCTTTATTCAAATCGGGAACACGCATATGTAGCATCGCCCGACATTTTGTACAAATATTATCTGTTTGTTCAACCATTTAGAATCTATCAATGATCGCAAACACTGCTAATCTTCTAATTTAAACTAAACTTCCTCTTCTAAAGAACTTTTTTTTTGAGGTAGAAAATCATCAAATCTCTCGCTCCAAGGTACCTAACTAGAGCGAGAGGACATGTCAGGCTTTTACCGACTAAGAGTGTTTTAATATCGTGCAGATTTCATCACGCGTGCTGAATTGCTCCGCATGCGGCTGTTGCCCGATATCACGCCCCCCATCCCGAGTGCGTATTCCGCTCATTACATTAAATACTTGTATGAAAAGGAAATTTGTGGGGGCACGCGTGCGGAACAATCCCGCATACGTAATGAAATCCCGCACGATATTAAAAACACCCTAAAACCCACGTATGTATGTTACTTCACTTACCTTTACCCGGGGCCACGGTAGCTCTTTCTTCTAGCAATCTTCAAGGGTGTTAAATGTTTTAAATTCTTGTAAACGTTACGCAAGTTACCTTACCCAAAATCGATAAATGATATCATCCAAACATAATTCTCTGTAGAGAGAAGGTCTAATAAATAATGTGTGGGCATGATTCATGATACAGATGACGATTTCTCTTCGCCTATAGGGGGTCAAGGTCGCCGTATCTGTCTGACATGTTGGTATACTTGTGTTGTTGACAGAGTTAACAGTTCAAGTTCTTAGCTTCGGAGCTCTTGAATGGTTCAAAGACTCCTGGCATCACCGATTCGAAAATTATGATAGGGCAATGCAGTACTTTAAGTGTTTTCATTCATTGTGCGTACAGCTAAGGAGTAGAAATCCCTTCCGGAGTCTGATATCCGATAGCTACAACCTAAGGTGCCCACGAGAGCTGAAGCCTACTGAGGCAATAGGCTTACTCCCGAAAGGGAAATCCGTAGTCCTGGAATGCAAACTACAAAGAAGGAACACAGGTGGAGAAGTCAATGGATGATTTCCCAACTTAAGAAAATTTAAGTCTAGAGTTAATAAGTTACTTCTAGGCAAGCGTGCTTCTATTTCGACATCAGGTTAGATAATGCTCAAACGTGAGCCTATAAATAATAACAAAAAAATGTTCTGTTGATGTATGCGTGATCCTTAATTACATAGACTTTTATGAATTGACTTTCTAGATCTTGTACGCTAAGATAAATTTCTTCTTGTATGAGCGCAGTTCAGTTGGTTACACCTCTTCTCAATGAAGCTTGCTTTCTGTCTAGTCATGATTACATCGTTTTGAACACTTTCTATTTCTCATTATTGAGGAAATTAATTAGCTTAATAAACATGTGCATTATTTATCTATTCTGCGTGCGTTTTCCACGTTAAGGCCTTCGACGGTATCTGTTAGTTACCGATCTATGACCCTAAGTATGCCCTTAGTGCGTGCCGAGGTCTCGCCGAAGGCACTCTTAGTTACAGCCCGTGGCGCCCTTTTCATGTCTCATTTTTATAGCGCATGCGACATTGTTCATAATAATTTTCCTCCATAATATCATCTGAAATTGTTATTGGCTTGATAGCCTGTTTGACTATTATAGAATTTTAACTAGGTCCAGATGCAGCTGGGCTATTGAAATAGCTTTGAAGCTGCAAGTTATTTGCCGGGTGCAAGGCTTCAGATGCCTTATTGACTTGCAGGATAAAAATAAACTGACGTTTTTAACATACAATTTGATCGTTTTGTAACGCTACGTGATTTTAATTTATGTTTTTTTTCTTCGTGTAAAGTAGGTCGCAGGTCGACCTCTGAGATGTGCATTTCAGAATTGCAAAAATTCACATTATTCTGCGATTGCTCTTAGATATTACCACGTAAGTTTATTCGTGTAAAACGGTTAGCGAGTTGTTGTGTAAAAGATATAGTTGAAAGTAGCAAGTTTATTTAAGTTTCTATGTTGAGTATAAAGCAGCGAGATAAAACTAACAAAAATTTTTTAGTAAGTATGATATAATAGCATCGGGGTTTTTAAATTACTAAAAAAAGAACGTTAACTTACCTGTTTTGAATTTCGTTACGAAACTAGCCTTTGTGAAGTACGCTAGGCATTTTGTCTTTAGTATGCTAAATGTACCTAGAGAGATAAGTATCAGGCTTCTGGTAACTATCGTGCTCTGAGTCGTCCATTTAATTACAGTGCAAGGGTCCATCCGTGATCCTCAGGCGGAACAATCTTTTGAACAATAGTAATCATCATAGATCAATCAGTTTTTCCAGTCACGAACAAGATGAAATTATCGTTCAGACGTAGACGATGCTATCTGTGCTGCAGCTTCTGGATAGCAAGTCATCAACAAAATGATCTTGCCATTGAACACCTACCCAAGGTCCGCTCTAGGAAAACTAACAATATCTTATTCAGTTAATTGAATAGTACTTTATCAATCAGCTTTCCGCTGCGAATGGTCTCCGGTTAACCATTGAGACAAAATATAACGTAATAAAAATAACCCAAATCTAATTCCGTGTGTCGATTTCACGTTAATAGATTAGTCATTGACGTAGGTAATTGTTTCTAAACTTTTAGCTTACTAACACACAAGGTTGCAGTACCAAGTTGCAGCAATTCTAAAAATATGACCGTTGAGAGTAATCATGACTCTTTTTACTGCTCAGTGTACCGTTCTGCAGCTGTACTACTTAGATACTATTTTTATATCAAGAGCCCGATGACCTCGCCCATCTGTCGCGCAGGATTTGATGCAACACTGACAATAGGCAGACCCCTACAGCTCTGTGTTGCAATTATACAATGAGAAATGAATTTGATTTATGCTCTTATTAGTATGACCATCATAATTGCAATCGCCTCTAGACATCGTTTGTTCAAAATTCGTCGCGGTGTTGAAGTACAAGTTCTGTTATTTCTATAAAGGCGTCAAGTTATGATTCATTGTTAGCAGTGGGGCTCATGTTAAAAGCGGTTACTACAATAAGTTTGTCTCCGGCGCGGACGCAGTGAGCGTACGTCAATTGAATGCAGAATACTATTCATTCGTGCTCGTTGAGTCACCGACAAGTCGCTTTCTGAACACCCTACGAGAGCGATACCGGTCCTTTATACACTCATATTGTCATTACAATGATAATCACAATGTACAACATAATGACAACACTCCTCAGATGGACAATTCATTAGCTTGTCAGCAACTAGATGTGCAGTATTAATTACTTTGTATCAATTTGTGTTCAGAGTTTTGTTGCTACTTGAATTCAATTTAATGGCGACTTAATAGACTGTTTAAATGCGTTTAAGTTTTATGCTTTTTCTTATAATATAATATAAGATTCATACTTTTTACCTTCAATTTTATTTAAACTTATGTTAACACGTAATTTAACACAGCACGTATGCGTTTGTGATTATCAACCTTCAGTTATATTGATCGTTACTTCGGACAGCTGGCATATTTCTAAGTTTTTCAATGTTGTTACAGATGGTACTTCCGCAAAATAAAACGAATCGAAGCGGAGAAGAAATTGCTCCTGCCCGAGAACGAACATGGCGCTTTCCTCATCCGAGACTCCGAGAGCCGCCATAATGACTTCTCGCTATCAGGTAACATTCATAAAATAAGTCATATTCTATTGACAATTTCCTAATAGGAAATCGTTTAGTTAATATACACGGCAATATACAGCATTTATAATCATTTTGTTAGCTCGGAAAATAGAAGAATATTTATTTTATGTGATACTGGCTTGCGATGATTCATCGTAGGTACGTCCTGTGGCACGCAGCATAGTGCTAAGTGCTATCCTGTTACAAACGCATCCAGTGGTTCTTGGCGATTCGATCACGACGCCAAACCGGTTGAAAGTTTTTCTAAGGCCCCTAGCGCAGGCGCCGTGGGAACAAGCGCCGAACAACTGAATGACTGCCTCGATATCTACTAATTAGTATTGTTTATAAATGCAACGCTTCAGATATACTTTTTAACTATATTTGAATTGCTAGAAGCCATCTTATTGCATTCCGAACAAAATGTTGAGACGTGACAGCGGTCATCTATAAGAGCGTATTAACACAGACTCATGCGATGCAACCCAGATATTAAATTATATTTATTTAGCATTTGCATAAAATACGGTTTACTGTTTGAATAGTTAATTTCATTCTAAATCGTACTGCTGTGCATGAAATATGCTTGGCTTTTTTATAAAACTATGAACGTACGTCAATATGCAAATAGCGATATTGTATTAACGTTAATTTAATGCGAAGATATATGTTGGAATTCGCTTACATCTTTCCTGCTAGTGCAGTAAGTACAGAAAATATTGAAGTAAAAAACGACTCGTTCATGTTGAAGATTCATCTCAACAAATAGTCAGTAATGTTTTGAGTAATAAAAATGTTTTTAAGTTATTGTTGCTTTAAGTTAAGATTAGCCGTGAAGGTAACGGGTAACGAGCAGCAAACGTACCGAAACTTCAATGCACTTTAGGTTTTCCACATAGTGATTGTTTGAGTTATTGTATTTTCCATGAAAACTTATGGAGAGACAATTGTTTTGTGAAAAAACAGCATTCGTCATGCCAAAAAAGCATTTATAAAAATTCAGACAGAACAATTACAAAATTATGTTTAGTCATGTTATTTTAGATGTTTCTTTTTATCTGTCAAAAAATGAAAGAGTAGCGTGCTCCATAGCCCCCATATTATGGCTTACTATTAGGTAGGTATAGGTGGGCAAATGCTGAGCCTATCTATATACTCAGCCTTGTAATGTTTCCATTGCTGGAATTAGGCCTCCGCTTTAGGAGGGCCCAGTGCGGATTGGTGGATGTCACGTACCTTTGAATTTCTGGTTCTAAAATTCCTCTTCTTAAAGGTTCTAAGTGTCCTCACGATGTTTTTCATATTAATATTATAGAGAAAAATGACTGGTATTTTTTATATTTTTGTTTGTAATAAATAAATTCAAAACCTGCTGGACCAATTTTAAAAATTCTTTCGCCAGTAGAATGCTACTTTATCACTAAGTGACTTAGGCTGTTTATATTTACTACTTTCACGCAGACTAAATCGCTGGCAGACCTAGTCAATAGTAGTAATAAAAAAGGACAAACCTGAAGGAAAAATCACTGATCGCGTGATCGGAATAAAAACAAAACTATTTGCTTAATTGACGCAGGAAAAAAAGGAACTCGAGCAAGAATAAATCAAAATATTCCTAAGATATCTACGTCTGCGCTAAAGGAATCTTTTAATCTATAATTGAATTTTCTAATAGGTGTTATTGCGCGTTGATGACTACTGCTCTACATTATGTAGAGCAGTAGTCGCGCGACAAATGTTACATCACATTGTTGTAACATCAAGGACGTTTAGCTGCTTTTTATTATTCTAGCTGTTTCTTAGAACATAATTTATGTAATAACTGTCAAATACCTCTGTTGGATGCCAACATAGTCCACTAATCGTTGTAAATAACAATAACTATTTCTAAAGAAGTGTTCGCTATGTCCTTTTTTAGAACGCAGATTTTAACCGCAGCATCGTTAAAGTGAAGTCCATAAATAAGAGCTCTCTTATTTCTGCAGTCAATCTTCATTAGGTCCGGTTTATGCCTGTTAGCCCGTGTATACTTGAATAAGTAATTCAGGCAATGTTTAATTATAACCAACTAGCCACTCGCGCCAGGTGACACGGGTGTTAGAAATCTTTAAAATTCTCGGCTTTTAAAATAGAATAAAATTTATTGTACACCAAAAAAGTAGCACAACTTATAAATAAACTTCCTCCTCCTCTTCCTTCCTCTTTTCTTTTTAGAGTTCCGTACCTCAAAAGAAAACGAACCCTTATAGAATCACTTTGTTGTTCGTCCGTCTGTCTGTACCTTTATCTCGGGAACGCGTGGAAGTATCGAGTTGAAATTAAAAACATATACTTAGGTCTGCGGTTCTTTGAAGCTGTGAAAAAATCAAACTTCTATGTTAACGACATAAAGATACGGCCGTTTAAATCGCAAAAAACGTATATTTCGTATATTCCCTATCAAGGGAATCAAAATTCATACAGTACTTTCAGTTGACCCAGAATCCTGAAATTTGATATAGAGCAAGGTCTACACAAATATAAGAATAAATCTGAAAACAGTAAATTTGTTGTTACTCCACAAAAAAAAGTACGTTTTTTACGATTAGGATAAATCTTTGAGACTCTATTCGGGAATTGAACTATTTGTTCAGTGGGTTGTCTAAGGGGCGGTCATATATTCGGTATCCATTCATTAATATAAAAACCCTAATAGCCACTATGTTGCTGACTGTAGATAAGCGAATTATGCATACACATAAACCAACCTCATGAATCACTTTGTATATTAGAAGACTGACACTGGCATGTAAATCCATTCAGTAGTTTATGAGTTTATCGTGAACAGATATTCGTGTTGGGGGAATTTGTTTTATTGTATGTAAGGATAATGATAATAGAAGGATGTGATACAATATATACTAAATACGATCTAGATCTTAACGATAAAGGTCGATAAGAATATTTTTTACATGCCTAATCCGTTTAAAATATTTGTAAGCCTTGTGTCGACGATTTTCCGGAAAAATGTTTTATCTCTACTTAATGCGTAGCTCATTATGATTTGAAGGTGAAAGCTGGTTTTAGATTTACATATGTATTTGTTGAATTTAAATAATTACTATTTTCTTAACATAATACGTAGTTTTAAACGACACTAGGTGTAGATTTACCATTACCGACCCATTTAGGTGTCTTCAAGTCTAGATTGAATATACTCTTAATAAACTAGTGCGCCTCACCATCATCGATTGCATCACTGCTTACCATCAGTTGGGATCGCTGTCAAGAACTAGTTTATATCATTAAAATAAAAACTGCTTCCTTACAAATAACTATGTTCACATAAGTAGTCTCGTTTAATCCATTGTTTCCTGAAGCAGAATCTTTCCACTTGAATTCCTGCTCATATTTGGGACACAAAACGGGTATGGCCCACATTCTGAAATCTGTTCTATATTTAACTTGAATCGATACCCTTACCTGGCTAACACAGGGAAGTGAATGTGCTAATATTATCTCGTAATATTTACAGCGAATAGCCGTGAGCAAGTGTATATTAACTATGTAGGACGGAAAATAGAATGAGGTCAAGCTATGTAAATACGAAAAAATAAACAATTTTCATTTTATATTTCAAACAAAGAATTCTGTGCGTTGTTTTGGTATCACTTTCCTATGAGTGTGCCGTTCGAATAAACTTTCACAATCAAACGTCGGGAGATGCATTTACATTCAAGTTTTACGAAGAGCTATTTCCTATCATTAGGGTATATCACTGATCATTTATATCTGCATATTGAATTAGCTTGAAGAGAGCCTCCTAAATTGCTCCCTCATAAAAACCTGTTGTTAGTACGCCTAACCTATAATAAAATAATATTTCTATGTTACAATGGGTGCCGCATAAATTTTCCAACTGCTTTCTCGATCAATGAAAGCGAAGTTTCGATTCTTTCACTTCAGCAAAATAAAATTTCACGTTGAACGACGTCGTGAGTACTTGCTAACGTGCGAATTCGGATATTGTTGACCGTGCTTAGTTTGTCTACTAATCTTCGCAGAACTGTGCAGTATAGTTTTCTATATTTCTCACTTAAAGTGCTAGGACTCGTTTATTTGAACATGACTCAGATTCACTGTTAGCACTGTACCGTCGCTATTGGCAAAACTAAAATAGAACTATTTAATGGTCTGTTTAGATCGGCCGATATGAATCGTAGTGCAAACCTCTTGAGAGGCATGTGGCCCGACTGCGTATACAGTCACCGGTACCTACTTGATATTATACGGAACGTTGGCGCGTATGATCTTCACCATGAACCCGCTCTGCGTAGTGTGGCAGGGACTGTCAGACTTTTACTGACCAAAACCCACTTGTGTTCTTTCAGGCCAGGTTCTACTCGTTTTGAACTTTTTTAAACCTCAGGAAATCTACAAATATAAAAGAGAACACCATGATAAATTATTTTTATTAAAATTGACTATAAAAATAATTAAGCTTGTTTTTTAAAAGGACCTCGCAAAAACAAAAATCTTGAATATTGTTTTTTTTATTTATAAAAATAAAACTGCTGTTACGGGACCCCGAAATCGACATAGACCCGGGCGGAATTCATACAAAATACTTAGTGACTACAACCGGGTCTTCAGTTGCCCTTTGCGTTCCTTAATGACTTTTTCGAAGAAACCCTCAGCCTTGTTTTCCATGACCATTGCAAGTCATTATTTTGTGCCAGTTCTTTGAAATATTGACACGGCCCGCATTCGAAGCCCTCGCACGTGATGTTTAAATCTATATTTACAATTCGTCATTCACTATAGGTTGAGTAGGTACCCGGGATTAATGCGATTCTTCACGTTCTGAAGCATAATGCGAGTTATCGGCTTACGCAAATAAGGCATCAGTTTCATCACAAATCTTTAAACTATTTTTTTGGGGTCCTGCACCCAAAGGGTAAAACGGGACCCTATTACTAAAACTCCTCTGTCCGCCCATCTGTCTGTTTGTCTATCTGTATCTCATGAACTGTGATAGCTGGACAGTTGTCTCAGATGATGTAGGTATTTCTGTTGCCGCTATAACAACAAATACTAAAAACAAAATAAAATAAATATTTAAGTGGAGCTCCCATACAACAAACGTGATTTTGTTGCTACGATCGGTACGAAACTCTTCGTGCGCGGGTCCGACTCGCACTTCGCCGGTTTTTTCTTTTTCAATGCAGTAATAACTGGATTTTTAAAGCGTAAAAATATTTGGTGTGCTTAACATAATACCACTAATATTAATGCGAGTTTTTATGGATTCATTAATAAAATTTAAAGAATGTACTAATAGAACGTGTTATGTAAATATGCTCTCATTTTCATAGTTCCAACTTTTTCTCCTGGCTTCATAATCGTAGGATAATTAATTATTAGTTGTACAGTAGCACGCTAGTTGTCATTATCTTTATCGTCAGTTCGGCGATACTGAACATCTTATGGATATAAATAAATATTGGAGGCCCAAGCGTAACGGCCAGGTTAATAGGTTTGAAAAAAATATATGTTTATTATAGATTCATGAACAACATTGTCAACTGTTGATTTTTTCGTGAGATTAGTATTTTATCTAAAAAAAATTGAGCAATTTCGCAACTTTTCCCTACTCCTTCAAAACGGCTTGGATCTTTAGAAACATTTTCACACATAAAAATTGGTGGTTAAATATTCTTTAAAGTGAACAGCATTACCTATGTAAATCAATCAATATTTCTCAAAGAAAATGGATTTAAAGGTCAGCGGGGCTCTATACGGGAGCAGCTGGGCTGGCAGCAATTAAATGCACAGATACTCGTACCGCTGTGTTGTGTCCATTTAATTCCGGCCGGATGTTCAAGGGACTATAAGTAGAAAATAAGTCTTTAGAGAATCAAGTACAACAACTTGAAGCGAGAATTACCGACGACAGACAAATAAACCGACGCACACGTGGACCACGCCTGATTTGTACGGCGCGGCGCGTTGCGTGGCGTGGATCTAATGTAGCCCTGCAAGTCTAGTTGCCATATAAAATGTATGGAGACTGACATACCCAGATCGGCGTACGTAGTATTCGTGTGTGCAATGTTGTTCTACCTTGATTCTGTACAACACGTAAACATGCACTTGTAAATCTCAGCCTGTATAAGAACCGGGAAAACTAATGAAAACTGGGTGCGTTTCCAAGGTACGTTTTTTTTAAGTTAGGAAATCATCCAATGACTTCTCTTGCTCTAGAGTAGAATGGGAGTGGGTGTCAGACTTCTACTGCCTAAAACCACACCTGTGTCCTTCACTTGCCCTTTGCGTTCTGGGATCACGGGTTTACTTTTCAGAATATCCCTGCGGCCCTAGCGGCCATCGGTCCTGCTGGGCCCCTACGGTTTGCTAACTTTTCAAGATGCGTAGATCACCAAATTCGTTTAAGGTTACATCAAAAAGGTCTATTCCTCGTATTTTTACGATTAATTTATCCTCATTAGCTGGTTCACAAATCGGCTCTACACTAAAGAAACAGAACAACCTACTAAAATAAATTCCCCGATGTTAAACTATAATAAGTAAACATTCAAACATTGACATTGCAAATTCCTTTCTTGATCTTTGTCATTTATTTTGCGATAATGTAGGCAAAAAAATGTTATACAAAATTGAGCCCTAAACGAAAGATCATCAAGCAAATTGATCTTGCACATACGCAATGAGTACAGAAAAGCTTGTAATATATCTGATTAAAACTCAATTAAATCACGTTAAGATGCGGACGTTACACGGCTTTCTATTTCTCTTCTCTGATTCATCACGTACTTATCGTAACATTACAATTACTTCAGCAAAACCGATAAAACTGTTGTAACACCTATTCGCGTTTTCTATTTCTTTTTTTTTTGTTGAATACCTACAATATTTTCTGCAGCGACATAAATTTTTATTTACATTTTATAACGTAATTTTTGCATAACAACCATAAGAATTACAACAATATATTACATATATGTCGTGACCAAATCTTAGAAATTGATCACTTCATGAAATGGCCAACGAAAACTGGCCATGATATGTCAATCCTAGTTTGACCATATCATTGATGTAGGATGTCTATCATAATAAAATACATAAAGAAAGTAGGCCAAACGAAGATCTTTAATGTTCTTTAAGTTTTTAATTTTATCTTAACAAATCGATAGTGTTTCATGTACCGGATCGACCCTCCAAGGGATTAAAACGATCAAAATTTAACGGGGTATAAATAAAATGGAAATATCTGTAAAAAAACCCATATGAAAATATATTTGATGCCAATAACAAAAATGCAATTTTTTAAATTTACGTCGGTTTATTCCGGCTAATCTCCTAAACAACTGGTCCGATTTTAACGGGACATTTAGTGATAGATAACTGATATTATACGAAGTAACTTAGGCTACTTTTATTTAAGAAATAGAATTTGGGTTCCGCACAAAAAATAAATTTTGAAATTGTGATCAAATAATTTCTTTGTGCTGTTTTTGACCGAAGGACGAACTCACGGGCACCAGCCATCCACCACCTATTTGTAAAATAAAATAGAGAATCATCCCAGCGAATTCTAAGCTTGGAGATTCGAATGAAAATATGATTAAACGTCAGATAAAGATTACCTTCATCAACTGAATCGAACTGTCAAAATCTGACACGATAATTCTGAGAAGTTCTCCCATTAATTATACGGCGTCTGTATTCTTGCGGTATTAGCAAGGTCGAGATGCAAGTCGTACTACCTAAGATTAAGCTTAGTGTGACAGACCCAAATACCAGCGATCTGTGTCCCGATAAAGAATATCTTAGTCTCTCTTTGCTTCCTAGAATTAAAACTTTCTTTTTGAGATATTTTGATGGATACACTGCTCTTATTTCGGTTGAACTCGTTGGCTCGCCACTGTGGCGCTGCGTTGACTGGCTCTATATTTCATACACACAGCTTTTTGAGCGTTTTAATAATATCTGTATTTTTAGCTTTGGTATACCCCGCTGTAGAACTTAATTTGCTGCTACGCGGCTGCGTCTAATCTCGTTATAAAAGCGGTTTTAATAAGGTACGGTAGATTAACATAATAAGCCTTTTAATATTCCCACTGCTGGGACTAAGGCCTCCTTTCTAGAAGAGGGAATGGGCCGCCACCACGCGATCCTAGTGTGGGTTGAGATGTGTGATGACATATCTTCGAATTTTTTGTCCTAGGATATGCCGGTTTCCTCATGATAATTTCCTTCACTGTTTTAAGAGTAGTGGTGATGACATAAATTTCACAAAGTAATGCGCCTGCCAGGGTTTGAAGTCACGACCTTACAACTCGTAAATCGGGGCCGTCACCACTGGGCCGTTACCAATCATTAAAAATATTGATCTTTGTAGTCGTAATTAATTCTAGACATTAAGACATTACAACAAACTTACAAAACATTTAATTTACTATAAGCATTCGTACTCCAGTTTTACGCAATTTGTATTGCAATAAAATGCAAATTAATGAATAATTGTTGTTCACAGTGCGAGACGGAGATACGGTGAAGCATTACCGCATCAGGCAGTTGGACGAGGGCGGTTTCTTCATCGCGCGGCGCACCACCTTCCGCACGCTGCAGGAGCTGGTGGAGCACTACAGCAAGGACGCTGACGGGCTCTGCGTGTCGCTCAACAAACCCTGCGTACAGGTACGTCACCCTAACTGAGCACCTTCATCGACTGCATCCTAAACCACAGGCCAGCCTTTCGGTATTTTACAGGATATATTTTGGAGAGTGTGCACGAGAATTACATGAATTATTCCGCCATCATCCTTTCTACCATCGGACAACCTGATGTACAGCGACTATCCTCCCTCACGTTGTTGAAACCTCTACGGTACGCTTAGTCCGGACTAAGCGTTTCGCCTCGTCGTGTATACCGCTTACATCGAAGAACTGGAACAATTTGTCTGGTCTTCCCTTCCGATTATAATTTAGCTGTCTTCAAGACTAGTATAAATAGGCTTTTATATAGTGGTTTGGCAATCAAGCACTGTTTTTACTCCATCCAAACTAGTGCGTCTCACCATCAACGATTGCATCACTGCTTACCATTAGGTGGGATCACACTGGTTAATAAACCATGATTAACATAAGCGTAGGATGTTCAGGTATCCGGTAATGTCATTCCCATTTCGTCCGCTTCCATTCCCTGGTAATAGAACATTGAATGCACATCGTAAATTCAAATCTAATTCAATTCCCGTTTCCTATCCATAGTCAACAGTTATTACTAGAAGCCTTATTAAAATTTTAAAACAGTTATTCTACTGAATGTGATCTGACATTCTTTCCGAATGCATAATGCCACATACGTAACAGTTGAGCTTGACCCGACCTTCCACTATGGTGCGGTAATAATGATTGAACTCACTTTTGACAGTAACGCACCATCATGGACTCATAGTATTGTCCAGTCAAGGTCATGTGACCGAAATAAATAACAAATCATATGAAGAATTTTTATTTATTATAACGGAGCCGCATAAATTGCAAAATTCAATATCGGGACGACTATAAAATTTATGGTTTTCGCCGGGTCAACCTTTGTGCGCCGCGTGAGAAATATTGAGGCATTGAACGAACTCGAGGATACTTTAAATTCAGCGAAGGACTCTACTTTTCTCGGACAAAGAGCATCGTCATATTTAAGTTATTTAAGCCAAGTATGTGCTCCGAACGGCCATTAACATTTTCGAACTTATATTTATTATATTTTCCGGCATACACGAGCATTTCACAATGAAATAAGGAAAGGATTTTTATATCTCAAGTGCTATTTTCTTAAGCTATCTACTTACGTCTCATATTTTAATGGGTCGTGTCGAAGCGAATTATAATTTAGCTTTGCGTCAGTCGCGTATTTAAAATTAACAATGCTTGGCTCGTTGCGACACGTGTAAATTCCATTTTGATTATAATTGTATAGATATAGCGCACCATCACGTAATTAAATGCGAGCTTTATGGATTCTTTTTTAATGAATGTTTGCGAGACGTGATCGTGTGTCACTGTTTCGTTGTTTGTTTATCCCTATGATCTTGGTTATGGTACAAGAAGTTTGCAAATAAGATTTAAAATGCTAGGATTACATTACTGTGTTATGTCGTGTCGTGTCGTATTGCCTTCTGACGTCGTTGATTGGCTACGAAACTTGTTATGATGTCACGTAGCCTTAAATAGATTCATTTGATTGGTATATCACACACAATAATGTAACCCTAGCTTTACTAACTGGCATAACAGACGTTACCCTGTCATAACAATGAACTATCAAACGCTCAAAGGTTAAAATAGTCGTAGTTTTGTGCATAATTTTCTTTTTTTTTTCATGAGAACCTTCTGACTATAAAAAACATGAAAAGATAAAAAAAAATGTATCTGTCAAGGCGTGATGACGTGACCAAGGGAAATAGGGAATCATTTTTTGTTATTTTTTTTATATTGATGGCAGAATTAGATTACGTTGTTAATTAGCATTGGAAGCGTCAAAACCTCAAATTTTGATGTTCTAGTTTCGCGATCGACCTACCGCCAAGGCCGTGAAGGCGCTTTCGTTATGGACGTTGCGTACACAACACAAGACATCACACTTGACGACAACTCTTTGTCTTCGGTGTTTTCCTCCGTTACAATTGATTTTTTCCTGTTATGATGTACCTTGACGCGATATCTCTTAATCCAAAACGTAAATAAAAATGATAAGTCACTAGATTAATGTCCTTAGATCTGTAGTCGCAAATCATTAAAAACTATTATAGCGATCACGAGTTATCTCATCGGCAACTGTGTGGGAACGTCACTAGGATTTACAAATATTTTGTTACAAAATTGAATGAAACTTGATGTGTTACTTCACTGTTTACTGTTTATTAGTTTGCAAATATACATAAGAGGTCATCCAGATTTCATAGATTGTTAAATATGTTGCCAATGTTTCCAATGGGGATTAATTTTCGTTGAAACTGTGCAGTTGTTGAGAAATTAATAATTACTTGGATATTTAATATTATTATAACAGTTTTTAGACCGAAAACGTGAAGTAACTATTACCTACTTATTACTGAAAATTTCAAATGGTCTTTTTATCATTATATCACATACTAGCTTGTGCCAGCGGCTGTGCCTGCGTGAAAATAGAAAATATAGGCCTATGTTACTCAGTGATAAATAAGCTTTCTACTGGTGAAAGAATTTTTGAAACCAGTCAAGTAGTTTTTGAGTTAAAACGTAACATACACACATTAGTTTAGAAAACTAAAACAATTACTAAAAGGAATTAAATATTATAATTTCTAACTCAGAAACGAGTTTATAATCGACATTATCAACAACGGATTAATAAATAAAAAAAGATGGTTATTTCGACCTTTCGAGGTCGGTATAACCTAAACTCGATTACAGGAACCTTCAATGATAAATTGTTTTGCACACACATTTATTTAATGGAGGTTATTTGTAGCATTCATATCCAAAAAATGGCACTGGAAATGCACGCTTCACGGTGTATGAATGGTCATACAATTATCAAAAAGTCGTATAAATTAAAGCAACGTGACGTCAGACCAATTATAAAGAGGGCTATTGTTCGTTTTGTCTCGTTTCAACAATTGTGTTCGATTTTCTCTAATGAGCAATTTGTTCCTTATCGTTACATTGAGTTCACATTGTGCGGATTAAAGTCTGACTTATTTATTTTACCATACGGCAAGTTAAGACAAATAATAATTATAATATTTATTTATAAGACAACTTTGATGCAATGGTAAGTAACAACTTAAGAACTAGAGTGAATAGGTTACTTCTAGGCAAGCGTGCTCCATCGTCGACCACATCATCGCTTACCATCAGGTGAGATGGTGGTCAAACGCGAGCCTATCAATAATAAATAAAAAATTAAAGGGTTAATAATAGGGTCATTCTGTGTAACAGGTCCGGTCGTACACTTTTAACTAGTCTGTCTAAAAAGTCAAACGAACTGGGTAATTATTAGGGTAAAATGAAATCTGATGTAGTCAATGCTGGTTCAATAATCAAGATTAATTAAGAGATCTTGCTCATTGTTTACTAATAGAAGAAACTTCTAAAAAGTATCGTATATAAGTATTTTTAAATGATTAAATATTATAAAAAATCCTAAGTCGTTTGACTTTTAGACAGACTTAACCGAACCTACTGCCGCACCAGCAACCGCAACCAGTGATTGATCACTGGCGCATCAAAGATTGGAGCTAGCTCTAGAACTGCTTAGCCGCGAGGCAGCCTTACTCTTTATAGCGTGATAATCATTTACACGTGATAGAGAGACATGCCCGATGCACTGCAGTATCTAGGTAGCTCCAACAGCACCCTGAACCCATGACTTTTTTTGACATCATCTACGGAGAAGTCACGTGAAAGGTAATGGAATTGCCATGCATTTTGTACTTAGCGTTTTGCGGGAGCGCTAACAGAAAAGTCATTTGTGTAAACCTGCAGTACGGTCAAAATATTTTGTCAACTCTGAACTTAGGCGTTCCGAACTATGTCCATACTTGAAATAATACGCAACGCACCATAAGACTCTTTTAAAGGATTACTGCTGAGCCAATTGTTCGAAGTTCGGGGCGGTCAAGATAATTCGGTCGTACTGTATGAATATTGACACTATTAGACATGCACTTTTAATGAACTAGTCAAATCAATCAATTCACTCGCTTTGTTAGCCGTTACAAAAGGTCATTAAAATAGAAAGTTATGTAAAGTACAGTAGCGTACACGGTTTCAAATTATTTTGTAACTTTATTACTTTCGTAACAACAGTTGTTGTTGTATTGTACTGAAGTTGTATGAAAATAAAGCTGCCTTGTGCATCGAGACAGTCGCTGCCGCAAGCTTAAAGTTCAAGGTCGTACTCATGAACTTTAATTCTACAAAGACAAACTAAACGACTAGATAATACAAGTACAACCATTTATTATATTGTAAATTAGCCTCATTTTGTCGAGCCTTTGTTAAGCTGATACCTGTCACAGGTGTGTTAAAACACCTTCGACGATTAAATGAGTCTTAATATTGAACTCAAGTACGTTAACTAGCCATTCGTGTAATAATATGTAATGTTTGACCTACGCAAGTGACGTAATGAAAATTGCTCGCGTATGTAGCAGTGCCCCCTTCACTCTCTACCTTATCGGTGTACTGTTAGCATTTGCGGAATTTCATTGTTTCCATACGCTTATTTATACTCACCATTTCTCGGCGAGCATGCGGTTTAGTACCTCGTTTTAGACCCCAAGTATATGCAAGACCTCAATACTTTAATCTCTCAATTCTAAGTCTAACTTACAGTTGATTTTATGCTAAAATAGTCATGATGCGCATACGCATGATTAAGTTAAGTATTAATTTTGGTTTCAGCTCACGATTATCCTCTTAAATGTGAGAAAATATCCGCAATTGACTCGAACCAATGCCTAACATAATTACATCTAGTCCTTCTCAGAAAACCAATCACTTTTATACCTAAGTTTTAAACGACCTAATAATTTTGAATCATTCATACTTTTTGCATAAAAAATAATGAATGGTATTAATTTATTATAACTTGTTTTGACGTTTACTCCTTGTTACGAGAGCCATCATTCAGTTTTGATTTCTCTTCTAACTTTGTTCAAAATGATTGATTGTGTAATAAACATATAGCACTTTCTGCAATCACCTTATCTTCGTACATATTACATCAAATTCATATACATACTTGTATTTGATTGAATACTTCAAATCCGTCATTTCAGTTTTCGCAGTGGTTTCCCTATCATGACAAAGCGGAAGAAGTCTCAAATTAGCAATTGAATTTGCATTTATATTACAGGATGGATTACTTCAAATAAGGCATCGTGTCTTACTAACTAACCTTTAATGGAATGTGTAATCGGGGTTTTTGTCAAGCCTTATAGGTACTACTATAACATTGTAATAGATCTGTGACGTGTTTCAGCGTATGTTAATATGCTTGTAATGACGTCGTGTAATAACCGCTTAAGTCGGATTAATTCAACATTTTTGTGTCCATTTCGCAAGGGTTGTGTATTAACAACTAAATACTCCATTCTTCTATCATCTATGGGAATGGAAGAGTTAAAAACTTTTAATTAGGGATGAGAACACCCATTCTTGCAAAAAACGCTAACTGCAACTTCAGATTTTCTTCCTTTTAAGGGTCGATATGCAAACATTTGAATATTTTTCAAAACCATTTTAATTTTCATGACATTAGAATTTATTTTAAATAGCTAGTTCTAGGAGAGAGATTTTATCTTAAGCAGGGTGTAATAACCAATAATATTCATAGCTAATCATCGAATCGGTTTTGCAATTAGTTCACAATAAGAATGGTTTCATACGCACGATCGTAAAATATAATTCATTTTAAGATATTGGTTCTACACTGACGCCATCATTGGCCGTTAAAATATCGTCATTATAATTTGCAATTAACTATTTTAATGAACGTAACGATTTTAATTTACGGATGACATAAACTTGCAAGACTACATTAATGTCATCAATAGGTAATGAAACGTAAAATACGTAAGGATTTCAATTTACGAGGAAACCAACGTAGTGTTCGTAATTAAAAGTTTTATGATTTTTTTTATAGACGAAACTATAGTTCCCCCTTTCTTGTACGCTCGATTAGGTATTTAGCATCGGTCTTATCCGCGGCATGGCTTAACAATGCATTGCTACATCAGGTATTCTTTTCGACATTGTCAATGAGGTTGCCAGCGTAGCATGCGGTAATACCCCTCAACCTTGAAGTGGTGCTAACGCAACACCACTTAGCTCTGTCACCCCTTAATAAAAACGGTGGTTTGAAGTACATACGCATATAGATCTCAAGTATATATTGTATAAGGGTCGTATTTACCGAGCATGTATTGTATAAGCGATGGAGTGGAGCGTGACAGGCACACCAGACCGACGGTCGCACTCGCTGAACAGCACCAGTCTCGTGTTACAAACGCACAACGCGGTGTGAATTAAAAATCACAACACTACATAATAACGCACGGATTTAATGCCTTTTGGAACTGAGCGGCACATTGTCTTCGCTGTAGAGTCCACAAAATATTGCGAGATTAAAAGTCAAATTAATTTAAGCAAATTCGTCTTCAGTTTTCATAAATTTTATTTGGTCAAGAATGAAAGGTCGATAAATTAATTATAATCACTCCCTTACCACATGACCAGCTCTGTATTTTTTCAATCTTATCTAGAATAACCGAAATATCTAATAATATCCCATAAACAAAATAATAAGTAGGTATCTGCTACGGAGTTCAGTAAATTACTCGTAGTTTTCAGCCGTTAACTGTTGTGAAGGTAATTTTCCAATGGGTTGTCACTGTCAATAATTGCATACTAATAACCCTGAGAAACCCTGTTATTTTCTGTAACTCTATACGACGGTGTACCATTATTAATGTACTTATAGTAGCTGGGTACCCCACTGTGCATAAAACCTTGAAGCCTCGCCTCGTGTCGCCTCACAGTCTGACTGACTGACTCTTGTCAGTCTGTAAACAATGTTACATATTGAATATACTTACATAACGTTACAGCACCCTTTACCACTAAACATTCTTCACCAATAAACAATATTATGCATTGTGTATATTGAAGACAATTACTAATTACACCTAGCCTCGTTTCTTGCAAATTTTATTAGTTTCAATTTCTACCTGACAATAAATAACGCGATAAATCAAGTTTTTCTATTGTATTTGAAAATCAAAACTGTTACAACAATATACCCGTTTAGGACAAAGATCAAGTCTGTAAATGTCAAGTTACAAAATTTGTTGCATGGTGTCGGAATGATATAACATTCTATTTCCAGCTACTTGTCACAAGATCAGCGTTTGATAGAGTAGCATAAGGAAAATTTTTGATTTTAAACCTAAAGTTCTGAACGTTATATCTACTGTACTTTTGGCTCCTTTTAACGGCAGTCCTTGTCCTCTAAGGCTCCTGTAAACTAGCGTTCAAGATGTATCGACCGAAGTACAGGACAATGACTCTCCTGTCTAGACTGGAGTTATTGAACAAAAGTAAAAACATATAAGGGGTACTTCAGTCTGCAGTTAATTTTTAAAGTAGTTTGAAGAAGTTTTAGATTATATAACAAACTTTTTTTGCTGCCAGTACGGATTACTCATTCATGTCAATATTGTATTCTGATCTTGATCGGACGCGAATAATCTATGTGTGACTTCTGTCTAATTTGCTTCGGGTATCCTGACACTTTGAATTCTTGTTTGTTTTATTTGAATGAGGCTTCACTTTATAGTTTCCTTTTCACGAAAACCGTTAAAATAATATTTACAGTTTACACAAGAAATAGTCTCTGATAGTACATGAATAAAACGCGTGTTCGCCAAGATCTGAAGAGTTATATAAAACGTAATAGGATCTAAACGCTAGTAAGAAACGAACTAACAACTAAACCGACCGATCAGAATAATTACATGAAACTACTTTAATTGGATGACAATCGACATTGTTACGTTTACGATCCATTGTTTGAGACAAAAAAAACTTATTAATAAGCGGTATAATCACATGATTCATCTTCGTTGTAAAAATTCCATTATTTTAAATCAAATAAAAATTGAGAAAAAGCCCTGATAACTAAATAATCGCAATTATATAATTGTCAAAGATTAATTTTTATTTTAAGTACATTCTCTTTTTGACGCATTTACTGACTGGTCCGTTGTTACAATGCAATACAAAGAAATATCTCGTAATTAATACCGCGTACATCGAAGGACTGGAACAATTTGTCTGCTGCGGTCTTCCTATCCGATTATAACTTGGGTGTCTTCAAAACTAGAGTGAATTGGCTCTTAATAAACTAGTGCGCCTCGCCATCAATGATTGCATCACTGCTTACCATCAGGTGGGATCGCAATCAAGCACTAGTTTATATCACTTGCATTTGCATCTCATATTGTAAAGCTTCTTATCCCAAGGGGCCATACTCCCGAGTTAGAAAGTATCCTATTTGTAATTCCAGAACATGGTATACCCGTGTGCTAAATTTTATCCGAATTCGTTCAGCTGTTTGAATGTAAAGGAGCAACTCGCCTTAATAATATTAGTGTGATTAATGCTTTGGAACCGGATGAAGTCCTTTATAAGTACCGAACACCTGAAGAGAATGGAAATCCAATCTCTTAATCATTATCACACATATTATGTATTACAGATAAACGACGTAATTATATCAATAAGTAAACTTCGTTACGGACAGATTTTATCATTTTTATTTTGTTCACAGATCGAGAAGCCAGTTACGGAAGGTCTGTCGCACAGAACGCGCGACCAATGGGAAATCGACCGTTCATCGCTCAAGTTCGTTAGAAAACTGGGACACGGCCAGTTCGGTGAGGTATGGGAAGGTCTATGGAACAACACCACTCCAGTAGCCGTAAAGACACTTAAATCCGGCACAATGGATCCCAAAGACTTCCTTGCCGAAGCTCAAATCATGAAAAAACTGAGACACAACAAACTCATCCAGTTGTATGCTGTGTGTACGCTTGAAGAACCAATCTACATCATCACAGAACTGATGAAAAACGGATCTCTATTGGATTACCTACAAGGTAAAACTAAAATTACATTGGACATAATCATCGACAAAAATATAAACGTAAATTATTAAAACCAATCACTAACAAGTGTTATGTTAATTACGTGTTCAGATGTAATTTAAAATTATTACGTTTTGACAACATCCGAGGCAGTAAAATTTAATTATTTTTGGCTTGGATACTAAGTTTTTTAAGTTATGTCTTCGTATGAATAGGTGATTTTTGGTTGCCATTAGAATATCGATGTACAAATTCTAATGTTTTGTTATTTGGCAGCAAATGTATCAAGTCAACCAAATCTGCAAACTAAGCTGAGGTAGTCAAACGCTACAATAAAATTCTCAGTTCCATTTTACCAAGGTTGCGCCTGTTTCAGTGATTCCACATATTTTCCAGTTGCGCAGACATTTGACAAAACTGCACCAATTTTACATGATACATATTCACTAGGAATAAATATGCGAATAACTGGAACAGACAATGAACTTCACTTGAAGAAATTCATAAAACCAAAGCGAACGCTGGCGTTCGCGCTGTCAGTCTTTCTATTGTGTCTATAATTGACGGTATTCGAATGATTTATATTCATCGATTTGTTCTTTTGTTAACAGGCAAAGGTCGTTGTCTGAAGTTGCAGCAGCTTATCGACATGGCTGCGCAGATCGCTGCCGGTATGGCGTATCTCGAATCACAGAATTACATACATCGCGATTTGGCCGCGAGAAATGTTCTCGTCGCCGATGCTAACATCGTGAAAATTGCTGACTTTGGCCTCGCTAGGCTTATCAAAGTAAGTTTTAGCATTATTTATAGTTAGTACTTGCTTTTGCTCGCGGCTTCGCTCCCGCTCTACCTTACTCCACCCTATTATACCTTACTCTATCCTATTTTACTCTACTCTACCCTAATCTACCCTACTCCACCCTAGTCTACCCTACTCCACCTTAGTCTACCCTACTCCACCCTAGTCTACCCTACTCCACCCTAGTCTACCCTACTCCACCCTAGTCTACCCTACACTACCCTAATTTTCATTTTTTTTTTTTCATAAAAACCTTCTCACATTAACAAACACACAAAAAGAATTAGCGAAATCGGTTCAGCTGTTCTCGAGATTTGCGCTTAGTAACACATTTAGCGATTCATTTTTGTACGATTATTCCCGATGTCCACCACTTGTCTGGCCACCACTGGGGGACAGCGAGACAACTTTAAAACATTATTCTCGTTGTCCACCACTGGGGGACAGCGTCACAACTTTGTAAATTATTTCCATTCGCCACCACTGGTGGACAGCGACACGGATTTTTTAACATTCCCTATGGCCGCCGTTGGGGGACAATGGCACAACTCTTTTGATCCGATTCCCACTGGCCATCAATTTATATTGTTTATTCTAGAGACCGGTAAGGGATAGCTTAATATACTTACGGATTTGATTTTTAGCAGGGCTAAGGGTAAGACTAATTTAAATATTTATAAATTATATGGTAGGTAAATAATAGTCATATTCTTGAATCAACTTTTATTAAATGTTTCACTCAAGTATTAAAAAATGATCCTACTACTTAGTATTATATAATATAGCTTTGATTGCTTATTTTTTATTGAAGTGGGTAATTAACCGACTTAATTTCCACAGCTGGTTGACAGGCTACAATTTTTAAAATCGACTAGAACATTACAATCGTAATCACAGTTTTATTATCCTATTCCTCGACGGAGGAATAAAAATTAAATATTATAAACAAAAACTATCCTTTCTGCTTCTTTATAAGTTATTCTTACAAGCTGTCAGTGCTCTTATGGTCTATTTAAAGAAATATTTAGACTTTATTGTAGACAAAAGCACACGAAAACAACAAACAAAATAGAATATCCACTATCGCAAGTTCAAAGCCAAACGAAGCGATGGTTTTTGTTTGACGTCTGATGTCACATTGACACGAGTTTTACGTTGTTTCCTGTATAATAAAAAAGTATAATGACTGTCAAATCGATTCGTTGATCAATTCGTTTTATGACGTTCTTAGAAATGATGATAGATAATATGATTAAGTCCTCATTTTAAAAGTTTTTGATACCTAATCTAAGAAAGATTGATTCATTTTCATTATTTTGTTTTCTATTTTTATAATAATTCGATTTATCGATTATTATCGATTAGTGATCCTTATTTCATTTGGCAACATTGTTAAAAAGTGAAAGTAACGAAAGTCAGTATCATTTTGATTAAATAATATTTTATTTATCCCATATTAAAATGGCTTGGTAATAAATGATTGAAAATAAAAAAAATAATAAAAAATATTGATAAACAATTCATTTGTGTAACGTTCAAGCCCAGTTTCGCCCGTTTCCTTTATCCAAATGATTTTAAACCTTAAAACGTTGAAAGTAACTCGTTCAAAATCAAATAAGAAAATTTTACAGTTTGTAGTAACTTGATGTGCTGGCGTCTGTACTTTCCCTCATAGCAATACTTTTTGTAAATATCTTGATGAAGTGAATAGTATCAATAGATAATAATAATAAGCATTAGCAAGAAAATAAAATTTAATTTTAATGAATTACCTATAATTAATTAAATTAACTATATCGACAGTGGAAAGGTAAAATTACTTAAACGCCACTTTGGTCGAAAATAAGTTATCAAACTTATTACACTTAAAATAGGGTATAAAACTTATTTCCGACCAAAGTGGCGCTTAAGCAATTTTACCTTTCCACTGTCGATATTATACAAGGAAAGAAATATTATGTCATTATTATTACGTAAGCATTAGAATTGGATAAAAGTAATTTTAGCATAAAACCAAATGGTCTCTAGATAAAATAATTTAAATTGATGGCCAGTGGGAATCGGATCAAAAGAGTTGTGCCATTGTCCCCCAACGGCGGCCATAGGGAATGTTAAAAAATCCGTGTCGCTGTCCACCAGTGGTGGCGAATGGAAATAATTTACAAAGTTGTGACGCTGTCCCCCAGTGGTGGACAACGAGAATAACGTTTTAAAGTTGTCTCGCTGTCCCCCAGTGGTGGCCAGACAAGTGGTGGACATCGGGAATAATCGATTTTTGTATTATGGATGACGACTACAGTTCAATTACCTGGTAGGTTTTCCTCCGTATAAAAAAAAAAGAATAATATATAGACAGAGGAAAACATATCTATATTTTTTTAAATTTTCATCCTCTTTAGCTAAAAACTTTACCTTATACCACAGGTTATGGAGTTGTGGTTTTTAATGAGTCATATTCTGCTAGCTTTTCCCTCTTTAGAACAATCGTAAATTAATTAAATTCATTTGATAAGAACAATGAGTAATAAATAATGTTAAAGTGCTTGCGGTTGACAAAAACAATTTCACATCACTCAAGTCTCGCGAATACTTTTACTTGTGTCGGTTTTTAGACGATTCTTTTTGTTACTTTCTTTTTTTAATATTTTTTCATAAATTAATATAAACTTCTTAGACGCAGAAGAGTCCAATAGTGAGATACAATATTATAGCCTATATATTAAAATCCCTAATTTTGTTTTCAAGTGTTCAATTCTATTGACATTCCTAAGATACCACAAACAAATCTGGACAATGTCTGTCTCCAATAGTTAGTCTAGTGTCTACCTCAGTACATTGTTTCAAATAGTATGTTATGCCGTTAAAACTAAATGGCATGTGTTCCGTTAACAGGAAGACGAATACGAGGCCCGCGTGGGCGCGCGGTTCCCCATTAAATGGACAGCGCCCGAGGCAGCCAACTACAGTAAATTCTCCATAAAGTCCGACGTGTGGTCGTTCGGTATCCTCTTGACTGAGCTCGTCACCTACGGCCGAATACCTTATCCAGGTGAGTGCTTCGACTTTCGAATAACACCAGTTTTTGCAACGTGTTATGAACTTGCATTTTTCATGTTTACTTATTTTAATTGCCACTTCTTTCAAGTTGGAGTTTTAGGAACCCTTTTGGAAGGTGAAATTGCGATTGAAGGATTTGTTTTTTTGCACGTTTTTTAAACTTTCATTATCGAGTCATCCTTCAGAAATGCCGTTATACCAAAACTTTTCTTTAATTTCTGCAAATTTTACAGACAGATGTTTTGCTGACGAGTTTATTGCGCCACTTCTTCCCGGCTAAATTACCAAGCATTCGGGCGTTTTCTAGCGTCTTTATGTAAATAGGAATTCAAACAGTGCTGATTCTCTAAGTAATTTATACGACCGATTTTAATTTTTTTATTTTCCCTCAACAGGAATGACAAACGCCGAAGTGCTACATCAAGTCGAGCACGGCTACCGCATGCCATGCCCACAGAACTGCCCGGCCGCGCTCTACGAGATCATGTTGGAGTGCTGGCACAAGGACCCGCTCAAGCGGCCCACGTTCGAGACCCTGCAGTGGAAGCTGGAGGACTTCTTTACCATGGACAACTCCGAGTACAAGGAGGCGTCCGCCTACTGAGCCCGGCCCTCCCTGCCGCCCCACCGACACGCACACTCGCATCATGTACGTACAAAATAACTGAATGATTTCTTCATTTTGAATAACTTTGGACATAGGACCCTTACGTGTTGCTTAAGTCGACAAGACGTAATTATTTTTTTTATTTAATGTTGGTCACATGTCGCAATTTCGAGATTTTCTGTTGTTTTATTACATATTGTATAACATTGTATACTTGCTTGTCCACAGACTCCAGGCCTGTATCACATGCCGCCGGAACTGCAGATGCTGCACAACAGTACGTCGATGCAGTATCTACAGATGCACCCCATGGCGCAAACGAGCATCGGACAGATGCAGGCGGCGCACCAAGCGAGTATTCAGCTGCAGGCCGCGCACCAGGCCAGCTTGCAAGCCGCCCACCAGGCCAGTCTGCAGGCCGCGCACCAGGCCAGCCTGCAGGCGCACCAGGCCAGCTTGCAAGCCGCCCACCAGGCCAGTCTGCAGGCCGCGCACCAGGCCAGCCTGCAGGCGCACCAGGCCAGCTTGCAGGCGGCGCAGCTGGCGGCGCGGCCGCTGTGCGCCGTGCACGCGCGCCACGCGCCGCCCGCCGCCTACCGCGCGCCCTAGGCCCCGCACGTTACTCACACCACGCGCCGCAAGACACGAGCAGCAGGGATCCCTCCAAGTCCATTTGGAGTCGTGAGCGAGTGATGACGACTACGATTTCAAGTTTGATGATATGACCAGCGATGTGCAGGACACACGCCTTCCGTTACATTCCCTTTTATAATTACCGGAGCACGAGGCTCCCGTTCATAAACCTTTCTAAGAAAGTCGGTCCGCTGACAAATGATTACTTTGAACCCCTCACGAGAGAGGTCATGATTTTATTATTGCAAGACGAAGCGAGTACGAGATATTGCGATTTTGAAATGGCGACGTAGACGTAATTTTATTACTCCTCGATCGGTAATAAGTTTAGTTAGACTGCCTACGATTTCTAAATGTATTTAGCCATAGGTTAACATTTACGATTCTTCAAGTATTAAATAAGCCTCTTTAGGGTGATCACTTACGATATTATTCGAAATGATGAAGTAAGCTATTAGGAGAGTGTATACTGAGTACGACATCTTAATCATTTCTCAATACGGCAATAATATGAGTGACATATCAGCGCTTTATTCATTTTCACGACGCTTCAGAACATCGATATAACATTGAGCTATTTATTGGCGCCGCGTGGATCGCTTCTTACGTCATTTCTCTTGCAATCAAATAAAATGTGTTCTCTGCTTCGCTGCATTTTTGATTCGATTTATAAATATAATATAAATGTATCCTTACATTTCGGTCTCTCAGAAAATCCAACGTAGTTACCTAATAATGTTCAAGTTCGAGGTAGGAGGCTTATATCGTGCTAACTAGCTACGACAATTGGTTTCGTCTTCATAATCACATTGGAATGCTTGTGGCGCTGGTGTAGCCGTGTGGCTTGTGGCAGCTGCGACGAAGGCGTCAGGCGGCACTGCGAGTGTGTCGACAGGAGGAACTCTAGGCTCGGCAGGGAATTAAATTATCGAGCGTCATGAACGCGTTTTGTAAGGATTTATGTTATGAAGAGGCGCATTAACAGATTAGGTATTTTCACCTTCGTATACCATGTTTAGTAGAATAACGATGTTGGTGATAGATGCCAAATAATCCTAATAAAGAACTGAATTTTATATACATAATTAATTGTTCTGAGGGTATTTAGACGTTAGGATTTTATTTAATTTAAGCTGTTCTAAAACATAATTAATGGAACGCTATTCTTAACTATTTATATAATTGTAACAATGACATTTATACACTTCTTATCTCGTGAACTTTACTTTCTCGTAATCATTTTTTAAAATATTTATCATGCTCAAGAACTTATTAATTTTATTTGATTTTATCAAAATGTTCATTCGAAACTGATATTTTATTTGTGCCAAGACTTTTAGTTTAAGTTGAAAGTGGCCACATTGTAATCTAAATTGTATCGACACAAACTAATTACGTATTTAACCATTTACTTTAAAGCTAAGATATAATTGGCCTAAGTAAATAAGTATTTTTGAATGTGTAAGTTTTGTATCCTAACTTATTAGACTAACTTAGTATATATTAGATATTTTCAATTATATTACTGTATGTCGGACGTAAATATTCTCATTCGTTGAAACTGCACATTTTTAATGAAAATGTCACAGTTATGTGCAATATTTATTATTTCAAACCCGGTGCTTAGTGTGTTTGTATGCTACGAAAGATTATATGGTGAACTTACATCCTCAGAACATTTAAAGCAACTGTTGATGTAAGCTTGAAACGTTAGTTATTTAATTTGATGATAAATTACTAATACCATTAACAGTACAACAATGAATTTGTTGTCGTGTACATTGAACTTTCCACAATTTTTAACTTGTAAATAGTTCCAAGATTTAGTATTGGTTATAATGGTAATAAGTGATATTAGAATGTTGGTATTACGATGTAACAGTGTGCTGCTTACTCAGGTCCACTGACTCGATCATTCCAATTGGATCAAGGCAATATACTAAAATCGGCAAAATAAACAAAGGTAGGCACTACAAAGATGATATTCTTTCTATCACGATAAAATATTAAATACAACTATATCGCACAAAAATACATTCGTAACCTACTTGTAAGGTGCCTGAAATAATTACATTTGTACGTCACAAAATATTGTATAGTCTGTGACGAGTGACTGTCTCATGAACGTGCGGGACTGACCTCATTTATTGTTGGCATTTTTCGCTTTTATCATTTTCTAGTGGTCAGTTTCCTACCCTCATCAAACGCGCGTCATTCGCTGCCAGACTGTATTTTATAACTGCACTGTGGATAGAGCACGATTATCTAGGATCAAAAAACTTTATTCAATTTTTGACTTAAATGTAAAAACGCAATCGGTGTTCACGATCAATGCTACAGAAATGTGTCCGCCAAGTATTAATATTAACAAGTCGTACGATCTTATTTCACATAATTATAATTCCAACGTTATTTTTGTTTATTCTCTCATGTAATATTTCTATAATTTATTTCTTCGTACTGTTAAGTTTTAGCTGTATGATATGCTTTAGGCTTTGTGCTTTATTGAATGGCTACGACCGCTACGTCTATCCCTGTATGTACATGTACGGCAATATTATCAATGTATTCAATAACTTTAATTATTAGTTAGCCAATTTTAAGTATTTTCTTAAAAGTTTCGCCATCACAATTATGAAGAGATCAATAGAACGAATAGGGTTAAGCTATGTGAATGATGTATGTTAGATATAAATATTTAACTAGAATTTATTTAGTAACTGTTGCTGTGTTACACGACGTTTATACTTCGGTCTACGGTATTGTACAACTGTACCAAGTGTAAATGTATCGGCGATTTAGGGTGAAGTCATAAATTTCAAGTGCGACTGATGATAGTTGATACTATTTGACATGTGAACTAAGGTCTTATTACCTCCGAGTATCAATTAAATCTATTTTAGTTTATTCTCGTGTACCAGTATTGTTACACTGCCATAACTATAAATTGCAAGGTCGTTATACTCTCGGCCGCTGTTAAATGTTATCCCCCTTTAAATGTTTGATGTCCGAACCTTTATAGTGAAGATCTTATATGACAGTGTAATCATAATACTGGTTATAAGTACGGTTATTATAATGATTACTATATTTCACTTATTTGTAAAGATTTTTTTTAACACAACAATAAATATAAATGTGAAATACTTTTTGTTTTATTTCTACATAAATAAAACAAAGCATGGACTCAATCAAGTATATTGTTCAACTTATTGCATACACTTTTAATTCTATTCAAGTATTCGGTTGTAAAAATATTTTCTTTTATTTGACAAAGCGAAGATGCATCAGTTTCGAGTCTGCTTATAATTTGTTCTACTTCATTAGTGTTCAGTTTTGCTTTTTTGCACGCAGGCTCTGCATCGCTCTCGGCGTCAAAGAGTGAATCGATATCAACAAAATCGAAATTATTACTCAATGACTTCTGCATCTTCACGGAGCCCGAGTCCACGAACTCGTCGACATCTTGTAGACATTTGTGGCAATGCTTGAAATCTGCGGTGCATTGTAAATGTTGCTTTAAATTAATATCTTCCTTTTTCAATTGTCCATGTCTTTTAAAACAATTCCACGTTTCTCTCAAGGAGTCGTCTTCATTGACTATCTTGGAAACTATTCCATCCAATGTATTAGTTCTATACTTTCTCAACATATTGAATAATTTATTTTTAACAGTCAAATCTGTGTCTTGAAATAATTCACTAAATGCTCGCGTGCGTATGGAGTCCACGAGATGTTTATTCATATCATAGGCCTCAACATTCGCTAATTTACATAGAATATTAATCAAGAGTAACTTCAATTCCTTACACCCGAACTGGACAATTTGTGAAATAATGTGTAGAACCTGAAATAGAATTTTTGCATAAAAACAGGTGTTAAATGTTTCAAAGGGCCGTTACTAATATGGCACAACTGATACGAATCTAGTACAAGGTTCTTGGAAACAAAACCATGGGCCTTTAAGGGCCAAGCGCCCGAAAAGTGCCATAAAACAGTGATTTTCTGAGGCCTACTCCTCCGTAACGGCTAGGTCAATTGGTTTGAAAACAATATATGTTTATTATAGATTCATGAACAATAATATCAACATTTGATTTTTTCGTGCAATTAATACTTTTGTCAAAAAAAAAATATTTAGCAATTTCGCAACTTTTCCCTACTCCTTCGAAACGGCTTGGACCTTTAGAAACATTTTTACACATAAAAATTGGTGGTTAAATATCCTTCAAAGTGAACATTGCATATGTAAATCAATCAATATCTCGCAGAGAAAATGGATTTAAAGCGCTTTCCGGGCGCTGCTGGCCGCAAATAAATGCACAGATTTGCGTACTGCCGCCTAGGCGAGTGCGAGAGTTGCGTTCACATAATTTCGGTCAGATGGTTCAAGGGACTATACGCCTTAAGTTTTAACTGCTCAAGATCGCAGCAATAAGAAAATGAGTAACGCTCAGCTCCAAAAAGTGAGATTATAACACTTGAATTTTTGATAGTAATATACACTCAGTTAAGATAGTTCTTGCTCTATCTTGCAAATAAAACGGGAAAGGCGATAAACGACGGCCTTTGCGAGACCGGCTTCACTAAATTAGTAAGTGAAACCAACCTGAAAATTCTTTTTTTTTTCGCTTAGCCCCACACGAGTAATTCCTAATTAAGTAATCCTTTGTGGGTGCGTTCACAAACATGTAAACTGACATGCACAAGACACCCAGACCCAGAAAAACTATCTGCAGGCCATACAAAAATTTGTTCTGTGCGGGAATCGAAGCCGTAACATGTAAAGTTTACCATTTTTTTTTTTTTTATCTGTTATAAACTAGTACTTGACTGCGATCCCGCCTGATGGTAAGCAGTGATACAATCGTTGATGGTGAGGCGCACTAGTTTATTAAGAGCCTATTCACTCTAGCCTTGAAGACACCCAAATTATAATCAGACGGGAAGACCGCAGCAGGCAAACTGTTCCAGTCCTTTGATGTACGCGGTATAAATGACGAGGCGAAACGCTTAGTCCGGACCGTAGGTGTTTCAACAACGTAAGGGTGGATACTTACCGTGCGTCGGCTTGTTAAACTACTGCGCCAAACGTACCGTCACGTTTGTAGTGGTATTTTATTTTTTAACAATCTTCTATGAACACGACGATGGGCAAATAATGTAAGTTCATACAAAAACGTATTTGTCCTTCACGCCAACATTCGCAATGTTTGCCATTAACGTTATACGCACAATAGTACTCATATTATTATTCTATTTTAACTTTTCTCTAAAGTACTCGTAAAACGCACGACTTAGTAATTAAATAGTCAATATACTATTTTAAATATTCCAACGTGACTATTAAAAGCTAGAACTAATTGGGTACCTATGTGACTCATTGTTTTTATAAACATTTGTTTCAAAAATGAACTATCAAAAATCACAAATAGAATTTTTCTAACCGGTTCATAATTGAGGAAGTTGGAAAGCGTTCAAATCTGGTGTAAGGGGAAAACTGTAAAATAACAACAAAAGTAGCGGTTACATACACACAAAAGGAGACAGCGTCTCACACGATGCTGGTGCAAAGGGAAGGTCGCACCAGACAGAAGCCGGAGTAGCAACACGCGGGGTTGCGGAAATCGACAAAAGGATCTGTCCGTCGAGAAATCTGAGGCCATGTGCTTTCATGGCCGTCGGTACGCTCCACCACTGGTTTCCCAAAAAGTGGTAGTGCATAAATAACGGTGCAGTACCTAGGACTTTCCTCGACAGCCAGTGGAACTTCAAGGAACATTTCCGAAGTGACTGCTGCCAATCTAGGGGCCTAGATGCTTCCTGCCAGAGGCTCTAAGCGGGAATCGTGTGGTCCATGGCCATTTACGGGGCGCCAGTGTGGACGCGGAAGCAACCAACTCGTAAGCTGAAAGTGTCCCAGAAGATATGGCTACCTGAATAGAACACGGTCACCCGCGAAGCGGCGAGACGCCTTGTCGGCTTGCTATTGTGGGATTAGGAGGCCACAGTCCTTGTAAACATGCACGATTTATGCATGGTGGTTCCGGCGGGATCTCTTGGCAGTATGGATACAGTGACATTTGCGACCCAGCGCTGGGCACACCACAATCGCAATCGTCCTCACATTCCGCCTCACGCAGGTCTTCACCGTCTAGTTCAGGATTTTAATGTTTCGGATTCAAGCGGAAGAAACGCCCGAATGTCACCTTTGTGCCAACCGGAGGACACCGTGGAGCATACAGTCGAGGTATGCCCCGCTTGGACGGAGCAACGCCGTGTCCTCGTGGTGGCGATCGTTGGCGGCGACCTGTCATGCCAGTTCCTGGTTAAAACCATGACCCAGAGCGAGGGGAAATGGAAAGCAGCCGCCTCCTTTTGCGAAGCAAGAAGAGAGAGAAGGAGATGTCCACAATCGTGAGAGAACTGACATCCTCACGTCCTAGTCGTCGCTAAAGGAGACGCCCCGAACGCTGGGAGCCACAGTTCGATCCCCGGACTTGTGGACGTCCTACCACGCAAAGGGTATTTAAAAATACAGGTGGGTATTAGTCAGTAAAACTCTGATACGCAAAAATATTGTAAGTACAGAAATAAAAACAGAAAATACCAAATTACCTTCACTAGATTAATGCTGCTACGATGAAATATATGTTCCATTGAGGTAGTTAGCGATACTAGTCCTTCAATATACTTGTAGTACCACAGTGTGCCCTTATTTATTTCCTTGGCTATGTCAGGAATGTTTTTAGGACAAGCCTTCATCCAAGCCTGTATTAATAAAGTTTCCATCTCGTCCTCTGTATCTATTATTGAACAGGTACTTGCTAGATTCATTACTTTTATCTGAAAACAAAAAAATATGGTGATCATTAAGTCAAGAGTTAATAGGTTAATTTGAGGCAAGCGCGCTCCATCGTCAACCACACCGTCGCTGTGTATCAGGTGAGAGAGTGGTCAAGCGCTAGCCTATCAACAATTAAAAAATAATTGTCAAATAAACATAGTGTATGGATGCGTGACGCACAGTACCGGTCGTTGTGGCGACGCTTGGGGGAGGCCTATGGCCAGCAGTGGACGTCGGATATGATGATGATGAAGTGACGTAGTGCAAGGGTGTGACTTTTTGCCAAAGATGTGTGAGGACGCGTAGCGGAGCTCTTCCCTGACTCATCCCACCAAATCTTTACTCTCTTAACAACTCAACAACTCTCCTAACAACTCTTCCTTGAGTTGTTTAAGTCGCACATGCGTACAAAGCGAAAGACACCCACACCTGGACAACTGCAACGTCGTGACCTCCAAACGTGCCCTATTTGTCAAGTTCTATGCTCCTTGCGGGTCCAGCGGATTCCCGGGATTTTTATTAAATGTATGCGTTCAATTTTACCATTTTTTTAAATTGTCATTTTGTTACTTCGAATGGGAATACCCGTTATTATTAACTAAATTATTTTTATAATGGTTAAGTAAACAAATGATTTAGTATCCATTGTCGTTTGACTATACAAGTATAAGATCTCTCTCTTGTGTAATTTTGATGTAGGTACAATAAAAACATATTAAGTATTCTATGTATCTCATTCATAAATAAAAGTTCACAACTATGGTTTGGTTGACCTTTTCTTTCTATCTATACATATAAAAATCAATGCCACTTTTCGTTGTAATTTTATAACTCAAGAACGGGCTCACCTATCCAAACCAAATGTTTAGGCTTTGTTCGGACTATTATGTGAAGTTTGCATAAAATCGGTCGAGCGGTTCTTCATTTATCAAATTTTTTGTAACAAATGAAGTAGGGTAGAGTGGGTTAGAGTAGGGTAGAGTAGCGTGGGGTAGACTAGGGTAGAGTAAGGTAAAGTAGGGTATAGTAGGGTGGAGTACGAAAGAGCAGGAGCGAAGCCGCGCGGGCAAAAGCTAATTGTTTATAAAATGCATTTTATTATTATAAAAACTAAACTTCGCCGCGATTTAAAGACAAAACGCGAGTTATTTTATCGAAGAAAATGTTGCGTTTTGTATTTTGTGCCTTTCCAAGGCTTCCGTAAAGTAAAGAAATAATGATTATATTTCAAACCCGCCAGGTTCTTCAAGTATTTTGAGTAAAGGCCCTAGAGTAATACCGGCCATACATGGTCAAATCTGTTTGATCCAATCGGTAGCGTCATACCGATTGGACGACAGGTTTGACAGGTGTATGGCCGGCATAATGCGCAAGTGGGATCCCTTTTAATATTATAGGCGAACATTACACGGTAGGTTTTGCTGTCAGTTTTGCCACAGTCAAGGCCTTGATTGACGAAAAACCTACCGTCTAATGCGTTGCGTGACGGTTTTTGGTACTGATTAACGAAAACCAACACTCACCATCATTCATGATTGATGGAATTGATTGACGCTTGCATGACCGTTGATATTGGAAACGAATTCGTAACCGGAGTTTCTAAATTTGGTTTGTCTGAATCGGAACCGGAAGCGAATGTAGAATGTGTCAAATGAAACACTACTAAAAGAAATAAAAAAACTCGGATAAGTATAAATGAAGAGTGAATTTACAACATTTCAAATAACGACAAGTGCAAGAATAATCGACAGAAGGTGCGGGGACAGGGTGGGTGACCAGTATAAACATGTTTTTATCTGTAATTTCAAGATAAGTTCCGATTAAAAATCGGAATCGGGATCAAAGGTGCAAAATTGTGCAGTTTTGTCTTTTTTAACCCAAAGGTTGACTGGTAGAGAATGCCTTGTAGTATTTCCGCCTATGTACTACTACTGTACATGAAGTTTAAATCTATACATATAAATAAAATTAGAATGTCTGTGTCTGTAATATCGAAAAAACCGCTTTTTACTACATACATATGAATATATATATATGTATATACACCGTTAAATTTTAAAAGTTTTAATCCCGTGGATATATACGGTACATACACCAAAATATATTTTTTTTTACAATTTTTGTCTGTCTGTCTGTTTGTTCTGGCTAATCTCTGAAATGGCTTGACCGGTTTTGAGGGGACTTTTATTGGCAGGTAGCTGATGTAATAAGGAGTAACTTAGGCTACTTTTATTTGACAAAAAAAAATTAAAAACTAGAAAACGTAAAACAAACGAAGCCGCGGGCACAGCTAGTAATAACTAAAATCAACCGGAATCGAACCTTTCTAACATCTCTGTTATAAAGTACATGTGTAATAAATTATACACAAAAAACCTTCTTTATTGCTTTTTTATTAGCGAAAACCGTCTCAACACTCGTTGAGTGGTTTAGGAGGAATTAGTGGATAAACAGATAGACAGATGCGGAAAGCGTATTCTATAGTACATTGAGAAGTAAAAACTGTTGATAAAGACATCCAAGTCAGTAGGAAGATCGATAGTCATCGTAACTTACCAACTCATCTATATCCACGGTATTTTCATGACACATAAAGCCACGCATTCCAAACTTAAATTTCTCCATTACAACCGTTTCGCCGTCAATCTGTATTTCATTAGGTAAGTTGTACAGTTTTAGACAACACCATAAATTCGTATTTCTATCTTCATTAATAGGAAACATATTGTAGACTTTTATTTTGTCTTCATCATGCATTACTTCAAATAATCCATTGAGCGTATATGTCAAGTGCACTTTTTGCGGAGAATCGGCGAATAAGTAATTATTTTCCAGTCTTTCGTACATTTTACTTAATGATATGACTTGGGTTAGTAAGAGCTGTCGGCTTGATGTTCTGAAACAAGAAATAGTTATTCAAGAAAATCAGCTAGGCAAGCGAGCTCCATCGTCAGCCACAGCATCGCTTACCATCAGGTGAGATGGTGGTCAAACGGGAGACTATCAATAATAAAAAAAAGCTTTAATTTATGGGCAGAAATTAGGCGACATAACCAAATGTACCAGTAATTTTGTCAATGGAGCAAGATGATGATTTTACCCTCGGCTTCGCCCACATATTTACATAAAATATAGCCTATATCACTCATAAATACAAAACGTTTATTTGTGCACACAGGTATCAAGAATAAAGCAGCTTTCTATCGGTGAAAAAAATTTTCGCAATCGGACCAATACTTTCAGAGATTAAGTACCTTCTATAAACAAAAATCAACAACCATAAATACAAAAAAAAAACTTTATTTCTTTATAATATTAGCGTAAACTAGCTGCTGCCAGCGATTTTGCACGCATGACCGTAGAAAATTATCCTAAGGCAACAGCCGGGTCGAAGCCTACTGGGGCCAGGGTTATCCGAAAGGGAACTCAAGCCCCGGTATGAAGGCTAGACAGAACGGGGTGGGGTCAGTAAGAGTCTGTCACTATCTCCCGCTCCACCCAAGAGCGGGGGTTGTCATTGGATGATTTTTCCCACCATAAAAAAAAAATACTCCCGGGACAAAAAGTATCTTCTGTGTTATTGCAAGACATAGTCTACCCGTGTGTCAAGTCTAATCCATATCCGTACGAACGTGAAGAAGTAACAAACATACACACATAAACTAATAATATTAGTATGTTATTATTTTCATACCTGGCCAACAGCCCCCACAAGTTAGCAGAGAACAGAGCACTCCAGCAATCAGTACTGAGCACAGCCTCCACCATCCTCATCTCCAAAACATTCATCTCTTCATTACTCAACATAGCTGATAACGTGAACATTTGCAGTAGGAAGTATTCGTACAATCCGTATGTTTGAATCTCGCGACTTAACTTCTCACAATTAAATTTTAAGCCCATATTGAACCAGACGTGACCTGAAATAGAAAATAGAGTAGACAATAGTACAATGCGTTCCAAATGAGAATAGGATCGCCCGCCATGTTGTGACGTCACGATTTACTGTCAAATCGAGGAAAGAAATTTTTAAACATTAATTAATTTACGAAAAATTTAATTTATTTATGAACTGTGAACGAAAAAAGTTTAATTAGAATCCAGTTCTTTAATTTTACTTAAATCTGAGTTCTTCAATTTTGGCAAAATTTCTTCGATTTGACAGTACGACGAAACGTCAAAACATACGACTCGGTCTTATTCTCCTTTGGAACGCGTAGCAGTAGGAGTAATTAGTTATAGTTAACATCTACATTGGTGACCCGCCCCAGCTTGTCGCGAGTGTTGATATTGAGATATTTTTAAAATTCTTATCATTATCATTTTAGCCATAAGAATGATGATGAAGATAAAAGTTGCAACTACACAGATGCAGTCCCCTTTTCTCTGTTGGTACCCGTGGGCATCACTGCTGTAGATACTGACTCACGGCTCGTTTTGTATTGAATAGCTAAAGCCTTCATTCAAAAATTTGTTTATTGCTCGTTACTGACTCTTCACTCAACTACAGATTCCCACTATGATCGCCATCCTGAATCAACATACATAATTTAAATACCCCAAGGTGGACGATTAAGGCACTGAGACGCAAAAGGCAACTGAAGGAATATAGGTACGACTTAAGTCAGTAAAAGTCTGACAGGCACTTCCGCTTTATTCTAGAGCGGGAGAATTCATAAGATAATTTCCCACCTCACAAAAAAGGGGCGGAGAACATCCTTAAGAAATTCTTCGCTAAATAAAAAAAAAGTATTGCTTAATTTACTTACAATGCGGTAATAAGTTGTACACAACATTTATTAACTTATTCTTTGATACTTGAAATGACTGGTCACCACTTTTCTGTACTAAAGTCTTGATTATTGATATTACTAGAAGTATCATGCCAAGTAACTTGTCATCTTTACTTATGTAATTTATGTCGTAGTTGCAGATGAACTGAAATTAAAATTATAAAATATTAGTCCTATATAATCGTAAGTTAGTGTTAAGTCCCTAAATGTGACTCTTATGTCATTGTTACACGGTTTATATTGCAATGATTGCTCATGTTCAATGTAGTACTTTTAATGCAAGTCAAACCCTAATGAAATATTTTATGTCCAAGAGGAATATCTGTCAAAACCGTAATCACTTGGCTTTTGTACAATAATTTTACTTTTTTATAATATATACACCGTTAAATTTTAATTGTTTTAATCCCGTGGAGGATCGATCCGGTACATGAAACACTATCGATTTGTAAAGATAAAATTAAAAATAAAGTACCTCTTTTTCAAAGTATCTTTAAGAAAACGTCAGCTGAGCGAGTTCAATGACCTGTAGGTAATAGTCGGCGTTGCGTAAAAAGTACCTACAGGTCATTGAACTCGTTTAGCTGACTTTTTCTTAAAGAAATTAATTTCGTACATGCGTAAATTAATACGAGTTTTGAAAAAGAGGTTCTTTATTTTTTAATTTTATTTTTACAAATCGATAGTGTTTCATGTACCGGATCGACCCTCCACGGGATCGGCGGAGACCTCTCGCGCCGGGCCTTGGTCGAGGCCATGGTCCGGAGCGAGGAGGAGTGGCAGGCGGTCGCCGACTTCTGCGAAGCAGTAATGCTCGCTAAGGAGGAGGCCGACCGCATCAGGCAACGGCGCTCTCGCCGCCGCCGCCGGGATTCCGATCCCGATTTCCAGCCACCGTAGGCGCGGGCTTGCGGACAGTGAGCAATGGGTAGCTCGCTGTCCGGCCGTCCGGTAACCGTCCGGACCAAGCCCAAGTCGTCGACGGCGCGCGCTGTTCCCGCGCGCCTCAAGGAGTTGTCAGCAACAGCAGGGGCCCAGCCGGGTCGAAGCCTACTGGGGCCAGGGTTATCCGAAAGGGCGCTCGAGCCCCGGTATGAAGGCTTGTAGGAACGGGATGGGTTTTTTAGTCAGTAAGAGTCTGACACTATCTCCCGCTCCGCCCAAGAGCGGGGTTGTCATAAGATGATTTTTCCCATCGAAAAAAAAAAAAAAACCCTCCACGGGATTAAAACGATTAAAATTTAACGGTGTATACAAGGTTATTTGTAAAACACTGGCAACCTCTCAGGACTATATTATAATATCATAAACAACAACTTTTGTTCTGTCATCATCATCATATCAGCTGTCTTTCAGCTTTCCCCTGTTGGACATAGGCCTCCCCCAAGCGTCGCCACAACGACCGGTCCTGTGCGTCACGCATCCATCGGATACCCGCGACCCTGACCAGGTCATCGGTCATTGTTCTGTGACTTTAAAAAAAACATCATATTATTATTTTAGTTCATCAGATTTTCATACAAAAATAAAAATATTTAAATTGAATGTTCTAAATATTAAGAAGTCTATGCGAAGCAAGTGATAGTACAATAGCGGAGGTCAGGGATCGTGGGCGGGAAGCGTAGGTGAGTACACAAAATACAGAGTTGATCAGTTGAAATGTATTAGATAGAACATCGAAATCTTGAAGGTTTGTTTTTGGTAAATGTATTAAAATTTGTAAAAAGTCATAGAAAAAAAAGGTGTTGTTTATGATGTTAATAATGCAGTTATGCGAGGTTGTTAGTGTATTACAAATAAGCTTGTATACGTATTATGCACATTGCAGATGTAGCATACAAGGTGCAGTTTTAAAACTGCACAATATTTAAAGAGGTTGTAATAAAACTCATAAATAATCAAGTAAAAAAACGATACCTGCTCAATAATCAGTAATACTTGTTATTTAATTTTTTAATTACACTAAACTAAATCGATTGATCGATGGCCGCGGGGACGGGGCTAGGGTGTGGCGTGCGGGATGATGATTGGATGATACATTATTTATGAAACTATCGTTGCGAGTTAGTCTGTGTGAAAACGCCCTTTATTGTTCCGTGTTTGTGTGTGTGAAAAAAAGCGCGGTAATAATAAAAAAAAAAATTACCTACTTATTTTATTATTGATTCGGGTCGAGAATCACTAACATAATTACCTCCTGAAATATTTTGCAGCTTCAAAACGACACCTTGTATAATCACATTTATTTTTGCAGAAATATTATTCCCAGAAAACAATTATAATGAAGAAAAACAAGTAATTTCAAATGCTAAACGTAAATAGTTGTATAATAATTGTTATTACAAAACAAAAACGTTGATTATATGTGTAATACTAATTCTTATGATCACTCATTTATAATAGGAGGAAACTAAATTCGCCCCGCCTTTTAGTTACGCCCCTGTGATTAACAAAAATTACTGACATAAATCTAAATATAAAAACATTTTTTTTTTATTATTTATTATATTTGTTCCAAAAAAAAATCATGTAATGAGTACTTGTATTTAATGTTAATTTTAAGAAAATGCAAAGATGGAGAAGAGGAGGAAAATTATTTTGAAGTTGACTTTTTGACTGTTCAAGAGAACTTACTTAGAAAGCCTACTTCGACTTCGTATGCGTTTAAAGAATTCATCATCAGCTTTTTTAATGTTCCCACTGCTGGGACTCAGGCCTCCTCTCTAGGAGAGGGAATGGGCCGTAATCCACCACGCGGGTTGGTGAATGTCACATGTTTCGAATTTTTGGTTCTAGGACATGCCTCACGATGTTTTCCTTCACCGTTTTAAGAGCAGTGGTGATGAAATAAATTACACAAAGTAATGCGCCTGGCTGGGTTCGAACCCGCGACCTACAACTCGTAAAGATTTACATAAGTGGTAATTGTAGGTATCTCCGTTAAAATTTAATCGTGAATCTTTTGGACGATCTTAGACCTGCAAAATTTATAGTCGACAATATTTTGAACTTTATTATTCGAAGAACAAAATAGCGAAAACTGGTCGACTGGAGATTGTCGCTGAAGTACCTCCTAATAATTACTAAACGCCGGCGGTCAATAATGCGCAGTTTGGAGTTGAAGCTGATAAATAGAACAAGAATATAAATTGTAACTTGCAAGTTACAATTTATAATCTAAATGTCCTAAAATTTATCAGCTTGCTTCGCTCGCTCTTACATCTCACATTATCACCATTTTTAAAAAACATCGATAAAGTAACACATGTGTCAGTATGAAAAGTCAAAGTAAAAACTGAAGCTTTTCTGCGTATCGGGACAAATTCCGAATACCAAAACTTTGCCACTCAAGGACTACCGACAGGCTCAGTCTGCCGCTGCCTAGAATACTTACAGCTAATAGTCTGTCATCCATCATCAGTTCATTAAGTAGTATCTGCACTGGACCAGTAACATTGTTGTCGACAAGATTTATAATCTGTGGCGATTTCCCACGCATTGTGTGTAGATAGGCTTCATTATTTCTGGAACCAATTAAATGGTAATATACTTGATTATGTTATGTTAACGTGCATTTTTCAAGATTTTCCGACTTATTTGCTACTTTCAAAAGTTCTGCCTTATAGTGTTGGATTATTTGTCGACAGACGCGTGGTTTCATAGAGGATTCAAAATACGCTAGGCAGCTTGAGTTCTCGAACTCTATCCACGAGGCGTATGCCACGTACGCTTTTAATCATTTGTGACAATAGCGTCGGACAACGATAACGTTCCGGCCATTTTTTACAAAATTAAAAACGTGCTTTAGCTCGATGCCCCGACGTATGACTTGCGACACAGCAAGCGTCATCTTTTTCTTCTTGAATCGATGATTTTCTCTTTCCTCAAAGTTTTTGGGCCCAGTATGTTCCCTTCCCACGTTTATAGCAGCATCAGCGTCGTTTTTAGGTCTTCCAAAGTACAGATGTTGGGACACTTTGGGCACTCTAATAAGTAGGCCATCGTCTGATCAGGAGCTATATGATCTTCCATTTTGCCAGTTTATGTGAAACGTCATGAAGCCTGCATGCAATGACGCTAGCACGACGTTGTCGCTTCATCGACATAATTTCATGTTTTTGTAAGCTTCACTTAGGCGTATAATGAAGAATACGCGTCCGTGGACACTAGGCCTAAGTGATTGGCTGCTGCACTGCGTGTAGTATGCATACTGAACAAATATTTATACGGCCTACAGATAGTTGTTTCGGATCTAGGTGTTTGTGTATGTCAGTGTAAACGCACCTAGGATACAGGATAAGTTCTTAGACTGGAGAAAAAGAACATTAGAAGAAAAAAAGAAGAAAAACGAAAATTCCAAGAAAAATTAACTTTCTCTGAATCAAAATTAGTATGGAAGACAAAAAAAACAAAGGTATAGATAACTTGAACCATTGGATACTTGTCTCTGTTTATTCTTGTACAGTATTTTGAACGAAACAAGAAATAACAAGATTATAAAATTAAGCAGAAATTAGTATTTCTGGTATGAGGAAGACTAGGTGTCTGGTGGGAACATCTCGCTATCTCTTTTCTACGCGCGTAACCTAATGGCGGTGACGTTACATTTCAGTTTGTGCATCCTTTTTTGTTATATGGCCGGCTCTTCCACCACATAGGTATGAAAAGTTTGTAACTTACTTAATTTTGAACAGATATAAAAATTGCTTTCTATTTGCATGTTTGGATAAAATTACTTTTTGATTTATATAATGAATGATAAAAAAAAGAGTAGTACAAAATTACAAAACTTACAAATGAATATAGAGTAGTAGTTCCACTATAGATGTATGATCTACTGTCACTGCATGCTTGAAAGTGTTACAGACTCTCAATAATATTTTTAGAGCGAAACTGCTAATCTTTAGTGACCTCAACACTATTTTCTCTTCTTGATTTTCCTGTGAATAAAAACCTTGCTTTTATTTTTCCATTATTTGAAACAGTATCTATGACTACAAATCTCCATTAAAGGCGGTGAGACTAACAGGTAACAAAATTACAGACTGATAAGTACATCAACACTAATATTATAAAGAGGGAAAATTTGCATTTGTGTGTGTGTGTGTGTATGTTTGTAATGAATAAACTGAAAAACTACTGTGCCGATTTCAAACATTCTTTCACCATTGGAAAGCTACATTCACCCTGAGTAACGCTAGTCTTATTATAAACGGTGAAGATAGAAACTGCTCTGCCGGCTCGAGCCGCCGCCCGCGCATCCGCCACGGCCGTCGACCAGAAGCGCGCGAGTGGTGAAAGAATGGCGCCGATCCTAGCGCGACCGCCGAGCGTAAGTATGACTTCTGTACCTATTTGTTTTTTGACTTTGTGTTAGTGTTACCAGTACTTCCACGAACTTTAGATAAGTATCCTATGCAGATGGAAGAAAAACAAACATTTTTTAAATAATAAGAAAAAAAACGATTATCATTGAAAGGAGAACAATCGATTTTAAAATCATCGTTTTTTTCTCTGAATGTCACATCTCTTAGCTATTATAGACTAGTCCAGTACTTTTACTTCTAGCATCCAAAGAATTACTGTGGCTAGATTAGTGCCACAGCTGTTATTACTATTATTAAATCTAAGTTACCTCCAATGCTGTTCTAATATTATCAGTGGCCATAGAACACAGGATCCTAGTACAATCGCTGTATATCTTCTTATCCATGAGACAGTTGGCGTATTTCTCACATATTATAGTATAGGCCTTCCATTGTTCTGCCATAGTTTTAACATCCAGGCTCTGAACTAATTCAGCTATTTTTAAGTTGATGTCTAGAACTGGAAAGTGAAATAGAGTTTTTGAGATTATTTTTTTTTTGGTTGGTATAAATCATCCAGATGACATCCCCTGCCCTTTTTTATTTTTTATCTGTTATAAACTAGTACTTGACTGCGATCCCGCCTGATGGTAAGCAGTGATGCAATCGTTGATGGTGAGGCACACTAGTTTATTAAGAGCCTATTCACTCTAGCCTTGAAGACACCTAAATACTGACTAAAAAACACCCCGTTCCTTCTTGCATTTCATACCTAGTTTTTGAGAAGTAAGGATGAGCGCACAAACTTAGTCTTTAACTAACATCCATAAGTCCAAACTTAAGGTTTGCCAATGAGCAATGGAGCGCAGTATACTAGGTGTTAAATTAACGGATCGAGTTCGAAACACTATACTACGCTCCAAAACCAAAATAGTTGATGTGGTTCAAAAGGCTGCCAAACTGAAATGGGACTGGGCAGGACACGTCTGCCGCATGCCCGACATTCTGTGGGCCAAAATTGCACAAAGTTGGTGCCCTCAAACAGTGCGTCGGGGTCAGTCTTCCGCGACCCCGACGCATTGAGCACCGACGCAGAGAGATGGCGAGAGATGTCGCGACGAACTAGATAGATTCTACCAGAATTGGCAAGAAGCCCGGGCGTGCGAAAGATGGAAGGAATGGAGGGAGGCCTTTGCCCAGGAGTGAGACAGAAAGGCTTCCAAAAGAAAAAGGATGAGCTGGACCTCTAACCCTTTAACCATTTGCGTCGGATTGATCCGACGAATGTTTTGTGTCCTATTCGCCAGGGTCGTGAATTTACTACTGGGCACTTTATATCACAACTGACAAGAGCTGACGAGATGGAGTATTTGGTTGTGGATGTGCGACCTTGCTAGAATAAATGCGAGTGTTTGTCGATATATCCGACAAACATTCATCCGACGTAAGTTTTTTCAACATCCCCCGCCCTTGGGCGGAGCGGGCGAATATGCCAGACTTTTACATTTTTCAGCAATATATTTTTTTTTTTAATTATACCCCGTTAAATTTTGATCGTTTTAATGCCGTGGAGGGTCGATCCGGTACATGAAACACTATCGATTTGTAAAGATGAAATTAAAAAATAAAGTACCTTTTTTTTAATTTTATCGTGTTTCATGTACCGGAATGACCCTTCACGGGATTAAAACGATCAAAATTTAACGGTGTATATATACATTCACAAATAATAGATAATTTAAAGTATTGCTACTTTTCAACTCACCTTCAATGAGGACATCCTGTTCTTCCCTTTCAGTTAAATCAAAAATGAAATGTTTTTCTAAAACCATTAAGTATGTCAACTGAAGTTCATGGCAGGTCCTGAATAGATCTTTTAATTGTTGCGCTACACAGTTTAAACGGCTTCCATAGAGAGATTCACTGGGAAAGTCACATTTAATTTTAAGTATTTATTTTTATGCAAAAAAGAATGATAAACTATTGGCTGATAGATGTTACCACCACTTAAGAACATCTGCGATGAGTATACAAAGATAAGTAAGATCTTTTGTTATATTTTTTTCACATGGGAAAATCATCTAAATGACATTGCCCGCCCTAGGGCAAAGTTGGACAATGTCAGTAAAGTCTGACAGCTCATACATATTGGCAGAATTCGCTTAAGACTTCCCAAGTAAAAAAAAATACATATACATATATCTATGTTTTCACATTCCTCCTCTGCTGTTAATTATTATAATCTAAAGCTCTATCTTTTGTTTTTGAGTTTCATATTTATTGTGTGCACGGAAGTCACACAATAATTGCACTCATTCTACCACATTGAAAGCATTCTACCACTCATTAGCATGTGTTTTTAATTAAGTAGATTCACCAAAAGCCATTTGTTCGATGTTTTTGTCCTTTATGAAATTTGCAATATTTTTTTGCCACTGCCCTGGGGACCAATTCCAAGTGAAAACTGGCTACTGCTCTCTCCCACTTCAACCTAATTTAGTATGAAGAAGTTTGATTATTTACTTTCTTTTATAAATTTTCTACAACTTGAATGCATATTTTATAATCTAAAGCTCTATCTTTTGTTTTTGAGTTTTGTATTTATTGTGCAATCATTGGTGCGCACGGAAGTCACATAATCATTACACTTGCTAATGATTAATATCTAATAATAATAATAATATTCCACAACTATCACACAACGCCGTCTAGTCCCAAGCTAAGCAGAGCTTGTGTTATGGGTACTAGACAACTGATAAACATACTTTTATATTTCTAAATAAATACATATTATAGATAAATTACACCCAGACACAGAAAAAATGATCATGCTCATCACACAAACATTTGTCCTGGGTGGGAAACGAACCCACGACCTGCGGTATAGCAAGTCAGGGCCACTAACCATTAGACCAACAGGCCAGTCAAAGTCTAAATAAGCTATTATTAGTAAGCGCAGAGGAACAATAATGTTTTGAAATGAACAAGTCCACACGTACCTATCTTTACAGTGTACAAACACTAACATAATAATGCGGCCAGTTACAGTTGGAAACATTTTCATAGTACAACATGCCATTGCCACTGTTTCTACCACATTTTTGATTAAATCTGATAATAGCTGTAGAAGGCATACTGCATCATTCATATATTCCTTTAGTTTATTCTGCTTTAGACTTGTTTCAGCCAGTAGGTCTGCTATGAGATCTAAACTCTGGAATGTGAAACATTGATGTTTTTTAGAACAATTTTGTATAATGAAAATACTAACACAACAAACATTGAAAATTAAAAAAAAAAGAACAACTTTTACCAGTTGTAAATAATGTATTTACCTGAGAAATACAAGTACTGCAGTCATTTAGGAGAGTTGAGAAGTAAATAGAAAATGTTGACTTTTTAATTTCGTTTTTTATACCTGAAAATGCTGACTTCGTGTTCAATACCAAAGACTCGTAAGTTACAGTATCCATCTAATAGCTTGTTTAAGAAAATCAATTGAGTGAGTAATTGATGTGAATAGTAGAAGTTTAAAAAATAAATAAATAAAAAGGATACAGTCACCGGATCCGTAGGGCTATTGCAAAACATATCGGTACTTTCCGACAAAAAATCGGAACTCTGCGAATCGTCCATATTGAATCAAGTGTTTTTAAACAGAACACATTTATATTATTCAAACAGCAACGAAGAAAAACTGAAAAGAACCAACCAACAATAAATGATAAAATGAATAGGTAAACAAGCATCAACACCGTCCCCGCTCCCGCTAAAAAAAACGTCACTGTCAGTCAGCTGACCTGACAGCTCCAACTGTTTTTTTTTAAGTTTTTTGGCTTGGATGGTAAGTCTTTCAAGCTTAGCTTTGAAGCGAAATGAATGCATCACATCTATCCGGAATTAATTATACCTCTACGCTAATTACAACTAACTAAAATCAAACTATAATTTATGGCGTCAAAAAACTATATAAGATTATACTTCCATATTTTCGGATCGCTGACCTTTATTGTTTCGTCCAATGTGCAGTTTTGTATATGGTAATACATTTTTAAGTTAATGTGTTTGTACTTTATAGAGACCATTATATTTCGACTTAACTTGAAGGTAGCATGGTTAGTTTAATATGCTTAAATAAAATGCCTAAACCACAAGCATTAACTTATGGTTTCATAGCTGGCCCCAAGTAGTGGAGTACCGTGAGATTTATACCCCAGAATACAGGGCCAGTCAATGAGTCTTTTTAAAAACTTTTGAAATGTGTTTTTAACAATATAAATAAAAATATTAAAATAATTAACATGTTTTTTTTAATAGGTAATAATTTAAAAAACAAATTATGCAATCTTCACTTTTTAATTATTTTATTTTTTTCAAATCGATATTTTTATTATTTTTATTCGAATCTTAGTGCGATATAGATACAGCTTGACCAAAAAGAGTAGAAATTAAATAAATATGAACTAAATTTCTCTACATATGGCAATTTTAAAGAAATGTCAAACAACAGTCAAAATACCAAAATAAAGAAAGTGCTTTGTGAATTATTGTAATTTTTGGTAGACATTAAACGCTTTAGTCGGTGTATTGTTATTAAAAATGGGCAAGACGATAAAAAGCTGTGCCAGAGAAGTTATTTACAATGTTTTTCAAAGATGTTTGGCGGAATATCATGCCGGAAAACTTCTAACCGAATTGGATGATCTTTACAAACGAGTTGCCGATATGACAGGTATTTATTCACTCTAATTTTATTTAATATACATAGTTCATGATCCAAGTTACAGTTAACGTCAGCTAGGTCTTTAAAAAATACCACATCGTCGACGTTTTTTACGTAATTAGCATAACTTTAGAGGTTATGTTTACATACGGAAAGTACTTTCACAATGACTTTGTTTGTATAGAGCGACTGAATTTTTTGATCGCACGTCATTATAAATTAATGTTTTATTTTGATTCCAGGAAAATCAGAAAGTACTGTCCGACGCATAATTAACGAAGGCAATAAAAACAAAGGTAAATTTACAACACCAGCCAAGCATAGAAAAGGCCGTCCAAAAATAGAATTGGATGACTTTAATCTTTGTGCGATTCGTCAGAAAATACAGTTTTCTTACACTGTGCAGAAAGTAGCACCAACTTTGCGGAAGCTGTTGGCTGTGGCAAAAGAAGAATTAGATTTTAAAGGGGGCCGTGAGAAATTAAGGCAAATATTACATGCTATAGGATTTTCATACAAAAAATGTTCTACAAATAGAGAATCGCTTATAGAAAAAACTAATATAGCAGCAAAGAGAGAAAAATATTTGGAAATTATAAAACGAAATCGGGATTTGCCTGTTGAACTTCAAAAACAAATTGTTTACTTGGATGAAAGTTACATCCACAGTTCATATAAATTGAAAAAATGCTGGCAATCTATTAAAGTCAAAGGCATAAAGCATGATATTTCAAAAGGAAAAAGATGGATAATTGTCCATGCTGGAACTGCCAACGGATTTGTACCCAATGCTTTATTAATATTTAGCGGCACCAACAAAATGGAAGATTACCATTCAGAAATGAATTCTCACAATTTTACTAAATGGGTAACAGAAAAACTGATCCCAAACCTTAATGAAGCCTCTATAATAGTCATGGACAATGCGCCTTATCACAGTGTGGTACAGAACAAGGCTCCAACATCAGCTTCCAGAGTTGATGAAATAAAACTCTGGCTGTTAGAAAATAATATCCCATTCGAGCCATCTACAAGAAAGCCAGCATTATTAATGCTTGTTAAAAAGCACAAACCTGAACCCATGTACGAAATAGATGAGTTGTTGGGGGAACATGGTCATGAAGTGGTACGGCTTCCTCCGTACCACTGTGACTTAAACCCCATAGAGCTCATCTGGGGCATCGCAAAGCAAAAAGTTGCTGCATGTAATATAGGAACAATAGAGATAAAAAAAGCAACTGAGGAAGCTTTTAATAGCATTGGTCCCGAAACGTGGAATAGTTGTGTTGAACATGTAAAAAAAATAGAACAGGATTACTATGACAGAGGTAGAACACTCTATGAAGATATAGACAGACTAGTCATTAATGTTGGAGAGAGCAGCAGTGACAGCAGCTCAGATTCCGAAGATGATCAAGATCTGGGATCGGACATATCAGGTGTAGAATATTTCGATAGTGATTAGAAAATATTGTAATTATGTATAATAAAGATGATTAAACTTTCCTAAGCTTTTTTATTTATCAAATAGACAAACTCAGGGCATCTCATTTAATCATTTTCCCTATTCCGACTTCATCATCATCATCTTCCTGGCCCTTGTCCCGTTATATTTGAGGTCGGCGCAACACGTTTTTCTCTTCCATTCTGTCCTGTTACTCGTCACGCTATTATTAACTCCCTTTTCTTTCATATTACTTCTCTCACAATCCATCAATCTTTTCTTTGGCCGCCTTCTCCCTCTCTATTTATCCACATGTAAACTCATAACTCTTTTAGTAACATGCATGTCATGCCTCCTCTTCACATGACCATACTAAGACAAAACTACAAAAGATTCCCTTTTCCGACTTATTTAAAATAAAAAACCTTAAAGTATCAAGTTTTTTCGTGTAATGCTATAAATGATACCATATAAACGATAGTAGCGACCTCAATTTTTTTCTACTCTTTATGGCCAAGCTGTACTATAAACTACTAGGTAGCTAAATTTGCTACGATTTGAGCGAAACTTGAACAAAATTAATTTGTCCATTGGTTACGAAGATACAGCAAGTCAAAGATGAGCAATTATAACGCAGTGCTCGGAAAACTGTAAAATTCTGTCACTTGTTTCAGTTTCTTTTTTTTTGTTTGGGTTAAGGTCGTGCACTTGCAGAAAGACCAGGCTCAAGCGCTCTATCTTATATGGCACCCTAAACACACGTTAAATCTTACATTGGGTGCCAGAATTCATCGAAAACGTTTCCGTTGTCTAACAAATAGTTTGTAAATTGTGATGTAGGTTCTAATTTATGTAATAAATATCTTTTTTTTTATGTTTTTTTTTGCCAAGATCGAAATTGCAACAACGCCAACCCTGTCGTCCTGGATGAAGAGGACGAGAATGTGGAAGACCTAACACCATATGCCGACCAGTGCCGGATCTAAGGGGGGGCAAACCGGGGCACTTGCCCCGGGCGGCAGTTTCATGGGGGCGCTAAATCCTTGAGACGAGAATTCGAAATATCGAACAAATGAAGCCTCTTTTCCTACAATCTCATAGGTTTTTATCAAGTAATCGAATCTTAATATAGTATGTTTGAAAAACAAACTTTTCTATTTCAGTCCCAGTTAGTTTTTGAACACATACTAAGTGATTTATAAACGCATCTTAACAGATCAAGTAAATTTTTGAACGCGTGCGTAGTGTCCGTGATCTTTCTGCCAAGGGGAATCCCCGTCACATATCTATACGAGCCGAGCCGAACAAATTCAAACAGTTGAACGTCAAGTGACAACACTGTTTGTTTATGTGCCCACAAGCAGTTAGCCTATTTGGGCTTGTACAAAAACTATATTGTTTCTTTGTCGGATCCACCACGCGGTGGAAAATAATGCAAAAGTGTACAAAAATAAACTTAAAAGGAAGTAGTCAAACTAGATGGTCGGCTAAACATCAAGCTGTTACTGCTCTATTAAATAATTTATCGGAAGTTGTCAAAGCTCTGGCAGAAATTGAAGAATCCTCTCTAGCCGCAGAATCTAAGTACGAAGCTGGTCATTTGCTACATGCGGTAATGGATTTTAAATTTATCCTCAACTTGACAATTTGGGATAATATTCTCCGAGAGATTAATAGAGTACCTAAACGTTGAAATACGAAAAGAGGATTTCGCGTTCTGTGGCGCTAATGCAAAGCCTTGGTAAGATCTTGCAAAAAATGAGAGAAAAACCGGTAGAATATTGGATCAAAGAAGCTACACCTGTATCAGAAAAGTTAGAAATTGAGCCGGTTCTCAAAAACAAACGAATTTCCAAAAAGAAAAAGCAACACGACGAAATCTGTGAAGACGAAACGAGCATGCTAGATCCGACTAGGCTATTTCCCAAAGATTTAAGAGTAGTGTTTGACAAAATTTTAACAGAAATTGAGATAAGAGTAGAGAGTGCAAAGAGTCTACATGAAAAATTCGCCTTCCTCAGTGGCCACGCCTTTTTAAATATGTCGACAGAAGATCTGCAAAAAAATGGAGCCGATCTAGCTTTAAAATATTCAAAAGACTTGAATGCAGTTGGTTTTTGCCAGGAACTCGCCGTATTTAAAGAGCTAGTACATGAAATTAATGAAAAATCAAGTGCCTTCGACCTGTTACAACATCTGTACAAACACGACTTGCAAGAAGCATTTCCCAATGTTAGTATAGCTTTAAGAATTTATTGCACATTACCAACAACATCTGCAAGCTGTGAGCGAAGCTTCAGCAAACTGAAAATAATTAAAACTTATCTACGTTCTACAATGAGTCAGGATCGTCTATCTGGTCTCGCGATCCTAGCCATTGAAAACAAAACTGCCTATGCAACGGACTTTGAGGAGCTAATAGATTCTTTCGCAGAAAAGAAAGCACGACGTGTAAAGTTGTAGTCTTTCCTGGTTATATATTTTTTCTGTGTTTCTGTTTTATGTCACAAATGAAAGTTATTAGTTATTAGATAATAAAAAGTTTAAATTTATTAAAGGATTATTATTTTAACAAATGGTCACAAAAATGCTACAATGAGTAGCAGTATTAACAGTTTTTCTCAAACAGTGAAGGGAGGGGGCGCCAGTATCAAGGTTTTGCCCCGGTTCAAAAAAATCGTAGATCCGGGGCTGATGCCGACCCGTCTCCACCGTCAGTTCTCCACTCCCCCCACTGATCTAGACTGGATGAAACCTGGTCCTTCCAAAAGGGCGAAAGCCTCTGGACTGGACTTCGCACCGCATAACAGTCAATAAATGTAGTATATCTTTCGATATAGTCAACCGATTGCGATGACACAAAGCTTATGTAATATGTAATAAGTATATCAATTTAAGTAGGTACACACAATTTTAATGTACTTATAAAAGTTATCAACATCGATTTCGTATCTTTTACGTGATGCGTGCACAACAAAAATCTACAGATTTATTATATGTATAGACGAACCCGATATTTTTGTAACTTTTGAGAAAACTATGAAGCCTAAACGCATTACTTGTTGCCTCCGTTGCCTCATACTTTTCAGTTTCTCTAGGACTATTAGTTTAGCCAGAACGTGTCTTTAAATATGACGCAAACAAACAATTTTCCCTTTAAAAAAAAAATGCCTAGGTACTTTGACAAACTGTATCTCTGCAACTAATAAACTTAGAGTACCTAGGTACTGGGTTTAAGCTCAAATTGTAGTTTATTTAGTTAGCTTTATGTTATTTGCAAATACATATACTTAAAAAACGTTTTCTTCGTGTAGTTTTTTCGAAAAATCTAACAAAAGTGCCAAAATTTCGCAGTTTTTTGAGCATCATGGGCTACCCCCATAGGGTGTTCAAGATTGCAAACTTGGGTGTTATTTAGACCTATTTTTTTTTTTCTTGTCCCTCTTATTTTTCAGTAAATTATTGTTATCAATTGATGGCATCACTGTCAAGCACTAGTTTATATCAGGTAAAAAAAAAACAAGAGCCATTTAATTATAAAAACCCAAGAAGCACAGTCTCGAATAAAAGTAACACTCGAAACTGTCACCAAATACTCAAAAATTCTACGTAAGTAGTTATAATCATAACATAAACATATTTTTTGCAAATTCTTCCTTACTCGAATTGTTTAACGTTGTTTTTACAAAGCAGTATACAAAAAGCAATATAAAAATTTTACCTTAAAATAAAATTTGTATTATGTTTCCTAAGACGTCCGAAGTCCTTTATGAGAGAGTACATCGTCTTTTTCCACGTTTACTCGCTAGATTTCGTCATTTCCGCTATGTAAATCGACCTCAGCGCCACCTGTGGCCGCAACTGGAACTAACTAACAGCACAGAGCAAGCCACCATTCCTTTGTCATTGTTCGTCTCATAATGGTAATGATGATGATTGGAATACACCAGGAAGAAATTATTTGGACTTCGGACGTCTTAGGAAACATAATACAAATTTTATTTTAAGGTAAAATTTTTATATTATGTGTTCCGTTTGACGTCCGAAGTCCTTTATGAGAGATCTGTTTGTTATCTCCTGGTGGCTTGCTTAGGGAAACGCAACAATGTGAACCAAATTCCTATAATTATATGAAAGAATATAGGACACAAAATAAATCAGCATTGCTGCATTGCGTATAATAAAACTGATTTCGTACTATTAATGAAATCGGCGTTTAACAGAACTGAATTGATATTTCGCAAAATTCCGTAGTAACAAACTTACGGGCAGTAGCCCGCAGCTTAACTTTTCCAGCAACTTAAGCCAAAAAAATCATCTGGACCTGATGGTATTCCGCCGTATATCTTTAGAGACTGTCGAATGGTGTTAGCCGAACCGCTTTTGTACATTTACAATCTTTGCCTTAAGTCAGCTGTATTCCCAGAAATGTGGAAGATTACCCGGGTTATACCGGTACCGAAGGGAGGTTCGAGGAATAAAGTTGAAGAATATAGACCTGTTGCTGTATTATCAACAACGGCAAAAGTACTGGAATCTGCTATTCATAGAAACGTATATCAGCAAGTTAGCTCACAACTAACAGACGCGCAACATGGATTTCGGCCGAATAGGAATACTACGAGTAATTTGCTTAGCTACGTAGCGGAAGTATTGCCAATAGTAGACAGTGGGGGGCAAACTGATGCTGCGTATTTTGACTTTAAAAAAGCATTTGATTTAGTAGATAATGATGTGTTACTGAAAAAGTTAGCAGGGGTCGGTTTCACCCCGCATTTGCTTAAGTTCTTTGCGAGTTATATGAGTAACAGGCAACAGTATGTCGATTATGCAGGATACAGATCAAAGGCATATTATACTAGATCTGGCGTAAGCCAAGGAACGAATCTAGGGCCCCTAGAATTTTTGTTAATGATTAACGACCTACCAAATGTTGTACAAGATGCTAAGTGTTTACTGTTTGCAGACGACCTCAAGCTTTCTCTCCCCATAAAGAATATCAATGACTGTGAAAGACTGCAGAGAGATATAGACAGAGTGGTAACTTGGAGTAAGAATAATCTCCTGCAGTTTAACACATCTAAGTGCGTGACCATCAGCTTTTCACGCTCGCACACCCCCATAACGCATAATTATACAGTGGACGGGGTGCTTATGGAAAGGGTCACGAAAGTGAAAGACTTGGGAGTCCAATTTACCACTGAGCTAACGTTTCGTGATCACATAGTTAAAATATGCAAAAAAGCATACAGAAATTTAGGATTTGTGCTTAGAACGGTTCAAGGCTTCACAAATATTAAAGCTATAACAACGTTGTATAATGCTTTAGTAAGGAGCCAATTAGAATGTAATGCAGTTATCTGGGCTCCACATGAAACTAAATATAGTCTCATGTTGGAGCGCGTACAAAATAAGTTTATTAGGTACAAATATATGAGAGACTATGGTGTATATCCCTTTTATCCGTTGATGTATCCAACTCTATTTGTCTTAGGTATGGTCGGATATAATGAATTGAGGGTCAGGAGGCAACTCACACTCGTAACTTATATCTTTAAGATAATTAGAGGAAAGATACACAATGCAGACATATTGCGAAGAGTGGAGCTAGTCGTGCCGGACGGGTATGTGGGTCGGCGTCGACAACCGCAGCTGCTGGCGGTGCCACGCGCGCGAACTAACCTGCTGCGCGAGGCGCCGCTGACGAGCGCACTCCGCACTCTCAATGTCATCGCCGATGACATCGACTTATTCTCATGTGCTTTGAGTACGTTCACTAGGATAGCAACATACAGAATTAGCTACGGTATAAACAGTGGCACTATTTAAAATAAGGAAACTGCAATATCGCATTGGGTCCATTTAGCCTGTAAGGATATTGTACATTTTTAGAAATAAATAAATAAAATAAAAAAATAAATAGTTTGAATATGTAAACAGGCTCTGTAATAGTTACGTAATGAAATTGCTGACCCACATTGGTGAGTACTGGAAGCAGTGTCTATTCCCACTTCAAGTAGTTATACATTTACTAGTAGTATAGCAGTACTAGTTGGTTGACGAAACTCAGGGTTATTTTCAAATAAACGTCTAACCAAGTAGCTAAAGCCAAATTCCGGAGGCAAGGCCTTCCTTATTGTCCTCAAGAATTTTGAGTCCCAATCAACGAGATTCAAAGTATGAACTCTATGACTCAAAACTAGCAATAATATAGTAGCAGTACGCCACGTAGCACATACGCACGTAGGTTTACAAATTACAGCAGTATTTTTAAAGAAATGGATTACTGCTCTTGCGTCCCATATAACTATTTTCGCAGAGTTAATCAGAAACTGATGCTTAAGCTTGTTTGTCAGTAAAAACAGTACACTAAGCTAAATAATGTTTAGCTAAATACTGGACTATATCAGACCGAGTGGGTCGTGGCCCCAGCACTCACCTGCATTTTCATATGGGAGTAGTAGTACAAGTGTTGAAACTTTCTCTTATACTAACAAAACTTCCTTAACCTTACTTTAACAACTACGTGCTAGAGAGTCGTAGCCGAAATGGCCAGATTTCCAGCTATAGGCCACAAACTTCACCTAGATGCCCGGTGATGATGTAACACAAATGGCAGAAGAGTTATTGCCAGTAAAATTTAAACTAACTATGGAATTACTTGAGAATCTGCTGAAAGCGCTGCGAAAGCACGCGCCATCTAATACGTCAAGAAAAACAAAGTTGCTTTCGACGTAAGCGACATGACTGTATGTACAGGTAGATACCTTGCAGGTCGCGTCGCTCAGCAGATCTTGTTCTGTATTATACAGTCCCATTACATGGTGGACATACATATGATGGACATATCAGACAGCCCGTGTTACTTACAGTTTTGTTCTCCGGATCTCATTCTCGCCAATGTAGTATTCCGCGTAACTCATCTGCAAACTGTGTCGAGTAACTTCAACCTCTCTGAAGACGATTGTTGTAGCTGTGTACGGCAAGCAACCTTCCCCAGAGGGTGATGAAGGTCACAAAGTTGAGATACCCTAAGAGGCTTGGCGAGCTTCGGGGATCAACTGCCGGCTGCTAAGCGAATCTACAAACACGGTCTTCCTTCTTATTGATGCTGGATTACCCTACACAAGGTATGACAATGCAACCTTCCCCGGAGGGTGATGATGGATGAAGGTCACAAAGTTGAGACACCTTAAGAGGCTCGGCCTGCTTAAAGGCTCAGATGCCAGCTGCTGAGCAAGTGAATTGGCACTGATGGATTATACGAAGCTTAGTCTGGAGACAAACTCTTGGACAAGCCACGACAATGCAACCTTCCCCAAGGGGTGATGAGGGTCATAAAGTAAAGATACCCTTTTAGGCGTTGCGCCTACTTGAGGGTCTGATTGTCAGCTACAAAGAAAGTCAATAAGTATAGATTGATAATACAAATCTTTGTCTAGAGGCAAATTCTCGAAGCTGACTGACGTCAATTTCCAGGAACTAAATGCAAGCTACGACAATGCAACCTTCCCCAAGGGGTGATGAAGGATACAAAGTAAAGATACCCTTGAGGCGTTGCGTCTGCTTCAGGGTCCAACTGCCAGCTATTAAGAAAGTCAATAGGTATTGACGATCATTCAGAGTTTTATCTGGAAGCAAATTCTTGGAGCTGGATAACGTCGATTTTTAGGAACCAAATGCAAGCTACGATAATGCAACCTTCCCTAAGGGGTGCTGAAGGTCACAAAGTAAGGATACCCTTTGTGGCGTTGCGTCTGCTTCAGGGTCCGACTGCCAGCTACTAAGAAAGTCAATAGGTATTGACGATAATTCAGAGTTTTATCTGGAAGTAAACTCTTGGAACTGGATAACGTCGATTTTCAGGGACAAAATACAGGCTACGACAATGCAACCTTCCCCAAGGGGTGATGAAGGTCACAAGGTAAAAATGCTCTTTGAGGCGTTGCGCCTGCTTGAGGGTCCGACTGCCAGCTACTCACAAAGTCAATAGGTATTGACGATAATTCAGAGTTTTGTCTGGAAGTAAACTCTTGGAGCTGGATAACGTCGATTTTCAGGGACAAAATACAGGCTACGACAATGCAACCTTCCCCAAGGGGTGATGAAGGTCACAAGGTAAAAATGCTCTTTGAGACGTTGCGCCTGCTTGAGGGTCCGACTGCCAGCTACTCACAAAGTCAATAGGTATTGACGATAATTCAGAGTTTTGTCTGGAAGTAAACTCTTGGAGCTAGATAACGTCGATTTTCAGGGACTAAATACAGGCTACGACAATGCAACCTTCCCCAAGGGGTGATAAAGGTCACAAGGTAAAGATACTCCTTGAGGCGTTGCGCCTGCTTGAGGGTTGACTGCCGGCGACTAAGAAAGTCAATAGGTATTGACAGATAATTCAAAGTTTGGTTTGGATGCAAACTCCAACAAGCTACGGTATCGCAACCTTCCCCAAGGGGTGATGGATAAAGGTCATAAAGTAGAGATACCTTTCAAGGCTTTGCGCCTGTTAGAGAGTCCATCTTTTTTTTTAAAACTTTGGATGCAAATTTTAAGTTTAGTTACCGGACCCAGAAAAATCCACGAAGTTTTTTACAACTTCCTTGGAGATTGAATATACGTTGGACCTTCTCACCAAGGGGTGCGAGGAATTAAGGCAGAATTACATTGGGCCCACGTGGGCCATTTACGCCCGTTGGGTGTGTCGGTTGCTATACATTGCATAAAGCAACCAAACTTGTAGAGCTACATCAGACCCACACCACGCGACGCCACTTGACGCGACGTAACGTACCACTCAGGCGTCGCCCACGTATAACGTTGGTCTAATGCAGTTCCCGGTTTATGATTTTAATAGCACATGAGATTTAAGGCCTCCTTGCTTGGACAATTATTAAACATATTCGTCTTAATTTAGGGCCAGGCAATGACCAGTTGGTCCAGGTACAGAAGTATTTAATTTTACGCAGCACAAGCACCACGTTACACCTCGGCAGTCCAGTTTAGGACTGATGGAGACTTTTTCAGTGCCGTGGTGTGACCAGATGGAAGACATACAATTTGTGGCAGTTGTCTTTCGCCTTTCGTCTGCGAAGAACTTTTGTGAAATTCGCATCTCATGATAGAAACGATAGTAATCTATGTGAAATTCGCTCATAATAGGGTTGGTTGCAAGCTCAACCTTTCAGCACGCTTGTAAAAGTGATGGGTAGCTTTACACTGTTTTTTGTTAAAAAATGAAAGTGTTGATATAGTGTATAAAGCCAAAGGCATAGAAATTAATTTAAAAAATCATTTTTGTTTGCCTGTTTAAGGTTCACTGAGCTTACTTCTGGTAATTGTACATTTTCGCCCCCCCCCCCCTCCCCTTTCTTTTGATCATGAAAAGTTACACGAGATTAGATGATCCTTCCTGGGTTACGTTAAATTTTATTGCAAAAAGAAAGAGTGTTTATTAGGTAGTCGAGAGGTACTACAACTTCTTTATTTTAAAACTTTAAAATCGAATAAAATGTCGTTTTAAACGTTTGGTAGGTACACAGACAAAAACTTGGAAAAAATAAATCGTCCACGGATTCTCAAATGCTCATCAGATTCCTGCATTGTATACGTCGAAATGGCAAGATATTTCTTTCCAATCTAATCCAAAGAGTCAACCGTTTTCATTGAAGCTAACCTCGCAAAACTAACGGTGCGTATTAACGGACCCACTAATACTAATACAGGCGCCATACTCGAACAAGGAACACTCGGCTGCATTGTAGCGTAAAGTGCCCAAAATAAAGTACTAAAATGACTTACCAGATATTGTACTTCAAACCTTCAATTTATGCTTCCGGCGCCGTTTAACGGAGGCTTCATTATCTTCACTCGAACTGAATTGAATTCTGACAAACTTGACTCAATAGACTCATTTACGCGTTCGTTAACTATTACATGACCGAGCTGAGTAGTAATTAATGATTACCGACTACTTAAACGTTCACGAAGTTGTTAACGGTCGATCATTTTTAAAACGAACGAAATAATTTTACATAACGGAAAAATAAAAACGGTAACTTTCTACTTTAATCTCAAAAGTTAAAACAAGTAGGTATTTTAATAAAAAAAATACAAATTTGAACAAGATGGAGGTTTGTATGTTTTCTAAATTTAAAACCTAGCGACATGCGCGCGGTACGAAGAACGACGCAACAATGACAAAGGAATGGTGGCTTGCTCTGTGCTGTTAGTTAGTTCCAGATGCGGCCACAGGTGGCGCTGAGGTCGATTTACATAGCGGAAATGACGAAATCTAGCGAGTAAACGTGGAAAAAGACGATGTACTCTCTCATAAAGGACTTCGGACGTCAAACGGAACACATAATAAAATTTTACGACTGAATTTAGCCGGCAGAACAAATCATGGAGTGGAGACGAATATTTATATAGTTTTTATTTTTATACGATATTGAATTAGATTGTTAAATTGTGTTCTAAACACATTTATCTGAGCGTAAATATGTTTTGGGTAGGATATGTGTATAAACCAATGAAACAAATATTTACTGGTAACATTATTAATTTATTGAATTATTTGGTTCAAAGGTGAAACTGAGTAGGTGAATAATAAATAAATGATATTTATTTTGCAAATAGGTTTAAAAACACTTTTAAACGTATTTTTTTTTTTCGTCAGTTTAAGCTAGATGAGGCCTGACTACCCTGAGAAAAAACACCGAAACAAACTCAGGGGTCAAAGTCTCTTTTAAAGTCCATACAGTAAATATGTAATAGTAGGTATTTAGTAGAAGGTGATTAGGTAGCAAAATTGTCAGGATATAATCTACTAGGAATTCCTCTTAGTTAAAACTTAGAAAATATAATATTTTGAACCGACTTCATAAAAAGGAGAAGGTTCTCAATTTGGTTGTATTTTTTTACGTTTATTACCTCAGAACTCCGTCATTTATGAACCGATTTTCAAAACCCTTTTTTTTTGTAAAAGGTTGTACAAAGTCTAAATAGTTTGTTGGTCAAAAACATGGTAATGTGGATATATAATAATAATAAATCTTTAATTTGAGCAAAACAGTATATTGTGTTCGTATCAATATCTTAAACTTAAGTGTTAGTAACTATAGTAAAAAAAAAAACAATTCTAAATATATATAGTATATACATATAACCCATAAATATTTGTTTAAAACTTTATTAGAAATAAGTTCAAAATTATTATAAAAAAAAATTTAAACACAATAAAAAAAATCGACTCCACAATTAAGAACAGGGGTTATTTGTATTATACGAACAAAATAATAGTAGGCTGGTAAACATGGTTCTTACACTGACAATGCGGTCATTAAAATTTGCCGTATTATACTTGGACCGACGAGTGAAATTTTCGAACAAATTAAATCAAAATCACATATTACAGTGTATATTAAGTCATAAAAACAACAAAAACAATTCAATAAACACTTTTACTTACCGAAAATACGATATCCCAGCCTTTTATAGCGTTTTTGACGTAATATTTTTACAATTTCTTAACGAACACTTCGGCATTTTTAACGAGCGTGCAGTGACGCGGGCGATGCGAGACTATTTGAAAAGAGCGCACTTTGTCGAATGTTGCGCTCTTTTTTCGCGGACGTTTTTGAGACGCTGAGTGTGTATCTTGCATAGATGAGAATAAGTACAAGGTAGAGTCTGTCTAATAAGTTAAACGACTTGGGTAATTATTAGAATTTAATGAAATCTTATGTAGTCAACACGGGTTCAATAATCAAGGTTGATTAAGAGATAGAGATCATTGTTTACTAACAGAAGAACCTTATAAAAAGTACTGAATATAAGTATTTTTTAAATGATTAAATATTATACAAAATTCCTAAGTCGGTCGACTTATTAGACAGACTATATCTTGGGTTTTTTGTATATCAATGACAAGAGCGCACATTTTTTTTTTTTTAACTTTTTTTTTGAGCTTTTATCAATACAGTCCAATAGTCTAAATTAAGATTCATTGACTGGCCCCGGATTCCGAGGTTTTACTAATTTAACGCCTTACGGCTCTCCACTAAAGAGACTTTGAATAGATTTTTCAAATGAATAGCTTCTTTCGCAGCTTCTGTCAAGTCGACATATTCCACTTCGGCAGTCGATAGTGCCACAAACTTTTGAACTACCTGTTAGAGTAGCGACAGTGCGTGCCTGCGTGAATTCACAAGACGCACCTACGCGCGTGAGTGCGTAAAAAACCCGCACAATGATGCAGCTCTGCACTCCTGCAAGTATGTGCGTAGGAGAGTTTTCAGTTTTTCACGCGCTACGGTGAGTGGTGCGTGGCAGTGACAATCGCCTTATTCTCCTATATTTACTTTACTCTTTGGTCTAATTCAAGATTAGTATTTAAGCCTTGCATTTATTTGGTAGGTAAATAAAATTCCAACTAAGTGACTGGGATTTAGGGTTTGTACTTAATAAGCAATAGGTATATCATATAAGCAATAATTAACTGGGTATTAAAATAACAATCTTTATTGAGTATATCTTGAAGAATATCACATAACAATGAAAATAATGATAATTACAGCATTAGCAACATCTGATTTGAAACTTATATTACTGACAAGGGTCTCTCTGCATCCCAATCAACGAGCTTGCTGTTAGACCATACGAATTTGCCTTTAATAGTGTCCGGGGCATCCAACGCTAAGAATAGAGGTGCCCGTGCCCCCTCATCAATTGTAAGTGGTCCTTTGTGAGATGTCATGTCGGTATCTACGTAGCCAGGGTGTACAGCATTCACTATTATATCTGAAAAATAATGTGTTGAACTGTTTTAGTAATAGGTTTATTGTTATATTTAGATAAGCAGTAAAAACAAGAATGATAACATCATCAAAACAATAGGAACACATAAGTCAACTTGTGTGGCAACTGTTATTGTGGAAAACTACCAAACAAGTACATTGTTTTTTTTTCTAGTACCTATTTCATAATATTTTTTAATTCATTAAACCCCAAGCGAACGCCGGCGTTCGCGCACCTATTCTCTTTCTATTGTGTCTCGAATTACCACGACTGGAAGGTTGAGAGTGGTGCAATATTACTAAAACTTACTTCTGTCATTCAGCTCTCTCTGTTGAATTATACTCAGAGCAGACACACCCACTTTTGAGACCACATATGAGGAATCACCCCAGTCTGGAACATGAGTCCCTTGTTTTGCAGCATCTACATATTGTTGCATCAGCTTTGAAAGCTCCGGAACAGTCAACTTCTCATCTTTAAGTCGTTCTCTCAAACCTTGACTGGGAATAAGACCCAATTGACCACAGGAACTGGACATGTTGATTACACGAGCCCCATTATTGAGAATCGGGAATAGTGTCTCACATGTAGATACCAAAGAAAAATAGTTTACGAATAACGTCTCCTCCGCTTGCACTGATGCCGGTTCTGTCGCATTGTGTTTAAAAGCAATCGCTGCATTGTTAACCAAGATATCGATACCACCGTATGTGTTCTTGATGTAATCTCTAAAAACTTCAAGGCTCTGCTTATTCGTTATATCCAGTTGATGATACTTAGGATTTAGGCCTTCTTTCTCAAGGTCGGCGACAGCTTTTTTGCCGCGTTCTTTATCTCGAGAAGTCAAGTAGACTACGCCATCATATCGCTTACAAAGGCCGCGCACTATCGCGAAACCTATGCCTTTGTTTGCTCCAGTTACTACGGCGACTTTGGAAACCATAATTATTTGAAAAATTGAGTTTAATAAATAAACAACACTGTTTCTATCGACACTCCCAAACAAACTCCCAACTATTATTCTCATCTATGCTCCCAACGTCCCAACGTTAAGTTTGACTTGACATTGACGTTAATAGACATTGACATTGGCGGCTGGCGCATGACAGATTGCCTTTTTTTTAACTTCGCATGGTATGTGCATTTATCCCTTTGATCTAAGAAATAATTTTTCCAGTGTCAAGTTCAGAAAGATTTTATAGTCATTTTGTTAAGTTACTACTACGTTCAAGGTAGGTTGAATGAGACAGACAAACGCCGAAACTCATACATCACTCATAAATAACTCCGGAAATGTGAGAAGAAGGCTGGCTGCAGTGGCGGATTAGCCATGTAGCAAGAGTAGTAAATGTTATAGGTCCCGTGCGTTCAGAAGTCCTGCATGCGCCAGGTACGTACCGGCGGGCCCGGTGGCTTCGGTGTGTAGACACCGTCACGCGATAACGCAAAAAAATCATGCAAAATATTGGAAGTTCTTGGGACTTATTTCCACTTTATCAACCTAATTTACTTAATGCTGTATTTTCCAATTCCAAACTGAGTGTTTTAAAATAAAAATCTAAATAAGATTAAAAACTTGATTCGCCAGCCAAAATCTAAGTATTCGAAGACTTTATTAAAATAATAAAAAATCAATAAATCAAAATCAATGAAAATAATGTCACTGTCATCGTGACAGCAAAATGAACATTAATTTCACGTGTTGCTGTGTTCTGTAAAAGCACAACACGCGGCCGGCTATCGGTTTTATTTCTTTTTAAGTCAGTATTTGTCTTAAACCTTTTAGTTTTTGTTTGACGGAATGATACAATGTCGGTGTGCAATATGTTGATGGCACTCGAAGCAGTGGGCGTCGAAACTAAGACCACTGAACTATCTAAAACATGTGAAGAACTTCAGGTTAGTATTTATTTAATGGTTTTAACTGTAAATAAATGATATAAGGTTAATAGAAATTATATAGAAGTTCTTCAGTTTTTATAGCAAACTTCGGTCCCCGAAATTCAGGCACCATCCATTTTGGGGACCACAATATATGTATAAAAATAGTTATAGTTACAGGTACACACAGTTAGGCTAACAAATAATAAGGTAATGATCATAGCAATAGGTACAAAAAATTATTACTGATTTATTATTTTTTTATATCACTGAGTTTTTTATATTTTAAATAAACACGATGTTATATTTCCACTTCTGTCTTCTGGCCATAAACATGGTTAGATTTGTGTTTCAGAATGGACCATTTGAATTGCCCAATGGTCCAGTCCGCCAGCATGGCATACCTTATTGAAGCTCTACATTGCCTATTACTTTCAATTTTAATTTTTAAATATCAATAAGTTGTGATTTCTAATGCATTTTGTTTAGCAGTTGCTACTACTTAACAGATATTATATTTCTTTTTTTGCTACTTGTTGTACAATATTGCCCTCAAATAAAATCCTTACCAATATTTGATTCAACAGTCTGAGAGACATTTTAGCTAATTTGATTAACCTTTCAATTGTGAGAATTAGAGACTCAATTGAAAGACAATGGATCCGTGAACGCCGGCGTTCACTTGGGGTTTAATGAAATAAGGTACCAATAAACCATTGTCATGAATTTGCTGCAATATTCAATACTTTAAATCTTTCGAATACTATAATTTGAAACATAATAGAAAGACAATAAAAGAGGGAACGCCTGCATTTACTATGGGTTTAATGAATTAAAACACTTTGTTTTGTGGCTCCTAAATTCCTGCTGCAGTATACAAGGTGCAGTTTTAAAACTGCACAATATTTCAGGAGGTTGTAATAAAACTCATAAATAATCATATAAAAATACGATACCTGGTCAATAATCAGTAAAACTTGTTATTTTTTTTTTTTAATTTTAACCGTTTTTCAGAATAACTCTCTAAATAAACTTCTTAAAAAAATACAGAATCACCCGTTGCGATTTATCGCACGCCGTGTCACTGTGTGTGTGAGTGCATCAACCTGTACGAGGCTCCGCCCACTTATTTTACGAAATGAATAATTTAACCTTAGATGTAGATCGAATTCGATGATCATAATGTACATTAATGTCTTAAATTTCGCTATTTAATTACTCGCTTTTAAGCATCATCACAATGTGAAAATCTTTTAAAAGTCACGTTGACGTCGCGTCGATAGGTACTTACGTATCAGCTGATGAATAAAATGTTAGGCCGAGATCAATAAACCTTATGAGGCGTCCGTGCCTCCGTCCGTAGGTATCATGCAGCGCGCGCGCTCGAGATTTAGATACGCAGTCTGTAGGTAATGTCATTCTCAAGGTCAGTTTTCCGTAATAATTTCGTTTTTATTTGTAGATTAAATTGGTGGATGTGAAATTTCCCTTCGTACTTTTTAATGGGCTGAGGACCGACAAAAAACACTTCAAGATAATTTGTGCTAGTTACGTAGATAGGTAGGTTTTTAAGTGATTTATCTTGCCTGTTAGGTAGGTATTTTTACCGTAGTTAAAATTTTTAAATCAATTTATTTACACTAATCAAATTGATTCGGCTAACAACGTATTTACAAATGACTTTTTATGTACTTACTAATAAAATAAAATAAATACCTAAGCAGGTACTTATGTTACCTGGAGGTGTTGTTCAAACAGACAGCAGTCTAGCACGACGTTGCTGATTTTCTTTTAATTTCGTAGCACAAACACATTCGTTTTAAAGTGTCGAAAGCACTAATCACTAGTGATCACCTTTTCACGTAACGTACTTGCCGACCGTAGTGAGGAAACCAAACCGTAGACCAGCATCCCGCGTGCTGGCCCGTGGCTCTCGCTTGAAGTATTCCAGGATATTTTCCTGCAAGGCGACAAGCAGGCCTTCGTTGCCGCGACCGTCAGCAAGCCGGGGAACGCCGAATCGTCGAAACTCGCGGAGTCTTTGCGTAGCAGCCAGTATTACCCTTTGAGATGGACGTTACGATGTTTCCACTGATAGCATACAAGCGGACTATCTCCACCAACTCTACATTGGAGTATTGGTCTGTCATCTTTCATCACTAGATACCGCAACCGTTAACCGAAGGCGCTGTGGGCGAATATTGCAAGCGCGTGTATGCACACGTCGGCGACGTCAGTTACACTAAACATGATCGATTGATCGATGGCGCGGGGGCGTGGCTAGGGTGTGTCGTGCGGGAGATTATTGGTGCTTTACGTTGCGTGTATGTGTGTGAAAGCGCGGTTTAAATAATGGTGCGTTTGTGTGTGTGAAAGCGCGGTTATAAGGGAGGTATCAGACTAGCAGAGTTTATAAAAAAGGTAGTTCACACATACCGATTTCCATATATAAGAAAAAAAATACCTACTCATTTTATTATTGATTCGGGTCGAGAATCACTAACATAATTACCTCCTGAATTTTTTTGCACCTTTAAAACTGCACCTTGTATAAAAAAAATAGTTTTTTTATTATGCAACATCTAGGTAACTGCTTAATTTTTCAAGCACTGACGTAATAATGTGGCCTTGATATAATTAAGTGTGAATTTATTATTTGGCTAAAGTGTTACAATCTTCGATGCAAGATAGATATTTTTATGTTACCAGTGACAAATTTTCTTATCTATTTTACAAATACGTAGTATTTAGTAATACTTTTTAAGTTTTTTTTAAACCTTTTACAGTGTGTGCTAATAAATTGTAATTTCACTGAGATTAAAACTATTTAGTTGACACACAAAACACCTTGTGGTTTATTCATATGCAATTGATATTCGTCTTTAATTTACCAAGACATTATGCGAAATTGTGAGAGAATTCAAATACACACCGAAAATTAATTTAAAATTCATGTTTTTTCAGTTTCACTAACTGAAATGTGTGCCCTCTTGTATGGTAAATCATCATCTTCCAGCCCTTGTCCCTTTTTATTTACGGTTGGTGCAATGCGTTTTTCCTTCCAGTCTGTTTTGTCACACATCACACTCCCTTTACTTTCTTCACTTCACACACAATCTTTTCATTTTTTCTTTAGTCTCCCTCTTTCTCTCCATCCATCTGCATGTATACTCATACTTTTTTTAATAACATGAATTTTATCCCTCCTCTTCACATGACCAACAACCCAGACAAACAATTCATAAAAAATGCTGTGTAATGTTACGGTAACAGTAAATAAAGTATCAAATAGTGTGGATATTTTGAAAAGTGCGCAGTCTTATTCCGTCTTGTGCTAGTGTGAGCTAAACCTAAAGTGATAAACACTTTCTGGTGTAATTTTGTCAGTTCACTGATTTTTCACAGCTGCTTTTAATTTTTATTTTGCAGGGTTCAATAAACGCCAACACTTTTGACATACAAAATGCTGTTAAGCAGTTATCAGAATTTATACTTAAAATCGAAGATGCAAAGCTATTCAAGAAATATCTATCAAATATACTTCTTGCTTTAGTGTCAGCTAAAATACCCTTAAAACAAGTATTTTCGAATACAAACTATGACACATGCAGTGATGCTGAAAAGACATGCCACTTGGAGTATTCAATAATATTGGCGGCATTGAGTGATCATCCAGATGTATTACAGTAAGTGTGTTTTTACCGGATAATAATAATAATGATAACCTGTTATTTCAGATAAATGTAATGGTTTTTTACATTCTGTACTTAGCTCAAAAAATCTCAATAGTAATATACAGCAAGTAATTTTTATCTTCCAAATTTTTTTTGAGGATTCATTCATAACATATTATATATAGGTTTCATTCAAACATTCCATTTTTGAAATAAAAAGGAAGGCAAAATTAAAAAAAAAAATGATAGACTTTCCGTAATTTCAAATTTGCGTGGTAATCTAGCAATTGAGCGAGTGAGCGAGGTGGTGCAGAAAAAGATAGGTAGACAGCATGCAGAGCGCGCCGCACGCGCGCTTGTATCTGATTCGCACTTTAGTTTACGATACGCCATCGCTTGCGGCGGACGTGCGTGTTCCTGCGATCGGCGCCGGCCGGCATCGATACCATGCACTCAAACCGCAAGTATTGTGAAAAGACGCGTAGTTAAGTTCATGGAGGTCCTGTTCCTTTCCAACTGCGGTCACCCGAACTCGTGACCTCGACCTTGTGATGACTTTTATCCTTGGGAGCAAAATGAATTAACTTCTGATGTGGCAGAGACTCATACTATCGTGGATTTGAAACTTTGAATTGAATCAAAAGTGAAAGTAAAAGAGAAAAACAGTAAAAAAAACACTAGTGGTTAATAAATTAAAAAAAAAAAAACAATGTGCAAAACCACTTAGAGGTAGGAGTACCTTAAAACACTTAAGGTTAATGGTGGACGTTATTGACAGACTCTTAAAGTTGTGCTTGTGATTCGATTTACGTAAGTTGATTTTATGTAATTTTTTTAACATTAGTTGATTCCAATTTCTTAGGTCATGGCGTAGGTTAAGGCTTACTTAAGAGTAAGCAAAAGACATGATACGGCCTTTTGAAGTTCTTATTAACTACTTTTTAGGCGCCAGATAAACTTGGATCAACGGTCATTGACCTCCTACATTTGTTGACATTCTTAATTTCAAAAACGGAAATAAAGACATAAAGCTGTCTTGAATCACATCTATCGTGATTCTTTACAGTTTCTGGTAACGAAAAACAGATAATTACATGTTTTTCGGGTATCTATGCAGAGACATTAAGAAAAGGTCAATGTACTTTATTCCACGTTTATGTGGCAACTTGTATTATTACATTACGACATGTCTTTTGCAAATTGACGGTCCTGCCAGTGAAAGTATGAAGAAAAAATTGCAATTTATGTTTTGATAACATATCGATAACACGATGTTTGGAAGCGGGGCTAGACGCGTGCGCCTTGAGGCGGTGTTTGTGCGTAGGTGTTTGTGTGTGTGTGTACGCAGCGCGCAGCGCATAGTGTGTCTACAAGCGTTGTCTTCTTTTGGATAAGGTTCTAATGCCTTATCTCTTTTTTTTTGTATTAAGTGACTAAAAGAAAAAATACATATTTCTTTACTTTTCATAAAGATTATGTTTCAATTTGGAAGGTGATAAAAATTACTTGTTGTATGTATAACATTATAAAGTTGTATGAAAGATCAGATTTTAATTGCGAATTAGACTGAGCGGAATTATATTACGCTTGAAAGGCAAAAAGGCTAAGTGATGTTGAGCGACTAAGAATCTCCTGTAAAGTCTACTCAATGTCGCTTATTAATTTTAGCCTTTCAAGCGTCTATATGTTAAGTATATTATGTTTTATTTTTATTTTGCAAGATGTGTAGTTTTTTTTTTTAACAACTCCTTATCATTCTGATACTCATTCTAAGTTATTCTTCAATTTTAGATACGCATTAAAATATTTTGAAGTTAATCCTGTGGCTCCATTTGAAGTATTTTCGCATCATGAAGATTCCTACAATGTTGCTCCTAAAAAGCGCAGGCTGCTTGACTGTGGACAGAAAATTCCAGAGAAACAGGTGGTGTCATGTTGCTATACACTGCTCAGCAAGCTACCCAATGAAATGTCTGTTAAATGGGACTGGACCAAGTTTATTGGGACTTATGGTAACCATGGGATGGCAGATGTGAGATGGTATGATGTTCTTAATATTATAAAGGTGGTTCTACACTATAGGCGCCGAGGATGAGCTCAGCTCAAATTCGTGTATTGTGTATCGACTCTACAAGAGCCGAGACCAGTCCGCTCGTGCTCGGATCCTGTAGCGTAAACCCACCTTAAGGTTTTTCAATGCTTAAGATAGACTAGATTAAAAGGCCAGAGTAAATTAGACTAAAAGTACCAGATCATAAGCTGTGTGTTATGTCTATTGTGCTCCTCCATCAAAAATAAAAAAAATCTAGGTATGTATTTATTTTACATTAGGGGCTCTTATAAAATGTCAGAAGCTAGTGCTCCTGAACAGAGACGTGACGTTGCCGGCAAAGGCACTTCTCTACTCCTGAAATTTCATGTTTCATCAAAAAAGTGTATTGACTTTTTATACTAATTAATTTTATTATCAACAGGATGGTAAAAGAATGCATGGTCCTTCTCTCAAATATGAATGATACTCAATCAATGATAATAACAATCAGAATGCTCTTACAAGAACATGACACCCATGAGCTTTTGGAGCGAAGTAAAACAGAACCAGTTCACACCATGAGTGATGTAATAAAAGATGATCTTAGCCCTAATGTCGTCAATATTGACGGCATATTGCTTCCTATATATCAGAAGGAAAATGTTCAGAATGGTAACTTAGTACCAGTGAAATCTACCGTCAATAACCTCAGAAGTTTGGCGTTAGCTGTTGCTTCAGGTCAGAAAATTTCTATCTAAATATTTTGGTCAATTTGCAAGTACCACTTTTGCTAATAATAATTTTAATAACTTTAGTTAGGGTTAGCAGTTATAACTGCAATAATGTAAGTTGGCAGTCCATCGGATTCCCACAACCCTTACCAGGTCATCGGTCCACCTTGTAGGAGGCCTTCCAACGCTACGACTTCCGGTACGTGGTCGCCATTCTAAAACCTTTCGGCCCCAACGGCCATCTGTTCTGTGAGTAATGTGCTCTGCCCATTGTCACGTAAGTTTGGCGATTCTTCGTGCTATGTCGAATCCGATGGATGCGAGACGCACAGGACTGTTCATTGTGGCGAAACTTGGGGGAGGCCTATGTCCAACATTGGACGTCTTTCGGCTGAAATAGTGAAGATGATGAAGTTAACAATACTGAATAATAATTTAGATTTTATAAAAAGCGTATTTCAAACTTTTAGAAAATCTGAAATGTCTGTCCTTGTAATAAAATAAAATGATATCCTTTTGGTTATGGTGAAAGAATTGTACTTGTCAATAAGACATGTTTGTCGAAAATTCGCATCTTATTTTATGTACGGTTGGCACAAAACTTTTGTTATGCTATTGTTACGTATGTGGGTAATTAAATGCCGATTTACTAACAGAGAACTTTATTCACTACAAACAATAACAAATTAGTCCAGTCAACAATAATCCGAATCACAATTAACACTAGAGTTCCGTTACACTATCGCTTAGGTCGTTAGATAAAATCACACACTTACGTAGTTCGCTCTTGTTCGCAGTCAAAATTAAAACTGACTCACTTCCGGTCGGGGGCTCGTATTTATATGCGGAGAATATACGAGGACTGCACTCCAATCTCGATGCAGTCCACCACCACCTCGAGACTGACAAGCCTCACTTACTTTTCTTGACGGAGACGCAGATCAGATGTCCGTCTGATGCGGCGTATCTCGACTACCCGGGATACTCTTTGGAGCACCATTTCCTGCAGCGTGCCGGGGTCTGTGTATACGTCCGCAATGACATCTGCTGCCAGCGTCTCCGTCACCTTGAAGACCCCAGTTTTTCAAGTTTATGGTTACTGGTGGACACCGGTGTGGACAAAATTGTCTACACCTGTGTTTACCGGTCGCACAGTGGCGACCAGGAGACGACTCGGCTGTTTGGCCACCTCAGTGAGGCCGCCGATGAGGCTCTGCATCGGCACCCTGATGCGCAGTTTGTCGCTCTGGGGGATTTTAACGCCTGCCATCAAGACTGGCTTTTCCCATACCAGAGGACCGACCACGCTGGGAGGGAAACTCGAAACTTTGCAGTGTCGCTGGGCCTCTCCCAGTTGGTAAAGCAAGCGACGAGGGTGCCTGATGTAGTTGGTCATACTGCCAATTGTCTGGACCTACTGCTGACCACCGATCCGGACAGATGTGTCGTAACAGTTTCCTCACCACTTGGAACTTCAGATCACTGTCTGGTGAAGTCTGTATCGTCCTTCTCCTCACCCGACCGCGACTCACGTGGCGAACGGCGAATGTGGCGATACAGGTCGGCAGATTGGGATGAGATGCGGCATTTCTTTGCGTCTTATCCTTGGCAGCAGGTCTGCTTCTCTTCTGAAAATCCGTCGAGCTGTGCGGATGCTGTAACCGATGTGATACGCCAAGCTATGGAGTATTTTATCCCTTATAGCGATGTACGCATCGGTGGCTCAGCTCACCCGTGGTTCAACGCCGATTGCGTTCAGGCTGAAGAGCGTAAGCATTCGGCGTTTCTCGCCTGGGTTGACGCTCGTGACCGCAAAGCTCCGGATCTGAATTCAAAGAAGAGAGCCTTCAACCATGCTGCCAAGTCCTACAAAAAAGCATTAAAGAAGGCACGCTTCGACCGCATAACCCATATTGGCAAAAAACTCTCTGCACAGCCGTCCGGTAGCAGAGCATTCTGGTCTCTTGCCAAGTCGGTCGAGGCGAACTTCTGTCGGCCCACTTTGCCTCCGCTGGTAAAGCCTGATGGAACACTGGCTCATACGGCAAGAGAGAAAGCAGGACTCTTTGCATCTCTCTTTGCCCATAATTCTCGTCTTGACACTAGCAATGCTGCTCCACCGACTCTGCCTCATTGTAACTCTTCAATGCAGGAGGTTCACATGAGGAACAGAGAAGTTCTGAGAGAGCTGCGTCGTCTAGACGTGAATAAAGCCAGTGGACCAGATGGCATTCCAGCGATTGTTCTAAAGGCTTGTGCGCCCGAGTTGTCTCCTGTATTGACGCGCTTGTATCGCCTCTCATTTAGGACTGGTATAGTGCCCAAGTCCTGGAAGCTTGCCAACGTGCAACCCGTGCCCAAAAAGGGCAGTCGTGCCGATCCTGCCAACTATCGGCCGATTTCGGTAACCTCCATACTCTGCAAGATTATGGAGCGTGTATTGAACTCGCGCCTCATGACATACCTGGAAGGTAACGATCTCCTCAGTGACCGACAGTACGGGTTTCGCCGCAAGCGGTCTACTGGGGACCTACTGGTTTATGCCACCCACTTGTGGGGCGAGGCCCTCGAGAAGAATGGGGAAGCGATTGCCGTTTCCTTAGACGTCTCGAAGGCCTTCGACAGGGTATGGCACGCTAGCCTATTGAGTAAGCTTCCAGCGTACGGCATTTCCCCTGGTCTGATTAACTGGGTAAAAGACTTCCTGAGTGAACGGTCTCTCCGAGTTGTTGTCGACGGATGCTCATCAGAGCCCATGACGATTAATGCCGGAGTTCCTCAGGGGTCTGTTCTCTCTGCAACTCTCTTCCTGTTGCATATCAACGATCTGCTGGTGCCCGGTATCTATGGGTATGCAGATGATAGCACAGTTGTAGAGAGATACCTGCTCAGTGCTCGGGCTAGTAAGGAGCTAATCCGGTCCGAAAGAGAGGCTATGGTAGAGCGAACGAATATCTCACTTCAGGCAGTCTCCAAGTGGGGTGAAGCCAATCTAGTGGGATTCACGCCGCCAAAACACAAGCGTGTCTTTTCACTGCCAAAAGGAGCCCGTGCACCTTGGTTCCTACTTTTCGGAATTTATCCCTGGAGTACACCGACCGCCTTCAGCTCTTGGGGGTTGAAATTCCCTCAGACCTTAACTTTGGGCGGTTCATTGAGTCCAAAGCCAAGGTAGCTGCTAGGAAGCTGGGCGTTCTTGCAAAGGTCCGGCGGTACTTCACACCGGGACAGCTTTTAATGTTATACAAAGCACAGGTCCGTTCGTGTGTGGAGTACTGCAGTCACATATGGGCTGGTGCTGCAAAATGCCACCTGGCAGCTTTGGACTCGGTGGAAAGGCGTGCAAAGAGGCTAATTGGTGATCCAGATTTGGTTAAGTCCAACCTTCAAAGCCTTGAGCATAGGCGTAGGGTAGCCAGCCTTTCGGTGTTTTACAGGATGCATTTTGGAGAGTGTGCGCAGGAATTGCATGACTTGATTCCGCCATCGCAATTCTACCATCGGACAACCCGACGTACGGCGAATATTCACCCTTACGTTGTTGAAACCTCTACGGTCCGGACTAAGCGTTTCGCCTCGTCGTTTATACCGCGTACGTCGAAGGACTGGAACAGTCTGCCTGCTGCGGTCTTCCCGTCCGATTATAATTTGGGTGTCTTCAAGGCTAGAGTGAATAGGCTCTTAATAAGCTAGTGCGCCTCACCATCAAAGATTGCATCGCTACTTACCATCAGGTGGGATCGCAGTCAAGCACTAGTTTATATCAATTAAAAAAAAAAAAAAAAAAAAAAATAGAAAATTCTAGATACCGACGTCTCAAGATCACTCTCGAACAATAGAGTCACGTCGTGGGGCCATAAATAATTTTTATTGCACAATGTACCAAGAGTCACTTTCACGCGAATTTCGACTATTGTTAAGGGCGGAAAGTACCATTTCTCTTATCTACCTACATACCTACGTACTATTATTATTTGAATAATAATAGTGGTTTGTACTTATGGGTGGATGTTTCGATATTTTGCTAGGTACCTCCATTCTAGATCTTTCGAACAGCAATGCGTTTTAATTATTGGATGCTACTCATTATTTCCTCGGAGATATGGCGTGTTCAAGTTTAATGGCGTATCACTATTATCCTTTCTCACTTTGTCTGTCCCCTTTCACATCCCCTCCTTCCATCTTCTTCTATTTCCATCACACAAGTAAACCCAACTCTTTTACAGGTCAAGCTCTCAGCCTTATGGGCCCAGTAGGTTCCGGAAAGACTTCCCTAGTAGAACATTTGGCTGCTATCACTGGCCGCAAAGGCGTGGCTTTCAAAAAAGTGCAGTTAGGAGACCAGACGGATTCCCGCATGTTGCTTGGTTCACACCAATGTACTGACATCCCTGGAGAATTCGTGTGGAGACCTGGTGTTTTGACTGAGGTATGTCTTCTGAAATTACTTGACGATTTATATCCTTTTGCTGCTTGAATTTATAGTTCAGATATTCGAGGCTTTGGGGGTGAGTAAAAATATTGTGGGGATTGGGATCACGGAATGTCGCATACATTATATAATTTATTTACAAAAGACATAGGAACAGTATTGTTGACTTCCTAAAAATATATAAAGTAATTTATTTAAACAGATGTTGGTTTACTTATCTCATGCAAATGCAAATAATTGGTATGTTTGTAATGTACTCAAAAAATTTTAAAGTGTCATTGAAAAAATATATGTATGCATAATTTGTTTCCTGCATTGAATTAACAAAGCAAAGAAGGATATGAAATTTTGATGTAAAGAGATTTTCTTTCTTCTTTATGTCTGTATTATGGACTATAGAAAATTAAGCCTTGTGAATAATAATAATCCTTCCGATCAAACATTCATCACGTCAGTCGATTACAGCGAAGTTCAACCGCATTTAAAAAAATTCTTCTATAGCATTTTGTTGAGCAGCATTTTGTACATAAATTATCAAATCATTGTTTTAAGGTTAAGTTTTTATGTGTACAATAAAGAATTATGAGAAAAAGAACACCTTTCCGTAATAGCACTAATAGTTTAAACGCGGTCTATATTGACATCATACTTCTAGGCCGTACAAAATGGACATTGGCTGCTATTAGAGGACATAGACTGTGCAGCACTGGATGTGGCATCAACCCTGAGCTCTCTTCTAGAAAGGAACTCACTATGCGTGCCAGGCTATCGAGATTCTCTGCCGGTCACACCCGGCTTCCAGCTATTCGTCACACAACGGTAAGTGAAGACTCTACATGCATAGATATAGAGCTGATTTTCCTTAGATTTTTGAACCAATAAATTTTGTTGTTTTAGCACTTTAACAACCAACTATGGCTTTCAAAAGAAAATTTCCAGCAGCAGTACGTTACTTCAAAAACATTTAACACAAATAAACGTAGAACCTTTGTCAAGGTCCGAACTTGCAGAGATCATACAGACGTTATACCCGCCCCTTTTAACTATCTGCTCAAAAATGATCGAAGTCTTCATGATGTTCTCAGTAGGGAGTCACGACACATCCCTACAAGCTACCGAAGCTGTGGACAGCGATAAAGAAAAAAATCTAATTCTTATACGAGGATCAAGACTAATTTCAACTAGAGATTTATTGAAATGGTGCTCTAGATCAGTAGTTGGGTTTGACGTGACAAGTCCTGAGTCCGCACTAAAAGTTCTACAAGACGCTCTGGACATATTTACTTGTTCAGTGTCCTCCCCAGAACATAGACTGGAATTGGCTAAAAAAGTTGGCCTCTGTCTCGGAATAGTAGAAACCAAATCAGAGTTCTATTGCAAACATTACAAGCCAAATGTGTCATTAACAGCCACCTTCCTAGAAGTTGGTAGGTCTAAGGTTCCTAGGGTTGAAAAAAGTTTAGAAACGATTGATTTTGATAATAAACAGGCGGTGTTTTCATTTACGCGGCAATCCGCCTGTTTACTTGAGAGGATTGCTTGCTGCGTCACTTCTAATGAGCCTGTATTACTTGTTGGTGAAACTGGTACTGGCAAGACTTCGTCAGTGCAATACATAGCAAAGCAAACGGGTCACAAGCTAATCGTGATCAACATGAACCAGCAGTCCGACTCGGCCGACCTACTCGGCGGGTACAAACCCGTGGACCTAAAATACGTAATCCGACCCATAAGACTTCAGTTTGAGGAACTCTTCCGAAACTTTTATAACACAGATAAAAATCAGAAGTTTTTGGGCCACATTGAGACGTGTTACGAGACGGAAAATTGGACTGCTTTACTGGCTTTGATGAAACAGAGTCACAAGGCAGCTATGACAAGGCTACTTGTAGAAAGGTCTACTATTAAACTGAAGGAATGGGTAGCTTTTGGTTTTAAACTTGCTAGATTGGAACAGCAAGTTAAGGCAGCTTCGAAATTGACCTTCGCGTTTATCGAGGGATCTCTAGTCAAAGCGATGCAAGAAGGCCATTGGGTGTTGCTGGATGAAATAAACTTGGCATCAGCTGAAATTTTAGAGTGTTTGGCTGGGTTGCTAGAAGACAAAAGTGAGACCATAGATCTGCTGGAAAAAGGCGATAAGGTTCCTATAAAAAGACATCCAGATTTTACTTTATTTGCGTGTATGAATCCTGCTACAGACGTTGGCAAAAAAGACTTGCCGGCTGGTCTTAGGAATCGCTTCACGGAATTCTTCATTGATGAGTTAACTGAACGTAATGACTTGATGTTGCTCATTGGAGACTATTTGTACCATATGAATCTTGGCGGTGCCGTTTTGGAGGCCATCTATAGTTTCTATGCCAGTATTAAGAAAGAAGCGAAGTTGAATCTTGTGGATGGATCAGGTAATACAATACATTTATTTTGCTTTTTAGGGTATTGCACCACCCATGACTCACAAATCAGGATTTTTTTGGTTTATCTCTTTTTTCACATGGCCATTAGCTCTGGTGGCTAGAAAAAGGACTCTATTAGTCATAAAGCTTCTGAGTGAAAAGTGTCCCGTACGTGTAAGTGTAGTTTCACCCTTAAACATGCTCTTTATATAAATATAAACAATTTTCAGGAAACTCACCACATTATTCTCTCCGAACTCTATGCAGAGCGCTTACAGCTGCTGCCAAAGCTAAATGTGGGACAGTGTCAAGATCCTTATACGAAGCGTTTTGCTTATCCTTCCTTACACAATTGGACAGTTCTTCACATCCTAAAGTTGAGGCCATGATTGCCAAGTAAGTATGCCTTTGAATAAGCTAAAGTCAAGATATAAAATACATGTTTTATAACGTTTCTTACATTCTTTCTTAGGGCAGTCATCGGCAAGAAGAATATAAAGTCAGTTACAAACCAACTGATTCCAGAACCACAGGTTTTAGGCCAAACATACTTACTATTCGAAGGCCACTGGATCCCTCAAGGTAAACTAGAAATAGCCATTCCAGAAGGCTATATTCTAACTCCTACAGTGAAAAAGAATCTTCGTGATATCGCACGTATCATATCTTTAGGAAGATTGCCTATATTGCTACAAGGAGACACCTCTGTCGGCAAAACGTCTCTCATAACATACATAGCCAAAGCTTCGGGCAATTATTGCGTCAGGATAAATAACCATGAACATACAGACCTTCAAGAGTACATAGGGTCTTACGCAGCTGACTCCAGTGGTAAACTTGTCTTCAAAGAAGGTGTTCTAGTCGAAGCTATGAGAAAAGGATACTGGATTATACTTGACGAGCTTAATTTAGCACCGAGTGACGTTTTAGAAGCTCTAAACCGTGTATTAGATGACAACCGAGAACTTTTCATACCAGAAACTCAACAAGTCGTCAAAGCGGATCCCAATTTCATGTTATTCGCAACGCAAAACCCTCCTGGCTTGTATGGTGGTCGAAAAATGCTGTCCAGAGCGTTTAGAAACAGATTCGTTGAGTTACATTTTGATAAGATACCAAAGAACGAACTTGAGACTATATTGCACCAAAGATGTCATGTTCCGCCGGCCTACAGTAAGAAAATGATAGCGGTTATGGCTGATCTACAGATAAGGCGACGTGGTTCCGCAGCCGTTCAAGGCAAAGACGGTTTTATAACCTTACGAGACTTATTCAGATGGGGTCAGAGGTACAAGTGTACTTCAAAAGATTCCTTGACAGACGACAAGTTTTACGATTGGGATCAGCATATAGCTGATGAAGGATATCTCATACTTGCTGGAAAAGTACGTCAAACTGACGAGAGATCTATAATAGAGGAGGTTATAGAAAAACACATAAAAAGAAAGGTTAATCCTGACAACCTCTTCAGTCTACATGCAACTACATCTCCCGTTACTAAGTCTATATTGGAGACAATCCTGAACAACCAACTTGAAGAGTTCAACCACGTTGTCTGGACATACAACATGAGAAGACTTGCAGTATTAATAGCTAAGTCTTTTACTTTTGATGAACCAGTCTTGCTAGTTGGAGAAACTGGTTGCGGAAAGACAACCATCTGTCAAGTACTGGCAGCTTTGAAGAAACGTCAGCTCCTGTCAGTCAACTGCCACATGCACACTGAAAGTTCGGACTTCCTTGGAGGTCTTCGTCCAGTGCGGCAGTACAAAAATGATGGCAGGCTCTTTGAATGGGTCGATGGACCGTTGATCAAGGCTATGGAGACAGGAAATATGTTCCTAGCTGATGAAATATCTTTGGCTGATGATAGTGTTTTGGAGCGAATGAACTCTTTACTGGAACCTGAAAGGCAGTTGGTGCTAGCCGAAAGAGGAAGCGATGATAATTCCGATGTTGTTGTTATAACAGCAAATAAAGATTTTCACTTTATCGGAACCATGAACCCAGGTGGGGATTTCGGAAAGAAAGAACTTTCTCCCGCTCTGCGTAATAGATTCACAGAAATATGGTGTGACAGCGTCACATCTAGGGAAGACCTACTAAAAGTTCTCGAGAAAAGCGTCAATAAAGGAGTGTCGCTAGGCAATCAAGAAGACGGTAGTTCAGGAATTGGAACCTCCATCTTGAACTTCACAGATTGGCTTAAAAATTCAGAAGTGACGAATAAATTCCCTTTCAGCATACGTGACCTACTTTCATGGGTTCACTTTATAAATATCACAGTGGCAAAAGGTCTTTTGGACACCCCTGAAGCATACGTACACGGTGCTTGTATGACTTTCCTAGACTGCTTTGGTACGGCACTAACCGGCCATATCGAAACTGAAACTTTGGTTCTGCTACGAAAAAATGCAATCAACTTTTTGTTGAATCAAATTAAATCCATTGGCAGCGAGTATGTGGAGCCTTTACAAAAAATGTTGAGTAGTAAGCAGACTCAATTTGTGGCCGAAAGTGGTTCAGAAAAGTTTGGAATAAAACCTTTTTATATTGAAGTTGGACAGAAAAATGGCAACATCAATGATGGTCAAAAGTTCACATTTACAGCACCAACAACTGGTGCCAACACTTTGAGATTGTTACGCGGATTGCAGCTGAATAAGGCAATCCTTTTGGAAGGAAACCCTGGCGTTGGAAAGACGAGCTTTGTAACAGCACTCGCCAAATCTTCTGGACATAAAGTTGTTCGCATCAATTTGAGTGACCAAACGGTAAGTTTTTCTAAAATATCCCTTATCTGTCTCCTGCGCTTTCATGATTAAACTACTGAACCGCTTTTGATGAAATTTGCGGGGTAAGCTTAATTCTTAAGGAAGGTCGTAGACTACTTTTTAACTGGTTTTGACTTCGACCTCGCGTCCGTAATATCCAACATTCATGCAAACGAAGTAGCGGGCAAAAGTAATTACAATATAGTCCAATCAAAAGTAGTTTTCATCTAAAAGTCATTGGATGATCTCCCACCCAAAAAAAAAAAAACTACTGAAACTTCTATTAAGGTGGGGAAAAAATATTCTTGATCATATGAATTATTTTGAAATTACATATTGTATTAATCATTCAAGTTTCGCCTGGATGGTAACCGTAATCGAAACTAAACAAGTTTCGGTTTTGCCGAAACTAGGCCGAACCGAACTACAATACCTAATATTTGGAAATATTTTGTTGTTATTGGATTCTAATTTGTATTTCTCATTTATAGGATATAACAGATTTATTCGGAACGGACTTGCCAACAGAAGATGGATCGTTCACTTTCAAAGAAGGTGCGTTCTTGAGTGCTCTTCAAAATGGCGACTGGATCCTATTAGACGAATTGAACTTGGCACCTCAGCCAGTCTTAGAAGGACTTAACGCTTGTTTAGATCACAGAGGAGAAGTGTTCATTCCTGAACTTGGAAGAAGTTTTAAAGTTAAAGAGCAGACCAGATTATTTGCTTGCCAGAATCCTTTGAAACAAGGAGGTGCCCGAAGAGGTCTACCTATATCCTTCCTGAACAGATTCACCCAAGTTTATATTGACACACTTACTAAAGAAGACTCGATATACATTGTAGAGGCCCAGTACCCTACAGTACCAAAAGAAATTTTGCACAAAATAGTCGAATTCAATTGCAAAGTAGCGCATGAAGTAACTGAGATACAATCCTGGGGTCATAAAGGCTCACCTTGGGAAATGAATCTAAGGGACATACAGAGATGGTGCGAGGCCCTTATTCAAGATCAGAATGAAAATAATCCTCTGTGCCCTGGAAAGTACGTCGATATGCTCTACGTGAACCGTATGAGGACAGAGGAAGATAAGCAGAGGATGATCGAAACGTACGACAAAATATTCCTTCCTAGATACCCGAGGAGCGACAGCAACCCTCAATTCCATTTGACACACACACATGTCATAATAGGAGACGTTCAACTACCCCGCAATGAACAAAAAGAATTTAAAAATCGTAGAGCTGCTGAGACTAACTTACTTGTATTGAGAAACCAACTACCGACTTTAAAAGCCGTGGCTCAAAGTATCAAGATGAATTGGTTGACTATACTAGTCGGCCCTACAGCAACTGGCAAAAGTTCTGTAATTCAAGTACTGGCAGACTTGATCGGCAACGAACTGCAAGTCATACCTGTGACGTCAGCAATGGACGTCTCCGACTTACTCGGCGGTTTCGAACAAGTCGATTTTAACAGAAATCTTGAGAGCTTGTATGATAAAATTGAGACATTGACAATACAAACTGTTAGAACGATGTGGTTTATGACCAGACCTTACGAATGGAAGACAAATTTGCTGTTAAGTGAGTTGTACAAATACGAATCTCTGCAGAAAACTTCAGGTACTGATATTTCAGATGATAACATGGATAAATTCAAACAAAAAATTGAATTTCTAAACACTCACTGCGAAAAACTGATTAAAAACAACGAGTACCAACCCGATGTCGTAACGAAAGTAGAAGCAATTGTGAAACTTCTGAACAAGCTACAGAACAAGGTTTCGCAAGTGTCTTCAGTGAATGCCGGAGGAAAGTTCGAATTTGTGGACTCTTTGCTTGTGAAGACTATGATTGAAGGCTCCTGGTTACTTCTCGACAATGTGAACCTTACTTCTGCTGCTGTTCTTGATAGGCTGAACGGTTTGTTGGAACCAAATGGCGTGTTAAGCGTTCCCGAAAGGGGCGACGTGAGTGACATAAAACCACATCCCAACTTCAGAGTTTTCTTCACAATGGACCCTAAGTACGGAGAAATTTCCAGGGCAATGAGGAACAGAGGAGTCGAAATATCTTTACTCAGACCAGATGATTGGCAGATATCGTATGTGTCAGAAACTGAGAATTTGTTTGATTTGACGGCTTTGCTGTCCTCATGTGGCTTGCCATGTAAATATCATGACTTGTGTATCAAATGTCATGAGTTGATGCAGTCTTTTGTAGAAGGTATGTGTTTAGATTTGTTTCCACATTGAATATCGCATGAATAAGAATATTTGCATTTATTTCCATCAGAATATGGTCGTAAAATGTTTATCGAGACATTAAACTTTTTTCTTTCTCCAGGTCTCGATCGGCCAACTATCTCACATTTACTACAAGCTGCTCACTTGACTTGGCAACAGCTACTACGTGGTATATCCACCCCTACGGCCTTCGTCAGCAGCTTCTCTGACGTCTACATCAAACCGAGGTGCGGTGCAGACTTCGCATCAAGCGTAAATTCCTCACTCGCTGAAATGAAAAACTCCATGTTAAAAGCTCTCGAAGAACTGATACAAGGAGACGAACAAAATGAAAATAGTATCCTTCCCGCAAACACTAATCACACACTCACAGTAAAAGGTTTGTGCTTTAACTCCACAATGGAAATAGCCAAACAACTCGCGTATACAGCCGTACAAGAAACTAAAGATGGCACGATAGAATCATACCTACACGTTATCTTTAGCTTATTCTCTGTCTACCAAAGATCTCACCCGGCAGTGTTAACGACCGTTTATTCTGTAATCAATTATATCATGAGGAAGCAATGTCGCGCGTCAAATATACAGTATGCCGAGATCCTCAACGATACTGCTTACGAAACCTACAAATATCACAGTGGCGATATGCAGTCATACAAAAAGTACTACCCAGAATTATACAGTTTAGATGAAAGAGAAACACATTTGGGTAACAAGGAAGGGCTAATAATGTTCGATAATCTAGTCAGGTACTATTTGTCGAATCTCGCTCCTGAGACAACCTTTACAGTAGCTAATTATTCAAGAGCAGTCTTGTCAGGCAAATTGACGGATGACTTCGCCGAATATCCGATACTGAAATATTGTTTGAGATACATGGCCGTTATTGAAGAGTTTATTCAAAAGAGTATTGAGCGATGTACTAATAATTTAGATAATAGAACAGTTTGTAACATGTTCCAACTCCTGAGCTGGCGGGATAGGTTCCTAAAGTTGGCTAACGAATCAATATTTGTTGGCAATGAAGCCAGCAGGCGTAAAATTTTAAGGGAAGACATCGTGCCCCTTCTTTATACACACAGTAAATGGTTACAGAAACATTTAATGATACCGATAATGAGACTTGCGAGGGACAGCGATGCTCTCATAAGTAATTTCAATAAAGCCGCGGAAAATATAGTGATGCCTGCGGACAATGATAACTCGACAGTTACGAAACTGAGCAAGAAGATCCGCAAGATGTATGGCCAGCCAAAATTGTTACTTGATAAAAAAGAATATAAGAAATGTAGTGATAAATCTAAGGTTTACAACAAAATTACTTTGGACCTCAACCAACCAATATCCAAGCAACTCAACCGCTTGTCCGTTGATAACTACGGTGTCACTGACGTGTGTTTAGCGCTGGATGTACCAAGTAACGATAAATTGGAACAAGTCCAGCAAAATATCACTAAACTGGTTGACAGTCAAGTAGTTGTCAAACCAGGTTCCGAAGTAAAACTTCTTCCAATAGTCTCTTACATAGTACAAAGAATATTGACAATCCTACAAAGAGACTTCTTTGATGTAGTATCCCAGTTAACAAAGAACGAAGACAAAGTCGTTATAACGGTGGAGTCTACACATGTTTTGATGTGTTTGGTACACTTGGGCAAAGTGACGAAAGGGTTCTCGCCAGCTTTGTTGAATTTATTGGAAGTTATGCTCAAGTTGCAGGAAAATAACCAGGACATGATAAGTGACAGGTAAGATTTTCATTAGTTTTGAGCAATCAGTTTCACACACAATGAGAAAATACTGCAACAGTATAGTTTTTACTACAATAACACACTTTACTACAACAACACACTCTCTACTACTATTACACACTCTTAACTACAACAACACACTTTTTACTACAATAACACATTTTTTATCACAACAACACACTTTTTGAGCAATCAGTTTCAAACACAATGAGGAAATACTGCAACAGAATAACTTTTACAAAAATAACACACTCCTACTATAACACACTCTTTTCTAAAACAACACATTTTTACTACAATAACAGACTTTTTATCACAACAAAACACTTTTTATGACATTACACACTTTTGTTACAATAACACTACATACTACAACAACACACTTTTTACTACAACACACTTTTGTTTCAGAATATCATCTTTTCCTGTCAAATTCTGGGATGAATTTTACAAAGCGGTGGTGTACTCACCAGCTTTCTATCCTTCACCATTTTTGAATCCGCACAGCGGTGACAGTTCAGAAGAATTCATTGAAGAAATACCGATTAACAGCAAGAGATTGTCCAAGAATATTCCTTTACTGCCGTATTATCTGCAGAAGTTTACTGTATCTACTGATAATCCAGGTATGTTAATCTGCTTATTAGTTTTAGTTAAAAAAAATGCAGTATTTAGGGTCTGCATGACTTAATTAAGTCAATAACTAGTTTACGACATTCTCAGTGACCGTCAATACGGCTTCCGCCAAAATCGGCCAACTGAGAATCTAGCGTATGCAATTCACATCTGGAGCGGCACAGATCAGGTCATCAAACTTCATGTTTGTGTTTGCATGTAGGAGCTCCTGAATAAGGTTGGAGAGCTCTTGAGAGTGCCACTGATCTAAGGATCAATATTATGATGAATGGTTATTATAATTACTTGTTGATATTTCAGAGTTACGTCATTTACTAGCATATGAAGCAGTGTCGATGGAAGACAGGACTGATTATTCTGTGCAGCTCGGAACTATCCTAAATATTCTATGGAAGAATATTGCCACATTGGATTCTGCAGTTTCTTTGAAGATGTGAGTTTGCTTTTTATATTTCACTAGCTTTTTCCTGCGGTATAACATGGTTACGTCAGGAACTGTGCAATATTTCGGGATTAATAAATTAATGTTAAAAAAAACGTAACGAAACGTTTGTTTAGAAGATACGAATCGTTGTTTCGTATTCTTCTCAACTAACCCTTTTAGTTGAAACCCATTCCATGGAGGTGCATACAAAAATTAACTAGCGCCATATTTAGGAGTCCGTCATTTTCAATTGCAAGACTTAATCTAAACAAACATACATACAAACGCGTGAAAGTAAAAAAAAATCCCAAAGGAATATACTCGCTATATAAAAACTCTGCCACTATCGTATTGCTGTATGCCTGTGCATGGACATGGTCTACGCCAAGATCCCTATGCCAAATTACACGTTTTGCAGTTTAGGCGTAAAGAAATAGCAAAAATACACACACACACATACACACACATTCATTGTGCGTGCAGCCAGGGAGTGGAACTCCTTGTCGGAGTCTGTGTTTCCTGATAGCTACAACCCGGGAATCTTTATGTCGAGAGTGAATAGGTTTCTTCTAGGTAAGCGCGTTCCATCGTCGCTTTCCATCAGGTGAGAGAGCGGTCAAGCGCGAACCTAACAAGAATAAAAAAAAAAATCGGCTTTTAGTTTTTTTTTTACTTGAATCTGTTCAGATATTACTACAACTTTAAAATGTATAGGTACAAGTTATTCTAAATTCGAGGGTGCAAACGTAATTCTTTTTTTTTTCTAGAGTATCCGACGCCAAATTCAAAATGAAGAAATATGAGCAACTCATAAACTATTTATACTCTGCTCTTGAACTCAAGAACGACAAGACATTTGACGAATTTTGCACACACACAATAGAGATGTTCCGGATTTCCTACAAAGGCACTTCGTTTGACGACATTTTAGCCGAAGCGAATGATGCTTACCAAAAATTGAGAACTTCATTAGAAACAAAAGAAGATGATATGAAAACGAAGATTTTCACAGCTCAGCTATCATTACAAACGAGTATTCTAATTACTAAAGTCTTGTCTGAAATTAATCCAATGGACCATGTAGCGAAGCATCGTCTCAAAGTGCAGTATATCGAAGAGGATGTCAAAATGTTTGACGCTCTACTTGGTACTTACTACTTCCATGGCCTGGTGTATGGCAATATTCCCCATTACGGAAGTATTGAAAAGCCCTCGCAAGTTACTTTTAGTAAGTTGGATAAGGACAGTGGCTTGCTGAGAGTACATCCCCATTGTACTGTGCTGATGGAGTTGAGAAGAAGTACTGCTGAAAGAGTCAGCAAGTACAAGCTGGGAAATACTTTCAGACCTGAAGAACCGACTTATAATAGCTTTGCTAATGTAAGTACAATTAAAATTACACACAGTACATTATAAGTGTGTAATGGTAGTGATTACGGTCGAGGCGGTATTAGACCCGAACCGTGGCGAGGGTCTTAAGAGAGCCGAGAACGGTAATCATTAATTACTCACGTGTATCATACGACGTTTTTCAATACACTTGTGAAGAAAATAACTGTAAAACTAGTAAACTTTTGTGGCGGTAAAAATCTGTTGTCATATGCGCGCCCATATTTTTTTTTAAATTTACCTTTCAATACACTCACTGAAATGAATAAACGGGGTTTGACCGGCGACTCGTGGGGGACGACCCGCGCCCATCCTGATACGATACATGTAATATAATTATGGCGGGGGGAGGTTGTACAATAAGGTTTTAACTACATTATAGCACTAGTGCGTAATGGTAATCAAAATGTCACAATTTGGTAACAAGGGCCACTATGTAGCTAAGTTCAGTGCAATAAAAGTCACTTTCTGAGCATGTGTCTTGAAAATAAGATTTACGAACTCTTTCACTTATTTTGAAACTAGCTTCTGCCAGTGGCTTCGCCAGCGTGAAAGTAGGTTTCTCCATACAGACTGAACCCTCGTTTTAATCCCATATAGGGTGAATTTTGAAAAATCCATTCTTAGTTCTCGCCTACACAATAAAAGGAAGCCTTGTGCAAAATTTCACGCACCTAGTCCCAGTAGTTTCGACTGTTCGTTGATATGTCAGCCAGTCGATTTCTCGTTTTTGATAGTTCATAGATATTATGTACCGTCCTGTTATTATCTATTCTAAGATACTTAATGTATTTAAAGATACTGTCCACATCTCTCATCTAAGTCTCTTGTTGCATGTCTGCTAATTGCTAATTGAGACAAGCAGAACTTTTGTGCTCGTTTCTTTATTACATATTTTTATTTTTATGTACATAAATTAATAGATATATAAATAAATCTTCTCCTTTTCAGGAATAATTGAGACAAGCAGTACTTTTGTGCTCGTTTCTTTATCACATATTTTAATTTTTATATACATAAATTAATAGATGATTAAATAAATTATCTCTTTTTCAGGACTGCAAACACTTCACTAAATCAGTACTATCAGCAAAAACGACACACGATATTACTACTAATTTAATAACAGCTTGCAAAAATTTGTATAAGAACCTACTTACCAGCACTGTAAACAAAACAACCCTCCTAACTGGTCACACTGTGGTCAAAGAAACGTCATCTTGGTTGTATTCAGTTAACGCCTTTTATAAAAAAATCGACACATATTCAGAGGCGTTACCCGATTTAGCAAAACCTCTACAGAGCTCTATATCCCAACTTGTCTATAGCGTAACCTCTTTGAATGACTTGACAAAAGAGATCATAGTCAAGATAGAACAAGGTTCGGTCCTAAAAGAGGTTGTGACCGATTTGATGGTGTTCCCCAATGGTATACCTAATAGAAAGACCAAGGAGGATTACTTGAATCGATTTGTGTCGTCGAAGTTTGTGCAGTTGCTGAACAGAAATGTGGTCGCTGGGAATAACGACTTGTTTGTGGCTGAGTTGGAAGGCATTCAGTAAGTATTTTTTCTTTTTATTATTGATAAATGATAAATGATCTTTATTTTGCGAAAAGGTATTTAAAAAAAAAATCTCTTACACGTTAGTTTGGTTTTCAGTCAGTTTAAACGAGATGAGGCCGGTGTTTCCTAGCTGACTACCCTGAGAAGAAATATCGAAACAAACTCAGGGGTCAAAGTTTCTTTTGAAGTCCATATATTTTCTGTAGGATAGCGTTAGTGCCTGTTGGGACTATAATTCGCTGCCTGAAATCATCTAATTCCTCTGCTCTCGTGCTAAAGCTAACGATTATGCGAGTAATCATAACTGCTCTAGTACTGCGTTCTGATTGGTCGAGACTATTTGGGAATTATTCTGTGTCGACCTACATCAGATCTATAAGTCATATGTGTTTACAGACATGCGTCGCCTTTTATTAGACGCCTAATGGCTGTAAGGGCGTTGATTAAAATAACCGAATTTATTTTTTGCAGGGTTCTAAAAATGAATCTATCAGAGCTTCGCATGTACAGCACAGCGCTGGACAAACTGGACAAAGGCACAATGGATTCCGTGCTAACGACGCTGGATTCTCTTGTGAAGGCGTGGGAGCAACAGCAGAGAGATATCGAGAAGAAGAAACAGGATGATGAGGCGTTATATGTCACTAAGTAAGTTCTTTGCGAGATCGAACCGTGTCATAAAATTTTATAAGGGAATTTAGGCCGTAAACTGTTATCAATAGAGCATAAAACTGTAATGTTTGCGGTGGATCCAAAAAGCGATAACAGGGCTTCACGTAAAAATTTTTTGACATCAATTGGAGACAGCCGTGTGGTTACGGGTATACTTTGCAAATTCTAGGTATCATTTATTAGACTACAAAAATAAGAAACCCTAGGTTATTGTAATTTTTTTCTACTTTCAGATCAAAGTGCGAAGATGAAGACGAAGACGCCATAGCTTTTGAAGAAATGCTGGAAATGTTCCCGTCATACTCCGACCAAGACTTCGCAGAGTTTAAACCACCAACATTAGAACAAGTACCAGTTAAAACACAGAATAACACTGAAAAGCCTAAACAAAGACACCTAATATCACCTGAAGACGTTTCTCTAGTCTACAAATGGCATTCAAACATCGTTCGAAACATGACGTCAGCGGAATGGTTACCCGCCCGAAAGAAGTTGGTCGGCAATGATGTGACCAGTGCGTTCTTGCAGAGGTATCCCACATTTAGTCGGGTTATAAACAACGTTTGGGAGGCGTTGGACGCGGACTTCGAAGGGACTATTTCGCCGAGTTTGATGGTCCTTATTTCGCAGATTAAGGCGAAAGTTGATGGAGAAGGTAATTTGTAGGAAAATTCAACATTACAGAAACTGATTTACGTATAAAAAAGTTTAAATATTTTTATCTATTCTAATCTTCTTCTTCTTATTATTATTTCAGAGTCTTCAAGCAAAGTAGATTTCTATAGATCCGCTTGGGTCTCAGAAACGAAGCAGTGCGTACCGTTACTTCACAGAGTAAAAGACAACACTAATGAATTACTTGACCAATGGCCTGATTTCCCTACTTTGAAGGAGGTAAGTGAATCATTTCTATACCAAATTAACTGATCAGCGGTCCTAAAACTTTCTTCATAATTTTACGCAAGCAATGTTCACTAGGCGTTTTGTACAAATGTAAACTTTGTTTAGTATTAGAATAAGGTTCATATTCATATGAAACGCGTACGAAGCTTAGCTTGAGAAAGGACTAAGTTCTCTCTACAGTACTCAATTATCATTTATGGCTTTCTCTTAATATGACAGTAACTAGAATTATTACTTTTTTAATCGCCTACCTCGGATATATCCGAGAAACACTCTCGTTTTTATTCCGTCAGGATCGCATATCCACGATCAAATACGCCATCTCGTTAGCTCTTCTTTCACCTATGGGGATTGAAGAGCTAATCGAGATGGAGTACAAATACCGGCACGGATCTTGAGCGCTCGGCGTCAGAGTGGGAATCGCTTTGCCCATTCCATACATTGGCGAGCCAATCGTCGTCGTTGTTAGATACATGCAGCAGCGCAGGGAACGAATCGCGAGTGACGTCTATGACATGATGGCTTGGCGAGTCAATCACTGACATTCCCCGTCCCCGCGTCTTACTTCGCACCACTAAAGAGAGCGAATATTTGACTTCTGTGCAACTTGAAGCCAGCGCTGAAGATCCGTTCCCGGTAATTGTACCCAGTCACAAATAGACGACCTTGGCGTATAAGACACGGAAACACTCGTCGCAAGCGGTTAAAGGGTTAATGATTATAAACCATATTTAGAGTTAAAACATAACATTTCTTTACACTTAATGTTCATATTCCATTTCAGATAATAGTAATAGTGAACAGAATCCTAAGCTTCCCTGTAACAAGCCCGGTGAGTCGTTTCCTTACCGGCTTAGAGTTGCTCAGAGACAAGATAGAGGAGTGGAACAAAAATGCGCATAAAGGCAACAATATGATTGACGTGTCTCTGGCTGTGGGACAACAGATTATAAACTGGAGGAAGCTGGAGATGGCACACTGGAAGGAGTGTCTTAATAATTTGTATCATAGGCAAGTACTTACAATTTGTATTGAAAATACATTATAAGCTACATGCAGTGCGTTTCAAAAAGAATAGGAACGTCAATGACCTCTATCTGTCAAATGTTACTTGAAAAGTATGGTTTGCAAGAAAGCACTAGTTTATACCATTGAAAAAAAAAAGCTTTGATTTTTTTAAATCTAAACAAACAATTTAATTTACTGAGATCGTTCTGGACTTCTAGATCTAGTTCATTAAGGTACAGATGTATTATAATAATAAATGTTTACAGGAAGCAGTCCGAAGCTCATAAGTACTGGTTTTACTTATACTCCGTCATCAATTCATACCTGGACTCGACTTCAGAGCCGGTCACATCCGACAGGGTCATATCTGTGCTCAAAGAGTTCATGGAAAAGTCGAACTTAGCTGAGTATGAAATAAGGTTGGATATTATATTTGTCTACCACTGCCATTTGGTGCATTTGGAACCTTCCGAGAGAAGAGGTAAGATTTATTTCTCCTTGTTATTTTAATAAGCAATAAGCATGTGCCTTCTTTTGTTGTCAGACTCTTACTGACTAAAAGCCCTACCCGTTCCTTTGTGCCTTTCGTACCGGGACCGAGCGTCCTCTTCGGATAACCCTGGCCCCAGTAGGCTTCGACCCGGCTGGGCCCCTGCTGTTGCTGACAACTCCTTGAGGCGCGCGGGAACAGTGCACGCCGTCGACGACTTGGGCTCGGTCCGGACAGTTACCGAACGGTCGGACAGCGAGCTACGCATTACTCGCCGTCCGCCATGCCGTGACCTGTCGTGGCAGTGGACTTTCACCCCGGCGTTGCATCTCCACGCTCATATCGTGCATGTGTGCAAGGACTGTTGCCTTCAGATCACACGGTGGTAGGCCAGCCAGAGCCAATGACTTGATTGTACTATTTGAGGCCCTGACGACCAAAACGAACTGTTAAAGGGATGAAGCTATATAGGGTGTATAGCGCCATCCCTCTTTCTCGCTCGCACAACTGACATTTTAACACGTTATGGTAAGGCCTCTGATCTGGTAGATGTTTTACTTTAACTTACCTATGGTTATAAACTCGAGACAGAAAATAATTTCACTCGATGTAGCTCTATATGCTATTTCGCTTAAAATTAAGCAAGTGGGAGCGAGATAGCACATAGTTTTGTTTTCAATTTTAAGGACATAAAGTACAATTGGAATGGGCCAGACACAGTGAAGTGTAGTAATTTTTCAATAACTTATGGTATTTTGACAATATGTCGACAATGCAAGAAAGCATCACTTGTCAGACTCATCTAAGTAAGCAACCAATCAGCGACGAAGCAAAACACTTAGCGTCATTTTGCGAAGTCGCAAACTAGTTTTCGGCAAGGAATTTTATGCAATTTGTTTTGGAATAAAATAACAAACAATTCTTCTTAGTCGGTATAACCTTGCCAGAGTGGTCGTGGTCATAATTGTGAGTCACGATGACTGATGATCTTGGTAATACGGCGCCATTCATCGCGGACTGTAGCTTTCCGGGTACATTGCTAAACCAAGCACCTAGTTGCGGCCTTAATCTGGTCTGTCTATCTTATTGATGATCTACCACGTGGCCTGGTGCATTCATCTTTTCTCTGCACTATGAGACGCTCTATGGAGTCAAGCAAACAAACAATATGCGGTGCTAATTTAACAGCATAGGTCCACATATCCTTAGAGGTTTCTAGAAGTCTAGAAAAACTAAAATTTAGGTAACCTTCGATTATATAAAGACACGCTACCAAATTTTTCATTTTTCTTTCAGACGAGCTTCTCTCTATCCTATGGAACACATATAACTACTATGCTCAGTTCAGCGCTCAAGTAGCCTCTCACATCAAAGAGAAACGCGCGCCCATAGAGAAGAAACTGCGAGACTTCGTCAAGATATGCACATGGGACAGGGACCTTAGCTATTGGAGCGTTAAGGATACCGTCGAGAAGGCGCATAAGGCGCTGCATAAACATACTAAAGAGTTTGAGGTTTGTATTGTAGATTTTTTTAAAATAGCTATAAATTGTCTTTGTTCAAATAAAGCTGGTTTTCTACTCAAAATTGTACATGTAACTAGAATAAAGGGGCGACTAGATGGATGTAAAGCAACGTCCCAACCAAGGTGACATTGGTTTGTGTTGCAGCTAAATGAATGTAAACCACGCGCCAACGTTCGGTGGTTGGGAAAACGCGCATCCCAACCAAGGACGTTGAAGGTCATGATTTACAACTGTTGCCTACACGGATTGAAACTAGCAAGGTGACCTTGTTTAGGACGTTGGTTAACATCCATCTGGCCGTCCCTTAATGCACATTCATGAATAACGGTGAGGACTATTAATGTTTGCATCACTGCTTACCATCAGGCAGGATCGCAGTCAAGCACTAATTTATATTATTAAAAAAAAAAAAAAACTTATTTGATAGCGAGTTCATCGTTCGGATTGTTTATTATATTTTTTTAATATTCTAGAATGTTCTAAAAGAAAGCGTAACAAGCTGCCTTGTGGACAACTCGGCCGAGGTGGTCGGCGATCACGTGGGTATATGGGACCGGCCCAAGCGCACCACCACCGCGAACGCGCCCACAGGAGGAGCCTATATGATCGATGTGCAGAACCATATCGTTCTAGCAAGGAATATCAAGGTGTGTATATGTGATGTTTGATGGGGAAATTGTTATATTGTTGTGATGTACACTCTTTAAAAAAGGGTTGAGCAATTTTTTTGTATTACCGCTTTCTTTCCTCCTATGTAGTGGGTTTTATTAAGGTCTACTGTCCACGGACGCGTAGCTTCATAGACGCGTATTTTTAATTATACATTTAATTATATATTATGAAGCTTGTATACAAAACTCTGTCAGCGAAGCGGCAATGTCGTCCCGTCGTGTCGTTTCCGCTTCGCGCAGACGCAACCCTTTTTTCGAACGAGTTCACGCAGGCGTACACCAAGTGTATAATGACGAATATGCGTATTTGGAGCTATGCGTCCGTGGACAGTAGGCTAACATCGAGGTCGGAGCTTGAACCGAAGTAGATTGAAGTAAATATTAGAATATTAATTACTTTCCTATTGTTTTTCCATTCCATGTTTTGCCTCTTTCTCCCATATTTATTTTCTTAATCTTATTTGTTTCTCTGCTTTCGCCATTCTTATCACAGATGATTGTGTTGAAAACTGAAGATAATGGAAGGCTTTGTACATTGATCTATAGATAGGCTTTATTCTTATAAGACTACAATTTTTGTATTGTATAAAAATTTCAATAGCCTATCAGTTTCACAGCCGTTCTAATCTCATCTGACAATCGTCTTATTTTAAAACTCGAATTAGTATTTGTTTCTTTTATCCAGTTGTAGACCCTCTGAAAAGGTACTAATAATGAAAGTTTACAATTGCATGGTACCACGGTACAGTAAAAACAGTGGAAGTAGCTTGAGAAAATGTTTGTTCCAGAACCGGTGTCGCCAAAGTCATACATTTACAATTTACTCTTACTGCAAACCCAAAAATATGATTGGCTGAAAACAAAAACAGGGCGTAGACGAAATGCAAAAAAAAATGTTATACGAAATGCAACTTTAATATCAACAATCTATAAATCAAATTGACAAAAACAAGAAAGAAATACATCTTTGACTACCAAGTACCGCCACTCGTCGCCTAGATGGCATTGTTCAGTATATATATATTCAGTATGAACTGTAACAGCGTAAAAATAAGATTGGTATTTGAATGGCGTATCACTGACACGAATGCAGGCAGCTACTCTAATAGTGAAGTAACCTTATTCGATCGAAATAATATCGATTGTATGAAAACGTATTTAAAACACATAATGCAAAAAAAAAATTGTATGCGATAGTGTGATAGTATTAAAATAATGAAATTAATATGATTAAAGGTAATTTTTAAACGTAGTAAAAAGGGTATTTAAAGCTGAGATGATGATAATTGATGTACTATACAATACATCAATTATCATCATCTCAGCTGAAATCATCGTCATCGCCCACTGCTAAACATAAGAATATCAAGTATAATTCAAACGCCCTATGTTGTTCCTAACTCTTTAACTAAATTTATTTAAAATACATCATAAATATACCACAATTTTTATTTTATTAAATTTATTAATTTAATAATTATCTGTATATTACTTACAAAAACTATTAAACTATAATATATAATTACTTTTATTTTAAAAAGGCAATGTAATACATATCGATTGATTTTATCGATAAAGTCACGCACTATTTGGATAGCGTCAAAAGTATAGGTAGACTAACGAATATTCCAGAAAAGCTATTAACCGAGAAAAGAAAATCAACTTTGTTTTTATGTCACTAAGGACTAGTTTTGTTTGTATATGCTGCGCAATGTTTCACGTAATTTTATTTTTTTATTTTATTAAAATAAATCCGAAAATAATACTTTTCGGTGGTATGATACACCTCCATGAGTTAGATTTTTAGTCCGACTATGGTTTTTAAAGCACAGTATGGGACAATAAGGCATTTTAATATTATTTTTCGTTAATTATTATGTTGCGCAGTCTAGTTAGAGAATGAGTGCGCTTGAACAGCAAGTGCGCAACGCGGTTCTTACTAGCGGCGACAGTGCCACGCCTACTTACGTCTTCCACTGTTTTTACTGTTCCGTGGTACAAACTTACTGCAACTAAACTCCCATTCAGAATCTCAGATAATTTATAATTGAGTGTCATTAGGACAACAAACTCAATGTTATATGTGACATATAGTATTGGGATAACAAACTTAACTTTACAGGAATCGGTTAAAATACCATTTTTACAAAAAATGTATTTAGTACCTTTTTACAAAATGGGCACTCAAAAATCGACTTAGAATACACTGTGATAAAGGATATAGTTGAGTAAGGGCAATTCGAAAGTCGATTATCTGAGATTCCGAATTCAAATTATATGCTCTTAACACAATTCACACTTGGCTTCTTACTTACTTTTTTTTTATATCACAATGCCACAGTATTATACACATACTAATTTTCCTTTTTTGTTTTAATTCGCAGCCGATTCAGGTAGTACTGATTGATTATTACATTATTATTGTTATTAAATTTTTGAAAGTTCTGTACACAATAAATTTTCCACCTATTTTGTTAATAACGAATGAAAATAAAATGTTCATGTTTCACACTATCTAAAAAACTTGATTTGAGTAATCATTTAAAAATCGAATAATACAAATGGAACGCATAGTTAATTGTTTTACTGCATTTTATAGAAACTGCCCCAGCTTTGCATGGGTCTTACAAATCTTTAAAATTCTCGACTTTTCTATACTATAATATGAATGTATTGTACACATAAACTGCCCTAATGAATCATTCTGTCTTTTGGTGAAAGTTGCATGAAAATCCGTTCAGCAGTTTTTGAGTTTATCGCCTTAATGACAGATAGATTGTCGTGGTGGTGGAGTTCGTTTTATGTGTAGCACAAGTTTCGTGATGTCACATATCCAAATCTGAACCTTGGTTTTAAAATACAAAAAATAATTAGATTCGTGTGACGTATTTTTAACATCTTCTTATAGATATCTAGCTTATAATGCAACCGGACGCAAATCAACGGTACAATTTTAGCAAAAAAATGCGTATAATATTGAACTAACAAAAGATTATTGTGTACAGAAGTAATTAGATTGATTGGTGTTTGTTCTGTAGTTAATTATAATTAGCGGTTGCGGGGTAGATTCTTTGTAGAATAACCATAGATTTGTTTGTTTTGCACATAGCTAACACTACCACTAATCTTCTTCTTCACCAAACTTATTTCCCCATTCTTCTTCCTTCTTCTAGAAATACTTGGATGAATTGGACCAGCCGTGTAAGATGATATCAGATGGTAGTCTTCTGTCAAAAGTGCCTAATTTGCTAAACAAGGCTAAGACGCTGTGTAAGGATACCATCACCAATACCCAATACCCGTCGTTGGTGCAAGCGTTGGATGATTTCGTGACGGTGGTCATCGAGACTAGCACGCATTTGGGATCTTTAGAGGTAAGTTCTTTTTGTTTGTTATAGTGTTAATCATATTTTCATTAACGTAAAACCTGAGGTTACCTGCAAAATGCAAAAAACTTAAGACAATGTGTATTTTGTGGTCTACCCTGGTGCTTTCACCTTCATTTAAATATCGATTCTCACTGCACAGAGTTATTTTAATACATGCGGTATGTATTTATTGATGCAGTTGACTGTACAATCGCATTAAAATTTTAAGCACTTTTTAATCAAATAAATTATACGTTACTACGTCACGATAATACTAGCATAAGTCATAGTCATTAAGAATCCAGAAAACACAAAAAAAAACTATTACTTTACTACCTTTGTAATTTATTCAATTGACAATCGATGAGAGCACTATGCGATTTTTTGATATGACAGATAGACACTAAACCCCAAAATATCTCCTCTAGGTTGACGGCTCTCTTCCAAAAGAGAAACAGACCTCTCAAGCGAAGAACTTCGTACAACAAAAGCGCAAAGCCCTGGCGGATCTGTTCAAGTACTTGACTAAGCTTGGTCTGAACTACCGCACCGGCTTGGTTATACTGAGCGCCAACGACCAGGAACTTTATGATTTTACTATACCGCCCGTTGATTTGGAAGCGGCCGTCAGTTATTTGAAGAGCAGGTGAGTTATACTGCAAAAATTCAGGATTGTTGTTTAGAAATTATTTGCAAGTATTTAATAAATACCTCTAAAAAAGATAATGTATATCGATTTTTTTATTCGAGCTAGAGTTACATCCATACATTTAACCGAAGGATGAAATTGATGATGATGCTACAGCACAGCATCCTTAGTTTGTGCAAGCTAGAATGGAAGATAATTTGCAAAGATTACACAACCTGTGTAGACTATTTAATTGAATAATCCTCGACATACTATAACTATTTCATTATTTTCAGACGTTGCGACGCCTCTCTCGCCCTGTTGTGGTCTGGTTGTGAGAAATACTTCCAGAAGAATATAGCTCGTCATAGGATCCTTACTTTGGCGTTACAATCACCACACCAAGATCTGGGCATGCAGAACATTGAACGATGCAAAGGATTTGCGGCGCAGTTACTGGTAAGATCATAGATTTAAGTTAGTTTTCATTATATTCTATTTAGATCCAGAAATCATAAAAGCAATCAACCTTTACGCTGAGTTATAAATAGGTCAAAGTCAAGCCATACAATTAATAAATAAAAAAAAAACAGCATATAAATTACATTTTCGACGCTTTTATAAAGCGGGCGGACCGTAAACAACTCTCCTCAAGTCATTCTTTATCGCACAATAGTATAAAGGCGAAAGTTTGTGTGTGTGTGTTATTACTCCTTCACGCTCAAAAGGCTGAACGGATATAGATGAAATTTGGGACATGGGAACACCATGTCCTGGAATAGGACATAGGTTATATTAAATTCCGAGTGTATAAACATACACCCGGAATCATCCCTTTGGATCATTTTCTACTTGCATTCGATTGAAGCCTCTAGCAGAAGGATATAATTTATACTTAAGAGTATTAATGCAGTCTCAATATTTTTTTCCAGAAAATAACGAACACTCAGAAAAAATCAATATCAAAATATTCGCGATACCTCTGTGACCTTCGTACTCTAATCTCAAACTTGATGAACGCTCTAGACGTTGACAATACTGACACAAACATTTCTACTTTAAGAACAAAGATAGATCTCCTCACAGAATGCTACGCTAACACTAGCATAGTTCTCGAACAATTCAAAGTAGTACTCAAGTCATGCCCTGAAAAGGGACTAAACGCAGAAGCTGAACCAGACTTCGATAACGTTCTATCAGACTCTAAAATCGTACGCTGTTACCAAAATAGCGATGAATGGAAAGATCTTTATAAGAGAGTAAACGCTCTTATAACTCAAGTTAATAAACAAAAGAATGCCTTACACAAAGTTTCAAGTAACATGCCCAAAGAAATAGGCCAAGATATAGATACTAAAATACATGTGGTATCTCAAGTTCATATTGATATAGCAAACGATTGTAAGACTCATTTGAATAATATGCTTAACGATATTGACGGTTTGCTGCAAGACTATCAATTCAAATTCAAGTTGTCTAACTTTGAGCTTGTACCAAACCACCCATTACTAAAGAGCATTGTAAATCTATCTAAATATTTGAAAGAAACAGTCTATGAGCTCATCAAATTAGATGAAAATCCCGATGTCTCCATGGATGGTGTAACTAGTGATCAACTTATAAACGAAACTGAGGATTTGATAGCCACAATGCTACTCATAATTCAGTCTGTGTATAAGAAACATCTGCCACGCGATAATACAGAAAACGCAGAAGTAATAAATGCTATAGACGAAATCATACAAAACGATAAAGAAGAATCCAAAGACATAGTTGAAGACAAACATTTGAAAGAACATTTGCAGGATAAATTGACAAACGATTCTAGACTGCTCCAACTAGAAACTCTGATACATAAAACGCAAACATTGTTTGGCAACTATGTCGAATATTTGGCCAATGGTAATGTTGTAAATGAAGTTAAGAGCGTAGTGATGAGACTGGTGCCAATATTGGAACAAACTGTGTTGTTTGTACAATACTTTGTAACGCAGAAAGTGTCTGTGCATAGAGTATCTTGTAAGATGCTGTCGGTGTTGCTAAAGATATTCTCGGATCTGGCTTCTAAGGGGTAAGTTCAAATGTTTCACCAAATCTATCTGTCCCATTTATTTGAATGTTGTGTGTGCGTATCACTGGTACGATTTCTTTACTTGCACTTGCACTTAGCATGCTGACCCCAATCTTATAAGAGTCTGTAATCTGGCTTTGGGCGGTCGGTCTATTAGCAAATATACTTGTTAATGTTATTAAAAGCAAGTTATATTTTCTTCTAGACTTCTTTTAGTAGACTTAGTAAATATCTTTTGATATTTCCAACATCTTTTATATCATCAAACTTGTTTCTACGAGATCTTGTATTTTCTCTATAGCTTCTGCAAGCCATCAGACCTGGATATGGAAGAGGGTGAGGGCGAAGGCGGGCCTGGCAAACTAACGGGCGGAACTGGGCTTGGTGAAGGCGAGGGACAGAAAGATGTGTCGGATAGAATTGAGAACCAGGTCAGGACGGTCTTCTTTATTTAACACTTATAATAAACCAAGTCAGCACATCGCCAATTGTTTTTTTTTAGCTAGACAGTCAAATTCTGAGAAAATATTCTGAGAAAGTCTGGAACCAAACATGTTTATAAGTATTTGCTTAGTTTTGCGATTCTAATGTTCAATGGTTTTTTATAATAGGTACTCTTTTTACAACAGCTGTTATCAGTATCTTTAATAATTTTAAAATGACACCTTTTAAAAAATAATTTTCGTTATTGTTTGGTTTCTAATTATAAGTAACTATAATCTTGTGACTGCAAATGACTAATACTAGTTTATTTATACAGGATCAACTGGACGATGCACGTCGTCCTGGAGAAGAGAAGAACGAAGAAGATAGAGATTGCAAAGAAGAAGAGAAGGGGGTCAACATGACTGATGACTTCGATTCGCATCTGCAAGATGTTGAGAAAAAAGGTAGGGCGTCGGGGTCACGGGACACATAAGCAAATGACAAAGACAAAAACAAGTTACTTGGCAAATAAGTTGCGCTCTCCCTTATGGTATCTTTTGATTTAGCCAAATGAAAGCCTCTTCATAATATTATTTATATTTTAGAAGGTGAACAATCAGATCAGGAAGACGATGAAGACGATGCTGATAAACAAATGGGTGATATTGATAATGCAGCCGAAAAGTTAGTACCGATCCTTCTTTATTCAAAGTCAAAGACAAATATAATTTTTTTTTTATTTATTAATTTGGAATAACAAACAATTACATAATTGAAAATACAACAATAAATCTTCTCCTCTCTTTTTTCTTCTTCTTCTTTCTTTTTTTTCCGTGAAATTGTTACTATTTTGGTGTACAATAAAGTTTATTCTATTCTATTCTTAAAATTACCAATTATGCAATCAACAGCGTTTTTTTCGTAATTTGTTTCAATATACAACATTAGTTTTAGTAAAAGAGAATCTGTACAAAATTTCATAACTATTTCATGAAAAAAAAAACAGTTATAAGCTTGTTATGTTACTTGGTTGTCCGCACAAATACATAGTCACCGGGCCATCCGAACGACTGAGGGCTTGTGGAGGAGATCTACGCTTTGGAACGTGCAATTTAGCTTCACTTTTTTCGAATTACTGACATATTAACAATTCAAAAGTGCCTGTAAATTGTCTATTTAAAATAAAAGTTTCTGATTCCCCTCCTACACAGGCTAGACCAACAAATCTGGGGTTCAGAAGACGAAGAAGAGCAAGAAGAACAAGGCCAGAAGAAAGATAAAGAAGAGAAAGGTCAGGGTGAGAGCACAGGAGAGAAAGAAATGGCCGCAAAAGATAAAGACCAGGAACAAGGTGCCGACGATGGCGCCGAGGGTAAAGATAAGAAAAAGAAGAAAGATATCAACGAGATGGAGGAGCCTGAAGTTGATGATGATCATGTAAGTGGTTATTTATAAAAAATACAGGGTTATTAGTAAACAATAATAACCTTGCTGGACTGTATTACTAACATCAAAAACAACAACTTTTGTTCTATGACTTTAAAAAATTTATCAGATTTTAAGTAGTGTAGTAACATAGTCCTGGGGGCTTACCATGACCTCTTAGGGAAACTTGCAATTCCCAGTGAGTCAAATTCCTTTCAAACGCGGCCTGCTTCTGAATCGCTAAAAGTCGTACCATGACAGTTCTAAAGTTGAACGATTTTCGTACAGAGATGTGAACAGTTACGCTTGAAGATCGCTTAATTTGACATTACAGACGCTCAAAAGACGGTCATCTGCTGTCAAATACACATCAAATAGCACGCCATATTACAAAAAGTCTACCTATACAAAAAAAAGGTGAATGAATCTTGAGCGGATTTCGTAAACGTCACTTAGCAGGCCAGTTACAGGCCTTCTATAACGAAGTGATAGTACAAAAATGCCGGGCATTTCAACTTCAGCCCTGCTATAAGAGGTCATGGTAAGCCCCCTGAAAGGTTGCTAGTGTTACAAATGGATGATGGTGTTTTGTTAATAATATGAAAGAGTACTGTAAATCCAATTTGGTTCATAAAGCTTATGATTTGGTTTTTCTCGTAGACGGATCCCTACCACGGCAACCAGCAACCTCTTCCGGAACCCGAAGATTTCGAACTGCCTGACAATATGGACGTGGATGGTGAAGAACCTGGTGATGAAAATGTAAGTACATAGTTTTTTTTTTTATATTGAATTTTGTTTTTGCACTTGAGAACGTTTTGTATATGTTGTCACATTTTGTATGAAATAATAGTACAAGTAACAAAAAATATAGTGCAAAAAAAAACTCGAAAACTACCGAATTTCGGTAGAACTTGGTGGCTTAATTTGTTGTATTTTAGTCCTACTATAACGAGCAGGAGCAAGAATTACGTCGAGAGTTATGAGAACATTATGAAAGGCCAAAGTAGGTGCGCCAAATAACAGATTTCAGAGGTATTTACTAACACAAATCTATGATTTGATTTCAACAGAAACCTCGCTAATATCGACAAGATATTTGAGTTTCCAAAATATCTAAAGAAAGATTTGTAATAACGTCATAATCACGTAAGATTGGTTGTATGAAAAATAGCGAAAACGTTTTGGGTTGGCGCTCTTATAAAAAAATCTGTGACTAAAGCGAAACTTAAATTGATTTAAACAGGAAGGCGAAACTGAAACAGAGAATCCCTTCGACATCGACGTGATGAAGGAGAACATACCTGAAGAGCCAGAGAAGGAAGGCGATGAAAAAGGAGAAGAAGGGAAGGACACGAACAACGGACTCGAAGTGTCCAGTGATGAGGAAGATGGAGATAAGGAGGGGGAAGAACAAGAGAACAAGGAAGGAGGGGATGAAGATAAGGTACGTATTGGAGGCGTAGAGATGTCTTGATATAGATAGATAGAGAGATATATTCTTTGTTGTACACATGAAGACCCAAGAGACGTGACCCACGTGACAGCAGAAGGTAATATAAGACATGCTAAAAGTTAGACGAATTTGAACCTTCTGCAATTAGCATAAGATACATGATAATCAATTCGGAGCATAATAATTCAAACGAATATTACGAGAGGCAGGTAGTCAAATATTATAGAATACTGTTACGTCAATTTGATCTTTAAGACGTAACGTTAAGGTAGGTAAACTTATGAATACGGTTTTGTCTCATAATGCACTTGTTAATTTCAATATTTTATCGTAAGTCGATTTAGTCTAATGGTCATAATAGTAGACTTATAATGACATGGACGTAAGTTCAAGTCCGTCCTGTTTCTTTTAGTAGTTTTGTGTTTATAATATTGGATTATGATTTTTGAAATCAAATTATAATTTATTTTAAGTTAAATTAATAAATTTAAATTAGTTATTGAAACATAAAAGCAACATGAATAAAAAACAAAAATGGTTAGGATAGGTAACGATTTATTTATTTACATAAAAACATATTTACTCATAGACATAATTTAAATAACTATATATAAAGGTAAACCATATAAAAGAAGTTACAATATTAAACTGCTTTTGATTTATGGTAGAATTATTTGTAATACAGTTTTGAGCATGAAAAAGAAAACAGTTTATTTATTTCAATAGTGCTAATGAAATACTAATTTTATTTTTAAAGAAGAGTTTAATGCAGTGAATCAACATGTTACATGATTAGAAATATATAATATTTCTATTTTATAACAATAGCATCACTACATTAACTGTCATACTTGCTCTAAATATTTTGACATTTTAACTATTTTACAGGTTTTATATAGAATTTTATGTTTTAAATTTGATTAAGAAAGAAACAAGGATAAGTTAATTTATTATATAAACACTTTCTAACAAATTAAGATTACTATGATTTATTTAACCAATACACTACACATAAGCACTCACAAGAAGGTATTGTGTCTGCTTACAAGAAGTAAATAATTATCCATTGTTGCTTACACGCACTGATGACATTACGTCACGTATTATTTATTACTGAATCGGCCACCAATTTCTACAAGTTAACCAGGTTCCACAGAAGACATTCAACACAAATAACCTAGAGTTATACCCGCCAGTTCTGCGAGTATACGGCAGTATAATAACATGTTTTTTTCTCAGATAGAAATTCAGATATTCTTGGGCAAAATGGACTTGACGGATGACCAGCAGTTATTTCAATTTTACGTCCTGACTTGTATTGTTTGTTATAGTTTTAAACCACAATCTGACTGTATTTCTCTGAAACAAAGAAACGAAACAGAAGTTACTTTATGTGTAAGTATAATTAAAAAGATGTTTGATTACGTCACAGCATAAAATGTGTAAGTTTAAAAAAGAAGTATAAATAAAATGGAAAAAAAGACACTTACCTGGGGCTATATTAAGACGCCTCCTATCAATCTCTCCGGAAACCAATATTCTCCTCATGTGAATAGATTATTTTATGTTTTAGAACTAGGTATATAAAAATATTCTAAATAAAGACGTTGTTTTACGCAATTTAGTAAGGCAACTTAAAAATTGTTTGCACGAGACGTCACTGCTATTGAGCGTCGACTAGTTTTTGCTTTATTAGAACGGTTCATTTTTTTATTCCTCTACCCTTAATCTAAGTAACATTTGAATACCAGTTTTATGATGAATACGCAAATTTATCTTGACTACCCGCTTATTACAAGTCAGGCGAAATTATTCCAAATATGTTTGAACAATATTTAGTTTGTCGATTGTTACTTAAAATAATAAAAAAGTTCTAAATGGAAAGCAACATTAAACATACATACATTTTAAAATACCAATAATAAACTTTAAGTCTAAGTTCGTAAGAATCAAAATTGCGTAATAAGTAGTTATTTATACCATTATTATATCCCTTTATAAATGTTTATAAATGTGTTTGTTTGATTATAATATTAAAAAATGTATTTTAACTTTGGACTATTTTGGACCATTTACTTACTTTATATATACATATATATATATATATATATATATATATATATATATATATACACATATATATATATAGGTATATATGTATATATATGTAATGAATTAATAAACATTTTATTTACTTGCAATATTTTGTTTCATTTCTATACAAACGGTCCATTTCTCGACTTTTGTCGTTCAATAAAAGTAAAAAAAGATAACTAAAATACAAAAGATGGAAAACAAAAAGTAAGACGTTTAAAGTGAGATTTGAACTAGCTTCACTTGCGTGTCAAATCGCTGTTATTACCACTGGACTAAATGGATTCTTATAGACAGTATTGAAATTCAACGTTACTTATAATGCTGGACGCAATATTATGGACCATTTACAAGCAATTGATAAGACTCACGGAATTAGCTAAGTTTACTTTTGTCACTGACGTGCCATTTTCTTTTATCAATCTACCCTCACACTAGGATAGCAAGATTTATCGAAATGCTGGCACAAAGAATTTTCATCTTTAATGGTAGCAAGATAATGATTAAAATAGCTTATCAAAGGAGGTGGGTTAGCCCACTTAGGGCACCGACTTTACATCATAAAATAGAAGATAATTATTTTGGGTGGTTATCTCGCTATGAGCGATCTTTAACGAAGGACTTTTTTATCTGATATAAACTAGTCCCTGACTGCGATCCCACCTGATGCAATCGTTGATGGTGAGGCGCACTAGTTTATTAAGAGCCTATTCACTCTAGCCTTGAGACTTTTAGGATATTTTTTCTTGTTGACAAGCAGCAGCAGTTTATTTTAATTCTAATACCTAATAATATTTGTTTCATTTAACAAGGTTTAATAAACAGACAATAATGCGATACACAAAAGACTAAAAATGCTAGTTTTTTACAAATTCCCTGGTATGTAAGTATGGGATCATACTAGTTATGCCTGTGTAGATAGTAGTTCGGTATAGATACACAGGTAGTCTTTAGTGTGCTATTTGCACAATTGTAGATCCTTTCCGCTACAAAGGGCGTTACTCCAATTCTCATACTTTAGGCAAATACCAAAAACGAAAATTTCGAATAAGTGGTTAAATTTTAGTAGAGCTAAAGTACTAAAACACTTGTTTCCGATCTATTCAAATACACTTTTGTTTACCAATGTATTCTGAACAGAATGCATTTTTTTGCATTGAATGTTTAGGTGTGATTAACGTAGCGTATTATTGCGATTTCCTCAAAATATATCAAATTAATAACAATCCACCAAAATCTTCCCTTATTCAAAACTGTTCATAAAAAATCTTTTAATTCATTAAACCCCAAGCGAACGCACACCCATTGTCTTTCTATTGTGTCTCAAATTCTCACGATCGAAAGGTTAATCAAACCAGCTAAAACAACTTAAAAAAAACTATAAGCACTATTACAAGTTTAATTATTCTATAGCAGGATAAAGAAGATGATCCAGAAAAACCAGGCCCCGAAGACGCACAAGAAGAAGAAAAAGATGGCGGCCAAGAAATAGACACCGAGGAACCAGCTCCCGAGCAACCTGAAATAGAGGCACCTGAAATACCTGAAAAAGAAGACAAGGAAGATCTTCCGAAGAACCCAGAGGACATAAACGATGAAGATGAAGTAGAACAGAAGAATCAAGAAGCTAACCCTCAAGCGAATCCGTCGAACAATGATCCTACGGCAGAGGATAAGGTGGAGAATGCTGAGATGGAACGGGGCACGGATGATAATGTGGAAACTAATGCTGAGCAAGAGAAAGATGAGGAAGCTGCTCCTTTTGTAAGTCATCTAATCTTTTATGTTATAGTTGAAAAGATATTATAAGTTACAAAATTAACAACATTTCAAAGTCTATCCTGTTAGTACAAGCGGAATACAGCTTTTTCAAAGACAGGCTAAGTGCGAGTCGGACTCGCGCATGAAGGGTTCCGTACCGTTCCGTATTTTATTCCGTTTTAAGAATTTTTTGTTATAACGGCAACCGAACGTGAATTTCATTTGTCTAGCTATCACGGTTCATGAAATACAGTTTGGTGACAAAGTAGATGGGCAGTGGATTTTTAGTAATAAGGTCCCATTTAAACCCTTTATGTTACGGAACCCTAAAAAGGTTGAAGATGATAGATAAAAATGGAATGAAAAATATCAATGTTTAAAATTGTCAATGCTAAATACCATATTATGTAAAGAAGACTTACACCTGTCTTTAGATCCGCAGTTATTATTACAAGCTTGGCATTCATTCAAAACTCGAAACTCAGATTGGTGTATTGATGATGTCAGTGAATTAATAGCACACTCAAAAAAAGCTGATTTCGTACGCTTATTTCAATAGGAACAAGCGCAAGAACAAGTCGGCGAAGAGAAACAATCTACAGGTCGTTCTGAACTAGATAAGAGTGATAAAGGCCATCGCGGCGAGAAACAAGCCGCGAGCCGTTCTGATCGCTCGCAGGAGCAACGGAAGAAACACGAGAACAAACCCGGCAAGACTGATCAGGAGCGAACACTTGGTGAGTTTTACAAACGGTAGCCAGCAAACACGACGAACAGATTATGTGAAGAGCGATTCGTATCGCTCACACAATCTGTTCGTTCGTTCGTTTGAACGAAAAGTAAAAAAGGTTTGTTCAAATGTGAAATCTTATTTCGCTGTATGTTGTTTCTGTTATTTATTCTCACACTTGGGGTTAATTCTGTGTTCATCTTAAAAAAAAAACCCAACAAATTTTTACAAGGATGTCATTTACAGGTGACGTAAACGAGAAGAAACACAAACAGTCTAAAACCCTGAATGTAGAGCGCGAGGATGAAGCTGAAGATGGTCCCAACAATGACGATGATGCTGAGAAACAGGCCGACGCCTACCAACACGTGAAGCAAGCGAAGAAGGATGATTTGCAGGTAAAGTGGCCTTAGGAATCTGTGTCAATGTTGTTGACTTGTCTCAGCATATAAAATAACAGACAACAAAATATCATTATATTGAGCAATTTACATAATACATACATAAATCGATCTTATAATGTGCCCACTGCTGGGATACAGAAGCTCTCTAAAAGAGGGAGTGGGTCCTAAACTACCACGTGGGCCTAGTGCGTTTTGGTGGATGGTACAAATCTTCAAACTGATTCTTAGACATGACTGTTCCCTCACGATGTTTTCTTTCACCATTTTGAGAGCAGTGATGTTGACATAAATTAAACAAAATAATGCGCCTGGCTGGGTTTAAATCTGCGGCCTACCGAAATTCTCTTAGCCGAAAAGACCGGAGAAAATTCACTTTACTTGCAGAATAGTTCAATAATAAATTATCCTCTATTCAAGCCAATCTTCTAATGTCGTAGGCAATAGATGCAGCCACAAAAGAGCAAGCAGAGGAACAACCAACCTTACAGCAAGAAGAAGATGAGGACGCCGAGAAACTCAAAGAAGATGAGGAGATACCCATGGATGTGGATGAAGATGAATTACAGGTTGGTTCAAATATTTTGTAAGAAAATTGTAATGAATATTCCCGAAATACAGTACAAAATAGTTCATATCATTAAAGAAAAAAACTTACCTAAAATGTAAGCCCAGCTTCCCTCCGATCTAAGAGCCATAAACATTACAGGTGGATAAATCAGAAGAGTTAAAACCGGAGAAGATGAAAGACGGTAAAGAGAAAGAGAACGAGAAATCTGGCAACAAGAAAGAAGGTGGCGAGGAGCCCACAGGAGAGACGGGGATCGAAGTGGAAGGGGACGCCGTCGTCACTGCGCATGTGCCCAGGGGGGCTGATACTACGTATCATACACGGTAAGTGCTCACTTTTACTTAACAGCGCGACAGGAAAGAAGAGGGTTCTCGCTTGGAAAGAATGGGAAGTTATTTAACACATCTTCAAACATAATTAATACCTACAAATAATTATTTTTAATGCGAAAGTTGATCTCATGAATACCATTCAAAAGCTTGTTGATGAGAAAATAAATACAATTTGCAATCCGTGCTCTAATTCACAGAAAACGTGTATTTTTTCGCTGTAAAAAGTAACCTACAACATTCGAGGAGAACGTACCCTTTTATTACCCTTTTATCAGTTCTCAAAACAATACACCTTTACAGCTAACTAATGAATGTAAGTATGTAGCCTAATGTTCCAAACCGTAGAGTAATTATTAAAATAGAAAGTGACAGACTTATCTAAGTAGACTTCAATATTCTATATTTATATGTGTAAGTGATACATTTTGGTGCACTAAAGGTAGATGCTTACTTTAAATTTCTTCCAATTTTCGCAGGCTTAACGAAAACCAAGCTCACTCCGACGACTTATCAATAGACCAGTATATGGGCATCCGACAGTGGTTGAACAGCGGCCCCTCACAGAGTCAGGGAGGCATCACGGTGTCCGTGTGGAGGTCACTGTGGAGGGACTCCTCCGCGAGTGCGCGGGCGCTATGCGAGAGACTACGGCTTGTGCTGGAACCTACCGGCCGATCCAGGAGAGCTGGTGAGTTTGACTCATAGGATCCTTCATAATCCACAGCGTGGTTTCACCAAAGGGTGGTATACAGTTGACGCCGGTACCTTCTTAATAAAAAACATATTTACATCATTGAAAAAAGCTCAAAATGCCATACAAACCTTTTGTGATAACTATTCCAAGGCGTTTGATTGCGTTGATCACGTAACCATACTCTTAAAACTAAAACAATTGATTAGGTTAACTTGCACTAAGTTTAATTAAACCTTATTTAAATGACAAACGGCAGATATTTCAAAAAAATAGTGTCAGTTCATGAGGTTCAAAAGTCAAAATGGGGATACCACAAGGTTTAATATTGTGCCCTTTCCTTTTTTAGTATTTAATATTAACGATTTACCATCTATTAAAGAAATACTAACCGCAAATGGTGTTATTTGCTAACGATACAGATCGTAAGTAAAAAAAACATCAATTAGCTGAATTATTGTTCTTTAATTCAAGTTATCCTGGATAAGTTTATAAAACATTAGTCGGTAACGCCAATGTTTTGGTATCTTGGTCGTAAATGCGTGGTCATAACATTAGTTGGTTGGTTGGTTAGTTGGCATTAGTTAGTTTGTTGTTGGTTTGGCAAAGGTCTGCCTAGCGACGAAGCTATGCAGTACTTTATTACGATCTGTTTCCTTTCCTGTATCCCAGGTGACTTCCGCACGGGTCGCGCTATCAACATGCGGCGCGTGATCCCGTACATCGCGTCGCACTTCCGCAAGGACCGCATCTGGCTGCGCCGCACTAAGCCCGCCAAGCGCGAGTACAAGATCGCGATCGCCGTGGACGACTCCAGCTCCATGTCCGACAACAGGAGCAAGGAGTTGGCGTTCGAGAGTCTGGCGCTCGTGTCGCAGGTTTGTGTGCTTTTATATGTCACTAGGTGTATTCGAAGACACATGACATTCACCGTCCCGAACTGGGCCCGCGTGGTGGATTACGGCCCATTCCCTCTTCTAGAGAGGAGGCCTGAGTCCCAGCAGTGGGAACATTAAAAAGGCTGATAATGATGATGAGCTGTATGTCCTGCGGTTTTGTTATTTATAATTATGTATTTTTCCTTAAGAGGGCCCTTCTCGACCCGTCTAACGTCAACGTCATCATGGTTTAAAAGCATGTTGTTTCATAGAACGCTATGTTTAATAAAGAGGTAATGGGAACAAAGAGATAACACCTGAACGCTCTTTTGGCATTCGGTAATTCAGTAATTCACTCCAATACTTATTTCAGAAAACTTGTCCCAGGATTTATACGTGTTTTTTTGTAAACACAAGTTTTTGTAAAAATAATTTCGGCCCCCCAAATCTCGATTAAAAGAAAAGAGGATATAGAGATACATATTTTCTTTATATTTTAATTTTTGCGTACATTATGAAGAGTCAAAATTGACAAAAAATAGCAGATTTTCAGAGGTCTTTACTAAATGAAATTTACAAAAATTTAAGTTTTTATTTCAATAGTAACCTAGATAATTTAAAAAAAATAATAATAAAAATATAATAATAATAATATCCACAAGATATCTGTGTTTCCAAAATATCTAGAGAAACTTGTGTGATAAGGTCATAATCACGAAAGAGTTCGGTTGTGTAGAAATGTATCTGGGGTTGTACGATCTTAAGGGGTTTGCTCAAAGGTAACAATAAAAAAATTCTAAGTATTTTGCATTTTGCAGGCCAGTGGCAATTTGTACTATTGTATTTGTTTCTCTTCTGTTTGTCTATTTATTAAGTTGCACCTGCCGTGTGGTTTCTGCAGCACTCTAATGTCGACTGGCGCAGATAATGCTTGGCATTAAGTCCGCCTATGTACAGTGTATTATGCATAAAAAAAAATGGCGACTTTTTTATGAAATAGCCATTTTATAGGGTAAGGCGGTGTAGTTGCCTATAATTTTATGTCGTAACGTTCCATTTCAGGCATTGAACCTACTCGAATCCGGCGACCTAGCCGTGCTGAGCTTCGGCGAGAAACCAAACCTTCTCCACCCGTTCACCGAACAGTTCTCCGAACATTCCGGCTCAAAGATACTTGAACAACTTCGCTTTGAACAAACGAAGACGAAGATAGCACAACTCCTTGACTTCTGTACCGTTTTGTTTGAAGAACAGACGATGAGAAGCGATGCCGTTAATGCGAAGTTGTTGGTGATAGTAAGTGATGGCAGGGGGATCTTCTCGGAGGGAGAGACCAAGGTGTTGCAAGCGGTGAGGCGGGCGAGGCAACAGGGAATATTCTTGGTTTATGTAATCATCGATAATCCTGATAATAAGGTGAGTTTCTTTATCTGACATCTTATCTCTAGTATGTCTGATTATCACAATAAGTGATGTAAACTGTTATTGATCTTTAATAGTGAAGAAAAACGCCCATTTAAAAGTGATAACTATGCTGATCATATCTTTTACTCGGAGTAACTAGTAGTTATCTCATAAACATAGGCTAAGTTCACTTGAATGCGCGGCAACGCGCGTCGCTACGCGGTGGGAGCGTTTGCATATCAGCATTGTACGCGAGCAGATTACTCAAAATTAAAACTATTTTTTATTATAGTCCTTAGGTAGAGTTAAAATTCCAAATGACATTTCTATTTTCAATTTCATCGATAGAGTAATCAATAGATACGTCGTCTTTGCATCATTTGTCTTCAATCAATGTGTTTGACCATCATAAAACGTACTGATCAATTGAACGAGTCGATACAATTTTGCAGACTTTGTACCGCGTTGTGCACGGTCTTGCACACGGGAAATATTATTTAGTTTGATCTCGTATCGCGACGTCATATGAACTCGGCCTAAAAATTACTTTATGTTAGATTTCCTGATTATCATTTGGCCATTTGTTCCTTTATTTCAGGACTCCATCATGGACATCAGGCGGCCCCTACTGGACCCGACAACAAACGCTCTCACAGGCTTCGTATCGTACTTGGATACATTCCCGTTCCCCTTCTACCTGATACTGCGAGATATGTCGGCGCTACCTACAGTACTGGGCGACGCGCTTAGGCAGTGGTTTGAACTGGCTGCTAATACGGCTAACTAAGGAAGAACGCACACAACCCTCTAATTCGTTATGTAAGCTCGCTCTAAAGTTTGCAGGTCGAACGCTTCAGGGCGGCAAACTTATGTGGCGCGAATTGTAAGGTTGCGGTTCCACAGGTGTGCTTAGATTGTCTGATTTTCACCAATACGATTGTTCGATTTTCAAAGCAGGTCGAGTTGAAAAAAGATTCAACGAAGCTAAATATGTTTTATTAAATAGACGGATGTCAGCTAGGGAATCGCAAGCTAACTTTGCTTTATCCTCGCGCCGGTCTAGTTATGCATCGTGCATAGCTCGCGTCTCACATCTTCATTCGCACAGTTTCGTAGTTTAGCTTCACCGCTTCGCACTCTAGAGGATCCGCAACTTAAAAAGTTACTGAGAAAAGTCGGTCGCCTGCATTTTTGAATTTCGGTAAACGTGTAATAGTCATATAGATGTAAGAATATACGTATACAATTAACCCCTACATCCCTTTGGATAGGTGGTTTAAGAAATAGGTGTCTATTTAATCAATGGCAGACATTGCTCAATGTTAGTATTGATTAATCTCTCCATATCATGTTTTTAATGTGTCAACATCAGTGTCATATAGTATCAATATAAAAGATACATTTCTCTAAAAAATGTTCCAATTTTGTGTCTATAGTGTTTATTAGTTTAATCGATACATGTTTGGTAATTCTCTAATGAAATCAGTAATCTATGTCGTAATTATAATATAGGATAAGTTTAAATTGTATTATGATTGTAAGACAAAGAAGACTTGAAAAAATTCAAAATTGAGTGCTAGTTGGTATTAAACTGTGATTGGGATAGGACTGGAAATTGACTGCTGTAAGCGAAAATACTTAACATACGTATTGTATGTCTTTTTGGATGAATAAAGGTTTGTCTGACACCTATAGTTTTTATTTCACTGCCTAGGACAGCGACCCTTACATATGTCTGGGTAATGATTTTTTTCAGCAATTAAAAATATGTAATGGACAGTAATCGATACGAATACTACATATTATCCAATACAATACGTCACACACGATCAGACTTTTGCTTTGTACATAGCTTCCAGTATGAAGTAACGCCTCAATGAACCGTCCAAAGTTAAGGTTTGAAGAAATTTCAACTCCCAAGAGCTGAAGGGGGTCGGTCGATGCATTCCAAGGATACATTTTGAAAAGTAAAAGCCAAGGTGAACGGGCTCCTTTTAGCGGTGAACACACATCAACTGGCTTTACCCGATTTGGAGACTGGCTGAAGTGAGGACATTTGTACGCTCAACCATAACCTCTTTTTCGGACCGGATTAACTACTAGTCCGAGCAGGTATTTCTCTAAAACTGTGCTGTCATCAGCATAACCACAGATACCGGGGCATCAGCAGAGTTGCAGAAAAAACAGACCCCTGAGGAACTCCATCGACTACAACTCTGAGAGACCGTTCACTCAAGTCTTACTCTGTTAGTTAGACCAGGGGAAATACCGTGCGCTGGAAGCTTACTCAAAAGGTTAGCATGCCATACCCTGTCTAAGGCCTTCGAGAAGTGTTCGAGACGTCGGATACGGCAATCGCTTCCCCATTCTTCACAAAATTTCCTGCGGTACCCCGTGACTTTTTTTCGTTACCGCTAGTGGTAATGAATACCGTGAAAGCAATGCAGATTGTTCGTATCGATAAATTGAATTTTTGGTCCATATCTGCCTTCTTTCTCCTATTCCTCATAAAATTTTGGGAATTGGCATAAATAAAAGACGATCTTTTTAAAAAATATTATATTTGTCAACTGAAAATTAAACAATATCTTATTAACATATTTCTTCACTTACCAGTATTACGGGAATTAACACAACTTGTGTAAATCTTTAACATTTAGGCCTATGTTAAATTAATAAATAATTTCTTTACGAACTTTCTACATTACAGATGGTGTTGCAAGCTTCGTATTAAATACCTAAACTTAAAAACCGCGTTTCAAACTGAAACAAACTTAATGCACCTCTTATTATCTAAAAACTCTAATATACATACAAATCTAAAATTAGTTTGAATTGTATATCAGCGGATAATAGCAAAAACCGTAAGATTGTAATAAATCTAGGGGCAGTATAAACTCTAGTTATAATATGAATTTTCATTTCAAATAAAATAAATTTCATCCATATGTAATCATCTACAATGAGTCTTTTTGAAAATAGACAGTTTATAATTTTACGAGACGTATCATAAACTAACGGCGTATACAATTATCCGGTGACATATACAATCCAATAAAGAAATGTGATGCTACTTAGAAATGTAATAGCAGCAAATATGTAATTGAACATTTTGCTTAGTATAGGTGGACATCACACGAGAGTTGATTTCGAGTATAAATGTATGTCTTTTAATCTGTACGCACTCGTACAATACTTGCATACAGTAAAACAGACGTAAGTTAAAAATATTTTCAATAAACAACATATACATACGAAAATAATTACTTCCCAATACCCATTAGTTAAATATAATTTTAGGCCTTTTTGTTTTTGTCTCATATAAACCGTAACACCATGGAATGTGGACCGCACAACACACATGCGAGCACATTGTAAACTAAGTTTGTGTACCAAAGGAAATGCAGATGTTACGAAGTGGTTTTATGGAGACAACAGCTAAATATTTTTGTACCATATTACATTTCCAAGGTGCGGCTAAGTATTACAACAATTGATATAACTCATTCAACTTTCTGCCGTCAATGTAAAAGGAAGCAAGTCTGTGGAAAATTTAAGGAGTTTTAATGTTATTGCAACTTCTTACATGTCTCCAGCGACCCGCACTGGGTGTGGGGAATTACAGCCCATTCCCTCTCCTAGAGAGGAGGCCTGAGAACCTAGTAGTGGGAGCATTAATTATGATATTAAATTATATTATGTCGTGCGTCTACCATCAGGTTTTTTTTATCAAAAATCTAAGTTTTTGATCAAGATCCGTAAGAAGACAATTATTACTATGATTTGATCATAAACCTGCGACAGATATTGAGATATGGTTCTAAAGTGCTATATTTAACTCTTATTAGTTACGCAAACCAAGGACGGTACATTTTCCGAAAAAATGTGCTATTTGCGTTACATACTAAAATGTGGTGGCCAACAATTAATCTAGCAAGACTAATAATGTTTTTACTATGTAAAAACATCACTCTAAAGAGATTTACAAAGTAAGCACCAGAGTTCTTATGTAAAAATAATTATACATATCTAACGAAGTAGAGAATTAAATTTCTTCGACTTGCTTCCTTTTCTGTAAAGACGGCGACATTCAAAAAAGCAAAATATAGACCTTATTAAAGTTTACAATAAAATAAGCTTAACGTAACATAATTATGTAAAATATTAATATGTTGACATAACATGACTAAGCCTAAAATATTGTTAAAACGTCTTATAACCATGATGTCTTACTATCAAATAATAAATATGATTTAATCCTAAACAAAACTCCATCTCAGTTCACTTTTGAGCGGTTTAAAGCTGTTAAAAGTTCAGCGAAACATCTAGCAATTTTTATTCGTTATCAAAATCATATTCCACTGACCACGAGTCAGTTTTTGTTGTATAAAACTTCACGATTTTCTAAAATAATCCACTATAAAGGATTTTTATCTAGCAAATTCTTCCTAGTGTAAAAAAATTTCGAAGGCCATCGTGGTAAACTCGGAGACCGTCCATTTTAAACAAACGTTGGGTTTTATATTGCGTGAATGTCTGAACTGTGACATCTTTACGCGAATGGGATAATCGGTTTTACTGCCCAGATCACACAGTGGTTCATAGCGTTTGAAATTGACTGGTTTTTTAATATTTACACTATATTATATATCATGTCCCAAGTTGCACTAAGGCAACTTGGGACACGAGCCCCACCTCTTTTCCCAATGACCGACTGTATGAAGTTAAATAGGCAGATTTAAGACACGGGCTGCATGAATACAGAAGAAATTCAAAAAAGATCACAGTATTCACAAGTCTAATAAAAATTGATCCCGTTAACAAAGTGACAGATAGAAATGGATACTTATAAGGACGTTTATACGAATCTGAATGCAGTCCAGTCTTTGAATTCGGCGTTAAAGGTCTATTGTTTACACTGGGTTAGAAAACATTCGGGGTCAATCAAGGTCCTGCCAGGGAGTTACAAGACTGCTTGCATACATATTGCAGGAAATTGTTCTCTGACGTAAACAAATAGAGATCCCGAAAGGTCCCATCCCAGTAGCTAAACTAGATCCTCGTATTATTTACGCTTCTATTATTTAAATATTGTATAATTATAAAGTTTATTGTTAAACCTGTGATGGACAGTGGTCTCTTGAATAAGATTTTCACTTAGCGGAATCCTTGGACGAATGATTGTTGGTCTCTTCAGTCTTATCACTGTCACCATAGAACTTTGGCTGGAAATTATAAAAAAATAAATTAAATCACAACATTAATTATATCTGTTCTAAGTGAATAATACAGAGTGGGTAACTTTAAAATCATGATCACCTTGATAAATTAGAGTTTTGGTGCTGGCGATTAAGAAATATGGTCATGACAATGTGTTATTAAACATTTCAAAACAGTAAATGGAGTAAAAGTATGGTGCACCAGTGCTGTTAAAAATCTTGTATGGCAAAATCTTATCTCTCATAGCAATTTTTTTACTTAATAGTAAATATAATAATACTTTAGCTGGCAAAAAATAAAAAACGATGATGACAAACACTATGGATGAGTAAAAAAAAACCAACACGACAAACGAATTAGTAGAACTCTTTGGACAAAGACAAAAAAAAAACAAACAAACTCTAACAGCGAAGAAACACACAGACAGAACATAAATAAAGTAAATATTATGAAAGGATATTGAAGTGTGATTTTAAAATGAAGAAAATAATAAGCTAATTAATTTGTTATTGAGATATCTGTTAAACAGAACTACTTTTAATATTTCTCGTGTGTTTCTTTACATTTACTTGATCAATTTAAAATTGCCAAGTCATCTTGGAAAACGTTTTCATTGACCAAGCAAACATCTAATTTATATTTCACAAAAATATCACAGGACTAATATTCTGCTGCGTTTACTAAACAATCTATTGGTTAAGGTTACTAGCAAATCTCTAAAATAACTTCAAAATGGATGACGAGTACAAAAGTGAATGCGGGAACAAACACATCAGAAATCAACTAGTATGTTTTGTAAAAGCATGATGGAATGCCTATAACACTTGTACTACACTTACACAATTTTCATTTTGTACTATACTGTGGTGACCTTATTTCCATATCCGTTTTTGACACCGTTATAACTTGTAAAACCCTAGAAATAAACAATATCTGTTTGTACTGTGTTTCTAGAACTGTCACAGACATCATCTTTCCGACCTTGTCTCATATTACTACTACTGACCCCAAGGTCAGTGCAACACATTTTTTCTTTCATTCTGTCCTGTAAGCAATCATGCTATCATTGACTCTTTTTTCTTTCATATCACTCCTCACACAATCCTTCCATCTTCTATTTAGCTTCCCTCTCCCTCTCCATCCATCTACGTGTATATCCATAACTTTTTTAGTAACATGCGTTTCATCCAACCTCTTCACATGACCATATTAAGATAAAGATTCCCTTTCAACTTTTCAGTCACTAGCACCAGTTTCAAACTTCCTTCTGCTTTGCTCTCCATGTGCTAATTTCTCCTGACATAGACATCCAAAAACTAAAGTTATTTCAGTCTTATATTAATACCATTCTTGCAGGCTGCATTAACTTTCCAAGCTTTATGGCCTTATTGTTCATAGCCAAATAATTAATAGATCAATATAAATAGCCACATTTCAACAGGCCTCTAATGGCTACATTGAATATCTTGAGAGGCTGCACAGATCCGCTCACTGTATTTAGCAGATTTTTCAGCATCCATTTCCTATTCAGAATTTTATGTCTAAAAGTGCATGTAACCAGAGATTTAGATTTTAGTTTTTTTTTAGATTATTTAAATTCCCGCGCCGACTCATAGACTGTGCTTTGATTGTCACAAGACTTAAAGTTGTACGAGTCCGTACTGTATCCAATCCGAATTTGAGTTATGAGTTTGGCTTAGAAAAAGATTGATTTCATCAATTTTCAAAGATTGCACGTAGCAGAGATGAGAATGTTGAGATGGATGTATGGTTTGACGAGAATAGATAAAGTGAGAAATGAGTATATTAGAGTAAGTTTGAAAGTAAATGTGAAGAGAAACGCATGTTACTGTATGTATATAAAGAAAAGATGGATAGATTGTGTGAAAAGTGAAATGAAAGTAAAGGGAGTTAGTGATAGTTATGACGGGTGACTGAACAGAATGAAAAAAAAAAACGTGTTGCGCCGACCCCAAGTAATATGGGAAAAGGGCTGGAAGAAGAAGAGTTCTAAGTTATATGATGTTGTTAATATCATTTTTAACGAAAATGGATTCAAATATAGATAATACTAACAAACCAGTGAAACATAATTTGAAATCCATCAATAAAAGCCCTCCCATGAGTTGGCGCGATGTCCTAGTGAGGGTCGCGGGAATCCGATGGATGCGGGACGCTCAAGACTAGCACTTGGGGGAGACTTATGTCCCGTAGTGGATGTCTTTCGTTTGAAATGATTGCAATCTCTCACTGGATGGTGTCGGCATTTGATCTAAACGTGATCGTTACACCACAAGACACTCAATGCATGAGTTTCAAGTCGCAGGCGAGCTTTCACGCTTTTCTTAGTTCTTTACGTACAACAGGCTTGTTTTTGATTTATTGATTTTAGATTTTAGGTTACCTATATAAGGTGTAAAAAAATTAACTGCAAGAACTTCGTCCACATACTCGACATCGAAAAACAAACACATTACAAAAAAAAATTTTTTTTTTGAGCACTTTCTATATTTTCACATTAATAAAACAATTTAGTATCATATTTTTTTGTGCACTGTACGCAGGGCTGCGCTAGCGGCTCGCTCCAATACCGCGCGCGAGCGTCGTACCCCCGCCGCCCGCTACTATTCCCTCCCGCAGCCCGCTTGCGCCCCGTTCAGTCGTCCGATATCCGTCGCGCGACTAGGGTGTATTTCCCTGATTTATTACGGCAAATATGTACGTTCGCGAATACTTCAATAATGCCTTTTACGTATTCCAATCGAGAGTACTTGGATATGATAGTGTGTTACATTACGACTGGTGAAAGTTTAGCTGCGGCTCGTAACCGTTACCGTGAACTGTTTGGTGAGCAACGACGAGTGCCTGCTGTCCAAACAATCCTAGGAGTCTACCAGCGGTTATTAGACTATGGCGTAACTTAATTTAAACAGTCATTTAGTAGTTCGATGATTTGCCAGTCCAAAGTCTGAGAAATGTGATGGGAAAATTAGAATCAGCTGTTTCAAATTTGCGCCGTCGCGTGTCGTACTGCAGGGGTGAATGACCCACGCGTGCAGAGCGGCGCGCGCGGCGGCCGGTCGCGGAGGCTTAGGCCGCCGTCGCCGGCGCGCGTGCGGTGTACAGTGCGCATATTCAATAATTTTGTGCGAAGTGAAAATATTGCTTAACTCTGAAACGGGTTGTTATTTTGAAATCTTTTTTTCGCAATTCTTTTTTATTTATAATTCTAAACAAGTACTTAATTTTCTTGCAGGTAATTTTTTTACACCTTATATACTTTTTTTTTTATAATAGTCTAAGATCCGATTAAGAACGACCTTCACCTGTCTGTTGAATGGATGAAACTTATTTTATGATAAATTTAGTGTATTAAATAATATAACGCGGGTGGGTTGCCTAAGAAATTCCTGGCCAGACTATTATTAATTAAAAATAAATAATTTACTTTTTTTTAGAAAAATGCACAACCGTTATTCATACCAGATTTTTTTGCAGACAACACTATAACATCGTATTCGTAATGAAACAGCGTTTATTTTGATATAAAATTTGTTGTATATCAAAATAAACACACCTGTTTATACATACCTGTTTATACCTGGCAACCCATAGTTATCCCAGGAAACAAATAGGCAACCCAATATTTTTATGTTCTAAAGGCTTCACTCTTTCGATTAGTATTAAATTCATTGGTTAAACACACCGGTGCCTTTTAAAAAAAAAAATTGTTTGGCCAGGAATTTCTCAGGCAACCCACCCGCGTTATATTCTTTAATATACTAAATTTATCATAAAATACGTTTCATCCATTAAACAAACCGGTGAAGGTCGTTCTTAACCGTATCCTCTACTATAAAGAGTTGTGTGACGTCACACACTGGAGGGCCACGTGAAACGAAATTCTTCTTGCAAGCGCAACTTTAAAGTTACATAAACATTTGATGATTTGTTTTATATTTTGTTAGGTTTAAATAATAATTTCCTTTCCTACAAGTCGGTTCTTACGGTTACTTCGGATCGATATAGGTATCTCGGAATCAGATCGGGTGCAGTGCGGACCTTTGTAAATGTTGACACTCTCAGATTGGATAGAAAGTTATCTAGTATACGGCGCCTCACGATTTGGAGTTCTGCCCATATAAAAATGTCTCACCTCATCGTGTTTCTCCTCAGCGGTGACGCGGTCGTCATCGTCGTCGCTGTCTTCGTCAGCAGATGAGTCCCCTCCGGATCCAGCCGTGTCTTTCACTGGAATAAAATTCATTTACTTCAGTAAATTGCTTTAAATCAGCACTTTTCGATTTGACGATATCTCAGCTCAATCGCCCGGTCGCACCCGTACAGTTCGGCGCAACGCGCTGACCCTAGCGTGATCGCCTAGCGTAGGTATAAAAAGTGAAGTACATACATGAGATTGACTTCTGTACCTATCTATTTTGTGCTTTTACGGTCGATGCTTTTTACTATGAGAAGATATACCGAAACAAACTCAGCAGTTTCTCAAGATCCTGACAGTATTTTTTGTCACATCTTATGTACAACCAACGTTATAATATAATGTTTACACAGCTGGGATTCAAACCTCCTCTTTATGAGAGGGAATGGGCCGTAATCTATGTGTTAATAATCTATGTGGTATCATATGAGTATTTTTGAGGAAAGGATCACAAAGATTTAAGTAGAGAGAGAGTAGACCTTACTAGACGTAATAATGAATGCTTTTGACTGCGAAAATTGTTTTTTTTTTTGCAAATACCCGAGAGGATTTCTTTGCCTTAATAAAATATATTCTCATCCAAAGCTAATCCTGTAAAAGGGTAAAGGTCTCCAATCGCAAACGCTAAATAGGCTGCTGCGGTTTTCCCGTCCGATTATAATTTCTAGGTGTAATAAAAGCTGACTGCATAGGCTTTTAATAAACTAGTGACTAAACACACTTCACCATCAACGATTGCATCATTGCTTACTATCAGGTAGGATCGCATTCAAGCTCCACTTTAAATCATAAAAAAGCAGCCGCAATATCTTAACTTTATATTTTCAGCGGGTTTGTTTTTTTGTTCTGTTGCACAGCAAAAACCAACCAATATTATAATACTAGCGACCTGCCCCAGCTTCGAACGGGTGTTATAAATGACTTTCTCGGCTTTTCTCTACTGATATGCTTGTATTATGCACTTTACCCTTTCTCATAAATCACTCTATTGGTGAAAAACAGTAGTTTTCGAGTTAATTGCGGTCATACAAACAGACAGACGCGGCGGAGCACTTTGTTTTATTTATTTATTATAATCTTTATTATTTCATTTTTTTTTATAACATGTGAGGATATACAGGGTGTTAGGGACCGGCTGGGTAAAAAACATCGTCCTTTCCACACGAACTGTACAATCAAGTTCATCATTTTGTATGGAGAAGCCGATTTGTCTGTTTTCTACAAGTTTTTTTTTGGTGGCGAAAATCATCCATTGTCAACCCCCGCTCTTGGGCGGAGCGGGAGATAGTGTCAGACTCTTACTGACTACTACTACTAAAACCCACCCCGTTCCTTCAAGCCTTCATACCGGGGCTCGAGTACCCTTTCGGCTAACCCTGGCCCCAGTAGGCTTCGACCCGGCTGGGCCCCTACTGTTGCTGACAACTCCTTGAAGCGCGCGGGAACAGTGAGCGCCGTCGACGACTTGGGCTTGGTCCGGACAGTTAGGTACCACTTGTGGAAAGTTCAGTTTACAACTGAGCAAGCCCTTAAAGTTTGCAGAGACCTGTCCCTTACACTCTGTATATTGTTATAGTTATAATAATTTTGCAGTGCTAATTATGTATTTTTACACGCATTCAAGTCTGTACTTTAAACTTTTCCTGTAACCTAAATACATACACTATCTAGTAATAACTGCCGATCTACCCCTGGCTCATAATGACTCATAAAATAAAAAGGATAATCCATTTATTTTTTTAATGCTTAAAACCACACATTTCCTACGAATAGTTAAAGCGAGTATGATAACAGTAGCGTTAGTTAGTACACTAATATTATTACTGTACAACAAATGACGTTGTTGAATTGATAACAAATTGGTGCAATTTCATATCTCAGTGAATTTTGACGTTAATGTTTTAAATGGTTATGAGGTAAATTTCTGATTAAATTACTGTACATCTATACATATAAATAAAATTGGAGTGTCTGTAATATTGAAATAACCGCTTTTTACTACATGCATATATTCATATGCATGTAGTAAAAAGCGGTACATACACCAATATAACATTTTTTTTAAATTTTGTCTCTCTGTCTGTTTGTCCCGGCTAATCTCTGAAATGGTTGGACCGATTTTGACGGGACTTTTTTTGGCAGGTAGCTGATGTAATAAGGAGTAACTTGGGCTATTTTTATTTTAGAAAAAATAAATTCAAAATCCTGTAGTCCACGTGAACGAAGTCGCGGGCACAGCTGGTTATAAATATAATTTGTCGTTTAGGATAAGGTAGGTTTTTATTTTAGGTGAGAAATCATCTAATGACATCTCCCGCCTTTGGAGGGCGTGTCAGACTTTTACTGACTAACGCCCACTCCTGTTTCTTCTTTGCCTTCGTTCCAGGGCGCCGGAATTCTCTTTCGCACAACCCAGGGGACTTGTTGCGGTTGCCATTTACCATCCACTAGATAGATAGATTTGGTGTGAAGTATTTTCAGGTGTTATTCAAATGATTTTTCATCCAAATATCAAAAATATTCACCATGATTTACATAATGGTGTATTTGTTTATCGATACGTTATCACCAAATTTATCTAATCGACAGCTATATTAAAGTAAATAAAGCTTTAAATTCAATATAGATAACTATTTTGGTTGATCAAGGCATTCGTTTATGTGGTTATTAACCTTGTAGAAGCGAGTGTGGAGTCTAGTACCCGGTACTCTGTCTAGTGCAGTGAGCTCCCAACCTTTTTGACTGGGAAGCACCATTTGTTTGCTGTTTTTCACCAAGGACCAGAAGTTCACAAGAAAACTTAAGATGCTCCTTTTCCACTAGCTTATCGTCAACATCGAGCATGGTTTAAAAGCTTGTTGCTTAACGCAATTCAACGCGATGTTTGATGAAGAGGCAACGCAAAAAAAGAGAGATAACGCCTGAAAACACTGTTGGCATTCGGTACTCGAATATTTCACAAAACTTGTTCCCGGAAATACGTGTTTTTTTAAACCCCTATAAAGATTTTCGGAAAAATTGTCGTCATTCAGAATATCGATTAAATGTGCAAGGCTTCTATTGATGTAATTTTTTTATGTTTTTAACATATGAGTACATTATGGAGGGTCAAAGTTCACGTAAAATATCAGATTTTCAGAGGAAAATTGAATTGAATGAATTGATTGAGGGGAATTGGGATTTTCAGGGAGGCTAGATTAGTTTTACACAAATTTATTTTTTGATTTCTATAGAAGTCTAGATATTATCCACTAGATATCTAGAGAAAGTTGTGTAATGACATTATAATCACGTAAGAGCGGTTGTATGAAAATATGCCTCGAAAAGGACGCTCTTGGAACATTTGGATTTTTTTGGAATCTCGAGGTAGAAGCCCAGGCCAGTGGCCTTACCATGATGTGTTAAAATGTCAAGCGTGCGAGCGAGAAAGAGGGATAGAGCTTGACACCCTATATAGCTCCTATCCCTTTAATAGATCAGTTTAGGTCGTCAAACAAATTACGTTAAGAGCTCGTGGTAGTTTCTACAGTATATGTAGAAACCTAATATGCATCATACACTTAGGCGTGAAGAGAAGCAATGTCCATGACAGGTCGCCCTAACAGTTGCAGGCAAACTATATACGTTTGTGTCAATTCCCGCACTTTGGCCAAAGCTTCGGGAACTGAAGTGTTGCTACAACAACGGTCAGTCGTATTTGTGTCACCACGCTGAAACCTGATGGACTCGTGGCATTATGCGTGGAGTCACAGCATTATACTCGGCGTTTGGCAGTTTTGTGTGATCGTGTCGCGTATTTTCCTTCGTTATAATTGTGAATTCTTCAAGATTGCGTCATTTCTCGCAAGTACATTGTTGTTCTTTCTTTCTTTTCTCGGTCGTGTCCGCGTCCTTTTATCGTCAGGTCGTATACAACATACGTGAGGTGAACTAACCGGGCGTCATGTTAGCGGCCTGCGCCTGCGTGGGCGGGCGCGCGCGCTCCCGGTTGAGCTCGTCGAAGCACTGCAGGCACACGCGCAGCGGCTTGTCGCTCTGTCCGCGCAGGATGTAGCGCTTGGACGAGCACGGACCGCACACTACTGAGCCGCATTTACGGCAGTGGTGCTGGAAACAAATGACAATATTAGCTAAAATTAATGGTAAAATAATAAAAATATAAACCTTTTTTTCGATCCTTACATAACCTTTCAACCCTTCCAAAAGCACAAAAAATACAAAGTCAAACCCTGGTTAAAAAAAATAAAAAAAAAAGAACAAAGAAAGAAAATTGTTAGAAAAAATGATAAAACAAACAATAAACTAAACAGTGCAGTGCTAGATTTCATCTTAGTTTCCGCACTAAATCCTATGTAGACCAGAGTGCGTGGGCCATGACAGCCATCGTTTGGCGGGTTTATTTCATCTAGCCTACCTCTCTCCAAAACAGATTAGGCCTCTCAGGTTTTTCAGGGATCCTAGAATTAGTGTCCCTGCTACTAGGTGCAGACTGCCTCTGTCCAGTCTCATATGGCTTTTGGTGAGTTTTACTAGTGCTATGTTTATTACATATATACATAAATATTATTGGGATACTTGTGATCTTAAGTGGAGACTGTGAATTGGTAGACCAAGTAACCTAGAGTAACCTTCAGACAAGGTGTAGCGACGATTTTGACAGGGCAGTTAGCATGATGAAAGTTGCCGAGAATCGAAATGAAACATATGCGATTAGAAAGGTAATGGAGTATTGTAGGCTGATTGATGATGATGATGGCTAGCAAGTCTTATTGGCAAGTTGTTGTGAACACCCAGTAAACAATTGATTTCTGGGAGGTTTAAGTGGGACTGTAAGGACTGATAGAAAAAGGGGATTGTATATTTAAAAAAAAAAAACCAATGAAGTGCAGGCAGGCAAGTCCCGTGTCAGTACTATCGGGGATTCCTAAGAAATCGATTACAAGCCTCTGTCAAATATTTTTATGATATTTAATGATTATAATAATAATTATCAGTTATGATGAAATATTTCTGTTAGAGGATATGACAGGAAAGGGCGGAATTATAACACGACATGACGTCAATGAAACGCGCACAAGTGTATATTAAAACATGAAGTTATTCTTCGTAATTTACTAATGAGTATGCAGAGGTAGTTACAGCGTCGGTGTCAACAATGAGTATGATTGTGCAATTGTCTATGGCCATCCGTAATGGACATGCGGTTAATTGTCAAATATTCTTAGGGCTGAAACCACGTTACACGGTCGCCCGCGCGGCCTCATACGCGCCCCGCACTTGTTCCGCTACGTAATAATATTATTAAAGCTCTCCATCGACACGACTACATGCACACCATTATAGTTGAACTAGAGACACTGCACAGGTAATAATCCGGTTTTCGTGACGGGGACCCGAGCACACCCCACACGCGCTTGGTCACGCAATACATGCCAGTCGCGGGTACACAAGCAGACGCAGACGATGCTCTTATATAAATATGCAGTTGTGTATTCAAATATTTTTTTTATCAATCACATCCGTGGTGGTGTGACGATCTATAGCCTGATTCACGTAAAATTAAACAAGCCAAATATCGTTGAAGTTTTATATTCGTTCGATCGAAGTCCTATCCAAAAGCGGTAATCACGTGTTCCTTAATCGTGATTGGATAGAACGACAACTCAACTGGCTCGAAACTAAACGATCTTTCGAAGACTTATTTGCAGTTACATAAATAAGTATTCTACCAGGATAATGTAATACAGATTTTTTTTTTTAAATCGACTCTTCGACTAAACGACTTTAAAATCGGTGTCGTTCAAGCTCGATTGATGGATGTGAATACAGAAATGGTCTAAACGACTAAATCGCTACGATATCGTTACGGTTTTGATTATGTGAATCGGGCTACTGATCAATTTCGCGGGGCAAACATGGCCAGAGATCACCCTAGAGAAGTTTGGAAGGAGAAAGGGGGAGGCCGTTGCCCAGCAGTGGGACATACCTACCATAGACAAAAAAAAAATCACATCAACGGTTGAATGGATTTGGATGAATGCATATAGGTAGACCATGTCCTGAACTAGAAAATTGGATATTTGTACATTCCCTCAGGCAGTGCACTAGCTTCTGACGTTTTATAAGTGCACACATAGGCCTACGTGAAATTATTTTTTTCAGATTTTTTTTATTTTTATTATTGTTGATAGGTTCGCGCTTGACCACTATCTCACCTGATGGAGAGCGACGATGCGGTCGACGATGGAACGCGCTTACCTAGAAGAAACCTATTCAATCTCGACTTAAAAGATTCCCGGGTTGTAGCTATCAGGAAACACAGACTCCGGCAAGGAATTCCACTCCCTAGCTGCACGCACAATGAGGTTTTAGGTTTACTTCCGACCTTTACGCGAGTGCAGTCACTGGTAAAACTTAGTACTCAATAACAACTTACCCTCCTATTAAGGACAGTGAACTGTGTCTTTTTGCAGTGCATACAGATTGATGCTTCATTGTCTGGGACCCATACAGCAGCGTGCTCTGACGGCGGTTGTTTGCCACCTGAAAAATAAAAAACAAGCCATACTAACATCAAGCCTGGGTTTGGGTAGTTCGCCGTCCGGCCGTCCGGCAACCGTCCGGACCAAGCCCGAGTCGTAAACGGCGCAGTGTTCCACGCGCGCCTCAAAGAGATGTCAGCAAAACCGTAAGGGCCCAGCAGGACCAATGCCCGCTAGGGTCATGGGTTGTCTTCTGAAAAGATTACCCGTAGTCTTAAAACGTAAACATAGGCGTTGTTTTAAAAAGGTACCTAGGCTGCGGGTTCGAAAGTCTCCGCGGCCTCGGCGGGTAAGTGGCAACTGAAGGAACACGGTTGGGTTTTAGTCACTACATCTCGCTCCACCGTGCTCTGTAGAACGCGAAAAGGTTTTCGATGTTTTCCCATCCTCAAAAAAAAGGGGGCACGTACCTATAGAACACCCACGTTTCGGTAGTAAAGCCCTATATAATTATTTACTTTTACCCTATGTATGTATTAATTAGTCCATAACATATTTAAATATATGAAAGCAGAGAAATTCCTATGTACATATAGTTAATGACGATCAAGGAGAATGGTAATGATTCTCGACTATATTTTTTTAAAGATGGTAAAGTTCACGGGCAAAGCATTCGATGACCGCACTGCTTGAACCGAGTGTGACTTATCACAGAAATTGCTGAAATGGCAATTGCATTTTGTTTTTATTCTAGCTTTCAATAAAATGATAAATATGACTTACTTTTCCTTAGCAAATCTTCTATACATTTTTCTATGTGCGCCATCCATTCCTCTTTCTCGGTGGCTGTCGCAGCGTAAACGGCAAATGATTTGGAGGCAGTGCGGATTAGCCAGCCATTGCGGTATTCTGAAACAAGGAAATTACAATATAATTAGTAATATTACTATAGGAACTGTGTATTATTCGGGAAAAAATAGCCTTTTATATTTAACAATAGTTGGCTTAGTTAGCTTTAGTTCAGGCCATAGTGAAGAGCGAGAGAATGGAAAGTAGTCACTTTCTATTATGAGATAGTAATGAAAGCGATAGAGATGGCTGCAATCGTAAGGAAGTGGACACGTTCGAAAGAGTTTACGGTAACCCTAGAACGCAAAGAGCAACTGAAGGACACAGGTGGGTTTTAGTAAGTAAAAGTCTGACACGCCCTGTCGTAGGTACCATCCTAGAGCAGGAGACGTCATTTGCTGCTCGATTTGCACGCTCACCACCTCTGGCCTCGTTGCTCAGCTCCGCCTCGCCGCCGCCTGAATCCAGCCTCACTGTGAGTTCTGTGACACCAGCCGTGGCAGCTGCGTCGAGCTCGAGCGACGAGTACTACTCGCCGCCGACGACACCACCACCTGTGCGTGGTCGGGGCGGACGCCGGCCACTGGCATGTTTAGAACCTCGAGGCCCACCGGCTTGTGGTCCCAGCTACCGGCGGAAGTGTGTCGCGCATGCGATGGACGCAACCGACCAATGAAAACGTCATGCGCGTATACTATGGGGCTACAGATGGAGGGAACAGCCTGACCGCGTACCGTGTTCGGATGCTCTCTTTGTTTCAGGTGCTTGAGCCAGCCGTCAACGTTTCGGCCCAAAGACTGTCGGATTATTCCAAATGCACCTAAATTGGAATATCCAAAAATGAAATGACGTTTTTTCTTTTTCATTTGTATCACCATTTACGTATTTTGCAGCGGTTTTGTGGTAATAAGGTGTCAACTTGTATAATCATCAAATTTTAATAATCTAATTTGAAATGCTTCATTAAAATCAGTGGCGTATGCAAATGTTGTGATGTCATAAAAAGCGTGAATCATTGTTTCTATAATATTTTATACATTTGTTATTATGTTTGCAGGTATCTAACTTAAGTATGCAATCAAACTGCTTTTTCTAATCTATGTTAGTCAGCGTCCCGTCTGACCAGATACAGCTGAGTGCCAGTGTTTTAGGCACTCTGCTGTATCTCGGTATGCATTGGATGGTCACCCATCGATGAACCAACCTCGGCCAGCATAGCTTAACCTCACAGTTCTGCCCCTGTAGCTGTTATCACATGACCATAAACTCACATGAGGGACTCATCTTTGTTTTAACACAAATCTCTTCAAGGAAGATAACAATCATAGTTTATAATTTTTTCTGAACTATAAGGACTGTAAGGTGTTTGGTTGAGGCCATGGTCCGGAGCGAGGAGGAGTGGCAGGCGGTCGCCGACTTCTGCGAAGCAGTAATGCTCGCAAAGGAGGAGGCCGAACGCATCAGGCAACGGCGTTATCGCCGCCGCCGTCGCCGGGATTCTGATCCCGATTTCCGGCCAACGTAGACGCGGGCTTGCGGACAGTGAGCAATGGGTAGCTCACTGCCCGGCCGTCCGGTAACTGTCCGGACCAAGCCCAAGTCGTCGACGGCGCGCACTGTTCCCGCGCGCCTCAAGGAGTTGTCAGCAACAGCAGGGACCCAGCCGGGTCGAAGCCTACTGGGGCCAGGGTTATCCGAAAGGGCGCTCGAGCCCCGGTATGAAGGCTAGAAGGAACGGGGTGGGTCTTTTAGTCAGTAAGAGTCTGACACTATCTCCCGCTCCGCCCAAGGGCGGGGGATGTCAATGCATGATTTTTTCCCACCATAAAAAAAAAAAAAAAGGACTGTAAGGTGTAATATTTATAATAATATAATCTATCTATACATATATATATATAAAGAGACACCGAATATCAATGCATAGCCAAAAATACTAGGAACAACAGTAAAGTTTCGCTCAAGGTTTCATTTTATGATGTAGGCAGGTTTTTCTGAAATTTGTTCCCTAAAGGAATTAAACGGGGTCTAAAGTTTGTATGGAGAAACCTATCTTCTTGCGGGCGAAGCCGCTGGCCGAAGCTAGTTATACGATACAATACTATGCATATATAGGATTGAGTCACACAAGCTTTCAAAGATCAATGTCAACATACATCTAGCACATAATCATAATGATGATTCACTGGCCATTCACATTAATGACTCATTTCTGATAAATAAATAATATGCGTAAAATTTTCAAAAAGTATATGGTATATTAATTATTTAAACATTATGCACAAAATTAAAAATGCGGAAATAAATGCCTTAAAAATTGTGTGATGATACATAACAGGTGCACTGATAATGAAAGTAAAAATCTGGCAAAGTGCATGAAGAGTTCCATACAAAAATGGCAAAAAGGTACGTTTGTTAATGGGAGTCCAGCTTAAATATTTATTTTATTCTGTTTTTAGTATTTGTTGTTAAAATAAGTCATCTGTTAAAAATTTCAACTGTCTAGCTATCACAGTTCATGAGATACAGTCTGGTGACAGACAGATGGACAGTGGAGTCTTAGTGCTAGGGTCTCATTTTTACTCTTTGGTTTAAAATACACACATGTAATACAAGATTTTTTTTATATTTTTTTTTAAATTAGATGGTGTTTTTGAAAATTCTGGCTTTTGTTGTTGCACAGTTTATGCAAGTAATAGTTCAAGCATGAAAGTAGTTTTAAACTAAATGCTAACTTTAATATTGACAGATTTATTGCACAAAATAATTCACTGCTTTATTTGATTATTTTATTTTTGTAATTTGGTCAGCTAACATCTGTTTACACGTTCATTGACATTGAATATTACTTTGGAACTTCATTGATTAGTGTAGCAATTAATATAGGCTAACGCCACATGCACTTTATTTTTCTTTATTACTTTACTATATTACTTCCATCAAAATTACCATAGCATAGCATAATCAGCATTATAATGTCCCCACTGCTGGAACTCATGCCTCTTCTCTAGAAGGAATCGGCTGTAGTCCACCATGCGGGGCCAGTGTAGATAGTTAGATGTCACATATCTTTGAATTTTTGGTTCTAGGACAAACAGGTGTCCTCACGTTTTCTTCACCGAGCAGTGGTGATTACACAAAGTTAGGTGTTTGGTCGGGAGTAAATCTCCAACCTATAATTTGTAAATCAGAGCTATTACCACTGGTCATCAGTACTTTTTTTTTTTTATCTGTTATAAACTAGTACTTGACTGCGATCCCGCCTGATGGTAAGCAGTGATGCAATCGTTGACTTCGTTTCTTGTAGTTGACCTAAGCTTCTTTCTCTCTAGGAAATAAATTTAGGATTTCTAGGAGAAATAAAAAATAAAGAGAATGATAAATAGACAGCAGAGAAATCAGTAAACAGATAAACGTTATACACTATTTGCAATCTACCACAAGACAATAAGTGAATTTGTTTTATAAGGCAATTTAACCTTTCAGATACCATCAATTTGAGACACAATAGTAAGACAATAGATGCACGAACACCAGCGTTCGCTTGGGGTTTAATGAATTAACAATATTTCTTGTACTGCCTCTCACTTTGGAAAGAAGATTATAGTAAAACAATGTAATTTTTCATAACAACAAACTAAAAATAACAAAAAGAATATACCTGCTAAATGCATAACATGCTATTTTTTAACCTTTTGAATACCGTAAATAGAGACACAATAAGAGAGTGAACACCGGCGTCTGTTTAGGGTTTAATGAAAGGCCTAAAAATGAAGAGAGACTTACGTCCTTCATCCTTTAAGGACTCCAGCTTGACTTCCTCTAGCGGTATGACATGTTGTTTGTTATATTTCTTCTTGTTTATAACAATATTTCCATAAACAAGAATGTCGTTGAACAAAAAGAACTGTCTGGCTTTCGGTTTCTTGCGGCACATTTTTGTCAGGACACCCTCTCCCACAAGGACCCTGCCTTGCTCTGCCAGAGGCTAAAAAAAAAAGTTTATTTTTCAACATGTATAGGATGTGTTTGTGTAGGCTATCTGGCTGATAAGAAATATTTTATTTTTTATTACAATGTCAATATCATTTTTGTGTTTACACAGTTTGAGGCTGACAGATAAGTAAAGCTAAGATATCAGTTACAAAAGTAACAAATACAAAAGTATAAATTATTATAAAAATATTAGACTAATGTTGGACTGGTTGCTACTTACTTAATTTGAAATTAGAAACCTTTCAATAATGCTAATGAGATAATAACATGTTTCTCTAATTAGTATTTGTAACAGGTATTATAGCATAGGCATAAGCTGGTCAATAAATGAATTTGAAAATGTGAACAACACAAATTGTGAAATGATCAAAACCCTTCTTTCAATGAGTAAAAATGATAAAACCTTGGTGGATCATTGATAAGAAAATCCTTTGTGACTCATTTATTTTATAAAATTGGAAAATTTAAGATACAGTTTGGTACATAAAACTTGTACCATTATAGATTTATAAGTAAGTTGATAATGTTCATGGCATATCAATACTTTAATCATAGAATGGCAATATATAATCTCACTGATAATGAATGGGCTAATCAATCTCTAATCTGTTTAATTCAATTATAGCTCATGATGTGCTTTAATTACAAGTTGAATAAGTCAACACAAGAAAGTTAATAACATTATCAATGAATTTCATAGTAATGAAAAACTTTGCTGTTAAATACTTGATAACTTTAACTTCAGTCAGAACAATCCCACCCAAGCGATGCACAAGATTTTATCTTGCCTGAGTTTGTCGGTTGATAATACGACGGCATTCGACAACTTCTAAACTTAGAAAAAAAGTTATATTTTGCAAACACAGAGGCTTACCTGTCCAGAACTGCCGAAGCAGCTCTCAACCATGGCAATTCTTCTAGCATTGGCCTCACTGTTCACTGAAAAAAAGAAAATTACCTACTTAAAATTGCAGTACGGTATAAAAGTTTGACGTCAAAGGAAAGTGAGCGACAAGCAAACAATGACAGTAATCTCCCACGTAACTATTTTGCATGATTGCACACAATTAACACCACAGTTTTTTAACAAGTTAGTCTCTCTTAGACGGATTTAAATAAATATTTGCCTACCTAAACGGTCCACCATTATCGAAATTTATTTTCTCGTAGATACGACCGAGAAAAATGTGTCATTCATTGAATATGTTACCAGCCACAGAAAATAAATTTCTTCTATCTTGGCTATAAAAATAATCATTCTGGATCAACGTAGATTTTCAATAATTATTGCTTAAAAAAATAAATTACAAAGAAATTATTTACAAAGTTTAAAAACACAAATATTTTTTTTATATAACTGCTTCATACGACAGAACAATGATGATGCTAATTATTGGAAAATGATTTTATATTATTCCTCAATAGTAAGTTTTAGCAGTTGTTGGCAATACTTCAATAACGTTCCGATTTACGAAAGTCAGACTTCATCATCAAAAATAATATTTTTTGAAACAATATACTTAGTAATTAGGATCTTGTAAAACTAACTTTATACTATTCGAAATAATTAATCTTTCTCAAATGATCCAAAAATCATACCAAACTGTAATAAAAAAAAATTAAAACATTTAAAAAAACATAGTTACACAACATCCATAGACAATCATAAAGCAAAGATCATGTGAGCATCCATTTTTTGACACCAGCTGACAGCTAGTGGTCGATACCGTCTGATTTTGTGCTCTTAATTCTGATAAATAATCCAGCAAAATGGCCTTCAAACTCTGTGGCCCTAAGCTGTCGTTGTGCGGGCTCGTACTGAGCGTCTGGGGAATCATACAATTGGTGAGTAGAAACTCTGTAAATTGCAATTTATGCCATGGTCCTTTAATGCCGAGCTAAACTCGTGAACTCTTTCAGACTTTGATGGGCATCTTCTACTATATCAGAGCCGTAGCTTTGTTGGAAGATCTTCCTCTAGAATCAGAAACTGGTCATCACACTCTTGAAGGTTTTATCGCTACCGTTGAAGCTGGATACACTCAGGTGAGTCACTTTATATCTTGCAAATTGATGTGACAACACGTCCAAGGATAATGAAGAACTGGAGCGTGATTATTTTCCTTGTTAAAATACTTTTTTTATGGTTTTTCCTTTTCTAATAATTAGTGTAGTGGAAATACCATTTTGAACTGCAGTTATGACATACATTGGTGCATATTTTGATTTACAAAGTCAAGGCAATCTGTCAATTTATTTTACATTTCGATCATAGTTCTGGCTTTTTTTTGACTATCTTTTGAGCAAGCATTATCTCAAAACACAGTCAATAATTTTGTTAAATCTCCATTTCTATGCATTAAAGCATCATACTTATATTAACAGTACTTACCACAACAAAAATTTAACCTGATTTTTAAAAGCACTTGGTATATTAAAATGCTTCAGTGAACTACTTAACCTTTCAGATACTGTCAATTTGAGACACAATAATAAGACAATAGATGCACGAACGCCGGCATACGCTTGGGGTCTAATGAATTAATTTAAAATACATTAACTGTAAAATAATAATTATGTAGCAATGTCTTTTATAAAGTTTAATTTAAAATTTATCTGTAATTTTTATTCCCATTACTATCATGCTGATTAACAAAAATGATAAAAAGTAGATTCTTATCAGTTTATGTTAATTTAATCTTGATTTTAAGATATTTTATGGTTGATTTCATAAAAGTTTTCGTTTGTTTTCATTCTCCATAAAGTCCCATTAAATAACCGAGATAGGTATTCTTATTTTTATATAGTGAACATAGACTGTCACACATAAACTCTGATTTTTTTTTCACATGGGATAACATGATTATTTATTAGTTTTTATAAATTTTCAGAATGCCTACAACTGCTGGATTGCTGCGCTGTTATACGTTATCACTCTGGTTGTATCCGCCCACCAATTCTGGATGAACAACCGTTCTTCAGTTAGTATGTAAAGTGGTATTATCAATATAATGATGGGTACTGATGCTGGGGTACAAGTTATGTTAATATTGAATAACTCCATTCCATTAATATTTTATTTATAAGCTCCTGAGTCAGAGTTCTATAACATACTTTTGATGTTGTTCCTCTAGTTCCAACTCCTTTCATTATACCATCTCAAAAGTTTGAATATACAGCATTGTTTTGTGAATTCTTACCTTTTAACCTTGGTTTCGAAAAGCCCGGTTAAGTCAGCAAGCTGTTTAATTGCATGTTATAGCTATAGTGATCAAGTGATTGGAATGTCAACAACCAATCAAATTGCTTCACATGATTCTTGACCACAAACACCATGGTTAAAATTGTAAATGAAGTATACAAAAGTTAAGAACACATGAAGGTTAACTATTATAAATTAGCATTTACTTATCAACAAAAAAAAGTTATATATGAAGGTCATTTACCAAATTTCATGAATTATTCGACTCGTTTATCATTATTATAAATGAAGCTGTTTTAAGTATTTATAAAAAAAAACAACCCACTGTATGTGTTTCAATGTTCTATACCGTTATGCTCTAAAATTGTTAAGATTTAACTTATTGTAATTAAATCCTGCATTGCTTGTAGATGTGAATGGTTTACAATATTTAAGTTTCAAGTGATTCAGACTTAAAACCATTAGGTATGTATCAAATTGAGTTACAGAAATTATTGTGAATAAGTATTACTTACATAAATATGAATGAATGCTATAGATTGTACATAATATATCTATTATTGTAGGTACTACATTGTAAAATGCTTAGTTTTTCTTGAAGTAAAGGTATTGATGTTAAATATTGTTTTATTATCACTAAGACTCAAACCAGAAAAAATAACTGTCGAAATATTTTTTTTCTATAAACTCCTTATAAAGCATGGCTAACTGAAGTTGGAATACTGGGAATGAGACTGCTCGAAACCAAAATAAACCTGAAGTAATTTTTTTGCAGGATTTTATTGCTGTTTTTATTATTGTTTATTATAGTTTTTATTATTATTGTCAACATCACCTTTGGTAGTACAGTACAATTCACGAATGATGGCGGCCGTGAAGTTAGCCTTTGCGAACGTTCGCGCATACTACACTCTTCTCGCACACGCACGTCGCCATTTGGTTCCTAAAAGACGTTACTGCGCAGCCTTCTGCGCAAACTTCACGGCCGCCATCATTCGTGAATTGTACTGTATTTTACTAGGGAACGGAGAAAATCCGGGCGCTGTTTACAAACTTTTGTGAAATTGTCAATGGAAATTGAAGGATAAACAAGATGGCGGAATTATTTTGCATTTTTACTATAAACTAAAAGATTTTCCAAAAAAGTCGATTGCTTACATCAATCTCGCAGGTGTGCGGGATTGCGATTCTGATGCGGGATTGGATTCCCTAGTTGCAACACTAATTATGGCAACCCGTTTTAGCCAGTAAAAGTGACGCTTTCTCCTGCTCCGTTCCGAGCAAAAGAATGATTTGATGGTTTTTTTTTTAGCACAAGGCCATCATTTAGCTACGCTAATAAATAAAAAAAAAAGACATTTAGAATAAAAAGATAGTTGAAAATTTTCCCAAGAATAGCACACTGTTGGACATAGGCCTCCCCCAAGTGTCGCCACAATGAACGATCCTGTGCGTCCCACATCCATCGGATTCCCGCAACCTTCAGCAGGTCATCGGTCCAACTTGTGAGAGGCCTTCCAACGCTGCGTCTTTCGGTACGCGGTCGCCACTCCAGGCGTTCTATTTTCTAAGAAAACAGCCTTGAGCGCAGCGCTGGCCGCAAATAGGAACATTGGATTAACAATAATCCAATGGACCTATACATTGGATTGTTAATTCAATGTACTGCGCTCTCGACTCGTCGCTGCAGCCAGCGCTGCGCTCGAAGCTGTTTTCTTAGAGAATAGCACCGCAGAACCTTTCGGCCCCAACGGCCATGTGTTAAAAAATGATAAAACGTATCTTAAGTGCTATTCCAGGGTCTATCCGTGTACCAAGTTTCAACTAATACTGTTCAGCCGTTCGAGCATGAAATGTAACAAACAGACACACAAACTTTAGCTTTTATGATAGGTATGAGATGATTGTACCTATGTATATGTATGTATTCATGCCGCCATCTATGTATTAAAAATATGACGTCACACAAATCCTACGTCGCCGTCGAGGTAAAAAAAACCTACAGTTTGAGGTGTAAAAGATCATTAATAGGTAGGTAGCACAGAAATCTTATAAGATTTCTGTGGTAGGTAGAGACTGTCTAATAAGTTAAACGACTTTGGTAATTATTAGGATTTAATGAAATCTGATGTAGTCAACACGGGTTCAATAATCAAGGTTGAACACGTTCACTGCCACCACAATTCTTTTGAAGTTCATAGCGATGCCGCCCTATAAAGCTACGCGGACACGCCAGGCGTGTCGGCGGCACTACATCTTGTTAAACATGGATACGCTAGGCGTGTTCAGTGGCACCTCGATAGAGTTAAATTCTAAATCTGTCATTTTTTCGGTTTAGCGATGAGTATTAGTTAGTTTGCCATTCGCTGAGCAAGAATAAAGGTGATTCAAATACGGTAGTGAGATTTAACCTGGAATTATGGCAGAAAATAAATTTTTAGGTAAGTAATTATCGTAATTTTGTAAGAGATCATAAACATTTTGTAGATATTTTGAAATATTTCATAGAGTCTGTCTAAAAAGTAAACCGACTTGGGAAATTATTAGAATTAAATGAAATCTGATGTAGTCAACGCTGGTTCAATAATCAAGGTTGATTAAAAGATCTTGTTCATTGTTTATTAATAGAAGAACTTTATAAAATTGATCGAATATAAGTATATTTAAATGATTAAATATTGTACTAATTTCCCAAGTCGGTTTACTTTTTAGACAGCCTATAACTATTATTAAATAAATTGTCTTCATATTTTATTGATTTTTGTACATGCACATTATTTTAGCTATATTTGACGTCTTAGTACAAAGGTTGACAATCTATGATTAACTTGTTTAGGTGGACACGCCCGGCGGGTTCTCGGCATTACATAATCACTTAAAAAAAAAACACAAATTAAGAGATTTTTCCGGGGGCCAACTCAAAAATCCTTAGGTTATTGCTAGAGGGTTATGTACTGAGAATTCCAAAAGAAAATTTTGGCTAATTTTCGAAATATCACTGAAACATTTAGGACACGCCTGGCGTGTTCTAGGCATAGTTATAGAAATCCGCAAGAACACAACAGGTGTGTCGGCGGCACTGAACGTGTTAAGAGATAGAGATCATTGTTAACTAACAGAAAAACCTTAAGGGTGAGTTGCACCATTTAACTATAACTATCGTTATCACAAAGCCGTTAACAGTTGTCAAATCGTCGAATTGACCAATAGGCGGCCGTTTCACGGCTGGTTATGGTTTGGTTATCGTTATAGTTAAATGGTGCAACTCACCCTAAGAAAAGTAGGTATCGAATTTTTTAATGAATAAATATTATACAAAATTCCTAAGTCGGTTGACTTATTAGACAGACTTATACCTATACAAGATCTTTTACACCTCACACTGACCTCTACTATTTATCATAGAGGTCAGTGAACTTAGGTTTCTTTCTGGCCACAACAAACCTTAGGAAATATCATTAAGAATTATTTATCATTGGTTTTTTTTATTGTGAAAGTTGTGACGTTTGCAATTGAATGTTGAGTTGACTGAATTTATGAATAAGGCTGGAAATAAATCGTTTTCACAATGGGCAAATTATATGGCTGCGGAATGTGTTGGTTACTTATGAGTATATGGGCCACTCTACAGCTGGTAAGATTCTGGATTTTACTCCATCTCACCTCACGTCCTATACAGTCCCAGAAGAAAGGCTGACTACCTATTTGTCTAAATGTCGCACTTTATAGTTAGCTATATCTACCTTTAACTTTCATAAAGGCTATCAATGCCTGGTTCCTGTTTGATTAGCAGTTTTGACTATGGTGTTTCCAAAAATCTTTTTACATTTATATAAAAAAACAGATTAAGTGGCATATTCAACGAATCCATTAGAGATAGGTAGAGATATTTTGTTCCAGAGAAATAAACACGATGACGACACTTAGAGATAATCAAACCTATTCAGGAGATGTGGAAACCTAAGCCTACAATGTGGAATGCAATAAAGAATTGAGTATTAAACTGACAAACGGGTTTGTCCATACATTTATGATCTCTAAGTGCGCCAAGGACTAGTTAAAGGATCCGGAACAACCTACGAAGATCATGAGCTATTGATATAGCAAGTTACAGCAAGTGTTCCGTTCAATGCTGGTCATGTATGACGAAAGAAGGGACTGGATGCTGTTACAGCTAAGGAGCAAATGTACGGACCGCGTCAACACCAATCGACACTTATTGTATAGAACAACCACAGCAAAAAGTAGGCTCCTGGGCTCCTGGCTGGGACTAGGGTACCTGTTAGGGTAACTTGCTTATAGGAGAGAACTTGAGTAACGCTTTAACCGCTTGCTTCTTTGTGTTTTTGGTCGTGCTTTTGCGTCTGGGTAGGTACTCCATCTCGTTTAGTACTTCAATCCGGTGACAGAAGAGCTGACGAGAAGGAGTAGTTAACGTCGTGCAACCCTGGTGGAATAATCATGAAAGTGTTTGTCGGATATATCCGACGTAGTCCGTTAAAACGTTAATTAGCGAAACCCTAATGAACCGTAAAAAAAAATCATTTTAACCTTGTCTGCTGTAAGCAGGCAGATAAGACTAAAAATTCGACATTGATTCCAGACTATCATGGGCATATGTTACCGCTATGAAGCAGTTACTCTTATAGAGGATGTTGAAGAAGAGGAGTATGAAGATTATGACGATTTTATTTCTAAGACTAAAAAAAATTATAGCTCAGTAAGTTAAAAATAAATAATATATGACTTATAGTAGTAAGGATGGGGCCAACCGCACGTTTTTCTGACGCTACGTTTTCGCCAAACATGGTCATTCTTGACCAAAGCGATCTCACTCCGCGGCGCGGCTGTTTTAGATAGACACGGAGCGTTCGTATGTCGACCTTACCTTTACTATTAAAATCTATGTAAATAGTAGATATGGTTGATACTCCACAGTCAACCAATTTGGACAATTTGGAACCGGAACTTCTGACGTTTTATAAGTGCTTTGAATTTGAATAGCTTCTTCCTCTACCATGAGTCTAGACAAAATTCCCAGATTTAGCAAAATTCACACGCACCCCTGATTCGTATCGGCCTGCCATTGCTAGTGGAACGCCGTCACCACCATTTAATGTGGCCGATCCAATGACCACACATATTCCTATAAAAGTGCACATGAAAAACTGCGTACTGGTTCTTTAGGTCTGTATAAGTTTTCTTCCGCTCGCTGCTCGCAGGCCCTTCTTTGAAGCCGGAGATCGAGAAGCGTTTAGTGACGCTCGCGCGCCCGTTTGCTCTTCTATTGGTGGGTGTGGGTAGTGTGGGTGGGTGAGAGGTATGCTCTCTCTCTCTCCGTCGCCTCCTTTGCACGTGTCACGTCACCAAAAAGTGGTAGTGACAGAGGTGTCACTAGCGTGGGGACACGTTGTCGTTTCTATTTATGGACTGAATCATGGATTGAAGCGATAACCTAAGCTTTGGTAAGTACCTAGCTAACAATGATACGCTAGATAAGCGTATCTTCTTCTACCAGATAAAAAATACGTAGGATTCTTATTTCGACCTCGTACTTAGAAGGCTTCGGCCATGCTGGGCCCCTACGGTTTGCTGACATTTCTTTGAGGCACGTGGAACAATACGCGCCGTCGACGACTCTGCCTCGGTTCAGATGGTTATCGGATGGCCTGACAGCGAGCTATCTATTGCTTGTCGTCCGCAAGCCCACGCCTACAGTGGCTGGTAGGTTCCTTCAATTACCCTTTGCATTCCAAGACCTCAAGTCCCGCATTCCTGGCCCCATGGTGGACGCCATCATGCGCGTGCGAGCCCTCACGACGGGGGACGTGGTTGTCCCGGGGTAGGTGTGTCGTGGCAGTGTCCTTGGACATTGCCAACGCCTTTAATTCCCTGCCCTGGAGTACGATTCGGAGGGCACTCCGGTACCACCGGGTGCCCGAATACCTCTGTCGAGTGGTCGAGCCCTATCTGTCGGAGAGATTTGTAGTCTACCCCGGTCACCAGGGAGACTGGAAACGTCGAGAGATGTCGTGCGGTGTTCCGCAGGGGTCGGTACTAGGGACACCCTTGTGGAACATCGGGTACGAATACGTGCTACGCGGCGACTTACCTGACGGGGTCAGCGTGGTTTGCTACGCAGACGACACGCTGGTTCTAGCACAGGGAGAGTCGTACCAGGCGGCGGTCGCTCTAGCGACACGCGGGGTTGCGATGGTCGTTGATAGGATCCAGGAGTTGGGACTCGAGGTGGCGCTTCACAAATCCGAGGCTATGTGTTTTCACGGTCGCCGCCCTCAGAACGCACCGCCATTGAGTTCCCAACTAACAGTAGGAGGAGTTCACATCGGTGTCGGGTCGACGGTGAAGTCCCTGGGACTCGTCCTCGACAGCCGGTGGAATTTCGTGGAGCATTTCCGACGTCTGGCTCCCAAACTCAACCGGGCTGGGGCTGCGCTCAAGCGGCTCCTGCCCAACCTCGGGGGTCCAGATGCCTCCTGCCGGAGGCTCTACGCGGGGATCGTTCGGTCCATGGCCCGCTACGGGGCGCCGATGTGGGCGCCGTCGCTGAAAACGCAACCGACGGCCATGTTGAACGCCTGCCAGAGGGTCATGGCAATAAGGATGGTGAGGGGATACAGCACGGTCTCCCGCGAAGCGGCGAGCCTTCTGGCTGGCCTACCACCGTGGGATCTGGAGGCAACAGTCCTTGCACACATGCACGATATGCGCGTGGAGATGCAACGCCGGGGTGAAAGTCCGCTGCCGCGACAGGTCACGACATGGCGGACAGAGCTCCGGCGGGATCTCATGGTGAAATGGCGTCAACGACTATCGCAATCCAGTGCTGGGCACGCCACAATCATGGCGGTAAGTCCCCTCTTTGAGGCGTGGCTGGAAAGACCTCATGGCGTCCTTACCTTCCGTATGACGCAGGTCCTCACCAGACATGGTTCGTTCGGGAGTTTCCTGCACCGGATTCGTGCAGAAGTGACGCCCGGGTGTCGCCACTGTGCGGAATGCCCGGAGGACACGGTGGAGCACACAGTCGAGGTGTGCCCTGCTTGGGCGGAGCATCGCCGTGCCCTCGTGGGGGCGATCGGCGGCGGAGACCTCTTGCGCCGGGCCTTGGTTGAGGCCATGGTCCGGCAAGCACGTACCCAGAATTTTTTGTTGGGGGGGGGTCCAGGTCCAGGCAAATGATTAAAGTATCGCGTAAATGGATACTTAAAATTTTGTCGTAAATTAAAAGAAAATTGTTTTCACAAATTATTTAATGCATATCTCGGTAATATAAGACAGTATTATAACGTTAAATTTAAACGTCTTGGTCTTAAGGACATTTGGTGTAAAACGTCGTCTACTGAAAGGATCTGAGTTGAATGGGCTGACATCAATACCAAACCAGTTAGACGATCATTGCCCATTTTATTGCGTAAATAGGTTTTAACCCTTTTTAAAGTTGAAAACGATCTTTCGACGCTTGCAGTAGATACAGGGAGAGACACTAACAGTTTTAATAGTGTGTGTATATGTGGATAAAATACAGCATCACACTTAGCCAACACTTCTATTGCTTCTCTCTCGATTGAAGTTTGATCAGCATTTTTCCACTTTTCAGCCCATAGGTGATATTCGCTCTCCAATGTGACCGCAGACACATCGTCATCTAAGTAAGAAAGTAGATTTGACAAGTTCTGTGCATTGTTGACACATATCTTATGTGGTAATAACATTTCTAGCGTTGTCAAAATTTGTACATTGCTCCCTTCAAATTGACTTTTCAGACTTCCAAGAAGGTCATCCAGACACGGAATGAAAATACTTCTTTTGAAATATTCCAATGGTGAATCTGCTGGATAATTTTCTCTATGTACTTGTCTGCCAGTTATTCGTGGCATTGTGATAGATTCGATGCCAAAGAGAGTGCAAGAGAGATTTACATTCGGTGTCTGCGGGCGGTGAGGTGGGGCGGCCCGGTCACCGTGGCCGGCCGAGGCGGAAGTTATTAATACTTTCTCCAATGACCGTTGAGATGCCCCGCCACCACCCGCCCGCCCCGCAGATCAAAACTGAGAGTCATATTTGGCACTGTACTTACTACTGAGGGATTTATTTTATGGGTTGCATCTATTTTCGGGAGGGGTCCGGGCCCCTTGGACCCCCCCCCCTGGGTACGTCCTTGTGGTCCGGAGCGAGGAAGGGTGGCAGGCGGTCGCCGACTTCTGCGAAGCAGTAATGCTCGCAAAGGAGGAGACCGAACGCATCAGGCAACGGCGTTTTCGCCGACGCCGCCGCCGGGATTCTGATCCCGATTTCCGGCCACCGTAGGCGCGGGCTTGCGGACAGTGAGCAATGGGTAGCTCGCTGTCCGGCCATCCGGTAACTGTCCGGACTAAGCCCAAGTCGTCGACGGCGCGCACTGTTCCCGCGCGCCTCAAGGAGTTGTCAGCAACAGCAGGGACCCAGCCGGGTTGAAGCGTACTGGGGCCAGGGTAATCCGAAAGGGCGCTCGAGCCCCGGTATGAAGGCTAGAAGGAACGGGGTGGGTCTTTTAGTCAGTAAGAGTCTGACACTATCTCCCGCTCCGCCCAAGAGCGGGGAATGTCATTAGATGATTTTTTCCTACCATAGAAAAAAAAGGCCTGGCTGGTATAGACTCTGGCCACCACGTCAAAGACGTATGTAAGGTACTTCTGCTATGTATTTTTCTAATCTAAACCTATCTATGTATGTTTTTTTTAGGTATCGCGTAACTGCTTCATTGCTGCATTAATTTATTTTGTCTTGATCTTCGTTTCCTATGGGTGTATTGTCAAAGCAAGAAGTCAACAGATAATAGAGGACAAGGAGATGGAAGATGATGATATCTTCTGTGCGCCCAAGAAAGTTCCGCCGAGAAATTTGAAAAAAATAAAATAAACCGTGATTAGGACCTGTTAGGAACTGTTTCAAATTGCGCGTCTCTTCGCAAGATTGTCTATGGTAGCGGCGACATAAAAATATCCATAATAATAATGTGATTCAATTTGTGGAAATGCCACAGAACACGATGACGTTTGGGAGACTGCTGCTAGACATTTTGCATTGTAGTAGGGGCGGCCAGATGGGGATTTTGCGCGATACCCGAGCGCGTCAGAAATTCATATGGGGAGAAACCTTGCACGCTGTAATGTACCCCTGCCACACATATGAACTCTTAATATAGTGGGGTGCGTTGAGGGCAGCCCGTCAGATTAGTAAAAAAAAATGATCCTCGGAAAAACTCGAGCGCGTTAGATTAAGACAAGATAAGTACAAGCAGAAAAGTGTGTTTCAATAAACAGACAATTTGAGCGTGACTTATGCAGTCATAAAGTTAGGTTGTAAGGTTCTTGTTAATATTTTGTTGATTAGTGCAATTTTTTTACCGTAATTTGCTATGACTTTTTTGTTAGGAACGTTGATATAATTTTACTTTATTTTACATTTGGTTTTGGCTACATAGCCCCATGAAAACGGTCAGATTATATGTTTTTCGTAATCCTGATAGGATTTCAGTTTTCAAAATGAAAATATATATATATATATATCGCACTCGAGTATTTCGAGATGAAGTTTTTTTTTTACGTTTTTTTTTAATTTTTACACGCTCATCCCCCACTAAAATGGAAACTTGTTATGACTTTTGTTCGTTTTAGAACTCAATCTTCACAATCCAATAGGTCCCCATGACGCTTTAGGTAACTGCAAATTTAGCATCTCGGCCTCCCCTACTAGGTAATGTCAATGCTTTCCAAACAAACCAAGTGTTCTACCGGTTTATTGGGCACTTATTGGGTTTCAACATTTTTTAAAATTATTTGTACGAAAAAGTAAGTACCTACTTACTTAACTCCAACTTATTTTTCGTTTTTTTACTTTCTTTATCCAAAATCGAAAAAAAAAATCCGATTAGAAACCTTTCAAACCTGCTGGAAGGGGAAACTACAAAGTAATAGAATAAGGCTGCAAATACTGAAATATCACGTCATCGTCATAGTAAAGAGCGAGATATTCCACTTCCATATATTTGAAATACCAATTTCTACTTAATTTTTTAACCAATTTTGATGCTGTTTTTAGAAAAATATTTAGTGTTATTTGTTGTTTAGTATAAAATATTATATTATAACACAAAAGTAAATACCCAATTGCACTGCGGTACTGTATCTCTACCATGAGTTTAGAGCAATAGTATTCGTCGCTACTCGATATCGACGCCCGCCGTAACTTTATTGTATGGCAAAATTTGCAGCGCCTCTAGCGGTCACTTGCAGAACTAAAATCGCTTATATGAGTCATCAAGTACAAAACGTATTGAGTAGGAACTCGCTAGCGACTAAAGTTTTTTGTACTGAGTATCGAAACTGATCGACGCGACGTTGTCATAGCGAAGGTAACAGATTGTAATAAAAACACAACTTTGTCGTCACGAGTTTACAGTAGGTACTATTATTTACTAAGCGTCTGTGAACGATGTGATGCTGTCACTCTATGCTTACGCCTTGATTACACGTACCGAGTAAACGGGCGAGACAGTAAAATGTTGCTCGGCCGAGACAGTGATGTAAGCGAGTTGTAGAGATAAGTGGTAGGCCGAGCACTCGGCGCTGTTTACACGTACCGAGTACTCGGCCGAGAGCACTGTCTCGCCTGTTTACTCGGTACGTGTGATCAAGGCATTACACTACGACACCATAGGCCCTACCATGAGTTCTTAACACGATGCATTTGACGACCTAAACTGAACTGTTAAAGAGATAGAGCTGTATAGGGTGTATAGCTCCATGATCCATCTCTTTTTCTCGCTCGCACGACCGACATTTTAACACGTCATGGTAAAGCCACAGTTTATGTTGAAAACATTTTGCATGATATTGGAATAGAATTTTTTGGTGGGTAAAAATCATCCAAATGACATCCCCCGCACTTGTGCGGAGAAACCCACCCCGTTCCTTCGTGCCTGTCATACCGGGGCTGAGCTACCTTTCGGAGCTAACCCTGGCCCCAGTAGAAAAGAATAGACTTCATACTATTTAGATCTAAGGATACGGTCTTATTACTGATAGCCATTAGTGTACCAGGTGTACCTATATAATAAGTAGTGGGAAGGGGCGCGCAATAGATAACGCACTTTATACATTTATACTTCTTTTTAAGAATTTGGTAAATTATGTTCAATAAAATATTAGGATTATAATTTTGTTGTATAATTTTATTTTTTTATTTAAACTGTGATACATGGGTGGACTTGTGTCGGCAGCGGTGTCATAAAATATTTATTTTTCGGTTTATATCCTTAATTGAATTCTTCTCTTCTTCAAAAGTCAGAACTGCAATGCCAAAAAACAAGCGGTTAAGTCTCTTGTGGGATACTTCTTAGTAAAAACGAGCAGTGACCTTTCCGAGATTCGAGTTCGTCTCTAACTTTATGACAAAGTGTTTAGCACACATGTAGAAGCACCGGCTTTTACAATGTTCCATAGGTGCTCAGCATATGATGTAGAGTCTGTCTAATAAGTTAAACGACTTGGGTAATTATATTAGGATTTAATGAAATCTGATGTAGTCAACACGGGTTCAATAACCAAGGTTGAATCATTGTTTACTAACAGAAGAACCTTATAAAAAGTACCGAATATAAGTATTTTTTAAATGGTTAAATATTATACAAAATTCCCAAGTCGGTTGACTTGTTAGACAGACTATAGGTACTAATACATTTGACAACTCGTTTGTAATAATTGGCAAAGTGCGAGAGGTAAAACAAATGCACATCGACTGACGGGTTAAAGGATATAGGTATAAAATCTTTGTTTCATATTAGTGTCGTATTTTTAATGATTTGGCGACCTGAAGGTGTCTGAGACGTAATTGCGCCATTCTTTCTCAGGCACCACAGGCGAACAACCACGTGAAGAACCATTTTCGAATAGAGATTGCGGTGGTCAGAACTTATAATTGAGCTTGCTATGCCAGTCCCATGTCCGTTGGTTTCTGGTCGCAGTTTATTCTACTACACTGCTAGATCTCTTAAATAGCCATTCACCATTCTCCAAAGTGATGGTAGAGCATTTATTTAAGCTCAATTTTATGTTGGTATGCCAGGTCCATGTCTGTTGGATTCTGATCATTGCTTATTCCACTACACTGCTGGATCTTTCAATATGGGGGTAAAAACAGGTAAAAACCAATCACGCATAGTGTTCAAGTTACCCAATGAGATGGTAAAGCTCTAGAAATTATGCAGTAGGTAGGATCTAAATAATAAAAAAAAAAAATGAGTAAATCATAATTTGTTTATTTAAATTATTCCGTTTCTTCTTTTTTGTTGATTCATTTCACTTCCTCTAATTTTCTGTCGAAAGTTACTGTGCCAATGTTCACGCTTTTTATTTCTTCTTTGCTGACTTGCGCGTTTTCCTGAAAAATGATTCCCTTTTTAACGTAAAGAGCGTGTACGAGCCGTTATCCATGTAGCTCTAATTAAAGGAACTTGGACAGAAACCCATTCTGGTTGAGATCACGCGAGATAAGCGGTCAAGAACAAATAGCGTTGCTTAATACGTTCCAACTTAAATTGGTTTAATTGTCACCGCCTAGGGTTGCCACTTTTTAGAGTCCATTTCCCGAGTCCTGTTGAAAAATTTTTATTTATGGTTAAGATCAAAATGCATCTTAATATTGCTGAAAGGGGAGTTAAGGCAACTAAAACACCCCACTTCGTTTATCTAGAATTTGGTGGATCCATGAATATTTATAATTCGTTAATGTCCTGATTTTATAATGCTTCTTTAGGAATTAGGCAAAGACGTAAAGAAGTAAGAAATATTCATTTTGGTGGGTTTTCGTTAATTCAAAAAGCAAACAAATGTCCATGAGACTGGTTCTGAAGCTTCTGAATGGAGTCCAATTTTGATATTAAAATGTGTTTTGACATATTGCGATCAGAGACTAACGATGGTGACTGAAACTAGTAGGTGCGGAAACTCTTCAATTCTGTCGTACTTTGTGTCAAAAACAGCGCTTTAAAAATAAATAAACCAATGAAAAAAAAAAAAAATCAGTAACTGCTAACCCTAAAAAGTGAAAGAAACTTCCATGGGCCTAATATTTCCTCGTGGAGGCGATCTGGTCCAAAACAGGGTCCGTGAGAGCCTTGTTCTGTGAAGCAGTAATGTAAGTGAAGGAGATGGCCGGAACCGTGAAGGAACGGACATCCTCGCCCCAACCACCGCCGCAGGAGACTCCCCAGCCGTCAGGAGTTGCAAGGCGATTTCGGTTCACAATGCAGCGTAAGTTTTACTGTATGTGTTATTTGTTTCACATTTTCCTCGTGCGGAAATGCAAAGCACGGACACGTGTTTAATGAAACCACAAATGGGTGCAATAAGAGCCACTTTCCAATGGGATAAAATATAATGACCACCAAAAATAATTTTGCAGTCACAAAAATATTAAAACCTTAACTAAAAATGAAAACCTAAAATTACAATGGTACAACTTATTTTAACTTTAAATTGAACTATGAACCCTTTTAGTAAATGATCACTAAATTTTGATGAGCAAATTATAGCGCTATTTCTGTCTAAAAACACAGTTTGGTTGCCATAAAATGTTACTAACTACCAAATCGCTTCGACAACTAATATATTGTACATCAATCCTCACAATTTCATAACTTCGAGACATAAGGCACCTTGACTTGGAAATGGACAGGGTGCCCTATGTCTCTCTCTTCTATTAGGTTAGAAGGGGATTGCGGGGTCTAGTGAGCGAGCGAAGCGAGTGAACACAGACCCAGCCATCCCCTTCGTAGTTATTTTTTATTTAAAAAAAAAAACCAGAAGTAGAAACCCCGCTAAGCGGAGCTCTGTCGACCGGTTCTCCGGTAACATCAGGGTTTATTGAGGTATATAATGATTTATCCATAAATGTTGTTGAAAATAAAAAAATAAATAAATTAAATTTACTCTTATAGGATAAAAAGAGGTTACATATCAGTGAGATAGTGGCGTGTTCTATTCAATTTTTGTTGGTTATTAACTATTTTTGGATTATACAAACATAATTTGAAGTTTGTTGCTTAAATAGGATCACGAGTTGTAAAATTTTTAGTAAAAATTTCACGCTAAAATTTTATGGGGATTTAATTTTAGTGATCATTTACTATTTTTTTGCTGTTACATTTTACAAATCTGGTAAGTAGTTAGTTAAACATTAAGTGGGTTAAAAGAATCCATAGTTACACTCACAGAAAAGATGAAAGGGATTAGAATGCCGTTAGAAGGGGCGGGCCTTAAAACATGATCATGCTCATAATTGACACAACCAATAGCAAATTTGCGATCTAAGTGTGCGTGGTCTGTTAGTTGCGTAATGCGCGTTCGTATTGGTTTGTTGCCTGTAGTGGAGTTAAAGGGACAAGCGGCGACACTCGTTTTGGTACAAATTGGAAAGTATTTCCTCTCTAATCTCGTTCATCTTTTCTGTGGATACACAAGTGGATCATGGAGGCCATAAATATCCATGAATCTCGGGAGTCTTGTGGGAACCTATATGGTAGTATACCATTGTTTTATATAGGGTGACTTTAATTTATTGGCAATCCTTCAGGGGATGAAAGTACTTATGAATGAATATTTGTGAGATACTTACCAAATAACGTTTAATTGAACCAAGTAAAAAATGAACAAAAAAGATCAAAGTTATCATTTTAGCCTAGAGACGTCCACTGTAGAACATAGACCTTCCAAAGTGTCACCACAAAGACCCGTCTTGTACGTGTCGTATCTAACGGATTCCCGCGAATCTCATCAGGCCGACAGTCCCCCTTGTGCGAGGCCTTTCAACGCTGCGTGTTCCGGTACGCGGCCAGCACTCCAGAATCTTTCGGCCCCATCGACCATCTCTTCTACGAGCATTGTGCCCTGCCCTCTGCTACTGAAGTTGACAGACGACTTTCGGCTTTAACCCATGGTTGTTCACAATGGACTTCATCAGAAGTCTTTAAGTCACCCAAAGGGCAATGGGGAGGGCTATGCTCGGAGTTGCTTTACGTGATCGGACCAGAAATGGAGATATCTGTATCAGCGTAGCAGAATCAAGGTAACGGACATAGCCAGAAGAATCGTCGAAAAAAAAGTTAGGTTGTTCCCATAGTGAAAGTGGTTCAAAGTGCTTTGATCAGCTGAAAGATTGGCAATATATTAAGAGCCACCAGATATAACACGCTTTAGAAAAAAAAGAATTAACTCAAAAAAGACTGCCTATTTGAAAATTGGACCTTATTATTTGTAATGAATGTTAAGATTCAAATATCCTGTTCTGAGTGAGGCCTCTTAGGCTAAGGACTCACGAAGCGGTTTTCGCCTACTCCTGCCGCGGTGAAGAAATAGCTGTTTTATTTTTAAACTCACAAGACCGGAGTTTTGCGGGGTTACGCAACCGTTGCGGTTGTAATTATCGCAAGAAGGGAGGTTAATTTATCAGTTGAGGTCCAGATCCCCATAGGTGTCCTTGGCGGTCACCAGAAACGAGCTGTTGCGTTATACTTTATTTCACAGAAGAGTTAAAAAAGGCCAAATAACTTTTGGAAACATCTACTAATTGAGGATGAAGATTGGTAACCCCGCCGGTCACTGCTATCCGATTGCAGAGCGTGCGGGCGCAACCCGCCGAGACTGCGGGTGACTGCAGCCCGCGCGGTTCAACGGGTTGCCTACCGGTGTAGCGGGATCCGCAAACAATCGCGCACAACGCGGGCGTAAAACGCGTCGTGAAATGTACTTTCAATTTTTTACTTAGGTATATTTATTTATGAAAACCTTATGTAACATAAAAGTACAAAGGCGGACTTATATTTGTATCCTATTGACGCTGCTGGCCCACAACCGCGGCTTCGTGAGTTCTTGCCTTAATGATTAATTAAGCGTGAATGTGTTCACCTGTGTTGTGTCTACCTCTTCGTCTTTAGGTGTTTGGTTTGGATTGATCCACGTGTCTGCCAGGATCTGGGGTATTTTGACGCGCACCTTGAGTGGGGCGAGGATTTTAGTGATCAGCTTGCGACAGTCGGTTGACACCTTCGGCTCTCGGGGAAACGACACTTTGTTTTGCACTTGCTGTAGACAAATCTAAAGTTAAAACCGCAGAGCACGAGGTAAAAACAGTGACTGGAGACACCATCGCGCTAATATTAAAGAGCGAATGTTTGTTTGTTACTCCGTTAAGGGCCAAGCGCCCGAAAAGTGCCATAAAACAGTGATTTTCTGAGGCCTACTCCTACGTAACGGCTAGGTCAATTAGTTTGAAAAAAATATATGTTTATTATAAATTCATGAACAATAATATCAACATTTGATTTTTTCGTGCAATTAATACTTTTGTCAAAAAAAAAATATTTAGCAATTTCGCAACTTTTCGCAACTTTTCCCTACTCCTTCGAAACGGCTTGGACCTTTAGAAACATTTTTACACATAAAAATTGGTGGTTAAATATTCTTCAAAGTGAACATTGCATATGTAAATCAATCAATATCTCGCAGAGAAAATGGATTTAAAGCGCTTTCCGGGCGCTGCTGGTCACAAATAAATGCACAGATTTGCGTACTGCCGCCTAGGCGAGTGCGAGAGTTGCGTTCACATAATTTCGGTCAGATGGTTCAAGGGACTATACGCCTTAAGATCAAACAGCTGAAGAGATTGGGAGGAAATTTGGCATATGGTCCTTGAATACCACATAAGATTTTTATCCCTGAAGTTTCCCTTTTGAAATAAATTTCTACGTCGCTAGTTCCAAGCTAGTAAGTAGTTCTAACATTCACAGTCGCGTAGAGGGATGAGTATAAGTTTGTACCTATCTTAAAATAACTATAATCAGAAACGATGCTGACAATTTGTAGTTTTTTTTTAAACCTTTCCTCCTCACTAGTAATTACTCCTGTATCTTGGGCGTATTTACAAACATGATTGTAAAGTCGCATTATAAACAAGACTAAGGAACTCGGAACAACAGTTTGTAGGCCATACCAATATTTGTTCAGTGTGAGAACCGAATCCACGACTCGCAACTCAGCAGTCAATAGCTCGATCACTGCGCCAACCTTGCCGGCAACTTTTACGGTGCGATTTTATTAAGCGGTAGCACTATCTGATAAGTTTGGCTAGGTATGTGACGCGCAGGTAGTTTCAACCTTAGTGAATTTTCAATTTATTGGGATTTGTTTGTCTAAAATTATATTATATTATATCTAGTGTATACTGTCCCACTGATGGGAAAAGGCCTCCCTCCATTCCTTCCATTGTTCTCGGCTTTGAGCCACTTCTTGCCAATTCCCAAGAAAGATATCTAAGTAGTTCCGTCTTCCCTTTCTTGTAGACCAAGAAGGGGATGACCGCGACTCTGTTGTGCCATTTCAGGGCACAAAGTTAAAAAAAATTGTTGTCAAAAATGGTAAACAATTTTGTCTGATCTGTTGGTTTAGTGGTTAGTGGCCCTGACTGCTATGCCGGAGGTCGTGGGTTCAATTCCCACTCAGGACAAATGTTTATGTGATGAGCATGATCATTTGTTCTGTGTCGGAGTGTAATTTATCTATAATATGCATGTATTTAGAAATATATAAGTATGTTTATCAGTTGTCTTGTACCCATAACACAAGCTCTGCTTAGCTTGGGACTAGACGGCGGCGTTGTGTTATATTTGTGGAATATTATATTATATAATTATTATTATAAAATATACCTTTAGCAACTGAGTGTAGTTCGTATCGTCGAAAGGCAGCCTTCCATACACAATAGCGTACAGCACCACTCCCATACTCCATATGTCGGAGTCCTGTGGCTTATAGGGCACCCCCTTCAGGATCTCAGGTGAAGCATATGCGTAACTTCCGCAGAAAGTCTCACTTAGCGCAAAGACACCGTTCTTCGGCTTCATGTGACCTCGTGCAAATCCAAAATCAGACAGTTTTATATTTAAGCCGTGGTCCATGAGCAAGTTCTCACATTTAATGTCCCTGAAAAAAAAACACATTTTTTTAATATTTGGCTAAAATATTCTTGTTATTTTTTTAAAATAATTGCTTTTGATTTTTTCTTGACAAAGCTGACTTAAAGTTAATTTTAAGAAAAAAAGACGTATGTCTCAGCTGTATTTCACTTTTGTGAGAGATTGGTGCCTGTTATAGGTTTTTGGAAAAAAAAAAAAAAACAGTTTTAAATAAGTCACCTGTGAATGGTTTATGAGATAATAAAAAGGGCTTATTCGCATAGGAGTGTTAGATCTATTCCTATGATATGAAAATACATTTATTTAAAAATATGAAAATACATTTATTTAAAAAAAAAAAATCACTTTCGCCTTCTGACCAAACCATTTTAACCTGGATCTGCGGAGGAGATCCTGGTGATGCGTCAACAGTATTAAGTGGCAGCAAGTACTCATATGACATGCTGCGGGACGTTTGAGAGAGTTACCGTGGCCCTAGAATGCAAAAGGCAAATGAAGGACTCCAGCCCAACCTTAGAGCAAAGTATTTGCTGATTTCCCACCTCAAAAAAAAGGTCCTCACAAGACATAAAATAAAAAATTACTTTGCATCATGTAAGTGGATAAAGAAAATGTATTGAAGTTCAGAGAAGGACCATTATTTTCAAACATTTGTAAAGTTCTACATGTATTTTGTGAAAGACTAGCTTTTGCCCTCAGCTTCGCCCGCGTATGCACATGAAATATAGACCATGTCACACAGGAATAAAGCATCTTTCGATCCATGAAAAAAATTTAGCAATCGGACCAGTACTTTCGGAGATTGCCTCCTAAAAAAAAAAAACAAACTTTACCTCTTTATAATATTAGTGAAGATTTCTCGAATCAAAAACATACGGAAAACATAACGAAGATATTAATTAAGTACTAAATCCACACTCGCATTTAGTACTTAATTCATTCATCGGTCCAATTGTGTCATTTGATACTCCTTCTCTTAAGCCTAAGTTTACCTATGAACAACTCCTCGCTCATGGCAGTAGTCGACGGCTTCCACAAGTTGGCGGAACCAGCGACGGCCTCGAATCTCATCGATATGTTGATCCTTGCGTATTATGTCTAGGAGACTGCCGTTTTCGGCATATTCCATCACAATATAGACCCTGAAAAGTGAAAAATAAATGTCAAAAACAGCATCGACTTATATTCTAGTGATATACAGACAAGCACATTCACTGAAACTATTAGTCAAAATACTGAAAAGTTCAAACAAAAGTTCGCTGTAGCGCTTCATTGGCGTTATGTCGTCTAACAGAACTATTAAAACATATAGTACTAAGATAGCTTTTTTCGCAACCAAAATGTCTTAAGCGCCATGAATTTCGTGGCTCTTACGGGTTTCATTTAACAAAGTGTAATGTTCAAGGTGTACGGACTACATTGCACCTGAGTCGACTGAAGTGAGTGTTTGGAACGCCTGATCTAGTGCGTAGTGCATAAATATTGATAGAAAAAAGCGCTATTCTGTTGTAGCATGTTTTTTCTTTGTAGACCTGATATTTATCTAGCTGGAAAAATGTCGTGAGAAAAGTTATGAGTGAAAGTTATGACTGCGGATGTCTTTATAGTCAATAAAGATGGCTGGACTGTGTGATATATGAGATTGTTAGAAAGACGACTAAGTAGGTAAATAATCGTCCTGAACTAATTTCGAACATGATGAGCAGTCTCAAGGGAGATCAGCGAAGTACGCAGGAGATGTTATAATGCTCAAGTGTGTGCGCAAACGCAGGTATACTATCTGTTCCTTTATTAGCTAGTAGTAGCTAGTAGAGAGTCCGATGACTCGGCAATTCGACACGACTGGAGTGAGTTAAGGCGCAGGACCAACGGGTTTTACGTGCTTTTCCAGGCACCACCACCAACTACCAAACCCGTGGCAGCTACAGAGTAATTCTTAATAGAAAAACCCAACAGCACTCTTTGCCCGAAAAGTTTAGAATGCGTATGTAGCACATTCTTATGTTTTTGTAGTATTTGCCAGAATGTCAGCCTTCTCGGCAAGCTTCGTTGAGGTAGTCAATACTACGATAATATTTTCAGGTACATTTTAACGAAATCACGCACGTTTTAATCAACATCATTATTTCAGTTGAAAGAAGTCCATTGTTGGACATAGGTCTCCCCTAGTGTCGCCATAATGACCGGTCCTGTACGCCTCGCATTCATTGGATGCCTACTATCCTCACCAGGTCATCCGTCCGCCTTTTGGGAGGCCTTCCGAAGCTGCGTCTTCCGGTACGTGGTCGCTTTTTCAGAACCTTTCGTCCCCATCGACCATCTATTCTGCGAGCAATGTGCCCTACCCATTGCCACTTAAGTTTGGCGATTCTTCGGGCTATGTCGGTAACCTTAGTGATTTCACTACTGGGACGTTATACTAGTAAAATTAACGAGTTGCATACCTGTGAGTAGTTTCTATTGCTTGTAGAAACCGTATCAAATTCTCATGTTTGAGACCTTTTACGACTTCGATTTCCCTAGGTAGAAACTTCTTCAAATAATCGCCAGGTGCTTGGAACTTGCTTATTATTTTGATTGCCACTTGACAGTTATGTCTGTCACTGGTTGCAACCTGCAATGGAATCACACTAATATTATAAAAGTCAAAGTATGTACATATATATTTATAGGTATGTGAGTGTAAGATGGATGTGTGGTGTGACGAGAATGGATAAAGTGAGAAATGAGCATATTAGAGGAAGTTTGAAAGTGGCGGCAGTGACTGAACAGTTGAGAGGTAATCGGTTGTCTTGGCATGGTCATGTGAAGAGGAGGGATAGAGGAAAGCCGAAGAAAAGATGGATAGATTGTGTGAGGAGCGATATGAAAGAAAAGGGAGTTAGTGATAGTTTGACGGGTGACAGGACAGAATGGAAGATAAAAACGTGTTGCGCCAACCCCAAGTAATATGGGATAAGGGCAAGAAGAAGAAAAAGTGTGAGTGTACGCTTTAACGGCTGAACGGATTTGAATGAAACCTGGCACACGGGTAGACTATATCCTGAAATGGCCCATAAGACATATACTTTCTACTTCAAGCGAGAGAAGCTCTTGGTAGAAGCTAGTTTGAAAATATTGTAAGACGATGAATGGTTTTCTTTAGAGTTCCACACCCTAAGGGTAACCGAAATCTATTACTAAGCTTTCGCTGTCTTTTCCGTCCGTCTGTCTGACAGCGAGCTGTATATCCTGAACCTTAGCTGTATAGCCGTAATTGGCATGTATATTAGAACTGTACCATGATTTGTTTTTATGTGTGTGTATATATGCATGTGCTGTAGGTGAACCTAAATAGATATAAAAAAAACCTTAATAGGTAGGTAGTTGCCGCAACACCAATAAATAATAAAAATAGACAAAGGAGGCTGGGCACGCCATAATTATGGCGGTAAGTCCCCTCTTTGAAAAAAGACCTCACGGCGTCCTCACCTTCCGCATGATGCAGGTTCTCACCGGACATGGTCACTTCGGGAGATTCCTGCACCAGATTCGTGCGGAAGTGACTCCCGGGTGCCACCATTGTGTGGACCGCCCGGAGGACACGGTGGAGTAAACGGTTGAGGTGTGCCCGCTTGGGCAAAGCACCGCTGTGTCCTCGCGGAAAAGATCGGCGGCAGCGATCTCTCGCGCCAGGCCTTGGTACAGGCCATGGTCCGGAGCGATGAGAAGTGGCAGGCGGACGCCTTCTTCTGCGAAGCAGTAATGCTAGCAAAGGAGGAGGCCGCACGCGTGAGGCAACGGCGCTCACGCCCTAGCCGCCGCTGGGATTCCGATCTCGATTTCCGGCCACCGTAGGCGCGGGCTTGCGGACGGCGAGCAATGGGTAGCTCGCCGTCCGACCGTCCGGTAAACGTCCGGACCGAGCCCAAGATGTCAACGGCGCGTATCGTCCACGCGCGCCTCAAGAAGCTGGCAGCAAACCGTAGGGGCTCAACCCAGCATGGTCGAAGCTTATTGGGCCCATGGGTCAATATCAGGTTCTATGTTCATTACAATATCATTTGAGACTAAGACTGAATTATAAACATTAAAACCATCAATACAAACTTTCACTTCAGCTAACTCTGTTGAATGGCTTTTTCATGAAATAGCTATTCAAGAAAGTTAGGGTAAATAAATAAGAAAGATAAAAAGAAAGATTGCTATACTGCTTCCCAACACACAGGCTTTTGCTTAGTTTGGGAAGCAAGATTACATTTGTTAAATTAATTGTTCTTGTTCTAGGTACTAAGTCTTTGGTTGTGTCCCAAATAAAAAAATATTATTATTAGGTTTATATTTATTTATCTCAGGACCTTTGGTAGGCGTTCAAGGACCCGAAACCAACTCGCAGAAGCCCTTTTAAACTCTTTTAATGGAACGTGGTACTAAACGGTGATTATTCCTTTTACGTGCTATGTTCCAAGCACAACCCCCAGTTGGTGGGAAACTATTGCGTCATAAGGAAAACTAAGTTAAGGCTATGGTTTTTGGTGTCTTAGGTGGACTGGTTATTAGATATTCCTTATTAATATTGTCATTAATAGTTGCAGTAAATTGAAAACTTAGGTCTGGAATACAGTGATACTTTTGCAAGACACGATGCGATGATTGACCAGATTCCATTGATTGAAGCTCACTTCCTTTAATGTAATCTTGAAAATATCTTCAAAAGAATGCGGGATTAGCAAACATATTTCTTATGGAATTAACTGCACTAGATTTCAAAACTTTGCATGCTTTTTTTTTACTCTGCATCAGCTGAAATTGTTGCAATAATAATGTTTTGGAAAAAAACGATTACCTTGACTGTGGCATAAGAACCAGACCCTATGGTACGTCCAAGTACATAGCCGTGTGATTCGAGGACAGTTAGTTTTCTCTCAGCTTTCGCTTCTACACCACTATGCACAGTCGCTGTGGGCTCATGCGACATCTCGCCGCGGACATTTTCATTGGCTCTAACATCAGGTCCAGGCATATCACAGTAATGAACGTATATATAAAATTGAAGTTTAGTAATAGTCACATTATATTGAATTTTGCCTCATTTTATTTTTCGCATGGTGATTTTTATTATATTGTAAATGCTGTCATTTTTGTCAAAACCGATGATTTTTAGTGACACGAGAACGTTTTTTCAAAAACAAGTCTCACCATAGATTATTTTTACATTGCCAGTACGATGTTGATATAAAGCACAGGTGTGCGTATCCAAACGTCAATTTGCTGTCACAAAACAAAAATGTAAATTATAAAATGTCATTTGATTATTTCCCACCTCTAACAAAGTGAGTTGCTTTGTTATTATTTGTATAAAAAAAAAGGTTAAAGAAATTAGGTATATATATTTATACCTAATTTCTTTAACCTTTTTTACGGTGTTATCTTACTGTAAATATTTGATTAAAAATGTAAAACCTTATATATCATGGTGTTTTACTATACTAATCTATAACATTTTGAGTTACTTATGATGACTGCCTTTAACAAATTAGAGTTTTGAAATTAACTTTATGGCTATTTCTTATAAATTGGTCCTACCTGACCTAACCTAACCCATTTGGCTGAATTACCCTGAGATAATTCAGCCAAATGGGTTAGGTTAGGTAACAACTATAAACAAGCGCGAGGTGAGTGAGCGAAGCGAGCAGTATCTAGACTGTTACTGGCGAGCGCTACATCTCATATCCTGGTCGAAGTCAGAGAAGGTACATAAATGTGACAAGACTTAAAATTAACAGTCATTTTTCATTTTCAAGATTACTACGAACTAGCTAATCTTGACATGTTATTAAATAAATATATAGAAATGTATTATTATATCTCAATTAAACGAACGACCTGAGCAGTGACTGGATCTAGGCTCTGAAGGGTATCGGTGACAATAAAATGAATTTTCGTGACACGAATACCCACAGTAACAGAATTCCCTAGTTAAAACACTGTCGGTCCATCAGCGTCCGTACAAAGAAAACAATCGCCGCGATTGGAACGTTGGCACTGGTTGGTTGAGCGAATTGTGTCGTGTGCGTTCAATTCTACCCACCTTTACATCACCACCAACCACCTTGGAGCCCCATACTCCATTCAAAACCTCTTTTACAAGGCAAACTCACTGAAATCTCGAGTATCTACATACAGTGGTCGGTTGAAATATTTCATTCGATGACCCATTTTCGTACATCCACGTTTTTTGTTTATTTTCATTCATAAAGCTTTTTTCAGTAGATATTCGTCTGTCCTCCGTCTTTTGTTACCTTAATTGCGTATTCTGTTTGCTTGCGTATTGTTGTCTGAATAAACCATTGTTACTTATTGACCTAAGAAGGACGAAAATGCTACTTTTGTAATAGTGGTTCTGAGTTATAATATTGCGGAGTAAACCTTATGTAAGAATTCTTAAGTCGTGTGGCAAGATGAGAAGTTGTTTGTGAAAGAAATAATAAAATTGTATCATAATATTCTTATAGCTCGTAGCAAATTCTTTAAAAAGTTGAAATTTGTTCGCAAACAAGATAAAAGGTAAGAGACGGCTTCCCCGCGTCTCCGCGAAGCGTCACATCAAACAATTAAGAGTTATCTCGCGAGTTAGAGAAGCGACACGATATATCGCAGACTTGATTACTTTTTCTACTCTGCGAACTAATAAAAGTTGACCAGCAGACCGGGAACTAACAAGTCTCGTTTTTAATTGAAACACTGCAGTTTAATGGAGAATTGATGAATGGTCCGAACACAGTATCTATTTTCAAAGACTGAAAAAAGAAATTTAAATCAGTTACAAAATAAATACCAAGGCGTTGACTAAGAAAATCATGTAATAGGTGCTGTAGGCTGTGAATAACAAAAAAAAAAAAAACTCGAAAATCGGTCTCGACTTTCTCGGTCAGTAATTAAAAACCCATTAAATTAGCTGGAAAAGGCGAAAATATCCGCAGAATGAAAGATCTCTTCGATCTTAGACGTCAATAATGGACTGGGTAGCAAAAAGTTTAGCTCGGGGCAAGTTATCAATTGTATCTACCAAGTTGGAGCAGAGTTTTTCATTCATTTATTGCACGCAGAGCCAAGGAAATGCTTAATGGTTATTCTCTTGGTCGCATTTGATATAAAAGCTGAACTTTGTCGCTATCAGAGAATCTTTATGGCTTTTTATTTGTTCTGTAAAGTGCAATTTTTGCTAAGTTTCAAGTCTGGGACGATGTAAATGGATTTGTAGAGTAATTCAAATGAGAATATCTTTTTTCTGTTACTAAATTGATCGCATTCTGTTTATTGCAGACTCACTTATTGTGTTCTAAAATGCGCAAAGATAGGTGCTTTCTTGCGTTATTGAACATCTGTTATATTATTCTCATTAATCGTCTGCATTATGGATGCTTTATTAAACTTTGTTGCGTCTTCATTTAAGTAAAAGCATTCTATTTATATCAACGTACACTTATAATTTCAGAGCTAGATTTATCTTAATTACGTCAGTTTGCGCTGACGTCGCAAAATGAACAATTAAATCCATTGTTATTTAAGTTGAGCTGCATTCGTGCTGGGTGCAGGCGAGAGACAGGGCCGTCCCGGAACTCAGTTGTGCCATTGTTTCTCTAAACGGTCCTCCACCAGCGTCCGTCGCAACTCGCCCAGTTAGTTTTACGAGTTTTCACCTGTTGGGGGTCGGTCAGTGAAACTCTTGTTTGCTTTCGACTGTTATTATGGTTTTCGCAGAGTTATAGTTAGGGGAAAACATGGAACTTGTACAATAAAAGCTTACGTTGGTTGAATTTAAATGCGGTATATGAAATGCTTTTGATTTAGCGAGCTTCTAATATGGAGTACTTTTAACCAGACATTAGGAGAAAATTCCTGAAATAACCAAGGCAACATCGTTTGTGAACAGAATTCCAAATACTTCACCGCATACGTTTGGGTTACGTGAAAAAAATATTTTGAGATTTCGCAGCGTGCGACATGAACTCGAAACGGTGATGTAAATGTGAATAATGAAAATAACTGGGGTTGTATTACATTCCTTTTAAAACATGGGGCAGGTAAACAGACAGGGCCGGTAACACCTCTCGTCCTTTTTGTTATTTGTAGAATTTTAATAGAAAGGTCTGCGTGTGGAACCCGAGACCAGAATGCATTTGTTCTGTTTTGTCGAAATCATAGAACACAGAACCGCCGAGCTGGAGAAATCAATAGACCTGTAATTACACTAATATTGTAAAGATTAAAGTTTGTATTTATGTGTGTACGTTTGTTACTCTTTTACTGTTTGCTGAGCGGATTTGTAAGAAATTTTCACACGGGTCGGCCATGTTCTGGAACAGCGCATAGAATTTTAATGTTCCTTCCTAATTAGAAAATGCCTAAGGCATTAAGTCCGCGTCTGTACATTTATGTGCGTAATAAAGTATCTGATAAATAAATAAATAACATTAAAAAAACTCCTCCTGCTCTGAGTGGAGTGAGGTGAAGTGTCAGACCTTTACTGACTACGACCCACCCGTATTCCTTTAGCTACCTCTAGACGTATGGCGTTGCGCTACCGGTACATGGTAGACTCAAAGAGCTGTCAGCAACAGCAAGGGCCCAGCCGGGTCGAAGCCTACTGGAGCCAGGGTTATCCGAAAGGGAAGCTCGGTCCCGGTACGAAAGGCAAGAAGGAACAGGAGTGGGTTTTTAGTCAGTAAAAGTCTGACACTATCTCCCGCTCCGCCCAAGAGCGGGAGATGTCATTAGACGATTTTCCCACCGCGAAGAAAAAAAGACATTCCACCCACACGTACTAAGCGTTTCGGGAACACAGTTATTGTGCGTACAGCTAAGGAGTGGAATTCCCTGCCTGTCTAAGTGTTTCCTGATAGCTACAACTTAGGGGTTTTTAAGTCAAGAGTGAATAGGTTACTTCCAGGAAAGCGTATTTAATCGTCGGCCACATCATCGCTTACCATGAGGTGAGATAGTGGTCAAACGCGAGCTTATCCATAATCTACAGATGAACACACACACTAATCTACTACACTAATATAATAATCTACACTAATATAATAAAGAAAAAAGGTAAAGTTTGTTTTTTTGTTTTTATGTCTTTTTGTTTGTAGGAGGTAATCTCTGAAAGTACAGGTCCGATTGCGATAATTTTTTATCGATAGAAAGCTGCTTTATTCCTGATTGACATAGGCTATATTTAATGTATGCAGGCGAAGCGAAGAAGTGTTACCTATTTCGAACTATCGCAAGCAAGCCATCTTATGGCTATGTGGTCAAAATCATCTACATAACAAAGATTCACAATAAAGTCTGTTAACACCGTCAAAATCTGGGTTCCGTATGACACATTTTGTTACAATTACCGTGTAAATGTGCGATTTTAATGTTCTCTTGGCATAATATTTATTCTACTACTCCACTCAGAACGGCAAGTGAGAGGGAGTGTTAGACTTTTACTGACTACTACCCACCAGTATTCTTCTATTTGCCCTTTACGAATCAGCCCCCCTAGCCAAGTTACAACCGTTTCGCTTGCGCCGAACGCTTCGAGTTGGCCGCGCCGCCAATTCTTTTGTTCTGACCACGTGACTGAGAGTTGAGATGACGTCATTCCCGAATATTTGAAGCTTTCTGCTAGCGTTACCGATTGCAGATGAGCAACTTGGCTAGGGGTACAGGACAGCGGTAACTATTTCGCATGAAGCATCTTTTTGCTCTGTGGTCAATATCATCTACATAGAATAACAAAGATTCACAATAAAGTCTGTTAAAACCGACAAAATCTGGGTTCCGTATGACACGTTTTGCCACAATTACCGTGTAAATGTGCGTTATTACAGAATTGACGGCTTATCTGGATTACTGGGTTCATAAATTAAAGTTATTGCGCTTCTGTTGAAGTTATGGCGGATAGTATAGGGACGTCCAAATTTATTTTGTGACCGAAAATTTTCGAGTGAATGGTATTTTCGTGCTTGACCTCGATTCGGTACATCAGTTGGGTTAATAGCCAACATTGACCCCCTCGTAGATCATTCACTGAAGTGAGGTTGCGATGTCGTGTTGGACCAATCACCATGGTTCGTGAAGGTATTGGTGATAGTGATCGCCACTAGTAAATCACATTATTTGAAAAGGTATTGCTGCCCATTCCTTGAGCTTGTATTTGCGATTTTTTTTACAGCAAAATCCAGAGTCAGACCAATAAGGAAAAAAAAACTGGTCAAGTGCAAATAGGACTCGCGCACCGTGGGTTCCGTATAAACTTACTTAAACTTATATAAATTGTTCGAATCTCGAATTCAGTCTCAATAAAGATTTTGCCAAATTGTGAAATGTAGTTATTTTGTGACGTAACTACAAAATGGTTTTTAGACTTTTTCTTACTTGTACTATGAGACCTTTGCTTCTAATAGAAGTTCTCTATGAGTTTTGATTTCCTTGCGAGCATCAAAATATACGCTATAAACGGAGCTTGAACGGTTTTATCTTTACTATAACGTTGACTTAGAAGTTTGATTTTTCACTGCTCCAAGGGGTAGCAAACTTGACTATTTGATATTCATTTCAGCTTAATACGCGTTCCTGAGAAAAAGGGTCTTGACAGACGGACAACAAAGTAATCCCATTAGAGTTTCATTTTACCGGCTGAGCTACGGAACCCTAGAAACAGACAAGTTTTTATGACTTCTTTTTTGGGACACATAACACCCGACTCATGTAAACCACATGTAACAGCGGCGATCATCTAGTTATGTCTAGTTAATCATTCATTATGTAATTTAAACACATAATACAAGTAGATTAGGTACTCATTCGGTTACGCGTAATATTCGCCTATTATATTGTTCACTAGCTTATGCCCGCGGCGTCGCCCGCGTACATAAAATATAGCCTATGTCACTCAGGAATAAAGCAGTTTTCTATCGGTCAAAAAAACAAACTTTACCTCTTGATAATATTAGTGTAGATTTCTTTCGTTTCGTAGCATCCAATACAAAATATCAATACAATACATCTTAAAATTCGTAGCGATGGGCTACGAATTTTAAGATGTTCGTAGCGCTTGCTACGGTGGCTTCGTAGCGGTTACGTCAAAGTGCTACGCTCGAGTGCTCGCTGAGTATGCTATGAACTTTTTTCGGCTACGGGTTATTGCCTGAACTAGTGTTGAACGCGAGATGTCGCCACCGCCTATTGCCGTCGGACTTCGGGAGTTGCGTGTGGAAAAATAAAGTGAATGCATAAAATTCGTTACAACATTACATCAGTTCTTAACGCAACAAATCCGGCAACACTAAAGTTACAATCTATCTCCATTTATTATCGGAACGTAATATTTTTGTTTAAATTAGTGGCTCGCTTCCGGCAATATTGCAACGTAGCTAATTGTCTGTGACCATTTTAATTAGTTTCTGTCGGACATATAAATGGTAATGACCGAACGTATGAAGCGCCGGCTCACCTGCTAATGTTTCAATGTTTGTTAACGTTATGCTATTTGTTTGTGAAATGTGCTGTTGAAATTCGTCCATCTACACTAATATTATAAAGAGGGAAAATTTGTATTTTTGTATGTATGTTTGTAATGAATAAACTTAAAAACTACTGTGCCGATTTCAAAAATTCTTTCACCATTGGAAAGCTATATTCACCCTGAGTAATATAGGCTATATTTATTGTCCGTGCGAAGCCAGGACGGGCCGCTAGTACTATATAATATTATAAAAGGTAGTTTGTTTTTTTGTTTGTAGGAGGTAATCTCTGGCCCGATTGCAAAAATTTTTTCACCAGTAGAAAGCTACTTTATTCCTGAGTGATATAGCTTATATTTTATGTACACGGTGAAGCCACGGGCAAAAGCTAGTGTTTTATAAGCATGGAATAGGCTTTTACATTTTTTTTGTTTCACTGCGCACAGATGACTCTTTTTTTTAAAAATCGGTTGTGCCACCACGTGTGTATCTAAGATGTCCTATTACAACAGAACGCAGTGGTGTATCTACTTTAATACGGGGTCACTTTGACCTCGTATCGTGCTTAGCCAAAAATATGTTAGTTTCTTAAACGTTACGGGTCTAAAAAGCCCCTATCACCATAATGATATTTTCCGAACGAGGTCTAAAACGCCCCGTATCGCAGGGATGAAATTATACAAAATTGAGTGCCGCTGTATGCGTGTTAAAGGATTTTTTTTGCGCTTCGATATGAAGTCTACTGTTTACATTCTAAAACACGACCCTACAGTAAGAATTTTATTGCAATTAAAGATTGCATCAATGTTTCGAGAGGCGAGAGTGCTCGCGAGAGGGTTCTGCCCTCCCCGTAACAGAGCTAAGTAGCGTGAAGTTTGTGTGTTGATCTCTTCATATCAATTTAAGTCGCGTTCTCAAGTACTTTGTAAATTTTCACTTTGATTTCTTTTATGAATGTTTTAGTCGATATTTTCTTGTGTCATCTGCGAATAGTGGAGCTTTTTTCGAAGTAAAAAATTATCAAATAATTCAACAAGAGGGCGCGTGCGTGTCAGACTTTCACCGTGGGTTTCTTCAATTGCCTTATGCGTTTCAAGGCCTCAGAACCTCTTTTTTAGGCTTCCGTACCTAAATGCTGTCAAAGGGACCTTATTAGCCTCCGTTGTCCATCTGTCCGTCTGTCTGTCAGTCCTGATCAGTGGTTTGTATCTTTATATTTTGTTACAGCGTTTTTTTTTTTTGCTCGATTTTAAGATTGTAGTACGGAACCCGTCATGTGAAAGTGCAACGCGCACTTGGTCAGTGTTTTGATTATTGATAGGCTCGCGTTTGACCACTATCTGACCGGATGGTGAGCAATGACGTGGTTGACGATGAAGCACGCTTGCCTAGAAGTAATCATATTCACTCTTGACTTAAGGACCATTAAGTTTGTAGCTATTAAAAATACTCTATTGAAAAATTTCGCAGCTTATGGGAAGGCTTTCTTGATATTACTTTACGATAGCAAGTTTCTACTATAATTTGTACTACCTATTTAAATAACACTGCGTGACCTAGGGATTGGTTTGTTCTTTGCCTAAATGTCATTGCCACATAAGGTACAACGCTGCTAGTCTTGGCACGTTTCTACATGACAGCGATGTGTATCGTTGACGCAACATGCTTTCTCTACCAGTCAACCTTTGGGATAAAAAAGATTGTACAAATAAATAAATGTTTCATATCTCTCCTTACGTGGCAATCGGCAGGGCACACTGCAGAACAGATGGCCGTTGGGCCGAAAGGTTCTGGAATGGCGACCACGTACCGGAAGACGTAGTGTTGGAAGGCCTCTTACAAGGTGGACTGATGACCTGGTAAGGGTTGTGTTAATCCGATGGATGCGAGAAGCACAGGATCGTTCATTGTGGCGACACTTGGGGGAGGCCTATGTCCAACAGTGGACGTCTTTTGGCTGAAATGATGATGATGATGATGATCTCTCTTTACGGTTTGCTGACGTCGCCTTGAGGCGCGCGTGGAACAGCCGAACGCGCCCTCGACGTTTTGGGCTCGTCCGGACTGATACCGGACGGTCGGAAGGCGAGCTACCCATTGCTCGCTGTCTGGCTAAGCCCCCTGCAGTTACCTTTGCTGATGGTGACATACCGCTCGTGTATACGAGCCTTTAGCTGCATTAGCTATCAAGTATTGTTTACAGCGCACTGTTTCTAGAATCAAAACGTTTTGCATGATTTAATTAATTAGCTCATTAATTACGTTGTTAGCAACATTCGTGGCAAACACGTCTATGTATCAAACTGACTATTGATTTATAAACGACTATATTTTGTAGTTATGGTCAGATTTTGTGACTTATGACGATATCACTCATGGTTAGGACATCAGGAACATAACTATCTGTGGGAACATTTAAAAGAGTTTCCACACTTTTTTTTTAAGTTGGGCTATTCAATGACTTCTCCTGTTCTAAGGTAGAGCGGAAGGGCGTGTAAGACTTTAACTTCCTAAATCCAACCGTTGTCCTTCAGTTGTTCTTTGAATTAAAGGACCACGGGTTTCCTTTTCAGAAATTAAAAAATTAGAATAGAATAAAATATATAAAAAATAATTATAATAAAAATAGAATAAAGTATATTATTTAGAATTATATATGTATGTTTATTTTGTATATATGGTATTTTGTATTAGTAAATTATTTTGAAGCCTTGTTTTTTTCCTATTAAATTTTTTTTTTATGCACCTGCCATGTTTTCTCTTCACCACCCTAGGTTGACTGGTAGAGAATGCCTAAGGCATTAAGTCCGCCTATGTACTTTTATGTTGCATGAAGTCTTAATAAATAAATAAATTCCCTGAGCCCTAGCGGGCGTCAGCTGCCATCTCTTTGAGGCACGCGTGAAACATTACGAGCTGTCAACGACGCGGGCTCGATTCGGATAACCGGGCGGTGAGCTACTCATTGCTCTTCTTCTGCAAGACTGCACCTGGATCGCTTTGCGCCTCCAGGGCGTCTTTTGTTGTGGTAGTTGGGATGTGAGCATGTCGGTTTTCTAAGGCAGGGCGCAAACGTGTGTCTTGTGTCAGATACAAGATACCGATGAATATTTGATTTCTATAGAACCAGTATGAAATCATCCCCACCCTGCGCATGCGTAAACATTTTTTGTGTCCAGTTTCTTCCACTTAACGTACATTCATAACGATCAAAAAGTGTTTGGTGTCAGTAACTGAAAACTAAGAGTGTCTACATTTGCGCAGCGCCTTATAGAACGCAAAAGGCAACCAAAGGACACATGTGTGGTTTTTTTCAGTAAAAATCTGACACTGTTTCTTTCTCGCACCAGCTAGAGCGAGAGAAATTATTAGATGCTTTTCAGGTTAACCTAGATAGGCATTTTAATTACCTACACGTGCATTTGATATGAAAACATGAAAATAACAACCTGAAAGGTTTTCCTTATTTCAGGAACAGAAACAGGCAAATACGTTCCGTAGCTACCACATTCATTTTTAATTTTCTATCTTTATCCAAAATTCAGCAGTCGTAACTCCTGAGTTAGGGATCAAGCGCGCGGTTACAAAGTGATCAGTTATTAAGACAATAGTCCGACTTCTGAAGTTGAAGTCGATCGCACTTAGAATTAGTTGAATTGATGTGATGAATCTACTGCTAGTGTAAGCACATTTAGCGAGGATCTGAGTTAGAATAGTTTGTCGTTCTTGTAGATTAGTGACTTGTTAAGCTAACTGCATTATCTAGGCACCTAATATTCCTATTAGGCGTCTTACAGGTACTTTGGGAAGATATATTTGCGTCATTAGGTAGATATATTATATACGACGTGTAATATAGTAAACTCACGTCCTGAAAGTAGTATGTTCAGAATTGGCGACTGAATCGATTTCCGCTATTTTTAAAATAGGTAATTTTGGTTATCCTAAATTATTTTTGGTTATTTTAGGGTAAAAAAATATATCTTATTTGACAAATTATATCATTGACTAGTTTTTGCCTGCGGCTTCGTCCGTGTAGATATACTATAGCCTATGTCACTCAGAAATAAAGAAGGTTTCTATCGGTGAAAAAACTTTTAGCAGTTGGAGCAGTAATTTCAGAGATTAATTACCTCTTGCAAACAAAAAAAAAAACAAAATTTACTTCTTTATTTAAACAAGGTAGTGACGCAATCGTGCGTAGATACCAATACCGATGCAATTTTGATTCACTTTTTTGACTGACCGACATTACGCACGATTGCGTCCACATGCAAAAGTGCCCACTTCCTGAGTACCTGGGTTTGATTTCAGGGTCGGGTTATTTAGTTTTCCACAAGAATTTACTCTGTTTACTACTTACTAGCTCGGAGTTTACAAGGTGGTGGTGTGATACCCACGTGCCTCGGAAAGTGCGTAAAGTCCTTAGTCCTGCGCTTGATCTCTCCCCGGTCGTATTAGAATCAGAAACGTTTATTTCAAATAGACCAATTACAGGCATTTTTGAATTATCTAAATATGGGTCAGTCAAAAAAAAAAAAAGTGAAACTAAATTGCTAATTGTCGGATAGCCTTTCCATCGGACAACTAAAGAAATAGAAAATGCACAGGCGTTTCCGCTCATGTACTTGGCTAATCTCTGTTGAGTTTGGCTACCGTGACCGAAATTCGGCCGGGAGGATTATTACGATTATTTTTATTACATCATTATAAAATTTGCTCTTTGAATAAAAGACGACTTTCAAAATCAAAAAAATTCCTACCTTCGAAAATTGGCTAAGCGTGGATATGGCTGATGGAGTCAAACATTTGACAGATGGATCGCCGTAGTGAAGCTTAAGAAACAGCAGTGTCGGGCTGACGTTACGTCACGGAATAAGAATATAATATACAATATTAGTTTTAATATAGTAGAGGATACGGTTAAGAACAACCTTCACCGGTTTGTTTAATGGTTGAAACGTATTTTATGATAAATTTAGTATATTAAATAATATAACGCGAGTGGGTTGCCGGAGAAATTCCTGGCCAATCAATTTTTTTTTTTTTTTGAAAAATGCACCGGTGTGTTTAACGAATAAATTTAATACTAACCGAAAGAGTGAAGCCTTTAGAACATAAAAATGTTGGGTTGCCTATTTGTTTACTGGCATAACTATGGGTTGCCAGGTATAAACAGGTATGTATAAACAGGTGTGTTTATTTTGATATACAACAAATTCTATATCAAAATAAACACTGTTTCATTACGAATACGATGTTATAGTGTTGTCTGCAAAAAAATCTGGTATGAATAACGGTTGTGCATTTTTCTAGAAAAAAAGTAAATTTTCAATTTTTAATTAATAATAGTCTGGCCAGGAATTTCTTAGGCAACCCACTAGCGTTATATTATTTAATACACTAAATTTATCATAAAATAAGTTTCATCCATTAAACAGACCGGTGAAGGTCGTTCTTAATCGGATCTTAGACTACCCGAAACACATGTCTAGTATTTTTAACCGACTTCGAAAAGGAGGAGGTTCTAAGTTCGGCTAAATATATGTTTTTTTTTTTTAATATATGTTCACCGATATCCCGGTCAATTGTGGACGGATTTAAAAAATTCTTTAAAAAAAAAATTGAAATATTGTTATGATCTGATCATGAACTTCGAAGATATGGAACAGAACTCCTCATAGAATTACAGCAAAACTGTGGTTACAAGTAAAGTTGCTTTGTATGTACGTGTAGTCGATGACTGACTGTCAGAAAAAGGCGAGGGGGGATGTATCGAACTGATCTGATGATGAAGCCAGAAGGAAAAAAATAAATTAATGTAATCTAACCGTGTTTGGGATTATTAGAATCGTTATGAGATGCACTGTATAGGCACATATACTGCATAAGTTATTTAAGTTTGTCTGAGGGGTACTTTTTAGTGGTGGTACCTTAACTAAAAAGTGTAAAATAAAAAACTTTTTACAAAAAAAAAATTTAACCGACTTCAATGTTAAAAAACACTGAAAATTATAAAATAACTTTAATTTCGGAAGTCGGTGTTAAATAACGAAGAGACAAAACTATTATAGACACATTTTTATGTAAAGAATCTATGTAAAAAATTTCATAACTGTATCTTGAAAAATCACAAAGTTATTGTTGGTGTTGTCATGTCAGCAAAAATACATAGTCACCGGTCCATCCAGGTGACTGAGGGGTTGTTTTGCACTTACACCCAGCTGTTTGCTGGCTCCTAATGCCCTCTATGATCGGCCGTGACCTGTGTTGTACTTAGTGTCGGTGGTGTCCAACTTGTAACCTTTTTAAATGTTTTTGGGAAAAAATATAACATGGGGTAAAACTATTGGAATCCATTCAGTAACTGATTCTGAACAAACTACTCGTATATTCAGATTTCGCTTAAAATAAAAATAATGTTGTATAAGGAGGCCATAAATCCAGAAAGTATGACTAAAGAAATAGGAACACATAACCAGTTGTGGGTGATTCTGGGCTGATTACTGATGAGGCATAAGCATAATCAGTCTTATAATGTTCCCTATGCTAGGACTCAAGCCTCCTCTCTAGAAGACACTGGGAATGAGTCATAATCGACTATGCGGGCCCAGTGCTGATTGGTTCACGGGTAGTGTGAATGTGAAACTCAGGGCCCTGGGACGAAGGCAAAGAAGGAACAGTGGCTTTTTAGTCAGTAAAAGTCTGACACACCATTCCGCTCCACCCAAGAGTTCGAAGTCATTGGATAATTTTCCACCTAAAAAAAGTCCTGATTGGTGGATGTCACATGTCTTTGAATTTTTAGCTGTGGGACATGCCAGTTTCTTCATAATGTTTTTCTTTTACCGTTTTTGACAGCAGTGATGATTAAATTGATGATTAATTTTCTTGATTCATCGTCGTAATTAATTAATGACATAATTAACAGTGAGTATGATGGACTTAACCAAACACCTAAACCCACACATAAACATATACATACACATACACAAAATATACAAATACTCACAACACAACCACTTACTACACAGAGCTACTTTTTTAATTATATATTTTATTTTTTAGTTGTTTCTGTTTGTTTAAAATTTGGTTTTTAATTTAATTTTATTTGTTACTAAGTCTCAATATTGTTAAGTACCAATTAAGGGAAGGAGCGAAATGACCCCAACACAAGTATTATTAATAACTTACTGGGGCTGTTTCATTCACATTTGTAATGTAACCGTTTGAGACCAAATAAAATTTTTTTTTTTTTTTAATAAATTACACAAAGTGAAGTCTACCTGGGTTTGAGCCCGCGTCCGTCCATCTTTTACTACTCGGTCGCCACTGCTGATGAGGACGATTGAAAAATTAACAAAAAAATATTTAACACCAAAACATTCGACCCTGTATCTTGCGACACAGCTACTAATTAACTGTAGGTAATACTTTAAAAGAAACAATTTATAAAATGAAAAGCTAATCAAGAACTATTAAAGTGCGCTCAGCGGCACACCTGTACAAATTTGTGTTTCACATTAGCGACGTATGGCGGCCATTAGTAAGCGAATATAAAATGGCTTTTAACTTTTTAGGGTTCTGTACTAAGAAAGGAAAAAACGAAACCCTTATAGGATCACTTTGTTGTCCGTCCGTCCATCCGTTTGTCTGTCTGTCAAAACCCTTTATCTCAGGAATGCGTGGAGTTATCGAGTTGAACTTAAAACCACTCAAGTCTGCGGTCATTTCAAACTGTGAAAAAATAAAACTTCTAAGTTGACGAATAAAAAAGACATGGCCGTTTATGTCGCAAAAAATGTATATTTCGATACTCTCAAATATCGAAATTCATAGGGTACTTACCGTTGACCCAGAACCCTATATTTATAGCACTTATATTTGGCACAAAGCAAGGTATAGCACAGGTATAGGAATAAATCTGAAAACAGTAATAAAACTTTTTTGCAGTTCAGAAAAATTTTCGAGACTCCATCGTAGTTTGCACGGAACCCTCAATACGCGAGTCCGAGTCGAACTTGCCCAGTTTTTATTACTGTTAACTTTTTTCTCTAGTTATATTCGCCCTGTGCTATCTTAGCAAACATAACCTGTTAATCGGTACTGCAATGTATTTTTTTGTGTAGTAGGCATCAATGTCCCGTCTTTATTTAAGATGCCACGGGATTCAATTCTTGGCCTTACCCTTTTTCTCGTTTATTAAATATTAATGATGACCACCATACACAATGACTAATTTATCCAATATAATTCTGTTCACTGATATGCCAATTATTTTTCGATTTTCATATTGCAAAAGAGGACAATCCGGGTAATTTATTAAATGGGTCTTCGTAAGTACCTTAGTAACGTTATCAAAGAAATTGATGTAACTGACACTACCTTTACTATTATATCTTGCAAATTATTTTACATTAGTGGTGTTTCCGTTTTTTTTTTTTCGCAAAAACTTAAACTTTTTAATATTAGAAACGGTATTAATAATAATAATACACGCTGAAAATATGAACTTGTGAAGCATTCCCCATAAACAGCATACGTTTACAACAAATTGCCAAAGTCGATAACAGAACTTAGGAGAGTTCAAAATCAAATATATCTTTATCAAAAAAGCATATTACAAGATTTGAGACTATATTGAAGACAAGCTTGTTTGGCAATGACTCTTCTTGCTCATATGGCTTCCCTGGTATTACACCTTGTTTATTCAAGAAGTTGTTTTTATAGACAATTACTGCATGATATTATTATCGAACTAAATGAAATGACACATAAAAAGTTAAGAAACTCCGCTGTTCTTTTACTTTCCGATACTAAAGCCAAATAGAGCCATAATGTATTAAGTTGGAAAGTTTCTCCACTACTTAAGTTAGTGACAAGGTGTTAATCCGGTTCTTACGAGTATTATTTTGACCTACTTCCTTCACTTAACTGTTCAAAGTTGCTCGGGTGTAACTCCAATACGCTGTGTTTTTCTTTCAGTCTGTTACAGACTACCTACGTCAGCTTAGCTGGTAGAAAACATAGTATCTTAAATAGGTCTTGATTAAAGTGTTTGCAAAATGTTTACCTTCTAAAGTTACTACAAGACATTTGCCTGAATGATTTGTTGATCGCTATGAGGTTTGTAGTCTTCCATTAAAACTGTTGGAGATAGATGCTTGTGAATAGTCATCATCATCTTCCTACTCTTGTCTCTTGTTTTCTACTCGACCTAACACGTTCTTTTCTTCAATTTTCTCCTATCTATTGTCACGCTATCATTCACTAGCTTTTATATCTTTACTATAACATAATACTGCTATATTACAGAAAATACAAAACTGAAATAAAGCAAAAAATAAATAATTTCGAAAAGAAAAAACGTACTTTTAATGCAAAGTTTATTTCATCTTATAATTCCAAGTAAAGTCAAAGATATCACAGTTCAAAGTAACCTATGTTAAAAAACGATAATTTATGAACACTTTATAATTAGAAAAGCAACAAAAGTAATCACTCCCTCTGTAAACAGAGTACAGCGTTTAAAAATACCTAAGTGAAAGCAAAAAATATAAATAAGCTAGCGTTAGCAAAAAAACTATAAGCTATTAAAAGTCGTCTAGCTTTTAAAAATATAAAACACGGCACTTTGGACACCGTACCGAAACTAATTTTTGAACACGTAGGAGCTCGGCCCCTCACTATTATTAAGTACGTAGAAAACTCATTACATGGTGCGTGGGCAAAAAATCTTTTAATTAAATTGCTTTCAAAGGGATACAACTGAATTTATTATCAGGATTTAAATCACACTAGCAAATATTTACCGTACGGAAGGATTTTATTTAAGGAATTTAACAATCAAGTAATCTAAATATGGCACAAAGTAAAAGATGTATTTCAGCATAATCGTGCCATAAGCTTTTATATAAATAAAATTTAAACATAAGTTGCCTGCTAAAAATAAATTTATAATGCACGTATGAGCAGTGCCAAGAATAGCTAGCAATTTACAGGATAAAACAAAACTGAGAATGTTTTAAAAATTACAATTTCTCGATCCAGACAGTAACTTGCAATTTATTTACAATTCTCTGTAAGATTGTGTTGTGTAAGTGAACGTTAATTTTTAAGAGGAATTGTGTCCACGTCCATCGCCCAGTCGAGTTATGATGATTGTAGTGGTTTTTTATGACTCCTACTTTATTAGGGAAAGTGGTGGGGGTATGACGTCTCCGCCATTTTGTCGTGATGCGAGCTGTATCTTTTATAAGAACGCGGACATTTGCGGACAGGTTTATTACTTGTCCTTTTGTGAAACAAGGGTTATGTCCGAGCTTGGGTTAAACAAAAAAGTTTTTACAGTTATGTCGTTAGGAAATGGCTTTTCTTGCTGTCTAGACGTTTCGTATAGTGAAGTGTATGACACAATTTTAATGGCTGTAACCGTAAAGGCTGTTGACATCAACACAATGTGTTCTGATGTATCATTGAATCCTAAAGCTGGACATATTGACCAAGATCTCAAATATAGAAGAAAAGCTTGTTCAAACAGGTTCTCAAAGAAGGTACAGAGACGAGCAAAATATCAACAGCGATCCTATTAGTGCGAGGTTTGTCAAACACAGATAACAGTGTGAATGCGGTGCGGCTCACCAGTCGAATGTAAAAGGGGATGTTTGGACAGTATAATAGTAGTGAGAGTTCAAGGACGAGCGGCGGGCGCCAATTTCAATATAAATATTATTGCAGTAGCAGGCTAAACGCAGGATAATATTTGCATATTTATAAGAGAGCAGCCCTCAGCAAACATGGAGGGAATTGGTTACGAGGTTGGGTTTGTTTTTGACATAATGGGGCCTTTGTCGATGTAGGCTGTTCCTTACAGTCATTACTCAGGGTCGTGTATGAGTTAGCATATTGAGGGTACGCTCGGTACATAAGGCGTAAGATATTGAAATTAATTGAAATCGAATGTAGCGGTGGATGGTTCGTGATTGTGTTGAGCTTCTATACAATTATAATGTAGAACAATAAAGGAGCCAATTTTAGCACACTTGTGTTTGCAAATCTATATTGTTTTTTTTTTAGAAATTATCAAATGAGGACTAACAGAACAAAATATGATTGAATTCCATAATGTCTAACTTTTCACAACAGGTGAAAAACCGGGAGCTACTTTGCTATAGTATCTGCAATTAGAAAAATATCATGATTTGTTTCAAATGTACACGATTTGAACCACAGCAGCTTAAGGCCCAAGCATCCGAGCAGTGCCATAAAACAGTAATTTTCTGAAACCTAGTCCACATTAATGCTTAATACTTTTGTCTAAAAAAATATTTAACAATTTTGCAACTTGTCCCTATTCCTCCGAAATGGCTTGGATCTTTAGAAACATTTTATACATAAAAATTGGTTGTTAAATATTCTTCAAAATGAACATAGCAATGCAAATCAATCAACATTTCGCAAAGAAAATGGATTTAAAGGTCAGCGCGGCTCTGTCTGGGCGCAGCTGGCCGCAATTAAATGCACAGATACTTGTACTGAAGCATAGGCAGGTACGAGTGTTGTGTCCATTTAATTCTGGCTAGATGTTCAAGGGACAATTAGCGGGCGATGTAATTTATGGTATTCTGCCGAACGTCATCGCTTACTTTTTTTTTACAAAAAATGGAATTATCATGTTTTGTTCTGTCACTCCTCAAATAAATCTTCCTACTCTGGGTGGAGTGATTTTTACAGACGAAAACTCCACCTGTATTCTTTCAGTTGCCCTTTGAGTTTAAGGACTGCGATAACACTTTCGAACTTCCCTGCAGGCCTGGCTGACATCGGCAATAATGGGCCCTGTCCGTTTTCTGATATCTCTTTGAGTCGTCCGTGGAACAGGCGGCGGACGAAGCACGACGAGCTACCCATTGCTTGACGTGCACAGGGCCGCGGCTATGGACTCTGGGTGTCACCCTGCGACACCCGACGCCCGGGGCGACTTCGGCGGGTTTATTGAATTAACCTCCTCAACTTACATACGTGAAAGCTAAAATAACTACGAGGCTCTACGGTCCAGACCAAGCGTTTCACCTCGTCGTTTAAACCACGTACGTCGAGGGACTAGAACAATTTGCCTGCTGCGGTCTTCCTGTCCGATTAGAATTTAAGTGTCTTCGAGGCAAAAGTGAATACGCTCTTAATAAATTGGTGCGCCTCACCATCAACGATTGCATCATCTGCTTACCATCAGGTGAGATCGCAGTCAAGCACTAGTTTATATCAATAAAAAAAACTATACTTTAATGAAATTTTCTATTAAAGTTTTTCAACATAAATTGTTTATAATCGCTCGTAGAAATATAAATTAGAAAAATTATTTGCATTACGTGACCGAAGTAACTTTTTATATAAATTTATTTTGGGCTTTGAATCACAAACTAGTTTAGCTAGAAGTTTCGGGTCACCGATACATTAACCATCCTTGGAAAGGCACTTTCATGATAAATTAAACTTATTCGCATATGATTAAGTAATTAGAAATTTACAGGTAGTCCCACACTCAATTTAGTTTTGCTTAGTTTTAACCACGAGATTGAGTCAAATAAACTTTTCTCTCAATCAATGTTTTAGTTCCAATGTCTGTGAAATTTTAAATTGTTATCGGTTTTTACAACCCTTCATTTATTATAATGTTCACCTAGGTACCTATATAGGCTGGATTTGTAACCGAAATATCAAAAACTAAGTTTTGCCCGCGGCTTCGCTCGCGTAGGAACATAACATATAGCCTATGTCACTCAAGAATTAAGCAGCTTTCTATCGGTGAAAAATTTTAGCAATCGGACCAGGATTTCTAGAGATTTTCTCCAACAAACAAAAAAAAAAAAAACAAAAAAACTTTACCACTTTATAGTAGGTATTAGTGTAGATATCGAAAAATACTCTGAAGTAATTTCGTGCTAGATTTTAATGAAAATCAAAACTGCGTAGATTTTTTCTTTTTTTTAATTATAAACTTTTCAAAAACCCAATCATGTAGTTTTAGTTCATAGCTATGAATTTGCCTATTCATACCAAGTTGGAAAAAATACCTTGAACACTGTGGGCTGCGGCTATGCGGCGGTAATTTTAGGCTCGGTGTAGTTATAACATAGATTTTTTCGGCTGTGCCGCCGTTGTCGTATCACGACAAATTGAAAGCAAATTAAATATCCATGCTGTACTTATCACCGTAGGTGTGGGCTTGCGGTCGACGAGCAATGGGTAGCTCGCTGTCCGGTCGTCTGGAAACCATCCGAACAAAGTCTGAGTCGTAGTGTTCCACGCACGCCTCAAAGACATGTCAGCAAAACCGCAGGGGCTCAGCAGGGCCGAAGCCTATTGGGACCAGGGGTTGACTGCTGACAGGGAAACCCGGGGTCCTAGGACGTAAGACTACATTGTTACCCTAAGGGTGAAAGTAACCTATTTCGTCCCGAGAAGAAGTTGGCGGCCGAGCGTAGCGAGGTCGCTAATTCGAGGGATTAAATACATAGGTTACTTTCACTCCGAGGTAAACACTGTGCTTTTCATTACGAATACAAGGAAATTAAAAATAAAATAAAAAGTTTGTAAAACCTGAGTCTTCGTACCTATGATTCTATGTAGGTATCTTTCTTCTGATATAGGCGGTAAAAGGTTCCACTACTGCTTTAGCCTCTTTTCTTATGAAATTAGGCGTTATTCACTATTTTAATCTGATAAACATGACGTGTTAATACAATTCTCTGTTGTACGGAAATGTAAACAAAACTCGAAAAAACCAACGACCGATTGCCACTTTCCCGCCATTTTGTTTTTTCTTTTCTGCGACCGGCCAGCTATTCAGCCTCATTAATGAAAAATTAGAAATTAATTGTAATCTTTTAAAAATAAAGTATTTTAAAGAAATAGTTGAACAAATAAATCACTTAAAATATAACATTATTTAATTAATACTTGTCTTTAAGTTATTTCAATTTTATATCGCGCTGTGATTGACTGGCTGTATGGAAAATTGGAACATGGTTCAATAGAAATGTGAAGATTGAACTAGTTTTTTTTTTAATAATTTGACAGCTGTCAGTTGTAAAGTAAAACTCCCTAGGGATGAAAAGTATCACTTTCAGCCCGCTCCTCAGGCAACTTCAGATCTACTTTCAGAGTGTGAGTAATGAAATAGTACATTGTTACACTAGGGGTGAAAGTAACTCATTTCGTCCCGAGAAGGAGTTGGCGGGCGAGCGAAGCGAGGTCGCTAATTCGAGGGGTTAAATGGGTTACTTTCACCCCGAGGTAAACACTGTGCTTTTCATTACGAATACGAGGAAACTAAAAATAAAATAAAAAGTTTGTAAAACCTGAGTCGTCGTACCTATGATTTTAAGTAGGTATCTTTCTTCTGATTTAGGCGGTAAAAGGTATTCCACTACTGCTTTAGCCTCTTTTCTTATGAAATTAGGCGTTATTCACTATTTTAATCTGATAAACATGACGTGTTAATACAATTCTCTGTTGTACGGAAATGTAAACAAAACTCGAAAAAACCAACGACCGATTGCCACTTTCCCGCCATTTTGTTTTTTCTTTTCTGCAACCGGCCAGCTATTCAGCCTCATTAATGAAAAATTAGAAATTAATTGTAATCTTTTAAAAATAAAGTATTTTAAAGAAATAGTTGAACAAATAAATCACTTAAAATATAACATTATTTAATTAATACTTGTCTTTAAGTTATTTCAATTTTATATCGCGCTGTGATTGACTGGCTGTATGGAAAATTGGAACATGCTTCAATAGAAATGTGAAGATTGAACTAGTTTTTTTTTTAATAATTTGACAGCTGTCAGTTGTAAAGTAAAACTCCCTAGGGATGAAAAGTATCACTTTCAGCCCGCTCCTCAGGCAACTTCAGATCTACTTTCAGAGTGTGAGTAATGAAATAGTACATTGTTACACTAGGGGTGAAAGTAACTCATTTCGTCCCGAGAAGGAGTTGGCGGGCGAGCGAAGCGAGGTCGCTAATTCGAGGGGTTAAATGGGTTACTTTCACCCCGAGGTAAACACTGTGCTTTTCATTACGAATACGAGGAAACTAAAAATAAAATAAAAAGTTTGTAAAACCTGAGTCGTCGCGTCGTACCTATGATTTTAAGTGGGTATCTTTCTTCTGATTTAGGCGGTAAAAGGTATTCCACTACTGCTTTAGCCTCTTATGAAATTAGGAATTAAATCACTATTTTAATCTGATAAACATAACGTGTTAATACAAATCTCTGTTGTACGGAAATGTAAACAAAACTCGAAAAAACCAACGACTGATTGCCACTTTCCCGCCATTTTGTTTTTTTTTTTTTTCTGCGGCCGGCCAGCTATTCAGCCTCATTAATGAAAAATTAGAAATTAATAAAAATCTTTTAAAAATAAAGTATTTTAAAGAAATAGTTGAACAAATAAATCACTTAAAATATAACATTATTTAATTAATACTTGTCTTTAAGTTATTTCAATTTTATATCGCGCTGTGATTGACTGGCTGTATGGAAAATTGGAATATGGTTCAATAGAAATGTGAAGATAGAACTAGTTCTTTTTTTAATAATATGACAGCTGTCAGTTGTAAAGTAAAACTCCCTAGGGATGAAAAGTATCACTTTCAGCCCGCTCCTCAGGCAACTTCAGACCTACTTTCAGAGTATGAGTAATGAAAAATTTTTTGTTTTATTGGTGGATAAATGGTGGAATAGGTGGAAGTTAATATTCCACAATTATGATGTTCCACGACTATCACATAACGCCGTTTAGTCCCAAGCTAAGCAGAGCTTGTGCTATGAGTACTAGACAGCTGAAAAACATGTTATATATTTCTAAATACATATACTATAGATAAATTACATCCAGACATAGAACAAATGATCATGCTCATCACACAAACATTAGTCCTGGGTGGAAATCGACCTCCGGCATAGTAGTCAGAGTCACTAACCACTAGACCAACAGGCCAGTCAAACATTTGTACCACCACTCAATCGGTCAGTCAGTTGGGGCCGCAGTCCTGGTCCAAAGGGCCCCATGACCCCCTATTGCGTTCCAGGGCAACGGCAACTCTTTCGAACAACCCCTCATATACTGCATATAATATATCTTTTGACATATATAGAATAGCATGGCACAATATGTCTGTATGAACGTGATACGCCGCGACGCTGCGTCAGTCAGGTCATTTATCTTAACGTTTTTATTAAATGAATTATTCAAGCTGTTTCTACGTATGCGAATTTATTATTCCATACTTTTGTTTGCACACAATTAGGGGTAATGTGAAAGTCTTGTTAGGATCGTCGGAATTTATTTTATTTTTATATTAATAACTGAAGTGTATTAGGGATTTCCTGGTAAAAATAAGTTCAAGATAAATATACAAATGGCTTTTATATTATCTCGTAGCCAGACTTTAGAATTGATCACTTCATGATATGACCAACTAAAACTTGCCAGATCATTAACGTTAAAGTTTGATGATATTTCAATCTTCGTTTGGCCTACTTTCTTTAGACCTTTTATTATCATTGAAATCCTACATCAATGATATGGCCAAACGAGGATTGACATATCATCTAATGTTAAAGTTTAAACAATCTGGCCAGTTTTAGTTGGTCATATCACGAAGTGACCAATTTCTCAGGGCCTCAAGTCTGCTATTACAATAGTGTCAGAATGGTCTATCATTGATGTCTTATTTGTCGATTTTGACAAGTTTGGTAATCTACTAATATAATGGCGTCTTATGACTTTCCAAGTCATAATGACGCCATTATATTAGTAGGTCAACCACTGACACTCCATTGAAAAAAGTGGCTTAAAATGGTAATCTCGTACATATTGACAAATTAATATTTGACATTTGCGGTAATCTGCTAAAACTTTGACAGTTTATTTGATCAGTGTTTGACTATTAGAACGTTATTGTGCAGTTATTGGTTTTAATATGCTCGAAATTATCATTCTACCGTAATTCTATTACAAGACCATTGACTGATCAATGATCGATCATTATGAATTAGCAGATTACAAACTTTTAGCAAAATGACAATGGGATCGTGTTGGAATGACGAATTTATAAAAATAGCAGACTTGGGGCCCTGATCTGGCTACGACATATACCTACATTATGCTTCCTTGGGAATGTTCACTAAATTATCGTTGAAGGAAAATGTGGGATTAAGTGAGTAAATAAACTCATTCTAGTAACGATTTATTTTTCAAAACAATATGCCTATTTAGATATTAGAATCTGAAATTAGTCCGATTAAGATGCACTGAATGCATCTTTCACGAATCCATATTTCCATATCCATAATTATTAACGTGAAAGTAACTTTATCTCTCTGTTACCTCTTCACTTCTTTACGGCTGAACCGATTTGGATGAAACTTAACACACGGGTAGACCATGTCTTAGAATAGGACATAGAATATTTTTTGTCCCAGGACTATGTATCTTTGTGATAATTTTCAAATTCAAGCGAGCGAAGCCGCTGACAGAAGCTAGTACATTATAATTAATGTATGATAATGACAATTTAATACGAAAGCATCGTACGAAACTGACTGCACTCTCATCATTCATCCTTTATTAAAACAAATGGCGACAATTTATCATAATTTATGTTAAAAAGCGTGAATTTAAAACAACACTGCGATACCAACACTAAGATACATTGCGACCAATTTGAAAAAGAATGAACCATGACATTTGTTGAGTGTAAAATTCATGTTTTGCATTCTTGAAATAAATTCTGTCGCTCCCGCCAAACGTTGGAGTGTCACAATTGGAATTATTCGTGAAATTCAACACTACATTTACACCTGGCGTGGCTGTTTATGTTTGGCCTCCTTCCCCTCCCCCTCGTATATAAGTCTCGGTACTAAAGTGCGGTGATGTTATGTGATGTGAGGGGTCTTGGGGTGCTGGTCGTGTTGTTCAGTTAACGCTGGTGGCTAAGGACGTGGCATTCGGTGACGTCACCCAGAGGTGGCTCAGCTCGAATTCTAGAGACGTTCGTTGCGTTCTCAACGTCTATTCATGTGATTACTGTCTAATACATATTAGAGCACCCTTTGATAACATTTCTGTTCTGTCATTGTTGTATAACTAGTTGAACTTTGGAGATTAATTTTAATGTTATCGAAGAAAAACTTTGTAACACAGTCTAATACTTAGGTTTTGTTCTACAAGAATTCTTTATATTTAAATATGTACTTAATCAGCTTTTTTTGGAACCAGACTTATAGCATTATAATGACACCATTTCATTTACAAGGTTACTATCTCTTAGTTGTACATATTAAGTTCAACCAGCCATACTATTCTGTATGTATAGGCGCAGGTTTGTGTACGACGGGCAATGGGCAGCTCACCGCTCGACCGTGTCGTAAAAATTGAGCCTGAGTCAATGACGCCTTGTGATCGACATGCGCCTCAAAGAGATGACAGCAGGGGCTCAGTAAGGCCGATGTCCGCTAGGGCTGAGGAAACGTTTAAAAGATTTACAGTACCTCTGAAACACCAAGAGCAACACACATACAGGTGGGTTTTAGTCATCGCTCCCCTCTGGAGTGGGAGAAGTCATTTGACGATTTACCACCTCCAAATAGAAAATTATGTATATCGGAAAAGTGTCCGCAAGTCCAGCTTTAAATCGCGTATTTTGCGTACGGTTGAGACAGTATGGTATACCATTCGATCCACCGCAACTCTTCAATGGAAGCCCAGTAGAACCATAGTATTAACAGATCGTTTCACGCGGGGAAGGGCAAAGGAAACCCTACCTGAGTATTCAGTGATCATTAAGCAGCTTAGAAGAAGATGAGGTGATGTCTAATCGTTCACTATGCAAACTTTGTAGAGTGGCCTGTTTGTAACTCTTATACCAATTTTTTTGTTATTATTTTTGATAGATTCGCGTTTGACCTCCATCTCACCTTATGGTAAGCGGTGATGAGATCGACGATGGAGCACGCTTGCCTAGAAGTAACCTATTCACTCTTGACTTAAAAACCCCTAAGTTGTAGCTATCACATCACACAATAAATGTGTTCCCAAAACAGCATAGCATAACCAGCCTTTTTAGGGTTCCGTAGTCAACTAGGAACCCTTATAGTTTCGCCATGTCTGTCTGTCCGTCTGTCTGTCCGTCCTCGCTTAATCTCTGTGACCGTTAGCACTAGAAAGCTGAAATTTGGTACCAATATGTATATCAATCACGCCGACAAAGTGGTAAAATAAAAATTGGAAAAAAATGTTTTATTAGGGTAGCCTCCCTATATGTAAAGTGGGAAATGATTTTTTTTTTAATTTCAACCCTAACGTGTGATATATTTTTGGATAGGTATTTAAAAATGAATAGGGGTTTACTACAATCATTTTTTGATAATGTCAATAATTTCGGAAATAATCGCTCCAAAAGTAAAAAACAATGTGTCCCCCCCATAACTTTTAAACCATAAGTTTAGAAAATATGAAAAAAATCTGAAAAGTAGAACTTTATAAGGACTTTCTAGGAAAATCATTTTGAACTTGATGGAAAGAACAGTTTTTGTATAAAAAAGACAAAAAGGTTGTACAAAATAATTTCTGGACTATCGTATATGCAAGCATTTTTTTTAACTTCGTTTACATATTTTATTATCCTGGACGAATCTTCTTTCAAACAAAAAAGAATGATTAAAAACGGTTCTCGCAATCCAAAATTACCACTGGAAACTTCTTCTGGTACCTATGTATTAATAGTAACCCAATTCCCCGAGAGATGGCGCTGTACTTTGGGCTGTTAGGATTTTTCCTGAGTTGATGGGGTCGGGTATTATCGAATTGTTCGGTTGGTCTCTCCTTGGCATTGGCGGAGATAGTATATATATGTATAGCGGCATAGAAGTTTTATGTAGTTATAAGATAATATATAACTACATAAAACTTCTATCAGGAACGTGCCAAGGCAATTTAGAACAAAACTAAAATTCATTTTTTTAACGCCATCTATCAAAATGTTAAGGTAAAAACCAGTTCATAAATGGTTCTATAGATGGCGTTGCGTAATGACGTCATCTTTTTAAAAGTCGATGTTAAGATTTTCCGTGCTTTCATGACCTACCTTGGCAAAAAATCGTTGCTTCTTAAATATATTCGTAATTTTACGAGTGCACAATCGTTGAAATTTCCACTACTTGCATACTGTACTATTTTTTATTTAAATTTAAAAAATAGCTATCTGTTATAGTGGGAAATTGTTATGTGTCTTAGTAAATTATATTGAGGGTTTTATTTTTAACTTGTTTTAAACTCATAAGTGGGAACACTTATTGTGACGGACGGGAAACTACGGAACCCTACACTGAGCGTGGCCCGAGACGCTCTTGGCCGGTTTTTAATCTTTCCACTGCTGGGACTCAGGCCTCCTCTCTAGGAGAGGGAATGGGCCGTAATCCACCACGCGGGCCCAGAACGGGTTGGTGAATAGGGTAGGTTCCCTTAACAACAAACAACAAAACAAATTGACAAGGATCGAAGCAATTATTACAATATCAGCTACACATTTTAACTTTTAAATATATTACTAGTTATAGTTACCATTAGCATCGCCAGTCGTTATATTTCCACTAATAAAAAGCAACAGCACACCGGAACAAATCGTCGAATCCCCTGCGACTTAGGGCGTGCAAAATTTAACATAATAATTTATTTTTATGTCCCTGCCAGGCGATCCCTTGGCTGCACCTCGTCTCGGGAATCGGGGATTAAATAATCACATCACTGGCAACACTGTTTATCTCTGTTGGTACAGATATTGTTTAAATCGTGGTTGAAAATGTGCAACGTTTTTATATTTTTTGCTAGGTTTTGCCTGCAGCTTTACCTATGTCATTCTTATAACCTATGTCACTCAGGAATAAAGCTGCTTTCTACAGGAGGAAAAATATTAGCAGTTGGACCAGTAATTCCAGAGATTATCTCCTACAAACAAAAAAAAAACACAAACTTTACTTTATAAAAATAGTACAGACGCCTCGCTCGCGTGATAGTTAAAAATTATCTCAAGCAAACATTCTGCCAGGATGAGAATATCCTATGTGCTATCTCAGGATATAGTCTACCTGTTTACCAAATTTCATTCAAATCCTTTCGGCCGTTTGAGCGTGAAGGTGTAACAAAAACACATATATTACATATCTACAATTATTAGATACATGTGTTTGTTACCTAACTTTTAAGCGGCTGGACCGATTTGATATTAATCATGTGTGAGTATTTGAGTAGAACCCTGGATGGTTTGAAAATACAATTGAACCCGGAAGGTGGCGCTGCAACCAGGGTTTTTAATTATTTATTTTTTAACAAAATGTCAGCAGCATGCAGGACAGGAGGTTTCCTGGGACGGCTAGTATATATTTATATATAAGATTAGGTTCAACATTAAAACAAATCCTCCATACAAACTCAGTTTATTCGACGATATAGCGAAATATTAAGTTAAATTAATGATAATTTCCCACCCAAAAAGGTAGGGTATTTTCCCAATTGAATAATAATTTACTCAAGAAGCATACTCTAAAATTGAATATTATTATTGTACACATTTAGTTCAAATATGGCATGTATAGCCATAGACAGAGCCAGAAATCCTAACTAATATTATAAATGTGAAAGTGTGGATGTTTGGATGTTTGTTACTTAATCACGCAAAAACGGCTGAACGGATTTGGATGAAATTTGGCATGCATATAGCCTTTGACATGGAAAAGAACATAGGCTAACTTTTATTCCGATTCCTTAAGTACTTAATGCCACGCGGGCGAAGCCGCGGGCAAAAGCTAGTGCAAGTATAAATGAAAGAGATGATCCTTTATAAATATTATTTTTTTCTAAAAACTTCACGTACCTATAATTCATTAACGAGTCGGTACTGGAACACGAAATACAGACTGAAAAACTGTGACCAATGACAACGAAAACATAGATTTGAATTCGGAAAATTTCCTAGGAATAAGTAAGTTAGATGTTTTTCCGTTAACAAAAGAAATGTTATTTTTGGTTATGTAAAGTTTTTTTTTTCTAACTGAGCACCTTGTATAAGTTTAGTTAAATTTAAGGATTGCCATTGAATTACGAATCTGCTAATCAGATAGCGGGTTTTTGTAAAAGATCGTTAACTCTTTACCAACGGATTAGTAGGTTCTAAGGGCGTTTTCAATTTAGGTGTTTCATGTCGGACCGCTGCCGCACGTTTACCGTGCCGCAGCCGGCCGGCAGCAGTACGTTAGCAGTCCGACAACAAGCACCTAAATTGAAGACGTATCTGTCTGCCATTCGTTTGTATGCCAGTGATGCGCTATTCAACTTCGGTGTTGAACACGTGATGCTTGTGACGAAGCCGTCCTGTTGTCGACCGTTCGAGGTGCGGCGAACGCGCACCGCGCGCTTTGTGCAAAATATACGATCGTCGGACTAACGCAGCGCATCGGCACTGCAGCAGGCTGTCAAAAAACGCATAATAAAGCGCCTTTGATAATTCAAAGGCGCGCGAAGGAATCTGCTATTCAGTTCTGAGCTTTTACTTTGTGGATTAATTTTGTGGTGTGTATCTGTAATCTATAAATATCTCTTGCTGTTTGGCTCAGTTAGTTAACATAAAGCATTTTTTTTTTCTCTCCCATTTGGGGCTCCTGAGTCCAAATTAGTCCTAAAGAAAACTCAATGCAATAAAAACAAATGCAATTTTCCAACAAATAAACAAATATTTTTTTTTTTAGTGTAACGTAAGTAACACACGCACACAGTTCTTAAAATTATTATTTGATTCTGAAATACGTATTTTCTAGTCAAACTCTTACCTGAAGTTCACCGTCTAGTTGCGGAGATTTTCCAGCCCATAATGATACAGAATCTCCCATACTTTATGATAATCTTTAACATTTATCGCTATCTACAAGAGGCCCAAAAATGTAGTCACCTACGCATAATAATTCATCTCCAGATAGCCTTATTTGTTACCCTAATAATTCCTTTCTTTTCAGCGAGGTTTAAAAAGTTATCACAAAAAAGGTCTATTGAATATCGCTTAGAGGTCAGCACATTTTATAGGACTAAAGCGATAACTTTTTCTCATTTTCACAAAAGGAGAGGGACTTAAGAAAATATTTTATGCTTTCAAGGTGTCACTATTACAGAGTCTTATCGAAGATAACAGATTAAAACTATTTAAGTGGCGGGAAGCGGATCCGGACTTCTCGATATTATGGTATCAATTTCTTCAGCAACTTATGATAATATTTGAAGGAGCCCTCCAGGAACCACTAGACGAAGGAAGGTTCATTCGATAATAAAGTTTTGACACTCGAAGCCTCCTGGGAAATTATTGTGCGTTAAAATGTTTTTAGTGTCTTAAATTCATTTGGAAAGGATAACCCGTTTAGTGAACGCTTTGTTGGGTGTTTTTGTTGGTATTTTAGGATTATTGAGTCAGTATTTTTCTTTGTTTTGAATATATAAAGTTTTTTTCTAATTTATTATTTTTATTATTGACAATAAAGTGGCGTTCAATCCCTATTATAGAAGTAATGATTTAAATGTAACCAACCGGACTATGATTCTTCTTCTCAGTCAGTATACTCTTGGCAGAGTGGTCGTGGTCATCACTGTGAACCACGATGAGTGACCATCTTGGTAATACGGTGCTATTAATCGCCGGTTGCAGTTTTCCGGGTACATTCATAAACCGAGCACTTAGTTGCAGCCTTGATCTGGTCTGTCCATCTCATTGGTGACCTACGACGCGGCTTGGTGCTCTTAACTTTGCCCTGTACTACGAGATGCTCTCTGGAGTCATTGCCACGACGAGATACATGACTGAAGAAGACCAAAATGCGCGACTGCACTGTGGATGATTGGTAAAAATTTGTAAACAATATTTGTTATCCCCGAGATTTATTGCATTAAAACAATGCAATATTCCAGTGCAATCAGCGTCCATTTTTACTTCATGGCGTTAAATTTTTGACCATTCCTTTATGTTTGCAGAATATAAATTAACCCGTATAATATTTCTGTAAAACGTTAACTGCCAACATTTATTATTTACGGTTGAATTTTATCATCAATCGAGTCCATGGTAGGGTTATCAAGGCTGCCATGTGCAGATATAGTACCTATCTATATCTTCAGGACTCATATTTTAAATATGGCTGCGATTTGATTTACAGTTCATGTGGATATCAATGTTCGGGAATTATGGTTGGTGTACAATAAATGACGGCTATCGGGTTTTATCTGTTTCGATTACATACTGGTTATCCAATTTCTAGATACGTTTAATCTCTTTTTGATTTCATGTTTCTTCTTTGATAATAGAAAGCTATTTAGTATTTCAGTTATGGATTTGGAGTATGAAGCATGCATGCATGATTTGCCTTTTTAATGTTTCCACTGCTGGGACTCAGGCCTCCTCTCTAGGAAAGGAAATGGGCCGTAATCCATCACGCGGGCCCAGTGCGGGTTGGTGAATGTCACATACATATTTTCGAATTTTTGGTTCCAGGACATGCCGGTTTACTCACGATGTTTTCCTTCACCGATTTGAGAGCAGTGGTGGAAATTACACAAAGTAATGCGCTTGGTTGGGTTTGAACCTGCAACCTACAACTCGTAAGTCAGGGCCGTTATCATTCGGCCACCACTGCTCTCAGCTGGTGTAGCGTTTAATGAAAATCTGGTAACTGTGGAAAATAAAGCGCACATTCGAACTCACAGCCCTATCCGAGCCGAATACACATTTTAAAATCAATGTGTTCAGGCCTTTTGTGCCAGTGAATGCTCCTGAATTTCTATTCTATTAACGTCCAAGTGAACAACCAGCCTTATTACTTTTTATTTACTCATACTCACACCTAACTCGATTTATTGTTTTCAAATCCACTCACATAGTCTCTATATTTAGTTATGGTTAGCCAATACAGTCTAATTGTGTTCAGCGTTTAGTTTAAAATGAAGCTTCGCACTCGAAATAAAATTAAATTTAGACAATGGACGCAGAATAATTTAGTTTTAGTCTACGTGTAAATATTTAGTAGGTATATTTTGTTTACTAAATACCTAGTAGGATTAATTTGTTTTTGCATGGAGTCTGTCTGGGTAGTAGGCGTTTTGGCAGTCATAAGTTGTGTTTTGACCTTGTTGGTTTACTGGTTTTAAGCGCTACTATTAATACACTGAATGTCAAGAATTCTAAGGTATGAATCTGTTTTCGTCCTATGAACCTATAAGTCTTACGAGAAATCTCTTATCTATTGTCTTCACAGTCAAACTTAAGGCGTCCGCATAGATTATAAAATAGTAGCATTTGTCCGCGGCTTCGCCCGCGTTCAGAAAATATACCATAAGCAACTCAGGAATAAAGCAGCTTTCTATCGGTGAAAACATTTTAGCAATCGGACCAGTCACTTTCAGAGATTACCTCCTACAAACAAAAAACCAACTTTCTGCTTTATTATGTTAGTGTATAGTGTAAGTGTAGATTAGTATAGATACTATAGACTAGTTTCTGCCAGCGGCTTCGCCCGCGTGAAAGTCGGTTTCTTCATACAAACTTGGGACCCCCTTTCATCTCCTTAGCGGGTGAATTTTGGAAAATCCGTTCGTAGCGGATGTTTACACCCTATAAGAAACCTACCTGCCAAATTTTAAGATTGTAGGTGTTTTAGTTTCTGAGATTTCGTGATTAATCAGTGAGTGGTATTTCGCTAGATTGTGTGTTCTATTTGTAGGATATTTATCCAAGAACGTAAATAAGAAGTTCTTCATAAAGTAGTCTGTGTATATAGAAAATAAGGTCTACAATGAAGTGGGAGAAAGCGAAACGCTAGGCGGTCAAAAGGTTAATCTAGTTAAGTAACAGTGCCCATATACGAGATATTTCGTACTTAGGCACCAGCCAAATTAATAATTTCGTCAGAGATTATTTTTTTTTTTAGGTAGGAAATCATCCAAAGACATCACCCTGTCGTTTCAGATTATTGACTAAAAGTCATTCCTAGTTCCTTCGTTGCCTTTCATACCAGGGCCGAGTTTTCCTTTCAGAAGCAAACCCTTGGCCCCAGTAAGCTTCGACCCTGCTGGGCCCCTATGGATTGCTGACCGATTGAGGCGTGCATGGAACAATACGCACCGTAGAGGTCATCTATGGCTGTACCTAGACCTTATACGTGATGTTATGGCTTATATTATGTGAGAAGAAATCATCTACGAGATATCTCGTAGCTAGGATTCAATGTGCCCGAGTGGGGCAGTGTTATAGACTTACTTCCATCTAGAATTTCTCAGTAGCAGCCCCGAGCATGAGTTTGTTCTCTTTTGATTACAAAAGGCTCGCTCATTAATATTGCAAGGACTTGGCGTAACTAGAGATTTTCAATGAACGTGCTGGTATACTAGGTATACTTCTGATTAATCTAAAGAAGTACTGGCATGATGTTATGTTCTTTAAGGCGATTATGACACTGTTACGCACCACGCAGCGTAGCGCGTGAATGCTTGTTTTAACGTTGCTTGTAACCTGTATCTCCGTATAGAAAACACGCACAGTCCAAGGTACGATTCAGACCAACCGGCTCGCATCGGGCCGGGCCGGGCGGCATTTTACAATGCGGTAAAGAACATTGAAATGTATCAACAGTAATTACAGTTCATATTTGCATGCAACTTACGCATAGTTACCTCCATCGGCATCCCGCGACGCGTCGCGACGTGTCGCAGAATGCATTCGGCTGTCGCGACGGCCGACCGGCCCCGATCGGCTCCGAACGGCGCGGCGGCGCCGTCGGCATCGAATCGGCTGCCTTTTCTTCGTGGAATACGAACGGAGATTACGGTGCAGCAACTAGCGAATTATTCAAGTTGTGTTCTTCAAGCGACAGTTTCAAAAATGGATACGGAAGAAAATCTAATTTCTTTACTTCAGACATATGATTGTTTTTATGACTTTAATTCCCGTAAATACAGTGACAAGTTGCAGCACTTCTGGGCGCTTGGAGTGCGTACGGATTCCAGCGGACGCTGTCGGCTGCAGCGGCACGCGTACGGCTACCACGGCAGCCGTACGCATGCCGCGGTAGCGGTACGGCTCCGACAGACGCGTTCGGCTGCCACGGCACGCGTACGACTCCGTTCCGATGCGGCGCGACGCGAGCCGGTTGGTCTGAATCGTACCCAACGCACCGAAAATGCATCCACACGTGTTAGTGCAGATCACGCACCTACATGTGGAGAAACATGCACACATGCGCTTGGGTGCGAGGCTACACGCCAGGTATGGCACACTAAGTCTCGTAGTACCATGCGTGATTTTGTATGAAATGAGTCCGAGCTTGCGTGAACTTATAAAACGCACCTTCGCGCATGAGTTCGTAAAAATCCCGTACGATGCAAATCTGTACTCCCGCAAGTACGCGCGTAGGTGCGTTGATACGCAACATGTAGCGTGATGCGTGGCAGTGTAATAATCGTCTAAAAATGTGCCTTGATAGTCACGTGGTATTTTTTGCCACTGCTTACCATCAGGTGCGATCGCAGTCAAGTATTACATCATATCTTTAAAAAAATGGCAGCATAATGTTTGCCGGGTCAGCTAGTGTTAATATTTATAATAAACTATTATACTTATCATAAAAGTGTAAATAAATACAGTTATAATTTTCGCAGTTTCAGCGTTATAATTTGTAGGTGTGTAATGGGGGTTAATAAACTAATTAAGTCCACTTAGTTTATAAATTGGCTATAACATTGAAATAACGGTTTGGCTTAAAATAACTTTTTCTTAATTACCAATTTGTTTCAAGAATGTTTAAGCTAATTTTATCGCAGGATAGGTAACTTAAACTTGGCTATTATGTCGAGGTCGATTGTTATTAGAGATTAAAGTATTAAAAAGTATTATTTTTACCACCTGTTATAAAACGTATTTTGGGTCCTTTTAGACACACACAATTAGAAGTACATCGAAGGGCTGTACCCCTAGCCCTAGCTAAGTTGCTAATCTGCAATCGTTAGCGCTAGTAGAAAACTGCAAATGTACGGGAATGACGTCATCTCAACGCTCAGTCACATGGTCAGAATAAAAGAATCGGGACACATCACACCCTTGCATATTGCTTATTTCTATGTATGTATAACGAATTATTATTATACTCATTTCTTTTTTGTTTGTCTTTTTATTAAGTTGCACCTGCCATGTTATGTTTCTGCACCACCCTAAGGTCGTGGTAGAAAATGTCTAAGACATTAAGTCCGTCTCTGTACAGTGTTTTTTTACTAATGCATAAGCATAGCATAGCATAGCCTTTAGCTCTCGCCGGAACGCCCATACCAATCTGTTCCGACTTTCGGTACCTCGGATCACTCGTCCAAGGGGATGGTGAGGTAGACCAAGACGTAACACGTCGGATCAACGCAGGATGGATGAAATGGCGACAGGTCGCGGGAACAACTTGTGACCCACGCATGCCCCTCAAGTTGAAGGGTAAAATTTACAAGTCCGTCATAAGACCTGTCATACTGTATGGATCAGAATGTTGGACTGTGAAAAAAAAGGATGAAAAAAGATTGCATGTAGCGGAGATGAGAATGTTGAGATGGATGTGTGGTGTGACGAGAATGGATAAAGTGAGAAATGAGTATATTAGAGGAAGTTTGAAACTGGCGCCAGTGACTGAAAAGTTGAAAGGTAATCGGTTGTCTTGGTATGGTCATGTGAAGAGAAGGGATGAAGCGCATATTACTAAAAGAGTTCTGAGTATACAAGTACATGTAGATGGATGGAGAGGGAGAGGAAGGCCGAAAAAAAGATGGATGGATTGTGTGAGAAGTCATATGAAACACAGGACAGAATGGAAGAAGAAAACGTGTTGCGCCGACCCCAAGTAATATGGGATAAGGGCAGGAAGAAGAAGAAGCATATCATAGCATAGTCGGTCTTATAATGTTCCTACTGTTGGGACGCAGGCCTCCTTTCTAGGAGAGGGAATGGGCTGTAATCCACCACGCTGGCCCAGTGCGGGTTTCCTCACGATGTTTTCCTTCACCATTTTGAGAGCAGTGGTGATGAAATAAATTACACAAAGTAATGCGCCTGGCTGGGTTCGAACCTGCGACCTACAACTCGTAAGTTGGGGCCATTACTACCTGGCCACCTTTGCATTCATAAATACTTTTATTTCTTTTTTTAATAAATACTTTTACTGGAACATATTTCCTTATACTCGAATCACTTACTTCCAACCGTACTTCGTAATATATAACTTAGCGCCAACTCATCGTAGGACCAAGATAGTTTCCGATAAAATTTATAGGTATGAAATTGAATTGATGGCTAGGAAGCCTCCGTCGCTGCCGTCGGCTGGCGTGAAATTATCAAGTGCAACATCACAGATTAAGTGCCGACGATCCTGAGTAACCTAGCCGAGATCGATCGACCCACTTCACAAAGAAAATATACTTACTCGGTGCACCGGATCGTGGCAGTGTTAGGTGACTCACACGGGCGGGTGATCTGTTTTACGTTTTGGTTATAGAATTGAGTGGTGAGTAGTGAGAAAAATAAGTCATTTATTGATAAATGATAATTACTTTGCTAATTGGTTTTAAAAAACTTTTACAAGTTAAATTTTTTTTTCGAAGCCGTTCAAGTTATTGCCTTGCCCAAAGCAGGCCATAATCAAAATGAAGTCGCTCGACAGCTAAATTTTAGCTGCTTTCCTGTTCGTCTGGTATACCAGAGGTTTGAAGAGACCCGTGGGTATATTTGGCGACCAGGATATGGCCGGTGGCGCATAGGATCAGGGCGTGATTATCGCTTTTCTGTAACAAGTACTTTGAGAAATCGGCTACTGAATACGATTAAACTGACACAAAAGTTTCAAGAAGTTTGCAATGTCAGTATAAGTCAGTGGACGATTAGGTAAAGACTGGGTGAAGCAGGCCTGACTACACATCACTCAGCAAATGGTACCAAATTGACCACAGCTCACCGACAAGCCCGGCAATAATTTGCCACGAAACACTTAAATTGGATGTATGCCTATGTTGCGTTTTCTGATAAGTGCAGAATGACTTAGATGACCATGATGGATGCTGTAGGGTCTACAGAAGGTCATCAGGGCAATTTTAACAATGCTTAACAATGCGAATTGAGGTGGCATAATGTTGGACACTAAAACTGACATTGTATTCATCACTGGGCCATTACTGGCCTTATATTGACAGGATTGACGGCTTTATGATACATCAAAAAAGTGCTCAAAGAATATGTGAAGCCACTTGTTTGGCTTATGGTAGATTTTTTTTCCTTAATGCAGAACAACACCAGATCGCACGTCGCTAGAACAGTTTGCGACTACATGTAAGACGTTGGAATCATTGCGATAGAGAGGCCAGCTCGTAGTTCTGGTCTTAATCAAATTGAGCATATCTGGAATGACCTTGAAAGAAGACTTAGTGCTCCATGAGCTTCAATTTGTCGTTGACGAGAAGTGGGACGTTATACCCGAAGATTTAATGGTAAAATTATTACGGCTGATGAAAAATCGAGTAACAGCTGTAAATAAGGCTAAGGGAGGGAATACACTTTATTGACAAACAAGATGACCAAGAATTTTAAGTTTGACTCTCATTCTTTCTTAAGTGAAATTTGGTAATTTTTCCCATTTGTTGGATTTTGTGCTCTAAACCCTTTCAAGGATATTTTTTTACACTGTATTTCATATCATTAGAAAGGTAATTAAATAAGCTTTCAATTAGTCTACGACATGTTTTCAATAACTATTCACATTCATGACAAAAACTGCCTTAACAAAAAGAGTTATGATGTGCGATTTTTTTGCTCTCGAGTGTAATTAACCGTGGGGGTTTGACTGGTGTCTAGTGGGGTCTAGCATCTAGCATAAACTGACGAAATTGACGTGTAAAAGTGTTTTTTTTTAAACCTATTTACAAAAAATAAATATCATTTATCATTGTCTAGTGGGGTCACTTAGCATCCAGTCCGATATGATAAATACAGTAAATTGCAGTGAGGGTGGGCTTGCGCACTTTTCCGCATCAGTGTGGAAAACAAAAAGCGGTCGAGAAAATGGTAAAATCATATGAAAACCATACAGATTAGTGTCCGAGATGGTCTTTTCAAGAAAGAAACACTCAGATTTGAGTGTACTTGCCCCGTCAGGGCAAGCATTTGTCAGTGTTGGTGTAGCTCAACTTAGGACTATTAAGGAGCTCACGAATGACCTCCACGACCTAGTAGTTAGGTAACACCATAAAACTTAAGCCCCTTATAAATGTAAAAAAGTTACTTCCATGCACTTCATAGTTGAAGCTCGGCTTTAAAATTGTAATGTGGTAGAAAGTGCAACCTCATGAGTAGCAAATTGTGTGAAAATGCAAGTCAGTGCCAGTCCGCTAGCTGTTATGGTAAGGGTATATATACATATAATATTATGCTCAATAGCTCAATACCAGCTTTTTACAAGCTTTTATTTAGTTTCAACTGTTCCGATGTTTGTCTGTAATCAAATCTTGCAAATTAAAGTCCCACTTGGGAGGTTACCGATTGAGCTGAAATTTTGCATGCATGTGTAAATCAGATGACGATGCAAAATTATTATGACATGGAGCTTATCTGATGATGAAACCGGAAGGTGGCCATAAGAACTCGGTAGTTAAACGATACAACCGCATCGAGTTTGGGCTCGTATGACTCGTCTTGACGAGTATTAATTATACAGGTATATTGCGCTCTAAAAGCTTGCTACGAAAAAATATATCCAAAATAAATTATGGTATTATATCAGTGACATGTATTATTACTGTTGACGTGAATTTAGCCTTATATCTCACTTCGTTACAGAGATAATCGACGAACTAGACACTTGAGCAGGTATTTTTCAAAACCTTTAAGTAAATAGTAAATGAGGTAAATAAAATCTACAAAAAATAAATAATGTAGAGCAATTTATTCACTAACAAACAGTTTTGGTTTTATTGGTGTTGCTATAACAGTTTTTGAAAAAAATTTTTTTGATTGTTTTAGGAATTCTACCGAAAAACATTCGCTGTCACACATACTCGTAAGCCGTCCCCAAGCGTCGCTACAACGACCGGTCCTGTGCATCTTGCACCAAGTCACCGGTCCACCTTTCACTGTCATTTTGGTATGGCGATTCTTGGGCTATTGTCGGTAATCTTGAGTCTCCTACAGATATCTTCATTCCTGTTTCGATCACGCAAGGAAACTCATTATTACGCAACTAACAGACCACGCACACTTAGATCGCAAGTTTGCTATTGGTAGTTGAAGTATGAGCATTGCCCTACTTTGCCTGCCCCGCCCACAAGGCCATCCTAACCTCTTTCATCTGTTCTGTTGTTTGGTCCATGTTCATTTTAAGACACACTCTCGCCATCTTAGTTTAGCTTAACCGAACAACTTTTTGCATAAAGTATTTTTTATTGGATCGCCTTCATAAATCATGCATTGGGCTTAACATAACTAGGTACGTTTGCATAAAATATTGTTTACTGAACCGTCTTCATAATCTATGCAAATAAGGAATTCTATTTACCTCTTCAGACTGTCCAAATAACTTTCCAAATTTATTTTGTACCATAAAACCAGAAGTGGTCCGATCTAAAGTATTGTACTCGATCGTCAGCCATTCTTTTAGATCCATTAGCGAAGCGTTAGCCTCATTGAAGTATAATTAGTATTGTAAATCAGTAAACCTGAGAGTAAGGGTTATGGTGACTTTGGTATTTATTTATAGTTTTACTCTCCTTATAAATTGATTGTCTATGGCCGTCGTAAAGTCAAACCACCACTCGTAATCTTTATATCTATGGTGCCTTTAATTATTTAAAACTAATTACCCGTATTTTAAATTTCTTTGCCGAAGTTTTAGTGTTATTATAAAAACTATAAAACGTTCAAAATAACTGTCATTTCGGAATTCCGTGTTTCTGGTTTTGTTTCAAGCAAGGTCCTGCAAGGTGGACCGATGACGGTTAGAGTCACGGGATTCCGATGGCTGCGAGACGCAGAGGACCGTTAGTTATAGTGACGTTTGGCCTTAGTCGATCCCTAGGTCCAAAAGTAGACCTCAAGCGGCTCCTGCCCAACCTTGGGGGTCCAGACGCCTCCTGCCGGAGGCTCTACGCGGGGATCGTTCGGTCCATGGCCCTCTACGGGGCGCCGGTGTGGGCGCCGTCGCTGAAAAAGCGACCGGCGGCCATACTGAACGCCTGCCAGAGGGTCATGGCGATAAGGATGGTGCGGGGATACTGCACGGTCTTCCGCGAAGCGGCGAGCCTTCTGGCTGGCCTACCACCGTGGGATCTGGAGGCAACAGTCCTTGCACACATGCACGATATGCGCGTGGAGATGCAACGCCGGGGTGAAAGTCCGCTGCCGCGACAGGTCACGGCATGGCGGACAGAGCTCCGGCGGGATCTCATGGTGAAATGGCGTCAACGACTATCGCAACCCAGTGCTGGGCACGCCACAATCATGGCGGTAAGTCCCCTCTTTGAGGCGTGGCTGGAAAGACCTCACGGCGTCCTTACCTTCCGCATGACGCAGGTACTCACCGGACATGGTTCGTTCGGGAGTTTCCTGCACGGGATTCATGCGGAGGTGACGCCCGGGTGTCGCCACTGTGCGGAACGCCCGGAGGACACGATGGAGCACACAGTCGAGGTGTGCCCTGCTTGGGCGGAGCATCGCCGTGCCCTCGTGGGGGCGATCGGCGGCGGAGACCTCTCGCGCCGGGCCTTGGTTGAGGCCATGGTCCGGAGCGAGGAGGAGTGGCAGGTGGTCGCGGACTTCTGCGAAGCAGTAATGATCACAAAGGAGGAGGCCGAACGCATCAGGCAACGGCGTTATCGCCGCCGCCGTCGCCGGGATTCTGATCCCGATTTCCGGCCAACGTAGACGCGGGCTTGCGGACAGTGAGCAATGGGTAGCTCACTGTCCGGCCGTCCGGTAACTGTCCGGACCAAGCCCAAGTCGTCGGCGGCGCGCACTGTTCCCGCGCGCCTCAAGGAGTTGTCAGCAACAGCAGGGACCCAGCCGGGTCGAAGCCTACTGGGGCCAGGGTTATCCGAAAGGGCGCTCGAGCCCCGGTATGAAGGCTAGAAGGAACGGGGTGGGTCTTTTAGTCAGTAAGAGTCTGACACTATCTCCCGCTCCGCCCAAGGGCGGGGGATGTCATTGCATGATTTTTTCCCACCATAAAAAAAAAAGGTCCAACAGTAGACATCTTTCGGCTGAATGATGATGATGATTACATCATTGTAAAGATTTAGAGGGCATTTCAGACTTTTAATAGTCATAATAATAATTTATTTTTCAGATAATACAATCCATTATTATTAGTAAAGACATACACAACTTATGAACTAGTGTTAGTACATGTAGACATCTGTCAATTAATAAACAAATCCAATAAGCATGTCAATAATAAAAATTAAATTACGTAATCAAATAAAATTACCTAACACATATTACACTACGTCTGGGCACGGTTTGACGATAACACTTGCGTCCTCGTTTTTGCATATTTGTCTGGCATTCATGCTGAACTGGACCTATTTTGGTGCAACCACGAGGCACACAACAACTGTATTTATGTTATTTTTTGCCTCTTTTATTTTTGATACGTGTTGTTGTATATTTTGTGTTTACGCCTTGTGCTGTACCACAAAAATTATTTTTCTTCCTTTCTCGTCCAGTGTTACCAAATAAGGCCATCAGTCCTATTCGCTACGGTTTTTAAGAGATTGTTGGCTTGTGTTACTGACTAAAACTCATCAATGTGTTCCTTTTCGTCTCAGAGCCACGGTAACTCTTTTGAACATTCCCGCAACAAATCACAGGCAGTTTAGTTTGATTGTAAGATCCTATTTACAGTATATCAAGACGAGTCTAGCTTGTTAATCAATCAACTAACTTCGGCGATAATCCGAGAAATCGTGACAGAACTAGAGTCTGACAAAAAAGTCAAACGACTTGGGTAATCTGATCAAATAATCAAATTGAAATCTAATGTAGTCAGCATTGGTTGAACAATCAAGGTTGCAAAGAGATGATCATTGATTACTAATAAAATTTTATAAAAAGTATTGTATGTAATATATACATTTAACAGATTTTTAATTCGTTTAAAAATTTCTAAGTCGTTTACACGGTTTGCAGACGGACGGGACGGGACAGACGAGGGACGGTTCTGCTCCGCTCTGCTCTACTGCTCTCTAACGGCTCTGCTGCTTATACTGACTTTGGCTAGACATTGAAGTGAAACAAGCCTATTCTACCTCTCGCTCCACTCAGAGTGGAACGATAAAAGTTATTTGATGATTTTCTCCTAAAAGAAAAATAATCATCCCCTCCCACTACACCTCTATCCTCCAATATGGAGCATAATTTTATCGTCTAGTTCTCTTCAATAAGTCTCGATTGCAGTCATTCTTGTTTCTGCGGTCTTCGTATCACACTAATCATCATCATTATCATATCAGTCGTCCACTGTTGGAAATAGCCCTCCTCCAAGCGTCGCCACAATGACCGGTCTTGTGCGTCACGCATCCATCGGATTACCGCGACCCTGAACAGGTCATCGTTCCACCTTGTTGGAGGCCTTCCAACGCTGCGTCTTCCGGTACGTGGTCGCCACTCTAGAACCTTTCGTCCCCATCGACCATCTGTTCTGCTTGGCGATTCTTCCAGCTATGTCGGTTATATCTCACTTATACATAATATATAAAAAGTGAAAATTTGTGAGCATGTATGTTTGTTACTTCTTCACGTTCGAGTGGCTGAATGGATTTGGATGAAATTCATGCACGTGTGCATGTGCCGAATTTGATAGTTTCAGTACATGTCCTAGAATAGCATACAGGTTACCTTCTATCCTAGGGGACTGCGAAGCTGTAATGCTAGCAAAGGAGGAGGCCGACAGCCACCGCTGGGGTTCCGATCCTGATTTCCGGCCACCATAGGCGAGGGCTTGCGGACTGCGAGCAATGGGTAGCTCGCTGTCCGACCTTCCGGTAACTGTCCGGACCGAGCTCAAGTCGTCGACGGCGCGTACTGTTCCCGCGCGCTTCAAGGAGTTGTCACAGCAGAGGCCCAGCCGGGTCGAAGCCTACTGGGGCCAGGGTTATTCGAAAGGGAAGCTCGGCACCGGTATGAAAGGCAAGAAAGAACGGTGTGGGTTTTTTAGTCAGTTAGAGTCTGACACTATCTCCCGGTCCGCCCAAGGGCGGCGGATGTCATTTGGATGATATTTACCCACCAAAAAAAAAAGGTGTCTGTCCCCTTGGGATAATTTACTGGGCACAGGCGTAGCCGCCTTCAGAAGCTAACTGTAAATATAAGCATTGCAGGTGTATTCTTGTATTTTTTCTCGTTAAATCTCCCAATTACAGTTAACCCACAAATCCCCGATTCATTGAATACACGAACTAAGTACCAGCTGTTCCAACAGCGATGTTTGCGGCGAAGTACTCCCAACATTACTTAATAGTATCCCAATTGCGTCTTAACATTCCCCCCACGATCTCCACACAACCATCCGTAATTCTGAGAATCAAATTAACGCGTTATTTCGCTCGTTTTTCTTCACAAACTTGTGTTTTAGCTCCAAGATAACTTTGTTAATTAAATTTTGCATTTTTTTCTCCTTAGACGACTTGGCCAGCTGATTGGGTTTATACTTTCTTGTGAAGTGTATCTTTTGAAAATGAAAGATACAGTCTGTGCAGGATTTAGTTCTTTTAGTGTTCATTATTTAGTTTTTATTCATATTACTAGCGTCCCACCCATACTTCGCAATGTCAGATATCTTTTAAATACTCGGTTTTTTTCTACTATAATAAGCATGTATTATAATATACACCTAAAATGAAGTGGATCTTAAAATGAACAAGCATAAAACCAAAATCATGACTAACAACCATGTAGAGCACACTCCTATCAAGGTCGGAGACTCTACACTCGAAGTTGTGGACGATTACATCTACCTCGGACAGACAGTCCAGTTGGGTTGGTCTAACTTCGAAAAAGAGGTCAACCGTCGAATCTAACTCGGCTGGGCAGCGTTCGGGAAGCTACGCGGTATCTTCTCGTTCAACATACCACAGTGTCTCAAGACAAAAGTTTATGACCAGTGCGTGTTGCCAGTGATGACATATGGGTCCAAAACGCGGTCGCTCACAATGGGCCTCATCAGAAGGCTAAAGAGCAATGGAAAGGGCTATGCTCGGGGTTTCCTTGCGTGATCGAATCAAAAATGAAGATATCCGCAGGAGAACTAAGGTTGCCGACAGTAGCATGAAGAATTGCCAAACTTAAGTGGTAATGGGCAGGGCACATTGCTGAACAGATGGCCGTCGGGTCGAAATGTTCTAGACTGGCGATGGCGTACCGGAAGACGCAGCGTTGGAAGGCCTCCTACAAGGTGGACCGATGACCTGGTAAAGGTTGCGGGAAACCGATGGATGCGAGACGCACAGGAACGTTTGTTGTGGCGACGCTTGGGGGAGGCTTATGTCCAACAGTGGACGTATATTGGCTGAAATGATGATGATAATGATGATACACCTAAACCTTCTTCATGAATCTGTGTCTTTTAGTCAAATCTGACAACTTCATACAGACAGATATAGTCACTTAATTTTATAATATGTATGGAAAAGTAAGAAAAGAAGAGAATAAATGGTCAAATTTAATTCGTAAGTAAAACTTCAAGTAACCAGAAGCATAAAATAGATATAGAAGTCAATCTAATGTGTACTTCACTAGTTCACTTTTTATACCTACGCTAGGCGATCGCGCTAGGATCAGCGCGTTGCGCCGAACTGTACGAGTGCGACCGGGCGTTTGAGCCGAGATGTCATGTCCGTGAGCGGTGTCTATGTGTGCGTTGCTCGAGCGCGCTGTAGATTGTCTTCTGTACCTATCTATTTTGTGCTAGAAGTGACTTAGGTATGACTGATCTTAACCTTTCAATCGTGGAAATCACAGACACAATTGAAAGACAATAGGTGCGCGAACGCCGGCGCGGGCGTTCGCTTGGGCGGGCGTTCGCTTGGGGTTTAATGAATTAATCTCATTATTTTAAATTGCAGTTTGAATTTTTATGTTATCCTCTATGTGCGTTTTTAATTATCTGCTTCGGCACATACGAGAGAGAGAGAGAGAGAGAGGGAGGCCAAAGAAAAGATGAATGGTGTTATGAAAGAAAGTGACGGTTGACAGAATAGAATAGAAGAAATAGTACAATGTAATGTTAGTGATTACCGTCGAGGCAGTATTTAGACTCGAGCCATGGCGAGGGTCTTAAGAGAGCCGATAACGGTAATCATTAATTATTCACGTGTATCATAGGTACCACGTTTTTTAATACACTTGTGCAGAAAATAACTGTAAAACTAGTAAACATTTGTGGCGGTAAAAATATATTTTCATAGGGGCGCCCATTTTTTTAGGGTTCCGTAGTCAACTAGGAACCCTTATAGTTTCGCCATGTCTGTCTGTCCGTCTGTCTGTCTGTCCGTCCTCGCTTAATCTCGGTGACCGTTAGCACTAGAAAGCTGAAATTTGGTACCAATATGTATATCAATCACGCCGACAAAGTGGTAAAATAAAAATTGGAAAAAGAAAATATTAGGGTAGCCCCCCTATATGTAAAGTAGGAAGTGATTTTTTTTTTAATTTCAACCCTGACGTGTAATATATTGTTGGATAGGTCTTTAAAAATGAATAGGGGTTTACTGAAATCATTTTTTGATAAGGTCAATAATTTCGGAAATAATCGCTCCAAAAGTAAAAAACAATGTGTCCCCCCCCCAACTTTTGAACCATAAGTTTAGAAAATATGAAAAAAATCTGAAAATTAGAACTTTATAAGGACTTTCTAGGAAAATCATTTTGAACTTGATGGAAAGAACAGTTTTTGTACAAAAAAGACAAAAAGGTTGTACAAAATAATTTCTGGACTAAGTTTATAGTATAAACGATTATTTATACTATAAACTTAGTCCAGATATACGAATATGCAAGCATTTTTTTTAACTTCGTTTACATATTTTATTATCCTGAACGTATCTTCTTTCAAACAAAAAAAGAATTATTAAAATCGGTTCTCGCAATCCAAAATTACCACCGAAAACTTCTTCTGGAACCTATGTATTAATTAGTAACCCAATTCCCCGAGAGATGGCGCTGCGCTATTTCGCGTTCACGCTGTTAGGATTTTTCCTGAGTTGATGGGGTCGGGTATTATCGAATTGTTCGGTTGGTCTCTCCTTGGCATTGGCGGTATTATCTTATAACTACATAAAACTTCTATCAGGAACATGCTAAGGCAATTTAGAACAAAACTAAAATTCATTTTTTTAGCGCCACCTATCAAAATGTTAAGGTAAAAACCAGTTCATAAATGGTTCGATAGATGGCGTTGAGTAATGACGTCATCTTTTTAAAAGTCGATGTTAAGATTTTCCGTGCTTTCATGACCTACCGCGGTAAGAAATCGTTGCTTCTTAAATAGATTCGTAATTTTACGAGTGCACAATCGCTGAAATTTCTACTACTTGCATACTGTACTATTTTTGATTTAAATTGAAAAAATAGCTATTTGGTATAGTGGGAAATTGTTATTGTGTCTTAGTAAATTATATTGAGGGTTTTATTTTTAACTTGTACGGGGAAAAAGTGGTTGATAGTCGTCGTAGTTTAACGGTTATAAATTAGGTTTGATTAAATTAGATTGTGGGTACTTCTTTAACTTCTTTTTTTTTAGACTCAAAAGTGGGAACACTTATTGTGACGGACGGGAAACTACGGAACCCTACACTGAACGTGGCCCGACACGCCCTTGGCCGGTTTTTTTTTTTCTTTTTCTCGTGCTATCATAGTGATAGCATAAATGTAATAAAATAGCTATTTGGTATAGTGGGAAATTGTTATTGTGTCTTAGTAAATTATATTGAGGGTTTTATTTTTAACTTGTACGGGGAAAAAGTGGTTGATAGTCGTCGTAGTTTAACGGTTATAAATTAGGTTTGATTAAATTAGATTGTGGGTACTTCTTTAACTTCTTTTTTTTTAGACTCAAAAGTGGGAACACTTATTGTGACGGACGGGAAACTACGGAACCCTACACTGAACGTGGCCCGACACGCCCTTGGCCGGTTTTTTTTTTCTTTTTCTCGTGCTATCATAGTGATAGCATAAATGTAATAAAATTATGGCGGGGGAGAGGTTGAACAAAAAGCACTAGTGCGTAATGGTAATCAAAATGTCACAGTTTGGTAACAAGTGTCATTATATACCTAAGTGTAGTGCATTATGAGTCACTTTATGAGCAAGTGTATTGAAAAAAATGTTATTCCGACTCCAAGTAACAGGGGCAAGAAGATTATGCATCGGTAAACATTGATTTCTCTTATTTTTGCTTAAAAAAAAAGACGCACATAAATCTTGATAAACCCTGATCTTTAATTTAATGTAATGACAGACGAAACGATTGATGATGTTATTGTACATAATGTAAATAGGTTAAAAAAAATGCAAAAATAAGTGTATCACAGGCGGTCTTGTCACAAGGAAATCGCTTACAGATAACCTTTGGATGGACTGAACGATAAGAGATAGATTCATCACCATTCTCATCAGCATCATTTTTCAGTTGTCCAGTACCCATAACACAAGCTCTGCTTAGCATGGAACTAGACAGCATTGTGTGGTAGTTGTGGAATATAATATTCGTCTTCTTCTTCCTGCCCTTATCGCATATTACTTGGGGTCAGCGCAACACGTTTTTTTCTTCCTTTCTGTCCTGACACCCGTCAAACTATCACTAACTCCCTTTTCTTTCATTTCACTTCTCACACAATCCATCTATCTTTTCTTCGGCCTTCCTCTCATCCATCCATATTTTATTTCAGGCAAAAGACGTTCACTGCTGAATATAGGCCTCCCCCAAGTGTCGCCACAGCAAACTGTCCTGTGCGTCTCGCATCTATCGGATTTCGCGACGCTCCCCAGGTCATCGGTCCACCCTGTGGGAGGTCTTCCAATACTGCGTCTTCTGGTGAGTGGTCACCACTCCTGAACCTTTCGGCCCTTTCGACCATCTGTTCAGCGAACAATGTGTCCTGGCACTGCCACTTAAGTTTGACGATTCTACGGGCTATGTAGGCGACTTTGGTTTTCCTGTGGATAATCTTCATTCCTGATGCGATTACGCAAGGAAACTCCCGAGTCCATTGGCCTTTTTAGTGACCTGATGAGACCTAATTTAAACGACTTCGTTTCAGAACTATACCTATCACTAAAATAGATTCTTCTTCTTAGTCGTACACTCTTGACAGAGTGGTCGTGGTCATGTCTCGGTCGAGTCCCACACCACCGCCTCTCTTGCGATACGACGCCATGCAGCTCTGTGTTTGGCAGCTTGGGAGCTTCATTTACGCTGTAGTGTGTCACGGTTTTGATGAGGTCCGTCAACCGTGTTGGAGAGCGTTCACGAGATCTTTTGCCCTCGACTTTCCCTTGCACCACCAAATGTTCCATTGAGTCCTCGTTACGTGTGATATGCCCGAAGAACTTGAGGATTCGTATTTGCACAGATGATAAATTATTATCACATTATATTTCGTATTCAATCCGAAGTTACAACCTATTGAAACCTAAGCTGTGTGCAAAGATAAATTTTTACTAGAACGAAAAAAAAAAAATATTTTCACCTTCCTTTCAAAAGTCATTTTTAGAAAAGGTTAAGCTGAAATAATAATATACCCAATTTATCGTTAAATATAATAAATAATTACCCTACAAATATTCCACATCACTACCTAAACAACCGAAATAGCTCATCTACGTGTAATTATAAACAATATCTCAACCTCGGAGAGTAATAAAGATAGCTTTATCGCGAGCGCCACTTTCTTGGGACAATAACTAACAATCAACGCACCTTTGACCGACCTCTATCGAATGAGCCCGAAGATACACGAAGCCACAGAATAGATCGGTACAGAAGCCTCACTCTACACAAAGTAAGAAAACAAGCGCACGCACACACTAATAGGTGCGTACAGCGATCACAAACAAATACTAGTCGCAACCGCGCTTGCACTCATTGTACGTTAAGGCCCAAGCGCCCGAAAAGTGCCATAAAACAGTAACTTTCTGAAGCCTACTCCTCGGTAACGGCCAGGTATTAACCTGGCCTGGCCTGGTTTGAAAAAAATATATATTTGTATTGTTTATTGTGTATAACAACATTACCAACATTTGATTTTTTCGTGCTATTAATACTTTTGTCTAAAAAAAAATATTTAGCAATTTCGCAACTTTTCGCAACTTTTTCTTACTCCTTCGAAACGGCAAATTTTTACACATAAAAATTGGTGGTTAAATATTCTTCAAAGTTAACATTGCATATGTAAATCAATCATTATTTCGCAAAGAAAATGGATGTAAAGGTCGGCCGCGCGCTTTCCGGGCGCTGCTGGCCGCAAATAAATGCACAGATTTGCGAACTGCCAGGCGGCAGTACGCAAGGGCGCAATTTGCGTACTGCCAGGCGGGTGTGAGAGGTGCGTCCACATAATTTTGGCCAGATGGTTCAAGGGACTATAAGCCTTAAGCCTGTCTACATGTGCATGCGTTTCAACTCATTATATCGATTCGACCTTCTGTATTTATCTTTTCCGTGACGACGCTGAGTCTTAAATAAGTAAATTCTTGAAAAGGTGCCCTACTTTGCTTATTTAATCCACCGGTTGATACTAAACTTTACATTTTAGGAAGCTGCAGATGTTAGAATTAACCACTGGAGTGTAATCGTTGAGGAATATTTCGTAGGACTAGAATCCGACTTCAAAATAGCTGAGAACACGGCAAAGGTAGGTGGATTAAGATTCCAGCTTTTGAAATGGAAAGTCCCGAGAGAATGTAATACTGGTTTAAGAAGGATTCTTTGTCCAGGACATGGTCTATCTGGATGGGATTTTAGTATCATTTTCCCAACAATTCCGGTTGCGATTTAAAGATATTAATCTGGTAATTATCTGCCTTTAATAGCAGCGTAGTAATGATCATGCTGGCTGATGGATTGTTTGAAAGAGTTACCGTGGTCCTGAAACGCAGAGGGCAAATGAAGTAACACAAGACGTTTTCGTCAGTAAAAGTATGAAACTCTTTCTCGCTCCACCCAGAGTGAGAAAAGTCATTTGATTATTATCCACAAAAACTGATCATACTCTTCAACCTTTTTTTACCGAAAAATTCTTCAGTAAACGATAATAGTTTCTTTAAGACAAGGCAAGTCTCCACTCTTATTAAATCACAATATCATTAAAACTGTGAAACGATTATGCAAACGTAGTTCAAAGCACGGAAGGGTTAACGGAGGGTGGTAATAAGCGCTTCCAAGTCTTCCCTGCAATACCGCGTCGAATTACTGAAACCTCACTGAATTAACCTGCGTTAAATAACGCCACCGAGTAGAGAGTCAATGGAGACTCGGGTTATTTTTCGGACTTGTGTTCGGAGCGAATAATTTGGTAAGATTTTAGTGTATTTTAGTTTGAAAAAGACTACTAACAGTCCTAAACAATTTTAATTTATTTTATAATTAATTTTGTAAGATTTTTTTTAAATCAAATTAGCGATAATTACTCTGCAGGCATAATGGATATCAATATCTATTTTTTAACCTACATTATACCACTATTAGGCAAAGATTTTTGAAATAAGTTTTCATATTTCTCTATGTACTTCAATTTTACCAAAAAAGGTCATAGTAGTATACCTATGTATTTAGAAATGGTACTGCAGCTTACTATATCACAAATTAAAAAGTTACCTTCTAACGGTGTTCACGAAAGCAACTGTAGTCGTGATATGTATAGCGATTACATTCAATTCCTTTATGCTAGGTTGAAAAAAAGTTTTTTGAAGCCATTCCTGTCAAACCGTTTTGTAATAGCATAAAACCGACTCCCTATACAAGGTGTAAGAGACAGCCCTCCACAAACTTTAAGGGCTTGCTCACTAGACGATACTGAACAACATTCCACAAAAACATTTTTCAGGAAACGAAAAAAAAATCCGCCTTACCATACAAAATTATAAACTTGATTGGACAGTTTGTATGGAGAGGCCGAATTTTTTTTACGTTTCCTGAAAAAAAAATTTGTGGAATGTTGTTCAGTATCGTCTACTGAGCAAGCCCTTAAAGTTTGTGGAGGGCTGTCCCTTACACCTTGTATAATTATTATATTCTATTTGACGAAATTCGAATTGTTTTGATATTAAATTATAAACAGCATAGAAATCTTAGTACAAAGTAAAAACTAAAAACCTACGATATATCCTAGTTTGGAAACACTCACATCCGCTAAATAGCTGCTAGTTAGTCTTACCAAATAATAGCAAAAAGCATCATCATCGACGACCATCCGTTGAAGGCCTTAATATAGCTAGTATTGTGAGGATGTTCCTATCTCTAAAACTCAAACTCACCTGTAGCTTGGACCCAACTCTTGATTTTTTTTCGTATCTACTAAGTTTATTTTTAACACATTTTTTTTAAATTAGCTGCTATCAGCGGCTTTACTCGCGAAATTGTATAAATTTTTCTATTTGAAGATGTAGTCTACTGAAGTAGTAACAAACATACACAAACTTTCGCCTTTATCATATTAGTGTGTTGTCAGAAATATGTATATCAGAAATTTGTATTGATTTATATTTCGATTATTTAGAAATAAAAATCAGTTTGTTAAATGTAATATCGGCACAATTATATCTAGCGTGAAGATCCGTCCACTCATTAACACTCTATTTTACTTACTCCTCCGTGAACTGGAGCCAACTACTTAACCTAATTAACAGCAAAAACCAAAACAAAGTGCGACCGTATTTTCGATATTTCATTGTATTATCTTGTTGCTTTCTAATAAGCTTTTCTCTAGAATTTTGGTTTTATTCTTTTTAAGTAGCTTGTAGGGATGTTATCTATTTGGGGCATTGCTTTTAAAATATTTTGAGCAAAAGTAATTCTTAATGCTATACATTTCTAAAAGCCGTAGTGATCATATTTATTATGTACTAGCTTTTGCCCGCGGCTTCGCCCACATACATAAAACATAGCCTATGTCACTCTAAAATAAAGCAGCTTTCGGTGAAAAAATTTTAGCAATCGGACCGGTACTTCCAGAGATTACCTCCTACAAACAAAAACACATAATTTCATCGTCGCTTTCCATCAGATGAGATAGCGGTCAAGCGCGAACCTATTAAAAAAAAAGACGTGTGGCACTCGGGGACTGCCGCGGTAAAGCTATTGCATAGCATTTTTTATCAACTTATGCAATAGACCTCGCCAACAGCTGCTTAACCCCACACATCCAAAACCAGACCTCGCCAACAGCTCCTTAACCCCACCCATCCAAAACCAAATCTCGCCAACAGCTGCTTAACCACATCCATCCAAAACCAGACCTCACCAACAGCTGCTTAACCCCATCCATCTAAAACCAGACCTCACCAACAGCTGCTTAACCCCATCCATCTAAAACCAGACCTCGCCAACAGCTGCTTAACCCCACCCATCCAAAACCAGACCTCGCTAACAGCTGCTTAACCCCACCCATCCAAAATGAGACCTTGCCAACAGCTGCTTATCCCCACCCATCCAATACCAGACCTCGCCAACAGCTGCTTAACCTCTACCATCCAAAACCAGACCTCGCCAACAGCTGCTTAACCTCTTCCATCAAAAACCAGACCTCGCTAACAGCTGCTTAACCCCACCCATCCAAAACGCCGACAGCTGCTTTCACTCATTTGTTTTCTTATCGGTCACCACGCTCAAAAAACAAATGAGTGGGGGTGTTAGGTTATTTTCGTTACGGAATTTCTGGATTCGGTCTCCACGCTCAAGGCCCGCGATAGAAGCTATGCAATAGCTTAAAAATAAATAAATTAAAAACAAACTTTACCTCTTTATAATATTAGTGTAGATAATAATGGCTAACTTTTGCCAGCGGCTTCACCTGTGTGAACGTAGAAAATTATACCGAGGGAACATGTGCCAAATTACATCCAAATGGATTCAACCGTTTGAGCGTGTAGCAGTAACGATCGTTCCTGGATGACTTATTGATTGTACTACACATTTTTTTGAGGTTTGCAAATCATCAAATGACTTCTCCTGCTCTAGGGTGGACCGAGGGTGCGTATCAGACTAGTATCTCACCTGTGCGGTTACAGCCAAAGATTTGGTGCGCCGCTTTAGTGCAGCAAACCTCGAGAGAGCCGCTCGTGCGCACGAAGCTTCTTTCGCGTTTGAACTAGCAATTATGTTAGATTTAAAGATTATACTCCCTTGAGCTTTTTTTCCTTGAGGGAGGCCTTTGCCCAGGAGTGGGACAGAACAAGCTAACAAAACAAAACAAAACAAAACTCCCTTGAACCATCTGGCCGAAATTACATGGTCTCTTGTACCCGTCTAGGCGACAGTACGAGTATCTGTGCATTTGTTTGCGGCCAGCTGCGCCCAGACAGAGCCCCGCTGACTTTTAAATCCATTTTCTTTGCGAAATATTGATTGATTTACATATGCTATGTTCACTTTGAAGAATATTTAACTACCAATTTTGATGTGTAAAAACGTTTCTAAAGATCCAAGCCGTTTCGAAGGAGTAGGGAAAAGTTGCGAATGTGAATTGGTTGTATGTAATATTTTTTTTAGACAAAAGTATTAATCTCACGAAAAAATCAAATATTGATAATGTTGTTCATGAATCTATAATAAACATATATTTTTTTCAAACCTATTAACCTGGCCGTTACCGAGGAGTAGGCTCTAGAAAGTCACTGTTTTAAAGCACTTTTCGGACGCTTTGGCCTTAAGTTTTTAACTTCTTTTATTTTTAATATTTTAAATAATTTATTACTCTTAATTCTTAATAATAATTTTAATTATACAACTATTTTAATTATAATAATGTAATTTTTAATTCATAAATCTGATCTAATCAAATAATGAAACGTTTATTGTAAAATAATGTATTATAATCAATTTTAATGGAATATTTTAGTATTATTGCACTAAATATTTGGGAAAAGACACTGATTCCTGTTGTAACACAGGTGTTTCCACCTAGCACAGGAGTCAAAGTCTCACTCTATTTGTACATTTTATTATGCTAATAAAATTGATATTATTTAATTTTTCTAACTATGTACGAGTATGTATGTTGTGTATTGTGTACCACGGGCGGCACGCGCGCAACTCTAGCGCCGCTCGAGCACGGCCGGCGTGCTTGCGCTCTGGGGGCTTCGTACGAATATGAAATGCACGCGCAGTTTGCAAGCGGCTCGCAAGCGGCGCATTTGCTAGGTCTGGACACCCCCTTACACACAAACACACACAATGAAGAATTCATTATATCAATGTCATGCATACCTGCTATTTGCATGGTTACTGAAATGTCGATTTTAGATATAAGTTTATTTGAATTGTAAGTGACTGTCGTTGTTGGTGTGCTTATTATATATAAGTACTTGGCTAACGTCGGTTAAGATTGACCACCATGATCGGAATTCGGTCGGGAGGATTATTTTATTTAGATTATATCTCAACACCAAATTAAATCTTTAACAAAGATATTCTTCTCCACATAACAACAGGTCACTGAACACAAATTCCAAGTATGAACGACGCAGCCTCCTCGTCTGAGACTTCAAAGTGACTTATTAAGCGGCAAACTGTATCTAAAGACGGCCGCCATAATGGTTACTCATTAGCTTGCTTCAATTAAACGAGGCTTGGCTGGAACGAGAGCTGGTTCGGATTACTGCAGCTGTACACTGGACGAAAAAAACAAGCCGTTTTGAAAAAAAAGTTTAGGATTTTGTTTACTATGTTACAAAGTTGGGATTATTTCGTTTATAGTTAGTTGTCAAGAATATGTCCCAGGCCATATATCTGGCAAACATTCTCGCATTTATTCCGTCAGGGTCGCACATCCACGACCAAATAATCCATCTCATCAGGTCTTCTGTCACTTATGGGGATTGAAAAGCTAAAGGAGTACGGAATACTATGGAGTACCCAGACTGGCGAATAGGACACGAAAGCATTCGTCGGACCAATCCGAAGCCAGCGACTAAAGTTGTCATAAAATAAAAGGCCTGTCCTGACATTTGTATTTTGATTACAGTGTGTTTCACTTAAGAGGTTCCTTTGCCGTAATGTTGGCAATACGGAAAAACAGTGTTGCTATAATTTTAGCAACGAAATTACTTAATATTAGGGAAACTAACGAAATTATTAACATTATAATTTCTTTTGGAAACTGTAAAAACTATTTTTGAATAAAGCATACAACGTTGGGCTCCATTTCGATTGTCCTGCAAATCTTTCAAATACCGAAAACGCCACGACGCAATATAGTACCTCTCCATCCAACAACTTCCTTTTAGACTTACTTTTTTGCGACTATCATTAAAATCGATTTAGTTTCACATTTCGTGCAAAAATTTTGGTTGAGTTGGCAACTTTTTTCATTTTTCCCTTCTTTTTCCGATATACAGACGGGGGAGCCAACATTACGGCAAAGGAACCTCTTAAGTGAAACGCACTGTACTTATCAGTTTGTCCGGTGTAGTGTAGCTCCTACTAAAATAGCTACTACCACAGCGGACCCCTAATCATTATTTTATTGTTTCAGTTTCGTTACAGGGTACATCATCATCTTCATCAGCCTTTTTATTGTTCCCACTGCTGGGATTCAGGCCTTCTCTCTAGGAGAGGGAATGGGCCGTAATACACCACGCGGGCCCAGTGCGGGTTGGTGAATGTCACACGTCTTCTAATTTTTGGTTCAAGGACATGCCGGTTTCCTTACGATGTTTACCTTCACCGATTTTAGAGCAGTGGTGATGAAATCAATTACACCAAGTAATGCGCTTGGTTGGGTTTGAACCCGCGACCTACAACTCGTAAGTCCACCACTGCTCTCCTTTGTGAGAAGGAAATTTGAAAAATTTCAATAAATTACCGATTTCCGCGAATACCACTTCTTTAATAATGCTACTAAAAATATTGTCTTCAGCGAGAAAATGGCCACGCTTGAGCATTGATATTTCACTTTAAGGAGTATAGTCCCTTGAACCATCTGGCCGAAATTATGTGAACGCAACTCTCGCACTCGCTTAGGCGGCAGTACGCAAATCTGTGCATTTATTTTCGGCCAGCAGCGCCCGGAAAGCGCTTTAAATCCATTTTCTCTGCGAGATATTGATTGATTTACATATGCAATGTTCACTTTGAAGAATATTTAACCACCAATTTTTATGTGTAAAAATGTTTCTAAAGGTCCAAGCCGTTTCGAAGGAGTAGGGAAAAGTTGCGAAAAGTTGCGAAATTGCTAAATATTTTTTTTTGGCAAAAGTATTAATTGCACGAAAAAATCAAATGTTGATATTATTGATCATGAATCTATAATAACTTGTTTTATGGCACTTTTCGGGCGCTTGGCCCTTAATGAAGCTTCTGATCTTCACACATTTGAAGTCATGTTGAAAAGCAGAAATTCTTGCACGCCAACCATTAACATCTGATACTCTGGCAAATGTCAGCAGCAAATATTAGTACGTATATACACAATTTATAAGACAAACGATTCAGTGGTCAACATTTGGAAGACGAGTTATACTAGTCACAATATAAGGTCACATAAGGTGGGCACGCCACAATCATGGCGGTAAGTCCCCTCTTTGAGGCGTGGCTGGAAAGACCTCACGGCGTCCTTACCTTCCGCATGACGCAGGTACTCACCGGACATGGTTCGTTCGGGAGTTTCCTGCACTCGATTCATGCGGAAGTGACGCCCGGGTGTCGCCACTGTGCGGAACGCCCGGAGGACACGGTGGAGCACACAGTCGAGGTGTGCCCTGCTTGGGCGGAGCATCGCCGTGCCCTCGTGGGGGCGATCGGCGGCGGAGACCTCTCGCGCTGGGCCTTGGTTGAGGCCATGGTCCGGAGCGAGGAGGAGTGGCAGGCGGTCGCCGACTTCTGCGAAGCAGTAATGCTCGCAAAGGAGGAGGCCGAACGCATCAGGCAACGGCGTTATCGCCGCCGCCGTCGCCGGGATTCTGATCCCGATTTCCGGCCAACGTAGACGCGGGCTTGCGGACGGTGAGCAATGGGTAGCTCACTGTCCGGCCGTCCGGTAACTGTCCGGACCAAGCCCAAGTCGCCGACGGCGCGCACTGTTCCCGCGCGCCTCAAGGAGTTGTCAGCAACAGCAGGGACCCAGCCGGGTCGAAGCCTACTGGGGCCAGGGTTATCCGAAAGGGCGCTCGAGCCCCGGTATGAAGGCTAGAAGGAACGGGGTGGGTCTTTTAGTCAGTAAGAGTCTGACACTATCTCCCGCTCCGCCCAAGGGCGGGGGAATTGACATCCCCCATTGGCATGATTTTTTCCCACCATAAAAAAAAAAAAAAAAAAAGGTCACATAAGGTGTTGGAGTGCAATGTGACACTTCACGACCTCACTGACACTTGTCTATGGTTACTAACTTACTAGAGTCTGTCTAAAATATCAAATGACTTGGGTAATGTAATCAAATTCTTAAAAGTTGATGTAGTCAAAACTGATTGAACAATCAAGGTTGCAAGGAGATGATCATTGTTTACTAATAGAATCTTATAAAAAGTATTGTATGTAATACTTAAATATAACAGATTTTTTAATTCGTTTAAAAATTTCCAAGGCGTTTGACTTTTTAGACAGACTATACTCATTGTTGATGCTTTTTTTCTTCCCTTACAAAATGGAGTCTGCTGAATAAATGTGTGTAACGTTTGTTTACTTAACAAAAGGCTTTTCATGTAGAAACGCTGTCTTTCTCTGCCCCCTTAGCCAAGTTACAACCGTTTCGCTTGCGCCGAACGCGTCGAGTTAGCCACGCCGCAAATTATTTTGTTCTGACCACGTGATTGAGCGTTGAGATGACGTTATTCACGTACATTTTAAGCTCTCTACAAGCGCTAACGATTGCAGATTAGCAACTTGGCTAGGGGGGAAGTATCCCATATTACCTAACCAATTTATGGCTGTGACGATTAGATATAACAAATGAACAATATTTTAGACACAAAAGAGATTGACAAAGGAACCACAAAACGTTACTAAGGAAAATCTAAAAATAGCTTTTACCTAAAGGCTGGCACCACATGAGTTATTATTAGGCTGGCACCACATGAGATATTATTAAATTTCTATTTAGAGGTGTATGAAAAACCCAATAATTTGTTGTACTCTGAAGGCGTTCTTAGAATTGAATTGTATGAATAAATCCGGGTCGATGAAATGTACTAGTAGATTCCACGTGGCGAATCACTTTGAATTTGTCCACGAGGTCTTCCATAGATATCGATATCGTGAAAAGTGTATATTTTCCTTTGTGTAACTAAAACTGAGGAACTTTTTTTGGGAAGGACTCCGTTTTCTGCTACTTTAATCGTAGATAGTTGGTAAATTGTTCATGAATAGTTCAAACTTCACCTGCGTGTAAGTAGAAAATTTTCGTAATTGAACATACTCCCGGGAAAAAACGACCTATGTTCATTTAACAATAAAGTATTTATTTGCAAAATTTCATCAAATTTCGTTCAGCCGTTTGAGCGTAACATACATACAGATTTATTAGATTTATTATTAGTTTAATTAATCCAACATAGTCACATGGGATACTTACTCAAATGAGCCACGGTGTGTTTTTTTGCACTTGCACTCGTGGCAACACTTTGAAAGAGCTTTGCGAGGCAAATACTAGCGTTGTTGACGCGACTGGGTTAAAACACATCTTACATTTTGATATTTTTAATCATTGAATCGACGAAAAAAAATAATAAGAAGGCAAATCGAGCAGCATTATCAAACAGCGTCTACCCATATTTACTAAAACAAAGAATGACGAGAACCTTTCCTTGTTATATTTTACAGCCGGGCAGCCGTTATACACTTATTTATTACTCTTTATACATACAAAAGTACACAGGTGGACTTAGCGTTTCAGGCAGTTTCTACCAGTCAACCTTTGGGTGAAGAGGAAAAAAAGACGAAGCCAAAGAAAATACAAACAAATATACTAAAACGTATAAAAGTAAACTATAGAAACTTCTTCTCTTTTCACTTCAAATAATATTTATTGCCGCTATCAATTTTCTAGTGCCGTCTGTGGTACGTTTTAAATTGAATCGAATCACTTTTATATCAAGGATTTATTGAATTACATTATTTAGAAAATAACTAGATAAAAACGTCAATAAATTTATTTATATCAATAGGGTTGCTCTCGACGAATTCATTTTCGTTCTATCGGATATTGAAGTTACCCTCTGCATACATCAAATGAAGTCTTTTCTAAACTATTCGTCAGAGCAACGATTCGATTGACGAACGGTATACGCCGACTGATATATCTCGATCGGTGAAAGTTTCCCATATTTGCTTCATGTTTGACTAGCTTTTGACTTTTGTTCTTGGCATATCTTTTAACTAAATAATTAAAAAGATAAAGAGAAGAAGAATTATAATTTTAATTTAATAATATTTGAAATTAAAAAATATATATAATAGGGCTTATACATATCTATAATATTATATTTTCTTAATTTTAGTATAAATTTTGTGTAAATAATGTATTTTGTATAAATAATTTCGTAAAATGCTTGTCTCTTAAAGCTCAACTTGTAAAGTAGAATAAAAAATTAAAAAAAAAAAACATTATCCCACGCCAGGAATTACTCCTGTATCGTGGGTTTGTTCACAAATATGTAAACTCACAAAAATATAAGACAACCATGAACCAGACCCGAAACACATATCTGTAGACCTTACTATTATTTGTTCCGTGCGGGAATCGAACCTACAACACGAAGCGTAGCAGTCAATGGCTTAACCACTGCGCCAATAGTATCAACGACTATACTAATTCTCTTTGGCTAGTATAGTATAAAATAAAATCGTTTCTTTGTTTATCTGCTAACTCCTCCTAAAGCATGCAACGAAAGTTGATGCAATTTTCTCTAATAGAAAGGTTAGGACAATAAATACGAAAGGTTTAATTGCAATAAATAAATAATATAGTATGCTCCCGTGCGAAGTCGAGGCGGGTCAATAGTACTCAATAAAACTTATTATTTATTTTCTCCTTTCAGTAAAAAACTATATTAACCATCGCCGTATTTTTTGCTATGTAGCATCAAGTACCAAGAGCTCTTGGCAGCCCTACATTCGGATCGATACTCATATGATTGTAAATGTAGATTGATTGGCTGCATCTCGCGTTTCTTTTTCACGTCGAGTCCCTGGCCGGTCCATTACGACACTATTCTGTGAGATTTAGCGGAGCCAACGAAGCTTTTCAACCCGTTCTGATTGTTCAACTAGTGATATAATAGGGTTAAAGGTACTGTTGGTGGATTTGTATTGGGGCTATATTTTCGTATTTTAAATAAATGATTTTTTTTTTAAGAAACCATAAAATGACTCCTTCTGCTCGCGGTGGAGCGAGAGCGAGTTTAGAAATATGCAGAACAGGGGGTAAAGTCCCACATAGCTCCATTGAAAAGGGAGGATCCTCAGACCAAACGAGTGCCGTGTCTGGTCCGTGCAACTGCCCGATAGTCAATTTCTGAGTGTTGTCGTTGTTGTTGTAATCGCGCGAAGACTTTAAATACCGCAAAGCGGGATTTTGAGTGTTTAATTTCTATGTGGTGACCTTGATGTCGCTACAGACTTACTGATAGCCTTATAAAAAAATAAAACCCGACGACGACAAAAAAACGATACTTTATTAAAGTGTTACGGTTGGTACCTATATAACGTGTGACAACGGCATTTCTTTTTGGCCTGTTCTTGTTTCTCCAGTAATCTTGTTTATTTTAGCATCCTGAAAATCTTGTTTCATACTTGGAAATGTACAAGTTTCGCCCTTTTAAATGATACCACAACACGCCGTATTTATAATTTTTTTTTGCCTTTTTAAAACAATGATTTTTTGTCCGCTAGATGGCGCCACTTTGAGTTTTGTGACAGGTCACCTATGTTCGGCGGAAGATTAAGGCGGTTCTACCTCATTATTATATTATACCTCATTTGTAGAGTTCGGATAAGTAGTTTAGAAGCTATGAGGGAATAGGTACACACACATACAGATGAAGACGTACGCATATAGCCTGTCAAAATCATTACCCTCCAATGGCTTTGTCGTAGTCGGGTAAAAACCTGCTGAGTTCTTTCTATATTGTTCTTTGTATTCCAGAGCCGCAGTAATTATTTCGAACAATCTCGCAAGCACGTTAAATTTTAATGCTGTATAAATAAATAAATAAGTTTGTTACTTCGCCGTTTTTGCATTTTATTTGATAAAACACTAAGTTTTCTCTGTTACATTTTACTTACTTTGAGTCTATAAGAGTTTTGTTTATAATTTAAATTTTAAAAACTTTTCCATGATATTTAACACACATAAGAAAGCACTCAAACCGAGTGTAATATTTTTATTTCTTCTGTTAAAAAATATACAGAACTATATGCTATATTTTCAACTCTTTCTGTGAATGTAAGCGAGCGAATTTTTTTATTCAATTTGAAACTTACAGAACTTAGGACTACAACAAATTTTTAATACACTTTTTGTTACAGTAAACAGAAAATTCAATTTTGTTCTTAGATCGTAAATCTTAATTTGTGAAATAATTTTTCATTTTCAAATTATTAGTGGGTTCTATTTTTATTATCTGGGAGTTTTCTTAGGCTAGTTAGTTATTTATTGGAAACTTGTTTAAATGTTTTAGAACAGATTTATTTAAATCCCTAATAAGTTTTTTTTTTAATAAGATTTTTTTTAATAAATAATAAATATGATTTTTTATATTGTCTGTAAGAGTATCATCATCATCATCATCATTTCAGCCGATGGACGTCGATTGTTTAATATAGGCCTCCCCCATGTGTCATCCTACGCGTCTCACATTCATCGGATTCCCGCAACTTTCACCAGCTCATCGGTCCACCTTGTAGGAGGCCTTTTTTTTATAATGGATAGGCTCGCGTTTACCACAATCTCACCTTATGGTAACCGATGATGTGGCCGACGATGGAACACGCTTGCCTAGAAGCAATCTATTCACTGACTCCGGCAGGGAATTCCATTCCTTAGCTGTACGCATAATGAATGTACTCCCAATACGCTTGTACGTATAGGTGGGATGTCCACCATGTACCGGTGGCGCAACGCTGCGTCTTCCGGTACACGATCACCACCCATAATAACCTTTAGGCCCCAACGGCCATCTGTTCTGCGAGCGATGTGCCCTGCCCATTGCCACTTAAGTTTGGCGATTCTTCGTGCTATGACGGCCACCTTGGTTCTCTTGCGGATATCTTCGTTACTGTAAGAGTATGCTATGTTTGTTTTTTATAGGTGTTGCCTTACTATGTTTACCTAAGACAAATCTAATACACATATTGTTAGATTTGTCAAGATAGACCCTGAACAATATCATCTGCCGTTTTGTTTTTCGTAGCTACTTCCTATTCCAGCTTATATTTCTATACTTGTCATACTATATCACACTAATATTATAAAGGTGTGTGTTTGTTATTTCTTCACACTCGAACTCCTGAACTAATTTCGATGAAATTTGGTACATGAGTAGAGCATGTCCTGAATTAGCACATATAATGTTTTTATCCCGAGAGTATGTACCATTTTCATTTTTTTACTTCCAGACTGGTGAAGGCACTGACTGCATCTAGTATGTTACAAAGCATAGCATAGTCGGCCTTATAATGTTCCCACTGCTGGGACTCAGGCCTCCTCTGTGGGAGAGGGAATGGGCCGTAATCCACCACGCGGGTCCAGTGCGGGTTGGTGGATGTCACATGTCTTCGAATTTTTGGTTCTAAGACATGCCGGTTTCCTCACGATATTTTCCTTCACCGTTTTGAGAGCAATGGTGATGAAATAAATTACACTAAGTAATGCGCCTGGCTGGGTTTGAACCCGCGACCTACAATTTATAAGAAGGGAAGTTACGAATCACAAAACCGTACAGTAATCCTCACCCGGTCATGCAACCTGAAGCTATAATAATGCATTCAAGGTTATAACCATCGTGCAGACCCTAGTGGGTACCTCGAGTCTACGCTCGTTAGGTTAGTCTATGTTGTATTCGACGCAAACCAGCCATGTGTTAGATTTGACGAGTATCCGCTGAGGCGTGAAAGCAGAGCTAACTCGCAAACATACTCAAATGGACCATAATAATAAAGACAGAGGTGATTGGCAGCAAATTAACTGCTTATAACCATGAGCATAATCAGCAATCATTGATAGATAGATAGACTTTTTATTGTACAACAAAAATAAAAATTACATTATAAAATTAAAATTAATAGGGTGTCACAATGAGCGGTCGTATCGCTAAAAGCGATTTTTTTACAGACAACCGACGACAAGGAGAAAAAGATACGCAGGTAGTTCGTGGTGTACTATTTACATATATACAATAAACAAACTTATAAATTAAATATATTACAAACAATATATCATATAAAGTGAGAAATGAGTATATTAGCGGAAGTTTGAAAGTGATGCTGAAAAGTTGAAAGGAATTCGTTTGTCTTGGTATGGTTATGTGAAGAGGAAGGATGAAACGCATGTTATTAAAAGAGTTCTGGGTATACACGCAGATGGATAGTTTTGGAGCATACCAGTTTCCTCATGATGATTTCCTTTACCGTTTTGAAAGAAATAAATTATATAAAGATAAAATTTGCCTGGGTTTGAACCCACGACGTACGACTCGGCAAGTCGGAACCGTGACCATTGGGCCACCACTGCTTAATGATGCCTATGCCTATGAATAATAATAATGAATTATGACGTTGTACAGTCTCGCAGCTGAGCAACAGCCTCCCTCAGTTGTCACCAAAGGTTTATTCTAAGGTTTTTAAATTATAAATTATTATCAAAGAAGAGATCCAGGTATTCTGCTTGAGTTGCTGTTTCGGGTAATCTAGTGTTAAAAAAACTAGGCAAGTGTGAGTCGGACTAGCTCCCTGTGGGTTCCGTACAAACTTACCTATGTAAATATTTCAATTCCGGTCTTGACAGACAGACAGTCAGACGGACGGACGGACAACAAAGTGATCCTATAAGGGTTCCGTTTTTTCTTTTTTAGGAACCCTAAAAAGACCATAAATAAACAGAAGATAAACTGAAACAAAGCTTATCTTTTTTGTGTGAATGAGGGAGCGTATCACTCTTTTTCTGACTAAAACCAACCTGAGTTCTTCAGTAGCTCTTTGTATTCTATTCTTTCTTTTCATTCTATCACGGTCACTTTTTTAAACGTTCTCGCAGCCTAATAACATAGCCACCCACACATTTAAGAGCAGCCAACTCGAGGTACATTTTTTACAACCGGTTTTACGTGATTATGATGTTGTTACACATATTTCTTCAGATATTTTGGTTATAGAGTACTATATTTGCTGATATTATCTACGCTTCTATAGAAATCAAAATATACATTTTGTTAAAATAGCAGATTTTCAGAGGTCTTTACTAGATTGGTCCAGTAAAGATATCTGAAAATCTGCTATTTTACGTGAACTTCGGGCCTCACACACAATTTTTTGCAAAAACTTTTATACTTAGCTTTAAAAAAACAAGTGTTCCCTGGAACAAGTTTAGAAATATTCGAGTAAATCACGGAATTACCAAATGCTAACAGAGTTTTCAGGTTTCTTTTTTCGCGTTGTGTCTTCCTCAAAAATTGCATTGGATTGCGTTAGATCAGGGTTTTTCAACCTGTGGGTCGTGACCCCCAGGGGGGTCGCGAAGCCTCTCTAAGGGGGTCGCGAAGCTTTTATAGTGGAGTTGCTAAAGGTTGGGAAAGCTACAACAGTAAAAAAGAAACAATAGCATTTATAAAAGATTTATTAAGAAAAATGTAAAAAAAATATTAATTATGTATTTGACCGAACCGTAATTGTGAAAATAAGTAAACGTATTGGATTCAATATTAGTTACAAAAAAAAAAACAACGGGGGTCGCGATATATTTCTTCATACTAAAAGGGCCGCGGTATGAAAAAGGTTGAAAAACCTTGCGATAGATGAAGCAACTAGCTTTTAAACCGTGCTCGATGTTGACGATAGGCGAGTGGAAACGGACCCTTTTAACGAAACACGCCAGCAAAACGCATACTCATCGAGGTTTAAAAAAGAAACGCATAGGACCTCAATACGAGTGTCGAACGGAATTAATCCAACATCATAAGTTCTCGTCCTCCATTCGAGTTGAGCGCATATTTGCGTTTAGGTCTACTGGAGTCATAAACGTGTCTTTTTGTGGTCGCAGCAAACTCCCATCCTAGGGTATTTGTAAACAGCAACGTGAAATAATGTTTGGTTCTTGTTGTTCTCTTAAATTACATTTCTGTGGAACTGTTTTGCTGTACCATTTGGTTATGGGAAGCTTATTTCAGACCGTGTTAGAGTTGATGGGTTGTCTGCTGCGGTCTTCCCGTCAGATAATATTTTGGGTGTCTTCAAGGCTAAAGAGAATATACTCTTAATAATGCGGCTCACCATTAACGATTGCATCACTGCTTACCATCAGGTGGGATTACAGTCAAGCACTAGTTTATATCATTAAAAAAAAATATTCAAAAAATTAAGAGTTAGTAAAAAGTTCCTGGTAATAGCGATCAAGGATAAACATAGATCAAAATCGATCAAGTGTAGCTTAGTTAAACTTAGAAACATCCAAAGTTAGTCTTTAGAAAGGTTTAGTTCCGATTACATTTCCCAATTCGAAAATTGGCAAAAAAAACTCAAGAAACTAAAGCCCAACTAGATTACGACATAACTATCTGCCTAAATAACGTTCCGAGGCTCTTGCAGAAGGACTTACATCGCCTTTTGGTAGACATTTCCATAAAAATGACAGATGAGTCTTGAGATCCACATTACTTCGGCGCGTAGAAATGACCCTTTTAAGCTTATCAGAGAAACTTGAACGTTTCCATCGATCGTCCATTCCTCACAACAAACAGTTGACCGTAACCTGTGAGTAAATCCGAAAATGTTTTTCTTTGACCCAAAATGAACAAAGGGACTCCAATCTGCAATCAGAATTGGTGGCTCTGTTAAAAAAGAATCTTGTCGCTTGGGACCGAAGGCGGTATAGATATTCATCAACAATTCATCCGGTCCAAGCTAAAATATGTCAAGGGTCCTCGTATTTTTGTGCGAAGAATGAGTTCTACATCTAGATGTTTGCTTTGCCACAAATCAAGAAGACTGACGTAACACGATGGTACGTAAACGGCTGTGCCTTTGTCCTGTCACACTAACTCTTTGTATTATTCCTGGTGAATAGAATTTTTGTCCGTACACCGGGATTTATTCTGGATCTTAAAACAAAAATTTTTGAGAACGGCTGGCTACTTGAGCAGCTTTTGTTTGCTTTAGCGTCTGCTATTTAATGTCTGTGTGTTTCAAGGCCTTTTTTAAGTAGGTAATCATAAAAATATTAATACCTTCTTTCTATGAGGAGCGAGAGGTAGTGTCAAGCTTGTACTGATTAAAACTCACCTTTGTTCCTTTGGTCGCCCACGGTAACTCTTTCGAATAATAATAATAATATAATATAATATAATATTCCACAAATATCACACAACGCCGTCTAGTCCCAAGCTAAGCAGAGCTTGTGTTATGGGTACTAGACAACTGATAAACATACTTATATATTTCTAAATACATACATATTATAGATAAATTACACCCAGACACAGAACAAATGATTATGCTCATCACACAAACATTTGTCCTGGGTGGGAATCGAACCCACGACCTCCGGCATAGCAGTCAGGGTTACTAACCACTAGACCAACAGGCCAGCCGTAATATTAATTCCCGCAAACTAGGGTTTGCATGCTGGTTATAATATAATAACTGAATAGACTGGGCTGTTGGTCTAGCAGTTAGTGCTCTTTACTGCTATGCCAGAGGTCGTGGGTTTGATTCTATAGAAGATAAATTAATGTTTATGCGATGAATACAATCATTTGTTCTGTGTCTGAGTATAATTTATATATGAATGTATGTTTTAGAAATATAAAAGTATGTTTATCAGTTGTCTAATACTCATAGCTCAAACAGCTTAGTTTGTGACTAGATAGCGTTGTGTGAAAGTTGTCCTACATGCTAGCCCCTAACAATTCTGCAGCTCTTAAGTTTGTAGGTTTTTTTAGGCGGGTAATCATCTAATGACATCTTCCGCCCATAGGCGGGGTGGGAGCGTGAGTCAGACTTTTACTGACAAAAACCCTTCCTGTTCCTTCCTTACCTTCGTTCCAGGGCCCCGGAGTTCTCTTTCGCATCACCCATGGCCCCAGTAGGCTTCGACTCTGCTGGGCCCCTACAGTTGTTGACATCTCCTTGAGGCGCGCGTGGTGCACTACGCGCCGTCGAAGACTTGGTCTCGGGTCGGACGGTTATGGGACAGTCGGACGGCGAGCTATGTTTGTAGGCTTGGTAGTCATTATAGTTAACTGTACCGAGTCATAGTCATGAATTGTTAAATTATATCTTGCGTCTTTGTGTAGCCATCTGATAGGCATATTTAGGTAAGCACGTTTTGTGTTGAGTCGCTCGAACAAGTATTGTAGCCTAATTCTTTGTTTATAATTACGTAGTTTGGAACGGAAGCAGTGTTTTTATGTGGGTTAGAATTATAATTATCAATTTTGCTCCGTCTACTTTGTTACGTGATAATAGCACACCATCAGGTTTTTAATTAGGCGATTAGCTGCAGCGTTGCGTGTTGTGGGTTCGACTCCCATACTAGGTGTACCTGTTTGTGAACGTATACATGGTGCTTGAGTAATTAAAAAAAAAACGGAACCCGTATAGGATCACTTTGTTGTCCGTCTGTCTGTCAAGACCCTTTATCTCATGAACGCTTGGAGTTATTGAGTTGATAATATGAAATCATATACTCAAGCCTGCGGTCTCTTCAGTTAACAAAAAAAGATACGGCCGTTTATGTCGCTAAAACGTATATTTCGACACTTCACGAAGGGTACTTCTCGTTGACCCAGAATCCTGCATAAAGCAAGGTCTTACAGCACCGGTTTAGGAACAAAACTGAAAAAAGTATTTTTTTTTAAATTTTGTTTATTAGCATACGCTATAGCAGCTTTGCCCAGCAGTCGGAAAGTATATACTTTCCCACAGCTGGGCCCTCAACTCCTTCTATGTATTCTTCTGTTGAGCCACCTCGAACCAGGTTAATTTGTTGACACAAAAAAAATTGCGATTCGGAAATATCTTCGAGACCACATTTGGTAATTGAAATATGTATTTACATAGGTAATTTAAGTTTGTACGGAACCCTCAATGCGTGAGTCCGACTCGCACTTGCCGAGTTTTTTTTGAATGACCTATCTTCTCAAATATTTCCTTCGCTTACTATGATTCTAACCCAAGACAACATGTATAGTCCATACTACTAAACACAACACACAAATTGACACCCCACTCACAACCCTTGTTTAGCATATACGCTAAAACAAAACAGATATACAAAACGGCCTTGTTTTCGAAACCAACAGCACAATAACCCAATAAACCCGTCGAACATACAAATACGTACTCCGATATGACAGTTACAGAAAAACATAAAGTGTATCAGCTGGTTATCGTTCGATAGGGTTGCCAGGTTTTCGAATCGAACAGCCGGACAGACCAGCCAATTTAGCCGATTTGAGTAAAATTGCAGACATTTTTTTTTTAAAGTCTCTCTCTCGATTTTTTTGATATTTACCATATGTTTAACGTGTAACGTTAAATGCGTAAGACCTCAGACATCTCATAGATATTTGTGAGAGAGAGAAAAATCATTAAAAAATATAAAAGTTTTGTGTGCTGTTTTATTTTGTTTAAGATTCGTATCTACATTGAAATAAGAACTATTATTATCCCGCGTATGAGAAAATTTAAATGGAAGACAACCATTTGTGTTTGTTTACCTATTTTGGCGGGTTTGCGCAAGTGATGGCTTGACGTATTAATAAATCTAAACAGGACAACATTTTTAGTGAAGATTTTTTGAAAAATGTGACCTATATTAAAAAGTGGATCAATTGATTCTGTTCGTTATTTTGAACAAACTATTTTCAGGTTTTGCGCTATTAACGTGTAACGTTATATTTTTTCATTTCTGTTGAAACAACAATAAAATTGGCTGCTATAATTGCTTGTCTGCTCCGCTTACGCTAGCGATACAAGATAAAGTAGAATCCATGACAAATCTAAAAAGAAATCTAATTTAAAAAGTCTAACAATAGCCGGACAGGCCTGACTCCGCCTAATTTGGCCGGACACGCAACTAAAAAGCTTGACCCTGTCCGGCTTTACCCGGACGCCTGGCAACGCTAGTTCCGGACGAGTTGTGGAGTCAATTGGGGGAATTGGGTCAGAATGGCCCAGTCACTCAGTCCATAGTGGCGCAGTGGTGGTCAGTGGTCGGTGTGGGCGAGGGATGAGTATTCGTTTTGTAGCTTTTAAGAGCTTTGCTTTGTTTTGCAATGAAGAGCATGAGCTGTGGATACTAGATAGATGGTTTTCTGTTGTAGATAATGTGGATAAGTAGGTTTAAAGTTGGAAATAGAGAAAATAAATGACGATAAATTAGATACATACATCCTTACATAATCAGCCGTAATATTCCCATTGTTGGGACTCAGGCCTGCTCTCTAGGAGTAATCCACAACACGGGCCCAGCACGAATTGGTGGATGTCCTACGTCTTCGAATTTGCATCACTATATGAAGCATCTGAGTAGGGGCGAATAGAATAAAAAAAACCGGCCAAGTGCGAGTTGGACTCACCCATGGAGGGTTCCGTAGCAGCAAGTAACATAATATAAAAGTTCTTGTAGTTCGTTGTAACTTTTATCGATGTTTTAATAATAGTGTATTTATTTAGATTTATGACGTATTAAAAAAAAAAACTACTTACTAGATCTCGTTTAAACCAATTTTCGTTGGTGGTTTACATGGTAATGTACATCATATTTTTAGATTTATCATTCTCTTATTTTAGAAGTTACAGGGGGGATACACATTTTACCACTTTGGAAGTGTCTCTCGCGTAAACTATTCAATTTAGAAAAAAATGATATTAGAAACCTTAATATCATTTTTGAAGACCTATCCATAAATATCCCACACGTATGGGTTTCATGAAAAAAAAATTTTTGAGTTTCAGTTCTAAGTATGGGGACCCCCAAAAAAAATTTTTCTATTTTTGTGTGAAAATCTTAAAGCGGTTCACAGAATACATCTACTTACTAAGTTTCAACAGTATAGCTCTTATAGTTTCGGAAAAAAGTGGCTATGACATACGGACAGACAGACAGACAGACATGACGAATCTATAAGGGTTCCGTTTTTTACCATTTGGCTACGAAACCCTAAAAAGGCGAATTGTTTGAGAAAACAGATTTTTTTTACTAATTACGACTTAATTAATATATTTGGCTACATAATTTAGATTAAACAATAACTTTTTTTCTTCTCTTAGATATAACTATGACTCGGTTACATTAAATTTTTTACTTTGTTTAACAAAGTAAAAAATTGCTTTCGTTACTGATATGCAAATAATATAGGTACACTAATTGAAGTAAAAACAAGTTTTACCTAATGACTGCACGCGAACGAACTAATAACAGCAAAAAAAACAATACTGTTTGAAGGAGCTCGGCGGTTTAATGATTTACCGGAAGAATTCAAGAAGTGTGAAAATATTAATATGTTTAAATCTATATTAAAAAAAAATACATGGACATCACCAACAGACCAGATGCGGATATTTAAATACATAAAATATAAGCTCTTTGTAACTCATTTTAAATGAATAATAGTTGTTCTTATGAGAATAAAATTCTTTAAACCTAAATAATTTTCTTTACAAACTGTACTTTTCAAGAAACACTTGACAAATAGTCACTGATTTACATATAATAAACTAGCTTTTGCCCGCGGCTTCACCCGAGTACCTACATAAATTATCACTCAGGGATAAAGTAGCCATCTATCGGTGAAAAAATTTCAGCAAGAAATTACTTCCTACAAACATAAAAACAAACTTTACCTCTTTATTATATTAGTGTAGATGTAGATAATGCACCCGTGCGAAGCTGAGCAGATCAGCTGGGCAGAGCTTTAACACCATGTAGGTAAGATATCTTGATATTCTACCTTGAATCCGCAATCTGACACAAAAACGTTTTTTCCATAACGAAACCCGACAAAACTGAAATTCCTGTCTTCCTCATTCCGGTCCAAACGAAGCAGATATATTTAAACGGCCATTCAATGCTTTTTAACTGTAATTAAGAAAATAATTCGTCAACCAACCTATTAAATTCTTAATTAAAGTGATGTCGTACCATCTCTTTGGAGGTTGAAAGACGAAAAAACAGCAAAAGTTAATTGCTTGGCATCAATAAAAATATGAATTATGTGCAAGTTCAGGAATTGTTGGGTGGAATGGGGAGGGGACGACCCTTTGCCCCAAGACAGCCCAAGACTTGGGTCCGAGTCGCGTGCGATTGTCGAGGGAGCGACAGTGGCCAATAACGCACTAATTACTTTGAACGTGACGTTGTTAATCGCAAAACGATGCGAGTTTTCATCACGGTTTTTAAAAGCACGCTGTGTAGAGTAATTGAAAATTGAATATACTGTTAATTCTTAATTAGGGTATCTTTAATGCTTTTAAAAGTACTGCATACTGCACGTGAATTTCAAAAATTTACATACTATTAACATATAAGAAGTAATAATATATTAAATTACTAAAAATCGTAGCTTATCGGTATCGGAAGCAGAGTCTAACTACCGGCAGTCAGGACTCCAAATAAAGTAACCTCCTAGTAATATGAACCGCTGATGAGCTTGGAATATTCGATGAACATGAGTTTGGACTCTGTTCCCTATACCGGTGCAAAAGGGATAATATTTTTAATATTATTCTTTTTAATGAAATATTTAAGAATGTGATTTTTTGGTGAAACTCAATTAACAATATTCAGAGGAATTTTGATTATTGAAAATAATCAATAATAATAATAATAATTTTGAGTAAGTAAGTAAGCATCTCTTGAAAAGTCAAGCAGATGCTTAACTACTCCGTAGGCGCAGGCTTGCGGACAGTGAGCAATGGGTAGCTCGCTGTCTGGCCGTCTGGTAACTGTTCGGATCAAGCCCGAATCGTCGACGGCGCGCACTGTTCCCGTGCGCCTTAAGGAGCTGTCAGTAACAGCAGGGGCCCAGCCGGATCGAAGCCTACTGGGGCCAGTGTTATCCGAAAGGGAACTCGAGCCCCGGTATGAAGGCTAGAAGGAACGTGGTGGGCTTTAGTCAGTAAGAGTCTGACAATATCTCCCGCTCCGCCCTAGAGCGGGGGTTGTCATTGGATGATTTTTCCCACCATAAAAAAAAGATGCTTATCTACTAATGTCTATTTATCAAAGTACAATAAAGTACATCTTGGCGGAGTCAACAGGATGTACACTATAAACTAAACCGGAATACCAAGACTTCGAGGAAACACTTTTATACGCTAATAAAATGCTGCGTCATTCCGACGTAGTGCGTCCAAAACAAGCGCATCGCATCGAGGGGAAACCGTCTCGTTATTTATAATTTATTTCCTTAATTAATATAACCATCCAGTTCCTATATCCTCTGTCTACACTACCAACAGTAAGAGTTTAAAGGAACAGATGGTAAAATTCGTTAGTTCGCTGATTCCTTTTTGATTTCCGTGCGAATGTAGAATTGGAACACAGAGCAGAGAGATCGCTCTGCGGCTGTTGCTGGAGACGACACCGTGATATTTTTTTGAATGCACTTAATAGAAAACTTGCTTCTATCCCTACTGCTTATAAACACGCAATTGACTGTTTTCCACACTAGTCTTGAAAAGTGTACGAGAATAAATTGTGACGGGGGAGACGCTACAATTTATTGTTTAGGTCGTATCAGGCTTGGCGCTAAGCGAACCCCCAGGAGACGCGTGTTAATCGCTGTTTTATTACTGCTTCGGAAGTGTATTGGAAAACGTCGTTTGATACACGTAGAAATTTGTCATTGCATCAATCGGCTCTATAAGACCCTCGCTTGCGGTTCGGGCGAATTCCGCTTCGGATGAAATGACAAAGTTTCTCCACTTATATCAAAATGTACTGTTTACATATAGCTAGCGTGTCGTCCTTTACTCACGATTCTATTGTTTTTTTTAGGTGGGAAAATCATCTAAATGATATCTGCCGCCCTTGGGCGGAGCGGGAGGGCGTGTTAGACTTATACTAAGTTAACTAAAAACCTTTTCTATTAGTTAGCAACTTCTTCTACCATTTCTATTACTACCTACCTACTAACCCGATATCTTTTTAATCTATTTCTTCCAATAGTTAAATTTCGCATATATTCATTCCATTTCTTAAGAATGACATTCTGGGGCCTAAGTCTGCTATTTTTATAAATTCGTCATTCCAACACGATCCTATTGTCATTTTGCTAAAAGTTTGTAAACTGCTAATTCATAATGATCGATCATTGATCGGTTAATGGTCTTGTAATAGAATTGCGGTAGAATGACAATATCGAGCTTATTAAAAGCACTAATTGCGCAATGACGTCGTAATGGTAGGTCACTGATCAAAGGAACTGTCAAAATTTTTGCAGATTACCGCATACGTCAGATATTCATTTGTCATTATGTACGAGATTACCATTCTGTGCCATTTCTTTCAATGGAGTGTCAGTAGTTGACCATTGGAAAGTCATAATGACGCCATTATATTAGCAGATTACTAATACTTGTCAAAATCAACAATTGTGAAATCAATGATAGACCAGTCTGACACTATTGTAATAGCAGACTTGAGGCCCAGGCCACTTGCCGGTTCTAGTCGGTGCAACGTAATCCTTGCTCTGTGATTTCGAATGATTCCATTGTTTGAAAGCTTTTGTAGCACCTGCTTTAATAAAAACTCTATTGAATTAGTTTGTATATATCTATACTCGTAAATCTAGAAAGAGATTATGAAAAGAGAAACATCATAAAAATTAAAGTAATGAAGCAGGGAGGTCATAACCCTCAGCATTGAGGAATACGATGCAAGCAGGAGGAGGATACTCGTAGATCAGCAAATACAAACGGTCAAACGGTTGATATCTAGTGTTGCAATCTGGCTAGTAAAATTATAAGTTAGTGATGACTTTTATATTTTGAATCATAAATACAAACTATGGCACATATTTTATGATAAGACTATCTATTATCCGCGGCTTCGCTCTCGTATGTAAAATATAGCCTTAGTTACTCAGGAATAAAGCAGCTTTTTATCGGTGAAAAAAATTTAGCAATCGGACAAATACTTTCAGAGATTACCACCTAAAAACATAAAAACAAACTTTACTTCTTTATAATATTAGTGAAGATTTCTCACTATTCATTATTATTTAGGAAGATTTCTTACATTGTTAGACTATAGAATAAATAATTTTATTTTTAAAATAAAGTGTGACCTTTTAACAACTTTCTATTTTAAAAACATTTTTTTAATTGCCGGCTGTTCCATTTTCAAAATAGCTATTTGTTTTTTTTCTTTTGGCTTCACACGATTTGTGCATTTAGCCAGTCTCAAGTTTATAAAGTATTTTTTTAATTATGATATGGCATTCAGTTAGGTTGTACATTGTTTTCCGTTCTAATGTGGATGTTACACATTCAGTATTCGGTACCAAAAGAACGATACAACGGCTGAGGCTGAGGTCAATACTATAATCAAATTCTCAGCTCTATTTTACCCAGATTGCACCCGTTTCAATGATTCCACATATTGTCCAGTTGTAAAGACTCTTGACGTACAAAACTTCATTAGTTTTACATCACAATATCCACAACGGATCAATTAAAACGAGTGCCTGACTGCGATCGCACCTAAAAGTAAGCTGTGATGCAATATCTGATGGTGAGACGCACTAATTTATGAGCCTATTCACTCTTGGCTTGCAGACACTCAAATTATAAGCACTAGTCAAGCACTAGTTTATATCAATTAAAAAAAAACTGTCACAGAGTTTGGTATAATCCCGCCAAAATTATTGTAAGTTTTTATTTTAGTGTTCTAAATTCAAATTGTCGACACGATTAGACAACAATCGATCTCACAACAGCAATCAACATCTAACATTAGCCAGAATTAGTGAGATACCGCGAGATTCGCCGCAGCCATAAGGGGGCTACAAACCTTTGGTTATCACATTATCCCCCGACGCCTTCGAGGAAGCTTTAAATTCCATACTAATTGGATTATTATACAGAAACGATGGCTTCGTGTGTCTAACCGGTGCAAGCTGTATCGAATAGTCTCCAGAACTCCGAGATGGCTAACTTTCCTTACTTTAAAAGTCTTACTTTAATGCAGTTTAGGGTTGGAGTTAGGAAGTTAGTGTCTTAACAATTTTATTAAATTTCTATGGCTCTGCTGCGGTGCGGGATGCGATGAGAATTTTCTGTTTAATTCTTACGAGCTTGTTCTACACTGCAGATATTACTGTGGTGGCGTTCATTGAGAGAAAGGTGCTGTTGACTGTGTAATAGAATGAAGTTATAAATGCACATGACATTGAGATTATGCGGATGAATAAAGATTTGTTGATTAATCAGCTTCTAATTTGAATATTTCTTCATTCATAATTTTGGTACTGGTAATAAAATAAACAGGCTTCAAGCTAAGTATGTTAAATTTAATATCAACGTTCTATGTTCGTATGAACGCAAGTCGGTTCCGGTGCAGGAGTCCCGACAATAAATGTTTATTTTATCGATTTTCACACGGGCCTACTACAATGCATCCCGCTGGTACTAACGCCGTACTTGTATTACTTCGACAGAGTTCTAAACTGTTCGAATAAAATTACTGGGGAACAACTTTGTCCAATTAATAATAATGAATGCGCCAGGGAGCCCTACTGTTGTAAAAAAAGTTTTTATTTCGATAAAGTTGCACCGCTCTCATGTGATACGGATATTAGGACCTTGTGGAACTAAGTTGCTTTCTGAAGCCACGGTTTTACTTGTTATTTGAGTCGGTTTAGTAACAATTCATTAATTTTACGATGCGTGTAATTAAAATATATGATTTTATAGTTGTAACAAAGTTTTATTTACTTTTTTAAGGGAATTAAACTTAATTATTGTTGGAGCTTTAACAGAGCTTTCGTCTGTTGAGGAAAGGACCCTGAATGTTTAACAAGACAAATAATGGATTTAAGTACAGGTTGTCGACTCCGTCATTAGGAATGTTCTTACGTACCTCAATTAGAGGAAAAAGCACGAGTTGAGATTTTTTCCCGGAAGGGGAAAGTAATAGGAGCTTTCGCTCCGCATCGGACCCCACATCGCCGTTGTTAACCATCAAAGTTGTAATTGCGACCTTACGACTCGCTGAACTGTCACGCCCTCGACGTACCCCTAACGAATTTTTAATACAGCTAAAAACGCTTATAAACAAAAGCTGCGAGCCTCTGGCGGCGCCCTGTCGGGTTTAATTGCAGGTTTAGTGCCGGCGTTCATTAGGATATGCAGGCGCTTTTTTAACGCGATTATGACGTCGCAGGGTCGGCTATCGCCGGCGAGCGCACCCTCGCGCTGGGGCGAGGAGGGCTGCGTCACGTGCGAGGTCCGCACTCCGCAGCCCCACGCATGCGAGACCGCGGGGCGCCGTGCGCGCAGGCGCGCCCCCTGCCGGCGCCCCGCGCCCCCGGGCCAGTCGTCCGCCGGCCGTCGCGCGCCCCGCCCGCCTGTTCCGCTGAGCCGCGCGCCGCGAGTGTTCCAAGTGATGTCGACTTGTGACTAGTGCCATGCTCGTGCTGCGCTGTACCCTGCTGGCGGCCCTCGTCGCCGCTGCCGCCGCCGCCTGGCAGGAGAACGTCAGGCCCAAGGTCTTCGCGCAATTAGGTGAGTCCACCGACAATCGGCATAGAAACATGTCGGTGTTAGTGAACTCGTACAACAATAGACTTAATAGCCCTCGAAGCCGATCACGACAGGGACCCCACAAAGTTCGGCATCGCGCCGCGCCGAGCATCCAATGTTTATGTTGTTTTGTTTGACGACAGCGCGCGAACAAACACTCCATTCAAAAGTTGTCGTGTTTGTGTCAAAAGTGTCACGAGTGACTGCCGCGAGAATCATAATACCTGTTAGATGAAGATCATTACAGAAGTGAAGGAACTGTTCAAATAACCGGAAGAAGTTCAGTTAAACACAAGAAACATAAACTTGAAAGTTTTATTCCAATTGGAATTAACGGAAATATAAAACTAAATCAAGTAGAAGTCGATAATTATGAATGTAAACAAGTTAACGATGAAGTAACCAACGTAGCTGAATCAAATACGGACACTAATGTTTTGAACATAACCAATCCAGTAAAGTGCAGTGTAGTAAGCGTCATATGAATGAATGAAGCAGTTTTCTGTTAAGCTTTAACAGATAAGAGTGAACACAAGACGAATTAAACAGAGTGAAGCTTTCAAAGCTTAAATATAAACATAATCTAGGCAGTTTTTTAACATTCAAATGCACAAAAGTCATAAAGGGACAATTGTGCTACTAAACTAACAAAAAGTGATATCAGCAACAATGTTGGTAACATTTGCCGGCACTCACATTCAAAATAGAATAAATAGAAATGCCTGTAGGAGCGCGCCTTGCGGTACACATAACGAGTCGCAGTCACGCGACAGTTAGTCCTGCAGGAATAAAGCCAGTATGCACAACTGTAGCGGCATTGTTTTATTGTGCAGTCTGCATTGCGGGGGACGGCCACGTGGCTCTCATTAGTGCAACACAAAGCGAAGCAGTTTGTTCTGCGTTTTGCAATGTTACGCTCGGATTAGCGATCCACGCGATGTTTAACGTAGCGGACGGAACTTTGTCTGCGCTATTGTATGCCTTTAGTAAAATATCTCTTCATTTGAACCTGAATGCTGCTCTATGAATAGTAGGATCGATTAATGATGAGCCTTGAATTAGAATAGCTGCCGTCGAAAGTCGAGACGCGAATGTGTCGGGCACATATCCTGCCACTGTCGCATATCCGGCTATTGTTTTAGTCGCATCAGGCTTAATGCATCGCAATGTTAATGAACTTGACTGAACGGTAATGCAAAGGGAAGTGAGATCATTCTGAAGTGAATCAGGTCAAGTGTGTGAGTACTGCAACATGAGATATCGATAGAATGTAATAGAGTAAACAAGTCTCAGATCGTGGAGAAGACGGGTTCATTAGAATCCTATAGTTACTGTGTTTGATGTGGGGACACTCATAGTGAGCGTGTCAACACCTCTCTGTAATATGATCCACCAATCGAAATTAGAAGGGTCAAACTGACCGCATCGTGCGGTTTAATATACGATCTTCTGTCAATATGCTTTGGGTGTACGGAATGACGCTCAATGTTATAAGGTTTTTATGGGATTCCCTCGCGTTATATTTCGGTCGTTATTAGTGTCACATTTAAGATGATCTCAGAAATATGATATTTTATCGACATTGAGTTTCATGTGTAGCTATTATTTTTTTCATAAGTACTTGGCTAGAAGTATTTTGACTTTCTTGTATATCAATACGAACCCATAATTATAGTCTTAAGTAGTCAAAAGTAGACTACATACAAGTACTTGCGTGTAGAATGGTATATTTTTATGTACCTATATGAAGGATATATTTCACCAAATATGTAGTTTGGAGATCTGATAATACTAATTTATATTCAGTAATATAACGTAGACATAACAAATCATAAGGACTACGTATAAGATGGTGAATGTAGTAGTAGTAGATGACATACGTATATTATTTAGTATGATATCTGAATGTTCCACAATGTTCAGATAATATCCTTTTCTGAGAAATCTGCCAACACAATCTAAATTCTCGAAATGCATCAAACGAATCTGATTCATCTGATGAAACCACAGTATTATCACACTTATAAAGTTGAAAGTATGCAACGTACTTACAGATTAAATTTGGTGCACGGTAAGATCATGTCCTTATATATATATATCTTACCTTGGGATAATTTTCTACTTTCGCAAGGGCAAATCCGCTGGCTGGAGCTAGATTGTTAATAACAGTTAATGGGGTTTCAGCAGATATGGTAGTTACTAACGTTCTAGTGAGTTAATGAAACAAGTAAGCAACGCAATCACCGAGTACAAGAGAGCATAGTAAAACATATCTTGTAAAATAAGTAGTAGCAATCTCACTAACCTAATTTGTGGGTAATGTTACTGCACTCACGTCCGCTAGCAACCGATATCGTTATTATTTCCAAAGTATGCCAGTAGAATACTGGGTAGATGCACTTTAAATTGTAACGGGTACTCCCATATGTACTCGTAAGTCTAATGTAAAATTCTGCTTGCAAACGGATGTTGCAAAAACTAAATACAGGGCTTAGACCAGCTCTGGTGAGTCAATGTTTTAATATTGTAAAATACATAATATTCATAGATGAGGAACCAGTGAAGGATGTTACAATGTGAATATATGTACACATGGTATGCCTTTCTGAATGGTCAGTAATGCTGAATAATGCATTAAAGAATTGCATTGTGCCCTAAACGATGAATTGAATTACTTTTATGGCTTAACCTTGCCCAAAGTCAGTTCTAATACGTCATTGGTCTCTGACAAGTAGTCGAACCAGAATCGTAGTTTCGAAGAAACAATTTGAAGCGGGTAGATCAAGTGCCGTTATAAACAGGAATGTCCGCGGTTAACAATAAAATCAAGTATAGAAATCTGTGTATATAAAAGAAGGTTTCCAGTTTAAGTTCATCTAGACCGGTTCCTTAAGAGTGGGCAGTCGGTGAACCGTACGGGGAACTGGCTGGGATGAAATCTCTCTGACTCACAACACGGTGACTCAGTAAGTACTAAGATTAACGCAGGTCAGGTTTGAAAGCTTTCCACCTTTTAATAAATCGATCATAAAAGCGAAGGAAATTAAATTTCGCAATACGACGGCTTCTTTTATAAATTACGAGATAAAAAAAAATACCAAAAGAAATATAATAATGGAGATAATAAATTCTTAATTGAATATTAAAACGCGATACTCTACATCAAAGACCCCAAAAAGAGAGGAAAAGTAAATAAAACAATTTTATTTACTTACGATATTAAACCAGAGTATAATATGGGTCCGTAAAATGTATAGACATCGTACTTTGCGTTGGTCCCCTTAAAAAAGTAGGAGATTTATGGTCTAAGGTTGGAACAGGTGACGTAAGTCTTTAGTTCAATTCTTTACCGTTTATGGTGTTGCGTTATAGGTTCCGACACCCTCCTTTATGCTTTAACTGCTAGGATTATAGAACGTTTAAGTGGTCCCATAAAATAACCGTTCAGTTACAACCTGGAGAAGAAATAAATTACTTAACAGGATAAAGCTTTTATGTCCCAAGAATATTTTGTGCGTGTCGCGTGGTGCCTTATGGGTATTTATTGGGTTATTCGTCAAGAACCAATACTTTGGGGAGCTGTTATTGTGGTTGGGGTGCATAATACTGCTATGACGGAGCGTTGTTTATGATTCTAGTGTATGGCTTACAATTTATTAAGTCTCTGTGAGGTCTCCCGAGTTGGAGTGCAGCTATTAATTTTTTCTCAATGGGTTTCTGTTTTAGAGCTTTGGAGGGTCTTTTTGTATTGACGAATTTCATATCTGCGCCTTTGTCATTTGCAAATGGTATTGCGTAATTAAGGGATGAATGAAGACAGCAGCAGATTCTGTTTCTCAAAGAATACCTCTAAATTAAACTACATTTTTTTCAATCACAGCTCTCAAAGCTGGAATTTCACAGATTGTACTCAATTGTCTTAGACCTATTGTTTAGTGTGAAATCCAATTAGACATTTCTGAGTGCTCTATCATATACATTAGAACATGTCTTTTTATCAATAGGTAGTGTATAAGTTAAGATGTCACTCGAAATAAATCGACTTTTGATAAGAGTTCCGGTCAGAGAACCAATCAATTTCCGTTGCTCCCGTTACGTACGTTCAAATAATTTAAAATGTCAATATTAATAAAAATTGTACCGCCGCCGATAAAAGTCAATCAAAAAAGGACAAAAGTTCAAACATGCTGCAGCACAATTGGTTTTAGAACAGTGGAATGCGGCTGTGGAAGGAAAACAAAAATGTATTTAATGGTAACGTGATACGGTGACTAATAGACTGTGCAGCGTCTTCTGCGGTTCCATAATATGCGTGAAGGAAAATGTGATTTAGGATAAGGGATTAGGGTTTGTTTTGGTTGCGAGGGGTTGTGAATGGTAGAGACAAGTAGCACGCACGTGCGTACGGCGGCGTCGCGGCAAGGCGAGGCACGACAGGGGGGCGGGGGGAGCCGCCATGGCGCCGCCTGGCGGGAGAGACACAACTTTATGACGATGCGATGTATTGTCTTCCCAGTGTGGGATTTACCGTTCCTTTTGTTTTTATTTTTTCGGACACGCCGATTAATTTCTTTTAGTGGGCTGTTTGGGGTCGCCGGTTCTGCTTGTACAATCAAATTTTCCTCTTTTGTATTTGAGGCTTTACTTAAGTGCTTTCGCATTTGCGACTCTTCACTTCGCTATTCAGTATACAACTGCGAATACGCTTTATATGTACATACATAGTGCTATAAATAAGGCTAACCGCATGTGCATGGCATTTGTTTCAGTGTGTGTTTCCTTTGCGGGAGTTTGAAAGTGCTTTTCTAACTTTGTGAATGCGTTTTGAAGATCGTCTATAAGTTGGATTGGCGATTAGAAAACACTCGCACGTTTTCTATCAGACGGTTGCTTTGAAAGATCATATTTGAATACTATATAATAGTTTCATTTCGATATCTGAATTCGATTTATTATTCATATTGTTGAGTTTTACTTTCATCATTTTCTTTTCTAACTATCACAGATTTTCTATTATTAAAAATTCATACCAAACAGGGCAAGAAAAGTGCCAGCAACCGATCGTACCAGCTGTTCTATTCATATTCGCATGAAAAATGGGTTAGAAACGGAATCAAAGAAAGATGGCGGATTGAATGGTGTTTTTATCCCAACCCTTGCTGACGAGGGCTGCGCAAACATTGGTTTTGTAATAAAAATATTTGTCGAAATCCTCAACGGGAAAGGAAACTGTATAAACGGTAGACGATTCTTTGCAAAATACAGAGAGTGCGCCTATTCTATTGTCATGCAGTTTTTAAACCGGGATTAAAATGAGCTAATCATGAGCACGGGAGGGGACGACAATCAACGCTGGCTTGTATCTACTATGCAACATTTTTTTTTTTACTTTTTGGTTCCAAACATAATTAAAAACATTTATTCAAGGGGTCTCCTGAATAAATGTTTTATGTCAAAATTAAACGGTTAAACGTGAAGTGTTTTCTTGTGTTATGCATTTAATACTGTACCTACCATTTCATTCACTCAAACGTTACAACTTCCCATTAATTCAATACCATCATCTAAAGTTCCGATATCTCTTAAATTACGTTGCCGTATTAAACACGTGATTAATTCAACTTGATAAATCTTGTTTATATGTAAATCACCTTATTTGTAGCAATTAGTATTCTATACGAGAATGGTAATTATGAGTTCTGGCATATTTTCACGTTTGTTTTGTTCTTCGTATTCAACTTGTTTACTGGTCTTCATTGGAAATTTCGGGGAAATTATCTCATGAATCTTATTAGCTTCTTGATTTCTTGGATATTCTTGGTCTGATTCTTATTAAGGTTAGTGTACGTCGCCGTTTTCATTACGTGAACTATCCATCACTCCATAACAATATTGTATATGTGCGATAAATCTTCATATACGTTCTCATTTGCAGTGAGTCGCATTTAAAACCCTTCTCATTTGAAAAGGCACCGATGAATGGCTCAGAGTCAATGGATCGTAAGAAATGGGCCAGTGACGTGGAGTAAGGCAAGTGAAACGTGTTCCGCGACCATTTTATAAGGGTCTCTCGGAGCTTAGTGGATTCCTCTTGTGTGTACGCGTGCGATAAGTCGTGGCAATGTGCGATTTTTTTCTCTGATAATATGATTTAGTAGTCGTGTTATGATGAGATATGAATGTGCTCGTTATTGGGTTATAGTAAGGGTTTCGGACTCGTTTTGTTCGAGTTGTTGACACTAAATGATTTTATTTAGTGTCAACAACTCGAACTGACACTAAATGATTTGCTAAAAATCTTATGATCATTTTATGCGCTTGTCGAGCATAATGTTCAAACCAAGTGGTCTTTTTCCTTAGAATACATATGTCTCTAAATTCTTTTAATAGAACAATTTAAAAAATAACGTCTCTACAATTTAGTCAAATATCATCATTCAAATATTTTCTATAGTAAAAAATATTAACATAAATATACGCAAAATACCTCAGGTGTTATCGCGTCTGCGTAGACCTGAGAGGTCTGGGAAAGCTGGTGGTGCTTCCAGCCCCGTTATTGAGCCAGGTGGTTCCTGCACAATGTGGACCGTAACAATAGGAATGTAGCCGCTAAGGGTGGCTCGCACCCCCTGTGTACAGTGTATGAATTTTCAAATGGCGATATTATTTCGATTCTAGTTTTGTAAACCAAAATGCATAAGTTTTTAGTGACAAATAACGATTTATTTAATGGAAATCATAAAATGGTTCTGACTGTTAACTAGTACAGTATAGACACTTTTTACGTCAAAGCGAAAATATTGATGAAAATTGAACTTGACATAAAAGTAAGGATTAAGGATCTCGTGAAACTAGAACTTGAAACTCCGTTCCTTTCTAAGAGTTCTCTACAGATTCTTTTAGCGCGTGATAAGGTTTAAAATGGTGCTGCTTTCGTGAAAGGAAACGTTGAATCGGATTTGCTATGAATGATAAAAATAAAGTTTATCTTTTCAGGTTTTAAAACTAGGGCAAATCGGTAGAAATTGTTTGGAAACGCAGTGGATATACCTACAGCAGGAATTTTGAAAATGTTTGAGACAAGATATAATTTATGTAAACAAATTACTAGTATTGCGATTTGCGGTGATATTCTACTAGGCAGTTATTATTAAATTTTGGCAATTTCACCTGGTGATTCACTACTTTGATGTTAACAGAGTGTACTTACCTTGTTAGTTACATGACCTACATCACAGAAAAGAAATAAAATATCATCGACCTACATAACAATCGTAAAAAATGTATCACATTCTAGAGTGGAATTCTCTCGTAAACCCGATAAAATTACTCAATGCTCGCCTTTGTCTTTCTATATAGTCCCTTATGCTAGATTGGAAGTGGGTGTATATATTTGATTATTTATTGGATCTTAAAGTGGATGACATCAATTCTAACTGCACGACCTCACATGAGACTAAGTGCTTCGCTCATTTCGAGATCCATTTCAGTTACTTGATATGACACAAATAAGTTTAAATTAGAATTTAAAGTTTCTATTTGGTAGAAGTAATGGTCGACTACATTGAATTGCTTAATTTGGTAGTTGTGTCAGACAGCAGCTCTGTTTTACTGTGTAGTCGAAAGATATTAGATATCGTCTTCTTATTGAGTAGAAGCAACAGTTTCTCAACTTCGATCGATCACTTTCAAAGCAATATTTTATGAGAAATTAATGTTGCTGTTCCTTTAAACTATAGCACTAATGGCCCAACTTAAACTCATAAGCTACTTTAGCATCATAATTCAAACTTACGACAGCGTCACTTTATCTTTGATCTTAGCGAACATTTTCGCAAGTGTTTAGGAGACGTTAGCCAATCACCGAGCGCAGGAAACATAACTTGAAACTGTGAACGGGTTCAGTATATTTAGAGCCCTAAAAATAAACGGATCGTGCGGCCCTTCTACACTTGAACTTGAGTCGAGTTCATTGACCGAACTGAATGATAACTGTGCACTACTGTTCCGCTTCTTTTATTTTTTGAAGCATTTGAGAGATCATTCATCATGTTATGTGAGGCACTTTGATTTATTTACGTTTGCTTATTTTTGAATGGGAGCTTTAGCTAACAATGGCAGGCACTATACTGTGTACTGCGCAAAGCTACAAAAGGGAAAGTTTTTAGTTTAAATATTAATATTCGATTTTGTATTGTGCTTAAGTGATGGCAGCTTCCTCTAAGGGACCATCCTTCGCTTGAGATGTTATACAATAAATTTTACTTAGTACGCAATAGAGTTCAGAATGCAATAAACAGTTTATCACAATTGGTGTCGAGCGTTAAATCCCAGTGCTGTCTATTCAAATTATCGAAGATCGAGCCGGAAGAGCCAGAGTCTAGCGATTGTCGAGTTTCATCATACCAGTCTACAACACTAATGCGTATAATAGGAGTGATTGGAGACGATCTACCTACTTTAAAGTAATCCCTTTTGACTTTTGCAGTTTTTGTAGCACAGGCACCTTATGATTAGCTCTCATATAATGTGTAATTCAAATATTCAAATCGATTATTGTTTTGTACAGAACCGTTCGGTGTGGCGAAACTTGGTGGAGGCCTATGTCCAACAATGCACGTCTTTCGATTGAAATGATGATGATGATGATGATAATTTTGCTCATCTACAAAATTACTGTTTGCTATTCAGTGGGTTACGGATTGAAAAATTAAGCAAGTTATGCAGAAAAGCGGAAAATGTACCCCAATTGTGATGTCCACGCAGATGGACTTACGGACTAGTATGTCTATAAATACTAATGTCACAATAGAAAACATTGCCTTTTTCTACGCCATAGACCATAATTCTACGAAGAATGGATAAATAAACCTCATTTGTAGTAGGCAGTGTTGTGCATAATATAGTCTCACTGAATATCGTGTTGAATATCGATTACTCTATATTCGGAAACATGTCTGCGAAGGCTCGTTGCCGACCGGAATTATGTCTTCCGTGGCTTTCATTTATATTTTATTCCACTCCTTTAATATTCTGCTTCTATGAAGCTAAATTGTTAGTTGGTGTTATAATGTTTGGATTAAATTGTTTCTCGTTTATTGTATGTTGTAAACTTCTCTTGTTATTTCTTCTTGTGTTATTTTTAACCTTTTGTGTGCTATTGTCATGTAAAAGCTGTGTGTCTTTTATATTCTTATTATGCACAGTTTATGTTTTGTTACTTTACGCGCCTTTAGCTTTGTTAACATTTTTATCTTGTTGTATATGACTTTTGTTTATTTGACTTACTTGATTAACAGTAACCTTTTATGCATGGTGTTTGAGAAGAATTTCACAAGGTTTTTTCATGGTTTAACGGTTATGTATATTTTTCTTAAAGCTTCTTCGTGCACAAGCTTTTCTAAAGGTATATTATGCTGGTTATTACAAACTATCAAATCAGTTTTTTAATGTTCTCTAATATACAGTTAACTCGTTCAATGCGCAGCCCAAATTAAAGCAATTCGATCTGTTTCAAAATGCCGTGTTTTAGAAAAGTGCATCAGTCGTTTATTTTCATTGAAACGTGAGAGCTTTCGTAGCCAGAATTTGGATAGCAATTGATTATAACGTTTCAACGTAAATAGTTGTTCCTAAATGATCTTACGAAATGCATGTCGGAACTTTTAGAAAGATGGATATAATATGGAAGTGCATAGATCGCTATGATTTAGATAAACTGAATTTGTTGATGATGTCAAATTAGTACACTTATTTGTTGATTCGTGATTGGGCAGGTGTCGATGCGTTTTAAATATCTACACTAGTTTCGTAAATTCTCATCCAATTCATTTCACTCTTCCACAGGCTATCAACATAACTAAAACAGAAATCAGAAACGCAGATCAATTATAGGCACTTTTGAATAGTCATTTCGGTTAGCCAAAAAAAGTAAAGCTAAATTGCACGTTACAAAGCGCAGATCTCTATGGAGCAGAACGTGCAAGAAACTTCATGGACACTATATAAAATCATATTATGAATTCTGAGTAACCAAGTTTACAACGAGACTACCAAGTTCACCACATAATTTATTATGAAACGAAGACGACTTATAAAATGCCACAGCCCTCAATGCAAAAGTCAATAGGCATAAAACTAGGCAAGCGTGCTTCATGGAAATAAATCCATTTCTGCCGACTATTACGCGGTTAAACTCTTACCATGAACACTGAAGTGCTCCAGACGTCTGGAACTGTTAAAAGTTAAATAAACTGCGAATTTATTTGTAAAAGGGTTTAATATTAGGTTTTGCGATGGCGTTGTTGGCTAAAGTTCCTGTTTTTTTTTTGTGTTGCCTGAGAAGAACTTTTGAAAAAATGCTATTGTGACTGTAGCAAAGCATTTATTTTGCCTAATGATGTTATGGTTCATGTAGTGTAGGCTGAAATGGAGACGAATTTGTCTATGACTTATGCTATCTAAATCCCCTACACCTAAATCGTGCCATACCGTTCTCTAAACGGCATATTAAGTGCTCTAAGTACTTTCATGAGAACAGCTATTAAATTATCTATAGCCAACCATTTAGAGTCATCGAGATATCACTCTGCGTCAATACTCTTTTATTTTAAATACATAATTGTATCCGGAGCCATATAAACTGAACAACCGTTCCAGTAATTCATTCCTTTACTCATTGAAGTGGAAAGAACTAGTGAGGGCCAGTAAGGTGGCATGAAGCGTGAATGAAAGAGGGCTGTGTGTAGGATGTAAAGGATCTGTCGGGCTCGGAACTAGGGATTACGCACGATGACGGTTGTTTCCCTTCCAATGCTACATGTGGGTAGCTAGGTTATGTGTTTTGGATGGATGGACTTGTGTGTTCAATCGATGGTTTACTTTTGCATATCAGTACCTCTACCATGAGTTTAAAGCAATAGTATTTGTCGATACTCGATACTGATTACGTAAATATTTTGTATGGCAAATTTTGGTTCCGTAAGTGACCACAAGAGGCGCTGTAAAATTTGCCATACTTACAAAACATCATAGTCGGTATCGAGTATAGACAAATACTATTGCTTTGAACTCATGGTAGAGGTACAGATTTTTTACCGGCTTCATCTAGTTTAAGTTAACGAAAAAATTACGAGTAATCATAAAATTGACGTGAGACATTTATTATCTTTGTCATACATTCATAAATTCTTTCAAGTCTTTAATCGCGTCTTTGCAGTTCAGTAGGTAAATGTTCTCTTATTTCACTCAGGTTTTCTTTACCACTTCCTTTGTTCATAATATGCATATTATTAATAATTTATAAGACAGCCAGTGCCATCGGGATAAACTTACACATATTGTTTTCTTTCGTAAAGTCTACATATAATTTAAATGCCATACATTACCTTCGTTCCTTTAACTTCTTATTTCTATGGTACATTCAAAGGGATATCAAATTGCATATCTCGCAGTGCCTCAATGACTAATAAATTCGAATCGCCCGTGGCGCCCCCTCGTGTGATATTTATGCATGATAATAATTAATGAACTTATGCACAGAACTTGGTCCAAGTTCCCTTCGTATTTACTTATGAAGTTGTCGTAAGCTTCCGTTATTAGGAACATTAGATTAGTTTTTATTAAGAAGGAAGTACGAGTATGTCAAAATTGGTAAAGGTGACTTGAAGGAAATTTGATTCTACGATTCATTTGTATATATTTTTTGTACCTATTCGCCTTTTTACTCTCTTTTATTGCACCTACTACAATTTTTCTCTGCATCACCTAAAGGTTGACTGGTAGAAAATGCCTAAAGCCTCTGTAACTAAAGAAATAAAAGATATGGAATATAATTTATGTTTTCTTTTAACTTTGCATGTTTAGTCCATTTGGCTAATGTCAAGTTTAGAAATTATTTAGTTTTTTCTACAGAACACCGTCACTTAGATGCCCATTGGAATGCGTATGTCGCCTTTGCAGAATTTGGCATAAAGATTACATAGTCAGTCTTCGCAGCAAGTTTCGCTGAGGTATTGAATACTATAATAAAGTCCATCTCAGCTTCATTTTACTGACATCGAACGATCCCAGATATTGTTCAATTGTGTAGATACTTGAGATACAAAATAACACCAATTTTACTTCACATTATCTACTAGAATTCAATTGGCGAATAATTAAAACGGCCACTGAATTTTGCTTGAAAAACTCCCAAAAAAAATTTTTCAGACCGTGGCCTATAAGATGTTAGTAATCACACACTCTAAAAACTATTTCAGTAAAAGGTATACAATAATAACACAGATATCTAAATTTAAAAAAAGAAAAAAAAGTTGAATTTCATTATTTTTGCTACGTAGTGTTGTACCAGCCAGTACCAGTGATCTTATTTAGGTAAAAGTTTAGCCAGTATCTTGTGACTGTTCATTATTTCTGTGATTATACCCTTTCTATCGGTACGGTTTCTTTTTATTTAACTAACAATCCATGGAACGATTCGATAATAATGCCATAAAAAGCTTAGTAAGTTTATAAATGCTAATTTTTAAGATAAACAGCGGATTTTATGTGTGAGATGCGTATCTGAATCTTCTACCATAAATTGTGAACTGTGGGATACTACTTGTACCGAATGTACTAATGTATTCTGTTCTCGGGCTACCGAATAAATTATCTGTCATACTTATTTACTATTAATATTTGTATATTAAATATATTATTAGCATCTGCCAGCGGCTTCGCCCACAGGAAAGTAGATTTCAACATATAAACTTTAGACCCTCGTTTCGACTTTTTGGGGTTTTTTTTATGGTGGGAAAAATCATCCAATGACAACCCCCGCTCTTGGGTGGAGTGGGAGATAGTGTCAAACTCTTACTGACTAAAAGCCCACCCCGTTCCTTCTAGCCTTCATACCGGGGCTCGAGTTCCCTTTCGGATAACCCTGACCCGGCGCTGACAACTCCTTGAGGCGCGCGGGAACATTGCGCGCCTTCGACGACTTGGGCTTGGTCCGGGTCCCTTTGGGGGGTGAATTTTGAAAAACCCTTGGTGGCGAGTCATAATGTTCGCCTACGTCATAAGAGGAAGTTATGTGCATAATTTCAAGTTTGTAGACCCTATAGTTTCGCCTGTATGTTGATATGTCAGTCAGTCAATTTCTCCTTTTATGTATACGTAGATGAGTAGATAAAGAAGTCTACCTTTCTTGTTTTTTTTGGGGATATCATCAAATGGTTTCACCCACTCTAAAGTGGAGCAAGAGGAGGTGTCAGATTTTGCAGCTGTGATCCTTTAGTTGCCCTTTGCGATCCAGGATCATAGTAACTGTTTCGAATAATCCCGCAGCCCAAGTCTATCTCCCTACTACATTTTCGTATTGCTTGAAGGGTTGAACTGTGGTTTATGATTTCATATTGTAATAATCAATTGTATAGTGGTTGATTAAAGACATCTGCTTAAGCAGATGTTTTAATATTAAGGGTGCTTTTCCGCCAGAGATGTGCTATGCTACGTTGCTCTGAATCCGATTGATATCATATTCATTGGTGCGCATAGGATGCGTGCTATGGATTCCTTTTATCGATACATCGCATATCTCGAGGTGCGCATCTTTGTAACACATCTTACTCGCACTGGTAAATAGCTTAGTATCAGTGGAAATGGTCACGTAGTTTCATAGACATTACATCTCCGCAGCATGGCTGCCTAGCACATCTCTGGTGAAAAAGCAGCCTTAGACCGGTACTGACATAAAGCTTTACGCTTTGGCAATCACGTATCTATTAGGCCAGTCTATGTTATAGGACTATTTATAATGCCTCGAAAGCAGGGATGACTTAAATCCTTGACTTATGAAAATATTCTCGGAAAGTCTTTTAGGATCCTTTATCATCATCATTGTGATTTCAGCCAAAAGACGTCCACTGTTGAACATAGGCCTCTCGCATTCGATACCACAACAATCGGTTTTGTGTGTCACCTCCATAGGTTAACAGTCCGTTTACCTGCGACCCTCATCAGGTTAACAGTCCGTCTTGTAGGAGGCCTTCCAACGCTACGTTTTCTGGCCCCATCGACCGTCTGTTTTGCGAGCGATGTGCCCAACCCATTGCGATTTACGTTTGATGATTTTTCGGGCTATATCGGTGGCCATGATTGCCCTGCAGATATCTTCATTCCTAGTATAAGCATAGCATAATCAGCCTTTTAATGTTCCCACCGCTGGGACTCAGGCCTCTTCTCTTGGACAGGAAATGGGCCTTAATCCATCACGCCGGCCCTGTGCAGGTTGGTGAATGTCATATGTCTTCGAATTTTTGGTTCTAAGACATGCCGGTTTCCTCACGATGTTTTCCTTCACCTTTTTGAGAGCAGTGGTGATGAAATAAATTACACAAAGTAATGCGCCTGGCTGGGTTTGAACCCCCGAGCTACACCTCGTAAGTCGGGGCCTTTACACTCGGCCACCACTGCTCATTGCTGTAACGATTTCCAATTACGTTTTCGAGTACAAAATACCACAGGAAAAACCGCTTATATTGTCTTTATTAAAGTTTTTGTGTGCCCCCGCTGTCATTCCGCTACTTATATGACATTTACGACACATGTCATACGTAATTGCCGAGGCACTGCTGAATCCCCCCGGGGTCCTTACGAAAATATCCGCCAAGCGATTATGACCTCTGTGGGTGGTATACACAACCCTATAGGTATAAATAATATTGTTTATAAGTGCCTATAGTAATACAGCAGTAAACCTGACTCTCATAAGATCCTGTTTGGCGCCTGCATTATGGTCTGAAGATGAAACAAGTTTTGAATATGAATGTTATGGTGTGCCGTGTGATTATTCTTTTGTTCTGATATATGTGCATAGATAATTCAAGAGATATGTTTATACTTGTCATACTACGAGATATAGTCTGTCTAAAAAGTTAGCCGACTTGGGAATTTTGTATAATATTTAATCATTTAAAAAATACGTATATTCGATACTTTTTATAAGGTGTAATTGTTAGTAAACAATGATCAATATCTCTTATTCAACCTTGATTTTTGAACCAGTGTTGACTACGTCAGATTTAATTACATTCTTATAATTACCCAAGTCGTTTGACTTTTTAGACAGACTCTACTTGTCTTGTAGATTAAATTTTGAAATATTGGTTATCCGAAAGGGCGCTCGAGCCCCGGTATGAAGGCTTGAAGGAACGGGATGGGTTTTTTAGTCAGTAAGAGTCTGACACTATCTCCCGCTCCGCCCAAGAGCGGGGGTTGTCATAAGATGATTTTTCCCATCGAAAAAAAAAAAGTTATGGTGGGATTTTCTTCGAGTAAAGTTAAGTGGCATTTTTAAATATTCGCAAATTGATACTCATCATCATCATTTCAGCCCAAAGACATTAAATATATTTCAGCCGAACGACGTTTACTGTTGGACATAGGCTTCCCCAAGTGTCACCACAATGAACGGTCCTGGGCGACTCACATCCATCGGATTCTTAGTGGATATTGCGATGTAAAATTAATGTATAGTCTGTCTACAAAGTCAACGGACTTGATACTTTTTATAAGGTTCTTCTAGTAGTAAACAATGATCAATATCTCATAATCAACCTTGATTATTGAACCAACGTTGCCTACAGCAGATTTTATTTTACCATAATAATTACTCAAGTCGGTTGACTTATTAGACATACTCTAGTTTTGTGGGTCAAGTGTAGTTTTGTTTATCTGGACCAATTATGTGAAATTATTGAAATAGGCTTACCAAGATCGCACCTATGTCAATAATGATTTTGACTGAAAAATTTGTTGTAGTAAGAATGCATAGGACTGGTCATTATGGCGACACTTGGGGGAGCCGTATGTCTAACAGTGGACGTCTTTCCGCTGAAATGATGATGACAATGAAGTATACAAAAAGTTGACTAGATATTTTGCTGCCAAATACTGCAAAAGCATTAGAATGTGCTTATCTACATTCACATGGAAATCAGAGTCATTGTATTCATTAAGGTCTAAATACTTTTTATATTTGACACTATCTTGATTGGTTAAATGCTTTTGTGAAGCTGAAACAAAAAAAACCGGGCAAGTGCGAGTCGGACTTGCGCCTGAGGGTTAAGTACAAACTTACCTATGTAGATAGTTCAATTCCGAAATGTAGTCTAAGAAGATTTTCTCGAATCGCAAAAAAAAAACCGGGCAAGTGCGAGTCGAACTCTTGCGTTCCGTACAAACTTACTTATGAAAACAGTTAAATCCCCGAATCGAGTTTCGAAGATTTATCCTAATCACAAAAAAAAATTGTGACGCAACTACAAGTTTACAGGTTTCAGATTTTTTTCCTATACTTGTGCTTTGAGACCTTTCTTCATGCCAAATTTCAGGATTCTAGGTCAACGGGAAGTACCCTAAATAGTAGTACTTGTGAAACTATACTAAATGGATATAAAAACCTTGAAACACGCATAAACAAAGATCATTATTAACATGTGTGCGAAATTGTGTTTATTTTGCCATTCATATCACGCAAACTGTGTCTCTGGTATTGTTCGGCTTTTCTTACAATTGTGTTAATGGTTTAGAAGATTTATATCAGTCCTGTTATTGTGGGGAGGGTGACTTGATATAATTCTTATAATCAATTTTATTAAGTGAAGAAGGGACGTGACAGATAGGCATATTAACAGATAATATTGACCAGAGGCGAAGATAGAGCTTTTGGATTAGTGAAAATTAGACCTTTAGGAAAAATATAGCTAAGAACGAATGAAGGTGTCTTAATTAGCTGTCACACTATTATTAATTCATTAAACACTGAGCGAACACCGGCGTTCGCTCTGTCATTGTCTTTCTATTGTGTCTTTAATTACGGTATTCGACTGGTGGTGATTTTTTTTAAAGATATACAACAGTGCTTGACTGCGATCCTACCTGATGGTAAGCAGTGATGCAATCGTTGATGATATTTCTTATATATGTGTGTGTGTGTGTGTAAAAGAACAAATAATAAGGCGATATCTATACTAATATAATAAAGAGGTAAAGTTTGTTTTATGTTTGTAGGAGGTAATCTCTAAAAGTAGCTACTGGTCTAATTGCCAAAGATTTTTCACCAATAGAAAGCTGTTTCAGCCCTGAGTGACATAGGCTATATTTTAAGTACGCGAGCAAATCCGCGGGCAAAAGCTAGTCTGTAATAAAGAATTGAGCAATACTAGCTACTACCAGTGGCTTCACTCGTGTAGTAGTAGAAAATTGTTCCAAGGGAACATACTCCTGAAATATGTTTAGCCCTTTAAAATTAGAAATCGGTATTTGCAACAGCATCTTAGCTAAGCCTACGTCCAGACGAGGCAAGAGTTCTCTACAAAGTTTATTACAATCATTTAAAATAAGTCAAAATACAAAATTTGGCTATGATGGAGCGACATGAGTTTGTGACAAAGCTCCTTAAAAAAGATAAAAAAAAACATACTTCTGGGATAAAAAGTATCCTATGAGTTTCCAAGATATGGTGTGACAAATTTCATCCAAATCGCATATCGTATGAATGCGTGCAAGTTTGTGAAGAAGTAATACACATACCCTTTTATTTTTATATGATTAGTATGATTCTTGGTAATTTATTGTAATTATCAGGAAAATTATGTTATCTAAACTACTACACTAATATTCTAAAGAGGTAGTTTATTTTTTTTTTGTAATTTAGTACTTTTTTGTTTATCTCAATCTCTGAAAGTACTGGTCCGATTGCAAAAATTGGTTTACTGATAGAAAGCTTTTATCTTTAGGTTTATTCCTGAGTGACATAGGTTATATATCGGCTGGAGCCGACTATTCCTCAAGATATAAATGACCATATTAACTCACTTCGAAACACAAATAGTGTTGGCTATGATGGAGTATGCACTAAAGTTATTAAAGAAGTGTCACAATATATAGCTCCACATCTCAGTCATATAATTAATATGTGTATTGCTAACGGAATCTTCCCTGACAAATTAAAAACCTCAATTGTAGTACCATTGCATAAAAAAAATGATAGACAAATTATGTCAAACTACAGGCCTATCGCGTTGATACCCATCTTTTCAAAAATATTTGAGAAAGTCATTTATAAGTCCTTATACAACTACCTTGAGAAATCAAATATATTAGTAGAGGAACAAAAGGGATTTCGTAAGCAGAAGACAATCAATATGGCCATACATGACTTGCTTCTGCCCATCTTATCAAATGTAGATAAAAGAAAACCGGTATGTGCGATTTTTATGGATTTGACTAAAGCCTTTGACTATGTGGACTTTTCTATATTAATACGTAAACTTGACAAATATGGTATTAGGGGAAATATACTTGATCTCATTAAATCTTACTTGACGGATAGAAGGCAATTTGTGGAAATCACACAAGTATGCCCCAAGACCGGTTACGAGAAAAAATATCGTTCCGACAGCGAAATAATTAAATACGGCGTTCCTCAGGGTAGCGTACTAGGACCTCCTCTTTTTTTGGTTTATATAAATGACCTTCCAGAGCATATAAATCACCCCATGGTTCTTTTCGCCGATGATAGCACTGTAGTGATTAAGTGTGACAATCCCAATACTTATGAAAATGAAATAAATATGACATTGAATAAAATTATAACATGGTTTAACGACAATAATCTAAACATTAACTTAGAAAAAACTAAAATTATGTATTTTCATCAAAGGATCCCAAACAATATCATGGACATTAATTATTTAGGAACGAAAATTGAACCAACTACTGTTACTAAATTTCTTGGTATTAATATCGATAACAATTTGACTTGGAGATCCCAGACAGACGAAATATGTAAAAGACTTAGTAAATTTGCATATGTTCTCTATAAGCTATCAAAAATAGTTAGCCTAGAATCAATATTAACAGCCTATCACGGTTATGTTGCATCGACACTCAGATATGGCGTAATTTACTGGGGCAATTCGGTTGATAGAGAAGTAGTATTTAGAGCCCAAAAAAGATGTATCAGGGCTATGTGTGGCCTAAAAAGCACTGACAGTTGCCAACCGTTCTTTAAACGTTTAAAAATTCTTACCTTGCCGTCGTTATACATATACGAAACAAATGTGTTTGTTAAATCTAACATTTCACTATATAAAATAGCCACTAAAAGCTACTACAGAAAACTACGCGATAAAAATAAATCAGAACTCGAGGTAACTCATGGAAAGACTGCACTTATGAACAAGAGTACTTTCTGTATGGCACAAAAAATATTTAACAAACTACCTGAGAAAATTAAAACGTTAAATTTGGATAACTTCAAAAAAGAACTATTAAGAATTCTGATAAATAAATGCTATTACTCAATAAAGGACTATCTCGACGACAATTCTATAATTACTTCTTCAGAAAATAGCACATTATCTGACTGATCTTCATGGTCTTGAATTTTTATTTGACAGTAACACTAATGGACATGTAACTTAATCTCTGACATTTTATTGCATCTAATTTTATTTTATTTGTAATGATATGCATATGCCTATTAATATTGACTCTATTAATTATATAAATATTGACATAATAAACTTGCACATCACTTAACCTATTTTGATACATTACGATGGTCCTGAATTGTGTGTGACATTAGAATCAATATGACATGAAACTTAATCTCTTTGACATTTATCGATACTTATTTTATTTCATTTGCAATAATACGCATGTGCCTATTAATAACGACATTATTATTGTTATAAAAGTTTACATAAGGAAATTACATATCTCCTGACCTATTTTGATGGTCCTAAATTTTATTTGACATTAGTATTAATATGACATGTAACTCTATGACATTTATTGAAATAATTTAATTTGATTTGCAATGATGTGCCAATTAATTTTGAATTTATAAATAATGTTAAAGCTTATTTGATCTCAAAAGTTAAATGAAAACGGACAATGTTCAATATATATTTGTACGCCTCTGGGCAAAACATGGAGGATCTAGCTACCTGTAACACCGCACACACCTATGTTTACAAATAAATTATTCTTATTCTTATTCTTATTCTTATTCTTATATTTTATGTACGTGGACAAAGCAGCGGGCAAAAGCTACATGCTATATTATACATAATTATAGTACAAGATACAATAAAAAGAGAGTTCATTTAAATATCTTTTCACACCTGACATACCGGTTATTATTTTATCAAAAATATAATCATCATTGTCAAAAGAGGGTTGTCCTCTTTAGGAAGACTTGATAGAAATATCATCTGTCAAATAGTTTCAATTAGCTTAACCATTTACACTTCACATTCAATTGACTTCAATTAAGAATTACTTTCTCACTATTTGCGACTAAGGACTAATGAAGCAAGTGTGAAACTTGTTAGTGTTAAGAAATTTTTTGCAGTTGGATGTGATAAAATCTAAACTGTACCCCTAGCCAAGTTGCTAATCTAGATAGTAACGCTTGTAGAAAGCTTCAAATGTACGGGAATGACGTCGCTCAGTCACGTGGTCAGAACAAAAGAATTGGTGGCCAGGTCAACTCGAAGCGTTCGGCGCAAGCGAAACGGTTGTAACTTGGCTAGGGGGGCTGGATAGCCAAATTCATGACAAATATTATCTTCTACATATATAAAAGCGAAATACCACTCACTGAATAATCACAAAATCCCAGAAACTATAACACATACAAATATTTAGTGGAAACTTGTAACTGGCCTTCTTCTTCATATCATGTTTTTCACTGTAATATATTTGCTGCAAGTTTTCTTGAAATTAATAAAATAAACATCACGCGGGACTGTAGTCAAAGACGTTAGTTCAACCGCAGGGGACAGTTAGGCGATTATCACACTGCCACGCACCACGCAGCGTAGCGCGTGAAAACGCACCTACGCACGTACTTGCGGGAGTGCAGATCTGCATCATCGTGCGGGGTTTTTACGTACTCACGCGTGTAGGTACGTTTTGTAAATTCATGTAGGCACGCACTCATTTCATACAAAATCACGCACGGTACTACGAGTCTCAGTGTGCCATAGGTACCTTGCGTGTCGCCCGGCACTCACGCACGTGAGTGCATATTTCTCCGATTGATCTGCATGAACGCGGGTGGATGCATTTTCAGTGTGTCGGACTGTGCGTGTTTTCTATACAAATGGAGATACTTACAAGCAACGTGAAGACACGCATTCATGCACAACGCTGCGGGGTGCGTGGCAGTGTGATTACCGCCTTAGTCCAAGATACGTCAAAAAGTTATGAATGTTTCACTTTCCATAGCATATTACAAGTTCAGCAGGCAGCGTTATATCAGTTATATCCTACGATTGATGGCTATCATTTGGCGCGACACTTGTTTGCTTATATCCAGCCCTATGACGTCACACTATGAATGTACGACAAGATGATTCATGCGTGCTTACTTTCATGCTGAGAGATTTTTTCATGTCTTCGCAAGATATCTGTTGTGGGGATTGGGGATTAGTTAAAGAGGGAGTTTTACAATTTAGGGGAATGTAAGTATAGGTTAGTGATTGTGGTGTAGCAAGGTGACTAATGGCCCTGGCCCAAAAAATATGGGGCCCCTTTTTTTAAGTGGGATATTATCACGTAACTTATGCTCTGGGCTGAGTGGCAGAGAGTGTCAGACTTTTACTGACTCAAACAAGTTGTTATGGTTAAAGAAGTGTTGCTACCTATTCTATTTATATTTCGTAGGTGGGAGAATTTTTCGCTCGTTTAAAAAGGATTGTATAGTAGGTTTTGGCCCCCCTGCCCCGCCTGGCCCTTCGGTAGCAACGCTAGTGGAATGACTGCAGTGTGAATACCGCCTTGGGGTAGGTTGCAACCCTGTTGAAAGGTTAGGAGATGTGTCTGTTCGAGCAAAGTTTTGTAGGGAGATGATACTTTTTCTTTATGTGAGAAATCATGGGTGGAGCGAGAGGTAGTGTCAGTCTTTTACTGACAAAAGCTCAGTGATACTTCAGTTGCCGCATGGTAACTTTTTCGAACAATCCACAGCCCTGGTAGGAGGGACAGGATCCTGCTTGGGTCATTAAGGCCCTGGATTCCAAAGAACAACTAAAGGAACATGAGCGACACTATGATTTCCCACCCGTTTAACCTTTGTTTGAGTTTTGTGACTGATTTATTTTTAATATATATCTTTTTCATAGATATGTATATAGGAACCCTCATCTATCAAGTAATGATGTCTATCAAGTGTTCTCACTGACCTACTCAGTAACTGAGCGCATCAGGAAAAATATCGGACAGAAAAGAAATGAGACTACCGACTTTTTCCTTTTATTAAACGGTATTCCATAGCTGCCAGCCGCCATGTGCCAAACATCTGCGCCAACCGATTTTTTACCAACTCCAACTTTTGACCCCACTTCGCTACGATCATTCATGTGGGAATAGCATTTTTCACGAAGCAATTTATAACTCATTTATTTACACATACGGTTCCTTTTTGCTTGTACCTCGTTTCAAGTGGGTGTTATTCTTGTTACAGTTTTAATTGCTTTGAATTATTAACGAAATTAAATTGTACATTCCGAAAATAAAGTTTTGAGTTGAGTTCATAAATTCGGCTTATGACTACAGTCGTAAAGTATGTTTTATATTTGATGTATTTGTCATCTAAGATGAATTGGATTGCTACAGAAGCTTTACGACTTAGAAACACAACACTAAAACGCGAATAAAAAATCTAAGTTGCAACTTGCATGTCTATGTAAGGTAAGCAAAGTCGTTATATAAAGTTATGGCATTGACTTTTGTTTATAATTAATTACCTTTCGTGATTGAAATGATTTAAAGACCTAAAGAAATGCTTACAAAAATGCCCTTAAACATTCCATAAAATTACGTAATTGGGCAAAAAGTATTTTATCTCTGGTACGGCCTTATTACGAAAGCTATTATCAAGTCGATTTGGCGACATATTCTCTTTTATTGCGTGACACGAAACGCTAATGTTTCTTGTTCACAAATATGGCGACAGATGCCAGTGACACTTCGCTGTCATTTCCGATTTTTTTCCCACGAACGAAGTGCTCTACTACCCAAGTTTGTTTAGTTAAAAAAATATTCCATTCATCTGCGCTAACTTGTTATGCTTTTTTTTTGCTAACTGAGATAAACAATCATCTTTTCTCATCTTTGTCCTTAAATATCAACTGTGGAACCCTTGGGTGTTATGTATACAGATTCATTAATTCATTTTGCGCAGAATCGCAAGCTTGACAAATTAAGGTCATTGCCTTGAGGTGGGAAGCGTCGAAAAAGTTCAGGAATCGTTTTAGAACCGTCCCTTTTATAATTTGAATATCGTGTTTCGGCGCTTTAACGCTTTAGCCTCAATTCTAAAAATATGGCCTAGATAATTTTAGAAGTTCACAAAAAAAGTTTTTCATAAACAAGTTTGTGAACTCGGGGAAAGGTTTCCGAACGGAATCGGTAATTAGGTACACAAGTTCAGTTAAACTTTTGTTTGCTCTCACGGGGGAAATTTTACAACTTTTATCGAGTAGTTTACCAATTACTCCGGCTCTTATTTAGTTTTTCCAATATTTTCAGAATATTCTGTTGGAAGTTTTCGTCGTATTTATTGGGGGCGTACGGAATTTTCGATCGTTAAGTAATATTGTTAGGTCGAGAATTTGGTTTAAATGCCTATGAATTTTGATCGTACCCTTTAACCTTATTACTGAATATCGTTGTCCTCGGCCAGCCGGGGTTCTCAAATTGGTTCACAATTGAACAAGATCCACAAACAGAATCTCGTGGACTCGTCACCAGGCAATGGGTTGGTATAATGGAGGTTTGCACGTTTGCTTGCACTGTTTGTCTCACTCTAATTACTTGAGAGCAGATCTTAATTACGGGCATCCGGGCCGTTTGATTGGCTCCCGCATTGTTTGTGTTCTCGGCTAACAGGACAATTGCAACTGTACTTGGTCGCTGAAGTCACGGGGTTAATAATACCTACCTACCTACCCCGCCAGTCGGCAGCGGACGGCAGGCCGTTGAACTGGGACACGTGGCTGTCGAACTCAATACGGCGCTGTTTGGAGAAGGCTACATAAAAGTAATTTGGTTTTGTTTCACCTTTTTGTGAATTAAGTGGAGCAGAATGTTTTCCCTTTTCTAGAGTTGAGGTCTGAGTCCCAGCGGGACGGACATTGTTAGGCTCGTAATGGTACTTATGGTTTTAGTTTGTCAAGAACTCAAAGTTAAGTAACTAATTCATTTTACTCAGTTACAAATTTTAAAATAGTTTTGCACATTCTGTTGTTAAAAAAAAAAAACAATTGCTGATCGTTACTTTCCTTGAAAATCAAAAATGGCTTTAACGATTTTAATATATATTATTATTATCTTCTGTTATATACATATAACAAAGCCGTGCCAGTTTTGATTGATTGATTGATTTATTTATTTATTCTTGAACAATTACAATTGTATACGAATATTAAACTTAAAAACTATGATCACACACGAGCTTAAAACAAAACTAGGACAGTAATGACTAATAATAATTAAATGTCAAAAAAAAAGTTACAAAAAAAAATGTCAATAAATAATTTAGTAATAATAATGTCAATGAATAATTTAGTAATAATAATGTCAATGAATAATTTAATAATAACCGTGTCAATAAATAATTATAGTAATAAAAATTTAAAAAAGAAAGAAAGAACGGCTGGACCGCTTTTAATGATTTTTACTTTAGCCCCGTATAAATATCCAACTCCTTCGACATCCAAAAATGACAGCAACTGTCAGATACTTTGGTCTTAATCATTCCAACATTTGGTCAATAACTTTAGCTATAACTTATTATTTACACTACATTCATTAACAGTTAGGCGGTACTAAGTTTACCGGGTCAGTATATCATAGTATATCATATAGGTGTAACGACATATAAGGCGTTACATAAGAACTAATCCTGCATCGCGCATTTAAAGTTTTCCATGCGGTATAAACATATAACAGCCTGAAATCATCTGCCGGGCAGTTGCCCTCCTAAAATAACACCCGTCTGGTCCGAGGATCCTCCTTTTTCAAAGGAGGTACCTATGTGGGACTTTACTCTCTGTTCCACATACCTTCAAATAGGAATATACGGACGTAATGCACTCAGTATTAAGTCTGTACGTTCCAATAAATGTCATATAGGTATAAAAGAGGTTACGGCACTGCATGAAATGGCTGTGTAGAGAAAGTGCGGGTTGGTTTCTAATTTCGCTCGTTATCCGCCATCGACCACCGTTCGACTTATTGCACTTGCGAGTCGAGCGTGGAGGCTAATAGCCCCATATTACACTACCAGTACGATTATGACTAGGGAATCCAATCCTGCAAGCGCGGGATTCCGCAACTGCGGGATCCTGCACCTTTTCTGCGGGATCGGAAATGCGGGTTTACTCATTTGGGATCCCGCACGTCTACGGGATTGAAGCTTTTGAGCCCGCGCTTATGGTGGCCGGAAATCAGGATCGGAATCCCGGCGGCTAGGGTGCGAGGGCCATTGCCTCGCGCGTGCGGCCCCTCCTTTGCTAGCATTACTGCTTCGCAGAAGGAAGCGCCTGCCACTCTTCGCTGCGGACCATGGCCTCTGTACCAAGGCCCGACGCGAGAGATCGCTGCCGCCGAGCGCCCCCATGAGGACACGGGGGTGCTCTGCAGAGGCGGGGCACAACTTTACCGCATGCTCCACCGTGTCCTCCGGGCGGTTCACACAGGGAAAAATGACACCTGTCCTGAGTGTCAACACTAGTACGAAAAAAAAACTTCCAAATTCAAATGTAATTCCAAATTCAAAATGTAACAAAATCAGAGGTGTTTTTAATAGATTTCGTCAGCCAAGCTCCATTGAACTTCTGAATTATAAATCAATTCATTTCAAATCGATTGTTGTAATTAAATCGATTAAAAATATCGATAAGTAAAATGCATTTTATATCGATTAATGTTTGATTGGTTAGAGAAGTTCACGTTGGTTTCGTTTTGTTAATTGAATAAAAGCTTTGAGAAAAGTTGGATCGAGTTTGTATCTATTTTGAAACTCAGTGATGTTTGTTGTTGAGAATTTTATTGGTTTCTGTATTTGGTCGTACCAATACGGAAGGTATCCGTTGGAGGCTGTTACGCAGTGTTATAAATCTCTGGACTAAAATATAATAGTCCCGACATTTTTTTATAATATCTGATAAAGTCATAATAAAAGAATAAGATTGCCTAGTGCTATGTAAGCAGCCATTAACGATTCATTTATAATAAATAATTATAATTACTTAAAAAATATAATGATAATATTTTTTAAGTAATTACAATAAATATTTATTATCAATGAATCGTTAATGGTAATAATAATTTAATAGAGGCTCTCGTTAGGCGACTGTATCAAGGGCTTGATTCAGAAAGCGGTACTTCTGGACACGGCTCGTATAGTCAGGAGGTTCCTTTCTCTGGAGCCCTGACCACCGGTAGCTTGGACCCTATTCCCGATACCGGTGAGACACTATTTTTTATATTTTTAAATGTTTTTTTTTTATATTTTTTTTAAGGAATATTTAAAAATGTAACTAATATGTTGAAATGAATAATAAAGGAATTTAATAATGGAAGGAAAAATAAATAGTATAATAATAATAATTAATTAATTAATCCGATGGTAAATAATAAAAACAATACCCCGATGAATGTGAGACGCACAGGACCCATCGTTATGGCGCCACTTTGTCCAACAGTGGTTTTGCCCTTTGGCTGTTATGATAATGAATATTAATTATTATAAGTTCAGACTTTGGATAGGCAACTGCATCTATACCTCATCAAAGTTCAAGGTCGTGCCCCTGTCAAACTTAGACCTTGTGATGTAATTTAAAATATGTCATCTCTCATTAATGTAATTTTTGCCTGTAGTGTATGTCATCATCATCATTTCAGTCGAAAGACGTCCACTGTTGGACATAGGCCTCCCCCTAGTGTCACCATAACCACACAATAAGTAATACCACAACGACCGGTCCTGTGCGGCTCGCACACAGAAATGTCGTCTCGCGTACGATATGCGAGACGTCATTTCTGTGTTTTAAATAAATTATCAATTAATCACACGTACAGGACCGGTCACTGTGGCGACGCTTGGGGGAGGCCTATGTCCAATAGTGGACGTCTTACGGCTGGTATGATGATGATGATCAATTACTTCATTAAACCCCAAGCGAACGCCGGTCTTTTATCTCTCATCGTCTTTCTATTGTGTCTCTGATCCAAAGGCCAAAAGGGCCAAAGGGTCTATTCGAAAGGTTAAATTACAAACTTACTCTTTACTCTTTAATGGCACAGTCAACGAAGCCTATATTATTTCCAGATATTCTCAGTATCGAAAACAAGATCCAGACTGCAAGATAAACGTCTGTTTCTGAAGTCTAGGTCACAGGTCAATAGCTGCACAACTTTCGAACTGAGCAAGAGATCACTTCTTTGAAAATAGAATTGATATTTGAAATGGAAAATAAAAGGTTTATGGGAACGTCTTTACTTCGTTTTTCTCAGTATTTTGCACTCATTTTTAGGGTTCCGTAGCCTAATGGCAAAAAACGGAACCCTTGTAGATTCGTCATGTCTGTCTGTCTGTCTGTCTGTCCGTCCGTATGTCACAGCCACTTTTTTCCGAAACTATAAGAGCTATACTGTTGAAACTTTGTAAGTAGATGTATTCTGTGAACCGCATTAAGATATTCACAAAAAATCGAAAAAAAAAACAATAAATTTTGGGAATTTTAATTACTTAGAACTGAAACTCAAAAATTTTTTTTTTCATCGAACCCATACGTGTGGGGTATCTATGGATAGGTCTTCAAAAATGATATTGAGGTTTCTAATATTACTTTTTTCTAAACTGAATAGTTTGCGCGAGAGACACTTCCAAAGTGGTAAAATGTCTGTCCCCCCCCCTCTAACTTCTAAAATAAGAGAATGATAAAACTAAAAAAAATAAATGATGTAAATTACTATACAAACTACCAACGAAAATTGTTTTGAACGAAATCTAGTGAGTAATTTTTTTTTAATACGTCATAAATCTAAAAAAATACACTATTATTAAAACATCGATCAAAGTTACAACGAACTACAAGAACTTTTATATTATGTTACTTGCTGCTACAGAACCCTTCATGGGCGAGTCCGACTCGCCCTTGGCCGGTTTTTTTTTATTTTATTTTAAAATTCAGTTATCTTGGAATTTGATGGCCAGATTTGAATTTGCCAGACATAGTATTATTACATTATGGGTGAAATAAAGGGTAAGTTTTTTGGTTAAGGCCTGATTTTTCAATAGTCAAATAACTGGAATCAAAAGATTAAATGTGGTGGTTTGACGTATATTTTATACGATAACAGTAATAACTGCCATTTTTAAGCTATTGCATAGCTTCTATCGCGGGCCTTGAGCGTGGAGACCGAATCCAGAAATTCCGTAACGAAAATAACCTAACACCCCCCACTCATTTGTTTTTTGTGCGTGGTGACCGATAAGAAAACAAATGAGTGAACAGTCAATCAAAATTCAATTCAATGTGTGAAAGTGTAACTTCAATTAATATCAAAAAAAAAAACAAAGGAAAAAAAATACTGCATAAATAAAATAAATAAATAATTATAATTGCATAAGTTGATACAAATGCTATGCAATAGCTTTACCGCGGCAGTCCCCGAGTGCCCCACGTCTTTTTTTTTTTTTAATTTTCCGCTTTGAGTGAAGCAAGAGAGTATGTCAATCTTTGACTGACTAAAAGCCACCATTGTTCCTTCAATTGCCTTTTGCGTTACAGGGCCGCATTACAGTAACTCTTTCGAACAATCCCGCATCCTTTAGTCATAAATCTCAGTCTATCTACAGGCTATGTTCATCTGAATGTACTTACATATATGCCGTAGTATAAAGAAAACATAGAGTGTAGCTCACTATCACATATAAAATGCATGATTACCGATACTATCTGATACGTTTCCGTCGCCTCACGTTCGTTCAATACGTGAGACATGCGGCCCTAAATATATTTATATTTTTTGTTCTGTGTACGAAATGATCAATACTTTTGTCTACTACATGGTACAAGCATGGTAAGTATAGATGTGGTCTTTTTCGAACGCAGACCGCAACTCGAGGAATACTGTGGGTTTTAGTCAGATATAACGACCATCTCCCCCAAGTGTCGCCATAATGACCGGCCCTGTGCGTCTCGCATCCATCGGATTCCTATGGGAGGCCTATATCCAACAGTAGACGTCTCTACTGAGGCCAGGGTCAAGTTCCGAAAGGGAGGCTCGGGCCCGGCATGAAAGGCAAGAAGGGACAGCGTGGGTTTTTTAGTCAGTAAGAATCCGACACTATTTCCGTGGATGACTTTTACCCGGCAAAAAATGATGATGATTCTTCCTTTTCAACGGAGTATGTGGAACTTTACACCCTGTTCCATATTTCTCTAAACATACGATTACCTAAGTAAAAACATACTACAATATCTTACTTACCGTCTCCCAAAATCCACAAAAGTAACTTTATCTTTCATAACATTTCCACAAACAAAAGTATGCTCACGACAGCCAACAAATTAAAAAGTAACAATACGAACATCGTACATATTTAATATACACGCGTATACATTTCATTCGAACCCAATATCCCCCAGGATGCCGCAGTACAAAGGCCTTAGAAACGGTTTTTCGTGGAAAAGTGCTGACTCACCATGAAAAAAATCACAATGGCCGCGGGCTCACAATACATCCCTCCTAGGAAACTGATCATTGCGGTCCCAAAATAACAAATGAATTGAGAAAATCCAGCCATACATTGATATACCAGAGTAATAAGATCTCGGTAGTAGTCTGCGAGTGTCCTGTCAATATCATGATGCATTATGATCGAAATAGTCGTGTGCAGTCACTGGAACTTGCTGGGTTATGTACCCAGTTCAATATGGCGACTTAATTTTGTGTGGTTAGCCTTGAATCGGAATTGATTTTCATGTTCTGTTGCAAGGGAGAGAGATTCTTTTGAAAGAAGATTTGAGATGAATAAATCTGTTTATACTTACAATAAATATTAATTATCTAGATTTTGCTCGTGGCTTAAAATATAGCCTATGTCACTCAGGAAGGAAGGAGCAGGAAAGGAAGCAGCTTTCGATAGGTGAAAAAATTTCAGCAATCAGACCAGTACTTTCAGAGATTACCTCCTACAAACAAAAAAACAAACTTTACCTCTTTATTATATTAGCGTACATCTAAAATATAAAATTCTCGTGTCATAATGTTATGATGCTCTTTCGAAACACCATTACAATTTTTTTTGGTGTATACATATTTGGTAGGACTAAGAATAGGCAGCCCTCGTCAGCTAGTAATAGGTATAATAATTTAATCAGATAAAATTTGTATTTTTGTAATGAATGAATTTAAAAATTACGTGATCGATTTAAAAAAATCTTGCACCAGTAGAATGCTACTTTATCACTGAGTGACATAGGCTATATACTTTCTACTTTCACCTGACAGAACCTAGTACCTACTCTCAAATACAGTCGAATCAATCTTCAATTCAAAGGATGTGTCAAGACTTTAATTAAAATTGCTCAAAAATAGATTCGTAAACAAAATCTAATTTAAAGATTATTCGGAAAACTATTTTCTTTCAACGAAACATCCGCCAAAATTGCTCAGCTGGGCGAGAGGGGTCCCGTCCAACTGGTCACACTTTGCTTTCTCTATCGACGCACGGGGTATTCAGAAAATTTAATTTCCGTAGACAGATCGAACAATTTCGCTTCAATGTGGTGTTCACGGGTTGTAATTGGGTCAACCCGACGGACAATAGACTCTGACAATGTTAATATTAGTAAGTAGATTTCTTATTCACTCATTACATTATTACCCGACGATCCATCCCGTCGGTAAGTTGGAAAAAAAATCGTTTTGTGATCGTGGAAAATGAGTTTTCGGATTGAATTCGCAATTCAACAAATCTGATTTTCCGTTTCCATAATATCGATGTTTCACGGCGATGTTCGTTTAATTGCTGGTATATTTAAGGAACCGAAAGTTTGCCAAGATGATAATAATAGAAATGGTGATAAATATGTGTTTCTGTAGATTTTGTGTAACCAAAACAATAGAACAACAACTCAATTCTTAAACACAACGAAACTGATATCATCATAATTGTTACTATTGTCAATTTTTTTTTTTTTAAATTGATTTAAACTAGTGCTTGACTGCGATCCCACCTGATGACAAGCAGTGATTCAATCTCTGATGGTGAGGCAATTAAGTATTCCGAAGTTTAATGAGCTGTATTTAAAAACAACCGAACGATTTTCAAATCCTCCTAAACTTACCGATCACGATCCGACTCTAAATCCTTGATCGTAGCCAGACAAAACAAGACAATTAATCACGAATACATCTCACTTTTAGCGAGTAATGAATCGAAAAGATTAAGACGCTCGAGCTTCGAGGGAGGAATCTAATCAGCACTCCAATTTACACAAATCGTTCCCACCACTCAAATGTGTGAAGTAAGAATGTCTTCGTTAATCTAAACCAATCGATTATTCTGGCGGGTTAATAAAGACTGGCAGACCTCTCGACCAGTAGACACAGAGGCACACGGTATCCTCACAGTGAAACGAATTATTTACCCTCAATATAAATCTTTGCGCTGTGTTTGTAGTTGGAAAACCACTCCTTTGAGATTTGTTAGAGCCGTACTAAATTCGATTACAGAGGTGACATGGACGTCAATTTTGGATGGAATGTTGGTCAACCGCAGGACAGGTTTCAAACCTCGTTTCGAATTTCAATTAGGTCAAACCCAACTGTGGGTATTTTCATAGTGACACTTTGTAGTGTATTATCAAAACTACGTACCTGATGGGAATCGAAACGAATGAATTGACTTTGGGAATCAAATAGAAAATTAAAAAAAAAACCGGCGAAGTGCGAGACGGACTCGCGTACGAAGGGTTCCGTACCATTATCTATTGATTCATTAAACCCCAAGAAAACGCCGGCGTTCGCGCTGTTATTGTCTTTCTATTGTGTATCTAATTGACACGATTGAAAGGAAACGTCAAAAAAATCATGACTTTAGTATTTTATTCGTTTTTTTAGTATTTGTTGTTTGTAATAGTGGCAATAGAAATATCTGTGAAAGTTTCAACTGTCAAACTATCACGGTTCATCATGACACAGCCTGGTGACTGACGGACAGAATAACACAGCACAGTGGAGTCTCAGTAATAGGGTCCCGTTTTACCCTTTACGTACGGAACTCTAAAAAATGTTCTGTGATTTGTGATTTAAGAAACAAAAATAAGACTTAACTAAATATAAGTTCTGTTAATATAGCTATTATCCATTGATAAACAATTTAACACAAGCCTATCACGATCAATTCACAGTTTTATAAAGTTTAATATTGTTAAAGCTGAGTTAAGAGCCAATAAATCGTCGGAGATTAAAGGATTCAATCCGTTACAAGGTTCGCAGCAGATTACGGGGCAGACTGAGGTGAACTATCATAGGTTATGTTGGAGCAGTAAGCTTGTGTATACCTTGTATGGCTTGGCTAATGAATTGTACGGATTCTTCATTTGATATGTCGTGAATTACAATTCGATACGTTGTGTTTTTGAATTTAGTGTTAAGCTTTTTTTTAATTAGTTTTTAGGGAGTAAATAGGCACATGAGGAAATATTGTACGGTGTAAAATTTAAAGCTTTTGGATTGCCCTTTTTTTAAGTGGGAACTCATCAAATGAGTTTTCGTACTCTAGGTTGGAGTGAGAGAGCGTATCATGATAAGTATTGACTAAAAATCACCTATGGTTCTGATCCTTTATTTTCCATTTTTCCCTTTGCGTTCTAGGGCCGCAGTAAACTAGAATTTGACTGCGCACACGTATGCTACACTGCCGATCTGGACGCGTCGGTCTTTATATTTTTTTTAAGGAAACTAGACTTGTAGAGCTACACTTGATCCACGCCACGCGACGTCGCCGCGTCGTTCTACGTACAAATCAGGCGTGTTACATGTGTGCGTTGGTCTAATATAGTTCTAGCTTAACTCTTTCGGACATTCTCGTTCTTCGGGGTGGGTTTTTTATTCAGTAAGAGTCTGACACTATCTCCCGCTCCGCCCAAGGGCGGGGGATGTCATTTGGATGATTTTTACACACCAGAAAAAAAGCCCTAGCTGGATTCCGGCAGCCCTAGTAGTGTGGGCGTAGCTTTTGAATTATCCTAATTGGTTTATTACCTATTAAGGTAATTAGAAAGCTTAAGCAGGGATTTTACTAATTGAGATAATTGTAAACATAAAATACAGAATGATTATTTTTAGACTAGATAGAAATCTTTATCTACACTAATATTATAAAGAGATAAAGATTTTTTTCTGTTTTTAGGAAAAAAAAATAGTAATCTAAATTTTTTTTCACCAATAGAAATCTGCTTAATTCCTGAGTGACAGACTATATTTTATGTAAGTGGGCGAAAATGGTAAACTTATTTCTTTTTTCCACAAAAAACCCATTTTCTGTCATAAACAATAACGCTCAAATACTCGACGTTATTTCTCAGTTTCCTAGCAATAACCCCTTACAATGTGAAAAGTTAGTCATACAATAGAGTTATTGTGGATCTGGTAAACACAGGGCCGCCGGGCCGGTCTGTAGACGGGCGCTGCACGGTTGGCCGGCTCCCCTCCGGTCCCCCCCGGCTTGAATGGTGACACACGGACCAGGGACCGGCGCGCGCCCGCGAATCTTTTTGTTGATTTTCTTCCTATTATTATTTTTGTTAGTTTTTTTTTTCGTGGATTGTCTGGGCCTTCGTTTTGATTGGGTCGGATGAGATATGATCAGTGTGGAGTGGAATGAACAGTTAGAGCGTAGTAATTGAAAAGTACAGTCAATGTAACTTTAACAATTTTGTTGATATACGTGAGTAGGTATACTTTTGTAGAATCTCGCGTACAAAGAAAAAGATACGTAAAACCAGTACAGTCTAGAAAACTTAGTAAATATCGCTTCTTTTACGTAAGATATTGAGGAAAATTGCGAAAATATGTCAGGCCAATTTCCAGATTGTATTTCTTTTTTTTATCTTAATAACGTTTGTTTCAAACTTCTATCTCCATATTCTCTTAAAAAGTTACCAAGAAAACAGCCAGAAAAATTACTTTCGTGTTCTCATCAGTCGATTTGCGCCGGCGGCGTATGTAGCAATTTTAAGTTGTGTCTCCCAACCCTTGTTTGGTATAAACGCTGCTTTAGCAAATATCCACAACAGAACGGCGGTTTTGCTTTTTAAAAAATTGTGCCAGACTTGCAGAATAGACATAATCGGATCATGAGATTGTGTGTAGGGAAATGAAGGCTTGATCTGCTTACGTAAATATATCTTATCTGTTCCCGAGCTTAATTCATAGCAGATAAACTGATCTAAAATAGAAACGATTACTTTAGCGGTGTTTGGCAAAATGGCGCTTGCGGTACACGATATCTTTGGCAAATTGATCGCAGATACAAAGGAGTTCCTTTACGAAACCTTTTTTCGTCGGATGACCTGTCAAGTCCTGCCACACAATGCCGACTGAGGCGCCTGCGAGCCTTTTCAATTGTTCCTTCACTGACGTATTTGAAGCCCAGTAACAAATGGTAGCGATCACCGATACTCCCCCGAAAAGTAAAGAAATAAAAAGAGTTTACGCAAAGTTTAATTTCCGCTTCGTTGCCGACTGCAAGAAGAAAAAAAAAATTGGGAAATGTTTTTTTTCATACAAAGACGGAACTTTTTAATTGAGTCTCAAGAAATGAAGACTTACAGATCCGTTATTGAAAAGCCTACACTTTTGGGGTATCTCGTTTTGATTCAGTGCCTTTGTGTTTACGGCTTGGTGTGGGTGAGTTCAGACAAAGAAGTGTAAATATGTCGGGAGTGTGGGGTGAGCCGGGCAGGTCGGGAGGTCACGTCCGGCGACAGAGGACTGGCTTCATGCCTCGGTGCCTCCACCGCTGACGCTGGCAGCCTTCTCCACTGAAGAATATTCAGACGCGCTAATCCTGTTTACTTGTTCTCAGTCGAACCAACTTCGAATATATTACTAACACATCGCATGCTTAGTCATAAAAGACCTAACTCAAAAAGAGGGTTTTATATGAAATTGAAAACATATTTTTCAAAAATAAAGTTCAATTTTCAAATACCCCAAGGGTAAAACGGACTTCGCTGTCCGTCTGTCTGTTACTAGGCTGCACCTTACGAACTGTATTAGTTAAAGAGTTGATATTTTCACATACGATGTATATCTGTTCCCGCTATAACAATAAATAATAATAATAAAAAAAGACGTGTGGCACTCGGGGACTGCCGCGGTAAAGCTATTGCATAGCATTTTTATCAACTTATGCAATTATATTTATTTATTTATTTTATCTAGGCAGTATTTTTTTTCCTTTGTTTTTTTTTCTTTGATATTAATTGAAGTTACACTTTCACACATTGAATTGAATTTTGATTGATTGTTCACTCATTTGTTTTCTTATCGGTCACCACGCTCAAAAAACAAATGAGTGGGGGTGTTAGGTTATTTTCGTTACGGAATTTCTGGATTCGGTCTCCATGCTCAAGGCCCGCGATAGAAGCTATGCAATAGCTTAAAACAGAATAAAATAAATATTCAAGGGGGCTCTCATAAAACAAATGTGATTTTTTTGCCGTTTTTGCTATGGACGGTACGGAACCTTTTGTGTACGGGTTCGACTCGCACTTGGCCGGTTTTTTGGCTAACGTTTCTTTTTGAGTATTCGCTTAGACGAATCTGTCTTGCACTTGCAAAACAAATCTGTCTAAGACTGTTTTGTCTCAAGTGTGCGCAGGCCCTAAGCGTGTCTCTTCATATTTTTTTATGGAATCAATCAATTCTTCCTCCATCATAAACAGTTTTAATCGTGAAAAGATAAATTCTTCTTCTAGATTTAAAGGTCAGAATGACACGATACCCTTTAAACATTCTAGAACGACTTTGATCTGAATTTAATCAAAAATAAATCCCTTACTCTAAAGTGGTTAAGGCAGGCTTTTGAACTGTACCTAGAAATCTAGAGGTGTGGAGGACAAATTGTATACAATAAACTAGTTAAAAAATAAAAAGCCGAAGGTTTTGACATTTGAGAAAGATAACGACTCTAGAATGTAACCAGCACCCCTAGCCAAGTTGATAATCTACAATCGTTAACGCTAATAGAAAACTTAAAATGTACGGGAATGACGTCATCTCAAAGAATCGAGGGCGTGGCCAACTCGAGGCGTTTGACGCAAGAGAAACGGTTGTTACTTGGATCCCCCTATCCAAGTAACAACCTTCCGGCTGGAACGAAACTGAAAAGCAACAATAAAATAATAATAAATAATTAAATAAAGTGTTTTAATGTAATTACATAATGGTTATATAATGTAATATAGACGGTTACATAACTTAAATAATAAAAACTTCAAATGTCAAAACGGGCCTTTCATTTTTTGACAACTTTACGCGAACAACTAGCAGTTGCCAGTGGGTTCGCCCGCGTGATAGTACATTTATGCACTAGTTTTCATAATAATCATTTTTTTATGCAACTGCCGATTTTTTTCTTCACCACCCTTGGTTGACTAGTAGTAAATACCAAGGGATTAAGTCCGCTTTTGTAGGTAGCTACGCAAAGGTTAGTGTTGCATAAAGTTTTAATAAATAAATAAATAAAAAATTAACCCAAGGGAAAGTATCCTATGTGCTATTCTAGGATATGGTCTACCCCTGTACCAAGTTTCATCGAAATCCGTTTATTTTATAACGCCGAGAAGTATCAAACACACTTGAAACACTCACAAACTTTTGTATTTATAATATTAGTGTATATTTTTATCGCCAAGAAGTATCAAATCAAACACACACACAAACTTGTATCTTTAATATTAGTATGATAAAATATATGCCCCTGAGTTGGTTTCGGTGTTCCGTCTCAGGGTAGTCAGCTAGGAAACACTAGCCTCATAACTGACAAATATATGAATAAACTGACGAAAAAAATGACGTGTAAAAGTTTTTTAAAAAACCTATTCGCAACATAAATATCATTTATCATTTGACCGACATTAACTTTTTTAAAATTAAAAAAAAAAAAACTATTTGCAAAATAACTTCAACTCTTAATTAAAGGCCTTTGTGGAAGAGAGAACAGTAATGGTGAGAATGGGACACAAAACAAAAAGGTAATTTACATCAGTTTACAATTACGTAATCGGGATCGCGAACATTACAAACTTCGATCATTTCTAAAACTATAAACGCATCACTTTCGAGAAATTCGAAGATTATCAACTCATCACACATATTTAATGTTTTATTTAATTATCAAATAGATTCAAATATAATAAAAAGTCAAAACAATTCACTATAAGTTACTAGAAACTGGCATAAACTGACTGGCTAGTTACACACAATTTTTGACACTTTAGCAAGCTACAAAATGTCAGTTTGACGCTCATAATACGGAATTCCCAGCCAATATCCGTGCAGATGTCGGTCAAGTGTCACGTGACTACTGACTGGCTGGCAATAAGATTTCATAATACGGATAAGCAAGGCAGCTCATTTTACGGCGTAAATTGACTGGAATTAAGAGGTCGTAATAGGTCCCCTGGTGAAACTAAATAAAAGCTTGTAAAAATATATCTTTCTTTATAAATTACAAAATAAATATCATTTATCATTTCATCGACATTAGTACTTTAAAAAGTCAAATAAAACTATGTCAATAACATAAAAGAAAGAAGATCGTTTAAACTCAGTTTAGATAAATGAACGGTGAATATAAAACAATCAAACTGTTTTTATTTGTATACCGAAGCGTAAAATTACTTTTTTGTATCGCGTCCGTATATCACGAAGGGAATTCACAAAGTTTCAAGGTCTGTGGTTTTCTGTGTTCACGAAATTCTAACTTCCATTTTTTATTTTGTATAGAGGTTTACATATTTTGTGTGGATCTTTATGTATTACATGTATTGGATTGAGTATTCGATACTGGCAACCGTCTGTTGCGTCCGACTAAAAGATGACCTGTTTTTATTTTACATTTTACATTCATTTTGGCGAGTAGAATCAGCTTTTAAAATATTTCACGTACAAATGTTAGGTTAGTTTAGCGGTCGTCTCCTTCTGCGAAGCAGTAATGCTAGCAAAGGAGCCGGCCGCAAGGCATCAGCCCACACGCCCCAGCCGCCGGGATCCCGATCCCGATTTCCGGCCACCCTAGGCGCGGGATTGTGGACGGCAAGCAATGAGTAGCTCGCCGTCGGATCGTTTGGTAACCGTCCAAATCAAGCCCAAGTTGTTAACGACCAACGATACAGGAGTTATTGCTAGTTCTTCTACAAAAAACATTAAGTTTAAATCTAGTTTATGTTATCCAAATGGACGTAACATACATTAGTAGGACCGCTCATTACCTGTTTTAACTAACTGTTCTTACTGGGTTCCTCGGGGATTACTAACATGATACTAACATTAAACACAAAACAAAACGAGGCATGGACAGGCTGTTGCCCTGTTTACGAGTACGTAGTGAAGCTACTTGCCATCAGCCGACTTTTACTAATTAGACAGTATGGGTATCAGCTGATGCCTTCTTTACATTCGTTTCGGAACTATATGCAAAATGGTTTGGTTGTTTTGGTTTGGTTTGTATTCTATTTTATTCTATTCTTTAATTATAGACTAGATTTTGCCCGCGTACCATAAAATATAACCTATGACACTCAGGAATAAAGCAGCTTTCTATCGGTCAAAAAAAATTTAGCAACTGGACCAGTAGTACCAGAGATTACCTCCTACAAACAAAGTATGGACTAGCTTTTGCCCGCGGCTTCGCTCATATACTTAAAATATAGCCTATGTCACTCAAGAATAAAGCAGCTTTCTAACGGTGAAAAAATTTTACCAATCAAACCAGCGGGCCTATTACGACCGTTTTAAAATCCAGTCAGTTTCCAGGCAAGTCAGTTTACGGCCGTAAACTGCCTTGTTCTTTTTCGTATTATGACGTACGTTATTCTGACTGGAATCATCCTGGACAGTTGTCTGTGGCTGGTTTCACTGATTTGAAAGATGGCGTTCGAAAACATAAAAACAAAGGTTACCGGTATTTACGGTTTTTAAATTTTTGTATGAAATATTGTTTATTGATGAAATTAATGTAATTTTATAACAGAAATCTAAATTAACAACGAGTTTAAAAACGAATTATGTGTTATTTCCGTAAATACAATGTCATAAAGTGGAAAATAGAGCATTGTCTCATATACTTCATTTCTGAACGTACTAGGATAACTCCTAACCCGCCAAAAACAAAATTAACCCCGTGTTCCGAATTGCGTCAAAAGCGATTATATTGCGAATCCGACCAACGCGCAATGTCACAAATAGTACTTGATAGTCCTTATATTTTGTGACTATTACATTTGGTCGGATTTGCGATATAATCGCTTTAGACGTAACTCGGAACTAAGGGTAAGCGTGTGTACGTACCTACTTGAACAAAACTTTTTAACAAAAATATGTTAGCTTGGCGATCGCTGTGCTGCGGCATGGTGGTCGCCGCGGTGACGGTGTTGAAGTGCTGCGCCACCCTGAGCCCAGACGTAAACATCCGATAACCTACGGTGTGGTGGACTGGCCCCTGTTAGGAGGCGGTGACGGTAGCAGGCAGTACCCTTCGGCTACCGAGCCCTCGGGACAGTTCAACCCGATTTTTGGCGTACGTTGCTTGTTGCGCTGGTCTCGTACGCCACCACGCACCCCTGAATGCGTACGTTTTCGACTAAGGGGGAACGTAGTAGCACCTCACAGCGGGTATCGAAGAGGATCAATAAAACACGTTTTCGACGAAAAGGTTCCTAGGGGTTCGGCTATAAGCTTCTGCATTTTCGGATGTCATATTTATTTATTCTTTCACATAACATATACAATATGCACATCAAAATACTCGTTATGATGTCTACTTTCATATAAAACAATAATCTTTTGCATAACTTAACACATAAAAAAGTTTCTAGAACAAAAACTGCAAAAGACAATTTCGGTCATATTCTGAAACACAACTCTTTCAATTTTTCACCCAATATTATACGAATTGTCAATCTAACTGCTATATTATCATTTTTTAGGTAATTTTTAACTAAAAATACAGTAATGGTGAGAATTGAACACAAAACAAAAAAGGTAAACATCAGTTTACAATTACGAAATCGGGATCGCGAACATTACAAACTTCGATCATTTCTAAAACTATAAACGCATCACTTTCGAGAAATTCGAAGATTATCAACTCATCACACATATTTAATGTTTTATTTAACTATCAAATAGATTCAAATATAATAAAAAGTCAAAACAATTCACTTAAAGTTACTAGAAACCGGCTTAAACTGACTGGCTTGTTTGTCACAATTTTTGACACTTTAGCAAGCTACATAATGTCAGTTGGACGCTCATAATACGGAATTCCCAGCCAATATCCATGCAGAAGACGGTCAAGTGTCACGTGACTACTGACTGGCTGGCAATAAGATGTCATAATACGGATAAGCAAGTCAGTTCATTTTACGGCGTAAATTGACTGGAATTCAGAGGTTGTAATAGGCCCGCAGTACTTCCAGAGATTACCTCCACAAACAAAAAAAAAAAACAAAGTTTATTGGCGAATCGGAATCATATATACATCTTCTGTTCTGTGGTTCCAATCTTAAATGAAAAACGGAACGGTTAGAAATTTGTTTGCTGGATTTTTTTAGAGAGAAGTGCAATGGCGGTTTTAATTATTAGATTCATTCTTAATGGACATTGTGATGCAAAATTGGTGTAGCTTTGACTCAAGTGTCTACACAGCCGAATGATATGTGGAATCACTGAAATAGCGATCTCGGTAAAATAGTGCTATGAATTGTATTGTAGTATTGGCTACTTCAGCGAAGGTTGCTGAAAAGACTGACTCGATACATTTGCTGCCAAATACTACAATAACATTAGAATGTAGTATATCAGCATTTTAATAAAAAACAAAGTAACTGTAATCTGTATTAAAAAAACGTAATACTTTCACAGCGATAAACTGTTACTGACTACCAAAGTTCACGTAAGTTATATAATATGATATCTTAATTATTGTTAATGGATGTATTGATTCTGTCTGTGTCATGCTGTGGCTTTTGTTTCTAATTATGTTGTCGTGACGAACTATATGTAGGTAATTATTGATATTGTAAAATATGAGGATAAAATACTATAATTGAGCTACCATGCCTGCTGCGGTCTTCCCGTCCAATTACAATTTAGGTGTCTTCAAAGTTAGAGTGAATAGGTTCTTAATAAACTAGTGAGCCTCACCATCAACAATTGCATCTTTGCTAATCATCAGGTGGGATCGCAGTCAAGCGTAAGTTTATATCAATTAAAAAAAAACTTGACCCTGACAAACCCCCGATTTCTAATGTAGGCATCAGAACTGGAGTATTTCTTACCGTACACAGACCTCAAAAAAACGTCGCCGCAAAAAAAGCTAGAAGCAACCACAAAAAAAAGCTAGAAACGGCCGCAAAAAACAGCTGAAGCGCGCGACACCTCTTGTGTCCGGAGAACCTTGAAGCCGCTTCAAGCGTTTTTCTGTGGCGGCACTGCCGCACACGAGCCATAAAAAAAAGCTGCCTCAGAATGAAGCTTGAAGTGCCGTTTTATTGAAGCTTGTGTGCGGGGACAGTTAAACTTTATTGAACACCTGTCAAAATTTTACATATTCTTAATTCAAAATACTCAATTGAGAAATCGGCCAAAAAGAATAAAACGTGTGAGCTGAAAACAAAAAAAAAACGAACCTAACTATTGTACGATCATTTTTTGTACATCTGTCACGGTGTTGTTTTTTTTTTTGGAGAAACACCCTTCTACTTTAGCCGCTCAAGGGATCATAAGTGAGATAATAATGTTTGTATAATGTTTTAAATATCGAATAACGCGCTGCGGTTTCTTGAAGGCGAAAGATAAAATTTAAATAATATCTATTCGTTGTAAGGACCGGAAACCGCTGGTCGTATCCGGAATATCTCTGTCGGTTATTGTATGAATACTGATGAAACCGTAATCAGAGATACGTACCTTTGTTTTTGTGACGAGTCCCAACGTGCGTGATTTGGAAAATCATCTATGAATCGCACGTTACTAATAGTATTGTTATTACTATGTGTGATGAGAATATTCAATTACATTCACATAAAAACTGTTTCGATTTTATTTAAAGTAAATACGTTTATGTTTTTGCGTCTACATTTCTTTGCTCATCTCGTGTACTTCAATATTAATGCCTAACTTTTCTGACAAGACGAATGGCAACACGCAATTCTTAACAGTGAAATATGGCGATAATAACATTTCGTTTCCATCAAAACAAAAATGTTACACACGTTTCATATTGCATTTTTGTTTAGACGAACCTATATCAAACGTTTTTAGGGACTGAAAAGTTATCCATAATTTATAAATCCGTACGTCAAAAAAGTATCAAATCCCTCTATCAATTTTGAAGTAAAGTGCGAGGATACGGAACCAGCATATTTATTCAAAGTTCATTCGGTGTGGGATGCAAATCTGCCGGGTTCGCAGCTGTTAAGCAAAAAAGTCACGCTCCGCTAGTAAAAACTATGGAGACGGAGATGTCACCAGTGAGTTGCGTTGCATCTGAACGCCTTTTTGTGTGACCAGCTTTATTTTCTGTTTGCTTAGTACTTTGAGAATATTGTTGTGTGTTTGTTTATTAAACGAGTAGTATAAATAGTATTTTTTTTTAGAATGACTTTTATAAGTATTGTTTGATTAGTGAAATGTTTTTTTTTACTGCGTGCTCAATGTTTCTTTCAAAAGCTTGATTCGTGATATTCGATCTTACTGCACTAGGTTTACGTTCGGCATTACTAGGTATATAAAGTCCTCCCAATCTTAGTGTGATCTTCGTAATAAATAATATATTGTGACTTCTCTTAATTGTAATATTGATTTGATATTTATCACAGTATTTAGAAATTTATTGTTTTAGCATTAATCTATTTTAATCTTATTGATACTTTATTCTATTTTCATTTGTCTATTATTTATTTTTTGTGTATACCTACCACAGTGTGGTCTTTTTTAACCTAAAAAATACTGGTAGAGAATTCCTTGTTTCTTTAAGTTCGCTTACTGTATAAAGTTTCAATAAAACATTGATAGTTTTTGGAATTACAGTTTGACAAATGTGAGTAGACAGGCTTTGTGGTGGATTATATCATGTAATGCATAAGCTAAATTTCAGTCTACGTAATATCTTCTATAAGCATAGCTTGATACAGTTTATCAAGTAGAAATATATGTTGGTAGACATAAAAAAGGAATTAGGTAAAGACGGACACGTTTCCTGTAAAAGAACGAATCCGATTGTCCGACTTCATAGCTTGTCGTCGCCATCGATTTAATTTTTTCGCATCGTCCAAGTTATCTGGAGAACGGCTCGATAGCAACTGGGACGAGAATTACGTGACTCTTTGTAAGGGAATGTCTTATAAATCTCGCTTCGCAGCATTCGGAGCAATTGAAAAAATCAGTGAAGTAATAAATCCCGACGGTCCTTTCTATGTTACATAGGAAACGATCCGAGTGATAAGGATGCAGTGACGTTTTACGCCTCTCAATAGAACTGTAAGCGAATAACTTTTATAGATGTGCTCCAAGTTTACGTCTCCAACGAATTGTATTTATAGTTTTTGTTCTTCTTCCAGACTTGAGCGTTTGAAGTTCTCACTCCACAGGTTAGTGACTCTCAGACCTGGATATCTGTTGATGAAGTTTGTGCGGTTCACGGAAATAATTAGTGAAGGATATAGGGAACTTGGCTTCCCAAGAAAGTTCGTCAGTACTAGCGAAGGAAATGAGCTTCCTATATAGACGTTTACGAGTTTATTTATGCATATCACTGGAGTTAAGATAAGGGCGCGTGCTTCAAATAATGATTCTGAGAAAACAAATAATATTCCTGAGTGAATAATGTAAAAGCATGTTGTTGCTTCCATTTTCCAGATCAGGACAACAAGCCTATCAAAAAAGGAAACTTTCGATTAAAAATACGAATTGATATCGTTAACGATAAAATTCTGCGCGATACGAAGACGTCTTTCGCTATCGGCAACTTGACAGTGACTGATCGCCGGCTGGCCTCGACACCCCACCACCCACTTACACCTCCCCACCCCCACACTCTTGATCCGCCGTCACTTCGATATTCACTTTGTTAAAAGAACATACGTATTCTTCGGGAATATTTTATATTCTAACTTGAATATTTTGATGTCTATAAACGTTTTCGCTTGGTTTACACTAAATCTAGGTATGAATTCGACTTTACCTAGAACTGTAATATTGCCACGTACATTAAATGGGTTCGGCTTTGTGTCTGGCCTTTTTCGACTTTGCGAATTTTCAATATATATCTTTCATATTGTTTGTATCGAAGATTTTTAACTTGAAGTGGTTTTCAACTGGTCACGTGTAATAAACTCGTGACGTGATTAAGGGTGCTATAAAATACGAATAAGCCCTTTCAGACACTTTTTCACGTTTTTTGTTTGTCGCTTCGGTTCGCCTTTGGATTTCTCGTCGTGGATTATAAGGATTAAAGCAGCTGAAGATCTAGACAGCTAGACTGGAAAGACTGATTTCACTGTATATTTTGTAGGTTAATAGTCGAACTATATCTTTTGATATATATCGTTTTATATTTGATTTAGTAATCGCGAAAAAGGTAGCTAACGTCACACTAATATTATAAGGGTACTAAAATTATATAGGCGATTCTTCGAGCTATGTCGGTAACCTTGGTGCATGAACCGCGCCACGAGAATGCATCTTAAAATATAAAAATACTAGCTGTGCCCGCGACTTCGTTCGCGTGGACTACAGGTTTTTTTTTCTAAAATAAAAGTAGCCTGTGTTACTCCTTATTACATCATATATGCATTTAGTAAAAAGCAGTTATTTCAATATTACAAATTACAATTTACAATGTATGTATAGATGTATAGATTGGAGCAAGTTACGGGACACTGGGAAATGTTGCAGCTTCACGTAGATTGAGCGTTGTGTGTCATGTTGGGGTACATTTTGTCCCCTAAACACAAGCCTAAACTTATACTATAGGACACTCAGATTTGATCTAGCCGGAACTTTCTCGAACCACTAACTAGGGAACTATCATATCGTTCGAAGCATCGCTTATTGACGCACGCAAGTACTTAGTGCTGCACACAGTGCACACCAATCGCTACAAGTTTACGTTAAGTTCTCATGTTGGTACTACGGGCTTTACTTAATTGTTAGTGAGTGTAAGCTAAAGTTATTGCGTCATAACAGTGTTTGTTTCAAGCCGAGTGGGGTGGAATATGTTGTGGGATGTGTTTAGGTTTCCATACTTCAGGCAAAAACGAAACTCATATCGGATTATTTTGTTTGTTGTCAGTCTGTTAAGACGCTTTTTATCGGGAACGAGTGCAGATATCAAGCTGAGGCCTAAAATGCTCAGGCCTTTTTTTATGGTAGGAAAAATCATCCAAAGATAACCCCCGCTCTTGGGCGGAGCGGGAGATAGTGTCAGACTCTTACTGACTAAAAGACCCACCCCGTTTCTTCTAGCCTTCATACCGGGGCTCGAGCTGTTTTCGAAACTAACCCTGGCACCAGTAGGCTTCGACCCAGCTGGGTCCCTGCTGTTGCTGACAACTCCTTGAGGCGCGCGGGTCAAGAAATGCTCAGGCCTGCTATTCTTTGGAGCAATGTAAAAATCAAACTTCTAAGTCAATGCAATCTAAAGATAAGGCTCTTTATGCTCTTTTCGTCTTATAAATATATGTTTAAAGTCTTTTAGGGAAAAGTCTAAGTCAAAGGAAAAGTCTGAAAATTACACATAAATACATACAATAAGATATTTACTTGTTTTATCATCATCATTTCAGCTGATAGACGTCCACTGTTGGACATAGGCCTCCCCCAATTAGCCGTCCCTATTACTTGTTTGCGATCCGAAAAATTTTCGAAACTCGAGAAATCAAATTATTTACAAATGTAATTTTTACGGAACCCTCGGTGCTCGAATTCAACTTGCACTTAGCCGTTTTTCTTTATGGCAGACAAGAAAAAGTGTGAGTGACCGAATGATTTTTTTAAAATAAAGTTTTTTTTTTAAAGAATTGTCGAACATCGTCACAATTTCGAAGATTTGTAATTTTTATAGCACTGTATTGAAAGTCTTTTGATCTGTTATTAATGAAAGAACCATTGTTCCAGGTAACATGCACATAATTAACCCAGTACCGGCCCTCATTAAGAAGTAAGCGTTTGTTGATTTTATTATTCAACGACTTTAATTGGTTAAGTTGATGGGGTGAAAATAAAATTACCAGTTGAACCTGGAGTTTTGTGCGTTCGTAAGTATCTTAAATAATTATTAGCCCTTAAGAATTGAGGATGGACTTTTTATTGTGAGATTTGAGGATTCAAATTGGTGGAAGTTTGATTATTAGAGTGATCATTTTCTTTCTTCTTTTTAATTGTCATCATCATTTTAGCGTAAAGACGTTTACTGTTGGCCATAGGCCTTCCCCAAATGTCGCTATAACGATCTGTCCTATGCGTCTCACATCCATCGGATTTCTGCGACCCTTACTAGGTCATCGGTCCACCATGTGGGAGATCTTCCAACGCTGCGTCTTACGGTACGTGGTTGCCATGCCAGAATCTTCTCATCTGTTCTGCGAGTAAAGTCCACTGCCACTTAAGTTCCATCATCGGACAACAAGACGTACGGCGTTACGCCACCGCTTCATGGTGGACATCCAACCTATACGTACAAAGCGTTTTGGGAGTACATTCATTATGCGTACAGCTAAAGAATGGAATTCCCTGCCGTAGTCTGTTTTTCCTGATAGCTATAACCTAGGGGTCTTTAAGACAAGAGTGAATAGATTGCTTCTAGGCAAGCGTGTTCCATCGTCGGCCACATCATCGCTTACCGTCAGGTGAGATTGTAGTCAAACGCGAGCCTATCCATTATAAAAAAAAAAGTTTGGCGATTCTTCGGCTCATGTCAGCAACCCTTGGTTCTTTTGCGGTTACCTTCATTCCTGATGTCATCACGCAAAGAAATTACGAGCATTGTTCTTTTCCGTTGCCCTTTGGGTGACTTTAAGCTTTCTGATGAGGCCTATTAAATTTTAATTTGCTATCATTGGGTCTCATCATAAGGCTTAAAGTCACACCAACGGCAAAGGCAAGGGCTATGCTTAGGGTTTACTTCGCCATCGTTACAAGAATGAACATATCTGCAGGAGTATCAAGGCAAACACAGGTTAGCATTAAGAATCGCCAAGCTTAAATGGCAGTTGGCAGAACAATTTGCTCGAAGAACAAATAGGGCCAAAAGAACATACAGAACGCTATGTCTGCCAAGACTTAGCGTTCGAAGGCCTCTCATAGGTTGCACCGATGACATGGTGTAGGTCGCTGGTATTCGATAGATTCGACACGTAAAAGACCGATAATTTGTGGCGATATATATATCGGGGAGAACTGTGTTGAGCGGTAAGTCCCCGCACTATGCGAGTGATATTCATAGGTGTGCTTCGTGGGATAGGAAATTAATTGTTTTAAATTTTTATTTGAAGCCCACCTACGGGTGTGCTAAGTGGAATACTTTAGGTGTGCTTCGTCTGGGTGTGCTTCGTGGGATAGGAAATTAATTGTTTTAAATTTTTATTTGAAGTCCACCTACGGGTGTGCTAAGTGGAATAATTTAGGTGTGCTTCGTTTGGGTGTGCTTCGTGGAATACCTCGACGTTTTTCGGTTAAAATAAGGATGATTTTGATAATTTCAGATTTACAATACTGAGTATTTTTACAAAGAAAAATTCTTTTTTAAATATTTTCTCATCATTCTCATATCAATGACATGATGGATTTCAAACAATCTCCCTATATTAATCTATAATATACAAAATCCAGGTAAGTGAAAAATGTCAACAATTTCTATTCAACCCAGAGATCCATTAAAATACTTAATAATTCAACGCTCATTCACATTTTAAGATTTCAAACTAAGACATTTCTTAAAACCCTCTTAAAATTTACAGCCAGCTTCAAAAATCGAAATAAAGAGACATAAAGCATAGATCTAGATACTTATGTAAATACGTAGGCGGTATTATTTCTGGCCCAGGCCACTAAACCGCAGCGAATGTCTGGCAGACAAAGGCTTCTCGAGGGCTTACACCGAGAGCACACCGACTCCTTGCATAATGTCAATAGCCTGGGCCCTAAGGACGAAGCTGAAGGTAGGAATGCCACAAGTTCGGCTTTTGTAGGACATGTATTTATAGGACAAAGAATGTAGGGTCATGGGTCGTAGACGAGTGCCTTGAAATATGGGTCCGTTAGAAGTGAACCTTATAAGTCTTATTAATAAAAATCATCTATTCCAAAGATCATCTTACGTTACACTTGGACTAGTTAATCCCAGTGTAACGGAGTATTAACAAAGCACTAAGACTGATATTAATAAACATGGAGTAACCTTGTAGTAACAATACATTCCTTACACCGATATTAGTGTGAATGCTATGGCAACCCAGTCAATTTAAAAGTAAAAAGAGTGAGCTATTGAATGAACAAAGAATGATACTTAGACGTCTCGTGAAGTTGTCTGTCAAATTGACATAATCATTGACTTTTCGTCTGTGCCGTTTTATTAACAAAAGGTCTTTTAAAAAGTTAATTTTGTGTGTCCGAAGATAATTAAATTAATCCGAAAACCTAAACTTGATACAGTAAAAAAATGAGCCAAAAGCGCAATCGTTCCATAAACTGGGATGAAGAAGAAAGGGTAATTCTCATGTTGATTTTGAAAAGACCACGCATGTTGCGTGTTATTTTATTTATATGCGTTTTTCTGATTATTTTTAATATTTTCTTATTATTCCAGCAATTATTCGGACAGTCTTGAAAAGATTACGCGCATATAATAGAAAATAAAAGCCTAGACACAAATACAAATAAAAATAAAACCAAAGCTTGGGAAGAATTCCACAAAAAGTTTAATGAGTTAAATAGTCGACCAAGAGAGCTTAGCCAGCTGAAAATCCAGTGGAAGACAATGAAAATAAATGCAAGAAAAGTATGCAGCACGTTTACAAAAGAAGTAAACAAAACTGGTGGAGGTGCAAGGCCAGCAACTCCAGATAACTCTGTAATAGAAATTAAAGATTTATTAAATCCCGCAGAATTACTGCGAGATTTTAATATTTATGATTCCGATGGAATGGTGATAGGTGATGTAAACATTATTAAAGAAAATCAGCAGCTAGCCAACATGCCCATAGAAGCTATTGAAGATGTTGATATTCAAGTGGATTTTGAGAAATGTACTCCTTCAGCGATGAGCTTATATTTATTTATTTAAACTTCATGTACAAGAGTGGTACATAGGCGGACTTAATGCCACAAGGCATTCTCTACCAGTCAACCTTTATATCTATTAGTATATTTATGTACCTATAGTTTATACATACCATGGTGTTCATTATCATTTTGTTTTAAATTACAGGTCCCTCAAAATAATAAAAGCACAGCCATTCCTATGGAAAAATGTGTGAACTCATTGCCTATTAAGATCTCTGAAGATGATACAACCATGGAAACACCAAAAACAAAAAGTATCGGAATAAATCAAGCAAAGAAGGCGCCCAAACGGAAACTTTACAACATTGTGGGTAATAGTTCAAAACCCAGAAAGGACCAAGAAGAATATGTGAGCCGTATGTTAAGCCATAGTAAACTATTAAAAGATGACGAACATCTGAGGCGAATGGAAATGGCTGAAGAAGAACACAAAATTAAAATGGAAATAAATAAAGAAAAATTAAATGCAGCAATACTTGAAAAATAAATAAATCAAGAAAAATTAAAAGCAGCAATGCTGGAACGAGAAATGTTGGAAATAAGGAAAGCACGTGAGGCTTCATAGATAAATATTTTTTTAAGTTCTATAAATAAAACTTTTTGTCAACTTAAATGTTTTTTATTTATGTACAGAAATAGAGTTCAAACTAAAAATTCTTTAAAAATTCTTATTGACAAATGCTGCACGGGCAGCATTGCCTGTGCGAGTACTGCTTATTACCCATCTCACTGGAACTTCATCATCACCGTCTTCTTCTTCTTCATAAAAATCTTGTCTGTGCATTGCAATATTATGCAAAACTGCCAATGCAACAATGTAGAGCTTTGTATTGTCCAATTTTGTTGTAAATCCCCGCAGTAGACACCGAAACCTTTGCTTCCACACTCCGAAACATCTCTCTACAGTGTTACGGGTTCTTATGTGTGCTTGGTTATACATTTCCTCCTTTTGAGTATTTGGATTTAGGACCGGAGTAAATAAATAAGGACTACAAGCATAACCTGAATCACCTAAAAGTCTTCCTTTAAATTCCAATTGTTCAAATCTTTGCTTCAATCTACATTCGTTAAATATTCTCGAGTCATGTGTACTGCCTCGCCAATGTGCCACTATGTCCATTATTTCTAAGTTTGCATTTGATACTGCCTGAAACAATGTATCAAAAATACGTAAGATTGATGACAATTATTGAAATTGTTTCAAAGAAAGGCTAGTATAGCAATAATAGTAGTTATTACTATACTAAATAACTCACTTGCACATTAATGGAACTGTATCCCTTCCTGTTTATGTAATATTGTGCTACATCTCCTCCAACCTTTGGTATTCTTACATGAGTGCAATCAATGGCTCCTATTACTTGCCGAAATCCACACAGTGCATAAAATCCAGCAATAACTTCATTTTGATCCACTTCACTTTGAGGCATCTTAATCCAATGTGCTCTATGGGCCACTATTGCTAAGGCTACTTGTTTGCAAATTAGTGATATTGTTGGCTGGCTCATGCCACCAAGATCTCCTGCATCGTCTTGAATCTGTTAACATAAAAATTAACTGATTTATAAAAAGAATATAATAATTTATTATATGACTAGCAAATGACTAGAGATTGGATTACAATGATTAGAAAATAATATACAAAATAAAACATAAAGAATCAGTTTTACCTCTCCACGGGCCCATGTTCTAATTGCAGCCAATACTTTAAGGTGAGGTGGTATAAAGCCACCTCTTGCATCACCAGCTAGATTATTTTACACCATATCAATTATCATTACAGCAGTATGTTTAGAAAACCTGTACTTTTTTTTAAATTCACCTTCTTGAAGTTCTTCCAGGGGATTTCTACGTATTTTATAATGTTTTACGCTCCTCATCAATGGCATGAGGTTTTCAACCTCAGTAATATCATCTATCACCCTCAAATCCTCAATAAAATAATCAATATCCATCTTTTCGCTAACCAAACAACACATTCAACAACAAAACATTAACGCGCGCAAAGCAGCAAAAAGAAGTAAACTGCTAAACTGAAACTCAACTGAGGTTTGTAGGTTATGAATGCCGTCAAATGTCAAAATACAGATTTGTTCTATGCTTACTCACTCCTTATACTAGGTAGCGCGAAGGATTAACTTTTACGACGAGAGTAGATTCAGATTAGCTTACTCCTTCCTTGCTCCATGTTTATTAATACTGAATTTGATTACTCTTAACTTGAGCTTAGGAGTAAAGTTATTCTTGCTCTAGTCTGTGTTTATTAATAAGACTGTAGATGTTTAAGCAAAAATGTTTTTTGTAGTAGGGTTTCGGGGAATCTGTTTTTGTCATATGACTAAGTTAGCATAAATTAGGTGGTATTAATGCTATTACTAGCCTCTGCCAGTGACTTCACCTGTGTGAATAATATCATAAATCGTATTATGACTAATGATATAACAATAATTTAGAAAATAGTTTATAGTATTCAGTGATAGTGTCACTCTCATCATCATCATCATCATCATCATTATTATTTCAGCTGAAAGACGTCCACTTTTGGACATAGGCCTCCCCTGGGGGAGAGATAGTGTACTTACATATATTTTTTAAACCTATTTGCAAAACAAATATCATTTATCATTTAATTTTTTTTTAAATCCGAATCGGTTCAGTAGTTACAGATGAACTTAAACATGTTGCCTCTTCGTCTATGCCAATGTTATAAGGTGTATGTATAGGTATTTGTTTGTAATAAATAAACTCGAAAACTATTAGGACTGATTTTAAAAATTCTTTAACCAGTACATTGCTATTTTATCACTGTGTGACATTATAGGCTGTATATTTTCTACTTTCGCGCGGGTGAAGTTGCTGGCGGCAGCTAGTATTAGTATAGACTAGTAATGAAATGGAAAAAAATGGGATCCACTATTACATTAGTTAACGTGGGTTGTTGTGTTTTAGCTAGTTTACAGTACAATTACCGTCACGGATCTTGAGCGCTGGCTTCAAGTTGCGCAGAAGTCAAATATTCGGTCTCTTTAGTGGTGCGAAGTGAGACGCGGGGGCGGGGAGTGTCACTGATTGACTCGCCGCGCTATCGCTTCATAGACTTCACTCATGATTCATTCCTTGCGCTGGCTGCATGTCAAAGTCAAAGTCAAAGTCAAAAGTTTTTTATTTCACATAGGCCTACATGGGCACTTATAAAACGTCAGAAGCTAGTGCACGGTTCGAAATTGGTCGTTTCCTATGGAGAAGAACCGGCAAGAAACTCCATGGTTACTCTTTTAAAAAAAATGGTTGTAGTTACAATATTTCCATATTACAGTATTAAAAGTATAGGTATTATTTAAGAACAGTGTAAACCGGTCTATATTGTACTCAAAAGCACAATAAAATCATCAAAATAATCATTTAAAAAAAGTGAGTCAAAATATGAAGTAATCTAAGAATTCGTGGAGTCTACAGTGTTCTTCCATTTACATTATAAAAAGAGGCTATATAAAAAAAAGCTGTCAATAAATGAGACGTTAACAACCAAAAAAGAAAAACTAACGAATTTAATGTGGTTGGAGTCAGATAATATAAAATAAAATAAAAATATTGCAAAAGCAATGTGTTAGAAAAAAAAAAAAAAAAAATGTTACAACAAAGATGGAGCAGTTAATAGATACATTCACACATTATTATGAGTTACCAGGGGGCCACAAGTGCAGAGGTAGTCATTGCCAAACAAGCGTATCTTCGACATAGTCTTTAACCTTGTAATATGCTTTTTTGGTTAAGACACGCTTAATATGGGTTTTGAACTTTCCTTCGCTAAGTTCAGTCACCGCTTTTGGTAGCTTGTTATAAAAGCGTATGCTATTTACTAAAAATGACTTACTGGTCTTGGCTAATCTCCATTTGGGTAATATAATTTCGTGTTTACTACGAGTATTTATATTATGGAAATCGCTTCTAGTCTTGAAAAGTCCTAGGTTTTTACGAACATACAAAATACTTTCTAAGATATAAAGAGAAGGCAGTGTCAATATATCGATTTCTTTGAATTTATTTCTGAGGGACTCGCGAGGACCCATTTTATAAATAGCCCTGATTGCTCTCTTTTGCAATACGAAAATCGAGTCTACATCAGCTGCAGATCCCCACAGTAAAATGCCATAAGACATAATACTGTGGAAATAGGCATAGTAAACTAACCTAGCTGTGGCGACATCTGTCAACTGCCTTATTTTTCTTACTGCATATGCCGCTGAGCTTAATCTACCTGAGAGAGTTCTAATATGAGCACCCCACTGCAGTTTGGAATCGACAGTTATACCTAAGAACACAGTTTCTGTAATTACATCAAGTTTTTTGCTATCAAGAATTAGATTGACGCCAACTTGAGGAACATTCGGTAATGAAAACTTTATACATTTAGTTTTATTTGCATTTAGTAAAAGATTATTGGCTGCGAACCATTTCGAAAGAACAGCCAGACTTTCGTTAACACGCAAGACATCCGCATCTTTTCTATCTACTTTAAAAATAAGAGAAGTGTCGTCAGCAAATAGAATTATATCTGATAAATTAGCCATCATGTAAGGAAGGTCATTAATATAAACCAGAAAAAGGAAAGGGCCAAGAATTGAACCCTGGGGCACGCCCATCCTTACTAAAGACCCCGAGGACGTCACCCCATTTATGGATACTTTTTGCTGCCTGCAAGATAAATAGGAAAAAACAAGATCAGCAGCTCTTCCACGAATTCCGTAATGATGTAATTTACAGATCAGAGTATTATGGTCAACACAGTCAAATGCTTTTGAGAGGTCACAGAATATGCCAATAGCATCCTGGGACTTCTCCCAGGACTCTAAAATGTGACTGATGAGATTCACTCCTGCATCCGTCGTTGACCTTCCTTTCGTGAAGCCAAACTGATGACTATGCAAAATCCTATTTGAATTAAAGTGAGACAACATCTGGTCGAGCATGATTTTTTCATATATTTTACTCAATGCTGGAAGCACAGATATTGGTCTATAATTAGAGGGATCACTCTTACTACCTGATTTGAAAATTGGTACTACTTTACTATGTTTCATTAAATCAGGGAATGTACCGCTGTCTAGACATTGATTAAATATGCCTGTTAGGACAGGAGCAATTGTATCAATAATATCTCCAAGAACCTTAACGGATATACCCCATAAGTCCTCAGTGTTTTTTATATTAAGACTTTTGTATGTATTTTTAATCATATCAACAGAAATACGCTTAAATTCAAAGGTTGGTACATCCTTTGTGAAATTTTCTTTTAAAAAAGATTCAGCTAACAAAGATGAAGAAGGGAGAGATTTCGTAACTTCTATTGGGATGTTGGTGAAGAAGTTTTCTAGCTTCTCAGCCACTTCGGTCCTGTCTGAAATGATTTCATTATCAATTTTTAGGGACAATTCATTTCGATCTCGCTGGTTTGTTCTTCCAGTTTCCTTGTTTATCACCTTCCAGACAGCTTTTATTTTATTGTTAGAATTTTTAATTATCTTACTTATTGACTTAGATTTAGCTTGGGCGCAGACTCTTTTGAACATCTTTGAATACATTCTAACATGGTTATGAAAGTTAAGATCAGACGATAATGATTTTTCCTGGTATAGCTGATATAAAGTATCTCTGCTTTTTCTAATTCCAGTAGTAGCCCATTCATTAAATTTGGATTTATTATTGACTTGAACCTTTTTAACTGGACAAGCCTTATTAAATTCCTGACACACTGTAGAGAATAATGTACCATAATTTACATTGGGGTCTTGTGAATCAAAATTGGCTGTTGAGAGACTAGTAAGAACATTGTTATTAAAATAATTTAATTTAATTTTAGTAAGCGGTCTAAACTCTGCAGTTGAATCTAATTGCAACTTTTTGACTAACTCAAAAGATACAAGTTGACCCGTATGGTCAGACCTCACTCCACTAATCAGTGATGACTCTTTTATATCACAATTAGTAAAAATATTATCTATGCATGAAGCTGAAGTGGGAGTTATTCTTGTAGCTTCATTAAAAATACATTTTAAATTAAAAGAATTAAACAATGAGAGAAGTTTACATTTTTCTGATGAATTTATGAGTAAATCAATATTTAAGTCCCCACAAACGAAAACTAATTTGTTATCTCTAATAAGTTTATTTAGTATTTCTTCTATTACAACCAAAAAAGATGTCAAGTTTGATGCGGGTGGTCTGTAAACACATAAGAAAGTTTGGCCTTCAACCTCTGCACATGCTACCTCGCATAAGCGATCAACAGAGCAAGCAGTGATATCTTTCCTTTCCTTATATCTTAAAGAATTATTACATAATATCAAGGTGCCACCCCCAATTGATGATCTGTTGTACGCACTGGCAACTGAAAAATTATTTACATTAAACTGCATTCTATCTGGTTTTAACCAGGTTTCACAAAAACATAAGATATCCATATTATATCTATCTATTAACATTTCCACATCTAGTATTTTGCCAGAGAAGCGATTTATATTCTGATGGTATAGTAAAATGTTATTAATAGGCTTCCCTTTTGTCGTTACTAAAAGTTTAAAGAGTCTATATCAGTATTATTAGGTATACTAGATAATACTGATTTGTCACCTAACCTAATCTCAGTTAAATCATCAATAACTGCGTGTATATTGTATGCTAACAAAGTAGCCAACAAATGTCGACTTTTTTTGGGAAGAAACATACTTGTATGTTCCCGAATCAAAATAAAATCTCTAACAAAATTGTTTGTGTCAAAATATAATATACGGTCACTATGACGACATGACAAAATGTGCATCAAGTTATTTAGGCTATAAATGTAATTGTTATCAAGTTCACATAAACTGTTGGAATAGGGCAATGCACACAAAATTAATTTTCCTAATTTCAATTTAAGCAGGGTTTCAATACCACTAACCAAGTCCCTTTTAGTTAAACTAAGACTGTTTCCAATCAAAAGTACCACTGTGGTCTGCTCATTAATTTGTGTATTTTTTATTTTATCAACAAGCTCGTTAAAATGCAGGTTATGGTAACAACGACGACGACATGTATCTAACAACGACGACGATTGGCTCGCCAATGTATGAAATGCGCAAAGCGATCCCCACTCTGATGCCGAGCGCTCAAGTTCCGTGACGGTAATTGTACATTATTTACCAAAATAACAACAAAATCCGTAGTGCCGCAGGTATTTGAGATTTATTTCTCTGTTATCCTGCTTTACTACCATCCCAAGATGGCCGCCCGAGGTTGAAGTCCTCTGAGGCGGGACGTCTTTCTCTGGTAGCGTCTAATTTGACGCCTAATGTTCGCTTAGTTAATTATTTAGGTGTTTGCCTGTGAACGGGATTAAGGTCTCTTCTTCGTGTGAATCTGCCGAAATTAGGACCGTGTTAAGTAATTTTCTCGGTGTTTATAAGTGATGAGAGAGTTTAAGTGAAATTGTTTTAGGATTTAGTTGATAAAAGATAAAGATAAAAGATATTTTATTTGTAAAACATGAGCGTAAAATAGTAATGTTTTGCTATAAAGTAGAAATTGCATGTTTACTGGTTGATGGGGCCGAAAGGTTCTGGAGTGGCGATTACAGACCGGTAGATGGCGTTTTGAAAGGACTCCCTTCAGGAGGACCGATGTCTTGGCGAGGGTCACGGGAATCCGGTGGATGCGAGACCTAGATGACTAAGTCGAAGGCAAAAACTAGTCGTTAAATAATTTCTAAATAGTTAATAGTTTTCTTCGAATTGTTGTGATAAAAGCCATTTTGTTATCCAAACGGCCTAAATGACACTTTAATGTCAAGGCAAAGTTAATCCTTAGCCTATATGCGAAACAATAAGTTTTAAACAAAGACTTTTCAGCAATTTTATATTAGAAAAACTAATAAAAAATTGTATAGGCTTATACACCCCTACTTTGTAAATTAGTATACAAAAAAATGGGGCTGTATCTGTACTCGTTACTGATCATATTTTTGTATTCAACAGTAGAAAAAACCAAAATCCTAAAATTGACCACGAAAAGGTAAATTCATCATAGATTTAATCATACATAACAATTGCTAGTAGAAAATACTGCAGGAAGTGTTTTTCCATTTTAATCGTCATTTATTCATTCATAATCAATAGCCTGCACAATATTTCCATAAATTGAGAGACATTTTGGGATAAACACAAACGCTAATAACTTTGCAGTTTATGAATATTATTTTTTGTGATTTTACTTAAATAATAACAAGGGCTTTTCTAATAAGCCCTTTAAGTATTTGTACTAATTAAAAATTAGTGGTGTATACCTATTATATCAAGCTTTTTTATTGTTTTATTAAATACAGTCATTATGTAGAAAGAGGTACAGCTGGCTGGTAGATAATCACGCGTTTGTCAGTTTGATAAACACATGTATACATATATATATAAACTCTCACCCTCCCGTGTGTATGTTTGTAACTCCTACACACTCAAACGGCTGAACGTATTTAGAGAATTTGACAAACGGATAGATCATGTTCTGGATAGAGATGTGCCGTTGCTGGCAATATGGGAATATTGTTGGCAATATTGCCACCTATATTCCCATCGGTGGTTGCTGAAAACCAGCACAGTAGATATCTGGATTAGCCCAGCGTCACGTTATATGCTGAGCAACGGCCTATTCTTGCTTAGATGCGACGCACAACTTAGAATCTTAGATTGTATTAGTTTAATTATGTTTTTCTTTTATTTTTAGTTACTCTTAGGTTATTTTTGTTTATATTTGTCTCTGTTATGGCCGACGTCAAAATGCCACAGATAATCTAGACCACTCCGTTGTCTATGGTACAAGATGCAATATTGTTAAGCTCGATACACACATAGTCTAACAAAGGAAACTGGCTTTTTATTTTATATTTTTGTATTATTGATATTGTGATTATTTGTGCGTCTATTTAGGCGGAATAAACATATTTTCTTTCTTTTTCTTTACACTTCATGACAATATTGCCGGAAATGGCACATCTCTAGTCCTGGAACTGGATGATTTTTCCCACCATAAAAAAAATCACATAGGAGACTTAATACCGGTAGTATATTCCATTGGGTATAACTATCTCCTTTCACGGGGACAAAACCGCTGGCAAATGCCTAGTGATCTCAAAAAAAAAAATAACTTGTAGTTTATTTCAGCCGATATTGAACTTTTCTAAATCGTCACTAATGGCGCCCAAATGGGCCTAAATTTAAACCTACGCCAAAATTGCATTTACATTTAGAACTAAATATAAAAGCAATAAATTAGCGTCCAAAAACTAAAAGCATAAATTTTTCGGTCTGAAACAATTATTTAAATGAAAAACGTAGTTTAATCTCGCAGTTAGAAATATTCAGCGATCATGATTAAAGTACCCTCTACTTGTAATGAAAGAGCCGTAAATTATTCAGTTTTATGAATAAAATAGTCGTTTTAAAGTGAGTACGTACTACAGTAGACGAAGCGTCTTATGCTAGACGAAAAATCTTGGATTAAAACTTCAGTGCAATATCTTAAAGCTATCGCATAGTACCTATAAGAAGTATATCTATGATTGCTGTGGTGGTCTAGTGGTCAGTGGACCTTACTGCTATGCCGGTTCGATTTCCACCCAAGACAAATGTTTGTGTGATGAGCACGATCATTTGTTTTGCCTGGGTGTAATTTATCTCTAATATGTATGTATTTAGAATTATACACCGTAAAATTTTGATCGTTTTAATCTCGTGGAGGGTCGATCCGGTACATGAAACACTACCGATTTGTAAAGATAAAATTAAAAAATAAAGTACCTTTTTTTAAAAACTCGTATTAATTTACGCATGTACGAAATAAATTTCTTTAAGAAAACGTCAGCTGAGCGAGTCCAATTATCTGTAGATAGTACTCGGCGTTGCGTAAATACCTACAGGTCATTGGACTTGCTCAGCTGACAAATAATACGAATTTAAAAAAAAGTTACTTTATTTTTTAATTTTATCTTTACAAATCGTTAGAGTGTTTCATGTACCGGATCGACCCTCCACGGGATTAAAACGATCAAAATTTAGCGGTGTTTAAGGGGACACGAACTGCAGTGACAAATCTGGAAATCTCTGAACCGCCTACGGACTCAGGTTGGCCACTGCAAAGATAATTTGGCCAAATGGGGTTGTGTCAGTGTGGAGCCGAGGTACGGCGGAGCGGGTTACTGCGTTCTGATTTTGGTCTTGATTATTTGGAAATTATTCTGTGGCGTCCTACATCAGATCTATAAGTCATATGTGTTGACAGACATGCGTCGCTCGTTATTGGATGTCAAATGGCTGTAAGGTCTTTGCTGTGGACGCACCGACAATAGAACAAAAACATTTATCTTTTCTTTGGCCTCCCTCTCCTTCTCCATCAATCTATGTACATGTGTACTTATAGTTACTAAAACAGTTGTTTTACTAACATGCATTTCAACTGTTTCATCATTTAGATATTTCTAACATAATATATGTAGGTAACACGCCTACAAAAAAAAAATAAAAGCTAGATTATTTTATGAACCTTTACCCGACTGCCAATTTATACCTGTCGAATAACATTTACCTTAATACCTAGTATAGGGGCGAATTACATATGTTTCAACCCCAATTTATAATTGGATTAACACCACACTAGGCGCCGCGATCACATCTGTACCTAGCCTACATTACTAAAATCCTGTTCTACACATCCAAACTAATTAATATTATTAGTGTGGCAACACTTCACTATAGTGTTGTACCCAAGTCACGCTATAGCGTGCCGAGCTAAAACTTTACCGTATTTTTAGCGAAAATAATCGCAAACATGGAACGCGTGTAAATTTAAGTTGGAAATGGTTTCTTTTTTCAGCTCATTCTTGGACCTATTAGCTATTCTTCTTTAAGTAAAACAGGACAAGAAAATTAGATGGCAAAGGTTTTCGCAGTTACGTGTTAAATATCGGAAGACTTGTAAGTTTATGGAATAAGATTACTTAGTTATGTATCCCCGAAAGTTGGTAATTATCAGAGAATAAGTTAAAATTATACAGTGAAACTAAATTACTCGCTGGAAACCGCTACATACCTACCTAATCTAATACAAATGTTATTTTTTCTCTCCAAACAAATTTCTTAGAGCATATAACATGTAACTGGAATAATATACACCTATTATACACTCCAAGGAGAAATTTAAGTTACAATCATAATTATAGAACAAAAATTTTGCTTAAGTGCATTTAGGTAGGGTTTTTTACACAGAACACAGGAATCATACGGTTTTTTAAATAAGCTAGTTGATTTGAGTAGGCAAATAATGTGAAAATCGACGCACTATATTGGTAACTAGCTCTTGCCCGCGACTTCGCCCGCGACTTCGCCCGCGTACTTAAAATATGCCTATGTTACTCAGGAGTAAAGCAGCTTTCTATCGGCGAAAAAATTTTAGCAATCGGACCAGTACTTCCAGAGATTATCTCCTACAAACAAAAAACATAAAAACAAAAAAAACAAACTGTACTTCCTTATTATATTAGTGTAGATGCATCGGTTTTGATATCATCGCACGCACACAAAAACATAAGACAAAAACGACAACAAGAGTTGGTCCTAAAATATTACTTGGTATTTAAAAAATAATAATATCCAACCAATTATAAATAATAATAATAATCAATTCTTTTATTGTCATAATTATAAGGTTGATAAATCCATGAAGACTCAATTGCTTTTATAATACAAAATATCCATTTCAAAAATAGCTGAAATCGATTCAGTAGCTGGTTTGGAAGATATCTACTATTTTCAGGGTATAATGCGTTTATTATGTTATAATATGTTGTATGTATATCTGCCATAGGTACTCATAATAATACTGATAGAAACTGCACTGTGACGTCACATATTATCGCAACGGATACGGCCCATTAAAGAACAGTACAACTTGCATACAACAGCGCTCTCCATTTCCATTGACACATTTATGTGTTGTCTTAGTATGGAAAATACAAACATAACGCCTGTAGTATTTACTGAATATTATTTTAACATACTTGTGTATGCTCCATAATATTGGTGGCTAGCTAAAATTTCTAATTTTAAGCTATTGCATAGCTTCTATCGCGGGCCTTGAGCGTGGAGAACGAATCCAGAAATTCCGTAACGAAAATAACCTAACACCCCCCACTCATTTGTTTTTTGAGCGTGGTGACCGATAAGAAAACAAATGAGTGAACAATCAATCAAAATTCAATTCAATGTGTGAAAGTGTAACTTCAATTAATATCAAAGAAAAAAAACAAATGAAAAAAAATACTGCATAAATAAAATAAATAAATAATTATTATTGCATAAGTTGACAAAAATGCTATGCAATAGCTTTACCGCGGCAGTCCCCGAGTGCCACACGTCTTTTTTTTATTTTTTAAGTCGGGTTATTATCTGATGACTTCTTCCGCTCTACGGCGGAGCAGGAGGGCGTGTCAGACTTTTATTGCTTAAAAACACACCTATGTTCCTTTAGTTGTCCTTTGCGTTCCAGGACCACTTGCTTCCCTTTCAGAAGTCAATCCATTTGGGGTTAGCCTATGGAAAGGCTGTAGCGACATTTATGTTGAACTAAAAAAAACGAACCATAATCCTGCATCGCGGCATTAAAGTAGAATTACACTGCGCACATGTGTGCTTCGGTCTCCATACTTTTTATGTGGAAACTAGACTTGTGGAGCTACACTAGATCCACGCCACGCGACGCCATACGACGTCGGTCCACGTACGTAACGTACGTAAATCAGCCCTCCTAGCCAAGTTACAACCGTATCGTGTCGAATTCCGTTCTCCAATCGGTAACGCTTCGGTGTCAGCAATTGTAGAAAATGACAAGTGGGTAGCCATGTTAACGCGCCTGAGTCGGCCGTGAGAGCGTTTGTTTATCAAAGGATGTAGCGTTAAACGTTGTAGAAATTCATTCTATCATTTTGTAAGATGTGAACGTGGTTACGAATTTTCTATTAGTTTGTTCCGTCCACGTAAATTAACGTTGAGATGATGTTATTCCCATACATCTGATTACTTTTCGACTAGCGTTAACGATTGCAGATTATCAACTTGGCTAGGGGTGCTGGGGTGGTCCACGTGCGCGTCGTTTTAGTGCAGTTCTGGCTTTAGACTTCTTCTCTATATACATAAAATATTATAAGAACGTTTCTAAGTAATATCCTTACAAAGTAAAATAACGATATATTATTTGCCTTCAAAATATCAATAATACATTATTTAATTTATCTTTATCTGTCATACTCAACACTCAGACGCCTTATTAAATCAATAATAGTAAATAATATATAGTGTGATAGTGGTGCAATCATATAATATGTCAAACAATTCTTATGTCAACTGTATAATTGTTGAGTTAATGTTGCTATCACTTCACAACTAATATAAAGACGAAAGTTTGTATGTGTGTGTGTTTTTTGAGGCGGGACATCATTCCAATGACTTCTCTCGCTCTAGACTGGAGCGGAAGTTTATGTCAGACATTTACAGACTAAAATCACACCTGTGTCCTTCAGTTGCCCTTTGCGTTCTACAGGCCCTTTGGCTCGGTTTGGACGGTTACTGTTACTGAATGGTTTTGAATATTATTTGGCATAACAGTAGATCATGCTCTTGAATAGCTCGTAGGATATTTTTATATGATAATGATATTGTTCCCGTGAGATTATTTTATACATTCACGCGGGCGAAACCGCTGACAGAAGCTAGTCAGTAATAAATCTAATTCAAGAAATGAGAATTTACACACTATCTTAATGTGGCCTTGTGCTTATTACAATTATGAAGATAATTTATGAATTCTTGGTATTATTTCAACGGATCTTCGTTATTATTCAATATTTACTTACTTCATTTGTAAAAATAGAATCGAATGTAATCAGCTATTCTTGACAGTACCTACTATATGAATGGATTGCATTTGGACAATTATTTATTTGACATTAGTTTTAAAATTAAAAATTCTCACTGAATTGACAATAACTTAATAGAGATGGTTATATTTCATACAAGACTTACTGACTTAGGCCCTTATTAATAAACGTTCCTCAGCCTAAGATCTCCCACTTGATATCAAGCTTGAGGTCCTGATTGTATCAATAAACGAGATTCTTAAGCCCAAGCTCAAGCTCAAATCTTGGTAACTGAGATTCTGTACTCATGTGTTTATTAATTAGCAATGATCATGAGCTTCTGACATCGTATAATCGGGCATAAAATGATATCGCACTTGAGGACGGAGTTGAGCATCGTTTATTAATACGGGCCTTTTTTTATGGTGGGAAATATCATCCAATGATAACCCCCGCTCTTGGGTGGAGCGGGAGATAGTGTCAGACTCTTACTGACTAAAAGACCCACCCTGTTCCTTCTAGCCTTCATACCGGGGCTCGACCTGTCTTTCGAAACTAACCCTGGCCCCAGTAGGCTTCGACCCAGCTGGGTCCCTGCTGTTGCTGATAACTCCTTGAGGCGCGCGGGAACAGTGCGCGCCGTCGACGACTTGGGCTTGGTCCGGACAGTTACCGGACGGCCGGACAGCGAGCTTAAACTTAAAACCCACTCCTATGGTCCTTCTTTGCCTAACGTTGCAGAACTCCGGGTTTTCGTTTCAGAAGCGAGCTCATGACCCGAGTAGACTTCGACTTTGCTGGACCTTTATGGTTTTGCTGACATCTCCTTGAGGCACACTCGGAACACTATGCGCCATATTTCATATTAGCTTTTGCCCGTGGCACTGCCCGCGTACTATGTTACTCAGGAATAAACCAGCTTTCTATCGGTGAAAAACTTTTAGCAATCGGACCAGTGGGTACTTTCAGAGATTCTCCTACAAATAAAGAGACATAAAAACGTATATACTTAGCTCTTTATAAATAGATTTACATTAGTGTAGATACGTACACAAAATACGTATACATTTCAAAACCATTCCGCCATTAATTTTATTTCCCACCTACTTATTCATTTTGCCCCCTAATCACGTTCAAATCTTGTCTCATAAACATCAATCATTTACACTGCCTGTTCCTGAAACGTGCACGCAAAATGAAGTGTAACAGTACGTAGGTATTGTGTGCAAAATACACGTTTGGCTCAGTAAACCCATACTTCAGTTGCGGCGCCATTTCCCCGTATCAATTAACATGATCATTCGCAGGTATGGGCTCGGATATCGATAAACAGTGTTTGTTACTCTGTACATTAATAAAGGCGGGTCGCCACACTAATTAAGGCCCGCTTAGGATGCATGAGTATTTTAGTTAAAATTTATTTTATTTTTACCTACTTAGTGTAAATCTTACCATCGGGTGAGATAGTAGTTAAATGCAAAACTATCAATAATGAAAAACACTTTCTATACAAATTAATTAATTTGAAAAATGTAAAAATATGTGAGTGAGCTTTTGATCGCATAATTTTCACATAAACAGAAATACTCTTTAGTTTGTAAGGCTTAGAGTTATTATTCTAAGTTCCAAGGTTACTTAGGTAAAAGAGACTTGGTAAAAGAGGTATCCTAACTCAAGGTTTATAATGCATCTAAATATTTAAAGTGCCTAAACATTATCCCTAAAAGCTACAGTAAAATGGGGTGAATAGAGACTTAGGGGTGAATAGAGACAAAACTTTAAAGGGTACTTTCTCGATATTTGAATATTTTGTGCAGCATTTAACTATGTCAATTTTTTAATGAATTGTTATTCTAAAAAATCGATCAAAGTGAAAAACCAAACCAAAGTTTTGTCTTTATTCACCCCTAAGTCTCTATTTACCCCGTTTTACGGTATCTTACCGTTCTAACATTTTAAGAAACATAGCCACTAACCTAACTTTATTTTTTTGATGTGGTAGGTAAACCATCAAATAACTTCTCCCGTTCTTGGTGGAGCGATTCTTCTCGCTCTACTCGGAGCGGGAGGATTTATATCAGTGTCGCTGACTGTCTTATTGATTGTCACTCTTTCTCGCTCTAGTAAATGACGAGTCTACGTGACAGAAAAGGATAGAAACATAGGACAAGGCGATTTTGTGTTGACAGGTGTAACTCAACCTTAAATAACTGGGCGCAATAACTGGGCTCGACGTATTGCTTCAGGTGGGATTAGAACAGGCCCACCCCTGATCACTGTCTTACTGAGTAGACACCGACTCCCCAAAAACCACCTGCCTTCTTTCAGTAGCTCTTGCGTTCCAAGGTTACGGTCCTAAGTCGTCGACAGCGTGTAGTGTTTCACGAGCTCTCCAAAGATATGTCAGCAAACCGTAGGGGCCCAGCAGGGTCGAAGCGCACTGGGCCCGCGAGGAGAACGCAAAGGACAACTGAAGGATATAGCCCCTCTAGCCAAGTTACAACCGTTTCACTTGCGTCGAACGCTCCGAGTTGGCCGCGTCGCCGAATATTTTGTTCTGACCACGTGACTGAGCGTTGAGATGACATCATTCCCGTACATTTGAAGCTTTCTACTAGCGTTAACTATTGCAGATTAGTAACTTGGCTAGGGGCACAGGTGTGGTTTTAGTCAGTAAAAGTTAGACATTTTCACCCTTTTGCTCTGCTTTAGAGCAGGAGAAGACCCTAGATGATTTCCCACCTTTAAAAAAATGGGCTGTGGTAACTTTTGCGAGTAAACCCACAGCTTAACCTATGTTTCAGTAAGAAAAAGGCTGATATAAAGCATCTCGCAATAAATATTTTTTTCAGCAATGAAAAATCGATGTCCAAAGGTCAGACATTAACGCCTGTGTTACCCAATACTTTAATGTTCTGAGGAAAAAAACAGTCTAGACCTCTGTCGCAGTCTACTCAGTGTTAATCGAAGACTGAGTTATTGGTAATTAAGGTTCTCTTAATGATTGGTATATGTTACATTTCGATTGCTGCAAAAAGAAAATCGGCTTAAAGTTTGTGGTTTTTTTTGTGCTGGCATTTTATTTGAACAATTGTTCTGGCGCAGTAGTTGGGCGATAAAAACGAAGACTTTAGGGTATTCTGAAATCGTATTATCATCGTCACACGATACAGGAGTAAATTCATACAGTTGATGGAAATATTTTTGACGAATCTCTTTTGGATGCGATTTGTTACTACTAGATGATCATAAGGAGTTGGAGTTGCCAGTTCTCTATTACTTGCGCAATGGTAACAACTTCGATTTCATCATCATCATCATTTCAGCCGATAGACGTCCGCTGTTGGACCTAGGCCTACCCCAAGTGTCGCCACAACGATCGATCCTGCGCGTCCCGCATCCATCGGATTCCCGCAACCTTTACCAGGTCATCGGTCCATCTTGTAGTTCTTAATAGCTGACAACTGCTCTATTCTAGATACTTCATTACTGAGGCAGCAAAAACAATGAGACGAAATAGAAAAAAATACAGAACACAACTTAAAACAGCTTTTTATAGGTATTATGGTAATTCAAATCTGGTTCTCTCCGTACAGTTGCGGTACAAAAGTGTATTGAAATAACAATAATAATGTTATTATTAAAGTTTTGATTGTTCAGCATATGCTGATGGGGTTCGATGACCGGGTAGCGTCGCGCCCATGCCAGGCCGCCCCTATCTCGCACTATACAATAAATATTAAACTTGCATGCTTTGTGCACTTCAGGACGCACCTTTGTTTGAATAACTATGTGTATTTGGACGAAGGACGGTGTTTGGACGGTCCTAATGGCTGATGATGCTCGTAATGAAATGTTTATAGTTTGTTTACTTATGTTTTTAACGTGTAAGTAGATATTAAGTTTCTGATATGATGAGATCTTTTGATTATTTTTTTAAGGTTTTTTTTTCGGTGGTAAAATCATCTAATAATATCCCCCGCTGTTGGGCGGAGCGGGAGATAGTGTCAGACTTTTACTGACTAAAAACCCACTCCAGTTCCTTCGTTGTCTTTCGTACCAGGGCTGAGCTATCTTTCGAAACTAACCCTGGCTCCAGTAGTCTTTGACCCAATTGGGCCCTTGCGGTTGCTGACAACACCTTAATTTTTTAAGGGTCAAAGAAATATATATATTTTTTTATTAATGATAGGCTTGCATTTATATCCATGGCCCTGAAACACACAAGTCAACTGAAGGAACCAGGTGGGTTTTAGTTAGTAATAGTACGCTTAAGTAATAGTAGATTACTGACTAAAACCAACTAATTCTTGCTAGAGAGAGTGACTCTATCGGGAAACAGCGGGAGGTGATTTACATTAAAAAAATATTTGACAAAAATATTTTATTTATAATCTCATCTTCATATAATACAAAGGTACCATCGCGGTTATTTCTGCCTGATCACTTAAAAAAAAATTTCGCTTGAATCTTGCGGCGCGGCGCTTTGAGTTTTCGCTTCGAGTGCAAGCAAAAATGAACTTAGCGGTGGTCAGGCGGAAGTGTCTTTGATAGTACAAAGGCATATTTAATTCTTATAGGTGATAATTAATTATCACTTATTTTTATTACAATTTTTAAATCAGTGTCTTTTTAAAAATATTGTTCCAATTATATTTAATATAAGCTTCTAAATCCTTTTAATGTTATTAAAACATAATAGTGTAGGAGTGCGTGTTATTAAGGGCAAGTCATAAAATTAAACATCATGTGTCATGGTTGACGAGTTCACTGGTGACCATGTGTGAAATTAAAATATGATAATGTTTCATAGCAAAAAATGCGTGTGAATATTAAAGATTGATACAACATGTTTAAAATGAGAAATGAGTATATTAGAATAAGTTTGAAAATGGCGCCAGTGACTGAGTAGGAATCGTTTTTAGGGTTCCGTAGCCAAATGGCAAAAAACGGTACCCTTATAGATTCATCATGTCTGTCTGTATGTCTGTCTGTCTGTCCGTCCGTCCGTATGTCACAGCCACTTTTTTCCGAAACTATAAGAGCTACACTGCTTAAACTTAGTAAGTAGATGTATTCTATGAACCGCATTAAGATTTTCACACAAAAATAAAAAAAAGAGCAATAAATTTTGGGGGTCCCCATACTTAGAACTGAAACTCAAAAATTTTTTTTTCTTCAAACCCATACGTGTGGGGCATCTATGGACAGGTCTTCAAAAAAGATATTGAGGTTTCTGATATAATTTTTATCTAAATTGAATAGTTTACGCGAGAAACACTTCCAAAGTGGTAAAATGTGTGTCCCCCCCTCTAACTTCTAAAATAAGAGAATGATAAAACTAAAAAAAATATATGATGTACATTACAATGCAAACTACCTACGAAAATTGGTTTGAACGAGATCTAGTAAGTAGTTTTTTTTTAATACGTCATAAATCTAAAAAAATACACTATTATTAAAACATCGCTTAAAGTTACAACGAACTACAAGAACTTTTGTATTATGTTACTTGCTGCTACGGAACTCATTATTATTGATAGACTCGCGTTTGGCCACCATCTTACTTTAAGGTTAGCGATGATGTGGCCGACGATGGCGCGCGCTGGTCTAGAAGTATGCCTATTCAGTCTTGATTTAACGATCCCTAAGTTTTAGCTATCAGGAAAAATAGACTCCAGTACCCGTTCCATTCTTAAGCTGTACGCACAATAAATCGTTCGTCTTAGTACGGTCATGTGAAGAGGAGGGATGAATCACATCTTACTAAAAGAGTTATGAGTATACATGTGGATGGATGGAGAGGGAGAGAGAAAGGCTAAAGAAAAGATGGATGGATTGTGTGTGGAATGATATGAGAGAAAACGGAGTTAGTGATGTGATGGGTGTCAGGACAGAATGGAAGAAAAAAACGTGTTGTGCTGGCTCCAAATAACACGGGAAAAGGCCAGGAAGATGATGATGACGAGTGACTGCTAAGCCGGAGGTCGTGGGTTCGATTCCCACCCAAGATAGTTTGTGTGACAAGCACGATCATTTGTTCCGTGTCTGGGTGTAATTTATCTATAATGTAATTTACCTATGAATTTAGAAACATATTATATTATTATTATATCAGTATGTTTATCAGTTGTCTAGTAGTCAAAGCACAACAACAAACAGTCTGTTTAGTTTGGGACTAAATGGCGTTGTGTGAAAATTAATAATATTATTGATCTAGTTTTGTGAAACAGTATCTACCTATTTGTTTGAGTATTAAACTTATTCTATTACTATGTAGACAGTTTCATAATTAAGGTATTTGCTTACTTACATAGAAATCTTGTGACGAAAGCTGTTTATTCTTCTAGATAAATATCAAATAGATTTACGTTCTAGATCTTCCAAAACCACTAAAATATAGATATACCTAGGTGTAAGAGTTGAAAGTGTTTAAAAAGTCAAAATCACATTTTTTAAGCATTTATCTTATGTTTTTAGATCTAAAATGGTTCTTAAACAGGCTTTTCACAAAAAAACATCTTCTCCTACCACCAAATCACCTCACCTCGTCGTTTTAATAAGTACAAAATGAGTGCGCCAGGAAACAGTATTACAGTAGCTGAAACTAGGCCAACACGCCAAGAACTAGAAATAACGTCATAAAAAAGTAGACAAAGCTAATTTCTGTAAAGCCACATAAAAACTTTTTTAATGGGGAAATCAATAAATGACTTCTCCAACTCTGGGGTGAGAGGGCGTGTCAGACTATTAAAGACTAAAAGCCACCTACGTTCCTTAATTTGCTCATAGCGTTCTAAGGTCACAGAAACTTTTCTAGATGTTCACACACAACTTACTATGAACCCTAGGAGTAACAATTATGTACCTCATTAAGTACTTCACCTCTTTATCTTTATCCTCCAAGTTATCTTTGCCTCATTTAAGTAACTCATAATTATGAAATAACTTTCCCGTAACTAATATTGATACACACGACTGTACTGTCAACAACTTGGGCTCGGACGATTACCAGACGATTACTGGAAGGCCGGACGGCGAACTACTCATTGCTCGTCGTCTGTAAGCTTGCGCGTACCGTGGCTGGTAATCGGGGTCAGGGTTGTGGTAGCTGGGGCGTAAAGATGTCCGTTCCTTCACGAGTGCGGACATCTTCGCTACCATCACTGCTTCACAGAAGGACCTCACCGCTCTCCATTCTCCCTCGCTCCGGGCCATGGCCTGAACTAAGGCCAGGTGCGAAAGGTAACCACCGTGAAAAAAAAAAACCCATTCAACTTTCCACAATCTGAAGGAAGCCTCGTCATAATTGATGATCGCCCTATCTCATCCAGAATGCTAATTTCGTATCTTTTCTTTTTTAAACAACAAATTATCAGTTAAGAAAAATCGCGTGCAATTTCGTCAGGCTAATAACTCTTGGGAGACGCTATCTTGTACTAGATGGCTGTAAAATAAGCCAAATTGGACCATCCCTTCAGCGAACGCTCGTTTTTATGGCGTCTTATATCTTCTAGGCTTTTTACTTGGCCACAGATAACATCGATTTCGTGATTATGCAGTTTTGGAAAGTGAATATTGTTTTTATGTACGTTCTAAGTTTATCTAGGATATTAGGTACTAAAGGGGTCCTGAGTCCCAGCAGTGGGAACATTATAAAGACTGATGATGATGACTAAAGGGTCACCCTAGATGGTTGCAAACCAACGTCCCATTAAGGTGACCTTGCTAGTTTCAACCCATGTAGACAGCAGTTCTAATACATGACCTTCAACGCCCTTGGTTAGGAAACGTGTTTTCCCAACCACCTTTATTTATTTATTTATTAAAACTTCATGCAACACATAGGTACAAAGGCGGACTTAATACGAATTCGCGGATTTTTTTTAGAGATAACATGGCAGGTGCATAAAAAAGAAAGGAAAAACAAGAAGAAAAAGAAAAAAAGAAAGAAAAAAAGAGGACCTTTCACTTTCTTGTACCAAATACAGTTTACCCGTAAAGTCAGAAGGCTACAGCGGGCATAGAAACAGGACGACTTCTCACCTCAAAAAACAAAAAGTGACCAATACTTGGGATTCCAGCAGAATATTTCTACCGCAGTTAAGACACAGTATGTAATCTTTAAAATATGGACCAGTTGCATACTTAATCGTACTTTATAGTGGTTGTGCATTGTCATATTAAAGTCTCCTTATCCAAATAAAGTACGTACTAAGTTCTCAATCACGGTTCTGTACCTTATAAGGCTCAGTACTGATTGCATTGTGGTACCTCTTCGTACGTGTGGGCGGCAGATTGTGACGATTTGAATACATACTAAGCTCCTTATGTATGTTTTTTTGTTTTATTTGATATAAACTAGTGCTTGACTGCGATCCCACCTGATGGTAAGCAGTGATGCAACCGTTGATGGTGAGGCGCGAGCTATTCAATCTAGCCTTGAAGAAACCCCAATTATAATCGGATAGGAAGATCGCAGCAGGCAAAATGTTGGAATATTTTGCTTGCTGCGATCTTTCTCTGGCCTTGATAGATCTTGGCCTTCGATGTACGCGGTAGAAACGACGAGGTGAAACGCTTAGTCCGGACCGTAGATGTTGTATATTCTTGCGCTTTAAAGATAGAACACTTAAGAGAGCCCTTCCCCACTCGTCTATCGTCAACGTCGAGCATGGTTTGGAAGTGTGTTGCTTCATCTAACGCAATCCAACGCGATGTTTGACGAAGAGGCAACAAGACAAAGGGCAACTCAAGGAACACGGATGGGCTTTAGTCAGTAAAAATCTGACACACACTCTCATTCCACCCAGATTAGGAGAAGTTTGATTTGATGATTTCCCACTCTATAAATTAAAACAAGTTTTTAATGTAAATCAATATATAATTAATGAAAATACTTATATCATTAATACTCGTCATGACGAATCATACGAGCCCAAACTCGATGGGGTTGTGTCGTTTAATTACCAAGTTCCTATAGCCACCTTCGGGTTCCATCATCAGATCAGCTCCATGTCATAATAATTTTGCATTGTCATCACGTTTGCATTCTTTACATATGCATGCAAAATTTCAGCTCAATCGGTAACCGGTAAGTGGGTCAAATTTAAATTGCGAGATTTGATTACAGAGCAACATCGGGACAGGTGAAACTAAATAAAAGCTTGTAACCAGCTTTTAATGAAAATCTTTTTTCATAACAAGCTTTTATAGCTCGGCGCATACCTATATAATTAATACTAATCAAGACGTATCATACGAGCCCAAACTCGATGGGGTTGTGTCAATTAACTACGAAGTTCCTATAGCCACCTTCCGGTTCCATCATCAGATCAGCTCGATGTCATAATAATTTTGCATTGTCATCTGATTTACACATGCATGCAAAATTTCAGCTCAATTGGTAATCAGAAAGTGGGTCAAATTTAATTTGCAAGATTTGATTACAGACAAACATCGGGACAGGTGAAACTAAATAAAAGCTTGTAAAAAGAGATAATAACCAATTAGACCTTTTGCTACGAAACATTATGTTCAGTCTAGTTCAATTCATTCTAGAAAATCCAAGTAGTGTGAGTTATTACTCGGTGGGTTTTAGGGTCTAGACCAAATCCTTGATTTTAATTCTATGCGTAGAATTTCAATCCCTTTTTAGGGTTCCGTAGCCAAATGTATAAAACTGAAAAAAAAAAAGATGTACATTACCATGTAAACTACCAACGAAAATTGGTTTGAACGAGATCTAGTAAGTAGTTTTTTTTTAATACGTCATAAATCTAAAAAAATACACTATTATTAAAACATCGATCAAAGTTACAACGAACTACAAGAACTTTTATATTATGTTACTTGCTGCTATGGAACCCTCCATGGGCGAGTCCGACTCGCACTTGGCCGGTTTTTTTTTGTAATTTACTAGCGTCACCTGTATAAAAGTAGAAAATTATCTTTAGGCAACAATTTCTTAGATTAAAAAAAATCCTAATAGGACATGGCCTATTCGTGAGCCGAATTCCATCCAAATCTGTTCAACCGTTTGAGAGTGAAGGAGTAACAAACATACCCACACAAAAATATACCTCATCACCTTTGCTGCCAGCGGCTTCGCCAGCGTGAGAGTAGAAAATTATTCCAAGGGAACTTACTCCCGGCATAAAAAGTATCTTAAGAGCTATTCCAGAACATATTCTACTCGTGTGCCAAATTTCAACCAAAGAAGTCAGTTATTCACTGATAATAAGAATTGCAAATAATATCATTTATTTGCAATTACGGGTGATTTTTTTATAGATGTCGTCATAAGGTATAAGTTCTCCATACTCTAAGTAGTAAGTGCACACAATATTATGGAATCTCAAAATTATGTGGGCGAAAAAAAAAACATTATTAAATTACATTAAAAACACTCTCGACTTAAAGGGGTGACCAGGACCTAGACCATGAGGTTTAAAGCAAGATTGTTTTAACCTTGTTTCGGTGTGGGTAAGAGACAGAGCTATACAGGTTGTCTAGCGCCATCTCTTACCCACACGGAAACAAGATTAAAACAATCTTACTTTGAACGTCATGGTAACCCCGCAGAAGGTTGCAAACTAGCGTTCCAACCAAGCATTGCTATTCTTTAAGAAAACAGCCTTGAGCGCAGCGCTGGCCGCAGTGACGAGTCGAGAGCGTAGTACATTGAATTAACAAATCCAATGTATAGGTGTATTGGATTGTTAATCCTGTGTACATATTTAGAGTACGACGCTGCGGCCAGCGCTGCGCTCAAGGCTGTTTTCTTAGAGAATAGCACGCATGGTCACCTTGGTTACCTACTAAACGCTAGTTTGCAACTGTCTGGTTGGTCTTGGTTACCGTCTGGTTACGTCCTTTAAAGACCTTTGTAAGAAATATATGTTTTAAGTACAATTTTAACTTTCCACTTGACTGGATCTTAATTGGCCCTTAAGTAACACTTATCTAAACTAGATTTCATTAATTAGCATTTATTTTGAAGCGTACCATAACTTTTAATTAGCGATTTCTAGACAGAAGGTCTTCAGGTCATTGTTAATTAAAAATTAGCGGCAATTTGTTAATTCTTACTCGAAGTAGGTAAGCATGTAGGAACATATAGAGCATAATCAACCTTCTAATGTTCCACTGCTGGGACTCAGTCCTTTCCTCTAGGAGAAGGAATGGGCTGTAATCCATAGTGCGGGTTGGTGAATGTCACATGTTTTGAATTTTTTGTTCTAGAACATTTTCCTCACGATGTTTTTCTTCACCGTTTTTTTGAGAGTAGTGGTGATAAAATAAATTACACAAAGTAATGTGCCTCGCTGGGTTTGAACCCGCGACCTACTACTCGCAAGTCGGGGCCGTTAACCCTCGACCACCACTGTTCACAGTGTACATACTTAAGCTTATATAAATATTTCAAAAAATTGAGATTGGATTGAGCGCAGGCTTGCGGACAGTGAGCAATGGGTAGCTCGCTGTCCGACCGTCCGGTAACTGTCCGGACCAAGACCAAGTCGTCGACGGCGCGCACATTTCCCGCGCGCCTCAAATAGTTGTCAGCAACAGCAGGGGCCCAGCCGGGCCGAGGCCTACTGGGGCCAGGGTTATCCGAAAGGGAACTCGAACCCCGGTTTGAAGGCTTGAAGGAACGGGGTGGGTTTTTTAGTCAGTAAGAGTCTGACACTATCTCCCGCTCCATCTAAGAGCGGGGGTTGTCATTGAATGATTTTTACCACCATAAAAAAAAAGATTGGATTGAGTAAAAAGCTCACAAACCTGCTCAACTTAAATGAGACTGGGCAGGGCTCTACCTGTACGTATAAAACCGTTTTGGGAACACATTCATTGTGCGTACAGCTAAGGAGCGGAATTCCCTGCCGGGGTCTGTCAGTCTGTGTCTCCTAATAGGTACAACCTCAAAGAGAAGTCAAGAGTGTGGTTTTAAGTAGAGATTTGGTTGAAAACCTTTTTTTTTACGAAAAAGTATTTAAATCACACTGATATTATAAAATCGATTTTTTTTTTGTATGCATGTATGTGCAAACGAGTAGTTCTTCTCCCTGAATAGCTTATAGGGTACTTTTTATCCCTGGAAGTGCAGGATGATTCCCTTGGAACGATGTTACAGTAAAATTCACGAATGATGGCGGCTGTGAAGTTTGCGCAGAAGGCTGCGCAGTAACGTGTTTTAGGAACCAAATGGGGACGTGCGTGTGCGAGAGAGTGTAGTATGCGCGAACGTTCGCAAAGGCTAACTTCACGGCCGCCATCATCCGTGTATGTCTTTTTACAGGATATGGTCTATGTGTGCTTTTCATCCAACTTCGCCCAGCTACGCAACGACCTATTCTTGCTAAGATGCGACGCACAATTTTTTATTGGATTTGATGATTGGATCCTTAGATTTTATTGTTATAATTGTGTTTTTCTTTTATTTTTGGTTTGTTTTTATGTTTTTTTCACTGGTTTATTTTGTTTAGATATGTTTGTGTCTGTTGAAGCCAGTGTCAAAATGCCACAGATAACAAAGAGTACCTGCGACAGATAACCTAGACAACTTTGTTTTCTATGGTCGTATGGTGCAATATAGTTAAGCCCGATTCACACATGGCCTGGCGGGGAAACTGTTTATTTTTTTTATTTTTTGTATTTAATTATGCGTCTATTCAGGCAGAATAAACATGTTTTCTTTCTTCTTGTTTCTTTCTGTTTAAGCGTGAAAAAGTAACAAACATACTCACATACATATGAGACTCTATCATGAACTCATGATTATAAAAAAGACATTGAGGATAAACATTCTTTCTCGTGATCTTCCAGTCGATACTTGAAAGAATAAACACATAATCCAATACATAAGATAGTGTAGGTGCTTCATATGAAATACAGAAAAGAAAACACTAGCTGATCCTGTCAAAACTTTTTGGAGTAAATGTTATTTCAAAGTATAACATCGTAATCCAATAAAGTCTTTGAATTTACACGTGCCGTCTAAAGTCATGGATATATTATGTACTTACGTATTAAGGCTAGGCCCTGTTTAGATATTCACCTACCAGCTACCACAGAGTAGGTCCTACAATTGCGGTGGCACGATAGTGCCGCGGTCGGCAGTATACACCGCTGGTTATACAGCTAGTTACGTATCTATGAGGCCAACATTCCTAGCTATGTACTGCGCAGGCCACAATTGAGTCGCTTTCAAACGAAATTCTGCCTCGAGCTTCGTAAGGGCCGAGACCAAGAGACGAGGCAGAATGTGTACACAATTCTGGGTAGACTTGTAATAATTTTATTTCATTAGTTTAAATGTAATTTGTTTCTTCACCTTTGGGTAAATATTGAGCTTTTGATATTTATTAGTTACTTCAATTTTAATAGCCTTGCACTATAAGTGAAGTTAACAATTGCCTCTACTGAGTACGGGACTCTATACCTATCCTAAGTGATCCCTGGGTCGTGCAAATGACTATTGGGTTTACCTACTAGTGCAAACTTTTGCAACAGTACGGAGACTTGGTTTATTTGAATTCATGAGGCATCAGGTCCACAGAGGTCTGTAGTACATCCCTGAATTGAGGAGTAGAAGCGCGAACTACATTAAACCGACGCACACGTGGGTCACGCCTGATTTATACGTAGAGTCGCGTCGAGTGTTGTTGCGTGGCGTGGATCTAATGTAGCTCTACCAGTCTAGTTGTCGAATAAAATGTATGAAGATCGATGCGCCCAGATCGGAGGACACTCACGTGTGCCCAATGCAGTTCTACCTTTATTTTAAGTCTTACTCCAATATAATCAGCAGCTAATCAGAAACTCTTAGACTTCGGTGTAATGTTACCAATTTTATAGTTATACAAATTACAAGGCGGTTTTAAAACCAAGTCCCCAAGCTCATCCTATCAGCGAAGTAATGTAGTCGCGTAAAATCGTCTCCGGCAGGCTGATTACGTATGGAATAGCGATCAGCAAAAATTGCGCAATGATCGCGCAGTCGACGCGCGATCAATCGCTTAACGTCAAAAAAATCCGTATTATCTAAAAATGGATTGCTTATCGTTCGCCGATTGTTGACATGCACTTATTGCTGCGTTCCCAGCGCCAACAGCAATTGAGTAGCAATCTCTAGAACTAATTTGTTACAATTTAGAAACGTACAGCCACTTAAAGCTGTCGAGGACGTGATTTGTTTTGGGAAAGAAAAAACTTTTGTGACTTAAAATCCACTTCAATCCACTTGAACTTTACTAAAAATAGCTTGGCGTCGACCATAAGATGGCTAAGGGAATGAAATCAGTGTTAATTTGGACTCCAAACGATATTCTACTGCTATATCGACAAGTAAGTTTTAAAATAATATTGTAATATTTTTATGTGATAGTGCAGTAAAGTTACTTTGAAGAGTAAAAGTACTTTATCCTGTTTCAGTAATGGCAAACCGTGTATCCAATGAGCAACTGGAAGAGCTTCTGGATTATTTGGCAGAACACACCACTCTGGCCAGAGGTGTAGGCCTTGGCGCAAGGTCTAGAGAATCCACAGACAGGCAGTGGAATGATCTTGCCATGAAATTAAATTCCTTTGGCTCTGGATCATCAAAAACGGGTGACCGATGGAAAAAGGTAAATAGATTTCATTTGCATGATTTTTAAATTATAACTTTGATATATTTACTAGTTATATTCTTTTGATTTTATAGTACTGGGCTGATTTGAAACACAAAACGAAGACCAGATTAGCCAAACGGAGGCAGGATGCTCTGGGTACTGGTGGTGGTCCAAGTACACAAGAAGATCTATCTGAAACAGATAAAAAAGTCTTGGCCATCATAGGGGAGCAAGCTGTATATGGTGACAGTCAGCATAGAGTCCCTGTATTTGTAAGTTACTTTAAATTTACCATTGACTTGTACCTAGTAGTTAAAAGATTTATATTTTAATTAACAATTTATGTTTTTTAGAACATTCAACCTGAAGTGCCTGTCCTGCCTCCTAGGTCACCAGATGATGTCATGGTATCAGAAGAAGTGGTCGTAACAGGTAAGAAAAATAGGGTTCCATGAATAGAATAACTAATTAACGTTCCACATTGTTGTAATTAATTCTCTGCTTTCTTTGCCTCTATAATTTGATTTTTTTTATTGATGCCAGACTTCTGTATATTTACAGATAGTTTTGAACCTTTACCTGTTGCCAATTTGGTCGAAGGTCTAATGGAATTACCATCGCAAGCGCCTGAACCACACCAGATAGGTAATATACATCAAATACTCTAAATAAAAGTACCTTTTGTAAAATAAGTAAGCAAAGCTTTTATGACCCAAATCTTAATTTTCAGTAGCAGAGAGTCCAGTGAATCAGCCTGCCAGAAGTCGCCCTCGCCGCAGCCATAATAGACCCAGTCTAAGCTCGAATACTACCACTAGTGAGTATATTATATTGACGTATAGGTATTAAATCAAACATTTATAGCCCGCAGCTTTATACTATATTATATCATACATGAGCCCTAAATTAAATTATGATGGTGATATTAAAGTTAATATTTATTACAGGATCTAGAATTGACCCTGAATGGGTCATGGAATTAGAGAGGAGCCGAGTGCAGGCGGAGAATAAGTTGGCTGAAGCTAACCTGCAAATGGCCGCAGCTGCTACAACGTCAGCTGAGGCTTTTCGTATGATTGCTGAGACCTCTCGCCGGCAAATAGAGGTTATGGAAAAATTTACGGAGGTTGTAGCTCAGCTCAGCAGTGCTTTAGCTGCTAGAGACTCACGCTAAGTTAGCAAGGTTTTGATTCTTTATTTTGTTATTATTTTAAGTGTTGATATTATGTTTTAAGTATATTAGGTAAATAGGTAATGTCTAACGTATCTTAATTTTAATTTGTACTTAATTAATGAAAATATTTTCGTATTTATATTGTGCATGCTTAAATTGATAGAACATAGTGAACTGACATAACACCCACAAATGTATTTTATGTATTGTAATAAAATACATAAAATATATTTCTGTGTGTTATGTGAACACAAGAGTTAAGTAGAAATAAAATATTTTGTATAATTATACCAAATGTGTTTTTATTGTAAACCACCTTAATTAAAGAATACATCTTACATGCTACAATGCAATATATAAATCAAATCAATACTTCAATTAGTAAAGATAATAAATAATCTACTTGCACATTTATGTACTCACTACTATTATTTTTTACACACTACTTAATTGCTATTAATACTTGAATTTATTCTTAAAATCACTAATTTAATTACACACTGAGTTCAGTACATTAATAAAACAATATAGAAATAATAATTTCTATATTGTCTTATTTAACATACACTTAATATAAAATTATACACACTTAACATTATTTAATTTATAATAGTCTTCTAGTTGACCACAACCTTTGGACGATGCGATCTCGTTGTTGTCGGCCTCTAGCTAGGAGCTGTTGTTCAACACCAGCACCCGTATCCAGCTGCATTTGTGGTGTGACTTGGTTGCTGAGATCTCCTTCAGTATCTGCACTTGGCAACTGTGGTACTGGTAGCCGATGTTTGTTGCAGATGTTATGTAGTACAGCACAAGCATTTATGATCATAGCCACCATGAGATGATCATAATGCAGTACTCTGTGTGCTAATAAACATCGCCAACGTGCTTTCAGAACACCTATGCAGCGTTCAACAGTATTCCTAGTTAGACAGTGAATATTCGTATAATGCTCATCTGGACTGTTAGGTTCAGCATTTACAATTGGAGTCAAAAGCCATGGTCTCAGTGGATATCCAGAATCACCTTAAACATAAAAAATGCATTGTAAACTTAAGTAGTACATTTATTATTGCATGTAAAATTGGCTCAATTTTATATTACCTAGCAACCAGATAGTTTCTCCTCTACGGTGTAATTCTTGGAGATGGTCTTGTATCTCACAGTTTCTCCAAATATAAGCATCATGTGTAGCTCCACCAAATGATGCATCAATATTTATAATATTCAGATCACTGTCACATATCTAAAAATAAACATTATAAATAAACAAATTGATGCAATTACATTACAATCCTTAACAGATATAAAATATAAATTATACTGTTTCAGAATTTTTGCAAAACTAGACATATCTGTTTCTATCGTGTATTCTTTATAGTCCATACAGGACCAACGAAATTGTAAAAATAAAGGTTAATAATAATGCATGACTTACTATTTGAACATTTCTGGAATGGTAATGTTTTCTATTAAGAAACCTTTCCTCATGGTCTGTGGGTTGAATTAAAGCTACATGAGTACAATCAATGCAACCTAGAACACCAGGAAATCCAAATTTGTTTGAAAACCTGAAAAAGTATTAAAATATATTAACATATAACATTGACTCAGATTTCTGTATAGATACTGTCTAATAAGTTAAACGACTTGGGTAATTATAAGGATTTAATTAAATCTGATGTAGTCAACACGGTTCAACAATCAAAGTTGATAAAGAGATAGAGATCATTGTTGACTAACAGAAGAACCTTATAAAAAGTATCGAATATAAGTATTTTTGAAATGATTAAATATTATGCAAAATGCCCAAGTTGTGACTTATTAGACAGACTTTAATTAGTTATTGTTCTCTTACCCATTTATAATTGTGTTTCTTTCTTGCTGTGTTTGAGGGAATCTAATATATTTACTTAAAATACTTTGTGTATTCATAGCAATGGTCACCTCGTTTACAGCTTTGGATACACTGGCTTGGCTAAGCCCATGCAGATAGCTCATGCCCACAGGTTTTTGGTATGAGCCCGTAGCATAGAAAGAAAGTGTTGTTAACACCTGTAATATCACAATATATATTGATTAATAGTACAATCAAGCTCCTAGTTTATAGGACAGGCTTCCACATATTATTATGTAGGTAGGTAGGTACTTACTTTGCATTCCACAGTAACTTTTGTTTTCCTTCTTGTTCCAGTCAAGAAAGGTCTAAGTTCATTGCACAAATCTATAAACAGTTCCTTAGAAAGGCGATAGTGAGCTTTGAACTCAGCGTCAGGTAGGTTTAGAGCTTTGGCTTGGTCTCGAAGGCAACGTCGCAACCGTGCTGTATTACGATTTTCAATCCTTCTGGCTTCAACGTCAAGTGCTTCAAGCAAGAGAACAGCACGAGCCATCGTTGTTCGAGTAGGTTATAATCAACTCGAAACAATATTTGTATGTTGCTTGAATGCACTGAATAAAGTCATAGACAGCATACACAATAACTTTATACGTTAATTAACGTTAATTAACACACGCTACAGATATAAGTACACAATTTAATTGATAAAATACTCGATAATTAAAGCTAGTTTCTATTTAGCAATCAGAGAGCAATAAGCAAACGATCAACAATCAAGAAAATGGTTAACGCAATTTGACAGCTAAATTTGCTTGCTGATCGCTATCGCATTGCTGTCAAAAATCATACATAATACGAAGTAAAACGCGATCGCTATGGATTCACTAAGACAATGCACATTTTAGTTACTTGATTGCTCCATAGAGGCAGCACTGTTGCGAGATTGCTATGGTATGGTTTTTGCTAATACGTAATACGAATTTGCGATTAGAGAGCAATTTTTGTGCAATTTTTGCTATCGCTCGGCTTTTGCAAGATACGTAATCAGCCTGCGGAGTTAACAAGCCGCCTATCGGCCGCAGGCGGATTGCGAATGAAGATATTGTGCGTTTTCGTCACCTTACCCCCTCTACACCCTACTCTTCACCCCCCTCCCCAGACCCCGTCGTTTGCTCGCAATGACGTAATCTTTAAAGGCGATAACTAATCTTCTTAATTGATCTTTTCCTTGATGAGTTAAACAAATGAGAGAGTACGCGAAAATGGGTAGGTACGAATTTCGCTCGTGTTCGATGTCGATTTTTAGGTGTTAATTTCTATGGAGTATTTTATCGAGTTTTATTAAGTTAGGATTATAGTAATTTGGGGTAAACGACTGTTAACTACGCCAAAATATCTTCTATTTCGCTGTAGGGTATTCGAAATCTTTGCAGTAGGTATGAACCACGATTAACTAAGTTTACCACCACCTTGCAAAACCGAACAACATTAACCGAATCGAAAGCCATAGCAGGTAATCGGTACGGCGAGTTCAAAGCTACAGCCACGTCAATATTGAAGCTAGCTATTGTTAAACAAACATATCCAAACTAGCATTGGATTATAGGCAAGAGCGGCCAAGTGCAGACCTCGGGCCAGCCTAAGATGCCTTCAAAAGCTATGGAACTTTGGACTTAGAACTTCGTCGTCTCCGAAACAAGCAAGCAACTCCGAAATGGCAAGTAACTATAAACTTTCACTACGTAAATTTCGTGAAGCTGGGCTCACTGAATAGATTCATTCTAGATTTTATAGCGTACGACGTGCCGCCAGGAGACTATGCATGAAATAAACATATCTTTGATCAAATGTAGTGCTCCGTTCTGAATATTATGTGGGGGAACGGCGCTGTTACCGGGGAATGTCGGATTTTATTGTTCTCTTTTTTATTACTGTACTTTTTCGGCTGAGTCGGCAGTAAAGTGGGAGCTAAATAACAAATTTTTGTGTTGTCTTTGAGATTAGACGGTATGATAAATAAATTACTAGAGGAGCCAGTTTTAATTAATGCCGAAAATCCCATTCAGCTTTTGCATTTGTTTGGGCAAACGATCCTACATACGATCTATTAGTTTCCCGGCTGAAATGCTTTGAGCACAACAAAGTACTGCCAAAAACAAAAAGTTTCAAAATCAGTTCACTGCTTACGAAAGAAATCGCGCACAAACGTGCCAATACGAAGCCAGAACAGTTTATAAAGCATCAGTTTATTCGATTGTGTAGTTTCCAACTTATTTTACCGTTTCGGATAGAGAAATAACTGACCCGCATAATTGGTTATCGTGTTGTATAATTTAAAAAATTTCGCTGGAGTAATAATTTGGAGGAAGTCGAGCGGTGTTTCATATCGCATGATTTCTCTTCATTTATAATGGGTGGCTTTTTGCTTTTTCGTGCAGCCGTCTGTTCGCACAACTTATAAATAAACTAGCTTGTGCCCTGACTTTGTTTGCGTGGTTTACGTGATTTACAAAGGTTTTCCGTGATGAAAAGTGTCTTGAGCTTTAACGGGAAAGTTTATTTAGAGAATAAATTCTATAAGTGCATTTTTGTGTAGATTTTCTGGTATTGTGAATGTGTTTAGGCGTAATAAGTGATGGCCACTTTGTACGCTCACCATTCGACCTGCATGCCATAGTCCGATAAGAGAAAAAACATTTCTGTGGAATTTCAACTGGGTGTTAAGTTGCAACCGGAATCATATCCTAAGCTAAGCTACTTGGACCACGCCATAATCGCAGCAGCAAGTCACCTCTTTGAGGTACTCCTCACGGTACTGCTAGAAAGGTGACAGGGCTTACTTACCTCCCGCCTGACGCAGGTCCACACGGACATGGCCATTGTGCTGATGATACCTGATGTGCTGATGTCTGCTAAAGCTGCAGGAGTGTTTGCCAGAGTGCCAGGCAAATGAAAGAACATACGTAGGTTTTAGTCAGTGAAAGTCTGACCGGCTCATTCTAATCTAGAGCGGGAGAAGCTTTTTGATGATTTTCCACCACACTTAAATTATTTTGATATTACCGTTTCACTCTTTCTTGGACAATAATTCTGTCCAATTTTGAAATTATTTATCTTTGAAATTAAACTAACAATCGGCATATTTTCATCGTCTTCGAGCTTTCCGAAGCTTTCCGTATCAGTAATGTTCTAGATAAACTTTATAATAGGGTCCTATAGCGGTAATTTCTGCCTGATCACTTAAAAAAAAATTCGCTTGAATGCTGCGGCGCGGCGCCAAACCAAACCCTTTGAAGTTTTTGTTTCGAGTGCGAGCAAAAATGAACTTAGCGGTGGTCGAGCGGAAGTGTCTTTGATGGTACATCTGAATTAAAAAATAAACCCGGTTTCGGTCCATTAATTCACATACTATTTAATCTAACTATGGTCTAACCACTCGGATACCGCGATCGGTTAATTCGCCAATAATATTATGATCCAATCAAAATAATTTAAGCGTGTTTTAATTAAGCTTATTTATTACTTCGTTGCTGTAAGCTCGTTAATGTGGTCGTTGAAATAAATCGCCATTATTTGCATTGTCGGTATTTTAATCGACCATTGAGGTGTATTTATTTACTGATTGATACGGCTCAGTTGATTTTATGATGCCCTCCTTCTGCAATCAAAAACGTCACAACACCATAATTTCTGCCGAAACTCGTCCATCACTGGTCATAGGCTTTTGCAAGTGTCATCACAATGACTAGTCTTTTGGGTTTCGCATCCATCAGATTCCTTCAACACTCGCCAGGACATCAGACCACCTAGTCCACCTTCCAACTTTAAAGCAGCTTTGTTGTACGCGAACTCCACTCCAAAACCTTTAGACCCTATCGACCATCTTTTCTGCGAGCAATGTGCCACTGCCACTTAAGTTTGGCAATTTTTCTGGCTATGTCAGTAAACCTGATTCTCCTGCGGATATCTTCATTTCTGATTCGATCACGTTAACACTGCCTTTTTCCTCTTTTCATTTTATAAATGAAAGTTTTTTTTTTTTTAATTTAAGTACCTACTTGTTTTTTTGATATAATCATCGTCATCATCTTCCTGTTTTTTTACTGTTTTGCCCTGTCAACCGTCACGCTACCACTAACTGTACCTTCTCTTTCATTTCATTTCTCAATTTCTCAGAAAAGATCGAGATTTCTCCTATTAAGTGTTTTATGACAATATAATCGGCTCTTTCCCTTATATCATTTCGTAAAAACAATAAACTTTGTATCCTTTTTCCCGTTAGAAAATATGATCTGAGAAGAAAAAAAGCTTAAATTCTACTATTTACCTATTGGTTTACGGTAAGTAATATAAGTATGTTTATCAGTTGTCTAGTACCCATAACACAAAATCTGCTTAGCTTGGGACTACACGGCGTTGTGTGATAGTCGTGGAATATTATTATTAAAAAAATAAAGTTAATATAAATAAATATATATCTTTGTTTGCTTAATTTATATCACGAAAGAAAAATTTATATTTTTTTACGAAAATGGTAGGTCCTTATTGGTTGATGTGAAAGTAATAAAAGTATGTCAAGACTATTTCGGCAACATGAGTTTTAAAACAAAAAAAAAACCTACCTAAATCAGAAAATCTTAATAAAAAGACATTAAATGCCGTTCCACTTAACATTGCATCATACGTAAAACAAAATATCAATCATAACCAAAGAGATGACGTCCCATTACACCCAAAACTCCAACTAAGTATATAATTTATTAACCACCAGAACACACGACACAAACACAAAAAAAGAAACAACGCATTATATTTAAAAAAAATCCCATTAACTGGCAATATTAACGCCATTGTTCTGCGAATTGCCATTTAAATAAAATTGGCATCTCAATTTGAGCTGTCAAGTTATCACTGTAGTCAAGGGCTGTGTACATGAGCGACATAATTATCAGTAACAAGTACATGAGTTCGCGAAAAGAATTAATTTGGCGTGAAACAATAAGTGGGTGTGTTAATGCAATGTGTAGCGGGCTTTACAGTTCTGTATTTTTTTAATTGAAACGATTTTGGTTAAGCTTTCTATGGGATGTTAACGTGTTTCATAGTGTTGGCTGTTTGAAAGGTTTTTAGCGTGAAATATTTTTTACTAATGCTGTGAATGCGATTTAGGGACAAAAAATGTCAAATTCAAATTTCTTACACCTGAAATCTGATCGATGCATCGCCAAATCTAGCATTTTTAGTAGTCTGAAATAATAATAATATTCCACAATTATCACACAACGCCGTCTAGTCTCAAGCTAAGCAGAGCATGTGTTATGAGTACTAGACAACTGATAAACATACTTATATATTTCTTAATACATACATATTATAGATAAATTACACCCAGACACAGAACAAATGATCGTGCTTATCACACAAACATTTGTCCCAAGGTGGGAATCGAACCCACGACCACCAGCATAGCTGTCAGGGTCACTAACCACTAGACCAACAGGCCTGTCAAATGAAATGAAATTGTTGACAAACCATGATTACTAATTAGGGACTTATCCATATTTTGCTTAAAAGAAATCCTTGATCTTGTCTCTTTACTTTTGTTTTTGAGGTAATAGTTCATCGAATGACTTCTATCGTGTTAGGGTGACGCGAGAGGGCGTGCCAGACTAAGTATTGCTTTTGTCTTCTTCCACGGGGAATTTCTGGTAAGAAAACCCTGGTCTTTCACGTGGCGTGATAATGTCGTTTTAGTCAGTAAGTCTGACACGCCTTCTCGCTCCACCTTAAAGCAAGAAAAGTGAATGGATGATTTCACACCTCAAAAAAAAGCTTTTGTCTCCTTGCCTGTAATTATATTTAACATTGCAATCTGTAATCCAATTTTACGTGTAGTATTTCACCACGCCCTAACCGAATAATTTTCAAAACGTTTGTAATAAGTTCAGATAATATATAGTTCGTTTGTGGAATGCATTACCAATAGAAGTGAGGCGTGCCCAAACGCTACCGAACTTCAAAAAAATAGTGAAGGAGCACTACCTATCACTTTAATTGTTCTTCCCCTTTCTCTATTGTATTTTTTAATATGTATTAGTTTATTATTTGGTAGTTTATTTATGTATTATATATATATATATATTTTCTATTGTACTATATTATTATACTATAATATTTATGTTGTACACTGACAGCCCCAAATCTTTTTCCTTTCGTTCAGTCCATCCAAAGGTTGTCTGGTAGAAATTGCCTTGCGCAATAAGACCGCCTATTGTACACATAATCTTTTGTAAATGTTTATCCTGTATTTAGCTAAGGTGTGCAATAAGTTATAAATAAATAAATAAATAAAAAGTTATAAATAATATATAGCTGTAAAATCTACTATCATTGGCGCAGTTGACCACAAACACAGCACTTACTCTAATACACTAATCGCTACATAATCAACTGCTAACTAAGTCAGTAACCCCTAACTAAACCAGTAAAGTTAACTGTTCTGACTATTTGCGAGTATTTGCCAAGCATTTATTGTCAATTCTATAAACAAGGGCTAATTATGGCTCAAGTTACAAAATTGTAAACTGTTGTTGTATATTTTATTTTTTTTTTTGTTAAATGGAAAATTATCTAATAACTTCTCCCGATCTAGAGCAGAGCGAGTATCTCAGACTTTTACTGATTAAAACCACATTTATGTTCCTTCAGCTGCCTTGTGCGTTTTAGGATTACAAGTTTCTTTTTCAGAATGTAACCCATGGCCCCAGTAGGTTTTCGCCCTGTTGGGCCTCTACGGCTTTGCTGACATCACTTTGACGCGCACGTGGAATACTCCATCGACGACTTGGGCTCGGTCTGGTCGGCTACCGGAAGGCCAGACGGCGAGCTACCCATTGCTTGTCGTCCGCAAGTCCACGCAAACTGTGTTCATTATGTGAATGTCTTGAAGTCTAGGCCGCCCGATTGTGATCAACATAATATTATTGTAAAAAAAAAATCCGCTACAAGAGATGGAACGTCAGACCTTTACTGACTAAAACCTATCTGTGTTCCTTCAGTAGCTATCTGCGTTCTAGGGCTCCGGTAACTCTTTTGAACAATACCGCAGCCCTGTACCTTGAAATTGGTTTCATTTGTCTTGTTATCAGGTCACTTATAGCTGCTACAGAATTTGAGACTTTCGATGACTGGTAATAGGCATTAATTTACAGTGAACAAAAATAGCCCGTACTATGAAATACTGCTTAACAGATTTTTGTACTACTTCCTACTATATTACGTTGTTTATTAGTCGTGTAAATAAAATTGCAAGGGTTTACTCGCACAAAGTCCAAATAATAAAGATGTCTACAGAGCAAAACGTCCAAAGTTCCAATATCACGTATAAATAAGCTGCCAGATATAAAATTAATTAAGTCAGAAATGTGAAAAAGAAATATAGAACTTAGTTTTTTTTTTAAATTGTTTTGTGATTTTGACATAATTCGGCTAAATAAGTCCTGTTTAGGCGTATTGTGTCTAAAGTTCAAAGGATGGAAGCGAGGTTGACATCCCAAAGTGCGATGACGTAGGTACATTCAAGAATCGTCAATCGTGGAGGCTTATATGAAGCCTTCAAGGCTTTAATCAGCACTCACTCTATCACACAGGCAGGTATTAGTTAATGACCTTTTCAGTAGTCTACTATTACCTATAGTCAAGCAAGTTAACAGTAGAAACAAGACCGCCACTCCCACGCCTCTGTGCCGTAATCTCCGAATATTCAAAATTCGACAAAAGCTGACACATGTCTTGTCAGATAGTGCGCAGTAGGCTCTAGTCTGACAACGACTGACAACACCACAATAGGCCGACATGCCGATAGTCTGCGAGCCGCGATAACGCGTTTAAACAATGAGCCTTACATGCCATGGAGTAGTGAATAATCTGGAGCTCTCACCCGATAATTAAATTATGAAGGTATAAAAAAAAGAATTAAAAGTTATGAATAATTGTGTGATACTGACAGTTGTCTTAGTGACGTAGGTGCTCTAATTTCAGAGATGATATTCCCACCAATCCCTATAATGATCACTCCATTTGCTTATGCCTCCATAACGTAAACCAGCACTCGTATACAACATGTATACACACACACACATAGACACACATCCTGAATGTAGCATGTTAAGAATCGGCTACTCAATATCCAGTAGTCGATTACTGATAACATCAGTTTTCTGTCGTAAAATAAATTTGATTATTTTAGCATTAAAAAAACCTATTTTGATAAATCTTGTTTCCGTCAGTGTTGTGTTCGTGCATGCGCTACCAGTGTACTGCTTCGATTCCCATATAATTTGCCCACAATTAGGATAACTAATTTCTTAAATGTTTTAATGCTTGAATTATGATAGTAATTTGATTTTCTAATTGGTGTGTTTAAGGGCATGCATTATTTAAGTAATACCATTCTCATTCTATTAAAAATTGAACGAAAAATATAACTGGTCCTATTTAGTCACGATCTGGAAAAGATTGCACGGGAAGAAAAATATCACCGTAAGTCATATCGCAAAAATGACGACCTCAGATAGTTATCTCAGCGACATAGATGCGCAATATTCACAGAATGATGATACTCCAACCCTTTCCCAGATGATGACTCCATTCGCTTATACCTCCGTAATGTAAACAAACACTCGTATATATTTATGCGAGCTCGCAGTTAAGCTTGAACTCATCCTGTGGGACTGCAATGACTTTTTGTGTTTGTTCTGTTGCTGTTTTGCGGTTAAAATTTGTTTTAACGTGTAATAATGGTAACTGAAGTCGTGTTGTTTTTCGTATGAGCCTTTCTGTAAGTGTGTTTTACAGGGATCTGTATTTAGTGACAGATTAGTGTAGTATGTTTGCTTGTCTTAAATTTAAAAAAAAACATGTGACATCTGGCAACCTGCACTGACCTTCGAGGCGGATTGTGGTTGATGCCCATTTCCTCTTATAGAGATTATAATGCTGAATATGCATATGGATATAGGAAACGGTTGATACAGTTGAAAAAGTAGATTGTAACTGGCTGAGTTTCAATTGATAGGTCATAAATTGTCTATTTACCGAATTAAGCATATGAAATTATAGGTGACTTTTAAGTGGAACGAAGATTTGAACTTATAAACGATCATGATATTTCAATATTTTTCAGTAACACAATTAAAGTACCACAATATTATTTAGCATATTACTTGCCATAATAAAGATCTAAAGGAATTTGTTTGTTCTTTAAAAGGAACACCGATTGGTTATATATAATAAAAGAAATTCACAAAGCTTTACACTGTATTAACATATCACAGAAGAACGGTATATCATCTCGTTGTGTGAATAACAAGAGTTTACGAGTATTTACAACGAACTTACAAGTAACTGGTTGGATTTAATATTTAATACAGTTGTAGAAATAATGGCGATCATCTCTATTCAATTTAAAAGAACTAATGAGCAAAAACAATGCTTTGTCAAAATATTGATAGTGTTAAAAGTATTATTAATCTAGCAGTGTCTATTACGACACTGTCTTAAATACATATCATAGACACACCTATTATAGACAAGCATACCATAAACACCGTCCTAATTATAGACGATACCCTCTATAAATTACAACGACTAGACACAGACGTAATAAGTCATGTAAGTAACAATAATTATATGTAACATTAATAAGTTTCCAAAATAAGGATGTGCATTGACCACAACAGAATCAAAAGTATACGTAATTCACAACAAATAATTGGAATAATCGAACAAACAATCGAATAATGACTAATGCTTGAATTATTTACGTTTGTAATAATTCTGATATAATTCATTCGTTCGTACATTCGTTCAATTAAAATGGTGGTTTACCGTTCCAAGTTACGCAGCCAGTTAATTAAGCTCATTTGTTATCCGACATTTTTAATGCTGTTATACACTAGTACTCTTCGTTAACAGCTCTTATTTTAGTTCATTATATCATGAGTTACATTTTGACGGGAATACGTTTTGAAATATTTGCTAGCGTTATTGATAGAAAATTCCAAAAGTGACTGTGTTTAGTTAATTTTATTTGGCTTTAAAATCAAATAGGTTTGCCATTTGTAACATGAATGGAAGGGTCCTAACTCAAAAATTGCATTTTGTGAGATATGAGCGTCATAGTCTTCAAAATGCATAGTTTTTAAATGTATGGCTTTTTCTCGTAGGTTGGGATCTTTTTCACTGCAAGGTATAAAAAATAAGAAGTTAAGTCACTTTCACTCTAAGAATACCCTTAAAATGAAAGTGACCTAACTTCAGATTTTTTTTTCGATTTTTTGTTTACACTGTTTAAATAGGAAAAAAAATATCATATCAACAAGTACTTAAAGTTTTTTTATACAACTAAAGCAATCTTACATAAGTACGGTAACTAGAACATGACTATACGGTTTCAAACCTGAAAATATTTACTCCCGAGGCCACGGATATTCAAAACAAAGGTCAACGAAACAAAACTGTTACTACTCTTATTATAATGAATGTTACGTGACAGCTGTTTTGAATGTCTGTTTTCTCCAGAACTTCTAACAAGAGAGGTATATAGTGTTATATTAGTTTGAGGGTTTTCAAGAAAATTCACACCACCAGTTGACGCCACTTCGCCGAAAGGTCTTCTATTTTTGAAAACGTATATGTGACGTTAATGTCAATTTAACTAATGTCATTGACTTAGATGTCAATTTAACTAATGTCATTGACTTAGATGTCAATTTAACTAATGTCATTGACTTAGATGTCAATTTAACTAATGTCATTAAAGCATTTTGACAGATGCCTACACTTGACGGCTCAGTGTTGCCACTTGGTAAACGTCATTTTAGAAAACCATAATTACAAAATTTCATCAACTTTTAATAGCCAAGACATAGTGCTGATTGTTGACAGTCGAGAATTTATTTCCATTATTTCTACAACCAAATAATTAAATTATTCAAATATCAATCAATGCCAAGAAGAGAAGGAGTAGTGTTCTTTAATAGGGACAAAGACAGGCTTCTCCACATGTACAGTATGATGCACAGGTACATGTACGGTCTGTACTACCGGCAAGGTTTTGATGATCGGGACCTCTTTGATGATGGGTACCGTCTTGATGATGGGGACCTCTTTTATCACAGGAACTGTTTGCACATGATGGTGGTTTATGGTGTGTACTTCATAAGGCACGTGAATTCTCACGCTGAAAAAAAAAAGAAAGTATATTAACGTTTTTATTTCACAACTTTCACTCAACCTTAACCATTGGACCATCACAACACCTTCAATCCTATATCATATAATATAATGTTATGAAGTTACCTATAGAGATTTGTGTTATTGTACCTATACAAACACAAATCTTCCACAACTTGCACACAACGCCATCTAGCCCCAAACTAGGCAGAGCTGAGTGCTAGACAACTGTGAAACATACTTTGTATATTTCTTTGTACATGCCTACATATTATAGATAAATTACGCCTATACACAGAACAAAATGATCGTGCTCATCACACAAACTCTTGAATGGGACTCGAACCCACAAAAAGATACTTTAGTACAGGAATCTAACCCGCTACACGCGTAGCTCAATTGCCAATAGCTCAGTCCCTGTAATACTTCTGCTGGCAACCACATACTGTCACCATTTACTTGCCAAGTATTTCAATAATTCTTAAAACATTAGCTTTTGCCCACGACTTTGCCCGCTTGCATAAAATAAAGACTATCACTCGGGAATAAAGCAGCTTTCTATCAGTGAAAAAAATTTAGTAATCGGACCAGTACTTTCAGAGATTACCTCATACAAACAAAAAAAACTTTACCTCTTTATAATATTATAAGTGTAGACTACACGTGTGTAATGATCGTGTTTAAACAAGAAAGTTAGAAGAAAATATTACACTCACATTAGAAAGTTTCTTATTGTTTTACTTATGAGTTTAATTAAGACATTTAAACGAGTCTGACTACTTTGAAGTGGAAATGTTTATAATTACATTGAAATGTTTTCAGTATAATAATTTTCTACTGCTTACTGAAAATGTAACTATTTTTTTACGTGGGAAATAATTTAATGACTTCTGCTTTGGTTGGAGAGGGAAGGAGTGTCAGAATTTTGTCGACTAAAACCCGCAGTGTTTCTTCAGTTACTCATAATGAGGGCTATGGTTAGAGATGTGCTTTGGGCAATATTGCACCAATATTCATACTTTGGGCAATATTCCCACTTCACGGTAATATTGCCGGCGACGGCAGATTACTTGCTATGGCTACTCTTTTGAATAATATGCAGTGGATATATCTTAAGGAATCGATTTAAGTACATGCTTAAATCGATGGATCTTACATAAGATCATCATTATTAGTGGTTATTTACATGGGATTTATTCATATCAATGGGTGATATTTTTGCTACCTATGTTCTGATTCTCACTTTTTTGGAATACATAAAAACAGAACCCATAACATAAGGCTCGACTTTGTGAAAGAGATTTTCAATAGCATTTTCCTAAATCTTTTGTGAATGTGCATTTACAAAAGCATACACGACACTGGAGTAACTCTTAGAGTGGGCAAATTTTTTTTTAAGGAAAGCAAAAAGGATTGACTAAATCCCAACTTTTCAAAATACATCAGAGTATATGTTTAAATGGGATTTCATCATATGACCTCTTCCACTTTGGGTGGAGCGAGAGGTAGTATCAATCTTTTACTGATTAAAACTCAGTGTTCGTTCATTTGCCTTATGCAAGAGCCATGGCCCAGCAGACATCGCTGCATGTGAAAAAATGTAAGAGGGATACTCATGGTCCTAGAACGCAAAAGGCAACTTAGATGTGATTTTAGTCAGTCAAAGTCTAACACGCTCTCTCGCTCCATCTTAGAACGGGAGAAGTAATTAGATGATTACTCAATAAAAAAAACTGTATGTCTTTCCAATAATCCGCAGCGCTTTAGCATAAGAATACCTACTACCTTAAATTATACACTTCATCATGACGTCACCACTTAGGCTGTACATATTAGGTATACATGCTATACATTAGCGAGACCACCAGTACATAACTCATGTCGCAGCTGCCATTAACAGTTATGTTGGCGATAAATCTGATGGATAGACAGCGTAAGATATTATCTGCACTATCAGGAAGATCCCGAATCTGTGCCGAGAGAATAATGACAGGGAAATGAGAAATGTATAGGAAACGAGGCAAATTGTGGAGTTTTTGTTGTTAAAGGTTATCAACAAAGATATTGTGTGAATCCAGAAAGCAATTATCTTTCATTTAATAGATACTAGCTCCTGCTATAGGCTTCGCCCGCGTGATAGTAGGTTTCATCCCATTAGGGGGTGAAAAAAAAAAGAAAATTTAGAAAATTCTGTCGTAGTGCTTACCTACGTCATAAAAGGAAACTTTGGGCCAACTTTCACGCTCCAAGTCCCAGTGGTTTCAGCTGTGCGTTGATATGTCAGTCAGTCAGTTTCTCCTTATATAGGTTGCAGGGAAATGAGGATATCAGGGATATCACGAAATCTTTATTTTTTTTTAATTTTTTTTTTATAATGGATAGGCTCGCGTTTGACCACAATCTCACCTGATGGTAAGCGATGATGTGGCCGACGATGGAGCACGCTTGCCTAGAAGCAATCTATTCACTCTTGACTTAAAGACCCCTAGGTTATAGCTATCAGGAATCCCGGTAGATGTCGAATATTATTGTTTATTACGTCTCCTTACTAAAAGTATCATGTGATATGTCGTTTCACTAAACTAAACCTAGTAAAATGTCAGAAAAGCGGATACTATCAAATAAAAATCGAGCAATGCATTTCTCTCGCTCGCTCTAGTACCAGTAAAAAGGCACTAGAGCGAAACAAATGCGTGGTAAGATATTCCATTTTCCATCAGGAGAGAAATGCATCAGCACGGACCCAGCCGGGTCGAAGCCTACTGGGGCCAGGGTTAGTTTCGAAAGACAGCTCGAGCCCCGGTATGAAGGCTAGAAGGAACGGGGTGGGCTTTTAGTCAGTAAAATTCTGACACTATCTCCCGCTCCGCCCAAGAGCGGGGGTTGTCATTGGATGATTTTTGCCACCACAAAAAAAAAGGAGAGAAATGCATAACTCGATTTTTTTCGGCAGTATCAACTTTTCTGACATTTTACTGGATTTAGTTTAGTGAAACGACACATCACTGATGATAAATTGGTGTTTTGACATAGCACAAGATACTTTTAGTGTTGTGTATTATAGGCTCGTATTTGACCACTATCTCACCCGGTGGTAAGCGTGTGGCTGACGGTGGAGTACGCTTGCCTAGAAGTAACCTATTCACTCTTCACTTAAAAACCCCTAGGTTATACTAACAACTAATAAACTATATCACAACAAATCTATTCACACTTTTCTATAAAAAATAGCTTTGTATAGGCGTAACTCACTATTTTCTATTATGTTTTCTGTAAAACCATTGAATTATGGAGATATTTTTATTTTATCACAACATCTACAATTTTTAATCAAGAAATTAAAATGTACTACGTGTAAAACTATCAAACGGTATTTCTTAGATTTGCCGGCTTTTTATTACTTTATTAATACTTACTGAGTTTTGTGGGGGTCTGGTTTTGCTACGGGGTTCGCTAAGCACATATGGCTTGCAACCACTACGGCCAGGGTCAACTGGAAACAAGAAATACTGTTAAATTGTAGCTCTGTGGTAAGGTGCACACAAAACAGTACGTACAATTGCCAAAGAAGAAGAACATTATTTGTTTCATTAAATAATTAATAATAAAGTAATAAATACTCACAGCAATGTTGCGAATCATGTTGGTTTAGCGTGTGGCTTGTCACTGTGTCGGATGCGCGTGCGCAGGCGTTAATATGCAGTGCGGTTGTGCAAGCTCCTGCCACCGTTACGGTTCCTGATTCACTGGTCTATGTAACGTGTGTGGATTGACAAGATTGCCTCAAGATATTGCCTAATGGGAGTTTCCACTAAGATTTTTGGGGGTGGTTTTTGTGAGATGCACTTATTACATAGTACATTTTGATGCAAATGACAAGTGCCCACGTGGCGAAAGTCTGTATGTTAGGTATGTATGACTGTCTATGTTTGTGACTCGTTCAGATTTAAACGGCTGAACGGATTTGGATGAAATTTGGAACAAATAGACTATGCCTTGACTGGTGACTAAATGAGCAATGGTAACGGCTTCGATTTACGAGTTTGTAGGTCGCAGGTTCAAACCCCGCCAAGTGCATTACTTTGTGTAATTTATTTCATCATCACTACTCTCCAAACGGTGAAGGAAAACATCGTGAGGAAACCAGCATGTCCTAGATCAAAAATTCGAAGACGTGTCATTCATCAACCTGTGCTGGGCCCGCGTGGTGGATTACGGCCAATTTCTCTTCTAGAGTGGAGGCCTGAGTCTCAGCAGTAGGAACATTAAAAAGGCAGATGATGATGGCCTGGGACATAGGATGCTTTTAATGCCGGGTGTAAGTTGTTTTAGGATTTACTTCTACATAAACGTGGGCGAGGCCGCTGGTAGTAACTAGTAAATAATAAAACATGCAATTATGAAAAAGATATACAATTGCCGAAACGGAATCAATCGTCTTCGTTGTTAGATACATGCAGCAACGCAGGGAACGGATCAGGAGTGACGTCTATGACACGATGGCGCGGCGAGCCAATTACTGACACTTCCCGCCCCCGCGTCTCACTTCGCACCACTAAAGAGACCAAACATTTGATTTCTGCGCAACTTGAAGCCAGCACTCAAGATCCGTTTCGGCAATTGTACATTAGATTTTACTATTGATGGCAATTCCACGTTTTGTGAAATGTTATTCTCAGTAATTTCATAATTTTTGTGTGGTAGTAAATGATAATAAAGCCTTAATAATAATTTATACAAATTTTCAATTGAACTCTGAAAATGCTGTTAAATAAAATCCTTTAATTCGGTGTGTCTAATGGCAAAAACCTCCTCCAATATTTTCACTGTAGCCTGTCATGAGCAATCCTTCTCCAATTTGGTCCATTTTTCCACCTTGTGTGTTGTCTTCTTTTACCATCTCTTGAGTGCCATTCAGTGACTCGCTTGCTCCATTTTCCCATTTTATCATGCATCACATGGCCTGCCCACTTCCTCTTCTGTTGGTCGATTCGCAAGAGTAGGTCAGTAGATATAGGAGGTGCCAAATCGTTATTGACATATTATGACGTCGAAGGGTACGTTTCACGGGGTTCTACTACTCTGTGTTTTTGCAGAACCCGGTTTTAAATGTTGAATAATTTACCTCCTCCATAGCGTGTAACGCTTGTGTATCAACAAAATATACTAAAAAGTACTAGCTCCGAAAATTACGATGAATTTTTGACGATTTTCCACTCGAGAAACTTTTGCAAAGTTACCGTGATGTACTTTGTTTTAGATTTATATGGTAACAGATCACCGCTAGCATTTTGTGACGCAATCATAATATCTGGCGATGTAACATCTAAAAGTACTCTATGCCACCGAAATAGTTTTTTGTAAAAACTAAATTGGTGAACCTATGGTTTGTAATGGTAAAGGTACTAAGCAGCAAAACAGCTTAATATATTATAAAAATATAAAATTCAAAATTTAAAAATTAATGTTTATTTGTTGATTAAAGCAAATAATTTTAAAAATAATGGTGTATTTTTATGATCTAGATTATATATACCTATATATTTTTATTGTTGATAGGTTCGTGCTTATAAGTTGAATTTTAATATTCGTAAATGAAATAAAAAAAAAAAATGTTTAGGTCATTAACATAAGGACGAAACTGGTACGACTGCAAACAAAACAATATAGTAACGAAAAGTGAAAATCACCTTACGTAGTAGAGAAAACACCACAACTTTAAAATGGCTAAAAAAATTATGGAATATTATCCTTAGAAATTATTTGACTAATAGATGATAACGATAAATACGATGAACAACAATAATGACTAATAAGTAGTGGTTAACTAAAATTTACATAAGACAAAAACCTTTGAAAAATAATAATGCATCGCACGTAAACTCACACGCGTGCAGTTTTTATGAAACATTTATCATTGACGTTCACTAAACCCGTTAATGCCTTATTTGTCATTAAACTCGTACAACTGCATTTGTTACTTCAAATTTGTAAATTGAACTCGTGTAACTGCGGCGGCCATTTGTTACTTCAATTTAAATCTTCTTCTTCCTGCCCTTATCCCATATTACTTGGGGTCGGCGCAACACGTTTTTTTTTCTTCCATTCTGTCCTGTCACCCGTCAAACTATCACTAAGTCCCTTTTCTTTCATATCACTCCTCACACAACCCATCCATCTTTTCTTCGGGCTTCCCCTCCCTCTCCATCCATCTACATGTATACTCAGAACTCTTTTAGTAATATACGCTTCATCTCTCCTCTTCACATGACCATACCAAGACAACCGATTACCTTTCAACTTTTCAGTCACTGGCGCCACTTTCAAACTTCCTCTAATATACTCATTTCTCACTTTATCCACTCTCGTCACACCACACATCCATCTCAACATTCTCATCTCCGCTACATGCAATCTTTTTTCATCCTTCTTTTTCACAGCCCAACATTCTGATCCATACAGTATGACAGGTCTTATGACGGACTTGTAAATTTTACCCTTCAACTTGAGGGGCATGCGTGGGTCGCAAGTTGTTCCCGTGACCTGTCGCCATTTCATCCATCCTGCGTTGATCCGACGTGTTTCATCTCGGTCTACCTCACCATCCCTTTGGACGAGCGACCCGAGGTACCGAAAGTCGGAACAGATTGGTATGGGCGTTCCGGCGAGGGCTAAAGGTACAGGGTTGGAGAGACTGCCGAAATCGCAGAACAAGTACTCCGTCTTGGTTCTACTCAATTTCAGGCCAACACTCTCCAGTCTGTGCCACCACACCTCCAATCTGTTTTGGACCTCTAGGCCACTCTCGGCAGCCAGCACAATGTCGTCGGCAAACAGCATACACCAGGGAGCCTCCTCCTGAATGTACGACGTCAGAGCATCCATTATCATCAGGAAGAGGTTAGGGCTGAGAGCCGATCCCTGATGTAAGCCGACAGCCACATTGAAGTTTCCAGTGGTGCCCACTGTGTGTGTTACTTCAATTTAAATATCGAATAGTAACACTCCACACTTCCACAACTATGACACAACGCCGTCTATACCCAACCTAAGCAGAGCTTGTGTTAAGAGTACTAGTCAACTGATAAACATACTTACATGTTTCTAAATACATACTTATTATAGATAAATTACACACAGACATGGAACAAATGATCGTGCTCGTCACACAAACATTTGTCCTGAGTGGGAATCGAACCTGCAACCTCCTGCATAGCAGCCAGGGCCACTAACCGCTAGACCAACAGGCCAGTCAGCAATGCAATCATTTAATTAATTGTAAAATCGTTATGAAATCCCCTGGTGTATTGACGTACCCTGGTATTCGCGCTCGACCGGCCATACATGCGTAATTCTTATTTACTATTGATGAGTTTCACTAGTGTGTAAATATACAAGATGTCAAGGACTCATGTGTAATTAGTAAGAAAGTTTTTCACTATCTGTAACGATTGTTTCAAACGCAATGTCTTGGTTGATCGACGAGCGCGAGTGTTGAAAATTGTGGTCAGGACGATTATAATTGTGTGTTGTGTAAATAATTATTGTATAATTGTGTTACGACTGTTATTTGGTGTTTATCATGTGAGTACACAAGTAATTATGAAATACATTTAAATTGCAGCAGTTTTTAGGAAAAATATATATAATTTTTTAAATTTTGATCTCACAGTTTTACGTATGACGTTTTAGTCATATTCAAAACCATCCAAAACAAAATTGCTCGTTTTTTCCCCGATTTTTTTAAATTATTATTATTGATAGGCTTGCGTTTGCCCACCATCTCACCTGATAGTAAGCAATGATGTGGTCGACGATGGAGCGCGCTTGCCTAGAAGTAACTTACGTAACCACTTTTCCAAAAATTGAGCTACATAATAATAGTTGAACTCCGCAAAGCATTTTGCCTATCATAGCAGTTAAGAAAAAAAAAAAACAGTTATGTGCGAGTCAAACTACAACATCGGGGGTTTAGGGAAAAGAGGAAAAAAGTGATTTTATAAGGGTTTTTTTACCGATTGAAGTATGGGACCCTTAAAACGACATTCTGTGTTCAATCTTCAATGTGACAGTCATCCAATATCTTTCAAAATATAGGTAAAGTACGTCTTTATTGTGAGCAGTAGTGGCCGAGTGGTAATGGCCCCGACTTACGAGTTGTAGGTCACGGGTTCGAACCCAGCCAGGTGTATTACTTTGTGTAATTTATTTCATCGCCACTGCTCTCAAAACGGTGAAGGAAAACATCGTGAGGAAACCGGCATGTCCTAGAACTAAAACTTCAAAGACATGTGACATTCACCAACCCGCAATGGGCCCGCGTGGTGGATTACGGCCCATTCCCTCTACTAGAGAGGAAGCCGGAGTCTCAGCAGTGGGAACATTAAATAGGCTGATGATGATGATGGCATCTTTATTTTTAAAATCACATAAACAATTATTGCCAACCAACTGAAAATAAAAACATCACTGGCTATAGTGAGTTCCTACACATAAGAAGTGGGTTGAAATCAAAATGCATCGTGTGTGGAACGCGAACGGGTGCAATCAAGTGTATTTCCCCTGGCGCCTCACCTCGGCTGCGCAGGGAATCTGCACTCTACAGTTTTGACTCCGTTGTTTTTCAAAGAGACTCGCTTTGTGCTACGATAGGGTTTAAAATATCAGAACCTACAATGCGTTCCAAATGAGAATAGGATCGCCCGCCATGTTATGACGTCACGATTTACTGTCAAATCAAGGAAATAAATTTTTAAATATTAATTCACGAAAAATTTAATTTATTTATGAACTGTGAACGAAAAAAGTTTAACCAGAATCCAGTTCTTCGATTTTACTTATCTCTAAGTTCTTCAATTTTGCCAAAATTTCTTCGATTTGACAGTACGACGATACGTCAAAGCATAGGAATTGGTCCTATTCTCATTTGGAACGCGTAGTACCTGAATGATAAAAAGTAACTGTGATATTTATGACGTTCCATTTTTTCCTCTATTTTTTGAGGTGGAGAAATGAGAAACCATTTAGCCACTTAGGGACTTACGTATTTAACTAAAGACTTTTACTGAATAAAACCCAGACAACCCACATGCGTCCTTTAGTTTCCCTTTGCGTTTAATTAACTAATGAAATACTAGTAATTTTATTTGTAAACCTGGGTACATATTTAAGTGTTACCAGTTTTATTATATATAATAGGGTATTTTCACCAAATTTAGCCTATAATGCAAATGCCTTAAAAGACACAAAAAGATGATGATGATGAATGTTCAAAATTATTTTTGAACATTCATCATCATCATCTTTTTTGTGTTAATTCAATCTGTATAGCTTTTTCCCTACTATACATGTGGAAATTAGTTTTTTTTTAATTGATAACCACGTGCAAATGTGACAGTAATATTTTTATGAATATTGGCCAAAAAAAGTGTTTTTGCGCAAACAAGGTCGAGACACCTCTTAACAACCTGTAAACACAAACCAAACCTTTGAATAACACATCCTAATCTTCCACATGAGTCAGTTTCTCCTTAAAATAATGCTACAAGTATACTAATTATACGGACTATCTGTAGAGCTCATAAAACCTCCACAGAGGTCCATAAGTCCTTGCTTTGAAGCCGCGATACTTGAGAGGCTTACAGGTGTAATCCCCTCACGGGTCAGTCACTACGTCACCTCACGGATTTTCTTTTTTTTTATACAATGTCATATGTTGCGTTTGTACAGGGGGGAACCATTTCATGGGTAAAGCAAAGAGGAAAATGCCTGATCTTTTTGCTGTCAGCTTTTAGGAATGAGGTTAAACTGTATCGTTTCCTTGTTTTTAATGCTGGCAATCTAATGTTTTTTTTTTTTGGTAGTGTCAAATTAAAATGTTGTCTCATATGTTTCTTGTTCGAAGTTTAATTGTTTCTGTCTTAGTATCTCCTTAAGCTGTCTTGTTTAAGGTAACAAGTTCAGTCATATTGAAGAAACATTTTCATCTAGAGATAATTTGAGCTTAAGTGAATTTTCAGAAATATATTATCAGAAATATCTTTCCTACTTTATTATTTTATGATATTAAGATAGCAAAACGTGAGGGTAACGTGTAGGTGTGTCTGATCTGATTTAACTTACAAAATTGTATAAACCAAAACTTTTCTGCATTTTCCGCTTCATTCGCGATATGAATGACGTTGAGCACTGGATTTTATTTTATATATGAAAATGTTGAATAGGCCGAAAATAAATCAATATTTTTAGCACGGCTGAGCTTATATTTGGCGAGTACGCCACAAATCATTCCCGGCACATGCCATGTATCGGCTGGTTTTCATCTCGCGCGCTTTTTGACAGTTCACTGCAGCTGCCATATTGTTGTGACAGGAGAGCGAATTTCAAAATTCTGTGTTGCAATATATAAGAATTGGAATGGTTTTTATTCCTTACGGGATTATATTGTGACTGCACAATGTTGATTACTGTGTTAATTACATTGTATTTATTATTTAAATATTATATTGGTTTATTATTTATTTATTTAATTAATTACAACGGTTAAACAACCAATTACAGTAACTAAACAAAGAGTAAAAGTATAAACATTTAAACAACACGTACATCAATTCCTCTCACAGTACTTCTGACATGCCAATAAAATCATCTTCCATTCATCCGCAAACAGATCGTTTGTTGGATAAGAATCCAAGAGATCATTTAGTGCAGCCAAAGTGCGAGGTATTGGAAACTGAGCACGGGCAACAGTGCGACACTGAGGCACAGCAATTATTACATTATTAATAATAATAATAATAATAATATCATTTATTTGCTTGAAATATGGTTACAGGTACAGGTCTTAAATTACAATAATGTTTCTTCATATTCCGCCTCTTAATCAGCATGCAAATTTATTACGAATGGGCTTACATTGTATTAAAAAGAAGACTAGGCCAAAGAACGGTTTATCTTGGCCTGTCCAACTTTTCTTAGGCATGTGGCCAGATAGAGAGGGAGAGGGAAGCTAAAGAGAAGATGGTAGCATTGTGTGAGAAGTGATATGAAAAAAAGGGAGTTAATGATAGCGTGACAACTGACTGTGACAACAGATTGAAAAAAAAAAACGTGTTGCGACGACCCCAAATTAAACGAGACAAGACAGCAAGATGATGGTAATGACTCATTGCATTTAAATGATCGAAACTAAACTAATAATAATAATATTTTTTATTTCCAAAAGTAGAATTTTACACAAATTAAGAAAATGTGGCACCGTTTCTATTAAAATTGCATAATTACAGATTATCGGAACTCTGGCACCCAAGTTAAGAGTAAACTTGTGTTATGGGTGCCAGGGCTCACTCTATTTATTAGATACATTTTCAATTTCAGCAAACAAAAGAAAGAAAACTATTTTATTTGGCATACACACTCGTAGATACACACAATGTAGTAACAACATGTAGACAATAATGATTATATAAAAAAAGAGACAACTGACAATGTGTGTTTGACGGCGGCGCCAAATAGGTCCAGTTCAGCAAAAATGCCAGACAACTACATGGTAGTTGCCTGACGCTGGTTTTTAACTGAACCTTATTTCAAACAGGTACTAGTAATCATTTGTGCAATCATTACATTTTAGAATCATCATGTTAATCAAAAAACATTAGTTAGTTATTAAATCAAAACCAATTCAATTATTCAATCAAGAAACCATTCAATTAATCTTAATAAGGCTAGAGTGAATAGGCTCTAAATAAATTAGTGCGCCTCATTATCAACGATTGCATCACTGCTTACCATCAGGAGGGATCGCAGTCAAGCACTGGTTTATATCATTTAAAAAAGAAATATTATCTGTTGTGTCTAAATTATCGTTTGCTAGAAAGCGACTTCTTTTTTATTCATATACCATATCGTTACCGCAGTTTTCAAGGGAAAATATTTGTGAAAATACAACATGTACTCAAGTTAGTTCCCCGTATTATACTACTGTCAATCAACTTGATGAACACTTGACATTCTGAATACATATTTTTATTATGTTTATCCTCGAACCTCGAAATAAAGGCTTTGCAAGGGAAATGTAACATTTTACAGTTCAGACAGTGAAGTTGTGTGGTTTTATTTTAGAATGGCGTGTTATTTGGGATATAATTTCCGTTCTGCCGTCCAACTTTAATAACCTTTGCTTTATTATACTGCTTATATTTATTCCAAAAGTTAGTAATAATGTTTCAGACAAACTCGCTTTTTATAAGCATCGGTTTGGCATGGGTAAATTGCTACAATCATTTTCTTCTAAATGCCACCATCATGGCAACACGCACTGGTCATAGACTTTCGTCTTGGTCTTTCGTTTGGTTTTCGTCGAGACACTATGGTATGTATCAAAATAGAGTCTGTCTTAAAAGTCTTGGGTAATTATTTGGGCAAAATGAAATCTGATGTAGTCAACACTGGTTCAATAATCAAGGTTGATTAAGAGATCGTAATCATTGTTTACTAATAGAAGGCTTAAACCTTATAAAAACATATCGAATATAATTATTTTTTAAATTAGGAAATATTACACAAAAAACCCAAGTCCTTCGACTTTTTAGACAGGCTATACCAATGAGTAGTAAACCATAGACACGCCTGTACTTTTTTCTCTTTCTAATTATTATCTATTACATTAGCCATGTTATTAGTTAATTTCTTTATAGACAAGGCTAACAGACTTTACTTGTTAAAACTACCATCTGATGGATTCTCACCGCCCATAATGGGTTGTGCACAGATAATAATAGACTTAGGTTTAGTTTTAAACACTGTTATTTGTTTAACTGCCTACCTAATTCGTCAAAAAGTAGTGAAGGAATTAGGGAGAATCTAACAAGATTGATGGGTTATTTTTGAGATAGTTTTATTGATTTTGGGTTTGTAGATTTATGTAGGATTTTAAATTATACCGGTGTCGGATATGGTTACTTATATGAATTTTTTTCGGATTATCTGCGTGTTATGATAGTTTCGGATATAAGAATAAATTACCTACAATTACAAAAATTTCATTTTTGATTTTTAGTCTATTATCGTTTTACGTATTACTTGTGATATACACATGCGATTATTGTTGCGAGAAGAGGAATTGGCTTAATAGTACGAGTATGTTAGACTCCCTATGCGATCGAAATTACTTTAGTAAACATCAAATCCCCTAAAAGAGGTCCTTTGCTGGAAATAGACCTGGCTAAAACCGGTGCGACGAACGGACTATGCGAAGCCCGCATTCAGCGAATTCTCGTGACCTTTAGTTTTAGCACATTGTCCGCCTACCTTTGGGGAACTTCCCACATTGTAACATCCGGTATACGCTAGCCACACAAGAAGGTAATCGACATTGGCACAGCCGAAACTACTGGGACTGGAAGCGTGAAGTTTTGCATGAAGTTTCCTTTTATCGATAGAAAACATGTTTATTATGCTTATATAGACGCACAATTATTTACAAAAAACAGATTCCCCGTCAGGCCATGTGTGGATCCGGCGTGACTGTGTTGCAAATTATAACCATAGACAACACGGTTGTCTAGATTGTCATTTACGTCTCCGTATTTATGACGCAGCCGAGTATTATGAGAGGATTTTTCAAAATTAACACCCTAAGGGGAATTTGTGCTCAGGTCTACTCTGCTTCATTTACACTGATTCCACTCTTGAGGAGAGGAGATTTTGAGCATTGTGATCGGCAAATTCTCGATCGCTCTTCTCCACTCCGACAACACCCTTTTTTAGGTAGGTAGGTAGTAAATCATCAAATGACTTCTTCTGCTAAGGGTAGAACGAGAGGGAATGTCAGACTTTTGTTGAATAAACTCCCCCGTGTTCTTTTAGTTGCCCTCGGTTTAGTTACGACTTCGGTCTTAGCGGCGAGTGACGCGGCGAGCGGGGCGTGCATCAAATATTTTCATACATTTGACCTCACCGCTCGCCGCCCCGCGCTTATCTCCCGCTCGTAGCGCCAAAATCAATGATGGGCCGTTTGCGTTGCAATGGTGACTCATTCGAACAATTCTTCAGTCACTTTTAACAATAGATACCATAGTTCTACAACTATGTACCTATAATATCTTGTACACAATATAACTAACTACTGCAATTAATTCCCAGTATCGGCATAGTTTCCGACTACCTCTTGCTAAACGTGACATCCACGGACTCAATATAGAGTTATTGCTTTCAAGCATGTGTTGAATCCTATTGAAATTGAAAACTAAACTTTATTGAGAAGGAAGAGGGTTTATTTTACAATGGTATGTAGCTTGCAAATCACTAAATTGCTTAGTGACATTCTTGAGTCAATGAACGAATGATACGGTTGAGAGTTTAATATGTCATTTATGTAATTGAAGTCGTTTAGATTCGTTAATTTGTGTCTGTGGTTATATCCGATACATAATTGCCGTTTCTCTAGTGAAAAATGTATGGGATTTCTTCTTCTTCTTCTTCCTGCCCATATCCCATAGATATTACTTGGGGTCGGCGCAACATGTTTTTTTCTTCCATTCTGTTCTGTCACCCGTCACGCTATCACTAACTCCCTTTTCTTTCAGATCACTCCTCACACAATCCATCCATCTTTTCTTTGGCCTCCCTCTTCATCCATCTACATTTATATACTCAGAACTCTTAGTAGTAACATGCGTTTCATACCTCCTTCAGACGACTGAAGGATTTATGAGAGGTTTATTATTCTTGTAATTCTATTTTGCGAAACGAAAAAAAAATCGGCCTCTCCATACAAACTGTCCAATCAAGTTTATATTTTTTTTATATAGAGGCCGATTTCTTTTTTCGTTTCCTGAAAATAAATCTTGAGTTAGGTTGTTCAGTATCGTCTACTGAGCAAGCCCTTAAAGTTTGTGGAGGGCTGTCCCTTACACCTTGTATAGATTGAACATCATCATCATTTCAGCCGAAAGACGTCCTACTGTTGGACATAGGCCTCCCCCAAGTGTCGCCATAATGACCGGTCCTCCCCAAGTGTCGCCATAATGACCGATCCTGTGCGTCTCGCATCCATCGGATTCCTGCGACCCTCACCAGGTCATCGGTCCACCTTGTGGGAGGCCTTTCAACGCTGCGTCTTCCGGCACGTACAGATTGCACATTACTTAACAATTAATTTTCAATACTAATTCTGTTTTAAAATGTATTTACGCAGTGGTATCGTAAACACCAGATATACGACCAATAGTTGGATTAAGGATAGTGATATATTGGAACGGGCGTTTGTCGATGCCAAATGTCAGGCAGTAGATAGCACAAACAAGGCTTTACGGCTTTGTATTGTAGGTACTATCCGATAATCAATAGGTAAAATTAAAACAGAAAACATGGTTAGACACTTACAAAATACTCAAAAAATGGGTTTTTTACGGGTTAATGAATGATAATCTATTATATAAAAATCAATGCCACTTTTCGTTGTAATTTTATAACTCAAAAAAGAACTCATCTATCCAAACCAAATGTTTAGGCTTTGTTCGGACTATTTAGTAGATGGTTTATGTGAAGTTTGGTAGGGTAGAGTAGGGTATAGTAGGGTAAAGTAAGGTAGAGTAGGGTAGAGTAGGATAGGGTAGGGTAGAGTAGGGTAGAGTGAGGTAGAGTAGGGTAGATTAGGGTAGAGTAGGGTATAGTAGGGTAGAGTAGGGTATAGTAGGGTAGAGTAGGGTATAGTAGGGTGGAGTAGGGAAGAGCGGGAGCGAAGCCGCGCGGGCAAAAGCTAGTCTGTGTATATAAAAGGAGAAACTGACTGACTGACATGATGACTGACACGCACAGTCGAAACTACTCGGACTAGGAGTGTGAATTTTGCACAAAGTTTCCTTTTATGATATAGGCGAGCACTAAGAAGGGGTTTTTGAAAATTTACCTCTTAAGGGGATTGAAAGGGGGTCCACAGTTTGTATGGAGTAACCTATTTACACGCGGGCGAAGCCGCTGGTAGAAGCTAGTAATTTGTAATTTAGCAGTCTTCAAAGCTAGTGAATAGGCTCTTAATAAACGCTTTACCATCAACGATCGCATCACTGCATACCATCAGGTGGGATTGCTGTCAAGCACTAGTTTTTATAGTTTTTATTAAAAAAATGTGTTTCAAGGAATTTTTTGAAAGAGTTTTGGAACGTAAAAGGCAACTAAAGGAATACAAGAGGGTTTTAGTCAATAAAAGTCAGACACTCTCTTGCTCCGCCCAGAGCGGCAGAAGTTATTTGATAATTTCTGTGTAATTTCCCAACTCAAAACAAAGAATGAAAAGTAAAGAGAAAACTTGAAAAAGAATTTTTAAAAAGGCCAGTCTATCGCATAAAAGCTTAATTTACAGTGAAAAGGCTAAGCCGACATCCCGTTTCATAAACGAGTTTACTGCACCAAACATCACTGCAACTCATCACTATAACCCGACGAAATATGAGAGCCACCTCTTTATTTGACCACCCTACATAATGGTAACATTCTTCACACGGTAGGGTTATAGGATGGTTCATATAGTATCGAGTAACGGGCGATAAATGGAATTTTCCCTGTAACTCGGTCCGAGTGTTAGTATTCGATTACTTCCATCACCTTGTTTGTTAGGTGAAATGCGACAATACCTTTATTTGGTAATACATGTCTATGGCCAGCCATCTGGCTTTTCTCTGCCTTTGAATTTGAACTTTAATCCCTTGTAATAAGATTTATTTTTGGCTGTGTAGCAAAAATACAGTGAACAAAGTTGGTCGACTGTGTACTAGGATTGCATAAGCGCCTGGTGCCTTAAAAAGATACGCATCAACAACTGTTTTTAGTATTAAGTACAACTGTTACGGAATAGTTACATGTTAATGTACTAGGGCAACAAGGGTGTGGAGATATGCCAACTAACAACTAATTGAATCGCAAATTTTCTTGTTTTCACTTTTATTAGCCATTTGTAGATATGTAGACCATGTTGTCACTCGGTTTCTTTGATTTGTCATTGGTTCTTTATCAGTTGACTAGCTTTTGCCTGCGGCTTCGCCCGCGTACATAAAATATTCAGGAATAAAGCAGCTTTCTATCGGTGAAAAAATTTTAGCAATCGAATCAGTACTTTCAGAGATTACCTCCAACAAACAAAAAAACAAACTGTACCTCTTTATTATATTACTAGCTTTTACGTGAAAAAAATAGCCTATGTCCGTCTCCAGGGTCCAAACTATCTCTGTACCAAAATTCATCAAAATCGGGTATGCCATTTAGGCGTGAAGACGTAACAAACAAACAAACTCAATTTCGCTTTTATAATATTAGTAAGGATATATAGTGTAGGTATAGTAAAGAAGTATAGCTTTTTAATGTTCCCACTGCTGGGATTCAGGCCTACTCTTTATGAGAGCAAATGGGTCGTAAATCCCCGTGGGTGACATATATCTTCGATTTTTTAGCTCTAGGATATGCCGGTTTCCTCACGATATTTTCCTTTTCCGTTTTGAAAGCAGTGGTGATGAAGTAAATTAAACAAAGTAGTGCCTGGTTGGATTTGAACCCACGACCTACTAACTCGTAAGTCGGGGTAATTACCACTGGGCCATCACTGTTTTTTGCTGGTTCTTCATTATGTAACGTTAATTTGGTTATTAAAGCGGGAATTTTACTATTTTTTTTTTTAATTTGCGATTCCCTCGACTGATAAATAGATAAACATACATTTTCTGGAATACCATTTCCTACGTGTCTTCCAATTTCAAGAATTTTAAATTTAGACCATGAGAAAATGAAAATGATATTGAACCCGCGTGGTGGATTACGGCTCATTCATCATCATCATCATCCAAGGCCTTCTCCTAGAGAAAGGAGGCCTGAGTCCCAGCAGTGGGAACATTAAAAGGCTGATTATGTGTGAGATTTATGCACGGAGAAAACAAATACCTGCTACATTGGACTTCTTCATAGCAATACAAATCAATATTTACCCAAGTCAAACGCCAAATCAATATGAATCGTTATCTCCACAATTCCTATAGCCTCCTTGCCTTACTATCTCAAAGTAGTTTCCAAGAAGATCCGAGTTGGTTGAACAATCAGTACTTGTCTTATATCTGCGCAGAACATTTGAATCGAATAGTGTGAGTAACTGGTCTTTGAGATTCCTTTGACCGAAATAGTGTAGCTTTAGGGAATAGAATTTTCCATAGATACGTCTACAACTTTTTTTTTTTATTGATAAAGCAGTGATACAATTGTCGATGGTGAGGCGCACTAATTTATTAAGAGCCTGACTGACTGTGAGCCACTCTAGTCTTGAAGACACACAGTTCTTCGATCTGTAGAGGTTTCAACAACGTAAAGGTGGATACTCGCCGTACGTCGGGTTGTTCGATGGTAGGAAGGAGATGTCAAAATCAACTCATGGTATTCCCACGCACACTCTCCAAAATGCATCCTGTAAAATACCGAAAAGCTGGATCAAAGTCAAAGAATTTATTTTAAATAGACCATTTGCAGACTTTTGAATAGTCAAATGCCGGTCAGTCCAAGAAAAGTGAATTTAAATTGCACGTTCCAAAGCGTAGATCTCTATGGAGAAGAACGTGCAAGAAACTCCATGGACACTCTTTACCCTACCCTCAAGCTCAAGGCGTTATATTTACAACGTTCTTAACCAAATCTGGATTACTAATAATATGAGCCGCATTGAGTCCGCGTGGTGGTTTACTTTGTAACTTAAAGTTGCGTGAAGCGTAAATAAATAAATAAATTTTATTGATGGATTTCCAAAAGTAGAAGGTTCTATGTTCGGCTGAATTTATTTTTACACCACACGCTCTGTTATTCAGTTGCATACGTTTGTGCTGAAAGTTAGCCATAAAAGGCTATAACTGGTAAAAGCTCAGGTAGATGATATCCATAAGATTTAAATGCAAGCATGACTGTAACAACCAGAAGCACACAGATCCAATTGCTCATTCATTACGCCAGTTCCAGACAAATGTTACACTATAATTAAAATCATTCAAGCATTGTTGTACCAAGTTGAATTAACAAGCTGTAATGAACAATTATTATGACTAAAATTCCGTCCCATTTTGTGCTTTTTGGCTTTGACAGTCGCTCAGTCAGTCGCTCGGGCAGCCGCTCAAGCAATCGCTTAGGCAGTCGCTCAGGCAGTCGCTCCGGCAGTCGCTCATACATCGCTCAGACATCGCTCAGGCAGTCGCTCCGGCAGCCGCTCAAGCAATGGCTTAGGCAGTCACTCAGGCAGTCGCTCAGACAGTCGCTCAGGCAGTCGCTCAGGCAGACATTCAGGCAGACATTTAAGTAGCCATTCGTCAGACACGCGCATGCGCTTTGCATCAGGTTATGCTGAAGGCTAAGCTTCAACTGGTAATAGGTCAGGTAGTTGATATCCATAAGATTTAAATGCAAGCACGACTGTAACAATCAGTAGTGTACACAGATCCAATTGCTCGTTCATTACGCCAGTTCCAGACAAATATTACACTATAATTAAAAGCATTCAAGCACTGTTGTACCAAGTTGAATTAACAAGCCGTAATGAACAATTATTGTGACAAAAATTCTGTCCCATTTTGTGCTTTTTGGCTGTAATCCAAAGTCGCTTCTTAGTGTAAGTGCAGGATAATAATGGTTGTAGAAACTACGTTATTACCATAATATTCGTGTTATAACTGCGTATGGCATTTGTTTAGCGCACTATATCTGTTTATCTGGCTTTGCTTCCGTGTCCTTTTCCATACGAACTGACCATAAATTAGTCTCTTTTGTTATCAATTCTACTGTGGAGCCGTAACCCGCTCTATGCGTAGTCTGTGGGAGGACCTTCTCTCTCTCTCTTACTATAATGATGTAAGACTCAGCGTACGACTATTACGTATTAAATTACACCTCCCGTTCTAGATGAAGCGAGGAGTGTCAAACTTTTACTGACTAAATCCGACCGGTGTTCTGTCAGCTACCTTTTGCGCTTCAAAGCCGCGTTGACTCTTTCGAAAAATTCTGCATTTCTAACCTAACCCTGGAAATTTGATAACTTTGATTAATGCTGTTTCTATATTTAGTTCAGTATCAGGTTTTTTTTGAAACTACAATCTAGTTTCTAACATATAAGCCAACATTTGGCAACACTTTATTTTCGGTACAAGCTCCATCGGTTCAAATCAAACTTTGATCAATGTTGTTTCTATATTTAGTTTAATATCACACATTTTTTTTTAAACCACAGTCTCCTTTATAACATACAAATTACAAGCCAACATTTGGCACCAGCATATTTTCGGTACAAACTCCATTGGTTCAAACCACGAACACTTCTTTTTCAAACCATTTTTGCGCCAACGAATTTCCCCTCATCCAACAATTGCACCAACCTAACCCATTAGCCAGTGCTTTATCCAAAAGTTAAGCCAGTTTCGGCATGCATTATACCGAAGTACCGAAGCACCGAAGCACCGATCTCGGAACCTCGCCATTATCATATTATAATTTGGTGGGAGCTAGCAGGCGCGGGTAATATGATATTAAACACGCTCCTGACATGACGTGACTGCATCGCACGTTCATTAAAGTTATTAAGGGTGAGCAACTTACTGATGTCACTTGGTCTTCATAATCAAGGGTATCGGATAAGTGACGTCATTTGACGTGTGAGTGCGATTTGACGCAGGTACCTGCGACATTTATGGTTTGACCTTGAAAAAAAAATTATTTAGGTACATCCGGGGCTGGTCTAATAAATATTCACTAGCCTCCGTTAACTGTATCGAACCTAGGTTAGATTCGAAGAGGACAATGTGGGCTAGTGATCCTTATATCAGTGCTCTAAAAATCCTGATATTGAAGATGTAACGTCATTGTGACAAGGGCGTGTTTGATTTTAGTGGAAGTTCTGTGAGATGCTTTTTAAATTATTTCTTAAGACTATTTTATGGAAGCTCTGCTGAACATATGTCATGATTAATTAACTCAGGGACATGTATACTAAAAAGCCTTTTGTGGTAATAAGAGGCAAATAATTTTTATGTTCAAGGCAGTTACTGTCATTACAAAATGGCGGTGATAGCATGAATAAATTTATTATACAAATAATGTACTAGCTAAGTAGGTGAACATTGGTGAATATCCAGGTGCATTCGTAGTAAAATCATAATTTGAGATTAAGGCCTCAGCCCAAGATCTCGTACTTGATATCAAGTTTGAAGTCCTGATTGTATTAATAAACGAGATCCACAAGCCCAAGGTACTTGGAAACTGAGATTCTGTACTCATGTGTTTATTAATTATCAATGATCTTGAGCTTTTGACATCGTATAATCGGGGATCAAATGATATCGCACTTGAGGACGGAGTTGAGTATCGTTTATTAATACGGGCCTTAGTGATGTAGCGAACACCTACTAGAAATAAAATATTTTTCATTATCCTTTGCTGAAGGAATAATATTCTAATAACCTGGATAATATAGTTGTTTTAAAAGTCATAACAAAAGAAAATATAAAGTTCCTACTTTCCATAGGAAGCTTTAGCTTTTACAACTGCGTTTTTCTTTGTAAAATTTTTAAAGAAAGATACACAATTCGTACGTTTTTTTTCTTCTTCTAATTAAGTATTCTCTTCGAAATGCATTGGATCGTCAACTTTTGTTCAAAGATAATAAAACTTTTAGGATCAAACATCGTAATTATGGTTTATCCTGTTTTAATGAGTTTTTGTTAGGTGACAGTTTTTCTTCGTGGAGGGAAGAGGGGGGGGGGAGAGACGTAAATGAGTCACGTCTGTTTTCGATGAAATCCTGTTCATGCGGATTCGATATTTTAATAAGTAATGAATTTTATGCATGAGATTGATTTATTTTCTTTGTAAAAGTTTAATAAGTATGAGTAGTTGCTTTGCCACTTCCGCCCATGAGTATAAAGCGTTTTGGGAACACATTAATTGTACGTACAACTAAGAAGTGGAATTCTCTGGTGGAGTCTGTGTTTTCTGATAGCTACAACCTAAGGGTCTTTAAGTCAAGAGTGAATAGGCAAGCATGCTCCAACGTTTACCACCAGGTGAGATAGCGGTCAAACGCGAGCCTATCAATAATAATAAAAAAGTATATCAGGCTAACAAAAATATTAGAGTCCAAAATTGTCTGTACAAGGGTACTGTTACATAAAAACCTGTCCCGCATAAAAAACCTTTTTAGTTAATATAAACAATTTACTCACTAAAACCCACTAAAAGTTTACCAAGAAAGAAAATATAAACGCCTCGCCGTAATTTAATAGAATTATCTAGTACATTATTTAGGCTTTACACAGAGGCAGGCGTCGGGTAATTCGATATTAAACACGCGGTTGACAGTGACGTGACTGGAGGCTTTGTCACGCGACTAGTGTGGATCGAGCCTTAGGGTAGGTTTACATGAAACTAGTGCTCTGAGTTTAGTCCTACTGACATGCCATCCCTGGTCTTGCCCTTATTGTTTACACGAGGCCAGTAATTTCTGTTTTTTAGGGTTTTGTACTTTAGCCGGCAAAAATGGAACCGTTATAAGATGACTCTGTTGTTCGTCTGTCAGGGTCCTTTTTCTTAGGAAAGCGTAGAGGAACTAAGCTGAAATGAATATCAAATATCCAGGTCTGCTACCCCCTAGAGCAGTGAAATAATTAAACTTTTAAATCAACGCAATCTCAAGATCAGGCCGTTTATGCTTGGTTTAGGTATATATTTTAACACTCGCAAGGAAATCAAAACCGATAATGTACCTACTTCCCGTTGGCCTAGAACCCTGAAATTTTAGTATAAAGGTCTCATAGCACTAGTAAAGGAAAATGTCTGAAAACCATACATTTTTAATCGCATCGTAAAATAATTACTTTTTTGCAATTCGGAAAAATTTTGGAGACTCGAAGGGAACCCTCAGTGCGCGAGTCCAACTCGCACTCGCTTTGACCTATTTTTTTTTCCGTAGAGAACGGGCATTGGTACTGAACTGCAAAAGTATGCATGAGCTTTGGTTTTAAAGCGTTAGCTGGCAGTGCTGGCTTGTATTGCTTTTTAATGGCTCGTTAGTTTAGGGCAATGATTTAAGCTTAGGGTCAAAACTAAGCCAGCAGCAGCTGCAAGTCTAACTGGCGGACAGCACTAGCTTCGTGTAAACCTGCCTTTAGCCCTGCCATTGTCTAGTGTGGACAAAGAATGGAGCTGATGTTCCTAATGATAATGGTTTTGCGTCAGAAATGGCACGGCATTGTGGTCGAATTGGTTTTCATATTTCTGATAGATGGATCAAATATATTATGATTATGAACGAGCTAAAATTATGTGGTCGCGTTTTGAAGGACCAAATACATATATTGTTCATTTACAGAACCGTATCGGCCTCATAAAGTATTGTTGTTAACCGAAATTTATGAATATCTATTTCAATTTTTTTTTTCATATTGTCGCATTTGATCATTATCACACCTTATGGTAAGCGATGTTTTGGTCGACGATGGAGCACGCTGGCCTAGAAGTAACTTACTCACTCTTGACTTGAAGACTCCTAGGTTGCAACAGTCAGAAAACACAGAATCCGGTAGGGAATTCCATTCCTCAGCTGTAGGTACGCATAACGGCCGGACAGTAACTGTCCGGACCAAGCCCAAGCTATACACTTTCGTCGTCATCATCATCATTTCAGCCGACAGACGTTCACTGTTTCACATAGGCCTCCCCCAAGCGTCGCCACAATGAACGATACTGCGCGTCCCGCATCCATCATATTCCCGCAACCCTCACCAGGTCATCAGTCCACCTGGTAGGAGACCTTCCAGCGTTACATTTTCCGGTACGCGGTAGCCACTTCAGTACCTTTCGGTCCCAACGCCCATCTGTTCTGCGAGCAGCTATACACCCTATATCCTTATGACAGTTCAGTTTAATACAAACATTTAGGTTTTTTTTATTGATATAAACTAGTGATTGACTGCAATCCCACCTGATGGTAAGAAGTGATGCAATCGTTGATGGTGAGGCGCACTAGTTTATTAAGAGCCTATTCACTCTAGCCTTGAAGACACCTAAATTGTAATAGAACGGGAAGACCGCAGCAGGAAAACCTTTACGTTGATGAAACGTCTACGTTTGCATCGACTCAGTGTTTGGCATCGTCTTTTATACCACAAGCGGTATAAATGACGAGGCGAAACGCTTAGTCCGGACCTTAGATAGTTACGTACGATCGCGTTAAGAGCTCGAGGTAACACTATACTCCACACAGAATAAGAAAGAATATTTCAACGTTAGAAGTTCCTCATCAGAATTCTTCTCAGAGGATTTGATTCAAGGAACAACAAAGAAGAAATGATATTGAAAGACGGAGGGATAAAAACATTAATAAAATACACAAATACAACAGTTTATATTGACAGCCTTGTAGGCGGTTGTATGAGATCATCTCAGGAACGTATTTCCCTAAGGCGACCCTTTAAACCTCTTCTGAATGCTAAGTAGCCGATACAATTTCTATTTTTAATACCAATATCAAATAAAGTCGGAAATAATCGACTGTTTGGATTCTTCTTTGCCTAAGTTTATGTTTTACATTCAAATATGCTTATTTTTTTTTTCATAATCAAGTTTATTATGTATATATTTTGTTGCTTTATGTTGTAAATATGCTTTATTCTACAAATAATTTTAATGTAGAAACAAAAAAAAGAGGTTCATGAATACCTACATACGGCTTTTTTATATCAAATAACTTTGTATTGGTGGAAGGAGAGAGAGTGTCACTTTAATTAACGAAAATACGTATACGTATTTCTTCAGTAGCATTTTGCGTTCCTGGGCTATCGTAACTCTTTGAAACAATCCATCGTCTTTCAATTAAATCGTTATCCGCATGAGTTTATACACCAACAAACATATTGTACCTACGCATACATAAACATTCACCTTTATCTATATACAGTTGCCAAATGTTCGGTCTCTTTAGTGGTGCGAAGTGCGACGTGGGGGCGGGGAGTGTCAGTGATTGGCTGGCCGCGCCATCGCGTCATAGACGTCACTCCTGATTCGTTCACTGTGTTGTAGCATGTATCTAACAACAAAGACGATTGGCTCGCCAATATATGGAATGCGTAAAGCGATCCCCACTCTGACGCCGAGCGTTCAAGATCCGTGATGGCAACTGTACTAAGAGATGATTTTTCAAAATTAACCCACTAAGCGAATATAACGGGTGTCCAAAAATTGTATGGAATAACCTGCTGTCACGCGGGCGAAGCCGCTGGTAGAAGCTAGTAACTAATATTAGCGTGACACCTACCAAATTTTAACAATCGAGAAGTAAGAAAACTAATTTCATCATCATCATTTCAGCCGATAGACGTCCACTGTTGGACATAGGCCTCCCCCAAGTGTCGCCACAATGATCGATCCTGTGCGTGTCGCATCCATCGGATTCCCGCAACCTCCACCAGGTCATCGGTCCATCTTGTAGGAGGCGCTGCGTCTTCCGGTACGCGGTCGCCACTCCAGAACCTTTCGGCCCCAATGGCCATCTGACGAAAGTCAATGACCAGTGCGTGTTGCCAGTGATGACATATAGTGCCGAAACGTAGCCGCTCACAATGGGCCTCATCAGAAGGCTTAAAATCACCCAAAGAGCAATGGAAAGGGCTATGCTCGCAGTTTCCTTGCGTGATCGAATCAGCAATGAAGATATCCGCAGGAGAACCAAGGTTGCCGACATAGCACGAAGAAACGCCAAACTCAAGTGACAATGGGCAGGGCACATTGCTCGCAGAAAACTAATTTACATTTAAATAAAAGAAAAGACTTTTCAAACAAAGATATGTTAAAAGATATTCACTTTATTTCGGTTGACGTTGCAGATCTAGGCTATCTAGATAGTGATGACCCTGTGCATCGCGTGCGCCCACCGATGTTTAGTGCTGATTTGCGACTCGCGAACTGGCATCTATTTGCATTTTAGTGCTAGAAAAATCCAAGTTATGTTGGTGTACAGGAAAAAAGGATTAAATTGGTTAATTTTACCATTTATATGAAAGTATATATATATCACACTAACGTTATAAAAGCGACAGTTTGTATATGTCGCAGGGAAATGAGGAAATCAGGGATTTCTTTGTCATTTCACTAGATACTTGATGTTTTGTCATTCCACTAGATACTTTTAGTAAGAAGATGTAATAAACAAGAATATTCGATATCTGCCGGGATTTCGTGATATCCTAAGGGATTTCGCGAAATTCCTGATATCCTCATTTCCCTGCGACATATATATGTATGTAATTGTTTGTGTATATGTGTATGTTTGCGATTATTTCATGCTCATATTTTAGAACAGATTGATATGAAATTTGGCACTCGGATAGACCTTGTCCCGGTGCAGAACATGGGCTAATTTTCATCCCAGAAGTATGTTCTTTTGGTATAATTGTCTATTTTCATAAAGGCGAAGCCACTGGTACAAGCTAACTTCGTACAAAATTGTAATATTCATATTTTATTTTGAATTAATGTTGCCTTTAATTGTATTCTGTTGAAGTTAAATGTTTAATGTTTTTATATGTATTTTAGACTTGATTTATCTTTATGCATTTGCTTTGATTTACACATCAAATCATTTGGCAGCAAATGGCGCCTGTTATCTAATTTCATGAGATTCATAATTGGAATTTGTGCCTTACTTAGCGTAACCGTTGAAAAATGCCGTGATTTTTTTGCTGTTAAATAATGTTGCTTTTGCAGTAATATCTGCATTTAAAACACAGCTGTTCTTTCAATACCGTGCGATATATCAAACGGTAGCAACAAATAAAGAGTTCACACGCAACATCGGCTGTACTAGGGCTTTATAAAGTGTCAGGTTATAACGTTGTATGGTTATTAAGTAATAGTGGTTTGGAACCTGGATTTGTCGTGTGAAATAGTGGGACTAGTAGTAACACCTATTGTAGTAACTCTTTGGGCTTATAAATATGATCCTGGTAGTTTCAGAGATTTGAAAAAAATAATCGTATGTGTGTAATTGTGTATGTATATTGTGAGTGCCGATCACTGCAAACGATTATGGATGATACAAGTACATATTATTGAATTAAAAAAATAATAAAAATACTTTACGTCGTACTTCGTCTTTATTGTATTTGTAAATTATTGTAATTTTGAAAACTCAATCGTACTTATTAGTTTAGATACAGGGTACCTATCCTAATGCGGCATCCTATGTCTTCTTTCTTTAAAAAAACTTGTCCTACACTAGGAATTACTCCTGTATCATATTTGCGTTCACAAACATGTAAACTCATGCATACAAAACACTCAGACCCGGGAAAACCATCTGTAGGCCATACAAATATTGGTTTTGTGCGCAGCAGCCATTTGCTCAACCATTAGGCCAACATCACAAAATAGACAGGTACAGAAGTCAATCCACATACAAAGTTCACTCGAGCAACGCACACATAGACAACGCTCACGGACAAGATATCTCGGCTCAAACCCCGGTTGCACTCGAACAGTTCGGCGCAATGCGCTGACCCTAGCGCTACCGTAGAGCGTAGGTATAAAAAGTGAAGTACATACATGAGATTGACTCTTGTACCTATCTATTTTGTGCCAACAGTGTTGTCCAACTAATATTATAACATTTTATGAAATCAAAAAATAAAAATATTAAACTACAGTAGGAAGGGACAACACAAGGTAGCACAATAGAAATAGCGAGAAAACTAAAAAAAAAAAAATTATTCGAAATTTAAACGAAGGCACATAATCTAATCAAGTCAACGACTCTACTCAACAATCCCATGAACCCTTCCACTTATAATATAATATTCAAATAACAAACCAGAGCGGTCTAGTGCATCCTCGTTCCATAATGACCTCAATTAACGTTCTCGTTCGTTCACTGGCTCATTCACTAGTTCGTTCACTTGAATTTTTCTTCGCCATCTTAATTTGTACGTGACGCCGGCAGTTAATTAGTGCAATTAAAAGATCCAGGCGTTTTTGTTTTAGTACTCACACTGCGAGGCCATTGTTGGAAATTAAATTAGTCTTGAAATTGTTTTACGTCATTAGGATAATATGTGATGTTTGGGTGTCGACTTGCCGAGTAATTTGTGCAGGCGAATGGCGCGTAACGTTCGTGACACGTTCATTCATATGCTTTTGAATTTAGAACGCGTGTGTAGATTTCAGTTAGAGGTACGTTGACCGACTTTAGGAAAGCTAAGGTTTTCTTTACGCGTAAATCTATTAAACTGTCATCGCGTGCCCTTTTCTTGTGCTAATGATGACCATTGGGTGAATTTACGGGGACTAGAGGAGCTAATCGCGAGTTTTATAAAGCTAAAAGTATGATATTAAATGTAAAGTATAATATATGATCCACTGCAAAAAACAGAATCAGAAAAATATAATGTTATTCTTCAGGATAAATACTAGATAGATAGTGTGTTCAATACATAATACAGCTAATTTAGTAGGAGTTATAGAATAAATCACGAAGGTGCCTCTACTTTTATCGATAAAAAATCGAACTTATTTATAAGCAATCATTCTGATTTTTCTGATTTTTTTATCACTTTATTCTACAAGTAACGTTTAACCGTTATAGTGTCTTAATTTTAGTAAAACGCTAAAATGATTTATATTTGCATGCATTGTGTCTTTGTGCATGTCTTTCTTTTGTATGCAGTCTGAGAGAGACCCTGCTTTAGGTTTTATAGTCCTCTTAAATGAGGAAAGAATCCTAGAACCCCTTGAATGTCTTCAAAAGTTCGTATGTTTTTTTGATGAATACTCCCAAAAAAAAAAATGTTGGTAGAATAAAAAGTAATTTCCTATAAGTTTCCATCAGTTCGGTCTGAATTATAATTTTCCAATATTAACGGATACTTACTATAGCTACAAACATATGGCCGTTCAAAATTACCTAATGATTGAGATTGATTAGGCAATTGATCACAATCAATCTAATAGATTAATGATGAAAATATTACCCATGTAATGACATATACAGGGTATGGATTAGACTTTAATGCAAACCGCTAATGTATCATATTAGATACCTAGCTAGTAAACGCCATGTGGTATCACAAATGGAGCAGTTTGTGTTACTTTAAGAGAGAGGATTGACTTGCGCACGCTTAATCATAGAGTCCTAACTCAAAAAAAGGGCAAGTATTCGAATTTTAAAATATTATGTTTCTATAATGAGGTCTAATTTTCAAATACCCTCATATTTGAGTTCGGTTTCTTTTTAGTGTTCCATACTGGCCATTGGGACCCTTTTATAAAGCCTTCACCGTTCATCTGTCTGTTCGTCAGTCTGTCTGAACATTCGTCTGTCAGTGAGCTGTATCTCATGAATGTAACGTAAGTGGTAGGGAGTTGAAATTTTCCCTGTGAAAATTTGTATGTATTTCAATTATGGTGGATGCCATACGTCATCAAATTTTTTGACATGCCTCACGATGTTTTCTTTCTCGTTAGTAATGCGTCTGTCTTAGTTTAAAGTTGCGACCTACAACTTGTAGTTGTAGTACTAGGAGGTAGGGCCATTATCACTAGATGACTACCGCTCTAGAAGTAGAAACTAAAATAGGTATAAACTTAAAATAGCATCAACCTGTATAAGTATGTACGTAATTTCAGAAAATGTGTTCATACATTTAAGTAATTTCAATTAGCATTAGTGATAGCTTATTTGATTGACATGTTTGCTATGATGTCTTCATTTGCTAATGGAAAAGTAATTAATAGTTTTAGACTCGGGGTTTAACATTTATTTTAAGACCGTTTTGCCCTTAACTATGGCTAGTTTAAAGTAAGTAAAGGGTTATAATTTTTTCCTTCACAATTCTCTTTCTTTCTTGATCCTGTTTGGACAAATGACCTGCCCCCCTAGCAAAGTTACAACCGTTTCATTTCGATTCTCTTTCGTCGATCGCCTTAAGTCGGCCACGCCTCAAATTCCTTTGTTCTGACCACATGACTGAGCGTTGAGATCACGTCGGAATAAAGGAAACGGAGGCGTGGCCGACTCGAGGAGATTGACAAAAGAGAATCAAAACTAGACGGTTGTAACTTTGCTAAGCCTGTTCATCTTCTAATAGGCGACGGTTTTAGGTCTACGAGTTTCCTTTTCAGAAAATCCCCCTGGGTCTGCTCAGAGGCGTAGCGTGGACTTGAGACGTGGGCGAAGGCACATCAGCAAGGCTTTTTTCTTTCATGAATTCGACGATTCGACTGTTGCAAGCCAGTGTTTGGTCACATCGTCGCTTACCATTAGGTGAAATAGAGGTCAAACGCGAGCGGTCTGCTTAGCTTGAGACTAGACGGCGTTGTATGATAGTTTAGGAATGTTATATTAATTCCGACGCACATTCTTTGAAATGTGAAGTATGCATGTCCATTCTGACAGTATTTTCTTATCACAGTATTAACTTTTTTTTTCTTTTAACCATTCTTGACTTACCACGAAAGTAGTTACCTCCATAATTTCCCTTTCCACATATTCTCGAAAGAAAGAAAAGTTTTCCAGCTCGCGTGCAATAAGTGATTATAATGCAACACTTGGCCACTTGGAGTTATTCAGGTTAATTTCCATCCTTTTGAAGTTAACGCTTTTCTGCTACGGCAGGTGTCTTGATTGAATTTCCTTGTGAAGAAGGTCTTACCTGCATGGAAATGTCTCATAAATGCTTTAAGTGTACTAGTATGTCATATAAGGGTTAGGTTGGTGTTGTATTAACTTTATTTTTACACTCTAAGCTGTAAGATGGTGGTGGAGCTTTATAAGGTTTTATAATGTGAACCGTCTGTCTACATTTTATAAGGAAAATCTAGCTTTACTTGCTCCTTTTTTAAAATAAGGCCTTATGCTGGTTTCAACTCAATTTATTTACATCTAGCTTCTGCCAGCGGCTTTGCCTGCGTGGATGTCATTCAGTGATAAAGTAGCGTTCTATTGGTGAAAGAGCTTTTAAAATTAGTGCATTCGTTTTTGAGTTTATTCATTACAAACAAAAATACAAAAATTCAAGTTTTTTTTAAATCTAATATAAGTATAGATAAGCGATATACTCGTAAATATGATTAAAGGTCCTGCAGAATAATTTTTATGAAAAATGCGAGTCACATTGCATTGTGTATTGTCGCGTCTCAGAATTTCGTAGGTGATCTTCTTTTTCGCTATTGTATCAATGATTAGATTTATGATAAATGTGTTGTATTTATACTAAAGATCTATCGAAACGTCTCGTTGACACTTCGCATGATCCAAGAGTTGGCTTTTACCGTGGACAGAGGACAAGCATTGGCATACAGAGTGGCACTGCCACCAGTCTTTTGGGCATATAACCAGTCGATAGAGATGTGGAGGAGCCATATTTTATTTTGTTTTAATTAGTTAAGGGTTTTTATTATATTTTTTGGTATTAATGTAATATGTAAATTATATATTATAGAGCTAAATGTGATTGGACCAATGATTCAGCTACGACTGTCATGTTTTTGCCTAAAGGAGACGAGAAAGTAACCTAGATAGGTCACTTTCTAGTGTCCTTTACGCAAAATTAAATTTCTATACAATATAGAAACTTGATTAGCGGAGTCCCGCTTCCAGTCATATCTAAAAACTAAGTAACACGACTTTAATTCACTGCCCTCATTTCCATTAAAACGAAAAAAAAAAAAAAGACAATTCGTCAGAGTACAACCTAACGTATCTTTTCTCTGTTTCAGGTACGTACAGTTTCTAACTTCCATGTGGATCTCAGACGAAACAAAGGAGAAACGAGTCTTGCTTTTGTGAAATTCTTCCGCGCCCCGCTTTCTCACACACTATTGTGTGAGCCTGGAGTTTTAGGCGGAGTTTCAACGTGCCCTATAATCTTGCCTTTGCGTTTTCTTTTGAGGTAAGTAACGCGTCTATTGATGTGGAAAATTGTACCTTATTGAATATATGAATACGGTTTTGTATAAAAAAGTTGGACAACTTTTTATCACAATATTTTGCCAAGGACTATCTAAATAATTTAAGAACACGTTAAGAATAGTAAGACTACTAATCAGACGAATATTCTTAGAACAGTCATGATATTAATCTGTAAAATCTATATACAGCTTTTTCTACAGTAATTATTACTAGCGATACAAATTTTTATTTCAGGCGCGTATGGAACACAACGCGCCTTGGTTTAGTTCTTATCGGACGGCGAGCTACACATTGCTCGCCATCCCTATCCCATGAGGACTGGTAGTTACCATGTTACTCCCAACACCCGGGACGTCTGCACCGGCTGGGGCGTATGAATTGACTCAGCTTCACGCTATTTGCCACCTCGTCTGCTCGCATTACTGCTTTGCAGAAGAAGTTGTCGCGGATTGGCTCCACGAGGACACAGTGATGCTCCACCTTAGCGATGCAGACCTCCACAGGGTCCTCCGGGCAATCTACACATTGACAACATCCTGGTGTTTCTACCCGCCGAATCGGAAACAGGAATTCAGGAAACAATCGTGTCCAGTGAGGAACTGCGTCATGTGGAAATTTAGGATACCGTAGCGCCTTAGTAACCATCACTCTTCAAAGAGGCGACTTCGCCGCGATGTCTCCTAGTGACCTATTGAACTGAATTGGTTCATCAGCATGAGTAAGCAATTCATAGTATTATTGTTGACTAATGTCTCCTAATAGGTGTCGTGAATCGAAACTAGTTCATTTCATTCATTACATTTATTGTGAGTATAATTAAGGAGTGGAATTCCCTGCCGAAGTTTGTTTTCTGATAGCTACAACCTAGGGGTCAAATCCTATTAAAACCCTTGAAAAAAACTCAAGACCTTTTTAATTGATTTAAAAAATGGAGTCTCTTTTTCTAAAGACGGTTAAAAAGTTTTTTTTTTATATTAGTTATTTTATATGACTGCTTGAGACATACCAGGTTCTGATGATAACAACTTTTTGCTGTATCCTTTTTTTGTAATGTTTAATAATTTTAATTTTGTAATTATTGTTGTTGATTATTGTTTTTAATTTTAATTGTTTACTAAGTGTGGGTTCCATGATAAAGTAGATACGTAGAATTTGATAAAAAAATATTTAACTTCAATTGCTTGCTTCAGAAATCGGAGGTTAGTAAACTAGCTGTATTATTAAATTTTCCGTAAAATTATGAGTCTACAAGTTGACTACGGGAACTAAGCATACCTATATAAAAAGTCCTCCTAATAATAAATCGCAAGACATCTTAAACAAAAACACGTGCGTGGCGACACAGCACAACGTTTAAGTTAGGACTATAAAGTTTATTGGCTTTATTTCGCCTAAGGTTTCTCTAAAAAACGCGAGCTAACCCCTTATAAAACAACCTTCATCAAAACGACACACATCCCACTAAACGTGTCAAAGAAATTTGTATCATATCAGCACAGAGGTAAAGTTTAAATTTGTTTGCTGGAAGTTAACCCTACACCGGCGACGACATCTTTGATGTGCACCCTCTCGCCTCAAGCATTCAAAGTCTTTCATAGATAAAGTGCATTTCGATATTAGAAGTTTGAAGCATAGTTTTAAAGTGAAATTTACGGTATGAAATTGTTTTCTTCGTTCAAAGAGAGACGTGTTGTAACTTCTACGAAATGGGTGCACGGTGTATAATAATGCTACTGGTTTTTATTTGATATTAGAATGGAATTTCTTTTATTGGGATCTTGTTATTGGGGTTAATAAAAGGCATTCCCTTTTAATTTGAATGAAGCAATTCCTGCCAGTCAAAGGGTTGGTTTAGATTGGGGAAAATAAAGTTAATACGAATTTCTTAAAACTGTTTTAGAGAGTGCTTGAAGGTCTCTTGTGATGATCATTCTTTATTTTTTTTATGGTAAATCATCAAATAATTCTCCCGCTTTGGATGGGTCGAGAACAGGGTTGGTATGATTAAAACAAGTTGTTTTAAAACATGTTTAAAACAGTTTGAATTTAAATGAGTTTTTTATCCCCCCATAAAATAGTTCATAAGTAATTCCAAGATGGTATAGTCCCGCTAGTCTCCACAAGAATAAGTCCCTATGTCGTCCATTTAAAAAAAATACATTAGTTTGAACATATAGGGTAAATGTAAAGCGTTCAGTATGGATTAGATATACGCGACCAGTATTGATACACGATCTTTGTTATAAATATTTAATTTACTAAAAGGAATTTGAAAATTTTCTAGCTTAGAAATGAAACAATATAGGTCAAATTAATCTACACTTCTACACTAATATAATAAAGAGGTAACGTTTCTTTTTATTTTTTTTTGTTTGTAAGAGGTAATCTCTGAAAGTACTGGTCCGATTGCTAAAATATTTTCACCGATAGAAAGCTGTTTTATTCCTGAGTGAAATAGGCTATATTTTATGTACGCGGACGATGTCACGGGCAAAAACTAGTTTAAAATAATGCCCTATGCTAAAAAGAACAAAAAATTCAAACAACACTTGTTTAAAACAATTTGAACTGTTTGTTTTATAAAATAAAAATAAAAAAATGTTTTTTTTCCAATCCTGGTCGAGAGGCAGTGTCAGACTTTTACTGACTAAAACCTGCCTGTGTTCCTTTAGTTGCCCTTTGCGTGCAAAAGCCACGATAACTTTTCCGAACAATTTTGCAGCCCTGGATTGCTTGTATGCCTGTGATGTATATTATTATAATACATATTTAAAACGTTTCCCCATATCAGGAATTACCTTTGTATCGTTGGTGCGCTCACAAACATGTAAACTCACATACACAAAACACCCAGTCGCGAAACACCTATCTAGGCTGTACAAATATCTGTTCCGTATGGGGATCGAACCCACTACCCGCAGCGCGGCAGCCAATCTCTCAACTACTGTACCAACCGTGCGGTCAAATTTTCTAAGTTACCCTTTCTAATGTACCTAGGTATGTATTATATTCAAACACAATACACACCCTCAATATTAACAAGCCGATACATTTCAACAATCACAATTTACATTACAGAATTAGTTTAACTTTACACAATGCCATATAAACTTACCAAGATGGCCGCCAAATTATACAGCACTTGGAAACTGATTTGAACAATAGGATAGCCACTTAGAAATTACTATAGGAATGTTTTAACAAGAAAATTGACCTGTAAACTATGTAGAGGACCCCTGTAAGGGTTTGGTCACAAACTACACAACTAGTTTACCATATTGTGATTACCCCTGGGACTAAGTTCGGCCGTACGAATGTTCAAATGGATTCCAGAATAACATTGGAAAGTTATTGATTTGTTGCGCTAGAGATTATGACTTATTGCTGTTTCTGTAATCTCGTATGATTTTTGTTTTATTTTGGTTTGAGAGTTAAGATGAATGTTTTTTTTTATAGCTGTGAAATCATCCAATGACTTGCTGTAGGGTATAGTAGAAGAGCGCGTCTGACTTTTACTGACTAAAACACACTCCTAAGTTCTTTCCTTGCTTTGCGTTCCAGGACCCCAGGTTCTTTCATGGCTTCGATATTCAAATTTTCGTTTTTTTTTTTTACAATTTACATCTCATTATCTGATAGAATCATCCAATGACCTGCTGTAGGGTACAGTAGAAGAGCGCGTCAGACTTTTACTGACTAAAACACACTCCTTAGTTTTTTCCTTGCTTTGCGTTCCGGGACCCCAAGTTCTTTCATGGCTTCAATTTACATCTCACTATCGGATAGTATGTTAACAAAAAATATATCTGCGGTATTGATATATAAACAACTACTTATACTTATATACTCATTAAAACCATCATCATAATTCAAACATCAAGTTTTTATTAAAATTTTAGATCATCTCTAAGTCAGAGAGTAATGTTAATGGTTTTAATCAGTATAATTATGTAAATACATTTATGTCATTACCGAAAATTTTTTTTTTTTTACCTTACTATCCTTAACTGTAAAATGCAAAAGAAACGTAATTTTGAACTTTGTCAGCGACCTTGGAATAGCAACATACCCTAGAAGTCTCAAAATGGTGAACTGATGAAGGACAAAGATACACAGGAAAAGAAATATCGGGTGCCAAAAACTTGTCAGCAATACAACGAGAAAGCGAAAAACCTCTTTAGGTTTTAACTAACTTTTCTTATTCCGTCTGTATATCAGTAATCAGAAGTTTCCGTACTCGATGAAGTAACATTGTTTCTTTTATTCAAAGTCTTTGATAGTTTTTCGTCATTCTAGTGTTAATTATTGACTTGAACTTGAAAAATTGTTTTGTACGAAAATAGATTTTCTTTTTTTTTTAAACAGCGCGTTGTCCCACTTTATTCCTGTATCTTGACCCGTGGGTTTTTTCTTTTTTTCTTCATTAGGAAAATAATTTAATATCTACTTCCGCTCTAGGGTGAACCGAGAGGGCGTGTCAGACTTTTACTGACTAAAACCTATGTTCCTTCTTTGCCCTTGCGTTCCAGGAACACGGGCTTCCCATTCGGAAGTCCACCCCAGTAGGTTTCGGCCTTGAGGTTTCGCTGACATCTCTCTGTTTCGTGGGTGCATTCACAAGGATGTAACATCACATAAACAAGACATCCAGACCCGGAATACTTAAACCAGTATTTCAGATCTAACTGTAGGCTATACAAATATTTGGTCTCTACGGGTACGATTATCGTACCCACAACAGGCAGTGCAGCAACTAATCACTCAACAACTGCGCCACTCGTAAAGATTTTAGCACGTAGCCGCTGCGCAAATGTAGACACTTTTAGTTTTCAGTTACACTTTTTGATCGTCATGAGTATGTGTTAAGTGAAAGAAACACTTGACATGAAAGATGTTTACGTATTAGCAGGGAGTAGATAATAATATAATAATAATATTCCAAAACTATCACACAACGCCGTCTAGTCCCAAGCTAAGCAGAGCTTGTGTTATGGGTACTAGACAACTGATAAACATACTTATATATTTCTAAATACATACATATTATAGATAAATTACACCCAGACACAGAACAAATGATCGTGCTCATCACACAAACATTTGTCCTGGGTGGGAATCAAACCCACGATCTCCGGCATAGCAGTCAGGGTCACTAACCACTAGACCAATAGGCCTGTCAGATGATTTCATACCGGTTTTATAGAAATCAAATATTCATCGGTAGTTTGTATCTGACACAAGACACGTGTTTGCGCCCTACCTAAATAAAAAATACTAACTCCGGAAAATCAAAAGCATCAGCTGAATACTTTCCCTGGTAAATTAATGTCAATTTCAAGCAATGGCGCCCATAACAGTCGTAATGGCTCATAAGTAATGACATGGCCAATTATCGCATTTGAATTTGTAAGTAACAAGCTCAACCGAGTTTTAGCATTCAGGTCAATTAAGTTATATCTAAAATTGGTATGGCTTTTAATTAAATTTTATTTTTTTTTATGGTTTTCTTAATAAATTTTATTGCTAAAATTCGGGATAAGATTGAAAATGCAGTTGGTTAATAGGATGTTCTTAATAGAATATCATAGAAGTCTTCTTATATATTCTTATATTCTTTATTGTACATAATTTTACAGATTATAAATAGTGAGAAAGCCAATGTACACAGGCGAGCTTAACCCAAAATTGGGTTTTCTTACAGCAAACCTTATTATCTCTACAAGAAATTTTATACTAAGAGGATAACTAAACATATGCACAACAAAAACCAAATAAATTATCATAGATGAATTGAAAATTACAAACTTAGTCTTGTTCAGAATACAAATGAATTAATAAATAAATTAATATTAATAAATTTAACTTGTCGAAACACTTGGTTCATGGAGTCCGAGTGCGCGTCTCCTTTTCAAGGAAATTTCACGCCGACTGATCGACACTTCACGTGACCAGAGGGCTGGCTCGTTCTTCGCCCAAAGAATTAGCATTGCCATTCAACGTGGCAATGCTGCCAGTCTTTTGGGCACATTTCCGGATGACAGCGATGTGAAGGAGTACTTTGACGCCTGAGCGTACTTTGTCATTTTTTATTATATTTATGTACATAGTTAGGTTTTAGTATACATAGTTTATTTAATATTTAAGTTTTTTATGTACATATGTATCTCAGTAAAACAAATAAATAGAAATTCAGAAAAAAAATTCAAATGTAAAGTAATATAATTTAATAAATTACATTAATAAATTTAATAAATTAAAATCTAGGATAAGAAATATTCCTTCACAAGTCTTTTGAATATAGGAAGTGACTGTGTACCTCGTTCGTGAATTTTAAAAAAGCATAGGTAGTGTAAATTGTCAACCGTTGAGAGCAACGCCACGTGTGTATTTATCACATTAAGAAGTTCCATCTGATCCTATCACAGTCGCTCCTAAGCAATGCACAATATCCTTATTCCATTGTGTATATTAAATGTAGCGAGCATTGAGAACTCGATTCCTTACGGGAATCGGATTATCCGATTATTTGTAAACGCGGATTCGAGAATGAATCCGATCCGTTGAGCTTACTCGTTACCTTTCCTTGTTACACGACATATTTTATATTTGCATAATAAAGGATTTGATAAGTAAATATTTGAGAATAAGGACGTGTATTTTGTTTGTGTTGTACAGTTATTTCTTGTTTGATCTCTGTTTGTTCTGTTGTTAGTTCCTTGGATTACATACAAGTATGTATGTTGCTAAAGCAAAGATTCTTGATATCGTTTTTTTTATTCACTGTCTACACATACCCTAAACATTTGAATCTAGAAACTTAAAATTCTATAAAACATAATGAAAGTGAGCATTAAGAAAGAACTCTTATTTTTTTTTTAAAACATATAACGAAAGTTAGCATTAAGAAAGAACTTTGGAGAGTTCATGCCCTAAGTGGGTTATATAGGGTATGACAGTTTGTATGACATTTTCGCATTTTTTACTGACGGAGTATCCCATCTTGCACAAGGGCTTTTATTCTTATAAGTGCCGGGTATTCCCGTGCGAATATAATTTAGATGTCTTTAAGGCTAGTATGAACAGGCTCTTAATAAACTAGTGAGCCTCACCATCAACGATTGCATCGCTGCTTAACATCAGGTGGGATCGCAGTCAAGCACTGGTTTATATTGATATAAAAAAATAACAAAAAATCTTCACTAAAGTGTCTCGATTTTAGAAGTTACAACTTTAACTGGAAAGCTATTGGCCTTACAACTTTTAAGATAGTATTGTTTACAAATATATAAAAAAAAAAAACATTTCTATTAATAACCAAGAACAAACAAACTACTCAAACAACTATTTTCACGTCATTAACCAAATCATGCACATATTTCGTTCCAATAATGCGGAAAAACAAATAAATATCTCTCGCCTGTAGTCGTAAAAATTTAATAATACCAACTTTAGTAACACTTTTCCGAACGGGAATCGTAGTCAGCCAGTTTTCGTGAAAAACCTTCCCTTTACAAAATGTATATATATGAATATATAAGCATAGAGAAACAATTTTTATTTTCGAGCTATTCCCGATGAAACTCTAACTCGCTTAATGTATGGAGTTGTAACGAGTTGTGGGCTTACTCGCTTGAAATCGAAATTGGTTCCGTATTCGATTGAATCGATTTGCGCACAGCTCTTCTCGTGCTTTATTTTTATGATTTTTTATTATATTACTGTATTTTTATGTTGATTTCGTTTTAAAGAAGAATTCTCTGTTAAAATTGATGTGGAATATAAAAAACGTATTAGCTATTAAATTTTTTACGCTCTTTATCAATTTTATCACAAAGTTTACATTTCTTAGTTTGCTCGCTGCTAGAGCTGTCAATATTGTACTACAATTTGTAAATGTTATCTAAGATTTTATTCATTTATTATAACGTTTCGCCTCGTCGTTTATACCGCGTATATCGAAGGACTGGAATATTTTGTCTGCGGTGGTCTTGCGGTGGTCTTCCCGTCTGATTATAATTTAGGTGTCTTCAAGGCTCTTAATCAACTAGCACGTTTCACCATCACCGATAACGTCACTGATTAGCAATAGGAGGGCTTGCAGTCAAGCACTAGTTATAATAGAAGTATATAATAGAAGCCTGTTGTGTCCCAAAGGCTTCTCTTCCAGTCGTCATACTGTTCTACTTCTTCTTACATATATTAATTTGTTGAAATCTGTTTCCCTAAACAAATAATCCCTTAATATATTATTTACTAAGATCCATATCTGCACCCCACCGTGAGCCGCTTATCTTTTAATTTCCCCAAGCTTTTAGTAACAAATCACACACAAACACACACAACTATCTGTTTTATGCAAACGTATAAACAGATTACACAGTTTTCTTCTGATGGGCTTACTTTAATGGTTTCGCCTGTTTGCCGAACAACTTTCGTACGAATCACTTAATCTACCACTCTAGGATATATTTTTATGTGATTTATGAACGAGTGACGCCGTCTTGGCTAGACGAAAACATTTATTTTGGATTTTCTCAAGTATTTTATGGGAAGTAGGGCTGGCTTGTACTATGTTGTCGGTCTTAACATGAGTTTTCCTCAGTCGTGATCTCGTATCTCTACATTTACGTGTACTGATGGTGGTACTTTTGTGTTGTCATATTGTTACACGGGATTGTTGTGTACCTTTGTTATTTGTTGTTCCTTCCTTTCGTCGGAATTGTTGCGGAGGTCAATGAACTATTTCATGGGGCTTATGTTTGCGATAAACATATTTGCGTAGTACAATTCTGTTTTAAAGCAAAGCATTTTCTAACTTAGGTAGTAGTTTTTGCACTATAGCAAACTAAGTCAAGTTTGCTTTAAGTAAAGTAGGCAAACTAAGTCAAGTTTGCTGTAGTGCAAAAACTATCTTTTATTTATGGTAGGTTTATCTGTCGTATATGGTAATTTCGATGAAAAAATACAAAAAATTGCAACTGCAGAAGAAGAACATTCATTTGACAGTAACAGCTATTGTTCTATAAGCGCTGTGTGCTACCTCAATGGTATGCACATTGCACTTATAGAACATTTTCTTGTTTACTTAAAATTTATAATCCATAGATAAATTTTTATAAATCAAATTCCCTACCCGGTTCTGTCTCTCTGTTTATTGGCAAACAACTAAAGAAGTACCTACGTAATTAATTTTGATGCGTTTTTCACCAAAAGACAGACTGATTTATGAGAAACATTTAGGGGTATATATGCATTTTAATTATTATAGTAAGAAAAGTAGAAAATGAGAGACTTTTAAAGATTTTAGAGAAGCTGAAACGAACGCTACTGAATACAACTCCTCTCCTATAAATATAAACTCATTTAAGACCGCGACAGACAGTTTCGGTACAGTCGAACGAACTGAATCCTATTCTAATGCAGCTGTCGTGTGATGCTGCCGTATTGGCTTAACGCTTCTTCGGTTTGACAGCCCAGAAATTAGGGAGCTGAGCAGTTTGAGACAGCTGAATAGCATTACTGTACCATATTGTATTTTGTTGTGTACCTGGGTTATTATTCGACATTGTATCGGGTTGGTGATATGTTTTGGTACGTAGTGGTTTCGTTGATTTATATAGTACGATTATTTGATTTATTTTTTAAAAGGAAAATGACTGTATGCTATCAATCGTTTCACCCATTCTTAGAAAAAAACCCATTCTCCAAATGCTTCGTTTTTGAGGTAGTGTAGAAAATCGGTAATTCATTTGGTTTTGATCGTCCCAATATCTTCTGCGTGGTCTGTCGCGACTTTTGGCTGTAAAGCTGTACAGTAAGAACAAGTAATCAATTATTGCGCAAAAGTAACGTGAGTGTCGAAACTCCAAAAGTAAGAACTGTCTTTTGAAATAAGAATCAATCAATCAGGGCTATTCTTCTTCTTCTTCAGGACTTTCCAGGTTCTGATCTCTATCTAATCTTTATAGGTATATTTTATTAGTCATTTTTTTTTTATATTCACAAACATAGATGCAGCCGAAAGCTGCAGTGACTGTATCAAACAACATTTTTCAACACACTTAAGAAGATATGAATAAAACGGGAATGACGCGTGACTCGTGGGGTTGCTTAGCGACCAGACTGATGCGATATATATATATACCAATATTCGCGCACTTTTCCGCACTAGAGTAAAAACCAGTAAATTGCGTGCTTAAAAGCGGTAGGTTTAAGAACGGGTTTTCGAGTGAATGTCTTGAAAAATATTCCACAAACAATAAGTTGTTTGTTTTATAAGCTATACCAACATACCTACGTTTACCCTGACGGCTAACGATAGATACAACACACGCTGAACTGTTGTTAACTTAACACACTTCTGTACAAGCATGTTTGTGTTAGTTGTCGGAGTTAACAGCAACAATATTGATGTTATGCACTCGTGCTTGCTTATGAGTGCTGTTTTCCGTATTTTCGATATATATTTTGGTAGAGCATTCTTGATGTAGGGAACAAAGGTGTCAATAGATTTTCTCAAAATTCTTGATTTTTATTTTTCTTATACTTGTCTAATGGCTTTGTCCTACGTAAAATCATGCAGTTTCTGGATAAAAATACTATGAGACTGAGTAACTGTGTTATTAGCATACCTATAAATTAGATTAAGATTTTTTATTTCCAAGTTTTAAATCTATACGTACCTAAGTATATATACTAATTTTAAATATGATCTATATTTGTATTTTGTAGGTTATTTGTATAGGTTTTTGTTTGTAATGAATAAACTCGAATGATTGGACTGATTTAAAAAATTCTTTACTTATCTAGTAGAATGCTACTTCATCTCTGAGTGACATAGGTTAATCAGTAGTCTACTTGCACAAGGGCGAAGCTGCTGGCACAAGCTAGTTAACAATAAAAAAAATTGTATTAACATTCCTTTTGACTTTTTGTTATTAGTTAGAAAATCATTAAACTCATTCACCACGGGCGGAAGGAGTATTTCCTTCCACTCGTGGTGAAAAGAGAGTTTGTATCAGAATTTTACTTACAAAACCCACCGTATTCCTTCAGTGCTATTGGCATTCTAGGGCCACCGTAATTCTCTCGAACATTCCCAAAGCCATTCCTTATAGGTCAGCTCGTGTTACAAAGTGGACATTTCCTATTTCAAGTTCACTCTTTACAGACACAGTTGTTAGAAATAAATGATTGCACCACCAAACTATTAACGAGGTAGGACAGCAATAAGTCCAGATAGAAACGCGTCCATCTGAGCAGGCATGGCTTCGGCTAATTTGGCCTAATGCCTACCCTCGTCTGCATTACCCATTAAACATTAACTTGTGACATGCCTAATTCGCTAAGTGCCGTGGTCAGTCCTTGGGCGCCGGTCGCACTGGGCACTGAGCGCGGAAAATATATTACTGTTAAATGTCTTGTAAATTACGCTGTTTTAAAGGCCTCTAGAAGTTTAATAGCGGGGGTAAACTTTGACTAAATACACAGTTTATGTGTTTTTTTAATTTTATGTTTTTACGGTGAATAGTTACTAGAAATCGGTTATGTGTGATTTTTTTGCATAGTTAAATTCGAAGAATAAACAAATTTACGGCACGTTAGGTTTTTCTATGTTACTGTAAAAAAAACTTTAGTGTAGGTCAGTACCTACACTAAAGATTTTTTAAAGAGGTCATAAGCAAGTGCTGACCTCTTTTACCAAGGAAAATATAACTGCAGTGTAGTGGTACGCACGTATAAAAACTACCCTAAGTCTGGTTTTAGGTGGACAAGAGTGTTTAAAAGCCTGATATACCTTCATGCTTCGTCTTATGCCGGAGAAGTCTTTTAATGATTTATCACCTCAAAAAAAAAAAAATAGCCAGCCTAGAAGAGAATTGACTATGACCTATATTGTCTAAATACGATTGAGTTTTTATTTTGCCCATTCACTTCAGATCAGTAGCAGCAGAACTACGTACTACGTCCATAACAGTACGTCAACCTCAAGAAAGTTTCAACATCAATTTAAACACACTCAATTAGTTTACCCGCTCCCAAAGTAGCCTCGTCCTCAAACGGATTGTAGAAATGACCAAAATGTATTACCCTATTAACTGGACCACCTTTGTTTAACTAAATCTGGGGGCTTGAGTCGAGTTTAAATTATTTATTCAGCCGTAAAGGTCAGCAACAAATGGAAGTCTTTGGAAGTCTGGCAGGCTTCGTGGTCCGTTGTGGTTAGCAATGACAATGTCGGAATTTTAAATGTGATGAGACGCCGATGGGGTCCTGATTGAATTTAGTGATTTGTGTGGAAGTAGATGTTGTTTTTGTATTCGAATTAGGGAAAGAAAAGTTTATCACACTTTTGCTGTCCTTTTTTTTGGGCGCAGTAGGTTTATCACAATAATTTTATAAAAAAGGTTGTGAGAGTATGCGTTTTTTAGTTCCATACGCTCGAACGGCTGAACAGATTTGCATGAAATTTGGTTCACGGATAGGCCATGTCCTGGAATAGCACATAGGATTTTTAGATTTTTTGTTCCGGGAGTAAGTTCCCTTGAAACAATTTTCTATTTTCTTGCGGACGAAGCCTGGCAGCAGCTACCTACAATATTGTTATGTGCATAATTGATAGGTTAGTACCTACGTGCTCCTGGCAACATCGATGGTTAAGTACCAGTTCTGACACCAAATGGACGGTTTTTATCATCAGGCAAGCTGTATATTTGTTTACCACACACAATTGGGATAATTTTCTACTTTGCCGCTAGTAGCAGCTAGTTTATACTGTTATAATTCTGTGGTTCATCCCACAAGTGTCGTCAAAGTGCCTTGGGATTAATCTGCGGAAGACCGACTGCAACCTCCGTTGATGCACTCATGATGCTCATGTTGTACAATGTAATTATTGATCGCAAGTTTGTTGAAATGTTAACGTAATAAAACCACACTTTACAGGAACTAAAACCATGGAGTCTGTTTGGACTTATGAAGTTCCCAAAAGTATTCATTCCAGTTCATTCAGTCATTTCCGCTTCTTAGGTTAGATATGACCAAAGGAGTAGGTAAACTGGACTATAGGATTGTCGAAAGAGCCACTACGGTCCTAGAATGCATAAGGAAAAAATACGGATGGCTTTTTATTCTTTAACTTATTCTTTCTACTCAGTTTCGCTTTGAAAAAAAGATAAACGTTTATTCCTGCCTCACAACCATAATCGTATAAATTAATAATGCCTACCTATGTACCTATTTTTCTTTTTCCGTCTTCTTTTCTTTTATTAGTTTAGTGTCTACATGAACTGTTAAATAAATAAATAAATAGTTGGAAAAGACAACTAAAATATTTCTTTCTTTTTAAATCTTTTTTTCTTGTTTCTCTCTTTTGTTTTTTCTTTCTTTCTTCTACCTAACTGGTTCTACCCAAACCTAAGTAAATTCGCAAGATCATTTTCGCATCTAGTAACAAAATCGCTATAATATCTATAAATTATGTTGAATATCCATTCACAAATCATAGTAATCCATAAGAGACATGTGTCTATGGCCGTCAAATTCAAGTAACGCCACGCGCAACTTTCAACCACAAAATATCATACCTAGACTAAGTACCAGTCATTAAGGGGTGGGCTCCACTTATGGGTTACATGATAGCCTTTGTTCGGTGCCATGCACATCACTATTTTTTGGCAGGAGTACCTTTAAGGGCCGTCGATAACTCTCAGGCCGCCCTGTAAGGGGGAAGCCGTGTGACAATATACGTATAAGTACGTAACGAAGGAAGGGAGATAATAATTGCTGATGGTAGGAAAAGAGAAAAACTACATGAGTCCACTTAAATATGTGCGTTCTTTCTTTAAAAGACCATCTCAGACTCCAATCTTATGGTTCTCATATGATTATGAATGTGTATTCCGGGTAGATTTATTGAGTTACAGTTTAAATATTTTATGCAGACCACCAAAATGACATTACTTTGTTATATCTTTGAACCCATGAAGCTGTAATTTACTACATACAGCTGTAAGTCATACTATATCTGACAAATCCTTGCCTGGTAGTTGATAGGTTCACAAATCGGTGTGGTTCTTTTCAATAAAGAATACCTCAGACTATAGTCTGTCTAAAAAGTCAACCGACTTGGGAATTTTGTATAAAATTTAATTATTTAAAAAAAAAACCTATATTCGATACTTTTTATAAGATTCTTCTAGTAGTAAACAATGATCAATATCTCTTAATCAACCTTGATTATTGAACCAGCGTCGACTACATCAGATTTCTTTTTACTCTAATAATTACACAAGTCGGTTGACTTATTAGACAGACTCTACCTAGATATTTTAATTTATGGTTAAAAGCATTAGCTATATTTTTCAGTATTTTGAGAAACATTGCTGTGTAACCAGCTTTAATGTTTATGTAATCAGTATCTGACTGACTGACTCCTTATTAGCGTGTCAAAGTTTCAGTAAATGATGTTTTTTCTATTAAATGTTTTGAGTTTAATACGTTCTTTTTAATTTATGAAAGTCGAGTCATTTAGTTTTAAAAATGTTGAATAAAGTTGCAAAAAATTAAATGCTATGCTGTAAACATTTTTTTACTTTGAATATGATAAGGTATCTTACCAAAGTCTGCCATAGTCTGCGCCGTGTTCTAGTTTATGATACTTTTAATTAATTACCCTGTCTGAAAACGTCATTAACAATTTTTGTATTAAAGTTGGCTTGCCTTGTCCTAATTGAAAAAGTTTACAAGGTCAAAAAACAATATTGATGAACGTTGTTAAAAAGTTACGTTAAAGTAATTTGCTGGAAAAATTATGATGTTGCGCTACTGAGCTGGCATAATTGCTTACAAGACTAGCCTAGGTAGTGGTTTTTGTTTTTGTTCTGGCTTCGCACAATTTTTGTATTTAGCCAGTATTTAGTTCAGTATTAGTACTTACTTAGTTTTTACAATAATTTTGAGTTTGAATTAGAACGCAGCTGTAACATATAGTATTTTAATGTTTTTATAAATGTAAGTATTGAGTTAGCCTTCATCAAACTTCACCGAGGAACACAGTTATGACTACAATAAAATATCCAGTTCCATTAAAAAAAAACCGCCAATTTTCAATTCTAAGTTTAAAAAATAAAATCAAGAAATTGACCTTATATTATAGACAGCTTTTAAACAAAAAAAAAATCGAATTTCGAACTAAGAATGGCTTTACGGGTTGCCAGTGTTTATTAAGGAAACATACACACGGTAACCTTAACACACTGCCACGGCTTTTCTTGTCTATTATTCACGGCAGCTACAGAAGAGGCGGCAACCGCAAACTAGATAAGTTTTAAAAGGACTAAGTTAGATGAATCTTGACTGCATAATGACCGAGATTAAAAGTTGTTGATTGTGAAAATTCAAAGAGTTTTGGTTCGGACTACCTTGGCTATTAATATAATCTCTGTTACGAAGTTAAGGTACACTTCATAAATAAGGATTACGTTGATATAAGCCTTTTTAAGTGTTCGATAAGCTAAGCTTGTAAGAAAGAACGGTTATTATTAAAATTTGGACACGATTTCGGAAATGGCACTAATAGTGACGTCGACACTGAATAATATAGAATTTTATATACTAGAGTTTATTTAGAAAAGTCGTAGTGTTTAGTTGTTTGCTTTATTTACTTTGCGTTTTTGTACAGCGTGCATATCAGACAAAACAAAAGTCTGGTCTATGTAAATACAGTTCCAACCTTGATTTTAGATTGTTTTGTTATGTTCATTGAATGATAATACCTTATCCCATCAGTGAATCCATATTCCATAACATTTTTACAAGTATTTGTAAATAATATTTTTTTAAGGTTCTTTTTATGTGTGTTATGTTTGTACAGGACATATTTTTTTGCTTTTTGAGTGTCAAATTTGTGCTCAGCCTAAAGGCTACCGGACTCAAACGTCAGTTATAATGTGTATTAAAAAAAATCTCAAATGGCTCAATTTTTTAACACACAGTTACAAAATTGGGCCACTTGCAACTTGCAAAATAACAGCCTCGAAACTGGGTCAGGAATACTTTTAGTGTCACGAGTGCCACACACACCCCAACAGGCCGAACCAGGGGACGTAATTAACATGGCCCTCTATCAATAACAGATTAGCATGTAAAAGCGAATGGCCTAATGGTTGGTGTGTGCCGGTAATTGGCCCATAAATTCAGTCTGAACAAGCCTTTATATATTTGTCTTTGGATATTGTTTACAATAGATGGTTAGTGTTTGTGATTTTTGATGTTAAAGTGGTGTGACTTAGTTTGTTTGGATTGGCTCGGCCAGTACATTAGTAATTTTTTATTGGAATTTGTATGTCAAAAAAAATACATAATTATCGGTTTTCACGTCCGATTATAATTTAGGTGTCTTCAAGACTAGAGTGAATAAGCTCTTAATAAACTAGTGCGATTCGTCATCAAAGATTACATCACTGCTTACCATGAGATGGGATTGTAGTCAAACACTGGTTTTATATCATTAAAAAAAAAACTTAATCAGCCTTATAATGTTCCCACTGCTGGTACTCAGGCCTCTTCTTTAAGAGAGAGAATGGGCCGTAATAGGCCACCACGCCACCACGCGGGCCCTGTTCGGGTTGGTTAGTGGATGACACATGTCTTCTAATTTTTGTTGAGTGTCAAGTCTGTGCGCAGCCTTAAGGTTACCGGTCTCAAACGTCCGTTTCAATTTGAAAACAAACATAGGTACAAATTGTTAGGTTTCCTTACGATGTCTCAGCTCTTAGAATATGAATTAATAATTTTAATCTAAAAGCTTATTTTGATATTTCAAAGTTTGTTCTGTTTAAATATTGACACAATTTTAACTTTAAGTACTCAGTTAGATAAATAAATTATCTCAAATTCGACAATTTAGTACTAAGCAAACTTACATAACTGGAATAAAATTAATGTACCAACCTAAGGGGCAACGTTGTGTTAAGCGGGCGCTCGCGCGTTTACCCGTCGCGTGACTATGCGCATGTGTTGTGTGCGGCAGTCTCCATAGCAAAACCAGGTATTACTTGCGCAGTGTCACCAGTTCATCTTTTACGGAGTGCAGTGCATGTAGTCGTATCAATGGAGAATTCAAAAGTATTATTACGTAGCAAAACGCGGGCGGGGTGCGGCTGCCAGCGACGTGTGCCCGCGTGGCAAGCCGCGATGGAGCACTTTTGTTTAGGACCGGGCGCCCGCGCGGTCCTAAACAAAAATGCGTAACGCAGCGTCGGCCCTAGTAATATTATTCGAACTAAGTATTACCTACTCGTAAGTAGTTTACTGACTAATATATTAACAAGTCATAATAATTTAAATTTGCTTACTTTAGTAATGAGTATGCTTTAATATTCTTGTTTGAATGCTTAAACCATTAAGTATTAATATAGCAAATAGATCTTATAATTCATAATTTATAAACGGCATAGCTTTATAGGTGTGCCTAGTTGCTTAGTTATGCGATTAGCCAAATGTTCTGTTAGTGTGGACTACAGTAATCCAATTTTGATTTTTATGCAATATTTGAAATTCTTAGTTTTTTCTACTTGTGCATGTATTGTAGTACAGCTCAACCCACCAAACTTCTAACTTTTCTCATCTTCTTCATCTGTATATTGGTGATATTGCGTGTACACATCCGCCGAGTAGTTTTTGAGTTTATCCCGATCATGTAGTCAGATACACTATGAGGGCGTGTTGGAACTCCTGACTCTAGCTTCGGCCGCATAAAAGTAGAAAGTTATTCCAAAGAAACATACTCCTGGGATTAAAGGCATATCTTTTGTGCTACTTTAGGATATGGTCTACCTGTATGCTAAATTTTATCAAAATCCGTTGAGCCGTTTGTTTGGGCGTGAAGGAGTAACAAAATATACACAAACATTAAGCGAGAACTACACTAGACCACGCGACACACACGTGTAACACGTCTGAATGTACGTAGCGGCACGATGCGTGGCGTCACGTGGCGTGGATCTAATGTAGCTCTGCAAGTACTAGACTTATTAAATGTAAGGAGACCGACGCGACCAGATCGGTGTACTTGGCCAATGTGTGCGCTATGTAGTTCTACCTTTTTTTTTATTGTTGATATGTTCGCGCTTGACCGCTATCTCACCTGATGGAAAGCGACGATGCGGTCGACTATGGAACGCGCTTACCAAGAAGAAACCTATTCACTCTCGACTTAAAGATTCCCGGGTTGTAGCTATCAGTTCAACCTTTAGTATGCAGAGTGAATAGTTCATATAGACGGAGTCACTAAATACTTAGCACTAATAAACATTAAATTATGTATGTACAAGCATGACGGTTCCATACAAATGATTTAGGTTACAATTTTCCTACTCTAAGCCAGCTAAATCATGGCGACTACTCCATTAGTTCCCCTGCATGCAGCCAGTGTATTAGCCACGTGTTCTCAAAGGAGTTTCCAAGTCGAATGCAACTTCATTGGACCAGTCAATGGACTAAATTGCGGAGTAATGTAAGCAGGGCACGTCCAAGACAGCCACTGATTAAGCTGGTTTACTTGTTGATAAATTATAAGTTGGCAATGATTAAGATTTCATCAACATGTTTGTATGTTTATTCAGACTATTTAATGCTTTTGTAATCCTTGTTTTCTAAATTATATTTTCTTTTTTTATGTACTATCAAAGACACTTCCGTCTGACCACCGCTAAGTTCATTTTTGCTTGCTCTCAAAACGAAAACTTCAAAGAGTTTGGCGGCGCATCGCAGGATTCAAGCGAATTTTTTTTAAGTGATCAGGCAGAAATGACCGCGATGGTATCTGCCGTATTGTCTCTTCACCACTCCAGGTTGCCTGGTAGAGAATTCCTAAGGCATTAAGTTCACCTTTGTACCTTTGGTTGTTGATTGTAGATTAATAAATAAATATTATCTTATTTGGTAACCCCTTTTTTGAGGGTGGGAAATCTTCGAATAACTTTTCTCGAGACGACGCGTCGAACTTACTGACTAAACCCCGCTCTTTAAATTTACTTAAGTACTGCGGCATTACAGAAAATACAAAACACAAAGAAACCAATAAGTAACTAAATTCGAAAAAAGAATAAAGTATCTTTAATATAAAGTTCATTTGAACTTATAATGCCAAGTCAATCCAAAGATAACATTTCAAAGCCACCCGTTTTGAGAAACGGCAATTTCATAGGTTCTATTATACCTATTATTCTATCTATTTGTAGTATATATTTAATGCAACATCTACACTAATATACAAATAATATTGTAAAGTTTGTTTTTATGTTTTTTTTTTTGTAGTAGGTAATCTCTGGAAGTACTGCCCCCCTAGCCAAGTTACAACCGTTTCGCTTGCGTCGAACGCTTCGAGTTGACCTTGCCGCCAATTCTTTTGTTCTGATCACGTGACTGAGCGTTGAGGTGACGTCATTCCCGTACATTTGAAGCTTTCTACAAGCGTTAACTATTGCAGATTAGCAACTTGGCTAGGAGTACTGGGCCGATTACTACACCGATAGAAAGCTGCTTTATTCCTGAGTGACATAGGTAACATTTTACGTACGCGAACGAAGCTGCAGGCAAAAGTTTGTAACACATAGCACAAAAACTAAGTACCCTATATCATGCAAACATTAAAAAAAAAACGACTGTGAAAATGGTCACCAAATTTCCTTTTGTCAGTCAACATAGGAAAGCCACCAAGACACTCCAAGGTCACTTTCTGTTGATACTCACTACCCAAACCCGATATCGATTCAGTTTGGTAACTAGGACCTACTTTATACCCAAAATGTATTTGATTACCGTTCAACGAACACGGTTCTCGTATCCTTTGTAAACGTTATTTACTCAATAAACCGAGCTTCAATGTTTAATAAGTTTGTTAGAAAATTCGGCTACAAAATATATACTTGAATATTTTTTTCCATAGTTGAAGAATTTGTTGTTTTGTTTTTTAAAGTGGAAGTTGTTGCAATGTTTTGGTATCTAATTAATTCAGGATCTGTGATTTCAGGCTGTGTAAAATCAATAACATTTTGTTTGAAATTATAACAGATTTTTTTTTTCTACACTTCCACACTAATATAGTAAAAAGGTAAAGTTAGTTTTTTGTTTTTATGTTTTTTTGTTTGTAGGAGGTAATCTCTGGAAGTACTGGACCGATTGCTAAAATTTTTTCACCGATAGAACAACATAACAACAACACACACAGGCAACATACACAACATAGGCTATATTTTATGTACGCGGGCGCAGCTGTGGGAAAAAACTAGTTTTTTATATTTACAATTAAATTATTGTAGAAATACCAACCACAACCTTAGGAACCTTAGATATCTATACAACATGTGACTAGCATACTTCTAGAACTACATTAGATATCTATAAAACATGTGACTAGCATACTTCTAGAACTACATTAGACCGAGCGACTCACACGTGTAACACGCCTGATTTGTACGTAGAACGACGTCGCGTGGCGTGGATCTAGTGTAGCTCTGCAAGTCTTTTTTGTCTAATGTAGTTCTAGCTTTTTGCATACCTACCCTTACACAATGCCTGCATAGAGGCCCGCTGACTTTTAAAACCGTTTTCTCTGCGAAATATATATATTTTCTTATGCCATGTATATTCTGAAGAACACTTGACCATCAATTTTTTTGTGTACAAACATATGTATTTCTAAAGATCAAAGCCGTTTGAAAAGAAGTAGAGAAAACAAGCAAAAAAAATATCATGTCGTGAATTTTTTTTTTCAAAATTATACGTTGATAATGTTGTACATGCATCGATAATAAACATATATTTTTTTCAAACCTATTGACCTAGCCATTACCGAGAATTAGGCTTTAGAAAGTTTTTTATGACACTGCTCGGGAGTTTGGGCCTTAACCGTGCTATCACTCCATCTGTAGTCTCGAAGGACAAATTAACATTATAACCTTAATTAGTAGTTAATATATTACTTACACGCAATATCAGATAGTCACAATAGATACATAAGGTGAGTATATTGTTACCAGGGAAACAATGAAGAAAGGTAGAGTTTAATTATGAAATTAGTTAACAAGCTTCGCATGTTAGAAGGGGTCGGGCGATAATGCTAGTATAATAATACGGTTGGATGAATAAGTATTGTCTTACCAGTTTGAGCTAGGTAGCTATCCTGACCTTGTTAAGTATAGATTTAGAATAGGTTTATATATTAACCTTTGTTTGGGTTGCGGGATTGCGTGGAACGTAAAGGGCAAAATGGTGATTCTTTGAAACCGAAAGAATGTCTCATTCATCTGGTCTAGTTTTCATACACTATCTATTTTGTCACTAGGTGCAAATGAGTGCCTTTGATACGAGTACATTTAGTGATCGGGGAAAACTAATATGCAAATAAAAATATCAAATTAAAAGCTAGGCCAGATGAATGAGACATTCTCTCGGTTTCAAAGAATCACACAAAAGTACAGTGGTGGGTTTTACTCAGTAAAGTCTGATACGCTTTCTCACTCTACCCAAAGCGGGAGAAGTTGTTTGTTGATATACATGTCACCCCGACTATCAGTCAAGGTAGACGCGGGCTTGTGGACGACGAGCAATGGAATGTACGTCGTCCGGCCATTCAGTAATCGTCCGGACCGAAGTGTCCAGTGGTCAAGTCGTCGACCATGCGCCCCTCAGAGAGATGTCAGAAAACCGTAGGGGCTCTGCTGGGCCTGGGTTTTTAAATAAATTTTACGATGTTTTTAAAGTCTCAAAAGTTAAAGACTCATTCTCAATTACAATATCATGCCGTGTAAATCAGCAGTGAGATTGTCAAAAAATCAGTACGATTTCCACATAAACAGCTCCTAAAAAGGCTAAAATGAAAAAACGGCTAAATGGCTCCTTACACGGCGATAACACGGCAAATAATTTAACCAAGGACATAAATAAAGTGAGGAAAAGAAATTATGAACCCGACAAAATTCGAAGAAAATAAAAACAAATAAGGGGTTCCTTAGGCGGCCATTTAATTTCATGAAAGCAGACGCGTATTCTAATAAGCTCGGTAGCATTACTTGGTTTTATTGCGCATTTTCACTTAACTCCGAGTCGGTATTTCTCTTTGGTAGTCATTTCGAGCTATAGTGAGGGCAGTGTGAATTATTTACAATACGCTTTCCGAAGATACCGGTATTAAAGATTCAGAAGAAGAACTTGCGCTTTTCTGTGTTCGTTCGACGAAACTAACATGGTGCGGGAACAACTACACGTCATCGAGTTCTGGGGAAGCAATCGATAAGGTCTGTTGTTTGATTGAATTTAAATAAATAAACTTGTACTGTTCCTTTGTGTTGGTCCTTGTTGGATACATGGTCGTTTGTTTTTCTTCTGAGAAGTTATACATACTCGTATATTACTAGATAGGTACGCATATTCAATTGGCTCAAAATGAAAAAAGCTCATTATTTTTTATCACGTTATATTCGACAGCTGATTTTTTAATATTAAAGTTTACGTTTAATATGACGGGTGCAAAGTGAAAAAGTTATAAAACTTTTTTTATAATTTCGATAACTTACTAAAATTATGGCAAATCTTCCACATTTAAAAAAGGCAAAAAAAGGCAATATCTGTAATTTTCTTTGTCAGTATATATAAATTATATTTTTTAATTTTTAGTAAGTATGTTACTATAGTTATCAGAAAATTACAAATAAACTTTTTTTTGCTTCACACCCCTCTATACTTACCTACCCGTTAATAGTAATTCAATCAATATACCTATGTACGTAATTTATATATTCTGTCATTGACTCTCTCGAGCAAAACGAAAACATAACTGCTTTTACGTATAATGCGTTCCAAATGAGAATAGGATCGCCCGCCATGTTGTGACGTCACGATTTACTGTCAAATCGAGTAAAGAAATTTTTAAACATTAATTAATTTACGAAAAATTTAATTTATTTATAAACTGTGAATGAAAAAAATTTAATCAGAATCCAGGTCTTCAATTTTACTCATCTCTAAGTTCTTCAATTTTGCCAAAATTTCTTCGATTTGACAGTACGACAAGACGTCAAAACATAGGAATCGGTCCTATTCTCATTTGGAACGCGTAGTAGTCAGAGTATATTGTTCGCTGTATAGTGAACAATTCAAAAACCAATAACGTACATATTCTAGGTAAGAACAATACCAACCCTCCGACACACAAAGATAACTTAACAATACAAACATTGAAACCAGTTGAAATTCAATTCTACTATTCGCTTCACACATAATGCCTAAAACCAATTTGTAATACCTATTCCAGCTTTTGTCCCTAGTCTGTTTCAATACGTGATAGACTTATTTAAGACGCTCCTTTTCCACTCGCCCATCGTCAACATCGAGTATGATTTAATAGTACATTATGATATAAGTGTGTAATGTTAGTGATTACCGTCGAGGCGATATTTAGACCCGAGCCGTGGCGAGGGTCTTAAGAGAGCCGAGAACGGTAATCATTAAGTACTCACGTGTATCATACGACGTTTTTCAATACAATTGTGAAGAAAATAACTAATATAGTAAAATTTTATGGCGGTAAAAATCTGTTTTCATATGCGCGCCCATATATTTTTTTTTTATTTATCTTTCAACATACTCACTGAAATGAATAAACGGAGGTTGACCGGCGACTCGTGGGGGACAACCTGCGCCCATCCTGATACAATAATGTAAAAAAATCATGGCGGGGGAGAAGTTAAACAAAAGGTTTTAACTGCATTATAGCACTAATGCGCAATGGTAATCAAAATGTCACAGTTTGGTAACAAGAGACATTATGTACCTAAGTGCAGTGCAATAATAGTCACTTTCTGAGCAAGTGTATTAAAAAAGCTTGTTGCTTTATCTAACGCAATCCAACGCGATTTTTGATGAAAAGGCAACGCGAAAAAAGAGAGATAACGCCTGAAAACTCTGTTAGCATTCGGTAATTCTGTGATTTACTCAAATATTTCACAAATTGTTCCAGGAAATACGTGTTTTTTTAAACCCTTAAAAGGTTTTGAAAAAAATTCATCATTCACAATCTTGATTAAACTTGCAACCTGGCTTCTATTATTATATATTTTTGATTTTTTAATTTTTGAGTGCAGATTTTCAGAGGTCTTTACTGAATTAGTTTTACACAAAATAAATTGATTCCAATAAAAACCTAGATAGTTAATATCCACAAGACATCTATGTTTTCAAAATAACTAAAAATGTGTAATAACGTCATAATCGCGTAAGAGCGGTTGTATGAAAAACTGTGAAAATATATGTTGAATTGTATGCCCTTAACTTTATATCTGGGATTAACGTCGGTCATTATTCCCCTGATAATTTTAAGGCACTGTGAACCTTTATAATTAAATTAACTTTATTGGATCGTTCGCGTTAAATAAAAGTGGATTACTAATTAATTGTCGTATAATAGATATTAATCGTATGAGACAATTTTCGAGAAATAAAAATGAAGGTAATTTTCTTTTGAAGTTGTTTTCAAAGATTCAAAGCATTTTATTCCAAATAAACTATTTACAGGCACTTCTGAAATGTCAAGAAGTCAGTCAGTCAGAAATATCTTTGAACATTATTGAAACAGTTAAGGTTTTTCTATTTCAAGTGGCTGTTAATCTATAAGACAGTTGGAAAATTGATTGGACCCAATTATGCAGGTGTTAATTTTTGTAACAAAATACCTTACTGAAGAATTATTTATTAAGTATTGAATCGAATCGCAACCGACAACGATGAAACCAGATAAAATAATATCCAGATACGATTAAAGGTCTCGTGTTTTATGTACTAGATTTACAGGACATCCAACTCAAATCCCAACTTCATGTACCGTCAACATTGTGGGCAAAAAAGGTATAGCTAGGGTATGGAACTTGTGAATGAAAATATTTAGTGCGCCCTCCCATATATTTAGTGCGCCCCCCATATGTTTACTGTAATGTTGCCGTCTCGGTAGTTTCCAGGGTCAAAATAGTTATATTTTATTTAGTCCGTATTTTAGATTAAGTATAAAAAAATATTAGACACGTATTTTTTCTTTTTTCGATTAAACAAAAAATAACAAAGATATAGCCCATTAAAGTTACGTGTGACGTCACCCCGTGCGAAAAAATGCAGCACGGCGTGACGTTACACGTAACTTTAATGGGCTATATCTTTGTCATTTTTGGTTTAATTTACAAGTAAAAAAATACGTGTCCCTTATTTTTTAATAATCTAAAAGACGGACTAATTTCATTTTTTACGGCAACTAGCCTATTGTAACATTCAGAAACGCCAAAACCCCATGATTGTATTGTCACTATTTGTTAGGTTTACCAATGTTGGAATTTAGTTGAAACAAATTGATTTTTATCTCTGGGTGAAGCGAAACGAAGTGACAGACTTCTATTGACTAAAACTAACCTGTGTTCCTTCAGAAACCCTTTTCGACCTAGGGCTACGGTAATTCTTTCTAACAATTCTGTAGCCCTAGAAACAACGTGTAGTAAGACGATAGATGAAGTATTTTATCCTAGCACAAAAACAAGACTCGTATATTATATATATATATACCTCTACGTATATTTATATAATAAACGCTTATCCGTTGTCCAATTGGCAGTCTAAGGAAAGTGACCCTGTTTAACCTCTGTCACGGCAGCGTGACAGCGCGATACAAGAGATACCGATACATTACCTAAACGATTACCGGGAGCTTGTTTCTAGCATCGATTATATGTTTGGTGAGGTAGCCATTTTTTTATGATAATTGATAAGTATAAGGAGCTTTGGTTACAGCCGTGTTGCAGCCCCGACTTAAGATTTTATGTAATTATATCATCACCACTGCTCTCAGAAAGGTGAAGGAAAACATTGTGAGGAAACCGGCATGTCCTAGAAACAAAAACTCGAGGACTCGTAACATCCATCGAACCGCTTTGGACCCGCAATCCCAGAGAGGAGGCCTGAATCCCAGTTGTGGGAACATTACAGGATCTAGTTAGATATAAGTAGGCACAGTTGTTCTGACAAGATGATGTCTCTGACTTTTACAGACTAAAATCTGCCTGTGTTCTTCAGTTGCCCTCTGCGTTTCAGAACAACGGAACTTCCAAAAATTCCCGGGGTTCGTGGGTATCGGCCCTGCTGCGCCCCTACGGTTTTGCTGATATCTCTTTGAGGCGTTAATGTGTATTTGTTTATAACTTTAACAGTCATATAACTGAAAACAAAAAAAGCAGAATATAGCAGTATATTTTTATACTTTTTGTCAATAGTTTCACCGTATTGTTCCTATCATACTTTTGCAAAAAACTACGGAAATAACAAATTTTTTCGATGGTAGTTTTTGTGGTTTTATTTGGTTGTGTGTTGCAACACAACTGGCACGCGTTGCCAGTTATAACATTGACTTGGCAACACCATCCTGTACGAATTCATTGTGTTATGTTGTTATACATAGCTTGTTTGGGAAAGAAGTTTTCTTGGCGTTGAAATGAATTATGAGTAGTTTTTGATGAGACTTCGTAAGTCTCTTTTAGTTGCATGTGTTTCATACCTCCTCTTCACATGACCATACCAAGACAAACGATTTCCTTTCAACTTTTCAGCCACTGGTTAATATAATAAATGAAAAATGTTCTTTAAACTCTGCGACTTATATTTTGGGTTTTAGAGCAAATTGTGTTGAAGAAGTAATTTATTTTATTTTCCACCAAATACATTTCAAACCAGTATCAGCAATCTTCGTCATAACCAAAAATAAAGAAGCAAATTCCGCCAAGCAAAACAACATCTTAAGGAATCCTTATTCTATTTGGCTTGAAATCGAAAGCGCAGGCGTAACCCGGACGCGAATCGAGATTATCCATTTCCTTTCGATAAGTGAGAAGTTTTCCTCTACAAGATTAAATATTGCAGCCCCTTGGTGCCCCTGCGGCGTGAGTAATGTACTGTCAGAATCTAGACGTGTATGGAAAAAAGCTGAGGAAACTTACTCGGATCCGTTTTTAAGTAGAACTAGAGAGACCAATTTGTAATGTAAGTTGTGATTTATGTTGAGTACGGTTTGTTTGTTTAAATTGTGTTGCACTTGCTGGGAGATTGGTTTTGTAGTTTCTTTGCTGGTTGTTTAGTTTTTGCTCTTTGTAATGGTCGGAAGAAAGTATTGCGAGATTTATTGGAAAGTTACTTCTGCTAGCGACTTCGCGGGAATTAGTGCTCCCACCGGTATAAATTAGTTCCTTTGTATTATTTACTAGTTTTTGCCCAGAGCTTCGCCCGCGTAGGTACATAAAATATAGCGTAAGTAACTCAAGAATTAAACAGGTTTCTATCGGTAAAAAAATTTTAGCAATCGGACCAACACTTTCAGAGATTACCACCTACAAACAAAAAAAAAACTTTACTTCTTTATTATATTAGTGTAGATTTATTAAGTAATTGCTTGCTATACCCTCAGTATATGCACCAAAGCGTATGGCAAGCCAACAATTTACAAATTAATAAGATAGAGAATACAAACATTGAGCATAGCTGTTAGCTATGCTCAGTATAAATATTTGTCTAATTTCGATAATTTCTGAGCAATCAGGGTGTTTTTACTCATTATATTCTTTATTAAACACCTCATAAAAGTTACAGGGCCAACATTTATAAAAACAAGTGTACAAATAGGCGCTCTTATCGCACAGGGCAATCTCTTACATAAGTTAACTTTAGATGGACTGAACGAGAGGAGATAGATTTAAGGATGCCAGTGAACAAACAGAAATGATACTATTAAGACATAATAATACAAAGTTTCCGTTCATACTTTGTCTAAATTCGTTTAGTCGTACGAGAGTTACGAAGTAACACACACACACTCACCAGCTTTTGCCTTTACATATATACTAGCTCTTGCCTGCGGCGTCGCCCGCGTACATAAAATATAGCCCATACCACTCAGGAATAAAGCAGCTTTCTATCGGTGAGAAAATGTTAGCAATCGGACCAGTACTTTCAGATACTACCTCCAAACATAAAAACCAACTTTACCTCTTTATAATATTATAACTGTAGATTAGTTGTTGATTTTTGCCTTCAATATTATACTTCTAAAGCTTCAGTTTCAGTTTCCACAACATCTTATACTGAAAAATATAACCCGAAACTGCATATCCAAGTAGGAAAGCATTCAATATATCCAACGCCCCTCGCAGATCAATTTTCACGGTGGAGAAGCAACTGCTCGATGATCGCGCCCCATTACTCTCTCCAATGTGTCGACATCCCGCGATTTGTACCACAATATTCAATTATTTTTACATTTCGATTCGATTCGGTTAGCATTCTAAGTTTTGGTTGATCGAGCAGAACATGGTATTGTTGGCGTTCAAGTACCAAGAAATGGAAAGACGGATGGATTGTGTGGAAAATTATATATAGCTGCAAAAGGTAACTATTGAAATGATTTATTTGGAAGAAGCTGCGGTGATCCCAATCGGATAGGATATTGAAATAATATAAATGAAAAAAACTTGGTTTCAGTTTTCAAATATACCATTCACGCAATTATTCTCTGAAAGGTTGGGTTCAGGTTAATAGAATTAAATTGAAAAATGCAATTAAATAAATGATAAATAATATTTAAAAAACACTTTTACGCGTCAATTTTTTCGTCAATGTAAACTAGATGAGGCCAGTGTTTCCTTATCCTGAGTAGGAATACCGAAATAAGGAATCAAAGTTTCTTTTAAAATCCATACATTAAACATGTAATGGTCAAATCATATGAAAACCATGCAGATTAGTGTCCGATAGTCTTTTGGGGAAAGAACCTCACAGATTTGAGTGTACCTTTCAGTCAGTGCAAGCATTTGTCAGTATTCGTATAGCTCAACTTGGGACTACTAGCTCAACTCAATGTACTCACAATGAGTCAATGCAATATTGTTTAAATAAGAAATGTTTGAAATAGTTACCACGGCCCTGGAACGCAAAGGCTAACTGAAATAATATGGTTACGTTTTAGTCAAAAGTCTCACACTCCCTCTCATTCCACGCTCGCACGAAAGGGGTGTCATACTGAGCGAGAGAACTTCAAAAAAAAAAACAAAAAAAAATAATGGTATGTTTTTTTTTTAGTACAGCATAGCAAATCTGTTTTTCTATGGCTGTTTATTGATCATAAATTAAGATTAGCTTCATTGGCCAACAATTCAGGCTTTCAAAACCTATAAACACTAACATTATACGACAGTACATTCATAAATCTGTAAACATCTTGTGCTCCGACCACCGAGCATAACAAAATTCATAAGACAAGGACTGATGCCATTTGTTACCAAAATGCCAGAGGCCAATATATGGCACGGCCGTAGACGATATTATGGATGCTTGGCTGGCAGCACCCGGCTGGCAGGCCAGGCAGCCTGGCAGTTTGCCACGTGGCTGTTACACCATACTCGGGGCTATAAACCGTTTCCAAGTTTGGATTAAGAAAGATTAATTGAAGCATGTGAGGAATTTTACTTTAGCAGTTTCGGGTTGCGATTTCTAGAATAGCTTTAGTGTTTGTTGCGAGTACTGAGAGAGCTAAAAGATTACAGAGGGTTATATTATTTGCGTACTAGCTTTTGCTAGTGGTTTTGCTCACGTAATAGATATAATTAACCCACTTATTACCAGAACATAAGGTATTCTATGTCCTAATGGCTGTACCTACGTATGTTACTAATATCATCTAAATCCACCGAGGTGTGTGATTTATAAACAATTAATATATCCGAACGTGTATGTACATTTCTATTGGTTTGATAGGATTTTTCAAGATTTAATAAGTATTGAACTCTTTCAAAATATAGAAAATAAATAATGAAAACGTCAATCACAGAAATATAGAAACTCGATTTGAAAAAAAAAAACCGAACGTTCGAAATTTGTATTTCAACCAAAAACGAATCCGCCCGTTTCGAATACCGAATAATGTTTAAAACGTACTTTTCACAAAGCACAACGCAAGACTGGCACAAAACAAAATGAAAAGAAAAATATATGCCGTTCGTACTGCCATTGGATTTCACGTAAGTTGGGTATACGGGCCTTTAATCCAAATAGTTGGCTAGTCCAAATAGTTTTACAGGCAAATCTTTATTGCACCCGCTTAATTTCGCTCAAGTATGCCGGACGGCGCTAAATGAATTTATTATGCTGCACTCAGTAAACGAAGCTGGATTTTAGGTGCCTTACGTTTCTTGTCAGAGTTCAAAGGGAATATTCTGGAAATATCTCTGTTTGTTATTGAATTACGCCTTGAAGTTGTGTATCTTGTAAAGTTTGAATGTACTTGTTGGTATTGGATGTAGTCTGTTGTTCGTGTTATTTTCCTTTTTGAGTTAATTTGAATTTTGAATGCCAACAGATGTTTCTCGCAGTACTTCCTTAATTTGAAGGTTTCGGTCATGGTTACATTGGGCGAATTTCTTCAAACCTAAACAGTACATCTAAACTGCGCATCGACAATGGTCATCGGAATATTGACACTGACAGTTCACATAGTTCATATGTGACGCTCGCATTCTTGGTTAGAGTTCGCCCTAAGTTTTAGTAACATTGTTGTTTTACACTTTGAAAAACTACAATATAATAGAACAGCCTGTATTAACCAATAAATATATTTTTTTATACCTATTGGCAAAATAAATATCATTTATCTCGCTCTAACTTTTGTGAGTCAGACTTTTACTGATTAAAACCCACATGTATTCTTCTGTTGCCCTTTCTTTCGCGTTCTAGGGCTGTGAAAACTCTTTCGAACTATCTCAAAACCTATACATATTTAGAAGTCATTTCGCATCCTAAACATAGTATTAATCTTATACATTTAATACCGTTGATTGACTCTTCGATTAAAATTAACATGTAAGCCTCGTATAGTTTATAATTGCAGGATATAAATCGTAAATTATACGCAGTAATTAAAACCTACTTATTAAAACGATTCGTTGAAAAAGTTACATGTTGCTTACCAATATCCTGTAGCAAGGCCGAGCAAAGTTATTTTATTTATAGTCCGGCGTAATCGACCTCGTTTCTGTACCATAAATAATTTATGTCAATTAAGTAAAATGTGCGGTAAATTAAAAGGTCTAGTCCAAATATAGTACACAGAGTTTTTTTTAAACGCAGACTGAGAATGAGGTTCTGGGTTGAAATGCTTGATGACTCTAATGGATAATACCTAAGGTAGGTAGGTACAGCCGAAAGACGTCCACTGTTGGACATAGACCTCCCCGAAGTGTCACCTATGGATTGCTGTAAGAAAATTCGATTGTAGGTTAATCTCGCCTTTATACGTCTGCTGTCCTATTTTTTATTATTTGCAAAAGTTGTGTACAAAAATAACTATGTAAAAATATCCATAAGATCGTTGACTGTAATGCGTAACTTTCAGTCCAAATATTAATAGTTACGTAATACCTTTTTTGTGTTTATTTTAACTAGCTACTGCCAGCGGCTTCACCCGTGTGATGGTAGAAGGCTATCCCAAGGGTAACCTACTTTTAAAATAAAAAGTTTTTCCTCTATGCAATTCCAGGACATGATATACCCGAGTACCAAATTTCAACCAAATCTGTACTACCGTTTTTGCGTGAAGAAGTAACATTCCCACACTCATACTCTCCCAAACTTTGTTTAGTATGACAGGTATGGTGCGAACTTAAATTGAGTATTTTCATAGTAACGAGAAATATATGTTTCTATCTCTCTAAATACAAGCAAATATGTATTAGTAAAACCAATACTTTGATTCTTGACCAAACATTGACCAACACGCCATACTCCGTGATAACGCTCAAATGTGCTTTACTATTTGAACCCGATCATGCATAAGGTATCATATATCCGTACCAACATATTCCAAGACAAACATACCAAGTGCATTTGCCACATGGAACTGTAGCGTTCGATATTGTACGTCGTCACAGTCTCTGGCTATGAAATATTCACACTGCCATACATATGCTGGTACCCTAGTACCTATAAATATCGAAGAGGTCTATGTATCTACATGCTCTTTGTTAAAACCATAAATCAAACCCAAAATATCTTGTACCCAGGTTTCATAAGCTCTATTTCTTTTATACAAACTATTTTTACGTATCGTTTGAGTTTGCATACGTTAACAACAATTCGTCCGTATACTCCCACAAAGCAAATATATTTCTAACACCATTTGTTTTCGCCAATCGCTCGATTCGCTCACAAAGCGAATCAATTCAAAACTGAAAGCCGTTACACACGCATGAGTAGCGCTATAGTTCTCGATTTTGACGCGTACCGAGCTGTCCTAAGACCTAACACGTCTGACAGAGCTCAGATACTGACTAGTCACGGCACCGAGTGGACGTGTAGACATCCATTCAATAAAGTCGTGCACAATGCACTGGGTTTATCCAATACAGATAAGCTCGAATGAGATTGTATGGGTGTAATCTTGTATGGACTAGAAACATCTTCGTTTGAAATTCTGAATGGATTTGATGCGAGTGTGTTTGTACTGGTTTCTCGGATTTCTGCTCCGTTTCTATTTTGTTTTTATGTTGGAACTGGGGCAGACATTAGCATAGGTGCTAGGTATATACAGGTGTTTGTTTGTAACCTATTTGTTGTTTGTGGAATTAGAATTTCGTGTTGTTTTAAATAGAGCTTTCGCAAAATATTCTCAAATATTTTTATTCCGTTTTGTAGAAATACAAATACAGATTTTCGAAATCCTTGGCTACATAGCAAGCGTTATACAAAAAATTAGGTACAGTAAAATAAAGAGAATTCCACGGCGAAGACACAAACAAACATCGTAATAGTAACAAGATTAATTAAGGACTTCCAGTTAATATAAAAATATTTGTCGTAGTCTTGTTCCCTTTGTAACATTTTAATCAAATCTAGTGTAGTGTGGAAACGTAAATGTATTACAGTAATTACTTGTGTGCCAGTGGTTGGCAAGCTGGCGTGGCCAGATGCCAGTAACGGCCTTTCTAACAGCGTATCTTAGCTCTCGTAGTTCATGTAGGCCTTGCTTTTTTCTAGCTAACTTTATTTTTACGAGTATGTGCGTCGTTGAGGCAAGCTGTGGACTTTACTTACCTACTGTCTTGTGTTATCAAGAATGGTTATGGTGGATAGTTTTCGTTGAGGAATGGTTGCTAACTATAGTTGGCTTAAAATAGCTTAGTACTGATTTACTTTGGTATCAAGATCTGTCGAAAGAACGAAGGAATTTTTACTTTTCATTAGTTTATTGCACTAATGTTATAAAGGTTTTATGTATATGTATGTTTGTTATTCCTTCACGCTCAAATTGCTGAAGGGATTTTGTTGAAAATTACACGAGTACACCATATTCTAATGGTACATGCAATATAATATATTGTCTGAGGAAATTGCTTCCTTGGGATAATTTATTATGAAGAAGATAAACAATAACTATTCTAGATGTTACTTAGATTCTTTTCACAAAACTTTTAGAAGTATAAAGTAAAGGAACACCATGTTCGCACATACGATATAGATTCTTTTCACAAAAATGATAGAAGTAGGTACAAAGTATAAGGATTTTTCTACATAATACTAGAAAAGACGGAACGCTAATATCATTGAATAAATAACTGTTACTAGTAAAAAAACTACTGGTATATGTAGTACTGTTACAAAAAGAAACCTATTACAAGTACGGACTACCGCAACAAAACCAAAACCCAACAAAAAGTGGAGGAAAGCTGCAGTAAAGTGCGACATGTCTTAGCGAACTTCAAGGTTTGCTAAATTATTCACACACAAGTAGGTGTAGCAAAAACGGAGACAAAGTGAGTCTCCCGGCGTTCATTACGACAGTGCCGCCGACACGCCCTCTGTGGACGACTGAGGAACTTGTCTGAATTTTGACTAGGATATACAGTGTGGATGTGTAGATTGATGAAATATATAGCACGATTTTTGAGGTTATATTTTATTTTTTGTTTTGGCTTCGCGCGATTTGTGAATTAAGTCAGTATTAAGTTTAGGAAGTATATATTTAGTTTTTACTGAGTCTTTGAGTTCCATTAGAATATTATCATCATTATCGTTTCAGCCGAAAGACGTCCACTGTTGGACATAGGCCTCCCCCAAGCGTCGCCACAACGACCAATCCTGTGCGTCTCGCATACACACTCGTCACCACGTCACACGTCTCGCGCACCATTAGAATATGGACATAACAAATCCTAATGTTTTTGCAGAATTTGCCATCAAATATATCAAGTCAAACTTCTCGGCAAACTTCACTGAGGTAGTCAACACTGCAATAAAATTCTCATCTCCATTTTACCGAGATAGCACATGTTTTGACCAGTTGTGTATACACTTGAGATACACAAACCTGCACAAACTTTTTACATCACAATATCTATCAGAAATGAATTTACGAATAATTAAATCTGCTACAAACTTTGAATTTATTTTCTTGTTTATTAGGTTTTGTTATGAATAAGGATGGGTTTTCAAAAGTAGGTCATGATATCGATAAATCTTGTTACTAGTGTGAGAACTGAAGAACTTGGTTGGATTTTGACTAGAAGATATAGGTATGTAGTATGGGGGCGGAAATTGATGAATGAAATATGTAGTACGATTTTTTAAGCTATTTTTCAGTTTTTGTAAGTAATTGTTTTTTTTTTTGAGTTAGTAAATCATCTAATGACTTTACCTGCTCTAGGGTGGAGCAAGAGGATCAGACTTTTACTGACTAAAAACACACGTATATCCTTCTGTTTCCATTTGCGTTCTAGGATCGCGGATTTTCTTTTCGGAAATTCTCCGCTAAGGATTTCGTTTTAAAAAAAGGGAGGATATATTTAGTTACTATTATTGTCTTATTTTTAGAACAAAGTTAGCTGAAATACGAATTAAATTTTGCTACAAGCTATTAGCTAAGATTATTTTGACTGTAATTCTTTAAATTCCTGTCAAAGTCAACAGACGGAACACTTGCGTTTTAAAAGTGTTGTAAATAAACTGTAATTTATAAGTAAACTTGAAAAATATGGTAATGAAACCAATCCGGTTGCCAAACCTGGTGATTATGGTATTATCACCCTCACGATCGTTTAGTGCAGTGTTTTTTGGGGGAGGCCCAAATAACGTCATTTACAGGCTGGTAATGTTCTATCAAATCAAATCGGTATATGCATACATATACCTGTATATCAAATTGTTTCAGCAGGGTAATAGCGGCCATTGACCCATTGATTGTAACTCATTTAAAAACAGTTATACTTATGTAACTATTTTATTAATCCTTAATGTTTTTTAACCATCGTCGCAAAAAGAGGAGAGTTTGATTGCTACGTGTGTGTCTATCTGTGGCACCATATTTCTTAAACAATTGAACCAATTTGAATGCACTTTTTTTAATCTGAATTTAGCTTGTTACCAATGAATTCTTAACTAGTTTTTGTTTTGAAAACAGATATGCATATATCAAGAACGAAAAAACGATGAAATAAGAAAATAGAAAAGTATCTATAGCTAAATGAAAAAGAATGTCGCATCACTATTCATATTTCTTCTTAATAAGCTCAAGCATTTAAAATGAATTCGAAATTAAGTATTAATATTGAGCGGAAATATTTTGCATGAAATATGGAAAAAAGTGGTTTGCATTGCCCGGAAATGTGGGACGTTGTGGAGGGTCGGCAAAACAATCCCGTAGAGTACTCACTGTAGGTTGTGAACTCGTTATTCTTCCTTTGACGAAAATATGCAGTGTTGCCATATATTCAAATAGTTTTTGAATAAAATAATATGAAGGTGGGTTAAAGATATTAAAAGGCAATATAATAATTGATTGTACATTTTTTTCAAATTTGAAATTTACTTTGACTAAAGTCTTTTTTACATAACATGGGTGACAGCAGGACAAAAATATGCATTTTTAAGATGAGAGAAAGGGATAGGTAACTACATTTTATGAATTCGATAGCTGTCACCCGCACCATCCTGTTAGTAGCAATTGTAGTGTAATTCAAAAATATTATACTTTTTAATAATAATAAATTTTTATTTTGGACAATCAGAGTCCAAAAAACATTACACATACAAAAACCATTTACACATACAGAAGCAAATTACACACAGAAACAAACAGTACATTTATGAACTTACTAACTTCAATAAAACATATTAATATCTTATTGTATCTTCGTTATTTTCAAATCGTATAAATTCGCATATTTTGTACCGTAAAAAAATACTATCCTTATTTCTGAAATTCAGAGAAATATCTCTATTTTCGATCCAGTTAACATTTACTTGTGATATCCTTTAATCCCGGATTCCTCGTCTATTACACCCTAAAGATCCGGATGGTTGTTATCTCAAAATCTTTTGTTCTTGTCACGGACACCCGCATACATATTCCGACTCCCCGCCGTCGCCCATTTCCATATCCCTCAAATATATCATTGCTCTGGGAATATTTTATGCTGTCGGTATCTAACCGGCGTTTTGTGGTAATGTCTTCGTTTGATGTATAGCAGTCAAGAACACTCGCGGTCTAAATATCTTGCCATTATGTATATTGTGGCCACATTAAGATGTAACGTCGCAGAAGGGAGCCTCTTAGCGTTTTTTCCCGCGTAATCACGACCCAGATTGCCCTGTCGCGACACATAATGCCGCATCGGGCAGCAAATTTGTTAAAATTATAGACGAACATTTGTTTCTACAGTCGAAATATCGAATATGCTCCTTCCTTCCTTTTACTAAAAGTCCACTGGAATTACTGAGTAAATGGCACCTCGTCTGTACTTAATTCGTACATTTGTTTGTTCAATCTTTTTTTCGACGAGATACGAGGACAAAAAATAATTGAAACAACCATTTTTCTCGGTACGGGAAATTAGCTCTGAGATTATTCTTTGTTGAATTTAATTGGATCAGATTATAGACAATGAGTGACGTTTTGCGAGGCACGTATGAACGTAATAACAGGATGACGGGGGAAAAGTGAAATATAAAAGCGTAATAAAGTAGGGGAACGAAGTGCAAAGAATTTTGTATGAATTACAAATGAATTTTCTGGAGTCGTTCAAAAACTCGCACAGCGAAATCTCCTTCCGCGGCTACTTTGTTAAATAATGTAAGGAACTGTGGAGGTGCGCGAATTGCGGAGCCGACTGAACAAAACGCGCTGGTGCCGCTTGAATTTGCAATTTCAAGGCGTTTCGTTCTCTCACAATTTGCTTATACCGAGCCCGCGTTGGGCGCCATTCCATGTAATTCGGTCCGCGGCCGCACTAAACTTAAGTAATCGCACACCGTCGCGCGCCCAGGACCTCCTTATTTTTTTGGCATCGTTTCAAATTAAAAGCGATAAGAGTGAGCTTGTTCCTCTTACAGACCCTCTGGCAGCACTGGCACGTCGAAACAAAGCCATCTACTTACAGCATACACAATTTATCACCCTTTGTTAGGAAAGCGTCAGAACTGTCGACAGTAACTATACAATGAAATTAACAACTAACGACGTCTGCCGCTTTCCCGTCTTTTTATACCATTCCAATATAATTTCGGTTGACTTCACAAGCGAATTTGAACTCGTCCGCGCATAATGCGACATGAGAGTTGAAACTAAATTAATATACAAAATTTTATGAGCAATAATACGAACTAAACTGGGATCCTCGATGGAGGATGGAGGTCGGGCTCGCCTTTCATTTTCTCTTCAATAATGAACAAGTGCTGACCCCGCAAGCTGCGCGAAATTTAATTTTAATACGGGACTGGGCACTATCTCGGCGACGGTGCCTAACACAACACGCCTGGCTCGCGGAGATTAGAACTCGCTTACAACATGTTTGTTCACGGCTAATGTTTTTGACGCCATTATACGTGTTAGGATACATTCATCTTAATTGTATACATTACTAACTTCAAATTGTCTGATAAAGGGTCGGATGGCGAGCCATTACTAACGAAATTATAATGGATCATCCGCTATTCTTCGGTGTGTACAATTGGGGTAAAATTCGCTGCAATTTCATGAATTGTCGTCGGCAGTTATTATTCGGCGTGTAAGCGGGAATTTGTCTTCAGAACATGGCTGGTTTTGTCCTGGAGTTTCCCGTAAATTCGCATGGTTCGCTGGTCCCTTTGAAAAGTCGCAGTTGGTTTTACGCTTTTGGCGGTATTGTTCGTGGCGTTTTGACTTTGAATTTTAACCATCCTTGTTCAGAAATTGTGGCGAGATGAATAATGTTTTGCTGTGCAGTTTGCGCTTGAGTAGTAATTGTGCATTTTGGTTGGAGTTAGTTTCGATTTGCCTGTGATCTTATCTGTCTTGAGCAGATCTTGAGTCAAAGAGGGTAGCTTGACTTTTCATTCTGATATTAAGTTGTGAGATAATTTACAATGTGAGCAACATAAAGTTTAATTTTAATAATCGCTTTTATATTACTCTGTCGGTCACGGCAGTCAACTATTTTTTTTTTTTGACATCATGACCTGGCTACGCAGACATGGTATCCAAGTAAGGCACAACCTTTAATGAATGTAGTGGTCATCCCACCCATACGTGCAAAGCGCTTTGGGAACACATTCATTATGCGTCCAGCTAAGGAGTGGACTTCCTGCTGGAGTCTGTGTTTCCTGATAGCCACCACCTAGGGGTCTTTAAGTCAAGAGTGAATAGGTTACTTCTAGTCGGCTACATCATCGCTTACTATCAGATAATGGTCAAACGCGAAAAATAATAATAACGAAAAGTTGGTAAAACGAGGCAATAAATTAAACTTGCTTGCGGAAACGCCAGCGACCCACATCCATGCTACTACATATAGGGCTGTCTGTCTGCAACAGTCACACATTAAATATACACAGGACAGCGAGTTTTTTTTTACTCGGGAAAATATCAAATGATGCCTTCTGCTCTGGGTAGAGCGAGAGAGAATGTCAAACTTTTCCTGACTAAAACCCACCCGTGATCCTTCAAATGCCTTTTGCATTTCAGGGTTTCAGTGACTCTTATTAACAATTCAACAGTCATATCAATCTATCATTATATCATTTCATTCGTCTGCTTGAAATCAAGTTGTATACAAACTAAAATAAAAAAAGATCCAAGGCATTCGCCCCACTTTTTTGCCGACAGCAGATCTTGAGTGGAAATAACTGTGTACAGATGCATTCGACGTGCTTAATCTGTTAAATCCTTTGGAGATCTCTTCCCCATTGCTAGCTCAGAACACTGGAATGCACGGCGCCATTTTGAAACCAAAATATGGGAAGAATCTTCCTTCGGTTGATTGGGAAATATTGACGTTTATATTTTTGATACTCCAGTTTTATTTTCTACTAGCTTTTGCTCGCAGCTTCGCCCACGTACATAAAATTAGCGTATAACCCTCAAGAATAAAGCAGCTTTCTATCGGAAAGCAATTGGACCAGTAGGACCTCCAGAGATTACTTCCTACAAACAAAAAACAAACTTTACCTCTTTATCATATTAGTGTAGATTTAAACCTTTCATTTATAATATCAGGCAATAAATCTTAACTAATATTTTTTTTAATACTTATCACATTGATATTATAAAAGTGAGAGTTTGTATGTATATATGTGTGTCTGTATGCTTGTTACTCTTTCAAGTTCGAACGGCTGAAAGATTATCCACGAATAGACCCAAGTCTTGAAATAGCATTAAGATACTTTTAATCATTTGGAATCATTTTTCTTATTTATAAATTTATTAAAGAAGTTCTATTATGCATGCTTTTTATGGATTTACATTGGATTTCTCAACATTTTCATATAGGTATTTTACACTTAAAAAAGTGAAATCCTGAAATTTTGTTATGGACGTACACTGACTATAGCTCCATATACAGCTGCATTGGGTCTCAGCATATTTCTCTCTCTATATAATCCAGTAAAAAGGAAAGAGACAACAACAAAATGTATCAGTAGATATGTTATAAAACTGTGTAAAGGAATCGGGTTACAGCTCTCAGACGCTGAGCTAACGACCTCAGAATGATATTAAACTAGACAATTTATTTCTCTACGTGTCAAGTACTCTCGACATCATATTGGTGCTTTAGTACGCCTGTGCTCAACTTAAATTAGTATCTAGGTGCTATAACTTGAATATTTATTATCCTTTCAAAGAGAGGTGGAGTGGATTTAAGTTGGTAGTGGTTTTTGTTCTACAGCAAAGATCGTGAGTTTAATTGCAAAAAGATACAGTATCGTAAACTGTGAATGAAAAAACCTCTAATCCTAATTCAGGTAATGGCACTGCAAAACATAACTTTTTTTTAATGGTATACACCAGGGCTTGACTGCGATACCAATGGTAAGCAGTGATGCAATCGTTGCTGGTGAGGCGCACTAGTTTTGTGAGCCTATTCACTCTAGCCTTGAAGACACCTAAATTATAAATGGACGGGAAGACCGCAGCAGGCAAACTGTGGTATCTGTTTTATTATTATAAAACAAATAACACAGTTAAGCCAACACCCGTGTGAATGTATAAAATGATCTCAATTGAACATACTGTCACGATAAAAAGTATCATAAATCTTATTTCGGGACATGGTCTATCAGTGTGCCATATTTCATCTAATTCCGTTCAGCTGGTCTACGGCCCATTCCCTCCTAGAGATGAGGTCTGAGTCCCAGCAGTGGGAACATGAAGATGATACGAAATAAGGGAGTAAGTAACGGTTGACAGCACATAATGGACAAAAGAATGTGTTGCGTCAACCCCAAATAACACGAGACAAGTACAGGAAGAAGATCATGGTAATTTGAATACAAAAATATATAAATCAATTCTTGAATTCTTGTAGGCATCCGACAAATTCGAAATTCCTTTAGTGTTACGTACCTACCGAAATTGGGACGTCAATCAAAAGCCAACCCATGCGCATTAAATTCCAAGTATTAGAAGAAGAGAGAACTATTTTCATTTGACATCAAGAAATCTGATTGTATCGTCTTTGTGCTGTAGCCTGTCTTGTCGAGTGTAACAAATTGTAGGTACTTAATCAAAGAGCTGGTTCGGGAATTCAGTCTAGTCCTCTAGATAGTGTAATAATTGCTTTGTTTGAGTATTTTATCTGGGTTTTCCATCAGTATTGACCGATTCTTTGTAAAGTTCTTAAGCAAATGAGGTCAGTTTAATTGTGTCAGTTAACTAAAATGTTTTAAAAATACTTAGTTACGGAAAAGCCACCATAATATTTAACAGGATTTATTGCATGAGAATAATTAATTTCGTTTTACATTTGAGTATTAGTAGTATTCGAGATAATCTTTGACAAGGTCACGTTATTAAAGAAATAAGTAAAATGCGTGACTCTGGTTGGATTGTAGTTAGTAGAGGTACAAATTTCAATTTCATTTTGCGGTTATCAATGATAACTGGACCCTTTTTGTATCATTTTTGATTAGGAGTTTCAATATTTTAGTTTTCAATATTCTTTGGGTCTATATTACTAGAATCTGATTATTTGAATGCAATTTTGAATCGTTACTTGCAAAATTTGAATAAAGTAAAATTTTGATCAGTGGTTGTGTGGCCATGAAAAGATACACGTCATCACCTTATAATTTTTCTAATTAATTTTGAGTAACCTCAAAATATTTAGATACTTCTCAATCGAATATCGATTTGGGATTGGGACTTTCATCTTTCACATAAATCTTGTTGCGTTTTTTTTTAAACAAAGGATACTTATTTCAAAAATCATCCCGCTGGTTTCGACTTAGCCACCTATTTTTTTTTTATAAGTTTACAGAGAGCCTATAACACTTAGGACAGTCTCAATAAGTTAGTTTATTTTGTAATAATAAAAAAAAAATTAGTTCAATTAAACTAAATAGTTTTAAATGACCGCTGATCAGTCACAACAAAAAAAAAGATAAAGCTAATGTAGCCTATATCTCAATGGAGAAGAACGTGCAAGAAGCTCCTCTGCACTCTTTTAAATCAAAAAGTTACAAAATTATGATTGCATTGTTAATGTAGAAATAATTATGTGAGAATAATATAGAAGAATATGCACTTGAAAATCGTCCAAAGGAAAAAAGAACAAATCATTAAAACAAATTATGTAAAAAGTTATTTCTCGATTCAAGCTCGTACTTTTATACAAATATATAACAAACTGACCTGCCCTGGTTTTGCCTGTGTACAAGCGGGTTCATTACGCTGTGAGGTCGAAAAAGCCAAATGCGTAACTTCTCGCAGGTGTGGCAATCAAAATCGCTTTCATTCACTCTGTGCGGGGGACAGCTATGTTTTATTTCTATGGGTATAACAGAGACAAATATATAAAATTGATTCTCTCAATAAGTTGTGACGGTGTTTTTTAGAAACAAAAGTTTGTGAGGCCGGAAAGCTAAGCACTGCAAAAAAGTTCAACTTTGTCTCTAAAAGACCTCATACGCACGTGCTGAAATACCATGAAAAAAGGGCCCCGCAGCGAACGTGTCATACATGTTAGTGAAACGAACACACAGACGCAGAAAGCGACTTTTGTTTTTCACTAAGTGGAAAAGATAGTCACCTCTATTTCGTTCTAACTAGGACGTTCTAGTCCGTTATACAAATATAAACAACAAACTGTCTTCATTTCCTGTGTAATATGGAAAATTCTATTCAAAACGTTTCTATTGTGTTCTCGAGTTATATTAAAATTGCATTTTATTGTGGTTGGTAACACATACATTGGGATTTAATGTGAAGAATCCATTTATTTCGTAAATATTCATTGTTGATCACTGTCGTGTTATTTATATCCATAAAAGTGAATTTGTTTTTTTTTAAATACCAGATTATTTCTACTTATTATTCCTAATAATTTGCCCGTAATCAACTTTAAATTTACCCGTTTGTAAATATTATTATTTTTAGTTTGTATATATACATTTTAAGTTAGAGGATAATAAAATTGGAAATCTATTCTCAAATAAAATTTTTACTTTTTGTGTTAAATCAATTAATAGTTTAACTACCATGAGAGCATTATCGTTGGCTTGCTCTAATTCTGAATTATTTATGGTGCACAGATTCATATATTATTTCATATGTTTTCAGCTTTAATAAGCTATGCCAAAGAAATATTAGTACGTGGTACGTAATACATATTTTTTTCTTATTTTCTTTCTTTTATTTTCATCCTTTATATTTTTTAATGGTAGTCAGCTTAGTACTCTGCCCTACAAATCCATACCCTGCAGTAGATCTTTAATATACGATACTGAATATTATAAACTGTCTACTGATTTATATGAGTTGACATATCAGTATAGACCACATATCTGATACATGTAACCTTTTTCATAAGTTCAAACAGGTATTAAAAAGCGGTAAATTAAACCACCAACAACAAAACAAAAAATTCACCAACAAAGACGATAAAAGCTCACGTAAAATTCGATTATGGAACGACAATATTTTTAAATATTCTGTAAAGCGACAGCAGGCAATGGAAGCACATTTAAAATGCCACTTGGACTCAGAATCCCTGATACTGCTTCGTTGACGTAATTAATTTTTTATTAACGTCAGGCGACATCTGGTGTCCTTTAAAGGAAGTTTTTGATGTGGTGTTTTTTTGAAAACATCTAAAGTGTGTTTTGCAAAGCTACGCTGCTAATATTGTTAACCAACATTCTAAGAATCACATTTATATTATAAAGGTGAAAGTTTGTGCGTTTATGTTTGTTTGGTATGATTTGGTTGTTTGTCACACGTGTAGAACATAATGCTGGAATAGGACATAGGATAGTTTTTTAATCCACTTTCACGGCGGAAAAGCCGCTGGTAGAAGCTAAATTACAAAAAGTATTATCGCAAATGTGTAGGGTATGTGAAAATTAGAACAACACACCTGTTATTATATATTTTTTGTATCAAATAAAACGGCTCGAGGAGACGATTTTAAAAGTATTATACACTAAAATGTAGTACATAAAAAAGTTGACAGTTTAAATAAACAAAAATCTTCTAAAAGGTTCAAGACAACATGGCGTCGAATCTATGATTGAACTAAAATAAATTCCATCTATCGTAACACGAAATAGGTACAGAAGTCAATCTACATACAAAGCGCGCTCTCACAACGCACACATAGACACCGCTCACGGACACGATGTTTCGGTCGCGTCTCGGACAACTCGTCGTACAGTTCCAGCTCAAACGCTCATTAGTGTGCGTCCACCAAGCGTAGGTATAAAAAGTGAAGAACATACATGAGATTGTCTACTGTACCTATCTATTTTGTGATCGTAATCTGTAACTTCAATAGAAATCTCTATTGAAGCACTAGTCTAGTATATTTAATTAGTCTGTATAAAACCCTCTCGTACCCCAAAGAATCTCGTTACTGAAAATTGCATGACACACTGAAATATTCCTCAAAATACCTGCCAGACTGAGTACAGAGTTAAATGAAGTGTCCACAGAGACTGTTTGAAGAGGCAGCCATAAAAAAGGTTTCAGACGAGAGTAAATAATGTCTCTGTAATTAATGAACAATAAAATTAACTTTTTTGGATCATTTCACGTGTACATTTCTCTGCTTTTAATATTTGACGTAGCTTTTGTTTTTTGTTAAAGCAAATTTACCCAAAAAAAATCATACCTAGTTTTCTTGCCATATTTTATTTATTTACCCGAGGCTCTCTGGTAGCCTATTACGTACTCGTAAAAGCCACCTGTAAAATAGGCTTTCAGGCTTTCTTCAGTGCAAACACTTAGGTACTACGTTTCAGAAAATTAGTGACGATAATAAAATTTAATAAAAGAAAATCTTTTACGCAGCAACCTCTAAATGAACCTCTTATTATTCATGTGTGCAAAATTTCGTTCGGTCACCATCCTAAAATAAATTAAACCTTTTAAGCCTATAAATAATCACGTTTTCATTACTTTTCATCTCTTTTCGAGTGACATTGTGCCGACTTTTTGACTGCCAATGACATTGTCAGGTATTCAATTTGGGCATTTTGGTTTGCCCACAATCTGCCCGACCGATCTCTTATTTCCGTTGTACCTATTATAATTCGATTACTGAAAAGGACGTGGACATAATTTATGTACTGGTAAAATTATGTATTATTGAAATGTAGATCAACGTTTTCATGTATATAAATCATTAATATACATAGGCCCGGGTGTAGCCACAAGCTTATGTAGGAGAAAATGTTTAAGATTAGTTTTGTGATGTTTTGTAAGTTAAAAGGTCTTGTGTTACTTAGTACTGTTGTTTCGAGTAAATTGCTTTTCTCATCTTTGATAACAATATGTTCTGTTGCCTGTCTTGAAACAAAAAAATGTTTTATACCATCACAAAAGTAAATCAAAACACATATTTTCAATAGACTAGAACGATACACATATATTAGACCTACTTCTACGTAGCGTGTGTAAAGTTAAACATACCTCCGTTGTAAAAAGGATCTTCTCCGACCTGTTGAAAAACAGGCGACGGCCAGTTGCCCGGACCAAAAACAACAGTATCAGGTCTGGGTTACTGCCCAATAGTTGATTTCGTACAGTTTTACATACGTTCTAATCGCGTCGAGAATCCGTCTTGCAGGATTTTAAATTTAATTTCTATGCTCTTAGTTACAGTGTGATATTTTCTAGCCAAGCCACGGTATTGCCGACCGTTAACGCTGTAAATAGATTCTTACATGAACCTGTAACAGGGCATGAGCAGCAAGATGGAAGGTAGAACATGATGACCTGAAGATTTTTTTTTTATTGGTATAAACTAGTGTTTGTCAGCGATCCCACCTGATGGTAAGCAGTGATGCAATCGTTGATGGTGAGACGCACTAGTCTATTAAGAGCCGATTAACTCTAGCTTTGAAGACACCCAAATTATAATCGGATGGGAAGACCGCAACAGGCAAATGCCAGTCTTTCGGCGTACCTCTAGTTCCAACAACACATACATATACTCGCCGTACATCGGGTTGTCGAATGGCAGAAATGAGATGGCGTGATCAAGTCATGCAATTTCCGTGCACACTCACCAAAATGCATTTCGTAAAAGACCGAAAAGCTGGTTACCCTACGCCTGATTGGACCCCTCGAGAGAGAGACCTGCAGAGATTATTTTTACTGCAGTCGACTTGAGTGTGGAGTCGGTTTAAAACCTTCTAAGTAGGCCATGTCAATGCGTGCTCAGGAGGGACTCTCTGACTGCTTGAGTACCTACTTTATGACATGGAATCGTCGACTACTAGAGCCAACCAGTATGCGTTTCGCGTAATTTTCACTGGCAAAGTTGGCTGTCGCTAGGCTTCAAACCGTACGTTGAATATTAACCAGGTGTTTGTAATTTGCCGACGCAACTAATACATCAAATTCTGCTTACCTTATATGGGTAACCAGATGCAAACGAGAATGAAAATAAAGAGAACAATAGAGCATTGAAAACCGTTAGCTAGTTCTATATACTCTTAGTTCTATATATTTTTAGTTACTATATAGGGTGATTGGTAATTAGTGACCGATAATTATACACATGATTGTACTCATGATTACAGACAACTTTCCCTAAGAAACTTTTTTTTATACTCATTATTTAACTTATATTATTTAACCGGAACATGTATGTACGTACACGGATTACATACACCGACGGGTTTCCATGCGGTGCGGGTGCACTATCACTATTGTAGGTAAAGCTACATGAGACAACGGCTAAGAACTGAGAGGGCACAGGCACGCGTGAGCGAATTTGCGCGAACAGCTGTATTGTTAATATTATGATAACATTAATGAGTGTAAAAAAACGTTTCTTTGGGAAAGTTGTTTGTAATCATGAGTACAATAACGTGTATAAGTATCGGTCACTAATTACCAGTCACCCTATATAGATATTATAACCAGTTTCCGGTTAGGAAGGTACTACTAGGGTTCAGTTCCTTAGTCGGCAAAAACAGAACTCTTATAGGATCATTTTGTTGTCCGTCTGTCCGTCATCGAAATGGTCAACATAAATGTCGCAGGAAAGCACTTAGAGAAGATTTTCCAAAATTCATTGAGGTATAAAGTTTGTATGGAGATACCTACTTTCACACAGGCATAATTGCTGCCAGAGCCAGTAGCTAATATTAGGGAGAGTGATACTTTAAAACTCTATGCGAACGAAGTCGCAGGTAACAGTTAGTAATTAATCTGAAATGTCTCATTCTTGTTAGTGCAACTCAAGAAGTAAGTGACACTAAATACCTGTTTATCTCCAGGCATTCCTTTACTGAGTGATACTTTGAAACCGAGAGTATGTCTCATTATTTTCGCCTAGTTTTTTTTATTACAATTTGATATTTTTATTTATTCATTTATAAACACACACAAACATTTGAAAAATGAAATGAACAAATACAGATAGAAGAACACAAAGGTACTGCTTATTTTAAATTTTTATTTGCGTATTAGTTTTCTCCGATCACTAAATGTATCAAAGGTACTCATTTGCACCCAGTAGCTTACGATATAAAATACGACATACGGTTTCAAAGAATCACCCTACTAATACTACATACCTATATGTGGATCACGCACCAAATCGCCGAAGACTTTTTACCACAACTGCTAATGACTAACAATCAGTCACTGTTGAATAAATACTAACCGTTCCAATTCAAGCATCAATTTATGGGCTGTGGAAGTGTATGTTACTGGCAAGAATAATTAATTACCATCGACTCAGCAGATGGGTGTCACTTGCGAGACTTCGCGATTATAAACGGTTCGCTTAATTTTGTATATGTATCTCTATATATGTTATGTACTCGTGGTACTATAGTAATGCTTGATGAACTGTGAATGCCAAAGCCAGGGTGCTGTCGTGAAGTTAGAATGTATTAGAGCATGTTTTGATTGCGAAATTCATTAGTATTTTGTATAGTAGGTATTGTACCGAGGCTCATGGTTCAGTATCTACAGACACATAGTCAATCTTCACTGCTAACATGTACTGGAAGATACAGCGTTAGAAAGCCTCCCAATAGATGGACCCATAGCCTGGTGAAGGGTCACGGAAATCCGATGGATACGAGATGAACAGGACTGATCTTTGTGATGATATTTGGGGGAGGCTAATGTCCAACAGTGAAGCTCTTTCAGCTGAACTGATGATGACACATGAATCTATACACACATCCAAAACTTACCGACCGACTTTATTGAGATAAAACAACTACACACGTCCACCACCATTCCCGGAACATCTTATTACAACAGCTTCAAACTGGCTTTACCTTTAAATGCAACAAAATGTGTGTTAGTAAAAGTGGTTCAGCTCACAGCATTCTAGACATCCGCATTGCAATGGTAATCTGTGCTTTTCACTTTATTTCTTTACCTCTTTGGAGGTACGAGTTAACTTATCTCCAAAGAAATAATTAATATGTTTTTTTTTATAATTTATTTAAACTTTATTTACATTAATGCGGACTTAATGCTACAAGATATTCTCTACGTGTCAACTTTTGGTTAAAAAATGCCACACTGTTTTAGATGTTAGAATCAATTAATAATATTTGAAATCGAGTTAACATCATCACAATCACAACTGAGACACATCAATGAATTGACACAACTGTGAGATACATTTATAATCCTTTGAACGCCGAACATCAGACATAGGTCGCCATTTCGACTCGACATGAGGCGGGAATATGACTACATATTAATAGTTTTAATCTTTTGCTAAAACCCGGATTAATACAAACCTCGAGAATTAAACTTCTTCCAACTGAAAACACGTGTAAAACATTAAAGAGGAATTAAAACATTAACGATTTAAACTCTATTCCGCGAACCCAATTTTATTATGATCAAAAACGTAACACATGTAGAAAGTTCTATTTTAACGATCATAGGACGTTCGCTCGGCTTTCAAACAACACAAAGTAATCTCAGCGAGCCTCCATATATCACTACTTGTGACATTCCTAGCCAATAATTCAACTCAGACGATGTTGCTGAAATAGTGTAATTAGTAACGACCGCCCAAAGTAAACCCCACACACTCTACAAACTAAACTAACAGAGAGACCAACATAAAATGAACATAACTCCATAATTGGTCAGATTACAATGATTTAAATGAACTTTTGTTTCGCACTTCCCTTTTGATTCCGTTTAAATTCTGTAACATATTGCTAAATGTGCCTCTATATCTTTTTCCTTAAACATTAATAATATGCTAACCGCGTTTCTCGTTTCTATTAAAATTTATATTTATGTGGGTATATTTTACTTGGAGCACTTAGGAAAATTTCGCCTCTCTTGTGAACTCACTAAGGCGGAACAGTATATGTAAACTGTACTTTTCAGCCCAAATTAAGTCTTGAAATGTACCTACAAATATAAATACGAAGGAAGTCGGTGGAACGACAGATGGTTATGTATTTAAATGCTAAAGCGTCTTAAATGTACCGTCAAGATTATCAACGATTTCTTGATTCAATTTTGTTTACTTATTCTTGTAAATGAAGATATTTTGTTGCCGTGTTCGTTTAAACAAGTTACGGATCTGGCTTCGGGTGAAAGTTTGGAAGAATGTCGCAAATATTTACACCCATGTCTATACAGTGAAACCTGGATAACTGAAGTCTCAAGGGATCTAGGATTTTTATCAAATATAGCAGCTTGTCATGTATCTGATTCCAGTATGGTCAAGTGAAGCTCTTTTTTTAACAAAGCGAAGAAATATGAATGTTTGCGAGAACTCGTGGAGGTATCGATTTGAAATTAAAACCATACATGTACTCAGGTCTGCGGTCCCTTTAAGTTGTGAAAAAATCCAACTTCTAAATTAACTAATAAAAAAGATACGTCCGTTTTTGTCGCAAAAAAACGTATATTTTGATACTCTCAAAGATCGAAATTCACAGGGTACTCCCGTCGACCCAGAATCTCGAAATTTGACACAAAGCAAGGTCTAGGAATAAATCTGAAAACAGTTTTGTTGTATCACAAAAAAAATGCAATTCGGAAAAATGTTCGAGACTCCATTCGGGAATTGTAGTTTGCATGGGACCCACACAGTGCGAGAGTCCGACTCGCACTTGCCCAGTTTTTTTAATTCTGATTGACATATGCAAACTTTTTATGTACGCGGGTGAAGTCGCGGGCGTAAGCTAGTTGTAAATAAGATGGCGGACTTTCCTCAAAAAAAAATAAAATAAAATAAAATACATTGAAAAGTTTACGACAAGCCCTAAAAGTTACAAAGTAACAAAGCATTTTTTCCTGAACATAACCAGAAATTACTTCAACCCAAACAATGCATTTCAAAAACGCAAGCAACAATAGGGTTTTTAAACAATAAACAATGAATACGAGATTTTATTCTACCATAACAATAAAAACGCACCAATTTCCTTTACTTTTTTCTTTAAAAATTCAAGCATTAATCCGTACTGCCTGGCCCCTTAGACTGAAAGGCTCCGTAATGGTTGCATGCCTAATGACTCCCGAAGGCGAATTAGATTTAATTTTTGATTCTGTTTGTTTGACGGTAGTTGTGAAATATTCAAGAGTAATAAGAAGTAGCTATGTAGCGGCTGCGGGAATGTCTGAAAGAGTTATCGTGGCAGTGGAACACAAAAGGCAGCCCTGGCAAACATCGGCCCTGACGGCCCGTTCACAACCTTGCCGACGTGAGCGGTAGTTAAGCGTGGGGCGGCGAGCAGTTAGATACGCCACAAGACGCTCATAACGAAAGAAAACGCGCGCAGTTACCGATGCCGCCCAGCTCGCCGAGCCGCGTTGCGAAGACCGAAGTCGTGACCAGGTCATAACTGGCCCCGTTAGTCCATCAGTCTTACTGACATCTCTTTAAAGCGTGCGTGGAATACAACGTGCCGTCGACTCTACCTTATAAACGGCGAGTTACAAATAGCTCGTCGTCCGTAAGCCCATGCCTAAGGTGATCGGAAGCCATCCTGGTAGTCGTTGCATTTCATACCATGAAGTACATACCATGAGATGTCTTCTGTACCTATCTATTTTGTGCTTGAGGTTTAATGAATTAAAATAAATAAATATGTAATACCTAATAACTTCTCCCTCTATGATTAGAGCGTTGGCGTGTCGGAGTTTTACTGACTAAAACCCACCCTTACTTCAGTTGCACTTGAAGTTTTGTATTAAGAGAAAATCATCTATGTGTGAACAATGGTTCACGCCGTACGCGTTGACGAAATAGGCTGCTCTGAGTTCAAATTTAGTTTGATTTATATCACCGAATATGTTTATTTATGGGCTAAAGTTAACATGTTAATTCGCATGTAGCTTTTGCCTCGACAAATGTTTGGATAGAGTATGCCTGATGATAAAATTAGTAACTAGCTGCCAGCGGTTTCGTCTGCGTGGAAGTCGGGCTACGTACGCGAAGCCGAAGTTGAAACCAGTTAAAAATAGCATATGTTCTTCCTTGGAGTTCAAGCTGACTCCGTACCAAATTTCATAAAAATCAGTACAACAGTGTTTATTAAGTAATATTACAGACAATACAAAACCAAAAAAAAAAACAACGTAACTTATAATTCAAAATCAAACCGAAGATAGAAGTAATCCATTTAAAAAATAGCAATCTCATAGGTAAGGACCATATTAGATTTATATGTCCAATTAATTCGTTGTATGTAAATACAATTTTAATATTAAATATATATAGAAAACTCCAAAGCATGGCCGCCTCTAAATTTCTGTGAGTACAAACAAAGAAAAAAAAAAACTGTTTCCTTGTATATTCTGTTTGCTAGATAGCTTTGATCAAGTATTAAAAGCCAGGCTTTTCATTAATCGCCTTATGCCCACTTAGTGCACACGGAATCCAGCCACTATTCTTGGAATCAGAAAATTGAAGCAAAACTGTTTTGTATATACATCTTTAGTCTAACAATTCCAACTACGATTCCCTTTGATATGTTGTAAATTATAGTACTTATCAAGTACTTAATAATAATTATTCCGACGATATTATTTCATTGAAATGTTGATATTGTAAGAGCTGTGTTAACATTTTGGTGTATAATACGATAGTCATAGTCATAGTAGTCATAGTAGTTTATTGGTAAGGGATTCATACAAGTCAATACAGATTTTTTAAATTACATGTTAACAAATGATTACATTACAATGTCAAATAATATAAAATGTCAAGCAAATAAAATAAACAATACAAATACAATAAGTAGAAATCAAATCACAAATAAAATTATACCTATTATCTGTTTAGTTTTCATTTCCATGGCACGCAGAAATACGGGAAACCTCATCACTGGCTCCTTAAATAAGTTTGTTTTTGAGTAGGAAATCATCAAATAACTTCTACCGGTCTACTGCCTCTGACTCGCTACAGAGTCAGAAGCAGTAAAAAGCCGACACCCCTTTCAAACGTCAGACTTTTACTGACTTAAACCCATCCGTGTTCCTTCATTTACCAATTCCAGACCCATGGACTCTACTGAAGCTGTGGGTTAGCTTCCGAAAAGGATACCCGAAGTCCTGAAACAAGGCAAAGAAAGATCATAAGAGTGGGTTTTAGTCAGTAAAAATCTGACATGCCTTGAAATCATCCAAACGAGAAGTCACTGGTTGATTGCCCCCCTAAAAAAAAGACCCATAGACTCTTGAACACTCCTGCAGTTCTGGCTTTATGTGGCTATGTGTAGGCTTATGCCTTTACACTTTTACTTCGTTATGTGTTAACTAAACTTGTATTTTATGCGCACAAAACCTAAACATCCTCTCGCTAAAACTACATCGTAAAGCAAGTCCCTACAACTTTGTTGACACACTTCCTTCAATGTCCGTACTAAAATTATCGAGCACTTTACTCGTACTTAAAATATCGTGTGTTTCAGGAATAGGTACGTTACATAGAGCGCGGAATCGCTGCGCTGACAGAGATTAAAGGCTCTAGAGAAGAGACATTTATCAGCGATAGTGTGGTCAAAAAGCTTAGTCTATTGTGTATAATGGTTTTCTTGAAAATAAACGCCAGTAGCTAGCATCAGTTTGGCGAAGATCTTCCTAAGACGTGAATATGATGTTGACGCTAATATAAACAATGTCAGAAAATATAATTTAGTTTATTGCAGCCACCTAGATCACTTAATTCCAGAAAACTTTTATTGACATGAGCTAGTAAAATGTCACTTTGTTAGAGCCGTACTATTTGCTTTTCGATACTTTTTATAGCTGTTTGAATGTCACTTTAGAGTTGCGTTTTTGCGTCCAACGGATTCCCGTAGGCTTTTCTAGGTCAACGGTTTACCTTGCAAAAATCCAGAACCTTTTGGCACAAAATAGATAAGTATAAAAGTCAATCTCATGTATGTACTTCACTTTTTATACCTACGCTAGGCCGAACTGTATGAGCGCAACCGGACGATTGAGCCGAGATATCGTGTCCGTGAGCGGTGTCTATGTGTGCGTTGCTCGAGCGTACTTTGAATGTAGATTGTCTTCTGGACCTATTTTGTGCTTTTGGTCATAGACATAGTCAAAATCAATAGTTCGTCAATTTCTATAAGTAAACGGTGACTCTTATTGCCACATTTGTTTTTTAAAGAAACAACTTCTTTAAGCGCTCTGAGCACTATTTTATGAGTACTGAACGAGACTGAGCCGTCACGCTCGACTATGTAACGCTCGTTCGATTAACGTCTGCTCGAGTCTACCGACCTTATCCGAACGATTGCGATGTTGTATTATTAACATCACCTTTTTTTTTAATTGATATAAACTAGTGCTTGACTGCGATCCCACCTGATGGTAATCAGTGTTGCAATCTCTGATGGTGAGGTTGATGAAGTTTTTACTGTTGTGTGGTCTTAAGCGGACATCATTTTTTCAACCGACTTCAAAAAAGGAGGTTATCAATCCGGTTGTAATTTTATTTTATGTTATCTCAGAAGTTCGTCATTTATTATTGTAATTAATTAGACATAGACATAGACAGATTTTTTATGGAGTTTTTTGACAATGCCCGTTCTGTCAGTGTCCAGTGATGTGACTCGTGGTTCTATGGCACGTAAGTTCTTACAGTGAACTGTTTTCATTACTGGAACACGCGACGTCCGAAGGCAATTTCCTTTAATTCGCTTTATCCATCATTGATTCACTGCTGACGTTTGACGGCTGAAGAAATTACTTTGGGCTCGTTTAATTTTAGGTATGCGAGTAGTATACCTGTATTGTTTGTGTTCTTAGGTAAATAGAGGCGTGCCTTGTTTGAGTTTTGTGTTTGGTACAAGTGGAAATTTCAGTTTTTTTTTTTGTGGTATGTCGGTTTCTGCGTTATTCTATGGTAATTGAAGTTAGTTTGTCTATCACATTTTACATTATGGAATTGTAAAACTTTTGGTAAGCATTTATGATTAGGTATTCGAAAAAGCAATTTGATAGTTGAAGACAGGCCTGTTGGTCTAGTGGCTAGTGACCCTGACTGCTATGCCGGAGGTCGTGGGTTCGATTCCCACCCAGGACAAATGTTTTTGTGATATGCACGATCATTTGTTCTGTGTCTGGGTGTAATTTAGCCATAATATATATGTATTTAGAAATATATAAGTATGTTTATCAGTTGTCTAGTACCCATAACACAAGCTCTGCTGAGCTTGGGACTAGACGGCGATGTGTGATAGTTCTGGAATATTATTATTATTATATTATTGTAGTTGATTTCTCCTGCTTTAAGTGGAGCGAAAGAGAGGAACAGAATTTTATCGATTAAATCCCATCTATTCCTTCAGCTGTTGTAACTCTTTCAAACAGTTTTGTAGCTCTGGCAAGCATCAACCCTATTAGCATGGACGCGTCTCAATGTTGCCACTTCATATAAATGAAACTATTTCCTGTTTATTTTTTTATGATTTTATCTATACATTTTATTTTGTATTCTACTCAAATCTATTTGACAATACACCGTTCCTATATGTTTGTGCCCACACCTTTACCAGCCCACGCTGAAAACCAGCGCTCTATACTCGTCACATTATGCATGGGGCCACAGCATTATGCTAAGCGTTCGGCTGTCTTGCACGGATCTGGCGCATATTTTCCTTATAGAATGATTATAATTGCAAGTTAGTTTTGCTGCTGTTCGATTTCGATGTTAGCGGCGAGCGATGCGCCAAGCGGGGCGGGGCGTCGGTAAGCGGACGAGCAGCACTATGAGCGGCGTCGGTAAGCGGACGAGCAGCACTATGAGCGGCGTCGATAAGCGGCCGCGCAGTGCTATGAGCGGTGACAGTAAGCGGCCGCGCAGCGCTATGAGCGGTGTCAGTAAGCGGCCGCGCAGCGCTATGAGCGGTGTCAGTAAGCGGCCGCGCAGCGCTATGAGCGGTGTCAGTAAGCGGCCGCGCAGCGCTATGAGCGGTGTCAGTAAGCGGCCGCGCAGCGCTATGAGCGGTGTCAGTAAGCGGCCGCGCAGCGCTATGAGCGGTGTCAGTAAGCGGCCGCGCAGCGCTATGAGCGGTGTCAGTAAGCGGCCGCGCAGCGCTATGAGCGGTGTCAGTAAGCGGCCGCGCAGCGCTATGAGCGGTGTCAGTAAGCGGCCGCGCAGCGCTATGAGCGGTGTCAGTAAGCGGCCGCGCAGCGCTATGAGCGGTGTCAGTAAGCGGCCGCGCAGCGCTATGAGCGGTGTCAGTAAGCGGCCGCGCAGCGCTATGAGCGGTGTCAGTAAGCGGCCGCGCAGCGCTATGAGCGGTGTCAGTAAGCGGCCGCGCAGCGCTATGAGCGGTGTCAGTAAGCGGCCGCGCAGCGCTATGAGCGGTGTCAGTAAGCGGCCGCGCAGCGCTATGAGCGGTGTCAGTAAGCGGCCGCTATGAGCGGCGTCTTGTGGCGTGCTTCAAACATTTGCTTACTTTTTTTATTACCGCTCGCCGCCCCGCGCTAAGTTGCGCTCACAGCGCAAGGTCGTGAACAGGCCGTTAAGATTTCATAATTATATACATATCTTTCATTTCGCACTAAATGAAAATAATAATGTAGTGTACCTAAAAAATCAACAAACTAAAAGTTCTTCTAGCAGATATCATAACAATTCAATACTCTATAACTTACAAAATATAGAGGGCAGCACCAATTGTCCTTACAATGTTATTCATTCAAACATTCAAACCGTATTTCCTAGCACATTAATCGCTATAAACGCCGGATATGCTGAAAATTATAACGCCCACCTTCCGGCAATGTTCCCTGCCTATACGCAATATATAAAGGTGGCATATAATATACTATAGTATAAGACTCATTGTGTTAAGTCGGACGGTGAGATTTATATGTAGACTTGGGTCTATGAAATGGATGTATGAAAATGTTTTATTTGAAATATGTTTCGTACATGAATTTTACCTTTGCAAAGTACTTCGTATGTTACATGTTTCCATCTTTGATTCATTAATTTCTAAAGGAAAAATTTTGATGTAGGTATTCAAAGTTAGATAGACTAGACTTTTTCTTAATGGGCTTCAGTTTTTAAGGTTGCGTACTGAAAGAGTAAAAGTGAAAGCCTATTACTAAGACTCCCCTGTCCGTCTCTTTGTCACGATGTCTCGTGAACCGTGACAAATAGACAGTTGACATTTTTACAGATGATATATTTCTGTTGCTTAAATAACAGCAAATACTGAAAACTGAATAAAACAAATCGTGTAAAAAAATTTGTAAGAATAGATATGCTACGGAACCCTTTGTACGTGAGTCCGAAGCCCACTTGGCCGGTTTTTTGTTATACTTTTAAGTACCTAAACATTTAATGCCATGTATATTTCAAATTTAAAATAATATCAGCACAGTAAAAAAAAAAAATATCTTGCAAATAATCGTAAAAACAAGATTTGAATAAAAGCCTCGAAACAGAAACAGCTTTTGAGGAAAACTAAAAAAATATGGATATAGCCATTATAAATTTATTATTAGTGTAGATTAAAAGTTATATATGGCTGTATTCGCGTGAACCGGCCTTATTAAAGATTCATTTTGTGCGGATCAAGGTGAGCCAGCGGCCAAAGCTCATCCCACTCGCAAATGAAGTGCAAAATGTATTTCTCCATTAAGAATCCATTTTAGTTTCATTGCTTTTAGGATTCAAATGAATTAATAGTTAATCTTCTTCTCTATTCTTTCCTGTCCTTTCTACGTCATGATATGACATGTTTCTGTCTGAGCTTCAAATTGAAACTTTTAATAATCATATGTAGAAAACTAGAACTCGTTTTTGTCAGTGGTTTCGGCAGTACGAAAGTAGATTTTTTTTTATTATGGATAGGCTCGCGTTTGACTATTAACTCATCTGCCCCCCTAGCCAAGTTACAACCAGTTTGTGTCGAATTCCGTTCTCTAATCGGTAACGCCTCGGTTACAGCAATTGTAGAAAACGATAAGTTGGTAGCCATGTTGACGCGCCTGAGTCGGCCGCTCGTTCTACAATGTAGCGTTTGTCTAACAAAGGATGTAGCGTTAAACATTGTAGAAACGATTTTGAACGATGTGAAGTTGGCTACGAATTGTCTATTCGTTTGTACTGACCACGCGACTTTACGTTGAGATGACGTTAGTCCCATACGTTTCATCACTTTTCGACTGCGTTAACGATTGCAGAATAACAACTAGGCTAAGCGTGCTGGTATGGTAAGCGATAATGTGGCCGATGATGGAGCACGCTTACCTAGAAGCGACCTATTCTGAACTTAGAGACCCCTAGGTTATAGCTATCAGGAAACTCCGGCAGGGAATTCCACTCCTTAGCTGTACGCATAATGAATGTGTTCCCAAAACACTTTGTACGTATGGATAGGATGTCCAACATGTATCGGTGGCGCAACGCCGTACGTCTTGTGGTTCGATGATATGGAATGGACTCCAACGTTTCTTCATACAAACCGTTTCATTCTCTTAGGCAATGAATTTTGGAAAATCCTTTTTTAGTACGCGCCTACGCTATAGAAGGAACCTTTGGAAAATTGTACGCTCCTTGTCCCAGTACTGTCAGCTATAGAAAATATGATTGGTAGTTCAATATAATATCGAGGACTGATGTTCCCAGCAAAAACATCACACTGAAACCACATTGCTCCTACAAAAATAAAGATCGCCAAACAGCAAATATCGAAAGCGCCAGAATACATATTAAAGTTCGACAAAAAGCAATATCTTCGTCGATATTTGCAGGCGCTCTCGTGTGGCTTCTATTCATCGGACCTGCAATGGAGGCCTAGATCACAATAGGAATTGCAATTAGGCCTCAATTTACGCATAGTTTGGAGTGGAATTTCATTCGTGGGGCCACCTCGGTCTTCTTGAGGAATTCCTCTACTTTCCTTTACGGGCTCACCGAGATGTTGGGATGCCCGTTACCGCGACGAGGCATCTCACGACACTTGTATTTGTATTACCATTGCTCTGGAATGACTATTGTTTGAGGAATATGCTTGGTGTTGTTCTGTGGGGATCTGTTTGGCATTTAGAATATTGATTTAGTGGGTAGGTGGGGTGGGTTGTGAAGCTATTTGTTAATAGTGCGAGAATATTCCCTCTGCATTGCTAAATGTTGCATTTCTTTGGGGACGATAACAATTAGTTTGAGTGGTAACGTGAAAAAGTAGAGACCAGTTGGTTTTAATATCAAAATAAAACCTCTCTGCTGGCATATTATTTGCACACATTTAGTCAAAAAGGTGCAACAGCACACGGTATTCCATGTATTTCAAAAAGGACAAAGGCGAGCGCGTAAATTCTGGATTTCAATCGCCGCAAAAAGTTTGAAACAAAAATGTTCCATTCATGTTGTATAAAACAAAAAAAAAACCGCACCATTATTTATGCACAGAAAAGTAAGAAACAAAACGGTAACCGCTTTCCTATACATAATACAAGTAGGCTTGAAAAACTTTCGGTGTCTGATAGAACTCATAAATTTTAATAAAGAAGTTTGTATCTTGTTTGCGTCATGTCCCACGCGCGTTGTTTATGTAAAAGTTGTAACACACAGCAATACAAGCTGGCAATAAATGTCTTGGCCAAGTAATAAGTTGATTTTTCTATTTAGGTCATCGAACACACCAAGTTTTGGAGCTCGTAACGTGTCCGATATATTCGAGTCAATTGTACCTAAGTTTTCTTTTTTATATTTAGATGTTTATTTAATCTTCATGCACGACATATGTCACTGAAATATGGTCGCTTATAATGGACTTCATCAGAAGGTTTACAGTCACTCAAAGAGTAATGCAAAGGGCTATGTTCGGAGTTTCCTTGCGTGATCGTATCAGGAATGAAGACATCCATCCAATGACCAGGGCACATTGCTCGTAGAACGGATGGTCGATGGAGCCGAAAGATTCAAGAGTGGCGACCGCGCACCGAAAAACGCAGCATTGTAAGGCTTCCCACAAGGTGGAACGGTGACCTGGTGGGCGTCGCGGGAATCTGGTGGATGCGAGACGTACAGGGTCGGTCGTTGTGGCGACGCGAGTGAGGCCCTATGTCCAGCAGTGGACGTATTTCGGCTGAAATGACGAATCTTCATGCAACACAAAGTATAAAAGTGCCGTCAGGCATTCTCTACCAGTCAACCTAGGGTGGTGAAGAGGCAATACGAGTATACAATATGTTATAAACTAGTGCATGGAGTTAGGGGAAAGTTAAAGTGATGAAGCAGGGAGGTCACGACCCTCAGCATTGAGGAATACGACGCAAGGAGGAGGAGGAGTTAGGGGAAACTGTCACGCACGTGCTCCTCGAGTGCACAGTCGTCAGCGAAATAAAAACACGAACCCTGGGAGCGCCGAATTCACTCATAAACGTTCTGAACAGACTGAAAAGACTTATCTACTTCTGGAGTGAGGTGGGCTGGTTAGAGTGAAGGCCACCATGGCTCACGCACCATGGTTCACCCAGGATTAAGTGCAGAAACCAGACCACAATAGATAGATAGATATAAATGAGTGCTTGACTGCGGTACGCTGCAATGCGATTCTGGTAAGCAGTGATGCAATCGTAGTTGTAGCGTTATGCGTCATCAACATCGGAGCAAAGATGCGGTAGGTATATCGATATCCTTTATTTAATGAAGGGCGAGTGAGTTTTTCTCCAAATTGAATGGTCCCGCGACAATCAGAGTTCCATCCGCAGATCATATTTCAGCGAACGAGATAAACTCGGACAAAAGAAAGGAATCCCCGTTTACCCAATTGGGTAATGGCCCAGCTCTGTCGTTATCTCTTCCCATTATTTCTGTTTGAAGGAGGCTGTGGTGTTCTACTTAATACTGAGGGTGAAATCTTTACAAAGATCTTTGATAAAGTTCCCCGGTACTTGATCTTGTTGTGTAGAGTAACGCTCGGATAAATTGCTTTTGCGGTCGCTCAATAGGTTTATGTTACATACAAGCTACCTTCTTGTAAAAGAGGGAAAAATATATTTTATAGAAAAATTTGCACCGGCTATTTTAAAATTTTATTATTTTATTCCTTGTTTTTAAAACTTAAACGCTCTCGTTGTTTGTTTAGTATTTTAAAACTTTCATAGTTAATTATCAAGACCTGTTTCTAAGTATCGATCAAAGTAATTTATAATACACTAGCTTTTGCCCGCGGCTTCACCCACGTACATAAAATATGGCCTACGTCACTTAGGAATATAGCAGCTTTCTATTGGTGTATAATATATGTATTTTCGCATTCGGACCAGTATTTTCAGAGATTACTTCTTACAAGCAAAAAAACAAACTACCTCTTTATAATATTAGTATTAAGTATTATTTATAATACATTGACTAATTATTTACACAGGTGTTAGGTCCATCAACAAACATGAATGTGGCAGAATTTCTGAACAAGAATTTAGATAGACGGTCAGACTGGTTTTTTATTGTGTATAGGCTCGCGTTTGACTACTTGATGGTAAGCGATATTAATATGGCCGACGATGGAGCACGCTTGACTAGAAGTAACCTATTCACTCTTGACTTTATTAGATCAACAATCTCCGTGTAAGTAATTCCAGATTTCAGTTTCTCCTCTTTACGTAGGTCCATAATTAGTTTAATTTTCGTCTGCTTGAACATAAAAGACGCAAAGTCAGCGTACAAATCGAAAACAAGAAAATGTTGAGAGCAAATATTTATTTGTTTTTCCAGTTAAGTTGTAAAAGTCAGTAGCCGAAGTCGAAATTCTGTTCTCACTTGTGAACTTGCTAGACTCGAGTGGTCGAGTCCACCGTCCCTGTATCGATAGAAACTTAGTCACCAACTATTCCAGATTATAACCGTAATTCAGGCCAGCTATAGGGACTTAGAAATGTAGGTCGGATTACATCAGATCTGGCGGCTGAAGACGAAAAGCCGCCGTCAAAGGGAGGCAAACTTCGCAAACAACTTGAGCTTGATAACCGATGGCGTTTGGCGAGACTCGCGTTTTGATGTTAATGACTTTTTGGAACATTCGCCAGATGTTAGCCTGTTAATATTGTATAGGAGGTTTCAAGGCCTTAGGATTTTAGAATAGAATAGAATAACTTTGTTACTCACTAAAATAGTAATATAAGTTTTACACAAAATTAAATTTATGGGTACAATAAAACGGTCTTATCGAGAACAACGGTATCTAGCAGACAAACTTTGGATGAAGTGTAAGAACACTAAGAACTTATACGAGTAGTACTTAGTATTTTTGTAAAATACTGTAAACAAAATATCGTCCTATATATGACAAGACAAGACTAAGACAAAAGTTTGTGATTATTTGTAAGTTTGTCACTTCTTCGCGCTCTAATGACCGAATAGATTTCTCGGATAGATCATGTCCTGAATAGGCTTTTCCCGGATAGATCATGTCCTGAATAGACTTTTCCCGGATAGATCATGTCCTGAATAGACTTTTCCCGGATAGATCATGTCCTGAATAGACTTTTCCCGGGAGTATGTTCCCATAAGGTAATTTTCTACTATCATGCAGGTAAAGACACTGGCAGCAGATAGTATCTTTTCAGACTTACTTTGTATTTAAGTTTATACTGCGAACCACGTGAACTTGAAATCGTTTCGGATGTTACGGAGAGACGAGAATGTGATGGCAGTTTTCAACAAAAAATTCCAACGACATTTTACTTCTACAAAGAGAATAGTTAATACATTTTCCTATCTAGACAACCACCGACAAAAATAACTAGGTATTGGTATTTCTCGATAATATGAAAGTGGTACAGAATATAATGTTCTACCATTTTAGTAGAAAAGCTGAAAACACTTGTTTGTTTTTAGAACACTTTAAACTGCTCAAGAGCATCCTCGAAAGTTTTTCGCTCCCATATTTCCTGGCGACGCTTGTATTTTAAAATGTCCGTTACCCAACTTTCCTCTTATTTGTTTCCTCGTGCATTCGGCTATAATTCACTTCTATTTAACGCGGTAACTCGAAGACATTTTTAAAAACTGCAGTTAACGGTGATTTACCTTTTTAGCTAATTATTTTGGTAATATTTTTTTGAAGCAGTTTAATTTAATTAAGTTAATCTGTGAGCTTGCCTTTTGTTTTGCTACTTTGTGCGCCGTTTAAGTCTAAATATTACGGGACAAAATGTCCCCTAACATGACACGCAACGCTCAATCTATGTGACGCTGCAACGTTGCCCAATGTCCCTCAACTTGCCTCCATCATCATCATTTCAGCCGATATACGTCCACTGTTGGACATAGGCCTCCCCAAGCGTCGCCAAAACGAACGTTCCTGTGCGTCTCGCATCCATCGGTTTCCCGCAACCTTCACTAGGTCATCGGTCCACCTTGTAGGAGGCCTTCCAACGTTGAGTACGTAGGACATGTTATTGGATAATTTGACAACGTTTTGCATCAAATCAAAAGCATTTATTTCAAATAGACTATATTAACAGGCACTTGAATAGTCTAATGTTGGTCAGTCCGAAAAAAAAGAAGCTAAATTGCACGTCATGTTTCGTCATTTGTCTCCACATAGCAAGCAATTTTTTTTTACTTGTGAAGTCATCGAATGACTTCTCCCTCTCTAGGGTGGAGCGGGACTACGACTAAGACTTTTACTGACTAAAACTCACTCCTATGTTCCTTCGTTGCCTTGCGTTCCAGGATCCCGAGTTTCCCTTTAGAAGCGAACTACGCAACATGACACGGTAATAAATACACGCTAGGGTGTACCTGACAGGTTTGCTTGCACAGTTATACCTATCAGGTAAGTGTGTATGGAAACCTACACAGTTGTGTCCCTGTAAAACACATCTGCACAGGTAAACCTGTCAGATATACTCTAGCGTGTATGGCAACCTTTAGATATCGAAAAAAAAAACGAAACTTTGCTTCAACCCTAAAATGACGGATGCCATTTTGCCGTTGAGTTCAAACTTCAAAGCGCCATATCGAGCAGCCGAATGTTATGAAGCGCATTCATATGAAACGCTAAGTTTTCGCGAAAACATCCGCCTTTGCAATTGACGAAAGCCACATTACTTTTTAATTTGAAACGTTGGCTCTTGGCAAACGAGAGACTTTATTACACTCCGAGGTATCTCTCTTTTGACCCGTACGGCCTTTGTGCGAGCTATTTTTTATTCATTTCAACGGATTCATACAGGGGTTAGAGCCCCTCAACCGGCTTCACTTTTCGAAGGTACCTATGTGTTCTGTTTTGTAAAAAAAAACGCGATTTTTTTTCATCACACGATTATTTAGTTTCAATTATGGCAACATTTTGGGTTGTTGTCAGTGCTTCGGCGGTTTTGCTTTAAATAAGCAACATTCTCCACTTTTGCGCTTTTAGGCATTTTTTTAACTGTGTATGTCCACCATTAATTCCACGTAAGTTTATTTTTAACCGACTTCAATAAAGGAGACGCTGTATTGGACCCGTCTATGTATGTTAATACGTGATTTTTTCGTAACCTTCGGATGTGATTTTGATTGGATTTTCGCTATTTAAATGCACCGTTCCTAAAAAAGTCTCAGTGACTCAATTTTATTTTATGACAAAAATATTTTTAAATTATGTTCGCAATCTATTTTTTTCTGTTACAAAACAGTAACAAATCTATTATTACTATTGCTACTACACTACTACCACTCTATTACTATTAATAGTACCAACTACTATTAATACTACTACTGTTACCATTTGAATTAAATATTAATTCCATTAATTTTTGTTTCAGGTATGCAACGTTACTCAGAGGAGCCACTCCAGAAATACAAGTATTCTTATTAGATACTAAATGAAGAAAGAAACTTGTTATCATTACCATTAATATGCATGTAAAAACTTTTTGTTTGTCTGTTGCGAAGTGCTTTTGAGAATCCTTTATTAAATATAGATACTGCATACTATAAGAGATGAGAATGAGAATTGAGAGACATTAGGTGTCTCTAAGGCATAATCTACATTTAGACTAACATTATTAGTGTTTATTAAGCTATTGCATAGCTTCTATCGCGGGCCTTGAGCGTGGAGACCGAATCCAGAAATTCCGTAACGAAAATAACCTAACACCCCCCACTCATTTGTTTTTTGAGCGTGGTGACCGATAAGAAAACAAATGAGTGTACAATCAATCAAAATTCAATTCAATGTGTGAAAGTGTAACTTCAATTAACAAAGAAAAAAAAACAGGAAAAAAAATACTGCCTAAATAAAATAAATAAATAATTATAATTGCATAAGTTGATAAAAATGCTATGTAATAGCTTTACCGCGGCAGTCCCCGAGTGCCACACGTCTTTTTTTATTTATTTATTTTATTTGGCTCTTCAATAATGAGTACCTACTACCTACTTGTTACTTAAACAAAATTATTTTTAGTTTATGTAAAACCTGAATATACTAGTTTATTCAGAATCAGTAACTGGATAATATATAGATTCCAATAGTTTTCACACCATGTTATATTTTTTTCCGAAAATATTTTAAAAAGTCACAAGTTGGACACCACCAACACTAAGTACAGCACAGGTCACAGCAGGTCACAGCGGGCATTAGGTGCCAGCAAACAGCTGGGTGGAAGTGCAATACAAATCCTCAATCACCTAGCTGGTCCGCTGACTACTTTTTTTTTTGCTGACATAATAAGCTTATAACTTTGTGATTTTTCATGATACAGTTATAAAATTTTGTACATAGAGTCTTTATATAAAAATACACGTATTTCAGGTTCTCCACTAAAACAAATGTTGTATATGAAAACATTTCATTTTTAAGTCTTAGTGCCTTATATTATATACGCCTTAACTAGTTGTTTTTAAAGAAAAAAAAAAACAGAATGAATATAACAGAAAATTTCAGAATACATGATATGATAAATTAGGACAATCCGAATTAAACATATTTAGATTTACGTTAATTATGATGCGAATTATGATTTTCTTGATAATTTTCTTTACAGACGTAAATAATATGACTTATGTCATATTTTCCTAATAATTGTGTTTTCATTCGCTTAATATTTTTTTAAAGCAAACACTACAGTTGATAAAGAATTCGAAATAGTCATAAAAGTTTTGGTAAAACAAACTCTATGTCACTCATGACAAATTTCAGATTACTTTTTATCTTTTTTGTAAGACAATTGAATTGAAAATTTGAATTAGCAAAACTGTACAAAAAGTATTACAGTTCGTCCAGTTAATGGGCACTTAAAAATCAACCTAAAATGTAAAATTTCAGTCTATACTTGCGTTATTGAATCGTAATAATTCAAGCCAGGTCGTGAATTATCATGATTCAATGGCGCCTTTTCAAAACCCTTGACGTTCTTGACAATACATCACTGGCATAATAGATTCAACAATTCATTGTAACTGTTGTATCCACTAAATAGTAGCGAGGTACTTAATACATAATATATAATTATTTAGACTAATAAACAGAGAATAACTAAACATATTGTACACCATATTTTTTTTACACGTTTATTAATTTGCATTGGCCACGGCACTAAAGTATGTTTCTGCGGGCTTGCAGATGAAGAGCAATAGGTAAGTTGATAATCTGCAATCGTTAACGCTAGTCGAAAAGTAATCAAATGTATGGGAATGACATCATCTCAACGTTAAGTCACGTAGACGGAACAAACGAATAGAAAATTCGTAGCCAAGTTCACATCGTTCAAAATGATAGAATGAATTTCTACAACGTTTAACGCTACATCCTTTGATAAACAAACGCTACATTGTAGAACGAGCGACCGACTCAGGCGCGTCAACATGGCTACCCACTTATCGTTTTCTACAACTGCTGACACCGAAGCGTTACCAATTGGAGAACGGAATTCGACATAAGGTTGTAACTTGAGCTTGAGCTAGAGGGGCAGGTTAAAATCAATGACGCGTAGTAATCTGAAAAACGGATAGGGTTGAGATAGGGCCCAGTAGGGCCAATACCTGCTAGGGCTGCGGGAATGTTTGAAAAAGTGATCGTGGCTAGAACGGAGAACAACTGAGCTACCAATTGTACGTCGTCTGCTAACCTGCGTCTACGGTGGCCGGGAATTGCCCTACAACTCCTAATTCCCGGAGCGTCTCCTGTGACGGCAGCTAGAAAGTGAGAATGTCCGTTTCATTACGATGATCTTCTTCGCTACCATTACTGCAGCAAAAGACCATCTCCTGGCGAGAGACCGCCGCCGCCTATCGCCCTCACAAGGACACGGTAGTGCTCCGCCCAAGCGTGACAAGCCACTAACAATGCATATGAGAAACAAAACACGTTCACAAGCATATCGGTCACAACGTATTACTATTATATGTACATAAACTGGGACACAATAATTAGATAATCGCGTATGGATTGTCCAATGCATACTTAATGACTTCTTCGCTTGACTGGTTTCATTTGAATTTCCGATTTTCTATGATTAGGTACTATAAAGATACTATAAATAGATTACTATGATTAGGTACTATAAAGGTACTATAAAGATAGCCATACACATTGAGGTATATCTGACAGGTTTGCCAGATAAACCGGAGCGTGTATGTTGAACATCTGTGCGGGTTTCCACACCTGTACAGGCAACCAAAACAATATGAATTTCGATATTTTTTGACCGTATTTATACCTGTGCAGGGAAACCGGTTGGGTACACCCTAACGTGTGTGTGTGTGTGTGTAAGTTTTCTGTTAGGTTTTTATAAACTTACAGTTACCTTTTTATCGTAGTATATTTACTTCATATATATTTTATTTAAATTTATAATAAAATATGCAAATAAAATACTAACACTGGCATCTCTCTACCGTAGGGGCCCAGCAGGGTCGAAACCGGTATGAAAGGCAACGAAGGAACAGGGTGGGTTTTTTAGTCCGTAAAAGTCTGACACTATCTCCCGCTCCGCCCAAAGGGGGGCGATATCATCTGGGTTATTTTTACCCACCGAAAAAAACAAATGTTTTAGAATCAAAAATTCGGAGACATGAAATCTACCATTCTTCATGGGTGGATTACAGTCCTCTTATAGAGGAAGCCTGAAACCCTGCAGTGGGTGGGTACATTATAAGGCTAAATATGATATCATGCTTATACTAATTTAAATACCTGAATAACCCAATGATGTGGAATTTGGCATAATCTCTTGGGTATTCATGATTGGCTAGTAGTGTGGTGCATTTTAACATTGTTATTAACTAATCCAGTTAATGTTTATTTGATTGTGAATAGTAAGCGATTATCGGGATATCGCTTTGTGAATTGGTAATATGTATTGAGTTGTTAATATTATTTGTCTGTGTAATCAAAAAATTATATGTTGATTTGTGACTGATTTTTCATTGTTGTTACTCTCTGTCTTCTCTCTTTGCCTAGCCTTTTCCCATTTCATTTGGGGTCGGCTTTCCTCGTCATTTTATCACCAGACATTTCGGTTCTGGGTCATCGAGTCATTCACTTCGGCTTTCTTTAGGTCATTGCTAATTACAGACATTCAAGTCAGAAGGGGTGCGGGGGGTGCTTTGTTGTTATTAATAAAAAAAATATATTTTGTACTACAATATAGATCCTACTTAATAGTCCTTTTTTTTTCGATGGAAAAAATCATCTTATGACAAACCCCGCTCTTGGGCGGAGCGGGAGATAGTGCCAGACTCCTACTGACTAAAAAACCCATCCCGTTCCTTCAAGCCTTCATACCGAACCTCGAGCGCCCTTTCGGATAACCCTGGCCCCAGTAGGCTTCGACCCGGCTGGGCCCCTGCTGTTGCTGACAACTCCTTGAGGCGCGCGGGAACAGCGCGTGTCGTCGACGACTTGGGCTTGGTCCGGACAGTTACCGGACGGCCGGACAGCGAGCTTGGTTTGCTTGTTATTTATTAAGAATTTCTTATCAATGACAGAAGAAGAAGTTAGGTTACTTCTAGGCTTGCGTGCATCGTCGACCACATTGTCGCTTTCTATCAGGAGAGATATTGAGAGCTCTTTGCGTTCCGAAATCATGGGTCTCCTTTTCAGAAGTGAACCTATGGTCCCAGTAAGCTTGGGCTAGCTGGGCTCCAACTGTTATGCTGATATCTTTTTGAGGAGTGCGTGGAACATTACGCGCTGTCAACGACAGGCTCAATCCGGAAGGATACCGGACAGCCGGACGGTGAGCTATCCAATTGCTCATCGTCCTCAAGCCCACGCCTACGATGCCTGGAAATTGGTCAAGGTCCCAGCGGTTGAGGCGTGAGAACGTCCGTTCTCTCACGCATGAGTAAAAATGTCCTGTATATCAATTTTAGAATGAGTTCTTAGTAAATATCCTTAAGGGCCAAGCGCCCGAAAAGTGCCATAAAACAGTGATTTTCTGAGGCCTACTCCTCCGTAACGGCTAGGTCAATTGGTTTGAAAAAAATATATGTTTATTATATATTCATGAACAATAATATCAACATTTTATTTTTTCGTGCAATTAATACTTTTGTCAAAAAAAAAATTTAGCAATTTCGCAACTTTTCGCAACTTTTCCCTACTCCTTCGAAACGGCTTGGACCTTTAGAAATATTTTTACACATAAAAATTGGTGGTTAAATATTCTTCAAAGTGAACATTGCATATGTAAATCAATCAATATCTCGCAGAGAAAATGGATTTAAAGCGCTTTCCGGGCGCTGCTGGCCGCAAAAGAATGCACAGATTTGCGTACTGCCGCCTAGGCGAGTGCGAGAGTTGCGTTCACATAATTTCGGCCAGATGGTTCAAGGAACTATACGCCTTAAGAAAAAGATATTGTAAATAAAAGTTTACATCTTTTAAGAATGTTGATTAATAAATCTAAATAAGAAACTCTCCAAAGTTCTGTACAAAAAGTCTTACCTTAATAAATCTCATTTGTTCAATAATTGAATAAAGTTACGTGTTTACTTTGTTCCTTTATGAAAAGTAAGTAATATTTGCTATTGATATAATTTGTACTATAAATACCTACGAGTAACAGAAGGGATTAAAAATGATTTTATATTAACAATGTTTGTTGACTTTTTTCATTGTAAATGTTTTTATGAGTTCAAATTTTTTTTTTTTTTTTGAGTTAGAATTTCGTCAGATCATCAAATAAATATGTCCTCTCGCTCTGATAGATAGATAGATACATTCTTTATTGTACACCAAAAATAAAAATACAGAAGGAACTTAAACTTAATAGAGTGTCACAATGGGTGGAGAGCAGTGGTGGCCGAGTGGTGACAGTCCCGACTTACGAGTTGTAGGTCGCGGGTTCAAACCCAGTCAGGCGCATTACTTTGTGTAATTTATTTTATCTCCACTGCTCTTAAAACGGTAAAGGAAAACATCGTGAGGAAACCGGCATGTCCTAGAACCAAAAAATTCGAAGACAAGTGACATCCATCAACCCGCACTGGGTCCGCGTGGTGGATTACCATGTCCCATTCCCTCTACTAGAGGGGAGGCCTGAGTCCGAACAGCGGGAACATTATAAGGCCGACTATGCTATGCAATGCACAATGGGTGGATCGAGGAGAAATGTCAGACTTTTACTGACTAAAACCCACCTGTGTTTCTTCAGTTGCTTTTTCCATTCCGGACTGCGGCAACTCTTTCTTACTCTGCTCAGTTAGATTAGGATGTTTAGCACACAGGTAGACGATGTCCTGGTGTAGTACAATTTGTGTTTTATTTTCTTAGGTGGATAAATCATCCAATTACATCCCCCGTTCTTGGGCGGAGCGGGAGATAGCGTCAGACTTATACTGACTAAAAATCCACTCCTGTTCCGGACACTGTCCCGGGGCCGAATATTCTTTTCAGAAACCAATGGTTTAGCACAATACGTTTTATCTCGGTAGTAAGTTCTTTTGGGAAGATTTTCTACGTTAATGCGGGCGTAGCCACTAGCAAGGGCTAGTATAGAACTTTGTACAGAATAAACACAGTCTACTACCCAATCAGCAAGTAAGGTAGGCCAAAAAAGGGGTTGGGTACCATCCTTACTTACCAGTTACCATAGGTACATAAGCCTTTACAAAACCCTTTGAGAAGTAAGTACAGGTATTATATGTCTTATTATTTGATATTTTCTTCGTTCAAGTATCCTTGTTGGTTGCCAGGTGCCGTTTTTCGTCGCCTGCTCATTAACGACGGCATGACCTAGTTTATAACGTCCCTGACATTGTGGTATTTTGGTTTGTTTATTTGTGAAAGAGTATACAACCATGCATGGACTGGGCTTCTTCAGTCAACGAATTAGCATTGCCATCCAGCGTGTCAATGCTCCCAGCGTTCTGGGCACTTTTCCCATTGACGTCGATGTGGACGAATTTTTTGATGCCCTATGAGTTTTCCCCGTTTTTCAGCCTTTTTTAATCGTTTGTACATAAGTTTGAAGTTTGTATATACCTATCAATTTATATATATAATATAGTTAAGAAGCTATGTTGTTAGATGTGATGATATTTATTAAAGTTTCTTGGGGACCGATAAATTAAATATACTATGCATTATTGTCGAAATTATCAGATTATATTCGGTTGAGGGAAGAGTAAAAGTGTATCTTCAACTCAGAACTGAGAAGTAGGTACTACAATAGAATTGAAAACTATCGATTATTTTTTTGAGGTGGTTTTTTTTTCATTGTGGGAAAATCATCAATGACAACCCCCGCTCTTGAGCGGAGCGGGAGATAATGTGAGTTTCTTACTGACAAAAAACCCACCCCGTTCCTTCAAGCCTTCATACCGGGGCTCGAGCTATCTTTTGAAACTAACCCTGGCCCCGGTAGGCTTCGACCCAGCTGAGCCCCTGCTGTTGCTGACAATTCCTTGAGGCGCGCGGGAACAGTGTGCGCTGTTGATGACTAGGGCTTGGTCCGGACAGTTACCGGACGGTCGGACAGTGAGCTACCCATAGCTCGCCGTCCGCAAACCCGCGTCTACGGTGACCGGAAATCGGGATCGGAATCCCGGCGGCGGTTTTTTGAGGTGGTAAAATAACTTCATAAAATAACTTCTCCTGATAAGGAGACGGGTCGAGAGTCAGACTTTAACCCATCTGTATTCCTTCAGTTACCCTTTGCGTAGAGCTACGGTTACTCTTTCAAACATCCCCGCAGCTCTAGCAAGCATCGGCCCGACTGGACTAAAATGGGCAGGAATCGAACCCACGACACGCCGCATAATTGCTCAACGCCTACCGTGCTGTGCCAAAAATAAAAAGTAAAATCGAATTGTTTTCGTTCCTGTATGGCGCTATTATGTTGCTACAAGTCAAGTCATTTTGGTGTACGAAAAATACCCTAAAGACACCTAAAGAAGAATAATGTTAGGTACCAATTATTTCTATCTACTTGTATTTAGTACATAGATTGAATTACCGACTTCACTTTTCGGTAGATCAATGTCCTGTCCTAGTTTGAACAAGTCATGACATGCCTTTATTCAAAGTCTTCTGTGTTCAACCAACTGGCACAAATGCATTGATTAATTAAAACCAGCTAAATAGATTACTCCAATTACCATATCGCTGGGGTATTAAATAATGTATGGAATTAAGTGCACTACTTTCTATTGGACTTGATTAACCCAGTTCTAATTAAAACTTTGTTTATGTTGTAGTATAAACACATAATTATCCGCAGGAGAACTAAGGTTGCCAACATAGCACGAAGAATTGCCAAACTTAAGTGGCAATGGACAGGGCACATTGCTCGCAGAACAGATGGCCATTGGGGCCGAAAGGTTCTAGAGTGCCGACCGCATACCGGAAGACGCAACGTTGGAAGTTGTTGATGATCTCCCACTTAAAACACAACACAACCAATTTCACAAGTAACCAGATTTACAATATTCCCACAGCTGGGTCTCAGGCCTCCTCTCTACGATTGCATTAGGCCGTATCGCGTGTTGGCGACTGTCATATGTCTTCAATTTTTTTAGTTCTAGATCATGGATGTTTTCCTTCATCATTTTAAAAACTATGGTGATGAATAAATTTCACAAAATAAGCGTCTGCCTGGGTTTAAATCTCCAACGTTCGATTCGTAAGTCGAGGACATTACTACTAGGCCACCGTTCTACTACACCATTTTCATGTGCAAAAACAATTTTCTCTCTTAGAACTCAAAACATTATTACCGCAAGAAAATCGTATCTGAACCGCATTATTCCGCAAGGAATCGCTATCAATCCGGTTACAATGAAAGAAAGTCGTGTCGCATGCGGGTCAGTGCCAAGCGTCTGGCTTCTGGCATGCTTCTGGCTTTAATTTTCCGCTCCTGTAGACACGGACGCAAGTCAGCTTCGGTCTCGTTATACTTGTGATCTTGTTTTTGGGGTGCGTTTGGATTTGGAGGTGCTAGTGTAGTCCGAAGTACTGGGATGATTGCTGGCGTGATATGAACAATTTATTTCTAGTGTAGTTAAAAAAAGTGTTGTGTACACATATTTATTTATTTATTTAACAATTTATGTACACAAAAAAATAAAAGAACAGAAGAATAATACAAAGGTGATGCTTATTTCTAAAGAAATCTCTTCCGGCATACCTGCGAAAGGAAAATTGGAGATAATAGAGATGTAGACACTGTGTGTAAAAGTAAAAAGAAAATTATTACACACAAAAAACATAGCTAACAATGAAATCATATAAAATGCAAAAAACAAATATACTAATACAATTTTATACACACATATAGTAAAATTAAAAATCACAAAAATACATACTAAATCCTAACTAATATTATAAATGTGAAAGTGTGGATGCTTGGATGTTTGTTACTTAATCACGCAAAAACAGCTGAACGGATTTGGATGAAATTTGGCATGCATATAACCTTTGACATGAAAAAGAACATAGGCTACCTTTTATCCCGATTCCTTAAGTACCTAATGCCACGCGGGCGAAGCCGCGGGCAAAAGCTAGTAATATAATAAAATAATACATACTAATATGCAACTATGACGAAATGGATAGATAGTGTTCTTTCACTCTTCTTTTAAAAACGAATTGTATAATAACAGGGTTCTAGTTTTTTTATGGTAGGGCAAATTAATGGAACTTTCGTAGTATTGTCACTGTCTATTTTAGGATTGGCTAGCACTATAAATATGATATGATATGATATGATATGTATGAATAACCTAATTTCTCATTCACAATAAATAAATTAGTTTTATGTTTATAGTAAACCATTGTGAATACTAAATCTAATTAAGTGAAAACGAGTACTGCATTATTAGTCACAAAGAGAATTATTTATTACAGAGACTGGGATGGAAAAATCACGTAATTATTATGGAACATTTCTTCCTTAGGTTATTAGCCTCATTTCCAAATTAAAGCTATTAGGATTAAGGTCAAATATACGAATACTTAACATTCGAAGAATTTCGTATCAATGAAAAAAATTAATTAGCGTAGGGTTTTAGTATTATTATTTTTTAATTTACTGTAATTATAGTTTTTAGTTGTGTATGTAATAAGTTAAATTGATTTAAATAAAAGAGAAGAGTTTAAAAAAAAAAATGAAATAAATGCCTTCTAAATAATCCCGTGTGCTAAGCTTAAAATAAAAACTCATGAATACAAAATAGCTAGTGGTGACCCGCAGTTTCACCCGCCTCCGCTTTTATTTCCGTTCTTTATTTTTGCTCGGCTCCTAAGGGTCGTAGCATGATGACAAATAGCCTTTAACCTTCCTCAATAATGGGGCTATCAAATGCAAAAATATTTTTTTAAAACATTTACTTTCAGAGGTTTGTGCGTACAAACAAAACTATTAAGCTTCATTATATTTTTAACTAGCTGTCCCCCGCGGTTTGACCCACGTCTTTGGTTACTGCTCCACTTCCTTGGGTTAAAGCATGATGATATATAGTTTATACTATTTGTCATGAACTTCGTTATGAGATGCAGAAAGACATTTTCCAATCCGGCTGGTTGTTCTAGAGATTAGCGCGTTTAAGCAAACAAATAAAATTCTTCGGCTTTTATATGTAGGTTTTATATCTTGACTCAAAAACGATTTCATCAGTTTTAATTTTAATTTTGTTTTGTCGAAGTAGGGAATAATATTATTTAATAACTTTCACACAACACCATCTAGTCCTAAACTAAGCAGAACTGGTGCTATGAGTACTAGAGAACTGATAAACATATCCTTATATATTTCTAAATACATACAAAATATGTACACTAATATTACAAATAGGTAAAGTTTGTGTTTTTGTTTTTAGGAGGTAATCTCTGAAAGTACTAGTCCGACTATTAAATTTTTTTCACTGATAGAAAGCTGCTTTATGTACGCGGGCGAAGCCGTGGGCAAAACATTTATCTTGGGTGGGAATCAAATCCACCACCTCCGGCATAGCAGTCACGCGCACCAGCCACTAGACCAATAGGCCAAACATACGTAGCAATAAATAGTTGGAAAAAAAAATTGATTGAATGGTGGAAAGTATTTTCAATGGCCAGCCCCCCGCCGTGGGTGGCAGTTAATTATTAAATACTAGCTTTTGCCCGCGACTTCACCCGCGTACATAAAATATAGCCTATGTCACTCAGAAATAAAGCAGCTTTCTATCGGTGAAAAAAATTTCAGCAATCGGACCAGTACTTTCAGATATTACCTCCTATAAACAAAAAAAAAGACGTGTGGCACTCGGGGACTGCTGCGGTAAAGCTATTGCATTGCATTTTTTATCAACTTATGCAATTATAATTATTTATTTATTTTATTTATGCAGTATTTTTTTTTCTTCGATATTAATTGAAGTTACACTTTTTGAGCGTGGTGACCGATAAGAAAACAAATGAGCGGGGGGGTGTTAGGTTATTTTCGTTACGGAATTTCGGGATTCGGTCTCCACGTTCAAGGCCCGCGATAGAAGCTATGCAATAGCTTAAAAAAAACAAACTACTGGTAGAAATTAGTTTCAAGTTTTTTTTTTAAATACAATATAATTTGCCACAATATTTTGTAGAGAACATAAATCACAATGCAGATAAATATCGATATAGGCCTGGGTATTAATATCGACAAAACATTATATCGATACATTAACCGATGTCCATAACCGTAAACAAAGGTGTAAAATCGGCCATAAAATGTTAGGTATGTTTATCTATAGTCAAATGGTTCAATGTTGCTTTGTTAGGCCGTTTAGTTGAGTTTACGAGTTAACTGTAGTACGGACTGGCCAGATTGTCAGTGTATTACCTAGGAGCACTACAAAATCTGGTTTATATTGCTGGCTAGACTTTGGATGGCAATTCCGTGTATATCTGTGCAGGCACTTCATGTTCGCCTCGTTGTTTACTGCAGAGAGTACAGGCTGAGGCAATATTTTATGCATTTTATTACTTCCATGGTTTAGTCAGAAGTTGGTAATATATTCCAACCTCACTTCATTAATCATTAATTACAATTTTCAAATTTTGTGTTTTGATTTGGGATATTATCACATGATTTCTAAGGTAAAGGAGTATCAGACTTTTTCTGACTACAACCCACTTGTGTCCTTCAGTTGCCTCTTGCGTTTTAAAGCTACGGTGACTTTTTCATATGTTCCCATAGCCATATTCTTTGTTTTTTTTTCTTTATTGTGATTTTGCTTATTTTGTTAAATTGTAATTGTGTTTCATTAATATCTATGTAAATGCAGTGGCATTAATACTAGTTTTAAACCATTTGCTCCGTCACTCGTCATTCAAGGGAAGACCAGTTGGACAACATCTATCCGGCAACTTTGCTGAAATTAACCTTCTTTGCACAACCGTCTTTTGTGTGAATCAGGACCGGCGCCTAATAAATATTTTTCTTGCTTTCTTATTTTCTAAGAACTTATAAAATCTAATAGGTAAATATCTGTGTTTGTGATGTGAATGTGCCATAAATAGATTAATAATTATGTAGAGAAACTTTCAAATTTTACAACTGATTAAATAAATTACCATTCTGAGAAAATAAACCAACTAATTCAGAAGTCCAGTCTAATGAAAATTGAATCGAAAACTAGGTTGTTTCACATCACTACTGAAGTTTGGACGTGGTTATTTATGGTAACAAATATTCCACGAATACTACCACTAATTAGTATGGTAATTGTGGCACAGAAATAAAGTAATGAATACTTCTAATTATATTATTTAACTGGAACGGTACCAGTATTGTACGTTACCTTCATTTTCTATGCTTATCAAATAACCTGTAGGTTTATACTAAAAATAATTATGTACCTAATTACTTCATACAGCTGATTATATTATTTCCACGGTAATGTAGAAAATATTCAGATTAACGGCCACGTTTCATAATAACTAGCCATCAGAGTCCAACCCAATACGCTTCGGAAAATTGGGTTCATTAGAGCCATAACAAAACGGGGGAATAAAACACATTAACGTAGGTAATTACGGTATTATCAAGGACTACAGTAATTTCTATATTACTCGGGTTTCGATAACGTCCACAACAATTACCGAAGACATGAATATTATACTTTCAATTCATTTGTCCGACATAATATCACGTTGCACTTACGCGGAAAACATGAATTTTCGGCATTATTTATTTAGTGTTGGAGTGAGATGTGTATATGTAGTAGTGGTATGTGTGAGAGGGATGGCTGGAAGAATTTCTAATGAACGTAACATGAGTAGGAGCCGGGTGAAGGGTCAACGACCTTTTCTTTAGGGTGGATCCCCTCGGACTAGGCTCGGGACTCGCGACGGGCGGTTTATTTTGATGCATTTTCTAATTGAAACGTTCATTTTGCTATTTTACTAGTGTAAGCAAAGTTTGTGCTTTGTGTTTTTGTTGCTGAATACACCCTTCTAAGTAGCTGTGTGATGTCTCAGTTAACGATTGTAAATATTTTCATAGATATGAGTGTATTTGAAGTCTGAATAGCGCTGTGGATGTAAAATGTAAATGTTTAGGATTATTTGAAATGGTTGGTACCATCCCACTTCCTAATAGCTTTCTTTGATCTTATAGAAATGCATACTACTTGTGCAAATATGGATGTTAAGCATTCATATATTTTGCAGATGTTGCTCGTAAATAAAGAACCATTTATATTGAAAACTTTATTTAGAAATGAGATTAGATTTATGACTTAGACTCGTCTGGAATATAAAATCACATCATACGGTTTTCTTTATTATATTTATTGAACTTGAATACACGTGTAGAGATAAAGGTTATACGTTCAGAACTATACTTAGACCTTAAAACACGCGTTAAAAAAAATATTACCTACTCAATTCTTCCAGCGACTTTGACCTCCTTGCTTTTAATAATAATACACAATGTAATTTTGTGTATTTTAATGTTATTTTGTGTATTCTAATGTAATTTAATTTATTTAAACATAATTTATTACTAAATGCAATTTAATTCAATCAGACATAATTTAATTAATTGATTGATCTATAATAATTCCTTCCGTATCTTATTGATAATTTTTTCTTTGTTATCGTGTCGTACCTGGATATTATTTATTAAACGTGAATCATCAATTTATTCTAAATACAATAATATTAGTTTACCAAATTCTGTAAGTGCTGTGCACACCTTTAAATGAAGAATTTGCTGTGATAATTGTTAATTATAAGATTATTCCTATGTTTTGGGGAACTATTTGTTGGAGTGCCGTAATAAATAAATAAATAAAATAAATAAATAAGAAATATCACGAGTCTTAATCTAGATTATCATATACTCTAGTGCTAAGTTACATATAAATCCGTGCAGCTGCTAAAGCAACTATGTGTAGGTACATATATATTGTAAGTTTGTGTATTTATCTTTTGTATACCTATGTATTTTACCTATGTATCACTCGTATTTTAAATATTAGTTAGCAGTATACACTTTAGTTTCAAGTTCTTATAGTAGGTACATCCTAAGGTTGTCTGGTAGATATGGCTATCAGGGTTTTCAGTGATAAGACCGCCATTGTACCCATAGATTTGAGTTTCTCTAAAATGTATGTAGCGACATCTATGTTGTCACATGAGAACTAATCTTGCATGGCGCAATTGAAGTTCTCCTAGTAATTTGAGTATATATGAAAGCCTAAAATCATCCATCGGGCAGTTGCCCACCAGACATAACACCCGTCTGGTCGGAGGATCTTCTCTTTTCAACGGAGGTTTGTGGGACTTTACTCTCTAAAAACAAAATGTACATTAAAGTCTACTTTATTCTATTGTATTCTAAAGCGTAATTAATCAACTAACATCTAGAAATATTCATATTTAGGTATAATATTATTCACCAGTCCACTTCTACTCGTGTAAAACACGCTTTTGAATACGCCACCATTTTTGTTCTCATCCAGTGTAAACAAGTTACCGTGGCAAACATTGCTTGTTTATCCAATTGGTTTGGACGCAGGGCCTTTATGTGGCCGGCTCCAGTCCAGTCCTGTCCGAACTGGGGCCCATTGGGGCGTGAAAAACGCGCCAATCGCCACTGACATGCCGCATGCGGGCCCAGGGATTCTTTTTTTTCACATTTAAAATACTGGACGAAAATAAAGTTTGGTGTCCAATTAGAGTTTATTTGTTTTTTTTTTTATTTGAGAGCTGTTTGGTAATGGAATTGAAGTTTTGTGTTCGTATTAGCTTTTAATTATTGTTTTGACGGTTGGTTTTGTGTGACTTGATCATGTTTTTACAGCTTAATGGTGTTATTTTTTTAAAAGTCACTATTATTTCTGTATCGTGGACGAGTTCACAAACAAGTAAACTCGCATAAACAATACCCAGATCAAATTACGTAAAGTCCTTCCAAAAATTCCAAATTTTTTTTTTCTTCCAAATATTTGTTCTGCGCGGAGAGCAAACCTGAGACACGAAGTGCAGTAGCCAATCGCTTAACCACTGCACCGACCTTGCTGTAAAATAATGCCGCTTAGTTGCAGTTATATAAACTTTTAAACAAGATAATAAATTCATATCTGGCGATTACAATGCACTAGAAAAGCAAGTTCCGAAAACTAAGTAACCAGACATTGTGGCTAACTAAAACACTACCATGAGTTCTATCGCCAAAACTATGCACAACACAACTTAGTTACAAAACTGTGCACGCATAAATAAACTACGTTCACTTAACAATAAAACTGCCAACATTGTTTAAACAACACAGAATATATATTCTACAGAAATTCCAATTTTAAACGCTACACTCGAATATTTTAGCGATAACGCAATTTCCTTTAAAATATTGAAATAAAATTTAAAGCTGGCAACGTGGTCAGTGGATCGCGATCCGAGCAATCAGCGCTAATCAAAAGAGTGAATGGAATGAATGAGTGAATGTGACCAGTTTCCTTCTGTCGTGTGAACGAGCTATTGGTGAAAAGCTTATTTGCTTTGATGGAATGAAGGTCTTCGAAGGCTTACTATCCACGGATTCGTAGCTTAGACGCGTATTCGTCATTATAAGCTTGTTGTATGCCTGCGTGAAGCTCACGTATAAAACTATAGTCTACTGTCTATGGACGCTTAGCTTCATAGACGCGTATTCATCAGTAATAATAATAATAATATTCCACAACTATTACACAACGCCGTCTAGTCTCAAGCTAAGCAGAGCTTGTTTTATGAGTACTAGACAACTGATAAACATACTTATATATTTCTAAATACATACATATTATAAATAAATTACACCCAGACACAGAACAAATTATGATCGTGCTCATCACACAAACATTTGTCCTGGGTGGGAATCGAACCCACGACCTCCGGTATAGCAGTCAGGGCCACTAACCACTAGACCAATAGGCCTGTCAGTATACGCTTGGTGTACGCCCAAGTGAAGTTTACATACAAAACTATGGCCTACTGTCCACGGATACATATATATATATATATATAATGACGAATACGCGTCTATGGAGCTACGCATTCGTGGACAGTAGGCCATAGTTTTGTATGTAAGCTTCACGCAGGCTTACACCAAGCGTGTAATGACACCGTAGGCGCGGGCTTGCGGACAGTGAGCAATGGGTAGCTCGCTGTCCCGCCGTCCGGTAACTGTCCGGACCAAGCTCAAGCCGTCGACGGTGCGCACTGTTCCCGCGTGCCGTTTCATTTTACAACAGGAAAACTAAAGCTACACTAACACTTACTTAACCAACGAAATTACCAATACCGAAATTGTCAAGGTTCCACTGTTCGTCCGTGTCTACTTGCTTACTTACAAGTTACATATTAATACAAGCCACGTGATTTTTCAGTCCAATTTACACTTGGCATATTATATTGAATGATTCATTATGGAATTAAAGTCTGCACGATTACTACGCCGTAGCTGACGCGATGACGTCAATGCTACGCTGCCTACGCCGTAGCAGCGGCTACGCGTGGAAGCTGTGCGTGAGAATCCATTGTATTTTTTTAACTTGGCTGTGAGTAACACGTGTATGAAGATATTTATAAAAATATAAGTAATCTTTGAATAAACTAATCTTACTTTAAAAAAAATAATGAAACAACATAATCTTATGTTTGTGTGCCTGTGTACCTTGTTACAAACATACAACTACAGAGACCACATACACAAATTAATTAGTATAATATTTCACAACTATCACACATCGCCGTCTAGTCCCAAGCTAAGCAGAGCTTGTGTTATGAGTCCTAGACAAATGATAAACATACTTATATATTTCTAAATACATAGGTACATATTATAGATAAATTACACCCAGACACAGAACAAATGATCGTGCTCAACACAAACATTTGTCCTGGGTGGGAATCGAACTCACGACTTCCGGCATAGCAGTCAGGGCCACTAACAACTAGACCGACAGGCCAGTCATTATTTTAGTAAGCGAATTAGCAAAAATATAAGACAACGCACAACCAAAATCATTTAATAAGAAACCAGCATCTATTTTTAAAAGACGATTTCAAGATAGGTATTGTGCGTACTAAAACAGATTTAAAATTCATTCTTCAGCGAGTCAGTCTATTAAACCTCAAGGTGGGTCTTGAACTACCTCATCATCTTCCAGCCATTGTCCCATGTTATTTGGGGTCGACGCAATACGTTTCTTTCGTCCTTTCTATCCTGTCACCCATCACGCTATCATTAACTCCTTTTTCTTTTATATTACTTCTCACACAATCTATCCATTACTCTTTTCTTTTGATTCCCTCTCCCTCTCCATCCGTTCACAAGTATCCTCATAAATGTTTTATTAACATGTATTTCATTCCTCCTTTTAACATGACCTGATCAAGACAATTTCTTCTTTCTTTCTTTCAAGTTTTCAGTCACTGGCGCTAGCTAATTTTGTGTCTTTTTATTATACTAGTTTTTGCCCGCAGCTTCACAGCAGCCGTGCATAAAATATAGCCTATGTCACTCAGGAATAAAGCAGTTTTCTATCGGTGTACTAATTTACGCATGTACGAAATTAATTTCTTTAAGAAAACGTCAGCTGAGCGAGTTCAATGACCTGTAGTTAATAGTCGGCGTTGCGTACAAACTACCTAAAGGTCATTGAACTCGCTCAGCTGACGTTTTCTTAAAGAAATTAATTTCGTACATGCGTAAATTAGTACGAGTTTTGAAAAAAAAGGTACTTTATTTTTTAATTTTATCTTTACAAATCGATAGTGTTTCATGTACAGGATCGACCCTCCACGGGATTAAAACGATTAAAATTTAATGGTGTATTACTGCAGATGTAAATAATTAGGTTTATTATAGTTATATTATAAAATATTATTTAAGTTTGTCACGTAGTTTGAAAGGAAAATGTATTATTAACAGTAAAAATTGGAATCATTTTGGTTCTCTACACGTTTTTACTGTGTTATTGTATCCTGCCTTACAGGTTATAGTAGTGGGTGTTTGAGGGCCGAGAAATAGATCGCCCGCGAAAGTAGGCTAGCGAATATTTTTAGATAGCGGTCCACGTAAAAAATGTGGCTCATAAACAAGGTTATTATGAAGGCTACATAATGGCCTATGTTATAGGCTTTATCCTTGTTTTTTTTTTGTGTGGGAAATCTTTTATACGCATTTAGTCGTGTCTCGTTATGAGCTAACCTTTTTAGTTTTTTTTTTCTTAAATGTCATCAAACATTTTAGTTCTCGACAAGAGATTGGAAAATAGTTTGTTTCGCGTTTTCCAGTGGTTTCGCCCACGGAAAAGTAGATTTTTTTTTATTGTAGTAGAAGGTTCGCGCTTGACCGCTATCTCACCTAATGGAAAACGGCGATGCGGTCGACGATAAAAGTAGATTTTTCTATACAAATTTTAAACTTCTTTTTCCTTCCCTTAGTGGGGTACATTTCGGAAAATTCTCTCTTGGTGCTCGCCGATGTCATAAAAAAAAAAGCACCTTGTGCAAAATTTCACGCTGTTAGGTCCTTTGGTTTTGGTTGTACGTTGTTATGTCAGTCAATCAGCTTCTTCTTTTATATTATACAGATAAGTAAGTAAATAAAAATGAGACTATTATGAGGTCCTCTATTCGACTTGATGGCTTGTGTTTTCTTATTATTTTTCTGGTAAATCATTAAATAAACTCTCCTACTCTTCGTAGAGCTGGAGAAAATGTCAAGTCTACTGGACACTTTTCACTGCTATAACTGTCTATTTGAATCTAACTGTTACAACTGACTTAAACCTGCCCATGTTTCTTCAGCTGACCTTTGGGTCCCAGGATTGCGGTGACTCTCAAACAATTCCGAAGCTGTGGTGTATTTTACCCCCTCCTTATTAGCCCTTATCTTGATAGTGTGGCGTACAATTTCGGGCACCAGATTGTAATTATTAAATATTATAATCTTTATCAAGTACAGGACAAGCTTTATTGTACTTGTTATATTTTTAAGGATATTAATTTAGTTTCTAAATTTTTACTAACACTCTTATATGGATTCATTGTAGCCTTCAGTAGGATAATTACATAAAATCTTTGCCTGATATAAAATTCTATTAATATCCCCAAATTCTCAAAGTATATTTTACTGCTAACATTCTCAATTCAGTAGATATTTCGGTCGCTATCAAAAAGCTTCTATCGTTATTAGTAACAATAAGAGCACAAGACTTAAAATTGAATAGCATTTGGTAATTCAACCGTTTATTTAACTCATCACATTTCACTTTCGACCCTCCGCCGAGTGACACAGTTGCTTTTGCTCCCCAAAACAGAACAACCTCATCATGACGACATGACCTAATTCAGCCTATTCACCGAAAAAGAGGTTTCATATATCCGAAACCGTAGTTCGATAACATTGAAGAGTCCGCTTCAAACTCGATATCGTTAAAGGGCGCTTCACACGGGCTGAGGCCGCCGCGAAGTAATTTTGTTAGATCAATTGCAAAACTTTGCGGCCGTTTACACAACACGGCGGCCGTACTTTGAGGATATCGGGCCGTAAGCTCGCGTCCACGAAGACCTTAAATTGTATGACATGGGTTTCTGTGTTATACATAAAGTCAAAATTTGTTTTAAGAGATTCTATTTTCACGTGTCTTCAAGGCTGCTTACTCCATGTAAATAGGCTCTTAATATACTAGTGCGCTTCACCATCACCGATTGAATTACTGCTTACCATCAGGTGGGATCGCAGTTAAGCACTAATTTATGACATTAAAAATGTCTCTATGAGGAAAAGTTCTTAAATAGGTATGCGGTTATCCAGATTTTGGAGTGTTAAATTAAAAGATTGGATTAAATTAAATATCGGAGTCGGAACATTAAGTCAAATACTCCAGGGTAGTCCCAAAATTATTATTTTTTCAAATAATTTTACAATTGGCACCTTTTTTTATGGTGGGAAAAGCAGCAATGACAACTCCCGACTCTCTTGGGCGGAGCGAGAGATAGTGTCAGACTCTTACTGACTAAAAACCCACCCCATTCCTTCAAGCCTTCATACTGGGGCTCGAGCTACAATTTGCACCTCAATATCGGAAAGTATACCTATGGTAAAAAAAAATATATTTCTGGTGATGGCTTGTATGTTTTTGCACAATTATACTCATTAAAACCATTCTCTATAAATATGAGATTACACTCTATAAATAGATAGGAAAGCACCCATACTCCAAAACCGAGTCCAGCCTACCCACATCCTTACCGGACGCAAACAACACACAAACATGGCCTAACTCAGCCCACACGTAATTTGCCGTAAACTTTATTACCGTTATAAGTTCCTAAATATTATTATCTCCCCTTGAACATCAGCAAGTCACCAGCCCACCTGAATGGATTTCGGTAATAACTCACTAAAGGTGGTTACACACTTAGCCGCAAGCTTGTCAAGCCTGTGTGAACAATACTGAAGTCTAATAGTAGATTATGTGACTAGGGGATAAAGCAGTGTTTTTAAGTCGAGGGCGGCATGTTGAACTCCGAACGAAACGAAAGTTGCTGATTTTAATCCCGAACGTAAGTGAGGGATGCTCGGGAGTTAATAAATAAACCTGAGTGAAGTGAGGAATTATAAGCCGCCTAAAACAAATACAGCTTTATCCCTGTGCTTATGTCTACTTTTTACACCATCTGTGATATAATTAAAAGGCAATTTGGTCGACCAAATTATATATTGGAGAAATATAAGTATTATATTTACAAGTTCATCAAACAAACAAAATTCACTACTCCAAGATTCTATAGTTTAAATTTTCTATAACGCTCCCGTCAGTAAGCACGTTTTATTCTATTTTCTTTTTTTTTTTGTTGGTGGCCAGTTTGAATTTCGAGTCAACTTGTTCGATGCACGTACATTTTAATTCACATGTTGACGATTTTTAATGTTCCAAATTCAAATATCATTACTCCCTAGAGATCAGCCACACTGCATCATCTCCTTAGGGATAGAATGACTTGCTTTATGTGAGGTTTGTATGACGTATAAAACGACATTATCGAGCAGGTGGTGTCAAAAATATAATACGGTACTGTTTTCAGTATGAAATAATAATTTATACTGAACACAATACTGTTTGTAGGAGCACGGCTGTTTAATGATTTACCGAAAGAAGAATTAAAAAAGTGTGAAAATATTAATATGTTTAAATCTAAATAAAAAAAAAACGAAGTATATATTATATAGGTATACCCTATAACGTCTCCAATACACCAATATTTAGCTCTTTGTATCTCATTTAATGTGAACTGTAATAAATAATTTATTACAGTTCACATTAAAATTGTTCCTATTATAAGTAAAAAAATTTAAACCTATCTTTCCTGTAAAGTGGACAATAGTTTCAGTAGTAGCATTGCACAGTCACATAAAAAGAAATGTATATTACTTCATATCATTGGTTGCACCCTAATAGTATCATGTAGGTGATCACCTATTAAGTCAAAACTAATCTGTAACCTCATTATGTGTACATTGTGTGCAATAAAAAAAAAAAAAATGTAACTACAATTGCCGCCACGGATCTTGAGCGCTGGCTTCAAGTTGCGCAGAAGTCAAATATTCGGTCTCTTTAGTGGTGCGAAGTGAGACGCAGGGGCGGGGAGTGTCAGTGATTGGCTCGCCGCGCCATCGCGTCATAGACGTCACTCATGATTTGCTCCCTGCGCTGCTGCGTGTATGTAACAACGACGACGATTGGCACGCCAATGTATGGAATGCGCAAAGCGATCCCACTCTGACGCCGAGCGCTCAAGATCCGTTTTGGCAATTGTATATTCTCTAGAACGACCAATTAAACCGTGTTCCAGCTTCTGACGTTTTGCATGTCCCCATTTCACAAAGGCACACCCTTTATGAAATAAAAAAATACTTTGTTATTTTTTTACAAACAATACGGACATTATAGTTTTTAATGACTTATTGACAGTCCAAACGAAAATTAGAGACATAAAATTTAGCATATTATTATTATCTTTAGTAGGTTACACAATATTAACTCAAATTTCGATTGTTACAGGTAAAGAACGGTACTCAAACGGAAACGAATACATGTAATCAGCTCCTTCTGCGTGCTCCTCGATTGAAATAAGAACACGAACCTTGGCAGCATCGAATTCACTCATAGATGCCCTGAGCAAACTGAAAGCACTCCTCTGCTTCTGGAAAAAGGCGGGCTAGTTGGAGTGATGGCCGTCTTGATCCATGCACAATCGTCCACCGAGGACTAAGTGCGGAAACTAATTCATAAATATTCAAAATTCAAGACAAATATTCAGCTCAAATAAACTAATCAAAAAAAGTTTTTTTGTGCATGCACAATTTATTACCAATAGCTTGAATAAGCAAGATGCTTGGACAAAACCGAATTAAAAAATGCTCAAATAGGCTTGCAAAAAATCATTACTCATGCCGACTTATAAAGCAATGTGTCTTGCCTAACAAAACCTTAATACACACAATGACGCCATGTTTGTCGAACATTTATTGTGCGTAAGGTCTGCATTTCCTGATAGCTATAACCTAGGGGTCTTTAAGTCAAGAATATTTAGGTCAGGTTGTTGTTGTTGTTGCCTAGGGAAACAGCACTATCATCGGCCGCTTACGCCATCAAGATTAAAAAGTAATTATATTATTAACGTAGAGTTAGAGAAAGATTTATAAAATTCGTAATTAATTTTGGCGGTTATGGTGTTAAAATGTCCAAGTTGATGTTTGTTGATTTGGTTTTCTGAAAGTTTCCGAAAGAAAAACGACTTGAAAGAGGCAGTTATGGGTATTTAGTAAGGTTGGTTCAAGTTTAGTAGGTAAGGTTGGGTCAAGGGAAATTTTTCTGCAAATAATAATTAAGCGGACAGGTTTTGTTGTTCAACGTAAACAAGGCAAATCTGGCAAAAATTATATTACCTATAAGTAGAGGAAATCATGTTAGAAACACCACTCTGTACTCTTTAATTCAAATAGCAGGTGTTGAGGAAAAATAACAGGTTAAAAGTGAGAGTGGGCTGGCATGTTGCACGACGAATGCATCCGGGCACGTGGGTGAAGATCGTCATTCACTGACACCTGAGCAAGGACAACGCCATCGAAGTGGACTGTGGCGAACGTAGTTGACGATCTGATCCTGTTTGCGGGGCAAACTTGGTTAGAAATCGTTTTAGGTAGAGAGATATGGAAAAAGAAGGGCGAAATAAAAAAATATAAAAAAGGAAAGGGAAGTCACCTGAAAAAAAGCTTACTTTATCTAAATATTGAAACCTCATACGCGCTAACATACAATAAACCACAATAACTCGCTAAAACCACTCCATTTACAACACAAAAAGCGACACAAAAAGACAATCACGACCCGTTAAAAGTTCGCCCCGTACACCGAACAAATTGTACCACTTACGGGCCCGTGTGTATCATTATAACACCTCTGATCATGTTTTGTAAACAAAGTTGAAAGAGCTACATATTAAATAGCGTTACACTAAAAGCATAGCCGTGTTCGCCAAATTGATTCAATTTGCAAATAATCCGCCAATATTGTTGGCGCCTATCGGATCCGTTCGGAACGCTACCGGGCGGTAATTGATGCGTGAATCAGCGTTACCGAACGTTTTCTTGATTTGTATTGAGTGCGAATCGGTGATCATTGAGGTGATTTATTGTTCATTACAATGAAATATTCTATTGAGTTAAGAGTGATTCGGTGTCGTTCAGACGAAAAATTCGACAAATAATGGCTGGGTTAGCTGATGCTTGATAGGGAATCGTTCAGCAGGTGTCAGAATCAAAATTGTTTTTTGTTTTTTCCATCCAGTACCTAAAAAATTTTCAATCAAAGTTAAAATCGTGTCCCAGTTTTCTTTACCTTTCTTTGTTTAATTAAAGTTTCGACAATTTTCTTTATTTTCACCCTTTATTCTCTGTAAATAATACCTTCTCAGACTAGTTATAGACTAATTGAATATGTATTTTCAATTAGGCCGACTCTATTCCTCAAGGCCTTCTTTTCAGCTTCAGCAATTCTTTAAAAAGAAACTAGCCGACTCACTTGTCACTACGTAAAGTATCGCAATTAATTCTAAATAACCTCGACGCTGTGAACTTATTAAAAAAGTGATGAGTCAAACGGTTCCTTCGCTTGATATTATAATAAATGCCGTAAGACGGTAGGCCGGTGAATTTCGCATGACAAAGGACCTGTCAGTCATCCTGTTTTAGGCTATATTTGCTGAGCCATTGTACACGTAAGTCTTGGCTTTGCTGGTGCGATCATCAGGCTTGTTCTGGGTTAGTTATTTAGTTACAACAATATACACCGTTCGTTATTATAACTCTGTTAAATTAACTGCGAAACTCATAAAAAAATTCATATTAAAAGTTGTCACACAGTTAAATTTTCCACAAAATAGCTTTGTCGACAATACAAATCCACACAAAGAATGCTACAAAATATGAAAACTCAGGAGACAAAGAAATAAATGTGTTTGCTTGTACAAACACGTGTGTTCATTCGCTGTAAGACTTTCGTTTGTCACAATATAAAGACGTGTTCACGGAAAAATCTTTATAAAAATGACAATCTGTTGGAAGCCGGCGAACGCTCCGCATACAAAACTGAGCAAATCGCTATTGGAAAATACCGAAATATGATAGAAATGCAGCACAATGCAGGACGTTGTCACTATTCCGAGTATCTCCCTCGCTGGCCAAAGCCGATTATAATCGCGATAAAAACGCCGAGAACGCCCCCTCGTGGACCACCCCAGCCTTATCCGATCTGCTGTCAAAAGTCTTTCCAATTTATGTATTGCAGCCGACACCCCGCGGTATTATTTATGGCTACGTAGACTTCGTACAAACTTTTCTTTTTACTCACGATCGCCACTCGAATCAAGATGTATGGCTTTCGATTCGATACGCTATCGAGGCAGAATAACGATAGTTTTAAAATTTTCGGTCGCACAAAGAGCACTCACATTTGTCCAATGTTTTAGGATGAAAACCGCTAAGCTTTTAGCGGTAACTCGGTCTAACAAACAAAAAATTCCGCGGCCGTGTCATTTAGACGCGACAGGTCGCAATCAAAAAAACAATTTACTTTTTACGTGGAAACTAAAACCGCCCGTACATAGAGGAGATAAATGAATAACACCGGTTTTTATTTCTGTTGAATACGTCTATCGCTCTTATGTCTACCAAAGATATTAAAGTAATTCACAATGATTGCTTTCTTCTCGTCGTACTATCAGTTGATTATAAATTGTATACTATCTATATTTGCTGTAATAAAAATTGACTGGTTGATTGATTTGGAGAAATTTAGTTTTTGATGCACTTTTGCTGTCTTTTCACGGTTCCTAAGTTGGGGAAAATGGAACCCTTTTACTATCGCTTTATGTCCGGAATTAACTAGTTACATAGGTAAGTTTGTACAGAACACTCGGTACGCAAGTCCGACTTGCACTTGACCGGTTTTTTTTTAAATTATAAACTCTTGCTGGGCACCATCTCACCAGGTACATATTTTTTTTTTAATTAGAGAGGCCCAAGTATTTAAGGTTTGCCAACGAGCAATGGAGCGTAGTTTACTAGGTGTTCAATTAAGGCCCGGCGCCCACTATCGGTGGGCATCGGTGCGGCTCGGTAGAGTTCGAGCGCTTTACGCCGGCTTCGGGCGGCTTTGGGCGCCTTAGAGCTGCGTCGGGCGACTTCGGGCGGCTTTGGGCGCCTGAGAGCTGCCTCGGCAGTCGTAAACACGCCTAAGGACGCCGTAGCTGATTTTGGGTAGCCTAAGAATAGTTCTGGCTGCAGAAACATCGCAGAGCAGTCACTCGTAACGTTCCGTGAAAACAGTTATGTGTGTGTATTTATAATGGTGGATTGGGACTTAGTTCTCATTGTTCATCTTGCTGAAGAAGAAGAGAAACTTGGAGCCTTAAGACAAAGTATTAGGACATATTTATTAGTATTTTGGTTAAAAAAAAAATGCCAATAACAGTTTTCTTTACGAATGTACATGCGCAGAAGTTCGCAGAGCCTATGTTCAGGACTGCAAATCAAATCAAATCAAATCAAAACATTTATTTCAAATAGACCATTTACAGGCACTTTTGAATAGTCAAATGTCGGTCAGTCCAAGAAAAGTGAAGCTAAATTGCACGTTCAAAAGAGTAGGTCTCTATGCCAAGTTATTTTGCGTCTACTTGTACGATACGATAATGAAGGCGCGTGCGGTGATCGAAATGACTGTTCTGCGACGTGTCTGATCCGAAAATGCCACCCGAGCTACCCGAAGACCGCCTCGGCATCCTTAGCCATGCGTACGGCTGCCGAGGCCGCCCGAAGTCGCCCGACGGAGCTCTAAGGCGCCCTAAGCCGCTCGAAGCCGGCGTAAAGCGCTCGAGCTGTACCGAGCCGCACCGATGCCCACCGATTGTGGGCGCCGGGCCTAACGGATCGAGTTTGAAACACTATCACGGACTATACTGCGCTCCAAAACTAAAATAGTTGATGTGGCTCAAAAGGCTGCCAAACTGAAATGGGACTGGGCTGGACATGTCTGCCGCATGCCCGACAAACTGTGGGCTAAACTAGAACATTGTTGGTGCCCTGAAACAGTGGTACGGGGTCGTGGCAGACCACAAAGAAGATGGCGCGACGAACTAGACAGATTCTACCATAACTGGCAAGAAGAAGTCCAGGCGCGTGAAAGATGGAAGGAGTGGAGGGAGGCCTTTACCCAGGAGGCAAGACAGGCTAACAAAAAAAAGTATCAGTTTTTGACGGTGCTCCGATCGAAGCACGTATATTATGTAAAATAAAATTTAATGAAAAAAAAAAAAATTTACTAGCCAACATTTTCTTAAAAAGCTCGAGAAAACTTGTTCACAAAACTATTCCGATTCTTGCTCATTGCCAAAAGTATGAGATTTGGAGTTACGCCCTTTGTAGCAGGAAGGGTCGATACCCACCTTGGGAATACAATACTTTTGCTAAATTCATGTTCATGTTCTAGAACTAATCGGGAAACTTGTTTCATAAGCACACGGGCACCTTTTTTCCTTACAACATTGTAGAAACGAACTCCAGCGGCAACCCTAACTATTCTCCAACTTCTCACATTTTCATAGTTTTCTCCATGCTCATAGCACTTAATAGCTAGAGATTATGAAACTACGCTCTGGATATTTATAACTAACAGTATCAAACTTTAGTATACGGACTAAGTTCTTTGACTAAATTTAATCCTCCGGAGACAAGTGGCGTTGACATCGCAAATAAACCGAACGAAACAATGGAATCAACTTTTAATTACATAAAAGGATTTTCTGTGATGCTGAATTATAATTTATTGGAAATGTTTTTGCTGTTTTATGTATCATTGAAGGTTTTTGTTTGAAACGAGAATTTATTATAATAATATTCCAGAACTATTACACTACGCTGTCTAGTCCCAGACTAAGCAGAGTTTGTGTTATGAGTACTAAATAACTGATAAAAATACTTATATATTTCTAAATTCATACATTTTATAGACTAGCTTTTGCCCGCAGCTTCGCCCGCGTACATAAAATATAATGTCACTATGTCACTTAGGAATAAAGCAGATTTTTATCGGTGAAAAAATTTTAGCAATCGGACCAGCACTTCCAGAGATTACCTCCTACAGACCTCTTACCTTTATTATATTGGTGTTGATAAATTACACCCAGACAGAGATGATCGTGCTCATCGCACAAACATTTGTCCTGGGTGGGAATCGAACCCACGACCTCCAGCATAGCAGTCAGGGCCACTAACCAATAAACCAACAGGCCAGCCAAAAAAAAGTATGTCAACAAACTCTGTAATGGATGGCGTTTGCTGCAATTTTCGTTTTATAACTGACATAGAGAGCCTCCCTGAAAACATAGCTTAGATAGAAAACTAACATTAGGTTCTAAACTATATTATTAACGTCAGTTCTGTAGCTCAGAGAGTACTCTATAACGTGGACACGCGCTTTACGGCTAACATCCTAATAATCGTAACACTTTACGCTTACTTCATAGACATGAAACCAGTGTCGTCTTTATATCATCCAGGACTATAAAACAACTTCGATATCTCGATATATAATTGAGTACTAGCTTTTGGTAGCGGCGTCATCCACGTAAGTGTCAAATTATCCAATCATTATTTTATCCGAAAGATGTCCACTGCTGGACATCGGCCTCCCCTATGTGTCGCCACAACGACTGGTCCTGTGCGTCTCACATTTATCGGACTTCCGCGATCTTTACCAGGTCATGAGTCCACTTTGTGCGAGGCCTACTAACACTGCGTCTTTCGGCACGCACCACTCCAAAACCTTTTGGACCTATCAACCATCGGTTCGGTGAGCTATATGAACTGTCCAATGCCATTTAATTTTTGCCGATTTTTCGGGCTATACCGGTTTAATTCTCCTCCTGAAAATTATCCAATAGCTGGGATAAAAAAGTACTTATTAAAAGCACTTGACTGGCCTCTTGGTCTAGTGGTTAGTGGCCTTGACTGCTATGCCGGAGGTGGTGGGTGCGATTCCCACCCAGGACAAATGTTTGTGTGATGAGCACGATGTTTTGTTCTGTGTCTGGATGTAATTTACCTATAAATATGTGTATATTTAGAAATATATAAGTACTAGCTTTTGCCCGCGCGGCTTCGCTCCCGCTCTTCCCAACTTCAGCCTACTATACCCTACTCTGCCCTACTCTACCCTACTCTACCCTACCCTACTCTACTCTACCCTACTCTACCCTACTCTACCCTACTCTACCCTACTCTACCCTACTCTACCCTACTCTACCCTACTTTACCCTACTCTACTCTACTCTACCCTACTCTACCCTACTCTACCCTACTCTACCCTACCCTACTCTACTCTACCCTACTCTACCCTCCTCTACCTTACTCTACCCTACTCTACCCTACTCACCCTACTCTACCCTACCCTACTCTACTCTACCCTACTCTACCCTCCTCTACCTTACTCTACCCTACACTACCCTAATTTTCATTTTTTTTTCCATAAGAACCTTCTCCTCATAATAACGAACACAACAAAAAAAAAATTTGCGAAATCGGTCCAGGTGTTGTTGAGTTATGCGCTTACCAACACATTTTGCGATTCATTTTTATATTATAAGATATGTTTATCAGTTGTCTAGTAGTCATAGCACAAGCTCTGCTTAGTTTGGGACTAGATGGCGTTGTATGATAGTTGTGGACAATTAAAAAAAACAGCCCCCCTAGCCAAGTTACAACCAGTTTGTGTCGAATTCCGTTCTCTAATCGGTAACGCCTCGGTGACAGCAATTGTAGAAAACGATAAGTTGGTAGCCATGTTGACGCGCCTGAGTCGGCCGCTCGTTCTACAATGTAGCGTAAAACATTGTAGAAACGATTTTGAACGATGTGAACTTGGCTACAAATTGTCTATTCGTTTGTTCTGACCACGCGACTTTACGTTGAGATGACGTCATTCCCATACGTTTCATCACTTTTCGACAGCGTTAACGATTGCAGAATAACAACTTGGCTAAGCGTGCAGCTGTATATTGCTGTACACAAAAAGAAAACTCAACCACAAACACAACTTCTGTACGTAAAAGCGTTGTAAAACAAGTACTTACAGGGAAAGAAATAAATATAAATTGGAAAAACGCATTTTATGAAGTGCTCCCCGTAGCGGCCATCATGGCTCATGGCTCATAAGTACCCTCCCACGGAGACAAGGGTAGCTGATATTTATTATGAAGATTAATGATGTAGACGTAAGAAGTACATAAACAGATTTATGTAGCTCGTTTTGTGTTGCATGTGTTCAATCAGGATTGCCATTGTGAATTTATGGATTTTTTTAGTGCCTGCGTAGACGGTGTTTTGTTTATGTAAATGTTGCATGCTTAACTGAAGCCACATTACATACATGAAACGATCATAGCTAATATGCCTATGCTTCACTATACGACGTGTAACATAAAATGCGCAAAACTTGAAAATAGTTTGATTAGAATAACAAGCAGAATCAGTTGAATTTTTAATATAGGTCGCATCTGTCATTTCTTTTTAAATTAAAAATGTTGTCCTGTCTATTTATTAATGGGTCAAGCCAACACGTGCGCAAACACGCCCAAATAGGTAAACAAACACATATGGTAATCGGTATAATATAGTTCTTATTTTAATGCAATTTTAAACAAACCAAAATTGCACATAAAACCTTAAAAATTTTATTAATGATTGTTTTCTCCCAGAATCAGGTCAGTTGAATTAAAAATCGTTTTGGGTGTCTGAGGTTTTGGGCCTTTAACGTTATACGTTGTATGTATAAAGGGCGCGGCCATGCCCCTGATGACCTATATTGACTTGGCAGTCGCATGTATATCACAAATATTTAAATTAGATTGTTTAGGACAGTCCAATTGCCAAGTCAATCTAGGTCATCAAGGTCTCTTAAGTACGGAGTGAATAAATTAACCGACTCTTTACTCGTACATGATCTCACAACTTTTTTACAGAAATCAGAAATCAGGAACGTTTATTTCAAATATACCAATTACAGGCACTTTTGAATGGTCAAAATGTCGGTCAGTCAAAAAAAAAATGAAGCTAAATTGCACGTTCCAAAGCATTGATCTCTATGGAGAAGAATGTGCAAGAAACTCCATGGGCGTATTTACGGTAGAAGAACTGAGTTGCAAGCCTTGGTTTTTTTACAAGTTATATTTTTGATGGCACCTTATTTTTACACAGTTTCTTTCTTATAATGGGTACAGTGCTACTGTATATTCAGACGCACGAATTGCATTCACTTTCATTTATATATGTAGGTAATTCCAACAAGAACGAATGCCTTTATTTATTTATACTTATGCACAACACAATTCTTGGAATTTTGATTTTGCATCTTCTAAAAGAAATTCTGTTTGTAGATTACGTAAGCGTTTTACGTTTTGTTTATTCAAAACATGTTATAGTAAAACTCACATAGATAACTTTGGTGAATAATTTCGATAGATTCTAGCGTCTATGTTCACTCTTATCTATGTAGTGTTCAACTCTAGATATGACAGTGTATATAGACTTTTGAAAATCTCTCAGTTTGATTGTGATCCATCACGACAGGCTTAGGGCTATAATTCACCGGTACACCATGGCGGCGCGACCACTTGCGCCGCCGTGGTGTCTAACCTACCAAACTAGACACTATACAGACACCAGAATCGCCACACGTCCGAGCTGGTCACGCCACGAAACTGGTTGCGCAATCAAACGGACACCAGCCCCCCTAGCCAAGTTACAACCGTTTCGCTTGCGTCAAACGCTTCGAGTTGACCTTGCCGCCAATTCTTTTGTTCTGACCACGTGACTGAGCGTTGAGGCGACGTCATTCCCGTACATTTGAAGCTTTCTACAAGCGTTAACTATTGCAGATTAGCAACTTGGCTAGGGGTACTGGTGATTAACTCACTATAGAGCTGTATACATTTTGTTGGTAGTGGCAAAAGTCTTCTGTGAGCCTTCCCGTCAAACACAAAATGTAGAACATATGGCAATGACCTTACCTGTCACTTTACTTTTCCGAAACTAATGTTATCACCATACATTTTGCACTTAGCGTATCTAAGCCGGGAGATGTCATTTCCCACCTAAAAAAAGCCTGCTGGTTCCTTAAAAACTGACAACTCTAAGATAAAAACAACACAACGTTTGAAGTGTTTCAGGTCAGGAGGTTAACTGTCGTTTCATTTTCCATTATATTTTTTCTTTTTTTCTAAAAGGAATCTTATCTCTAAGGGCGTGGTCAGCCGGTAATTCCACAAGATTGACACCGCAGCAACGTCGTGGCGAATCCGTGACAGGTAGAGCAATCGGGGCTTCGAGGTTTATTTTCGGTCTGTTTCTTTACCTCTAATTGTAATTGAAGACTCTCGTTATTTTTTGTTTTTACTTTTGTGTGGTGTCTTTTTTCGTCGACGTCGTTTATCTCCAAGTTTTGGCATTGTTTAACATAAGCCTAGAATCTGCCTATAATGTTCGGAATTAGGAATTCACTCTATCAGAGGGAGTGAATTGGTATATGTATTGGTCTTTGCATTAAAATTTTTAGTATTAGAACATGCCGATTTCCTCACAATTTTTTCGATTACCGTTTTAATAGCAGTGGAAATCTTCTGTAAGTATATGAATAGCAAAGCCCTGACTCACTCACTGACACATTAGATGATTTACAAGACATCTTAAATTCATCCACGTCGATACCAACGGGAACAGTGGCCAGAACGCCACAAAAAAGCCCAGCCCTATGGTCCCGTAAAGCGTCGACTAGCTGTTTACTAATGTCTTGAATAGCTCGATGAGCAGTTGGATCCCACGGCCCTAGTGACCCCTAATCCAACATATAACTCCCGTTGAGATTGTTTAATTTGCGCCGCTTGAGGTTTTCTGCACCTGCAGCAGCCGCTCCAGCATAGCCAGCCGAACTCAGAAGATTGGATGGCCCAAGTATGTCGACAAGTCTCTAGGTTATTTATAATTTAGTACAAATTGCTTCTCTGCCTTTAGGGGTTAGTGTAAGTTTTGTTCCAAATACCTGCCCAAGTTACGCTCCATTTCCCAGGAGAGGCGGAAAGGTCTTCCTGTCGACCTGAATTCGTATTTGAAATATGAGAGATGATGCTGATAAATTATCCGTGTCAATTCGTACCGGTTGTTATGAGTTGACATACCAAGATTGATTGAAGTGATTGTTATGATATTTTTAGTCTTTTTGTGATGGAGCAAGATTGATGCAGTGGTTGATCGATTGGCTACGGCACTGCGTGTCACAGGTTTGATTCTCGCACAGATTAAATATTTTTATGGCCTACAGATAGTTTTTCCGGGTTTGGGTACCTATCTTGTGTATCTGGGTTTATATGTTTGTGAACGCACACACTACACGATATAGAAGTAATTATTAATGTGGAACAACGTTATCAAAATTATATCAGAATACTAAAGCGGTGTGGTACAGAAAATAAACGCCAACCCAATGTATGCGTCCCAGCAAACAGGCTTCAAAAAATTTAAAAAGTTAAGCTTGACCTATTATTTGTGGTCTGCTCTCCTCGTCTTTCCTTACCAAAATATTTTTTCGTTTTTTATAGCGATACCTAAGTGCTCTTCAAATTAATGTTAACGACATAAAAATCCAAGGTCTTCAATACCATTTCATACCGTATTGAAATGAAGTTCATCTAGGTGTAAAAAAATTAAAAAGCATAGTCTCCCGGATATCAGTGCATATTTTTCAACACGCCTCAAAGAGATGTCAGCAAAACTGAAGGGGCCCAGTAAGGCTAACTGTTAGGGCTGAAGGAACGTTTAAAAGATTGAAAGAGTGGTCCTAGAACGCAAAGGGTAACTGAAGGATACAGGTAGATTGTTGTAAATAAAAGTCTAAAGCTTGAACTACATTAGACCGTGACACGTGGACTACGCCTGATTTGTACGCAGAAATGTTTCTTTTACTTTTCTTATCACGAAGAATTTGTACTTTAAGTTTATGTTAATTATTTTTTAATTGTGACTATTTTTTTTATATGCATGTAAGATTCACATCTAGTAGGTGTCAATCAGATATATTGTTTTACGATATACTTTTTCGATTGTGTGTTGTGTGTACATCAGTTTTGTGAATTATAATTAAAAAAAAAGACGTGTGGCACTCGCAATTATAATGCAATTATAATTATTTATTTATTTTATTTATGCAGTATTTTTTTTCCTTTGTTTTTTTTTCTTTGATATTAATTGAAGTTACACTTTCACACATTGAATTGAATTTTGATTGATTGTTCACTCATTTGTTTTCTTATCGGTCACCACGCTCAAAAAACAAATGAGTGGGGGGTGTTAGGTTATTTTCGTTACGGAATTTCTGGATTTGGTCTCCACGCTCAAGGCCCGCGATAGAAGCTATGCAATAGCTTAAAAAAAGAACGACGTCGCGTGGCGTGGATCTAGTGTAGCTCTACAAGTCTAATTTCCATGTGAAATGTATGAAGACTCGCCCAGATTGGTGTACTTAGCACACGTGGGAGAAGTGTAATTCTACCTTAACACGTCCTTTCGTCGTCCACCCTAGAGAGCGGGAGAAGTAATTAATGACTTTCCAATTTAAAAAAAAATTACCCGTATTAAAGTTCTTCCAAATAAGTTGAACTGAAAACGAAATACTGAAAAATGTACGGTACATTTTATCAGTTGCTTACCATCTAAAAGTTGTAAACCCAAGTTCCTCTCGGTTAAATTTTACTTGCAACAGTAACGTTTAAGCGTTCGGTTACTGCCGACTAACTGTGAGTTCAACCGTTGCGCTAACTACTTATCTCCTTGCCCCATTGATCTTTAAGCTACTAGTTAAAGGTTTATACGCATCGTTTCGTATGCTATAAATAAACAGAGTAATTTATTGCATGCTTCCTTGTTTGGGAAAAGGAAAAATTGCCATATATCTTGTTCCTTATGGTACCACCATAAAATTGAAGGGGTACAGTAAACCTTGAATCTGTTTTCTCTTTGTTTTGACAGACAGTTAAGTGGCTTCTTCAGCCACGTACAAGTTATTATTACAACTACAAAGGAAATTTACTTGCGTACCAAGTCATTTATATAACTTCAACGATGTGTATTCGCCGTTTAGTTAGGTTAATCTGTTGATATCTATAACGTAATATTTGTATATTAGGAAACAAATATTTGTTAACACACGCCGAAATACCGGTCTGAAGATATTGAACTGGCTTAAACTTGAGATTTTCAATCTTTTAGTTTATTTTAATAGTGGTTATTACTTACCAAACACTCCTTTTTTTGGTCAAAGTCGTCGACGGCGCGTATTGTTCCACGTGCGTCTCAAAGAGATGTCAACAAACCGTAGGGGCCCAGCAGGTTCGAAGCCTATTGGGGCCACGGGTAGTGCGAAAGTGAAACCTGGGATCCTGGGGCGGAGGCAAAGAAAGAACATGAGTGAGTTTTTAATCAGTAAAAGTCTAACACACCCTCCCGCTCCGCCCAAAGGTGGGAGATGTCATTGGATTATTTTCCCACCCAAAAAATACCTTTCCTCCTAAGAACTCTCCAACTCTTTCATCGATAGTCCCAAAATACGGCCCCTATACTCCGAAACAATATGGTCATCACAGATCACCACGAATCTAAGCTTCACAAAATATGTCAAATCGAATCCGACGCAGCGGCGACGTGAGGTGCGCTGTGAAACACAAATATTCCGTCGAGAAGGGAAGCTTCCACGGAATTTGTTCGCAGAATGAAGTCGATCGGAAAATATAGCTATTTATGGAATTTCGCCCGCCTTTTTTTCTATATCGACAGATTTGCCGTCGCGATGTCGTTCGATGGCGGAAAAGTCGGTTTAGTCGCAATAAATTAGGGTTGTTGCGTTACTATCGTAATGTATAGTGTCAACAACACTTGCCCTAGGGACGTTCCGCCAATATTTATTCTGCTCGATAGTACCTAACTATTCTGAGTTTATGTTACACGGTGGCTGTTCTTTTTTTGGCTTTGATGGGGTGGGCTGGCTTTTTGTGTTTGCTGCTCAAATAGTTATCATGTCAGATATCGGTTACATGATTTTACAAGCACCTTTCAAATAATTTTGCGAGTAAGTACGGTATTGCAATAAACATTTTTTATTTTGTTTTATTCATTTTGCATTTGGATAAGGCTTTTCGTAATTTACAAATTAAGAATTGAAAAGTTCCAGACTGGGCATAGTAGCCTGCTAAGACTACAAGATTGTTTGAAAGATTGACCGTGGCCTTAGAACGCAATAAGCAACTGAAGGGTACGGGTGGGTTTTAGTCAGTAGAAGTCTGACATGACGCCCTCTCGTTTCACTCAGAGCGAAAGAAGATTTTCATTGAAAACCAACCACAAAAAAAAAACTAAATGTTAGGTACGTGTTTTTATTTATTTATTATCTGAATTTATTTATTTACATTAACATAAAACGGTTTTATGCAATGGCTTTATATATTTTCTTCGAAACAGCAATCCAATGCGGTTGTCAACTGTTCGTGTCACAAAAAAATTCAAAAATCAATCAACAAATCGTCGAGTCGCAATCTAATGACCCGCACCAATAACTGCAGGGCCATTTCCAAACAAATCGAGCTACCCACGGCAGTATTTGCGCGATTCTGTTGCGGTGGAGGTCGGGGTAATGAATAGCCCAATTTTCCGCATTTTCCCCCATTAACAACATCCGGCCGCCACGGGTGACGCGGCCGCAAATAATGGACGCCCGTATAACCGTTCGTTTGTTTGATATGAGAGCCTTTTTATGAAATAGCGGGCTGTAGGCTTCGACCACGTGACCCTTTTGTTTCCCATTTTTATGGCATGAAGTGCTTGGAGTTGGAGTTGGGCATACGATTTTTGAATTTGTGTGCGGTTCTATTTTGAGTTGTTTGAATATTTTTGTGCGGTTTTAATTGAGTAACGCATGTAGATTTTTAAGTGCGCTATTTGAAAAGCGTATTTTGATCAAACTACACATAAGTTACCTATATAGCTAAAAGTTAAAAGTCATCAAAACTCTTTAAGTCACCAGTTAATCTACGTACCTACGGCATGATTGGCGCAGTGTTTGAGCGATTGGCTGCGGCGTTGCGTGTTGTGGTTTCGATTTCCGCACGGAACAAGTATGATAGTTGTTTCGGGTCTAGATAACTGGTGTATGTGTTTCCACGTTTGTGAACGCACCTAGGAAGGTAACTTACGTTTTTGATCCGTCACAAAGGACGACTAGACGTCATTCATGGGCTGTCCCGGCTTACTGATCATTTGATTGTTCAATTTATAAACCCAAATCCCTAACTAGTGATTTAAGAGAACACCACATTGGACTGTTGGTCTGTATTAATGTACTGAGAGTCTTTTGTAAAATAGAGGCTTTGGACGGCCACGTAGCCTTTTGTTTCCCATTTTTCATGGTATGAAGTGCATGGAGTGGTTTTGTGTCCGGAATACGATTTTCGTGTTAGTGTACGCTTTTATGAATATTTTTGTAAGGCTTTAATTGGGTGACGTGTGTAGATTTTAACGTGCCACTAACTCAATAACCATGCTTTTGGGAACCGCTATGAAAATATTTACTGCAATATTGCCCAAAAGAATCACTCTTAAAACAATTTTACGGCCTATTCATTACTAAATATAATTACCAACATGTTTTTTTTCTTTTGTTATTTTATTGCCTAGCTGCTGCCGGGGGAATATAGGTACTTCCGGGAAGCATAGTATCGTATTGTATGTGCTATTCCAGCACATGGTCTACCTGCGTGCTAAATTTCATCCAAATCTGTTCAACCGTTCGAGCGTGAAGACAAACGTACTCACAGACGCACACATGTTCACTCTTATAATATTTGTGTTTATTCAGCGTATATTAGGGATTAGCTGACCCATGTGCACTTAGATAGGTGCATTTGACGTAAAAACTAATTCACCACTAAATAGGTTCTTAATAAACTAGTGCGATTCACGATCGATCATTGCGTCACTGCTTACCATAAGGTGGGAACGCAGTCTAAAAAATTAATATATACGCCAAAAACATACCAAAACGCTTCTAAATTTCCAATTACCACAAAAGTATCAACAACTCTGCTATATTTACCGTATTTAGTTAGCTTTATAGTCTCTTTAAGCTCACTTAATATCTGCAATAAAAGCTTAACCGCTAACTTGAATAAAATAGAGCACATTGTCTCGGGGTCATAAACTGCGCGGTTCTTAGGGTGGGGTTACACTGAGCTCGCCAAATCCCCGCATGTACTAATAATCCGTAAACTCGAATTAGTAGTATGGAATTGTTGTATGTTCTAGACTTTGTGTATTCTTTGTTTATGGCTAGTGCATGAATATTCGAAATGTATTGTGTAAGATTTTTTCTTAAATTTCTGTTTGTTCCGTTTAATCTCAGAAACGGCTAGATCAATTTTAACGATATTTTACTAGCGGATAGCTGATGTTATAAGAAGTAATTTAGATACTTTTATTTTAGAAAAAGAATTAGGGTACCACTCAAGAACAAATCAACTTCAAATTCTGACCAAATGGCCGACGAAGTCACGGGCTCCAGCTAGGTGTGAATAAATTGGTGTATGCGTATGTGTATGTATGTCCAAACCTTTTGTATTTTATTCTTTGAAATTGTGACAAAATTCGTTCTGTGTACAATCAGTTCAGATGAAATCAGATTTATGCAGCATGTTGCAATTTTGTTGTAATACTTTCTATTGACACGTTAAAAAAACACACGTATTATGTAAGATATTATCACAAAGAAAAACAAAAATGACCTCAAAATCTCATCAAGCACTCTAATAACATCATCCATCACAACACAACATCCTACCAATATCTTCACTTTTATCTCCCGACCTTAAAGCTGGCGAACCACCAATCATAGCGAGGCGAGGCTAACGATTTCCGATATAAACGGTAACCGTTAACGACAGCAGTTACCGCGAAAACGGGTCGCGATACACAGGCGACGCCGCGGTATCGCCACAGTAATGAATTTCCTCTTTTCATTTAGTATCGTCCGGGCTTACCTTCGCCTCGTTTGGCAGAACTTTTGTCAGACTTTGTTGGGGAAATCAGTGGAGAGAGGGCATAAAAGTAGATACGGGTGAATTAAACGGCTTTCGTTGATACGAGTGGCCTTGTGTAGCTGTTGAGTTTTATTGAGAACAGATGTTAAGTTATCTTTTTTAGGTAGAGTGACCAGAACGGAAAAGTAAGAAATGCGTACATTAAACAAAGTTTGAAAGTAGCACCAGGGGCTGAAAAGTTGAAAGAGAATCGTTTATCTTGGTATGTTCATGTAAAAGAAGAAAAGAAAAAGAGAGAGTTGTGGGAGAGGAGGGTTGAAATGTGGGTTACTAAAAGAGGTATGAGTAAACATGTGAATGAAGGGAGAGGGAGGCCAAAGAAAAGATGGCTCTATCATCTATATTCTAAAGTGTGAGGAATGATATGAAAGAAAAGAGAGTCAATGATAGCGTGACAGTTGGGAAAAAAAAAACAGAATAAAATAAATATTTAAATATTTATTTTATTTGTTACCAAATATTTCTTCCCTCCTTATGGGATTTTTGTGCTTTTTTATCGTTTTTTGTGAGTCCCATTCGCACTCGTCTGTTTTTGTTTTTTTTTTTTGTAAGGTTGATCCACGTTGAACCAGTTACTCCTGTATTATCGGAGAAGAAAATATTAAAAGGTTTCAAGTCGCCAAAATTGTAATCTAAAGGTGTGTTCCTATCTTTATTTTGTTTGTCAGAGCCTGTGTTTTAAGGAGTCATAAAGATTTGATTGTCTTTTAGTGGTGCCTTATTTGATCGTCCCTAAGTACTCATTGATAGCCAGTGATTAAGACGTTATGGCAAAAGTTACAAACTTAAACCCGAAACGATAAAAAGTAATCGGAGTTTTTGTAGAGTTATATAGATAATGCTATATCTTTCCTAAAGTTCAACCTAGTTTTTTTTGGCTTCGCACGATTTGTGCAGTGTCAAGCTTAAAAAGTTGTGTTTTTTTTGTGGTGGGAAAAGTCATCCAATGACAACCCCCGCTCTTGGGCGGTGCCGGAGATAGTGTCAGACTCTTACTGACCAAAAACCCACCCCGTTCCTACGTGCCTTTCGTACCGGGACCGAGCTTCCCTTTCGGATAACCCTGGCCCTAGTAGGCTTCGACCTGGCTGGGCCCTTGCTGTTGCTGACAGCTCCTTGAGGCGCGCGGGAACTAAAAAAAAAATAGAGATGAGTTATTCTTTTAAATCAAGAGAAAGTCTCATTCATCTGAGCTTGTCTTTTCTTTACAATTTGATATTTTTATTTGCATATTAGTTTAGGCACTCATTTACACCCAGTGACTTACGACACAAAATAGCAAAAACTAAGCCAGATGAATGAGACACTCTCGGTTTCAAAGAATCACGCTGATATTATTTAGTTTTTTGATACAGAATACTGAGTGTACTCTTGTTTGTTTTTCATCACAATGCGGATGTAAGATATTTTCTTCCTTCCTCTGCGTTCGTTTCGCTGCTCTCAAGCTTCGCTAAGGTAATCAATACTACAATAAAATTCTCAGCTTCACTTTTACAAAGATCGCATCTCTTTCAATGATTGAACTTACTTTCCAGTTGTAACTACTTGATGTTCAAAACTGCGTCAATTATAGATCACAATATTTATTAGGAACTAGCTTTACCCGCGCGGCTTCGCTCCCGCTCTTCCCTACTTCAGCCTACTATACCCTACTCTACCCTACTATACCCTACTCTACCCTACTCTACCCTATCCTACTCTACTCTACTCTACCCTACTCTACCCTACTCTACCCTACTTTACCCTACTCTACCCTACTCTACACTACTCTACCCTACTCTACCCTACCCTACTCTACTCTACCCTACTCTACCCTCCTCTACCTTACTCTACCCTACTCTACCCTACTCTACCCTACCCTACTCTACCCTACTCTACCCTACTCTACCCTACTCTACCCTACTCTACCCTACTCTACTCTACTCTACCCTACTCTACCCTCCTCTACCTTACTCTACCCTACACTACCCTACACTACCCTACTCTACCCTACACTACCCTAATTTTCATAAGAACCTTCTCCTCATAATAACGAACACAACAAAAAAAAAATTAGCGAAATCGGTCCAGGCGTTGTTGAGTTATGCGCTTACTAACACATTTTGCGATTCATTTTTATATTATAGATTAAAGAACTTAGCTCGAAAAAATCCTGCCGAAAACTCTAAATGATTTGTTTCATTGATAGGCTCTTTATCGCGAGCCTATCATTATGTATGACAGGCCTGTTGGTCTAGTGGTTAGTGACCCTGATTGCTATGCCGGAGGTCGTGGGTTCGATTCCCACCCATGGCAAATGTTTGTGTGATGAGCTCGATCATTTGTTCTGTATCTGGGTGTAATTTATCTATAATATGTATGTATTTAGAAATATATAAGTATTTTTATCAGTTGTCTAGTACCCATAACACACGCTCTGCTTAGCTTGGGACTAGACGGCGTTGTGTGATAGTTGTAGAATATTATTATTATTATTTACAGTTTTTGGCATATATCTCATTGGATGGAGCAAATTCTTTTCGACGATGGAGCACACTTCATCAGAAGTAACAATGGATTGGTTACTTCTAGGAAATTGGTTGGATAGATAGGTTGCTTCTTCTTCTCTTGACATGAAGACCTTATCATCATCATCATCATTCCAGCCGATAGACGTCCACTGTTGGACATATGCCTCCCCAAGTGACGCCACAATGAACGATCCTGCGCGTTCCGCATCCATCGGATTCCCGCAACCTTCATCAGGTCATCGGTCCACCTTGTAAGAGGCCTTCCAACGCTGCGTTTTCCGGTACGCGGTCGCCACTCCAGATCCTTTCGGCCCCAACGGCCATCTGTCAACGTGAAATCAAGACCTAACTCGGGACAAAACCAAAATTATTCCCGTGCATATAAATACTTATGATTTTATTTTTTCTTACTTTGTATTATATTAATAGAATAATTATATACTAGTAGATTATTATATGCTGTTACATCATTAGTTAGTTACGAGAATGTTAATCAAAAATATATTAACCACTGTTCATAAAATTAAATGCCAATCAGCTGTCAATATTTGATGCGTTATTAAAAACTGTTGTTGTTATATTTCAATACATCGTTCTGTATAGTACTTATCATAACACATCTGATTTGTTTATTAATACATTCCAAGAATGATATTTTGAATGAACACTAACACTTAACAAAAGAACAATAAAGTAAAACTTTTGCTAAACTAAAACTTAACAAAAGAACAATAAAGAATATCAAAAATTTTAATACTCAACCAAAATAAGGCACACAAATATGATAGTTGTTTCTCAAACGAAAAAATAACCCAAATTGGGTAATATTTGTACCAACAATTCAACCCGCCACTGCTCGCTTTGATTTTCCAGTGGTCCGGCCATGGGGTATTGATTCGCATTGATTTTGGGGGACGCTGCTCTTTCCGTTTTAATCGGGAGGGTTATGATTTTGGAAGGGGGACGAGGGTCAAAGTATGCATGGAAATGTGGAATTATTATGTATTACTAGAGCCGAAAGTAAATGGAGATGAGTTAAAGTAAAGCACTCGTAATGCGTCATATTTTATTTTTCTGATACTTGAATACAGTCAAATTTTCTTTAACTAGGAATCCTTTAACGGTACCTAGTTTTTAAGCTATTGCACAGCTTCTATCGCGGGCCTTGAGCGTGGAGACCAAATCCAGAAATTCCGTAACGAAAATAACCTAACACCCCCCACTCATTTGTTTTTTGGACGTGGTGACCGATAAGAAAACAAATGAGTGAACAATCAATCAAAATTCAATTCAATGTGTGAAAGTGTAACTTCAATTAATATCAAAAGAAAAAAAAACAGAGGAAAAAAAATACTGCATAAATAAAATAAATAAATAATTATAATTGCATAAGTTGATAAAAATGCTATGCAATAAGCTTTACCGCGGCAGTCCCCGAGTACCACAAGTCTTTTTTTTTTAATTTAACGATTGCCAAGATTGCACTAATTTGCTCATTCTGTCCAGATTTGCTTATTCTAAAACTTGATTACTCTAGGTTATCCGACAGTCTTCGTCTCCTTAAGAGAACCCAAGAACGTGCTACTATTATATTATTTGACTTGGACAGTTAGTCCAAGTCAAATAATATAATTATCGTAAAATTATAGTGTTGGTTGTGTGTGTGTGTGTTGTTAATTGTAGTGTCTGTGTGTGTGTTGTGTATATCTTTGTTAATGGTAAGTAGAGCTGATGTCGACTATTTTGCTAATATCAAAAGTAAATTAGAAAAGCAAGTGTACCGAAATTAATAGCGAAAATGAAAAGGGTCAGCAACTGCAGATATTTTCTTCGATTGATATCTACAGTTTAACTTGATGGATTAGTATTGGACTAAAACAATAAATATTATAATTTTAATCCTTTTTACGAATAATTAAAATTTTTGATTAACACTTAGCCCTAATGTTGACGGCTAAAAACAGTGTGAATGTCAGAAAAAAAATGTGTTTTTATGGTTAAATCTGCAATTTTCGAATTTACTTTAATGAAGAACTGTCCTGAAACTTTCACAAATTTTATAGACAACATGTTCGTCCAAATTTGCTCCAATTGTACGGTTCGTACACTTGCAAGAGTTGTTGTTGTAGAGGTTGGAGTGCGTAGAGAAAAGATCACTTGGTTTCCGTAAGGTTTATTCCGTAAGAACAAAGAAAACTGTTGACGATTCCTTTCTCTAATGTTAGTCACCGCGTAGCAGTAATTGCACTCATCGATTTATTGTACTGTATGTTAATTTATAGTAATAAAGTGACGCACGTCGGGTGTAAGACCCAGCGTCAGCAAAATGTACTGTTTAAGACTGTACATCTTGGCAACCCCAAAAGGAGAAATAGATCAAAAGAGAAAGGAAAAGCCATCACAAAGTTAAAAATTTAGTAAATTATAGTAAATTAATTAATCAAATTGAAAGGCGACGTTCCTATGCCCAGGTCGAGACTCCAGCCGCAAGTCCTTTGTTGTTTGTGCTGCCGTCGGTGCCGCCCGTGCTGCACCTGCTGCTTGTTGGTACTCTGGTTGACGGATGACTTGAAGTTCGATGTCTTCAGGCGGTGGACTAGTAGTATTGTTCTTGGCGTTGTTTGTGCAGTAGTGCGCACAACGGTTCCTCCCAACCACCACAAGCACAGCTATGATGCCGGCCGTCAGTAAGAAGTAACAGATCGCATATTGATGAATGTCGTGATTCGTTATTGCTGGTAGAGAAACTTCATTCTTCCTTTGAGTCGCAAGTTTCTGTTCAATTGTTGCAATATCTTGATTCGTGGCCCTTGACTGAAGGATACTTGGGGCATAGCGATATGTCAAGTTCACTATTTTGTTGATAGATGTATCAAATGTTGGAGCTGTGAGCTCATAATTCATTTTCATGTCGCTGTGGTACTGGCGTTGTGCGTAAATGGTTAAGTCGGTAGATTGCAGTACACATCCTTGAGATAATGTCACTATGCTCGAAGACGAGATGGTTTGTGATGTGACGTCATTGCTACATATGATTCGTAACGAACACGTTTCGCAGCAAATTGCTAGCCAGCTGTTTTGTGTTTGTAACTCTATCCAAGCGTCCTTACATGACGTGTGCTCGACGTCACAAGGTCCGCTGTTACGATGAGATAGCAGTTGTGCCTCACACGGAGCGCTTTTGCTGTGTAGTTCAAATGATGGCAGGTTGTTCCTGCACAAAAAGTTCCGCGATTTTTGTTGCATGCAGTGTTTCAGATCATCTTCGGACATAGATACGTAGATGTTCTTCTTGAAGTTGACCGCAATGTACTTGTTCGATAACTGCACATATGTTGTCTCCTTGGCCATGTTAACCGGTAAGGGTATAGCTTTGTATATGTCAAAGTCTTCGTTAGCTACGAGTGGAATATGAGCTTCGAATAAGAAATAGTTTTCAGTGACTCGTGCTTTCACGTTAATCAGTTTGTAGATATCTTTGATGTTTTCTGTATAGTTTTCAACTGGTAGCGATAAAGATTTCGGAAGACTTCCGGCTATTTCCGACAGTTTTTGTATCAGACGAACCGGAGTTATCAGATGAATGTCCACATGTCCTTGGTAGACGTTAGTTAGAGTGTTGAACAGCATCTCCTGGAACGTCCTCAAGCTGTTGATCAGTAGGTACGTCGTCAGTGAGGCAGAGTTGATGTAGCTAGTAGCCGTAAGTATTTCCATTTCCGTTTCGATGGATGCTATGTTCATGTTGGTCGAGTTGATAAAGCTATCAATGGAGTTGAATTGACGCTGAATATTGTCTTCGCTTTGCTTCAATACTTGATTCTCAAGCTCCACGATAGTCGTTTGGTTTTTGATTAGCTCAAGTAAGTAGTTTTCGTTAGTCTGTAAAGATTGGATGTCGTTTTGGTATTTCTTAGCAAAGTTTTGGTCCAGTATTCCAAATAAACTATTAGCTATGTAGCCGAATCCGTCGACTAAACCCCGTTTCTTCCTGTTGCTCAGATGTTTGTGGGGATTTATAAGCACGGAGTTGTAGTAGTTGAGGAGTTCCATTTCATGGTTTAGTTGTTCCATAGTAGATCTGCAGTGTTGTAGATTCGTTTTATGACATAAGTTTTTGATATTTTCGAAGTATGTTTGAGTTCGACGAGTTCCTTCCCAATAGTTAGTTAGATTGTAGTACATCATGAGTATCCATTCATCGTGCACTGCTTGCATTTTTCCAATCGCGTCGTAGTATATGGGCCGCTCGCGTTCCAGACTTGTAATCTGAGCGGTTGACGACGTTTGGCGCGTGCGATCAGTGGCGCTATAAGATCCAGTTATAAATGTAAACAATGATAACATTGTTATTAGTAACGTTGAAATAGGCTTCTTTGACCTTTGCCGCCGTTGATTGCTCGAGTTCTGTTGAGGCTTACTTTTTGTGTCGTTTTCTTTGACATCTTCAATTTCAGAGTTCAGTGGTAATGGCGATAGTTTTGTTATTGGGCGCTTGATGATTCCAGCTTGAGTCTTGACGGTAGTAACTCGAACATATCCATCAGATCCTGGATGAGTCTCCAGTATACGACCTAAGGCCCATTTTCCCGGCGGTAGATTGTTTTCTTTCACCAGTACTATATCGCCTTCTTTGATATTCCTAGAAGGCTTGTTCCACTTACTACGTGTTTGTAAAGTAGTAAGGTAATCGTTTGACCAGTTTTTCCAGTATTGTTGAAACATATGTTCAGTCAGCTGCCATCTACGACGTAAATCGATGTTATTTACGTCGTTGTAATCTGATAGTGGCATAGACAATATTGGGCTTCCTGTTAGGAAGTGTCCAGGGGTGAGGCAGTTGTAAAACTCTTCTGGATCTTCAGTCAGCGGGCACAGAGGCCTTGAATTCAAACAGGCTTCTATTTTCGCTAACATCGTTATGAACTCCTCGTACGTCAGTTTTTGTTCCCCTAGGACTCGTCGCAGATGATACTTCATGGACTTGACGGCTGCTTCCCACAAACCGCCAGCAGTTGGCCAAGCGGGGGCGTTGAAATGCCACTCCACCTCTAGTTTGGCCAGTTCGTTGAAGAGGTCAGGTTTCAATAGGCGTTTGAACTCTTCGAATTCCTGACGAAGCACCTTTGCAGCGCCGACAAAGTTTGTTCCACAGTCAGAGTACATATGCTTGGGGGTGCCGCGCCTCGCACATAGTCTTTGGAAGGCTGCCATAAACGTTTCTGTGCTAAGGTCAGACACGAGTTCGATGTGAACGGCTTTGGTCACCATGCATATAAATATGGCGACGTATCCCTTGGAAGTTTTCACGCCTCTGCCCTTGTTGTGTTTGACATCTACATGGCCGGTAAAGTCTACTCCTGTGTGCGTGAAAGGTCGGCACGGAGTGATCCTTTGCTGTGGTAGATCCCCCATTAGTTGATAGTCATTCGTCTTGTTGAAGCGATGACAGCGTACACATCTTCGTAGTTGGTTCTTGACGGCCCGGTTACCGCTAACAATCCAGTAACGTTGTCTTATATAGGTCAGCGTCAGTCGAGCTCCGCCATGTAACGTGATTGAGTGAGCTTGTTCTATGAGAAGTTGTGTAAATCGTCCACTTTGTGGTATGATGATTGGATTCTTCATCTCCCCGGATAAGATGGAGTGCTTAAGTCGCCCTCCGACACAAATCATTCCCTCTTTGTTTATAAAGGGATTCAGTTTATAAATTGCGCTTTTCTTCGATACGGTTTCATTTTTTACAAGTTGTTTGTATTCAAAATCGAACTGCAGTCGCTGCGCATGAATTATTACACTTTTACGCGCTGCGCTTAGTTCACTTGTTGTTAGGTACGGAGTTTCCGATTTCGTCCTATTGCGCATATTTGTAATGAAGCGTAATATCCATGCGATGACCCTGTTCACTTGTGTCAATGAACTGCATTTGTTCAATAATTTTGTTATAATGCTCTGTTCGTTGTTTGCTTGTGAAGATTTTTCGATCTGAACGTGATTTATGTAGCCAATGTTCGTTTGGAAAGCGCAGGGAATGTCTTCCGATGGGTCAGGTCTTGATAAGAGTTCGGGGCCTTGCCACCATAGGGTGAAGTCCATTAGTCTGCTTGGTGACAGCCCTCTTGATGCGCAGTCTGCAGGATTCTGCTCCGATTTCACATAACGCCACTGTGCAGCAGGAATTATGCTCTTGATCTTTGTAACTCTGTTGGCTACGTATGTCTCCCATCTTGATGTTTCGCCTTGAATCCACGCTAAGACGACTTGAGAGTCTGACCAAGCCCGAGTTGATATGTTATATCCACTGAAGGTTTGCTTGGTTTTCTCCATAAGTTCAGCCAGTAATTGAGCGCCACACAGTTCCAGTCTAGGTAATGTTGTTTTTTGTGTTAGTGGAGCCACCCTTGTTCGAGCTGCTAGTAGAGTTATGATAGGTTGGCCATGTTCGTTGAACACCTTGCTGTAGATGACACAAGCGTAGGCCTTTTCGCTTGCGTCACAGAAGCCTAATAACTCAATACATTTTTGTGTGTCGCCAATCCATCTGTTTATAGTTAGTTGGCTAATGCATGGCAGCTCCGTTTTCAGTTTCAGCCATTCTGATTCGATGGCGCTGGGTACTACGTCATCCCAGCTAAGTTTACTCATCCAGAGTTTCTGGAATAGTAGTTTGGCTTTGACTGTCACTGGGGAGAGCCATCCCAGTGGGTCGTAGAATCTTGATATGGCTGATAATAAGGCCCTCTTCGTCATTTGTTTGCAGTTTTCAGCAGGCCAGTTGAATTGGAAAGTGTCGCTGTTTGGATTCCAGCCGAGACCTAAAGTTTTGGTTGATTCTTCACCTTTGAAATCGAACATGTGTTGAGTTGAAATTTGATCCTCGTGTAAGTCTTCCACTATAGCTCGGTCATTGGCTGTCCACTTCCGTAAGTTCATGCCTCCTCCTTTCAATAGTTGAATCAAGGATTGTTGCAGCTTTTTCGCTTCCGTAAGTTCGTTATGACCGCTGATGACGTCATCGACGTAACATTCTTCAATGAGAATCTTGGCGGCTTCCGGATGTTTGTGACCATCGTCAATGGCAAGTTGCTTCAATGTTCGCATAGCTAGCCAAGGTGCGCATTTGGTTCCGTAGGTTACGGTGCAGAGCTGGTACTCTTGAAGATGACGGTCTTGTGATTCCCGCCACACAATTCTCTGTAGATGTTGTTGTTCGTTTGATATCCAAATGCAGCGGTACATCTTCTCAATGTCGGCCGTAAAAGCGTATTTGTAAGTTCGCCATTTAAGGATAAGAGCCTGAATATCCTTTTGTAAATTGGCACCTTTTTCCATGACATCGTTCAGACTGAGGCCACTTGTAGTCCGCTGAGAAGCGTTGAATACGACCCTCAATTTTGTTGTTGATGAGTTTTCTCTCAGAACACCGTGATGAGGTAAAAAGTAGATGTCAGTAGGTATTTGAGGCGCAAATTTCATGTGATCCAGATCTGCGTACTCCTTCATGAATTGTTTGTACATTGAGGAAAGTCTCTCATTCTTCTTCAGCCTTTTTTCTAACTGTAAAAACTGCGAAACAGCAATTGTTTTAGACTTCCCTAGTTTTTCTTCGTAGTCTGGAACGAGAGGCATCTTGACGATGTACTTCCCATCAGATGTTCTTCTCACAGTTTCCTTATAAAATTGTTCGCACTGGTCGTCCTTGGGGATATCTTTCGTGTTTTGAATTTCTTCATTCTCCCAAAATTTTGTGAGATCCTCTAGGTTAAATAAAGTAGCGTGGCAGTCAAATGTTTGCTTCATTTTCCCGCATAAAATCCACCCAATTTGCGTGTGTTGTGCAACTGGGGAGCTGTTATCGCCTTTAAGTACCCCCTCTAGGATGATTTCTGAGTATACGTCGGCTCCTAGTAATAGGTCGACTTGCCGAGATATGTTGAAGTCTGGATCTGCAAGTTTCAAGTTTTCTAAGTGCGTCCAAGCGCCTCTCTCGAACGTTCTTGTAGGCAAGTTGTTTGTTAGCTTCGTCAGGATCAGTGCTTGAGTTTCAAAGCTAAAATCGGAGTGAATCGATTGGCAGGTAATTTTGAGTTTCCCCCTGCATTCTCTGGAGACAGAGCCGATTCCCGATACTGATGCGTTTATTCCGCTTCGAGGAAGGCGTAACAATTGCGCAGCGTTCTCTGTTATCAAGTTCACTTGTGATCCTTGATCGAGTAGCGCACGAAGTTTTACGTAAGTCCCATCTGCGGATTTGACCTTTAGCAGGACCGTTGTTAGCAGGACTTCCATGTTGTCTTTAAACAAATGGTTGGATGTTGGTTGTTGAGCTGATGATGAAGGGCGTTGTTCTGTTTGGTTTTTTCTAGTTGACGACGTAATGTTTTGTTTGTCCGAATTGTGCAATAATGTGTGGTGCTTCAAGTTACATTCTCTACATGTTTTCATTGATTTGCACTCGTCACTTCCATGGCTGAACAAACAGTTTTTACATAGCTGCAGTTTCGAAACTGTGTCATTTCGTTTGCCAAAGTCCATTTGAAGGAATTTGCTACATTGGCGAAGTATGTGACTACCGTTGCAGAATGGGCATTTTCCATGTATAGTGTGATAGTTGTTTGTTTTATTTTGATTGACGTTATAGTTATATTTTTTCATCTGATTTTGCTTGTTAGACGTTTTCCAATTGGATGATTTTTCTGAAGCTGCAGGACTTGCTTTTTTAGCTGACTTCATCGTTTCGTATGCCATGAACTGTGTTTCAAGGAAATACAAAAAGTCGTGGAGGTTCTGAATTTCTCTGTGATCTTGGAGTTCCTTCATGTAGTCACCCAAGGTACTGGAGTCCAGCTTTTGTGACATGATGTGCACAATGATAGGGTCCCAAGTTGATGTATCAATCCCAATGTTAGAGATGCCGTTCATACATTCGGTAATGACGTCATGCATCTTCTTCAGATTGAATGAATCTGCGTGTTGTATGATTGGCAGGTTGAGCATATTGTTCATGAATGTGGAGAACTGCAGGCGACGGTTGTCGTAGCGCTGATTTAGTATATCCCAGCATGCGTTATAGTTTTCAGTACTGATGGTCAGATGTTGCACCAAACGTTCAGCTTCGCCTCGCAGCTTGGTCTTCAGGTGCTGCATCTTCTGCGCTTTGTTGATCATTGGGTTCTTGTGTATAGCTTCCAGAAAAAGGTCCTTGAAGGAAATCCACTGCCCGTAGTTTCCGGAGAATTCAGGGATTTCCATCTTGGGTGTCGATTGCTGGAAGTGGATGGTGGACCAGATTTTAGCATTGATTTTCTTCTTCAGTTCATCGTATCTCTGTTCGATATCCGTGAACGTTTCATAGTAGTGTTCGTTGGATCCTTTCAGCTGGAAGTCTATTTCCCAGTGAAGTTTGTCGATGGGTTCCCATTTCGATTTCAATGTCGTGCAGTGGTCTTCTAGTTCCCATCTTTCTGAAATAGTAGCTACGTCGATCTTGGACATAACACGGTATATTGCATTGAAGTTGCATTCTTGCTTGTTAAGCAAGAGTTGTATGTTGTTGCTGTCATGTTCTGAAGTCCCACCTAGGTCGAACTTCACGTTTTGTTTGCCCAAAGTCGCCAGTTTCTCGATAATGTCCTTTTTAGTTGATACGAACATATCTTGAGTTTTCTTATATATGTCATTCTTGAAGTATTCTATATCCTTATCTTCAAGTTCCAGTAACAGTTGGGCATGCCTGGTTTCGAAGTCTTGCCATTGATTTTCTAGCGACGTCAAGCGTTTCTTCAAGTATTCCATAGTTTTTCGTGATGCGGAATCCTTGCTGTAGTTGACACATAGTGTTTTTATGTTCTCGAAGCATGTTGACTGCAATTCGAGTTTATCCATGTTGATGGCTTCTTGTTGCTATCGTAGTTATGTAGCCCACGAGAGTTGGCACGTCGTTGACTATGCCAAAACAGCGTTGCGTTGTGATGTGAAGACTACTGCGTTGCTTGTAGTCTTCTCCGTTTCAAATTTTGGAATCGTTTTCTTCCTTGACTTGAAATGGTCACTGGAACTCAGCACCCTTGCGCCTCGGTTACGATATTATGCGACTTCTCAATCTAACTGGGGCGACCCGCTTCTGGGAGACCAGCTAAACCGATTCGCTACCGTAAGGAGACACACAGCACCAAGATCCGGCTCGAAGGACCATAAAATGTACGGTTCGTACACTTGCAAGAGTTGTTGTTGTAGAGGTTGGAGTGCGTAGAGAAAAGATCACTTGGTTTCCGTAAGGTTTATTCCGTAAGAACAAAGAAAACTGTTGACGATTCCTTTCTCTAATGTTAGTCACCGCGTAGCAGTAATTGCACTCATCGATTTATTGTACTGTATGTTAATTTATAGTAATAAAGTGACGCACGTCGGGTGTAAGACCCAGCGTCAGCAAAATGTACTGTTTAAGACTGTACACCAATCATTCCCAAGTTTTGAACTTAGAAACACATTTAGTCATTTACTTTTATCTATATAGCTTAAAATATCAGTAGAATATTTAATACAAATTATCTAAATATTCATAAGGGGCACCAACCTAATAAAAATAAATGCAGCCGTTATTTTGATTGGCTAGATGAGCAAACTGCATAGTGCTCATTTGATATTATTTCAATGGCGACTAATAATGAAAACCACTGTAATTATGTTAACAACTGTTTTGAATTGGACTGTTTTGGGTCCGTTCGGGCTTGTCTATGGATGCAGCATGTTATTTAGATTGCGTGATGTGTTTGTATGATTGAGTACCTAATTGACAATATTTTAAAATTTTGTGTCTAAAAAGCAACTTTATAAAAATTCATAAATAGATTTATAATTACTCCTAGACGCGAACTACAGTGGTCAAGAGGGAACGGACCGTAATCCACTACGCGGGATGTCACATGTCTTTGAATTTTGGTCCTAGGACAAGTCGGAGCAGTGGTGATGATAAAATAGATTGTACAAAGTAATGCCTGGCGGGTTTGAACCCGCGACCTACAACTCGTAAGTCGAGGCCATTACCACCACTTCCCAGATCCAGCTTCCAGGACCCAGGTTGGCCGCTGTAAAAACAATCTGGCCAAATGGGACTTTCTCGACCCATTTCTAACACAGTGCCAGTGTGGAGTCACTGCATACGTAGGACATGCGTCACCTGCTATGGCTGCTATGCTGCCCATCCTGCTTCTATATGAGGCCAATAAAAGAGCTGTACTGGTTGCCAAATACTGGTCAGAAATAATTTAGTTTGAGTAAATCGACACGAAAGAAGAAGAATGTTAAATAAGTTAGAAACTTACATAATATAGAATGGCTGGAAGAGGAAACTGTCAGGTAACAGAATAACGATGCATTACTGAAATGTGACGTCATCGCCCTGAGGTTACTTACGTGTGTACAGAAAATATAGCGAGATATGCCCACCATACCCTTTACCATCAAACAGAATAAAGAAAAAAAAATACTCCGCAAACAGCACAAAAAGATTTTTTGCTCATTCTCATTTTAATATTTGAAATACTACTTAGGTACTGCTTCATTTAATAACCAGTTTAGATTCTGTTTTGAGAAAAAGATTTCTTTTCAGTGCTATTGTAGTTAAGTATAAAAAAATTACAAAAATTTATACAGGCAAATAGGTACTCAATTGCCGAGAGATAATTAATACTGAATGAATACTAATGTCTAAAAGCCTTGATAAAATTTAAAAGGCGATCATTCTAATAACTATCAAAAAATATAAGTCATACTTCTTCATACTTCACATACATGTTCATACTTCTTTTTTTTAAGCTAACAAAACTTCGAGGCTTCTAAGGCTTCTCCCTCTCTGGAGCGGACGTCCGCGCGTGGCAGACTTTTAGTGACTAAAACCACACCTATGTTCTTTCAATTGCCCTTTGCGTTCCAGGGCTAATGTTTTCCTTTCGCAATTCAACTCATTGCCCCAGTAGGCTTCGGCCCTGTTGGGCTCCTACGCTTTTGCTGCTTTATAACCTTGAACATCGACCTGTACAGCTGTTCTTAAACATTACAACTGACTATATGCAAGAACTACATTAGACTGACGCACACGTGGGCCCACTTCTGTTATGTTCCTACTTCCTGGCGTGGATCTAATGTAGCTCTACAAGCCTAGTTGCCATATAAAATACATGGACACCGACGCGCCCAGATTGGCATACGTAGTCCACGTGTGTCCAATGTAGTTCTACCTCAAGTATGATATTAAAATGTCAAGAGCTATTATTATTTATCCTCAAGCTTCTAACCCAAGTCTAGAAGCCATAAAAACAAGATAACATCGACCATATTTCCAATTTTGGCTAGAAGTGTCCCAATAAACAGAACCACTCAATGAAAAGCGATCCCTCACTTTACATGGCCACTAAATATTTCAAGATACATTTTTCAGCATTAGAGTCCATAACATTTTTATGAGATGTTCTTTTGACTAGCCTCTTTATGATACCACTTTACCTTTTAATGTGCTCTGAATATAAATTGGATCGAAAGCCTCAATTCTAAAGCTGGCAAAGGGTTTTTGGGTTTTTTAACACCAGTTCAAAATTTGGATGAGTCTCGTTGATACCTAGAAATACTATTGCATTATCACTGAATATAAAATGGAGGGGTAATACCCCAGTTGGCATAAAATTTTAAGGTATAATATAGTTTGGCATAACGATTTTGCATAACTTTTATTAGCCTAATAATACTGCTGCATAATAATATTTTGGCATAATGCAAAGGTTAGGTTAGGTTATTATGTATGTATGTGAGTATGTTCATCTGTTCTCTCATAGCTCCTAATCTACTTATCGGAACTCGACATATGAGGTATCGTTAGAACAACAAGCATTATGGAAAAAACATTTATGCCTAATAATATTATGCGTAATGATCATTATGCTAAATTCCGTTATGCCTATCTAAATTATGACAATATATTTTATGCTTATCATTAGTAAATCAAATGGAGGCGCTCTGGCTAACTTAAGAACAGCTTTATGGATCGATTTCCAAGGTTGTCAACAGATGAGTAATCATCGTAACATATCAAGATACCATTCTTGCCCCCAAAAGTATGTTAAGCCGTATGTCCCTGCTGTCCTTTGTAGATCTTTGACAGTCGTTACGGATAGTTAAAAACTAGGAAATCTGCCCAAGTTACAACCACTTCTTTTGCGTCGAATGCCTCGAGTTGGCCGCACCCCCGATTCTTTTATTCTGACCACGTGACTGAGCGTTGAGATGACGTCATTCCCGTACATTTAAAGTTTTCTACTAGCGTTAACGATTGCAGATTATCAACTTGGCTAGGGGTACAGATACCAGTCTTGCCAAGAGTGTCGTGTTACCCAATTACTGCGTTGTGTTAATGTTCCCTCTGCTGGGACTAAGGTATGTTTTGATTCTAGGATATGCCGGTTTCCTCACGATGTTTACCTACACGGTATTGAAAGTAACTTCGAACCCCAAACCTACAACTCGTAAGTCGAGACCATTACCATTGACTGGGCCACCATTGCTCTTACTCAGGCATTCTCTTCATGTAAAAAACTGTTTTTTTTTTTTCTAATTGATATAAACTAGTGCTTGACTGTGATCCCACCTGATGGTAAGCAGTGATGCATTCTGTGATGGTGAGGCGCACTAGTTTATGAGCCTACTCATTCTTGCCTTGAAGGCACCCAAATTACGACGGGAAGACGAGAAGATTGCAACAGGAAAATTGTTCCAGTCTTTCGACGTACGCACGCGGTATAAACGACGAGGTAAAACGCTTAGTCCGGACCGTAGAGAGATTTAAAACAAAAGATTTAAAAATATATGCAGAGCACTTTAAACCTACAACAATGACGTTCTAACCTAACCTAAAATAAATTTAAAAAGAATAAGGTTTATTTCTCACCACTAAAATGTTGACAATATTATTTAATTTTATTTTAAAGTACTCAATACAAAGCAAATAGTATTAATGTTCTAGTGTTTTCTGTGTAATATTACATAGAAACACTCCTATAATACCGTCGTATCCAAAAGCTGCATACAAATATAATCCCCCCTTCAAGAGCGGGCGTCACAAAGTATCATGATCGACTTAGTCCGCCTTAGTTGCAAATAAATCCTCTTTGCAATGAACACAGGCGTAATAAAACTATTTGCATAATAACTCATGTCGTAACAGCACCAAGTGTTTCAGAAAAACGTCGTCGGTAAAATTCATTTTTCCTCCGGACTTCGCTTTTTAAACTTTTTAAAGTGTCGTCGCTACCCTAGCGGTGTCTGACGGTATACATTTTTATTTTGTTTCTTTTTTTTGTGCAAATGGTTTTTTTTTTTTGTTTACAAGAAGATGTTGCCAGTTAGCTTTAGTAATTTTATGGAGAAGGGTGCTTTTTCTTTTAATTCTGTTAAGAAACAAGATGTTTATTTTTCCGGATTTTTGAGTGCAGGATAGCGATTTTAGTCGCATCTAAAATATTGCAATAATTATCTTATTTAGACCCATTTACATTATGGTAAACCAGGTATATAATATACACTAGTAGGTAACGTGCCCCACTTGCAAAACAAACACGCGCATTTAAATTTGGTGCTTATTTGAGCTGATCTGGTTAGTTTCCTAGTAGCTTAGTTTTGAAAGTGGGGCACATTACCGCCTCAGGCACGTAGCCTGGTTTACTATACTTTAAAAAAAATAAATGGGCAAGTGCAAGCAAGCAAGACTCGCGCACTGAGGGTTCCGTGCAAACTACAATTTCCGAATGGAGTCTCGAAGATTTTTCCGAATTGCAAAATATTTTTTTTTTTTGTGACGTTTGTAACAACTTTACTGTTTTCAGATTTTTTCCTATACCTGAGCTATAAGACCTTGCTTTGTGCCAAATTTCAGGATTCTGGGTCAACAGGAAGTACCCTATGAATTTCGATCTTTGAGAGTATCAAAATATACGTTTTCGCGACATAAACAGCCGTATCCTTTTTATTCGTTAACTTAGAAGTTTTATTTTTTCACAGCTTAAGGGGACCGCAGACCTGAGTATATGGTTTTAATTTTAACTCGATACCTCCACGCGTTCTCGAGATAAAGCGTCTTGACAGGGAGACAGACAGACAGACAGACGGACGGACAACAAAAAGATCCTATAAGGCTTCCGTTTTATCCTTTTGAAGTACGAAACCCTAAAAACATTGATACAAAATAATAGACATTGCCAAAAAAAAAAACTCGCAGCTCAAACACTTAAAATCATTTTCCCTAGCTTGAAACTACAAAAGTAACTAAATACCTTATTCATTAATCAAAATAATCCTTAAAACAAGTTACGTCGTAATTAAAGTAATCGGAGAGCGGTCCTTTGTGATAACTTTCGAACAATTTCCACAAAATGAAATCGTCATTTTGGATCGTGGACGTTTTTTGCTCCTTGAATACAAGATGAAGGGTAGACTGGGGAGATAGGGAACATCGTATCATCCGTATCTATAAAGATCTATACGAATAACTAGAAAAACTTAATTGTTCGTATCATAATACGCCTTTATTAAAATTTTCTTACGCTGCAAAACTTTGTGTTCTCTTTTACCGTTTCTCCTCTTTTATAAATTAAGTTATTGAATTATATTAACTACTATTCTTTGGCATAATGATTTTTATAGAAGAAACTTTTGAATTCCGACATAATTTATACTTGTAAAACTATTGAGCTTGTATTTTTAATGTGGTGGGTCGAAGTGTATAATTAAAGGGGTAAGTCAGATTGTGCTTCCCTATAATTATGCTCACGCATTGATTATGCAGCAATTACGTTGTTCGATTTTATGCAAGACAAGCCTAGTTTTAAAACCTGGCAAAAGAACTAAATTACACTCCTAAAATAATTTAACATTTAAATAAGTTTGCAGTTTGAAATTGCTTTGAGCATCGATCCGAAAATTCAGTCGAGCTCAACCAGTGAAATAACTATTCTACAGCTAAACGAATCTAATGCCGAATTTTAAATTTTCGGCGTAAAAAAGGTCTTAATTTAAAGTTCGGCTCCCGGGCTGTAAATCCATCACTCTAACCCTCTGTGTCGAAGTCGCCTAGCTAATTGGATTGGATCAAAGCAGTTGCACTTTCCGTTTTTCCCTGGCTAGTGTACGGTAAAAACTGCATTTTTACTCCGAAAAGTTTTCCGACGAAATTTTTCAGCGATCAATCGTAAATGCCCTTTTAAATAAATGAGTGTCGTAGAGGAAAATGTTCAGATGCTGCGATTACTAAATGAATTAGTTTTATTTTTTTCATTAATCAAAATAATGTTACTTCAAATCAAACCTATCATTAACAACAAAACAATTACTTTCAAAACCATTTCGTCGAAAATGAAACGAAAATAAAAAATCACCACCTTATACTTGTTTTTAAAACAAAAAACAATCCGACACGCGATGCAGAAAAATAAGGGCGAAACTACATCAATCTTCGTCGGCCATCGGCGACTCATCGGCTACGTACGAAAAAAAAAACGAAAAGCTAACCGGTCGACGACCGACGAATACAGATGCCTTTTTTAAGATTCCCGCCGAAAAGACGCGCCATTATCGACTCATCCTTAGAAGGAAAGGGAGGGGCAAACACCCGCAAACTCGCAATAGTGCAAAATTCTGACGTCACAGTCGAGTGGCATTTGAGTGTTGAATTCGTAAATATTGACTCGTTTTTGAGGGACGATAGTGAAACGATTCTTCTAAATAGAGTCATTTGTATTGTAAGGGGAGGGTTGAGTTACATAGTTGTAAGTGTGGCGTTTATTGACCACTTTGTGAGCAACGTGTGGGTTACCGATTGCTTTGTCAGCGCAATGTGCTCCGAATACAAATTCGTTATTTCTCCGTGATAAGGCTCGCTCCTGGTCAAAGTGTAAAGGTTTAACCGTTCTTTTACAATTATTGTCATCTTCTATTTTATTTGTACGCTTGAATGGAGGTACAGACGTTTTTTCGCTTATTTTGATAATATTTTTTCGTCTCTAGTTGATTGTAAATTATATTTTTTTCTGTAGACACTATATTTTAGTCTAGAAGTATTGTAGACACTGACTAATCAACGTTCTCAACAAGAAACATATTTCTTAATCCAAAACATAGCATTAATCATGTCTACGCCACATCTCAACTAGTTGATGTAGGGAACTCCCAAGATACATCAAAAATTCTATCCGTCGGTTGTTTTCAGGTCTTTTCTATACACGTAAATGTAATATTATATCTACCAACATAATTTCCTTTTTGATATAAAAAGAAAAAGAAGAAAAAATGTCGTAGGATTTTTTTTTAATTTATTATTGTTGGGCTCGCCCTTAACTACTATCATTTCGTTTTCATTGAATTATTCTATTATAATTTTTACAATGAATGTGAATGTTTTACGAAACAAAAAATAAAACAAAACTTTAACATGATAATTTTAAAAATATGTAGTTTACTATCAAAATTAATAGGAAAAATCAAGGTCTCATTACATCATTTTAAGGAAAAGTGAAACTGAAAACTGCGTAGTTACATCATAAAATCATTACTTTTTTGCAATACGGAAAAATCTTCAGGCAAGTTTGTACGGAACTCCCGCTGCTCGAGTCCGACTCGTCTTGCCTGTTTTTTTTGTTTCCAGACTTTCTTTTCACTCAAAACATCTGTAGTGCTAAATCACGTCACGCACAAAGAAATCTAATGAATAGTGTACCTACATTCGTCTTATTTTGTATGTAGGTCAAATCGTAATTTATATCGCTTTATTCTCGTGTCGTTTGCATTAATACTTGAGGTCGAAATCTGCAAATAATGGCGTCTCTAAGTCGTTTATTATTATCATATTATTGAATTTATCAGATTACAAAGTAGTCCCGTGAAAAATAGACTCCCATTGCAGATAAGTGCTGAGTTCTTGTATGAAATGAAAACGGCCAGTATCTATCCTTACATTGTTAATACCTTTACGGTCCGGACTAAGCGTTTTGACTCGTCTTTTATACCGCGTCCATCGAAGGAGTAGAACAACTTGCTTGCCAGCTGTGTCTTCCTGTACGATTATAATTTAGGTATTAACAAGGCTAGAGTGAATAGGCTCTTAATAAACTAGTGCACCTCACTATCAACAATTACATCACTGATCATTGCTTACTATCAGGTGGGTTCGCAGTCAAGCACTAGTTTATATTACAATTCACACGACAGACAAATTCGGGTTCCTTAATTTAATTTTAATATTTGTTTTTTTCCTCTTCTAAACCCCAAATTGAACTATTCTACTTTTTTTATATATTTATAGGTGCACATTACCTATTTAAATGTTATCAGTATATAATGGATGGATGATCCCTATAACATAGGTTTACGTAGCACAGGGGTATATATATATATATATTTATATATATCATGTATATATCTTGTACCTTACCAATAGTACCCTAAATTACGAGTAACACTCAGCTGTAATTGTATACGTGTACCTACTTTTGCAAAATAAAATATTATTATTTGGAAAAACGCTATTTTTAGGACAGCACAACAAAGGACGTCGTATTTCACAACGTAAAAACAAAACGTATAATTAATGTTGTCTTTCTTCACTTATTAAAACAATGGTACGTACTAAGGAAATATTTCGCTGATAAAATTCCCCGAACGACGTGGAAGCATCCCCACATAATTATTTTTAATTGGAAATTGCACCGACCGACAAAAACCATATTCAGAACAGAAACTAAAATAATGTTACTTTCGAAATTACATTTATATTCCGGTGACCACCATTCTCTACAGGCCGCCGCCGGAAAAGATCATTTTGCAGGAAGCAATTAAACTTTAACTTCATTAATGAAAACACCTTATTTTCTTTCGTTCAAATAATAGGTCGGCCATATTGTTCGAGGCCAAGTCGGGGCCCATTGTGTCTTGAACAATAAAAGGCGTATTTCACTCTTCGGGGCAATTGTATGGGGGTCGTGTCACAGTTTTTTTTTTACTTTTAATTGGAGCACGTCACAAATATTAAGTGCCTTTGGGGCTATGAACACAGCGAGAAAGATTTTGTTCTTCGGTCTCTTAACTTCAATGAAGTGTAATTTGATGGACTATTGTAGGTATTTTAACCAGCTTGACTTATTGTGCATATACTTAGTCTTTTTCTAACATCTGAAAGTGAAAACTTAAGGTTTGCCCAAGTGTTATGATCACGATCGAAACAAATACATTGCGCTAAAAAATGCAACGTTGATGTAGTTGATCTTGAATGAGACTGGGTATGTCTACCGCATGCCTGACGATCTGAGGGCTTGTTGACCTGGACCACAGGATTGGTGACCTAGCATAGCAATATCGGAGCAGATCATGAAGGAGAAGGCGGGACGGCGGGATGTATTCTTGGAGAATCGCAAAGATCATGGCCATTGGAGGCCTAGCAGTGGGATGATACAAGCTAGTAAATATGTATTAAGTTATTTCGCTTGCGTGATAGTAAAAAAAATCCCATTACTCCCTAGATAGAAAACATAGTATTTCCTATTCCAGGGCATGGTCTATCTGTATGCCAAATTCCTTCCAAATCCGTTCAACCGTTTAAGCGTGGTGGAGTAACAAACATACACACACACTTATACAAACAAACTTTCGCCTTTATAATATTAATATGATGACTACCAAAAAAATTGTATCACTGTTAGTTAACCTTTTGAATGTCTTAAGTTACACAGTTCGACATAAGCCATTGTCTTTCTATTGTGTCTCTAATTACGGCATTCGAAGAGTTAATAAAAAGTAGTCAAAAAGGAAAACTTTACACAACAAACGTCAGAGTGTTACTCGTAAAACTGATCTAGCGAGTAAAAAAAACCCTAACATATCACGGTTTTCGAACCTGGTATTTTTTCGCCTGTAACACTGATTCGGTTACTTCGAAAAGGGGGTTGTCCGCACCCTTTTTTCATTTAGAGTACCTAGTCATTGAACTGAAAGAACCGACCAACTCAATTCTCTTTTTGCGTGGAAAAACGGACTTTCCGTCAAACGGAGCTGTGAGGTTTTGACACATGCAATATTTTTGGAGATTTTTTGAAACACTACATCAAGAAATTATTATTGCGTCAGTAGTTGTCGCCCGCGGTTTTACTCGTGCTTTTAGTTACTCCTCCACTTCTGTGAATCATAGCGTGATGTCTTATAAGCATAATCAGCCTCTGCTCTCACTGCTGGCAATCACGCCTTCTCACTAAGGGGAACAGGCCGTAGTCCACCACGCGGATCCAGTGCGTGTCGGAAAATGTCTTCGAATTTTTGGTTCTAGAATGTGCCGTACAGTGTTGATAAAATAAATTACCTACACAAAGTAATCTTTTTTTATATATATAATGTGCATTAGCGCCTGGCTGAGTTTGAACCCACGACCTACAACTTGTAATTCGCTGCAGTTACCACTAGGCCACCATTGCTCTCCTTGACAATTTTCTTTCCTTTTCAATTCTTAATTTTAATTATGTTTTTCGGTAAAAACATATTAATTGTTTCAGTCCAATCCAACAAAGAGTTCCAACATAAAAAAAAGACGTGTGGCACTCGGGGACTGCCGCGGTAAAGCTATTGCATAGCATTTTTATCAAGTTATACAATTATTTATTTATTTTATTTATGCAGTATTTTTTTTCCTTTGTTTTTTTTTTCTTTGATATTAATTGAAGTTACACTTTCACACATTGAATTGAATTTTGATTGATTGTTCACTCATTTGTTTTCTTATCGGCCACCACGATCAAAAAACAAATGAGTGGGGGGTGTTAGGTTATTTTCGTTACGGAATTTCTGAATTCGGTCTCCACGCTCAAGGCCCGCGATAGAAGCTATGCAATAGCTTAAAAACGGATAAAAAATTCGCGAGCAACCATGGCTTTGGCGTTTTAAATGACACACACACGACCCTCCAACACATTTTTATTTTAAACATCCCCGCTGTTTTCAAGTCCCCCCACATCCCATTACATTTTATAGCATACAGTTGTAAGACGAATAAGATCTTAGTTTTTCCATTACTTTTATTGCTTTTCAGCGTGCCTCCCTAATCACTTGAGACTGTAATTAGAATCAGGGTTAACAGTTTAAACTAGCATCATTAACCGGTTAGTGAGTGGAAACTAAATTAGATTTAATAGTCAGGTGCGTCTTTTGTTTCGCTAGTTGAGTATTATGGAGTTTACTTTGCTTTTTGTGTGAATTTAATGGAAGGTTGTGCGGAGTTCTTGTTGTTTTTTTTTGTATGTTAAAGAGTGGTTGTTACGGGTTTCTGTAGGTATATTCTACCTTTTTCTTGAGATGGGAAATCATCTAATGACTTCTCCTGTTCTAGAGAGGAGCGAGAGGACGTGTCATACTAACACTACATATTATGTGGATTTCACTTACCTTTTGTGTTCTAGGACCACGAGTTTTCTTTTCTATTCCCCATGGCTCTAGTAGGTTTCAACCCTGCTGGGCCCTACGGTTTTGCTGACATCTCTTTGAGGCGCGCATGGTATACTACGCAGCTTTGACAAATCGGGCTCTGTCCTTACCGGACGGCCGAACGATTGCTCGTCGCCGCTGCCAATCGTCTCCATTGCGTCCTGGGGGCGATGGATAGTTTCTGCCCAATCTTTGTTATTCGGTCTATACTGATCTTAAACTATTAAAATCATTTTTACCGTCTTAGTAGTAGTAGGAATTCCTCTATTTAACGATCAGATGGTATCACGGATGTAGTTTAATTGAACTGCTGAACCAACACGTGTGCTTCCATGAAAGGCTCGCACACTACTTTCAACTCCTATCTCCTATCACCCGAGACAAGTATACAAATACTACAACCATGAATTAAGGTATTATCAAAGACTTTTATAGATGATAGTATACTGGCTAGAAATACACTGCGCACACGTGTGACATACACGCCGAACTAGGCGCGTCAGTCTCCTTACATTTTATATGGAAACTAGACTTGTAGAGCTACACTTGATCCACGCCACGCGACGCCACGCGACGTCGTTCTATGTACAAATGCGGCTTAAACGCGTGCGTCGGTCTAATGTAGTTCTAGCTACAAACGCTTAGGTACAACTACCTACACTGCGCACACGTGTGACACAACCGCCGATCTGGCCGCGTCGGTCTCAAAGCATCTAATATGGAAACTAGACTTGTAGAGCTACACTTGTCAAAGATACCTTACCTGATACCTTGTCAAAGTTACCTTTCTCTCTAATATTACTCTGATACTACCAAATTTAATTTCTTCCATAGCTAATCTTTATTCTATTCTTTTCTTTTTCGCTTCCATTTAATTGTAACACATGATATATATATGTATATATTTATATATGTATATATGTACTTGCATATTATTATTTTTTTCCCCCTTAATTAATTTGTCCCTTGATTTGTATTGCTTGTAGTACACCGCAGACTACCCCCTTTTTTAGTTTAAGTTCTTATATTCCATCCCAAGGTTGTCTGGAAGACATCGCTTTCAGCGATAAGACCGCCACTGTGCACATAGGTTTAAGTTTCTGTGAAATTGTTACTATTTTGGTGTACAATAAACTTTATTCTATTCTATTCTATTCTATTCTATTCTATTCTATTCTATTCTATTCTATTCTATTCTATTCTATTCTATTCTATTCTATTCTATTCTATTCTATTCTATTCTATTCTATTCTATTCTATTCTATTCTATTCTATTCTATTCTATTCTATTCTATTCTATTCTATTCTATTCTATTCTATTCTATTCTATTCTATTCTATTCTATTCTTGATCCACGCCATGTGACGTCGTTCTACGTACAAATCAGGCGTGCCACATGTGTGCGTCGGTCTAATGTGGTTCTAGCTTTACTTGAACATTCTTAACCATTCACAAAAAAAACACAACCCGACGACATATAAACGTTATTTCATACTCAACGTAGACAACCAGGTGCAACCACAGAATATTTACTCGCACAACATGCCAGCAGTCACCAGATGTATTGCTTGTATGAATTCAAATATACCTGCAAGACTTGCTATCATATTTTGACGTGAAGTAACTGCGCCCGTATTCTGGAGGGAGGCGTAAACGTCGGCCATGCTGGAGTTATGGCCTTGAGGCCGTGTATACAGTGGGAGGTGATGGCTGTAGTGGCGTTGTTACTGTGGAACTAGGGGTTCGTGATTTTGACAGTGATGGTTGTTGCTTAGATGGTTGGGAGTGTTTGATTTAGGTTTTGTTTATTTATTAACCATTCATGAACACATATAGTAATAGAAAAAGGTCATGCGTTATAAATATTAGCACAAAGACTGGGATAAAAATAGATAACATTTTGCTTGAAGGTGGTCTGTTGTATATGTAAGTTTTTGAGTATTGATGGTGTTTGCAATGCTTTCAAAAATCAGTCATGATATCAAGATCAATGCTCGCTAGAGCCAAGGGATTTTTGAAAGAGTTACCGGCGCCATGGAGCGCAAAGGGCGACTGAAGGACACAGGTGGGTTTTAGTCAGTAAAAGTCTAACACACCCTCTCGCCCCATACTAGAGTGGAAAGTCATTTTACAATATATTTTACCACAAAACAAGCTGAATATATGACTCCATATTTTATTAAGACACACGGCATTTCTGATTTCCTTTTTTTCAGCAACGTAATTTATCTAAAAGCCGTAAAACTAGACGGCTGCAGGCAGACACGTCCGTCTCCGTATAAGTACCCTGGCGAAATGCCAAGGGTGAGGGAATGGCCTTCAGGTCATTGTCGTAAGCACCCATCAAACTATAAATAGAAATCTACCTTAGTACCTCCCAATAACGCTCAATTCCTTTCGACACGATGTTACTTTTAAAACCATTTAGAATCACCTAAAGTCACCTCAGGCTATCGTCCCATCTGGATTGAAATGGGGGTTTGGGATTAGACTTTATTTTAGGGTAAATAAGGTCCAGATTTGATTGTTCTCTACCTGATATTGCATCAAACTGGTAGTCTGCTGTGTTCCCATTTTTGACGTTATTATAGGTAGATGGCGTTTGCATCAATTTTAGCACTCTTTTACCCCATTGCGGTATTTTACTTTGTTATAAACAGTGATTTTTGTTGGGGTCGGAGTCATTTTCGTTTTGTTTATGCTAACGATCCTGAGTGCTAGGCTATTTTAATATACGAACCGTAGCGAAAATATTGTTTACGGATTTAGTAAATGTAAATAAGACTATAAATATTTGGCAGAAATATATTCTATTAATTTAAATTCTGGAGTAGATAACCAACTAGTATTTGAGAACTAGCAACACACCCCAGATTCATCATTCACACGGAAAATCACATGTTAGAAATCTTTGGAATTCCGGCTTTTCTCTACCTACTATAAAATTTACACGTATTATCTTTTTTAGATTAAGTTCTTATAGTCCATCCTAAGGTGGTCTGATAAATATAGCTGTCAGCGATGAGACCGCTATTGTACCCATAGATTTAAGTTTCTGCGAATTGTTTATTCTATTATATTCTATACATTTAAACCTTCATCAGGAATCACTCTATCTATTCACAAAAATGCATGTAAATTCTTTATGTACTTTTTGAGTTAATCGTGAGCAAACAGATAGACACAATAGGTAATTTTATGACAGAAAGTTTTGTGTCATAATATATTTATATGTAATGAAGATATATGTAAGTGTTTCGTGTTTTTGAGTTACCCTCAATGTAGCAAAACTAGCGCAACACTGTAACCTTTGGCATAGACAACACTATAATTACATGCATCCTCATTAAAATTAGAACACATCACGTATTTAAAAATCCTTACATATAACAGAGAGAAAAAAAACAGCACACGACCATAACCAGCCAGTCTCTAACATTAAAAAAAAAACTTTACCACAGTAATGACTTTACAAGACTTTCTCGGCACACACAACTAGTTCGCGCTTAAAAACTCGCCTAGGATAGTTAAAAGTCTAGTAATTTCGCACCAAGCAACCATGCCTTTGAGCACAAACTCTTTGTGAGGCTAGCGGTAATTAGAACGAGGGGACCAAAGACTTTCGTTTCGAAAGGTCTTTTCTTAAAACCGGACACCCTTGATTTGCACCCTTTATGTCGTATTGTTTGGGGTCAACGGACGGGACTTACGGATGGAAGTCAGCCGTTTTAAATGTTGTGATTTGATTTTGTGGAAAATTGGCTTTGGTTTTTTGTGAAGCGTGAGAGTGTAAGAGGGTGTAGAAAAACAGGACACTGCATTATTTAACAAGAAAGAATTTCAGTGAAGTTTCTGGAATATACAGGGTTATTTGTAAAACACTAGTAACCTCTTAGGACTATGTTACCAACATCATAAACAACAACTTTTGTTCTATGACTTTCAATAATTTACCATATTTTAGTTCATTAAATTTTCAGACAAAAATAAAAGTATTTAAATTGAACGTTCTAAATATTACGAAGTCTATGCCAAGCAAGGGATAGTACAAGAGCTAAGGGAAGCGGGGATCGGGCGATGGGGGTTCTTGATGCGCTTGCATCGCGTCATACAGACGTAGCTAAATATGGCAAAATAAGGAGTTCAAATGTGTTAGATAGAACAACGAAATCTTGAAGGTTAGTTTTTGGTAAATGTATTATGTTTTGTAAAAAGTAGAACAAACGTTATTTTTTATGATGTTAGTGATCAACAGTCCTGCAAGGTCGTGTTTTCCAAACAACCCTGTATAAATTGTTACTCACGTGTAAACTGCTGTTTTTTTTTTCTGATATTTCTAGTCATCAAATAATTCCTCTCGCTCTGGATGGAGTGTGAAGGAGTGTAATTGACATTTGCGCTCCAGGGCCATGATGACTCTTTTGGACAATCGCATAGCCCTGGCAGACATCGGTGTTGTATACAAAATTGTCATCAGAAAACATCAGACTACCCACTGTATTATTTTAAATTCTTACGATCCATCCTAAGGTTGTTTGGTAGATATCGCTGTCAGCGATAAGTCCGCCATTGTACCCATAGATTTAAATTTATGTATAAGTTGTGTTACTTTTAGGTGTACAATAAAGTTTATTCTATTCTATTCAATTGTTAAGTTTTGCATATTGATTTTGCGATCGTTATTTTCCGTAAACGGGGTCAAAATATCCATGAAAACTGGATTACTAATAATGGTTTACTGGTCCTTTATAAAATGTATCTTAATACCAAACTTATAATAAGCAGCGCGTAGTGCTCCACGCGCGCCTCAGGGAGTTGTCAGCAACCGTAGGAGCCCAGCAGGGTCGAAGCCTACCGGGCCATGGGTGATGCGAAAGAGATCCCCGGGGCCCTGGATCAATGGCAGAGTAGGAACAGGAGTGGGTTTTTAGTTAGTAAAAGTGTGACACTATCTCCCGCAGCGCCCAAGAGCGGGGATGTCATTAGATGATTTTTCAACCTAAAAAAAAGAAATGATATTAATTGAAGTTACATTTTCACACATTGAATTGAATTTTGATTGATTGTTCACTCATTTGTTTTCTTATCGGTCACCACGCTCAAAAAACAAATGAGTCCCCGGGGTGTTAGGTTATTTTCGTTACGGAATTTCTGGATTCGGTCTCCACGCTCAAGGCCCGCGATAGAAGCTATGCAATAGCTTAAAAAACTCAATTATATTCTCAACTGATTAAACAACAGTTAGATTCAAGATTCAGTTGATACTACCTACAATAACGAACATTTGAGAATCAAACGCTTGAGAGTAACACAGATTTCATGACCTACATAATAAAATACATTCCGAAGTGAATTTTATACCAGAAAGCCGTTACGTTCAAGTCCCTACCTCCAATAACGCTGACTTCATGAATTCCACATGTAATGACGTCACACAATCTCTCCTGAACTGCAAACGACTTTTCAATATTAAAATGTTTTCCCTTCAAACAGTTTACTGGCCCTCATTGAATCTAAATTGTTATTATAGGTTAATGGAAACAATCTAAAACTCTCGTGTGTCCTAACCAAATATGTTGAGGGAGCTTATGTAAAAACATTGTCCTGGTACACCTGCAGGGTCATCATACACCGGTATGCTGGAAAATCGGGCTTATTTCGTTCAGACCATTCCACTTTATTGATATAGAATATTGGAAACACAGCGGCATCAGCGGCACATTTGAATTCGAAATGTTTTCTGTTACAAGATGTTGGGTGAATAAATTTGAACTCTATTGCTTTTGTGTTGAGTTTAAATTCATGTGGGCTGTTTGGTTGGAGGGCGAGAGAACAGACGTCGATTTGTGAGGTTGGTCTGGTAGTTGGAGCTGTGCCAAGGGGCAGGCTGGTGCACTGTGGGCCCGGCCGGTGCTTCGCCCGCAACGTTTTATCTATTCAGAATTGAAAGCGTTGATAATAAAATTGTCTGGACACGTTTACAACGCCTGCAGACCGTAACTACATAACGCTAATTGTTTTTCTAACTGTTTAGTTTGTTTCTCTTTGTTGGCCGCTAATAAAGAAAATGTTGAATGGATTTGTTGCCTGATAGAACTGAGTTTGTGCTTGTTTTTGAACTTTGTTGGCAAGCAAAGTTAGTATTTAATGCTATTAGCTTGGTAACTACCACGGCAAACTCGAAACTAAAAGATTCAAATTAAGTGCTTTTTTTGCGTGAGAAATAATAATTAAATTACTTCTCCCGCACTGGGTGGTGCGAGAGAGAGTGAGTGTAATATTTTTACTGATTAAAATTCACTTATGTTCTTTCAGTTGGCCTTCGCGTTCCAGGACCATAGTAACTCTTGCCGACAAAAATACAGCCCTGGCAAGGAAGTAATTTTAAATACAATAAAAGAGTACTTACCAAAGTAAGTACTTAAGTAAGTACTTTTACATGATAAAGTAAGCTTTTTACGGTACAAACCATACTACTCTTTAAAGGCAATCTGTTAAAACAATATTATGGCTAATTATCGGCCCTTTCCACTGTAAAGAGCGAAAAGACTATTTTGGGGAAATTTGCTTTTTGATGCACTCTTAATCAATTTTTTACGCGAGTGTTTTTTTCGAATAAACATTATAATAATTTTATTAGTATTCATATTCTTTAATGCAAATAAAAATATCCTACAAAATATAATAAAAAAACACAAAGTACACTCAGGCGTCAAAGTGGTCAATTTATTACAATCATCTAAAATAAATCAAAATACAAAGTTTGGCTATGATGGAGCGACATGGTCAAAATTGTGACAAAGCTCCTTAATAAAGATTTTAAAAAAACCCGAGCCTATCAATAATAATAAAAAAAGTACTCCTCCACATCGCTGTCATCCGGAAATGCGAAGAACGAGCCAGCCCTCTGGTCGTAACAACATAATATAATAGATTTAGACATTATAATTATTTTAGAACACCCTGTAATAGAAGCGAACTACGAAACAACGCCGTCAGAAATGGCACATGCACAAAAAAAAAAGAAATCTAAGTGATACCTACAGCTTTTTCCTATTACGAAGCGCCATACACAGGCAGCTTTCATGGAAGTAGGGCCAAGTCCCGTTTGTAGCATAATCTAATCAGCTAAAAGGTTCTGTGAGAGTTCTGATTTATACTGTAATCAATCCTGATATCAGCAAACGGATGTGGACGCTTTTTTACATTTATGAGTCTAATACGTCTACTATATCTGTGCTTATTGGAAACATTAAGCAGCGTAAATAGTTCGTAACACATGATTTATATCATCACAGAATTTACGTGTTTTGTGGTAAACAAAATTAGGGTTAATTTTATAAATTTGTAGCTGTTCTTACTTCTTGTTTATTTATGTATACAAACACACTTTCCATCTTCCTAGCCCCTCGTGTCGTGCTGGTGCTGCCGTTGCGGCTGCGGAGAACCTCAAGCGGCGAAAATATAACAACCTTGTTGGAAGTAATATTTTCGAACTGTTTGGGGTTGAAACTCTCGGATCGTGGGGTCCGAGTGCTCACAAGTTGTTTAAAGATCTGTCGAAACGTCTAGTTGACACTTCGCGTGATCCAAGGTCTGCCTTTTACCTCGGACAGAAGATAAGCATTGCCATACAGCGTGGCAATGCCGCCAACCTTTCGGGCACATTACCAGTCGACAGTGATGTGGATGAGTTTTTTGACGCCATATTTAAGTTTGATTTTAGTTAGTTGTAAATAGCGTAGGATTTTTCAACCTGCAACTCTAAAGTCGGGGCCTAAACCACCGCTCAATATACTTGCCTACTTCCATGAAATGAAGCAAGAATTCAAGATTAATTTTAAGCAAAGAAATTCTTACTTGACTTCAATTAGAAATACGCAGCTAATTATTTTAATCCAATTCTCTGTACAAATTCAAGAATATTGTAAGATTCAATTCAATTTTAATCTTCTAAGGTGCATTGCTTAATATTTTATTTAAGCGAGCAGTATTCTAGAGGTATGGTTATATCTCAATGACCCGCATTGCACCTTCGAGAGTAACTGGGTCGACTTTGAATGTAAGGAATAATTTGGGTCTTACTCGTGTTTCAAAACTTGCTGGAATTTGCTGAAATATTCAACTTTTCTTCTAAATGTTGTTAACATATTTTTTTAGTGTACAAAGATGTGCTTTTGTGAAAGCTTTAGTTTGAATGCTTTTGAAATGTATACGAAGTCGTCATTTTAACAGAAAGATGATCATATGTCTCTCCAAGTTTCGAAAAGCGACCAGTCCTGTGGTTCATCGGATACCAGCAACTCTCACGAAGTCATCAGTCAACTTTGTGTGAGAACATTTAATACTGCATATTTTGGTACATGGCCGCCATTTCAAAACAGGTAGGCGATTGTTTTGGTGATGAAAAAAAAAATACAGAACAATTTCGACCTATTGCAATGCGCTAAAAATTTCGTATAATATCCCCCGATCACAAAGGATGTATAAAAATAAGCAGTCCAAACATGCACTTACCAAATATATTTCAAACTCACCACAAAGCAATCCATTTGACGCCCACATTGTTTGACATAAATACCATTTTAGAATACCAAAAAAAAGGTTTAATATGAATGAGCTCATTACCACAGGCCACAAATTGCACCTCACATAATTTGTTGGAATGCACGTTTACCATTATTAATGCACCCCCAGGGACGAGGGTGCCCCCACTTATTACGTGTTCCGTATTTTAATTCGGACAAAACACGCACTGAAATTTAATTTCCGTCGTACAATTATTTTTGTGGTCACTCTATCGGTGGGCTGTCCACGATATTGGATTTCGTATTATGTATAGGACGAAAATTGGTGCTCTGCATACTTAATTTTTTTTTTGTTGAAAATAAATAAATTATAGGAGGTCGCTGAACGAGGCAAGCAACGTTTATTAAGATTAGTCTGTAGATGGGACCATTAATGACATACTGCCCCCCTAGCTAAGTTACCACCGTTTCGTTTCGATACACTTGCGTCGAACATCTCGAGTTGGCCACGCCATCAACTCCTTTGTTCTGACGTCATCTCAACGCTCAGTCACGTGATCAGAACAAAGGAATTGGAGGCGTTGCTAATACGAGGCGTTCGACGCAAGAGAATCTAATCGTAACGGTCGTAACTTGGCTAGGGGGGCTGATACTTTTCCGTTCCTCGGAAAACACGCTAAGTCCTTGGTCTAGACTGTCATTTGTAGTTCTTTGACAGTCCTTACAGGTAGTCTGATACCGGTCTTACCAAGGGTATTGTTCTACCCAATTAACTGGAGATTTTAGTGGTCAGATAGGCAGTAGCTCCATGTAGAGAACTGGTATGTCTATATCTGAGTATGGTTTCCGCACTTAGTCCTATGCGGACCATTTTACGTGAAGTAGAGAACTGCCCCACTAGCCAAGTTACAACCGTTTCGCTTGCATGGAACGCTTCGAGTTGGCCGCGTCGCCGAGTCTTTTGTTCTGACCACGTAACTGAGCGTTGAGATGACGTCATTCCCGTACATTTGAAGCTTTCTACTAGCGTTAATTATTGCAGATTAGTAACTTGGCTAGGGGTACTGGTATCCAGAAACATTTGGTTAGACTGCTAGCCGACCCCAATATATGCTGTTGGGAACAAATATGTGAATTATAGAGATTTTAAAACAGTTTTTGTTTTTCGAATCGCCGCATTATTCCTGTATTGTGAATGCGTTTACAATCATAATTACTTACAAACACGAGATATCCAGACCTGGAACAGGCCAGACAAATATTAGTTCCCTGCGTCAGTTGTGTCGACAAAAAGTTACATTACAGTTATACATATAAATATGAATACCTACGTAATAAGAATAATTTTATTTAAATTACGGGCAACACAGATTTATCCGCATAACTTATCATCAGGTGGGATCGCAGTCAAGCGCTCGTTTATATTATTAAAAAAAAAAAAATTGCCCTTCAAAACATGCAAAAATTCCAACTTTTATCAAATAATAAAAACAAAACTATAAACCACCCCAAGCAACAAAATAAATATCATTTTAAAGCTACAATGTCAAGGGAAAACAATCAATGTGTATCGAATCAATTTGGCGTGGAGTCGGGTCTGGGCACTGGGCACTGTGCACCGAGCTGGGCAGCCCCGCCCGAGATAAACGGATTATGTCAGCCGCTGTCAGGCCCGATGGGTGACCCGCTGAGACTAAATAGATTAGGAATGGTAAGAGTTTGTTTTGTTGCAATGTTAAATGGTTATTACAATGTATATTGTAAACAAATAAGATTATTGTCTTATTTGTTTAATATTTTATTGTAATTAGCTATTACATGTTCGAATTCGATTTATCTATATATTTATTACATTTAGTTTAGTTGATAGTCAGTTGTCAATGTAATTTAGATAACTCGTGACCAATACCAGATGATTTTTTTCTTCCAGTGGTTAAATAATGCTCTCGGACAGAAGGGTGAAGATTGTCATTCACTGGATGCTAGAGGCAAGACGTCACCGTTGAGGTCGACCACGGTCGAGCTAGTAACAGGGATAGAGCTCTACATTCTGTATAGCTTTAACAGTTCAGTTTAGATAATCAAATAGATGGCGTTAAGATCTTTTAATAGGGCTTCTGATCAGCAAACTAGGTGAAAGATCGCTCAAGACAGAGAGCTTTGGAAAGAGAAGGTGGAAGTTTTTGCCCAACTGTGGGACACAATGTAAGCGAAAAAAAAAGTAATCTTGCTAAAAGGTTAGGTTTGGCTTTCAATAGACCTCGAGATAACCGCTCATTAAAATACTTGGCTTTGAACATTGACACTGCCAAAAGATTAGTTTAGGCAATTGAACACCAGTTTTTTTTTATCTTTTGCGTTAAAACTTATCTTTAATTACGAAAAAGATTTGTATTTTTATATGTAATGAATAAATTCAATATTATAAGGCGTTTATTTTCTACTTTCACGCAGGCAAAGCAGTTGGCCAAAAAGAATTATTTATAATCATAAAGTTTTTTTTTTTATAATGAATTAAATATACAGCATTATATCTCAAATGTAACTAAACAAACTAACAATATAGTTTCATATTTCAATGTAACGGAGGCCATTCCACCAACGGATTTTCCTTCCATAAATAACGGATCGGTTGCTTGAATAAATTCACAACTACCCGCTAAGTATTTTAAAATATAAACAAAATTTTATTTGAAAACTTGATGTATGCTGAGCGTTAGAAATAGCTGCATGCTGCATAAAATGCTGGAAAATGCATTGTATTATGCTAAACTCTGTCTGAGGTGTTAAGAAGAATAAACAGAAGATCAGTTTAATGTCCAAAGATTTTGAAGAAGAATAGCTGTCAAGCTAGTTCAGACTAGAGTGCATTCTTTCAATCTAAGTAATTTAATTTACGAAATGGAAATACTAGAATGAAGGGGAGATGGGATATTCTACAAGAGTTGCCAGAGTATTTATCAAGATTTCCGTTTATAAAAGAATTGTTAGGAAGAAAGTACAATGTTGGGATTTTTAAGACGTACGCCCCGTTTTCTTGGAAACTAAACGAGTTATTGCTTTTGTTTATTTATGTCATTTAGCTCTGCTAAACTTGAGATGTTTTGAAAATAGGATCTTAGTAAACAATGAAATGTCCGTTGGGAATTGAAAATAAAGTACCAGGGTATTGTTGTGATGAAAAATGTCAGTCCAAAGACTTGTAAATTTTATGATGTGAATTTTTGCACTGTTTCACTATCAGTAGATACTTGAAACTTGGCACGTTGAACGATGCCCCAAACTAAAACAACTTTTTTTTTTAAACCGTTAATAAAATAGATACATAGAACTACATAAAAAAAAAATTGTTACAACATAAAACACACACCCAAAGCACATTGAAATGAAAAAAAAAAACAACGACAAACATAGAAAATAATAACAACAAAGAAAAAAAACAAGAAGAAAACATTACAAAAAGACAGTGGGTGCTTAGCAACAAAAATTTTACAATAGATATCAATTGATTTTTGTTTTTTTTTTTACCTAAATATAAATTATTATAATAGAACTTAATATTAATTAAAATAAAGCTTAAAAAATAGGAACACAAACAAAAGTAATGATAAAACTAATTTTATTGTAATATTGTATTACATTATTATAGTATTATTATCGTATTATTTTATTGCTTAAAATTTAATTACATTACAATATAAAAAAAATGTTAAAAAGATTATAATTTTGCACCATTAAAAAAACCTTACAAAGTAAGAAAAAGCTCATAGTGCGGTGTGCATCCCAATAAAGCCCACATTTACTTGGGACCTCAAGAACTTTAAGAAGCATCACCAAAGTCGTTTAATCCTACCCAGAGTAAAGTATGCACGGGACAAAAGAAAACAAAAAACCTGCGAAATACATTACGGAGCTCGGTCTTAAGTTCAATTCCCGGGTAGGCCGCAATAATGCAACGCCCATTTGTCAGGATAAACACTGAGGAAAGAAAAACTGGCTTCGTTACCCGCAAATATTTTGGCAAACTTGTTTGTTTGAGAAAAGTGTTTTCTTCGGGAATTTAATTTACGTAGTGGCGGAGTGACGCTCGGTTGGGTTTTAGTGTTGCCAACACTTGCTAGTGGTCAAAATTCGGAATATAAAAAGGCCATTTCTTGTTTCATTTGGATAAGTAGGATCATGGAATTTTAACGCAACTAAATGAAGAAAAATAATTCTATGTTATCATCACTAAGATTTTAAAGACAAAAGCTTTGTGTTTTTGTTTGTAATGAATAAACTCAAAAACTAAAAGAACGATTTTCACAATTCTTCCATCAGTGGATTGCCACTTTATAACTGAGTAACATGGCAAACATTTATATTTTCACGCGGACGAAGCCGCTAGCAAAAATCAGTTTGATATTAAAGAGCTGATGAATTTGTATCTTTGTTTAGTTGTACATGCTAATCTCAAGAACTACTAGTTTGAATTGGAGGATTATTTTAGTGATGGATATCGCATTTTTGAGGAATGCTACAAGTCATATAACATCACGCTGCTACCAATAGGAGCGGAGCAGTAACCAAAGATACAGTGTTGTCGTGCAGGTTCTTTACAATAATATTTTTTTTTGTACTTACGAATGTTGGTAGGTTTAGAAACTACCAAATATGAAGACAAATGCCTACATTTTTTTTGCCCTTAGGAATAGCAAAAGCTAGACGCTAATTGAAGGGGGACCCTTCAAGAAGCGTCCGGGTTTTGGGTAAGTCCAGGGAGTGTCGGATTTTACCTTACTAAAAACACTTCGGTGATCTCTATCAGTATGCGTGATAGTGATGGTCGTACCAAGGCCTCTTCCAAGTGGAAGGGGTCCCGTTACCTTATAAAATATCCCTCCGGAACCACCTCTATGCAACGCCTGTTGGAACTTGGAGAACCTACCACATGAGATTTAATCAGATGAAATACTTTTTGTAAATATTGGGGCGAAGCTAATAAAAGACTTTTAGCTTCAATCAGACTATTTATATTCTTAGAAGCCTTAGATTATCTATTTTAATACAAAATTAAATTAATATTTTTTTTCTTGACAATTATCTATCGAAATCATAAACCTTAAAAGATCCACGACGTGGCCAGTTTTAACTGCAACTAATGTGTGTCCTTTGTGTTTTTGAATGGTCTAGATTTCCTCAACTTAGAAATTCAAAACCTCAACATAGACGGACAATAAGGTAAACAATAGTAAATACAAAACTGAATATCATAACCATTTCTGAAAAGAAAATTAATGAAAATACCAAACATTCATTCTGTAATGAAGTCATTTAAAGTTAGCATTTACTTCACAAAGCAATGCACAAATTATACCATAATATATGCATAACAGCGCCGGCGAAATTCACTTTTTGCTTCCATTGCACACCAGTCAAAATGGCGGCAGACTTTTAAATTTCCCATTATTGCTGTAAAAGAACGAAGCCACGACTTTTTAGAAAACTGACACGGCCACTCGACGTAAATTACACGCTATAGTTCTAAAGTTGACCGAGCGGTGACGCCAAAATGCGAAAATTTTCGACCACTTTTGAACTGCGAATATTATTTTCAAAGTAAGCATTCATTACGGTGTTGTTTCATCAACTTGGAACGAATGAATATGGAATGTTAATAAAGCCAATGTTATAAAATTCGGATTATTAATTAAGGAATAAATATTTTCATTAAAATTTTAATTCTTTAATTATGTTAAAACAGTGAGTGCGACTCGTAGGAAATCCATCCGTAATCCGATTACAGTAATAAGAATTTCACACCGCCAAAATATTTTCGCACTTATCATTTAAGTATTAAGCCTTTTAATGCATAATATTCGTCGTATCTCGACCATTCAAGCCAATAACAGTTGAGATTACAATAAAATTCGAATTTCCTCTCGATATTTTTGGATGGAGAGGAAATATATTCATTGTGTATGGGAAAGCGAGGATTATTTCCTTTTAAGGGATGGGAAATATAGAATTACGATTTGATATATGTTGCCAAGCAACTGGGAAGTTTTTGCTTGATTAGATGTTGGGGGGTGTGAACGGAAATCACGTTGATCAAGTTTTGTCGTGAAACGAACACGTGCCAATTAGCAAAGAAAAAAAATGTTTATTTGTACCTCACAGACATTACTTATTACAACGAAATGATAATTAGTAATGATAATCATAAAAAACAAGAAGAAAAAAGAAAAAAAAAAGATCATAAATCTGTGTGTGGCCTAAAAAAACTAGTCTATCTAAGCATATGTTACGATGGGCCATGGGTTGACTTCCAAAAGGGAAACCCGTGGTCTTAAAACACAAAGGCAAAGAAAGAACTTAGGTGTAGTCAATAAAAGTCTGACAAGTCCTCCCGCTTCGCCCTAGAGCGAAAGAAAACATTGGATGATTTCCCATCTTAAAAAATACGATATTTAACAATAATTTTCGTACCGCTTGATGAACGTATGTAAGTTGTGGCCGTGTCAAGTCTTTACTTCTAGAATAGGTTCATCTACACTAATATAATTAAGAGGTAAAGTTTGTTTTTTTTTGTTTGTAGGAGATAATATCTGGAAGCATCGGTCCGATTGCTAAGACTTTTTCAATGGTCGAAAGCTGCTTTATTCCTGAGTGACATAGGCTATATTTTATGTACGCGGGCGAAGCTACAGGCAAAAGCTAGTTGTACAATATAATACAATATTTGTTAGGTATTTAGGTAAAAATACGTGTGTCATTTGCCTAACAATGGCGACCCAATTTCAAGCTATTTGTACATATGAAAAGAGAACATTCTTTGTAAAAAAATTGTAAGAAAGAAAATTCATGAAATTTGAAGCTCACACGCTTACTTGGTCACGCAAGACGTGTGACGAATTAATGGTTCTATATGGCCCTATTTAAACCCTAAGTTTAGGTCTCCTATCACATATGAATATCTTTCTTTTTATTCTAATCTAAAATATTCATTTTTCTGATCGTTAAACCATTTTGATTTACTGCCATTAGGACTAATTCTAGCACCAGAAGCACCTACGTCTTACTTAAATTAACTTACGTATATTACGTATAATTAGTGATGTCTATGAATCTGTTTATCCAATAAACTAGTGGTTCTCCTTAAATTTTTTGGGGGGAGGTGGAGGGAGAAAGAGTTTTAGATTTTTTTGACCTTTGTGAGATTCTAGAGCCATGGTAGCCTGGTAGGTAACCCTTTTGAACAATCGCGCAACAAACCAGTCGTAACCGATTTAGTGAATATTTGGATTAAAAAAAATATATTTATGAAAAATAAATACTACAATGCCTTAATGAAAATAAAGAAGTTGTTTGTTGAGATTAAAGGATTATATTTTAGAATAAGATTAAAATCATTTTAAAGTTTATATTTTTCTGCAATCTTATACGAGTAATAAAGGGATATTTTCAATAAAATTCAGAGATCGGTTAATCTTTTTTTAAGCCTTTAAGCTTTTGAGTAATGAACTAGGTGTTTGAAAGAAGGATTCTCTTGATTTTTTCGTTGCTAAGAGTATTATTATCTGTTTTTTTTTTTTTTTAATACCTACTGACCTCTTTATGTACATTAGACGTACTAATTAGCACTAAGCTGACTAACGGCGGGTTTCTGAATTGAGTATTTTCAGCTAAGAACGTCTCAAACCTTACTTAAGAGCCAAATTTTGACAGGTTTTAAGGCTAAAGTAGAGTTTCAGAAATACTCTACTTCAAATGCTTAAATCAGAAATCGGGGGTAAGAGAAAATGATTTACTTGTTACCAAAGGCGTGTCAATGGCGTAAAAGTCGAAAAGTGTCCTAAGTTCATTAGGATACTTGGGAGTATGTTCATTAGGATAATTAGACCATCTGAACCATCTGTCTTGGAACAGATCCTATGATACTTTTTATCAGAGGAGTATGTTTCCTTAATATAATTTTTGGAGTGTGTGTTTTCTTGCTCAAAGGCCTAAATGGACTTGAATGAAATTAGGCACACCGATAGACCACGCTCAGGATACTTTTTCCGGGATAAAAGTATCCTATGCGCGGTTTTCAAATTGCAGCAGCGGCAGCAGGTACTTAGGTATAATACTATATAGGTATGGTTACTTTCTTCCAATTTACGAGGTTTTCACTTATTTATAATAAGCACACAAACAACACTGTCACTTATAACTCAAATAAACCTACATCTAAAATCGGCATTTTAGTAACCATGCATGACATTGACCTAATGAATTTTAGAGACAAAATAGATAAAATGAAAAATGTGTCCAGTAAACCAAAATTCAGAACACAATAAAGACAAAACAAATCGAATAAACAAAACATACAGACGTATGTTAATTGTTTTGTTCTTTTTAAATTGCAAATTATATTATTGATTTTGTTCATGTATTGATAGTTTGATTACTTTTTGTTTCATTTTTATATTTATGTAATAACAACTTTTGTATTTTAATCACTTCTTATTTTGTGAATGCTGGTTGACCTGTAATTGGCGACTGTGTAAGACTTAGGCCAATAGGCTAGTTGCCGTAAAAAATGTAATTAGTCCGTCTTTTAGATTATTCAAAAATAAGAGACACGTATTTTTTTATTTGTAAATTAAACCAAAAGTGACAAAGATATAGCCCATTAAAGTTACGTGTGACGTCACGCCGTGCTGCATTTTTTCGCAAGGGGTGACGTCACATGTAACTTTAATGGGTTATATCTTTGTTATTTTTTGTTTAATCGAAAAAATAAAAAATACTTGTCCAATATTTTTTTATAATCTAAAATACGGACTTAATAAAATTTAATTATTTTGACCCTGGAAACCACCCTATTATTATCCATTGTAAAATGCTGTATACAGAAGCTGTTGGTTTTACCTTAATAAATAAATAATAAAACGTACATTCGGTCGTCTTTGTGACGTCCACCTAACGACTTTCTTCGTCAACAAAGCCACATATCCATCTGAATTACAGTAACGTAGTCACACATGTTTCGGTCCACGGATTTGCCCGTTAATTGTGTTTGTTTTCCTTATTTACTTCACCTGTGTTTGCTTTTGTAATCATATTATCTACAGAGTGCTTTGCAATGTTATTATGGCATTTACTGAGTAATGTTAGTGTTAAGATTTTGATTTCGTGTCTAGGTTTTTATTAATATATTTTTTATATATCTTACTTTCAGAGGTTAAGAAAACCCAAATTCTTGGGCTCGCCTTTGTTTATCAATTTATTTTTTGTTTATTTGTTTTGTATTCAATAAAAAATAAAGTAAAGTAACTAGCTCGCTCGTTAAATCGCTTGATAATACGTACCTACATCCAATTATTTTGCAACTGATAATAAATCCATTGCCTATCACCATTTAAAACAAAATAAGCGAGCCTATGATGCTTGAAGGAACGGGATGGGTTTTTTAGTCAGTAAGAGTCTGACACTATCTCCCGCCCCGCCCAAGAGCGGGGGTTGTCATAAGATGATTTTTCCCATCGAAAAAAAAAAAAGCTTATGATTAAAAAAAATATATAAACAACAAATATGGACAACAAGATTTACCGATGACTTCCTGAGGGTACCGGGAAATCGATGGATGCTAGAGCCGAGACGCACAGTACCGTTTGTTGTAGCGACACTTGGGGGAGGACTATTTCCAACAGTGGATATCTTTCGTTTGAAATAACGATGATAAATAAATATTGTAAAGAGGTACAGTTTGTTTTTTTTTTGTTTGTGCGAGGTAATCTCTAAAAGTACTGGTCCGATTGCGAAACTTTTTTGCTGAAAGCTGCTTTAATCCTAAGTGACATAGGCTACATTTTAAGTACGCGGGCGAAGCTGTAGGCAAAAGCTAGTAGCATGATAAATAGTAAAGATATAATCTAACCTTCCCTCACAACAACATCACCAACACACCACATAACCTCTACAGAACATGTCACAAATTCTAAACGAATTTCTACAAAATAACACACGTGCTATTTAGATGAATCCGTGATAATTATGTTTGTTACTGAGACTCGCATTATTTATTCAAATCGTGTCGGAGCTACGCGCGTAAGAGATTTTAATGCCGCTAATTAATTTTGTTAACTGCTTCGAGAACGTGCGTGATGATAGCTATCGCGTCACGTCACTTTGTCACGTCAATTTGTGGCTGTGACTACATATGACTTATTGGAGAATTAGAGGTAAGGTGAGGGTGTAAATAAACATGAAATGTTTCTTTAAATTGTATAAATTGAAGCAGGTTTTTGAGAGCAGTGTTAGTCTAGTGGTAATAATAATATTCCCCAACTTTCACACAATGTCAACTATTTATTTATTTTATTTATTTATAAAGGCACACCAACGACTTATTTACAAACATTGACCACAATACATTTACGAGGGCATCCTGTATAAAAGATTCACAACATTTACAGTAGGTTTTATTAATTAATTAATGATTATAATATGGTTTAAAACTAGAAATTGTCATTAAAATGTAAAAACTAAATTTAAAAACTAATATACTAAGAATAAACTAGTACCAAACCAAGCAGAGCTTGTGCTATGAGTACTAGACGACTGATAAACTTACTTAATATAATTATGTATTTTTAAATACATAATTATATTAACCTAATATAGACAAAATTAAACCCAGACAAAAAAATGATCCTCCTCATCACACAAACATTTGCCTTGGGTGGGAATCGAACCCTCAACCTCCGTTATGGCAGTCAAGGCCATTTTTAATTGGCATAAAAATCAAAATGGACAGATTAGATACCATAAAAAAAGCTTTCTGATATAAAGGTGAAAGTTCGTTTGTTTATATGCGAGCGCTATGTTTGTTTCTCCTTCATGTACAAACGGTAGAACGAATTCGAATAAAATTTGCCACACGGGTAGACCATATCCTAGAATAGCACATAGTTATACTTTTTATCTCGGGAGTACATATGTTCCATTGGGATGATTTTCTACTTTGACGCAGGCGTAGCTACTGGCAGAAGTTAGTGTAAAATAATAAATCTATTCAAATAACGTTTTTGTAAAAGTGGTCTAAGGAGCAATAAGTCAACAGTAATAAGGTTATTCATACAGTTCAGTGCCTAAAAATATACTAAAACTAATAGACTCTTCTTCAGTCAGCGAATCAGCATTGCCATCCAGCGTGGCAATGCTGCCAGCGTTCTGGGCACTTTTCCCATTGACATCGATGTGGACGAATGTTTTGATGCCCTCTGAGTTTTCCCCGTTTTTCAACCTTTTTTACTCGTTTGTACATATTATTATTTTAAGTTTGTATATATATACCTAGTGATTATTTATTAGATTAATAACAATCTTATAATTTCAATAAAATTGGACATTAAAAAAAAAAACATTAAAATATTATTAAAGGTGCAAATAATCGTGGTTCGGATGTGCAATGTTTGTTAGTGGACCACATCACATCAGTTACAATACTATCTTCATAACTCTTACAAAAGAAAACATTTGATATGAACAAAACCTACAGAACCCATTAATAAAGAGTCCTATTAAATATACTATCCCGTAACATACACGTTCGAATTTTCATCGAAAACACCCTATCCAATATCGAATTCGATTTTCGTACAAATTAAACGATTGGTTTACCAGGAAACAGGTTTACATTGATAGGAAGGCACAGGCCGTTGTGTGAGAGCCTTTATAACCCAATTCCTATACTAATTCGGTGAGCCCGATGACCCAATTCGGGCACTACATGTGAAAAGCTATATGTTCTTGGAAATGTATCATAACGTTTTCTTTTTATCTTTTTCAGGTAATATTTTTTGTCCACTATGCTGATAGAGATTACGAAGGAGTAATGAAGAGAATAATGACATCTTTGAGCGTGAGTTTTCTTTGCATTTTCAATTCATTCTTTTACTTTTCTTTATTTTTTAATTAATTTGTTGAAGACTGGTGCCTGGACTAAGTTTTACAAAACCTGTTTGTCAGGTCTCCAGGCCTCTTAAAACAAAGTTTTAGATTATTATTATTGTACTGAAAATAATTATTTTGATCCGCTTATATGCATTTCTATATTAAAATATTACATTAATTTGTTAAATGCATTTATTATAATTGAATAATATATTTAACAATATTCTGCAAAATATCAGCTCAATCGGTTATAAGATTATAATATAAACAAACCTTTTTAATATTCATTCAAACGATTTTGACTCTTATTGCGTTACTGACATGACACATGGCAGTTGCAATAAATAGTTGGTATTGTAATCACATTTTTGCTTTTGATGCCATCCTTATGCCTACAGAATAGAGATCAAAATCAATTGAACGGACAGTAAAAAAGATTTGTTTAAATGTCTAATTTTATTTCTATTTATATATTACTATTTTAAAATTAATTTGCAAGATTTGACATAAGCAAGCATACGAACTTCGCAAGTTAAAAATAAAAGCATGTATAAATCCACCTCCAACCACATATACTATGTAAAAAGGTTCTGGTAGAAGCTCCACTTCGTTGCCAAGAAACAAAAACGACCCGACTCCATCATCAAAGCTCGTAATCCCCCGTCAAAGAATAAATTAAACAGAGAGGTGACAAACCGGTCAAATGGATAACACAGCCAAAGGGCGATCACTGACGAGGCAAATTTAATGAAATGGAAAACTGAATAAAAGAAAAAAAGATCAGGGAAGACTCCTTGACCCACGATGAGGGAAAATTACTTAAGTTATTTTTCTTTAATTATTATAGACTTGAGTATTGAGTATCGCCAATTACAGTCTGGTCTTTAATTACGGTGAATGGAAATGGGTAGCAATTAGAAATTTCGTCGGTATTAATGTAGAGGCAGCTGTTTTGTAAATGGTTGAATGATGGGCGTTTGTTAACTGTGTACTTGGCTCTTAAGTTTGAGTTATTCATTGTTTTGTAGCAGGGTATTTCTTCAAGGTTTTTTGACTGATTCATATGGCCAAAATTTACTTTGACTTTTATCGTCATTATTGTTAATTTATTAAAGAGAAAGAGCGAACGCTGTCGTTCACGCTCTCGTTGTCTTTCTATTGTGTTGTCTGTGTCTAAGGTTAAGTCATGTTTTTATTTAAATTGTATTATGTATGTAATATAGTTGTTGTCTTCGTATTAGAAGGCATTGGTAAATTTTGATACCTATTTTCTTACGACTATGTGTAACATAGCTGAAAGTGAAATAGGCCATATAATCAGTCGAATAACCTTGAAGAAATACTCAGCAATGAAATGTTTGCTTGAACTTATTCTCTTTCATAAGTATTCTTTGGCCATTTGAATACATCAGCTTTTCTCGGAAAATTTTGTTTGTATGAGACGTCTATGTTGCCACATATATGAACTAAAATAAAAAAATCCTGCGTTGCAGTATCAGAGTTCTTTGCGCGATTAGAACATATACAATAGTTTAAAATTAACTATTAGGCAGTTGTCCGGATCAGACCCAACACCAGTCTAGTTAGAGGATCTTTCCTTGTCTAATAAATATTATTAATATATTTGGATCTGCGTCTTCCGTCTATCTATTTTGTTTACGTTAAACTGAAAAACTTTTGAACGGATTTTGAGAAGAGAAATACACGTTTTTTGCGACATAAATGACCGTATCTTTTTTTTTGGTTAACTAAGAAAATTGTTTTTTTCACAACATCAAGGGGTCATAGGTTTGTGTTTCCACGGTCGCCGGTCTCGGAACGCGCCGCCATTGAGTTCCCAACTAACGGTAGGAGGAGTTGACATCGGTGTCGAGTCGACGATGAAGTACCTGGGACTCGTCCTCGACAGCCGGTGGAATTTCGTGGAGCATTTCCGACGTCTGGCCCCCAAACTCAACCGGGCTGGGGCTGCGCTCAAGCGGCTCCTGCCCAACCTTGGGGGTCCGGATGCCTCCTGCCGAAGGCTCTACGCGGGGATCGTTCGGTCCATGGCCCTCTACGGGGCGCCGGTGTGGGCGCCGTCGCTGAAAAAGCAACCGGCGGCCATACTGAACGCCTGTCAGAGGGTCATGGCGATAAGGATGGTGCGGGGATACTGCACGGTCTCCCGCGAAGCGGCGAGCCTTCTGGCTGGCCTACCACCGTGGGATCTGGAGGCAACAGTCCTTGCACACATGCACGATATGCGCGTGGAGATTCAACGCCGGGGTGAAAGTCCGCTGCCGCGACAGGTCACGGCATGGCGGACAGAGCTCCGGCGGGATCTCATGGTGAAATGGCGTCAACGACTATCGCAACCCAGTTCTGGGCACGCCACAATCATGGCGGTAAGTCCCCTCTTTGAGGCGTGGCTGGAAAGACCTCACGGCGTCCTTACCTTCCGCATGACGCAGGTACTCACCGGACATGGTTCGTTCGGGAGTTTCCTGCACTCGATTCATGCGGAAGTGACGCCCGGGTGTCGCCACTGTGCGGAACGCCCGGAGGACACGGTGGAGCACACAGTCGAGGTGTGCCCTGCTTGGGCGGAGCATCGCCGTGCCCTCGTGGGGGCGATCGGCGGCGGAGACCTCTCGCGCCGGGCCTTGGTTGAGGCCATGGTCCGGAGCGAGGAGGAGTGGCAGGCGGTCGCCGACTTCTGCGAAGCAGTAATGCTCGCAAAGGAGGAGGCCGAACGCATCAGGCAACGGCGTTATCGCCGCCACCGTCGCCGGGATTCTGATCCCGATTTCCGGCCAACGTAGACGCGGGCTTGCGGACGGTGAGCTCACTGTCCGGCCGTCCGGTAACTGTCCGGACCAAGCCCAATTCGTCGACGGCGCGCACTGTTCCCGCGCGCCTCAAGGAGTTGTCAGCAACAGAAGGGACCCAGCCGGGTCGAAGCCTACTGGGGCCAGGGTTATCCGAAAGGGCGCTCGAGCCCCGGTATGAAGGCTAGAAGGAACGGGGTGGGTCTTTTAGTCAGTAAGAGTCTGACACTATCTCCCGCTCCGCCCAAGGGCGGGGGATGTCAATGCATGATTTTTTCCCACCATAAAAAGAAAAAAAAAAAAAGAAGAGAGAGAATGACGAGGGATGTTTGTCAGGTAAGATGTGTAAAGAATGAAGCTGGAATGGTCCTATCAGACGAAGAAAAAATCAAAGAGAGGTGGAAGGACTATTTTGAAGAGACTAATGAATGAGGAAAATCATTGGAATGGAATTTTAGAGAGTAAACCAGTGAATGTAGGGTTAGTGAGAATGGTTAGTATGGATGAAGTCAGAATAGCAGTGAATGAAATGAAAAATGGTAAAGCCATTGGTCCAGATGGAATACCAGTTGAAGTGTGGAAGTTATTGCGAGTGGATGGATGGACGTGGTTAGCTTTGTTCTTCAATAAGTTGTTGCAGGAAGAAGCCATACCTGACGATTGGTGCAGCAGTTTCTTGGTGCCCATCTTTAAAAACAAAGGTGATGTGCTTGAGTGCAACAATTATAGAGGAATAAAGCTAATGTCACATACAATGAAAGCCTGGGAGAAAGTTATTGAAAGGCGTCTGAGAGAAGAGAGTGAAATTTCGCAGAACCAATTCGGTTTTATGCTGGGTCGGGGTACAACGGATGCCATTTTTGCTATACGCCAGCTGTGCGAGAAATACAGAAGTGCACATAAAAACTTGCACATGGTATTCGTTGACCTCGAAAAGGCATACGACCGAGTACCTCGTGAGGTTCTGTGGTGGGCCCTTAAGAAGAAAGGTGTGCCTGGGAAGTATGTGCAGTTGATCCGAGCGATGTATAGTCGATGTAATACCCAAGTCCGGTCTACAGTTGGCACCACTGGCAGCTTCAATGTGGCTGTTGGCTTACATCAAGGGTCGGCTCTCAGCCCTTACCTCTTCCTGATGATTATGGACGCTCTGACGTCGGACATTCAGGAAGAGGCTCCCTGGTGTATGCTGTTTGCCGATGACATTGTGCTGGTTGCCGAGAGTGGCCTAGAGGTCCAGAACAGATTGGAGGTGTGGTGGCACAGACTGGAGAGTGTTGGCCTGAAATTGAGTAGAACCAAAACGGAGTACTTGTTCTGCGATTTCGGCGGTGTCTCCAATCCAGTGCCTTTAGCTCTCGCTGGAACGCCCATACCGATCTGTTCCGACTTTCGGTACCTCGGGTCGCTCGTCCAAGGGGATGGTGAGGTGGACCGGGACGTAACACGTCGGATCAACGCAGGATGGATGAAGTGGCGACAGGTCACGGGAACCACTTGTGACCCACGGATGCCCCTCAAGTTGAAGGGTAAAATCTACAAGTCCGTGATAAGGCCTGTCATACTGTATGGATCAGAATGTTGGGCTGTGAAAAAGACGGATGAAAAAAGATTGCATGTAGCGGAGATGAGAATGTTAAGATGGATGTGTGGTGTGACGAGAATGGATAAAGTGAGAAATGAGTATATTAGGGGAAGTTTGAAAGTGGCGCCAGTGACTGAAAAGTTGAAAGGGAATCGTTTGTCTTGGTATGGTCATGTGAAAAGGAGGGATGAAACGCATGTTACTAAAAAAGTTATGAGTTTACACGTGGATGGATGGAGGGGAAGAGGGAGGCCAAAGAAAAGATGGATGGATTGTGTGAGAAGCGATATGAAAGAAAAGGGAGTTAGTGATAGCGTGACGAGTGACAGGACAGAATGGAAGAAAAAAACGTGTTACGCCGACCCCAAATAAAACGGGACTAGGGCAGGAAGATGATGACCTCCACGCGTTCCTGTGATAAAGGGTATTGACAGACAGATGGACAAAAAAGTGACCTTATAAAAGTTCCGTTTTTTTTTTCTTTGTAGGTACGGAATCCTAAAAACTTGTAAAAAATAATTAATGTTTTTGTTAGACCAAGTTAAAAAAACCTTTGTCAAACTCAACGGCAGATAAGACCAGAAAAATTGCACAGAAACTCCAAACAAACAGTCAGGTATCAAAACGCATGCTTCTCCACAATCTTAGGCACAAAACTTATTGCGTAACACCTTATCATGGCCGCCTACACCTTTATCTTGACAAATGTGCTCGGTATTACACTCAGCCGCCACGAACAACAATAAGACATTTGTTTAGACTATACGTTACAGTTTTATTTGTGTCCTGGCACTAGAACTCGTTCTGGCGACGGTTGGAGATTTAGAGCTGGGTGAGAAATAGGTTATAGGTAAATTTTGCTGTTGGTTTTACAGGTATACCTTATGCCTCTAGTAAAATATATATTGACTTACTTGACTTAAGTTCCTGTATCCCCTAGATGGGACAGAGGGCGTCCACAGTGCGGCGCCATCCCATTCAGTCTTGAGCTTCGCGTTTCATTTCGCTCCAGGTCTTCCTAATGTTCTTCGCCACTGCGATGACCGTTCGTCGCCAGGTTGCTTAGGGCAACCACGATCCTTGAGGGTTCCAATCTAGCGCTTGCTTTGGTATATGTTCAGGATCCCTTCGGAGCGTGTGGCTGATCCAGTTACATTTGCGGCGTTTGATCTGCTGGTCGATTGAGATTACACTGCAGCGCCCCCAAAGATTTACATTTGAGATTTTCTCGGACCAGTAGATATCGAGAATACGGCGAAGACAGTGGTTGACAACGACCTGGAGTTTATGCGAGATGTCTTTTGTGACCTTCCACGTCTCATACCCTTACATCAATACGGTTTTTACGTTGTTTACACTCAGCATCCACGAACAACAATAAGACATTTGTTTAGACTATACGTTAGAGTTTTATTTGTGTCCTGACACTAGAACTCGTTTTGGTGACAGTTGGAGATTTAGGGCTGGGTGAGAAATAGGTTACAGGTAAATTTAGCTGTTGGTTTTACAGGTATACCTTATGCCTCTAGAAAAATGTGTATTACATTGTGAGATTGATCGAAAGAGTTACACGATCCTGGATCACAAAAGGGCAACTGAACACAGGTGGATTTTAATCAGTAAAAGTCTGATACTCCCTCTAGCTCTAGCGAGCGGGAGAAGATATTTGATGTTATCAGATTAAAATGAAATAATTAAACTTTAATAAAAAAGATTTTTCTTTCTTGCATTTTTTTTTTTTTTAAAGTTGGAAAAAATGGAGTTAATATTGTATACAGGGGTATGAAATCAATAAAAAAAAAACTGATTTTTGTGTGATATTTTTTTTTACCAGATTATACTTATGTACAAATGAAAGCTGATACCACCAGCCACCCACAGACGGATTTCATCAAGCGTAGCTTATCATCGAAGTTAAACGCGCATCTATTGCTTTACTAAAAGTAACAAAAATATCTGCAGAAAAGACCATGAAATGGGAATAATCACCATGAAGACTATAAAAGATCTCACCCTTTTTTTTAGGTGGGAAGTCATCCAATGACTTTTCTCACTTTAGGACGAAGCGGGAGGTCGTGTTTAATTTTTATAAATTGTTGATAGGTTTGCGCTTGACCGCTTTCTTACCTGATGGATAGCGATGATGCGGTCGTCGATAGAACGCGCTCACCTAGAAGCAACCGATTCACTCTCGACTTAGACTCCCGGGTTGTAGGTTTTACTGAGTAAAATCAACTCTTATGCTCCTTTTTTAGGGTTCCATAGTCAACTAGGCCTACCACAACTACCCTTATAGTTTCGCCATGTCTGTCTGTCCGTCTGTCTGTCTGTCTGTCCGTCTGTCCGTCCTCGCTTAATCTCTGTGACCGTTAGCACTAGAAAGCTGAAATTTGGTACAAATATGTATATCAATTACGCCGACAAAGTAGTAAAATAAAAATTGGAAAAAAATGTTTTATTAGGGTAGCCCACCTAAATGGAAAGTGGGAAGTGATTTTTTTTAAATTTCAACCCTAACGTGTGATATATTGTTGGATAGGTATTTAAAAATGAATAGGGGTTTACTAAAATCATTTTTTGATAATGTCAATAGTTTCGCAAATAATAGCTCCAAAAGTAAAAAACAATGTGTCCCCCCTCTAACTTTTGAACCATAAGTTTAGAAAATATGAAAAAAATCTGAAAAGTAGAACTTTATAAGGACTTTCTAGGAAAATCATTTTGAACTTGATAGAAAGAACAGTTTTTGTACAAAACAGACAAAAAGGTTGTACAAAATAATTTCTGGACTAAGTTTGTAGTATAATCGTATATGCAAGCATTTTTTTAAACTCAGTGGGTACACTTATTGTGACGGACGGGAAACTACGGAACCCTACACTGAGCGTGGCCTGACACGCTCTTGGCCGGTTTTTTCTTACATACCAAGACCAATTATAATAATAATAACCATTTTATTTTCAGGCACGGAGGAGGCCCATAGATAAAATACATACGATCTTCTTCTTCTCTTCTTAAAAACATTATCATCCTAAAAAAAACTTCTTCTTAGCGTGTCGATGGCAAAACAAAAAAACCGGCCAAGAGCGTGTCGGGCCACGCTCAGTGTAGGGTTCCGTGTACAATGTATGTCCCCACACATTGTTTTTTACTTTTGGAGCGATTATTTCCGAAATTATTGACATTATCAAAAAATTGTTTTACTAAACCCCTATTCATTTTTAAATACCTATCCAACGATATATCACACGTTAGGGTTGAAATTTAAAAAAAAATCACTTCCCACTTTACATACAGGGGGGCTACCCTAATAAAACATTTTTTTCGAATTTTTATTTTACCACTTTGTCGACGTGATTGATATACATATTGGTACCAAATTTCAGCTTTCTAGTGCTAACGGTCACAGAGATTAAGCGAGGACGGACAGACGGACAGACAGACATGGCGAAACTATAAGGGTTCCTAGTTGACAACGGAACCCTAAAAAAAGGACAAACACAAATCACTAACATTTTTCTGTAAAAGATATACAAAATACGAGCACAATATTATGCCTACAGGGCCCCTCTGTTATAGGCACAATCATTTTGATAGACGTTGTACTGTTTTCGTCAGTCACGCGCGCATATTGCGTTTTTGTTGCTTCGGGAAAATGGAAAGTCGGATCGGTTCGACCTTGGTTATGATGGAAACTAAACCTTGCTTTGTTGTTGACGGAGTAAAACGTGTAAACGATTTTGTTGATGTTATCAGAGAATTCTTTAGAGATTACACAGTATTATAGCCAGTTATTTCGTTGGTAACAAGAGTAGTGATTTTTTTTTTATGGTCGGATAAATCATCCAATGACAACCCCCGCTCTTGGGCGGAGCGGGAATTAGTGTCAGACTCTTACTGACTGAAAGCCCACCCCGTTCCTTCTAGCCTTCATACCGGGGCTCGAGTTCCCTTTCGGATAACCCTGGCCCCAGTAAGCTTCGGCTGGGCGTCTGCTGTTGCTGACAACTCCTTGAGGCGCGCGGGAACAGTGCTCGCCGTCGACGACTTGGGCTTGGTCCGGAACCGGACGGCCGGGCAGTGAGCTACCCATTGCTCACTGTCCGCAAGCCCGCGCCTAAGGTCGCCGGAAATCGGGATCGGAATCCCGGCGGCGGCGGCGAGAACGCCGTGGCCTGATGCGGTCGGCCACCTCCTTTGCGAGCATTACTGCTTCGCAGAAGTCGGCGACCGCCTGCCACTCCTCCTCGCTTCCGATCATGACCTCAACCAAGGCCCGGAGCGAGAGGTCTCCGCCGCCGATCGCCCCCGCGAGGGCACAGCGGTGCTCCGCCCAAGCAGGGCACACCTCGATTGTGTGCTCCACCGTGTCCTCCGGGCATACTTTCCATATCCAATTAGTAGTCGTTATTTGTAGGATATCCGTTTAGTTATCCTACTACTCTATCAACAGCAATCAGCATCTCCCAATGATTCTCTAATGAAGATTCCTCCTGTAATTGCTTAACGTCAAACGCATATAGACTTAACAGCATATTCATATTTATGCACAGATGATTGGCTCGTCATTACTATGCATTTACATCTACAGTATACAGACATACATACTTGCTATATGTGTATAAATTATGGGTGGTAGCGTTGCGTGTGTTGCCTGATAGCACAGTATTACTGTTGCCCATTGATTGATGCAGACAAATATCTTCGGATTAATTAGTGGTGCTGTGCTTAATATTGCCTAATTAACTGGGTAAATATAGTGCAGATAGAATGGTAGATAGTTTGTGTAGTTAGCTAGGTTTGTTTGGGCAATTAAGCTGCATTGTAAAGGTTTATTCACGTCGCCTATAGCAGAGAACTCGGATTTGGACTAAAAGATTTTCTACAAATTAAAAAAAAATCTTAATTCTTTATTAGAAGCCTTTACATAGTTTTTTTTTTTAATTGATTTAAACTAGTGCTTAACTGCGATCCCACCTGGTGGTAAGCAGTGATGCAATCGCTTATAGTGAGGCGCACTAGTTTATGAGCCTATTCACTCTTGCCTTGAAGAGACTCAAATTATAATCGGACTAACTAATTATATTTAATTACAATTAGTTTCACCTGTCCCGATGTTTGTATGTCTGTAAACAAATCTTGCAAATTATATTTGATCCACTTTATGCATGCATGCATATTGCATGACTTGATTCCGCCATCTCATTTCTATCATCGGACAAACCGACGCACGGCGAGTATCCACCCTTACGTTGTTGAAACATCTACGGTCCGTACTAAGCGTTTCGCCTCGTCATTTATACCGCGTACTTCGAAGGACTGGAACAGTCTGCCTGCTGCGGTCTTCCCGTCCGATTAAAATTTGGGTGTCTTCAAGGCTAGAGTGAATAGGCTCTTAATAAACTAGTGCGCCTCACCATCAACGATTGCATCACTGCTTACCATCAGGCGGGATCGCAGTCAAGTACTAGTTTATAACAGATAAAAAAAAAAAAAAATGCATGTGCTTAGATGAAAATGCAAAATTATTATGACATGGAGCTCAACTGATGATAGAACCAGAAGCTGGCCATAGGAACTCAGATAACCCTATTGTGTCTTGATGAGTATTAATTATATAGGTTATATACCTTGCTATAAAAGCTCGCTGTGAGAAAAATGATTTTCACTGAAAACATGTTGTACTCTGTAACTCAAACACAGTGATTTGACAATTCATGTACAAAGACGAGCTTAACTGAACAATATGTTTTCTCACAGCAAACCTTTAAGCGACAGATAAAAAATAAAACTAAAATATATCGGATAAATATCTACTTTCAAAGAGGGAAATATTCCACAAACAAAAAACATAAACAATTTCGCCCCTTGTTGATTTTAGTCAATAAACAAGCAAAATTAGGTTATATTAGGTAGCTACTGAGTTATATTTCTACTTACTAGCTCCCAGGTAGGAGTTTTATCAAAGAATAAAAACAATACTACCTTTATTACCTTAACTCAAGGACAAAAAGCTTTGAAGGATCTGAAGCACTACTGGAGAGAGCTTCACCCAACAATGAGATTAAAAAAACACAAGGTATCGATAACAATAGGAACCAACATTTTCCAAGAATATAAACTCATTTTACCTAAGTCGGCAAAAACGAACCCATAAGTGGCTGATCACACGTACCGAGTAAAAGGGCGAGATAGTAAAATGTTGCTCGGCCGAGACAGTGATGTAAGCGAGTTGCAGAGACAAGTGGTAGGCCGAGCACACGGCGCTGTTTACACGTACCGAGTACTCGGCCGAGAGCACTTACTCGCCCTTTTACTCGATACGTGTGATCAAGGCATTAGAAGCGGTGTCCACTGTCGGTAGCTCTTAGGCGCCCGAAACCGAGCCGCACCGACACCTACCGATAGAGGGCGCCGCACCCTAAAGGATCACTTTGTTGTCAATCTCTCTCCCAAGACCCTTTTCCTCAGGAATGCATTCAGATATTAAGCTGAAATGCATTTCAAATACTTAAGATTGCTACGTTCTGGAGCAGTGAAAATTTAAAACTTCTAAATTAACGCAATGTATAGATAACACCGTTTATGTTCTGTGTATCGTGCAGATTTTGACATTAAATTGCAAGTTGACTTAAAAATCCTGAAATTTAGTAAGGAGTAAGGTCTCATGGTTTCAGACTTTATCCCTTATTTATGCATAAGGGAAAAGGTCTGAAACTGTTTTTAGGTTTTTTTTTAGCATATTCTGTGTCCCACTGCTGGGCATAGGACTCCCCTTTCTCCTTCCAATCTTCTCTTTCTAGGTCGATCTCTGGCCATGTTTGCCCCGCGAACATGATAAGATCGTTACAACACTTTCGCCGCGGTCGACCTTGACGGTGTCAACCTTCTTCAGGCGACTAGTGAGTGACAATCCTCGCACACTAGTCCGGGTACAAAAATAACTCAAATAACCGATGTCAGGAAAAAACAGCCAGGGAGTGGGCTGGCCACGTGCGTCGCACGAACTTTTTAGTTATATCATTTTTTTTTTTGCTATTCGGAAAAATCTTCGAGATTCGATTTTAAAATCGAACTATTGACATAATGTAAGTTTCTAGGGAACCCGCAGAGCGCGAGTTGGACTCGAACCTGACCGGTTTTGTATATAAAGGAACTGAATACTCAATACAATTAGTTAACACGTGGAAGAGCCCCTCCTACGCAGGTGGCTGGGTATAAGGAAATTCTCCGAAGAATCTCAAGAGTAACTGAAGAAGCGTAGTGTTATTCTAAGGGCTTGGCCAGGGTCGATAAGCGTTGACAAGAGCGGTAGTGGGTGTGATGGTGAACGCGAGGTTTTAACTTGATTTATGAAAATTTATTAAAATTGTCTGAAATATTGAACATACTTGCACAACCTTGTAGTCATTATTGTTAGCCAGGATTTTTCATCAGAGCAAGTTGCTCTGAAATTCTCTCTTGTGGAACCAAAAATCCTCGATAAAGGTCATATCAAATTGCACTGGAATCGGTCCATCATCACTGACAGGCCTATTGTAGCCAATAAGCCTGTTGGGTGGACCGAATCGACAGACGTACAATTACCGGAATGAATCTTGAGCGCTCGACGTCAGAGTGGGGATCGCTTTGCGCATTTCACACGTTGGCGAGCCTATTGTCTTCGTTGTTAGATACATGCAGCAACGCAGGGAACGAATCAGGAGTGACGTCTATGACCAGATGGCGCGGCGAGCCAATCACTGACACTCCCCGCCCCTCGTCTCACTTCGCACCACTAAAGAGACCGAATATTTGACTTCTGCGCAACTTGAAGCCAGTCCTCAAGATCTGTGCCGGTAATTGTATCCAGATTGTTGATATATGTAATTATGAGCATGACGAGAACCTCGTCAAAGTCGAGAAAGATGAGTAAATCAAGTATCTTGACTTGACTCGCTAGGTATTGTAATGACGAAGGAAGAAATGAAGTTAAAGACTTTATAGTCAGGAGCCTCGATCAACATCTTAAGAGGCTTTCGTGAGGTAGTTACACTCTTGTTACTTGTTTGAGTTTTTTTTTGGGCTTTTCAAGAAAAGCTCAGTATTATTAGAATCCATTGCTAGGCAACCAAAAAATGGCGTCTCTGATTTTATTTGGTGAAATAAGTTTTTGCGCTAAGTAGGCAAATGCTAACTGTTTAGGATTAGGTACCATTCAAAGAGTTAGTAATAGTAATGTCGGACTGAAGTCCCGTGGAGTTATGTCACTTTAGTATGAAAACAAACGGCGGTTTTATAATGCTTGATTTTCCGCTATCGCTTCCGCACCCGCGCAGGCTCCACACCCTGGTCAGGGGTTTACTACTCGTAATAGGCATGGCCCCTGGCAACTATGTTACTGATACTAATCGTCTCTTATCACATTATGTATTAACTAGTACGGTTTTATCTTTCCTACATAAAACATTTTCTGCGTAATCGAGGTCATGATTTTTAGTAGTATTTAGTTTAAATTATAGTCCTCCAGGCTTGTATTAAAATAATTACTATATTATAGAAAACATTTCAGGCTTTAATAGAGAATATGTATGATTGAAAATTTATTTTATCAATAAATATGCAAAAGTAAAATATTAACCGTGAAATCAAAATTGGAAGAAAATCAAATGAGATAATAATATAATAATAGCCATTTAATTCCATATTTCTTTCTTAGATTTACATTTCAAATGTTGTTAGTGATTAGTTAGTAAGTTTGCTTAAATTAAGTTAGTAATTTTAGTACCTGTTTTTATGTTGAAATATGGACCCCTGTAAGGGTAAAGGCCTCCTCCATCTTCTTCCACAACTCTCTGTCTTTGCCAGTATTTAGCCAATTGTTTCCTGCTACCTGAATGATATCATCAGCCCACCGTTTCATTGGTCTTCCAACATTTCTTTTCCCCACTGGGCCTTTCCATCGTGTGGTTTCAATAGTCCATCTTTTATCTGTACATCGTGAGATGTGTCCAGCCCACTTCCATTTAAGTGTGAGTGCATGTATAAGAGCATCGGCCACTTTTGTTTTTTGTCTGATGGTCACATTCCTCACTTTTTGAATTCTTCTAATCTTCAACATGCTCCTCTCCATTGCTGTTTGAGTACAATTAATTTGTTGCTTTACTTTGTTAGTGAATATCCAGGTTTGGCAACCATACAATAAGCATGGTAAGAGACATGTATCGAAAACAACTTTTTTTAAGTGCATATTGTAATTTCCTTTTAGAACTTCTTTCAGTGACCAAAATTTCTTCCAAGTTATGTTGATTCTTCTTGTTATTTCCTCTTCATTGTTGAGTCTTTTAAATGATATTTGTTTTCCCAGATATATATACTCGTTGACATATTCCATGTTATTTCCTTTTATTTCAATTTGTCTTTTATGGCTGTTAGTCATTATTTTTGTTTTGTTTATGTTCATTTCTAAGCCAATTTTAGAGCTTTCATTATCTAATGATCTCATCATTTCTTCAAGGTCCTTAGATGTTTCAGCAATTAAAACTATGTCGTCTGCGAACCTTAGATGGTTTAAATAGCATCCGTTTATTAGCACTCCATTGTTTGACCAGTCTAGCTTCTGAAATATATACTCGAGCACAGCGATGAAAAGCTTCGGTGAGAGAGGGTCTCCCTGTCTCACTCCTCTTTCAATATTTATCTCTTTACCTCTTTTTTCAAGTTTGACTTTACTCGTACTGTTTGCATATATATATTTTAAGATGTTGATATATTTTTGGTTCACATTTGAACATTGGAGTGCATTCCATATTGAGAGATGGCTGATGCTGTCGAAGGCTTTGCTATAATCAATGAAGGCCAGATACAGAGGTCTGTTAAATTCCTGGTATTTTTCTATTATTTGTTCCAGTGTCTGTATGTGGTCCACTGTGCTGAACCCTGACCTAAAGCCTGCTTGCTCTCTTGGTTGCAGACAATCTATATCCTGTGTCAGTCTTTCTAGAAGTATAGATGAAAACAATTTGTAAGTGCTGGCTAATAGGCTTATAGGTCTATAATTCCCTATGTCTAAGGGGTTTCCTTTTTTGTAGAGTAAAATTATGTCTGAAGTACACCATTGTGCAGGTACTGTTTCTGTTTCTAGCACCATATTAAATAGATGTAACAGATGGTGCATCAAAACAGGTGCTCCTATTTTAAGACCTTCATTACATAACCCGTCTGAACCAGGACTCTTCTCATCTTTTAACCGCTTTATGTGTTTGTAGATTTCTAAACCTTCAATTGGCATTACATGATCCACATCAGTTTCTTCAGCTCTTCTTGATTCTATTACAATTTTGCAGTTATTTCTTTTCTGGTATAGGTTCTTGTAGAAATCTGTTGCAAGGTTTATTATGTCACTTCTTGATTTTGTTTTCATTGTATTTTGTTCTAATTTTTGTATCCAAGTTTTGTGCGAAACTAATTCTTTATGTGCTCTTTTGGTACTTCTAAACTTTTGGATGTTTCTTGTAATGATTTCCTTTCTGTGGTTTCTGTAATCTTTCTTAATTGATTTGTTGGTTTCTTTATATATTCTGCTAAGTTCTTTTTTCAAGTCTTTTGTTTTATTCTTTGTACGTATCAATTCGGAACGCCTTTTTATTAGTTGGTCTGTGTCTTCACTAAATATTTTTCGACGTTTTACTTGGGATCTGTTTGTTGTCTTCAAGCTGTCCGTTATGCCCCTTTCTAAGAAGTTATAATAGGTTTGGATGTCACTAGTGTCTGCTTCTTTGTCTTCAATATGTTTTTGTAGATTTTCAATGTAGGTCTTGATTTCAATTTCTGTTTTCGGAATGTTAAGTGGTGTCACATAGTTTTTTCTACTCTTTATTGGGCGATTTAGAAGCAATGTTGCTCGCAGTGGTCTGTGATCAGAAGGAAATGGGATATTGCTTAGTATTTCAACATTTGTTATTAGTTTCGGGTTATTTATCAGTATGAAGTCAATTTCATTTTTGGTTTTTTGGTCTGGTGATATCCATGTCCATTTACGATTTCGTTTCTTCTTAAAAAATGTGTTCATTATAGATAACTTGTGTTCATGGGCATAGTTTATAAGACGGTCACCTCTTTCATTGCGTTCTCCAAATCCATATTTCCCCATTACTGGGTAGTGGACTGCCTTGGGATATCCTATTTTAGCGTTAAAGTCGCCTATCACCAAAACTTTGTCATCAGCTAGTGAGTGAGCAGCCTCAATGTCCTTATAAAATTGATCGATTTCAGTTGCGGGTGATTTTTCTGTGGGTGCATAAACTTGGATTATTGATATAGAAAAATATTCGAACTTCAGTTGCAGAAGGGCCACTCTTTCTGAAATTCCTGTAAAGTTGTTTATGTTATTTTTGTATTTTTTCTTGATCAGGAATCCTACTCCGTATAAGCCCTTGGTTTGGCCTATGTAGCAGAATATGTAATCATGGTGTTCTTCAATCTCACAGCCCAATCTTCTTACTTCCGAAAGCCCCAAAATATCGCAGTTGATGTTTTTTAGGGCATGATTTAATTCAAGGTATTTTTCAGCAGAAGCTAGTGATCTTACATTGAAGGTGCACACTTTCAAAGTTTCATTTTTGTTTTTGTTTTTATTAGATGGAGGGTAGTGGTCTAATTCCCCACGATGACCAGTCGGCTTGGGAAATGTTTTGTTTTTAATGTTATTTTGTTGCTGTGCATTTGTTGTTTTGTTCCGGTGACTGATGATTGCATCCTACAATTTCTTTTCAGGAGTTTGGCCTTCAGTAGAGAGGGAGTGGGTTCTATTCCTCATGATGTCAAATGCATTCAAATGAGATAGAACAATTTAATAAATGTATCTGTGACGATAGAGTTTCTTTGACGTTAGAGTTCATGATAGACTTCTCTTTCTTTGAAGCGAGTGTGTGAGTGTGCGTCGGAATTGCATAGCCTAATTCCGCCTAGCCCGTTCCATCATCGGACTACCAGACGTACGGCTATGCGCCACCGGTACATGGTGGATATCCCACCCACACGCACAAAACGTTTTGGGAACACATTCATTGTGCGTGCAGCTAGAGAGTGGAATTTCTTGCCGGAGTCTGTATTTCCTGATAGCTACGACCCGGGAATCTTTAAGTCGAGAGTGAATAGGTTTCTTCTAGGTAAGCACGTTCCATCGTCGACCGCATCGTCGCTCTCCATCAGGTGAGATAGCGGTCAAGCGCGAACCTATCTACAATTAAAAAAAAAGGAATGTTTTCAAGCTTTATAACTTTGTCGTCGAAGAATTAAAAAAAAAAGCTGTGGCCCTGAAAAGCTTAGGACACGAAAGCAACTGAAAAACACAAATGGTTTTTGTTAATCTAAGTCATCCTCTCGCCCCTCCTAGAGAGGGAAAAGTCTTTTAATGATTTCTTACCAAAAAAAATAAACCTCAAAAAAAAAGATTTGTTAAAAATAAATCTTTCTCCTTTCTTTCAGTCTATTCAACGGATGGAGCAAGAAATAGCCCTGTGCGATAAGAAAGCCTATTGTATACTTATTTTTGATAATGTTTATCCTGTAGTTTTTGTTCATGTGGTGTACAATAAAGAATACAATAAATAAATATAAATAAAATAGAACGTTTCCAATTTTGTACCAAAATATTTTCCCTAACATTTACGATTTCCTGTAACAACATAATTAATACAAATATTAGAAATAATCCCGACTAGATATAAGTTCCGGGAACAAAATTACACACACCTAACATAATTTAGAAATTCACGGTTAACTCGTTTTAGGACAAAATGTGTTGTTTTGTCCTTGGTCACGATTTACGAGGGTCGAGCCTGAAGGCTTTGTAAAAACCGAACTCGAAAATTAATCTAAAAGTCCGGGCACAAGGTTGAATTTTGAATGTATTTCAACTTGAAGTTATTGTCACATTTTATAACTTAGTTTCAGTTATAATGTTTGGTCAATACAGATACGGATATGAACGAATTATAAAGGTGCCCGTATTTTGAATAGAAAGGTTTTATTAATACCAGTTAGAAAATGGATTTGCCTTGTATACATCTAGCCAATTTTGTTTTGTGTTGAGTTATTTTTAAAATCTTTTCAAAACGAGATTACATAAGGAAACTGGAGTGGAAGATAAGCATTTGTGTTGCGAGATCATTTGTTTCCTTGTTTTTAGAGTTCCTTAACTGAGTCGGCAAAACGGAGTCCCTATAGCAGGAATGGCGAATTTTTATTGGAGAACGTGCACTAAATATATGATTTTTTTTTTTGGTCATGACGTGCCGCCAAAGAATCTTGTCTTTGTAATGGAGAAACATTGAAGCTGAAAACTTAGTTTACAGTTGTTTGCTTATTTAATTAATTCATCTTTATCACCAGAATTTCAGCCGAAAGACGTGGATGTCTTTCAGTCATTCATCGGATTCCTGTAAATTAAAATGTAGTGTAAAAAAACGTCGCAAATGTCGCTAATTGGTGCAGTTTTACCAATTTTACCTTGTAGCGACATTTGTGACAAATTAGTCAGGTTACTGACGCATCACATCCTCTATTTATATTGACACACAATGGCAAGGTTCGCCATCTCTGCACTAAAGGATCACTTTGTTTTCCGTCTGTCTGTCTGAGAAGATCCTTTTTCTCAGGAACGCGTGAAGTAATAAAATACAACATACTAAGTAACAAAATACTAAGTCTGCTACCCCAAGCAACAGTGAAAAAATCAAACTTCTAAGTCACCGCTCTCTAAAGTCATTCATGCTCCGTTTCGGCACAAATTTTGACACTGGCTAGGAAATCAAAAACTATGGGTGGGACACTTTTTGCTGACCTAGAGTTTTGAAATTCGGCAGGCAACAAGATCTCATAACACAAATATACGAAAGACAGAAAACTGTTTTGAAGGTACGTCAAAAAGAAAAATTTGCTATTCGAAAAATCTTGAAACAAGATTCGGGAATTGAACTATTTACTTAAGTAAGTTTGTACGAAACCTTCGGTGCTTAAATCTGGCTCGATTTGACAGGTTTTTTTCTTTGCAAAATATCTAAGTTTCAAACAAAGTCAATCTTATTTTATATGTCAAGGTTACACAAAAAAATCGAAGTCTCTAAAAAGCGAAATGTTTTCAACGTAAAATAAATTGATCACTTCAATCAGTTGGAACATTGGGTAACTTGATGAATTACTACAGTCCCACGCGACTTCATTCACAAAAGAAAAATCTTCGCGAAACTTGAAAAATTCATGATTTATTTTCCTCACATAAATTCCTATGAGAATTCCGATACGAAAATCGGATTTGTTACCATTGTACATTCTGATTATTTGATTAAGAACTTGATATGATTCTAGTTTTTTTTTTTTTGGATTTTAATTTCACTTCTTGTGCTGACAAGAAGTGAAATTAGAATCACAAACTGGAGAAATTTAAGATTAAAGATAATCATAAAATAAAAGTAGGTAAATAATAGGCATATTTACTCAAAAATCTAGGTATTTAATTTAAATAACTAAAATGTCTAGAACCATTTTATATTTGGATAGGCATACATTACTTACGTAAAAAGTACCGCCGAACACAAAAAGTCATTTTCGAACAAAACTCAGATGAACCCTTTTCAAAGATCCTCCACTTAGAATTTCTAACGAACTGTAACACAATTCTTCACACATCCAAGCAATAAATAGCGCTATTCCATCCCCTTTTAGGTACTTCTAAAAGTCTGAGAAGACAGACTACAAACTCCAGACATAAATAAACGACTGGAAGCCACAAGACCTTCGGCCTTGAGACCTAAGTGGGGAATTAAGTATCACTTTTGTCCAAATTATATATTTTTCACTCGTCGCCGCCCCGACAATGAGGGACTCTTAATGTTATAAATTACCTAATTAAGACGTAAAATGGAAATAGAAGAGAATTTGAGTACCTCACGGTAGTTCACGAAATATTTCCAGGGCTTCACTGTTTCTGGGTAAAATTTTCTTGAAAAGAAAAAAGTTTAATTATTAATTTCGTTGTGTAGGCTGTTGGTAGGGGATTTGATGGAATTTGAATAAATTAATTTGTATAAAAAGTCAGGTAGCGTAACGTTACATTATGGACATAATTATTTTAAGCTTATTTTTTACAAATCCTTTAAACAAAATTTAAAACTACCCACTGAGGCTGTAAATAATTTGTCAAGCTTTCTTAGCCTAAATTACAAAACCTAGCTCTCTTCAGTTTCTACCATAAACTTGTCCATTCATACAAATAGTAGCCACCATACTCAATAGCACAATTCTCCAATTTCCTTGCTGACTCCAACCCTGTTCAACCGTACCACCCTCTCGACTGAAACTCCCACAAATTACTGGAACATGCACAATCTAACCCTGCGAATGTCTGCAGAAAACACTTGGGCCACATATCACTTGAAAAGTGGCGGTATTCGCCGTATCGGCGGTATCTAGCACTGCTCGGTACTGGGCATGCACCAGTTCTGTAGCAAGGCCGACTTTGAATAATTTTGGTGTAACCATGTCGCCGGTGCCAGGCAGGGACGACCACGGCTTGGCTGAGTCGCCCCTTGTAATAAATCTACATGTTGGGCCGAGATTGGCTGCAGACATGCTAGGGTTAATCTCATATGTCACATGTTCAGTTTTATTATGTTAGCGAAATGGGGTTTTGCGAAAAAATCTGGCGGCGAAATTATATTTGGTTTTGACACGCGATGTGTTTTATTTTTGTGTGTTTGTTTGTTTTTCGCCGTAAATCAACAAAAAAGGCTACGTCTTATTATCTTGTAGTGCTGGATGTAGTAACGTTTGACATTTTTAGAGGTACAATTTTCCTGGTTGCCAATTGTGATCTCCTATACTTATACGAAGCGCGATGGTAATCGCTTACAAATGCTTGACTGAACTGCAGGATTATTTGGAAGTGTCACCATGACTCTAGAACGCAAAGGACACCTGGAAAAACTTGGCTAGGAGTTATATCTGGCGCCAGAATGAATTAAAGTACATTAACCTTTTCCTAATATCTCTGTGAAGATACCCGAAAAATAAACAATGAACTGTTTTTCATTACTACATAAAAGATCACGATATATATTTATCGATTCAAGACAGCTTTATGTCCTCTGCGTTTGAAATTAAGAATGTCAATAAATGTACGACGATTATTCTTTTATTTGGCGTCTACTTTAGTTAGTAAAAACCTGACACTCCACTTAGAACGGGAGACGTTTTTTCTCTTTAGTCTTTACTGTCTCACTACTGGACAACACGGTGATTGGAAGTTATTTACGACTTTAAATGGGAGAAGTAATTTGAAGAAAAATCAACGCTCAAAAAAAAAACAATGGCCAATACTCGGACAATTAATGCAATTTAGCTTCACTTTTCTTGGACTGTCCGACATTTGACTATTCAAAAGTGCCTGCAAATGGTCTATTTGAAATAAATGATTTTGAATTTGAATTGAATTTTGAATTGAACCATTGTTTATGAGGAAAGCAAACCATTATCCTTACCAGACGTGAAAATTAGCATAAAAATGTACTGTACATGGTATCAATGTTTCCGCCAGGTATGGCAATAAATAAAACAGATAAGTTAGTGGTAATTACAACAATAAAAATCACGTAATTACCACTAGTTTCCAAGATGGTGAAACTGTGCCGCTATGGTTCACTTGCTTGCTTGTTTTGCAATATCTGACTTAATTTGTAATTAACTATACACACAATAAAACAAATTTTAATTGAACAATAATGTGCATCAACTTACCTTACTTTCTTCAAAATAGTCAGATTAGGTCAGCAAAATAGTCTTTTGCGGCGATGAGTCACTGGCTTCTGCTCCTGCCAGAGATGCCCCGAGCATCGTGTGGCAGGACAATTGCCGACCGTGCTGTTCTGTAGTCTGTTAGTGCAGGTTTATGGACGGCGAGCAATAGATAGCTTGACGTCCGGTAAGTATCAGGCCTGTGTCGACAGGGCATTCTGTTCAATGCGTGCCTCATAGAGATATCTGAAAGACGGACGGGACGCGTGCCTTCCAGGATTGCGAGATTGTGCGAAAGAATTACCGTGGCCCTCGCAAAGGGCAAACTAAAGGAACACTATGGACGTTAGTCAGTAAAATTCTGACTCTCCCCCTCTCTCCACCTCAGGCGGGAGAAGGCTTTTGATGATTGCACGTACCAAAATCCACGTACCTCTTAATCTCTTACTATTGCATTTAAGTCTGAAAAGAACACAGAAGGAAAACCGTCTGCAATGAACACTTTAACTTAAAGCATATCCATTTTATTATCATCACCTATTTAGCCGCAAGACGTCCGCTGTTGGACAAAGACTTCCCCAAGTGTCGCCACAACGAACGGTCCTGTGTGTTTCCTTTGCATTCCCGCGATTCTCGCCACGCTGCGTCTTCCGATGAGTGGTCGCTACTCCAGAAGGCTTAGCTGACTTAATAATCTACAATCGTTAACGCTAGTAGAAAACTTCAAATGTATGGTAATCACATCATCTCAACGTTAAGTCACGTGGTCAGAACAAAGGAATCGGAGGCGTTGCCGACTGTAGCAAGAGATTGGAAACGAAACGCTCGTAACTTGGCTAGGCCTGCTTGGCCTCCCCCAAGTGTCACCATAACGAACTGTCCTGTGCGTTTCGCATCCATCGCATTCCCGCGACTCTCACTAAGTCATCGGTCCATCTTGTGGAATCCAACGCTGCGTCTTCCGATGCATGGTTGCCACTCCAGAACCTTTCGGCTCCATCGACCATCCATTCTTCTTCACGAGCAATCCATTCCAAGCTCTAGTTAATACACAAAATCAAATAAAAAATCCTAAATTAATCCCAAAATCGTTTTATCCGCATCATTTACGTATTGTAAGGGTCTTCGGTCATTAAAACGGTTGGGTATGCATGTAAGGGTGGGTGCACACGACGCCGAATCATGAATACAATTACACGGGCCGACCGTTCGAGTCGGATTAAATTCTCTCGACCGATGAATCTCAAATTCCTGACCTTCGGGTGTATAGCGCCCAATTTAATGATAATGAACTGTTTCTGCTGGGTCTGGATTGCTTGTTGTAGTAATAACGGTATCAGAAGGGATTAATAACGACAATTAAGTATCGTCGTCAATTTAAAGTAATTTTGATCTGACTTCATTCATGTTTATAGGCAATTTAACTTTTGTATTAACGTAAGAAATAATGCAAACCGTTTTTCATTTCCAAACTTAGTAACAAATAACTAGCTTATGCAAACGGCATTGCCTGCATGAAAACAGAAAATAATAGTCTACTGGCATAGCATTTTATTAGTAAAAGAATTTTTTAAATCGGTCTCATAGTTTTTGAGTTAATTCGTTATAAACAAAAATATTTTTTTTTTCTTTATAATATTAGATTAAATAATATCGAATATTTGATTTAAAAAAATAAAAATTATATCACCACAGCCACTGCTCCTGTCCCAAGACGTCGACGGCGTGTAGTGTTCCACGCGCGCCTCAAGGAGTGGTCAGCAAACCGTAGGTGCCCAGCAGGTTCGAAGCCTACTGGGGCCAAGGGTCTGTTTTTAGTCAGTAAAAGTCTGACACTATCTCCCGATCCGCCCAAGGGCGCAGAGATGTCTTCACTTCCAAAAAAAAACTACTAATCCTGTGGGTCTCGCATTCATCCATCGGGGTCACACAACCTTCACCAATAAGTCATCGTTCCATCTTGAGGACCTTCCAAAACTGGTTTTATGACAAGTAAATTGTCTAATTACTTCAGTTCCCCTCATTTCTCCCTCAAACTTTAATGTTACCATTCCAGAAAATCAAGCCACCAATAAATATGATAAACGGTTCGTACAGTTGAACCACAAATCAGAAAAAAAGTAAATGACTGTAAAACGTTTTTAACGATAGCAATCGGCTTCAAATGGGCAGCACTTTACCATCGGAGGCCACATTAGCCAAGTTATGCTTATTTATGGTGGCAGTCACCGCCAAGAGTTCACCACTGTAATGAATATTTGGCATGCTGGTTATTGGTGATTATTGCACAAGGGAAATAAGCCGTTTAAGAAGTTTAAACATCAAAAAACATGGCGTCTGTTTTCCTCAAAGGGTTTTTTTTAGTTGAGAAATCATCTAATCACTTCTCTCGCTCTTGGGTGGAGCATGAAGGCGTGTCAGTTATTAAAACCCACTCCTATTCCTTCTTTACCTTCATTCCAGAGCCCCGGGATTCAGTTTCATATAAACCTCGAAGGGTTATATGTTACTGAAAAATAAAATAATATGAGGGTTTCTTTACATTCAGACATTATGGGCCAATCCAAAACCTATCCAGTTTTAAAAAGAACATCCTCTTACGGGTGGGAATTTTAAAACCATTTCTCCCAATCTGGGTGGAACAAGACTGTGTAAGACTTACAGCCGCATTCCTTCAATTGCCCTTTGCAAGCTAGGGCTGAGGTAACTCTTTCAAAGAATCCTCCAGCCCTGGCCGACCGGATCAGAACCTGACGGGCCGCGTCAATCATGCTAACAGCCCTTTGAGGCACGCGTGGATCCTATCTCGCCGAGGTCCCAAGCGTGGTCCTTTTCAGTAGTAAGTTTCATGTATGCCTTACATGAGCTCTTAACACAATCCATTTGACAATCTAAACTGAACTGTTAAAGAAATGACTGGCCTGTTGGTCTAGTGGTTAGTAGCCCTGACTGCTGTGCCGGAGGTCGTGGGTTCGATTCCCACCCAGGACAATTGCTTATGTGATGATCATGATCATTTTGTTCTGTGTCTGGGTGTAATTTATCTATGATATGTATGTATTTATAAATATATAAGTATGTTTATCAGTTTTCTAGTACTCATAACACAAGCTTTGCTTAGTTTGAGACTAGACGGCGGCGGCGTTGAGTGATAGTTATGAAATATTATATTATATTATATTATATTATATTATATTATATTATATTATATTATATTATATTATATTATATTATATTATATTATATTATATTATATTATATTATATTATATTATATTATATTATATTATATTATATTATATTATTAATGGAGCTATATGTATAGGGTGTATAGCTCCAACCCCCTTTCTCACAACTGACACCGACACGTTATGATAAGGCCCCAGATCCAAAACACTTCAACAGGCCTGTTACTCAAACCCAAGTTAACACTGAATCGGATTCTGACCACCTAACCCATTATTATTATAGCTAGGCTATATTGTCCCATTGCTGGACAAAGGCCACCCTCTTTTTCTTTCACGGTTCCTTGCATTCTCATTCCAATTCTTAAGTAAGCCATCCAAGTCCCGCCATCTCCTTCTTGGTCTGCCATGATCCCGTGTCGTTGTGTCTGAATTCCAATCCTAATTTTTACGGGACAGCTCGTTACATATGAGGTAGACATGTCTTGCCCATGAATCAAATTCAATATTTTGTACTCTGTACTTAACTACATAATATTATAAAAAGAAAAGATATGGATTTTTGTTTGTTATGAATAGCCTCAAAAACCAATAGACCGATCTTTAAATATTCTTTTATCAGTAATATGCTACTTTATTACTGAGTAACATTTGTGCTACATATATACATTTCCTACTATTAAGGGCAACGCCAATGGCTGGCCAAAGAAACTCGTTGATTAGTAGTTAGTATATAAATACTGTCGTTCATGAAGCTAACTTGGCAAACCACCCTTTTGAAGTTTACCAGTATATACTACGTTTCGACATACACCTAAATGAAACTATTCCAATCTACATATTGCTTCTGAGAATTTATTTACGTAAGAAGTTTCAAGTATGGGTTTCCTGTTTCAGACAAGACGTGAGATCAAACTTTTTGACCTTTCCTAGAACCAAGATGTTCTTCTTACCTTTCTTAACAATAATAACTCCGCATTTTTCTTTGAAATTCATCATAGTATAGAATTTCAGTAAGCAGGTAGAAACTACTAGAGTAAATATATTTTCTCTAATGCTGCGGCTCCGTTATAGGAATTCGGCGAATATTCGCGTTGTCGCAACAAATGTGATCGAAAAATTCGTCGTTGTAATAACATTTGGGCGAACACGAATGCTTGTTGACACCTACACAGCCGCATCGAAATGTGTTTAACCGCTAACGTAGACAACATTATCACGTATACCAGACAATACAAGATGTTTTATATCACGACAATGTGACATGATGAATGATGACCGATGACCAATGGATGCGGGACGCACAGGAACATTCGATGTGGCGACGCTTGGGGGAGGCCTATGTCCAACAGTGGACGTGTATCGGCTGAAATGATAATGATGATGTGATGATGTGACATGAATATTCGGAATTATAAAACAGTTACCTACCCCTAACTGAATGAGCTGAAATTTTACTGACATGTTCAGTTTGGATACTTATCAAGGCATGCCTAGCTAAGTGACGTCATTCTAAATCCAATATGGCGGACTAGTTATTTTTTTAAACACCTCCATGATATACGTGTCAATTAGAAGGGTTTGTTGAGAGGCATACGAAAAAAAACTGTCTTCATTTCATAAATTCAATATAGCAGAATTTAAAGCTTGTTCTTAAAAACGTTTTTCTTTTAACATTATTGTTAGTCCGACCAAAAAGAGTCCAATAAGAAAATATTCAAAAAATAACTTCACAAAAGCACCTGCACAATCAACGTAAAACGGTGGCCACAAGCATTTTCTACAACCGCTAAGTCGCATGTCGCAGCTTCTATTGTGCCTTTGTTCTTCCCAAATCAAACATGGCCGCTTTTGTACACCACCAATAGGGTTGAACGAAAATAATGCTCTTTTTTAAATGAATTAGAGACTTTATGGCCAGTCTTGTGTCAGTTCCGGTGTATTAGGTGTAAATTAATGAACAGTAGACGTATATATTACTGTGATGAGACTAATTTCTTACTTACTGAAATAATTATGTATAAAGTTTTTCGAATTATGTTTAGTCTGATATTTCAATATTTAATAGAATTTTAAATGTGTAATTTATATGTATAGATGTATATAATTATATATGTATAAACATATTAGATACATCTATAAATATAAATTATTAATTATTATTGTAATGTCAAAATATTTTTTTTTTACTATCTGCTATAGGAAAGTATATTCGATACCTATAAAAAAGCAAATTTTTACATTTTTTATTGGTGTTACAGTTGCAAATTGATACTCAAAACCACTTGACCGGTAAAATATTAAGAAAATTTGAATTTGGCGGGCTATCTTGGAGTACAGGAGGCACAACGGATCTTGAGCGGTTGCGCAGAAGTCAAATATTCGGTCTCTTTAGTGGTGCGAAGTGAGACGCGGGGGTGGGTAATGTCAGTGATTGGCTCGCCTTGCCATCGCATCATAGACGTTACTCCTCATTCGTTCCCTGCGTTGCTGCATGTATCTAACAACAAAGACGATTGGCTCGCCAATGTATGGAATGCGCAAAGCAATCCCCACTCTGACGCCGAGCGCTCAATATCCGTTGTGCCTACTGTATTCATATTAACATAAATAATCTAAAATAGAGTAGTTATTATATATATAACGGCACACTTCCTCCAGAACGGTTTCTATGGAGGTCCGCTGCGGCTAAAGTCGTGTGCGACGGTGGCCAACCATTGTACCTTTGTTCTTCCAAAATCAAATACTACGGCCATTGTTACCCACGGTTAGGGTTGAAAAGTTTCACAAAGAAACCGTTGTATTGTTTCATATTTTTGTAAGGTATCCCAATTTAGAAATGGAGTATTCAACATTTAATTTTGCCCTAAACATTTCGTCGTTATTGAATCATCATTTTCCTTTTAACGTGAACTCGTGGCTGATGTTACACGTGCCATTCAAATCCTTTTATATTTATTAACGTTTCATAGAAACCGACGTTTATTTTTTTGTACTGTTTTTTTTTTCAAAATATCGGTATTAGTTTGTTTACGCGATTCACGCCACTGTTTTTTTTTTCTAAAATTACATAAAATAAACGAAAAAAATAATATTTTGTATAGGTATATAGTTTTTATATGATATAAACAGCATATCTGTTTAGAAATATTTAAATTATACGTGTTAGTTTAATTTGTGATTTCTCTAACGCTTTTGTCTTATTTCTACACGCTATTGTCTATATTTCTTCTGATCTCTCCTTTCGCGAGTCTGCTGGAAGAAATCTCTTTTTGAAATACTCGTAAGCAGCACCTTTGTACAAATTTTAATAATGTTTTATTTGTTTCCATGTATATGGTTGTGTACATAAATTATACAATAAATAGTTAGCCCATTTGGCCAGTCCCTCCAATAGTTATCCAGCTCATCTTTCCACCTTCACCTTGGTCTGCCGCGATGTCGCCTTGCGTTTAAAGGGATTGGGTCCCTTTAAACGCAAGGCGACATCGCGGCTCTTTTAGCCCATTGCTCATCCTACATGCAGCAATCATGTCCGGCCCAATCCCACTTTAGAGTGAATAAAATAAAAAATAGGTATGGTTGAGTGTGCCAGCCCTAGCACTAGCGGTTCTTAAAGTGAAACTTTACCGTTTCGGGTATGCCTCTTTGTGTTTTTCGTACTCAACGCGGGTATAAAATTACTCAGTAATTAACGCTGAAGTGTGCATTCCGCGGATAACCGCCTAACAAAGTATGTGTACATTTTTGTTCATGAAATATAATGATATATTCTTATAAACATTTTAAGTATAGTCTTTGAAATTTTATTTTAAAATTGCTTTTATTTTTAAATAGCTTTTGAATTAAATAATTTCTAAGTATTTTTCAATGTTATAGGCCTTTCAGCATAGGCATACAAGGTGTAAGGGACAAGTTTCCACAATTTTTAAGGGCTTGCTCAGTAGACAAAACTGAACCACCTTCTACAAGATTTTTTTTTTCCCAGAAACGAAAAAAAAATCGGCCTCTCCATACAAACTGTCTAATCAATTATTAGACAGTTTATATGGAGAGGCCGATTTTTGTGGTTCAGTTTAGTCTACTGAGCAAGCCCTTAAAAATTGTGGAGACTTGTCCCTTACACCTTGTATGCCTATGCTAAAAGGCCTATAACATTGAAAAATACTTAGAAATTACAACACCCTGTATACAATGGTAATAAATTCGGACATATCCAAACCACTAAGAAGTAAGTATCATAACTAAATAACATACAAAACAATTCTTTCCACAGCATCTCAATCCAATTAGACACATTACCGCAACGTACAGTTATCCAAAGAAATTCGCAAGAGTGCTGCAATCTCAGCTGAGATCGCACCAAGCTCATTTACACTACTGTACTAATTCACTAAGGATAGGTACGCAATTTTTCGCCCGTTAGACCTCCTCCCCCTCCCCCTTGCACCCTATTTACTCCTCCTAAGGCGCCCCAGCGGACGTGATTTGAAAACAAATACGTACATTCGTAGAATACAACATTTGTTGGTGCTAACTTGGCCGTTGTTCCGTCTTGAATACTACGGACAACGTTATTTCCAATGGAATCTTGTTACATTATAATAAATGTGTAGGATCATTCTAGTATTAGTAATGCAATACTTGCCTCACATGTTATATCACAGCTAGTCATAGGAAAAGATGATTTATCAGTTGTGTGTCTATACACCGCTAAATTTTGATCGTTTTAATCCCGTTGAGGGTCGATCCAGTACATGAAACACTATCGATTTCGAGAGAGTCGAATGACCTGTAGGTAGTTTGTACGCGACGGCGACAACTACCTACAGGTCATTGGGCTCGCTCAGCTGACATATTCTTAAAGAAATTAATTTCGTACATGCGTAAATTAATATGAGTTTAGAAAAAAAGGTACTTTATTTTTTAATTTTATCTTTACAAATCGATAGTGTTTCATGTACCGGATCGACCCTGCACGGGATTAAAACGATCTAAATTTAAGGGTGTATACAACACTAGCTTTTGCCCACGATTTTGCCCGCGTACGCAAAATATAGCTAGCCTATGCCACTCAGAAATACAGCAGCTTTCTATTGGTGAAAAAAATTTTAAGAATCCGACCCAGACCCGATTCCAGAGGTTACCTCCTACAAACAAATAACATAAAAACAAACTTTACCTCTTTATTATATTAGTGTAGATGTAACTATACTCCGTTCAAAGTAACATTAGACATTTAAAACAACTTTTTTTACTGTCCGTTAAACCGATTTTGACTTTCATTACATTGCTTGCATGACAAATGGCAACTGCACTATACAAGGTGTAAGGGACAGCCCTCCACAAACTTTAAGGGCTTGCTCAGTAGACGATACTGAACAACATTCCCCAAAAATTTTTTTCAGGAAACGAAAAAAAAATTCGGCCTCTCTCCAATCAAGTTTATAATTTTGTATGGTGAGGCGGATTTTTTTTTCGTTTGATGAACCGACCCGCACTGAGACCGCGTGGTGGATTACGGCCCATTCCCCTCTCCTAGAGAGGAGGCCTGAGTCCCAGCAGTGGGAACATTAAAAGGCTGAATATATATATATATATATATATATTATATATATAAATATACTTGTAGGATAAGCCAGGGGAGTGAATTCGAGGGGAAAACTGGTGTGTAATATTTACGTCCCAATATTTTAGTTACGGTCAAGGAATATTTAGCTGGCAGTGTACCACTTTGTTGTTTGCTTGCTTACTTTGTCACTATGTAATATTAATAAAGTTTTGCGGGAAAGGTCGGTCGAGTTTGTCCTTTCTTTTTAGCAACTAAAACTAGGAAGTTAAGCGAGGACGCTTTATTATTTCAAGTTTTTTTTAAATTGAATACAGTTTGAGATACGTACCTTTATTTTGTGTTTAGAATTTTTAAACTACCCGAAAAATTTCTAGGCCGGACATCAGCCGCATGAAAGAAAGAAAGAAAGAAAGAAAACTATGTAACAACATGTAGACACTAATAATTTGTCAAATGAGTTGTTGGCTAAAAGAGCCACTTATTGGGTGCCATTAAATGCGAGGCGACGTCGCGGCAGACCAAGACGATGGTAGTGAGATGAGCTTGACTCTTATCGGAGGGACTGGCCCGCAATGGCAGACGTGTGCGGAAAAGAGAGAGGGAGGATAAGATTAGATATTTTATATTTTAATCTAGGGAACTACGCAGTTATTATATGGCACTAAAATGAAGGAGGCTGTATTTTATTCACGAAGTACTCGTATTTTCACCTAAAATAGAAATTGGTCTCCAAGGTCGCCCTCCGTTAGATACATGCAAAGCAGAACGATCAAATCACTCTGGCCCAAACATAAACCCTCCTACGTAATGGCCGCGCACTAGTTTATATCACGTCGTCTCACACAAAATCAAGCACATCCCATCCTAGTAATCCAATTACTAAGCAAGTTACTTGACGTTTTCGCCGTTTTCCTACCGAGACCCCATTTCATATCTGTATGGAGTAATTATTATTACTATGGCCATTGTTTCGGTAGTAACAGTAAACAAGGGACCAAGTGAAATATGCGTTTACTGCCCACCTACCCAGATAATATCGAATTACAGTGCAATATCAACTATATCTTCCACGACATAAGGTCCTTAATCACTTGCCTTGTCGGCCGTGTTTCATATCTCTTGACTGTGTATGTCACCCTAAATTGAACTCTAATTTGTAAGTGATAAGGTCGGTGGTGTATTCGACTGTTTGATTCAAGATGTTAAGATCCCCTACTAAGATTTCGTGTCAAATCTTCATCTCGAAGACGTCTAGTACGGGAATAAATGACATATCCAATTTAGATGTCTGGCAGTAACTTATTCATTGTGATTCGAGATAATTATAATGTAATTAGACAGCCTATATTTGCATGACACTTATACATTGAGTAGCTATATTAATTTCTTCGTATTACTAAAGCTTTTTTCTATTCATTACTGATTGACCACTGTCTTACCTAATAGTAAGTGACGATGTAGCACGCTTGCCTAGAAGTAACCCATTTCTAGATCCCCAGGTTGTAGCCATTAGGATACATAGACTAACAATTCCATTCTTTAGCTGTATGTTTCAGAACTGATAATGTTAATACAGTGATACTAAATAACAGGCCTGCTCACAGTTTAATAGGAATGTAACGTAGACAAAATAATAATAAAAAAGATAAAGAGAGAGAAGACAAACACACAATAAACACAACACACAATATTTTGAAAGTGTATTTTGCATATGCATATGCATAACTAGGTTGGGAACGGCTTCCAGTCTAACTGGATGAAGTTGAATACCTGTGTTTTACATGGAACGTCTGCCAATGAGACCTCCACAACCCAATGACTAGGCAACACAATACTCCTAAGATAGATTCGGAAAACCAATCAAACTAAAATGTTGGTTGACATTTCGCATACTCAATTTCCTATGCCTCAACTTCCAATTAGGACAGTTATATACAACTAGCGTCATTCCACGTGATATATACGTAATTTATTCCATCTATATAGTCTGGAAAACTAATAAAACAACACCCTAAGCCTGATCAAAAATTTACACTTTCCTCTACCGTAGCAAATTGTGAGAACAAATAGTGAGGGTTCCGTACTCAAGATGTATAGTTAGGGGTCAGTAAAATAACGAACTGCCGAAACCCAATACTAGGTTGAGGATTTATTAGTTCTAATTCAAAATACAAAGGCGGAAACCATTTGTCAAGGGGCTCCTTATATGTTTTAATTATATGTACTTTCGTGTATTGTAGAAACTAAATATATTAAGCTCGTTAAAACATAGTTTGTATCGAAAATATTATTTTTAGTGGCCTATGGTGAATTTTTGGGTAGTCTAAAGAATTTCTTCAGAATTTCGTTTTAGGGACCAATTTAAATTCCAGGACTTATGCGAAATTGCTCGAAAGAATCTAGATATTAATAATTTAGATTCTTTCGAGCAATTTATTATATTTTATTGTTTCATGGATGTACATAAGTAACAAAATAAATAAAAACATAATGCAAAAAAAAAATTAGTAAATAAATCAATTTGAACAAGAAATTTCTCAACACATCTCACAAATACATAAACAAAACTAAATCTCACAAGACATACAAACATCCAGTAAATTCGGTGAATGTTTAACGCGTGATAAACCAACGGCAAATTAAAGTTTTCGGCAAGTTTACTGGAAGTGCCACAACCGTCTGCTAAGTTTATATGCTGACAGGACAGGTAAGACCGACATTAAGATTATATCAAAGAGCATTTGTGGTAGCAAACATGTTTGCTACCCGCCCAATGAGGTGGAGGCGTGTGTACTTACTGGATGAGGCGTGAGCGTACTGTTGTGAGGAGAGCTACGAGCTAATCTGATAGACGTTGTCTTGTCTTATCAACAACATAATTTTTAATTTTTTTTTTTTTTTTATTAATGATAGGCTTGCGTTTGACCACTATCTCACCTGATGGTAAGCGATGATGTGGTCGACGATGAAGCACGCTTGCCTAGAAGAAACCTATTCACTCTCGACTTAAAGACTCCTAAGTTGTAGCTATCAGGAAACACAGATTCCGGCAGGGAATTCCACTCCTTGGCTGTACGCACAATAAATGTGTTCGCAAAACATTTTGTGCGTATGGGTGGGATGTCTACCATGTACCGGTGACGCAACGCTGTACGTCTGTACGAAACCTAAATATTCAGAATCAGTAACTGAATGGATTCCAATAGTTTTTACATCATGTTATAGTTATTCCCAAAAATATTTAAAAAGTTAACAAGTTGGACACCACAGGCACTAAGTACAACACAGGTCGAAATCTTCAAAGGTTTTCTTTTAATAAAATAATACATTTTCAGATACGCAACCATTTGTAATGTTTTAATTGTAATCTCTTCCAGTATTGGTTAGTTCTGGCGATCAGATTTCGGATATGCGTGAATGCGGTAGTCACTGTTTGGCTTGCATAACTTTCTTGTTGAACATTCTACATGTGAGAAATACCTCATCATAATCAACCTACAACGTGCCCACTGATGAGAAACAATCTATCTCATCTTTTTTTTTTCTTTTTATTGAATTTGTGGTTTATACTCGTATCTACATGGTTACGTCAACCCCATCGTACCCTCTTAGATCTAGTTGCACTAACTGAATAATGAGTATGATGGATAACTTTGGGTGAGAGAGAATCAATCATCAGCCTTTTTAATGTTCACACTCCTGGGACTTAGGCCTCATCTCTAGGAGAGGGAATATGCCGTAATCGACCACGCGGGCCCAGTGCGGGTTGGTGAATGTTACATTTCTTCGAATTGTTGTTTCTACGACATGCCGGTTTCCTTACGATGTTTTCCTTCACCGTTTTAAGAGCAGTGGTGATGAAATAAATTACACAAAGTAATGCGCCTGGCTGGGTTCGAACCCGCGACTTACAACTCGTAAGTCGGGGCCACACGGCCACCACTGCAATCCATCAATTGGTTGTTCTTGCTAAACTACTCAGTCTTTTTGCCAACAGCGATTTAGGACATTCCAAAATTGTGTGTATTAAGCAAGCTTCTTAATGAGAGTCGGGTCTCTTTGCGTGTTTGGTAGATCGTGTCTTTGAATTTTTTATTTGTTTTATTTTATTTTACTTTATTGGGTTACACATTACAGTTAAGGTATTCTAGAATAAAGATTACAACTAAGTGAACGTGTAACACACAAAAATGTCCGCTAATTAATGTCAACGAACTAATAGATTATTTAAAGCGTGCGTAAGAAGTTGGTAAGTAAAGTTGTAGGTATTTTAAAAATAATATTTGGTGACTAAAATCAACGGCCATTTTTTTGAACTTTAATTTTGAAAGTGCGAAAATATCCAAATCGATTACGTGTATGTTAAATGACTCTACTTGTGTGTAATTTTAGTTATATGTTATTTTGCAGAATTAAAACTTCGTAAAATATTAGATACCTTAATTGCAAAAAGGTATAATTACAAAGGTATTTAATTACAGGCTATTTTATATACCTGTTGAATAAATTTGTATCACACGCCAAACGCACTGATACTGAGCTGTGGTTTGTTGATGACATATGTTTTTGCTCCAGTTGAATTAAAAGTGGATTAAAGTCGAAGTTGCAGTGGTGCTAAGACATGTTAGTCTAAACAATATTTTCCTTTATTGTTTTTGAAATACTTTATAATAATGTTATTTTATTTTTGTTCCAGGTACGTAACATCATTTCAATTACAGAAAAACCATTGAAGACTTGTAAGTTGTACTTTTAATAAACGTAAGGTGCTGTTTGTAACTATGCAAAGGATTTTTAAACTATACATTTTTTTTACTATTTATTTAAGGTTAATCGTTTACTTATTTGAATTAGACTTATTGGCTTTTTAATGACCACTAAAAAGTATAAATTATAGCCAGCCGCAGACATCGCCCACAATATTCTATAATGCACATTACCACGTAACAGTTAGGTTGTAATAAAATCGATAAGGTATCGCCATTTTGATTGTAATACTGTTAAGCGTCGTAGCAGTGCTACGAGTCTACGTGCTACGAGTATTGCTACGAATGCTACGAGCTTTTGTGTAAAATAAACAGTCATTTAAATACACTTAAATGAATGGAAAAGAAGAAATCAGAGACGCAAAGAGAGGCTAAAATCTATGAAATTGTAAGCATATCATGTTTTTGATTAATTCGTTGATTAACACGTCCAGTGTGCCTCGTAAGTGCCTTCTTTGTGGAGTGGCTAAGAAAAACATAGTTTTTTCTATCATGCGGAGGCTGTAACTTCAATTTAGTTTATTTTAGAAAAGAGATAAATATTTTAAGTATATGTAAGATATGTATAAAAACATAATACAGTGGTTTATCTACTTTAATACGGTATAACTTTGAACCGCACTGAATACGTAAGCTTTTTTTCTTACAAAAAAAAAAACTAAAAGTTTCATAAACCTTACTGGGTATAAGCCCCTTACCGCCATTCAATCGAAGTCGAAACACGTACCACAGCAATGGAAATACAAAAATGAGTGCTGCTTACTACCTATGCCACTAAGGACTACTCAACAATACGAAAAAGCTTAACAAACATAAACATTTTCAGCTCAAAATCAAGATAAATAATCAACAAAGACCATCCAATGGAGACACCAAGCAAATTCTCTCGACAAACACACAGGGGTGTGACACTCACACTGAGTGCGAGTGAGTCTCTGTGATCACTCACACTTCTGACCCGACACAAATTAACGAATGTCTGCAATTACGAGCCGACACTTGAAAATGGCTCAAGCTTTAATATTTAAGGACCTCATTTAATGAGATTTAATATTGTTGTACTCACATTTCTCACCCTAAATGTGATTTAAGCACGTTTCTTTAATTATTTGATCCGTGTTGTCTACACCTTAATAATGTTTTGTGTGTCTATGTGTGTGGGTGTGTGTATTTAAATACATTAGCGTTTCAGTTTGCAGAGTAAGCAAAACTTGGGTAATGCAAATATTGTAGTTGTTTGCGAGTAGTTTTATTAAACAGTGCTTCCTTAGTTTGGTATTCAGGAGTTTGTATAACTTTTTGGTAGTTATGTTTCGGCGTGCGGCTTATTATTAAATAAGCCTACTGAAAAAGACACGACCACAGTTTTCCAACTTTCTTTTCTATTTTCTCTTGTAACTTAATATTCTGTAGAGTTTCACAAAATTAAATGTCAGCAAGATTATGTACTATCTTTGTAGGCCATTAGGCATTTTGTACTCTGAATGTGTGAATGTGCGTGGTCTTCTTTATTTTTATAATTATATTATGATATTTTAAAAATCCTTTGACAAAATACTGACAGCAGTGTGGTCCAGTGATAACGTCCTTGACTTACGTGTTGTAGGTCGCGGGTTCAAATCCAGCCAAGAGGCATTGCTTTATGTAATACTAGCTTCTGCCAGCGGCTTCACCCGCGCACATAAAGTATAGACATAGACTATTCTTTATGTGCGCGGAATGTGCACTCAGGAATAAAGCAGCTTTCTATCGGTGAAAAAATTTAAAAAAACGAACCAGTACTTTCAGAGATTACCTCCTACAAACAAAAAAACAAACTTTACCTCTTTATTATATTAGTGTAGATATATGTATTTCATCACCACTGCTCTCAAAACTGGTGAAGGAAAACATAGTGAGGAAACCGGTATGCCCTAAAACCTAAAATTTAAAGGCATGTGGCATCCACAAATCCGTACTGGACACTAGCTAGACAGAAGGCCTGAGTCCCAGCAGTAGGATAAGGCTGGCTTTATGCTAATGCTTTTAATACACTAAGCTGTCCATACATTTATCATTTTGATACATCCAGATTACCATAGATTTCAAATAAAACAGCCCGGATACGAATCTTTATTTGTTCGTTTATTTAATAAAATACAAAATCAACAGCCCGTTCGTTGTTGTAACAGTAATGTAAATAACGAAGTACATAAAATACCGAGGAAACAAAATTGCTGATCAAAATGTAATTTGTTGGTTTTGTACGATATCATTTACATCTAGTTTCTGCGTGGAATATATTAATTATACTGTTATGTATTTTATTATGTGTATATCGGACTAGCACATTAATGAACTCTGTCGTATATAGGTAGGTATATTGTTGTTTATTGTAAAAGGTAATAAGTTAAAATAACAGGCAATTACAAGCTTTTTAAAATGTTTGTCTTGGGAAAACATCAAATAACTCCTGCTCTGGATGAAGCGACAAGGAGTGTCAGATTTTTACTGACTCAAAGCCCTCGAACAATCCCAAAGCCATAGCTTTTTCCTCTGGCTTTACTCGTAGCCTATCTCCAGAGCAAAGCATTTACCTTGTACTAACTTCAGCCAGTGGCTTGGTTTGTGTGAATATCGGTTATTGCTGCTAAAAAGTCGAAATCTAAGCCAGATAAAAACTAATTTTAGTCTTTCCTTGAGGTTTAAGCTTACTTAAAGCGTGAAAGACAGATACATTTACTTTTATGTATAGATAGTAGTCTGAAAGTGAAAAAAAAACAATACTTCGCTTTTATAACATTAGTTTAATTAATATCGGTTTGACATTCATAAAATAAGTGTTTTTCAGTTCTATATTTTTTTTTTATTACAGTTAGTCTGACTGGCCTGTTGGTCTAGTGGTTAGTGACTCTGACTACTATGCCGGAGGTCGTGGGTTTAATTCTCACCCAGGAAAAATGTTTGTGTGAAGAGCATGAGTATTTGTTCTGTGTCTGGGTGTAATTTGTCTATATATGTATGTATGTCAGTTGTCTCATAACACAAGCTCTGCTTAGCTTGAGACTAAACGGCGTTGTGTGATATTTATAGAATATTATTTAAAAAAAGAGTCAAACATGATTTAATACGGTGGCTAAGGTCCTTCAAGGAAGCACGTAAGGTCCAAACACTCATGACAGTCGTCACATCAGCAATAAACCCGAATATATGATATATGAAATGAATATTTGTGGACCCCACTGTTGCAACTTGATCAGCTATTTGTGAATGCCAGGTTTGTGTAAACAAACCAAAACTGTACGAGAGGAAACTGCTTCTGTTTTTAACTATTCGGACTACCCGACGTACGGCGAGTATCCACCCTTACGTTGTTAACACCTCTATGGTCCAACACCAGACTAAGTGTTTAGCCTCGTTGTTTATTCCACGTACTTCGAAGAATTGGAACTATTACTATTATTGTTACTAAATTATTTATTGACACTTTTAAGCTATTGCATAGCTTCTATCGTGGGCCTTGAGCGTGGAGATCGAATCCAAAAATTCCGTAACGAAAATAACCTAACACCTCCCACTCATTTGTTTTTTGAGCGTGGTGACCGATAAGAAAACAAATGAGTGAACAATCAATCAAAATTCAATTCAATGTGTGAAAGTGTAACTTCAATTAATATCAAAGAAAAAAAAAACAAAGGAAAAAAAATACTGCATAAATAAAATAAATAAATAATTATAATTGCATAAGTTGATAAAAATGCTATGCAATAGCTTTACCGCGGCAGTCCCCGAGTGCCACACGTCTTTTTTTTGTGTAACTTTTTTTTTGACATTTAATTATTATTAGTCAATACTGTCCTAGTTTTGTTTTAAGTGCGTGTGTGATCATAGTTTTTAAATTTAATATTCGTGTACAATTAATTGTTCAAGAATAAATAAATCAATAAATCAATCAACAATTTGCCTGCTGCGGTCTTCCCGACCGATTATAATTTAGGTGTCTTCAAGGCAGAGTAAAAAGGCTTTTAAAGTGCTTCGCTATCAACGATTGAATCACTGCTTACTATTTAAAAAAGAGGATTTTTTTTTGTAATGATAATAATTAAACGAACAACGAAATAAACCTTTAAAAATTACTCGTATATACTATGTACAATTAAAAAGCTAACAGCAGCTAGATCTAAGTGCCACAAGTTGCATTACATATTTTAATCTATTCAGCATTTTAGTTTGAAAACTCACATTTGCGTTCGCAACATAATTCTCATTTAATATCGCTACAACTATAGCCATTACAATTTAATCGCGCCCCGAAGAAGCATACTTAGAACATGTTGAGAACAACAATCTGTACTTTGAACTTGTTCAAGTTTACAAACGGTATTAAATACAGACAAAGTACAGTCGTCAAAAAATATCGCCGGCTGAACAACACAACTTTATTTGGTCCCAGATAGACGCGATCTTACTTCAGCCATTTTTTTTTTCAGCCGCAAGGAAATCGTTTAAGTTAACTCGTTTACTCATGAAACTTGCCTTGTGGTGCGGATTACAGAGATAAAACTTAGTTCGGGTGCTTCTATTAAAATGGTTTCGAAAAGTATTTTAATAATTCGCTGACTGTACTTTATCTGTTTGCTGGAGTTTGATTGAGTCTTTAGGCGCGTTTGTACATTTTGATTCTGGAAAAAGATTATGTCGTTTGCGTAAGTTAATTGAATTTGAGACGTGTTCTGTAGTTTCTTATTAATTTAGGAGTATATTTGGCCTGAAATAGAGAGAGTATATCTAAATAAATTGTTTTGCCAGGAACTTATGGAGTAAAAATTTCCTTTATCAAACGACGTTTTTCAATACACTAGCGAAGATATAAATCGAGGATGAACTCACGCATTTTTCTGCGCTAGTGCGGAAAACAGTAAATTGCGTGCCAAAAATGGTAAGGAATGCAGCGGGTTTTCGAGTAAATGTAAAAAATTACTTTACTATTGTAAAATTTTATTTATAATTAACTTACGAGTAAGGCATTCATTTAAATACGTGTTCCGTTTACCTAATGGCACATAAGTACAAAAGTGTCTACCTTTCCACATTTAACTTGAATCAAACCTCAAAGTATTACCAAATCAAACTCCACAACAAAGTAAAAGTTATAAATAAGCTCGGAAAGTAATAAACACATAACAAAATACATAAACATGGTGCGTTCCCGAACATATCGGCACGCGATCCAAACGAACTCGTGATTTATATTCAGAGGCAATTTGCTTGTGCTTCGTCTTTTATATGTGTCCGTTAACATACAGCTGTACTGAATGTTCTAGGTATATAAATTGTACTTCAAAGTAATAATAAAAATATTCCACAACTTTCACACAACGTCATCTAGTACCAAACTAAGCAGAGTTTGTATTATGAGTAATAATATTCCACAATAATATTCCACAACTACCACACAACGCCGTCTAGTCCCAAGCTAAGCAGAGCTTGTGTAATGGGTACTAGATAACTGATAAACATACTTATATAATTCTAAATACATACATATTATAGATAAATTACACCCAGTCACAGAATAAATGATCGTGCTCATCACACAAACATTTGTCCTGGGTGGGAATCGAACCCACGACCTCCGGCGTAGTAGTCAGGTTCACTAACCACTAGACCAACAGGCCTGTTCTATAGAACCAGTATGAAATCATCCGCTCCCTGCGCATGCATTTTTTATATCCAGTTGCTTCCACTTAACACATGACGATAAAAAAGTGTGAGTACTAGAGAATATAAATAAACACCTTATTTACCTTTATTGACGGCTGAAATACAGTTTAAAACTGGCTAAACTTCATTTTGTTGACATCATATCCTTAAAAATCTTCGATATTGCTTAGCGTTAGCGTATGTCTCTTTAGCAGCATCAGGCAATTATGCGGTTTTCAAACCCTTTTATCAATAGTAAATTTTTTCTCATATAGCTATAATATATTTTATAACCATTGATAGGCTCGCGTTTAGCCACTATCTAGTCTGATGGTTAGGGATAATATGGTCGACGAAAGATCTCGCTTGCCAACAGAAAACTTATTTACACTTGACCCCTAGGTTGTAGCTATCAGGAACCACAGATTCCGGCAGAAAATTAAAAAGAAAGAAAAACATTTTAAATTACACAAACAAACAACAACGTGTATTTCATAAAAAAAAATCTGAATTGCACTCCTTGGCTGTACGGACAATGAATGTGTTACCAAAAGATGCCCACCATATACTGGTGGCGCAACGCTGCACATAATTTACGAGAATATCACAAAATGGAGGACGCATAAATAAAATTTAAAAAAAATCCCCTCTAACACATGATCCTTAAAGCTCACGCGGAAATAATCGTTCGATATTCAAAACGAAGGGCTTCGCTTTTCGCACAATTAACCGCCGAGTTTAGACCCTCTGCTTCCGGTCGGGTACTTCCGGTGCGCCCCCAGCCTGATGACTCGCAGTATATTGATTAATGAAAAAAAATTCTAGTATGCACGTTGAAAAGATGAAGAGTCATTTAAGTGACGAGTTTGAGATAAAGGTTTTAGAGAAGGAGGCAAGTGATTGTCGCCATGAAATACGGTGAAAAATAAAATGTTTAAAAATAAATCAATCAAAAATCCATCTGCCCAGTCTGTTTCTTATTGCTACTGCACTGTTGACTGCCTATCTGACCTCCAACAACCCAATAACTGGGCTATATGATAATTCTTGGCAAGGCTTGTTTTGGGGTGGGAAATCAAAACAACAAAAAAAATTCTCCTGCCCTGGGTGGACTGAGGTGTGAAAGATTTTTACTGACTAGAATCCATTCCTCCTTGCGTCGTATTCCTCAATGCTGAGGGTCGTGACCTCTCTGCTCTACCACTTTAATAAATAAAAAAAAGACGTGTGGCACTCGGGGACTGCCGCGCTAAAGCTATTGCATAGCATTTTTATCAACTTATGCAATTATAATTATTTATTTATTTTATTTATGCAGTATTTTTTTTCCTGTTTTTTTTTTCTTTGATATTAATTGAAGTTACACTTTCACACATTGAATTGAATTTTGATTGCTTGTTCACTCATTTGTTTTCTTATAGGTCACCACGCTCAAAAAACAAGTGAGTGGGGGGTGTTAGGTTATTTTCGTTACGGAATTTCTGGATTCGGTCTCCACGCTCAAGGCCCGCGATAGAAGCTATGCAATAGCTTAAAAAAAACAACTTAAATAACAAAATCCATTAAGGTCATTAGATTATTTCCTACCTCAAAAAAAAGCCACAAAATCCTATCTATTAAAATTATGTTTAATTAAATGATGTGAGTTTCGGCTCATTGTTCGCAGTACATATTATTAGTCGATGGGGTTAAATTGAATGAATCTAGAGTGGCGACTGAATTAAGCCTCACACAAGGAGAACCGATGACCTGTGCCCCTAGCCAAGTTACAACCGTTTCGCTTGCGCCAAACGCTTCGAGTTGACCTGCCCCCCTAGCCAAGTTACAACCGTTTCGCTTGCGCCGAACGCTTCGAGTTGACCTTGCCGCCAATTCTTTTGTTCTGATCACGTGACTGAGCGTTAAGACGACGTCATTCCCGTACATTTGAAGCTTTCTACAAGCGTTAACTATTGCAGATTAGCAACTTGGCTAGGGGTACTGGTTAGAGTCGTGGGCATGCGATAGATGTGAGACACACAAGGTCGCTCGTTACGGCGACACTTGGGGAGGCCTATCTTCAGTAGTGGACGTCTTTAGGCTGAAATGATGAGGATGACGTAGTTATTGTTTTATATTTTCTCGAAAATAAAAACCTATTTCAAGTATCTGTGACGTCATACTGTGACCTACAATAATCTCTATTCTTGCAGTGACCTTTGACTTGAATTGACCTCGCCTCTTGTTTACAATAGAATTAACCTTTATCGATTATTAGCTTAGCAATGTCTGAGGGGCCATGGGTACGCTTCCGAAAGGGACACACGGGGTCGCAAGGCAAAGAAAGTACATAGCAGTGGGTTTTAGTCAGTAAAAGTCTGTCACGCCCTAGAGCGGGGAAGTCATTGGATGATTTTCCACTTAAAAAATGTCTGTCGTTTGCTCGCATGAAACTTCACTTTACCCCATTTAGGGTTGAATTTCGAAAAATCCATGTTTACGTCTTAAAAACAATACTTGAGAAAAACAATACATCTTTCTAAGTCCAGAAGTTTGTTTAGCCTGAGCATTGATAAGTCAATTCTGCCGTGTTACCGAAAAAGGGCATAACTAACACTTTTTGTCAAAATGAGTTATATATATATATTCGGAATCAGGAAAAAAAGGCCTATCTGCCTGATTTTTTGTGGATTTTTAGCTACAAAATAAACAGAGATAGCATAAGCTTAAAGGGCACAACTGCATCATTTTTTAAGTTTTATTACAATAAAAAGGCATATTGTGAGATATGACTTTTATTTCACCCTTTTATTAGTGATATATTTAATGGAAAGAGTACAACTGACGTACGTCAAATATAAAAGGCTTATGTGGCAATTGTGCTTATTTTTTATATGAACACTTTAGCAATTAATGTTGAAAGAAAAGTCACAACTGGCAGTTATGCCCTTTCTATTTACCCCTAACGCTTATAAATGTTATATAAAAAAGGCACATTGGCGTTTGTGTCTTTACTACTAAACATTTCTGAACGGAGATGAAGTGAGGGGGGCAAAGTATGCAGGGAATGCCGTCAGTTGTGCCTGATGTATCGAGGCGAGTCCACGCTTGTCGGTGCAGCTTGTTCCGAGGGGTATCATGAGTGAAAGAAAATCTGCTATATTCAAAAAGCTTGGTCCACTTATGCCCACTAACAGGAGGGTTTTTTGGGAAACTACCTGTAAACGATCGAGCAGTCGATTTGTTTCAAAACCAAGAAGACTGAAATAATGCAAGACTGGTTTTTTATACTCACTTTAGTGTCGATTTCATGATTATGAGAATTAATATTAGGTGCTTTGAAGTTTCTAATTTTCAGGTTTAAATTTTTTTTTTTTGTTTAATTTTGATAATAAAAAGTTCCAACTTATTTTGTAACCTTGTCAAGATTGTGATAGAGAGATGCATAGTGCCATTTTCAGTAATAAGAAGTTAATTCCATTCATTGGATTGTGATAAAAAATTAAACTGCTTAGATGTTTGATACATAATTGATATGATAATTATTGTTTTTGTAAACTTCGTTTTCTTTTTTTGATAAATATATTAAAGTTCCCAACTGGCTGTGTTACTTAATTTTTCACTAAGAGATAATTTGAAGTGTCATTTTTGTAAACAATTCTGTTTTTGTTTTGTTGAATCCTTCAATTATTGATATAATTAATATTGATAGTACTTTTGAAAATTTGTTTGTGTAAACTTTTTTAAATAAATGTTTTATTTTCTTACAACTGCCTTATTTTATTTCTTATATAATGACATTTATCAGCCTCTTTTAAAATATACAATCCCACTGCGGAGACACAATAAAATACACTCACAAAGTATAAAATATAAATATTAGGAATTAATTCTAATATTTACTGTACCTTTTTTTTTGTAATGGATAGGCTCGCGTTTACCCACTATCTCACCTGAATATGGTAAGCGATGTTGTAGCCGACGATGGAACACACCTATGTATTTATTTTAATAATTTACAGTGAAAAGGCACAATTGAGTAAATATGCCTTTTTATCGGAAAATTTTAAATGTTTTACAAAAATTTTACATTGAAAAGGCATATTTGGTTATATGTGCCTTTTAAACATAATATTGCTCTTTTCATGTTATTTTTTATGTTAAGTTAAAAAGAAATATGGTAATTATTAAATATATCCATTAAAATTAAAAATATTATTTTTAATTTTAATGTATATATTTAATAATTACCATATTTCTTTTTTACTAGGTTTTCAGGAGAGCCATTCAAAGTTCACCCCTTAAGTATGGGGAAAATTTCAAATGTAACATTGTTCTTCGGATGGGTCGATATAATATTGCGGTCGTTGCATACATACTAAAAAAATGCAACTTTTTACATTTACACAATTTCGAAAAACATATTTCAAACGTGTTTTTTTTTACAAAATTAAAAAAATATTTTAATCTCGATTTTCTCAACATTTGTAAAATGTTAGTTGTGCCTTTTTTCCTTATGACGGCAGAATTAGTCTTCTCGTTTTATCAAATCACCCTAATATAATAAAGGCGAAAATTGTGTGTGTATATTTGTTACTTCTTCACACTCGAACACCTGAACGGACTGAAATAGTACCTTTCTACTACTTTTTATCACAGAAGTCTGTTCCCTTGGGATCATTTTCTAGTATCACGTGGGTGGAGCCACTGGGATCAGCCAGTAATCTCTAAAAATCTCGCCTAAAAGTCCTATTTAAAGAATAGATATTTACTTTATACCTACGAATATTATCACGATCAAACTCGGCAGAAGTGGTCTCGCCCAAAATCCCATGGAAAAATGCACCCCATTTTTTTGTTCCAATTTTCTATGACCTCTACCTTTTATTTGTATGTCTTATCAACCTTATTCGGACTATATTATATACCAAATCGGTCCAGCCGTTCAAAAGTGATGCATTTGATTTGTATTTATTTAGATAGCTATAACCTCTTTAAGTTAAGAGTCTTACCACCAGGTAAGGTAGAGGCCAGCCTATTCATAATAAAAAAAAGTTACTTGTGTCATATATGAATTCTAACCACTTCCAGAATTTCCATAAATACAATGTCGGCCACTGTCTAAGGGTCCCGTGGCCTGTTTGAAAAATAAATTAAACAAGTTTTAATCCGTATCATTTATAAAGATTTAGGGGGCCCCTTGTTAGAATTTGCTACAGGCCCCACGCTGGTTAAATCCGTCACTGAAAAGGAGATGTTGGATATCTTCTGTTTTGTTACAAACATTACAGTTAGGCTTTTTTTTTAATTGATATAAACTAGTGCTCGACTGCTTATATGTGTGAATGACCTTTTTTTCAAAACTCGTATTAATTTACGCATGTACGAAATTAATTTCTTTAAGAAACCGTCAGCTGAGCGAGTTCAATGACCTATAGTTACGAGTTCTGAAAAAAAGGTACTTTATTTTTTAATTTTATCTGTACAAATCGATAGTGTTTCATGTACCGGATCGACCCTCCACGGGATTAAAACGATTAAAATTTAGCGGTGTATTTTCCACAACGTTCACCCTTTAACATCCTTTTTTTCCGAAATCTAAGCGCCTAGCCTTCGTTCATAAATATTACTTGTGGTTGTAAATATGCAGTTTAGAAATTAATGGCACAGACTAAACTTACTAACATTATTTCATTGTGTTATACCCACATCTATCGCTCTCCGAGACAGGAGGCTTGAGTCCCAGCAGTGAGAACGTTATAAGGCTGATTATAGTATTATATTACATTATGCCCACGTCTATTACGACCATAAGAAGCGGATATTAGACCTCTGTTTGGTCCAAAGAGAAAAACCAGCCGAAATCAGTATTTTAGGCTTAAACTAACTGAAATCGAAACCGAACCTTAAATCTGTCTCTGATCTCTTCATTAAAAGGTTATAAGAAATATATAATAAGTGTCTACGGACTAATAGTGACTGGAGACGTCATCATTATCATCTTCCTGCCCTAGTCTTGTTTAACTTGGGGGTCGGCGCAACACGTTTTTTTCTTCCATTCTGTCCTGTCACTCGTCACGCTATCACTAACTCCATTCTCTTTCATATCGCTTCTCACACAATCCATCCGTCTTTTTTGGCCTTCCTCTTCCCCTCCATCCATCCACATGTAAACTCATATCTTAGACGGCCTTAGACGTACACACCACTAAAACAAATATACTTAAATAAAATACAAGGAATCAGGTGCAACGAGGCCAACGAATTACACACTCCAGCTCCCCACCACACTAGGCGAAGTAAATAAATTGAAAAAAAAAAAAACTTTAAAATTTCTTGAAAAAATACCCAGGCATTGTATTGTTTTCCAACACCCTGGATACCGGAGCTACTGCGGAAAACGATAATGAGGGAAGCACTCTTTCCCTCTGCCCTCTCTCTCCTTGAAATGAGGTTGAATTACGAATTGTGTGCTCACTCATAAAAAAATTACTCCACCACGATTGTGCCCGTCGCGGGAAATTAACGATACAGGTATTTCTGCACAATAGAATGTGCATTGTTGGCTTTTTTAAATATTGTTCGTAAGTAAGGTTTTTAATATGTGGTGTCTAAAATATTTATTTTAATACTACTTAGGTGGGTTCATATTAAACTTAGCATAGAATTACTCGTATTATTGTACACTTATTGATTATGTGGTACAAAGATTTGCTCGCAGAACAGATGGCCGTTGGGGCCGAAAGGTTCTGGAGTGGCGACCGCGTACCGGAAGACGCAGCGTTGGAAGGCCTCCTACAAGGTGGACCGATGACCTGGTGAAGGCTGTGGAAATCCGATGGATGCAAGACGCACAGGATTTTTCATTGTGGCGACACTTCAGGGAGGCCTATGTCCAACAGTGGAAGTTTATCGGCTAAAATGATGATGATGATGAAGATTTGCTAATTCATAAATAAGATTGAATATTTGAACTTCATTACCAGGAGTTGCTAATTGCTGCGAGAATGTTTGAAAGAGTTACTGGGGGCATAGAACAAAAATGCAGCAGGCAAAAAGTTGGTTTTAGTCTGTAAAAGTCTAGGCCCCCGTTTTTCTCTCTACCCTAGAGTGGAAGAAGGAAAGAAGTCATTTGATAGTTTCTCACTTCAAAAAAAGGTTGCTACTTGTAGTTCTGTCAACTGACTAAAAGTTTATTACCAAATTTAATAATGCGCATTGCATGAGCAGCATTTTATTTATTTATTTACTGATTAAAACTTTATGCACTAGTAAACACTGTACAAAGGGGGACTTATGCTTTAGCCCTACCAGTCAACCTTAGGGTGGTGCAGCAACAAAACATGGTAGGTGTAACTTAAAGGCAAACTAACAAAAAAAATTAAAACCAAAATAAAAATATAATTATACAGATAAAACTTTTGTAAATAAATACATTTTCTTGACAAAAAACATCCGAATCTTCAAGCCAGATTTACTATTTAAAACCCATTATTTTTGTTGAAGTGGGAAATCATCAAATAACGAGAGGGAGAATCAGACTTTTCAAACTCTTCCAACAATCCTGCATCTCTCAGTTATATACCGTGCGATTATTGCTTTAGCAATATCTCGACCACACATCAATTAGTCGCATTTCACGCCTAAAACCTCTAAAAAAACCTAACCTAACCTAACCAAACCCATATAAAAGAAGTTCATAAGTTTAGCCTTCACATCGCTCCTGAAAAAAATTCTCTATAAATACAGAGACCAAAATAATCACCTGAATACAGTTCAAAGTACCCCTGATCCTAAGCGTTTTGTACCTTCCGATAGAAAAAGGGCTCTGTCGGCAGACAAGCTTTATGTTCACATAAAAAAATGATGGCGGTCCCTGCAAACGCCAAATTGAATATGAAATCAGCACGATGAACTTTCTGTCTAAATTTAATGAAGAGAAGTGGGCACGTGTTCCAAGATGTCAGCCATTTTGAAAGCGCTTTTGTTTAAATGTTACACTGAAAATATTTGGAGCAATATTTGCAAAACTGGAAGTCTATCTATACATGGCCAAAAGTCTACTTCTGAAAAGAAGACTCGGTCCTGGTATGAAAGGCAACGAAGAAACAGGAGTGGGTTTTTAATCAGTATAAGTCTGACACGCCCTCGTGCTCTGCTCAAGAGCATGTCATTGGATGATTGCCTCACCTAAACAAAATCTGTACATATAATAAATCTGTAGAAGTTTAATGTTGTGCGTGCATCACGTAAAATGTACGAAATGGACATAGATAATTTTTGTACATTAAAATTGTGTTTAACTTGATGTATTACTTAGGCATTGTATCATCATAATCGGTTCACTATATCCAAAGACATAGTACATTCATTGGCTGTTAGGTAGCACGAAGTTCGTCGGGTCAGCCAGTTTCCAAATATTTATCTAAGATTAACATTGCAAGGAATATTAATTGTAACAACACACCAATTGGGGTGGGTCAGAATGACGCAAGTATTCTTGCAAAAATATACTATTAACTGCGACTTCACCCGCCCGCATACATAATAGCATTTGTCACTCAGGAGTAAAGTAGCTTCCTATCAGTGAAAAAATTTCGCAATCGGATGAGTACCTTCAGAAATTACCTCCTACAAACAAAAAAAAGGAAGAATCTTTACCTCTTTATAATATTAGTGTAGATTTAAAAGGAATGTACCAGCAATGTACTTAAATATACCTTCAATTAAACAAGAACAATAATTATAATAAAGTGAGCCACAATCCTTATAGTCAGAATGACGGGGCGGAATACGGGCCCATAATTAATGTAATATGTATTTTATGGTTACCTAATATGTATTTAACAGAGAATTGTACCTTCAACTTCAACAAACATATCATAAAAATATAATATGAATATAGAATATGTCTGTGACTTTTCTATATTAGTAGACGAAGTAAATTTCGACGCTTACCATTTTTTCACTACAATATGATCCTCTCATAATTACGTTTAATTGTTAGTCCGAGCAAATACAACTATACTCGTATTGCTATAAATTGAATCTCATTAAAGGTACATTCAACTACATTGCTGCTTTCATAAATGATAACTATATGATATAATGATAATATTCGTTTCAGCAACAACACACCCGTCATTCTGACCCTACACACCGATTGTTGTAACAGTAATAAGCTAAAGAGTTAATAGCTTAACACTGCTTTTAACTGATATTTCAAAAAGACAATCAAGCCATCACCCTTAGGGGGTGAGCATCGCCGTGCCCTCGTGGGGGTGATCGGCGGCGGAGACCTCTCGCGCCGGGCCTTGGTCGAGGCCATGGTCTGGAGCGAGGAGGAGTGGCAGGCGGTCGCCGACTTCTGCGAAGCAGTAATGCTCGCTAAGGAGGAGGCCGACCGCATCAGGCAACGGCGCTCTCGCCGCCGCCGCCGGGATTCCGATCCCGATTTCCAGCCACCGTAGGCGCGGGCTTGCGGACAGTGAGCAATGGGTAGCTCGCTGTCCGGCCGTCCGGTAACCGTCCGGACCAAGCCCAAGTCGTCGACGGCGCGCGCTATTTCCGCGCGCCTCAAGGAGTTGTCAGCAACAGCAGGGGCCCAGCCGGGTCAAAGCCTACCGGGGCCAGGGTTATCCGAAAGGGCGCTCGAGCCCCGGTATGAAGGCTTGAAGGAACGGGATGGGTTTTTTAGTCAGTAAGAGTCTGACACTATCTCCCGCTCCGCCCAAGAGCGGGGGTTGTCATAAGATGATTTTTCCCATCGAAAAAAAAAAAAAAAACCCTTAGGGGGTATAGGCCCTGCATTTACATTTATTTATTTATAATTTTCTTATACAACATTACAGTTTAAACTAATGCGTTTCACAGAAACAAGAAATAAAAGAAGAAAACATATAAATTACCACTAATATAAAATATCCCACAAAACCAAATAAGACAACGTTTACTTATTTTTCATCCATCCTCTCACAAAACCTCAAACATTCACAACACACATCTATCCATCTCCCAGCAAACAAGTTACACATTGTCTTCATTTTTGACAGGCCTGTTGGTCTTTCCGGCCACCGTAGGCGCGGGCTTGCGAACAGTGAGCAATGGGTAGCTCACTGTCCGGCCGTCCGGTAACTGTCCGGACCAAGCCCAAGTCGTCGACGGCGCGCACTGTTCCCGCGCGCCTCAAGGAGTTGTCAGCAACAGCAGGGACCCAGCCGGGTCGAAGCCTATTGGGGCCAGGGTTATCCGAAAGGGCGCTCGAGCCCCGGTATGAAGGCTAGAAGGTACGGGGTGGGTCTTTTAGTCAGTAAGAGTCTGACACTATCTCCCGCTCCGCCCAAGAGCGGGGGATGTCAATGCATGATTTTTTCCCACCATAAAAAAAAAAAAAAAAAAAAAAAAAAAGGCCTGTTGGTCTAGTAGTTAGTGACCCTGACTGCTATGCCGGAGGTCGTGAGTTCGATTCCCACCCAGGACAAATCTTTGTGTGATGAGCATGATCATTTAATTTTGTTCTGTGTTTGGGTGTAATTTATGTATAGTATGTATGTACATATTTAAAAATATATAAGTATGTTTATCAGTTGTCTAGTACTCATAACACAAGCTCTTCTTAGCTTGAGACTAGATGGCGTTGTGTGATAGTTGTGGAATATTATATTATTATTATTTATGATTTTTGTTTTTCAGTAACAGGTGCATTGCTACATTAATATCTTGTAACAGAAAGGCTATTTCTCTTTACTATCGTAACGAATGCAAATGTGGTTGCAGTACAGTTAACTAAGACATTTTGTCTCAAACTTGCAATTCGCATTTTATTTCAATTAACCGAACACCTCGTCGCCTCACCGCTATCACTAAACCCAAGTTTAATTAATCTTAATATCTGTGAGGGATATATTTCAAGATGTTAGAGCTTTCGGACTTAATGTAGCGTCATAAGATGAACGGCACGATTATAGCGCGCAGATCGCGAGATACTTCTTATTTATGATCGTTTAACCCTTCAAAAATAATGTGAGGTTTTTTGTAATATTTTTAAACTTAACTTTTTTTAGTTAGTTCATTCGAACAGTCTGTACAATAGTTCTATTGACTGTTTAATTTGTCTTCTTTTTTGCACCAAGTACCACCTCATTTTGCTTTCAGACAATCGCTGTCCATTTCAGGCTACCTGAAAGAGATTGCGGAAAGCAATAAGAGTACTAAATAAAACAATTCAACTAAACCATGAAAAAAGCTATCGGTAGTTGAAAAATCATCTGAACTAGCGGCGCATTCTCAAACATGACGATTGTATCAGCTGATGAGTGGTCATCAGCACAATTATTTGACGAGAACTGAATGATCCAACACAGGCGCCACCATCAGCGAGACATTTAATTTAAAATACTAGTAATTACCAAAGCGTAGTTAAACATAAGATATCAATTATCTTGGTATTTTATTGTAATGATCTATTAAATTCAGACCATTAAACAAAATAATTACATGATTTAAAAATTTAAATTATAGGTGAAATGTTTTCTTTTCATTAAATTCAGTTAATTAAGTCTCTCAGGTGTTTATCTATGAAAAATAATTGCGAAATATTTCATTTACCTTTTAACTGTGTGCTTTTTCTAATTCGTTTTCCGTGAAAGTAATATTTTTACTAAAGTTCCGTGTTTGTTTCCGTGTTCCATTCCATTTTTGTAAAATAAATATTTGTTCTTCTATTAATTAATCTAAACAATAAAATATGTCAGCAGTAGCCTTATAAAGCTAGGTATATCTCACTGCTAGGACTAATGTCTTCTCTCTAGGAGAAGGAATGGACCCGTAATCCACGACGCAGGTCAGGCATCATGCGGAACTGGATCTATCTGGCACAGCCATGAGACACATAGTGTTAATGTTTTTATTTAACTTTCTACATAAGTTGTTTCTTCATTGTGTGTGTCTGTGTACTATATATGTATTTTCTTTCTTCCTATGTATTCTAATGTTTGTTTCTAGGACATGCCAGTTTCTTCACAGTGCTTACCAAAGCTGTAAATCACAACAACGTCATTTCAACACATAATAAATATAGGTTTACTTACAACTAGCAAAAACTACTAAAACCCAAATCCAATCCCATCATAAAACGAAATAAAAAAATATATATTTTATGATCTAATCCCACTTAGGTTTTACGGTCTTTTTCGGCACATATCCATCACATAAAATCTACGTACACCTTAAGCACTTCGACAGTTCATTATAGTCACCACACAAACGTATAGAACATTACTCTTTAACTTAGTCATCAAACAATTAGTCATCAAACTTAACTTAGTCATCAAACAATTTTCAGCGTATATTCATTCTGAGTACGAACGTAGTCATTATCTCGACACGCATTAACATAGTACCCAGGGCATCATCGCAGGGTTAATTCTACTTCGAGGGAATCTGCTGAAATGTATGTAATAAAGCCAGCTTACGACCCAACACTGTGGCTGTATGAAGCACAATTCCAAAATAATATGAAATTATTATCATTTCTCCTCTAGTTTGCTACGCTTCTGTCTGGATTTTCACGAGACAGTAAACACGGTCACACAGATAATTTTTTGCTCTATTTCTTGAAGACTAAGGTCGGTTTTTGTTTGGTGTAAAAAGAAGTGTTTCGATTATAAAAATGTAACGACTCGTCCTTTTGATCAACGATTGGTACGATTTTAACCAACCGTGGTATTGGAGTGATTGTTGGGATAGCTTTTGTTTATCACTTTAGAATGTTCTTAGTAGTTTCAGAAATGGGTTACGTAGTGATAGAATTTTTATTTGTGTTATTGGTTTCCTTGATTGATAAATTGGCCGTTACAATATATTTGCTGTATTGACTTTATAAGAGACTTTGACAACTGAGATTGTTCCGATGTATAAATAAAATAAATACCGGCCTCATACGGTTTAAATTGACATGTAAAAGCATTTTTTTAAAACCTCTTCTTAAAACCCTCGAAAGAGCTACTGAGGCGCTGGCAAAGGGCAACCGAAGAGAGACAGGTGGGTCTTAGTCAATAAAAGTCTAAACACCACACCACCACCACCACCACCTAAAATCAAAGAATAAAATACTGTTTTAAGTATTTTAAAATAACAGAAGAGTCGATGGAAAATAGTCATTAGTCAGCTTAAAATCGCAATTCATTCATTGTTTTACTTTGGCTCAAGCATCACCTGGGTATGACTTAAAATTTTACTCACATGTGTCCATTAAAAAGGCAAACAGGTGATGCTACAAAAAAGTTAAAAAAAAACCGGAAAAGGCTGACCAAAACGATGACGGAGGGAACAATATTCATACATAAATAATATACATGGTCCATCAAAAATCTCATAAACCAGCAACAATACACTATTGATGCTACCTTCCATTAATTTAGCCCCTCTTTTATAGCCATAAATACTGTTAAAACCTCATTAATCTTTCAATATTCAAGCGAGCCACGCGGGTGACTACCTAACTCGGTTACTATGCCAATCCGAACATGAATATACGACAGAATATACTGTTTAAACATACATAGATTACAAGTTAGAAAAGTACGAGAAGGGCTCTTTAGAATCTAACAAAACTATAATGGTTTATTATTATTATATACTTTATTGTACACATAATATGGTCAGGATTTGCAAAAATTAAGTGTATAATGGGCGGTCTTATCGCACAGCGCAATCTCTTACAGACAACCTTTGGATAGATTGAACGAAAGCATAATAAAAGATACGAACTTAAAAAGCAGCAAACAAATTGGTTGTTCATATTTTGGGGCTAGAAGTTCAAGATCAAAATAAATTCCCATATTTCATGAAAGTAAACTAGCCTCGAGCGATTCGGATTTACATCAAACATAAACAACTATGTTTTACGATTCTTCGATTCTATTCTCCTGCGAATATCTCCGTTAATCGATAACTTCGTCAAGGTCACAAGAATTTCATGGATGCAAGACGATCAGCCCCCCTAGCCAAGTTACAACCGTTTCGCTTGCGCCGAACGCTTCGCGTTGACCTTGCCGCTAACTCTTTTGTTCTGACCACGTGACTGAGCGTAATACGACGTCATTCCCGTACATTTGAAGCTTTCTACTAGCGTTAACTATTGCAGATTTGCAACTTGGCTAGGGGTACAGGACCGATCGTTGTCGCGACACTTGGCTAGCCTATCCAGCAGTGGACGTCTTTCAGCTGAAATATGATGATTACAATCATAACTGGTGAACTGTGTGTATGCTATACCTCTGCATAGGCCCTGTACCATTTTGGTAATATATACAGCACCAGAAAACTCAACAATACATTCCATGTCACATACTGACATAACCAATAGAATACGTAAACTATTTTTTGAACTTTACAGTCATCAGGTTAAAGGTCTAGCTTTCACAGTTACAGTTCACTTGTTAACTGAAAAGGCAACTTGTAACTCTGATAGATAAAAACGGCTATCGTGGCAATCCAAACAAAATGCAGCCAGACGAACACTGCACACTGTCAGTCGACGTCGCGTCGCCTCGCCGTCGCAACAAGAGCGCGTCATCGCAACACTCATGCTCATAGTACTTCTGTTGCCTGCCACTTGACCCACATCCTCACTGCATGTATCCTGTAAAAGGAAACTCACCCCTCCCCACCAAACTCCACACAAATATCAACCTTACTGAACAAAACATAGAACTCAAACTCCTCCAACACACCACCAACTCAAAGGCGACTCCCCACGCAATTTAACACTTTGTTTTTCCTTCAAACATGGCAGAATATTCAATGTCGGCGGAAAATGAGCCGGATGTTCCTATTTAGCGATTTGCCACTCAAGAGCTCAAGTAATAAGTTTCATATTCAAACGGCAAGGAATTGCGTTCTAATGAATTTTTTATTCAGTTTCGGCCTCCACTAGCTGCAATAATACATGTAATCCGAGCCTTACTGCCATCGCGATCTGTGTATTCACAAACGAAATATTTTAAAAATTCATAAAAGGGTTATGGCTATGCCTATTTTTTTATTTGAGAAACAGGATGAAAGTGAAAATTCGTTACAAATATTGTTTCGGAACTCAGGACCTCTGTTATACGTTTATACTAACGTAATATGAGATTCATTATTAGCTTTCGCTCGGAAAAGGGGGGAGGGAGAGAGGGGGAACAAGTTGTTTAATAAATAATCAATTTTATTTATCCAAAACAGGCACGTCACTTACTTTAATTTAAGTATTTTCCCTATATAAATTATATTATTTCTAACGTGATTTGCCTTCCAAAGCAAATATTTAAAGGGAACATAAAAATCGTTTTCTACCTGTTTCCGTCCCTATTCTTTTTATTCGTAATCAAAACTTTACGGCAATTTTATACGTATCGAAAAGGGTCCATATCAAATAAAATCGGGGCTAAAGGCTGGCAACTTCTGTGCGAATTTGTTGTGCGTTGAATCAGTTAATGTTGCCAAGTTTTAATTGGTTTAATAATTCGCGTTTTCTGATCTCTGCGTAGGTATAAAGTTTTAACTTTTTCAATTACCGTTACTGAAGTTGCCTATGCCATGATTGACGCTAACTCCAGCTAAGCCGATGTTTCTATTAATTAACGTTCATCATTTCTATTATGATTCGAATGTTTGATTTCAATGTTTCTTTGAATGACGGATTAACAGTTGTTGGGGTGTGTCAATTAAAATTTTTGATGTTTAGCTTCAAAATTGGCATAAAACAAAGCTTGAAGAAAGTTCTCTTCAAAATGAGTAACGCATTTTTGTTTGGAATTTAGTAGAACGCCTCACCATCAACTATTGCATCACTGTTTACCAACAGGTGGGATCCCAATCAAGCAATAGTTTGAATTAACAAAACAAGTAACTTCTCCCGCTCTGTGTAGAGCGTGAGGGAATGTCAGACTATTAGTGACTGAAACCCACCCTTTGAGTTCCAGGAACTATTCGGCAGCCCATTAGGTACGCAGTTGCATTATGATCGATATTTAATTCCATTTCGCTTCTATCACACTAATATTATAAAGGTACTTTTTGTTTGTGTGTGTGTGTGTGTATGTTTATCACCCCTTTACACTAAAACGGCTGAAAGGATTTGGATAAAATTTGTCACACTACCCGCGTGCCTAGAATACCACATACAATACTTTTTATCCAGGGAAACTAGGGAATATGTTTTTTTCTTTTACATTTACGTGGACGAAGCAGCTGGTAGAAAGTAGTATATATTATTATATAACATAGTACATAAATACACATTTAAAGAGAATACACAAACACTTGTAAACAACACAAATCCTCATTGAAAACGAGGAAAAAAAACAACTAAAGTAAAAATAGTTGCTTTCCGACGCTGGCACTAAGGCGTATAATCCCCTGCTTATACCCAATTTATATGAAAAACGACATCGAAGGAAACAAAGGTTGTTCTGACCTAAGAAACCCAACCATCAGCTACAAACTACTCGATATAATACACTAGTGTTATATATTTGTGTGTGTTATTTGATATTAATGTGTGTGTATTGTGAATTTTCAAGTTATGAACTGTTTGTATTTGTTTTGAGCTCCTAGTGCAAGATTGTTTTACATTAACACGATCGACACCTATGCTCTAATTGGCTCTCTCCAAGCTCTTGACCAATAAGAGAGCTAAACGCCGTAAACGTTTTGATCGCGTTAACATAATAACAACTCGCCCTAAGGATGTTATAGTATTTTCACTAGTGAAATAACACAAAATGCCGCCACCAGCATATTTCCTGTAGGTTTCATTCATTCCATATGGATTCACCGCACATGGTTGACGCCGGTGGCCGCCACACGTTACAAACCACCGCTGCTCACTTCTTGTGGCCCGAACCGGCCACTGAACGCCGATACAAAACGCCGTCACACACCACTCGCGCATTTAAGCCTTCTTCGTCCGAGTCCATTATGATACTGAGCGTATGGATTTAAAAAATCAGTCACCGGCCACAAGTAGCTATAGCGCGTTTCAGCTTCCTTTGTGGTCGCTTCTAGCTTTTCATGGCGGCGTTTGTGGCTGAGGCATGTGGCTCATGCGTTATAAAATTCGAAACAATATTGTTGTGGATTTATTTAAACGAATTATCTTATACTAACTTATTCATGCGGACGAAGCCGCTGACAGAATGTAGCAAATAATATAGAAGAGAAAAAAAAATCAATAGTCATTTCCTCCACATGAAGCCAGTAGTTTTCCAAATAACAAAAAAGAACTGTATCCCGCATATTGCTAAGTAAATGCGATAAACTCCCCAACCTATTATTCCAGTTTGGTCACTTCTCGTTAGGCAGCACACATGTTAGAGATTTATCAAGCAAGTTTGCTAGTGTGGCCCTTTGTTGGTCTAAATTAAACCGTAATTAGTCAGGGCTGGCGCGCTACTGATTTATACCGGTTTTTACGGAAAACCGGCAAACTAATGTTATCATCCACGCAACGGACCTTGTAATAACTGCGGCCAACGTTGGCCGAATGTTTGCCGTGATTTGTTGGCTGTTAGTTGTTCGTGTGTGTTTGATTTAGGAGCTGTGTTGTTGTTTGTTTTGTTGGCACTTTGAGAAGAATTGTTTTCCAATATGGTGGAATTTTGGAAATAATTGATTGGGGTTTTTTTCAAGTAGTCTATGCGGAAATTCAATTTGTTAATATTCTATTTGGAGGTTCTTCTTTTGGACCGCCAATCAATCACTACAAAAAATATAAAAGGAACGTATTTTATCCATATTGTTACGCAAATTCAAAAAAGGTTGTTAATTATCACTCAATTTAAAGCCCTTGAGTAGGTAGGTACATTAAAAAAGAAATTAAACAAAGAAAATTGAGAACCTTTCTAATTTCTAGCGTAAATTAGATAGGTGTTTAAATAATTCTTCCAAAGGACAAGTGGTTAAAAAGTCGGTAAATAAAAGATCCCAAATACGTCAGCCTCACATATTATAAAACAAAGTACCAAACCGCGTGTGTTTTTCTGTACGAACGCGATAACCTCAAAGACTACTAAACCGATTTTCATGCAGTTGTCACCTATAAACAGAGATTTACTTATAAGGAAGATTTTAGACTATTCTTAAAACATGCATTATAATAGAAATAAGCAGAGAATTTTAAAGATTTATAACACTCATATGAAACTGAGGCGGGTCGCTATTTCTATTTCTATATGAGACAAAAATACCGTTTACAATAAGTAAATAGACAGAATGAAAAACAAACAAAAATACACCAAAAAAGACGAACACCAAAACAAATGTGTTTGCTATGTTTTCATTTTTATTGCCCACGATGAATTTTATAAATCGAACGCGATACTCTCCACTTTCAATCTAACCACACCTAAAAACGCTATTAAAAAAAAAGAAAAACAAACAAACAAATATAATACATTAGGGTGGCCCCTAACTTAATTTGACTAAACGTCAACAGGCTATTACCCCCAGTGACCGATCGGGGCTGACAGCGTTCAATACAGACAGTACGTTCCGTTCATGTTGAACGATTCATTCGCGAAATTAAACTGTCAGCTGACTGGGTTGTTTATTTGTTATTAACTAATGCACACAAGGGAATTGTTTGACCTTTTATAGAACATTGATTTGAACCGACTGGTGTTATGGTTTGGAAATGTTTTATATATGTGTGTGGAGTGATAAAACATTTTCTGTCTTTTTTTTGTCTGTTTGAATTAATTCATTATCATCATCATCATATCAGCCGAAAAACGTCCACTTTTGGATATATGCCTTCCCCAAGCGTCGCTGCAACGACCGGTTCTGTGCGTCACGCATCCATCGGATTCCCGCAACCCTGACCAGGTCATCAGTCCAATTAATTACTTTTTTTACACATCGTCATAATACAACACCTGTAAAAAAATCGCATTTTTAGGTCCAAAGGTTTTTTTTTAGGCTAAGCGTAGATGTGACAGGCTTTGTATTATAAAAGCGATTGTGTGTATTTTGTTACTTAGTCACGCTCGAGCGACTGAACGGATTTCGACGAAACTTGGTAGGTACATTGGGTAGGTTCATGGTTGACCAAGCCCTAGAAAAGAGATACTTTTTATCCCAAGAGAATGTTCGCTTAGGATAATTTTCTATTATTATGTGAGTAAAGTCACTTTCAGCAACTAAACGCTTAAATAAAATCCGTTGAAGGAAACTTTACAGTAATGAACTAATTAATACATCAGAATAATATTATCATGACAAAATGCAGCAAAATTACAGGTGTTTTTGAGAGATTGTGAACGCGATGTGTACACGGGCATTCATTTGATTGATATAATGTAATCGTAGCATCGGCGTAGCACATCTCGTAGACATTCGTAGCACATCTCGTAGACATTCGTAGCACATCTCGTACACGTTCGTAGCACGGCGTAGACATCTCGTAGAACTTGGCAGACAGCATGTTGATCGCATTTTATTTATTCACAAGATCTATTTTTCACTTTTGCACTAGTTGAAACTTGTCTATGTTTTAATACTGTCTGTTTTACATTATTTTATACATATTTTGTGAATAATTTATGTAAAAAGTAAGAATATTTTTAACAGGCGTATAGACCATTTTTTTTCTCTGTAAACTAAACAGTTTCAATTAATTATTCGTTGACTTTGTTTATGTAACTGTAAGCTTTTAAAAAATTAAGTTAAGTAATGAACACATTTCAATTTCAGGTCTGTTACTATACGAGAGGACTTGTAATTTTTTTTGTCTTGTGTTATAATTGTCTGGACTTGTAATTGTCTTTAATTATTTTTATTTACTATTACATTTTTTTAAAACTGTAAGTCGTTCATGCTGTAATAAATAAATTGTGTCAAAGTTTAGAAATTCTAAGTGGCGTAAGCGCCAACTTGCATTTTCACCGAAGACTGTAAGCAGTTATCGTTAGCTTTACGACTCATAGAGAGACAAGAAAACTATCGCGGACTGTTTTTGGCAAATAAAACCAAATAGGCAGGGGTGTGTCTAATTTATTGCTGGATTTTTACTGACATTAGTTACGAGTATAAGTTAAATTCTTGTTACTAACAACTTAAGGACTGTTTTGTCTGAATTAAAAGATATTTTTTTTTTTTTTTAATTACGATCCAAACATTAAGACAAAGAAATCAAGACAGTCTGCTACTCTATCCTACATGCGTCCAAAGCTGAATTCTATTCGCATAAAATTTCTAAACAGCCATATTTCACAAAATCCCTTCTCATTTCCGAACTAGCGGCCCAAACTAATTAACTCTCAAACAAACACAAATTAATCTACATTTGCAATTTCTATACAATGTCTACGTACATAAATCACATAGAACCAAAAGGTTCTAAGTGAAAATTAAAATTTCCTCCATTAATACTGTTCGGGTCATTAGGGGCACGTGAGCAGACTAGTATACAGAGTGTTTATTAAGCGATACAATCTCCGGTGCGCTATGAATATTCAGCGGGCGTAACGCCTCGCCCTAGTGTGTGTACTTTTTTAAATGTAGAACGCTCTGTATTGTGTTGTGTAAAATTTTTTGAAGTTATTTTTTAAGTGTGTGTTTTTTTTTAATTGGATCACCCTGTATTTTTAAGTTATTTTAGTTTGTTACCGTTGTCTAGCTTCTATATAGTAAGCCAGACATACGTGCTCCAGTCAGTAAAGTGCCCCACTTGCAAAACTAAGACCCATATTTAAAATTTATAGTCATAGCATTACATAGTCGGCCTTATAATGTTCCCACTGTTGGGACTCAGGCCTCCTCTCTAGGAGAGGGAATGGGCCGTAATCAACCACGCGGACCCAGTGCGGATTAGTGGATGTAACATGTCTTCGAATGTTTTGGTTCTTGGACATGCCAGTTTCCTCACGAAGTTTTCCTTCACCATTTTTAGAGCAGTGGTGATGAAATAAATAACACAAAGTAATGCGCCTGATTGGGTTTGAACCCGTGACCTACAACTCATAAGTTGGAGCCATTACCACTCTTCCACCGCTGCTCTCTTACTAGTTTATAAGTATAATGGAGACGCAAGTTTAATTTGCATTGTTTATCTTAAGCGATTTTAAATGCGTGTCTTAGTTTGACACGTGGGGCATGTTACCCACCGAGGCACTTCTGACTGGTTTACCCTTATTTATTTATTTATGTACACACGAATACTTAAAATTGAAACGAAAAAATAATGATAAAAGAGTACAAAGGACCTGTTTATTTCTAACGAAATTTCTTCCACCTGACCAGTGACAGGACAGTTAGATAAGATAAACAACCCTTATAATAGATATTATATATATATATTTTTGTTTGTAATGTATAAACCTCAAAAACAACTGGACAGATTATAAAAATTCTTTCTCCAGTAGAAGACTACTTTTTCACAGTGTGACACAAATGATATATTTTCGTTTTTTTATGCGAGCAAAGTTTCCATTAGGATATAAGTAGGTTTGATGTTGTATTGACGAAAATAAACAATTTATCGTTAAGTAAGTTCCTACTGCAATTATCGTAAATAGCAGTTCTGAAAAGAACGGAACACAGACAACGGCCACCTCACTACGTATTAGTTTCACTATGACACGACCCAGGCTCCACTTAGCTAATAAAACCTTACACATTGTTCTAACTTCTAATATTTCCAAGAACTGTAAACCCGTTTGTACGTTGACATGCCAGAAGGGAAAAACTACAATGAAATTATTTTGAAATATAACATTTTATTTTTGTGACTCTTTGTTATTAATTAATATAAGTACAGGATTTTCCGACAAACGTTGTTTTGCCAGATGCCATTTTAGTCATAAGTTTGCGCCTTTTCAGGCAAATAAAATGTTGTTCTTTCTTTGCATATAAATGATTAAACAAAAAAATGGGGGTAGAAGGTCAAAAATAACCAATTCTCAGACTTATCAAATATACACAAAAAAATCATAAATAAAAATCGATCAAACCGTTTCAGAGTAGTTCGATAACAAGCAATCTCATGTCATAGAGATTTTTGTATTTAGATAATTAATCTGATTAGTTTATGTGTTTGGTTGAACGCGCAAATCTCAGAAACAACTAGTTCGAATTGATAAAATATTTTAGTCTTTGATAACCCGTTTATAATAATAATTTAACTTTTATTTCAGACAAAGTCCATTATAGACAAAGGATACGACTAATAGGAGCAGTAACCATAGTTTTCTACAAAACAGACGATCAAAATAATGACCAGACAACAACAAGTTAGCTGCACTTTGATACAATGCAGGTCTTCCTAATGGCAACTATTTATTGTCCCTGAGGAGACTTAACAGAACTGTCATCAGAAGTTTGAACACATTGTAGGAACAAGCTTGAGACACTTAGTGTCTTAAGGATGCGATTAGTTCAGTCGCGGGTTCGATTCCCGCACGACACAAATATTATGTATGGCTTACAGATAGTAGTTTTATAGTTTTATTTGCTTATTTAACAATTTACGTACACACAATAATAAAAGAAAAGAAGAAGGAAACAGAAGAATAGTACAAAGGTGATGCTTATTTCTAAAGAAATCTCTTCCAGCATACCTGCGAAAGGAGAGTTGGAGAAAATGGTGATGTAGACACTGTGTGCAAAAGTAAAAGAAAAATTAGTACACACAAAATACGTAGTTAACAATTAAATAATATAACATGCAAAAAAAGACATACTACGAGTATTAGAGTGTGTGTATGTTAGTATACATATTTGTGAACTGATCCAGAAGGAATTCCTATTGAGAGACAATGTTTTAAAAACGTTTGTTTTGAAAGTACTTAATACTATTATAGACAGGCTCGTGCTTGACCACTATCTCCCTTAACGGTAAAAGACGATTATGGAATACGATTGCCTAGAAGTAACTTATTCACTTTTGACTTGAAGACCCCAGAGGCTTTTCCATGACATGTAAAAATGTCAAGGATGCGAGCGAGAAAGAGAGATGGAGCTATACACCATATATATCTCTCTCCCTTTAACAGTACTGTTTAGGTCGTTAAATGGATCGAGTTAAGAGCTCGTGGTAGGACCTCTGGTAGTAAATTTGTTTTTTATTTAGACGACATAAAGAAAAACAAACGTTTAGGTAGTCAGGGCGCAAACGTGTGTCTTGTGTCAGATACAAGCTACCGATGAATATTTGATTTCTATAGAACCAAAATGAAATCATCTGCTTCCTGCGCATGCTAAAAAATAAAAAAAATGGTGTTTCGTTACTAGAGAGTTTAAATAAATTATGTATGTGTGTGTTCCACCAAGTTCGGGCGCCAGTTGAAACACGAAATTAACCGGGATAACTTGATCGGGTAAGAGATTGGACTATAACATTTTTTGTGTCCAACTGAACACTTTTCGATAGTGGAAGCAACTGCACTATCGAAAAGTGTTCGGTATCAGTAACTGGAACAAAAACTGTCTCCTTTTTGCAGTGCCCTATTTTATACGTGATACACTTTTTCATCACCTTCTTCAACTCTGATTGTACCTAACCACCAATATAACTAGCAACATACAAACTATCATAATGTATCGTTGTTTCTGCAAAATACAAGAAACTAAAGTAATTAACAAAGTCGTATGTTTCTTGCGAACGTCTGCACAATGTCATAGAAGCTGGTGCAATGAATAGTACCTATTAGTGAGGTGGGTCTGTGTAGTGTCATAGACAAGCTGAGTTGACACTATATTTTTTCTGGTTTCAAACTAACAGAAAGAAAGAAATATGAAACATAGTATTTACCCAATCTACGGGGTTACCATGACGTTCAAAGTAAGATTGTTTTAATCTTGTTTCAGTGTGGGTAAGAGATGGCGCTAGACAACTTGTATAACTCTGACTCTTACTCTTACCCACACTGAAACAAGATTAAAACAATCTTACTTTAAACGTCATGGTCTAGGTCCTAGTCACACCCAAATAGAGCAGTGGAAGCCGAGTGGTAATGGCCCTGATTTACGAGTTCTAGGTCGCGGGTTCAAACCCAACCAGGCGCATATATTATGTTTCTATTTTATATTAATATATTTTATCCTAATTTTATTGACTAGCCTCTTGGTCTACTGATTAGTGGCCTCGACTGCTATGCTGGAGGTCGTGGGTTCAATTCCCACCCAAAACAAATGTTTGTGTAATGAGCGCGATCATTTGAAAAAAAAATAATTAAATACCTAAAAAACATATATATTTATCCTTATATAATTATTCTTTTGTCCTGTGAGCTTGTGATATGGGTTTCAGACAACTGATATACATGCATATCTATACTAATATTATAAAGAGGAAAGATTTGTATTTTTGTATGTAACGAATAAACTCAAAAACTACCGTGGCGATTTCAAAATTCTTTCACCATTGGAAAGCTACATTCACCCTGAGTAACATAGGCTATAATATATTTATTGCCCGTGCGAAGCCGGGACGGGCCGCTAGTATATAATATGCATGTATTTAGGTCTGCTTAGTTGGGACTAGATGGCCTTGTGTCAAAGTTGTAGAACATTATTATTTATTATTATTTAGCCTCCCAGCCCTATGCTTGTAAGATTTTAATTATCGATAAAACTCAAGATTTTCACTGTTATTGTATGTTTTCTTTCATAAAATAACTATGATGAATGTTTTGGAGCGATGTTATTAATTAAAACTATGTTTTAATAACAATGAGTTATGAATAGTTATTTATTTGAGATTTAAATGAGTTTAATTTAGTTTAAAAAAAAAATTGATTGAAGAATTGATTGATTAATTTTAATTTTGTCAAAGACAAAATTAAAATTAATCATGTTTATAATTATTTTTTTAATTTACCAGCCCATATAAGCTATTTATCTTTTCTAAAAAAAATACATCATCATCATTTCAGCCGAAAGACGTCAAGCCACTGCTGGGCATAGGCATCCTCCAAATGTCGCCACAACAAACGGTCATGTGCGTCTCGCATCCACCGCATTCCTGCGTCTCTCACCAGGTTTTCGGTCCATCTTGTGGGAAACAAGTTCTACAAGATGCATTTTGGAGAGTGTGCGCAGGAATTGCATGACTTGATTCCGCCATCGCAATTCTACCATCGGACTACCCGACGTACGGCGAATATTCACCCTTACGTTGTGGAAACCTCTACGGTCCAGACTAAGCGTTTCGCCTCGTCGTTTGTACCGCGTATGTCGAAGGACTGGAACAGTTTGCCTGCTGCGGTCTTCCCGTCCGATTATAATTTGGGTATCTTCAAGGCTAGAGTGAATAGGCTCTTAATTAACTAGTGCGCCTCACCATCAAATATTGCATCGCTGCTTACCATCAGGTGGGATCGCAGTCAAGCACTAGTTGATGCGATGCGTCTCACTGTGCGTGGTTTCCACTCGAAAACCTTTCGGCCCCATCGACCATCTGATCTGCGGACAATGTGATCATTTCAGCCAATAGACGTCCACTGTTGGACATAGGCCTCCCCAAATGTCGCCACAACGAACTGATTTAAAGACCCTTAGGTTATAGCTATCAGTAAACACCAGCGGCGGAGACCTCTCGCGCCGGGCCTTGGTTGAGACCATGGTCCGGAGCGAGGAGGAGTGGCAGGCGGTCGCCGACATCTGCGAAGCAGAAATGCTCGCAAAGGAGGAGGCCAACCGCATCAGGCAACGGCGTTCTCGCCGCCGCCGACGGGATTCTGATCCCGATATCCGGCCACCGTAGGCGCGGGCTTGCGGACAGTGAGCAATGGGAAGCTCGCTGTCCGGCCGTCCGGTAACTGTCCGGACCAAGCCCAAGTCGTCGACGGCGCGCACTGTTCCCGCGCGCCTCAAGGAGTTGTTAGCAACAGTAGGGACCCAGCCGGGTCGAAGCCTACTGGGGAAAGGGTTATTCGAAAGGGAACTCGAGCCCTGGTATGAAGGCTAGAAGGAACAGGGTGGGTCGTTTAGTCAGTAAGAGTCTGACACTATCTCCCGCTCCACCCAAGAGCGGGGGTTGTCATTGGATGATTTTTCCACCATAAAAAAAGACTCCTGCAGGAAATTCCACTCCTTAGCTCTACGCATAATGAATGTGTTCCCAAAACGCTTTGTACGTATGGGTGGACTACTACGCCGTAAGTCTAGTGACACATACGTCTAGTTTTAAACAATATTATTTACAAATAAGTACAATTTTATACCCAAAAAATACCAAATACATTAATATTTACCAAACCACTTAAGGTCACAAAAAGGCTGTAAAGTTTACTCTGTGGTCAGTAAATAACCGATAGGCACTGTTATCAGAAGTAGGCAGCGACGGGCGGCTTTTAAAATATGACCCTCTAGCCCAGGGCGGGTCAAAATGACCCCGGTTTATGTACTGTAAAGATAAACACCTACATTGTTCGTGAAAACGTGAAATATGTGAAAATAACTTTTGCACCACATTTTTGGGTTTCTTTGTAACATTTTGTAGTTTGTTTTTGATGGTTGTTGGTTACATGTTTGTATACTTACGTGGTGACACGGTTTTATGTTTAAGTACCTGATAATCCATAGGTGTGGCCGTGGCATAATAGCGGGCCTAGCAGAATAACTGCGCAGCGTTATTTTTTTTTTTTCGCAGAGTTAGGCGTCTTTTTGGCTTCTGTAATTTTTTTAAATGTTTTTTTTTTTATTTTTAATATATTATGTTGTGTGAAGCACACAGTAACATATACTATGACGGTAAATTTCCGCCATTCCAGCGATGTGTTTTATTTTATGAGTCCTTAACACTGATAAAGCGCAGAAATGACCACACCAACGCCAAGTTTTGTATTATTTATTTCATCAGAAGGAGGTAATTATTTCCCATTCTCTCTCGCTCTTTAGCATGGTCTCAACCAGAGCCTTACGCTTATGAGGATACATTGAGGCTCCACTTCATGCTTGAACAACATCATGTCCACCTGCCTCAGGTGGATTAAACTACACAGCTCGGACTTCTTTAAGGGTGCAGTTACTGAAACCGGCACCGGGTATAGAAAAAGATGTTACGGTACTGATGACACTAAATCAGATTAATGTAAGATTTACCTACAAGCAAATTGATCTCCCATGTTATTGACTAATAAGAATAGGAATGTTTCATCCTACATCTCTTGCGACTTACCTCAACTTGGCTGAGGTAAAAATAGCCACGATTTTCTGTGACATAAGCCTCCTACGTCCGACTATTGGGTGTCCGATACCCGACATGTGATTGAACAAACATACTAATAAATAATGACGTATGTTTTGGTGCGAAAAGTGGCTTGACAGAGATAATATTAAAGTGTAGGATTATTTTATCTGTGGTATACGAATTCTTATAAAAAGTAATGAGTTTTTGGGCCTTTCTTTGAGTGAAGTTCAGTGGTTGTTTTAATTATTTGTTAATTAGATTCCTAATGGATAATGTAGCGTCAAATAGGTGTAGTTTTCAAGTGTCTCATCACCATCATCATCATCATCATTTCAGCCGAAAGACGTCCACTGTTGGACATAGGCCTCCCCCAAGTGTCAAGTGTCTGCATAACTGGAAACAATGTTGAATTATTGCAACTGACACGTAAAATGGCGCTGACAATTTATACAGTACTATTGATTACCTCAGCGACATTTTCCGAAAAAGCAAGTCACATTTGCTGCCAAATACTATAATAATAAATAAAAATAATAATATTCCACAAGTATCACACAACGCCGTCTAGTCCCAAGCTAAGCAGAGCTTGTGTTATGGGTATTAGACAACTGATAAACATACTTATATATTTCTAAATACATACATATCATAGATAAATTACACCCAGACACAGAACAAATAATTTTGCTCGTCACACAAACATTTGTTCTGGGTGGGAATCGAACACACGACCTCCGGCATAGCAGTCAGGGTCACTAACCACTAGACCAACAGGCCAGTCAAAATCAAATACTGCTAAATCATTAGAATGTGTTACATCTACATGTTAATGTAAAGCAAAGTGACTGTATTCTATGAAGGTATGGCTTAAAGGACTTAGTATGACAGCGATAATATTCATAAAAAATATAGGAAATAAAATACATATTTTATGGATTAGTCTTACATTTATGAAAATCTAAGTTTAGAAGTTGTTCACATGAGAGATTAATTTGTTTATTTAATATATTCATGCACACAAAAAATATGTACAGAGAAAGTCATTAAGTCTGCCAGTGGACTTAAAAGTTGACTGGGAGAAAACGTTTAAGGCACGCATTCTCCCAGTCAACCCTTGTATGATGCAGAAACAAATACAGTAAAATGGGGTGAATAGAGACTTAGGGGTGAATAGAGACAAAACTTTAAAGGGTATTTTCTCGATATTTGAATATTTTTTGCAGCATTTAAATGTATACAAAAAAAAAATTATAAAAAAAAAATATAAGTATATATAAATTTTTTAATGAATTATTATTCTAAAAAATCGATGCTTTGTTAGAGGCCGATATTATAGTATCAAAGTGAAAAACCAAACCAAAATTTTGTCTCTATTCACCCCTAAGTCTCTATTCACCCATTTTACCTAATAGTTTGGTTAAGGTAAAGTGATGCAAGCGGTCTTTATTATAAAGGTTTTTTTTTTTTAGATTACAGTAATATGACTGCATTTACGCGCTTTATATACTTTTAGACTAAAATCAGTAGCGCGGTGTCTGCCGATCCCCGCGTTGTGTCGCGGCGCTGGTTAACAAGCGATAGTGTAAGTTGGATTTGAATATAGGTATGTGAAAATTGGGTATTAATATTCAACCTATATAGGTACTAATATTACGTCCGACTATTATAAAATTACAAAAAAAAAGGTTTAGAACGAGAGCAAAATTCGAATACAAGCTATAAGGCTGAGGGCTGTCATTACACATTTAAGTTTCTTTTCACAACAACTGTTACACCAAACATGAAAAAATATTTAAAAGTACTGCACTGCAAAAAAGCTATTTTTTTTAAACCAATAGACCATATGGAAGAAACAGTTCCAGTAAAATCGGTACTTTTTCCAGTTTCGTTGGGAGAGTACCGGCTCAGTAATTGAATCTGCATCCGCAAGTACACCAGCTCCTTTAATTTGAGTAAGTGTTGCGGTACCGTCCGCAAACACCGCAACGAACCGCATCCAACCGGTTATAACTTGATGTAACTGCTGTAGGGAAGTTTGAAGTGGTTTCTGGGAATAAAATTAGGCTGTAGAGTAATATTGACTGGCACAGAAGGAATAAGGAAGTCATTTGTTGATTTTACTTGTATGAAAGGAGAATATTTAAAAATCGGGACGACTGGATTCAGATAAAATTGTGAAAATATCAAAATAGTGAGTTAAACGATAAAATCACTTACAATATTTCAACAAAATAGAAAACCATTTGTAAAAAAAACGACAAGTTTATCTTGCATCACTTCACGCAACATATTTGTCGAAAGACATCAATACAACAGAACGCCTACTAAACATCGCCAGACAAAAATAAGACACTTGACTTTCCTCAATCGAACGTCTTATTTTGCTGACCGTAAATAAATTTCGGAGGCCCAGCACGTTTCTTCGGACCGTACTTCAGATAGATTATGCTCCCTTTGTCGTAAATTTTACGACTTCAAAAATTAGTCGCCGTGAGCTGACTAGACCGGGCTGAACACGTAACACCAAATTGTTTTACGTTGGTTTTGTGGCCGCACCGGATAATTTTACTGGTCTTCTGACGATTTTCGATTACAGCGTTTTTGTGTGTCGTGAATTTTGTTGTAGATTCTAGAAAATATGTGAGGAAAATATTTCAGAGATTTGAGCGACGAATTTTCTGTGTGTAGTGGTAACTTTGACTTAGCTATCAAATATGAGATTAATTTCATGAACAAAATGTCGATGATATGATTGAAATATCTGCAGTAAATGTATTTTGACTTCAAACCTAGGCAGGTGTTTTACTTTTTGTATTTTATTTCATTACCTCTGCTCTCAAAATGGTAAAACCATCGTGAGGAAACCGGTATGTCCTAGAACCAAAACATTTTATGTCATGTGGTGTGAGGTGGCTGAGCGGGGGATGTCATAGGATGATTTTTCTACCTAAAAAAAATGTGACATTTATCAATTCGCACTGTTCTACTTGGTGGATTGTAGCCCATGCCTTTTTCTGTAGAGGAGGCCTGAGTCCTATCACCGAGAACATTATAATGCTAATATGCTATCCTACAATGTAATGCACTTATTTTAAAAATTGTGTTTAAATAAAATTTACTAAAATATTTACTAAAAATACTGAAAAGTTACTCAAACTGCCATATATCATAAAAGTAGACTATCATTAAATTAAATTGCACAATTTTTACATATGGCACTAAATCACCCACATTTTCCACTGAGTAAAAACTGTAGGAAGCTAATCAACATTATTTACAGAAGGTACATATAGTTTGTAAATTCTTATTTATGACCAATTTTTGCCGTTACTTAATAATGCAGTAGTAAATTAAGGCTTTAATATAACGCGAAGCCGACGCGGTGGACTATTCGCTTAGCTTCAGTTCGGTACTATGCGCGCAAGCTATGAGCGGAGCGGGATTCTTATTTTAATTTTTATGGCTCGTTAGGGCTTATATGATCACCTTGTTACCGGTCTGTCTATATGTCAATACTCTTTTTCTCAGAAACGCGTGGAAGTATTTACACAAAATAGATAGCTAGAGAAGACAATCTCATGTATGTACTTCATTTTTTATACCTACGCTCGGTGGACGCACACTAATGAGCGTTTGAGCCGAAACTGTTCGACAAGTGAGCCGAGGTGCTCTGAGATATCATGTCCGTGTTTATGTGTGCGTTGCTCGACCGCGCTTTGTATGTAGATTGACTTCTGTACCTATCTAAGAAATTAATATCAAATACTCAGGTCAAATCTCATTGGAGCAGTGAAAAAATACACACTTGATCACTATCACCTAAAAGTAAGCGATGATGTGCTCGACGATGGAGCAGTAGTAACCTATTCACGCTTGACTCGACTTAAAGACCCCCAGCTATCAGGCAACACAGAATTCTGCAATGAATTCCATTCCTTAGCTGTACACACAATGAAAATGTTCCTAAAACATTTCATGCGTATAGGCTACCGGTACAGGTACGGGGGACATGCTATGTTAACGCCATGTATTGAAATCGATAAAGTCGTTCTCAAGTTATGGTATGACCAAGGAAAACAGTGATTTATTTATCTATAATTTAAAAAGAGAAACTGGCTGACTGACATATCAAAGCACAGCCGAAACTACTGGGACTATAAGCGTGAAATTTTGCACAAGGCTTCCTTTTATGACGTAGGCCAGTACTAAGAGAGGATTTTTCAAAATTCACACATTTCATAAAGGGATGAAACGGGTGTCAAAATATGTATGGAGAAACCTACTTTCACGCAGGCGGTCCCGCTGGCAGAAGCTAGTACTTAAACATAGGCGCTCCAAAACGCAATTTGGATCAAAAAGCTGCTGGGACTGGGCAGGACATGTCTAACGAGTTGTGGACCCGTACAGGTACCGGCACGAATCTTGAGCACTCGGCGTCAGAGTGGGGATCGCTTTGCGCATTCGTCGTCGTTGTTAGATACATGTAGCAAGTGCAGGGAACGAATCACGAATGACGTCTATGACACGATGGCGCGGCGAGCCAATCACTGACACTCCCCGCCCCCGCGTCTAACTTCGTATCACTAAAGAGACCGAATATTTGACTTCAGCGCAACTTGAAGCCAGCGCTCAAGATCCGTGCCGGTATCTGTAAAACACAGGATTAGACGTAGACTCGGGACTGCGCAAACCACGAAGAAGATGGTGAGATGACCTATATCTCTTCCTTGGGAATTGGGAAGAGGAAGCGAGGAATCGTGTTCAATTTTATGGTGGCTAGGCATAGACGTGGTGTGGTGTTTCATGTCTAGTTCTATCAGTTTGGACGGTGCGCTGAGCTCGGTTCTTCAGTTTCTCATTTCATATATATAGGTATATAGATTTTTTATATTTAAGTACCTAATGTTTGCTGCATACCTACTCTATTTAAAAAAACCGGTCAAGTGCGAGTCGGACTCGCCCATGGAGGGTTCCGTAGCAGCAAGTAACATAATATAAAAGTTCTTGTAGTTCGTTGTAACTTTGATCGATGTTTTAATAATAGTGAATTTTTTAGATTTATGACGTATTAAAAAAAAAACTACTAACTAGATCTCGTTCAAACCAATTTTCGTTGGTAGTTTACATGGTAATGTACATTATATATTTTTCACAGTTTTATCATTCTCTTATTTTAGAAGTTACAGGGGGGGGGGGACACATTTTACCACTTTGGAAGTGTCTCTCGCGTAAACTATTCAATTTAGAAAAAAATTATATTAGAAACCTCAATATCATTTTTAAAGACCTATCCATAGATACCCCACACGTACGGGTTTGATGAAAAAAAAATTTTTGAGTTTTAGTTCTAAGTACCCCCAAAATTTATTGCTTTTTTTCTATTTTTGTGTAAAAATCTTAAAGCGGTTCACACAATACATCTACTTACTAAGTTTCAATAGTATAGCTCGTATAGTTTCGGAAAAAAGTGGCTGTGACATACGGACGGACAGACAGACAGACATGACGAATCTATAAGGGTTCCGTTTTTTGCCATTTAGCTACGGAACCCTAAAAAGATAAAATACGAGGGCTAGTTCCATTACAAGTTTAATAGCAGCTTTGCACCGTCGCTCCCCTGTTTTAAAACTAAACTATTACTCCATTGCGGGTCTTATTCTCATAATTACTTGTTATTATAACTTTTACTGCGCAATATTCCATTTATAAAGGTATATTATGGCAATTTTAATTGCCTATATGATGATGAGATGATATTAGTATTGCTAATGAAATGCGAGTAGGTTAGTTAATTTTGTTATTTTGAGGTTTATAGCGTAGGACGCATTATAAACGTGTCTAAAAATAATAAACTATTTACAATATACACAATCGAAAATCCGCTCTTATGTTTACCGCTTTTAGGCACGCAGTTTACTTTTTCTGCACTAAAGCAAATATCGTTGAAGTTTAATAGTCGTTCGATCGAAATTCTATCCAAAAGCGGTATTCACGTGTTCCTTAATCGGGATTGGATAGAACGACCACTTAACTGGCTCGAAACTAAACGATCAATCAAGGATTTATTTCCAGTTACATTAATAAGTATTCTACCAGGATAATGCAATACAGATTTTTTTTTTAATCGGCTCTTCGATCAAACGACTTTAAAATCGGTGTCGTTCAAACTCGATTGATGGATGTGAATACGGAAATGGTCTAAACGACTAAATCGCTACGATATCGTTACGGTTTTGATTACGTGAATCGGGCTACTGATTTGCACGTAGAACGATATCGTGTGGCGTATATCAAGTGTGGCTCCACAAGTCTAGTTCCCATATAATATGTATGGAAACCGACGCGCCCAAATCGGCGTGTGTGGTAAACGTATGAGCAGTGCAATTCTACCTTAAAAAAACAAGACGAGCGAGTATCCACCCTTATGATGTTGAAACCTCTACGGTCTGGACCAAGCGTTTCGCCGCGTCGTTTATACCGTGTACACCGAGGAACTGGAACAATTTGCCTGCTTTGGTCTTCCCGTCTGATTATAATTTAGGTGATTGTGAATAGGCTCTTAATAAACTAGTGCGCCTCACCATCAACGATTGCATCACTGCTTATGCTTACAATCAGGTGGGATCGCAGTCAAGCACTAGTTTCTATCAATTAAAAAAAAGCCCCAAGTACCGCAGTCTTCACTACCATTGTGATAAGAAAGAGACACTATCTATCTATCTATCCCGCTCTTCGCTTACACTTGGGGCCACAAGTACAGTTACATCGCTACGTGATTTATCGTCCGCTACACCACGCTAACTTATTACCAACGTTTATGTTGAGCGAATATGTACGAGATCATGTGTTTTGTGTATATGTACAGAGTACATGACTTCAGATATATAGCTACATAATATATGTATGTGTATGGCGGCCATTACTTTTATCGTGTCCCGTTAGCTGTGAAGATTTTTCCTTTGATTTTTCCTTTTTCTAATTAGATAATATATAGTCATTGCCCAGTGATTAAGGCTTCCTCTTATGCGTGAGATTACAGATTCGAAAACGGGCATGTGCCAATACGAGTATGATTTTTTCAATTCATGTGAACTTTTCTATGTTTAACTAGGACATTACTGACACAGCTGTTGTTCCCGGTTATAATTTGTAGATCTTAGATAGTTGTTATACAGTTAGTCAGATGCCAGAAAAGTCTGACCATCAGTCTTTCCTAAGAGTTCATTTGATTGAACGCTCCCGCTCCGCCCAAGAGCGGGGGATGTTAATGCATGATTTTTTCTCACTATACAAAAAAAAAACCGTCGTCTCAGGAATCACTGGTTCCAATTGATTTTTTCTTTTAGTGTTGAATAGCCCATTTATCGAAGATATAAAGCTTTACAGGTGCACGCCACAATCCACAGGTTTAAATCAGTAACCAGAACCGAAACCGCGGGAGACACCTAGTACTCAAATAAAATGCAGAACTGAAGGATTCCACGTGTACACGTTACTAAATCGCAAGATCAAGGCTTCATAATACCAATAAACTCCTGAAATAAGCCTTACCATTTCCCACCCAGTAACCATTTCTTTTTATACCTAAAGGCACGTTCATATACCACGCCTAATCCACTGTTAAACGTGAACCAGGAAATAATAAACAGAAAAAATTCTGATTACTCAGAAAAGGGCAAAGGTACGTATTTTTGGAGTCACAAATAAAAAGATAAAGGTCAACATACACTTCTCCATTTCAATTTGTGTGCACAACGCCAATGATTAAAGGGCCTTTTCCGACGTTTCCTTTCATCATAGTTTCTGAGGTTTTTAAAAAATACATTGAATAGGTTTAACCTGCAAAAGGCTATGTGTTTCTGTTTGTAGATTCAGTTATGTCAAAAGTATCCATGAGTTCGTGAGTAGAATCGATATAGTTACGCTTTGTTGTGTGCCATACTCTGCCCGGGTATATCGTGCCTTTTTAGTAGATTACAATGTGGTTTACTTACTTCGTTTTGTCTGTTTATTGTCTTAAAATTTCGTGGAGTTGCTATGATTTTATTGTGTTCCACATTTTTATGCAAAAACTAATTTTCTCTTTTCTTTTTTTCAGGTAAACTACGTAACTTACTTTTAGATTTATGGCAAATAGTAATGCAAGGACAAGACAACGTTAGGTAAGCCAAAATGTAATAATAATAATTTATCTGTTATTGTTTCGGTTTATTAATCCGTAGCGATCTCAACAAATACAGTTAAAAAATAGTAACTAATTGTTACATAGGTATTTTTTTATTTAATCCTTATCTAAATTGACTGAGCCATGGATTGTACCGAAATTTTACAATTACTTATTATTTTTAGACCAAAATACTCGCCTCAAGAAAAAACTGTAAACTACCTATTTAACCATTTGGTACTAAAACCAAATCTGTCAATAGTAAATTAGAAGATTGCAAGTGTAACCGCGCCCTAAGGATCATATTTAATATTCATTTATGCTAACAACAGCGACATCTGTCGGAGAACAAAGAAGCTATTATCTTCAGTACAAATTGCTTCCTAGGAGTTATAATGTACCTTAGATTTAAATTATTACAGTACTTGAAAGTAAAATCAACTAAACCCAACCGTAGATTGTTATAAATTGGAAATAGTAAACTAAGAAATGTTATTTATTTTTCCTTTATTTCTTTCTGTCAATGAATCCTTTTTACTTTAAAAATAATCACACTAATATTATAAAAACGAAAGTTTGTGTGTATGTTTGTTACTCCTTTACGCTCGAAAGTCTGAACAGATTTGGACAAAATTTGACACCGATAGACCATGTCCTAGAATAGCAGATAGAATACTTTTTATCCCTAGAACATATTTTCTTGGGTCAATTTTCTACTTTTACGCGGTTAAGTACTTAGCTCGTAATATTTTTTACTTAAAAATAATTTTATAGATTTATTTTATAAAGGACCACTGTACTTTTAAAATATCTATTAGTTTTCTAAGTCCTTAGCCTAAAATTCAAGTATCCAAATAAGGACATGATCATAAGCATAAAGCATAAGCGTAATCAGGCCTCCTCTCTAGGAAAGGGAATGCGCCTAAGTCGTGGTGGCCCGTTCTTTAACTGAACCTTTCCGAACCGTGGGGTTCGGAAAGGTGCTCGCTGGATTGAACTCGCTCCTTTGGGCGTGGGCCCAAAGGAGCGAGTTCAATCCAGCGAGCACTAATGTGACTTTTCTAAAGTCATACGTGCTTTTCTACGAGGAATTGTAGACACTACTGACTAACGAAGAAGCTAAACATCGTGAGGAAACCTAGACTTCAGTCTTAAATCGCCAATCCACACTAAGCGAGCGTGGTGATTAAGCTTATGGGAAGTACGTCTTGCATATGATCATAAGCAGAACGTACCAAAACACTACCATCGGACAACTCGACATACGGCGAGTATCCACCCTTACGTTGTTGAAACCTCTACTGTCCGGACTAAGCGTTTCGCCTCGTCATTTATACCGCGTATATCGAAGGACTGGAACAATTTGCCTGCTGCGATCTTCACGTACGATTATAATTTGGGTATCTTTAAGGCTAGAGTGAATACTGGCTCTTAATAAACTAATGCGCCTCACCATCAACGATTGCATCACTGCTTACCATCAGGTGAGTTCGCAGTCAAGCACTAGTTTATTTGTGTTTTGTACTAAACTCGAAGTCTTCTCTACTTCGACTTTTTATATTACGCTCACACGTCCTCCAACACATATAAATAGTCGTAATGTATTCTCTAAACTGAAAAGCATAACGAGTAAGCATTACTATAAGCAGTTATCCATAAAACCCCGGATGTATATACCGGCAGTTTGACGGGATCCACCCCTAAATAATGGGCGGAATTTCGCACCATAGACCAGAACATAAACTATTAAAGAGATGCCAACAACCGGCTATGTACGATTTTATGACCCGCTTTTGCATATTGAACGAAGCGAAGGCACTTCAGTTTGGCAAATAATCGCTTTTTTTTTTTCGTTTTCAGATATAAACTTGTTTAGGCTTTAAAATATTTGTCAAGAGTTTTGGATTCTGCTTCTTCATGATAACTATCTTTTGTAATGTTTGTGACATACTGTATTTGAGTTCTACGGGCGGTTTCAAATATGTATTATAAACAGGTAGTTTTTTTTTTTTTCTAGGAGGTAATCTCTGAGAGTAGGTACTGATCCGATTGCGAAAATGTTTTCACCGATAGAAAGCTGCTTTATTCACAGTGACATAGGCTATATTTTATGTCCGTGGGCGAAGCCGCGGGTAAAAGCTAGTCTAATATATAAAAAATTCTTGTCACAGTGTTTGTTATCGAACTCCTCCGAAATAGCTTGACTGATTATTATGAAATTTTTATGTATGTTTGGTAGGTCTGAGAATAATTTTTTATCCTCCTGCCCCCACCCCCGTTTTTTTCTTTGATTATTTAAATGGCAGAACAATGTTTGCCGAGTCAGCTAGTAAGTATAAAAATATGATCATTTTTTTTTATTTATGGACCCGACTCACATCGTAACACCGATCGTTAAAAAATAAAATAAAACGGTAAATGATTGATATAGTAATGAAAACTATTCCGCAATTTACGTCATATTGTAGTGATATCTAGTATTTATTTATTTATTTAATCTTCATGCAACACAAAGTACATAGGCGGACTTAATGCCTTAGGCATTCTCTACCAGTCAACCTAGGGTGGTGAAGAGACAATATAGTAGGTGCACAAAAAGAAAATTTTGGTATTAACACAAGAGTAAAAAGTATACATATAGTTAAAATACACATACATATATATTTAATATAATATAAATACTACATATAAAGTAAGGACGGAAGTTTTGAGACGATTCTGCTGTGTAGAATAGGATTCCGCAATTTTCACATAAATGCATACCGATTTTCGGCCGTCCTGATATCGAGAGGAAACGCATTCCACAGAAGGATGGACTGTATATAGAAAGAAGAATGAACAAAATCGGAAGTATGAGAAGGACAGAGCAGTAGGAGATTGTTTGAAGAACGTAGATTCATTGTGTGTGAAGAAGAAAGAAATTGAAAGTGAGTTATGAGATAGGATGGAGGCGTGGGAGAGTTGAGCAGAGAAAAAAGTGTAGTCAGTGCGCGCACATTTATTCTCTGGCGAATTGGCATCCATTTAAGCTTAGACCTAAAGTCGAAATATGGTCATATTTTCTAAGGTTAAATATGAACCGGATGCAGTTGTTGAGGAGCCTGTCTAGTTTATATAGCAACACCGCGTTCAGGTCAAAGTAGCACACGTCACCATAGTCGATTATAGGGAAAATTAAAGTTTGCACAAGCATAGTCTTCGTCTTCGAATGTATAATAGTATGTTACCACATATGAACTAAAAATTCATAATCAGGTATCAGAGTTTTTGAATATATATACAACAATCCGAAACCAACTATCGGACAGTTGACCGGACCAGACACTACACCCATCTGGTCGGAGAATCCTCCCCTTTTCAACGGGGGTTTGCGGAAGTGTACACCCTGTTCTGCACACTTCTAAACTATAAATTGAATTGAAATGTTTCAGATACAAGAAGAAATAAATTTTTACCTAATTAAAATGTAATCGAATGTAATAACATTATTAGCTATCGAAACAAATAAACATTATAGTAATAAACAAAATGAAAGTATTTATATACCTTCAACATGTCTATAAATAATAAACGAACATACACCAATTCAAAATATTACTGCAACGTACTTCATCTTCCTTCCTTATTTATTGTGCTTCTTCCGCAGCCGGTTCTGCTTCGACAGGTGTGGCATCATCTGCTACCGCTTCGCCCTCGATAGCACCTTTAGATGCAGTGGGCCCTATGTTTTCAGCTAGTGTTTCACCCTCGCCTGGCGCTTCGCCCTTGCCTGGCGCTTCGCCCTCAGCTGGCGCTTGTTCCTCACCTGGTGTTTCACCCTCAGCTGGCGCTATGCCCTCGGCAGGCGGTCCGTCCTCGACAGGCGCTCCGTCCTCGGTAGGCGCTCCATCCCCGGCAGGAACTCCGCCCTCGGCAGGCGTTTCGCCTTCAGTTGGTGCTTTACCTTCAGCATCAGGTGCTTCCGTTTCTCCAGGTGTTTGACCTTCTGTAGCCCCCTGGTCTTCGCCGGCCGCTGTAGTAGCTTCTTCAGTCTGAGCTGGTGGCGGTGCTTTTTCTCCAGCACCTTCTTTTGACTTTGCAGGTCCGGGTGGCGTTACAACACTTCTCTTTACTTTCTGTGGCCCGACTGGTGGCGTTAATACTGCTTCTGTTGGCGCAGTACCTTCGGATGGAGGTTGTACTTCTTTTTTTACTTTTTTCTGTTTTCGCTCTAGTGGCAAATACAGTTTGTAATCCTGTGGCAGCTCATCTTCAGTATATAGCTTTTCACTGAAGTAAATTCGTCTTAACCTCGCATTGGCATGTACTTGTACTCGTAAGGTTTCTATAAATTGTGTTCCGTATGCCCTTCTCGTGAAATCGGCAAGATTAAATTGTATCTGGTTCCAACCGCCCGCTAAACCGATAGGCATACTTGTGCAAAATGGTTTAATTTTTGTAGTAGATTGAAAATTAGAAATCCTGAAGCGTCTCCTTAAATTTTTGTCATCCAGTATAGTTATCTCAAAAGAGAAATAACGCTTCAAGTTCTTAACAATCATGACGAGAAAGGGTAGTTTTATGCCTAACACTTGATTGTTCTTTGGACATGTTATGTACGTAGTTGCAACGTTAGTGCTCACGATTTCGAGGACTATAGAATTGACTTCAGTATCAGTGAGCCGTTTTATATGTCCATTTTTAACTTCCATGTCCCATATTGCCAGAGGGTTGGACCCACAACTGTAAAATATTGACAGCAATCCATTTTGGTATGTGTTTTTAAACATCCTTTGTTGTCTAGTTGATCAATAGAAATAACTTGTATATAATTAATTAAAATGATCAGTAAACACGTTTTCAGTTACTGTAAATACTGTGAATATTTATGTACATATCCTTTTTGACATACATTGACAGACTTCAATTCATGAAAAGTGACCAATAGTTTTTTTTTTACAGTAGGGTTTTTAAAATGAGTTTTTATTCTTATTTCATCATTTAACTTTTAGAATAGATAATATCAATATTTAATGCGAAAAATGCTTCAAGAACTGAAAAAAGTTTTAAGTTGATAAAAACCAAAAAAATATATCAGTCACTGCGGTCAAACATACAAACGATGTTGTAAATTTATGGCAAGTTACTTTATCATGTCAGCAACGAAAATATAATCAGCATACATGTTTTTACCATGCGTATTTCTCAATATGATGTCTTCAAATCTTTATTGATAGAATGGAATAGAATAGATTAAACTTTATTGTACACCAAAAAGTAATATAACTTATAAAAAAAAATTAATTCTAGAACATGGAATTTTATGAAAAGTCTGTTTACGCTGGGTCACGTAGGATAAACTTATAGAAATTATTGCAACCTGAACACAGCCGCAGCAGCCAACTAGGCTCCATGATTTAATGACCGACATGGTGACAAACATACGGCCAAACTTTTAGTAATGTCTTAGTAAGTTCTTGCGACCACAGCCATGATCAGACATGATTTTGATCCCGTAGTGCGCAGAGGGCCTAAATATCATGACCAGATTCTAAACACTAATAAATTAAACTCTTATGGGCTCCTATTAGCAGATGACCTTGAAATTTTTTTACCCCTTTTTTATATATTATTACCCTTGAACTATTACCTAATCTACATAAATATGGAGGCCTTAAGGCGCGAAAACTGACATACGTCCACGCATCCTAGGCCTAGACGACCTGTTATTTGACATTTTGAGCTTATGATTTACAAAATTATCGAAAAAATGCTAATATCTCATAAAAAATGTACTATTACTATACAAAGTATTTGCACAATATTTACAATAATTATATTTTCTATCGACAGGTACAAATTTCGTGTTGGTAATCGCTTAGGTAAAAAAGTTTATGCACAAACAGTAAACGCGAATAGACATTTTTTTTATAGTTTATTTTACAAACGTAAAACAATAAACGAAAAGAATATTTATTTACAGATTTTTTTTATTTACAGAATTGTAGTCCATAAATCAAAGTATTGCATTATATTTTTTTCAGAATTTCATAATGCACTTTTAAGGTACTTTATACAAGTTGAAAATAGGCTTTCAAAAGGTCATCGGTTAATAGGAGCCCCTTAAATAATAGCAAAATTAAAAATTTTAAAATACCCTCGACGCATAAAATCTATAAAACTTAAAAGAATTGGTTAATAAGTGTCTGATGATCTCAAACTCGACGTGTTTACTAGTAGGCTTTCCAGGGTTACATTAGCCACCTCCCAGTTATAGCATCAGGTCCTAATTGTCATCATGAAAAATATTTAGAACTAGTTAAGATGAATCTAAAAGAGTTCAAACTCGATGTGTTTACTAGAAGGCATTCAAGGGTTCAATCAGCCACTTCCCAGTTCTAACATTAGATCCTCGTCATCATGAAAAATATTTAGAACTAGTTAAGACGAATCTAATGAGCCTAAACTCGATGTGTTTACTAGAAGGCATTTCAGGGTTTCATCAGCCATTTCCCAGTTCTAACATCAGGTTTTCGTCATCAGGTTATCATTGTCATAAGAAACGAACAGGACAATTTTTAAGATAAATCTAAATAAGCCGAAACTGGGAAAAATACATTCCAAGGTTACGTCTCTTACCTCCAACCTCTGTTATCAGACCAGCTTGATAGCGTCGGCATGTAGGTACATGAGTATTTCAAACATTATATACATTTCAAACAGTATACATCCATTAAGTGTTTAAGATCCTAGCCACAGCCAACAAATGAGCTGATGACACCTGAACACCTGTACCCCTAGCCAAGTTTCTAACCTGCAATAGTTAACGCTTGTAGAAACGCTTCAAATGTACGGGAATGACGTCGTCTCAATGCTCAGTCACGTGGTCAGAACAAAAGAATTGGCAGCAAGGTCAACTCGAAGCGTTCGACGCAAGCGAAACGGTTGTAACTTGGCTAGGGGTGAGCAGATCTAATAAATTGTATCTAAGAACCATCTCGATAACGTCTTTCAAATAAAAAAAAACACATCAAAATCGGTCCATTCGCTGAGGAGCTACGATGCCACACACAGACACCTCAAACTTCACCTCTCTTTTCCGTCGGGGGTTATAAAAAAAACTAAAATTTCATGGGATTCTGAAAATTCTAAAGCTACATACCGTCACATTACGACCGAAGAAAAAAAATGAAGAACGCTAAGTGAAAACGAAGTAATAGCACTGGAAACTTTGGGGCACAGCTATTTTATTAATAATAATAATTAATTAAGTCATTGCAAATACTATAAATTAATCTTATAAAATGAAGTGCAACCATAACCGTAACTATAGCTAAAATCTATTCCATAATGAATAATTTTGAATACGTAGGTACATATTAGTTTAACACTTAAGTTTCCATACAAAACGAATAAAATAATAAAAACTTCTACAACCAGATTATGTATTAAGCAAACATTTGTTATACTATTCAGCATTCGTTTTTTTTACTCAGCAATCGGTTCTAAATTAGACGCACTCTTAGATACTGCATCTTTTTGTGTTTCAGTGGTCTTATCCTCACCAGGCACCTCTTCTAGTATTGTTACATCGTCCGTTTGTGTTTGCGCTTCTACCGATGTTGTTTTTTCTGGTAGAGTTTCCGTAGCAGCGTCTTCTATAGCAACCGGAGTATTAGCTACCGCTTTATTTTCATCAGCACCACTTTCTACTTCAGCAGCCGTCTCTTGATTTTGTGCAACCGGTTCTTCAACTTGTGCAACCGATTCTTCAGCTTCAGTAACTGGTTTTTCAGCTTGAACCACCGGCTCTTCAGCTTGAACCACCGGCTCTTCAGCTTGACCCACCGGCTCTTCAGATTGAGCAACCGGCTCTTCAGATTGAGCAACCGGTTCTTCAGCCGCGATATCACCCTCTACTGGAAGTTTAGATGCTGATTTAATGACACCCTCTTCTATAACTCGAGATGATGTTTTTTCAAATTCTTTCACTTCAGACACTGCTTTAACAATCGAAGCAGACTTGGTTAATTTTGCTGCCGGCATTAATGTAGATTCTTTCTTTTTCAGTTCTACGTTATCTTTTTCTGGTTCTCCAACTTTTTCGTCTGTTTTCTGTTTATCTTGAGGTCTTTGTTTTAAAGGGATAAACAGTTTGTATTCTGCGGGCAGCTGATCTTCTGGAAAGATTCGGTCTGCGAAATATATACGCCTTACTCTTATATTAGCGTTTATTTTAAATTTTTGAACTTCTACAAATTGTTTTTTGTACGCCCTTCTACAAAAATCGGACATATTGAACTGGATTTGGTTCCAGCCCTCAGAAAGAGCAATTGGCATAACGGTACACAGCGGTAAGATTTGCGTAGTGCTCTGAAAATTCGATACGCGAAATCTTCTTCTAGTTGAAGTATCATCTAATATAGTAACTTCAAAAGAAAAATATTTCTTTAGGTTTTTGACAACCATAACCAAAAACGGCATCGTTATTCCCAGTACAGCTTTACCTTTAGGACATATCATGTATGTTGTACTTACATTAGTTCCTCCTATCTCTAAAACCGTGGACCTGATGTCCTCGTCCAAAAACTTTGTTATATACCCATCTTGGGTGTATGTATCCCAAATATTGAGAGGCTTCGAACCGCAGCTATAAAATATTGTAAGCAAACCGCGTTGATATGCATCTCGATACATATTTAAAATTGAATTTAATATTCTGTTATAGTAAGTCGTATTCAACTTCAACTCTTAATTAATGGCCTTTGTGGAAGAGGTAAATCGTATTCTAGTCATTCGTAAGATCTGTCATTCGTTTATTCTGTCATACCTTACTATGTCAAAAAGAAGCAACCGATTCGTTTTTTTTTTTCTGTAAAAAGGTTTTCATAGTATAAAATAACACGTTCCGTACATACTTTTAGTCTAAGATCCGATTAAGAACGACCTTCACCGGTCTGTTTAATGGATGAAACGTATTTTATTATAAATTTAGTGTATTAAATTATATAACGCGGGTGGGTTGCCTAAGAAATTCCTGGCCAGACTATTATTAATTAAAAATTGAAAATTTATTTTATTTTTAGAAAAATGCACAACCGTTATCCATACCAGATTTTTTTGCAGACAACACTATAACATCGTATTCGTAATGAAACAGCGTTTATTTTGTTAAAGAATTTGTTGTATACAAAAAAAACACACCTGTTTATACATACCTGTTTATACTTGGCAACCAATAGCTATGCCAGGAAACAAATAAGCAACCCAACATTTTTATGTTCTAAAGGCTCACTAAAGGTTCACTCTTTCGGTTAGTATTAAATTTATTCGTTAAACACACCGGTGCATTTTACAAAAAAAAAAAAAATTGTTTGGCCAGGAATTTCTTAGGCAACCCACCCGCGTTATATTATTTAATATACTAAATTTATCATAAAATAGGTTTCATCCATTAAACAAACCGGTGAAGGTCGTTCTTAACCGTATCCTGTACTATTTATTATCACTTGAATACTTGAAAGTTTTTCAAATTGCAAGACTTAAAGTTCAATTTTGCTCGAACTAGTAATTTATTTATACTTGTTTATAGTCAACGCTTCTATCTAAATTGTGAGACATTTCAGCATTGTTATGAAGAGGTGAAAACCCGAATTCAAAGTTTAAAGTACTTTAGAAGCGGCGCCGGCGGAAATTAGCGTTTTTGCCAACCCTAGGTACGTTGGCACCCTTATATCATGATTCGTCTATACGAGGATTTATCGTGAATTCACCTCAAAGCTCCGTCGCACTGTCAAAACGATTTGAAGGCTGATCTAGGTAGAAAAGGAATATTACCCTAACTATTCGTATATTGTGAATAAAAATATTTTTATATTCCCACGCAAATAACGCTCAATTGCAGCAAATAGGTTACCCTTTGCTGTGGGCGACGATTGACAATTTGTCGCCACTTATGCATTATACCAATCTTGACATCCAATACACAGCCAATCACGGAAGGAAGCCATCAAATCAGCTTGAATTGAGATCATTGCCAGCTTCGCTCATTCTTACAAAAAATCTTCACCCACGTGGTACTAACTTCTTTTTTATCTTGAAATATTTTAACCCCACTCTGGGTGGATTGAGAGAGAGTGTCAGCTTTACTGACTAAAATCGGCCCATGCTTCTCAGTTGTCCTTTGCGTTCTAAGGCCGCGGTAACACTTTCGAACGTTTCGCAAGCATGGATGGAATCATCCCTAGCTGGCTCTGTCAATTATGCTGACATCTCTTTGAGGCACGCGTGGAACACTAAGGACCGTCCACCCAAGCCTGGTCCTTATCGAAAGACAAGATACCCATTGCATGCCATTCACTAAACCGCGTCCACGATTGCATGAAATCACCCTGCGACTCCCTACGCCCAGAGCGTCACAATGTGCTTTGGTCACCTTCAAATAGTGTTAGATTTTCTAATCTCTTTAATTAGGGTTTTAACTAAAAGATTTTTATCTGCAAATATCTTAACGTCTACCAAAAGTAAGAACATGTTATTAGCGTAACTTTCAACATCAGACAGATAGATCGTCATAATAAATGAGGCGTTCAGACGTAAACACAAAAACTTGTAACATACGAAGAAATAAAAGTTTTAAAAGAAAGCTCGCTCTCTGTGATTTATCTAGCCATTTGTCATCCTCGACACTAAGAAAATATGTCACGCAAAGCCACAAGTAACGCACACAGGCACACTGTGTAACGAAATATAACATTTTTGTCGTCTCTAAATCACATGACTTTTCCACTATGTCGGCTGCCCTTAGAGACAGCCAGCACACTAACAAAAAACACTGAGTAGCGGGAACAAAAGAAAAATGAAAAAGTGCCTTTCGACTGTCATGATAAGGAGTGCATGGGCGTGTTCCTGTTGTCATTGTGACTACACTGATGCTACAAGAGCTGCCTCGCTATTTGCCCCCGGATAACGCGCTCAGAACACTGTGCTTTATGTTAGGGGAACACAGTTAAGATATCATAACCGTTTTTTTTTCTTTTTTCGAAATTAATGGCGCAGAATACGTGAAGCCGATAGCGTTAACGGATGTCGGAGAGAAATAAATGAATTAGATTTGTTTACGTATTTTCTTTGAGAGGAAACGATTTAATGTGGATCAGGACATGATAGATGGTGTTCTAATCGATATTTAACGTTCGCGATGTAATTCGATGCTTGATTCGGCTCCAATGAGGCCAGGAAGCTTGTGTGTATGTATATTATATTGTAATAATATTACTTATGTATTTCCATTTTTCTGTAACATAATTCTCGAATTAAGGAAAATGCGTAAGTTTGCTTTGACCTACATAAAATTATTAAACTATCGACACATCATCGTTACTTCAGCCAAAATACGTCCACTGTTGGACTTAAGCCTCCCCCAAGTGTCACCAAAACATCCGCTCCGGTGCATCTTGCATGCATGGGATTCTCACGTCCCTCACCAGATCATTGGATCATCTTGACATAACTAACAACTATCTACTCAATTATGAGTTAATCGAAATATTTTTTTAATAAGAAAACAAATCGAAAACATGTCCAATTTGTTTATTTTTCTCACAAATATAGAACGAATTATTTCCTTATCAGGCAAACTGCGTAACGCAGCTCTCAAAATGGCGCACAATTCGAAAATAAAAACAGAAAAAAAAATATCCAATAGACGACTTTTTAACTGCACAATGCCGAGAAAATTCTAAATTAGAATATCGAAAACTGCAAAAAAGGAAATAGAAACAAAAAAAAGCAACGATTCAGATGTGCCTGGTATATTTACAGAGCTCATTGCTCGGCGCAACGAAGCGTGGTCTGCATAATGTATCGAACGGTGCGCGATTCCGGCAAAGCTTTGTCTGCGTTATTTACAACCGACCCGTGTATTCACGCGGAAATTGGATTTGTAAAATAAGACACTGTATAAATAATCTTTATCTAAAACATATCTCAGCGGAGCCGTTTGCCGTCCAAGTTTCGCACCGTGAGCTCTGATTTCCAACGACCGTTTGTCAGATTACGGCACGCGAATATCTGTGACGCTAATAGAGCGAATAAACGCTTCTTTATGTGCGAACTTCTGCTATGCTAAATCCCACCCCGTACCGTGAAAAATACTGCGATTTTTTTGCCGTGTTGTCGACAGTACCGTTACTTCAGGCTAGCCTCTCGTTTGGAAATAATCGCCGTCGCTTCAGTGCCCTGGTAGGGACAATGTATCGAAATTAATATCCGGGGACGAAGCGGGCGAACAATTTGTCCACCCGGAATGCGGATAATTAAACCGGCCTGCAGCCGTTTCCCAGCTTACATGAAGCTGAAAATATATGATGTCGTCTACTCGGAATTTAGTTTGTCTGGAAGAGAGGACAGATATCAGCCAAAAAAAAAGAAACAGATATGGTCCAATTCTCCATATAATATTCGTTTCGATGACAATTGCAGCCATTGTTATTGCATTTTACGAGGAACAATTTAACAAAACACATAATGGTAGATAAATTACGCTCTATATGACATCTGATATCCGCATTTAAAATTAAAATAATAGACCAGGTAACGTTATTAACCTCTGCCCTGAAATAAATACCACGCTAAATGTCAGTGAAAACCATTTATTTAAATGAGAGTAGTTAACTTTTATGCTGATAGCTGTAAGAGGTGCTTATATTCAGCATATATACAATACTCTGTTAAGAGTGGACCTAAACCCATCCTCTATAATAAGCTTATCGTTATTATGATAAATATAGCAATCACTTACTTATTGTCAAATACAAAACAAATAAATCTCGTTGGCCTGAAAATCTTATTAGGAGATTAGATTGGTCCAACAGTGGAAAAATACGAGCTAACAGTAATCTTTGTCTCAAACTGCACATTTATCACGATTCCTAATTTGCCAAACATACAAATACTTAGCTCTCTGCTTTGTAAAAGAGCGCATCACATACATTTTCCAAGCGGCCATTTTAATCCGTCGTCCGGAATCGCATCGTAAATCTGTAACGTCGATTAGGCCACTGTTTGTCCGAGCGAAGGCGAATAAATAGCAATAGACATCTTGACTGTACACCACTGTGTGCGACGATACAATAATGCGATATAAGCCGCGATTTGCGATCCGTAATAGGCTTAATTTTTTATTAGTGAAGCACTTTTGTTGGCGATAGTAACTGATGATCGATCGGAAAAGTCGACCAGCGCTTGGCTTTTGTTTTTTTTTCCTCGATCGAGTTTGTCGTAACATCGAGAAGTTGGTCTTAGTTTCTGACTGGGACTGGATTTCTTTTTTTTTTGTTTGGCCATGCAAAGAAGTTTGCTGTAAATAAAATGGCTGTCAAAAATAGGTGTTATTTTGTGATTTTGTACATTGATGTGAGTAAAAGACTTTTATTTTTAATGTTACCAAATTATGGGGATGTTTTATTTTTTAACATGGTTTTCTTTCATAATTTTTCCAGACATTACAAAGTATTATATGACAAAAAAAAAAAAACAATTTTTATATTTCCAACACTGAATTTAGTTCACGTATCAGATATTTTATGCAGTGTAAATAAAGATTCTGCCAAGAGGCGGTGCCAAGACTTGCCAGCTAGGCTCTATCGCGTGCCAATGCCAGATATAAACAAAGTACCTCAAAAATATTGCCAAGTTTTAAATTACATTTCAGAATTAAATAGCTTTGCATTTTTTTTTCTTTTCATTTTACAAAAAGAACTTGTTTCGACTTCAATACATAAAGGTGGTAAATATTTTTTTTTTTCAGTTATCCTTGACTTGACAGTCTAGTAATAACATAATTGCTTACGAATTCTGAACGTATTTAGTGTCGTGACGACCCACTGGTTAAGGCAACCGCCTCTCACGCAAGCATAAAGTTGCGGGTTCAAGACCGGACAAGTACCAATGTAATTTTTTTATTTTATATGTACTTTTCGGAAGACGTAGCGTTGGAAGACCTCCTACAAGGTGGACCGATGACCTGGTAAGGGGTGCGGGAATCCGATGGATGCGAGACGCACACGACCGCTCATTGTGGCGACACTTGGGGGAGGCCTATATCCAACAGTGGACGTCTTTCGGCTGAAATGATGTTGATGATGGTGATGTACTTTTCTAAGTTTATCTTGAACATTACTGACCCGTACCTCAGAAAGCACGTAATATCGTTGATGCCAGTTTTTTTTTTTTTTTTTTTAAATATTGTTCTCGCATTCTATTTGTAATACATAAATTAATGTGTTTGAAAAGAGTGTCCATGGAGTTACTTGCACATTCTTCTACATGGAGATCTTTGGAAGGCGCAATTAGTATCATTTTCTGACTGACTGAGTTCTTGACAATTCAAAAGTGCCTGTAAATAGTTTATTTAAAATAAATGCTTTGATTCTTGAGTCTTATCATTCCCAGATCTATCGTTACAGATAGCCAAACGCCAGTAAGTCTGGCATCAGTCAATTCGAGGAGTATCATGTTGCCCAGTAACTGGGTAGTAGAGGTCTGATAGGCAGTAACTCCATGTAAAACACAGATTTTCAGCCGCATCCGGTTATACTGCAAACTGACGCCTATCTAGATGAGAAAAAGCTAGGGAAATGATGACTGACCGTATTGTCTTCTTTTCTGAACCAATTTGTCACCAAAAAATAACCCTTTAACTCTCCAAGTGTACAAAGGAGACCACTGACCAGTCCTTAATCTGGAGCGTCTATCATTCGCCAGTGTAAAACAAATTTGTTAGGCGCGTCGCAATGTAAAAAGTTAATGATATGTGAAGAACCCTAGGAAATCCTTCGTTTAATTGTAAGTAAATTAAATGGCTCGTACAAGGGTCGGCTGTGAAATGAGATAGGACAAATTTTGATGTGATCCGCACCAGTACATCGCCGGGACGATATATCGAGGACTTTATCGTGGGTTGTGTTACTTCAGATATTAATTTTGGATTAGGATACAGTTGATTTTGAAGGTAAATGAATTGGAAAAGGGTTACTCATTTGTATCCTCATTTAAAACAAATAAAAACAAGACTTTTTAAATTAAATTCTTCTTATACAAAATGGCGATTGTATACCGGAAGACGTATTGGATGGCCTCCCAGAAGTTCGACTGATGATCTGGTGAGACCGATGGTCGCAGAAATCCAATGGACGCGAGACAGAAATGGTTGTTGTGGGGTCTTTTTTAAGATGGAAAATCTTCTAATTCTCCTGCTCTAGGATGGACCGAGTGGACATGTAAGACTTTTAGTAACTAAAACCACACCTATTTCACTTCAGTTGGTTTTTGCGTTCTGGGAGAGTATCCCTTCCATATTTTCCCCATGGCCCTCATGACAACATCTTTTTGTGGCGTCGGTGCACTATGCACCGTTCACGACTCGGGCTCAGTCTTTATAGGACGAGTGGACGGCGAGTTACCCAATGCTCGTTCTCCGCAACCCCGCGCCTGCGTTGGCAGGAGATCGCTTTGCGATTACCAATGCCCGAGGCGTATTCTGTTGCGGCAGCTGGGGTATGAGGATGTGCGTTTCCTCACTCTTGCAGCCGCCTCCTTCGCTAGCATTAATGCTTCGTAGAAAGATGAGACTGAATCCCATTCCTTCTCGCTCCGATTCATGGCCTGGACTAGAACAAGGTGGTGTTCCGCCCAAGCGGGGCACACCTCCACCGTATGCTCCTACGTGATTGTTGTGGGGTCTGTGAGACTGAAATAAAGATGATTATGCAAATGTCGTGGCCAGATCTTAGAATTAATCACTTCATGATATGGCCAACTAATACTGGCCAGATCGTTTAAACGTTAACATTTGATGATATGTCAATCCTCGTTTGGCCATATAATTGATATAGGGTTTTTATGATAATAAAAGGTCTTAAGAGGCCGGCGATGGATGAATTTCCATACAAACGTAATACCACGCTCATTTGCAGTTGGAGCATATTTCCAACATATTATGATGATATCCGGTTATAGACAATATTTATCTAGGTTCCTACGTCTTTCTTTAAAAAAAAAAAAACAAAAAGAAATTTGAGCGAATTGTATTTCGCACTTTTTTACAGCGTAAATGGCAAAACATGCCATTTGGCTTTTCCTGTATTAAAAATAACAATATTTCTAATATTCTCGACGTAGGAACCTAGATAAATATTGTCTATAACCGAATATCATCATTATATGTTGGAAATATGCTCCAACTGCAAATGAGCGTGGTATTACGTTTGTATGGAAATTCATCCGTCGCCGGCCCCTTAAGTTGGTCTTGAAGGTCTGGTCATCAAACTTTACCGTTTAAAACGATCTGGCCAGTTTTACTTGGCCATATTATGAAGTGATCAGCTTCTAAGATCCGGCCATGACACATACCAAGAGAAGACTCAAATATCTTCTAATGAAACACCTATTAAAGTAAGAAGCATCTTTACAATCCCCATACGGCCTCACGCCACCGGCTCCACTTAAAACTGCAGTAAGCAGGCTTTCAATAAACTTAAGTGTGAATATAAAAGCGACTTTATAGTCTCTGGTAGTGTTTACAGCCACCACTTACTATCTCTAATGGGCCATGTGGACTTTATTGTCGAAAATTGCATTTTCCCGGCGAAAATTCCGACACCTATTTTGTCTTTAGTGCTTGCCTTTGTGACGGTAACTCGGTAGGTAGAAAAAGTTGGCCCCTAATGCCCATTCAGTGTCGTTATGCAGAAATGTGGGCATTAAAAGTGGACGATGCTTTGTCGTTTTGTATTAGTAGATTGGTTTGTGAAGGAAACGTTTTGGTGCGTCCTGAAGTTTTATTAAAATACTAAGACTGCAAAATGATTTTTACATAAATTCCGGGCGATAATTCTGACACCTATTTTGTCTTTAGTGCTTGCCTTTGTGACGGTAACTCGGTAGGTAGAAAAAGTTGCCCCCTAATTCCCATTCAGTGTCATTATGCAGAAATGTGGGCATTAAAAGTGGACGATGCTTTGTCGTATTAGTGGACTGGTTTGTGAAGGAAACGTTTTGGTGCGTCTTGAAGTTTTATTAAAATACTAAGACTACAAAATGATGAACATTCCGAAACCTATTTATTTTTGGGTGGTTAAAAATAATCCAAATGACATTCCCCGCCCTTGGGCGGAAAGGGAGATAGTGTCAGACTCTTACCGATTAAAAAACCCACCCTGCTCCTTCTTGCCTTTCATACCGGGGCTGAGCTACCTTTCGGAGCTAACCCTGGCCCCAGTAGGCTTCGACCCTGTGACTTTAGCGCTTGCCTTTGTGATGGTAACTCGGTAGGTAGAAAAAGTTGCCCCCTAACAACCATTCAGTGTCGTTATGCAGAAATGTGGGCGTTAAAGGTGGACGGTGCTTTGTCGTATTGTATTGGTAGATTGGTTTGTGAAAGAAACGTTTTGGTGCGTGTAGTTTTATTAAAGCAGTGAGAGTAAATGGTTTTTCATAAATTCAAGATGCATTTATTGCAGTTTTTATCTTACACATTTAACATTAATACTAGACCCTCTCTTGCGTCGCGCAGTTAGGTAAAATTACGACTATTCTGTAACCAACACAAACAACATATTTTCGTAAGGTTTTACATATAAAGCCTTTTTTATTTTAATTCGTAAATCATCAAATAACTTTTCCCACTCTGAGTGAAGTGTCAGAATTGTTGTTGTCACTGACTATAACCCACCTGTGTACCTTCAGTTGCTTTTTGTGTTCCAGGGCCACGGTAACCCTTTCGAAAAATCCTGTAACCCTGGTAATCTTGAAATACAAGTGAAGATCAAGACAAATGATGATGTAATGATAAAAACTGATAAGTAGATAAAATCCACCATTCAATACTGTAAAAACTGCTTTCAATAACTCAAAACATATCCTCAATACACTGGCACAAAAAAAAATAGATAGCGTAATTTTTCCTTCAAACTCAAACGCCTACAGAACCCATCGGCAGTGCTTTCTAAAAGCTTGTTATTGAATAATAAAAGAGAGTGTTTTTCATTCGCTCTAACGGTGATTAAGATATACAATCGGGCTTCGCAAAATGGAAATCTATCGGATTGCTTAGAGCCATCCCTTAGTTCGCGTCCCACTTATCTGCGGATTATCCCTGGTAATGACCATCTCATGTATTTTACTTAGAACTACCGTACCAAGCAATGAATGGTCCAGGTCACTGCCCAAATTAAAGGTTAGTAATACTAATTATACTTTTTATTAATCCCTCCCAAATACCCTTATTTAATCACGGATTGAGAGAATTCGCAAAATTCAGTAGCTTTTATTAATTTGCTCAGAAATTGAGAGAAAGAAAACAATTTTTCATTTAGTCGGCCATTTTGCTTTTTTAAGGGAATAAGAGGAGCCGGAAATTTGTTTAATATCCATTGGGTATCAAATTAAGGCAATCTTAAATTAAAAATTAAATATATGGGGTAAACTAGGTGTACATAATAAAAGAAAACAAACAAAGAAAAAATACGGTGTATTTCTATATGATAAACAGTTTTATTTATCATATAGAAATACACCGTATTTTGCACATAAATGGAAGTAAATAAATGTTTGCAAACTTCCTTTTGCTTTTATATAAAATTTTAGTTCAAATATTTATGTAAGTAGGTACATAACTCCCACGAAACAGCTTGACCGATTTTTATGTATATTTTGCAGCTCTGAAAATATGTCGTAGGGTATTTTTACCCTCCTACTCTCACCCCTTCTGAAAAGGAAACCCGTAGTCCTAGAACGCAAAGAGCAACTGAAGGACACAGGTGTGGTTTTTGTCAGAAAAGGTCTGACACATCCTCTCCGCGCACCGCTCAGAGCGGGTGAAGCCATTGGATGATTTCCAACCTTAAAAAAAAAAATACCCTCATCCCCATTTTTTTCTATGATAATTTATATGGCAGGACAACGTTAGCTAGATCCTAGAGAGGCCTTACCATGACGTATTAAACTGTAAAGCGGGCGAGCGAGAAAGAGTGATGGAGCCTCGACCCTAACTCCAAACCTTTTACAGCCATCACGGATCTTGAGCGGTTGCGCAAAAGTCAAATGTTCGGTCTCTCTAGTGGTGCGAAGTGAGACGCGGGGGCGAAGTGAGAAGTGAGACGCGATGGCGCGGCGAGCCAATCACCGACACTCCCCTGTCAGTGATTGGGTCGCCGCGCCATCGCGTCATAGACGTCACTCGTAATTCGTTCCCTGCGCTTGCTCCATTATCTAACAACGACGACGATTGGCTTGCCAATGTATGGAATGCGCAAAAGCGATCCCCACTCTGACGCCGAGCGCTCAAGATCCGTTTTGGCAACTGTACAATTCAGTTTAAGTCGTCAAATGGATAGCGTTAAGAGCTCATGGTCTCAGCTAGTTTAACAATAATATAGTAATATTATTAATATTCCACAACTATCACACAACGCCATCAAGTCTCAAGCTAAGCAGAACTTGTGTTATGAGTACTAGACAACTGATAAACATACTTATATATTTCTGAATACATACATACCTACTATAGATAAATTACACCCAGGCACAGAACAAATGATCATGCTCATCACACAAAGATTTGTCCTGGGTGGGAATCGAACCCACGACCTCCGGCATAGCAGTCAGGGTCTCACTAACCACTAGACCAACAGGCCTGACAAATAAATTTAATGTGTTCTTAACCTTTTATATCAAAGATATAAAACAGGCGTGAGAAAAATTACGCAATGTCGACTCGCAGTCATCATTACAAAAAAAAATTGACGACGCTTCGAACACAAAAAATAATAAGTTTCTTCCATATAAAAAAAGCCACTCCAATTCGAAATGAACACGAAAATTGCTAGATAAAAGAAATTCCATATATCTGGCGGACACGGAAACGAATATAATGATGTCTGAACCAAAAAAGGACGTCGGGGGCCCCTGTAAAAAGTCGTCTGTGCAAAATTCCTTTACGCTTTATCAACACTAATGGCTTGCAAATAGCTGAAGCAATCGTCTTACACTCTTATATCATTCGCAGTTCACCCGTTGCATTATTCAGTATTTTGCTTTTTAATATTCAGACGACATATTTGAGTCTCCTTTCAATTTTTTCCCGTGCCTCTCTCGTGTACCGGTGTGCGCAGAATTTTGAAAGCTACTTATTGATGTTCCATGCTTAATCCCAACATATCACGCCGAAGACGGGTGGCACATTTTTTTTTTTTTTTTATCGATACTGCGGTACCCCTCTTGTTCTCCCACTCCAACTCATTTTTTATAACCTATAGATGTTAGATTTATCGTGGTTGATTTTCACCGATATCGATGAAGTCTCTATCGGGGCGGCGCTAGTAATTTATACCGGGAAGGAATGGATTCATAGCCGGATTAAAAAGAAAATGAAAGCAAAATATATGGGTCTGTCGATCGAGCGCTGAAATAGCGAGCTGCAGGTAGGTTTAATTATCGACATTCCTGCAACGGCCGACAAATTGTTTTTGTCGGAAAGCGTACGTTGGACGATATTTCATTATTATAACCGCGATATCGAAGTGGCGTATGATACGACACGTATCCACGATACTATTTATAGCTGAACAATTAATATAGTCGTGGTGATTATAATATTAAATTGGTTTTAATATTACCGCTTATTTGTTATCGTTGCGTGACGAATGCATTACTATGCCGCTAATATATTTATGACATTATATATGCAGGAAGCTCTGTAGGTAGCACGAACGTTTCGGTATGCGTCAATTATTATCCAGTGACGGGATATTATATGACTGGCCTGCTGGTCTAGTTGTCAGTGGCCCTGAATGCTGTGCCGTAGGTCGTGGGTTCGATTCCCATACAGAACAAATATTTGAGTGATGAGCACGATCATTTGTTCTATACCTATCTGGGTGTCATCATAATCACCAGCCTTTTTAATGTTCCCACTGTTGGGACTCAAGCCTCCTCTTTAAGAGAGGGAATGGGCCGTAATCCACCACGCGGGTCCAGTGCGTGTTGGTGGATGCCGGTTTCCTCACGATGTTTTCCTTCACCGTTATGAGAGCAGTGGTGCAGCTATCTGGGTGTGATTTATCTATAATATACCTATATGTATTTAGAAATATATAAGTATGTTTATCAGTTGTCTAGTACTCATACCACAAGCTCTGCTTAGCTTGGGTCTAGACGGCGTTGTGTGATAGTTGTAGAACATTATTCATCTTAAACATTATGTTTAGTCACATAAAAATATATATTACGAATCGATTACTACAGGTCCGACATCAAAAAGCGAACTTTTTCAATACTAAATCCACTTGACAGCAGTATTGGCCATCGACGAACCCATTGAACTCTTCAAAACTGTAATATCATCGAAACTTATAAAAGTGAAGCACTCAACTTTGCGGTCAGCCGACGCAGCGCTGATGGCCCATAGACAATCGTTGCGCTGGGGTATAGACAATAGAGCTGGGTGGCTGGACTATAGACAATCGCCGGAGCTAATATATCCAGTTGCTGGTACTGCAACGCAAGCGCTTTTTAAGCTCCACTGTATTGTCTATGATGATACTCGTTTAGATATGGTTTCCATTTTTTAAAGAAAATTTTATTGAACTAGTATTAGTTAATTATAGTAATAATAATATTCATTTATTTAGGTAAATAACACCTATGGGGTACATTACAACTATGGAATGTAAATTACTTAAATATTTATATATTAAGCCAGTTCCGTATAAAATATGATGATTTAAATAATAAAATAACACCAAATCAGTTAAAATTATATGATTAATTTTAATTGAGTGTACGAAGCATTCAATTAAAATTAATCAAATAACTATATAAAATCAAATTAAAATCAAAACTTCTTTCTCATTCTAAACTCGTATTATCAAAAGAATTTTTGTAATAAAATAAATATTTAGTTACAAACTTACAAATAATGAAAGATTGTCCCTAAAATATTGTTATCAATCAGTTCAACGTATCTACCACAACGGGTTGTGTGAAAGTGAACCCCGGTGCTCTGGAACGAAGGCAAAGAAGGAACGAGTGGGTTTTTAGTCAGTAAAAATTCAACACGCGCTCCGCCCAGGGGCGGGAGATGTCATTGGATGATTTTCCCACCTAAAAAAGAAAAAATTAATCTACCAGTTACTCCGCTACTTTTTATGGTACCATCTACTACCTAGTAACATTTCTAAGTCAGAAAACTGTTATCAAACAAAAAGTGAGGGTTATCAATCAACATTGAAATCACCATCAATCATTTAGTATAGTTTCCGTGACAGTGCGCAAATAAATGACACGCTCACTAATTATTATACAGGTAACAGATGTGATCCAGGTGACATATCACGCAACTAATGATCAATATCACAATGCAGATATTTCTACCATTTTGGTAATATTATATAACGAAATAGTTTCTACCATTGTTGCTAATACAATTTAAATTAATTTAATTTTGTTATTGATCTTTCAATTTTATGTAATTTTATAACACCTGTATACGTATGATTTTGTAACTGAAATGAGTCTTTGGTACTTGAAATAAATAAATTAAAAAAAAATAAAAAAATTGTTGAAGGGGTCGTGGAGTTCAGATGAACTACGAGTACGTCGTTGTTTTCGTGGTCGCAAGTATGACTGCTGAGTGTATGGTCCTGGGTTCGATTCCCCGGTTGGGAAATAGTGCTATTGGGTTTTTCCATTAGGAATTACACTCCAAATGTTCTGTGTTATGCGTACCCATGAACGGAACGCAAAGGGCAACTCAAGGAACACAGTTGGGTTTTAATCAGAAATAGTCTGTTCTTCTCTTTTGCTCCACTCAGAGCTTGAGTGAAGAACGAGGTGGAAGATCATCAAAGATTCCACCTCGAAAAAAAGGGGTTTTAGTGACAAGTCACAAAAAAAGATACAGGGTTATTACCATGATGTATTAAAATGTCAAGCGTGCGAGCGAGAAGGAGTTCTCATTTGTTTCCGTCACTAGAGAAGTGGACATTTATCAAATCTAATATCACACAATCTGCCCACAAAATTCAAGCACCGCCCAGCAATAATTTACAAATATATCCTAACAAAGGCGACCAGCATCCATTACCCGTTTATAAATCAGTGCTGAGTCCATTCCGGCGGATTGGCTGCAGTAACGGTTGCACTTATTGCCGATTCTCCTCTCGGCCCCCGACCTTTGAACACTTTGTCGTCCTGCGACCATGTGCCACAAAATAGATAGGTACAGAAGTCAATCTCATGTATGTACTTCACTCTTTATACCTTTTTTATGGTGGGAAAAAATCATGCATTGACATCCCCCGCTCTTGGGCGGAGCGGGAGATAGTGTCAGACTCTTACTGACTAAAAGACCCACCCCGTTCCTTCTAGCCTTCATACCGGGGCTCGAGCGCCCTTTCGGATAACCCTGGCCCCAGTAGGCTTCGACCCGGCTGGGTCCCTGCTGTTGCTGACAACTCCTTGAGGCGCGCGGGAACAGTGCGCGCCGTCGACGACTTGGGCTTGGTCCGGACAGTTACCGGATGGCCGGACAGCGAGCTACCCATTGCTCACTGTCCGCAAGCCCGCGCCTACGGTGGCCGGAAATCGGGATCAGAGTCCCGGCGTCACTCTTTATACCTACGCTAGGCGACCGCACACACGGACGCGCGTTGCGCCGAACTGTATGGCGAACATTACATGGTAGGTTTTGCTGTCAGTTTTGGAGTCAAAGCTTTGATGACAAAAAACCTACCGTCTAATGCGATGATTGACGGTTTTTAGTACTGATTGACGAAAACCATAATTCATGATTGATAGAATTGATTGACGTTTGCATGACCGTGTAATGGTCGCCTAAGAGCGCGACCGGGCGATTGAGCCGAGACGTCGTGTCCGTGAGCGGTGTTTATGTGTGTTGCTCGAGCGTGCTTTGTATGTAGATTGTCTTCTGTACTTATCTATTTTGTGACCATGTCCCCTACCTCCCTACTCTCCCTTACCTCATCGTTAACATGGCCACTTCATTTGTTCCAACTTGGCTACTAATAAAGTCCCTTGTAAATGGAATTTGAGATAGTATGAAAACAAAAGATGTTTTTCCTGGAAGGTTGTTTATCGGTTTTTCTACCTGTGGAAAGTTTTCACCGATAATTTAATCGCATTTTAGCTTCTCTATATATTTAAGTTAAATGGAAAATTCTTTTAAATTTGATTTATACAACATTAATTGTTTTAGTATATGCGATATCAGAAAAACGAGTCTAGAATTTTTATGTAAATATTTCATATTTTTAAGCTTGTTATGTCAGCAAAAATACATAGTCACCGGGCCATTCAGGCGACTGAGGGATTATTTTACACTTGAACCCAGCTGTTTGCTAGCACCTACCTGTGTTGTACTTAGTGTCGGTGGTATCCAACATGCGACCTTTTTAAATATTTTTGGGAAAAAATATAACACGGTGTAAAAACTATTGGAATCAATTCAGTTACTGATCCTGAACAAACTGTATTCAAGTTTCGCATACACTAAAAATTATGTTGTATAATTCCATAAAGTCGTGGAAAAATTCCATTATTATTTAGTCCCACCAATATGTAACCTGAAGGAAAATGACAACAGAATTGTATTGAAACGGAATCTATTTTTGTAACAGACGAAAAAATATGAAAGCAACCGATCTTTTATGGCTCCGACTTAGTGTACTTTGATGTACCTTATTAATTTGTGGCAAAACGAGCATCTTTCCCCTCACCACCCACTTACCCAATTAAACACCTACTGAGGTACCAACATAACATTTTCCTGTGTAATTGGCCAATTTTTCCGTTCTAGCCACTCAAGTAAATATGACCAATTACGCGAAGCCACCCATTTCACGCTACTTAAGCTTAGATGACGGTTAATTTTAAGAAAATTCCTGTTAAATTGTTTAGTTGATCGATAAGTAATTATGGCGGAGAGTTTAGGGAAGCTTAACTGAAATGGCTAACACAAGATAATTTAGTTACTTAACCCCTCGGGTGCCAATCTCCTTTTATTAAAAACAAAAAAAAATACAAGGTCTTGAAATACTTTTTTGAATTTATGTAAATAAACTAATGCTTGACTCCAACCCACCTGATGGTAAGCAGTGATGCAATTGTTGATGGCGCTTCAGCACTGTACTAGCTTATTATGAGTCTATTCACTCTAGCCTTGTTGTTCCGATTTATGAACCTACGGTGTTAAGGCTTATAGTCCCTTGAACCATCTGACCGAAAATATGTGGACGCAACTCTCGCACTCGCCTAGGCGGCAGTACGCAAATCTGTGCATTTATTTGCGGCCAGCAGCGCCCGGAAAGCGCTTTAAATCCATTTTCTCTGCCAAATATTGATTGATTTACATATGCAATGTTCACTTTGAAGAATATTTAACCACCAATTTTTATGTGTAAAAATGTTTCTAAAGGTCCAAGCCGTTTCGAAGGAGTAGGGAAAAGTTGCGAAAAGTTGCGAAATTGCTAATTTTTTTTTTTTTGACAAAAGTATTAATAGCACGAAAAAATCAAATGTTGATAATGTTGTTCATGAATCTTTAATAAACATATATTTTTTTCAAACCTATTACCCTGGCCGTTACCGAGGAGTAGGCTTCAGAAAGTCACTGTTTTATGGTACTTTTCGGGCGCCTGGGCCTTAAGCTGGTATTTTGAGCATTTTCTCTTATGAAACTATGTTGTATCGTGCGATATTTAAGACGTTGAAGGTAACATAAACCATCCAAAGAAAAAAAATCCTTTCAACATTCAGTTGTTGATGTCAATTGTAAGCTGGTGCAGTGGTTGAGAAATTGGCTGCTGCACTGCGTGTCATAGTTTCGATTCCCGCGCAGAACAAAATTTGTATGGTCTACAGATACTTGTTTCGGGTCTGGGTACCTTGTGTATGTGAATTTACATGTTTATGAACGGACCCACGATACTTACGGTAATATGGTATGAACCAAGAGTGAACGAATGTGTTTAATGTTTAAAAAAAATATTCAACGTCAAAACATAAACAGCAAACTACCAACACAAAAATATAAACAAATCCATTACAAAATCAGCGCTCGTAATTATCGAATTAGTCCTTAACATTTTGGCACCGACTCTAACTGAGACAAATAGCCTAACAGTTTTTATTCCGAGCCTTAACCCGTCGGATCCAGCCGTAGAACTAATTACATTATCATTAGATTCGGCACACTGGGCCGTTCAGTTATGGCAGCCCTTTTGGCCCGGGCGGAATGAAATATTCCGGCCCACGGTGATAGCTACGCCTCGTTTTGTTAGGGTTGATCGTATTGAAATTGCGGGAGTTATTACAGGGTTAGAGATTAATAAACGAGATTGGATTTAGTGAATGAAGTTTTGAGAACCAGAATTTCAAAATTTGTGAACTGTAATAATTGTGAGACACGTGTGTCAGAAGGATCATGGAAACTACGATAATTCTAACATAGTCGACGAACTATAATTTTGTTTCATTATTAAAGTAATTCATTAAGAGATAGATTGCTAAGGCTACCATTGTGTAGACTACTGGTTTTACGATCCTTAAGTCAAACTAAAGCTACTAGCTTTTCACCCTGACTTCGTCCGCGTAGGTACATAGAATAGCCTATGTCACTCAGGAATAAAGCAGCTTTCGTTCGGTGAAAAAATTTTAGCAATCTGACCGATACTTCCAGAGATTACCTCAAAACAAAAAAAAAACAAAACCTCTTTGCTATAATAGTAATATAATATCAGTGTAGATAAGTATTTCATCACCACAGCTCTTAAAACGGTGAAGGAAAACATTGTGACGAAACCAGCAAGTTTTAAACTCAAAAATGCAATGACATGTTACATCCACCAACCTTCACTGGTGGATTACGGTCCATTCTCTCTCCTAGAGAGGAGGTTTGAGTTCCAGCAGTAGGAATATCGTAAGACTAATTATAATGGTAATATTTATTTCTATTTAAAGTATTCAATGCTACATTGGTATATGCTGGTATGCAATCAGTATTAGTATACTCATTATATTTATTGTTTATGCTATAAAACAATAGCACTGTAGTTTAGATACCCGTACTAACAAAACTTTATTTAGTACATTAAGTTCAACAAAACGGGTTTCTCAATACAAGGTGCAGTTTTAAAACTGCACAATATTTCAGGAGGTTGTAATAAAACTCATAAATAATCATATAAAAATACGATACCTGGTCAATAATCAGTAAAACTTGTTATTTTTTTTTTTTAATTTTAACCGTTTTTCAGAATAACGCTCTAAATAAACTTCTTAAAAAAATACAGAATCACCCGTTGCGATTTATCGCACGCCGTGTCACTGTGTGTGTGAGTGCATCAACCTGTACGAGGCTCCGCCCACTTATTTTACGAAATGAATAATTTAACCTTAGATGTAGATCGAATTCGATGATCATAATGTACATTAATGTTTTAAATTTCGCTATTTAATTACTCGCTTTTAAGCATCATCACAATGTGAAAATCTTTTAAAAGTCACGTTGACGTCGCGTCGATAGGTACTTACGTATCAGCTGATGAATAAAATGTTAGGCCGAGATCAATAAACCTTATGAGGCGTCCGTGCCTCCGTCCGTAGGTATCATGGAGAGCGCGCGCTCGAGATTTAGATACGCAGTGGTACATGAACGTACCTACAGACGCAGTCTGTAGGTAATGTCATTCTCAAGGTCAGTTTTCCGTAATAATTTCGTTTTTATTTGTAGATTAAATTGGTGGATGTGAAATTTCCCTTCGTACTTTTTAATGGGCTGAGGACCGACAAAAAACACTTCAAGATAATTTGTGCTAGTTACGTAGATATGTAGGTTTTTAACTGATTTATCTTGCCTGTTAGGTAGGTATTTTTACCGTAGTTAAAATTTTTAAATCAATTTATTTACACTAATCAAATTGATTCGGCTAACAACGTACCTATTTACAAATGACTTTTTATGTACTTACTAATAAAATAAAATAAATACCTAAGCAGGTACTTATGTTACCTGGAGGTGTTGTTCAAACAGACAGCAGTCTAGCACGACGTTGCTGATTTTCTTTTAATTTCGTAGCACAAACACATTCGTTTTAAAGTGTCGAAAGCACTAATCACTAGTGATCACATTTTCACGTAACGTACTTGCCGACCGTAGTGAGGAAACCAAACCGTAGACCAGCATCCCGCGTGCTGGCCCGTGGCTCTCGCTTGAAGTATTCCAGGATATTTTCCTGCAAGGCGACAAGCAGGCCTTCGTTGCCGCGACCGTCAGCAAGCCGGGGAACGCCGAATCGTCGAAACTCGCGGAGTCTTTGCGTAGCATTACCCTTTGAGATGGACGTTACGATGTTTCCACTGATAGCATACAAGCGGACTATCTCCACCAACTCTACATTGGAGTATTGGTCTGTCATCTTTCATCACTAGATACCGCAACCGTTAACCGAAGGCGCTGTGGGCGAATATTGCAAGCGCGTGTATGCACACGTCGGCGACGTCAGTTACACTAAACATGATCGATTGATCGATGGCGCGGGGGCGTGGCTAGGGTGTGTCGTGCGGGAGATTATTGGTGCTTTACGTTGCGTGTATGTGTGTGAAAGCGCGGTTTAAATAATGGTGCGTTTGTGTGTGTGAAAGCGCGGTTATAAGGGAGGTATCAGACTAGCAGAGTTTATAAAAAAGGTAGTTCACACATACCGATTTCCATATATAAGAAAAAAAATACCTACTCATTTTATTATTGATTCGGGTCGAGAATCACTAACATAATTACCTCCTGAATTTTTTTGCATCTTTAAAACTGCACCTTGTATGTGAAAAGTTTGAACAAATCCATAAAATTTTACGTAAACTACAACTCATTACTATTCAAAAACAATTTACTTCTAAATTACATACCAAGTTTTATGCCCCCATCCCATTTATTGAACACAGATCGGTATGCATCGACTTTTTTCATTACAACGAGATTAGAACGTAGTATTTTGTAACAGTAACGCGGTCTTGCTCAGGCGTACGTGTCTCGAATTACGATACAAGAAACAATTTCCTCCAATACAATTTAGAATCAAATCTGGACTGCTTTTTACTCGTAAATACAAAATTACATTGTACCCAGACCCATAAAATAGGAACGTAAGGAAAATATTGTCTAAGTTTTGGCGACCCTAGTACTGAAACGAATTGTAAATCTATTTACAGTATTCACTTGTGTCTTCCAGTTTTATAGATGTTATAACAATTTGTTTAAGTTTGTACTACAGCGGTTGTGTGTTCGAAGTGTAGATTTTTATTTTCTTATTTCAAAACACACAGCTGTTTGTATATAAATATTGAATTGAGTTCGTTATATTTCATAATCAAATTCGCCCCTGGGTACAACTAGACAGCTCCTAAACTCGATTCACCAAAACTGGAATTGTTTTTACGAAAATTTCATCAGCTCCACCACGATTTAGACAATCACTTTTCTTCTACTTATTCAATTCACTGCAAAATCTTACACAAAGTTTGCACAAAATCGTCGGAACAAATTAACTTTTTTATTTCAATTGTTTGTAGCAAACGAGATTGTGCAGTCTGGACGCGCATGTAAACTCAACATCGACGGGTAGACGCAGCAATTTCCTTGCCAAATCGAGTGTGAACGAGAAACCACCAGTTTAAACCGGTTTCCCGGTGCTTTTTTTTTCTAATACATGGATCGGTTGTTTACAACTGCCAGGGGAGAAAAACATTAAAAATACACAAGAGCAGCGTATTTTGGTTTTAGCTTGAAAATATTTGTATTCCAATTTTTGCCTGCTCGTTTTTATTTTACCAGTAAATAGTGCTCTTTATTTTATGTGAAAACACTTGCATAATCGTACGTATTGTGCAATGCGAGCGTATTGTCAAGTTAGGTACCAATTAACTTTTATAGCATCAGATAAATTAAATGCAATAAAAATATTTTGTAACATAAATATTGCTGAAGTGTGACTGGAAAAGCGGGATGAGCATTGGCATACAAAGTCTCTAAAATAAAATCAAGCCTAAATTCAGTTCAAAATAAAAAGCGGGGTGAAACGCCCAAAATCCCCGCACATGACCGGAGGTTAAAAGACAAGTGGGTTGAAGACACGATAACGCCGACGGCAGGGGGTGTGGAAATCTAATTTGCAAATGCATTTCCTGCCTTTCAAGCTGCAGTGACGGGTTCCCGCTTTACATTTTTAAACAGAACAGACAGATTCGAGCGTTCCAACTGTTTTCGGGTTGATAAAACATTGTATTGGGGGATCTTTTGGACCGACACCGCTTTGGAGGGTTAGAGTTTATGGAGATGGAAATTATGCTGTATCGGTAGAAGCTCTTTTACATTTAGTAATATTGTTTACTTTGATGTTCGTGAAAAGGAATAACAAAAGACTCAATTTCGAAAGTGGACCTGTGATTTAGAAATATTTTTTGTATTCTTTCATATTTTATGTAAATGAAATTGACCCCGACCATTCTCGCAAGCCCTGCGCAGCATTAAGAGTTACATACCTATATTGAACTTTACTTTAGTCAACACAAATATTATTATAGATAGTCAAAGCTACTATTTATTACGCCTTCTTCATGTCCTTCTGTTGAACATAATAACTCAAAACATCCTTCATCCACTTTTCGTGACCATACTAAGAGAAACTGATTAGTCCATCAGAATAAATCAATACCCTTAGTACAAACCACACTATACTCGGCCTGTAGCTCGCTTTTCTAATAAAGATGTGCGACGGAGCTAAGCGATGCGGGAAGAAGAAAAAATACCAATAGAATCACTGCATTTTCCTAGCTTAATGCAACTCAGGTGGAAAAGGCCTAAAGTAAGGTATATACAAAAATGCAATATGTCTGTGAGAAATGCGAGCTAGGAATGAGTGCAAGGGATGAGTATAAGTCTGTACGATCATTAGCCCGCTACATATCCTCGTAACACTGAGCAACAAATAAACGTTTTGTATTTGTATTTGTATAACGTTTTGTATAACACACGGTTATGCACCGCGCAAGGTCCTTGCACAGCTTTGGTAGAGATATTTACACATTTTTACAGCGCGCCGCCACCCATTCGCACCACCTAGCTGCCTATCACTTCTCTATTAAAAAAGTATCCTTAGTACCAACAGACAACTCCATACATCAAGCCGAGGCCCGCGCCCGCGATCCGCTTAATAACGCCGATTGGTGGAATTTCGCCAGAGCTCACGGTCCATTGCCGACGGAAATTACGTTGCGTAGAAAAATCCGACCTTTTAGCGGGCATGTATTGTGTGCGAATCAATGCCATCGCGTTGCTTTTTTAAAAATTTGATTGCTTCGATTTTGCGGGCGGGAAATTATGTTTCCGTATTACGTGTTGGTTTCAGATAATTCCAAGAAAAACATCACTGAATATGGGCCAAACATTAATTAATTTCAATATAAGACCGTTTTCGCATTACGCGATAACAATAAAGCTACAATATCGCCGAGCTGGTTTTTTCATTTGTCTGATGATGGTTGAGTTGACTTTAGCCGGCAGCTTACATACGTAATGCCACCGAGCAGTCTTGAGTATCTAGTGTACCAGCAACTCACATCTTTCCGGTACACCAGTCCGGCAATATCGTGTCTTTATCTTCTACTGTAAAAACGGCAGAAAATTAAATCAGATACCAAACAATATTTCATATACAGAAATCTACAGCATCATAGATTATGTATAATATTAAATATTATTATGTCAAGCCTATACTATCCCACAACTGGACCAAGGCCTCCCTCCATTCCTTACGTTGTTCCCAGTACCTCTACCATGAGTTTAAAGTAATAGTATTTGTCGATACTCGATACCAACCACGTAAATATTTTGTATGGCAAATTTTGGTTCCGGAAATGACCGCTAGAGGCGCTAGAGACGGTCGGACAGCGAGCTACCCACTGCTCGCCGTCCGCAAGCCCACGCTTACGGTGGCCGGAAATCGTGATGGGAATCAGCGGCTGGGGCGCTATGAGCGCCGTTTTCTGATGCAGTGGGCCTCCTCCTATGCTAGCATTACTGCTTCGCAGAAGGAGGCGACCGCCTGCCAATCCTCCTCGCTCCGGACCGTGGCCTGTACCAAGGCCTGGCGCGAGAGATCGCCGCCGCCGATCGCCCCCACAAGGGCACGGCGATGCTCTACTGTGTGCTCCACCGTGTCCTCCGGGCGTTCCACCGCACAGTGGCGACACCCGGGCACGGTGACCCTTTAGAAAATCCCCACAACCCTAGAAACTAAACACTTAAGAAAACTTCTTCACCATCTGTCATAACACCTTCAAACCGCACCAATCCGTCAATCAATTACCCCCCAACAAAACTAGTTCACTAATATATCAAGATATCAACACAACACTTAACTTTTCAATTACAGACGCGACAAAAGTCCATAAGTTGCTAGATCGGCGTGGTATGGTCGTTGCACGCATCAGAACGGCAACTTCTGACATACCCCGGGACTCCGAAACTTTTACATTAGCGATGAAGTTGCTCGCGAAGTTGACTCACTACTTGGAGAGTGTTCACGCAACGAACAAATCTTAAGAAGAACTAAATATTGCGGAAACAGCATGTTTTTTTTTAATGAAATATTTTTGATAGTGATTTAAATGGTGTGAAATATGTTTGTTGATATTTGGGTGGTCTTTTGGTGCGGTGGTAGTCATACCTACTGTCACACTAATATATAAAGGCAAAAATTTGTGAATACGGAGTTGTGTTTGTTACTTTTCACGCTCGAAGGGCTAAACGGATTTGGAACAGCACATAGAGTATCCTATGTTAGCACATACTTCACTTTTCTTTGACTGACCGACATTTGACTATTCAAAAGTGGTCTATTTGAAATAAATAATTTTCAATTTGAATTTGAGTTATTCTTTTATTCGAGGACCATATTCTCTTGGGAACATTTTTTTCATTTTCTTTCTTTCTATTAGTTTTTTTAAACTACCCATTTATTGGATATGATTTAGACTTGAACGTGCTGTGGCGGTTGAGTACATCATTCTCACTCAAATGTACCTTTTGAACTTAACCTATTTTGCTGTTGAACTGGAGTCATGTTCGTGAACGAGCGCCATCAGTTTGAACCGGTCATCTCTTAACTACCACGGGTATTTTATTTGTTTGTTCTTTCGAGTTGCTTCTTTTACACCTAACGCTTTTAAATCGTTAGTCTTTCTAAATCGTTCTCACAAAATAAGTATAAACTAGCTTCTGCCAGCGGCGTCGCCCGCGTGAAAGTAAGTTTCCCCATACAGACTTTGGAACCCCGTTTCATCTCTTCAGGAAGTGAATTTTATAAAATCCTCTCTTAGTACTCGCCTATGTCATAAAAAGAAGACTTGTGCAAAATTTCATGGCCTTAGTCCTAGTAGTTTGGGCTTTGCGTTGATATGTCAGTCAGTTAGTTTCTCCTTTTTTAGGGTTCCGTAGACAAATGGCAAAAAACGGAACCCTTATAGATTCGTCATGTCTGTCTGTCCGTCCGTATGTCACAGCCACTTTTTTCCGAAACTATAAGAGCTATATGTTGAAACTTAGTAAGTAGATGTATTCTGTGAACCTCATTAAGATATTCACACAAAAACCGAAAATAAGCAATAAATTTTGGGGGTCCCCATACTTAGAACTGAAACTCAATTTTTTTTTTTCATCAAACCCATACGTATATTATGGATATACGGTATTTATGGATAGGTCTTCAAAAATGATATTGAGGTTTCTAATATATTTTTTTCTAAATTGAATAGTTTGCGCGAGAGACACTTCCAAAGTGGTAAAATGTGTGTGTTCCCCCCCCCCTCTAACTTCTAAAATAAGAGAATGATAAAACTAAAAAAAATAAATGACGTACATTATCATGCAAACCACCAACGAAAATTGGTTTGAACGAAATCTAAAAAGTAGTTTTTTTTTAATACGTCATAAATCTAAAAAAAAAGCATACTATTATTAAAACATCGATCAAAGTTACAACGAACTACAAGAACTTTTATATTATGTTACTTGCTGGTACGGAACCCTTCATGGGCGAGTCCGACTCGCACTTGGCCGGTTTTTTATACATAGATTGTTCATGTACATGATGTACTTAACCATAATTATTATGTTACAGTTTATTGATTTGAAAGAATGCCCGTGGAGTTTCTTGCCCGTCCTTTTCCATAGATATAATCTACACTTTAAAACCTGCAAAAAGCTTCATCTGTTTTTGAATGACTTGCCAAGTAAAGATGTTGAAAAAAATGCTTTGAGTTGATTTGAATAGAAACACTCATGTCAACATATATTTCAAAGCACATTTTCATGTTCTCACCTACAGTTTTCTTTAGGTCTGTACATTTTTCAGTTAGTCAGTCTGTTTGCAAATATCATTCTTAGACATTTGACTGACATTTCTATTCCTGTACCTACTTATTCTAAATGTCATCTTGTTCTAAAGGTGATACGAGTATCTTTTGTCTATGTTGTTTTTGCGATTCCAGTATAATTATTTCTCGAGTTCGTAATCTACAATCTTCAGAATAAGTAGTAGGCGTCTGGCAGAATTAGATATGAATAAAATATAACTTCAGTGCCCGCCGGGTATGAACTAAGTAACTTAATAAGTTGTTTTTTTGTTAAAACAATTAATTTTAAGTAGGTCGAAAGCTTTAAGAATGTTTTTTGGTGAAAACTCGCATATATTTAGTAGATAGGTATGGTTCATATATATATTACTCGCAGAGCAGATGGCTGTTGGGGCCGAAAGGTTCTGGAGTGGCGACCGTGTACCGGAAGACGCAGCGTTGGAAGGCCTCCTACAAGGTGGAACGACCTGGTGAAGGTTTCGGGAAACCGATGTATGCGAGACGCACATGGTCGTTCATTGTAGTGACGCTTTGGGGAGGCCTTTGTCCAACAGTGGACGCATATCGGCTGAAATGATGATGATTGTGATGGTTCATAACAGGTCAGCAGGGGACTTACCAAGACGTCTTAAAATATCAGTTGTGCGAGCGAGAAACAGAAATGGAGCTATACACCATATATAGCTCTATTAGTTCAGTTTATGTCGGAAAATGAATCGCTATCTTAAGAACTAGTGGTAGCAATGCAGATATGATATTTTTTTTGAGATGAGAAATCATGAAATATCTTCTACCGCTCCAGAGCGAGAAGGAGTGTCGTCCTTCAACTGTCCTTTGCGATCCAGGGCCACGGTAGCTCTTTTAAACGATCCTGGAGTCCTGGCATATGACCTAGCCCTGATAATTATGGGGTAGCCTTGTCGATATCTGGGTATGAATTCAGGACTCCCAGCTTAACAGTCCGGTTTTTTTTTAATTGTTATAAACTAGTGCTTGACTGCGATCCCTCCTGATGGTAAGCAGTGATGCAATCGTAAAAACGGTTTCCGGTTTCTCGAACTCCGGGCTCATTTCCTTGCCTTTCATACAAGGCCGAGCCTTTCTTTCAGAAACCAACCCTTGGCCTCAGTATACTTCGACCCTGGTGGGCCCCTACGACCAGAAAAGGCGGTAACGGTAACATTTAATGATTTATTCAAAGTACATAGTTTTTTTTATGGTAAAAATCATCCAGATGGCCTTCCTTCGCCCTTGGGTGGAGCGAGAGATTTTGACAGTCTTTTACTGACTAAAAAACCCACCCCGTCCCTTCGTTGCCTTTCACATCGGGGCCGAGCTTTCTTTTTAGAAACAGACCCTTGGCTCCAATGGGCTTTGACCCTGCTAGGCCCCCACGATCAGAAAAGGTGGTAACGGTAACATTTAATGATTTACTCAAAGTCTTCTTCTTCTTCCTGCCCTTATCCCATATTACTTGGGGTCGGCGCAACACGTTTTCTTCTTCCATTCGGTCCTGTCACCCGTCAAACTATCACTAACTCCTTTTTCTTTCATATCACTTCTCACACAATCTATCCACCTTTTTTTCGGCCTTCCTCTCCCTCTCCATCCATCTACATAATGATTTACTCAAAGTACATAGTTAAAAAACCTATTAAACATTAACAAACTTTAATAAGAGATACTTAACTAGTTAATTATTTTTAATGACCACCCAATTACGATCCGTCATCGCAAACGCGGTGTTTCATTGTGAAACGAAAATTAAACGCTACAAAAGGTTTATTATTGAGACGAGTTTAAAATTACTTGACTTGAAATGAGATTAACGTTGATATTTCTTATGTATATGGTAGAGTATTACTATAATTATTATATAATTATAATTAAAAAAAAAACAAACACAGAACGTAATACGTAATACTTTAAAGAACCTTCGCGAAATAATAATATAGCGAAATTAACACTCCTCACAATTTTTTTTTTTATTAATTGATATAAACTAATGCTTGACTCAGGGATTGTTTTGACTTACATCTAGCTGTTTGCTGGCGTCTAATGCCTGCTATGACCTGCCGTGACCTGTGTTGTATTAAATATTGGTGGTGTCCAACTTATGACCTTTTTAAATATTTTTTGGAAAAAAATATAACATGGTGTAAAAATTGGAATCGATTGAGTTACCGATTCTGAACAAACATTATTCAGGTTTCGTATAAACTTTAAATATGGCTGTATGACTCTGCCTAGTCCAGTCTAATCAGGAAATAAAATCGTAATAATCCGTTATTTAATGTTACACATTCCGGATCATGCAAAAACTGCAGTTAATGCAACGCTCACACAAGAATAACATCATTGAGTGATTTTATGGAGAAAAGGTATTAGGTGGTGGTGATGATAGTAAGTATTTATTATATTATAATATTATATACGTATTTTATTATTAAATGCAACTTAATTTAACGACACTACAAAAATATCTGATAAACGCCACCGTAGGCGCGGGCTTGCGGACAGTGAGCAATGGGTAGCTCGCTGTCCGGCTGTCCGGTAACTGTCCAGACCAAGCCCAAGTCGTCGACGGCGCGCGCTGTTCCCGCGTGCCTCAAGGAGTTGTCAGCAACAGCAGGGGCCGAGCCGGGTCGAAGCCTACTGGGGCCAGGGTTATCCGAAAGGGCGCTCGAGCCCCGGTATGAAGGCTTGAAGGAACGGGATGGGTTTTTTAGTCAGTAAGAGTCTGACACTATCTCCCGCTCCGCCCAAGAGCGGGGGTTGTCATAAGACGATTTTTCCAATCGAAAAAAAAAAACACATCTACCACAATGTTGTCTTTTTTAACTCAAAGATTGACTGGTAGAAAATGCCTTGTAGCATTAATGCGTTAAGTCCGCCAAAGTACCACTATAAATAAATAAATAAGACAATCTTCACAGACTTCCTCGTGCTTTATATCACGAAAATTTACTTATCTTAATCAATTAAAAGTCAGAATCAAGATCATATTCTCAGAAAGCATTAATACGAAGTTAAGCTAACGTAAATCGCATGCAAAAGAAATGAGGATCAAATTGTTCACGGAACTCATAGCTACTGATAATTAAATGGTAAATAATTTAAGGGGGAATTAGATTTTGTATTGATGTGTTATATTTCCGGACACAAGTTTTATTATAATAATAATAATTTTATTTTCAGGCAATGATAAAAAAGAGGCCCATAGATAAAATACATAAAATAATCTTAAACTGTAATAAACTAATACATATTAACTAAAAAACCAGACAGGTTCGAGTCGGGCTCACGCACTAAGGGTTCAGTACAAACTTACCTATGAAAACAGTTCGATTCCCGAATTGAGTTACAAAGATTTTTCCGAACCGCAAAAAAAGTTTTGACGTAACTACAAATTTACAGTTATTTCATGCCAAATTACAGGATTCTAGGTCAACGGGAAGTACCCTATTAATTTTGATTCCCTTGAGAGTGCCAAAATATACGTTTTTTTGCAACATAAATAGCCTAGCTGTATCTAGTTTTTTCACAACTTCAAGGGACCGCAGACCTGAGTATTGGTTTTAATTTCAACTCGATACCTCCATGCCTTCTCAAGATAAAGGGCCTTGACAGACACGCAGACGGACAACAAAGTGATCCTATAAAGTTACCGTTTTTTGAGGTTCGGAACCCTAACAATATATCACTTTAAAAAAAACAATATTCAACCAATATTTCATTTTGATTCAATATTAATAACACCACAAAAATATGGAAATATGTAGAATAATCCATCAATCTCATGATCATCTCCCTTGCCTTCTCCAAACTAGCCGACCCCCAAGGTCGGCTACCAGTGTAACCATTCGGTTGCGCTGCTGAATACCCGTGCTTTACACGGAGTGACTGCCTATCAGACCTCCACAACCCAATTACTAGGCAACACGATACTTCTTGAATAGACTGATGGCCACACTTTCTATCGTCTTACTACCTGTAACGACTGTCAAAAATGTACAAACGACCACCGGGACCAACGGTTTTTTTGTGCTTTCCGAGGCACATGGTTTCAGTAATGTCCTAGATTTGATTAGAAAAATATATAATATGAATTGAGAAATTCAAATAGGCTTAGCCTTTTCCTATGTTGGGATCGGCTTCCAGTCTAACAAGAAGTGTATTTTAAATGGGGCCAATGATCTGACCCCAGTAATTGTGTAACACAATAAGACTGATATCAGATCTCCTGGCTTTAACTATCCGAAAGGACTATCAAATATCTGCAAATGACCACCAGGACAAACGGCCTAAAGGTGTATCCAGACCTGGCGAATGCGCCGTTCGCGAGACGTTCGCGTGCATTTTATATTCATACGAAGCCCCTGCGCCGCCCACGCGTCGCTCGCGCTCTAGCTACGCGCCGTACTCAAGCGACGCAGGGGTTGCGCGCTTGTCGTTGCGGTACATATCTATACATTTATACATATAAATAAAATTGGAGTGTCTGTTTGTAATATTGAAATAACTGTCTTTTACTACATGCATATGAATACCTATATATACGGTACATACACCAAAATAAGATTTTTTTTAAATTTTTGTCTGTCTGTCTGTCTTTCTGTCTGTTTGTCAGGCTAATTTCTGAAATGGCTGGACCGATTTTGACGGGACTTTTTTTGGCAGGTAGCTGATATAATAAGGAGTAACATAGGCTACTTTTATTTTAGAAAAAATAAATTCAAAATCCTGTAGTCCACGCGAACGAAGTTGCGGGCACAGCTAGTACAATAATATAATAGTTCAAACGCGAGCAGCGCTCGCTGCAAGCATGCCTCACTCGAGCCTTGCTGTAGCTGCACTAGAGTGGCGCACCAAACTTAGGCTGTAACTGCACGCGAGTAGCACGCGCGTTGCTCGCAAGCGGCATTTCACCACCTCTGGACGCGCCAACCCACGCACCCTTCATATAAACAAACTAACAATTTGGCCTCTTTCTAATATTACTTAAGTTAAATAATGGAGTCTTTATTCCAAATTAGGCTTCGTATTGATGGGTTCGAAACTTTGATCATAATAAAGGCGTCGGTGCCAAAAGTCGGATTGGCAATAACCTTAAAACAACGTGAGATAGGTTTCTTTGGCTCTCTTTGTAATATTTTTGCAAGTTAACGCCGATATTGACTTAAAGTTTTCGGTTTATCTAGATATTTGATTTGGATTGGAAGTTTGTAAAAGTGTTTTTGGTTCGTAATAGAGAATTTTCAACTCATTGTAACCGTTTGATACTTTGACGTGGCAATGGGCAGGGCGCATTGCTTAGGTACAGAATAGATGGTCGATGGGGCCGAAAGGTTCAGTAGTGGTAACAGCGTACTGGAAGACGTAGCGTTGCAATACCTCCAATAAGGTGGACCAATGAATCCTCACCAAGTCATTGGTCCACCTTATTAGAAGCATTGTAACATCGTGCTCTTTATTTACACAACTTAAGAAAACTATTAAGTTGTGTGAGGCACAAACAAATACTTTTGTTTCTAACTTCCATTTATTTCTTTTTACTTTTCTTTCTTTTATGTTTTTTTTAGGTTTTACGACCTGCCCCCCTAGCCACGTTACAACCAGTTTGTTTCGAATTCCGTTCTCTAATCGGTAACGCCTCGGTGACAGCAAAGCAAATGTAGAAAACGATAAGTTGGTAGCCATGTTGATGCGCCTGAGTCGGCCGCTCATTCTACAATGTAGCGTTTATATAACAAAGGATGTAGCGTTAAACATTGTAGAAACGATTTTGAACGATGTGAACTTGGCTACGAATTGTCTATTCGTTTGTTCTGACCACGCGACTTTACGTTGAGATGACGTCATTCCCATATGTTTCATCACTTTTCGACAGCGTTAACGATTGCAGAATAACAACTTGGCTAAGCGTGCTGTTCACGACTTCGGTCTTAACGGTGAGCGGGGCGGCGCTATGAGCGGTGTCTCGTGGCGTGCTTCAAATATTGTCATACATCTGTTCTTACCGCTCGCTGCCCCGAGCTTAGTCACCGCTCCCAGCGGCAAGACTATACTATCCTATTTTCAAGTTATGGACATTACACCTACTAAAACCTGAATTACTTGTATCTTAACTTCCTCAATAACTTTCGAATACTAATGAATTTGTTTGCTCGTTCCAGGTAAGGCTCAGCTTGGCAGTTCCCCAGCACGTAAGTTAATCCGGCATGATAACGGAGACAATGGAGACATTCTCGTTTGTCTAGACTGCACTGTGTTGTCGTAAAATAAACGAGTTTAGTATAGAACCTAAGATGTTGACTACATTTCCTTGGGATTAAGAGAAATATAGCAGGCATTAAGAGCTCATACTTAGTTAATAGGACTGGAAGGTATATTATTATACCTGGTAATACTTAAACAATATCCTCATTTTCCTGCCCTTGTCTTTATATTGTCTTCTGCCACTTATTTATACACTGCTAAATTTTGATCGTTTTAATCCCGTGGAGGGTCGTTCCGGTACATGAAACACTACTATCTACAGGTCATTGGACTCGCTCAGCTGACGTTTTTATAGAGAAATTAATTTCGTACATGTGTAAATTAATACGAGTTTCAAAAAAAAGTTACTTTATTTTTTAATTTTATCTTAACAAATCGATAGTGTTCTATGTACCGAATCGACCCTCCACAGGATTAAAACGATTAAAATTTAGCGGTGTATACACTGTGTCTTAGATATCCCGTCCAACTCTCCTGCCGCAGGTCTGCTGGAAGAAATTTCTTTTGGAATAATCTGCACATTTGTACTCTTCTACTTTTATTTTTTCTTTTAATTTTAGGTGTTTGTGTGTACATAAAAAAATATATTAATTGCTTGGGGCCAGCGCAAAACATTTTTTTCTTCCATTTTAATTAGATTTGTTATAGCAGTTAATACTTAAAAAATGTCACCATCTTCTGTTTCTCCTTTCATAAAATATTATACGAGTAGATTAGTAATCTTTACAATTCATTAAGTAAAGTTTATTTCTATATGTATTTTAATGTCAAACTAAATAAATTGTCCAACAAAAAAGTCATTAAATAAATTAGTCAATAAAATATGTTGTGTTGTTGTTGTTTTTTGTGAATAGGTATTTGTTTTTTTTTTGTTGTTACTTTTTATTTTATAATTTATGTAGTGGTAACTGTACCCAAATAAATATTTTTTCTTTAGTACCTATCTACCTCTTAAGGTAGGTATACACGCCAGGGTGGGTATACCCTAGTGTGTAAACCTGTCTGGTATACCTGACAGGTTTGCCTGTCAGTTATACCTGTCAGGTAAGTTTGTGTGAAAACCTACACAGTTTTGCAACATATTACAGTTTACCTGTAAAACTCAACTGTACAGGCAAACCAGTCAGGTATACCCCAGCGTGTATGGCTACCTTTACAAATCCGACTCAATCTCTTGAAACAAGTACATACTACTTCTAATAGCCCAGAACTTACTTCTTTGTGTCGCACCCCTAGTAGCGATCCTCAGCAATAAAGGCCCACGACTTTCATCTCACAAATACACAGACAGGTCATTATAGCCCTCTATGTTACGAAATCCGTTTTATCGATACAATAAAACATCCTTAGCGGTGAGGCGGGCACTCGACTTATATTAATGTACTGGGAATCGATACCGAGGCCTCTCATCTCGATACTCGATGGACCCTTGAATTCGTCAACAAGTTTCGAAGGCTGGATCCACGCGTGCGGACTGGCGAGCAGTGCAAGCTATTTGTGGATCTTGTGTACGTGTCTACCTCGTGTACTTGGCATTTACGTGTTTGTTTTGTATCGATATAATGGAAGGGCACTTAAAGTTGGCGTTGTACCACACTATAGATACTTGTATATCAAACTAATATCATATTAATATTATGAGGGTGAAAGTTTGCGAATGTGTTTATTTGTATGTTTGTCACTTCTTCACGCTCGAACAGCGGAAGGGATTTCGATGAGACTTGATACATGGGTAGCATGTCCTAGAATAATCACGCGCGTGGAATCACTAGTCGTTCTATATTAACGGAGTTTCTTACGCTTTCTTCTTCAGAGAGATAATACGCTTTGGAATGCGCAATTAGTATTTTTTTTTTGACTAACTTCTTGACAATTCAAAAGTGCCTGTAAATAATTTATTTCGCCATCGAAGGACTGGAACAATTTGCCTGTTTTCCATCCAATTATACTTTAGGTGTCTTTAAAGGTAGATTGAATAAGCTGGCGGTAGTTGGGATAGCAGACAAGATTAAATTTAATTTATTTATTTAATTAATAATACCTGCTATGGCCTGCCGTGACCTTTGTTGTTCTTAGTGTCGGTGGTGTCCATTATGTAAACTTTATAAATTTTTTTTGGAATAAATATAACAGGGAATAAAAACTATTGGAATCGACTGATTCTGTACAAACTATATTCAGGTTTCGCATATATTCTAAAAATATTGTTCATCATCATCATCATCATTTCAGCCGATACACGTCCACTGTTGGACATAGGCCTCCCCCAAGCGTCGCCACATCGAACGTTCCTGTGCGTCCCGCATCCATCGGTTTCCCGCTACCTTCACCAGGTCATCGGTCCACCTTGTCTTCCGGTACGCGGTCGCCACTCCAAAACCTTTCGGCCCCAATGGCCATCTGTTCTGCGAGCAATGTGCCCTGCCCATTGCCACTTAAGTTTGGCAATTCCTTATGGTATGTCGGCAACCTTGAGTTTTCCTGCGGATATCTCCATTTTTTATTCGATCACGCAAGGAAACCCCGAGCATAGCCCTTTCCATTGCTCTTTGGGTAACTTTAAGCCTTCTGATGAGGCCCATTGTGAGCGACCACGGTAAAATATTGTTATATAAAAAGAAAAAAAAATGCATGTATTTGCTATTACTGTAAAACTATTCAAAAACTTCCATAGCTCCACTTATCTATCTTCTAAACATGTCTAGATAATCATCGCGTGTCACTTCCCTTAATGCCATTTGCAACGCTGTCATTGATCACGGGGCCCTCCAATAACCGTAATAGCATCCGTGCTGGCTCCTTATCGGTCAAGATTATACTTTATACCGTCCCCATGGGTCCCCCTAATGTGGTTTGATATATTACTTTATTTGTCAAATATCAATAACGTTGGATCTGGGCCCACTTTGTGGAGCGATCCCGCTGAATATAAAATGTATGACTATGGACGACTTAAGTCACTGTTTGTGGACTTATGTGTATTATTGTGTTCCTGTTTTGTGGTCAGGTTTTATGAGGTTGTTTGGGTTGCGAGAAAAATAGTAGGTACAGATGTGATAATAAAATTTGCTAAAAGCAATTGAGTCATACACATCTTTCTACAACATAGTTGTTAATAACAAGAAGGAAATAAAAACAAACAAATAACAATAAAAACATTTATTTTGACTTGCACTATAAATCTCTATCGAATGACCTAAAAACAAAAACACAATAATCAAAAAGAAAAAAAGATCTGTGCGCGGCTAAAAAGGCTCGTACCTCAGCGAATACTGCGATATTTAAAAAATAACACAGCGCTGGTATTCTAATAGGGCCTGGTGATGTCACAAGTAGGTAGATCTTCAAATAGTCCACGTAACTTACAAAAATTAGTTTAAATTTAATAGGAGGTATTGTGCGTTGTTTTTACGTGGAAAATCACTTATGAGGTAATAGACTTTTACCGACTAAAACCCACCTTTGTTCCTTCCAGGGTCGCGGTAATACATTCGGGCAAACCCGCAGCACTTGATAAATACCTTTGCTTAAATGAAGTAACTAAATATGACGTTACAGAACATAACTCTCTTAGCTTAAAATAAGTAAACAAAAATATAAAATCAGTTTTTTTATCATGAAGCATTGTGCCTTTTTTAGAGTAATCATCAAATGACTCCTCGCTCTGGGTGGAACGAAAGAGGAGTGTCAGACTATAACTGACTAAAACTCATCTGTGTTCCTTCAGTTGTTCTTATGGTCCAGGGCTACAGCAACTCTTTCAAATAATCTCGCAGCTTTATGCCTGACATAAGCTTAAAGATATCACATCAGTTTTTAACCGACTTCGAAAAGGAGGAGGTTCTATGTTGGACCGATTTTGTAAATTCTTTTTTTGATTGAAAGGTTATGCTTCCAAGTTGGTTCCATATAAATATTGTTATGATCTGATCATGAACTTCGAAGATATGGAACAGAACTCCTCATAAAATCACAGCAGAACTGTGGTTACAAGTAAAGTTGCTTTGTTTATACGTGTAGTCGATGATTGACTGTCAGAAAAGGGGGGGGGGTGTATTTAACTGATCTAATGATAAAGCCAGAAGGAAAAATATTAATTAATGTAATCTAACCGTGTTTGGGATTATTAGAATCGTTAAGAGATGCACTGTGGCTATAAGTTATTTAAGTTTGTCTGAGGGGTACTTTTTAGTGGTGGTGCTATAACTAAAAAGTGTAATATAAAAAACTTTTTACAAAAAAAAATTAACCGACTTCAATGTTAAAAAACAATGGCAAGTATAAAATAACTTTAATTTCGGAAGTCGGTGTTAAATAACGAAGAGGCAAAACTATTATAGAAACACCGACTTCCGAAATTAAAGTTATTTTATACTTTTCAGTGTTTTTTAACATTGAAGTCGGTTATATTTTTTTTTGTAAAAAGTTTTTTATTAATATATTATATAGGTACATATTTTTATTGTTTAGATTTTATCATAAATGTATGTTTAGGGTTAAGTATAGTTGTTATCTGCACTGTCGCATTAGGTTATAAGGCCTGTAAAGATCTGTAAAGAGGATAAATAAATAAATATAAATAAGGTTTTATTAACAAAATATACTCAAAATTAAGCATCTTTGGCGACACATAATAACGCTACTGAAACTAGAAACAACTAGCTGCATTTGACTGCTCAATTTTAAGCACAATAGAACCAGAAATTACAATCTGTGGACATGAATATAACCAGCACTACTACAGCACTAGTTAACGAAATTGGATCAGCAGCCATTTATAATATGTATTCAGTGAATCACCATTATAACGCTCAGTTTTATAAGGCTGTACCTACTTTAAATCCATCGAAGTTTAGAAACAAGCCTTAATCTTTGACTTTTTTGACAGTTTTTTTTTTTGCGATTGGCGCAGTGGTTGAAATATTGGCTGCTGCGCTGCATGTCGCGGGTCCAATTTCTGTATGGTTAAATATTTTTTGACCTACAAATGAACATCACTAGTCATGGTATTATAATTGAATGTATGAAAAATAATCGATTCAGCTGATTTTGCACTAATGAAATTATTATACCAGCTGCAGGAATGTACGAAAGAGTTACCGCGGCTCTGTAACGCAGAAGGCAACAGATGGAACACTGGTGGGAATTAGTCAATAAGAGTCTGAGACTCTCTCGCTCCCAGAGTGGGAGAAGTTATATGGGAGAACTTTTTATTTTGCATTTAAAAGCTGACAAAGCTGCAATATACTTTTTTTGTGCAATATTTGTTGTAATCAACTGAATTTGTAATTAAAATAAGGTTTTTAATAAACTTGCTCAGAAAGTGACTCTTATTGCACTGCACTTAGGTATATAAAGGCGCTTGTTACCAAACTGTGACATTATATATGAAAACAGATTTTACGGCCATGTCACAAAAAAAGTTACTAGTTTTACTGTTATTTTCTTCACAAGTGTATTGAAAAACGTAGTATGATACACGTGAGTAATTAATGATTACCGTTCTCGGCTCTCTTAAGACCCTCGCCATGACTCGCGTCTAAATACCGCCCCGACTGTAATCGCTAACATTCACACTTACATCATAATGTACAATTATTTAGGCTTCTTTTAAAATTTTTTATTTTTCCATCTACGGGAACAATAAAAAGGCTGATGGATGAATGAATGGATGGATGGATCTACGCGTCCGTCTAGGCTAAAACAGCCTCCATAACATCCTTAGTTGAAACTATAGATAATCTAATATCAGAATTACAAAGTTCTGCGTGAACTAGAAACTGGATCTGTTTCTTAATTTTCGTGTCATTATAACTAGCCGAGACAGTTTGACGTCTACATTTAGAAAAGTAGCTGTTCTACGATAATTGCTATTTATTTTTGAAAGTTTCTAGGCCGTGGTCAATGCTATATTCTGAACTATTTAACTAGTCCTAAACTAATAAAGTTCCAAAGTGCTGCACCAGTACCAAAAGTTTGATGAGCGTTATTGTGAATTATAATAAAAAATATTAACTAAATATTAAAAAAATATAAACTAGCTTTTTCCCGCGGCTTCGCTAATTTAATAATAATATATAATAATAATATTCCACTAAATATAATAATAATATATAATAATAATATTCCACAACTATCACACAATGCCGTCTAGACCCAAGCTAAGCAGAGCTTGTGTTATGGGTACTAGACAACTGATAAACTTACTTATATATTTCTAAATACATACATATAATAGATAAATTACACCCAGATACAGAACAAATGATTATGCTTATCACACAAACATTTGTCCTGGGTGGGAATCGAACCCACGACCTCCGGCATAGCAGTCAGGGTCACTAACCACTAGACCAACAGGCCAGTAAATATAGCCTATGTCATTCAGGAATTAAGCAGCTTTCTATCGTTAATTTTACCAATACTTTCAGAGATCACTTCCTACAAAAAAAAACTTTACCTCTTTATTATATTAGTGTAGATTAAGGATCCGCTCCAGCTTCGTAGAGGTTTTGTTCTTCTCACCTCATGGTAAGCGATGATGTAGCTGGGCGATGATGGAGCATGGGTGTTACAAATCTTTGAAATTCTCAGCTTTTCTCTACTATAATATGCTTGTATTGTACACTTAAACCTTACTTATGAATTAACTAGCTTTTGCCCGCGGCATCGCCCACGAGGCATTAGGTACTTAAGGAATCGGGATAAAAGGTAGCCTATATTCTTTTCCATGTCAAAGGCTATATGCATGCCAAATTTTATCCAAATCCGTTCAGCCGTTTTTGCGTGATTAAGTAACAAACATCCAAACATCCACACTTTAACATTTATAATATTAGTTAGGATCTGTTTATTGGTGGAAACCTCATGAAAATCTGATTAGAGTTTTTTTAATTGATTGCGAACAAATGGATTAATGCGTAAAACGACTTTGCTTTATGCTATGTAGAGATTTGTACTGTGCCTTTTCAATCTGTACCAAATAAAAATAATTTTATCACATTCTTTTAAAAAATAATCGGCCCCAAACCATAATGAACTCTTTGTCACTAAAACCCGACTACGACAAAAAAAACGACACTGAAAAAGGATGAAACAAGATTTTCAAGATGCTGAAATAACAAAGTTACTAGAGAAACAAGAATCGAACCAAAAGAAAAACCGTAGTCACACGTTATATAAGTACCAACCGTAACACTTTAATACTAGTAGTATGAGGGAACTGTAGCCTGATTCACGTAAAATCAAACAAGCCAAATATCGTTGAAGTTTTATAGTCGTTCGATCGAAGTCCTATCCAAAAGCGGTATTGACGATCTATTAACTTATTTCCAGTTACATTAATAAGTATTCTACCAGGATAATGTAATACAGATTTTTTTTAAATCGACGAATTTCAAACGGCTTCAGAATCGGTGTCGTTCAAACTCGATTGATGGATGTGAATACGGAAATGGTCTAAACGACTAAATCGCTACGATATCGTTACGGTTTTGATTATGTGAATCGGGCTACAGATGAACATGCACATACATACATAGCCCGTCAACATAACCCTCCTTTGGCTTTGCCGTAGTCGGGTAAAAATCGGGCCATAATCACAGTCAACCCATTAAGCATTTAACTAAGCCCCAAACAGCTGCCTAATACAGAATACTTTGTCATACGGAACCCATTCCCGCGGCTAATGCGGTTCCCCTAGTTCAGTACCTACTCAGTAACCGAGTCCTCAGGGCTGCATTGTACTGGCAGCACTCGATTGACGGGTTAGCGTGGTAATTGCGACGTCGCGTGATGTTATCAATGTAATTGAATGCAGGACACTAGTGTCACGCTTTTTGGTGTAGGGTTGCCACTAGTTAGATTTTTTTTAGGTTTTAGGTAATGCGCGTGTGTGATGAGAACAAGTATTTTTTTAACAAAAAAAAAATCAGCTCTTTGTTTTTTTTTTAACAGCTTCTCCTTCTGCTTGGCTCCCTTGTCGGACGGCGAGCTACCCATTGCTCGCCGTCCGCAAGCCCGCGCCTACTGTGGCCGGAAATGGGAATCGGCGTCCCGGTGGCTAGGCCGCACGCGCGTGGCAATGACCCGCGACGGTCATTGCCTCGCGCCTCCCTTGCTAGCATTTCCGTTTCGCAGAAGGTGGCGACCGCCTGCCACTTCTCCTCGCTCCTAACCTTGGAACGACTGTTTATACTGAAAACATAAATTAACCTATTTTCTTTCTTTCTTTTCGGCGACAGTACAGCTTTTATCAATAAAATTATTCTCGTAATCACATCAGTACCTACTTTCAATGAACACCTTTCAAAAACAAACAAACAAGTATACGTCTCAATTATAAAAAATCAACTAAGACATCTGTTAGTTGAACTGTGTTGTTTTTCGAGAAAAATCTGTGTGTACCGAACCGCGGCGACGAGAAGGGTTTCCTTGCACAAAAATACCATTTCCATTACAAAACATGATTGATAACAACGAAGCCCAATCAATATTATTTTTCCGTCTATAACTTATCAACAACCAATGACTTTATCCAACGTAACAATACAGAATCTTTCTGAATACCACCGACCTTCGCTGGAACTTGTCAGAAATTGTTTTGCGAAAAAATAAATTGCGTGTATTTTTCCCGTAACAATTTATCTGTACGCTTTCCCGTCTTCTTACGACTAACTTTATATGGCTAAATTATTATGTTGTTAATGTTAGAATGATTTTTGTTAGAAACTTTCTTAGAAGTAATATGTTTTATAATTTAATAAATAATTTTTGTGATTCATGTCTTAATCTATTACGCTTCATTTTATATTTTTGTAAAAACACACTTTTAAAACAAAATATTTTTAAACCAAGCCTGTACAGTCCCACTGCTGGGCAAAAGCCCCATTTCATTGCTTCCCTTGCTCCCGGTTCTGAGTCTCTTCTTGCCAATTCTTAGGGAAAACATAAGTATTATTATTACATTAGAAATATAGTCATCCCGCCATCGCCTACTTGGTCTGCCGCGACCCGTCGTTCGATTTTAGGGCACCGATTTAAAAATAAGAGATAAAATAATGCAACAAGGACTAAAATATAACCTAGAATATAACTAATAAAGCAAACGCAATTTAATTTAAAAAAATAACATGCACGATATGCAAAATTGATTATAAACCCTCGCTTAAAATACCATAGAAACGCCCAAATAAAACGATAATTTAATACCATTACATTATACCAATATTTCCCGTACCTGTCACAAATGATTAATGGGTTTATTTAAAAACGGAACTGGCAACCCTGCCCAAGGTGGGCCACTTCGGTCCCTCTAATACCCGGGGCCATTGATTCATTATGACATTACATATGACGGGGCAAATGACAGAATTGTGGTATTAATTGCTCAATTCACAGAGGAAGAGCAAATAGCTAATGTCGTATTTGTGTTAGATCGATCATAACTGGATCGGTAATGACGTGATATTTGGCCGGAATTTAGCTGTGAATTTTCAAGTAGCTATCTTGTTATTTTAGAGTGTTTGTGGAATATGGTTGTTATTTTAAGGGCTGGCTTTGAGAACCAGAATGTTTATGAACTGTTTTCTACTGTTGTTACAGCATATAAGTTTAACAAAAACCTCTTCTTCTGGATTTAAGACAATATAGATTTTCATCGCCATGATCATTTCAACTAAAAAGCCGTTCACTGTTGGACAAAGACCTCCCCCAAGTATCGCTATAACGACCAGTAGCCTGATTCACGTAAAATCAAACAAGCCAAATATCGTTGAAGTTTTATAGTCGTTCGATCGAAGTCCTATCCAAAAGCGGTATTCACGATCTATCGACTTATTTCCAGTTACATTAATAAGTATTCTACCCGGATAATTTAATACAGATTTTTTTTTAAACGACTAATTTCAAACGACTTTAAAATCGGTGTCGTTCAAACTCGATTGATGGATGTGAATATGGAAATGGTCTAAACGACTAAATCGCTACGATATCGTTACGGTTTTGATTACGTGAATCGGACTACAGTTCTGTGCGTCTCATATTCATCGGATTCCCGCAACCCTCACCTGCAGGTATTGTTTACTAGAACTTTATAAACCTTACCCGTGGCTGCTGGATTGTGCGCAAGAGTTGCCGTGGCCCTAAAATGCTTTTTCCAAATGAAGGAACAGAGGTGAGTTTTAGTCAATACTTCATTTTGCTCCACTCGTCACATATAGTAAATTATGTTAAAGGATAGTGTAATAGAAACTTGTGGCTATAATAAATACAGCCGCAGGCATCGATAGTCAAGGTTGTTTAAATTAAAGTTTTAGTTATAACATAATACCCTACTACAAAAAAAGGGAATCCTCGAAACTGTTTGGTCGATCTTTTTTAGATACGAATAATCATCACACAATTTTTAACAATTTAATGCGCTGATTTTTATTTATACCGGTAAGCCACCCATTGTTAAACCCTATTAATTTTAAGCTCCTATTATATTTTTATAATCTACAATAAGGAGTATATCTATACAACATTAGTTTTAGTTTGTGCGATATCCGAAACCCGTGTCTAGTATATAATATAATATTCCACAGTATATCTGTACAAAGAATCTATTTACAAAATTTCATAGCTGTATCATGAATAATCACAAAGTTATAAGCGTGTTATGTTACCTGGTTGTCCGTACAAATGCATGGTCACCGGGCCATCCGGCTGAGAGATTTTTTTGCTCCTCCAACCAGCTGAGCGCTAGCGTCTATAGCCCGCTATGATCTGCCGTGACCTGTGTTGTACTTATTATCGGTGGTGACCAACTTAATGTGCTCTTTTTTAAATATTTTTGGGAAAAATTATAACATGGTGTTAAAAATTGTTGGAATCGATTCAGTTACTGATTCTGAACAAAATATATACAGATTTCGCATATATGTACTAAACATAATGTTGTGTCTATCAGTGCGTAATCAGACACGACCATTTAAATGACTGTATCTATCAGTGCGTAATCAGACACGACCATTTAAATGACTAAATTCTAACCAAACTAATCGCAGGCCAGACACTAATGCCATCGGACATAACGTTAAGAGAATTTTCACCTGACGCGGACTAGACAGGGGGGATGCGCGGATTTGCATAATTTCCTATGTGACATTAATTTAGCCAGACCCAATATCATGGCGTCACCTGCGACCAACAAAATTATATCACCTACGCTCATAGATACGAGTATGTGTATGTGAGACTACATACATACGAATGTTTGGAATGTAAAATGGGCCAGTACAAGACTTTCACCTAGTCTTTTAAAAAGTTTATGTGGGTTATTTAAAAGTACAGTACAATTCACGAATGATGGCAGCCGTGAAGTTAGCCTTTGCGAACGTTCGCGCACACTACACTCTTCTCGCACACGCACGTCGCCATTTGGCTCCTAAAACACGTTACTGCGCAACCTTATGCGCAAACTTCACGGCCGCCATCATTCGTGAATTGTACTGTAGTTTTTAAATTAAGAATCCGCTAATCAGAAGCTATCGAATTAAGTTCAAAGATTTTCATATGCAAGGTACGTCACATATACACATATGTACATACCAGCTTCTGCCAAAAAGTTTGTTTCTCCATACTAACTTTGGACCCCCGTTTCACCCCCTTAGAAGAAGGTGAATTCAGAAAAATACTCTCTTAGTGCCTGACTGTGTCATAAAAGGAAATCTTTTACAAAATTTCACCCTTCTAGCCCCAGTAGTTTTGGCTGTACCTTATTTTTTTAGGTGGGAAAATCATTTAATGACATCCCACGTTCTTCGGCGGAGCGGGAGATAGTGTCAGACTTTTACTGACTAAAAACCATGTTCCTTCGTTGCCTTTCGTACCGGGGCTTAGTTTCGGCTGTACCTACGCTTCCATGTCAGTCAGTTAGTTTCTTTTCTTTTGGTGGATACTTGACGCATAAGAAACTCAGTAAAATAAATAGTCTGGTGTATGTTAAGTTTAGGTTAAGAAGTTTAAAACCTTGGACTGCGTGATTGTTGGAAAGAATCACCACAACGCAACAAGGGTAAGATTCAATCTGTAAAAAATCTCACTCCGCCCATAGCAAGAAAAGTTATTTGATGGGATGCCACCTCAAAAAAGGGACTTAGAATATTATAGTTAAACAAAGAAAATAATGTTTGTAAAACACAATAAAAGAAACACAAGCAATAAATATCTTCACAAAGGTTCTAAGTTCTCATACGCAAAGCTTCTGATTCAACTTATCTAATCCACACATTGTCTTTCTACACAGCTGGTTATGTCTCCACCATAAAATTTCCTCTACCAACGATCCTCCTCCAAATAATTATGCAATTATCTAAGCAAGCACTCGCAAACTGCCACTTAAAACAAGAAAAGCTAGCCTGAGCGTCGAACAGTTGCAACTTGTAAAAATAATCCAATCTTCGACCACGGTGTCATTGCGAACTAACAAACTAGAAATTTTCAAGTCGATATTGCCGACCTGATTCCCGTTGCGGGTAAAACGAACGGAGGAAAATTTTCAGACTTGTAACTCTCGTGGTCTTATTGTGCAAACTTGGAAGACTCGACTGTCGAGACCATGCCGCCGTGACACTTACGACCGGTTTTTTTTACACACTTTCTGTTTTGCAACTGCATTCGAGTATCTATTTTATCGACTCTCGTTTACCAATGCGATTACTGTGCGTAATTGTGGGCAGTTTATGTCATATTCTTATTTCGGAAAACGAGGTCTGTTAACGACTGTTGAGTGAGTACCATTGGCTCACTTTAGAAAAAGGCCTCTGCATTTCATTGAACTAAATGGTTTATCTCTCACAATTTCAAGTTTTTTTTTTTTGTAAATTAAGAAAGCAGTCGAAAGGTTAAGAAGCCGAATGACGATCCCTAATTCATAATTTATTTATATCTACGTAAAAAAATTAATCACTATTTCCTTAATTGACGCCGTAACTTGACAAAGACTTTACAGATTTTATTCGTCTGTTTTTTTTTTTTTAATTTTCGCCACTAGGGACACGGTATTTATTGAAAGACCTGCCATAGCCTTGAAATGCAAACAGCAATTGAAACACAGGTGGGTTTTTAGTCAGTAAAAGTTTGACACACCCACTCACTTCACCCTACAACGGAGACGTCGCGTCGGTCGTTTGATGATTTCTTACTTCAAAAAATTTTAACAATTTCAACAAAATTAAGCAACCTATAAAAGAAATCAACAATACGCAAAATACACAAAAGTAAAAACTGTACAAAAGTCCGTATCCTCACATCTGAGACGGCGGTATATTTGCTCATTATTCAGCAAATCGTCTCATTATTTCTGTGCCGCTTAATCCTTGGCTTACATTTCGCTTTTTAATTGTACCTCCATGTCTGACCCTCATCGGGGTCGCTTGTTTTTCAGAATTTGCCGTCTCGTTAAACCTCGGCTTGAGTTAGTTTGGATGGTACAAATTATAAGAGGTCGCGGTGAAGAAATGGTTGTGTCTCAGTCATGCCTTTTGTTTTGGCTTCTAAGTATTACATCTTTTTTTTGAGTAACCTTTAATAAATATTTATTTTTGGTTTAGTAATAGGTAATGTTATACTGAGTTTTTCTATGGCAGGCCAGTTTCTAGTGCCGGATCATCCGCGTAGCAAGTAGCAAATGCTTTGGACTGTATGCATCAGTAGGCCCCCGGTTGAACATACAAAGACAAGTCAAAATACCTATACCATTTGAATTCTAACCATTTCCAGATTTTACATAAAGACAATGGAGGTAACTGCCTACAGGCTCATTAATACCTAAGGGCCCGATAGCCTATTTTTGAAAAATATGTTTTAGAATTTTAAATTCGTTATCGTTTATAAAGATCTGGGAGGACACTTGGTAGAATTTGCTACCGGCCAGACGATGGCTTAATTCGGCACTCTCGATCTCCCCTGGTTGTAAGTGATATATGAGGTCTAAGATAAAATTAATCCATATATGCTTGACCACTCTTGCTTTAAAAAGTGACAGACTAAGGTAGTAAGGAATACAAGCACTGTGAGTGAGTTCTAAAGTTGATGAATAAACAATGATAACTTATGTGTTACATGAGTCTAGATCATGCCAAGTCGTGACTATTATAATATAGATCATCTAAATTCAAATGGTTCTCCGTCACTGTATCTCCATTTTTGTTAAAAAAAAACGCAACTTTCAAGATTACAAAAATGCCTATTTTCGCCCAAAACCAAACCCTAATTATCCCCACAAAAATAAAACCGCCACTCATTAGGATACCGGTTTTTCTCCATCAACAACAGACCAAAGACCAATTAAGTGGGTCTCCTACAGTTTGCACCGTCACGGTGCCCCGCTATCAAGACTGCGCATCCTTGCCCCGACCCTTTCGCTACATAATATTGTGATTAATTAAATCCAGAGATGGTGGTATATTGCTACGATGGACACTCTAATTTGTTATGCTGCTTCTATCATAATTCTTTAGGGGTTAATATTTGCATAACATGTTTCACTTGCGGAAAACTTCGGATTTTTTTTAAACAAATTCATGAAATATCAAGTAAGAAATCGTATAGTTTTTGTCGGAATCTATGAGTCTTTCAAAGCCTCAGATACATTAGGGGACAAAATGTCATCTAACATGACGCGCAACGCTAAATATACTTACGTAGCGCTACAACGTGGGCAACGTGTCCCACAACAAGTAGCCAAACATTTTACAAGACATTCATGTGACGCGAAACATGTTGTTGGATAAATAAAACCAGAGACTGCTGTGCAATCAACATCATCTATGCATCCTTTTTTCAACAACAGTGATGTCGACTAATATCTTATTTACCAATCAAACCTAGTCTTACACATTCACAAACTATCAGACAAACTTCCAAACGACGCCAGTTTCGATCACACGTCAGCAATGTAGTAACACTAACGGTAATGGTAATGACTAACAAGTGAGTGACGCAATTATAGAAACATTGCTTTTACACCTTTCTCTCTTTCTCATTTCCACCATCTCAAATAAACGTGCCTACATTAAAATATCTAGTTACACAGAGAAACGCGGCCGCAGCGAGATATATCGTGTAATCCACATCAGGGTCAAAACGTCCGGTTGTGACAGGCCATAATCCCGCATTCAATTGTGGACGTGGGCCAGGCTGGCTGCCCTACGAGGCGGCGATATTACGCGTGTTAGGGAGCTCGGCCACTTCAGGCCACCTGATCAACGTCTTACTTTAAAATGGGGACCATTTTTCTAAATGTAAATGTAGGTGAACGAATAGATAGAGAATATTCTAGGTAATCATTTTCGTGCGGGTGAAAATATTACAAGAAATGTTGAGTTATTGACTGCTACACTGCGTGTGGACATTCTCACACGGAACAGATATTTTTATAGACTGCAGACAGTGGTTTTGGATCTAGGTATCTTGTGTACGTGAGTTCGGATGTTTGTGAACGCATCTACGATACAGGAGTAACTTTTAGTGTCGGGCAACGTCTAAAAGACGGACTAAGCGTTTCGCCTCGTCGTTTATACCGCGTACGTCGAAGGACTGGAACAGTTTGCCTGCTGCGGTCTTCCCGTAGGGTCTTAATAAACTAGTGTGCCTTACCATCAAAGATTGCATCGCTACTTACCATCAGGTGGGATCGCAGTCAAGCAAAGGTTTGTCTCAATTAAAAAAAATTAATACTTATACCATTTAACTTATTTTCAATGTAGTAAGAACGGTACTAAAAAAAATATAATTCTTGTATAAGAAATAAATAAATAAAAATTGTAATTTACAAACTGTACTGTTCCAAGTACAAAAGCCCGCTTCCCTTTACAAATATTATTTAATGTGGGTGCTAATGCGTCCCGCCATCATCATTTTAATACTAACTTTTGCTAGCAGCTCCACTCGTGTCTAAGTAGAAAGTTATCCCAAGGAACTTCCACAATAAAATCCTATGACTTATTCCAGGACATCGTTCATGCGTATGCCAAAATTTTATAGCAATACGCTCAGCCAGTTGAGCATGAAAGAATAAAAAATAACACAAAATTTCACTTTTATAATATAAGTGTGATCTTTTGAGATCATCTAGATTTTATGTAGAATTTCTTTCATGCTGCAGCGCTTTTCTTTTTTCTCTAACTCTGTAAACAGACAAACTGTAAGTCAACGCCTTTACCTATCAAATGAAAGAAAGAAAGAAAAAAATATAATAAAGCAATATGATCTGAACTGCAATAAATATCAAAGTTTTATTAGAGAACCTTCAGCGAGTGTTGAGAGTTCCACAAACAATACAAGTAACATTTCAGTATTAACTTAGGATGGCAAACAGAAACTTACAACAAGTTCTATGGAATCAAGATTATACGGGCCAACTAATATAACATTTGAAGAATTGTTAGTCAGTTTGGTTGTTTACACGTGTAAAAAATAGAAGCTATAAATAGGTGGGTATCTAGCTGAGAAGCCTCAGTAGCTAATACAAGTAATTAATAATAAGTAAATAATACCTTGTGTTTAAGGTAAAATATCTAAAACTCGTGAGGAAAGCAGCATGTTCAAGAACCAAAAAATCTAAGACACGTGACAAACGCGTGGTGGATACGATTCATGCTCTTTCCGAGAGCATAGACCTGACTGTCTGAGTCCCAGCAGTGGGAACATTATAAGGGTGATTGCTATGTTATGCTTATTTAAATTCACTTTAGAGCGTAAGGCACTAAGTACTGGATGAGCAAGGTCAAAAGTCCAGGTGGAGTAGGTATTAGCTACCTTTTGTTTTTTCTAAAATCTTTTTCTTAAATTTTATTTCAATAAAGTTTTTGACTTACTATTTTTAACAATTTGAGGGCGAGAATCATTAGTTAAACGTTCACAGATACTAAGCTAGTTTAACTCATCGAATGCCGTAATTAGAAACACAATAGAAAGACAATTGCTTATGTCGAACTGTGTAACTTACGACATTCAAAAGGTTAATGTATGTTATTCTTTACAACATACTATGTATCAGTTTACATAGTATACAGTACTAAGTTAATCTAAAATTGTATATATTTTTCATTAAATTCGAACAATACACAACTACATTATGCGATACTAAAAACATAACAACTTAAATAATTATGTAGTCCACAGCGCTGTTCGCAGGTTACTATTAATTGATTTTAAATTGCTATGGCATCAGTTGTTCATGCATGACCGTTACAATTATTACTGATTCAAATTGGTTGAAACACCCATTCTCAGACAATTTTTAATATGTTATCACCATATAATAGACTGATGACGCTGTTTTGTTACTAAATGTGATTTAAATCTAAAAAAAAGTATTACAAGGACGTTGACGTGAGATTGGCTGTAACAAAACCTTGAAAACGAAATATCAAAACTCTATACAAAACTAAAAAAATATGCAATAAAATTTCAATACCCATCAAAGTTTCGCCCACACTGTTCCAATCGCACAAAACGTAGACCTACTAGCAGCCAAATGTGTTAGGAATCCACTTTCGAACATTTTGCGTAAAGCAATAAGAAGAACAGAGAAATCAAAGTTTCCAAAGCTAATATATATTGAATCGTAGTTGGATGGGCAATGCAGTCCGCGTACCGTCCCGATAGAGAAACTTTCCCCAATGTATTACTTTGTGACGCTTCGTCCGTACTTCTAGTTTGCAACAAATGCTGCTTACGGCGTGTGAATTGGATATTGCGGCCGTTTGATCAAACTTCATTCGGAAACTGTATAATAATAGCCTTTGTCGATCTATTCAGTGCGTCTGACATTTCCATTGTGTCATCATCGTCTTTCTGCCCTTGTCCCGTGTCATTTGGGGTCGTTGTAACATGTTTCTTTCTTCAATTCTGTCCTATCACCCGTCATACTATCACTAACTTCCCTTTCTTTCAAATCATGTCTCACAATCCATCCATCTTTTCTTTAGCTTTCCCCTCTCTTTTCATGTATCCACATGTAGATATACTTATTAATACTCTTTAAGTAACATGCATTTCGTCCCTTCTCTTCTCATGACCATGCCAAGATAAACGAGTCCCTTTTAAATTTTTAATCACTAGCACAATTTTTAAACTTTATCTAATGTACTCATTTCTCACTTTATCCCTTCTCAATACGTCACATCCATCTCAACATTCTCATGTCCGGTACATGCAAGCTTTTTATCTGTCATTGACATCTCAATTGTTGGGTGGAAACATCTAAGACTAGCTGTTCTCAGCGTCTATGGTTACTGCTCCACTTCCGTGGATCATAGCGTACCTAATGTTGCCTTTACCATCATGAACCGCTAGCTTTCCCATACAGAAAAATGTTTCCAATCCGACTAGGATTTTAGTGCATTTAAATGTAAAAAAAAACCTATGTCTGTCTGTTACGTTTTCATGGTTAAACTACAGAACCGCTTTTGATGAAGTTTTTTATAGAGTAAACTTGTATGAACCCCAAGGAAGAACATAGGCTACTTTTTACTTGCTTCGACTTTAAATTCGTGTCCACTATAACTGACATACACGCAGGCGACGACATGCGCAAAAGCTAGTACTTATGTAAATTGTTGAAATCAGCTAGACAGAATGTAGGACTAAAGTCAGATATGAAGCCGCTTAAACGTTAGCTGCTTAACTATAGTCATAAATACAGTAATCTTCTTCTAGTAACATTCTTACGCACAAACAAATAAACATAAGAACATGTCTGACACACCATTGATATACTTTATCTTAATGGAATTGCCATCAAATCCATTGACAACGTATACTCAAATGAGGGCATGGAACAGCTTAGCATTAAAGAAAAGAACTATAAGGACCTTATCAACGCCACCTCATTTGCCAGGCCTGATGTTAATGGAGTATAAGGCTTTATTTAATGAAGACATGTCAACGTAAGCCCCCATCTAAGCTTTCAAATCTAGAACCTGTCTTCATAAAAGCCATCTATATAGATAGACTGTTAAAGCGAAACTGACTGACATATTAACTCACAGGTGAAACTACTGGGACTAGGAACGTAAATTTTGCACAAAGAATCCATTTATGATGTAGGTGAGCACTAAGAAAGGCTTTTTTGTGCAAAAGGTTGTATGGGAGAATATTATTCCTTGGGTTTGTAAACTTGAAACTTGACAAAAAGTCTAACCAAAATTAATTACAAAGACTGCCATTATTAGTTTTTCAAAAGTAGACCATATTTTTTCGGTGGGTAAAAATCATCCAATGACATCCCCCGCCTAATTTTACTGACTAAAAAACCACCCTTATCCTTCGTTGCCTTTTATACCAGAGAGCAGATCCATGGTTGCTGACAACTCCTTGAGGCGCGCGAGAACATTACGAGCCGTCGACGACTTAGGCTCGGTCCGAACGGTTACCTGACGAACGGAAGTTTTTATAAAAACAATCTCGAATTCTCTCAAAGTGTTTGTCTTAGATAAAGTTAGATACAAACTTTCCTCGCTACATTCCATTTTACAGGACAAGTAATACAGTGGATTCATTAACTGGACATAAGCTTCCAAGCAATGAAATGAGCCTAGGCCACTAACAACCCGATAATCTGACGTTTGTTGGACAATAAAGTTCCCCGTAATGTCTTGTAAGGAAGGTCTGATTACCTATTTGCTTGGTGAAAGCAGTTTTAGGGAATGATACGCACTATTCTGAATAGCTTTTCTTGATTCGACTTCTTAATTAAAGAGACAGACTGATATATACTCTGTTCGAAATAACATTAGAAATTTATAAAAACCTTTTATTACTGTTCGTTCAACCGTTTGACTTTGATTACGATGGTGGCATGACAAATGGCTGCTGTAGTAAATAGTTCATACTGTAACCACTTTATTGTTTTTTATGCCATTCTTATGCCTACGAAAAAGAAATTAAAATCTGTTGAACAGACAGTAAAATAGGTTTCTTTAAATTTCTATTCTTAACGCGGATAGGGTATAGGTATAAGTCATTTATTTGCTACAACACAAAACATACAATCACAATTAGATGATAAAAAAGTCAGCACTTCAACAAACAAAACAAAACATTAAAATCATAAAACGTTACACATGTAGATCATTTACATATTAAAAAAAAAATACAATATATCTATTATCTTATCAGAGCCATAGACTCCTATTTGGTGCAACATTAAGATGCACACCGTGTGCATCTTAATGTTGCACCAAATAGGAGTCTATTTCAGTATGTATCAGGCAAATATACCTTTTTTGAGGTGGGGAAATCATCAAATTATTTCTCCCTCTCTAGAGGTGAGCGAGAGAAAGTTTCAGACTTTTACTGACCAAAACCCACAGTGTTACTACAGTTGCCCTTTGCGAGGGCCACGGTAACTCCTTCGCCCTGTCACAACCCTGGCAGGCATCGGCCCTAAGGGGGGTGTCAATATTGCTGTCATCTTATTAAGGCGCGCCGTCGACACGAGCTTGATCATTCCGGACGACCGGATGGTGAGCTACTCATTACTCGCCGTCCGCAAGCCCGCGCCTACGATGACTAGAAATCGCTCTATAACTCCCGACGCCTCGAGCATGAACCTTGTAAAATGTAAACTAAACAGCCCAATTCACCATTAATTCCACACAAATAGTTCGCACAAACCTAAGCACAAACGGCGTCTATAATCTGAGTTCCAGCATCCTTCACTGACGATACCAATACAGGATCATAACAAACCATTTAACAAAGACCCCTGATAATTCATATCATCTTTAGCTTGTATCGGCGTTTGGAGCACAAAGCCTTCAGGTGGAGGTGAGACGGGGGGGTGGAGGGATCATCTTGCTCCAGTCGCTCGTATCTTGTATCGTTCGTGGGAGCTTCGCAGCGTTTGAGATAAGGCAACAATGCAGCGTTCACTTCAGAACCATTTATTCGATAGAGTTACCTGTATACAAAGGTTCTAGGTTTACACAGGGTGCTGCGAATGTAGCGTAATGTAATGGTACGGCTTTCGAATGCCGCCTCTTTAGAAATGAAACGCGCAACTTAATCCTTTGCTCTCTGCGATAATAGGATACTTGCTTTATTTATCGCTTTTGTAACACGTTACAGGATGTTCTAGAATTGTAAATAATGGTGGTTAGATACTTATTTATTTACACACACACAGAGAAACTGTAACGTATAATACCTACATCTATTATAATCTAATATCCACACTAATATATATGTAAAGAGTTAAAGTTTGTTTTTATTGTTTGTAATTTCTGGAAGTACTAGTCCGATAGTTACAATTTTTTTCACCGATAAAAAGCTGCTTTAATCCTGAGTGACATAGGCTATATTTTAAGTACGAGGTCGAAGCGCGGGCAAAAGCTAGTTATTAGTAGTAGTAGTATCTTTATTCATAACAACATAGTTGTGTCGAACAGATTGATAATTACAAATGTCCTTAAAACTACATTAAATTAATTTCTAGAGTAAATAAAATCATTACATAATTATAACAAATACAATAATAATAATTTATAACAAATGTCATTGGTTAAATCATAAATAATGTCCTAATTGCTATAATTAATTACAAATTAAATACCTGCTCAAATATATTATACAGTTAAAGGTCTCCAACTGAGTATAAACACTTTTCCAAAAGAAACGCTTTAAGACTTGCTTTAAAAGTACTGTTATACAAATCCTGTTTTAATGAAGTAGGCAATTTGTTATACAATTTTATTTCATTTATTTGAGAACAATGACTGACTACTTTGAGGTGGGGTATTATGTTCGACGATAGATCAAGTCTTCTCGTTTTTTCCCTTTTTATTCTTTCCTCATATGTTTCGAAATTGTCAATGTTTTTAGCCAAGTTCATTAACAAAACCATTACATACAAACTTGGTACAGTCAAAATATTTAATTTTATAAAATGCTCCCGACACGAATCTTCTTGTTTTATTCGCACCATAGTTCTGATGGCACGTTTCTGAGCAATAAAAGCTTTATCAATGTTATACTGATAGCTACCTCCCCAGAAAAGTATACTAGACCGTAACTTAGATTCCACCAAGGCATAATAAACAGTCTTTAACTGTTCTAAACCAATCACAGCTCTTAAACTCCTTAAAACATAACAAGCCGAACTGATAGTGCTAACCAAGGATGACAGCTCGTGTTTCCAATTTAGTAAATTATCCATATAAACACCAAGAAATTTGGCTACTTTCACCGTGTCAATTTTTTCTCCATTTAATATACCATATATATTATATATTTATAAAGAGGAGCTAATTTTATACAACGTGTAATGTTAAATGCGCAAAATCTGAAAATAGTTTTATCAAAATAACGAGCAGAATCAGTTGAACCACTTTTTAATATAGGTCACATTTAAAACAAAATCTACATTAAAATGTTGCCCTGTCTATTTATTATATGTTAAGCCAGCAAGTGCTCAAAGCCGCCAAATTAGATAAACAAACACAAATGGTTGTCGTCCATTTCAATTTTCTCATACGCGGGATAATAATAGATTTTTATTTAGATTTAGGTACATTGAAATAAGAAACAATGTAAATACAAACTAACTAAAACAGTACATAAAATCTTTCTATTTTTTTAATGTTTTTTTTCTCTCCCGGAACTACATACCTATTTTATCTCAAGTATTAGATAACTCAAGAACTGCTAGACCGATGTTAGTGATCTTTACTTTGTTTAATTCGTATCTGCTCCGAAAAGCAATCTATTAAAATATCGGAAAAAATCTCGTAAAAAAAAAATATATCCAAACACATCAAAGACAGCAGGAACAGGAATTATTGTCAATGTGACGATACATTGACATTCGATCCTGTGACTTTGGTCTCAATTATTCGGTCAAAAAGTGTTGGAATATAACAAAAACAAATCCATCCTGCTTCAACACTATGGTCTTTCTCTTTCTAAGCAATAAATATTATATTTAATGTACAACGCCCCGTGACCACTTGACTGAAATCCCTAGTATGGTTATAGTTACTGTATTCCACTAGCCTTGCTTAGGAGCACACGTCTCACGTGATGTTACTGAAACACACCTTCCCAATATAAAGAAAAGGATAATAAACAGTTATAATTGAAATCCTTAAAATGAAGTTTCTCTTTGGAGCCCTAATCCTAACAGGTTATGGGCCCAGAGCGCTAAACCAAAGTGCAAATAATATAAAGTGAAAATAAACGAACATTAAATAATAAAAAAAAAACGTTTTGTGCATCAAATTAAACAAATGGGACATTAAACAATCTGATGGTGATAAATGCAGTGTGTGGACATTTCGAATTCAAAAATTATCAAGTGAATTACCTACTGAACGTTGTCGACATTGAAGTTCTGGAAGAAACAAGTACCGAGTGAGTAAAGAACATTATGTGGCGACGAAGCTGTCTTTTAGTAAAAGGTTGCTGAATTTTAAATTGGTTAGAAACACCACACTAACCAAATATTTAACACCACACTAACTATAATTTGATAAAATCGTCACTGAACCTATGGCTACAGGTGCACAATTAGAATCCGATAAAGTAATCTGCCAAACATGACTCTACCAAATGAGTCCGGAGCAGCATTGTCACCGCACTCGATTGCGGTATATACTGACTGAAGACAATATAACGTTAACTTTGGAAAACGAGATTGCGAGATCATGAAATCAAACTTACAAGATATGTAAGAAATCTTAGTCTAAAAGTACTTCAGGCTGAAACTTACGAGACCACAAGTCACACCTTCAAACAATTCAAGAGAGCATCGACAAAAACAAAAGTCAATAAAGAACAATTTGGAACCCAGGAAATGTTATCCCTGGCAAAAAAAAAAAAAGGAGATTTGAAGAATTACAAAAGCGCTAGTGAAAACAAAGGAGCCAACAATAAAACGGTATAGTTGGTTACTTCAAAACCAAACTACTCAAATAATATACTTTTGGATTTGCTTTTATGGTGGGCTGTGATATGATGGGCAAACAAATTCATTTTTGTTTGGTAATCTGGAGCAAATCATTTGAAAATCAAGAAAAATTGAAACTAAACTTCAATGAGCGTGAGGAGCCAAGAAACGATTCAGTTGCTATATTGGTGCGGCTATAAAAGCGACGAAGAAAGGGAATTACCAGGTGACCAGTAAAATGGACGTCGTCGGCGAAGAAAAAGCAGCAATCGGGAATGACTGTCGTTTTTGGTAAAAACGGCGGGGTCAATATGTTCAACGATGGTAAGCCGATAATAAGGGTAAGTCTTTGAACAATCTACTGAGCGGTCACTGATTAGTGCTTGAAAATGTTTTAAATAGCAAATGCTCGTTATATAAAGTCACAAATAGTAATAGTAATTATGAATTATTATGGAATGAAATAATTGCATATCAGAATAGATTAAATGATTGAAACTATTGTCTGATAATTGTACAATTGATAATATTAGACCTAACGGTAAATTGTGTGAAGTTTGAAGATGACAAAAACTTGTCTGTTATTTGATAAATTGAAAACAAAAAAGTTTGAAACGAGAAGTCGTTTAATCTCAAGTGCACACAGATGTTTTGCGGTCCTAACAGTTTTTTTTTCTCGTCTATTGAAGTTTAAAACTATGTTGTGATTTTGAGGATATATCAAAAGTTTTTGTTAAGTTTCGAAATTACGTTGCAAAATGTGAAGTTCATTTTGGTCTGAGAATTGTTAACTTTATGTTGTGATAATGAAAGGGAAATTAAATCCAATTAAATGGAAGAGTTGAGCTCGGGAAGGTATTGCATGGTCATCCCTAAACAGTGCCGCATACACTGGCTGTAAATGGTATGGCCGAACGATTGATGTATGATGAACAATGCCGATGCTAAAACGAGTCTAAATAAGACAAATCGTTCTGGAGTTAGATTGTTCTGGGGAGCACTGAGATTACATAATATACCTGATGAGTTATGGCATAATAATAAGCCAAAACCGTATATTTTAAAGTTTTTGATTCTACTGTTTACTAAGTTAGTAAAAGTCTAAAAACGAAATTTGGCAAAGAGGTTGTCAAAGGGAATTTCGTTGATGATGAATCAAATTTAATGGTTATAAAGTGTGGGATGTGGTAAACCAAAAAAAAATGTTTGTGGGAGTCAGAGATGTAAAAAGGATGAGATTAAATTCTTATCAAATAGGCCAGTGAAACTTGAGCCTAAACGAGTTATGAACTATAAATAGCATAACTTGGTAACTCTGACTTGGTACACCCGTTTGGAAAGAGGTGTGGTTCTGATAAGAATCAATCAGTTTTTAAGCAAACGGACATATGATACAATACCTGGCGTAATTGCAAATAAATCTGTTTGGGAAACAGTGGCGAGCTCGAGATTGTCATATCACAATGGAAATAAGTTAACTTTATTTTAAGATCGAGAAACATCACATAGTTAGAGACGAAGTGTAGGACGCAAAACTTATTTTTCCGTTTCGTTTAATGAATACGATGGCAACCGTATTTTTGATAATATGTTATTACTTATTGTGTGCTGGACCATAAAAATATTAGAATTAAATGCTGGTATGATAAGCATTTAAATGAAGAATGTTTTCAATTAAGTACAGATTGCAAATGATACCTGGAAATATAGTTCTAAATAGAGATAAAAGAAATATTAATTTGATTTAATCAAATTGATTGTAAGTAAATAAAAGTCATTAATTGTAAAAAAAAAAAAAAGGTAAAGTTGAAAATAAGTTGTAAAACGAGTTTAGTGGCTCGTGGTTATAATCAGAAAAATGTTAATGAAACCTTTGTATCAATTGAAAGAATAGCAAAGTTTTAGTTAAACTTTTGCGTATCAATGTAATGTCTTGGTTGACATGGTTAAATGTCAAAAGCATAATTTTGAGGAACCTGGATGAAGAAATTTTAGTATATGAATGTAGCTAAGGGTATTTTGGCTGACAAATAGTGGTTTATATATTAATGAAGTCATTATATGGATGTATGTAATCTGTATATTATTGGTTCCTAATGTTTCGGTGAGCTTATACAAAAAGGTATTTCTAATACTCATCAGTGGACCAGTGCATTTAAATTTCAATGCTGGTCATGAACGATGATTGGTTGTAGTGGCCTAGTTACTGGATTGTGGAGGTCTAGTAAGTCGCTCCATGTAAAATACTGGTATTCAGACGCATCTAGTCAGATCAGTAGCCAACCCCAAAACCGACTGAAAAGGCTAGGGAGATGATAATGCACGAAGTCTGGTGCCTTGTTGATGGCAATAGGTTTGCTGACTATTATAAGGTTTGTTATCTATTATATTGGTGTACAATAAAGTACATATAAATAAATAAATAAGTAAGGGAATTAAACATAACTGATGAAATGTGGGTGTACTATAGGTACACCTATGCCTGATCCTTTGGATAATAAAGGCGTGATGTTTATGTTATGTGATAAAGAAAAAGTTTTTTTTTTAGTTTAAGTCTGTGTTATTGCATTTTAACAACTATGTTATAATGTGTAACCTAGCAGTTGAGTAAAACATACCCAATCAATTTTTTTATTAAATCGTTGACATAAAATTTATAAAATGTTTTCTGTGAAAAATAAAATAGGTCAGAAAACAAATTACTTTGGATTAGGAAATGTAGATAAATAACAGTTCTTGAAATGTTTAACTTGAGGAATGCTTTAGGGGCAATAAATCTGCCCATACACTCCTTGAAAGTTAAATATGTTGATAACAAAACGTTTAGTTCATGAGAAATTAAAAGAGCCCCTTGTCGAAGTCTTATGAGGTGCTTGATGCTGAATCATGCTATGCCATTGAGCCTAATCTTAGTTTACTGTTTACATCTCGAGTCGATATGTAAACAAAAACGACTAAGTATTTGTAATGGTTACACTTAGATACAAGGCATACCCTTTGTATTAAAATATTTAAAGGAACTATAAATCTCAAGTTTAATAAAATATATAGGTGGGTGTTTGTTCATTGTGACTGAAGTGGTAATGATGAATAAATATAAAATGTACTGTGGGTTAATTGTTTAAATTATTTAAGCAATGTACAATTTTCTAGCAAATAAATTGGCAGCTAACAATGGCAAGATAGTACACAGTAGTAAAGCAGAATACGGTGTAATGTAAAACAGTTAAAGATACTGTGATTAAAGTATTTGGTGAAAATGATTACATATTAAGTATTATTTATACTCATTACTGTAGCAAATGCTGTTTTTATTTATGCTGATAATAAAAATATTAGATGCAAAAGCATTGCGAATAATCCTACCAGCCACAAACGAACACACAGATATTAAGTATCAGGTTGAGAAATATGTTACTATAATGTTTTTGTTTCTACAAGTTAACCAGATAGCTGGTATCCTGTGAAATTTCCAACGGTGCGTTACACCTAGATATGAATGAAATTCGGGGTGACGTTATATAATTATGTTAATAATAAGAGCTTGGTTATGATAAGTAGACGAATAAGATTCATAGTTTCAATAATAAGTGAAATGATTGATTGGTCTGATTAGGTTTTACTGGGTTTTCCCTAATCCTGCGCAACGAATGTTGGACCATGATGATATTGTATTCCCAGAAAGAAGGAAGGTGTGTGTTTTTATTATTGTATAAAGGTGTTTGATATAGTAGATATTATGTAATAGATATTATATTGCGATTAAAGAAAAAGGGATTTATTTTTGAGGGGGGCGTGTTGGAATATAACAAAAACAAATCCATCCTGCTTCAACACTATGGTCTTTCTCTTTCTAAGCAATAAATATTATATTTAATGTACAACGCCCCGTGACCACTTGACTGAAATCCCTAGTATGGTTATAGTTACTGTATTCCACTAGCCTTGCTTAGGAGCACACGTCTCACGTGATGTTACTGAAACACACCTTCCCAATATAAAGAAAAGGATAATAAACAGTTATAATTGAAATCCTTAAAATGAAGTTTCTCTTTGGAGCCCTAATCCTAACAAAAAGTTTACCTAAAAGGTAGTCACAAAATTCATTAACTTTGGCAATACGAAGTCCGTTGGGGTCAACTAGTATCATTTTGAGAAACCAAATATGTATATATATTGAACCTATTATAAAGTTTATCGAAATAAATCCCAAAACCAACCGCTCTCAGATCAATTAAAAACTAATTAAAATATTTAGCTCTATTAGAAAAGTCACACAGTAATTCACATGCCGTCAAATAAAAACAAAATAAATCGCTTAAAGTAATTTGTACCTCATTGGTATTCATGGGAACATTGTTAATCGGACATGGTAGCATCTTTCCGTTACACGCTATGGCTTCTAATATCGTGATTAGTTTCCATAACTAATACAAAACAATTTATAGTTCTTAATGAGTTTTAAACTATCATAAATAATATTAATGACAGTAAATTAAGCGCTAATAGGCACATTTATAATATGAGCTGTTGAATTTTGACAAGCTATTACAATGTACCTACGTATTTATATGAATAGAATTTAATTTATAATCATCATCATCATTTCAGCCGAAAGACGTCCACTGTTGGACATAGGCCTCCCCCAAGTGTCGCTACAATGCACGATCCTGTGCGTCTCGCATCCATCGGATTCCCGCAACCTTCACCAGGGCATCGGTCCACCTTGTAGGAGGCCTTCCGGCGTTGCGTCTTCTGATACGCGGTCGCCACTCCAGAACCTTTAGTCCCCAACGGCCATCCGTTCTGCGAGCAATGTGCCCTGCCCATTGCCACTTAAGTTTGGTGATTCTTCGTGCTATGTCGGCAACCCTGGTTCTCCTGCGGATATCTTCATTTCTGATTCGATCACGCAATGAAACTCCGAGTATACCCCTTTCCATTGCTCTTTGGGTGAAGGCTTTACCTTCTGATGAGGCCCATTGTGAGCGACCACGTTTCGGCACCTTATGTCATCACTGGCAACACGCACTGGTCAAAGACTATGAACTACTAATTTATAATTATAAATCCTTTATTATAAGGCATTCTAAAACATAAATGTATTCCGTATACATCCCTATTTTTTAATTAGTACAAAAAAATGGGGCTCTATCCGTACCCGTTACTGATAAAAAAACGAAATCCCAAAATATAATTGGTAAATTCATAATAGATTCATAACAATTGCTACTGGAAAATACTACGCGCAATGTTTTTCTATTTTAATCGTCATATATTCATAATAATCAATAGCCTGTACAATATTTCCATAAATTCAGTGATATTTTGGGATATAAACAATCGCTAATAACTTTGCTGTTTATGAATAGGTATAATAAGAAACTTTACTTAGATAATAACGAGACCTTTTCTAATAAGCCTATTAAGTATTTGTACTAATTAAAAATTTGCGGTGTAAAAAAGGCAAAGTCCTGACACACTCACTTACTCTTCAACGTCAAGCTCAAACACTTGGAACGCAAACATTTTTAACCTTTCGAATGTCTTAAGTTAACAGAGTTAACTTAAGACATTCGAAATCGAATTCGCTAATTACGACATTCAAAGAGTTAACAGAGGTTCTTTTTTAATTCGAATAAATCACAATGTTACGTACCCAGTTTCACACCCGTCAAATTGAGAAGTATTTATCGATCAATATAAACTCTCCTTCAATACTCATAAGCAGCCCCATTAACAGAACTGTTGATTGACCAAAAATCAATCGGGTGTAAGAGAGGCTTAACAGACGTTACTGAGTAGTGGAAAAGGGGCATAAATCTCAATCATAATTTGTGTGCCGTCAAGCGTAGGCCGGCGAGGCCCAATGATTGATGGGGTACCGCGCGCTCATTCCGAATTCAAACGAACCAACCAGCACCCGCCACGTTGCAAAATGGCCGACACGATACTAAATTGATTAAAAATCTATTGGACTAGTTGATTTCCGGGTTATGTCTCTTTTGATACTGATGCACTCTCACTGAGCTAGATATCAGACTCTCTAGACCTAGACCTAGTCTCAGAATAAACTTCTTAGTTAGGGTACTTTTCCATATTAAAAAAAAAACCGTTGGTCTACTCCAGGAATTTCTTCTGCATTGAGGGTGCATTCACAAACATGTGAACTCACACACACAAGACAGCTAAACTCAACAACTATCTGTTTGCCATATAAAATATAGTGTCCGTACGAAAATCAAAAATACATAGCAGCACCCATTCGCTCAATCACTGTGTCGAAAAACATACTTATCCTATACTTCGAAAATACCATTATAAATATATTCACGATATACCTACTCTTTTGACGATGATTACATTATTAATTTATCAATGTCGTTATGGTAGAATGAGGTTAAATAAAACAAGATGCCAAGATACTTATATGCCTGCTAAGGCAAAGATGCAAGGGTACCTATATTCCTGCTAGGGAAATGATGCAAGGGTACCTTTAACCTTGCTAAGGCTGTGGAATATTCGCAAGAGTCACCGCGGCACTGGAACACAAAGGGACACAAAAGGAACGCAGGTGAGTTTTAGTCAGTAAAAATTCACGCAAAAGAAAAGAGAGCTTCACATGATCATATGTGTAAATAAATTTGTGACAGGTTATGTCACAACAAATGCTCCATTCCATTTCCGATGTCTCACATTCTGAAGTGTACTTACAGTATCCCAATACACGTACTCGGTATGTTGTACTGAGTATTTGGTTACTCACGAGTGGGTTATGTATGGGACACTGATTGAATTCCACACAAAGCACATTAGTTGTACTTGGAACTAACTGTGACATAATTTGGAAAGCAATCACAGTTTGTAAACTCTAGCATTACAATTAATGCAAATAGCTGACATGCATTCAAAGGTATACTAAAGGTAGTATATGTACTCCATTCAAAATGATTAGACATTTAAACAAACGTGTTTTACTGCCCGTTCAACCGATTTTGACTTCTATTACGTATGCTTAAGAATTGCATTAAAAGCAAAAAGCGGAGGTTTACTGCAGCAGCCAATTAACGAAATTATAGAAGATAGATATGATTTACAAAAAAAATTTTTTTTTTTAAATACAACCGACTACAAAGTCAAAAAAAAATACCAAAAAGTGCAAAATAACTTTCATTTATGAAATCGGTATTTCTATAAAATAGTTATGTTCCTTGTTACGTCAGTTCTGCTGTTATCCAATGAGGAGTTCTGTTCCATATCTTCGAAGTTCAGAACCAACTTGAAAGCATAACCTTTCAATAAAAAATAATAATTTTCAAAATCGTACATACATGAAAATAAAAAAACTGGGCAAGTGCGAGTCGGACTCGCGCACTGAGGGTTCCGTCCGTGCAAACTACAATTCCGAATTGCTTTTTTTTTGTGGCGTAGGTAACAACAAATTTACTGTTTTCAGATTTTTTCCTATACTTGTGCTATAAGACCTTGCTTTATGCCAAATTTCAGGATTCTGGGTCAACGGGAAGTACCCTATGAATTCCAATCTTTGAGAACATCAAAATATACGTTTTTTTGCAACATAAACGGCCGTGCCTTTTTTATTCGTTAACTTAGAAGTTTGATTTTTGCACAGCTTGAAGGGACCGCACATCTGAGTATATGTTTGAATTTCAACTCGATACCTCTACGCGTTCTCGAGATAAAGGGACTTGACAGACAGACAGACAGACAGAGAGACAGACGGACGGACAACAAAGTGATCCTATAAGGGTTCCGTTTTTTTCCTTTTGAGGGTACGGAACCCTAAAAATACATTCATCCAGACATAGAACCTCCATCTTTTTGAAGTCGTTTAAAAAACCTGTAAGCTGTCATATAAACATCTATAAATTGTATCAAAACAAATTCTAAAGGGCGTGTTGACAGTTCGCGTGACCCCAAGGGCTGGCTTTTACCTTGGACAGAGGATAAGTCTTTTGGGGACATACCAGTTGACAGCGATGCGGAGGAATTATTCGAGGCCATATTGTAGATTGTTTTCAGTTGGTTTTAATTACTTAAGGGTGTTTATGATTTCCTTTGTATTATTGTAAATATAATAAAAGTTTTTAGTATGTTAATTGCATGTAGTATTTGTTAAATGAACTGAATGTGAAAATCTTTACATCACAAAAAATATAGTAACTTCATACTCTATTTGCAACAAGATTAGACATTTAAACACTTTTTCACTCTCCGTTCAACCGATTTTGAGTTCTATGAACATAGGCATTAGTATGGCATTCAAAGCAAAAGAAAAGTGGTAACCATAGGAACTTTTTTCTTTGAATTTTTAAAATTCGAATACAACCTTAACGAACAACAAAACAAATCTATTCAGCCACACTAGAGACTTGACAACATAAAGGCTACGTTTGTCTCAGAACTTGATCCTATTACCGGCAAAGAAAGGGTCTGACCAATTTCGCCAACGAATTCAACCATCAATTTGCCTAAGAAAACTCCATAATATATTAACAGACCCTTCCTGCAACGAATAGTTTGGCTCTATAATATTTGTGGCACGTTCGCCGATCCCAGCGCGGGACGACCTTAATTTATTAATAGATTGTTTATAGCTTCGCCAGGGGTCGTCTAATAAATAGATCACCCTTAAAATAATAATGCTCTTTCGCTACACACTGTACAGACGCATAAATTTTATGAGATTAAAGGGTGAGTTGGCGACTGTCGTTATTTACGAGCTGTTGAAATTTTTGTTAGTTCTAGACGGGTGCCAATTTATTGGTTCCCGTTTTATAGCTGGTACACACGGTTGTCGTTAAGTGTACGGACAAACAGAGAACGGGCTATGCGCTAGGATTGCCATTGATATTGTTTGCGTAACTACTTAGCGTTCAAGACGTGCTTAAACGAGGCAGACCACCCAGTGCACTGCACACACGCTGCCTTTTTTTAAGTGGGAAATTTTTGAGTAACTTCTTGCGGTCTTTTTTTTTCGGTGGGAAAATCATCGAATAACATCCCTCACTCTTGGGTGCAGCGGAAGATAGTGTTAGACTTATACTGACTAAAAACCCACTTTTGTTCCTTCGTTGCCTTTCGTACCGGGGCCGATTCTTTCTTTCAGAAACAGATCCTTGGTCCGGTCTGAATGAAGCGAGAAGGCGTGTCTTTTACTGCTTAAAAACCCACCATACGCTTCTTCAGGTATCCTTTGCGTTACGGTGACTCTTTCGCACGTTTCTGCTGCTCACACACGCACTACCTAGTGTTCAATTTGATTAAAGTACTTCACTCATTTTTCCATCATTGAAGCTTTTGTCTTTTCTCGTAACCTAACGTTTATAAATATCGCCGTTAGGGGTAAACAGAAGTATGTGTCTATTTATTATTTACGATAAAAATTACGTTGATATAATTTGCTGGATTATGTTTCTTTGTGGGGATGTAGGTAGACGTCTTCACAGTGATACCCAGAAATAAATTCAACCAAAGCTGTCTTTCTAAATCTGAAATATTGTTTAATCTGTAGTATGCGTAGGCAGAATATTCTCGGTTTACCTCTTACTCAATACATCCCAATCACTGAGCATGGAACAATCCCTTAAGATTAGCGGCCTGCATGAGTTCACACGTGAACCTGTGTGGAACATTTTAGCTGATAACTCCCTATGCCTTGCCAAATCCCGAGCGATCACGATTTATCCCGAATAGAGCCGAATGGCCGGAACCGCAGAAATCCGATCTTCTAGCATGTGTGCAGGATGATCTGTAAGGAAATACGAAATTAGACATAATGCATTTACAACATAATTTTTAGTTCATGCGAAACCTGAAAATAGTTTGTTCAGTATCAGTAACTGATTTCAATAGTTTTTACACCATGTTATATTTTTTCCCGAAAATATTTAAAAAGGTCACCGCCGACACTAAGCACAACACAGGTCACGGCAGGTCATAGGTGGCTTAAGGTGGTAGCACAAAATACAGCAAAATAAGGTTGTATGTAGGAAAATAAAGAAAATAAAGTACCCTTTTTTCAAAACTCGTATTAATTTACGCACGTACGAAATTAATTTCTTTAAGAAAACGTCAGCTGAGCGGGTTCAATGACCTATAGTTAATAGTCGGTGTTGCGTAAAAACTATCTACAGGTCATTGAACTCGCTCAGCTGACGTTTTCTTAAAGAAATTAATTTCGTACATGAGTAAATTAATACGAGTTTGGAAAAAAGGTACCTTATTTTTAATTTTATCTTTACAAATCGATAGTGTTTCATGTACCGGATCGACCCTCCACGGGATTAAAACGATTAAAAAACGGTTTATAGATAGATGACAGTACTTGTATACCGCACAAGAAGTGCTTGATTGCACGTCCTAGAAGAAGGCTGTAATAACACCCTGCGATCATCTGTCTCCCACAGCTTGTGCAAGTTAAAACCATTCATTATGCACACTGTAATTTTCTCCATCGCAGTGGAAAATAATTTCCTTGCATAATTAAAAGAAAAGCTAAGTAGTAGGATGAGGTATACATTTTGTAAAGATCTGACACTGTTTGGTAAGGAATCTGGGAAATTGCTGTGAAACTGACCGTTATTGGAGTGGGATATTGCATCACTGCTTACTATCAGGCGGTATAGCAGTGAAGCACTAGTTTATTATTTCAATAAAAAAATATATATACCCACGGCTTCGCCTGCGTACATAAATAATAGCCTATGTCACTCAGGAATAAAGCAGCTTTATAACGATGACAAAATTTAAGCAATCGGACCTGTACTTTCAGAGATTTACAACCAAAAAAACAAAAAAAAATACTTTACTTCTTTATTATATTAGTGTAGATAAAAGAGAATTTCAAAGGGTTGTGACACTCGTGAAATTAAAAACTGAAAAAATTGAAAACTGAGGCCCTTCTCAGTTTTCAATTTTTTCAATTCATTCTAGAAACATTTGTTTATAGGTGGGAAAATCATCCAATGACATCCCCCGGTCTTGGACGGAACGGGAGATATTTTACTGACTAAAGACGCACCCCGGTTCCTTCTTTGCCTTTGATCCAGGGCCCAGGGGATCACATTCGCATCACCCATGGCCCCAGGCTTCGACCCTGGGCCTCTACGGTTGCTGACAACTCCTTGAGGCGCGCGTGGAACACTACACACCGTCGATGACTTGGGCTCGTTCCGGATGGTTACCGGACAGTCAGACAGCGAGCTACCCATTGCTCGCCGTCCGCGAGCCCGAGCCTACGTGGCCTGAAATCGGGATCGAAATCTCGGCGGCTGGAGTGCCAGGGCCATAGCTGCGTGCGGCGGCCTCCTTTGCTAGCATTAGGGCCTGCGCACACTTGATACAAGATAGTCTTAGACAGACTTGTTTCGGATAGACGAGTCTGTATTGCACTTGCGAAACTAGACTGTCTTGTCTAAAGTGTGCGCAAGACCTTACTGCTTCGCATAAGGAGGCGACCGCCTGCAACTCCACCTCGCTCCGGACCGTGGCCTGTACCAAGGCCCGGCATTCCAGAGACTTACAACAGACAAATACAAACACTGTTTTTGAGTGTTATTTCTCTAGTACCTGTAGGACATAATCTTGTAAATTATTTATCGTCTTAAGCTTCAATAATCTCCATTAAATCAAATCAATAACATAGTTAGGCTTTAAATTAGATCAATTCGTCATTATCACCCACTCTAATATATTGCATTAGTTACCACGGAACGCTGTTTCAACTTGTACATAATCTCATTTGCCTACAGAGTAACTGTATTCCTTTACTAATGTTGTTATACTTGTGTAGCATATGCAAATGTAGTGTTGAACACTACATATAAATATTATAGTTTTCAGCACGGATCTTGAGCGCTCGGCGTCAGAGTGGGGATCGCTTTGCGCAATTCATACATTGGCGAGCCAATCTTCGTCGTTGTTAGATACATGCAGCAAGAGCAGGGAACGAATTACGAGTGACGTCTATGACACGATGGCACGGCGAGCCAATCACTGACATTCGCCGCCCCCGCGTCTCACGTCGCACCACTAAATAGACCGAATATTTGACTTCTGCGCAACTTGAAGCCAGCGCAATGGCCACCCAATAAAAATGTTTGAAGACTGCAATTTTTTCCTAGATACATTTCGAAATAAAATAGAATTATTCGCTTCCATTATTTCAATTACAAAAAACCAATCGAATTCGACCACACCGACCACTGCACCATTGAAATAGTGAGATAAATCGCATATTGATTCAATATCTTGCTAGTACAGGAGCCAGCGTGCTACCATTACTGCCCCAAGCGTCAGACGTACGAATAAATATTCATGGGAATAATTCGACAGATTCCCTTAACGATGGCACGTCAAAAAGCGAGCGGGGCCGAGTATAGCCGAACGAAGCCGAATGGAACCGATTGCAGTCGAACAGCGACGAAGCTATCCGATTATGTATCGCTGAAATGTTTTTACACGATGTCGTTAAAGTTGCATTGACACGTTGTGGCGTTTTGTTTTCATATCAAAGGCGTGAAAGGCTTTTACTTTGTAATCAGGTTTTTTTTTGTTTGATACCCCTTAATGGAAGTAGTGTTTATAGGACACTCTAGTCTCACAAACATCACAAAACTTTTAAATGATATTAAACATGAATCTTTGTTATTGAACAAAATCAACACTAATATTATAAAGAGATTTGTTTTTTTGTTTGTAGGAGGTAATCACTGAAAATACTGGTCCCATTGCTAATTTTTTTTTTTTATCGATAGAAGCTGCTTAATTCCTGAGTGATATGGGTTATATATTTTGGGTAAGCGGGCAAAACCGCGGGCATAAGCTAGTATTTTATATTAGCGAATCTAAAATAAGTATCTACACGACGCAAAAAGTACTAAACGTCTTAAAAGAGCCGAACATTGATGTAAAAATTGGCGCTGAAAAAACGAACCATCTTCATGAAACCCCGGCACTCGAACACTTGTAATCAAAGTGGTAGTGTCATTCCATCTGCGCAGACATTAATCACCCTTCCCACATTTATTGCGAATAAAACGTCGCGAAAAAACGCAAGGCATTACGCACACAGGCGCTTTCCGCGAATGAGGGAGAAAAGAAAAAAATCGTTGATTGCCCCCGTGAAAAATTACACATCATCGTATGCGTCTAAAAGCCTCGACATTCTCGTATGTGTAATATAATGTCGCATATTAGGCTTGAAACAAATTGCTACAGTTGAGTGTATTCCTAGCTTTATTTTGTTTTTTTTTTTTTGAAGACGTATGGCAATTGTTTCGTCGCCAAAGGCTGCCAGTGTTCTCTCCATTTCGACATATCTGCCTTAGAAGCTTTGTAGATTTGGCATGGAAAGCATTCCAGTACCTTGGCTCCTTATCTTTATTTCCTTCCGTGTCTTATGAGCGTTCTAAATTAGCTTTTTTTAAGAGTGTATTACGAAGAGTTTATAAGATAATAAACCTTTATACGAGCCTTGTAGCTGCAGATAAGTGTTGGTACTTGATACCACAAACAAAGTACCTACTAAATCCATGCTAAAAATAACTTTCAGCGAACTTACATCAAGTTTAATATGATAAGTCTTATGAAACTGGATACTTATAAGTTTGGTACTTTAAGCTTTAAGTTATTTCATAAGTGTTTTTTTTTTTTTTCGTGTAACTTCTTGAGCTTATATTTTTGCTTTTCTGTTTCCAAATAGAATAATGATTTTAGGTTTTAGAGCTTCTCAAAGATAAACCATTTAAAATGGTCTATCTATTATAAGATTTTCTTAAGAAGAAATAAATATCCTAAAATTTCTTAATCAATATATTTTATTTCCGTTCAACAAATCTTTTATCATTTATGGGCCAACTAGGCCCGATGTCCCCAAGCATCACGGCAATTCTCAAATGAATATCGTGATTCAGGAACAGAATGGCAACTGAAATATATAGATAGATGAATATTAATCAGTAAAAGTCTCACACGACCTGTCCCTCCACCCTAGAGCGGAAGTAGTCATTGAATGATTTCCCACCTCAAACACTGAACAGACTATAATTATAATTATAATCTGTTATTGACTAACTACAAATATTAATAACCTAACTACGTATGTATATCATTACATAATAATATGCTTGAGTGTATTTGCTTTTGCATATACGTACATTTACCTATATGCAAACACAAATACACTCATGCTTCGAAATACGAAATTCTTAATCCATTCACAGAAAGCAACATTCAAGCACAAAAAACAAAAACAAAGAAAACATTCCCAGCCAGGAAAACCGCCGAAAAAGCTAGCATTATACAAATATACATGGCAAATAGTACATAACTTGGCCGTATATACTTGATCCGGCAGTAAATGGGGCATAACTAGGCATTAGACAAATTGGCACTGCGCCCGGGCCATGGCGGCGGGCCGTGTAGCAGTGTAGCCAAGCTTCATACAGTATGCCGCTGACTTATTATATTTATGGTACGGCTGAATGCGGTGTCATTATGTGTGGGTTTCGTACGCCTTTTTGAGACTTCGGGAATACAGACTTCTTTTTGAATCGATGGTAAACGGTTTGAGCTCAGTGGCGTAGTTAGATACCAACGGCCTGGGGCAAAAAAAAAACTGGGGCCCCCTTTTTTGTGCGGGAAGTCATCAAATGATAAAAATGATGCTTAATGTGATGATAAATGTTTGTGTTAAATTTTTAGTTCGTAAATTGTTGGTTTGTTGGCTTGCTATACGCTTTAGTGCATTCTGTAAGTATAGCAAGCAATTGATAAATAAATAAATAAATAAGTTCTTTTGCTCCTAATGTCAGAATTTTACTGACATTTATAGTTGCCATAGTTAGTGTAGCAATCTATTTTATTTAGATTTTGAAGATAAGAGAATTTTTCGCTAGTTCAATAAGAGATTTGTTAATCAGGTCTGGGGCCCGAGCTTGGGGGCCCTGGACACCGCCAAGCTCTTTGGTAACTACGTTAGTTTTTGAGTCCAGTAAGCGGCCTTAGTGGCACTAACTGCAGCATCGGTGGCACTGTCAAAGTGTACTTTCACAAGTCTGTAGGAAAAAAAGTCTTAAGAAATAAGCAGGTCCTTTGTGCTCATATATTTATAATGCCATATGTATAATAATGTCGTTTTTCAGACGTATCATCTCATCTATTACTGTTTCCGTATGTGTACCTAAATCAATAATAAAATAAATAATAAAGGCTTTAGATTTAGTCACTTGTATTTTTATGTGTTAAATGTGAAAGAAAAAGTCAATATGCTTAAAAAAAAAAAAAATTCAGTAAGAGTTCGAACTCAAAATGACTCAATTCGTAATACAAATTTACGTCGATACAAAAAAAGACGTGTGGCACTCGGGGTCTGCCGCGGTAAAACTATTGCATAGCATTTTTATCAACTTATGCAATTATAATTATTTATTTATTTTATTTATGCAGTATTTTTTTTCCTTTGTTTTTTTTCTTTGATATAAATGAAGTTACACTTTCACACATTGAATTGAATTTTGATTGATTGTTCACTCATTTGTTTTCTTATCGGTCACCACGCTCAAAAAATAAATGAGTCCCCGGTGTTAGGTTATTTTCGTTACGGAATTTCTGGATTCGGTCTCCACGCTCAAGGCCCGCGATAGAAGCTATGGAATAGCTTAAAAAAAAAATCAGTAATAAATAACATTTAAGTGATATCGCAGAAAAAGCGCACAATAACTTTTCATAACACTTAATTAAAACAAACTAATTACTAGAATCAAAAAACTAGCAACATTTCATTACCAAATTTTTCAAAATGGCCTCCCATACCTGCTGATTAAGACTTAATAATATAATTAATTACTCAAAAGCATCGAAACGGATCATTAAACTACATTAAATAACTCGAAACGTGAACTGGGTCACACTAATAAAGTTACCATAATATCGTGATCGTTTACGCGATTAGCGACTGTATATTAATGAGTTTAGAGGTTGTATTTGGTTGTGGAGTTTCGACAAAGGCTTTGTACGCGCGCGTTGCACGATGCAGTCCCAAAAGCGGGGCTGAAGTCGTTAATCTTCATGCAAATTCGTGCCGAGCGTCCCTAATGGTCCCGTATTTACTATTTACATGTCTTATTCTTCACGCCGACTTCCACAGTTAGGTACGTGGTGCAAATCGCGTGGAATCTTCGTACTGTAGGTACCCTTGGATTTAAGCAGGAGTATTCACGCTCGTTGAATTTCCAAGAACACCTCTAAGGAGTACCGTTTTGCTGTAGGTCGTATTCAAGAGTCGAGACTGATTAAAATTCTTTATTAAAGATCTGTTCAGGATGCGGTAGAATTTTGTTTTCTTAGTAACTGCGAAGAAGATTTGGTTTGCTACAATATTTTGCAAAGCGTTGAAATTATGTTATGGTTTCGTTTCATCATTTATTTATTTTTTGATGGTGAGAAATCTTTAATCTTTTCATGTAGGGGCGATTGCCATAATAGTCACGCTTAGCAAGCCAGTTGGCGATCGCAATGTGGTTGTTGCAATGCACAGAGAATGCAACTGCCCATTCTCGGGTATGTTCCATAATGACCTCTTACAGCACTTACCCCAAGAGATGAGATAGTGTTATTATTTACGTTCGGAAACCATACGTCACAAATGTTGAGCGTCGCGGGACTCCGATGGATTCGAGATGCAGACACTTGAGGAGGCTTATTTCCAACATTGAAAGTTTTTCGACTGAAATGATGATGCTCATGAGAAATCATCAAATAGCATCTCCTGGTTTAAGTGTCGTGAAAGAAAGTGTCAGACTTTTACTGACTAAAACCCTCACGTGTTTCATCACTTGCCCTTTGTGTTCTACGTATGACTCTTTCAAACAACCGCCCAATAATCTGGCATGAGGAGGGGATAGATAGCATCAAAAATATAATTAATTAATTTAACACTTACTCGTGATCATCTTCTTGCCTTTTTTATGGTGGAAAAAAGTCATCCAATGACAACCCCCGCTCTTGGGCGGAGCGGGAGATAGCGTCAGACTCTTACTGACTAAAAGACCCACCCCGTTCCTTCTAGCCTTCATACCGGGGCTCGAGCTCCCTTTCGGATAACCCTGGCATCATCTTCCTGCCTGTGTCCCGTGTTATTCGGAGTCGACGCAACACGTTTTTTCGCTTTCGTCCTGTCACCCGTCATGCTATCACTAACTCCCTTTTCTTTCATATCACTCTTTACTATCACTCTTTACACAATCCATCCATCTTTTCATCTCAAAATAATTAAAGTGATTAATAAAAAGAAGCGTGATAGACAAACACTTTGAAATAATTGCTTCTCTTCAGAAACATTAGCTTAAAGCCTTTTACGCTTCAATAGCCAAGAACCTTACAAAAACATTAGGCTCCGACAATGACAGTTAGAAATAACAGTTATCTCTTCTACATTCAAATAATAATAAGTATTTGTACAAGCGGCAGGCGTAGTGCCAACTCTATTTAGCGTGCGTCTCTATTATATCTAACAATATAATCGTGTTATTCCAACCATTGCGTCCTCCTGATAATGCCCTCATTAGTTATTTGTGTTTTGCAATGGCTAACACGAAATGGATGTTATTTTGGCTACCCGAAAATGGCTTTACTAAACTGAAATCTGAATATGATGGTGGAAAGCTAAATATAATAAATATTTATTTTATTATGCATGGGCTCGCGTTTGACCACTATCTCACCTGATGGTAAGCGATGATGTGGCCGACGATGGAACACGCTTGCCAAGAAGTAACCCATTTACTCTTCACTTAAAGACCCCTACGTTATAGCTATCAATGTTACGATTTAAAAAGCTGCCATACACGAATGCGGTTTTCAGTTCCTAAGAACTTTCCGAGAAGTCAATCTGAGTATTTTTTTGTCCAAAAGATCTTTGTCGTGAAGATCTGACTATAATAAAAATCAAGAGTATGCAGACGTGGTAATGTATGTGTCGTGGCCAGATCACAGAAATCTGGCAAAGTTAAACTGGCCAGATCGTTTTAAACGTTGAACTTTGATGATATGTCAATCCTCGTTTGGCCTATTTTCTTAAGACTTTTGATTATCATAGAAATCCTGCATCTGGCCAAACGAGGATCGACACATCATCAAATGTTAACGTTTACAGCCATCTGGCCAGTTTTAGTTGGCCATATCAAGAAGTAGCCAATTCCAAGATCTGGCCACGACATATGCACCTCTTGCCGGACACCTTGGCGATCATGACTCAGCTTCTCGTTGTTCAAGGTATTATAATAACTTAAAATATGAAAGCTAGTGCAAGGTTGCCGACATAGCACGAAGAATCGCCAAACTTAAGTGGCAATGGGCAGGGCACATTGCTCGCAAAACAGATGGCCATTGAGGCCGAAAGTTTCTGGAGTGGCGACCGCGTGCCGGAAGACGCAGCGTTGGAAGGCCTCCTACAAGGTGGACCGATGACCTGGTAGGGAATCTGATGCATGCGGGACGCACAGGATCGTTCATCGTGGCGACACTTGGGGGAGACCTGTGTCCAACAGTGGACGTCTATTGGCTGAAATGTTGATGATAGTGCTACACTAACGAATAGGACAAAAAATAACAAGAAAGATGCAACAAAGTCCTTTTAATGAATAAATTGTACCAAAAATAGCCGAACCAATTTCAAAAGTCTCACCCAACAAATAAACCGCATTTTCCTCCTGACGTTATTAGTATGACACTCGCGCAGCCATATTGCTTTGGAAAACACACAAATACCGCGTACACACGGCCTTATTCTGACGTGACGCGACGTGACGCAGCATGAACGCGTGACATTCCCCTCTTTTTGTAAAACAAAGGACACGACACTCCGAGCGCATCCCATCTCCTAATTACAATACAAAGACTCAAAAAACTTTGACGCGTTTTTAAGACGCGACGCTAATATACGCCAGACTTTTTAGAGATGATACCAAAATACGCCATCTTACTCTCCTATCTAACTAATATACATACGAGTATAAATAACGTGTGAGTCTGTTTCAAATTAACCCTTTGTGTGTCCAGAACGTGGATCCACGCGAGACTTAGAGACACAATAACTTTTTAATTGTGTCTCTAATTACGACATACGAAAGGTTAAACCTCAATGGCAAAACGGATTTGGGCGAAACTCAGCAAACGGGTAAACCGTGATGAGAACCGCTTGGCTCTCGTGGACCTCTAGTGGTAGGTACGCAAAAGCCAAAATTAGACTACATTTTGGCTAAAGGTCTAAAATTCCAAAGACTCCGACTGAAAATTTTGCATTGACCTACACTGATTTTAAGTTACTATCAGAAATGTGTTTACTACGACCATGCTAGTTACTTTTGATTTTGAAGAATAGGTATACCACAAGTCTTTTTTTATAAGTTTTGTTTTTTTTTAGCATGAATGCCGATACAGATGCAGAAGCAGAGGATCGGTTGTTCTAGTGACAGCTGGGAGAAGCCTATGTCTAACAGTAGACCTCTTTCTGCTGAATTAAAGATCATCATCGTCATCATCATCAGCTTTTTTAATGTTCCCACTGCTGGGACTCAGGCCTCCTCTCGAGGTGAGGGAATAGGCCGTAATCCACCACGCAGGCCCATGTCACATGTCTTTGAATTTTTGGTTCTAGGACATGCCGGTTTCCTCACGATGTTTTCCATCACTGTTTTGAGAGTAGTGTTGATGAGATATACACAAAGTAATGCGTCTGGCTGAATTAAAGATAATAAAGTTTAATTTTTGTTTAACATAGTCAAGTTTTCTTCTGTACCCTGCTAACAAAAAAAAAAAAAAAAAAGTGATGTCCGTTCAAAAGAAAAGTTTGGTAACCGCTGACACAGACTAGAGTGACGTTTGAATAATTTCCGACTATTATGCGGGCAGTGCCGCTAACAAAAGCTAGTAAACTAATAATTTACTCAAACACGAAGTTTATTCGGAGCACGTGATCAGTTAATTAGATCATACGGATATGAAAGCTGGTCTAAAAATCATGAAAACAGTGTTTTTAGAAGCGTGTAGAACATGGTTATTGAATTAGTCTTCGCTCGGCGCAATGCAGTCTTTTAACTCGCTGGAAAGAGTGGCTGCATTGAACAAATTTAATGTTTTCCTCTCTATGTGAATTAGTTTTTGAATTCTAACAAAAGGTTTTTAGTTCAGAGGTAGGTCACCATTTTAGTTAGGCTTCTTGTGTGTAACTTTGAGATCTATTTAGAACTGAATATAGATTATTTTTTTGATTATTATTTATAAGCTTGCGTTTGACCGCTATCTCACCTGAAGATAATCGACGATGTGGCCGATAATGGAGCACGCTAGCCAGCCGGCGGCTGTGGCGTGAGGGCCGCTTCCTCGCGCGTTCACGTACGGTTTCCTCCTTTGTTAGCATTACTGCTTCGCAGAAGGAGGCGACCGCCTGCCGCTACACCTCGCTTCGGACCATCGCCCGGCGCGACAAATCGTTGCCGCCGATCGACTTCACGGGGAATCACTTCCACGTCAACAACGAGCGTAGACAAGCCCTCTTGTCGCCCTGTTCCTTGAGAATGGAGGCGTTAAACACTCGATCCAAAAACTTCTAAACAGCCCACCTAGCCAAGTTACAAACGTTTCGCTTGCGCCGAACGCTTCGATTTGACCTTGCCGCCAATTCTTTTGTTCTGACCACGTGACTGAGCGTTAAGACGACGTCATTCCCGTACATTTGAAGCTTTCTACAAGCGTTAACTATTGCAGATTAGCAACTTGGCTAGGGGTACAGGAATTAGAATTAAACATTGAATATACTTACCCATATTTTAATGAATATTTTTAAACATTTTAGCTACGTTTGGGAACTACGTTTTTTAGCTACGTTTGGGAACGATGTTGAATACTAATCAGTGCAGCCAGCAGTCTGCCAGCGACCTGTGTAATGAGCAATAATGACACCATACGATTGACACGTTTGATTTGCTCGTTACGTAAATTAATATCAAAAACTGTTATGATTTTCATTGATAATCAAAATTATGATGGAACTTGAGGTTCGTGTTTTACCTTGTCAAATAGCGAATTAAGTCATAGGGTGTTGACCATAGCATAGCATAATCAGCCTTAAAATGTTCACACTGTAGGGACTCAGGATTTCTGTTTAAAAAGGAGGGAGAGAAGGGAGGGCCATTATAGAATCGATTACGGATGTAGACCATAGTCTTACAAATAATCACACTAATAGTATACTCGTAATGGCGAAACTTTAAGTGTGTGTGTGTTTTTTTCTTCTTCACGCCGAGTAGACCATGTCCTAGAATAGCACACAGATTATTTTTATCTCGGAAGTTTCTATGAATCTAATGTTTACTTCTTTATCATCATCATCGTTTCAGCTGACAGACCTCCACTGCTGGACATAGGCCTCCCTCAAGTGTTACCACAACGAATGGTCCCGTGCGTTTCGCATCCATCGTATTCCCGCGACTCTCACCAGGTCATCGGTTCACCTTTTGAGAGGCCTTCCAACGCTGCATCTTCCGGAGCACAATCGCCACTCTAGAACGTGGAAATAGATCATATATGATAGATACTGGAAAATGTATCTAGAACCAATCACCATCAGCTTAGACAGATACAAAACACTATTTAGTAACAATATAATGTTGAGATTTAGCAAGCAGAATATTTTACGTTTCTCTTAAACAAAGATTCATCTGTGACTGTCATAATCTTCTCAGTTAGACTATTATTATTGAACCTTCGCTAAAAGCAATTTCACTACAGGAATTTCATATCTACATATAAATGTTCCCTTTGAATTGTGTGTTAATAGAATCTTCTGTTACGTGTCTTGTTTACTATGTATATTATATATTACACTAATTAACATGAGATCAATGTCTTTGACAATCGATTAATATGTATGCCAATCTAGAATCAAATCACAGTAATTAACACCACATTGAGTATTAAGATAACTTGTTAAAAAATACTCAAATTCATCAAATCTTTGCAGGATTATTCTAAAAAGTCACAGCGACCCTAGAACGGCCTCTGAAGGAACAGGGTATTAATCAGTAAAAGTCTGATACTCCCTCTTGCTCCACCCAGAGCGGGAGGAATCATTTGATGATTTCCTATAAAAAAAAAAATTTTTTTCCTCGTGAGTAACAAATCGCTCTAACAGATAGATGATTTGTCGATGCGTTTTCTTTGCTTTACAGCAGCTTCTATGACGTATAAAATACAATCGCCAAACTGAAGGGACTGCTACTTGGTAGGGCACAATGCTCGTAGAACAGATGAACGATGGGGCCGAGAGGTTCTGAAGTGGTGACTGCATACCGGAAGACGCAGCGTTAGAAGGTGTCCCACAAGGTGGACCGATCACCTAGTGAAAGTCGCGGGGATGTGATGGATGCGAGACGTACAGCCGCCCTAGCCAAGTTACCACCGTTTCGCTTCCGCCGAACACTTCGAGTTGACCGCGCCGCAAATTCTTTTGTTCTGGCCACGTGACAGAGCGTTGAGATGACTTTATTCCCGTACATTTGAAGCTTTCTGCTAGCGTTAACGATTGCAGATTAGCAACTTGGCTAGGGGTACAGGACCGTTCGTTATAGCGACACATGGGGAAGGCAGCAGCTAGTAGATAATAAACTCTTTTTGGTGTCACAAAATGATCAATTTCAAATACAATACCTACATACTATAAAAATCTTGCCACATGGCTCCATCCTCCATTTTAATACTACCTACTGCTGCTAACTCACGTAGAACAATTGCCAACAAAAGCTATAAATAATTTAAAAAGTCTATTCGACTTTCCACGGCTATTCAAACCATCCCCCAATGACCTTATTAGGGTGTAATAACCCCATTGTGCCCTAAAGCCGACAAGTGCGACAGATGTGAGAATTAAAAACACTGGCCTTTAAATTTATCTACATCACGACATTCGACTATTAATCCGGTACAGGGGCATAATCTGCTAATGTTCACTTTATTTGATCGCTGACTAAATGCAATATGCAAGCGAATATCATTCTTAAAACAATGCATTTCATATCAAATTCCAATGGCGTTGATACATCAGCTGTTTTCATAAAAAGTTGGCACAAATATTATGATCCTTATTGCTTAAGAGTAAGGTTTAAGTTTGTATTTATGGTGGTCATATTTTTAACGAATATTTTAAACTAAATTACAGGGGAGGTCGGGGAACATTGTATGGGCGTAATTGTAATTTTTGAAGTAACTGCCATAAATGTCCGGTTTGTTAATGTTTATTTCAAATGTAGTGCCACAATAACGGTCGTTAGGTAGAACTGGTGTTTTGTTCGTTTTAATTATGTTATACTTGATTACTTTAGTCCCTACGCACATTTTGATATTAAATCATTTTTATTCCTCCCTGAATTAATTAAATCAAAAATTCGTGAAGTATTTAACATGATACCGGTCTGGTTTATTTTTATCAGACCCTTAATCAGTACAAAAATATGTTAGACCTAATTGTTTACAGTTACACACATTTTTTACTCTTACTTTTATACAAAAACTCATAATGTAACCAGAAGATCCACCGTAAATGTGGGCTTGCGGACGACGAGCAAAAGGTAGTTTACCGTCCGGCCGTCCAGTAACCGTTCGGACCAAGCTCGAGTCGTTGACAGCGCGTAGTGTTTCACGCGCGCCTCAAAGACATGTCAGCAAACTGTAGGGGCCCAGTAGAATTTCGATTCTTCTGGGCCCCTCAAAAGAACCCAACCCATGGCCCCGTAGGCTTCAGCCTACGGGGTCCATGAGTGAACTTCCGAATGTTAAGCCCGGGGCCAAGAAATGCAAGGCAAAGAAGGAATATCGGAATTGGTTTTAGTCAGTAAAAGTCTAACACGCCTTCCCGCTACGCCCTAGAACGAGAGAAGTTATTGGATGATCCCCACCTGGAAAAAAAAACGTAACCAGAAGATAAACATCAAAGTATTCCATGAATGTCATAATACAAAGACTCAGAAGTCTCTTCGCCTTAAAACATGATACATACTACATATACCTTCATAAGAAACCATAATAAAGAAAAATGTTCATCAAAATTTTCTTCATTACGACGTTTTACAAAGGGGAAGCGAGGCAAATTCCTTGCATATCGGGTTACCCGGCACTTAAGGCGAGCCCCACTCGTGTAAGTGACGTCTTGCTAAAAGGTGCTCGTTTTTACTACTTATAACTTCCGCAAGCTTTTTTTAAAGACATTTATTTTATACCTTGTCATTTTAATGGAACATGGGCTTTTGGATTTTTTGGCGTCGAATTTTTCGCGTGTTTTTTTTTTTGGTACAGAATTGGAATGGCTGCCCAGTGTCTAGTTTTTTTCATCATCATCATCATAAGCCTTTTTAATGTTCCCACTGCCGGGACTCAGGCCTCCTATCTAGAAGAGGGAATGGGCAGTGAGGGTTGGTGAATGTCACATGTCTTCGAATTATTGGTTCTAGGATATGCCAGTTTCCTCACGATGTTTTCCTTCACCGTTTTGAGAACAGTGGTAATGAAATAAATTACACAAAGTAATGCGCCTGGCAGGGTTTGAACCCGCGACCTACAACTCGTAAGTCGGAGCCATTACCACTCGGCCACCACTGCTCACCTAGTTTTTTAAAACAATATAAATGACTGTTACTTTCACAATACAGGGTATTTTTTTTTTTAAGTACCTACACACTAGGAATAATTTCTGTATAGGTGTGTTCTCAAACACGTAAACTCGCATACACAAAACACCCAGACCCCGGAACATTTATCTGTAGGCCATACAAATATTTGTTCTGTACGGGGATCGAATCCGCAACACACAGCGTAGCAGTCAATCCCTCAACTACTGCGCCAATACTGCGATCTAGTCATCGTTACAATGTACAAACGTAAAATTCTTCTTAACTAAATTGTTTACTCTTCAGGTAGATAGATACCACTTTTCATATTGAGATGGGAAATCATCTCGCACTACCGCTCGAGTTTAGTGAAGCAGGGTGTCAGGCTTTTACTAACTAAAACCACACCTGTGTCCTTCAGTTACCTTTTTCATTCTAAGACCACAATTTTCCTTACCGAAGTTTTCTGTATCACTTAGATATCATTAATAAATGATTACTTCAAATTCTCTTTTGTTCTTTTCAAATAACAGTTTAATATCGAAAACATTACGTAGGTACTTCAATAAAGACATCTCCAAAAAAACCTCCCCAATCTAAAAACTCAATTCTCAATAAAAGAGTAAAATTGCTTTCTAAATACGCGACCACTTCATTTGGCATCATCCCAACAAATTAATATTTTTTTTCCAAATATTCAGCGATAAAGTCAGCGAGGAAGTGGAGGGGCCGATTATTTTCAATCTGAGTTTTTCCATAGAGCGAAATATTCCCGTTCAATCTCTCCCTCTTGCTCCATCTTGTTCCCTCAGTTGTCGGTTACCGCATTGCAGCCCACGATGTTATGAGAAATATTTGGATCGGTTTGCAAAACAAAAAATGTGCTCGCCATATTTCCAAGGAGATGGGATTGCACGCGGACAGGTTATTTTAAAGAAGATAGAAATTTATTCGCACTTGCTTATCTCTGTATTATACCAACAAACAAGAATAAATGTTTTCCATTCCAAAAATAAATGCCCAAAATAATGTAATTTTTCTTTTGTTCCAGGTATTACATCGCTCCTCAAAAGATTTCTCTAAAGGATTTCAAGACTAAATCTTAATTTAGTTTTCGAATTTACATAACTCTCAAAGTTAAAACTTCGCAAATAGACAAGAAATTACAAGTGAAAGAGTTCTCGCTAAAGAATAAACCTAATTAGACGTTGTATTTGAGAATTTAAAGATGATTGTACAGTTTTTCTCTTTAAAGTCACGTTTGCGAGTCATTCATTTACAAACTTGGAGTTATTTTTCATTGTTTAATTAATGTACGGCAGGAGTTTTGTGTTATCTTATTCGCCAGTTGGTTTGTGTTTATTTTTTCGCAACTCCTTAATTTTTTCGCCGGCAATTTTTTCCGTCGCTAACGATGGAGAATTTGGAATTGCAAATGTCGTTAATTGCCCGATGGAAGTTAGCTCTCGCACTTAGACGAACGCGGCGCGACTGATTGTTGAAATATTTAACGCTCCCAAAAGCCAAATAATTCAACGAAATGCTTTTGCTGTCAAATAATCACGCCCTTATTGTCGGACTAATCTGAATTTCTTATTTTGTTTGTAAATCTTTTGACTTTAATTAAAGAACGGGGTACGTGTTTCGGAGTCATTATTTCGATGACATAAGAGTATGAATTCATCCCTCTTGGTGGACAATCGTGAATCTGAATAAACAACTGTACTTGAGAATTCGAAGTAAATCTAAATAATCTCAACTTTCCGTTAAGAGGTCTGCCGAAATCATTAGTATTATTTGTTCTGAAATATTGCCAAATTGGTGCCCTCTTACATTAAGAGCTTCGACTTTTGGGATAAAATCCATGTAAACGAGTTCTTACGAAATATTATGAAAGGTTTTGCTATATACACTCACGTCAAGTACCTACTCTAAATATTTGTTCATTATAAATATTAAGAATATATATTTTATAAAATTTCTTGCAAATTAAAATCCTATTCTGTTAGTAGTAAATCTCTCAAAGCATCTACGTAAAACATAAAATAACGACGAATATCAAAGCAACTTCTCTTAAGAAAATAAAGTAATATTAGCTATGGATAAAAGATTTCTCTTCATACGGATACATAACTTTATTAGAATCACAATCAGAAGATATATTCTTTCTCTACTCGAACTCAATCCCATTATCCTCTCCGCAAATAGAAAACATTTCGATAAATCTGGATATTAAAATCACTGTTGCTGTAATAGAACAAACAGAATTATGATGTGAACATATTTCAAAGTTCTTTATTTATTGAAATGTTCCAACCCATTTTTGTTGAATAAAAAAATGTGTGCCAAAAAGCCCCAGCCTACTCAAACAAGACTGGACTAAATAAAGCATTTTTCCTAAATTCTTCAGTTACTCGCCGAAATTGTTCACAAAAATGTTAAACGACCGAGATCGGGTTCACGATTAGCCATTCACTCAGTCATAAATTATATTGTTTTCATATTTATAACATTTTTCTCTATTCACGCTAAATGTTCTTAATATTTTTTTAAAAGCCTGTGTCGTCCATAAAGCGTTATCTTGAACCCTCATCATCCGCGTTCCACTTACTGGGGGTAAGTTGGGGCTAAAAGTGTACGCCGCATGGTAATGCAGCGAAGTAGAGGATATAGGTAACGGAACCCGAGTGGAATGGGAATGTTTAGTAAATATTTAAGGAATGAATTGGAAACGTATAGCTTTACTAGGATAATGTGGAGTCTCTTTCGAAAATAATGTATCGATTACTTAAATAACTAAATTTCTTTCGTATTCATATTAAACATTTGCCTAAAACTTTGCATTGCGAGTTCAAGAGTAGATAAAACAAAAGTTGTAAAAGTCACCAATAAATCTCAGAAACAGACAGTCTCTTTGATAACTGAAATGAATTAAAAATTTACTCTACCCTCCGAACTTCACAATTAAAACTAAGGCGACTTAGTTGAAATATCTGCAAATAACGACCAGGGAATAAATTAAAAAGACAATAACTCGCAGACACAAGTAATCTCTGAATAAGTGCACTTACATTTCAAAATTAACGGTCGCCCGTCAATAGTATTCTTACAATCATCGCCCTAAACCGGTTTAATCCAGTTTGATTTATATCTCGGCGGCCATGACGGCTTCGCAGACTGATTACTTCCTATGCATTAGCACTGATGAATGTATTTGCATTAGAAATCCGTGGATTAGCTACAGATCAGCTTGGATGTTTGATACAGATGTTGTATCGTGAGACGGAAACTATTGAGGGGTAGCTTGTTGTTTACAATTGCAAGACTTTGTTCGTTAAAGCTGCACTCTCTTTGATTGAATTACTAATTGCATTCTTTTAACAATGGTTTCAAGCTTCATTATTTTTAAACTCATACAAAAATTCTAGAATCATCTCATCTACTCAAACTAACAGTTTCCTTCTCTTCACAATCATCAATCAAAATCGTTTTACGTAACAAGCTCTCAAACTGACAATAATTCACACCATGACGAATGTTCCGGCAATGATTTGCAGTTTGGTGCAACATTTGGCCACAATATCGTCAGACTTTCAAGTAACTTTCTATATTCAAAGCAAACTGTGACGTCATCGAAAACGACAATGGCGGCGACAGATGGCGACCCAGTATTGGCTAACTTAATCAATTGTTATTGACTATTGACACATATGAGCCAATCAAGTGGAATGGATCGAGTGTCAGCAGTCTAGTGGTTTCTGATAATGACATTCAATTTTGTAATCGGGATGTCCCCCTTCGGACCGATAGGGGTACTGAAGACCCCGATATGGTCGTGACAAGTGCATTTGGTAATTAAACGCAGTGTGGGATATCAACATTCAATATAAAATTTTATTATTTTCTATTCACAGGAAATTTAAAAAATGTCAGTGTATTTGTTTTCTAAGTTAGTTGGATATAATATTTCTTGCAACATTCGATCACAAAAGCATGATAAACAAGCTAAGGAAGGCAAATTCCATTCCAAAAATAATAACATACTTCGAGGCTTATATTCTGATCATACTTAGATAAAAATGTTAATCCAATAAAGCTGAAATGCTTATCTTTATATTTTGTGAACTCACTTAGCATAAAGCACTTTTACTTGTTAAAATATAATAAGATTTTCACCAAAGATATGCGGCGCGAGCAATTTAAGAATCTGGATTTTAACTATTACGAAAAGAACCGAAAGACCAGTATTTTTGAATCTACATTTTTTCCCAAATTATATTTCTTGTTTTACCAGCCTGACTTTGTTTTTTTTTTTAACATGGTGATTAATAAATCCCTAAGGCTAACTAAGAATGTCGAAGCTGAAAACATAATTTCAACATTTAAAAATTTATTTCAAACTTGCAAGAGATAAGACAAAGGCGTGCTTCACTAAAATAACTGACCTAATCTAAACCGCAATTTAACAAAATTATAAACAAAACAAGAAATGCAAAATTAGAATCAATTAAGGCCCATTTCATCCCCCCGCAAACGTTAAAATCCTACCTATACTAAATACAGTAAAACAAATGGATAAATACAAACATAAGAAAGCAACTTCGTTTGCTATACAACCCGCCCTCTCCAGATTTGTAAGTAAAATTCGGAGTCAACCGACTAAAATAAATTGCTTGCGAAAACATGAGGCGGGAAAAAGTACTGTTATAGAATCAGCAGTCGCAATTAATGCAGACAGCCAAAAGAAAGATAACGAATGGCCTAACGTTTGTCCTGTGACGTCACTAAGTAAACTCGGCGATCTTCGCGTCTATTTTTAACGAACATCAAATGGTTTTCATTGATCCTTTTATTTTCTTCTTTGTCTTTCATTCAATTGCTTCCAGAAATTGTCGGAATGTGATGAATTTTTAAAGTGTGCGCGATGAAATTCTATTTGTTCTATCTTTCTGACACAAAACCGTCACTGTTTAAAATTACTGCGTTTAACACAAATCATAGTACAATTACAATGTTTAAATCATGACATTCAAATAACTCAATACTGAATTTCAAATATAGATTTGAAACCAAATTCATGGGATCCAAACCACATAAATTATTATCTGCAACTAATACACCTCGAATCTCATTTCGCTTAATGGAGATCTCCGGGGTCGAAATTGTACCAGTTAAATTAGTAATAACAGTACAATCCAGAGCCACGTGAAATAATAGTCTTAGTAATAACATCTAACTACGGTCTCCATATAAAGCAACTAAGAATGAAGGTAGTTAATGCTGTAAAACTTGTCTGGAAATGGAAAGAAAATATCAGTTAAGTTTTGAGAGCTTATTTGGGAAATTAGACATTACCCAGAAAAAAATAATATAGTAGGTAAGAAAGATTGCTGAAGTTTTTAACGTAAAGTTATAACTACAACCAAATAAAGAGAAAACAATCAATACTATGTTACCTGAAAACCTTTATCAAGCAAAAGCTAGGAAACGAAATAAAACAAAAAAGTATATCATGGCAATCCAACTCTCGACACCAAATATTTAATTATTAAAGAACAGCAAGTTACAGTATATGCAGTGCAAATAAACCAAAACAATGTCCCAACGAATTTAAGATCGCTACACACTGTGACAAATTCAAAGTGCCATATGAAATCGATGCCAAAGCTATAATCTGGGAGTCTAAAATCAAGAGTTATTATTTACTTCAAGGAAAGCGTGCACCATCGTCAACCACATCATCGTTTTCCGTTGGTCAAACAAGAGCCTATCAACAAAGATAAAAAGATATTTTATAAAATAATTGCTAGCACACCATAAATCATCTAAAAGTTGCTAGTAAATTTTCCTTTAAGTTTAAAATTTGAGCCGTTCTTTCAGAATTAGTGTAGTCAATATTTTTAGTTGTCTTAATAGTAATGTTTTAATACTTAAAACAGAATTTATTAGTTTATAATTTTAGCATAAAATATGTATTTTTTTTTTTATGTTACTACCTAATCTTAATGGTACTTAATTAGGTTTTAAATATTATTATTAGCCGTTATTTGGACTGGTAGAGAATACCTTGTTACAGTAAATCCGCTATTCAACCAATATTGTACATAAGGTTCAAAAAATAAATGGATCGATCCAAACAATACGTAAACTAGCAAGACTGACTTTTCCAACCACAGCAGATTGCAGAATCGCGTGCAGTGATTGCCAAGCCACAGTGATGCGCCAATTAATACCGAATCAATAATACCGATTAATCGGGACCGGTTGATTATACCACCGCTGACCAGGCTACACGCGTTGGTAATCCAATTCGGTACCACTCAGCGACCGAGACTCAACTTAGATTAAACGGGGCCCTACTGCATATATTTATTTTCTTTTTGTTCAAGAGAAAAGGTATCCTTTTACTAGCGTGTCTGATGGTAATAGATTTAATTGAATCAAGTGCCTACAAAATAGAGTTTCTCGGTCAAAAAATTCTTAGTTTTACGTAACTCTCACAGTTCAAGTAACGTCTTTGCCAGAATCGTCCAACTCATATTCCAAATGTTATCTACAAGTTTCTTCTGATGAAATATGACTAGAATATCTCGTGGCAGCAACGTAGAAAAAAAAACATTAATTTCGACACATCCGTAACCCGGGTTTGCGTCTCGCAATATCCATCAAGCGTCTATTTGCATAGAGGGTGATAAATCTAGGAAAGAAATCTTATATGGAGACGATATTGGCGACGGCGATGGCAATGTATCATCGCGGATTCATTTGTTGACTTATTGCCCTATATTCCAGTAGCGAGTTTGAATCTTCCGATTTGATATCAAGAGGGTGCTAGTGCTTCCCTGTTTTGAGAAATAAATTGCATTGCATATGCGAGACAGACTTGAGAAGCTATAATTCTGTTACAATTTCAATATCAGGTGAAACTATTAACTCCAAAATTGTGGCTCGTGATATTTTGTCAGTATACACAAACAATAATTAGTAAGTAAACTTGAGTGAAATATAAACAACTGTACTTCAATAAACCTATTATTTTTTCCTTTATTTATGTAACTAGATCAATATAAAATTTATCATCAAACCATATTTCATTTTGCACACTTCAGTTTATTTAAACTTCATATTTTGTTCCTTCATTTCTATATTATTATTTCTCTCAGTTGGGTTTCGTATGCTAATAAATGTTCCTGCATAGAACTTAATAGTTTAATGCAGTTAAAGGTAACTCTAACTATCTGCTAACTTTATGTGCGAAAGCTGCTATTAGCTATACTACCGAAAACGTTCAAATTACCTTCCTGGTACAATTTACTACTGCATTTGAATTTACAAAATGTAACAGAATTGATGGTCATATTTTAGACACTGCTTCTGCGTCTGGAATTAAATCATTTTCTTCAAGGACCTATCACTCAATTCCGGACTTTCCGTACAAAGTTATCATAAACTGATCAAATTTATTAGGTATCGGAGGTTTTTATTTTTTGGAGTTGATTATGGGTTTGTTGAAAAACTTGTCCATTTCTGTGAGCAGAATCATTATTTAAAATATGACCATCATTTTTGTTGCGCTGTGTTTAACTGCATTAGCAAAATCTAAAACTTGAATTTGTTTAAAGTTACTGTTTATAGTAAATTTACCTCTATGTACTTATCCGGATTGTCCGACTAATTTCGGACTTGAAGAACTATATCCTCAAGTACACAATCAAAGGTTCTAGTCAAGTTCGAAACTAGTCGACACCCAAATCTTAACGGGAATTGTCTCCATAGTGGTCTCACGTTCACTTCCATGAATATTGCTCGCAATAAACGATTACAATACGTTTCAGTATTATTGCCGTTTTCTTCAAGATTGCTTAATAATACATTTCTTTAGTTTCAGGTGAGTCTAGCCTCTAGTCGAGGGACTCGTAAGGTACACAAGTGTCACTATAGGAATGATTGTTGTATTAATTAATTTCCAAAGTTATTTTCAGTTCTCAATTGGCTGATAAATATTACTGCGTGTAAGTAAGGTGTGTTGGATTTCATTAAACCTTCAAAAGATAAAAATAAAGATAATGAAATCACAGTTCAATTGACTTTGGACGATGCTTTCATCGGAAGTTAAAGTATATTTAAAAATAGCAAAACTTTTGGTATTTTAAAATGAAATCCAACTGTCGATAGCCTTAATTGAAACGATTCAGACGAAACGAGCTTAGCTCACTCCTCCGAAAGCAAAGATTCATCGAAATTAAATTCACTTTTGTTTCATTTCTGTCTTTTCATTTGCTGTTGTTGTTTTATTTTTAATAAAGACGCATTCACATTCGCACCGTCTCCTAAAACTTTGGATTTGGTTTAATTATTTTTATTTCTGCCTTTAATGTTTCACATTACATGTTAACTATCTGACTTCATTACTTTATCACTGTTAGCTCGTTCCTCTCTGTCTGCTTTATGTTTGTATGTCATTGTAGTAATTCTGTCATTGTCTGCAGTATTTTTAGTTGTTTTTACCCTTTTTGTTTCATTTTATATGAAATGCAGTTGTTTGCATCTAAGTGTTACAGTAGTTATTGGGTATTTAGATAAATGTGTAATGAAGTAGTATTTATTTTATCAATATGTAGTATGTAAACTTACAAAGTTGAAGATGGTAAGATACACTTAAACATACAACACAACTGCATAGACGTGCTTGATTCGTTCATTGTTACTCCCGCATCCTGAAACTTCTTCTTTAAATCACTTTTGCACTAAATCATAAAGTTCAAAGAATAATTATATACGGCTCTTGCATAATTGTCGAATCGTGACTCGAGTAGATTTAATTACACGACAAAACCGAAGCATCATGGAACTACTAAAAATTTCATAAGTTCCTGAGCTTGCAGACCTCAAAATATTGATCGTGGCTCTCTCTCATTCATGCTAACGTGTGACAAAGCCCGCTTTGGCTCACTGCTGGGTAAGCCACGCACACATACACACAATAGTCCAACACATACGTGCTATTAAAACCATTTCAGCGGGCGTCAGCTGACTGGGGGCGGCGAGAGGGGGAAGGGGACGTTATGAACAACGCATGCGCTGTGGCGGGTAAAGCGGCTGCAGCGCTTTATTTCCGAGCCAAGTGTTAGAGTAACAAGCTGCGGTTAAAGCTAGCCGCGCTTGCTGGAGTTAAATCGACACCCATTCAGAAAACAAACTGCGTATCAAGGCCGTTACGTCGTTTGACGTAATTAGTTCCATGGAATCCACATGCTGTCTTCACGTATGAACACTTATTTCAACTTTGAGGTGACAGATACACGATACAGGGTTATTATAAACAGCTGTTCCTCATACTCTTTCTTAGAATTACGAGATAAGTGACACAAGCAGACTTAAATGTTTCTCAGTTTTAAGAAATAAAAACTCTAACCTAATTAAAAGCAGAAATGTTCTCAGAAAGTTTCGTAACACAGTCGAGTACTAGGTAAAGTACTTTCCGCCTCAGCCGAAACTTCTGGTCGTATCTTAAATCAGAGAAACATAAACAAAAAAAAGACAATTAACGATCTGATTGTCGGAGAAATACGTGAACCTATAAATGAGGTGCAACGCCAGTAAAATATTTCGTAAAATACAGTCGTACGCAAAAACTCCGATGCAAAACGTATTTCACGTTCGCAATTCCATCTGATTTTTAATTCGGCGCGCATATTCTCGTCACGTTCGGTAGCAATAAACAATTATTAATGCGTTGTTCGAGGCACATGTTCACAGTATTCGAGTGTGGCGGACTTTTTAAGTGTTCGTTAATTTCGAGTGGACTGGAAAAGTCCAGTCCGGGAATGAGGCAATCGCTTTAACGTTCCAACCACTTTCGTTTCTATCGAAAAATCGGGTCCGCACATGATAAATTTGGCCGACTGTATCTAGATAAAACGCGGCCATTTTCGCTCGATTTACTACGGGATTTTGGTTAGAAAGGCTAAAATAATTTGAACGTTTGTTAGACTCGGATTTATTGGAGCTACTAAGGTTCCTAAATGTTTGATTTATAGTCTTTTAAGATGCTTTTCTACCCTCAACATAAAAAATAGGGGATCTGACAAAGTGTGCAAATCAAATGTGAAGAAATGCGGGCTTCACTCTTTTTACTTCGTGATATAGAGAGAGACCTTTATTGTAATGATGCGCACTCGAAATTTCTCAATTTGTATCATTCTCCAATTAATTATTGGAATTCTTATCAAGGGCACTCAAGTGGTGTTTGATTAAGGGGAGGTCCTTCGCAAAGGCGTCCTTCAATACAGAAGTTATCCAAATCTTTTCCTTGTCTCGACCGACTGCCAGCCTATTTTGTCTATTGTGTTCTTCTTCACAAATTAAAACTTCTCCATTGGAGTTATCTAAACAGATTTTATCTTTAGAATCCATTATTCTGAAATCCTTGTGTTTGAAAATGTTGGATTAATAAATATTTTTTGTCGTTAGCACTGTTGTAAAAATGTCAATCGGTATTAGGGCGAATAAGGGCGCGAAACATCGACTCGATGATCCGTGATAGGGTTTAAACATTCGTTTAATTAAAAAGGCCGGGATTTAATTGGAAAAGTATACATTTACATAGTCTTTTGTTTGTTCCCGTTGTGATTTATATTTGGTGACGTGAGGTGAGCTCAGTCGGTAGGAACGAGGAAGGCGCGACTTTTTTGCTCCATTACCCGGGATTTTATTTTGACACGTTGGTTTTTTGTTACGCAAAGATAATAGAATGTGTTATTGGAATAATTTGAATAAACAAACGGGTTCGCCGTAATATCGTTGTTGTTATGGCGCCGTTTTCGACACCTATTCGCAAAGTTCTACAGCTGAATGAATCCCTTTATGTATTTATTTAGGACTAGCTTCTACCAGTAGCTTCGCTCGCGAGAAAATAGAACATTAACCCTACAGTATTAAAAGTATATCCATTATAAAAAGTAGTCTATATGTTATTCTAGGACATATTCTACTTATGGGCCAAAGTTCATTCAAATCTGTTCAGCCGTTTGAGCGTCAAAGAGTAACAAACATACACACTCCCAGATACATATAATAGAATGCTGTGTCTGTACCGAATAAAAGTATTTCTATTCTATTCTATTCTATTTTATTCTATATAAACTTTCGCCATTATATTACTGTGATTACAAAGTAACCTCTAATTCATTGTTATACATCAGTATACCTACAGCTTACACGCTGTTGTTTGTTTGTTTATCTATATTCTGTACAGCCGTTTTAATTCCTATTGCCTTATTGCGAGTATAAATCCTTCTCGAGGCTCCCTCTCTGATGAGGATTAAACTTTAGAAAAATAAAAAAAGATAAAAATACACCCACTACAGTTTGGAGCTTATATTGTAACTACGTATTTAAAAGACGTGCCGCTTTTAAATTAATTCCTTGGTACACGTAATCTCCTATTTCGCGTTATTAATTCCGGCCTCCCTCGGCCCATTCTATGAAGGTTTCACCGCCCTTATCCTTAGCAATAAAGTCAAAAATCTATTGATATCAGTTTCTGTCACCGACACTCCTGGCCGATCATAACATCCCATATTTTATCTCTAAGTTCGATTCTCTCCCATATTCTTTATTTTCTTTGTCAAAATTTTGCGATCGTGTTTGCTAGATACTTATTTTTCATGTTACACCTCAGTGCACTGTTACCCTATGATTCGGAAAATACTTTGCATATCTGCAAGCTATTTATTTATGACATGGTAAGCAGAAACAGTTTGAACATAAATTTTTAATAACCGCAATGCTTACTGTGTATTCGGGGATATGGTTGTAGCTTTTGAAAAATATCCTTTCTTTCTTCAAAAACCGTTTATAGGATGCCAAGAAATTGTATCATTATATGATCCGTAAACTATCCTATTGGATTCCATCTTTGTCGAATCAAAGCTTCATAACTTCAGCACAATTTTTTCGTGTACTTACCTGTCGTTAAATATATAAATATTTTACGCCTACTAGCTTCTGACCGCGGCTTCAACCGCGTGAAAGAAAAAATCATCCCAAGGTTTTAGGAGATGGTCTACCCGTGTGCCGAATTTCATCCAAATCCATTCAGCCGTTTGAGCGTGAAGGAGTAACAAACATAGACACATACATAGTTACACAAAAACTTTTGCCCTTATAACATTAGTGTGATTCTTTTTCATCATCAACCTTCCGGCGCCATCGACCATTCGTTCTGCATTGTGCCCTGCCCAGTGCCACTTTAGTTAAGCGATTCTTTGGGCTACCTTGGATCTCCTGCAGATATTCTTTTTAATTTTATTTTATTCAGACCCCAATACTAAAGTCAAAAAGTCAAAAGTCGAAATATTTTATTTCACATAGTCCTACATGGGCACTTATAAAACGTCAGAAGCTAGTGCACGGTTCCAAATTTGTCGTTTCCTATGGAGAAGAACTGGCAAGAAAAACCATGGTTACTCTTTTAAAAAAAGTGGTTGTTGTTGTTACAATATTGATAGATATTATGTAAGAACAGTGTAGACCAGTCAATATTGTACACAAAAGCATAATAAAAATAATCATAATAAAAAAAAGAAAGTCGTAATAGGAAGTAGTCTAAGAGTTTGTGGAGTATACAGTGTCCTCACATTCACATTACAAACAAGAGGTTATTTAAAAAAAAAAACAATAAAATCAGGAATAATATAAATAATTACAACTATCAATAAAATGTTAACAATATAAATTACTAACAAATTTAAGACAGTTAAAGTCTAAATAATAAAAAAACATATTGCAAAAACAATGTGTTAGAGAAAAAAAATGTTTCATATAAATATAATTATTAAAACAAAGGTGGAGCCGTTAATAGACACAATATTGATGAATTACTAGGAGGCCACATGTGCAGAGGTAGTCATTGCCAAACAAGCGTATCTTCGACATAGTCTTAAACCTTGTAATATGCTTTTTCGGTTAAAACACGCTTTTAATATGTGTTTTGAATTTTCCCTCACTAAGTTCAGTGACTAAGTAGCTGTAGGTCACTATAAACGCCATTGAACTGGTGATGCTAGCTAGCCCTCTTTTACTAACCTGTAATGAAAAAATTAGTTCAATCTGCGAGCTCGCTGTCACCATCTTGCAATTCCCATTCGAAAAACTAACCGCGTGCAACTATGGTATTAAGCAGAGAACAGCTGACACTTTTTAGGTCAACTTAGACATAAATACCGGGCAAGTGCCATTTGGGCTTGAGTACTGAGGGTTCCGTACAAACTTACCTATATAAATTGTTCAATTCCCGAAAAAAAAAACCGGAGCATAAGGTCTTGTCTTTAGATTATGTTAACTTAGAAGTTTGATTTTTTCACTGCTGCTTTGGGTAGCCGACCTGATTATTCGATATTAATTTGAGCTTCATACCTCTATACGTTTCTTAGATAAAGAGTCTTGAAAGACGGACAGACCAACAGATAGACGGACACTAAAGTGTTCTTAACAAACAGTGTCTTCAAGACAATGTAAAGGCTCTTAACAAACTAGTGCGCCTCACCATCAACGATTGCATCACTGTTTACTATCAGTAGCCTGATTCACGTAAAATCAAACAAGCCAAATATCGTTGAAGTTTTATAGTCGTTCGATCGAAGTCCTATCCAAAAGCGGTATTCACGATCTATCGACTTATTTCCAGTTACATTAATAAGTATTCTACCAGGATAATGTAATACAGATGTTTTTTTAAATCGACGAATTTCAAACGACTGTTAAATCGGTGTCGTTCAAACTCGATTGATGGATGTGAATACGGAAATGGTCTAAACGACTAAATCGCTACGATATCGTTACGGTTTTCATTACGTGAATCGGGCTACTGGTGGGATCGCAGTCAAGCACTAGTTTATATCAATTTAAAAAAAAAAATAGGTACGGAACCCTAAAAATTACGAAAACACACTTATCTATATTTACAGTGGCCTGCTGGACCCTAGAAATAGATGCTCCAGGAGCTTTAGTCGTAAACAACACGAAAGGCTTATGGAAAAATTTACCGTACCGTACTTACGTTACGTGGTGTGGGTGATATTTTTTGTACTAAACTATTGAAAGACTGACTGTGTGATGTTTTTGTAGGTAGGTGGTACCAGGGTAACAGGATTGTTCAGTGCGATACTGGAACGCAAAAATATACTTGGCGAACTTCTCCAATGACTAAAACCCATTCATGTTCCTTCTTTACTTTTGTTCCAGGGCCCCGGGGTTCACTTTCACTTAACCCATGGCTCTTATTAATTCTATGCTTGGGATTCATTTCGAAAGCAAATAATTCATATGTTTTTCGTTCGCATAACAGCTAAAGGCACAAATCACCTTCAGTAAATATGTTACGTAAGAGGACATATTATGTCTAGATGTACGAACTTCATTCTATGTTAGACCAGTTATCAGGCACCTTAAGAAAGACAACAATATTCCGTTGCTGTGATTAAGTGATTACCGCCACAGAGATTATAAACACAATCCAAAAACAGCGCTATCCTCACCACAAAGGACACCACAAAAAGTAATTGTTCAAGTGAAAATAAACAAAAACCATTGTACATTACAGCTAAGGATAGATTTAGCTGTAATTATGGGGGAAATAAAAGGAGGGATAAGATAAGGAAAACCCTTGTGGGACATTCCGAAAAACTTGTAATGATGCTCGCTTGTATCGGCTTCACGGAAAAAATGTCGAGGGATGTCCATTAGCGACGCAAATTGCGATATTTTCGGATACTGCAACACGGCCGTTTTAAATATGGAATTCATTTTACAAGCTGATAAAATGGGAACGGCGAAGCAGTAGGAGAATTGGGTTAAATGAATAATCAATGAGATCCAAAAAAAAGTGTGATTCTGGAAACTTTGACGTATAATAGTAATATAATAATAAATATTCCACAACTACCACACAACGCCGTCTAGTCTCAAGCTAAGCAGAGCTTGTGTTATAGACAACTGATAAACATACTTATATATTTTTAAATACACACATATAGATAAATTACACCCAGACACGGAAAAATTTATTACATATATATATACATTAAAAGGCTGATTATTATTATGTACAATACACACTATTTATGTTATCAATCTAGTAAATAAAATACACCAGCTTCACTCCTCATCTGTTATAGATACTGAGCTGCCGAGCCCAAAGACATGAAACGTTTATTCTGCTTTCATTTGCATCACACATTTTCGAAGTCACAAAACTCAGGATCAAATAACAGCCCACATACGAGCACATCACTACCACTACCTACACCCCACCCCTAGCACTTACCATGTGACCCTGAAACCACTATTCACTATGTATGCAAACCGAACGCGGCCTAAAAGTAATAAATAAGACTTCAACCGCGCCGTATTTCAGAAGTCGCTTCCGACTTCCGACAGCGACAAAATATCTGCAAGTCTAATTCCGCAAGTTGCAGCGGAGAGGCCATGCATTACAAATGCAGGAGTGAGTACAAGTCGCAGACGCATGCCATTATCGCCCGTCTGGCTTATACCGCCCGGGCTAAAATTTTGCCTTTGTGCATAAACAGGGACAGTAATAACATGATTGGGACAACAACATATGCTAGCAATTTTGTTGTATTTTGATTGTTGTTTAAGGGTTTCAAAATAGGAATTGATGAGTGTGAAAATTATAACTGTATTGAGTACTCTTGGGCAATAACACTTAATTTTCTTGCCATCTTTCATAAGATGAACGTACTGGAAAAACTTTATCTTTTTTTATTATTATTGATAGGCTTGCGTTTGACCACCATCTCACGTGGGCCCCAAGTCTGCTATTTTTATAAATTTGTCATTCCAACACGATCCCATTGTCATTTTGCTAAAAGTTGGTAATCTGCTAATTCATAATGATCGATCATTGATCGGTCACTGGTCTTGTAATAGAATTGTGGTAGAATGATAATTTCGAGCATATTAAAACCAATAACTGCACAATAACGTTCTAATGGTAAAACATTGATCAAATAAACTGTAAAAGTTTTAGCAGATTACCGCAAACGTCAAATATTCATTTGTCAATATGTACGAGATTACCATTCTATGTCACTTCTTTCAATGGAGTGTCAGTGGTTGACCATTGGAAAGTCATAATGACGCCATTATATTAGTAGATTACCAAACTTGTTAAAATCGACAATTATGACATCAATGATAGACCATTCTGACACTATTGTAATAGCAGACTTGAGGCCCTGATGGTAAGCGATTATGTGGTCGACGATGAAGCACGCTTGCCTAGAAGAAATCTTTTCACTCTCGACTCAAAGACTTCTAAGTTGTAGCTATCAGGAAACACAGATTCCGGCAGGGAATTCCACTCCTTGGTTGTACGCACAATAAATGTGTTCCCAAAACGCTTCGTGCGTATGGGTGGGATGTCTACCATGTACCGGTGGCGCAACGCTGTACGTCGTGTGGTCCGATGATGGAACGGACTTGGCGGAATTAGATTGTGCAATTCCAGTGCACTATATCTGTAGACATAAGCCTCCCCAAGTGTTATCATAACGACCGATCCTATGGTCCTCGTAGCCATCAGTTCCCGCGACCTTCACCAAGTCATCGGTCCGCCTTGTGGGAGGCCTTTCAACTCTGCGTCTTCCAGTATGCGATTGCCACTCCAGAAACTTCTCTTGGGCTCATTGACCATCCGTTCTGCGAGCAATGCGCCCTGCTCACTACCACTTCAGTTTGGTGATTTTTCAGGCTATGACTATAGTTTATAGTCCTTCCATAGTCATAATGCCGACTTGGCGTCGATGTCCATAAATTGAACATAACAAACAGAGAAATTATGACTTTTTTACTACACAAGACAATATTAAGTTTTCAGTCAGCTAAGTACTAAAACTGTTGAACACAACAAAAGCATTATTAATGTCTGCGTTCACTATTAATCTTAATCTCATAAGTACATAGTTATGGGGATCATAAAAACTGGTATAAAGCACTTTTCTTATACCCAGACTGATCCATATTGTAGTCTAGACATGTACAAAGTATTGTCCAATTAAACGCGAACTTAGATCCTCTACAAGGTTACACAATAACATGTACCTCTAAGCTCTTTAAGGACGATCACTAACGACCGTCCAATATTTTGGCAAAAAAACAGTAGGGCTATATACACCGTTAAATTTTAATCGTTTTAATCCCGTGGAGAGTCGATCCGGTACATGAAACACTATCAATTTGTAAAGACAAAATTAAAAAATAAAGTACCTTTTTTTTAAAACTCGTATTAATTTACGCACGTAAGAAATTAATTTCTTTAAGAGAACGTCAGCTGAGCGAGTCCAGATGACTTTTAGGTAGTAGTCGGCGTTGCGTACAAACTAACTACAGGTTATTGGACTCGCTCAGCTGACGAAGAAAACGTTAGTAGGTAAATATAGATACAAATGCCACTATAGTTATCGGCACGGATCTTGAGCGCTCGGCGTCAGAGTGGGGATTACTTTGCGCATTCCATACATTGGCGAGACAATCGTCATCGTTGTTAGATACATTCAGCAAGCGAAGGAACGAATCACGAATTCACGAGTGACGTCTATGACACGATGGCGCGGCGAGCCAATCACTGACATTCCCCGCCCGCGTCTCAAGTCGCACCACTAAAGAGACCGAATATTTGACTTAAGCGCAACTTGAAGCCAGCGCTCAAGATCCGTGCCGATATCTATACCACGACATTTTTTTGTGCATAAGCCAATATTAACCACCCTAGCTCGACCGCCGAGCATAAGTTTGAAAAGTGAACTACTTAGATGAGATTGACTTCTGTACCTATATGTTTTGTGCTCTTTCGAACATTCCCGGAGACCAGACAGGCATTGTTTTTAACACGCCCCACGACATCGACATCTCTCAATCTTGCTGACATCTTTTTGATGCCGCGCTTGGAAAATAATGCGCCGTCGACCTCGGCCTCGTCCTTATCGGATGGTGAGTGGCCTATTGCTCGCTGTCAGAAAGCCTGCTTACACCGGGAATCAACCTGCCATTCCCGACGTTCGAAGTGACTCCAAGACTTGAGGAGGTTAGCACCATCTAATTAATGGACACTCCACTGACAATGACTACTATGCAATTTCTAAACTGATTTCACTAGTAGATTTTACCACCGACTCGTTTAGTAGAACTTTAGGCCTATTTCCTATTAAAAAAATATGAAGTAATTGATTGTCAGGTGCTATAACAAAGTAAAAGACACAATCGGTGGAGAATAAATACAAAAAACAATGGTCGCGAAGTTCGCAGGTCTGTAGGCGCCCTTAAAAATTTCATATTGTTCAGAATTAAAATGGTTGACGGCCCTATTATGTTTCGTCTAGAAAATATTCTTATAATAACCCAATTAAAATACGATTGCGAAGTTTGAACCAGATTAGTTTCAGAAACATTGTAAATGGTTTTACTACAAATTTAATTCGAAACAATTGCAATTCAGAATACACCTGTACCTACGTACATACTTTAGGACATGTAGAGGGCGAACGTTCTTTGATTTAATAGGAAAATAATTAGTTTATTGCATCAATCACAGTCGTAAAGTTTGAATTTGAAATTAACTCTTGAGCACCTATCTCTTTATATCAAACGCAAAAAAATAATAATAATAATATGTATAATATTTATGTAACTACGGTGTTCGGCTGACATTTTTGGCGTTGTCCCTTATAAACCTAGAAACGGTTCATACGACATTTGAAGAGTTATTCTCCCCGCCGTACCTAAAATCACGTGTAAATGCAAATTATCATAATAGGTATTATCTTTAGCAGGAAAATGGTTGCATGGAAATGGCTAGTCAAGGTCACACTCTGATTTTCAGTTAAGAAATCGTGCGCTCAACGAAAAAACTAATACATGTGATATCTCACACCACCCGCACCTCCTTTTGACGTTTCGAGATTTTTGCCATCGACGATAATCAAAAATGTTGTGTGACTATGAATAAAAGTTCAGTCCATCATCAGAGTGGTCTACCAAAGCTGGAACAATTTCATTCTCCTATCAGAAACCTATAACCTAAAATCTGATCACGTCGACGAGGAGGGGTTTAAATGTGGACGACCCCACATTGCAAGTGACAAGCGGCAAGTTATACGACGACACACAGCAACTGGCATTCTAGGTACTTTATCTACGAAAGTACATCTATCTATCGCCTCGAACTTCACCGAGAACCCATAATAATTTTCCCCAAATATTTCCTCTTCTAAACTTCACGAACAGTTACAAAACCGCCCGCAGCGCACTTTGTCCGGACGCTGGCCACAAGTCGGACAAGGCACAAGCCTGGACAAGGCACGACCCGGACAAGGCGCTAGACACTAGGCACTATGAGGCACTAGGAAATACGTGCATGCCTCGGGCGCTCTAACGCTTTGAGTGAAAACTCGTGTATGGCAAACTACTGTGTTGCATAAATATGCCAGCTGTGATACAAAATGGATGGATATTGGATAGTGTGCTGCGAAGTGTGTTTATGTTAGTAAAGAAATAATATCTACTGCTGAGTATATATATTGCTATTATAAAACTAAGTCCCCACTGCATCAATCAGTCTATATTCATCAATGAGAACCTATTATTGGCTCAATGTCTCCATTTGTCATAGCTGTTGGTTCTCCTACGATTAAATAAATATGTCCACAATAAGCTCAAAACTACGCGTGTGCGGTTTTCATCAATAGCCAGATATTCATGAGGACGGTTAGACATGCATATTATAGTAGACCCCTGCGAAGTTTAGGCAGGTTTATAGTACAAAATATTCAAGAAAAAGAGAATCGATCAGTTTCTGAAATATTTATCTACTTTATATTTGGCTCGCGATTGACTACTATCTCACCTGATAGTAAGCGACCATGTGGTCGACTTCGGAGCACGCTTGCCTAGAAGTAACGTATTCACTCTTAACTTAAAGACCTCTAGGTTGTACCTATCAGTAAGCACAGACTCTGGTAAGGAATTCCACGCCTTAGCTGTACGTTCTTTAATATATTCCCAAAACGTCTTGTGCGTATGAGTTGGATGTCTACATGTAGAGCAACTCACTGGTGGGACCATCGCCATATGACTACTGGTCCGATGATGAACATCCTTTTAAGCATTAACGAATAAAATAGACATGGAACATAATCAACAATTTTTACCAAAATGTTATTGCGTTTGTGGTTTCACATTCACCAATTAAAATCTGGTATATTAAACCTGGCATCATAAAGATTCCTTTAGAACATAAATTCTATTAATAATAAAACATCGGCATAACGAACCGCAGACAGAAAATAAACAATGGAACCCAAAATAATAATTGTTAAACTTCCCCGTCTAACTATGTAAATCAATTAGTCGGTCGGGAGGTCTTCAAAATAATTGGATCAAATGAAAAGCTCTCATTTCAATAAACAATCCATAGACGTCACGACTTAGGGCTGTCACTTATTTATTGGGATTTGATCAGAATTTGAACCATTTCAGTTCATTGTGGCGACACTTGGGGGAGGCTTATGTCCAACAGTGGACGTCTATCTGCTGATATGATGATAATGATGATGATGATCAGAATTTTGACTGAACTTTGAAGAATAGAATAGAATAAACTTTATGTACTGTACAACAAAAAGTAACACAACTTATACATAAATTTAAATCTATGGGTACAATGGCGGTCTTATCGCTGACAGCGAAATCTACCAGACAACCTCAGCAAGTTTATTTTTTCAGTTATAGGCAGCGTTTAAGCTGAGGGAATTCTTTGAATTGTTTAAATCGTGTTGAGTGCAATTCTCAATACACACGAAGTCTTCCTTTTCTTCCAGCTCTGATTTAGTGTTATCCACACAAGAATCTTGCAAGCTTGCACGAGCATTTTACGTCTCGTTTGAGATTTGCCTGTAATTAAGTTTTCTTTTTACCCAGTATCTATATAACTCTAGAAGCTGAAAAACCAAAAACTCAAGTACACATGTCACTTAATCTCTGCTTGACTTTACTACGAGACGCAATCAAGAATCTTACAGAAAGTAAGACCAATTTGCAGAAATCTCAAAGACGCCACATTGGAAAGCCTCCTACAAGGTGTAACGATGACCTGGTAAAGGTTGCGGGAATCCGATGAATGCGAAACGCACGGGATCGTTCGCTGTGGCGACACTTTGGGGAGGTCTATGTCCAACAGTGGACGTCTATCGGCTGAAATGGTGATGCACAAATCTCGAACGAGACACAAATCTGCCTTGCGAGTCTAGTTTTAACACTAAAAGATGGGGAACCAAAAATTTAATTTCACGCAAATCTCAGTTTGACTTAACTGCGACACGGAAGAATCTTGCAGAGAGTACGATCGATTTGCGTAAATCTCAAACTTGACGCAAATTAGTCTTGCATGCTTGCAAGACTCTTGCGTGGGAAACAATAGGTCTGATAATTCTTGACCCAATAGACTCACCTCCTAATAATGTTGAACATAACAAGTACATATTAGCAAATTCTTTAGAAAAGAGCCCATAATTACCTAAAAGATTAAGTGGCATTACGTAAACAAATATATTTTCCGTACGATACATAGAGACAATCAACGCCAATGTTTTCTCTTATTCAAAAGAGTCACTGCGGCCCTAGTACTCAAAGGGCTGCTGAAGGATCACGAGTGAGTTTTAGTCAAAATCTGGCACTAAAATTTATAAAACAATACCTGGTTTTCCTCACCCTACCTGATTCGATTTGACAGCTATGACGTCATAACATGGCGCTAAGTCAATCCTATTCTTATTCGGAAAAGGTTTGATCATGAACCCCACCAAAAAAAAATAACATGCTTCAAAAACTGTTATCGAAACTGTGATAGCCCTGCTTGTTCTGATGTGAATAGATTTTGAGACTCAATTGATAGGAACAATATTATAGAAACATGAAAAGAAATCAATACTTCTTAATTAGAACATTTCTAAGAATTTTCCTGTAAAGAAATAGTTGGATACGATAAATTAATTTTCTTACCCAAAATCCAAGACGCTACAAAAATTTCATTCATTTTGAATACAGCTATTTATCAATATTGTTTTTAATGAACAATGAAGTCTCAAGCTCACAAGGTTACATGTTTAGATTAAATCAAAACAGCTGAAGATAGGCGACTCGCCTCTAGCGCGTGAACCGCTGAAATCAAGCCCCCGTAGCTTAATTTCTCTCAGTGACATAAACGGGCGTCTTACGCAAAAATATTTTTTTTTTTGTTTTAAGTGGTTTATAGGTTATCTATTAATATGGCTTCGTGTGCTTTTATGCGTTGTACAAATCATACAAAAACAAAATCAAATTACGTGGAATCACATTTCACCAACCCGCACTGGGCCCGCGTGGTGGATTACGGCCCATTCCCTCTCCTAGTGAAGAGGCCTGTGTCCCTACAGTGAGAACATTAAAAAGGCTGATGATGATGATGACATTTCACTCGTGCATGTAGTTGTGCACAGAGTCCAGGTTTTCTGACTGCTAAGTTAGCGCGGAACTTATCTTTCTTTCTTTATGTACATCAATAGTTACATGTCATTTACATGTCATTAAGAATAGTACAATTTGATACAAGTGCAGAAAGTTTTTCATTGCGACGGAGGCGGAATTCGCACGAGCTGTAGACGAGTGTGTTATGGAGCCGAGAGCTGCAGTGACAAAGCACGTGTATCAAACGACTTTTTTCAATACACTTACGAAGAAATAAAAAAACGATCGACGCTGGTCGCGCGTCGACCCGTGGGGGTCGACGCGCGCCCAGCCTGATACGATAAATATAATAAAATTGTGGCGGGGAGAACACGCACACTTTTCTGCACTAGTGCGTAAAACAGTCGTCGTGCCTAAAAGCGGTGGAATAAGAGCGGGTTTTCGAGCAAGTGCATTGAAAATTAATTTTCTCGATTTCTATCACGCAAAATCTCATAACAATCCCTTTATTCACACTAACACAAAGTACCCATATACAAATATCGGGTATTCATCACCTCCACAAGGAGCATCCCATAGCCCTCTCCTCCATGGCATGAGAAGCCACAGCTGCGTACATTAAAATATCTTCGGCTAAAAACGTTTCTTTTGTACGCCTATGTCTAACCCGCGGCGTTGCTGTATTTCTCTGATAGTTTAAGTGCACTGTCATCGTGAGGATGTATGTGGGATTGTGGAATATGAATTGTTAGAATCCTTGTTTTTATATGGGGGAAAATAAGAGGTTTTTTAACAAAGCTCTCTTCATAATGCTGCACTTCTTCTTTTTTACTTTTGGTGTACAATAAAGTTTATTCTATTCTATTCTTCTTCGTGTTTTTTTATGCATAGACAACATTATTTTTAAAACGTAAAAATAGTTTGTTCAAAATCAGTGACTGAATGGATCCCAATAGGTTTTATACCATCTTATACTTTTTCCCAAAAATATTTAAAAAAAGGTCACAAGTTGGCCACCACCGACACTAAGTGCAAAACAGGTTACGGCAGGGCATAGCGGGTATTAGGTGCCAGCAAACATCTGGGTACAATTGCAAAACAACCCCTCAGTCGCCTGGATGGCCCGGTGACTATGTATTTTTGCTGACATATTATTATAAGCCCGTTGTGTTCCACTGCAGGGGAAAGGCCTCCCTTCCGTTATTCCACTCTTTTCTGTCCTTAGCCACTTCTGGCCAATCCTTAAGGTAGGTCGCTATCTCCTTCTGGGCCTACCGCGTCGCCGGCTCCTGCTGACATAACAAGCTTATAACTTTGTGATTTTTAATGATATAGTTATTGTACATAGATTCTTTTATTCTACATAAAAATATTAGATAGGTATTTCAGGTTTCACATAAAGAGTGTAAGGGACAGCCCTCCACAAACTTTAAGGGCTTGCTCAGTAGACGAAAGTGAACAACCTTCCACAAAAATTTTTTTCAGGAAACGAAAAAAAAATCGGCCTCTCCATACAAACTGTCCAATAAAGTTTATAATTTTGTATGGTGAGGCGAATTTTTTTTTCGTTTCCTGAAAAAAAGTGTTGTGGAAGGTTGTTCAGTTTCGTCTACTGAGCAAGCCCTTAAAGTTTGTGGAGGGCTGTCCCTTACACCTTGTATACTAAAAATAAGGTTTTTTTTTTTATATAATGGATAGGTTCGCGTTTGACCACAATCTCACCTGATGGTAAGCGATGATGTGGCCGACGATGGAGCACGCTTGCCAAGAAGCAATCTATTCACTCTTGACTTAAAGACCCCTAGGTTATAGCTATCAGGAAATACAGACTCTGGCAATGAATTCCATTCCTTAGCTGTACGCATAATGAATGTACTCCCAAAACGCTTTGTACGTATAGGTGGGATGCATACTATTCTTTCACAATACTCAGAAAGCAATATTCAAGTTCAGTTTCGGCGAACCAGTTACAAAGACAATGCCGGCGCCCAACGAAGATTGATACCGGCGGGGTCGTCCATCACGTGATAGTGGCAACAAACAGTCACACAACCAACCGCCTTTCATTAGTAAACAAAAACTTGTCAGCAAACACGATATTAATGACTTGAGGGGAATTAAAGAAAGATTTGAAGGCGAAATTAAATTTTTGGAGGACGACTCGCAAAATTTGTTGATGTTATAAGGTCATTTCACGGACCTTTTCAAGCAGTTTTTTTTTTAAGTGCGAAACCATCCAATGACTTCTCTCGCTCTAGAGCGGAGCAGGAGAGCGTGTCAGACTTTTACTGACTAAAACCCACTCCTATGTTCCTTCTTTCCACGGGTAATGTGAAAGTAAAACCCGGTGTCTTAGGACGAAGACAAAGAAGGAACAGGGGTGGGTTTTTAGTCAATAAAAGTCTGTCCCGTTCCGTCCAAGATCGGGGGATGTTATTGGATGATTTTCCCACTTAAAAAAAGTTCCTTCTTTGCCTTGAGTTTCAGGACCCCGGTTTTTACCTTTCAAAAGCGAACCCATGGCCCCAGTACGCTTTGAACCTGCTGGGCTCCTATGGTTTTACTGACATCTCGACTCGGGCTCCCTGACCATATGAACCTCCAATGTCGACCACGTTATTGCTTAAAATCAAATAAATAGGGGTATAATAGAGGTCAATCACAACTTTACCCTCTGCACCTATCTGTCTGTATGAACGCGATAAACTTAAAAACTACTAAACGCATTTTCATGCAGTTTTCGCCAATAGAAAGAGTGTTTCATGAGGAAGATTTAAGTGTACAATATATGCATATTATAGTAGGAAAAAGCCGAGAATTTTAAAGATTTCTAACATCTGTGCGAAACTGGATATATATTTTACAAACTTTCAGACTAGATCCTGTAAAAACACACACATACCTTATCAATATATACATACATCTATATTAACTGAGCCTTGAATAAAATATGCTTTTCCGATGACATACCCAAAAGGATACATGGTAACATACGTCCAAATTACACTGACCTCGATACACTAACGACTTAAGTGCCAACAGAGGTCGGATAAAACTGGACAGTACATAATGTCTGTTATAGCCAAAGTTAAAATAACATAAAAAATATTATGGAGGTCACACATGCCGCCCTTTAGACGTCCATAATATCGTGCGGCCAGAGGCATAAATTCTCTTATGTAAACCGTGGCCTATTTAATATTAAGATGATCTTATACTGTAACTCTTGCTTCTATTGTGAAATAAAAATGTATATTTAAAAAACGACACCACATTCGGTAAGATATGCCTATATTTATAGGCATACTAACTTCACACGCGTTAAAGTAGAAAATTAAAGGAACTCCCAACACCCGAGATAAAAAAGCAGCCTATGCCTTAATTATAAAAATAATACCCGTACAATGCCAAATTCCATGCCACTCCATTCAGCCTTTTAAGTGTGAAGAATTAGCTAACATATAGTATACAAACATACATACCTGTAAAATGTTGCCTTTATAATAAAAGATTTACTTTTTTAAAGAGTAATAGTGTGACGATTATCTTTTTTATTGAAGAGGCAATTACTCTTGAAGTTTTTTAAAAGTATTAAACTTTGACTGAGTATTACTATTATACGTACTTAAAAACAGCAAATCATACATTAACTATAATGAACTGAGTTACCTTTTGAATCACCAAACTTGATCAACAAAATTTTTATGAAAAGAATTGAAGAATTTTCTGAAAACCAGCTTTAATGCACATGAGGATACAAACTATACTAATATTACCGTAACTCTGTATGTTTTGTCACGGTTAAAGTAGTAAACTAATTTTGGTAAAATTTAATACGGAGTAATTTTGAACCCCATGGAAGGCTGCTTATTATCTGGTTTCGACTTTAACTTCGTGTACGTAATAACCGACATTCGTACGATCGAAGTCGCGAGCAAAAGCTAGTCTTCCTATAAAACCACTTTGGTGGTTCAAATACGTGTTTAATTTTAAAATTGTCACAAATATTTCGTCTAGAATCTTCATAGTGCCATCGCAAAGTAGCGAGCTTCGAATTAAACATAATTTTCATCTCGCATCGCACAAACTTCTCTCAAGAAAGAAATAAGTTTCGCACTCAGAAATTAGATTTAAGAAACTAATTTAGCCACAAATAGAATTACTGTATAACTACTTAGAGAAAATTCTAATATATAACTTGTAGTATAAATGATTGAAAATTTAATGAAATCTGAATTAGACCTGAAGTAAAGTTAAAATTTCGGATAGCCTTACTTGCTAAATATTTTTTTAATCGTTTTTTTTTGTATAAGTAGGTATGTAAGAGTGACCAGCCCCCCTAGCCAAGTTACAAACGTTTCGCTTGCGCCGAACGCTTCGAGTTGACCTTGCCGCAAATTCTTTTGTTCTGACCACGTGACTGAGCGTTAAGACGACGTCATTCCCGTACATTTGAAGCTTTCTACAAGCGTTAACTATTGCAGATTAGCAACTTGGCTAGGGGTACTGTACAGATTTTTGTTTCAGTGGGAAATCATAAAATGACTTCTTCCGCTCTAGGGCGGGGCGCAAGGGCATTTCAGACTATTATTAATTAAGATCCACTCCCACGTTCTTTTTATGCCTTACGTGCCAGGCCGGGTTTGCTTCCAAAGGGAAACCCGGTTCCCTGGACCTCAAGGCACGGAACTTAGGAGTAGGTTTTAGTCAATAAAAGTCTTACGCCCTCGCGCTCCCCCTTAAGCGTGAGAAGTCATTGGATTCAAAAAAAAAAGCGCAATATTACGGTTATATGTTGTATTTATAAAATCAAATAAAAATCTCCCGCAAAAACCAACCCTAGTTACCTCCAATTTCAAAACAAAACAAAACAACAAAAACCCGACCAATGTCGAGATCAAACACGCAGATATGTCGCCTTTCAATCAATCCTCGAACGCAAACCTAACATTAAAAACACTACCTAGAATTTTGAGCAAATTTCACCTAGTCCTATCTCTCTGACACCCCCATTGATCGTGAAATAAAAAGGCAGTGTTCACAAGGGGCGGAGAGACGCATTAGGCTGCGTTCAGACAGCAGACTGCGTCGCCCGCGGGTGCTGCCGTAATCAACGGAGCTTTGTACCAAGAGATGGGAATTACAGATACGCAACGGCCCTAGGCGGTGCGGGCCCGTTGTGATTGCGGCGGCGGGCGAGTCGCGGTCTTATATTTATGTCCTGGTGGTGCATGCGCACAAAACTTTATTGGAGATAGGATAGCGGTAGGATGCAATTGGTTGTTGCTGTTAGGCTTTGTGTTTTTATATGAGGAAGTTATGGTATAAAAGGAGCATGATTCATGTACCTCTGGCAAATGGTAGACATCCCGCCCATACGTACCAAACGTTACTGTGCGTGCAGCTAGGTGTGGAATTCCCTCCCGGAGTCAGTGTTTCCTGGTAGTCAAAATTTATGAGTCTTTAATTCAAGAGTGAATACGTTACTTCTAGGCAAGCGTGCTCTATTGTTGCCACATCATCCCTTACCATCTTGTGAGATAGTGGTTGAACGCGAGCCTATTTATAATAGAAAAAACTAGTGAGTTTTTTCGTTGAGGCTCAAAATTCCAGCAATATTAAACCAAAGCACTTTTCAAATTCAAACGTCACTTTAGCTATCTTTTATAACACAGATCCAATAAAAAATTGGGCCATCAACATTCTAAAGAAAAAATCTCATAAGTTTTCCAGTCAAGTAACTCTCCAATGCAAACGAGGCACCCCACATGTGTTTGAACACATTTTGTTCACACGCCTTTGCCGCCCACGTCAACGGAGAGGCTTTTGTTCTTTCCATTAGCCCCGAACGCTAACTGTGTCTGAACACACCCTTGTCGAAAACTTGCCTGATGGACATTTGGCAAGAAATCACTATTGAAGTTGAAGACGGACAATATTATAATGGTTATACGTGTGTATATTGAAAGTCTATGTATATAAAGGGTCGTTTTTCGTCGAAGATATTTGGATTTTTGTTTCTGTGATCTTCTTGGTTGCTATCGGTATATGGATTATTGGTACTTAATGTTTGAATCAAGATTTTTTTGAGATAGGAAATCATCCAATGACATCTCCCGGTCTAAAGTGAAATGCCTGGGGGTGATCGGCGGCGGAGACCTCTCGCCCCGGGCCTTGGTTGAGGCCATGGTCCGGAGCGAGGAAGAGTGGCAGGCGGTGGAAGGTGGAGAACTTTTACGGACTAAAACCACGCCTGTGTTCTTGGGTTACTCTTTGCATTCCAGGATCATGGGTTTCATTTTTAGAAATTCTCATTCTGCGGTCCCTTAAAGCTGAAAAAATCAAACTTCTAAGATAACGAAAAAAAAGATTTTGTGTCACCAAAAACGTATATTTCAACACTCAAGGAAATCAAAATTCGTAGAGTACTTCCCGTTGACCCAGAATCGTTTTGGCATGAAGCAAGGTTTTATAGCAGTAGCAGTAACTATTTACATATATAAGTTTGTACGGAACCCTCAGTGTGCGAGTACGATACGCACTTGCCCAAATTTTTATTTAAATCTTTGCACCACTGTAAGTATTACTTCACAAACATGTAAACTCTCATACACAAAATACCCAGGCCCGGAGCAAATTGCTGTAGGCCATACAAATATGATAGATGGTTCAATATATTTGATAAAATATATTTAAGATCGAAACGAAAATTGGCTTTCAGTTCGTAAACCACAAAATACGATTACATTCAGCGAAAATACTTTACTTCGACGAAAAAATCTTCTTATTGCTCTTGGAGTTACTTTATCATCTGCTTACCGACGCAAAAATTTAAGTACACTACAATATAATCCACATCTTTATTCATTAAATCAAAAGCACATATTAAACCTGTCTTTGCTATTTGACCTCTTCTTGTTCAATAGATAGAAACTTTATTACACAACTAACTATAACTAACTTTATACACACAAAGAGACAGTTAAATACGTTGCCCAACACTAAGAATGGCTCCTGTATCGTGGCTGCGTTAACAAACATGTAAACGCACATACAAAAACCACCCAGACATCGAAAATTTGCGGGAATCGAAGCCACGGCACACAGCCCAGGTGCCAATCGCTAAGCTACTGCGCCAACCGTGCCGTAATATGACTTTCAAGAGTGCCTTCTGAAGGTTACAAGGTCAAGTCCGTTTTCAAGGTCAATTTACTTTGTGTTGCATGAAGATTAAATAAATAAATACCTTTAGAGTGTTGCCAATCTTAGAATCAACGTTGATCATCATCAGGGTTTGCTACTCTCTCTCAGCGTTTCGGTACAACTTAAGTGTGAAAGAAAACTTCTTAAAACGAATATTTATATCCTAACTACGTAGGTAAATACACTGAAGCGCAAAACTACTCCTCCACATCGCTGTCATCTGGGTACGACAGAAACGTAATCAGAAGACAGGCGGCTTTGCCACGTTGAATGGCAATGCTGATTCCTTCGAACGAAATAGAATAAACTTTATTATAGAAAGAAAACAAAGAAAGGTAATTTATTTATTTGGTAACACAAGGCACACAAACAATAGTTAGGTAAACACGAAACAAATGAGGAGGCAAAAATACAATTGTACCTTTCAAGGCACAATTGTGTTGTATTGCATAAAATAGGTCCAGGTTATAAGCCAAAAATATATAACTTTTTAAACAAACTTAAATCTATAAATGGCACAAAATCTTACTACCTTTTAATAACTTTTAATAACTAAAATTGTCTTTTGACTTATGAGACGGCTCGACGTGTATTTTGATTTCTATGACGTAGGCATAAGAATGGCATTAAAAGCAAAAAAGTTGTTACAATACTATATTACTGCAGCCACCATTTATCATGCTACCAATGTAATAAAAGTCAAAATCATTTGAACGGACAGTAAAAAAAGTATTGTTTAAATGTCTAATCTTAAAACGAATAGTGTATACAGTCAAATATCTCTGACAAGACCTCACCTGCCGAGAAAACTAATAGCCAGTCACAGAACACATCGCCCACAGATTCAATACACGTCGAGCCGTCTCATAAGTCAAACGACAATTTTAGTTATTTATAGGATACATTGACGCTTATTGGTATTGTCAAGTAAGAGGCATGTTTACGGAGCCCGTGATGGATGGCGCAGCATCACAGCCAAATCAATCTTCGTTCGCTCGGAACGTTATCAAACAGTTAAGTCGAAAGCCATACAATGTTTGGAGAGGACATTAAAAGTTATTTTGTAATGTTGTCGCTGTAACGTTTAGAGTTAAACTTGTTTTTAGTTCGACTGGGAATATAAAAGAGACTGGTTTTTCATAGTAAACTATTTTAACTTAATACAGCGTAGTGGACTTTTTATGCAGAATACAAAATTATGGCTACCATGGAGTTATATGAGAAGCTATTGTGTTCTGACTGAGAACCATACAGACAGCCAAAAAAAAAAAAAGTTTACCATTTAACTCAATTTTTTAGAGCAATGGTGATTTACGAAAATATGTTTATCCTATAGGAACTATAAGGCTTGGTTATAAGGCATTCAGCAAATAATTATTCCTTTATTAGACTAGCTTTTACCCGTGACTTCGTCCGTGTGAACGCTGATTATTGCCGACGTGAAGTCAACAAGATAAAAAACCTATAAAGACAAGTTTTAAGCTTACTTTGTCCTAAATTTTATCAAAATCGGTTGAGTAGTTTAATCGTAGATGCGTAACAGACAGACTGAGTTACTTTCACATTTATAATACAAGTATTAGTATGGATTATATCATGCGAGCTACTGCCACCTGCTTTGTCCGCGTTATGGTTGAAAATTATCCCAAGGGTATAATGTCCCTTGAGGGAGGGAGTATATTATACTCCCGAGATAAAAAACAATACTAAAAGCTATTCCAGGACATGGTTCAACAGTTGTCAAGTTTCATCGAAATCCGTTCAGCCTTTCGGGCGTCTGTATAACACATGCATAATATAACAGTGGAGGAAAACCGAGAATTTCAAAGATTTGTAACACCCTTGCGAAACTGAGGCGGGTCGTTGTGCATAATAAATCATATGTCAATCTTATAAACCAAAATAGTTTCCATTCTAACCACTACCCAAATCACATGCACACTCACTGACATTGAAGCCTACAACTCAACAAGCGCCCATACAGATACCAATCTATGGAGTATCCATACCCCTGTAACGGCCCGAAGCCAAACTAAACGCCCCTAAAAAGTTATTTCATCGCCCATTGTAGCAGTATAACTAGACATAAAAGCTGAAACCACGAAAAAGCCCGAAGTACCGAAGTACCGAAATGCCGGCGTAGGGCGGGCATTTTCCACCCGGAAGTTCGCTGGGCGGATTCGAACAGCGGATTTATGGCGCCACATCCGCTTCCGCCCCCCGCGACATACACATTATATCGATTTTCGATTCATTCATATTTTTTGTTAGTGCGACTACTCGACTATGCGATGTTTTTTGGAGTGACCGTTGTATCATATGTCATGTTGGTGTTTTACTGTCTACGTGACATGGTCTGCGAAATTGTTCAAAGACACAATGTCTTTGGAACGTGAAGGGTGAATGAAGGAAAATATGTGTGTTTTAGTTACTGAAAGTCTTTTTATTTTTATGGATAATATGGTGCGAAGTGTTTTTTTTTTGTTGGTAAAGAAATAATATCTACTGCTGAGTATACATCTATAAAAGAAAGTCCCCTAATGCGGCTGTCTATCTGTATGTTCGCGATAAATTAAAAATCTACTGAACAGATTTTCATGTAGTTTTCATCAATAAGAAATTTAAAAAATGAAAAAAAAAATGTGATTCATGAGGACGGTTTAGATACAATTATGATGAGATATAATTAAGCCCAAGTCGTCGACGGCGCACACTGTTCCCGCGCGCCTCAAGGAGTTGTCAGCAGCAGTAGGGGCCCAGCCGGGTCGAAGCCTGCTGGGGCCAGGGTTATCCGAAAGGGAACTCGAGCCCCGGTATGAAGGCTTGAAGGAACGGGGTGGGTTTTTTAGTCAGTAAGAGTCTAACACTATCTCCCGCTCCGCCCAAGAGCGGGGGTTGTCATTAGATGATTTTCCCCACCAAAAAAAAAAAGGACGGTTTAGATATAGGTATAACACATGCATATTATAGTAGACCCGTGCAAGGCTTGGGTAGATCTCTAGAACAAAATATTCAAGAAAAAGAGAAGTAATCAGTTTCCGCATATATTTATTATTGATAGGCTCGCGTTTGACCACTATCTCACCTGATGGTAAGCGACTTGTGTAAGCGACGATGTGGTCGACGAAGGAGCACGCTTGCCTAGAAGTAAGCTATTCACTCTTGGCTTAAAGCCCTTAGGTTATAGCTATCAGGAAACAGACTCCGGCAGGGAATTCCACGCCTTAGCCGTACGCACAATGAATGTGTTCCCAAAACTGTCTGCATGGGTGGGATGCCTGTCATGTACCGGTGGCGCATTGCCATACATATTGTGGATCGATTGATTTCCTAACTAAAAAAAAATCTGGTGGTCGAATCAATGATGGAACGCCACTCTATCTCACTCCAACCAGAGCGGGAGAAGTTATTTTTCGATCTTTGATGATGAACCCCAAAAAAAGTATCTACATAGGGCTGTTTTTAAAATCGTGCGGTTTTGATCACGCATGCGGGTTTGCTCCGCACGCGTAACCCCCGTAAATGTCCATACAATAAGCACGCGGGACGCGTTTTTCTGCATTTTAAAATTTTCCGCATGCGGATTTGCTGCGTGATGAAATTCTCACTAAATTAAAAACATTATTACATGTAATCTCCTTTATTATACCATCGGTACTGAAACAAAGTAGAAATATGGACATAAACAATACCAGCAATATGATTATTTTTGGTAAAAAAAAACGGATTAAAATATGGCAACATCTTTATTGTAGCTTCAGATATAATACGTTTGACTTACGAATCATAATAGTAAAGTTAAAACAATAAATTGGAGTGATGTTTCAATGTGAATATCAGAATTTTCGTGACATTTTAACAGAATATTTATTTCTCTATAGGTTCTACCAGCGGCTTCGCCCGCGTGAATATGACTGGCCTGGTAGTTTAATGGTTAGTGGCCCTGACTGCTACGTCGGAGGTCGTGGGTTCGATTCCCTCCCAAAACAAATGTTTGTGTGATGAGCACGATCATTTCTTCTGTCTGGGTGTCATTTATCTATAATTATATTTTTTTTATATTTAGAATTATATAAGTATGTTCACCAGTTTTCTAGTACTCATAGAACAAGCTTTGCACAATCATCTAATAACATCTGCTCTAAGTGAAGCGAGCGGGAGTATCAGACTTTTACCAGCTAAAACCCACCTGTATTCCTTCAGTTAAGCCAGAACTACATTAAACCGATGCACACGTGTAACACGCCTGATTTATACGTAAAACGACGTCGCGTGGCGTGGATCAAGTGTAGCTCTACTAGTCTAGTATCTATACATATAAAAAGTATGGAGACTGGCGCGCCCAGCCCCCCTAGCCAAGTTACAACCGTTTCGCTTGCGCCGAACGCTTCGACTTGACCTTGCTGCCAATTCTTTTATTCTGACCACGTGACTGAGCGTTAAGACGACGTCATTCCCGTACATTTGCTTTCTACAAGCGTTAACTATTGCAGATTTGCAACTTGGCTAGGGGTACAGATGTGTGGCACACATATGCGCAGTGTAGTTCTACTTTCACTCCTTCGAACGATCATGCAGCTCTGACAAAAGGTCCCATCTCATTATCATTTTTCTCATTCACGTGGCCTCTTATCATGGCATGCATACACAAAGAAAACACAACCATAGCTAATGCTATATTTAGTAAAAGTACATTACGTTAACCCCCGAACGCTATAACGGGCTGTTTCCCCCATATAACCCCGAAAATCAATACGCACACTTAATTTTGGTTCAGACTTTCGTTGCTTATCTTCTTACGAAAATTTTAGAAGTTTTAGAACTTAGATCAGGCTTACCTACAAGCTAAAATGTTCAAAAATATATATATTGACAACCATTTCAAAAGCGATGGAGCGATGGCCTGGTAAGGGTTGTAGCTTTCCGATGGATGCAAGACGTACAGGGTCGTTCATTGTGACGACACTTGGGGACGCCTTTGACGTCTTAGACGTCTTTCGTATGAAATGATGATGATTTCAAAAGTACCTAAGTAACACAATCAATATGACATCATATCGACGGCGAAGTGCCAATAACTCTTAACTTTCGAAGTCAAAAATTTCTTGTTCAAAAATGTTAGGAGATAATTAATAGATACATAAATTGACACGGTGGATTAGTTAGGTGTTTTCACAATATATTAGATGCCGTTACAACTAAAAATCTGCTTTGGAGATTTCACTAAATTAAGCGGTAACACATTTAAATTATATGCGCTAAAAAGTAATTTTCTCGAAAAAAATGGGCGACTGCCCGGTAGATGATTTCGGGCTGTCGTATATGTTCAAATCGCACGGAGAACTTTGATTGCGCGATGCAGGTTTTCGTACTTTCCTTCGTAGTTCTTATGTGGCGCCATAGATGTCGCTACAAAGGTATTGGCACTTCACCGTCGATATACAATCATATTCCTGCTTTCAGTGCGTGAATATTGCAATCATTTTTTAAATATTTCAGTAACATAGAGATACACATTTTTTTAGGTGGGAAATCATCCAATGACTTGTTCCGCTCTAGAGAGGAGTAGGAGAAGTGGGAGCGTGCCAGACTTGTACTGAAACCTACACCTACATATGTTCTTTCTCTTCCTTCGCCCCAGGACCCCGGGGTTCTCTTTCGCACAACCCATGGCTCCAGTAGACTTTGACCGTACTGGGCTCGTACGGTAACTTAGATAAACACAACCAATACAATAACCATTTCTGTGGCCGATTAATTAAACATAACAAGTATACCTTAATACACCTATATCCACCCACTTTACAAACACACCATGGCTACCCTTAAAATCCTACAAACACAAAGGCATACTAATTAACAATTGAATAACGCCACAAAAGCCAGCCAGTCCTACCAAACGACCACATTAAGAATAATAAATACAGTTTATTCGAGTTTATTCGTAATTATTCGAGTTTATTCGAAACGGATATTAAAATAACTGTCCAAATATCGAGCAAGGGGTTCACTGACAACCCTCTATTTCCCTTGGCAGTGTTTAAGAGTAAATTGTGGCAATATTTTCAATAGTAATCGGTGGTTTGCACCTGAGGTGCCTCCTCAGTTTAGAGTATTTTAATATAATTCCGTTCGACCGAATGAGATAGGTACTTTAAAAGATACTGTGGGGTTACCGACAATGTTTTGAAAAATGTATTCTAAAACTGTTATATTTTTTTTTGTTAGTAAAGTTGTTTTTTTTACAAGAATCTTGTATGATACTGTAACCTACAGATGTAAATTATATAAGGTGTAAGGGACAGCCCTCCACAAACTTGAAGGGCTTGCTCAGTAGATGAAACTGAACAACCTCCACTAATTTTTTTTTCAAGAAACGAAAAAAAAAATCGGCCTCGCCATACAAATTTTCCAATCAAGTTTATCATTTTGTATGGTGAGGCTGATTTTTTTTTTTGTTTCCTGAAAAAAAAAAATTGTTGAAGGTTGTTCAGTTTCGTCTACTGAGCAAGCCCTTAAAGTTTGTGGAGGGCTGTCCCTTACACCTTTTATATCTTCCCATCCGATAACAATTTAAGTGTCTGTAAGAGGAGAGTGAATAAGCTTTTCATAAACTAGGGCGCTACACCATCAACGATTGCATCACTGCTTACCATCAGGTGGGATCGCAGTCAAGCACTAGTTCATATCATTAAAAAAAAAGTCAATCAATAAAATGGCTTCTAATATGCAGTAAGCCAAGGATTTGACATAGTAACTCTCTTCATTCTCCAAGACCATGGTGATTCGTCCATTTACTCTTTCGTGACCTTATTTTCAACTGAACACGAATTTGCACGAAAAAATATTTTAGCTGTTGTGATTAGTATTAGGCATAATACCAATAACAACAGCTAAAATATTTTTTATGTAGCTAATCAGCAAGGGACTCTTCTCGCTCTGGGTGAAACGAAAGGGAGAGTAAGAATCTTATTGACTAACCCATCTGAGTTCCTTTCGTTGCCGTTTACGTACCAGGGCGACGGCAACTCTTTTTACAAAATTCTCAAAATTACAATACACAATGCCATCAAAGGCCGTACCACGAGCTCTTAACACGATCCATTTGACGACCTAAACTGAACTGTTAAAGGGAGCTGCATCCCTATCTATCCTCACCCATCCCCATATAGAGTACTAGCTTTTGCCCGTAGCTTCGCCCGCGTAAATAAAATAAATTTTTGCAATCGGATCAGTACTTTCAGAGATTACCTCCTACAAACAAAGAAACAAAAAAACAAACTTTACCTCTTTATTATATTTGTGTAGATAAAGCTTCCATCCTTCTTACTCGCTCACTCGACTGAAATCCTAACACATCATGGTAAAGCCCCTTGTCATTTAAAGAACAAAAAAAAACCCTTCAAAAAAATGGCGTCGCAGAACGATTGCTACATACAGTTTATTAATATACTAGCTTTTGCCCGCGGCTCCACCCGCTTACATAAAATATAGCCTATGTCACTCAGGAATAAAGCAGCTTTCTATCGGTAAAAAAATTTTGCAATCAGACCAGTACCGACCAAGCCCAAGTCGTCAACGGCGCGCACTGTTCCCGCGCGCTTCAAGGACTTGTCAGCAACAGCAGGGACCCAGCCGGGTCGAAGCCTACTGAGGCCAGGGTTATCCGAAAGAGCGCTCGAGCCCCGGTATAAAGGCTTGAAGGAACAGGATGGGTTTTTTTAGTTAATGTCTGCAAGTACTGGTCTGATTACAATTTTTATTAACCTTTCAATCGTGGAAATTACAGACACAATAGAAAGACAATAGGTGCGCGAACGCCGGCGCTATTGCATAGCTTCTATCGCGGGCCTTGAGCGTGGAGACCGAATCCAGAAATTCCGTAACGAAAATAACCTAACACCCCCCACTCATTTGTTTTCTTATCGGTCACCACGCTCAAAAAGTGTAACTTCAATTAATATCAAAGAAAAGAAAAACAAAGGAAAAAAATACGGCATAAATAAAATAAATAAATAATTATAATTGCATAAGTTGATAAAAAATGCTATGCAATAGCTTTACCGCGGCAGTCCCCGAGTGCCACACTTTTTTTTTTCTCCTAGAAACAAAAGAACATAAAAACAAAAAAAAAACTTTACCTCTTTATTATATTAGTGTAGACAACCAGCGAATATTAAATTGTCATGAAGGTATTATGTCATGTGAAAAATGCCTGTAATTAATAGTCCGTTGTTGTGTGGGTGTGCTAAAGTGGCAGTCGCTTACAGTTCCGGCCGCTCCGCAATCCGGTCGATTTTCTATTTTTAACTCACCTGGTTTCGTTTTAAACCGTTATATTTATAGCAGTAGCTTAAATACGTACTTAAAATAAATTCTAAACGTACTTATTTAAGTTAAATTACTTTAGCCACCAAATCCGAATCATTACGGTTGCTACACATGGAAATAAGAGGTTACTATATTAACTTGCAGACTTTCTTGGTCAAGGCCAGTTTCAAAATGACTTTCAAAAGTGCCTTCTGAAAGTTTCAACGATCCATAAAAACACACCAAAGGATTTTTCATTGTGTTGACTTCTCCCGCTTTAGGGAGAGAGAGAAGCAAGAGGGCGTATCAGACTTTTACTGACTAAAACCCACTCCTATGTTCCTTCTTTGCCTTGCGTTCCAGGAAACTGGGTTTTCTTTTCAGAATCGAACCCATGGGACCAGTTAGCTTTGACTTTGCTGGGCCCCTACAACTATCACGTTTTGCTGGGAATATGTCGACTATGAGCACCCAAAACACAGAACAACGCCAAAAATAAAATGCATTCAACCCTCCACTGCAAGATCAGAGCTCTCACAACTCAGTCACTTAAAAACCGTTCCCGCATCCATCTGCTTTATATCGCTTATATCGCGTCGCGATGCGATCGGTCACATTGACCCAAATGAGCCGGCATTTGGCGACGCGCCCGCCGCACATGTCGCCCGAACCGCGAGGGTTATGCGATACTTTCGTATGAAGTGCCATCCATAGACGGGTATGATAGCTGTTTCGATAGTAATTGGAGTTGCGGCGGAGCAATGGATTGCGATATGGGGCAATCGGTGTGTGTGTTTTTCTGTTGGTAATGTTTGGGTATGACGTTGAAGGGTGTTGCTGTTCTAGTATGTAAGTATTTGTTTTGGTAAATTCAAAGAGAGTGAAGAATGTGATATAACAGAGGTCACGAAAAGTGGAACTTTCGTATTGTTTTCAAAGAGAATTTCGGTGTAGTCAATAAGCTCTTTTCCAGACCCGAAGATAGGCTAAGGCTTCTGAAAACAAAGGTAAAATTAAACATTAATAAGCAAGTTCATACAACGGACGAAGTTAGATACTACATCTCCTACTAAATTATGTTCGTCCAATATAAGAAAATAAAAATAAGAAGTACATTTTTACGAGATAGCCTAGGCTGGCCTAAAACGATAAATTTTGTTGTAATGTGCTCACCAGTTTATTTAGTACGAGACACTTACAACCCGCTACACGTTTTAAACTAGAGTTTATCACGCGGTTGCACTCACACTTTAAATAAAGCAAGTTTTGCAAGAATTCATTCAGTTGCAATCTGCACACTGCATACACATTAAATCCCTTTAAAATACACCAGCAAAATAATTTCTCGAAATTATGCTTGCAAAGAATCTAATCTAGTGGGGACAGATGGTTTCTCTACGCTTTACATTCAGTCAAGTTTTGCATTTTACATAAACTATTATATTAAAACCAACAATGATACTTGAGTTGAGGAGGAAATCAGTAGCCCGATACACGTAATGAAAACCGTAACGATATTGTAGCGATTTAGTCGTTTAGACCATTTCCGTATTCACATCCATCAATCGAGTTTGATTTGAACGACACCGATTTTAAAGTCGTTCGAAATTCGTCGATTTAAAAAAAAAATCTGTATTACATTATCCTTGTAGAATACTTATTAATGTAACTGAAAATAAGTCGATAGATCGTGAATACCGCTTTTGGATAGGACTTCCATCGAACGACTATAAAACTTCAACGATATTTGGCTTGTGTGATTTTACGTGAATTAGGCTACAGAAGAGATTTGGTGTGACAAAATCTCGTAGCCAAGTTTCGTAGCAAAGACTTCGTAGCGCTACGGCGTAGGCGAGCTGTCGTATAAATTCAGTGCCAACAAAATGTCATAGACGAGGCATCACAAACACATTTCGAAACGATGCCAACGTAATTCTGTATACAATGTGAATTTGATGAGATATCAAGTTATCGTGGAATCTTTCCACAAAAAGTACACGTCTGAATGAGTACGAAACTAATATTGCTTCCGACAGGTTATGAACTTGGGAATAAACACGGCAAACAAATTAAATTTTCATGAGAACACGAAAGGAAATACAACATTAATCAGCACACTACCTACACGTATCATAAACACGTAACGACAGCCAAAGGAATACATAATTAAATTCATTAAATCACTGGCAGGCACAGAATGCGTAATGAAAAACACTGGACCATCGGAACGGCGATCACGTCACATAAATCGAACTATTTTTATTGGCAACTGGCTAGCGTTGGCAAAAAAAAACGGGTATGCCGACGATTTGATTGCTGAAGTATGTCCATATTTTTTGCCAGCGCTAGCGTTTTATGTTTTGCAGCGCCATCTGTCGGCCGACGTATAAGTCGCGCGCAGATGTCGCCCGCCGACCCCAAACTAATAAATGAGAAGGCCCTGCGGGAAATTAAAAATAGTTTGGCGCAAATCAACGCTGCAGGGCTGAATATTGAACTATAACTTTGGCGGCTCTCATTGTTTTTATGATCGGACTCCTATCAGAAGGGTTTCAATTAAATTCCTTACGTTGTTGGTCTGTTGCCATCCCACTATATGAGTAGACTCGTATTGCGGATTATTAAATTTCTATCTAAATGTGATTTTACCCCGAAACGGGGAGTGATCTCCCAAATTGACATAAAATTACATGATTTGAATAGCAAATGAGATAATATCGATTGGTTGTTTCTGGTTTACATAAACAGTGCGCAGGTTCTATGATAGACATATTTATTTATTTAGATGGAGAGACTTACAAATGAGTAAATCCAATTTAATTTGCACGCACGATTGGTGCAGTAGTTGAGCGATTGACTGCTGCGCTACGTGTCGCGGGTTCGGTTCTCGCACGTAAATATTTCTATGGCCTACTGATAGGTGTTCCTGGTCCACATATCTGTGAAGGCGCCTAAGATACGAGAGTAGTTGCTAGTGTGGGACAATGTTTTAAAGAAAGAAAAAATTGCCATTTTTATGATTGAGGAAAAAAGAACAAATATTGTTTTAATGAAAATGGTTTTAGTTTCAGTTAAATCGTTCCGTATATTCCATCGTCTCGATACATATTTTATTACGCCTGTACAGTCGCAAGCGTGTCGAACAACAACTTCGTTCCATTTATTGCTACTTCCAATCAACTTTCGTCGCGTTTACCTGCACAAGTTGCGAACAACAGAGAGTTCACAGAAAACTTACGTTCCCAAACAAAACCGAATATTTTCGTCGCAACATTTTTCTAAAATAGTACAAAGTGAACATAAATGAAAAGTTGCACAACTTCAAAACATTTTTGAGCGCTTGTTCTGATTTACAGGACTATATTTCTTCAACTTTTAGTCAAAGGCAAAGTGGGTGGTGGCCATATTTTTATGGGTATTTTTATATCTCGTGCCAGAGGCAAACAATGGAGGTTTTAGTACCAGCTTTGGCAATCAGTTAGCTTTATAGCAGCATTCTAAAGGTTACCAATTTTTATATTAAATCTATGAAGAACTGAAATAACTTATTCGAGAATGATATCGCAGTTTGGTTGTTAGTTGAAATATTTGAAAACTTTTGCATTTAAGGTAACATTTTACTGCCTTCGATAAATCCTCTTGGTTATTTTATGGCTTCGTAATCGGCCAATTGTTCTATAGTCAGTTCTTATTGTTAGATATAATGCTATTATTGCTTTCTTCAATTTCCTTATAATTTTCAATAACTAACCACTCATAATGATAAATGGTTTCAGTGGTAACGATCCCGACTTACGAGTTTTGGGTCGCGGTTTAATACCAGCCTGACGCATTACTTGGTGTAATTTATTTCATCACCACTACTCTCTAAACGGTGAAGAATACCATCTTGAGAACACTGAACACTGTCTTAGAAACAAAAATTCAAAGACGTGTTACATTCACCAATCCGCACGGGGCCCGCTGGTGGATTAGGGCCCGTTCTCTCTCATAGAGAGAAGGCCTGTATCCCAGCAGTGGTAACATTAAAAGTCTAATTATGCTTTAACCTCACCGAATGACTGGTAATTATCCTTATATATCTTTCTCTCTCTTCTTAGTCGGGCACTCTTGTCAGAGTGGTCGTGGCTGTTGATGGAACAGGATTGCGGCGCACCGCCGTCGTTTGCCTCCAAGGCTGCGGCATGTGTCTCCATTTCTGGTGGTTGTTGGCATTACGCGCACACTGTACTGCAGTCGACTGCGTAGCCCTGGTAATGAGGTCGATCCAACGAGGCGGAGATCGACTGCGATCCTTATATATATTATAAAACAAAATCCCGGATCAGTTCTCCGTCTGTCAGTATGCGATAAACTCAAAAACTACTGAACGGTTGGAAGCGTTTTTACCAACACACAGAATAACTCATGAGGAAATCAAATCATCAAATCATTTATTTATTTGCAAACATGGGTAGAAATATACATTGATGTTTTTTTGCTGCTTGCATGCTTAACCATCACATGGGTATGCAAATGATGAAAGTAGTCAGTTACACTTTATGACATTATTATAATAATATTTAAATGTCCAAATTAAGTTTAACAAAAATCAATAAAAAATAAGTTTCAAACTAAAATAAAAATAAAAAAATCAGTAAAAATTTAAAGTCAAAATGAATTAATAAAGAATGAATTAGGAACATTTAGGTGTCCATGCATATCATAGTAGAGAAATGCTGACATTCAAAAAGATTTATAACACTCGTGCAAAAATGAGGGCTGTAATTTATTTCATCACCACTGTTCTCAGAACGGTGAAGGAAAACATCGTGAGGAAACCGATATGTCCTAGAACCAAAAATTCTAAGAAGTGTGACATCCATCAATCCGCACTGGGCCCGCGTGGTGGATTACGGCCCATCCCCTCTCCTAGAGAGAAGGCCTGAGTCCCAGCAGTGGGAACATTATAAGGCCGACTATGCTATGCTATGCTATGCTAATAATGAAGTACACTTACCAAAAATACATCTAACCAAAACACTCCAAACATCTTTATAAAAAAAAAAATAATAACAAGTAATAGAAGCATTCACAGAGATTTTATTTAAAAAGCATAATAACCTTCGCAATGGAAGGTTATTTAGCCTTTTAAATAAACTGTCCAGGAAGTTTCCACGGAAATACTGTTTTCGCTGACATTATCGAGACCGACTTCCCAGTTCCCAGTTATCGGACTTCACAATCAAAATATGAATATTTATTCGATGGCAAAATTAACTCGATCGCCATTCGTTTCGTTCATTTTCGTTCATTCGATGCTTATTGCCACAGAGATCAATAGAATGGAAATTATTGGGAAAATATACCGTTTTTAATTGGTATTTTTATTAAGTTTTTGGGTCATGTTTTGTTATATTATTTCATCTAAAATTAAATTTAAAAAAAGTGTTAGCAATATATCCATTTATATTTGAAATTGGTATTTTGCTATCACTCCTTTTTCTTATTTCTAGATTTTTTATTATCATCTAATAAAAAAAGTACCGTAGTCACACTAATATTTTAAAGGCGAAAGTTTGTGAGTTTGTTCATACAGACACCCATGTGTATGTTTGCTACTTCTTTACGCTCGAACGGCTGAACAAAGTTCGGTGAAACTTAGTACACGACTAGATCATGTCTTGAAATAGCACATAAGATACTTTTTATACCGAAAGTATGTTCCCTTGGTATAATGTTCTATTATCATGCGAGCGAAGCCGCTGTGTGTCGTGGTGGCCGAGTATGAGCAGTGGTGGCCGAGTGGTAACGGCCCCGACTTACGAGTTGTAAGTCGCGAGTTCGAACCCAGCCAGGCGCATTATTTTGTGTAATTTAATTCATCACTACTGCTCTCAAAAGGGTAAAGGAAAACGTGCGGAAACCGGCATGTCCTAGAACCAAAAATTCGAAGACATGTGACATCCACCAACCCGCACTGGGCCCGCGTGGTGGATTACGGCCCATCCCCTCTCCTAGAGAGAAGGCCTGAGTCCCAGCAGTGGGAACATTATAAGGCCGACTATGCTATGCTAAGCTATGAAGCCGCTGACAGCCTCCAGTTTTGTTATAAAAACAAGGCGTTTTTAAACATCCATCCCGACATAAACATTAATGCATATTATCTTCAAAAAATCCAATATGTTTCCACCATACCGACGCATTCCATTTTCCTTAATATTTCCGTGTAGGATAAACGTATTTGATACAGAAGTTAAACATTATTTAACACTTTTACGACCGGCATTTAGAAGTTGAGTAAACTGCTTCGTAAGCCTTCTGTGTGTTGTTAAGATTATCCTTTATATACACAATATTATTTGGATATTCTTAGCTATTGTTGACTTAGTAATAAACAACAAATATACTGAGATCTTATAAGAAACTTGTTTCCCGCCCCGGTTTTGCGTGGGTGTACAAATGTTTATGGCTCTTTGTACTGTTGAAAACCGCATCAGAATCTGTATTGTGATTTAGGAGTTAGCAGGTAAACTATAGTATATGAATGACAGACGTGGAAAGAGAATTTCACACTTTTAAAGAAAGAAAGAACATTTTTATTTGCCACATACAGTGTAGAAAGTAGAAGATATTGTAATACAACCGCTCACTTTATTACAAAAAATTTATAATAATATATTTAATTTATGATTCTATCAATTGCCTTTTAATTATCAAGAAGTACGTCAGATTTTTTTTAAATCTAATTCTACATTCCAAAGCGTAGATCTCTATGAAAAATAATGTACAAGGAACTCCATGGGCACTCTTTTAATCCGTGTTATGTATTACAAATATCTCGATTATATATTTCTTGTCGCTGCAAAAATGCAAGAAAAATTGTGCGTCCGATCTCAACAATCGCCAATTGAACAAAAAAGTCCCGTGTCGTTTTACTATAAATACGTATATATATAAATATAATCATAAATACTTTTCTGTGTTGCCAGCACATTTATTCCATTGTAATGATTACAAGAAATAGAGTAAACAATCTGATTAGGTACGTATCAAAACCTAACAATATGTAGAAAATGTATAAAAAAATAACCACTTTTGCCGTGACGATCAATATCTATCTCTGCTTTTTTATATAAATCTGCTCAAAATATATATAATTCCATTTCATTTTTCAGATTTGACAACCATTTTTCATTAAATCACATCTACACAAATACGTTATCAATCTTATTCTTACTCGACATAAATATCCATATCCAAAATACGTACACACCCTGTGTAATCCACACCTTTCCAAGCAACACCCCTTGTATCGCACCTACGTATAGGTACTCAAGTACGCTGTGCTTAAGAGTGGCGGATAATATTTATTTACACAAATAAATCGCGTCGTCAAGCAGCGCGGCGTCTGCGAAGATCGTGTGGAGGAAATTAAAATCAGCGGCAGGTGCGAATAATGAGATTCCCATTACTCACACCCCGGTCGCCAACACAAGTTTTCTTGCTAAATTAACGCTATAATCTAGGATCTTGGGAAAACTCTGAGAGCAAAAATTTTGCAGTTTTAGTCAGGGTTTTGATAGGGAATTTTATTTTTTAGGGTGATGTTTTTACCTTGATGCTGATGGATCTTCTTTGCCTTAAGGTTTATAGTCATTGAGCGGTTTTACGAGTATAAAGTGCTGACTGATGATGTGTCAGCCTACTCAGAGAAAGTTACAGTTTACAGATAATGCTGATTTAAGGCTTTTCAAATACGTTTCCTTCTGGATCCCATCATTACTGCATTCTAAGTATATTTAGGTACACACAAAGGGGTTTTTATAGTATAAACGTTGTTTAGATTTCAATTCCAATCATTTCTATTTAATTTATAAAACTTTTGTGAAAATTTGTAAGCAAGACGTGAACATTATGCACTGTTTGGTCTAACACGCTAAAACAGTCCAAAAAAGTAAAAACATTCTAAAGATTTTTGATAAGTGTCTGTCTAGATTTTTTTACCTTATTATTATAGGTCTTCTCTCAACACTCACAAAACGCTTGACACACTTGTTAGTTTCATAATAGATACGTAAACGTGGTAAAATCCAATATTAAGATTTACGATTACAAGAGCAATATTATCGCCACTACAACAAATCTGTTACTTACACGTATAAAACCATATTAGACTTTCAATCCGATTCCAAGACATTTTATTAAAATATACACGTTAATGCGACAATTTGAAACGCTTAAGAGGCGCTTACCTGCGTAATTTCTCAGAATAAATGTCAAGTGAGTCGTTGCGCCCGACTCGCTCAACTCGCTCGCTGCGCTCGTTTCGCTCACGAAGCTCGATGCGCTCGCTGTGCTCGTGATAATTCTCGGCCAAGTTGCAGAAATCCTGCGTTTCGGTACGTGCATAATGTCGTGCTAGCAATATATTTAGCTTACGTTGCATGGCGGCTATTAGGTGACGGCTTTGCAATATTAAGGCCGTTTGTTGGAGTTAAGTTTGACCTGTTCGAAATGAAGTTGGTATGTTCGTGTCTTGACGCAAAGCCAAACTCTTGTTCATGAGTTTGTCAGTTATTAAAACGTAGCCTCGCTTTTTATTTATTAGAAATGCTACTGTATAAATATGATATGCTCCTGATAGACTGACTTTATGAATTCTATAGTTCTTTCTTTCTACACATAACTATGAAATAGTGAAAAGTATTTTCATCTTTTCTCATCATATCTCATCGTCTGCCTTGTTGACCTCGTGGTGGCCAACGCGACTGTTGAGCGTGGGCTCCGATTCGATACCCGGGTAGAGTAAATAAAGGTATTGGGTTTATCCATTAAGTACTCTGCAGCAGCTTGAAGTTTGGAAATTAGCGGTGTGATATCCCCGTGGGCATTACGTGCTTTCCGAGGCACGGGGTGTAGTGATATCCTAGATAAACTTAGAAAAGTGCATATTAATTTAAAAAATCACATTGTTACTTGCCAAGTTTCGAAACCGCAACCTCACGTTTGAGAGGCGGGTGAAATAACCACAGGGCCATCACAACAAAAGCCCATCTAGCGTTGAAAATCAGCGCTGTGGCTCTGTTCAATACATGAGCCCCAGCATTTTGCTGAGCGCTGTTTTGGGCGGATGTGTCCCACAACTCACACCATTGTACAGAGTACTCATTGTTTTATTTTTTAAGGTTTGCGTCATGTTTGTCGTAAATCAACTCTTTTTTATCTTTCTCTTTCTCTTTCTTTTAAGAACATCGCACCTACAAAAACTCACCCTTATACGAAATCCCCATGTCCCAGCACACGTTAAGGGTGCCTTTCCACCAGAGATGTGCTATGCCACGTTGCTATGGATGCGTTTGATATCCACCAATCATATTCATTGGTGCACGTAGCTTAGTACTATGAACGTGTGCAATGGATATGTGCTATGGATGCGTGCTATGAATGCGTGATATGGATGCGTGCTATGGATTCGTACTATGGATGGTCGCGAGTGGTGTAGCTATGTGCCGCTTCCCAACTATCGATACATCGGATAGCTCGAGCTGTGCAGCTTCCTCGCGCAGCTACTTTGCACCAGCGCATCTTCACAGCACATCTTATTCGCACCGCTACATAGCTTAGTATTAGTGGAAACGGTCACATAGTTTCACAGCTTAGCTATTACATCCTCGCAGCATAACTGCATAGCACATCTATGGTGGAAAAGCACCCTAAAGGTGCCCCCACATAACAGTATTACTCGCAGCACTAATGTCAGGAGCAGCGTCACGTCGCGCGTCACCTTCGCGTTTTCTAACAACGTTACTTTAATCTATCGCGTTAACCTGACTGATGGGGTTAGGCCTTGGAAATAGTTTGCATAGATTGCTACCTGCTAGGAGGTGGTTAATGAAAACTTGTGCAGTTATACATCTTTCTTTTAAGAACAACACTCCTACGAAAACTCATCCTTACACGAAATCCCCATATCCCAGCACACGCTAAAGGTGCCCCCACATAACAGCATTACTCGCGGCGCTAATGTCAGGAGCAGCGTCACATCGCGCGTCACCTTCGCGTTTTCTAACAACGTTACTTTAATCTATCACGTTAACCTGACTGATGGGGTTAGGCCTTACAGAGTTTGCATAGATTGCTACCTGCTGAGGTGATGTATGGATACTTTGTTTTGGTTCCTATGTACAGATAAATAGCAACTTGAGATAATCCTTGTTAGGATTATGGATTTGTTCAAGAGTCACTGCGACTCTAAAACGCTAAGGGCAATTGAAGGAACACACGCGGGTTTTAGCCAGTAAAAGTGGCTGATCTGACCTAATCTGACCCACGATTTTGTTCGCGAGAACGTTTTCCTAAAAACTTTAACACCGCTTAACCTTTCAAATACCGTAATTAGAGACAATAGAAAGATAATGAGAGAGCAAAGCGAAACTTGGAGTTTAATGAATTAATGCGTATTTAATGGATAGGTCAAAAAAAAACATAGTAATATTAGTCTGTACGTAGTTTATTAACCTAAGAAATAAGAATCTTCCATGCAAACTCTAAACCCACAAATTGTTGAGAAAAACCCTTTGAACGAAGCTGAAAGAAAGAATAAAATAAAAATTAGAGTTGTGGTGTAGTAGTAGCTATTTTATCTATTTTAGTAGTAGCAACACTATTCCGGACAAGTCAATAAACAAATGTCAAAACGGGCCTTTTATTTCTTGACAACTTTATTATATGAAATTGAAAGGAAGAAGAAAGAAAGAAAACATGTTTAATCCGCCTAAATAGACGCACAAATCATTACAATATCAATAATACAATATATAAAATACAAAATATCCCTTGTTAGGCCATGTGTGTATCGAGCATAGTATCAATATTGCACCTTGTAACCATAGACAATAGAGTTGTCTAGGTTATCTGTGGCATTTTGACGCCGGCCTTAACAGAGGCAAACATAAACAAAAATAACCTAAGAATAACTAAAAATAAAAGAAAAACATCTCTATACTAATACAATACAATCATCAACTATACTAATACAATCTAAGATTCTAAGCTGTGCGTCGCCTCTAAGCAAGAATAGGCCGTTGCTCAGCATATACCGTGACGCTGGGCTAATCCAGCCATCTGCGGTGCTGGTTTTCAGCAACCACCGTTCGAATGACAATTTTGGCGTCCCCTCCGAGAGTAAACACTAAACAAGGGCAGGTTAGTACATATACTTATACCTTTTACATGAATATTTCGATTTATCATCGTCTACCTATGCCGCTTCACCGTCAATTATATACCTTAACGACAAAACAACTCTACAGACTTTCACCACATTCATCTATAAAGTCAACATTTCAATGCTTTTAAATGGCAATAGATCAGTCTTGGCATTTACTGGCTAGCGAGCCTATATCCTACCAGTGGACGTGCGTCCGACGCCGACGTACAGAGCTGACTGACACATAGTGACGGATCTGACGTATGAGGTAGACAACGGTTACCATATTCAGGTTTATATGCATTCGATTCCTGGGAAAATTAGGTGGCTCACTTTAGCTGATTCGGAATAATAACTATCCAAGTCTTTTATTATTTTCAAAGGAGATATGAGTATATTTAAGAGGTCGTTTTTCGGGTGAAAAATCATAAAATTACTTCTTTCTCTCTGGGTGGGGTGAGAGAGAGTGTCAGACTTTTACTGATTAAAACTCACAAGTATTCCTTCAGTTATCCTTGGCTTTTTGTACCGCAGTGACTTTTTCGAGCAATGCCTACGGGATTGAGAAGCCTTGGCAGGTATTTAGGGTCTAAACAGACGGACTGCATTTCAACTGCAAATTGCAGTTTAAGTGCAGTTTGAATGCAGTTGACACGACTGCAATAGAACTGCAAACACGACTGCAATAGAACTGCACCATACCCACCCGCCCGCACGCTCCGCCCTCCCGCGCGCTCCGCCCTCTTGCGCATGGTGCAGTTCGGATGCAGTCGGTGTGCAGTTCACACGTCTGCAATCGGCCCACACGTTTGGTTTGCAGTTCTATTGCAGTCGTGTTTGCAGTTCTATCGCAGTCGTGTCAAATGCATTCAAACTGCACTTAAACTGCAATTTGCAGTTGGATTGCAGTTGAAATGCGGTTCATCTGTTTAGACCCTCTGTTACAGGTAGCGTGTACTTAGATAATTCGTATGTTTTTTTTTCAGATGGTGATTAAATAAAAACATAATTAGCACATAAATCCATACAATGTACAGATTCAGTTCAGCAAAACGCCAGACAACTAGAAAGTAGTCTGCCACACTGGTTTTTAGGGTTCCGTAGCCAAATGGCAAAAAACGGAACCCTTATAGATTCGTCATGTCTGTCTGTCTGTCTGTCTGTCTGTCTGTCTGTCTGTCTGTCTGTCCGTCCGTATGTCACAGCCACTTTTTTCCGAAACTATAAGAGCTGTACTGTTGAAACTTAGTAAGTAGATGTATTCTGTAAACCGCTTTAAGATTTTCCCACAAAAATAGAAAAAAAGCAATAAATTTTGGGGGTCCCCATACTTAGAACTGAAACTCAAAAATTTTTTTTTCATCAAACCCATATGTGTGGGGTATCTATGGACAGGTCTTCAAAAATGATATTGAGGTTTCTAATATCATTTTTTTCTAAATTGAATAGTGTACGCGAGAGACACTTCCAAAGTGGTAAAATGTGTGTCCCCCCCCCCTGTAACTTCTAAAATAAGAGAATGATAAAACTAAAAAAAATATATGAAGTACATTACCATGTAAACTACCAACGAAAATTGGTTTGAATAAGATCTAGTAAGTAGTTTTTTTTAATAAATCATAAATCTAAAAAAATACACTGTTATTAAAACATCGATCAAAGTTACAACGAACTACAAGAACTTTTATATTATGTTACTTGCTGCTACGGAACCCTCCATGGGCGAGTCCGACTCGCACTTGGCCGGTTTTTTCATTATTTTTTCATTGAGTATACGGATGCTAATCAGCTTTATTTGGTAAACTGACAAAGACAAAAAGGTTGTGGCGAAGGTAACTATGGTTACGAGACTGCTGAAACAATTATGTCTAATCTCGTTAGTTGGTGGTAATGCCATCTACACTAATATTAAAAAGAAGTAAAGTTTGTTGTTTTTGTTTGTAGGAGGCAATCTGTGAAAGTGCTGGGCCGATTGCTAAATTTTTTTACCGATAGATAGCTGCTTTATTCCTGAAAACATAAACAACAAACTTTACTTCTTTTTGACATAGGTTTAGGTATATTTTATGTACGCGGGCGAAGCCGCGTGCTAAAGCTAGTATAGAATATACTCGTAATTTCAGCTCAAAATAGTACCAGAAATCCTGTACCGTAACAGCAAACTGCAAAGCCTCACTCGCTTAACCCCAGCTCCTTGAACTACGCCGTCTAACATGCAACATTACCATAAGCGGTGTGCTATCGTAAAAATATGCAAACGCCAGAATTACACATTAAATATTCGTCTCCGACTGTACTTGGGAGATAGTGGGCCATAGTGGGCCATAGTGGAGAGGCTTGCGTTTACACTACTGTAAAATATTACAGGCTCAAGCCTTGTCTCATGGATTATGCAGTACTGCACGTTAATAAAGCAAGATAACAGGTGAATGCGACACGGTTCTAAGTGCGCTGTTGTTGTACCCTGCATCTGGGGTTATGGTACTTTGTCGAATTTGAAATTCGAGTTTGAGGGGAAGATTTTAGTAGTTTTCTAAGCGTTTTACATTTACGCATTAGGAACTTGAACTGAATTCAAGGAATTGTCGTAAAACAGTTAGAGACGTGTTGCTGAAGATTTTATTACTGTCGAACTCAATCTGTACCCTAACGATCGAAAACTGTGAAAGAACAGGTACCTATGTAATACTTTTTTCCATTTTCACTAACACCAGGGTCCAAATTACCGTTGGTCAGGGTTCCTGAGGCAGGAAACTCCTTACAATATCTACGCGCCGTGTCCAAGAATACCTGCTTTCTAGACCAAGTCCTTGATCCAATTGCCCAACGATGAGCCTTCTCAAATATTGATCGATCCTCTTTGCTATTGACCTTTTTAGGGTTACGTACGGAACCCTTATAGGTACACTTGGTGTGGGTCAGGCAAGAACCTTTTTCTCAAAAACGCGTGAAGGTATGCTAAAGCTCAAATTAATACTACTACCCCTACTTTATTACTTGTGTCTGCTACCCCAAACAGAACTGGAAAAATCAAACTTCTAAATCACTGCAATCTCCTAAGGCCGTAATGCTCCGTTGAGTGGCATATTTTGACATTCACTAGAAAATCAAAACCTATAGGGTACTTTCCGTTGACCTATAATCCTAAAACTTGGCATGAAGCAAAGTCTCATAGCACGACTAAGTCTCATCATCGACCGCATCGTCGCTTTCCATCAGGTGAGATAGCGGTCAAGCGCGAACCTACCAACAATTTTTTTTTTTTTGCAATCTGGAAAAATGTTTGAGACTCGATTATGTAAGTAAGATTAAGAACAGATCCCTCGTTGCGCGAGTCAGACTCACACTTGACCGGTTTTTCTTTTCCTACAAACCAGTTAATTTTATCCTGCCATCGACCTACCTGTACAAAACCTATACGGAATCACAGAGCAACAATTAGGGAACAAAACAAAGCTTGCAACGCTACGCTACACTGTTGCTGCAACAGCCACCGATACAGACAAAATGAGTCTAGGAACGAATTAGAGGAGGTATTCCGTATACGTTCGAGGGAAACTCGATAGATACAGACTTTAGTTCGAATCGTTAGTGACTTGGACGGAATTGGATAGACTTATTTGGCGTTGATAGTAGCCAGTATCAAGACCAAAGCAAATAATTATTGAGTGATACGATTTATATTTTACATTTAAAGAAGATACTGAAAGAGTTAAAATAGTAACAAATCGAAGATTTTCAAGGTTAAGCAACGCTTGCCGAGGTTGGTCTGTGGATGGGCGACCATCTCAATATTCCTAGACTCCTCCGTGTCTTAGAAATCATGTTAAGCTTTGATTTATCGTGTTGCCCAATTTCAAGGGTTGTGGAGATCAGATACGCAGTCGCTCCACGTAAAATGTTGGTTAGACTGAAAGCCGACTCCAACATAGTTTGAAAACTGGCTCCATCATAGTTAGGTAAGGACTGGGCAGATTATATAACAAAGACGATAAAGTAAATAGAATAATTCGCTGCATAGTGGAGGATTAGGATGACAACTTAAAAACGACTTATTTGATACAATCCTAACTAATATTATAAATGTGAAAGTGTTTGGATGTTTGTTACTTAATCACGCAAAAACGGCTGAACGGATTTGGATGAAATTTGGCATGCGTATAGCCTTTGACTTGGAAAAGAACATAGGCTTTTTATCCCGAAAAAACATCTTATTCCTACGGGAAAATACGTTTAGAGTGCGATAACCGAAGTACACGCGGACGAAGTCGCGGGCGGACAGCTAGTATTATAATACTAATAATACTTATACTAACTGCTGCCAGCTGCTTCGCTTGCATGATAGCATAAAATTATCCCAAGGGAACATACTCTCAGAATGCAAAATATCCTATGTGCTTCTCCAGGACATGGTTTACTCAGTATGGTACCAAATTTCATCGAAATCCATTCAGTAGTTATTCTGTAAAAGAAACATCCATAGATACAAACTTCCCGTATATAATATTAGTAGGATAGGAACTTCGTCTATATGAAGCCATATTTAACCATAGCGTTAACGACTACCTGTCAACAAAATCATTTCATTTGGTCAATAATTTGACACATCACAAAGCTGTGTCCGCAAAGCAATGCAAAAATGCAATGTGTGTGTTTATGTAATACTGTGTCTTAACTTTGTGACCTCATTCCAGTCACAAAGCTAAGATTAGATCACAATTTAAACAACCAAGTAAATCAGCAACTACACAATTCTACTTAAAAAATCTCCCCACAGCAGTTGCGAACGTAGCGATACGTCCACTTAAACTATTCCCATAATAGGTCCGCAGGCCAGGCCGGTGGCCGGAACAAAATAAGTAAGTACACAAGATTAATTGTCCCTGGCGGACAGCAACGGAAGCGCATCCCCCGTGCAGCCGCCATTTTGTGCGATAACACCGGTGTACACTGTCCAAATGTACTGCCTGTCGATGCGGCTAACGTCTTTGTGCAGCTAGCCTTGTTTAGAACAAGGGTATTTGTGATTTAATGTTTGTGCTGTTTTGTTTAAAGATTCCTTATACAAAGAAAAAGACACAGAGAACTATGGAAAGGGCTGTGCTCGGAGTTTCTGTGTATCCTATCCAAATGTGCTTCCTATCGATGCGGCTAACGTCATTGTGCTACTAACCTTGTTTAGAGCCCGGGTATTTGTGATTTAGTGTATAATAAAAACTCTTTATAAAAAGAAAAGGCACTCAAAGAGCTATGGAAAGAGCTATGCTCGGAATTTCCGTGCATCCTCTTCAAATGTACTGCCTGTCGATGCGGCTAACGTCTTTGTGCAACTAGCCTTATTTAGAACAAAGGTATTTGTGATTTAGTGTTTATGCTGCTTTGTCTAAAGACTCCTTAGAGAAAGAAAAACCAGGCAAGTGCCAGTTGAACTCGCGCACTGAGGGTTCTGTATAAACTTACGAGTACCTATGAAAACAGTTCAATTCCCGAATTGAGCTACGAAGATTTTTTCGAAAAATTGTTTTTTTATTGTGACGTAACTACAAACAGATTGTTTTCCTATACTTGTGCTATGCGACCTTGCTTCATGCCAAATTTCAGGATTCTAGTTCAACAGAAAGTTCCCTATAAATTTTAATTCTCTTGAGTTTCTAAATACATGTTTTATGTGACACAAGCGGCCGTATCTATTGACACATAAACACATGTTAAAATTGAAACAAAATAAATCAGTTAATTTATAGATACCAATTATGTGATGAAATAATGTGTATAACCTAAGTTATGAAGGTATCGATTTAACTCAATTTTCTTCCGACCTGTATGTAGCCACCTAGATAGCTCTATCGTTGGCCTCGTTTAAGTCGTGGAAGGTACGGGTAATACAGGAAAGGAAGTGACGCATATCCTGTGAAGGGACTCCACAATGGCACTGTGTTAGCGATGGGTCAAGGATACTCCATTTGGCCAGATTGTTTCTGCAGTGACCAACTAGGGCGCGCAATAGGTTCAGAGATTTCTAGATTGGCCACTGCACTTCATATCCAGGTGACAGATTTTCTGCCAAAAAGGTGAAGTTTAAAGAAGTGGGATATCTGTTCCTCCACGGTTCGCGTAATGTCAAAAAACTCACTCAATAAGATGTTTCAATTCAACCAAAAAAATTATTTTATTTTACACAAGCCCACAAGTCCCCATGTATTTATAAAACGTCAAAAACTAGTGCAATGCAGCAATTGGTCGTTTTCTATAGAGAAATTCGAACTTCGTTTATTAAAAAAAGCTTATAAAACAATTTATACTCTAGTACTCTAGTACACAACACAAAATGTAATCTCACATAAGCTTGTCTGAGCTATTCTCATAAACGCTCCACACAAAGCCGACCACCGCTCGTCTATAATCACTTCGATCTCAATCAATCCCAAGCCGAACAAAATGCATCGTCATTCTTTGCATCTAACTTATCCCTTAAAGTAGTCAAGTTTATCGCCAACCGAACTTAGTCCACATATCACACCCGGATTTACAGGGGATAAGGGCTAATCAGAATCCCCGCTTCGAAAGCTTATTCGTCGCCTCAGTATAAGCAGTGTAAAAAGATCGCTAAAACAAGATAAAGCTTGGTGACAACTTGTGTAACTCGGCAACCCTGCATGTGACGGCCCTGCGAATGACAGCCCCCCTCCCGCGACTCGGCTCGCCTCACAACACCCCCCTCGGCCCCCTTCTCAGCCTCGCAAACCACTTTGCACCGTCCGATACTATCTTTTACAATGCATTTTCCTTAGAATATAAATTTATTCGCATCCCATTGAGATATCGAGAAGTCTCCGAGTTTAAAATCCGTCCGATTTCAAAGTTTATCCTTTGAAGTCTTGGATGGAATTATTTTCATTCAGAAACTTATATATAGGAGTTTGAGTAGCCTGTGAACTTGAAAAGTTTTGAATGCCTTACTTTATGCCTGTGTAAGATATATCGAAAAGATATTTAGAAAATCCCTTTACGTGAGTTTAAGTCTCCAGACTTAATTCTATTTAATTCGTTAATAGCCAACTTTCTGAGTTAGCTTTAATCTACGAACAATTTCAAGCCCGTAAAAAGATTACATGACTAAAGTATTAAATTCTTCATAAAAGTTTCTAGGCGTCAATAAGCTCCGGTGTTACCTAGAAATTACATATTATATTAAATTTTATGTCTGAAAATGTTAGAAATTACATATATGTATAAGTGGAGCAGGTTAAAATCCTTGCAAACGTAGAGTTTCCACGAAATGCAAGTCATCTGTCAGTGCTAATTATACGTACTTAGGGCAGTCTCCGTAGAACTGTGCTCGTTGCATATTTTTGCACACATTTGCTGACTTGGCAAAATAAATTAAAGTATAGAACCTATACTTCTTTTTCCTTTTGATCTTAACTTTTATTATGGTCTACACCTTCTTCTGATTGGTTTGATCTCTTAACACCAATTCCATTGGTTACTTTTCTGTTTTGCATTTTTATCAGCCTATTTATATTGAACTGGGCTTTGACATCAGAACGACTTTTTTCCAGCTGCAACGTCTGCATACATATTCTAGCATTATGTTCTCCTTTGTATGCAAGATGTACTGCTTATTCGTAATCCATTCTATTCTACATGGGCCTCTCCAAAATCGGTGCAACAGTACTAGTTACTTTGTCTTCCAAATTCGGTTCTTGACAAACGAGTACTACATTCTTACTATGACATTGTCATCTTCGTGCTCTTATGCACGTATGCCTTGAATCACTAATGCTATTGACTCTACATCTTTTGTGATTTCAATGTTCACTAAATACAATTTAGCTTTACTTTTTTTGATTGACTTACATTTTGACAATTCAAAAGTGCCTGTAAATGATCTATCTACACCAATATAATAAAGAGGTAAAGTTTGTTTTTTTTTTGTAGGAGGTAATCTCTGTAAGTACTGGTCCGATTGCTAAAATTTTTTCACCGATAGAAAGGTGCTTTATTCCTGAGTGACATAGACTATATTTTAAGTCGCGGGCAAAAGCTAGTTTGAAATAAACCTTTCTAATTTCCGATTTCTCACTCCACTTCGACACGTATCGTTTTGATGAAAATCTACAAATATGTTTACGAGGTATATTATCCTTAAACTTTACTTGTGTACATTTTCTGTCAGTACGTCGAAATCTGTATAAATCAGTTGTATTTGTGTTCTCTTAAATACGTTTAACGAATGTTGTTCGTTGTTTCAAACAAACATTTCCCTTAACAGAATTACTGAAGCCTGAAGTTGAAATTGGCACATTGCTGAGAAGACTTTTATTTTGAATCCTGCTTCAAATAAAAACTTTTGAAGTCGACTGTAGTTTTAACGCAACACAATTTTGGTTTCAAAAGAAGAAGTTTTCAGAGTATTAGTGAAATTTTCTGATAATCTTTAAACAGAATACCCGTTTCAACTTAAAGAAGCAATTCATGCACGTTTCATCAAACTATAAAAGCTAAAATAATAAACTAAACATGTGTCATGTTTAGTTTATTATTTTTCATGTGACACGAGCAAGAAATAAAGCAATAGTCATACACAAAAAAATTAAAACATAATGCCACCACCTTTTGTTTCACTCACAATATACTATATTTCGTCGAGTAAGAAAGAGACAAATGGAACATCGCAGCTTTCATGTTCCGTGTAATTATTCATGAAGACTCCGACAGCGTATGCTTTTTTATATACTTTTCAACACTCACCCTAGTGAATGGGTTAATCAAGTCATGCTCGTATTGTATGCTCTTTTCAGGATATGTTCATTGCTGGAACTCGTTTGTCTGTTTTCCGTAATTATGTTGTGCATTTTGTCAAAAAAATTATTTGCTTTCATCTGATTTTAGGAATAATTTCATCGGAAATGTTGACATGCTTTAATGTGGACGTTCTCGAAAGATCAGATAGTTATGAATATCGGTGTCAATCATTTTTACTAATCATTGAAATAGGCACTACATAATATCATAAAATAGTACGTCCATTTTTTCCTGTTAATACAAGAATTACGTTCGTCCTGACGTCTGTAAACGTTTCTCATCGCTGTTCCCAATGAGAACAATGATAATAGCGCCCAACATTCTAAATCTCATAATCGCATGGCTACACAAAAGAGATTCTTTCTTTGTAGAAGCCACCGTAATCCCTTAAGTAGAAAAATATAAAAAAAAATATATAAATCATGGTCCAGCTTCCCTTCAGTCTCTCCGTTTAATCTCTGTCACAAAGTACAAGAATATCGTAAATCATGCCGCTATCGAAGCCGGTTATAAAATATTGAAAATGTTCAGTTTTCAGTCATTCATCTTTGGTATTATGTACATCGCTTAATGGACTTGAGAGCCAAATATTTGAAGAGTTCGAATTGATGTATGAGGCGAAGTGCCGGGCGTTGGAGTAGTTGTGTAAAGTATTGGGAACATTTCTGGTTTAAATGATGCATCGTTGTTGTTGTTGCCAACAGTACTGTTCTTAATGTAAAAGGTAATAAGTTTTTAAATGTCGTTAATGAAAAATGGTGATCCTAACAAAGGTTTCCAGACTGCTAGTTCTTGCGAAAAGCCAATGCAGTTTTTTTTTTATCTCATTGAACATTTCAAAGATTTTGTCTTCAATGCTAGAATGAATGGGCTTTTAAGAAACTAGTGCACTTCACCAACAACGATGGCATGCTTATCGTCAAGTGGGATCGCAATTATACACTAACGTAGATCAATTAAAAAGAAAGAGAAATATATAGATGGAAAGACACGAACACATGCTTCGGTAAAGTAAATACTCACAAAGAATCACACTAGGTGGCAGTATGAGCACACACAGTAACAGCCCACAAACTATCACAAAACTAATCAGTTCCCATGGCAAACCCATCGACTACATTCCTAATGAGACTTGCTCGCAAAACCTATCTATCTGTCCCTAACGTCGAAACTTACGAGGTGCTCCTACCCACTACTTCTACCTAGGTAAGGATAGGTGTGCAAGATTAATCGCCAGTGCCTCTCAGAATGGTACGGAAACGCATCCATATCTGTCCAGTGAGGACCATTCACCATTCCACGTTTCCTTTAGTCAAGTAAATATGTATTCAGTTTGTGTGCCAAGCAACCACTTAAGAGTAGTGTTACCAAAGCATTTGCAAAATCGATGGCACTTCAATAGGTTTTGACATTTTTAAAGTTTGTACGGTAAGTATCCTAGAGTCTGGGCTATAGAATGAGAGAATTGTTGTTGTTTTATTATTAAGATGGAAAAATCTTAAGCTTTTTTGGGAAGTTAAAAGTTGTGGTAATTTTGTTGAAAATGCTCTGAAAAGTTTGACTCTACATTCTTGTCTGAAACAACCAAGAAAAAAATGTTTATTTGACACAATGATAAAATGTTTATAGTATATTCGTAGTCGGCGAGAAAGTCATCTTATACAGAGCGTACGTTCGTTAAAAAAGTCACTATTGCAATTATAGATTACAGGAGAGCCATTTTAAATTTTTTGGCATTCAGAATTATCTTGCTTAGCATTATATAGCTCTTAAGTTATTTTAATCGTATGTTCATCTTTATTTCAAAGTATCTAAAGTTAACTCCAACAGTAGGCTTGAGCCTGTATTTTGAGGGCTCAGCTATTCAGGATATTTAAGTTCAAATATACTCACATAACTACTACACTGCTGCTACTACTGTACGTATAGCAAGCAACTGATAAATAAATACATATCCTGGGAGGTTTCCCTACAGGTAACTCTTTGATCATTTAGAAACTAAAGTAAAATCGATAAACAGTAGATAATAACAATATGGATTATGTGAATGTTTACTTTGTCATGATTGTAATAGGTAACCTTAGGTATGCGCCCTTAATCCTGTGTATGCTTAATATTTTTTATAGCCTAGTGTAACACGGCTGGGCAAAAGCAACCTTTTTTCTTCTTCTACCAAACCTATCTGACTTGGGCGATCTCTGGCCTATTTTGGCCCGCGAAATGATTATACTCGTACGATGACAGTCCATGTCCCGATAGTCCATTGTTTAGACCCAGTTTAAAGTTTTTGTTTGATCTAGAGTCTGACCAGTCTGGCGGCTTCTTATATTCTATCTATCTATAATTATATAATATATAAAAATCTCTTGCCACAGTGTTTCTTATCAAACTCCTCCGAATCACTCTGACTATTTTTAATAGAACTGAGATAATTCTCAAAAATTCCATTAGGTCGTAGGCTATTTTTGACTGTCCTAGCCTTACGTAAATATTTTTGTTTATTAATTTATATGGCAGGACAACGTTTGCACGGTCGGCTAGTATAATTTAATCTTCTTACCGGCCTATTTGTAAACGGAAAAACAAACCCATTCACACACACACCAAAACATACTCCGCTCCCAGCTTTAAAACAGCAATTAATAACGCATTTATAATTCGAACAACAAACTCACACAACACGAACTCGCTAGACAATACACAGAAAACTTTCCCGACTGCTGACAAAAATAATACCTACTTACTTAACGAACTTGGAACACAGTCAACTCAGAGATGCTCCCGAACACCGATTAACGAACCCCATTAGATCATCTTAGGGTGATTATTATTTAAACGCGGTTCACGTTGGCAACTTCTTGAATCACCTGCACCCCTAAGACATTTGTAAGCACTTCAGGACTACCCCCCCCCCTCTCTCACTCCAACGTCTTCCGAACGAAGAATTAAAGTAGCTCGTTCCTCCTGGAAGAGATTGTGATGTTTTTATGAAAAGGAAATTGCATTATTGAGAACGTTGTCCGGAGAATATTAATTTCCGATTAGTGATCTGAATATGATTATGTTTCTTGATGTTGTGTCTACTTTTGTGAATCAACGCTTGTGGAAGTGTATTAAAACATTGTGATATGCATTATCTTTTAAGAATTAGTGTTACTTTGGCCCACAGTTTGTCGGGCATGCGGTAGGTATGCCCTACAAACTGTGCTGAAGTTGGTGCCCTGAACAGTGTGACAGGGTCGCGGGTCGCGGCACACCACGAAGGAGATGACGCCATGAACTAGACAAAATCCGCCAGAACTGGCAAAAGGAAGCACGAGCCCACGAAAGATGGAAGGAGTGGAGAGAGGCCCTTTGCCTAGGAGTGTTATAGAATAGGCAATGAACAAAAATATCTTTAGTTATACGTAGGTACACACATAAATACTAAAAAGTTATTAAAAACATTTCCAAAAATGCAATTTTATAAAACAATTTATACAAGTTTCACACGTGTACCGTATAACATTACGTAGTATTTGCTCACGTTTACCATTTTCTGGAAACATTTCCGTCTTTAAACACATCTGGAACGTTGATAACACATTCTAGGTTGCGACTTCCAGTTTCTTAATGCTTGCGGGGAGACGGGAGCCGAGCGGCACGGTGCTAGTGCACAGGAAATTAAATCAGTGCCACCTTACTTATATAATCGTGTGCCACTCGCAATTTTGCCGCTTTAAGAAAATACGGGTCAAGTATGACCTAAAATTTTATACGGTTACACCAGATCGAACGTCTGTGTTTTATAGGTGGAGGTGAACGAATATCATCGGTGTTTATGTACGACAGTAATGTAGGTTCAAATTCCAAATATCCTCTTTTCATAAACACCTCAAGGAATTCAGATGGTCGACGTATGTACTTTCAGTTTACATCGAGGAAATAAATACCAAATATAAAAGCGATATTCCATCTTTATACGCACACAAAATTTTGATTAACCTCACCTTTTCAACATGCCGAAGACACTAAAATGGAAGCCTCTAAAGGATGCTCATTAAATCCTTACAAGTAAGTCTTATTTACGCACAAATGATTTATTTCCAATCCCTAATTTCATCAAAATTCCTCTTTAGAAGACGCTCCTCTGAACTGGAAGACCTTCGAATGTATATTTTAAGATTAATTTATCCTCAACGATCGCTCCTTTTGTGTGTTTATGGGGACGGGTGGTCCGTTTTTCCCTTACCTCCTCTTATTTGAGAGCAGGACAAACTAAGCAACAAAAGGTTGTTGGTTTATTTTGTAACATCATCACATAGTAGAAAGAGGATGTAGTTCAGTAGCATAGTGATTCAAAGACATAATGTATAACAATGCGGCAGGTAGGTACCTACCAAGGAACATAGGAGAGGGTTGTAGTTAATAAAAGTCTAGACACGACCTCCCGTTCCACCCTAGAGTCAAAAAAGCTATTGGATGCAATCCCACCTAGAAAAAAAAGTTAGGCACCTACTGATGTGGATTTCAAACAATAAAAATCTTCCTTTTTCAAAAACAAATAAAGAGTTATTATATGAAACTCGTGATGGCCCAGTAGTTAATGTACCGGCCTCTCGTGCATGAGATTGTGGGTTTGGAACCGTGCAAGTATATATCGATGTGCTTTGCTATGTTTACCTAGGACATTACTGCTACGGCTGTACTAGTTTCGGAAAACACGTAAAGCCGTTGGTCTCGGTTGTCATGCGCAAATCTTTGACAGACGTTTTTTTTTAATTATTAATCTGTCTCGCGTTTGACCACTATCTCACCTGATGGTAAGCGACGATGTGACTTCACTCTTGACTTAAAGACCCCTAGGTTGTAGCTATCAGGAAACACAGACTCCGGCAGGGAATTCCACTCCTTAGCTGTACGCATAATGAATATTGTGTTTCTAAAACACTTTGTACGAATGGGTGGGATATCCACCATGTACCGATGGCGCAGGTAGTCAAATGCCAGAAAGCCTGACCATCAACCTATCCAAAACGTACCGTGTTGCCTTGTAACTGGGTTGTCAAAATGAGATGGGCCATCGCTCCAAGTAAAACATTCAGCTTTCGATTAGACTGGAAGCCGACCCCAAGCAAGTTGCTTGCATTTTGACTGTTTGACAGGCCTAATGGTGTAGTGGTTAGTGACCCTGACTGCTGACCGGAGGTCGTGGGTTCGATTCCCACCCAAGACAAATGTTTGTGTGATGAGCACGATCATTTGTTCTGTGTCTGGGCGTAATTTATCTATAATATGTATGTATTTAGAAATATGTAGGTATGTTTATCAGTTGTCTAGTACTCATAACACAAGCTCTGCTTAGCTTGGGACTAGACGGCGCTGTGTGATAGTTGTTGGAATATTACCTATTTGTACAAAATATCGATGCCTCCCACGTAAGTTGTTGTAACTCCAAAACTGTAATTTTACTGGAGAGCATATCAAAGATACTTTTTGCGATGTTACCAAAATTTTTCAATGAATCTTTATGAACAGTATGCGAATATAGTTTCTATAATGGTAAGACTTTTTGGACTTTTATAATTTTTAGACACTTGAGTGAAAAACACGAAATAGCCATGTTGTGGGTTACAACAACTTACGTGGGAGGCGTCGATATGTTATTAGGAAGACTTATTAAGAAATAGTGGTACCTACTCAATCTACAGTGTTGTGATAGCAACCAAAAGCAGGTCAAAACTGGACTATCAACTTACCCATAACTTTCTCAGTACTCTCAATTATACTCCGGACCAAAATAAATAAAGTCCAAAGGTTTAACAACCCAAAACCTCTCAATTTAAATTAAACAAGAAAATCAGCGCTTAGCCTGCAGTAATAGACTCAAATAGAGCATAAACTTGAAACTAAGCTTTAGTTAACTTGAATAATTGCCGCTGTTGTCCAAACTTAAGCTAACTAAAGCCGGCTAGTGTGTCTACAGGTTTACTCAGGTATTACGCCTGACATACGGACAGACGGACCCGTTAGATTTAGACGTATTATGTCCCTTGACCAGTGTTTTGAAAGGTCTACAATGCTAACAATAAAACCCGTCGGCTTTCAAAGCGAGAGTGAACCAACATCTGCTAGGTTCAGTATTTATTGTAGACTTCATCCATTGCTTTTATTTTGTTTATTGAGAGATTACCGACTATCACATCACACGCAAGTTACATTAAAAAAAAATTGCTTCACAAGAGGTCCAATGTACAGTCAAGATCAAAAGTGCAGTTACAGGTTCCTAATGGTTAACGTATCTAAAATTTATTTGTAGCAGAACTTTAGTGGAGCACAACTACAGATTATTCAGTTAAATAAAACCTGCTGAGAGTCATATCTCCTCTGTAAGAGAAGGAATGGGCCGCAAACCACCTCGCAGGCGCTGTACGGTTTGATGGACACCATGAATTCGCAGTTTTTGATTTTAGGACATGCTGGTTTCCCCACAATGATTTTTTTTTATAATCTTGAGAGCAGTGGTGAATGGTGATGAAATAAAAATACACAAAGCAAAGCTTCGAGCTCACAACTCGTAAGTCGTGGCCGTTGTTACTAAGCCACCGCCGTATGGTGCCATTACTAGCTACGTTAAACATAATCAGTAACTAGCAAAGATTTACAACATAACTACACACACTACACACAAATGAAATACGTCCCGGCAATTCAAAGCAATATTAACTACTACCATCGAACTATACCATTATTGCGATCGTCATTGACACATACACTACTACGAACACGTAATCAAATAAACGTCTACCATGCAATTTACTTAATCACTTGCTGACTCAGATACAAGGAGATACGTGTGAATGTACATATACATATGTATACGTAATGATAGAGGACAAATGTGTCACAATCACAATACATCACATTATTAATATCATAAAGGATAAAGTTTGTGATTGTGTATGTTTGTTACTTCTTCACGCTCGAATAGCCGAACGGATTTGGATGAAATTTAGCATACGGGTAGACTATGTTCTGCATACCACATAGGATACTTTTTTCCCGGACGTATGTTACTTTGGAGGTATGAAGAGCAGTGTATAAAGCCCCAACATATCTCCGTTGAATAGGTCCTTCGACTAGACGGGTGTTATGTCAGGTTTGAGCAACTACTGTATTGTATATGTTCAAATCGCGTGGACAGAACTCTAATTGAGCAATGCAGAATTTCGTAGTTTAGTTCATATGTGGCGCCATAGATGTCGCTACATTACCTTGGGGCAATTTTGTACTTTCTCGTGGATGAAGCCGTTGGCAGTAGTTAGTTCATTCATCATATAAAATAGTTCTGTTGAATGAATTACTGAAAGCAGAGAAATTTGCAGCAAGCAATATCAACCGCTCGGGTCGTCAAGGTTAGGCCATGCTAACCGAGATCGATATGTGGGTGTGTGGCCATCTTTACATACCGAGATTCTCCCGTACCGCGGAAAGCACGTTCATTAGTAGATCTTTGACAGTCGTTACGGACACTCAGAAGCCAGGAAATCTGCCACCAGTCTTGCCAAGTATCATGTTACCCAGTTACTGGTTGTGGAGGCCAGATAGTCGCTTCATCTACATCTACACTAATATAATAAAGAGGTAAAGTTTTTTTTTGTTTTGTTTGTAGGAGGTAAACTCTGAAAGTACTGGTCCGATTGATAAAATTTTTTCACCGATAGAAAGCTGCTTTATTCTTGACTGACATAGATTATATTTTATGAAAGCGGGCGAAGCCGCGGGCAAAAACTAGTGTTAAATATTTCTATCCGGCTGAATCCAATTTAAGTGAAAGTGAAGTGAAGAATGAGTGACTGAAAATAGAACTCAGTTAAACTAATTTAAAATATTTCGTTTTTCTTTTGGAAAATGATTCAAAGACCATTTTTCTATCGTCAATTTTTTTTTTCTGGAGAATAAACATAACGGCTTGAAATATTTTTTTCATTTATATAAAGGCTCTAATACCTAAATATGGTTCAAAACTTTGGAATAGGTCAAATAAAAAGCTGCAAGATTGTCTATGACAGCCGAGTACTCCTATATATCATACTATTTTTTTTTTGTGGTGGACATCTGCATCCAATGACTTCTCTCGCTCTTGGGTTTTTTTAGTGGATAAAAATCATCCAAATGACATCCCCCGCCCGGAACGAGCTAGTGTCAGATTCTTACTGACTAAAAAACCCACCCCGTTTCTTCTTGCTTGCTTTGAGCTTTCCTTTCGGATAACCCTGGCCCCAGTAGGCTTCAACCCGGCTGGGCTCCTGCTGTTGCTGACAACTCCTTGAGGCGCGCGGGAACAGTGCGCACCTTTGATCTCGCTCTTGGGTGGAGTAAAAGAGCGTGTCAAACTTTTACTACAAAGATCCATCTGTTAGGCCACGGTCAGTCTTTCTAACATTCTCACAGCCCCAGCTAAAATCACACACGTAACCCAAACACACACACGCACCATCAAGTAAAGAACAAAACTTAAGTATTGCCAGGATCACTTTGAAGTTCCCACGACACTGTGCATACAAAAAAGCTAGCTTACTAGGCGGTCCTGACTCAGAATAGAACACTGTGTATAGGTATCTTCCTGTACAAAATGAGGGTGGCATAAAGAGCACCTATGGATGAAGTGAGCACCGCTATATGCGTGTGTATTACAATGTAAAAAACTGATCAAGTGTGAGTCGGACTCGTGCACCGAGGGTTCTGTACAAACTTAAGGTTATAATTGAAAAAAAGTTGTCACGAGTATTTTGTGATGCTAGTTTACGGTTGTCAGATTTTGTCTTTTACTTGTGCTACATGACATTGTTTTTGCCTTTTATGATCCTATGTCAACGGAAAGTTTAGGAAAGATTCCCTTGCGAGCGTTAAAATATGCACCGGCAAAGGAGTATAAACGGACTTATCATTAGATTGCCTTGACGTAGAAGTTTGATTTTTTCACTGATCTTAGTGCCCGCCTACACGCCTGTTTGCCTGTACAGGTAAACCGGAGCGTGTTTGTTGCACAACTGTGCAGGTTTCCATACAAGCTTACCTGACAGGTATAACTGTGCAGGTACAGTCAAGTATACCCTAGCGTGTATGGATACTTTAGATAGCATACATGAGTAATAGATATTAATTTCAGCTTGATATCTCTTAGCGTTACTAAGAATAACTGTCTAATGTGTGTGTGTAGAATAACTGTCTTAACAGACGGATAAGAAAGTGATTCTATAAAAGTTCAGTTTTTACCGACTGGAGAACGGAACCCTAAAAGCCTAATTTGATATCAATTTTTTTTATAACAATCTTTAGTACATTTTTTTCCTACAAAATTGAATGAACCCCGAGTATTTCCGAAGTTCTCCGAACGAGAGTGCAGTGTGTGTCCTCATAAGTCTCGGGTTAATAGCAGGCAGTCTAAACTGAATTAACCCAGTCCAGAGCACTGGCAACTTTGAGCACCTGAGTACCTCTGGCTATCAAGTTTCGTGAAAGACTCACCAGTATTCGCGGAAAAGCATTAACTTTAAAGTAAAGTCGGTCAATATAATTCCGGGATGCTGTTGTTGTACAAAGAACTTTAATGAAAGAACTACTGTGGCCCTGGACCGCAAAAGGCAACTGAAGGAACACAGGTGGGTTTAGTCAGTAAGAAGCAAACGTGGACATTTTTGTGTTTGATGCCAGGTACAAGCTACCACTCATCATCCACTCCTTGCGCATACGTTACAAACATTTTTTTTGTCCAGTTACTTCCACTTAACACGTAAGTACTCATGACGATCAAAAAGTGTTAAGTGTCGGTAACTGGAACAAAAAGTGTCTCCGTTTGCGCAGTGCCTAAAAGTTTGACAAGGCCTCTCACTACACCCAGAGCGGGAAAAGTTATTTGTTGATATCTAACGTCAAAAAAGGAGCTTATTTCAATTTTCGTGAAGAAAATCGAACAGTGATTTAGTAGGTAATACCCCAAAGTCATTTTTTTTTTTATGGTGGGAAAAAATAATGCATTGACATCCCCCGCCCTTGGGCGGAGCAGGAGATAGTGTCAGACTCTTACTGACTAAAAGACCCACCCCGTTCCTTCTAGCCTTCATACCGGGGCTCGAGCGCCCTTTCGGATAATCCTGGCCCCAGTAGGCTTCGACCCGGCTGGGCCCCTGCTGTTGCTGACAACTCCTTGAGGCGCACGGGAACAGTGCGCGCCGTCGACTTGGGCTTGGTCCGGACAGTTACCGGACGGCCGGACAGCGAGCTACCCATGGCTCACTGTCCGCAAGCCCGCGCCTACGGTGGCCGGAAATCGGGATCAGAATCCCGGCGGTGGCGGCGGCGACCCCAAAGTCATCATCATCATCATTTCAGCCGAAAAACGTCCACTGTTGGACATAGGCCTCCCCTAAGCGTCACCACAACGACCAATCCTGTGCTTCTCGCATCCACCGCACTCCCGCGACTCACCATTTCGTCGGTCCACCTTGTAGGCCTTCAAACGCTGCGTTTTCCGGTGCGCATTGTCTCACATACACCAAAGTATGTGAAACAATATTGTCGAAGCCTGGAGAACTTTAATATAACGACGAACTAATTAGGCAAATGAAAATCATATTAGTATAGTATTAGTTCAATCTTGGAACAATAATGACAACTAAGTTACTTTAATACAACAACGTGTACTTCAACTTTTAAAATAAGGGTCCGTGTCAAAAGCCATTGTAGCCAGCTAAGGAGAGGAATTCCATATCGGAGTCAGTGTTTCCTGATAGCTATAACCTAGGGGTCTTTAAGTCAAGAGTGAATAGGTTGCGTTTAGGCAAGCGTACACCATCGTCAGACACATCATCGCTTACCATCAGGTGAGGTGAGATAGTGCTTAAACTGTTTTTTGTTGTAGAGTTTTTTTGTTTTATGATTTTTTGTTTGTAAAAGGTAATCTCTGGAAGTACAGCCCCCTTAGCCAAGTTACAACTGTTTCGCTTGCGCCGAACGCTTCGAGTTGACCTTGCCGCCAATTCTTTTGTTCTGACCACGTACTGAACGTTAAGACGACGTCATTCCCGTACATTTGAAGCTTTCTACAAGCGTTAAATATTGCAGATTAGCAACTCGGCTAGGAGTACTGGTCTGATTGCTTAAATTTTTTCACCGATAGAAAGTTACTTTATTCTTGAGTGACAAAGGCTATATTTTATGTATGCGGGCGAAGCTGCGGGTTCATAGCAAGCTAATTCATAATAAAAAACAAAATACATCCACAAAATTCTGCCACATTTATCGCTTACAAGTATTATTTTCGGCAGCTTAACCTAACAAAGGCAACATCACAAGTGACGTTGATTTTTTTCCGCTGGCAACACCCACAAATAATAATTTACACGGCAACATTTCAATGATAAAGCGAAGATTTTTCGTGGCATTGTCCGGTAAAAATAGAAGGCGATAACATACGAGCGTTGTTAGTCGTTACCATGGCAGGCTCGACCATTAAACCTAACGAGCCGAGCTCGAGAGGACAAAATGTCCTGCCTGCCAACAATGACCGGTAGGGATGCGACACTGTTGGTCGATACCATCGGTGAACGTAAACCCGATTTGGCGGCTTGACTCATGTCGAAATTTTTCTATTTTCTTCTTCTCTGTGTTTTTAAAAACATTGCTAGGAAATTACTACTGCATCGTGCGTGCATTCATAAACATCTAAACTTACAGAACAGCTATCTGCAGGCCATACAAATATTTATTCCGTGCGAGAATTGAGAGCAGTGGTGGCCGAGTGGTTATGGCCCCGACTTAAGAGTCGCGGGTTCAATCCCAGCCAGGCGCATTTCTTTGTGTAATTTATTTCATCGCCATTGATCTCAAAACGGTGAAGGAAAACATCGTGAGGAAACCGGCATGTCCTAGAACCAAAAATTCGAAGACATGTGAAATTCACCAAACCGCACTGGGCCCGCGTGGTGAATTACGGCCCTTTTCCTCTCCTAGAGAGGAGGACTGTGTCCCAACAGTGGGAACATTAAAAAGGCTGATGATGAGAATTGAACTCGCAACACACAGTCCAGCAACCATCGCTCAACCACGGCAGCTCCGCCAACTGTGCTGCCATGGATAACATAGATTTGTATTCCGGTAGGTAGGTAAACAGTGTCCTACTGAATATTTGTATTCATATCTGTCAACGACCAAAACAAATTACTTAGCTATCACATTTCCTAACGAACCTACACAATAATTGAGATCTTTACTAGTAATCACAAACACGTGCAAGTATAACAAATAAAACATATTTGCTATACTTGCACGTGTTACAGGTACACAAGTGTGTACCTATTACACTCGACACTCCAGTTACGTGTATTCTGAGTATCAGAAATACTCGTTCCGATATACCTGACACTAGCATTCTCTGTTGTTGTAGTCAATTTTACATGCAAACCAATTACACTTTACACAGGAAACGTACATTTTCCAATTATGCATAAATTCTGCTTACTTTTCCCGCCTTGTTTCTGCAAATGGTACCTACGTGGTTCTCTGAATAATCGACAGTTTATACCGTACTTCGATAAGAGTATCCCATCACTAGTACCTTTACCTTACAATATGTAAGTGACGCATGTTCCGTAGTTGTTAGAGAAAGACCTTTTCACTTGGATAATTCATCGTGTCTCCACTTCAGTCGAAAAAACCGTTACGATACAATACTGCCTACATAGGGATTGTTTGGTGAAAAATTCAGACTATATTTTTCCTCATCTTTGTGCCTTTTCCTTCGCTTTGTCAGTTGTTATAAAATACTGAATTTACTACTGAGATGCTTCAAAGTTTGCTTTAATTGGCCGGCAAACCACTTCGATCATCATCATCCACATCATCATCATGGTCTTATCTTGTTACTTAACAAATTAACTCCTGTTGTCTCAAAAGTATTTATATTTATAGGTAGTAAATTACCTATATAAAACTTTTGAGACAACAGGAGTTAATTATATATATAATCTGAGATTTAATGACAAAAATCAGATCAGTAAACTATCTTTCATATCAATATACAGGGTTATTTTTAAAACACTAGCAACCTCTCAGGATTATTTTAAGTTATCATAAACAACAACTTTTGTTCTATGACTTTTAAAAATTTATCATAATTTAGTTCATCAGATCTTCATACAAAAATAAAAATATTCAAATTGAACGTTCTAAATATTACGAAGTCTATGCCAAGCAAGCGACAATACAAAAGCGGAGGGTAGCTGAACATGAACTTATCTTATTTAGGTGCGGGCGACTCTCGCTAGTCGGTCGGTCGATGCGCTTGCGTCCCGTCATATGTGTTCTTGTAGCGAAATTCGGCAGTGCGGACGTAATTATCTTTACATGATGGTGTATCAATATTCTAATGTCGAGTACACGGAAATGGTGCGAATGCTTGCTAGGTGTAATTACAATGTTTCGGAAGCCTGCTTACTATTATTACGAAAACAGTGCGCGGGAGCCGTAAGTAGATACAGCAAGATACAGAGTTGGAATGTGTTAGATAGAACAACGAAATCTTGAAGATTTGTTTATGTAGATGTGTTAAAAGTTGTTGTTTATGATGTTAGTAATACAGTCATACAAGGTTGTTAGTTTTTACAAATAACCCTGTATATAAAAGGACAAACTGACTGAAATATCAACGCACAGCCGAAACTACAGAAACTAGGAGCGTGAAATTTTCAACAAGGTTCCAAAATTTCACTCCCTAGGGGATGAAACGGGGGTTAATGTTTGTATCGAGAAACTTATATAAACACGGATCAAGCCGCTGGCAGAAGCTATCTAGTCATCCATAATTTTATTGTTATAATCTAACCAAACTAATGTCGACGACTGACCAGTCCTATCATCTGACAAGTAATTTATTAAATCAACGAACATTGCCACTCAAAAATCGCAGATGACAATATAACAAAACAACGACATAAAATATTGACGTTTCACGATCCATTTCTTTGTCCATCACTAAAAACCAGTACAGTACACCACAAAAGTTTCACGTTATTACAAGTAAAGTACGATTTATATCGCGAGCCACTTGTGGTGCCGACTGTAACAGCGGTCGCCGCTAATGATGACGGATACCAACATCATGAGGGCTGCGGTTTTTATATCCCTCAGAGAGACACAGAGAATAGTCGCTAGAACAGTATTCCTACAAAATAATGGGACCAGCTTCTTTGGAAAATTGTTGTACGTATATATAAGTCTGAGATTTTTGTCAAACGATCAATGTTAATAAAACTGTCACAATAGTACTTTTTAAGTATTTGTACCACCACATAAAATACTTCTTGCTAGCATCAGCCCACGGCTACGTCTGCATAGACAACAGTAGTATACAGCAGATTCTAAGAGAAATGACAATTTTGTGAGAGTTTCAAAAAAAGTATAGTCGCCAGAAACATGAAAAAGTATAATTTTCCAGATTCACACAAAGGTCGCTGGTATACCGCATATACATTTTCACACTAATGAAACTAGTATTATTAACACCTTCATGATTCTCTGGCCTCCTGGTAATTTACCAACGACTTCGCTCGCGTAAATATGGGAAATACCGCTCTTCCACACCCATATCTGAATTTCTACTCCGCCTCTGTGTCCGCTAATGCTTGTCATTTGCCGTGATAATGAATAACTTATAATTATGCTAATTCTAATGAATTGATGCACACACATGCAAACATAGACATATAAAAACAATAGCAAGGATTGAAACTGACAAGTAATTAGGCTAAACAACAAAAGCCTTATAACAATATAATATATAATTTGTTTTATTATATTCTATTATGTAATGTGGACCAACAGTTACCTATGTTATATAGTATTGATTCAAATAAATTATTATATTAAACCATAAAATCCTATTAATATACACTAGGTGTACATAAATAAGGCAATACTCCACGTTATAAGTTGAAGTAATCACAGGGCCACATATACAGTACATGTACGTACGGTTATGTAGTATATATCCAGGAAAAGGAGTTATTTACAGGCATTCCCCTGATGTAAACATTTAGCACTTTACAGCGCCCATGGGAAATGCGGAGGTTTATTCATAGTCCCAACTTTACACAAACCCCGCTTAGTTTATAGGCACTTGAATTCTGCATTTATAAATGCGATTTTATATGTAATTTTTTTTTTTTTTTTCGCCACAAACTGTTCTGTGAAAGAGACAAAGAATTGTATTTCAGTTGATTGATAACATTTTCGAGAATAAAAAGATATTATTTTTCACTTTTATCTCTTTTATTTTCAGGCTGATTAATTGTCTCGAGTTCTTCGTTTTTCACTACGCTTTTCTCTCGATGACAGTTTTATTTTATTTAGGACCAAATTTTATAACGAATTTCGCTAAGTTGACTATTTTGTAATAACCAGATAAATTGCCACGAGTATTTTTGCAACATGATAGGTAAAATGTACAAAGATAGCATGTTTTTCCTGTTCTTTCATAGAAAATAAGGTAGGTTTAAAGTTAGCTTTCTAAACATTTTTATCTGTGAATGAACGTTAAAATAATATATTTTCTTTTAGAGTACCTATTTCCATAGCTAAAAACCGCGCAAGATAAGGCGATTTTCAGCCAATACAAGAAAAAGCCACAAAGCCAGCACTCGGCAGGTGGGCGAGACGAAACACATCGGATATCATTGTCGTAAAACGTTATCTCGCTCGTTATGCCGACAAAACGCTAAGTGTGACTCTCATTCAGTACAGAATTCTGTATTTTTTAATCTTAAAATTGTTGAAGAGAATCCGCAAATGTACCAAATTTGTACTTTTAAAAAGGGCTAGTAAGCTAGCACAAACTCTTTTTAACTGTAAATAAATACAGCACCATCATCGTACTATGAAAGATAAAGAACAAACAAATGTTTGACCACAATCCCCTTGCCTTGATGACTGAGCGATTTTGACCCATATTACGATATGCAGATGTAAATATCGCTTTAACATATATTCTACATTTACGAACAAACAAATAAGCAGAAAACCTCGTAACATTTTGGCACACGGTACCCTAAATATAATGTCTTTGGCAAAGTTGAGCTGGGTCATAAAACCTTGCCTATGAATAGGAGTTGTAAAGATGATGTTACACGCCATGACGCGTGTTCGACGATAAAAACTTTAACTTTTACCATGGGAAATGGCCGCTTTGAGTTTTTGCTCTATTGTGTAGGTTGATGTACATAGTTTAAAAAATGTTATTATGCTTATCCATATTTATAAACGACTTTTTCTTGTAACCTTTTTGCCAAAACTAGGTAGCAAATATCTCATCCACAAACGTCAAAAAAATGAACACCGAGCTGTGGCCCATAGACTAAAAAAAAATATACTCAAACAAACTCTCGGTCTCTCTTCTTCTCAGTCAGTACACTCTTGCCAGAGTGATCGTGATAATCACTGTGAATCACTAGTGATAATCTTGGTAATACGGCGCCATTCATCTTCCGGACTGCAGCTTTCCGGGTACATTCATAAACTGAGCACGCCTTGCGGCCTTGATCTGGTCTGTCCATCTACCACGTGGCCTGAGGCCCTCAACTTTGCCTTGCATTACGAGAGGCTCTATGCAGTCATTACCACGACGAGATACATGGCCGAAGAAGGTCAAATTGCGCTACTGCACTGTGGATGATAAGCGTTATCTGATGCCAAGTTCTTTTAATATGGAATCATTTGTCACTCTCGATCTGTGTCTCAAATAATTACCATACCACTGCATCAAGTAGTAGGTATAGATCAAAATTGTTGCTTTTTATTCCGATATGGAAGGTGAATTGTTTCCAATGGGTTTGGAAGAATACGGATCGGCTCTTTTCATTTCCGAACCAAAAGTCTGAAAAGGACTTCACCTTAGCTTAAAACTCATTACAAAAACCAATTTTAACGGTCATAAACATCTTTGAAATTCACTCACTCTTCTCCACCCCTATCATAAAATCCCCCCCGTCCACTAATTAATACCATCTCTCATAAGTCACAACTTCACAGCACAACCTGCATGCAGCATACATTTAATTTCCGCACATGAACGTAGCTAGCTTGGAAAGGAAACCGAAACTATCTCGAATCTAATTTAGGACATCTCTAGCACGCATACTTGCACCCTGAACTAAATTAGCTCCGTGCTGAAAAATGTGATATAACTCGGCTAAGCTCGGCGATGCTCGGCCAAGCTCGGCTAGCTCAAAGCGGTAACAGTTTTTTTTTTTTTTTAATAGAATTGTGTTTCAGTAAGTTTAGCCTGAATTGTTCTTTGTGGCCAAATTGTCGTAATTTAGTATTTGGGATCTTTGTTTTTTGTATGTTTAAAAATTCATATGGTTTACCTTTTTTGGTCGAGGAAAAATTAGCTTCGAGTAGTAGTTTCATGGTTTTTTTAGGGTTCCGTACCTCAAAAGGAAAACATAGAACCTATCAGGGTCAGATTACTTCGTTGTTCGTCTATCTGTCAAGACCCTTTATCTCGAGAAGGCGAGGACGTATCAAGTTGAAATTAGAACTATATACTCAGGTCTGCGATCACTTGCCGTTCTCCAATAAGGTACTTACAGAATTGTACCTTTTCATACGCCTTTTCGTAATATCTGAAAAACACTGAAATGTGTATGAATATAACAAATGGATATAAATATGTATAATAATCTTGGTTGATCATAATTCTATTCGTTTATTACATGACATTCATTTGCTGTAAGAAAACAACAATGCAAAATAGCTAATAATGCCTTAAGGGAAAATAAAAAAGATATAATTCACAACAAAGGAACATCGCATGCTACCTTATCTTTCTTTATCTTATCTAATGAAAAAGGAAAACCATTACGTTTTTCTTTCAGTTATCGTCGCGTTAAACTTTAACAAGGTCTCTTCGACCTTTCATTATTTTAAAACTAATTAAAAAGTCCCGTTTCGGCCCAAGGCGGTGATGGGACGCGTGAAGAAGCTTTGAACATGTCGGCCTAGACACAAAATAGATAGGTACAGAAGTCAATCTCATGTATGTACTTCACTTTTTATAACTACGCTAGGCGATCGCACACACGCCAGCACATTGCTCCGAACTGTATGAATCCGACCGGGCGATTGAGCCGAGATATCGTGTCCGTGAGCGGTGTTTATGTGTGCGTTGCTCGAGCGCGCTTTGTATGTAGATTGTCTTCTGTACCTATCTATTTTGTGGCCAAGGACACCATTTTGTTGCTCACTGGGTCCACAAATAAAAAAGTTTATACGCCCCTTGTTAGTCGGCTGAGCCTAAACGTCCCAAAAGTTAGACATTCAGATCGGATCAAAAGAGAAATATTTAGACCGAGACTAACGATGTCAGACGTAAATTCATATATTCAAAAGCGTATATTTTTTACAGATTTTCCGATCCTTCGGAAAACGACAGGGGGGAGGCACCGCAAACGATCGTGGAGGCTAATATCCCATGATCATCACTCCCACTCAATAGTGAATGGCGTATATGGAAAAAATGTTCACCCCAATACCATACACTGGCACCCAATTTATTTTTTTGCCATTTCAGTTGACACGCTTCAGTACTGCGAGTTAAATAAACCACAACTGAGGTTTTATCACTAACGATGTAAATGAAAACAAATGAATCAAATAACACGAAACATTTATTTTAATGATATTTATCTCTGGTTTCTAAGAGCTTATTCTATTTAATCCGTTGTCTAATTTGTTGCCAAGTGATTTAGTAAGATGACTTGTAATGAAAAGATAATCTTTTTGTTGTTTATCAAATAGATTTTTATTGACGCATTTGTTGATGTAGGAGGTTGTTGCGGAAAATTTCGAAGTAGTTTTACCATCGCCCTGGAATGCAAAGGGCAAAAAAGGAACATAAGTGTGGTTTTAATCAGTAAAAGTCTGACACGCCCTCATGCTCCGCCTAAGGGCGAGAGATGTCATTAGACAATTTCCCACCTAAAAAAAAAAGGTTGGCTATAACTAGTGTACAATTTCAAAAAGAGCGCCTACGTTTGTTCTGACAAATAATCATGCTCATCACACAAACATTAGTCCTAGGTGGGAATCGAACCCACGACCTCCAGCATAGCAGTCAGGGTCACTAACCACAAACCAATAGGCCAGTCAAAAGGTTCAGTCTGAAATCACCAATTGTTTTAAAAAATAAAACTAAAATGTAGTTAGTTTCCACAATCACAACCTGACTATGACATCATTTTTACACACAAACTCCCATAAAAATTTGCATACAAACTATCTACAGGAAAAGCCCGGAAAAAGCTCTTTTGTATTAAAAATTTAGAATTTATACAAACACGAATAACAAATAGGCGGAAAAATGATACGCGGGCGAACGCGCGTGCTGAAAAGAGCAGGATACATGTTTTAATTCCCACGAGCTACATGAGCTTTAATTACAGTTTTTGTGTATGTGCTTATGACTGTATCAAGCACATTTTTCGGTTTTGATAAAATTTGGCTGACAGTGAAGGAAAACCACAATGAGGAAATCTTTAGAAATGTACATAATTAAACTCATGCTACTCTTTTCTATAGGGGTATGTTGCAAACACAGCCACAATCCTTACATACTGCTCACGCCGTTTTTTTATGGCGGGTTTTTTGATAATTTCCCACCTAGATAAAAATGATAGATATATAGATTCATCTTTTCACCTTCCGCCTTTTTAACTATGTGTTGCATGTAGTTATAATAAATAAATAAGTAGATAAATATACTATTTATTGTAAACATCATGGGGAAATCGGCATGTCTTAGAACCAAAAATTCGAAGACATGTGACATCCAGCAACCCACACTGGGCCCGCGTGGTGGATTACGACCTCTTCCCTCTCCTAGAGAGGAGGCCTGAGTCCCAACAGTGGGAACATTATAAGGCCGACTATGCTATGCTACTCTTTATTGTACACCAAAAATGAAATAACAATAGAAACTTAAAATTAATAGGGTGTCACAATAGGCGGTATTATCGGTAAAAGCGATTTTTTACAGACAACCATTTTAAGAAAAAAAAAATCATCATCATCATAATCATCATCATTTCAGCCGATAGACGTCCACTGCTGGACATAGGCCTCCCCCAAGTGTCGATCCTGTGGATTCCCGCAACCTTCACCAGGTCATCGGTCCATCTTGTAGGAAAAAAAATAGCAGACTAGAATGCCAAAGCAGTGATCGAATGTGTCTATGCGTGTGTTCCCAGATACCAAGTATTTCCCACTACCAAGCAATCTATTAGTGTTTTTTAAACGTTTTTCCATTTGATTGACGTCGCGTTGAACCCTCTCGTGAACCTAACCGGTATAAAAAGTCACTTTCAAGTAATCGCCGATTTTATCGCCGTGATGGGACAGAACTGACTACTCGAATCAATTTCGATTAAGTTTCAGTTCCGCGTAGTTTTTTTGTTAACGAAACTACTTTTTAAGCGATAATCTTGACCCGTGGCGATAGTTCTACCAATCACGTGATTGACGTTTGATAATTTATCTATATAGATATATATATAAAAGGAGAAACTAACTGACTGACAAAAGGCTTCCTTTTATGACGTGAGCACTAAGAAGGCACGCATACCGTTATTAGAGACACAATAGCAAGAAAATGAGAAAGCTTGGGGTTCAATGAATTAAGGGGGTGCTACGGAGGTCTAAACTTTGCATGAATAAACCTAATTTCATGCGAGCGAAGCCACTGACAGAAACTAGTAACTTATCTACTACTACAAACTCGTAAAACAGCACAATGCCGTAGGTACTCACAATTTTTATTACTTACCAAGTTTTGTTTTTCAACGAATCAAATAAAAGCATGTTATAAAACAAAAGCATGTCGAGTATTTAAATCGCGGGTAGTGTGACATTTGTTAAACAATTAAAAATCAGTACTCATTATTTCGATAAATACATTTGTCAGTTTCACGCCAATTATTCGATTAGCGTTCGCAATTAAAATCGAATAATTCGAATTCAAAAGTTTATTCGAGTGACATTACGATTTTATCGCATGTGCTGTTAAGGGGGATGCTTCAAAATATTTTTTTAATCTTATCCAATTTTCATGAAATAGCTATTCAATAAGGTTATACGAACTGAAAGTTTTGTATTGCTGATTTTAATGATTATTTATAATTCCGTATTATTTTAATCATATTTTAATCAATATATACAACTTGACTCTGACCTACGAAATGCAGAATACATAAGATATTTAATTTCACGAGCTATCCTGGCACATTCATCAAAGCGTTTTGGTTGTCATCTTACTAAGAAACTTTTAATGCCTTTCAAATAAGAAAATAGTGCAGTTTCATGTGTATGAATCTGCGCTCTTTCATCTAGAAAGTGTAGTCTCCTAGACTACCTCCCTGACTGACGTCCGACGACCTGACTCCTAGACTACACTTTCTATTTCAGTTCTTATCTGTGTTTCCTGATAAATTTATTTTCCATAAGCTACAACCTAGGGATCTTTAAGTGAATAGGTTACTGTTAGGCAAGCGTACTCCATCGTCGACCACATCATCGCTTACTATCACTTAACATAGTAATTAAACGCGACCCTATTTAAAAAAAACAGGAACAATGCAGGTGCTGATAAGTCACACGGCTATGGTATAATGATCATACAAAATTATTCTACACTAGCTTTTGCCCGCGGCCCAGCCCGCGTACATAAAATATAGCCTATGTCACTCAGGAATGAAGCAGCTATCTATTCTATCGGTGAAAAAAGTTTAGCAATCGGACCAATGCTCTCAGAGATTACCTCCTACAAACAAAAAAAAAACTTTACCTTTTCATAATATTACTGTAGAAGTGTAGATTAACCGAATAACCAGTAGCCCGTATCACGTAATCAAAACCGTAACGATATCGTAGCGATTTAGTCGTTTAGACCATTTCCGTATTCACATCCATCAATCGAGTTTGAACGACACCGATTTTAAAGTCGTTTGGTCTAAGAGTCGATAAAAAAAAATCTGTATTACATTATCCTGTTAATGTAACTGGAAATAATTCGTCCATAGATCGTTTAGTTTCGAGCCAGTTGAGTTGTCGTTCTATCTAATCCTGATTAAGAAATACGTGAATACCGCTTTTGGATAGGACTTCGATCGAACCACTATAAAACTTCAACGATATTTGGCTTGTTTGATTTTATGTGAATCAGGCTACAGAGCGCTTAGTTTCATTTTCACAGTCAAAATATCAAATCTTTTACAATCGATAGTTTTCTTCTCAGTTTCAATAATACCTAGGTTATTCAGAAATATTTCAAAACCCTTTTCAATTTTTCACATCACACTTCGCAGCTCACAGAATGCGACAAAGCTGAATGCAGACGTGTTCTTGAGTGGAAACTGGGAATTGGCAAACGTAGGACGCCCTCCACCTAGATGGAGCGACGATCTTCGTAACGTGGCTAGTTGTAGATGGATGATACCGGCCCAGGATTGAACACAGTGGCCTGCTATTGCAAAGGCTTTTTATTCAACTGTGAACTGGCAAGCATTATGTTACAAGTTAAATAGTACCTATACTAGGTTTTGCCCACAAATTCGTCTGTGTGAATGTCGGTTATTGCAACGCAAAGTCGAAGTCAAAGTCAAATAAAAAATAGTCTATTATGTTCAAATCGGTTAAAATCGATTTAATCTTAAAAGCGTAACAGACCGATAAACTTACATTCAATTTTATAATAATAGTATGGATATGGATAATATAAATGGAAAATGTCGATAATATTTTCACAGTCTTTTCGGTAGAACTTTAAGCGGTTCAAAAGAAGCTGTAAATAATAAAAAATAACCAAGTTTGGGCAAGTTTAGGTTACGAAGATGGGCAGTATAGTTCAAAAAGAAAACCCTTTCTACTGTATCCATGAAGCACCCAATAAACTAAAACAATGCTTCCCTTAAAGGCGTGACTTTGAAAAAAACAACCAAGGTTATCTCATCTCATGAACGTTTTCTTCGAAACATCTTTCCTTTACAAGACAAAGGGTGCTTTATCACAAAGGAATAAAGTGGAGAATCATTTAGAAATTCCAAATGGGAATCAGATGTCAAAAGACCAACTTCGGATCTCGACAAAAGGAGTTTAATGAGGGCCACACCCATTATCTCAGACCTAATTTAGACCGGAGTTTAAGCCCCGGCTCGTATTAGAGGCATCTTCATGAAGTGTGCCATGAATTTTAATGTGCCTTTCAAAGAGATTATTAGTAGCTAACAAGTAACAATGTTATAGATTTTTGTTGAAAATTGTAACACTGTAACTCTCAAGGAGACGGAAACTTTAGTAGCAACCTAGAAATCGTGATTAGAACTTTTTAAACATTTAACCGCTCGCGTCGAATTGGTCCGACGAGGGTTTTCGTGTCATATTCGCCAGGCTCGTGTATTTGCGATTAGGTGGTCTCGTTTAGCTCTTCAATCCCCATAGGTGACAGAAAACGCTGACGAGATGGAGTATTTGGTCGTTGATTTGCGATCCTAGTGGAGTAAAGCGAGTGTTTGTCAAATATATCCAACGTTGGCATTTAAAAGGTTAAAATACTAAAATCTATAATACTTGTATCTATCGTCGACCATATCATCGCTTACCATCAGGTGAGATGGTGGTCAAACGCGACCCTATCAATAATACAAAAAAGACGTGTGGCACTCGGGGACTGCCGCGGTAAAGCTATTGCATAGCATTTTTATCAACTTATGCAATTATAATTATTTATTTATTTTATTTATGCAGTATTTTTTTCCTTTGTTTTTTTTTTGTGTACGAATGTTGGTGTGCATTACAGTTAAAGCTGTTTGGAACAAGTCAAAATGATTTATCAAGCTTTCGGGGGAGCAAATCTGAGAAACTGATACTTGAAGTGAATCAATGTCATTCAATATGTTATCCATGGCCATCACTATTACGTATAAAGATACAAACGCAAAAGATAAAGGCATACAAAGTTTCCTAGTCAGAGGTTAGATTGAGATTGCAGTTTGTACAAATCACTGTCAGTATCTATACGATGCGATGCGGCGCCCACTTTCTGGCGGAGGAAAATCTTCCCATGAGTAGTCCAGCAAAACTGGTAGCTATTCTGCTTACAAAACTCCCTAGCCAGGTAAAACAGTCTTCTTGCCTTTTGGGTAAGACATTCAGTGAGATATATTGGTTGAGGGCGACCGTCGAGTTCCAAATGAGATGTATTTAAATTTGTGGCTTTTATTTGCCTGATTATGTTTTTTCACGGAAGTTAAAGTCCGTTCTTTTAATACTACTGATGAAAAGTCCACTATGATTGGTCTACTTCCACCTTTGTCAGCATTTAAGCGTAAGACATCTCTAATGTGAGCTTCATTAACAGCTACTTTGGTTGCCAGTCCTACCCTTGACACAATCTTCAGTAAATCCTCCTTTGTTTCCCTTTTTTAGTCAGGAATATTCCTAATCTCAATGCTGGTTTGCTTTTGAGACCTCTCAAGGCTTTCCACTTTCAGCTCAAGTGTTTGTATGTAGGTTTAAGTGTGTACGTCTCTCAGTTTCCATGAAAATAAGTTTGTCTTTCATTTCCTCATAATGTATTTCCATGAATTTTATAGATTTTTCGATTTCGCTGTTTTGTTTCTGGATCCCATTAATACTTTCCTGTATGGAGTTCTGTTGTAATTTAAAAGTTTCAAGGGTTTTCTTGGTGTCTGATAAGGTTACAGTCAGTTCGTGGTCAAAAGAACGCTAACGAGGCCGATTTCTGGCGTGAACCTGACTTGAGCTCTCGTTATAGGTATCAGTGGCTGGTGCTGGACTATGGTTAGTATCCATCTTGGAATTGCCCTTAGAAGTATATGGATTAGTTCTTTTCAGTGACATAGCAAATAGTCAAAAGCAAACACAGTACCCCAAAGTTAAACAATTGGCCAAAAACTTGATAAAAAAATGCAAAAAGATTGGCGGGACTGGGGATTCGAACTCAGGTCGCCTTGCTTCTGTATCGGACAAGTTTCTAAGTCGGCTATTTGTACTTTGTAATGACTGACAAAATTAAGGATCTATCTTTACTAATTCTGCCACGCTCAAAAAACAAATGAGTGGGGGGTGTTAGGTTATTTTCGTTACGGAATTTCTGGATTCGATCTCCTCGCTCAAGGCCCGCGATAGAAGCTATGCAATAGCTTAAAAAAAATCTTTTTGGATCAACCACTATAAGATCTAAGTGTAGGTACATACGTCTAGTGCCCTAAAGATACAAAGCCTGAATCTAGAGATTTTAGCAGGATTATTACAAATGAAATTCAGTGGCTGTTTCAATTATTTGCTAATGTGTCTTGTACCTAAAGTGTCTACACAACTGGACAATAGGTATCTACCTATGTCTTATTTGACTGGCCTGTTGGTCCAGTGGTTAGTGGCCTACTATGCCGGAGGTCATGGATTCGGTTCCCACCCAGGACAATTGTTTGTGATGAGCATGATCATTTGTTCTTTTTCTGAGTGTAATTTATCTATAATATGTATGTATTTAGAAATATATAAATATGTTTATCAGTTGTCTAGTACTTATAACACAAGCTCTGCTTAGCTTGAGTCGACGGCGTTGTGTGATAGTTGTAGCATGTGGCATGACATTATTGCCATTTTTTTTTTTTTTGGAATACTTGAAATAAGCGCGGTGTCGGTAAAATGGAGCTGAGATTTTTACTGTTGTTTTTTTAATAATTACCTCAACGAAGCTTACCGAGAAAGCTAACTCGATCCATTTGCTACCAAATATAGCAAAAAGATTAAAAAGTTTTCACATTATCGTCAAAAATAATGACATTGACATGCGCTACCAAAGTATTTATGAATTTTGTTATCACTTACAATTTAGGTTACTTTGTCTAAGACCTCTGAATAAATACAATTTTTGAGCTGTGTGTGGTGAACAACAACAAAAATATATCGTCTGTGAACATTTTAATCGTCTAACTATCACAGTTTATGAGATACAGCCTAGTGACAGACGGACAGACGGAAAGACAGACAGACAGGCGGATGGACAGCGGAGTCTTAGTAATAGAGTCCCATTGTATTGAGTATGGAACCCTAAAAAAGTGCAATTACTCAACGCAGTCGATCTCTAAAGTTGTACATATTATCTGATGACCATTTATCGGACGTTATCCAATTAAAACAAGTCAGGTGACAAATACCTATCCCTTTGCTAATGGCTATGCAAATTCTATGGAACCCTACGATATCGTGACCTTAAGCTAATAAGATAAAAACGTGCCTAACCTTTACCTGCTTTTAACGAAATTGGATTTAGATAGACGAGGACACCCATGGTTTGGAACAAGGTCAACGAGAGCTTCTATATTTTCTAGACATTTCGTTTTTCTCTTACTATCGATAGGCCTTAACGTCACCATGAGTTATCATCAAAACAGGCGGCAGCGTGTTAAGCCAAGTTAAATCTATTTCTTCTCCATTTCTTTATATAAAACTAGCTTTTGCCCGCATACATAAAATATAGCCTACGTCACTCAGAAATAAAGCAGCTTTTTAATGGTGAAAAACTTTCGCAATCGGACCAGTACTTTCAGAGATTACCTCCTACAAACAAAACAAAACCTTAAAAACAAACTTAACCTCTTTATAATATTGGTGTAGATTTTATCGATAAGTCCTAACGACATTATAAGTTATCATCGAGACAGGCGGCAGCATGTCAAGCCAAGTTAAACTTATTTCTGCTCCATTTCTTTATATAAAAAATCAACTTCACCAGTCATACGCAGGCTAAATAGAATATAAGATTAAATAATGTAATATAAGAAACCATCAAATGTAATTACTCTATTTAAATGTGAATAAATTAATTTCAATTTGGATTTGAATTTTGAAAGCTAGGAAAAGAAAATTGGCGAAACATTTTGAGCTACTGCATACACTTGGCAAATTTTTACATACTATTAATTTTATATTTGCCTGATCAATTTATCATCTTTATGTTACACGCAAGTAATTGTTCTTATGTTCTTTTAAATATTTAATTTGCTGGTAAAAAACGAATCAGAACAAATGTCTTAATATTTGAGCAGTAGATTCTGAGTTATTTGTTTTCTGTAAATAATTAGGCTATTTTTAGAGATAGTCATATTTTTAAAAGTAAAGTGTTTATTTACTTAAGAATATTATACGTTCTTATAAATTTTCACGATTGTCTACAAAACTTGGGCTCTATACATATAGATATCAATTCTTCTGGATGAAGTCGACAACCACACCATATCATAATATTTAACTTGGCTCCCATTTCCACATTTAGGCTTTTGGTGGAATTAAGTTTTCAGTGACCGTGTAAAATCTAAATACAATAAACGTCAAATGTCCAAGTAATGGAACCGTCTTCTTCGTTGTCTTCTTTACATTTTTGGTGTCAAAAACTGTGCAATTAGTGGCTTAATATAACAATATTATTCATATTTATGTGATAGAATAAAGATATTTTTATTTTATTAGTATATATTTAGTTACGTCGCGTCGTCGTAGTAAATGTATAGTCGTAGTTTCATTTCAGATTTTTGATTTTCTGTTTATTTATTTTTTACATAGAAAACGATACTGCGTTAGAAAATCCTATAAATATATACATACTTACTTATACTGCTAGAAATATGTACTAATTAAAAGTATAATCAACTAATTAAGCTGTTTCGTCTTGTTTCAGGAGTCGATGACACGCACAAATTTCTTGGAAACGACACACATACAGATTACTTCAGATTGTTATTAAGGGATGGAAATTATCTTCTAGTCGGCGGCAGGTGAGTCATTATTATTTTGTTATTGTTGATAGACTCACGCTTGATCACTATCTCACCTGGGCCTCAAGTCTGCTATTACAATAGTGTCAGAATGGTCTATCATTGATGTCATAATTGTCGATTTTGACAAGTTTGGTAATCTACTAATATAATGGCGTCATTATGACTTTCCAATGGTCAACCACTGACACTCCATTGAAAGAAGTGGCTTAAAATGGTAATCTCGTACGTATTGACAAATAAATATTTGACGTTTGCGGTAATCTGCTAAAACTTTGACAGTTTATTTGATCAGTGTTTGACCATTAGAACGTTGTTGTGCAGTTATTGGTTTTAATATGCTCGAAATTATCATTTTACCACAATTCTATTACAAGACCATTGACCGATCAATGATCGATCATTATAAATTAGCAGATTACAAACTTTTAGCAAAATGACAATGGGATCGTGTTGGAATGACGAATTTATAAAAATAGCAGACTTGGGGCCCTGATGGAAAGCGACGATATGGTGGCCGGTGGAGCGCGCTTGCTTATAAGTAAACTATTCTACTCTTGAACTAAAGATCCCTAAGTTGTAGCTATCAGTAAACACAGACTCAGGTAAGGAATTCCATTCCTTAGCCGTACGCACAATAAATGTGTTCCTAAAACATTTTGTTCGTATAAGTGGAATATCCACCGTATACTTGTAATCATAGCTAGCTGGCCCCCGCAGTTTCACCCACGTCGTTAGTTACTGCTCCGCTCTTATTGGCTGTAGCATTGTGCTATGTAACACTATAATAAATAGGCTATGCAACACTATAATAACTCTTTATTTCGAATTAGTTGCTGAGATTAGACCGTTCAACCAAACAAACGAACTCTTCAGCTTTATAATATTAGTTAGTATAAGATTTACAGAGCCCTAAACTTCCCTTCCCCGCCCTTACAAGTATTACATATTCAAATAATAAAATTAGGAAAAATCCTACCAACGCGCTAGTCGCTTAAATATACAACGTCACTCCTAAATTATACCTAACGGAAATTATGAAATGTACGAGCATTTTGTACATTTGTAAACTTTTTTCTAGAAAAAACGGTAATATAATGAAAACATAACTCACCTAAATCGCCTTAATTACACTTCGAAGAATCGCTCGTTATGCAAAAATTGTACCTTGGATTTAATTCGACCGTCTACGTACTATTAAACATGAAGCACGTGTCAAAAACATAAATAGTCCCGTCGCCATTCGCTTAGCAACACCTATTTCGTTTTAAAGACTCAAGTTATACATTCAAATGAGATACTTAGTTATTTGTTTTTCCCAACTCCACTCCAATTCGTTGCAAAGTTGGGGTACCCTTAACCACAGCGACTCAAGCGGTAAGAACGTGCTGTATCTACCCGCAACCACAGAGCTAACTCAGATGCACCTCACGCTGTCCCTCTCACACCCACATACATCTAGATAACACCGTCTCGTTTGCATTTATAAAGATTTTTGGCTTGTGTTTGGATGGAGGCAAGACGACTTAAAAACACCCGCCCGCCCGCCGCCTACAGTCGCCATTTTATTACGATTTTGTGAGGAGCGACTGTCGATAAGTTATCTAAAATGTATTAAGCACTTGATATTGAAGTGTGCTCAAATATATCTGACTGATCTTCGAGAAGGGATAATCTTCACTGTAGCGAGCTGAAACGTTTCATGAAAATATTTTTTGTTTTTGTATGCCGATAATATCGTATAATTTTATCATAAATGCAAGACCAGTACGCAAATTTGTCAGAGAACATCTTCTGGAAACATTTATCTCGTCATACCTTGATGAATTAACTTCAAAAACTCTTGAACATATTCCAACGCTCTAGATAAAACTTTATGTTAATTAAGACTCTGCGAAATTATATTAGGTATAAAGCGGAAGCTTTTCATCTTTACAAAAGTTCTAAAACACTCCCATTTGAGATCTTACTTTAGACTTAAAAATATTAACACCTTGTACACATTTGACAAAATGAAATATGGCCCTTTTAAAAAGCCTTACTTTAACTCAATTTTTCTAAAAAAGCTTCCGAACAGAAATTTAAAACATAAGCCATCCAAATTAACAATAGTTTTGTCATTTTATCGACATCCTACCCTCTCTAAGGCCAGGCAGAGCCGCGGGACACATCTGCCTCGCTCGTGGCCGCAAGCGACTGTTTACATTCCACCGAATATAATTCTTTGTTTTTATGTAAATACTGGCCGCGTGCCTCCCACTTCTGTAAACCCTTTGTTAAATAAATAACAACAATTGTAGCCTGTAATTTTCCCCAGTAATCGTAGGGGCGCGTAAGAATGCTCCTTAGTTTAGAAAAAAAGCGTCGTGTAAAGAACTGGGAAAAATCTTTACATTCCTATTCAGTGAGAAAAGTAGTTGTGTTTACATAAGCAAATGTAATAAATGGTAAACATTCTGTTTTGTCTAACATTTTGTTTGTGATTTTATCTTTTTGCTCGCAATTGTAGCGTCTCATTTCAAATGTTTCTGATGTTTGCGTAAAATGTTTTGATAAATGTTTTCAACTGAAATGAAACGTGTTTTACAACTCGTTTTATATTTGTAGAACCTAATAGCCCAATTTAAAATGAAATGAAATGTCACACGTCAACAAGTAAATCGTGACAAACAGCGAAAAGGTTAAAGAATGAATTTCATTGGGCAACGATGGGGTAGTCCGCGATTATAATATAAAACAAACGTCTCGCGTCCCAGAATAAGTTCATAAAGCAGCAGATATGTAGCAAATTGGACAATATTTTCCACAACGAACGACGACTGTGTCCGTATAATTTGAAATATTCATTCGTTCTAGCAAAGTTTGCATTTCTTTCCAAATCAGATTTACATGACAATGGTCACGTCGTCGGCGATGAAATTCTCATTGCTGGAACTTGGCTGTGTGGGATTTATTAAAGGGAGCAAAAAGGTTTGTAATAAAACCGATGTCGAGGCGGTTCCTGACAGGCTGAGGACTCTGGACTGAGGACTGAGGATCGAGGGCCGAGCCTAGTGGAGGACACTTTTGTTGACAATTTACTAGTTACCATTGTCTGTGAAAATGTCCAAAAGCATGATTATTATGATGCTATCAAAGCGTTATCGTATTTTTTTGATTCTTTAGCAAAACTAGTCTTGTATTGAGGAAAACAATTGATGGATACATTCAAAGAAGTTTTTATTGTTATTGATAGGCTCGTGTAAACATACCTAAACCGTAAGAGATAGAGACTTTACAAAAGTTCCTGTAAACAGTTTAGTTTAGATAAATGTTTTAAGCTTATCTATAGGTATATAAGACATGTTTGTTCATAGTATAGTACACAAACATACTCCAGGGCACCCTCCCACTAGGGCAACGTGGAATTTCTGAAAATGAAACCTGTGGTCCTAGAACGCAAAGAGCAAATGAAGGGCACGGTGTGGTTTTAGTTAGTATAAGTCTGACACGCCCTTTCACTCCACGAAAGAGCGAGAAAAGCCATTGCATAATTTACCACGTAAAAAAATGTACTACAGTCGAATAAGTAGACAAATTAATATTGTATAAATGTCATCTGTTGTTTGAAATATTAATCCATTATAAAGTCAAATGGTATGTATAAATAAACTACAAAAAACCATTATACGGTAGACATTAATCTAAATAACTAATTCTAAATTTACAATTGGACTAAAGTCATTTGTCACTGTGCATAAGTAAGAATATCTAAAATAAATCACCGCTAAAATTAAAATGGTATGTAGAATAAAATATTACATAGGGTAGACTTTGTCGTAGGACAAATCAAGGGTTTTTACTTTTTGACATACATACTTAATGGCGAAAAGTGTAACCAAGAAATCAGACAATGGTTTTGCTTTGCTTTACCTTATACTTGTAATATTATTTATTTATTTATTTAAACTTCATGTACAATAGTGGTACATAGGCGGACTTAATGCCACAAGGCATTCTCTAACAGTCAACCTTTGGATTAAAAAAGACAACACTGTGGTAGGTTTGCACAATAAACAAATACAAAACAAATGGTTCAAATGGAAAAATATAAAATAAGTTATTTATATATAATAATAAAATACATATATATGCTAAAATAATAAACTAATAAATACTATGAAAAATATCAAATCACTTTGAGAACTTAATAACAATTCTGAACGAAGACCGAACTAAGGTTGAGAGGACTTCAAGTATTATTATGTTTGACAATCGACTAAATAGTAACACTCATACTACATCCGGTAACACTCATACTCATACACTCAGCAAAAAATTTTCATCTTTTACAACTAATAAATTATAGGGCACCTAAGTAAACTCAAGGTAAAATATCCGGAAAGTAGCAGGAAAGTAACCAACCAAAAAGTAACTCTTATACATATTCATAAATCTAACCTAAAAATTAACACTCAACGTCTTTCAGTATTAACAAATAAATAAATCGAAAGCAGGAAAAATCAGAAGATAAAAACAATCTAATTTTAGAAAGAATGTAAATTTTCTGCCTTTAGCCCTTTTTAAAATTACCGACTCGAAATGTAGCTAGAATTGGGTTTAAGTAAACTTACAAGTCCTTATTTTTCCGCCCGCAGCCGATCTAATCTCCATTGGCCTAATGAAATTCTAATACTATGTATGATAATATCTGCGGAACATACTGTTTTGTATAACACATGTCGTTATGGTGTGGCCTCGAGTTTCGCGGATATCAAGGGTGTATATACTTACATATAATTTTTTTTAGTAAATGCCAAACCTAAATATAGTTTGTTCAGATTCAGTTACTGAATCGATTCCAATACGAGTAGTTTTTACGCCATGTTATATTTTTTCCCCAAAACATATTTTAAAAGATCACAAGTTGGATACCACCAACACTAAGTAAAACACAGGTAATAGCGGGCATTAGGAGCCAGCAAACAACTAGGTGCAAGTGCAAAACAACCCCTTAGACGCCTGCATGGCTATGTATTTTTGCTGATATAACAAACTTATAATTTTGAGATTTTCGTATTTTTTTTTTTATTGTTGATAAGTTCGTTTGCGCTTGACCGCTATCTCACCTGATAGAAAGCGACGATGCGGTCGACGACGGAACGCGCTTACCTAAAAGAAACCTATTCACGCGTGAAACAGTTATGAATTTTGTACATCGATTCTTTACATAAAAATACTAGACACTTGTTTAGAGTTTCGCATATACTAATAATATATATTAATAATAATACTAATTTTATATGTAAAAAAGAATTGAATAAAGAGAATAATACTAATAATGAATACTGACGAGTAACAGTTACTCCCACCTCTCTCTTGCCTTTATTGGCTGGCTTGAGTGGAGATTCGCAAGAGCAAACGCGCTCGGGAGAAGGATGTGTAGCGACATCTATGGCGCCACATAAGAACTACGAAGAGAATACGAAATCCTCCATCGCACAATTAAAGTTCTCCGCGCGATTTGAACATACACGACAGCTCAAAATCATCTATCGGGCAGTCGCCCACCAGTCTATAACACCCGTCTGGTCGGAGGATCCTGCCTTTTCAATGGAGGCATGTGGGACTTTACTCTCTGTTCCGCATACCTCCAAAGATGTATAATCCAATAAGGTGCTGGTCTTGGATCTTGACCGTACTTCCGGGATTGTCCTGATAGCCGTGGTATACTTCTCCACTCCTCATGCACATCAGGATAAGTTGCCCTCTTGTTGCTACGTCACTTCGTGCTAGCGACCGTTTTGGGGGCCCATTTGTTAAGTGTGCAAGTCACCCCCTGCCTTTTTATCGATGGAAATTACAAACATTGTTCAGGCAGGGGCCATAGTCTTAACATAGTTCCAGGTAACCAGTCTACTTAAGACCCCAAAAACCGTAGCCTTATATTAGTTTTCCACATGGTGCAATAGTTTCCCTACAACCGGGGGTTGTCCTTGGATGCACTAGCATAGCGCATACAGGGATAATCACCGGTTGGTACCACGTCCCATTAAAATCATCTAAAAGGGCCTCTACGAGTTGGTTTCGGCTCCTCGTAAGCCTTCCAAAAGTCCAGGACCTCAGGGTCCCAAAATAAAGAAATACTAATAATAAAACTAATGTTGTAGGTATACCTGCTTATGTTACTAAATGTAGATGAAACTAATTGAGCCGAAATTGGCACAGTGAAGGACCTTTATAGAGGAGTGGGTTTTGATTGTGACATTATTATTTAATCGTCAACTAAAATACGTCTAATTTAGAATTACGTCCGGTTACTTAATTGGAAAGTTAAATGCCAAAGCCCACTTTAATGCCAAAGTTTAACAGGTTTTCAGATTAGAGTTTGGTAAATAGTCAACTACAAATATTTTAAATTTAGAAACAGAGTTGTCTATGGTTTTTAAAGTTATCAAAAAATAAAAGGCCTGCCCCCCTAGCCAAGTTACAATCGAATTCCGTTCTCTAATCGGTAACGCCTCGGTGACAGCAATTGTAGAAAATGATAAGTTGGTAGCCATGTTAACGCGCCTGAGTCGGCCGCTCGTTCTACAATGTAGCGTTTGTATAACAAAGGATGTGGCGTTAAATATTGTAGAAACGATTTTGAACGATGTGAATTTGGCTACGAATTGTCTATTCGTTTGTTCTGACCACGCGACTTTACGTTGTAATGACGTCATTCCCATACGTTTCATCACTTTTCGAGAGCGTTAACGATTGCAGAATAACAACTTGGCTAAGCGTGCTGTTTCGAAATTTGTATTTTGATTACCTGGCGGCTGATCCGGTGTAGTGTAACCACTACTAAAATAGCTACTACTACGCCGGACTCTTAATTATTATTTTATTGTTTCTTTCAGTTTCGTTCCAAGTTACATTCTAGGGTTTTTCTCAAATGTCAAAACGGGCCTTTTATTTTTTAACGAGTTTAAATATCAAACAACTCCTCCCACTCTGGGTGGAGCGAGAGATAGTATCAGATTTTTACTGATCAAGACCCACCTGTGTTTGTTCATTAGTTCTATGCGTTTCAGAGCTGCGGTGACTATTTCGAAAAATCCATCAGAATCAATTATTACAGATATATAAATCTACACAAAACAGACAATATTCAAAAGCTTTTACCAATTTTACTTCCGAATACTTTTAACCTAATTCATATATTTTACTGTAGCATTCATCTATGCAATTATCCGTACATATCATCTACACTAATATTATGAAGAAGTAAAGTCTGTTTTTTTTTGTTTTTAGGAGGTAATCTATGAAAGTACCTACTGATTTGATTGTTAATTTTTTTTTCACCGATAGAAAGCTGCTTAATTGCTAAGTGACAAAGGCTATACTTTATGTGCGCGGGCGAAGCTACAGGCAAAAGCTAGTATCTTATAGATAGCCTTCATCTGTGCAATTATCCGTACCTACATGTCCTTTGAAATCGTGCAGGCCTTACCATTAAACGACCCTTATTGCTTACCCCATGTTAAACGGAAAACGCTTCGAGATACGTTTATCTCAACTGTGGAAAACCCTTTCGGATCCAGACGAAGCAACACTACTATAGTGCAGGTATGCAGGCAGTACCCGTAGTTCGACCCGCCCGTTTCACACCCGCACGCTTAATTTTATAAGGTCGCTTACCGGGCGGAAACGTTATTCGGAGCGCGTCCCATGTAATGGTATTCCCCTGTAGTGTGATCCTCTTTTGTGTGGCCTTTTAACGAAATTAACGTTGTTTCGACCGGCTCATATGTACCCAGTGTTATCAAAGCACCAGCGTTTACATAAACCCCTTCAGATTTTGGCGCGAACCAATCCCAAGATTGCGCGTCGATTTTTATGATGAGGGTCGGGTAAGGAATTGATTTGAATTGAGCCTAGCGTTCAGTTAGTTTCATGTTTTATTACAATAACACAGTTTGCAGAAAAATATCTGGCCGTTATTCTGTTTTGCTCGAATTCGATTTTTGAAAAGGGAAATACTGGCACTTTGGCCCAATCTATTTTTCTTTACGCGCCATGGCCATAGAGAATAAAAAAAAGCATCATTATACGCCGTTTCAAGTTCACTTCACCGTTCTTCGTGTACCCATCCTCATAAGAGTACGTGTGTATCATTATATAGGTGAGTTTTCTCTCAGCACATTATACGGAGGACGTTAGCAGGGGCTCGCAAACAGCGGCAAATGGCCACTTGTGGGCTTATCACACGCACGCCCACTTTTACATAATGCCCGTCAAAATGATACTTGGTGATTTCGTTTTTACGTTGCCACCTAAAAGCATAAAGTGTACGAAGTATGTTTGTGTACCTGTAAAGTGGTGTATTGAGAAGATTTTATAGTTAAAATGTGGGTGATTTTTGCTTAATTGCATGAGATATTTGGTTCTTTCGATCGAGAATATAATAAAACATATATTGTTAAGTACTGCAAAGGCTGTGGGATTGTTTGAAGGAGTTACCGTGGCTTTGGACCACAAAGGGCAACTGAAGAATCACGGGTGGGTTTTGAACAATATAGTTCTGATATTGTCTCTAACTCCACCCAGAGTTCAAGAAATCATTTAATTATTTTTCAATGAAAAAAAACCTTACTTACCTTATGTTTCTCATGTCTCTATAGCAGGCTATGTCCTAATAAATATCTTTTGTGCCCAGTATAGCCATGGAAAGTAATAAAACGTGTCGCTTGACACCGACACTCGACTATCCCACAACAATATTTCACATCCCACAAACCCATCGAAATTAAAATACGAACAAAAAACTCCGGGATCGTAAAAACCCGCGCCAAAAAAATAACAATTTCAAAATATTTCCTAACCTATTTCGGAAATACAATTTTGATTTCATAGTTCCTACTCAATTGGTGCGTTACTCTTTTTTCATACTGTATCACGTACGTCCGTTCTACATATTATAAAGTCGACGCAGTCAATTTTCGCGCAGCATTTTATATCACGTAATAACATCGGGGTTGAATAAAAGGCTGAATAAACAAATCTGCTCCTAATTAATCATATTCATACGGGCCCCAGTTGAAAATCAATTTTGAATATGAAAACATTTGGTGGACAAAAAGTCGTAACTACGAGTTTTAAAGCGTATTATATCTTCAACGTTTCGTTCTTATCATGTTTGCGCAAAGTTTTAGGCACCCTACCCTCGTTAGGTTCGGTTTATAAAGTCAGTTTGCCTTTTGCGAACACTAATTAAATAGAAAAACGGGTCTTAAAGTATTCTAGATTCAGGATAAGCCTCTTTTAGGTCGTTTTTATGTTTATAAAAAAGCCGTTATTTTTGTTTTACAGTTTTACAGCCTTTTGTATAATTATTTTGTTTAGATTACGAAAATATTCCGCAGCTCAGAGTAGAAAAGACGTTCTTTACAGTCTTAAACGAAATATTTCAGTAAGAATAAGATAAATAAACAAACAGTTTAGAAAATAACAAATCTAAACTTTCATCACCAATAAAAGCTAACCTAAAACATCGTTATTACGGCAAGAGGTCGAAAAAACAAAAGTCGGCGAAAGTCGAGCGTTCGTGGCAAAAAAGAAATGGAGGTAATCAGCGCATCAATCACGAAGCCACCAGGCGCTGGAGTGGTCCCCAGGCGAGGACCCGCAGCTCAGCGCTCCTTGTGACGTATTTATAAGAGCTTCGGTTCTGACGGCATCACGCCACTGATGACGTAATTGGTTCCAAAGTTTTGGTACACTTTGAAATGGGAATTTTGGATGCGTAGGTATTTTTTGTAAATTCTTAGGTATAGGCTTGTAACAAAGAAGATAGTTTCGAAGTAATTAACGAATGTAACTTTAATTTTTTTTAAATACCGGTGATAAAATGCTTCATCTTGCTAAAGAAAGCTTTAGATCAGAGGTTCCCAGTCTTTCTAATCAGCACTTCTCTTTACATGTTGAAAGTTTTGACGTCTTTATAAACGAAGATTTCTGCTTATAGCTCTAAATTGTAGGTACATTTTTATAATACAGCCTACAGATTACAAAAAAACGGAGTTATTGGAAAGAGTAATGTTGACAAAAAATCAAGCCTATATAAAGAAAAATGAAGGCTTCTAGAACTAAAAACGTTACAAATTTGATACCGTTTCCATTTAAGTCTATTCGAGTGTAATATCTAAAATACAGACCAATAGATATTTCATTTCACTACCCTTTTTTCGAGGAACCTGAAAGACTTCGTATCTTAGTAGATAATAACTCCAAGAGTCGCACGAGTATTACCTCCAAGGTTGCCGAAGTCGGTCTATGACCATCGGTAACCATCTTGACATATCAAGATTTTGCCATAACTCGGAAAATACGTTAAGACGTTGATCCCGGTGTCTAGTAGACTTTTGAATCGTTATGCCTTGATCACACGTACCGAGTAAACGGGCGACACAGTGCTCTCGGCCGAATACTACGTATAAACAAGCCGAGTGCTCGGCCGAGCGCTTATCTCTACAACTCGCTTATAATCACTGTCTCGGCCGAGCAGCATTGTACTGTCTCGCCTTTTTACTTGGTACGTGTGATCAAGGCATTACAGATAATTCTGACCATCTGTAACCATCCTGTGCCAATAAATTAGACACTCGTCTTCCCAAAGGTCTCTTTTTATCCAGTTACTGGCTTATGGAGGTCAGATAAGCAGTCGTTCCATGTAAAAATATCGGTAAACTAGAAACTAAACAGATTGATTTTCGAGGAACCACAGCCAAAAGTTTTTCTATTTCTTAGACAAAGGTATAACAAATATTCTCAGAAACTAATACCTAACTCTAGTTAATAAGACAACTAAACTTTACTAGAACTCAAGTTTCCCCAGCTTTATTCCTTAGAAGCCACAAACCAATTCCTCTAGGAGTAACAACATGCATGAAATATTACTCTCAGACTTCACCAGAAATGTACGTCTGTAACATTTCCAAATTAGTATCTATTGTATAAACAGTGTGAAGGGCGAGTGTTCCCCACCGAGGTACATACGTACACTAGGGTACACGGGACCCTTCAATTAGAATTAGCGAAATGAGAGGGCGTATGGAAACTCCTACTTAGAACACAAAATAACATAAGTCAATAACCCTCTCTAACATTTGTGTATGGAAAGGCAAAAGGGAGGAATGACGTCACATTAGCAACAATTTCCGTTTACACTTGAGGCCTATAAAATCACTGAAATAATAACAAAGTTTCTCTGTTATTGTTAATTTACTCGTGTGGACGTTAAAGCTTAAAATGGGGTAATAGGAGCAAAATCATTTTCCCCCATCTGTTTTAACAATGTATGGTCACGAAACTTCATGTGTATTGAATAGGGCTTCAATTGATATTGATTTACACTAATATTAATATCAAGGGAAGCCTTTAGCAAAGCCTGGATCTGTACCAAGATATTGTAAACGGCATTATTGTCATGGGTATTACAATTATTTCAACCAATACGTCAAAGTATCTTTGAGTAAAAATTTCTAAAAATATCTAAACTCAGAGTAATAATAATATAATATTCTACAACTATCACACAACATCATCTAGTCCAAAACTAAGAAGAGCTTGTGAAGTGAGTACTAGACAACTTATATATTTCTAAATACACACAAATTATAGATTAATTACACCCAGACACAGAACAAATGATCGTGCTCACCACACAAACATTTGTCTTGGGTGGAATCAAAGCCACGAACTCCGGCACAACAGCTACGGTCACTAACCAATAGACCAACAGGCCCGTCGGTGAGACTTGATACCTAACATAAGTGACCTTTATAATAATAAGATAGAACTATCATAATAACAGATATGAATGTCTCTCCCAAATTATTGTAAAGGTCAAGCGACATCCAATCCACTACAAAAATGACAAGCCACAAAAAAGAGCCTGCTATATCTACAAACAAACGTGGTAAAAAACCTAAGATATATCATATTAGATTACCTGTTATTTTTATATGGCTAAGAATATGTGCTCAATAATATAAACACCACATAACGACCAATAAAATCTTACCCTTTTAATAATAAGAAAATATTCGAAACATTCTTTCATTTCTTCTAATACGCCATTATTGAACCACACAAAACTAGGCCTCAAGGAAATCAATAAGCAAACTTCTAAACACAAGTGTTTTATATACAAACGAGTAAATAAAACAACCTTATTATTACTGCCATACGTTTCCCGGCCGTTCTTTTGATTAAACAATACAAGAGTTAGGGGCAATTTGAGGCCGTTCGGGGAAAGTTGCCCCAGAGAACCTATTTGTTGTGGCCTGAACAAATAAAGTAGTTTGGGGAAAACAGATCAGTTAACTTCTTAAGTGTGTAAGGACGGCACCTCGCGCGTTTGGATTTGTTACAAATTGCCTGAGCTTCTGTTTACCCTCCCTTCAAGATTTGCCGAAGAGTACAGTGCCTTCGTTAGCCTACTTTTATGAACTTAGTTTTCGTGGAAAATGGAAATTGTGTGTCTGTTAAGTTCTGTTGTTAATCATTGTTCAACTAAACTTAAAATTATTCTTGTCCTCTACGTTCTTGGTACTATTTGTAGAGATGTTTCAATTTATTTATTTATTTGCTTTTTCTGTCAGAAAAATCACTGAAGAATTAAATCATAAAAAAATAATATGTAGGTATTATGATTTTTTCTTTATTCATTTATAAATACATTTATAAATTATTATTTATTTATTGAATACTAGCTTTTACCCGCGGCTTCGCCCGCGTACATAATCAATCGCCTATGTCACTCAGGAATAAAGCAGCTTTCTGTCAGTGAAAAAATTTTAGCAATCGGACCAGTACTTTCAGAGATTACCTCCTACAAACAAAAAAACAAACTTTATCTCTTTATTATATTAGTGTAGATGTATCTATCTATTAAGACTTATCTATTACGGAATGTGCTACTATGTTAAAAAAATAATACATCTAGGTACATAAAGAGATAAAGTTTGTTGTTTTGTTTTTTTATTTTTTGTTTTTTAAGCTATTGCATAGCTTCTATCGCGGGCCTTGAGCGTGGAGACCGAATCCAGAAATTCCGTAACGAAAATAACCTAACACCCCCCACTCATTTGTTTTTTGAGCGTGGTGACCGATAAGAAAACAAATGAGTGAACAATCAATCAAAATTCAATTCAATGTGTGAAAGTGTAACTTCAATTAATATTAAAAAAAAAACAAAGGAAAAAAAATACTGCATAAATAAAAAAAATTAATAATTATAATTGCAAAGTTGATAAAAATGCTATGCAATAGCTTTACCGCGGCAGTCCCCGAGTGCCACACGTCTTTTTTTTTTTATTTGATATAATAAAGAGTTTATAGGAGGCAATCTCTGAAAATACTGGTCCGATTTCTAAAATTTTTTCACCTATAGAAAGCTGATTTATTTCTAAGTGACATGGTTAGATTCTATGTACGCGGGCGAAGCCGCGGGTAAAAGCTAGTTTTTATAGTTACAGTAAAAAAAAAATCGTTTTCGAATCGTCTAATACCTGTATATACATTATTATTTCGTAGACACACTATCAGCTATTCACTGACGCATGAATTTCATATAACTTAGCGATATTTATCTATCTCGGAGGAGTTGTTTTCATTTGAGTTACAAAAGGTTTCCTTTGAAGGATCTTATTCGGCCTTGCGTAATTCGAGGCTTATCAATTTAGCGTTTGGTATTTATTTAAACTCAGAATGTAGAATATATCTAGCTGGTTAAGTAAACACTATAGATAGTCATCATCATTATCTACCTAGAAAAAATAGAAAGGTTTTTCTTTCATTCTATACTGTCAACTGTCACGCTATCACTGACTCCCATTTCTTTCATATCACGCGTCGCACTATCCATCCATCTTTTCGCTACATGTGTGAAAGATCTACGAATGACAACCGAGGCTAACAGCTTTACGTGCTTTCCGAGGTACGGGTTATCAGTAATAGGACGTTACAACCTAACTTAGAAATGTAAGTAGGCATATGAATTGAAAAAGTCACATTGGTACTTGCCCAGTTTCGAAGTCGCAACCTCATGCATCAGAGGCGGGTGCCTTAACCATATTTATTTAAAAAACTGGGCAAGTGCGAGTCGGACTCGCACACTAAGGGTTCCATAAAAACTAACGTATGTAAATAGTTTGATTCTCGAATACTGTCTTGAAGATTTATCAAAATATTTTGTTTTTGTTACGCAACAACGTTACTGTTTTTTAGACTTGTTCCTATACCATGCTGTATGTCTAATTTTAGGATTTTGGGACAACGGGAAGTATCGTATGAATTTTGATTCCCTATGAACGTGATTGTAGAAATATACGTTTTTTGCGTCATAAACAGCCGTATCTTTTTTTCGGTAACTTATGTTTGTAATTTTTATAGCTTCAAGGGACCACAGTACAGGTGTATATGGTTTTAATTTCAACTCGATGTCTCCTCGCGTTGCCGTGATAAAGGATCTTGACAGACGGGTTATTTTTTTGCTTTTGATGTACGGAACCCTAAAAATACAAATAATCACTCAATTAACGTCAAATTCTCATCACAGCTTGATCATGTTACTTAATAAATCAGAATATCAGATCATTGTTGGTTGGGCGTGACGCTTCAATGAAATTAGGGAATATCGTTCTCACCTCAATCAATCGCTAATCCCGTAAGTGATTGACGTGTTTATCGTTAAATATTTAGCACTTCAAGCGATGGAAAGCACTTTGCGGTGAGCTGTCAGATCATAGTCCGCATTGAGTTGGATATGATGTTGGTTGTGATCTAGTTCCTTAGTAGTGAGATCTAGGCTAAACTTTGGACAGGCTTAAGTTAATTTTAAATGATGTAAGTGCTCACTACATCTTGATTTGGGAACTGTTTTGCTAGTAACTAGTAATTTATATGGATGAATGTACAGTACAGGGCCAAATCAAAACTTACTTTTGATTGTATAGTCAAGTTGCTTATTTGTGTTCCACGCCGGAAGAGCTGTCCTTAAATGGAGACGGGGCCTGCCAGGGTCAACGCCTGCCAGGTTTATGCGATGGTTCAAAAGAGTTACCGTAGTCCTTGAACGCCAAGGGCAATTGAAGGAACCCAGATGGCTATTCGTCAGTAAAAGTCTGACATCGTCTTGCTCCGCCCAGAGTGAGAAAAGTATATAATGATTTTCCGCAATAAAAAGGTTGCATATTGAATGTTTGTATTTTAATTCAATTCACATAGGTCCACATGGACACATATAAAACGCCAGAAGCTAGTGTATTGTTCCAATTGATCGCTTCCTATTGAGACGAACCGCCAAGAAAACCTACGATAACAATAATTGACTTTTACACCTTTTCATATTGAAATTTTAATAGGTATGAGAGGACAGTGTAAATCAGTCAACAAGGTACCAAATAATCAAATAAAAAAATTACATGAAACGAAATGGTAAAATTGTCACATAAATAAATTCCACCAGCTGAAGCTTGACACTATGTTAACGGAACATTGACAAATGTGCGACAATGTTTCCGAAGGATTACTTGCGCAAATATCATAACCCTTTCGTGTCGCTCGCGCAAAAATGTCAATTATCATTTCATGTATTCCAGTGAAAGATGAAACCCAACCCTTCCCATTTACACTCGCCATAAATCACAGCGGTGTCAGAGCGAGACAACAATAGAGCCGGCGCGGTCGGCGTTTTGAGCTCTTTTAATTAAAATGTTAAGAATTTGTATTCTGCATGCGGGCCGTTGATACCCAACCTACCCAGACCCCTCCTTCTCAACCAAACTCAGGAACGCAAAGAAACGCCAGAGACCAACTACACTGGTCTCACCGTAACTGAAAAGAACAGCTTTGTGTAAAAAGGTAATAACTCACACAAAGAATATGAAAGAAAAATCGTTGCCGAAAATACGTAACGTTTTTAATTCGTTTACATAAATAAACATTTCCATGTTCTGTGTTGGTTGTTTTGTATTCATTTCAGTTCGTTAGGTAAGCGACCGTGTTCATATCTAATATATTTTTTTGTTTCCACCTTTTTCAAACCGGAAATAAAACACCGTCGCAACGAGTGTGTATTTTTTCGTAAGTTATTCTATTTTCGTTTGAATGCTTTCTATTTGTTCATGGCGGTACAAAAATGGGTTTTTGTTCCAGAAAAAATATCACGACCACTAAATAACTAACCCTGAAATTGGCAGCTTTGGAAATACTGAACTTCCTCTCACATCTGTGTATATAAACGGCAAAGTCCTGCTCACACTGACTCATCAACAAACCCTTGAACCTAGAACACTGAAATTTTGCTCAGAGGTTCCTTTTATGATTCGTATATAAAGAATAAGAAAGGATTTTTCCAAATTCATCCTAAGGATCCAAAATTTATATGGAGAAACCTACGTTCACGCGGGCGAAGCAGCTGGTAAAAGCTAGTCGTAATATAAAATTAAGCATTAAACTAAAGAATTCTCAAACAGAATATTTATGCAATAGCAGAGCATTCACAATAAGCGCAGCATCCAAACGTCATGGATTCGACGAAATAAACGATGGATATTGTTGAGAAACAATTGCAATAAATCGTGAAACATGTGAAGCGCAATTTCTCGGCAGCCGATGGTGCAAACTTTCGCAATATTGACGGCTCCAGCCGACGCTGACGACCGCGGGCTGCATCTGAACCAGGGGAAAAAGATTAAAACGTTAAAAATGTTTAGTAAGACAAAGATTTTTGTCGTTTAAAGTAGTTTAGAACACTAACTTCAGTCTCTAAGCCTCAAGACAAGACAACTCTCACTATCACACTGATATAATAAAAGCTAAAGTGTATGAGGTTGCTCTTCTCGCTTGAACGGCCTAATTTAGATGAGACACAAAGGTAAGGCATGTCCTGGAATCGCACACAAGAATACCTTTTGTCCCGGGGGTATGTTCTCTTGGTATTATTTTTGACTCTCACGCGGGCAAAGCCACTGTCAACAGCTAGTATAATAAACAAGACACAGCTCTATAGTGGACAACGTCAAACAGAGTCAAAGCACACAGATCCGAAAAATAAATACCACGAAAAATAAGACGGCAAATGCCAAAACGAAGAAAATAAAACGCGCAAGCTGTAATCCCAGCCAAAAGCATAACGGAAAGGCTCCATTCAGCGAAAAGTCTGCACGATATGTCAAGTCTATTTAATAGGAATCGGCGGTTAGATGGCTGTCTCCCGAGCACATCAACCAATCCGTGTGAGTGCCCATTTGACAGGCGAATGCTAATGATGTACAACTTGTGCGACTCGATTTAACTTTAGTGCCTTCAAATGGAACGTTTGATGGTACGCGGTTATTTTTATATATATTTTTTGCGACGCGCTATGCTGTATTTCGGTGAAATTTACTTTCACAGAAGTCATTAGTTGGATGGTTCACGAAAATGGAATTCGTAGAGCTTTTGCATTGTACTGAAGTTAAATGTAATGAACTCCGACAAATATGAGAGGGTTGTGGCTGAAATGTCTTTGTGGAGTTTTTTGTCGACAGTTTTTGTTTCTTTAGCAGTTTTCAATTTTTTTACAATATTTCATTTGTTGCTGACGATCGGTTTTCAGTAACAGCTTGTCTTTCGACAAAGGCCTTTTCAAAAGATTTCCACCAACCTCTATCTCTTGCGATTCTGATGCATTCTGGATCGGCAACACTTTTGATGTCATCTTCCCAACATTTTATTTATCGATCTATACATCTTTTGCTATCCATAGGGTACCGCTTTGAAATTATTTTAGTCCATTTCTCATTTTTCTCTAATATGTCCTGTCTATTTCCATTCATTCATAGTTTCTATTTTCACATCATTTTTTTTTTCTGTTCATTTAAGTTTTTGTTTTATCCAGTAATAAATACACCATTGTTTAGATGCACCCAGTCAATATGTCGGGCACGTTCACCAATGTCCTATTGATATTGTTCTAAACGGAACTCGTAAAGTTTTCCAATATCGGAACCGTGTCGAGTGCATGCAAACAAATTGCATCTGTCGACGTCCCAATTCGTCGCCCCGCGATGAAATTTGAAATTTTTGACATCACTTCTTTTGAAAAACGCTGCGTTGCTCAGTTTTGTATGTAGGTACTATCAAAGTAACGCACATTTTTAATAAATAAACACTTTCATAATTGTCATTAAAATTATAAAAAAAAATAACGCAAAAGATAAAAGTCAGAAAAAAATAGACAAACATTTTAATATCATCCGTCGCATAAAATAACGCCATCAACTTGTTGGCAACAACAGAATTTCTTTCTGTTCCTTTACCCATTAAGCGGTTTGCCGAGCCAAAGAGATACGCTTTTCATCCCATCTCCCCCAGCATTTAGCAACTAATTACGAAAATGCCCTGACAAAGGAAATCCCTGATTTACATAGTACGGTCAAAATAAATGCCACCTGTAGTTTCCACTGATTTGGAATAAAGAATGTAATGTAGTATAGAGGGATGTTTTTTTTGTGTATACGAGATAAAGTCACTTTGTTACACTATCTATAATTTATTCGAACGACGACAGTTGCCCTGTCTCCCCAACTTCCCCTCTTGTTGTACGCAGCCTAGTTAGGAGACATTTTATGGACCCTTAGTTATCCCCAGACGTGGTTGAGACTCACATATCCAGCAGATTCGGGAAACAGGGCGAAAATAAATAAATATTGAAAATGCTAGGAGGATTGAATTATTTATTCGCCGTTTCTCTAGAAATGGTAAATAGAGGAGGCGAAAATTGAATTGCTTAGTACGTCGGTATATGGAGGGTAATATTATGTGAGTTATGTTTATTTTCATTATTCAGCTCTATATCCTGGAATTCAAGGAATCATGTTTCAAATCCTTATGAAAATAACGGAGCGAAACAAAATAACATGTAGAAAACTGGTGTGTGCGTGTTCCACTAGCTGGCATAGCAACGCGAATCAGTTTTCACTTATCCTATCAAATTCTCGTGTTCGAAAATACTTTTTTCAAAGCACACAATCGAATAACAGCCGCTATGAACAAACTCGTTTTACGATTTTTATTGAGTAGATACCTATGTAAGTTATTTTCTCGTAAATATCGATGCCATTTTGTGATATTCAGGAGAGTAGACGCTTATTTCTCGAATGAAAAATGTATTAAACATTTGTGTAATAATGTGATAACGTGTCACACTTGTCTATATGGCGATAAATCACATTAAACGCCTCACAAATTATGAATGTGACGTATCTCGTGACGTCCTCCAAAAACAGACATTCGAATTAAACCAATAATATTGTTTAATATGTAAATCTCGCTTTAAAAGCGCCACCATGTTTGACGTTTTCATTTCGATTCGATCATTGGCTGTGTGTCCGTCATGTATATTGATGAGTGTGACTCTGATTGGCTGAGCATCCGCTTTTGTTCCACGAAATCAATTTATACCCGCACCCATCCAGATATTTACTTTAATCCGGATAAAGAATATTCTCCGAGATTAATTTATTTTACCAAGAATGAGAGACAAAAAATAAATAATCACGAAGACACGAAAATAATTGAAAGTTCAGACCATCAATCAGCGAGTCGGGCCGGATTGGACAGAACACAAAAACATGGGCGAGTGACCGAACAATAGATGACGCTGACGATCCGTCGTCCGTCGCACACAGCGCAAGATGGCCGCCGCCTTTTGGCGGGAACCACTGAAGCGAATAATTGACAAAGGATACAGTCTTTGTGTGCTTGGGCCAGCTCGCCTGTCCGCCAAAATATTACCCGAGAATATTCCTAAATATTTAGATTTTTTGTAACAAATAAGTTTCGTGTCTCGAAAATAAGTTCGAATCGAGGAGAGGTCAAGTACCGACATCATTATTTATGCTCTCAGAAGACGTATAGGTACATCTTTAGAAAATTCCATTAAGTTACTACGAAATTGTATAGGTAGGGATGGGGTCTATCTTCAGCACAAATGGCCATTTTTCTTTTTTTGACAAAACACTAAACACAATGGACCCATCTGATATTTATCATTCACCATATCTATCAAGCGGGGATAGTCTCATTACTACGCAATCCACTCGCATACAAATAATTGTGTTATTCACATGTACATATCTGTAACCGGATTAGCCATTAGTTGTTGTTAGTGCATGGATCACTTGATTGCATCATGTCACTTCGTTACCCAACAAAAAGCGGTTTATTCCTAAAATACGAGGCGAGTCGGCCCACAAATTGGCTCCCCCAACATTGGTGAATTACAGGCATTTCCCTTATTTAAGAATAAGTACCGCAGGACCCTCGACAATAGACTACAAAGAACATTATTCGCATGCAAGACGTCGAACGTGAATGCCTTATTTACAACATAATGGAAGTGAAAAATTTCATTTCGAACCATTTCAGTAGTTGTATTGGAATTTTGTATAAGGACGAAACAGTCAAACGGCATACTTTAAAAGCTTGAAATAAATAAAATATAAATTATTTGTTTGTACGTACTACGTATACTTTCATTTTAAAAAAATAGCAATCTACAAGTTAATAAACTTGACATTGAAGCGAAGTAACCAAATTAGCTCTTCACAGAAAATGCTGTAATTATGTTAATCAATAGTTAATTAAATTCGTAGAAGTGAGAACAAGCTTCCTAAACAACCTCCGCCGTCTATGAAGCGAAGCTATTTACATATTTATGTAGGCACCCATAAAATATTATGTGCCTTTAGTTTATTGAAAATGGTTGTGCTTTCGAACAAATAGAATATGAAACACAAATATTCTTTTACTGCTCCGTAAACAATATTTACAATTTCGTTTCAATAAAGCAGACACACGTTGGTCCGACCAGATCCACACCGCTCTTGACTCTACGATGTGCAATGCCGTTCACACCGCCAGAGACAGAAACAGATGGAGGAATATCATAAAGGTTAAAGTGATGAAGCAGAGAGGTCACGACCCTCAGCATTGAGGAATACGACGCAAGAAGGAAGGGAAAGCAGACACACTTAGTTTTGAGATCGGAAAGTCATAAGTAGGTTCTCCAATACGTTGTCGCTCGGCGAAAACAAACAACAACAATAAAAACTTCATAGGATTGCTATTTAAAGAGTGTATTGTAATACCAATAAAGTAGGAGTTAGCCTCCGGTAACGGCCGGCCTCTACTTTGTCTGTTAAATCTCCAAAACATTACGTAAGTCGCACCGGCTATTCGTTGCGCTATAATTGGCAAAGTTTACATCATAATTTCTTTATGAAATTTTCGTGCCAAATATCTTAATTAAGGGTTGAAGGACTTTCTCAATTATGGCAGACGGAACGCAGGTATGCTCAGCAAGTTTAATGAATTGCCCAACTTATGTCACAATTCATATTAAATTGTGTACACTCGTAATGTCACTTTGACATTAGTTTTCTAAACTACACTTAGTTGCGGTGTTATAATCGTTAACTGCGCCTAATCACGCTGTTAAAGTCGCTTGGCAAAGTTCAATTTGATTTAGTTGAAGCGTTTTTTTATCGTAGGTACAATCCCACCCTAAAGCGACTCACAATAGTGTGTCGCAGCCACCCCGCATTGTGTAATATTTTACAAGAAAATCTGTCATGGTAGAACTTTGGCCTGCCACCAACATTGACATCCACCTTATTTACTATATCGCACACAATAGCAATATACGGCTGTCAATAACCGATTCGGGCTCTTACGATATATCAAAGGTAGACAGATACGAACGTCGATATCTATTGCTCTCCTAATCAAACATAGCCGCAGAGTAAACCAAACGCGAAGTATTTAATAGCTGAATAATTATTGGTAAATAGGCTTAACTTCTCATGTGTTTCACGAAGCTATTCAGAAGATCGGCTTAGCCACACGGAGCGCGACAAATTGTCACCGCAGCAACTACCCACGAAATAAACGCCGCGGCAATAGGAACCATTCCAACTAACTTCACCTGAAATCCTCAACTCCAAGTGCGATTAAAACCACGAACAAACATTCAGCTAACAACTATGAGTTGAGTTTCCACCTTAAAATGAACTGCGAGGTTTGTGGACGCTGAAACAAGCGGAAGGTTCTGAACCAATGGACGGAGTTCTTAGTAATTTGGTAGCGTATGTTGGCCGGCTTGCTAGAAGAGGCGCAAGTAATTGGCCACAATAACAAGTCGAGTAACAACTATTTTTAGCGTCTGTGTTTGTATTACTAAGGCTTATTAGTTTAGTCGCAAAATTATATAACTATTGTCTATATTACTTCTTTGTGTAACCGGCTCTTACAAAAATACAATATTACTAACTTTTGTCGCCAAACAAACAAAGTCTGCGTTAAATTACAACATTCTGACCAAAAAGTAGATGAGATAAACAATTCTATTTTGTCTCCAATCATGGCAATATCATATGACTACCTACTGTCGAATTGTAAACAGTCTGGCCGTCAGAAAAGATTTTCTTTATTTTTAGTTGGGAAATCAAATATATCGGGTCTCTTTAGTGGTATGACGTGAGTCGCGGGGGCGAAGAGTGTCAGAGTGGCTCGCCGCGCCATCGTGTCATAGACATCACTCGTGATTCGTTCCCTTCGCTTGCTGCATGTATCTAACAACGACTACGATTGGCTCGCCCATGTATGGAATGCGCAAAGCGATCCCCACTCTGACGCCGAGCGCTCAAGATTCGTGCCGGTATCTATACATCACACTAATATTATAAAGGCGAAAGTTTGCGAGTGTAATTATTTATTACTTCTCCACCGGCTAAATGAATTTCGATAAAGGTAGACCATGTCTTAGAATAGCACATAGGATGCAGGGCACTTTTTATCCTGGGAGTATGTACCCTTGGCATAATTTTCTAGCCTTAGCTAGGCGAAGCCTCGGGCAGCAGCTAGTATTACATATCTACTTTATTACCATTACATTTTTCTTATAATATCCTCTTTTAAACAATTGTTAATTATTTTCAGAAACGTGGTGTACAACCTTAGTCTCACCGACCTGACAGAACAACGCCGGCTGGTGTGGTACTCGCCGGAGAATGACGTCAAGATGTGCGTCGTCAAGGGAAAGGACGAGGTGAGTAGCTCTTGATACTTGCTCATAAGGTCTATTATAACATAGCACACTACTAGGCTTTGAGTTAAGATTAAAGCTTCTATTGTCTTCTGCTGGGTAAAGGTAGATAGGCCACGTAGGTCCATCTAGGTGCGTCGGTCTCACATATAGTCAAGAAAATAAGTGGCATGAGAAATAAAAACAAAAGCATGATTACCGTATCAAGTAATAATCCTACAGAAGACAATAGTGAAATGAGTACAGGAAGTAGTTTTATTGACTCATTGTTCTAAAGACGAGTGGCCTAAATAATAAAGGATTTATCCAGGAACGTAATGAAATACATTGCAGTTTTAATCTGATAACCTATAAATTTTCGTGTGTCACACAAAGAAACTCAAATCGTTCCTCAGTGTAGAGAGGGTGAAAGGGAAAAAGAGCACATTATATTTACAAGAGGGAAAGAATATGAGCATTCCGGTGAAGGCGAATTAGAAAACAGTTTAACACGGAACTGGGAAACATGGCCGTACTTGCGTAAACCGAAATTTGGTTTTAAACATATTTTTGTACCATTTTTTCTCTCTACATAATTATCTATTCTTTACTGTGGACGTACCATTATGCTTTGACATTAAGTCTGCCTTTGTACCTTTTTGTTTTAATACGTAAATAAATAAATCTCAGAATTGCTAAGCTATATCACAGAAGTTCTAAAGTTTATTCTGTGTAGAATTATTTCTACATAGCTCGCCAGAAGACTTACTGAGATTCCTTTCCACGAAATCGTGTCCCAACAGACAGTAACTTTGATTTCTTGGAAAGAAAATATAAAGAAATGACTTGAACATCAATGTAACTCGTAACACACTTACATTATGTGGAGATTGTTACGTGCTACGGCGTAGGCGGTTGCTACGAACTTTCGTACCGCTACGATAAATCGTAGCAAACGAAATACAATAATTTTATCTCCATTAAGACATATTTATAGTCCCTTCAATATCTGGCCGAAGTTAAATGCACACTTACTCGTACTGCCGCCTGCGTCCGCATTAGGGAATGCAAAAACCGCCAGAATTACAAACCGGTTTTTTTTCGGTTTTTCTAAAAAAAAAACCGGTTAACCGGGTAACCGGTTTTAAAATTAGTTTTTTTGAAATTTATTTTTAAGTGAAAATTTTAATTTTTTTTGCTTGTAAAGTTCTAAATAAATATTTTTAAACTTATCTTGGAACTAATCTATTAAAAAATATAAGGTGACTGGTAATTAGTGTACGATACTTAAACACGTGATTGTGCTCATGATAACCAACAACTTTTACTAAAGGAACAAACCTGAAATCGCGAAAAAAAATCAGCTGTTCAATACATTTATGTTTGCCTAATGTACTGAAGAGCTGATATTTTTTTCGCGATTTCGGCTTTGCTCCCATAATTAAAATTGTTTGTTATCATGAGCACAGTCACGTGTTTAAGTGTCGTACACTAATTGCCAGTCACCCTATTGTATACCTAATATGAATCCTGTTAAAAATAAAAAATCTCATCTTCATAAAAACGAATGTCTCAGAATGATGTCATACATAGATAATCTAAGCTAGAAGTTAATAAATACTTCTTATATAATTCTAACATACTCAGATAGCCAGGCAGCTCTTAACGCCCTGAACTCGAATACTTTAAATTCGAAACTGGTAAAAGACTGCGTTAACAAACTGAATGACCTGGGGCAAAGGAATAAAGTTATTCTGAGATGGGCATCAGGTCATTCTGGAATCAATGGCAACGAAAAAGCCGATGTACTTGCAAGGACTGGGGCTCAAGGTCATCAGATAGGACCAGACCCCTTCTGTGGTATCTCAAAGAACCAGGCCAAGCAGACCCTTAAGGGCAACCTATTTGGCGATTCAAAAAAGCACTGATTGGTACAACCAGGACTGCTACACGCCAAATCTACTACACACTACTCACAAAAACGAACTGCCGAGCTTCTTGGGCTTAGCAGGTCGAACATCTGTGCGATTGCCCGCTCCTTAACCGGCCACTGAAAAGTAAACAGGCACCAATTTCACATGAAACTGAGTGACACTGATGTTTGCCGGTACTGTAATCAGGAGAGTGAGACTCCTAAGCACCTTTTGTGTGAATGCGGGACCCTTATCCACAAACGCAGTGTCCATCGGGGCCGACACATTATTCGCCCGGAGGAGATTAATTAAGATTTTTTAAGGATTTTGAATTATTGTTACATGCAGCCCATGCTCTCTAATATAGATCTCAATTTGTGGTTCACGGGTTGAGGTTTGGGCTAGCCAAAGGTCAATCATCAGCCTTAATGAAGCTCGAAAAACTCGCTACAAGACAAGCCTGGGTAGTGCGTGCCTTGTGACCGGAAGCTGAGTCTTGCTGAAAAACTCCAGTATGTTATCAAAAAAAGAGAGGCTTTAAGAGGCTTTGCTATGACGTTTAGGATAGTATCTTGATACTCTTTAGCTGAAATTAGAGTAGCCCATTTTCACTAAAATGAACCTTGGTCATTCCGTGATACCCTCACCAAACCATTACTGATGCCGCATGATGATCATTCAGGACTCTGATAACCTGTTGAAAGTGTTCTTTGGAGTTAGAAGCTTACATCCGATAATTTTGCTTGTTGCAATATTCCTTGACTGTGAAAATTTTCTCATCGGTAGCAAGAATATCCCTCAGTTTTTCATCAGTGTAACGAACAAGCAATGATTTTGATCTTTTCACTCTCTCTTCTATAAAAGCGACTCGTTTAAGCTGATGATGTTATGATGATTAACAACGGTGGGTATTCTATCTGCGAATAAGAATTTTGGTGTCCTTACGAGATTTTAATTCTGGCCCTGACAGCATTCACTACCTGTTCTCACAACATGCAGCCGGCCTGAATTTTTAATGATCGTGAATAGAAGAACTGTACAATTGGTGTAGCTATCACTATGGTACATAAATATTTATAAACAAACCTACGACTGATATCAAGCCTCAACAGCGTTTTAAAACAATGTTTGCTAAAAAATAGTGTCATTTGAGAGTAATAAAAAAACCTCGAAAAAACCGGTTACTTGAAAAAAAAACTCGGTTTTTTTAATCATTAAAAATATGCCGAAAAACCGGTTTTTCGGTTTTCGGGTTAACCGGTTTGCATTCCCTAGTCCGCATAGAGCCCTACTGACTTTTAAAAACATTTTCTTTTAGAAGTATTGATTGAGTTACATATGCTATCTACATTGTGAAGAAAACTTAATCAGCAATTTTTTTGAGTAAACAAATTTATGGAGAAAACAAACATATAAATTTGTTAAAAAAAATTGCTAAAAGTATTAGTCATACGAAAAAATCCATATGTTGATAATGTTGTATAGGAATCTAGCCGTTACCGAGGAGTAGGCTTCAGAACGTTACTGTTTTACTACACTGCTTGGGCGCTATAGGGCCTTTAAAACCTTGTTAGAAACTATTTTATTAACGAATATTGAAAACTATTTAATGTAAGCTTCTGATAACCACAACCGGGTGTATTATTTTAAGTAAAGAACAATGAAAGAGCGCTCGAAGCTCAATATCTATGTTACCTGCCGCCATCTTGAGGCGAATAATTGAATTTGGAACGAGTCGGTCGCGTATGAAACGAGGCCGTATTCCGCTAAACGTCTCTCTACCGAATACCGGCAAATTAAAAAGCCAATCGAGTGGAAATTCTCGCTAGACTCGCACGGAAGATGCTCCAGGAGGTCGTTTAACTTTATTTTAGTTCGAGTTAATGAGCGACCTCATTTCGGGATTACGGAATATGAATGTGAGCGTGGAGTGCGAGTATATGGTGGCAATAACCAGTATAATATATGTAGAAATTTGTATTAACTTACTCTGCTGCCAGTCGCAGGTTCTCACAGATCGTCGCGAGAATGTCTCGCGTTGCGAGGTTGCGGGAACTGGAGTTCATTAAGAGTGCATTTAGTTTGCCTATTATGACCAATTGTTTTTGGTTCTGACGAGTTGATTTAAACATTTAGGCATTAACAAGTCGTCGTCAAAGATTAGCAACTTTTAAGGATTTTAAAGCTTTTAAAAACAATAACAAAAAAAGCTAAGCTAGTCAAAGATGAGAGACCTCTCAACCATCTCGTAAAGTTATATTTTATAGATATATATACTTATAACTTTTATAGATATAAAAACTTCAATTACTGGTTTTGTTATATTTATATATGTATTATATAAGTTAATTTTGATAAATAATATAGTATATTCTTAATTTTCTGACTCATTTGTATACACTGTGTCTACATCTCTCATCCAACTCTCCTGTCGCAGGTCTGCTGGAAGAAATTTCATTTGAAATAAGCAGTACCTTTGTACTCTTTTATCTGTATTTGTCCATTTCATTTTTAAGTGCTTGTGTGTGTACATAAATGATCAAATAAATAATAATAAATAAATAATATAATATAATAATAATTTTGACAGATTTTTGACCATTGTTTTCGATTGTGTTGGTCGATGAGGTGAAAAACAATTCAATGACTTCTTCCACTCTAGGGTGGAACGAGAGGGCGTGTCAAATTTATACTGACTTAAATCGCACCACCTTCAGTTGCTCTTTACGTTCTAGGGTCACGGGTTTCTTATTCAGAAGTTCCTCGTGGACCCAGCTGGCATCGGCGCTGCTGGACCCCCATGGTCATGGTATGGTTTTTCTAACATCCTTTTACGGCGCACGTTACATTTGAGATGGATGACATTGGAGATGAATACACGTACCTATACGACAACCTGAACGTTTCACTGGTATGAGAATTATCTTTTAGAGTGTCTAGTGCGAGTTTGTTTTACGTTAGCGTGATCGACACGTTTATGACTTTCAAGGCTCCGATTTGCTGGCACCAAGCTCTTAACCAATCATAGAGCCAAATGTGGTAAACGTATCGACGTTACGCTAAAACAACTCACGCTCAACGCACAGATGTTTGACAAAAAACCTACCTTGATAAACGGAAACCGGCGTATTCTAGAACCAAAAAATCGAAGACATGTGAAATTCACCAACACGCACTGGGCCCGCGTGGTGATTTACGAGACCCATTGCCTCTCTTAAAATCCTCTCTGAGCCTGAGTCCCAGCAGTGGGAACATTAATCGGCGGCGGAGACCTCTCGCGCCGGGCCTTGGTCGAGGCCATGGTCCGGAGCGAGGAGGAGTGGCAGGCGGTCGCCGACTTCTGCGAAGCAGTAATGCTCGCAAAGGAGGAGGCCGAACGCATCAGGCAACGGCGTTATCGCCGCCGCCGTCGCCGGGATTCTGATCCCGATTTCCGGCCAACGTAGACGCGGGCTTGCGGACAGTGAGCAATGGGTAGCTCACTGTCCGGCCGTCCGGTAACTGTCCGGACCAAGCCCAAGTCGTCGACGGCGCGTCTCAAGGAGTTGTCAGCAACAGCAGGGACCCAGCCGGGTCGAAGCCTACTGGGGCCAGGGTTATCCGAAAGGGCGCTCGAGCCCCGGTATGAAGGCTAGAAGGAACGGGGTAGGTCTTTTAGTCAGTAAGAGTCTGACACTATCTCCCGCTCCGCCCAAGGGCGGGGGATGTCAATGCATGATTTTTTCCCACCATAAAAAAAAAAAAAAAAAAAAGTGGGAACATTAAAAAGGCTGATTATGATAAACGAAAACACTACAACTGAAAACAAATATTCAAGCTTACCTTTACCTTTCTGTCACTTTACAACCACTTTATTCTTTCAACACAACGACCCCATATTTACAACGTTTTCCTCAGGAATTAGCATAAACTGCAATAAATAGGGGCCCATTAAAAATAGCAGTAAACTATTCGAGTCATCGTGTTGGTTTTATGACCGTAAAGTGTTCCGTAGGGAAAATTAGTAGGCTGTTAAGTAAAATTACGTTTTTACTAACCTGTTATTATTGGGTAACATTTTTATGACGACTCTATCGGTATTTCAACCTTGTAGACATTAAAATGGGGACTGCTGTTATATAACGTCGCTTTTGAATTGAATGTCAAGGACATATTAGTAGGTCGACCAGGGTTGAGGCTTACTAGGACTGCGAGTATTCGAAAGAGACAACGCAGCCCTGGAATGCAAAGGAAAGAGCAACTTAAAAAACACGGGTAGATTTAAGCAAGTGAAAATCTACCTCTCCATCTAGCTCCATCCAGAGCGGCAGAAGTTATTTGGTGAATTCCAACCCCAAAAAAAGACATACTGAACAAAAACCACATTTTCAGTTAATGATTCAAGTTTTTGTGTTACTTAATCTGTCTGTCAAAGTGTGCCAAAACTCATCGATGATCTTCACAGGGTGTCTGGTAGCGTATGACTGAGTGTTACCGTGAACTAAGAAGCCGTTGAGAGCCCTACCTCCACCATTAGACTACCTAAGGTTGGCAATGTTGATGACCATGACACATCGACGTGATGACCACGACGTAATAATTATAACAAGATAAAACTTTCACCTCAATTATACCTTTTTTTGAGATGGGAAATCATCAAATTCTTGAACTTAAGAGCGTGTCTGACTTTTACTGACTAAAAACCCACCTGTGTTCTTTCCCTTTGCGTTCCAGGGCCACGGTAACTTTTTCAAACATTTCCGCAGCATTAAGCATCCGATACATTAGGAGACAAAATGTCCCTCAACATGACGCGCAACGCTCAATCTATGTGACGTCACGCTGTAACGTTGCTCAGTGTCCCGCAACTTGCCCATTTTCAACGCATTCAAGTGACGCGGGAAATGTAGTTTTACATTTCGACAGCGTTGCGTGTCACGTTGGGGGACGTTTTGTCCCGTAATGTATCTGAGGCTTTGAAAATACAGTTAATTGTTTTGTTATATGATAATTAACTTAAATAAATAAGAGACAACTTAAATACTATTTCCTAAATGAACATAATGTAACTTCCATCCCCGCTTAATTATTTTCAGAAAACAAATGTTCCGCCGCACTACCTATTTACAAATTCACTCGATATTCTCTAGGAAGACTTGTAGAAGAAGTTTTTAAACGTTTAGGCATCCATTAGGGGCTGGTAGTAACGAGCTTCGATTAATGCAACTGCCGGCATCGCCACCACCGCCACCACCGCCACTATCGCCACCACTCGGTCCCAGCACTCGTTCTAATAAGTTTTTGCACTAATTGGAAACCATAATTTATTTCTTTTAGTAAGACGTGTTTGGATAGCTTCGCGAGGAATGTCGGTAATCGCGAGTAAGAGCTTTGCGGTTCTAGTTTTTCGTTTTCTGTTAGAAATGTATCTCCATACAAACTGTCCAATCAAGTTTTTAATTTTGTATGGTGAGGCTGATTTTTTGTATACTAATCTTATTATTATTCGTGTCAATCTATCCTAAGGTTGTGTGGTAGATATCGCTGTCAGCGATAAGACCGCCATTGTACCCCATAGATTTAAGTTTGTGTTTATGTCTTGTTACTTTTTGGTGTACAATAAAGTTTATTCTATTATATTATATTCTATTCTTATTAATATTTAAGATTATGGTATGAACAGTTTGTTTAGGTCCGATTTGAAAAACTCTTTCATTTATAATAGTTATATAGCTTTATAGAAGAAGGCTATATACCATCACGCTATGGCGAATAGGAGCGGAGTATCAACGAAAAATGTTACAAAGACGGGAGGAAATTGTTGCTTTTGAAAGCTTCCGTTGCGTGCGCTGCGTAAACAGTTGAAAATTACGCTAAAATTATGTAGGTATGACATCATTGCTCCCCAGTTCTACAAAAGTCTACGACACTATATTTCTCTCATAACCTATCATGGTAATCAAATTTATTCTAAAATAAGTAATATTTGCGAAAGTGTTTTTATAAACTTTTTTTTTTTTTTTTTTTTAAATTTTACTGAAAATGGGACTTTATTTACATTTTCACTATTATAAATTAATTAATTATCTACACTTATAAACAACTTAATAACTATAATTACAGTAAATTACAAAATAAATAAATAATAAAACCCTACGCTAAAATACACTATCTAAAATATGGCGTCAAAAAACTCTTCCACATCGCTGTCGACTGGTAATGTGCCCAAAAGACTGGCGGCATTGCCACGTTGTATGGCAATGCTTATCCTCTGTCCAAGGTAAAAGCCAGCTTTTGGGTCACGCGAAGTGTCAACTAGACGTTTCGACAGATCTTTAAACAACATGTGAGCACTCGGACCCCACGATCCAAGAGTTTCAACCCCAAACGGTTCGAAAATATAACTTCCAACAAGGTTGTTATATTTCCGCCGCTTGAGGTTCTCCGCAGCCGCAGCGGCAGCACCAGCACGACACGACGAGCTAGGAAGATGTGAAGGCGCAAGAGTATCGACACAAATAGCGTCCCATACTAAAGGCCTTCCCATCTTCCAAGGAAATAACGACATGCCGTCCGGTCTCTTGCCATCGTCGCGTGCCAGGCCATGGGGTTCCAATACGGCTGGAACGCCGGCGGTGACAAGAGCGCGTCTGATGATGTCGTTGATATTCGCGTGTCGCGCTATGCGACCCGCACTACGGCTGCATGACAGACCGTGGTGTCCGAGGCTGTTGACAACTTCGCCGCAGTGACAGCGATGAAGAGAACAGCAGGGAGCGCCTAGACGTAAGGCAACAGCGAGGCGGAAAGTATTATCGTCGAGCAAGGTGCCGATGTTCGACGACGGTAGTGCGTGAAGCCAGAGACCCGACTCCCACTCTCCCACAGCCAGCAGGCGCGCTCGCTCCGCAGGGGCAGTAAATGTTGCAATCAGGTTTTCCTGCACTACTTTGCAGAGCGGCTCATCCCACCGTCTTTGGGATGATGGTACGTCGGGCGGATTAGAATTCGGGCAAGCGAGTCTCCAGGCATTTATAGCCTCGATGAAGCACGGCACATTAAAATCAATCAGTGAGGGAGAAAGGATATTCCTGATTAATTTCTCAGTGCCGTGAACCGAGGATATAAAGGCTGGTAAACTAATACTAGAAATTTTGCGGACGCCGAGGCCACCCATACGGATAGGAAGAGTAGCCTGAGCCCAAGCTCGGTCGTCCATGGCCACGTTTAAAATTGATGTAAGAGTATGCCGGATAATTTGGTCCATTTTATCCAAAAGATGAGGGTGTTTCCATAAATGAGAAGCGCGAAGGAAATAAATTAATTTAGGGCCGAAACAGCAGAAACGAATTATAGTGATGGCCGAATGCATATTAATTTGTAGTAATCTTTCCGAAACATCATTAAAATTTTGAATTTTTTCCTCGACAAAATTGGGAAAGGAATCCTCAAAAATAGGAGACCCCAGGAGACGAAGAGAACTTCTGTCTATAATTTTGATTTCCGGGGCTATTGCGTTAAATTTGGAAAGAGTCTGCTGTTTGTCGGTGGTGTCAGATAAGAATAGTTCACATTTTGAAAGGTTCAGATCAAGTCCTATAGAGTGAAGTTGATTTCTTAAGAAGTGTAGATCATCTAAAACTGTGTCTGCATCGCCTCCAAGGGTCCCGTCGTCGAGATACCAAACGTTGAATTTGGAATTTAACTGTCGAATAATGGGATGAATGGCTAAACTGAAGATCACTGGCCCGAGGGGATCACCTTGTTGACAGCCAACAGCGGATTCCAAAAGATTGTCTCGATACAGTAATTTTGATGGTTGTCTGTAACATTGCCAAAGAAAACTAAAAATTTGGGGTAATTCTTTTTTAGATTCTGTCAGCAAGGTATCCCTATTAACCGAATTGAAGGCATTTTTTATGTCAACCTTCAGGATGACCCCTCCTAGGTTAGAATTTAGGTAGGTCGACAAGGCGTGTACGGCAGCCTCGCAGCCCCCTTTGGACCCGAAGCCTAGCTGCAGGGGCTGAAATTTTTTCGAAACAGCCTCACCATAAAATTTACAGCAAATCTTGGCTGCCATACGACGGTATGTAGAGCCCACGGCAATGGGTCGGATGCCGCCATCTCTCTTGCGAAGGGCACATAAATTGGCCCCGTACAGAGTGTCAATGACGGCCTCGTTCACCTTGCCTGAGAGCATTAGGTTAACCAGAGCCGTAAGCTCCTTCAAGAGCAACTCACCAGCTTCCCCGGCGCCTGAACAGATGAGGTCCTTCAGGTGTTGGGGACTTAGGCCGTCGAGGCCGCCGGCAGAGCCGCTCCGGAAGGAGCAAACGGCTGAGATTACCTCTCGACCTGTAACGGTGAGGGTATGAATGTCCGAATCAGGAGGGTCAGGAAAAGATAGGTCATCCGCTGGAGCAGGGTGTTTGTTCTCCAGAGCTACTAGAGTATCTGGAGAACACGGAGCCAGCACATCACTACTGAAAAGAATTCTGGCTGCTCCGCTAATGTCACCTTCCCCTAATTTAGTTTCGACCAGATGGGAAATACCTCTTGAAGAGGTAACCCTCTGTGTCGATAATTTTGAGTCAAAATGATGGGCCGAAATGTTACAATTTTCTTTAATTTGAGTAGTTAAAGTTTTTTTATTTGCCAAATCTTTTCGAAAATGTAAAATTCTGTAAGGGAAGGTGAGAAGTTGTTCCCAAGCACTGAGTGAGTTCTCCCGGGCGGCTAGGCGGACACAACTTGCTAAAGTTTGTGCTACCAGAGGTCTGGCGCCACGGGGAACTCGTTTCAAAACTGGTAACTGAATTGGTTACGAGCAATTGTATAGTTTTATAAACTTAATGTTAATCTGGGACCAGGGTTATCCGAAAGGGCTCTCGAGCCCCGGTATGAAGGCTTAAGGGAACGGGGTGGGTTTTTTAGTCAGTAAGAGTCTGACACTATCTCCCGCTCCGCCCAAGAGCGGGGGTTGTCATTGGATGATTTTCACCACCGAAAAAAAAAACGTAATATTAATCCTTATTCAAATAAATACAATATTCATTCTAATTATCCCATTTTGAACACAATTGCCACAAACACAATTGATTTTATTAAATATCTTATTACTAAATAGTATGGACTAGTGTTATACAAGTAAAATCCTGTAACATTTACCCTAGGAAAGCTGTTAATTGTCACGTATAACATTTCAACTTATCTATCTAATTCAGTTATCTCAGACAATCCTAAACGGTAGATTCGAATAGATAAATAGTATTGTATCACTCACGATTTCGGCAGTACGTGATAAACAACCTCTAAATTGTATTAGGATTCAAAGATACTAAACGAAAAAAATATTACCGATATCATATTTTCTTTATTTTGGTAGTCTTGGTATATTTGGTGCTGAGTTCTTCTACACTAATGTTATAAAAAGCTAGGTAAAGTTTGTTTTTATGTTTTTCTAGCTGTGCCCGCGACTTCGTTTGCGTGGACTACAGGATTTTGAATTTATTTATTTTTTAATAATAGTAGCCTATGTTACTCCTTATTATATAAGCTACCTGCCAAAAAAAGTCCCGTCAAAATTGGTCCAGCCATTTCAGAGATTAGCGCGGACAAACAGACAGTCAGACAAAAATTTAAAAAAAATGGTATAAATATTCATATGCATGTAGTAAAAAGCAGTTATTTCAATATTACAAACAGACACTCCAATTTTATTAATATGTATAGATGTATAGATTGTTTGTAGGAGGTAATCTCTGAAAGTAAGGTCCGATTGCTAAAATGTTTTCACCGATAGAAAGCTGCTTTATTCCTGACTGACATAGGCTATAATTTACGTACGCGGGCGAAGCCGCAGGCAAAAGCTTATTTATTATGAAGGTGAAAGTTCGTATGCGTGTGTGTATGTCTGTTACTCCTTCACACGCTCAAATGGCTGAACATATCTGGATGGTAGACCATGTCTTGAAATAGCTGGGTGAAGCAAGCAAGCAGCTGCTAGTATTAACTAAACGACTTAGTGAAAATAAAATCTAAATTAAACTTATTAACAATATAACAAACCTATTTTAAATAATCGTTATTTATGTAAGAAAGTTATAATTAAGTTTCTTACATAAATAACGATTATTTTAAACTTATGTCGCAAGTACATAGTCCCAACTTTCATAAGAAATGACCTTCACCACCACTAGAGGGCGCCACGGTCGACAGAAGGCTAATTAAGGCACGCTTTTAAAAATATATGCTATGTCGAAAGTAGGTCGTTCCCGCCCGAAAAAATAATGTTTCAAAGTTATTAATAATGTAAGGGAAAATTGTACGTTTTTAACGAGAATGTAATGAGTTAAGCTGGTAATGTGGGAATGGTATTATTTTAGTTAAATTAACATTACAGGAAATGTGTGCATAGAGTTTCTTCTACATGGTTTTCTTTCTAGATGGTTTCCAGTTGCCAGATGGCAGATGGTCGAAGCCTACTGGGGCCAGGGTTATCCGAAAGGGCGCTCGAGCCCCGGTATGAAGGCTAGAAGGAACGGGGTGGGTCTTTTAGTCAGTAAGAGTCTGACACTATCTCCCGCTCCGCCCAAGGGCGGGGGATGTCAATGCATGATTTTTTCCAACCATAAAAAAAAAAAAGATAATTTTGTTACAAAATATTTTAGTAATGGAAAAGTAACCAATACGTATTAATTTACCGACATAGCACGAAGAATCGCCAAACTTAAGTGGCAATGGGCAGGGCACATTGCTCGCAGGACAGATGACCGTTGGGGCCGAAAGGTTCTGGAATGGTGACCACGTACCGGAAGACGTAGTGTTGGGAGGCCTCCTACAAGGTGGACCGATGACCTGGTAAGGGTTGCGGGAATCCGATGGACGCGAGACGCACAGGACCGCTCATTGTGGCGACACTTGGTGGAGGCCTATGTCCAACAGTGGACATCTTTCGGCTGAAAATAAAATGATGACGTATTAATTTATGAGTAAGAAGAGTTCCACTTCAGTTACTTTAAACATTAAGTCCATCACCTCCTCGAGTCGTATTCCTCATTACTGTGGGTCGTAAATTTGTTGGATTAGGTTCTTACTAATGGTGTTTCGCCATCTGTGACAGTTCTTGGTGTCATGAAATGCGACGTACAATTGGATTTCCAGTGTGGAGTGGACCTGATCTGCCCATCTTTTTGGGTTGCGGTCTCATGGTCGTTTACAATCAACCATACCAGTTTTGGTGAGCTGTTCAATGTTATGGCCATTTGTCCTGGCTAAAAAATTCAAGTACTCTGCGCAAACAGGTCATATAGTCTAATCTTAATGCTCAATAGGTATTTTCGGTATTTACTGTTTTTATCGCATTTATTTATTTATTTATTTATATATCCTTTATTGTACACCAAGATAATAAATTATACATTTGAGCCTTATATTTAGAACATACAATTGGCGGCCTTATCGCATTCCGCGATCTGTTCCAGGCAACCTGGTATGGAAAGACATTGACTGGACATAAATGGGGATTTCTATGGACCAAACATACGTTTTTGATAAAACATCAAATACGTTTCCCGCTCTGGGTGGAGCGAAAGGGAGTGTCAGCCTTTTACTGACTAAAACTCACCCGTGTTCCTTCACTACACTGAGAACATAAAACAACAATGACATTGAAAAAAACGAAATTTGTTTCTACGCTCCAACGTAATCCAAAGTTTCAACGATAGGCAACCTATCCAGGACTTCTTAATGACGTTAGCTTCTCAAGGGAGCAATAAAATTGATACTATACTAGATATAAACTTCAAACACTTTAATTACAAAAATACTACACATTTATCAAGAGTTATACGATACATAAGACTTATCAGTTCCCTCGAGCAAAGTCACGTTCGTTACTAGTCTAGGCTTCCACTTAGTGCAAGCAGGCATTTGATACCAGCTTATTAGCTTTAAGTGGAAGGACCATAGACTTGAACTCTGACATTTTAAATACATAGAAGTATAGCTAGTGAACTTCTTGAAACTTGGAAAAAATCTTCAGCAAATTGCTGATTGGAAATTCTCTTAAACGACTGCGGACCCAGGCTGATCGCTGCACAAACAATCTGATCAAATGAGACTTCGGTGAATTCTTCAAACCATCCCAAACACAATGGCAGTGTAGAGCCGCTTCACAGAACATGCGTCACCTGCTATGCTGTCCGTCCTGCACAACCACCTTTCAGGACTTATACGAGGCTGATAAGTTAGTTATAGATATAGGTGTGCTCCCTGTGTGTCACACGTTATACGTGTCACTGTTGATGCATTAAACAATATCATTACCGAAGGCTGCTGCAGCTTTTTGTTTAACAGAGGCCAATGACAAAGCTGTATACCTGCCAATAAAAATATTAGTCAGAGAAAATTGAATCCGGGTTTATCGACATGAAAAGACAAAGGACAAGTTGCAGTAGCTATAAATAAAATGAAATGATTAAAGCTTATTCTGTCAAAAATACTGAAAAATTTAATTTTACTCAAGAAGGCTGTCTTGTCTCAAGTTTTATTATTTTTACTGCAACAGTTATCTTCTATTTTAATTTTCAAGCTTCGTATAACTTTTTAATTCCACTATGATAATAAACAAACAATTTCTGTACACCAAACATTTCTGCTGCTACTTTTGGAAATACCTTGGGACCCGTCTGTCTGCTGACCACAATTTTAAAAATAAATATTTAAAATTTTCGCAAAGTTTGTTGACCACAAACAATGGTATTTTCTTTTTGCGTCCCCGAGGTTCGTCGCTCAGTTGATTGCTCGGCGCTCGCGGGACGTCGCAAATTCATGCTTCAATTGCAAGCAAGGCTTGGCTGCCCGTCTACCTGCACGCCATTTTACTTGGACCCGAACTGCACCCGACGTGAGCCGACTGCCATTGGTTCCTAAACAGATTTGTTGAATTCCGTCTCCAAAAGCATTCTAGTAGCATTGTGAATTAAATTATGTAGGTGCAAAGTGGAATATATCATTTGGGTCGTCGGTTTGGTTTACAGAAGTTTTGTTTGGTTTATATCCAAAGGAGAAAGCTGGTGGTGGTGGTTGCATAAAAATAATATTAGTTTGACGTCGCTGTCATTTATTTCTTCATTTTTATCCAAGTTTAAAATTATACAAGATTTGCAAGCTTACGTACAGATGACCGATGATGAACTTTGCTTTATCACAAAAATACCGATATTCATTAAGATTCAGGTAACCAACCTTGGGCTGCGACGCTGCGGTGGTTGAGCGGGTGCATATTCAAAAGAAGACGTTCAGATCAAGACTGGCTTTATTGGTTTATTATTCCCTGCCAATTTACGTGTACTCTCATCATGCAATTATATACTAAATGCTGCAAATGGCAACTTAAGAAACAGTTGATAAAAATCTGACACACTCTCTCGCTCCACCTAGAGCAGGAGAAGTATTTTGATGATGTCCCGCCTCAAAAAAAGGTTAACAACTCTAAATTTATCCAAAAATTCTTAGTAATTTTCATCAAATTCCGTTTTCATTGTTTCTTGTGTATTCTCGATCAGTCAATATGTATCGTTACACGGATTATAACATCAGTGTAACAAATCGGATTACACCCAGCCCGTATTTGCAATTAACTCTAATCCCAAAGCAAACAGGGCGTGTTTTATCCTAGGTTTAGCTGAAATGGGCTAGCGTTTAGTATTCGGCCTGGAGTGCTCTGAATTAGAAAGTAACTGGTCAAGTGAGGGTAGTCTGCGAATCGAAATGCGAACTGTTACAAAGCTCTGCTCTCGCTACTGTAACGCACGTAATGGAGGATCAGGGTTGCCACACGATTGTTTATATCATCAAAAGTTTTTTTTACCCGTGTAACGCCGAGCGTTTTTTAGGCCTTATTTAACCTTATTTTCGATATTTACGCTACTTTATGAAGAACTTCTTATTTAAGTTCTTGAATAAATTTCCTACAAATAGAATCCATAGGTAATATTTTTAAAATCTACGCGTTCACTTGGCTTTTGAACGCTGCCGATGACTCTAGGAATTACTCCTGTATTTTGTGTGCGTTCACAAACATGGAAACTCAACTATCTGCAGGCCAAATAAATATTTGTTCCGTGCAACACGCAGTAGGGCAGTCAATCGCTCAATCACTACGCCAAGCGAGCCGTCAGCTAACTTTATAAATCGTCAAACATTCGCTTAGCAATATAAATAGTTCTTGGACAAAAAAAGTAGTTAAGCATTGTTTTATTAGCAGAGACTATTGATTTAATTATTTTGTGATGAAGAATATCTCATCATAAGTTTCATAATTTTCTAGCTCTGCCCATAGCGATCAATACCTCTATTAAATATTAGATTTTGCCTCAAAAACATCGCGTTATTTTTGACCTGATCATTCGTTTTCGCCCATTACACATTTATTATAATCTAACATATAAAAATCTATGACCGGGAACTGTGGAAAAATATGCTAAAACAAAACGAGCTTCTGAAACTGATATTATAAAAAAAAACTTTTTTTATTATGAATAAACTAGCTTTTGCCCGCGGTTTCGCCCGTATACATAAAATATAGCCTACGTCACTCAGGAATAAAGCGGCTTTCTATCAGTGAAATAATAATAGGCTATATTAGGTTAGATGTACGCAGGCGAAGCTGTAGGCAAAAGCTAGTGCCCTCTAAAACTCTCACCAGTGCTAAAACATATCAGGCTAATCCTGTTTGTGGCAGCCCTAAAAGGTATTGCGAAATGCGTTGCGTGGGATGGGCGTACCGTAATGGTGGCAGCTGACGACGCCGCCTGCGGACAACGGGCCCGATCGGCGCCCAGAAACTTCCAACTACGAACATGTATGAGTAAGAACATCAGGTTTAGTGCTGAGCTCGTTACGGGGCCTATATTTCGATTACGTGCCATTTTGAATTCTTTTTCAGCCCAGTGTTTACCGGCCTGCTAGATCCAAGGGGAAAAGTATGATAGAAATACTCGTGGTCCTAGAACACAAGGCAACTGAAAGAACATAGGTGTGGTTGTAGTCAGTAAAAGTCTGATACTGATCTCGATTTATCCTAGAGCCGAAGAAGTAATTAGATGATTTACCAACTCATAATAAAAAATATTGTACCTATACTAATTTTTATGTCTAAAAGTACTGGTCCGATTACAATTTTTTTTTTTACCGATAGAAAGCTAAGCTACTTTTTGTTCCTGAATAACATAGGCTATGTATTATGTACGAGAGCGAAGCCGCGGGCAAAAGCTAGTAGAAAAATAAGCAATAAGATTGAGCTTATTTTAGTTGTGACTCTGAGCCACGATAGGCCAACATCTTATCGAACTATCTCAGTATGATATCAAAACTTTATTCTTGAAATCTTTGTTGTTCTCACAATTTAAGCTAATATTATCAATTGTATGCTTATTAACCAATAACATAACATATCTCTTTTTTAACCCAAATGTTGACTGGGAGAGAATGCCTTGTTGCATTAAGTCCGCCTATGTACCACTACTGTACATGAAGTTTAAATAAATAAATAAACATAAGATAGCTTTAAGTAAATATTGCTAAAGAAGTAACATAGAAGTAAGGTGGTTACTTATTAACATAGCTTGCTAATTAAGTAAATATTGTTACTAACCATTATATGAGTGCAAACTTGAAATAAACTGATATTATTATTAAAGTAAAGTACATGTGAGTACAGTAGGTAACAGGAAATTGTAAATAATATACTATTCCTTACGATGAGGCCGCCCATTGTTTGTGTTAGATATTAGTTTTTCTTTCTTATGTTTCTTGTTGTAAGTACAATAAAGTATATCATCCATGCTTCATGAACTACCGCGGCGTAAGCTAACAAAAGGCAACGGGAGGTTCACTAATAGTCCGGAAAAGTTCGACACTCCTTCTTGCTCCACCCAGATCGGGAGAAGTTATTCGATGTTTCATCATGAATTCGTCGATTAGAAAGAAAATACAAAGCTATAACTAACTTGCTTTTGCCCACGTCTTCACGCGCGTACAAAAAAAATAGCCTATGTCACTAAGGAATAGTAATAGAAGCAACAAGTAATATGTAACACATAATATGATTTAAAAGAGTGTCCATGGAGTTTCTTGCACGTTCTTCTCCATAGAGACCTACGCTTTGGAACGTGCAATTTAGCTTCACTTTTCTTGGACTGACCGACATTTGACTATTCAAAAGTGCCTGCAAATGGTCTATTTGAAATAAATGCTTTTACTTTGACTTTGAATAAAGCAGCTTTCTATCGATGAAAAAATTTTAACTATCGGATCAGCACTTTCAGAGATAACCTCCTACAAACAAAAAACAAACTTTACCTCTTTATAATATTAGTATCTATAGACAATCTTTCGCCCGCGTACATAAACTATATGACTGCACAGTAACAATAATAATAATATAATAATAATATTCCTCAACTATCACACAACGCCGTCTAGTCCCAAGCTAAGCAGAGCTTGTTTTATGGGTACTAGACAACTGATAAACATACATATATATTTCTAAATACATACATATTATAGATAAATTACACCCAGACACAGAACAAATGATCATGCTCATCACACAAACATTTGTCCTGGGTGGGAATCGAACCCACGACCTCCGGCATAGCAGTCAGGGTCACTAACCACTAGACCAACAGGCCAGTCAACAATGTCTTCCACTTGGATAGTCAACCATAACAGTAATTGATGCAAGTCAATAACTTAATCCAGTCTAAGCTAACATAATAACTATTGTTCTGTAATGCACGTTAGTTTGCTAACTTAGATCTGTATTCAGATTAGTTGCTGTTGGCGCTCCTTGGTGTTTGACGTTCGTATCGTACGTATCTATTGGTTAAATTAACTCTGGTATTGCAAATCTACAATCTACACTATAATATAATAAAGAGGTGAAGTTTATTTTTTTTGTTTGTAGGAGGTAATCTGCGGAAGTACTGGTCCGATTGCTAAAATTTTTTCACCGATAGAAAGCTGCTTAATTCCTGAGTGATATGGGCTATATTTTATGTACGCGGGCGAAGTCGCGGGCAAACACTAGTAATATAATAAAGAGGTAAAGTTTTGTTTTTTTTTTGTAGGAGTTAATCTGTGGAAGTACTTACTGGTCCGATTGCTAAAATTTTTTTACCGATAAAAAGCTGCTTTATTCCTAAGTGACATAGGCTATGTTATAAGCATGCGGACAAAGCCACGGGCAAAAGCTAGTATAAAATAAACTAACGACTCTGCTGAGTCGATGACACCTTCAACTTTGTCTGCTCACCCAACTTTAGCAAAGGTCTCCTCCATTTCTTTCCACTATGTTCTGTTCATTGCTTTTCTAGTCCATGTTTACCTTGCTGTTCCCTTTATCTCGTCTTGCCACCTTCGAAATTGTCTGCCTCGCTTTCGTTTTCTATTTCTTGGATACCAGAACACCATACTTTTGTTCCACTTCTCGATACCTCTTTTTTATATTACCTGGACATTGCTACTTAAGTTACTAACCTTCAAATATGTTTGATAAACATCATCAACATATCACTCAGGAATAAGGCACCTTTCCGTCGATGAAGACATTTTCGCAATCGGACCAGTACTTCTATAAAAAAAAAACTTTACCTCTTTATAATATTAGTGTAGATTCATGTAAAATTTTTGCCTTGAATAAAGGCTTACATTATTATTATTATTTAACGAACATATGCCAATAAATGATCACTTTCTATAGACATTCAAATTCATACTTTTCGTATTCGACAATTCTAAAGATGACACAGTTCACCTAGTTACTTCTCCAAGAGGTGGTTACTTGTTATTCAGTTCTTAAGCGCCAACCAGAAAGCGCCTTAAATCTCACTGTCTCTTTACTTTATCTGTATAAAATATGACCAAGTAAAATACTGCCAGAACATTAGGTCACTAGGAAACTCTTCAGATACCATAAAACTATTAAAATAAAACTGGAACTGGAAGATTTATACCCGGTAGAATACCGTTCTTTAAAACTGTTTTAATGATAAAAACTTAATTCTACTTGAAGATTTTAAGTTTATTTTAAAATTGTTTTAAAGTTTCAGTTTCTGCTTTAATTAATATTTTTTATAGTCAGTTTCCAAGTAAGAGTTTGATATGGAAATGCAGAAACTGGAGTATAGAACAGGATAAACTTTATTGTACCAAAATAATAACATAGCTTTTACTCAAATCTATGGATACTATGGCAGTCGTATTCTAAGCTGCTAGCAAAAGATGGACTGTGACTGACTTAAACTAAGTAGGTAAGGAAGGGGAAGTAGTCTGTGATGTAGGGTCTGCTAGCTAGCAAATTAATCAAACAACATTTTACATTACAAATATAGCTTTAAAACTTATGTTTCTTACTTATACATAAATACTTTTAAACTAAGAAAAATACAAGAATAAAGGTAAGTTCGTAGCGAGTACAATGACCTGTGGGTAGTACCTAATGACCTGTGTTGCTTACAAACTACCTAAAGGTCATTGGACTCGCTCAGCTGACGTTTTCTTAAAGAAATTAATTTCGTACATGCGTAAATTAATACGAGTTTTGAAAAAAGGTACTTTTTTAATTTTATCTTTACAAATCGATAGTATTTCATGTCCGGATCGACCTTCCACGGGATTAAAACGATTAAAATTTAACGGTGTATAGCAAAATTCACGCCAATATGGTCTCAAACAAGAAAAAGACATTTCTCAAACTTCCAAGGCCTCAATATTACGGAATTTCTCCTACGAAAATTCCCAATCATATTTTCCTACGTAACGTAACCATTCCAAGTAGCACGAGGAGGCTCAACTAGTTATACAAAACGACGTGTATGTCTGTCAGTGTGCCTGGATCCCATTGCGACGGAATAGGATTACGGGCCGTACATCTGGTGGCTCATGGAAATGCAAATGCAATCATATTACCGAACTATATCGCCGATATATACCTGTCCGGACATGGATTTAGTTGGACTTAATTTTACTGGCGACATGCCGGGTACTTGGGATCAGATTAATTTCGTAGCTTGTAATTCTGGATTGAGGTTTTTTGAGACCAAGACCTAGTCAAAACTATTGAATGAATAAATTCTATAAGTCTACTAGTTGCTTAATTTTGACCGGCCTGTTGGTCTAGTGGTTAGTGGCCCTGACTGCTATACCGGAGATCGTGGGTACAATTCCTACCCTGGACAAATGTTTGTGTGATGAGCATGATCTTTTTTCTGTGCCTGGGTGTAATTTATCTATAATATGTATGTATTTAGAACTAATAAAAGTATGTTTATCAGTTGTCTAGTAACTACTCATAACACAAGCTCTGCTAAGCTTGGCGTTGTGTGATAGTTGTAGAATATTATTATTTAATACCAGATTTGGTATAGATGAATATATCAATGCAATTACAACATTAATAAGGGCCATGTATAAGGGCTGTAGTGGTGTAGTACGACGGCATAGTGGTGCAGTGGTGGAGCGATTGGTTGCTTTGCTGCGTGTCACGGGTTCAATTCGCGCATTGAACAAAATATTTGTATGGCCTACAGATCGTTGTACCGTATCTTGTGTGATTTTACATGTCTGTGAACGCACCTATATTATGGGAGTAATTTTTTTGGGACTACTCTTGAAATGCGGTTCCTATAGGAGTGTAGGGACAACATTTTTTTTTAAATAGACAGATTGTAAAACACGATGACAGTTAGTTGTGCTCGCTCTTGAGCAAGCTGATATCATTGTTCCGTCTTAAATTCTCTTTCCAAAGCCAATACTAAAGCCATTTTTCTTCTATCTTTCACAGGAGAGTTGCCAAAACTACATCCGGGTGCTGGTCTCCCTCGGCCCCGGGAGGCTGCTGGTCTGCGGCACAAACAGCTTCAGGCCGTTCTGCAGAGAGTACAGCGTCCAGCGCGACTCCTACCACATGGAGCGGGAGAAGTCGGGGCAGGCCGTGTGTCCGTACGACCCTGAACATAACTCCACTGCCGTTTATGCTGGTGAGAGAGAAATAGACAAATAATTTAGGTGTCTTCAAGGCAAGAGTGAATAGGGTTTAAAAAACTAGTGCGCCTCACCATTGATGGATTGCATCACCGCTTACCATCAGGTGGGATCGCAGTTAAGCACTAGTTTATATATATCAATCAAAAATAATAATAATTTAAATGAGTTAAACTATTTATGTACAGGGGTGATTCTGTGAAAGCGAGAAAATGTCTCATTCATCTGGCCTAGTTTTTTTATTTTCAAATTGTTTTTTTTAAGCATGTTAGTTTTTTCAAATGCAAAAAAAATGTATCAAAAGTACCCAGCTCTGTGCGCCCAGTGGCTTACGACACAAAATAGATACGTACTTAAACTAGACCAGATGACTGAGACATTCTCTCGGTTTCAAAGAATCACCCAGAGGCGAAGGGGTGACCCATTCTCTATGGATTTTGATTCAAAATCATTTATTTCAAATAGACCATTTGCAGGCACTTTTGAATAGTCAATGGTCGGTCAGTCCAAGAAAAGTGAAGCTAAATTGCACGTTCCAAAGCGTAGATCTCTATGGAGAAGAACGTGCAAGAAACTCCATGGACAATCTTTTAAATCATATTATGTGTGTTACAAATAATGCTTGGTTACAAATTTCCATGTTGCTTCTGTTATATAAGCACAATGTAGATAATAAAAAGAATAATAATAATTAAAAGATACAAACTGAATTAAGCCACTGGCAGCTAAGAGATGACCAGTCTCAACTGAAGGCACCCGGTCACGAACATAATAATAATAAATAATAATTATTATTAATAATAATAATTTTTATTCAGGTATAAGCAACATGACGCGTGCATCAGCCCCACTCGACAGCTAAACTATTTTTAAGGGAACCGAATGACCCAATAACACGTGCCAACAACAGCGAGACATTTGAGTGAGCATGACAAACTCTCAACTGCCATGCTCGTAATGTCAAAAAAAAAAGATGTAACCTAATAAAAATGCTCCATGGTACTTCACAATTACAAATTGGAAAAAAGTGCTGTTACATTAAACAATGCTATGGTTTCCAAAACCAAAGTAATAAATGATTACAAGCTTCAACTATATTTTCAAATTACAAAAATAATGATAATGATTGACAGTTACACCAAAGTAATTGACAAAGCTATCACACTAATTGGGTAACAACAATCAATGCAATTAACGGTATACTTCACTAAATTTGTCCATTTTTATTTTGTTGGGGGAATTAGAAGGCGCCTTCAAAAGGCACCTGGGCTTTTGGAGAAATGAATCAGGAGTGTGGGATTTTAACTTTACCAAAAAATTACCTAGTAAGGTATCAAAAAATAAGTACTTACCTAGAGATGTGAATAATCGCACTTTAATTAAATTAATTGCAAAAAAGCATAATATAAAATCAGATCCATCTCAAACAGAAATCTTACAAAATTCCAACTTTTTATTGACGATTTAACGTAGAATTTGAAAGGGCGGGTTAACGTAAAACCGTCTACAGTGACACTCACAGCAAATAGTCTGGCAACCCTAGCTGCCAATTAGCGCGACACTGGAATATTTAAATTTGGAACATTTTTTATCTGTGAGAGGAAATGTTGTTGTGGTTATGGCCAGACTGGCTGGTACAATACCAATAATGAAATACGTGCAGAGGTCTGAATGTATTGTGTAGTTGGTATTGTATGGCCTTATATAAATTAGAATAAACTAAGCACACCAAGAAAGTAACACAACTTATAAATAAACTTAAATCTATGGCTACAATGGCGGTCTTATCTGGTCTGGCGATATATACCAGACAACCTTAGGATGAATCGTAAGAACTTAATAAAAAATGCACATACGCCAAAAATATGCTATCTCATTTGCATTTGGACCACTGAAATCAAATGCTAACAATCACTGTTATACTTATGTTTCATTATTTAAAAATATATATATATAATATTTAAAAGCACTTTATAAAAACCATGTAACATTTTTATTGAAAAGCCTTTTCCAGTTTTGTAAACAATACTTTTAAAAAATTAAATAAATTAATAATTCAAACAACCACAAACAACACGATTAACTACATAATCCAATTTACAAATGCACAACGCACAATACACACATGACTTATCTTACTGATATATCTGAAGATATATCCCACAGTATATACAAGCACCGTGCGGCCGTCTGTGGGTATTACCACGGTCGTTAATGGGATACAACGACGGTCATGTTACACTAGGATACCAATTAGGCATTGTGTATTTCGTGAAACTATAGTATACATAGTTTCACGAAATAGGAGTTAGGAGTGGTTGTAATTTTGGTATTAAAAAAAAAACTGGGCAAGTGCGAATCGGACTCACTGAGGGTTCCGTGCAAACTACAATTCCCGAATGGAGCCTCGAAGATTTTTTAGTGTGACGAATGTGTGATGATTTTTTCACAGCTTGAATCCTTTCAAGCTGTGAAAGCAGACTTGAGTAAGTATAACTCGATACCTCCACGCGTTCCTGGGATAAAGGGTCTTGACAGACAGACAAACAGACGGACGGACTTCAAACTGATCCTATAAGGGTTTCGTTTTTTCCTTTTGAGGTACGGAACCCTAAAAAGAATTATTTTTTGTGGAAGTTGAGACTAAGGTCCAAAGAGGCCCATGATCCGAAAAGTGGAAGAAAAATATATGAGATACCCTAACACAATCATCTCATTAAACATAGAAAGAGAGAATTAGGGAAAAAAAATAATAAGCAGTCATTTATGTAAATATTACTACAATTCGTTCGGCGATCTCAATCTCAACACCTGAGAGCCTTATCGATAAAAATGACAATGAAAAACTACTTACAGATAAAACGTATCGCACCCTTCGAGTGTGTACCACAATCGGTATCCATAAACCTCAGGTGTGTATCATTAGGAGCTCCACATTTCCTGAGGGTGATACCGTGTCTCGGTATCGATCTCTCACTTATATACAACACACAAAAGTTCTCCATTTCAACATCAGCCCCTTTTTTTCAACAACAGCCCCTAAAAACAGTCTTCCAAATAAGCAGGATCTTCGCAACATAACAAAAGCCTGTTATCAGACTAAGAATACTTTTAACATTTCACCGTAACCCTTCCCAGTAACCGGGTCACATATGCTAAGGGAGTCCATGGTCGTTCCATTGTCAGGAAATTAGGAAAAAGGGAAAATCTTTTTCATAACGATTGAACCCACTTTCACAGTCTGTCGGCGTACAATAGCCACTCATTGTTGCATTGAAAAGAGGATCGTTCAATGGGACTACGAGTGGATTATGACGTGACTCTTATACATATTATTTGTGTACCTAGAAGGTATGTGTGCGATGGGATGTCGCTCAGTATTTGACTAGGATTTTTTAAGCCAACATTTTATTTTAGTTGGTAAATCATCAAATAATTTCTCCCGCTTTGAATGGAGCGAAAGGGATTTTTAGACTTCTAAAATCCACTAGAGTTTCTTCAGTTCACGTTTGTGTTTCAGTCCCGCGGTGATTCTTTTAATTAATACCGCTACCCAAGCCAACATTACAATAAATTACCAAATATTTCCCCAGTGACGTACTTTTCTCCAACTATAAGTTATATAAACTGATTATAAAATAATTACTTGCCTTGTCTAGGTACACCTAATCTACAGATTTGAATTATGAATATAAACAGTTGAATTACAAATCTGTAAAATCTCAGCCGCTTCGCCTGCATGAAAGTAGAAAATATATAGCCTATATCACTCTATAATAAAGTACCATTCTAAAGGTGAGAAGGAATTTTTAAAATCAGTCCATTAGTTTTTGAGCTTATCAATAACAAACAAAAATAAAAATACACAAATATTTCGTCTTTATAATATCAGTACCTGTAGACTACAGACCTTCCCCTCCCTCTCCCAGCGAAGAGGTCTAAGTCCCAACAATGGGAACATTATAAGGCCGACTATGCTACCTGTAGACTACTACGAGAGATAAATAAACCCACAAATGTAAACTTCACAATTTATATAAACCCTTCAATACTAAACCCAGCGAATATTAAAACCTCCGCCCACGTCGCCCCTGACAATAGGCCATATTCCGAGATGCTGTCACCAACCGACTTTATAAGCAAGGAAGCCGAAAATAGGAAACAATACGCGGCGTATTATCGTAAACAATAATACGCAACTCACGGATAAAGGATCTGTTCGTTATTACCCATGCGTGTACGCGGTTTGTATATAGCTATTCATAATAATGCGTTCATTATTGAGTATTGTTTGGAACTTAGATAACTTGGAACCATCTTTTATTGATCTGTCGAATTAAGAAAATCTTGTGAATTTTCTTAGGTTGTAAGGACGGGTTGTCGTGTCCCTATGTACACTAGATAATCCTTACTAATATTATAAAAGCGAAAGTGAGTTTGTTTGTTTGTTGTCTTCACGCCTAAATGGCAAAACCGATTTTGATGAATTTTGGTACAGAGATAGTTGGGACCCTGGAGACGGACATAGGCTAATTTTTTTTATAAAAAAAGGGAGAAAAGGGGGAGAAAGAGGGAAGGTCTTTTATGTACGCGGGCGAAGCCGCGGGCAAAAGCTAGTTAAATATAAATAAATATTGGCTCACTAGTTCACTGGATTGTAGGTGGCGGGTTGAAAACCCAGCCAGGCGCATTACTTTGTGTAATTTATTGCATCACCACTGTTCTCAGAACGGTGAACGAAAACATCGTGAGGAAACCGGCATGTCCTAGATCCAAAAATTCAAAGACATGTGTCATTCACCGACCCACACTGGGCCCGCGTGGTGGATTACGGCCCATTAGCTCTCCTACAGAGGAGTCCTGAGTCCCAGCAGTGGGAATATTAAAAGGCTGATTATGCTCATGCTTATGCTAGTTCACGCACTTAGGTACGTCTTCGCTCCCTATAGCTGCCCATCTACCAGCCTCAATTAGTAAAGCCCGCGCAGTACAAAACTGAAGACGACAGTAAATATATACAGCCAATACTGTTATAAAACGATAAAATGTTTAACACAGATAATATATATTTTATTATACATTCATTGACTTTCTGGTTCACACTGGTGGACACTCTCTTTACTAACAATCAACTGACTTCTCCGCCTTGCATTTCAATCCGATCCGTAATTGAAATGGGAATTGATACCTACTTTAAAATACACTACACAAGGAAGAAAAACCTTCAGATAATTTATTGTTATTTTGGAAGAGCTCCATTATAACAAAATCCTGTTTGTAAATGTAATAAAAAACTCACCACAATAATACTTAAAACTAGGGGAAAACATAAATTGTTTTCAAACAATTTATTGAATAAAGTATTATTTTATCGACTCAGTCGGGCTTGTGTACTATCAACTTATTTACTCTGTCATTGTCCATGTACTTTGTAAACGACGATTAATTCACTATAACAATGAACAACACTACGAGCCCTTCTTCGTTCAGTTGTTTTTTTTTTATTATGTAATGACTCGCGTTTGACGAAAGTAAACTATTCATTCTTGACTTTAATCCCTAGGTTATAGCTATCAGGAAACACAGACTCCGACAGGGAATTCCAAAACGCTTTGTACGTATATGGGACGTTCACTATGTACCGGTAGAACAACGCCATATGGCCTTGGTGAGATTAAATTTATTTCTTACGAAACTACATACTTTTAACCAGTCTTAACAAAATTGAAAATTACGCTAAACAGGATTTCTTTCGATCTTTCATTTTTATTAAATACACTGAGCGGCAACAAATGTGCAACTTTTGATAACCTTCTAATAACAAAATCTTAGCTATTCAATGTATTACTTTTTATAAGGGTAGGTGCTAAGTAGATTAATTTCTTGGTTTAAATCAATAATTTCATATAAACTAACGTAATATAATATTTATTGAATGATGCAACTCTGTAAAAAATACCAGTGCTTGGCGCACATTTATTGCCACTGTATATGTAGGCACATATGAATAGGCGTGTTATAGCCTGACTATGATAATGCTGACTATATGTGCCTGTTTTTATCAGTGGCCTTTCGCAGGTCAACATATGACGTCTGCTTATAAATCTTCAGCCAAGACTTAGAAAAAAATTTAGACTAAGTGACTACAAGCTAAGGATACCCCCTATGGGGTACGGACTTCGATATAGGGCGTCGCTGGGAAGAGAACGGCAAGGGACAGGCTGGATTGACATAACCCCTTGTAACTTACTCTGCTCCTATATATTTATTACTAGTTCAGCGCCTACTTACTACATAATTTCGGAGTTGAAGCCGGAACAGAATAGTAACAAAGCCCCCAGGTGCATAAAAGCTAATACTGCAAGCATATTCTGAATTTATCCTTTGCAGTGCTGCATAAATATCTAGTAGGCTCCAGGCCTGACTAGATCCTAAATGTGAGCCTCTGTGAGGCTATTTGACTATTGAAAATTACATAGGTACCGACATGTCAATATGCAGTTGGAATTTCAAAAGCAAATCTTAAAATCCTGTCTATTTCTTCGTTACATTATATTCTCAGTTTTGTGTCTAAGCCTTTTTCATATGGGTACGTCATTTTCTGATGCCTCAGTCTTCCGTATATATTTCTTCGTGGTCCAATTCTAGTTGTCAAGTTTTCTTGTCAAATTGCAGCTGAAATCACACCACTAACTAAGAACTTTAGCATTGATATTATACTACTAGAGTTAACATTGATAAATCCATCTCTGGAAATCTAGTTTTCTCTGGAAAATATTATTGCAAATCATACGTTTGCCAATGGTTTTAATAAGCCACATCACCGCTGCCTGAGTACCACAAAATACCTGTTATTAACCGACTTTCCCCGAGTAGGCTACTTCATGTTTCTGCACAGTTGTAAGAACCTCCATATTGTACCTTACTCCATTGTGTTCAGACAAAACACGTTGAAAAGGACAAGAGATTATCCTGAACAAACAATCGACGTTTTTTCACAAAACCTTTCTGAAAAAATATATATTTACCATCATGCCCCACCGGGAGAAGTATACCGAAATTAATTTGGGTTCTACATAATATAGTACAATATGGACATGTACTTAATATTCGCTTTCATATTTATGGGCTGTGTACATACTGTTTTAATATGCACTATATTTTACACTAAGGCCTAACTAGCTTTTATTATAATATAAACGTAGAATTATGGCCAATGTGATTTTATTGTGCAAGCAACGTCATGATAATTATGAATATGGTGAAAGCTTGAGGTTTATGAAATATATATGAAAACATGAGTAGTAATTTTAATCTTATTTTTTTACAATGCAAATAACTAATGTTTATATTTGTATATATCTAAGAAAATCCGATGCATAGTAAAAATATTATTAAAATCTTGGAGAAATTCCAATGAATTTTCTTGCTATAATTTTAAGTTACTAAAATGTTCAACACTTTTGGGTGCCAAGAATCTATATAAATGTAATAAAACAGTAAAATTTGGAGCAATGTTTACACTTGGCATAAAACTACTGAACCGAATATCCTGTTCAAATTTTGTATACATAATCCCTACAAGCCTAGTCAACTTAAAGGCTATAAATTATTACGCAATTTACTATGGGAGTTGAGCAATATCTACACAATATTTCGTGCTACAACTCCCGAGTAGTTGTTATATGTAGCATTTGTTAACTTGCCCAGGACCCGATTAGCGAGCTTAAATCAAAGTACATTTGACATTAGTGATGTAACGAATATTCGCATTCGCAAATATTCGCACGTTTTTTGACATTCGCATTCGCATTCACACATTTATGCACTATTTGACATTTTTAGTTTTTAATTTTTAATTGTTTCTCGACCCGTATGTGGATCCTTGGCACCATATGTTTTAAGTACAACTTCACGCATCAAGTCCTATTTCGTTTAAATGAATAAACAGCTACAACTCCTGTTATCCTCGAACATCGTCACAAAAATCTACCTGTTACCATGGCAACGATACAAACGCCCCTACACAAACAGTTTCGTATGGCGTTCAACCATCAATTACCGTCACGTTGTCCCTTTGTGCAATTTTCTTTGCATTAAACCATCCCCTTGCAAATTCACACCCATTTATTACACGCAACAAAACTATCGTCGCGACTTGTGTTATCTATGGTAACACTGTGGTGTTGCCAGCTCTGTTTTATGAAGAGCAGGGGATGTTTTTTGTTTAATCTTCATTTACATGAACTGTTGATTGTATCTTTTGAAATACAGAAAATTCTATGGCTTTTCTAAGGGGAAACGTAGAACAGGGATATTTAATTATACTCGTAGAAGCGTAATTTATTCCTATGATGATCCTGCTTTAAAATTAAAAGTGAATCCCCATATGTCAAGTTATTTAAAAACACGTTAAAATATTCCACTTCAAAATTCATGTGAGTAATTAAAAACCGTGTCCACGGTTTGTCGGTGGACAAAAACGAAAAAAAAAAGAGTGAAACGTTTACATTAATTGAATTTAACAAAAGCACAGTTGTGAGTTTGTTATATTATTTCTCGTATAAAACTGGAGCTAACTTTACACATTTACGCTGCCAACTTTTTTAAATTGTCCTCGTGTTATGTTCAGCAATTCACTCATTCACGCCGTTACCTTTTTGCACGGACACACATTTTGGTCAAGCACACACACAGGTATTTTATATAAAAGCGTGAACGTAACTTTTGCGCAAAAATGTGCGCGAAAGAATTTATACGTGTGTGTTAAAGTGTCCACTTACGTCCGGGTCACCCGCACTTTACATATATTTTTTCGTCCACACACACATGCACGATGCATGGTCGTCCACACACACGTGCACGCTGCATGCACGTCCACATTACGTGGTGCGGACACGGCCCGGTTAGTTATCTCCTATTGATCTGGTCCAATTAAGTGCACCGACGCCCTGGGGAGTGGTCGCCAGTACTGCGGCACTCGGCAGCTGGTCTTACGTCCACGTGATATATATATAGGTACCTACCTATAGTATCGTCCTCACCTACGTATTGCTTCCGTGTCGTAATTTTGCTGATGGTGTAGATAGCAGTACAATTCCCGACGATCGTGTCCGGTCGGAGATTGCGACAGACTTAGACTATAGTGCTAAATACTCATTGACTCGGTACTGATGTTGCGGTAAATATTTGCAGGGATTAGATAGCGAATGGAACAGTTTGCGATGTGATTGGTAGAATTGGTTAATTTGAATTTCAATCTGTTGTGAAACATAGATCTATATACTTCAGTATATGGACATTTTTATACCGAAAAAACAAAGCAGTTTTTAGAAACACGCTGTTGGTACGTTCAACTCAAATTCTCTCAACATGTTTAACTAAAGCTCGTTATACCAAAGCGTCCATTCAACTACCTCTTCTATGAAGCACATCAAATGTATCGTTAGCATATTAAACTTGAAAGCACACAACTTAATTTGGATAATTAAGCTTTCGTTTACCGTAATTACAGACACAATAGAAAGACAATCAGAGAGCGAACGCCGGCGTTCGCTTGGGGTTTTATGTGATGTTCATAAGCGCAAGCTTTTTAACATAGCCTAATTTAACAGATGATTTATATACCGCATATTATATAAGGAGAAACTGACTGACTGACTGACATATCAACGCACTGCTGAAGCTACTGGGACTAGAATTGTGTTTGAACAAAGCTTCCTTTTATGACGTAGGCGACCACTTTAAAGAGGTTTTTGTTTTTTTTAAAATCTCAGTCTGTTTCCCATACTTGAAGTTAGGAAAGGCAGTACTAAGTAAATAATAAAGATTGCAATGGAATAATTTAGAGGATTGTAAAGATTGCATGGAGGATTCTTATTTCTTAGGTTAATAAACTTGAAAATTGACACTAATTCTTACCACTCAATGGTTAAAGACAATAAAGACTGCCAATATACCAACTGCCAACACAACCACAATGGTTAAAGACAATAAAGACTGCCAATATCAGTTTTTAAAATTACTCTCAAATTATGATTTAAAGGGGGTCAAAGTTTTAACGAAACGAAATAGCAGGCAAATTGCTAGTGATAGATAATTTGAATAACTATATTTTACTGTACACCAAAATCCAATTTAGCCTGTATTCATTAGTTCGGTAATAGAGACAAGCAAACAATACACACTTAATTAATTTACAAGAAAAGAAGGCGAACAAGTTAAACTCCTCAAACTTGCACTGTTTAACATAAGCCCCTTAAATTGAAACAACAAACGATCCTACAGCTGACAGTGTCCAACTTACCACACACATGGACACACCACACACATCACATCACCGCATACACCTCGCCTTGAATCTATCTATACAGGTACTACTTACTGCTACTGCCTATCCCAGTTTAGGCCCTTATCGCGTTTTATGGCCCCCGGGGGAAATGAGGGGGCTGGTCCATTCGCAACGGACACAGCGTATGAGCATAGTGTTATCTAGTTAATCAAATTAGTGCTTGGATTAGTCAGCTTGAGGGTTACACTGTATTACCATGACGTAGGCACTGTGTCAAGGTTTAGTGTTATGGACGCGCCATTGTATTTTAAAAGGCAGAAACTACACACTGTTCATTGATATTCTAAGGTTTTTTTTCCGGTGGGAAAATCATGTAATGACATCTCCGCTTTTGGGCAGAGCGGGAAATAGTGTCAGACTTTTACTGACAAAAAACCCACCCCTGTTCCTTCGTTGCTCTTCATACCTATAATATTCAACATAATATATGAAATTCTAAGGTTATATTAGAAAAATTTTTGAAACAAATTCATTAAAAATGAGTAAGATTCCTTCGGAGTCTGTCTTTCCTTATAAAGCAGCCACAATCTAGGTATAGGGGGTTATTTCTAGGCAATTATGTTCTATTTTCAACCACGTCATCGCTTACGATCCCGATGACATAGCGGTAAGACGAGAGCCATCGATTGTAAAAAAAAAACTATTTTTCAGGTTATTATTTTGATATACAATATATATAGAAACCTATAGAACAATCGACATTATTATTTGTTTCAAACTCATATACTGTAATTTACCTTACCACCATCACGTTAGGGAAGCGCCCTGTTCGCCATTAAATATAATGTGACAAAACAATCTACATACGTAAGTACAGAAACAAGTGAATAAATGGCACATCCAATCTACTCATCGCAATCTCTCCGCCAATTCGCACAGTTACATTTGGGCAATTCGCACAGTTACATTTGGGCAATTCACACAGACACATTTGGACAATTAACGGGCGCACGCATCTCGTATGCGAGTCACGTAAGCCGATGGCATGTAACGCACTCTACTACTTACCACTGTATTATGGGATTTCCCAATGAGGTTAACCCTCGGCAAAATTATACGTACGCAGAATACGGTAATGTTTGATAAAAAATAATGATAATTTTGACTACATATGTGTAGAAAAAATTTCATGTTCCAGTTTCAGCGTTTTCATAGCTGCATCATCATTTTGATCGTTATTTTTAAGCCTCCACTAAAAATAACGACTTTCCCCTCTTTATTTTGTAACCCTTCAAATGAATATGTCGGATATATAAATTCCTTCTTGAGTACGAGGTTTGTGTCTTTTTAATTATATTGACAAAAATATTTTTAAATGTTTAATATTATTTGCAGACGGCGAGCTGTATTCGGGTACGGTCGCAGATTTCAGCGGCATGGAACCGATCATCTATCGAGAACCATTACAGACGGAGCCTTACGACTCAATGACGCTAAATGGTAAGCATTTATAATTAATTAAAATATGAATTTCAAAAAGTTAACCTTTATAAAATTCATATTTTGATTAATTAATGAGCAACAAAGCCCAATAAATCATTAAGATTAGCACTTAAATGTCAGATTCCAATCAAATAGAAGCAAACAATAAACATAATGATAACAGCACACATGCTTTGTGAACAGTATGTATTTACATATCTTCGGGCGATTGACTCTCAATGTGACTGTCAAACAGACATCCGCCATTATAATTGAATTCAGAAGCGCGGGAACTCCTTGTCACTCGCGTGACGTTTGACGTGTCAACAATCGCTAAATCCGATTAAGATCGTATTAGAAATTATCGACTGAGTAGCAATAGGGTTACATCAGTCGTTATAATTGGGTGTTAAAATTGACTTTATGACAGCAAGGACTATCGTTTAAATTTGATGGAGTGTAATGATGATGCATTTCTTATCCACAGCTCCGGATTTCGTGAATTCTTTGGTGCACGGAAACTTCGTGTATTTCTTCTTCAGAGAAACAGCTGTTGAGTACATCAATTGCGGGAAGGTAATAAAAGATAGTTTCTCTTATTATTATATTATATTCCATTCCGCTATTAACATCATATTTTTTCTTAAAACTTTTGTCGGCTATGACTTCATGGGTGACCTTATTTTTGAGTTTATTTCCAGAAATTTAATGTCCATATTCCCACCATTAACAGTTTCATTAAAGATCTCTTAATGATGAACCCATTCGTTCCGACACGGAATGTTAGGTACTTGAGCATGTTCGCGCTGCACTAGTGATTCACTCGCAGCGTGACACGCTACGTATCACCGTTCTCACGGCGTGACACGTCTACAATTCATTGCTTACATGCGGTTTTACTACACCGTATGCAGATTGTTGTGAATTAGAATCTGAGTACTTGAATACTTGTTTCAACATTTATTGGAACAATTGCAATAGATGTCTATCGGTAAATTTGAAAAAGCTTCTTAGTAACATCACGCTAGCATGTCGATCTAGTGAATATCGCAAATAAATTTTAAAATTTCGACTGAGTCAAAACAAAAAAGACTGTTGCCAAGTTGGACCATGTCCTAAACATGTATACCGTCACATACGAACTACAACACTTCACGATCGATCGTGGCCTTCGCTGCGTCCCCGGCTGGAGGCGCGGCAAGCGGTGTCAGGGCTTCGCCCTCTGACCGCGAAGTCCTTCCGAAGCCTGCCACAACAGGCTTGTCGCTGGGGTGCCTAGTGTCAATGAATTTTGTAGAGCGGGGCTCTATGTGTGTTTTGCTTGTATGTGTGTACTGTAGGCGCGTCGCGACGCTGTTGTTCGCAGCGTCGCTTCTTCACGACATACTGGCGGTCAGTCTCCGCCAGGTGAGACCCCTAGGGGAAGCCCGGCGGGGGACGACCAGCGACAGTATGCCGGCTTGCTACGAACCTACAGTAGGAAGTGTGACCCCCGTCTGACCCGCTTCCAGAGCGGGCCGGTTACGGTTCAGACCGCAGGGACGACTTGTGTGTGTGTGTGAGCGGCATTGTATTGTGTAACACCGCTCAGTGTTACACAATAAAAATATAATAAAATACAACTCTTCACCTACGTCATCAACTTTTATGTATATAATGACTTCACCTTTCTCCAAATAGAGCGCCTCTCCAACGCATGGCCGATATATAACATTATATTTAGTTTATACGAAACCTGAATATAGTTGATTCAGAATCAGTAATTGAATGGGTTAGTGGAACACCACCATATCATAGCTGCATATTGTCATAGCGGGTATTAGGCCCCAGCAAACAGCTCGGTGCAAGTGCAAAACAACCCCTCAGTCGCCTGGATGGTCTGGTGACTACGTGACACGTGTTTCGGGTTTCGTATTTATTAAAACGAATGTTGTATATAACACACACTTTGTCGACTTGGATATTTTCGCGCTTTCACACTAAAGTTAAAAATAATTACCATTGAATTTTAAAATAGTCACTTAATATTATTCCTAAAATAGCTACGAGTACCTACATACCAACTTTTTACCCACGCTTTTAATAATATTTCTAGTTCGTTACCATTAATTCGCGGACATTTGTGTGGGTTACACGTTTACCTAGTTGTAATCTTTATTCTGGGATACCTAAATTGTAATATGTAAATGGTCTATGTCTTATATATATAAAAAATAAGCAGCAAATCACACAGGCAGTTCGTCTTTGACTAATTGTAACCCTTAATCCACTAGATATGCTCTCCATAACCCTTATGCTTCTCATCCAGGCGGTGTACTCCCGAGTGGCACGAGTGTGCCGAGACGACCGCGGAGGTCCACATCGCTTCAAGCAGCGCTGGACGTCCTTCCTCAAGTCCAGGCTTAACTGCTCCGTCGCAGGAGACTTCCCATTCTACTTCAATGAGATACGTAAGTTAACTATAATGTGTAATGCTAACTGGGTCAAGATCTAAGACCCCATTGTTTGGACATGGAGTTACATAAAAGCTTCGATCATGCATAACAACGATAGTCATATGTGGTATATCATGCCCATGAAACCGTTCAGATGCACCGAAAAATAGACTACCGGATATTTGTGGGTGCGTTCTGATTAGGAAAACATCTACCTATCTTAATATTATTTATCAGAAGCGACAAATGTAAATTTAACACCTCTTCGGTCAGGACTAAGTATTTAGCCTCATATCATCGTTTATACCGCGTACATCGAAGGAGCGGAACAATTTGCTTGCTGCGATCTTCTCATCCGATTATAATTTAGGTATTTTCAAGGCTAAAGTGAATAGGCTCTTAGTAATAAACTAGTGCGATTCACAATCAACGATTACATCACTGCTTACCATCCGGTAGGATCGCAGTCAAGCATAGGATTCAAGCCCTCAACGTAGATATAACAATCATGAAAATTCATCCCAATATCTCTATTTTCAGAATCGACAACAGAACTCATAGAAGGTGTATATGGAGGTCTAAACGCACAGTTGATCTACGGAACCTTCACAACTCCTCCTAACAGTATATCAGGCAGCGCCGTCTGTGCGTTCAGTATGCAAGACATCGCGGACACCTTCGAAGGAACCTTTAAGGAGCAGAACGCGATTAATTCTAACTGGTTGCCTGTGAACAGTGCTAAAGTAAGTTCTGCACAATATAATATTTTTTGTTAGAGATTACTCTGTTTTTTTTATTTATTTTATGTTATAGAGGTTGCAAATATGATATAGAGGTTACAAATATGATATAGAGGTTACAAATATGATATAGAGGTTGCAAATATGAGTTATCGTTTCACCAGTCATTGGCGCATCAAGTCAATTTATCATCCTGAATCAAAAGGGTCTCAAGCTGATCTTCCTTACTTTATCAAATCCTCATTAGCACCAATGAAAACCAAATTCAATATTTTTATAGGTACCGGAGCCTCGTCCGGGAACGTGTAACAACGACTCGAGGCAGCTGCCTGACCAGACGCTGAACTTCATCAAGACACACGCGCTAATGGACGAGTCGGTGCCAGCTTTCTTCGGAGAACCTATCGTTATTCGAACTAGTTTTCAGTAAGTTTCAAAAATGTACAGCCTCATATATTAATATACCTACTACTAACGTTACTTTTTTAAAATACATTAAAGTTTATTCTATGAAAATTTTGGTAATTAAATCGTCAATTTTTCTTCCAGCTATCGATTTACGCAAATAGCTGTAGATCCACAAGTGAAAACTCCTGGAGGGAAAGCGTATGATGTCTTGTTCATTGGTACAGGTGAGTTCTAGCATTCATCTTGCTAAAGTTATCTTTAACTACTTTGAACCCTATTCAATCTTTGATGTATTTGAGCTAATCAAATCTGCAAAAGATGAGAAGAGTACTCTTTTTAACGTAACTTACTTCCAACAGACAACGGCAAAATTATAAAAGCCATCAACGCTGTCTCCTACGACTCGAACAAGCGAGCGGTGCCTGTGGTCATCGAGGAGCTACAGGCGTTCGCGGCTGGATCGCCAGTGAGAGCTCTGAGAGTTGCCAGAGCTGGTCGCGATGCTGCTAGGCTCATCGCCGTATCAGACCGACAGGTTCTGAGTCTAAGACTGCATCGCTGTTCCAGTGACAAGATCAGTTCTTGCTCGTAAGTATGAAAACATTCTGAATTATGCATAATAATTTGTTATCAATGTAGTGTACCAGGCCTTTATTCTCTTCAACAAAAGTCAGATAACTTGTACTTAACTAACTACACTAAACTAACTTTCTAATACGATATTAAAATATTCTAGTAAATGCTGGTACAACAAATAATGTGCTATGTACGGAATTTGCCAAAAGTACAAACAGCTCTAAGAATTCATGGGTCGCCAAAAACTCAATACCTTGTATAGGGCTGGCCCAGGCCGGCTAACCTATTCTGCACAATTTCAATACCTAACAAGGTATTGAAATTGTGCATCATCAATCTTCATGTGATTAACAAAACTGATGCTTTGTTTCAGCGAATGTGTGGCATTACAAGACCCGTACTGTGCGTGGGACAAGCAGGCGGGCCGATGTCGCGCCTTCTCACACGGAGTCAGTCGGTGGCTGGACGAAAACTCTTTCTACCAGAGCGTCAGCACTGGCAGTCATGCTGCCTGCCCTCACAGTGAGTACTGAAACTAAGTTACTGTAACGAAAATACTTATCAAGCAAAACACTGAGCAAAATCTGACAGCTGTTTGAGTCCACAGAAGCGCAAGTAGATAAAAATATAGTACGTATTGATTACCGGAAAAGAGAAAAGATGAAACGAACTACATTTATAACTTAATTAATAATGATATTGGCTGGATTTGAACCAAGTGCTGCCCCGACGTGGTATACTGCTAAATAGTTCCTTACATCAATGTAAACTAATTACTGTTTTAAAAATCAGTCTTGGATTAAAATGTGTGGAGGTTTTTCCATGGGTTTTATTTTACACAAATTATTTTCTTTTCATAAAATTTTTAATCACAAAAATAAGTTTTGATTAGGGTAAATTAGGTCCTTGTCAAATTCCGAAAAAAAAAACAATTTCATTACAGAATACAGGCTGGCAAAATATACTTTCAGCTGCTTTTAAAGAGTTGAAAATATAAAAATACTAGATATTCTCAGGCAACCATCAGGGCTTTTCCTTGAAACTCATCAGTTAGATTTTGAAGAGCTTTGGTTAACAGACGGTTATTATCAGCCCAAGGAACATCTTGCACTATGTCTCGATCCTAGACAGAACTTGGTTCAACTCCCATACATATATGGTCAATATTCTTTATCAAACAAAATTAGATTTGTAAATAAAGTTTCAATAAGCACCGTTCTCTCCCTAGGTAAAGACGCTGGTGCAGTAGGTGGTCTCAGTTCTGGTCTATACGATGACGCCCGAGGTGAGACGAAAGGAGAAGTCATCAACATCGTACAAGACAAAGATGGGAAAGGAGGAGGCGGAGGTAACGAAGGTACTTTTAGTAACATGTTTCATGATTTGAAGATCGTCCCATTTCATCACATTCTGAAACATTACCGCAACTTTAATATCAGAAATCGAAAATAACAAGAAATCTCCTTTATTTTTAGGTCCTGAAGTTTTAGCAGCCGATCCTCCACCGGCTGCATACTCAGTTGAAACCTTAGCATTAGCAGTAGCTGCAGGTGCTTTAGCTGCATTAGGAGCAGGGTTTGCGGCCGGCTACATCTGCGGCAGAAGATGCAAGAAGGATGACGATGACAATATGCCTTACCCTGATACAGAGTATGAGTATTTTGAACAAAGGCAGAATATTAATAGGTTTGTATTTTGTTTAGGGTTAGAATGAAATGTTTAATTCGTTACTAACAAACAACCATTTACCTATTGTAAATTATCACCATTCATCAACATACATTCTTAACAAATAACAAAATATTAGTGTTCTGTACTGTAGGATGTTACAATGAACAGTGCCAATACTAATTAGTCTCGTCTTTACAGAATCCAAGCAGAACCAAAGCTTCTTCAGCAAGTAGAAGAAGTGACGTACGCTGAGCCAGTGCTAGCTCCTCAGCCTAAGCCGGCATCACCCCGCGCCACGCTGCGCAAGCACCCCCCCTACCACCCTCATCATGAGACACTGTTCCAGTTCCAGCCTGACGCATACCGTCGCGATAACTTCGGAACTCTTCGCTCGCATCAGGTCAATGTCAGTTATTCTCTTTTTTATTCTCTTGCATGGCTTGCTGTGATCGTTTTTACAGGTATCAGTAAGGTTCGCTGTGAACACAAGAGAAGAAAAGTTTGCTTTTAAAAAACTAGAGTCGACAATATTAGAGGATTATAAAGTTTAATGCCATAGGATATAATTTTGTCATCACTTTATACCTGTATGAAGATTCAGCGATTTGCATGACTTTTCGATCTAATCACTGAAACAATACTTCTAGCTCTATGCGTATTTAACCCTCTTTCCCTTATTAATATTAGCTACTACTAGTAGAACAATTGAAAAACAAAGTAAGTTTTTTACCGAACTAATTTCATCGCCTTGCTCTTATCAATCATCAATTCATCAGTCACTGCATGTTTTGTCATAGTTATTGATCTCACCACCCCTATAATTTTCTAAAATCAGTTACTATTATGTTAATTTATTATACTAAAACATCATTTCATTTCCATTGCCTAACCATTGTGGTTGTAAATGTTCGTGAGATTTTAAAATAGATTATATTATCATATCGTCTACATACAAAACAATATTTTGTTAAAAAAAACATGAAATGTCTGCAATTAACTTTAATTTGTTCAACTTCACTGTTATATTAAGTGCATATTTAGCGTTCAACATTACTTACATAAATCATTATTTCCATTTTCATGTTTTAGACAAAATCTCACTTGCATTTCAACTTGACGATAACCAATCATCAGTTCCACTAACTCACGCACGCTTATTCACCTAGGCATGTCAGTTAACACAGGAATATTCGGACCGCAGGGCGATGGGTACCGGCGGGGCAACGACAATGGCTTCTCGACCACGCGCTCAGTAAAGAAGGTGTACCTCTGAGAAACAAGCGGGGCGGACTCGCGCGACCAAATGCATCATCATAAACATAATACGCACCATCACCATACATTGGGTAAGTTGGAAAGTCTTTCTTTTCTATTAATTGAAATACTAAACTCGAAAATACTTCTGAGGTCGGTCAAAGGATGGGTGACTGTCCATTTCACACCAAGACTATTCCATGCCTTGGAAAGCTCGTAAAGTTGATCGTGACTGTTATTTGTAGGTTTAGGTACATTTGCGCCAAGGAGTATTGTGTAGTCGCTCCATGTAAAATATTGGTATTCAACTGCATTCGGTTAAACTAAAAGACAAGCGAAAAGGCAAGGCAGATTAATTAAAAAAGTACTTTAATTCATTGTTTTAATCGCTGCTTAAATTAATGTTTAGTAAAAAAGTAACTGTTAGCTTTAATGACTAACAATATGGGTGTTTGTCTGAAGTGAAAGTGATACAGTGTTGGATGTATTGCAGTGTCGCAGCGCAGCAGCGGTTCGGGGTCTGCGTCGGCGAGCGGCGGGCGCTCCTCGTCGTCGCCGTCGCCGCCGTCGTCGTCGCCGTCGCCGTCGGGCGAGCGGCCGCCCACGCCGCCGCCGCCCGCGCCGCTGCCGTGCGCGTACATCTACCGCAACTAGCGCGCCGCCCCGCTACCCGCACTATACGTGATAGAGACACCGCCCCGACCACACAAGCACGTCAACTCACCCACGAACGTGACCGAGACATTCCAAAACTAAACGACATTGTTATTCGAATCGTATTCGACTGAGTGAGGTTCAATCGAACGTGTTTTGTTATCGCCGATGATTATGACCCTGTAGTGAATACTGTGGATACGACGTCGTGTTTGCCTGTATTATACGTTGGAGCTGTTGAGCGTTCATCGGAAACGCACTTTCGGAATGGCTGAATAAAATTTTAAATGATTTGTAACTTGATAGAATAGATATGTACTACGTTTAAATGTGGATTGTTGAAACAAATGCGAATACAAAACATTCTTCCATGAAAATAAATATATACGTACTGGTGATTATCCACAATCTAAATTGATCGTCATGGTCAGAGGATGTGAGACAAAAAAATATGTATTTTTTTTAAAAGACGGAACAATATTATCGATTGATGTATGTAAGATGAATAATGTAACAAATTGTAGATTGTTTAGAATATACATAGTTTACAAATAATGTAGGAGAAAATATAAGTTTTTGTTGGTAACATGTTAACGAATAGTTAATTTAAAAATGTGATTGTCATTGCAGTTTTTTCAGCACTGTTCTATCAGCATTGTTGTCAACAAAATGAAAGAGTTGCAATGGAGTCTCAAATCGCTTTTTTACATAAACTACTATTTTAGCATTACGTCATTAAATATAGGGAGGGTTCTCTTATTCTAAAATTTTAGAGTTACTACTCGACAACATTAGAGTCAGCACCTCCAACCCAATGATGAGACGTCAAAACCTGTTTGTTCAACTGGAAAAAATAAGAGGTGTTGTGTAATGTTGCCGAGCCATACCTAGTTTAAACGATGAGTATAACATTATAGTTGAAACAATGACATAATGAACCACAAAATATGATATAAATTATATTTACCATGTATAAAAATGATATGTAAAGTTCTGATACTTATTCATTCATTAAAAAGTGCTTCTTATGGGTGTATTTAGATTACTAGGAGATCGTTTTGATAATTATTGGATAATGTTATAGAGTTAGCTATTATGTATACATAGATACATATTATTATAGTTAAGGCGGCACTGTGATGCCACATTGCCAATTTAGATTGTTGGTGCGCCATTGTATAGTTACAACCCGTAACTGTGATCATTGTGTACATACATTCTGTGACACTGACGACGTCTCCTTTTGTCTACTGTCGTTTCTATAAATTAAACTATCCAGAAATGTGGGCCAAAACGTTTGTAAAAATCCTTTTTCGAAAGACGTTCCTGTTGCTAATTTTGTAATGACCGAGGGACTAGAATTTTCTCGTTAAATAATCGCTTATGAATTCCTTTGTAAACTAGCTAGCAGTTACTTTTGACCCCGAGATTGTATAGTGTTCAGACTCATCTTCGCTCATTGTTGACAATTGAATGTGTGTAAAGAAAATGTCAATTCTATTTGTAATGACTTAGTGCCTAAGTGTGTGTGGCAGGATTGTAATTTGTACATTACAATGATTCAGTTTTTCTTTTGGACTGATGTTAGTGCGGACATTAGGGCGCCTTTAGAGTAGCGATTACAGTAGACAAGACGTAATGAAACACATAGAGACTGCCTCAGAACTCTGGCGAGATCTCCCGCGCTGCGCAACTGCCAACAAACAACTGTCATTTAACTTGGAATCCACATAAAAACTTTGATGCTCTATCTGGAGATTTTACACTTGTCAGAGTTATTTGGCAGTAAACAGAACATAATTTTTATACGCCATAATAATAAAAAAGGCATTCTCGACATTGCCTTCATAATACTCATGTTTAATTTCATTTTTATATAATACCAAAGATGCCATGATTTTAATGTAAATTATTTATTTATATAGTAGTGAGTGCTAATAACATCTATTACTTAATCAAGTTGTTATTTTATATGAATATAACTGCCAATTTGTATACTTATTTTATAATTAACCAAAGCAACGCACAGTTTATTTTTTAAATTAATTAATCCATAATATATGTAGATGCTTTAAACATGGCAAAAATGTTTGGGATATTGTATATGTGCAGACCGCGAAAATGGCAAACAAATCGTAATAAGTATTTAAACCTTAAGCTTGCAGTCCTTAGTCATGTAGTATCTAAAGAATATTTATCATGTTACAGATTTAATGTTATGACGTCATAAGAGTTGATTGTATGTATAGTCCGTTATAAATTGACCCTCTGGCGATGCGCTTTGTACGGAGTCGTCGAGTCACAGCGGCCATTGGTCCGCTCAACTAAACCATTAACTCGTGGTTGCCATTTTCACAGTTTGTAATGCGGAAATTAACTAACACGTACATACGTAAGTGAGGCTAGTACTTGTAAATAGCAAGTTCTGTAATGTAATTAGTTTTCGTCGAATAAATTAATTAAGCGTTAGAGTTTAAGCGCAAGAAATTTTTGAAAGTGAATTGTTAAGAATTGTTTTTTTATTACTTAAAAAATAATATTGATGAAATGTACAATAACCATTTCTACGTTTAAATTACTGAACCACCTTTTTATACTCGTAAAGTTAATTGTAATCATAAACATGCCTAGAAATTTCTTGTACTAAGCGTAACATATTGATTTATAATATATTGAGAATTATATAGATCGTATCGTAACGTAGATTATAATAGACCGCTTAATTTTGTTTGAAACTCGAAGCCTTAGTGTTAGAAATTGAAGACTTTTATTGAAATAAAGAACTAAGTAACAGATTGGATTAAATAAAAATGATCCACAACTTTTATTAAAAGATATAATGTTAAGGTATAGCTCGTTACGTCACGTTACTCTCAAACTATACATCACATACCTACTCTATGTTATAGCATGTAAATACGAGATTGAGTTCTAAAGCCAGGCGGTGAAGGGCCACTTTTCACTGAGACTTGGTATAAAGTTACGCGACACGCTATTCGTAAAGTATTTACGGAACGTTAAAGTATACCTTAATAAATTATATTCACTTTTAATAACTATTGCCTTAGTGCAAACTTAGATGTATGCCACGGTACTCAGTGAACGGTAGGCCTCTACTGATAAGGAAGTAAGTTTGGTTTCGCTGCGTGTGCAATATTTTTCTACTTGGAAAGTTTTCTCGGAATTCTAATTTCAAAATTGTTCGTTAGAATTTTAAAATTAGAATTATTAGCAGCAGCGCATTTTGTGTTCTCTACGTAAAGAATTTCTTTATCACAAAATGTTAAGAAAAAATATTAGGTAGGTTTAGAAATAAGAAAATTGAAAATGTCGCTAATATTGATAAAGCATTTAGAGCAGTTTACTATTATATTTTGACATGAAACCATTTGCTCCAGAACAAAATCCTTGTTGAGCATTTTGTGATAAAGAGAAGCGGGACGGTATATCACGAAGTAACTAATGGGAAGTGCCTAACTACATATATTACCGATTTGCACCTGTAGTTTAACGGACCCGATAATTCCCATGAACCGACCATTATCTCATTACCAGATTTATACGCGTTCATTTAAATTTAATCTATGAACTGTCGACTATGCAAATATGATCGCATACGGAGTATGGATTAAAATTAAACAAATATCTTCCATGCTAAGTCATAGTGAGTTTCTAATAGTGTGCCTTTAGTATCGCATAGTTACCGCCCTTTAGAAACTCGAAGAAGAATATTGGAATAGGTCTATCAATTTATTTTTGAACCTCATTACATTAATTACTTCGTACAATTTTACTAGTAGTCATAACGTATACGTCATCATTTACAGATAAATTCACTTATTACATTACCTGTTATTCCAATTCACTATGTCTATACCTGATGATAGTTTGGTAATCTATGATAAATCTATGATTATAAATTACCTTTTCATTCTCATAAACTCATACCTACATGTTTTGTACTGTCTATAATTTGCTCTTTACTCCAGCGACATTAAATATGTAGGCTCTGTTTTAAGTCTAATCTATGTAGTCGCCTCTGAACCGTTGTTACAAGGAGACGACACTTGCTTTAGATTTAAAACAAAGCCAATTTTAGTTTCTTTTAAGGCATAGGTTTAAGTAGGGGTTTTATAAATAATAATGCAAACGCAATTGCAGTGATAGAACTGTTACACCTTATTCGCTGCCCGTATTTATAGAGTGCAATTTTTTTATAACTAGAGACAAATAGATTGTAAAACATTGATTTGCAAAATATGAAATAGGAAGCTCGAAGGAAGCAAGGTTTTATATTTTACTCTTCATTGTTTGAAATGTTATGATCATTTTCTCATTAAAATATTATTAATATTATGCTAAATATTTTAGCAAAGGATAAAATGTATTCCTTTTCTTTAGTAAATAAAATATTGAAACTCGAAATGTTTGATTTTTCTTTTTGACTACCCTACCCTTTGAAGCAACTGCTTGAAGCTTGTCCAACTGTTGTACCTATGGTGAACTAGCCATTCAGCCCAACCCGATTGTGAAATAATAGAAATTACGAGCAAGCAAAGCGAGATAGGAAGTAGTCTTGTGTAATTTGTGAACGAACTTATAATATTGTAGAAGAGAGATTGAACGAGAGCGCAGCGTCGCCCGACTTACCTACTCGGATCACCACTATCGCACAATCATTACATATGTGCTCCTCATCGTTCTGCCTTTCTCTGATCCAAAGAGTATAATAATATACTCTGGTCCGAGACGGGAGCTGATGAATTAGTTTGCAGAGGAGCTGTGAATTGAACTGATTGCTCCAGGTCGCGAACTACACGCAAAACTAATTAGAAGCTAATATTGTGGTTATGTATGTATGCGAAGGGACCTAAATAATCTTATTCTTACAAAGAATACACCGCAAAATTTTGATCGTTTTAATCCCGTGGAGGGTCGATCCAGTACATGAAACACTATCGATTTATAAAGATAAAATTCAAAAATAAAGTACCTTTTTTTAAAAAACTCTTATTAATTTACGCATGTACAAAATTAATTTCTACGCAATTAAGTTTTTACGCAACACCGACTACTACCTACAGATCATTGGACTCGCTCAACTGACATTTTCTTAAAGAAATTAATTTCGTACATGCATGCGTAAATTAATACGATTTTCGAAAAAAAAGGTACTTTATTTTCAGAAATCGATAGTGTTTCATGTACCGGATCGACCCTCCACGGGATTAAAACAATCAAAATTCAACGGTGTATAATCAAGGCGCAGGCTAGCTCAAGCAAAAGTCGGAGTGGACATTGACGGGAACGTTGCAGCAAGCCTTGGCAGTGAGGATCGTCATCGGGAATGATAAGAGCTTTGGTCGGTAAATTTTAGAGATGTGGGAGGATGTGTTACGGTGTCAAAGAAACGACACTGCCAAGGTCTGAAACGAATGCTGCCCAGGAGTGAATGTAACTCTATTAGTACCTATCTAGATATCGTACCTAGTATTAATTTGCATTTTTTTTTTTAATGGCTCCAGTAAAACCAATTATTTTCTAAAATTAATTATCTATGATTTTAAGAAATTTTTCAATAAATCATGTGTCAAAACCGTTTGAGTTTATATTTAGTGATAATGAATAGTGTAAAGTAGCATAATTATGCGCTAACTACTAAACACAAGATCGAAATGTATTCGAAATACAATACAATCGCATGCATATCACAAGTAATGCGTAGATATTACCTATATTAAATTAGACTGTTTAGTCCGATTGCCAAGTCAATCTAGGTTATCACCCCTAAGTACGGACTGAATAAATTGACCGACTTGGTATTACCTACATTGATCTCACAACTTTTTACGGCAACAGAGTTGCGTGCCTTGGCTTTTCTACAAGTATTTGATGATATATTCAGCCAAACATAAATAGTGGGCAAGTTGGTTTTATAGCAAGTTAGAATTTAATTCTTAAATCCTCGAGCGGCCATTGTACTATCACTTGCAAAAGTCCATAAGAATTCTTAAAACTTATTCGTTTGACGTTTAGTTTGACTTACGACCTTTTATTTTCAAGTTTCGCCAACAAATGATTGAAATTCACAAATTCATCAACTTATCATAAGTCAAGATGGCCCAGTGATATAGGCACACAGATTGAAGCGCAAATCAGTATGCCGCAAGTTCAAATCCCACGCAATTATTGACTTTTTGTAAGTTCTTACCCGATTGGAAGTTATGTATTTGCATTACTTAAATTATTCTTTAACTTGTTCACACATTTCTTAGAGTTAGAAAGGTAGATCACAAAAAAACTAAATAAAGAATTAGATTTCTGCGAGGTAGACATGAGTTTTAACTTAACCGAAATGAACTGTCGTTTGGTTGTAGTTGTTGGTTAGTGACGTGAGGTTGACAGTATTGTAATATTCGCAAAATGCAGGCTAATATTAGTATTGAAGTGAGGGCGACTATCATTGGGCTGCATAAAAGTGGTCTTAATAAAACACAAATATCTGAAGAAACCGGACTGAATGTGAGTATAATAGCTATTAATGAATTGTAACTTTATTACAAATTAATCTTCTAATTAAAACGTATGCCATTTATGAATCCATTCATCGTATCTTTATGAGGTTTAAAAGAGAAATACGTAAATCGTTGGGTTTATTGGATTAATAAATGCAGTTTTATTTTAAAATTATATTCAATAATTATGATTATTAACATTTTATATAATGAAAATGAAGTGAAGTAGGTATAGCTGCCTAATATATATTTTTTTTATTTTAGAAAAATACTGTAAATCTTTGGCTAAAAAGATATGAGGAAGAAGGTAGCCTTGCTAGTCGAAAGAGAAGTAATAATAATAATAATAATAATAATAATAATAATAATAAATTTATTAACAAAAAGGCAGGTACATCTTATCTATCGTAATCAAAATATAAAGTATTAAATAAATTATGTTTCCTTTGAAAAGATAGAGTGAACGCCGATGTCTGTGCTAGTATTAACTGTGTGACAGACGTCGGCGCCTTCCTCCTTCAGCTTTCAGTACTGGTACAGCATTATAAGAAGATTTTGATACAATTTAATTTTGCTAAGTGATCCGAATATAAGATATGTTTAATAATTACAATTAAAAAAATTGATTGATAATAATAATAATTGAGTACATTGCTAATAATATTTAAGTACATACTTGAATAATTCATCATAATTAAGTATAATTTAGTTTAACATAATTTAGTATAATTTAATTTAACATAATTTAATTTAATCAAACATAAGTAATTTAATTTAATTTAACATAAGTAATTTGATTTAATTTAACATATTTTAATATAACATAATTTAGTTTACCATAATTTAATTCAAGTTAACATACTTAATTCAATATAATTTGATAATTTCATTAATAACAAAATAATAAAGAAAAGGATTATAAATAAATTAGTTAAAGCATGCATGGAAATACGTGTTAATGTATAATAGTGTAGTGTAAATATGTTAGCACTTAACATTTAAAAATCTCTAACAAATAGTTTTTCTGTCTCGTCATATGTAAGTCCCTGAAGGTATTGACTTACAACACTCTTACACTTGTATTTCGGAAGAGAATATATTTTGCAAGTCTTATTAAGTGCATTATAAAGGCGACCGCTCAAATTTGGAAAGTGACGACCAGCTAGGGCAGTGTTTACTTTAATAGAACGGCATACTAACGCATCTCTACGTCGTTTACCAGCCAGCAATTCTGGGTTATAAATCAGTGAAGAATGTTTCCGCAGGATTATATGAAGTGCACAAAGTTGTCTGACGTTAAGAACAGATATGTCTTTGAATAATTGGGTAGTAGAGTATCGATACGGTTTTTGCAGCATCACCTTTAAAACTGCTCTCTGCGCTCTCTCAAGACGAAGCATATAGGTTTTAAATGTGCCACCCCAAACTGAGATACAATAGGTAAGAAGTGACTGAGCTAAAGCAAAATAGATGGTTTTTAAAAGTGGTATAGGAACCACATTTCTAAGCCTTTTCATTGGGGACATAAGCTTACGGACACGAGACACTGTAACATCTATGTGTTTATTCCAACTTAGAGTACAGTCGATGTGCACCCCCAGATACTTAACACAAGGTGTTCTTTGAATGAGAGGGCAATTGCAGTTGTTTAGTTTAGGACAAGAGTATATATGAGCCCTTATATTGGAAATAGTAGGTTGAGTGGATGAGTTTACTGAAAAGGTAACGTAGTGGGTTTTTGCGACATTCAATGTGAGCAGATTACAGGAGAGCCAGTCCATCACAACACTGAGAGCATATTCTGCCGAACGGTGAGCAGAGGCCCAGGTGTCACCACTCACAATTAAAGCCGTATCATCTGCATAAACTAGAATTTTGCAGTCAGGAATAGAGAGTCGGCACAGCATATTAATGTACACAAGAAACAGAGTAGGTCCCAGTACACTGCCCTGCGGAACCCCGAAAAGTAACTTCTCATCATCACTAGTGTAGTTCTCAACCTTGACCCGTTGACTACGTTCAGAGAGGTAGTCACGAAAAATATTGAGAGCCGTCTCCCTTATTCCCAGAGCTTCCAATTCGCGTAAAAGTATGGAGGCAGAAACCGTGTCAAAAGCCTTGGCCAAATCTAGAAATATACCTATGGTTTTTTTCTTCGTGTCAAGGTTCTTAACAATATGACTGGATAGATCAAGCACAGCATCTTCTGTAGATTTTCCATTTCTGAAACCATATTGGTTGGAAGCAATAGCATTGTTGTGCTCTAAATAATTAAGTAGCCTTTTATTTAAGATTTTTTCTAGGACCTTCGACAACGTCGTGAGAACAGATATAGGCCTATAGTTTTCGACACGGTCCCCATCTCCACCCTTATATATCGGTGAAACTAAAGCCTCTTTAAAAGCGTTTGGAAAAACACCCTTAGTCAGGCACAAATTACAAACGTGAGTGATGGAAGGGACGAGAACATGCCTGGCAGACTTGATAACTGAAGCAGGTATACCATCATATCCAACAGCACAGTTTAGCTTTAATCCCAAAATTGTACTGTTTACCTCAGCATAGTCAGTCTCAAGCAAAACCAATGAGTTGCCTTGCGAGTTGGACATGGAATTATAGTTGAAGCTAGAGCAATTTGTGCGTTGAACTTGTTGTATTTTATGGGCAAGATTACCTCCAACATTCGCGAAATAATTATTAATGGTGTTGACAGAGGAATCGGGATCATTAGATATATTAAGAAGATCTCTCGATTTGCTAGAAGGGGTGGTATTTTTATAGCAAATGGTTTTAATAACATCCCAAGTTGCTTTGGGATTTCCACTGGCTCTCTGAAGCTCATCCTGTTCGTATTTGCACTTAATTGATTTGAGCAAGTTGTTACAGTAGTTTCGGTATCTTGAATATGTCAGTTTTACTACGAGATTTTCAGGATCCCGTTTTGATTTCAAGTGCAATCTGTCACGATTTCGCATGCATCTCAAAAGACCTGGGGTAATCCATGGCTTAATCGTTCTCTTTCTATGCGGAACTTTTTTTAATTTGCTGTGTTTTTTAACCGAGTCTGATAAAATATTGATAAGCATTTCCGCACTTTGGTTGGGGTCTGTACTATTCAGAACACTAGAAAAATCAGAGTCCTCCAAATAACCAACAACTTCCGGTAAATTAATTTGACGGATCAAGCTCTTAGGTTTCTTAACAGAAGCGACAGCCTCGAGACAGAACAAGATAGGAGCATGGTCAGTAAAAAAAGAGTCTAAAACCAATGCCGTTGAACCTTTGTCTGATTTTATAAATACGTGGTCAAGACAGTTATCCAAACGAGTCGGAAATAGGTGGGCTGGCAAAAGCCCATGGAAAGCCATCACATTTAAATACTCCTCAGAGTTTGAGTTGTTATTTCCTGCCCGAATGTTAATGTTCAAATCACCAATCACTGTAACGGTTTTATTGGATGTAAGGGAACCTAATGTATCATTTAGGGACCCAATAAAATTATCAATATTCCTGACTGAAGGTGATCTATAGATTGCCAGAATCACCACGTCTGGGTGTGTGTGTGTGTGTAAGTGGGAGACCGAAGCTTATTAGCGAGGCGCAGCGACGACATATGGTGGACGTATACGAAACGAATGGTTTCGCACCAACGAGACATTTTGCGGAATTATATGACACCTCGATGGATACTGTTCGCCGTGCACTTCACGCTGAAGGCGTGCATCACAGAAAACCTGCTAAAAAGCCGTACTTGACAGAGAGGCACAAACAAGAACGATTACGTTTCGCACTAAATATTTAATGTTAACTAAACTAAATGGCCTACCATTTTATTTTAACATATCTGTGATTATTCGTTAACAAACACTGTATTATATTGTGTTTACTTTCGTTTAAAACAGCTATATCTTTTAACTTGTGCCATCGCCTCATCTTAAGAATGCAGTGAACTCGCTATCAATTTTGTTGACAATAATCATGAGTCTATTTCGTTTTTTATTCTTCTACCCGCACTGTTTTAACATAATACTATAGTTCAATTTATTTTTCTCATCTAATTGACGATTATCTTGTGAGAACTAAAGTTCTTTTAGCACAAATTGAGGTTTGGTTTCAATCTTCTTTTCGTCAAGAAAATGAACAATTAAGCTATGACCTCAATACATTCATTGTGACGTTACACAAAAATAAAATGTTTACAAAGTCCAAATCATATATCACTTTTCAATAAATAACTGGTCTAAGTGGGTATACTTCCAACAAACAATCTTAGGCGTAACATAGATAACGGTTACAAGATAACTTTTTGTCTAGGTAACAATTCGACGTCACAATTCTCATAAATGTTTAATTTGTAAATATAAAGAATAAACATTTTTATTAAACACGTCTTTTTATTTCCACCTTATAACATCGAAAAGATGTAACAACTAAATAATTGCAAATTACGAATGTGATTCTTCTTGTGGTTAATAGATCACATTCGTAATTTGCAACTATTTAGTGCAAAAAATGCAATAGTATTTTTCATAGAAATATAAAAAAAACAACTATATCAATATAGATTGGGAATTTTCAAAGTAAGAAATAACTGCAACGGACCGACCATGATTTGAACTCGGGTTACGTGATTTGCGAATCCAACACTTAGTTCACACGGCTATTGTCTGTGCGATAAAAGAACTGTCGTGGCGTAAAGTGAAAACAACATTAAAGATTTTAAGTAGCAACCCAACCCAGCCATCCGTCAAATTCAAATGCCAAACGTCATATCATATTGGTTTGTTTATTATGTTATTTTATTGTGATTTTTAATTGAAATCTTCAGAAATGTGTTAAAAAATTTCACTGAGCTGCAAGGGAAATAATATTTAATATATTACAGTTTAGCCAAAGATAACAAATGGCAAATCACACCATTATTGATCAAAACATAGTCACGAACTTGGGAAACATTGGTATGCTGTGTTTTTGGTACGTAACACTTTTATTTTAATGTTTTTAGAATTCCTAGGTGAACTCCTGTCCCTGTTATCTCCAAATATATCTAAATTAAACGGAAATTCATTTAAACATGACGATATTTGTTTATTTTGTTTTGGTCAATATTTTCAATGGCTAGTATAAAGAGTATTGATACTTTAAATTTATAATGCATTTCGACTAACTTAGAATATTTGTTTTCAGGCTTCAGTAAGAATACAGTAACTAAAATAAAAAAGGGCAAGTGCGAGTCGGACTCGCGCACTGAAGATTCTGTACAAATTTACCTATGAAATCAATTCCCGAATTGAGTTACGAAGATTTTTCCGAATTGTAAACAATTATTTTTTTGTGGCGGATCTACAAATTTACAATTTTCAGATTTTTCCCTGTACTTGTTCTATGATACCTTGATTTATGCCAAATTTCAGGATTCTAGGTCAACGAGATTCACCCTATGAACTTTGATTCCCTTGAGTATCGAAATATATGTTTTCTTGCGACATAAACGGCCGTATCTTTTTGTTTTCGTTAACTCAGAAGTCTGATGTTTTCACAACTTCAAAAGACCGCAGACTTGAGTGTATGGTTTTAATTTTAACTCGATACCTCCAAGTGTTCTCGAGTTAAAGGGTCTTAAAAGATAAACAGACGGACAACCAAGTTATCTCAAGGATCTTATAATTATGCGAGATGGTCCCTCACAGGCTAAATAGATTTTTTACGAAGCTACATTACAAATTCACTTTGTACTTTATTTTCCTAGTCATTAAGTTCATATTTTTCATTGATTAGCAAAAGGGAAAAATGTACTGAGGAAGACAACGAGAAAGTGGTAATGTGTCCCATTTTTACCTTTATATTTAACTAGGGTAAACATTAACTTGCTGCTAGCTACAATATTCCAGTCAGTGATAATAGACCGATCCCAGTCAAAGTGATAGAACCATTTTTGTTGGAACTGGGTAAGTGGTCGTTGGTGGAACCTACCTCGATAGGCAGTACTTACAGCAGTTTCTTCACGCTATTTTCCATTATCGGTTTGTGTTTGCATTTAAATGTTCATCATCATTACAATCGAAAGTCGTCCACTGTTCGACATAGGCCTCCCCCAGGTGTCGCCACAATTAACGGCATTACGTAAAAACTTATAAACGGATGAATTTAATAATAAACGTTGCAATAATATAGCTTATAATCTATATTTTTGCTAAGTTTCATCACGTGAGCAAGTTCAATAAATAGGCTACTAATATTATAAATGCAAAAGTTTGTGAAGATGGATGGAGGTACTCGTATGTATGGATGTGTCGCGCAAAAACTACAAGACAGATGAACTTAATCATAAACATTGCAATAATATAGCACATAAGCTATAACTTTGCAGGTTCATTATGTGAGCAAATTCAGCCAATAGGATAATTTTTATTACAGGGTGAAGCCGCTGGAAGAAACTAGTCTAACATAGTTTCAAAATATCAAGATTTAACAGTCGCACTACAATGACGTCACAATGTTGCTTACATAACAAAAACGATATTTATCTACAGCAGCGCCCTCAAATCCCACGATGGTTTACTTTCCGCACAGACTCTACCAGCACATGACGTATTTGCGCGAATTTTATCAATGCTATGGTAAGAACAGAAAAATAATAATGTTTTTAAGCTCAGTGCGACGACAGTTCCTTAGTGTGTGTTATCTGTGGAATGTGGATACTCATACATGCGCACACATACGCACGGAAGTATCGCGCTCGCTCGGTTCGTAGCAATGTAATCTTTAGCGTTCCTATGGACTTTTGCGGCCTTACTGTACCTACATACGCCTGTAGGTACGGTACAACTTGAATGACCTTGAAAAACGCTTAATTGTCATTTTATACACACGGGTGTACGAAAATTTGGCCGCAAATCGTAATAATAATACCCCCCTCCCAACCCAAAATAAAAACCCAAACCTCAAATAGATGTCAGCAAACCGTAGGGGCCCAGCGGGGTCGAAGCTTACTGGGGCTAAGGGTCTGCTTCTGAAAGGAAGATGTGGCCCTGGTATGAAAGGCAACGAAGGAACAGGAGTGGATTTTTAGTCAATAAAATTCTGACACACTCTCTCGCTCCACCCAAGAGCGGGAGATGATTATACCACATACAAAAAATTGTACATTGTTTTATTATGGAGTTTTAGTCTCGAAGGTACCATAGCCAGAGTGCATCGCATGACAATTCTAATAATCCCAAACACGGTTAGAAAGAGTTCCGGTGCCTACCTACCTTCCGGCTTCATCATCAGATCAGTTCTATATATCCCCTCCCCTTCGTTTTTTCAGTTAGTAAACACACACGTGCGTATGCGCGTACGTTGCTACACGTGTAAACAAAGCAATATAACTTACGACATTTCTGCTGTGATCCTATGAGAAGTTCCATTCCATATCTTCGAAGTTCATTATCAAATCTTTAATCAACATAACAATATTTCTATTGGGACTAACTTGAAAGCGTGAACTTTCGATCAAAAAAATAATTTTCAAAACCGTTCCACAATTGACCGTGAATTCTGTAAACGTACAGCCGAAAACATACGTTTAACCTCCTTCTTTTTGAAGTAGGTTAAAAATTACACAAATTGTCAAGTTTTTACGCATTTTTAACATAATTGTTTAGTCCTTGTGCTGGACCCTATTTAACCATCTTTGCTCGAAATATCTAGATCATGTTTCGTTTAAAGAAAAAAAAAATAGGCGAAGTGCAGCCACTACACTTTTATTATTGTTTTACTGTTTTAATTATTCGCAAATTGATTCCTAAGTCAATATTGTAATGCAAAATTGGTGTTGTTTTGTATCTCAGCGTCTGCGCAATTGGTCAATATGTGGAATCATTGGAACAGACGAAAATTGTTGTTTTGTCTACTTAGGGTAAGTTGCACCATTTAACTATAACGATAACCAAACCATAACCAGACGTGAAACGGCCTCTGTTCAATTCATCGATTTGACAACTGTTAACGGCTTTGTTATCGTTATAGTTAAATGTGCACCATTTCACTCACCCTTAAGCAAAATTTTCCGAAAAGGTTGCCTTGATACATTTACTGCCAAAAACATCCAGCCATATTCTAAAGATAAACTACTAATGAACTATTCAAACGAAGATATGGCTTAAAGAACTTAGTACCCAAGCCAAAAAAGTTTAGAACAAAATGCGTTCCATACCCGTCGAAGTTGCAAGTTCCCACATTTTGGATCACAAGTTTGACTGACATTGACAGTGACATTCGTATCGCTAAAAAAACTACTTCGCAGTCGTGCACATGTGAATTGTTTATTTATTTCTCTAAATCGAAAAAATGGAAACTAATATAGTAAAAAACTTTACAGTTAATTATAAACAAATACTTATAGATGAAGTTGCTTTGGAAGGGCTAGAAGGTATAGGAATTGATCTTTTATGGCGGCGACTACAAAAACGTATATCTTCAGAAATAACAGAGAAAATGAAAGCCCGTTTCTGGGGTTTTCTTGTGAATTGTGGCAAAATATCTTTCTATCAACTTCCGGAACCACTACCCTATTTAGAAATACTTGACAGATTCGAAATAGTGGATGCAGCAACAGGCCATCTGAAAGAACCCGTAAGTTAAAATTATGTTTATTCTACCAGTAAAACCTGAAAGTCTCGTTTTCCGTATTTACAATGGAGGCTATAGACTCATGCCTACAACTTGGATAACAAGACAAACTGAGCAGAGTGCTTAAAAAAAATTAATCTGGAATATCCTGGCATTCAGGCTCAGGAAGAGTACATAAAGCATTTTTTTTTTCAGTTTATAAACAGCCTGAAATCAGGCAATTAATGTTATTTTTTTAAATGATGTAAACTAGTGCTTGACTGTGATCCCTTCTGATGATAAGCAGTGATGCAATTATTGATGGTGAATCACACTAGTTTATTAAGAGTTATTCCTATTCTGTCTAATCTATTAAATTTTATAATCTATAATTGCAAAAACCAACTATCTACATTTTTCACCCAAATTAATTCATTAAACCCCGAGCGAACGCCGGCGTTCGCGCACCTATTGTCTTTCTATTGTGTCTGTGATTCTCACGATTGAAAGGTTAAGTTAATATAGCTATCGATTTGTATCATCAAGAGGAACCTGCAAAACTGGTTATTAGTTAAGACACTTATTTACAAAGATAGCTTCAGCAAAAACTAAATATCCTACATAATTGATTGAACTACAACTACAGAATATAATAATACAAAAATGCAGATACTTGGTTTTTGCAATAAGGGTATGAATATCATTTTTTTTTTTAAAAAAAAAGGGTATTTATTTCAATTGGTAATTCTTCCAGGATGACTACCTAGATGGCCCATATGAATACAGTCCAGTTGAAGGCGAACACGGTTCCTGTAAATATTATGACACCAGGCAACTAATACCTATTGCAGAACTGAAGCAAAAATCATATGAGGCTGTATTGGCAGAATATGGGGACACATTAGCTCTAGTAGCTGATAAGGAAGAAAGATGGCATGCCTTGGCTCAACATATGCCTTCAAATTATTTAGCGCAGATGACAACTTTGCATTATTGTCTGCTGGAGCTGATTGGAAGGTCTAGAGGAAATGTTAGTACCTACATAACTGGTTTATTATATCTTCATTTAAAAAGTTGTTAAACACTTTATGATTTTAGAAAAATGTTTCCAAGGAAACTTGACCGATGAAAAAGCAAATTAAACAAAACAGAGAAGTTGATCTGATAGTGTTTGCTAAGTATTAATTCGAAATGTTGATATCAATTAATCAATTTTTTTTTTATTTGTTTTATTTAACACTAGGCAAACCTGCAAAACAAAAAATATTAATAAGGCAAAATTAAATATAAACTCCAAAATAATAATCTAATTACAATCACAATTTTCTTTTTTTATTATTCATAAGCACAATAAATGTGTAAATACAATTTCAGGGTCAATCAACAATTGGTTTAACAAACCTAAGCAAAGTAATTAAGGATTCCAAGACATTATTCTACAACAGGAAATATTTACGTGGGCTTGACCTTATAAGAACCTGTCACGTGACAGAAGTTATTGCAGGGAAAGGTGTCAAGGCATTGCTTGTTCGGTTGAAGAGATTCTACACTCCTAGTTTGATGTCTATGCCGAAATCAGGTATTTTGCGTAATGTTATAGATCACCTACTACAGCAACCAGACTATAGTGAGAAAACCGAAGTTATAATAAAGAAAGGATTAATCACTCGGAAACAAAACAAGAGATTACAGAAGACTGTTAATATTTTTAATTTTGTAAGTATTTTTTAAATAATATGTACCTATTATGTAGAGTTTTAAATAAAGTAAAAATGAAAAGTGGCTAACTACCGACTGTGGATAGGTATTATCTTAGACACTTTACACAGCCATCCAAGATTAAAGGGTGGAAATAAAGAGAATCTTATAAAACTATTTTTTTATATATTTTTTTTATGAGCCTCCCTGCTAAGTTACGCTATTGAAAAGTTTAGTGTCATCAGTTTTCTTTTTTTTTTTGTATTTTGATCAAACATGCCCTTGTCTTGGTATGTAGCGGCACTATGGATATTCTAAGAATTACGTAATAGTCAAATTAATACTTTTTTTTATAATATAAACTAGTGCTTGACTGCGATCTCACCTAATGGTAAGCAGTGATGCAATCGTTGATAGTGAGGCTACTAAGTAATGACTTAATTAAAACAGTATAATATAAACATTACAGGAAGAAAGATTGGTACCAACGGAAGACAAAAACAAGAAAACTAAAACTACTCTGAAAAGAAAATTTATCTTCCTATCATCCAGAGCGGATGAATCCTCAGATTCTGAAGAGGAGGCACAGGAACCATCTCTTGAATGCCAGTACAAGGTTGGTGTGAGCCTGATGAGACAGGCTTATGAACGGTTTCTAGATGCAGGTCTAGAAGGTCTCACTCAGGTTCAGCTAGCACAGTTGCTGGGTATAGAGTTCTATACTAGCAGAGGAATCTGTAGGATCTTCCGGCTGAGGAATATTGTTAGGGAGTATCTTGAAGACAAGGGAAAGCAGAGGACTGCCAGGTAAACATTTTAACCATTTGCATACCATAATTAGAGACGCAATAGAAAAACAATAAGAGAGAGAACGCCGGTGTTCGCTTGGGGTTTAATAAATTAATGTTTATTTAAACTTCAACAGGCAAGCTTATTCTTCTTTCTTTTACATCAATCAATTTTTCTTTTGAAAGATAGTTCATACTGATAAAGCAGCCCAATGTAACGTATTTTTAGAAAAATTGTATTGCATGCAATTTTTCTAATTTATTTGTAGATATTATAAAGTAACTTTATCCTAAATCGTATATATATTTTTTTTCAATTTCTATTAAATATGAAGTAAGTAAGAGTAATAAGGCTACAGATACCGAAAGCTGACGTCATCGCCAATAGGTTACGTATCTACAAAAGAGATAGCGAGATGTCCCCGCTACACTCCCACCCTCATACCACTATTTGAAATGCTAATTACTGCTTTATTTAATAATAATAATTATTATTAGCTAGCCTATATTGTCTTACTGCTGGGCAAAGGCCTCCCTCCATTTTTCCAATGATCACGGTTACTTGCTTTCTCCTTCCAAAGCTTAAGGTTACATCCAGGTCGTCCCGCCATCTTTTTCGTGGTCTGCCGCGGCCCCGTGTCGCTGTGTCTGGGCACCAATCCTGCGCTTTACGGGCCCACAAGTCGTAGCTCGTTAGACATGCAGCAGACATGTCCTGCCCAGTCCCATTTAAGTTGGGCAGCCTTTTGAGCCACATCAATGATTTGCATTTTGGAGCGCAATGTTATGTTTCGAACATGGTCTGTTAATTTAATACCTAGCTCTTTTCAGAAAAAACATATGTTTTTTGTGTTTTTGTTGGTTAGTCTATCATCTGTCTATACATACCTAATTATAATAAATCTGTAGATTTTATTTGTGCACGCATCACGTGTACGGACTTGATACGGTCCTTTTGGTCATCTAGTATTGTATAAAAATAAATACAGGAACCTAAATTATATTAATTTACTGTATTCTACATAATATACGTAATAAAGAGTAATCTTCTATCTAGTAGGACATTTAGGAGCTCCAAGTCTAACAGACGATATTTATCAAGAATAATAATAATAATAATAATGACGAAATGCAATTTTTACTAACATCTTCCAGGTTTATCGCCATAGCTGCCACAGGAGAAGTGGATGTTAAATACGCAGAAGAAAAGAAGAAATTCTTAGAATACCTAAATCAGTACCAACCACCTGAGAAATCAGCTGAAGATGAAATTTCAGCTGATACTGAAGTTGGAAGACCACCAGCTACTGAAAATAAAAGACCAGCAGCTACGGAAGATGAAAGGTCATCAGATACAGAAGATGAAAGGCCACGGAAAAGAATCAAACTTGAAACAGAGAAGAAAATTTCAAATGAAACAATAAACGCTGACGATGATATGGAATCAGAACACGAAAATGTAATTACAGAAGTAAAAGTCTTAGAAGGCTTCGAAAGCGGAAAAACACTTGGAAACTTCAAGAAAAACCCCACATTGAGACAGTTGACATTCGCAAATGGTATTTTCAAAGTACTTAAAGATAAACAATGTGTATGTGGATACATAACACTCAGCAATTTAGCTTCCAAAGAAATAAATGAACCACCTATGGACACAAAAGGACTAAAATCTTTCATACAAAAGCTAGTCACAGATGGTCATATTAAAGTTTATAAAGTAAAGTGGCCAGGCATCCAAAAGTACTCTGTCTTAATATGTGCCCCTCATGTCAAACCAACAGACCCATTAATAAAAGCAAAATATAAGGAGATTTGTATGAGGGCCGTCACTAACAAAAGGGTGGCTATCAAAAAGGATAACTTAGAAAATACTTCTCCATCTCTCTCACAATTTTCTTATCCTAGATATATGAAAATCCAAAAACTTCATGAGTTTTTAATGACGTTTGCTTACTTCGAACATGTGAAGCCTGAATCACATTCTTTACCAGCTGGCTTTGTCAGCATAGTCGATTTTATCCAAGAGGTAACCATAGAGTTCGTTATCAACAACATGGGCAGTATGGGCATGACGGAAGTCAACCAGTTGATAAATGAAAGCCAGCTCCAAATGAAGCTTAAGGACGCACCCCCGCATATTTACAAAACACTTATGAGATCAAACACTCTACAAAACGCGATCAGGCTTAATCTAAAAGTGTTAGGAATGCTAGGTCTCATTCAGTTAGTTCGTCAAGCGCAGTCAACCAATAGCTCAGGCATCGTCACTTACACCAGTTTCTTATTCTATGTAAATCGACGCGCAAAAATAATAGACACATCAGGAATATGGCCCAGGACTACAGATGAGAATGTTATAGAAAAGTCATTTTATTTTGAAACATTTGAGGATGTGTCCAATTACTGGAATGAAGTGTATACAATCAGTACCAATACTGTCATAGAGTTAGCTAAGCGAGAGAGGAAGCAGCTCAAACCTCCGCAACGTTCAGAAGATGAGGTATTCAAGTACGACACTGGGGCTCGTTACGGCGACGGCTATGGACCCTGTGGCTTTGACTCCTGCTTCTACATGGAAATACCACGACTATGGCAAACATACTACATGAGACCAGTGAAAAGCCACTCAATGACAAAGAAGGTGTCAATTAAACTGCCTAAATTGAAAACGAGTAAAAAACTGAAGAAAGAAACTAAACCCAAGGCTGCTCCAAAAATGGTGGCTGAAAGAGTTTCGAGCGAAAAGCTAACTCGAAGGAGAAATGACTCTTCTATAAGATGGTCAAAGACAGAAGATATGATAATAACTATGTGTAAAGCTGCTATTACGATTCTTAGTCCTAGTTCACAACCTGGCAGTCTCATTGTCAGAAACATTGTTGCCAAAGACATACTTTCTATCAATGATCCGAAAAAGACAAAAGGCGTGTGCCACAGTAGAGCCTCAACACTAGAAACGAACTCAACATTGATTCATGAAAAGCAATGTATCATAAACGAATTGAAAAGGAGATGGCATCTTATTCAAAAATATGAAGGACTCTTGAAAAAGCTAAGACTGAGATACTCAACTAATATGACAAAGTTCATCAACAAGGCTCGGGTGCCAATGATGGAGTTAGTTTGGATTATATCTGATGTAATGAAGTCTAAATCGTATATCCAGAAGGTTCCATGTGTTGCAGTGGACCTGGAAGAATTCCACGAAAATTTTACAATAACAACAGCTACTGCTAATAAATTATGTAACATGTTCAAGACGCTTGACAATGCTACTTTGAAGGAGACGATAGTACTCACGATAATGCAAACTATGGATTCTGAACTCAGTACTGAAATGGGCAAGAAAATATACAAGACTCTCAAAGAGTATCCTGAGGCCTCCTTGCGAACTGCTGTTGAACAACTCCGCAAGTGCGGCGCCATCGCAGCCAAAGAGAAAATATTTAACAACCAAATGCGTAAACTTGATTTGGAAGACATTTGTCAATCGTCGTATAAAATATCTGCATTTTATCAGCGCAAGTGGCTGAATCGGCTAAACGTAGAATTCACAGATAATTTGAGCTCTATATTCGACTCGGAACAGACTGAAAATGAAGTAAAAGCGTCTGCAGAGGTCAACTGTATGTACTGTGAGATGCATGCGTACGATGTCATGGATATAACGTGTGCCACGGCGCCCGTCATCACGGACCCGGCCGGCGCGCCCATCATGCCGGAAGAGATCAATGTTCTAATAATAGACACTAAATATAAATTGAAAACTGGGACCCTAACGTGGAAGAATAAATCAGATTTTCGCAAACTTTCTGCGTTATACCAGGATTTGGATGTCAGTCATAGTGAAAAGTATTTATCAAGGTAATTAGCATTTACTTTTATACCTCTCTCTGTTGAGTCGCGAGTGCAACTTCTGACCTCATATTTTTTTTTTGTTGTCTATAATTAATTATTTTATTAGGTGAATTCTCCAGTAGCCCGCGAAATTCAAATTTCCTTAAGATTTTTGCATTTTGTAAGCCAGTGTCCAATTCTTTCTTAAATAAAAATACGATTCTCCATTAGAATAAACTTGAACCACCATTGAACTTTCCTAAAGTTTCTCTTCCCTAATTAGACGGAAACAAATGAAATAATGAACATTTTCTAAAATTCATGTTATTTTAACCAACTTCCAAAAAATGGAGGAGGTTCTCAATTCGGATGTATTTTTTTTTTTATGTAAGCCTTGAGCAAAAGATTACACAACGCATTATTTTAAAATGCGAACGACTAACATTATTTTTTTCTTTATAGTTATACTTCACTAGATGTTAAAGATGTTAAGGCTAGCCTGGATACGAAGGACCCGATACTGTTGCATTTGGACAAAAAAGGTGTAACAGGAGCAACATTCAAGGAACTATATGTATGTAAAACTTTATATCTTAGGTAATGATGTGACCACATCAAACACAGCTATGTTATGAGTTCTTTTTCCTGCAGGAACTTTCCGGGTTGGATGAAAAGGAGCTTATAGACAAATTACTTCAGTTTGAATCCAAGAAAATAGCTAAACGGGTTGGCTTCTACGACAACATTATGGTGCTAAGTAAGCACATAACCCCATGGGCGGTAAAAATCGGCGAAAAATACATTATACCCACCCCATGGTTAAGTTTAACTGGCAAAGTGAGACTAGAGATATTCTTCAAGTGGTGTGGTGTCGTCATGAATCTGATATTCGAAAAGCCCGGTTCTTCAATAGTATATTTAGCAGATAAAAGTGAATACTTGACGTACAAATCGGTGCAAGATCTCTGCATGTTTTTGGAAAAGTATGAATGCATAACGCTCAATACTGTGAAAAACATTCAAACAGATTTGTTTTCGGATGAAGATGCTGAACCAGTATTTGCTGAGTTCAATCGTTATGAGACCCCCGAAAACATAATAGCTCATCCTTTGAAAAATTCTCTGACCAAATACTGTTATATAAAGAAACATATATTGGATTCACAGACAAACGATGCACTAATGGATAAGATTTTCAAATGTTAATTTGGTTTTATTATTAATATTGCCATAAAAAATAAACGGTCTATATGTTATTTGGATGTTTTTAATTTTATTTTTGTGGCAGAATAACATGGAAAAGCGCGTCTTAGGTTTTTTTTTTTAATTTTATTTCCATAAAAATTCTTTAACCAAACACCGTCTGTTAGCAAGAGATAGTAAAAGCTATTTAAAATTGGACAACCCTATCTACCCCTTTTAATGATTGTTACACTCTGTATTTCTACCCAATGTACTTCTAACCCCTGCACTTTTAACCCCAGCACCTCTAACCCCCTGTACTTCTACCCCCTGCACTTCTACCCCCTACATTTTACCCCCTGCACTTCTGCTCCCTGCACTTCTACTCCCTGCACTTCTACCCCCTGTACTTCTACCTCCTGCACTTCTACCCGCTACATTTTACACCCCTGCACTTCTACCCCTGCTCGCTTACCCCTGTACTTCTACTCCCAGTACATCTCCCCCATGTACCTCCCTGTACTAGGGCTGTTACTTTTTTTGATGCAGGAAATTAACCAATGACTTCTCTCCATAGATATCGAAAAGAAGTACGTATTTTATGTTTCTATTCTTCTCTCCCTCTAAGGTGGAGCGAACGGGTGTGCCAGACTTACTAAAACCCACCTGAGTCCTACAGTTGCCCTTTGCAATCCAGGACCACGATATTTTTTTATTTATTAAAACTTCATGCAACATAAAAGTACAAAGAAGAACTTAATGCCTTAGGCATTCTCTATCAGTCTACCTAGAGAAAACATGGCCGATGCATAAAAAAAAAAAAACAAATAAAAGATTATTGAGAGAAGGGCTCAAAATTCCCACATGAAAGATAACAAACAACACATACGATATCCCTTTCAGAAATTCCGGTAACCCTAGCGGGCATCGGCCTTACTGGGCTACCGTTGCTGCGTGGCCTGTAATTATTTTGCAGCCCAGTGAAAGATAATAGTACATTATGATACAAGTGTATAATGTTGGTGATTACCGCTGAGGCGGTATTTAGATCCGAGCAGAAGGCGAGGATCTTAAGAGAGCCGAGGAGGGTAATCGCCAATATTCACGTGTATCATACGACGTTTTTCGACTCACTTGAGAACAAAAAATTTACAAATTAATTATTGCTTCATCAGCAAAACTGTGTTGTTTTTTTTGTAATAAGGCGGCAAAAAAATGTTCTTTCTTATGCGCGCGCATCCAAAATGGCGGCCATAGACTAGCTACTCTAGCTAGACTATTTGAATAAAAATAAGAATGAGGTTGCCTAAGTTTATTAACAGAAAAAATATTTTTATTTTATGAAAGGTTTTATTTATTAAACATGTAAAAGTTAAAATAGTTCATTTAAACACAAATTAGCATAAAATAAGCAAGCAAGACACTAATCTGTACTATTGAACGCAATACCTAATGTATTTTTTTTTCGAATTCAATGTTTGATTTGAGAACAGAGGTTTAACAAAAAAGGTTATCACTACATTATCACACTTGTGCATAATGGTAATCAAAAAGTCACAGTTTAGTTACAAGCTACATTTTATACCTAAGTGTAGTGCAATTATAGTCACTTTCTGAGCAAGTGTGTCGAAAATAATAATAATATTCATTTAAAAGACTGATTTGGTCCAATACCAAAGCAGTCTTATAAATGAATATTAGTTAGTAACAACTTATCACCTAGAGCGGAGCAAAGTCGAAAATTCTAACCTCAGAAAGGTTCATTGCAATATTCCTACAGAAATAGGAGTCACAAAAGTTTTAAAAATATGAGAGTGTAGGATAGAGCGAGGGAGGGTAGCAATCTCAAACGTTATGGTACCCCGCCTAAATGCTTCTATTACAAACCGTAAATACTTCACAATATTTGGATAAATATCGAAAGAATAGTCACTTGAGTACTATATTATTTGTCTTCTATACCAACGTTTTGTTATCATTCATCATCATCATCATTTCAGCCGATACGCGTCCACTGCTGGACATAGGCCTCCCCCAAGCGTCGACACAACGAACGTTCCTGTGCGTCTCGCATCCATCGGTTTCCCGCAACCTTCACCAGGTCATCGGTCCACCTTGAAGGAGGCCTTCCAACGCTGCGTCTTCCGGTACGCGGTCGCCACTCCAGAACCTTTCGGCCCCAACGGCCATCTGTTCTGCGGGCATTGTGCCCTGCCCATTGCCACTTAAGTTTGGCAATTCTTCGTGCTATGTCGGTAACCTTAGTTCTCCTGCGAATATCTTCATTTTTTATTCGATCACGCAAGGAAACCCCGAGCATATATAGCCCTTTCCATTGCTCTTTGGGTGACTTTAAGCCTTCTGATGAGGCCCATTGTGAGCGACCATGTTTCGGAGCTATATGTCATCACTGACAACACGCACTGGTCATTGACTTTCGTCTTGAGACACTGTTGTATGTTGGACGAGAAGATACCGCGTAGCTTCCCGAACGCTGCCCAGCCGAGTTGGATTCGGCTTGGTTGACGGTTGACCGCTTTCTCGAAGTTAGACCTACCCAACTGGACTGTCTGTCCGAGGTAGACGTAATCGTCCACAACTTCGAGTGTAGAGTCTCCGACCTTGATAGGAGTGGGCGCTACATGACTGTTAGTCATGATTTTGGTTTTATCCATGTTCATTTTAAGACCCACTCTTCCGGAAGCACTACTGAGGTCATTTAGCATTGTGCTGAGCTCCTCCATAGTTTCAGCCATGACTACTATGTCGTCGGCAAACCGAAGGTGAGTGGTGTACGATCGCCATTGACAGTAATGCCTAGTCCACTCCAGTCCAGAACCTTGAAGACATCCTCCATTGCGGCCGTGAACAGTTTCGGAGAGATGACGTCTCCCTGCCTCACACCTCGCTGCAGGCGGATAGGTTTCGAGGTCTGGTCCTGAAGTCGGACTGACATGGTGGCGTTTTCGTACAAACACTTCAGCACTTCGATGTACCGATAGTCAATTTGGTGATGGAAGATTTGCCTCGCTCTGGTAGGCCATCAACCTCTGCAACTGAAGTTAACATCGTAAAAGTGAAGGAAATAGTGACTGAAAATCCTCATTCAAGTTTGAGAGAGATAGCCGCCGAACTTTCTGTATCTAACGAGTCGATCCGTACCATTTTAACTAATCATTTGGGTATGAAACATGTTGCCGCTCGGCTAGTAAGACCTGCATTTTCTCCAGAGTCGCAGAGGACATGCGAGTCAATTCCGACCCAACATTCATGAAACGCATTGTTACTGGCGACGAGACGTGGGTTTACGAGTTTGACATGCAAACAAGTCAACAAGTTTCGGCGCCTTCCAACTGAACCAAAACCGAAAAAACCACACCAAAGTCGATCAGAAGTCAAAGTCATGTTGACTGTTTTTTTTGACTATCGCGGTGTTGTGCACTCGGAATTCTTACCGAAAGGTCAAACGTTAAATAAAGAATATTATTTGAGCGTTATGCGGCATTCAAGAGAACAAATTCGACGAAAAAGGCCAGATTTGTGGAAAGAAAATTCTTGGATTTTGCACCACGATAATGCGCCTTCGCACAAGGCCATCATTGTGAACGAATTTTTGACCAAACACTCAACAAATACCATCGAGCAGCCACCATATTCGCCAGATATGGCTCCATCCGACTTCTATCTTTTTCCTAAACTCAAATTAACACTTCGTGGCACCCGTTTTCAATCTGTAGAAGATATAAAGAAGAATTCACGGCGAGAACTGAACTCAATTTCGGAAACAGCGTTTAAAAAATGTTTTGATGATTGGATTATTTGTTGGCGTAAGTGTATCGTTTCTGAAGGGGCATACTTTGAAGGTGATAAAATAAATTTGGATGAATAACAAAAATTTTGTGTATTATTGATCTTTTCCCGGTACTTTCTTGACAAAGTAGTATGTGGTCTAAGGTGCTGAAACCTTTTCGGAATCCGGCTTGTTCGGGAGGCTGGAAGTCTTCAAACCTGCGAGCGAAACGGTTCATGATGACCCTGGAAAACAGCTTGTAGACATGGCTCAGAAGTGAGATGGGCCCGTAATTCTTAAAGCAGGGTTTTATCACCCTTCTTAAAGAAGAGTACCACCACACCTCTGCTCCATGCCTGTGGCGTTTTTCCCTGGAGTATGACGGAATCGAACAACTTTGAAGGGCCTTTAGACCGGTTTTCCACACGTCTTCTCAAGCTCAGCCGTAATTTCGTCGTCACCCGACGCCTAGTTGTTCTTCAACTGCTTCAGAGCCATCTAATCTCGTACAGGCTGACGTCCGGGATATCTTCAGTGTAGTGTCGAGTCAATCTAACTCTTGGATCGTTTGCCAGATTTGTAGGGGGTTTGATGATTGACGTGTATAACTGTCCATAAAATGCCTCGATCTCTCTCAGAAGCTCCGATTTGGCGGATATGACTCTGCCATCGTCGGTCTTCAGTTTCGTGAGCTGGCTCTGCCTAATAGACAGATCCCGTGCAAAAACTTTGGAGCCCTTATTCCGCTCAAGCGCGCCCTTAATCCTCTCGGTATTAAATCGGCGAAGGTCGCGTTTCAGAGACTTCGAAATCCGTTTATTGAGCTGCCGGTACATGCACGCATCATCTGAAGACTGCAAAGTCATTTCACACCTCTTCTTCATGAGCTCGAGAGTTTGATCCGTGAGCCTCTTGGTCTTACTTGTACGAGTCTTAAAGAACTGAGACCCGACTGTATGGACAGCTTCCACGAACCCATCATTATATTTTCGTATAGTAGGAGTGCCAACCCTAACCCTATCTGTTACTGGTTACCCCACCGCACTTTATACTGCTTTATTGGTAGGTAGCAATAGTAGGTTTAGGCAAAATATATAACCAGTGGTTAATAGCATTTAACTTTCAGTTACTATTTTAGTTACTCTTATATCACAATTTTCAGGAAAATTATTATTACTATACTGTTAAAAACAAAACTATAATGCGTCAGTCATGACAAAAGTGTGGTTAGAGGCAATCACATGCTTCTAATCATACTTTTGTCATGACTTTTCTAGAAGACACTGTGACTACATACCAAGAATCAACATACTAACATAACTTCGTGTTTGATTCACAACACAAGTCATATATTCCTGACCTGCGAAGCGAACGTTATTGCATTTTTCTAGTAATGTTAACCATAGGATATACTTAAATAAATTATTAATTATTTTTTCAGTTGTACTCATAATCGTACTGCGATAAACCGGTATCAAAAACAAGTTTCCTTTACACTACGGATAATAGACTCTTGCTACCTATGTATTACGTGATTCGACCCTGAGAGCTGCCAATATAGCGATAGAGGGGTCAGTCACCAATTCAACTATAATACGAATGTGCAAAACGTAATAAAAAATGAAAATAAAGTTGCTTGAAAGTTTCTTATTGTTATGCTGTTTAGTGATTACTGGTGCGACAAGGAATTTAAATCCATTCGAATACCCAGACGACGATCAACAGGATCAAGATACAGGTACGATCAAAACTCGCGGTCAATCTGATTTGGTCTTTATATTCAAGTAGGTTGAAGTCAGTTGAAGTTTCTGATTGAAAGTTTTCAAAACCATAGTCCCACAGTGTTGCCAGTTGCCAAATTTATAAGAAAATAAAAGATAGCGCTTCCTCTGTAGTAAAAATAAAACGTAACTAATTTTAGTGCATATAGTTGTAAATCAGGCTATTTATTATCATGGGATCTTTTTCAGATTTTTATTAGAAAATGAAGCCAAGTTCGCAGAATACACGTACCTATGAACTCGTCCTTTGATTTTTTCATGAGATTGTGGTAAATGTAATCCTGGCTTTAAAAAATGGAGAATAACCATTGTTTCAAATTATTTCTAACAAACTAGTCAACCGGTACAATACTCATTATACAACATATTAAAATATTTTAAACTTAAAATTTATCGTTAATTATAATTTTTATGTCGATTTTGTCGCTGACAAAACGGCCTGTCGATCGATTGTCATTTATTTAGTTTGTCTATGAAACATTTTTTTTTTTCTTATAGCAATTATTTCAAAGGGAGTGAGTGAAGTGAAGTGAAGTAGGGCAATCCAAAATTCGCCATTTTTGCTTTTAGTGAAGGGAGATTTTTTATTTGTCAGGCTGGAGGACAAGGAATATTCAGTAAAAAGTGTGTCATTAGATTTAATTTCTAGTAGCGAAGACTTTATTTGAACAGAATCTTAGTATAATAGTGTGGTTTTATTTATTACTAACGTTTGTATGTAGTGCTACTTCCCCATCGTAAAATTTGCTCGTTGGTGTGTCGCTTTAGCTAATTCAATGGCTATGATATCGAAGTTTTAATCTATCGTGTCGCTTAGACGTTCTCCTCACGGGATAATATCGAGAAAGAGAGGCGACGCCTTTAGAAATGAGCAGGCCTCAAGGCGGACGCATTCAAGTCCCGGATGACCTTAGAGAGATCTTATTGGAGTTCACCATAAGTTATCTGCTGGAGCAACCGGGAGACGTGATCAACTACGCGGTCGAGTTCTTCACAAGATTACAAAACAACAGGACGACCACCGTAGTGAGGGCCCCGACCGCAGCCGCCGGCACCCCTGATGAGTCCATAATATCAGACGAAGAAGGTACTAGTCCTCTTATTTACTAGAACAATTAGACAATAACGATGTTACCGGTTGACCGCATTAATTGAGGTGGGTTTAGTAGGGCTATGCCAGTAGTTGCTAGGACTCCAACATCCCCATGTGAATGATAGTATACCCATGTGTGTAGGTACCCTACCCATGGTTCATTTCGAGCTCCACATTATCAGAGACTTAGTAATATGACTATACTGCATTTATGCTATGAACTTGATCAAGATACTGATATACATGATAATATTTATATCTATTCTAGCCATGTATACAAGAATAACATGAAATAATAATATGGAGCTCAGTAATTAATCATTTATCAGCTGAAAATTCAAACAGAACTTTCCTAGTAAATATTTAATTAGTTATGGTACTGTCTCACTATTTGTGGTGTTACAGTGACCTAATTAACAGTTATGTGTTGAAATACACATCAGTGTTTGGTTAATTTAAAAAAAAATAATTAACCATGCTCATTATATCACTACCTACTGTTTATTTATTAGTCTCATTTTGCCCGTTGATAATGATTTGCTCATTGATAGCTTTTGTCAAGTACATACCTAGGTACTTAGTTTAGTTATAGAGATTTTTTATGCTGACACCCTCTAGCGTTGCGACAAAATTAAAACTAAATCTAATTTTACAATTTTCAATATAGACTTGAATAAAAAAGAATTATAAATACTCTGTTATAGCCAACATCTGTAATGATTCAATTTTTGGCATACTGCCATTACAGTTTCAATGGTATATATTTTATTTATGGAGAATATAATTTTTAACAGTTGCCAAGTGATAAATTACAAGAAATGGCATAATAATGTCCAGTTGTACAATTATCGGTAATGTTTATCTAGATAATCAGAGAGTGTTACCTAATATTTAGATTCCTTATGTGGCATTTAAACAAAATTTAATAGAGAGTCATAAACACAGATCAACAAGGTATAAAAGTGTCAAAAGATAAGCAAACAGTTGAAATATTAATATCCATTCCGTGTAAAAGTAAGAAAAGAGAAGACTTGAAGCTTCGGAGAACTCTTCAACAAATGCAGGTTTTTACTTGTAAATTGTTTGGAGGGCCATAAATTTACAGTGTTTACTATACGCTCATCCTATTTGTGTGTTTGTTTTTAACGCTTTGAAGTTGTTTGATGATGATATCGGCTTATTTTTCCATGTCCGCTGCTGATTTTAACGTCGTGAACCGAAACCAGATGTCGACGATATACACGCGTATTACGTAAAATTAGCTGAGCCTATGTAATGACAGGCAGCACAGTATCACAACAAAATTGTTCAGGTGCTAACCAGACCTTGAATTTTGTTTGTGTTAGAGATTTTCTCTCATTGTTGGATCATTATTCTGAACAACATACCTACTTGAATAGAAACAACCACATTAAAATTTACATCTAGTGTATGAATCCTTTTAAAAGAATACTTTTTTGACATACCTAGCTGTTCTAATGAATGTAACAAAATGGGACAATTACCTTATTTAAAAGTGAATTAGTTGTGAGCACCTGTTGATTAATGTGATGTGATGTCATGCTCTCTATAATTAGCTGAAAAATATTCTAAAAAGAGTTTACCATGGCTTACTAGATTAATTCGTGAATTTTCACTTAGATAAACTAAGTGATGTAACGATAAGAGATCAGTGAGATCATTTTTGCTACCTTTTCCAAGTTCCAAAGTATACAAAAACTGAAACTAAAAGTTTATGATAGGTAGATACAATTTTCACATTCATTATGAAATGGATTAATGTACAATACAACAATGGTTCACATCCTGGATTGTTTAACGGTACACAATGTTATCTGTGGAATAGTTAGTGTCATAGAACATTCATTAACTTCAATGCTAACTGTGAAAGAAGTGTATAAAAAATATAATTACTTTACAGTTCAAAGTTATTAACATTTTTAATCATAGGTTCAGGCAATTACATAGTGATGGAACTATGAACTTAAACAATTGTGTTATAAAGATGAACTTCATAATAAAACAATTACGGCGGAAAAGGAAAGTAGGCTGGTAATTGTTTATCAAAAAATCTTTCTTGCGTCCAATCTCTCTGAATTGTTAAATTACCTAAAATCTCTTTGAGATCATTATAAAAATAATTTTAATTCTTCTATGTTTTGATTTGCACTCGAGGCTACGCTACTGCTGCCGAGTTCTGGCCTCCGCCGCGCCGTGAGAGTGTCTTGGCGTGATATTAATAATGCAGTTTGTTACATAGCTAGCCCTGCAACACATACTAAACACTCCCACTAACTTCACTTTCTCTGAACGCACCATACTCATATTTTTTCTATAGGTACACTAGTACACACAATTATTTAATCAGGCACATGCATCAGCTACGTAACTTTTCTTTGCGTGCTTCTACGATCGATTGCTCCGTAAGTGCACGCAAGATAAGTGCAAAAAATTAAAAGTTGAAACATTAATACAAGTCATAAAATATTTATAGCAGTTCGTAACTTAGCTCTGTTATTTTCAAGTCAGTTTTCCGTCATTAAGTAACAATGATGAGCATAATAATCGCCAGGCGTTTAGCCTTCGGCTATCTAGAACGACAACATGCTAAATAATAGCTTACACATAAAATCGTCCGTGTCCCTATTGCTGGTTTAAGATCTTTCGAGACAAGCTCGACAAACACGTATGTTTAATGCAATAAACAGAATTCACCTTCAGGAAGCTGATAGACTTCATTTCAAACCTTTATATGCCTAGGTACCTACCAAGTATTGGAACAAAGTGCGTGCTAAGAATTTTAATTTCGCATCAAATACGTACATATAGCGGCCATTTGGGAAGATGCCCATGATTCGTAAAGCAACTTGTAAACAATGTTTGTGTTTTAAATAAAATTACATACAACTAAACACATGTGTCGACCGAATCGTCTTACGAATGAGTTTGCGTCATTTAGGTACCTTATACAAATATGTTTTAAGTAAACCTCTTGGATACAAGACATTCGGGAGCAGATGCAACCATAACACGTCAGGTCACATCCATATGGAACGTTTTGAGGCCTTCAGCACATGTGCAAATGTTAACCTAGCCTACAATATTTTATACGTAATTGTAAACATAACTACCTACATACTAAATTTAAAGATATTTACTGAGTATTATATGAAGTTATTTATGAAGCAGTATTTACGTATCATGTGATAATTATAGGCCCTTAAGGTATTCGATACATTTGATGATGATAACAATGGAGTGTTTTGTTTGATTTTAAAATCATTAATGGTGTGAATGACGCTATTACATAGCCTGTAAAAACGCATAAGCGCCTAAGAAAGCACAGTTTATAGTGTAATAATAAACAATAAGTTTGCATTGATGCAGTTAGCAATAACCAAAGGTAGTATACAAAAACGGTTAAACCAAAATTAAAATTGAAAGCATAACTAAAACTTTTATAACGTGTGCAACAGAGCCGCCAGTGGCGCGCTTCAACACTCGACGCAAGTCGGTGTTCGCCGAGACTTACGACCCCGAGGAAGATGACTCGGACGAGGGAACCACGACCGTGTTCCCGAAGTCGGACGCGCAGCGCCAGCGCCTGGCCGAGGCCGTGCGCAGTATCCTGCTGTTCCGCTCGCTCGATGCCCAGCAAATGCAGCAGGTCAGTTCAAACTCGCTTAAAACTTGTAATAACTCATCGGGGCTTCGTCCACGAGGGACTAATTTCAATTAAAACTGTCTACCTCGTGTACGAAGCAACTAGTTCCTTAAAGTTAGGGTTGCATCTAATTACATTATATGTTCTAGTTTTTCTGCTATATACTAAGAGATTTACTGTCTAACTCTCGCCTGTCACGAAACAATCGTCAATCATTCTCAAACCAAGATAAATGAATCTCTCGTCTTCACTACAATAGCTGTGCGATTTGTTGTATACCCTAAATGTCGTATAAGGCTGCTGTAGGATATTATTGCCAAATCAAGAATGTAGAAAGACCAGTAGTTGCAGTTTTTACAATGTAAATACATTTTAAAACATAGGTCGTTTGTGATGTAATTACATTACCTGTAATCTGTCTCATGGTGACTATTTGGTGCTTTTTTCAGACTGCTTTAGATACATTCTTCGTGTTCATAACCACGTTGGCATCGATGTTAGCAAAACAAGTGTTGACATTTTACTTCTCATTCCCCACTAATACGTGAAAGTTCTCTGTCATCACTTCCTTACACACCGTACAAAAATAGTAACCAAGATTAGCCCAAATCGCCACTCCGTACACTAGGAAGTTTCTGCTGACTACACCATAAATCTTGACAAAAATTTCTACATTATAAACAGAGTGAGTCTGTCGACACGTTACGTCTGCGTAGGTGCTGGACGCGATGTTCGAGAAGCGCACGGAGGCCGGAGAGTACCTGATCAGGCAAGGAGACGACGGAGACAACTTCTACGTCATCGAGAATGGCATGTTCGACGTGCTCGTCACCGGCGATGATCGCATTGAGAAGGTACGTGGAGATCTGTCACCTAAATATTTTCAAGATTGTCTACAATGTCATGTGAAGAACATACATACGTTTAAGGTGGACTCTCATTGGGGTTAATCCCTTTCGGATGTTGCAATTATACTATGAAGACCAGAAGGGCCCACGGCTTCGCCCCACGCTTCATTCAGTTTGAAGCTTTATAGGTTCAAAATGGTGGGCTATGGGATTGTTGGAAAGAGTTACCGCGGCCCTGGAACTCAAATGGCAACTAAAAGAACACATGCGAGTTTTAGTCCGTAAAAGTCTGATAGGATCTCGCTCCATCCAGAGCAGGAGGTGTTATTCGATGATTCGGCCCAAAAAAAAAACTCTGAACGAATGCTATTTTAACTGACCCTAATTAAGTTTCCAAATACCATATCGATTTACATACCACTGCTAAAAGGGTCACCCTTTAGTTACGTTGCATACTCCAGTATTACAGTATAGGTTATTGGCCTCGCCTTCCACATTTCTCAATGTCGTCGTCAACCTTAAAATAAAAGTCCAGCATACCTATTTCACGGGCCGGCTTTGGATTTTTTGTATTACAATACTTACGCGGCATTTGGCACAAATAATTTGGACCGGAATTACATTCTGTTTTATGTTTACCGTCTCTTCGTTTTTCGTAAAGGAAAAGCTACTCCTGAAAGCTGTTTGATACAATTTTAATAAAATCTAATCCGCATCGCACGGAACTGAAAAAATGCGAATTCTGGGGTGTTCCAACCGAACACAGCTGTTGTTATCTCTCTGCCGTTGATTCCATTAGATAGATTAGTAACGAAATCTAATCGATGTTAATTTGGCATCAATAGAAATTAATCAAAACATCTTCTTGCCCACTTCAAAAGATACGAAGTGTTTGTCGGGTGCCTTCAAACGATAAATGAGACAAATGCCAAGTTTTTTTTTTCTAAAGAAAATATATCATTCAACATTCCTGAACAAAATGTGCTAGTACCAGAATCGTTTTAGATTTTGGACTACCATAATCTTTGCTTTGACTGTTTTAAAAGTCGTGTTGGCAGACTTGTGAAGTTATTGATATTGAATAAGTGTGATGGGGGCACTAACCTGTTATTTATCTCCAGTCCCCTGTGTTGTATGATAACATTGGTGACTAAGCACCCTGTCTGTTCACATGCCTGTGTATGTGGCTTGTGAACTAGACTCTTCATTACTAATGCCTAATAGGAAACCCACACGACTGCGCGACACAATTAATTAAAGCTCCAAATTTTATGACTTAATAATCTATAATTTTTTACTTATCAAAACAGATTATAATTGCGTATTTTCCTGTGTTTATTTTTATACAATATTTTATACTTTAAAAGAAATCTTTTCCTGAAAACAGCATCCGGATTGGTTATTAAATAAGCAGCGATTAGCATTTCAAATATTGGTATAAGGAAGAGTGGGAGCTTGGTGGGGACATCTTGCAATCTCTTGTGACTCACGAAACCTAATGATGATGACGTCACATTTCAGTGTATGTGTTATTCGATATTAGGATGAATTAGGCCTAAGTGAGCGAAGCAAGCTCCAAAATTTAGGGCACCCCGACACGGATAGTTAGAAGGCTAAACGGGAGCTGAGCGGAGGTCGTGGAACTCGTGGAACTACCCAATTAAAGGCCACAATCAGTCTTTAAATTTTTACATAGACAACTTTAATGCTCGTTGGTTCTTATGATATAACACACAGTACAAATTATACATTTGTCTTTAATATCTAAGGCCAGCTGAGATGACAACCTCTTGCCTCAGGTGGTGCACACATACGAGGGCTCGGGCTCGTTCGGCGAGCTGGCGCTCATGTACAACATGCCGCGCGCGGCGTCGGTCCGCGCGCAGACCTCGGGCCAGCTGTGGGCCATGGACCGCCACACCTTCCGTCGCATCCTGCTCAAGAGCGCCTTCAAGAAGCGCAAGCTCTACGAGGATCTGCTGGAGAAGGTGCCCATGCTGAAGGCGTTGCAGGTATGTGTTACCTTGTGCTATGTGAGATTGCCCCTTTCAGGAGTCTTAGATGGACCATGTTGTTGACTTTTTTAAGGAAATCCTGAAACTGAGGATTATATTGGACTCCTATCAACTAAAACCCTAGAGCTCCTACTCACTCCTACCATGATTCAGACCTAAATTCGAGAACCTGTCGACTGGAAAATGTCATCCTCTGGTTCTGTCTTTCGTCATCCGACTAGTTGTTTCTTTTATATACAGGTTTTAGTGTACTTACAGATTTTTAGTACTTGACATCTGTATGGATCTTAGCGGAGATTTAAGTTGTTTCGTTCATTCGTAACGCGATGATAATGGTTAAGACCTCCGAAACCATTGGCAGGTACAAGGTAGATTGATTACTTGACGAAGGTCACGGATGAGTGAATAAATCCGTTGGATGAGAGTGATATTTAATCATAAACGTTGATTTAAACTAGCTGACCTGACAAACATCTTGAGAGCTGTCCGGTCTTAGCAATGAACCGTCAAAAATTCAAAGCTAAAATAGTCAGTTTTCTGTAATAAATAAAATATTTTTTTTTTTTTTTCAAAAATATATTTTTAATCTATCTAATCACAATTTTCTTAATTTTTCTTTCCGCAAGAATCTTCTCCTGACAATAACAAACACAACAAAAAAAGTATTAGCGAAATTGGGCCAGTCGTTCAAATGTTATAACGTGACCACGGGAAATAGAGGGATCAAATTATATAGATAGATAACTGATCCAATTTGTTAGTAATATAATAACTCTACTAAAAGTTTAGTGTTACAACTTTATTATTATTTGTCCAGCCGTGAAATCTTTCGATTTCCCTGATGGTTATAGGCCTTCGCTTCCGTCTGCATCTCATACAGGTGTTTCGCCACCCCAACGCGTTTTTAAAATAGATGGCCTTTTTTTCTTTAGCCCAACCTTGCCTTTCATTCGGTCAAAACCGTATTCCATCGGCAAATCTCCACGAGTACCTAAATGATAATGTTGAACCCAACAGTTCCTTATTAGAGTGCGCTAAAGTCGTAAACCGTGGAATAATAGGAATCCAAAATAATTTTCTTTAAAATTAAAATTGCATTGTTGTACGCGCATTTCAAATTTACAAATTTGCACATTTCTTGGTGAAATTTGTAAATACCTACTCTCCTAAACTTTCGAGTATTCATTTCAATTTGTGCAAATATGAACCTTTTGCAAATAGCTAGATGCCTGTTGAGATTTTCTGTTCAACAAATTTTCATTTAATTGAATGGCCTGGGAGTTTGTCTCAAAAAAAATACACATTGTCTTGGGCGAAGATTGTGAAACTACTACATATTCAATTTGTTCACTTCTGCATAACTCTTTATGAAATATCTTGTGCTTTATGTTCCAAGAAAACCCTGCACTCTTATACAGATCTAAGACCGGTAATGCCTTTTATTGAGTTCATATTTTTAAAATAAAGGTGCAGTTACCAGTTATCTCAACAACTTGCTCATGGACAAATAGACGTAATTGGATATAAATTACTTCTAGATCAAAGATATGTCTGTTGTGCGATTAGGTGCCGATATCGAGATAGGAAATATTTATCAGTAGTGGATTTACAGAAATACTAAAAATATACCTACAAACAATTCAAGAGAATCCATTCAATATTGTTTAAAGAATCTGTTTCTAAAAAAAACTCCGTTGATATCATAAACAATCGGACTTTAAACCATGTTTTTCACAAACCAAAAAAGGTTGCGTGGGAAGTTATCATTACGATTACCGCTTTGTTCAAACTATCTATAATACGTCTGGCATTAAGACATGTTTCTGTCTCGCAGTCGCAGCTGACATACATCCACAAACTGGAATTCCTTGAGAAATAAACACTTATGAACTACACTTGAGCATTAATCTGCTCACTAATCTTTCCCACAATGCTATAAAACTAACATTTACTTTAAAACAATCGCAGAAAGATTTTTTGAATAAGTATCCATCTTAAAAATTCTACGCGCCTACGTTGCCATTAGCTGACTAGCTGACAGTATAAAACGAATTAAAGCTGTTATTTTTTTGTGATTGTAACACCATCATTTGAGTACTGGTTGTAATTATTTTACCAACACGTGACATTCGATAAATAACTATGATCACGGAAATCTGTATGTTTTTGATGTGGGCGGTAAAACACATCTAAAATATAGATGCGCATTTTTTGTTCGCCAACATGTCTTACTAGAACATTAAATAATTTGTAGGTATTAATTACTGCTAAAGCTAAGCTACATACAAAACTCTTGTTTGCGGTAAATCATGATCTCGTCAAAAACTTTCGAAGTCTTACAAAGAATACTTTTTAGGGCACTTTTTCTCGTTCGCTGGGTACAGGTAGTGACAACGGGAAATATTTAAAAAGATTGATAAGTTTGAGTATATCTTGGGTGCTCTAACATGAATAAATTGAAGGCCATTTCTCGTAGACCTCTGCCTACTAAAAAAACGCTCAAATAGCAATTTTTTATCTCGGCGAGAATCAATGCCAAAATCTTGTCGAAATGTATGGAAATAGAAGTGTTGTTGATACATTGAAACTAAGATTAGAATACAATAGTTCCTTATAAACGGTAACTGTCCCCCAAGCCGTCAACAAATCATAACGGAAGCGTAGTTCTATTGGCAAATATAAAACGTCAATAGACACGTTAGCTTCCAAAATATCGTAAACAGACTAGTGAAACATTACAAATATTGAAACGAGAGTGTTACCGCCCCTAAGCACGTTTACACGCGAACGGATCCGTTGCCCAGCGTCCCGAAAATATTGCCTGACCACGCTCGAACTCTACTCGGCAATCAATATGTTGCCTAGTCTACACCTTCCTTTATAGGATTTTTTTTCAACCAGTTACTTGTCGACATGCTCAACAAAGTATTGAAGGGTAAAATTCCTGCTTGATTTTTTCTATATTCAAGAAGTTTATACTTTGTACCTATCTATGTTATGTTGATCCAAGGCCCTGGGAACTACTTTATTATATAATGTATCTCAATACATTCTGTCAGGAAAACACGTACAAAATAGCAGTAGGTCGTACAAATATTTCGTCCCTGATACGGGAATTGATTACGCGACCCTGAATTCAAAAAGACGTCTCGCCATTGCGCCATTGTTGTCGCCAAAATATGATTATCTTTACTACTTCACTACTGTATTAATCATGACGATTAATTTAGCTTATGAGTTCGACAGATATTCGTCTAATTGGCAGCGACGTAGATAGTATGAATTAATAAATGCTTCGTTAATAGCAATATTACTTAATACTTTCGATTTCTTGGAAAAACAATGGTTTATTATCAATCGAAATTATCGACCTAGTAGGTCAATTTACTTAATCCCAAATTATGTGTGGTTGGTGTTAGTGCCTAGCTCTTTTTTGTATGAGATCATGATCATATCCATTAGCCGTCATCTGTGTTAAAGACACGGCTTTTTTTAACCACTCTTATAATAAAGCGAACAAAACAAAATAAAAATGATTGAAATCGGTAAAAAGATCTTTTATTTTAAGCGAGACTAACAAACAGCAGTTGCTTTTAACATATAAGAGATAAGTTACTAAACATACTTGTTTAGTAATAGCCCCAGTATTCCCCAACAGGCTACAATGAATAGTCGCTATTCGCAAGGGAATAAATCCGCAAACACAACGTTTAGAAAGCGGATTAGTGATCATGAAATATAAAACGATATAGCGCTCCATGGGAAATCTTTTTCAATCTTCCACTCCGTCCGCTTCCCATCTAGATGGACAAGCGCCTTAATTACTTTTAGATAGTAGCTCAACAAGTTGTTACTACTTGCTACATTATATCACCGTTTAGATATCAGAGCGATTACATGCAAAGAAACTCGTTGTATTTCCGCTCTAAAAACGTTATGATTTTGTCATATTTGACGCTCTTAGAACTAGATGGTGAAAAATATTTTCCTAGAATGATTTCGAAGCACATTTAATAGAGTTAAACGCAATAAACCTTGCGCCGTAGGGGAGGATAACTCGATGCAAATTATACAATTTATGCGTCAAACCACGACGTAAACAACTTTTTACGCTAGTTTTAAAACCGTTTTTGCGTTTTCCACATAGTTTTATGTAAACGTAAATATTACTTACTTATTTTCATATGGTGTGCTATGTTACTTCATATGTGCCCGTTTCTCGATACGATTTATTACCTGTGTTAGCACCAGAAAGATTGTAAATCATATTTATTGTCATAATATTATCATAACAATAAGCTAATGTCGTTATAAAGTACTTAACACGCGCCTTATATTATATAATTACTGTTTCGTGTACAATTAAAGAAAACGCGCTGTCTTTCATTACACAGCGGTGACGTCAAACCCTATTGATTTAAACTGTGAAACAGTTTCACGAATATTTTATTAAACCCAACAACATTGTGACGTTGTTATCTGGATTATAATAATAAATACGATACCAATGCCAATTGAAAAGTGTAAGAAGCAATCGAATGATAAGGTCATAGGAGATATTGTAATAGTGGCTAGCGTCGCGTGATACGTGCGTACGTAACGTGATAACACTTATCAGTTAATACTGATTTAAGCTAAGATTATACTGTGATAAGAAGCGCCCAATGTCCACCATGGTGTTAGGTGTGGACGCTCACACTCGCACTAAAGTCCCTTAGCGTTGTGTGAGCTGAATGCTAAGCGAGTTTTGTACCGCTCAAAGCCTGGTACAGAAACTAGGTCGGGTTTGAAGATTTTAATAGTGCGTAAGTTGTCGCATATGTTGCCAACCGGTGACTAGGACAACGATTTACGCTCATAGAGCCAGGTCGAATTCTTCGCGTCCGCACACGTGCAGGGCGAATGAACATCTAGACTAGAGAAGTACCTATAGGCGGACGTTTAGCCACGATATTTGTATTGCCTACGAGAGTGAACGGAGAGGGCGGAGTCTCCGCCGACACTTAATTGGCACGAGATGACCAGTTGATAAGAAGTTTAGTTTATGTCTCTGTAGAATTGTGAAGTGTACTACAATACTTATTTACCTCTTCACACACAATAGCTTATAGTCACAGTAATTACTGTTTATGTAAAATTGCTCGCATTCTTTTTTAGTGCTTTCTATGATTGTGACTGCTGACATTGTACAAAAAAAAGGAATACAGGCAAACTTAAACTTTAAGTGGAAGTTATGTTACCACCATCGTCTCTCACCGGACATGGTAAGTTCGGGAGGTTCGTGCACCGGAACCAGCGGAAGTGACGCCCGGGTATCACCACTGTGCGGAACACTCGGAGGACACGGTGGAGCACACAGTGGAGGTGTGCCCCGCTTGGGCAGAGCATCGCCGTGCCCTTGTGGGGGCGCTCCTTCTGCGAAGCAGTAATGCTGGCAAAGGAAAAAGCCGACCACATCATTCAACGGCGCTCACAGCGCCCCAGTCGCCGCCGGGATTCCGATCCCGATTTCCGACCACCGTAGGCGCAAGCTTGCGGACGGCGAGCAATGGCTCGCTGTCCAACCGTCCGGTAACTGTCCGAACCGAGCCCAAGTCGTCGACGGCGCGCACTTTTCCCGCGCGCCTCAAGGTGTTGTCAGCAGCAGGGCCTCAGCCGGGTCGAATCCTACTGGGGGCAGGGTTATCCGAAAGGGAAGCTCGGCCCCGGTACGAAAGGCAAGAAGGAACGGGGTTGGTTTTTTAGCTAGTAATAGTCTGACACTATCTCCCGCTCAGCCCAAGGGCGGCGGAGGATGTCATTTGGATAATTTTTACCCACCAAAAAAAAAACCTCCATCGTCCCAAGAATTTGCTGAAGCTCACGATTCACAAACACAGACTTCACACTGACATGTGAATGTTGAGGCAACAGAGCTGCTAGACAACACGGACTTAGTGCGTAGGCTTTTGAGTTAGTGTAGTGTTTAAAGGTATACTTATTTAGGGTTTTACACGTGTACACTAAAATAATACTGTGGGAACTAAACTATAAAAAAAGTCTAATTGGCGATATATAATTGTGATAAATACTGTGCAATGTGCAAAGATAACGCATGATCATTTGTACCAAAGTTTTTCTTTTTATTGTTTTTTTTTTTTCACCTGCTGTGTTGTTTCTCCACCACCCTTCGTTGGCTGGTAGAGAATACCTAAGGCATTAAGTTCGTCTTTATACGTTTGGGTTGCATGAAGTTTGAATAAATAAATCGAAAGTGTTTTCATCAATATCAGAGTCTAAGAAAGCGCTACGGGCTTGTGTAAATGTGCTAAAGGACGCTAGTGATATTTTTAACATAATCTACAACATGTTATTATAATACGTTTCAGTTAAATTGCTTTAGTACCTATATTAAATATTTTCTCAATAATAAAGTACAAAAAAGTGACTTCCATTTATGTCTTTTACTTAATATTCAGAAACTATTGATTGAGAGTAGATTCGTGTACTAGTATTAACGTTTGTGGACTACGAGAAAGACTTTGATCCGATCGAGACTTGGGCTGTGCTGCAGTCTCTCCAACGGTGTCAAATTGACTATCGGTACATCGAAGTGCTGAAGTGTTTGTATGAAAACGCTACTATGTCAGTCCGACTCCAGGACCTGACCTCGAAACCTATCCTCCCGCAGCGGCGTGTGAGGCAAAGAGACGTCGTTTCTCCGAAACTGTTCACGGCCGCAATGAAGGATTTCTTCAAGATTCTGGACTTGAGTGGACTAGGCATTAATGTCAATGGCGAGTACATCACTCACCTTTGGTTTGCCGACGACATAGTAGTCATGGCTGAGACTACGGAAGAGCTCAGCACAATGTTCAATAACCTCAGTAGAGCTTCCGAAAGAGTGGGTCTTAAAATGATTAAGGATAAAACCAAAATCATGATTAACAACCATGTAGCACCCAGTCCTGTCAAGATCGGAGACTACATTTGAAGTTGTGAACGATTACATTTACCTCGGACAGACAGTCCAGTTGAGTAGATTTAATTTCGAGAAAGAGGTCAACGTCGAATCCAACTCGGCTGGGCAGCGTTCGGGAAGTTACGCGGTATCTTCTCGTTCAACATACCAGTGTCTCAAGACGGAAAGTCAGACCAGTGATGAGATGGCTCCGAAACGTGATCGCTCACAATGGGCCTTATCAGAAGGCTTGAAAGTCACCCAAAGGGCAATGGAAAGGGCTATGCTCGGGGTTTCCTTGCGTGATCAAATCAAAAATGAAGATATTTGCAGAACTATGTTTGCCGAAATAGCACGAAGAATCGCCAAACTTAAGTAGCAATGGGCAGGGCACATTGCTCGCAGAACAGATGGCCGTTGGGGCCGAAAGGTTCTGGAGTGGCGACCGCGTACCGGAAGACGCAGCGGTGGAAGGCTTCCCACATGGTGGACCGATGACCTGGTGAAGGTTGCGGGGAACTGATGGATGCGAGACGCACAGGATCGTTCATTGTGACGACACTTGGGGCGGCCTATGTCCAACAGTGGACTTATATCGGCTGAAATGATGATGATGAGTATTATCAATCAATGATTGAAGTTACTTTTTGGCTAGTGGTATAACCGGACTTAGTTCGCCAATAAACCAATTAAATTGGTTAATAGTTCCCCAATTATGTCAGTCGCGGCGCCACGGCATAATCTGTCAATTCCTGGCTATCCTCGCTCTGTGCGCGTCATAAATCTTTGACACGCTCCCACTGTTCATGTTTACATACACATTAACACTGAAGTACAGGCTAAAATTATCCTCTTGGCTCATCACGTAACTATCATAACATCACCAACCCAAACAAGATTTTTAGCCGAAACCGTATGTTCGGCTAATCTTCCAGTTTCGTTTCTGCCGAAACGCCAAAAATATACATTCTGTCTAAACTTAATTTTATAAAATACTAAACAGTAAATCAATTATTACGTTACATACCAAAGATAACACATAGACGAACGAGGCTGACAGTTTTTAGGGTTGCGTACCAAAGGGTAAAAAGGGAATGCTAAGAATCCACTGTCCGTCTATCTGTCACAAGGCTGTACCTATGTGGTCATGAACTGTGATAGCTAGGCAGTTGAAATTTTCACAGGTGATGCATTTCTGTTGCCGCTGTAACAACAATGACTAAAAAACAATAAAATAAATATTTAAGAGGGATACTATACACGCGATGTTTTTACAATTTTTTTTTTTCTACGTATGGTACGGAACCCTTCGTGCGGGAGTCCCACTCGCACTTGGATGGTTTTTTTTCACTATTGTTATGTTTATATGTAAATGTATGTTTATTTAGGGCAAATCTTGCAAATGGATTTTAACTTAAAATTTTCAATTTTGAGTTAAAATCCATGAAGTTCAAAATCGAAATCCAATTAAACTTAGATTTAGTATAACTAAATGATTGAATATGGTTCCATGGAGCTGGTCTGATGATGAAATCGGCTAGTGACTTTAAGATCTACTAGTAACAAGATGATCATGTTTGAGCTCTTTGGAATGGCCTTGAATGTCTTGAGGAGTAACTACCTATACCGCGCGATAAAAACTTCTTGAAAAATGGTTTTTCATTAAAAACTTCAGCTCAAAGATGCTAGTTACGGTCGACCTGAATATTCAGCCACTGTTTGGCTGAAACAGAAACTGAACCTTCGATCACTAAATATGACGCCTGCAATCTGTATCGGGTAAACGGGACCAGTAAACACCACATACCCTTAAAAAATGTTATAATTTTTCATTTTAAAATAATTGCACTGATTGTTAAGAAAAAATGTATTGCAAACAATCCGCCTTCGAGAAATGTTAGCTGGTTAATTTCCTTATCGTCGCGTACTCATAAAACTTCCAAGTAATTGCTGAAAAAACGTTGATGCATCTTGTTTTCATGTAACTTGATTGCTTATTTCGCTCAATGGTTGCGTAGCGCGGTTGTTGACCTTGGCAGGGCTCCCTCTGGGTCAGGTAAAATTACTTTGGGCACACATGGACCACGTATCTACGCTGATCTTGGCACTTTGGTCTCCATACATTTTATATGGCAAGTAGATTTGCAGAGCTACATTAGATCCACGCCAAGGCGAGGCCCGTTTGCGTCGGTCTAATGTAGTTCCCGCTTAAGATTTTTTTAATAGAAGACTGTAAACACGAATCTGCGCTCTTTTAATGGCATAAAGCACCTACCGTCTGTGACAAGTAACTTCAACACAATAGCTGGCCACCTGTGTTGCCTCCTGAAAGGAATACAGGCGTGATGTTATAAATAGGAACTAGTGAAAAGCATTGTGTATAATCTGCTTAATTAGCCGTGTGATACCCGGCCGTGAATAGTTCACCCGTTTCTTCCCATGCGTTCCCACTAAGATTACGTTCAAATGGATGAGCAGTGGTTAAAATAGATTGCTGTAACATTTCCGAGACTGTCGTACACACATTCTTGTTTCCCTAACCCATGTACCTCTATTGGTATAAATTGTGGGCTTACTATCACAATGAAAGTCATGGAAAACATCTACTGGCATCGCGGCAAGCCCAGATAAAGATGTCAAAATGAGCTTAGTGCCTTTAGACAGGATTTGACCGTATCAGTTGAAGATCGATAAAGAGAAAGGAGACCTTTCCCCACCTGTATTTCACCACACCGTATCGTTAAGAGGCTGCTTTTTCACTCGCCTATCGTAAACATCAAGCATGGTTTAAAAGCTTGTTGCTTCATCTAACGCAATCCAAAGTGTTGTTTGACGAAAAGGCAACGCGAAAAAAGAGTGATAATACCTGAATACTCTGTTGGCATTCAGTAATTCCGAAGTTTTTGAAAAACATTGTCATTATTTAGAATCTTGATAAAATTTGCTAGGCTTGAAATGTTGTACTTTTTTTACTTTTTTAATTTTTGAGTAAATTATGAACTGTCAAAGTTCATGCAAAATAGCAGATTTTCAGAGGTCTTAACTGGATTAGTTATACACAAATTTATAAATTGATTTCCATAGAAGCCTAGATAATATGCACAAGATACTGTGTTTCCAAAATATCTAATGAAAAATGTGTAATGACGTCATAATCGCGTAAGAGCGGTTGTATGAAAAACAGTGAAAATGTATGTCGAGATGCATCCCCTTAAAATAATATATCACAAGAGCAAGAACTCGATTAAAATTGTGAGAGACTATATGAACAATCGACGAGAGGCTATGGTTTGAGTGCTTGAACTTGACCTTGACGGCAGTCTCTAAATGGGGCGATGCTAATTTGGTCAAGTTCAATACTGCTTAAACCCAGACGTGTTTTTTCTGCTTAAAACGAATCAATTTCACCCGGCTTTAACCTTTCGAGGTGTGGGTAAATGTGCCGATAACCGATCATCTTGATCTTCTAGTTGTTACATTCATCTTCAACTTGGGTTACCAAAAACTTGAGAATCTTAGCATAGGTGAGATCACACATCACGCGGAAACAGCTGCTCAAATTGTATCACGCGCAAGTTCGATCGTGTATGGAGTAGCTCCAGATACCAGCTTAATCCAAGCGCATTAGAGTCAATTGAGAAATGAGCCAAGGGGGTCATGCCATCAAAGGATGAAATCGTCGAGTCAAAACTTCAAAGTCTTGAGTATCGGTGCCAAGTTGCTAGCCGTCGGTTTTGTATTGGTTGCATTTCGGGGAGTGTGCTTCGGAATCGCATGGTCTAATTTTGCCAAGCCCGATCCATCTTCAGATCAGTACTTACCACATCACATCCATACTTACCAAAAATTCATTGCGCGTACAGCTGACTGGAATTCCCTGCCGGAGCCTTGTTTCCTAGTAGCTTGTAACCTTAAACTCGAGAATTAAAAGTTACGTTTAGGCAAGCGTGGTCCATCGTCGATCATTACATAGCTTGCTTGATCAGGTGACATAGAAGTCAATCGCGAGCCTCTCAATGGTAATAAAAAATTTAAAAAACAATCAACACACAAGCTTCGCAAGCTCGGAACTAACTGGAAGGGGTCACTTTGCCGCCCGTAGGTAATTAGCTAACAAGCTGTCACTAATGCCCGACTTTACCCCGAGGAAAGGGGAGAAGCGGCACATCGTCACACAGACATGTGGACGCAGTAGTACCGTGTAGGGGTTAAACGTGACGGAGGGCACCTCTTCACATAGCGGAGTTTCTGTGATGGTGTGGCAAATAGGAGCACGCTTGTTTCTATAGAGTTTAGACAAAGAGGAAAGAACATCCTGTGATTTAATCCCTAATCAAAGCGTATAAAGAATAATCTAAAATCTTACAATTTTGAGGAGCACAACATCAGTAATGTTTTTGACCAAATAGTGTTTTCTAAACACAAATTTTTGAACAAACAACAAACTACTCAAACTACTTATTTAAGTAGATTTTGCCCGCGACTTCGTCCGTATGAGTATCGATTATTACGGACGCAAAGGCGAGGTCTAAGCCAGGTAAAAAGTAGCCTTTGTCCTTCCTTGGGGTTCAAGTTTACTCCGCGCTCCGTACCAAATTTTATTTTAGTCAGTTCATTAGTTTAGCTGTGAAAGCGTAACAGACAGACACGAGTTATTTTCACATTTATAATTATAATATGAATTAAACTGAATCAAATTGTGGGCAAAATTTTGGTCCAAGTTTCGGAAAAATTACACATCAGAAATGTTTGAAAACGATTTAGCAGCCCTATCCAGAGTTCCAGACAAACTATTTTTAGAACTTCTCATTCTGCTGAATGTTGCGTGAACACCCACTCAATTTTGCTTCTCCTGTCACAATCATGCATCTTTAAATGCGCGCCGGCAACAAATTCCACGTACCCAACCTTTCTGAGGCAGTTCTCAAATTAGATTTTACGCGCTGATAACATAATTCCCGATTTACCGGAAATTGCTCGAGATTGTAACTTTCCTCAATAAAATGTTCACGATTTGCTCCCATCACATTTCGTTTGTAATAGTGTAGTAGCGACTCATCTCCGTTCACTAGGAAAACACTCATAAATCTCATTTGCATAAAAATACACATGCAAATCTGCTAATAAATACCTTTAGTATGTTTGAACGGGATAAAAAATGATCCAATTGTTTTTCCAAGTAAATCATGCAGTAAAAGATAAAGCGCATGCTACCGCTGCTGCCGTCAAAGGCGTTCCTCGCTGGTGTGTAGATAATATTGTCTGACAAGCGAAGCGAAAGATAACAGCCACAGGACGCCGATGCTCCTATCGAATTTATTCACCTTCCGCACGATGACGTCACCGCTTTATCTTAGACTCACACGTCACACTGAAACTCGGGTGGCGACTGCAGAATTGATAAGTGTGGGATTTTAATATAATTGGAATTGATGACGTTGAGTGTCTTTCAGCGCTTATCCTGCGTAGATACGGATTCAATTGATAACATTTAAGCTAGTCCGACGCACTCGTGGACCACGCCTGATTTGTTCGTAGAGCGACGTCGCGTGGCATGCCGTGGCGTGGATCTAGTGCTAATATAGTTCTACAAGTCTAGTTTCAATATTCGCCCAGATCTACGTGGCACACGTGCACTTTTAAATAATTATTTGAAAATTATCTGATGCAAGCTTGTTTTTTTAACTGGCTTCCAAAAATGGATTATGTTCTCAATGCTACTTATTTCATGTTAAGCGATATCTTCATTAATTGTGAACAGATTTTGACGATTCTTTTCTGGTTCGGATGAGAATTTTGCCCAGGTCCCATTTAAATTTAGTGAAGATTTGATGAAGAACTACGGAGATAGACCAAATCTTCCGGGTTTACTGCAGTTGCATGCCTGTTCATTGTTAACACCGTTTCATAATATAATATCACGGCGCCGGAATGCTCTGAAGGGGTATGCAGATGCGTAAAGTTTAACCTAGTGTAACCTCATTTCATCAATATTATGTTCAATTTCCATGTTATTAGAGCATAACTTTTTTTCTGAGAATGTGAACTATTCTTAAGTTTGATCTTATTACGTGAGAGGCCACGTCCACATTGTATCTTACTATACTTGTATCTTTTGTTTTCAGACGCATGCGTATTGAAGTTAGTTTCTCGATAAGTTGCTATACCCTACTTTAGACGAGTTTGTTTTCTTTAAAAACATAACATGAAAACAGTTTCTTGTAAACATTTTCAAGTAGGTCATACCCAATGGGAACTTTTAGAAAGATTCCTGGATATTATTTATTTACCATCGTTTGTCAAACACATGCTCGCAATTTATCATCAGGTTTAAACGGCGAAAGAAACCGACACGTTCATTATAAAAAATGAAACTGGCCAGTCAAGCGTGGGATATAGCTATATTTTTAACAAGACGTCGAAAATGCAACTTGTTCCAAAAAAATTCGTCGGGAAGTATCAGACTACTGCCTAGTGGTATGGGCAATCGCTATACAAATAACCAAATCATCCGAGAGTTGGCTTACAGCTCTTTTTTATTACCCAACTACGCCAGAAGGAGAGTTATGTTTTTTGATTGTGTGTATATTTTTTTATTATTTTATTATTCGCTCTAGAGGGCATTTCTTTAGCCTAAAAACGGTTTGTTGCATTAGAGGTCACAAAACTAAAATGGTGAATATTAGCGCCAAATTGTTTTTTTTTTTTTCTTGATTAACATATAGTGCATCAAAATAAAAGGCTCGAGGAAACGATTTCAGAAGTATTACTCACTAAAATGTAAGAAATAAACAGTGTCAAAAACCTGAGCGCACAAAAAAGACTAAAAAGTTCGAAACGAGTCGCTAAGCAATCTGATGCAGTTGAAGGCGCCTAATCTATGATTGAACTAAAATAAATTCCACGAACTGTAGGTTTAAGTGATTGGTTTAACTGACTTGTATCGAACTGTTTTAGTCATTTGATGCGGTCTGGTTTTTTGTTTGTTGAAGAACTGTAATAAATAATACCTAACCTCCTACCTCTTCAATAAAGTGATATCTCAAAGCCCACGGTCAATTAGATTTTAAGGCTTATAGTCCCCTGAGCCATCTGACCGAAATTATGTGGACGCAACTCTCGCACTCGCCTAGGCGGCTGTACGCAAATCTGTGCATTTATTTGCGGCCAGCAGCGCCCGAAAAGCGCTTTAAATCCATTTTCTTTGCGAAATATTGATTGATTTACATATGCAATGTTCACTTTAATTCATTAAACCCCAAGCGAACGCCGCGTTCGCGCACCTATTGTCTTTCTATTGTGTCTGTGATTTCCACGATTGAAAGGTTAAAGAATATTTAACCACCAATTTGTATGTGTAAAAATGTTTCTAAAGGTCCAAGCCGTTTCGAAGGAGTAGGGAAAAGTTGCGAAAAGTTACGACATTGCTAAATATTTTTTTTAGACAAAAGTATTAATAGCACGAAAAAATCAAATGTTGATAATGTTGTTCATGAATCTTTAATAAACATATATTTTTTTACAAACCTATTAACCTGGCCGTTACCGAGGACTAGGCTTCAGAAAGTTACTGTTTTATGGCATTTTTCGGGCGCTTGGGCCTTAAGAGTAGTATTTTTTATTACAGTTAGCATCAAGTCTAATTAATTTTTATCTAATTCGGAAATATAGCTGCCTTTTTAGAGGCCATACACTAGAAGCACTTAAAAAGGGTTCCTAGCCCTTACGGTCATTATCTGAGCGATCCGTGCTTATATTTTACTTAGGAAGTCAATGATGTATCTCACTTAGCTCTAAGCAAGAGAGCTCGCTTCAGGAGTCCAGAGGAACTCGAATGTTTGATTAGTCCAACATTACTGTTGGACTAATCAAACATTCGAGATAATAATATTGCTTTTTTTTAGCAAAACTATGTCGCCTGAAAGCTTGCCTAGAAACAACCTATGAAGTCTTGACTTGAATTTGTGTCACCCAGGCGTACGAGCGCGCCAACTTAGCCGACGCATTGCTGCCGCGCACGCTGATCGACGGCGAGCTGATCATCCGCCAGGGCGACACCGCCGACGGCATGTACTTCGTGGAGGACGGCGCCATCAGCATCCGCATCACCCGCGACGATGGCAACGAGCATGAGGTCAAGCGTCTTGGTAAGAATTAAAGAAAATACACTTGTTTAGTATAAACTTAAAGTCACACGACACGTTTACAGGGTAAATTAAACAATGAGTTAGAAGAACATTTTGTTATTTTTTTATTGATCGACTCGCGCTTTACATCTATACTACCTGATGAAAGGATGTCTGCAAGTTATGACTTAAAGACCCTCAGGTTGTAGCTATCAGGAAACACAAACTTCGGCAGAAATTCCACTTCTTAGCTGTCACGATGAATGTATTCCCTATACCTTTTATGCGTATCGTGGGATGTCTACCACACATCGGTGGCGCATCATCGTACGTCTGGATGGTGGTCAAATTATGGAACGGACTTGATGAAATTAAGTTATGCAATTCCGTTTGCCGGACCGTTCTAGTTTAGGACGTTGAAGGATGAACCTTAATTGTATACAAAGGTATACTATCAAACATTACAAAAGTGTAATGTTGTTGTGCATGCGAGTCACATCGTTGCGTGAGCCCAATTCCCTGTCCCTCTCACACTTTCAACGCTCTCTTAGACACAAAGCCTGACTGTGATATGTTTACGGACGAATGAAAGACGATCATGACAGTATGTCTGGAATTCTGGGAGATGAGTGTGCGAATTTTGTGTAAACTAATGTAAGCAGGGCAGATAGCTGTTTTGTCAAAACAACATGATACTAATTTTAAACCATACATGTTCATGTATTTATTGAGTAATAGATGCAGGAGAGTATGTAACAACGTCATCTATAAGAGAGTTGAGCAATCAATAACCTATTAGTTTGCCTTACTTTGCTCACCGTCTGCTCCCAGTGACGGGCGTATGATCGATTGTCTTCGATTCTTAGAACACCACCGCGTGTGAAATATTCTACTACAATATTTAAGGCGCAAACTACATTATACTTTGCTGTTGTCACATGATTTTTGACACCGACTTATTAGATTACCCTTTGTCTCTTTCAAATAAGATTATGTATTGGATCGTAATTCAGTTAGGAAGTTAGTTTTCTTGTCCAAAAAGCTATCCATCTTCTTTTCTTCAAGCAAATGTGTCACGAATTATGATAGTGGCAAATTATGCATAACGTTAAATCACTTTGCAAGTATGCTGAAACCGTTTCGTATGACAACAAAACTATCGATGAGGCGAGACCTTGAGAATTATTAACTCTATCAACAACCAAATCTTCTATATTTATATTCCATAATAACTGTAACTAGCGATCCGTCCTAGCCTCGTACAAAATCATTTAAATTCACGGCTTTTCTCGACTATTATACGCGCATAAACCTTCCTCATAAATCACTACTGTCTATTGGTGAGAACCGCATGAAAATCAGTTTAGTAGTTTTTGAGCCCATCGCGGACAGACAGACGAATTGTGGAACTGGTTTTCTAAGGAAACAATAACGACTTAATAGTATAGTCAACATTTTGCTGTCGATATTTGGACATCTTATATTCATGCGAAATTATCTCCATTATTATTGCCCTGATCACGTTCACTGACACGTACCGAGTAAAAGGGCGAGACAGTGCACGCGGCCGAATACTCGGTACGTATAAACAAAGCGCCGAGTGCTCGGCCGAGCGCTTATTGCTACAACTCGCTTACATCACTGTCTCGGCCGAGCAACATTTTACTGTCTCGCCCTTTTACTCGGTACGTGTGATCAAGGCATAAGGAGTTAGCGAAAAAATGTACATGAACAGTGAGCTACAAAACTCTATAGCACTCTTATTAATGATTATATCGTTTGTGTTCAACAGAGGCTGGTGGGTATTTCGGCGAGCTGGCTCTCGTCACCCACAAACCACGCGCTGCTTCTGCTTACGCCGTCGGACCCACCAGGGTGGCATGTAAGTATAAATAATAATTTTCATACATCACTAGATCCTCATCATTTTCAGCCGAAAGACGTCCACTGCTGGACATAGACCTCGCCTAAGTGTCGCCACTATGACCGCTCTTGTATGTCGAGAAACTGATTAATGCGAATCCACAACCCTCACCAGTCACCAGGAGCCTTACCATGACGTGTTAAAATCTCAGTCGTGCAAGTGAGAAAAAGGGATAGAGCTATGCACCCTAAATTGCTCCATCCCTTTAATAATTCAGTTTAGGTCGTAAAATGGATCGCGCTAAGAGCTCGTGGTAGGGCCGCAGATCGTCGGTCCACCTTGTGGAAAGCTTTCTTACGCTGCCTGCTCAGGTACGTGGTCGACACTCCAGAAACTTGCGACCCTCCGACCATCTATTCTGCGAACAATATGCCCTGTCCCCTGCCATTTAATTTTGGCGATTCTTCGGGCCATGACCTTAGTTCTCCTGCTGATTTCTTAATTTCTGATCCATAGTACTTACCTAATGTCTTTGTTTGCCTTATTGGCAGTGACTACTGCAAGAACTAGTAGTATCAAACGCACTAAGTTCTATGTTCTACAATTGCAGTTTTGGCCACTAAAGTAATAATTCCTTCCGATCGAATTTTGATCACGGTGACCAATCTTAGCAGAGATTAACAACCTTGTTATACCTACCTACACAGGAGATATTATAGTGCTCATGCGTGTGCGCAAACACAGATGCACCTGTTCTTTTACTCTCACAATCCGATAGGACGGCAATCCGACACGACCAGCGATCGGGCACAGGACTAACGACTTTACGTGCTTTCCGAGGCATGGGTATCACACCATCAATTTCCAAACTCTGGGCAGCTACAAAGTAAATCTTCTTGGAAAAACCCAATAGCACTTTTTAAAACTTACTAAACTAATCCTAGAGAAAGCACTAAGCTAGAATGAAATACGAAGTGTTATTGATTGGCTCGCTCTTGACCACAATCTCATTTGATGGTAATGCGATGATATGGTCGACGGTGAGCACGCTTGCCTAGAACTAACCTATTCACTCTTGTCTTAAAAACACCTTAATTGTAGCTATCAGGAAACCCAGACTTCATCTGCGCCTGATTAATGACAATAGGCTCGCCCTCTATTTCAATATTTAAAAAAAATGCTTTTTTAGTGGGAAATCATCCAATGACCTCTCGCGCTAGGGCGGAGCAGGGCCGTGTGTCACTTTTACTGACTAAAATCCACTCCTATGTTCCTTCTTTGCCTTGGCCCCAGTAGGCTTCGGCCCTGCAGGGTCCCCAGTTTTACGGTGCGCGTGGAACGGTACGCGCCGTCGACGACTTGCACTCGATAACCAGGACGGTTGAAAAAAAAAACAGCTAATTTTTTTTTTCTACTGGCTATTATTGAAGCAGTGCAGCCAACCCGAAAACAACGAGAACATTGTGCAGGTGTTTATTGCCGGCCAGTAAACGTTGGTACTAGCGTCTCATTCAGCGCCGGCCTCATTAGCATGTCGCCGGCTGACAGCCTCGCTGCAGCATTAATCACCATACATTAACTCACATCGTTTGCTTCTTATTATACTCTATTGATGGAATAATGCCTAATACATTTTAGGCCTGAAATACAATCAGCACGAAACTACATGTAATGTAAGAATGATTTGCAGCAAATTATAAAGCAATCGATAACCTTTTCTTTACGACGGGGGGGGTGAGGGTTATTATCAAATAAGTCCTCCCAATCCGGGTGGCGGGACCGGGAATGTCAGACTTTTGTTTTCTGAACCTACACGTCTAACCTACCCGTGTTCCTTCAATTCACCTTTGCATTATTCCAGGGGCACTGTTTAATATTATAATAAGAGGAGCATTACACATTTTTTTTGCATTACACATCTTTGAATAGCATTAAATTAAAAACCACGTTTTTTTTTTACTTTTACGTTTGGTTGGTTTTTACCTAGACGCATCCGAGACCAAACCGGAATTTGTGCGGTTGCCCGCGCTTTCTCAAATCTTTAACTTTGCATACTTTTGTGATCTTACGTAAGAACTATCAAGATTTCCTCCCACCCCCTTGTAAGAAAAAATAAGACATGTTCGATCCCCTCTCTCTTAATCTTCGTCTTACGCAATAAATAAATGGCCACTAAAACGGACGCCTCTAATGAGCCAGAATCATAATTATTGTCGTTACTGAACACGTTAAAATAATATATCCAGTATTAACAAAATTTTTGTCTATGTTGACTTTCTCAGAGTGTTTTGTCATAACAATCATGCTTATAAGTGTCCTCGATTGTTTTATTAAAGTCTAGTGTCGACGATATGATGTTTCAATAGAAAAAACGTCACTTGGAAACGTGCCAATTTTGTCATTACAAGGAGTGCATGCATATTATATGCATGCACTCCCGTTTGAGATTCCACACGGAGTGACATGATTACAAACGGTCTCGCGGTTCAAGTCACGGCTATAACAACTGAGCATTTGTAATTAACTGCTACTAATAAATAACTTGTTATCACAAAGTACCAATCGATATGGAAACAAGCTATATCTATAATGTTTAGATTAATTTTCGTTACCTTCATTTTAATTACTCGACTTTATGTTTACAATTCGTAGAAATGATAAGTGCTGAGTACTAATTAATTAGCCCAACCAATCGACTATATTTGTTTTGTCCATATCTTTAATATTAAATACTACCCTTAAATATTAACATTGATTCTATAAATCTAGAAGTTAAAAAAAATATATTTCAAAACTGAACAAAATAAGAAAACCCATTCCGAATACGATAAGTCATTTAAACAAACCTTTTTTACTGTCCGTTCAAGCCATTTTGACTTCTATTTCCTAAGCATAAGGATAACATTAGAAGAAAAAAAGTGGTTACATTACCAACTATTCACTGCAGCCGCTATTTATCATGCCACCAACGCAATAAAAGTCAAAATCGGTTGAACTGACAATAAAAAAATTGTTTAAATGTCTCATCTTATTGCGAATGGAGTATAGAAAATATAAAACTTTTTAAACATATTATTGTAGTAAAATATTGTTTGAATTATCCAACTTAGAAGTCGGTAAACCATAGCATATCATTTTCATCTTGAATTTGTGAATGAATTCTTTCCCTTGTTCATTGACCACGGACTCATTCTTGCCGTTTCTTTGAATCTAATCATAAAAACTCTGGTCATCTTGTTCTAATAAATGTCATTTGAAAACCAGACTGTCAAACCACGGCTTTAATAATGAATAAAGCCATAACATCGTATGTAAATGTTCCAGTCCTTGACGTGGAGACGTTCGAGCGCCTGCTGGGCCCGTGCATGGAGATCATGAAGCGCAACATCGACGACTACGAGGAGCAGCTCGTGAAGCTGTTCGGCGACAAGAGCAACCTCACCGACGTGCGATGAACTGCCGCACGCGACCATCAGCGCCCACACTTGTTTCCCTTCCACACACCGTAATCTGATCCTCTAACCATCCTATTCGAGGTTATGCTGACGTATGCATCACTCATCTAAATTATACTCGAAAATATGTCATGTTAACGTTTTAGTTAATTTTTACCATATTAAAACTACTGCTATATTGAATGTGATGATCGTTAAGAACAAATAATTGATTGGGGTTACCAATATTTTTTACGCCAATACATGACAATGATAACATTTAAATATAATAATAACTTAATTAAGGCTCACAAGGTAGCTCTTACTTATTTATTTTGAACAGCATAACCTCATAGAAATCAAGACAGTTTGTGCTCATAAAGCATACGCTTACTAAATAGCTTCTTGTAACATATTTTGTGCTTAACCAACAAAAATGTTGAACAAGTACAAATACACAAGATTAATTGATTTTATTTGAAGTAGTGCCATGTTGTTTATTTAATTTGAACTTATTGTAGTAGATAAATAAAAGGGATTACGCGTTGAATGGAAGGTGAAACGATGACTACAAAACGAGCGCTCAATAATATTGCATTGATACAAAAATACGCTTATTTTAGATAGAGAAATGCCTTAGTAGCTAAGTATATATAAGGTACACCGAGGAGGCGGCGGCGAGGCGAGCGCGTAGAAAACAAAATGTTGACGAGACATTATGCTCAGTTTATGTGCCATAACCACCGGCGACGGTCCACGACGACACGACGCGCCAACACTATTCGGTTGTTTGAACGAATTCATTGCTTTCAGCTTGTTCTTCATTTTTCCATCACAGTTCTATAAGCTTTTGTGTGCAATATAATTATTATTTAATTAAAGCGTGTCATAACAAATTTTGTTTTCTACGAATGTCGTCACCCAACAGAAACAAGTCAACAGCTGACGATTACAATAAAAGAATTTATGACTCGAGGGTAAAAGGCATTAGTGTTAAACTTTAACATAATTATGTTAACGTAGTGAGTGGTTACAATGCAATACTATTCGGCACTCGGCCACGTCTTATCTTGGGATATTCTCAATCGCTAACGCCATTTCTAATAACTTAAGGTATTTCCACTGACACAGGCTTTTCTGAATAATAACAAAATTATATACCTATTAGGTAAATTATATACTTAGTTGTATTCTTTATTTTTGTGATTAGATTAAATCTATCACTTTCTATTTTTTATTTATTTTTTTAGCTCGGTTAATGGTTTTTCGTCGATATATGTATATGGAGATTGTAATGCGAAGATCAGTTTATTATATGCCAAATTATAAATAATAGTTTACGTATGTGTCATTTTAATAGGACAGCTTATTAATTTGGGCATTTTTCACTGTAAAGTCTTAAACATTCAGACTTCATATCGAACGCAAAATTCTGTCTTAATAAAATGCATATACTTACATAAATATATATATAATATTATTTATTTAGTTTCGCAGAATATTATTACGATTGTTTCGTAGTAATTTTGTTAAGCAAAAGGAATTGTTTATGTTGTCTTTAATTAATTTAAATCTTCTTTTCTGTTGTAGAGAGTTCCTATTGTTTTGTTTGCTCTTTAACAATTTTACATTATAATAGATCTGAGGTGTTTATCTTTGTAATACTTTTATAGCGAACACACAGCTCCAATGAACAAATAGTAGATGCCCATCGTTGTTGTTTTATATGTCCCTGTAAGAGATCGATGTATAAATTGTAATGAGTTGGTTCAGCGAACACTCGTTAGTAGTCCGGCGCAGGCGCACTCGGCGACCCTCAGGTACAACGTTCCAGTATTATTTGAATTAGAACACCCTACCACCTTTATTTGTGAATCCAGCCAAAGTAGGTGAGTGCGTAAATATCATGTGTAGCGCTAAATATTTAAGTATATATTTACTATGTAGTAGTTAGTTTTCGTCATTTCTTATTGTAATTTAAATATTAGTAGATTAGGAAATTTTAATGGAATATAGTCAAATCCTGAGGGGTGAGGTGTATCGTTTTTGACGCCATGTACAAAAGTGTACAAATTGATTTCAGATGCCATAGAAGATTTTATTTTATTGAATGAATATAATACGTTATTTTATTGTGAATTATAAATGTGCCGCTTTCTAATTTCACTGGTTAACTAAGTGCGGGCATGGCTCTATGTCGGCACTTCATACATGTCGGCCTTCGCTTCGCTTCTTGTTGTTATTCAATAGCATTCGTTATGTATCTAACTACTGGTTTGAGTTTGACGTAGCTAATACATTCCCTTACTGGTTGACATTGTATTTATTTATATTATTTATGAGAATATTGTTGTCCGCCCATCGATTTTCTATAGTTAAATTCTCACTCGAAGTGCCTATTTCGTACAACAACATGAATCAGGAAACAATTTTCTTAGTACACTCTCTCACTAACAATTAAAATATTATTAATCTCGTGTTTTAACTTACTTAAACTGCCTTTTTCTATGTGAAATTGTGAAACGTGTTGTGAGATTTGTGTATTTAGTGCATCGGACATTAAACAATCAGTAGTTCCGGTCTAAGATGTGAAACAACTCTGTGTCTATGTACGATAACACGACAATGCTCAGAATATTTACCTTTCACGGGCGCTTGCTTGTCTTGTGAAACACTTGACACTATAAAACTTGCGGTAAATATTTTGACCAACAATAGTACGATTTTGTATGTATTTAATTGGATACTGTCGAATCCACTATTTATCCATGAGCACTAGTAACTTTGGGGAGTGTGATGTTCGGTTGGTTTTCCTAAGATCGTGTACATGGTCTGATATTGCTGTGTATAACGTTGTGTTTGTTACATTGTACTGTACAGGTGAGGTGCGTCACGTCACCACAATGTCTGTGTGTCCCCGTGTAATGAACCCAGTAGTTAATATTATCGTGCAATAATAACTAATAACTGTCATTTATCTATGTCGTTTACATCAATATCATGTGTTAAATTTTTGTCTGTGTGGAATTTATTTATAGAATTTAATAAAATATAAATAGAATAAGAAATATATATCGCTCTTAATACTGGTGTTTAATAATATTCAGCATCGGTAAAGTAGGAAATGCTAATCAAATTACACTTGTATATTCAGTTTTTTATTGAAAATTAATCGACACGCAACATCTTTAATGTTAACATAGAAGCACAAATGTCTAGAACGCGTGATCGTGATCGATGGGAGATTTTCGTTCTGTTGTCTTCCATGGGACGCACAGAGGCTGCTATTCGAACATCCCAACGCATCATTCGGAACGCTATCATCATATGCATTCTCTGGCATACTAATGTAAAATTGAAATTCAATACGCTTAACCGTAGCGTAATTTTTTATAAATTATACTAGTCATTGGTGTCTAATGTAGATTTGTAACCTGACAGCACGTTGGAATGGAACATACTCCATGTCTTCAGTCACAGTAGGTGTAAGTCGTCATCCCTGTTCCATACGAAGTGAAAGCATATCAGCGCGGCGGCCGCGCCGCACCTACGATTACTGCACATGTGTACATCCGGTAGCCAGTTGAGAACTAGTACCGCTTTTCCCACGTCATGAGCTTACCCTGTACATTTATAAAAATTATGTATCGTAAAATGTTAGAAAACTGAATTATATTTGTTTGTAGATCTAAGTGTTGTTTATTTTATATCACCTACAAAACTAATTTAACCGAATACACTAAGGGCCATATTTCACCGGGACACCATGGCAACAAAATGTATAGAGCTCTATAGAGGTTACTCACCTGGTGTCTGTTTGGTAGCGCAACTAATTTGGTGGCGCTACCAACTCTGACACTAGTCCGGCCGCCAGCCACGCCCCCACCAAAGAGTGTCATATGATGAAAATCTAACCTATACGGATAAACTAGGTTGACTACGAAGCAATCACACTGTGTTCTTTATTTTCATTATTCATTAAGTTCATATTGACAAAGAAACGGGGAAAAATAATAATAATAATAAACGTTTATTTATCCCCAACAAATTACAGCACAGTTAAGTTGACAGGTAGTTTGACAAAAGACAGAAGGTAATTTGTGGGAGATCTGGAGTCCAAACTAAGCCAAGGCCTGTATTTTAGAGATCCAGCCCCCCCATTACATCACAAATTGAAAATAGTCAACATGCGGGTGTGTGCACATAAATATAATGTGTATATACATAAATACACAAATAGGGTATATTATACATATGTTATTAATATATATTAAAATATGAACTTATACAGTACATAGATAAATATAGATAATTCTAGGTACTACTTTGCTACATCGAGTAATTTTTCAGTATCCTTATTTATAATTTAAAGTTAGTAATAATTTGATCAGTTTATTTTTACATTCGTTTTTACGACAGTTGGCTATATTAATAATTTTGTTTAATTTATTGTACAATTCGCCACCACGAAATGGGAAATATTTTTGCGCGAATGAAGTATTAACCGCAGTCGTCCTACATATTGCATAGTTTCTTCTGGAGTGTGCTATGCGTTTTCTCCGTTCTTCGGGTAAGTTGGAGTGCTGAAGAAGTATAGTAAGCAATACGTAAAGTTGACGAACAGTTAGCACTTGGGCTTCTTCGTAAAGTGTTGTGGTGGAAAAAAGACGCGGTTTGTTTAAGCTGACTTTCAATATCATCCTTTGTGCTCTTTCAACAGTCATCAGTTTAGATTTACAAGCTCCTCCCCAAGTAGTGATGCAGTAGCTAATGATTGATTGCACCAGGGTTTCATATACCATCCTCATCGTTTGTTTCTCTGCTACACCCCGTAGTTCTTTAAAAATGTATGTGAGCTTTCGTATTCTTTTAGACAAGAAGTCAATGTGGTTCCCAAAAGTTAAATTTGCGTCGATGTGAATTCCAAGATACTTTAGACATTTAACGGGATTAATACTGGGACACTTACAGTTTGGAGTTGGAGGAAAGTTACATTTATGTGCACGGATATTATAATTAGTAAGGTTAGAGACTTCCCTTTGATTTCGTATAGAAAATAAAATATATTTAGTTTTATCATCGTTCAAAGTAAGAGAATTTGATGATAGCCAGTGACACACTGTGTCAAAACCTTTCTGAGCGAGATCAAAAAGTTCATCCCACAAGTCTGCGAAAAAAGTTAGGGCGGTGTCATCAGCATAAGCGGAGATGCGACACTTTTTTATTTTAAGGGAACATAGCTCATTTATGTAGCAGAGAAAAAGAGTAGGACCCAATATACTACCCTGGGGCACACCAAAATCAACTGGATGTTCGTCACTAATGTGTTCTCCAACCTTTACTGATATTTGTACTGACTGATGATAAATGTACTGAGCAAGACAACGACAAAAGGTCGGTGTATCCCTTTCTTACCTCTATTTTGACTGGCCTGTTGGTCTAGTGGTTAGTGACCCTGACTGCTATGCCGGAGGTCGTGGGTTCGATTCCCACCTAGGACAAATGTTTGTGTGATGAGCATGATCATTTGTTCTGTGTCTGGGTGTAATTTATCTATAATATGTATGTATTTAGAAATATATATGTATGTTTATCAGTTGTCTAGTACCCATAACACAAGCTCTGCTTAGCTTGGGACTAGACGGCGTTGTGTGATAGTTGTGGAATATTATTATTATTATTTTAACTAGGGTAACCATAATTTTACTAAATTAATTGTTATTATTTTTGTCACTGCAGCATGTGATATTAATAGATGCTGTAAATTTTTATATCGACGGCAAAGTATCAATAACTCCTAACTGTCTGTGAAACCTGAAAAGTGTCTCTCTAAACACTTGTATTTTATAACTTCTAGTAATGATTAGTGTCATGAGTTAATTGTAAAATTACCGACACGTTGGTTTAGTTAGGAGGTATTTCCGCGTTTTAATTTAAAGCAATTTTAACAATAAAAACACTTCGGAGATTTTACTGAAACATGAAAAACCTTTTTAAATTTATAGCGGTAAATTATGAATCCTATAACTAAGAAAAAATATTTTTAGAAGTTCCTTCGCCGTAACGTTGGCTTCCCTGTGTGTCTACAGAAAAAAGAAAAGAGTTGCCTATTCTAGCAAAATTGTTGCTCGAAATGCGAAACGAAATCGATTTTAACGGTAGTTAAAAAACTTTTTGGAGATTTATAAGAGGAATGGGATTTTATTAAAAAAAACCAGGTCTAAAAGTAAGTTGTCAATGGAGAGGTACGACATTGTGGCGTGGCGTTTTCGGCATTTTAAAAGTACCTACATTTTAAAAGAAAATTATAAGGCAATTGTTAAAAGTAACGAAATATTAAGTAATTTCATTGCTAAAAATATAGCAACACTGTGTTAACATTACAGCGAAGGAACATCTTATCTAAAATACACTATACTTCACGGTCAATATATATTTGTCAGAAGAGGTTGTGATCGTATCGTGAGTAAAGTGCGTTTCACTTAAGAGGTTCCTTCGCCTTAATGTTGGCTCCCCTGTCTGTCTACTGAAAAAAAAGGGAAAAAAGAAAAGCTGCAGCGAAACTGAAAGGTGAAACCTGAAGCTACTGTAATCTGTGAGGCCCTTAAGGGCCCCACAGATTAACAGTTTGCCGGACGACAATCGCAATAGGTCACACTAACAGTTCCGTTGATTTCGGACTGTCGACTTATGCGAACTGATTTTTTCCGTGCGTCTAATAAAGCTGGTGCTGCCCTTATACGTGGTAAATTGTGGCAAGGTGAGCTGGCCCACTTTTCCGCACTAGTGCGAAAAACAGTCAATTGCATGCTTAAAAGCGGTAGGGACAGGAGCGGGTCGAGTGTGTGAGCCGAACTGAGGCGCGGCGAATAGAATTATTTCACTTCTTGTACATAATAATATTTAAGACAAATCGAGGTGGATTTCTCAATCTGAGCAAGTCATCGGTCGTCGTGATGTTTAGATAATTTTGTATTTAAAAAGTCGGTACTAAAAAAAAAATGACAACACCCGTCACGTCTGATTTTCTTCTTCTCTAGCTTATAAATTGATAGGTTTTTTCATCATTGGCGTCAGGCGTGTACATTGTTACCCTAGAGGTGAAAGTAACATAATTCGTCCCGAGAAGAAGTTGGCGGCCGAGCGTAGCGAGGTCACTAATTCGAGGGACTAAATATGTAGGTTACTTTCACCCCGAGGTAAACACTGTGGCTTTTCATTACGAATACAAGGAAAGTAAAAATAAAATAAAAAGTTCCTGATTCGTCGTACCTGTGATTCTAGGTAGGTATCTTTCTTCCCAGCCTGATACGATAATGTATTAAAATTATTGCGGGGAAGAGGTTGAACAATAAGGTTTTAACTACTTTACTTTAGCCAGGCCTGTTGGTCTAGTGGTTAGTGACCCTGACTGCTATGCCGGAGGTCGTGGGTTCGATTCCCACCCAGGACAAATGTTTGTGTGATGAGCACGATCATTTGTTCTGTGTCTGGGTGTAATTTATCTATAATATGTATGTATTTAGAAATATATAAGTATGTTTATCAGTTGTCTAGTAAGTACCCATAACACAAGCTCTGCTTAGCTTGGGACTAGACGGCGCTGTGTGATAGTTGTGGAATATTATTATTATTACTTTATAGCACTAGTGCGAAATGGTAATCAAAATGTCAGTTTGGTAACAAGGGCCGTTATGTACCAAAGTGCAGCGCAATAAGCCTCACCTTCTGAGCAAGTGTATTGAAAAAATTCGTTTGATATACGTGCAAATTTGTCACTGCAGCCCTCGGCTCCATAACACACTCGCCTACGGTTCGTGCGAATTCCGCCTCGGCCGCAAGGACTAACTTTCTGCACTTGTATCAAAATGTACTATTCCATGATTCATCCTCGAACGGGTTAAAGCGGGCGTCTATAGTTGTGAATGGAAAAACCTACATTCACACAGTTAGAAGCTAGTGTTAATATAATATTAAAGGTTGCATCTTATAGATTCAAATCAAACAAATTTCCATATTAAGAAAAAACATTTTATTTAAAATGTGGATACTTAAAAAAAAAAAACATTAACAAATAGACTATTTGCAATGTTTATAAACCAAATCAACAAGTTCACCCTTTTTCAAACCAGTCAAAGCAGGTAAGCCTGAAATTTCCTTGTATTTCAATATATCTTTTAATTGAGCTACTGTGTAATCTTTTATTTTCTGATTACTAAGTCTATTTTGAAGTAAATTTTCATCAATACTATCAACAACTTTTGCCCTTTTGCTCTCAGGGCCACCTTCTGTTGACGCATGTTTCTTTCCAGCACTTGCTCCAAAGGGACCAAACAGTTCGTGAAATAAATCATCTTGGAGTTCTTGAAAGCGCTTTATGTCTGGTTTAGTAGTATCTCTGAATGGTTCCAATTCTTCATCTTCCAGAGCAATTGCTTCTATAGCATTATATTGAGCTTGTAGTTTTGGATTTTCAAACATATCAGGCTTATAATCAAACTGTAAGTTACTCAAGATGTCCTTCATAAATGTTTTATTTACTGTAGCAATTTCCATATCTTCATCTTCTTCAAACATAGGAATGTTGCGAACATGTTCCACAAAAGGTATGCGAATGACATCAAATCCAATTTCTGCATTTAAACCAAGAGGTTTAGATGTAGGACAAAGGGCTACAATAGTGGGCCTGGCATTCACCCTAGTACACAACACACATATTGCTACTTTTTTCATCTCAGTACAAGCCTGATGTAATGCCTTAAAAGCAACTGTGGAGCCTTCTATTATGGTTTCATTTGGAAATAAAAAATAGCCTGATTTATAATACCATTTTTCTTTGCACATGATACTGGCAGGTTTAAATCCGAGAAGTTTTAACATGGGTGGTCCAAATGGGTTGCTAAGTGCTTTCCTTTCATCAACTGTAAACTCTATTTTTTCATCACCATAAGTAACATAGTGAAGCTCCTCTGATTTCAGTAAAGGCACAGGTCCTGATTCTTGTTCAGTATCCTGTTCATCAACATCCATGTGCTCAACATTTCCAACTTTGACTTTCATTGTTTTATTAACACTGGTAAGAATTGCATTGGTATCTCTATGTAAATCAACAGATTTCTGTTGTGTTTGCCCATAACTCTTCAAAAGGTTGTACACTCCTACCCTGATTGCCAAACCCTCACCAATTTCAAAGGTTAATCGAGCAACAGCTAAATGGCGATGTGACTGCTGATGCATCAGTTGTTCTACTTCCTTGTGATCCCATACCGGTTTTGGTAAAGCTACTTCTTCTCCTTTATTTGCTTCTATTAAGAACTTTGTGTAGAATGTATTTACCTCATAATCACTTTCAGAAATATTTATAAGCTTGATTTCAATATTAGAATCAACTAAGTCAACAACTCTTTTAAGTGCTGGTTTCTCATCAGATTGTAGTGGAGGTAAATCCAACCGTGACAATAAGATGACGGTTCGGGTTGAGAGTTGTTTTTTGCAGCTTGCAAATGCTTTATTACAGTACCAGAGGACATCCGATAGTATCAAGTCTTTTGCTTGCGTCAATGAAGGAATATCAATATTTTTGAGTTTCTTGTAATCATTTAAACTTGGAAGAGATAAAGGAAAAACTTCTTCAACGCTTTTTATACCAAAAACTGATGTGTTCGATCCTTCAGTACCGTATAAACATACTCCTGTTAGTTGAGAACTTGATACCCGTAAATACTGTTTCATCATTCTACAAGTAGCCTCGTGAGCTACTTGAGCAGAGTTCAGTTTCCCGGGACCGTAAATGTTGATACATATCAAAGTGGCGGGAATGCCTTTCCATGATGAGAATTCTTCTGTTTCTTCGTCAGAGCTCATGGTACTTCACTGCACCGAAGTTTTTTTATACCTAATTTTATATAAATTAATTAATTACACAGCTTTTAGTTTATGAATTAAAACTTAATCTAGTTTTGTTTTGTATCTTGTTGAACTTGCAATTTGACGACAAATTGACAAAACAAGTAACAACAAGTTTAAAATTTTTATTCTTTTCGCCGCTCCGTTTGTGCAGACTAAGGTCTTAGATCATACCGCCTCATTATCAGTTATACTTTTTTTTTAGTTTGCATTAGTTTTAATTTGCAGTATTAGCAGCAAAAGTATCGAGTCATTCTTCTTGGCAAGCTTTGTTGCGGTAATGATCTGAATACTACAATAAAATTCTCAGCTCCATTTTACCGAGATTGCGCCTGTTTCAATGATTCCAGAAATTGTGCAGTTGCATAAACACTTAAATACTTAAAGATTTTCTAATAAACTCTTGGCATGGAGGGTACGGAACCAAATCAATATTTACACAAGATCCCGGCGGTGCTCAGTCAAATTCTAATGGTCTGGATTATAACGTGCGTGGATAGAAACATTCCGGGCTTACCATGACCTCTTATAGAAACGTTCAATTCCCAGTGAGTCAAATTCCTTTCAAAAGCAGGCCTGCTTCTGAATCGCTAAAAATCGTACCATGACAGTTCTAAATTTGAACGATTTTTATACAGAGGTGAACAGTTACACTTGAAGATCGCTTAATTTGACATTACAGACGCCCAAAAGACGGTCATCTACTGTCAAATACACACCATATTACAAAAAGTCTATACAAAAAAAAAGGTAAACAAATCTTGAGCGGACTTCGTAAACGTCACTTAGCATGCCAGTTACAACTTACAGGCCTGCTATAACGAACTCATAGTACAAAAATGCCGGGCAGTTCAACTTAAGCCCTGTTATAAGAGGTCATGGTAAGCCCCCAGTACAGAGTGCAGTAGAAACTTAGAAAGAACCCCTATATTTACTATACATACTCTTCTTTGGTGGCAACAGGCGGTATCTAAAATCCTGAGGCGACCATTATACGGTTATGCAAGCGTCAATCAGTATTAAAAAACGTCAATCGTCACTTTTTTTTTTTTTTCGTCAAACAAAACTTTGTAGCAAAACTAACAGCAAAATCTACCGTGGAATGTTCGCCGTAGTGTGCAAGCAAGAGTGTGGAGTGATATGTACTAGAACGTAGTGATTATATACTCTTTGATATGTACAATACTTGGTGATACTTTATATTTTTTTTTTTTTTGAAGTGAAAACTTCTTTAGCGGCGTTGAGCACTTTTTCTGTAATGGGTATAAAATCTTAAACTCGCGTCAGGACACGTGACCTGATCGAAAAAGCGTAAGACGGATGGAGAGTAGACAGCTATCCCTTATCGCGCGTTGTGAAAGGGGGCTAGACGGAAAAAATTCTCACGAAAAATTGTACCGACACTTTTACTGTCAAAATATAAATCCAAGATGGCGGCTGCAAGAAATTATCAACTTTTTCGTCATGGGTGTCGTTTTCATGGTTTTCGAGGGTGTTGAAACCGATGGTACTGTCAAAATATAAATCCAAGATGGCGGCTGCAAGAAATTATCAAATTTTTCGTCATGGGTGTCGTTTTCATGGTTTTCGAGGGTGTTGAAACCGATAGTACTGTCAAAATGTAAATCCAAGATGGCGGCTGCAAGAAATTATCAAATTTTCCGTCATGGGTGTCGTTTTCATGGTTTTCGAGGGCGTGGAAACCGATGGTACTGTCAAAATGTAAATCCAAGATGGCGGCTGCAAGAAATTATCAACTTTTTCATCATGGGTGTCGTTTTCATGGTTTTCGAGCGTAGACAGAGTATTTCTATAGACTGCTGGATATCTTCCTTTGCTTTCGCACAAGACAAAGATGAACATATAATCGTCACCAGCAAAGAAAAGAGACGGAGCAACAATATTTCTGTCCTTTATCGCGTGCCGGCTGGGCACATCATTGTGCCCAACAAGTTTGACGTTTGTGACTGTTGTAGATTCACGTAAAATTGATTTATAACAATTACATCCAGAATACAACAAAATTCGTATCTTTTCGTGCTCAATTTGGTATATTATATTTGTGCAATAGTGCATAATGGTAAGGTGCAGTGTATTAAGCTGTAAAAGTAATAGTTTGATGAAGATTGATGGATTGTCTTTTCATTCGTGAGTATTCGATGTTTTTAAGTATTTGATCACTTTTTTTTCTACTATTTATAATCAAATAGTTGCAGTAATGTACTAACTAATTTGTATAATGTGAGAAATATCCTAAAATCGTCATTTGGGCGATAGTTTTATTTTCTTATCAAAAAATTCAGTGTTGCCACTTTTTTACGGGGTATTTACCCTTTTTTATGGGTATTTGTTTAATGCAATGTCTATAAAAAAACTATTCAGGCATTGATCTTATGATATTAGTAAAATACACTACTACTAATAATAGATTATACTATAAAAATGTAAGATAGTAAAAATATCTTATTATACTTGCAGATTTCCAAATAATCCGGAAATAAGAAACATATAGATTGCTGCCACCAATAGGCCTAATTGGTCTCCAAAAACGAGTTCCAGGATTTGCAGTCAACACTTCGATTGTAATCTTTTAATAAAGAAAGGGAGAAAAACTTACTTGTACCCCGATGCTGTTCCGAATACGGTAATAAAAATAGATATTGATTGCAAGGATTGCATTTTATTACAACGGTTATAAAAATTTAACATTGGATTTTGTTAGATTTCAGAGTCAATAAATCGAGGAAGCACTATGATGATGAAGAGCAGTGATGCCACATCTACGGAAACATTAGCGGGGACCTCAAATACGGTTTTATCTGTAAGTAAGAATTCATATTTTAACAGCTTAGTAACAACCAGAAATGTGTATGTCCGTAATAATGTTTCAATAATTAGTGTGTAATATAATATAACATTTTCGTTATATATTTCAGCATTCATCACCAGAGTTCACGCCCAGAACATTGAAAAGAAAATGGCAAAAAAACCAGGAAATATCAGAACAGCGCTTGAAAAAACTAAAAGCACTACGAGAAAAATCTAGGAGATTAACAAAAAAGGTAGCAGATTTAGAACATGTTCTAACAGAATTAAAATCAAAGCTGCTTGTTGGTGAAGAAGATTGTGAGCTGTTATCATCGATCGATAATGTTAACAAAGATTTTCTGAAAAAAGTGGTAAATCCGTCTACTAAGCGAAAATATTCTCCTTCTCTCCGAAAGTTTGCGTTATGCTTACATTTCATAAGTCCACGTGCATACGATTTCGTAAGAAAAACTTTTAACTCTTGTCTGCCACATCCATCCACCTTACGTTCTTGGTATAAAAGTGTTGACGGTAGTCCTGGGTTCACTAAAGAATCTTTAGAATGTATTAAGGTCTTAGTGAATCGTGCTCAAGCGCAGAGTAAAACTTTATTTTGTGCACTAAGTATAGACGAGATGGCGATACGTAAGCATGTCCAATGGGATGGGAAAAAGTGCGTAGGGTTTGTTAATTTCGGAGAATCATTAGAAGGTGACAGTGTGTCTGTTGCTAGAGAAGCGCTAGTATTTATGCTTACGGCAGTCAATGATTCCTGGAAAATACCTGTTGGTTATTTTTTAGTAGATACTTGTAATGGTGGACAGAAGGCAAATTTAGTAAAACAGTGTGTAGAGTTGCTAAACTCTTGTGGTGTCAAAACTATATCACTAACTTTTGATGGGTGTCCCGCAAATTTCGCTATGGCCAGGAGTCTAGGATGTCTCTTAGAACCCTCAAATGTCACCAATCTAAAAACATCATTCAACGTAGGTGATCAAGAAATTGTGATTATGCCGGATCCTGTTCATATGCTCAAGCTAGTAAGAAACACTCTAGGAGAAAAAGAAGAACTCTTAAATTCAAGTGGCCAAAGAATTGCTTGGAATTATATTGTTCGACTTCACGAAATCCAGCAAAACGAAGGGCTTCATTTAGCCAATAAGTTGCGTAACCAGCACATAAATTTTTCTAAGCAAATAATGAAAGTAAAGCTTGCAGCGCAAACTTTCAGCAATTCAGTGGCTGAAGCTATTGAGTTTTGCAATAAAGAACTTTGTTTGTCTGAATTTGCTGGATCGGAGGCTACCGTAGAATTTATTAAAAATATAAATATTTTATTTGATGTTTTAAATAGCCGGAATTTTAACACATATGGTTTTAAAAAACCAATTTATAAAAATAACATCAGAGAAGTAGAAACTTTTCTTAACGAGATGGAAACATATATAACTGGACTTAAATTAGACAATCAAAACATTTTAATGTCAAATAGAAAAGTCGGTTTTTTTGGGTTTTTAATTTGCATCAAAAGTGTAAAACAATTATGCAATCAGTATATACTTCCTGAAGCATTGAAATTCTTGCCTATATACAAATTAAGCCAGGATCATTTAGAATCCTTTTTTAGTTCTGTTCGCGCTAGAGGTGGGTTTAATAATAATCCAACCGCAATTCAATTTGAAAGCGCTTACAAACGCCTAGTTGTCCACGGTGAAATTAAAAATATCACATCTGGAAATTGTATTCCACTTGAAGAAATTAAAATTTTAACTTTTAGTGAAATACGCTTTGAAAAAAAAATTAATCTGTATACTAAACTGTCTTCTGAACCTATCACTGACACAGATGATTTTATAAACTGTGATCCTGTAATCAACATAGATCATGATTATTTAACTGACCCTACTAGGCTTACTCTATATTCTAAACAAATAATAACATATATTGCTGGTTTTATTGCAAGAAAATTGAGAAAAGTAATTAAATGTGAGGATTGTCTTTTGGCTTTGATCACAGATAAATATCATGGAATAATTGCGAGGAGAGACAAAGGAGGCCTTATTTATCCTTCGACTGATTTAAATAGAGTCTGTGAAATTTCAGAAAAGATATTCCGAGCTCGTTCACTCAGAGGTATTTCATTTTATAATGAGAAAAATTTGATGCCAAAACTTGTATTATCTTGTTTCAAGGAATGCACACGTACCAATATTAATATATTTGTCAATGATCATTTCGACAGTCAGCCTTTTATAGGGAATCACAGAACTCTCCTCATTAAATCAATTGCAATGCATTACTTCGAAATTCGTATTCACCATGGTACTAAACAAAGTTTTGAACCTAAGTCAAGAGTCAGAAATATCCATAATAAGTTAGTGCTTTTTCAAGGACAATAATTTGTGTGTTCATGAATAAAACATTGCTGTCACATCGGTTTTTTATTTCTCACCAGAACCCCCATATAAAAAAATATATATATTTTGTGAAGAATATTGGGTAAAATTTACATCAGTTGGTAACCCTAAACCATGGAATGTACTTTTTTTCTGTCCCTCACGGTGACACTCATTTCATCCGTCTATAGAAATACTCTGTCTACGTTTTCGAGGGTGTTGAAACCGATGGTACTGTCAAAATATAAATCCAAGATGGCGGCTGCAAGAAATTATCAACTTTTTCGTCATGGGTGTCTTTTTCATGGTTTTCGAGGGTGTTGAAACCGATGGTACTGTCAAAATGTAAATCCAAGATGGCGGCTGCAAGAAATTATCAACTTTTTCGTCATGGGTGTCGTTTTCATGGTTTTCGAGGGTGTTGAAACCGATGGTACTGTCAAAATATAAATCCAAGATGGCGGCTGCTAGAAATTATCAACTTTTTCGTCATGGGTGTCGTTTTCATGGTTTTCGAGGGTGTTGAAACCGATGGTACTGTCAAAATATAAATCCAAGATGGCGGCTGCTAGAAATTATCAACTTTTTCGTCATGGGTGTCGTTTTCATGGTTTTCGAGGGCGTTGAAACCGATGGTACTGTCAAAATGTAAATCCAAGATGGCGGCTGCAAGAAATTATCAACTTTTTCGCCATGGGTGTCGTTTTCGTGGTTTTCGAGGGTGTTGAAACCGATGGTACTGTCAAAATATAAATCCAAGATGGTGGCTGCAAGAAATTATCAAATTTTCCGTCATGGGTGTCGTTTTCATGGTTTTCGAGGGCGTGGAAACCGATGGTACTGTCAAAATGTAAATCCAAGATGGCGGCTGCAAGAAATTATCAAATTTTTCGTCATGGGTGTCGTTTTCGTGGTTTTCGAGGGTGTTGAAACCGATAATACTGTCAAAATGTAAATCCAAGATGGCGGCTGCAAGAAATTATCAACTTTTTCGTCATGGGTGTCGTTTTCATGGTTTTCGAGGGTGTTGAAACCGATGGTACTGTCAAAATATAAATCCAAGATGGCGGCTGCAAGAAATTATCAAATTTTTCGTCATGGGTGTCGTTTTCATGGTTTTCGAGGGTGTTGAAACCGATAGTACTATCAAAATGTAAATCCAAGATGGCGGCTGCAAGAAATTATCAAATTTTCCGCCATGGGTGTCGTTGTCATGGTTTTCGAGGGCGTGGAAACCGATGGTACTGTCAAAATGTAAATCCAAGATGGCGGCTGCAAGAAATTATCAACTTTTTCATCATGGGTGTCGTTTTCATGGTTTTCGAGGGTGTTGAAACCGATGGTACTGTCAAAATATAAATCCAAGATGGCGGCTGCAAGAAATTATCAACTTTTTCGTCATGGGTGTCTTTTTCATAGTTTTCGAGGGTGTTGAAACCGATGGTACTGTCAAAATGTAAATCCAAGATGGCGGCTGCAAGAAATTATCATATTTTCCGTCATGGGTATCGTTTTCATGGTTTTCGAGGGCGTTGAAACCGCTGGTACTGTCAAAATATAAATCCAAGATGGCGGCTGCAAGAAATTATCAAATTTTTCGTCATGGGTGTCGTTTTCGTGGTTTTCGAGGGTGTTGAAACCGATGGTACTGTCAAAATATAAATCCAAGATGGCGGCTGCTAGAAATTATCAACTTTTTCGTCATGAGTGTCGTTTTCATGGTTTTCGAGGGCGTTGAAACCGATGGTACTGTCAAAATATAAATCCAAGATGGCGGCTGCAAGAAATTATCAAATTTTTCGTCACGGGTGTCGTTTTCGTGGTTTTCGAGGGTGTTGAAACCGATAATACTGTCAAAATGTAAATCCAAGATGGCGGCTGCAAGAAATTATTAATTTTTCCGTCATGGGTGTCGTTTTCGTGGTTTTCGAGGGTGTTGAAACCGATGGTACTGTCAAAATGTAAATCCAAGATGGCGGCTGCAAGAAATTATAAACTTTTTCGCCATGGGTGTCGTTTTCGTAGTTTTCGAGGGTGTTGAAACCGATGGTACTGTCAAAATATAAATCCAAGATGGTGGCTGCAAGAAATTATCAAATTTTCCGTCATGGGTGTCGTTTTCATGGTTTTCGAGGGCGTGGAAACCGATAGTACTGTCAAAATGTAAATCCAAGATGGCGGCTGCAAGAAATTATCAACTTTTTCGTCATGGGTGTCGTTTTCGTGGTTTTCGAGGGTGTTGAAACCGATAGTACTGTCAAAATGTAAATCCAAGATGGCGGCTGCAAGAAATTATCAACTTTTTCGCCATGGGTGTCGTTTTCGTGGTTTTCGAGGGTGTTGAAACCGATGGTACTGTCAAAATATAAATCCAAGATGGTGGCTGCAAGAAATTATCAAATTTTCCGTCATGGGTGTCGTTTTCATGGTTTTCGAGGGCGTGGAAACCGATGGTACTGTCAAAATGTAAATCCAAGATGGCGGCTGCAAGAAATTATCAACTTTTTCGTCATGGGTGTCGTTTTCGTGGTTTTCGAGGGTGTTGAAACCGATAGTACTGTCAAAATGTGAATCCAAGATGGCGGCTGCAAGAAATTATTAACTTTTCCGTCATGGGTGTCGTTTTCATGGTTTTCGAGGGTGTTGAAACCGATAGAACTGTCAAAATATAAATCCAAGATGGTGGCTGCAAGAAAATATCAAATTTTCCGTCATGGGTGTCGTTTTCATGGTTTTCGAGGGCGTGGAAACCGATGGTACTGTCAAAATATGAATCCAAGATGGCGGCTGCAAGAAATTATCAACTTTTTCCTCATAGGTGTCGTTTTCGTCGTTTTCGAGGGTGTTGAAACCGATAGTACTGTCAAAATTTAAATCTAAGATGGTGGCTGCAATAAATTATCAACTTTTTCGATATGGGTGTCTTTTTCATGGTTTTCGAGGTTGTTGAAGCCGATAGTGCTGTCAAAATGTAAATCTAAGATGGCGGATGTCAGAAATTATCAACTTTTTCGTCATGAGTGTCGTTTTCATGGTTTCGAAGATGTTGAAATAGTGCTGTCAAAATGTACATAAAATAGGATAGTATTTTTTAGTTATATTGTATTGGCTAGACGGAAAAAAATCTCACGAAAAGTTGTAACGACAATTTTTCTATAGTAAGCTATTGTAAGCCGTGCGGCGTGCGCATGTTTCTCTGTCTTTCTCTCTCTTATAGAAAGCAAGCCAGAACGGAACTTCGTTCCATCCGGGTGTCCCTTGACACCTCAGTAGTTTTTCGGAGAGATAAACTTTTTAATGTAAAATAATTGTAATAGTTCTAAAGTGTTAAATTTTTAATGTAATATAAATTGTCATGTTTGTGTACGATAGCGCAATAAATGAATATTGTATTCTACCACATAAATGATAGTACTTTTATACTGATAAAGCAATTGGTGCAAAATTTTTCCAAAATGGCAATTGAGCCGGTAGCGACTATTCTGATAAAAAAAAAAATGACCATAGGTTTATATTTTTTATGCAAATGTCATAAAATCTGCAGTCTTTCAAAAGTCTTATTTGTCTATTGTTAACCTCAAGAAGTCAAGAGCCTAGCTTGGCATCCGAATAAATAAACAAATATAAATCCGTTAATTGTGTTTTAACTTTCTGGACTATGAAAGACGTAATTGACGTGTTGGCTTTACAGAGCAGTAGACGTGAGCGAAGATTACCTGACTATCGTAGTGCTCCAAGCCATAGTTTAGCGACAAATTTCATATTTGAGTGTGGGATAAAACTTGGTTTGCAACCGGCGACGGTCGCTACAGCTGCTGTGTTTTACCATAAATTCTTTAAAGAGGCAGATAAAAATGATTATGATTGCTATGTAATATGTACTGCTTGTTTATGTGCGGCTGGGAAGTCACGAGATGAGCCTGTGAGACTCAGAGATGCCGTGAACGTCGCACACAATTCCATCAACCGTGGTGCGGGGCCTTTAGAGTTGGGCGATGAGTACTGGTCGTGGCGGGGTGCGGTGGCCCAGGCTGAGTTACTAGTACTGCGGCTGCTCGGCTTCAACTTGGATACGCCATCTCCGCACAGATACTTACTCCACTACTTGCGCTCCCTTCAGGAATGGTTCCCACCGTCACAGTGGCGCTCTGCCCCCATTGCTCGCACCGCAATGGCTTTTCTGCAAGATTTTCATCACTCCCCATCTATTCTGGAATACAGAGCTCCGCATGTGGCAGTAGCATGTCTGACACTAGCACTGCACGTCTTAGGAGTGTCGGTGCCATTAGCTTCAACATTAGATGATGATGCTGCATGGTATTCGGTGAGTAGAATATGTAAAAAAAAGTGTTAAAGTCATAGTCTTTAAACCATGTATTTGTGTGCCTAAATAAAAAGGATGTTTATAGATTATGTTCAGAACAGTAAAATAAAATTGTGTTTCAGGTATTTACCAAAGACTTGCAGAAGGAAAAGAATTGGGAGATAATGGAGAAAATTATGCAAGTATACAGCAGGGAGCCAGAACCCATATAGATTAAGATATTCTGTTCCTTACATGTGTTGGTAAATATACTTTGGAGTGTGAAAATCTTATTTTTTTATTATATTCCTGAGTTTCATGATACAATAAACATCTTGTATTTGTCTTTTGCCTGTTATGGTCTGGTTTCCATACTTCTATGTGAACCATAGCAGCCTTCATTCCAAATTCCAACCAGCCAACTTACTCAGGCTGTCTGGTGCTCCCAAGTACTCTCGAGGAGCATGTGGGTGTTAGTTCCCTCCAACTCCATGCATGCTCTGCATAGAAGACGGTCTATGATAATCACTGCGTGGAAGTATAATTAGTGAGCAGTGTCCGGTGATGATCCCTGCCACCGGATCCAGGGTACCTTTGGTTGCTGGTTAGTATGGCTTCTTTGGCCTGCCTGCAGCCCGGTGCTTTTTTTTTTTTCGTTGTAGAAAATCATCCAATGACAACCCCCACTCTTGGGCGGAGCGGGAGATAGTGTCAGACTCTTAATGACTAAAAAACCCACCCCGTTCTTTCAAGCCTTCATACCAGAGCTCGAGTTCCCTTTCGGAGCTAACCCTGGCCCCAGTAGGCTTCGACCCAGTTGGGCCCCTGCTGTTGCTGACAACTCCTTGAGGCGCGCGGGAACACGCGCTGTCGACGACTTGGGCTTGGCCTGGACAGTTACTGCAGCCCGGTGCTGAGAACCACTACTTTTCCGCTTTTGTGTTGGCGTGTTTTTATAGGCAACCACACAGCTGACCAAAGGGTACTGACGCGCATTTTCCATAGCATACAGAGTTATTTGTAAAACACTATTAACCTCGCAGGACTGTATTACTAACGTCATAAACAACAACTTTTGTTCTATGACTTTTTACAAAACATTATCACAATCAAACCTTCAAGATTTCGTTGTTCTATCTAACACATTTCAACTCTGTATTTTGTTGTATCTAGGTAGGTATAGCAATATACACAGTAGTATTAGATACATGATCTATATGACGTGACGCAAGCACATCAAGTACCACCGCCCCCCGATCCCCGCTCCCGTCCGCTATTATACTATCGCTTGTTTCGCATAGACTTCGTAATATTTAAAGCCGCGTACAGACATCGCGAGGCGTGCGTCGCAAATGGTTCGTCACGCATGCCTCAACCTGAGGCATACGACGGTTTTATGGCCCAGCGCACACCTCTGGAGGCGCGGCGGAGCGCAATTGAAGACAACAATTTAATATAAACCTTAACTACCTTGACATACGGTCTACAAAAGAATAAATTCGCATGCGGCGCTCGGAGCGCCTTCAAGCTACTACAAGAGCATGCGCGCGAGTGCTCCAGTCGCCGCCATGCTGCTCTGCGCTCTGCTGCACTGCTCTGCGCTCCGCTGCATTGCTCCGCGCGCGGCTGGCTGATGGTCAAATGCCTCATTTTTCTTTTTCGTTTCCATTTTTCTTCTTCTGCAAGCGCAGCAATAATAATCATGTCCCAGTCCACATCCATTACGAACGAGAGCGAGTTGTCTGTGCAAAGTATCGATCAGCACTAAATGACATGGCCGCGCTCGGAGTAGCTGCGCGCCGCCGCGCTCCTCTGCGCTCGAAGGCTCTCAAGGGCTCTTGGCGCCGCTCGAAGCCCGCGGAATCCGCCCGTGCGATTCAAGGAAATGCGCTCCGCCGCGCCTCCAGCGGTGTGCGCTGGGCCTATGCGTGCGTTCCGAATGACATGCTCAAGCTGAGCACGCACACCACCACGCACGGTGTTCGTCAGTAGAAAACGCAAACAACACCTGTCCGTCCACACGGAGCGCACACACGTCCACACAGCCCGAAGCATGCGAGACGAACCATTCGCGACGCACGCCTCGCGATGTCTGTACGCAGCTAAACGTTCATTTAAATATTGTTATTTTTGTATGATTCTGATTCGAAATGGGATTCGGTTTGTTTGTCGACTGGAGGGAGTTAGGAGACGATCCATCGGAAAGTTGTATCTCCCTCCTGTCTTGCGCCAGTCATCGCTGGGTGAAGATTCCAGCAGCTGCGTCATCCATCCGGGTTATGCAGGTGTTGGCGCCGGCCATCGCTGTTCGAGTCATCTCTTCCTCGAGCCAATTATGTCAGTGTCAGTCGATGTCGGTACACTGGTCTCCGTACTGTCTGTCCTGACGTCTGCCGACGTGCCCTGGGGTAGAAGCAAACGTATCAACCCGAACGTCGCTCCCGACCACAGCTTCGTCGGCCAGGATTTCTAGGGTCAAATATGTCCTGTAGTTATGACCACCGAAGCTGGTTACCCTGTACAGCGACCACCTTGCTATGTCGTATCAAGTGTTCTGACGAATCAGAACACTGGAGCCACGATGTCTTTGTTAGGTATACCTGGAGACTATCATGAAGTCATGACGGTCAGTGTGTGGCATGAAGCTTTTGTTTCATTGTGTGTGGTTGTTGTCTGGGAGTCATGTCTGGGGTACATTTTGGGTTATGGCATTCTCGTCCTCACACCACATATCTGCACGGTGCCGTTCGTCACCCGAGAGTAACCCTGGAAGGCCGGGAGCGGTTTTATAACTGCATGACCAGTCGTTCTTGTTCAAGTTTGATATTTTCAAGTTTTATCCTCGTGGAGGCCATTGGGGGTGGCGACGTCTGGTCCTGGTCGTCTGGCCCTGGTGCACGCCGTTCAGGCCAGAGCGAGAGGAAATGGGTTGTGGCCGCACATGTGAGGGAAACGTACATCCTCACGGCGCGGCCGGGATGAGACGCCCCGGCCGCCGCCACGACAGGGGACGCCCCGGGCATCGGGTGTCGCAGGATGACTACCGGCCACCATATACCTAGGCTAGTTTGCAGAAGACGAACAATTGGTCATCCGTCGGATGACATTACTTAGGCCTGACCTGATTTAAGCTTGGTCAAACTTAAGTATAAGGACCAAGCTTAAGTCGACTTACGGTGGGTGGTAGTACTAACGTACTAACCTAACCATATATTTCTAAAAACACACATATTATAGATAAATTACACCCAGACACAGAACAAATGATCATGCTCATCACGTACAATTGCCGCCACGGATCTTGAGCGCTGGCTTCAAGTTGCGCAGAAGTCAAATATTCGGTCTCTTTAGTGGTGCGAAGTGAGACGCGGGGGCGGGGAGTGTCAGTGATTGGCTCGCCGCGCCACGCGTCATAGACGTCACTCATGATTCGCTCCCTGCGCTGTTGCATGTATGTAACAACGACAACGATTGGCTCGCCAATGTATGCAATGCGCAAAGCGATCCCCACTCTGACGCCGAGCGCTCAAGATCCGTTTTGGCAATTGCAAAACATTTGTCCTGGGTGGGAATCGAGCCCAGAGCCCACGACCTCCAGCATAGCACTCAGGGCCACTGACCACTAGACTAACAGACCAGTCAAGTGGTTTTCAAACTACACGTATTTTCGAGAAATGAATGCTTTGTACCTAATCGGTGTAGAGATAGTGTGTCCCCTCCCGTGGGTGTGGCCATACCACTGACGGATGTTGAGGCTAGAGTAGGTGAATTGTGAAAGGAAATAAATAAAACGAACATTTATTTGAACATAAAAATTAGAATATAATCATTTTCAGTAATTATTTAAAATTATACACTTAAAGTACATTTATAGTAAATTCAATAAAAAATACCAGTGCAGACGAGATACAAATAAGAGAAAATATTGTTTATTACATCGTTGGTTAAATACATCGCTTTCAGTAAATGCAATACAAAAAAATAAGTCGGAAAACAATGAAATCAAAGTTGAATGTCACTCGATATAGAAAAATAAAGATAAGATTGAATCACATTCAAAAATTACCCACTAGTGACTAAAAATTTTACTTTCTTAAACGTTTGTTCAATAATCGGGATCGCTCGACGCCACATTGGCCAGTGCAGCCTCAGCAGCTGCCGCGGCCTCACACACAACGAGCCCCGAGCGATCCCTCGCACGCACTAGAAATAAATGTTTACATGTTCATCAATTCTAAATAAGATATTTTCAACATTGTACTCTGATCAGTACCGATACGACTATATTCGACGCTGGGGCGCATCGACGGCGATACGTGCGCCGCGCCTCCGCCCTTACCGCGAATCCCAGACATAATTTAGTTATCGAAGAACATACAGTAGGTATAAATAGTGAGGTTAGTATTAACTTTGGCAAATATGAATGAAGCATGGTGATATTGTTTTAGATGGACAACATCTCGACAATACTCAGCGTTAATATTAAAAATTATACTGAACGTCGCTCATTTCGCAAATACCAACAGTAGAATGTCGATACAGGTAGTCTTCGAATTATCTCATGCCACATCACAATTAGAATAAGACATGCCTCAACCCGATCACTAAACGCTACTCCCTTAAAAAAACTTTGCAATAACTTCCCCAGTTGTGGATCTAATAAAGCGCGAGAATATTTGAGCCGCAACAATTCAGTCTTCAAATAAGAAGCTAACGCACATACCACTCTGGCTGTCGCTTGAGCTGCGAGTCGCGCGAGCGAGCGGTCGTGCGTGCGAACAGTCGCGCGTGCGAGCAGTCGCGCGTGCGAGCAGTCGCGCGTGCGAACAGTCGCGCGTGCGAGCGGGCCCGCGTGCGGACGATCGCGCGCGTCGCACGTACGTCCTCTAACTTTGTGCGCACGATTTGTGTCCCAGACAAACATGTTACATGTGGCTTGTGCGATTCGTTCACTGTCTCAAATCTTATAAACTAAATGTGATTCGAGCGAATAAACAATGCGGCAGTGTACAAAATTTACATCACATTCACTCGAAATATAAGCATACAAGTTAAATGTTCTGCAGCGGAGGAACACATTGAAATGCAAAACTGTCGACATGAGCAGGTGTCGTGCGACACATCGACACCTGTCGGCGAGCGGTCGGTGACGTCACGCGAGCCGCGCCGAGCCCAGCCACGCCAGCACTCATGTACGACCGATCGTAGTTATGTATGGGGCCTTCATACTGAAGACATCGAATGATTATACCACATCGTTCACTCATTAAAAAAACTTTTAAATGTAACGTGAAGCTTACTTAAATGTAGGTTGAATGTAGAACTGCGCTAATATTATTTTTTATTAGTTTTACGTACACATATTGTTACATAACAGTAAAAAACCTACCTAGCAACAAGCGAGCGACGAGCGCTCGAGCCGCGGGCCACTACCATACGTTCACGATCCGGAGATCAACACATTAATTTCATCTAACAATCTATTTATCAATTTTAAGGGAAAGTTAATGCGAGCATTATTCTATAATTAAAGTAGTCGCTCGTGTTTGGTAGTACGTAGATATTGAGTATGGAACCGTTTCGTATTAACAATATCTTTGGTGTTGCGCGCTCGCACAGAAGCCGGCCGAGTGGTGAATGGCCCGCGCGGTCACAGTGTAGGCGTACATTTTCATTTAATCACTTTTTACATACTCATAAACGTAAAATGAAAATAAATCACCTAACTATGACAATAGTAAAGGTTACTGTCTAATTGCATTATTAATTAATGTTTATTGATACAGTTACTGTCCTAATGCTTAAAAGTAAGATTTTTATTTTTATTATTAATAATAAATTATGTTATATAGTATATATAGTGTTTGATTACGCCAATTCGCGAGTGTATACAAAGTTTATATACTCACATATCTTACACGGACGATTGTCCGCGGACTACGAGGAGGCTGCGGCCTCGCAAGTGTCTAGCTGTAATACACGTACATAATGCTTAGTTATTATATCAAATGACCACTCCTCAGCTCCTTACCTTACAGACTCCACCCACTTCACAAAATAATGACGAAGATTAACATGATCATAAACATTGGTTAATTACCTTTAAATATAAAATTAAACATGACAAGTTTACATATACCACGTTTAATACAAGTACTCTAGATAAAATAAATACCTAACATGATTTCAATAATTGAATACAAGAATAGATCTTAAATGGCTACACCTTAAGGATAACTGTAAAATGATATAGAAAAATATGAACACAAAAAAAATTATTCAGAATTGTATATATGGCGTATCAAATTAATGCTCTTACTGGAATAAATAATTTGTGCGTAAAACGATGCTTAACTTAAAATAATAACATTGGATGACGGGACTTAGCTTACAGTATGGTCGTAGGTACGTAACATAAACGACGTCGTCTTATTCCATAGAGCGGTTACAGTTGTGCATTCAAAAGTTTATAAAAAATAATTTCTCATTATCAGTGATATAATACTTAATAATGGAATGATGTTTTGTAATCAGTTTAAGTAGGCCTGTGAACGTATGCATGCATCTCACTACCGTGTTTAATTCAATACTAAATATTGGTTCCTTTCTGTGTTTGGTCCGTAAGAGAGTGAGTATATAAGCACATATTGTTACCGGTGCTGCCGACGGGTGCCACTAGACCGACCACATCCTCTGTGCCAACGAAACACTATACCGAACGCCTAGCACCAAAATTTAGAATTGAACACTAGATCACTAATTCATATTAATCGAAAACGATCCGCGGACCGCGTCGCCGAAACAATAACCAAACTACGGTTTTATATTACAGGGGGAAACGAAACGCTACCTGTCGTCGGACTAGTCGCACGCAGTCGGCGGGAGCACGAGAAAATCATACACGATGCCCCAAGCCATGTGACACATGATATCTGCACATCGGCGGTATATCCAGTAAGCTTACTTCCATAAAAATATATAGGTAATTATAATACGCGTAGCTGCGGCGAGAGCGGCCGCGACGCCCACGTGATATGCGCGCTGTGACGACACGAGCACACAGCATGTGCGGCGGCATCGCGGCGCTGACGAACGTAACGACACGAGCACACGACGTGTGCGGCGGCGTCGCGGCGCTGCGAGCGGAGCACACAGCTGCGCGGCGCTGCGAGCGGAGCACACAGCTGCGCGGCGCTGCGAGCGGGAGCACACAGCTGCGGCGTGCGGCACGTGGCGCCTAGTACAGGCCGCAGCCGCGCAGGTTGTTGGCGATGATGACGTCGGTGACGGCGTCGAACACGAACTGGATGTTGTTGGTGTCGGTGGCGCACGTCATGTGGCAGTAGATCTCCTTCGTGGTGGACTTGTTCTTGGCCTCGAACTGGGCCTGGATGTACGCGGCCGCCTCGCCGTATTCTTGCGCACCTGCGAATACAACGTTTACATTTAGCTTCAAAGAACATGAGATTCGACTAAGTGTTTATGCATTTCATCCGGACTCTATTCTGTGCTACAACCGTGCCGTCGTATTGCTTTGACGGCACGGTTGTGGTACAGAATAAATATTTGTATGGCCATTAAATATAAATTACGGATCTGGGTTTTTTGTTGTGAAGGCACACCCACAATACAGCAATAATTGTGGGAAAACTTATTAATAAAACAAAGATTTGGTAGTGCTAACTTACCCGTGTATTCAGGAAAGCATATAGTGAGCGGCGACTTGCGTATCTTCTCCTCGAACAGATCTTTCTTGTTGAGGAACAGGATGATGCTGGTGTCGGTGAACCACTTATTGTTACAGATCGAGTCGAACAGCTTTAGACTCTCCTGCATACGGTTCTGGAATGTTACAATCACATTATTGAGCGAGGTTCCAAAGAGCATACAATAATAATACCAGCTTGTATCCTACTGCATGGCAAAGGTCTCTTCTCAAAGAGAGTCATGATTATGCTCGCTCAAGACAGATCTTTGGACATACCTATAGAAAAAGAAAACTACTGCAAACTAATGCAAAGAAATTGTAACACAGCTTACAATATTGGTATTTTATATATTTCTAAAGGTTCAAAAGTGGTCTAAATATTTTGAACAAATCCATACACCCTCACAAAATAGTACAATTGTTTTGTCAAAACGAACACTAGTGCGAATGCTTTATGTTGAATTTTTCGCCGTCTGATGAATGCATAAGTTAGAATAGATACCCGGAAGAGTGTACAAGCCATTAGATAATTTATTAGGCACTGCGCTATAAAAGTAGTGCATTAACAATAGCCTCAACAAGAGAATGTATGGCATCCCAAAGCAGGCAGTCTTCCTACAAAACTGTTTATTAACAACTAACATTGTCTACTACGGCACGGCTTTGCGCTCATGCTAAAGAAGTTCGCGTCCTCAGACGGTTTAACATTTAAGTTCAAACGACTCGGCTTCGTCTTGTTCTCTTAGCCTAGCCTCACACGGGCTAGACTACTAGAGTGGGATATTTAAAATATACATCGATTTTAACCCGGCGAGCATGATCCAGGGTATCTCATACCCTGTTAAAATTTAAAAGTACTGTATATTTTAAAATCCTCGTCTGGCGACACTAGATCGGTCAGTAGCTGAAGGTAGGGGCGTGCGGGACGGGGTAGTGGCGTGATCGCAGTGTGGCGCGAGGCATCGGCGAAGTTATACGTGCACAAACTTGTCTCAGGTATGTTATACCCTGCCTCATTTTTGACGTATTTATTTTACGTAATGATTTAATAATGAATTTTAACTGTTTTACTAGTTTTTTTTTTTTCAATTAATTTCAGATTTTGTTGCTTTTTGTTTGTTGTTTTTAGAGTTTTGTTATTTCTTTATTATACTATATGAATTTGTTATTCGTTCATTTATTGAACATTTTTTTTTATATTTTGTTTTAGTTTTTGACCAAAATGGATATTGAAAGTCAAGAGGAACAGATTCGTGCTATGTTGGAAGAGGCAGCAACTGATTCTTCTGCAGAATCCAGTTCAGAACAAGAAACTGATCATTGTAGTGAACACGAAGTGAATTCTGATACGGAGCAAGAAGGTGACGATTCAGTTGATGTTTCATCCAACTCCAGGGAGGAAGAAGCTGTAGTATTTACTACAGCTCAATCAGGTAACGACCCCGAGGACGATTTACCATTGTCACTACTGAGGCAGAGAGTATCAGCTTCTAGGCAAATAAGTGGACCTTTTTATAAGTCTAAAGATGGTACCAAGTGGTACAAAAATTGTCAGCGTCCAAACGTGAGACTTCGTTCTGAAAACATCGTAACCGAGCATGCTCGAGTAAAGGACATTGGAAAAGATGCTTCTACAGAGTTTGAATGCTGGAATATTTTTGTGACTCCAGAAATGCTTCAAGAAATCTTGATCCACACTAATTCGAAAATTCGCCAAAGACAAATTAAAAGTGCAGCAAATAATTCTAATAGTAATGCTTCTTCTTACATGCAAGAAACCACTTTATGTGAGTTGAAAGCATTTATTGGCTTACTGTACTTAGCTGGCCTCATCAAATCTAATCGTCAAAATTTGAAAGATCTTTGGCGAACTGATGGAACTGGCGTTGATATATTTCGTACCACCATGTCACTGCAGAGATTCGAGTTTCTTCAAAATGCTGTACGTTTCGATGATAAAGCCACAAGAGAGCAGCGTAAACAAATTGATAATATGGCAGCCTTCCGAAGCATTTTTGATCAGTTCGTTCAACGCTGTCAAAATGCGTACTCTCCAAGTGAGTTTCTGACTATCGACGAGATGTTACTAGCATTTAGAGGTCGATGCCTGTTCCGCGTCTACATTCCAAACAAGCCAGCTAAATACGGCATAAAAATTTTAGCTTTAGTCGATGCAAAAAGCTTTTATGTTTTGAATTTGGAAGTGTACGCAGGCAAACAACCGTCGGGACCATATGCAGTTAGTAATAAACCCTTTGAGGTAGTGGAGAGACTCATTCAACTAGTTTCTGGTTCACACCGAAATATAACATTTGATAATTGGTTCACTGGATATGAGCTAATGATCCATCTACTAAAGGAGCATCGCCTTACGTCGGTTGGAACTGTAAGAAAGAACAAGAGACAGATTCCTGAATCTTTCATTAGAACTAACAGGCAACCTAACAGCTCACTCTTTGGATTTCAGAAAGATATTACACTTGTTTCCTATGCGCCAAAGAAAAACAAGGTGGTTCTTGTTATGTCCACCATGCATCATGATAATTCACTAGATGAATCTACAGGTGAGAAACAAAAACCTGAAATGATAACATACTCATATTTCAATAAAAAAAAAAACTTAATTAGTTTTTTTACGAGGTGGATCTCATTATCTTTTAGTTTTAAGTTGATTTACATTCCAAAGAATAATAATTTTGTTGAATTCTTAATTTTTGTAAAACCTTATACTTTGTTCCTAAAATTACATAGTATAAAATAAATATGAATAAATAAATCATTATTATTTTATAAAGAACTTCTTTCATTTAACTCCATTAAATAATTCATTATTTTACAAAATAAAATCAATAAAATAAAAATAACTATAAAACGGTACATTAAGATAAGGGTATGTCACACCCTGCCACATTCTTGAAGTAACTTTTTTTCACCTCATGCTCGCCGGGTTAATACGATGTATCGAGAAGTACAATGATATTTCTAAAACATCGATTGTTTGTCGCAATGGACATGTAGGCCTTAAGGAAACAGTATAAAACGTTCGATACATGACTCGTTGACACTCGGTCGACTATATTGTTGTTTTGGTTTTATTTTTTAAATTTGTCTTTCGGGCTCCGTGGTAAGGAAACAAACCCATTCGGAGAAACTGATATGGTAGGCGTGTTATCTTGGCTGAACTGATTACTACGTTTCGATTCACGAAACGTCGTGAGTCAATCTTGTCGTCAGTTAGCGTTGGTCATACTCAAAGACATCAAAAACCTTGTGTTTTTGATGCATCTAACATTATTTTTAGTTTATGCGAAAACTGAATATATACTAGTCAAAACGAAATAAGGGCCACTTGTTATTTTTAACAACGACAGCGATAATTTATTTTTTATGCGTTCTCAAGTAGCTGAATGTTTTTGTAGTGTTACCTTATTCGTTTACAAACATTTTTGAGTGTTCTACCTGCTTAACTGTGTAAAGTGGGTAGTTTTTGATAATTTTGTGTAGCCACTGAATTTTACCCAATTATGAAACGGATTTTAACTCGGCCAAACTGACGATTCTGTGAAGAATAGTTAAGTTTTGTTTAAGTAGTGGCTGAATTAGGATTGGGATTTACTAAAACGCAGTGTTTGAAGCACAAACCAACCTTTGCACAATGAAAAACAGTTAATAAACGTTCTAAAATCAAGCTGGGGACAAATTCCTCAAGAAACTGGTACACCTGGTGAAGAGTGTACCATCCAGGCTTCAAGACTGCATTAGAAAACGAGGAGGGCACAAAACTACCAATACCCAATTTGTTTATTTTTCACTTAATTTTTATTCCTTACTTTTTGTTTGCACAAATGTTAGTTTTTAGAAAAAGTGGAGTAATTTTTTTTTTCGGAGAAAGTCCTGTTTTATTTTATGCTGTTTACAATAACAATCAATTAATTTATCCAGTCTAATCATTAATCAACCCTTGAACCTCAAATTTTCATCAGAATAAAACGTGGTGGCCCTTATTTTGTTTTGACTAGTATAAGTTGTTCAGAATCAGTAATTGAATTGATTCCAATAGTTTTTACACCATGTTATATTTCTTTCCAAAAATATTTAAAAAGGTCACAAGTTGGACACCACCGACACTTACTACATGTCACGGCAGGTCATAGCGGGTATTAGGAGCCAGCAAACAGCAGGGTGCAAGTGCAAAACAACCCCCCCAGTCGCCTAGATGGCCCATTGACTATGCATTTTTGCTGACACTTGTGTGATTTTTCATGATACAGTTATGAAATTTTGTACATAGATTCTTTACATAAAAATACTAGACACGTGTTTCGGGTTTCGCATAAACTAAAGCTAATGTTGTATATGTTCGATGTTGAAGCATTAAGTATTGGTGCAATACGACGCATCGTTACTATACATCCGAGTGTTTATAATACATATATCGATATGATATTGTCCATCCTTAAGGCCTCTGCCTCGAATCTTGCGGGCAGCGGGGCAGAGGCGGCGGCGGCTCGGGATCGGAGCGGGCAACGCAGACCCGTTTTCGTTTTATCGAAATTATGAAGAACATAGACAATGTCCTGACAAATTCTACGACTAAAATAAATTGCACAACACTGCAATGCAGACGCGCGGGCGGTCACCGCTTGACTGGAGCACAACGCTCGTGGCCCGCCCTCGCGCCGCTGTTTCCGAGGGCCGGTCCATTTGATTTTACGCATTAGATCTTGCCGCTCCCGCACCGCCACCGCCGCCGCCCCGCTGCCCGCAAGATTCGAGGCAGAGGCCTAACACGGGCTACGCGCGACAATCACAAACGCCCCTTACTTAAACCTAGAAGCTGCTGTACAGCTAGCAGACGCACAGACAACCACTTGTGGTGATAGTGATATTTGCAATTGGTAGCCGTTTTTGTAACTCATGCTTGACGGAATTGAATTTCTGATATATATATATTGATTGATATAATGGTTATAGAATGTAGATGAATTTATCTACATTCTATAACCATTATATCAATCAATGTTAAAACGTGTGTGCGTTGCCTTTGATTTGAAATGGTCAACTGAAGCGATGGGAAAGAGAGGTGGGGAAAAGCGCGAGTGGCCAGCAGTGACGATTTGTAGAATCTCGCGCCCTCTGGCGTCACTGTGTGCGGGGTGTGCAGTGTGCATATAAAATGTATGAAAACGTTTGTTTGTAGCGTTAGTCTTTAACCCGTTTGCGGTCAGGCTTAGGGTCGGTTTCTGAATTGAGTATTATGAATGTGTTAAACCCTACTTATGTGCTAAATTTTTTCAGGTTTTCAGGACAAGGTAGAGTTTGAGAAATACTCAACTACAAATGCCTAAATAAAAAACTGGAGATACCTCTCAAATGTCGTATGATACTGCTTAGGTTCATAAGAGATAAAGCTTGAAATGTTAGCCGAACATCGTAGCAGTGTGTTTAAAATACCTTGTTCTTTATTGCATTTTGTATAGATAGGGCCTAGACCGCCTGCTCAAGGGGTTTAAGCACACGCAACACAACTCTACGCCTGTATTCTTAGAACCTATTACCACCTATACATATTACATAACGACCTGGGCAGATCTGTCCTTTGCCAGACAAAATATAACACGTAGACTAGACAAGAAATAGTCCCACATCCAAGAATGTAAATTAGAGGGTGATAATTACCGTTGTCTCGTCCTCGTGCAACACCTGGTCGTACTCCGACATGGCCACACAGAATATGATCGCGGTCACATCCTCGAAGCAGTGGATCCATTTCTTTCTCTCAGACCGCTGTCCACCCACGTCGAACAATCTGGAAACGTAAATGGTTTATGTGAATTTAGGTGGAAAACAACGCATTTTTTTGACGAGTCTCTTTTAAGGTGTTTTTTAGAGATGATGATGATGTATTTCTGTTGCCGTTATAATTTGGAGTTTGGTATTCAGTCTATGATTAATCATTGTACCATCTGGACACGTATGTGGTTTATTTGAATTTGTGTGATTTTTCTTAAGAATTTTTTTGTCTTTGGAGTTTGGTTTAAATGATTCCATGATGGACCATTGTACGTGAATCTTGATGATTTACGTATACTAGGGCAAAAAGGTTAGAGTCTTTCCTGATCAGGGTTACATATAAATACTTACTTAGAATTCAATATTTGATCAACAGCGCAGCTGTCTATCGACAAGCATGGTTTGACCAAAACTTAACTTTCTTTCTCCAGCTTAAACTGAAATTGTTCGAACTTTATCTGATGTAGTTTACTTCTCTGCTAGCATGGATTCTCAAGTCTTTACTGACTTGGGCCTTCAGTTTTCTTACCTACTACCTTTTTAGTGAAATATATATTGTTAAATAAATCAAATACTCACTTGAAATTAAGGTTTTTGAAGGAGAAGTGCACTTCGACGATGCCCGTGGTTTTGACTCTAGTCCTTAAAATATCTTGTTCGGTGGGTTGGTAGTCTCTCGCGCCTAACCGGTCCAGGTCGTCCAGGAAACTGGAATGAAGAAAACAGACCAGTTAGAAAGTCACAATCATCATAAAAACATTACAACACAAATGATTCATCGATAATAACTCGTCTGATTTACATTCAATTCAAATTCAACTAGTAGCTAGTGCCCGCGACTTTGTCTGCGTCAAACTCGTAAAGCAGTCAACAATGTCGTTGGATCATAATTACAAGTTTTTTTTTTTTGCGTGGAATCCTAATTATTTCCCTAAAAAAAAGTTCAAGTTACTCCTTATAAAATCAGCTTTCTACCCACATTAGGTCCAGTCGTTTTAAATTAACCAGAACAAACCGATAAGCAGACAAAAACGTGACCTTTCGCTTGGGGTTTAATGAATTAATATTACAAACAGACACTTAAATTTTATTTATATGATTAGCGACTTGCCAAATAGTCGACTAACGTTTAATTTATACTTTCGTTATTTAAATTATATAATATCATTAAATCAAGACCACGGGAGCGAAATCACGGAAAATCAAGTTTGTTGTATAATGTAAAACATGAATATAAAAAAAAATACTTCGTAACTCCGATTACTTGAATACAACAACTAGAGTACGACGCCTTCGGTCCCTTTTTATTGCATTTTTTTGTGAAAAAAGAAGAGCATCGTTTAACACTGTAAAACGAATTAATTAATGCTACATATTTCATGTTAATCGATTGTATCAAGTTTTTCATGTATTCGATTTAAGTAAACCTGCAATCACTGGGGTCGGAATAAAACAGTTTATTTACAAACAACGAAATCGTTTGGAGTAGTTGGGGAAGGATATAATTATGTCGTTAAGTTTTTCAAATATGGAGGGCTCGTTAGGGTGTTTTGACGGGAAGGATATGTTTGATTTGATTTTTACCCTTGATTTTGTTTGAATAGCGTCGTAATTTGCCTAACGTGTTAAGCATTTCGAAGTTACTGGTATTTACAAGTATAGTTACTTAATTTCGTTTTCCCCATTTTTTTCTGTATTGCTTAGGTTTGGATTTCCTAGTAGAAAGCAATTTACTTCCTAAGTATGACTTGTTCATTGCACCCATATTATTAACTTAGGTAGGTACGCCTTTTTTGAATTGTGTTGTATTGTTTTTTAGTTCATGAATTTAAATTTAGTATCGAATGAATTGAAGAAAGAAGTTTTTATTAATGTTTTGTATTATATTAATCTTTTATGTATCTAATTGCTTATTTGTTTTTATTTTGTAATAAATTAATCAACGCTCATTCAGTGGCACTTATTACCAAACATGTAAATGACAATGATCCGCAATATTATTACTACTTATATATGTATTTTTAAGTATTAGTAACCACTGTATATTGTAGTAGCAGTTAATTGTCCCCAAAACAAACAAAAATAACATATAGAAACATAGTCCTTTTTAGAGATACAAAATCATCATAAAATTATTTGGGAATGATTTGTATAAAGGTAATATGTTACTCACTAACGTTGAAAACCAAATGAAAATAACTATAATAGTAAATGAAATCGGTAATTATAATAATAAAATAATTAAAAACGCATAAAAGGTAGTCATCATAAATTTTCCTGTGAATGTCGGATTACCATTTTATTTGCAAGTAATAAATTAAAATATTGTTCTGTTCATGTGATACGTGGTTGCCATCACGCATTCCGCTTTAGCTTCGTTGCTTGCCGCAGTCTTTGCGAACACAATCAAATATTTGTGTACCAAATTGGCAAGTATTAAATTCATTGTTATGTACCGATTGCAATCCGTTTACAATTCATATTGAATGATGTCAACAAATCTGTAATTTTGTTTGAAACATTTGTTTGTATTACAGGATAATATGAGTCAACAAATTAATAGTGGTGCCAAGAATGCACAAAAACGAACCGGAAAACGGATGCTGTTCAGTCACTAACCGGAATGAATCAATGGAGTTAAATGTTTTGGAAAAACCCATATCAAGTGTCATGGAAATAAACTTTTGAAACCTTGATCTGTAAATCAGTAGTGAAATAGTTGACGTGATATTTTAATTAAAATAACAACAACAATTTACAACGGTTGTTTGATATGAGTAATAAGTTCAGAAGAAGAGGCAGTCTTTTGAAATTAGACAGAATTCTAAAAGATAATTAAAATAAAATGAGCATAATAATTCTTAGTAACAATACGTTCCGCGTTCATAATGAGATAGGAAGCATTAATTTCAATAAACAGTGCTAAGTTTTATTGATTATTCCGCAAGCTATATCAGCAGACATCCGGCCGGCCACTAGTTGCAGTCGCGACGCTAAACGACGCCGGCCAACGCCGCCGCATACATATTAACGAGCTGCGAACCGTAGACAACACGCTATACTTCTATTTTGCCAGCACATAAGTTATCTTCACGACGCGATGACGCTCCCCAAAACAAACAATTATAACTAAACATATTTATAGAACGTGTTTTCAACTAAGCCTTGGGAAAAGATCATGATCTTACACCTTAGCCTTGAGGAGAAAGGTGTACATAAATAGTCGTTTTATTTCCACACATGTGTTTTCGTTGGTCCTAAAGTAGATCCCACCATTCGATAGAGCTGGTATACAATGACGTCATATTATCCAACCTTCATTTTCCGCAGCAGCTGGCACACGTGCAGCTGTATACTACAGAGCGTTGGCTCCTCTCGTAAATCGTCACATAGACCGCTCCATTGAGTAAAATGGTAAATGGCATCGTTTGACGGCCGGATTTGTGGGTATATATTATAATCTTATTTGTTAAGGGCGAAGATTACTCTATTTAACTGTGGAGCTCACGGACGCAGTGTTGTGGAAGCATCCGCCCACACTGACAACTGCATTGCAGTTTCGAGTTTTACGAGTATGAAACAAGAACATTTTTATGTTGAACAATTATACAGAAGGCCGTAAAAAGATCGTTGCAGAGATGTCCGTGTACAATAACACTATCTTGGTAAAACTTCATAAGACTGAAAGCAAAATTGATACACTAAGAAAAATACAGCCTCAAAATACTGGTGACTAGTACTAGAAGTGGTCAATGTCACTGGACCACGAGATGGTAAATCATAAGTGAGTCAGCCTGTGACGCCATCCAGTGGTTGACTGTACCTAGAAACGTGACTTTGAACTCCTTCGATCTCAACTGAGATTAAAGACAAAATAACGCTAGTGTTCGCACAGATTGCTTATGATAACATTCTATTCAAACAGTCACGCCTGGTGAATTATTTGATAAGAAGACAATTTTATGGTTCCCGAATCATCATCAGCAGATGATAGAAAAAAGGTGAGCACAGGAACTTTCAAGTGAGAAACGCACAAAAGAGTATATAAGTCACGGATATCGAATATCTACGATATAAGTAGTTTTTGCATTGCAGTCCGCAAAACTATTAGTCTAGTCAAATTAGGTCATTTTTTAATAAAGATTGGAATAAATTCTCTGGAGAGGCAAAAACGTTTCTGATGGTATTGTATGAGTGAAAAATAGAGTATAAAAAAAAAAATCATTTGGCACCCCTACGGAAGGGGGTGAAAACTGTTTATTGCTCATAACTAACCAGAGAATATAGGTGTGCTCACCATTTTTTTTTTTATGGTATATTAAACCTCAACCTACATTATTGCATTTTAATTATTTTAATTAGACCAACACAGCATTAGAAAAAAATAAAAATGTTATTTTTGGCCATTGCGGCATTGGGGAAAATTGTGTAGTTTTGTAAACTGAGGAAAGTGTTATAAATTTCGACCTAAGTACATAATTGATTTTGCACCCCAGTGCGACGTATGGAAATTAGTTTTTCACGTTTTTTTGCTTCTGTACTTCGGGGGAAATTTAAGTAGTTTTGAAAATAATCACAATTACATTAATTTGGTTTCCTTTATATTTGCACCCTATAAAAAATTAGCATTTTTTTAAGGAACATACGTTTTTCTAGTGTTGTCTTAATTGCCAAAGAACTATTACGCCATGGAAGTGACAAGCGCGCGACACGGAATAATAAACTGACAAGAAGAGATAAGCGTAGTCATTACCTAGGAGTGTTGTGGGATGTATTTTACGAGGAAGGAGTACTTTCTGATTGTAAATGCTCTGTTAGTAAGTGTAAGTAATGAAACCTAATTTTGTTTTTATAAAAAAAAAAACAGTTAAAAAAACCGTCTATGTTTAAACAAAAAAAAACGAGAGTGTCCTGCAAGCATGTCCTTTATTTATCTTCTAAACACACATATAAATAAAATTGGAGTATCTGTTTGTAATATTGCTTTTTACTACATGCATACATATATACGATACATAGAGTTTGACCATCGAAAGAAGACAACGAATTATTAATCAAACGTTATGTATGGCAGCAATTAAAAAAATTAAGAATTGTCAAAATTGTTTTCCTGCATCTTATTATACCTACTCATTTTGCTTAAAATAATGCCATAAACAATCACTAGTTCGATGGAAAGGCTACTATTTAATATAATGGACAAATTTAAAGACGCAAAAAGTGAATTAAATTAAAAACATGCAGATAAAATGCGACGGTTGGATACCATAATATCATTTCTAGGTTAGTTTTTTAATTACTATTATAAAAACTTGATACTTTTTGACTATTTAATAATTGTAATATTACTCACACGGTGTATTATACTTTTCAGGAGGTTTCAACAATGAGTAGACGAAACTCCTAACAATGAAAACAGTAAAGGACACGGAAAGTTGTATATTTCGTATGCGCGCTATCTAGCAAAGTAGCGGCGGACATTTGAAAGATATTATATTCCATACATAATGAGATCAATCGGCCATCCAAATTAATAAAAAAAATCGATAACACACAATTTGTTTTATTCAAATTTAAAGATTCCAAAGAAGTGTTTATTGAAAGGCCCTCTGGCTCCACAAATGATTGGACCTGTGCTTTGTATAACATTCGATGTTGTCCTGGTATGAAGCGCCGTCAGTGCCGGATTAAACCGACGCGGAGTCTATTGCTAATTCGACCAAGGGTAGCGTTGAAAATTCCGGAAAGAAACAATTGTTTCTTTCAATGAGAAAAACAAATTGTGTTTTTTTTCCGTTTTTTTCACATGTTGCATTGAAATTTTGCGGAAAAAATCGTTTGGGAACAAAATAGAAATCTTTCGAATATTTTATTCATTGTTTCGGTTAAGCCTCCCCCAAGTGTCACCATAATGATCGGTGCCCACTGTTGGACACAAACCTCTCCCAAGTATCGCCATTTATGGCTTTAATGACTGCTGTCCACTGTTGGACATAGGCCTCCCCCTCGCTATAATGACCCATGCCCACTGTTGGACATAAGCCTCCCCCGAGTGTCGCCATTAGGCGCTAAAATGACTGATGCCCATTGTTGGATATAAGTCTCCCCTCGCTATAATGACCTATGCCCGCTGTTGGACATAAGCCTCCCTCAAGTGCCGCCATTGAGGCGCTAAAATGACTGATGCCCATTGTTGGACATAAGTCTTCCCTCGCTATAATGACCTATGCGCACTGTATGGCATAAGCCTCCCCTAGTGTCACCACGTAGGCGTTATAATAACTGATGCCTACTATTGGACATAGGCCTCTTCTCGCGATAATGACCTATGCCCACTGTTGGGCATAAGCCTCCCCCAAGTGTCACCACCTAGGCGTTATAATAATTGATGCCCATTGTTGGACATATGCCTCCTCGCGATAATGCCCTATGCCCACAGTTAGGCATAAGTCTCCCCTAAGTGTCACCACGTAGGCGCTATAATGATTGATGCCCACTGTTGGACATAGGCCTCCCCTTACTATAATGAGCTAGGCCCACAGTTGGGCATAAGACTCCCCAAGTGTCGCCATTTAGGCGCTATAATGATTGATGCCCACTGTTGGACATAGGCCTCCCCTTACTATAATGAGCTAGGCCCACAGTTGGGCATAAGACTCCCCAAGTGTCGCCATTTAGGCGCTATAATAATCGATGCCCACTGTTGGACATAAGCCTCCCCCAAGTATCGCCATTTAGGCGTTATAATGACTGATGTCCACTGTTGGACATAGTCTCCCCTCGCTATAATGACTCGTATCCACTGTTGGACATAAGCCTCCCCCAAGAATCACCATTTAGGCGCTATAAGGATTGCTGTCCACTGTTGGACATAGGCCTCATAAACTAGTGCGCCTCACCATCATATTGCGTCATCTAGTTTATATTAATTTAAAAAATAGCACGCATTTGAAAAAAACAAACATGAAGTTTTCGATTCTTTTCATATTTTTCCGTTTTTTTCGGTTTTATTGGAAAAATACATGAAATTTATAATTTATAAATTTCTTGAAAGTTTCGAATGTTACATTGAATAAAACAACAGTATTTGAAAGAAACGGGAATATTCCCTGTTTTTTTTTCAACGCTAACCAAGGGGCCCCCTACCACTAATCAATTAATTTAGTAGTAAGATACTAATTAATTTAGTACTTTTTGAAAACCTAGATGATGATCGTTTTTTGCATACTACATGATTAGAATTTTGCTTATGACGTTTTAGGTTTTCTTCTGACAAGTAATACAGAATTAAGGAGTCTTTTCGATGCTGATGGCGAAGCCTTTGTGAATTTATACAGAAAAGCTGTACAGTTAAGATTTACTTAGGATTACCTAGGATGCAACATTTATTTTTCTTTGAAGTAGTCTGATTTAACAAATTTTTAAGTGGAGTAATCTTTCTAAGTGATTTTTCTCATCAACACGCCAACATCGATAGTCATCATCATTTCAGCTGAAAGGCTTCCATTGCTATACAAAGGTTTTTCCTATGTCACCACAACGGCCGGTCCAGTTTATCACGCCTCCATCGAATTCACGTGAACCTTACTAAATAAAAGGTTATTCTTACCCTTGTTGCGAGACCTTTCAACGTTACGTTTTCAGGTATCCGGTCGCCATTCCAGAACATTTTGGCCCCATCGATCATCTGTTCTGCGAGCAATGTACCCAGTTTACTGCCACTTAAGCTTATCTTCCTCTCCATTGCTCTTTGTGTTACTTAAAACCATCTGATGAGGCGCATTGTGAACGACCACGTTTCAAAGCCAAATGTCACTACGCACAGGCAATGCTAATTATGTTATTATGTCTAGATATGTAATTCCCTAAAAACCTTGTTTAAGCTTATTCTTAGTAGGGTTATTAAGATTGAGCTTAACCTACACATATTAAAATTAAGTGGTTTTAGCTAGCGCTGCTAGAAGCTGCTGGCTAAAGCTACCCTTTCTAAAATAAGCTTGAACAAGGCTTTTATTTACCAATAACTCCGTGGATTTTAAGATCACTTGCGTAAAAAGTACGATGATGGGATAAATTCTAAGAGATCTTCTATTCTGTAGTTTGCTTGCAGGATAGTCTGAAGTAAAGTGACAATCTCATCACATCCAAAAAAATCAGCTGTATTTAGGTTTCACGCAGTACCAATATTTTGACTAGTTTTTTTTTATGTTCAAAAATGCGGGATCCCTGAACGCGCGGGGCCCCAAAATGGGGGGGTCTGTAACATTTGCTACTCTTGCTACATGGCTAATCCGCCACTGAGTGCCATCTAACATTTGCATGAATGTCGAGTTTCCTAGCAGCTACCGTAGCTTTGTGCTCAATGAACTGCCCAAAGTTTAAGGAAATTTCAACTCCCAAGAGCTGAAGGCGGTCGATACACTCCAAGGCTACATTCTAAAAAGCAGGAGCCAAGGTGATCAGGCTGCTTTTGGCAGTGAACGGACATGCTTGAGTTTTGGCGACATTGAATATCGCGGCTAAATAAGCAGCACATGTTTAATTGTTAAATAAACATGCATCATATAGTCAAAGTCAAAGTCAAAATCTTTATTGCAGAACACAGTACAATCAATTATACATTTCTGGATGTCATGTGAATGCTCAGCAAACTGTGTTTTACCAAATTAGGCATGCAAAATTGTAATAAATTAAACATTATGGATACTTAATATATGTCAGAGATTAATACCTACTCATAATAATGTCAACAAAAAACAAAATAAAATTAATATAGTCAAACAAATAATGTCAATCCAAAATAAAAACAAACTCAAAATAAATACAATAAGTAAATTAAGTAAAGTAAGTCGGACGTAGAAAGAAGTAACCCTTGTCATTATTGTACACATAAATTCCTGTCTAACAGGTACTCATTCACTGTGTAATAACTCTTATTTAGCAGTAAATTGTGCAATTGCTTTTTAAATACGTTAAGATCGTCACATTCTAGCAAAAATTTAGGCAGTTTGTTGTATACCCGTGGAGCCATTCCTAAGAAACCTTTATGAAATATGGCTTTATTGTGTGGTCTGCCGCTTATTTTATATCTATGTCGCGTGCTGTTATAAACTCCAAACAAATGAAGATTTTGTTTTACAAATACAGCTACTTCATATATATATAGACAGGGTACTGTTAATATACGAAGATTCATAAAATACGGTTTACAGCTTTCCGTGCTTTGAATGCCGCATATTGACCTAACACACCTTTTTTGAGCCCTAAACACCGTGTCCATATTTGTGGAATTACCCCAATATATGATACCGTATTTTAACGTTGCTGTGACATACGCATGATACGCTGAAACCAAGGCTTTTAGATTAACCTCCTTAGCAAGATTGCGTAGAGCATACGAATGTTGACTCAGACGTTTACATATATTGTTAGTGTGAGTTTTCCAAGTCATATCTCTATCTAGTTCTAGTCCTAAAAATTTTGTAGTCCTTGTTTCTGAAATAATTTTGTCTCCATATTTAATGTCAAGTTTTTTATGATTTGTCCTTTGCTCAAATGTCATTATTTTAGTTTTGTCAATATTTATTTTTAAATTATTTACACCCATCCATTCTATTAATCCCTGGAGACATTGGTTTATCTCTTTCTCTAGTGTCGTCGCATCATTAATGTCACTAAATACAACCGTGCTATCATCAGCAAATAGAACCATAGGATGATATGTTTCTCTGGGCATGTCATTTATATAAATAATAAACAATAAAGATCCTAGAATACTTCCTTGAGGTACTCCATATCTGTTTTGTCTCTGGCTTGATATATATGAACGTTCGGTTTTTGACTTAATACAGACTTTGTTTATTTTTGTAACTTGTTTCCTGTCTGCTAGGTACGATTTTAAAAGTTCGAGAGCATTACCTCTAATTCCATATCTTTCTAGCTTTTTTAAAAGTATTGAGCGATCCACAAAATCAAATGCCTTACTCATGTCCATGAATAAAGCTGCCACTGGACTTCTATTATCAATGCCCGTTACAATTTTTTCAAAAATATTAAAGATTGCCATATTAATATTCTTTTTTCTTCTAAAACCGAATTGTTCACTAGCAAATATATTGTTCTGTTCAAAAAATGAGTATAATGAATTGTAAATTACTTTTTCTATTATTTTGGAGAATATTGGTAGCAAGGCGATAGGCCGGTAATTTGCTGGGTCATATTTGTTACCTTTCTTGTATAATGGTTTTATAACTGCCAATTTTAGCTTATCCGGAAACACACCAACTTCTAAGCATAGATTTATTATATGACTAAGTATTGGCGCGATTATATCCGATACAGATTTAATTACATTAGTTGTGATGTCATCATATCCAGAGCTACTAGTGTTATTTAAGTCTTTAATTAAATTTATAATGTCAGAGGGAACTGTGGGTCTTAAAAATAATGAATTACGATGCATGTCAAATTTAAAATTTTGATTACTAATATTATTAATGTCAGATACAGATTCAATTTCGTCAATAAAATAGTCATTGAAAATTTGGGATACATCTTTTGGGTCAGTTACATCTTTGTTATTTATTGTAAGTTTGGTTATTCCTACAAGCGGCTTATTATTTTTACATTTATTTATTATTTGCCATGTCGCTTTACTTTTATTAGGCGCATTATTAATATAATTGATATTCTGGGATTTTTTAGTTAAACGAATTATTGTTTTTAACCGTTTCGTATATGTTCTGAACATTGTTTTAGTTTTCGAGTTAGGGTCTTTTCGAAATTGCCACAACATTTCACGCTTTCGTTTGCAGCATAATTTTATGCCTTTACTTATCCACATTGGTTTTTTTGTTGCATATCTTTTTATTCTCTTAAGTGGAAAGCACAATATCATAAAACAGTTTAAATATGTCATGGAACTTGTTAAATGCGTCATCTGGTTCTTTGCATGCATAAATATCATTAAATGTCAAATTTTGTAAACAGTCTCTGAACCTCAACATATTCTCCTTACAGTAACTACGTCTAAAAATGTACCAGTACGGGAGTATGCAAGTCTTTTTGACAGGACATTGTAGCAGTTGCGCTGTATGGTCTGACATTGCTAATTCAACAGTTTCGCATTTACTTCCCCTTATATTGTAGATAATGTTATCGATGCAGGTACCGCTACAAAGACGTGTTGGAGTGCGCACACCTAATTTCAAATTAAAACTTTGCAATAAATTTTTAAAACTAAAGGAAGCATAATTATGTTTCAACATATCTATGTTATATATATATCGCATACTTATTATTTTCATGAATAATCAAACGTATTAACTCTGTTTAAGTTAAGAGCTTCAATTTTTTTTAATACGGCCTCTTTTTTGTTTTGCCATCTTTCGTTGGTCAGAGTCTACACCAAAATAACATTTTTTGCAATTTTTGTCTGTCTGTCTGTCTGTTTGTCCGGGCTAATCTCTGATATGGCTGGACTGATTTTGACGGGACTTTTTTTTGGCAAGTAGCTGATGTAATAAGGAGTAACATGAGCTACTTTTATTAAAAAATAAATAAATTCAAAATCCTGTAGTCCACGCGAACCAATTCGCGGGCACAGCTAGTTTCAAATAAATTAGTTGTCTTTAGAACTATAAACCGTCTGACAGCGCTGATTATTCTACGGCATCGGGTAAGGTAGGAACAATAAAATATTAGTATAAAAAATGTGGAGTTTTAAGTATGCGCTTGTTGAGCCCTTTCATTTGATACCCATATTGATGGGATTAATAAAACATAAATTATCCGCCATTTTGTAGCGGCGGCCATCTTGAATTTATAATGATAATGAATAAACATAATTGTATTGTCACCAAAATCCAAAGTGTATACAAAATTTCAGATTAATCGGTTGACAGGAAGAGGGTGAAATTTGAATTACTAAATTTGACCCAAGAATAATAAATAAAACAAACGGGGTGAGCTAAATAAAACCGTTTAATAATAAAAAATGTGGAGTTTTAAGTATGCGCCTCAAAAAGAAACTGGGTAAGGGCGAGTCGGACTCGCACACTGAGGGTTCCGTATCAACTAACTTAAATAAAATAAATATCAAGCTTTTGCCAGCAGCAATTATTCCAATACTTATGCTATAAGACTTGCTTTGTGCCAAATTTCAGGGCTCTAGGTCAACGGGAAGTACCTTTATGATTCCCTTGAGTGTCGAAATATATTTTTTTTTTGCGACGTAAATGCCGGTATCTTTTTTATTCGTTAACTTAGAAGTTTTTACTTTTACACAGCTTTAAGGGACCGCAGTCTTGGTTTAAATTTCAACTTGATACTTGCACTTGTTCCCGAGATAAAGGGACTTGAAAGACAGACGTACGAACAACAAAGTGATTCTATAAGGATTCCGTTTTTTTCCTATTGAGGTACAGAAAGAAATAAAAATCGACAGAGAATTGATATGATTATCATAATTTCTTGTTAAATAAATACTTAATACAGGGGCAGGTCGGGAGGTCACGACAAACAATGCAATACACTCCATAATCCATTTTCACAACACAGCTAATAAAATAGAGGAAATTATAGTTATTAATTTGTATAGCGCAGGGATCGCTTCTTGCCACAAAAATGATCTAAACGCATATACATGCACGCACTTACTTACTCTCGACCCCGCCGCGCGCGCGCCGCGCGACCCCGCGTTCGCCCTCCGAGTGCCACGAGTCGCAGTATGTATTCACGTTAACTCTACATAAACTTCCAGTTATATATTTCTTATTTTTATTATGTGCGAATGTTTTATATATAGAATACATTATATATTAAAAAATCTATGACTACACTAATTTGCCCCGAAGTACAATCTACAAATATTGTAAAATGCTGTTTTCCTAGGGGTGCAAAAGGGTGCAAATATAACTGGGTGTATAGGATGCTTTAAAAAGCTTATTATGAGTTTGCACCAACTGGCTAAATTTCCCTTGAGCCTCAAAATAAAAATAATGATTTATTAGTGTTTCATACACCTCACACTTTTTTCGTGAAAAGTAATTATACACCAAAGGGGTATCTACATATATCTAAACTTACCATAACTAAATACTTATGAATTTTTTAAATTTTGGGACTTTAATGTTAAAACCTAATATTAAACGATGTTCCGTACATAACAGGAATGGTGCAAACTCAGAGAAGACTTATATTCATGTCTTCTAATGATTCCACAAAAAATTAGAACTACACGAATTAGGTCCAATCTTTTTGCTAATTTGACTAGACTATATGGACCGGTTGCTGAATATAAACAGTTTATAGCAAGCAATAACCACAATCATTTTCGAATGCTTTATTGGTTTATGTTTTTAGACTAGGAATGTATGGGCACTTGGAGAACCATAATTCTGTAATTAGGAATACTACTGTTTAAAATAGGACACAGGACTATAGCGTCAACTTAACAAAATCTGCAATACAACACTAATAAATTTTCTTTATTCAGTGTATGAAGGCTTATAATAATTAACAATTCAAATAGGTCAGAGTAGTAATTGCAAGTGGGCATGTATCGACGGTGTAGTTACCGTTCGTGTGAAAGGCCAACTTTGACACGATACACCGGTTACTCCCAACCCTAAATGAAAAACTACGTTGGCGAAACACGCAACCTTTTGTATGGTGAAAAACTTTACTTTGGTAGCCATTCGGATCTGTAATTATAGCGATTATATTTAAACGACATTTTGCAGTAGAGAATGAAAAACCCCAAGCTATGAAAGGCCACTGTTTCGATATTAAAATAATAACCAATAAAATATTCACTTAGATACGCAGTACCCCGCCCAATTCCACACCCAGAATACTGTAAGTAGTAGAAGAACTGTCGCATTCGGTACCGCGGGATAATTAATAGGAGAACAAGCCCACTAACCTACAGGAACATTAATAGAGGACAGACATCTTATATCATAAATTGCATGTAAGCCATCTATTTAGGAAAAATATAATACACCTATCATAGCTGAATGTGCCATTAATATTGGGGCTGTCCAAAGTTGCTTTCGAGACGTCAAACATTTAGTAGACTGTATCCAATATGATTTATGCAAACGACAATTGGGTCTATGTCATGATTGGTGTCAGAAACAACTGCAATTCAAGGCCAGTGTGTATAGATCGCAGATCTGACACCGTTGGCCCGATGCCAGATTGCCCAGAACTGCCGAACTTAGACAAGTTAGCGACGAATAAGCAAGGGTTGGTGTTGAGCTTAGTCATATCTCGATTTTAACGTAACTGATCGTAAAAGAGCAAGTTTGGCTGACAAATGAAAGCAATATTTTTGCTAGGCTTAAAAAAGTCGAAACTACGAACATCATATAATTTACGGTTGATTATGCTAATAACAGAAGAGAGAAGGCGTTGCGTTACTAGATACGCCATAACATAAAACATATGAATTGATACATTTGTAAAGTTTTCATCTCATTACACGCCCTGTAAGTTGTCCAAATGTGCTATGGGAGCAAGAAGTAGGGTATTATGTTCCAATGTCAGTGGAATTGTTGACGCTTTGGACGGGTGCCAACAGAAAGGACATCTACGATCCTTACTTAACTACCAGAGGGAAACTGTCTGATATTTCGCTGATACGGAATATCTTTGTGTTTCACACTGAAGCAGGTCGTAGTCACGTTCCGAGGGACTAGTTATAGCTGGTAAATCCGCTGCAATATGAGGTGTCGCAGTGCGAATTACTGCAGATACAGGACTATAAACGAAGAAAATCAATAAATAAATTGTTACTCTGCCCTCGCGAAACACCTTTACTATTATTAGAAGTCTGCTTTGTGAGCCTTTGACATTTATTTATTCATTATTACAGTGACTACGAATAAAAATAACATTTTAATAAGATCTGTTTGTTTTTGATCTGCATACTTGATTTTGGGTAGTCCTGTTCGTCGGAGTGGCAGTTGAAGGAGCACTGATAACCCTCTCGAAGACCGTTTTTATAATTAAAACATATCATAAACATTACAAACATACGTGTTAAATGTTCTAACCCGAGTGTTTATCGTACTGGCGCTTTTTCGCGTCGGTCCTGGGCGTTGCTGACGTCAAACCTCTGTCAACATTAACTGGGTCAGTAAACAAGGATGAATTACATTCGGAGCAGCCGAAATCATTTCATTATACTATTGAACGCCGCCGGTGTTATTGAACGTGGACGTATTGATGACAGCGTGGAGCGGTGACGGGACGACTGCAGTCCTCCGACTATCGAATTTTCTAAGAATTTCTCCTTATTTCGACTCCTAAAAGGGCTGCCTAAGTTACTGCATCTGGTGTAAGTTGGCCTTTTTGCAAACATCCTGAATTTATTTTAACATTTTGTCTATGCGGGCTTACTCTCCAATGTTCTGATTTGGTGTATCTAAAAATTCTGACTAAACTGCCAAAAATATCATCGCTTGCCAGCGCCGACTATCTCGTCAAGTGGCGTTATCTTTCAAAGAAGATCGATATCTAAACTAGACAGATGGATCCTTGTACCGATTGCAAGCTGGGCAGTGCATAAAATCCACGTATGGTGGTGTTGTCGGCAGAGGCAGCTTGCGAGCGGCTCGCGCGGCCTCCGCCCGGCAACAGGTCCGGCTCGCGATCAATACGCCGCGCGCCGCCGCACGCCGCGCCGAGCCGAGCCCTTTCGATAGCGCCGCGCCGCGCCAAGCCGCCGCGCGCCGCCCGAACCGCGGCCGAAGCGACGCGAACCCGTGATCACGTCACGCACAGCCGATTTGCACACAGGAATACATGTCGAGTTGTCGACCAACATCGACCGATTTCGCTGTTTCACTATTAATTTTGCGTTGGCTATCAAGAATTGCCTGTACATTATTTCCATTACTTGCATTTTTTACTCTTCATCAAAGAAAACTCAATTATATATTTCATTGATGTTACAGAGTCAGATGATGAAAATGCTGTTATGTCCATACATTCTGAGCTACTAACTACAGACTACTGAAATCCAGAAGGATTAAACTAATAATAAAGCAGTGGTTCTGATTCGACATGTTTGTGGATTGAGCGAACCTGACGACTAAAATCTTTCTAAATCTGGTCCCAGTTTGGATAAAGCCGACTCGATAGTTTGTTTATAACATCCATAACAGGAAACACTTGTCAGCTTCGCCGTGGGTACACAGAGACCTATAAAAAGACTGTTGAGAAACCAGATAGGAGCAAACAACCCTGCGTAACACTTTTTGTTTAGTTGGGGTTGAACGGATTCAGTTGAAAGTTTACGCAATGGTGTGACTACACCAATAAAAGTCGGCGGTGACACATTACCCCCGAAAGCGGCGGCGATAGGGGTTCATGAAGTGTTACCGAGTTAGATGGAGGGCGTAGGTAGTTCAGGGTTTAAGCAGCCGGTGGCGCTGTGAAGTGCTTCCGGAATTAGCGCGGGCGTCATGCGATCGGCACATAAATCTGTCGCCGGTGGCGTTCCGCGCGCCACGAGCCGCAGACGACGTGGGCGGCGCCGCGGCGGTTGCAATCGCGAACTCACCGATACTATCTCAATTGCTTTACGACCGCTGACAATCTTTACACGTGTATGACGAGGGACTATGCACTTATAAATAAAAAGTTATCTTCAAATACCGCCACCGCCACCAGACAGCTCAGGGAATTGAATCGCCCAATCTAAATGAGAAAGGCCATTAGAAGGTGTAAAGTGCGAAAACGCTGACGTAACGTTCCTGCTAAACGTTGAATATCGCATTGGACCAGTTGTCGCTCGGAATAATAACGGCCTGAGTTGTAATTGACGAAGTAACAGCCACCCACGAGTGTTGATATAGCGTTCATTTGGCGCAGTTTACTACACAATATTTTAAAACAATTGTGAGATTATATGGCGCCTCAGTGGCGATCCAATGAATAAAACATTCACGAATTGGAGAAGGTTTTAACGAAATCCACCCCTACAAAGGTCGATTCTTGTCATTTTAACGTTACGTCTAAGTTTGTGTCTTGCTCGAGCCTAGGCTTATTGAAGTATAGAGGTATGAAATATTAATACAATATGCCCTCTACATTACTTATTCTACGTGATAGCTGAAGCTATCAACATAGTCGACGGTTACACACTAAACTTGGTATAAGTATTCTGTAGCTATGAGTTTTTTTTCCTATGAACATGTATTTTCTAACATAGGTCCCCTTCATAGTCATTTTCATAGCAAACACTGCATGCAATCGACATTTTATAACGGACTTACAATTATACAAAAAACTCATTTGATCATTAAGCCAATTGAAAAATTTTATGATTCGTGAGCCTACTTCCTAGGCGAACGATCTTAAGTAGTAATAAATCAAAACATACAATTTCTTTTGCATTGAGCAACTGGGTATCACTTAGTTCCGCAAGGTATATCGGTAATGCAACGCAACAGGCAAGTTAGACATCATTTTTCGCCAATTGAGCATCGGAGCCAATGCTTAGCGGTGAAGTAATAGTGATATATGCGGATCATTTTCTGATAATGTGCTGGTGATAGTTGTACAGAGCTGTTTTACTTTGAGACCATGAACTCATCGAATGCCGTAATTAGAGATACAATAGAAAGATAATTGCTTATGTCAAACTGTGTAACTTAAGACATTCAAAAGGTTAAGTTTCGACACGACAACATTGGTCATGAAGGAAATAAAGTTATTGTTTTAGATTCGTTTATGAGTTCGTGCTTCCACTTCTGACGAATATATTTAATTATGAAAGAGTTAAAAGGTCCTGACATATGCAACATTGTATCTAGTATAACGTACATTCCGTGTGTGATTTTCCTCATGATTGATGAGAGACACACAGATACGAGCGTTGAACCGCGCACAAAGGGTTCCTTGTGACTGTTGCAAGAGCATCCGCCGACCGCGATTCTCGCCACACACTACAAAACAACTATCCTTATCGTGTTACTGACGGACCACTAAATGGTACACCAGTTCCACGATGCTCTCAGAGAAAATATGGAACGGATTAGGAACTCAGGGTATCAGATGCTTTTCAGAGATTATTTTGTAAAAATTTGCTATTTCGTATCGTTAAAAGGAGAGGTAATCAACACAAGCTAAGAGTTTAGAGGTTTGGAAATTTCTGCTTTGATTTGAACCTAGCCGATAGACTCGAACGTGATGGATACTTTTTAATAACTTGTCAAATATTGCACGATACCGCTCTCAAAATGTCCTTCGATCACTGTGTTTTGCGTGTAGAATAAGGAGATAGACACTCTAAGGGTTTATAAACCTTGCTTTGTATCGAGTAGTGTATTGCACGTTTTATAATTTTCCTTGTGGTTACGGAGGTTTACACCGTAGCACTAAGAACTAATCGTAACGGCTAACTCGTCAGGGATTATAAACTCGATAAAATGCAAGTATTTAAACCGTACCTGTTTATGGGAACGTGTTCATCATGATGATTCAGTAAACAAATAAATAATGGCTATTTATCATTTTGCGTAAGTTGGAATCAACTGAGCGGAACCAAGGCATTATTGTTAGGTGTAAAGACTAGCAATCACTTCATGTACTGTTGTTTTGTTCATACAGTGGTTACCATAAAAAATAGACAAGATAATTAATTCCTATACGTTAGTCAGCAACATTTTGGAAGCTGAATTTAACTTTGAAAATATTGGCGATCAAAGAAAAATAAAATAAAAATTGATTTTTTTTAGTCGATATGAGGAATAATAAAATAAAATATCATTCAGTTATCATTCAGTTGCTACCGATCTGTACTGCAGTTTTGCAATAGATTTGTGTATTATAATATAGCTGACTTGGGAGACGTTGTTTTGCCATAAATTATTAAAGAAAAAAAAATGAGGGATGGGGTTAGGAGGGTGAACCTAACAAATATACAAAAAAAAAAATCGTAAAAAGTAGTCAAGGCTTTTTAAAGTAGTTTGATAAAACAAACACTGTGACAAGAGATTTTTATACATTATATTATTCCTTTTACCTACTAACCATTAAAAATATCGTGAAAGCATGTGTTGTTCCGTTATAGTCTCGAAAATAAATATACTGATGGATGATGATACTTCAACGATGAAAAATAAATTTTAACTTTTTAACATAATATGGAATAAGATGGAGGTGGAGGATGGTGATTATGTAAGACATAATGTACTTAATTTAAAACTAATGAAGGCAGAACAACTTAGTATTAAACATGTTCTGAATGGGTGGGATTGCGGAAGAAACACAAATGTACACAGTGAGCACAGACCGGACGAGTCAATCGGCGCGCGAGCACCGCTCCCTTCCATCGGGGATTGACAAATTGAATTGATGGCAGTGACGTCACACCTAATACAGATGAACACTGAACATCAAATTATCGGAACGTATTAATGTGTACCTACACACAAACCGCCAACGTTTATAATCGTAACAACAAGGTTGTTATCACACCAGACTTTAATTAATCGCGACCCCATTTTCCAAATTAAATACGTGAGTAAAATTAATTTTACCGTTTTGATCGGGCATTCTAATTTCATCTCCTGTATGCATGTTATCTTAACATCATGCGAATTACTTGTGTGACAAGTTACTGGGGTAACCGCTTCATTAACCTTACAATTAGCAATACCATTAAAACTTTATAATATTTCACATAAGCTTATGGTGCTAAACGGTGGATAAACAGTTTACGAAATTATGTGTCGAGTCAAATTGTTCCCTTGGCGTGACTTGCATTTTCCTTTGGACAGTTTCTAATATTAACAGGCACACTCTAAGTAGTGTCTTCACTCTTGCGACAATAGGGCGCTACATATTGGAGACTACAAACATATTTTCAAACTGTTTTATGTGTAAACCATTAGTATCACCTTAATTATCGTGGATGTCGTAAAATGCAACAAAGGGATTATAGCGACAGCATTCGAGGATTTATATTCTAAATATTCTTATGATGATTCTGAAGTAGATCTAAAAATCTAACGGGACAGTGGAATAAAAAAGTGATCTTAGGAAAATATCAACCCCCAGCTGTGAGTGAGATGTTTGTAACATCAATCGAGGTTGTATTTATTTGTACGCATGCGTGTGTACTGCGTCAACTCGGTCGGGTGGCGTAGATTACGACATCGGCGACGCTGAAAACGTAACATGGTAGCCCCCACTGCTCCCTCTGAAGTGATAAACTTAGGGGCTGAAGCTAAAGCCATTGACAATTCGTACGCGATGAGTAACGCGCGGTGTTACACGGTGATGCCGGGGCCCAGGCCCCTGCCTTTACTCGGCAACAGTTGGCGATTCGCTATAGGCAAGAACCCGTGGCGAACCCGCGCTTTGGATGTCTCGCTCTGGTTCCTCAGAGCTTTAGCAGGCGCCGGGGGAGCGGCTAAAGTGGCAAGACTGTTTGGACATCCTGATTTGGTGTTTCCGTTCTGTGCCGAAGAAGTAGCAAGGATTTATCGACGGGAAGACTTAATGCCACACAGAGCAAGAGCGCCCTGCCTGAGCCATTATAAGCAAGATTTAAGAAAAGATTTCTTTGGCAGCGAGCCGGGACTAATAGGAGTGTAAGGGATTTAATATTCTTGTGTTAAGCTGTTACAAGTTATTAATTAAGTTACGCGTGTTCAAGTTCGGTATATTTTGTGCAGACATGGCGAGCCGTGGTCTAGATTTAGATCCAAAGTATCTAAAGCATTGATAGCGCCGGAGGCAGCAAGGGCTGCAGTGCCCGATTTAGAACATGTGACCGACGATTTTGTGCACAGGTATGTTTCGTAGGTATCAAGTCTTTTGTTCTTTATCTTAAAAAAAACGATTTGTTTAATTTACTGAGCTATTCCAGTAATGTTATTTTGGAAAGAAAACATGATAGTGATAAATCACTGTCATCATAATGGAACTATAGTGCCTACATTACGATGTGTACCATCAATGTAGGTGTTTAAAGAACAGTTTTAGAGAAACATTTATTTAAAGTTTGCCTGATGATGCTATGTTTGTAATGTGCAATAACAGCTGTATTTATTAATTGTTATAATTTAGAAAAGTTTTCAAGAACATGTTATCAAAAAGGGCTCGTGGTCGTCGTAAACGCATGCGGCATTTGTGGTCTAGTACTTCGTTTTGCCTCTAGTGATCTGAGTGTGGAATCTCAGTTTAATGACCACATCCCGTTTTTAACAACGGCGAGCGGCGTCTGCGCATTTGTTTTGAGCGACAGCTACTGACTCACTGAGAACAACAAACCTCATTCAATGAGAAACGTTACGTTTCGTTTGAGTGACTTTAACGCGGAATATTTAACGCTAGGATGAATTTAATTGAGAAACACAATTTACATATGAGCTTTAAATGAATTAGGTTTTGATTAGCAGCTAGGCAACGTGAAAACTGGGGTAGAGCAATTTAAATTAAGCACACGAACGTTAAATATTTAAATCGATACATTAAAAAATGTTTTTGTTACAGAATGGAATGCATTCTCGACGATAATCGTGAGCTGCCGAAAGATTTTCTCACGGAACTCTACAAATGGGCCCTTGAGTGTAAGTGCTGCTTGACGAGCGGCGCCACCTTCTGTGAACTCTATTGTGCTTTTCCGCATAAACTTGTACCAAGTGGTAATTTCACGCCTAAAGAAAACACTCTTCTTTGTTCTAGCTGTGGGTGCTTGGGCGCTGGGGACAAGACTGGGGTGTCTTAGAGATAACGACGCGGAAGCAAAAGAAATAATTAGGTGCATTCACGGATTCTTCCATAGTGTTCCTGTTTTGGAACTGTCAGCGCCATTGTGGAGAATATATTCAACACCTGCTTACAAAACATATATCGAAGCTTTGGATGCCTTTAGATCACTCTGTTTGAAAAGATTGACCGATAAAGGTATATGCTCACAAATAGCGAAAGCTTCTGGTGAAAAGGTGGCCACTATTTTGGCATTAGATCTACTTCTGGTCGGTGTAGACACTACAGCGGCTGCTGCAGCGAGTACTATGTATTTATTGGCCAATAATGAGAGAGTACAGAGAAAACTACAAATAGAACTAGATGAAAACCTTCCAAGAGGCAGGGGAATGACGCACAAGGATTTAGACAAGCTGCCTTATCTTAAAGCTTGTATTAAGGAATCGTTGAGGTGAGTTACTCAGAAAGAAACCTCTTTTTACTGCTTTTCATAAAGAATTTCTTGCAGACATTTCAAACCCTACTAGTGTTATCAAAAAGGGGTCTAGCGGGCTATTTAAGCACGAGTATTTAATTTCACGGTGGTAGTTAGCATAAAATACAATTCAAGGCTAATGGTTGTGGAGGAGCAGCAAACATTGATTGATTTCGACACAGTCTGACTTGTTACCGCGTGGCAGCATCATTGTACTAAATACTAAGTTCTGAATCACACGTAAAGCAAATAAGAGCTGCTCAAAGACGATAATTTGTCCTTTGTTGGCCAGTTAGTCATCATCTTGACAGTTTGCGGTTTTACTGGCATAATTCTTGACAATATTTTTATGAGAATAATTCACTTCCTTTCTGATCTCATCATATTTTGATACGGACAGATACATTAGGAGACAAAATGAACCCCAACATGAGGCGCAACGCTCAATCTACGTGATGCTGCAACGTTGCCCAGTGTCTCACAACTTGCCCCCCAGAGTTTACGTCACATTCACGTGATGTGGGACATTGGATAATATGACAGCGTTGTGCGTCATGTTAGGGTACAATATGTCCCCTAGTACATTGAGATTTAATTGTGTTATTTAAAGTTTAAGCAATAGCAATAGGGTCGTTATGGCGACACTTGGTAGGGTTATGTCCAAAAGTGGACATCTTTTGGCTGAAGTGATGATGGTGATTTTACGTGAAAGATTTGATGTTGAGACAGTTTCAATGCCATTAATAGTAATAGGAGATTTTCCTCATGACACAAGTACAGTAACCTCCAATGAGCCTGTAGGATAAAAAACTTGATACAAATGTATCGTTTTATTGTAACGTGACCAATGATGGTCAGCGTCAGGTTACATTTGCACCTGAGCCGCTATTAGGAGCTCAGTGCACAAGTCGAGTGTAACAATACTAAAGTTTATAGCACGTTATGTAAATAATATACTTGCAGTACAAGTCCTCATGCACCGATAAGTACAAAGAATTCGTAATTGACATGTGGGTGACGGGTTTAATAACTTTGTTAATGATCTCATATGAGCTGGAATTTGTGAAACGTAATCAAACGGCTAAAAAACTGCTGTTTATATAAATTCGCTATACAGGTTTTTTAGTACTGAATTTAAATGATAAAAAGCTGTTCGGTTGCGCGAATCAACTGTTAGTACGGTAGGTACGTGATAAAAGGCAAACTTGCTTCCATTGCAATATCTGAAATTACGCTTCTTTAATATTATCGAATTAATGATTTTTTTTTTCGCGGTGGGAATATCATCTAATGAGCTCTTGGGCGGAGCGGGAGATAGTGTCAGACTTTTACTGAATAAAAACCCACTCCTGTTCCTTCGTTGCCTTTCGTACCGGGGCTGAGCTACCTTTCGAATTAACCCTGGTCCCAGAGTAGGCTTCGACCCAACTGGCCCTGCTGTTGCTGACAGCTCCTTGAGGCGCGCGGGAACAGTGCGCGCCGTCGACGACTTGGGCTCCGTCCGGACAGTTACCGGACGGTCGGACAGCGAGCTACTCATTGCTCACCATCCGCAAGCCCACGCCTACGGTGGCCGGAAATCGGGATCGGAATCCCGGCGGCGGCTGGGGCGCTGTGAGATGCGGATGCGGTCGGCCTTCTCTTTTGCTAGTATTACTGCTTCGCAGAAGGAGGCGACCACCTACCACTCCTCCTCGCTTCGGACCATGGCCTGTACCAAGGCCCGGCGCGAGAGATCGCCGCCGCCGATCGCCCTCACGAGGGTACGGCGATGCTCTGCCCAAGCGGGGCACACCTCTACTGTTTGCTCGTGTCCTCCAGGCGTTCCGCACAGTGGCGACACCCGGGCGTCACTTCTGCACGAATCCGGTGCAGGAACCTCCCGAACTTGCCATGTCCGGTGAGAATCTGCGTCATGCGGAAGGTAAGGACGCCGTGAGGTCTTTGCAGCCACGCCTCAAAGAGGGGACTTACCGCCATAATTAAGGCGTGTCCAGCACTGGGTTATCTAATTAATGACTTAAATTTAATTCGCAAAAGGACGTGCGGTTAACCCATGTACCCTAAACAGGAAAAGTGTAATAAGTATGTTTTTTTACTAGTTAATTTTTCATTACAATTCAATATAATAAAGTATCTTATTAGCATTATCCTTAACACATTGTTTAAGGTAGTCTTTGTATGTTTAGTGCCGTATTGTTCATCATTGTTATGTTATTTTATTACTATAGACTCAAACCAGTCATTTTGGGGAATGGAAGGTGCATTCAATCAGATGCGGTCATATCAGGATATGAAGTTCCTAAAGGGGTAAGCGGATAAACAAACTTTCTTTCAATGCTTTAGTAGATGCGCACGTTTTATGCATGAGGAAATTCATATCTAAGCAGTAATATCCATTTTAGACTGACGACGTGACAGTGAAAGGGAAAAGTGAGAAAATCACAATTTATAATTACAAATTCTTTTTCCTATTTTAGTCGCACATCGTTTTCCCGCATTACATCCTATCCAACGAGGAAAGATACTTTCCATCACCGAAGGAGTACGTCCCCGAGCGATGGCTCCGAGACAGCGAAGTTCGTGAGGTGACGGAAAAACCCGAAGGATCGATAGGTCAAGGTGGGGGGTCAGGATGCCCGTACAGTCGGGCGGTGGAGGTGTGTCGCAAGCAAAAGGAAGTAGGGATCCACCCATTCGCGTCGCTTCCTTTCGGCTTCGGCCGGCGAATGTGTATCGGGAAGAGATTTGCTGAAGCAGAGTTACAACTTCTGCTGGCTAAGGTTAGTTTGATTGGTTGTAGTATATAATTAACGATTTGTCATTTTCTTTTTCAAATTGACGAAAGGGGAAAATTGTGGAGTAGAAAATCGAGGTCAGACGGCAATATTCTTGAGCAACTGTTTAATTTGAAGAAAAACTATAGTTACCTATGCCAAAAATATGGTTGGTTGATGGTCTCTTTATATGCAGATATTGTAAGCCTAGTTATTTGTTCCCAGACATTCCACAAGTACGAGGTGTCTTGGCGCTATGGCGAGCTAAGCTACAGCGTAACGCCGACGTACGTGCCAAACGAACCGTTGCAGTTTGCTCTGCACAAGAGAAACGGTAACCACACTACCCTGTAATCTTCTATGTTAAATACTTATTTAATGATCTAGAGTTAACTACCAAAGGTTTTTTAAGTTACATTAAGCCGTTCGTATTTTGTACGGGTTTGTAACACAAGTTAAACTTAGTTTTATTATTAGATTTGTTAAATAAAGCCGGGTTTTTGGCAATTTTATTTCGTTATTTTATGGATGTCATCCGCTAAGTTATGTTTTCTCTACTCAGATACTGTAGATATTTCTCAATTAGTATAATATATTAAACATTTAGGGGACACCACAGCTAACCGCGGGATGAATTGACTCCTACCAGAAAGCACGCATTAGCAAAAATAGAAAATAAACCCGCTAGGTAATTCGTCACAGATCCGTCGAACGTTTTTTGCTTATTACTAATTTACTATTACTATTCTTGCACTCACTATTTGGCGGAGTCGTTGAGCTGGTACTCGTTGGAGCGGCCGAAGCACTCCTGCACGCCGGCGTCCGCCCAGAGCCTCTTCATCGCCGCCAGCAACTCCTCGCTGAACGGCTCCGTGTCCTCCATCCGTTGGATCACGTCAAACACCATCTTGCCATCGCTCTGGAACAGACATATACTATAAGTTCTCCTAATTACCAAGCATTTTACCCAAGGGATTTTAGCAGAGGTTAAAGAAGAGTGTATATATACCAGATTTTTTTTTAGATTTCAAGTTTTACCACAAGGTTTCTTATCAACTTGTGCGTTTTAAGCTCCGTGTTACTACTAACAATTTTCTGTTACATAAGTTATTGAAACTACCCAAAAATAAGTAAGTATCGAGAATAAACCAGGTTTGTTTCTATAACGCCATTATCGACAGTAGTTGCAGTTTCGTCGTGTATAAACCTCTCCTAAAAAAGGAAAGAAGGTCAACACTCCACGACACATCAAAGAAGAGGTTGTAGTTGGCAGCGCAGCCAACACTTTCACCGCTGCCAGCATCAATCATTCACAAGTTCTGTTTTGTGTACCCGGTGCCGATGTACCACTGCAGTGAATGGTACGGACAAGGGGCAACGCCACCGGGTGCCTGGGTACAATTGGGTGAATTAAAACGTCCAAAGCTGCTACCTCGTTGACTGGCTTATATCACAGCCTGAGGTATTCTCATTAGCTAGTGGTGATATGGTTGAAAGCTATTTCATCCACCTATTACTCTAATTTCTGTCATAATCCAAGGTTCATACAGTTCAAAGCAATTAACGTAAATTCCTGTCAGCTCGGCAATAATAACACCCTTTTAATAAAAGTAGAATTTTCATACTTCTTTGTATTGAGTTTGATAGGCTACTGGCGACGACCGACCTAACTATTGATTCGTATTAATAAGGCAGGTATCATTGAATTTAGTTACCAGTGTACCGAATTTATGAATAAAGCAATTATTGATACCGAAATAAACCTTAATGGCGGTCCTAGACTATAAATTTTACTTCTATAAATAAATTAAACAAACGTTTTTTCTTTTTCACCTTGTTTAAAAACGAAGGCCAGGTTGGCTGGAGAGGGTGTTGCACCTTTGTTCCAGTGATGGTGAAACTTCCAGAGATACTACTTCAAAGCGGAATATAAGCATACAGAGCCACCGTAACAGTTACTAGAAGTGAGGAAACATTTTGATTGTAACGCTTTTAAGTCTAATTGGGGTTAGCAATGTACCATTACAGTTGACCCACGGTAATCTGGCTCCTATGTGATACAACATGAGTATAAAAGTATGGAATAGATTGACTTCAATGTTTTTTGTTATTTTTTTACAAGTGTTAAACTGTTAATGAGGTGACTTAAAAAAAAACCAAGTACTACCTATTGTGTTGTTAATTACACTAATGTCCATTTTCAGTAACAGTTGCTAAGCCTTCCTTTATTTTTGGATCGGGAAATTTTCAAATAAAAGAGTTATTTGAAAATTTCCCAACGCCCAGAGCGTTGGTGGAGCGAGAGGTATTGTCAGACTTTTTCTGAATAAAACGCACCCGAGTTCTTTCAGTTGCAATTTGCGAACCAGAGTCGTAGTAACTCATTCGAATAATCTAAAAAGTGCCGGATTACAGGGAGTCGATGGTAGTACTCCGCCTTGCAAAACGTTTGCCGGTTTGACGCGGGACAACTGTATATTTAGATAACACTGGTTAACAAAGTTTTTGTAACAGGGATTCTGTATTGTTATTCTTACTTATCTACCTACCCTCATTACAAAACACTAACATATTTTTCATTGTTTCTATCACGTACAGATTTGTTGTGACAGCCACTTAAAAAATTACCAAATTTTTCACTACGTTCGGTCGAATTGCAAAAACTTTTTCTTAAAAATAGTGATCAACTGTGACTTTAGCGTGCATAAGCTAATCGCTGTTTGTTTCTCACCATGTTAGAGCTGTATCGTTCACTCTAACAGTTTTTACTATGTATGTGGTGAACCAAATTCTAAAAGTCAATGACGAAATTTTGCTGAACTAGTAAAGCGGTGTTATCGTGATTGTTTTGGCTTTTCCGTGGTTCATCAAGATAAATTGGACGTTACATAAAAAAAATCATCTTAATTTTTTTTTAATATTGCGCAAAAAATCACTGCAAAGATCTCATATAGACACAAATTTGAATGTATCAAGCATTGGTTTACAATTTGCCACAGAAAATATACTATCTACAATCACATTTCGACTTCTGTCCTAAAAATCTAGGAGCAATGGCAACACAATGGAGTCAGGTTCCAGCTAGATCATTTCCAGCAAGAAAAACCCGCACCAGTGAACATTCGGAGAGTCCTTGAATATTAGTAGTTTTCGGTTTAACACTTGTAGTAGACTAGCATCAAGCTAAACACTACAGAAAATAGGGTAATTTCCAGGGTAAAAATAATTGTAAGAGTGAATAGGCTCTTAATAAACTAGTGCGCCTCACCATCAACGATTGCATCACTGCTTACCATCAGGTGGGATCGCAGTCAAGCACTAGTTTATACAAATTAAAAAAAAAAAAAAAAAAAAATTACATTTTATTTAGTCCGTATTTTAGATTATAAAAAAACATTATAATAATGTAATAATAATAATAACTTTAATGGGCTATATCTTTGTCATTTTTGGTTTAATTTACAAATAAAAAAATACGTGTCCCTTATTTTTGAATAAACTAAAAGACGAACTAATTACATTTTTTACGGCAACTAGCCTATTGTAACATATGGTCTAAAAAAATGTACATCTTCAAGTATAATTGTACCTGTTGTAAGTAAAGTATCAATATTTTTCATGAAAACTAAAGTGGCTGTCACAAAAAAACTTAACGTTCAAATTTTTTTCTTAAACTATTTCAAAACAGAGGGAGTCAAAATAAAGCCATTTATGGCAATACGTTATTATTACAAAAAAAAGTTAATTTTTGTCGACCAGTGTAATGAAGCTGCAGCACAAAGTGCATATTCTCTTGAATTAATTAGATATTTAGGCGAGTGTGCCACTAAAACTACAAGTCGGGTGAATTTTAAGCAAACATTTAAGGGTGAAAATTTCTAGCAATCAATGTATGTTGTACAGACGTAAGAATGTCGAAAATGTGTTCATAAATGCAGTGATGGTAGTGATAAAGTATTAACGACATAATGCCATGCATAACATTAGTGCTGCGTTAACCTATTTAATATACTTAGTCTTTTGTAGAAACGGAAGAGTGTCTGGTGCTACAAACTAACATGAGAAGTTGAGAAGTAATTTGATGACCATAAATTATATTAGTAAAAGAAGAATCATCAATTTTCCGCACAAAGCATTAAAAATTGTAAAACTGAATAGTGGATCATCACTCAAACACACCCCCGGTCTCTGATTTAAGCATTTGAAGTCGAGTATTTCTCAAACTTTACTTTTGACAATTTGGAATTTTAGTAGGGTTTGACAGGTTCTTAACTCAATATACTCAATTCAGAAAACCGCCTATATTCTTCTACAAGTCGACATCATCTCATTCCTTAACCAAATTCTAACTTTTATTTCATGATCACTGTTACATGTTCCTATCATGCGCAACAACCATTTCCTAACTTTAAAAGCCATAAACACAGCCATAAAGAACGATGAGTCATAACAATTCGTGTTGAAGAGCAATATCGTCTCAATTGGAGTTGAGTGACCCAGCATCTTCGACATACGTTAATCCGATTAGTAATCCATTTAGCAAACTCGTCTCGGAGAACCGTACGATTTCGTTACGCAACCCGCTAACTGCCTACTGAAAGAAAATTCTGTCTAATGAGTAATGATCATCTCCCAAATTCTGATTTGTTTAGTCTTCATATAAAAGTTTCACGATTTAGTTGACGAGCAAACTGCGATGCATCATAAATACTCATACTTTATGTAGCAGAGACCAGTCCAGTGTGTTCTGGGTATTATAAAAGTTTACAGTAGCGGCACTGCGGCATGAAATGCCATGCTATGAAATAAATAACTCGTACATCAGGCTTGTGCTTTTGCTGGTTGCAGAGGTTTCTGTGAAATATGCTCTAATTATGACGGGTGTTGCGGGTGGCGGGGCGCATGCGCGCTGCCGGCTGACGGGAAGCGCTGCTCGCCGCGCCATTCACAACCCCTCCTCGGAATAACCCGCCACCGCCACCCTTGTTGCTTACACATTGCATATTCATTTAAATACATCTACGTCCATTAGCTCGTTACCTAGGCTGGCATTCAAGCATTGTTTATTTGTAAAGCACTAGGCTATTTAAATTGTGATGAACAAACCGAATTTATTTTTTTCTTTTTGCACTTATTGTAAACTAGCTCTTATTCACGAGTCATTCATTTAGATTTTGACAAACAATTCTGTCAGTTGGTAGATATTGGAAGCATTAATTTTATTACGATCATCTTAGGTAAATCATTCAGATCGTTAGTCAATTCCGGTAGAAATCCAATAGTAACAAAAAGAAAACTACACAATATAAATCTACTTACACTAATATGTATAATAAAGTTTGTTTTTTTGTTTGTAGGAGGTAATCTCTGAAAGTACAGGTCCTATTGCTTAAATTTTTTGACCGGTAGAAAGCTGCTATATTCCTGAGTGACATAGGCTATATTTTAAATATGCGGGCAAAGCCGCGAGCAAAAGATAGGTAAGTAAAAAAAATAAGTGTAAAGAGAAGATTCTACTCTATATTATCCCACAAAATACTTATTATTTAAAAACTATAATTCTTAACCAACACAATTTTTTTTAAATAATATAACTAGTTCTTGACTGCGTTGACCAGTGATTGAAGGTTAGTGAGTATGGTTAGTATGGATGAAGTCAGAATAGCAGTAAATGGAATGAAAAATGGTAAGGCTATATTGGTCCAGATGGAATACCAGTCGAAGTGTGGAAGTTATTGCGAGCGGATGGACGGACGTGGTCAGCTTTGTTCTTCAATAAGTTGTGGCGGGAAGAAGCCATACCTGATGATTGGTGCAACAGTTCTTTAGTGGCCATCTTTAAAAACAAAGGTGAAGTTTTTGAGTGCAACAATTATAGAGGAATAAAGCTAATGTCACATACTATGAAAGCCTGGGAGAAAGTTATTGAGAGGCGGTTGAGAAAAGAGAGTGAAATTTCCACGGATATGAAATTTCACAGAACCAACCAATACCGAGACGTAACACGTTAGATCAACGCAGGATGTAATGGCGACAGATTACGGGAACAACTTGCGACACATAAATGCCCCTCAGCAAGTCGAAGGGTAAAATTTACAAGTCCGTAATAAGTCCTGTCATACTGCATGGATCTGAATGTTGGGCTGTGAAAAAGACGGATGAAAAAAGATTACATGTAGCGGAGATGAGAATTGAGATGTAAGTATGTGTGGTGTGACGAGAAAGGATAAAGTGCGAAAGTAGTATATAAGAGGAAGTTTGAAAGTGGCGCTGAAAAATGGAAAGGAAATCGTTTGTCTTGGTATGGTCATGTGAAGAGGAGGGATGAAACGCATGTTACTAAGAGTTTTGAATATACATGTAGATGGATGGAGGCCAAAGAAAAGATGGATGGATTGTATGAGGAGTGATATGAAAGAAAAGGCAGTTAGTGATAGTGTGACGGGTGACAGGACAGAATGGAAGAAAAAAACGTGTTGCGCCGGCCCCAAGTAATGTGGTATAGGGGCAGGAAGAAGAAGGTTTGACAGCGTTCCAGCCTGATGGTAAGCAGCGATGGTAAGGCGCACTAGTTTATTCAGAGCCAGTTCACTCTAGCCTTGAAGATACCCATTAATAAAACTAGCATTTGCTAACGGCATCGCCAGCGTGAATGTAGAAAATTATACCAAGAGAACATACTCGCAAGATAAAAAGTATCCTAATGTGCTATTCCAGAACATGGTCTACCTGTGTGCCAAGTTTTATCAAAATCCGTTCAGCCATTTAAGCTCGAAGGAGTAACCAACATACATACAAATTTTTGTGTTTATAATACCATTAAAACCTATTAGTAAGATAATTTATAATTAGTAATAATTCAAAAGATACGTAGCGTCCTAATCCAAATATGACTGCCTAAAAGTTATCATTCTATCCCTCCGATATTATTTTTCTGCATATATCCTTATCTGTCTCCCAATGTGTTTAATATGCAAAATGTTATGATACATCACCCGCAATCAGTGGTTCACTAATTTTCGTTTTTGTAATATTAATAGAAGGATGAAAAACACTTTACAACACTATAGTTGAAATGAAAAGTCAGAATTGTTAAAAATTTTATATTCGGACAATTTTAAATACACTAATAACAAAATAGTCTAAAAAAATTTAGTTCAGCGCCATCTAGTAAGAACATGGCAACGCCATGCCTTCTGTCACTGACAGGCAGCAACACCAGCCAAAATCGAGTGACACCTTTAAAGTCCGTCTTTCCGTTGAAAATACAAAATACGGTAACAACGGCAAGATGGAGACACATATAAAGGTTAAAATGAAGATCACAATACTGAACCCGTTCGCTACGTAACCATAGAACTTCGTCTAAACATAGAAGACAATGGCGAGACAACCCTCATGCAATTCATTGTGCGTGTACTTAGGTTTTGTTTCAACATGTTTGCGCCGGATAGGGCGTCACGTCACGTCCACTGTTTTCATGTCCCTCTCTGTGATAAAGAGATAGGTGCACGAGGTTACATAGCGGTGTCATGTGCACACCAGCCACGTAGCTGCGATGCGTACAATATGCAAAACTAATGGGGGACGGTAGAGGGCATGTCTCATTACGGGAATACAGGGAAGGGGATCGATCTCCGGACATCGCGTGAACTGTGGAAAATACGCCGAGCTGCGTGTTAAAGGTGAATACTAACGATTCGTACTTCAATCTAGTTTGTGTTATCACTACTTGAGAAGGAAATTACAGATTTTTTTATGATTATTTGCAGTGTCATGGACTTTAAAGATCCGTTTACGATGTACTTATGTCAAACGGAACGTGCGTCACATCTCGTGACGAGTGAATTAATTACAGTTTTCAGAATAGCCTCTCATTCGTTGTGTAACCGATGACGTTGAACAGAACATGACATGAACGACTCTTCAACAGGTCGGAACGGAACTGAGATACCTTATCTCTCTGACATTCCGTACAGGTACTCTGATAACACTGGCCAATGTATCCCTTTCATAGTTTATTACACGTTTGGTGGATGTTCCCTGGTTGCTAATAGAATCGCGCACTATCGCAAACACGACATTGCTGTCGTATGTGGTTTACCGTAAAATAATTATGTAGTTCGCAATATCTCTTTAACGTTAGCACAATAACCAGGTTTACAAATTCACTTACCCTTATCTAAATTGATTAATGTTTTGTTGGTGAATTGAGACTAACCACACTGCAACGTCTTGTATTGTGTCCTACAATGCTGCAATGACGAAACCAATTTAATCTCAAAGATAACTTTGTTGAATGTCTCTTTGTATTTACAAGTCAATAAGATTGGACAGAACTGTTTAATAAGAGAAAGATTTACAATAATGGTAATATTTGTTTTGGAGCAATATTCATAGCAAACAAATAATGCAATAAGCTGTTGTGCGGAGTGCAGTCGGGCCCGGTCGGCCGGCACATGCAGCGAGCCACTCTCATGAATAACGAATACCCAATATTGATCTCCATAGAGAGAACATTTCACAGAGTCGAACCAGTCTCAGGAAAATGCAGATGCAAATTTCGTTTATTCATGGAAGCATTTCACCTGTAAATTAGGTAGACCGATAGTTGTAATAGTTAAGGATAGAGGAAGGTGAAAAAATGGAAATGAGCCCTTTACATTGCAGTGGGACACAATAGTCTCATAATATCTTTAATAAGATTCGTTCGATATTCTCCATTTATTTCAATTATAAGATTTCATATTCAATTCTCACGTCTTTAGGCTTAATGATATGAACTATCATCATTGCAGGCTTAAAGATCGAATTAGCAGGAATGAAGATATCTGCAGAAGAACTAAGGTTTAGGCTCGCTGTGATCGCGACGATTACCCTCTATGAGCAGTGGCTAGAGGCGTCACGACGTCTTCACTTTTCGCCTTCAATTCTCACCGGACATGGCCAGTTCGGGGGGTTCTTATTTCGGGAACCAGGAAATATATTTCCTAGAAATTTATTACAGTGTGTTTGGTTTTATCCAACTTATCGGAACGAAAATCCATAGAGTTTAGCGGGTGTGGAGCTAGACTCGCCGACCCAAAACCTAAGTCAAGGATCGATGCCCGCTAGGACGCGGGTACGTTTGAAAGAATTACCGTGGCTCTGGAACGCAAAAACAAACTGAAGGATACAGGTGGGTTTTGGTTAGTAAAAGTCTGACACGCGCTCTCGCTCCATCCTATAGCGGGAGGAGTAGTTATAACCCACATACTCTGAAGAATCGCCCAACTAGTGGCAGAAGACCGAGTTCATTGCTCGCAGAATAGATGGTCAAGGGGTCGAAAGGTTCTGGAGTGGCGATAACGTTGTGGAAGACACAGCGTTAGAAGGCCTCCCCAGGTGGAGCGGTGGTCTAGTGAGGGTTGCCGGAATACGATAGATGCGAGACGCACAAGACTGATCGTAGTGACGACGCCGGGATGGAGCCTTTGTCCAACAGTGTGACGTCTTTCGCTTAAAATTCTTTTCATGTTATCCTTCGATATGGACTATAAATCACATAACTATCAACATTAACGTATGCCACATCGGTTACTATGCAATAAGTATCATTCCAACCAGCCTCTCCCACAAATTGCTTCGTAATCAGCATTAGCGGCCAGCGGAAGCCTCAGAGCACTTATTCCCGATGTAGATTTGGATGCAATCGACATTATTTTTACTGACGATCGTCCATTATTTATAGAATACAGCCGACACGTAATCGACGCAGTTTATCGTTTACGCAACGAATACTCGCTTTGATTTTCGGTTTTTAGTAAACTAATGAAACACTACACGATTGATATCTTCGAATAAATATTTCAATTTGATCAGTGTACTTAACACTGTGATCATATTGAATGTTTTTGTGGGAGATATTTATTCATGTTGCATGACCCGGCAAGTCATGCCCGAATTTGCGTTAAATTACCATCACAGGCAAAAGCGTCGACATCTTTAAAGGCTAAATTTTAGGGCTAGGACTTAAAGGCCCTTTAATGTTGAGATATAAAGAAAGGAGTATTTGGCACATAATAGAAAATATTTGGTTTTCTCTTGATTTTTAAACTATGTAACCTTCATTGTCAAAATTATATTTGAATGCAGTAGACGTGTCCCATGAAGTCCTATCTCAATTGCAAAATCTGGAAGGACTCCCTTCATTTCAAATGCCGGAAACTGGATGCCTTACCTCTCGGTCCTTATTGCCGTAGGTGATGCCCAGGTTGGGCATAGCACGCAAGATGGCGACGAGCGACTGAATCGTGTTGCTGTACACCACCGGTCGGTATTGTTTGAAGTCTTCATTTGTAAAACCACTTTCGTGGATAATTCTGTTGAAGAGAAAGCGAATTTTAACAAGTTTATTCACGGAAAATGTATAAAATGGTAATCATTTTGTCGGCTATCTTCCACTACTTTATTCTTTATCATGGTCCAGTGCCCGATTTAATTTTCAGTTAGATATATGCCTTTATCTGCTTGTGCAATCCCTCTGCTCCTATGGTAGCCTCTATTCACTATTTTTCCACTGCTAAAATGAAGATCATCTGATCTTTCTGGCATTTGTTTTAACTTTAAAGTTGGGGAAGTGTGAATTAATGAATGATATTTATTTTACAAATAGATTTTTTAAAAACACTTTTACACGTCAATTTTTTCGTCAATTTAAACTGGATGAGGCCAGTGTTTCCTAGCTGACTACCCTGAGAAGAAACACTAAAACAAACTCAGGAGTAGTATTCAAAAGATATAAGTAGATAGGTAAATACTTGATTTTAAAATAAAGATGTAAGGAACTAGGTCCAATTATCACAATTTTTATGACACAGAACAAATAATAAATTGGTCAAATTGAGAGAACGAGTTAATAAAAGGCGTAAATGTGTGTTACTCATTGATTGCCTATGATTCATAGGTCCAATAGTGCGGTATTTTAACGAGATTGTTAAGTCCCAACCTCGACCAATATGATTTCATGACGTAGGTAGTCATTAATGTTATGGGAATGTACAAGAAATTAGCAGTAAATTTGTAATAACAATGCAGTTTCCATAATGTAATTAAAATTAAGATCCAACTGAAACTGTAGAACTGTTATGCTTCCTTTACAATCGGATATTAGGATTGTTAAGAATCTTACTTATTCATATTTACATGTGATCTAATCTATTGCCAAATTGGCAATGGCATCAAAGGGATAGGCCGTCATTCAATCATACATAAATGAGGTTTCTGTAGTTACAGTAAGAGCTAAAGCAGATGCAAATAAAATTGTGGAGGAGTTTCTAACAATAATTCCTGGAAATAGATGGCCTTAACTTAGATACTGGAAGTTGGTATGAAATTTTAATAATGTGACATACGATATACCTACCTCATATTTACTACGTATGTGGCTCACAATATACTTGACATTTTCGTATCACTGTTTTCTTGGACTCCAATCGTTACATTAATTTCATATTTAAGGATGATGCATACGTATTGTCCAGATCTGTCTGTATGAATTATATAGTCGATCAGACATTCAAATTGCATGTACATAAATAAGTTATGTAGCTAAGGACGCTAGGTTCGATTCAATGACTAACAAGAATATAGCCAATTTGGAGAGCGAGATAAATGCGCCACTGAATATGGATTTCATAAAACTATGTTTTTTTGTTATTTCAATTTTTGATTCGTTAACTCAAGTTACAACTCAAGTCTGGTCACATTTTTGAGTCATTGATTTTATTACAATAAAAGCTAATAATATATAACATAATTGATCTTTAAAAGTTATGAAAGCAATAGCTAACCTGCATACTGCTTTCTACAAAGTGTTAAGTAAATATTTTAGTATTTTACAGATTCGAACAATGGAAGTGGTGCGTGAGGATGATGCACTCTGTCCAATGAAAACAATCGTGTCATGTACCCGGCGCGCTCATTCTTCAGGATTCGTGGAATTTTAACTTTAGTCTACCAGATTCAACCCAACCCACTTTATTTCTCTCATAATTCTATAATATAAACCAACTGTTTGAAATAATCGCAGCAGTAGCCATTAGAGCTCCAACATCCCCTGAGTATTGACAGAGAAATGAGATTCATTCATTAAGTTTGCGAATCAAATGTGGCAAGACGTCAAAATCGGCCAATTTTTTTTATACTTTACATTACATGAGTATCGATAAAATAATTTGATTCCAAGCGTCTGGCGTACCATAGATCTGTAGCATCCGGGACGCGGATGACGTCATCGACAGCGTGGTGCAAACACCCACAAAACATTGATCTCATCAACATTAGCGTAGGTAAGTACAAATACTGTAGTGAAATATCGATGCTTCTAGTTATTCCGACTTGGCCATGTTCTATTGACAACCTATCGAGATTTGTTGACATTACGAAAAGTAAACACCTTGATTAGATAACGACCAAACTACGTACGCGTACTATTGTCAAAGACACAATACTACTCAGGGCTTTTTCTCATGTTGAAAGTTTAAAATTCAAGAATAAATGGGACGTTATGAATGAGTCATATTAATTATGTGAATCACAAACCTGTTTGACAGATTTAGGCATGTGCAATTTTCACTGACCATCGTCAACTATTTGGCAGGGCTAATGGCTTCGTCGGTGTCGTTTAGTGACGTCACAGATACAAATTATTTTATCGTGTACGTTGGTGACAGCTCGCGACGTGACGTGAGACAAATATGTTCTAATTTTAATGACACGAGCACGAGTAAATGTCGTACAACTGCTAAACAACGGAACATATCTACGTAGTCGTTACCTAGACATTTAGAGTGTGATGTAGGTGTATGTTCTCAAAATTATAACTATTCTGCGATAACAAGGCTGTGGTGATAGTCGACATTTATTAGTGTAAATCGTTTAAACAAACAGAACTTAGCATGATTTCTGTACGAACGGATGCACAATGTTGTAAGACATTATTTTAATATGTAGTAGAAAATAAATTTGGAAATTCAAATACGAAATTCAAATACATACTCATACATATTACCTAATAATACAATACTGTCATTCCCTACATTGCAACAAAATTTTCATACAGATAGTAATCTATTATCTTCAAAATGTAAAACGCTTGTTGACAAGTCGTAGATAGGGAGATAGCAGGCAATCGACCGATGTATAGGTATATCTCTAAACAATAATATTGATTAAGATAGATACGAATGAATATAATTGATAACACTGTATGACAAACCACACTGCGGCTAAACAAAAAATGGATGGACTGAAGCGCGTCTACTGTTGGTTTTGCAGACTGCCTTGGTCCTCCAGTCCCAAGCATTACACACATAGATTGCAATGAGTGTTGCTAACTGTACAAACAGAATTAATGATCCAGATTGATCCTCAGTGACACTTATTGCGACCAAATTATTAGATGCTATGACAAAAAGAACGTTTAAGCTTTTCTTACACATTTCGCTCTATCTACTGCCGTAAAAGATAACTGAAACTAATCATGTTTCAAACTTGGGAGAAGATCCAGAGTGCATAAGCAAGAATTACGCGAATAAATCTGCTCAGGTCCTAATAGATCGTGTTAGAGACACCAGCTGTTCTCTGTATACCAACTAGTAGGAGTAGGCGTTGGAGAAGAAAAGCCCAAACTGAATTGGGCTGGCAAAGAGGATGGCGGGAGATGAGATGGGTCAAGATCGCCGCAGGACAACTGAGGAAGGACATCGCTCTCGAAGACGATCAAAATCTGTGATCTGGATAGGTTAGAACGTTTGTTGGGCTGACAGGTTCGGAAATATTTAACTAAAACCAACGGGTTTTTAATCTGATTAGGGACACAATGGACTTAAGCCTGAAGAATGTTTTTAAAAGAGTCACGTACTTAGTCAAAGTTGCGTCAGGTCACTGGAACAGCGACCCACGGATGTTCCTCAAGTTAAAGGATAGAATCTATAAGTCCGTCTATTTGTAATACTGCATGAATTAGAAAGTGTGGCTGTGAAAAAGACGGATGAAAAGAGATTACATTTAGCGAAAATGAGAGTCTTGAGAATGGATGTGTGGAGTGACGAGAACAGATAGCGAAAATTGAGTATATTGAGGTTATTATATTTTTTTTCAACTAATGTAGAATGTAATGAAGATTTTATATAGCTCACTGCTATGCCGCCTATTGGAAGGACGCAAAGAACCATTTCCTTCACTAACTAGCAAAAGGTTAGATAGTGTGCCAAGCCGCCTAGTCGAGCTTACGTTAATTTATTAGATACGTGACTGTCTGTACGTACTGGGCATATCTCTGTAATATCTAAGCATTGTCATATTATGGAGTCTCTTTGATATTCAATAGAAAACTACATACTCGCAAAATATTAATTTTCTCTGTATTAAGTGTTATTAACGAAATAAATTACTGGTATACTTACTTCATTTGTTTGACTATAGTACTTTTGCCGGATTCACCAGCACCTGTGAACAAAAACACAAATGTAATACTATTCGTGCATTACTACATAACACGTGTTGCGATTGTTTTAACATTATTTGATCATTATACATCACAATTAATTGGATTGGACAAGTGGAATTAGGCGACCGACATTACATAAAAGCTGCGTTTCTTCAAAGTGAACATTTCGCAAAACCACGTAATAAAACACGCGATGATATAAAAACATTTAATTACCGCCTAAATGTAAACTGTTTCAGTCCACATTATGCACGTCTCGTTGAGTGAAAATAGCATAGAAAAATAAACGTTTTCTGTGAACTGGACGCGGACGGACGAAGGGTCTACCATGCTGATCGATAAACTTCAGTGTTTGCAGCTCTGCGCATGCTGACTATACTTTGGGTTTCCCACTCATTTCCTAGAACAATCGATAACCTACGTGTACACTACGCAACGTGTCTATGCTTTGAGCCTCGTTAATTAATTGTACCTAATTACAACAAGAACAATGATCATGACTCTGTGACAAAATGCATCAATCGTAGATTGTTGAAGGATGGCAACAATTGTCTCTCAAACATATAGAGCTTCATGTACTCTAATCAAACGAGACCTATAAAACAGTTATGTAAGAGCAATTACTACAGACAATATTTATTTACTGTTATCCTTCGTACGTAGATATTAATTGGGTAATAAAGTGACGAAATTACGTGGGTGTAGTAAAACGAACCCTGTCAAATACAGGTTCTTAGTATCATGACCCCTGTTGGCTCTAATTGGCTCGCCAGCGCGAATGGCCGATCTCTGACCCCCCGATATCAATTCACAGTGCACTCCTGATTTCTACATTGCAACTTGAACAACCATTCATACCTTTGATTGTGACAGGCTTAAATAATAAAACGTAATATTATGTTACATTAAAGGACCTGGAGCTTACAAAACAATATAATCAAACGTCAAAATATAGATGTATCATCACATACTTTATATTCAAAGTGGAAGAACTTTCACAATAAAGTGGATGGTAATCGCGTGCAAAGAAAGTATTCCCACGAACATCCAATATAATAACTTTTAAAACAGTGACTGTCATGTTGGATTATTTAGTTAATAGTGAATGCTTAAGAATTCGAACAGTTTACAAGTTATCTCACGCAGATCAGGCGATCGGAGCAAGAAATAAACTCAAATCCTAATAGTGTTCATGGCCTGCGAGGAGCGATGCCGTACCCCGTGATTTTTATTGTCTTCAGTTACAATATCGTTAACACTGAGCACTTTTTCGCGTGAGCGTAGCAGAATGTTTTATCGCGGCGTAAACCTCGATAAAAACATAATGTATCGAATCGAACTTCTGTATCGGGGTGACAGGATGAGTAGACGTCGCTTCTGTGCCTTTTTGCGCTATCATCACGATAACATCGTCGCGTGCTCGAATGCCGCTTGGTTGATAAAATACCTGTCTGTAATGTCCGTTCGATCGCCTCTTCAATGTTAACCTGACAACATTTGCCTATTCACGATTTACTTATGTTCATAAAGTTGTACGTCTAACTTTATTTTCAAGTCTTAGCGCCTATCTTATCCAAATGTCACAATATTTGAAGGATTAAACTACGTTTATCTTTTTAATAACTTCGATATTGACCGATTGGTTATTAAATTAAAGCCGCCTGGTCACTACACCGTACTATACCATGAACTTGTTAGGAAGGTGACAGGTTTCAATTTTGTATAGCCAGCCCACTGCCCACTTAACCATTCCGTCACAGACCAACACCGTCACGCACAGCACGAAGGATCAATAATTACCGGCGAAAATATTTTGCCGGTGTCGATACGCTCTGAAACGATGAGCATACGGGATATAATCGAGTATGATGATCGTTTTAAACCTATCTCATCACTGTGTTACTGTCAAATCAATTAAATTCTGTCATGGGAAATTTTGTATAGGAAATAGTATTCACTCACTCTTTCTGACACGAAAACTCAGGTGAACTACTACATCCGAAACAATGGGTACTGTACGGATATGATACGCGGTTGCTACGATCTCTTAAACCTGCTACTCTGTTGATACATTCTAGAGGGCATAATAGATCGTACAGTGTTTCTTACCATGCTTGATACGTTTCTAGTACGGTAGTGTTGGTATGATACGGTGTAGTGGTTAAAATCTTTAATTGCCTTTCGAATTCACATAACAATCGTATTAGAATTGTTGCGAGTACATCGCCCAAAATCTATACGATCTTTAAGCATGACGTAAAATTGTTACATTTAGAATAATTTCGGTGGAAAAGGTAGGATGGCTTGGACAGGGCAATAAGTAGCATTAAACGACGCTACGCACGTAACAAATGGTATTCGGTGTACCTACATGCGTAATAGGCGTGAAGGTGTTATTTTAAACAATTTTTAGAATATAACTTCAAGAAGAAACTAAGCTTTAATCTAAACTAATTGACTGTTGTCCACAGGCATACATTATTTTGCGAGAATGAATTAGTAGATTATACAACTCTAATGTGACGATCTGAACATGTTCGCAGGGCAAACTCAGCCAAAGATCGACCTAGACATAGAGATTTGGAAGGAGAAAGGAGAAGTCTTACCCCAGCAGTGGGACACCAAATAGAATAATAAAAAAAACTCTCAATCCAGGATGGATTTGGATTTCTAAAATTTGAGAGCAGATTGAATTGTGTGAAAACGGTGTGAGAGAAATTAACGCTACGTACAATACACGCGCCCTAATTTTCTTATGTTTTAATTGCATGGAGTGAATATTAAGATCAATTTCATTTGTCTATTTTGAGGTTAATTTAGTCGATTATGTATTAAAAAGTGTATAAATATTGTTAAGTATTCATTTGTTACTATTAATAATAGGTATGGCACATGCATTTTTATTAAATAAACACGAGACCAAAAAAGATTTTTTAAGTTTACTCTGTTTCCAGATGTTTAGTTTTTTATTATTATTTAAAACAAATCTATTCATTTTGATAATAAATTGAGAAAACTAGGACTAGATGATTCGGACAGATCCATATAATGTATGTTTTTGCAAAATTTTGAGGCTGAGTGATCACGTGATCTTGGACAATAAGCACATCGATCACTTCTTCCTGTTCTCTGGACATTCCAATCTGGATTTGTCTCAATGTTTTTTGTTTCTTTATGGTTTTTAGTCCCATGGCGCTAAAGCACTAACTTTAAGCAGGGTTCACAGGAGTGGATCCTTTTTAAAATCCAAAATACGAAACTGATTTCTTCTATTGATGTGATTCTTTGAAAATCAAAGGTATTTCTGGTTTATTAGATTCGACGCTGCCAACCATGGCAGTTTTTCGTTTCACAGCTGATAATATTGCATTCGAGATTGTACAAAACGCAATAATTACAAGAAACACTTCTGAATTGAACAAGAGATTTTGTAACGCCGATACTCGCGTGGGGTGAAATTCCATTCCAAGCACTTTCCAACCTTTTTTTCTGCCACTAGACTCTTTGTGTCATCATCATCATCAGCCTTTTTTAATGTTCCCACTGCTGGGACTCAGACCTCCTCTCTAGAAGAGGGAATGGGCCGTAATTCACCACGCGGGCCCAGTGCGAGTTGGTGAATGTCACATGTCTTCGAAGATTTCCTCACGATGTTTTCCTTCACCGTTTTGAGAGCAGCCTCTTTGTGTACCGAAACTATACTGACCTTAAACCTTGTTTACTTAACGAGGATTATACTAAGCGACACAATCTATAATCAAATACTTTGACGTAAACATTGGTCTGTACCCCACACGTGTACTGTAGTGCTGACGGTTCAATTGGGTATCATTCAAACATGTGATCCAAGAACCTTTCATTAGCTTTTACCATTTAACTGAAACTGGTTACAAGACTGAGCTAAGAGACCATAATAACGATGAATTTTTTCGTAGTGAGACATGTGAGGAGTGGCTCATTAAAGCAAAACGCCATTCATGGTCAGCTATGCACGCACGGGCAGCCGCTTCGGCGTGCCGTGATACCTCAATTAATTTCTAGCACAAGATACCTAGTTGACACACTTGTCACATGTGATTGCTCAGCTCACGCTCATTATATGATTGCAAAACGTTTTTTTTTGTTTTGGTTTCATTTTCCTTGAAATATCTACACCAGAAAAGTTAAAAGGAAAAATCTAATTTTATCCTGCTTTAGCATCAGACATTGAATGTCAATGGAAAATATGAAAGAATCAAACTGTCGTATTAAGAACTCAATAATGGTTTGGTATGGTACTTAGCAACTATTGAATTTTAAATGCATTTGACAGATAGCTTTTGCCATCAGATAGATTGATATATTTGTAAAGATCAACAAAAACCAATTAAATAAATATTGTGTTTTTGCATGGGCAACAATGCAAACAAAATGTAAAAACATCACTCTGATATTTGCAAACACCCTAAAATTTTAATATTTGTAATAAATCTCCATCACTCTGATATTTGCAAACACCTTAAAATTTTAATATTTGTAATAAATCTTGGGGAAATGAAAACTCTTGATATAATAAACTATTTATAAATTTTTAATAAGTTTGCAATTTAATGTGATTGTGATTTTTCATAAACTGACAGTATTTTGTAAGTTTACAGTGACAAATGCACCATAAAGTGAGTAATTGAAATGAGTTGACACAATGTCACACTGTAACAGTGTGGTAACAAGAAAATAACATCATAAAATCCACCAAGAATTGTCAAACTGCTGGGACATAAGACATTAAGAATTTTATTAACCGTTAGTGGACTGGTATACATCAGATTTTGAGAAAGTCCAATTCGTGATCAAATGTTTTATGTGAAAAAGGTAAACAATAATGTTATGTATTTTATTTTAAGTTTGTTTTTCATTGACACTATTTCAACTAGTTTTTATCATATACTTCTGCCAGCAGCTTCACTTGCGTGAAAGTAGAATTGTCCATACAAAATTTGGACAACTCCTTTCATCCCTTTGAAAAGTGAATTTTGGAAAATCCTCTCTTAGTGCTTGCCTTTGTCATAAAAAGAAGCCTTGTACAAAATTTCACGCTCTCAGTCGCAGTAGTTCCAGCTGTGCATTGATATGTCAATCACTCAGTTTCTCCTTTTATATATATATAGATTATAAGTCATATCATATCAGCCGAAGGCCTCCCCCAAGCGTCGCCACAACGATCGGTCCTGTGCGTCACGCATCCATCGGATTCCCGCGACCAGGTCATCGATTGTAAGTATTCTTAGAAAATATTAAAATAAGTCATAAAATGATTAGCTCTTAAGACACCTGAGGTACAGGTTTATCCTAGTTCAGGTTAGATCTAAATATTATTTTATACCATGGCTGTTTTAGTTTAAGGCTGCAGATATTGTAAACTTGCATGTTATTCTTCTAAATAATTAAATATTACCCAATCATGTACCTGTTGTAATTGTATAAATGGAAAATCAGGAGAATTAATAATAATAATAAACAGAAATTATTTATCATACTAACTACCTACTTCATTGTAGACATTAGAAAAACACAATGGTTCATTTTACACCCAGAATGAGTCATCATTCTGGGTGTAAAATGACTAAGTAATTGGTATGAATGCTGTGCATAATTCTGTAGTGTAGGTAAAGGCTGGATAAAACTAATGCCAATTGAAACAATCGCACAAACTGATTAAACACAGTGATGTCACATGTTTCTCATAAATCGATGTGTATGACCCATAATTAAAAGATAATTAAGAACTTCAATCATAAAAAAATATAACAAACATAACTAATCTTGAGTGAAAATAGAGGAGTTCGCCATCTGTGAGTCTGACACGTCACAAATAGCACTACTCGAGTCAATGCACTCACAGAATTTTCAGTGTCAAGATCAAGGCAACCAGCTTTTGTAAGACATTACCTACATGTTTAATTAAAATTTTACTGCATTGAATTATGGTTGGTTGCATATCAGCTGTATGAAAGTGTTTGAAGCATTCAAACACTTATGACTCAAATATGCATTTAATATAAATAGCAAAACAAAATTAACTGGCTGGAAATGTCAATAGGTTATTAACATTTCCCGAAGTGGGTACTCACTGAGATCTTCCTCAAATACATCTAATATTATTTTTGCATTCCAGTGCAAATGAAAATATTTTTTAAATATAAATTACTAGCTTTTGCAGGTGTTTTTTTTTTTCAGGGTAAAAGGAACAAAACAAATATAAACATACATACCTACAAACTTTTGTCTTTATCATATTAGCGTGACTGATTACCCACATTATTATAGAATGGTATCAATTGAGTTTTTTGTCAAGTTTCCTCTAGCGATTGTATTTAAATGTAAATAAGTATTGTGCCATTTGCCTTTGGACATGAATGACATTGTTCAGCTGAAATATTGGCAAGCGTTCAAACCACTGCCAACAGGTACTGTTTACAGTGATTAAAATTCTTTAAATACTAGTTGATTGTTTACTGACAACATTACATGTGGTTTTGTAATGACTAAAACATCTTAAAGTTTCTAAAGGGTGATATAGAATGGCAATAAATGTGTTTTATTTTGACTTGTGGCTGCTCATTTAGTTTCCATTGTGAAGTTGATTTTCTTTTGTGTTTTATCAGCCTGAAAATTTTATCTCATCAAGGTCATCTATGTAAATGGCACGAAATCTACAATCTGACACAATGGAGCAGCCAGCTTGCCAAATAAGTCACAGCCGATAAGAATCTTCAATTATTGTAATATTGACTGTTACATATTTCTCATGAAATATTGACACCATTAGTGGGTGAGTGTGATAAGTCTTGAGATTTATTATCCAGCGAAGCAGAGATAGTCATAGATTCAACATACACTTGCCTCCTTTTATGCTGGAGCTTTTGCTGTCCAGAATTTATTCAGTTTGAAATGTCATTATAACAGGAATTAATAATTTAACCCAATCATAATAATACATAAGTACCTACTCTACCTAGAATTGTGTTTTTAGCAGTGTGCAAATTTTAGTATACCATCTTAAAAAATAACTTGCTGGGTTCAGCTGGATAAATATTATCAATCTTATTAGTTGGGTATAACAAATAGTGGTGTGTTAAAATACGTCGCGTGGAACCTATGTTTCGAAATACGATAAGGAAAACCCCTCCTGAATAGAGGTATACGACATTGGAACAGAAATCAACCATGATTAGCATAGAAATGACTACACAATGAGCTCATACACATGTTTCCTAAATGTGAAACAAATAGGAACTTTCATTTGCGCACGGAACTACTGTACATACCGGCCATAATGATTAGTTCCAAGTGAAAGCGACGAACCATTTCTACTCCTCGATTAAAATTTGCAAGAAGTGATTATGATGCTTGAAGAGCGTTAGGGCGCTACTCGCAACAGCATCATGAAAATCGGGATCGCCCAACGGGACGCCCAAAATTTCTGCAACAACCCCGAAACATGGGTGCGGCCACGGATCGCGGACAAATAATAGAGCTAAACTGTACCTAATAAGAGCAATTTGATATCTTTGGAAGCCTGGATTCCGTCCTCTTTCAGGTTCCTCTCGATTTGTCGGCTGCGAGCTGCAGCCGCACGCTCCTCGGCCGACTGGGCGCACCCCATGTCGGCAGCTGTCCCTGTTCTTTGGCCGCCGGCCGCCCCGACCCCTGAGCCGGGCGCGCTCTCACCGCTCCCTCTGCATGCGCTCCACACGCGTCCTGCCGCTCCGGCGAGACCGGAGCCACCCTACACAACGTTAGCACCCAACACAGTAACCTAACAGTTCACACTTATCACTGTTCATACGACTTCGAAACACACAATCTTTGGTTAAACGACCGCGACTCGATATTTTCTAGGGGTTTTTACTGCACCGAACACTAAAAACACGCAACGACAATGCAAACTTTAATTGATTTTACAAATCCGTTTAAATACGAGATAATGGCGGCCGGATGACAAGCACCAACTCCGCTCCGTGACAGCGACCGCGCCCCGCTCGACTGACGTTCGGGTGCGTTCGGAAATCTTCGTTCGGACTCGCTCACACATGCGTGAAAGCACATTCACACACGAAAGAGAACACGACCAATGCGCTAAAATCAAAGATTGGTCAAAGACAATTTCTACTTTTTTTTAGCTTAATAATCTAAATGGCGCGTATTTTTGGCTTGAGTATTTTTTATAATATCCTAGTTGGTTTAACAGACAAATAAATATCAAATATTGAAAAATATTACATTTTTACCCGTAATGACTGTAATGGATAGTCGTAGTAGAAAAAATTTAAATGTCTAAAATTATTAGGTACGATAGCAAAAAGTGCTTGTTCTTGTACAGTAAATCTAAAATAATTTGATCTAGTCGCCTTACGTTAAGTAAGAGTTTTCAGCTACATCTCGCTAAATTAGAGCAAAAAAGCTTAGGAAAAGAAAAAAGGCCAATCACCTTCAGCATCTTCATCATTACTCTCCTAAGTTTATTTTTGTACTATTTTTATTGTTGTAACAGCAAATAACACTAAAAATTTATCTTTATTCCGGAATCCCCATCAAAATTGGTTAGGTACCTAAAAAATTAAGAAGCAATTACCATTTCAAATAAGAGGAAGAGTGAATGCATGTTAAGAACATCTCTTTATCTCTTTTCTAAGCGCATAACGTAATGGTGATGAGGATGACGATGACGTCAAATTGTGGTTTGTGCATTACATACTATTATTAGTATTTTTTTGTAGGTAGGTACTTGTTAGTTTCTACCTTATTCTAAGTTCTCCCCCTTCCACCAGTTTTGAAGGGTTTTTGTTCACTGTACAATCGCCGTCACGGATCTTGAGCGGTTGCGCAGAAGTCAAATATTCGGTCTAGTGGTGCGAAGTGAGACGCGGGGGCGGGGAGTGTAAGTGATTGGCTCGCCGCGCCATCGCGTCATAGACCTCACTCCTGATTCGTTCCCTGCGTTGCTGCATGTATCTAACAACGAAGACGATTGGCTCGCCAATGTATGGAATGCGCAAAGCGATCCCCACTCTGACGCCGAGCGCTCAAGATCCGTTTTGGCAATTGTATAAAGTTACTTTTTGATACAAATAAAAATAAAATAAACAGTGCAAAATAACTTTACATTGTGGAAGTCGATGTTTCTGGTTTTGTTTCTTCATTATTTAAGACCGACTCCCCCTCATCTAAACCTACTTAAATAATGTGCTAGTTCGCTAGTTCCATATTAGTTAAGCAATGACAATACATTCTCTTTGTAGCTAAGGTACATAAGGGCATGCAACTCAACATACATTTTCACTGTTTCATACGACCGCTCTTACGCGATTATGACGTTATTACACATTTTTCATTAGATATTTTGGAAACAGTATCATGTGGATATTATCTAGGTCTCTTGTAATCAATTTATAAATTTCTGTAAAACTAATCTAGTAAAGACCTCTGAAAATCTGATACTTTAAGTACATGAAATTGAACACATATTTTACTCAAAAAAAAAAAAAAAAATTAACCATATAAGCCTTGCAAAAATCAAGATTCTGAATGATGACATTTTTTTTCATAAACCTGGAACAAGTTTTGTGAAATATTCGAGTAAGGGCTTCTTCACACGTCCCTTAATCACGGAATTACCGAATGCTAACAAAGTTTTCAGGCGTTACCTATCTTTCTTTTTTCACGTTGCCTCCTCATCAAACATTGCTTTGCAACAAGCTTTTCACGTTGCCTCCTCATCAAACATTGCTTTGCAACAAGCTTTTAAACATGCTCATGCTCGATGTTGACGATAGGCGAGTGGAAAAGGAGCCTCATAAAGCTTCATTCAAACGCGTCTCGCATGGGTTCCCTACTTGTTTTCGAAAGTTGATGATTCGATTTTTATTATATCGAACACGGTGTGTCGATAATTCAGTTGTACGATGTTTTATTCCGTCGATGCGTTATTGGTGCGATGTTACGTTTGTGCGAAAAATCCTGTTACGAAAAACCCTACAACGATTGCTCATTTGTTCGGTAATTTATTAGTTCGAAAGTATGTAGATTTGAAAAGCCTACTGTTGTCCGTGACATTTAATTAATAATCTTATGTTGCATTATAGACGTTAAGGAAATACATTAAATACCATACATATCTTCACGTCAACTTTCCTAAATTGAGGAAGACAGGTAACAAATTCACCACGTTTAGCTGTGGCATGGGCCAAAGATAACGTAGACAATATCAGTGATCGGTTGCTAGCCAATCGCCTGATACCCTCAAAAGCCAAAACTGTCATACCTCAATCGTCTATTTCGATATGCAGCATGGAAAAGAAAGAAACTAGGGCATTCTAAGTTTTTTTTTAATCCTCGCCCACTACGGAAGCAAAAACGTCATATTTTTGCTTCCGTACTGCTTCCGTTTTGCTACACAACACCTAAAATACTCATTTAATAATGATTTATTTTAATAAAAAATCATACAACAACAAAATAATAAAAAAGATATAAACTTGAACATAATCAGCATAGATCAAGAAATAAACAAAACATTAGGGAATCGTAAATAAAACAATTTATTTTTTTACCTTTTTATTAATCAAAACAGTTTACAAATATTTTTTGAACAATTAAACATACCACACAAACCATCGCGGGTTTAACAGTGGTATGGCATATTATATTACTATAAATATTATAGTTTCTATTTATTATTAACGAAACTTTTAAGAAAAAAAAAGTGAATTTAGGTATAGATATATTAGGATTATTTTAATATATTTACTTGATGTAAATAATGAACAAGAATTATACATTTTTTTCAATAAAAGGAATGTATTTTCTTAACTTCTATAATGCAACATAAGATTATTAATTAAATGTCACGGACAACAGTAGGCTTTTCAAACCTACATACTTTCGAACTAATATATTACCGAACAAATGAGCAATCGTTGTAGGGTTTTTCGTAACAGGATTTTTCGCACAAACGTTACATCGCACCAATAACGCATCGACGGAATAAAACATCGTACAACTGAATTATCGACACACCGTGTTCGATATAATAAAAATCGAATCATCAACTTTCGAAAACAAGTAGGGAACCCGTCTCGCATACCGCGTGGGATTCGCTCCAGTTTGACTGTAGCTTAAAGAATATAACTAAATTATTATAAGTGTGTCCATAAATTTTCAAGAGTTCCCTCGATTTCTCCAAGATCTGACCTACCAGTAATGCGCTTAAGGTACCATGGGACCGCCTGGGAAGTAATAGGTACCCTTTCAAACAAAAATAATTTTCCAAATTGGTCCACGCGTTTACGAGTAATCGGGGAAATATACCTACCTACATTAAAATTGAAATAAAAAGATTCCGACGAATTAAGAACCTCCTCCTTTTTGAAGTCATTTAAAAAACTTAGCGCAATACCCAATTTAGAATGCTTAAAGTGGGTACCTTCTCGTGCATAAGTTTGCGGGTTCGAAACCGAACAACTACCTGTCAATATGAATTTTCTAAGTGTATTGTCTAAGATTTCAAAAGACCAGTGGCAGTTCAATCAGAGACCATGCCCAATTAAGTAGCACAACAAGCTGTATACCAACTGCATAAAGCTTCAAGGTGTACACTTAAGCTGCACAGTAAGCTGTAGAAAACCTGTATAAGCGCTTATACAGCGATAAAACTGCAAAAAGGGCCCCAAATTATACAGCATTAAGTGTTAGTTGGCGAATAAATGCTGTATTGCAGCTGCATAACCAAAGCATAACTGCGCAAGAGCAACCCGCCACGGGTCCATCTCGGATAGAGATGAACATTTGTTTCGACTTTGCTGCAAAAGTGTGAAATTGTCAGCTACCCTGCAGAAATGCTATGGGTATTCTTTGGGCTTGTGGACGGCGAGCAATAGGTAGCTCGCTGTTCGACCGTCCGGATTACTGTTCCGTGTTCGTGTCCGGATCGAGCCCAAGTCGTCGACGGCGCGTACTGTTCCACGCGCGCCTCAAAGAAATGTTAGCAAACCGTAGGGGCTCAGCAGGGTCGAAGCCTACTGGGGCCAAGGGTTTGCTTCTGAAAGGAAAACTCGGCCCTGGTATGAAAGGCAACGAAGGAACGGAAGTGGGTTTTTAGTCAGTAAAAGTCTGACACACCCCCTCGCTCCGTACCTTAAATAATCTTATTCGAGCAATCGTTTTATTGAGGTGAGCAATCATTAAATGACTTCTCCCGGTCTTGGGTGGAGCGAGAGAGCGTGGCTTTAACTGACCAAAACCCACCTACGTCCTTCAGAATAGCCTTTTGCGTTCCAGGGCCACAGGCCATAGAAACTGCTGCAAAAATTACCGTGGTCGTAGCGACCATCGGCCCAAAGGACTTGGCAGCTGGCCCCCTGTACGCTTCGCATTTCATCATTATAAAGGTAGCTTATAATCGTAAAGTGATAAACTAATATTTTTCAAGCGTAGTAGGTACATAGTATGCCTACCTAAGAATAATCAGCCTTATAATGTTCCCACTAATGAGATGCAGGCCTCCTCTCTAGGAAGGGGAGGGAATGGGCCGTAATCCACTACGCGATCCCAGTGTTTAATTGGTGGATGTCACATATTTTTGACTTTTTGAGATCTATGCCATGCACATATTATGCCGGTTACGGTGCGATGTTTTCCTTCACCGTTTCGAAAGCAATGGTGATGCAATAAATTACACAGAGTAATGCGCCTGGCTGGCTTTGAACCCGGGACCCAACTCGTACGTCGGGGCCGTTACAACTGGGCCACCACTGCTCCTTAAGTATGAATGATCAAGAGAAAATTTAATCTAACCAAAGCAGGGCGCAAAAATGTAACTCTCGTTATTTCCTCTTCATTATAAAGCTGTTTTGCCTTTTTTTGGGGTGGGAAATCATCAAATATCTTCTCCCTATCTGTTACTGACTAAAACCCATCCGTTACCCTTTTACCCTTTGTTACCCACAGTTACCCTTTGCGTTCCAGCACTACGGTAACTCTTGCTAACATTCCCGCAGCCAGCCCAAGAAGATAGGTATGTAGGTATTAGATTCTGTTTTGGTTGCTAATTCGTTTTTTTTTATGTAATTAAACACACTCCTAAGTTTTAGTCCCAGAAGTTTCGGCTGTGTCAGTTTCTCCTTTTATACACTTAGACACAGAAAAAACGATCGTGCTCATCACACAAACATTTGTTCTCTATGGTAATCGAACCCACGGCCTCCGGCATAGTAGTCAGGGCTACTGACCTATAGATCAACAGGCCTGTCAGACACACAGTCAGTGGTCATCGAAAAAGCGTCAAGTAAGCTGTATTGAATCCCGCAACGAAATTAAAAAGAAAAGAACAGTGGAGCAGTACAGTACCGCATTAAGGCACCATGAGGCCTGTAGCAAATATAACCAAGGGGTTCCCTAAATTTGTATAAACGATAACCAATTCAAACTTCTTTAAATTTACTATTCAAACAAGCTACGGGGCCCTAAGGCAGCGATGGGCCCATAGGCAGTTGTCTACATTGTCATGCGCGGGTCCGTAGCATTTGCTACTCTTGCTACGTATCTGATCCGGCACTGAGCAGTATGGTATGACAAACATAATTTCCACTTCGTTCCTTATTCAATATTAAAGGAAGAAAAGAGCTAGTAGACTTGGCACAAAGAGACGTTTACGTCTGCGGTATAAGCTAAGCCCAGCTGCCAAACAGCGGGGATTAAAATTAACATTAATGGGTTCTAGTTCTAATCCCAAGTTAATTCCAATTTTATATTTCCAAAATAACTGGGACACAAAAACTTGAACGCATGGCCTATATTTAGCAGTTATCATGTTAAGAAAGCGTCTAGTCTTGCCATGACGCGTGACGTGTTAAAAAGTCACGCGTGCGAAATAGAAAGAGGGATAGAGCTATACACCCTATATAGCTACACCCCTTAACAGTCCACTTTAGGTCGTCAAATGGATCGCATTAAGACCTCGTGGTAGGGCCTCAGAAAAAAACTGCTGCGTAGACCAAAAAATAACAATTAGCTCTTCTTCTCCCTAAAGGGAAAATCTAGTTCAGCGCCTATTGGCGCTAGTCTATCCTTATGTAGATAACTAGGTACGCAAGTTACATTATACATATACTATGTAAAATATATCAGTAGTTAGATGACACAAAGAAAGTCCTCTTATATGCCAAGCAAACTAGCTACTAAAGTAAGATCCCAGGGCCGCCAGACGTCACGTATTTTCTCACGAAGGAAATGTGGACGATTGAGTAGGTACTGTTAGTATGTATGTACTAAGAACGCATACCTATCTGCTAGCTTGCTTAGACGGCCAATTTTCAGGTATCAGGTAATCAAGGTACCTACCCACATAAAAACAGTAGGTACTCACTTCACGTAAATTCTCTAAGCTGATTTTTACGTATATCTTAGGCAATATCTTTAAAATCAACCGTATTGCTTACAGACGCTTTAAAGCACCCAAAATAATGACATAACTTCGTAAATTCTCATGCTTGATGTTTATATACCTATATTCACCAGACAACTATTTTAAAACCTTTTACAAGAAGACAGACCGATCCAAGGGGCTATATAATTGTTAATAAAACAGTTAGAGCCTGGCAGCATCTTCATCAATTATTCCAGGAACGTTGTTTAAATCACAGATAATTTTTTGTATTATTTTGAATATTAAATTGAGTTTAGGGGATGATTGGAAAATACGTGACGTCTAGCGGCCCTGGGATCTTGGACTATACTGCCAGCGGCTTCGCCCGAGCACAATTAGTAGTACTTTCCCTCTTTTAGGGTATATGATAGGCTAGTGTATTAGCAATATTAGAGATAAGTTTAATCAAAATCCATTCAATAGTTTCTGCGAGAAAGAATAACAAACATCAATCTTCAGTAACTGTATTATACTAAAACTTACCGCCTATAAAATGTAGATAATAGTAGGAAGTAGGATTTAGCTAGCATGAAGCTAGGTATCGAACCGACACGTGAATATTACAACATTTTATGTCAATTTAAGCAACAATCGACAGGACCATGTGAGTATACTCTAATAGAGATGAAAAAATGTAAAACTGAACAGTGGATCATCATTCAATGACATATAGTTATCAGCATGGATCTTGAGCCCTCGGCGTCAGAGTGGGGATCGCTTTGCGCATTCCATACATTGGCTAGCCAATCGTTGTCGTTGTTAGATACATGCAGCAAGCGAAGGAACGAATCACGAGTGACGTCTATGACACGATAGCGCAGCGAGCCAATCACTGACATTCTCACGCCGCACCACTAAAGAGACCGAATATTTGACTTCTGCGCAACTTGAAGCCAGCGCTCAAGATCCGTGCCGATATCTATACCCCCGATTTCTGATTTAAGAGGGCCCTTTTCCACTAGCCTATCGTCAACATCGAGCATGGTTTAAAAGCTTGTTGCTTCAACGGTAATTCCGTGATTTACTCGAATGTTTCACAAAACTTGTTCCAGAAAATACGTGTTCTTTTTTTAAACCCTTAAAAGTTTTTCAGAAAAATGGTCGTCATTCAGAATCTCGATTAAAGGCTTCTATTGATGTACTTTTTTATATTTTTAATATATGAGTAGGTACATTATGGAGAGCCAAAGTTCACGTAAAATAGCAGATTTTCAGAGACGCTGCAGGATTACCTTTACCTACACAAAATGTTTTGATTTTTATAGAAGCCTAGAAAATATCCACAAGATAGGTACTTAGCTGTGTATCGAAAATATCTATAGAAAGATGTGTAATAACATCATAATCACGTAAGAGCGGTTGTATAAAAATGTACCTCGAAAAGAACGCTCTATCATGCAGTACGACTACGAACCAAGTCCAAGGACCGCGGTCCTCCAACCACCACGGTCGACCGTGGCGGCTATCATTTTCATCTGCGGCCTGTGGCTAGGCTATTTACACTTTAGTATCATGTTGATGACTAGCTATACACTATATTCGTAATTATCAGAAAATAATTGTAGCAAGTAGCTGACTCGGAGTCGGATAACAGAAACCAGCCTTGCTTATTATGCTATTGGAACCTAAACAGAGTGTACAACCATTTAAATAATACATATTGGTCATAAATACAAACCTCACCATAATTTATGAAATGTACAAACCTTACTTAGGTATCATTTGTTTGAATACCACACATACCTAGTTTTTACAGTCTCTGTAACAAGCAGCTTGGTTGGATTGAATAAAAATAGAAGTCATGCCCAAAATTTGAAATCGAACAAATCAGAAAGTAACAGATTTATAATAGTAGAATAACAGCTAGTATTAACACTCTAGGTAATTAAAGAAAATCCGAATTTGGGCGATTCTGGGGAGTCTAAAATGCTCTGGAATAAGTAAAACCCTAAACCTTAGCTGAAAGACCTAGCTTCCCTTAGCTTATAGGCCTAGCTTTCCTTAGCTTAAAGACCGCTTCGGTTTTGGCCTCAGTGGCCTAAGGTTAGGGTAGTGTAGGTTCTCTAGGAACCGAGTTAATGTTTACAAAAGTGCATGTGTTATTGTATTACAAAGATTGTTTACGGCCTAGTTTAGCGTTTTTTAAACAGTTTGAGTTCTCCCGAATGTGTTTACGCAATCAACTGGTAGCTAGCATCACAGAACCTATCTTAGTTTCCAAAAAAGGACTTTGTGGACCTATTTAAAAGATCTGGTGGTCATTACTTTTCTGTCTTTTTTGCCAATCACGGTCACGTTTATTATTCACGAGGCCTGATTCACCATTTAGTAAGTGTCTATAGACCATGCAACAAGGAACAGCGTGAATTATCTATCTGCCACGTAATCTACACTTTCGGCTTTCAAGTAACATGCATTGTAGGTTTAGCAGATTTAAGACCTAAGTAAGTTTTATGGAATTAAAAAATCTCTACTTGCTATTGGTTTTATGTTATACACAAATTACTTGAATATAAGTTATGTAGCTATTTATAGGTACTTACTAAACCTAACTGCGTAGGTATACATGTAGGTACGCACAAAAACCAAATTAAAATACGTTTAGGCGTGTATATTCCTCCACATCGTCGATGTCGTCCAGAAACGTGACAAGTAGTAGCGGTGCCCATGTGGAAAGAAACATTTGAAAAATGTATTTAATATTTGTGTGTTTTCCAATTTGTAATGAATCGGATGAATGCGTACCTATGGCCTACCTCTCCTTATGCTAGGTATAAATAATATTTTCTCTAAGTAGGTAGGTATTCCTTGATATAAATATTACCGGGTCAGCTACGCCTACATAAAGAATTAATGTGGTTTATTGTGTTATAGTTCAATCAAATGCTATTGATGTGTTCTTATTGTCCTAGGTAACAACCAGAACTTACAGTTCTGATTCCTGTCACCTATCATAATCCATATTTGTCGTTAGAGAAAACCTTGGATATCTAAATAGAAACCCCATAGATTCATGTTGTTGTCATCTCAAAAAATTGCTGTAGTAGTCGAAAGATACTGTCCAAAACGCATACCTACAAAGTCAATGCATTTATCTACATTCCCGAAACGGAGAGTGCCGGCTTCGAAGTCTGAGTCAATAGAGCCCGAACCGGCGTGCGCGCGCACCTGCTACCTAGAAAGAGATAGAGAAAAGCTCCATTACCAAGGAGCAGCAGCTTGATATCCTTAGCGGCCTGGATACCATCCTCCTTCAGGTTCTTCTCGATCAGCTTGCTGCGCGCAATGGCGGCGCGCTCCTCGGCGGACGAGGCGCAGCCCATGGCGATGGCGCGCACGGCCTGGCTCGCTACGCGCGGCAGCGCCGTGCCCCTCGCATGCTCGCGGCCCGTCGTCGCGCGCACGTGGCGCCGCGCACGCGCGAGCGAGCGCACGCGTGCGGTGGGACCAGGGACACGCAACACCACCACACCGGCGAGATCCGGCCGGACACGCGAGCTGAGAGCGGCGGAGCGAGGGGAGCGGAGCGCGACTGACCGGTCGAGGTGGCGCCGCGTCGTGAAACCGCGAACGAATGACGGATCGTGAAGGCCTAGAGCGGCGCGCGTACTGCGCAGGCTCCGCCGCCACCGCGCGGCGCCCGGCCCGCCTGACCCTCCTCCCTCACATACCCAACAACACCCTACGTCAAACCTACGCGGCGCCTACACAATAACACAAAAATGTATGGACACCTAAACAGTTTTGTCAAAACCATAAACATAACTATTTTTAGGTTTTTCGTTTAACAACGTTTAACATTAGGCAACTAGCTGCTTTCCTATAGAAACCTACCTAGGGGGTTACATATAGAAAGGGCTGACTTTTGTGTCATTCTAAATTGTAAGAATCCATACATAGGTACAGGGCCGGTCCATTCATACCCTTAGGTGAACTAGGCAACGGCCTAGTGTTACAAGGGCGGCCAACGGCGGCATCGAAATTGAAAAGAATACACGACTGGTATTTGACTGGTAATTGACTGAGTTCCTTGAAATAAATGGGTTTAGGGTACTAGACCTAATTTGCAACAATTTTGACCCCAATTAAAATAATCCAACTGGGACTCCAAGTAGTCCCAGTTGGATTATTTTAAAATTGTCGAAATATTTAAATTTATTGGACTGCCTGTAAATTGCGAAATATTTAAATTTATTGGACTGCCTGTGAATTGCGAGAGAGAGAAATGTCATGTATTGAAATAAAAAAATAACTTTTCCCGATTACAATTCTTTCAATGCAAATCTTTTTTTTTGTGAATTTTTCTGCCGCTTTGTGATGATAAAGGGTTATTTGTAAAACACTGGCAACCTCTTAGGACTAGGTTTTGAACATCATAAACAACAACTTTCATTTTATGACTTAAAAAAAATAACATACATTGGTTCATCGGATTTTCATACAAAAATAAAATCATGTTCTAAATGTTACGAGCTCTATGCGAAGCAAGCGATAGTACAATAGCGGAGGGGAGCGGGGATCGTGCGCAGGCGTAGTTGGGTACAGCAAAATATGGAGTTGAAATGTGTTAGATAGAACAACGAAATCTTGAAGGTTTGTTTTTGGTAAATGTATTATGTTTTGTAAAAAGTCATAGAACAAAAGTTGTTGTTTATGATGTTAGTAATACAGCCCTACAAGGTTGTTAGTGTTTTACAAATAACCCTGTACCTATACAACTACAGGCGATGCGTTTTGGTCGATCAGATTAAGTAAGATCATGAGTACCAAAGTACCCATTACATATATTATTTTACGTAATTATGTTATCAAACGGCAAAAGTAAAAAAATCCTCTATTTTCGCCGCTAGAGCATGATTAAAACCTGGAAACTGACTAAGTGACTTTTCTCTAGTTACAACTGGAAATAAGCAAAAAACAAAAAGACTACAGAAACAAGGAACGAAAGGCAGTGAGAACAATAATTTCCAATAATCTTAAAAACTTCAATAACCCGAAAAAACTGAACAACATTTGCAACGATTTAGATCCCGAAAAGTTAGGGCTCAACCTAGGGCACTAACTTAAAATCATTGTTTTAAATTAGCTCTATTATACAACTCATTACAACGAACGCACTAAACAATTTAATCTGATGTTTTTAATGATAATAGCAAAATTAAAAATTAAAAAAAAACCCCGACGCATAAAATCTATAAAAGTAAAAGAATCTAATGAGCCCAAACTCGACGTGTTTATTAGTAGACATTGCAGGGTTCCATTAGCCACCTGCCAGTTATAGCATCAGGTCCTTGTCATCATGAAAAATATTTAGAATTAGTTCAGACGAAACTATGAGCCCAAACTAGATGTGTTTACTAAAAGGCATTCCAGGGTTCTTCAGCCACTTCCCAGTTCTAGCATCAGGTCTTCGTCATCAGGTTCTCATCGTCATTAGAAGTGAACAGAACTATTTTAAGATAAATCAAAATAAGTCAAAACTGGATGGGTATTAATAGGCATTCCAAGTCGATTCTTATCTCCGACCTCCATCATCAGAACAGCTTTATAGCGTCGGCATGTAGGTACATGAGTATTTAAAATATTAGGTCTCATAATTATATGTGTTTATTAGTAAAGTATATACATCCAGCGCTTAAGATCCCTGCCACAGCCAACAAACGAGCTGATTACCTTGAACACCTGAACAGATCTTCACAAATTGTATATAAGAAGCATCTAGATAATGTCACCTTTCAAATAAAAAAACCGCATCAAAATCAGTTCATTCGCTGAGGAGCTACGATGCCACAGACAGACACACAGACACCTCAAACTTATAATACCCCTCTTTTCCGTCGGGGGTTAAAAATTACATTGCTTATTATGTCTCTAATTATTGTTTCATTTTGACACGAATTCTCTAGGGCCCCAGGACTGCCTAAAGGATGATGCGATAACTCGCTTGTTAAACCACGTAAGGAGGTCCTTTTATCTCATAAAATGATGCCAGTTGGTAAAGGTACCTAAGAGGCTAAGACTTGTCGTTGCCACAGTAGGCACTTCGACTATTTTATTTTTCACAATTGATAGTCTGTTGACTGGCCATAGCCATAGTATTCTTGGCTGTTTTTAATTCAACTAATTAGCTATACCTACATAGCCGCGCGGTGTTATGCGCGTGATTGCTTCTTCTCGTTCGAAACAAAGGATGTGAAATTAATAGACACAATCGCGTGTAGAAAATCGCAGTCATAAAATTATATGTCTCGATAATTACCTTTGCTGAACGAGAAGTTAATAATTTCTGGAAAATGTTGACATACTTCGATCATTTAGCCGACGGATAAGTAGGCTAACTGCGAGATACACGTTCGCCTAATCTACTTCATGGGTCTATTAATATGACCGGCATATAGGGGCTTGCTAGCTATAAAACTGTCTAGTCTGTCTGCTTTTAATTGTTGAAGTGTTTGGTGTGAAAGTTAACTGTTAACTTTATTTGCATACATGTGACCTTGATCATCATTATAATGTCACTGACGAGTGACGAAAACTGAGTGACGGCACGGTTGGCGCAGTGGTTGAGCGATAGGCAGCTGCGCTGTTTCGCGGGTTCGATTCCATGGAACCATAGACATCCGTACATGGAACATTATTTGAATGACCTTGTTCTATTACTTATTCCGTGCCTACAGTGAGCTCATTGCTCCCCGTCCGCACGTTCTGTGACCGGTAATCGCTCTGTGGCACCCGTGCGAGGCGTGTCCTGTGGCTTCGGCAGGGGCTTGACGTCTTGACAATGTCACTCACGGAACCAGCAGAAATCTGCCCCGTTTGGGTTGACCACCACGCTCTCCTCGTCGAGGCGATTGATAGCAGCGATCTATCATGTGCGGCCTTGGTTCAGGCCAAGGTACGAAGCGACTAGCGAGAGAGAAGGGAAAGCAGCCATCACTTTTTGCGTAGCGGCGCTGTAGGTACTTGCGAGCGAAGAAAGTTTCCACCTTATGCTTCTACATCACATGTCCTTCAGGCGATCCACACAATGGTAATTAATACCCGAAACAGGTATCATTTGAAACAACCAGGTCTGGTTTAACACCTGCGTCAAGCAGAAAATGAGGACGCGCCGTGACGCCTCTGTAGCCAATTCTCAAGGAGACTTGCCACCACGAATGTGTTGTGCCCAGCGCTGGGTTGCGACAGTCACTGTCTCCAAGCTGCAATGAGATCCCGCTGACCGCAGTGCAATATTTTTCGAATTTATGGTTTACGCCTGCTCACAACTTACATATAAAAACATGAAACTCTGTCGACTAGACGCCAACATCCCCGTGGATTGACGTCGTGTCGTGTTGTTAGACAGTAGGCCTTAGTTTTTCTCCTAGCACTTTTGAATTTAAGTAGATATTATTTATTAGTTCGATATTTCCCTTGAAAATGCCTTCTTCTTCTTCTTCCTGCCCTTGTCCCGAAAATGCCTAATGGAAAAAAAAAACAAACAATGCGAAAAGAATGGGAATAAGTAGGTTTCAGGAATAAGAAGACCGTGAAATGAGGTCAACAGCAATCCGAGTAAGGCTCGTCAGAAACGCCTACACATCGTGAGTCTCGAATTAGTACCTATACAGGGTTCTCTTACGGCAGCTTGTCGACCACAGGAGAGTTTAGAGAAACGTGAAGCTCGGTTGGCAGAAAGCACCAGCCCCGCACTCTCACCGAATCTAAAACTTTCACCAAAATGAAGTCACGCTCAAATTCACAAAGGATTTTGACAGCGTCTTTACGCTCCCAAGAGAACATCGAGCCTCGAGGAACGCGAAACGCACTTATCAGACGAGAGCACACCATCTCAAACACGAATCAGATTTGCCGAAATAGTGTCGCACAAGTTCACAAAGAATTTTAACTACAATTTTGCGTTCCCAAAAAAGCAGCGAGGAACTGAGTTTTTCTTTATTTATGGAAGAAGTGATGCAGTGAGTGCCTTGCTTTAACCTCTTCTTATTTTGCAGTCAGGCGACGCAGATAACGCAGTATGTACTCTTATTCTCTTAGTTTTCGGTAACCACGCAATTGTAGATGCGAGTCTTCTTGTTCTTCCTGCCCTTGTCCCATCTTATTTGGGGTCGGCGCAATACGTTTTTTTCTTCCATTCTACCCTATCACTCGTCATGCTATCACTAACTTCCTTTTCTTTCATATCGCTCTTCACGCAATCCATCCATCCATCTTTTATTTGGTCTCCCTCTCCCTCTCCACCCATCCACTTGTATACTCATAACTCTTTTAGTAACATGCATTTCATCATGTAGATGCGGGTATAGTTAATGATTGATCCATCGCAAATACAGTGCCAGTGTGGAGCCCCTTCCCAGGATATTATGCGTCACCTCCTTTCATGCCCAGCTTGCACAACTTCCTGTGCATTCCAGGTGGCTAAATATTGGTTGGACCAAATTGAGTCAGATCAACACGAAAGAAGGAGAAGAATAAAACATCAAATGAGTTTAGAGACTTTATTCTACTAAATAAACCAAGTATACAGGCAACATTAATATTCACTGACATAATCACTATTAAATATAAAGGGAGCCATCAGCAGGGCCCAAGTGGTGGATCCCAATAAGCAATGCATCCACTAAAGTCCAGACTCCCAGTCCTCCAAAACTGAACAGTTTTCCTATGCCCTCTTGCCAGTGGCCGAGGTAGAACCGATCAGCTCCAAATCCTCCAAGTGTCAGTGCGAGGATAACAGCGGTACCCCAGCGGGTGCCAGCAGTCCATGAACATCGGATCTTCTTAAGGAACCTTCGCTTTCCTAAGCATATCACATCATCTGACACTGTGCAGTTAGTCCTGCAAAATATTCAGAAGTAGTTTAACCGTTTCGAATACCGTAATTAGAAACACAATTGAAAGACAATGACAGCGCAAACACCGGCGTTCGCTTGGGGTTTGATGAATTAAGTAGGCATAAGGAAAAGGTAATGTTGCTGTTTAGTCACCAAAATGCAAATGTTTATTTTAAACTATGACTTAAAATGAATCTTATTAAAACAATATTGTATATTTGCTTACAAGTAATATTTCAGCGGTGAAGCTAGAGAATTACAGTTTGCTTTCTGGTCACAGCGATGCTCCCATTTCTCAGTCTGGTAACAAAACCTGCACATGGCTGTCCTGTTGAATGTTTTGGTACCCTAGAATATAAAGAAATATACTTAATTTTTTAAACACTGAACTCTTTAATTTTGATTTTCTGATGAAGTTATTGTTTACAGTTTATACTTACATTACAAACAATTTTTGCTTTGACAGTGCAGGAATAGTTGTAGAAACCTCCATAACGACAATGTATGCTTCTATCACAATTTATACAGGGATATTGCAATGAGGAACATTCAGAAATGTCCTGGTCAACAGAAGGACAACTCTTCAAGTATTCTTCATTCTCACTGAAATTTACGCCTTTATCACTCGAATCATCCTTTATTTTGTTTTCTTTGCTTTGTAAATCCATATTGTTGTTAGCTACGGCACAAAAATATATTAAAACAACAAAGTTACATATGTATTGTAAATTAATAATTTACTTAGCACTTGCTGCACTTCAAACTTACCCATATCTGTAATGTGAATTGTGTTAAATATAACTAATAGAACTAAAACTAAACAGTCTCTTATATTTATTCTTAGTGGCAAACTTCTCGGCATCGTGATATTTATAACATTTTACAAGTATTTTAATAATTTTGAACAAAATAAACTGTCTCTGTGAAAACAACAATATTGTCAATTTCACGTCAATTTGTCGCATTTGACACTATTGACAGTAATACTGACAGCAGGATAGCTTTATGATAAATTCCATAGGTGTGATAAAGAAATAGTACCTAACTATAATTTTATGCTCAAGATGTTCACAATCGTTTTTCTGAAACGTGATTTAGATATTTATGGTCAATACTTTTGGTATCCAAACTAAGTCTTTTAAGCCATATCTTTGTTTGAATAAGAATACGGATATTTATATTCTTATGTTTTTGTAGTATTTGGCAGTAAATGTATCGAGTCCACCGTCCCAGTAAACTTCGCCGAGGTAATCAACACTGCAATAAAATTCTCCACTCCATATTACTGCGATCGCACCTTTTTCCGACGCTGCGTTACGTGGGCGCATAACTACGTTACAAAAATGCTACGTCGCGGGTAGCCGTACCTTGCGCCCGTGCCATTAAGTAATAATACAGTAAAGTTCTCCATCGACACGACTACATGCACACCCTTAAAGTTAAACTAGCGACACTCACGCGCAGGTAATAATTCGGTTTCCGCTACGGGGACCGCCGCACGCGACACACTCGATGTTACGCGACGGGTGCAAGTGTGGGCGCCCGGTTAATGCAGCGTTGGCCCCAACAGTATCTCAAAACCAGTGCATGTTACCAATGATGAGTTATGGCTCCCAAACGAGATCGTTGCACATAGTTAAAGTTGATTTAGCGACACTGCGCAGGTGTCCGTGACGGGGATCCGAGCACATGACACACGCGCGATGGGCACACGAGCAGACGCAGCGTCGGCCCTTATATACCAACACGCACTAGACGTGCGAAGTAGATAACAGCCCACGCCCACACACAGAGCGGTGTGCCCTTTGCATTACTTACAGGGCTTACAGGTCATTAAAAGGTTTATTATGGATTTACTGCAGTAATGTGCTGAATTCTCAATATCTTGGAGCTTTACAACTTAATTCTTTAATAACATTTGAGCGCATTCATTCCCAGCTGAATGCATTTTAACATCTTGTAAAACCGTACAAAATTAGCAAAAGAGTCAGCATTTATAATAATTAGAATGTATGTGCAAATATTGTAATGTAATTTGTTTATAAGTCATTCACACTTGCCAACGGCCCTGATGAAAACTCTGGTGGTACCTATTGTTAAGAGACGGCATGCCGCGGCATCGGGGTATCGACATAAAGTAATATGAATTCTAAATTCATTGAAATAAGATTATAAATAACTTGATTAGCAGTAAAATCCTTTGTCGTGCCATGGCGGCCAGTGGCGTAACTATACCATCTTAGGCCCATGGCAAAATCATTGGATGAGGCCCCATAAAACTTGTCATGATGTAATTTGATTTGAATAAATCACTGAAGTACAGGCATAAAACGAATCTTTATTATTATATAATAAATTGCAAATTCTTTAATACACGAAGACTTTTCTGTTTCGTCTCTGAAGGTGGACGTTCCAATGGCGGTACTATAGAGTGACTAGCTGGTAAAATGCCACGGGAAATTGATCCTTTTCTTGTGAATTTGTTTAATAAACCTTAATAATTTATTTGATTTTGTCTTTAGGTACTTGCTTGTGTGTAATTTTAATTGAATTTAAATACCCTAATAAAATGTTAGGTTAGGTACTTCTTTCGTGGTCTCTCAGATCGGGGGCCCCACCGGTCCAGTGGCCCGTGGCATTTTGCCAGCATTGCCACCCTATAGTTACGCCACTGATGCCGGCAGTAGGCGCTGGCTTTAAGTTGTCGAATGATTACAAACTGGAATGCGGAGTGATGCAGCGGGGGTTAAGTTCGGTAAGACCCCTCTTTGTGGCGTGGCTGGAAAGACGACGGCGTCCTTACCTTCCGTATGACGCAGGTCCTCACCGAACATGGTTCGTTCGGGAGGTTCCTGCACCGGATTCGTGCGGAAGTGATGAGACCTCTCGCGCCGGGCCTTGGTTGAAGCCATGGTCCGGAGCGAGGAGTGGCAGGCGGTCGGCGACTTCTGCGAAGCAGTAATGCTCGCAAAGGAGGAGGCCGACCGCATCAGGCAACGGCGTTCTCGCCGACGCCGCCGGGATTCCGATCCCGATTTCCGGCCACCGTAGGCGCGGGCTTGCGGACAGTGAGCAATGGGTAGCTCGCTGTCCGGTAACTGACCGGACCAAGCCCAAGTCGTTGACGGCGCGCACTGTTCCCCCCGCGTCAAGGAGTTGTCAGCAACAGCAGGGGCCCAGCCGGGCAAGGGCGGATCCAGGGGGGGACGTCTTGGACCTAGCCCAGGGGGGGGGTCATGGCCCCCATGACCCCCCCCCTGGGGGGGTATGGGGGGGTTAAAATTGCTAAACAATGTTTTTTTTTTGGCACAATGTAGATTTTATGTACCTACTTTTTACCTGTATTTATTATTATAGAAATTAAATAATAACTTTGTGTGACTTGACCACGACTATGTGAAGGGGCTGCTCTCAAGCGGCTCCTGCCCGACTTTGGGGGTCCAGATCTCCCGCTCCGCCCAAAGGCGGGGGATATCTTTGGATGATTTTTGCCCACCAAAAAAAACCACGACTATGTGACCCCCCCCCTGGCGCCAAAGTTGGACCCGCCCTTGCAGCCGGGTCGAAGCCTACTGAGGCCAGGGTCATCCGAAAGGGAACTCGAGCCCCGGTATGAAGGCTAGAAGGAACGGGGTGGGCTTTTAGTCAGTAGAGTCTGACACTATCTCCCGCTCCGCCCAAGAGCGGGGGTTGTCATTGGGTGATTTTTCCCACCATATAAAAAGGGGGGAGTTAAGTTCGCCTTTACTTTTTAATTTATATGTTGATGCGCTTATTGGGGAACTTGGATGCCTGTAGGATGTTACGTTGACGGTATTTGTGTAAACAATATCAGCTATGCCGATGCACGATGAAATGGTGCTACTGGCACCCTCGGTTTGCGCATTACGTAAGCTATTAACTGTTTGCGAAAATATGCGGTATCACATGGTTTACACTATAATGTAAAAAAGTTAGAGAGAGAGTGCATGATCTTCAAGGCGGGTGCAAAGTGCCCAACTGTGGTTCCACCGGTGTTGCTCAATGGTACTCCTCTTGAACGCGTATACCAGTTCAAATATCTTGGGTATATGTTTCTGACAGCCTTGGAGATGACGCAGACATGGAAAGAGAGCGCAGAGCGTTGTCAGTCCGGGCGAACATGCTGGCCCGCAGGTTTGCACGCTGTGCAGACACGGTGAAAGTAATACTATTCAAAGCTTATTGTACATTTCTGTACTCGGCGAGCCTGTGGGTTAGATATACCCAAAGGGCCTATAACGCTTTGCGCATTCAGTTTAACAATGCCAACCAGTGCTTCCGGCATGTTCGCTGAATCGCACACAGATGGCTTTGATGCCACGTGGCGCAAGAAGACAGCATCACTAAGCAGACTGCGTAGCAGCAGCAACAGCATTCTAAAAATGATAGCTAGTAAGTTTGACAGCCCTCTGGTGTGGAACCTTACCCAGAAGACTAAGTCGCTTTTAGTTATTAGTTACTAACATAGGGGTTTTAAGATCATACTAACAATTTTCTTGTAATGAATGGACCAATATTGATGTCTGATTAAATAAAATAAAAGACGAGGGGTGCCTATAAAAATACTTAAACATTTAATGTATTCGAAATCATCATAAATTAAAAAAAAAATAACAAAATATATTATCAACTGGATTTTTATAGCACCAGGCTGGAATGGATCAAAAATTAAAAATTAGAATCAAAAACACTTAGCGAGTTGAAATCGTCTCCAGTGAGGCCATTCAAGTCTTCTAGATTTGGTTTTCTACTGCTATCATTTTCTCTGGACATTTCTGTGATAGTAGATAGATCTGGTATGGCGCAGGCTATAGGGAATATTTGTTTGAGGTTGGAGCCGCCGAAGTTTGCACCGCTCAGCATGGTTGATCCTGTTCCGATCAGGTTTGTGTTAGTTTCGTCTTCGCTCAGCAGGTACCACTTGGAGGGGCGTGCGGGCGGAGGGTCATCGTTGGACAGGTCTTCGGTGATTAGACTGTTGGGAGACGCTTCGGTGCCGAGTGGGCTGTAGTAGACCGTGTCGCTAGTGTTGTTGATGTTGTCTGAATAAGCCCCTGTAACAAGGTTGATTGTTACGCTAGTTAAATCTCGTATTTTATGAAAACTTTGAGTCTATTTTTGGAATTAAAATTTGATTACCTATCGTATATAACATACGAGGTGACCATTACTATAGCAATAACCGTCATTTTGCATTATATCATAATCGTGTTTTAAATTAAAAAAAAAAATGGATTTGACCATTATTGTTATAACAATTGTCACCTCATAGTAATTATAATTTCATATAATCTTGTATTGCCAACACACAAGACTCATACATGAGATACATACACTGGCTATTATTAGCGGTAGGTAATTATGCGAACAGAACAGAATGCCTGAATCTTTTTATGTTCCCAGCCCAGTCGCTCAATTAAGTGCGGAAAAGGTGCGATTCATTCCTTGCAGTGGCAGTTTTCAACGGAAAATAACTCTAGTCTACGATATACATAGTTAAGTTTTGTACTTACTATTGTAAGCGGTAACATCTTGAGCATTGTTGCAGAACAAATCAGGCGAAGTGCTGTGTTCCTCATTGTTCTCACACTGCGTGCTCCAGGCGTTGTCACCAGACTGCATCGAATCTCCCAGCGTTATCAGGGATTTGGAGTTCTCTACAAACTCTATGCTATCGCCCACACACTCGTTAGCAAGCAGGCATGTTTCAGAATGATTGTGTATAAGGTCTACACTATCATTTTTAGGAACAAATAATTCTGATTCAGAGTCATTTATGCCACTGTCAGTGAAAACGGAAATTCTGCTTGCTTCCTGGGCAGATTTAGTACGAAGCTTCTCTGTAGTTTTTTTATTTTTAGGTCTTAGTATTTTAACTCTAATGATATCTTTCTTCTTCCTGCCTTTTGGTTTTTCTTTTGAGATAGTAAGGTTACTGATATTTATTTCTTCTATTACTTTGTCATTGTTGATATTCGTTTGAAATAGTGGCGGACAAGACTTTCTCCCGCTGTGAGAACATGAATCCACGTGTTCCTCTTCCACTACAGGATCGACTGAGGGAGCTACAGATTTCTTTGATACTTTTCTTTTTTGAGGAGTGGAACATCTCTTTTTATTAACTTTGGGTTTCTTTGGAACTTGAACAACAGTAGACACATCTACATCCATCATGCTTGCTTGATTTTGGGCACATTGAGAATCAGCTGTCTTTTTAGCGCTTTCCAAGAGTAAATCATGTAGTTTTTCATTGAGAGTTTCTGTTCCCGAAACTTGTTCATTTATATTAAAAGTGCCAATTTCTTTCACCAATGACTCTGTTACTAAACTTTTTGGTTCAGTTGACATTTCGGTTATCATGTTGTTATTTCCAAATTCCCATTCTTGATTCATCAGAGGTATGGATACATCAACATTTGATATCATATACTTACTGCACATAGTTGCCTCTTTTATTTCATTACTTTGCATTTCATTAAGAGTAGGGAAATCAGCAGTGTTGAGTATCTCCCTTGATACAGACAAGTTTTCGACTAATGATAATTCAGGAGACATAGGTAGAGACACATTACTAGAACTACCGACGTCACTTGTCATTTGACATGAGAGACTAGTCAGGTTGTTATTTATTTGAGTCGATATTTCGTGTCTACCTATCGACTTTAAATGTCTAACAAAGTAAGTTTCATTGTCAATTGGGATTGTCTCATCTATCGGCTCCAGTTGTCTCGATGAAGCCTTCGCCTGCGGATTCAGAATTTGGTAAGACTCAGATCTGTAAGCCTCTGTGTTCAAGCTAGAATTTTGTCGACTAACTATCCTTACAGATGCATCTGCTGATGAATTACTGGAGTCATTGTATGCATCGTGGTATACATATGGTAAAGTTCTCCTTCTTGTACTTTGTCGTAATGATGTTCTAGTTTTCATCATAAAGCTAGACATATTATTTTTTTTCTTTTTTCGAGTGTCCTTATTATTGGGACTGGCATCAGAATCTTGATACCCTTGAGTACTGTCTATAGAATTCTGAGAAACAGTATCGAGCTGCGAGGCTATCTTCGAAGTTTGCAAACTGTTGAGGAGGAAAGCAAGTGCATATTACAAGCAAACACACAGCGTAGCAGAAGCTAAAGTGCAACAAATGGAATGTAATGTGCAACCAGCCACATGCAGTATGATAGTGATCAACATAATGGAAGCAGGTTTACAAATAAATATGTATTACGAGTATATTTAAAATGCACTCACCAAAATCTTAAGCTTTATGGTTCATAGCACAAAACACAACATAAAAAAAAAAAACATTAACAAATAAGCTATCAGAGTAAATAGAAATAATACACAATTTAAAATTGAAAAGTTTATTGACCTGATGTATTTCCACCTGCTCCCATTCAGTGTTACATAATTCATTTAGTATAAAATACATAGTCGAGCTCCTTTAACTACTGCTTTTGTTATTTACAGAAAATGCCTAATTTCAAATTAAATGTCAATCATTTTATCGGACAATTATAGTAGTAACCACACATATTAGATATGAGAGATCATTGAGACTTATTCAATGTAAAATGTATAATTCTTCATTGCATGCAATATGATTTGTTAAACAACCTAACGTGAGTACAATACTCGCTTGTACTTTTGACATGTTATTATTTCTACACATAGTTCACATTCAGTACTCATAGTCCACAATAATGATGAATACTAAAATTAGATTAAAGAAATATATTCTAAATATACCTTAATTATTCACAGCATATTTAACTCAAAAATATTTAATAGTGGGGCAACCCCAGCAATTTTATATTGATATGTTAACGGAAATAGTAAAAATGTTGGAGATATACAGAAAAATATTACTAAACGACAGAAATAGTTTTTAATAAATATCTTTTTGAAATCTAAAATATGTTATATATTAATATTGAAATTAGGGGGCCTTTGGCCATGCAAAGAGTATTAACAAGTTAATGAGATTAGATAAATAAATCGAAAGTGGAAAGGTAAAAGCCGCCACTTTGGTCGAAAATAAGTTATCAAATAACTTATTTCGACGAAAGTGGCGGTAAAACATAGTAGCATGCTAAGTATATAAAATAATCTTGTACTTGGAATACATAAATAATGTGATATGGTCAAAACAATTATGCAGAGTAAAATTGTAATCCATACTACGATCATAGTTTAGTGTTAGTTACTATCTGGTTCTTGATTTGATTTACTTCCCAATACAAATGTTTTTATAACCTATTATATCGTAATTATATTACTGCTATACGCTTTACCTTTTCTTTTGACTTGTCTTTTTGTTGGCGGGCGACTTGAGCGGTCGCCTGTTTTTAGGTGGTAACATGTATCGCACTTCTTCATCTTCATTCATTACACTTGAGTTCAACGACTGTTTTGAGCGCCGGGTCTGCATTGTTTTTGATTCGTCGATGTTCACAGTCTCTGTCGGGACGAATTGAATAATATATTAAATAAAATAACGTACAGCGCTAGAGGTCGCAATACCGAACCATTTTTTAAAAGCGAAATTTTCGGTACAATTTTAGTTCGGCAAAATAATTTGTATCTGTGATAAATTCATATATCGGTATTTTCGAGATCTTTAAAATTAGTAGGTCCTAATTTCATTTTTTTTTTTTTTTTGCAAAAAAGTGGGTCTTTTGTAGTTGTGTCTGTATCTCACATACAGACACAACTACAAAAGAAATAAAAAGACGAATAGCTAACGGATGGAAGAGATATTGGTCACTGAAAGAGATCATGAAATCCACAGATCTGAGTACTGGTATTTATTTTATTTTATTTTTTTATTTTATTTTATTAGGAAAACATACAGTGTATTCATACAGAGTAGAAACAGATATAAACAACTGAATACCATTTACATGTTTCCGCATTTAAACATCTAAAAAGCTTGTTATCAATCTTTAGTGATATAACAGGTAATGTAAATAACCTAATATTAAGCAAAATTTGAAAATTTAAAAAAGTGAAATTTGGGGTAAGTATATTTAATAACTAAATTATGTTGAAGTCAGAGAACCAAACCATGATTTCGTTAATGTTCTGTTGAAAACGCGTGGCTTTGAATTAAACAAATCCAGTTCAGGAAAGTCAACAAGTTTATTAAATTCTCTAGCGGACCTCACAAAAAATGAATTCTGCCTGTAGTTTGAAGAACTCTGAGGCACGTCCACACATGCTTTACGTCTCGTCATTCTATTCGGGACTTTAAGTTTAACTCGAGATAGTAAATCCGGTGAGTCAATGTGATTCTGCGCGATTTTAACAAGGCACGCAATATCCGAAAACTTTCTTCTTTGGTACAGTGGTAAGATATGGTGTCTTCGACATCTCGCCTCATAATTGGGGTCATATGTTTTAGACTTATGTTGCAAGTGTTTCAGGAACCTACGTTGAATGGATTCAATTCTATCTATATAAACATTGTAGAGAGGATTCCACACTTGGGAACAATACTCAAGAACGCTGCGCACCAAAGAGCAATAAAGAATTTTAAGTACTTTCAAGCTTGAAAACTGAGAGCTGGCTCTCAAGACGAAGCCCATGGTCCTGTAAGCTTTTTTGACAATATGATCTACATGTCTTTCATAAGTTAGCTTGGAGTCGTGAATGACACCTAGGTCCCGTACTGAGTCTACTTGTTCTAACTCATGTCTTTTGATAAAATATTTAAATTTAATAATTTTGACTTTACGAGTAAAGGTTATAAAAAAACATTTTTTGACATTTAAGTCTAATTTATTGATTAAACAATATTGTTCGAAACTATCTAAATCATTTTGGAGAAGCTGACAGTCTTCAAAGCTGGTAATTTTTTTGAAAATTTTCATGTCGTCAGCATAAAGGAGTAATTGTGAGTATTTAATGCATTGAGTGACATCATTTATAAATATGTTAAAAAGAAGGGGCCCAAGCAAAGAACCCTGCGGTACCCCAGACGGGACGATGCTCCATTTAGAACGGTACCCATTCAGAACTACTGCTTGCGATCGATTTTCAATGTACGAAACAAACCACCGATATAAGTCTCCATGGATGCCAGCTTGGAGTAACTTCTGTAGTAATATTTTGTGGTCGATTCGGTCAAACGCTTTACTATAATCAGTAAAAATTGCATCGACCTGTCCACCAGCATCCATGCTAGACGTCGTAAACTCTGTGAAAGACAGCAGATTAGATAAAGTTGACCGCTTGCTTACAAAACCATGCTGCTCCGTGATCAAAGTTGGTGAGATACTCTCATAAACTTGTGTATATACGATTTTTTCCAGTATCTTAGCAAAGATGCATAATTTGGAAATGGGGCGATAATTTTTAGCATCACTCTTGCTACCACTCTTATGTATGGGTGTGATAAATGCAGATTTCCATATTTTAGGTACAAGTCCTTCCGAGATAGACCTTTTATAAAGAATAACAAGAGGTTCAGTTAAACATGTAGCACAAGAGACAATAAATAATGGTACCACATTATCGGGCCCTGCACCCTTACTTAAATCTAAAGATTTTAATAATTTAAGAACTAGGTCAGCAGTGACTTCTATACTACCTATGTTGCTTGGTGCGTTGTTATCAATAGACATGGGTATTGAAGAAGAGTATGTAGACGGAGGTAGAAAGTTTGAATGGAAATGAGAAGCAAACACATCGCATATTTCATCCCCAGTATTAGCTGGAACACCATTATAATGAATAGTTGATGGGAGTGAATTCGATCCCTTTTTATTTGATTTAATAAACGACCAAAAAGACTTGGGACATTTAATTATTGCATCTTCCGCGTGTTTTATATATTTTAAGTAGCATTCTTTCTCCAATCGTTTGGCACGGTCACGAAGAAGACAAAAAGTATCATGGTCACTAGTATTACCATATATTTGAAATTTTTTTAAGAATTTGAACTTCTCTTTGAGAAGTTTCTTTAAAGGAGCACAATACCAAGGTGGGAAAGAGTCAGAGGCTATTGATTTGTGAGGAACATACTGCTCAATGACATCATATAGGTGTTTATAAAATAATTGTACTGCGTCCTCTAATGTATTATTATTTAAGCATGTTTGCCAATTTATGTTATTTAAGAAAGTTTTTATGGCTCCGTAGTCCGCTTTATTATAATAATATTTAAGTCTGGTTTTACTTTTCAACAAACACTCCTTGGTAAAATCGAGGACTATATCTAACGACTTATGATGACTATCTTCCGGTACCAACGGGTCTGTGCATGATGTTACCGTTACCTTATAGTTACATAATATATAAGTATCAAAAGGAAGGTCTTCAATACCTGCATTCTCCCATGTATTACATATGGGTGTGAAACTTGGGCTCTCACAAAACATCACAGAAACATACTGGAACACTGCCAAAGAGCTATGGAACGAAGTATGATGGGTATTAAGAAACAAGATAAGATACGAAACACTGTCATAAGAAGTAAGACAAAAGTCACAGACATACTCACTAGAATAGATAGTTTGAAGTGGAGATGGACTGGGCACATGATACGGGATAAACAAGAAAAGTGGAGCAACATCATAACTGACTGGTACCCTAGAGATGGGAAAAGGAACAGAGGAAGACAAAGCAAGAGATGGGAAGACGGACTAAAATTAACAGCAGGCTCAAAATGGAGAAGGGTTGCAAGAGACAGAGTACAATGGAAATTGTTAGAGGAGGCCTTTGCCAAGAGGCACACTGAACTCAGAGATATTTTATAACTTAAAGATAAGAGTCAACCACAAAGTCAAAGAAACAGTTCAGGATAAGAGGCTTATTATATTATTAATTACAATTAGAAATTAAATATTGATTATTTAGGTACAGCATTTTAGAGGTTATTTACGAGCAAGCGGATTTCTGAGGAATAATAAAAAGAATTCGTAGTAAAAACCATTTTTAATAAAAACAACAATAAAACCAAGTGTACTTAATATTTGAGAAAAATATTTAGGAAGTCAGGTCTAGAAGGACAAGAGAGATCAAAATAGAAGAATCTAATAAGAAAAAATAAAAATCTTGCCTGTGCACGTTTCAATAAACGTACGATGTTCCGAGCCGTCTATAACTTTGAATTCTACTGTAACCACGACGGTTACCACTTTATGCAAAAATCGTGATGGTGAAGCGTGGTTTAATCAATGTAATAATGAGATTTTCATGTGAATTTTATTATTTTGTTTTAACTCGTTTAGATATTTAATCTGCGAAGTTTTATTTATTTATTTACACATACAATTAGGTATTAAATAAGTAATCGAAATTATTCTTAGAAAATTCCGGTTTGTGTGAAAACAAATGCGATATTTCTAAGTCCTAAAAAACATTGTGAACCTTAGCATAGTAAATATACCCACGGCGAAAGATGAATCATACATTATTTTAAAGTTATGTATATCCAGTTATGTTAGCATGAAACGCACTGTTGTGCTTCATGGAAGTATCGAGATATGGTAAATGTAGGTTGAGCATATTTTAGTTCACAAACGGGAATTAATTCTGTCTTTTGTTTTGTTCTGGATAAATGATTTATCAATAATGTATTCATGGAACTAGTAGGCATAGTAATTAGAGATCATTGGTGGCCGCGATTTGTCAAAAAGCGGGTCAGAAAATTTTTAAAGTCATTTATTCGTCGTATATTGTCGAAATCCAGAATCCCAGTTAATGACGCTTATGAGCAGCAATCAATACTCAGATTTTCTTCAATCATTTAAACATGACAAAATAGTACGATTTATTGTGTAAACATGACGTATCATACTTAAATGTTTATTTTTTTACACAGCTAATTAAATTTCTAGTGAAAAATATTTAGATAAATCCATAGCTATTACCATTTAAAACTTTCCGAGGTGTTCGAGTCTGTCGTTTTGGCAAATTTTCTATAGTGTTATTATTTTCCGTCTCTTTGGCTTTCTGTCTACGCGTACGGCCATTTTCTTCTGGTTCCTTTATTTCTGCTCCATTGGATGGTTCCGGCTGTTTTTCAGGACTGTGAGTTGATGATGATGATTTTCGTGGTCTACCTATTTTCCTACAGGATCAAATTATAGATGTTAGTTTGGTTTTCACAGTCTTTGAAATACTTTAAACTATTTGGTAAACCTAGCGGCCCGTTTACGACCTTGGCGCTGCGAGCGGTAGCTAAGTGCGGGGTGGTGAGTGGTAACATCAATAGTATGACAATGTTTGAAATATGCTACTAGACGCATCTCATAGCATAAATGCGCGTGCTTATGCCTTGATCACACATACCGAGTAAACGGGCGAGACAGTGCTCTCGGCCGCGTACTCGGTACGTGTAAACACAGCGCTGAGTGCTCGGCCTACCACTTATCTCTACAACTCGCTTACATCACTGTCTCAGCCGAGCAACATTTTACTGTCTCGCCCTTTTACTCGGTACGTGTGATCAAGGCATTACTGATGCCAGCACGAGGGCCGCGCCGCGCGCCCCTGAACCGAACTTGTGACCAGACCGTGAGGCTTAAATACAGCCTACTGTCCACGGACGTTTGGTGCGTCACACGACGGTACGACATTGCTACGTCGACAGTTTAATAGCTTTATATGTAAGTTGCGAGCAGGCGTACACCAAGTATATACTGACGAATACGCGTCTATAAAGCTACGCATCTGTTTACAGTAGGCCTGACCAAAACAATTTGAAAGGACAGGTTATCATTAAGGTTTGTTTCGTTAGCAAAGTGAGGGTTTATTCAAAGTCGTATCAATACTTCTAACTAAAAGATGAAACTACTAAAGCCAAATTTTACCTGTTAGTGACGTTAGTTGCTTGTCCGTTTGGCTCATTTTCTTCTTCTTTGTCTCGTTCTTCAATTTCTTTGAATATTTCTTTTTCTATTTTATTTACTTTTTCGTGTACTTCTGTAAGAATAAATTTTCAATTAATATTGTTATATTATTATTACGTAGGTATCCTAGTGTGGAATCTAGGGTAGAGCAACTTTATGGTAGAGCTGGGGATACGATGACAGATGTAGTCAGTGCTTGCTTTTCTTAAGGCCCAAGCGCCCGAAAAGTGCCATAAAACAGTGACTTTCTGAAGCCTACTCCTCGGTAACGGCCAGGTTAATAGGTTTGAAAAAAATATATGTTTATTATAGATTCATGAACAACATTATCAACATTGATTTTTTCGTGCTATTAATAGTTTTGTCTAAAAAAAATATTTAGCAATTTCGCAACTTTTCCTTACTCCTTCGAAACGGCTTGGATCTTTAGAAATATTTTTACACATAAAAATTGGTGGTTAATTAATCAATATTTCGCAAAGAAAATGGATTTAAAGGTCAGCCGCGCGCTATCCGGGCGCTGTTGGCCGCAAATAAATGCACAGATTTGCGTACTGCCGCCTAGTAGGGTGCGAAAGGTGCGTCCACATAATTTTGGCCAGATGGTTCAAGGGACTATCAGCCTTAATGTCGAGCTTTAAAATCACACAATAGCCTTAAGTTGGGAGTCGCCTACCAGTCCAACCAGACACAGCTGAGAACCAGTATTTTACATACAGCCATTGCCATTCTGACATTCACAACCCAGTAATTGGGTAACACAATGGAAGATTTGGCCCCGGTACGAAAAGCAACGAAGGAACAGAAGTGGGTTTTTAGTCAGTAAAAGTCTAACACTACCTCCCGCTCCGCCCAAAAGCGGGGGATGTCGTTGGTTGATTTTCCCACCTATATCCCTTGGGAAGATTGGTGTCAGATTTTCTGGGTTTTGAGTATCCATAACTACTAGCAAAGAACAAATGGCAGCTAGGATCAAATGATTTCCGTGGCACCGAGACGGAGGAGCCTTAGTATGAAACGAATGGTCATCCATCCACAGAAAAACCTTGAAAAACGTTGCTTAACCTAAAAGATCACGTCTATGACGCTGTTATTTTTTAGCCACCAGGTCTATAAACTTCCATTTATATAAATTCATAAGCGATTTTTTGTGATTACCTACCAGGGTCCACGGGAGTGATGATAATAGGTGTTGAAGCTCCACTACTTAACTCCTTCGATTCAGGTTGCTTGACCAGCGCCTTAGACCTGTTTTCATTGACTGACGGTTCTGCCTCTTTGTGGAATATGTTCACCACCTGTTCTAAGACCGGGTGGATCTGCGGCCAGTGACCTTCGAGGTGGACCTCCTGAAATAAGGACTGTGTGTTAATAATGCAAAGCATCTCAACATTTTTCGAGGTTTAAGAATTAAGGGCGCCTCCAAATTAGCCGCAAAGTGCCGCGCGACAGCAGCGCTGCTTTGTTAATCCACACAAATTAAAAACGCAAAACCACAGCGCAACAGCCGCGTCGCAGCCGCGCACCAGTTCATCGGTCGACTAGTGATGATACGCACTTAGTTTTTATTCAAGTCTAAACATGAACGAAAATCAGGTTGAAGAATTTATCGATGAGATTGAGAGTCAATAGCGAATCCATAAATTTTGGCCAGTCTTTTACTTTATGAAATTCAGTTCGTTGACGTATACACCAAATGTACAACACTATGGTGCTCGAACGGCATTTTTGAAGGCGCCCTTAGTTACCACTAAGGGCGCAATATATAGCAATTATATATTTGTAATGTACCCATTACAAATATATAATTGCTATTTTATTGCTAAATGTAAAGTAGTAAGCAAGTAGATAATTGCCACAAGGCCTACCTAATTAAAGCGAGAATATGGCTGTTTTGATCATACTACTTTAAATCTTTGAAATTCTTAGCTTTTCACGACTATAGTATGTACGTACCTAACAAACATCTAAATCTTCCTCATTAAACGCTTTGTCTATCAGTGAAAAACACAAAAAAATCGTTCAGTAGTTTTTGAAGTTATTGCGAACAGATCGAGGACTTTATTTTATAATGTAAGGATAAGTACAATTTAGATTCCAGAGAAAAACAGCACAACCGGTGTTTTATGGTACAGCAATAATAAAGCTTGGACCACGAAAACAGCTTTTACTGGTACGAAATAAACGCGCTGTTAGGGACAACGCTGTGTTAAGCGGGCGCCCGCCCGGAAGACAGCGCGGATACCTGGCCGCTAGTTCGACTTTAACGAGTGCATGTAGTCGTGTTGATTGAGAACTTTAATGCGTTATTACGTAGCGGCACGGGCGCGGGGCGCGGCTGCCCGCGACTGTTATCCGCGCGGGCTCCCGGACGGAGCACGCTTGTGTGGGACCGTGCGAGTGATCGAACAACGCAGCATTCGGCCTCAATGTCAAACATCGTGATGCTGTCAATTTACTACATAATTATATACATAAATGATACCCATTATCCAACTAATATAAGTCATAATTCTTTTCCTACATATGTATATCTGACTGTTGATGCCGTATAATAAAATGAAGCTTATAGGCATTAAAGATTATAGTAATCCTTTCAAACAAGAGCAGTATGAAGTTGTAGTACAACTTGATAAAGCTATAGGTCCAAAAATCCCATTCTCTTTTTGGAACTATAAACTCTATGGCTGTAAGATAAAGTGCAAGTTATATTGTAGTCCATACCCAATTACGAATTGAAATAAAATCAGTTTACCTCATTGTTCCTTGTGAATTTTATTTTAATTTTTTCAGGTGGGTTCAGTTTCGGTTCTTCTTTCTTCTCTTCAGGCACTGGTGCACATATTTGTTTTCCTAAAAATGTTAGGTAAACATTATTAAAACTAGTGGATGATGGAATAAACAGGTGGTCTGAAAAGAAGGTACAAGGATTTTTTTTCTTACGTAAATAAATTGAATTGAAAGAAAAATACATTGTAATTTTACACACTTTTTCCAGCGATGCCCTCATCACTCTAACCCGTTCAAATAATCAGATATTCACCTTGCCATTTGCATTTGTTAAAAATCTCAATCCTCTGAGCGCAATTATTAAATGAAGGAACAAAGTCGCTTGGGCCTAAATCTTGTGAGTAAGGCGGATGATCAAGGAGTTCAAACTGTAAGTCATAGATTTTCGCCGTGGCAAACCGCTGAGGTGTGAAAGGACGCGTTGTATTACGCGGTGAAAAAGGATTTTCTTTTTCTGCACCTCACTCGATACACTCAAATGTCTGGTAAATAAAAACTGCACGTCCAAAATAGCTGAAACTTTAAAGCAAGTAACAATCTAAACCTGAATAACTCCATACACTAGCTTTTATAGACGAGGGCTGCTACTTTCAGATTGAGATCGGAAACTTTTCAGATCACCCACGTACAAAGAACATATCACACTTAATACAAATTCAAATCTTACCAAAGCCATTCACCGGTTCAACTGCTACAGTTTCCCTTATTGAGTTCCTGGAAAAAAATTGCAGAGAAACCAAATTAAAATTTTCTGTTTACCTTATGTTACCCAGCAATGATTTCTGCTTAATGTTACTGGGTTTATTAGAATGCATTGTTTTTTTTGGGAGGTAGGAAATCATTTAATGTCTTTTCCCCCCGTTCTAGTGTGGAGTGAGAAGACGCGAGGATATCACACTTTTACAAACTAAAACCCACCTATGTTTCTTGAGTCCTAGGACCACGTGTTTAATTTCCAGAAATTGTCCATAGCCCTAGCAGTCATGAGGCCGGTTGGATTATTGTTTTGCTGACATCTCTTTGAGACGCGCGAGGAACACTACGGGCCGTCCACGATTGAGGCTCGGTCCTTACCGGGAAGGCCGAACGGCGGGCTACCCAATGGTCATCATCCGCAAGTTTAGAATTTCCGCTTAGTTAAGGGTCTTCTTACACACTGAACAGGGAAAGTATACTGAAACACATAGAAACGAAAAGAGCACATACCTAAGCGGGTTAGCTTGCGGAACAGGAGAGTATGTATCTCGTACCTGCAATGGCTCTTTAGCTTCTAATAACCTGTTCAAATAAAGAAATAAAAAATAAACAGCTGAATTTAAATAAAATACACAAAATTACTGTTGAAGTGTTTATGCATGTTGATTCAGGTCAAGCTTACCCAGGGGCGCCGACTGACACCCCTGAGCATAGACTTCAAGAAACAGATCAGTAATCGCCTTTTAGCAATGGGTGGTATATTTGTTTAACACTTACTTCTTCAATTCTGCTGCTTTCTTCTTCTCTTCTACATACTTAGTTTTCCAGAAGTTATCACCTTCTTCTTCAGAGTCACCTTAAACAGACGTTATCATTAACCATGTTAAAACCATCAATGGTCTGAAGCAATTAAAGTGCCAGGCCGTTAATATGGCACAATCAAGTTTTTTTTTAATTCACACAGGTATGAAATATGGCAGAGACGCCCAGGTACTTTCCTGTTTTTTTTTTTTAATGTTGCCGCTCACTAGAACACAACCCATAAAAAAAAAAACACAAAACAATAAAATACTTACTTTCAGGTAAGTAGGAGATATAGTTCTTCACGATTTTGCCATCTTTTACTACTGGATATATTTTTTTGCCGTACATAACAAACAGTCCACCTTCTTCTGCTAGTGACGATATCTTGGCGGCTTGTGGCTTCCTGCAAATTATAAACATTTATAAATTATTTGCAATACATTTACTCGAAACACTGCTCACGCAATTTTCTATTTTTTGCACTAGTGCAGAAAAGTGCATGAAGCTCGCCGTCACCACAATTGATGGTTTGTATCGAATCAGGTTGGGCGCTGAGCGACCCCCACAGGCCGCGCGTCAGCCCCCGTTTATTATTTATTCGTAACTGCATTGAAAAACGTCGTTTGATACACGTGGAAATTTGTCACTGCATCCATCGGCTCCACAACACATCCATAAGTCCGCCTCGGTCGCAATGACAAACTTTCTCCACAGTATCAAAATGTACACACTATTATCAATCTGCTTGGCCTATGTCAGACTATGTAGGGGTTGGCTACTAGTCCCAGGTTGCATGCATGGAGCGATTGAGTATCTGATCCCCACAATTCAGTAATTAGGTAACTTATCAAGATTGGTATCAGATTTTTTGGGTTATATGACTGATATGAACTTATTCCACTCTGGGTGGGTGGGTGGAGGTCAGGATATAACGAATATATTTTTTTCATAATTATTTTGGTTCTCACATTGAAACTACTATGTCATAAGCTAATTAGTTTACAATGAGGACTGTATTTCAAAACAGATAAATTAAACTCACAAATATTTCCTGGTGGGCCTGTTCTTCCGGCTGCGGGGCGGCGATACGAACGCATCACTCTCGCTATCTGACGTCCAGTCGCTTGAGTTGGAGGGTGGCCCAGCAGCGTGGCTGAAACAACATACATATGCTTATTTGGTTCTGCATGCAGTTTGAAAAACTTGAAGCTTGATATCAGATGAAAAACATGAATTATGTTATTTTTTCATCTGTGTATGAATCATTCTTTCTACAAAAGATATATCATTATAACTATTTTCATCCTTACCACGAAAAGGAGTCACTGATAATGTGACTATGGATAGAAGAATAAAACATTTTAGGCAATCTTTAAGGCTTATAGTCCCTTGAACCATCTGACCAAAATTATGTGGACGCACCTCCGCACCCGCCTAGGCGGCAGTACGCAAATCTGTGCATTTATTTGCGGCCAACAGCGACCGGAAAGCGCGCGGCTGACCTTTAAATCCATTTTCTTTGCGAAATATTGATTGATTTACATAAGCAATGTTCACTTTGAAGAATATTTAACCACCAATTTTTATGTGTAAAAGTGTTTCTAAAGATCCACGCCGTTTCGAAGGAGTAGGGAAAAGTTGCGAAATTGTTAAATATTTTTTTTACACAAAAGTATTGATAGCATGGAAAAATAAAATATTGATAATGTTGTTCATGAATCTATAATAAACATACATATATTTTATTCTAACCTATTAACCTGGCCGTTACCGAGGAGTCGGCTTCAGAAAGTTACTGTTTTATGGCACTTTTCGGGCACTTGGGCCTTAAGTAGCATGGGACAAAGCCAGAAGGATGAAGCATAACATTACAAAAAGAGGCAATTGTAACCAGTATTAAAGGTTTAGTAAAAATCAGTATTGTGTCAACTTACTGTGAAGCATTATTGTGCGATATGGTTCTTCTACGACGACTCAACTGCCGTTTACGTTTAGCGCCTACTCCTCCACCTAGAAAAACAAAAGAATTGCAGTTATTTCTAGAAAAAAAAATATAGCCAAATTTTGTTAAGGATGTCTAAGGGTCGACGCTGCGTTAAGCTGGCGCCCGCGCAGTCCCTTACAAAAGTCGACACGACTACATGCACACTGTTAACGTTGAACTACCGACACTGCGCAGGCAATAATCCGGTTTCCGCTACGGGGACCGCCGCACACGACACACGCGCAGTCGTGCGACGGGTACCCGCGCGGGCGCCCGCTAAACGCAGCGTTGGCCCTAAGGATAAGGTAAGGTTATACCGAGCACATTGAATAATTTATAATGAATTAAGATTAACTGCATTCCCCCATCTCAATACGAACTTTGCTTTTCTGCCATGCAACCCCGTATTTAAAAAATAATGTTCTTTTTCATAAATACCTTTACTGGTGTTATGGTGTACACATATTTATGTAATAAATAAAAAGCATGCTGATGATAGCAATATCATAAAACTTAATGTATGAATATTATGGTTGCACATGTGTGTCATGTAAGCTGAGAAATTGAATTAGCCATACATTTATGTTTGTTTGTGATCAAATCCATATCTATAAATAAAATACCTTATTTACAAAGAGTATGTGCATTCAACTGTACCACTAGCGCACATAGCACATGCTATGTTTCTCATTCCATGATGCTACAAGCAAAGATATCCCTACACTTAACTTACCACTGGTAAATCCAAACATATTTGATATAGCTTTGTCCCTTTCTGATTTACTTATTAATACACCGGCGCGATGTTTTTTCTTCGGCGAAACCTGAACTTCTCTGGTATCAGACGAGTTTGACCTCAGCTCTACTACTTCATGCGAAGGTCTCGACCCAGAAATCTCTTGTTTATCTGCTTGAGTTTCTTTCTTATTCTGTTCAGTATCACTAGACTCTGACATGTTATATTTAGTCTTGTTAAATTGTTCATCGAACAGACTGATGTTTTGCAAGCAAGGGTTCTGGATATCTGGTGACTCTTTAGTATTACTATTTTTTTCAGTTTCTATCATATCTACCACATGAGTTTCGAAACTTGTTGAAGGCTTGTTAGTGTCAATAGGATTTTTTTCAAGCCATTGTTTCTTAATAACGTCTGGTTCCATAGACTCCTCTTGAGCTTTTGGTTTATCATCTGTGCCTAATTGAAGTTCTGTAGCGTTTCTATCTGCTTTTGTAGGTGAAGTCAACTTGATATCTAGTTTCTTTTTCTTATTGTCTATATTATTTGGGTTATCTTCAGAACAAGATCTTTTCCTCATAGGTTTTTTTAAACTAAGATTTTTATTAGAGTTAGTTGGTACATCAACTGCACTTTTTGGTGCTTCTTTACTGTCAGCTTTAGCTTCAACAGCATTAGAGCTTTTATTTTTTAATGCTTCTGGATTATTTGGAAGAGAAGCATCTACTGTGCTATTGGAAGTATTTAGGCCTCCAGATTGTTCTTGAGGTTCCGAGTGGGAATCAGTAATCACTATCACTTCAGGAGTTTCAGAATTTTGGACTACTGGGCTTTCAGTAACTTCAACAGTCGCCAAATTTGTTGTCTCAGCATTCACAGACTTTGTTTTCACAGGAGCCTCAGCATCAGTATCATCATCTCTTTCAGTGCCATTCTCTGCTTGCATTGAAGAAATTTCATCATCCAAATTAAGTACTGGTAACTGTTCAATTTCATTTGTTACATTTTGAGTAATTTTCTTAGAAGCTTTATTTTCTGGTTTGTTACTACCATCTAGTTCATGAGCCAATACTTCTTCAACTACTTCAGCAGAAAGTCCTTTAGCATTTTCAGCAACATCAGTGGCCATGCTTTTACTATTGGGAATGTTATTGCCAGGTTCGAGAATCTCTTGCATATCCTCTAAGTTTACTTCTGGTACGTTTTCTACAATCTCCATTTGGCCTTCCCTGTCTGAATCTTCAGGTTCAGATGCAAAATCATCCAGCACTTCTTGCAGCATAGGTGTCAATGGTTCAGAATAAGTAATACAATCCCTGAAAGACTTGGTGGCTGCACTTGGCTTTTCATCAGATTCCAAATCCTTCTGAATGTCTTCAGCAGTTTCATAGCAGTTTTCAATGATTACAGTGTCAGCAGAAGATCTACTTCTTACAGGTACTTTTGAACATTTGATATTCTCACCTGCACTGGTCTCCCCATCATTGGTCGGCACATTGTCTTTTACATTATTACCTAGAATAAATTAGACTGTGTAGAACAAATTGTATTTTTCTGGATTAGGGAAGTGGCGCAGAATGAGTGCTTTATGATGAATATTTATGCTTAGCTAATTTTATCAAGACCTACATTGCAGTAGCATTCTAGCGCAGCACCAATGTTCGCATAATGAGACTTAGAATGAAAAAGATAAAAATGCAGTGTACAGACTACTGTATCTTGTCTTTCTTATTGCATCTTAAGCTACACTTATCTCTGTTTTGGTAGAAATAAGTGTAGCTTAAGAAAAACTCATGAGAATTCGAAAATCATATCATTTTGATTGGAAAAGAAAACAATTTCAATAATCACATTATAGCTGGTGTTATCTACTGCGGCTTACACAAAATCTATTAATATAAGTACTCTTGTAGTAAATCATGTTGTAATCAGCAGTTCAACATACATGACTATAATAGAGATTAACATAAAAGAAACTCATTATTATTACTACTAAACTTCACTACCATTCTATCCACTAAACTTGAAAATAGATTGAGAATATATAATGACTTTAGCATAAGCATGGAATTACTTCAAACTGAAGTGTTTTTGTATTTTATCATACCATTTGAGTTGGAGTCATCGCTAATTGTTTGGATGTCAAGCTTGTTGCTGTTCCTGTCTGCTAGATCACGTCTGAAATAACACAATTAATAAGAATAAATGTTATAACATTAATTAGTAGAAGAACGTTATTTAAAAAAATAATTTAAACTTCCTATCATTTAAAAAAGACGTGTTGCGCCGACCCCAAATAAAACGGGACAAGGGCAGGAAGATGATGATGATGATGATGATTTAAAATTTTTGCTAGGTAAGAAGGAAGACAGTGCCATCATTGTTTCTAATTAAATTAAATAATTCTAAAATAAAAGAATTCTTTCGAGTTTCATAGCTTATAGGCTAACAACAAAGTCATTTTGCAATGCCATTTTGAAACTTCAAAGTTGAAGATAACTAGATCCCACCCAGATTGTTACAAACAGTTTTACTGCTGTAAAAATCCTTTTGAATTATGCACAAAAAACAGATTTCATAGAAATCATGGAACCGTTTTTTTTTTGTATCTATTGATGGCAGAAATATTCTGATTATATAGATTGATAGAGAATTTTTGGCTGATTAATCTTTTGAATGCCGTAATTAGAGACACAATAGATAGACAACAAGAGAGTGAATGCCGGCCGTTTGCTTGCAGTTTAATTGATTAATGTGACATCAAATAATAAAACCTCAACAAATCGACGGATCCCAAGAATAAAATCGTATTTAAAAAAAAATGAATTATCAATTGAGGTTTTAAAGTTCTGTGAAATAAGTCATAAAATACCTAGTGTCTTATTTTTCAATAAGATTTTGTTCTTGGGACCCGTCGAAATGTTACTTGGCTTATGGATGGAGTTTAGTGCTCAGGTGGTTACTACTAATTCCACTACTAGCTCACTATTGTCCCACAGCTGTGCAAAGACCTGCCTTTATTCCTTCAAATAATCTTGATTTTTCTATCTTCTTTCCAATTCTTAAGGAAGACATCCACACAATCCTGTGGTGGATGTAAAAATGATAAGTATGTCTGAATGTTAGACATATTACCTAGCTCTGAAGCTGCTTATTTGTTCATTAGTGAGTTGGAAGTAAGGATTATGTATGTCAGGCAGTATCCTCTTCAGGAATGTTTCCTTTAAACTCTGCCATGTCCTAGATGTGAGCTGTAAAAAATATTACTGATTACTTTCTGTTTTAAATAAAGATAAAACTGCAGCTGTGTTTAGTCATGACAGATAGACAGACAATAGCATAGCACAGACTAAATTTAGAAAGCAATTGTTCTGAACACTCATTCTATCAGGATTCCTCATTGGAGAGGCTGACTGCCAGTGGCTTGGACCACATACCAAAAGTCTTTGGTCTCCAGTCTGGTGGGCTACTATTATGTTTTCAAAAATTTAACTCATGTGTACATTTTAATTAACAAAAGCTGAACTTGAATAATTTCTTACAAGATTCATACAAGCATTTACCTTTGTGTTGGCAAAATCCACCCACATCTTTCTAGCTTTGATTTCACCATATAATTTGTTTTGTACTAGATAGTCCACTATAATCTTGAACTCCTGAATATTATACGGTTTTCTAAAAATATGATACAAAGATTTTACGGTAATTATATAGTTTTATAGTAGGTAGGTGTCTACAACTAAAACATGCTGAAATTCTATGAAAGTGTAACAATTTTTAATTTATTACATTGGATGCCAATAAAACCCTTAGTAATACAGTGATTTACAGTCTTACCCCGACATGTTGATGCGTATTTTCTATTGTAATCGGTCTAAAATGCTGACGGTCGATGTAGGTATACAAAATATTTTGCAGACAGGTAAAATTTTCAACCCAATCAGCTTCTATTTATCATTATGATAACAGCAATACGACATTTATTTTGAAGATTCTAGGAATGCACAATAAAATCTTGATTCTTGTCTCACTTTTAAATAACCTGAGCTTTCGGTAAATTTTATCAATCGGCCGATAAAAACACTGCTTCCAAACGTTCGCATTAAGCCAAAAGCCAACGACAACGAGAACGAATGGAACGAATCAAAGATGAAGATAACTAAATATTGCCAAAAATTAAATTAAAAAAATCAACAGAAATTAATATTGCCACATCTAAAAATGATGAAAAGACAATGATTCAAAATGGAATTACCAAGTTAAAAGTGTAAAAATGTCAAAAATCACAAAAAATCTAATAAACAGACGGAAACGTTTTTTACGTCAATGTCATCAAATGTCATGTCCATGCCTAGAAAATGAGATCGCGCCAAATAGTTGCAATACGAAGAAAAACAATATGAGATAATTTTCTTTTATGTAAAAACAATCACAATGGATAATAACAGATACCTATCTATATCTGATATCCTCGTAACAAATGAGAAAATTCCATGCAAATTTTTACACGATTTGCCTAAAATGGGTTAGTAACTGTTTATCCACCAACCGGTGTTCTTTTTGAATTATACTTTCGGCTAATTTATTATACTTTACATTTCAGGTTTCTTGGATCCATCCGCTGCAGAAGACGATTTAAAAGCAGGAACAAACGTAGAAGTACCTTTGTGGTTAGCCGAATCGTTGTACTCTAGAAGATCGCCTTTAGTTTCTGTGGAATTGCCTAAAATTTATAAAGATTCCTACAGAGAAATACTTAACGCAGATGCTTGTACTGTAGATATGCATAAGTTAAGTCAATATTTCTATGAATTCGGATGTTATATAGCGAAACATGATATTAAAGGCGAAGTGTCGTCTACACTCATAAATGTAAGTACCAAACTTGCTTCTGTCCTGTACTGTTGGCAGTCTTAACAAATTGTACAGCTATGGATATATATTATCAATAGACTCCTAAACTTGTGATTTTACACCAGTATCACTGTTTTTACAAGTAGTATTATTTTTGCTTGTGCACTGTCTTAACCTCTTAATAATTATATCTTGCGTGTGTTACACAAGGCACAACCCAACTAAACGAATCCGAGATTTGCCACTGGTCAAAATTTGATCTAAACTGTTACTATTTTTTAACACCATGCATTAAAATGGACTATCTTATGTATGTTTCCAGACATTTAGGCAAAGGTTCAGAATGCTGCTATCTGCCAGTGTGTCTACAGACTCTGTGGGTGCTATACAACCTCTGTCAGTGACCGAGCGACTCCAGGCTGCTGAGGCTACAAACACCGAGAAAGCCTTCTCATCCTGGCTGCAGAGAGGAGAAAGTATATTAACAACAGCTAATATGGTAGCTAATCACCGTAAACGGAAAAGAGCTGAAATGGAAATGCTATAGTTGTAATATATTATTGTTTAGGATTATAAGATCACCAAGAAATACTAAAAATTTATGAAATAACTTTTGTTGACTACTTGATTTTCTATCAATTTCTCTCAAGAAAATCAAATCATGTTAATCTGCATTATTGTGAGTTCACATTAATTCCATTCCTAAAATTATATATTATTATAGTAAAATGAAAACTAAATTATACTGCCCTGTTTTATGAAGATAATAAAGGTAAATAAATGCTGTAATGGTAAAAATGTGCATATTGTGTTATTATTTTTATTATATTTGAGTCAGAGGAGCTCATGGTTACGTAATAACAGCTGCATGGGTCGATCTCCCAGGTTAAGCAACAATTACCGAGGTCGGTCTATGGATGGGTGACCACCTTAATTTATTGAGAATCAATCTCCATGCCTCAGAAAATGGTTGTCAAGCCATTAGTTCCTGTTGTAATTTTTAGATCTTTGCAGTTGTTATGTGGATAGTCAGAAGACAGGTAGTGCCAGTATTGGGTATTGTGTTAACTACCCTATTCTTGAGTTGTGAAGGGTCAGATAGGCTGTCGCTTCATGTAAAATACTGATATCGAGCTGGATCCAGTTTGGAAACCGAGACCGACACTGTTCGTTCGTAAAAGGATAGGCAGATCTTTAATGGAATGCATAACGCATCGTCGCTTTCCATCAGGAGAGATAGCGGTCAAGCGCGAACCTATCAGCAATAAAAAAAAACTACGTGCCGTCAACGACTCGGGCTCGTGCCGGACGGGCGAACCTCATTACTTGTCGATCGTAAGCCCACGCTAACAGTGGCTGGAAATCGGAGTCGGGGTCCTGACGGCTGAGGCGTGATTACTGCTTCGCTGAAGGAGGAAGATCGCCTTTGCCCTTCGCTCCAAACCATGGCCTGTACGAGAGATCGTTGGCGCCAATCGCCCCCACGAGGACCATAGAGTAATAATAATAATACTTTATTGACACAAATCCTTACAACATACCTACTAAATATCAGTTAAGTTACAATAAATAAAGGCGCACAAAAGTTGACACCCTGACTCCTAAACTAGGAGTCTGTTTTACTGCTACTTCGACACTATAAACCCATTTAAAAAAATTTTTAGAGCTAGTAAGCTTATATTATTAGGTAAAAAAAGAATTTAAAAAAAAATTAAGTATTTAATAAGGGTACTTAATAACATACTGACATGGCGGTGCTCTGGCCAAGTGGGGCACACCTCCATCGTACCTATGCTCCACTGTGTCCTCCGGGTGGTCATCACAATGGTGACACCCGGCCGTTTCTTCTGCAAGAGTCAGGTGCGGGCACCTTCCCGGACTTATCATGTCCAGTGAGGACCTGCATCATGTGGAAGGTAAAGACGCCATGACGTCTTTTTAGCCACTCGCTCAACTGCTTACTGATTAACCGCCATAATTATGGCATGCCCAGACAGCCCTATAGTTGTAGAGTAAATGTAGGTATCATCATTTCAGCCGAAAGACGTCCACTGTCGAACGTAGGCCTCCCCCAAGCGTCGCAATAACGACCGATCCTGTGCGTCTCGCATCCACCGCATTCCTGCGACTCTCACCAGGTCGTCGGTCCACCTTGTGAGAGGCTTTCCAAAGCTGCGTTTTCTGGTGCGCGGTTGCTCTAGAACTTTCTGGTCCAATCGACCATCCGTTCTACGATCAATGTACACTGCCACTTTCGTTTGGCGATTCTATGAGCTATGTCGGCGACCTTGGTCCTCCTGCGGATATAGGTAGTCGGCAAACCGAAGGTGAGTGATGTACTCGCCATTGACATTAATGGCTAGTCATCTCCAGTCCAGAACCTTGACGACATCTTCCATTGCAGGCGTAAACAGTTTCGGAGAAATGACATCTCCCTGCCTCACACCGCGCTGCAAGAGACTGACATTGTGGCGTTCTCGTACAAACACTTCAGCACGTCGATGTACCGATAGCTGTAGCGGTACATCGACTAAGTCAGTCTGGCACCGCTGGAGAGCTTGCAGTACAGCCCAAGTCTCGATCGAATCAAAAGCTTTCTCGTAGACCACGAACACTAAGCAGAGAGGTAAATCATACTCCTCGGTCTTCTGTATAACCTGCCGGAGCGTATGTAAATGTTTATTGTTCCCGATTTACTCTATTACTCAATAGGTACTGTGAGTGAAGTTAACGTTTCTTCCGAACGCAAAGCCCTGGCTCGATAGCAGAGTCGACTAAGGGCCGAAATCGATGAGCAGGTAAGTGAATGGGATTTGAAACAGTAGGTATATACCCCAAAACTAAAACTCGCAACTAATCTTTTGGCAAAGAATCTATAAAATAATAGATAGTATAGTCTGTCTAATAAGTCAACCGACTTGGGAATTTTGTATAATATTTAATCATTTAAAAAATACTTACATTCGGTACTTTTTATAAGATTGTTCTGTTAGGGTCAACTCACACCGAAAGAGCAACGAAGGGCAGCGAAGCGGAGCGCAGTTTCAGTGTCATAAGAATTTTAATTTTATTTTCATTTCTACAAGGTGTCGTTTTGAAGCTGCAAAATATTTCAGGAGGTAATTATGTTAGTGATTCTCGACCCGAATCAATAATAAAATAAGTAGGTAATTTTTTTTTTTTTATAACTGCGCTTTTTTTCACACACACAAACACGGAACAATAAAGGTCGTTTTAACACACACTAACTCGCAACGATAGTTTCATAAATAATGTATCATCCAATCATCATCCCGCACGCCACACCCTAGCCACGCCCCCGCGGCCATCGATCAATCGATTTAGTTTAGAGTAATTAAAAAATTAAATAACAAGTATTACTGATTATTGACCAGGTATCGTTTTTTTATATGACTATTTATGAGTTTTACTACAACCTCCTGAAATATTGTGCAGTTTTAAAACTGCACCTTGTATAATACTTATTATCGCATGAAAAACTCGTACGTTTACCGTTTATAGAATTCGCTGGAATTCCCGCGGCGCCGCGAGCATCCGCGCGACTCGTACGAGTTTCTCATGCGATAATAAGTATTATAGAAATGAAAATAAAGTTAAAATTCTTATGACACTGAAACTGCGCTCCGCTTCGCTGCCCTTCGCCGCTCTTTCGGTGTGAGTTGACCCTTAGTAAACAATGATCTCTATCTCTTAATCAACCTTGATTATTGAACCTGTGTTGACTACATCAGATTTCACTAAATCCTAATAATTACCTACCCAAGTCGTTTAACTTATTAGACAGACTCTAGTGGGTCTGGGTTCGGATGGATATCTAGAGTGTCTTACGCTTTATATGATGACGTTCATACTTATGGTTCTATAATAACAAGCGCGACTTGTGTACGCGGTTTCATTCCTAGGTAAAACAAAAGAAGTTATTCCATCAGGAATAATTATTCAATTGTAGCTTGAAGACTGGAGTACCTAGTGGACTAGTGGTGGGAGACAAACGGGAGAGTGAAATGCCTCTTGGGCCTCGTTATCACAAGTGACAAGTGTGCAGGGCGTAATGTCCTGGTTTCGATTCCCAGGTCGGCCAATATATGGACATTGGGTTTTCCCATTAGGAATTGCACTGTAGCATCTCAAGTTTGGAATTGTGTGGCGTGATGCCCACGCCCCTCAGAAAGCCCCACGCGCAACGTGAAGCTGTTAGTCCTGCGTTTGATTTCTCCCCGGTCGGATTTTCATCGGACTGTGAGATTATAGACATGGAGAGTCAGAGTGTGCACCTGCGTTTGCGCACAGGCTTGAGCACTATTGTGATCTTGTGTACTTGGCTAATCTTCGTTGAAATTGGCCACCATAATTAAAATTTGGTCGAGAAGATTGTGAGTGGTGGAATTAGGCTTACTCCCATTATATGGGTCATCAACATGTGGTCAACAGCCATTATGTGGATATATCCACAAATTAACATACCTCTGCCTTACCTTTCATATTTGTTACTAGTCTATATTTTGAACCCATTAAATAGGTAGGTATACGCATATTCAAGCGTTAAACGGAACCATGCAGTCATAGACTTGGTATCTCGTGTCTACCCGCTAATTAAATTAGAAACTAATATAGGTATCTACCTACCACTGTTAATATGTCGAGCAAACGGCAAGTAAACAGGAAAGACCTAATTACTCGATAGAAATTCGATCATGATTCTAATAATAATGCGATTGGAACAGAGGAACAGCATCTGAATGTCGAGCTATTTATACTGTTGAGAAAGTTCGAGCATCCATCAATTACTGGTATCGATGTTTGTTTCATAGGGGTGAACCCTGACAGCAATACTAAATTCAAAAAATATAAGTTGAACCAAACAAAACAGGACCTGTTATTTAATAGCTACCGTATCACTATCACAATCGCGGGAATCCGATGGATGCGTGACGCACAGGAACGGTCGTTGTGGCGTTGCTTTGGGGGAGGCCTATGTCCAACAGTGGACGTCTTTCGGATGATGATGTACCACCTACGTATTTGGTTAGGTTCCTAACATCACTGCCGAAAATATACCTAGTTAGTGAACGTTAACGTAGGCATAAAAAAAGCAGGTGGTGCGCTTCAACCGAATCCTCGTAGTTTTAAAGGGACGTCAGACGGTCAGAACACCTCGTTTTAAGCACGACCCTTAGTAATTTATTCCATTAGATTTTGTCATTACCTAAAAATCCGTATTTCTGAAGTAAGAGGCAACCATACCAGATATTTAGTACTTAACTATAGGAAGTATAGTTGGCTATAAAAGCATTTGGCACAGTCTGATGTAACTCAGTCGTACTGATTGTTTACTTGTGTTCGAACGTCGCACATCGTTTTATGATGGCGTTCAATAGACTGTGTCCAGCTCGGTGGCACTCGGACCACAACATCGGCATATGCATGCCACCACACGACTTCCTCTATCCATTCTATGATATGCACTCGAGCTATTTCCGCCCTTGGAAGTGTTTTAACAGCCAAACAATCTCTAGAGAATTGGGTTCCACAATAGAAAACGAGAAAGGTAATTATAAAATTACTTTGGATGTTCAGCATTTCCGGCCGAACGACATCAGCGTGAAAGTGACAGAGACTGAAATTATTGTAGAAGCAAAACATGAAGAAAGACAAGATTCCCATGGATTTATCTCGAGACAGTTTAAAAGGCGCTATCCCTTGCCAAGCCATTGTCCTGCTGAGAACGTCACATCATCAATGTCTTCAGACGGTATCCTGATTATAATTGCGGAGAAGAGATCATCTAACGAAACGGAAAAAATTGTGCCGATCAAGATGTGCGGCTTGTCTCCCAGAAAAACTCAGATCGAGAGCAAAATAACTTCAGAAATCATACAAAACTCTGTAAAGGACACTGAAAATACGACATGTAGCAAAGATAAAACCCAAATATTGCTGAAAGAAGACCACAGTCGTCTGCTTAGACCAGAACTACTCAAGGATACTATTTCGAGCACAAATGGGGATAAGATGTCGTTAAAACCAGTTGTTGAAGTTCCATTATTTCAAACAGACTCATGTCTGTCTGAAAAAAAGGATGCCATGAATAACAGTGCTACATCAACCAAGATTGAGGAATCAATAACAAAATCAAATCTGGAGTTGTCGAAACTGACTGAACAATTGGGGCAAAGAAGTTTAGCTTCTACTTCAGATTTGTGTGGAATGAAAGGCATGTCTAATATGTCAAAGACACTAATTGAGGAGAGTTCATCATCATACAAGTCCTCATCAATGATGTCTTCTACTATGAAGACCAGCGGGAAGATTGGTGAATATGTGAGTGATATCATCACAGCGGAACTGAAGGAAGCTGCTGAAAACATATAAACATGTTAGCTGGTTTTTATAATATTTATTACTTAACTATAAAAGATTTTGTTTACTTTTATTACAAATTCGAATCTTAATTTATATTAAGTATAAGTCATTGATTTGTAAACTTATTAACAAGAACATTATTAATATCTAGAAACTCATAATCTCTTTAAATTAACCCCACTTTGGTGAAGCATATTAATATCAATAAAATAAATTAGCATTACGAGATCATTGAAGACTAATATCAAGTACACATTAACAGTATGAAACTAGCTCCAACAACTTCAAGATAATTGTTATCTTGATGTGGTGAAGGTCATTCCAATTCAACAACTGATTATGTTTGTACAACTGAAACAAATGATGTAAAAATACTTACCTCAATTAATTTAAATTTTAAATAATCTCTAATGCCACCTGCATAGTAGATAAAAACTTGATAAAAAAAAAACATAACAAAACAACAATATTAAAGACAAATGCAAACATCACACTGACTACAGTTATAAATTCACTGGTACCACTATACGTATAAGATGTCCTTATATTTTATTTAAGTCTCTTCGTCACAACACTCTTGCACCTCGTCATTGTTTTTATCACTAACCAGTAGTTCTGAGGTGCAGCGGTAAGGACGTATTGATTGTTAACATCTGTCATTTTTTACTGACGGGTTGAGGTCATGGAAGTAGGCATGAGCCATAGCATCATCAGCCGGCATCCTCAAGGCAGGGTTACAGGTGAGGAGACGGGCAAGGAGGTCCCGCCCACGAGCTGGCAGACGAGGAACCACCTGAGCTAGTCCTAAGCTAGGCTGATACACAGGCAGTGGTTTGTAGTCAGGCAGTTGAGTCACTCCAGGCCAAGTGTCTTCATTTGGAGTACCTGAAGTTGTAACAACATTTACAACAGATTAATGCTTTGTATTTAACCTTTCAATCGTGGAAATTACAGACACAATAGAAAGACAATAGGTGCGCGAACACCGGCGTTCGCTTGGGGTTTAATGAATTAAATACTTACATCTTGTTAGGAAGGAAGACTGACAGTTTAATTTAATAAGACATGAATACATGTGAAGTATGTATACCTCTATTTACAAAGGATGGTTATTTATACTTAATCATATACTTTAACCTTTCAATCGTGGAAATTACAGACACAATAGAAAGACAATAGGTGCGTGAATGCCGGCATTCGCTTGGGGTTTAATGAATTAATATTTAAATAAAATGCTTCCACTAAAACTGATAGAATTTTGTTATGGCTAACAGAAATTTTATGCATAAACTGCTTACCCAGAAGTTTAAAAATTCTTTTCAATTGATCATCTACATCAGATCCAGGGAACAGTGGTCTACCAGAATTGGCTAGCTCTGCAAATATGCACCCTGCTGACCACATGTCGATGCTCGTCGTGTAGAGCTTGGCGCCGAACAGGACATCCGGGGGCCGGTACCACAGCGTCACAACCTCCGCCGAGTAACATTTCACAGGAATACCAAAAGCTCTTGCCAACCCAAAGTCAGCTAATTTTAATTCTCCATTTTTATTAATCAACAAATTCTGAGGCTTCAAATCTCGGTGTAGAACATTGTGGCTGTGACAGAAAGCCAATCCTCGGAGCAGCTGATACATAAACGATTTAACGACATCTAGATCTATCTCACCATTCAAACTGTCGAAATACTTCTTCAAATCTTGATCGCAATGTTCAAATACAAGAGTCAATTTCTTCTCACTATGTAAAACGTCATAAAGCCGAACTATATTCTTGTGTTTTAACTCTTTTAGAAGGCATATTTCACGTAAAGCAGAAGATGGTACTCCTTCATCATCGTCGTCTAACCTCACCCGCTTTAGGGCTACTATTTCATGAGTCTCTTTGTTTTTGGCTTTGAACACTGTACCGTACGTCCCCTCCCCAATTTTTTCTAATTTTTCGTATTTCTGCATAATTTATAATTATAAAGTAAAACAGTAGTGTAAAATCGATTGTTTATTCCGCTTGGCGAAATAATCTCCTCCAAGGCTTACTGACACTTCTTTGACAAAATGACAAATTGACAGATTGACAGGAGGTTGACATTTGGTTTTTGTTTGAAAGAAGTAATTTCAGCACAGAGTACAATAAATATATAGAGAGTTGAGTCTATACGGCTTGCTAAAAATCAGTATACAGAAAAAGATAATTGTTATTACATACCTAATTAATAGCAGAAATGTCTTCACATAATTGTGACAATATTTCAATATCAGAAAAAACAATAAGTTATATTTTAAACCGTTTTAAATAGGTACGTTCAGAAGCTATAATTAGAACAACAATGTTTTGTATAAAATGTTATTATGGTATAATAAAGCTGGATATAAAAAAAAAACTATTAATTCACTAAAAGATAAATCCTAATTGTAAAATAATATTAGCTACGGACACATTAAGCCTAAATTTTATCAGAATGTTTACTTAAATCATCAAAATCATATATATTTATTTTCGTAATTTATCTGCTCTTATATTCGGAACGATCTTCAGTGTTTGGAAAATAACATTCATTCAATGATCAATCAAATTCAAATAAATTCATTCACAAAAATAGTCAAGCAAACTCAAATCCAAAAAGTTGAATTGTCATATTTTCTTCTTTATTTTTTTGGAAAGAGATCTATATTTTTTTTTATTTTCAATAATTGAATTGTAAAGGTAAGACTGCTGTGGATATTTGACAATATTTTATAATTTAGTTGGATGTGATATGTTGTGTAAATTTATGGAAAGTAAACATTATTACGTATTAGTTGACGAACACATTTATCACGTTTGCGTGTTTGTAGATGAGCGAAGGCGAAGGAACTTTGGTGGACAAGTCGGAGAGTAGCTCGTTTGAAGATCTCGCAGCAGCGGCGGCACATGAGATAGAGGAGGCCAAGCTGGCTGAAGCAGCCGCCTCCAAGGAAAAGGTTGATGAAACAAAAACTGAGGAATGGCAAGATTTGCTAGGGTCAGGCGCACTACTTAAAAAGGTCAGCCTAGACTTTGATTATCTCAGCAGATTGACAATAATTTTATGAACAAATATTTTTTAATAGTTTCTTGTTTAAATTAGATTTTAATAGCCTTCATTTAGTCATAACAAACAATCTCCCTACTATAGGGGAATGATATTTCTAAGCTATTAAAATCGTTTTGTACAAAACTTTATTAGCTTTGATCATTCTTTTGTGTTGTAATTTTGCACACTCCGGGAAACTATTATCTTTTAACTCAATATGTCTTGTTAGTTTTGTATGTAAAGTTTATGTAAATAAGAAACATTGTTTTTCAACTCATTATCATTTCACTTAAATGTTGTGCTAGTGATTCATGTTGCAACTTCAATATAAACATGATTTGAAAGTCTCTCAGACTAAAAAGTAAATAATTTAAATTTTAAAACGCTTTTACAGATAATAAAAGTAGGTGAAAATTCGAATGGTTTGCGACCCAACAGAAGCGATATTTGTAGAATTAGTTATGAGGTCAAAATTAAAGACACCGAACATGTTGTGGAAAAGAGGGATCATGTTAAAATTTACTTGGGTGACAATGAAGTAAGTATAAAAGAAATTTTTATCTTATCTTTTTTGAATGCTTGCAAAAGAAGGTGGCAGGGATGTTGTACAGTACAGACCTTGCCCAGCCATGGCACAACACTGGTTAAAAAAGTGTGCCTACATAATCACACTTATAGTATTAAATCAAAAGTTTATTTGTAAATTTATAGCTCCTTCATGTTTAAAACTTTAAACAGATATGGATGAAATTTGGTACACTGGTTTTGGGTGATGGACATGTACCAATTGTCCTGGAACAGTATGTAGAATCTTTCATCCTCTTTGTATGTACTCTTGGGATACTTTTACACAAGTGAACCCACTTGCTGAAGCTTGTCATTTCAATAAATGCTTTCATAAGTGAGCTAGTTGTCTAAATGAGCCTTAAAAAATACTTGCAAGTCACTGTAAAAGGACAATTTTATTCCATCATGAGATGTAAATTCTTTGTGTTATCAAGTGTTATGTATTGTTAAACAAAGAATAGTAATTTTTTTTGCTCTATTACTAGTGTAAGTTTTAGTTATGAACAATTAAATAATGTTATTAAAATGTACTAATAATATTATGAAATAATCAGGTATTGACTCTGTGTTTTCCATTACAATAGTCGCAAGTATCTTATCTGGCATCTGTCTATCAGTGATAGCATTTATTCCGAAAGTGTATTTGAGTTAGCAATCAAAGGAATAAGAAATGGTTATAGATAATCTTATCAGTCTTTTGTACATGTAAGGATTTGTTACTATTGTTTAGATGGTCTCTTGTAAGCTTGTGATTGTTATTCATGTTTACTATAATACATTCTGTATATGTACAAAATGTATGGCCTTAGTAATTTCTAATAGATCTGTTCTTTGACATGAAGGTTAGATTGTAGTAGACAAAGACTATTGTTCTTGTAGTGGAAATCTGCCAAAATTGGTACAAAGAAAGCAATTATAACAATACAAAAATAAATGACGAACCATGACTTAATCATGTGTGAAATATTATGATTGATTTTTGATGGTGGCACTATTAACTTTTCTTTTATTGCATCAAACAAATTACCTTTCTAATTATTAGTACAATAAGAGAATATTTTTGATGTCTAGATTCTACAAGGCTTGGACTTAGCAGTAACAATGATGTACAAAGGAGAGGAATGCCTCTTACAATTGGCTCCACGATTTGGTTTCGGTGAAAATGGCCTGAAGCCCGGCGAGAGTTTAGGCCTGATTGGAGTGACTGATGGGCCCAAGTATGAAGGACCTGTAATAGGTGGAGAAACTTGGCTGGATGCCCGCATTGAGCTTCATGATTGGGAAGAAGAACCTGAACACGAAACTTTGTCCATGGCTGAGAAAATGGAAACTGGGTAAGTTCTGTAAAAAGATAGTTATTTATGTGTTAGTTTATAAAAAGTTAGTGGACCTATTTTTATTGTCTATCATTAAACCCAGTCAAAGCTCGAAACAAAGCTTTCTGACATTATTATGATATTAGCAGTTTCATGCAGTTTCACTCGCATTTTCAAATCAAATCAAATCAAAAACATTTATTCCAAATAGACCATTTGCAGGCACTTTTGAATAGTCAAATGTCAGTCAGTCCAAGAAAAGTGAAGCTAAATTGCTTTTAGCTAGCTAAATTGTGGTTACTGCTCCACTTCCGTCACCGTGAGTCGTAGCGTGATATCACAGTATAAAAAATTATATGCCCTATTATATTTATTTGTCATGAACTTGGCTATCTTGTACAGAAAGATTTTTTCCAATCTGACTAGTAGTTCCAGAGAATAAACTAAAAAAAACGCATCTGTTTTTTAACAAGTTTAGGTCTTAAAAATTCAGTATTAAAATAAGTCCGAATCCAATGTTTTGCTTCGGTTCAGGCCGAAGCCAGTTTACGGGACTTCTTGATGATGAGACATACCCAATGTTTATCTTAAAAAATCTAATTAGAGTGTCTTGAATTGAACCTGTATTTGGTAAAACATATAATTCCACAGTTGTTGTGTCACTTTTTCAACCACCCGTAACGGGTTCCTTAGGTTATTGACCTGTACATTTTATCTTGGCACGTAATTTGATATTATTTATAACTAAGTACCTGATATCCAAAATGAGGATAAAGGTAAAGAATTATCAAGTAGGTATGTTTATTTATGCTAATTATTGGCGTGGTACTGGGTTATTTTTAAATTGGTTGCTGTAGGTTGGACTTCGCGGCACTTATGTTACTCTCGTAAGTGCAAATTAAGCTGTCATAGGTTTTTTACTTGTTTTTGTTTGGATGTAGGAAATCATTAAATAACTTCTTCGGCTCTTAATGGCGCGAGAGGGAGTGTCAGTGTTCCTTCGGTTGCGGTTTGCGTTCCAGGGCCGATGTTGCGGACATTGAGCAACAGGTAGCTCGCCGTCCTGCAGTCCGCTTATCTACCGGATCGAGCCCTAGTCGTCGACAGCTGTAGATGTCAGCAAACCATACCAGTCCTAGCGGGCATCGGCCCTGCTGGGCCCCCCTGCTAGGACTAGGATTTACTGGATTGGTTTTTATCGGTAAAAGTCTGACACGCCCTCCCTGTTCCACCCACAACGGAAGAAGTCATTGGATGATTTCCCACTTTAAGGCTTTCTAAGGGACTATTCCCTTGAACATCTGGCTGGTATTAAATGGATACAACACTTGTACTCGCCTAGGCGGCAGTACGAGTATCTGTGCATTTAATTCCGGCCAGCTACGTCAGGGGTCAAATTTAGGAGGGGCTTTATACCCCCCGAACTTTAAATCCATTTTCTTTGCGAAATATTGATTGATTTACATGTGCTATGTTCACTTTGAAGAATATTTAACCACCAATTTTTATGTGTAAAAATGTTTCTAAAGATGCAAGCCGTTTCGAAGGAGTAGGGAAAAGTTGCGAAATTGCTAAATATTTTGTTTAGACAAAAGTATTAATCGCTCGAAAAAATCAATAGTTGATAATGTTGTTCATGAATCTATAATAAACATATATATTTTTCAAACCTATGATCCTGACCGTTACCGGGGAGTAGACTTCAGAAAGTCACTGGCACTGCTCGGGCGCTTGGGCCTTAAAAAAAGGGCCGCGGAGACTTTTTCGAATAATCCCGCAGTCCAGGCAGGCCTAAGAATAAGATAACATATGATACAACATTATATTCGCAAAAAGTTTTAGAGCAATAAATACCTACATAATTATAAAATTAGGAAGTTGTCAACGTTATTGTCCTGTTCCCCCTATAGAGTAAAATCAAACGAATGTATTATTCTGCCGATTGTTTCAAAGCAGTATCGCCCTTGAATATATTTACATAAAACTCAGTTTGATGTAGATATCAGAACCTTGACATATTAAATTTAAACGTTGACAATGCTTGTTTTATTGTGATCACATCTATTGGGGTCAGCGAATACGCGTATCTTAGTTGTCTTTATCATGCGTATGATGGATAGACTATCAAACTATAACAAGTTATATTTTATTTCCGAAATAGTAGCGGGCTAGATTTCTTTTTGTATTAGTTTCGTATCGATTAACATTCATGCATGTCATTGAATAAGTACCTTTTATGATTTAGTTTGCCAAAATGAAGCATCGTCATCATAATTTCATCCGAAAGACGTCCACTGTTGGACATAGGCCTCCTCCAAGTGTCGCCATAATGACCGGTCCTGCGCGTCTCGCATCCATCGGATTCCCGCGACTCTCAAAATGAACATATTATATACTTAAATTTTTAAGCTATTGCATAGCTTCTATTGCGGGCCTTGAGCGTGGAGACAGAATCCAGAAATTCCGTAACGAAAATAACCTGACACCCCCCACTTATTTGTTATTTGAGCGTGGTGACCGATAAGAAAACAAATGAGTGAACAATCAATCAAAATTCAATTCAATTTGTGAAAGTGTAACTTCAATTAATATCAAAGAAAAAAAAAATACTGCATAAATAAATAATTATGTTGATAAAAATGCTATGCAATAGCTTTACCGCGGCAGTCCCCGAGTGCCACACGTCTTTTTTTTTTATAGTTTGTTATCTCCATTTAATAGCCGCGATGGCCCTGATAGTGCCGAAATATGCGCATTTTGCGGTAAGAAGCTAGTTCGCACTTGATGACCTTTTACTAAATATAGCGTCCTCTTAAAGTGGGTGTGTCTCTTATTCTCTTATCAAAATATGACAAAATCGGCGTATTTTGCATCATGTTTGTTATTAGAAAAATATCCGTCTATAAAACGTGTTGTTAAATACAAGGAAGTAATAGACAGGAAATGATGGACTGCTCTGATATCTAGGGTATGTTGACTGACGAAGTTATTGGTTAAAATAAAATGTTTATTTATTTATTTTACGTTGGTTTAATTATGTACGTAGGGGTATAGCTATATGAGGAGTGCACTACTGGTGTTTTATACTTTCACTGACTAAATTCCTTCTTTGTTCCTTCAGTTATTATTCGCGTTTCAGGCCCGTAGTTCTTGAAGGTTCCCGCAGATAGAGAAAGCACCTGATAAAATAATGAGTCCCTAGATAGCTCGATATTATAGTGCTGACCTAGCCACTAATATCCGACGTAATATCTAAATTACATGAAGGTCCAATACCTTATTCACTCGCAATTAGTAACTTCTGAATCTATATTATGATATTAGGTATGTAGGAAGTAATCTCTGAAACTACTGGAGCGATTTAAAAATGAACGAACATCCTACATAGTATTGATTCTTATAACATGAACTTAAGCAACCTAATCATAAGGTTCATTTTCTTACAGTATCCGTCGCCGTGCCCGCGGCAACTGGTGGTATGGCCGTGGAGAGCCAACACTAGCCGTTCAGCTATACAGACGCGCTCTCGACGTGCTCGATGAAAGCGATGGCGGCATCACTGCTCCGACTCCTACTGGGGAACTGGAGCCCACGTCCGATGCTCTGGAGGCCCTGTTGGATGAGCGACTCCGGGTGCATAACAATATGGCCGCCGCGCAGCTGAAGGCGGGAGCTTATGAGGCTGCATTGCAAGTATGTTAGAAACCTGTGTTTTTTATTGGATAAGAAAGAGATGACAGACTAATATGGACGGATAAAAGGCGGCGATACTGGAACCAGTCGAAGTAGCAGGGAGTGGGGAGGCCTATGTCCAACAGTGGATGTCTATTGATGAAAAAGATAATGTAGGTTTTAGGACCTGGATTTTATAAACTCCCCCTGAGGAATCTAGATGGAATATTACAGCTATCTTCACAAAGTATTTTGTTGTTCAAAGAAGTATTTATATACCTACATAGATACCGTAAAACGTAAACTTTGGTTTGGTTTATCATTTTCGTACCATGTTATCGGCCTCTAAAAAAGCATCGACTTTTTAGAATAACAATTAATTTTATTAATTATAATATTGAAATATCGTGAAAATATCCTTTGAAGTTTTGTTTTTATTCACCCCATTTGATTGTACCAGTTTTAAGATCAGATTTCTCTGCAGTTCCATAGCTACCGTTTTAAATTTCCAATAACATTTCTTGTCTTCATAATTTCAGGCAGTGACTCGAGTGCTAACCTGCCAGCCGAAGAACGCAAAAGCCTTATACCGTAAATCCCGTATCTTATCCCAAATGGGTCGCAACTCGGAGGCTTTGGAGGCGGCCCGGGCCGCCGCGGCCGCGGCCCCGGAGGACTCGGGGGCCCGCAAGGAGCTGCAGCGTTGTGAACAGAGGGCCACGAGGGACAGGTCTATGGAGAGGAGGCTAGCTAAGCGCATGCTTGGGACCTCCCCACCGACCAGTGGTACGCCTGACAAGAAGCCAAGTAGAACTAAGGTGAGATTAATGTCTTGATGGCTAGTATTTCTGAATCATAGTATCCAGCAAATCAAGAACGTTTGAAAGAGTTATCGTCCTAGAAGCAAAAGGCAAATTAAGCAACATAGTTGAGTTAAGTCTGCCACGCCCCCCCCCCTTTCCCAAGTCATTTTATGTTATCACTCCTAAAAAAAAGCAATTATATAGGTTCATAGCTTATGATGAGACCAAGTTCTTTGGGTTGAGTGAAAATTCACCTGTGTTTCTATAGTTCCCGATTGCCTTTCAGAGCCGCGGCGAATCATTTAAACAATGCCGCAGCCTTGATTATCACAATGTGGTCTTTCCGATTGCTAATTATGCAAAAAAAATCCTTCATATATTATCTCATAATTATATCTATTAATCTTTATATCTCTTTTCGAAGTCGTTGCCTTGTTGCCAGGCGTGTAAGTAAATAATATTGTTCTGTGTATAGATGCTGGTGTGGGGTTCCATTCTACTGAGCATTCTGATGGGCGTGGCCAGCGTGCTGGTCTACCGGTACAAGATACAGGCGCATTGACGTCGAGAATAGAGTTATAGACCACAAGTAAGTTTAACGCAATTTAAAATTCGGTGCTCCTAGTTCAACAGTGAACTTCTTAAGTGAAACGCACTGTAAGTCAAGATATCTTACTATTGAACTAGGGCAGTCTTGTAATTAATTAAAGGTAATTCTAGGTAAGTTTCAATTTCTACCGCTACTGGATCGGATTTACTATTTTTTTAATGTATTTCAATTTCTTTTTTTCAGGTAATGGAGATTCCAATGTTGTCATTGGAGGGGGATGGTGCACACTATACTTAAGGCCACGTCATATCTTCGCTGATAAAGAATCATAAGCCTTCGTGAATCTATCGGTCTTTACCTTACGTATTGATTACGAGAGAATAATATGTATAGTTATTGTTACTGATGTAAATAATTACTTAAAAAAAAAAGTTCCCTTATACATTGCCAATGTGCAATCTCATTATTTTTTTATATTTATACAAGTTACGAATTGTTTTCGCTATGATAAATACAGCAGACTTTATATGTGGTCGTCAGACAGTATTTGAATAGAACAATTCGGAGAAGTGATGGTTACAAGTTTACAGCTGGTTCAATGTGCATGTTCAAATAACGTGTTTACGTCCTTAATAACTTACGGTACAAGAAGCTGGACTTACGTAAATTGCGTTATCTGGACGCGCTCAATATGAGAGATATCAATAATATAAAGTAATTTTTTCCATAATATTTTAGCGTAGTTTTGACTTGCAATCCTAAATAAAACTAGGGTTCCAGTTGTTATTAGACAATACTAAGTGTATCTTCTGTATTGTAAGTACGGGGCTAGGTGTAGTTGATTAGATTTTCGCAGTTATTTTAATCATTTCGAACGATCGTCACTTTGTGCATTTACATCAAAATTTCTATGTATATAATTATATATTCATGTGTAAATTCTGTGTTTATAGTTAGTGCCAAAATGTATCATATGTGTAGGTATATTATTATAGTGTCTGAAATCACACTCTGCAGGAGATATTTATAGGAAAAACAAATGTCTAACTTATTACATATTTTTCGACTCATATTGCAAAGAAAGATGGAAGCATTCGGGTAAATATTTGAGGCATTCCAACTTGTTTTTATTTAGAACACGATATTTTTTTATGAAACGTTTAGGGGGCGCTTGCCTCCAATTGTAAGGGTGCTTTTCACTCGCATTTATGTATCCATCGCTGTTTCACTACCAATTTTCAATCCAAGGTAGCTGCTATACATTAGATAAATTATATAGTTTTTTTCTCGTTTATCTTCTAGATATCGCTTATAGGTAGTGGAACTGCAGATTAAATATTCAATATCAATGATTATTTTCACAAAATAAAATACGTATACTTCGAAATATTTAGTTGTCAATTGAATTAAAATGCACACAAAGTAATGTAAAATTAGATTTATTTAGGACATCGGTTTGGTTACGGGTCGCTGCGACGCCTATATAATATCATTATAAAAAAAAATCTAAAAAAAAAAAATGGTGGTTCCAGTATACACTTACACTAATAAAAAAATTGTTAAGACAATTTGTTTTAATATTTTTGCTCCTTTATCATTAATAAATAAAGTATCATGCCGTAATCGCATTTGTTGCAATTTAGAAAGATATTAGTTTTGTTCGTGGAATGTCAAAAATAACGTGTTTTTAGTAACTCATAAAGTTATTATTGCTGCCATCATTGTAAGTACACAATACAATACTTTTATTAGATAATGAGGGCTTGTACTTTCATAAAGCCTCTGACAACTCATCATATTATAACTATAAAAATAAATATGAAATAAAATTAACAATTCATTAAATACACTTCTGGACACATCTATTGGCCCACCTTAGAGTTTAGGTTTCGATGGCCCCTACCGAAATATGATTGCTAGATTGAACAAAAACTGTTGATGCAGTTTTAAACCTGATACATTTTACCATCTTTTTCGATCGTATTGTTTTAAATTTGAATTCAGAATACCATACGACATGGAGCTACGGCTAACAAGTCGGATATGCGCCTTGTTAAAGGCAATTGATTTTTGAATAAAAAACATGTTTTATCAAATAAAGGTTTAATTTAATAACGCGTGTTGCCTCCATGGGCATCTACCACAGCTCTCATACGATTAGGCATAGAGTTTATCAACCGCTCTATGAAATTTTGAGGGATCATCTCCCATTCCTCTTCTATGGCAGTTTTCAACTCCTGCATCGTCTGGGCAACTGGCTGACGAGCCCTAACACGTCTTTTTAGCTCGTCCCACATGTGCTCAATGGGGTTCATGTCTGGGCTTCTGGCTGGCCAGTCCATAACTGTGATGTTCACATCCCGAAGATATTCCCTGACGATGCCGGCCGCATGGGCTCTTGCATAATCATGCATAAAAAGGAAATTTGGGCCCACATAGTCCGCGTATGGTATCACGTGAGGTTCTAAGCACTCACGAATGTACCTTTCAGCATTTAATGTTGGCAGCCGTGGTCCTGTAACAACCTCAAGTTGAGTTTTGCCGCTCGCGGATATACCGCCCTAGACATTCCATGAGCCACCGCCATAAGCAACCCTCTCTTCAAAGCAGCATTGTGCGAAACGCTCTCCCTTACGTCGGTAGACCTTATTCCTTCCATCATTGCCATGTAACACAATTTTAGACTCATCAGAAAAGAGTACACGGCTCCAATCTTGCTGTGTCCAATTTAAATGACTGCGTGCGAAATGAAGGCGCGCTGTTCGGTGGGCTCGCGTTAGTTTGGGCCCATTAGCTGGCTTGTGTGGTACCATATCGCGTTCTTTTAACCTTCTCCGAACAGTTCGAGCGCTCACAGATACTCCGTGGAAGTCGCGAAGTTGGTTTTGTATCTCAATGGAGGTAAGGTGACGATTTCTCAAGCTGGTCGTCACGATGAATCGATCCTGCCTTTCAGTTGTGACCCGAGATCGTGGCCTTCCTTGGCGACGAACAAAGCCGCCAGTCTCTAGGTACCTCCGATAAACATTTCGGACCGCAGATCGACTTAAATTAAGTTGAGCACTCACGTTTCTTTGGCTGTGTCCGGCCTGAATAAGTGCCACAGCTTGGGCGGCGACTTCAGGTGAAGCATCCATAGATTATTGATAGAACCTCACCTTAATGTTAAGAATAAGTAATGTTTGTTGCAAAACCAAAGATATCAATCACTTTTTAAGAATTAAATCCAAGTAAACCAATAAAACCAAGTTTTCTTAGTATTCGATTGTTTGATATCAACAAACAGGCTCCAAATTGTCTTTTGTTTCTTTAAATTCTGTGTTCGAAATTCAAAAAAAGACTATTGAATGAAATTGTGAATGTGCCAGGTTCAAAACTGCATAAAAACTTTTTGCTCGACCTAATATAAAATTTTAGCTAGGACCAAACGAAACTGAAAATACAAGGTGGGCCAATAGATGTGTCCAGAAGTGTAGTTGGATATTGCTATAATACACTGCTATCATCACATAACATTAATGGCAATATTTAACAACACTTCTCCATAAAGACTCACAATTCACTTTATGGTTTCGCCAACCTAGAATACATTTGGTAACTATTTGATAACTATATCACAGTCTTGACTTGTAGGTGAACATCCTGGCTACCCAGTTGGTAACATGCGCTAGTGCTTCTAGTTGTGCGATGGTGGCTAACGCCTGGACACTGAACACTGTTGCTACGAAATCGTATAACAGTTTGGGAGAGAACACGCTCCACACAAATAAGTGGTCTCTAAAAATTGTCGCTATAACACAATACACTACTACGGCGTATATTCGGTGCAACGCCAGGATATTCGTGGCTCGCCATATTGTTTGTAAGTACCTGAAAACAAAAATAAAATGTATTGCCTTTTTATCTGCATTTGTGTCGCTACTATGACATTGGAATTCACGGTTGATCGGACATGTGTAAAACGCACACGTAAAATAGCACTGGGCCCAAAACTGTTCCCAAAGGCACCCCAACTAAGATCGGATGAAAGGTTCATTCAGGCCCTTCATATATTAGATTTCTGGGTTATTCCTATTCCTTATATGATTTTATTATATAATTTGTATAACGGTAAAGAATTAAGATGGTAGAAGAAGGATTTGCTTAAGAACTCTTGGTTAAACCTTATCGAAGGCTTGCGATATTTCCCAATCTAGCTCTACCAATCTTTTTGAGACGTAGAAACTCTTTAAGTGTACAAAAGTAGTATACTGACTGTTGCCAAGTGTCGGCAAGCTTGGCCACGGTGCAGAAGAGCGCGGCGCCGGCGATGGCGGGCCCCGCGTAGGCGTGCAGCCCCATGCGCAGCGCCACGCGCACGGGGTAGTACTCGCGCAGCCCCACGTAGCCCGAGCCCAGGTCTACTGACGACAGGCTGTTGGAGTTGCCCTGTAAGAAGGATTAATCCGATTTTATTTCGGAATGTGCAAAGATAATCGTAAATATTTCTTAGGGTAAGTTGCATAAGACATTTTAGCTTTATTTTTAATTCTGTTGTATACGACATTGAAAAAGTTAAGTTTTTCAACCCGCTTTCGTGAAATAAAACTCACGAAAGCGGGTTGGTCTTGGATGTGAATATAGCGGTTATCACACTGCCACGCACTACGGAGCGTAGGTGCGTCTTGTAAATTCACGCAGGTTCTGATTCATTTCATTCAAGGCCGTTCGCTGTTGTGATAGTGTAGTGCTGAGCGTCGCGTCTGTTTTGATAATAAAAATGATTATATAATGTGTAGAACTCATTCAAGATGCTGCAGTTATACGTACGCAGTATGGTATTTGTACAGTCATATGAATAGAAATCGTAGCTATAGAAGATACTGGGTACATCCTTATTTACAAACAAGATCGTTGCGTTGGTCATTTGTTCAAAATTACTGAGATTTAAGAAAATATGAAGACAAATTCTTCAACTATAAGTACGCGAATGTCAACTGCATCTTTTGATTATTATTTGCTAAGCAAAATGCGAAGTGGCATTACTGGAAAAAATACGATTTTTCGTCTTTGTATTATACACCAGAGGAGAAGCTTTGGGTAACACTGAGGCAAGTTATACTAATACTGAGCTAATATCAACTTTGCTATTGGGGCATAGCCTATGCAAAGAGAGTCTAGTTGACTCTAATGATTTAGCTATTTTGGGAGTTATTTTTAATAATCTTTGTGGTTGATTAACTCTGGAGTAGACTCTTATAATGAGAATGTGTAGGGGATCCGATGCGAGTATGACTCCTTGTCCTCTGACCCGATAAGCGTCTGAAGAAATTAGTCATAAAAGTATTGAGTCTTAGAATGTAATCCCAGTCTGGGTGGTTGTCACTCTGGCATCCTAGGTTAGAAGGGTGCAGCACTGTGGCTTTTTTTTGAGGTTTTGCTGCGGTGGGGTTTAAGCATGACAACGTTGAATGATAAGCGCAAAGTTAGCGCATAGTAAGTTTGTAAATAGATTTTGAATATTGTTTAACGTTCGTCATGACTTAGGCTCGCTCCTAAAGAGACGACCACCACAATGTGAATTTTTTTTCCTCCATAGGTAGGGACCTCTGTGTTAGGTATAGGTAGGTCATGCTTAGTCCTTCGAAAGTTGAGCTGCGTCACAATATCGAGTTCCATTTTCAAGCACACGTCATGCCCAACCCAAATCACGCACGGCACTGCGCGGCGCAGTGTGGCATACCTTGCGTGTCGCTCCGCACCCACGCGCGTGAGTGCGTGTTTCTCCGCATGTAGGTGCCTGATCTGCATGGACGCGAGTGTATGCAGTTTCGGTGTGTTGGACTATGCGTGTTTTCTATACAAACGGATATACTTACAAGGAACGTTAAGACACGCATTCACGCACTACGCTGCGGGATGCGGGGCAGTGTGATAATCGCCTATACATTAACAAGCATATTGTTTCCGAGTATGTAAGCTATTTTTTGTGACACCGCGGGCTTCGAGCTTACCTACTCGCATAACCTATTATAAGGTTCATAAAGTGTAAATTATACAACACTTTATTTTTCTTTAGAGTTAGGTAGTCGTTACATATTTGAAAAAAAGAAAGTAAAAGAGAAGAGTAAGAGAGTTGTAGTTCTACAGTGAGATATGAGTAAATTAGACGAAGAATTTGAAAGTGACGCTAGTGACTGAAAAGTTGAAAGGCAATCGTTTGTCTTGGTATGGTCATGTGTAGAGGAGGAATAAAACGCATGTTACTAAAAAAGTTCTGAGTATACATGTAGATGAATGGAGAGGGAGAGGGAGCTCAAATAAAAGATGGATGGATTGTGTGAGGACAAAATGGAAGGAAAAAATGTGTTGCGCCGGCCTTAAGAGGCCGGCGAATGTCACTCGCAACTGCAAGTTGACGCGTATTCAAAATTCGTTCGCGGAATATAGCTATCTCTGTTTGACAAAAACAAGTGACGGATTGATGCAGCTGTGTGTGTGTATGTGAGCGTCTTACAATTTATTGTTAGTAAAATGAGGTATATTCATTATTTGCTTTATTTTTGCCGAATACTTCGGGAATTGTTTGTGAATGTACGAACTAGTAATGCGTTTTTTGGAAATTTTATTACCGCGCCAATATCTCAACATATTATGATAACAATAGCAGATATGTGGGTGTAAGGTGGTCTTTTTTTACGGTGGGAAAATCATCTAATGACATTCCCCGCTCTTGGGTGGAACGGGAGATAGTGTCAGACTTTTACTGACTAAAAACCCACTCCTGTTCCTTCGTCGCCTTTCGTATCGGGGCTGAGCTACCTTTCGGAGCTAACCCTGGCCCCAGTAGGCTTCGACCCGGTTGGAACCCTTCTGTTGCTGACAACTCTTTGAGGCGGATTAGGCGCACAATGCCACATTCGCAAAATGACATATTGACGCAAAATGCCACATTCGCAAAATGTCATATTCTCAAAATGTCATATTCTCAAAATGCCATATCGCAAAACGCCACATTAGCAAAATGCCATCTTCGCAAAATGCCATATTCGCAAAATGACTTTTCGCAAAATGCCACTTTCGCATAATGCCAAAATGTCATTTCGAACTCAGTATTTTTTTTATTTGGACGTTAGTACGTTTTTATGAAAAAAAGCCCACTGCAAGAAGTAAATAAGTAATTTTAACAATTTTTTTTATTTTAATTTACGTAAATCGCACATTATGCGATAATTATGATTTATTAGAATGTGTCATTTTGAGAATGTGTCATTTTGATCATGTGGCATTTTGATAATGTGACATTTTGAGAAAAGTCATTTTGCGAATGTGGCATTTTGCGTCAGTATGTCATTTTGCGAATGTGGCATTGTGCGCCTAATCCTTTGAGGCGCACGGGAACAGTTCGCGCAGTCGATGACTTGGGCTCGATCCGGACAGTTACCGGACGGTCGGACAGCGAGCTACCGATTGCTCGCCGTCCGCAAGTCCGCGCCTACGGTGGCCGGAAATTGGGATCGGAATCCCGGCAGCGGCTGTGAGCAGGGACCGGACGAGCGGATTAATTTTCAAAACCCTTTGAAGGGGTTTCCCTTACGATCGACTATACCCTTTATTTAGGAAACTTGTACGAATACTTAGCGAAATACTATGGAAAGCCGATTGAGAAGGAAACCCAAGCGAAATCGTAAGGGTAAGCGCTAACCTAGCCTTTAATGGGTAACCCAAATGCTTTATTGCTTTCCACTTAATAAAAGGGTATTTTCTTCCGCCAGCAATTATTTATTTTAAGTAGGAGTAGGCAGGCTAGAATTCTTCTTTGACCTCATAGGTTTTATCCTGTGAATATCTATACCTTATGGGTATATATTATATAGAGAATAACGGAATGGTTTGCTTATTTTTAACCGACTTCGAAATGGAGGAGGTTCTATGTTCGGCTGAATGTGTTTTTTTTTTATGTATGTTCACCGATATCTCGGTCAATTGTGGACCGATTTTGAAAATTATTTTTTTGATTGAAAGGTTATGCTTCCAAGTTGGTCCCATAGAAATATTGTTATGATCTGATCATTAACTTCGAAGATATGGAACAGAACTTCTCATAACTGAACTTCGCAGAACTGTTACGACAGTTCTGCTGTGATCCTATGAGAAGTACACGTATAAACACGTATAAACAAAGCAATTTTTGTTGTTACGACAACAAAAATTGCTTTGTTTATACGTGTAGTCGATGACTGACTGAAAAAAAAGGGGAGGGGATGTATCAAACTGATCTGATGATGACGCTAGAAGGTAAATTAATGTAATCTAACCGTGTTTGGGATTATTAGAATCGTTATGAGATGAATGAGTTTGGCTGAGGGGTACTTTATACATTTCAAAAGTTTTTTTTATTAGCGAATTCATAAAGAGCTCACGCTGGCCGCCCCCATGAAAAATAATCTAAAAAACAAGTTAACATAGCCTGTACCTAGTGTACGCATCACACTTCTATACACAGAGGCATAGTCCACGCAAACGAAGTCGCGGGCACAGCTAGTACATCATTATATTAATACGCACACAACTAAAATACGCTTTGTGCCAGCCTATTGGCCAAAACCCATGAATTTGGCGAACGAACCGTGAGCCTGTACAATTGTTGTACCTACTTAAAGTGGACTTGCGGAACCGTTGCCAATGCCTACCTCTCGCTTTCTCAAATTCAAAAACGTCTGACGACGAAGCAATCCGTATTCGTTTCGCTAAAAAGTTGGGTAAATAAAGCTATATTACTACTTCTATTACTAGGTACTTAGGTACCTATTATAAAACCTGATATATTTTTAAGCATTATTAATAATGCACGTCACATTCACATCCCGTCCTAGGTATTATATTATACCGTTACATATGCAGACAGAGACCTCACTCAAATCGCGCGTGATTTCGCGCCATTACGGTTAAACAACAAGCGAACGCCGGCCGTTCGTATAGATTATAAAATATTCAGCATTTATTTATAGAGTATTTATCCAAGAACGTAATCAAAAAGTTCTTTATAAAGTAGTCTGTAAATATCGAAAAAAACTTTTTACAAAAGAAAAAATAAAACCGACTTCAATGTTCACTGAAAAGTACAAAATAATTTAAATTTCGGAAGTCGATGTTAAATAACGAAGGGACATAATAGAAACACCGACTTCCGAAATTTAAGTTATTTATTTTACACTTTTTAGTTATGGTACTTTTTATTTATTTGTTGGAACTATTTGTCTCGTCATACTGAAAATATCTATGCACTGTATCTTTTCTTGACTGAGGCATTATTTATGAATTAGTCACTGCACTAGTAAGAACACTAACACTACAAATAATTAACCTTATCGGCACAAATTAGAGTGAGCGCATCGTAATTCGTATGCGGTAAATAGTAGGTAATAATGACGAATGCTTTCGCCTCTCGCAAAAATGGCTGTAGGTACGCCCGTGACACGGTAATAATATCATATTATTACCGTGCCTGTGACGTATTAGTATGTAGTAAACAAACACAACATCATGCACACAAACACGCGCTGCGCCAACACTGCACTCACTGACACAACGCACGGCACGCGATAGATTTTAAAGGAAAGATCATAAGTTATATTTTAGCATAACGCGGTGATCGGTAGGCTTATCTGTGTGCCTTAGAGTTGCCGAATTCGTCTGCACGTGCGGCTTCAGATCGCTCTTATTTTGCTAAAAATACGGTTCAAACTCGCTTGAATTAATATATTGGTTAGCGCTTACGAAGGGGTTTCCCTTTCAGAATGGGATAGCTGATTGTTAGCGCTTTTTGTATTCGACTGTAAAAACCCAGATAATTTTTTGGGATAGTCAATGAATGGGTTTCCCTCGAGAAGGTTAGCTAAAAAACTATCCAGCAAAACCATGGGGGTTTTTAATTGAATTAAAATATCCTAGCCCTTCAAAACCCGGGGTAAAACCCTATAAAAGGAAAGCGCTATCGGTCCCTGGCTGTGAGCGCCGTTGCCTGATACGGTCGGCCTCCTCCTTTGCTAGCATTACTGCTTTGCAGAAGGAGGCGACTGCCTGCCACTGATCCTCCTCGCTCCGAACCATGGCCTGTACCAGTCTGGCACGAGAGATCGCCGCCGCCGATCACCTCCACGAGGGCAAGGCGATGCTCTGCCTAAGCGGCACACCTCCACTGCGTGCTCCACCGTGTCCTCCGGGCGTTCCGCACAGTGGCGACACTCGGGCGTCACTTCCGTACGAATCCGGTACAGCCCGAACCTACCGAACTTACGTGTCCGGTGAGAACCTGCGTCATGCGGAAGGTGAGGACGCCCGCGCCGTGAGGTCTTTCCAGCCATGCCTCCAAGAGGGGACTTACTGCCATAATTGTGGCGTGCCCAAGGTGGTCTTCATGTGGTCAAATCAGAAAATGTTATGGAGGCGAGAGCTTTTTTTTCATAGGTGGGAAATTATTCAATGACTTCTGCCGCTCTTTTAGTGTTAGACTTTTAGGGAAATGAAAACTGTTCTTTCGTTTCAAGGCCCCGATGTTCTCTTTCGCTCAACCCTTGGCCTCAGTAGACTTCGAACCTGCTGGGCCCCTACGGTTTTGCTGACATGTCCTCGAGATGCGAGTGGAACACTGCAACATCGACATCTCGAGCTCGGTACGAACGCTTACCGGACGGCCGGACGGAGAGATACAAATTGCTCGCCGTCCGCAACCCTGCGCCTACGGTGACTGGAAAAAGGGATCAGGATCCCGGTGGCTGGGGCGTGAGGAATGATGTTCCCTCACGTGTACGACTGTCTCCTAGCATAACTGCTTCGTAGAAGGAGCCGACCACCTGCCATTCCTACACATTCCGGACCATGGCTTGTACCAGGGTCACTCCCACGAGTACACGGCGCGGCGGCAGTGCTCCGCCTGAGTGGAGCATACCATCGCCGTATGCTCCACCCTGTCCTCCGGGCGGTCTACACAATGATGACAGCTAGGCGTTTCTTCCGAACTTACCACGAGGTGAGGTGTCGTCATGCGGAAGGTGAGGATGTTTCCACGTCTATTCACCCACTCCTCAAAGATTGGATTTATCGCCATAATTATGGCTTGCCCCGAGATCCCGCCGGTACTCTGACCGCCTTCGTCAGTGGTTTTTTACCCCGGCGTTGCAACTCCATGCGCAAATTGTGCATGCGTGCAAGGACTGTTGCCTCTAGATCCCATGGTGGCAGACCAGCAAGGAGGCTCGTCGCTTCGCTGGAGAACGTGCAGTATCCCCGCACCATTTGGATGGCCATGATCCTCTGGGATGCGTTCAGCTTTGCCCCCGGTCGCTTTCACAGCTATGGGGCCAACACCGGCGCTCCGTAATGAGCCATGGACCAAACAATGCTGCGTGGAGCCTTCGGCAAAGGGCTAAGGACCTCTATGTTGGGTAGGAGCCGCTTCAGGGCAGCCCCAGTCCGGTCCAGTTTGGGAGCCAGACGTCCGAAGTGTTCTTCGAAATTCCAACGGCTGTCGAGGACAAGTACCAAAAACAGTCCGACCCATATCTTGGTACCGATCCCTGGGGAACACCGCACGACATCTCTCGGCGTTTCCATTCTCCACGGTGAGCGGGGCAGATAATGAACCTGTCCTTCAGGTAGGCCTCGATCACACGAATGAGGTAGACCCGGCACCTGGTGATACCGGGGTCCAAATAGAGCGCTCCCTGCAAAAGCCAAACTGGCCATCCGCAAGATCCGGCTCCACCCGTACCAGGTGCGTACGAGGAATAAAGAACAACGAAGCGCACCCTCAGAGCGGAGATACGGCTGGCCAAACTCAGAGACCCGTGGGGACGACCCTACGAAATGATGCGTAACAAGCTCCGTACCTGGGCTCCCCCCGCTGACACAGAGTACCGGCCCCTGTTTATGAAGGGTGTAATGAACGCTCTATTCCCGTCAAAAGGGGAGCATTCTCATCCGCCCATGGCTCCGCCACTAGTTGTAGTGTAGTTTATATTTTTATGTCACCGTTTTTTGTAGCCATATTTGCCTACTATGTGCTATGCGACCTCCCCAACGGGGTCAGCGTGGTCTATTATACAGACGATACGCTGATCCTAACGAAGGGAGAGTCGTAACAGGCGGCGGTCGAACTAGCGGAACGCAGGGTTGCAACAACCTCCAACCAGCCTTGGCCCCACCGACATCATGTCATATGGGCCGAATCGAAATGAGACGGCTGCGGACACAGCCCACCCATATAAATATGAGCGCGCTATCACCGCAGCCGCTTCTTGACTCCTTTACAAATTTCTTCGTCTTGTCCCCATGTTGCCATTCTCCCCATCCTGGGGCGGCATACTAACGGTCCCCCCTCACGTGGGTAAGACAAACACACAGTACGGGTTCGCTGCCTGCTTACTCCTTAGTCTGTGCCATTCGTGTTCGAACTCTTTTGAGGCCATGAGATTGCAGTAGTAAGCCGGTCTCTCATCCAAGCGAGTGATCCCGTCCATCACATTTCGTCGCTGTTCGTCATAAGGGGGGCATCGCCACAGAACGTGATCAAAATTTTCGTCCTCATCACCGCAATAGCACACGCTAACCTCACATAACCGCATATCATACAGTTTCTTCCAGAAATATCCATGTCCAGTCAGGATCTGCGAGACTTTGTAGTCCGGCTCGACCCAAGTTGCCTTGAGCCTAACCGCCACGTTAGGGAGGAATCGATGAAGTTCCATCGCCTTCTCTTCCTGCTCCCATCTCCGCTGCCAATTAGCCACAGGCTCACTTGCAAGAACCCTGCTCCCTGTCCTGAACCGCAACGCAGAGTTGCAATAGTCGTGAAGAGGATCCAGCAGTTGGGACTCGAGGTGGCACTGCACAAGTCCGAGAGCATGTGTTTTCATGGCCCTCGGAACGAGCCACCGCCGGTTTCCCAAATTACAATAAAAGTTTACAAGTATCTGGGACTCGTCCTCGACAGCTGATGGTATTTTGAGGAGCACTTCCGACGTCTGGTTCCCAAACGTGTTACTTCTTGTTTATTTTGTGTTGCGCCTTGTGCTGTACCAAATAAATTATTTTTATTTCTTTCAAACTGGATTAGACTGAAGCACTCAAGCGGCTCCTGTCCAACCTGGGGTGTCCAGACGCCTCCTGCTGGAGGCTCTACGCAGGCATCGTTCGGTCCATGGCCCTTTATGGAGCGCCGTCGCTGCGAAAGTGATCAGTTGCCAAGCTGAACGCATGCCAGGGAGTTTTAGCCATCCTAATGGTACAAAGACAAAGCACGGTTTCCTGCAATATACCCGCATGGTTTCCTGCAGGCTTGCTACCATGGAATGTGGAGGCAACAGTCCTTTGCACGCATAAGCATGATTTACACGTGGAGATGCAACCCTGGGGCGAAATTCCGCTGCCACGACAAGTCCCTGTATGGCAGACAGTTCCGGTAGGATCTCAGCGACTGTCGTAACGCAAATACTCACCGGACATGGCAAGTACGGGAGGCTCCTGCGTCGGATTTAGGCGGAAGAAACGCCTGGTTATCACCATTGTGTGGACGGTCTGAAGGATACGGTGAAGCATACGGTAGAGATGTACATATGTGCCCCGTTTAGGCGGAACACCGCCGCGTTCTCGTGGGGGCCATCGGTGGCAACGACCTCTCGCGCCGAGCCCTCTTTCTGCGAAACAGTAACGCTAGCGAAGAAGGCGGCCGCATGGACGAGGGAATACCCTGACACCCCAGCAGCCAGGATCTCGACCCAGATTTCTAGCCACCCTGGGCTTGGAATCGCCGTCCAGCCATCCGGTAACCATCTGGACCGAACCCAAATCGTCAACGGCGCTTTTTTTTTACTCTTTTTTTTAAGGGGTTTTTGACGGCGCTTTTAGTCAGCTTTTATTAAACTTTAAATGCTTACGTACTATTTTATTTAAGTCAATAGTGTCAAAAATATTACAATAAAAATAACTCGACCTATGAACGCAACTGAAGTAATGACAGCACGCACACAATGACACTGACATCCCGCTTGCCGCGACAGCACTAGTAACTCTTGGAAATTTGCGATAAATTGGACGTGTTTCGTAATACCAAAAATGATGAATGAAAACTTAATGTTTTTCCAATTTGTTTTCTATCATTTGTAAATCTATAATATAAAAATGAATCGCAAATTGTGTTGGTAAGCGCATAACTCAACAACGCCTGGACCGATTTCGCTAATTTTTTTTTTGTTGTGTTCGTTATTATGAGGAGAAAGTTCTTATGGAAAAAAAAAATGAAAATTAGGGTAGTGTAGGGTAGAGGAGGGTAGTGTAAGGTAGAGGAGGGTAGAGTAGGGTAGAGTAGGGTAGGGTAGAGTAGAGTAGGGTAGGGTAGAGTAGAGTAGGGTAGAGTAGGGTATAGTAGGCTGAAGTAGGGAAGAGCGGGAGCGAAGCCGCGCGGGTACAGCTAGTCTATAATATAAAAATGAATCGCAAAATGTGTTGGTAAGCGCATAACTCAACAACGCCTGGACCGATTTCGCTCATTTTTTTTTTGTTGTGTTCGTTATTATGAGGAGAAGGTTCTTATGGAAAAAAAAATGAAAATTAGGGTAGTGTAGGGTAGAGTAGGGTAGTGTAGGGTAGAGTAGGGTAGTGTAGGGTAGAGTAGGGTAGTGTAGGGTAGAGTAAGGTAGAGGAGGGTAGAGTAGGGTAGAGTAGAGTAGGGTAGAGTAGGGTAGAGTAAGGTAGAGGAGGGTAGGGTAGAGTAGGGTAGAGTAGAGTAGGGTAGGGTAGAGTAGGGTATAGTAGGGTAGAGTAGGGTATAGTAGGCTGAAGTAGGGAAGAGCGGGTGCGAAGCCGCGCGGGTACAGCTAGTTGATAATATAATCTGTGTTCCTACATTGAGAATATTGGACATATTGTTATTTTTAATACAGGAAAAGCCAAATGAAAACATGCCATTTACGTTGTAAAAAAGTGCGAATTATAATTCGCTTTAATTTCGTTTTAGGCAAGTTTTTTTAAAAAAGAAAGATGTAGGAACCTAGATAAATATCGTCTATAACCGAATAACATCATAATATGTTGGAAATATACTCCAATTGCAAATGAGCGTGGTATTACGTTTGTATGAAAAATTCATCTATCGCCGTGCTCTTAAGTAATATGGGATAAGGGCAGGAAGAAGAAGAGTAGGTAGTTACATATTTCCTACTGCTCTGGGTGTAGCGAAAGGAAGTGTTAAACTTTTACTGGCTAAAAACTACACGTGTTCCTTCAGTTGCCTTTGTGTTCCTGGGCCGCGGTGACTCCTTCGAACAATCCCGCAGCATTCGGGAGCCATGAGAAGCCGTTTCAGATGACATTTGTCCAATTATTCATCACTACTTTTGATTACTTACATACATTACTGATTACATAGCCAAAAGAAGCAAGACTCACCTGATAAAAGAAGAACAGGATACCAATCCACATATGCACTAGTGTTCTACTAATAATATCAGCCACTTCAGTCTTTCTACCGGACTTAGAATCTAACAGTTTATGGTCCATGCACTCTGACGTCAACACGCACGTTATATAAATACTGGGCACCATTATCACGTTGTGCGGTCTCATCAGTAATGCTACTATCAACATAAGATCGTTTAGCATGAGGTGGGATGCTGACCGGACGAGGTTTAGCTTCACTTCTTCAACATTCCAAGGCTCTTCGATTAATGTATCATAGTAATAATCCTCAGTTTTAGCTTTAGGCTTGTTATACACAAACTTTGTAGAACTTTTAGAATCTACAGGTTTCAAACCGCAGCTCTTCAAAGCTCCAATATACGATAAGATTTCTAATGCAAACTGGACTATGAGAATAGCCCAGAACACGCTAACTATTTGCACCGGGTCCCAAGTCTTGATGTCTTCGAATGGTGCTTCCAGGGCTTTGGACGCGACGCGGTAACATAATATGCATGCTACCGCGGCGATGGTCAACCCTGATTGGATGTTTAAAACGTTGTTGAGGTACCGAAGGTTCCACAAACATATTACTAATGTTGCTAATGTTCCTGTAAATGAAAAATGATTATGAAGTTATTTCTAGAACTCACTGAAAATAATATCTTATGTGACTTGTATTTCATGTCTGCTTACCTATAACTAGATGAGCTTGAAGATAAAAAGCATTTTCTGGTGCATTCAACCAGTCTGCTGTATCAGGTAAGAACAGCCACCTGTCTCCAGTTTGGTTCATTGTTCTTAGATACCTGTAGAAATAATATAAATATAATTCGGGCTGGTGTTCGCAACACTACTATATATTGAACTATGTAGTGCAATAAAATGCAGAGGCCTTTTCTAAATTGAGCCAATGGTGCTCACTCGATAGTCGAAAGGGTTCCTAATAGAAAGCCGAAAAGGCTCTGGTTTTACCGGCTATCTTACGGAGGGTACCTTGATTTCCGAAGTACTCTATATCAAGCAAGGGTAGCTTACGAGCAAGGGCAGCTTACGAGCAAAGGAGCTGTTGTATTGTGTTCAAATCTCTATGATACGAATATGGTGAAGGATGAGCTTGATTTTTACCGAAAGGACTATCCTACAAAAACAGCGAATACATGTGTGAGAAAAAGGGAAAAATACCATGTCTCAAAATAAAATATGGACACACGACAGCACTCACCTATGCAAAGCAATCAGCAGCACCCACTTGGGCAGTATCCCCACTCCCACCGCGCTCATCTTCTGCGCCAACTCCGGTTTCTCCTGCACTTCAGTGGCACCATACCATCTCTTACTCAAATACATGAGAAGCACAACCACCGTCCTGATTAACACGAAGAACATCAACGTGTTCCAGAAGAAATACCACGTCATATGCTCCTCTTCAATGAAGCTGGTCCCGAAGAACGACCAACAGTGGAATATCGTCGCACCGATTAACAAATAATCAGTTGCATTGAACTCTTTCAACGTCGATAAATCTTTGATCCTTTCTATGCCGGTTTTAATAAAGAAGTAAGTAACTGTAAATGTACAGGCGACTGCAGCGAAAGCTATGGCCCATGGAGAATTGAAGTGGCATAGTTGGCTTTTGGTTTCCGAAATGAAACAGGCGGTGGTAAGGATTGCGCTGAATATGACGAAGATGACGATGAAAGCGATGACGGTTCCGGCGGAGGAGCGGTGGAGGGAGTGGCTGGTCACGCTGTCCTTGTGTCTGTTTTCCGGTTGTAGTGAGTAGAGGGTGACAAGTAGGAGGGATGTGGCGATCTGGAACAATAATCATAAGTAACTTTACTCTCTAGGTGGAGTGAGAGGGAGTATCAGACTATTACTAACTAAAACACACCCATGTTCTTTCAGTTACCTTTTAAGTTCCAGGGCTGAATGGGCTGAGGTGACCCCATAGCCCTGGCAGGCATTTGCCCTAGCATCAATTATGCTGACTTCTCCTTGAGGCCTGGATCCTTATCGGACGGCGCTACTCATATTGCTCGTCGTCCACAAATCCGCGCTTGCAGTGGCCGGGAATCGCCCTACTATTACCAACGCCCAGGGCATCTCCTACGCTGGATAGGGCGTGAGGATTGCCTCTCTCAGAGTTCTTACGTAGTTTAATTTTATATGACACAAAATTGAACGTCAGAGTCAGAGTGCAAGATACGACAGGCTCTTTTGCAGTCCTAGCAGCACTTCTTGAGTTTGATATCGAATTATAATTTTCATGGCAACGACAGGGCCGGTTTATGCATGTCGGGGCCCCTAGGCAATGCACGTCTCGCCCCCCCCCCCCACCCTCTTCTAACTTCTTAAAATATTTTATTTCAATCACAAATTTATTCATAATTACGTTGTTTTTAGGGTGCCGTAGTCAACAAGATACATAGTTTCACCAAATCTGTCTGTTGTCTGTCCGTCCGTCCGAGGATAATCTCAGTGACTGTTAGCTAGAAAGCTGAAATTTGAAAAGTAAAAAATGTGTCCCCCTCTAACTTTTGAACCATAAGTTTAGAAAATATGAAAAAATCTCAAAAGTAGAAGTTTATAAAGACTTTCTAGTAAAATTATTTTGAATTTGACGTGTTGAACAGTTTTTGAAAAGTTGTACCTACAAAATAATTTCTGAACTAAGTTTTTAATTTAATTATAAATATATAGTTAAATCATTTTTTTAACTTAGTTTCCATATTTTATTGTTTTTCTATGTAGTTGTTTGATTCAATTTTACTTATATTATGAAAATTGATATAAACAAAATTATCAGCAAAAGCCAATGAATATGCTCTGCACTCACACGTTGCTAATGAAAGATTGGTATTAAATATCGGTATTTGCAACAATATTTTAGCTAAGCCTACGTCAGACGAGGCAAGAGTTTTATACAACATTTATTACAATCATCTAAAATAAATCAAAACACAAAATTTGGTTATGATGGAGCGACATGGTCAAAATTGTGACAAAGCTCCTTAATAAAGATAAAAAAAAAAATGAAAGATTGTGTTTTATTAAACTCCATCTGTTGACAGCTTTTCGCATAATCCAATGATAGGATTGCTAGATAAATGGCATGTCATCGAAAATTCAATTTTTTTTACTGTTTATGAAACATAGTCTATTTTTTTTTCCTAAAGCGCGGGGCCCTAGAACCTGGCGGGGCCCCTAGGCAGTTGCCTACATTGCCTTATGGTTAAAACGGCCCTGGGCAACGAAATATAAGGATCTAAGACAGACTGAATACTCTGCTGCGATGTGTTGAAGGGACACCTTCTAGATTGTAATTCGATGTAGAAAGTATCTTTTGAATTATGACCTGTGTATGTTATAGTCGACATCGCTAAGTCGAAATCGAACTTCGAAGCGACTTCGACACGGAGCGAATGCCTCTTGTCTAGGCCCCCTGTTCGCCTAAAAGTTTTGGCGCTAAGTTGTCGCTTCTGACATACCGCTGTTAAACCCGCGATAGTTTGTGTTGATATGTTCAAAAAAGTAAAAAAAAAAACTGCACACAAGCTGTAGTTTTGTTGCAGTTTTTGGGACTGCTATGTTAGACTTTAGGAATATTCTCGTCACAACACAGATAAAAAAAAATATATATATCTTTAGTTCTTACCAAATACAGCAGAACTATGGCCATCCCGATAGCGAACATGTCGAACTCGGTCTTGGTCTCGGTGAGGAATTCCGACATCTTCTCGAGCGACTCCTCGTAGAACTCTTTGGCTATCTTAGCGGCGCTCTGCTGGCCGGTCGCGAGGTAGTGCGCGAATTGCTTCTCAGCGCGTTGGAACTGCTTGTAAAATTCTGGAAGGAAGATGGTTGATGACTTAGACGGATACAACCCATGAACTGGTCGATATTACACATTATTAAGTTCTGAGTAAACTGTAAGTAAATCTATTTTTTTTTTAATTGATATAAACTAGTGCTTGACTGCGATCCCACCTGATGGTAAGCAGTGATGAAATCGTTGATGGTGAGGCGCACTAGTTTATTTCGACATGTTGATGTCAAATCAGCGTACAAAAATTCGTTTCCCTTCCGCTCAGAAACGGTTTTTTTTTTAAATTGAATGTGGGAAATCAACTAATGTTTTCTCACGGTTTAGGACAGAACGAGAGGGCGTGTTAACCTACTCTTATGTTCCTTGTTTGCTTTGCATCTCAAGACCGGTAGACTTCAGTCCTGCTGCGCCTCTACGGTTTTGCTGAGATCTCATTGAGGCGCGCATGGAGCCGTCGAGGACTCGGGCTTGTCCGGACGGAGAAGCGGAATGTTACGGATTGGAATAAATTAACAAAATATTATTAAGATCGTAAACATTTTTTCCCTCTCCTAGAGAGGAGGCCTGAGTCCCAACAGTGGGAACATTAAAAAAAGGCTGAGGATGATGATGATGAAACATTTTTTTTACTGAGAGAATTTAAATTTTTTTGGTATTCTACCTCGAAGATAATTCCTTTTTTTTTTTTTTTTTTTTATCTTTTATAAACTAGTACTTGACTGCCATCCCGCCTGATGGTAAGCAGTGATGCAATCGTTGATGGTGAGGCGCACTAGTTTATTAAGAGCCTATTCACTCTAGCCTTGAAGACACCCAAATTATAATCAGACGGAAACCGACCGCAGCAGGCAAACTGTTCCAGTCCTTCGAAGTTCGCGGTATAAATGACGAGGCGAAACGCTTAGTCCGGACCGTAGATGTTTCAACAACGTAAGGGTGGATACTCGCCGTGCGTCGGTTTGTCCGATGGTAGAAATGAGATGGCGGAATCAAGTCATGCAATTCCTGCGCACACTCTCCAAAATGCAATCTGTAAAACACCGAAAGGCTGGCTACCCTACGCCTGTGATCAAGGCTTTGAAGATTGGACTTAACCAAATCTGGATCACCAATCAGCCTCTTCGCACGCCTTTCCACCGAGTCCAAAGCTGCCAGGTGGCACTTTGCAGCACCAGCCCATATGTGGCTGCAGTACTCCACACACGATCGGACCTGTGCTTTGTATAACATTAAAAGCTGTCTCGGTGTGAAGTACCGCTGGACTTTTGCGAGAACGCCTAGTTACTGATTGGCTCTCGCGCCGGGCCTTGGTTGAGGCCATGGTCCGGAGCGAGGAGGAGTGGCAGGCGGTCGCCGACTTCTGCGAAGCAGTAATGCTTGCAAAGGAGGAGGCCGAACATATCAGGCAACGGCGTTCTCGCCGCCACTGCCGCCGCCGGGATTCTGATCCCGATTTCCGGCCACCGTAGGCCCGGGCTTGCGGACAGTGAGCAATGGGTAGCTCGCTGTCGGGCCGTCCGGTAACTGTCCGGACCAAGCCCAAGTCGTCGACGGCGCGCACTGTTCCCGCGCGCCTCAAGGAGTTGTCAGCAACAGCAGGGACCCAGCCGGGTCGAAGCCTACTGGGGCCAGGGTTATCCGAAAGGGAGCTCGAGCCTCAGTATGAAGGCTAGAAGGAACGGGGTGGGTCTTTTAGTCAGTAAGAGACACTATCTCCCGCTCCGCCCAAGAGCGGGGGATGTCATTGGATGATTTTTTCCCACCATAAAAAAAGGTTGTACTGATTGAGAATGTCGCCTAGTCCGCGCAAGGTCACTAAACTCAATTACAAGACTTTACTAACATACCAGTATCCGTCGGCAGCGCTTGCTTAGCGTTGTGTTGGGCCATGACATGCAGTAGGTACAGATGTTGCCGCGTGTCTTGAGGCAGCAGGGCAGGTAGCAGTCGGCCTCCGCTGTCGCCTGGGGGCGGAGCGCCCAGCAGCCACGACACAGAGGGCGCCACGTCCACTTGAGCCACCGTGGGGCCTGGACCGGGCCTGTGGAAAGAGTTGAAATGTTGTACTGGAAAACCACGTGTGACCACTTTTTATGATAGTGACATATTGGTAGTTTGGTATGATGATATTTAAAATGGAAATGCAGGAGACACAACTAAAAATATCCCTACGCGTAGCAGAAATTGACTTATACAAATGAAAATTGGAGACCATTTGTTTACGTGTATCAAAATAGCTTGTTATGAAGAAAAAAAAAAACCGGCCAAGAGCGAGTCAGACTCGCGCACGAAAGGTTCCGTATTATCCGTAGCAAAAAAACACGTTTGTTGTATGCCCCCTTAAATATTTATTTTATTAGATTTTTTAGTATTTATTGTTATAACGACAGAAATACAAACACAAAAATCGATGAAAATTTCAACTGCCTATTTCGGTTCATGAGACAGACGCCTGGTGACAGACAGACAAACGGATGGACAGCGGAGTATTGGTAAGGTTGTTTTACCCTTTAGGTACGGAACCCTAAAAATAATGTAGTAAACATACGGATGAGGACACTGGAAGTCAGTACTCCTTGCCAGCACTAACGGCACCAGCACTTCACTGGGCGTAGCGCCGCCGTGGCCGCCCGCGTCCCGCATGCCGTGGTCACCGCACACTATGAGCACGCCATTACGATCCTGAAACAAACGAGTCGTTTAATTAGGAAAGGTTTTAGTTTGTAGATATATGTATACTTGAGGTAGATCATAAGTCTTCTTCACACTTATTGAATTGAAGCTGTTAAGTTTGAATATTACTTTAACCAGGGGCGGCTTTAACCATAACGAGGCCCCAGACGGTAGAACTTCGCGAGGCCCCGGACGGTAGAACTTCGCGAGGCCCCGAGCGGTCTGTTCCCTGCGCGGGGGGAACACTCCCCCCCGCCCATGGCTCCGCCTCCACCGCCAGCGGTGTCTGACGCGGACCGCAACAGCGACGACGACGATGCTCCAGAGGTAGAGATGAGAGTGGCGGTGCGAAGGCTGAGTGCCAAAAACACCGCCCCAGGACCCGACGGCTTGCCTGGAAAGGCCTGGGTCCTGGCCATGGAGGCTCTCGGGCCTCGACTGAGAGGGCTCTTTAGCGCATGTATGGAGAGGGGCCAGTTCCCACTTTGCTGGAAGACGGGGAAACTGGTCCTCATAGCGAAGCCAGGGCGCCCTGCGGACTCTCCGTCCGCGTACCGGCCCATTGTGCTGCTCGACGAGGTGGGCAAGCTCTTTGAGAGAGTCATTGCAAACCGCCTCGTCGGGCGCCTAACACGGGTGGGGCCGGACCTTTCGGACGGACAGTTCGGCTTTCGCAGGATGCGCTCTACGGTGGACGCCATCATGCGCGTGCGAGCCCTCACGACGGGGGCTGCGGTGTCCCGGGGCAGGTGTGTCGTGGCAGTGTCCTTGGACATTGCCAACGCCTTCAACTCCCTGCCCTGGAGTACGATCCGGAGGGCACTCCGGTACCACCGGGTGCCCGAATACCTCTGTCGAGTGGTCGAGGCCTATCTGTCGGAGAGACTTATAGTCTACCCCGGTCACCAGGGAGACTGGAAACGTCGAGAGATGTCGTGCGGTGTTCCGCAGGGGTCGGTACTAGGGCCACCCTTGTGGAACATCGGGTACGACTACGTGCTGCGCGGTGACTTCCCTGACGGGATCAGCGTGGTTTGCTACGCAGACGACACGCTGGTTCTAGCGCAGGGAGAGTCGTACCAGGCGGCGGTCGCTCTAGCGACACGCGGGGTTGCGATGGTCGTTGATAGGATCCAGGAGTTGGGACTCGAGGTGGCGCTTCACAAGTCCGAGGCGATGTGCTTTCACGGTCGCCGCTCTCGGAACGCGCCGCCAATGAGTTCCCAACTAACGGTAGGAGGAGTTGACATCGGTGTCGGGTCGACGATGAAGTACCTGGGACTCGTCCTCGACAGCCGGTGGAATTTCGTGGAGCATTTCCGACGTCTGGCTCCCAAACTCAACCGGGCTGGGGCTGCGCTCAAGCGGCTCCTGCCCAACCTTGGGGGTCCAGATGCCTCCTGCCGGAGGCTCTACGCGGGGATCGTTCGGTCCATGGCCCTCTACGGGGCGCCGGTGTGGGCGCCGTCGCTGAAAAAGCAACCGGCGGCCATACTGAACGCCTGTCAGAGGGTCATGGCGATAAGGATGGTGCGGGGATACTGCACGGTCTCCCGCGAAGCGGCGAGCCTTCTGGCTGGCCTACCACCGTGGGATCTGGAGGCAACAGTCCTTGCACACATGCACGATATGCGCGTGGAGATGCAACGCCGGGGTGAAAGTCCGCTGCCGCGACAGGTCACGGCATGGCGGACAGAGCTCCGGCGGGATCTCATGGTGAAATGGCGTCAGCGACTATCGCAACCCAGTGCTGGGCACGCCACAATCATGGCGGTAAGTCCCCTCTTTGAGGCGTGGCTGGAAAGACCTCACGGCGTCCTTACCTTCCGCATGACGCAGGTACTCACCGGACATGGTTCGTTCGGGAGTTTCCTGCACTCAATTCATGCGGAAGTGACGCCCGGGTGTCGCCACTGTGCGGAACGCCCGGAGGACACGGTGGAGCACACAGTCGAGGTGTGCCCTGCTTGGGCGGAGCATCGCCGTGCCCTCGTGGGGGCGATCGGCGGCGGAGACCTCTCGCGCCGGGCCTTGGTTGAGGCCATGGTCCGGAGCGAGGAGGAGTGGCAGGCGGTCGCCGACTTCTGCGAAGCAGTAATGCTCGCAAAGGAGGAGGCCGAACGCATCAGGCAACGGCGTTATCGCCGCCGCCGTCGCCGGGATTCTGATCCCGATTTCCGGCCAACGTAGACGCGGGCTTGCGGACGGTGAGCAATGGGTAGCTCACCGTCCGGCCGTCCGGTAACTGTCCGGACCAAGCCCAAGTCGTCGACGGCGCGCACTGTTCCCGCGCGCCTCAAGGAGTTGTCAGCAACAGCAGGGACCCAGCCGGGTCGAAGCCTACTGGGGCCAGGGTTATCCGAAAGGGCGCTCGAGCCCCGGTACGAAGGCTAGAAGGAACGGGGTGGGTCTTTTAGTCAGTAAGAGTCTGACACTATCTCCCGCTCCGCCCAAGGGCGGGGGATGTCAATGCATGATTTTTTCCCACCATAATAAAAAAAAAAAAAAAAAAAAGGCCCCGAGCGGTAGAAATTCGCGAGGCCCCGAGCGGTAGAACTTCGCGAGGCCCCGAGCGGTAGACCTTCGCGAGGCTCTTGTCGTTTTTGCACAGTATCAAAACTAAATATTTTTTTCAATACACCTGCTCAAAAAGTGACTCTTATTGCACTGCACTTAGGTACATAATGGCCCTTGTTACCAAACTGTTTTGATTACCATTACCATAGTGCTATAATGTAGTTAAAACCTTATTGTTCAACCGCTCAACGCCATAATTTTAATTTTAATACATTATCGTATCAGGATAAGCGCAGGTCGTCCCCAACGAGTCGCCGCTCAACCCCCGTTTATTTAATTCAGTGAGTGTATTGAAAGGTAAATACAAAAAAAAATATGGGCGCGCATATGAAAACAGATTTTTACCGCCACCAAAGTTTACTAATTTTACAGTTATTTTCTTCACAAGTGTATTGAAAAACGTCGTATGATACACGTGAGTAATTAGTGATTACCGTTCTCGGGTCTTAAAGATGTGTGAAGTTCTGTTCTACCTACAAATTCGTTGGTTGTTTATATAGGTATCAGCTCTCTTATGAAATCATATCTATTTTGTTTGGGGTCGTCAAATTATCTTTGGGTCTTATTTTGGCGAGACCTACTTCACGGTGATTAGCGTAAAAGACTACTTAGTTTTTTTTTTAAGGTGGGAAGTCAGTATAATATTTTTCTTTCTTATCCATCGATTTTTCTCGCTCGGGGCCGGAGCGAGATGGCGTGTTAGACTTTTACTGACAAAAAGCACACCTGTGTTCTTTCTTTCTTTTGCGTCCCGCGACCACGAGTAACCCTTTCAGAAGTCGACCCATGGCCCCAGTGACTTCAGCCCTGCTAGGCCTCAACGGTTTTGTATGTGCCGCGCGTGGAACACTATGCACCGTCGACGACCTGAGTTCGGTCCGGACGACGAGCCACCTATTGCTCGTCGTCCACAAGCCCACGCCAATGATGGCTAGTAGTCAGGATCGGGGACTCAGCGGCCGGGGCGTGAGGATATCCGTTCCTCAGACTACTTACTGTTACAACCAGTGTCTAGTTTAACTACTATTGTATAATATAAGTAACACACTAACCCATTTCTGCATAGCAGTGAATATTTTCTTGACAACTTCGTCCATCTCCAACAGCTTAGGTTTGATCTTGGGGCTGCGGGCGCCCTCCAAATGTCCGATATGATCCAATCCTAAGTAATGCAGTACTAGGAAGTCAAATGTAGGCTTCTTATTCTCGTCTGGTGTTAAAACTTTGTCCAAATGTCTTGTCACGTTGTTGTCTACCTGCAAATAATATCCTGTAGAATCATCAGGCAACAAAAACATGTCTGACGCATTTTTTAAAACAAACAAGTTTTTACTAGAGATTTACCGTGATACTTAAGACAATTCAATAGTTGTACTTGACTTAATGTAACCTGTCAAAGTCCATTGCTGGATAATCATGACACATGATTCTACAAAGTGTAAGTAGAATGAGGTGGTCCTATCGGACTTGAACTAAAGCCCCGGGAACACTTCCAACCACTCACATTTACTACTCGTTCCAAATGAGAATAGGAGCGCCGGCCATGTTGTGACGTTACGTCTTACTGTCAAATCGAAGAAATTGAGTAGGGTGAGCAAAAAAGAAATAAGTTAAATTTAATTTATTTACGAATCATGAACGAAAAATCTCTGATCAGAATCCAGATCTTCAATTTTGCTGATCTTTACGTAACTGTGTGAACTGTTTGAGTAGTGGCGTCATCACCGTCATCATCACTGCTGCTTTCCCTTATAAAATAAAACATGGATAATAGAGGTTTTTAATATTTATATCACTAACTGTTGTTTTAGATCAAAATAGGCATTATTACCTGTATTTATAACAAAATTCAATCTGGATACTCAGTCGCACGAAGAAACACCAACAACGAAGATAAAATGGCAGCTGGCAATTTGAATTTTGAATTTGAATTTTGAATTTAAAATGTAGCCAATAATGAAAATAAAATGAAAGTATGTAGTATAATTTGTTAAATAATTATTATGAATAACTTTTTAATCTATTTCTTAATATGACTTAACTATGGGTCAGTTAAACAAAAACAAAATCATTAAAACGCAAATAAGCTTTTTTTGCAAACCGTACTTTTCAATCAAAATTTGACAGATCGAGTTTATTGACTTTCCTATTCTCATTTGGAACGCATAGTACATCCCTTACATACACCACTTTATGACGCCCTCTAGTGTTGGCCACTAATACTACTCCAGGAGTAGCTACATAGTCAATACCTCAGTATAGTCCGAGACGTAGAACGAAGTGGTGCCATCGGACTCGGCCCACAGCCCCGGGAACAGTCTTAGCCACGTGTCGTCGCCATACATCACAGTACGGCGCCCTCTGGCGTTGGCTACGCGCAATACACTGTCTCCCCGAACAGCTGGCGCACCAAAGTTTAGCGCTACATCAGCAAATGTCGATACACTGCCTGTCATCATAGCCTGGTAACAGGAAAATATTCTGGTTATTGATAATAACTTGGTTGTTAAGTTGTTCAAAAGAAGTAGTAGTTTAAACAATAGACAGACATTTAAGCAAGACAATTTAGTTATTAGGTAGGTATGTGTTAGTGTATCTTTGGTTTCAATATAAGCACCACAATTAAGCCAAGCCAAGCACAATGAAGATGATCTCCGCTCTGCATCAGTGGAAACAGCGCAAATAGAGCGGATTGGAGCTGAGAGGATTTTTAAGTGTCCCCACACGCACGAAGCCGAAGTTAGCTCAATTCCATTCCGTTCCGATCAGTTTCAATGCAAATGCTCGCCACTTTTCATTACTCTTCTCCAGTAGACTCAACCCTGCTCCGCTTTAGCAGAAACGCACCCTTTTTAATAAATGAGCTAGCAAGCAAATATTTTACCAAATTGTTATAGTAATTGTATTTGAGATGGTGAAATTAAACTCACGATTAATAATGCTCAAACATATATTAAATTGATTAAATTAAAGCAAAACATCATAACAATGGCATTAAGCAACCCGTCTAACACGGAAATGTATGAAACATGGCAATTCTATTTCTAAGTAAAGCTTAATTGTTCACGCAAGCCAGGCATAGCGATAAAATGTTGACGTCACAATATCTCTTGCTGAAACGAGATAGAAGATGTTTATGGTGTATGTATGGATCTGCTGTCTCGTTTCGATCCGATATACTGCGACGACAAAATTAAGCTGCGTGCACATTTAACCGACAGTGCAGAGAAAGGGAGCCACAAGGAAGAGGAAGTGCTACAGATATCAATTAATGCGTACTCTTCCTAAGGTGATGTGCATGACTGAAGCGATATTTACGCTGTGCAATGACTTGGAACCACAGGAACCGATGTAATATTGGTAATTAATTGTGTAAAGCCAATTAATGTAATCGGAATGGCCACGCTAGTGAACCCTTACTTTGTAACTTTATGGCCAACTTTATTAGTAACTAGTTGATGTTTGCGACTTCATCCGCGTCAGATTCGTAAAACGCAGTACAGTACAATACCAGTTGGTTACAATTTCAAGAAATGTTCTTTTTAGTGGGACCCTGATTTTTTTCTAAAATATGATAAAAAAAAGCCTTAATTATTCCTTATAACATCAGCTGTCTATCAGTCCCGTCAAATTCGGTCAAGCCGTTTCGGAGATTCCGGAAGTAACAGACAGAGAGACTGTCATATAAAATACAAAATAGTATTTTAATATTATAAACCAACACTAGACACATGTAGACTATTCCTGGTAGTGGGTACAAAATAATTTGCAAGTATTTCAACTTCATTAAATAAGCTGAAGTATTTCAAAATAGTTTCTTAAGTTTAGTAACTAATGAAAAATGATTATTTAATTAAAAATAAATAAGTATTTTGATTGATTGTACAGCTCTTTATTGCAGATTGATAACACAACATTATTGTTGTGGCTTGACATGCATTGTTAGTTTATGAATCTTCATCAAGTTAATTAACAGAAATACTGGCTGATGTAATTGTTGTAAAATTAACGAAGGAAATGTAATACATAACAACATGTCTTCAAGCTACACGCTAGCCAAATCAAAACATGCGGTTTGCTAATGCTTATCTTCCGAAACTGCTGAAATGTAGCAAATTAGCTGTTATGAAAATGTTAAATATATTTTATAAATCCAAGTAGTCCAGTCATATAAGCTTAAATTAGGTAAGAATCTCAGAATTCGAGATACCCAGCTGTAAGTCTGTAAATACTTGTATATTGACACCCTAAAAGTTGTCTCAAAACCTGCATAGGGTAGGGTGTACGCAACTATTAAATTTCAAGGTCAAAGGTCACAAAAATCGATTTTATGCGCTTTTTTTGTAAATATCTCATTTCCTATGGGTTTTTTGCTATCCGTATTTACTATCAATATTGTAGAATATAAAATTCTCTACAAATTTTGTTCAAAAAAATTTTTTATACGGTGGACCGTTTTCGAGATAGAGGGCGGAGAGCGCGCGGTCACAGCATCACTTCAGGTCAACCGGTGCCTCCGGTCGAAAACGCGCCATATATAGTTGATGAACTATCGATAAATCAATGATTATAAATATTTGTCAATTTTTATTAACTATTATATTATATTTTATCATTTTTTTCCTAACCTATCCACTTTTTATTCAGTAATAATTTATTTAACAACACTTAACTGCTCATGTAATTGCAGAATTGTTAATGAAAATATAGCAATTATATTTGAATTTTAACCTAATTAATATTAATAACTTCTTACATGATGAAAAAAAAAAACATTTGTCTCAAGTTCTTCCATGATTTCGGGATCAAAGGTTCCATCTTCGTTAATGTCGCTCTGATATGGTTGAGCATTGAGACAAGCTTGCCCATTACATTGGCCACAAGCTAAAGAGCATTGCAAGCCCGCTTTCCTGCATCCGCATCGCGAACCACAACCACTCTTGCAGTTGCAGAAAATTGTATTTAGCAAATCTTCTGGAGCAGGTGGTAAAATTGTCATGATAGGCTCGAGAAAATCGTTTTGCATTGCTCAACCCCATACCTGGGGTTCCAAATCATGCCCTAACCAAGTTTGAACTTGATAATATACACGTTTGAAATGTTGATGAGCAGCTGCACTTGTTGGTGGAATATTAGACCGCGCGCTCTCTCCGCCCTCTATCTCGAAAACGGTTCACTGTATAAAAATTTTTTTAAACAAAATTTGTAGAGAATTTTGTATTCTACGATATTGATAATTAATACAAATAGCAAAAAACCCATAGGAAATGAGATATTTACAAAAAAAAAGCGCAAAAAAACAATTTTTGTGACCTTTGACCTTGAAATTTCATAGTTGCGTACACCCTACCATATGTAGGTTTTGAAACAACTTTTAGGGTGTCAATATACAAGTATTTACAGACTTACAGCTGGGTATCTCGAATTCCGAGATGAACTTACTATAATGACTGGACTAAAGGGAACTTAAATTTTAATTCATTTTCTTTAAAGTCTAGATAAATGTTTAATCAATGTATATTTTAAAAGGCTGCTGGGAACAAGGTTTTTAGTCATGCAGTAATTTGATAAGTGCAAAAAGCGTGAATAAAATGAAAATATTCAAACACAAGACCAAAGAAAAAACAAGTTTTTAGTTATTTTTTAAATTATTTTAAATAGGTAAACAAAAAAATATTTATGTAAAGTCCTTTGTTTTTTCTTTGTCTCCAAAATGATGCACAGAAAGCTGAACAAATACAACTAGTTTAAATATGTAAAGGTGACACTTGCAAATATATCCCGCCAGAAGTTTATAGTGCGCCTCCACTGTGCCTTTTCCATTTTACGCTGAGGTGACTGTACACAACAGAACAATTGAAAATTTTACGCTTGTTATATAATATTTTTTTACATTTAATTAAAAATCTGATGACTGCCATAGGCAGTTGGTTTTGGTTAGTTTTTAAACCTTTCCCAACTATGTTGAGGTTGGCATTCAGTCTAATCAGACACTGTAGAATATCAATAAGTAGCACATAATTACGGAACTAGGTAATTCAAGAATACCCTGTCAAATACTAAAAAAAATTGTTAACTTTTTTCTTTGGTTTTGTGAATGAAAACAAAACAAAATAATGATGTAAGTTTTAGTACATTTCTAGACGTTACAAGTTTATAAATTATGTATTTTATTGGTTGATTTATCTTAAGAATCTTACCTTAATCCTAGGCATAGTAACCGTAGGCGGTTCGGCCACAGACACATAGATGCAAGCAGACTTGTTCTTTAGCAGTTGACCAGTGTATGGCATGTACTCGTCAGTTACGAAATCATACCGAAGCCCATCTATCACCATGAGGACCACACTGTTCTCACCTGAACTGTATACTTGCTGGCCATCAATGCTGCAAGTTTGAAAAAATTGTTATGAAAATAATCATCTTCCTATCCTTATCTGAATATCTATTGTGGGAATGCAGCATGTTTTGTTAGCAAAAGTTAAGTTTTATTTATGCAGGCATGTAAAGCACTATTAATTCTTTCAATACCAAGGACCGGACATATAGCAATTTTTGAAAAGTCAATCAAAGTTGGACTTGCTAGGCCAGTTATGGGAACATAAATGAATTATTGTGTGTAAGTAAGTTAAGGTAGAAAAACTCAAACAGCACTTGGCCAATTGTTGAGTAATAGTAAACAATAAGCTGTTTATTGTTAGTATGTGTACAGAAAGTAGAAACATGACTGTTCAAAAACAAACAAACCTGACACCATCTATGAAGTTTGGCAAATCATCCATATGGGACATCTTCCCAGAATGGTATTTCAATGGGAAAAATCCATACAGGAACAACATTAGGGCTCCAAGACCCGTGACAAGCAGGCAGAGGCCGGTCCATCGGTGCTGTATCCAGGGCAGCATGATGATCGACCTTTCCCGCGTTCTAAGCACTTGAATCATCCACTAACACTAATTCTGAATTACCGGCACTCGACGAATTTTACGCTACATACACACACTTTCGCTTTTGCAATATTTCATATCAAATGTACTTGTCTTCCCGTTATAGGAAACCGCATTGTGCAACGAGGATGAGATTTATTCCATTCAATACACAACGACGTTTACAGTAAATGCCTGCACACCTACAATCAAAAGCAGCCACGAATTTATGACGATAGTACGATAAGATCGGCAGTGTTATCACGAAAGCAGTTCACAAAGTTTTAATAACCTAATTAGAGTATAGTTTTAAGGTAGTGCATTTTTTGTGAAGAGTTATCTCGTCATTAGTACATGAGGAAGAAATCGAGTTCTCCGAGAAATAAACAAAAAATATAGGTAATGAAATGAAAATCTGCATTCAGTATCAAACCGAACCGGTGTGATGGAAAAGTGTTGTGCTATAACTACTAATTGACTGCTTCGCTTGCTTCATCCTTTCCAATTACATATCATATCGATGATAAACAAATCGATTAACTTAGTTTTTTTACAAGCTTTTATTTAGTTTCACCTGTCCCGATGTTTGTATGTAATCAAATCTTGCAAATTAAATTTGATCCACTTCCCGGTTACCGATTGAGCTGCATGCATGTGTAAATCAGATAATAATGCAAAATTATTGTGACATGGGGCTGATCTGATGATGGAACCGGAAGGTGGCTACAGGACCTTGGTAGTTAAACGACTCAACCCTATGGAGTTTGGGTTTGTTTGATTCGTCTTGACGTGATATATGTATATATGTATACCCAGCTATAAAAGCTTGCTAAGAAATGAAAAAATGATTTTCATTAAAAACTTGTTTTTTAAATTTTAATTTGAAAAACAGTTCGCTAAAAGGTTACTTTACGCAATCAATAAAAATGCAAAAGCGAGAATCAGGAAAGTTAAAATTATGTTTTGAATAACATAATTATTTTTTGTTAGATTTTATCGAAACGCACTCGACTCGATTGACTGCGATTGACTTCGAATTCAATTTTCTCCGACATCACTGGCTGATGTGGTGACATTTAGCTGACAGTGGGGGTCTGGCGGGAACTTCAAAAAAGAGCGCGCGGAAAAAAAATCTCAAATTCTTTTTTAATTAAAAACTTGCATTTTTTACTTAAAAATTTAATAAAATAACAGTGCTAGGTGTGCTATATAAATGGTGGGAAACGAGGGGGGTGGGGACAACCCACCCACCCCAAAACGTCTTCGGTCTGAGGCCGGAGACGGAGGAAAGAACATGGACTTGGATGGCGGCGGCGGTGAGCTTGATTTACCGTACATTAAACCAGATTACAAAAGACTATACCCGGAAAATGCTAATTACGTAGACTTCAAAGTCTTCATTGAAGCTATCAATAATAAGGATAGAATAGGCAATAAGAGCCCTATCTACCTCAACCATATATTTTCTAGCGAAATAAAAGGTGTGACGGCTATACAGAGAATTAATGCAAATAAACTAGCAGTAATATTCAAACAATTTAATACGGCCAATAACTTTATTAATAACAGCGCTTTTCTTCACAAACATGGCTTGAAAGCATTTATTCCGGCTGCGCAAATAGAAAAAACAGGCATAATTAGATATGTACCAGCAAACATTTCCAACAAAGAACTTTACACTAAACTATCATCAATTTATGAAATAATAGCAGTAAGAAGATTTTCAAAGAAAGTAGGACAAGAGCGGGTACCACTACAAACAGTTAGCATTACTTTTCTATCAAATATACTTCCAGACAATGTACAATATGATTTGTTTTCATACCGAGTTTTTGAATATGTCGCCCCATTACAGCAATGTTTCCGCTGCTTTAAATTTAACCACTCTGCTAGGATATGTAATGGCAAACAAAGATGTTCCATTTGTGGAGGTGAGCATTTATATAAAGAATGTGATAGACCAACAGAGATCTGCTGTTGCAACTGCAGCGGGCCTCATCTGGCAATATCTAGATTATGTCCAATTAAGATGAATAAAATTTTAGAAAAGAAAAATAAAATTACATATGCAAGTGCTACAACAACAAAACAAAACATGAATGAAAATACTCAATTTCCACCTCTACCACCTCCAAAAATGAAACCAATGGACACTGTAAATAAATTGGTAAATAAGTCTGTACATAAATCTGTAAATAAACCTATATCTGTAAATAATTCTGTACAAAGTGTAAATAAATCTAAAGATGTCCCTCCTAAGAGTGACATCAAATCCCAAATAGTTGCCAACAATGATGTACTTATGGCCCTGGTACAGACATTGGTGGAACTGGGAAATAAGGGAGATAATACGCCTACCACCGTAAATAGTATTAAAGAAATACTTCTTAAAAATCTAAAATAATGGATCCAAGACACACACTGTCTAAGCTTCGTATTGCTCAGTATAATATTCAAAGTGCTAATAGTAAAAAACCCTTATTGATTCAATTCTTACAAAAACAAAACATTGACATTTGCTTACTTAACGAAACATGGTTTAAAGACAATAGTTTTAGAATACCTGGCTATAATATTTATAATAAAAATTCTAATAATACTCATAATGGTGTAGCAATATTGATTAAACCATATTTAAAATACAAAGTTTTAAACACTAGATTTTATGAAGACATTCAAACTGTTGCTTTGTCCTTATCTACTGTACATGGTAGCTTGACTATTCTTTGTGTATACTGCCCTCCTAGTGGACATATACGGATCAATAGACTACGTAACATAATTAATGATCTTCCAAAGCCTATTTTTGTCAGTGGTGACTTTAATGCACACCACATTGCATTTGGATGCCTATCCACTAAGAGCAGAGGTCAAGATTTATTTAATATCATAGATGACTTGGATCTATGTATTTTAAATGACGGTAGGTTTACAACTGTTAACAACCCGAGACGAAATCCGTCTGCAATTGATGTTAGCTTTATTAGTGCTAATCTCGCATCAATATGCGAGTGGTCTGTGCATGACGACGCTATGGGCAGCTATCACTACCCAACAATAACAGAAATTTCACTACAAATAGATAAATATCATATTAATCCTCCTGTTGATAGGTTTATATATAAAAAAGCAGACTGGGAAAAGTATAAAACTATTTCCAAAACAATATTTAATGATTTAGTCCTAAAATTGTATGATCCTATTTCAACCTACAATGATTTTTGTTCTCGATTGAATACTTTAAAAGATATGACGATTCCTAAATTTAATAAACCAAATGATTTCAAAAGCAGACCTCCAGCTCCTTGGTGGAATGACATTTGTGAAAAAAGTGTAATTGCCTCTTACAATGCATTGAAACTTTATAGAAGGGAACCTACCATGGAGAACTATTTAGCATATAAAAGAAAAGATGCACTTAAAAAAAGAACCATATCGGAACAAAAAAGAATAGGTTGGGATAACATATGTAACACTTTTAATAGAACTACTCCTATAAGTAAGATTTGGAATCTTCTTAAAATGTTCAAAGGTATAAGAGTTGGCAATAAATCATATAAAGATGAGTTTATTTCTCAATTTCTAGATAAATTGTCCGACAATAGCAATTTAATTGACATTAATAGTTTTGGCAATATTTTCGAATTAAATAATGATAATCTAAATTCTAAATTTTTGCTAGATCCTTTTACATGGTCCGAATTTAAAATGAGCTTGTTATCCCGGAAAGACACAACACCTGGTTTAGATGATTTCCCCTATAGTATTATCAAAAATTTAGATGAGTCTGCACAAAAAATATTTCTTAATATCCTTAATTTACTTTGGCATTGTAAATGTATTCCACAATCATGGAAAACACAATGTGTCATTCCGATTCTCAAACCAGATAAACCTACAGAGCTTGCCGGCTCTTATAGACCAATATCACTGTCTTCATGTCTAGGTAAATTATTTGAAAACATGATTAAAAATCGTTTGGATTGGTATATAGAATCTAATGGCATCATTCCACATGTACAATATGGATTTCGTCGTGGGCGAAGTTGTGCAGACAGCTTCACTTCCTTAATTTCAGACCTGAAACATGCAAAGGAAAGAAAGTTACACACTGTTTGTGTATTTTTAGATGTTCAAGGTGCTTTTGACAGTCTAGATCCGGCTATACTTGCACAAGTTATGTCTAGGTTAGGTGTACCTGGTCAACTATGTAAATGGATATATAATTTTTTAAATAAAAGAACACTCTACGTAAGACACAATAATGCATTACATGGTCCAAAATGTGCATCTAAGGGTACAATGCAGGGTGCTACACTATCTCCTTTGCTATACAACATATACACAAGTGAGATTTGTAAATTTGTAAATAGTGATGTAGATATTTTGCAGTTTGCAGATGATATTGTTTTGTACAGTAGTAATTATAATGTAGAAATTGCAATTGAAAATATTAATAGAGCCTTGTCTCAACTATTTCATTATTATAATGATGTGCTACATTTATCAATTAATCCTTCAAAAAGCAGTGCGATGATATTTGGAAATGAAAACACAAACTTAAATGTAGTATACAATGGAGAATCTATAAAACTAGTAAATTCAAAGAAATTTTTAGGTATTGTCATAGATAAGAAATTAACTTTTGAGGAACATATTAAATACATATCAAAGAATGCTCTAAAAGGTATAAACGTAATTAAATGCCTTGCAGGCGTCTCATGGGGAGCAGACCCAAAAATATTATCAATTTTGTATAAAAGTATTGTTAGAAGCCATTTTGATTATAGTTCTCTAGTTTATATAAATAGTAGTCATGTAAATAAATTGGATCTATTGCAGAACAGGGCTTTGAGAACAATTTCTGGTGCAATGTGCTCTACTCCCATAAGGGCCATGGAAGTGGAGACTAAAATTATGCCCCTAGCTTTGAGACGTATTTTACTTGCAAAGAGATTCTGTCTTAAATTAATTGCTGCTAATAATAGAAAAATAATAAATAAAATTGCACCTTCTGTAAATAGAACTCCTGGGCCTCTAACAACAGGAGAGGAACTCTTGAATGGCAAATCCCCAACATTATCCAAAATATTATTAGAAACTGAAGATAGTTTAACTGGTATTAGAAAACAGTGCCCATGGCCATGTTACTCCTTCTCTTACCAATGTATTTCACATCCTGTAAAGATATTGCAAAATCCCATAAATAATAATTTAGATATGTTGCAATTTTTGGAGGATAATCAGAATTATTATGTTATTTACACTGATGGCAGTAAGGGGAGTGATTATGTACATGCTGCTATATATGATCCACATGGAAAAGTTTCTCGAAGCTTTGTTCTGCATAATTTAAGTACTATATTCACTGCAGAGGCATATGCGGTTTATCAGGCATTATTACATATTCGCCAAATTAGCCATTGTAAATATTTTTTGATAGTATCGGATTCACTGAGTTTGATAAAAGCGTTAAATAACCTTACAGTTTCATTTAAGTCAAATTATATTCTGTATTTTATCAAGGAAATAGTTCATCAATTTTACCTTAAGCACATCAAAATTGCTTTCCTGTGGGTTCCTTCTCACCGGGGTATCTCTGGTAATGAAGCAGTTGATAAAATCGCATATGAAGGTAATAATGCTGTTGGTGTTAGAAATGCAATGGACATTCCTATGACTGATTTCCTGCAATGTATCAATGAAAAAATATGTAAATTATGGTTAGAAATGTGGAAGAAAGACCAAGACATAAAAGGAAAGTGGTATGGCAATATTCAAGAAGCATTACCTGATAAACCGTGGTACAATAATTTAAAGGAAGCCAGCCGAGACTTTATCACTACGATTAATAGATTGCGCTTTGGCCATAATACTGCACCGTCACACCTTGCTAGACTTGGCATTATTGCAAGTAGCAGATGCCCCTATTGTGAATCCGAAGAAGGGAGTGGGACCGTTGAGCATCTTATTTTTGATTGTCAAAACTTTTTACTTGACAGATTAGTGTTGGCTAGTGAACTCAGTGATGTGAACATTAAGTGTGATTATTCTGCCCGCCCGCCGCCAATTAGACACCTTTTAAAAGACCAAAACACTTTCAAACCGCTCTATAAATATATTAAGAACACAATTAAATCTTTATAAAAAGTGATGTGATACATAGTGCAGTCTTTTGAAAAATAAAATAAGAATTGACTTAAAGGTCCAAGTGACCAGGTCATAAAAATACAAAAAAAAAAAAAAAAAATATCTGACAGTGGGGGTCTGGCGGGAACTTCAAAAAAGAGCGCGCGGAAAAAAAATCTCAAATTCTTTTTTAATTAAAAACTTGCATTTTTTACTTAAAAACTTAATAAAATAACAGTGCTAGGTGTGCTATATAAATGGTGGGAAACGAGGGGGGTGGGGACAACCCCCCTACCCCAAAACGTCTTCGGTCTGAGGCCGGAGACGGAGGAAAGAACATGGACTTGGATGGCGGCGGCGGTGAGCTTGATTTACCGTACATTAAACCAGATTACAAAAGACTATACCCGGAAAATGCTAATTACGTAGACTTCAAAGTCTTCATTGAAGCTACTAATAATAAGGATAGAATAGGCAATAAGAGCCCTATCTACCTCAACCATATATTTTCTAGCGAAATAAAAGGTGTGACGGCTATACAGAGAATTAATGCAAATAAACTAGCAGTAATATTCAAACAATTTAATACGGCCAATAACTTTATTAATAACAGCGCTTTTCTTAACAAACATGGCTTGAAAGCATTTATTCCGGCTGCGCAAATAGAAAAAACAGGCATAATTAGATATGTACCAGCAAACATTTCCAACAAAGAACTTTACACTAAACTATCATCAATTTATGAAATAATAGCAGTAAGAAGATTTACAAAGAAAGTAGGACAAGAGCGGGTACCACTACAAACAGTTAGCATTACTTTTCTATCAAATATACTTCCAGACAATGTACAATATGATTTGTTTTCATACCGAGTTTTTGAATATGTCGCCCCATTACAGCAATGTTTCCGCTGCTTTAAATTTAACCACTCTGCTAGGATATGTAATGGCAAACAAAGATGTTCCATTTGTGGAGGTGAGCATTTATATAAAGAATGTGATAGACCAACAGAGATCTGCTGTTGCAACTGCAGCGGGCCTCATCTGGCAATATCTAGATTATGTCCAATTAAGATTAATAAAATTTTAGAAAAGAAAAATAAAATTACATATGCAAGTGCTACATCAACAAAACAAAACATGAATGAAAATACTCAATTTCCACCTCTACCACCTCCAAAAATGAAACCAATGGACACTGTAAATAAATTAGTAAATAAGTCTGTACATAAATCTGTAAATAAACCTATATCTGTAAATAATTCTGTACAAAGTGTAAATAAATCTAAAGATGTCCCTCCTAAGAGTGACATCAAATCCCAAATAGTTGCCAACAATGATGTACTTATGGCCCTGGTACAGACATTGGTGGAACTGGGAAATAAGGGAGATAATACGCCTACCACCGTAAATAGTATTAAAGAAATACTTCTTAAAAATCTAAAATAATGGATCCAAGACACACACTGTCTAAGCTTCGTATTGCTCAGTATAATATTCAAAGTGCTAATAGTAAAAAACCCTTATTGATTCAATTCTTACAAAAACAAAACATTGACATTTGCTTACTTAACGAAACATGGTTTAAAGACAATAGTTTTAGAATACCTGGCTATAATATTTATAATAAAAATTCTAATAATACTCATAATGGTGTAGCAATATTGATTAAACCATATTTAAAATACAAAGTTTTAAACACTAGATTTTATGAAGACATTCAAACTGTTGCTTTGTCCTTATCTACTGTACATGGTAGCTTGACTATTCTTTGTGTATACTGCCCTCCTAGTGGACATATACGGATCAATAGACTACGTAACATAATTAATGATCTTCCAAAGCCTATTTTTGTCAGTGGTGACTTTAATGCACACCACATTGCATTTGGATGCCTATCCACTAAGAGCAGAGGTCAAGATTTATTTAATATCATAGATGACTTGGATCTATGTATTTTAAATGACGGTAGGTTTACAACTGTTAACAACCCGAGACGAAATCCGTCTGCAATTGATGTTAGCTTTATTAGTGCTAATCTCGCATCAATATGCGAGTGGTCTGTGCATGACGACGCTATGGGCAGCTATCACTACCCAACAATAACAGAAATTTCACTACAAATAGATAAATATCATATTAATCCTCCTGTTGATAGGTTTATATATAAAAAAGCAGACTGGGAAAAGTATAAAACTATTTCCAAAACAATATTTAATGATTTAGTCCTAAAATTGTATGATCCTATTTCAACCTACAATGATTTTTGTTCTCGATTGAATACTTTAAAAGATATGACGATTCCTAAATTTAATAAACCAAATGATTTCAAAAGCAGACCTCCAGCTCCTTGGTGGAATGACATTTGTGAAAAAAGTGTAATTGCCTCTTACAATGCATTGAAACTTTATAGAAGGGAACCTACCATGGAGAACTATTTAGCATATAAAAGAAAAGATGCACTTAAAAAAAGAACCATATCGGAACAAAAAAGAATAGGTTGGGATAACATATGTAACACTTTTAATAGAACTACTCCTATAAGTAAGATTTGGAATCTTCTTAAAATGTTCAAAGGTATAAGAGTTGGCAATAAATCATATAAAGATGAGTTTATTTCTCAATTTCTAGATAAATTGTCCGACAATAGCAATTTAATTGACATTAATAGTTTTGGCAATATTTTCGAATTAAATAATGATAATCTAAATTCTAAATTTTTGCTAGATCCTTTTACATGGTCCGAATTTAAAATGAGCTTGTTATCCCGGAAAGACACAACACCTGGTTTAGATGATTTCCCCTATAGTATTATCAAAAATTTAGATGAGTCTGCACAAAAAATATTTCTTAATATCCTTAATTTACTTTGGCATTGTAAATGTATTCCACAATCATGGAAAACACAATGTGTCATTCCGATTCTCAAACCAGATAAACCTTCAGAGCTTGCCGGCTCTTATAGACCAATATCACTGTCTTCATGTCTAGGTAAATTATTTGAAAACATGATTAAAAATCGTTTGGATTGGTATATAGAATCTAATGGCATCATTCCACATGTACAATATGGATTTCGTCGTGGGCGAAGTTGTGCAGACAGCTTCACTTCCTTAATTTCAGACCTGAAACATGCAAAGGAAAGAAAGTTACACACTGTTTGTGTATTTTTAGATGTTCAAGGTGCTTTTGACAGTCTAGATCCGGCTATACTTGCACAAGTTATGTCTAGGTTAGGTGTACCTGGTCAACTATGTAAATGGATATATAATTTTTTAAATAAAAGAACACTCTACGTAAGACACAATAATGCATTACATGGTCCAAAATGTGCATCTAAGGGTACAATGCAGGGTGCTACACTATCTCCTTTGCTATACAACATATACACAAGTGAGATTTGTAAATTTGTAAATAGTGATGTAGATATTTTGCAGTTTGCAGATGATATTGTTTTGTACAGTAGTAATTATAATGTAGAAATTGCAATTGAAAATATTAATAGAGCCTTGTCTCAACTATTTCATTATTATAATGATGTCATTGATATACAAAAAACCCAAGATACACAGTCAGCGTCTCAAAAACGTCCGCAAAAAAAGAGCGCAACATTCGACAAAGTGCGCTCTTTTCAAATAGTCTCGCATCGCCCGCGTCACTGCACGCTCGTTAAAAATGCCGAAGTGTTCGTTAAGAAATTGTAAAAATATTACGTCAAAAACGCTAAAAAAGGATGGGATATCGTATTTTCGGTAAGTAAAAGTGTTTATTGAATTGTTTTTGTTGTTTTTATGACTTAATATACACTGTAAGATGTGATTTTGATTTAATTTGTCCGAAAATTTCACTCATCGGTCCAAGTATAATACGGCAAATTTCAATGACCGCATTGTCAGTGTAAGAACCATGTTTACCAGCCTACTATTATTTTGTTCGTATAATACAAATAACCCCTGTTCTTAATTGTGGAGTCGATTTTTTTTATTGTGTTTAATAATTTTTTTTAATAATTTTGAACTTATTTCTAATAAAGTTTTAAACAAATATTTATAGGTTATATGTATATACTATATTATATGTATAGACTATATAATTATATTAGGATTTTTTTTTTACTTTATTTACTAACACTTAAGTTTAAGATATTGATACGAACACAATATAAGTTTTGCTCAAATTAATGACTTATTATTATTATATTTAACATCCACATTACCATGTTTTTGACCAACAAACTACTTTGACTTTTTACAACCTTTTACAAAAAAAAAGAGTTTTGAAAATCGGTTCGTAAATGACGGAGTTCTGAGGTAATAAACGTAAAAAAATACAACCAAATTGAGAACCTTCTCCTTTTTATGAAGTCGGTTCAAAATTATTATATTTTCTAAGTTTTAATTAAGAGGAATTCCTAGTAGATTATACCCTGACAATTTTGCTGCCTAATTACCTTCTACTAAATACCTACCATTACATATTTACTGTATGGACCTTAAAAGAGACTTTGACCCCTGAGTTTCTTTCGGTGTTTCTTCTCAGGGTAGTCAGCTAGGAAACACCGGCCTCATCTAGCTTAAACTGACGAAAAAAAAATTTTACGTGTAAAAGTGTTTTTTAAATCTATTTACAAAATAAATATCATTTATCATTCACCTACTCAGTTTCACCTTTGAACCAAATAATTAAATAAATAATGTTACCAGTAAATATTTGTTTCATTGATTTATACACATATCCTACCCAAAACATATTTACGCTCAGATAAATTTGTTTAGAACGCAATTTAACAATCTAATTCAATATCGTATAAAAATAAAAACTATATAAATATTCGTCTCCACTCCATGATTTGTTCTGCCGGCTAAATTCGGTCGTAAAATTTTATTGCTTTTTGTATACTGTTTTGTAAAAACAACTTTAAGCAATTCGAGTAAGGTTGAATTTGCAAAAAATATGTTTATGTTATGATTATAACTACCTACATAGAATTTTTGAGTATTTGGTGACAGTTTCGAGTGTTACTTTTGTTCGAGACTGTGCTTCTTGGGTTTTTATAATTCAATGAATGATGTGCTACATTTATCAATTAATCCTTCAAAAAGCAGTGCGATGATATTTGGAAATGAAAACACAAACTTAAATGTAGTATACAATGGAGAATCTATAAAACTAGTAAATTCAAAGAAATTTTTAGGTATTGTCATAGATAAGAAATTAACTTTTGAGGAACATATTAAATACATATCAAAGAATGCTCTAAAAGGTATAAACGTAATTAAATGCCTTGCAGGCGTCTCATGGGGAGCAGACCCAAAAATATTATCAATTTTGTATAAAAGTATTGTTAGAAGCCATTTTGATTATAGTTCTCTAGTTTATATAAATAGTAGTCATGTAAATAAATTGGATCTATTGCAGAACAGGGCTTTGAGAACAATTTCTGGTGCAATGTGCTCTACTCCCATAAGGGCCATGGAAGTGGAGACTAAAATTATGCCCCTAGCTTTGAGACGTATTTTACTTGCAAAGAGATTCTGTCTTAAATTAATTGCTGCTAATAATAGAAAAATAATAAATAAAATTGCACCTTCTGTAAATAGAACTCCTGGGCCTCTAACAACAGGAGAGGAACTCTTGAATGGCAAATCCCCAACATTATCCAAAATATTATTAGAAACTGAAGATAGTTTAACTGGTATTAGAAAACAGTGCCCATGGCCATGTTACTCCTTCTCTTACCAATGTATTTCACATCCTGTAAAGATATTGCAAAATCCCATAAATAATAATTTAGATATGTTGCAATTTTTGGAGGATAATCAGAATTATTATGTTATTTACACTGATGGCAGTAAGGGGAGTGATTATGTACATGCTGCTATATATGATCCACATGGAAAAGTTTCTCGAAGCTTTGTTCTGCATAATTTAAGTACTATATTCACTGCAGAGGCATATGCGGTTTATCAGGCATTATTACATATTCGCCAAATTAGCCATTGTAAATATTTTTTGATAGTATCGGATTCACTGAGTTTGATAAAAGCGTTAACCAACCTTACAGTTTCATTTAAGTCAAATTATATTCTGTATTTTATCAAGGAAATAGTTCATCAATTTTACCTTAAGCACATCAAAATTGCTTTCCTGTGGGTTCCTTCTCACCGGGGTATCTCTGGTAATGAAGCAGTTGATAAAATCGCATATGAAGGTAATAATGCTGTTGATGTTAGAAATGCAATGGACATTCCTATGACTGATTTCCTGCAATGTATCAATGAAAAAATATGTAAATTATGGTTAGAAATGTGGAAGAAAGACCAAGACATAAAAGGAAAGTGGTATGGCAATATTCAAGAAGCATTACCTGATAAACCGTGGTACAATAATTTAAAGGAAGCCAGCCGAGACTTTATCACTACGATTAATAGATTGCGCTTTGGCCATAATACTGCACCGTCACACCTTGCTAGACTTGGCATTATTGCAAGTAGCAGATGCCCCTATTGTGAATCCGAAGAAGGGAGTGGGACCGTTGAGCATCTTATTTTTGATTGTCAAAACTTTTTACTTGACAGATTAGTGTTGGCTAGTGAACTCAGTGATGTGAACATTAAGTGTGATTATTCTGCCCGCCCGCCGCCAATTAGACACCTTTTAAAAGACCAAAACACTTTCAAACCGCTCTATAAATATATTAAAAACACAATTAAATCTTTATAAAAAGTGATGTGATACATAGTGCAGTCTTTTGAAAAATAAAATAAGAATTGACTTAAAGGTCCAAGTGACCAGGTCATAAAAATACAAAAAAAAAAAAAAAAAAAAAATAGCTGACAGTGACATACCGTCACATGACAGTACTGACAAAAGGTATGCTTGGACTATAGTCTTTTTAGTTTTTACCAGTTAGGACTAATTTGATTGATGTAGTCTGTAAAAGTACAAAATAACTTTAATTTCGGAAGTCGGTGTTTAATAGTTTTGTCTCTTCGTTATTTAATATCGACTTCCGAAATTAAAGTTATTTTGTGCTTTTCAGTGTTTTTTTAACATTGAAGTCGGTCGTATTTTTATTTTTATTTTACACTTTTCAGTTATGGTACCACCACTAAAAAGTACCTCTTAGCCAAACTTAAATACCTTAAAGCCAGAGAGCATCTCATAACGATTCACGATTAATTTACCTTCTGGCTTCATCATCAGATCAGTCCGATACATCCCCTCCCCCTTTTCCTTCAGCCAGTCATCGACTACACGTATATACAAAGCAATTTTACTTGTTACGACAGTTCTTCTGTGAGGAGTTCTGTGCCATATCTTTGAAGCAATATTTTATGTACGTGGGCGAAGCCGCGGGCAAATGCTAGTATTTAATAATTTAAATCGGGGCTGGCTTCTACCTCGGTCAGAGAATAAGCATTGCCATACAACGTGGTAATGCCGCCAGCCTTTTGGGCACACTTCCAGCCGACAGCGATGCGGAGGAGTTTTATGACGTCATATTTAGCTAGGCATTTAGTGTAGGTAAGTATTATATATTATTTTTAATTATTTAAGTGTACTGTTTAATTTGTTTAATTATTGTTAACTAATTTAAGTATTTTCTAAATAAAATCCTTTCATTAAATATCTATAAAAATAATATATAGGTATTCGATACTTTTTATAGGGCTATCTTCTATGGTAAATTTTGATCAAGATCTCTTAGTCAACCTTGATTATTGAACCAGTATTGACTACACGGACTACACCAGATTTCATTTTGCCCTAATAATTAATTAACCAAGTTATTTGACCTGTTAGACATACTCTAATTTAGCACGGCTGGTAAGGAGGAAATTGTTAAATAGACCAATGTCAAAGGACACCATCATCAAGCTTTGTTTGATATTTTAGTTAACCGGTTTTCTCTTCAGCAAAGATATATTCTACAGCATCTATCTTTGGCACGTGATGAGAGATGCTGTAGAATATCTTAACCTGTATGCATTAAAATAGTGTCAATGACTAATATGACGCCATTTTTTATGTACAGTCAGGGGTCAAAAGTACAGTTGCGCTCTCTTAGATGAATGCTATAGTGTCTATTTCTTCTTTCGCACGCTTTTGTATTTGACGGTTCTTGTTTCTTATGCTTTCCTGTGTAATAGTCGAAGATGGCATAATATACCTTATTTACAAATAATTTCGAGCTGACTTCGCACGCTCTTCAATCTGTTTAGCATATTCCCAACTAAGTTCTGTCTATCTGAACTCTACAATACAACTCAGTAATCGGAACAGAATTGTAAAATATTATAGAAATCTATCTAGTATATAGTTAAGATTTTCCCAACTTTGTTGGGTGAATGTAGTTGAATACAGCATATTTCATCTCCACAAACCTACCTACTTGGTGCTGTAATATTATTATATTCGATACTCAACAACTCACAAAGAAATAATATACGTAACTAAAGTTTGATATAAGTAAACAACAATATAACATTTTTTTTGTAGAAAGTTAACAATTTCAGCAGAAGTAATTCTTAAAATACTATGACTACATCTTTTTGTTACATAATTATTTACCCTGTGTTTATCAGCCGTCTTTTAAAAAATCCCGTGGGTGGTTAGCTCATGTCCTCACATCCACATTGTAAACGCGTCATTTGGTGACGCGTTTACAATGTGGATGTGACAATTAAGCGAAGTGTGTGTGACTGTGAAACCAGTGCGTTGCACTGGTTTCACATAAGAAGTTCCTTCGCCGTTATGTTAGCAATACGGAAAAAACAGTGTTGCTATATTTTTAGCAATGAAATTACTTAATATTAGGGAGATACTGATATTTCGTTACTTTTAACAATTGCCTTATAATTTTTTTTTTATTTCTTTTGGAAACTGTAAAACCTATTTTTGAATAAAGCATACAACGTTGGGCTTCATTTTGATTGTCGTGCAATTCTTTCAAATACCGAAAACGCCACGCCGCAATATCGTACCTCTCCATCCAACAACTTCCTTTTAGACTTGCTTTTTTTAATAAAATCCCATTCCCCTCATTTATTCTCCTTAAATTGGTGCGACTACCGTTAAAATCGATTTAGTTTCACATTTTGTCTAAAAATTTTGGTAGAGTAGGCAACTCTTTTCATTTTCCCCTTCTTTTTTCTGTAGACAGACAGGGGAGCCAACATTACGGCAAAGGAACTTCGTGAAACGCACTGTACCTACTCCGCCCATCTCGTTTATTCAATTTTATTGTGTTAGATAATTTACAGCGCGGCCGGCGGGCCGGCTACTGGAAAACAGTTGTGTTTTCAAGAAAATACGGCAGGTTGCTATAGATATCTGTAGTCGTGGGTGCTCAGTACTTTTAGTTCACCTCTTGTATATGGTGGAGCCCCCGAGCACCCACATAGTCGGCACTCCTGGGCGCATCTAAATCCTAATTAGGTACCTATACTATAAACAATAGTTATTGTACGTACATTTTTTTTCGGTAGTAAATCATCCAATGATTTTTCCCAGTCTGTGTGGGGCGGGTTGTGTCTGAATTTTACTGACTAAAACCACACCTTTGTCCTTTAGTTGCCCTTTGCATTCTAGAATTACGGGTTTCTTATTCAGAAAATCCCCGTAATCCCAGCGAGCATCGGCTCCTACATTTATCTGATATCTCTTTTAGGAGCGCATGGATCACTACGCGCTGTTGACGACTGGGGCTCGGTCCAGTCGATTACCAGAATGCTGAACGGCGAGCTACCCATTACTCGAAGTCCACAAGCCCGCGTTTATCGTGACTGGTAGTCGGAGTCGAGGTCTCGGCGGCCGGATCGTGAGGATCTTCAGTCCCTCACGCATGCGGCCTCCTCCATCGCTAGTATTACTGCATCGCAGAAGGAGGTGACCGCCTGCCATTCCTCCTCGCTCCGGACCATAGCCTTGATCAGGGCTCGGTGCGAAAGGTCGCTGCCGCTGATTGCCTTCATGAGGATACCGCGGTGCTCCACCTAAGCGGGGCATACCTTCACTGTATGCTCCACCGTGTCCTTTGGCGGCTCCTGAATATTGTATGTACCGACGTTACTAAGCATAATACAAGCAAAACTTGGTAGAAAGTGTAAGGACTGGTTCCTGGGTGTCTGGTGAATAATAGGAACTACTCATTGTTTGCAGCCCGTTAAGGACCAGGCCTTTTTTTATGGTGGGGAAAATTATTCAATGACAACCCCCGCTCTTGGGCGGAGCGGGTGATAGTGTCAGACTCTTACTGACTAAAAAACCCACCCCGTTCCTTCAAGCCTTCATGTCGGGGCTCGAGTTCCCTTTCGGATAACCCTGGCCCCAGTAGGCTTTGACCCGGTTGGGCCCCTGCTGTTGCTGACAACTCCTTGAGGCGCGCAGGAACAGTGCGCGCCCCGTCGACGACTTAGGCTTGGTCCGGACAGTTACAGCGACGCGACGGTCGGACAGCGAGCTACCCATTGTTCACTGTCCGCAAGCCCATAAGGACCAGGCCTGGGTCGACGCCACGTTGTGTATTTTTAACTGACTTCGAAAAGGAGGAAGTTATATGTTCGGCTGAATGTAGGTATGTTTTTTTTTAATATGGATTTTCACCGATATCTCTGTCAATTGTGGACCAATTTTGAAAATTATTTTTTTTATTGAAAGGTAATGCTTCCAAATTGGGCCCATAGAATTATTGTTGTGATCTGATCATGAACTTCGAAGATATGGAACAGAACTCCTCATAGGAACACAGCAGAACTGTCGTTATAACTGTTACTGACTGAAAGAAAAGGGGGAGGGGAATATCAAATTGATCTGATGATGAAGCCGAAAGGCAAATTGATGTAATCTAACAGTGTTTGGGATTATTAGAATCGTTATGAGATGCACTCTGGCTTTTAAGTTTGTCTGAGGGGTACTTTTTAGTGGCACCTTAACTAAAAAGTGTAAAATAAAAAAACTTTTTACAAAAAAAAAAAATAACCGACTTCAATGTTAAAAAACACTGAAAAGTACAAAACCACTTTAATTTCGGAAGTCGGTGTTTCTATAATAGTTGTGTCTCTTTTAACTTCTAACACCGACTTCCGAAATTTATAGTAGATTATGTGACAAGGGAATAAAGCAGTGTCTTTTAGTCGCGGGCGGCATGTTGAATTCCGAACGAAACGAAGGTTGCTGATTTTAATCCCGAACGATAGTGAGGGATTTATATAATTAACTCCCGAGCATTACGAAGGAGTTAATAAAGAAACCTGAGTGAAGTGAGGAATTCAAGCCGCCCAATACAAAGACAGCTTTATCCCCGAGTTGCATACTCTATCATCATATATTAGATTAGAGAAACATAAGTATTATATTTACAAGTTCATCAAACGAACAAAATTCACTACTTCAAGATTCTATAGTTTCAATTTTCTATAATGCTCCCGTCAGTACCTATTTTCTTTTTTTTTGTTAGTGACCACTTTGAATCATAGTGATTACATACTCTTTGGTTTGAATTTCAAGACAACTCGTTCGATGCGCCTACATTTCAATTCACAATATTGATGATTTTTGATGTTCCAAATTCAAATCTGCATAATCTCCCTAGGGATAGAATGACTTGCTCTAAGTGAGGTTTGTATGACATATAAAACGACATTATCGAGCAGGTGGTGTAAAAAGTTATTTTTTTAAATGTACGTGCATCGAACAAGTTGACTCGAAATTCAAACTGGTCACTAACAAAAAAAAAGAAAATAGAATAAAACGTGTTTACTGACGGGAGCGTTATAGAAAATTGAAACTATAGAATCTTGGAGTAGTGAATTTTGTTTGTTTGATGAACTTGTAAAATATAATAAATATATTTTTCTAATACATGATTTGGTCGACCAAATTGCCTATTAATTATGTCTCAGATAGTGTAAAAAGTAGAGTATCCAACACGGGGATAAAGCTGTCTTTGTCTTGGGCGGCTTGAATTCCTCATTTCACTCAGGTTTCTCTATTAACTCCCTTGCTCTGCTCGGGAGTTAATTATATAAATCCCTCACTGCGTTCGGGATTTAACATGCCACCCGCGACTTAAAGACACTGCTTTATCCCCTAGTCACATAATCTACTATTGTACTTTTCAGTGTTTTTTTAACATTGAAGTCGGTTATATTTTTTTTTGTAAAAAGTTTTTTATTATTTAGAACTAAGCTCAAAAGGAAGGCATAAGAAGTCAAGACTCAACGGACCTTGTCAGTTCTAGAGCAGTTTCTGGAACTCAAAAGTTCGCAAGTATTCTGGAGACATGATTAACAGCGTATTTATATCACAATGTTATTCAAATGGCGTTGGCCGAAGTATTCTTCACGTCTATTTATATCTCGTACAATCATCTACTCTCCTATTGGGATAAAATTGTCGCGGACTAAAAATAGGGGATTTATTTTGATCACTTCGTGACGTCGTCGGCGTGGTTGCGGTACGACTCGTGTTGACAATGATTCAGATCGACGTACACGAGCCACCGGCCACAACCACAAAACGCCGCCACCGGCATATTTCCTGTAGGTTTCATACATTTTATATGGACTCGCAGCACACTGTTGACGCCGGTGGCCGCCACACCAGCCACTAAACGCCGCCGCACACCATTCGCGCATTTAAAAACCTTCTTTGAAAGAGTCCATCATGATAATGCGCGCATGGGTTAAAAAAAGTAGCAGTCACGAGAAGCTAGAAGCCACAAGCTCTTTGTGGCCGCTTCTCGTGGCAGCGTTTGTAGTTGTGGCGTGTGGCCCATGTGCGGCGACACTTCGAAAAGAATTTTACTATGATACAGAGTGTAGTAATCTGGAATGATGTCGAAATCAGCATCACCTACCGTGTCATCGGTCCACCCACGAGATACAAGAAAGTGGTTTTTTTCTGGAATAACACCCACATGAAAATGACTTTCAATGACAAAATTGTATCGTAAATATTATCAGACTCATTTTTACTATGGTGACCATGATTTTAGGTAAGTAAAAAAAATGTTATAATACAAAACTAAGTGGAAAGATACATCCCGCCATTTAGTGATGGCATGCAAATATTTAGTCGATAGTGTTTTCTAGAGTTATACTGATTAAGAAAATAGAAATATGAATACACTAGCTACTCTTCGCGGTTTTACCCACGTCTTTAGTTATTGTTCCGCTCTTATTGGTCGTAACGTGATGTCAGTATTGCTTTCCTCAATAAATGGTATATAACATTAATATATTTTTTCAATTTGAACTGGTAGTTTATGAGATTAGCGCGATAAACAAATTCTTCAGCTTTATTATTTAGTATAGATATTATTTATAATTCTATATATATAAAAGGAGAAACTGACTCACTGACATCAACGAACAGTCGAAACTACGGGGACTATGAACCTGACATTTTGCACAAGGTTTTTTGTTATGACTTAGGCGAGCACTAAGAGAAGATTTTCCCTAAAATTCACTGCCTAAAGGGATGGGATTCCAATATAATCCCAAGTTTAGATAGAAAAACCTATTTTTATGCGGGCGAAGCCGCTGTCAGAAGCTAGTTAGATATAGTATGACATTACTGATAAGATACCTAATGTGGCTTTGATATTTCACTTTTACCCTGGACATATATGCTTTATGAAGAATATATATTTCCATGAAGTTGATGACTGGATAAAGAAAAGCTAAGTATATGTAGCATCAGTTTGTTTTTTACCTGAAAATTAACTTGTCTGATGGTTTTAGAGTTACCCGGGTTAGCCATAGGTTAACGCCAGGGTGTACCATATTTTCGTTCTAATAAGTAATTTTGTTTTGTTTTAGCCCTACGGGCCTACCACGAGCTCTTAACGCGATCTATTTGACGACCTAAACTGAACTGTTAAAGGGATGGAGCTATATAGGGAGTTAGTTTCATCTCCGTTTCTCGCTCACTCGCCTGAATTTTAATACGTCATGCTCGTCGGCTATAAAAATCCTATTCTAGACGATTTCAAACCAGGAACATGTCTCTATACAATATAAATCGTGGTCACCACCACAGGTACATGTTTCCTAGCTTTGCCAGAAAGTTGCATGGACCATACTCGGCAATTTCCCGCCCAAATAGTACGTCATGCGTTACTGAATGATATCGTACCTATCGCTTCAAGTTCAAGGTGTATCCTCATGAATCAGCCCGTGTGGGCCGCTGAAAATTCTATTTAAATCACATTATATGGCGTTCGTCTCTAGTCTCGAGTCCAGAGCGGCGCGCGCCTGCAACGAACTAACAACCACAAAGGTGAATTGTTTTTTTTTTCATAGTGCTGTAATCGTTTAGTTGTGGTGTTTTTTTTTGTGCTTTTTAAAGGTAATGTAGATTTAGTTTTTCGTGGATTTGTTCGGTTAGAGGGCATTTGTGAGAATGGATAGTCTACCGGAGGAATAGGGTTTTGATTTTGTGTTTTTCTGAAAATACCTGTTTGGACAATGTTGTGTTTGAACAGATGCTATTTACATCTACATGTTTGCGCTGTTCGTTAGATTTAAATTTAGACTGATTTAGTAAGTACGCAGTTCACATTAAATTAATAATATAATAGTGCTTAACACATTCGTAGTAAATAAAATATTATCTACTTTTAGAACTAGAGACAACTAAATTAACTATAACTGGTACCCAATATACGTACTTGATACTTGGGTTTTTAACACAATTAAAAGGATCAACCCTTTTTGTGCCCCCTGTAACAATGAACAGATGCCTAGAGATACCTTTAGGTACTTACCTTCAGAATTAACTATGTCTGAAACATCTCGAAAATATCTTGCTAGCTTTTTTTTGTCAGTGGATAATCATCAAAAAATTTTTTAAATTTTCCGCCCCGAGTAGAGCGCGAGGTAGTGTCTGACTTTTACTGACTAAAATATCTTGCTAGTCTCACATTGTTTACATCAACACTCGATTTAAAATAACTCTATTACAAATCTAATAATGTCGCATAACTTTCATCATAGCGTGAATACATTCAGTTCAAACTTCAGCGGGTTGCATCAGTTCTATAACCGTTGCCAGGTGACTCATACACCGCGGATTCGTTCCAGAATTCCGTCGATTATTATGTGCACGTATTATTGCTTGTAAATGTAAACAAACCCGGTAAACTTCAACAAGTTTTTCGTTAGAGCAATAAAATTACTGTTAATCTTGTACGTAATTTGGTTAAACGGCTCTATTGATAGTATTTTCTTTGGATGTTTATTACGATACCACGATACCTGATACAGCTCCATTGGTTTACTTTATCCTAATCTGGAAATGGACACAATATTTGCTTAGATTTTCAATATCAAAGTATAGGAATACGAAAAACGATTTTTAGAACCTGATACAGATTTTCTTTTGAAAGTAGTTATGAGAAGTTTCTTTTTATTTTCATGCATTTTCGGTTGAACGTATTACAAGCAAATCTTTAACCTAACTTTTTACTGAAAGATCTGGTCGGGTGGAAAATCATCGAATATCTTTACTCAAGGAACGAGAGGGATTATCAGACTTTTACTGAATACACTGTGTTCCTGTATTTACCCTTTGCAGTCACCAGGGCCTCGGTGAATGAACAATCCTGCAGCTCTCCTGAAAGTAGCTTTATTTCTTCTTCAAACTTTTTGTTACCCATGAGATGACCTTTGTTTGATGACCCGAAATTTTCTCGTAAATAAGACGTTGTAAAAACAAAAATACCTTTAGATAAATAATGCGTATTCAAATAACTTTGCTCGGTCATCCATTACAAGTGCACAGAAGATGTAACCGCTGAAAATAACGCGCCATGATAATACCCGCCGTTTATATCTAGGTACGCGATGAATAGACAAAGTTGTTGATTTATTACAGGCCAAAGATAAGTTTCACGAGCGCGCGAGAGTATCGACTAGTCTATGGTTTCCATGACCGATTTGATTATTGTTTATGACTTGGCACCGTGCTAACGTAATAGGACAGAACATTATAAGAACATTATAGAACATGCTATGCTTGCTAACGTGATAGAACAGCCAAGAGGGTGTTTCATATGAGTTTTAGTCATATAGTTTGATGAGGTTGTACGGAATTTTCCGCAGTTGACTGGGATCACACTTGCTTTTCTACTATGAGATTGAAAAAAAAAATTTTTTTCGGTAGTTCAATGAAAACTTCGGGTTCTGAAAGCCATAAATAACGCTTACAGCAATGAAGTTGGTTGATCAATTTAATGAAGATAGATAGTTGAAGTCAAATCAGATTTGCAAAAGAGTTTAGATATTAGGTAGATATATGAATTATTTTGATAAACAAAATGGCTAAAATTTGTCTTATTACTTTATTACTTACTGGGATAAGGGCAGGAAGAAGAAGAAGACTTTATTACTTACTGACGCCTTGAAAATTCAAATGTAACTTTAAATGGTTTAATTTAAACAAATGCCTTGAGTTTGAAACCAGTGAGTAGGTATATTACCTATGCCCTTAGCATGACATGTTCATATTTTTGGGGGGTGGGAAATTAAGTAACTTCTTCGGCTCTGGATGGATTGAGAAGGAATGCTGTCTTATTGAGTATAATCCACCCGTGTTCCTTCTGTTGCCCTTTGCGTTCCAGGGTTGCGTTGACTCTTTGGAACAGTCCAGCAACTACGCGTAACGGGTCCTAGAATTAAATTCTTGTATATATCTACACGTAGATATACTTTAAGCCATTAAGATACTTAACTGTCAAATCTTTTGTTTCCAGATGTCGATAGTACCTCTGATGTTCCGTGACTGGTGGGACGAGTGGGACAGGCCCTCTCGTCTGCTGGACCAGCACTTCGGCATGGGCCTCAAGAGAGACGAGCTGCTGTCCTCCCTCTCGACCCTGCCCTCCTCCTCACTGTTCAGAAACTCGTACTTCAGACCCTGGAGAACGAGTCTGACAAGGCAGGAGTCTGCTTCCACTATTAACCTGACGAAGGAGAAGTTTGAGGTAGGATTTGGTTTATTATAATAATTAACTGCTAACACTGGCGATCTGGAATCGACCTCATTATGTTATTGGTAATCATTCATAAACTTCTTATTTATTGGTTTATTTGTTTGTTTATCCTTACAACGGAACGCCTTACAGTAATTACACTAATGGTGCAAAATTAGTTCTGTATCTATATTGAAATTATATATCTATTTTTGCAACCCACATAAAAACATAAAAAATCAAAAAATATAATATTGTAGATGTGGTGAGGTGGTTACCTGAGACAAAAAGCATATCAAGTGTCTTATCTCTGTACTTGGTATTATTGTGAACATTTTTACTACTTAATACATTGTTAAAATTTTGGCTCAGTTTATGTTTAGTCTGCTGCATATTTAGCATATTACACGGTGTCTGTACCGGCCTGATTAAATTTGGCACAGTCAATAAAGCGAGTTAGTGACTGTTCAACGTGCCTTGTTATTGCATTAGTTATGATACCTGTCTGGGTAGCAGTTGAATTATTTTATCCGCTTCACCTTCAGTACTATTAACATGATTGTGGAGTTGGAGGAAGCTTGTGTCCCAGCAGTAGGATTACATGCTATACAGAGTTATGTCATGTCATGTTTGAAAAAGCCTTATTATCTTCCAGGTCATCCTAGATGTCCAGCAATTCACACCCGAAGAAATCACAGTAAAAGCCGCGAACAACAGCGTAGTAGTAGAAGGCAGACACGAAGAGAAACAAGACGAACATGGCTTCATCTCTCGTCAATTCACTCGCCGGTACATCCTCCCCGGAAACTATGACGTCCAGGACCTGGTCAGCACACTGTCTTCAGACGGCGTCCTCACCATCACAGCTCCTAAGCGACCCCCTCCTAATGCAGGTGAAAGAATTGTCCCCATCACGAAGACGGGACCGGCTAAACAACCTGAACCCGTCCACACAGAACAACCCAGAGAACAAACAGTACCTATCGTGACATCCCCTTAATTTTAATACTCTCATACTTATCATACGAGACATCGATATCCACAAGTAATCGATGTTAAATTCAACGATCGAATCATAAATAGCATTTATTCCAAGCGCCCCGTTGTTGGCCAATAACGACTAGCGATTCGAAATGAACGAATTAGGTTTTTTATATTAATTTGTATAAAAGAGGAATGCGGTGTCATTATTTTAAATAAAAATTGAATAAACGATTCCTAACATCACTTGTTATTTTTATTGAAACTGAGTTGATAAGATCGAAGTAAGAAACATTGAACAGATCGTTCTAGCGATGTTTGAGGAAGCAGTAGAAAGTCATTCGGCGGGATAAAGATGAAGATTTCAATCATAAAGTCGGGATAAGGGTAGGCCACAAGCTTGATTAGGAAATAGGTAGATACTTTTTGACCTGAGCCTCAAGTCTGCTATTACAATAGTGTCAGATTGGCCTATCATTGACTTCATAATTGTTGATTTTGACAAAGGTAATATAATGGCGTCATTATGACTTTCCAATGGTCAACAGTGAAATGGCGTAAAATGGTAATTTCGTACATAATGACAAATTAATGAATGTCTGACGTATGCTGTAATCCGCTAAAGTTTTGACAGTTCCTTTGATCAGTGTCCTACCATTAGAACGTCGTTGTGCAGTCATTGTTGCTTTTAATTTGTTACGAGACAGCTCGATATTGTTATTCTATCACAATTCTATTACGAGACCAATGATCGATCATTATGCATTTAGCAGGTTACGAACTTTTAGCAAATGACAATGGGATCGTGTCGGAATGACGAATTTATAAAAATAACAGACTTGGGGCCCTGGTATGAGGTTCCCTCGGAATAAGGACACATTTCACGTGGGCAAAGCTTCGAGCAGAAGCTAGTATTTAATAATTTAATGGACCTGAACTTGACCGGGTGGTGGTCAAGTTTGTATATTTTGAATTTGTTTACAATTTAGTTCATAAATCGAAATAAACAAATCAATTTTGTATTACTAAAGAATATTATGTACTCGTGTGTGTGTGCCTGGAAGCAGGTGCGGCAGTCACTATTCACTCTCACGTTTATAAGTGACAGAACGCATTACTGAGAACACTTAACGTTGGGGCTCGGTGCAAACCGCGAGCGTACATTAATGCTTAGCAAACGGGCTAGCCACAAAGAAGAAAGAACGCCAACAACACCTACCACAGAGCATGGGGACGCGACGGCACCGTCAACACTTTCAGTATAAACCAAGCGTGCTTTTACTGAAAGTGCCCATGTAGGCTCTATGTGAAATAAAATAGGTATTCATATTTGGTATTCGCTTCTATAAGTATTTTGAATTTGAAAAAATAACACTAACAACACCTACCATAGAGCATGAGGGGAGTCCTCCGCGACAACTGCTGCAATTTTTGTACAAACCAAGAGTATCAGCTGTGTGCTTTCTGTTCCCCTTTCCACTCCAAGGTCAGGGTAACACTTTCGGATAATCCCGCAAAAGTCTTATAAACTTGTGATTAAGCGGATTTCTGTCGGAAGCTGCGAAGCTAGCGGCGATCTATCAGAATCATATTGTCAGAGATCAGCCTATTACTGCTTCAGTTATGATAGTCGAAGCATATGCTCAGATCGCCCGGCCACGAATATTTTCAGCAATGGCGTCTCTCTCAAGCCGCTGCCGATGTTCCGTACTCTGTGTACCATACTGAACTACAAATAATGGACAATAATTCCTCCACTAGTTAATGTAAAACACAAACTGCGGTGCGTCAAGTGCGAGCTGTCGGAGTATAATGACAAACTTTCTATAAGTCAACGTGTCGAATGGTCGTGAGGCAATAAGGGCTGCGTTTGACTAATTTAATTTTCCCGCGAAGTGTTGCGTCAAATAATATTGTTAATTTATCATTGAGGCGAGGGGTGGGGCGGTGGAGGAATTCCGATATTTTCCACGTTCAAATGTTTCAACAAAAAATATGATTTAGGGAAGCATTGTATAGTTAAACGACATTGAAAATGTTTACCTCCGGTATTTTTTTTTTGAACAAGATGATGAAAATAATGCGTAAAATTCGGTTTGCTATAAGAAAATCCACTTGTGGTTAAACTCGCATGTGTACATTAGCAGTCAAGTACTCAGTTTATAGTTACATCATTAACACTCTCATCGCCATACGGTCCGCCAGCGGGACGTATGTTTTCGAGTAAGGCACGCCACCTTTAAGTTACACTAACCGAGATCAGCAGGCCGTACGGGCCGCCGGCGTACCGTATCTTTCGCGCCAATATGTAACCAAATTTCCGTTATTATTTACGAAAAATATCGAGTCTGTCACGCCACTCATAATAATCAATCATTAGGCCGCCGGGCGCCCGCATGGCTAGCAACGGTTGCATTTTCGCGCGCTTTTAGTGTAATTTCACTACTTTCTTCTAGTTTTTGTAACTTGTGCGGAATTTTTAGCATTATGTCGGACTCAGAGGATGACCCAGATTACCAGCCGTCTACAGACGAAGAATCGGTGAGCCTGAGCAAAAATTCTGATGCACTTTCTGAAGAAAGCGTAGAATTACCTACTTCTAACAGAAACCAACATCAACATTCGTCTGAAGCCACAAGACCTCAGAGTATGCCAAATTCTAGCTGGAAAATGCCATCATCAGATGGTTCAAGAAAAAAACAGTTTCTGTTCACTGTTGATCCAGGTATGAAAAATATTAATTCAGATTGTCAAACCGAATTAGATTTTTTATTTTTGGATGACGAGATTATTGATTTGATGGTACAAATGACGAATTCGTACGCCTCAAAAACACGAATACTTGGACGTGTATCACGAAACAGTCGATTATCTAAGTGGAACGATTGTGATGCTGCTGAAATGAAGAAATTTCTCGGTTTATTGATTTGGATGGGGCTCAAAAACTACCTAAAATTTCTGATTATTGGAGTACGGACGTATTATATGAAAACAATGTTGCAAAAAGAGTGATGAGTAGAAACCGATTTGAAATATTACTTCGATGTTGGCATTTCGAAGATACTTACCATGTTGGCATGGCTGGAACAGATCGACTGATAAAAATAAGACGCTTCGTCGAGATCCTTTCGAAAAAATTCGATCAATACAAAATACCAGGAGAGTTTCTTACTATTGATGAAACAATGGTGGCTTTTCGTGGCAGAATTGCTTTTATGCAATACATACCTGGAAAACGACATAAGTATGGAATAAAATTATTTAAAATTTGTGACGACGACGGATATACCTACGATTTGATTGTATATGAAGGAAAAAAGACGACGCCAGCCACACAAAACATATCCTGTGAAATAGTTATGAAACTTAGTGAAAAGTACTTGAATGCTGGAAGAAGTATCGTAACTGATAATTACTATACAAGTGTCAGTTTGGCTAATAATTTACTACAGCAAAATACTCATTTATTGGGAACGCTCAGAAAGAACAGAAAAGGGCTTCCAAAAGAGTTACTGAAAGAGAAACTGAAGAAAGGCGAGACCTGTGCAATGGAAAATGAAGACGGGGTGTTAGTTCTACGCTGGAGAGACAAGCGTGATGTGTTGGCTCTGTCAACTCGACATACACCTGGTTTTGTTAGCGTGCGCAGCAAGAGAAACCGCAATAAAGTGACTCTGAAACCTACGCTGATAGCGGACTATAACCGTCATAAATGTGCTATTGATTACTCAGATCAGATGGGTAGTTATTCTAATCCTGCGAGAAGAAACTTGCGATGGTTCCAAAAATTGGCTATAGAGCTTATATTTAGCACATCTTTGATCAATGCCTTTATTTTGTTCAAAAAAACCAAAAACCTGACATCTAAAAAATATACAATAACTACATTCAAGGAAAATATTTGCCGTACATTGATGGGTTTGGACAAACCAGGTAGACGTGATCGAAATAACCAGGATTGCTCAGGTAGGCACCAATTTGGAAAGTCTCCGTTAGTCGACCACCGCAACAGAATAGTCAGAAGAAGATGCATTCACTGCTAAGAAAAGAAAAGAGAAGAAGGTTTGACAAGTGTAGAAGCATGTAAAGTAACAAAAAAAGTCAATACGGTGTGTTTACTTTGCCCTTCAAATCCTAGTGTATGCTCTGAATGCTTTGCCAACTTCCATAGCGCCATTAAAAGGCAATAATGATGTTAATTCACTAATAAAACTAAGTTTATTTCATTTAAAACTGCTTTTTAATTCCTGTAATTAACCCTCTAGTTACCCTATAAATTTAAAGATAGAGCAACCATTTTTTTTTTAAATTGTGGGTATTTAAGTAAATTTTACACCTGATAGCTTCAATTTTCTGAAACAGCAGGCCATGCGCTATAAAATTAATATGAAATTGCGAGGTCGTAGCGGACCGCACGGCCTGCTAGTAAAAATACACAATGAGCCCGCCGGCAGACCGTATGGCCTGCTAAACCCGCTATAGATTTTTCGCCGCGGCCTGCACTGGTAGGCAAATCTGCGACCCGCCGGCAGACCGCACGGCTTGCTGCACTGAAAAATTTTATACATGGGTGGCGGTGAGAGTGTTAAAAAAAAAAAAAACTGTCCTAATTTCAATATTGTTCTTAAAGTTTTGTGTATATTAAAGAATAAAAATTTAAAGAATAAAAAGAGAATCGGTGGGTACTTAATAAAAAGGTGCTTATTAGATAGACCGTATGTATTTGTTTTTGCCAGTGGCATGAAACTGAAAAAATCTCACGGGAATGTAACTAGGTACTACAGTACACAGGGACAAAATGAAGTCCTAATCCGTTCATCCGTTTAGTAGGCGTGATTGTTTAGTCGGTATTTTTAGTAGGATTATGTATATACCAACAATCAGGTTCAACTATGTTGCTGAACAACTGCGTCAACCAAAACGTTCGGCTGCTGATGTAATATCGTCCAAACGGTCCTTCATAAGAAGTTGTAGAGCATGCATATCAGGTAAAGGAGCCCACTTCGAACATCTCGTATAATTTGTTTTCTTTTTCCAATAAATGTTTTTAGTTACTAAATGTGTTTTATTGTGTCAATAAACCTGTAATGATCAAATTTTAAGAAAATTCTCATTCTCTTTGTGTCTAAAATTATTTACAGCAGTGTTATAGTAATTTAATTTAAAAATCTGAATTATATGAAAAATTTCCTTTAAGATTTGAATAGCAATAACTTTGTACTGGTTATTATTATACCATTTTAGAATTTGCATTAAATAGGCATTTTTTTAAATAATGGGCCACCGCAGTGTACTTACCTACATTTTTTTTCGATAAGTATAGGGGCCTAAAAATTATAATTCCTTAAAAAGAAATGTTAAAATTTAAAATTAAATATTTTTTGTAAGTAATGTTATCTTAGACTATAATAATAAAACTTGATTCTGGTGTGATATTAATACAAACATTCAGGAGTGACTTATAAAAATCAGAACGAGAGAAAGTAACCAATTGAAGAAATGGCAGCTGATTTTATATGAGTAAGTATTATTTTTATTTTTTTTATTTATTTGTTTTCGTTTTCTATTTTTTTTTTAATTTGGACATCCATGGACATATGGTGATATAAGTGAGGTAAATGATAGATAATAATCTGGCCAATCGACAGTTTCAGGGTTATCCATTATTTACGCCACACCCTGTATATACATATAATTGTGTTTGTATTTCCATAAGAAAGATGTTCTCTGATCAATATGCCAACGCCATCTGTGCATCAATTGAGTCATCAAACAGCGCCATCTGTGAACCCTGAAGGAAATTTCTTGTTTATAGATCTTTGGCATCGATCGCTATTACCAAACAGTTTAGTAGTACAGAATTAGAAACGTTTACTCTACAAGATGTTTGCGTGTATATCTAAATATTTGCTTACAATTTCATTATACACATCGATCAGGGATATATTTAAAAGTTTATATATTCAATAAAATAGCTAATGCAATCTTTTTAGAGAGTGCTTAAGTTAGTAAGTAAATAGTTCAGCGTCTGCTGCCGTATTTTACGATAAGGGATGAATGAAAGGTAAGAGATACTAAACCAAGGCTCTATTTAGTCTGCCTGAGGGAAAATCACTATTCAATATGGTTTTTGTGGTAGGTATGATATAAAGTTATTTTACAGTCCTATCCTTTAAAACCGATGGTTTCCCAGACCATCATATAGGTATCCTCTTAGATGTGGGAAATTATAATGATTTACACAAATATTTGCGTAACCTAAGGTTGGTCCAAAAGTGATAATTTGGCTGATGCCCATGTAAAACGTGAGTTACGGCACGTCATGTCGCCGAAGAATGTATTCTAATTTAAATAAAAGTTTTCACAATCCTCCTTTAAAGCCATTATTCACAAATGCATATAACGATGGTGGCGACCGCAAACTAAATGCTGTCTGCGATTGTAGCGAAAACAAAACAAATAGTGGTTTAGCAACATATTGTCAACTCGATGTCACACGTCGAGAAGAGCGACGTGTGTTGAGACCTAGGCGCAGTTTCTTCAACGAAAATCTTCACAAAATTAAGGTGACGAATTGTTCCGAGTTTCAATGACGTTCCTCACGATATTTTCCTTCACAGTTTTGAGAGCAGTGGTGATGAAATAAATTACACAAAGTCTTGCGACTGGCTGGGTTTGAACGCGCGACTTACAACTCGTAAGTCGGAGCCGTAACCACTCGGCCACCACTGCTCTACAAAATCAATCAGTGGTGGGAATTAAGCAAATAAGATAATTAAAATTAAGGAACTTTGAGAGATTAATTGATTCGTAGATACTGTTACAATAAACTAATCACATTTGTTTCATCAGAAGACTTAAAGTCATCCAAAGGGTAATAGAGGGGGCTCGGAGTTACTTTGTGTGATCAAATCAAAATTGAAGATATCCGCGGGAGAACCAAGTTTACCGATATAGACACCAAATGCAAGCGGCAGTGGGCTGGGCACTTTATTCGCAGAACAGATGGTCGATGGGGCCGAAAGGTTCTGGAGTGGATCACGTACCGAAAGACGCAGCGATAGAAGGCCTCAAAGGCCACAAAGTGGACGGATGACTTGGTGAGGGTCGCGGGACTCCGGTGGATGCGAGACGCACAGGACGGGTCGTCGTTGCAAGTGGCGCCAGGAGGAGGCCTATGTTAAGCATTGAACATCTTTCGGTTGAAATAATGATTATAATTATTTTGTTAGATATTCACTGTATTAAAATACTTTTTAGGGTTTTGTACCCAAATGCTAAAAAAGGGACCCTATTTCTAAAACCTCACGTTCGTCTCGTCTATCTTTCACCAAGCTGTATCTCATGAACCCGTTATAGCTAGACAGTTAAAATTTTCACGTATTCTAAAAACTAAAAAAAGGTTATTATAATATAGTATCTAAAATCCTATATAGATACGGAACCCTTCGTGCGCGAGTCCGACTCGCACTTGGCCGTTTTTCTTAAGAAGTAACTAATTAACTAGGTAACTCTAAAAGCCAATAATGTTTCTTCATCAACACGTGTAAAACATATTTAAGAACTATCAAGACGAAGAAGCCTCCCTTCAATCAGTACTCACATCGTCTGATAGACATTTACAATATTAAAACTAGAGCTACAATTAAGTACGATAGAACCGTGTTAAATAAAAGCGAGTTAGCAGGCATTGTGGTAATGTAGAGGGGTAATAGATCTCATAGTCATGGATCACTCCGGTTAAACGGCGGGGGAGTCCGGCGGCGCGGCGAGCGGGGCGGGGGAGTTCATCAATCAGCCCGGAGCGATTACAGGGGCCGCGGCGCAAGGTATGAGCAGGTAGGGAAAGTGAGAAGTATTGTTAGAGAATTATTGCGTATACATTTTGGAAGTAAAAGTTAAGTTTGGGTGACGTTTTGGCATAAAATGAAGCCGTCAGTGTTTTATCTACGAACTCTACATAATTAAAAAAAGAAAACTATAATTACACTAAATAAATTAAAATTAAAACCCTTAAATGATTAAAACTAAATAAAAACAATCTAATCAAAGCTTCTAGTAACTCCTCCGCATTGTTGTCGACTGTCGGTAATATGCCCAAAACACTGGTGACTTTATCACGCTGTATTTAATATTTTTTCTGTTCAAGGCAAAAGTTAGACCTTAGGTCATGCATATTTTAATTCAAATGTATTAAAAAAAAATCTTTTAGCCTACGCAGTTACTTTGCAACGCAATGTTGAGAATACGCGCGTAGCATTGCGCGAAGTAACTGCATGCCAAGCATACGTATTATTACGAATTGCTACCTGAACCCTTAAGTCAGCTGCGTGGCAGGCTACGAGAGCACACAAATGCACACAGGCCACTCTTCTCCACTGGGCACACTGGGCACGTGCCCAGGGCCCCGCGATCGATTGGGGCCCCCTGCTCTACCTACTCGATTACCAAACGATAAACGAAAGCTACTCTACTCTGGCCTATAAATCAGGCTTCCCGATTCCAGCATGTTTAATAAGTTTGAATTAACTTAATCATTTTTTTAACTTAACGATTTTGCTAAACTCAAATCTAGAAAAAGGGTACCTCTTCAAACAGCATATATATTATAAGTCTAATCCTGGTTGCTGGTTACTTATTATGGATTAAATTATATCTATTATTTAGCATAGTATAGTCGGCCTTATAATGATCCCCCTGTTGGGAGCCAGGCCTCCTCTCTAGGAGAGGGAATGGGCCGTAATCCGCCACGCGGGCCCAGTGCGGGTTGCACATGTTTTACATGCCGGTTTCCTCACGATGTTTTCCTTCACCGTTTTGAGAGCAGTGCTGATGTAATAAATTACACAATATGAAAATTTAAAAATCAACTTATTATCTATTCATCATAATACTTATCTAATGAACTTCTAACAAAATAGTGCTTCATTATGGACTTATGGACATAGGGGCCCCATTATCTAAATATGCCCAGGGCCGCTAATACGTGAAAGACGGCCATGAATGCACAAGCGGGAAGGTGGTGGTCCCTGACATTAAGCTGCAGGCAGGCTAAAGAAGCCATGTCAAGCTTAAATAAAACCCTAACCAGCAACCTTCTGCAACTGGACGCAGGCAGTCTGCGTCTGATAGTAGGGACACTACACCGGACACTGCTCTCTGAACAAACACTTGTCTTCTTCACAATTTGTAAAAAAAAATAATTTGAATTTTTTATATTTGTGTTTGAGAGCAGTGGTGGCAGAGTGGTAATGGCTCCGACTTACGAGTTGTAGGTCGCGGGTTCAAACCCTGCCAGGCGCATTACTTTGTGTAATTTATTTCATTACCACAGCTCTCAAAACGGTGAAGGAAAACATCGTGAGGAAACCGGCATGTCCTAGCACCAAAAATTCGAAGACATGTTACATTCACCAACCCGCACTATGCCCGCGTGCCTAGCCGTAACCTAGCCAAGCTATAACCGTATCGTATCGAATTCCATTCTTCAATCGGTAACGCTTCGGTGTCAGCAATTGTAGAAAATGATAAGTGGGTAGCCATGTTGACGCGCCTGAATCGGCCGCTTTCTATTCGTTTGTTTCTGACCACGTGACTTAACGTTGAGATGATGTCATTCCCATACATTTGATTACTTTTCGACTAGCGTTAACGATTGCAAATTATCAACTTGGCTAGGGGTGCAGGACCCCTGGCCCCGCCTAACAGCCACCGTAGGTGTGAGCTTGCGGACGACAAATAATGGTTGGCTTGCCGTCCGGCTGTCCGGTAACCGTCTGGACCGAGACCCAGTCGTCGACAGTCGGCGTAAGTTCCATACGAGCCTCAAAGAGAGGTCAGTAAAACCGTAGGAGCCCAGCAGGGCTGAAGCTACTAGGCCCATGGGTCGATTTCTGAAAAGGTCCTAGAATGCAAATGGAATTAACCTTTAACCTAACCCTGAAGGAACATAGGTGTGGTTTTAGTCAGTAAAAGTCTGAAATGCCCTCCCGCTCCGCAGGAGAAGTCGTTAGACGATTTCCCACCTTAAGAAAAAAACCAGTGAGAGAAATCCCATATATTTGTTCACTTTATAGAGCAGTGGTGGCCCAATGGTAACGGCCCCGACTTACGGATGGTGGTCGCGGGTTCAAACCCAGCCAGGCGCATTACTTTGTGTAATTTATTTTAACACCACTGCTCTCAAAACGGAAAGGAAAACATCGGCAAGTCCAAGAATAATAAAAGATTCGAAGATAATTATGTGACACCCACCAACCCGCACTGGGCCTGCGTATTGGATTACGGCCTATGCCCTCTTCTAGAGAGAGGAGGCCTGAGTCCCAGCAGTGGGAACTTTTTAAGGCTGATTATGTTATGCTATGTTATTTATTTGTTCACAGTATGATTTCTTCTATAACTTGCACCATACAAAACCGCTTGCAGTGTTCGACAAGCGATTGATCTGCCGGCTGTATTAATTGTTGCTGTCTGTACTATACCTAATTCACTACCCAGTATACAAGTATACAGTAGGTAGTACGTGAGGTACAAGTGTTTGTATTGTCTACTCCCGACGTAGCCCGACCACATGCTGAAAACGAAAGCTTTTATTTAATTGACTTTTGGGAAATCGATTTTTCTTTTGATTGCTGGTGAGATTTCTTAATATTGTAATGGTACTCTATTGGAAGACGCAGCGTTGGAAGGCCTTCCATAAGGTGGACCGATGACCTGGTGAGGATCGCAGGAATGGATGCAAGACGTACAGGACAGGTCATTATGGCGACACTTGGGAGAGGTCTATGTCCAACAGTGGCTCGTATTAATCTTTTTTTGCCTTTACAAAGAAACTGATGAACAATTTTTACTATAAGAACCTACTGCCATGTCATTATTTCATTTTATTTCAATTTATTGTTATCAATAAAAAATATTGTTGAATTATATTTGTGTTTAATTATATTATTTTTTATGTAAATGGTGTCCACGTCTGTTATTGACATAAATACTTGTTTAAGACTGATAAAATGGATTATGTCCATGCTTGTGTTCGTGATGTTTTAAATTGTTGTGAGAAGAAACTGACATGATTTGATATCATGTCAGTTTCTCTCTTTTTTTATTCTCGCACAACCAAAAACTACTGGGATTAGAAACATGAAATTTTCCTTTTAAAACGTAAGCGAGCAGTAAGGTTTTTTTTTAACAAGTTGATAGCGGCACTCATTTTTGTATTATTTCCATTCCTACGGTACGGGGCCTTTAGGACCTGTACCCCTAGCCAAGTTGCTAATCTGCAATAGTAGCTTGTAACAACTGGACCACATGAAGCTTAAGAAAAAAGCTTTTTTTGTCTAAGTGCGGCACAAGGTCAGATTGACCCCGTATTAAGGTAGATAGACCACTGCGTTGTCATAATACAGTTCGGGGGGTTTTAAAATTTTTATGAAATTATTCTCACGAACGAAATTGCTGGCAATGTGCTAGTAAACACCATAAAAATAAAAAATCCTTGGACTAAAGAGTTCAAAAACTTCAAAGTCGCAACTGTGTGGGTTGACATTTTATTGTAGACTATAGCTTCTGCCTACGGCTCTGTCCGCATGAATGTCAGTTATTGCGGACGCGAAGTCGAAGATATAAAGTAGATAAAAAATGGCCTGCTTTCGTTAGGATCCAAGCTTACTCCGTATTAATTTCTTTCTACGAACAAAGTGCCTTGTTCACTACCGTTTAAGTTTGGTGATTCTTCAGGATATGGTGGTAACCTTGGGTCTCCTGCGGATTTATTCATTTCTGATGTGATCTCGCAAGGAAACTTCGAGCATAGCGCTTTCCATTGCCCTTTGAATGACTGAATATGAAATGAATGAGCGACCACGTTTCAGTGAAATATGTCATCACTGGCACGCCTCTCCCGCTCCGCCCAAGAGCGGAGGATGTCATTGGATGATTTTTTCCCACCATAAAAAAATAAAATAAAAAACACGTATTGGTCATAAACTTTCGTCTTAAGATACTGTGATATGTTTGACGAGAAGGTACCGTGATAGAGGTCTTAATTATGTAACAAAAAAAACTCAAATTTTTGGAGTGTCATCACTAACCGCGACGGTAAGTCCTCTCTTTGAGGAGTGGTCAGAGAGGTGCTACGGTGTTCTCACCTTCCTCATAACGCAGACCTTCGCCATACGTGGCAATTTCGAGAGGTTCCTGTATCAGATTCAGGCGGAACAAAAGCCCGGGTATCACCATTGTGCGGACCGCCCGGAGGGCACGGTGGAGCATCCAGAGGAGTTGTGCCTCACTTGGGCGAAAAACCAACGTGGCCTTGTAGAGGCGACCGGTGGCAGCGACCAATAAATATAATAATTATAATTAATAATTACAAAAATAATAATAATATTCCACAGCTAACACAACGCCATTTATTCTCAAGCTAAGCAGAGCTTGTGTTATGAGCACTAGACAACTGATAAACGTACTTATATATTCCTAAATACATACATACTTTAGGTAAATACAAAAAAAATAATTAATTACATTTTTTATTATTAAGCTATGGCATAGCATATCGCGGGCCTTGAGCGTGGAGACCGAATCCAGAAATTCCGTAACGAAAATAACCTAACACCCCCCACTCATTTGTTTTTTGAGCGCGGTGACCGATAAGAAAACAAATGAGTGAAAAATCAATCAAAATTTAATTCAATGTGTGAAAGTGTAACTTCAATTAATATCAAAGAAAAAAAAAACAAAGGAAAAAAAATACTGCATAAATAAAATAAATAAATAATTATAATTGCATAAGTTGATAAAAATGCTATGCAATAGCTTTACCGCGGCAGTCCCCGAGTGCCACACGTCTTTTTTTTATTTTTTTTTATTGTTGATAGGTTCGCGCTTGAACACTACCTCACCTGATGGTAAGTGATGATGTGGCCGACGATGGAGCACGCTTGCCTAGAAGTAACCTATTCACTTTTGACTTAAAGACCCCTAGGTTGTAGCTATCAGAAAACACAGACTTCGGCAGAGAATTACACTCCTCTGTACGCATAATGAATGTGTTTCCAAAACGCTTTGTACGAATAGGTCGCTGCGCGTCTAGTTCGTAATTTTCGGAGCGAGAGGGAATGGGATGTTGTTTCCTTTTGGGAAGCAGTAATGTTAGCGTAGGAGATTGCCGCAGCTGTGAGGGAACGAACATCCTCACACCCTAGTCACCGTCACAGGAGACCTCCGAGTCGTCGGGGGTCAGAAGGCGATCTCCGGCCACCGTAGGCGGGGGTTTGTAAATGACAAGTAATGGATAGCCCTGTAAGGACAGAGCGCGAGTCGTCAACGGCGCGTAGTATTACATGCGTCCCTCAAAGTGACGTCCGCAAACCGCAGGTCCCAGATGGGCCACGGCAAATTTATGAAAAAGAAATCTGAACCTCAACAAAAAAGTTAACTAAAAGAAACAGGTGTGGTTTTAGTCAGTAAAAGTCTAGTCACATCCTTTCGCTCCACTCTAGAGCGGAAAAAGTCATTGGATGATTTTTCAACTAAAAAAAGGCTAGGACAGTAGGAACTATTAAGTACACAAAAGGAAAGTCTGAAAATTTAACCAGTACACGGTACACCGGTGTTCAGAGTCTATAGTTCTCGGCCCTGCTGGGCCCACGGTTTGTTGACATTTCTTTCAGGAGCGCGTGGAAGATTACACGCTGTCGCTGACTTACGACTTGGCTCTGTCTCGATAATTGCTGGCCGGCGAGATACCCATTAGTCGTTCACAAATCCACACCTACCATGGCTAGAAGCCAGAGTTGCGGCGGCTGAGGCGTGAGGTAATTCTTTCTCATGAGTGCTGCCGTCTCTTTCACTAGCATTACTGCTTCGCAGTAGGAGGCAACCGCCTGCCATTTCCCTTTGCTTCGGACCATGGCCAGAACCAGGACGCGGCGTGAGATGTCACCGGCCGCCACCAATTACCTCCACGAGAATACGGTGAAGGTGTGCCCCGCTTGGGCTGTGTTTCCTCCGGGCGGTTCACACAATGGTGACACCCGGGTATTTCTTTCGCCTGAAGCTAGTGCAGGAACCTCCTGAATTTACCATGTTCGGTAAGGACCTGCGTCATGTGGAAGGTGACGACGCCGTGACACCTCTCAGCGACTCCTCAAAGTAGGGACTTGCCGCCATAATTATAGCGTGCCCACCGGAATATTACGTGTTCTCCTATCATAGGAGTGAATAGGAAAAGTGTCACTGCAGTCCTGAATGCAAAAAGCTACTTAAGGAACACTGGAGTGAATGGAAACTTCACTTAGTTTTATACCTTTTGTTTTTAGCAAAGCATCGAAATTTTTTTATTACAGATATACAATAAAAAAAAAATTTAAATGCTGCAAATAATTTCTTAATAATTTGATCTAATTTTGTATTCTAGTAGAGTGTCGTAACATTTATACCTTGGAATCCAAGGCCAGTCAATGAATCTTTATATACTACATATAACTTTTGATATGTGTTTTTAACAATATATGTAACGATGACAAAAAAAAATATGCGAACTTCATTTTTTTATTATTTCTCAATACTCGAAAACTGACTCTTATCGCATTATGATTCGTATCGATATTTTTATTATTATTATTCAAATCGTAGTGCGATATAGATAGCTCTAAATATAGCTAAATTTGCTACTATTCGAGCGAAACTTGAGCAAAATTTGTTAATTGGTTACGAAGATACAGCAAGTCAAAGATGAGCAATTCTACCGCAGTGCTCGGAAAACTGAAAAATCCTGTCACTTGTTTCAGTTTATTTTTTTTTGGTTGGGTTAAGATCGTGCACTTGTAGAAAGACCAGGCTCAAGTGCTCTATCCTATGTTTCTTTTGCCAAGGTCGAAATTGCAACAACGCCAACCCTGTCGTCCTGGATGAAGAGGACGAGAATGTGGAAGACCTAACATCATATGCCGACCCGTCCACCTCCAGAAAACATTATTCCTCCTTCTCCTCTCCCCCCACTGATCTAGACTGGATGAAACCTGGTCTTTGGAAAAGGGCGAAAGTCTGTGGACTTCGTACGGCATAACAGTCAATAAATGTAGTCTATCTTTCGATATAGTCAACCGATTGCGATGAAATAAAACCTAAGTTATATATAAAGTTACACACAATTTTAATGTATAAAAGTTATCAACATCGATTTCGTACATTTTACGTGATGCGCGCACAACAAAAAACTTTTACAGATTTTTTTTTTTTTTAATAGAGATAAACTAGTGCTTGACTGCGATCCCACCTGATGGATGGATTTTTGTAATTTTTGTAACTTTGGTATCAAATTTAAGCTAATTAAATTTGATATAAAATTTTTGCCTCATACTTTTCTCTAGGAGTATTAGTTTAGATAGTACGTGTTTTTGAATATGACACAAACACAAAATTTTCACTTAAAAAAAAATGCCTATTTTGCAAAATTTCGCAGTTTTTTTAGCACCATGGGGGTAGCACAGGGTGTTCAAGGTTGCAAACTTGGGTGTTAAACCTTTTTTTTTCTCTTGTCCCTCTTATTTTAGTAAAATGTTGTTATCAATTGTTGGAATCGCAGTCAAGTACTAGTTTATATCAGGTAAAAAAAAAAAACAATAGCGCACAATTTTTTTTTTACTTTTTTTTTTGAGCTTTTAACAATACAGTCCAATAGTTTATAGGTATTAAGATTCATTGACTGGCCCCGGATTCCAAGGTTTTACTAATTTAACGCCTTACGGCTCTCCACTATTCCCCCGATTGACAGTTTACTTTGTATTTTGAGTATTTGACATCGTTATTCCTAACAGAATATCAATTTATCCAACGCTCAAGAGATTATTGTAAGTAATCTAATTTAATTCTGTCACTCAATAGTTCAATTATTTAAATCAGTCATTTAATAATTCAATTTGATATTCATGTATTTTTATAATGTAATGTACCTTATTATCAATTCCCATTTATATTTCTTGTTCTGTGTTTTTGTGTTGTTATTATTGCTGACATAATTTTAATTATTAATTTTCTTTCTCCTTGTTATTTTATACACCACTAATTTTTAATTAGTACAAATACTTAAAGGGCTTATTAGAAAAGCCCTTGTTATTATTTAAGAAAAGTCTCAATAAATAATATTCATAAACAGCAAAGTTATTAGCGTTTGTGTTTATCCCAAAATGTCTCTCAATTTATGGAAATATTGTGCAGGCTATTGATTATGAATGAATAAATGACGATTAAAATGGAAAAACACTGCCCGCAGTATTTTCTACTAGCAATTGTTATTTATGACTGAATCTATGATGAATTTACCTTTTCGTGGTCAATTTTATGATTTCGGTTTTTTCTACTTTTGAATACAAAAATATGATCAGTAACGGGTACAGACACAACCCCATTTTTTTGGGTACTAATTAAAAAGTAGGGGTGTATAATTGAAAATTAACTTATTAATTTTATGTGTTTTAAAATCAAATGTTTTAGATTAATGTAGGGATTGTCTATAAGTGTTACAGCACTTGAATAGTTACATAAAATGATCCTGTAAATTCCTAGTGCCTGTAATGTTGGCGATCCTAAATAAATAAATAATAAATTATGGAGTAAAAGTGTCACCATTGCAGATCAGCTCAACTAAGTTCCAACCTCCTAGTTGTACGTAACCCTAGACATTACTAAACCTACATTTAAGAACACAAAAATGTTGGGCCCAGGATTGACCCTGAGGTACTCCTAAATAATAACTGTTTTATAGTGATATGGTATACTTTTATTTATTTAATGCTTCTTGCAAAACAGGTACTGACAAAGACGAACTTAATGCCTTAGGCATTCTTAGACTGACCTGTTTGGTCTAGTGGTTAGTGGCCCTGCTGACTGTTATGCTGGAGGTCGTGGGTTCGATTCCCACCCAGGACAAATGTTTGTGTGATGAGTAGGATCATTTGTTTTGTGTCTGGGTGTAATTTATCTATACCTAATATGTATGTATTTAGGAATATAGAAGTATATTTATCAGTTGTCTAGTACTCATAACACAAGCTTTGCTTAGCTTGAGATCATGGCTTTGTGTCTATCACACAACGTGGAATATTATTATTCTCTACGAGTCAAATAAGGTGGTGAAGAGATATCATAGTATGTTGTCTGTCCACCACAATTAGCTGAAAAACTAACAGAAAGTTCCATGCCAAACATGGACTTTTCTGTTAGTTTTTTAGCTAATTTACTGCTAAAAACTTAGCAAAAGATAAACTGAGAAATAAATCTCAGATAAATTTTAGTAAGAAGAAGGAAGGATAAATAGGAATGCAAGAGAATGGTGACTAATGACTTTGCACCACGGTTAATATTATTAAATAAGTATTGTGCAATCCATGTCTGTTTATTTTTAAGGTACCTAATTATGTTGGTTTATACTGTTTTATGATTTGGAAGGCTTCTCTCGACTCTCCTATCATAATTTTGAAGAGCGATTTTAAAAGATAGCAAGTGAATTCATACAATCAAAAGATGTGTTAGAAATGTAGGTTGGAAATTGAATAAAAGTTTCCTTCAATGACAAACAGTAACGGGCCTGGGATTATCCCTGAGGCACGCCCATTTTTCTAAGCTAAACGCACAAATAATAACTACTTTATTATCTATGTTATCGCATAGGTTTAATTTTCTATTAGCCTCTTAGTAGAAGATACTATCTATTTTATGCTGTATTAGGATTTGGGAAATTTCTCTCTTTCTCAACAATTCTATCATAATTTTAAAGTACGATTTTAAAAGAAAGCATTTATTAAACATTGTGGTAGAAGCATCAAAATTTGAAGTGGTTGAAATGTAAAATGGGAATGCAGGTTGAAAATTAAATCAAAGTTTCCTTTGCTGACAAACAACAAAAGGCCTAGGATTGTCCTGAGGCACACCCATTTTTCTAAGTTATACGCACAGAACTGCTTTATCAATATTATCGCATGTTTTTCTATTAGCTAAGAGGTAGCAGAAGATTGGTCCATTAGCAGAAGAAAAACAGAGCAGTAGATAGATATAAAAGACATATTGCGACAACGTCAGGTAAATGTGAATAAGAATGATAAGAAATGGCAAGAGAATTGCCATTGCAACGATTGAAAAGAGTGTCCATGGAGTTTCTTGCAGAGATCTACGCTTTGGAATGTGTATTTAGCACAATTTTTTTTGACTGACTGACTTCTTGACATTTCAAAAGTGCCTGTAAATGGTTTATTTGAAATAAAATGCTTTGAATCATGAATCTTTGAATTATAAAATATGATGACGAAGCACAGATAATATTAATAAATAAGTATTGTTCTATGTCTGCCACTTTTAAGATTTATTATTTGGTGTGTTATGATAATTTAAAAAAGCAATTGTAAAAATAAGAGATTTATAAATTATTGAAAATACGAAGCAGCAAAATTTTAAGTGAGTATTGTTTACAAAATTAGTCTGTAATAATCCAATCAATTTTATATAATCCGTGCTTCTAGGAAAATTTTTAGGAAATAATTATTTTGACAACGCAAGGCAAAAAATTATGCAGTACGATTAAATTACCATTACGCTTTTAATGAAATACATATTGATAAGATACTAATCTTTATAATCTAAATTCACATTAAAATTGTTAATTGGTTTAAGGTTATGTTGATAACCTAAGTAAAGACTTCAACGCGTTATACTTGGGTACACTTATCTTCCTTAGTAATTGATCCTATATTTATTAGGAAACTGTTTTTAGAAAGCCTATACCAATCATATTAAATTTCCTAAGAACCAATTAAAACGGAACAGATTGGTGAATGAGCCGATTGTTCATTTAACAGCCGACCTCATTCATCCGATCCATTAATCAAACGTAGCTATACGTACATTAACAAAACTAACACTAACAGGCTCATTAAATGCGCAAACGAAACCCCGATTAAGGCGCATTAATATCGCGTTTCACTATCGCTATTAATCACAAAGAGCGATCAATGCCACGCGATTATTTTATAGCTTGAATAAAAACAATATAAGCGTAGCGGGCGGAGCGTGAGGCTGAAATATCAGTTTGATATCGCGCGGTTTGATTCGCCGTGACGCGGCCGCCTCTAGGCGGGGCCTCGCGCAGAGAGGGGACCGGCGGCCCGGCGCGCCATACCATTCCGTGCGAGCACTCGCTACGCTCGCTTCTCGCCTCTACGGCCCGTGTCCCCCGTTGTATGTCCGACGCGAGTGTGTGAGCCAAGCACGTGCCCTTCCGTGGCGTATTCGTTGCACCGTGCACTGTAAGCCGCCAAGATTCGGGTGAAGAACCGTGAGCCGGTGCCGGCGTACGCCATGGCCGACGCCGACCGTGATTCGGACCTTGGCGACGACAGCCCAGTGGTGAGTCTTTTGTTTTATTTCACTCCTTACAACTCAGATGACCAGAGAAACGGCTGTAAATATCACAGGTAATTCAAGTTTTTTTTTGCCTCTATTTCGCTTCATGTTTCTGTATGCAGGGGATTTCAGTCGTGCTGTCAGTCTGTCGGCACTTCTGTCGGCCGAGTAAGGTATGTTTGAAGTGTTGTTAGCAAGCATATTGTTGAGCCGGCTGCTACGCGTTGTTATGTTGCCGACTGCAACCGGTTGTTATGACAACCGAAACCTGATAAGCTACCGACTTATGTATTTATGTAGAAAATAAGTATAGTTGAAAATAGTTTTATGTTGATTACTTTTAAAACAAGTAATATTGATATGAAGGTAAGTCTGATGTTGTTAATTGATGAATATAACTTGAACATCTCTATTGTCAGATGTAAAAAATGCGATTTACTTGTATGATAGTTTAAATACAATTTCTCAAATGAGAGAGAATAAATAAGCAGTGTATGTAAAAACACGCATTAATAATGTCATAGACAGTTTTTATGAAGTTACACATTTCATAATTCAATGAGTTGTCAACAAACCTCCGGCCAATGCCGCGACGCTAGGCGCAAAAACAGTAATTCAAAAAACAAACCTATTAATTTGTTCATTCGTAAAGAAATATGTACTTACGCTATGTTAATATGTCCTAAATACGAGTACGGCTCAAGTATGTAAATTACACATAAACATACATACATATTATCAATGCCATTTTACCGGATTTGTTTAGCAAAACACTAATAATTTACTTTGGAAAGGCGATTCAATACGGAAATGGTAAAGAGACTATAAATTAAATTTATTTAATCCTTTGATGAGAAGACAAAGCCGTAGGTAAGTATTAGAATATCATTAATTGAGTAATACTTTGACATTTGAGCCCATAAAATAACTATAGCTATACAAATTCTTATAGTAGAGACTAAAACGTGTAGCGCTCTAATAATTTGATACTTTAGCAATGTATCGACGCCGTCAGTAAATAAAAGACAAACCTAAAATAGTAAAAAGGGTAACATTTTTAGATGCGTTTAGAAAATATTTTAATATATTTTTTAATACGAGTTCACCGATAGGAATATGCATCATAAATGTTACAAGTAATCACCACGTTACCATTTTATTCGGTGGAGGCGTCAATGTAGCATTGGTATGGCGTCTAAATGATATTTATATTACTATGTGTAATGCTTAAGAATTTAACAAGCAACAGTAATGGTTGAAACAAACAGTTATACTAACCATATATCTTGAAATTAACTTTTTAGTTGAAGAAGCCGTAATTACTTTTTTAAATTAAATCATGGGATTGATAAAATATGCAATGCGGTAATAAAGAATACCAAAGACGAATTTGCATTTTGTAAAATTTTAAACAGAAAGTAATGAATGGATCACTGAAAAATGGTAAGACAAAATGGAAGAGCATACTGACATAACGGCTGATAAATGAGCATAAATATCGGGTCTGTAGTCGTTTGGGCCCGCTCGGTTTGGGTCCGCGGGATCAATCGACACAGTCCCATTTTAAAGGTGTCGATTGGACCCACCGCCAAATTTTATTATAAGTACAGTCATGAAAGAAAGTCAAATCTTTTAGTTTTATTTTTATGACTTAAAATATGTATATACCTAATATTATTTATATTACTGAGAACATATATTTTTGATTTATTCAATTACGTGCTTACACTTACGTGCCACACTTGTCTACAAACATTAAAACTACACATTTTTTACTGTAATAATACCTAAATTAAGTGTACGAGCACTACTAATTTCAAGTTCAAGCATTTGGGCCTTTTACAGATTACCTGCTCGGGTCTTCCAATCATAGGCCTGCTTTTTTAATATCTTTAATAAACTTTTAAATCCACTTTTGCACTTGACTGTATCCACTACTAGCTTTAAACAATGGATTTTTTTAAAAATTTGTATGTGGGCCCAATCGACCACCAAAAATACATGAAATAAATTGTGTGGTCGTTTGGGCCTGTGGGACCAACATCGAGCGGGCCCAAACGACTACAGACCCAAATATCGAGGCATAACACTCCCCTAAGTGTTATGCCTCGATAAAAGCTTTTTGATTTGCCAAAAATTTAGATATCTAATCAGACATTCCGTTTTATGACCGAGTTAACTCGTCTGTTTTGATAGCTGATTGTGATGATTTATATAAAAGTTAAAAAAGTATATTCATTGGCTGCCAATTAGTTTTAAAGAACCATTTTAATCATGTTCTACTTATTCTACTGACTCCTTCTAAAAACGCAACAGATTTTGATGCTGGTTTCATTAATAAAAATATCAATAAACGAGACAGGTTTTTGTGTATAATTTGCATCTGTGCAAAACCGTGGCGCACCACTTGTGTTATCTAAAACCATTCCTTTCTTTGGAAAACTATATAAAGGAAGGCTTTCAAACGGTTTTATCAATCCCTCGTGGTGTTTTCGTTGACAGAAAAAACTTATCCTCAATTGTTTTGCGCCGATATCTTCGTTTGGGCCACATCTGGGATCCTATCCTTCTTTTGTTATTGTCAGGTACGGACTGTTGCTACTTACGTAGGGTTTATGGCACTTTTATTATGTTTTCGTATCCATGGTAACGGTTAGCATACCCTGTGGTATTCAGCTTTCTTAATGTTGCAGTTGGTTTTGGCACAGTGCCATAGGTAGGTGGTTGTCTCGGTACTTAGAACTAACTTTATGACATTACTCAACTCAGGTTTGTGCACTCTTCAAGGTGCATTGAGTTTTTGAATATTCAAAAAGAAATGTAAGGATATCAGATGGAAGAGCGATGTTACAGTAGCGTTAGTGACAGTAATTGTACCAATTGTTTTTAATTTAGGTTTAAACAAATTAATCTGATATTCTTATGAATTAAATACTCCAAATGGTTGTTGACAATATTTGAATACTGGAAAGCTAAAAACCAAGCTATTTATTTACAATAAATGCGGTATAAAACATGGTAAACTATATATGTAACTTTTTAGCATATTTAGACATATTTCGCTATGAATTGGCAAGTAAGTAAAACTCATAAAATTGTAAAACGATATTGGAGGAAGATGGTATTACTCATAGTACTCCTGAATAAAAACTATAACCGTGCAAGCTTTCAAAACAAATGTGACAACCAAAATTCGCAGCTCTCACAACACACAAATAACAAAAATGCATGTTTGGCGACATCTATGCAACACGTGTGTCGTCGTCAATGTGGCGGCTTCAACAAAATGGCGCCGATATGATTATTAATAACGAATTCGACTGCGATTCGGTTTCAAGCTTGTTTTATTGCTGGGCGAAGGGACCCATCTGCGGCGGCTCTACGAAATTTGACTGCACATTGTTTATTTAGCGGAACTGTTTTTGTCCTTGTTCGTAATTCGTCAAAGGAACGCCATCGATATTTTGGCGTCTGTTTTTTGTCCTCTCCGCAAAGGCACTGGTTTATGGTTTCTATGCTAATAGAAAAGTTGTTAATGATAAGATGTTAGTTAACTTATCAGATTTGTTATTGTAACTGTTGCCATCGAGCTACAAAGCCAAATATACGGCACCTGTGATTCATAAAAGTCATACATTCGACAATAATAAACAAGCTGGCACATGATGTAGTGTTTCGAACTTAAATATAATAACAGAATAATCTAGATTCGAAACCAAAATAACTGAAGCTGCACCAAATGCGACCGAAACAAATATAATCTAAAGCATTTCCAGCGCGTCAGAATTGATGAACAATCCGGGGATTCTAATGATGTAAAGTAACGAGATCTGAAGACTTTATTATCGCTTACCTGTATAACACATCATTAGCCGTTTATTTCTGTCCCGACACATATAATGTTTGCGTTTGACTCAATCATTTATTCAGCGGTGTGTCTGGCTTTGGCGACATCTCACGGGAGGCCAGAACGCACGATTTATTATCCCCACTCGGCGAATAGAGGCCCACAAATTAATTAATCAAACCTAGCTGTCAGTCAGTACACAATCGCGGACTATACTTAGCTCATATCCCGAACGCTCGCTTCCTTTTCCTGTCGACACCGCGACGTACCATTAATTGAAATAATTGGCGGGCTTCGAGATTTTATTTTTTCGCGTTGACAACACTGGTTGGCGGTTTGCATTAATTTTAATTAACTATGCTTGTGTGGCATTTATTTTTACGCCATTTTTGGTATTTCGATGAAAAATTACAAATTCGGTTATGGACTTATGAAAGTTATTTTTAAAGAAGTGTTGACTTTTGCTGTCATATTTTAATAAAACATTTGCATTTATTAACGCTTAAGGGACATGTTTATTTTGTTGTTTATACAAGGAAAATGATAAATTGGTCGCAATATTTTTCCTTTTATATGCATGTCTTATCAGAAAATGAAACCCAAGTTATCTGCTATGTAATATTAAAACGCGTGAATCAGTTTATTGCATAACATCGCGTGTAGAGTATTTATTTGGCTTCATTTCAAATGCAGATGTATTCTGTAGAGTGTAGAGGAACGAACTTTAGTTTACATAAAAAAATTCAATATTATTTACTTCTACCGGTACATCAATAGAGCAGATGTTTCTATTCTAAATCACGTATCAGTTGGATTTACAAAAAATGTAACTAAAAACTAATGGTTTTGAAATATTTATTTGATAAGACATAAAAAATATTATAAATTAATAAATTAATTCATCAATTTCTTCTAAAAATGTAGTCATAGTTTACTTTTCATTGCATTTATTAACTCAAAACGCAATTTTAGAGTTGAGAGAAAAAAGAAAAGAAAAGTAGTCTACGAGAAAAATAGGTTTATTTAACTGCGTATGTGTGGGCCATAAGTGACATATTTCTAACGGTTAATAGTAGGTTATACTCGTGCCATAGATACACCCAATATTTTGACGTAACATTTTTTGTTAAGGTAACCCACTTGCGGCACAAAGAGGTATATCACACAGTTGTCGGCAGGTGACGCTACCTGGTCGCGTGCTGGCCACAATGGTAGGTGGGCAATATCTGGCATCCACCCTATCTCATCTTGCTCTAGTCATATTAGAAAAAAAAAACATTCACACGTTTTTAGTGTAATATAATGATTCTCGACTTTTATTGTACCTTGTTTGTATTAGGTTTAGTAGATGATGTTAAAGTGTTCTTTATTATGCCTAAAGATTGTCCTACGATCTTAGGAAAGCAAACGGCAAAATCTCAGCGAGTTATCAAACCTAAATTTTACTGTTTTTTTTTTTATTTGATTTAAACTAGTTAAGATATAGCTCGAACGTAGAAAATAGTCCCAAAGGATAAAGCTTATTCCAAGACATGGTCTACCCGTGTGTCTCATTTCATCTAAATCCGTTCAGTCATTTGTGCGTCACGAAGTATCAAATACCAATACACATAAATACATACATACCTTCATATAAACTTTCACTTCTATAAATTACTGTGATTGTTTTAATATAACAAGCAACAACAACTTCTTTCTGCATGCACGGTTTCCAAATTCCAATTTTATCACTGTACTGTTAATTCCTGCATTTACCTACATATATACCTGTCTCTATCGTTTTTATATTTTTTATGCGAACCTGCATATCAAATTGATACTTTTCATATGTTCAGATATTTTGATTATTCGACACGAACGGCCTTTTGTTGAAGAATTTAATTTGCATACAAATAAAATGGCTGACTCGACAAAAGAGCCATTGTCACAGTTCTTTATACAGAAATCGAACATGATCCTTTATCTCTCATTTATATTCAACATATCTGTCGTAAATAATCGTATTGACATTCAATATTTATAAAGGAAAGGTTGCGTGGGTTCGCGTCGCGGTCGCCCCTCACACCGACGCGTAACGCCCTGCAGCTATTCAATTATTGCTACTATCTACGATCACGGATGGATTTAAGTCCGTATTTTGCTCCGTTAATCCTAGCTAATTCGTTAAATGTCAGTGTCTGTGGGCTTGCTTGATAACTCAGCAGCTTTTTGACGTATTGATACCATAGCGTGTCACTCCTGTTTGCATAGTATCTATGATACTATAAATAAAACTGTATAACTTGACGTATTTAACGATATGATCTGAGATAAATAAAACTGTATAACTTGACGTATTTAACGTTATGATCTGAGCTTGTTGTGCTAAAGAAAAGTGTGAAATGTTCCTGACTAAATTTCGCCTATTTCATTGTAGATTAGTCAAGTGCGCAGGACATATTATAAGTATGTACTTGTGCATTATAATGTCACCTGCGTATACACAAGTGCATTGTCTGATCGTTCACTCAAATAGTCCAATAGAACGGCAATCCAAAACAAATCGAGTGCAAGAGCAACGACTTTACATGCTATCCGAAGCATGGGGGTGTCACATCACTAACTTCCAAACTCTGAGTTGCTACAGAGTAATTACTAATACATAGAAAAACTCGATACCATAGATTTTTGTTTGACTTGGGAATCGATCACAGGACCCCACGCTCAGTGGTCGATCAACGAGGCAGTTGAACCAAAACTATGTACTTTCCGATGGACCGTAAGTGGACCATGACCTAGTGAGGGTCCCAGGAATCTGATGGATGTGAGACGCACAAGACCGGTCGTTATGGCGACACTTGGGATGGCCTATGTCCAAACAAACTTCCACTTATATATATATATATATATATATTATAAATTTGTAGTATTTTGGGACCACAAGGAAAAAGGCAGTAAAGTACCGTTACCAAAAACACTGCATTTATTTTATATGTGGTCCCAAAAACCTACTAAAAACAAAAAATATTTTTATACGTGGAAATTGGGACCGCGGTTCCGGTCCAAAAAGCCCCACAGCTCGTCTTTCGGCTGAAATGTATGTATGTGTTTGTGCATTTTCCACATGACGACACATATGTATGGCATAACGCAATATAGTGCGCTGTATGAGGTGACGACCTTATGCGTAAGTAGTCACAATAGAGATGCATTATGCTAATAATATCCCTGTTTATCTAAAGAAACATCAGTGTTCGCATCTCTGTATTTATTAGATATATTATATTACTATCATGATGTTTACTCAATGTGTCGTAGAACGTTTTCATCATTTGGTTTATGCGAAACCTGAAGTTTGTTTAGAATTAGTAACTGAATGGATTCCAATAGTTTTTACACCATGTTATATTTTTTCCCAAAAATATTTAAAAATGTCACAATTTGGACACCACAGACGCTAAGTACAACACGGGTAAATAGTAAATTATAGCGGGCATTAGGAGCTAGCAAACAAGCCCTCAGTCGCCTGGATGGCCCAGTGACTATGTATTTTTGCTGTTATAAGCTTTGTGATTTTTCATGATACATTTATGAAATTTTGTACATATGTAGATTCTTTACATAAAAATACAAGAGCCATATTTCGGGTTACACGTTTACTAAAATTAATGTTCTATATACATAAAAAGAAACTGACTGACATATCACAGAGCCAATACTGGATCTAGAAGCGTGAAATTGTACAAAAAGTTTCTTTTTCAATACACTTGCTCAGAAAGTGACTCTTATTGCACTGCACTTAGGTACATAATGGGCCTTGTTACCAAACTGTGACATTTTGATTACCATTACGCACTAGTGCTATAATGTAGTTAAAACCTTATTGTTCAACCGCTCCCCCGCCATAATTTTAATATATTTTCGTATCAGGCTGGGCGCAGGTCGCCCCCCTAGAGTCGCCGGTCAACCCCCGTTTATTCATTTCAGTGAGTGTATTGAAAGTTAAATAAAAAAAAAAAATGGGCGCGCATATGAAAACAGTTTTTACCGTCACAAAAGTTTACTAGTTTTACAGTTATTTTCTTCACAAGTGTATCTATTGAAAACCGTCGTATGATACATGTGAGTAATTAATGATTACTGTTTTTGGCCCGGCTCTCTTAAGACCCTCGCCATGGCTCGGGCCTTAATACCGCCTCGATGGTTATCACTCACATTACACACTTTTAAAATAATGTACTATTTTGTCGTTGGCGAGCACTAAGAGACAATCTTCCAAAATTCACACATTCCCAAAGGGGGTGAAACGGGGGTCTAAAGTTTGTATGGAGAAGCTTACTTTCACGCGGGCAAAGCTGTTGGCAGAACCTAGTCATTACATAAAAGATAAGATTTTTAGGTCATTGCAATTGTGCTGTTGTGCAACTTCTTTAAACTTTATAGAACTCTACGTAATAGGCCGCCCACGTAAAGTCAAAGATCAAAAGGTGCATATCAAATGAAATTAAATTAGCTACCGAAACTACGAAGAAGTGACAAGTAGGTATACCTAAACGATAAACCAAGATGAAAAGATTTTCAAGCTGTATTTACTTGTAATTATCTGATGAATCACATTTGCCAAACGCTCAATAATGTAGTTCATTCAAGTAACGTAAGATTTATTTAAAAAACCAACCCATATAAGACAACTATTTTTTTGAATTGGAAAGCTAAAATAACTTTATAAGAGAAAGAAATTAATAAATAAACTTCAAAGTAAATTCCATTGATAAATAATGATAGTAAGACACAGCCGGATGTTCCCAATTAATATTTTTAAATCACTCCATATTGACATTTGCTCAGTGCTGTTTTGAACCATAGATTAGTTGTAAAATAACACAAGTGTGCACTATGGTCTGTTTACAGCACTATGTAGTATTCTATTACGTGTTTGCTTAATAATCACGTAAAAATGTCTATGGACCATAATATGAAAGGAAATTACTTTTCTATGTTTTCCATCTATATGACTCTGAACAAATACTTAGATCTTATGTTTGCATTTGTAAAATAACAAGTCTGATGTGTACTTTAAATACGTGTGCAATCCATAATCCACGATCATTTATAATGGCTTTTGAATATTTCCGAATTGTTTTTATTGAAAATGATGGATTACAAAAATGTGAGTCTATGAGAAGAGAAAGGGGTTAGGTGATTCATATTTTAAGTAAGACTGTAAGTAATGGATCAATTTGATTTTATTAATGAATAGTTTTGGGGTTTGTTTGTAAAAAAATATATAGAAAGCTAAGTATAGTAAAATTAAATAAAGGTAAATTGGTTAAGTTTTGTGTGTAAGAATTAAGGAAAGCTTTAACGTTTATAAAATGACTGTAAAAACGTTTGGATTGTAACACCATCATTTAGTTTAACATATGTTTGTCAGAATTATGCTGTTAATGTTTTTATCTCTAACCCATAATATGTCTTCTCTGAATGAAACCTAATTATGAATTTGCAAGATTTTCCTTTTCTGGCAAGCCTAAGAATAAAATGTTTGGTTAATATGTTGTTTGTTCGCTTCTTTGGACTTATTTTAGATATTTTTACCAGTTGTGTAGTTTTTAGTTTTAAAGAAGCATTTGATACATTATCTGTTTTTCTTTTGCTCCAGATTGCTGGTCTGGCAGTAAAAGAAACGAATGGATTCTCACTCAATGTATGTGCTTTTTATATAACGCTCTTTATTTTATCGATAAACATTAATTTGTCATGTGAATGTAATTCGCTATGTAATTTGCAACATGTGTAGCTAACGCAACCCGTAGCAATTCTTAGCAAAACCTTATCGCTTACTATAATATTTTTCTATCAACTATTAAATTATAGGTACTATTATAATTCACTATTATTTATAACATGAAAATTCTGTAGAGTACTGAAATGACATTTACTGCTGTCATCATAAAGTTTATTTTGGAATGTAGCACAAGTGGTGTTATGATGTTTTGTTAGGTCAGTGCTGGAGTGCGCGGGCGCCCGCATATTCGTACTGAACAGAAACAATTTATTCCATAATACCTTCCCTATTGGTTAATATAGCATTCCTATTAATATCGTTGATTAACAATTCAAACTTATGTTGGTTAACGGTTTTGTGGTTTATAACGAATTTATTGTTTCCATCGATTGTTCACTTAAGATTCGTAGCTTCAGCAAAAATGTGATCTCTCTGTCATTTAAAGTTTTGCTGGGAGAAAATCTATTGTTGCTCACAGCTTGCCTTTGTACATATTGCGAAATTACTGTGTACGATGTTAAGTTTTTGTACAATATAAAAACCTTCAGAATTATAAAAAAATAGTGCCACTATTATATATATTACATTGTTCAGTTCTAACATTTGTTCAAAATTTAATGTAACGTTGCATGCAGCACTAATACTTCCTCCTCATCTAATGAAGTCGGCACCTCTGTCGTTTAATCACAATTCATTGATCGTGTGTGTTTGTCTGTCATTACATAGCGAACCCACTCATTTGCATACACATAAGTACGTTAGATGATAGGGCGGCGACACACCAAGCGCATTTTATTCAAATCATAGACAATGAGAAATTGCGAAGATTCATTTACTGTGATTCCACCAACTTTCTTTTTGCATTTATGCATGCAGCACTAACTAGCACCTCTATTTAAACATGTCTTATTTATATCTTATCTTGATTCATTAGTATTCCAATCTAACTCTGAAACTGCGTTGAACTTAAAGTTATTGCCAATTTTATATGATATTTATTAGACATCAACGATTATAATTTATTTTATGTTCATATTATTCTTACTCCAAGGGCCCAATAGTGATCGTTCCGTTGTTTTATCTGACATGACGTCACTAATTAACATCTTGGTTAATCATAATTTAATCCTTGGATTTTATATGCTTTGTTAACATGTTATTAAGAAGTAATAACTATAAAGCATCAGGGTTAGGTTATAAAATTTATTCAAGCGATCGGAACATTGTAGCAAATTGTTTTGTTCTTAAAGTTAATAAGTGTAACATCTCATCGATATTTCTGCGAAATCGATGATTGTATTTCATATTTCTATGGTACATCTAGTTAGTCACACAAAATTATGTCTGATACGCAAATATAACATTGTCAATATTCGCTCTGTACGTAACGGATCATAAACGTCGCAGCTAAAGAAATAAACGCCTTGACTCATTCAATTTAACTGTTAAGGAAGTAATATTTCACACAATTGTGTTAAATCAACACGAGAGAAACATCGTCACGCTTACGTTCGCAAAAGGGATATACAGAAAAGTTCATAACCTCCAATTAGCGGTGACGACCCTAAACCTCGCATGTGTTTCAAGTCTCCGGAACTTACCAGTTTTAATTTAGCCAGAGCCATTTAAATCTTCTGATTTCCTGAATTAACTATAGATAATAAATTCATTTTTTTATTATTGAAAGCCATTTCACCTGATAGTAAGTAATAATATAGTCAACGATTGAGCACGCTTGCTTAGGAGTAATCTATTCACTCAACTTAAAGACCTCTAGGAGAACGCATGACCATGCATGTCACACTCAGTCTGTTACGATTGCTTCTAAGTGATAATTTCAGCAATCTTACGTCAAGTTTCCTGCCTTTTCCTCTCAGAATCCCCTGTAGCACAGACACCAAACCTGTCAGGTAAGTAGGATACAGAAACAGGCATTAACTTTGTATGAGTGATGCACAGATTGCAGTGCACACAAGATAACAGATGATTCAAAGCTGTTTATTTTACAAGACCTAATGCGTTGGACGAGCAAACAAAGGTCTATAAACGCACATACGACACGAATACCAATGTAATTAACATAGCTTATTAAAGGCCTTTCTCCAACTGGAGATAATTTTATTTTAATGGATGTTTATTGGAGAGGCTCTCAGCAAAGCCATAGTCACACGCGGCGATTTACCAAGTAAATCTACGTTTGTAGAGGTCAGTCCGAGGATGGGTGACCATCCAATATATGTCAAAATTCCTCAGTGTTTCGAAAAGCAAATTAAGGCAACTGAAGGAATACAGGTCACTCTTTCTCTTTCTTCCTCAGTACTTAATTATTTAATGATTTCCCAACAAAAATTGCCATTTGTCCCGGGCTGTCCTTTGAAGACTGTTGTTGTTAAGCACTCTAAATATGTTTGAAATCGGTATATGTAACAGTATCTTAGCTAAGCCTACATCAGGCGAGGCAAGAGTTCTATGTAAAATATTACAATCATTTAAAATAACTTAAAATTCAAAATTTGGCTATGATGCAGCGACATAGTTGATATTGTGACAAAGCTCCTTAATAAAGATTTAAAAAAAGACTGTTGATGGTCGTTACGGGTAACCAGGCACCTGCTAAATAGTCTTACCAAGAGGTTACCCAGTTACTAGGTTGAGGAGACCCGATAGGAAATCATTGTGTTCGAAATGCTAGTATTCAGCAGGATCCAGTTAGGCTGCAAGTCGAAGTCGAAGCCATTTTGAAAAGACTTTCTTTTCTGAAAAAAAAACCCTATTATAAGCTAGTCAGATTGATATTGATGTTCGTTAGTAATAACAAACATAGCGTTATGTAAGCCGACACCGCGGTATCACTCGGCACCGGTGGGTCTTCGCGAAGTCATACGAACATTATAATCGCGTTCCGATATTGCGATCAGTGCACGCCTGTCCTTAATTAAAATGTCGCGCGTGCATGTCGTACTCGCCTAGCGTGAAGGAATCGTTAAGTTCTTGTAATTTCTCCGATCTTCGAGCTTAATTCCCAGATATCAACTAAGTGCCCTCTTCTCAAAACATATCATCGTCATCATTTATCATTTCAACCGAGAGACGTTCACTGTTGGACATAGGCCTCCTCCAAGTTTCGCCACAACAAACGATTCTGTGCGTCTCGCATCCTCCGGATTCCTGCGACTCTCACCAGGTCATCGTTCCACCGTGTGGGTGGCTTTCCAACACTACGTCTTCCGGTACGTTGTCGCCACTCTAGGAACCTTTCGATCCCATTAACCATCTGTTTTGCGAGTAACGTGCCCTACCCATAATCTTTGAAATATGTATTTTGTTTAAAACTTAATCTCTGAAATATGTTGGGAACGACAAATTTTTGAAACCACTCTTTTTTATGACATTAGGTAATAATTAAAAAAAAACGGCGCAGAGAGAGAAAATGCAGTTAGATATAATATATCAATCTGACTTGATTCCTTAAAAATATTTGTTTTGTGATTTTTGTTTTTCAGGTATGAATAAATTGTATGATGAACATACAATTTAAGTTTGCTTTCAAATTGAGGACGTGTCACATTTGCTGATGGAGTGTTTACTTGGAACACAGATGAACGAATTTACGGATTGGATATCAATTGAATCGACTAGTTATATGCATATTGCAATCTGATATGTACCATTATCTGAGATGACTAAAAAGTTATGCCACTTAGGGTTCTTTATGAATTTTCCAGGACAGTTTTCTAATACCCATATACTTATTTAACTTACGTTTTATGATATATTTAGTGGTAAAAGCAATGTAAAAGAGTAGGATGAAGCTAACACATTCAGCATATTCAGATCAGCCCGTAAATAAAAACAAATAAAAAACACAATTTATTGATAGTAAAGGCTTACATTTCCAAATATTGTCAAAGTACCAAAGCATATTATTGACTATTTGTCAGTTTTAAGACCACACACCAACTTCTATGAACACGATGAATTAACAAAGGTAAAAAACTAGCAGTAATTAACGTACTTTTAACCGAACTAACACCATAAAACTCCTAAAGAAGAAACGTTAGTAACCAGCACTAATGACGTTTTACATGGCTGATAGCCAATATTAAGGCAAAAAGTAATGGCGAAGATGCACGATCCGCAGGCCAAAGCTTCGTCGGGGGCGGGGTGGGGATGATTGATACAGCGGCATGCGCGCGCGCAACTCAAGCGGTCACGACGCGCGAGTAATCGTTGCTTTTAAACATTTTCATAATTTCCTTCTGGTTCAGAGTGAACAATGAATATTGGGTAATTGAGGTGATTGTGATCAGGTTATGTATTAAAGGAATTTAAATTTAATCAGTGAAGCAACAATCATAATTTTAATAGGGCTGATTTTTCAATAGTCTAGTTTAGTTTCAGTAGTATTTTACAACCATTGAAACCATTGATTTGGCATTTTGAAACCATAGCGTAAGAACTTCTACGCCTGTGATACAGGTTTATCCTAGTACAGGCATATAACATAGTCATACCTTTATAAATTATTCCTAAGATTTTATGTTACTATTTTACCAAACTTTAACACTGAATAAATATTATTATTATTATTTTTTATGTCTCAGGAAAAAAAATGGCGGTTTGACAGCTTTTAAATAGAAAATTGTCGAACCGCCATATTTATTCTTTAGATAACTAGAGACATCTGACTATTGAAAAATCAGGCCACTGTCTTACTACTGTTTAAGTTTCTCTCTTCCTTTGCCCTCTCTTCTTCCCGTTATACGGAGTCGGCTTTCTCAATCTTGAGGTGCCATCTACGTCGCTGGAAACCTTTTGAACATGGTATTTCTTCAGTCGTAGATTACTTCTTAATACTACAAAAAATATGTTTGCTGATAACGCTAATAATGTCAGAATTCATCATAGTATAAGCTCAGATATTGTCATATTTATAATTCAGCTATTTGCCCATAGGTGACCCATTTTTATTTATTTACATGTAGCGAAACGGCCCTGAATTATTAGAATTTAAAAGTATTTTTCTCAATAATTAGATTTTTGAGTTGCGACACTATTTGAGCGGAGGTGCGATATCATGTCACTAAAAACGCAGCTTGTCCAAACAGCACTGACATCACTTACCATCAGGTGGACCGAACGCTAGCTTGTCACTCTCATTATCTCTTTAAACTTTCTCATCAATCTCTTCGGTTCACTATGACCCTTTAGGGTCGACGTCTGCTAGGGCTGCGGGATAGTTCGAAAGTGTTACCAAGGTGCTGGAACTAGAGATGTGCCGTTGCCGGCAATATGAGAATATTGCTGGCAATATTGCCACCAATATTCATACTTCGGGCAATATTGCCACCAATATTCATACTTCGGGCAATATTGCCACCAATATTCATACTTCGGGCAATATTTCCGGCTATATTCCCACCAATATTCCCACTTCACGGCAATATTGCCGGCAACGGCACATCTCCAGCTGGAACGCAAAGGGCAGTCGAAGTAGGCAATAAAAGTTTGATCCTCCCTTTTGCTCCAGAGGTAGGAGTCTTTCGATGATTCCCCGCACAAAACGATGCCTGACGAACGACTCATTATCTGTCCAGCCTTTTAATTCAATGTCTTAAAAATAACTAAAAACTGCATCGACAATCACAGTCCCTTCAATCACTTCCGATCCCCTGCTGTGTCAAGTGTTCAAGGTAACTCGATGCTTCTTATAAGGTAGGTCGCGTACTTATCGATTGCTGCAACTTGATAGTGACAGAAAGAATCGATACGAGACTCCTTGGTATGTTTACATTATTCTCCTACACCTGACTTAACGTGGTGAAATCTATGAAACAGATGTCTCAAAAAGCGATTGTTCGGGAAAGTATTCTCTTCCGTATACAACATTAGTATTAGTATATGCAAACCCGAAACACGTGTCTATTATTTTATGTAAAGTGTCCAAAAGTGTACAAAATTTCATAACTATGATGTATGATGAAAAATCTTTTCATAAATGTTACCTTTTTTTTTTTTTTTTTTTATGGTGGGAAAAAATCATGCATTGACATCCCCCGCTCTTGGGCGGAGCGGGAGATAGTGTCAGACTCTTACTGACTAAAAGACCCACCCCGTTCCTTCTAGCCTTCATACCGGGGCTCGAGCGCCCTTTCGGATAACCCTGGCCCCAGTAGGCTTCGACCCGGCTGGGTCCCTGCTGTTGCTGACAACTCCTTGAGGCGCGCGGGAACAGTGCGCGCCGTCGACGACTTGGGCTTGGTCCGGACAGTTACCGGACGGCCGGACAGCGAGCTTCATAAATGTTACCTGGTTGGCCGCACAAATAATGATCACCGGGTTACCCGAGCGACTGAGGGGTTGTTTTACTCCCGCATCTAGCTGTGTGCTGGCAGCTAATGCCCGCTATAATCTGCCATGACCTACGTTGTGCTTAGTGTCGGTGGTGTCCAAATTGTGATTTTTTTTAAATATTTTTGGAAAAAATTATAACATGGTTTAAAAATTATTGGAATCTATTCAGTTACGGATTCTGTATAAGTAAACTACATTCAGGTTTCGAGTGTATTAAAAATAATGTTGTTAACAAGATTTTATTAACGAAAAAAAGTTTTGAAAATAAGTATGACGACCGTAGTGTAGGAAACCATGTACAATATTAATGTACATATATTGTAAAACAATAATCTCTACATAATATAAAACAAAGTTGTTTTCCGCATCTGTCTGTGTATCCCCTAACCCCTTCATAACCACTCATCGGATTTTGATGCAGTTTTCACTAAAAAGATACGACAATAGAGATCAATCAATTAGGAAAGTTTGGGAGTATAATTTGCACCGTGTAAAGGCGGGGCGGATTACTAGTATTTGATCAACATCTTGCTTCATAATTGAAAAAGCTATTTTTAAAAAGAGTCGTACAGATCTAAAATAGCATGAATTTGATGATAATTTAAACTCTTATATATTATAAACTAGCTTTTGCCCGCGCGGCTTCGCTCCCGCTCTTCCCTACTCCACCCTACTCTACCCTACTCTACCCTGCTCTACCCTACTCTACCCTACTCTACCCTACTCTACTCAACTCTACCCTACTCTACTCTACTATACTCTACTCAACCCTACTCTACCCTACACTACCCTACACTACCCTACTCTACTCTACCCTACACTACCCTAATTTTCATTTTTTTCCCATAAGAACCTTCTCCTCACAATAACGAACACAACAAAAAAATAATTAGCGAAATCGGTCCAGTTCACGCGTGATGTCGTGACCAAGGAAACAGGGATTCATTTTTATATATACATACATATTTAGATTATATTTATAATTTAAAATATTTAAGCACTAACCTAAAATCTCTCAAAAATTAAATTAAGTTTAAAATAAAGCTAGAACTACATTAGACCGACGCACACGTGTAACACATGTGAGTAGTGTAGTTCTAGTATAAATGTCATAGCAGTACTTATTAACCTTTCGAATTCCATAATGGGTTTTAAGCTATTGCATAGCTTCTATCGCGGGCCTTGAGCGTGGAGACCGAATCCAGAAATTCCGTAACGAAAATAACCTAACACCCACTCATTTGTTTTTTGAGCGTGGTGACCGATAAGAAAACAAATGAGTGAACAATCAATCAAAATTCAATTCAATGTGTGAAAGTGTAACTTCAATTAATATCAAAGAAAAAAAAAACAAAGAAAAAAAATACTGCATAAATAAAATAAATAAATAATTATAATTAGTCATAGTCATAGTCATTTATTCAATAACAAGAATCTTGTATCTGAATCACATAATTAATAAATAGATTAAACATTTTCAATTCAATAATAATTCAGCAATTCAATTCAATAGTAGTACAACAATACAATTCAATAATAGTAATAATTCAACAAATCTAATTCAATAAAACAATAATGAAACAAATCAAATTAAATAATAATAATTCAACAAATCGATTCAATAAAGTAATAATACAAATAGTATTTGTATTATTACTTGATGAATTATAAATGTCCTTTAATGATTATTAGTAATCATTAAAGGACATAAGGACAATTGCATATGTTGATAAAAATGCTATGCAATAGCTTTACCGCGGCAGTCCCCGAGTGCCACACGACATTTTTTTTTTTCTCTAGAATGCCTGTCCCACTGCTGGGCAAATGAATGAAATAAATTAAAATACCTAAGCACACTGTGTGTGTGTGTTTGCTACTTCAAGCTCAAACGGCTGAACGGTTATAGATGAAACTGGAATAGAAATTTTTTCCGGGAGTGTGTTCCTTTTGGATATTTTTTTATTTTCACACAGGTGAAGCTACTGGCATAAGGAACTTTATTATATGATTGTAGAAGGTTTTGATACCATACCTTGCAGATTAGGTCGACTTACCCTTCGTATGGCTTCCCAAGACTTCTCGCTTGAAACTCGATAGGCACGGATTGCAATCAATAATATTAATATTGTCACAAACACGGAACTGTCGGGTTTTATGATACCGTTGCCAAGGTTCAGCTAATAACTTGATGCGTATGTTTTGACAATGTTTTATAGATTAGCTAATATTTAAATTAATGAAGACGCAATAAAGATTATTTTACGAACGGCTTCCTAATTAAAGCACAATTATTAGATTTAAAGGTCACAATTTGATTATTTAGATAATTCATCATTAATAATTATTATTTTAAACCCTGTCTTGTGAGCACAATGCCTAATCATACATTCATAACCTCAACATGAACTAAACTCGAATCATAGACAAAAATTATTAGTTAAAAAAAAGAAATCGTTTAATTGGAGGTTTTCTTTTAAAGTACCTCGCTAATTTGATTGAAAATAAATAAAATGGAGTATTCTAAATAATATTTGTAAAATAAATAAACTTAAAATTATGATAAATTAATCTATTTAACCATAAAGTAAATCAGTAACTGGTTATCTCGTGAAAAAAAAATCGCGATGTCATTAAATTGCCCAAAAGAAAAAAAATGTTTTTTTCTTAATTTAAATTCAGGCATTTATTTTAAACAAGAGAAATAAACTCTTTGTTTAGTTTTTCTTGTGATTTTTCCTTTATCTCTACAATGTTTAAGAATTAGATACTTTCCACGCTCTTGTTTAATTAAAGTCTTATTTCCCCGCCATGATTACAGCGCGTGCGGCGTCATTCAATCGACGTTGCCCACATAAACTACTCACTAAAGAAGCTTCCTTCGCATCAAATTAGGCGGTTTAATTATTTACTAGCACTAAAACGTACTGTTAACACTTACAAAATATAACTTGACCTACCCTCACCCTCTTTTTACTACTGCGGCAGAGACAAGGAGGGGAAAATAAAAGGCTCTTCAAGGATCAAATTAGGGTAGTCTTTTCGGACACTAAAACGTTGGAGGAAATAAAAGTGATGCGAGGAACAGTCTGCTCCGGCAGGTGTATTTTTCCTTTGGGGATAAATAATTCTTTCTTTAATTTTGTATAAGTGCCTACACGGGGCTTCATATTTGAGGCTGAGTAGAAGATAGGACGACCAGTATTAGTACAAGATAATTAGTGAAAGCATTAATATCGAATTATCTAAAACAGTAGTTTTCCGTTTCATTAGTGTAGCTTTTAGAGATAGACGAGAATTATTACATATAATATAATAGCTTTTCCCCGCACCTTCGTCTGCGTACATAAAATACAGCCTATGTCACTCAGGAATAAAGCAGCTTTCTATTAGTGAAAAAATATTAGCAATCGGACTAGTACTTCCAGAGATTACCTCCTACAAACAAAACAAACTTTACCTCTTTATTATATTAGTGTAGATGTAGATTTCGTATACCATCTGAATATCGCAGGCAGGTGAAGCTTGTATCTATCGCACATACCATCTCTGTGAGCGCTTGTCATTATAATAATTATGATTTCAGTTAATCTCACACATATCCGACGTATCAAGATTTGCGTCATGCCGTGTGGTGTGTGCGACTTTACAACATAACATTGGACTGCGCAATTTTATACATTACACAAAAGTATTTAACAAGTCGGCTACATGTTTGCATTTAACGATTGATATTGCCCGCCCTGAGATGGCCATCGCCATCTTCGGTGATGTTGACCTTAAGCTCAAAAGCCGTAGGTTTGATGTGTTCTATTCAGCTGTGACTAACAGCAATTCATGTTTGACAATTTTACGAGCGCGACGATTCACCAATGGCGTCCACTTATAACTGCCGGTTCCGCTCAATAAAATGATCATTTATTGCGTGCACGCTGAGTTAGTTTTATTGGGCATATGTAGGTACTAACATTTTTGTTGTGCTACAAGGAAATTTATTTGTAAACACACTTGCAAAGCTACTTTACGCTGAGAAGAAGTTTGACAAGATTTATTGATAAACTCATGCATAGCTCTGTAAACTGTGTAGGTGGACATCGGAATTGCGAACTTTTTGGAGTTCATCAATCTAATTTTGAAAATTTTTGTGCTCTATTTTTGTGATAGTAATTTTTGAGAAAGAAAAGTTATTTGCGTATAAACTTATACCGTCTTTCTCATTGTAAACTTTCTAGCTTGGGAATTATAGTTTAGGAGAATTTATATTTTTTTTTTACATTTGATAATAAATTATCATCTCAGGTCTTGGTGATTACACATTAGGATAATTAGATACCAACTTCTACCAGTGACTTTACCTGCGTGGTAGCTGAAAATTATCCCAATTATTACGTAGATACTCCCAAGACAAAAAGTGTCCTATTCCATGCAAATCCGTTCAGATGTTACAGCGGGAAGGAGTAACAATCAAACCTTAAACACGTACAACTTTCGCCATTTTAAAATATTAGTGTGGTAAGGCACACATCATCAGGAGATGATAAAATTTACTTTGACAACTGAGTTCATCCTTCTTTGTCAAATCCCTAAAGAGGTTCTCTGCAAAAGATCGCTTCTAGCGATAAGACCGGCTATTGTTACATCTTATTAATTTTAAGCTCCTACTGTAACTTACTATGGTGTACAATAAAAAGTATAATAGTTTATCTTTGTAAAAGTTCTCTTAAAAAGTAGCAGTATTAAATAGGTAAGATTGATATCCCTTAATCTTCTCTGTTATTTGAAGAGGTTAGTTATTTTTTTTTTATTCGTAGGAGATATCTCTGAAAGTATTGGTCCGATTGCGAAAAATTTTACACCGATATAAAGTTGCTTTACTCACGTGACATATACTATATTTTATGTATGGGCGACGCCGCGGGCAAATGCTAGTTCTAAAATCAGCTAGTTAATAAAATCAGGGGACATCGATGCACGAGCATGACCATGTTAGTAAACTCCGATACCATGGCAGGCTGTTTACACAAACACCACAAAGGTGCCAACTATACCAAGACAAAAAAGTTAGGCTGCGACCACAGACAATGGAATGATTGGCAAGTGAGAGTGCCATAGAGTACTAATTGAACGTCAAACAACATCGGTAAAAGTTTTTGGATTTCAGTGACTGTTTTTATTATTCGCAAATACATACATAGATAGATAGATAGACAGATATATTCTTTATTGCACTTTGTTGTATACACCAAAAAAAAAAAAAAAAACGTTTTCCGTAACTCGTATTCAGTATGTATTCTTAAACACTGATGTAAAATTGATGTAGTTTTATTTTGTAACTAGAAAATAGAAATACGTATGTGGAATCATTGAAACAGGAGCGAATATCTCGGTATAATGTGGCTAAAAATTTTATTGTACTCTGTCTACCTCAGCTAAGCTTACAGAGAAGGCTGGACTCGATACATTTGCTGCCAAATATGGCAAACATTATAATAGAAAACAATGTAGCCGCATCTCAGTCATTGTTTCAGAAACTAAATTCTTTTTAAACTTGACACTGGCTAAACTGCAGAAACCGAGCTTAGCAAAAATAAAAAATAAAACATCAGTAAAAATTGCACTATTTGCGAATAAGGATGTGTGGTATCTAGAACAGAACGCATGGCGCAAGAATCCGTCTCGCACTAGTCCGTTTTTAGGGTTCCGTAGCCAAATGGCAAAAAACGGAACCCTTATAGATTCGTCATGTCTGTCTGTCTGTCTGTCTGTCTGTCTGTCTGTCTGTCTGTCCGTCCGTATGTCACAGCCACTTTTTTCCGAAACTATAAGAGCTATACTATTGAAACTTTGTAAGTAGATGTATTCTGTGAACCGCATTAAGATTTTCACACAAAAATAGAAAAAAAGCAATAAAATTTGGGGGTCCCCATACTTAGAACTGAAACTCAAAAATTTTTTTTTCATCAAACACATACGTGTGGGGTATCTATGGGTAGGTCTTCAAAAATGATACTGAGGTTTCTAATATCATTTTTTTCTAAACTGAATAGTTTGCGCGAGAGACACTTCCAAAGTGGTAAAATGTGTGTCCCCCCCCCTCTAACTTCTAAAATAAGAGAATGATAAAACTAAAAAAAATATATGATGTACATTACTATAAAAACTGCCAACGAAAATTGGTTTGAACGAAATCTAGTAAGTAGTTTTTTTTTAATGCGTCATAAATCGAAAAAAATACACTATTATTAAAACATCGATCAAAGTTACAACACATTACAAGAACTTTTATATTATGTTACTTGCTGCTACGGAACCCTTCATGGGCGAGTCCGACTCGCACTTGGCCGGTTTTTTTTTTGTTGCTACGATTTGCTACGAACGCATAGTATTCCGTGGCTCGTAGCTACATGGTTTTTGAAAGAAACTGTGATTATTTTAGTATTTCTAGTTTTACATAGAGGATGAGAAAATTAGATGCTACTTAGTGGTTTTATATGCTAATTATCACTGGTTAGTATTTTAGGTAATAATGCTAAGATAGACTAATAAATGCAAATTTGAATTGAAATAAAAACTTAAGTTGAAATTTATTAGTTTAGTCTGAGCAAAAAAGAATGCTAAACGACTTTGCATATCGAATTATCTATCTTGTTTATTTACTGTAAGTATGTTTGTATTAAATAAACACAAAAATTACAGGATCAATTTCAAAAATTCTTTCACTAGTAGAACGTACGTAGTACATACACATAATATATAAATTCTACTTTCACGCGGGTGCAGTCGCTGGCACAAGCTAGTTCACAATAAATAGCGAAACAATATTTGTTCATAATATAATGTTTACAAAAAAAAAATATAGATACCAGTTACTTCATCTTCTTAAAAGTTACATGCATACAATTTTACTAAATTTGCCTCATTAGAAAAGGTGCATGATAAGCAGTTAATACAATAGACAAAAACCATTTTTTGTTTATTCCTCCATTGTTAAATCTGTCTGTGATAGACGTGATAGTTCTCCGAATGCTGTGGGATATTACCTCAACGTCACAATAAGATGTCCTGTTTACATCACTCGAGCAATCTTGATCTTTGACACATTTATACAATTATTGCTTATGGTAATTATGTTTATCGTGATTTATAGCGACGCAGTTAATGGTAATAGTCTATTGTTGGATTAAATGCATAAAGTGCCATGAGAGACTCGCGTTCATGCATGTCACACTTAAAACTCATCATAACACATATATTACACTTATAAGATGAAGTTATGAAAAATATTGGCATTTGTGCGTAAATAACATTTGTAATATATTTGTATTTACTGTTAGAACTGGCTGAAGACGGAATCTTGTTATTACTTGTAGCGTGGTTATTGTGCAAATATTAGAAATTTGGAATAACTGTAAGTTCAAAGACTCGTGTCAAACTTTGATTAGAAACCATAGAAAGTCGAATTAAATCAAGATGGATGCTCCATAACGAACATCGCCGTTTCTCTAGCCTTTTCCTAACTGACTTGGGGTCAGCTTCCAGTTTAATCGGATGCGACTGAATACTCGTGTTTTACATGGAGCAACTGCCTATCAGATCTCCATAACCCACTTACAGGGCAATACGATACTCTTTGGATAAACTGATAGACTTTCTGGCGTCTGACTACCTGTAACAAGTGGCAAAGATGAATGTGAACGACGACCAACGGCTCCATACGTTTTCAAAGGCACGGTCTGTCAGAAATGTCCTAGTTAAACTTAGTAAAGAACATATAAATTAAATAATTCATATTGGTACTTGCCGGGTTTTGATTTTGCCAATGGGCCATCAAGACTAATAAGTTTAATGATTAACATAAACTTGAAACCCAAATAGGTATTTGTTGATATGATTATTTATTCGATTGACAGAACATTAGCCAGTATCAAGTAGGTTAGCTCGCAGTTTTTGCGAGGGATTGAAGTGTGCATGATCTCTTGTCAAGTACCGTTAGAATATAAAATGTTTGCGCAAACTGTTTCCCGTGTACTTTACATAAAGTTGATTGAACGGTTGTGGCCGAATGTGATTGGAACTGAACTACTGTTATCGCGGCGTGGCTTTTGTTTAATGTTTCATTTAGTGAGGTCTCTCTAAATGGTACAAAGTTAAGTAGGTAAAAAGAGCGTAAATGTACTATCTACCCATAATACAAACATACTATATACACATAACATGACTATTAATTCACTATCAATATTTCAGAGAGATTAAGCGCTCATGAAAGTTACTCATTAATATTAAAAACCTTTATTACGAAACCATCCTTGTAAACGCGAAACCCAATCAGCTGTTTCATACTATTTCTCGAGTCAAGCGAACAAAAAAGTACTGTATCTGAATAGTTTTTTTTTAAATCTCCTTTGTTGATTCCATAGTAAGATTAGTTTATATTCATGAGTATTTTTACCCCATGAAAGATTGTCAACAAGTTAAGAGTCAACTTGAATGAAATACGTAGACATGCGTAACTTTCCATTAATAGAAAAACTAACCGGGAAAATGTACTCGTAAATTCTTTTAGACTGTTTTTAGCCTTATAAAAAACAATTTAATCAGCCTTAAAGTGTTTCCCTTGCTGGACTCGGGCGTCCTCACTAGGAGAGGAAACGTGCCAAATTCGACCACGAGGAACAATTTAAAAAATGTTTAATTATTAAACCAATAAATATGGTTTTAACCCAAAAAGATGAAACAGACGAGTTTAATTCAATCAATTAAAACCCTCTCCCAAAGCGTCAGTATCATGGCTATCAGGTTGTTTATAAACAGCCGGTTCAGTAACGGCGCGTGCGCACTTTGATCTCCCCTCCTCAGCCTCACACCCACGAGACGATTAATTCGTTCTCTTGTTTGTTAATTTGTTACTTCGCTTTTATAGGGATGGGTTACATTTATTGTTTTACTGGCTATAAAATAGATTTTTTTTTTTTGGTTTACGTGATATCAATTGCTGTTAAAAATAGTTGTAAATAAACCGTTTTTGACTAAAATCGTGGTTTAATACTGCATGGTATTTGTTTAATGCCATGCAGTACTTATACTTGTTTATTAGGATTAGACATAGTAAAAACCATCCCGATATGCGTAGTTATTGAAATATACAGTTTAAAAATATATTACAACTGAGTATAGTTAAAATATTTTATTTGATATAAACTAGTGCTTGACTACGATTCCGCCTTTTTTTAAAATTTAATTTTTATTCATTTGTTACATCGATAATCTTAATATAACATCTGCCAAACTGCATAGCAGTTTGTCGGCAGGGCGTTCTCGTGAACTTCGCTTATATTTATATTTAAGTTTATAATTTATATTTAAGGTCACATCTGGTCACCCCCCAAGTTTGTAGGAAGGTACTCGTTGTGAGGTAATCAGATGCAGCCCCACAACACTAACCGACCGAGATCAACACAGAGTAGCAACTATGGACACATAGACAAATAATGTTTCCTTAGAACATTTTTTAATTGATGATGCCTGATGGTAAGCAGTGATGCAATCTCTGATGGTGAAAAGTACTAGTTTATTAAGAGCCTATTCACTCTAGCCATAAATAAAATATCATAGTCTGATTAAGTTTCTACTTAATCAGTACTTTTAGAATAAATTTTAACTTCAATGCATTGACGAAATAGACGAGTTTTACTACATGACCCAAAGCATTTAAAATCCGATTTGTATCTTTAATAGTAAGAAATAAAACTTGTAAAGAATTCGGATAGGTATTTCCTTTAATAAATCGAAATCTAATTGTGCTACAATTTAAAGAATTGTGGCTTTGTGACCCATCAACATAATAAATGAACATCTTAAAGCCCGTACACAGAATGTCAACCATTGCGAAATGTCATTTCAACCGACAAAGTGTTCAACTTTTATTCAGCATGAATAACAGATTCATCAGCAACGCACAAAAAAAAGTATTAATACGTCGTAGTAACAAATAAACGCGACAAAAAGGAACGACCGCATTAAATATAATTAATTAACGCCACATAAAAGAACATTAAGCGATCTTCACAAACGCTATTCAATGGCCGAATGTTTCTTTTCAAGTAGCTGTCTCTATAAACGCGCGGTGCTAGTGATGTGGCGCATGCGTTATCGACGTGATTAATTGTCCAATCACGACATGCTATAAAAAATCTCTTTATATTGAAGGTAACCGTAGGGATGGCGACATTACGATTGAAATGATAATCATCTGCGAACAATTGCGGGTCTTTTTTACTTCCAGTTAATATAGGTAACTACTTTATGTGCTTTTCATATTAAGTTATTTTGACTAAGTTGATAAAAATTACAAATAATAGGCACTTATAGTAGGCATTGCGGTAAAAGATAAATATCACTAGTAAGTTAAGGCAATTAACTATAATTTTATTATGTGTGTTTGAAACATTGGTTCTTCGGTACTGCTGCGTAAAAAATCTAGCCTTAGCTACGATGCCTATTGACAGTAACACCATCAGTAGCCAAGGATAATCTCCGTATCCAAACAAAACAAAATCACCTGACATTGATCCGCCGTCAATCTGGTAGGTTCGAGATATCGCACAGATTCTCACGGGCTCTCACGCCACGGACTGTAGTTAGCGGGTCTATGCAGACGGACCGATTCTCGGAATAATGATGTGTATCGCAACCCTAATGATACGTTTCCTATACTTGGAGATACAACAATCAAAATCTGAACGGAGGAGCTTAGGTAGGTACTGTAGACTATTTGGTGTTTGTTTTTAACGAGGATAAAGAAAGAACGTAACGTTATTTTTTGGAACCGTTTCTGAAGAGCAGCAAAAAAATAAACGGCGTAATGTGGGTAGTTGGAAAATGCGTAGGCAGTCAGTTTCCTTACTTCAAAAATAATTATTTTTTTTCAAAATAGAACCACCATAATAATTTTCTAAATATGCAATAAAATATTTGGGCTCAAACTACTGTGTGCATAATTTGCAAAAGCATCATAACAACACTAGATAGTTCATTAACTCCTCGGAATAATCATAGAAGCTTATCGTTATATCGACTTTATAGCAAATAGACGAGTTCGTAGAAAATGTAACATGTTAGGAATACTCAGTATCATTTTATCGGAACATAAATGTATGAGAGTCAACATTTAATTAAAATTTTATCATACATTGACACTAAGGTCTCTGCCGTCTTGACGTCTATACCCGCATCAAGGGTCACAAGAATGACATATTTGAAAAATTAATTCTAAAAATATGTATTTGACAAATGACTCGATATTTGAGAAAATACACACGTGGAATAGAGAGAAATCAATAAAAAAAAAATACCTCAAAGAACAACTTTCAAAGTAAAGCCGACAATTCCGCAAGCTACTGTTAAATTGTTAATAGAGTCTCCATAGACGTTGTGTCCATATCGAAGAGTGTTGCTACTGTTTAATAGCGGGCGTTTTGATTACAGATTACAGTAATTACGATCTGGATCCTGCCGAGACACGCGCGGCGCAGGGCGGGGCGCCCGCGCACGCTAGCGTAGCGTCATTATACATCACAATTTGAATTTAAACACAATTTTAAAATTTAAAATATTGTGAGACAAATTGATGTGATAGACATGAAAGTATATATTCAGTGTAAAGTTAAATCGAAAAGACCAAATCATAACTAGAGTATTGAGCATTTAAATTAAATTATACCGGAATGAAGGCATTCGTCGAACCATTCTTAGGAATAGTTCCATTAGCTTTGGTTAATGGCTTGAAAATCGAATAAATGCAAAACCTCGATTATGTGTCCAGTGATGAAAATAGACCGCAATCAACTAACTTCGAACGCTTCTCATACATTAGAAAGCAATTATTCGACGAGTTTACGCCCATTTTACGCCACATGTAACACCGCGTCGATCAAGTGAATTATATTTCCAGTTTATAATATCCAATATTATTTCTATTGCGTTGGGAGGCACCGGTAGCGGATAATTAGAGGATAGCAGGCAGGTCGCGCGATAACTAGTCTTAATGACGTGAAATCGCACTCCGACGCCGCGGCCATCTTGGAAATGAAGCAGCGATGGCGGGAAAGCTCGCAATTAGCCATAACAGCACACCGCCTGATCACGGCATATCGAGCTTTGCCGCACATCATGAAGAATATTATGACTGCGAAAGTCTTCAAAGCTACCATCAACCATACATTTTCGAAGAAACGCTAACTAGTCATAATTTTATTGCGTTTCTAGTCTTTATGAACTCACTGTTAAATTAGTTTATTATCCCTGTGTTCAGAACACAATTTAATCCAATTCTGAATTCTCACGGGTGACTTCAGACAGGAGAGTTAAATAAAAACTACCCGCCACTTAGATACCGTTTAATGAAAATTATATCGAGTTCTGACGAGAAGGAAATCGCATTGATGCATTTTTTGTCATATCAGACAAAGAACTATGGAATAATCGATTCCCACAATTAAGTAGTGAGTTTGATCGGCGATGGGATCTGGTCCTGACTGCGGCTCTGACAGGGGGCAATTTGGAGCCACGATCAGTGCTACTGTTCCCCTCAAGCAATGATTTGAACACGCAAACTCCATCTAACACAGACACAAAAAAATCTTGCATAAATGACGATGATAGATTATGCTTGGATGACTTTCTGTAAAGTATTTGGAGCCTAATAGAGAGAAATTCTAATTACACACATTCACATAAACACGTTAAGTAAAGTATTACTTCAAGGCTTCTAAACCATACAACTTATTACTTACTAACTTAATTCACAGTAGCGAATAAGTTATCAAAAGTCCCTTCAAACATAAGGTTTAATTACGGGTTAAAAAGCAGCAAGCCTCAGCAGTTTAAAAAATGCCAGTCCTAATTTTTTTTTTAAATTTGATGACCGCAAAACTGACTGTTACTAAAAGTATCGAAGGACCAAAAATGTAATAGTATGTAATCATTTAATGGCTCGGACAAAAAATTGGTTGCCTAATTGAGGTCGTTTTGGTAGCCAATAATATGTGTGTTTCTACCTCAGCAATATAAATTGGTATTGATGTTTCAATTAATTATTTATCTGTAACATCAACGTACTTTTCCGAGGAGAATAGAAAATGAATTTGCTTTTGATTACTAGATTAACTATAATATATTTCACAAAACTTCCTAAAGCATAACAGAGTCAGTTGAGTACGAAAATATTCATAGTAATTAATGCTAATTTTATCCCAATTGGTTTTCACACATCTCTGCAAAAGTATATATTTTGTTAGACGTTGTTGTAAAATTGAGATGATTATGTTCAAATGACTACTAAAATGTGGATCCACCGACAATGAGCGGGTCTGTCGCCGCCGGCGCACGTGACGACACGCGAATCTAACTCGATGCGCCTGCGCAACTCTATTTAGTTTTAATTTGAAACTAATTCTTTCTCTCTAATCATTAAATTTTTTTTTCGGTGGAATGCAAAACTGTGTTGGTTTTTGTGTGAATGAAATTTGACTACAATTACTTTAAGGTCAATCATGATTATCGCATTTTGCCGCTCGTTATAAGATCTGATAGCAAAAAATGTTTTGCCATCGGTAAAATTTTGTACAGAACCCTGAAGAACGTTAAAAAGTCGTCTGGCTTAAGTTGCATATTTTACAGAGTGTACACAATTTGTTATTGTGAATATTGGTATTGCCATTATATGCACTGTAGTTTGTTAATTACAATACTGTTTTAATGTTAGTAGACACAAGACATACGATTATGTATTGGGTAACACTTCGAGGATGACACAAACTTTCATAAATTATTTTCGATTCTATTGAAATAGGGAGCGTGCCCAGCTCCCGCCTTTAATAATATTTAAATTTAGAACAGCGAAGGGATGGGACATGTGTGTTGTAACGCGTTTGGCGAAATGTGATTACAGTCAGTAATTAACGAGCCTCTATTTATGGCTGCCTACGCGACATTATTTAAATATTTTCTTTTCATATTCTAAAAACAGCGTACAGGCCCAGCCGTTTCGGAATCATCCTCTTTTGTAATAATTATCATTGTATTCGTGAAAGTGTTTTACCGTTGGCCAACCGTGTCATGTCCGTTTTGTCCGGTCTCTTGAAATAAAGCACGCTTTCAATTGCAGACTAATTATTCCAACACGAGAAACTCATTCGGTGCCGTCAGTTTTTACGTGTAAAGAGATTAGTCCACTTAAACGACAGTCGCACTCAAAGGAGCATTGTGATGCGGACCGATAATGATGATATGTTAAGAAAAGTATTACATTCTGTCCATAAGGGGCCGTTGAAAAGGAGTGTTTCTTATAAAATTTCATTTGGATTCAGTGCTCGTCGCGCTGGTGTGTCACAGACTCCGCTTATGAATAAATTACGGTTGTACATTAATTTATTGATTGTTATTCAAATTGGGTTTCTCAATCGGAGGTTGGAGGTGATGTGTCTCGTCTCGCTTTTTGTCCCCTCTGATGTTTTGAGGTTGACTTGTGCTCGTTTTACGCGACGGAAAATTGTTTTCGAATGCTCAACGGGGTTTGAATAGATACCTACTCGTGATATTATTGTGATTTACTATATCTGCGTCATTCCGCATTGATTTCTTGAACGTATCTAATTTTATTGTGTACTAGTTTGTGATTTGTGACTGACGACTGGAAAATTTATACAAATTATGAATTTTCCGAGTACGAAATCTGGTAGATATCTGCCTAATTTTATTTTGAGGATCATTCATCTATCTATAAGTGAATTTGATGAATAATCAGGTCATGTTTTTTTTGTTTCGAAGAGATGAAGAATAAAGTACTTAAATAGTTTTTGATGTCTGCTATTCCTAATTATTGCATTTAAGTAACGGCACTGCAACAACAAGTCAATAAAGATTAACATACAATTTTTGTGACAATTACCGGAAATTCACAGATGACTAAAACCAAATAAACAAAGAATGACCATTTAAGGAAAATATAAAGAAAGACATAAGTAAATGACTCATCGCCCAGATAAAGATTAAGACATCTTTAGAAACTTTGTTAGTGATCCGTTATAAAATGTACGTGTTCGGACTTCATTACAAATAATGTTACGTCCTCAATAGTTTCAGATACAGTCATAGCGTTGTATGAAACTATAATAAGTAAGTAATTATTATATCCGCCATATTGGCGATTTGCGCGCGCGCCGTCCGATTGGTTAACGTCTGAAAACCGATTCATCGTCTATACGGAGTTATTATTATTCTTGGCGTTATGGTTTCTAAGAATGTTCTTCGCCTCAACTGTTTGTAATGACAAAGGCAGTTTTTATTATTTGATCGCTCGCTCGTTTCTGTTAATTGTTCCGGAGACGTGATTTTAATATATCATGCATGTTGACTGGTCTCTTTTATCGTGTATGCAAATAAGTATCGATCCGTCGTGGGGCAGCGGCCGCGCGCTCGGGGCTGCGCCGGCGCACAACTGCGAATGGCACATAAAACAGTCGTTTAGCACTCGTTGCTTTGTTTTGGGGAACCTTTTTGCGTTGAATTGAATTAGGCATTTGTTCGTCAAAGCTTGAATGTTGAACTTTATTCTACACGTACAGTTGAACAATGAAGGCATTACTTAAGCGTTAATTTGCATACAAATGGATTAATGAAGTTTTAGTAAAACAGAAATGTGTATTTAGTTTCAAATATTGACCTGCTACTACTGGTACCTACTTTAAAGTGTTGGTGGAATGAAATGAGGTCCGTCAACTATAGAAATAAGTTATATCTCAGATCATTGTGTAAATTCGGTAGCTACACTACAAGCGCCTCCGTAAAGCTATCGCTCCACAACAGCCACAAAGCTAAGCTTCGGAGATACAGTTTCGGATATCGTCGTCCTAGTTCGTTAACCTGTTTACTGTTCTAACAATCAAACGACAATCAAAAAGTTTAGACAATTACCTTCCTTATCACAAGGAAATAAAGACGATATCAAAAAGGTTAGAAATGCCCGAAAATCTGCTCTCTCATTAATAAAAAAGAAAAATTCCTAAATTTAATAGAGACCAATGAGATTTTCAGAATTTTATTTCCTAAATGATATTATTCAGTTTTTAAAGTTAGGGAGGAAGCTTAGCAAGTTTACGAATTATGCAGACGATTTGTGGTTGGCGTGCCCCTGCTGCAAAATTATTTTCAATCAACTATTCTTAAGTAGATTATTAAACGTATATTGGCTAGGTTTCCAATTCGCACTCATTTATAAAGAACTATTTGCTATAGCAAAAAATATAAAAAAGTTCTAATTAAAACTTCTAATATAATTATATAAATATAAACGTATAAATGATATATTATATTAAAAATACCTTGTTTACTGCATATTATTTTCTTTTTTTATTCACCTGCCATATTGTATCAACATTACTCTAAGCTGACTGGTAAAGAATGCCTAAGACATTACGTCCGCTTTTGTAACTTTATGTTTGCATGAAAATTCAATAAACACACATTTAATGAAAATAATCGTTTGGTCGTTTACAGTATCGAACAGCATCCAGTCGCTACAACGCATTAAGTAGATTCAACCCTAAAATGACTCGCGTATTCTTGCTCCATTTGACTTGCTGATGCTACCACTGGTGGTCCTACGGGACCCGGGGTCTCTTATACCTCTTCTATTTGTTAATAAGCACCCACTAGTGAGCTCGAGGGTTATGTATGCATATCATTATGGTAATGCTATCGTCAGATATTAAGTCCTCAATTTTTATCAACTGAATTTATTGCTTTTAATTATACAATAGCCATTGTAATTGAAAAGAGTAATAAATGTTAGTATATTATACTATCTGAGTTGTATAAGTTTCAGTTATATGAAAGTCATAAGATTTGATTTCCGCATTGTTTCTATTCATAATTCCAGAGACAATATTCCAAGTTATATTGTACATCATTTCAAATGCATACTGAGGTTATGTTGAACTCTTGATTGTCTGTATCCTGTAATATTTATCTACTTACAGTCCTTTTTATCTACTTCCTATTCAATATATCTAACACCTGTATTTATGGTTACATTACACAGAAACAAAATTTTTGCTTATTTTTTTTTTGGTCCTCATCTCCCCAAAAAATGGTCCTTCCTCCAATTATCATATCTCCTCTATTGTTTTAATTTCATCTTCAATGGCCAACTCATCGTCAACACCGGATCCCTCCCATCGTGTACCTCCCAGGAGGACTCTCATCCGAGGGTCATCACTACCGTGTTACGGATCGCCCCCACACTGTTTACCCTCTCGAGCTCGTCCACGTTGTCACATAATTGGTCACGTGTGGTCCGTAACTGTGGTAGCTCATCCACTTGTTTGATGTACGAACTGCAAGTGGTTTTAGTGGAAATTAATGGAAGTTTTAAGTTCTTCAAATGGATTTGTAATTAACTTTCTATTCGGTAAAATTTTTTTGTAAAGCGTCTTCGTCTTAAACTAACATAGACTCTAGTGTTGATTGACTTCGAAATGCAGTTTAGTTCGATTTAAATAGGAAAAAAGAAGAGAGAAAAATTATTTATTTGCCACACACAGTATACACATACACTGTAAAAAAAACATTTAGGAAATTTAAGATAAAAAAAAAACACTGATACAATGTATGTCTCACTGTTGCGCCAAATAGGTCCAGTTCAGAAAAACTGCCAGGCAACTACATGGTAGCAGTGGTGCATGGTGCTTGACGCTGGTTTTTAACTGAACCTTATTGAGAGTGTACGGCAGTTCTTTACTTATTAGTATTATGTGTAAGGTACATACATTTGTATATTTAAGAAATGCGTATAAAACCTACGATAGACGGCCACAAATCTTTTAATCCCCACTTTAGATAATGACGGGCTCCTGCTACATATTTAAGTGCCAATTATAGCATTTTTCCTTCGTTAAATATGACGCCAGTTATTAATGTCCTTATGATATTGGGAGTGGGCCCAGTGTGTTCCCCGAACAGTCGCTAATGTGCGGCGACCACGCCCCTTCCTGTCGTCTCACCCCCGGACATGATGCGCTTGCGCTGACACTGCGCAGCTGAAGGTTCAGGATAAATATAATCATTTAGCTTACAGGACTGCTTCTATGTAGTTTATGATTCGGTAATTTTGAGAATGCAAATATTCCGTAAGTTGTTTGAGATGTTCAATGGTGTAAAAGGCTAGTGTTGAATCAACAATAATGTAGAGTAGGTACATCTGCACACACAGTTATAGGAATAGTGCACAGTAGCTGTATAAGATAGAACAACCAAATAGTTTTGTAATGGAATATGATTTAATATAAGTTAAAATAAAATCTTTTAACACATAAAAACAAAGAGATTATTGGAGGTAATGATATAGTACCGTAATCTGTTTTAAAAAGTATTCCAATCAATACATATTGACCTTAGACTGCTGCCTATTTGACAAATAGAAAACAATTTGTTGAAATCACACAAATTTGCACAAAACCAACTGGTGGTTATGAGAAGAAATATCGCTCAAAATATAGGACAGTAAAATACGGCGTACAACAGGGTAGCGTGCTAGGACCTCCCGTCTTTTTGCTGTATATTAATGACCTTCCCAGCCACGTAAACCACCCAATGGTACTGTTTGCTGACGACAGTACAGTAGTAGTTAAATGTAAAGACCCTATGACGTATGAAAATGAAATAAATATGACTTTAAAAACAATTATCTCATGGTTTGACGAAAATAATCTCATTATAAATTTGGAAAAAACTAAAATAATGAATTTTCACTAGAGAGTACCGAGTAAAATCCCTGACATTAATTATCTCGGGACTCAAATAGAGTCAACTACTGTCATCAAATTTCTTGGTATCATAATAGATAAAAATTTGACCTGGAGAGCTCAGACCAACGAAATTTGTAAAAAATTTAGTAAATTTGCATATGTTCTTTACAAACTGGCCAAAACTGTCAGCTTAGAAGCGGTACTAATGGCGTATCATGGTTATGTTGCATCAACACTTAGGTATGGCGTAATGTACTGGGGTAACTCAGTCGATAGAGAATGTGTATTTAGAGCTCAAAAAAAATGTATAAGATCTATGTGTGGCCTAAATAGCACCGACAGTTGTCAACCGTTCTTCAAAAGTCTAAACATTCTTACCCTTCCTTCATTGTATATCTACGAAACTAATGTATTTGTTAAAACATACATCTCACAATATAAAATAGCTTCCAAAAGTTACTATAGAAAGTTACGAGACAAAAATAAACTAGAGCTCGAAATGACACACGGCAAAACTGCCCTAATGAATAAAAGTACGTTCTGTATGGACGCAAAAATATTTAACAAGCTGCCTGAAACGTTAAAATCATTAAATCTGGACCAATTCAAAATTGTACTCATGAAAATTTTGATCGATAATGTTACTATTCAATAAAGGACTACTTGGATGATAATTCTATAATCTCTCCTTTAGATAGTTAAATCTTAATAAATTTAATAAAGTATATACATTTTTTTACATTCTTTTTAATTGACATTACATTAGTTTTTACTCCTGACATAGTACAATATTATAATTTTATTATTATTATTTTTAATTTTTCATTTGACCTTTTTTTTTTTGTTTTTACTAATTTAGATGTTATTTGTATTTTGACACTCTTGTATTAATTCGATTAAATGACATTTTCTATTTTATTTTTTGACAAATCTATTTTAAGTAGGATTTTTGTTAGTGACATTTTTGAATTATTCTATTGTTATGGTTTTGACATTGTAATTTTTATTAGTTTTATTTATTGCATGTAATTGACATCTTTCTAAAATTCTGCTAGTTTGGTATTTGTTTTGATTCTGTAATTTTTATTGGTTTTAATTGGGTGTAATTGACATTTTTATTTTTTTTTATTTCTTATTATCCTATTATTTTGGTGTTTATTTTGACACTGTAATTTTTATTTGTTGTTTTAATGTATCCAACTGTAGCGCTTTCTATTAAATATTGCAAAATAAATAATGAAATGATTAAATATTAACATTTGTACACCTAATGGCTAAGCATAGAGAACCAACAAAAATGTAACATCTCACACTCATGTGTATCTGTAACCTATGTTTACAAATAAATAAATAAATCTGAATCTGAAACCTTATGAATACTATAAGATCAATATCAAGAAAGAGTCCAACACATTCTTCAATATTATTGAAAGTAGTGTATCGCTTTATAACCGCAATAAGTTTCGCTATTCATTCTTATTTGTGATAGAAACGTTCGCCGTTTTACAGTGAGTAATCGCTATTGAGTCATTGATTAATGTTATTAATCTGACTTTGTTATCTGATTGTATTTTTATTGTAATGTTGTGATAGTTATAGTTTGGATTAAGCTCTTTCGTTTCTTTTCTATATAATTTCGTCTAACATATAGATTAACTAGTTTCTGCCAGCGGCTCTGCCTGCGTGAAAGTAGGTTTCTCCATATAAAGAAGTTGTATCACGTTTTATCTTCTTGATTTTGGAAACTCTTTTCTTATTCTTTGTATATGTCATCCCTACAGCACCCTTTTGCGAAATTTAGTCCTAAATCCAAGAGTTTGGGCTATACATTGATGAGCCAGTGAGTTAGGACTTAGCGTTTTATATATACTAATTCTAAGTAGGATAGATTACCGATTTATTGTTTTTGACCCAGTCTTAGCCCAAGCTCAGTAGAGCTTCCGAAGGAGTTGGACTTAAAATGAATATGGACCAAACCAAAGTTATGGTTAACATCCATGTAGCACCTCCTACCAAGATCGGAGACTACACTCGAAGTTGTGGACGACTACTTTTACCTGGGACAGACGGTCCAGTTGGGTAGGTCTAACTTCGAGAAAGAGGTCAATCATCGAATCCGACTCAGCTGGGGAGCGTTGCGGTGTCTTCTCGTCCAATATACCACAAAGCCTCAAGACGAAAGTCTATGACCAGTGTGTGTTGCCAGTGATGACTTATGGCTCTGAAATGTGGTTGCTTACAATGGGCCTCGTAAGATAACTCAAAGTTACCCAAAGAGCGATGGAAAGGGCTATGCTCCGAGTTTTCTTGCGTGATGGAATCAGAAATGAAGATGTCTGCAGGAGAACGAAGGTTACCAACATAGCTCGAAGAATCGCCAAACTTTAGTGGCAATGGGCAGGGTACATTGCAGATGGTCGATGATGATCACAGATTGTCGATGGGGACGAAAGGTTCTGGAGTGGCAACCACGTACCGGAAGACGCAGTGTTGGAAGGCCTCCAACAAGGTGGACTGATGGCTTAGTCAGGATCGCGGGTAACCGATGGATGCGTGACGCACGGGACCGGTCGTTGTGGTGACGCTTGGGGGAGGCCTATGCCCAACAGTGGACGTCTTGCGGCTGATATGATGGTGACCCCGTCTTACGTCGGGTTAAAACCCAGGCAGGAACATTTTAATAATCCCGTGGAATATCCATATTAACATCAATGTTTGCGGTCAATGAACCTAAATAGCCCTACCTATTCCGATCACTGATAATCACACATCCATTCAAACTTTCGTTCCTATAATATTAGTGTCATAACTATGATAAGACGTGCCTAAGCACTTCCATACTGAGCTGAGATCTGGGGCCCAAGTCCGCTAATTTTATAAATTTGCCATTCCAACACGATGCCATCGTCACTTTGCTAAAAGTTCGTAATCTGCTAATTCATAATGATCAATCACTGATCGGACAATAGTCTCACAATGGAGTTAGTGGCAAAATGAGAATATCGAGCTTATTAAAAACAATGACTACACAATGACATTCTAATTATAGGTCACCGGTCAAAGGAACTGTCAAAATTTTAGCAGATTACCGCATACGTTAGATATTCATTTGTTATGAAGTACGACATTACCGTTTCCTTCAATGGAGTGTCAGTGGTTGACCATTGGAAAATCATAATGACACCATTATAATAGCAGTACCAAAACTTGTCAAAATCAACAATTATGAAATCAATGATAGACCACTTTGACACTATTGTAATAGCAGACTTGAGGCCCTGATTTCTAGTTGAATCGTATCGCAACCTAGTTTTAGAAGCTACATCATCAAATTTTCTTGGGTTACACTTGATTGCTCAATTTAATAGCAAGATACAGCTGCATTGTTTCTGTCGCGTGCAGTTGCACTTAAAACGTCAGTGTTCGTGACTTATGCGTCCCGTTGTCGGGTGTCATCGGGTGTCGTCGGCTCGTCTGGCTACCGGCACAGCTTCGCCCACACGACCTTAGCTGCTTATTCACCACCTCGTACATTAATTTTATTGTTTTCGTTACTGAGTTATTAATTCACCTGAAAACCTGTTTTACATTTATGGACGTCTTGTTTGCAGAGGTTTTAATTTTTGAATGGTTTTTAAAAGGCAGCTAAGATCATTAGTAGTGTCGTAATACTTACTACATGTAGTAATAAAGCAATGCTAGATTACTTATCTTCAAGCACCAGTCAAGTTCTTAAGTTTAAGCAGGTTTTGGAGTTACTTAAATGTTTCCTTTTGCTGCGGGTTCCGAATTATTGGCGCGTGCCTTTTCGATGTCTATGCTGTTTACCGGTACTTTCTCGAAACTAATTTTAATAAACCTTACATTTGCCAAATGTTAACATTAATATATAAGGTTAAGGGTTGCAGGGTAGGGGCCCAGCAGGGTCGAAGCCTACTAGGGCCAAGGGTCTGCTTCTAAAGACTCGGCACTGGTATGAAAGGCTACGAAGGAACAGTAGTAGGCCGCCCAAAAGCGGGGCATGGCGTTGGATAATTTTCCCACCTACAAAAAAAAGGATTACAGGATGGTATGAAAGACTTACCGTGGCCTTGGAATCAAAAGGGTAACTGAAGGAACACAGGTGGATTTTGGTCTGTAAAAGTCTGACACTTCCTCTCGTTCTACCCATAATGGGAGCATATAATATGTTTGATTGTATCTCCTCAAAAAAAAGGTGTCACATTAGAAATTATTCCTATCGAAATGGAAAAAGAATAGTCCTCCTACGCACCCAATTACTTTCACTTAGAGAATATACTCATCATTTCGGCACCTCGATTGCGTCAATTTGTTTGACGTGTGCATCGAAAAGCTACTAGTTTACCTGTAAAGTATACTAAGTGCTATAGTGTTGTTCTAGGGACCGATGTTGACTTGCATCCGTGTGTGGTCCTATGGCCGCACGTGCTTCTAAACAAAATGCCATAACTCAGCAAATGCTAAACACAAACTTGAATCTTATTCCTATTTGACAAGGACGAAAATCGGTTTAACCTAATATTTACTTACCAGATTGCCTCCCGAATGTTTGGCTAAATAAGACAGTGTTGCCTTTGAAAAAAGAAGGATAATAGCGAAAGTGTTAAGTCGGTCTGGTTTGTTAACTTTTTGTAAACACATAAATTGGATTTACGTTATTTTTAGACACGAATGACGCGTGTAGATATGCAAATTGTTTCAAATTGCAAGAGGATGTGCAAGTTTCACGCCAGACGTTGCGTGGGAGAGCCATTGTATTCTGTAAAATACTGGCGGCCATGCTATTACGCATTCAATGTCGCAAACTTTAATTAGATCATTTAAATCGTCGCCTCATGAAATGATATCGCTACAATTATTCTCTATATCGCGATCGAATTCCGTATCATTTACAATATGCAATTTTCAATACCACACGGTTCTAATAAAAATGAGATGTTTCAAAAGGGCTCAACTGTATTGAGTCGTCATGTTTGTGTATAAAATTAATGAAAAAGTACACAAAGTAAGACAAAGGGCCAATAAAACTCAAATAACTTTTTATTCTATCAAAATGGCGTTCGGCGGCCATTAATAAGCTAATGACAGGCGAGTTTGACAGCCCGTTATCGCGCCATCTAGCGGGAACAGTTTAATATCGAGCACGTTTCTCTACGTCAAAATGTTATGATAGACGGTCACTTATTCTTTTTGATTTAGTGCCCCTCGCGTTGAGAACTGCATTGATTTATCAATTATTTCAGGTATGCGAGCTTGGTATTTTTAAGACACGATCTTACTTTCATGTCATACCGTTTGAATTAAATCATCAATTACTGTGTTCGATGCGTATTTTGGTATTATCTGATTGGTATGAGTAATATTTTCAATATATGAAACGGGATTGAAATAACAGCGATAAAGGTGGTGGTTTTATAAAGCTATTATAAACATTAATCGGATGCGAATGTAAATGGTTGCGTGGTGTATTGTTTGTAAATGGGGTGCGCCTGCGCAGCGGGGTGCGCCGTTTTATAAGGAAGTGACAGGATCTGGGGTCTCGAAATGACATTGTCACCTCATCTTTTTTGTCTCACTTGTCTCTGGCCTGTATATTTTGTTACAAAAAGTTTAAGTGTGACAGTATTGATATTTATAATTAAAATTAAAAACTTATTACTTTTTTTACTAATTGCCAAAATACCGGTTTGTATTAATGCACGTTTCTGGTCAATGATCGAATTCTAGTCATAGATAAAAATCAATCGATTTATTATAATGTCATAAGTTATGTTCGATACAAATATTATAATACAATGATGGTTGACAGATTGTTGGTATTCGATTACGATTCTTTTGGAACCCGAGATTTTTTGTCGATTTGCTTTTATTTGAATCGACATGGTTTATTTGAACGTTATCGGGAAGGGTTCACGTTATTGATTTTTAAAATGTATGTTTGTTTTGATGGACTGACTCTTTAGGATGTTTTTTATAACAATAATGGATTCGACACTGGTAGTTTTTGTGACCGTTGATATGAAGATATTGCTTTACTGGTGGTTGAATTTGGATATTATCGGTGGGTCGAAAGCAATTATCTGATAAATTTAGTTTTTTTTTTTTGCTGGTTTTACTAATCCTTTAACAGGGAAGGTATGAGCTGATAAATGGCCGAATAAATAAAATGAAAAACTATAAATTTGCAGCAGGTCATACCGTAAATTCAAGACTACAGATAATGACGTAAATGCAGAAAAAGATATCATTTGACGTGTTACAAAATGTTATCAGAATACATACTTATATGCACTAACAAAAATAAAAAACAGAAAGAACTGTGTTGAATGAAGCACATCTTCTTGATACAAATATTGGTGCAAATATTGGAATCACGTGTTTAAATAAACTTGAAAACGAACCAGAAGGTGAGCCTAGACGTCATATATCTTCTAAGAATGGCGTTACATCATGATAATGATTCATTAGCTCAAAGAATGAAATAAAAATGATTTGCATAAGCCATAAAGATAAACACAACGTTTTATATTTTATTTGTGTTGATAATGTTTGTTATAGTATTTCTAAAATAGTTTCGCAAGAAATTGGCAGGAAAACTGGAAAGAAAAATATTGTAAAGACATTGTAATTCGGTAGAAATGTAAACATATATTTTTTGGATCATTAGAAACTGTCGTTGGGATTAACCTTAATGATGCTGTAATAGGCTAAGACAATGATGATTCCTATTCCTATGAGACACATTTCAATGGAGTAGTTGTAAAAAATAAAACAGGACACCGAAACATTTAGGAACTATAATCATCTATCATCCCCAAATACGTCACAGCATAACTACATTAATGTATCCAAAAAACCAACCACGATCGGCATCCTTCGTATATCATCGGGATCGATATTAACGATGTCAGTGGGTCGATAAGTGTCACTACACAACTCTGTACCACAGACTACTACACATCGAGCAGAGATTGATCATGCAGCAGGTACGCATCAATTCTCTCCTTGATTTATGATACCAATGAATTCGATTGACGTACTGCGAATCGATTTGTTTGTATAAAATTATTGCTGTGTCTTATATGGGATTGTTTTTATTAAATTTTTCCTTAGATTCTTTGATGTTACATCATGATACTAGCTTCTGCAAGCGGCTTCGCTCGCATGTAAGTAGGTTTTTCCGTACAAACATACCCCCATTTCATCTTCATAGGGGGTGCCTTTTGAAAAATCCTCTTTAAGTGCTTGCCTACGTCGTAAAAGGAAACCTTGAGCAAAATGTCATGCTTTTAATGTTAGTTTCAGCTGTGCGTTGATATGTTAGTCAGTTAGCTTCTCCTTTTATCTATAATATAAAAATGAATCGCAAAATGTGTTGGTAAGCGCATAACTCAACAACGCCTGGACCGATTTCGCTAATTTTTTTTTTGTTGTGTTCGATATTATGAGAAGGTTCTTATGGAAAAAAATGAAAATTAGGGTAGTGTAGGGTAGAGTAGGGTAGTGTAGGGTAGTGTAGGGTAGTGTAGGGTAGAGTAAGGTAGAGGAGGGTAGAGTAGGGTAGAGTAGGGTAGAGTAGGGTAGAGTAGGGTAGAGCAGAGTAGAGTAGGGTAGGGTAGAGTAGGATAGAGTAGGGTATAGTAGGGTAGAGTAGGGTATAGTAGGCTGAAGTAGGGAAGAGCGGGAGCGAAGCCGCGCGGGCAAAAGCTAGTCTATAAATATAAAAATGAATCGCAAAATGTGTTGGTAAGCGCATAACTCAACAACACCTAGACCGATTTCGCTAATTTTTTTTTGTTGTGTTCGTTATTATGAGGAGAAGGTTCTTATGGAAAAAAAAATGAAAATTAGGGTAGTGTAGGGTAGAGTAGGGTAGTGTAGGGTAGATTATGGTAGAGGAGGGTAGAGTAGGGTAGGGTAGAGTAGGGTAGAGTAGGGTAGAGTAGGGTAGAGTAGGGTAGAGTAGGGTAGAGTAGGGTAAAGTAGGGTAGAGTAAGGTAGAGGAAGGTAGAGTAGGGTAGAGTAGGGTAGAGTAAGGTAGAGGAGGGTAGAGTAGAGTAGGGTAGGGTAGAGTAGGGTAGAGTAGGGTAGGGTAGAGTAGAGTAGGGTAGGGTAGAGTAGGGTAGAGTAGGGTATAGTAGGGTAGAGTAGGGTATAGTAGGCTGAAGTAGGGAAGAGCGGGAGCGAAGCCGCGCGGGTACAGCTAGTATACATATAGATTATTTTATCATTTCCTCCCATCAATCAAATTTTTTTGCTTTGTCGAATATTTTATGCCGTTTTGACTAAAATGGTGTTCTATTAGGTAGTTCTGATTTCGACCCAAGGGTATATGGTATCTTTGCATAATCCTCATCTCAGTACTTGATACAAAGTAAAGCATCCGTTTCACTAGACAAGTGACCTACCTGCGGTCAGGGCATTAGTTTCCTGAAGTGTTTACGAGCACCGCAAGCCTTAGGTAATTAAACTTGGTTAGGGCTGGGTTTAACGATACGGTTTACAGCCGTCACGCGTCCATTGTATGGCACATATCTAGTGTTACCAAATGCGCAACTATGTTAATAGACAATGCTGAATGTGATTTCTAAGATTTTGTATTTAGCGGTTCTCAGGCACTCAGGCTGCCACGGCCAGAGCAACGAGATTGTTTGAAACAGTTAAAAAAAGTCCTCTAAGAAGCAGAAGCTCTTTAGAGATTTTGTGATGCATTGCGTATACTAACAATGGATAAACTAATGGTAGAAACCGATTCAAGAGTCTTTTCTAAAGATGTCATTTTTGATCATTGGATTTCTACAGTTACACGTTGTATATAGTTATAAGGATGAGGTATGACTACTTTGGTTATCAGACTTACTGATTTTGGACATCACACGTCAATCCCATTCCGTCCCATCCAAGTTTTTGTATCTTACTCAAACATTACTGATATTGTAAACATTGCTCAAGACAGTCAAAAATTCTCAAGTTCTTAATTACTCATGAGGTGACAGGTCACCTGCCTATAAACGGCATGATTGGATTTCCACAAAGGAAGTGACATAAGTCAGCCATCTTTTGTACAAATATAGAGAACACATCCGTTTGGCGCCTCTATTGATCAGTTTCAGTCAACAGGTACTGCGAAGATTAGTACAAATCGTTGTATTGGAAATTAGGTTTTAAACGCCTGTAATAGATTTGTTTATTGCTTACGTTCAGATGGTTACAGGCATTTGTCATGCGGCGATTTCTTTAGATGTATTAAGTATTAAAAGATTTTCCTACAAGTTTTTCCTGTTTGAGATATATATTCCATGTACACTGAGATCAAGTGATAGACTTGAACAACACAACTAGTTGAATGAATATAAAATAATACTATGTATTTGCTGCATTTAAAAAAAAAAATCTAAGTATGCATGGTATATTTTTAATGCAAATCTGTGATAGTGATCTCAATGACATTTGTTTTATCATTCGTAAATTTTCCTCGCCGCCGCGCTGGGAAAAGTGACCCAGGGTCACTTTCGCGAATCAATAACTCTTCCCTTTAAAAATAATGAGTCAAGCCAAACACGCTTAGCGTCACAAAGAACTTTATACACGATGATGGCTGTTTGCCGCTTTGCAGAATAAGTTAATAATGCAAATAAAGGCTGAGCTTCGAAGTTTACCTGGCATGTTCACATTTCACACGGTAACTCCGCGATGCGTCAGCGGATCAACAGATAAATCGATGACAACGGCTTGCATACAGCCGTGTGTTCCAATGAAATCACGCGTTAAGGACCGCTCCAGTTTGTCGGTCCACTTAACGTCCGTCTCGCGTTCGATTCGTCGGCAAACGACATTTCACATTAAGGTTCCTCGAAATGTCACCATCGGCCGGCGCGCCTACACACGCCACGCAATAAAAGCGATCGATTATTACCTATATGTGTGAAAAGCGGAAGGAATAGGGCGCGAGTCCAGCGCGGCCGCGTCCGCCGGCGCTCGTGAGAACTGTCAATATTTGACCCCGGCTCGTTGCTACGCTTCGAAATTGTCTCAACGATCTCGATATTTTCCAATCACAAATATTATCTTAATAACTGACAGCGCCAGATTCCCGTCGCATTAATCCGTCGCCGTCGCTCGTCCGCGTCGGATCGCGCACCGGCTCTCCGTAAACATCGATTCATTATCTCAATCGCAGTGTTAAAGAACTCGTTTTTATTTGCGCTTTCTACGCATAAATAAATATGTATAAAGGTATATTACTGCGGAATCTGGCACGCGTCAATCAAACGGAACGTACACGAAACACAACGATTTGTCACTCCGCCATTTTGAGGCATCCACAATAACGGCCGCCATTTTGGTGACAATAATTAACAGATAGGCATCTTCGTCCGACCGCTTTCTAGTTTTTGTTTTCTAAAAATAATTATCATCACAATAAGCGAGGCGATCTCTTTCTACTTACCGCTGTTGCGGTATTTTGAATAAAATTAAGAGGCCAAATGATTTCAAATTCAATAGCGTCGGTACGGTTGTAATGAGCATCTATTAGAAACCAGTGGAACAAATGTTCATGTGTTTGACACTCAAGAAACCTCCAACGTTATACTCTCGATCCTAAATAAAATATGTTGTGTAGTGAATCGGTCGGTGCGTTCGCAACGGCTCCATTCAACTCGGTAGCCGTCGGTCGCTAAATAGTCGACGCTGAAAATATTTCAGCGCGGTATTTGAAGCGTTAAACAGCTGTTGAACGAGAGTTTAGCGCCGGTGGCGGCGGGCGGCGTGTGGCTGGCGGGCGCGGAGATCGGCGCGCGCGCTCGCGTCACGCCGTCAATGGCGCGGGTTATTTACCTCTCCTTATCACCTTTTGTTTTGCTCAAATACTTGTCTCGTTTCGTGTGACACTCGTAGCTTCCTGATACGCTACTGCACGCCTGCACTATGTGACATGCGTTAACGTTTGTATGTCGAGTCGTCGACGTAGTTTACACGTGATAGGATTGTATGTAAAACACACAGAAAGTGTATATAGCACTTAAGTTGATTCTTAATCAGGCAATCAACATTTTCAATTTCGACATAAAAAACTCCAAAGACAAAAAACGCCAAAGAATCCTCGGTATGTTTGCACAAGATATCGAGGATATCGAGCATCGCAGTGAAATAGAAGAAGCCACAGCTATTGGAAGGGCTAACATTAAACGCATCGGAGGCCGATCGGCGATACAGGTCCTTGTGTCCACATTAGCATCTCGAGCCAGGAGTGTGTGCAAACAGCGAGGGTCATCTGATGAAATGTTCAAAGGCTTTTAGTTCCCGAGAATTATTAAATGAAGCCCCAGGATCGTAATGTAAACACTGTGTGTTTGTCGAGCCAAGAACCTGTTGCTTTGTCGACGGTTTGATGCGTGCTTCGGCTTATTGGCGGTTATTTTATGTCTGCTAATGTTAAAGTGAGTGCGGCTGTTAATGTGGCAACATTGTGACACTGAACACATTTCCCTAGACGCAGTATTCTTGCATTATTTGTTGAATTTCAGCTCATTACTGCATACATCATAGTTCAAGTTGCGTTCTTCAAATCACATTTTGTTTTCAAATCGACAAAATCATGGAAGCCACTGTCCACCATAAGGCCATAACACAACACGGAACGTCTTCAGTCGGCTCAGAATGGCTGCATTTACAAGTTATTTGTGTGAAGCATCTTGTACAATCAGCATTCCCTCGTATATTACGCAAACACGAAGGCAGATTTCCCTTCGACGTCAACAATACATTGCTCAAATGAGTGTTGCAACGACCTCTGCGAAACACCAGATATGTGTGGATATCTAGGCAAATATGGATGGGTTATGTCTAGGTAAACATGCAGGTAGCCATCCCGGGCGCTAACACTGCTAATGTGTGGACAAAGCTCGTCGTGACGGATCCTGCTAATAAATATTCCAGGGAGTGTGGATGCGCGAACATTGCCATCACGCCGCGTCGCCGCCGCGCTCCGACGGGAACCTAATGAACTCCTTTGTCCTTTATGCTGTGCTGCAACGCTTCTGAAACAAATGAATAAACTTTCCAAACATCTACATGATTCAATGAAAACTCTGCAGCGAATCGTTTAAACTACTCTTCAATGTTTAGCAAAGTCGCGTACAATTTAATTGTATAACCAAGTTTGTGTCTTGACCTAATGATGAATTTGCGTTTTTCGAATTATGACTTTTTATACCTACTGCTTGTTAATGAGTATTTCTAAGTCCTCGTGCCCGATTGGTTAATTGTCGTGTGTTCGATCAATTCACACAGTCATCAATGTTTTCTCCTCGCACTGCGACGATATCTCCGCCGACATTAACAACTAAATGTTCAATATTTTATTACCACACGTATTTGTCTTGCATACCGACCAAACATGTTAAGCGCACATGACATCTTTCATTACAAGTTTCTATTTGATTTCGCCTCATAAAATCTACTCGCATAGACACGATTATGATTTCTATCACAAATATTACATTGTATAAAGTATCTGAAACTTTACGATTTATAACATTCAACAGTGTTTCGACGACATAGAGTTCAATATTAGGTTCGGTGACTTTTCTTTGATTGATGGCTGAGGTCGCAGCACTTGCGTCTACGACATAGAGTGTATTTTCCTCTAAAGCTTATTTGGTGTTGTTATCTTCATTGATATCGGTAGTTGTAAATCATGCTCTATTTAGAATTGAGCTTAATTCTGAATGGTTTAAGAGCACTTTTGGTAGCGTGATGTCGACAGTAAAAGGCGCTAATCAACGGTGTGCCCTCCTGTTTATATCTGGGTATTACTTCGGGATTCTTCTGAGAACGGCATATTCCCTGTTTATTCAAATAATAAGCAAGTGGGTTGTTTAATGGTTCCAATGGATGAATTCTTTCACTTTCCGTTTCGTTGTTAGGGTCACGATCACGATCTAAACCGTAACAGTGTGTTTTTGTTTACACGTTACAAATTGTGTGCAATATACTGTGTCAAGTGTTCACCTCGCTAGTTGCTCTGAGTACGTCGGTAGCGTTTGATTCTTCATTTCCCTTGGCATGATGGCACCGTGTTAACGTGTAGTGAAATTCCGGTCACTTTTATTGACTCGTCCAATACAAGGTACCTTTTCATTGGGTCACTAAATAGCTTACAGTTAATATTATATTATAAAATCACGCGAGGGATTCAACAGAGCTGCTAAGTCGCTCCGATTCTGTTTACTCTGGGGTTAGCGCGGCCTGTGCTAACGCTATCCTACTTATCGGAACGTGCAACTGTTGATTTTTACAGTTCGTCACATGATAATAACATCAACATCTAGTGTGCCGCGTGTTTGTTTAGTTCACCGAATCTGCTGAATCCGCAGCTTATAAGGTAGACGAACTTAAAATAAACGCCTTAAGTGGCTCATTTTATTGATATAACGTTTAAATAAAATTGCGGTCACCTTAAAAAGTAATAAAAGGTGGAAGGAATCCAGTAGCAGTCTGGACCCATGAGAAAGAAAAGTCGAATGAAATGACAGGGTGTGGATACGGGAGCGCGATTGATGTGATTATAGGGTTCCGTAGGCCGGAGCAAAGCGTTCCACGTGAGATTATACTGCTCTGGAATGGAGATAAAGTGACGCTTAAAAGTAATAAAATTCCAGGCGTTTTGACTGCAAATATACATATGTAATAATTTTGGTGGGTCGTCGACATTTACATATCTGTAAATATTTTCGGTGAATAAGCATGTTATTTTATACCAACAGCAGTTTGTTGTATTTAAAGTACAATGGGCAAGTTGGTAGTGCATGAATCACGAATCATGTAGCCTTCAGGATAAATTTTTTGATGCGAGCAATTACCCATTTTGGAAAAAATGCCAACGAATAATATGAAGCACGATAAATCGGACATTAACTGATATAGCACGCGGAACCCTGAAGTGGGCCGGGGAAGGAAGCTTGCGTGTCGTTCGGAGGCGAGCGTTTAACCGAACGAAACATTTCACCGATAATAACTCCACACAATATAATAATGCGAATAATAAATAAAAATGGAAATAAAATAATAATTTTAATGTCGTAATTGTGGGCCGGGGGCTGCGGCGGCGCAAAACGCGCTCATTTCGAACAACGATTTGATTGCCGCTTGCAACACTTGGCTTATATTGATTCCGATGGGACTTTAAGTGAGTTAATACTGGGACTGGTTTCGCGTAGTCGGTGCTTGTTTCTCGCAATAGAATGATGCATTACGCGCGGAGACCTGCCATTAATTCCTATGTACCTAGTACTACCGAGCCAGCGATCGTGGATTTCCGTGAATCCGATTAAATTCACTCAATTGCTGTAATAGTTGTAATGATAGAACGGTAGATGATTGTATTAGTATTAAAACTTGTCTAGTTGCTTTCTAGGAAGATAAATAAGTCCATTTTACAAATTTTAACACCTCTCTTCCTTCCTTTGTTCCTAAACAATGTTGCATGTTTCACGATAATTATAAAATTGTTGTTTTCAATCCACTTGCCTACTAAGTTGATGTTGAACAATATCAACTAGTTATTACGGTTATTCAAGTAATTGACTAATAAGGCAGGTTTCAGCAAATGTTGCTAGCCCTAGGCGACTTATTGCGGCCACCACATGTTACTCCGTCGATATCGTTATAAACAAAGAATAAGTATAAATAATTGAAACAAATTTAACTCTTCGGGCAATCCAGGAGCGGAAGCGCATGGCAAATTGTGTTTATTAAATGTATGCATCGGAAAGTAAACAGTTGTAGATTAAATGCGAATCGAAGGTGAATAATAGTTTGTACTAATTATACAGAATACATTGTTATTGCTTTATTAGTTGTTAACCCTATGTATGCTGACGGTCGTCCCTGAACGAGGCTCTCGGAAAAAAATCGTAATAACACTCTTTCTTGAACTGTTTACGTCAAATATTTCAGTCGTATTTATAGCACCTTATTTTAACAATAACTTGGACATGTAAAGAGTATTTTTAACGTGTCATCTTCGTATTTTTCTACATTTACATGTAGGTTTGACGCCTTGCGACATTTATATTTAATTGCAAGTAAACTGGCCAGCCCTGGCCGCACCTGCCACTTGCTTATAATTTAAAAATAAGTCACATAGGTATGAAACCTAGATGTAGACTGTAATTATGTTAGCGTTATGTTGGAAAAGTTTATGATTTATCAAGAAACTGTATTAAACTATTTCCGGGTGATAAACCGGTGCGGTTTGTACCGCTGCTGCAGTTTTGGGTTAAGGATTATAATTTAATCATGTTTCAATGTTAGATTTGTTTACATTATTGATTTAGATTTGGATGTATTATTATAATTGTTTGATCTAGTAATATATAATATTGTTATTGTATGTTACTTCCTTCAATATTTGTAGCGTTCGCGCTGAACTGTAATGCTTATGGCACAGAGTATTCTGAAATATAAGAAATGAATGATGATGATAATGATTGTGAATACCTTATCTACCTTATTCTTCTGCCTGGAAAATTACGAGACTTTCAGAGTATCGTGATGCCTACCATCGAGTTTGTTAAAATTACTGTTTTAGAGTTATTGTGTAAAACTATGTGTATTAGAATCTAAGCAATACCCAGCGTCGGTAATAATCGTGGTATTCAAGCCACTTTTAATGTGTCACATCAAAGATCAAGATGTTTTAACCTACTTTTTCCTTGTTCCAGTCCGCACGGTCTGAAGGCGAGTCTTCCGGGGAGCAATCTTGTGAGAGCTCTGACGAGGGTGTAGGGCGAGAGGTACCAGCCCCCCACCCGCACCAGCCCCATCAGTCACACCCACCCCACCAGCCCCACCAGCCGCTGCAGTCACACCAGGCGTTGCAGCACCAGCCCATGCAGCATCAGCCCACGCACACCATGAGCCACCACGCCTCGGTGCAGCATCAGCCACTGAACAGTCACCAGATGACACATTCACATCAGAGGAATTCACCTAGACCTCTTGAGAGAGAATTGAAAGTAAGTGCATTTTAATGGAGATGAATTTGTTATTTGTCTAATGAAATAACGACTTTATCTTCGAAATTGGTGTAAGTTTGAATGGACCAAATGCTCCTTTCGTGTCATAACTTCGTCGGAATTAGGTAGAGTTATTTACGTACTTGTTCTGATTTCATACACCGAAAGAATATGCCTCAAATCCCGAAATTAATTTTGAAGAGAAGAATTTTTTATGACACTATCAATAATATAGTTGAATAAATTTCTTCCCGCATTAATAACGAGGAGGAGGAAGTGTATAAACTTGTTAACCTCACCTGAGTTGACGTAGAGAGAGAGAGAGAGAGAGAGAGAGAGAGAGAGAGAGATCTATTTCATTGAAAGATGCTAATAAAAATTGTATGTTAATTATCTTGATTTTATTTGTCTTATCTCATAAGTATTTATTATTATTTGTTTGTAATATTGTTGGCCATACGGGATTTTCATTAGAAATCCCGGGAAGATCCATATTAATATCAACATTTCGATGCAAGTACAATGAATAACACTACCTAATTCCGACCTCTGGTCATAACACAAACAAAGAACTTTTGCAATTTTCATATGCGATGTTACAATCGGAATAGTATTTATTGTTGCATAGTTTAAATGCCTTTGGGATCTATCTGCGCTGGTCGGTGTAATGACGATTTCAAAATACTAATGCTAATTGCAACATGCTCATCTCTTACGATACTGCAGCTGTATGATCCATTCGCTCAATTTGTATTGTCTTACTAATTATTGTGACCAACTCAAGATATATCTACACATATGCCACAAATTCACTAGAACTGATTGGATAAATTGTCTTAATGTTTTTGGAGGTGTTTCGGTTACCTGTTTTTGCATTCTGAGCATTCAAGTGTAACGTGTGATCTGTTGCCTCTCACTTCTTTTTAAATTGGTATAAACTAGTGCTTGACTGCGATCCCATTTGATGGTAAGCAGTGATGCAATCGTTGATGGTGAGGCGTACTAGTTTATTAAGAGCTCAAGGCTCTAGACACCCAAATTATAATCGGTCATGATGACCGCAACAGGCAAATTGTTCCAGTCCTTCGACTTACGCGTTATAAACGACGAGGCGAAACGCTTAATCCGAACCGAAGAACCGTAGAGGTTTGAACAACGTACTCGCTGTACGTTGTCCGATGGTAAAAATGAGATGATGGGATCAAATCATGCCATTCCCACGCACACTCTCCACAAGCATCCTGTTAAAGACCGAAAGGCTGGCTACCCTACGCCCATGCCCAATGTTTTGTAGATTGGGCTTAACCAAATCTGGGTCACCAATCAGCCTGCCATTACTTCAGCTACTACTACTTATTCTCATGACATTACTTTTTAACTTCAACTTTCCTCCACCAGGTTCGCGATGACTTCGAGTCTCTCAAGTCCTCTCTTCACCCTCACCTATCATCACTGGCGTCTTTAGCCCAGGGGGCCCCGCTATCGACGCCCAGCAGTGTTTTCGCTCTGGCGGGCGCGGGGGCCACAGGCGGCTTTCCCTACGCACCCCCAGCATTCTTGGCCCCCGCACCACCGCCGCCGGCGCAGCCAGCAGGTTCGGCCTCATCATCCTCGTCGGAGGGCAGTGCTGCTGGCTGGAGTTTTGAAGAACAGTATAAGCAGGTCCGTCAGGTAAGTTCGACTTTTGTTTAATTTGTTGAAGTTTTGTTTGAAATTGAATTTAGTAGAATGTTGAGAACGAATGAACATAAGTCTACAAAAACAAACAATTCATACAATCCAAGTTGAAAATGTTTTCCCACATATAAAATCAATAACCATTTCAATTCCAATAGTCAAAGCAAAGTAACATCGTAATAGCTTTACGTTGCATAATAAACCATAAACGATTTACCTACCATAGAGCAATCAAATAAAATCGCGCCGACCCTCACCCAACCCTGCTGAATTATTCACAGCACACATTACGTGTCTATGTGTCCAATAAAATGGATTCCTAAATCGCTACATAATGGTTTGTTCAACCCGTTCCTTTGTTACATATTTCATTGGTTTCGCGAAGGGTTGTCAAAACATGTGAGGGGTCATTGCGGCCCCCGGATGAATAATAATCCGCTGTCGCGTTGGGAGGGTTGGGGACAGATTGACAATGTTCTTTATGACTTTATTGCGGTTATGCGAGGGTTTCGTGGTGATGTTTTTATTATTATCAACTTATAAATGCTTATGAGGTGGGTTTGGTTATTTTGACGTTTGAAAAGGGACGTGTCAGTTAAATTTTTGCCGCCACGAAAAAACATTGTTGTAGGTAGGTTTTTCTTTTTTCAAGGATTAACTTATTCATTCTTCAGCATCATTAAACTCCGTTTAGTGAAAGTTAACAAGTTCTTTGCAATTTTCTGATACAATAAGTAATGATAAGTATTTTATTTTCGCGTCACGACCTCTTGAACAAGCTGTTAAGTGTTCTATCAACGGGAAGAAAGGTATAATTGGTTGCGGCTGATCACGCTGCTATTGTTCCCTAATTTGTTGAGGCACGCTTGTATGACTTTACGTAACACCGAATAAGGACACGCATTCACGGTACGACCGTGTTTCTTAATCATTCGACAGATCTGAAAGGTTTTCTGATTTCTGTGGCAAATTGATTTTGGTTGTCACAGCGCCATCGGCTCTGGTACTCAAAGGGTAACTTAATAAACAGAGTGACAGAAATTATTTGTTGATTCAATATTTAAAAAAAGGAAGACTTCAATTCAATATTCTTTTTGCGATAGGTTACAATAATTCCTGACATGTCGATGTGGTCGTAATGTAATTACTTAATACTGGATTAACCAATTTTAGGTATCTTACTTTAACATAGATTTAGTTTTTGATTTGAAGAATAGATTAAAGCTGATGGATTGGATTATACCAGTTGCTCAGTATGGCATATAACTATGTTGCAATAGAAAGGTATAACAAACATCAAGCATGATAGGAATACATTCAACGTGCGTACAACTAAGGAGTAGAACCTAGGAGCTATAACCTGAATTTAATTCAAATGTGAATAGGTTATTTATTTCTAGGCAAGCGTGCTCCAAAGACAATCACATCATTGTTGAGATAGTGGTCAACCGTTACCTTCATCATTATCATTTTAGTCTAAAAACGTTCACTGTTAGACTTAAGTCTCCCCCAAGTGTTGCCACAACGACCGGGCCTGTGCGTCTCGCATCCATCAAACTCCCGTAACCTTCACCAGGTCATCAGTTCACCTTTGGAAGGCTTTCCAATGCTCTGTCTATGCGGTCCTCACTTCAGAACCGACCCTATCATTAATTTAAAAAAAGGCTGTCTTTTTAACTCGATCAATTAGGATTATGTCTTATCTATGTTCCTGTAAGGTAGATTCGATATCCTTTCATCTTGGCATCCATGGCCATCCTACAGTTATACATATGGCATATTGGAGTCAAATTAACGAGGCAGAGTCTCCTTTATCTCAGTATGCTCGCGTGCCTCCCGCGTTAACGAGGTGCACAAAGACTTCAATTGATACCCACCTTCCAAGGGATCAATTATAAACTTAAGGATATGTGCGGTTCAAGGGGTATTATGTAGGCCAGATATTGTTGAAATGTGCCTTTAATTTGTAAAGACTTTTATTGTATACTTCATTTTATATTGGCTACATTTTATTTGCATGTGATTCGTTCAATGAGGGAGAGGAAGGCCGAAGATGGATGGATTGTGTGAAGAGTGATATGAAAGCAAAGAGAGTTAGTGATAGATTGACGGGTGACAGGACAGAATGGAAGAAAAAAAAACAAGAAGAAGAAGATTCGTTCAATGATCGAGAATGTTTGTTTTGCTCGTTATGGTATTAAAAATTACTTACCAGCAATTGGAAATAGTTCTGTTGCATATAGGTTCCTACTCAAAATTCAAGCAAACAGCCCTTTTGTTATCAAAATTACCATATTTAACAAGTCTTTCAATTGTTATTTTTCAACCAAAATTAAACACCCTGTTTAAGGTAATTTCGACAACCAGCCAGTTACAGACAATGGCCTGAAAATTATAATTTGGGCTTTTAGCTTTTCTGGTCCTTCAGGCCATAAGGTGTAGAATATGTTCCATTGTGCCTAGCCTCAAGTTTAGCATGTTAATTCGGTCTACATATCGTAATTTGCGACACAATGTGCGACTCACAATGAGGACAAAGGAGTTGGTGCACTCACAAAGCAACATAGTCAATGTGTTAATGTATTACCATTCGATGTTGACTGGTGAGGAATTCAGTTTATGGCCTGTTATTGGTATTTATTCGGTTTAATGCATCCTTCCTTTGTGATGGAAGTAGCTTGTGGATAAGTCGGTCTACAATGTTGATAGATTATATCTTGATTATTAAAAGTTTGCGCTTTAATGTATTAAGGTGCTTTGGTACAATGTTGTGGAACAAAGCTGATGTTGCCATTAATTTGGATATGAAATAAAGACTTACTGGTCAAGTAATCGTTTCTTAGTCATAGTATTTCCCAATGTAAAACGCTAGCTCTTAGTGTAATAATTTTTTTAATAGTTACACAACATGATTTAAAGGAGTGTTCATCGATTTTCCTGCACATTCTCCTCCATAGAGATTTGCGCTTTGAAATGTACAATTATTCAACTTTCTGAGTGTAAATGGTTCATTTGGAAGAAATACTTTAAGTTAAATTTGAAAATTATCACAGTCGCGCATAGAGTAAAACTGTTGTCTGGGAGCTTTTGTCCTACTATATATTGCATTTGATTGAAGTTTTCACGATAATTTATTTATTTAATTCAAATAGAACGGCCGAAGCCAATTACACTATTTAAACACATAACACAAAAAGAGAAAACATTAAAATTAACACAGACAAGTCACATGTCGCGCAGGACTTTAGTGGTAGATACTACTTATTTAATAAATAGTAGACACAGTCATGCATTAATCTCACAGAACTTCATACATTCTGACAGTATCGTCTTCCATTCTTCTCGAAACATATAAAAAAATATACCTAAATACCATCCATCACCGCAGCAGTGTATTCTCTCTTTATCGTCATTATTTCAGCCGAAAGATGTACGCTATTGGACATAGGCCTCCCCTAAGCGTCGCCATAACAACCGGTCCTGTGCGTCTCGTGTACTTACAAAGGATTTCCACAATCCACACTAGGTCATCGGTCTACCTTGTCATGTCTTTGGGGGCTTTCCAATCTTCTATCTTCCGGTACGCTCTCGCCACTCCAGAATCTTTAGGCCCCATCGACAACAGAGATTCAGACAGGCAGCTTACATATCAATATTATTTTGTTCCTCATTATTATTTATTTGAGGTCTCCGTTCATGGCTTCTTCTTTTATACTTCACCATCTCCATAGGCACTTCCTTCTTAGCCATATAATGTCTATACAATCTGTTCATTATTTATTTTACCTTCTTCTATTCTTATATTTAAGTTTTTGTACAGAATCTGTGTTACTTTTTGGTGTTCAATAAAGTTTTATTCTATTCTATTCTATTCTATTCTATTTTATTCATCGTCATTTAAATCTATCTTAATATGATTCTTATTCCTTTACATTATGAGTTTTGTGAGATGATTATAGTGTAGTTATTATTTTGTACTGTTACTTCATTATTTTTCATATATATTATGTTTTTAACTAATGTAATTGGCCTTTGGTCGTGTTATGTTAAAGTAAATAAATAAATGCCTGTACAATGTCAACTGATTTGTGCTCATCTTTTTGGTTATTGGTGATACTTTCAACAATTCAAATTTTTGTACATTTTTGCAATTGGTAGTATTTAGTAGCAAGGAGGAGGAGTATTTAGTATTTTTTAGGATGGTACGGTAACAAAAATTGTATCTATAGTAAAGACATAAGTATGTAGTAAATATTTACACAGCTAAACTAATTACTGAGCTTCAAATTGAAAAAAAAAGAGTTGCAAAGAAAAAGTTTCCTTGTATGGTCAAGGAAACTTAGAATAGCTTTCGATAGTCGTCACCAATCGCTCAGACCGAAACAAACGCGCGTCGCGATATAATCGCACGGCTGCACGCGCGGGCGATAATCACACATTTGTCGCGCGACTGCGGCGCGTTTGCGTATATCGGTCTACTTGCGACGCGTCACGGTGCCTTTGTGCGATTCCGATGCGGCGGTTTAGATATTGTTCTTATGTTTCTAATGCTCTAGTTAATGCGGTTTTAAGTTCGTATTAAACGCTTAGTTACGTTAACGTTGGTTTGCCACGGATTTGGATGAAGTTTTCTCCCATTCAAAAGTTGTGAAACTGTTTTCCTGAATTTTCTGTAATGAAGTAATGGCATGTAGCACATAAATTTCTATAACTCACTCTAGAATTTCATAGACGTCATTAGACGTGGGTATCTTGTGTTGCATTTGGAATGTGAAAGGAAAAAGACTGTAATCGGAATGTTGTTTTCTAAATAGGTACGAAATACAACGGCATGTGAAGTTTTTCATTCACTTCTAAAGGGCCTTCTTGAAAACATTCTGAAGTTCTTGGTAACATGTATAATTGATTGAAGTCAAACAGTTTACTGGATAGGCATGAATAACACGAGCCGTATCACACTATGTTGTTATAATTCTATCACTTTCCTATGTTTGATCAATCCACTTCGTAACTCCTCGCCTATTGACACAGAGAGTGATGAATTTGTCGATTGAATGAAATCTGTGGTCACGTTTACTTAAGGGACTACGTAAATACGCTTCATTCATTCGTACTTCATTCTTTATTCTCCAATTGAAGTTAAACTGTGCAGTGATTATGGACGGATCGCACCTCTACGTGAACGTAATGACAAGTTTCAATCTTTTGCAACTTTAATTACACAGTGGACGTTGTTTGCGTGCGTATTTAGAAAATGATACATTTATGTATTACCTTTATAAATAATGACCCGCTATTAAATGTTATACAGTTGCTTAATCGTAAATACAAAGTTATAGATAAACGGTAGCGTAATAAAGCAAAAAAATACGTTTCCCCCCTCGCTCCTCCCACATAATTTCTTCCCTATAGCAAAAATAACTAGGTAGACAGACCTGCGAGGCTCCGTGTGTATAAACATTTATATTTCTGCTAATAGTATGATTATCGCGCCCTCTTTAGGGCGTTGTCGTTGAATTAACAGTTATTTGTGCAAAAACCGGAAACTGTTCGAATTTCCACCTTGTGGCTTGGTGGTAGGGTTATAAATTAAAAAGTATAGAACTGACGTGAGACTTAAAGTCCATAAACGGCGGCCATGTTGGAAAGCGCACTGTTTTCCGACCCTAAATCATCGGCGCGGATTATTGTTGTTCCTTTTATTAGCGTCTACTGTGTTGCTACTTGTCTGATAGTGTATTCATAGAGTAATTTTAAAGCCTGCAACAATGTGTGGACGTGAATGGGCCATGTTTTTAGATTTACTTTTTGTGTCACAACAACCGAAAATGTTGAGCGTTTGAGGTGTGTCTCGTTTCCGCTACGTCACACCTGTATTTAGGAAACTTTCCAAGTTATAAGTACACAATGTAAATAAATACGTGTGAGCTTTGTAATCTTGGGTCCCATGACATATGTATGTACTTATCTAATTCCGAATGTCTTCGTTTGTAAACTAACTGTTTTGGATCCGTCTTCAAAACGAACCAAGCAGAGTTTTCTTTATCTACGTTTTTTGCTTGGAAGCGTCTGCTGTAACGTTGGCATAACAGCCTTTTCAAAAGAAATTTACGACGTGTCAACTATTGCATTTCAAAACAATTCGTTGTTGGACACAGATTCAGGCTGCTTAACTAACAAATGGCCCTCAATCAAAGACATGCAGTAACACCTTCACTTGTTTGCTACCTACTTTTTTTATTATTGACGAGTTGACCCGTCAGATATTGTCTTGTCTTAGCAATGAACTGTCAAACGCCCAAAGGTTATAGTCGTGGTAAATTTCTAATTCTCTGCGCAACTTTCATAATTATTTAACATTCTCCTGACTATAACAAAAAATTATAAACAAAAAAGAATTTACAAAATTGGTCCAGCCGTCGTGATGACGTGACCATGGAAAATAGGGATTCATGGAGAAACTGACTGAGATCGACGCACAATCGAAACTGCAAGGATTAGGAGCGTGAATTGACAGTGTTTTTTTATGACATAGGCAAGCAATAAGAAAGGTATAACCATAATAAGCATAATCAGCCTCCTGCTGCTGGAACTCATACCTCCTCTCTAGAAGAGGATTTTTCAATATTCAGGGGATGAAACGGGGTTCTAAAGTTTGTATGAAGAAACCTATTTACACGCGAAGTCGCTTGCAAAAGCTAGTTTTTAAATATTTAGATGGCTCGTACTTGACCACTATCACACCTGATGGTAAGCGATGATGTGGTGAACGATAGAGCACGCTTGCAAAGAAATAAGCCATCTTTCTTGACTCAAAGACCGTTGGTTGTAGCTTTTATTCCAATTTCCTATAAAAGTCCATATGTCCAAGATTCAGTATTGTCACGTAGTCGACTGCGCGCACGCCGCGGCGTCGCCCGTCCATTAGTCAAGCGCCCCCTGCGCCGCGCACTTTATGCGCGACTGTGCGACACGTTTGATTTTATACTATTTATCATTGCTATAAATTGCCCACATTGCAAAACACGTTGCTTCGTACAAATTGATGGGGTTATAGACCGATTGTGTGGTTTTATTGTAGAATTTATTCAAATTAAATTGAAATTGGGCTGGATATATTTGCCGCGTAACCCATTTCTCATCTGACATGAGAAATGGGTTAAAAGAATCTCCGAATTGGTCTCATCAAACGCCAGACGATATGGTGGCTGGCCATGGTGAAGATGATGAGATGGACTAGACTCCTATTGAAAGGATTGCTCCGTAGTACAGTAATAGAAAACATAATTGAGTTAAAACGAGAGATTTAAACTGTTTCATCATGATCATTATCCTCATCACGATTTCAGCCGAAAGACTGCTGGATTTTCTGTTAGGTTCCAGGTTAATAATTGTTAGATGTTATTTTGGACTAACAGTCTCCCGTGTTTTCACCCGCGTTTTCAGTTCCTACTCCGCTTCTATTGATCGTAGCGTGAAGTTATATAACCTTTAGCCTTTCTCGATAAATGAAATGGGCTATCCAACACTAAAATAATTTATCAATTCCAACAAGTAATTCCAGAGATTGTGCGTTAAATAAAACTTTATTTTTATTATTGATAGATTTGCGCTTGACGGCTGTCTCACCTGAGGGATAGAGAAGATGCTTGCCTAGAAGTAGAAAGTCTAATCAATCTACTAAAAAGTATAGATAGGCAGATTTTGTCGTTGTCATATCGTTGATTCTTAACGTTTTACTGCTATCGAAGGTTGGTCTTGAGCTCCGCATATCATAAATGCTTCACCACTAGTCCACATCTCGCATTGCCTTATTTTTTTGTGACTAGTAGGTACTATCTCTCAACCCTTAAGTGATTTATTTAACATTATCAGCACATGTTCCACTGATTTGCTTCCTGTGGCTGCGTTGGTTAGTAGCTAGTCTATAAGATTGCATATCGCTTAATTTTCTTCAACAGTGACTAGTTTAAATTTTTAAATGTAAACAACATCACCACACCCAAAGGTTCGTAATCTCAAAACGTGGTTGTTTTAAATGCACGTGAACTATTAGATTCGCTGTAAACCTTTTAAAGTGGCTGTAAGGTTATGGGTGCGTCGAAAAAAAAGTAACTTATTTTTTTAACGGGCAACCCAAACGATTAGCCAAGTGAGCCATCGTGCTGGTATTCGAGTGTGTTGGATATTTATTCCGTCTAGACGGTTTATCTAGTGGATGCTTTCGATACGTTTATCAGGGTGGAACGTTTTATACACTTGAAATTGAAAAGTTAACGACGAATGAGCTTTTAAGCTTTTTTTCTGCAGCGTGTAACGCTTAAGCCGCTTAAAAGTCAAAATAATTGTCTATAGATTGTCGGTATCGACGTAACTGTCACTTTTGTTGTTTGTGGTTTTGGTGGCAAACATTTGATGTGCTTTAGAAGTTTTAATTTTCCTTGCAGAATTTTATTTAGCTACACATATTTTTCTGCCAATTAGTTTAATTTTAATGGCGTCTCGAATTTTAATAAGCTTGTTTGGAACAGTACTTTTGGCGTTATCGTAGAACTTTCTTGTGACGTCAGACTTACAGCTACATAACAAACAAATTAGTCAAACATTAAAAAGCATTCGAGACTTCCGATCCTAATTAAGGTGTGTTCGAACTCGTTATTGTTGTTTTTTCTTTAGATTTAGATGCGGCTATTATCGTTAAATAGCCGATTTGTCGTCGCAATTAGCCTTAAAATGTGGAGTTGTACATAAATCGGTATTATTACGTGTATCGGCCTCATTATCGGGCGAGCAACCGTTTATCTTGTAACTTACAACAGTATGGACAGCTAACATTTAACGTTTTATTATAGTTACTTGTAATATCAAGGAGTCAGACCTACATATAACGACTGCAGGATGGTTCAAAGGAGTTATCGTAGCCCTAAGACGTACAGGGCAAGAGAAAGAACACGGTGGGTTCAGAATCATTAAATAACCTAGTCAGAGGAAGTGCTTGACTTTTACTGATTAAGTCCACCCGTATTCTTCCTGGATCTCCGTATCCTGTATCTTCCGTGTTCTTTCTGGATCTTTCGCACAGGATCGTGCGTTGTGGCGACTCTTGGGGGAGGCCTATGTCCAGCAGTGGACGTCTATCGGCAGAAATGATAATTATGATGATGATGTATTCTTCCTGTAGCCATTTGTGTTCAAGTGCCACGGTGACATTTTCAAACAAATCCTTAAATTTTTACAAAAAGCTTGGCTTTTTCATTGTCAAAAAGTTACCAAGCAAGAACTGAAGCTATCCCATCAATAAAAAGAGCATAGTGTAGTCTTGTTGCGTTTCGACAGATTGTCTAAATCAATGTTTTTTTTTTTTTTGTGAAAAAATCTTAGCAAATATTTCAATAAAAATCATCTATCTATTATATTGTATTTACTTATGTATGAATATAGTTTACACACAACACAACTTAAAGTTTGACTGAAAGAACACACTTGAGGCATTAAGTCCGCCTCTGTACATTTGTGCGTGTAAAGTACAAATCCAAATATAAAATGTTTATTTCTATCTATAACTTTTAGTTATGATTGGAGCCTCCTTTTAGCGTGATGATGCCTGTATTAGGAAACTCCGTTACTCCATAGCTTTAGCTTTAGCAGCAATTTACACAACTTAAAAGTGTTTTATTTAACACTAGCTTTTGCCCGTGGCTTTGTCCACGTAGTTACATAAAATATAGCTTATATCGCTCGGGAATAAAGCAGCTTTCTATCGGTGAAAAAATTTTAGCAATCGACCAGTACTTTCTGAGATTACCACAAACAAAAAAACATAAAAACAAACTTTACCTCTTTATAAGTGTAGATGAAGATTTAACAATTTTTTTTGAGAAATATATACTTTTCATTAAAACTACACTAATACATTTTTTACTGTGACAAATAAATAAATAACTGGGACTCAAGAGATGTCGCAAAGGACCAATAATTGTAGTATAGAGTGTTTATTCCAATAATCATTTAATGTCAAGACATCATTCAAATACAATTTTAGTATCAATCCACAAAGTTACCTTCAGCAATGACTTCATCTTTATCAATTGTTATTTTAATTTTGTAATTATCATTTATGTTAACACAGAACATACAGTAATGTATTCAGTGGACTAAATACAGAATATCGATATATCTAACTAGTGAAGCGATAATTACGAGGACATTATCTAGTGACGCGCTCTAATTGGTCGATATTGAATGTCATTCTGACAATAATGACATTTCGACGAGACGTTGTAACTAATTGTTGACAATTGTATACTGTATTGTTTGGTTTATTATTTTTAAGATTAGATTAGTATGGTTTTAGTAGAGTTTTCCTTATGCAAAGCTTCTATGCTCAATGTTTAAATACTTAATTGCGTCTTAAAGTTATCAAGAAAACGTATAGTGTTGACCATTTTAGAGACAGAAGAAAAGAAAAGCAAAATTAGAAATTTAATAAAAAAAATATGTTGAAAAAAATTGGGACAGATATCTAGGTATTCTTAGTGGGTTCAGGAAGGTGCAAAGTTCTAGTATTATGTATTTAAACTAGTTTACACCACGTAATAAAAAATATACATATATTAAAAAAAGTATGCTTTATTCTCATAGTAAATTTCTTCACCTGCATCTAAAACCCCCACCAATTTTAAGATAACTTGATTAGTATAGAGTTACCTTCTATTTGGGCGACATATCAGGCGCATGCGTGGTTCTCGGCGTGATACCGTCGCTGACGCACCCCAGCTGATCGCTATTTCTGGGGACTTGCATGGGGCCCCTGCGTTGGCGCAAGACATGGTAGGGAGCGGACAAACGATGGTGCCAATGATGGGATGGGATGAGACATAATCAATTTATTGTTACGTTGTCTTGTTGAAATTTATGTGGGAAACAGAATGTGTGTGTTTTGCTGTAACTGTTCTGTTAGGAATGAAATTGTTTTGGGATGATGTTGTCGCAAATAACTTCAACATTTCTAGTGATTTCTTCCAGAAATATTGGATCTAAAGTCCTTCTAAATACTGGTTGCAGTTGACCAAGTCTTGGTCAAAGGTTAGACCACAACTTTGTTCTAGACAAGTAATATTCTATCAGCGAAAGAATAGCAATGGCAATTGTTAAAAAAGTGAACTGTGTATGATATTAATAGTTGGTAACGAAAGTTCACGGGAACAACCCCTTTTCGTAATACCTATCATCAAATAACTCCTCACACTCTGAGTGGAGAAAAAGGGAGTGTCAGACTTTAGTAGAGTACCATGAGCTTTTAACACAAATCAATTTACGATCTAAACTGAATTGATATAGGGATAGGATCATTTTAAAATATCATAGTAAGGCCCTTGGACCTTTATTGGCACACCTAACTAAAATTTTCAAACACACACACCTAAAACATGTTCGTACTTCCCTCTCTCTCTCTCTGTTCGTATTGCTTTTTTTGTATATAGCTCCATTATTATGCTCAATTAGTTTTTTGTCTCCTTTCTATTTTTTTCCAAATCGCTTCCTCTTCTATATTGTACGCGATTGCATCGTCTACCAGTGGGAGTGCTATCAATGCGTGCAGCACTCCGCATGTGGCGTATTAATTTGATATCCTTTTTATTCGCTTATGCACCGAACAATAAATATGGTCGTTGATCAAAATAGTATGATTCTATTAATGTCTTTTGGTCCTTCGGTACTATTTCTAAATGGAAAAGATATGGCTGTTTATGTTGTTTTTAATTTGTTAGATGTTTTATGTATCTATAATTACTAATATTATATACAGGTAGGAAAGGTTTTGTTTTTGTGTTTGTAATGAATAAACTCAAAAACTACAGAACTGATTTTATAAATTGTTCCACCAGTAGTATGCTATTTTATTACTGTGTGCCTTAGGCGTAATATATTTTCTTATTTTACGCAGGCAAATCCACTGGCAGAAGTTAATTATTCATAAAATCCATTTTGGATAGCATAATTATTGCAATGTTTATTATATCAAAGTTATTAAAATAAATGTTCTAGTTAATTTGTAATAACCCTATAATATCACAGAATGGATGATATCATTCGCAACTGGAATCAGTTTAGTTGTTGAAATGTAAACAGAAACAAATCTCTACCATAACACTTTCGATAGTAGAATCTAGAGTACTACAAGATATTTCGGTATCAAACGATTACTATATCGTGAAATTATTGGCTCATTTACTTATAGATGAAATATTGTATCAACGATTTCGATAACTTGTTGATAGACGGAAATAATATTGATGGCTAATGGATGGTAATTGAGCCAGTTCCCAGTTTTGTTTTCGCCATTCTCACAAGTACATTGTTTAAGAGTATAAACTGATTTATTATTTGATATGATCCGTCGACTGACGCCTCACACTCGCGATACAAAACTGTTAGAAATATGTTTTTATTGTGTGTTAATTCTACGTTTCTAGTTACCTACGTCCGTAAGCGATTCTTTGTGATTTAAGAATGTTTATTTGCGCTGTATTTTTGGTACTGTGTACGTTTAGAGTATTTTTTGTGTATTTGTAGTTTTTGTTTAACTGATCACTATGCAATGTTTTATTCGTATTCCAAGAATGAATGGCTGCGTGGATGATTTGTTCCTCTTGAGTCAACAGGCTGGTGCTTGTGCCACATTGATACATTTCGGCTAGATCTCTGTTAGAACTATTGATCTACTATGTTTTGATCATTACGTTTTCTTCCTACATTACTAACACTTCGACTTGGTAAATCTTCACTAACATTGTTGCTGTCTGAAAAAGGCGTTATGCTGCTTATAACAAGGTCTTTTGTTACAAAAAGTATTATTTTAAGTGGTCTGAATTGCGAAGCTCACATAGTACCTTTACCGTTTATCAATTTTAAATCAGCGATCTAATTTTGATATGCAATGTCGAAATAGTGTGGATGGCCATCAGCCATTGGTGTAGACGCGTGGGCCATATGTATCGAGTCATGGCGCATTAGCGTGTCGGGTGACCGTCACTCTGCAACCGTGCAACAAGCTATTAATATCTGAACCGGGATTCTGTTATCATTGCCTGAGCAATCGCTCGATGAATTTGATGAATTTTTTTGTATGGGATCCATTAGTGATGCTCTATAAGTGAATTTGAAATAGATTTGCAAATGTTTACGTTCTTTGCATGTGCTGTCTTCTCTATTTAAATCTATTTGTTCTCCTTCCTGTGTCAGCATTTACAGGAATATAATCATGAAAGTCCCTTAGTCACTTCATATTGGACTGCATTTATTTCACAAGCAATTCACATATCTGAAACAATGAAACTTACTTCGTACGGAATGTAATTGATTACTTAGGTAACTTTCTTTTGCAGCATCATCATAATGTTTTTTAAATTGGTTAATTTTATGTTATCTTTTTTAGTTTCTCGAATCACTATTATACAAGCCTCTTCTTCAGCTTGCCTATTGCCACCATTATGGGGAGGCAAGCTAAGGAAATTACTTTTACATCTTCTTTTTTGACTGCCATACCTTTCATACCAAACCCCATCTACCCTGAATCACTTACGATACGTACGTATCGTAAGTGATTCAGGGTAGATGGTAGTACATCAAATCACTGATCATCTACCCCTCTTGGCCACGCGTCTTATATTCTCGTGTTACTAGAGTGGCTCGCGCTACGAGGGTTGCGAGGGTGCGCCTGAAATAGGCGCACACGCAGCATCTGCTGGTATTAATAGCCCCCCAAACTGAATGTAGTATCAAGGACGCGGCCGTTTATATCGCTTGATTACTGACTTAGGAGGGATTTGTTGTTTGGATAAATGAGCGGAGGAATGCACGCATCCATTCCACTTAGGTCTATCTGTTTTAAATGAAATATTGAACTCTTTCTATAGTGAAATGTTTGTTACTGCAGATTTTTGATTAAGTACGAGAAAAAGAAGCATAATATGCTCGTGAACATCATATTATGCTGTTCATGAGAACGGTGTGATTTATCTATTTGGTTTTTTAGGGTTCCGTAGCCAAATGGCAAAAAACGGAACCCTTATAGATTCGTCATGTCTGTCTGTCTGTCTGTCTGTCTGTCTGTCTGTCCGTCCGTATGTCACAGCCACTTTTTTCCGAAACTATAAGAGCTATACTGTTGAAACTTAGTAAGTAGATGTATTCTGTGAACCGCTTTAAGATTTTCACACAAAAATAGAAAAAAAGCAATAAAATTTGGGGGTCCCCATACTTAGAACTGAAACTCAAAAATTTTTTTTTCATCAAACCCATACGTGTGGGGTATCTATGGATAGGTCTTTAAAAATGATAATGAGGTTTCTAATATCATTTTTTTCTAAATTGAATAGTTTACGCGAGAGACACTTCCAAAGTGGTAAAATGTGTGTCCCCCCCCCTGTAACTTCTAAAATATGAGAATGATAAAACTAAAAAAAATATATGATGTACATTACCATGTAAACTACCAACGAAAATTGGTTTGAACGAGATTTAGTAAGTAGTTTTTTTTTTAATACGTCATAAATCTAAAAAAATACACTATTATTAAAACATCGATCAAAGTTACAACGAACTACAAGAACTTTTGTATTATGTTACTTGCTGCTACGGAACCCTCCATGGGCGATTCCGACTCGCACTTGGCTGGTTTTTATTTTTTTATTGATTTATTTATTTAACGAATTCAACTTATGACATAAGTAGGTACACACAATAATTCTGATATCTGTGTATTATTCTATTTTTTTTTCCTAGGTACATTATTTTTATAAGTGACACTAATTTATTAGCCCGTTCTTGATTCATATCATTCAAATCGATAATTGTAGCATGCGTTTGAAAATCTATATAGTACTTAGTATTTCTAATCTCATTTATATTTTGTTAAATGATATAACAAAATATACAGACTTCCTTTAACAAGCTGATGAATGCCTCCGCTTCTTTGTTCCAAAACCACGGACGCAGATTTATTATTTATATTACAACTTCCTTTACGTGAAACCCCTAAATCGATCCGAACATTTGGTTGGCAGTTTTTGCTCCAGACATTCCTATAAAATGTTTATCACCGATGCATCGTACACATGTGGCGGCAGCCCTCTTGACTAGAGAGATTATTCTAAAATTTCCAGATTGCCACCCCGGGCAAAAAATAAATAAATCCATGCTCATGGACAAAAAGTGTCCCGAAAACTCGAGTAGATGATTACAATCCCCTTGAAATACAGATTTACAGTTATCGCTGCCACGAACCCTGAGAAATCTGCTGTCATTTTTATGAGTGTTTTTAATATCGGTTCCATAATTCTTTCAGTGTGTGGAAATCATTTTATGTAAATGGAGATGGAGTGTATTACTTCCAATTGAATTGGTTTTAATGGAATTTCTACTATGTTCGGTCAAATTTTCATTTCTACTTTCATACTCTCTCGAATGATATTTTTCTGACAATATATATTCATATATCTTCAAAAACCTAAACTGCTTTAACTTCAGAATTATTCATGAGTGTGCGTAATTTAATTGCTGTCTTTCTTAGTAGGCGTGTCTATTTTGTTTACGTCAGTGTTATTTGCATGTGTTGGTGCGATGCCGTTGCCGGGGGTGGCGCGGGCGCAGTCGACCCGCGGGTTATCATTTCCTGTTCTTATTTTAAATTTTACAACATAATATTTTTTGCTTACGGCGGGAAGCTGAAGTGCTGTTATTACTTTGTAACTGCTGAATGTTTTTGACGATCAAGAAATACTCGTATTGGCTATCACAGTAATATGTATTAAGTTTTCTGTTTTAGGTAAAAAAATATTTTGGTTTTGCTATAAATAAACAGGATGGTTTGTTTCTGACTTACCAAGTTCAGAGTACCCATTGTGGTAGAAACCATCGACACAAGAAATAAGTACTGTAATTCAAGAATGGCTTCCTGCTTGATTTCATTTTACGACATGAAAACATGTTCCATGCAATTGTAAATTGTATCACCAAGGGGCCCGATTGTTGCCATTATTTTTTTAATTCGCAGTAGCTACCTCTCAATTTCTCAGCTTCGCTACATGGATTGTCGGCACAGTCGATTCGGACGATAAAACTGCAAACAACAATAATTTTACTGTTTATACACGTAATTGTTTATTAGGGCGAGCCCGGCTGCCGGTGCCTTTTGTCGGTCGCTACGTCAATATGATTTTATTACGCGCGATTCGCTGCGGCCGCGCCTATGTGTAAGCACCTTAAAGATTTGCGATCGAATGCAACACTTCGCCTAACCTGTTGAAAGTTATTTCATAATTCATTGTTTTTGTTCATTAGGTTAAAATGTATGTCTGGTGGTTGCAGAAGCCACATTAAACCTCACAGCTGCATATCGTAGCTTAATACTTCAAGTGGCAAAAATGAGCTTAATTTTTTGTGTATCTATGTAAAAACTCTTTTTTTTTGGTGTTGTCTTTAGGCCAAGGCTGCGAGATTATTCGAAAGAATTATTGCGGCTCTAGAACACAAAGGACAATTAAAGGAACACGGTTGGGTTTTATTCAGTAAAAGTCTGACACTCTCTCCCACTCCGCCCAGAGCACGAGAATTCTGATAATTCTGGATGGAACAAGACGGAATATCAGACTTTTAGTGATTAAAACTCTGCCCTTTGCATTCTAGGGTCACGGTGACTATTCGGTGTTATTTAGAGGTTTCCCACATAAAGAAAAGATCTTAAAGAATGAAGAAAAAGAAGAAGAAAAGGAAGAAGTCAAGCAATCGACGATAACCACTTAACAATATCAAATAAAATAAGCTACAAAGTAAACAAGAGAGTTTCTAACTGAAGCTAATGCTAATACGAACACAATTAAAGAAACAGTACCTACTGAAAATTCCAACAAAAATCTTAATAGTCCAATTAGAAGAAACGAAGCTCCACAATCAAATCACGTGCAAACAAACAACAAGGCGAATGATCTACCAAAGGACCCACGAATGGACATGTCAAAACATAGGTCCTTTGATCAGAGTCCAATTAAACGTGTTCTAGGAAATCACTTAATGAGTTGCACGTAAACAGCTGTGGCTTGTAGCACTTACTGCGGTGCACTTACTGGAGACTAAGTAGAAGAGCAGGTGCTTGGTGTCACTGGTCCTTTGGTTGGGTCTTTGTGGACAGGATTAAAGTTGATACTGACTAATGTTTGTTACGTATAGATCTCCTAATGATATGTCGTTGTTTGCTCTAAAAATAGATAATTTAAACCATTCAATTTTGATAAATTTATGTATTTTGAATCCATCAACTGTTACTTATTGTAATAGCTTAGTAGGCCTTCCGAATATATTTTTAAAAAATCTGAAGATAAATCAATCCTGGATTGTTGCTAAGGTGACGTCAGTTTCCAATTCAACAAGAGTAAACGTTATAGTGCACAAAAAAGGTGAAACAATATAGACCATTCTGAAACTATCTCCATCTATTAAAATAAAAACACAATAAAGCGACTAATCAATCGCTTGAGCACGCTTCAAGCGCTGGCCGGTAGCAAGCACGTGATCCTCACTAGAGGAGTGCGCTTGATTTGTTTAGACAGCGGCGATCACAAAGCGGCGGCGATCAGCCTGTAACGTTTCCTCTTTACGACCTCCCCAACTGTGGAACACTTTGTATAGTTATCCATTGTTTTATCAATTTCAATAATTTATCACTTGTGTCGAGAACGGAACGCGTCCGTCGCCACGTCGGTACAACGTGTGATTCTTGATATTCTTAGAAGTAAACATGCAACTGTTACGATTGCTGATGGGCTTTTTATTACATTTTGGTTGCTGTAATCGGTTCGCTGTTGTGCAACGGGTTCTTGTCAAATATTTATAGTGTGTGCCGAAGTATATGATACTGTTGTTTACGAACATTATATTTACTGGACGTTAGATATGGCTTTAACGAGAACTGAAGTGTGTAGTGTCGCAGTTTCTTGCGTAAAAGCTTGTCAATTCCTAACGGTATCTTATAAGAAACTAACTAGGCATCTTATTTGGAATTGAGTTGTGTCAACAAGAAAAAAAAATCTTATTGAAAACTAATCGTTGAGTCAAATGGTGAAAGAACAAGACTAACTTTAAAAATAATTGCCAAGCTGAATCTTACTTGCCAACTTCTAAAACCAATAAGTCCAAACAGACAGAAGCTTGACACGAAGTCAATCTAATTAAAAACCAAACATTTGTGATAGCATGAACAATAGTAGCGACGGGCGCGCCACCTAGGGCGCGGAGCTGTAAACGAGGCGTCATTAACGGCCTGTTTATAGGCGCTTTAAACACTACTTTAATTAAGTAAGTCGCTTATGTTACATTGCGAGTTATAGCTGATGTAACGCCTGCAAAAGCATTGATTTTCTTTATGTATTGTCACGATTGAGCATAGAAAGGGAAATTTTGAGAGACAGGAATAAACTTTGCTTAGATTATAAGAGAGAAAGAGAGAGTTATGCATCTATGCAATATCATCTGTTTCGTACGGCAGCTAATGGAAATTTTGCTTCTTCAAATGAGCAATATTCTTTATAAGGCAGGTACAATTTACTCGATGCTTCTAGTAGTTGTTTACAATTCGTAAGTAGGGCTAGTAATGCGTTGTCTGGCCGTTATCGGTTGAAAACCATTTAACCCTCTTCTTAGAAGACTTTTACAACTTATGTGGGAAGATAAGCTGCTGATTGATACGTTTAGTTTCATCACGTGAAAACAAAACGAATGGAATTGCCATGGAAATGGAGATTCATAAAATCAGACTTATGAAACTCAGCGAGATAGTGACAATAAAAGCCGAAAATGAAAAACGTTTTATGATTCATATCCATCTTAAATATTAGTATTCAAAACGGTCTCATACGAAAATAAAACTCTTTCATCAATACTAATTTTTATAGCTCGCAAAAGTTGTAAAACATACTATTTATTTTCTTTTTTTTAAAGCATCTTTAATCTCAGCTGATTTTAAAATTTGCGGCTAAACCGCAAGTGTTTACACTTTCAGTAAATATTGACGATGAAATTATTGAATTAATATATGTTATACTCAGAATCAAGTGGCAATTGCGTTGGCTGTTGGGCTAATATTCTTATTATGTTTATTTTAAAAATGCACCATGGGATTCCCAATCTCCATTGACATCTTTGCGTACAACAATAACACGTTTTCTCTTTTATATGCGAAAACGTTTATTTGTTTTGTAGCTCTTGTAGTCGAGGAAAACAGATTTGTGATATTATTTTGTTTTCTAATAAAGGTGTAGCGTCTGCTTTCTTCTGTATTTTTCTAATGATGTCCTCCTTTCACTCAATCAATTGAATTCCAAGTATTTACGATAATTATTTTGTTTACAATCATTAATCGACCAACAGCATTGTTTACTTATATTATTTGTCGTTTCATTTTGTATCGATTATTCTCTCCTCTGTAATGGCTCTTGATCACGATACGGTTTTCTCGAACTCGCCCAAACATTGAGTTATCATGAGCGTAATTATGTTCACCATGAGGGGAGATCGAGGCAATCGGGAACTATTGACTATCACGTGTTAATTAAAATCGCGCGACGATAAATCTTCGCCCCGTGCGAAACGACGAGTGTTGGCAAAAGGCAATTAGGGATGATGCTTGGAATATCTGAGGGTGGCTTAAATATCTATTGTAATTGTATAGCCATTATTGATACTAATTTCATCCCACGCTCCATTGTAACAAGGATTGTTCTATGATAGTTCCGTCATAAAATTTTACAATACAATCAGGTAAATATTACGTTGTAAAAATATTAAAACTAAAAACTTTTTTTGTAACAATAGCGTTATCTCCGAACTCTAATTACACGTTCCGGATTGGTGTACCGATAAAGAAATTACTTGTCGATGGCATAATGTAGTCGCTTAGCCCGCACCTACTCAGTACAATAATATCAGTTATAAGAATGTTAATTACATGAGTATTTTTGGAGCAGATAATCCTTAAATGCGTAGAAAATTTGTTCAAAATCCATATGAAGTACGGTCACGAGCAATTATACAGGGTTATTTGAAAAGCACTAAGAACCTTACAGGACTTTACTAACATCATAAACAACAAGTTTTGTTCCATGACTTTTTACAAAACATAATTCATTTACCAAAAACAAACCTCCGATTTCGTTGTTCTATCTAACACGTTTCAACTCTGTATTTTGCTATACCTACCTACGTCTGTATGACGCGACACAAGCGCATCAAGCACTCCCGCCGCCCGATCCCCGACCCCTCTGGTATTGTACTATCGTTGCTTCGCAGACTTCGTGATATATGTATTTAGAAAGCTAAATTTAAATATTTTTATTTTTGTATGAAAATCTGATGAACTATAAATTAAAAATATTATATTATGATAATATAATATTTTTTTAAAAGTCATAGAACAAAAGTTGTTGTTTATGATTTTTTTTTGTGGTGGGAATAAATCATCCAATGACAACCCCCGCTCTTGGGTGGAGCGGGAGATAGTGTCAGACTCTTACTGACTAAAAGACCCACCCCGTTCCTTCTAGCCTTCATAGCGGGGCTCGAGCTCCCTTTCGGATAACCCTGGCCCCAGTAGGCTTCGAGCCGGCTGGGTCCCTGCTGTTGCTGACAACTCCTTGAGGCGCGCGGGAACAGTGCGCGCCGTCGACGATTTGGGCTTGGTCCGGACAGTTACCGGACGGCCGGACAGCGAGCTACCCATTGCTCACTGTCCGCAAGCCCGCGCCTATGATGTTAATAACAAAGTCTTAGTAGAGGTTACCTAGTGTTTTACAAATAACCCTGTACAAATTTATACATTGCTATATTCTCTAAAATATCTTAACTTTTACCTTTCAACAAAAAGTGTACTACAATTTATTTTAAATTTTAAATTAAATGTCCATAGGTTTTTATAAAATAATATTGACTATAGACATTTTATACATTCTTAATGTTATATAATTATCCTGAGTATTCCCATCGGTTTGATGCTAAAGTTAGCTCAGACATCCTCGGGTCAATAGGCTTATGTCAGAGGTCGATTATGAATGGATTCGCATTAATTTGGTCGAGTAGGCTTGATCCCAAAGCTACAAAGGTTGTAAAAGAAAAAAGAAAATTTATAGTAGTGATCACGAGTGAAACGGCTAGTCTAAAAGACGAGAGCTCACTATTCACATAGATACATAACCCAAAACTAAAGAAAACGTGACTCACAAACAATTTACACAAAAATGTTTAAATACCGTGTATTTAAAAGTCGAACATTTGTTTCTGATTATGTTGAAATTTTTCGTATCCATTTCATTGTAATTGCTTTGTACTAAATCTTTCATCTTGCATTTCATCCACATGGTGAATAAAAGTATCGTCCGTCTGCCCATTGTTTCACGGTTTCACAGAATATTTCGTAAAATTGTGCCCAATAATACTCCGTATCTATTGACTTCCTTTCCGATAATAAAGAATCTTCGACGTTCTATTGTTTGTACGACAAAAATAATATTTTAATCGTTATTTAAACTTTTTTGCCAGAATTACCCAGCCGACCCATTCTATTGTGATTTTTATTGCAGTCAGATTATTATTATGCTTGGGATAGTGAGGTAGGCTTAGTGATAACGAATAGTGTCTGAGGCATTTAGTTGTAAATATTTATTACGTTTAAACTGGTTTCTATACATTTAGGAACTTTTGAATTCAGGTAAAGTTAGCTTTTATAATTAACGAAAGCTTTTGATAGCTTTTGGTTATCGTATTATTTAATCGATTTACACCCAAAGTTATATCATATATCTATGATGCAAAAGAATCGGGATAAGGTCATGAGGAAAGTTTCAAGTATGAATGTGAATGACTGTAACAGTTCAAGAAGACCAGAGAAACATTGCGTGGATATATGAGTGATGATATGACTAGAAAAGAGGCAACTACTGAAGTAGCAATTAAAGGAGCGGCATGGGCTTCTCCGACCTCACAGAAATAGGATTAAAAGCAAAGAATGATAGTGAAGTCATGGAGAACGTTGAAGTTCCTTAAAAACTGTAACAAAAATAAAGCAAACGTGTGAATATTTTCTCCAAGGTGGTTTTAGTTATTATTAATTTATCAATTGCTTGCTATACTTACAGTATGCACCAAAGCGTATGGCAAGCCAGCAATCTAAGAACAAAAAAATGTTATAATTTTATACAAACATTTATCTTTACTGCAGTAATTTGAATTTATAGTACTAATATCTTAAATTTTTTACTTAAATTTTTTCAAACTGTAAACTGTAATTTTACTATGGGTTAGAAAACCCTAAAATAAATGAATTATTAGTATTATATAAATATTTGTGTCAAATTTCAATTTTTGTTTTTAGTTGATAGAATGTTAGCTCTCAAATTCCTAAATTAAATACCACGTGCTAAGAAAAAGTAAAAAAAATAAAGACTGCACAAGTTAGTCGAATCATGCAAAACCAACTTAAGGAAAAGTCAACCACCGTTAGTTCAAAGGGTGTGCTTTTCGATCCCATGAGGGATGCTATGACGTCACTGGGATTTTTTCGGCGTCTATCCAATGGATTCCCGAAATAACGGCACCGGCACCCGGCGGCAGGGTGTTTCATAGAAATTGTTGGATGAGTGGTCATTTACACTAAACTTGCACTTTAATAGTTATACAATATTGAACATGTGTTTTTCAATAGCAATATTTAAATATTTGTCGATATTGGTGAAGACTTGGAGGAAGTTAACATAGACAAGGTTATAAACGTTTTCCTTATAATTAACATTGATTTATTCAGACTTAAAGAACTGAAATCACATGCTTGCAAAAGTATTATAAAATTTGTCAATATTACAAGCAGTCAGTTGCATGTAACACTTGTAACATAACGACAATCAGGTGTCTCTTAAAATGCTAAAATGTAAAAAGTTGATATGTATTAAATATTATTTATTAAGAATAATAATAACTTAATTTTAAATTATTATGCTTTATTAATATAGTTTTTTAATAGGTAGTAAAGTGTACCATTTAATACTTAGCCATTTTGATTTTGTGCAGTTGAAACTAAAAATACACTTCGAAGATTCTCTAAAACTTGCAAAAATACTACAATTGATTGATTTCAAATAATTTTTCGATAAATGTCAGACTTTGCCTGTAATAAATAAGCTTAAATTGTTAGAGAATATGCTCTATACTCCAAGAATTGTTACAATGAATAGTTAACCCGTTGAATGCCTCAATGGACCTGTCACAACATGACTAACCCTGCCAAATCCACCCGTATCAATTCAAGTGCCCGTATGACCAGATTCGCCCACTTTACCCCATTTATAAAGATATCAATAACAAGATATATTCGCCCCATGCAATCCTGTGACATTTCAATAGTAGGAATTTAATTGATTATTTGTGAAACGACGAAATGATATTGTGGCGAAATTATTATGGGACCCCTCATCGCTTGTACAATTTATTCTGAGGGTCTATTCGATTCGCACATGGGGTTTTTAGGATAATTTGACAGGTCATCGCTAGAAACTATGCTAGTAAAATCTTTTTTATTGTAATTTGCTATGATTTTCGCTACGCTATATCTATTAACATCAAAATATTTAAGGGTTCTACTGTTATAATGTGATGCATGAATTATTTGTTCATTCCGTCTCATATCTTCGTTTACGCTTTTAATGCGTGTTCGTGTGTCGTTGACTGTGGTGTTTATTGGTTTTCAATAGGTATAACCGATGGTAAATTACGATTCTGTTAACCTAAATGTTGTTTGAAAACATAAATACATATCTAAGAATCTCTTTGTACTTTTATGTGTTGTTTTGCTCACAATTCACGCACTAATTTAAAACAGTATCTTTCAATCAACAATGTTAAATTATAAAACAAGACAAATTCTCAGAATAGCTTTGCTCATTGTATCCACGCGTTTGCTATTTATAATTACAACTTAAAAAAAATCGTTCGAGAAAAGCTTATTTCTATTATTGGTGTAAATAAAAATGATATTTTTTGCATTTAGAATAAAGTTCATAATGGTTTGTATGAGTTGATGTTGTTTCAGTGCAGTGAGCAGGTAGGAATTTTAAATTTCGAAACAATCTCGTCTGGCGACAACCCCTGCGCCGCCAATGTCGATGGGGTGGAGCAGAGCCGTCTCGAGCTCGCGCTGTCTCGCTCACGCCTCGCCGCTCCGTTTATCTCTGTCTCGCCTATTATTGTCATATCAAGATTCGAACATTGCATTTTGTTTCCAATTTTCAATTTAGTTTATATCGGATGTTGGCAAGAGCAAGACGTCTGGCTTGCCGCCATACTTCATTGTGCACGTGTTTATGTCGCGCGCTCGACTTATAACATATTTGAGTTATTAGTTCGTGGTAAATAATTAAGTTCCTATTGTTGTTTAGTGTGAGTTGTTGGACTTTGATAGCAGTACTATTAAATGGAATTCATGGATTTCTTCAATACATTCATGGAGGACCGGCATCACCACCATCAGAACTCGCACGGCGAGCCTCCGAAGATGCCGAATTTTTTCGAAGTTGATAAGAAAAAGGTTGGGTTTATTATCATTATTACTTGATTTATTTTATTAATTAATTGTTCAATATGTATGCAAACTTTTTTCATCTACGCTAAGCAACTTTTCAGTTGAAATTACATAGTTTAAAAAAAGACGGTACACAGGCAGTGACACTGACAGTTGACAGTTCAATGTTTTTTCGTACTTTAATTAATATAATCAACTGAAATGACTAAATAACCCTTCTTTAAGTTAATAATGTGGTATTAATTATTAAAAGAAATGATCGAACTTATAAAAAACATTTAATTAATCAGAGAAAGTAATGACGTTGATATTTTTAGTGCTATCAAGAAGCGTCCTTTATTTATCTATTGGTTTCCTCTTATTATCAAAATTCCACTAATTTTATATCATTTAGATACCCTTGTGTACATAACATGGCGGACTGGCGGTGCTTAATTTATTTTATTCTAATGATTTTATTGTTGAACGAGTAATCGAGACCGCTAACGATCTTAAATGATTATAAAAGTTAATTAAGGATTTTAATGAAAAGAAATAATGTTTGTTTGTTTGAGTTATTATTTACGAATAAGCTTATTCTTAATTAGTTTATTTTAAAATAATACACAAGGTAGGTAGATACTTAAACAAAGTTACTATGTGAACTCACAAACAAGTCACAAGAAAACAACTATGTTGCACGAAAATAGCAATAACAATTCTGCAGTTTTAAACTAACTCATAAAATTATATGAATTCCATTTCGATATTTCAAATATCGAACGGAGGATAAGTTAACGAACGGGTTTCAATGGCTGACTTAAACAATATAAAATAAATTAGTAATAAAATAGAGGAATGAAGCGTAAAAGATTTATATGAATATTAAATCGCTTAATAAAAACTGGCGATCTGTTTAAAGGGACCTTTTTATGTGCAAGTTAATTATAGTTTTAATATAAAACGATGCCGAATTAATAACGAGAAGCGGACGGATTAAAAAAATGGATTCGGTATAAATTTCGATTATTTATGGCGTATTTAATAGGCGTTTAATATCGTGTCATTATGAATTAAACTTTTGGTATAGGTATAGCTACGAGTACATACATACTTCGGGTTTTTTGTGTTTGACAAACATACGCAATGTATAACAAAGTTTTTGCTGGGTGGTCTCCATTCTAAGAATAGGCGATCCTGGTTCCGCCCATGGGGTAAAGGGGTTACATCATGGCAAAACGATTAATCCCCCCGTTTCTGAATTAAGAATTTGAAGATAAGAACTAGAAAAGTCAACTCCAATGCTTAAGTTTGACAAATTGTCATCTATCTACATCTACACTAATATAATAAAGAGGTAAAGTTTGTTTTTTTGTTTGTAGGAGGTAATCTCTGAAAGTACTGGTCCGATTGCTAAAATTTTTTTACCGTTAGAAAGCTGCTTTATTCTTGTGTGACATAGGCTATATTTTATGTACGCGGGCGAAGCCGCTGGCAAAAGCTAGTCTCCTATATTTCTAAATTTAGAAACTGTCCTGCGTTTTCGGAATTTAGAATTATAGTAACACATTTGATAGATATAAATTATGTATAATAAAATCAAAATATTCTTTTGATTTCCTTAAATGATAAAATGATCATAGATATTTGGTGTTTACCGTTACGCATATACCAATCATGTGTTCTTTAATACTTAGATACTTTGGTTATAGATCCTTAAATTTTGCACCCTCTATAAAGATTTAAGTTTCTGTGAAATTGTTACTATTTAGTTAATCTATAAATTCTAGGGTAACTTTTATAGGTCATGTAATCTAAGACAGTAGTTTTGGTTTTTTCAATCTGTTAGGTAATCGTAATTTAGCTTACTAGGATATTGTCGCAGTTATTGTGATATAATGAATCGACATCTATATTGACATACTGTCCGAAACCAGCTATAGGGCAGTTGCCTGGACTAGACATAACACCCGTCAACACTCTTTTCAACTGAGGTTTGTAGAACTACACACTATGTTCCTCATACATCCAAAGCAAGGAAAAATTACTTGTGGTATTTTTTTTCTTTTTAGTAAAGACAAAAAATGCATAGAGTTACTAGCTTTTGTCAGTGGTGTTGGCTGCATGATGGTCGAAAATCATCGAAAGGTAACATAGTCCCTGAAAAGGGTTCTATGTTCTATTCCAGGAGATCTACCTGTGTGCCAAATTTCATCCTAATCCGTTCAGTCGTTTGAGCGTGACGTTGTAAAACGTAAACATATACACAAACTTTCGCCTTAATAGTGATTCTTTTCAATTAGCTTTTTTTTGTCATTGAGTTGGCTTTGCTTTAGCATCGGTAACATTAAGCATAATCAACCTTTTAATGTTCCCACTGTTGGGACTCAGGCCTCCTCTCTAGTAGAGGGGATGGGCCGTAATCCACCACGCGGGGCAAGTGCTGGTTGGTAAATGTCACATGTCTTCGAATATTTGGTTCTAGGACAGGACCGGTTTCCTTACGATGTTTTCCTTCATCGTTTTGAGAGCGGTGGTGTTTAAATAAATTACACAAAGTAATGCGCCTAGCTGGGTTTGAACCCACGACCTACAAACTCGTAAGTCGGGCCCGTTACCACTCGGCCACCACTGCTCAGTATTAGAATCAGTATTAATGTCAGTAACAATATAAACTAAGCCGAAACTAGTTCCAGAGTGCAGGACATATCTTATCTAGTTGACAAAGTTTTACAAATTGTCTTGTCAGGGGTGGTCAAACGTGCACCCGTTTATTTTTATGACGCATCTCCGTTTTATCACCGGATAATGCGTGAAACGGATCATTTTATAACGACAACATACCTTAATGATCGGATTAGAACCCTTCTTTATCCCCATTGATTTATCTCTACATATCACTTAAATTTTATTGGTCTAAGTTTTAAATATAAACGTTACTTTCTGAGTAATGGTGTCATGAAACAAGATTATCTGGAGATTCTGGAGTCTGTTACTCAAATAGTACATGCGCAGTCATAATTGCAGGTTCAAATAGGTTCGTAGTAACAAAAGTATTGCAAATACGCCTGGAGCCGGGTGTCATTTGTGTTTATACGTACAGCAGAACGATTGTTGGGCTTGGTAAGAAATTAGCATGTCGTCGCTCAGCGCGGTGTGGTCATCCCCTCCCCCCGCACCCCGTCGTGTGTACAACTATGTTGGTGCATGTTGGTGTGGCGCGAGGGTGTGTTGGTGACGCACACAGCGGCCCGAGAGCGTTGACCGCACGTTTGTTACACCTGCAAATAAACTGGAGTCCATTCGCGGGACCAATAAATGCATGTTTCCATGTAGTGTGTATTCATTAAGCACCTTATACGGTGAAAATCTTGGCTTTGTGAGCACGTTAACATGCGATCTTTATGTCTATGTGTTAATGTTGTACATACAAACACCGTATAGAATTTAACACGTTTTATTATTTAGGTACAGCGTTTTGAATAATTTGTTTAAATAGAAATCATTGTAAATTATCGCTGGGACTTGTTTTTGTCGTCGGTTGGTTTTTATAAGGAACATTAAGTAGTTAACGCCAAATCAATTTGATGATTTGTGACAAAGCGACAATTATGACGTTTATTATTATCAAGCAGGAAATTGGTCGGTTATATTCAATGCGGGCTGTGTGACTCCATTTTTGCATCGGCTTTGGTTTTCATAGTCTAGAATAATACTATCGTTGACATTAATCACATTAATATCTAGCTTATTATTCATTGAATTTTTGCTAATTATTCCGTAATTATCTAAATAACCAACATATAAGTCTAAATTTAATAATGAAATACCTACCCTAAATCTATCTCCTTTCTTTCAGTCCATCCAAAGATTGTCTGTAAGAGATCACCTTGTGCGATAAGACCCATTGTACACTTATTCTTTTAAATGTTTGTCCTGTATTTTATTTTTTATGTGGTGTATAATAAAGATTATAATAAATAAATAATACTAACTATTTTGTAAATTTTACAATTTTATTGTCGAAATAGTCAATACTATAATTTCTGCAACATTCTATACTTTTACAAAAGTATAGATGTTACCTATTATTACTGTTCTAATTTCAAAAATATAAAGCGAAACGTAAAAGTTTATTTGCGCCAGTTATGCTATATAAAAAAATAGGTAGTAAAAATTATGATTCTGAATCAATATTTCATTAAATCTGAAACTTCAAGTAAGTACCACCAATAAATTCAGTGTGGTGCAGCCGGGGCCTTACACAACATATATCTGAATGGATGCGCCCGCGCATGTGTGCGTCTCTCGCTAATGCCTCCGACACGCACTGACCGACGACGCTAACGTTTAGCGTGTTTCCCTATGTGAGGTGAAAACACACCGGAAAATGTCGGAAAAATATATTGTATAGAACATTGAGAACTTAGAATAAGATGTTGGTTTCAAAATATTTGCACCGGATATTGAACGACAGTTTCTAATATTATTGTCACCACATAGAGTTTCTTGAGAATTAAAAAAGGCTAGAGTGAATAGGCTTTTAATAAACTAGTGCGCCTCACCATCAACGACTGTATCAGATCACTAAATATTGTAAGCCATCAGGTAGGGTTGCAGTCAAGCATAGTTTATATATCAAACAAAACCAATAGTTATTTTACAGTTTATAGATTTCAGCATTTTTGTTATTATAATAATAATATTCCACAACTTTCACACAACGCCATCTAGTCCCTAAGCAGAGTTTGTGCCATGAGTATCTACTAGACAATTGATAAACATACGTAAAATATATTTCAAAATATATACTTATTGTAGATAAATTACATCTAATACATAACAAATGATCACACAACATTTGTCTCGGTTGGGAATCGATAGGTCGTGGGACCTACGGCATAGCAGTCACGGCCACTAATCACTAGACCAAGGCCTAGACCATAACGTCTAAAGTAAGATTGTTTTAATCTTATTTCCGTGTGGGTAAGAGACAGAGTTATACAGGTTGTCTAGCGCCATCTCTTACCCACACTAAAACAAGATTAAAACAATCTTACTTTGAATGTCATGGTAACCCCGCAACAGGCTAGTCCGAATTATGTAAATAAAATTACAGTATTTATTTATTGCAAACATGGCGAATCCATGGTACAAAGTTGATAACCGCAGACGAAACGTCAAAAACTTGGTATCAAAAAACCAGACATGAGCAAAAAAAAAACAGCAAAATATGAAATCTTACTTTTTAAATTAATGTAACATGAAAACTATTGTTATGTAGCAGCGCAAAAATCGTCTAAAGATAAATATAGACGAAGGAAACTGTACAAACGGCCAAGAAAATCTCTCATCGCCGGCAGGTACGGAATTCTGTCAAAACAAACTGTTTTTTTTTTTGTGATATCTGTATTACTAATTGTTTTTATGAAACTAGTAACAGTACAGAATAGCATTTTAAATAAAGTAGGTACCATATAAAATTGTAGACAATAGATATCTCAATGTGCAGATTTCAATAACTTTTCAAAATAAAAAAGTTTAAAAAAAAAGTTTTCGAAGTATTTAAGTATTTTTTCCAAGATTACTTCCAGTCGACGTCGATATCGATGTGAAGGATTTTTTTTTGGTATTTGAAAAGTTTTTGTTTTAAGTGTATAGTTAAGTTTTTAGTTTAAGTTTTGCTCCAATTTTTCACTGGCGTTTTTTTTTTTCGATGGGAAAAATCATCCAATGACAACCCCCGCTCTTGGGCGGAGCGGGAGATAGTGTCAGACTCTTACTGACTAAAAAACCCATCCCGTTCCTTCAAACCTTCATACCGGGGCTCGAACGCCCTTTCGGATAACCCTGGCCCCAGTAGGCTTCGACCCAGCTGGGCCCCTGCTGTTGCTGACAACTTCTTGAGGCGCGCGGGAACAGTGCGCGCCGTCGACGACTTGGGCTTGGTCTGGACAGTTTTCACTGGTGTTACAAATCTTTGAAATTCTCCGGTTTCCTCTACTATAATATTATGCATGTCTTCTAAACATTTTTCATAAATTAATTGGTGTAGTGTTGGTTAGTGTAGTGTTTTTGAGTTTATCGCAAACAGACACGGTGGGGTACTATGTTGTATAATATCTGTGTATTGGACTGTAGTTCAGAATTTTCTATCACCACGTTAACTCATTTTATTTTATTCCACTTCAGCGTTTAATAGGTTTCCTATTGAAGGGTGTGAACTTATAGAAATGTCCAACACTGGGTGTAAATCGTCAATTTATCGGTCAAACTGATCTGAAAGAGTTCCTACTCGTTTTCTATTTCAAGACGTTTTCACGGATTCTTTCAATTTATTTTTGTAATAAATCCTGTTACTAAAGCGAGATTGTTCAACACAAAATTTCTTAGTTTTTAATCGATTGGTGTAAAGAGATTTCCTTCAATTATTTTATTTGAAGTTTCAGATAGAAACTTAACTACTTTTGAACACATTCATTGATTTAATATATTTAAATTGCATTATTTACACATTGGACCACTTGGGGGAGGCAACTTAGGCACTTCTTCTCACTCTTGAGGCTTTTTTTAATACTTGGGGGAGGCCTATTTCGGCTGAAATGATGATGATGATGATGATTTACCCAATTTCAGACTTTACACATTTTTTAAATATTTTCTATCTTATAAAAGAAAGTGACTTATAAGGTACTATTGAAGACAGAAGTATAAGAAAAACATTATTATATTAATATCTCTAATTCTCTTCTCACTATGACATCAATACTAGTTTACACTCGACCGGTCCGGTTCTAACCGGCTAAAACCGACGAGAACCGACTTAATCCCCAATGGATAATTGCGGACAGCAATACGAGGCTTTGCAAGCGGATGGATTAATTTTCCCCGCCCTAGCTCGTGCCGCCCGCCCTAGTGCCACGTTATTATTTCAGATTGATTATTTTTATGAATTGGTTTTGTTTTCTTATTGTATAGAAAATGTTTTGGTAGTAAGTGAAGGGGTTTAATAATAATATTATTTGATGTTAGTAAGAAAATGAGTAATATATATTTAATATTTATAATTAATATAATATTCCACAACTTGCACACAACGCCATCTAGTCCCACATTAGGCAGAGCTTGTGCTATGAGTACTAGACAACTGATAAACATAATTTATGTTTCTAAATACATACATAGATAAATTACACGCAGACACAGAACAAATGATTGTGCTCATCACACAAACTTTTGTCCTGGGTGGGAATCGAAGCCATGACCTCCGGCATAGCAGTCAGGACCACTGACCACTAGACCACCAGGCCAGTCTGAATAAATAGCTGAGACCTTCTTACTGATCATCCAAAATTGGGTCAAGGTCAACCTACCTACTTTGTTTACGTAGAAATTTTACTTCAGTACTTCCTGCTCTTTTGCTTTTTTTTTTTTTCTTTTGCTTTTTGTTCTTTTTTTTTTTTGTCTTTTTCCGCTCTTTTTCTAGGGATGGGAAGAAGCCCACCTAATTTTAAACCCCACAAATTATCGTCCATAAATTCTTGTCCACAAAATGATCTAATTTGGCACAGTTGGGAAAGTAATTCACACCCTCTGCACGACCGGACGAGCAGACGAGCACGAACATATTTATTTACAATCGGTAGCTCCCCTATCATACGGCAGATATGCGGAACCCCAAAATGTTCATCTAATTGGAGATCAAAGAGAGGGCGTGTAATCGTGTACACTTTGTGTATACTCTATAGCTGAGCGTGCATGGATGTAGAGAATTTGGAAGCGGCTCGCAGCTTTCTAGACTATTCGGATTAACTCCTTAGTTGTTATGTCAATTTGTTATTCTGTAATTTTTTGCAAAATAACACGGACAACTAGGTACATTAATTACTACATTGTACTAATTTTGATTTGTCCTAATAAATTTCCTACTTCGGGAAGCTGATGCTATTGATAAGCGTTTTTAAAACCTTGTTTAAATGACGTTACCTATATTCATTTCATTGGATATTATTGTTATCAATTATAAATCGAGTATATTTGTGAAACATTTTGTAATATCTATAAGTTCTATCGATCTCGCTTCTGTGTCCAAATTGCAGTTCACAATGTCAGAGCCAATAGTAACCGCTATGTTCATTGCCCTCCTCGCTCCTCTTCGCCTGTCGTTTCCAGTGGCCCCTAAGTCTTTGTCCACATGCGTTGATGACCACGCGCGCGTATTGTTTTCGTCAATTACGCGATTACTTGCCCGGAATAATTCCACCAGAGGGCGCTATCCCACTGCCTGGACATAAGCCGCTCACTATTATGTAGTTTTCTGTATACATACCTATTATGTACTCCTCCGTGTGTAATTAATTGTTCAAAGAACCCGAATTTATGGCTGAACCGTGGAACTGGAAGATTTCATTGGATAATCGATCACCTTATAGGTAATACCTAGTAGGTGTACAGCTCAGATTTAAAATAGGAGTTCTTATTGTTTTTAAATATTTGTTTAATAAACACATCGATAACTGAACCAATTAAATCCTTTACAGTTGAATCAATGAAATTTTCACTTCCCAAAATGAAAACACACGGTCCCATCTATCACCACTCTCACGAATCGGTATTTCGAAACCATTAATAATTCATATCAACATCAAACAAGTATAAATTAATCTAATTGTAGGTGAAAATGATAATTATACAAGTGTGTGCAACGTAACCTATCAATCCGGCAAAGTACAGCTCCCCAATGAGAGGTAATTTATGAGTAAACAAATGGGATGGGAATCACTTAGCGCTTTCGTACTTGCTATCAAAGCAACACCGATTGCAGACGACCCATTCATGAGAGAACCAAGAGTTAGAAACTACGTTATGTGTAAGGTTTCCAAGAATTCACACTATTTGAAATAGAATTTGTCTTTGAAATGAGTCATCTTGGAAAATATTAATTTATTTTCATTGAGGCATTACAATTCGTTTAACACCAGGTATTTTGTCAGCGTCAAGATTATTTTAAGATTTTAATAAATCACAATTTTACCTGAAATTGTGATACCACTTTGATGTAGAATAGAATAGACACTTTGATGTACCTACAATCAAAGTGTTGTTCAGCACCGGATAACAGTCATATTTCTGTATAAGACACAACCCGGCTAATGAAGAGGAAGACGACTTTGCTGATAACAGCAAAGGTATTCCTGATGAAATCAGAATTCAGGCAAAACATCCTAAATTAACTGTCAACATCATCATTTCATCCGAAAGAGGTCCAATGTTGGACATAAGCCTCTCTAAGTGTCGTCACAATGAACCGTCCTGTGCGTCTTGCATCCATCGGATTCCCGCAACCATTACCAGGTCGTCGGTCCACATTGTAGGAGGAGTTCCAGCGCTACGTCTTTCAGTACTAACTAAATGGTGAAATAACTGTTACGTTAGTATAACAGATACAAATATAACTGTTACGATTGGTTCCATCCTCCATTACTGGTCCTCCATTAGTAGAAGCTGCTACTCTCTGATTTCGACACTAGACACAGCTATCAATTGAGGCATTGTTTTTGCGGCCAACGCCCTCTCGGCTACTTTGCTGTGTTTTACATATAATGCGTACATTAATACAAGTTATAGGCGGAAGCGTTTCCAAAACATTAAGTTCTATTTGGTAATTTTTAGTCTTGGATTTAAGCCCGGAATATATCTGATATATTATATGTATGTATTTGGCTTTGGTAACAAAAGTATTTGTATAATTATGATACTGAATATATTTTATTTAAATCAATTTAACTTATTACATACAACTAAAAACTATAATTACAGTAAATTAAAAAAATAAATAATAATAAAATCCTACGCTAATTACAACTAACTAAAATCAAACTAAAATATGGCGTCAAAAAACGATTGTATGTTCGTATTTATAAAAGGTTCAGTATCCTCATTTGCAAGAAGTTACGTTTCAACGTTACATTTAACATTTATATCGTCAACTGTTTTTGTCAGTATTTTGTTTATACTGCAATGACTTTTCACACTTCCCTTGAACAACATTAGCAATTATACACCAGCTTCAACTTACGCAACAGCTAACACATCCTCACCTGCAAAATTAAGTGCTTCTTTCTCAACAATGGCGGCTACCGTATCGCTGTCACTTACACCATGTTCCACTCCCTCCAGCGTTTGTTTACCTCATTACAGCTCCGGTTAAAACTGTGCTACACACAATACAGAGGCGACACCTGCCGGTTCTTCGACAACTCTCTCTCTTACATTATTCTATTGATTCCAGCTTTTAACTGACTCACTGGTAGAGATCGGTTACGGGGTATACGAGTATGTCCTTCTGTTTGAGTTGCGGTTTTGTAACGAATGTTATTTTGTTGATTTCAAAATATATCCCGAAGCTCATCTTTTACATATTATGTAGATTTTATCCGAAGCTTTTTCATTATATCATTATTGCTAATCGAAATAGCCTTATTTTCCTTTCAATTTGCTATTTTAAGATTTATCCAAACGCCTAGTTATTAGTTGACACTTTGTGTGACCCCAAAGCTGGCTATAACTATTTATTATTTTCTAAAAGCTTATCGAGAACAATATCAGTGTCATTCAATTTGGTTAGTGTTTTTTCGTCGTCATAGCTACGATTCCATTTCTATTACGAGTTTATTTGTTTTAATTTAGTTTTTCATATTTTCTTGATCTTCTAGCACAATCGTTATGAAGGATGAAGTATGTGATGAATTTTATAATTATTTATATACTACAATTATTAGCATTACTATAATCGTGAGCTTCGTGATCCCTCATACATTTTATAGTTACATTGCCTTCATGAAACATTACAGTTGCATTCGTTCAAATTATTTGCGATCATGATCTCTATCTAAATAGTTTTGTGTGGGAAGCCGATTAGATCTTACATGTGTCTCACGATCTTCTTAATGATGTATATTAATTATTGAGTTAATCTTAGCTGTAATTGACATGTTATTATAATAGGAAGTTAGTGGTGCTTCGTTTTCTGATTTATCTTTGTTGGAATCATTTGAGAAATTTGCTTACTCATTCAGTGTTTTGCCAGTTTCTAGCTTTACAGAAATTGGTTCTTCAATCACATTTTCTATCTTCTCATTCTGATAGTACGTGGCATTAATAGGATTGAATTTAATTTAAATTGTTTTTCAATTAAGATTTGCCATTTAAACAACCAATTATTGTAAAAAATACCTCAGATATTTTCATTTACTTTGAATGTTTACTCGTCAGTGTCTCGTCACTCTACATCTACATAGATACAATTTGCTATCTCAGGTACATTCAGTGCGTGACTAAAACAATCTACAACAACTTAGCATTTGACACTTATCAATACATTTTAATTTATTACAAACGGAAAACTGCGACGTCGCTTATAATTATAGCATTCGAGCGATATGCTAGCGATCAGTTAGTACTTAGTACTTAGAATATGGGTCGCATTATCGTCATAATGTACGCAAATACACGAGCAGACATTACCGTTTTAGTGCTCTTGCTGATTGCAATGAAACATTGTCATTGTTACCGTCGACGCAATGGAAAATCAATTTCCTTAGTAGATTGGTACGTAGTTTATGTTTGATCTTTTGGACTAGCTACGTAATTGTTGGTACTCAGTTGCAAATATTATGATATTTTGATACAATGTTTTGATATAAGCAGCAATTAATGTATCACATTAAGAGTAGAAATCAACTAAAACGTTGTAGATTACAGTGTATAAGATTTATTCAATGTCTCAAATGAAATATCGTTCCTACTAATTTGATGCAGCTTAGAAACATAAAAGAACAATAAAATAAAAAGAAAGTGCAATAAACTATAGAAAATTAACGCCGTAATATCCGTAATGAATCACGCTATAAATCGCAGACGTAAATGCAACAGCAATCTATTTGTTATTAAACAAAACACGAACAAACGTAGAAACTAGTCTAACACCGACCATATTGTATGCAAAGCGAAATTTATACAGTAATTTCTCCTGTAAACCATCAAAAGCAATAAGTATAAATCTCTTACATTACCATAAACGTTGTTCCTATTATGTTTAGATACCCACCACGAGTTTATTTATAAACGCATCCTTCTTATATATTACACCTTTAAATTATTGCAAGCAATTTGAAATTGTCTCGCGGCGCGGGCTCATGCTTGCGGACTTAGCCAGGTTCGCTTGCAGTCTAAAATGCTATTTGATGTAAGCGCCCATGTGTCGACAAGTGCTAGGCTGCTAGTGTAAATTGTATTGAAATTCATGAGAAGACTATATGAATCAGTGGTTTCTAAAACGGAACTGATATGGATAGATGTAACCTGTATTGTGATTTGAAGAAAGTTGTAAGCATTGTCTGGTACAAACTTGTTTGTTTGACATACCAGTACCTGACTTTCGATGTAGATAAGATAGCTTTTACTTGATTGAGAAGTAGTGTAGATAACGTGTAATATTTAGAATTTCTTTTTTTGCAGTTCGTTGCGTACTTACTTATCGTTTCCTTTCTGCTGCGTTAACAGCTAAAGCCATAAAAAAATTGACTACCATATAGTAATATAGCATCTACACTTTTTCGAGTTTTATCATTCAAATTCCACACTATGTCGTTGTAATAGAGGCCTTATAAGATATTAAATGTGTCCATAAATATTTCTTGGCACACAATAGTCTATCTGAGTGGACTCGCCTACGTGTCCAAACTGAACGTTTCCAATATAAAGGCAACCCGAGTACACCTTGTAACATTTGCTAGTGATTCAGTGCTGAACATTGATTTATAACATTCGATCCATCAATGCACAGTGACTTGTTTGGGTCTTTCCGCAATTTTCATGTGTTGGTTTTAGGATTTGACAATTGTAGTTAGGAAACTTTAAACAAAATGAGATAATGAGTAGCAAGAAGCGACAGACAGAAATTAGTCAATAATGCAATAAAAACTTAAAAAATACACGGAAGTGAAGATATCACACATTAAGCAGACATTATTGATCGATAAGTATCAATAGACCAACCCAATAATCTAGATTCGAGTAAACATATCGTGAAGCTTGAAGCAACTGATTATTTTCATCGATTTCATCGGATTTACAGCACAATAATAACATTGAAGATTGATTTTAAAATCACCTTGAGTTAAAGGCCACATCGATAAAATATGTATGGGGCCGATGGTCGACGACATCGAGGTATCGAGCAAACGACAGTGATTGGCGCTTATTGTATTATTGTTGTACATAAGCTAGTCGATCGTAAACGCTCTGTTGCAACGCCTAATAATGTGTGCGATCTATTCGACTACTTTGTGATTCTAATCGATGTTTGTATCGATATCGATAAAGACTGTGCGGTATGTCATTGGTTCTCCATTCGCCAATGTTAATATGTTTCTATAACCTGTATAGTCTATTTGTTAAAGTTGTCCAGTTTCGATAATTTAATTAGTCTTTACTCTCAAAGAAGATTGATTTTTGTTCTAAATCATATTTCGTCGAGTTCTTGTGTTTACATTTGATGAGAAATTGCATCGCTGTATTTTGATCGCTCTTTGACGTACTATAAGATATCGATAGATTGTCTGCTTAGCGATACATTGATGTCAGTCACTAGTTTGCTATTTATGAACTTCATTGTAATCATAATTTTATTGTTTCAAAACTATAAAATTACACGATTTATATTATTTACAACTTTGTCCCATTTTATTAATAAATTGCAACATTATGATGAATGTCAATACAGTCAATAGTCAGTTTGAATAAATTGTATAACCAGGAAATGTGTGATGTACATTCAGAAGAATAATACAAAACCGATTCAATTTTTATGTGTGAACTTTGACGCTGAGTTTCATTACATAATAGATTACAAAATATGAGAAAATAATTCTTTTTTTAAAGCTTAACGGTTACACGGTACAATGATCATGTTTTCAAAATATTTATTTATTTATTCAAGCGGAAGGGGAGAGTGGTTAATTGGCGCATCACAATAGAGATTACGGAGATTAGCCGGCCAGTTTTGTGATTCAAATATAGCGGCGGTGGGCGACAGTATCCCGGCCCTGTTATGATAATATTCCCGTCATTTCATACAATAATTTGTTCGTGAATTGTTCGGGTGGACGTTGTAATACCCTTATAACACTGTCGACGTCTGTTTTGCGATAATTGGAATGCATAATGTAGTGTCTTGCCCTATGAGAGTTACGACTTACGGTGAAGTTCGGGGTCAATTTTGAGATGTTTCTTTATTTTGTATTGTTAAGAATATTTTTTTCGGTCTTGTTAAGATCCTCGAGTCTATTCGAATGTTATTTCCTATTTAATTTTGGTCGTTGAAAACTGGTTTAAGTTATGGTAAAACTTAAGAGATAATCAATTAGGAATTCTGTATCTAAAACTGTAAATGTATTTACGTATCGTTAGCCACGTGGTACCCAGGTGTTGTTACATTAGTCGTGTCGGTGTCAATAGACGATCACGAGCGTTTGCGAGCGAGGGCTTGACTCTTAATAGCGGCAACAGGCGATCGCCTCGCGCATCAATCTTCTCGATCGTCACTGTCGACTCGGACTCGCCCCCCGCGATTAATCACCAGCCAGAACGTTTTCGATTAGCGCCGGATAGCACACACGGAATAAAAAAGCACGTTCCATTTACGAACGATCAACGTAAACCATTTGTTTTAGCGTTTGGTCGCGGTCAGATGTGTCCCGCACTCGAAGGGTTCACGAATACGTAATAGGTTTTTTTTTGCAAGTACAATATATCTTTAATGAGTATACAAAGGTGTTAGACGGAAACAGGAAGTGTCAAATGGCGTTTCGTTGTCTCTCCACGGCCCAGTTCTTCGTAGCACTAAGTGCGTCGATGTAATTGCCCGGGCAATGCAAATAGCTCGGTGTTTGATCGCGTGTATGACGGCGCCGACATGTATAGAGCTATGGGACACTTTTGCCCGCTCTTCAATGTAAACCGGACGAGTTGCGCATGATTGTTTAACGGGACTCCCTTTGTTTGAGTGTGATGTCAGGATCACGCTTTCGCGTTGACATGTGGCGTTATTACGTTGATAATGAATTCGTCAATAGGTATCACAGATTCGATCGGATTTTCCATAGGTGTATCTCGACTCACGTATGTCAACTATAGTCATTAGCACGGAGGTATAATAAATTAACTGAATGAGTAAGCAATGTATGCAGAATCTTCCTTAAGGTTTTTTTCACATAACATGGGTAGGATTGTCATCCTAGGACGAAAATATGCATCTTTAAGGGGCCGGCGGAGGATGAATTTCCATACAAACGTAATACCACGCTCATTTGCAGTTGGAGCATATATCCAACATATTATGATGATATTCGGTTAAAGACAATATTTATCTAGGTTCCTACGTCGAGAATATTAGAAACTATTATTTTTAATACAAGAAAAGCCAAATGGCATGTTTTGCCATTTACGCTATAAAAAAGTGCGAAATACAATTTGCTTAAATTTCTTTTTGTTTTTTTTTAAAAGAAAGACGTAGGAACCTAGATAAATATTGTCTATAACCAAATATCATCATAATATGTTGGAAATATGCTCCAACTGCAAATGAGCGTGGTATTACGTTTGTATGGAAATTCATCCTCCGCCGGCCCCTTAAGATGCGAGAAAAGGTAGGTAGCTAAATTGTATGAATCTGACAGCTGTCACCTGCACTATCATCATCATCATCATCATCATCAGCCTTTTTAATGTTCCCACTGCTGGGACTCAGGCCTGCTCTCTAGGAGAGGGAAGACTACAAATTAGTAGACGACAGAAGAAAAGTAATTTTCACTAATAAAGAATCACTAACGCAAGAAAACAAAAGAACTTCTGAACAACCCAAGAACAGCCACCAAAAATTTAAAACAAAAGCAGTAGGTATTAATTAAAATAATACCTACCTCCTGGCTCCTCCTGACCAATCAAGCGCGTCCGTTTTATCTGCGGCAGTTAGTGATACGACCGTGTTATCAGTATTTAAAATGCCAAGTGCATTTAAATGGCGGATATCGAGGTAATTATGTGGAAGACCAGCCTTCTGCTGCTTTGAGTAGTTCCAGGAGTCTTATCTGGAACCCCTGGGTTACTGTGTGATTAACTGTAAAAGCATGATTGCGAATGTTAAATGAAAATAAAAATATAACTGTATATATATAATGTTTTATTAAATTTATATTTTTCTTCAGTTTTTGTTAGTTTTGTGGTCTTTTTCTTTTCTTAGTTAGGTACTATCATTTTGTTATCCATGCCTGTTTCTCTATTAGCTATATCATTTTCCATACCCGCATCTATTATTGTAACTCTCGTAGTTTCTCAAACAAGATTTGGTGAACCACTATTCCTCAGGGTATCAAGCGTATGTTGTTCGTCCTTAGACAAGATTTGGTAATCCACATCAAGTCTTAAACCTATATTGCTCTTCTCACTTTATCTACAACTTATCTAATCGTTCGTCATATCCAAGTGTTGATACTTGATTTATACACTCTATATATTTTATTCCTGCTTTTTGTTCTCAATTGGTCAGTGGTTCAATTACGACTACTTAAAAGTTAGCGTGATACCTCTTCTTTGTTTATAAACATAATGAATTCCTGCTATCTATAAACAGAACTTAATAGTTCAATTTAATAGTCAGCTGAACATGCATATTGTATATCTAAGGTATGAGAATTGAATAAGGTGTAATGCAGTTCCTATGTTTTCTGTTTATGCGGGTGCACGTGGCCGCGTCGCTCCGGTGAGCATCGCTTCCTATTTGGAATATTAATATCTTCATTATTACAACTGTTTTATGTTAAAATGGCAGTTTTTCTAAGTTGTTTTTGGTGTACCCGCAAGTCCTGGTATAGGAATTAACTGATTGTTTAGTTTTGCAGCTTGTGAGAATTTGATATACATAAGTTGGTTCAACTCGATTGCTCCAAAGTTCTTTACTATTTCATCTTCATCTTATTTACAATATCATTAAAATTTCACTGTTTAAGTTCTGTATCCATCTTCATTTTAATAATATTTTCTTTCTTTATTTCCAGTTATACGAGATCAGCGATGATCCACAAAGGAAGGAATTCCTGGATGACCTGTTCTCCTTCATGCAAAAGCGAGGTAAGTCCACTTCCCACATCATTCATCCCTAAGGTTGCGGTTTTAGGCCTGGGGAGAGCGAGATTAGCCGGAGAAACTGTTTGACAAACTGTTTAACAACTGCAGAGAATATATTTTTAACTTATTATATATATAAATGTGCAAGAATATGCCTATGCATGTTACTCGTAGGTTCAGCTGATTGATAAACATTAAATTTAGAAAAACAGTTGAAATTAACGCTGAAATGGTCAATTTCAGTCACTTATGCTTCAGTTTCAATCATTTCTGAGATTTTGAACTTTGCTTAAGCAAAGCCATGTTATAAAAAGATTAAACGTGTGCATCTACGCCATTCGCTACATCTCTATCTGTAACCTCAACCTCAACTTATTTTGATTAATCCTTTGTAACGATTGATATTCATTGTAATTTATCACTACTCCAAATGCTCCATTCACGATCATCGATCCTAGTGATACAAAATAATCCAGCATAGTAAGATATCTCTTCTCCAACAATTAATTATGAAAGTGAGGTCAACCTATTATGGTCTTTAGATACAAATCAGATACAGGGTAATATCAGTCATTGGTTGTATAAACGGTTTTATATTGTGGAGATCGGTGATCGGGTGATAAGATCACGCGTGATGGACGAGCATGGTCTATGATGGTCGAACTATGAGATATTAATGAAGCTTAGCTACGAGATATGAACGACGTCAAATTAATAGGGAGAAGCTTCAATCACGGTATGATTGTATTTTACGAAATCTGAATTTATTCTTGCCAATTTTAAAACTTTTGTTATACAAAAGCATACGTTCATCATCGTCTACATTAGCATATAGTTTTATTTTAGCAATGTCAACCAAGAATATGTTGCTGTCAATCAAAATCAAAACTAGATCACCAACGGAATTTCTTTTTGCTGTAACAAAAACTGTAAAAATACAATCAACATTCATTTCTGTAACGAGCTAACTTCCAGAAAACGAATATTCTAAGAACATATTGCACTTATTTACTGCAGCTCTCAATCATCCATTAAATTTATAGACGTGTAACATTCAAAACTGTGGGAATTCGCCATACGAGACTTATCCGTGGAGATAATCATTATATTTTAAATATCATAATAGAAATAATTAAGCGGGAGATCGTCCGATCGCTTCGGGCGTCGAGATCGTGCGCGGGCGCGTGATTGATATCTCGACACCTGTCTCTTTCTCTCGCGTCTGTTTCCCTATCTTCATCCTTGTCTAGCATTAATTGATCTCTGTTGTAAATGGCGCCGATTGTCGCTAGATAGATCATGTTGATATCTGACCGCCTTGTTGTTAGTCAAATCAATGGTTATTGTTGCAGTTGCAGCTTCGTTGCCTTGTGTAGGATTTGATATTGATTATGTTTTTTTCTAAAGTGATTAAATAAACTATTGGTTTTTGTTTTCTCGGAAGTCATTTGTAGCATTGATTTCAGCTGTTGTTTTTTGTTCGTGGGTTTTGTTTCGGAGCTTCCTAGCAAATTCTGTTGGTTTTATTTACGACTAATTGCGAATTTAAGTAAACTGAAGGTTAGTTATATTTTCTCAGGCTTTACTATTATAAAAGAACAATTTCCACTTTCCTTAATTTCATTATGTCGCAGTTAAATGTTTAGAAACAATTTAAGACTATCACTTAGGGCATGTTTTTTATTTGCCGTGCACTTAACTTTGCAAACGTAATAAATAATTAAGCAGATGTAACTGTCAGCTGTACCTAAGTGTAATTTACTGCCAAACCAGTTTATTCAAAACTACGAATTCTTTTTCTGTACAATTTGCTATATTTTTTTTTTTCTGTTTCATTAAAGTATACTTAAAGTTGAGTAGGGTTAATTAAGTAGTAATGTACCTATTGGAAATAAAATTAATAGAAATACATCTACAACACAAAAGATAACTTAATCAGCTTAAAAGATAACTTTCCCACTACTGGGACTCAGGTTTTCTCTATGGAGGAGAGAACCAACAATCTACAACGCGAGACCAATGCGAGTTGGTAAATGTCACATGTCTTCGAATTTGTAGTTCTAGGACATGCCTCCTCACGGTGTTTTTCTTCACCGTTTTGAGAGCAGTGGTGATAAAATTACATAAACAAAGAGTACAGTATAATTTAGAGAAAAAAAATTCATTAGGAAAAGGCGGTCAAAATCTTAGACCAAAAGGCTTGGTTCTACCAAAAAACAAATTTTAGCCCTATTTAGTAGTAGCAAACATAAAATCTTGTAATTTTTTTTCTAAGGGTAGGGTTGGTGTGTGGGTCTCGTATAAAAACCCGATAGCTTCATCAGGGGTTGGCATCGGAGGCGGCACCATTCGCTCCGCAGTTTGTTAGCCCCTGTGTGTAATTGAAACAGAATGTTGGCCGCACCTCACACCGATGCAGATGTTCTGTAGCGAATGTAACTTGTGCAACTGCACTGGCTTCTAAGCAATTTTTAGTTTTCAATAAAAAATATTACAACTACCGATTTGTGATGCTAAGATATTGTTGCAAGGAAGAGAATTTGAGAAGTTAAAATAAATTTAAACAAATAATAAATTGAAGAAAAATATATTTTTTTTTAAATAAATAAATATTAAATAAATTGCACGTGAAATTTAATCAAAATTGAAATATGTAAACGTTTCAATGAAAAAAATGTGTTTTCAAAATGTTTACCTATAATATTTATTTCAAGAAGATCAATTTTATTCTCATATTCAGGCAGTTTATTTTTATAGTCTGCTTTGTTTAGTTTTAGTATCAATATTGAGACTGGTGCGGTTTCAACGATTTACTAGTTACAAAATTGTAGCTAGACAATTTCGTAGCACATCGTAGCTATGTCTACGAAAACAGCTACGAAGTCAAATATTGACATAATTATTTAACTTTAGTTTTCAAAATGACGAACATTATGCTTCGGTGTAATAGGCATCCACTCACACGTTGAGAGTATCAAGGCGCGCGATCTGTGCGCTGCCTTATCTTGTTCAGAATAAATTATTATTCAATTTATCATTCCGGGGAACCGGCCAATAAACTTCTGGTTATTATTACGCGACCAGATAACACAGGAAACTAATCGCATAAGACTGATTACGATTTGTTGGCTAGACCACTAGAAATCCTAGTTATACTTTAATCAAATATATTCAGTTTCAATTCTGCATAAATATTTAATTCAAAAGCCACAAATTGTTTCAGCCCGGGGGAGGAAACAACATTTAATAATTAGAATTAATTTATTCGACGTAGGTTAGCATGTGTGAGCCATCAAACGGAGTGATCTCCTCATATTAATAATGTTTTATCATTTATTATTGCTCGTGAGTAATGAAAGTTAGTCGGCCACGCCCCTCGCCGCGCTCCGCACTCTGTCTTCGTCTCAGTTCAAAAAAAGAAATTAAAACGTTTTTTTTTTTAATTTGATCGAGTCTCGACTCAGTTCTAATGCGAGCGACAAACGTTTATGTAAATGTTAATCAAGACGCTGCATACGTTACAGGCTTGACGAAGTGGGTGTTCCAATTCGTAAATAAATCGATTACTTTTTTGTATCGATTCTAATGCTGCTATTGCAAATCGATGAACGAGTTTGATTGAAGGAAAATTACTCGATAATTTGACGGCGATTGATGTCTAATTTGTTATTGATGATTCAAATGTAAGTAACTTGCAGTTAATTTGTTTTTATTTGGCTTACAATGAGCTCTGAAGTGTAACAAGCCTGTCAAAGTTAAAATATCCAATTTTTTTTAAATACAGGGTGTAATAAAAAATCCTTTATCAAATTTTTGTATTCTGGTCCATTTGTCTGTTTTATCAGCTAATTATGATAGAAGATATGGGAAGTGTGTTGGATGCTGTGACCACGTGACCGCCTCGTTAGCAGCTGATTGATCGGCCTGCGGCCGCTCCTTGCCCGTACTAGCATACAGGGTGATTATAAACTGTGGTATCTTATTAAAAAAAATTAACTAGTAAATAGCCTAGTATTTATCTTAAAGCACACAAACATAAAATAAATCTGTAGAAGTTTTTAGTTATGCGTAAAGTATACGAAATCGATGTAGATAACTTTTATACATTCAAAATTATGTCTAATTTGATATATTACTTAGGCTTTGTTTCATCGCAATTGGTTGACTGTATCGAAAGATATATTTATTGACTGTTAGGCGGGACGAAGTTCGCCAGGTCAGCTAATTTCAAATAAAAGTTACAATATTTCGTAAGTAACTAATATGATTGATAATTTACTAATATGATTGATAGGTAATTGCTTTGGATAAGCCTGATAAGTATTCTTCATATCAAATGAGTCATTATCAATGTTCCGGATTTGAGATTTGTTTCCTAGATTATTGCCAAGTCCTACATAGTAACAGACATTTAACATATAAAGTGTCTTATCACGATTTTGATAACACATTCACTAATTGCTAAATAAACGAACGTTCATTTCTTCCTGTCTGATAGAACAATTAACGATATACCAATTAGTGCTGAATAAGTACTTATATTTACAATGAATATGCGAAAGACACTCTGTCAATCCGTTCATTTGTTAGGTCTTCACGCCTAAACTGCTAAACCAATTTAGATGACTTCTGTTATATCCTTTCGACTGTCACTTTAAAAAAATCGTCTGCATTTAATTGAACTATATATAGTTTATTCCCTCTCAATTCTAATATGTTTTTTTTTTTAATGTTCTGGAAAATCGAAACGATATTGATAGACTGGATCTTGGAGAAGAATATATTATTTTGCGGTAGGAAATTGAATAATTTCCAATTTCCTAATTGAATAATTTCTCCCGTTCTGGTTGGAGCGAGAGGACTAATCAAATTTTTACTTTTACTGACTAAAACATAGGTACCTGTGTTCCTTCAGTTGCCCTTTGCGTTCTAGGGCCATGGTAACTCTTTTGAAAATTCCCGCAACCCTGAAGAAGAATCTATGATACTATTTATATCCCGATGGCACGTGCTCTCTAGATAAAAAAGTCTGTATGTAGATAGTACAATTTTCGACATTCACGAGGGTAAAGCCGGGCAGAAGCAAACTTAAATTTAAACTAAAGTTAATCTCCGTTTAACGATCACCATGTATGCCCGGGCTATTGTTTCACTTGGTAATAGCGAGTGTGGTATAACTAATAACATCTCATTCGGATTCATTTCCCGTGATTAATTATCTGTTTAATCGATATAAGATGTTGTGCCAACAGCCTTCTCGAGTTTCTATACGCGACTCACCCTTGGATTTTGAACCATAGTGTTCAGAGACTGGGTGATTTTTCGATTGAAGTTTGGTTGATTATAGATTACGTTAAAGAGTTGATCTTAAAATTTTTTTCGTCTCATTGAAGATAGCCTTTGTTGGAGGTTTAATTGGTGTCTTAAAAATGTATGTGGTTAATTCGATTTCGAGTTCGGGCTTTGCTCATTTGTTTTTGTCCGTTTAGTCTTTAGTTTCGGCGAGTGTTAATCTAAAGTTGATTGATTAGAAGCGACTTCGATGTATTAATGGGCGTGGATCTTATTATGGTTTGAAAGTGGATTGTGGATTCAATATGAATGAAAAAATGTAATCTTGTTTTTGTTGACCTACTAGATGATTTCTTGATGTTGTCTATTGTCTGAATGGATTTGTGACTGATGGTGATTAAAGTTGATTTTTCTATCAACATTTTCTGTTACGAGAAAATATTCTTTACAACATATTTTTACAATGAATGAATTATAATCTTAGTAGAGGTTTCTTAGTGTCAGAATTACATACTTAGTTTCATTTTTCCTCTTTAAACCATTGAATAAAACTGTATTTTCGTTTCTTTTTCGTAGTTTTTTTACGTGTACCAAATTGTGGAAGATGTGTAAGTTAGATAGGTTTGGTTTTATATAAAATAAGTAATGAAAGGAGATCTTTGCCCAGCAGTCAGATAATACAGGTTAGCAATAATAACTGTTCTCTTAAGCCTCCCAAAAACCACTCAATCCCTATATTTTTATCTACACTTTTACACTAATATTATAAAGAGATAAAATTGTTTTTTTTGTTTTTTTTTTTTTTTTTGTAGAAGGTAATCTCTGAAAGTAATGGTCCGATTGCTAAAATTTTTTCATTGATAGAAAGCTGCTGTATTTTTGAGTGACATAGGCCATATTTTATGCACGCGCGTGAAGCCGCGGGCAAAAGCTAATTTTCTATATGTCACAGCAGTTTTCCACTAATATAATCAACCGAATTGATGGAATTATATTATTTCTGATCGAAACTGACATCTAAGGGTGAGTTGCACCATTTGACTATAACGATAACAGAGCCGTTAACAGTTGTCAAATCGTCGACTTGACTAATAGGCGGCCAACTCAGCCTAACATTCCAAAATTCAAACCTCAACTTTAGACATTTAAAAAACAAATGAACATTTTAATATTCAAAAACCGAATGTTTGCTATTCGTCACGGCTCCGTTTATTGAAGTAACAAGTCTAGGCATGTCCCATGCTTTAAATAACCCAAGATTGATGGCGAGGAGTCCACGATTAGGACAAGGGGAAAGATTAATGGTGTTCGAGCTGGTAATCATTGTCAAAATGATGTGTTGTACTAAGTTGTTATAGTTTTAATTGAATTTTGGTGGTAGCATTGCAGTTTTGGAGATGTAAATAATAAAAACACCGTTAAAAGTAATGTTTTTGATTTTAATGTTGAAGATTGTTTTCCAGGTTGTTTAAATATAATAAAGGTATACTAGCTGACGTGGCAAACGTTGTGACACCATATAAATTATTAATTAAAGAAAAGAATGGGTGGGGATAGGAGGGTAAAAAATAGTCTACGACCTATTCTCGGACTTTTCAAAAATACACATAAAAATCGGTCAAGCTGTTTCAAAGGAGACCAGGTCATCAATCTATCTATTGACAAGCCTTCCAACGCTGCATCCTCCAGTAGGTACGCAGTCGCCAATCCAGAACCCCATCAATATACCTTTGGGTGATGCAGAAAAAAATACTAGATGTAAACAGGAAGTCTGATTTATTAATCACTTCATTTTATTGTTTGATTTCATTTCGGCTTAGCTTTTGATGGCGCTTTTTTATACTAAAATCCCATGTAGTCACGTTCCTTATATTTAAATATCGATAAAAATTTGCGGATATGACTAGACAAACATTTGGCTTTTATAATTAACTCGACTAAAAGCTTATTGATAAATGGACATCAAAGTGCTGGCCGCTTATAGGTAGTGCTGAAATTAACGCGTAGCCCCATTTGATTACCTAAAAAAATTTCTACCATCGAACAACCCGACGTACATCGAGTATCCACCCTTACGTTGTTGAAACTCTACGGTCCGGACTAAGCGTTTCGCCTCGTCGTTTATACCGCGTACATCGAAGGACTGGAAAAATTTGCCTGCTGCGGTCTTCCCTTCCGATTATAATTTATGTGTCTTTAAGGCTAGAGTGAATAGGCTCTTAATTAACTAGTGCGCCTAACCATCAACGGTTGCATCACTGCTGATGGTGGGATCGCAGGCAAGCACTAATTTTTATATCAAATAAAGGTAAGAAGATTATTGATTAAGAAGTTTTTCAGTAAAAAAAACTTCGATCTTTTCCCAATGCACGTTTTGCGTATTATGTGAACTTGTGATAAATTATGAATTTGGTTTTCATAATATTCGATTTCTTTTAAATATTTTTCTGTGTAACTAGGCTCACAACAACATTTAAAATCACGTAATTTTTCTGTTAACTCTAAACGTTTAAATGTGGCGATCTCTATGCATTGATTTGATAGCGACTAGCTCTAATAGTAAAAACTGTAGCTTTCTGCTTTAGCTCTCAGATTTAAAAAAAAATAGGGAAGAGAGTGATAAATACTAATATGTACTAGTTTATATCCAAGTACTTTTAATGTTACTAATGTATTATATGCATTATTGACCCTCTCCTAGAGAGGAGGCCTGAGTCCTAGCAGTGGGAACATCAAAAAGGCTGATGCTATGCTATGCATTAATTTGTGCGAAATAAAGTTATCGTTCATGATTAGTGGTGCAAGCGGACCGATATGGTGTTCTTTGGCATAAAATAAAACTAATAACAATGAATTTTGCAAACATGACTAAAGTAGCATATTAGAAGGACAAAAGGAAATTGTCTTCAACATTTCTTTCAATCCTTCAATTTGCTCCCAAATCGTATCCTTACTCCATTTCCCCAATAGAGTGACAGTAGGGTATCGGTCGTAGTGGGTAGGTGCACATCGAACGACATTGTGACGGTCATCTAGCGCCAATAACGGTCCGGATATCGCTGCGTCACGGTGGGAGACCCGCATCGTGACGTGCTTCAAGACATAGGCGGAAGCGTTATGTTAGTTTGTTTCAAAGAACCTTTTGAAAGGTTTTAATTTTGAAATTCAATGAGATTAGGAGAAGCTATAGCAATAATTAAAACTAGCCTTTTGTTTACTATTTTGTTCCTGTGCCTTCTTCCATAGGACACAATATTTTCCGAAATAAAGAGTATTTTCTTGTTATGAGAGATCAATATTTACTCCCTGTATATTTAGTTTTATTAACATATGGAGAAATTACCTCTTAATAATACTAGTTTAGAATTCCTGTAATTTGGTTGCTACGCAGTCGTGGTCCGACCGTAGCGCTACAGTTATTTTTCTTTCACGCAGGTCTTTTGACCTGAAAAAACAAACAATTGCAGACTATTTATGCTTCTGTGTGGTTTGCATGCTATTTCTAGTTTAAGCTTTAATAATCAATTGCATACATGCATGCTCAGTTTATTTTTGAAAAGTCGCTTCTGCCTAAAACTTGGACCTAAGATAGTTATATGCAAAGAGGCAACACTATCGAACTTGGTGTGCGGTGAATGAATGACTTACTTGAAAAAGGTTGTAACTGTATTAAATTTTGTTTTTATAACCCGTGTTAAAAGGCTCTATAAATAAAAAAAGACTGGCTTGTTCATTCAGGTAAAGGTTGTTGTGATATGCAGGTACTCATTCAAGAGACCTTATGGAAATATTATTAAGAATCTCGTATTTTCTTTAATTAATTATTCCAATCACACTCTGCACATGAACGGTTCCCAAATATTCCACTGCACACATAATAATGACGACATCTGACATCAAGGTATGCGCTTTCCCAATTAGCCGACTTTCCCTGCGTGTGCGTTTGATAATTATGCCGTTTACACAAGTCTAGTAGCCGCTACTGGTTTGTTTGTTCATCTCTCATTCCATGTTCATCGAACAACTCACTCGTTCAACATTATTTTGATAACTGCTTGAATTTTTAAACCGTCTTTACCTTTTTTATTTGTTCAAATTGTGAAACGTTCCATTTTCAAAAGTGATGTGTTCGTGTGCCAGTTTAATTTATCGGATTATTAGACTTACATTCGAAATTCAAAAAGCATTTCATTTATTTATAAACAACAGACGATCTAAAAAGATTTTAATTAAAAATACAGCTATCTCATTTCTTAGAATTCTTCGAGATTATGATCGATTATTTTTGTCGGGTTTTCGTCGTGTCGTGAAAAATGCTAGCGACATTATGTCGACGCGGTCTACGGCGTATCGGGATCAAAAGCTGGTGCCAGCTGCTTGATTCTTATACAAATAAAAGTGGAATTAATCAACGCACTGCTAGTGTTGGGACAGTTTCTAGTTTTATATAGAAAAAGTGAATGACCGCTGAATAGAATATAAATGATAAAAATACTAAATTGTGTCTTCCAATTTTGATTAAACTTTAGGTTTTTATCAGTAGGACTATTTAAGATTCACTTTTTTTTTTAATAATAGCCATAAATAATGTTTACTTTTACAGATTTTTTAAAATATTTTAGTGCAAGCTAGATCTCAGCACTAGCGGAGGCGCGGATGAGCGGGTACCGCGGTTTCCTGCGCATGCGGCGCACGATGTAATCTCGCGCCGAAACGTGGATTAATATATCAAAGTCGCGGAATGTCCGACTTATACATTTTTAATTTAACGAAATCGTCCCGCCAACGTTTACCGCTCTATTAATAATTTTTATCGCGTCTTAAACGTTCCTTTTGTTTTTGCTACCAATAAAATTATTTTATTAGTCTTTATGCGACGCGCTTTGATCTCGGAAACGCTATATATCTGTTTCCATAACGCATTTGAATGTTACTTTTTATGTTAGACTCTGTCATTTGTAAGTTTTTATCGGATACAAATTACAAAGTCTGAACGTCGTTCATATTTACGATCGCTTAATGAACCGGTTTCCTTCATAATGCTAATGTTTATTGTTTCACAAATTCGGCTCTCTTAAAGGGCGATCCATCAGATTCTCAGAGGTTATTTATTCTTCGGACGAGCTTGAATGAGTTCAGCTTGCATATATTTAGTGTTCATTAATAAAAGTCAAAATACGCTAAGGATCGTGGTCACTGGCGGTTAAACTCGGTTTAACGTGAACTTCCAGGGATTAAGTGATTGTTATGTTAATGGGAGATGTCGAACTTTTCAATTTGTGGACACTGACTACTCTGTACCCATAATAAAGTCTAAACCAGTTTTTCAAGTTATGTTCCAAAAAAAAGAACAAATAATAAAATAATAATAATAACGTGGTCATATCAAACCAAGAAAACGGCGCCAAAATTCATAATGATTTATAATATTTTCATTTCTAAATCATCACCACATCAATTCACAACTTTATAGAAGATAAACATAATTTTCCTGCAATAAATCTTCGGATTCCATCGACATAGCTAGTTGTCACATTGAGTGGCGAGTTACTCTGTGGTGCCATCGGCTGAAGTCCGGATCATGCCGTGGGTGTCGTTTAAATCATCTCGCCGAATTAATACCGCGAATAAATCACAGATAATAAAAGAAAACAATGTTAATGCATATTTTTGTGACAAATACAGGATCTGAGTAATGTGTGCGAACGTTGACAATGTCAGCTGTGTCAATAGGTTTTTTCTTGGATTTAATTTAGAATAGTTAGTGTCCGCGACTTTGTCCGCAACAGACTCTTTTGTAACGTAGGCGAATACAAAGAGTGGAATTTCCAAAATTCACCCCCATAAAGTGATGGAACGGGGGTATAAAGTGATGTAACGGAGGTATAAAGTGATGGAACGGAGGTATAAAGTAATGGAATGGGGGTATAAAGTGATGGAACAGGGCCGCGGGGGTCGAAAGTTTGTATGGAGAAACCTACTTTCACGCGGGGGAGCTGCTGGCAGAAGCTAGTCTAATTATAACGTGATAAAGTCTTAATTGTTCTACAGAATCTATTCATATCATTCTGACCACTCTGAACACTTTTCTAACCAAAGTGTTTCATAATGAGACGTCTTTATATTCATAGCGAGCAAAGTCACCTTACTGAATTACAGTAATTTAGTGATTTCCATAAAACAATAGCTGTTTATAACACAAAACATACATGATTCACATACTATATTCGTCACATGACGGGTCCTAATTCTGCCAAAAATAATCCCGAACGAAGCCGCATTGTATTCGATCCGAGCGCGTGTTTAATCGATTATGTTTAGGTATCGAATTCGGACGGCGATATTTGCGATTTTAATTGACCTTTCGACATTCGAAACTTTTGATTTTTGAATTTTAATTTTTTGGCAACAATGGCGACGCATAACTGAGTCTCGTATTTTAAATTATGCTTTTTTAAATTGATTATTTTTCAAAATTAATGAACTGAAGATCCTGAAACTCAGTGGTTTCTTAAAGCGATAGCCTAAAGAGATTGCATAGCTTCAAAGTAAGTAATTGATTGAAAATGTGGTCATTGACAAGCGTGAATGATAAAATGTAATAACAACAAATTGACTTGTGGTCTCCACACGACATGAAAACGTAACCAGACTTAATGAAATTGGCGTAAGTTTAACTGACACTGCATTTGAATACTCGATTACTGACCACCTTTCATTGAATTTAACACAATAAAAGCAAGCGATAAAAGTAATCGGGCATTTGTTTCCGAGAAGAGGTAATAAAAAAAAAGTTATTCAGACGTAGGGGGAGTGTGACCGCATTATAATACTAAAACATGGCGCGGGTTCCTTCCCCGCCGGTTTGTAAGACCCTATTGTTGTCCGTCTGTCCATCCACATCAAATACGCCCGTAAATCATATTCGTCGTAAATTCGATACGAGTTACAATGAAAGATCTGTCCTTATTTGAATCTCGACGAATTTGTGCGACATTCTTTATGAAACGTGATTGTTGCTTTAGATTCGTTCTTTAGGATTCGGTACGCACGTGACAGTGTTTATTTTTTTTTTCAATTTATTTCATGGATACAAAGTCCTTCAGTTGGAATAATAGAGATTACCTGTTTCTAAATAGTTAATTTGTTTACCATTAGAATAAATTAGGCAGCTCAAATTCTCAGCTCCATTTTACCGAGATCGCGCCTGTTTCAATGATTCCACATATTGTCCAGTTGTGCAGACTCTTTAGATACAAAACTACACCAATTTTACATCATCATCATTTTGATTATTCGTAAATTAATACCATTAGGTATTAATTTACAAAATAGCCACTGAATTTTCACACGGAGAAATTCCGCCAAAAACTTCGACAGTGTATAAGAATTACAGTGTTGCCATATTAAAGCGATTGTTGTGAAAATTTTAACATTAACGGACAAGCCTGAGGTTACCAAAATCGGGGAAAACAAATATTTTTTTTCTCTGGTGGCAATTACGGTGTATTATAGAGCTGAATCACAAATTGCACAGTGCCATTGTTGCGTGCCGGCCCCACACATCATGGCGTGTTTTTGCGACAAGCACGTACGGTTTACTTTGTCGCGGCGACATCTGCTGTGCTCCGTTAACCAAGTTGACGAATGATACACCTCTATTACAAGGTGATAAGGTTCACAATTGATGAGCTTTGTGTCAAGTGTTAAGAGGCTGCCCTATCAGACGTGCGGTTTAAAGATTTTTGTTGACTTTATTTGAAGTTTTTCTTTTATGTAGTTACTGTTTTTTGTTTAACTTTTCGTAGTAGTAGGTATCGATTAAAACAAATCGATATTTTAATCGATAAGTATTGCTATGTTGTCGAGTGGATGTTACAGCGTGAACGACTTCATCGGAGGTCTGGTAAAATGACCAATTTGTTATCTAACAAAAACAAATACGTGACCACCTACACAATACAAGACAGAAGTCCACTGGAAAACCAACTTTAAAACTGAGAAAATTGAGTTGTGTTTGCAATGGACTTTTTCGACTAGTGACAAAAAAGTGATAAGTCCTTTGTAATCCTTCTGACGCCACGGAGGTTTACTCAAGTTAATTGCTTTGAAATAGATTTTTTCTAAACTTAAATGTTTTATTATTGTATTCCGTCTACCTGAATTGCCGGAGACAGTATCGCTAAGCTGCAATAGATATGTAGACGTAGAAAAAAGTCGATAATTTGTCCACTGAGTCACAATTCAGCAATGTTATCGATAGAAGGTATGTTTTTATCGAATTCTGTTTGTTTTGGTTGGTCGTTCTTAATAATTAAGATATTCAGTTTCTTTGAAGTTTACTGATAGGGTGTGCTTAGGTTTCTGTGTTATGTAATGTTACATAATTTTTCATTTTTATTTCAGTCACTGAAAAAGTTTGTTTGGTTTAAAAAAGACTATTGTTTTTGATCATTTAATATCCTTATTAAAGTCCTTGTTCGTTACCAAATTAAAATAGTTCAAATAAATTAACTGAGACTATTACAAACTGTGAAAAGTTCTAAAAAAACTAACTGTGTTGTGATCAGCCCTATTTTTATGGTCACCATTTGGGACCAGACGTCCGTTGGGACTTTCCACAATGACGGCTTTTACTTGTACCGCCTTTGTCTATCGTCTGCTTCTTCACAAACATCCCAATTTCTTTTCAATGCACAAAACCCATATAAACTGGCCGTCTCATTTTTTTTGGTCAGTTCTTACATTATTTTATTGAATGCCATGTTATTTTCTGAGAATTTGAATATGGCGTTCTAGAATTTTATAATTTAAGAACAATGTGTTCGAATTTCAAAATTCATTATTTTTTTTGTCTTAAATGGGTACTGTAATTGAGAACAATGTGTTCGAAAATCAAAATTTATTATTATGTTTTTGTAGTAGGTACTGTCTGTTAATTGCCAGTATTTTATGGAACATAATTTTTTTTTTGTATCTTTATGATTATGGAACATAAAAATCCTTTTTCAAAAATAGTGTTGTATCAATGTAGTAAACTAATTACAGGGAACTATTTAAAATGTACGTGCTAACCGAAATAGGCTTCTCTCAGGGCAATAAGTAAGTACAGTTCGTTCAAATAAAACGTTTCAAGTTATTAAACGGCTCCACCACACCCAACAAAGGACTATTCTGGTAATGTCAACACGCGTTTCCGTCGCAAACGAGGCATAAGGAAACAAATGAAGTAAAACAAATGATTCGCAACTTTGTTACCGATTTCACGAGTCGATATCGAACTGGTATCAACTCGTACTACTGGTGGTCAAAGACTGAATTTAATAAGAAGGTGAAAATTTTTCGTACAAAAACAATAAATTAACTTTTAAGAAATGTAGTAGTACAGTTTCATAACACAGACCCAAGTGGATCAACAGTTATCCTAACTAATATTATAAATGTGAAAGTGTGGATGTTTGAATGTTTGTTACTTAATCACGCAAAAACGGCTAAACGGATTTGGATGAAATTTGGCATGCATATAGCCTTTGACATGGAAAAGAACATAGGCTATTTTTATCCCGGAAAAACATCTTGTTCCTACGGGAAAACACGTTGAGAGTGCGATAACCGAAGTACACGCGGACGAAGTCGCGGGCGGACAGCTAATTTGATATATGTATAGCACCATCCTGATTTAACAACAACAATAATAATAAAAAAATAATATACCAAAATTTTCACACAACGCCATCTAGTCCTAAACTAAGCAGAGCTTGTGTACTATACAATAACACAACTGATAATCATCCAGATACAGATAAATTACAGATACATAACAAACGTTCGTGTTCAACACACAAACATTTGTCCTGGGTGGGAATTGAACCCACGACCTCCGGCATAGCAGCCAGGGCCACTAACCACTAGACCAACTGGCGTGCAAATTATGCAATTGCGTATGAAAATACTATGAATTTTCAATAAGCTCTATAGCGCCTCATTTACAGTTAGCCCTTCCCGATATCGATCGTGTTCGGCATCGCTCCGCAATTTGCCGATCGCTAGATGACGTTTCGCGGAAGCGGCGCTCGGCGTCACGGTGCGCCCGCGCAGCCACCACTGCTATATAATTTATCGATCATTTTGCTGTAATTGTACCCTTGCCGCCTTTTACTAAATGCTTGTATTTCTTAGCGTGCTTTACAACAATATCTGAGTCTATAATTTTATCAACGACTCAATCGAATTGGTCCAGTGGCTGGTAAAGATCGATTATACCAATCAGAATAACGCGCTTTTCTTATTGGTTAGCTGAATGACTTTATAACAGTTGGTTTAGAACACTTAAAAGCCTGGCTTGTTAATCACTTAATAATAATATAGTAAAGAGGTAAAGTTTTTTTTTTGTTTTTAGGAGGTAATCTCTGGAAGTACTGATCCGATTGCTAAAATTTTTTCACCAATAGAAAGCCGCTTTATTCCTGAGTGACATAGGCTATATTTTATGTACCTACGCGGGCGAAGCTGCGGGCAAAAGCTAGTCACTTAATAAAGGCATGATAAATATAATCCATCTATCTAATACCTTGATTTTCTTTAGAAGAGGGAGGTCATTAATAAATAAATAATTACTTTAACAAAGAAAGTATACACAAAAATAAAGGTAGCTTTCTCGTTTTAAATTAGTGCATTCCTTCAATTACAGGAGATAACAGCATTTTATGTTATAGTATGTTAAACGACAGTATCTATGTTATTTTTTGTAGATCTATTTTTTATTATGGTTAGGCTCGTGTCTTGCACGTAACGGACAATTTAGCCCAGAAAAAAAAATCAGCTCTCCTTCCCATTAGACGTTTCTGGCTCAATACATCTACTTACTATATCTTGAAGATCCATTCAACAAATCGATAATATTGACAAACTCATTATAATTGGACGATTGAACTAGCTGCCAGTACTGGCCGCCAGTAGTCACGGTACTTAACCGCCAGTTGCCCGGACAAACATGGCGTCAGGTGCTGCCCGGGTCATAATTGTCTTCATCGGCCTTTCTATTTAATCGAGGGACAATATAAGTGGGGCCAGTGAGGCCAGAGGCCCCTCTGGCCTCACTGGAAATCGATCGCGTTAAGAGCTCATAGTAGCCCTACTATTTACCACTACTTACACTGCTTGACGACCTGAACTGGACTGGTAAAGGGATGTACGCACGCTTGATATTTTAATACGTCATGGTAAGGCCTCTGATCTTATTATAACTAAGTTAGTAGGGACTCTTTGTAATGGAGTATAGACAATGTAGGATTTCCAAGCTATTGAGTATATCAGGAACTAATTTAGGAGTTACAATCACCTTCCTGGCCTTGTCCCATGTTATGTTGTTTATGTTCCTGCTCTTTGTTGTTCCTTGGAGTCACCGCAACACGTTTTCTTCTTCCATTCCGGTCCATCAATTACACAATCATAAACAAGAAATGTTGAAAATAATAAAAAAATCTGTACTGCAAATGTTGCCATTTGTATCATATATCATCTCATGTCATCAGTTATAAAAATGCAGTAAAAAAATATAATGAAGAAGCGGAGTACAATCTCCTAAGTGCATTTATGTAGTCCAATCTCCACAATCTATTTCATAAAACATTCACCTGTAATTTTAACACCATTGTGGTGAATCCCGAGTGAATTGCGGCGGGAAACAATTGTGAGGTACTTAATTAAAATAATTGTCCAATTGTCGCGGCCATTGCGACGACTGCTGGATAACGTGCGAATCACACGTCACCATCTTGATGCCTAACTCTAACTGTAGATTCGCAATTTTCAATTTACAAGTACCTATGCAGGCTACGTACTGACACAAAATAGATAGATAGGTACAGAAGACAATCTCATGTATGTACTTCACTTTTTATACCTACGCTCGGTGGACGCACACTAATGAGCGTTTGAGCCGGAACGACAAGTGTGCCGAGACGCTCCGAGATATCGTGTCCGTGAGCAGTGTCTATGTGTGTGTTGCTCAAGCGCGCTTTGTACATATATGTAGATTGACTTCTGTACCTATCTATTTTGTGGCACTGACGTAAATGTCTTTATATGAGTAGATAATTATAGCATGCAAGTCTACGTTTATTTATTGCAAAAAAAGCCTGACATTTTGTTTAACCTTACTTATGGTTCAGCTGTAATTATCTTAAGAGACGAGCAAAAGAAAGTGAGAAAAAATTAACACAAGATGCGAAGCGAAAGGTTGGTTGTTACCTTTGAAAATAATTTTGAACACATTTATTGTGCGTACAGTGGAAATCCCTGCCGGAGTTTTTGTTTCCTGATAGCTACAACTTAGGGGTCTTTAAGGCAAGAATGAATAGGTTACTGCTAGGTAAGCGTGCTCCATCGTCGACCACATCATCGTTTACCAGCAGGTGAGATGGTGGTCAAATGCAAATGCGAGCCTATCGATAATAATAATAAAAAAAAACTGTTTATTAATAATCCAAACGTTTAATGATAAAAAGGCTTTTGCTTTCATGACTACTTCGCTGTGATTTCATTGAGTTAATCATTCAGTAGTATTTCCTGAAACTTTAAGTACTTATTTATATTTAAACATCAAAAGTATCCGAAATAGTTCCAACCGACAAAGACTTAAACAATTTTGTTTTAAAATGAAATCAAGATTATTATTTAAACATAACATGAATTTATAAACTGTTGGAAAAACTCGAAATCGAAATAGTCCAATGTTGTAATGGTCTAATTCCAGATAAATGGAATAATGTGGAGGTCACGCCGTTGGCTCTGAACCGCCACATATTGTGACTGGTAACTCGACACTGACATCTCATTTATTCCGACTTTAATGTACGTTATCACTGCTCAAATTGAAATTTATTTTGATAGCTAAATATATTCATGAAAATTCTTCAAATTAATTTCGAATATTTCCACTGAGCGGGCTAAATTCAATCTGTGGCAGTATATTGTGCTGGTTTTGTTCGTGTTTTCGCATTCCAGTGTCTTGTGACTTTGCTGTAACATTGTAGTCGGTATCAAATATTTCTCCAATGGCCTATTTCGATGTCAACAAACGCTAATTCCCTCCTGCCGGTGACTAGGTTATAAATAAAAGCGGGGCACGATTAGCGTGAGCCTCATTAATCATCGAGTGTATACTGTGTATAGTGTCACAACACGTCCACGCACTCTGTGATCTCAGTACCATTCAAAAATTACACTTTCCAACGTTCTCTTATGTTATAACAGAAACGATGGAAGCTAATTGCTTTTAAATTGTGTTTCTTTTATTTTTTTTCTTCACATAAAATAAGTAGGACTCTTGAACTCTCTTTCAATTCAGTTTGTCACATAAGATTAACCACAAAGATCGTTATTTGTCGTATTATAATAATTACGTTCTTCGGTGTCAACTCGTCTACCTTAACGACATCGTTCCAGTACCACATCTCCACACAATCAAAATACAATAGTTCAAATTTATTATTGGATTGCGGAAACGTGTTTGGCTCTGTTCCATCGTGTGGTTATTGTAAAATTTCCACGGGCTCTATCAAAAACATGAAGGTATTACTGAAAATGTACTTCTGAACCAAATGCGTGTTCATCTTCATCTAGCAGGCATGCATCACGTTAATTTCCTTTTAAGTCGCCATTAGAGCAATAATGATTTGATTTAGTTCAGTTTAACACTTTGTGTACTGGAGCATCTTCGGCGGCGTGCCAACATCCATAATAACAACACATGCCCACAATTAGCCGAGTAGTGGATGATAAAATAATTCGCCATGTCTCTGCAATAGCTTTATGTGTAGCATTGTTTCAACATGATCTACAGCCGAGCTCTGATCAAAGGCGGCTGCACCCGTTACAGTTGTTTCGCGAGAATGATATTAATCAAACACATTTATTGCGGTCGCATTCAAAATTAACAACCGTATATTAAATTTGAGTTTTGAGAACTGTTGGCTATCAAATATTTCCTACAATAAACCAGTTGGGTCCGCTGCCGCTGTTAAACTTTCCAGATTCTTGTGCCATCTGAACATTACAACCACAATAACTGCTACGTCATATTTCTGGATTGCAGCCAATGCTTTATGGACATTTATTATGGTTAATATAATAATGTCATTTAGCTGTAATAACACGTCGTTGTTAAACATTTGGTGCGCAGTACGGTCAGGAATCAACCGCACCTTTGTGATGCGATTCGTAACGCGCCCACTGTTATAACAGATGTGGTCCTCGCTCGTGCTTCTAATACATAAAATAATTAAAATAAATAACAAAGTACCAATCAAAGAATCCAGCCGGCAAACAAGAAGACATGAAATCTCCCGCGACGTCTGTCAAATTAGCATCACAAACGAAAATAGCGTCATTCTAATTATTTTGATGACTCAACCGAAATACAATTAATCTTGCCGCTTCTGTGAACTGTCCAAGTGACGGACGGACGAAAATATCGTCGCATTTCGCGATAAATAAACTTGTGAGTCGAATATCGGATTTCGATTCCATCGGTGCTGCGTATCAAAGATTTTATACGCGTGTTGGATGCGGGCAGCGGAGCGCAATGCCGGACGCTCGCGCAGCCGCACCCGCCGCCGCGTCGCGTCCCTGCACAGCCTGCCAATACACTCGCTGCACCTACGCGAACATAATTGAACGCATTCTGTTAACACAAACTGCAAAATTCAGCCACAAAATCCGTGAGATCAGCAACATCTGCTCATTAGGCTGCCAACATAATTTTAGTAGCAATCTTCATTCTGACAGGATTGAATCGGAGACTTGGTGCTATCTAGTGCTCGCCGTATCTCAGACCGGAAATCAGCTGTCGTATCCCGATTCCTAGTGGGAGATCGGCCAATGCGTCTGAGGCTACGATTACATTAGATCGAGTTGGTTCCTAGAGTTCTGATTGGGAACTTGAGACGGCTTGTGTTCACCGGAACACTGTCTCGGTTAATTAGAATGCTTTGTAAGAATAGATTTGCCATCGACTTTCGAATCTCGTTCTACAATGATTCATCTCGTGTGCAATCATTACATCTCCCTACATTTGTTACTATTATCTTGATCGGACGGAGCGTTTATTATATTATAATTCCCAACTCGTCTGCCAAAGAGAGAACAGTAAAATATGTAGCGTTACACAAAGCTAAATAATAGGTAGCAGGAAAAAACAGAGAAAAATATGAATGTTGGATTTTCCAGCATTAAATAATGTAGATAAGGTGTTCGAAATTAAGACTGTAATGTAATAATTTTACAAAACGCGATAATATACATCAAAAACGATGTAAACATGAGCGTGGAGCGTGAGTACAATGCACGTATTCGTCACACTTCGTTTCGGTCGTAATCCAATTTCAGCCTTTGACTTATTCCAATCGATATCCTTGACGAGTATAAGGGGCGTTAATGTTTCTAGTTTATAGCTAGTCGTCATGATGGTGATACAGTCATAGTCAACAGTGGCTCATTGTGTCGGCGTGACCCGCTCGGCTGCGTGACGGTGTCTGCGCGGCGTCTAGCGTCGATCTGGCCGCTCGTAAATCACCCGCGCCACAAATTGGAAACCCACCGCTAAACAGCTCGCCACTATAAAAATCTCAAATAATAACTTCGGATCTAAATCTCATAAAAATATGATTTCCAGTATTTTCGAGTGGGTTTTTAATCCCGTCGTGGTTTTACGATGTTGTAAAATTTGATTAATAACAGTGGTGTGTAGGTCTACAGAGGTTGGACATTGTTGCGGTTGCGGTGACCCATTTGCGGGCCGTGATTGTGCCGTATTTTGGCGGTGGCGCTCCCCAGACCAAACAAGCCGCACGGTGTGACCCTGTAACATGAACACATGATTCATTTTGATCAAGGCCTTGTTCTGGCACGTATTAAGAAACTACTTATAAACCCCTAAAACGACTGTCGCCAGAAATAAAGTTATTTGACTGCTAGAGTTAATAACCATGTAAATTATCTGTACTCACTAAATTAATCTATCTGTCACTAGGAAAATTTATACGCTTGTATCTCTGTCCCTGTTTCGAGGGTTTATGTATTGACAGAAGTAAAGTTGAACTGAATTTTATTACAGTGAAGCAGGCATTTATAATGTTAATTACTCAAAAATCAAGAATAGGAAACTGTGTTACTCTATGGATTCTTACCGTTTGACGTACCGATATTAGAGATGTACCTATAATACATTGCATTAAAAATAAAACAGCTATCGTACGTGTAGGCGTGACAATAAGTCATTATGTGTGTATGTAGGCACAGCCGTCAATCCACGTCCGCTGTCACTTCAATTTTTCTATTTTATTTTTCTCCTATTTTCTGTTGGATTTCCACATAGTGGTGCGTCGCGACGCAGACGTCGGATACGACGTTATTCCACGATCCGTCACATGATTTGAACGGTATCGGATTTAGCTCTTGACAATGAAGGGACTCACTTCTTTTTTTATTATTACTTTGTTCGATATTTTTAGATTTGATTCCATTTTCAAATTGGTTTTGACTGTAATGAGTTTTGGAATTGGGGACTTTTTTATGAAGCTTCATACAAATGTTCAAAAGTATTTCATTTATGAACATCAGCAACGAGCCACGTGGAATTCGTTTCCGGACTATATATAATTACAACCAGTTTAATCCCAAACAAATTAATAGCCCCATCTATTAATAAATCACTTCCCAAAATTAAACATTACTCCACTAATTCATCTCAAAATATTTACACCATTTCCTTACATTGATAACATAACCTGTAATGGGATGCCACAGCCGATACATCTCGTTACGAATCGAATTTATTCATCGGAGAATATTTTATAGTGTTGGCCTTGGGCCTGGGCCCGCCGCGGGGGCCAATAAAATCACACGGATAAATAAGCACACGATCGGGCCGTAATTAAAAACATAACTTATTAATATCGTTTATTAACGCTCGCGGGTCGTACGCTGCGCACTCGTCCCGTGCCTCGTTTGGACGTCTTGCACCAGTCGCACCTCTCCCGATAAATCTACTATGTCTTCGATTTCATTATAATTGTCTTATTTATTGCATATAGCCTGCCTGTAATCGTGTTTGATTTAATTTGATTTGTTTAGTGGTTCGTTTGTAAATGTTGATTTGGTTGCTTTATGCCGATGTAGGTTACCACGTTCTTACAATTGCATTGAAAATCTATGTGCAAATGACGGAATACTTCTCCTAATATTTGACGCTAATTGACAAGTCTAAAAGTTTGAGATTTATTGGTTTTGAAAAACATTAATTACTTTTTTAAATCTTTTGAGTGTGTTACATGTGTAATGTCAAGCTTCGGGCGTTTACAATATCGTGTGTTGTTACACAATTATTTCGACTATTGCTACATGGGGTCGAGTAACATGTTTATACTCATTGCCAGGTCCAATAATGTGTGAATTACTATAGCAGCCCGCCGACATAAATATGCAATATTTATAAGACCACTAGTCACGTGCTCTTCTCAATGATTTATAGTTATTTGAACACATCAAGTTATGTCTAGATTCTTTATTAACATCAATTTGTTATTTACGAGTTATATTGCAAGAGATGTTAAATTTATATCCCTGACTAATCATGTAGTTAAACAGACCAAATAATAATTGACATGCAAATATAGTTAAGCTGGTTCAACTTTGTGTAAATCAGCACCATTGGCTATTTTCCGTTACCAACCACTAATATATGATTATATTGTGCAATTTTTGAAATTTATAGTCTTATCATTACCAATAATAATATTACCACTTATTGCAACCGCTCCGATAGCATATATTCTCCCAAAACAACAATAGTCGCTGAGGCGAGAAGAGAACAATAAACTGGTTGATTTATTTTAATAAAGTAATTTATGGCCCCTTACAAATTGGCCTCATGACGGCCGCCTTATCGAGTGGCGAGAATCGATAAAATCGTTGCGATGTATCGATACAAGGTTATTAATGGAGAGCTTATTGTACTCGGTAATGAGATAACATTTGTTTTGTAACTACTTGTCGCTGTAATTGCTGTTGAGAAAGAGAAATTTATAATAGATGAATAGGTTGTTGCAAATGTTATCAAATTATAAGTTGGTTTACGGAATATGAATACCAAAAATGGAATTGAAAACAATAATTTAAAGTATGAATCGATTATATTAAATAAAAACTCTATAGCAAAATAGTACAAAAGACAGCTGAAACAGTTGAAAAAAAAAAAAACATTCGCGTAAAATGCAGTAAACCGCAGAACAGTGTGAAAACATTTTTTTTTCGTCAATGGCCGTCCCATAAAGCAATCGTATCGACGATCGCTGATAACTCATCTGGCCGGATCGTAAATCGAAACGGCGTCCATAACTCGCGCGGCTTAATTACGAATAAATAAATAAATAATTGAATGTGAGCGGCCGCGGGCCTAATCGATCGTGTTCGAAGGTGTTGGAGGTGCTAACAAGGGCCCGCCAGCATTCGAAACGTTTGCTTTGTGATCGCGTTCGAGTCGACAGCGAAGCAAAAATCCCGCTACCGCACGAGATAACACAATTGGATGCAGCAATTTATTGTTATCACATCTGGTTGCGTTAATTGATTTAGTGAATATTCATTTACGATTTAAATGAATAACGCAACAACTTTTATTATTCGTTTTGTACCAGATGGGAAATGTTTCCATAACCAACTCATTGAAATCCGAACGGTACATATAATTCTAATTCAGATATCTCCTGCTTACTGGGCTCATTCAGCTTTTAAGAAGGTCAGAAGTCAATTCCAACGGTCCATTGAAACGGACACCATCTAAACATAGCAGCACGGAAGCCGCACATTGTTCTTTTCATGACGTTTTTTCTTGTGTCGGACGATTGACGCGTATCCATTTCCTCGGACGAGAATAGTAGCCACCTTCGTGTCGTGCTATAAAATAAAGAGTATCACTCAACGGCCACCGACCATCTAGATATTAGGAGATGGCGCTGATTGCCGCTCGTTAGAATCTAATTAGCCCACGGATCACTCACCGCGTCTATTTCAATGGTTGAAGAAAATAATTTCTATTTGATTCGGCCTTCCCACTCAGTGTGTTATTCGCGAAAAATCAAACGTCTGTCGGCGTGTCAAGTTGAAATGTGCAGCCTACACGAATTCGATCTGCTCATGTGACCATGTATATAACAAATATACTTTATTATTATCGTACAAGAATATCTAAGTGCTACATACCTACACCTATGTACGTTCATAAGTGTAATTGTTATGGCTAAAATGGTTATAATTTTGACAAAATATCTAGACAATGAGGCTGTCTATCAAATCTTGCTCCAAGTAGACGTGTTTCACATCAAGTTTGTAAAACAGTAGTTCGTCTTGATTTACACAAACAATAAGATCCTTTCTTTCAACATCAAGTACCTAATTTTTGTAATAACTGCATTACTTATGCAAATGGACTTGACATTAGCTTTCTTGCAAATTCCCATTGTGATTCCTTGTCAATCTGATGGTTGTCATGGAGTCTCCATGAGAATATGCATCTACCGTACTCTTGTCTTACCCCATTTGTCCCTATGTTAAAGTAGTCGGACCATACTTTTGGTTCGTATACAATATTATTAGTTGTAAAAAATACAAGTATATATCATCCTTAAAGACATTTTTAATCTGAATAAATTGTTGTCCATTAAACTGTAAGATTACAAAAAAATCTTAATTGAAAGCTAAATCCAGGTCGGTGCGAAGGTGTGCTTGATGGATGAGCAGCTAAATTACCTCTCCCCTCCTTGTCCCTCGCACCGGCTTCCCCCACTAACGACCCGTTGGCCAAAAGTGATTATTTATACCGGTGATGACAGCACTTCCGGCGTTATAACTGGTGATTAAGACGCTGCTCGATTGAAATCTAGGACTATTCTAATAGACACAGGTGCTGAATATATTCTGAATAATAAAATATGACTTGTGGTTGAAATTGAAGATGTGGATAATAATAATGACCGTCGTGAGAGGTGTCGTTTTCGGAGGAGTTTCTAAGAATGTGTTCGATGACAGGTTTTTGACATGACGAATTTAAGAATATTTTGAAGTTATTATAATTCTCTTAACTGGTTATTCATTCAGAAAATATTTCGTTACATAATTATTTATTCCTGTTTTAACAACTGCGATTGTAAAATTAGCTTAAAGTAAAATTTTTACTAGTAAACAAATTTTTACACGTCTAAATTATAAAGCCCAAAATAGATTAGAACCCGGTCATCATTACAGTCAAACGTCAATCAAATATTGACAGTATTAGTTAATATCCGCTGATCGAATAATCTAAAGGTGCCGGATACCCGTTATCTGCGCACACATGGCAACATAGCTCGCTCATAGTCTCTGAAACTCAAACAAAATGTCACGAGTGTACAGCACGGGTACTTTACGTTAGTGGGTTGTATATTATCTCATATCCGCGAAATGCAATAATGTGTGTCTTTCCCACGGATGTCCACGTTTGGGCATCGTTAGCTTTAGTTACTAGTTTAATTATCTAGAGATATGGTTGCTAATATATATGTCATTGGTAGTGTTAACCGAAAAATTAAAATTAAATGTGTTACGTTGCAGAAATTTTGATCAGTTTTTCTTTTGGCCATTCAATGATATCTAACCATCTATCAAGTAGAAGTTACTTATCTCAATATTAATTTGATTAACTACGTATACTACGAACTTAATTAAATGATAGAGTGTAACTCGAGTAGGCGGGATCGGCCCGCCCTAGATCCCCGCCCGCCCTGCCAGCTGGGCGGATCTCTTAGGGGAAAGTTTATTACATTTATACTTCTATTAATTTGATAGGGAGTGGGAAAGAAGGAAATAGACGACACACTAACTTACTACACAAGTCAGTAGGCGTTTAGGTATTATGAGTAGGTAAGGTAAAGTTAAAGCAATAAATAAAGATAAAATATAAACGTAGTATGATAGTGAATATTCTTAAATCGTAGACAATGGACTAGAAACCTTAAAATAGAAACGAATAAAAACAATGAAAACAAGAATGTTAACGGTATCTAACACGTACACTTTTCAAGGAAAACACACCCACTAGTCAATCAAACTATCAACAAACATCAACCCACTAAATACCTACCGACGGAAATCAGTACGCAACATAATATCTACACATATCTAAATGTAATCTATTATATATAGATAGGGTCGAGGCGGGGCGCAGGAAGCGGCCGATATAACGCCACGATAAGCTGAACCTATCACTCCATCGGATTACTTCACAAAGAATATCGATCCATCTCAGATACAGAATGTAGAACTCTTATTCGATTATTCTTAATGTCAGAGTTCAGGGAAGCTAATTTTGTTGAGCACGATGTCGCCGAGCAAAAGGTTGGTGACGGCTTATCAGGTGTAGAAGCTGATGCCATTTTGATGTTCATTGATGATGTTATTACAGTAAAAGGACCAAAAAGCGAATGAATATGATCCAATCTACCTTTCAATCGTGGAAATTACAGACACAATAGAAAGACAATAGGTGCGCGAACGCCGGCGTTCGCTTGGGGTTTAATGAATTAAATAATAAGAAGCAAACAAAATTGAATACTTATATAAATGTATCATCTCATTCAAATTTTAATATCACTATACTAACATCCATCAAAACAACTTCCAGATAGTCAGCCCCTCTAACAATATTCATGAGAGAATCAATAATAATAATTGTCCTTTCTTCTCGTTTATAAACCACTGTCGAATGTCACCCTGTTCCTTCATCTCATCTTCCATCCACTTATGTAAATGCAGCATTGTGGCAGACACCTCATTTGTTCTATCTGCCAAGCACGACCATTGTCAAAACTTCTTGCCCTTTGACTCTATTGTCTGTTTTTTGTCAACCAATACCAGATTATTTTATTTCCGTTATATGTTATTCGTTTTCTCTTGCTGCCTCATGTTTATCAATATTAGCTCCAATCATCTTTTTATTTTGATTTGTACGTTGTTTTATTATGATATGCTAGTTTATTATTTTATGGGCGTGGATCGTTAAACTTGGTTTCAAAGATGACATTTACCACAATAGATTTATTAGACGTTCGGGTTTTACGTAATGTTTAGTTTGGTTAGACGTTCGTAACATGAATAATAGTCATACTAACAACAAAAACTGATTCGATCTTCTTAAAACTAATTCAGAGAAAAATAAAACATACACGCATAATCGTTATGTGCCATTAACCATATTCTGTTGAATAAATGCTGTAGGTGTTGGCTCTAAATGTGCTTCGTCATCACCGGGACGCCGTTCCACATTGTAATTTAAATTATCATTCGAATTACCATTGAGAGGAGACAGTAAACGCGGTGGCACTCGAATTCTCGACACCTCCGTCTAGACACGTCCAAACATGAAGCTTTTATGAATTCTATTATTTGGGCACAACTGACGTGAATATGGAAATGTATCTTGAGGATACATTTTTTGTCCATATGAAAGATAATTTTATTGAAGTCAAACTAAGGGATAATTCCAACCAAAGGCCATACCTGAAACTTTTTATAGGTTTTCTTCAAAATCAATTTTTGCCCTGGAATATCGTAAACAAAGATTAGCAACAGTGTATTACAACAAAAGAAATGATACACAAATTAAGGGTTTCCATCCCGATGATATTTTACGATAGCCGTGAGCGACAAAACGAGAGTCATAAAAGATAACATGTTGTAGAAGGCATTGCAAACTTATGGAACCTGCACACTAGTTGTTAAGATGATTTGCTTGTTCAATGTAGGCTAAATATCTGCACATATTATAGTTCTTGTAGATTAAATTTTGATTAGTAACAATACCATACTGATGCTGGTCGATATGAAATTATGCACAGCCGTGGAAACAACATTGTATTGTACATTATACATTGTATTGTACATATATATTGTACATTATACATATTGTATTGTAAGTACCAGACTCGTTCTGTCGGCCAATTTTCTCCGCATCCATAAAAAGCGCAAACATGACTACGTTAATAATAAATTACATACATCTCAGCCAGACGATACTACCATTCGGAAACAACAAATGCTTATAATTACTTTTCAGATATTAAATGTTCGAAGGGTCGAAGCAAACTCAGTTCTGCGTAAGATTCGAAACAATGCTCATTATTGATCGTCTAAGAGACTTATTGAAGAACAAATCCGAGAGGCTTCTTGCGAACTGCAATCGGATGCCTTTGTTGTGATATTTGGCGAGTTGGTCCGACAGGCCTGTAAGTTGTATTAAACCCACATTTTACGGGCTTCATTTATATTGTACGTCGCATAGCTACGTTTTCCTTAGATTTATACTTCTCTCGCAAATAGGTGGAATACTGTAATAGTACTCGTTCGTTAACATTGTATGTGCATGCGCAGTTTTATTACAATTACATTATGTCGGTATTGTTCGTATCTGTCGAGTGTCATAACGGCGGCCGCGTCGCCGGATAGCTCAGCTTTACGGCCGCCGATAGTTGCCACCTTCGTTTGGAGGATTCCATTGTTGCATTCATCGCAATGATCCGGCGTAGTCGCATCGTCGTCTTTCAGCCGCATCCGACATTTCCATTGTTGCAATTTTATTGCCGGTGTTACCGTGCTGGCGGAGATCGTAAACTACGCTCCAGCGCTCGATACTATCGCGGGCCGGCGCAGCGGCGGATGGCTGATGGCTGATGGGCGCGCGACCGCACCAAGCCGCATTATCGCGCGCCACCGCCACCGCAGCCGCGATTTTCATTCGTTTCTAATAAATTGATACGAGGGCTCCGCGACGTGCCATTGGTCGACTCGCTCCCCGGACTTCGATCCTCGGACCCTGACCGTAAATCAACTTTACAACCTTTAATTACAGATATTTGCCGTCTCATGTGAGCGTACGGGATATCGGAGGGCTGTGCTCGCGAAAATATAGCATAATAATGGGTATTGACCCGTAATGGCTCGCCTGTAGGTACTATCGGCCGCCTTTGTCTTGATTGTTCGAGCGAGAGCATATTCTTTTCTGAATGATTGCCAATTACATCGAATGGCCTCCTGAATTCCACTGAGAGCGATACTTTAATCTTTCTCGGTTTTGATTTGCATTCGAATAAAATGATTTATGTGTTATTGGGATCCAGGGTTTATGTTGTGACGTTTTTTGATTCATTGGTGGTTTTTAATGTTGTCAAATTTCGTATTGGGATTGTGCTTACCTCAAGCAATAATTACGAATTGAAATGAGTGCAGTCAGTGTAGTAGATAGTGCACCGGTTCGGAGTGGCGCGGGGTGCGGGGCGACGGTGTTGCCACATTGTTGCACCGGATAGGGCCGACCGGCCGCTGTTTTAATGTCTCTCAGACGGAATTACGCTGGATTGTTCTCAGCTTTACTGCTTTCTTCATGATTGATCGTTGTATCCTCGGCCTTATGTCATTTTCGCGCCGTATCTCCAAGAATTTGTACTACAAGCAATAAATATTACATTGAGTTATGGTAATTTCGCAAAATTATAGTATATGTGACTCCTTTACTGGCTTTGTGTATTATTAGGTCTTAACTAATGTATAATATAAGCACATATTATGAAATTTAATAAATAATTATAAGATCTTATTAAAGGAGGGTTTCTGCGTGTGAGCTCATGTTTTGTTCTGAAGTGTGGAAATTAACACTAGAATGATCGTATTTCTAAATTAAAACCTCGCTCCGAGGAGCAATAAATTCTTCCGCCCATAAACTTATAACGACTGTCTAAATAGAGGCTAGCTGTCGTTTATGGCCTTAATACTCGAATAAGAAATAAAATAAACACTATGCACTTATGTTTTTGATCCGTTTTGCACACCTTTGTAATTGCAAATAATATTATAATAACTGGAAGAAAAAGAAATGTAAATTAAATGATTAATCGGAGAGGTTTTATGATCCTATTTTGTATTTGTTATTTCTCAGAAATGGGAGGTGTTTTAATTAAAAATCTCATACAAATTGGAATGAATTTTCCAGACGGTTTGTCTGTTGCATAAATATGTACTGGTACATATATATACACAATGATGTAGTTACAGATTGGCTTTCTTCTTGTCTTTCATTATCTGTTGTAGTGTTATTGATCTAATACAAGTTTTTTTTTTAATAATACAAAGATAGTGTCTCAAGATGAAAGTCTTACCAGTACGTGTGTGTGATAACACATTGTACTGAACTGTAGTCGCTTAGAATGGGTTTCATCATAAGGCTTAAAGTCATCCTAAGGGCAATGGAGAGGGCTATGTTCGGAGTTTTCTTGCGTGATTGAACGAAGGTATTAATTAGTTCTCCGATTGATACCTTTGTTACCGACATAGATAGGTGGTTCTCCAAGGTTACCGACGTATTCCGAAGAATCGCCAAACTAAAGGGCTCATATACACATTGCTCGCAGAACAGATGGTCGATGGAGCTGCAAAGTTCTGTAGTGGCGACCACGTACCGGAAGGTCTCCCACAAGCTGAACTGATGACCTAGTGGGGGTCGGGTGAAGCCGAAGAGACGCATAGTACCTGTCGTAGTGACCGCACTTAGGGTAAGCTAATGTCCATTAGAGGACGTTCGGGTAAAACACTTAATGTTTATGAAGATGGAAATCGTTCAGAGTAAAATACTAGTAAGTCTTTTTGTTTTTCAGTATTAAGGAAATTATTTCTCTCAGTGGCTTCGCCCTCGTGAAAATAGAAATCTCAATAAAAAGTCATCCAATGTATTATCCGTTTAGGTGTTAGGTTTTATTATCTTTTAGTTATTATCCGTTTAGGATTCTAGGAGTGTGAAGGAGTAATAAACATACAGACGCACACATATTATTTTCACCTTTATTACATTAGTGTAAAGGGTGATTAATATGTAGGTTTATTTGTCATATTAGTATTAAAATTATATGCTACAGTCGTTAATGTTTTAGTGTTATATAGTCATAGGTTACTATACGTTTCTCAGTACCTAGGCATGTATACGCAAGCCAGAATATACGATCCTACTTAACTACATACTCATGTGGGTATATTTCATTACTGTTTTGTAATTTATAATGTAATAAATAAAATAATATTATTCACTACGTCAATGTTAAAACCACATCTTCCTTTTAAATCACGTTTTATTGAAGTAGTCGAAACACTGTATAGAACTCTACCTAATATCTAATTCTGGTGGTGCACGAATTCCCTGAAGTTAATGTGCAATTAAACGCGACTGAGTCCGACCACTTGGAGTAATACCAACACTCACGAATAATTGAGATTGATCGAGTCGTGAATCGAGTGGGGCGGCGCAATCAAAAGCGTATCAGACCAATGGGCGGCCGCGCCGGGCTCGCGGACGCCTCTCATTGGCCCGCCGCGGGGTTGTCGGGCACCAAGGGCCTTGATACTGCTCTCGATAAGCGGGAGGCGTCGAATGTCGATTCGATCGATTATCGCCCGTGTCGTCGCGCGCGGGCGACTGCGACCGCGCCGCGCCGTGCGACTTGACACTTTGATGACCCACGCCAGATCATTAATACCATTGTGTCATCACACTATTTTATCACCGTATTTATTAACCAAATCACCATTTTACACTAATAAAACGTCCCTCAAATTTATTAATGCACCTTAGTAAAATTAAATTTTCAACTTAATCTGGCTGTAAAACGGTGCGCAAATCAAAGTTGCAATCTGCAACACTTAAAAGAGATTAGTCGGCTAATCGGGCGTTATTTACAATCCTTTATCAGCACTCGGAGGCGTTCGGTTGGACGATTTACGACACTCGCGAGTTGCCAGCACAAAAGAATTAGCCTTTCTAAGCGACACCGAGTGCCAATAAATATCGGGCGAGGTGCGAATAATCGCGGGCAACACTGTAGCGGGCCACGCATGGAATTTATCCCTTATGCAGTTCCATAAAGCGTGCCAGTTAGTTCATAAAGTGAAATTCATAATACAAATTTAGCGTAAGGTTTCATAGGAAAAGCTATAATTTGTCACAATTGGGCACGATTAGATTGGCTCCGCTGGCGATTTGACATAGGTCGTAAATAAAGCTTCGGGCGGCCGAATTGAGTGAGCCGTCAGGCGCGCTACGTTGTGTGGGCCTTTATAAATGTACGAGTATGCAAATAGCGCGCGCGGCTCGGCGCACGCGCATCTAATCGCGCGTTTTCCGCCGCCGGCGAGCCCGCGCGGTTTGTGGAAATCGTTATTGGGGTGATTGCTTTCATAAACAATAGCTTTTGTCCGCGGGTTCTCGTAACCGCTGTGTTATTTAGACGGATAACGGGTCTGTTTGCGCGCCGCTTGATAACGCACCCAGCGTTTATATGCAATGTTGTTTACAAGCCATTCGATGCTGGAAATCGTGCTTTATCTGTACCATGTTCAATTGCAGGTAATTTGTATTATGTATTTACGATATTCTCGTAATTCACCGTAACCACTGACCCATAAGTTCTCCTACCATATTTAACCGTGATTTCGTCATTATTTTGTAAGTTAAATACTATTTGCTAACTACAAAGTAAGCGCACTTCCTCTGCTACTTGAACTTTCCTCTGTACTTAGGAACCACTTAAACTTTTCATGTCTTCAACATCCGACAGTGAATTAAAATTTTCATATTTATGATTTATGACTTCAGTATGTCATTAGTATTTATTTAGGCGACCTTAACACTATGGTTTCACTTTATGGTGACCATTACACACGTCATGGCATAGAAAAGTTACACATAACCTTGCACTTCAAAGCGAGATGCACTATCAAAAGGTGCCCAGTCTATCTTGGCCTTTGTCGCCTTTAACGTGTGAATCAGAGTATTGAAAAGTCACAGGTCATTTTAGTGTGGGTGAAATGTTGGCCATAAAAGTTGCTATCGGGCTCAAAGCAACTTAGTAGGGGGCTATAAAGGTTGTCAACGTGGTGTGACGAGCGTGGGTGGCGCGTGCGCAGCGAATCGAGAGAGAATCGATAGTAAGGATTAGCGATGCACGTATATTGATTTGTGAGATGCAATTGCTGGAATTTTGAATGTAGTTGGTAACTGGCAAGGTAACAAATATAGTTTATTGATGATCAACCTAAAGCTCTCTAAGAGACCACGTAAGGCTACGTTATAGACCTGGAACACAATGTGGTTACCATTTTGGTCAATATACAAGTTACTGCATTAACTAAGTCTTTCATAGTAAAAGGAAAAACTGAGTAACTGACATTACAGGACCTAGGAGTGTACCATTTTGCACAAAGTTTCTTTTTATGACATAGGCACTAAGAGAGTATTTTCCAAAATTTGCTCCCGAAAGGGATGAAATGGGGGTCCTAACTTTGTTTGGAGAAACTTTGCTTGAAAGCTTGAAATCGAATCTTTATGTGCAAATTCTTTTTCCAGACATTCTTTTCTTACTTTTTCTGTTACATCAAAAAACTTGCAAATTCCTCAGGAACCGTCATCATGACTCATCTATTGTTACATTATATTATTGACTACCAGTAACACGACTAAGCGTACGTTATCTTGTTAATATTTAGTTGCTACCGTTAGTCATGCCTTCTTGAAGATCATCTTTTGTAAGCACACGGTATTTCCGATCACTTTAGTATCGTATTGTATTTTCATCTCTGTATTTTCCAGAATCAGTCAGGTTTTTGTGGCCATGAGTGTCACTATTGATTAATAAAGTAAATTCATTTTCTGTATCATGATGTTTATTAGTTGACTTGTCGGTAAGGGTTCCGTCATCAGATACATTGTTAACTTCTGTTTATAACTGCTAGCTGTACAGGGAAACTAAACCTTTTGTCTTGATTAGAATCATTAGACGTTAACTGTTGTTAAGTTCAATTGCTTGTGCCGTGTAAGTGGTTTTGATTCCAGTTATTGCTAACCACATCGCTAGGCTTACATACTCTGCGTTCCGAATAGCGTCAAAAGCGATAATATCGCGAATCCGACCAACACGCAACGTCACAGTTATTACTCAATAGCCCTTATATTTTGTGACTTTTAATTTTGTTGGATTCGCGATATAATCGCTTTTGACGCAATTCGGAATGCAGGGATAGAATACAAGCACGCTTTTAAAATAATTTTTACAGTATTTCTGATAGATCGACAGCCATCGCCAGCCTAATAACAAAATACCAGGTATCTCACACAACACCGAACAAGTACTCCTCTTCAATTCTGCGCATCATGTTGCTCCATTTACTCTTCAAACGTGGCAATTAATCTGAACGGGTGACGTTGCCTACCCTCCAACAGCCGCCCCCGAACCCCTCACCCCAGCCCCGCTTACCCCCGGCCCAGATAACCGGGGGAATGATTAACTGCAGACAGGAAGACGGATTGACAAATAGTCGTTTAGGTATTTCGCTAATGTTTCGCTCTCATCAATAAACGATCGAGGCTGTTACATGGGAGGGCTGTTCTTGTTTCGGATGTTTTGTATTGGGTTGAAGGTTCTATTGGTTCGTCGTTTTACTTTCAGTTGTTATGAAAGAAAAAAAAATAACAGGACAAGTCAGTGCTGGACAAGGACATATAGTGGCATGCTCTTCAATCTATTTATGCGGTTAAGCTAAGTTCTCGAACTATCTTATCCAAATTTTAAATTTAAAGTTCATACCCAAAACATGAAAACTAAGTTTGAAAACGACTAAACTAACGTCATGAACGTATCAGTTTGTGCCGACTTTTGTCCTAGTTTCTTCTCAATAGTCAATTGAGTTTATTAGACTATGCAAATTCTGCAATATATCGACCGATCGAGACATTACCATACAGGAGCACCCCGTAACGTTGGCAGGCGCGAACAGAGACAGCTTGTAACTCGATATCGAGCGAGCGGTGACTGTGCAAATGTAACGAATTGTTTGCAACAATCATTTAGACATTGTTGATTGATTGCTGCTGCCGCCGCGTTGAGCAAGTCAAATTGAAATAACTTCCAGAAGCTAGCGTTGGAGATGAATGTAATGAATTTGGAATAATTGGTGAAGGTTTTTCTTTGTTTCTTCAAAAATCAGCATTTGATGCATTGATAGCTATTTGAGATAACACTGATGAGATTGTAAAAGATGAAATTTGACTTCACATGGTAAAGCTGCGATTATTCAGTTCCGTGGTGCAATTTGACAAGCATTTCGTAGTAACAAGTGCGAGTGTAAGTCCGTCTTCAGTCGGCGAAGTAATGGGATATAAACACTGTTGTTTTCTTGTTCACAAGATGTAAACATCACAAGCTGACAGTTCCACTGTCTCACAAGCGAAACTAAGTGGCTAACAGTTCCTTATTGTAAATCGAAGTGTTAGCGTTGTCGGTACGGATTCGTCACGTCATCGGGTAAGTTAACAGCCAAATTACAGTAAATCAAATAGTCGCAAACTAGCCACATAGAACAAACGGGGCTGGCTTCCGTGGCCACACGGGCTGTGCTAAATCGGGGCCACTAATGCTGCGCGCGCGCGTCGTAAAAGCGCGATCTGACTCGCTCGCGCCCGTAAATCATCGATCGCGCGATGCGATGCGATTTAGCACGCTCGCCTTGTTGCCCACTTGACGCATGTTGTCCCAGCAAGCGCTGTAAAGCTTCATTTGATAGATTATTGGAGAGAACCAGGCACATTTTTGTCCATACCTCATAGAATTGGTCCCATAAAGCGTTTTTTGACAAGATTTCATAGCTTTATTGGACCGGCACTTCTGTACGACACACATCTTTACCTGTGTTGATGTAAGATCACATTAAACCGTGTAATGTCGTCGTATAAAGTTGTGATTAATGTCTTCAAAGGGATACAGGTGGCGATAAGTTATGGTTGTCAACGTAATCAGCTTTTCTTCTCATTTTATCGTCACCGTCTATTCAGTATATGCGATTGGAGCAGTAAAACAAATTCTATTCTTCCGATAGCTTTACTCATTTTGATGGAGAATCGGTGAACAAAATAACAAAGTTGATTCTAAATTCTTAATATTTTTATATGAGTTTCAGCATTTCCTCAGCTTGATCTAGCGCTGTATCTGTTTCTATATTTCTTATATAGACGTAGTTTGCTTTTACGATCTTTATGAAGTACGCTGTAAAGGGTTTTACAGCTTGCAATAGTGAGGGAATGTACTGCTCTCCTCTACTGCAAGTTATATCGTGATGAACATGTTTCTCGTGTGTGTAAAGACTCTTTTGTTACATGACAATATATTTGCTATCCCTGATTTTGAATTGCCGCTGTTGTATTTTGAGAAATTTTATTGCTGTCGGAAGTTCAAGTTAATGTTCTTATTACCATTGCTTTGGTTGTTAAGTTATACTTATATAGGTAGGTATTTAAGCATGGTATAAGGTTTTTTGATATTTTGCTCAAATGTTTCCATTGCTTCAGAGTCTACAATCAGTATCATTATTTCATCATCTATAGTTTAATCTATATTAGAATTTCACACAGCTTCTACATAGTCAGTGTGTAGATACCTACCTAAATGACAATGTTTAACATTATCCTTGTCTATGAAATACTTTTGTTGTGCAATTTTGTACTAAATACCATCCGTGTCTTCCTCTAATATCTGTTGTACTAATATTTGAATTATCTTTGTTTCAGGTACTCCAATCAACCGGCTACCTATAATGGCGAAGTCAGTGCTTGACCTGTACGAGTTGTACAACTTGGTGATCGCACGCGGTGGCTTGGTAGAGGTGATCAATAAGAAGCTGTGGCAAGAGATCATCAAGGGGCTGCGACTGCCATCCTCCATCACCTCAGCTGCCTTCACGCTACGCACACAGTGAGTACTTTATCTTACTTAAGGCGTATAGTCCCTTGAACCATCTGACCGAAATTATGTGAACGCAACTCTCGCACTCGCCTAGGCGGCAGTACGCAAATCTATGCATTTATTTGCGGCCAGCAGCGCCCGGAAAGCGCTTTAAATCCATTTTCTCTGCGAGATATTGATTGATTTACATATGCAATGTTCACTTTGAAGAATATTTAACCACCAATTTTTATGTGTAAAAATGTTTCTAAAGGTCCAAGCCGTTTCGAAGGAGTAGGGAAAAGTTGCGAAAAGTTGCGAAATTGCTAAATATTTTTTTTTTGACAAAAGTATTAATTGCACGAAAAAATCAAATGTTGATATTATTGTTCATGAATCTATAATAAACATATATTTTTTTCAAACCAATTGACCTAGCCGTTACGGAGGAGTAGGCCTCAGAAAATCACTGTTTTATGGCACTTTTCGGGCGCTTACCCTTAAAATAATCGTTTTAAAGTAAAAATTCAGGCTAAAAGCTGTCATCATCTAGGTTGTTTTTTCTTAACTTTTTTTGGGGTTGACTTTCATTTCAACTGGAGGCTTTGAAATTTTAAAATAATGATCTTTAATAAACTAAGTATGTAGGCTCAAAAAACCGGTGCAGCGAAGGATGAGCGTTTATCTTCAACATTGAAACAAACGACTTGCTTTGCAAAATATGCTAACAAACATTAAGGATTTGGTATTTAATGGTGGATTCTGAAAGTGTTAGGCTTATAACACAATATTCTAATAGCTTTCACTCTAAAGGCTTCATCCAAATCAGTATCCATTATCCTTCAATTTAGAACATGATCGACAAAAGGTGTGTATGTGTGGTCCTACAAGTCAGGAGCTCGCTCCATATTCGACCTGCTTTGTATCACATCCTCATTCAAATTCTCACGAGCTGGAGACAAAAGGTGGCCCACAATGGCACTACGTGAGCGTCCGACGCGACAATATGACAACTTCATAATTAATAACCTTAGCTCATCTCAGCCGATATAATTTCCCATTTATCTCTCCGGAGTTCCTTCACCTCGTCTTTTGTCGGATGTCATAAAGGTGGTTTACGTTTATGATTCAAAATGTACGACGGTTACGCACGACCTGATGATTTCGAACGCAGCTTCTTTTATTTCGATCTGTTTCTGTATGCGTCTCGTTACGTTAATTTTCATAGTCTGTTTGTACTTTGAAGTGATTTTGTAACTAAATATTTAAAACGATGTCGTGGATTGTTGTCCTAAATAGTATTGTGATTGTAGAAAGCTCGCTATTGTTTCTTTTGTAAACATTATTTCTTCATTAATGCAAATCATTTTGGAATTGATGTTAGCAAGACGTTCATTTCCATCGAGTCTTTTACTCATAATATGTCTTCAACATAATGATTGCTATGCTGTAAAATATTAGTCGTATTTTAAAATTCTATCGAGGTAAAAGTATTCTAAAGCCAATGAAAGCTTTGGCATTAGTAACATTCATATAATTAGACTAACAGTAATGACGAATGTCGTATATATAGATCGCGTGTGACAGTTTTAAAGGTGGCGTTTTTATGAGACGACGACTCTCATTGTGTTACGCATTAAATATGTGGCCGCTTAATATGATATATGGAAGGTACACGCGACAATAGGGTCATATAAAATTGACACGTTACATAATAGGATTATCATTGTTATTGGTACGTATTATAACTTGAAGGATAGACTTTTGATAATAATTGAGCTTAGAATATGATTTATAACCTTGTCAAGCCGCGGGCGGAGTAATAAAGTTATTATTAGATTCGTTCGTTCTAAAGGATTGAATGGTGACATCTTTTGATTTATTTTCGAGTTGATAGATGTGGAGATTATTTTCGAATGATAAAAGGTTCGAAACGAGCTTTGACGGTGCCGCTTTGCCTTCAAGTCTTGTCCTTAAATCTATTTTTGTTAAAAACCTTGCATAATGTCAATAGCGCTAAATATATCTTCTACAATAAAGGATACCCCACTTAAAACTAGTTCAGCATTATTGTCAAAATTTCGTGGTCTATTATTATTACAATCAGCAAAATTGCTCACTAAATGGCAAAACACCTGAACGGGAATTTAGTTGACAAATGCATCGGTTCTTTAACATTTTTACTTTTTTTTCCAGGTATATGAAATATCTATATGACTATGAGTGCGAGAAGAAAAACCTGTCAACCAGGAGCGAGTTGGATGCAGCTATTGAAGGCAACAAGCGAGAGGGGCGCCGCGCCTCGGGGCAGTATGACGCACAAGCTGCTCTAGCTATGGTGAGTATTATTGAAATATCGATTGAAGTATCGATATTCGACGAGCATAAAACTGCTGAGCGCAGTAACATTGACTATCATTTCTATAAATCTACACAGTCAGTAATTAACAGACTGATTAGTCGGAACGTAGAACCAAATTATATCTCCCGAGTTATTTGTAGGTGATTGGCAATATGATGTTTATAATGTGTTTAGCTGTAGAGCCTCTCGGCTTTTTTGTTAATTTAAACTTTGCCTGTGATTAGGTGCATACACAACTTAGACTCGGAATAACTATCTCAGCCAATGCGCCAAGCGTGCCATCAAAAGCCTATGCGTAAATATAGCATAGTATATACCTAATGTGTCTTGAACACATATTCATGCAACTATGAACTGCTTAATCATCATAATTTGTAATGATCCAAAAACCAATGGTTTAGAGATCTATAAACGCTGCTATTAACGTGGCCAATCTATCCAAAACGTGCTAAGTATCGTAGTCTTTAAAAAGGAATCGTCCCTTTACGCTCCGTCTCCTTGCAGCCCCTACCAAACCGCGTGCCCAAATCTCTTGCTCAAGCATTTAATATATTATAATAATATAATATAATATAATATTCCACAACTTTCACACAACGCCATCTAGTCTCAAGCTAAGCAGAGCTTGTGTTATGAGTACTAGACAACTGATAAACATACTTATATATTTCTAAATACATACATACTATAGATAAATTACACCCAGACACAGAACAAATGATCAAGCTCATCACACAAAATTTTGTCCTGGGTAGGAATCGAACCCACGACCTCCGGCATAGCAGTCAGGGTCACTAACTACTAGACCAACAGGCCTGTCTGATCAGGCCTGATGATTTGAACCACTACTCTAATAACTAAGTTATATAGTGAAAACAGTGATGCTTGACCATCATCACATAACGCCCCATCTTCTTACAGCCCCCACTAAACCGCGTGCCCGCGTCTCTCGCGCAGCTGTCGCAGCACATGCAGCCGCTGTCACTGTCCCTCGGGGGCGTAGCACCCCGCCTGCCGCCGCTGCCACCGCATGCGCCGCATCTTGCGCAGCACGATATTGAGTATAGGGTGCGCGAGTACATGAAGATGATACAGCAGCAGAGAGAGCTCATGAGAAATGGTAAGTTTATTAATTCGTATTAAGGACACTCTTTGGTTGCTCTTCTTAGTGTTTCGATGGAAAATGTCGAAGCAGTTAATTATTAAGATCAAATATTCTTTCGGCCGAAAATTAAATCACACAAACTAAATCCTCATGCGCTACAGTCTTAAAGATAGCCCGTTAACTTTTGTAACAGCATTTTGCAATCAACGTCCGCTGCTTGATAAAGGCCTCTTAAATGGTCGACAACTGAAATCCATCATGAATGATAAATATTCATGTTTCAGTACGTACATTTATAACAATGTTCCTTTCATTACAGGCTCCGAATCACCTCCCAGCAATGGTCCAGCACCAATAATGTCTCCCCGCGATGCAGCCGCCCTCAGTGCCATCGATGTCTCCCGCCTCACTCTCTGGTCGCTCTACAACAATAACAATAATAATAGTCCACAACCGGACCTTGAGCCACAACGGTAAGTTGATCTAAGTTTATTCTATTCTATTCTCTCAATTAAAACCCGGCCTAAGATAGTTCCCTGGGGAACTTCATGCTTTCTGATGAACTTGACGAATTAAAATCATAGGATATTAACTCTGTGACATAATATGGCCTTAAATAAGAATTCAGAGTAGATATCACTTTACATTCAAAATAGAATATAGGATGTAGGTATCACAGCAGCTTGCAGATTGTCATATTTAACAAAAGCATTGGTCAAAATTTCTAAAATAGAATCCCGTGCAAAAAACACATTAGGAATCGATCAAAGGACTTGGATTAATACGTTACTTTTTATTTCCATTCGTTGTAAGGTCAACCACTGGTTGACATATTCTGACACTTTCCTTATCCTCAGTATGGGTTACAGCGAGGCTCTGAATCTGAGCGAGAGCCCCAACTCGCTGACTTCCGGCGGCAAGCGCGAAGCGTGCCGCTCGCCCGCGCCGCCCGCCAAGCGCCGCACGCCGCGGCCCGCGTCGCGCCCCGCCTCGCCGCGCTCCGACCTGCACTCGCCGCCGCAGCACCGCCACAGCCGCAGGGACGCCACCTCACCGCCACAGATCAACGGCATGCCCAACACCAATGGTGTTAATGGAGCTGCTTTCAAAATTACTACCAGAGGTAAGAGTTTACAAACTAATGTTACTTTTCAAATTTTTGACTGGCTAGGACCATAGCTTTTACTTATGGTTATCTTTGCGTAATAATTCATTGTACTTCTTTCCGAGAGAGGGCACTGGCTCCTGTAACATAAGTTAATCACCTAGGTTAGGGACTTTGCAACCTTTCTTATGCAAATAAAGATAAATTTTCCCGTTTTTATTTGATATAATTTTTCTTTCTGATTTTGATTGTATTCTGATCCCTGTGATCCATAATACTATTGTCTATGTTGTAGACTTTTCTTTAACCAAAACAATATTCCTCTACCATAATCTAATTCAATATTTTCTTGTTCCCCAGGAGACGCGAGCACAGGAGACCAGCAACTTGTAGTGTCAATAGAGCTGAACGGAGTCACCTATGAAGGAGTACTCTTCCCTTCAGGAAATGGTCAGAACGGACACAGACAAATGGTGTCTTAAACACACACATATAGGGTAGTTGTTAACTACTGCGGTTTCAAGCTTCGAGTCACTTCAGTCAGTTCACATCTTGAATTCGGTACAGCACATAATATTATTTTTGGTGTCATAGAAACAAAAATTGTTGGTCGTTTTTTAAAGTTGTCGTTGGTGAAATAGCCTAAAATTAAATACTGTTGTAACGCTACGAGAAACATTTTGCCATCATATGCCGAATGTTGACGAATTGTTCATGTTTAGAAGTTGTATTGACTTAGGAAGACGCGGTCACTCTTATACTCGTATAGATGACATCATCAAGAACTTCTCTGCTTTTTGTTATCTTCTTTGAATGAATAAAAAATAATTCAGGATTATTCCAGGTCCTTTTCTCTCCCTCTCCTCTTCAGAGCATAGGCTGTCAGTTTCGTCATCAGACTGTGTATTAAAATTGAGTTTCTGTCTTAGATTGCTTATTCAGTAATATGAAAAAAAAAAGATTATCGATGCACGATCTGTGCACTTTCAATGATGAGTTATTCGCATTGTTCAAATTATTTCAAAAACTCAACACTTACAGAGCTATAATTTTATATTTTTCTCTGGCGGTTTTTAAAGCTATATTTCCATTTAGGACTTGAAATCGTAATTTATAAAAAAGTATCATTTCAAAGATAGAACTCAAATAATTCGACATAAGTACAAAACTTTCAACCTACGGATCATCAAATAAGGATATTATCGTACTTAGTTATTTTTAAATGTGATTAAGTTTTTTATTGTATTTTTTCAAAGTATTTATAGTTCTCAAAAAAAAATTACACTGCCTAAGAAGAAGGTGAAATTATTTGTAAATAAAAAATATAAAATAATTTCATTGCTGTTCTTTATGGATGTTTTGTATGATAATTTTAATACATTTTTTATGATGTCATACGATAATGACAATTTGTGTAAATATAGATTTTAGTTCTACATTATTTATAATTTGACAGGTGTGTGATGAGTGGACGGGGCGTCTGGGCTTGTGTTGCGCGGTGACGAAACCTATTTAGATTATGTTGGTCTACGTATATTCAGCTGCAGAAGTGAGTGAGCAAATTGGAAATGCAAAGTGCCATTGAACGAGTTAAATATGATGTATGGGTACTTAATTTTGTAATTATAATTTGTTTCCTTATTGCTGCACTGGCGGCTTGTGTCTAGCTTAACTATTAGTTGTAGCACATTATAAATCTATTTAAAAACTCATTAAAGTGACAAGTAATTTTAAATATAATGTGTTTTTATAAGTATAGGCGTGTTACAACTAATAATGTGAATTATATTACGTTTATACTTAGTTAACTTAATCTAAATATGTTTTTCGTATTTGTATATTATTGTAAATAGAGATATTATGTGTGGAAGTAGTGCAGCGTTTTATACACCATGTTCGTACGTTTGTGATTCTTGACGCAAAAGGTGTATATTTTAATTTTTCTATGAAGATGTCAGTATTGTACTTAGTGAGTAGGTATTTATAAAATATGGATTGAAACTTTGTACACTTTGGATGGGAGAGTTGTTTGATTACTATTTTCTACCAGCGGCTTTGTCTGCGTGAAAGTAGAATATATATAGCCTATGTGACTCAGTGATGAAGTAGCGCTCTACAGGTGTAAGAATTTTTTAAAAGCGGTTTAGTAGTTTTTGAGTTTATTCATTACAAAGAAAATTACAAATCTTTTTATGGTAATTATTATCAGCATAGATGAACCCGTCTGTCATGAAAGAAAATTATAATTAATTAATATGAACTCAGTATGCGCATTGACCTTTCTCGTGCAAAGTGTACAATTTTTTCTTTCCAGTAGTAGACGTTTATGATAATAATGAATGTTACTAAAATCTCTAAAGTACGCGTTTTTTTTACTTTTTTATTTTAGCTTTGTCACAGTTTTTAGTTTTTAACATTTCAGGCTGCAAAGTTAATAAATGAAAATTGTGACTAAAGCTGAAAGTAACTCTCGAATAGACGTTTGAAATAATCAAACCATTATTATTATTTTACTGAATAATTCAGACAAGAGGTATTATTTGGACGAAACATTTCAGGCTACTTAAAGTTCATAAATAGTTCGTTTAGCATCACAACATGCCATTTTATTAGTTATAATTAAGTGTAATTTAAGTAACTTTGTGGAAGTGATTGATTGAGTCCGTTGAGCTAAGCAGTCGAGTTGTGGAGCTATGGCAGCTTGCCGTAATCATAAGTTTTCATAAATTATAATAATCTTAGTGCAATAAGCAATTATCCAAAATTTAAAAAAAAAATCTCCCCTAAAATAGAAGAAAATCTTATCGTAGCGTTGTTGTAAAAAATATTGAAAAAAATGATTTTTTTGTAAATGACTGATTTAATGTTTTATAATCTTAGTTAATTTAACGTATTTAATTTTAAAGATTACTGTGTAAAATTCAATTTACTGTTAGCCGCATTATTGGAGCTAAGTAGAGGTAGATGTTAGTACATTCCTGACGATGTACAATACTTGTTAAGGACAACAATATTATATACTGGCCTACTTATATACAGGTAGTGAGGCCAGGGGATTGCGCATTAGCGAATTTCGTATTACACCAAAAATTTTTGATGTATTCAAATAATTATACACAATTAAATAATTATGTATTACGAATTATATTTTTATTTAAACCGCACTAACTCTTAAACTCCCTTAACCAAAAAACAGCTGTACAAAACAGCAGGTTGGTAAAAAGTAGGTTAATGTTTTTTTTTAAGTATAAGTATCACACGGTTTGTGCATTTAAACAAATTTTTAATGATATAAACTAAGGTAGGTGCCAAATAACGGTCTTACATTTGTTGACATTCATACAACACTACACCCCTGGGTAACATAATACCCATTGGCAATCCTGGTGTCAGATTTTTTGACTACTGAGTAGTAATCGTAACGACCATAAAGACATAAAGCTGTCTTGAATCGACACGCATCGTGAATTCGTGATCCTTTACATGATCTAGTAACGAAAAGCAGTTCATTGTTTGTTTTTCGGCTAGCTACGCAGAGATGTTTGGAAAAGGTCAATGTACTGAATTCCACGGTCATCTGGCGCCTACTATAGTGCTTCACTGCGACCCCACCCTATGGTAAGCATTGATGTAATTGTTGATAGTTAAGTGCAGTAGTTTATTAAGAGCCCTTTAGCCTTGAAGACACATTTGGGCGAGAAGACCGCAGCAGGCAAATTGTTCCAGTCCTTCGATGTAAGCGGTGTAAACGGTGAGGCAAAACGCCGCCATGGAGCAATTTTGCATGGAACCGCACGGGCGACCGCGTAACGCAGCTTTTTGGCCCTAAGACAATGGCAAATTCTATCTACCTACAGTTTGCTATGAACGAACTTTTGAACGCGTGGAGTTTTTGTTTAGACTCACAAGGTAAAACTAATATTAAGTACTTGCATGCCACGAAAACTTGCCGATCATTAGCAATAAATCCACATGCGTTTCATCTCTACTTATGTATTACTCCAGGTGGCACCAACCTTTATTTGAATGAACCCTATTTTTTTGGTGGAAAATCATCAAATAGATAACTCCTGTCGCTGTGGGAGGTGCGACGGGGTTTAGATCTAACTAAAACCTACCTGTGTTCCTTCAGTTGCCTTTAGCATGCTAAGGCCACGGTAATTTTATCGAAAAATTCCGCTGTTTTGAAGATACAAAGTGGCGTTTGGCTATTGGTTATAGCGCCATCTATGTTGTAGCAATGTAACTAGTTGAGTTACATTGCTACAACATAGATGGCGCTATACTACTAGCGACATCTGTACTTACCATAATAAATGAGAATGTAGCGGAAAAGTGTTGATTGTGTTTCGAGTGAGTATCGGGTTAATAAATGGCTAGCTCGAGGCTAAAGCGGTTCTTATATCTCAAGTATAGATAGCGCAACAAGTTAGGTTAGAAGAACTCCATGCTGCAACATAGATGTGAGCCAGTTTTGTGAATAGCGGGACTTATAAATAAAATGATCTTGTTAGGTTCTGGAGATGTAACAAGGGTCATCTGGCCGAGGTGGAAGTATTTGTGTATGAGTAGAGCTCGATCTCTTAGGAAGCGGAAGTTAACGAAAGCGAAGGAAAAAAAATAGGAAAAAGAAAAAAGTTTGTGAAGACCAAAGGACTAACTCATTTATTTGTAATCTCATTTTTGAGGGAGCAATCTATATTTAGTAGGTATAATTGAGTAGATATAAAGATTTCGCTTCACTTCGCCTGTATCCTGGGTGCGTTCACAAACATGTAAGTAGGTACATCAGCTCTCATAAACGGGACGCCCAGACCTGGAGCAAGTATACTTATTTATTATCATCAAATATTTGTTCCCTAAGGGAATCGAACCTTCGACACGCAGTACTGTAGCCAATAGCTCAATCACTGCACCAACCGTACCATTCTTTGTCACGTTGATATATCAGGAAACAATGAAACCTTTATAGGATCACTTTTTGTCCGACCGTCTGTCTGTCTGTCTTGACCTTTTATCTCGAGAATGCGTGAAGGATTGAGTTGAAATTAAAACAATGGTTTTACTTAGGTCTTCGGTCCCTTAACCTTTCGAATACTTACCGTAATTAGAGACATAATAAAGAAAGGCAATGAGAGACAGAACGCCAAACCTTTTTTTGCAATTCGGAAAAATGTTCGAAGCTCCATTCGTGAATTGTAGTTTGCACGGAAAATGCGCGAGTCCGCACTTGTTCGGTTTTTTTTGTCAAGTGATTTCTCTTTTTTCAGGTCATAAAATAAATAATTATAGCTTAGTATAGTTTGTATATTAGAGATATAATTAATGCACAGACAAGAACCTTGGAGTCCTACCCCAAGTATCCTCAAGTGCCATTCCGAAAACCTAAACACAAACTTCATCTGACTTCTACCCAACCCTGAACTTGTAAACTTCCAAATTGTGTACTTCCAAGGGTCTAAAATTAACATTTGAATAGGGCTTAAGTAGTTAAGTTGACCCCTAGTGGTGGCCTTTGAACTCGGGGCCATCCCGGCGCTGTTAGCTTAGGATCTTCGTTGTAAGGTTCGAGAGATACATACAGAATCTCATCAAATATTATTATTGGATAAGGTTTTGATTGAAATCTTTATTGGTAGGATGGATAATACGCTTCACTTCTCTCCTTTTCTTCACTTTTGGTATAATATTGACGACTATTTACTTTAGAAACGATAAAAAACACAGAACTCAAACATTCTCATGTCACATGACATAAACGTCAAACGATTAGTTTCCAATTTCGGCCATGCGCCAACTTATCTTGCGCTAGCTCTACCTATCCTTTTTAGGGTTTCGTACCTCAAAAAGAAAAAACGGAACCCTATATATATAGGATCACTTCGTTGTCCGTTCGTCTGTCTGTCTGTCTGTCAAGACCCTTTATCTCGAGAACGCGTGGAGGTATCGAGTTGAACTTATAACCATATACTCAAGTCTGCGGTCCCTTCAAGGTGTAAAAAATCAAACTTTTAAGTTTACGAATAAAACTTCCCGTTGACCCAGAATTCTGAAATTTGGCACAAAGCAAGGTCTTATAGCACAGATATAGGGAACAATCTGAAAACAATAAATTTGTTGAGACATACGCCACAAAAAAAAAATTGCTATTCGGAAAAATATTCGAGACTCCATTTGGGAATTGTAGTTTGCACGGAACCCTCAGTGCGCGAGTCCGACTCGCACTTGCCCAGCTTTGTCATCAGATGCATATTTTCGTCAAGCTGTCATCCTACCCATGCTATGTTAAACAAGACCTTACTGGATGACGCAGCGTTGGTAAAGCCTTCAATAAAGTGGACCGATGACCTGGTGGGGATCTTAAGAACTCGATAGACGAGAGACGCATAGGACCGGTCGTTGTATCGACACTTGGAGGAGGCCTATGTCCAGCAGTGGCTTTCGGCTGAAATGATGATGATGAGCTTCAAGGTTAACCGTTCATTCAGGTTCTGTTTGGTAACTGTGGGCTCGTAAAATATGGCAGCTAGTGCACTGCGCGTACGTATTTTTTTTTAATCTGACATAAACTAGTGCTTGACTGCGATCCCACCTGATGGTAAGCAGTGATGCAATCGTTGATGTTGAGGCGCACTAGTTTATTAAGAGTATATTCACTCTAGCCTTGAAGACACCCAAATTATAATCGGACGGGAAGATTTATATTACATTGTCGTTTTAGATTGAAAAACTTGGGAAAATAATGTTGGTAGTTTTTTTACATGTTTGACGGGGTCCTTGTTAAATTTTTATTTACTGAATCCATATCATAAGCCCCTCAGTAGTTATGTACACTGGTTAGTCCCATCTACCTGTTAATAATGGCTGTGACCTTAATTTCTGAATCTGGAGGCTTAGTTAAGGCCCAGGATCGTAGTCGTTATGGTCATAACGCAGATTATGTTGACAGGAGTTTATAATGCTACTGAGATTGTTCTAAAACTTTAATTCAAGATTGATGATTTCAGGTGCATATCTACATAAGTATTTTTTAGTTATGCATAATCTATTTATACATAATTATGGCGTGGAATTAATTGAGCTTATAGAAAAAAAAAACGCAAGCAGTTCTCTATTTTGGAGGGCACGAAGATTGAAAAAATAAAATTTTCAAATAGTAAAACTAAAATTTTTAGGATCATTACGTTTACAAATTTTAAATATAGTTGCTCAGAAAGTGACTCTTATTGCACTGCACTTTGGTACATAATGGTCCTTGTTACCAAACTGTGACATTTTGATTACCATTACGCACTAGTGCTATAATGTAGTTAAAACTTTATTGTTTAACCTCTCCTCCGCCATAATTATATTACATGTATCGTATCAGGCTGGGCGCAGGTCGTCCCCCACGAGTCGCCGGCCAACCCCCGTTTATTCATTTCAGTGAGTGTATTGAAAGGTAAATAAAAAAAAAAATATGGGTGCGCATATGAAAACATATTTTTACCGCCACAAAAGTTTAAAAGTTTTGCAGTTATTTTCTTCACAAGTGTATTGAAAAACGTCGTATGATACATGTAAAAAATCAATGATTACCGTTCTCGACTCTCTTAAGACCTTCGCCATAGCTCGGGTCTTAATACCGCCTCGACGGTAATCACTAACATTATACACTTATATCTTATTGTACTATTACATTTCATTAAACAGTACCTATTTACTTTAGTTCTGTGCAAATAATGTGCAATTACAGCTTGTACAATTTGACGTTAGTTAATTTCGTACATTAAATTATAAATTATTGAGATAAAAAACAATGTGGACTTTAATGTATGTATCTATTTATTATGCGGGCTACTTCGTGGTTACTGAAGCTAGACATCAGGGATGTTACGGAGCTCCATAACCGAAACCGAAACTATCGGATATCCGATATAAAATAATATCCATAACCGTAACCGAATCCGAAATAAAAGTTTCGGATAATATCGGATAGGGGCGGAGCCTAATTGCGACACGTTATGACAGCCTGTCATAATGTGTCGCGTCGTAAAATATAAATAGTATAGTAGTAATAGTACGTATTTATATTTGACTTCTGAAATTCCTTAAAAATCTAATTATCCGTAACCGAAATTATCCGAAACTAACGGATCATCCGAAATAATTTCATATCCATATCCGTAACCGGTATAATAATCATTTCCATATTCGTATCCGAAATTTCATATCCATAACATCCCTGCTAGACATACAGTGTGTCATGTCAACCTGCCAACCATGGAGTAGAATGTACTATATCTTACTGTATGTATTATACTTATACTCCATCTGTTTAGCTAGCTAACTAAATATAAACAATCTTAACATTTCTAACCTAAATAAAAATCTAAAAATTTTATTTAAAAATGTTTACAATTAGGTATTTACGGAAACTGATGTTAGGTAATTAACTAAATTTAAATAATCTTCATCTATGTCTTTTATACGATTTATTTTAAACAAAAAGACATATCAAGTTTTTTACGTTTAGTTAACTACCTAAACAGAAGGTATACTAAGTATAATTTCTGTTCTGTGGTGCAAACCCCATACAGTCTTGACAACCGCCATCACATTTGACATAAATACGTGTCAACATGTAGCCTTTTTCCTTTTATTTCACGTAGTAACATTCCATTCGTTCGTTTGCCAGTGGTCATGACGCAATAAATCAATGCGCACGACGCCTGCGGCGGTAGCTCGTGTCAGCGATGCCGCAGATTTTAGTGTTGACACGGAATAATTGATGGTGGCACCGCAGGGTTGATCCCGATTGATGCTCTATAGGATAGCTTTCATTCATAAGAAATAAGTGGCTGATTTTACCACTCTAGCAAGATGTGAGTGACGACAATTTTATTTTATACTAGCTTTGGCCCGCAGCTTCGCCCGCGTAAATAAAATGTAGCCTATGTCACTCAGGAATAGAGCAACTTTCTATCAGTGAAAACATTTTAGCAATCGGACCAGCCCCCCTAGCCAAGTTACAATCGAATTCCGTTCTCTAATCGGTAACGCCTCGGTGACAGCAATTGTAGAAAACGATAAGTTGGTAGCCATGTTGACGCGCCTGAGTCGGGCTTTCGTTCAACAATTTAGCGTTTGTATAACAAAGGATGTAGCGTTAAATATTGTAGAAACGATTTTGAACGATGTGAACTTGGCTACGAATTGTCTATTCGTTTGTTCCGACCACGCGACTTTACGTTGAGGTGACGTCATTCCCATACGTTTCATCACTTTTCGACAGCGTTAACGATTGCAGAATAACAATTTGGCTAAGCATGCAGTACTTTCAGAGATTACCTCCTACAAAAAAAAACATTTGGTTTTTTAGGGTTCGGTACCCAAAAGGTAAAAACGGGTCCTATCACTCCGCTGTCGATCTGTCTGTCACCGGGCTGTGTCTTATGAACCTTGATAGTTAGACAGTTAATCACAGATGATGTATTTCTGTAGCTGCTGTATCAAAAAATATTAAAAACTAATTCGTTTGCCACTGGTATGACGCGATGTATCAATACGTATGACGCCGGCGGCAGTAGCTCGTGTCAGCGATGCCGCAGATTTTAGTGTTGACACGGAATAATTGATGGTGGCACCGCAGGGTTGATCCCGATTGATGCTGTCAGCTTTCATTCATGAGAAATAAGTGACTGATTTTACCATTGTTTAGCAAGATGTGAGTGACGACAAGTTTATTTTATGTCGCTTTTCTTATTAAAAAAAAATTAAATCCAAATTATTTATTTACATAATTATGGCATAGAACATTGACTAAATGGACAACATTGATGTCTGATTCTGCCTAATAAAGTAATAAAAAATAATAATATACTGTTTTATTTAACTTCAGTAAGAAGACTGCTAGGTTCGAATGAAATCGGGTGGGTTTTTTTTTTTTTTTTTTTTTTCGATGGGAAAAATCATCTTATGACAACCCCCGCTCTTGGGCGGAGCGGGAGATAGTGTCAGACTCTTACTGACTAAAAAACCCATCCCGTTCCTTCAGGCCTTCATACCGGGGCTCGAGCGCCCTTTCGGATAACCCTGGCCCCAGTAGGCTTCGACCCGGCTGGGTCCCTGCTGTTGCTGACAACTCCTTGAGGCGCGCGGGTACAGCGCGCGCCGTCGACGACTTGGGCTTGGTCCGAACAAATCGGGTGGGTCAGATTAGCCGTATTCACTGTTACCTCCGAGTGAAAATCTCTGCTGAGAGAAACTGACCTACTGACATTTATCAACGCACAGCCTAAACTACACAGCCTAGAAGCGTGAAACTTTGCTTATGATTTCCTTTAATGTCTTTGACGAGCACTTAGAGAGGATTTTCCTATATTCGGCCTCTAGGGAGAAGAGACGGGGGCCCAAAGTTTGTTTGAAAAAACGTATTTTTACGCAGGTGATGGCTCTGGCAAGCTAATGAACAATACGCGTTCTATCCTAAGACTTCATAATTCTATACGACTCTTATAAGACGAGAGGTGAGCTCAACAGTATTTGACCAAGCTTCAAAGCGGAATAAGTTCAAAGCCTCGATCAAAGTGACATAATACGCAGTGCGTGTTAGCACACCGGGCCGGGTACGTACCCGCCTACCTCCAGCACCACACCGCGATGTCGCCCATTCCTATCTCGGGGCGCCGGAATGTTCCGCAAACAACAGTATCAAAATGAAACGAAAATATTTTTGTCCAATTATTTTTCCTTGAGAATTTCCGGCTAAACAGCTGACATGGATAATGAAGAATTTCGTCAACATCTAGCTATAGCCCGGCAATATAAAAAATACCGTTTGACAGGTCTACATGTAAGGTAGGTGCCAAATAATCGAGGAATAACGGCCATTGATCCTCCTGCATTTATTGACATTCTTAATTTCAAAAACAGAATTAAACACATAGAGCTGTCTTGAATCAACATATAGATGTTGATTCAAGACATGACACAACAGACAAGTGGACGTCTTTCGGCTGAAATGATGATGACATTAATTAATGTTTTAAACACTTTACTAGCGAACTGCCCTGGCTTCGCACGGGTGTAAAAACGTACGAAAATATATATATATATATATATATATTCTTAAGACCAAAATTATGTGTTCTTGAAGACTCTGAATACGGTTGGCGGAGTTGGTTAATTAACCTTTCAATCGTGAGAATTACAGACACAATAGAAAGACAATTATGGGTGCGCGTGGTTCGCTTGGGGTTTTCATCCTTGGGGGAATACCTTTCTAAAGCTACCTAAATATGGACGATATTTATGAGCAATTGTTCCCCGAGACTCCGTGACTCTGTAGTACAAACTACTGTCACGAGGTAGATTTAGTGATCACTGATAAGATAAAAAGGTTCATAGGTTAATCTATTTTACGTTAAACTTAATGTAATACAATTTTTCGAGTCACTGCTTATCAAATAAGCTGGTAAGAATATGGGCAAGATTGATGAAATTATTAAACGCCCATATGTCACCAGCAGCAGCAATAATTTACTAAGTTTTATCTAATAAAGTCAAAGTAAAGGTGAAGGTAAATATAAACTTAAAGTAATAGTCAAGGTGAATATATATGAATTAGTAAATTTTAGCATCTTGAATAAGACCATTTGGAATGGTGGGGGATGTTGCATGTGTTTGGAATGGTCACTGACACATCTGCAATATCCTCCCACGATCGGTTTGACCAAGGATCTGAAATTTTATAGAAACCTTTGAAAAATCAAAAGTCCACATCTTGTATCAAAACTTGTTTCTATTTTTCTAAAATGGTAATATGGTGCTGGAGACGCGTGTTGAAATTCCATGTCCATGTAACCTAACCTAACCAATGTTTCGATACTGAATGGTCCCTGTACATTCGGGACAGATAGACACGATGATTCTATTAGTGTTTGTGCGAGACCATACAAATAAAGAAAGAGTGTGTGAGTGGAGTTTTTTGCACATTCTTCTCTATTTATTTATTTATTATATACTTTATTGTACACCATTACACATACAAAAAAAGGAAACTAAAACACAGACATACAATGGGCGGCTTTATCGCATTCAGCGATCTCTTCCAGGCTACCTGGAATGGACAGTAATTGCCTGGGCAAGAAATGGGGCTGTCATTGGTGTAACAAAACCAGTATTAAACATATAAATTTTAAAATAAATACATGGATATATACATATGCTGTATGTATAATAGATATATACATAATTATTGAAAACTAAATACAGAATTATAAGTAAATGACGAATAACGATATTCATAGCGACAGGTAATGTTCCATAACAAGTCTTTTAAAAACTCTATAAACGACTATGGGCGTTATCACACTAGCGATTTGCGAGCGGCTGCGGGGCGGGGCGGGCGCGCAGCGAATGCGTCGCGAACACGCCGCGGCTGCAAAGCGAAGACGTCACGGATACGTGAAAACTCAGTAACAAAATTGATTCCGACGAGGAGACACTGCTTTTGTTACTTCGAAGATCGAGACTCGCATTTTGTTGCTGGATCTCGTTGTGTCGTTCGTTCCTTCGTTGCGCGCCCCGCTTTAAGGACGCTCGCAATCCGCTTGTATGATAAAGCCCTACATATGCTTTAAAATGTCCAATTTGCATAATTTTTCTGACAGAGTGACTTCTTGACAATTCAAAAGTGCGTGTATATGGTTTTTTGAAATAAATGCTTTGATTAATTGTTTCATCTAGGAGCTCATTTTCAGCAACAAAATTAGCGACCACAAGAACAACGAACCACTGTTTTTTTTTGTAACCTCTCAGAAACCAGTGTACCGAATACGGTACACCTCATACCAGCTTAGTAAGCGAACTTAAACCTTATTATGTAATAAAAAAAAAATGAAAAAAATAAATAAACCAACTTCAATGTTAAAAAAGAACTGAAAAGTAAAAATAAGTTTAATTTTGGAAGTCTGTGTTTCTATAATAGATAGTTTTTTCTCTTCGTTATTTAACATCGACTTCCGAAATTAAAGTTCTTTTGTACTTTTCGGTGTTTTTTAACATTGAAGTCGGTTTAATTATTATTATTTTAAGTTTTTTTATTTTTCACTTTTTAGTTATGGTACCACCACTAAAAAGTACCCTTAATAATCCTAAACATGGTTAGATTACCTTAATTTACTTTCTGGCTTCAATACCAGATCAGTTCGATACACCCCCCCCCCCCCTCCTTTCTTTCAGTCAGTCATCGTCTACACGTTTAACCAAAGTAATTGCTGCTGTGATCCTATGAGGAGTACTGTTGCATATCTTCGAAGTTCATGATCAGATCATAACAATATTTCTATGGGACCAACATGAAAACATAACCTTTTAATCAAAAAAATAACTGTTGAAATTGGTCCACCATTGACCGAGATATCGGTGAAAATACATAAAAAAAAACATACATTCAGCCGAATATCCTCCTCCTTTTCGAAGTCGGTTAAAAATAAGGTTTTAGTTAGTTGGTACTAATGTGTACCGAATTCGGTACACTGGGGCCTGAGGGGTTAAAAAAAAACTCATAAAGTAACGAGAACTCTTGAAGCCTTTACGACCTTTTAATCCACAGGGAGTGGTACGGGGCGGCACCAACGTTACGACATACAAGTGTCTAAAAGAATACTGATCGTGCTTTTCTTCTGTGGCTGTTATTCCCTAGGAGTCATTCCTTGCCGGACTTTTATAAGACCAAAGAAAATATGAAGTGTAAAATGGGAACAGGTTTTATTTTGTTAAACTTAACTTGAATTTATGTATAATACGTAATTTACACAATGAATTTTAGCTATCTCAACTAATTTTCATAAAAAATTACGCACAGTTTACATGAAATGTTAATACCTATTTATGACAAAGAAGTAATTGATCATAAACAGCATAAGCTTTGATAGCGGAAGGAAATCTTAAAATCCACATGTAGCGTGTCGTTACCAAAAAAGCGTATTACACGGTTAGAAACTATGTCGAAGACACGCTTGTTTGGCAATGATTGTTTCTGCACAAGTAGCTCATTGACTGCATTATTGTGTAAATGCATTCTAATTCTCTATGAACTGCTCCATTCTTATTTAATTATATATACGTATATATATATTTTTATTGTATAGAGTTTGAAATATTTTTTAGATTATTTAGACCTCAACCACCGCAGGCTGGAGCGTAAAGATGTCTTCTGTCTCACGGTTTCCGCCACCTTCTTCATTCGATTTTTTATAGAAGGAGGTAACTGAACCTTGAGGTATTTCTTTTTTTTTTGAGGTGGGAAATCATCAATACTCTAGTCAGACTTTTACTGACTAAAACCCCTTGAGTTCCTGGGTTCGATGTCTGGGTCGAGCAAAATGTTGTTAAGTTTTCCTATTACGATTTTCTCGGTAGCAGTTTGAATCCTAGATTTATTCCCAATTGACGACAATTGCTCCTGTTTAACTCTAAGGTACGGATATTTTCATTTTATTTACTTAAGCATTTAATTTTGTTCAGCAGCCAGATATTTAAGAAGATTTATTAATATTGTTTCAAAGATGCGTATCACGTTTCTCGAGAAGTCCAAAATCAACAGGTTCTGAGGATCGCAACGCGATATCGCAAAGTAATGCTTTGAGAACTTGGAATTCTTAAACATTACGAGACTTACTTTCAACTCTTGTAAAGTTATTTAGCTCTAGCTTTTGCTCGCTGCTTCGCCCGCGTACATTGCCTATGTCACTCAGGAATAAAGCAGCTTTCTATTGCTGAAAAGAATTAGTAATCGGACCACTACTTTCAGAGATTAAAAACAAAAAAATATAAAAACAAAAAATCAAACTTTACCTCTTTATAATATTAGTGCAGATTTAGATATTATTGGTGTGTCTTTACACATCATAATAAATGAAGTGTAAACAAACGGCTCAAAACCTTAATTGAAACTGTTATTATATTAACTAATTTAGGTTGTAGTATATGCGCTACTTCAGAGCTTCATCAACCACAGTGGCAGCGCCGACACAGCCATGGTAGGCTGTTGGAATAAGAGGTAATAATACTCCACAATAATAATAATATGATAATATTCCACAACTATCACTCACAACGTCGTCTAGTCCCAAGCTAAGCAGAGCTAGTGTTATGAGTACTAGACAACTGATAAACATACTTATGTATTTCTAAATACATTCATATTATAGGTAAATTACACAGACACAGAACTAATGATCGTGCTCATTACACAAACATTTGTCCTGTGTGGGATTCGAACCCACGACCTCCGGCATAGCAGTCAGGGCCACTAACCATTAGACCAACAGGCTTGTCATAAGAGATGGTGCAAGTGTGTCAACACAGGTTACGTCCCACACCACCCGCAACTAATTAGTGAGCGGTTGGTCAATATAGGCCTAGTCATAATAAACGAATCCCACTGTATATATAAAACCGTAACCGAACCAAATATTGTGTCTAGAAAAGGAACCTACAACTTAGAGCCTACGGCGCTACGAGCTACGAGCTACGTCGTAGCCGCTACTTTGTACGCGCTTTTTTATACAGATTAAAATTTTTTCATATTGTACTTATACAGGGTTATTTGTATAACACTAGCAACCTCTCAGGACTATGTTACTCAAATCATAAGCAACAAGTTTTGTTCTAAGACTTTTAAAAATTTATCATATTTTAATCCATCAAATTTTCATACAAAAATAAAAATACTTAAATTGAACTTTCTAAAATATTACGAAGTCTATGCGAAGC